>CM057478.1:41071696-51071696 GCA_030035585.1 Dugong dugon | reverse complement strand
CCCTTGGTTGAGAAAGGCAGCCTGAGCAGACCTGGATCCAGCTGGCAAGGATAAGTTCTCTGCAGAGAAGGATCCCAGGGCTGAGGTGCAGAGTGACGGTGTGAGGAAAACGGGGAGGTCAGAACTGGCTGTGGTCTATACAGGTGATTCAGGGTCCATCAGAGCCTGAGGCATGAACTTTCCTGGGTCTTACTGCAGGCACATGAACTATTCTAAAAGATGCCTTTTAGACTTGTAAATAGAATTCCCGTGAGAGCTTTTTCAGTGCCTTCATTTGCCTACTCTCTTAACCAGGTACTGTGCTAATATATCATATATTAAAACTCTCTAAAGTGCAATTAACAGCCTTAAATGGCTTGTTCAAATTAAATATTCTGGTATTTTTTTCATTTATTCAAGATAGTTGCTCCTTTGCATCCCCAAATACAGAGATATCAGCTCTGGAGAAGGCATGCCACACCCACTGACAGGGCAGGGCTGGGGCCTGGGACCGGCAGGGTAGGGATGGCTAGGAGGGATGGACAGGATGATCCAAGGGACATGCAGCTCAGTTATGGCCTTGCCTTCTCCCGGGCCTAAGATGCAGGGGTGGGGCTGGCCTGCTGCTGGCTGATCTTCTGCCTGGCTGGGCCCTGGCTTTTCAAAGAGTGGCCTCAGGGACAGGCCACAAATCAGAAAACCTGCTGGTGCAACAGGGACAGAGCAGTATGTGCAGTGGACGGTGCTTTGGTGGGATCAGCCTGACTTCTGAGGAAGGTGGTGAAGCCAAATGGAGACTTGGGAGAGTGAAACCATTTCCACCAGACACTGAAGGCTAATTCCTTACACACACCAAGTTCCTCTGGTACCAGCATCTTGGCTGATCCTCCATGATCCCTCAGAACACTTCAGCCAGAATCAAGAGGTAGCATCATTAGGATCCAGACAAGAAGGTGCTAAGGAAGCCTTGGGGCTGGGACAAGGCCAGTTCTGTCCACTAGGGATCAAGGTCCTCACTCCAACTGCAGGCTACTCCAGGCCCACATGGTCGTGATGGCCATTGCTAAGCCCCTGGAGTACCAGATGAGGAAACTGAGGTCCAGAGATATAGATGATATGCCCAAGGTCACTAAACAGGCCAGTCTCAATTCCTTATAGTGTCGCAGCATGTTTCAACACATCTGTTTTTCTCCTTCTATGCTTGGCATAAGCCCTCTAACTCAGGACCGGAATTAACATCTGGACCCAACACACATGAGTGTGTGTATGTGTGTGTATATCCCCCTGGCACAGTTAGTTACTCCTCCTCTGTGCTCCCAGTGCTCTCTGCTCCACCTCCCATTATACCACTTATCTCCTTGGACTGTAATTTCCTGTCTGTGTCTGTCCTCCTTGCAGGTATGAGGGACTTTGTTGATGTTCTTCTTTGTACATAGTAGGCACACAGTGAACTTTGTTAAATGGATGTTGATGAGTTCACAACCCTCTACCCTCTACACACAGGTTAGTGTGGTTTGGTCCTGTCAAGTGTGCAATTCTTTTATGATCAATTAATTTAAAATTATGTTCTTCTGACAGGTTAACCACCGAAATACTGTATTTTATTCAGCCTACCACACTTGTGGGGAGCACGGCTGCTTGGACTACACTGCTTCATGGTGCCCCTTGTGGCAGCATGCTTAATTGCAGGCAAAGGGCAGCAATAGACCGTCTTTCAAAGGAAGCATGTAAAAGAAAACATTTTCGCTGAATGCATGAAACAAGTCTCTGAAACACACCAGCTTCTGCCTGCTTTGCCTTCACTTGCTGCTCTAGGTTCCACAGCTGGGCATGTTCAGATGAGGCTGGTAGTATTTATAAGATCCCAATCTGCCCCACCTGGTACATTGTTCCAGAGGAGCGAGGAAGCCTCTAGAGCGGAGCATCATGAGGTGGCCCTGTTTATTTGCACATCTCCTACACTGCACTCCTTGTTCTATTTTAGAACTGATTAACTCCCTGAGGGTAGGGACTGTCTCATTCATATCCATTTATCTCTATTGCCTGGCACAGGGCTTGTGTGTCAGAAAGCTGTGAATACTTATTGAGTACCTACTGTGTGCCTGTTCTGGGAACTGGTCACAGGAAAGTCTGTGAAATTAACATTTCAGAACTTTGCAGGTCAGAACCATCAGATAAAAGGGACCTGGTAGGTGAAGTTGCTCTGAAGTAACTACATAGTCCTCCTTTCTGATACCCAACAATTCTAAACATCCATGCCTTTATTATTATTATTATTCTGATTTCCTGATTTAATTTTATTCTCCAGAAGTTGCCATTCGATCCTTTGCACTCAGTGTGTGCTGACACACTTTAATCTTTACTAGGGTCAATGGCCAGCCAAGTCCTTAACATTCTACTGCCAAGTATTTGTCATCTCTCATTAGTGATATGTTTATAATCACTAGGGACTTATCCCCTGACAATGTGTTGAAATCTGTGTGGCCTTGCCCAGCTGTGTTTTTATCCTTCAGAACCGTGGAGGGCATCTGGGACTCTAGCATGATCTTCCAAAGAAGACTCCGTGAAGCACCATGATCTCTTTCATCTGTTATCATCCTGAACATCAAAAAATCTTCCTTTACTCATCAAGGGACTCTCTCATAGCTGTGAAAGTTACCTCCCCACTGCCTCACAACCTCCTCAGAATTGCAGGTGCCTCTTGGAGGAAGCACTGCATCCATGCCCTTCTCCCTTCCTGCCTTTGTTCCCATTGTTATTAGAAATATATCCATGGAGAGAAATCTTGTGGTCAGCAGCGGCTGCAACCATTAAAAAAGACAGATTTTTCTTCTAGCCAGCCTAAAGAGGATAGGGTTTAGTTTCCAGCCACTGCCGGTTGCAGAGAAAAAAGCAGAATGAATTCAAGATGGCAAGTCCAGAGAAATCTTTTGTGAAACAAGCTCTGTGCATGGGGAGTTGGGGAGAGCACTGACTGACAGGTGCTCTGGGGCTGTGGGATTTGCAATGACCCTGACTCAGGTCCTCACAGCAGTCACCCTAGGAGGCAACTCCTCAGGGGTGTCACTGGGGAATTATGGACCGAAGGGTAACACTGCTTGCCTCCTGGAGGACAGGAAAAAGGCCTCAGTCCAGGGAGCAAGCCTGCCTCCTCCTTCACAGTAAAGGCCTCTCCTAAGCTTTTTGCCTGGTTTGGGCACTGCAGCTGTGCTTGGCATCTGTGCTTCCTGGCAGCCCATGCTGCCAGCCACTTGACACAGGCAACTCTCCCTGTAGCAGACAGACCTCCTGTCCAGGGCTTTTGTGAGGACCAAATGAGAGAAAAGGCCACGCAAATGCTTTGAAAAGTGAAGGGCACTGGTAGGAATGCTGGGCCATGGTGCTGTCTGGCTGTGCTCATCGTAAGCACTGGCTTTAGGCATGCTTAGTGAGCACGCTCAGCACTGCAATAAAACGCCCACATTCAGTGAGATGCCCCAAACCAGTGGTTTCAGATTTCACACACTTTCTTTTGCCTATGAACTTTTTGGCTTTCTAACACTTGTTATCCTGACATTCTGACAAAGAAAGCCTTCCGAACCCTTCTTTCCAAACATCTCTTATTTCCAACAAAAACCCTATTCTTCATTTCAGTGACCCCAGAACATATCATTGGCATTCCTACTCCTTTTCATCTCATCACAGGTTTCCCCTGCCTTCCCGTCCCGCCCCACTCACCCCTGAGAAGCTCTCCATATTATACCCACCCTTGAGGAGCAAGCAGAAGACCTCTCCACAAATTGACCCACAGATCATCACTCCCTCCTTCAAAATAACCATTATTGGACTACAGCTAACTTTGACCCCGGCAGGCAGTGATTGTAGTGTTAAGAGTTAACACTAAGTTAAGAGCAGGTTATGCAGTCAGGTTGCCTGAGTTGGAGACCTGGTCCCACCTCTTACTGCCTGTGTGACCCTGGGCAAGTTACTGAAAGTCCCTGAACATTGCTTTCCTTAGCTGTAAAATGGGGATAATGATGCTAGCTTTTTTAATATGTATAAAATGCTAAGCACAATGCCTGACCTACAGTAAGCCCTTAGTAAAGAAGAGTCAATATCACTAGGCAGTTTCTTATATGCGCTCATGTAATGGCCATGAAGGCCCAGTAAAAGTGGGTTTTATTGTCACAGACAAGGAAAATAAGGCTTAGAAAGAATCTCAGAAAGAAAGGTTAAAGCATTTGCCGAAGGTCACATAGTCAGTTGGTGGTGAAGCTGAGATTCAGACTCAGGTGTGTTCCATTGAGATCCACTGAGCTACTGAGACCCTGAGTGTTGGTATAAGTACCCCTCATCAGGTGAAACTGTCCTTTCAACCCCCTCAGATTGAGCAATGAAGGAGAATGAAGACATGGAATTGTAGAAAAGTCTCTGAGATTCTGAACAGAGAAATACTTCATTAAAGAACATCCAAAATCCCACTTAGTCTTAGCTACCATTTTTTGACTGCCTACTATGTACCAGGTATTTCAAGAGAAGTGGGACTATTCCCAATTTGCAGAAAAGGAAAATGAGACTCAGTGTCTTGATTAAGGCCAATGAGTGGCAGAGCTGGCTTTGACCTTGGGTATGTCTGAATCCTGTCCAGGATCTTTCTCCCAGAGCACACGTGCTCTCATTTCTCCCAAGGAATCTTGGAGTCCTAGAGACTTAGAGCTCTTGGGTCATCTGGTAAAAGCACACTCAAATCGGCCTCTTCCTCTACTCATTAGCAGAAGTCAAGACCTGTGCATACTGTAGTTAGCTAATTTGTTTGTTCTATGCATGCTTATGTAGATGGCTTGAAATCTTAGCATCATTATCTGTTGGAAAATAGGGGCCACATCAAGGTAACTCATGAGCTTATACTTAGCAAGTGTTTTCAATCATGTTTTAGCTAGTAATAAATCTTTTGCTAGATTTATCTAAAAATTGTCTTTTTCTCCTTCCTGTTGCCCCTATCTTGTAAGATTCTATAAGCCTCCTTCGATATTAATAACATCAGGTAATATTAAATTGAGTACTCCCTATGTACCAGTCACTGTTCTAAGTGATTTAACTCATAATCATAGTGGGTAGGCTCTGTTCTCATTTTCATTTTTAGGTGAGGAAACAGAAGCACAGAGAGATTAATCAACTTGCCCAAGGTCACACAAACCCCAATGGAAGAGCCAGGATTCAACCTCAGGCTTTCTGATTACTGAAACTACTTTGCTAAATGTCTTAGTTTGTAAAGAAAATTTCTTCCTAAATAGGAACACAGTGCAGGCACAAGAAATGTTTGTTGAATGAACGAAAATCCAGTCCTCCTTTGAGGGACCCCTAGGACTCTCAGTTTTTGCCAACATAACTATAGCAGCCTTAGAAATTAATTACACTTTCGTTTCTCATCTCATATTGGCCTAAAATCTCAACAATCTAAGCTTTCCAAAGGGTTATAGCCAAGACTAAAATCCATTTCCTGATCCTGTTAGCAAAGGAGATGGTGCTCAGGCCTAGACATGGCTGTGTAGAGACCCCCACAAATGGCTTCCCTCTTATTACATGCTGTTCTGATGCTGAGTAGAGTTAATTAATGACTCTAAATAAGAAAACAATCAAATCTGTCTGTGGTCATATGAGTCAGAGCAGATCCAGATGGGGAGCCAGGTCCTTGGCCTCTAGATGCCCTCGGGAACAGCAATAGCAGACTTTGCTCTCTGCGTCAGAGCTCTGCAAACGCCCAACCTGGAAGGGGAAGGAATCACTCAAAATGGAATGGAAACCCAGCTTGAAGCAAGGCATTTCTTAAAAGGCCAGGCCCCCTATCTGAGTGTTGTGGAGACTGAGACCCAGAAAGAGGAGAAAAAACATAAGTCTACTCCCCTCTACCCCCTTCAGATACACAAACCTGCAGTTACTGAATGGGAAACCCTCAGGCACAGGGCCGTGTGTGTGTGGTAAAGCCAGAGCAGGTGGCATTGCATCTTAGGAGGATCAGAGGACATGATCTGAAATCCACCAAGCCCCAAACCTGCCCACCTTCAGGTTTAATCACCTTCACCTGTGGCCACATATGAAGGCAGAATTATTTACTATAATGACATTGTCTAGTGCTGCTGTAACAGAAATACCACAAGTGGATGGCTTTAACAAACAGAAGTTTATTCTCTCACAGTTTAGGAGGCTAGGATTCTGAATTCAGGGTGCCGGCTCCTGGGGAAGGCTTTCTCTCTCTGTCAGCTCTGGGGGAAGGTCCTTGTTATCAATCTTTCTCTGCTCTAGGAGCTTCTCAATGGAGGAACCCCAGGTCCAAAGGACACATTCCACTCCTGGCTCTTCTTGCTTGGTGGTAATGAGGTCCTTCTCTCTCTGCTCGCTTCTCTCTCCTTTTATCTCTTGTAAGATAAAAGGTGATGCAGACCACACCTCAGGGAAACTCCCCTTACATCAGATCAGGACTGTGACATGAGTAAGGATGTTGCATCCCACCTGAATCCTCTTTAACATAACCTAGTCTTGCTTCATTAACCACAGGCAGAGATTAGGATTTACAACACATAGGAAAATTACATCAGATCACAAAATGGAGGACAACCACATAATACTGGGAATCATGGCCTAGCCAAGTTGACACATATTTTGGGGGACATTATTCAACTCATGACAGACATGAAGGCAGGAATGTGAGGCTTCCCTGAGATTGGTTGAGGCCCAAAACAGTCAAAAGTTTTCTTTGAGTGTTGAAGGCTTTGCTGTAAAAATCTGAGAGTGGGAATAGGTAGAAAGAGTCTTTCAACAATCTACAAGTGTCCTCATCATTGGAACAGGTTGCTTCCAAATAAAGATAAGCAAATAGGGCTCTATATGCACTCTTTGTCAAATAATAACAGCCTCCTCATTTTTTTTCTTTCTTTTTCTGCAGATTATGAAAACTATCCAGGGTTGGCTTCTTGTAAAATTGTTCTACTCTGAAAAGAAAACCCTGGGCCACTGGTCACAAGGGTCATGACACTCCCCATTTCCTTCCTTTGGTAAACTGAGTTCAGGTAACAAGCCTTTTGCCAGAATAAGTTATGAAGTATGTGGTAATATCCTTGATGAATTTGAAAGGACTCTCTGTAATTTCCTCTGAATCCTAGTTGATTCCCAATACCATTCTAAAATTTGGTTAGGCCTCAGATAGGACAGTCCAATACTTCAATTTTGCTTCAATAATAACAGTAAGAAAAAAAAAAAATAGTGGTAAGGAAGAGGCTCCAAAATTTGAGACCCAAGTTTGAACCTTGGCTCTGCCCTTCTGAGCTGTGTGATCTTGGGCAAACCCCTTTCCTCTCAAAGTTTTGATTTCTCATCTGGAAAGTGGGAATAACAACACCACCTACGTGATAGGGCTGTGAAGATTAAATACATTCTTACATGTGAAGAGCCTGACTCAGAAAAATGTTTCCTTTTATTATTAGCTTGCAATTCTTTAAACAGGGATTGCTGATATGGATTCATCTAAGTGATGCAATAAAAGTCTCTACAGTTTTGTTTCTTCCTATCCTGTTCTGTGATCAGCGTTGGGGAAATCATCACAGAGGCCTCAGCGCTTCCTTCTTGCTCCAGGTCCTAAAGTCCGCGCTTCCCACCAGGGGGCCTGAGGCCAGTGCTCCAGAACCGTGGACAGCTCCACTTCCTAGCGACTCATCCTGCTGCTGGGGAAAGCAGTTGCTGGGGAGAGCGGTAGGGACTTGGGGGGAATTTTCCCAGAAAGGCTGCAGATATTTAGAAATTACAGGGGCTGCAGCCTCACTCCCAGCATGCATGCTGCCACTCACATGCATGCTTAGGTTCTGTAACACGAGCTACCCTCCCTGAAATTTCTGAGGAGCCTCTCAGAAAGCTGTAACTCTGCCCATAGAATTTCTGACTCTTAGGGCTTTCTTCCTCTCCTATAGACTCCAAGGATTTTTTTGAGTCCAAGAAGAACAGAAGTACCACCCACATCTTCCTGTATCTGCTAATATTTAATTTGTTTGGCTTCAGTACAAGGATTAAACATTCTTGATTAACCTCAAGTGAAAGTAACGATGTATGAGTGTGAGGAAAGGTTTTACAAGACAAAGAGATTCAGGTATGAATTAAAAGAAACATAAAATAATGTTATTGCCTGTAGGTGATGTTAAGCGCCATTCTCTGATTAGGATAAGCAGGTGGTTCAATTTATGAGGTAATTTAGCGTTTCACTCTCCAATGCAGAACATAACACACCATGTGCAGTCACCTTCTGAACAGGCGAGGAAGAGATTAAGTCCTATTTTTACGTTATGATACTGAGTCACGTAGTTCAATGCAAATCACATGGATGCCAAAGTAAGAACAATACCAGGTATTTAAATACCTCCTTTTCTTTGAGGAGCTCTAAAGATTTTGTGGCTGCGTGAAACCCCTTCAGAGCAACTCCCAGAGAAGAGACACGTGTCACCAAGTAGGCATTTAGGACTGAATATATCTCCTCCATCTCCCCTACGCTCATCCTTAGGCCTGGAAGAGCCAGTGTTCACCAGCTCGTTGCATTTAGTAATAGCTTCCAGATGTCTGCATTTTCTGGGCCACATTGATATTGAGGAAAAGAAAGTTTGTCTTTGAAAAAATATGTTATTGTCTAATTTAATAATGTGGAGGATAAAACTAGAATGGGAAAAAAGAGGGGAAGGAAAAAGGAGAGTGAGAGACAGGAAAGATGCCTGAACCTTGCTGATCTTGATAAATATCTTCCATACTTTTTCTCATAAACGGATTTGATGCCTGCCCCTAAATGGACGGAAACTTGGACTAAATTTCTTCAGGCCCACTTTAAACAATTCCATAGGGGAGAGGCCAGGGATAGCTCTGTTGCTTGAACTAGCTTGAAGGAATTGCAGATAGAAACATTAGTTCAGGACTCCTAAGCCAGATTTTCTCAGAAAGCCCCCATTTTAGAGGCCAAATAAAAGGGTTTGTGGTTTCACCTAATGATGCCCACACCCACCTTAAGCCTCCACCTGGGGGAAGTGTTATTTGCCAGATTGGAGCTTGGTTTAACTTCTGCCCACCAGAGGTCGCTGTAGATACTGGCAGTTGACATTTAGGGGGTCTGGACGGGGCAAGGCTGGGCCGGGTTGCTGGCTCCACTGTCTGGCACCCATACTTCCCATTGTTCCATTGGCTCTTCATCAGGGAAGAGGGTCTCTGGTGGGGATTATCCCAAAGCCACACAGCACCTTTGCAATAGAAATGCTGTGAAATTGGGGGTCACTTACTGGGGTTGGTGGGTCTGGGAGGGCCATGCTTATTTGCTAAGGGTGTTAGCCCATAGTGATGTCTCTGTATCACCCTTGTGCCCTTTCTGTGAGTGTATTTGGTATTACTGAGACACCACCATTACAATCCCAGCCCTGTGGCCCTTCCAGACATAGAGGCCAAAGTGATAAAAGTTGCCTTGCCACACAACTTTGCACTCACATCATAAGGGACCCTGCTGATGAGCCCTTCCCAAGCCCTACATGGCAACCCTTGATGGTGATGGTGGTGGAGGAATACTGGTCCTCAGGACAGCCCATTACAGCAGAATAAGGTTTCCTAGGAGAGGGAGGATAAGTCACTAGTGAGGATGTCAAGGTCCTAGAAGGGCTGGTGAGGGCTTTACATGCTTGTGAGGCCCCACTTGCCCAGCCACACCCAAGCATATGGCCTAGGCCCGGCGGCCTGAAGCTGCCTCCACCCTGAGGGCGTCCACTGATACCCTAGGTCATTACTGTGGCCTGAGAGGCAAAGGGGCAACTACTCTGCTTCCCCCGCCCCCAACATCCAAGCCCAGCAGGACCGTGTTCCTTTCCCTGACACACACAGCCAGATGAACAAGCTCACCCTGACACACACATCCACACTGGGGCAAACATTGGCACACTCACCCAGTCACACACATTTACTCTCACACTCTTACCCACACCATCACACATGCAAACCCTTACACTGTGACACACACACTTAAACATACCTCAACCCCAGAAACAAATCTGACCTAACATGACTAGTAGGCATGCGGGTCTAGTCCCCCAGTCATCTCCAGTCTCTGGCCTGCCAATGTCTCCCGAGCCCCTAGCTCCTCCCCTCGCCCCGCCCTTCCTCATCCTCGTGGTCACAGGCCATGAACACCCCTGAAGGGTCCCTGATCTCCATCGTGCACACGGCATCATGCGGGCCAAGGGGGACGGGTGTCGGTGGGGAGGGTGCGGGGCGTAGTGCCGGGCTCCGGCGCAGTCGCCTCCTCCCTCGGGATTTTCCATCCCAGCTTGCGCGGAACCGTCAGGAGCGAGCGCGCTTTGTCTACCACCGGACTCCTGGCAGGTTTTTGCCGAAGCTCTCCGCGCCGCGCCCCAAGCCCCTCCTCCCCGGGCCGCGCCCCCAGCCCGCCCGTGGCGCAGGCCCGCCCAGGCTCCATCAGTGCCTCTACAGCCGCTTTGTCCTCGCGCGGATGCCGGAGCCCAGCGCGAAAGCCCCGCGCCCCAGAGCTGTCGCCCCACAGCCAGGTCTCCGCGGCCGGATCTGGGGCGCTCCCTGGACCGAGCGGAGCAGGCCCCAAGGGTCTGCGGACAGAGGGTCGTTTTCCTGGAGCTCAGGGTGTGTGAGCTGGGACCCGCCCCGCCACGCAAGTGTCCATCCGAGGCTCGCCCTCGCCGGGTGCACAAGTCCGGGTCTCGGGGGTGAAGAGGGCTTGGGGGGTCGTCCACACTCTCTCAGGGGATAAGGCCCAGGTGGAGAAAGGTGGGGAGTGGTCCCTTAGCCCTCCCCACACACACTCAGGCGCGGAGGATCTCGAGCATCTGGCAGCACCCGCTTTTACGGGCGACTCCAAGCAGGGTGGGGCGGGGTCTCCTGACCTTTGCCCCTCACATCCCAATCCCCAATCCCTCATGAATAACCTAGGCGAGTCCAAAAGGGAGACAGAAGAGTCCCCGTCTCCATGCACATCTCCGATCTCGCTCTTCACAATAACCCCAGGCGGCAGGAGGGGGGCACGGGGAAGGGTCCCAAGCTGCCTTTCCTCAATAACCCCAGGAGGGGCTGAGCAGAGGGAGAGGAGTCCCGCGGTTCCATCCATCACATCCAGACCCTCTTTGTAACCCTAAGCGGCTAAACGCGGTTGGGAAGGGTCCCCTTGCCTCCCACCTTCTTATCCGAGACCACCCCCTCCCATCCTCAGTAATCCAAGCAGTCTCGGCTTCAGGCACAGGCGGAGGGAGGCTCCAAGATCTCAACGCTCTCAGGATAAATGGGGAACCCAGCCCTCGCCCCTCAAACTCAAGAGTCTCCTCTCCTGTAAAACTAAGCCAGGTTGCTCCGACCTCAGGAGTCGGGCCATGGGAAGGCCCGGGGTCTGTCAGTGGCTCTCCAGGATAGGAGGTCTTCAAAGGGATAAGGAGAGGTTCCACGAACTCCCCAGGCCCCCTCATGCCTCATTCATTCCTTCCCCAATAAAATAAAAGCGAATCCGCTAGCACCCACCTTAGACAGTGGGCGGGAGGGCAGTCAGCACCCGACAGCGCGCCCAGCTCCTCCCGGCCTCGGCTTCCCGGCGGCGGCTGTCGCGGCGGCAGCAGCGCTGAGGCTGCGACGACTGAGGATCTCGAGTCCAGAGCCTCCCGCAGACCCAGCACCTGGAGCGGCGAACAGCTCCGCGCCTCATTCTTGTGACCCCGCCTTTCCCGCGCCGAGTAGCCAATAGCGACCCGGGCCCCGCCCAGGAGGCCCCCCCCCCCCCCAACCCCCAACCCCACACCATTGGAAGCGCCGTCCCCTCTCCGCCCGCGAATTCCTAGGTCTCTCAGGCAAGACCGCGTCCCCCAGAGACCGCCGGGGGTTTTGCACAGCCTTCTGGCATTTGTGGTCCTTTAAGTTCATAGAGTGTGCTTGTGCCGCGACCAGGTAAGCAGAGATAGACTTCATTTACCAGGATGCATTGCAGAAACGGAGGCGCGGAGGAGGGCGGGAGGGGCTGTGGTTTCCATAGCAAAGACAGTCCGTTGGGGATGGCTAGCGGAGCAATGGGGCAGGCTACGGGACCCTCGAGGGATCCTCTGTCACCTCGGGCAGCTTCCTGGGAGGCCATTTCGGTACTTTTCTCTCCTCACGACTCTGGGCCTCAGTTTTTCTATCGGAAAGATGGGCGAAGGACCATCTCTCCGCCCCTACTCCGCGGGGATGGGGCAAACGGAGGGCGAGCCGCTCCGGCTACTGCCCAGCAAAGGTGAGAGAAGATGGAGGAGACCTTCCCCCTGCATCCTGGACTTTATTCCTTTAGTTTTGTCTCGATCTTGTCACCGAGGAGCGGTTTACTTTCGGTCACATCCCTTTAACCATCAAGTTGTTTCCATCCCGTCTCCCATCCCAGTCTGTGGCCTTCATCACGCGACCCCGGCACTGCAGCATCTCACCCAGCGTAGCCAGGGGGCGCTTCCTCTGCTTAAAACCCTTCACAGGCTTCCCATTGTCCCTGGAATAAAGCCCACACTCCTCACCTTGGCTCAAAAGGCTCTTCAGAATCTGGACTCCACATTCTTGTAACACTCTGAACTTGTTTGGAAGCTGGAAAGCTTTAAGAACCGTTTTTTCTCACTCCTGTGGACTCCTCCACCTTGCGCTCAGCTAATTCCTCAACACCCTTCAGGCCCCAGCCTAGATACTACCTCTTTCATGAAGCTTTCCTAAATGTCCAGCTCTGGGTTGGGTGCCCTTTCTTATGTTTGAGCAGAACCCTCTACTTTACTTGTTCTAGTTGCATGTTTATGTATCCATCTTCCTCACTCGATGATAAGATCCACAGGGCAGGGGCCATGTCTGTTAATCATACTTGAAGTACAGTGCTAGCATAGTGTTGGGCACATAGTAGGTACTCAATAGATATTTGTTGAAAACGAATTGAAGTCTAATTGAACTTCACTTCCATATACCTCTAAAATCCTGATTTCCTAAGGTTGGGCATTTCCCATTGCTGGAGGTGTTCAACTAGAGAGATACCACCCCCTTGCAGAAATGTTCGTAAGTCATTCCTATAGCAGGTTGGGATTTTGCCTGAATGCTTGATGACTCTTCCACTTCTAGGTTGCTAGGGATTGATAGGTTCATGCCTGTTCTTCCTTGGAAATCCTGTCAGTTCTCCCCAAAATGCCATCATTTCTTCACATTCCTCTGTTTCTAGCTGTTGGTCCTGCTCCTTTCCATGCTAAATGCTGTACCTCCCACTCACTTTCTGGGAAAGATCTGCCCCTGTCAGTTATGAAGCAGACTGTCTGAGATCCCTGCCCTTCTTTCAATCCTTTGCTCATCATCATAGGGCCCAGGTAGTGATGTTCTGCCTTGCTAGGTAGCATCTTTCCTGCATCTTTTCCCGCTCAGGGCCCTAAGGTTGGCCATGCTCCAGTTAATCCCACATATACTTCATATTTCACCCTACCCAGACATTTTGAGTATATTTGAACTGAAGTATTCTGGGGAGAATGCCTTAGTATGTAGGAATTACTAATTTGTGGTGAAAGAAGAAATAACCAGGGGTAGTATTACCATGAACCTAATCCAAACCCAAAACGGAAAATTTCTTGGAAAGGTTGAAGTTATGGGTGCCTGAGAGAATGCAATCCTGTCATCCTGCTCAGCCTAGGGGGAAGGCTAGGATGGAGGAATGAATAAAGTAGATGGCATTTAGGGAAGAACTAACAGGACTTCTGAGAGGCATGGCAGGGGGGCTTTGATCCTGGCTAAACCCTGAAGGAAGGCGATTGGAGCTGTGTGAACAGATGGGGCCTCATTACTGACGACAAGAAAACTGTAAGGAAGCAGGGAAAATAGGATATGTGTTGAAGTAGAGCGCCTCATTCTGTGGATGCAGCGGGGGCTGGGCGGGGGGAGGAGGACCACGTCACAGGGCAGGAAGGGGCTACCAAAGAAGACCACCTGTAACCAGAGCTGAAACTCTTTGGAGGTCAGTTTGTCTCTTCAGGAATAGCACTTGTCTTCAGGAAGTTGTTACAAATAGGAAAAAGTCAGGATTCCACAATTCTCCTAGAAAGCAGGAATTAAAACAGAATCTGTCTAGCCGAGTCAGGAAACCTGGGTTCTAATTCTGATTTTGCCTCTGATTAGATGTGTGACCTTGGGCTGAGCCTGTTTCTTCAGTTGTGAAATGCTGCTTATTGGTGTTTGGGAGCTACTAGGTCTGTGACCTTGCATAAACTGCCTTCTCTGACTTGCAGTTTGCTTATTTGAAAATGTTCTAAGTGATATATAAAATGCCTTATGTAAAGCACTTCACACATATCAAACATTTAACAAATGTTAGTCCACTGCCACACTTTCTATCTTAGGTCTCCAGAAACTGGTTTGACTGTGAATAAACAGGTAGAGGCTAACTTCCTGGATAACCTGGGTTCAAATCTCCACTCCCTGTCATTAGTTATGTGACTTTGGTCAGGATATTTAATCTTTCTGCATCTCAGTTTTCCTATTTGGGAAATGGAAATGATGTGTACTTCAGAGTTGTGAGGATTAAATGAGATAAAGCACCTGACTCATGTAAGAAAATGCTCAACATATTTGTTTTGTCATTTTTTTTAGGAGTGGTTTTAGGGCAGAGAATCCTAAGGGAATGGAATTCTAGATGCTTGGAAGCTAGAGTTGTGAAGGATTCTGAGAGACAGTTGAACCAGCCTCTTACCTTCTTGGGCTTAGTCAGAATGCTTAATCTCAGATATGGGGTTGGAGAGATTGGCCAAGATTGGGTCCTGAAGAGACTATTATACCAGACTGAGGAGTATGACTTTATTCTAAAGTTAATGAAGTTTTTTGAGGAGATATGTACTTTGAGATGGTCTAGGGGATATGTGGAGAATGGCCAGGAGAAGACAAGGCTGGGAAGCTGCTGCAATGATCCAGCACAGCTCCTGTGAGGATGGAGCAGAGGGGTGGATCTGAGATGTATTAATGAGGTAAATATTCAGAGAACTTTGTGAGTGATGAGCTGAGGGTGTGGAGGAGAGTGTAAGTCAAGGATGATGCCCAGGTTTCTGCCATGGGTAACTAAGTAGATGGATGGTGGTACCCTCCCCTGAGATGTGGAATAGTAAAGGAACAGGTTTAGGCAGGAAGAGGAAGAGGTGAGTTTGAGGTGACTGGGGGACATCCAGGTAAGATGTCTAGTAGGTGATTGGGAGCTTGTGAAAGAGCTCTGATCTGGAAATAAAGTCATAAGTTTAAGTTATTAGCATATAGATCATATGTGAAGCCATGGGAATAGGAGAAAATCTTCAGCAGAGAGGATGAAAGAGAAGACAAAAATTCCTTAGGAAATCCCAACATTTAAGAGACAGGTAGAGGAAGAAGAGCCTAGAAGGAAAGGTGAAAGGAACAATCAGAGAGATAGGGGGAGAATTAGAGAATGCTGTGCCACGGAAGCCAAAGGGAGGAAGTAGGGTGACATGGTGTAAGTCAGCCAAGGTCTGAAAAAAGTGAACGCTGGATTTAGCAACAAAGAGGTCACTGGCAAGATTGAGGAGAACAGGTCCAATGGAGTAGCAGGGGCAGAAGTCTGAGTGAATGGAAAGTAGATGTAGACAACTTTTGGGAGTGGATTGGTTTTAAAGGGGAGGAGAGAGAAAACCAGAGGGGATGTAGGATTGAGGGACAATTTTGTTTTAAATTAGGAGGGATTAGGATATTTAAAAAGGATCCTTTTATTATTGTAAAAATATATATAGCACAGCATTTGCCAATTTAGTGTTTTTAATATGTACAATTTGCTGATATCAATTACATTAATCATTTGTGCCACCATCACCAATAATCTTTGCCAAATTTTCCATCACTATAAACAGAAACTCACTGCTTTAGATTAGGACATTTAAAAATGCTGATTGGAAGAAGCCAATACAGGAGAGAGAGGGATTGAAGTATGGAATGAGGTCAGTAAGAAGATGGGAGGTGGTGGGGTTCAGGGTGAGTCTCAGGCAGGAGGAGGGCCCACTTTTCCTCTAAGATGGGAGGGGAAGGAGGGAGGAGTTGGAGATGTAGGTAGGTAGTTGGGAGGCGTTCTCAGGAAATCATACCCTACAGGCCCTTAGGAGTAAAGGGTATCTGCTCAATGTGAGAAGCTGGCGTGGGAAGCTTGGGGAAAGAGGAAAAAGTTCAAGATGGTTGCTGTGGAAAAGGGGAGAGGAAGTAATAGTAACCCACAGAGGCTACAGGGAAGTGGTTTGGGCTACTGAAGTTGGAGGCTATGTATTTGTGGGGGTGCTAATCTGCAGGGTGGTGGGCTTTCCTCAGTATTCCATCAGCCTTGGGATAGGCATAGGGAAGGCTGCTGATGAGAGTGATCCAGGCTGGACTTTGCCAGACAAGGGAGACAAGAATGTAAGGGATTTGGAGATACTGATAAGAGAAACCAAGATGTTGGGAAGTTAAGAGGACACCCTCTTATCCAAGGCATGTGGGGTGAAGAAGAAGAGAAGCAATGAACTTCTCATACATTTTCACAAAAGTATGACGTCTCAATATTATCTATATATGAATTTGAACCCCCACATGTCTGTCAGTTTGTCATACTTTGGGGGCTTGGGTGTTGCTGTGATGCTGGAAGCTATGCCACTGTTAGATACCAGCAGGGTCACCTTTGGTGGACAGGTCTCAGCTGAGCCTCCAGACTAAGACAGACTAGGAAGAAGGCCCGGCAGTCTACTTATGAAAAGAATTAGCTAGTGAAAACCTTATGAATAACAGTGGAACATTGTCTGAGATAGTGCCAGAAGATGAACCCCCCCAGGTTAGAAGGCACTCAAAAGATGACTGGGGAAGAGCTGCCTCCTCCAAGTAGAGTCAACCTTAATGATGTGGATGGAGTCAGGCTTTCGGGACCTTCATTTGCATGACTCAAAATGAGAAGAAACAGCTGCAAACATCCATTAATAATCAGATCGTGGAATGTATAAAGTATGAATCTAGGAAAATTGGAAATCGTCAAAAATGAAGTGGAATGCATAAACATCTATATCCTAGGCATTAGTGAGCTGAAATGGGCTGGTGTTGGCCATTTTGAATCGGACAATCATGGTCTACTATGCCGGGAACGACAACTTGAAGAGGAATGGCGTTGCATTCATCATCCAAAAGAAAATTTCGAGATCAATCCTGAAGTACAATGCTGTCAGTGATAGGATAATATCCATACGCCTACAAGGAAGACCAGTTAATACGACTATCATTCAAATTTACGCACCAACCACTAAGGCCAAAGATGAAGAAATTGAAGATTTTTACGAGCTTCTGCAGTCTGAAATTGATTGAACATGCAGTCAGGATGTCTTGATAGTTACTGGTGATTAGAATGTGAAAGTTGGAAACAAAGAAGGATCAGTAGTTGGAAAATATGGCTTTGGTGATAGAAACGATGCCAGAGATCGCATGATAGAATTTTGCAAGACCAATGACTTCTTCATTGCAAATACCTTTTTTCACCAACATAAACGGTGACTATACACATGGGACTTCGCCAGATGGAATACACAGGAATCAAATCGACTACATCTGTAGAAAGAGACAATGGAAAAGCTCAATATCATCAGTCAGAACAAGGCCCAGGGCCTACTGTGGAACAGACCATCAACTGCTCATATGCACGTTCAAGATGAAACTGAAGAAAATTAGAACAAGTCCATGAGAGCCAACGTACGACCTTGAGTATATCCCACCTGAATTTAGAGACCATCTCAAGAACAGACTTGATGCGTTAAACACTAATGACCAAACCAGACAAGTTGTGGAATGACATCAAGGACATCATACGTGAAGAAAATAAGAGGTCATTAAAAAGACAGGAAAGAAAGAAAAGACCAAAATGGATGTGAGAAGAGACTCTGAAACTTCTCTTGAACATTGAGTAGCTAAAGCAAGAGGAAGAAATGATGAAGTAAAAGAACTGAACAGAAGATTTCAAAGGGCAGCTCGAAAAGACAAAGTAAAGTATAATGACGTGCAAAGAGCTGGAGATAGAAAACCAAAAGGGAAGAACACGCTCGGCATTTCTCAAGCTGAAAGAACTGAAGAAAAATTTCAAGCCTTGAGTTGCAGTAATGAAGAATTCTATGGGGAAAATATTAAACAACACAGGGAGCATCAAAAGAAGATGGAAGGAATACACAGTCATTATACCAAAAAGAATTGGTCAACATTCAGTCATTGCAAGAGGTAGCATATGATCAGGAACTGATGGTAGTGAAGGAAGAAGTCCAAGCTGCACTGAAGGCATTGGCGAAAAACAAGACTCCAGGAATTAACGGAATATCAATTGAGATGTTTCAACAAATGGATGCAACGCTGAAGTGCTTACTCATCTATGCCAAGAAATTTGAAAGCCATCTACCTGGCCAGCCGACTGGAAGAGATCCATATTTATGCCTATTCCCAAGAAAGGTGATCCAACTGAATGTGGAAATTATTGAACAATATCATTAATATCACACACAAGTAGAAGTTTGCTGAAGATCATTCAAAAGCAGCTACAGCAGTATGTCAACAGGGAACTGCCAGAAATTCAGGCCGGATTCAGAAGAGGTTGTGGAACCAGGGATTATCATTGCTGATGTCAGATGGATCCTGGCTGAAAGCAAAGAATACCAGAAAGATGTTTATCTGTGTTTTATTGACTATGCAAAGGCATTCGACTGTGTGGATCATAACAAATTATGGATAACATTGTGAAGAATGGGAATTCCAGAACACTTAATTGTGCTCATGAGGAACCTGTACATAGATCAAGAGGCAGTTGTTGGATAGAACAAGTGGATACTGCGTGGTTTAAAGTCAGGAAAGGTGTGCGTCAGGGTTGCATACTTTCACCATACCTATTCAATCTGTATGCTGAGCAAATAATCCCAGAAACTGGCCTATATGAAGAATGGAGCATCAGGATTGGAGGAAGACTTATTAACAGCCTGCATTATGCAGATGACACAACCTTGCTTGCTGAAAGTGAAGAAGACCTGAAGCACTTTCTCATGAAAATCAAAGACCACAGCCTTCAGTATGGATTACACCTCAACATAAAACAAAAATCCTCACAACTGGACCAATAAGCAACATCATGATAAACGGAGAAAAGATTGAAATTGTCAAGGATTTCATTTTACTTGGATCTACAATCAACACCCATGGAAGCAGTAGTCAAAAGATCAAAAGATGCATTGCATTGGGGAAATCTGCTGCAAAAGACCTCTTTAAAGTCTTGAAAATCAAAGACGTCACCTTGAAGACTAAGGTGTGCCTGACCCAAGCCATGGTATCTTCAGTCGCATCATATGCATGTGAAAGCTAGACAATAAATAAGGAAGAATGAAGAAGAACTGACACCTTTGAATTGTAGTGTTGGCGAAGAATACTGAATATACCATGGAGTGCAAAAGAACGAACAAATCTGTCTTGGAAGAAGTACAACCAGAATGCTCCTTAGAAGCAAGGATGGCGAGACTACATCTTACATACTTTGGACGTGTTGTCAGGAGGGATCAGTTCCTGGAGAAGAACATCATGCTTGGTAAAGTACAGGGTCAGTGAAAAAGAAGAAGGCCCTCGATAAGATGGATTGACACAGTGGCTGCAACAATGGGCTCAAGCATAACGATTGTGAGGATGGAGCAGGACCGGGCAGTGTTTTGTTCTGTGGTGCATAGGGTCACTATGAGTCGGAACTGACTCGATGGCATCTAACAACAACATGAATTTGAAGGTAGATACCTAAAAGGCAGAATATCTAGAAATAAAATGAGCCAACCCAAAAAGCGATCCAAAGTTTCATAGGGAAGTTGTATCAGCCAAGTTTAACGATAGTGATTTCTGTAATTTGTATTTTGGTATAGGTCGTAGATTTAAGTTTGTGCATATTAACTAGAAAATGTATTTAAGAAACAAATTTGAAATTTTTTTTTTGCAAATTTCATTTCTTAGCAACAATTTGTTTTCTCAGTTTAGAACAAAACTAGAGAATTTGTGTTGAATTTTTTTTTTCAAATGTAGAGCTTAGAGCTTAATTCATGCCTTTGAAATGCCATGAATTTGAATTGCAGCCATTTTCCTTTCTGCATCCTTGAAAGGGATTACAAGGATTTTATTAGTTTTTCAAATAACCTTGCCAGCACTTACAGACTTCCCACGAGGGTCTCCTATCAGGAATGTTGGGTTGTGAGTGATGCTGCAAAAGTGCTGTGCGTGGGATATTTAAGACAAGCAAACAAGCGGCCAGCTTTCGGATTTCCCAAACAACAGCTCAGTTTACAATTTTGTGACTTGGTATAGAATATGAAACGTGCATCTAAATGTTAACTGAGAAAAAAATTCTCCATAACTTCTCAATAGAAAAGGACAAAATCAGTTCATTGCTTTGAACAATCTCTATCTTTTAAAATAAAGATGTTATTTTAAAATATTTTTATGTGGTTTATATGTCTTTGTAATCTTGAAACCGGCCTACTGTTCTAGCTCCTTGAAGCAGTGAGTGCTCAGAAAATATTTTGTGAATCAATTCATGAATGTTCATATGACAACCTATTGTTTAAAATTTTTCCTTTTATCTTAAATATTCATAAAATCTTTATTGGAATGATTCTTTTTAAATGTAAGACAGATTATGTCCCATCTCTGCTCAAATCCTCCAGTGGCTTCTCTGTCTCATTGAGAGGAAGCCCCAAAGTCCTTACAGTGGCCTACAGGATCATATACTCTCTGACTCCTGTAGCCTCTCTGCCTCATCTACTAGGCCCCTTCTGTTCCAGCACATTGACCTCCATGCTGTTCCTTGATTGCATCAAGCACACTCTGACCCCTGGGCCTTTGCACTTGCTGTTTCCTCTGTTTGGAAGCTGTTCCCCTGGATATCCTCGTGGCCATCCCATATAAAGTGGCAGCCTCCCCTCTCCTGGTGCACTCTATCCCCTTTTTCTGCTTTATTTTTCAATAGCACTTCTCACCATCTGACATTATACATTCTTTTATTATACATTCTCTTATCTTTCTCCCACTCTCACCCCTCCAGTAACCTACTAGAATAAACTGTCCATTAGAGTAAAGGTTTTGTCTATTTTGTTCGCTGCTCTATTCATAGCATGTGGAATAGTGCCTGACACATAGTAGGTACTCAGTAAGGACCAAGTAGTAGGTACTCAGTAAAAATCTGTTGAAAAAATAAGAATAGCAACACATCATCCCCAGTACATTACCTTAACATCTATTTTTTATTTTTATCCATATTACATGTCTAGGTCACATGTACATGTAATTTTTCATATTCTGGAAATCATAGCTTAGATATAATTTTGAGGTTTTTTTTTTTTTTAATAAACAATACTTTTAAGCATTTTCCCTTGGTAAGGTTGAACATTTGTTTAGTTGTTCATTCGTTCAACCATTCATTCAACAAATATTTAGTGAGATGTTTCTATGTTCCAGATAATGCTGGGGCTACAGTGGTAAACAGCATGCAGGACTTGCCCTTGAGCAAAAGAGATTCTTTATAAGCACCGTTTATAATAATTGCCTAATATTCCATCAAGTACCATAGTATATTTGATTTATCCCCTCTTTAAGACTTTTTGTCTGTTATTGATAATGACGTAATATATATCTTCAAGTTTATAGCAATACACATTGCCGTGGAGTCAATTCCAACTCACAGTGACCCTATAGGACAGAGTAGAACCACCCCATAGGGTTTCCAAGGCTATGATCTTTATGGGAGCAGATCGCCACATCTTTTTCCCTTTGAGTGGCTTGTGGGTTTGAACTTTCAATCCTTCGGTTAGCAGCTGAGCACTTAACCACTGTACTACCAGTGCTCCTTACCTTTTACAAATTATTCTTTATGGTAAATTCTCAGACAGTTATTGGGTTGAATGATTAAACATGATTTGGTTCTTTGATACCATCTGCTATATTGCTTTAAAAAAATGTAGTGCCTGTTTATCCTGTTACCAGCATGAATGTGCATGAATGTTCCAGCTTCATCACAGCCTCTCCAGCATTAGGCATTAACTATCAGTTTTTTGCTACTGTAAAGTATAATACCATCCTTCCTCTTATTTTTGCATGTAATTGATATCTAGTAAGGGTCCACATTTTTGGCTTGGTTTTTTTGGTTGCTATGAGTCGGAATTGACTCGACGGCAACAGGTTTGGTTTGTTTTTTGGCCATTGTCTAGCAGTAGATCCCCAGGAGGCTCTTGGAGGGCTAGTGCCCTACCTTTTAGATCACACCCAATGTTTAGCACATAGTGGAGGCTTATAATAGCATTTTAGAGCTGGAAGGGACTGCATTCATCATCTAGTTCTACTAAAATTTCTGACAGATGGCTTTCCAGTCTCTGATTGTATGCCCCTGGCAATGGGGAACTCACCACCTCATGGAGCAGCATGTTCTGTTGCTGCTGTGCTCTAGCCCTTTTGAGTGTTGAGCTGGCATCTGTCCCCTGTGACTTCCATGTGGCCCCAGTTCTATCCTCTGAAGCAGCAGGGCCCACGTGTCAGATGTTACAGAGCCTGCCCATCTTGGCAGCCCATCTCTGTAACTATGTTGTCAAGAGTGGAATGTTCAACCCCAGCTGAAGTCTGGCTGACCCAGAGGCCAGGACACTGTCCTGCCCACAAGTCTCTGTGGCGGCCATGTCAGTAGCCTCATCAGCTGGGTTCATATGAAGCTTATGGTCAGCTGAGATTCTAAGATCTTTTTTTATGTGACCCGTGGCCAAACCTAGTTCCTGTTCTATACTTGTGCAGCTGACCTATTTAAACCTGAAAGCAAGACTTTACTTTTCTTCCTATTTTATTTCAACCTGTTGGTAGAGAAGCTGCCCTGGTCCTGCTCCTCCTGTCTGAAATGGGGATAAGAGTCATCCTGATCACTCATGCATTGGTGTGATAATCAAATGAGATGCAATGCTGGATGTTTGTCACTCTTTTTGGCTGTCTGGCATCTGAGCCTTCTTCCTGTGCATGAGGAGTTCCATGTCTTATGAGGCAGAGCCATCTTCCCTTGCAGCTAGGGCGTGGGCACCGACCTAAGGCTCAGGCTTTTCCAGTCCGACAAGCCACTGCCTCCTAACCCCCACCCTGACTTTGAATTGGAAGCTGGTGACAGCAAGGGAGCAGGGCCTGCTTAGCAACCCTTCTAGTACTTTGATGGGTATGACCTCACTTTCCACTTAACAGCAGTTTTACAGGCAGCATCCAGCATGGGGGTGTCTGTAGAGTAGGTAGCAGGAGTGGTATGCTAGCCGCAATGATCACAGTGATGTCTTCTTAGCCAGTGCTGAGTTAGAGTTGCTCATGGTTCTCTCCGACCTCCAAGCCTGATACTCCTATCCTCCTGGAGATTTTGTGATCTCACTGTCTTTTAAATAAATTCCTTTGCTATGCACATCAGCCAAAGTTAGTTACTTTTGTTTGCAACTAAAAATCCTGATCAACACATACAGGATATGAAAAATGCATTAGAAAATGCTAAGCACTGCATACATATAAGGTATTATTGTTTGGGATTCTGATTCTTAAGTAGTAGGGGCAGATAGGCCTGAGCGCTGTACCTGCTGAGAGTTCAGACAGGTCTAGGCATGCCCAGAAAGCTGGCTAGTGGGGAGTGTGAGGGGAGGAACTGGTGGGTAGGACAGTGGCTAGATAGTTTAAGGCTGACCATTGACCCTAAGGCCTGTGTGAGTGGTGTGGGGATGGCACACATATGGGCACACATAGTGGATTGGCTGTTTGCTCTTGGAACATTACAAGCAGCCAGGGCCAGGAGGTAGGGCTAGGCTGTAGATGGATCACCTGGGGATGTGCTTCTGCCCCCAGAGCAATCTCACTGGTATGGAAGAAGAAACCTACCTGGATAGTTCCCTGCCCTGGAACCTCAGGAGGGGTTATGGGTGGGTTGAGATTTCATCCTGGGCTGCCCTCAGGCTGCCCTTCATCCCACTGAGGTGCCACATGGCTCTCCAGCCCAGCCTGGCTGTGCCTCTGAGTCCTGCCTCACAGGCTGCCATTTGGGTCCATCAGCCCTCGGTGTCCCAGAGTGGTGCTGAGGCTGGCACTTCTCACCTGGTCAGGAGAGTGATAATGGGCCCTTGGAAGCTTTGTGAGGTTGATCACAGCATCTCTGGGATCTTCTTTGTCTTAACTTCAGATCACTCGCAAATCAGCCCTGCTGGGATGTGTATATATGGCAAGTGTCCCTGCCTTAGGTCATCCCCTGACCCAAGTGTGCATTGAACACTAGTACTAGCCTGATCTTTGCCTTTGCCCAGTACCATGGTGCAACTCCAAGTGGGGCCAAAATTAGGATGTATCCAAATTATCCATGGCTCATATACTGGGGTGGAACCATGGTCGTATCAGAAATATGGTGGCTTCATTCGGAGAGAGTCTCATAGGGAGCTATAGATTTTGTTCTTGCCATAGCCCCTGATTTTGTGATGTTAAGATCACAACTACAGATTTTAATTCTCTTGCCAATATGACTCTATAGTATTGCTTTGACACCAAGTGAAATAAAATCCACTATAAAAACCAACATAGAATATAAATTTATAAACATCTGGTCTAGACAGCCTTTCATTGAGTTACTCTGTGTCAGGCAGTAGCCTAACATTTTACATGCTTTCTCTCATTTAATCCTAACCACAGCCCTGTGAACTAGATACTGGTACAATTCCCCATTTTCAGAAAAGGAAACTGAGGCCCAGAGAGGTTACCAGACTTGGCCAGTGTTAGATAGTAAGTGGCAGAGCTGGGCTGCTCATCCATTCTCAGAGCCTGAGAACCGCCCTTCCCTCAGTCCGGTCCACTGTGGGGCAGCTCTGGCTGTTGGAATCCTTTTCCTCAGGTGAAACTAAAATCCACTTCTCCTTAGGTGAGCCCCATTCCTGTCTCTGCTTAGCGCAGTAGCCCCAGGCCTCCCAGTCTTCCTGCTTAGTCTCGGTTCCATTCATGCCTGGGGACACTTCACCTTTTCTTCCCTCAGGGAACTTCTGAACCATTTTGGATCACTGCAGAAAGGTCATGGCTGGATAGCTCTCCAATACTCTAGTTACTTTGACTCCAAAGGTACTGGTATCCAGTCTATTCCACTCCTGACGGGCACAGTGAGAAATAGTTGACTAGCCACAAGCTTAAAAGGGGCTTGGTAGAAAGTTCTCCTTCTCTAACAAAAATGACAGGAAAACAGTAAAAACAGCATTAACACTGCCCTAAGGGTCGTATTGCTGCACGGGGATTTTCTATCTCCCCCCACTGGACTGTAGGTTTCATGAGGGCAGGAATTTTGCCAATTTTATTTGCTGCTGTATCCCCAGTACCTAGAACAACGCCTGGCATATCAAATATTTGTTGAATGAGTTAATAGTACAGTTCCACATCTGATGTTACTACCTGAGGTTACTAAATTCCCCCCCGCTTAGTTTGGGGGAATAATGTGGGTTTTGTTTTCCCCTCAATTCACCGGCAGCTTTTCTAATTTTGTTGTGATTTTGAGTCATAAGATAACCTTAACAATATGTAAATATATTGAATGAATAATCCTGCCTCAAAATCAATTTCATTTGATCTTGAAAACGTAAGTATGAACTGGAATTTGGTTCAGCCTGATAAAGGGCAATATGCAGGAGTTATTGGGTTTCTACTCTCCCACCTGTGGAAAAACATTCTGTGACTTTCTGCTTTTCATTTTGAGCTTGAATTCAGAATGTAAAATCATTAGGAGACAGCTAAGCGAGAGGAACCTTAGTCTTTACATTTTTTTCATTGTTTATACACAAATAATGCGTGCTCGTTGTTGAAAATGAGAAAATGCAGGTTAGCAAAATGAAAATAGAAACCACCTGTGTTCCCACTACTGAGAGATGGTCACTTCTAACGTTTTTCTGATGATATCAAATACTTAAATTAGTTAACATGGTGATTGATCCAGGGGAGGAGCTATATTTTTCTGATGAGGAAGTGATGAGATCTGGTGAGACCTGGTTCCTGGCCCAGATATACCAGTGCTGAGAAAGGCCCACAGATCTCTCTGAGTCCAGCAGGGCACAGGTAGCAAAGGTGAATGGATAAGGTCACCTCCATTTCACACCCCAGAATCTGACCTTGGAGGGTGACCCCAGAGGTCTCCTGGGGAAGTGGCAAGAGATGGAATGGGAGGTGAGTTAGGAAAACAACTTTTACCTAGCTGAACATCCCAGATGTTGACATACAGCAAATTTTGTGACATTTTCCTAGAAATGGGAGTGCCTTTTCCTGAGAATTGAAGGTGAGATAATCTTGGAAGATTCTACCCCAGGATGACTCACTGCCAGAAAGACATAGACTATACAAGCAAGGCTCTGGGGACAGTGAGTGCAGTGAGCATGAGGGCTTCTGTGTAATTGGCTGGTTTGTCCTCTGGACCAGTCCTCTTCCACCCTGATTTCCTAGAGAGGGACATGCCACTTCTGGTTCCTGATTCACTGGAGGGAAAGGTGGGGATCTGTGTCAGTTGGGCTGAGGTCATGCCCTTGGACGTCTCAGCATCTTCAAGCTGCCCTGTACTGGGATTCCTGGGAGGGCTGAGGCATGGGCCAAATGGCTCATATTTTTCCTTAAAGCTATTGCAAATTTTTTCGTTCTCCATAATATTTGTTTTATTATTAAAATAATATACTTTTTTTGAAAAATATCTTTATGTGAAGTTGATGTTCCAGGGTGCTTTGTTCGCACGCACTTTGTGTAAATGTTGGTTGAATGAATGTTGTTCACCCTGATCTCCGGGATGCTCTTGCTCAGGTTGCGGCAAATCTGGAAAGGCATGATGGGACCATTGGGGTGGGAGGTAAAGAAATTAATAATCACAGAGCACCACCTGTATGCCAGGTAAAATGCCATATGTTTTACCTAAAACTTCAGTTTAATCCTCATAACCCTGTGAGGATTCCTATTTTATAGGCAAGAAAATGGAAGAACAGAGACATTAGGTAACGTTCTCAAGCTTGCACAGCTGAAATGGGGCAGAACCAAGATTAAAATCCTGGTCTGTTTGGGCCTCTGCTGTTTCTGCACATCATATGGCCTCCTGAGGCCAGCTTACTCGTAATTTTCTTGGAGACTGCATGGGAAATGTGGCTCACTGCTGTGTCCTGGGGGCATGAAAGAAACTCCCCATGCCCTGCCTTCCTCTGTTGAAGACTTAGAGGGCAGAGAGTACCGCAGGACTTGTGGACTGTGAGCAAGGAAGGTAGTATCTGGGGTCTGGAGCACAGCATATCCCCTCATTCTTGAGTGGGCCAAGCTGGTGGAGGAAGAGCAATGAACTCTGAGGGGAAAGAGGGAAGGGAGTGGAGGGAGGCCTTTGTCCTTGTTTGGGACAGGAGGCTGCTTACTCACAGCCTGGAAGCTAAGCCAGCGGGCTGGAATCTCAGGTGAAGCTGGGACTGGGGCTGAAGACCACCCTGCTTGTCCTCAGCCTTATAAGTCAGGAAAACACTCTGGGCCCATGGAGCCTTGGCCTCCAGCCCTGCCTGGATGATGAGGTCAACCCATTTCTACCCTGACTGTGTGTCTTGAGCTCCTAGCCACATGTTCTCACCCCTTTGGATCAACAAATTGGGTGCAGGTCCCAGCTGTCACCCCAAGAACTAGGGCTTTGGGAGATGTCTTCATTACTCCCTGCCTTACATGAAATGTGCCTGCCCCTTCCATGGACATGTGGAACAGAAGCCTCTCTCTGTTTTCCTGCCACTCCATACCTATTCCTGGGGCTCACTGGGTCCCCTTCTCCCTAGATCTTTTGGGTAATGGATTTCTTCATCCCCCAAAGTTGGAGTGGGTGCAGGTAGAGGTGGCACCATCTGCATTCCTGCTAATCCAAAATCTCATCTTTTTTGTCTAGTTGTAGATCAGATTCCCTTGGAGGACCCACAGTTCATCGGAACCTCTTAAGATCTCGTTGTCCTCAAATTTTTTATTTTTTTAAGTTTTCTTTTTTTTTAATTGTTGTAGTTTAAGTGAAAGTTTACAATTCAAGTTAGTCTCTCATACAAAAATTCATACATACATTGTTATGCGACCCTAATTGCTCTCCCTATACTGGGACAGCACATTCCTCCTTTTGACCCCTGATTTCCCGTGTCCATTCAACCAGCTTCTGACCCTTTCTGCCTTGTCACTCACTTCCAGCCAGAAGCTGCCCATTTAGTCTCATGTATCTACTTGAGCTAAGAAGCACATTCTTCACGAGTATCATTTTATGTCCCATAGTCCAGTGTAATCTTTGTCTGAAGAGTTGGCCTTGGGAATGGTTTTAGTTCTGGGTTGACAGAGAGTCCGGGGACCATGCTTTATGGGGTACCTCCAGTCTCAGACCATTAAGTCTGGTTTTTTTACTAGAATTTGAGTTCTGAACCCCACCTTTCTCCTGCTACATCAGGTACTCTCTGTTGTGTTCCCTGTCAGGGCAGTCATTGGTGGTAGCCGGGCACCATCTATCATTGTTCTCAAATTTTGAAGCTGTCTTACCTCCTGGGATCAGCTAGCTGCTCCTGGTACCTTGGTGGAGGCTGATCTGTGGTCCTGTCTGGAATCTGGATGCCCACTCTGGTCATGGCCTTCGCAGGGCCTCTATCTTGACCTATTTCTGGCCCACACTCCAATTGACTTCTGGAGAAGTTCCCAGAAACTCCCTTCCCCCTGCAGGTCTTGCGGCTAGCCATGTGGGGCATGAAGTATAATCTGGTCCCTCCCGAGCCAATACAGACCCTTACTGTTCATTATATGAGGGGCATGTGGCCTTTTTTTTTTTTAATTTTTACCTCAAACAGTGCTTTCCCAGCTGTGGGGTCCCCAGGTGCACTGGGGATGAGCCTGCTGGGTTGACCCCTGGCTGCAGTGCTACAACTGTGCCTACTCTGGTCCTCTCCCACCTTACTGCTGTCCACTCACAGTGCAGCCCAGGTCACCCTGTGGGCTGAGCAGCTACTGGTTTAGATGTTCTTCCCTGGGCCTTGTCTGGTTCTTGTCCCAAACTCTCCAGGGGTGGCTGGCCACCCACACTGTTACTACCAGGGCACATCAGGATGCCCCATGAAGAAAAGGCACCCTGGCCATGTTATTTCGGGATAATTTGGGATGGTTGTTGGTATTTTTAGTTTGTTTAATTTTTCAAACTTTGTTTCTAGTCTGTTTGTGGCTCAAGTTCAAGTTTCACTGACTCCACCCAGCCATGAGTTGAGTGTCCCTGGTTAAGGGACTCACCATGGCTTTGTGGAACTCCAAAAGCACAAATTACAAGGTTCCAGATTATTTACAGATGTCCAGGAGTGGTGTTAACATGACTTTTCAGAGTCAGGGCATCACAATCTCTAAAGCAGATGTGGCTACTTCACCTTCCAAGGGGAGCCCAAGATTTCCTTCTCCTCCTAAGATTAGCCTCACAGCACCCTCAACTCTTGCTCCAACACCCCTTTCCTAGGGGACAGACCATGCGGGTGTGTGTGGGCTGGACAGGGGACTTGAACCCTGGAGAACTGCATTCCTTAAGATAATTTAAAGTGGTTACAAAAAATAAATATGGTGTGAACCCACTATAGACAGGCTTAGAGAAGGAGCTGGAAGGACATGTTCCTGGGTGTAAACTAACAATGGTTCTCTCTGGCAGGGAGTACACACAGCATTCATTTCTCCTTTTGCTTATCTGCATGTTTTATTTTCTGTCATGAATATGCATTTTCTTTCTAATAAGAAGAAAGAGAACTATAAACAAATCCTATCATTCAATGGTAATTCTGACTTTCTATGAGTATAAATAATGCAGAGCAGTAATAATTGCCTCAAAATGAGTTAAAAATTATAAAACACAAAGTAGACCCCATTCCTAAATTCTGAAAAACTGACAAGAACAATTGCTGGAAGATGCTTTGAGGGTTATAAAACTGCTGCAGGGTTCAGCAGTGTGGTCCCTATTCAAAAAGCCGGTGACTGGGTAAAATATTTTCAACCCAGTCTTTTTTTCAACCAGGACATCAGCTTGTCCAGAGTACCACTTTTTAGAAACATGTAAACTTCTCTCCTTGAGCACCTGTGGCACCAATCACCTGTACAGTGGGAAGGAGGAAGGGAAGAGAGTGGAAAGTAAAGACAAGAATATCATCCTGTTGTTACCTCTGAGGTTGTGGGGTAGACATGAGGCTGAGAGCCATGGACTAGTAAGGTCAGGTGCCCACAGAAGGCACTTGAACCTGGTCAGTAACTCAGAAGCAGGGTGGGGTACAGGTTGCTACTTAAATGTTAAAAACATCAAGTCATTCAGATGGTTTTTCTATTAATATCTTTTAAGTTACAACATTTTTTCCTTTTAAAAAGAAAACCAGAAAAGTCTCTTTTGTCTGCCAACCCCAACTGTTCCTAGAGCTGCTGTAGTCTGACCAGCACTCCAGCGGCCTGAAGCCCCATGTCCAGTTGTACCTTCTCTGCCGACCCCAGCCTACAATAATCCGGCCTTCCATCTTCTCTGTGGGGCTTCTGGGCTGTCAAGCTCTGCTGGGACAAAAGAAAATTAGTACCACTACCGAGTTATGGTTTCCAACTCAGCCAGGCCCTCAGTGCTCCTTTGATTCATATCTGGCCAGACATTGATTCCGTTCCCCATGGTAGCTGTTTCCTGCTTGCCCAACTCTACTCAAATTGCCACGCCCCACTGCTGTCTGTCTCCACTAACCTTAACCTCCAACTCTGCCTCCCTGGGAGAGTGGCACACATCAGGTTCTCAGCCCCTCTTTTTCTTGCTTCCAACTGAATCCACATGATATTCCCAAGACTAACCTTCCTCCTGGGCTCTCCCACCCACCCTCTCTTGCCTCTTCCAGGATCTGCTTCAATGAATTACCCCTCTTTCTCCAATTCTCTAATTTTTCCCCTGTGTCTGGTTCATTTTCTTCACCCTACAAGCATAATTCTTTCTCATTCTAGAAAACCTTACAGTAACCCTCTCTCCCCTTGAAGCTCCTGTCCTGTCCTTTAGAAACAACTTCTTGAAAGTAGCCCACACTTTGTGCCTCCATTTCCTCAACCCCTTTTTACTCCCCACGGAGTCTGGATTCCACCTCATCATCTACTGAAACTGCCATTGCTAAGGGCACCAGTGACTTCTTCATTGCCAAATTATTAAATGACTTCTAAGTCTTCACCTACCTCTGAGATGTTTGATCACTTGCTTTAACTCCTTCTTAAAACTCTTGTTTGTGATTTTGGTGACACTTCCTGCCTCCTGATGCTTCCTAACTGCTTCCTCTGACCTGTTTTCATCTGACCAATTCTTAAATACTGGTGTAGCCAGAATTTTGTCCTTGACCCTCAGGTCAAGGACTCTTCCTGCCCATCAGCTCCCTTCTGTGAGCTTTTTAGTGGGAGTGTGTTTGGGCAATGGCAGAGCTCTGCAGAACCAGAAACCAGTGGGTCTCATTGATCTCCAATATAGCATATAACCCTGACCCAGAGAAGTAAATTTCTAATAGTGGAAATACAAGCATTGGATTCTTGGTGGATTTGGATGTAGGTGGGTGTTGTAGGTGTGTCTCTGCTGGATGTACAGGTGTGCTATATTATAATTGCCCCATCACCATCTCCCTAACTGCTAATGAACACAATAGCTACTAATGGGCATAAAATAACATACGTGCTTTAGGGGGAGATGATTGCCCTCTCAAGAAACCCAGAACTCTATTAAGCTATCTTAGTGGGGTAAAGGAGGAAAGGATGTTCTCTAGCACCAATAAATCTAGCCCACCCGGAACAGGGGCAATAAATGATGTTCATTGCTTACAGGAGGCCTTCCACTTTTATTACCACATTTTACCTTTTATTACCCCCCTTTATTGCCCCTTCCCCTACCTTTTCTCTGTACATGCTATTTGGGGCACATAGATATGGCTGTCCGATTAGTATTTAATGCCAGGAGAGAGGAATTTAGGTGTTCTTCCCCCAAGACAGGGACTGGGCTATGCTTGGATGCGACCTAACCCTGTGGACTGGAGCCTAACTTGGGGAACCTATGCTGATGATAATGTGTACTGTTCTACTCATCCCTGTCCTATTTATAAATAATAAATGCATCTTGATCATGCCATTAGAAGTATCTGGTCTGTGCTCTGCTCCAAACGGTTTTTCACTAAGAATTTCTGAATATAGTAACATTGCACTCTCACATTCTCCCCTAGAACACCATCCTCTTCCCTGCTCCAGAGTTCAGCCTCCTTGGGGGACACTGAGCTGTGATTCCTAAAGACTATGTACCCACAGGGCTGCTCCATGTTACATTCCAAAGTATTCCATGTTGACACATGTAACTCTGATTCATTCATCTTCACAGCTGTATACGAAGTATCCCACTGTATGGATGTACCATAGTATCCATTCTCCTGATGAACATTAAGATTGTTCTCATTTTTAAATATTTCTCACAATGCTGCTATAATACTCTCATGCTTGTCTCCTTGTACACACAGGCAGGAATTTCTCTAGGGTATGTATGCATCTTAAACTCTACTAGTTAATGTCAAGTTGCTTACTGAAGATTGTACCAATGTGTACCCCCCACCAGCTGTGCATGACAGTCCCTGACATTTTAAACAGAAGGAAAAGACTTGCCTCAATCCAGCCATCCACTTTCTTTTCTTTGTTCCCAGGCTGCTGTGTGCTGCTGGGACACTCCACATGACTATGTGGCCAGCACTACCGTAATATCTGGTTTCCAGCCTTGCCTGGGCCCTCAGTGCTGTTTGGCACTCTTTCTGCTTGAGCCCTGCCAGGAAGCCTCCATGCTGCACAGTGTGACTATTTCCAACTTTCCCAGGGTTGGAACTTTCTCCAGTGAGTACCTGTTGCCAGGGCCAACTACGTAATCTGTGGAATGCAGTACAAAATGAAAATGAGGAGCCCCTTGTTCAAAAAGCTTCTTCCTTTCTTCTGAAGCCTCTCTTTGACCTGTCATGGTGTTTTTTTATTTGCTATTGTTATGGATTGACTTGTATCCCCCAAAAATATGTGTTGTAAATACTAACCTCTATGCCTGTGGTTATAATCCCGTTTGGGAATGGGTTAACTTTGTTATGTTAATGAGGCAGGATTAGTGTAGGGTTTATTCTGAGTCAATCTCTTTTGAAATATAAAAGAGATTAAACAAGTAAGCAGAGATGGGGAAGATAGATGCCAAGCCCCACAGAGATCTCCAAGGAACCAGGAAACAGCAGCTGAAGAGACAAGGACCTTTCCCCCAGCACCAACAGAGAGAGAGAAAGCCTTCCCCTAGAACCGGCACCCTGAATTAGGTCAGACTTCTAGCCTCCTAAATTGTGAGAAAATAAACTTCTGTTTGTTAAAGCCATCCACTTGTGGTATTTCTGTTATAGCAGCCCTAGGTAACTAAGACAGCTATGTAATGTTGTGCTCATTGGGTGTGGAGATACTTGCAGGATGAACGCAAGCCCTTCCAGGTGACTGGGGCCCTACCCTGTGCACAGCACATGGGGTACATGCACCTAGCCTTCCCCTTGCCTGTGCCTAGACCTATGTCAGGGACAAAGAGTGGCTTTGGTAGCTGGTCAGGGATAGGGAGAAGGTGGCCAAGAACCTGCCCAGGAGGGAGGGAGGTTGTGAGAGGAAGGGCTGTGCATGAGTTGAGGTTCCAACCCTCTGGTGCATGCTCCATTGTCGCATCAGACTTCACTTACAAAATACAAACTCAAACAAAATTATTAAGCATTTCAAGACTGCATCCACAGAGCATTAAGTCCTGAGCATGTGGCTTTGTGCCACTGCGCTGGTCGTGTGCCCGTGAAGTCAGCCCTGCCTGCTGTGCCCCTCAGGCCCAGGTGGCCAAGATCCCTTTCACTGGCATGGCCTGCCTCATCCTGGGTTAGCTGGAGAACCCAGGGTTAGGGTGCTAAGGTTTATTGGCAAGGTGTCACGGTTTCCTCACCTCTCTATAATTACATGTGCGAAAAGTTCCCCAGATTGCTGAGTTTGTGTCTATTTCGGGCTTGCATTCCTTCCTTTTCCCCTTGATGGCTTCAGCCACTTCACCTGATTTTTCTCTTGCTTCTCTCGGTTTCTGTCATGTAACAGCACGTCTGTCCACTGCAGTTTCAGTTGTCTCACTAAGATTTCAGATACTAAAATAATATTTAAAACTACTCAATGGAAAGGTACAGAAACTGCCATTAGAAATTAAGCCAACTAAAGCTCTGTTTGGCTAATCCAATGTGTGGCTCCTTGTTTAATGTCATGAAATACAAAAGCAATGTGATAATCACCAGTAGAAGTAAGGCAATTTTGGATAATAAGGCTATCCCCACTGTGGTTATATCACAATACCCATTAATAATAAGAAATAGTCAATGTCAAAGCTAGTTTTGGAATATTTCTGAACAAATTTGTTTAAAAAATTGTAAGACTGTTTTCTCAACAAATCTTATTCAGAATAGAAAAAATTACTTTCATATTCTGTTCAGTCTGAGTTAGAAGGCACTCTTCTTAAAGTGAAGTCAAATTGGATTTGGGTCAGAATGGAAAATTTGAAAAGAATTCCAAGATGTCCTGAGATAGCTAAAGACTTTGTAGGAGAAATCATGTTTGTGTGTGTGTGAATATTTTTTCTGTTTTAAAATAAATATTTGCCCCAAAAAAGGCATTTCTAAAAATAAATTTAGTTTCAGTTTTTTTCTTTTTCTAGTTTTCTTTCTTCTTTTTAGTTATCTGGGCTAACAGTTTTTTGCTATTCCTATGTACTGAAGCTTTCCAAAATACATACTGGGTTCTGTGCAGCTAGTAGGAGAGTTTGTGAGAAAAAAGTAATAGATTGTAAAGGAAGCAACATGAAACACCCACATTTTTGTTTATTCGTAGTGTAGTTACACATTTGTGCAATTAGTCATTAACCAATTTGCCCAACAGCCTGGGGAGTCAGACTCCTCATTTGTCTTTGATAAACTGAGAGCAACAGAGCAGCTGCCAGTCCTGCCTGCTAGGCAGAGTTAGATCAGAAGCTAGGAGGGAAGTTACATTTATGGGGTGTGTGTTCTGTGACACTTGTTTGATACACATTCTTATTTAATCCCCACAACTGTGTCATTGACAGGTGGGGAAACTGAAATGCAGAGCAGGGTGTTCACTTGGTAAAGGCACATAGTGGAGAAGCTGCAGAGCTCGTCCAGCTTAGGCGCTTTGTCTCTTTCAGAAACAGCAGGGCGTCGGGTGGTGCTGAGCCCTGTGGTCTGGGGAGGAAGCTGAGTGTTTGCTGAGGGCGTGCCACGCCTCTGCTCTGTTCTTGTTTCTCTGTTCTCTTTTCCACTGTCTTTGGTCACTCAGGGCCATGTGGAAAGAATCGGCTGCTTTCAGAGGCAGGCTTCAATGCTTTGTGCTGGCTGGGCCCTCCACGAACCATAGAGGTTTAGGGGAAGTTCAGTTTCTCTGACCAGGGGAAAATGAATGGCCAAGGCCAAGACAGTTTACCTAGAGCTCAGTCCTAGGAGAGGGAGTCGTGCCTGCCACAGCTCCCACAGCAACTCACGGCAGAGCCTGGCTGCCAGCGGCTGGTTGTAGCCAACACTCTAGAACTGGTAGGCAGTGGCATCTCAGTGTCAGTCTCATGAGGAGCCTTGGAGCCACATTCTTCTTGGGAGTTGATTGTATGTTTCCAAAACCTAATTAACTCTTTGATGTTTATGATCTTGGGATCTTGAATTGTTATTATATGAGTCTCATGTCTCACCCCAACTTTGCTCCAGATTTTAGGTGATGAACAGGTGGGAGTAGTTAACTTAAAGTTCCTCAGGGCAAGACTTACTATCTCTGGGGCCTAAAGGAGCTAAGCAAACTTTCTGAAGTTCCATATTCAAGGACTGGCATGCTTTGGGAAGAATCTGGCTTGGGCTGCAAAGTGAGTTTTCTTTCTCTTCAGAGCACCCAGCAGGCTGCCCCCATCCCACAGGGTAAAGCTGTCTTGGTCACTGTGGCTCTTCCTCCTGCTGGCCTGTCCCATCTGTCTGGCTTGCCCTGATCCTTCAGGTCAGCGCATCTCTGAGATGCTGCAGGACAGGAATACACTCTCTCCTCACTTATCAACACAGTAGGTTCCAAAGACCAGGCTGTTATGTGAAAATGGAGGATGACCGCATCAGATCACAAAATGGAGGATGACTACATAATTACATACTGCCAAGTTACATCATTACATAACTGCCAAACCACTGAGAATCATGATCCAGCCAACTTGACACATAACCTTAACCATCTCAGCCAGCGTTACTCTAGCCTCGCACCTTGACGTTCATTACTGCCAGACGTATGTTGTTAATGTGCAAAATAGACAGTAGATTTTTTACTATTGTAAATGTGAAATGTCAGATAACGAGATAGTCGATAAGTGAGGAGTAGGTGTACAGTGAGTCCAGGTGAGAAAGATGCCAAATTTGATAGCTCTCCCCAGTCACTTACCGAGCTCCCTCACATTCTTGGCAGATTCCTAGCCTTGAGCCCAACTTACCAGCTCTCAACACTTCCCAGCTCAGCAGGCTCTCCAACCTCAGCCTTGACTACCTACACAATCCTGTCTCTTGTATCTTGACCTGAACCTACCCCTAGCTCACACCTGCCCTACAGTCCTTAGCCCCCTCCCACCCACCTCCTGAGTGGCCCTGGTTTCTTACCAAAGTATCAACCTTTGATTCCCTGTACTTTGCTCTCTTCTCCTAGGGCCACATCCTCCTTGATCCTGTCAGAACCATCCACCATTAAGTGAGGTCAGGAAGAGCCCTGCAGGGCATAGCCAGCTGACCTGATACTTTGGCGGGTGGATGTAGGATAGGGCCAGTGTTGGGTCAGGTAGGACCCAAAATAGCCAGAGGATGGGGGTGGGGGTGCAGCTAGACATGGGGCTACCCAGGAGTCAAGCCAAGGAAGTCCATCTCTTATGTTGAGACCATAGGGAGAGCACCGACTGGACACAAATGCCATAGCCAAGAAGGCTAAAGCCTGGGGTGGGGGTTTGGAGGGAAGTGGCGAGTGGTAGCAGAGTGGCCAGCTGGAACAACTGAAGGTCTATGGTACATCTCAGCTGGGGATGTGTGGAAGATACAAACATGGTTCCGCTACCTGACTCCAGTCTGCTACTCAGGCTGTGATGCACAACACTGCCCTGTCCTTCACTGTCTCCTCCATGCTGACCTAGCTGCTCCTCTCCTTCCACCCCTCAGGCTCACCTTCTGAACCTCTCTGCTCACTTGTATGCTCCTTACTATTTCCCCACAATCCCAGCCTCGGCTCCCAGCCCACACTGCTGGCCCCCTGGGCCCGGCTGATGTGGTGTGAAGCTGCCTTGCTAAGATGGAGGGCAGGGCCTCGAGCCTTCAGGAGAGGCCCTGGCATGGCCTGTAACTGTTCAAACCTTCCTGGTGCCTGGCCAGCCTTGGTGGCTCACTGAATCTGGCCAGGATTCATACACACATCCCCGTTCAGTTCCAGCTGGTCTCAGCTGCCTTGGCCCTGTCTCTGGTCCTGCTCTGCCCTGTTCTGTGTCCTCTCTTCCTTCACTCGGGGATGGAGTCTTAGAGTTCCACCTGGGCTGCCTTTGGCATCCAACCTGGCCAGCCCTGTTCTTGTTTCATGACCTCTTGGGACTGATGCCACAGGGATGAGGCTGTGAGAACTGGGAGGGCAGGGGCCTGGCCCATCTTGTTTACCACTGAATCCTCAGTGCCAGTACATAGTAGGTGCCCAATAAATGTTTGAACAGGGGCCTGAGCTCCAATAGGGAGGTAGGTAGTCTCAGGGTCATGGCCTTGATCTTCCCTCTCCCCCTTCATTCTGCTGCTTAGGTGTCCATCTGTGTGGGGTACAGGGTGCAGTAAACACTGGATCTGTCCCAGGGCACCAAAAATAGGTCTTGGGTCTCTCAACCTTGCATCCTTGGGTCTCACAACCTTGCATCCTTCTCCATCTGACTCTGCAGCTGGCTTTAGTACCCTGCTAATTTGCACCATTGTTTCCTCATATGCCAGGGGGAATGAGAGCTCTCCTGGGAAGACTGTTCTGTTAAAATAAAAGTGCTTTGGGGAAGTGTATGCTGTATTGTGCCAATGTGCCAAACCCTGTGCAGGTGCTTGGTCTGGGGAGAGGCCACTCAGTTCTGCTTTGCTCACTGGGGTGGCCATCCTGGGTTTCACATAAAATTCCTCAGGAGGATTTGCCAGGTTACCTAGCCAGGCAGAGTTGTCACTTGGTGTCTCCTGGATGAGAGATCTAGAAAACAGGCCCTTCCTGCCATTTAGGAGCTGAGCTGAGTCAGAAATGCCTGGGAGGGTGAAAGTGCTCTCAGACTCTGAGTCTACAGAGACACTAGGCTGAGGGGAGAACACTGATGTTGGCCAGAGCTGGAGAACAGGGCAAGGTCTGTGGCATCAGTGGAGGTCAGTGGGCATTACAAGGGGCTAGAGAGGAGGGTCAAACTGTCTTCCATGAACCCCCTTCCCCCCGTAGTCCGGCCCTTCTTAAAGTCAGGGTGAACTTCCCGAGGAAATGGAGTCATAAGAAGGCCCCAAAGGAGAGAGATGCTCTCGGTAGAAGAGTTACTTTGCTACCCAGGTACACTGGAAACCATGTGTAGGTAGTTTCTGCAAACCAGATTATTTTGTGGGTGCCTTTCAGAGAGTATGTTATGTAAGGAACACTCCAGGATGCCTGTCCGTCAGGTGACTAATTCCTTTTTCATGTAAGTAGTAACCCTAACATGTATATCCATTTTGTGGTTGGATTTTTGAATCAAGCTCTCCTTTAGTAAGGCTAATGCTATCAAGGAAACTGCACAGGGGTTGAGGGCAGATTGTAGATGATGTTAGGACTGACAGCAGGGTGGAGGACTTACATTCTTAGTCTATGGGAACCACTGCCACCAAAGGGCTTCATAATTCTTAAATGCAGCAGTAATTAACTCCTTCGTGTAGAGTCAAGTGTTAGGCTTGTAGAAAGTTAAGACTCAGTGACCATGCGGGATTACTGGCTTGGTTTCTGGAAGGGAGAGAGCTCCAGATTTGGTTTAGCAAGATTGTCAGCCTGTAAGTGCTTCAGCCAGAATGACAGTCTAACCACAGGACCATAGAGACCTCAAATCAGGCCACTATGGTAAAGATTGGAGTCTGGGTTCCACAGGAAGCAAGGAGCACCTTGCACATAGTATTGGCTTCCTGGCTCCAGAATTTCATGGCTTGCTATAGATTGCATAAGGGCAGTCTTGTCTGACAGCCCCAACTTGAAGAATGAGCACTAGTGGTTCAGCTCTTTCAGGAACCAAGTGTGGCCCAGCATCTCACCTCTACCTTATCCAGTTCCTCAGCAATGTTGGAAATATTCCCAGAGTGAGTGTCTTCATGTTCCACAAACAATGCAGGAATGACAGTAGTGAATCATTATTGCCCCACAGTTGGGTGGACTCCACCAGGATCCTGGTGTGGTTACCTCTGGTCCTAGTGACAGACCAGTCCTGGAGACTGCTTCATCATTGTCGTCTTTTTTCTCTTTAACAGCAAGACTTGATACAGAAGGCACAGTTCCTGCCCTCGAGAAACCCTGAACTAGTTGGGGAGGTGTGGCCAAGTTGGTAAAAAACACCTGGATGGCAGAGGAGCCATAGATTCCATAGACAGACCCCACACCCACACCTGGCCGGGAGAACTGAGGAATGAGTGGTGTCCACCAAGGGACCAAGGACTACTGCCTTCTCCTCTTCCTCCTTTGAATAGCTTTACTGAAGTATATACAGTAAGCTGTACATATTGAATTGTTAGAGTTTTATATACATATATTTGAGATATATGCCTTTTGTTGGATATACAGTTTGCAAATATTTTCTCCCAGTCTGTGGTTTACCTTTTCATTTTTGTAGCAGTATCTTTTGAAGCATAAAAAATTTACATCTTGACAATCTTTATCAAGATTTAAAGTTCCATGTATTAATTTTTACCTTTCATACTTTGTGCTCTTTGTGTGTTCTATTTTGGAAACCTTTGCCAAATCCAAGGCCACAAAGAATTTCTCCTGTTTTCTTCTAGTCATTTTATAATTTTAGTGCTTATATTTAGGTCCATAATCCATTTTGAGTTCATTTTTGCATATGGTGTGAGGTAAGGGTTTAGCCATTTGCTTTGGGTCAGTACTCTGCCTTTCCCCTACCACACCTCCACCTCTTCACAAAACCCCTACCTGGTCCCGGTCCCCAATATCCCCTAAGCTCTTCAGCCTCTACCTCCTGCCACACACTCCAGCACTTGGTGGGGATGGAGGCCCATTTCACCCTTCTCTGATGCTCTGGCACACCCATCTGGCATTGATCATGTGGGCTGACATCCTTTTGAGACCATTCTACTCTTGATGGCTGTTTCTTTCTGGTGACAATTTGCATTCCCAGACATCTGTCTCCTGCAGTGAGTGAATGGACATGGGAAATCAGGGGTGGACAGGAGGAGTGTGCTGTCACAGTATGGGGAGAGCAATTAGGGTCACATAACAATGTATGTATAAATGTTTGTATGGAAAACTAACTTGAAGAGTAAACGTCATTTATACTACAACAATTTAAAAAAAAAAAAAAAAAGATATCTCCTGCAGTGATAGCCAAAGGGTCGGGAACTCCTACCCGGGTGAAAAAAAACAGACCTATGGAATTCTAAAAACCAACCAAGGTGTCAACTAGCCTGACATTCTTGTTGACACGTGGACACATGTGGTAACCAATGTGCACAGAAGGTAGGCAGACTTCCTGAGAGAAGGCAAGTGTTGTTATCTTCATTTCAGGAGTGAAGAAACTGAGGTTTCTGAAGATTAAGTGACCCGCCCAAGGTCATCTAGCTGGCACGTCATGGAGCGTTTGACTGTGGAGAGTGCCTTAACCCCTGGGCAGGACTACCAGGCAGCCAGCTGTCACTGTCCAGGAAGGTCCCAGGCTCAGACCTTCTACTTCCAGGCCAGCAGTTCCCACCCTGTAAATGCTGCATGTGGAATTTTCCTGCCAGCAAGACAAATTGCAGCCTCACCTTCTTTTATGGTTTCAGAGAAAAGTAACTTCAGTGGACGAGGGGTTTCAAAAGATATATTTAAGGTCTCAGGTCCAAGTCAAGGAACTGGGTTTGGGAGAGGCTGGTTTTTCCCTTTTCAAATGGATCCAGGTTTTATTTTTTTTTCTGCCCTTTTTTGGGCCCAGAAAAGAAATGTTCCTGCAGGGTTCAGGTGTCGGCTCACAGCACTGAGGCTGTGGAGAGAAGGAGGTAAGAGCTGGCTGAGGTATCTTCCTTCATCCTGCACGCATTAGGCCCTCCATGATGCCTCACTGTCTCCAGCAAGACCCAAGCTTCTCAGTTTGGTGTCAAGGCCCCAATTTCTGACCTCAGCCTCTTTTCCCTGACCCTTACATCGGGTCCTTGTCCGCAGAGCCAGGCTGTTCACTTCAGGGACATCCATACCCTTTACCTGGTATATGCTCCTCTCCCCATCCCTCAACTTGGCAGATATGAGTGCCCCTCCTCTTGGTCCCCCAAGAACCACTTGCATCCCAGTTTCTGTCAACTGGACAGACCTGCTTCCTTCCCTGGCACTCTAAGGCCTGCCTACCCTCCGAGTTAGTGAGCATATCTCTGAGACTTGGTCTTGGCAGAACCTGCTCCCTAGTGACCTGACACTGGTAATTAAGCTGAATTAATTAAATTGAATAGCTTTCCCATGTGTCTTATCTCCCCACCTAGACTGTAAGCTCCTCCCAGCCAGGGACAGGTCTTCCTAGTTCCATCATATATCCTTAGCACCTGGCATTGTCCACATGACACCAAACCTGTAAGGATTGCTTCGATTTGAGTTGCCCAGGTCTGAGTCTTGACAGGAAGGTGGGAGGCTTGCAAAACTGCAGTTTTTAGTTTTCCTATGAGTTCTGGAAAGGAAACAGGCACTGGTAGCACAGAGTGGCATGGCCCTGTTAGGGCTGGTTGACTGGGGTTCATAAAAGTGGGTGTTCATCTCTGAAGGCGAGAGAAAGAAGAAGCTGCAGGGAAGCGAGGTTCTAAGCTCAGAACCAGCTCTTATGCCACCCAGGAGCACCCCTGCCCATGGATGCCTCCATTGCTTCACACGCAGGGAGGGCATGTGACTGGGATAATTACACAGCACCTGTACGGATGCCCCACATGCCAAGCTCCAGTAGAATGTGCCGCCGTCCTCCAAGCTGTGCTGCTCAGGGAAGAATCTGCTTGAAGAAGCTTCTATCCATCTGCTTGAACTGGATTTAAAAGAATTCAGAAAACATTTGCTGAAGGATGAACCAGGTATGGCCCTGGCTGTCAGTAAACTTGTAGTCTAGCAGGGAAGGTGACACATGGACACACTTGAACATGATGCAAGTCTCTGACAATCATTAAAAGAAAGAGATCTTTCCTGGGGAAGGGACATTTAGGATGAAACCTTTCAGAAGAGTTGGAAATAGAGAAAGGAACTGAGAGATCTGGGAGCTCTAAGGCAGGGAAATAGGTAGGATCATGCAGGGCATGTTCGGGAGACAGAGAACAGCTAGCATTGCCTAAGTATGAAGCTGAAATGGGAGCTTGGGACCAGTCTGCAAAAACCATTGAAGCCAGCCAGTGTTTAAGGTCAGACAGGTGAATCTGGGTTTGCTACTTCATAGCTGGGCAGCCTTGGGCAAGTTAGTTCAATCTCAGAGCCTTAGTTTCCTCATCTTGTAAAACTGGAAGGATGATAAAACCAACTCAAGGTAGCTGTGAGGAGCAAATGGAGATATTGCTTGTCAAGTGCACCATCTGTGTCTGCATACAGTAAGTGCTCAATGGATGACTGCTGTTAATGTTATCTATTCAGACTCTGTCAGTCTTCTGAAGGGATAGGTGGATTTAAGCAGCAACACCTCCAAGGATGGATTAGAGGAGGCAGGTGGCATCAGGAAGAATAGGTTAGAGGCTATTGCAGAGGTCCAGGTAAGAAGTTAAAAGTTCTGAACCCAGGCACTGGCAGAACTAGGGTAAACAGGGGAGGGGGTAGAGTCAGTAGTGCTAACAGGTGTCAAGTCTGAGTGTTTGTGGCAGAGGTGGAGACACCTAGAGAAGACCACACATGGATCTCAACCCATCCTCGAGGATAGATCCCTGCCGTGTGTCTCTCATCTCAGGGAGCCCAACATTGAGGGGTCATGGGAGGGGGCGGGGTGTGAAGCCTGATGGTGCTCAGAGGTGTGCAGTTGACAAGGAGTGCTGGAGGCTGTGTCAGGAGGCAGTTGGGGTGTTCCAGGGGTGGCGGGCTGCTTTCCAAAGCCACACAGAACAAAGAACGAGGTCTAGCTCCATCACACACATTCAGAGTGATCTTGGGTCCACAATCCTATTTTGTGCTTTTGATCTTTCTCATCTTGTTCATTTTTCTTTTGGATTATTTTTTATTATGATCTTTTTTCTCCTCTACTAATTGGAATTTATATGCTGTGCTTCTTTTTCTTTCATCTTTTTTTAGTGGTTGCCCTAGAAATTACAACATGCATACTTATCAAGGACTAAAGTTAGTCAATACTTGTACCTTCCTCTTTGATAATGCAAGACCTTAGAACCTTTTAACTCAGTTCACCCTGCTCTTGACTTTGTTATTGCTGTGACTTTAATTCTATCTTGGTTTTTTTTTTTTGTAATCTCGCAAGACTTTAAAATTATTGTTATATTATACAGTCAATGTTTGTTTAGCTTTACTCATATTTTACCATTTTCTTTGCTTTTCATACCCTCTTGCATCCCAGTCTTCATCTGGGATCATTTTCCTTCTGCCTAACGTTCATCTTTTAGAATCTCTTTTAATGAGAGTTCTCTGGTAACGCATCCTCTCAGTTTTGTTTGTCTGAAATTGTGTTTGCTTTGTGCTCATTCATGGATGATATTTTTACTGGATAAAGAATTCTGGGTTGTCAGTTTTTTTCCTGGCATCTATTGTTGCCATTGATGAGTCAGCTGTTAGAATAAAGTACTAACTTTTTTCTCTGCTGCTTTAAAGATTCTCTCACTCTGGTATGTGTATATGCTCTGTAATTTACTATATTTGAAGTGTGTATTTCTTTCTTTTCATCTTTTTTCTTTTTAATCCTCCTTGAAATTTGTTGGGATTTTTAATATCTGTGAATTTGTGTCTCTTATCAATTCTAGAAAATTCTCAGTTAATATCTCTTCAAGTATTGCCTCTTCCCATTCTCCTCTTTCTAGAACTCCTACTGAACAGGCTACTCTCTCTTCCATGTCTCTTATCCTTTCTTCCATACTTTATATCTTTTGATCTCTCTGTACTGTTTTCTATTGCTTTCCTCCAAGCCATCTGCCAGTTCACAAACTTGTCTATTTAGCTGCATCTAATCTTCCATTGCATTTTAAAATTTCAGTTATGGTATTTTTCATTTCCGGAAGTTCTGTCTGACTTTTTTCAAATGTATTAGCTCACTCTTTATTATTTCCTATTCCTTGCAGATACTTTTTTTTTTTTTTATTGGACTTCAGGTGAAGGCTTACAGAACAAATAGTTTCTCATAAAACAGTAGTACACATGGTGTTTTATGACATTGGTTAACAACCCCACAACATATTAACCCTCTAAATTCTCAACCCTTTTTTTTTTTTTTTTTTTGGTGAAAATACACACAGCCACAGATACGTTTCAAAAATTTCTACATACACAGTTCAGTGACACTGACTACGCTCTTCCAATTGTGCTGTTATTCTCACTTAAGATGAAGGCTTACAGAACAAAATAGTTTCTCATTTAACAGTTACTACAAATGTTGCCCTATGACAATGGTTAACAATCTCACAACACATCAACAATATCCTTACTCAACCTCGTGTTCCCTATCACCAGCTTCCTTGTCCTCTTCTGCCTTCTGGCCCTTGTCACTGGACTCCTGTACCTCGTTAGTCTCATTTGGTTTTACGGGGCTGTCTACTCCCAGGCTGAACAGTAAACCTCAGAGGTAACTTCATCACTGAGCTAAAAGGCTGTCTGGGGGCCATACTCTCGAGGTTTCTCCAGTCTCCTTTAGGCCAGTAAATCTGGTCTTTTTTTTTTTTGTGAGTTAGAATTATGCTCTACATCCTTCTCCAGCTCTGTCCAGAACCCTCTGTTGTGATCCCGGTCAGAGCAGTCAGTGGTGGTAGCTGGGCACCATCTAGCTGTACTGGACTCAGTCCAGTGGAGGCCTTGGTAGCTGTGGACAATTAGTCCTGTGGACTAATCTTTTCCTTGTATCCTGTTCTCTTCATTCTCCCTTGCTCCCAAAGGGATGAGACCAGTGGAGTATCTTAGATGGCTGCTCACAGGCTTTTAAGATCCCAGACACTACTCACTCCTTGCAGATAGTTTTCTACTCGCCTTTCATTTCACTAAACATAGTAAGCATAGTTGTTGTCTAACCTGTATTTGATAATTCCATCATCTGAAGTCATTGCAGGTCCGTGTCTTCTTTCTGTAGTTCCTGCTGATTCTTGCTCATTGTTTCTTTGTGTGCTTTGTTATTTTTGATGTGTGCGCTGCCCAGTATTCTTGAAACTTATTTGTGAATATTTGTCAAGGCCTAGAAAGAAGAAAGGATTTGTACATCCTTTGGCCGGGAGGACTTTGAACTAAATTCCTGTCTTATGGTTTTTTGAACTAACCAACTGATGAGAATTTAGTCTACAAATTGGTATGAAGGCTAGCTTGTAGTTACAACTTCTCAGGGACATTTCCCATCTTCCTTTGCATTCCCCTGGGGGTGCCCTCCTTTGTGTGTGTGTGTGTGGGGGGGGGTGTCTTGATAGATTCCTCACTTAGGCAAGCCCTGCGTTTTGGCATCTGTCCACTTTGTCCCACAAGGCCATTAAAACTGAGCTTCGGATTTACCTGTATCAGCAAATATCCAGAGTCAAAATGGCTTCAGTTCTGCCTACTTCTCTGGAGTCTCACCTCTTGTTAAATTTTGACCTTGTCAGTTAACTAATTAACCTAGTCAATTTTCATTTTTCATCCAGTATTTTTAGTTGTTTTTAACAAGCACATTCTCTAGAACAGAAGTTGGCAAATCCTCCCATGATGTGTGTCTTCATTAACTAGTTCTGCTGTAACGCAAATACTACAAGTGAGTGGCTTTACAGAACAGAGACTTATTTTCTCACAGTTCTGGAGGCTAAAAGTTCAAATCAGGGTCTTGGCCATGTTAATTCCTGGTAGGTAGCCCTGGCATTTCTTGGTTTGTAGACGATCCTCACATGGCATCTGTCTTCCCCTGTGTGTGTATCTCTGTGTCTAATCTGTTCTTTTTATAACTCAGAAATGATTAGATTTAGAACCTGCCATGCAGGTATGATCTAATTAACATAACAAAGAAAACCCTGTTTCCAAACAGGATGATATGCACAGGTATAGGGATTAAGATTTCAACACATATGGGGGAGGTGGGCACAATTTAATCTGTATCACTCTATGACCTTAGGCAAGTCACTTTTCCTCTCTGAGCTTCAGCCTCACTGCTTCATGGGGTGATTGGGAGGATTAAATGAGAAAATGAAGGTAAAGGGCCTAACCTAGTACTTAGCACATAGGGCACTCAATAAAAGTTAGTTCTTTTCCCTCTTAGTGCCTGATGGGGCTGGATCCTTGGAACAAGGCAGACTCCCAGTCATCCAATCTGAGGCCCAGGGTCCGGGTTATGGCAAAAGTTGGGGTTTGGGAGCTGATGCCCAGTTCTCCATCCTCCCTCAACCCCTGAGGCCCCAGCTCAGGCCTGACCCCAGAGGTGGAGGTCCTGTGGCCCAAGCAAGCTGGGCCAGGTAGGCAGTGATAGGGGAGGCACTTGACCATAGCTCCAGTACTGGGGAGCATGAAGAGTCCCTGGGGGAGTCTGGACCTGTGAACCCTGGACCCCAGAAGTGCTGCCATCAGACCTGTGAGCGTGGTTTGACCACAGACAGCTTGGTGTGGCCTGGCTTGTGAGCTGAGCCTCTGGGAGAAACACTCACTTTTGTGTCTAGAAGGCCAGTGGTGAGTGTCCCTTCCCAGAGGAATAGGCTTCCTGGGGCCAGGAGGCCAGAGATCTCCCTCTCCAAAGTGGGAAGCTGGAACAAGTGAGCCCCTTGGGGCGGTGCTGATTTTTTCCCAGCTCTGACCACCCCACCCCACCCACATACACTACCACCTCTCCACCCCACCTGCCTGGGCTACCACAGTTCTCCACCAAACCAGAGGGCTTTAATGACAGTTTCCAAGATCATAGACAATGCTTCCTGTGGGCACCATACTCTCCTTGTTGAGGGTTCCCCAAAATCAGGGTTAGATGGCATGGTAGTCTTTTGTCCCCTCCACCCCATTTGCATGATGGTTGGGGAAGCTCATTGGAGCTTCTGTCTCTGAACTCAACTCAGCCATTTCTGTCCCCATGGCCCTTAGACTAGTTTCCTGGAAAGTGAAGTCTGGCCAGGCAGGCTAGATACGTCCACTTTAACAGTGTGCATTGCAGAAGTCGCCTCTCAGCATTGTTTTCCACCAGCTCAGAGAGATCCTTCTGGAATTCAGAATCAGGTGGGGTGGGGATCAGATTGAAAACCATTGTATTGTCTATAGAGCAGCCTAGGTCTGGAAGAATGAAAAATACTATGATCCTAAATCATAGAATACATTGTAGAATGAAGCCACTCTCTTATCAAATGCAGCACTTTTGCCATTTTACTTGTGTACGTGCATAAAATAGACACACTTTATAAACAATCTCACCCAGCTAAAAAAAACTTTCATGGCCTTACAAAATGGAAAACAAGATTGAAGTGTGGATAAGATATATCAGTTAAGGAGCCCTGGTCCCTGGGCCTCTGCAGTTATACCCTGTGAAGAATGCAACCATTCTCAGATGATTGAGCTGCATCCTAATCATCCAGTGGGGAATCGGTGTGTCTCGGGAGGAAAACATTAGTAAGGGCTTTTAGCATGAGCTGTCTCAAAGAAATTCCCTATAGAGCCTGAGGGAGGACAACTAGGCCAGTGCCAGACTCAGAGGCATACATTCTTGTATCAAGAGGCAAACATAACTGTATCTTTTTGAAAAACCTAGGACTTTCTCCAGAATTCTTTGAATTTCCATAGGAAAGTTTGGACCTCTTTTAAGGCGCTTCTTATCTTACATCATAAGATGTTTCTCTCAGTTTTGCTCGTGTTGTTTCTTGGCCTGGACTGCCCTTCTTCCCTTTTTCTGCCTGGGGAACCTCAGTTTAATATTCAGAGCCTGTTCAAGCAGTTCCTCCCCAGGAAGCCTGCCTTGACCTTTGACCCTCTCAACAGAAAGACTAGCTCATCTAATTCTGAATGAAAATGAGATAAAGCACATGCTATTCCCACCTTCCTCCCAGTACACCTGTCCTAGAACATTCTTTGATCAGTTCACGGAGCACTCTGAACTGTGCTTATCCCTCAATGCCTCTGCTGGGCTGTAAACTCCTTGAGGGCAGGGCTGAGTCATTCAGTCTCTACGTCCAAAGTCATGGAGGTGTAAAATAGCATAGCACGTTCTGGGAGCCACAACTAATCTACTGATCGTTATGTAAGAAACAAGAGAAGAGGCTGCGGAGGGCAGCCGGCTGCTATAAAGGCCTCCAAGATCAAGTGGAGCGGGCGACTATCCTGAAGGCAACGAAAGGAGGCTGCAGAGAGGGTTCAGGGAGACCCTGCCCTTTCTTCTTCCTCCTCTTCTCCTCCTACTTTGTTTTCTTCTTCTTTACAGTTTTACTAAGGTATTATATATATGTGTATATATACATATATATATATATATATACATATATAATTTTTTTTTTAAAGTAACAGTACTTAAGGGTAACAGTCTTTACTCTTTGGGCTAAACTGTTACTTAGTTTAAAGGTGACTTCAGGGGAGAGTTGCAATTCAAGGTTAAAGAGCAACTCAGGGCTATAATCTTAGGGACTTCTCCAGCCTCAATAGGTCCAGTAAGTCTGGATTCTTTAAGAATTTGAAGTTCCATTCCCTATTTTTCTCCCTTTTTATCAGGGTTTCTCTATTATGTTCCTGATCAGAACGTTCAGTAGTGGTAGCTGGGTACCATCTAGTTCATATTTACTATGTATATATATACACACACGCATACACATGTTGTTAGGTGCCATTGAGTCGGTTCTGACTCATAGTAACCCTATGTAAGACAGAACGAAACACTGCCAGGTCCTGCACCATCCTCACAATCGTTGTTATGTTTGCCTATTCCCATTGTTGCAGCCACTATGTCAATCCATCTCATCGAGGGTCTTCCTCTTTTTCACTGACCCTCTACTTTGCCAAGCATGATGCCCTTCTCCAGGGACTGATCCCTCCTGATAACATGTCCAAAGTACATGAGACAAAGTCTTGCTATCCTCACTTCCAAGGAGCATTCTGGCTGTACTTCTTCCAAGACAGATTTATTCATTCTTTTGGCAATCCGTAGTATATTCAATATTCTTCACCAACATTGTAATTCAAATGCATCAATTCTTCTTTGGTCTTCCTCAATCATTGCACAGCTTTCTCATGCATATGAGGCGATTAGAAATACCATGGATTGGGTCAGGTGCACCTTAGTCCTCAAAGTGACATCTTTGCTTTTTAACACTTTAAAGAGGTCTTTTGCAGCAGATTTGCCCAATGTATAACATTGTTTGATTTCTTGACCGCTGTTTCCATGGGTGTTGATTGTGGATCCAAGTAAAATGAAATCGCTAACAACTTCAGTATTTTCTCTGTTTATCATGATGTTGCTTATTGGTCCAGTTGTGAGGATTTTTGTTTTCTTTGTATTGAGGTGTAATCCATACTGAAGGCTGTGGTCGCTGATCTTCATCAATAAGTTCTTCATCAATAAGTTCTTCAAGTCCTCTTCATTTTCAGCAAACAAGGTTGTGTTATCTGTATATCACAGGTTATTAATGAGTCTTCCTCCAACCCTGATGACCCGTTCTTCACATACTCCAGCTTCTCAGATTATTTGCTCAGCATACAGATTGAGGAAGTATGGTGAAAGGATACAACCCAGATGCACACTTTTCCTGATTTTAGACCATTCAGTATTCCCTTATTCTGTTCAGATGTCTGCCTCTTGGTCTGTGTACAGTTTCCACAGTAGCACAATTAAGTTTTCTGGAATTCCCATTCTTCACAATGTTACCCATAATTTGTTATGATCCACACAGTTGAATGCCTTTGCATAGTCAATAAAACACAGTAAACATCTTTCTGGTATTCTCTGCTTTCAGCCAGGATCCATCTGACATCAGCAATTATAGCCCTCATTCCACATCCTCTTCTGAATCCAGCTTGAATTTCTGGCAGTTCCCTGTTGATGTACTGCTACAACCGTTTTTGAATGATCTTCAGCAAAATTTTACTTGTGTGTGATATTAATGATATTGTTTGATAATTTCCACATTCTGTTGGATCACCTTTCTCTGGAATGGGCACTGTGGTGGTTAATGTTATGTGTCAACTTGGCTAGGCCATGAGTCTCAGTATTATGTATTTATCCTTCATTTTTGTGATCTGATGTAATTATCCTCAATTTTGTGATCTCCTATAAGTAACATAATGTAATCATCTCCATGATGTGATCTGATGTGATCAGCCAGTCAGTTGTAAGGGGAGTTTCCTCAGGGAGGTGACCTGCACCCAATATATATGTGGACTTCTGGAAAAGCTTGCTCTTTTGCTCTGGCTCCTGCATCCAGTTCATCATCATTTGACCTCTGGTTCTTGGGACTTGAACCAGTGGCCTGCTGTATTGCCTGCCGATCTTGGTTTCATCAGCCTCTGCAGCCAGTGAGCCAGTGGCCTGTTGTCTGACCTGCTGATCTTTGGTTCATCAGCCCCTGCAGCTATGTGAGTCAGGAGAAACCTCCAGCCTGATGCCTGACCCACGAACTTGGGACTTGCCAGCTTCTACAACTGCATCAACCATTTCCTTGAGATAAATATCTCTCTCTCTGTGTATATACACACACTTCACTGGTTTTGCTTCTCTAGAAAACTCAGCCTAAGACAGGCACAAATATGCATCTCTTCACTGCACTGAGGCATTGATGAAAAACAAGGCTCCAGGAATTGACAGAGTACCAATTGAGATGTTTCAATAAATGGATGCAACACTGGAAGCACTCAATTGTTTATGCCAAGAAATTTGGAAGACAGCTACCTGGCCAACTGACTGGAAGTTTTATATATATATATTTATATATATATACACACACACGTGTGTGTGTATAAACTGCACATACCTAAAGTGTACAATTTGACGAGTTTTGACATATGTATACCCCTGTGAAACCACCACAATCAAGATAATGTACATATTCATTAACCCCAAAAGTTTCCTTGAGTCCCTTTGTAATCCCTTCCTCCCACTCCCACTGTCTTCAGGCAACCACCTGCTTTCTGTCACTTTAAATTAGTTTGAATTTTCTGAATTTTATGTAAATGGAATCATCCAGCATGTACTATTTTTGTTTGACTTCTTTCACTCAGCATAATTATTTTGAGATTCATCTATGTCGTGCCTATCAATAATTCATTCCTTTTCATTTCTGAGTAGTATTCAATTTATGGATTATACCATAATTTGTTTAATCTATTCACTTGTTAATGAATATTTGAGTTGTTTCCAGATTTTGGCTATTACAAATGCGTATAATTCTGTGAGGCCATATGATTTCATTTCTCTTGGGTAAATAGCTGGGAGTGGAATGGCTGGGTCATGTAATAGGCTTATATTTTGCTTTTAAAGAAACTGCCAAACTCTTTTCCCAGGGGGTTGTACCATTTTACGTTTCCAGCTGCAGCGTATGAAGGTTCCATGTACCTTTTTCAGCTTTAAACTTCAGAGTGAACCTTCGTAAGTGTTGCCATTGGATTTGCCCGGCTGGTGACTGCAACTGAAGCCATGAGACATGCACTCCCTGGGCCCATGACAGGGAGGTTGTCAGAGACTCTGCATCATCTCTGGAGGCTTGTTTGGCACCAGGACTGCCCCAGGAGCTGAAGGAATTGAGCAGACCTGAGGGGACAATGAGCTCAGCATTTGAGAAAATCCCTCTAGAGCTGAATGGGCCACAGTCCCATAGTTTTATGGCCCAAACTTCACTGAAGTAATTTTTGCACAAAGGAATTAAGTATCCCCACCACTGTCATAGCCCCTGCCTTTGTGGGAGTGGCCATGGTCCCTGGCTCAGAGCCCTGTTCCAGGGAGGTAGCCCCCAGCCAGACTGCCCCAGAAGGGAGCCACAGAACCAAGGGTTCCAGAGCCCTGGGGACTCTCTCAGGTGGAAGGCTGCTGATATGAGTCCATTCCCCACAGGAAAGCAGAGGCCAGGACTAGAGAAATTGTCCATGTCCCTGCTGGCCACTGCTGGGGCCTGGCCTTTCTGGCTGGCCCTGTTTGTGGGTTAGGCTCTCTAATGTTAGGAGCCAATGCAATCAGCAGCCTGTGAGCCCACCCAGAGTTTGGGATGCACTGTTCATTCATTCATCCGTCCACGCTTCCTCAGAACCAGAGATAAATCAGGTAGATTAGAGTTGGTTTTGGTCTGTAAAACTCTCCAGTTCCTGCCAAGGGATTGAGGTGATATTTAATGGGAAGTGTTAAATGGGGAGAAACTGACAGTTTTTCCACAAGACAGTGACGAGATTAGGTTTGTATTCTAGAAAGATCCCCTGGCAGCCAACATGGAGGATGGATTAGAGTGTGGATAGACTGTGGGCAGGGAGGTCATTAGGAAGAAGTAAGTGACTATCTGAGTGGGCAGTAGTTCTGGGAGAACAAGGGAGGGACAGATGTGAGGTGAGGGGAGAGAGGGGTCAGCACCAGTTCTACCAGGCCATCAGTTCCTTCCTCTCATGGCTTCAGTGATACTGCTCTTGCTGGTACCACCAAACACTGATTGGGTAAATAATAAATAGATGAAAGGATGGTTGGAGGGGTGGATGGATGACTGTTTGGTCTCAGGAGCAAAGCCTCAGATGGACATGCACTTGCACGTAGCAGTTGAGCCAAGGCATGTGTCTCCCCACCTACCCACCCATTCCCTCCTGACTGAGCAACCATCCTTCACAGAGCTGTAGATGCGAACTGCAGGTGTCCTGCAGGTCCTGCAGAAAGCCACTGACTCACATTCTGTCAGCCCTCAGTGTGGACAGCTCCCAGAGGCTCAGTTAGTCACCCGTAAGACAGGGCATTACCATCCCTTCTTGTCCCAAATCCTAGGGCGTTGTGATTAATTGAATTGTGTCCCCCTAAAATGTATGTCAACTTGGCTAGGCCATGATTCCCAGTGTGGTGTGGTAGTCCACTATTTTGTGATCTGATGTGACTATCCTATGTGTTATAAATCCTAACCTCTCTGATGTTAATGAGGCAGGATTAGAGGCAGTTATATTAATGAGTCAGGACTCAATCTATAGGACTAGGTTCCATCTTGAGTGTATCTCTTTTGAGATATAAAAGAGAGAAGTGAGCAGAGAGGAGAGGGACCCTACACCACAATGAAAGAAGTTCTAGGAGTGGAGCCTGTGCTTTAGACCCAGGGTCCCTGCACTGAGAAGCTCCTAAACCAGGGGAAGACTGATGACAAGGAAGCTTCCCCTGGAACCTACAGAGAGAGAAAGCCTTTCCCTGGAGCTGCCACCCTGAATTTGAACTTCTAGCCTCCTAGACTGTGAAAGAATAAATTTCTCTTTGTTAAAGCCAAACACTTGTGGTATTTCTGTTATAGTAGCACTAGATAAATAAGACAGAATTTGGTACCAGGAGTGGGGTGCTGCTCTTAACAGATACCTAAAATGTGGAAGTGATTTTGAAACTGAATGGGTAGAGGCTGGAAAAGTTTTAAAGTGCCTAATAGTAAAAGCCTAGATTGCCTTGAAGAGATTGTTGGTGGAATTATGGACATCAGAGAGAATTCTGGTGAGGACTCAGAAGAAAGTGAGGAGAGCTGTAATACCAGAGACAGTGCAGACAGCGAGAAGCAGCCCCAGAGAAACTGCAGCAGCAGAAGCAGAAGACCAGTGTGAAGTGGCGTGAGAGCTGACTCACAGAGCAAGAGAGCTGAGTGCCTTTAGGCACGAGGCTTCCTGGTGGAGTGGGGTGCCTCCGGGCACTTACTGGTGGAGCTAGACTTGCGGACCCATGGAGCAGGAGAGATGAGTGCCTTCTGACTGAGGTTTACTGGTGGAGTAGGGTATCTCTAGGCACTTATCAGCAGAGCTGAAGAGCTTTGGAACTCTTGCCGGAACAAGGCAAATGCCAGGCTGGCCCAAGGGCCCGAGGGGCTGAGAGGCCAAGGAACCAAGAAGCAGAAGCTGAAGAAACAAGGAACATAGGAAGCAGAGCTGCCTCAGTCTCAAACGGTAGGCCCATGATCTCTGGGGTCTCAGAGGGTGGAGTCATGGCCTCTGGAGTGTCAAAGGGTGAGGCCACAGCCTCCTCGGTTTCAAAGAGTCAGATCTTCATCAATTTGGTTCTGGAGCATGGGGCTGCCTTTCATGAGTGCCAACAAGATGGGGCCAGATCTGCTGCCCAAAGCTGAGGGGGCAGGGCTGCCATGTCCAAGGGGTAGAAGAATGGGGCCTTCTGGGGCTGAAGGGGTAGGATTGCTTCTCAGATGGACTAGGAAAATGGGGCTACCCAATGTGAAGGAGCAGAGTTGCCGTTCCAGTGGGCCTGGAAGGTGGAGCTAAAGCCCAGAGCCGAGGAGCCTCTACCCAGTATCCAGAGAGTGTGGCTAACACCCAGAGTCTGAGGAGCAGGGCCATTGCCTAAATGGTCTCAGAGAATATTTTCAGAGGATTATTTTCAAGGCTTGAGAGCTAACGTAATATGTTCTGCTGACTTGCTTGGTGCTTGTTATCCCTTCTTTCCCTCCTATTTCTTCCATTTGTAATGGAAAGGTCTACCTTGTGTCTGTTCCGCCATTGTGTTTTGGAAGCAGATAACTTGTATTCTAGATTTCACTGATGAAGAGGAATTTTGCCCCAGGATGGAATTTGGACTTGGAGTTGATTTAAGACTTTTGAGATAATATGATGCGGTGAATGTGTTTTATGTGTGGCAAGGACATAAATTTTGGGGGGCCAAAGGGTGGAATATTATGGATTAAATTTTGTCCTCCCAAAATATGTGTCAACTTGGCTAGGCCATGATTCCCAGTATTGTGTGGTCTACTATTTTGTGATCTGATGTGATTATCCTATGTGTTCTAAAACCTAACCTCTATGATGTTAATGAGGCAAAATTAGAGGCATTTATATTAATGAGGCAGGATTCAATCTACAGGATTAGGTTGTATCTTGAGTCAATCTCTTTTGAAATATGAAAGACAGCAGAGAGGGGAGGGACCTCATACCACCAAGAAATAAGTGCTGGGAGTGGAGCAAGTCCTTTGGACCCAGGGTCCCTGCACGGAGAAGCTCCTAGACCAGGGGAAGACTGAATGACAAGGACCTTGCCCCAGAACCTACAGACAGAAAAAGCCTTCCCCTGGAGCTGGCACTTGAATTCAAACTTCTAGCCTCCGAGACTGTGAGAGAATAAATTCCTATTTGTTAAAGCCAAACACTTGTGGTATTTCTGTTATAGTAGTAGCACTAGATAATTAAGACAGGTGGTAAAGGTTTCCCTGGGACCATAACTTTGAACTTCCGAGAAGGAGAGACCTCAGTTTCCTATGGAGGCCCCATCCTCAGGAGCAGAGAACAGGTGAAGCCAGATCCTGGTGGAGAGGTTAAAGGTCTCCGCTGACACCTGCCAAAGAGGAGTTGGAGCTCAGCCTGTGATCACTGAGCGCTTACATAATGTGATCTTTTTCTGGTCATACACAGAGAGTACGCTACCATCAGGACACTTTTCTGTCATTTAGAATGACCCACGGAAGACTCCATCCACAGGTGACTGCAGAGTGGCATTCACTGAAATCAGAGTTCACCCTCAAAATTGTGTGTGTGGTGTAGGGCAGAGGTGGAGGGAATGGGGGCAGCAGTGGGCAGGGGCTATGGGTTTGTGTGGTGTAGAGGAAGAATCTGGGGTCCCGGGCTCCAATTTCTCTGCCCCCTTGACTGTGCAACCATGAGAGAATCATTTCACCTCTGAACCGATTCTGGGGGCGGCAAATCGAGTGTTTGTGTCTGTGTTCCCTTGTCTTCAATCTGGTCCCTGTGAAGGTTGAGGCACCAGGCACAGACCCTCTGAACTGAGTTCAAAAAGACAGATTTGAAGATGTTCCCTCCTGCTTCTCCAACTCAGGCTGTGACTTGTCAGCCAGTTGATGCTGAGTGTTTACAGTAAGTGAGCGGAGACTTCTGATTTGGTTGTGAGGACTGTGATTGATTATTTGGTCACTTGCCCCCAGCTTGGGAGCAGCTCACAAGTCTTGTGAACCACCTGGGGTTTCATTCAGTCTTAGTATTTCAGAGCTAAGAGCAGTTAGAGGCATCCTTTCAACTTATCGTTTGATATAAGAGGAAACAGACCCAGAGAGGGAGGAAGAGCAGCCCAGGCTAAGCTTGCCCAAATGGGCTCCAGAGGCTCCTGGGGACCTCACTGCACTGCAGTGGGTAGGGGACACAGTGGTAACTGTTCCCTGCCCTGTGGCACCACCAGCGAGGCCCACCTCCCGTTCCTTGTCCATCAAGCTGCTAAGAGAAGAGAGCCTGCCTGGGTCAGGCCTGGTTGGTGAATGTGGCCTTCGAGTAGGCAAGGCTATCACAGAGGTAGCAGTGCAGGGTTGGGGAAGAGTTGTTCGAAGTGGTCCAGACAAGGAAGGAGAGGAGACCAAGGTCGGGATGGGGGCAGAGGCTGAGATCACTTTCCTGGGCCCTGCCCCAGTGCCCAGAGATAAAGTGTGTCATGTGTGGGGCAGTGCCTGGCACAGAGATGGGGAGCCAAGACTGAAGTTGTTTTTCTCAGTCCAGGGCACTCCCCTAGGGCTTGATAGTAAAGGCCAGAGGCAGGCAGTGAATGGTGGTGCTGGCCTGAGAAACCAAGGAAGGAGGCTCAGTGATGAGGTATCTGGCCCAAGGCCAGATGGTCTGAGTTGGCTGTCCCTGGGCTCAGGGCATGAATCCTCCCACCTCAGCAACTCAGAAGTTGGAGCCAGAGGGGTGCCCCTTAAACCTGCAGCCCTGCCAGGAGACCCACTTGGGCTGGCTGCCACCCCCACCTCAAGTGAGGGAGGAGGAATGTGGAAGAACGGTGGGATGTGCCCTGGGGCGAGAGGCTATGATCTCTGGGCTGTATTTGTGTAGCAAACTTTCCCCCAGGCCTCCTGGTGCCACCTGGGAGCTGGGGATGTGGGGTGCACAGTGCAGGCAGCCATGCCTCTGCCCTGAGGCACAAGTCACCCCCACAGAGCTTCCTCTAGGCTTTTCTCCATGTCCTCCGTGCCCTGTGTGGGCCCTGCACCAGGAAGAGGAGACGCCCCTGGCCACCTGCTTAGTGTGTGATGGAAGGGAGGAGCAAGTGGCCAGACAGTCCCCTCAGCCCCTCAGCCCCTCAGCCCCTCAGCCCCTAGGTCTCCCACCTGCCGCATGTAGGGGAGGGTGACCTCAGGCTCCTGCCTCCTGCCCCTGGGCAGGGGGTGGGGGCAAAGAGAAGGCTGAATGAACCACTGACCTTGGCCTTCTCGATGGCTACCAAGCACTTCCAGGGTCAAACCTCAGATCATTTAGAGGTGGGCAGACACTGCCCACCCTTCTTTTCTCACGCATTTATACCCCTACAGGTAGCCCTAGTCCTGTCCCTTGACCATCCCTTTCTCCCTCTTCCAAACCCTCCCTGGCCCAGCTCATGCCCTCCCACCCCGCAGGAAGCCTTCCCTGCCGCACCAGCTCCCAAAGACCTCCTGCCTTTATCTGCACCTGTTGGAGTCTTAGCAGGCTGCGGTGGAGCTGGGGTAGGAGGCAGCCGGAGAAGGAAGGTTGAGGGGAGCAAGGCCCCAGCCAGCAAGTCTGCAGCTGGGTAGGAGCCTACAGTGAGGTCTGGAGGCTGCCAGGATTCCCCAGAAAGGATGCCAGAGAGGTGGTTACTTCTGAGAGCTGTGTCAGCAGGGGCTGTGCACAGGGATAGCTGATCAGTGAGAGCTGCTGGTCAGAGGGCTGGGCTTGTGGGGCTATGCTGATACTTGACTGGGGTTACCAATTAGAGCTGTGGTCAGTGACTGAGACAGGGAAAGGGGAAGGGGCTAGAGCCCTGGGCCCTGGGTCTTTCTGGATGGTGGGGTACAGGCTGAGGCCCTACCACTTACAGCCTCCCTTGGGTCCCCTGGCAGCAGGAGTCAGGAAGTGGGGTAGGGTGATAGGGTCCCAATCTGAAATCATTGGGGATCCCATTTGGGGTGCAGAAGCAGAAACTTCCATTTGTGGAGCCCCATCCATTAAATGGGGCAGCATCTCTTTGTATCATGACAGGCTTGGAGTGTAGCTCATGGGAGATGACTATGGGACCTTTGACTACATGGGCAAGCTCAACCCTGTAGTTTACTTCCAGTCCTGGGGCCACGAGTACCCCACATCATGAGAGGTCCCCATTGGGTGGCTGGAGGTATTCTCAGCACCAAATGTCACAGCTGGCCTGACACCACTGAGCAAGCACCATTCAGTTTGAGCAAAATGTGGCTCCTGGTACAGCTTTGAACCTGCCTCCTGCCCCTGCATTGGCCTCACAGTGGCCTGTGTGCATCCAGCACTGCAGGAAGGCCGGCAGGGAAGAGATATCTGGACCTGGAGGCCTGGCCAGCCGCACAACACAGGACACTGGATTCAATGCAAATTAAAACCACAATGAGATATCACTGCACACCTATTAAAACAACTAAAAGAAAAAGAAATTGACAATACCAAGTGCTGGTCAGGATGTGAAGCAACTGGAACTCTTCATACATTGCTGGAGGGAATGGCACAGCCATTTTGGGAAACACCTTGGCATCTTCTTATAAAGTTAAACATACACTTACCATACAACCCAGGAATCCCAGCCCTAGATGTTTACCTAAAAGAAATGGAAACTTAGGTTCATACAAAACCTGTATACAAACATTTATATTAGCTTTATTCATAACTGCCCCAAATTAGAAACAACCCAAATGTCCTTCATCTGGTGAATGGATAAACAAATGGTGGTACATCCATACAGTGGAATACTACTTAGTAACACAAAGGAATGAACTACTGACACAAGCAACAACACAGATGAATCTCAAATGTGGTATGCTAAGTAAAAGAAGCCAGACTCCAAAGGTTCCATACTTACGATTTCATTCACATTCTGGAAAAAGCAAGACTATAGGGACAGAAAAGACATCAGTGGTTGCCAGGGACTAGGAGTAGTAATGGAGGAAAGGGAAAGTTTACTACAAAGTGTACAGGGAAACTTTTGAGATGATGAAAATATTTTATATCTTGATTGTGGTATGATTGCTTCTCAAAACTCATAGAACTAGCTTTCACTTAAACTACAATTTAAAAAAAAGCAAAAAAACCCCCAGTAGATTATGCACTGAGAAGCAGCAAGAATGGGGGAAAATAGATGCCACGTGGAGATCTCCAAAGAATGCAAAGAACACTAGAGAAGCTGAGATAAGGATTTTCACCCAGAACTAGCAGACAGCTTTCCCCTAAAACTGGTGCCCTGAATTCAGACTTCTAGTGTTCTAAACTGTGAGAAAATAAATTTCTCTTCATTAAAGCTAAAAAAAAAAAAAAAAAAAAAAAACACCTCATAGAACTATACAGTACAAAGGGTAAATTTTACTGTATATAAGTAACACCTCAATAAACCTGACTTTTACGAGGCACATATTAATCATAACCACTCCTCCTCAGCACCCACTATGTGACTGGCACTGTACCAAGGGCTCTGAGTGTTTTCTCATTTATTCGTCCACTCATTTGATCACTTGTGCAGCAAGCATTTATTGAGTGCCTACACCATATGCAGCACCATGTCTATTTAATCCTCCCTAACACCTTCAGGCCGAGCGGTTCCTGAGTCACACGGAGAAACCAGCAGGAAGATGTAGCTGGAGCCCTACCCTGGGGGCCTGTGAGTGAGCTTTAAGGCCCTTTGCTGGGACATTTCCCCAGGAGATGGATTCCCAACTTTGTTAGCCTCTCAAGGGAATATGCAACCCAGAAAGGGAGGCTGAGGGGATGGAGCAAAGAGGCTGCTCCTGCCAAGGTACTGTGTCCAGGACACATGACTGGGTGGCCAGGCCTTGCCCCTCACAACTCTAAGCACAGAAGCTGGGCTGGGGTGGAGGGTTCAAGACGCCAGGTCACTTAATGTGCTCAGTTTTCTTGCTGGGTGGTTAAGCACTTGGCTGCTAACCAAAAGGTTCGTAGTTCAAACCCACCAGCTGCTTCTAGGGAAAAAGATGTGGCAGTCTGCTTTCTTAAAGATTACAGCCTTGGAAACCCTATGGGGCAGCCCTGTTCTATAGGGTTGCTATGAGTTGGAATAGAATCGACAGCAATGGGTTTGGTTTGGTTTGGCTTGTCCTCAACTCCGGATCGTGTTTTTATTGGCCCAGCTTAGACAGGAGTCTGACTGGCTTCTCTAGTGAGGATTCGAATATGAGAAATCCCCAGATAAACCCAGCATGGGGTGCACACACAGAGGAACACTGTACAACAGAGAAAATGAGCAAACCAGAACCACATGTATCATCAGTTCATCTAAAAAATGCAATGTTGAATGGAAGACAAGTAACAAAATGGACAATATAGGACCCCGTTTAACCATGTTTAAAAACACAAAATACTAAGTACCATATATTGTTATGGATATAAATTTAAGTAGTAGAAATATATAAACATGAATAAAAAAATTAACTTCAGGACTGGAGTTAGCTCTGGAGACCGTTGGGGACGACATTAGCAAAAACAACAACAAAAATTTAAAAAACAAATCTGACAAAATGCTAATCTTTGTTAAATCTAAGATCTATCTACTACTGCAAGTAGTGTGCTTCATATTGTTTTCTGTACTTTTATTTGAAATATTTCATAATTTAAAAACAAGCCAGAATGTATAGAGATATCTATGGAGACAGAAATCTTGAGAGAGAGAAAGTAGATTAATGGTTGCCTAGGGCTGGTGGTAGGTCGCTGGGAGGTAGGTCCCTGAAAGGCCTGACAATCTACTTCCCTAAGAGTACAGCCATTGAAAACCCTATGGAAAACTAAATAACTGGGAGCTCCTAAAAATCAAACACTTATGCTCATCAAAAGACTTCACTAAAAGAGTCAAAAGACAACCTACAGACTGGGAAAAAAATTTTGGCGACGACAAATCCGATCAGTGTCTAATCTCTAAAATCTACAAGATACTCCAAAACCTCAACAACAAAAATACAAACAACCCAATTAAAAAATGGGCAAAGGATATGAACAGGCACTTTGCCAGGCGACTAACAGACACATGAAGAAATGCTGACAATCATTAGCCATTAGAGAAATGCAGATCAAAACTACAATGAGATATCCTCTCGCCCCAACAAAGCTAGCATTAATCCAAAAAACACAAAATAATAAATGCTGGAGAGGTTGTGGAGAGACTGGAACACTTATACACTGTTGGTGGGAATGTAAAATGGTACAACCACTTTGGAAATCAATTTGGCCCTTCCTTAAAAAGCTAGAAATAGAAGTACCGTACGATCCAGCTATCGCTCCTTGGACTATATCCTAGAGAAATAAGAGCTGTCACATGAATAAATATACGCACACCCATGTTCATTGCAGCACTGTTCACAATAGCAAAAAGATGGAAACAACCTAGGTGCCCATCAACGGACGAATGGATAAACAAATTATGGTATATCCACACAATGGAATGCTATGCAATGATAAAGAACAACGATTAAGCCGTGAAACATAACATGGAGGAAGCTGGAGGTCATTATGCTGAGTGAATTTAGTCAGCCACAGAAGGACAAATATTGTATAAGACCACTATTATAAGAACTCAAGAAAAGGTTTAAACACAGAAGAAAACATTCTTTGATGGTTATGAGGGTGAGGAGGGAGGGTGAGGTTTATTTACTAACTAGATAGTAGATAAGAATTATCTTAGGTGAAGGGAAGGACAGCACACACTACAGGTGAAGTCAGCACAACTGGACTAAACCAAAGCTAAGAAGTTTCCTGAATACAATCAAACACTTTGAGGGACAGAAGAGCAGGGGTAGGGGTCTGGGGGCCATGCTTTCAGGGGACATCTAGGTCAATTGACATAACAAAATTTATTAAGAAAACGTTCTGCATCCTACTTTGGTGAGTGGCAACTGGGGTCTTTAAAAGCTTGCAAGCAGCCATCTAAGATGCATCAATTGGTCCCAACCACCTGGAGTAAAGGAGAATGAAGAACACCAAAGACACAAGGAAAGTAGTAGTCCAAGAGACAGAAAGGGCCATGTAAACCAGAGACTTCATCAGCCTGAGACCAGAAGAACTGGATGGTGCCCGGCTACCACCAATGACCGCCCTGACAGGGAACGCAACAGAGAGTCCCGGATGGAGCAGGAGAAAGGTGGGGTACAGAACTCAAATTCTAGTAAAAATACCAGACTTAATGGTCTGACTGAGACTGGAGAAACCCCAGAAAGCATGGCCCCCAGATTCTCTATCAGCCCAGAGCTAAAACAATTTCTGAGGCCAACTCTTCAGACAGGGATGGGACTGGACTGTGGGACATAAAGTGATAACTCGTGAGGAGTGTGCCTCTTAGCTCAGGTAGATACAAGAGACTAAACGGGCAGCTTCTGTCTGGAGGTGAGATGGGAAGGCAGAGAGGGTTAGGAGCTGGTTGAATGGACATGGGGAATCGGGTGGAAAGGAGGAGTGTGCTGTCACAGTATGGGGAGAGCAACTAGGGTTACATAACAATGTATGTATAAATTCTTGTATGGGAAAAAGTTTAAAAAAAGAAATGAGCAAAGGATGTGAACAGGCACTTTGCCAAAGAAGACATTAAGGCAGCTAACAGACACATGAAGAAATGCTCACAATCATTAGCCATTAGAGAAATGCAAATCAAAACTACAGTGAGATACCATCTCACCCCAACAAGGCTAGCTTTAACCCCAAAAACACAAAGTTATAAATGTTGGAAAGGTTGTGGAGAGACTGGAACACTTACATACTGTTGGTGGAATGTAAAATAGTACAACCACTTTGGAAATCGACTTGACACTTCCTTAGAAAACTAGAAATAGAAGTACCATACGATCCAGCCATCTCGCTCCTTGGAATATATCCTCAAGAAATAAGAGCCATCACACAAATAGATATATGCATACCCATGTTCATTGCAGCACTGTTCACAATAGCAAAAAGATGGAAACAACCTAGGTGTCCATCAGTGGACGAATGGATAAACAAATTACGGTATATTCACACAATGGAATGCCATGCAACGCTAAAGAACAACGATGATGGAGCAGGAGAGAAGTGGGGTGCAGAACTCAAATTCTAGTAGAAAGATCAGACTTAATGGTTTGATTGAGAATGGAGGGACCCTGCAAGACATGGCCCTCAGCCTCTCTGGTAGCCCAAAACTGAAACCATTCCCAAGGCCAACACTTCAGACAAAGATTAGGCTGGACTATGGGACATAAAATGATACTCGTGAAGAGCATGCTTCTTAGCTCAAGTAGATACATGAGACTAAATGGGAAGCTCCTGTCCAGAGGCGAGATGAGAAGGCAGAGAAGGTCAGGAGCTGGTTGAATGGACACGAGAAATCCGGGGTGGAAAGGAGGAGTGTACTGTCACAGTATAGGGAGAGCAGCTAGGGTCACATAACAATGTGTGTATAAATTTTTGTATGAGAGACTAATTTGAATTGTAAACTTTCACTTAAAGCACAACAATTAAAAAAAACCTCTATGGATCACAGTTCTACTCTGAAACTTGCGGGGTTGTGGTCAGAATCAACTCAGTGGCAAGGTTTTGCTTTGTTTTGTTTTAGGGCTAGGGACTATAGGGGGATTGAGGGGTGATGGCTAAGGGGTGTGAGGTTTCATTTTGGGGTAATGAAATGTTCTAAAATTGATTGTAGTGATGGATGCACAACTCTGTGAATATACTGAATGCCAATGAATTGTATACTTTAAATGGGTGAATTGTATGGTGTGTGAATTATATCTCAATAAAGTTGTTAGAAAAAACAAGCCCAAAGAGGAGAAATCCTTCCCCTGTCAGCGACTCTAGTAGAAGCCTATGGTCTGCCTGGTCTAAACCTGGCTCTGTCATAAGTTTTACAGAGTTATCAGAAGCCCTAAATTCTCCCTGACCTGGGACATGGGGAGGGTCTCTGCCAGCTAGGCTCCCAGGGCTGGAGTCATTGCTATACCCGCAGGCCTCTAGGAGGCTCTAGGAGGGAATAACAGTCTAGCCTCTGCAGAATGAGGTTAATGAGAATCTGCTCCAGCCTCCAGGGGTTTTGAGCCTTAATTAATACTTGCAGGGCCCTCGGTGATTGTGAAATCAAGGGGGGGGGGGGTCTGTCAATGTGCACAGCTGGACTTATTAGCACCATTATGCAAGGGAAAGAAGCAACCTCATTCTATGGGTTTCCAAGGAGTGCCTTGTGGATTCGAACTGTGACCTTTTTCTTTTTTTTCGGTTAGCTGCTGAACTTTTAACCACTGCACTACCAGGGCTCCATCACTTACTTAGCTTCCTGGAAAGGTTGGTTCCAGGGAGTCCGGGGCAGGCTGAGGCTGTCTTTTGTGACCCCTTGTCTTGTTTTCTAGGCCACTGCCCATGTTCTGAATGGGCTGGACCAGCCCGGGGCTCCAGAGCGGCCACCCTGAATGGCATATTTAGGCTCCTGGTAGATAGTGAGTAGAAGATCCCCACTTAGGGGGTCTGAGGAGGGCAATCAGACAGACCCCCTACAGGAGTCTCAGTGATTGTCCCTCCAGGCCTAAAGAAGATGGGCATTTCCTTTTCTACAAACCTCAGGACTACAAGTGAGGGTGCCCGTTCCCTCCTGAGGTGGCCTGTCTTTCTGTGTTAGATGTACTTCCTTAGACTGAGCGCAGTCAGGCTTTGTGGGGCCCTCAGGGGAGGACTGGCTCTGCCCCTCTGCCCAGTGCCACCTGGGGGCATGGGACCTCACATTTTGCCTTACCTAGGATCTTTCCTGCCTGTTGGCTCCATCCTGCCCCCCTCAAGCACCCCACCCCCATCAGGATCCCGGGTTCTCCCAACGCCACCTGGCATAGCCTCTCTCTTCCTTTGTTCTGGCACTGTCCTCCCAGGAACGGAGCCTCAGACCATCATCCTTTAGGTCATCCACTCACAAGCATTTCACACTAACTTCAGAGGCACCTGCTTATGCTGGAGGTCTCAGTTCCATGTGGAACCTCCCTTCCCTGGCAAAGCCTTGCTGCCCATGGGCACTGAGGTCATAAACCTATTTGTTCCCACTGGAACAGTTCCCTGACCAGGTAGTTGAGGAAGGCACAGGCCAGGAGTCAGGCTCTGTGGCCCTGGGTACCGTCACCTCTGGGGCTGGTGACCCAGGGTACCTTTGAACTTAGGGACTCTGGAGGCCCATGAACTTGAGGATCTGCAACCCAGGGGACCTGTAGCCCTGAGTATCCTCAACACATGGGATCCACGGCTCCCATGCCAGCTGACTCTGAGGCCTGCGACCCTGGGCCAGCTTCTGGTATGTGGCCCTCTCTAACCAACCCCTTCGATGGGTACCTGTTGCATACATCGCTAAGACATGGCCCAGCCTTCCCCCACATTTGATCCTATTTCTGGGGACTAATCCCAGCTCCCCACATTTCCCCCAGGTATGCTGCATCCTAATGGATGCAACTTGTCACTCCTTCCAGGTAGCTCTGAGGAGCATGAACATCCTCCTCTGCATCAGCTGTCCCTCCTTTCCTCTCTCCCTCCTGGCTTCCTATCATCCTCAAACATAGCCAGTCCACTATGTTTTTCCTTATCCAAGGCCTGTCAAACCAGATGGGGCTGAGGCCAGAGCCCTGTGTCCCCTGCCAAAGATCTCCCTCAGGTCTGATGCAGGTCTCTTCACCTTCACAGCGAAGTAGTGTAGTGTGATGGTTAGACCAAGAGGCACTGGAGATAGCAGCCCAAGTTCAAACCCTGTTTCCACCTCTTACCTGTTTTATGACCCTGGACAAGTTGCTTAACCTCTCTGTGAAAATAGGGTAATAATAATACTCCTTCACAGGGTTGTTGTGAGGATAAAATGAGATCATGTGTGAGAAGTACTTTGCATGGGCCTGGCATAAAGTAAATCCCCAATGAAGGTCAGCTGTCAGTGGGTGTTTAACCCACTACTTATCAATCTCCCTGAACGTCCATCATCCATGTCCAAGAATGTGTCCTAAGAGGGTGGCCAGGCATCTTGCCCAAGCCCAGGTGACTCTGGTCCACAGCCTGCCCCTAGGCCTGCCCCTCCCCTGCCCAGCAGAGGAGACACCGTCCACAGTGGATGCCAGTCTCTATTCTATGCAGAACCCTTCCTGCCCTGGCTGAGTACCACCTAAAAGTTTGTGCAGCACCCTGCCCAGCCCCACTAACCACCTCCCCCACACCCCACCCAGCCAGCTCCCAGGGCCCAAAGTAGGGCTGTGAAGGCTGCTTAATGAGGCATGCAGGCCTCTGCCTCATCACACCATCCCAGGGTGGCTGGGAGAAGGCTAGCTTTCTTCTATTTATAGTTCAGCTTCTCTGCCATTATGATTTCTCTCTAATTTGGAAGATCTTTTATCATGTTTTCTTTATGTTCTTTTCATGTGGATCAGTGGGAAAATAAATGAAAGAAAAAATCACGTGTATTGTGGTTAGGTAAAACTACCAGGGACATGGTAGGCTTCACGTTCCTCCCTTGATGGCATGTCTGGGCTGTCTCAGGGAGTTAGAACAAGGAAAGGCCCTTCCTGGTGTGGTTTTAGGGTGCTCATGGGGTGGGATGGCTGCAGCTGTAGGGACAGACTGGAGCTTGAATCCTGGCTTTGCATTTGCTCCCTGAGTGCTCTTGGGCAGGTCCTGCTCTCTGGGCCTCACCTGTCTCATCTTTAAAATGGGGATAATGGGCTGGCTAAGCTTCCTGGTGGGCTGGGACATGCAGTCTCCTTTGAAATGACAAATGGCACCTTAGAAGCAAGAGTAGGAGAGGCTGAGGCCTAGTTCTGTCCTGCCCTTGGTGCCCAAGACCCCCATTCCCACACCTCTCGGAGCCTAGGGAACTGTTACCCCTCTCTTTTCCTGTTTGGTAGTGACCACTCATCTGGGGGTAGGGGAGCCCAGAGTGACCAGGCCAAGATAAGAAGAACCATCCTGCCTGAAATGGGGGCTGCAGGGCAGCTCCCTATGGAGAGGCAAAGGTTAACCTGGTCACAATGGGTCACTGAGTTTCAGCCACAGATCTCCCTGAAGATAGATCCATTTTTAGGAGGATGACCTGGGACTTCCCACTGCGGAGCAAGGCCTGACTTATTTCAAACTGGGCAGAACAAAAGGCTTGGGGTCTCTGTGGTCTGTGGTCTGTGCATGTGGTGAGGCTGTGGTGGGAGGGATGTGGGTGGGGCCAGCTCTCAGCCCTCATCTGACCTGCTGTGGGTCAGTATGCCTGAGGGGTGCCCACGTGGAGGATTCAAGTGCCCTGTCCTCAACTTCTCTGCCCACTTCCTTCTATTTGGGAAGAAGAGGCCTTGGCCAAGTTCCCAGTTTTCTCCCATGACCCTTGCTCTGGGGTTCTCATCAATGTGTGCCATGTCTGGGCCCTGCCATGTCAGTCAGAACGCTTAGGCACTTTGGCTTTTCCTCTCAACGCCCCCCTGATGAGGGTGTACATGGCCACCCATGGAATCATGCCTGGCATCATCCATATAAGGTGCTGCCCCAGCTGCCAGCAGGCATATCTGTCAGTGGATCCAGGACCGTGCAACCCCAGGGCACCTCCACTGCCAGTGGATTCCACTCCTGACAGCATAACTACCCAAATGTGTGGTCTCAGACAAGTCACTGGGCTTCTCTGAGCCAGTCTCCTCACTAGCCATATGAGGATGATGATTCCAACCTCTTGGGGCCATCAGAGGGTTGAGTGGGTGAACAAGTGGGAAGAGCCGGCACAGGGCCTAGAGCAGAGTAGGTGCTCAGCTTCTCCCACAAGGCCTCAGTGACTCATAGGGGCAGCAAGGGGTTCTGGGACCAATATACAGCATGCCCTGCCAGTTTCACTTCCTCATTGTCTCACTAGTCCACCCCCTTCTTGCCAACCCCACAACCTCTGTCCTAGTTTAGGCCTCTGCAGACGTTTACTCTGGCCCTTTCAGTCCATTCTCTACACTCACAGGCAGAATGAACTTTAGAACATATGAATCTGGTCATGGTACTCCCCTGCCTACAACCTTCCATGGCTCCCCATTGCCCTCAGAGTAAGATCAGGATTCCTTGACTTGGCCCATAAGACCAATGTGATCATCCCTGCCAGCTACTCATCACCACTCCCCCAGGCTCCCCCAGCATATTCCATGCAAAAGATGCATGGAGTGACTTGTTCCCTGGACATGCCCTTACCCTTCTATCTTCAAACTTTTCTGTACCTAGTTTATGCAATGAGATGGGCTTGGCCTCTCTGCAAACCCCCCTCCCTCCAACTACCTCCTCCACCATTGAAAGACAGGTTCCATAGCTATTCCAGCCACCATCACATAATCAAAAGTCTATTCTATTTAAAACCTCAACATGGGAACCTACAGTGGGGACAGGAGGCTGTGGTGGGCTTCTCTTTTCTTTCTTGTTCTAGTTCATCCTCCATTTGCCAGCTGCTATGTTGTCCATTTCTTTAGGGATGGACTGGGGTGAGGGAGAAGGGGAACAAGAGAAGCAAGAGGCCCAAGAAGAGCTTTTTTGACATCAGAGCTGGGATCAGGCATCCTGGCCTTCTCCATGGCAGATGTAGTTTCTGGATCCTTGTCTCCTGGGCACTTACATGGGTTCCTCAGAGACCTCCCCTTGCACCCTCCCTACTTGGAACCTCCAAATGCAGTTCTCTAGCAGGGAGTTCATCTCCTCAAGCAGCTGCTTGTGACACACCTGAGCCTCTTTCTGTGGCTATTGTCACTTCACCCAGAAGGAGGCCGTCTCGGACAATATGCCTTTATGATGATCCCAGGCTGGATCCTTTCTGTTTGGGGCCTAGAGAAGGGTGGCATGGAGCTCACACTCTGTAGGCCTCTGTAAGCCACTGTGAGAAATTCAGGTGTTAGCATTCTAAGAATGTGGGGAATCTCCTGGAGGGTTTGAAGCAGGGTAGTGACATGATAGGTGGCTACTGCAACTGTCCAGGCAAATGGTGATGGTAGTTTTCACTAGGGTGAGAGCTATGGAGGACAGAAGAACAGGCCAGCCTGAAGTTAGAGCTGACAGACTTACTGCTGGATTACGGATCTGAGGGGTGATAAGAGGAGAGGAATCCAGTGTTTTGGGGCTTGAGTAATTAAATTATTGAGGTGCCAATAATTTGAAAAAGGGAAGTCTTGGGTGAAGCAGGTTGAGGACAGCAGAAATTAAGGGTTCAGTCTTGGTCATACAAAGTTTGAGATGCTTGTCATATATCAAGTAGAGCTGTCTAGGAGGCAGATAGACAAATGCAAGGCTTCTGCCAGCCCATATGGTACCTTTGAGCAAATTAGAAAAAGGTGTCTCTTCTTCCAGGTGAATGCAGCCTCATAACAGGACACATGGCTTGGTGAGCAGAGCGCAGCTGGATCTTAACCCCATTAGTCCTCTTGGCCATGCATCCTTGTGCAGTGGACAAACTATACAACTATGCGTAATAGCTCTGGACCTGCAAGTCTAGAGCTCAGGGGACTATTTGGGGTTGGAGAAAAGCCACTAGCTTATAGGATGCTTATTTGGATATTGTATGGGATAGTGACTCCACCAGCCAAAGTTGGATCCCTTCCTTTCCAGGGCCAGGGCTTTCCTTCTCTTCCTGTAGGTGAAACCCCTCCTCTTCCCTGCAGAGCTGAGTATCTGTGGTCCCTTCAGTCTTGTCTTCTCCAAGTTCATCCTGGAAGGGCACAAAGGTGAAGAGTGAGGAGGACTCTTTCTCTCCTCCCACTTTCCACCCTTAACATAGGGATGTTGGCCTCTGTCACCATGCTGGGGCAGCCCCTGCCCTCCTCATGCTGATGATCATGGTGTCCCCTGAGAGGTTCTACAGACAGGGAAGCACCAAACACAAGACGAACATCCAGAGTGCCCCTTGGGACTCAACAGAGGATGAGCTGGAGTAGTCAACCAAGCCATGAGACTGAAACAACTGAGAAAGCAAGCAGCCAAACGTTTGTTAGAGGGGTTGTTGATGTCAGCCTGCCTGGGTTCAAATCCCAGGGCCACTTCTTTTTTTTTTTTTAATTTTTCCCATACAAAAATTTATATATACATTGTTATGTGACTCTAATTGCTCTCCTCATACTGTGACAGCACACTCCTCCTTTCCAACCCTGATTCCCCACGTCCATTCAACCAGCTCCTAACCCTCTCTGCCTTCCCATCTCACCTCCAGACAGAAGGTGCCCATTTAGTCTCTTGTGTCTACTTGAGTTAAGAGGCACAGTCCTCACGAGTATTTATGTCCCACAGTCCAGTCCAATCCCTGTCTGAAGAGTTGGCCTTGGAAATTGTTTTAATTCTGTGCTGATAGAGAATCCAGGGGCATGCTTTCCGGGGTATCTCCAGTCTCAGTCAGACCATTAAGTCTGGTCTTCTTACTAGAATTTGAGTTCTGCACCCCACCTTTCTCCTGCTCCATCCAGGACTCTCTGTTGTGTTCCCTGTCAGGGCAGTGATTGGTGGTAGCTGGGCACCATCCAGTTCTTCTGGTCTCAGGCTAATGAAGTCTCTGGTTTACATGGCCCTTTCTGTCTCTTGGACTACTACTTTCCTTGTGTCTTTGGTGTTCTTCATTCTCCTTTACTCCAGCTGGTGGGGACCAATTGCTGCATCTTAGATGGCCACTTGTAAGCTTTTAAGACCCCAGATGCCACTCACCAGAGTAGGATGCAGAACATTTTCTTAATAAGCTTTGTTATACCAATTGACCTTGATGTCCCAGGGCCACTTCTTAGCACCTGGATGACTTCAACAAGTCCTTTAGCATCTTTGTTGTTGTTAGGTGCCGTCAAGTCAATTCTGACTCATAGTGACCCTATGTACAACAGAACGAAACACTGCCCTGTCCTGTGCTATCCTCACAATCATTGCTATGTTTGAGCCCATAATTGCTGCCACTGTGTCAATCTACCTCGTTGAGGGTCTTCTTTTTCACTGATCCTCTATTTTACCAAGCACGATGTCCTTCTCCAGGGATTAGTCCCTCCTGATAACATGTCCAAAGTATTTGAGTTGAAATATCACCATCTTTGCTTCTAATGAGCATTCTGGCTGTACTTTTTCCAAGACAAATTTTTCAATCTTCTGGCAGTCCTTGGTATATTCAATATTCTTCACCAACACCATAATTCAAAGGCATCAGTTCTTCTTCAGTCTTCCTTATTCATTGTCCAGCTCTCACATGCATATGAGGCAATTGAAAACACCATGGCTTGGGTCAGGCACACCTTAGTCCTTAAAGTGACATCTTTGCTTTTTAACACTTCAAAGAGATTTTTTGCAGCAGATTTTCCTAATGCAATATATTGTTTGATTTCTTGACTGCTGCTTCCATGGGTGTTGATTGTGGATCCAAGTAAAATGAAATCTTGACAACTTCAATCTCTTCTCCATTTATCATAATATTGCTTATTGGTCTAGTTGTGAGGATTTTTGTTTTCTTTATGTTGAGGTGTAATCCATACTGAAGGCTGTAGTCTTTGATCTTCACCAGTAAGTGCTTCAAGTTCTCTTCACTTTCAGCAAGCTAGGTTGTGTCATCTACATAACACAGGTTGTTAATGAGTCTTCCTCCAATCCTGATGCCCCGTTCTTCTTCATAGAGTCCAGCTTCTTGGATTATCTGCTCAGCATACAGAATGAATAAGTATGGTGAAAGGATACAACCCTGTCATAGATTGAATTGTGTCCCTGAAAAATATCTGTCAACTTGGCTAAGTCATGATTCCCAGTATTGTATAATTGTCTACCATTTTGTCATCTGATGTGATTTCCTTATGTCTTGTAAATCCTATCACTGTGATGTTAATGAGACGGATTAGTGGCAGTTATACTGATGAGATCTACAAGATTAGACACTCTTAAGCCAGTCTCTTTTGAGATGTAAAAGAGAGAAGTGAGCAGAGAGACATGGGGACTTCATACCATCAAGAAAGCAGCACTGGGAGCAGAGTGCATCCTTTGGGCCCAGGGGTCCCTGCTCCTGAGAAGCTCCTCAACCAAGGGAAGATTGATGACAACGACCTTCCCCCAGAGCTGACAGAGAGAGAAAGCCTTCCCCTGGAGCTAACGCCCTGAATTTGGACTTGCAGCCTATTAGACTGTGAGAGAATAAATTTCTCTTTGTTAAAGCCATCCATTTGTGGTATTTCTGTTATAGCAGCACTAGATAACTAAGACAAACCCTGACGCACACCTTTCCTGACTTTAAACCAGGAAGTATCCCCTCGTTCTGTTTGAATGACTGCCTCTTCATCTAAGTACAGGTTCCACATGAGCACAATTAAGTGTTCTGGAATTCCCATTCTTTGAAATGTTATCTATAATTTGTTATGATCCACACAGTTGAATGCTTTTGCATAGTCAATAAAACACAGGTAAACATCTTTCTGGTAATCTCTGCTTTCAGCCAGGATCCATCTGACATCAGCAATGATATCACTTGTTCCATGTTCTCTTCTGAATCCAGCTTGAATTTCTGGTAGTTCTTGTTGATGTACTGCTATAACCGCTTTTGAATGATCTTCAGGAAAATTTTACTTGCGTGTGATATTAATGATATTGTTCAATAATTTCCACATTTGGTTGGATCTCCGTTCTTTGGCATGGGTACAAATACGGATCTCTTCCAGTCGGTTGGCCAGGTAGCTGTCTTCCAAATTTTTTGGCATAGACAAGTGAGCACTTCCAGTGCTGCATCCATTTGTTGAAACATCTCAGTTGTTATTCTGTGAATTCCTGGAGCCTTGTTTTTCGCCAATGCCTTCAGTGCAGCTTGGACCTCATCCTTCAGTACCACCAGTTCTTGATCATATACTACCTCCTGAAACGGTTGAATTATTTTTGGTACAGTGACTGTGTATTCCTTCCATCTTCTTTTGATGCTTCTTGTGTCGTTTAATATTTTCCCCATAGAATCCTTCAATACTGTAACTCAAGGCTTGAATTTTTCCTTCAATTCTTTAAGCTTGAGAAATGCCGAGTGTGTTCTTTACTTGTGGTTTTCTATCTCCAGGTCCTTGCACATTTCATTATAACAATTTACTTTGTCTTCTTGAGTCACCCTTTGAAATCTTCTGTTTAGCTCTTTTACTTCATCATTTCTTCCTTTTGCTTTAGCTACTCTACACTCAAGAGCAAGTTTCAGAGTCTCTTCTGACATTCGTTTTGGTCTTCCTTTCCTGTCTTTTTAATGACCTCTTGCTTTCTTCATCTATGATGTCCTTCCACAACTTATCTGGTCATTAGTTTTCAATGCATCAAATCTATTCTTGAAATGGTCTCTAAATTCAGGTGGGATACACTCAAGGTCGTACTTTGGCTCTCATGGACTTGTTCTAATTTTCTTCAACTTCAGTTTGAACTTGCATAGGAGCAATTGATGGTTTATTCCATAGTTGGTCCCTGGCCTTTCTCTGATTGATGATATTTGAGCTTTTCCATCATCTCTTTCCACAGATGTAGTCAATTTGATTGCTGTGTATTCCATCTGGTGAGGCCCACACGTATAGTTGTAAAAACGGTGTGAGGGCAGCGTCTGACCTCCTCCAACTCCACAAGGGGGAAGGACAACCAAGATCAACAGCGCAAGGCTAACTCCCATGAGGTGGAGGCCAGACAAACTTCCTCTCTCTGCCATCTTTACTAATTCTGACACCAACTGTCCCTCGCACAGCACTCACTACTTCTCTGCTGAGTTCAATTACTCATTGCAATGGCCACACAGAACTTACAGACCATACTCACGATTATGGGGTTTATTAGGGAAGTAACAGTTACAGTTCAGGCTCAGGAACACTCAAGTTCTTCCATCAGGACAGCCTCTTCCCAACAGTGCTCGTAGGCACACCTCTCCCTGGCCTTAGGCCTCTCCCCAAAGGCACTCAGCTTTCTCTCTCCATGGGCTAGGAAGCCCACTGTGCTGTCTGCTGCTGCCAGGTCTCTGCTGCTGGGTCTCTCCTGCCACTGCTTCCCACCATCTTCAGAGTTACAGCTTGTTCTCTCTCTCTCAGTCTCCTGCTTTCAGGAGCTTCTCCTGGCTGTTCTTCCTTGATAGTGGTAGGACCCTCCTCTCTGCTCTGGAATTGGCTCTCTTTTAAGGCAAAACTGACCAATTCCCGTGGTGGGGCACAATTACCTTATCACATAGTCCTGCTCAGTCACCTGGGTGGGAGTTACAAGACCATGGCTAGAAAGGACACACACAAAAGTAATCAATGGCACTGCAATAGTCACTGTTTATGTTGGTGAAAAAAGGTATTTGCAATGAAGAAGTCATTGATCTTGCAAAATTCTATCATGCAATCTTTGGCATCATTTCTATCACCAGGGCCATATTTTCCAACTACCAATCTTTCTTCTTTGTTTCCAACTTTCGCCTTCCAATTGCCAGTAATTATCAATGCATCTTGATTGCATGTTTGATCAATCAATTTCAGACTGCAGAAGCTGGTAAAAACTTCAACTTCTTCATCTTTAGCCTTACTGGTTGGTGCATAAATTTGAATAATAGTTGTATTAACTGGTCTTCCTTATAGGCATATGGATATTATCCTATCATTGACAATGTTGTACCTCAGGATAGATCTTGAAACATTCTTTTTGACGATGAATGCGACACCATTCCTCTTTAATTTGTCATTCCCAGTATAGTAGACCATATGATTGTCTGATTCAAAATGACCAATACCGGTCCATTTCAGCTCACTAATGCCTAGGATATCGATCTTCATGTTGTCCATTTCATTTTTGATGACTTCCCATTTTCTTAGATTCATACCTCGTACATTCCATGTTCCGATTATTAATGGATGTTTGCAGCTGTTTCATTCTGAGTTGTGCCACCTCAGCAGATGAAGGTCCTAAAGCTTGACTCTATCCACATCATTAAGGTCAACTCTACTTGGAGGAGGCAGCTCTTCCCTAGTCATATTTTGAGTGCCTTCCAACCTGAGGGGCTCATCTTCTGGCACTATATCAGACAATGTTCAGCTGCTATTCATAAGGTTTTCATGAGCCAATTTTTTCAGAAGTAGACTGCCAGGTCCTTCTTCCTAGTCTTTCTTAGTCCTAAACCTGTCCACCAAGGGTGACCCTGCTTTTAAATACTGGTGGCAAAGCTTCCAGTATCACAGCAACCCACAAGCCACCACAGTACGACAAACTGACAGACACATGGTGGACTGAGAGCATCTTTAAGCCTCAGTTTATCCTGTAAAATGGGGGTGCTGCCTCATAGGGGTATTATGAGAATTGAATTAGTTATTGCATGTAAAGCACTTACCACAGTACCTCAAATTGTAAGTACCCAATCAATATTACCTTACACGGTGTCTTAGTTACCTAGTACTGCTGTAACAGAAATACCACAGATGGGTGGCTTTAAAGAACAAAAATTGATTTTCTCATAGTTCTGGAGACTAGAAGTCCAAATCAGGGTTTTGGCCATGTGGATTCCTTCCTTGTAGGTGGTCTCAAGTGTTCCTTGGTGATCCTCACATGGCATCTATCTTCCCCTGTGTGTGTGTCTCTATGTCTAATTTGCTCTTTTTATAACTCAGAAGTGATCAGACTTAGAGTCCACCCTACTCAGGTATGATCTAATTAACATCACAAAGAAAACCCTATTTCCAAACAGGATTACATACAAAAGTATAGGGGTTAGGATTCCAACACATTTACTTTTTTGGAGGAAGGGGAACACAATTTAATTTATAACACATGGTATATATAGGAAAGCCCTTCCCAGTGGAATCCCAAAGTCCCCTGCTAGTTGCTGAACAAGGTAGGCAGGAGAGGAAGTGGCCTCACTGAGCTGGGAAAGCTCAGAGCTGCTTCCTACCTCCTCAAATCATAGTCCTCAAGGGGTCACATCCTTAAAGCTCTGTGGAGGTCAAACTTGAGTCAGGCCAGGTTGACCATGAACAGGGCATACATCCCTTTGTAAACACTTCTAGAGAAGGCAATTTCACAACTCCTCAGGATCCATTCCAGCATTACACAGCCCCCACCCTCCAAATGTTTTCCTGAGGTTGCACCCGAGTCCTGATATTACAGCTGAGCACTTTTCTATCTTCAGAGCCAAGCAAAAGGGAAATGAGCTCAGCACAGGGGCCCTTTGTTGCACCATACCCAGACCTTCTCTTCAGCCTGTTTGGGGGCCTGGGCCCTTTTAAAACTATGATGAGCATTTTAAATTCTCTTCCCAGAAAAGAAAGTACTCAAAAGTATGTATGCACTGAGTAATGTGCTCCCTGAAACAATTAACTATATCAGACCAGATGGTAAGCATTTACCAAAAGCAAAGATGAGAAGGCAAGGAGGGGAAGGGAAGCTAGATCAATGGAAACAGAACAAATAGAATGGAAATAATGAGAATGCTGATACATTGTAAAAGTTGTAACCAATGGCACCCACGGAACAACGTGTGTAACAATTATTAAAAGGGAATCTAGTTTGCTGTGTAAACTTTCACCTAAAACACAATAAAATATTATTAAAAAAATACATATGTACACAAGCCAAATTTTGCAAGATTCCTCACCTTTTAGGAAAGGCCCCAGTTATCACTTGGTCATTAAACTGAAGGGCTGTGGAGTTGAATTTCCTGGGTCCCAAAGCTGTTTCTACTATTTACTGGCTGTGAGGCCTTAAACAAGTCACATACCACCTCTAAATCTTGTTTTCTTGTACGGAAACCACAGTAGTAGCTCTTTCATGGGGTTTCGAGAGGATTAAATGTAGCATGACCAACTCGTCCCAATTATCCTGGACTTTCCTGGTTTTTGCACAGAAAGTCTCATGTCCTGTGAAACTCGTCAGTCCTGGATACACTGGGATGGTTTGTCACCCTAACTCACACAAAGCATTTAGCCCAATGTAGGCAGTTCATCCAGGTTCCATCACCATCAGCTGATACTGCTGATCTTTTCCCTAATTAACTGAACTGGCAGGATTGCGTTCTGGGGGTCAGGAATCCAGACCTCTTTTTCCCACTCTGTCCTCATCCTGTTTTTATGTCTTCCTGGGAACGCTTCAGCTTCCCTAGGCCTCAGTTTGCTTATCCATCAAACAAGGGAGATGAACCTGAGAGTCGCTGAGAATTCTTCCCGCTAAAACCTATGAAGTTTATTCAGGCACTCCCCACTCCCCTCTCCATGCCTGGTAAGGTAACCTTGAATGTAGATGGCACCAGGTATGTATTTGCCTGCTTGAAGTGCTGATAAGCAAAACCCAAGTGTGTTCTAGCAACACAGAATGCCCTAGGAGGAGCCTGAACTGGGAACTTCATTTGTATCTTGATGGCGACATTTAACTACAGCTGGGACTTCTTTGGCTCATAGAAAATCTTGACCTAGTCATGGGGGAAAAAAAATCACAAGATAATTGATGTCTTCATACTTTCATGAGGTTAAGAGTTGGCCCTGAGAATGACTGTTCCATCAAGAAATGGAGGTTGTTCCCATGAAAGCCTTTTCTTTGAAGAGTTGAAAAGGGTTGCTACTTCTCTTGTGGCAGGTGGAATCCACGTTTTAACCCCTCTTTGTAGGACCCACCCCAACATTAAGATTTCAAGTCAAGCTGGGTTTCCCGGAAGTAAATGACTGGACCCCCCCACATTTGGGGTTTTTAAGTCCATGAGAACATGAATCCTAGGTTATCAGCCTTTCCTTACTTGTGTGCTCTAGTATAATACTGGATGCACAGACCATGCTCAATAATAGCTCTGCTTTAGCCTTGTCATTTCCAGGCACTTTACTATATGGGGACTCTGTACACAACCTCTTCAGTTGCCTGCAGTAAGCTCTTTTGACAAGGAGGACTGTTTTATTTTGGCTCAGATGAGGAGTGACACTGAGGAGGGAACTTCCCAGACTTTGGGACTTGAACCTACGTCAGATTATTTGATAATTGTCTATTGGCCTCTGGGGGTGAGGGGCAAGCCAAGGAATACAGGTGGCCACTAGAAGCTGAAAAAGACAAGGAAAGAGATTCTTCCCACAGAGCTTCCAGAAGGAACCAGTCCTGCTGATACCTTGACTTTAACCCAGGAAACTGATTTTGGACTTCTGACCTCCAGAATTATAAAATAATAAATTTGTGTTATTTTAAGTCACTAAGTTTTTTGTAATTTGTTACAGCAGCAATAGGAAACTAATACAGCTGATGAGGTGGGAAACTTGGGCATGGCCAAGTCCTAATCAAGACACTTTTCTTCCCAGCCATGCTCTCTTGTTAGGGCTGAGAAAAGTGGAAGAAACAAACAAACACAGAGACCCTTTTCACTGTGACTGTCCTAAGAATTAGGTTGTCCAGTGTTTCAGACCTAACACCTAGAACAGAACTTGAAGCATGGTAGGTACCCAAGAAACATTTATATCCTCAAAAAGTTAAAGAGAGAGAACTACCCTATGACTTTAGTAATTCCAGTCCTAGGTATATGACCCAAAGACTTGAATGCAGACACTCAGGGACTTATACACCAATGTTCATTACAGCACTATTCACAATAGCCACAAGGTGGAAACAACCCAAGTATCCATCAACAGATGGATGTGGTATATCAATATAATGGAATAGTATTCAGTCATAAAAAGGAATAAAATTCTAATACATGTTACAACATGGATGAACCTTGAAAAGATTGTTAACTGAAATAAGCCAGATGAAAAACGACAGATATAGCATGATTTTTACAATGTCTGCTGCTTTTTTTCTATTTCCACTGCCATCCAACCAGTCTCTTGGGTGGACTATCCACCCACTGGTTTCTCAGTCTTGATTCTTTCCAAACTGCAACCTGTACTAACCAAACCAAACCCATTGCCGTAGAGTCATTCTGACTCATGGCAGCCCCATATGTTACAGAGTATAACTGTTCCATAGGATTTCTTGGCTGTAATCTTTATAGAAGCAGTTTGCCAGACCTTTCTTCCAGGAGCCACTGAGTGGGTTCAAATGCCAGCCTTTAGGTTAGCAGTTGAGTACAAACCATTTGCACCACCTAGGGAACGTCCAACCTAGACTACATAACTGTTATAAGAGAAATCCTCCTTTATAAGCTGTCCTTATCAATTCCTTGCTTGAAAATCTTCCATGTAAACTCACTGCCTACAAATAAAGTTAAAATTCTTTTACTATGCCATTCAAAACTCTCCATAAACTGGCTTTAACTCATCTTTCTAGCCTTCTTTCCCACCACTTACCATGTTTCATCCAGGCTCATCTAGGCAATGTACTATTCCCTAAATATGCCCAGTTATCCTAGCTCTATCTTTTCATAAAATCTTTTCAGGATTTCAGCCCTTTTTTTGTATTAAAAATTCATTTGAAAATATTAAAGAAATTAAAAATAATAAACATAAAAAATATATAGTAGGATTCTACTTATATGCAATATCTAGAATGGACGAATTCGTAAAAATAGAAAGCAGAGTAGAGGTCACCAGGGGCTGGGGGAGGGGAGGATGTGGGAGTTATTACTTAATGGGTACAGAGATTCTAATTGGGGTGTTGAAAAAGTTTTGGAAATAGATGGTGGTGATGGTTGCACAACATTGTGAATTTACTTGATGCCACTGAACTATACTTTAAAATTGTTAAGAGAACAAGTTGTATGTTATGTGTATTTTACCACAGTAAATGAACACATTTCAGTCAGGTCAATTGAATCAGATCAGCTAGGTCAGGGGAGAAGCGATGCCCTCCAGGGGTCATTCAACATCAACTCCCACTGAAGACCATGGGCCCTGACCCCAAGAGGGTCTATCTTCTGGTGACCCAGCTATTTCCAGACCTAAGGGCCGCAGGGAGTCTCAGCTGGATGAGTCAGTGAGGGGAAGAGGGAGGCCAGATAAAAACACAAGACACACTTGATAAAAATTTGTCAACCAAACTCCATACCACATGGAAGGTTATTAATGACAGTCTCCATTGTGTCTCATATTTTACACAATGTGGCATGGTCTGGATTAATTTAATTCTTCTTTTTAATTCCAGGTAAATGGGAGCTGACTTTTAGGAGGCTATGGGATCTCTTCTTGCTGCCCCAGTACCTGACCTGAGTTGTCCACTGGCCCATAGACCACCTTTAACACTAATCACACATCCGTTCTGAAATTGGGCATGGAAATTAAAGCAGGATATTAAACCAGTTTTCAAAAATTTGGAGCAACAGTTTTGTTTTTTGTTTTTTTTTTAGTGAAGAAAAACATTTTTTTCCTCTTACTAACAAGAGTCCTCGAGGGAGGAGAACATTGTGTCCAACATACCAACTTCTTCATAAGGAAAATGTGGGAAGGGCTCTTTCCTCTAAGCCTTAGAGTCTAAGGTGAAGACATCCAGGTTTGGATTGATTTGTCACAAATCGTATGTTTATAAAAGGAAAGTTTCCCCCTACCTTCTCTCTCTGAGAAGAAAAGACGAATATTTTTCTCTGTTCTCCTTAATAAAGAGCTTGTGCACTTGCTGTACCTCCAGTGCCTAGAACCCTGGCTGGCCCCAACAGGTGCTCTGTCAGTGTGAGTGAAAGAAAGGAATGAAAAGGAGGGAGAAACAGGAAAACCAAACCTCCAATTGCCTGGTCCCGTGGGGCTCTGGGGCTCTGGGTGAGTTTACAAACTGAGATCACCCTTCATTGTTTACACTAGTTGGGTTGGGCTTTCTGTTACCTGCAGCTGACAGTATCCTAGATGATTTCATTAAAGATTAATTTCCTTTCAGGTTACAGGATCAGGACTAAGGCAGCCTTGGTCCAGGAGAAGGAGGACCAGGCAGCTGTTGGTGACCCACTCAGGGACCAACAGCCTTGCACCACCAGCCCCAGGAGAAGTGGGAAGGGGACCTCAGCGCAGATAGAAGAGTCAAGGGTAAGCAGGTAGAGGCAGAGAAGAATGGTGCAGAGGGCCCTTGCCCTCAGCCTCGGCTGGCAGCTTCCTTAATTTAGCTCCACCTGCCTGGTAAATGCAGAGTGCGGTCCACTAAAAGAAATCAGAGCAGCTGCCACTTCAAAGCAGGAAAGATGTGTGTAGGTGCATGGGGAGAAGGCGGGTAATTATGCAGGGAAAATAGTTTTCTTGATATTCTTCTGGAAACGTGCATGGAGCAGAGACAGCAGCTGGAGAGAAACAGGAAAGGGGGAATGTGTTCATAGAGGATGTGCATTGTGTTTCTCCAAAGGGGAATGGAGATAGTGTGCAACATTTCTCATGCTCAGCTGACCACGGAATCCTTTTGCAGGAGCACCTAAGACTCCATAGAACACCCCTGGAGGGACTCTTTCACGTGGGACTTCATCCATGGATTGACTAGAGTATTTGTTGGGAATAATCGTGTCCACTCTCTGTCTATATGTGTGTGCGGCTCTTCATCATCAGGGGCCAGTGAGGGCCCCTAACCAGTTGGACTTGGCATCGTTTGCATTTCACATCTGGACCTTTCATGCTCTGGGAAAGAGGAAAGGAACTCACGAATAGCAGGAGAAGAGCCTGCAATGCGGCAGTGAGAGCTGAGAGCGCTACCTGTCGCCTCATCTCTTTGCCCCCTTAGCAGTCTGCCCATAGATTTCCTGTACCCTGCGTACCTGGAATGGCAGAGGGGCACCGCCAAACTCCAAAAAGCAGCTCCGAGGTTGTGGACGTAGGATGCCAATGATTATCCAGTTGTGAGTAAGCTGAACATTTCTTAGGGCTATTTCTGAATAATTATAAATATTTGAGGATATTAAACTCCCAGGTTACGCATTGAGGTTATTATCTGAGTGACGGTTGGCTGCAGAGTTGGAAACACAAACATCTTTTCATTCCTCCCTCCTGGAGCACTTAGAATATTTCATGGGATTAAAAAAAAAAGTTTCAGTAGAGAAAAAAACAGAAGTGGAAACTAAGTCAGTCACTAATATTTCTAAACAGTTCTAAATCAAAAAGAGGACTGTGACCACTTTACCTAATTGTGGTGGGCTTGTGATGCATTTTCTCTATGGGTTAGGAAAGCAGTTACCACCAAACAACCTACTTGTGCTTCTTTTGTGATAAAATGTTTTCTCTGATGGGGCCAACATGTCTAACTGTGGGCCTTTTAAAGCACTTAATGCTTCTGGAAGCTTCTCACATGTGGGGCTCCTTAGCGTGCAATGAGAGCCCGCGACTGGCTCTAAGAACCCATCATGGTGCACTGGGTTCCTTATAGCAGCGGCCAGCATCGGGGGCAGGACTGACCCAGGCCTCTGCTGCCCTGCCTCTGCCTAGTGTCCTAGCCTCCCACCCTGACACCCTTGGGCACCTCATCCTGTCCTCCCATCCACTGAAGCCTCACGCCTCCTCACCCTCTCCACCATCCTCCCACCCTGGGAAATAAGGGTCACTTCCCACAGACATGTCCTCAGCCTACTTCCATCTCCTGCTTTGAGGCTGCCAGCCACAGGCACAGCTTCCCCACAGCCCCTGGAGGTTGCCACTCATTCTCTAGACCCCCCAGAGCACCTGGAGACCTTGCTACTGTGCCCTTGAACAAACGCCCCTGCCTTTGAGGCTCTTGCATACTGTTCCACCCTTCTTGTTCTTCCCAGCTTCTGCCCGGGGCCCTGACTCGCCCTTTCTCCCCTCAAAGACCTGCCCTCAACTTGGGTAACTTTGATGGGGTGTGAATGACCAACCAAGTCACAGGCTTCCATGATGCTCCTCCAATCCCTGACACGTATAGGCTGCATGTCCAGACCTGACCCCTGCAGTCTTCGCCACCCAGGGTTGCACCTACCTCGGCCACATCAAGAACCCTGTGCCTCCCTCACCCTCTGCCTCCGCGGTAGCCTCTGGTCCTCAGCCCTTAGGATTTTTATTTTTGTCCCCTCATTTCCAGCTGGGACCCCGTGGCCAACCCTCTGACCTCTCTCTTTGCCCTGAACCCTGTAGTTTCCATGGGAAGACTTGCTGCCCGTGCAGAACCCCCTGGCGCTGCCACCTGAGGCCTCTGTCTGGGCAGGGGGCTGCTGCCCCGGGATCCTGAAAGCTGGCCCCGCGGGAATCCCAGCCCCGCAGCCCCGCCCTGCTAGCCTGTCTCCAGGGTCACAGTGAGACGCCTGTGAAGATATGTTAGTATGCAAAGTTCTTCAGGGTAAAATAACCAGGAGTTCGTCCTCTCACCTCCCTCCCGAGATACGGGCTGCCGGCAGCGGCCTCTAAGACCCTGGGGAAAGCAGCCCCGCTTGCTCCGCAGGTTCGCCGTGGACACAACGACTGCATTTTCCGGTTACAAACCGTCCAACAGTGTTTTGGAAGCTCGAGGTCTCATACAAAAGGGACGAAGCAGGGAGCGACTGGGGAGGCTGCACTCCCGACCCGATGCGCCCAGCCCCTTTCCAGTTCACCGTTCCCAGGTGGGGGAGCGGAGCGGTGAGAGGACCTGGGGCGAGGGGACAAACTCAGTTGGACCCCGGCTGCTGCTCCAGCCAGTGTTCTTAGCTCCTGACGCCTACAGATCGCCTCGTTGGGGCGGCGCAGGTCCCGGGCGCCCCCTGGAGGTTGTGCGGGCCGCTCACGGCCCCTACGGGTTGTGTGGAACCGTGCGCCCCCTGGAGGTTGTTCGAGCCGCGGAGACGCAGCACAGACCGAGGAAGGGTGAGTGCTTGCATAAAATACCTCATAAAAATGAACAAAGGACAGGAACGGAAACATTTGAAATGAAACGCAAATGCCCAATTAAACATAAAGCTAAGGTTTACGTAGACAGGCCTTGTGCAAGCCCTTGCATACATCAGCTCCTTTAAAACTCACAACAACGCTACTAGGAAGAAGCTGATTATGCCCATTCTACAGATGAGTAAACTGAGACAGATAGGCTATACAGTAAGTGGCAGGGCCGGGATCTGACCTGAGCAGCCTGCCACCAGGGTCTATGGCCTTATTCATCATTAGATGGCTCTCAACATATGAAAAAATTTACACCCTGGGTAAAAATGAAACTAGTGTAAATTAAAACAATTCATTCAATAAATTAATTTACTCCACAAGTATTTAATTAGATGCCTACTGTGTTCCAGGCCCTGTTTTGGGTGTAGGGGGACTGTGATACATAGTATGGCAGATGTGATAAATGCTATGGGGAAAAATAAAGCAGGTTAAGGGAGAAAGAGCAGGCTATTTTATATCAAATGGTCAGGAGACCTCTTTAAGAAGGTGACATTTGATCAGAGACCCAAGGAAAGTGAAGGAGAAAGCCTTGTAGTGATCTGTGGGAAGAGCACTCCAGGCAGAGGGCTGAGTCCCTGAGGCCAGTGTAAAGGTGCTATCGCATCTATAGGAAGTGGGAGCCTCCTGTCCAGCCACTGATGTCCACCACCTGTCCCCTGGGCTATGCCAGGTGTGCGGGGAGGACACACCTGCCTGCTAACCATCAAGTGAGGATGACACCTGTCTTCACCCTGGGAGTTTGCTCAGCTCCTTGCAACTGGCCCCATGTGACAACTGTCCCCCATGAATCCCGGTGGAGGGTGGGAGGATCTGTGGGGAGCCAGGGAAATGGAAGGGAAACCCCCCACCAATATTTGGGATATTTGGGATACAGGAGGAGTCTTGGTGTCAGAGTGGTTAAAGTGCTCAGCTGCTAACCAAAAGACAGTGGTTCGAACCCACCAGTCACTCTTTGGGAGAACGATGTGGCTGTCTGCTTCCATAAAGATTACAGCCTTCGAAACCCCATGGGGCAGTTCTACTCTGTCCTATAGGGTCACTATGAGTCAGAATTGACTTAAGAGCAGTGGGTTTGTTTTTTGTTTTTGAGATAGAGGTGACTGACACAGCCCTGTTGAATACATCGGGAGAGGTTTGATACTGGGTACTTTGATAATAGAGGGACCATCTAACCCACACCTCAAACTCGAAGCTGGCAGCCTGCATAGAGGCCAGAGGGAATCCCACATGAGTACATTCTGTACCTACTGATGGGCAGATTCTGGCTGCTCTTGCTTTTGTGTTCCCTTCCCGGGTCTCCATACTTTTGCTACCTCACTAGATTTTGGAGGCACCTAGAATTCTCAGGCAACTTCCCTTCGGTGAGCTCCCTGTCTGTTGGCCTGGGTTGGAAGGGCCGGGCCACACTGATCTGCATGGTCTCTTTTCCTCCAGAGACGGAACACCAGAGCAAGGTCAAAGGGAGGCCAGGTGGCCCCTAGAGAAGGAGAAGCCAATTCTTTTTATTTCTCCGGATAATGGCAAGTTGATTTTTTTGTTTTTGTTTATTGTTGTAGTTTAAGTGAAAGTTTACATTTCAAGTTAGTCTCTTATACAAAAATTTATACATACATTGTTATGTGACCCTAATTGTTCTCCCTATACTGTGATATCACACTCCTCCTTTCCACCCCTGATTTCCCATGTCCATTCAACTAACTCCTAACCCTCCCTGCCTTCTCAACTCACCTCCAGACAGACGCTGCCCATTTAGACTCATGTATCTACTTGAGCTAAGAAGCGTACTCTTCAAGAGTATCTATCATTTTATGTCCCATAGTCCAGTACAATCTTTGTCTGAAGAGTTGGCCTCGGAAATTGTTTTAGTTTTGGGCTGATAGAGAATCCAGAGGCTGTGCTTTCTGGGGTTCCTCCAGTCTCGGTCAGACTGTTAAGTCTGGTCTTTTTACTAGAATTTGAGTTCTGTACCCCACCAGGAGAACCCAGTTCTTTCACAATTCTGCCACACTCTTTGCTGTGGCCAAAAGGCCATTCCCTTCCCCGCTGGTTCTCCAGTGTCTCATCACCCTCTCAGTCTCCTGAGCGTGCTATGGCGTATTCCTGGGTTAGTCTCATCACATCCCTTTGAGATTAGATGAGCCACTCTCTAAAAGCTTATTATGCTTCATATAGTAAATTTCTGCTCTGTTCTTTAGTGCTGAAGAACTGTTGATTCTTGTGTCCACTTGGGCTTTTTTTAGTCCTGTTTAGACCATCTTAAGAAAGGGTGAGCTTGTTTTCAGATGAGCATGAGCCGGAACAGACCTGGAAAAGAAAGAAGCTGGGAGTAGGGGCCACTCTGGGCTTCTCCATCTCTTTCCCAGGGTCAGACAGTCCCTCTCTGAGCTTGCCCTCTTCTCTCTCCAAACCAATAGCCCCTTTCTTCCTCTTCACTCTGAGTATCCTTTCCTTGTCTCCTAGCTTCTGTTTACTTGTGATTTTTTATTTCTTGTCTAAAAGTGACTACTATCAACCTTCATGGCCTGAATATCTCCTCATCACTTTCTTTCCTCCTTTCAATGTCTGCCTCAGCTGCTAACTGCCTCATTACTAAAGTTTTTCATTCACATTCCCAAGCCAGCTCATCTGTTTTATGCAAGGGCTCGTCATTTAGTTGTGGATTGGCTGCCTTGGGCCATGGTCTCTTGGTGGTCCAATCAGCCGGGGCCAAGGAGAGAGGGCACTAACTGGCTGTTACAACAAGGCTGTCCCTTTAGCAGGTGCCATGGTGATGTAGGCACTATGATTAACCTGTCTGCTGCAGTCCTAAATTCATTATTTTTTCTATTTATTCATTCTCGAGTTTCATGGGTTGACCTTGGTTGTTGTTGCCTAGAGCTCATTTGTTGTTGTTGTTAAGTGCCATGAGTCAATTCTGACTCACAGTGACCCTATGTGACAGAATGACTGCCCTATAAGGTTTTCTTGGCTGTAACCTTTATGAAAGAAGATTGCCAGGTCTTTATCTTGCAGAACCACTAAGTAGGTTTGAACCACCAACCTTAGGTTAGTAGCTGAGCTCTTAACCCTTGCGCCACCAGGCTTCTTAGAGCTAGCTCATTTAAGTGTCCTTAAATTTTTCTCAGGCACCCAGCCTAGTTCTCTGTGGAGCCTCCCACCCAGATGCTTGGTAGGGAGAGGGTTATTCATAGTTAAACAAACAGCCATTTCCTCCTCCCTCTTTAGTCTCACCTTTCACAAAAAAGGGGGGGGGGACTATATTTAATAAACATCATCCATTAGATTAGATCAGCAGTCTCTGAATATTGTATTTCTTCCAGAAAGAGTATCTCTCCTGCTCTCACAGAAGAGCATGTGGTCAAGAGGAAATTGAATAAAATCCTTTAATCAGCCACAGTAGTATCTGAATCATTTAATTTATAATCTGACAACCATAAATTACTTTATTTTTCAGGCCAATTTTAGTCGACCAAGGGAGCTGGCCCAGTCAGCCTCATGCTTAATAAATCACCCTCCTTGCCTGATTATGGCAACTTTGGGGAAGTGGTTTTTCTAAGGCCTTTCAAAAGGAATTTAAAAAACCCTCCCATGCTGTGTGTGCCTGACATGAGTTCTTGGCCATGCTGCCGTCCCACATCTCTGTGACTGTGGCGTGAACCCTCGGGGTGGAGACAGCCAGGGACATAAGCCTCTGTAGCTGATGCTTTTTCTTCTTGGTTCCTCATGGCCAGGAAAAGTCAAACCAAATTAGATGCCAGACACACACTGTCTTGTGGTCCACCCTCTGCTGCCCCAGACTTTTCTACACCTGCTGAAACTCCTTCACTGGAAAAAATGAAAGAGGAGCTTCAGATTCAAAATAACACCCACTGAACACCCTTGATATGGCCTTTACCAGAGTCATGTTAACTCACCTGTGAAGCCCCAGTAAAGGGCAAAACATAAAATGCCTCCTTCAAACGAGTCCAATGTCCCTGTGTTGTCCCTGCAAGTGATACCCTGGCAGACATCTTCTGCGACTGCCAGGCAAATGGGCTGGGCTGAGAAAAACCCATAGGGCTTCAGCCTCTCCCTACTCAAATGGCAGCCATGTCTCTGCATGATGGGGTGCTTGTAGGCTGGCTTGCCCATTGCTACATCTACTCTGAGGAAACAGAATGGCAGGAAGGAGGCTGGGGAAGGGGTGAGGGAAAAGGCAGGGCCCCCTATAGGCACATTACATTCTTGGAGGTGTAGTACCCATAAATAAGTGGCATTGAGAAAGGAAGAATGTGGCATGGGCCAATGCATGCAGGGAACTGTAAATTTTTCATGAAATCCAGTTTTTTTTAGAGTTTCTCTCTTGGTCAGGGATGTGCTGATGCTAGATCAGAAACCCATCAACAGCCAATACAAAGGGGCAGGTGTCACTGCAGGGGACCAAATGTGAGAGCCCTGTCAGGCCTCCTGGGAACTGTCCAGTCACAGGCAGCATCTCCTTGGCTCTGGACCTAGGCTGCTAACTTGGTCTCCCGGCTCTATGACACCCTCTCTGCAGACCAGTCCTTGGTTCTTGCTCTCCCCAAAAGTTGAGCTCACACAAACGAGGCTCTGGGTTCACTAATTCTGGTCATGACACTTGACCCAGCAGTTCACGAGCCACTATTTCTCAAGGAGATCCCCTTTTGGCCCCTTTGTGGGAGTCTCCAGGGGACAGAAGTGCCTGGAGAGTCCAAGTCCTGGGTAGTCACAGGGCCACCACCCTAGCGACATTTGTCAGGAGCCCTAACCAGGAACTTCTCAGAGGGGCTCTAAACAGCAACTGCCCCTATCAAAGAATGGGGGTGGTGATGGAGATTTTGAGGACTGCTGAAGCTCATCAACCACGCATCGGCACCACCACTGCCTATACCCATCCCCAACCCTAGGCCTGACTTTTCCAATCGAACCTTAACTCTGCCACTTACTCCTGTGCACCCTTGAGTCCATTTCTTAATTTCTGATCTCCAGATGTGGAACAGGGATAAGAAGATTTCTTTTCTCCCAGAGGTGTTGTGAAAATTAAATGAGATAACATTTTAAAAGCATAAAATATTTTGGGAATAATGAAGTGTTAAACTTTGACCTAGATACAATTGAAAATCATAGAAAATATAGACTGCAGATATGATCTTGTTCTGGAAAGATGACTATGTTTAAATCAACACAAGAATAAAGTACATTTTATTAAACAAAAAATTAAATGAGATAATGTATGTGTAATGCTACAAACATGACTCATAAAATATAACTATAAAAAATTTATCTTTGTCTAACTTTGTCCTTTAAATTTACTCTATGGGGCTACTTTTTCCCTTGCCCTTGAGTAAAATTTAAGGTAAGTGCCCTTATGACCCCTCTTCACCTCTTGGTGAGGTAGGAGTAACTTCCAGCTTCTTTTGGCTGATGTCTTTTTGGTCCTTGTCATGGATTGAATTATGTCCCCCCAAAAATGTGTGTATCAATTTGGCTGGACCATGATTCCTGGTATTGTGTGATTTTCCTATATGTTGTAAATCCTGCCTCAATGATGTTAATGAGGGAGGATGGGTGGCAGTTGTGTTAGTAAGGCAGGACTCAATCTACAAGATTGGATTGTGTCCTGAGGCAATCTCTTGAGATATAAAAGAGAGAAATGAGCAGAGAGACAAGGGGGGCCCATACCACCAAGAAAGCAGTGCCAGGAGCAGAGCATGTCCTTTGGACCTGGGGTCCCCGCATGGAGAAGCTCCTAGTCTGGGGGAACATTGATGAGAAGGCCGACAGAGACAGAAAGCCTTCTCCTGGAGCTGATGCCCTGAATTTGGACTTTTAGCCTACCTTACTGTGAAGAAATAAATTTCTCTTTGTTGAAGCCATCCACTTGTGGTATTTCTGTTGGAGCAGCACTAGAAGACTAAGACAGAATTTGATACCAGGCATGGGGTGCTGCTCTAACAGACACCTAAAATGTGGAAGTGGTTTTGAAACTGTGAATGGATAGAGGAGCGGCAGTGGCAGAGGACCAGCAATAGCAGAGAACCTGCAGAAGCAGAGAACCAACAGCAGCAGAACCAGGAGACCAGCCCGAGGTGGCACTGGAGCCAACCCACGGATCCAGAGAGCTGAGTGCCTGTGCTCAGGAGACTTCCTGGCAGAGTGGGGTGCCTCTGGGCACTTACTGGTGGAGCTAGGCTTGCAGACCCATGGAGCAAGGGAGCTGAGTGCCTGTGTGCAGGAGGCTTCCTGGTGGAGTGGGGTGCCTCCGGGCACTTACCGGTGGAGCTACAGAGCTTTGGAACACTTGCCCCAGCAGGGCAGATGCGGGTGTTGAGGCCTGAGGACTGAGAGACCTCAGGAAACAGAAGCAGAAGCTGAAGAGACAAGCAACACAAGAAGCCAAGCTGCCTCAGTCTCAAAAGGTATGGCCATGACCTCTGAGGTTTCAAAGGGTGGAACCATGGCCTCTGGTGCTTCTAAGGATGGAGTCACCACTCAGATGGACTGGGAGAATGGTGCACTTAAAGCCAAGGGGGCAGAGTTGCTATCCCAGTGGGCCTGGAAGGCAGAGCTGAAGCCCCGGGCCGAGGGGCTTCCACTCAGAATCTGGAGACAGTGGCCAATACCTAAAGTCTGGAGGGCAGGGCCATTGTGTAAATTGTCTTAGAGAATAGAGGGTTATTTTCAAAGCCTTGAGGGCTAATGTAATGTGTTCAGCTGACTTGCTTGGTGCCTGTTATCCCTTCTTTCCTTCTAGTTTCTCCCATTTGTAATGGAAATGTCTAGCTTGTGTCTGTTCTGCCATTGTACCTTTGGAAGCAGATAACTTGTATTCTAGATTTCACAGATGAAGAGGAATTTTCAGATTTTGGACTTGAAGTTAAGACTTCCGCTATGATATAATGAAATGAATATGTCTTGCATGTTGCCAGGATGTGATTTTTGGGGGGCTAAAGGGTGGAATGTCACGGTTTGAATTATTTCCCCCAAAAAATGTGTATATCAATTTGGCTGGGCCACAATTCCCAGAATTGTGTAGTTGTCCTCCATTTTGTGATTATAATTTTGTGTTAAAGAGGATTAGGGTGAGATTGTAACACCACCCTCACCCAGGTCACATCCCTGATCCAATGTAAAGGGAGTTTTCCTGGGGTGTGGCCTACAGTACCTTTTATCTCTCAAGAGATAAAAGGAAAGGGAAGCAAGCAGAGAATGGGGGACCTCATACCACCAAGAAAGCAGTACCAGGAGCACAGCGTGTCCTTTGGACCTGGGGTCCCTGCGTGGAGAAGCTCCTAGTCCAGGGGAAGATTGATGATGACGAGGACCTTCCTCCAGAGCCGACAGAGAGAAAGCCTTCCCCTGGAGTTGATGCCCTGAATTTGGACTTGAAGCCTACTAGACTGTGAGAAAATAAATTTCTGTTTGTTAAAGGCATCCACTTGTGGTATTTCTGTTAGAGCAGCACTAGATGACTAAGACAGTCCTCCAGGAGGCTTTCTAGGTGAGGCTGTAAGACGACCCTATGGCAGCTCTCTTATGTCAGCGACCACCTCTCATCCATTGCAAACACTCACTCATCCTCTGCCCTGACAATTTCTGGGCATGAAGGCAGGTCCCAGCGCAGCTACTCTCCTTCTTGCACCATGAGGCCATCTGGCCAGCCTGTCTCCTGCCACTTAGATTTCTCTGGCATGTTCACATGTCAGTTCCAAAGGGCATATATGGATGTATGGAGCATTCTGAATGGTTCCACTGAAGCCCCTTTGCCTAGGCTTGAGGTGAGGGGCAAGCATCCTTCCCTCTCACCCTGGGGAGAGGAGAGTCACAGCACCAACTCTCCCAATATACCCACAGAATCCAGCACACTGCAAATGCCTAGTAAATGGCAGCCACTTGGGCTTCTGATCCTGCCTCCCAGGTCCAGGCAGAGGCTCTGTGCCCACTGTGCCTTGACCATCCCTGTTCGAAGCAGTCCTAAGCCCTAAGTCTCAAGTTCACGTCTAAGTCCCTGTGACACAGTTAGTGAGATGCTGAATGAGAATTCCACTCTGAGCCCATCTGACCCAAAATGTACCTTTCTGCCCTTTGCCAACTATGTCCAGAGAGAAGAATCCCCCTACCCCTGTATTACAAAGATGGGTGGAGCTGGTGAGAAGGGTGGCCAGGCCAGCCATGGAAACATGATGCAGCAGTGTCTCAAGCAGACATCAAACAACTCCCGCACTGGCCTCCCTGTTTGAAATTTCATCCCTTGAAATGACTTACCCTTGATTATCAGGCTCAGTGTGATCAAAGGGATCCCAGAAGTTCCACGCCTAGAGGCAGAATGAAAACCACACCCCAGGAAACAGAAGAGGAGGAGTCTGGAGTGAGGAAGGCAATGAGTGGGAGAGGGAGGACCCTGAAGTCAGAGTTATGTTAAGGAGAAACCCAGGGCCTGAGGGTCAGTCCTCAGGAGGGATCTGGGTCCTGTTCTCACAGTGGTCCAGAAAGAGACAGATGGTCTGGACAGGTGAGGTAGCGCCTAGGAACATCCATGCCAGCAAGCCTATCTCAGATGATTAAATGGCAGGAGATAAATTTAAATGTGAGTAATGGAGACACAAAAGGGAAGTAAAGAGAAATAGAATATTTTAGCAACACAAGGAAATGAGAAGAAAATGACTTTGCAATGAAATGTCAAACTTTTTTGCCTGGAAGAGATGTAATCTTGTCATTGCAGGCTCAGGGGAGAGGGGAGTTTGTGATTATTTCAAGCTAATTTTAATTCAATAACATACGGCCAAATACCTTTGTGGCAGTGTCAGGGGACAGAACTGGGAGTCAGAGAGTACCCGCCCTGTTAACTGGGGTGTTTCTTGTTTGTTATTATTATGTTTTACGAGGAGAAGCTATGATTACTGTCATTCATTTGTCCATCTGTTCATTTAGTGAGTGAATGTGAAAGCCTGAGGATTAAGAAAAGATAAGACACAGCTACCACCACCATCATCACCACCACCACCACCCACTACCCTGGAGATCCTGGTCTGTGGGTATATTGGGAGAGTTGGTGCTGTGACTCTCCTCTCCCCAGGGTGAGAGGGAAGGATGCTTGCCCCTCACCTCAAGCCTAGGCAAAGGGGCTTCAGTGGAACCATTCAGAATGCTCCATACATCCATATATGCCCTTTGGAACTGACATGTGAACATGCCAGAGAAATCTAAGTGGCAGGAGACAGGCTGGCCAGATGGCCTCATGGTGCAAGAAGGAGAGTAGCTGTGCTGGGACCTGCCTTCATGCCCAGAAATTGTCAGGGCAGAGGATGAGTGAGTGTTTGCAATGGATGAGAGGTGGTCGCTGACATAAGAGAGCTGCCATAGGGTCGTCTTACAGCCTCACCTAGAAAGCCTCCTGGAGGACTGTCTTAGTCATCTAGTGCTGCTCTAACAGAAATACCACAAGTGGATGCCTTTAACAAACAGAAATTTATTTTCTCACAGTCTAGTAGGCTTCAAGTCCAAATTCAGGGCATCAACTCCAGGGGAAGACTGACAAGTGAACAGAAATTTACAATGTAGGGCCACTACCTCGAATAGAATATTTGCAAGTTAATTAACACTCGTCAATGCTCAATGTAAGTTTTTGGAATGAGTACATGATTGAAATGGAGGTTCTGGGAGGGCATCAGAAAGGTGTAAACCTCAAGCTGAGTCTTGAAAGATGAATAGGAGTACACTGGGTAGGCAAGTAAGTCAAGAGCAGTCCAGGTAGAAGGAACCCCATGTGACAAGGTAGAAGGGATCACACGTATCAAGGTGGTGCTGGTTACAATCACGGAGATGGGGGAGATTGTCTAGGGAGAGGGGACAGGGTGAGAAGAAGAATAGGGCGAGGAGGAGATACAGGATTGTGGACCCCAATGAGGAATAACACAGACTCAGAAAGGCATACTCTGAAGACTCTCCAGTCCACCTAAATCTTGCCATTGCTGAAATCTCTACTCCAACTCAGATGCCTACTCATCTTTCAAGGCTCAATTCAGGCCTCATTTCCTCCAGAAAGCCTTTCTGCCCTTCTCTGGCTGGGGTGGATGCCTCTTCCCCCATGCAGTGCTCCCAGGGCACCCTGTGCCACCCATCCTGTCACTGCCCACCCCCATGCCCAGACTGGATTGGCTTGTCTGTATTTTATGCCTGCCCATCTCCCAGTTGAGGCTGTGATGCCTGATTCCAAAGATGCCTCAGCCACTGGTGACTTCCTGGACTCCGGCCAAGTCATCCTGTCAATGCGACTCTACCTCAAGGAGGGACAAGGTCCATCTGGAGAATTGGCTCCAGAGGCTCAGGTCTAAATCAAGCGTTGCTAGGGGAGTCTGGCAGAGGTAAAGTGTTTTGGTCCACACCAGACTGAACTTTTGTGCTCTTCAGAGAAACCGTGGAAGTGCCCTGGGTGAGAGCCCTTTTTGAGTCCCCAGTACTCTCGCCTCATGGGGTGGATAATTAAGGCTGTTGGCCTGGGCATCAAGGCCAGAGAAGCCTGGCCTCACAGCGGAGAGGCAGGAATGGCTGGAGAAGCCCGAGCGGAGCGAGAGGGGTGCTAAGACCAGCAGGACGAGGGCTGGATAAGCAAGCCACCTCTCCGGGTAGCGCAGCTGGCGGAACACGCTGCCGGAGGGAAATAGGGAAATGACACGGCCATAAGTTCTCTGGCCGTCTGTCCGCTACTGAGCAACTAGGCTGCAACAGCCCGCGAGTCGCCATGATAATCGCGGAGCCTGATGCTGCTTTATCTCTAGACCGCGGTGGGAGGTGCAGAGAATGCCCAGAAACTGCGTCCCGAAAGCTGGTGGGTCTGTGGCCATCATCTCTGGGCCAGCTGTGAGCCCAGGCAAAGGCTCAGTCGGGACGAAGGGCCCAGCTGACTTGGACCTTCATGAACAAAAACTACCTCGAATAGAATATTTGCAAGTTAATTTAACTAAGAACTCAAATACAGACATAGCTAATCCAATAAATGTGATGTAAGAATAATTTTGTTTAATTTCTATCCTTCACTATTTCTCTGCCCTTCTTCCCTATCTTGTCCTTGGCTCATTTTGTCCACTTTCTGGTCTCCAAGCGGAGTCCCTGCAAGATGTTTAGCTGCAGGATGGCCTCCATTTGCATCTTACAGGGCCTAATCGGATGAATCCCCCCTACACAACAAACCATGACCCAGGATCATTGGACATCCTCGTCTCAGGGAACAGAGGTATTTGGGATAAGCCTTCCTTGGGTAGACATTTTTCATGACTCCAAATCCATGAGGAGAGTAGGATAAAATAGGCCAGGCTGCAGGATCAGGGCAAAGATGGAATGCTGGGGTCCTCTTGGGGCCCATCCCATCTCACTCCTTCATTGACAAAGGGGGCAAGTGACTAGGCTGAGGAGGTTCTCTCTGGGAAAGCCAGCTGGCTTAACCGAACCCAAAGAGAAGTCTTCTTACCCTTGGCCCTTGTTACTTGCAGGGACCACACTGCCCTCCAGGTGACACTACTTGGCTCCAGCCTGAGTTATCACAGCTGGGAGCAAGTGTCTGTGGAGTCCTTCAGCTTGGCCCAGGATGACAGGAGGACCCCAGGGAGGTTCTGTGAGAAAATCCAAGGTAGCAGGGCTCAGAGAGCTTGGGCTACAAAGGTGCTCAGTGAACTTTCGTTGGACTGAAAAACATTGTTGGGGCTTATGGAGGCTTCAGGGATATGCAGCTTGATCTGAGGGTGGTTGGCAGGGTCAATAATGGTCAGTAAAGGGAAAACCTTATCAGATCTCACCTCAAGGTTCTGTGATAAGACCCCAGATGCTCACAACTTAATGTGCGGGTCTTGAGGACTGAGTGTTCAGGTTTTTTTTTTTTCTTATTCAACTTTCCTGCTCCCATATTTCTAAATAAGGAAATTTCATTAAACTGAACTAATGAGAAACTACAGTACCATGGAATATTACTCTAACAATAAAAAGGACTGAACTATTGATACACACAACAACTTGGATGGACTTTGAGGGCATTATGTTGAGTGAAAAAAGCCAATTTCAAAAGGTCACATGCTGTATGATTCCATTTATATAACATTCTAGAAATGACAAAAGTTTAGAGATGGAGAACAGATCGGGGTTAGAGAAGAGGGGCAGAGAGGGTATGACTACAAAGGAGTAGCATAAGGGAGTTCCTTTGTGTGATGAACAGTTATGTATCTTGAACATGGTGATAGTGATACAATTCTATGCATGCGATAAAGTACCATAGAATTACACACAAAAACATACAAAGAAAAAAAAAACCCAAAAAACCAGGATATGCAAAAACAGGTGAAATCCAGATAAGGTCCACATGTTAGTTAATTGCATTGTGCCAACATCAATTTCCTGATTTTGATAATGTACTATAGTTATGTAAGATGTCACCATTAGGGGAAACTAGGCGATAGGTACATAAGATCGCTCTGTACTAATTTTGCAACTTCTTATGCGTCTTTAATTAATTTAAAATAAGAAGTATTTAGAAACTATGCTAGTGAACTGGCTTTATTATGTTTTGAATATTTTGAGCTTGGGGGTGGTTAGTGTAATGTATTTTAGAGGACTCTTTGGCTTGCAAGAGTCAGAAAACCTGTCTTAAACCAGCATAAGGCTAAAAGGAGGAAATTATTGGTGCATGTGATCAAACTACAAAACACCAGGGCTAGAGATGTGCACAGAACCAGCTAACGCAGAACTGGCACAGACAAGACTCTCTCCTGCTTCCTCCTTCCTGTCCCTCTCACCATCCTCTATCTCTTCCTCTCCTCCCTCTCTCCTAGCCTGCAGTCTGGGCTCCTGTGTATTGGTTCCCTACATCCAGAGGAAAGAACTCCCTTCTTTCAGTATTTGCATAAAACATCCAAGGGGAGAATCTAATTGCCTGGCTTTCTGGTTTGGGTTACATGGGGGGCTATAATTGGTTGCTTCACCAGAGCTTCCTGAAGGAGAGAAAAGAACACCTTCCCCCATAACAAAAGAAAAAATAGATAAACTGGACTTCATCAGAATTAAAAACTTCTGTGCATCAAAAGACTTTATCAAAAAATGGAAGAGACAACACCTACAGAATAGGAGAAAATATTTGGTAACCATATCTCTGATAAAGATTTAATATTGGGAACTTCCAGGCAACATGGCAGTATAGTCAGAAGCACCACACCATCCCGCCACAGCAGAGATCAGAAAAACTAAGTCAAACAAGGTCACATGTCAATCCTGAAACCCTAAGCATCAAAAGAAGAGATAAAGAACTCAGCCAAACACTGAATGGAATAAGAAACTGACCGAGAACAGAGAGCAAGGAGAGATACATGCAGAGGTCCCCTATCAGCTACCGCCATCTTGGTCTCCTATTGGAGATCAGCAAACGGGGTACAAGAAAGCAGCTTCACGGAGCTTCCAGCAGGAGACAGAACAACCGGTAACCAGCGATACTGGCTTTCCCACCCCCACCCGTCTTCACCCCCACTTAGCCTCCTCTGCTTCCTGCAGCCACAGTCTCCTGGCCAGGAAGCACCAGCTTCACCCCAGTGTTGCATGGATTCCACCTGCCTGCAATGGCCGGCTCCCCGAGTGCCTTTTGTTGGCTGCTGGTGTTGCTTTTTTCCACTTCTTTAGATTTCTTCCTCACCTCTCACCACCCTCCCCTCCTTTCTCTCAAATACCTGGCTCCGTGCGCCATCTTTCCTTCTTCCTGAAAGGCTGTGAAACACTGCTCGATTGTGAAACTGCTTCCTGGCCCGTGCTGCCACACTGGTGGGACTCCAGGGGCTTTTTTGTTTGTTTGTTTGCTCTGATTTGTTCTGTTTTGATTTGTTTGTTTTCTTTTTGTTTTCACGGCTTGGGAGCCCCTTCTAGCCAGGCAGTACTGCGCGGCTTGGAAGCTACTCACTTACTCTGCGCAGACACACAGGGACATCCCTGGGGGCATTTCTTTTTTCTTGTTTTTTTTCCCCCCTTGGTTTTGTTTTCTTCTCTCTCTTATTCCCCTTTTGTCTTTCTTCATTTCCAGTTTCTTAATTTATTCATTTTTTTTCTTTTACCCTTTCTCTTTTTCATTTTTATTTTTCCCCATTTCTCAGTCTCTCATCTCTCCACTCCAATAGCAAGCTCCCTGAGCACTTTTTTTTGTTTGTGTGTATGTTTTTGGCTCCTGTTCCTCTTTCCTCTATCTCATATTACCCATACCTATCTTAGCTCCACACATCACAATCTACCCCTCCTTCCTGCCTACATGCACCGTGTGCTGAACATCACACTCCCAAGCAGCACAGGCACAGTCTACTGGAACCTGCCCCGCACTGATTCCCAATCTACATTGTCAGCCCTGGTACATGCCACAAACAACCCATCCCAGCAACTCCCCTTCAGCTGGACCTGCCCTGCTATACCATAGCTGAGTGACTGACCCTGCCCATTGGAGAAGGAGGTGAAAAGTAACGTGCCCACAGATGAGCAAACAACAAAGAACGCACAGCCCACCTGCTCAGACATAACCAAATAAAACAAAAAAGTAGGATAAAACAAATCTACAATCAATAAATGAGGAAAATAACCACTGACTGCCCCAAAGACAGCAGACGATATCAAAACATTTAAAAAAACAAGACAAGATGGTTCCAGTAGGCGTCCAAAATAAAACACCAGATGATCTTCCAGTAGAAGAAAAGGCACTAGACCTAACTGATAGAGAATTCAAATCTCTAATATTCAGAATTACCCAAGAGTTGAAGCAAAAAGCAGACAAAAATGAGGAAAAAATAGACAAATTCATGGAAAATAGACAAAAAAATGGAAGAATTCAAGAAAATAATATAGGAACAAAATGCTAAAATAAATTCACAACTAGAAATCATACAAAAACAACAATTAGAATTCCAAAATATAAACAACAAGATTTCAGAAATAGACAGTGTTATAGAAGGGCTGAGGAGCAGGTTTGAAATGATGGAAGATAGGATCAGAGAAATTGAAGACAAACACTTGGCTACAACTCTGAGGAAAAATCAGAAAAAAGAACAAAGAAAAATGAAGAAACCCTGAGAATTATGTGGGATACAATGAAAAGCAAAAATTTGCAAGTGACCGGAGATCCAGAACAGGGGGAGAAAACAGAAAACAGAGAAGATCATTGAAGAATTGCTAACAGAAAAACTTCCCCAATATCATGAAAGATGAAAAGCTGACCATCCAAGAAGCTCAACGAACCCCATATAGGATAGACCCCAAAAGAAAATCACCAAGGCATATCATAATGACACTCGCTAAAACCAAAGAGAAACAAAGAATCCTGAGAGCAGCTCGAGAAAAACAAAAAGTAACATACAGAGGAGAAACAATAAGACTAAGCTCAGATTATTCGGCAGAAACCATGCAGGCAAGAAGGCAATGGGATGACATATATAAAACCTTGAAAGAAAAAAAATGCCAGCCAAGAATAATATATCCTGCAAAACTCTCATTCAAATATGATGGTGAAATTAGGTCATTTCCAGATAAACAGAAATCAAGGGACTATGTAAAAACCAAGCTAGACTTACAAGACTTATTAAAGGGAGTCCTTCAATCTGAGAACAAACAACATCAGACCACAGGCTGAATATAGGACACAGGATGGTACTAGCCAAATACCAACCTAGGAAATGAACTCTTAAGGACCATGCAAAACCAAAAGAATTACAACAGGGAACCAGAGAGGTTAATCTGTAAATGACAACAGCATCAGAACAATAAAAAAGGGAATAAAGGGTGTAGGTATAGAACTTTCTAATGGAGAGGAAGGCAAGGCGATACCAAGTAATAATAGACTAGTTCAAATCTAGGAAGATAAGGGTAAATTTCAAGGTAACTGCAAAGAAAGTTAACAAACCTACTCATCAAAATAAAGAAGAAAAACATAAAGTCTCAGTAAAAACAAAACCTATAAAAACAAAAGAAATGAAAAAAATCCACAAACAAAAGGAACTCAGCACAGGAGAGTAAGAGGAACAAAGAAAACGTCAGCACCACAAAAAAAAAGCACTACAAAATGGAATCCCATACCTAGGAATATATCCTAGAGAAATAAGAGCCATCACATGAATAGACATAAGCACACCCATATTCATTGCAGCGCTGTTCACAATAGCAAAAAGATGGAAACAACCTAGATGCCCATCAACAGATGAATGGACAAACTATGGTACATACACACAATGGAGTATTATGCAAAGATAAAGAACAATGGTGAGTCTGTGAAGCATCTCATAACATGGATGAAACTGGAGGACATTATGCTGAGTGAAATAAGTCAATCACAAAAGGACAAATATTGTATGAGACCTCTAATATAAAAACTCATGCAAAAGTTTACACACAAAAAGAAACAATCTTTGTTGGTTATGAGGGATGGGAGGAGTGGGGGAACTAAATAGACAATAGATAAATGGTAACTTTGGTGAAGGGTAAGACAGTACACATTACTGGGGAAGCCAGCACAACTTGTACAAGGAAAGGTCATGGAAGCTCCATAGACACTTCCAAACTCTCTGAGGGACTGAATTGCTGGGCAGAGGGCTGTGGGGACCATGGTCTCAGGGAACATCTAGCTCAATTGGCATAGCACAGTTTATAAAGACAATGTTCTACATTCTACCTTCGTGAGTAGCGTCTGGAGTCTTAAAAGCCTGTGAGCAGCCATCTAAGATACTCCACTGTTCTCACCCCTTCGGGAGCAAGGGAGAATGAAGAGAACAAAATACAAGGAAAAGATTACTCCAAAGGACTAATGGACTGCAGCTACCACCAGACTGAGTCCAGTACAGCTATGCGGTGCCCGGCTACCACCACTGACTGCTCTGACCAGGATCACAATAGAGGGTCCTGGACAGAGCTGGAGAACCATGTAGAACAAAATTCTAACTCACACAAAAAAGACCAGATTTACTGGCCTGATAGACTGGAGAAACCTCGAGAGTATGGCCCCCGGACACCCCTTTAGCTCAGTGGTGAAGTCACTCCTCAAGTTCACCGTTCAGCCGGGGATTGAACAGACTCATAAAACAAAACAGGACTAATGAGGCACAGCAGTCCAGGGACAAGGACTAGAAGGCAGGAGGGGACAGGAAAGCTGGTGATAGGGAACCCAAGGTTGAGAAAGGACAATGTTGACATGTTGTGGGGTTGTTAACCATTGTTGTAGGGCAATATGTGTACTCTTTAATGAGAAACTATTTGTTCTGCAAACCTTCATCTAAGGTACAAAAAAAAAACAAACAAACAAAGAATTATCTATGTGAGATCAAATTGACAGCAGCAACTCAAAAGTTTTGAAGGGAAGCCTAGGGGGCAGTGAGTTGAAGATAATGGTGAAGGAGTAATTTGGTAAAGGATAGTGAGAATAGCAGCACAACTGGAAGAATGTAATTGATGTCATTGAATTGTACATGTAGAACCTTTTGAAATGGTGTAACTTTGGCTATGTATATTTTCACCAAAATAAAAGTCCTCCAAGGTCAAGAAGGGAGAATGTTGACATGTCATGGGGTTGTTAACCAATGTCGTAAAACAATATGTGTACTGACTGTTTAATGAGAAAGTATTTGTTCTGTAAACCTTCCTCTAAAGTACAATAAAAAATTTAAAAAGTTTTAATTTTCCTGGAATCCAGATTTCTGGTTTTCATGGAAGTTGGGGTAACCCACATAGGTCATTGCCCTTATGTGTCCTTTTGAACCTTCTGCCTTGAAAAAACTGGTACCTAAAAGTCACTTTTGGGTCAAACAATGGTCCAGATAAACTAGTAAGACCGTTTTGTTTGGGGCATTGTGCTCTTTGATGAATTCAGTCAGTTTTGGGAAACAGACTCCAAGAGTCAGACTGGGGGCTATGTATAGGGTAAATCAGTCATTATTTTAATTGTTCCTCAAGACAATGTGGTATGAAAATCCTTCCTGACCACAAATTTGTTTATCAGTTCTGTTCCCACCCTTTTTTCCATGCCAATGCTGATAAAGAATTGGTATAAGAATTCTGGAAGTTCTTCTCATCCTCTAGTCAAAATGTTACCCCAATTTGCAAATCATATATTCAATAAACTTCAATCAATTTCTATTATTGGCTTAATATGATTTTTGTTTTAACAGAAAATGACATCAGAAGTAAAACCTTGAAGACATCTCCCATGTCCCCGAATCTTTGGAGGAAATCAGGAACCAGGCCTGTACCATACAGCATTCTTTTTGCTCCCTGCTTCTCTCCGGTTTCTTTGGGGCAGCTGCTGAGAGTAAGAACTCTCAGGTCTTGAGCTCTGTGTTTTGTGTTGCTGAAACTTATTGTTATTTGTAAGAGACTAGGTCTCTAGCCAGCGGAATTAACTAGGTTCAGAAGATATGAACTAGGTTCAGAAAGAATTAAATTAGGTTTCATATGGTTGTTTCAAAGGAATCCCAGAATTTTTAAGCAGCCAGAATATATGGGCACAGGTATAAGCATCTTAAAAGACTCCAGGACACTAGTCACCAGCAGAAAGACATCTGTGAAAGGATAAGCTGGAACATGAGATGGGCCAGAGCATTAGGCTGCCCACCAGCCACAAGAAAACTCTCATGCAGTGGAGGTACACTGTAAAACAAAACACTGACCAAACCTTGCAGCAGACTCCCAGCTAGGAGTTTATTCGACTCTGGGAAACCTAAAATTGGGGTGGATCCCCATCATAAAAGGACTGTAAACAAGCTTTCTCTATTGTAGAGGGATTCTAAGATGCCAAGAGATAGAAATCACAATGAGACATACCTGAAATGAAATGGTAGAGAGGAATGGAGACATTTTAATCCCCTCCCCCCAAAAAAAACCCAGTCAATAAAATCAAAGGTTAAATTGAAAAATATGGGAAATGGAAAAGGGATGAATAAAAATGTAGACTATTTAAGCAAACTTTATTTCAACAGTAATTATGTTTTGTGGTGTATAGGCTTAAAATAATTTTCAAGATCTTTAGGTAACTTACTGATATCAAATTCAGTTAATATTCATCATAATTTAAGTTTATATACTTTTGCTTTTTATGCCACAGAGAAAGGATATATATATATATTTGTGTCTGGTAATGATAATAATTATTATATTATATAATAATAATGATAATAATAATTATTGCCACTTAAAGGGTTGTGTTGTTGTCAGGTTCCGTCAAATCAGTTCCGACTTACAGTGACCCTATTTACAACAGAATGAAACACTGCCCAGTTCTGCGCCATCCTCACAATCATTGCTATGTTTGAGTTTACTGTTGCAGCTACTGTATCAGTCCATCTAGTTGAGTGTTTTCCTCTTTGTCGCTGACCCTCTACTCTACCAAGCATGATGTCCTTCTTCAGGGACTGGTTCCTCCTGATAACATGTCCAAATTAAGTGAGTCAAAGTCTTGCCATCTTTGCTTCTAATGAGCATTCTGGCTGTACTTCTTCCAAGACAGATTTGTTTGTTCTTCTGGCAGTCCATGGTATATTCAATATTCTTTGCCAACACCATAGTTCAAAGGTATCAGTTCTTCTTCAGTCTTTCTTATTAATTGTCCAGCTTTTGCATGCATAGGAGGCAGTTGAAAATACCATGGTTTGGGTCAGGTGTACCTTAATCCTCAAGGTGACATCTTTGCTCTAAAGAGGTCTTTTGCAGCAGATTTGCCCAGTGCAATAGATCATTTGATTTCTTGACTGCTCCTTCCATGGGTGTTGATTGTGGATCCAAGTAAAATGAAATCCTTGACAATTTCAATCTTTTCTCCATTTATCATGATGTTGCTTACTGGTCCAGTTGTGAGGATTTTTGTTTATGTTGAGATGTAACCCATACTGATGGCTGTAGTCTTTAATCTTCATCAGCAAGTGCTTTAAGTCCTCTTCGCTTTCAGCAAGCAAGGTTGTGTCATCTGTATATCACAGGTTGTTAATGAGTCTTCTTCCAATCCTGATGCCACATTCTTCAGGGTACAGCTTCCTGCATTACTTGCTTAGCATACAGATTGAATAAGTATGGTGAAAGTATACAACCCCTATGCACACCTTTTCTGATTTTAAGCCACACAGTATCCCCTTACGCTGTTCAAATGACTTTCTCTTGGTCTATGTACAGGTTCCTCATGAGCACAATTAAATGTTCTGGAATTTCCACTAAGCGTGACTCCATCCACGTCATTAAGGTTGAATTGCTTTGAGGAGGCAGCTCAATGAGTGCCTCTAGGCACTTACTGGTGGAGCTAAGGGGTTTGGGACACTTGCCTGAGCAGGGCAGAGGCCAGGCTGAGGGGCCGAGGGGCCAAGGGGCCAGGGTCAGAGAGAGGGCATGACTGAGAAGAGGCTGTCCTGATATAAGAACTGTATCCTGAGTCTTTTCTGATCCTGAATTGTAACATGCTACTTTCCTAATAAACCCCATAATCATAAGTATTGTCTTTGAGTTCCGTATGGCCATTGCAACAAATTATTGAACCTAGCAGAGAAGTAGAGAGTGCCATGGGAGGGAATGGTGTCAGAATTGCTAAAAAGGTTGAAGAGAAGAGGTATGTCTGACCTCCACCTCATAGGAATCAGCCTTAGGCTGTGGATCTTGGTTCTCCTTCCCCCTTGTGAAGTTAGAGGAGGTCAGACTCTATTCTTACAGTTGGTTGTACTACAAAAGATATGCAACAAAGTTTAAAAGGTTTATTAAAAAGGGAATTTATTTGATCTGGTCAAAGTTTTTATCCATCTGGCTAAAGTTTGATGGGTTAATTTATGAGATTTTAAAGAAATTTTGGTGTCAAATAGCATATAAAGCAAAGAGTTGAGCTTCTCCCTGTTAAAATAACAAAATTTCTTTAATTACTGTGTTGAAGACTTAATCTATTCTTTGTGTAATCTGCCTCAAAGGCAAGGGTTTGGCCTCTCATTAGAATAAAATTCCTGAGTCAAAGCCCAAGACATGGCTTTGAAAAATGCTAAGGTTTTTACCTTTAAGATCTTTGGTTAAGTAACTCAAGTATTGTTTCTTGGTGACCTATGGTAAACTCCTGACAAATCTGAAACTTCATAGAAAGCCACAAAGGATTTTTTTCCCTGCTTTATAAAGGAAAAAGTGCTAAAAGAAAAAGGTTTAAATGTGTTATCAAATCAGAAGAAGTGCTAAATTTTCTTTGGGTTAAAATTTATGTGTCAGTGATGTTTGCCTGATATTAGACAACACGTGCATAATATTATGCCATAATTTTATTTTTTAATTGCTAACTTGGTCGCAACTTTATTTATTTTGAATCTAGCTCATCAAAGCCAATGGTTTAACTGGAGAATTCACATTGTTTACCCATGGAGTTTTTTTTATTACTATTCAGATATTTAGAGATTTGATAATCTTGGTATATTCTTGCTATATCCTGACTATGTGGTATCACATCTCAAGATTCTTATCTGTTATATCTGAAGCTTTTTGAAAATAAGGTTAATCATTATCTTTAGAGATATTTTTGTCAAAAGTTTTTTTTTTTTGAATTGACACTATTTGGCTTTGCATTACTTTTATAATTAATTCCCATCAAGTCTTTCACTTTTTTTTTTTTTTTTATATATATTTTATTGTACTTCAGGTGAAAGCTTACAGAGCAAATAGTTTCTCATGAAATAGTAGTACACATGTTGTTTTTTTTGACATTGGTTAACAACCCCACAACGTGTTAAGCCTCTAAATTCTCAACCTTTTTTTTTGATGAAAATTACAGATGGCCAAAGATACACCGTTTCAAAATTTTCTACATTCACAGTTCAGTGACATTGACTACGCTCTTCCAACTGTGCTGTTATTCTCACTTAAGATGAAGGCTTACAGAACAAAATAGTTTTTCATTTAACAGTTACTACACATGTTGCCCTATGACAATGGTTAACAATCTCACAGCACATCAAGAATATCCTTACTCCACCTTGTGTTCCCTATCACCAGGGGGCTTCCTTGTCCCCTTCTGTCTTCTGGACCTTGTCAGTGGACTATTGTACCTCTTTAGTCTCCTTTGTTTGTTTATTTATTTATTTATTTTTATTTTATTTAAACACCATTTCAAAACTTTTTACTTACACATTTAAGTGATATTGACTATGCTCTTCCAATTGTGCTGCCATTCTCGCCCAAGATGAAGGCTTACAGGACAAAACAGCCTCCCATTTAATAGTTACTACAAATGTTGCCCTATAGCAGTGGTCAACAATCTCACAATACATCGACAGTGTCCTTATTCAATTTGTGTTCCTTATCATCCGTTTCCTACTCTCCCTCTGCCTTCTGGCCCTTGTCACCGGACTCCTGTACATCGTTAGTCCCATTTAGTTTTACTGGGGTGTCCATTCCCAGGCTTAACATCGAACCTTGAAGGTAACTTCCCCTCTGAGCTGAAAGGGTGTCTGGGGGCCACACTCTCGAGGTTTCTCTAGTATTCTTTAGGCCAGTATATTTGGTCTTCTTTTTTTTTTTTTTTTTTGGGAGTTAAAATTATGCTCTACATCCTACTCCAGCTCTGCCCAGAACCCTCTGTTGTGATCCTGGTCAGAGGAGTCATTGGTGGTAGCCGGGCACCATCCACCTGTACTGGGCTCAGTCCCGTGGAGGCCTTGGTAGCTGTGGACCATTAGTCCTTCGGACTAATCTTTTCCTTGTATCCTGTTCTCTTCATTCTCCCTTGTTCCCGAAGGGATGAGATCAGTGGAGTATCTTAGATGGCCGCTCATAGGCTTTTAAGACCCCAGACACTACTCACCAAGGTAGAATGTAGAGCATTATCTTTATAAGTAGTGTCATGCCAATTGAGCTAGATGTTCCCCGAGATCATGGTCCCCAGAGCCCTCCGTCCAACAACTCAGTCCCTCGGGGGGTTTGGATGTGTCTATAGGGCCTTCATGACCTTTCCTTGTGCAGGTTGTGTTAGTTTCCCCTGTACTATGTACTATCTCATCTCTCACCCAAGTTACCACTTACCTATTACCTATTTAGTATCCCCCCCCCTCCCATCCCTGGTAACCAACAAGGATTGTTACATTTTGCATGTGAATTTTTTCATGGGTTTTTACAATAGAGGTCTCATACAATATTTGTCCTTTTGTGATTGACTTATTTCACTCAGCATGATGTCCTCCAGTTTCATCCATGTTATGAGATGGTTCACCGATTCATTGTTCTTTCTCGTTGCATAGTACTCCATTGTGTGTATGTACCATAGTTTGTGTATCCATTCGTCTGTTGATGGACATCGAGGTTGTTTCCATCGTTTTGCTATTGTGAATAATGCTGCCATGAACATAGGTGTGCATATGTCTATTCGAGTGATGACTCTTATTTCTCTAGGATATATTCCTAGGAGTGGGATTGCTGGATCGAATGGTACGTCTATTTCTAGCTTTCTGAGGAAACGCCATATCATTTTCCAAAATGGCTGTATCATTTTGCATTCCCACCAGCAGTGTATAAGAGTTCCCGTCTCCCCGCAGCCCCTCCAACATTTGTTATTTCCAGTGTTTTTGATTCGTGCCAGTAATGCCGGGGTGAGATGGTATCTCATTGTGGTTTTAATTTGCATTTCTCTAATGGCTAGTGATCGCGAGCATTTCCTCATGTGTCTGTTGGCCATTTGAATGTCTTCCTTGGTGAAGTGTCTGTTCATTTCCTTTGCCCATTTTTTGATAGGATTGGTTGTCTTTTTGTTGTAGAGGTGTTGGATTTTCTTGTAGATTATGGAGATTAGACCTTTGTCTGACTTGTACTGTCCAAAAATTTTTTCCCAGTCTGTAGGTTCTCTTTTAACTCTTTTGGTGAAATCTTTTGAAGAGCATAGATGTTTGATTTTTAGAAGATCCCAATTATCTAGTTTATCTGTTGGGTTTTTTGTGTTGATGTTTATGGTTTGTATCCTGTTAATGCCATGTATTAAGGCCTGAAGTGTTGGTCCTATTTTTTCTTCTATGAATTTTATAGTTTGAGGCTTTATATTCAGGTCTTTGATCCATTTTGAATTAGTTTTTGTATATGGTGTGAGGTATGGGTCCTGTTTCATTTTTCTACAAATGGATATCCAGTTTTGCCAGCACCATTTGTTAAAAAGACTGTCTTTTCCCCATTTGATGTATTTTGGGCCCTTGTCAAAAATCAGGTGACCGTAGGTGGATGGATTTACATCTGAGTTCTCAATTCTGTTCCATTGGTCAATGTCTCTGTTGTTGTACCAGTACCAGGCTGTTTTGAGTACTGTAGCTGTATAGTAGGTTCTCAAGTCAGGTAGTGTGAGTCCTCCAACTTTATTCTTCTTCTTCAGTAGTGCTTTACTTATTCGAGGTTTCTTCCCTTTCCATATAAAGTTAATTATTAGTTTTTCCATCTCTTTGAAGAATGTTGTTGGTATTTGTATCGGAATTGCATTGTATTTGTAGATTGCTTTAGGTAGAATTGCCATTTTCACAATGTTGAGTCTGCCTATCCATGAGCATGGTATGTTTTTCCATTTATGTAGATCCCTTTGGGTTTCATGCAGCAGTGTTTTGTAGTTTTCTTTGTATAGGTCTTTTATATTCCTGGTCAGATTTATTCCTAAGTATTTTATCTTTTTAGGGGCTATTGAAAATGGTATTGATTTCCTGATCTCCTTTTCATCGTTCTCTTTACCGGTGTATAGGAATCCAACTGATTTTTGAATGTTTATCTTGTATCCTGCTACTCTGCTGAATCTTTCTATTACTTCCAGTAAATTTCTCGTGGAGACTTTAGGGTTTTCTATGTATAGTATCATATCATCTGCAAACAGGGAGAGTTTAACTTCTTCATTACCAATTTGGATGCCCTTTATTTCTTTTTCTTGCCTTACTGCTCTAGCTAGAACTTCCAGCACAATGTTAAATAGGAGTGGTGATAAAGGGCATCCTTGTCTTGTTCCTGTTTTCAGGGGGAATGTTTTCAGCCTTTCTCCATTAAGAATGATGTTGGCTGTTGGTTTTGCATAGATGCCCTTTATTATGTTGAGAAATTTCCCTTCTATACCTATTTTATTGAGAGCTTTTATCAGGAATGGGTGTTGGACTTTGTCAAATGCCTTTTCTGCATCAATTGAGATAATCATGTGATTTTTTTCTTTCCTTTTATTTATGTGGTGGATTACGTTGATGGATTTTCTAATGTTAAACCATCCTTGCATACCTGGTATGAATCCTACTTGGTCGTGGTGTATTATTTTTTTGATATGATACTGAATTCTATTGGCTAGAATTTTGTTCAGAATTTTTGCATCTATATTCATGAGAGATATTGGTCTGTAATTTTCTTTTTTTGTGATGTCTTTGCCTGGTTTTGGTATCAGCGTTATGCTGGCTTCATAGAATGAATTTGGAAGTGTTGCTTCCTCTTCTATGCTCTGAAATAACTTGAGTAGAACTGGTACGAGCTCTTCTGTAAATGTTTTGTAGAATTCTGCAGTGAAGCCATCTGGGCCAGGGCTTTTTTTGGTTGGGAGTTTTTTTATTACCTTTTCAATCTCTTCTCTTGTTATGGGTCTGTTCAAATTTTCAATATCACTTTGTTGTAGTTTGGGTAGGCCGTATGTTTCTAGAAATTTATCCATTTCCTCTAGGTTTTCAAATTTGTTGGAATATAGTTTTTCATAATATTCTGTTATAATCCTTTTTATTTCAGTTGGGTCTGTTGTAATGTCCCCCATTTCATTTTTTATTTGGGTTATTTGTGCCCTCTGCTGTTTTTCTTTTGTCAGTCTGGCCAGTGGTTTGTCGATTTTGTTGATTCTTTCAAAGAACCAACTTTTGGTTTTGTTGATTCTTTCTATTGTTTTTCTGTTCTCTATTTCATTGATTTCTGCTCTGATCTTTACTATTTCCTTTCTTCCGGTGGTTGTAGGCTTTTTTTGTTGTTCTCTTTCTATTTGTTTGAGTTCTGTAGTTAATGTTTTGATTTTGTCCCTTTCTTCTTTTTTGATATGTGCATCTATTGCTATAAATTGTCCTCTGAGGACTGCCTTTGCTGTGTCCCAAAGGTTTTGGTATGATGTGTTTTCATTTTCATTTGATTCTAGGAATTTTTTAATTCCATCTCTGATTTCTTCTATTACCCATTGATGTGTAAGCAGATTATTATTCAGTTTCCATGTGTTTGATTTTTTTTTCCTTGCTCTTTCTAGTGTTAATTTCTACCTTGATGGCATTGTGGTCAGAGAAGATACTGTGAATTATCTCAGCATTTTGGATCTTGTTGAGGATTGCTCTGTGGCCTAAGATGTGGTCTATTCTGGAGAACGTTCCATGTGCATTGGAAAAGAATGTGTACTTTGCAGCGGTTGGATGGATTGTTCTATATATGTCTATGAGGTCCAGTTGGCTGATTGTGTCCTTTAGGTCTTCTGTATCTTTGCTGAGTTTCTTTTTAGTTGTTCTGTCCTTTACTGAGAGTGGTGTGTTGAAGTCTCCTACTATTATTGTGGAACTGTCAATTTCTCTTTTCAGTGCTGTTAGAGTTTTTTTTATGTATTTTGGAGCCCTGTCATTGGGTGCATAGATATTTATTATGGTTATGTCTTCATGATGGATCATCCCCTTAATCATTATATAGTGTCCTTCTTTGTCTTTTATGGTAGATTTGGTTTTAAAGTCTATTTTATCTGAGATTAGAATTGCCACTCCTGCTCTTTTTTGATAGTTGTTAGCTTGATATATTTTTTTCCAACCTTTGATTTTTAATAAATTCACATCTTTGTTTCTAAGATGTGTCTCTTGTAGACAGCAAATACATGGATCCTGTTTTCTTATCCATTCTGCCACTCTCCGTCGCTTTATGGGTGCATTGAGTCCATTTACGTTCAGTGTAATTATTGATAGATGTGAATTTGTTGCTGTCATTTTGTAGTGCTTTTTTTTGTGATGCTGAAGTTTTCTTTGTTCTTCTTACTCTCTTGTGCTGAGTTCCTTTTGTTTGTGGATTTTGTGTTCATTTCTTTTGTTTTTGTAGGTTTTGCTTTTGTTGCGACTTTATGTTTTTCGTCTTTATTTTTATGAGTTGGTTTGTTAACTTTTTTTGTGGTTACCATGAATTTTACCCTTATCTTTATAATTTTGAAGCAGTCTACCGTTACTTGGTATCGCCTTGCCTTCTTCTCCTTTAGAAGGTTCTATACCTATGCCGTTTGTTCCCTCTTTCATTGTTTTGATGTTGTTGTCATCCTTTGATTGATTTCTCTGATTCCCTGTTGTATATCTTTTGTTTTTGGAAAGTCGTCTGTAGTTCAGTTCCTAGAATGGTATCTGGTTCATGTTAACCTGCGTCCTAGGTCCTAGGTCCTGCGTGAGGGCTTAAGCTGTTTGTCCTCAGATCGAAGAACTCCCTTTAATAATTCTTGTAAGTTTGGTTTGACTTTTGCATATTCCTTTAGTTTCTGTTTATCTGGAAATGACCTAATTTCACCATCAAATCTGAATGAGAGTTTTGCAGGATATATTATTCTTGGCTGACAATTTTTTTCTTTCAAGATTTTATATATGTCATCCCATTGCCTTCTTGCCTGCATGGTTTCTGCTGAATAATCTGAGCTTAGTCTTATTGTTTCTCCTCTGTATGTGACTTCTTGTTTTTCCCGAGCTGCTCTCAGGATTCTTTGTTTGTCTTTAGTTTTAGCGAGTGTGAATATGATATGTCTTGGTGATTTTCTTTTGGGGTCTCTTCTATATGGGGTTCGTTGAGCTTCTTGGATGACCAGCTTTTCATCTTTCATGATATTGGGAAAGTTTTCTGTCAGCAGTTCCTCAATGATCCTCTCTGTGTTTTCTGTTTTCTCCCCCTGTTCTGGTATGCCAATCACTCGTAAGTTTTTGCTTTTAATTGTGTCCCACATAACTCTCAGGGTCTCTTCATTTTTCTTTGTTCTTTTTTCTGAGTTTTCCTGAAACAGAGTTGTATCCAAGTGTTTGTCTTCAGTTCCACTGATCCTGTCTTCCATGGTTTCAAATCTACTTCTCAGCCCTTCTATGACACCATCCATTTCTGAAATCTTGTTGTTTATCTTTTGGATTTCTAATTGTTGTTTTTGTATAATTTCGAGTTGTGAATTTATTTTGGCATTTTGTTCTTGCATCATCTTCCTGAATTCTTCCAATTTTTTGTCTGTATTTTCCATAAATTTGTCTATTTTTTCCTCATGTTTGTCAGCTTTTTGCCTCAGTTCTTGGAAAATTCTGAGTATTAGTGATTTGAGTTCCGTATCAGGTACTTCTAGTGCATTTTCTTCCACAGGAGAGTTATCTGGTGTTTTAATTTGGACGCCTATTGGAGCCATCTTGTCTTGTTTTTGTAAATGTTTTGATATTGTTTGCTGTTTTCGGGGCATTCAGTAGATATTTCTCTTGTTTATTGATTGTAGATTTTTTTTTTTTCGTTCTTGTGGTACAGCTGGGCAGATCTAGTTGAGGAGGAGCCACTGGGATGGGTTGCTTGTGGCACTCACCGCACCCACCAGGACGGTCGGTAGTCAGTGCTGGGCAGGTTCCAATAGGGTGTGCCTGCACCGCTTGGTGATGTGATGTCTAGTGCACGGTGCAGGTAGGTAGGGTGCAGCGGGAAGATGGTTATGTGTGAAGCTAAGCTGGATATGGGAGAGAGGAGAGAGGAGGAGGAGCAAAAAGTGTACAAACATAAAAGAATGCTAGGGGAGCTTGTCGTTGGAATGTACAGATGAGAGACTATGGGATGGAGGAAACCAGAAGGGGGAAGAGAAAGAAAAGGAAAGAATGACCAAATAAAAATCAGAAAAGTTAAAGAACTGCAAAGTTCCCAGGGATCCCACCGATGCAGCTATGAGGTCTGGGGGAGTCGGTCTCAATTTTCACAGCTCAGCCTGGCCAGAAGGTACAGAGGCATACATCGCCTGGAATTCAGGGATCAGAAAGAGAAGGAAGAGATAGAGAGACAAGAAATTAAGCAATGAAGAAAGACAAAAGAGAAAAAGAGGTAAAAGATGACAAAACTAATCAAAAAAGGAAGAAAAATAAAATTGAGAGAAAAAAAAAAAAAGGGCAACACCAGCAGTCAGTGCCTACAAATGAGACCCAGAGAGCCCCCACTCAGGGGCGCGAATTCCAAGAAGCCAGTAGTCTCGGGGTTAAGTGACCGTGGCCACGGGAAGCAGAGGGGCCAACGAACAAAGGCCCCAGGATCCCACCCGCGCGTGAGCCCAGACCTGGAAACAGCCACACGCCCGAACGCAGCCCTACAGCCCCGCAGGAGAGAGCAGAGATGGCACTTGGAACCAGGCACCCAGGCAAAAGGAGGGGGAGGCGGCAGAAAAAGGTTCGCTAGGTGCCAGCAAATGGCTCCCAGAAAGCCTCCAGCCCGGGCGCGCGGAATCCAAGCACCGGCACCCCCTGCTCAGGGACTCCGGCCACGGAAAGCAGAGGGGCGAACGAACAAAGGCCCTGGGATCCCACCCACGCGGGAGCCCAGACCTAGAAACAGACACACGCCCGCACGCAGCCCTACAGCCCCGCAGGAGAGAGCAGAGACAGCACTCGGAACCAGGCACCCAGGCAAAAGGAGGGGGAGGCGGAAGAAAAAGGTTCGCTAGGTGCCAGCAAACGGCTCCCAGAAAGCCTCCAGCCCGGGCGCGCGGAATCCAAGCACCGGCGCCCCCCTGCTCAGGGACTCCGGCCACGGAAAGCAGGGGATCCCCAGCTGAGGCGGAGAGGGGTGGGTGGTGGGAGAGCGCGCACCGCAGTTTACCGGTCGTTCTGTCTCCGACCAGATGCTCTGCAAGGCTGCTCTCCCGTTTGCTGGTCTCCGATAGGAATCCAAGATGGTGGATCCGCGCTGCGTTAGCTGGTAAGGAATCTCTGCCTGAGTCTCTCCTCGCTCTCCGTTCTCTTTTAGTATTCTCACTCCGTTTGGTGTTTGGCTGAGTTCTTTATCTCTTCATTTGGTGTTCTAGGGTTTCAGGATTGTTGATTCTCTGTTAGGCTTAGTTTTTCGGATCTTTTCTGTGGAGGGACGGCGTGGTGTTTCTGCCTAGAGCGCCATCTTGCCCCCTATGAAGTCTTTCACTTTTAAGAAGTATTATTATTATAAATTAATCATGGCTATATTGTTTTGTCATCTGCAAGTAAGTTTTTACTTTACCGACTCACAGAAAACGCTTGACCAAAGTATTTTAACAAAAGATGGACTATATTGGACTTAGGGAAAGGACAGAGATATTTTGAAAGTGGATGCCACTATACGGAATCAAAATTTCCAGAACTCTTGTGTAGAACCTGATAGGTTCACAGACTGTGACTGATCCAGAATGGTGTGGAACAGAAATTTAACTACATAGGACTGAGTGGACTAAAGGACTACTATGAGGGAATATTGCTGATGCTTTAATTTGTAAGAAACCATCTTCCACCTTTCTCCTGAATTATCTAACTAATCAGTTTTATTTTTGTTTTTTACCTGCTGATTTGGACTGGTTCTTGTTATACTATTCTTATGTGTTTAGATATATTCAATTAACCAAGAGGAAAAATACGAAATATGAGAGGAATGTAAAATTGAGACCAGAAAAGAAACCTTAAAAACATTAAAAAGAACGAGGATATGAGAAAATTCTTCCTACAGAATACTTTACAGTCAGCATAGTGCTATTAGTTACTGAAATAGCTGGCTCTTACACTAAAGGAAATAATCAGACTTTAAATGGGCTTAAATATTATAATTCTCAAATTAGAAGTTTCTGTTGATAAACTTAGCAAAATTGTAGAGACCATAAGTAGAGAAGTATCTGACGTTCGAGCTATGACTTTACAAAATAGAATAGCATTAGATTTCGTGTTAGTCCCTCAAGGAGAAGTTTGTGCCTTAATAGATGAATACTGCTGTGTCTATTAGTACGCAATCTGAGGTTTTGCAGAATGTAGTTGCTGCTGAGGCACATGAAAGGAATTACTAATCCTTCTTATGTATAAACAAACACCTCATGGGATTTGTTTCCTTTGTTCAAAGACACTAGGGTCATGGTTTCATGAATTATTTAAGCAAATTGGCCTAATATTGTTGTCAGTGTTTCTGTTCTACCTCCTAGTTCCTTGTGTAGTGCCTTGGGTCTTAAAAGCTTGCAAGTGGTATCTGAGTTGCACGAATTGGTCTCTATTCGTCTGAAGCAGCAGAGAAAAAAGGATAGCCAGGAATCATTAACAGCTGTCTCCTTTGTCATGAGACCAGAAGAAACTGGATAGTGCCAAAACAAACAAACAAACAAAAAAACCCAAACCTGTTGCTATCGAATTGCTTCTGACTCATAATGATCCTTTAGGACAGTATAACTGGTGCCTGGCTACCACTGTTGAACATTTTTGATCGATGATTCTATACTAGAATCATGATCAGAAGAAGAGAATGCAAAAGAAGTTTAACTTTCCTGGAATTCAGATTTCCGGCTTTCATGGAAGTTGGGGTAACCCACATAGGCCATTGCCCACAGGTGTCCTTTTGAACATTTTGCCTTGAAAAAACTGGTTCCTAAAAGCCACTTTTGGGCCAAACAATGGTCCAGATAAACTAGTAAGACTGTTTTGTTTTGGGCATTGTGCTCTTTGAAGAATTCAATCATTTTTTGGAAACAGACTTCAAGGGTCAGACTGGGAGCTATGTTTAGGGTAAATCAGTCATTATTTTAATTATTCCTCAAGACAAAGCTGTATGAAAATCCTTCCTGACCACAAATTTGTTTATCAGTTCTCTTTCCACACTTTTTTCCATGGCAATGCCAAGAAGAACTGGTGTAAAAATTTTGGAAGTTCTTCTCATCTTCCAAACATTTCTGACACTCCAGTCAAAATGTTACCCCGATTTGCAAAATGTACATTCAGTAAATTTCAATACATTTCTGTTATCGGCTTAATATGATTTTTGTTTTAACAATATATAAAGAACTCCTACAACTCAGCAACGAAAAGACAAATAACCCAATTAAAAAATGGACAAAGGAATTGAATAGACATTTCTCCAAAAAGTATATACAAATTGCCAATAAGCACATGAAAAGATGCTCAATGTCATTAGTCATCAGGGAAATGCAAATCAAAATCACAATTAGATATGACTTCACACTCAGTAGGATGGCTATTACCAGAAAATAACAAGTGTGAGGTTGGGCCAAGATGACGGAGTAGTCAGACATTTCCTGTGGTCCCTCTTACAACAAAGACATGAAAAAACAAGCGAATCAATCACATATGACAATCTAGGAGCCCTGAACATCAAAGGCAAAGTTGAGGAATCAGACTGAGAAGCAGGGGGAGGGAGAGATAGTTCAGAAGCAGTGAGGAGTTGCCAGACCTGACCCGGCCAGCACTGGCACCCTGCAGGCTGGATAAGCTGGCATGCAGTGAGGCAAGCAATGGCACTTGGGACAGGTTTTGCACATCGGGAGAGACCGAGTGGCGGAGAGTCTGCTCAAGCCTCCAGAACCAGTGAGAAGTGGTGTTCAATTGATGAAAGATAAGTACATGTGTCTAACCTACCATGCGGATCAAAAAAACCCACCACCACCCCCCAAAAAAACCTGGCCCTTTAGGAAGTACCTCTCTCCCATTTACCTACCCCCTCCCTGCTGTACTCCGTGTCCTGATCTGGCTTCAGTGATTGCTGTGCCTCCTGGACTGTAAGCAGGACCTGTCGTGTGCCCTGAGACATTCTCCCAGCTTTGGAGAGGGAACAAATTAACAAACAAGTAAAAATAATCTGCCAGCTCCCTAAGCTGAGAACTCAAGGCAGGCACAGCCCCTTTGCCCAGGCACAGGCATAAGGGATCCACAGACTTTGAATGCCTTTCACCTCTACATAGACCTATGTGGGTCCATTTCAACAGTGTAGGTCCACACTAGCACAGTACAACAGGGTATATACCTGAAGCCTATTTTTATCTGTTTCAGCTATAAGGGGGAATGGCAGATTCTTGACATTTGACACTACCCTGCCCATTAAGCAGGGTCCTTACCCATATCGGGGGCCTGAGGTTTGGTGGCTCCACACCACCTAGCCACCCACGACAGGGGTCCAAGAATAAGTGGTGCCGCCAAGTCCTTACACCCAACAGCACTGGGTGCCCATAGTCCAGCTGCAAAACCCACCCACCTACATGCTCTAGGGAATACGGAAACACCTTCCACCCAGACACTCAGGGGTAGCCATCAGCCCCCTGCCTTGTTCAATGCATGACCCCCTACCACAGCCAGATACCCGTGCATACTCCAATCACCCCAGCCCGTCTACAACTATAGGTGAGAGCCTGCAACACACATTCGGTGATCAACAATCTGGACACCTGAGCTGAATCCACACAAGAAAAGTAAATGGACTCCTGGTCTCACATATCTAGTAACAGCTCTAACCACCTGGTGACAGGACGTGAAAGTTTCAAAGATGCCAATCATCAAACTAGCTCACACGACCAGCTTATTTGGGCATATCAAAACAAAACAAAACAAGAAGCTAGGATACAGTAAGCAAACATAAAATAAATAAATATAATAACTTATTCATGGCTCGGAGACAACAGTCAATATCAAATCACATAAAGAGACAATCCATCATGGCTTCAGCAAGCTCCCAAAATGAAGAATCTAGAAATTTTCCAGAGGAGGAAAATTTCTTGGAATTACCGGAGACAGAATACAAAAGATTAATATACAGAATTCTTCAAGAAATTAGGAAGGAAATTAATCAAAACGCAGAACGCACAAGTGAGGAAATTAAAAAGATTAGAGAAGAGCATAATGACAAATTTAACAGGCTGCAAGAATCCATAGAGAGACAGCAGTGAGAAATCCAGAAAATTAACAATAAAAGTTCAGAATTAGACAACTCAATAGAAAGTCATAGGGGCAGAATTGAGGCAGTGGAAGTCAGAATTAGTGAGATTGAAGGTAAAGCACTTGAAACCAATTTATTTGAGGAAAAATCAGATAAAAGAATTTTAAAAAATGAAAAAACCCTAAGAATTATGTGGGACTCAATCAAGAGGAATAACCTAATAGTGACTGGAGTACAAGAACAGGGTTGGGGGTGGGTACCAGAAAATACAGAGACAATTGTTGAAGTTTTGTTGGCAGAAAACGTCCCTGCTATCATGAAAGATGAGAAGATATCTATCCAAGATGCTCATCGAACCCCCCATAAGGTAGATCCCAAAAGAAAGTCACCAAGACATATCATAATCAAACTTGCCAAAACCAAAGATGAAGAGAGAATTTTAAGAGTGGCTAGGGATAAACAAAAAGTCATCTACAAAGAAGAGTCAATAAGACTAAGCTCAGACTACTCAGCAGAAACCACGCAGGCAAGAAGGCAATGGGATGACATACATAAAACCTTGAAAGAAAAAAAATGCCAGCCAAGAATAATATATCCAGCAAAACTGTCTCTTAAATATGATGGCGAAATTAGGGCATTTCCAGATAAACAGAAGTTGAGGGAATTTGCAAAAACCAAACCAAAATTAAAAGAAATACTAAAGGGAGTCCTCTGGTTAGAAAATCAATAACATCAGACAACAAGCCAAGACTAGAACACAGGACAGAACAACCAGATATCAACTCAGATGAGAAAGTCAAAAATAAATCAAAGCTAAAACACTGAAAATAGGGAAACAGAGACATCAATATGTAAAAGATGACAACATTAAAACAAAAAAGAGGGACTAAATAATGTAGTCATAGATTTTTCATATGAAGAGGAAGTCAAGGCAATATCAAAAAATAAAAGACTGGTTTAAACTTAGAAAAACAGGGGTAAATATTAAGGTAACAGTTAAGGAAACTAACAATCCTACGCATGAAAATAAAAAACTAGGAAAACAAAAAGACTTAGCAAATACAAAATCAACAACGATGAAAATATATAAAGAAAAATGACAGCACAGAAAATTAAGTGGAACAAAGAAACTGTCAATGACACACACACAAAAAAAATACATCAAAATGACGCACTAAACTCATACCTATCGATAATTACGCTGAATGTAAATGGACTAAGTGCACCAATAAAGAGACAGAGAGCGGCAGAATGGATAAAAAACACAATCCGTCTATATGCTGCTTACAAGAGACACACCTTAGACTTAAAGACACAAACAAACTAAAACTCAAAGGATGGAAAAAAATATATCAAGCAAACAACACTCAAAAAAGAGCAGGAGTGGCAATATTAATCTCAGACAAAATAGACTTTAAAGTAAAATCCACCACAAAGGATAAAGAAGGACACTATATAATGATTAAAGGGTCTATAGACCAGGAGAACATAACATAACAGATATTTACACACCCAATGACCAGGCTCCAAAATACATAAAACAAACTCTAATAGCATTCAAAAGAGAAATAGAGAGCTCCACAATAATAGTAGGAGACTTCAACACACCACTTTCAGTGAGGGACAGAACATCCAGAAAAAAGCTCAATAAAGACACAGAAGATCTAAATGCCACAATCAACCAACTTGATCTTGTAGACATATACTGAACACTCCACCCAACAGCAGCCAAGTACAATTTCTTTTCCAATGCACAGGGAACATTCTCCAGAATAGACCACATATTAGGCCACAAAGTAAGCCTTAACAGAATCCAAAGCATCAAAATATCAAAAGCATCTTTCTGACCATAAAGCCATAAAAGTAGAAATCAATAACAGAAAAAGCAAGGAAAAAAAATCAAACACATGGAAACTGAACAACACCTTGCTCAAAAACTACTGGATTATAGAGGAAATTAAGGACAGAATGAAGAAATTCATAGAATCAAATCAGAATGAAAACACATCCTACAAGAACCGTTGGGACACAGCAAAAGCAGTGCTCAGAGGTCAGTTTATAGCAATAAATGCACACATCCAAAAAGAAGGGCCAAAATCAAAACATTAACCCTACAACTCGAACCAGTAGAAAGAGAACAGCAAAAGAAGCCCTCAGGCACCAGAAGAAAGCAAATAATAAAAATCAGAGCAGAGTTAAATGAAATAGAGAATAAAAAAACAACTGAAAGAGTTAACAAGACCAAAAGCTGGTTCTTCAAAAAGATCCACAAAATTGATAAGCCATTGGCCAAACCAACAAAACAAAAAATGGGAGCAGAAGCAAATAACCCGAATAAGAAATGAGATGGGCAATATCACAACAGACCCAACTGAAATTAAAAGAATCATAACAGTATACTATGAAAAATTGTACTCCAACAAATTTGAAAACCTAGAAGAAATGGAAAAATTTCTAGAAACTCACTGCGTACCTAAACTAATACAAACAGAGGTAGAACAACTAAGTAAACCATAAACAAAAGAAGACATCGAAAAGGTAATTTAAAAACTCTCAACAACAACAACAAAAAAGCCCTGGCCCTGACAGCTTCACTGGAGAATTCTACCAAACTTTCAGAGAAGAGTTAATACAACTACTACTAACGGTATTTCAGAGCGTAGAAAAGGATGGAATGCTCCCAAACTCATTCTATGAAGCCAGCATAACCCTGAAACCATAACCAGGTAAAGACACAACAAAAAAAGAAAACTACAGACCAATATCCCTCACGAACATAGATGCAAAAATCCTCAACAAAATTCTAGCCAACAGAATTCAACAACATATCAAAAAAATAATGCACTATGACCAAGTGAGATTTATACCAGGTATGCCGGGATGATTCAACATTAGAAAAACAATCAATGTACCCCATCACATAAATAAAACAAAAGACAAGAACCACATTATCTTATCAAATGATGCAGAAAAGGCATTTGACAAAGTCCAATACCCATTCATGATAAAAACTCTCAAAAAATAAGAATAGAAGGGAAATTCCTCAGCATAATAAAGGACATTTATACAAAGCCGACAGCCAACATCATCTGAAATGCAGACAGTCTGAAAGCATTCCCCTTTAGAATGGGAACCAGACAAGGATGCCCTTTATCACCATTCTTATTCAACATTGTGCTGGAGGTCCTAGCCAGAGTATTTAGGCTAGAAACAGAAATAAAGGGCATCTAAACTGGTAAGGAAGAAGTAAAAGTATCTCTATTTGCAGATGATCTGATCTTATACACAGAAAATCCCAAAGAATCCATAAGAAAACTACTGGAACTAATGGAAGATTTCAGCAAAGTATTAGAATACAAGATAAACATACAAAAATCAGTTGGACTCCTCCACACCAACAAAGAGAACTTCCAAGAGGAAATCACCAAATCAATACCATTTACAACAGCCCCCAAGAACATAAAATACTTAGGAATAAATCTAACCAGAGATATAAAAGACCTATACAAAGAAAACTACACTACTTCAAGAAACCAAAAGAGACCTACATAACTGGAAAAACATACGTTGCTCATGGATAGGAAGACTCAGCACTGTGAATCACCAACTTCATATGGAAAGGGAAGAGGCCCTGGATAAGAAAAGCATTACTCAAAAAGAAGAACAAAGTGGGAGGCCTCACACTACCTGATTTTAGAAACTATTATACTGCCACAGTTGTCAAAACAGCCTGGTACTGGCACAACAACAGAAATGTAGACCAATGGAACAGAATTGAGAATCCAGACATAAATTCATCCACCTATGAGCAGCCAATATTTGACAAAGGCCCAAAGTCCATTAAATGGGGAAAAGAGTCTCTTTAACAAATGGTGCTGGCATAACTGGATATCCAGCTGCAAAAAACTGAAACAAGACCCATACCTCACACCATGCACAAAAACTAACTCAAAATGGATCAAAGACTTAAATATAAAATATAGAATCTAAAACAATAAAGATCACAGAATAAAAAATAGAGACAGTGCTAGGATCCCTAACACATGGCATAAACACAATACAAACCATAAGTAACAATGCACAAACCCGAGAAATTAGATAACTGGGAGCTCCTAAAAATCAAACACTTATGCTCATCAAAAGACTTCACCAAAAGAGTAAAAAGAACTACAGACTGGGAAAAAATTTTGGGCTACGATATATCCAATCAGGGTCTAATCTCTAAAATCTACAAGATACTGCAAAACTTCAACAACAAAAAGACAAATAACCCAATTAAAAAATGGGTAAAAGATATGAACAGGCACTTAGCCGAAGAAGACATTCAGGCGGCTAACAGATACATGAGGAAATGCTCACGATCATTAGCCATTAGAGAAATGCAAATCAAAACTACAATGAGATACCATTTCACCCCAACAAGGTTAGCACTAATCCAAAAAACATAAAATAATAAATGCTGGAGAGGTTGTGGAGATATTGGAACAGTTATACACTGTTGGTGAGAATGTAAAATGGTACAACCACTTTGGAAGTCGATTTCATGCTTCCTTAAAAACCTAGAAACAGAAATACCATATGATCCAGCAATCCCACTCCTTGGAATATATCCTAGATAAATAAGAGCCATCACACGATACTCGTGAAGAATGTGCCTCTTAGTCAAGTAGATACAAGAGACCAAAGGGCAGGTTCTGTCCAGAGGTGAGATGGGAAGGCAGAGAGAGTTAGGGGCTGGTTGAATGTTCATGGGGAATCAGGGGTGGAAGGGAGGAGTGTGCTGTTGCAGAGTGGGATGAGCAGTTGGGGTCTCATAACAATGTATGTAAAAAAAATTTTTTTGTATGGGAGACTAACTTGAAATGTAAACTTCATTTAATTACAACAATAAAAAAAAGAAAAGAAGAAGGAGAGTCAGGAATAGGAGGAAGATATGGAACGTGTGGCTAATTGGCTCCATGAACAACTGCCTCCTTTGCCATGAGACCAGAAAAACTGGATAGTGCCTGGTTACCATTACTGAACATTTTGATCAAAGATTCCTGGAAGAATCCTGATCTAAAGGGGGAAAATGTAGAACAGAATTTTAAATTTTCATGGACTCTAGGCTTTCTGGAGCCATGGAGGGTGGATGAACTCCTGAAACTATTGCCCTGAGAGAATCTTTAAAACTTAAACCAGAAATATTCCCTGAAGACATGTTAAAACAGAATGATAAGATAGTTTAGCTTAACTAGTAAAAAAAGGTCTGCCTTGAAGATAGTGGTCTTTTAAGAACTATCTATATGGGATCAAGTTGAAAACAGCAACTAGAAAGATTAGATAGAACTTTGGGAGCAGTGAGTTTATATTAATGAGGGGGGAACAACTCAGAAAAGGAGGGTGAGAATTGTTGCACAGCTTAAACAATGTAATCAATGTCACTGAATTGTACATGTAGAAACTGTTGAATTGGTGTATGTTTTGCTGTGTAGATTCTCAACAACAACAAAATAAAATCTAAGGCAAAAAAAAAAAAAAAGAGCCATCACACGAATAGACATATGCACACCCACGTTCATTGCAGGACTATTCACAATAGCAAAAAGATGCAAACAGCCTAGGTGCCCATCAACGTATGAATGGATAAACAAATTATGGTATATTGACACAATGGAATACTATGCAACGATAAAGAACAACAATGAATTGGTGAAACATCTCGTAACATGGAGGAATCTGGAAGGCATTACGCTGAGTGAAATTAGCCGGTTGCAAAAGGACAAATATTGTATAAGACCACTATTATAGGCACACAAGAAAAGGTTTAAACACAGAAGAAAACTTTCTTTGATGGTTATGAGGGTGAGGAGGTAGGGAGAGGGGTATTCACCAACTAGATAATAGACAAGAATTATCTTAGGTGAAGGGAGGGACAGCACACACTACAGGGGAAGTCAGCACAACTGGACTAAACCAAAGCTAAGAAGTTTCCTGAATACACCAAACCCTTCGAGGGACAGAATGGCAGGTGCAGGGGCCTAGAGACCATGGTTTCAGGGGACATCTAGGTCAGTGGACATAACAAAGTTTATTGAGAAAATGTTCTGCATTCCACTTTGGTGAGTGGTTTCTGGGGTCTTAAAAGCTAGCGAGCGGCATCTAAGATGCATCAATTGGTCCCAACCCACCTGGAGTAAAGGAGAATGAATAATACCAAAGACACAAGGGAAGTATTAGCCCAAGAGACAGAAAGGGCCACATAAACCAGAGACTGCATCAGCCTGAGACTAGAAGAACTAGATGGTGCCTGGTTACCAGAATGACCGCTCTGACAGGGAACACAACAGATAGTCCCTGATGGAGCAGGAGAAAAGTAGGGTGCAGAACTGAAATTCTAGTAAAAAGACCAGACTTACTGGTTTGATTGAGACTGGAGGGACCCTGGAAGACATGGCCCCAGACTCTGTGTTAACCCAGAACTAAAACCATTCCTGAGGCCAACTCTTCAAACAAAGATTAGACTGGACTATGGGACATAAAATGATACTCGTGAAGAAGTGTGCTTCTTAGCTCAAGTAGATACATGAGACTAAATGGGCAGCTCCTGTCCAGAGGTGAGACGAGAAGGCAGAGAGGGTCAGGAGCTGGCTGAATGGACACAGGGAATCCAAGGTGGAAAGGAGGAATGTGCTGTCACAGTATAGGGAGAGCAACAAGGGTCACATAACAATGTATGTATAAATTTTTGTTTGAGAGACTAACTTGAATTGTAAACTTTCATGTAAAGTACAACAACAACAAAAATCTAGCAAGTGGCCGTCTAAGATGCATCAATTGGTCCCAACCCAACTGGAGCAAAGAAGAATAAAGAACACCAAAGACACAAGGACAATATTAGCCCAAGAGACAAAAAGGGCCACATAAACCACAGACTCCATCAGCCTGAGACCAGAAGTACTAGATGGTGCCTGGCTACCACCAATGACCTCTCTGACAGAGAACACAACAGACAGTCCCTGATGGAGCAGGAGAAAAGTGGGGTGCAGAACTCAAAATTCTAGTGAAAAGACCAGACTTAATGGTCTGACTGAGACTCGAGGAACCCCAGAAGACATGGCCCCCGGACTCTCTGTTAACCCAGAACTAAAACATATTCCTGAAGGCAACTCTTCAGACAAAGATTAGACTGGACTATAAGACATAAAATGATATTTGTGAAGAGTATGCTTTTTAGTTCAAGTAGATACACGTGACTAAATGGGCAGCTCCCATCCAGAGGCAAGATGAGAAGGCAGAAAGGGATAAGTGCCGGTTGAATGGACACGGGGAATCCGGGGTGGAAAGGAGGAGTTTGCTGTCACATTATAGGGATAACAACTAGGATCACATAACAGTGTGCATATAAATTTTTGTATGAGAAACTAACTGGAGCTATAAACTTTCACTTAAAGCACAATAATAAAAAAAAACCACACACAGACAAATTTAGTGCATTCCATCAAAGGAGAACACAGTTGTTAGAATCAGAATAACTTAATCATGAGTAAATATATATGTCAAAAATCCCAAGTTTTATATAACCAAGAAATACTATAATAAGCACTTAAAAAAAAAAAAAAGCAGCAATTATTTTAAAGACAACCAAAGAAGGTAAAGCAATGCTTATCTTGCAAGACGGGAGGCAAAATTAAAAGAATATCAATGTTAAAAAAAAGAAAACAACAAGTGTTGTTTAGGATGTGGAGAAATTGGAACCCTCATGCAATGTTGGTGGGTGTCTTAGTTACCTAGTGCTGCTATAAAAGAAATACCTCAAGTGGATGGCTTTAACAAAGAGGAATTTATTCTCTCACAGTCTAGTAGGCTACAAGTGCAAATTCAGAGTGTCAGCTTTTTCTTTCTCTTTTGGCTCTGAAGGAAGATCCTTGTCATCAATCTTCCCTTGGTTGAAGAACTTCTCAGCACAGGGACCCCAGGTCCAAAGGTTGTGCTATTCTCCTGGCTCTTGTTTCTTGGTGGTTGAGGTCTCCATGTCTCTCTGCTTGCTTCTCTCTTTTATATCTCAAAAGAGACTGGCTTAAGACACAATCTAACCTTGTGGATTTCATCAACATAACTGCTGATTATCCATCTCATTAACATCATAGTGATAGGATTTACAACACATAGGAAAATCACATCAGATGACAGAATGGTGGACAATCATACAGTACTGGGAATCACGGCATAGCCAAATTGATACACATGTTTTTGGGGGACACAACTCAATCCATGACAGTGGGAATGTCAAATGGTGCCACCTGTGGAAAACAGTTTGGCAGTTCCTTAAAAAGTTAAACATAGAACGATCATGTTGTTGTGTGCCATTGAGTTGATTCCAACTCACAGTGACCATATGGGACAGAGCAGAACTGCCCCATAGGGTTTCTTAGGCTGAAATCTTTATGGGAGCAGATCTCCAGGTCTTTTCTCCCACAGAGTGGCTGGTGGGTTTGAACCGCCGACCTTTCTGTTAGCAGCAGAGTGCTTAACCATTGTGCTGCTAGGGCTCCTTAGAACTACCATATGACCCAGCAATTCCACTCCTAGGTATATACCCAAAAGACTTGGGAGTAGGAATACAGAGACTTGTACAACAATATTCACTGCAGTACTATTCACAATAGCCAAAAAGTGGAAACAACCCAAGGGTCCATCAATAGATGGACAGATAAACAAAATGTGTTATATCCTTACAATGGAATATTATTCAGCCACAAAGAGAAATGAAGTTCTGATGCATGCTATGACATGGATGAAACCTAAAAACATTATGCTAAGTGACATAAGTCAGACACAAAAGGACAAGTATTGTATGATCCCACTTACATGAAACATCTAGAATAGGAAAAAGGATAGAGACAAGAGATTATATAGTGGTTACCAGGGGTCGAGAGGAGTGGAGGTTGGGGAGCTATTGCTTAAGGAGTACTGAGTTTCTGTTTAGGGTAATGAAAAACTTTTGGAAATAGATCCTAGTAATAGTTGTACAATATGGTAAATGTAATTAATGTCACTGAATTGTACACTTAAAAATGGTTAAAATGGAAAATTTTATGTTATATATATTTTACCACAAATTTAAAAAAAAAAAAGGCTGGGGAAAAAAAAATAATGCTGGCTTTGGGGGCAACAGATTACAATTCAAAAGCTTCTCTTTTTAAAATTCTCTTTAAAAACCTAGATTACAGATGACAACAGCCATGTTCCCACCAGAGAAGAAAGCTAAGTGGGTGAACCTTACCACAGACACCCAGAGGGCTTTTTCTGACTCAGTGACAGGACACAGACAGAACTCCTGGGTGCTGTGAGTCCCCGATTCAAGTTGCCAGGGCTGCCCTGGTTCCTGCAGCACTTCCCTTCTGTGGTTCCCCAGTATCCTTACCTGAACTCCCTAGTTTGGCTTAAGCTACTTCTTTCTGGTTGATTCCTGTCACCTGCAGCTAGAGTCTTGACTAAACTCCTCTCCAGTCTCCTTTTTACCCCCTTATGATAACTGAATTCTTTACTTTCAGAAACAGGTTATAAACTTTTTAAAGGCAATTTCTTTTCTAAATAAACAAATTACTTGTAAACAGAGAAACAGTGATCAGTTCAAATATTTGGCCACCTCCTCCCCTCACCACCAAGTCTGGTCAGAGCCTCTATTCTCCAAAGCCATGGGGTGGAGGGGGATCTGTAGACCCCAAACACTAGTGCCCTTCAGACCCCCAGACTGGCCTCTCATTTCTCTGATGGGTAAAGGGGACAAGTCACTCATGGCAAAGCCTGGGTGACGGACAAGGAGGCTCTGAGCCTGAATTTGCCAGAGATATACTAGGAAAGTGAGATGTGGTTTAAGAAAATAAAAGGTGGCAAATTCACCCAAAAGAACCTACTCCCTCTACAGGGAGACAGCCACATCTGAAGATGACCATCCCCAAGTAAAGATGGCAGGGCTAAATGAGGGAAGGGTGTTGGGTTACTGAGTCACCCCAGAGGAGTCTCCTCTATCCGGGACACTTGAATTGAATGGGGACAAATGGGCTCCACAGAAAATCTATAAAATTTTAAGACTTTACCAGTTCCAGTTTATTTCTCCTGAGTTCTTACAATTGAAATCCAGGTCCCTTAGTTGATGTTGTTGATGAGGCCCTCCAGACTTCTGCTCCTACCTGCCTGCATTGACAAAACAAAAAGAGAGAAAGCCTTTAGGGGAGGGAGGTCCCTATGACCTTTGTGGGCCAGATCAGGCTTCCCTGCAGCAGAAGGAACCTAAATCAGGAGAATGAGCCTCATTCAGGGACTTTGGCACTGGGTCCTCTACTGAAGGATGCACCCCCATTATGCTCTGACATGCTCCTGTGCAGAGAATGGGTTCCAGCAAGGTACTGCTTTGATGCTCTAGGTTTGTTTTGTGGCCAGGTGAGGCCTAGAATGGCCAGAGCTCACAGGCTGGTCTCCTCTGGCTGCAGTCATCCCGTTCCATCTCCCCAAATGCACTCTACAAGTAATATCACTTTGCAGAGCAAAGTTAGAGGGCACTATTTTATAGAACCTGACTGGCAACCCTTCCCCCAGTCCAACCGATAGTCTGTTCTGGTTGCCAAGCACTTGATTGCTTAAGAGATGGAATCATCCACAGGGTTCCATATGTTCACCTGTGGCCCACAGGATACTGGCAACCAGAGCTGTGGTGTCCTCTGGAACCGTGCAGGGCCTGCTGACTGTCACAAAAATGTCTTCCCAGTCAGTCCTGGAGCAGCTGTGTGGTGTTCTGCTGGTGTTGTCTAAGTGCTTGAGACAAGTCCCAGGTCTCTCTGGCTTTTCCTGAAAGATCCTGATATGTAGTGCTATGGTTTTTATACTAAAGACTTGATAAACTTTAGGGAGGGAAAAAGACCCAGCCAAAGGATTTTCTGCCCTGGTTGATGAGTATGTCCATGGAAGCAGCAGTCAAGAAATCAAAAGATGTGCTGCATTAGACAAATCTGCTGCAAAGAACCTCTTTAAAGTTTTAAAAAGCAAAGATGTCACTTCGATGACTAAAATGCACCTAACCCACGCCATGATCTTTTTAATTGCCTCTTATGCATGCAAAAGCTGGACAATGAAAAAGGAAGACAGAAGATGTGATGCGTTCAAATTGTGATGTTGGCAAAGAATATTGAATATACCATGGACTTCGAGAAGAAAGAACAAATCAACTTAGAAGAAATACAGCCAGAATGCTCCTTAGAAGGGAGAACGGAGAGACTTTGGCGTACTGGTTTTTTTTTTAATTGTGCTTTAGGTGAAAGAGAGCAAATTGGTTTCTCATTGAACAACTGATACACAAGTTGTTTTGTGACATTGGTTGCCAACCCTGCAATGTGTCAACAGTCTCCCCTTCTCCATCGTGGTATCCCTGTTTCCATTCGTCCAGTTTTCCTGTCCCTTCCTGCCTTCTTGTCTTTGCTTTTGGGCGGGAGTGCCCATTACTCTTGTGTACTTACTTGATTGAACTACGAAGCACGTTCCTCACGTGTTATTGTTGGCACTATAGATCTGTCTAATCTTTGGCTGAAGGGTGAACCTCAGGAGCAACTTCAGTACGGAGTTAAAAGGGTGTCTGGGGGGCCATACTCTCAGGGCTTCTCCAGTCTCTGTCAGACCAGCAAGCTTGGTCTTTTTTTGTGTGTGTGTGAATTTGAATTTTGTTCTACATTTTTCTCCAGCTTTGTCCGGGACCCTCTATTGTGATCCCTGCCAGAGCAGTAGGTGGTAGTAGCTGGGTAGTAGTTGTTCTGGGCTCAGTCTAGTGAAGGTTGTGGTAGTTGTGTTCCATGACTCCTTTGGACTAATCTTTCCCTTGTGTCTTTGGTTTTCTTCATTCTCCTTTGCTCCAGCTGGAATGGGACCAGTAGATGTATCTTAGATGGCTGCTGGAAGGCTTTTAAGACCCTAGACGCTACTCACCACAGTCGGATGCAGAACATTTTCTTATAGACTATGTTATGCCAGTTGAGCGAGATGTCCCCTGCAGTAGCTCAGTCCCTCAGGATGTTTGGATGTGTCTGTGAAGCTTCTATGACTTTGCCCTGGTCAAATTGTGCTGACTTCCCCAGTATTGGGCACTGTCTTACCCTTCACCAAAGTTACTACTTATCTACTATCTAGTTAGTGTTTTTCCCTTCCTTCCCCTCCCCTCCCCTCCCCTCCCTCATAACCATCAAAGATTGTTTCTGTATGGAAACATTTTATGTGTTTTTATAATAGTCTCATACTGTATTTGTCCTTTTGTGACTTATTTCAGTCAGCATAATGCCCTCCAGATTCATCCATGTTGTGAGATGTTTCGCAGATTCATCATTGTTCTTTATCATTGCATTGTAGTCCATTGTGTGTATGTACCATAGTTTGTTTATCCATTTATCTGCTGATGGGCACTTAGGTTGTTTCCATCTTTTTGCTACCGTGAATAATGCTGCAGTGAACATGGGTGTGCATATGTCTATTCGTGTGACAGCTCTTATTTCTCTAGGATATATTCCTAGGAGTGGGATTGCTGGATCGTATTTCTATTTCTAGCTTTTTAAGGAAGCGCCATACCATTTTCCAAAATGGTTGTACCATTTTGCATTCCCACCAGCAGTGCATAAGAGTTCCAATCTCCCTGCAACTTCTCCAACATTTGTTACTTTGTTTTTTTTATTGATGCCAGTAAAGTCGGGGTGAGATGGTATCTCGTTGTAGTTTTGATTTGCATTTCTCTAATGGCTAGTGATCACGAGCATTTCCTCATGTGTCTATTAGCTGCCTGAATGTCTTCTTTGGTGAAGTTGTGACCCTAATACTCCCCAGCATGTTTTCTCGTTTTCAAAACGGGCAACTGAGAGCTTGACATAACTAATGCCATGATGAGTTTCTTTTTTTCTTCTTTGCCTTCTCCCTTTTCACATACCTTTGTTAATGGCTTTGTTTTGTGCATACCTTTGTTAATAACTTTGTGACTTAGGACCCTTCACAGGAAAATGAGAGCCCAGATGTCAGATAAGGAAATGTCCGGAATGTATCTCTTTAGTATGATAGTCTCTTGTGATTACCTTGTAATAAATGACACTTCTAACCTTTGTAAATATCATATATAAGCTCTGATGTAAAAATGCCTCTTGGGACTCCATAGAGACAGCCTGCGTTGCTGTCGGATACCCGCTGGTGTACACCTACTAAATTAAAACTTTCTCACTCTTTCTGACTTGGAGTATGTTTCACTGGCTTGACTACTCCAGGGCACGGACCCTATTTGGATAACAAAGTGCCTATTCATATCCTTTGCCCATTTTTTAAGTGGATTATTTGTCTTTTTGTTGTAGAGGTGTTAGATTTTCCTATAGATTTTAGAGATTAGACTTTTGTCAGATATGTCATAACCAAAATTTTTTTCCTTTTTACTCTTTTGGTGAAGCCTTTTGATGAGTGTAAGTGTTCAATTTTTAAAAGATCCCATTTATCTAGCTTATCTTCTGGTGTTTCTGTATTGTTAATTATGGTTTGTATCCTGTTTATTTGGCTTGCTTACTTTGGACATGTCATCAAGAAAGATCAATCGCTAGAAAAGGACATCATGACTGGTAAAGTAGATCAGTGAAAAAGAGGGAAACCCTCAATGAGATAGACTGTCACAATAGCCACAACAATGGACTCAAACACACCAGTGATGACGAAGATGGCACAGGACCAGGCAACATTTTGTTCTGTTATACGTAAAGTTTCCATGAGTCAGAGCCAACTTGATGGCTACTAACAACAACAAAATAAAGCAGATGGAAAAAGCCAGGGAAGAGAATGAAGTGGAAGATAAAGAAGAAAACTGGGATGCGTATAAGAAGGGATTGAGGACAAGGACTCTCAGAGGAAAAACTGCTCCAAACCAGCATCTCTAAGACTGGAGGTGAGGTGGAAAGCAGGTTCAGAGACACAACAAGGTCAGAGTCTGCCAGTAGGCTGTTGTGCTCAGCTGACAGGGTATTGGATTTTGCAAGTCAGTTTCAGCAAAAGGCAGGTATAAAGGAATTAAGAACCTTGATATGGAAATCCAGTTGATTGGCTGTGAGGCCTTTACAAGGAAGGAAGTGAAACCAAGAGGGGGTGATAATATCAGAAAATGAGAGACCAAGGAGCCATAGGGAACGTAGTGATGTATAGTCAACCTAATGAAGCATCTATCTTTAGCCTCCAAAACAATACAAGGACCTTAGGACATTTTACCTCTAATCAGCCCCACCTCTGATTTTTTCTACTGTTGACCTGTATTTTAGTTTTATCTTTTAAAAAAAATCCACAAAACATGTTTGTGATATACAATTTTTATTTAGATTTACACATATGTTTACCACTCTCTATGCTTAATGTTCCTTCAGCTATATCTGACCTTCCATATGGAATCATTTTCCTCCTGTCTAAAGGAATTCAACTTTAATGAGGCCCTGTTGATGGTATTCTGATTTTGTTTTTCCAAAAATGGCTTTATTTAATCCTCACTCTTGAAGATATTATTCCAACTGTCTTCTGGCTTCGAATGTTTCTAGCTCCTCTACCTACTTTCAAGATCTTTGGTGTTCTACAGTTTCACTACGATGAATCTAAGTGTAAATTTATTTTTATTTATCTGTTTGGGATGATTGTATTCCATAATCTGTAAGTATTTTTCATCTGCTCTGAAAATTCTCAGTCTGTATCTTTTTTCCTCTTCTTCTGGAAATCAGATCAGATATGTTATAGCTTTAGGTATGTTATAGCTTTATATAATTTTTCATTTGTAAAAGTTCTATTTGATTCTTATTCAATTTTGTTCAATATTTTTTAGACTCTTGCTCTTTATTCATATCTTCAACCTCTCCTTTAGTTTTTTAAAATAAAATTTGAAACATTAGACATAGCGAAGGAGCACTCGTGGCATAGTGGTTAACTGAAAGGTCGGCGGTTCAAACCCAACAGCCACTCTGTGGGAGAAAGATGTGGCAGTCTACTTCTGTAAAGATTACAGCCTCGGAAACCCTTTGTGGTGGTTCTACTCTGTCCTACAGGGTCGTTATGAGTTGGAATCGACTCGATTGCAAAGGTTTTTTTTTTTTTAATTAGGCATATTACTTTAAATTCTGTATCTGAGAACTCCTTGTATCTGAGGTTGTTATTAATCTGATTATGCTATTTTTTTTTCCTACTGTCTTTTATGGTACCTTGTTTTTTATGTGTTTTGTGATTATGAGCTCCTATTTTTCGTAATCTTATCTGGGGGAATCCTTTGAAGCCTGGCCTGAAAGTAGTTTCCTCCAGACAGGATTTGTATTTGCTTCTGCCAGATGCCTGGAAACACTGTTAGCCTGGGACCAGTTTAAACTAAATTCTCAGCTTGCGGTTTTTTAGGCCACCTAGGGACTGTGAGGTGAATTCAGGCTGCAAATCCACATGAGGGTCAGCTTCTGGTTACAATCCTCAGGGAGGGATTTTCCCCCTCTTCCACTCATTGCCAAGGTTTGAACCAGGCAATTTACCTTGTAGCCCCCACCAGGAGGATTTTCATTTTTACCCTTGGAGTCTCAAGCGTTACTGGGGAGGGAGGGGTCTCCTATTAGATCCCCTACTTTGGATGGGTCCTGGGTTTTTATCACCTGGCCCCTGTGCTTACAGGACTTCGGAAAACAAAACTCAAATTTACCTAAGTTATCAATTTTGCTTAGGCTTTGATCTCTGTGCATTCCTTACCAATTTTCCAGCTCATCAACGTACTTTTAAAGATATTTAGAAATATTTTATACAACGTTAAAGTTGCTTGGCCACACTGCCAGAAACGGAAATGCATTTGTGAGTTCTTTGGAGGAAACCTCAACTTCCTCAGCTCCTTCTTGAACACAGCCTCTTAGTGTTACATTCCTTTGCTTTGTGAGCTGCTCCCCCTCCCCTGCTACCCCAAAGCTCAATTGTTTCCCATGACATTCACTTGCTGCCTTTACGAAGGAAATTTAGACTGCTGCCCTTACACTCAGCTACTTGCTCCCCAATTCTCCTTTCCCTTGCACAGAACGGCAATGGTGTAACTCATAAAATTCTCCCCTTCTCCTGGGTGCTCTCAATGTTTGAGTGCTTCTCTTCCTCATATTCATCTTAGAGGTGGAGGTGGGACACTGCATTCCCCACTAGGCAGAGGGCTTGCTTTTCTGAGGACTTCTACCTTTTCTTTCCCATCATATTCTCTTTATATAGCCTGGTAAGGAGGGCCGGTGCTGAGGCAATAGTTGATAGCAGCAGGGCAAGATTAGCACCCTACTTCCCTTTTTAATACCTGAGGAGATGTCTAGCCCCATATGTTTTTGTCTCTCTTTAGAATATGGGAGAACTTAATCCTTAGCTTTGAATCCTGGTTACCAATTCTGGCACAAGACGAAAAATCCCTCTCTGTTGATCCCTTCACAGTAATAATGTCCCTTCGAAGTAGTAAGTGACTCCGCTGCTGCTACTTATACAATGGCTTCCACCACACTCAAAGTAAAATCCACACTCCTTATCGTGGCCTCGAAAGCCCTGCTCGATCAAACCCCCGCCTGCCTGTCCTACTCCACTGCGCTCACTCTTCCCTCCCTTTGCTATAGACACAATGGACTTCTATTTCTGAAACACATCAAGCTCTTTTCATCTCTGGGGTTTGGCACTGTCTGTTCCATCAGCCTGGAATGCTTTTCTCCTGCATGTCCTTCAACTCTCTCCTTAAGTCTCAACTCCTAAGATACTCCCTCAGACCGACGGCCCACCACCACCCTAACTTTGTTCCACTCCATTCACCGTCTTATTCCTATGGCGAAGTCAGTACCTGGAATTATCTTGTTGATGCGTTTACGTCTTCACTGTCTGCCTCAACCACGGGAATGTACGTTTGCTCTCCAAGAGCAGCAACTTTCCTGCCTCATCTACCGCTGTATCCTGCCGCTAGCAGCGGGCTCCTGGTACAGAGGAGGCGCTCAGTGACTATCTGTGGAATGAGTGATACACGAATACCCAAGCCACACTCTCCATAGCGTTCGGCCCTCACAGGGGTCCCTACAGGAGAGCCAAGAGACAGGCGCGTAGTCCTCCGAAGCAGCCTCTTGGGGCTACGGGGGGAACCACCGCGCGGGGGCCTCCGGGAAGTGTAGTTCGTGCGACTGCCGGGGCCCAGGGGGTTACAGGCGCGAGGCTCCGCGTGCGCAAGCGCACTTCCGGCTCTGCGCCGCCACTGCGGCCATTGTCCGGCCCTGGTGCGGCTGAAGCGGATTTGGAGAACCCCTCCGCTGGTGAGAATCCGGGAGGACGCAGCCTGGACCTGCGGCAGGAGAAGCCAGCCCGAGGCCCTTGGGTGGGCCAGAGGTCGAGAAATCCGGAACCCCTAGGAGGCGGTGATTCCGAGTGCGCGGGTCGGGGTGGTACCTCCCATGGGTTGGCGGGTGTTCGCGGGGCCGCGCCCTCCATCCTGCTGGGGGACCGGGGCGTGGCCGGGGGCGCTGGGCCGAGGTGCTGCTGGAGAGCTTAATTTTCGGGTTGAGGAAACGGCAGACCAGGGCGGGGTCTGCGCATCTCCCCACTTCTCCCCTAAAGGTGAAGCCTTGAGAGCATAGGCGGGTCAGGCGTGGCGGGGCAGATCAGGGGCTGCGGTCGCAGACGGATGAGTGGTTGGTTCCTCTCCTCTCTCCTCAGTCCCTGTTCCGGAGTGGGGCCCCGACCTGGCGGGAATGGCCCCGAGGCCGCCGAAGGCTGTGCTCCAGGTGAGCAGTGCATTCCTAATCCAGCTAGGCCCACAGACGGTGTTTTGGGGGGTCATTGTCCTCCGCCTGGCGACCCCTTAACTTGGTTAGCCCCCCTGCCCCCCGGAGCCTCCTAGCCACGCGAAACCCAAAGATGTCCAGAGGTGGGAGGAGCAATTACGCGGACGCTGGAGTGGCAGCCGGCTTCCGGAAAAGGGGACTCGCACTGCGGGATAGAGGGGACCAGAGCGGTGTGGTTAAGGTGGAGTGTGTTGGGAAGTGTCAGTGCCAAGAGTGTGAGTGCCAAGCCTGTTCTTTGAACTCTGTTAATAAGGAATGGAGAGGGTGGGTGACAGGTTGAAAACTGTAGAGGAGGAAGTGACTGGAAAGGCAGCAGTGAGTGAAGGAGAGAGGAGCACCAGCTTCTGACCCAAGGGCCATAGAGAGACTTTATGGGGCCGAAGAGGTCTACTCTGGACATGCCTAGGAAGAGACTGGAGGTGGGCTTTCTTGTATAAGGAGGCAAAAAACCAGGGAGGACTTGTCCATAGCTTTTCATGTCCTTTTCTGCTTTAACAAAGGTATAATAGTGCACCAGAAGGAACTCCAGCCTTCACTTTAACTATGAGGCTGATTTGTGAACCCATTCATTCTTTGGGGCGGGGCTGTTGGAGGGGGCAAAGTATATCAGTAAAACATAACGGGACAGATGATATTTTAATCCATGCTCTCTTTAGAATTAAGAAAAAATTACAGATTCTAGTTGCTAGGTGTATGAGACATCAAACTCAATTCATAAAAATACTAATAAAGTCCTTTAAAAACAGTTTACATAAAATTAAACATACACTTTATATAATGCCTTTAGGTTTTTTACATCTTACATGTTTTGTTTTACAGAGGTGAGCTTTAAGGAGTAAGTACAGCACTAGAACTAGACAGTTACTTGGTTTAAGGGGAAGCAGAGCAAATCATTATCATCATCACCTTTACATACAAAGTGTTTCCTCAATAAAATTCGTTGACTCATAGTGACCCCACAGAACAGAATAGAACTGCCCATAGGACTTCCAGGTGTAACCTTTACAGAAGCAGACTGCCACATCTTTCTCCACAGAGCGGCTGGTAGGTTTGAACTACATACCTTTTGGTTAGCAGCCAAGTGCTTAACCACTGCGCCACCAGGGCTCATGAAATTAGGATGACTAATGTCCTATCAGAGGTGACGCTACTTTCCTTAGGAGGGATTGCCTTCTTAATGGTGTTGAGCTAGGAGTATTGTCAAATGTGGATTCCATGGTCTTCAGAAAACAAAGTGGATATGTGTTCTGTGCAGTGAGTTTTAGGGACCACATTAAACTTCACTTTTAAGGTTGTGTTTCCCAAGCACTCTGGTTCAGTTATATTCTTCTGCAGTTGCCTGACAGTCCACTTGGGTTACCTAACTCAGACTGTAGGTGATGAGCAGGCATGATGGACAGAACACTGGCCCTACAAAGGGGATTTGTGGGCAGAAATCTCCCTTTGTCAGTGGTTCCCCTTTTCTGAGCATGGCCCTCAGGGGAATGCAAAAGATGAATTATAGAGTCATAAGACTGTTTATCCAGGAAGTTAATTTAGTGGAGGAAGACAGTCTTATGCAGAAGTGTAGCACAAGGGAGAGAGGGATGTCAGGTGTTGTTACAGAGGCCCAGAGGCTGCTTTGTGTACAGAGAGGAAAGAGGAAATTCTGTCTGTGGGAAGGATTTAGTGAAGACTGTCACCTGTGAATAGAAGTTTAATAGGTGGCATCTAAGCAGGTGAAAATGAAGAGGGTAGAGGTAGAGGTGACTGACTTGGTGGGTCAGAGGAGAAGATGGGGTCCGGAAGACGATTGGGTCATGAAATCCATTGCCCTGTGTAACAACAGGTGTGGTCTGCAGGTGATGGATAGATGAGGACAGAAAGAAGTTGGGACTTTTTATTTGGCCATGGTAACACATTCATTCATCCATCCAGCCATCTATATATTCAAAAGATAGTCACTGAGCCCCTGTGATGTGTCAGGCACTTTTCTGTGCAGTTAGGATATGTTGTTGTTGTTAGTTGCCATAGAGTGATTCCAACTCAGGGCGACCCCAAGTGTACTGAGTAGAACTGCTCCATAGGGTTTTCAAGGCTGTGACCTTTCAGAAGTAGATCATCAGGCATGTCTTCTCAGGCACCCCTGGGTGGGTTCTTACTGCCAACCTTTGGGCCAGTAGTCAAGCACTTAAACCATTTGTGCCACCCAGATACTCCCATTAGTGAACAAAATTTACAAAGGTGTCTCCTCTCATAGAACTTACATTCTAGAAGGGAAAGACAAAAGAATTCAGTAAATAAGTAAATTATACAATATCCTAGAGGGTGAGGGTACCTCAGAAAAAAATATAAAAGATAAGGGGGACTGAATGGGGAGGCAGGAAACTTGTGGTAGGGGTACAATTTTAATTTTAAATAGTGTTGTCAGGGTAACCCTTACCCTTATTGTGCTCATGATATTTGAGCAAAGACCCTAAGGCTGGATGTGTGTCTGGTGTATTTAAGGAGCAGTAAGGAGGCCAGTGTAGCTTGGGCCAGTGTTTCTGAGCAGGGAAATAGTATGCTTTCTTCTTAGTTTTAAAGATTACTGTGAATAATGAATTGTAGGAGCAAGAGACTAGAAGTTGGAATTCCTCTGGAAAGGTGTTTGATGGTTGGCACCTTCCCCCTGGGCTTAGCTAACAAAGTGGCTCTAGTGGCAATGGAATGAAAATGGGAGCATATAGATGGGAGAAGCAGGATGCCATTAGAATCGTTAGGATCTACATGTGTTGTAGCTCTTTCTATATAAACTCTGCACCCTTGTTCGTCTTTTCTTCGTTATATATGTACTGCATTTTTAGTTAGGAAAATAAAATATTTGCCAATCTTAGATTTGAATTCATCAGATTCCCCAGAAAAAAAATGAGGAAAGAGTAATGAAAATATTTTGGAACTAGATAGAGGTGGTGGTTGCTCAACATTTGTGAATCTTATAAATGCCACTAATGGTTCACTATGAATGGCTAATCTTATGTGAATTTCACCTCATTTAAAAAAAGAAAAAAGATACGGGGAAGTTTTACAAGAAAGAAGTTGCATATGGAGTCTAGGTTTCTTGGTGTTCTGCCTTAATGGGGAGGAAGTGGGCCCCATCTCTGATCTGGTCTCTTCTAACTCCAGATCCCCAGAACTCTGAGGTCAGAACACCAGGATGAACAGACCCAGCCACATCTGACTCAGGTCACCCAAACCTGCATAAGTTGTCCCTGGACCACCATCCTTCTTCATTAAGAATTATCCATACCCTGTATTCATTCACTCAGCAGACATTTTGGAGTACATGCTCTGTGCCAGGCAGTGGTTCTTAACCAGGGTCGTGCTTCAGAACTAGTCAGGAAGTGGTACCTGCTTCCTGTGGGATGGTGACAGGGTTTCTGTGAGAAAATTTAATGAGGCAGTGCATGTAAATGACTAAATGGCCTGCAGTGAATGTTCAGTAAATATTAACTGTTGCTCTTTTGTAGTGAATCACCCAAGGAACTTTTAAAAAGATACTTGACAAGGCCCTCCGTGGGTAATTTAGAAAAGTTGCCCAGGTAATTCTGGGCAGTCCAATGTGCTTGTGTTGAGGATACTGAAATGAAAAGGGTGTGGTCTCAGTCAAGGAGTTTGAGAAATTGATGAGGGAGAAATACATATGACTAAATGACTGCAGTTCTGAAATGGAGACATAAACCAAATGCTGAAGGGAACGGGAGGATAGGGGATATAGAAAATCTTAAGAAGAAAAGGAACCGTTCAACTGGTTCTAGAATGATAACCAGGAATTTTTCCTGTAGAGCTGAGGGAAGAAAGTACATTATGGTCAGAATAAAGTATGCACATATGGTACAAAGGCAAGGAGACATGAAAGGGGATAATATAGTCAGGGAATGAATGACAAAGAGTCCACATGGCAGAAGCATCTTCATCTACGGTGAATGGCGGAGAGCAAAGTTTGAGAGAAAGATGATTCATTAGCTCTGGGGTGGAAAGAAGTCTGTGGCTGGGAGACAATCTAGAACAGCGCTGTCCAAAAGAAATATAATGCAAGTTACATATATGGTTTCAAATTGCTAGTAGTCACAATTAAAAAATAAAGGTAAAAAGCAGGTAAAATTTTTATTAAATAGTAGATAGTTATTAAATATTTATGGAGCACCTACTCTGTGCCTGGCCTGTTCTAGGTAATGGAGATTGAACAATAAAGAAAACAGATAATTTCCCTGCTTTCCTGGAGTTTATATTCTGGTGTAGGATACAGTCTAAACAAAAATATATGTCAGGTGGTATAGGCTGTGAAGAAGAAAAAAAGGACAGAGTGACAGCAGGATGGGGTGCTGTTTTATGTAGAGTGGTCAGGGAAAGTTGCTCTGATAAAGTGACATTTGAACAAAGCTGAAGGAAGTGATTGGGGGAACCGTGTATTTATCTACAGGAAAAGGCTTCCAAGTCAAGGGAACAGATAGAGCAAAGGCCATGAAGGAGAAGCATGTGTAGTGTATTCCAGGAATCGGAAGGAGGGCAGGGTGAATGAAAGGGAGAGCGGTAGGTGATGAGGTTTGAAATGAAGTCAGAGAGATGGGGCAGGCCAGATTGTGAAGGGCTGTATACGCCACTATAAAGACTTTGGCTTTTACCTGGAATGAACTGGGGCACCACTGGAGGGTTTTAAGCAAAGGAGTGACATGAGCTGACAGGTTTTAACAAGATCATGGTTGTTACGTGGAATATACACCTGAGGATGTGAGTACGGCAAGTAAGTGGAAAATGAGAGACCAGTGAGGAGGTTGTAGCAATAGTCCAAGTAAGAGATGGTGGCATGGGCTAGATAGGGAAAAAATTAATGGTTTGTAAGCATGATCAAATTTGTGTTTAGAGACATTTAGACTCTGATAATATGTAGGAAAAAAATAAGGGTGTTGGGACCAAGAGCAGAAGAATGGAGACCAGTCAACGCAAGAAATGATGATTGGCTTGAAGTAGACATTTGCTTATTAGTCAGCACATTCTTTACCATTAGTGGGACCTATTTGGGGAAGCAGAATATAATCCAGAGGCCATGTGTTAAATATGAGGACCAGAGCAAAGGAATCCAGCTTTGCTGATGACTCACTACCTATTACTAAGCTAAATGGACTCTATGTTTAGGGGACAGAGTAGGCACTGGGGAGAGGGTGTTAGTTCTTACAACCCAACTTAAATGTCTGGCCCACCCCTTTTTTTTTGCTGGCCATGTCCATCACAGGTCCAGTCTCCCTCCTCAAGCTTCTCAATCTCTGGATTGACTTCCACCTTTTCTCCTCCCTTCTAAATGGTACCTACTTCTTAAGGCCCTGTACATAGTATTCCTTGAAGATTCCCCCCTCTGTCCCAGTCTTCCCTGCTCTGAACACCTGTAGTGCCTCACTTTACTGTGTATTGTCTCAAATTGTGCTCTAATAAATTACACATTTTAAAATAAACTGAAATCTACTCAAGGACTGCAGTGTTTTTCATTTCCATTTTTATTCTGCCACAGTGTATATGGTAAAGCCAGGCACTTAGTAAATATCTAGTGTTACTTTACCTGGCACAGTCAGATCCCTGACCTTGGTCAAAATAGTCTCCCACAGGTTTCATCCTTTTTCTGTTTCCATGGGGACACAGCCTTGGTGTTGAGAAGGAGTATCGTACAAATGAGCCAGTGTTGTGTATGGATGTGGTCATACACTTCACAGTAGGAGATGGGGCCATCCTGTCTTTTCTCAAATTCAAATCGCATACATCTCCATAAGGCTCAGCACAGTCAGTAAACAGGTATTTATTGTGGGTCAGGCACTTGCTGGGCACTGGTGTTTCAGAGTTTAAAAAATAAAATTTCTGCCCTCATAATGGTTACAGTCTAGTGAGGAATGTAAACACTGAATAGATTATTAGGTTTATTTGAATACTTGTGGGTGTATAAAGTGGCTTACAGCACATAATAGAGGGATTGACCCTCCTATAGCGGATCAGAAGACTTATCTGAAGATCTGCTAAATCTCTGAAGCATGAAATGGAATTACCTAAGGGAAAGTCTGGCAGAAAGGGGAGAGAGAATGATTCCTTCAAACAAACTGAAGAGCTCAGTTTAGCTGTAGCTAAGCAGAGGGGAAAAGGGCATGGAATAAGACAAAAGCCTCCGTGATATCTTCTCACTGCTGCAGCTAACTCAGCTCTGCTTTCAATGTCTTTTCACACTAGTTGTCTTAACCATACTTCTTTATTTACTTTCTGAGATAGAAATCTAACCAGAACCGAAAGATATTTTGAGGAGGGCATGGTCACAGATATCTCATGGCTTAACAAGGCTAAGTGAAGCAAGACAAAGATCATCCCACAACCATCAGAACAGTTGAGAGGCACTGCGGACCTTGGCCAGCCTAGTTTCAGTGGGATGGTGGAAGAAGCGTGGTTGAAGTGGAGTAAGAAGTGTGGAAATACCTTTCACCTAGCAATTTCAGTTCTAGTTATCCTAGAGAAATTCTAGCTTATTTTTTATAAACAATATTTATTGCAATAATGTTTGTAATAGAACAATACTGGAAACAATCCAAATATCTATTAATAAGGAACTGATGCATTTATTCACCAAGTATTTTTTGAGCATCTGCTATGTGTCAGGGATTGTTCTACACGTTGGGCATATAACTGATCAAGATGGATAGTCTGTGCTCTCAAGGAGCCTACAGTGGGAAGAGACAAAAAACCAGCAAGCAAACTAATCTCAGATAATTGTTAGAAGTACAAGTGTCCTTTTCTGTTTGAGTCTGTTTGGTAGCAAGAATTTGGGCAGTGAAAGATACTGTACTATGAGGAGAGTTAAACTTGGAAATATGACAGAGTAAATTAGAGGTGTTAAGACAGCCTTTCTGAAGAGGCAAGACTTGAAATGTAAGTAACAAAGTGTCAACCTTGTGATTTGGGAGTAGAGGGAATAGCAGGCATAAAGGCCCTGGGTGGGAACAAACTTGAGGTATTCAAGGAATAACAAGGTCAGCATGGCTAGAGCCTAGTGAGTGATGGAGAAGTTTCAATTTTACTCTAAGGAGAGCGGGATGCTGTTTGTTTTAGGCAGTGATTGTTTTGTGATATAACTGTACTTTGGAGTACTAAGAAGCAGTTCAAAGGAATAAGGTGAAAGTATATAGCCGCTATGGAAATATCTTTAAAACACATAGTTAAATGTAAAAAGTTGTGGAACAATGTGTACAGTATTTTACAAAATGAGGTTGTGTGTGTGAATATGGAAAACGGACTCTAAAGGTATATACCAAACTGTTAAACAGTGATAATATCTGGAGAGTAAAGTGGAATTGGTGGTGGGGATCAAGAGGGCTATCACTTTTTACACCCACTGTATTTCGGATTTTATAAACCTCCCCCAACACACACATTCACACCCCCACACACAAAGGAAGTGAATGGACAGCGAGGAAGTGGCAGCAAGGAATTGACAGCAACTCTTGGCTCTGAGGGAAAGCAAGAAGATAATTAGATGGGATACAGGTTTAGAGGCCAAATTGCCCCTCATGACTTTCCTGCCTGCCATACTGACCCTATATAAAATTATTTAAACAACCGGTGTATATAACCCAATCTTGCCCTCTCAGAATACCAAATGTGTGATCACTGCTTTTGATAGATCCTCTGGTGGCACAGTGGTTAAGAGCTCAGCTGCTAACCGAAAGGTCGACAGTTCGAATCCACCAGCTGCTCCTTGGAAACCCTGTGGGGCAGTTCTGCCTTGCCCTGTAGGGGCGCTATGAGTCGGAATCGACTTGACGACAACGGGTATGGTATGTTCCGAGTATTGCCATGGGAGTGTTGGCAGGCTTGATCCCTAGTAGAGCAGGAATGTGATCCTACAGGAATCAGTGACGTTCAAAGATGTGGCTGTGGACTTCACCCAAGAAGAATGGCACCACGTGGACCCTGCTCAGAGGATCTTGTACAGGGATGTGATGCTAGAGAACTATAGCCATCTGGTTTCTCTTGGTAAGAACAACTCCCCTCAGTGTCTTGCCCATTGGTGGGTCTTTCCTTTCTCAGTTGCTAAGGTTGTAGTGCTCATAGCTTAGGTAACTGTGAGTAGGGTGTTCAGGATCAGAGCTTGTTAATCTCTTTGAGACCCAGCTTTATGTATGGGTTTTTGATCCTGCTCTCGAGGTACAAGATCTTTATTTTGCAGAACTAGAAATAATTTGTTTCATTGCATGACTCCCTAAGTTGTACCTTTTTTTTTCCTTCAGTGTTCCTGCAGATCAAGGACTAGTACTGACTTGTAGGAGGGTTCTTTGTCCACTTGCACAAACAACCTAAGCTTGTGTATTTACCCATGAGCAGGATATCAAGTTTCCAAGCCAGAGGTGATCTTCAAATTGGAGCAAGGAGAAGAGCCATGGATATCAGAGGAAGAAATCCAAAGACCTTTTTGTCCAGGTAAATGAGTGGGAAGCAGGCATGTAGGAATCAATGCAGATGACAGCGCGGCTCAGGGAGGGGAAAGCACCTTTGAATTGCTAACTTGGGAATTCTGAGACCTGCAGAGGAAGCTGAAGCCATTTGGTTTGAGGGTCTCCTGGGTGACACCTTTGTAGGTCTACCACAGGGTGTTGCTATTAGTGGGACTTAGAAGAAAAGGTACTCTTTATTCCTTTCTAAAAGTAACCTCTTGTTCTACCCTACCATTACTGCCCATCCTGTAAACCTACTTTCTGGATTATTTTCTCTTCTGGCTTCCTCAGTCTTCCTTCATTATTTAGAGACTCCTTACTCTTTCTGATATTAATTGAACTTCCATGTTTCCTCCTTTTTTGGTGGGTTGGAGGTCACTTTCACTGTCAGATGCCTCAGACTTGTAGGAAATACTCAACAGCCTTGATTCTCCCTTCTTTTTGTAACCTGTTTTCAGACTTTTTTCCCTAAACTGCTAAAACACCTGTCAGGGAGCAACACCATTTTTCTTCTATCCCGTCTTTATGCTGATTTGACTCACTGACTCCCTCCATGGCTCCTGTGATATCATACTCTCCTGGGCTTCTCTTTTGTTCAGTGCTTCTTGGCTTTTAGGTCTTAGGCTCTCTTACCTTTTCCTCTAAGTGAATTTGCCTTTAGGAATCTGCCCTCCAGCCTCCTCCTCATTCTCTCTGTATTAAGTCCCTGTAAGGGTACCTTCATTCTGGTGGTTGCAGCTCTTTATTCTGCTGTAGACTCAGAAATCTTCTTTACTTGCACTCTGGTCTTTCTTTTTTCTTCTCACAGGACCTCTGTATTTGGAAGTCCCACTCAGTTCATACTGAATATATAAAAAACTAAAATTAATCATTTTTATCCCCAGCCACCACATTTTGCGACATTGTCCATTACCCATTTCTACCTTTGACCATTAGAGACCACTGGGTTTCTGATCCCTTAGGCCAGACTTCATAATCAGTTAGTCTTCTTTTTTTTTTTCTTTAATCTCCTTTACTTGATCTCCCCAGGTTATTTTTCTCCTTTGAGAAATGTCTTAGATTTTCTTGTCTTTTAACTTTCGTCAGTAACGTCCTGAACCAAGCTTAGATTACTGTAGTTCCCAGTTGGAATTGCTCATTGTATATTTTCTTATTATAATCCACATTGGATTTTCTTTTTTTTCCTTTTATAACACCTTTATTGAGATAATTTTCATCACCCCAAAAGGAAACTCCCCAAATCCATTATCAGTCACTCCCACTTCCTTGTTCCCCCTAGCCTATAACCATTAATCTACTTTTTATCTCTATGGATTTGCCTAGTCTGGGCATTTTACGTAACTGGAATCATACAGTATGTGGCATTTTGTGTCTGACTTCTTTCACTTAACTATGTTTTCAAGGTTCATCCATGTTATAGAATGTATCAGTACTTCATTCCATTTTTATGGATGAATAATATTCCATCGTATGGATATATCATGTTTTGTTGGTTCATCAGTTGATAGACCATGTTGGATTATAAAGCTTTATATTCATAAACTGCGCACCTCTGAAAAAACCTTGTTCCCTATACCTCATTACAGGAAACTCTAGATTTAAAGGTCCTCTATCATACCTTCCAGTATTATTTTTTTATTCCTGCTAAAACAAGCTTTATTTAGGTTGAACTTCTTTTAATATTCTCCATTAAGTAGCATACACTTTTACTCATTAGGTAATACTTTTTGTCTATTTAAAGCCATCTATTATTTGAGTTCAAGGTCTATATATATAAATATTCTTCCCTGATCACAAAATCACAAATACCATTTATATCATTTCTACTACACAAACTCAGATTTAATAATATACCATCCAGTGTGTGTGGTTTTTTTTTTTTTTTTTAATTGTCAAAATATTGAGTCTTGTTTCTATTCTTAGATTTCAGACTCCTAGAGGAAGAGTCTATTATATTTCTATCTGTTGCAGAATATCTAGAAGACAGGTATTACTTGACTGACTGTTACGGAATCTGACTCGGGGGAGAAATTTTTCACTCATTCGTTTCATCAAGCATTTCTTGAATGTCCCCTTGAGAGGGATTCTAAAAGAAGAAATACAAAGCATTCTCTGCCCCCAGGAGTTTAGAATTAAGTCTAAATCCAGTGTAAGGAATTTTGGGGTTTGAGATCCCTTAGTTGTTTTCTTACTCTCAATATTTTATTATGAAAAATTTCAAAGTTGAAAGAATTAGGCAGTGAACAGCCACATACCTACCACCTGGATTCTGTAGTTAACATTTTGTTGTATTTGCTTTATCACATATTTTTCCCTCTATCAATCCGTCTTATTTTTTGGTGCGTTTCCAAGGAAGTTGCAGTCATGAGTACTTTTTATTCCTAAATACTTTAGCATACATTATCATTAACTAAAGTTCAGTTTTTTATGGTTCTTTTTTCTTTTTTTTAAAGAAAAAGTTACATACAGTGAAATGCTCAGCTTTTTATGTGTACCATTCAGTTGGTTTTGATAAATGCATTTATTCATCTAACCCAAACTCTGTCAATTTGGAATATTTTCATCACTCCAGAGAGTTCCTTCCCCTTAGTTTTTAAAGGTTGCCATTCGTAGAACCTAGAAATTAATTCTCTGCTATTGGTATTCTGAGGTAAACAGGTTTATAGCTCAGTTTGTATTAGACAGATTAAAATAAATCCTTTTTTGGTCAAGAGAAGTGAGTAGTGTAGAACCAGAACTCAGACTTAAACTACAGCCCCAAGTGTAAGGATAATCTGCCCCCTGAAATGCTACTTTTTCTTAAGTTTTAAAGTATATCTCTCAGTCTCCAAGTATATCAAAGAATCTTTTAGGTTAGATTATTGGCTGCAGATTTTCCTTGCAGGATTTGGAGACCTGGAGCCTCAGAGGTGAGTTTAAAGAAGTGCAGAAATGAATGTATTAGGAAGATAGATTTTGTGGTAGTTTGTAAAATGGATAGGAAGCATGAAGAGTAGATAGGATACTGTAAGCCAGACTCTGTTCCTGTTCCACTTGTATCTGTGCTTAACACTCTCATACTTATTCCCTTGTTCTCTAACCAATCCTCTTATATAGGCTTTCCTCATTCTCTGGACATTACTACACACTCTGGATCTGCAGTCTTTACTGTCATGTCCTTCACTCTCCCTTTTCTCCATTTTGGGTCTTCTCCCCAGGTTACAGGACTAATTTCGAAAGAGTCATGTATAATTTATATCTCTTTCATTTCCTCATTCCTACTGTAGCAGTTTCAACAGGAGGGAATAGGGACTTTTGCACTTTGGATTTCTTTCAGACTGGGAGACACCTGAAGCCAAGTCATCAAAGCCACAGCAGGGCATATCTACAATCTCCTGTAACACAGATGATGTCTCACATGCCACACTAGAAGACGGCTGGGATGTTAGAAGCCAGTTAGAGAGACAGCACGAAAACTGGAGGAGACCTCTGGGGCCAGATGCGTATACCCAGAAGAAAATAAATGTACCAGAGGAAAGTTTTGAGCAGAATAAATCTGGTGAAAACTCCAGATTGAGCACAGACCTGGTTACACAACTGAACATTCCTTCGAGAATAAGACCTAGTGAATGTAATACTCTTGGAAGCAACTTGGGACATAATTCAGACTTACTGAATCAGAATAATATCCTCACAAAAAAGAAACCCTATAAATGTAATAAATGCAGAAAAGCCTTTATTCATAGATCATCACTTACAAAACATGAGAAAACTCATAAAGGAGAAGCAGCTTTCCCCAGTGGTACAGATCAGGGAATTTATCCTGGAAAGAAACACCATGAATGTACTGACTGTGGAAAAACCTTCCTCTGGAAGACACAGCTTACTGAGCATCAGAGAATTCACACTGGGGAGAAGCCCTTTGAATGTAATGTGTGTGGAAAGGCCTTCAGACATAGCTCATCCCTTGGTCAGCATGAGAATGCTCATACTGGAGAGAAACCCTACCAGTGTAGTCTCTGTGGGAAAGCCTTCCAGCGCAGCTCCTCCCTTGTTCAACACCAGAGAATTCATACGGGAGAGAAACCCTATCGATGTAATTTATGTGGGAGGTCCTTTAGGCATGGCACATCCCTCACACAACATGAGGTTACACACAGTGGAGAGAAACCCTTCCAATGTAAGGAATGTGGGAAAGCCTTTAGTCGGTGTTCTTCCCTTGTCCAGCATGAGAGGACTCATACTGGAGAGAAACCTTTTGAATGTAGCATATGTGGGAGGGCTTTTGGTCAGAGCCCATCCCTTTATAAACATATGAGGATTCATAAGAGAGGCAAACCTTACCAAAGCAATAACTACAGCATAGATTTCAAGCAGAGTTCATCTCTTATTCAAGAAGAAAGCACTCTTACTGAAGTGAAATCCTATCATTGTAATGACTGTGGGGAAGATTTCAGTCACATTACAGACCTTACTGACCATCAAAGGATCCATACTGGAGAGAGCCCCTATGATTGTGAGCAGGCCTTTAGTCAGCAACCTAGTTCTCATCCAGGAGAGAAACCCTATCAATGTAATGTTTGTGGGAAAGCTTTCAAAAGGAGTACAAGTTTCATAGAGCATCACAGGATTCATACAGGAGAAAAACCTTACGAATGTAATGAATGTGGAGAAGCCTTCAGTCGACGCTCATCACTTACTCAGCATGAGAGAACCCACACTGGAGAGAAACCCTATGAATGTATTGACTGTGGGAAGGCCTTCAGTCAAAGTTCATCTCTTATTCAGCATGAGAGAACTCATACTGGAGAGAAACCCTATGAATGTAATGAATGTGGGCGAGCCTTCCGAAAGAAAACCAACCTGCACGATCATCAGAGAATTCATACTGGAGAAAAGCCCTATGTTTGTAAGGAATGTGGGAAAAACTTCAGTCGAAGCTCAGCTCTTACTAAGCACCAGAGAATTCATGCTAGACACAAACTCTAGGAACTCTGAAATTAAGGAATGTGCAGAAACCTTTAGCTAAAATACTGTTCTTATTCAGTATGAGAGCACTCTTACTGGAAAGAAAACTTAAGAATGTAATGAATTATGTATTTCTATGTCGTGTGTGAAGAAAACTGCAGTAGACAAGTGTTTTTTAATAAAAGCCACATTCTCAGATCTGATTACAGACTTCTGTAAAAACAACTACAGATATATAACCTGTTAGAAATGATACGCATATATATTGGACATTATAAAGCTTTTGAATATATGTTTGCAGGAGATTCCCAACTCTCAACAGATTGACTTGTAACCCTCACTGTTTACAGCCGTTTTATAAATAAAACTCCTACAGCAGTGACCAAAAATGTGACAGCTGCACCCAACTGCAGCTCTTTAATGAAATTCACCTTGGAAACCAACTCCACCTCCAGGAATTCACCGTTCAAGGAATTAGATCAACTAGTCCAACCACTTCCTTGTACAGATGAAGAAACTGAAAACCAAAGATGTGAAGTGGTTTGCACAGTGTGATACAGCTTATAATGGCAAAGCTGGGTGGAGAATGCAGCCTTCCTGGATCTTTGGTCCCATGGCCTTGCCACTGAAAAGGTATTTTGGAATTCAGAGGGCCCTAAAATAAATTTTAAAATAAACCAGATGCATAAACATTTAATGAGCATGCATGGGTTGGACACTTTAGGAATTAATAAAAGTATAAGAGGCAGCAAGACTTAACGCAGATTTGTTTAAAACAACTTGTTGGAAACTTATAAACCAAAATGTTAGCAGACACCATGGACAGTCGAACTACTGGTAACTCCTTTCCTTTTCCCAACTATGATAATTATACTTGCAGCTAACATATGTCAGTTTTCATAAAATTTTTGTGCTTTTCATGACTCACTTCCATGGGAAAGCACTGCCCCAAGCTTTCTATATCAGATCATTGAAAAAACAAAATAAAGCTAAGGGAAAAGGAAATTTTTTCCCAAATTAATTTTACTGTGGAAAAGTATAGACCCAATTACCTGCTGCCATAAATTTTGCCTTTGACTTAGTTTGGAAAAATAGAAGGTATTGAGTCACCTTGTGTCCCAAGTATATTTCACCACAAAGAAATCAACTTTTTTCAGTCCACGGTGCTTTTCTATCAGAAGAGCATGAGTTAAGCTTTAGTGACCCACACTGGGCTTTAATGTCCCGACATCTCCCATGGGTCATCCTAAAGGAATTTCCAGAACTTTTGCTGATTCATTGGAAGCAACTATGGACATTGATCTCTCTTAACACAAGAATAACTCCCCCACAAGATAAGCAAATTTTCCCAGCACTAATGATAAATCATGGAGAGGGTTGACATGGGTGGTGGTGGTGTAAACCTTTCCTGCTGGCTTTTTTACATGCCAGGTAGCAGAATCCTTGACCTTCTCTCATCCTGGACAGCATGAGGAGCTCCCAAGCATTCTTCATCATTCTTGGCAGGGAAGATGTGCATGGGGACTGAAATGTGGGATGCCCAATGAGTCTGCTACCTGTGAAGCATAGCAGATCTGCCTTCCAAGACATTAACCACTCAGAAAACCTTGTTTATGATGCTCTGTGTTCAGTGCACACGTGATGCCAAGTCCATGTTTGTGTTGTCTGATACATAGTTTGACCATAGGTAATTCTACTGAGAGCCTCCCCTGCTGATTGGCTAGGATATGTGTTAGGAACTCAGTTTGCAAATTGAGGATTCTCATAGTGGACAGCTATCAGGAATGGCATGAATTGTAACCAACTGAATGCTGCCCCACTGTTATGGAAGTTTGTAAAGACTTAGTTTCTGAAGACTCAAAGGAGACCACTGGTTTATATATGGAGCCTAGCCTACATCCAACCAGTCTGAACCTCAGTACATCTTCATTGGCAGGGAGGGAGCCCAGGATGTATGTGTGGCTGATTGAGCAACGGACTGTCCTATTCCCAGCAACCATCAACTGTTTGCTTACAAACACCCAGCTTTTTAGGGCCACATGAAATGTGTCCTTGTAACATCATTGTATTCTCTCAATAAATAGCCTTCTTAGTTGAATGGGAGTCAGTTTGTCTTTTTCAATTTTCAGAACTTGGCTAAGATTAAAGAATGGCACCACAAGGAGGAGGGATTAACTGCTAAACTCTTCGCAGCCAGGTGAGTCAGTAGCTACCATTTATTATATGCTTACTACCTGAACATTTTGCTAAGTGCTTTGCATAACATTGTTTTATTTGTTTCTTACAACATCCCTGTTACAGGTGTTGTGGTAGCTCTTGCCTGTCTGCCCACCCAGTGTTTTTCTTCCTCTTCCTCTTTCTTATAACAATCCCTGCTTCACTGACTTCAGGAACACAATTCAGGATGTCCCCCAGGCTCAGTGATAGTACTAAGGGCAGGCATGTTGGACCAGTCAGACTCCTTTACCAGAATTTTTTCCAAGTAGAGCTGGCAGGGAAACTCTTTTTATTTATTTATTTTTATTGTACTTCAGGTGAAGGTTTACAGAACAAATAGTTTCTCATGAAACAGTAGTACACATATTGTTTTATGATATTGGTTAACAACCCCATGACATGTCAACCCTCTCCCTTCTTGATTCTTTTTTTTTTGTGTGGTGAAACTACACATAGCCAAAGATACACCATTTCAAAAATTTCTACATGCACAATTCAGTGACATCGACCACGCTCTTCCAATTGTGCTGCTGTTCTCACTTTAGATGAAGGTTTACAGAACAAAATAGTTTCTCATTAACAGTACACATGTTGGCCCTATGACAATGGTTAACAACATCACAACACATCAACACTATCCTTACTCAACCTTGGGTTCCCTATCACCAGCTTTCCTGTCCGCTTCTGCCTTCTAGTCCTTGTCCCTGGACTGCTGTGCTTCATTAGTCCCATTTGGTTTTATGGGGCTGTCCACTCCCCAGTTGAACAGTAAGCCTTGGAAGTGACTTCACCACTGAGATAAAAGGGCGTCTGGGGGCCATACTCTCGGGGTTTCTCCAGTCTCCTTTAGGCCAGTAAATCTGGTCTTTTTTTTGTGAGTTAGAATTTTGTTTTACATCATTCTCCAGCTCTGTCCAGAACCCTCTGTTGTGATCCTGGTCAGAGCATTTAGTGATGGTAGCCAGGCACCATCTAGCTGTACTGGACTCAGTCTGGTGGAGGCCTTGGTAGTTGTGGTCCATTAGTCCTTTGGACTAATCTTTCCCTTGTATCCTGTTCTCTTCACACTCCCTTGCTCCCAAAGGGATGAGACCAGTGGAGTATCTTAGATGGCTGCTCACAGGCTTTTAAGACCCCAGACACTACTTACCAAGGTAGAATATAGAACATTGCCTTTATAAACTGTGTTTTGCCAATTGAGCTAGATGTTCCCTGAGACCATGGTCCCCACAGCCCTCCACCCAGCAATTCAGTCCCTCAGGGAGTTTGGATGTGTCTGTGGAGCTTCCATGACCTTTCCTTGTACAAGTTATGCTGGTTTCACCAGTATTGTATACTGTCTCACACTTCAGCCAAGATACCACTTATCTATTGCCTGTTTAGTATTTACCCCCCACCCCCCACCCTTCCATCCCTGGTAACCAACAAAGATTGTTACTTTTTGTGTGTGAACTTTTTCGTGGGTTTTTACAATAGCAGTCTCATACAGTATTTGTCCTTTTATGATTGACTTATTTCACTCAGCATAATGTCCTCCAGTTCCATCCATGTTATGATTCACAGATTCCTCATTGTTCTTTCTCGTTGCATAGTACTCCATTGTGTGTATGTACCATAGTCTGTTATCCATTCATCTGTTAATGGGCATCTAGGTTGTTTCCATCTTTTTGCTATTGTGAACAATGCTGCCATGAACATAGGTGTGCATATGTCTATTCGAGTGACGACACTTATTTCTCTAGGAACTATTCCTGGGGGTGGGATTGCTGGATCGTATGAAATGTCTATTTCTAGCTTTCTAAGGAAGCGCCATATTTTCCAAAATGGTTGTATCGTATTGCATTCCCACTAGCAGTGCATAAGAGTTCCAGTCTCCCTGCAGCCCCTCCAACATTTGCTATTTCCAGTGTTTTTGATTCGTGCCAGTAATGCCGGGATGAGATGGCATCTCATTGTGGTTTAAATTTGCATTTCTCTAATGGCTAGTGATTGAGAGCATTTCCTCATGTGTCTTGGCCGCTTGACTGTCTTCTTTGGTGAAGTGTCTGTTCGTTTTTCCTTTGCCCATTTTTTAATTAGATTATTTGTCTTTTTATTGTAGAGATGTTGGATTTTCTTGTAGATTATGAACATTAGACCTTTGACTTGTATTGTCCAAAAATTTTTTCCCAGTTTGTAGGTTCTCTTTTTACTCTTTTGGTGAAGTCTTTTGAAGAGCATAGGTGTTTGATTTTTAGAAGATCCCAGTTATCTGCCTTATCTTCTGGGGTTTGTGTGTTGATGGTTATGGTTTGTATCCTGTTAATGCCATGTATTAAGGCCTGTAGCATTGGTCCTATTTTTTCTTTTATGAAGTTTATAGTTTTTGGCTTTATATTTAGGTCTTTTCCATTTTGAATTAGTTTTTGTATATGGCATGAGGTAGGGGTCCTGTTTCATTTTTTTGCAGATGGATATCCAGTTTTGCCAGCACCATTTATTAAAAAGATTGTTTTCCCCATTTGATGGACTTTGGGCCCTTGTTGAAGATCAGGTGACCGTAGGTGGATGGATTTACATCTGGGTTCTCAATTCTGTTCCATTGGTCAATGTATCTGTCGTTGTACCAGTACCAAGCTGTTTTGACTACCGTAGCTGCATAGTAGGTTCTGAGGTCAGGTAGTCTGAGTCCTCCAACTTTACTCTTTTTCTTCAGTAGTGCTTTACTTATCTGGGGCTTCTTCCCTTTCCATATAAAGTTAATGATTAGTTTTTCCATCTCTTTGAAGAATGTTGTTGGTATTTGGATCGGGATTGCGTTGTATTTGTAAATTGCTTTGGGTAGAATTATCATTTTCACAATGTTGAGTCTACCTATCCATGAGCATGGTATGTTTTCCCATTTATGTAGATCCCTTTGGGTTTCTTGCAGTAGTGTTTTCTAGTTTTCTTTGTATCGGTCTTTTACATCCCTGGTTGGATTTATTCGTAAGTATTTTATTTTTTTAGGGGCTATTGAAAATGTTATTGTTTTCCTGATTTCCTTTTCATTGTTCTCCTTTTTGGTGTATAGGAATCCAACTGATTTTTGTATGTTTATCTTGCATCCTGCTACTCTGCTGAATCTTTCTGTTAGTTCCAGTAGATTTCTTGTGGAGTGTTTAGGGTTTTCAATGTATAGTATCATATCATCTGCAAACAGGGAGAGTTTAACTTTTTCATTACCAACTTGGATGCCCTTTCTTTCTTTTTCTTGCCTTATTGCTCCAGCTGGAACTTCCAGCACAATGTTAAACACGAGTGGTGACAAAGGGCATCCTTGTCTTGTTCCTGTTCTCAGGGGGAATGTTTTCAGCCTCTCTCCATTAAGAATGATGTTGGCTGTTGGTTTTGCATAGATGCCCTTTCATATGTTGAGAAATTTCCTTTCTATACCTCTTTTATTGGGAATTTTTATCAGGAATGGGTGTTGGACTTTGACGAATGCTTTTTCTGCATCATTTGAGATGCTCATGTGATTCTTTTCTTTCCTTTTATGTGGTGGATTACGTTGATTGATTTTCTAATGTTGAACCATCCGTGCATACCTGGTATGAATCCTACTTGGTCGTGCTGTATTTTTTTTTTTTTTTTTAATATGATGGTGAGTTCTATTGGCTAGAATTTTGTTGAGAATTTTTGCATCTATATTCATGAGAGATACTGGTTTGTAATTTTCTTTCTTCGTGGCATCTTCACCTGGTTTTGATATCAGCATTATGCTGGCTAATAGAATGAATTTGGAAGTATTGCTTCCTTTTCTGTGCTCTGAAATAGCTTGAGTAGTAGTGGTACAGGCTCTTCTGTGAATGTTTTGTAGAATTCTCCAGTGAAGCCGTCTAGGCCTGGGTTTTTTTTTGTTGGGAGTTTTTTAATTACCTTTTCAGTCTCTTCTCTTGTTATGGGTCTGTTCAGATTTTCAACATCACTTTATTGTAGTTTGGGTAGGTATTGTGTTCTAGAAATTTATCTATTTCCTCTAGGTTTTCAAATTTGTTGGAGTATAGTTTTTCAGAATATTCTATTATGATCCTTTTTATTTCAGTTGGGTGTGTTTTAATGTTACCCATTTCATTCTTATTTGGGTTATTTGCGTCCTCTCCTGTTTTTCTTTTGTCAGTCTGGCCAGTGGTTTGTTGATTTTGTTGATTCTTTCTATTGTTTTTCTGTTCTCTGTTTCATTTATTTTTGCTCTGATCTTTATTATTTCCTTTCTTCCAGTGGCTGTGGGATTTTTTTGCTGTTCTCTGTTTTTTTGAGATGTGTGGTTAATGTTTTAATTTTGTCCCTTTCTTCTTTTTTGATGTGTGCATCTATTGCTCTAAATTGTCTTTTGAGGACTGCCTTTGCTGTGTCCCAAAGGTTTTGGTATGATGTGTTTTCATTCTCATTTGATTGTAGGAATTTTTTGATTCCATCTCTGATTTTTCTATTACCCACTGATGTGTAAGCAGTGTATTATTCAGTTACTATGTAATTTGATTTTTTTTCCCTTGCTCTTTCTGTTGTTAATTTGTACCTTGATAGCATTGTGGTCAGAGAAGATACTTTGAATTCTCTTAGCGTTTTGGATCTTGCTGAGGATTGCTTTGTGGCCTAAGATGTGGTCTATTATGGAGAATGTTCCATGTGCATTGGAAAAGAATGTGTACTTTGCAGCTGTTGGATGGAGTGTACTATATATGTCTCTGAGGTCAAGCTGGCTGATCGTGCCCTTTAGGTCTCCTGTATCTTTGCTGAGTTTCTTTTTAGTTCTGTCCTTTACTGAGAGTGGTGTGTTGAAATCACCTGCTATTATTGTGGAACTGTCAATTTCTCTTTTCAGTGTTGTTAGAGTTTGTTTTATGTATTTTGGAGCCCTGTCATTGGGTGTGTAGATGTTTATTATGGTCATGTCTTCATGGTGGATTGTCCCCTTAATCATTATATAGTGTTCTTTGTCTTTTATGGTAGATTTTGTTTTAAAGCCTATTTTATCTGAGATTAGTATTGCCACTTCTGCTCTTTTTCGGTAGTTGTTAGCTTGATATATTGTTTTCCAGCCTTTGACTTTTAATAAATTTGCATTTTTCTTTCTAAGGTGTGTCTCTTGTAGACAGCATGTTGATGGATCCTGTTTTATTATGCATTCTGTCACTCTCCATCTCTTTATGGGTGGATTGTGTGCATTTACATTCAGTGTAATTATTGATAGATGTGAGTTTGTTGCTGTCATTTTGTAGTTTTTTGTTTTTTTTTTTTGTGGTGCTGACGTTTTCTTTGTTTTTCTTACTATGCTGTGCTGAGTTATTTTGTTTGTGGGGTTTTTTTTTCATTTTTTTGTTTTTGTAGGTTTTGTTTTAGCTGAGACTTTTATGTTTTTCCTCTTTATTTTTGTGAGTATGTTTATTAACTTTCTTTTTCGTTACGATGAAATTTACCCTTTTCTTTCTAAGTTTGAAGCAGTCTATTATTATTTGGTATTGCCTTGCCTTCCTCTCCGTTAGAAAGTTTTATACCTACACTGTTTATTCCTTCTTTTATTGCTGTGATGTTGTTGTCATTTACTGATCAACTGCCCTGATTCCCTGTTGTATTTCTTTTGGTTTTGGATAGTCCTTGAGAGTTCATTTCTAGACTGGTATCTGGCTGGTACGATCCTACATCCTAGATTTTGCCTGTGAGCTGAAGTTGTTTGTTCTCAGATTGAAGAACTCCCTTGAATAATTCTTGTAAGTTTGGTTTTTACATATTCCCTTAATGTCTGTTTATCTGGAAATGTCCTAATTTCACCATCATATTTAAATGAGAGTTTTGCAGGATATGTTATTCTTGGCTGGCAATTTTTTTTTATTTCAAGATTGTATATATGTCATTCCATTGCCTTCTTGTCCGCATGGTTTCTGCTGAATAATGTGAACTTAATCTTATTGTTTCTTCTCTGTATGTGACTTCTTGTTTTTCTTGAGCTGCTCTCAGAATTCTTTGTTTGTCTTTGGTTTTAGCAAGTGTGATTATGATATGCCTTGGTGATTTTCTTTTGGGGTCTATCCTATATGGGGTTTGTTGAGCTTCTTGGATGGCCAACTTTTTATCTTTCATGATATTGGGGAAGTTTTCTGTCAGTAGTTCTTCAATGATCCTCTCTGTGTTTTCTGTTTTCTCCCCCTGTTCTGGAACTCCAATCACTTGCAAGTTTTTGCTTTTGATTGTATCCCACATAACTCTCAGGGTCTCTTCATTGTTCTTTTTTTTTTTTTCTGAGTTTTCCTCAGAGTTGTATCCAAGTGTTTGTCTTCAATTCCACTGATCCTGTCTTCCACCATTTCAAATCTGCTCCTTAGCCCTTCTATGACACCATCCATTTCTGAAATCTTGTTGTTTATCTTTTGGATTTCTAATCATTGTTTTTGTATAATTTCTAGTTGTGAATTTATTTTGGCATTTTGTTCCTCCATTATTTTCCTCAGTTCTTCCAATTTTTTGTCTGTATTTTCTATGAATTTGCCTATTTTTCCTGATTTTTATCTGCTTGTTGCTTCAACTCTTCAAGAATTCTGAGTATTAGAGATTTGAATATTCTATTAGGTCGTTCTGTTGCCTTTTCTTCCACTGGAAATTCATCTGGTGTTTTATTTTGGACGCCTACTGGAACCATCTTGTCCTGTTTTTATAAACGTTTTGATATTGTCTGCTGTCTTCGGAGCATTCAGTAGTTATTTTTCTCATTTGTTCATTGTAGATTTATTTGTTTTGTCCTTTTTTTTTTGGCTCTGAGCAGACGGGCTATGTGTTCTTTGTTGTTTGCTCGTCTGTGGGCACGATACTTTTTGCCTTCTCCAATTGGCAGGGTCAGTCGCTCAGATGTGGTACAGCACGGCAGGTCTAGCCGAAGAGGAGTTAGTGGGACGGGTTGTTTGTGGCACTTACTACAGCCTCCAGGGCGGGTCGGTAATCAGTGCAGGGCAGGTTCCAGTAGGCTATGCCTGTGCTGCTTGCTGGTGTGATGTTAAGCACACGGTGCAGGTAGGCAGGATGTAGCGGGGAGATTGTTATGTGTGTAGCTAAGATGGATATGGGAGAGAGGAGAGAGGAACAGGAGCCAAAAACATACAAATAAAAAAGAGTACTGGGGGAGCTTGTTGGAGTGGAGAGATGAGAGACTATGAAATGGAGATAAACAAAAAGGGGAAGAAGAAGAAAAAAACAAAAAAGGAATGAATAAATAAAATCAGAAAGGAAAAAGAACAGCAAAGCTTCCAGGGATCCCACTGGTGCAACTTTGAGGTCTGGGGAAGTTGTTCTGCAGTACAGCCTGGCTAGAAGGCATAGAGGTATTCAGCACCAGGTATTCAGGGAACAGAAAGAGAAGGAAGGTATAGAGAGACAAGAAACTGAGTAATGAAGAAAGACAAAAAGGGAAAAAGAGGGAGAAGAAAACAAAACAAATTAAAAAAGACAATAAAGAAGAAGAAAAGCCCCCCAAAAAACAGGAAAAAAAAAAAAACCCACAAAGAAAGAAATGCCCTCAGGGATCCCTCTAGGCATCTGTGCAAGTCGAGGGTAGGCTCCAAGCTGCGCAGCACCGCCTGGCCAGAACAGGCTCCCAACTCTAAGAAAAGGAAAAGAAAACACACAAACGATTCAAAACAAACAAACAAAAGCCCTGGGATCCCACTAGCACGGCAGCCCAGACTGGAAAGCAGCTCCACACCTGAAAAGAGCTCAGCAACCCCTCGGGAAGAAGCAAAGATGGCTCATGGAGCCAGGTATTTGAGTGAAAGGAGGGAGAGGTGGTGAGAGGTAAGGAAGAAGTCAAAAAGAAGCGGAAAAAAAGCAACAACAAATGGCACTCAGAGAGCCACCCTGTCCAGGCGGGTGGAATCCAAGCAGCTGGTGCTTCCTGGACAAGAGACTGCCCGTGGGAAGCAGAGGAGGCCGAGTGGGGGTGCAGAAGGGTTGAGGGTGGGGAAGTGTATATCGCAAATTACCGGAGCTCCGCAGCCCCTCAGGAAGAAGCAAAGATGGTGCACGGAGCCAGGTATTTGAGTGAAAGGAGCGGGAGGTGGTGAGAGGTAAGGAAGAAATCAAAAGAAGCAGAAACAAAGCAACACCCGCAGCCAACAAATGGCACTCAGAGAGCTGGCCAGTTTGTGCAGGTGGTATCCAAGCAGCCGGTGCTTCCCGGACAAGACTGTGGCCACGGGAAGCAGAGGAGGTTGAGTGAGGGTGAAGAAGGGTGGGGGGCAGGAAAGCGTATATTGCAAATTACCAGTTGTTCTGTCTCCCTCTGGAAGCTCCATGAAGCTGCTTTCTCATACCCCCTATTTGCTGGTCTTTGATAGGTGTCCAAGATGGTGGATCCATGCTGTATTAGCTGATAGAGGACCTCTGCATGAATCTCTCCTCACTCTGCATTCTCTTGTCAGTTTTCTCACTCCATTGGTGCTTGGCTGAGTTCTTTGTCTCTTCATTTGATGTTTTAGTGTTCCAGGATTGCTGTTTTCTCTGTTTAGCTTAGTTTTTTGGATCTTTGCTGTGGAGGGACGGCGTGCTGCTTCTGCCTAGAGTGCCATTTTGCTGGAATTCCTAGGGTAACTCTTTTTTATTTTGGGGTTGGTAGGCTGGGCAGATGGATGAAGGCCTAGGGCTGCCCAGAGCCTGATTCCTCACCAGAGATGTGAGGTCTGTTGTAGTAGGAGAGAATGAGGTGTTCTTATTTCTAATCCCTGAGGTCCTGCTCTTTGCTGAGTTGAGTGAGGTCCCCACTATCATTCAAAGGACAGCTCTTAACCTAACTCCAGTTTCTTCAGAGCTGTGTGTAATGCAGTGTCGTTTGAGGGGGTGAGCAGATGAAGGGATATGGTGACAGGTTAGGTTGGAGGCCAAGCAGAGACAAAATGATGAAGGGCCTTGGAATATTTTTCCAAACTATTTCAGTAAATTGTCATTGTTAGTTGCCATCGAGTCACCTCTGACTCATAGTGACTTTATGTATAACAGAACAAAATGTTGCCTGGTCTGCACCATCTTCATGATCATTGGTATGTTGGATCATCTTATAGCACTATATCAGACAATATTCTGTTGTGATCCATAGGGTTTTTATTAGCTAATTTTTGTAAACAGATTGCCGGGCCTTTCTTCCTAGTCTTAGTCTGGAAGCTCTGTTGAAACCTGTCCACCTTGGGTGATCCAGTGGTATTTGAAATATATATACATATTATATGGAGCATGGCTTCCAGCATCAGAGTAACCACAGTGCTACAAATTGACAGACAGGTGATGGTTCATTGAATTAAATCCCCTAAATTCACCCACGAACCTCTCACCTTAATATAGCAGCTATTTACATTTGTCCATGCTGTAAATAAACTCTTGTATCATTCTTAAAAACTTTGTCATAAATGTTTTCAATGCTGCTGCACAGTCTCATTATCTCTTTACAAGTCCCTTGATGTTGGGACCTTAATTTGAATTATTTTTGGTACTGGTTTTCATAATAATGACAATGGATACTTTTATCTTTTTCAACACCCCACCTTTTTTTTCCCCTATTAAATATTTTCTTAAAATATCCAAGATGGGATTGCTGGGTCAGCATATATAGGACAATATAAGCAGATGATGTGAGGCTTGTATAAGAATAAGCTTGATAAAATGGTGCAGGAGTAACAGGCTCGAAAGGAGACTGCCAGCTTCCCACTTCCCCCCATGGTGCTGAGTGTGTCAGGAAGAGAGACAGAGGGCAGGCATTATAGCTGCCAGAGCATCTAGCACACTTCTGCTGGCACTGGAAGGTAAAATACTTCTGTGGTTATTAACCATAGTGATGATGGGGATGTTCGGTTCTTTATAGCTGCAGTGGGCTTTCATAAATACTGAACTAGTTAATTCTTACTCATCTGTTAAAATGCAAATGTCACTTCAGGGAAAGTTTCACGGATTCCCCTACTTCAGTTAGATTGGTCTCCCTTTTAAATTTTCAGGAGTATTTTTATTGACCTTCATGTTACTAACCATAATTTTTATTTGTGATTATTTGGTTTTCTTTTTCCCTCACTAGATTGTGAGCTCTAGGAAAGCAGGGTCCACGTCTGTTTTGCTAACTTTTTTTGTTCCCCTGCTTATCACAGTGCCAGGAACATGGTAGGTGCTCAATATAGTGTTGTTCAATAAGCAGTTGCATGGAGATTTGTCAACAAAGAAGACTGGTTTACAAATGAAGATATACTCAATCCTGAAGTTGGAAAATTGCAAACAGAAGCAAGGAGATAATATTTCATACCCATTAAGGCTGGCAAAAATTAAGACTGGCAGGGGGGAAATGAGAATGCCCTTTTTTTCCAAATATTTAAGTTTTTGTTTATTGTTTCTTTGTAAGTATTTGGGGTCTATTTTTTGTTTTTGTTTTTTAATTGTGCTTTAGGTAGAAGTTTACAGAATAAATTAGTTTCTCATTAAACAGTTAATAACAAATTGTTTTGTGACATTGGTTGCCAAGCCCACGATGTGTCAACACTCTCCCCTTCTCTGCCCGAGGTTCCCTGTTTCCTTTTGTCCAGTATTCCTGTCCCTTCCTGCCTTCTTGTCTTTGCTTTTGGGCTAGTGTGTCCATTAGTCTCCTATGCATGAATTGAACTCTGAAGCATGTTTCTCGTGTATGTTATTTTTGGGGGAAATGAGAACTCTTATACGCTGCTGCTGAGAGGGTAAATTGATATAGTCATTTTGGAGAGTAATTTGGCAATATCCAGTAAAATTGAAGCTAAGCAAAGCTTATGACCCAGCAATTCCAATTGTAGATATATACCCCAGACTAGAAGTTCTCCCTGTGAACCCAAAGAGACATGCACAAGATATTTATTGCAGTAATGTTTGAAATAGTAAAAATGTAGACACCATAGAAATGCCTGTCAGTAAGTGAATGGTTTAATAAATTGTGACATAGGCTGATCATTTAATACAATACAGTACTTAAATTTTAATGTCTATCCCCAGGACAGGAATTACTCAAATAATTAATGAAGGATTGAACTGGATTTAAATGTATTAACAAAGCTAAAATATTGAAAATAAAGTTGAAGAGGGATAACAGGGATAAATATAGTGTAGTATATTATAACTTTTAGAACTCTTTTTTAATATATGTGTATTGCCTTAGATATCTAGTGTTGCTAGAAGTACAAGTGGATGGCTTTAACAAACAAATTTATTCTCTCACAGTTGAAGAGGCTAGAAGTCCAAATTCAGGGCGCCAACTCTAGGGGAGGGATTTCTTTCTCTGTTGGCTCTGGGGGAAGTTTCTTGTCTTCTAACATCTGTGGGCCCTGTGTTCCTTGGAGATCTCCGTGTGTCTTGGCATCAGTCTTCCCTTGGATCTAGGAGGTTCTTAATGTAGGGACCCTGTGTCCGAAGGACATACTCTGCTCCCAGCTCTTCTTTCTTGATGGTAGGTTCTTCCTCTCTGCTTGCTTCTTTCCTTTTATCTCTTGTAAGATAAAAGGTGTGACTCAAGCAAGGGTAGTGACTTGAATAAGGGTGGTGACTTAAGGTACATTCTACCCTAATCCTACCTCATGAACATCACAATTTAGGATTTACAACATATCACAAATTGGAGTGTAGTTACATTAGATCACAAAATAGAGGACAACAGCATAATACTGGGAATCATGGCCTAGCTAAGTTGACACATTTTGGGGGGACACAATTCAATCCATCGTATGTATATATATGCATATGAATGATGCATACTAAGTATAAGTAAAAATGTATTAAAATATTAATTTCAGAACTTCAGAGTGGCGGTTATCTCTGGAGGCGGGGGGGTAGAGTGGAGGAGGATGGTGTATTAGTTATCTAGTACTGCTACAACACAAATACCCCAAGTGGGTGGCCTTAACAAACAGAAAATTATTTTCTTAGAGTTGGAGGCTAGAAATCTGAATTTAGGGCACCGGCTCTAAAGGAAGGCTTTCTCTCTCTCTCAGCTCTGGGGAAAGGTCCTTGTTTCTTGGTGATCTTCATCTCCTTGGCATCTATCTTCCCCCAGCTCTGCTAGCTCACTTGCTTGTTTAATATATCTCAAAAGAGATTGCCTTAAAACGCACCCTACACTCTACTGTCCCAGAACCATAACAAAACCCATTCCCAAAATGGGATTATAACCACAGGTATAGGATTTCTGTGAATGGGAATCAACTCGATGGCAATGGGTTTGGTTTTTTGGTCTGTAGGGGTTAGGATTTACAACATATTTTTGGGGGACACAATCCATAACTGGCGCCAAGAGAATGACGGGATATTTGGGGCACCTAAGAAGAGGGGAGCTTGGTGTCTACATCCCGGGTGAAAACACAGGCCCACTTTGGGGTACCACCCAGAGTTCTTGGAAGAGCCTGATGCATCCTTTGAAGTGTGTGTATGTTGTGTTGGGGGTGGGGAGGGGGACTTCAACATAGACTGGGACCAGTACTCTGGGGATTTCTGAAGGGTGTGTGTGTGTGCTGCTGGAGTAGCCCCTAGCAGCAGAGTGAGAAGTCTTCTGAGAGTCCCCATTTGTGTTGTGCCAGGAAAGAAAAGGCTAGGCATCGGAACTCTCTGACTTATTTTCATTGCCTTCATAGAGCACAAGATATGATTTCACTGGTTCCCTGATAGGGTGATCATACAAACTGGGACCCTGAGAATGAAGGGGGAGCTAACCATATGGGAGACCAGGACTGTCCCGGCAGATGGCGATGTACGCTTACCCTGTGCCTTGAGCTTCTGGGATGGAGGAAGGGAGACGGAGGACGGGCAGAAGCTATAGGGCTGTATCCTAGTGGCTGCTCTGTGAAACTAGGGTATGTACCACCTGGAGAGGCAAGGACTGCTTGGGGCCAAAGGGGAAACTAGGATGCCCTGGTGTGAATTAACAGATGGGGCTTGAGTGAAGCTGCGTGCAGCCCCTAGATAGTCAGGTATCCCCACATGCAGCAACTGTTGCGTTGTCCTCAAGCAGAACAGGACTAATCCGAGCCAGACCAGGTACCTGCGTGCTCTGTCCTGCCTCATTCACTACCACCACCTCTCACCTTTCTACTTTCCAGTTGCCCAACCCACTGAAGGAGATGATCGGGCTCTTAGAATAAGGTATGATTTTGAGGTTTTGAACTGGGTTGGATTGTTTTAATAACCAAAATTGTGTTTGCTGAGGTTGGGGGATTTGACAGCATGGAGGGGTTGAAGTTGTTAGGTGCCCTTCAGTCCGTTCGGATTCATAGCGACCTTGTGTATAACAGAACGAAACACTGCCCGGTCCTGCACCGTCCTTACATCTTGCAGCCACTGTGTCAGTCCATCTCGTTGAAGGTCTTCCTCTTTTTCACTGACCCTCTACCAAGCATGATGCCCTTCTCCAGGGACTGGTCCCTTCTGATAACATGTCCAAAGTATGTGAGTCAAAGTCTCACCATCCTAGTTTCTAAGGAGCATTCTGGCTGTACTTCTGCCAAAACAGATTTGTTCCTTCTTCTGGCAGTCCACGGTATAGTCAATATTCTTTGCCAACACCATAATTCAAAGGCATCAATTCTTCTTTGGTCTTATTCATTGTCCAGCTTTCGTATGCACATGTTGTGACTGTGGTCAGGTGCACCTTAGTCCTCAAAGTGACATATTTGCTTTTTAACACTTTAAAGAGGTTTTTTTGCAGCAGATTTGCCCAGTGCAATACGTCATTTGATTTCTTGACTGCTGCTTCCATGGGTTGAGGAGGCGTTTTTAATGGTGACACCACCCAGGTTAGAAAGGTTTATACCTCTAAATTTAGAATTAATTACAGGAAGATCTGGGTGTGTCTTTTACAGAGGAGTCCAAGGGAAGCCCACTTGGGTTCCCTTCACCCCCCTGCCCAACTGCACCCCCAACATTTAATGAGCGGTAGGTGGGGCAGTGGGATTCGGTCAGGTGCGTACCTGGAGGCACGAAGGGAGCTAGTCCCGGTGCGCCCTAGATACGTGTCGTGGCCGTTGTCTGCGCCAAGACTACATTCCCCAGAAGCCTCAGCGGTGGATGCACTTACGTCTCTGGGTCGTCAGTCTTCAGTCGAGGCCGTGAACGGAAAACGGGACTCTTTCCCATTGCTCGCCGAGTTCGCATCAGAGTTGGCGTGTGCCCGCGTTGCATGTTCGTTTTCTTTCTGAGCCGCGTAGAGAGTGGGTATGCGCGCGGCCGACACCTGAGCTCTACGCCGTTCCGTATCCGGTGGCCGATCCCCCAGCCGCTAACCCATGGCCCGCACACCGCGGGCCAATCCCCCTTTCCCGCGCCTTGCCCCTTGGCGGAACACTCCACCCCTACCCGAGGCTAGGACCCCTCTCCGCCCGTGCTGCCGCTCCGACCCTAGTGTCCCGGGGGTGCTTCCTGGGAAGGGAGAGTGATGGACTTGATGTGGTCCCATAGGGTAGTCATGGACTCAAGCGCTGACCTCGTTTCTTCCATTCTCGTATCATGTAATGTAATCTTTGACAAAACTGGGATACATTGAACCATCTAAATGAAATTGTCTAGGTAAGTGGAGAAACTCCAGGTCACCATGTCGGCCCCCTGAAGAAGTCCAAGGTTCTGCTGCCCTCAGACTGAACCATAAAGAGCACAGACACCATCCATATGTTCTCTGCTCCCTTCCTCGGGACCGGTAGGGTCCTGTGCAGACACGCCCAGGGGAGAATAATGAAGTGGTTACACTTCCAGTAGTGGTGCTCTAGGTAATTATGCCCAGCTCTTACAATAACTTAAGCTGGGTGAAATGTAGAATAAAGAAAAATATTCCTAAAAGCATCAAAGAACTAACAGGAGTGTAAGAAATCAGGGAACAGACTCTAGGAGAAGCAAGAGACCCAAATCATAATCCCAGCAGCAAAGCTGCTTTTGCTTGAACGCCTTTGCTGATGGAAAGCTCTGTCTTGAAACCCAGCTGTGAGGTTGATGGGCGTGCAGGACAATGGGGACAAATGTGAAAGTGCTGAAAGGTAACAGTCTGAAAAATCACCCTATTTTGCAACGGGACCCCCAAAAAAGACACCCTCGGGAAAATGTTGACTTGGAAGTATATAAGCCCTGGCATAGACATGTTTTCCAAATTTAGGTCGCCTTAGAGGTTTAGGGAGCCTTAGCCTTGAACCCTATTAATATGGACCAGACTAATGATGTGCCCAGGTGCCTGGCAGAAGCAAAGTAAAATGATTGTCAGTGAAAGGTATCTCAGAGTGAATCACAAGATTGTTTATTAGGAGTAGAAATTGTCATGTTTAAACAGCTACCCTCTTTCTGAATTTCTCAGGAGAATGGCAGCACCCTCATTTACTCTTCTTCAAAGTAAATGTTCAGCCAAGCCTTAAATTAGGGCCTATCAGTGTGTTACTTCTGCTGGCGGAATGCAGTGAAAATGTTTATATTCAGTTAATCTGTCTCTCCTTCCTTCCCCCGGAAGTGATTGATTGGTCACGTTTTCCTTTTTTTTTTACTGATCTCAAACCATTCCATTCTTCTCCTTGAATGTCTTATTTTCAGGATCACGTTTTTGTAAACACATTAGCTCTGCTCTTGCATTTTTTTCTTTTTTCAATTTAATAGCATTATTTTGTCTTCTTTCTTTCCCGGTCCTGTGTGCTCAGGGTCCTGCACCTAGCAGATGCTCAATAAACATTTATGACCGGAACAAGCAGACAATTCCAAGGCTCCTCAGTGCTTTCCCAGTCAGTACTCTCTGTGTGACCTGGGGCAAGTTCCTTAAGCTCTCTGTGCTTCAGTTTCCACAACTGTAAAGTGGGCATGTTAATAGAACCTATCTCCTCGGACTGTTGCAGATTAAATTAGCTATATGCTGCACAGTGCATGGCCCATAGTCAGCACTGTTATTATTAGTTTGTTATTATCTTCATTATTATCACATCATCATCATTGGGCTGTAGTGAGTATTGGATCGGGAAATAGAAGGGGTGACATTTACCGGCTGTACAATCTTTGCTCACACATCTGGTCTCGGATTATCTGTAAAATGGGGACTACCATAGTCCCACCTGTTACGCTGCTGTGAGCGTTTAGTACCGCGACCGTCTCATTTGCGTGCGTTTTAGAATGCAGACAGAAGGTGAACAGGCTGGGACTTTGGGGGCGCCGTCCCCACCGGGGAGATCTCTCAGGGCGCGTCCCCTTGCAGGAGCGCGATTTGCAGGGCCCCTCCTGCCGTGCTGCTGGGGCGCTGCCTGCGTGTCCGGCGGCCACCAGGGGGCGGTGCGGGACCGCAGAGGGCGCCCGGCAGGCAGCAGAGCCCTGGAGCTGCCCGGGCAGCACCGAGCCTGCCCTTGGCAAACACGTTCTCGGGGTTCCTACCGCTTTCTTCTTCCTCTTCTTCCTTCCCCCCTTGTTTAAACAGCACCAGATGAGATACTGGCTCTCTGCTGCCTCCATCCACGGTTCCTGCACGGTACAGATTTCTAATGGAGTCAGATCTACAGTGAGAATAAATTCCAAACTCTTTACCCAATAGCAGAGCCCTGGTGGCGCAGTGGTTAAGAGCTTGGCTGCTAACCAAAATCTCACTAGTTCGAATCCACCAGCTGCTCCTTGGAAACCTTATGGGGCAGTGCTACTTTGTCGTGTGGGGTTGCAATGAGTGAGAATGGAGGCAACGGGTTTGGTTTGTTTTCTGACCAATAGCAGTTAGGACTAACCTGATCAGAACCCCACCTCACGCCTGAATCTGCTTAAACACACCAGGTTTATTCCCACCTCAGGGCCTTTGCACCTGCTATACCCGCTTCACTGGGCTGTCCCCTTCTTACCCTTCAGGTGTCAGACCAAATACTTCCCAAGGAACAAGTCTTCCTTGGGCACCCTTTCTGTTAACACAATGACTTTAAAACTCTTCACCCCATTTTAGTTTACGGATCTTATTCATGGCTTGTTTACTGTTTAACATCCATCCCCACTACTCCTACCCCCGCAAGGACAGAGGCTTTGCCTGATTTGTTCACTGCTGTATCCCCAGTGCTGGTACATAGTAGGTGCTCCATCAGTATTTGCCGAATGAATGAATGACTTCACAGGGAGGTGAAATAGTTAAAAAACAATCAATTCTACTCCCTTCCCTGGGTATCTTGAAATAACAGTTTTTACCTGACAGAGTTTATGAGGATTAAAAGAGATAAAGAAGTAATGAGGCCTAGAGCTACAAGATGTATTTTTTAAAGAAATGAGTTTCGATTCTCCTACCCCCAATAGGCTGGACTGAGGGGCATTCACAGGGCTCAGCTCTCTGAGAACCCCTTTGTCTCCAGAGAGGAAAGAATGCTGGCGGGAGGGGTGAGCAATCCACCAGCCCCACTATTTGCATAATAACTGAGCCTTTTCTTCCCAGGCTGGTTTTGCAGGTCCCCACACCCCTTCCCAAAGGCAAAGCCTTCCCTGCTTAGTCAGGAACTGAAGCAGGTCAACCATGAATTTAAGGGGTATGTCAGACAGAGAGACCCAGACTAGATCAGAGAGGCTAGATTCTTGTGATCTTGGACAAGGAACCTCTTTTCTCAACCTCTTATTTGGGGGGTGGCGCACAGAAGGGACTTGGGTGCAGAGGGTTGAATTAAGCATCTCAGGTCACAGTTCTCATAATTGGTTCATGCAAGACCCCTTTCTAGTTTTGTTAATTCACTCATTCATTCATTTCTTTTTATCCTCATTCCCTATTCCCATTACCATTCCCACACTGTTTAATAAATATCCTGAATTTGTATGTAGCTTTGTCAAATGTGTAATGTTGTTTATTCATCGGTTAGTTAGTTAAAATGTATCTTATTATAGATCACATTCTGTTTCTTGCTGTGGTAGCCAGCCTCCAAGATGACCCCCAAGGGATCCTTGCCTCGGAGTAGTCATACCTGTGAGCAGTCCTCTCCAACACAAATATGGCTAAACCCATTCAACCAATAGGATATTGTGGGGATAAAGGTGTGTGACTTCTGAAACTAGATGAGAAAAGACATTGCAACTTCTTCCTTGCTCTCTTTTGGATCATCCACTCTAGGGAAAGCCAGCAGCCATGTTGTGAGGACAGTCAGGCAGCCCTTTGGAGAGATCCAGGAGGAACTGAGGCCTCCTGCCGAGAGTTAGCACCAACTTGCCAGTCTTATGAGTGAACCATCTTGGAAGTGCTCCTCCAGCCTCAGTTAAGCCTTCGTACAACTGCAGCCCCATCGACATCTTAACTGCAACCTCATGAGAGACCCCAAGCCAGAACCACTCAGTCAAGGACTGTAAGTGAAACCCGAGTTCAGGAAAGTTGGGAACCAGCCCAGGGCCACACAGGAGGATCGTGGGATTGAGCAGATGCTCAGCCAACCTGGGAAGCTGACTTAGTTTAGGATTAGCTTGAACTGCAAATTAGAACAAGAAGACAGCAAACAGGACTTCTGGACTAGATTGGAAAGACTGATTCTACATGATAAAGTAAGGCAAGGCATTGGAGGGAATTGGACCTACTCTCCCTGGCTAGTGGAAGCAAACTTTTCTGAAGACCAAACTGACAATTATTTATCAAAAGCCTTAACCACCTGCATACCCTATGACTCTGAAAATTCTTTAGGAGTTTGTCCAGATTCTTTAGGAATTTGGTCAAAGGCAAGGAGAAAACTGGTGGATGGAAGAACTAAATCTTCCTAAATATCCAACTTCAAGGGATGGAATGGTATATATATAAATATGTCATCTTAAAAAAGATGTTCTGTAGAAGGTTTCTAATGCTATGGAAAAGTGTTTGTAATCCACTTAAGGTGGGAGGAGAGATCCATGTGATAAAATAATGACCACATAATTATCTCATTTTCGTAAGGAAAAAAATATAAATAAAAAAACCTGGGAAAATGTAATAATATATTGAGTGCTTACTATGTGCCAAGCCCTGTTTTAAGTGCTTTATAGCCATTAATTCATTTAATTCTCACACAAATCTGTGAGTAGGTACTGTTAGTATCCCCATTTTACAGGTAAAGAAACTGAGGTCAGAGAGGTCACACAGATGGTAAGTGATGGAGCCAGGATTTGAACCCAGGCCACTGGCTCCAGAGCCCCACCCTCTTAACCATCACCCCAAATAGTCCTCATGGTCATCTCCGTGTTAACCTCTGAGGAGTGAGATTAAGGGTGTTCTTTAGTTTCTTTAACTGTATTGTTTGATTTATCTACAATTAATTTATTTTTAAAGAGTATCCTTCACCCTACCCCTCCCTGCAGTGGTGGCTTGGGAAATGTGAAAATGGAGGGAAGCTAGGGAGGGTGCTGTGGGGAGAAGAATCTGGAGTGGGATGGGGCTATGCTCACCTCAAACCCTACCCCAGCCCCCAACTCCCTCTTCTTTTATTCTTGAGAATATCAAGAAAACCAAAGGCCAACTTATCAGCTGTGTGAATTTGGAACAGTTCCTCACCCTCTTGGAGCCCCAGTTTCCATATCTGCCATATGGGCTTACTTTCTGGAGGAAGGTCTGCCCTTTCAAGCTTATAAGGAGGGACAGCCTTGCTCAGCAGTGCTGGAAGCTGGCACTGGGACCAGGCCAGGGGTGTGATGGGGACACAAGGGAAAGGGACAGGTATTGGCATCTCTTCTCCCCTGAGGCTTTGAGGAAGTGACTGCTCAGTTCCTGGATGCAGTTCTTGGAAGGTCTGTGGCTGCAGTGAACACTGGAAAGGGAGTCTGAAGACCTGGGTTCTGCTTACACCTCACCATTGGTTACCTCTGTCCTAGGGCAAGTCAACCCCTTTGAGCCTTGGGATTGATGCTTGGGTGGTTGTGACAGCATGGCAGATTTCTCACAAAAGGCTAAACAGCTATGTGCTATGTCAGGGGTAGGCAAACTGCAACCCACCACCATCTGGTTTTTTTTTTTTGTTTGTTTATTTGTTTTTTAGTAGTTCTATTGAGCTATAATTCACACATATACAATTTGCCCGTTTAAAATGTTTAATTCAATGGTTTCTAGTATATTCACAGAGTTGTGCAACCATCACCACAATCAATTTTAGAAAATTCCCATCACCTCAAAAAGAAACTCCTGCCCGTTAGCTATTACCTCCAAATCCCTATAAATTTGCCTATTCTGGACCAAAACCAAATCCACTGCTGTTGAGTCAATTCCGACTCATAGTGACCCTATAGGACAGAGTAGAACTGCCCCATAGGATTTTGATGGTTGTAAATCTTTACGGAGGCAGACTGCCACATCTTCCTCCCATAGAGCGGCTGGTAGGTTTGAACTGCTGACCTTTCAGTTAGCAGCCGAGCACTTTAACCACTGCGCAACCAGGTCTCCTCTATTCCGGACAGTTCATATAAATGGAATCATGTAATACGTGACCTTTTGTGTTTGCTTTCTTTCACTTTGCGTAATGTTTTCAAGATTCATCCACGTTGTAGCATGAATCAGTACTTGATCCTTTCTTATTGCCAAATAATATTCCATTGTATGGATATTCCATATTTTGTTTATCCATTCATTAGCTGATGGACATTTGGGTTTTTCCCACCTTTTGGTTATTAAGCATAATAATAGCTGCTGTGAACATTTGTGAGCAAGTTTTTGTGTGGACATATGTTTTCATTTCTTTTAAGTTTATACTTAGGAGTGGAATTGTATCAAATGGTAACATATTTAACTTTTTGAGGCTTGTTTTTATACAGTCTACAAGTCATTCGGCTGTCAGTTTGTTGTATTGTGGTGGCTTGCATGTTGCTGTGATGCTGGAACCTATGCGACCAGTATTTCAATTACCAGCAGGGTCACTCCTGGTGGACAGATTTCAGTGGAGCTTCCAGACTAAGAGAGACTAGGAAGAAGGACCTGGTGATCTACTTCTAAAAAAAATTGGCCAGTGAAAACGTTATGAATAGATAATAGCAGCAGAATCTTGTCTGATATAGTGCCAGAAGATGAGCCCCTCAGGTTGGAAGGCACGCAAAATGGGCTCAAACATAGCAACAATTGTGAGGATGGCAAAGGACTGGGCAGTGTTTCGTTCTGTTTTACATAGGGTCCCTATGAGTTGGAACCAACTTCACAGCACCTGACAACCACAACAAGCTAAGAATGTTTTTTGCATTTTTAAATGGTTGGGAAAAAATCAAAAGAAAATATTTCATAACATAAAAAAATTGTACAGAATTCAAATTTCAGTGTCCACAAATAAAGCTTCATTGGCTGTCTAGGTTCATTCATTTACATAATGTCATGGCTGCTTTTGCACTACAATGGCAGAGTTGAGTAGTTGCAACAGACCACGTGGCCTGCAAACCCTAAAATATTTACTATGTGGCTTTTTATAGAAAATACTTGCTGATCCCAAAACTATGTGATGATATTGTTATTATTAATTATTGTTTCCCAGCTGGGTGGGGGAGAACAGCTTTGGTATGTATTGCCTCTGGGTTTGATGGGGACAGGACTCAGTCGCCAGCCCTTCTCTTTCAGGTCCTGACCTGGCACAAGGATGGATTACCCAATAAGTGAAGTACGCATGGGCTTACTTGTGCTTACTTACAAATCAAAGATGTGGTGAAAAACAGGTGAAATTGGTCACTATAGATTAGTAAGTAAACACAGGTAAGCCTTGCGTACCTTGTTTACGGTAAATGGTGTGTACAGTGCTTACTGATTAATCCACCCCTGCCTGGCAGCATAAAAGAATGAAAGCTCATATTTGGCCCCATTTTTTGGACTGAGAAACTGAGTCCTGTGGGCGGCTCAGGCTCATTCACACTGAGAAGGAAACAAGGGCTTAGCTTTCTCTGACTCCTGGGCAGTCAACTGCAGCCCCTTCCACTCCAGCTCAAAAGTCCCGGCGGTAAATAATTCATGGTTGGCGTTTGTAGAGCACTCCATTTTGTCAGAGCACTTTGATCATCATTAATTAGTCAGAACCTGGCTCCAGCTGTCGCCATATAAGACAAAAACAGGAGTGACTTTAATGTTTCTGCCCCTAACACTGGGGTTCCATCTCCAAGCCAGAGCTCTGCACCCGCAGATGCCTTCTCTCTGCTCATTGTTCCCATCACCTCTCAAAAGCCTAAAACGTAACTGTCCTGGCCAGAAGTCAGGCTTCCCGAAGGAAAGAGGGCAGCCTCGGGGTTGGAGCCCCAGCCTTCACTAGCTGGTGTCATCTGGGAAGTCATGGTGTCCCTCCCCGTCAGTGTCCTCATCTGGAAGATACGGGTAATGATGCCTATCTCTGGTGCTGTTGTGAGGATTAAACAAATTCATGTTTGTAGAGGAGTCCCTGGGTGGTACAAACTGTTAACACACTTGGCTGTTAACCAAAGGTTGGAAGTTCAAGTCCACCCAGAGTGCCTCAGAAGAGAGGCCTGGTGATCTACTTCCAAAAAATCAGCTATTGAAAACCCTATAGAGCATAGGTCTACTCTGAGACACACGGGGTTACCATGAGTTGCAGTCGACTCGACAGCAACTTTTTTTTTGTCTATAAACGTGCTCTGAAAGGATCCCTCATAAATGGCTGGTGGGAATGTAAAATGGCGCAGCCACTTTGGAAAATAGTCTGGCAGTTCCTCAAATGGTTAAACATAGAGCTACTATATCATCCAGTAATTCCACTCCTAGGTATATACCCAGTGACAACATAGGTGCACGCAAAAACTAGTACATGAATGTTCATAGCAGCATTATTCATAATAGTCAAAAAGTGGAAACACCTCAAATGTCCATCAACTGATGAATGGATAAACAAAATGCCTCCCTGTGCCTCCCCCTCCCCCAGTCTCCCTTTACCTCTCACTACCCTCTTCCCCTCCTCTGCTTTCAACCCCACCCCCTCTGCCTACCAGGTTGCATTCCTCCCTTTTCTTCCCAAAGGACTGTAATTAAGCTCTTACTCTGTAATTGGCATTTCGTGGTTCCCCCTCTGAAATCACACTCCTGCTTGGCCTGCTTTCCAGCTCCTTCTCAACCTTGGGAAGCAGAGGCAGGATTTACAAGAGCCCAGGATGGGCCTTGTGATCTAAGAATGATATGGCCTCTATTTATTTAATATTCTCTCTGTGTGTGCCAGGCACTGCCTGAGCTCAGCCCCTTCCATGCATTACCTTGTTTGATCCTCACAGCAACCTTATGAGGAAACTGAGACTTGGAGAGTAACTCACCCAAAGGCCTCACAGGTAGTTGGTAGAGCTGGGATTTGAACCCTGCTTGATCTGGCCTCAAATCTGGGAGGGTAGACTCCTACTTCCTCAACTGACCAGCATATTTATTCTGAACTCCCCAAGCCAAGGCACCAATGCTCTAGTAGTAGATTGATAATCAAACTGGCCACTCTCACCCCTTCCTGTATCCTGGCCCTTTGCAGTATGACTTTGCAGCTCCTCCCATCTAAAAGGTGGAATCTATTTCCCCACCCCTAAAATCTGGGCTGGCCTTGCTTTAGACAACAGAATGCAGCAGAAGTGAAGGTGTGCTATTCCGTGCCTAGGCCCCAAGAAGCTTTGCACACTCCTGCACCATCTCTTGGGACCCTGACTCTACCATGAAAACAAGCCACAGAAACCATCAGGGATGGTATCTGGGTTTTTCACTTGAACAACCACATAGACAGAGATGCCATTGACTGTGGCGGGAAGGATCAGAGGAGAAAGTGATTGAGATGGGGTGGGGATCGAGAGCTCTATTTTGTTATGTAAAGTTTGAGATGCTGATCAGACTCCCAAGGGTGTCAAATAGATGATGGATGTTCAAGTCTGGAGGTCAGGGAAAAGGTCAGAGCTGGAGATGAAAATTTAAGGACTGGGTGAAGTCACTTAGGGCAGGGGTCTTTAACCTGGGGTCTGCACACCCTCAGTGGGTCTGTGCTGGATTGAATAGTGTCCACCAAAAATCTATGTCCACCCAGAACCTCATAATGTGACTTATTCGGAAATAGGGTCTTTGCAGATGCAATTAGTTGAGATAAAATCATATATATCTCCTATTGGTTCTGTTTCTCTGGAGAACCCTGACTGATACGAGGGGGAAACTGAAGGCAAGGCAGGAGGATGGGGACTAGTTATCTCAGGGACAGTTAAGAAGCTGTTGCAGGAATGAGGTAAATGAGGACTTGGAAATTAGGGTCATGGAGGAGGGAAGAGAGATGAAAGGATCAACTTGTGCTACATATTTTTTACAGGGAATATAATCTCATTTTTATAAAGCCATGTACTATTTTTAATCCTCACAAGAACTTTGTTAGGTAGGATACTGTTAGCTGCACTCTACAGATGAAGAAACTGAGGCTCAGAGAAAGTTCGAATCACTTGTTCAAGGTCACACAGCTGGTATTCTTACCACTGCAGCAGGCCTTCCCCAGAGACACTCTGAAGAAATAATCAAGGAGGCATCATGATTAATTGGATGAGATGGGGAGAAGGGGATCAAGAAAGGAGGGGACCAAAAATGACCAAGACGTTTTGAGCCCGACACAGTGGAAAATAATTGGCAAGTCAGGAGGGAGTGCTTGGTTATGGATGAAGGATTAAGGTAAATGAGTGAATACCTAATTATGGAATTTGATGTGTCAGATGGGGGCTTAGAGGAAAATCCCTAAGTGCAGTCCTTCCTAGCTGGCCCTGCCATTGAGCATTTGAAGCACCCTAGCAACATTCAGCCCCACACTTCCTGGCAAGTGGTGTGTTCTTCTGTCTACTTGGGTCTTTCTGCAACAGCAACTTGTACTTTCTGTGGCTCTGGCTATATGGCCTGATTGACTGATCAGGCTTAAAAGGCCTGCTGTCGAATTTGAGATCTCAGGCTTGCAGCCCCCCTGTGGGTCATCAACAAAGACAGAAAGGCCTGGCATGAATGCGAGGTTATTATTCACCTGAGAAGACATTAAAAACCACAAGAACGCAAGCCCAGCAGGCAGAAATGGCCGCCCAGCTCACTAGGCACGCTGTGTCCCCAACCTTCATCCGGCATGATTCATAATTAAATCTGCGGCAGACAGGAGGTAAACTAAAATATTGTGTAAGCTGGCATTGGGGAAACACTTTAAATACAATTTGATTTCAAAGTTCTGGAGCTTCCCACTCACTGGGACTAACGCCTGAAGGGAGATGACCAAAGGAGAAAAATTGTTGGGTCCCTGGGTAAGGTCTAGGTTTGGAAAACTGAGGCACCAAAGATGCCACATACTTACCCCAATGTATGTTTCCAGTTAAAATATATTAGGGGGAGCAGGGAAGGTCAGCATGAGGATAAAGAACAGAAACAATTGACAGAAGAAATTCAAATGGGTTTTAACCATATTACACGGTCACTATGTTGCACAACTCCAGAGGGCATCACTCACACTGTATTCTGTTCACAGAGATGTACATTTTGATGGACTGTAAGAGAGGATGCTTATCCTCTGTCATAGTAAGAGAAATGCCAATTAAAATACAACAGTAAGGTACTGTTTTCATGTATCAGACTGGCAAAGCTCAAAGAGTTGATAATATCCTGAGTTGGTGAGAGGAGGCACTCTCACAGATTGTAGTCAGAGTGTAATTTGGTGCCACTATGGAGAGTATGGAGTCCTTGGGTTGTGCAAAAGGCTAATGTACTCAGCTGCTAACTGAAAGGTTAGAAGTTTGAGTTTAACCAGAGGTGCCTCAGAAGAAAGGCCTGGTGATCTCCTTCTGAAAAATCACAGCAATTGAAAACCCTATGGTGTACAGTTCTACTCTGAAACACGTGGGGTCACCATGAGTCAAAATCAATTTGACATCAACCGGTTTGTTTTTTTTTTTTTGTTTGGCTCACTAATCTCCACCTCTCATTCTAGTCCACTCTTCTAGTGTTTCAGCAAACAGATGCAGAGCTGGAGGTGCTCATTCATCTGTGCCAAGAAATTTGGAAGACAGCAGCTACCTGGCCAACTGACTGGAAGAGACCCATATTTGAGCCCATTCCTAAGAAAGATTATCCAACAGAATGGAGGAATTATTGAACAATATCAGTAATATACGCAAGTAAAGTTTTGCTGAAGATAATTCAGAAACTGTTTCAACAGTTCATTGACAGGGAACTGCCAGAAATTCAAGCCAGACTCAGAACAGGATGTGGGAAGTGGGGCCAAGTAGGTGGAGTAGTCAGACACTTCCGGTGGACCCTCTTAACAACAAATGCCCAAAAAAACAAGTGAATCGATTATATATGGCAATCTGGGAGCCCAGAACATCAAAGGCAGAGTTGAGGAACTGGACTGAGTGGCAGGGGGAGGGAGACACGGTCAGAAGCAGCGAGAAGTCGCCAGTCCTGAACCGGCAAGAGCCTGAGCTCTTCAGACCTGATCAGCTCAGGGGTGAGCAGTGAGGCAGGCAAGTAATGGTCCTCCGGAGGCACGTTTTCTGCAGCGGGAGAGAACCAGCGCCAGAGAGTCTACAGGGCCACCCAGAACCAGCAAGAAGCAGCCCTGGATCGGCGAAAGATAAGTACTTGCATACAGCTTACCACACGGATCGAAAACACCCCCCTGAAAGGGAAGAAGCCCCAAATAAGTAAAGCACTACTGAAGAAAAAGAATAAAGTTGGAGGACTCACACTACCTGACCTCAGAACCTACTATACGGCTACGGTAGTCAAAACAGCCTGGTACTGGTACAATGACAGATACATTGACCAATGGAACAGAATTGAGAACCCAGATGTAAATCCATCCACCTACGGTCACCTGATCTTCGACAAGGGCCCAAAGTCCATCAGATGGGGAAAAGACAGTCTTTTTAACAAATGGTGCTGGCAAAACTGGATATCCATCTGCAAAAAAATGAAACAGGACCCCTACCTCACACCATATACAAAAACTAATTCAAAATGGATCAAGACCTAAATATAAAGCCAAAAACTATAAAGTTCATAGAAGAAAAAATAGGACCAACGCTACAGGCCTTAATACACGGCATTAACAGGATACAAACCATAACCATCCACACCCAAACCCCAGAAGATAAGGTAGATAACTGGGATCTTCTAAAAATCAAACACCTATGCTCTTCAAAAGAGTTCAACAAGAGTAGAAACAGAACCTACAGACTGGGAAAAAATTTTTTGACAGTACAAGTCAGACAAAGGTCTAATCTCCATAATCTACAAGAAAATCCAACACCTAAATAAATAATCCTAAGTAAAAAATGGGCAAAGGAAATGAATAGACACTTCACCAAAGAAGACATTCAAGCAGCCAACAGACACATGAGGAAATGCTCGCGATCACTAGCCATTAGAGAAATGCAAATTAAAACCATAATGAGATACCATCTCACCCCAGCATTACTTGCATGAATCAAAAACACTGGAAATAGCAAATGTTGGAGGGACTGCGGGGAGATCAGAACTCTTATGCACTGCTGGTGGGAATGCAAAATGATACAACCATTTTGGAAAATGATATGGCGCTTCCCTAGAAAGCTAGAAATAGACATTTCATACGATCCAGCAATCCCACTCCTAGGAATATATCCTAGAGAAATAAGAGTCGTCACTCGAATAGACATATGCACACCTATGTTCATGGCAGCATTGTTCACAATAGCAAAAAGATGGAAACAACCTAGATGCCCATCAACAGATGAATGGATAACAAACTATGGTACATACACACAATGGAGTACTATGCAACGAGAAAGAACAATGAGGAATCTGTGAAGCATCTCATAACATGGATGAAACTGGAGGACATTATGCTGAGTGAAATAAGTCAATCACAAAAGGACAAATATTGTATGAGACCTCTAATGTAAAAACCCATGAAAAAGTTCACACACAAAAAGTAACAATCTTTGTTGGTTACCAGGGATGGGAAGGGTGGTGGTGAGGAAATACTAAATAGGCAATAGATAAGTGGTACCTTGGGTGAAGGGTGAGACAGTACACAATACTGGGGAAACCAGCATAACTTGTACAAGGAAAGGTCATGGAAGCTCCACAGACACATCCAAACTCCCTGAGGGACTGAATTGCTGGGTAGAGGGCTGTGGGGACCATGGTCTCTGGGAACATCTAGCTCAGCTGGCATAACACAGTTTATAAAGACCATGTTCTGCATTCTACCTTGGTGAGTAATGTCTGGAGTCTTAAAAGCCTGTGAGCCGCCATCTAAGATACTCCACTGGTCTCACCCCTTTGGGAGCAAGGGAGAATAAAGAGGACAGGATACAAGGAAAAGATTAGTCTGAAGGACTAATGGACCACAGCTACCAAGGCCTCCACCAGACTGAGTCCAGTACAGCTAGATGGTGCCTGGCTACCACCACTGAATGCTCTGACCAGGATCACAACAGAGGGTTCTGGACGGAGCTGGAGAAGGATGTAGAACAAAATTCTAACTCACAAAAAAGGACCAGATTTACTGGCCTAAAGGAGACTGGAGAAACCCCAAGAATATGGCCCCCAGAGATCCTTTTAGCTCAGTGGTGAAGTCACTTCCGAGGTTCACCGTTCAGCCGGGGAGTGGACAGCCCCATAAAACCAAATGAGACTAATGAGGCACAGCAGTCCAGGGACAAGGGCTAGAAGGCAGACGAGGACAGGAAAGCTGGTGATAGGGAACCCAAGGTTGAGTAAGGATAGTGTTGATGTGTTGTGATGTTGTTAACCATTGTCATAGGGCCAACATGTGTACTGTTAATGAGAAACTATTTTGTTCTGTAAACCTTCATCTAAAGTGAGAATAGCAGCACAATTGGAAGAGCGTAGTCAATGTCACTGAATTGTGCATGTAGAAATTTTTGAAATGGTGTATCTTTGGCTATGTATAGTTTCACCAAAAAAATAAAATAAAAAGCCAAGAAGGGAGAGGGTTGACATGTCGTGGGGTTGTTAACCAATGTCATAAAACAATATGTGTAGTATTGTTTCATGAGAAACTATTTGTTCTGTAAACCTTTATCTGAAGTACAATAAATAAATAAATATAAACAAAAAAACACCCCCCTTAGGGAAAATCCTCTCTCCCATTTACCTCCACACTCCCTGCTCTGCACTGGGTCCGGGACTGGCTTCAGCATCTGCCGAGTCCCCTGGGCCGGAAGTAGGATCCCTCACACGCCCGGAGCCATTCTCCCTGCCTTGGAGAGTGAACAAATTAACAAACGAGGAAAAATAAACTGCCAGCTTCCCTAAACCAGGAACTCAGGTTAGGCACAGCTCCTTTGCCTAGGCACAGGCATAAAGGATCCATGGACTTTGAGTGCCTTTCCCCCTACATAGGCTTGTGTGGGCCCATTTCAGCAGCATAGACCCTCATTGCCGCAGAACAACAGGGTATATACGGGAAGTCTGACTTCAACTGTTTTAGCTGTGTAGTGGCAGGTTCTTGACATTTGACACTGCTCTGCCCAACAAGCAGGGTCTTCACCTACCCACATCAGGGGCCTGAGGACTGGTGGCTCCACCCATACCACCTAGCCACCTGCGATAGGGGCCCATGAATAAGAGGTGCCCCCCAGTCCTTACAGCCAACAGCATTAGGTGCTCATAGTCCGGCTGCAAAACCCACCCACCTACGCGCTTTAGGGAACAGGGACACGCCTTCCTCCTGGACACTCGGGGGCAGCCATCAGCCCCCTGCCTTGCTCAGAGTATGTCCTCCTGCTGGAGCCAGATGCCTGTGCCTACACCAATCACCCATGCCTGTCTAGGACTGCAAGTGAGGGACTACACCACACACTTAGCAGCTGTCTACCTGGGCACCTGAGCTGAACCCATACAGGACGAGTGGGTGGACTCCTGAACTCACATACCTAGTAACAGATCTAAACACCTGGTGACAGGACATTAGAGCTTCAAAGGTGACAATGATCAAACTAGCTCATACGAGCAGCTTATTTGGGCATATCAAAACAAAACAAGAAGCTAGGACACAGTAAGCAAACATAAAATAAATAAATATAATAACTTATTGATGGCTTGGAGACACAGTCAATATCAAATCACATAGAGAGGCAATCCATGACGGCTTCAGCAAGCTCCCAAAATAAAGAATCTAGAAATTTTCCAGAGGAGGAAAATTTTTTGGAATTACCAGAGGCAGAATACAAAAGGTTAATATACAGAACTCTTCAAGAAATTAGGAAGGAAATTAACCAAAACGCAGAACACACAAGAGAGGAAATTAAAAAGATTAGAGAAGAGCATAACGACAAATTTAACAGGCTGCAAGAATCCACAGGAAGACAACAATGAGAAATCCAGAAGATTAACAATAAAATTTCAGAATTAGACAACTCAATAGAAAGTCATAGGACCAGAATTGAGGCAATGGAAGTCAGAATTAGTGAGACTAAAGATAAAGCACTTGACACCAACTTATCTGAGGAAAAAATCGGATAAAAGGATTTAAAAAAATGAAGAAACCCTAAAAATTATGTGGGATTCTATCAAGAGGAATAACCTACGAGTGATAGGAGTACCAGAATGGGGAGGGGGGGATAACAGAAAATACAGAGAGAATTGTTAAAGATTTATTGGTAGAAAACTTCCCTGATATCGTGAAAGATGACAAGATATCTATCCAAGATGCTCATTGGACCACACATAAGGTAGATCCCAAAAGAAAGTCACCAAAACATATTATAATCAAACTTGCCAAAACCAAAGATAAAGAGAGAATTTTAAGAGTGGCTAAGGATAAAAGAAAAGTCATCTACAAAGGACAGTCAATAAGAATAAGCTCGGACTACTCAGCAGAAACCATGCAGGCAAGAAGGCAGTTGGATGACATATATAAAGCCTTGAAGGAAAAAAACTGCCAGCCAAGAATTATATATCCAGCAAAAGTGTCTCTCAAGTATGATGGCAAAATTAGGGCATTTCCAGATAAACAGAAGTTTAGGGAATTTGCAAAAACCAAACCAAAATTACAAGAAATACTAAAGGGAGTCCTCTGGTTAGAAAATCAATAACATCAGATAACAACCCAAGACTAGAACACAGGACAGAGCAACCAGATATCAACCCAGATAGGGAAGTCATAAAAATAAATCAAAGCCAAAACACTCAAAATAGGGAAACAGATGTCAATATGTAAAAGATGACAACATTAAAACAAAAAAGAGGGACTTAAAAAATGTAGACATAGATTTTTCATATGGAGAGGAAGTCAAGGTGATATAAAGAAATGAAAGACAGGTATAAATTTAGAAAAATCGGGGTAAATATTAAGGTAACCACAAAGGAAACTAACAATTCTACAAGTCAAAATAAAAAACTACAAAAATATAAAGACTCAGCAAACACAAAATCAACAACAATGAAAAAGATGAAAAGAAAACACATAAAGAAAAATGACTCAGCACAGAAAATTAAGTGGAACAAAGAAAACTGTGAACAACACACAAAGACATCAAAATGACAGCACTAAACTCATACCTGTCAATAATTACACTGAATGTAAATGGACTAAATGTACCAATAAAGAGACAGAGAGTGGCAGATTGGATAAAAAAACACAATCCAACTATATGCTGCCTGCAAGAGACACACCTTAAAGACACAAACAAACGAAAACTCAAAGGATAGAAAAAAATATATCAAGCAAACAACACTCAAAAAAGAGCAGGAGTGGCAATATTAATCTCTGACAAAATAGACTTTAAAGTAAAATCCACCACAAAGGATAAGGAAGGACACTATATAATGATTAACGGGTCAATATACCGGGAGGACATAACTATAATAAATATTTATGCACCCAACAACAGGGCTCCAAAATACATAGAACCAACTCTAACAGCATGAAAAGATAGACAGCTCCACAACAGTAGTAGGAGAATTCAACACAGCACTTTCAGTGAAGGACAGAACATCTAGAAAGAAGCTCAACAAAGACACGGAAGAGCTAAATGTTACAATTAACCAACTTGATCTCATAGACATATGTCAAACACTCCACCCAACAGCAGCAAAGTATACTTTCTTTTCCAAAGCACATGGAACGTTCTCTAGAATAGACCACATATTAGACCATAAAGCAAGCCTCAACAAAATCCAAAGCATCAAAATATTACAAAGCATCTTTTCTGACCATAAAGCCATAAAAGTAGAAATCAACGACAGAAAAAGTGAGGAAAAAAATCAAACACATGGAAAGCGAACAATACCTTGCTAAAAAACTACTGGATTATAGAAGAAATTAAGGATGCAATAAAGAAATTCATAGAATCAAACAAGGATGAAAACACATCCTACCAGAACCTTTGGGACACAGCAAACGCAGTGCTCAGAAGTCAGTTTATAGCAATAGATGCACACATCCAAAAAGAAGAAAGAGACGTAATCAAACATTAACCCTACAACTGGAACAAGTAGAAAGAGAGCAGCAGAAGAAGCCCTCAGGTGAAAGGAATTAATAAGAATAGAGCAGAATTAAATGAACTGGGAATAGAAAAACAATTGAGAGATAATAAGACCAAAAGCTGGTTCTTTGAAAAGATCAACAGAACTGATAAACCATTGGCCAAACTGACCAAAGAAAAACAGGAGAGGAAGCAGGTAAACTGTATAAGAAATGAGATGGGTGATATCACAACAGACGCAACTGAAATTAAAAGAATCAGAATACTATGGAAAATTGTACTCTAACAAATTTGATAACCTAGAGGAAATGGACAAATTTCTAGAAACTCACTACCTACCTAACCTAACACAAACAGAGGTAGAACACAAATAAACCCATAACAAAGAAGAGATTGAAAAGGTAATTTAAAAACTCCCAACAAGAAAAAAGCCCTGGCCTGGATGGTTTCACTGGAGAATTCTACCAAACTTTCAGAGAAGAGTTAACACCGCTACTACTAAAGGCATTTCAGTGCATAGAAAAGGATGGAATACTCCCAAACTCATTCTATGAAGCCAGCATGACCCTGATACCAAAACCAGGTAAAGACACCACAAAGAAAGAAAATTACAGACCAATATCCTTCATGCACATTGACGCAAAAATCCTCAACGAAATTCTAGTCAATAGAATTCAGCAGCATATCAAAAAAATAATTCACCGTGATCAAGTGGGATTTATACCAGGTATGCAGGGATGGTTCAGCATTAGAAAAACATTCAATGTAATCTATCACATAAATAAAACAAAAGACAAGAACCACATTATCTTATCAAATGATGCATAAAAGGCATTTGACAAAGTCCAACACCAATTCATGATAAAAACTGTTGACAAAATAGGAATAGAAGGGAAATTCCTCAATATAATTAAGGGCATTTATATTAAGCCAACAGCCAACATCATCCTAAATGGAGAGATTTTGAAAGCATCCCTCTTGAGAACCGGAACCAGACAAGGATGCCTTTTATCACCACTCATATTCAACATTGTGCTGGAGGTCCTAGCCAGAGCAATTAGGCTACAAAAAGAAATAAAGGGCGTCCAAATTGGTAGGGAAGAAGTTGAAGTATCTCTGTTTGCAGATGATATGATCTTATACACAGAAAACCCCATAGAATCCACAAGAAAACTACTGGATCTAATAGAAGATTTCAACAAAGTTTCAGGATACATGATAAACACATAAAAATCAGTTGGATTCCTTTACACCAACAAAGAGAACCTCGAAGAGGAAATCACCAAATCAATACCATTTACAATAGCCCCCAAGAAGATAAAATACTTTGGAATAAATCTAACCAGAGACGTAAAAGACCTATACAATGAAAACTACAAGACACTACTGCAAGAAACCAAAAGAGACCTACATAAGTGGGAAAACATACCTTGCTCATGGATAGGTAGACTCAACATTGTGAAAATGTCAATTCTACCCAAAGCGATCTACATGTACAATGCAGTCCTGATCCAAATTCCAATGGCATTTCTTAATGAGATGGAGAAACAATCACCAACTTCATATGGAAAGGGAAGAGGCCCCAGACAAGTAAAACATTACTCAGGAAGAAGAACAAAGTGGGAGGCCTCACACTACCTGATTTTAGAACCTATTATACCACCACGGTAGTCAAAAGAGCCTGGTACTGGTACAACAACAGATACGTAGACCAAAGGAACAAAATTGAGAATCCAGACATAAATTCATCCACCTATGAGCAGCTGATATTTGACAAAGGCCCAAAGTCCGTTAATTGGGGGAAAAGACAGTCTTTTTAGCAAGTGGTGCTGGCATAACTGGATATCCATCTGCAAAAAAACTGAAACAAGAGTGTGGCCCCCAGACACCCTTTCAGCTCAGAGGGGAAGTTACCTTCAAGGTTCGATGTTAAGCCTGGGAATGGACACCCCAGTAAAACTAAATGGGACTAACGATGTACAGGAGTCCGGTGACAAGGGCCAGAAGGCAGAGGGAGAGTAGGAAACTGATGATAAGGAACACAAATTGAATAAGGACACTGTCGATGTATTGTGAGATTGTTGACCACTGCTATAGGGCAACATTTGTAGTAACTATTAAATGGGAGGCTGTTTTGTCCTGTAAGCCTTCATCTTGGGCGAGAATGGCAGCGCAATTGGAAGAGCATAGTCAATATCACTTAAATGTGTAAGTAAAAAGTTTTGAAATGGTGTTTAAATAAAATAAAAATAAATAAATAAATAAATAAATAAATAAACAAATGAGACTAAAGAGGTACAATAGTCCACTGACAAGGTCCAGAAGACAGAAGGGGACAAGGAAGCCCCCTGGTGATAGGGAATACAAGGTGGAGTAAGGATATTCTTGATGTGCTGTGAGATTGTTAACCATTGTCATAGGGCAACATGTGTAGTAATTGTTAAATGAAAAACTATTTTTTTCTGTAAGCCTTCATCTTAAGTGAGAATAACAGCACAGTTGGAAGAGCGTAGTCAATGTCACTGAACTGTGAATGTAGAAATTTTTGAAACGGTGTATCTTTGGCCATCTGTAATTTTCATCAAAAAAAAAGGTTGAGAATTTAGAGGCTTAATACGTTGTGGGGTTGTTAACCAATGTCAAAAAACAACATGTGTACTACTATTTCATGAGAAACTATTTGCTCTGTAAGCTTTCACCTGAAGTACAATAAAATATATATTAAAAAAAAAAAAAAAAAAAAAAAAACTGAAACAAGACCCATCCTCACACCATGCACAAAAACTAACTCAAAATGGATCAGAGACTTAAATATAAAATCGAAAACAATAAAGATCATGGAAGAAAAACTAGGGACAATGCTAGGAGCCTTAATACATGGCATAAACACAATACGAACCATAAGTAACAATGCACAAGCACCAGAAAAGAGACTAGATAACTGCGAGCTCCTAAAATCAAACACTTATGCTCATCAAAAGACTTCAGCAAAAGAGTAAAAAGACAATCTACAGACTGGGAAAAAATTTTTGGCTACGACAAATCCGATCAGTGTCTAATCTCTAAAATCTACAAGATACTGTAAAACCTCAATAACAAAAACATAAATAATTAAAATGGGCAAAGGATATGAACAGACACTTCACCAAAGAAGATATTCAGGCAGCTAACAGACACATGAAGAAATGCTGACGATCATTAGCCATTAGAGAAATGCAGATCAAAACTACAATGAGATATCATCTCACCCCAACAAGGCTAGCATTAATCCAAAAAACACAAAATAATAAATGCTGGAGAGGTTGTGGAGAGACTGGAACACTTATACACTGTTGGTGGGAGTGTAAGATGGTACAACCACTTTGGAAATCGATTTGGCGCTTCCTTAAAAACTAGAAATAGAAGTACCATACAATCCAGCTATCCCGCTCCTTGGAATATATCCTAGAGAAATAAAAGCCATCACATGAATAGATATATTCACACCCATGTTCATGGCAGCACTGTTCACAATAGCAAAAAGATGGAAACAACTAGGTGCCCATCAACAGAAGAATGGATAAACAAATTATGGTATATCCACACAATGGAATACTACACAACTATAAAGAAACAACGATGAAGCCGTGAAACATAACATGGAGGAATCTGGAGGTCATTATGCTGAGTGAATTTAGTCAGTCACAGAAGGACAAATATTGTATAAGACCACTATTATAAGAACTCAAGTAAAGGTTTAAACACAGAGGAAGAGGAAGTGGAATGAAGGATATCCTTGCTGATGTCAGACAGATTTGAGCTGAAAGCAGAGAATACCAGACAGATGCTTACCTGTGTTTTATTGACTATGCCAAGGCATTTGAATGTGTGGGTTGTAACAAATTATGGATAACATTGTGAAGAATGGGCAATCCAGAACACTTAATTGTGCTCAGGCGGAACCTGTACATAGACCATAGAGGCAGTACTTCGAACAGAACAAGGGGATGCTACGTGGTTTAAAATCAGGAAAGGTGTGTGTCAGGTTGTGTCCTTTCACCATACTTATTCAATCTGTATGCTGAGCAAATAATCTGAGAAGCTGGACCATATGAAGAAGAACATAGCATCAGGATTGGAGGAAGACTCATTAACAACCTGAGAAATGCAGATGACACAACCTTGCTTACTGAAAGCGAAGAGGACTTGAAGCACTTACTGATGAAGGTCAAAGACTACTGTCTTCAGTATGGATTACACTTCAACATAAAGAAAACAAAAATCCTCACAACTGGACCAATAAGCAACAGCATGATTAATGGAGAAAATATTGAAGTTGACAAGGATTTCATTTTACTTGGATCCACAGTCAATGCCCATGGAAGCAGCAGTCAAGAAATCAAATGACGTATTGCGTTCGGCAAATCTGCTGCAAAAGACCTCTTTAACATGTTGAGAAGCAAAGATGTCACTTTGAGGACTAAGGTGCACCTGACCCAAGCCTTGGTATTTTCAGTTGCCTCATATGTATGCAAAAGCTGGGCAATGAATAAGGAAAACTGAAGAAGAATTGATGCCTTTGAATTATGGTGTTGGCAAAGAATATTGAATATACCATGGACTGCCAGAAGAATGAACAAGTCTGTCTTGGAAGAAATACAGCCAGGATGCTCCTTGGAAACAAGGATGGTGAGACTTTGTCTTACATACTTTGGACATGTTATCAGTAGGGATCAGTCCCTGGAGAAGGACGTCATGCTTGATAAGGTACAGGATCAGCGAAAAAGAGGATGGATTGACACAGTGGCTGCAATAATGGGCTCAAACAGCAATGATTGTGAGGATGGCACGGAACTGGGCGGTATTTCGTTCTGTTGTAGCTAGGGTCTCTAAGAGTCAGAATCGACTCGATGGCACCTAACAACAACTTCTAATGCTCCAACTCCTGGAATTCTTTGACCCCCTTGGAATCTGCAATTCATTGATCCTACCATCTTTTTCATTGTTTCTTGCCCTAATTGTTTTCTCACTTCCCTCTTTGTGTGGCTTAAATTCCACGGTCCATCATTATAATCTCTTCCTTACATCTTCAACTTCCTTGGCCCTTTGCTGTATTCACCTGGAAGAAACATCATTAAATCCAATTCTCTATTTTGAACAGGGCTGGGGAAAACTTACAACCATGTTTTGTTTTAAATGCCTTACCATTAACTTCAAATGGGCCCCAGTGTTGCTTGGCAATCTTAGTACATTTCTTAGATCATCTACTCCTTTCTGTCCTAGATTATTTCAAACTTTCTCCTCTCTCTTCTAATTGACAGGGGAGCTTTAGTGGTGCAGTGATTAAGCGCACGGCTGCTAACCGAAAGGTCAGCAATTCGAATGCACCAGCTGCTCCACAGGAGAAAGATGTGGCAGTCTGCTTCTGTAAGGATTTACAGCCTCAGAAACCCTATGGGGCAGTTCAACTCTGTCGTTATGAGTTGGAATCGATATGAGGGCAATGGGTTTGGTTTGGTTTGGTTTTTGGTTCTAATTGACAACACTTCCTCCCCCATGCTCAATCTGATGATTTCAACAGGAAAATGAAAGCCATAGAGGAGAACTTCCACAAACTCCCACCACCACATGCACCTAGTTCCTGCATCTCTGCCCATGTGTCCTGCTTTCCTTCCTGTAATGATGACTGCTGTCTCTGATCCTTTTTGAAGGCCAAGACTTCGCTTAGCACTAGATCCTAGCCTCTCTTCCCCACTCAGCCCATTGCTTCAACAATCCACCCTTTTTCTTACATCATCAATCTCCTTTTGCCATGTAAGGTAACATATTCACAGATTCTGGGGATTAGGGTGAGGACATCTCTTGTGGGGGCATTATTCTGCCTGCCACAGGTATTGATCAAGAAACTAATTAAGCTTAAACTTCAGGACCGCTTTTGCACAAGCCTCTCGTAAGACCCAGGAGGGACCCTAGTAATGTTTTCAAAAATTGGCAAAGGTAAGATATTTTCACCGTAATCAGTTAAGTTTGCTGTCTCTTTACGGTCTGACATTTCCTCTATCACACTTTCCCTCCTGTTGGGTGGCATTAGCATGGTCCTGGGCATATTGGAGATTTAGTCACTAAAGGGAAGTTGAGTTGGGGACACATTTAGCTTAGATTTAGTGAGATATATTTAATGTGGTTTGTAGTAACATCTACAGGTAGTTAAGTTATTGCTAACCTTCCATGTGTAGTTGTGGTTTCTGAACCAACATTGTGATGTAAAGTTGCAAGGCCGGATGTCCTACTGCAATATGAACAAATCATATGGCATCTGGCACCAAAAGTAAGTGGGTGGTTATTATAGATTAAATTACACCCCCCCTCAAAAAATGTGTTGGAATCCTAACCCCTATATCTACAGATGTAATCCTTTTTGAAAACAGGATTTTCTTTGTTATGTTAATTAGATCATACCAGAGTAGGTGGGTGCTAAATCTAATCACTTCTGAGTTATGAAAACAGCAGAAGAGACACACGTGCACACACACAGAGAAAGACAGATGCCACGTGAGGATCATCAAGGAACCTAGGAACACACAGGACTACTGACAAGGAAGAATCAATATGGCTGAGACCCTGATTTGAATTTTGAGCCTCTAGAACTGTGAGAAAATAAATTTCTGTTCTTCAAAGCCATGTACTTGTGGTATTTGTGTTACAACAGCACTAAGACAGTGGTAGAGAAGCAAGATATCAAAAGTAGAGCAGCAGGACCTGCCCCTGAATGATAAATGAACAACTAAATGAAGAGGAGTTTTGATCCACAGCATATTTATGCAGAAATAACCCCAGGCCCTCTTCCTCAGAAGGAGGCTATGGGTGTGGCTGCGCCTGACAGTTTTACTTTCCTGGTGCACCTGGCACACCCAGAGGGCAGGCAGATGATGAAACACAAACGTGAGGCCAAATGTTAACCAAAAATTCAGCTTGAAAGGGGGTTTGAGGCACTACATCTGGGTAGAAAATTAACTCAGGTGTGGGGGTGGGGGACTGGGAGCAAAGAACCTGAGAATATCCCCCAAGACCTGACCCAGGGGTTTGTATCAGTAGAGAGAAGAGGAAAGCAGGACAACTCAGGATTGGATGAGCCAATCAAGCAACTTATTCATTCATTCAATAAATATCTATTGAGCACCTGCTGTGTGCAAGGCACTGTTCCAGGCTCTGGAACGAAGCACTCAAAAATCTCTGCTTTCCTTGTGCTGACATGGTGGGGGCAAGGGCAAAGAAGAGGACAATAAACCTGTTGTTGTTAGGTGCCGCCAAGTTGGTTCCCACTCATAGCGGCCCTATGTACCACAGAATGAAACACTGCCTGGTCGTGCGCCATTCTCTCAATCATTGTTATGCTTGAGCCCATTGTTGCAGCCATTGCATCAATCCATCTTGTTGAGGGTCTTCCTCTTTTTCACTGGCCCTCTGCTTTACCAAGCAAGATGTCCCACTCCAGGGACTGATCCCTACTGATAACATGTCCAAAGTATGTGAGATGTAGTCTTGCCAGCCTTGCTTCCAAGATAGATTTGTTTGTTCTTTTGGCAGTCCATGGTATATTCGATATGCTTCACCAACACCGCAATTCAAAGGCGTCATTTCTTCTTCTGTCTTCCTTATTCGTTGTCCAGCTTTTGCATGCATGTGAGGTGATTGAAAACACCATGGCTTGGGTCAGGTGCACCTTAGTCTTCAAAATGAAAAGAAATGGCTACAAACATCCACTAATAATTGGAATGTGGAATGTACGAAGCATGGATCTAGGAAAATTGGAAATCGTAAAAAATAAACTGGAATGCATAAGCATCGATATCCTAGGCATTAGTGAGCTGAAATGGTCTGGTTTTAGGCATTTTGAATCAGGCAATCATGTGGTCTGCTATGCTGGGAATGACAGCTTGAAGAGGAAGGCACTGCAGTTATCGTCAAAAAGAACATTTCAAGATCTATCCTGAAGTACAGTGCTGTCAGTGATAGGATAATATCCATCCACCTACAAGGAAGACCAGTTAATACGACTATTATTCAAATTTACGCACCAACTACTAAGGCCAAAGATGAAGAAATTGAAGATTTTTAACAACTTCTGTAGTCTGAAATCGATCAAACATGCAATCTGGATGCATTGATAATTACTGGTGATTGGAATGCAAAAGTTGGAAACAAAGAAGGATTGATAGTTGGAAAATGTGGCCTTGGTGATAGAAATGATGCCGGAGATCGCATGATAGAATGTTGCAAGACCAGTGACTTCTTCATTGCAAATATCTTTTTTCACAATAAACATAATAAAAAGTAAATTATTTACTCCGTTGGAAGGTGATGAGTGCTAAGGTGAAAAACAAAGCAGGTGAAGGAGTTGGAAAGTAGTGTGTGTGATGGAGGTGCAGCTTTCAATAGGGAGGCCAGGGAAGGAGATGTTTGAGCCAAGATTTGAAGGACATGAGGGAGAGAGCCTTGTGGCTGTCTGGGGGAGGAGTGTGGTCGGCAAAGGGAACAGCAAGGGCAGAGGTCCTGTGGCAGGAGTGAACTTGGTAAGTTTTTGGAGCAGTCCAGAAGCCAGTGTGACAGAAAGGAGAAAATGAGGGGGAGAAGTAGCACACAAAACCTGAGAAGTAATGGAGATCAGATCTCGTAGGGCCTTGTAATCAATGCAAGGACTTTGGCTTTTGCGCTGAGGAGGGTAGAAAGTCACAGGAGGGTTTTGATCAGAGCAGTGACATGATCTGGCTGCTGTGGGGAGAGCAGATTGTGGGGACAAAGGCAGAAACAGGGAGACCAGTGAGGAGACTATAATCCAGGTGACAGATGATGGTGGCTTTGACTGGAGTGAGAGGTGATCGGGTTTTGGATATATTTTGAAGATAGAACCAATAGGATTTGCTGGATTGGGATATGAGAGAAAGAAAAGAGAGAGGGGAGTGAGAAATTACCTCAAGGTTTGGGGCCTGTGCAACTGGACATTACTGACGGGAGGAAGACTACATGGGAATGGTAGGAAGGCTAATTCTGGAATCGCTGGGATGAGCTACAAGGGCCAGAGGAGGGTCCACATTAAGGGTAATTGGGCCTCAGGTGTGCTAGGGTCTGACTGAATCCAGGATGCAGTAAACATCCCTTGAATGCAGACTAGGTGATCCTTGCTTGGAAAACCAATTCCACTTCATTCACTCACTTACAATTGGTAAATGAACCCACTATCACATTCATGAGCATGTATTTTCAGCTATTTTTTTAAAAGGGATGCTCTTGAGCATTTTCAGCTACAGAAAGGTTGAACTGGACGTGGGAAAGATTAAGAATAAGTAATGATTTTGTACCATATAAAAAGCAAAGCACAAATTGAAAACGTATGTCCATACAAGAACTTGTACATGAACGTTCATAGCTGTATTATTCATAATAGCCAAAAGGTGGGAACAACCCAAATGTCCATCAGCTGATGAATGTATAAACCAAATGTGGTATATTCATACAGTGAAATATTATTCATCAATAAAAAGAAATGATACACTGATACATAGTACACTGTCATGGATTTAATTGTGTCCCCCAAAAATATCTGTCAACTCGGCTAGGTCGTGATTCCCAGTATTGTATGATTGTGTAATCTGAAGTGACTTCCTTATGTGTTGTAAACTCTATCACTATGATGAAGTTATATGTGATCTTCTTCTGTGTTGTCAACTCTATCACTATGATGAGGTTATACTGATAATGTCTACAAGATTGGATAGTGTCTTAAGCCAGTCTCTTCTGAGATATAAAAGAGAGAAGCAAACAGAGACTCTGGGAACCTCATACCACCAAGAAAGCAGTGCTGGGAGCAGAATGTGTTCTTTGGACCTGAGGTTCCTGTGCTGAGATGCTCCCAGACCAAGGGAAGACTGATGCATCACAAGGAGCTTCCTCCAGAGCTGACAGAGAGAGAAAGCTTTCTCCTGGAGCTGATGCCTTGAATTTGGACTTGTAGCCTACTCGACTGTAAGAAAATAAATTTCTCTTTGTTAAAGCCATCCACCTGTGGTATTTCTGTTGGAGCAGCACTAGATGACTAAGACATACACCATGAATGAACTTTGAAAACATTACGCCAAGTTGAAGAAGCCAGACACAAGAGACTACATATTGTATGATTCCATTTATATGAAGTGTCCAGAATTGGCAAATCTATAGAGACAGAAAGCAGATTAGTGGATGTTTAGTGCTGGGAGTTTTGGAGGGAAATGGGGAGTAACTGTTGTTGGTACAGGGTTTATTTTGGGGATGATGAAAGTGTTCTAGAATTGACTATAGTGATGGTTGCACATATCGATGAATATATCAAAAGCCATTGAACTGGACACTTTAAATGGGTGTCATGGATTGAACTGTATCCCCCAAAAATATGTGTCAGCTTGGCTAGGCCATGATTCCCAGTATTTTGTGGTTGTCCTTTATTTTGTGATCTGGTGTAATTATCCTCCATTTTGTGATGTGTCGTAAATCCTAACCACTATATGTTAATGAGTCAGGATCAGTGTGGGGTGTATCTTGAGTCACAGCCTTCCATGAGGGTATGACTCAAGTCACACCCTTACTCAAGTCACACCTTTACTCAAGTCACATCTTTGCTTGAGTCATGCCTTTTAACTTACAAGAGACAAAAGGAGAGAGAAGTAAGCAGAGAGGGGAGGGACCTTACTACTACCAAAAGAGAAGAGTCAGCAGCAGAGCGTGTCCTTTGGACCTGGTGTCCCTCAGCTGAGAACCTCCTAGACCCAGGGGAAGATTGATGCCAAGACACATGGAGATCTCTAAGGAACGCCAGGCCCACAGGTGTTGAAAGGAGACAAGGACCTTTCCCAAGAGCCAACAGAGAGACAAAGCCTTGCCCTAGAGCTGGTGCCCTGAATTTGGACTTCTAGACTCCTAAACTGTGAGAGAAAAAAAATCTGTTTGTTAAAGCCATCTACTTGTGGTATTTCTGGTGTAGCAGCACTAGATAACTAAGACAGTGGGTTAATTAGATGGTATGTGAATTATATCTTAATTAAGCTGCTATAAAAAATTTCATTATGGTAATGGCTGTACATCTCTGTGAATATACTAAAGTGATTGAATTGTATACTTTAAATGGCCAGATTGTGTGGTATGCGAATTATATCTTAATAAAACTGTAATTAAAAAAAAAATTCTACTGTGTTTTAGGTAAAAGTTTACAGAGGACTTTAGTTTCCTATTCAACGAATTGTACACAAAGTGTTCCATAACACTGGAACATTTCTTTTCATCTGGTTTTCCTAACCCTTCTTGCCTTCTCATCTTCACTTTTGAGTAAATGTTCTCCTTTTGGTCTTGTGTAATTGTTTGTCCTATGGAGCATGTTCTTTTCAGGTGTTATTGTCTGTTTTATAGGCCTGTCTATTGCTTGGCTGGTAGGTGGTTTCCAGGAATAGTTACAGTTCCAAGTCAGAGGGGTCTCTTAGGGCCTAGTCTCAGGGGTTCCTCCAGTCTCTATCAGGCCAGTAAGTCTGGTCTTTTTAATGAATTTGATTTTTTATTCTACATTTTTCTCCCATTCTGTCCAGGACCCTCTATTGTGATCCCAGCCATAGCGGGGTACCATCTAGTTCTTCTGGTCTCGGGGTCATATAGGCTGTGGCGCATGTGGTCCGTTAGTCCTCTGGACTAATTGCTCCCTTGAGTCTTTGGTTTTCTTCACTCTCCTTTACTCCAGATGGGAAGAGACAACTAGTTGTATCTTAGATGGCTGCTTGCAAGTAAAGCTGAAATATTTTTAAAGGTTTTTTTTTTTTTTTTTTTAAAGTGCCCACCACTATTTCTCTAAGGGAGCTGTTACTGCAGAGCACCTCATGTGAACATATGTCACGGCCTGCCATTGAGACCATCAGACCACAAATGATTCCATCCAGTCACACTTGCCAATGCTCAGTCATGCGCTGGTCACATGTAGCGGTCAGTACTTGAGGCTGATCATGGGACTTTACAGGACATTTTATAAATGCCATGCTTGAGCTGACAAAGCTAATTACCCATAGCATGTACCACAGCATTGGTCAAGAGCACAGGCTCTGCAGTGAGACACCCCTGATTGTGAATCTTAGCTCTGCCTTATGATCTCCACAAGTTAGCCTCTGTCAGCCTTGGCTTCCTATTCTGCAAAATGGAGGTAATAATCTCTACCCCATGGGCTAGTTAAAGGTTTTAAATGAAATGCTATTTGCAGCGCCTAGAACTGGGTAAAGGATCAGTCAATGGTAGCTGCCATCATTAATCATAATGCATATAAAGTACTGAGCAGAATGCCTGGTGCATAGGAAGTGCTCAAAATACAAAACGACTGAATTATAGTTTTCACCAGAAAAATGTCTATGAGACAGAATAAACTTTGCAGACAAGGGCAGAAAATTTGAATTCTGTTGCTACCAGCAAAAGTTGGTGACTCTGGAAGATTGCTACTTGCCCTATACCTGGCTTTCATTTGGTCCCTCTGCAGCAAATACCCACACAGCCTAATGCATCAGGCTTTCCCCTAGAGCCTCCTGGGCACCCCGACCACATCACTGATGACCAAATCCAAGCTTTCTGAAGCGTCTGAGAGAGCATTCCTACCGAGAAACTGGAGACCTTGACCAGGAGCCAAGACAGGAAGTGACATTGCCCCTCCAAGGCATGATCTGAGACCAGGAGCTATAAAAGAAATTCGTAGTAGGAAGGAATTGAAATTAGTTATCCCAGGAATGCAAAAGTATTTCAGCAGCAGAAACTCTATTAATGTAATCTACCATATTAGCTGGTTAAAGGAGAAAAATATGATCATCTCAATGCTGATAAAATTTAATACTCATTTATGGTTAGACATTAGTAAACCAGGAATTGAAGGGAAATTCCTGTTCCTAATAAAAATATCATTATATATATATATGAAATGATATTTTATAAGCAAAAGTAGGTGAAAAAGTATATGTATTATGGTACTTTTTTTACCTACTTTTGCTTATAACAGCAGAATTCAAAATTTCTGCCCTTGTCTGTAAAGTTTATTCTGTCTCATTTATCTTGTGAAAACTATAACTTAATCATTTTATGATTTTTAAAAATATATACACATAATATATATACACACATTTTACATATATATATATGTATATATGTATATATATATATATATATATAAAATGTGTATACACCCACACACTACCCAGGTGAAACAGCGTAGTTAATGATGAAATCTTAGAACTATTTCTGAACCAAGAACAATGCAAGGATGCTGGCTATCATTCATACTGTTTCATATTATAATGATAGTCCTAGCCCATAGAATGAGGGAAAACACTAACAAAGCAAAAAAGTAAGATATAAGTTAGAAGATAGTGCATATGACCTATAAATGGTTAATTCCAGAATATATAAAGACTTCTTGTACGTCCATTGGAAAAAACAAATAACCTATTAGAAAAGTGGGTAAAAGATATGAACAGGTGATTCCCAGAAGAGGATTACTTAATGGCCAGTAAGTACAGTAAAACCCATGAAAGCCAGAACCTGTGTAAGGCAGAAACCTGTCAGAGAAGGAAAACTCAAATATGTTTCACTAAAACGATCTATGGAAAAATGTAAGACTGCACCCTGTCAAAGGCAGAAAACTTGTGAGACCTGGAAAAACAAGGCAGTTCCATTGAGTTCTGGCACTCACAGGCATCGATATATATTTTTAAAATGTGTCACCTCCCATGGTTTCAGGGGACATCTAGATCAATTTGCATAACAAAGTTTGTTAAGAAAATGTTCTGCATCCCACTCTGGTGAGTGGCATCTGGAGTCTTAAAAGCTAGCGAGCGGCCATTTAAGATGCATCAATTGGTCCCAACCCATCTGGAGCAAAGGAGAATGAAGAATACCAAAGACACAAGGAAAGTATTAGCCCAAGAGGCAGAAAGGGCCACATAAACCAGAAACTTCATCAGCCTGAGACCAGAAGAACTAGATGGTGGCCGGCTACCACCAAATGACCGCCCAGACAGGGAACACAACAGAGAGTCCCTGACAGAGCAGGAGAAAAGTGGGGTACAGAACTCAAATTCTAGTCACAAGACCAGACTTAATGGTTTGACTGAGACTGGACGGACCCCGGAAGACATAGCCCCCGGACTCTCTGTTGGCCCAAAACTAAAGCCATTCCCGAGGCCAACTATTCAGACAAAGATTAGACTGGACTATGGGACATAAAATGATACTCGCGAAGAGTGTGCTTCTTAGCTCAAAACGGTACATGAGACTAAACCGGCAGCTCCTGTCCAGAGGCGAGATGAGAAGGCAGAGAGGGTCAGAAGCTGGTTGAATGGACATGGGAAATCCGGGGTAGAAAGGAGGAGTGTGTGCTGTCACAGTATAGGGAGAGCAACTAGGGTCACATAACAATGTATGTATAAATTTTTGTTTGAGAGACTAACTTGAATTGTAAACTTAAAGCACAACAATTAAAAAAAAAAAAAGAAATGTTTCATCTCACTAAAAATCGGGAAAATTAAAATCTCAGTAAAATATCATATGAGTGATGGTTCTTTACTTTTTTCCCACCCTGATTTCCTGTATTGATTTAATTACAAAACAGAAAAATGCTTGATTCCGAATCCTTCATTTTCTGCGGCATCAGAGTGGGGACCTGAACTTTTCAGGCCAGCCCTCACACCTGTTCAATGGACAGGCAGGCAGGAGTCTCAACTGAGTGTGTACACAGCACCTGGCACTTTGCCATCCAGGGCCTCCCAGCTTGGACCCACCCATGCGCACAGGCGGCTGTGTTTTTGCCAGGGCCTCAGATCTCAGGCTTTCATCCTCAACAGGCTTGAAGAACATCAGTTCATTAGTTTCACCCATGTGAAGAGGAAGGGGTTCCCCATCCGCCAACTCCTCAGGCAGAGGGATGGACACCCACACCTAGCCAGCAGCTGAGGGTAAACCTTGAGGAGGGGTGTTTACAGAAAAGATGTCAGGGATGGGGGTGGGCAGCAACAGAGGCACATGCTAGAGGCGATTTCCTTTGGTGGCAGATGCCAAAGGGCGGACTTTATTGAGCTCCTTAAATTTTTAAAGACTTTTGTTGGTGATGTTTTGTTTGGCTGTCACTATTTTATTGAGGAGGGCAGACAAGTTGGCTTTGGTGTCCTTAACTATTGTGTATGAGGGTGTAAAAGCAAAGGCTGCTGCAAGGACATACAGATACAGATGAGTTGGGTGGGAGGTGGGGCTAGGACTCAGGAGAATCCTTTGTATGCCTCCAGCAACAGAATGGTTTCTGGATTCTTCTGTCTGGACAATTCTCTCTTCTCAGCTCGGGGTTTTTTATCCAAAGGGGAGTTGTCCTTTATAGTTCTGATCCATAGGTTCTGGATTAAACACTTCAGAATATTAGAGTTCAGACAAGACTGGTTTTTAACTCACAAATAACACACGTGCTTTGTAGAAAACTAATAGGAAAAAGATCTAGGTACACCAAAAAGGAAGAAAGAACAAGATTACTCATAATTTTGCCCCTTACCAAAAAAAAAAAAAAAAAAAAATCAGTGTTCCTGTTTTGGTGTCTATTCTCCATTTATTCATTTAATAAATATATATTAAGCGCTGACTGTTTGCTAGATTGGATGCCAGGGACTCAGTGGTGGAATCTGTCATAGAGGTCACAGTCTAACTGGAAGATAGAAATTAATCAAATAAGCACACAAAGAAATGGACAATTTAAACAGTGACAAGGCTATATGAGGTCCTATGAGAGCATAAAATACAAGGTCTGGCCTAGTTAGAGAGGTTAGGAAAGGCTTCTCTGAGGAAGTGGCAATTAAGCTGAGATCAAAGAATAAGTATAAATTAAGTGAGAAATGAAGAAGGAAAGAAGAATGCTCCAGGCAGAGGAAAGAGCATGTGCAAAAGTCCTGTGGCAGGAAAGATCATGGCAAGTTCAAGGGCTAGACAGAGGACTGTGTGGCTGGAGCAGAAAGGGGGCAGGAGTGTGGAGAGGGAGATGAGCATTGGAAGGTGGGCAGGGCCAGACCGTGCAGCCCCCTTGGAAGATTTTGTTAAGAAGTTTTTATTTTGGTTAATGGGAAACCATTAAAGGGTTTTCATGCAGGGAAGATGAATTATCAGATTTTCTTTTTTAAAAAAAGTTATGATATTTTTCTATGCATTTATGTATTCCATTAATTTTTTCTATAAAAAGCGATTATTCTTTAGACAGTGTTTTTTAATTTAAAAAAATTTAAAGCCTCAGCATTTTATTATAAAAATATTCAAATACACAAAAGAATGAAAGAATTGTACAATGAGCACCCATATAGCACCACCTAGAATCTCTTATCGACATTTTGATATATTTGCTTTATCATCTGTCTGTCCAGTTATCCATCCCTCTATTCATCTATCAAGGAGCCCTGGTGGTGCAGTGGTTAAAGCACTTGGCTGCTAAATTAAAGGTCGGCGGTTCAAACCCACCAGCCACTCCATGGGAGAAAGATGTGGCAGTCTGCTTCCGTAAAGCTTTACAGCCTTGGAAACTCTATGGGGCAGTTGTACTCTGTCCTATAGGGTCGCTATCAGTCGGAATCAGCCCAGTGGCAATGGGTTTTATCCATCCATTAACCCCTTTCTGTTTGTATTCTATAACATACTGTATACATCTTTCCATAAAAACAAACATTCTTCTACAGTCACATGTTAAATGGCTGCTGCCTACTCCACCATTGGATGCAGCATTTATGTAATGCTTGAAAGAGCTGCCTTATTTTGAGCCCTTAAAGATAATATCCCAGTTGGGATGTCTGAGGGGGCCCAGTAAATAACGCCTCTCTTTGCAACCTGACTTCTAAACCAATTGAGAAAGAAGACAAAGGAATCAGTAGACGAGAACCAAAATAGTACCTTCTTACTAATAAAGTTGATATTGGAGAATGTGGTTTAAATCTGCAGACAAGTGGGCTTATTTATGCTGAACCCCATATTAGGTAGATTTAACCAATCTTAATCTGCCTCTCTGCCAGCAATTTGTGTTGGGAGGAACAGAGCAGAACATGCCTTCAGTGGGCACTGGTCTCCTTGCTGCAAATTTCTATATATTGAGCTGAGTGGTGGATACACTGGTATATACATATGTAAAAATTCATCAAGCTGTACGTTTAAAATTTACACACTTAAACTAAGTATAACCCGTTGCCATCGAGTCGATTCCGACCCATAGCGACCCTATAGGACGAGTAGAACTGCCCCATAGGGTTTCCAAGGAGCAGCTGGTGCATTCAAACTGCCGACCTTTTGGTTGGCAGCTGTATCACTTAATCGCTGCACTACCTGGGCCAACTAAGTATAAATTATATCTCAATTAAAAAAGAAAGAACTTTTCCAGAGTGTAGGCCTAGCCTTAGGTGGTTTTGAATCACATAGAGAAAAAGTTATTTCATTTTCCATTCTTCCTCAGTTCGAGAAGACAGTCTCACTTTGATGTCAGTATGACTTTAACATCTAGCACATTTAATTGCTTTCCTTTTAAACAGAGAACTGGCCCCAGGCTCAGGCCCCAGTAGGCAGCAATATCCAGCCAGGATTTAATGACATTGTTTTGTTTTCCTTGTATTGATATATATTTTTTTTTAATCAGTTGCCTTCTGTTTATGGCCAGTGGTGTTGGTTTTCCATTTGATGTAGTAATATCATTTGCTTTTAGAGGAAAGTTGCTTAAATTAAAAGTGAGTGATATTAAGAAAAATATGAAGTATACAGGAGCCATGGTAAAACGATGGTAAAGAAAAATAATGATGGATCTTCAATGACTGAAGTTTGGAGAACATAATTCTAGTAAATTCTGTCTTTTAAAAGAAACAAACCCAAATGTTACCTCACACACACCTGCAGCTACACCCCATTTTCTTACTCCCCTTTAAACAAAACTTGAAAAGTTGCCCATACTTGCTTTCTTGCCTACAATTAACTCTTCAGTCTAATCAAATCTGGCTTCTGAGTTTATTCTCCAGTGAAACTCTTCTCTTAATGACCTAGAGTAGCCAAATTCAATGGACATATCTCTGACCTCATCTTTAATGGCCTCCCAGCAGCATTTCCCTATGAGTTGAAATCTACTCGTCGGCAATCTGTTTGGTTTGGTTTTCAGCAGCATTTGACACAGCTGACCACTTCCTCTTTTCTGATACTCTCTTCTGTTAACTTCAATCTTGAGATTTCTCTTTTACCTCCTTCATCCAGCTTTCAAATGTTAGAGTCCTTCAGGGCTAATCCAATGGTTTTAAGTATCATCTATATGGAGATAGCCATGTTTATACCTCCAACCCAGCCTTACCTCTTAGCACTAGACCCAAACATCCTCAGCCAGCTCAACATCTGCACCTGGCTAGCTTACAGCACCTCCTGCTTCACAGTCCAAATGGAACTCTTGATTCCTCCTCCACCTAATTCTATCTCCATAAATGGCATCACCATCTATCCAACTCCCAAACCTAGGAGATGGTCTTGATTCCTCCTTTCTTTCACCCCCAAAACCAATCTATCAGAAAGTCTTGTTAGTTTTACCTCAAAGCTCTATTTCGAATCTGACCACTTTTCTCCATCTGCTCTGCCACCAGTATAGTCCAAACTACCATTATCTCTCACCTGGACACAAAAAATCACACCGCTTACTGTAGCTACAAAGTGCTACATGAGTCACTGTGTGATCTAGCTCTCACCTGTTTCTCTAACCTCACCTGATACCTCTGTCTTTCACTTACTCTGCTTCAGTCACATTGTCTTCTCTCTGTTCCTGGTTTCTAGAATTTGCCTACCTCAGAGCCTTTGCATGTACTTTTCCCTCTACCTGGAATACTCTTTCTCACAGCTTTTCCTATGATTAACTCCTCATCAACTTTCAGGTCTTAGCTGAAATGTTGCCTCCTCAGAGAGTCTGACCACTCTTATCAAACATATTAAAAATAAGCTTCCCTAGTGACTGTCTCATTGCCTTGTTTATTTCCTTCATAGCATTTACAACAGTCTGTAGTTATTTTGTTTATATACTTCTCCACTTGTTTATTATTATACACTCCATGAAAGCAAGGATCTTGTCTGTTTGGTTCACTGCTGTATCCCCAGTGCCTAAAATAGCACCTGACACATAGTAGGCCCTCAATAAATATTTGTTGAATGTAATGAATGGAGAGGTGAGTGAGGTTTAGATCTGACAGGCCTCACGAGCCCTGAACACAGCACAATGGGGAGACAATTAGGGATTTTAATCAGAGATACCAAGTGGTCAGATTTAGCTGTTTTCAAAGACGCATTTCCAGTAGTGGGAAAAACGGATTGGAGGCAGACTAAGGAAGGCTACCACAGTAGGCCAGGATACAGATGATAGGAGAATTAAATGAATAACATACACAAAGCACTTGGCACCTAAGGGTATGGAATAAGGGGAGCTATTATTACCAATATAGCAGGCAAGCAAGGACTACTTGAATTAACAACTAAGTAAAGTTAGGAGTTTGAGAGAGAGAGGGATTTGTGTATTCCCTGGAATCTCTGAGCTTCCAATTTCCTCCTCCAGTATTAAATGCTAGAATTCCTTATCCTTATCAAGTTATTTGACCTTTATTCTGGTGGTTTATTTTGCCTTCATATGCACAGTCTTCCCCTGTGTTCCTGCTCATCACTTTTATCCTATCAGCTGGGAGGTGGGGAGAGTTTCATGGAGAGAGCTTGTAGCACCTCTTATTAGCTGTGTGACCTTGGCAAGTCACCCAGTCCCTCTGAACTCAGTGTTATCATCTGTAGAATGTGGTTCTATCCCTTGTGAGAATCAGCAGATAACTTCCCAGAAAATATTTTCAAAATGCAAGAAAAGGCATTTATTATTATTATTATTAATTCATTCAATAATTACTCAGTAACACCTACAATGTGTTAGGTGGCGCAGTGGTAAACCATTCAGCTGCTGTCTTAGTCATCTGGTGCTGCTCTAACAGAAACACCACAGGTGGATGGCTTTAACAAAGAGAAAGTTTATTCTCTCAGTCCAGTAGGCTACAAGTCCAAATTCAGGGCATCATCTCCAAGGAAATGCTTTCTCTGTCGGCTCTGGAGGAAGGTCTGTGTCATCAGTCTTCCCTTGGTCTGGAAGGTCCTTGTGATGCATCAGTCTTCCCTTGGTCTGGGAGCATCTCAGGGCAGGAACCTCAGGTCCAAAGGACGCGCTCTGCTCCTGGCACTGCTTTCCTGGTGGTGTGAGGTTCCCATGTGTCTCTGCTCGCTTCTCTCTTTATATCTCAAAAGAGATTGGATTAAGACACTATCTAATCTTGTAAACCTCATCAATATAACCTCATCACAGTGATAGAATTTACAACACGTAAGGAGATCACATCAGATTACATAGTCATACAATACTGGGAATCATGACCCAGCCAAGTTGACAGATATTTTGGGGGGGGACACAATTCAATCTATGACAGCTGCTAACCAAAAGTCGGCAGTTCAAATCCACCAGCCACTCCTTGGAAACCCTATGGGGCAGTTCTACTCTGTCCTCTGGGGTCACTATAAGTTGGAATCGACTCGACTGCAATGGTTTTACTTTTGGTTTTTTGCTGTGTTAGGCACTTTTGTTGTTGATGGGAATTCAGCAATGATGGGAAGAAAAAAAAAAAAGACAAAAATACAGTCCTTATGGGGCTGCCATTATACTGAATTCCCTTCAGATCCTGGGTTTTTTGGATTTTGCTCATATTTTCCCAAATTGTCAGATCATCTTGGACCCCTCTAGATTCTGGGCCCTATCACAATTTTATTGAGTCAGAATGGAGGAAGGTGGCCTGGGGATGTTATTTTTAAACACAATCTCTCAAGTTATTCAGAAAAATCAGAAAATACCAAATTAAGGGGATAAAGCTGCCTCCCTTTTCCTTTTACCAAACACTAATCAGTAATCCTGCATACACATCTGTTTATCTACTGAACTTTTCAAAACAGTTCTAATAAGAGGTGGCTTCAAATGGCTCCCAGAAAGAGCAAGTCCAAACAGCAGAACTAGCCATGTGACCTTGAATGAGCAGGCGGTGGGGGTAGTGGAAAGCCCTTCTTGGGCTGTATTTTTTGTTTAATACCTATATACTTTTATTGTGATAAAACGTATATAACAAAATTTTTTCCATTTTAACCATTCTTAAGTGTATAACTCAGTGACATAAATTACATTCACATGTTTTGCAACCATCACTACTATCTATTTCCAAAAGTTTTTCAACACTCCAAGCAGAAACTCAAAACCAAAAACCAAACCCACTGCTGTAGAGTTGATTCCAACTCATAGCAACCCTATAGGATAGAGTAGAACTGCCCCATAAGGTTTCCAAGGCTGTAATCTTTACAGAAGCAGACTGCCACATCTTTCTCCTGTGGAATGGCTGGTGAGTTTGAACCACCAATCTTTTGGTTAGCAGCAGAATGCTTTAACCACTGTGCCACCAGGGCTCCTTAACAGAAACTAGTACCCCTTAAACAATAACTCCCCTTTTCCCCCTCCTCCCAGCCCCTGGTAACCTCTCATCTTTTGTTTCTATGCATTTGCCTCTTCTGGATATTTCATATAAGTGGGATCGTACAATATTTACCCTTTTGTATCTGACTTATTTTACTTAGCATAATGTTTTTAAGGTTCCTCCATGTTGTAGCATATAGTGGAACTTCATTTCTCTTTATGACTGAAGAATATTCCATTTTGTCCATTCATCTGTTGATGGACACTGGGTTATTTCCACCTTGTTGTGGAAATAATGCTCCAGTGAACATTGGTGTACAAGTCTCTGTTTCAGTCCCTGCTTTTAAGTCTTGGGTCTATACCTAGGAGTGGAATTGCTGGGTCATATGATAATTTTTGAGCAGCCGCCATTTTACATTTCCACCAGCATTGCACGAAGGTTTCAATTTCTCCACATTCTCGCCAACACTTGCTATTTTCCTGATAATAGACATCCTGTTGTTGGGTGCTGTTGAGTCGATTTTGACTCACAGTGACCCCACATGACAGAGCAGAACTTCCCCATAGAGTTTCCTAGGCTGTAATTTTTACAGAAGCAGATTACCAGGTCTTTCTCCTGCAGAGCCTCTGGGTGGGTTCCAACCACCAACCTTTTGGTTAGCAGCCAAGTGCTTGATTGTTGCGCCACCAGGGCTCCATCCTAATGGGCATGAAGAGGTATCTCATTGTGATTTTGATTCGCATTTCCCTGATGACTAATGACTTTGAGCATCTTTTTATATGCATATTGGCCATTTGTATGTCTCCTTTAGAGAAACGTCTATTCAAAGTCTTTTGCCCATTTTTTAATTGAGTTCTATGTCTTTTTGTTGTTGAGATTCTGGGCTGTATTTTTGTCCAAGCTCTGCCACTGAGCTTGCTGTGTGACTGTGGGCAGGTCACATTCCTGATCTGGGTCTCAATGTCCTCATTACCAGAACGAGGTTAGATCTCCCAGATATCGGTTCGTGGAATAGTGCTGGGTTGGCTGCATCAGAATTGCCTGGGTATGATGAGAAATTTGGCAGCAATTATAGGTGATAGTTGCACAACATGATTACTGTAATTAATATCACTAAATTGTACAACTGAAAAATGTTGAATTGGCAAATATTGTGTTACACATCTCTTTACAAAAAAAAAAAAAGTCACCTGGTGAGTGTATTAAATATCCAGATTCCTGGGTCCCCTGAACTGGCAAGTCTGACTCAGTGGATCTAGGATGGCATCCATTACCTCCTATACTTTTAATAAGCTTCCTGGGTAATTTTTATATCCAGATTTAGGATCTCACTAGGCTAAATCAAGCTGTCTCTGCCTCGGTTTTCTCATCTGTAAAATGTAATGATTCTTCAAATGGTAGGATTAAATAAGTTAATTTATATAATGCACTTAGAACAGTGCCTGGCACATAGTAAATATTGTGTATGTTATCATTGTTATATCAGTCAGAGTCCAATCAGGAAGAGAGAAACCACTGTGAGTATTTAAACCAGAAAGAATTTAATGCAGGGGTGATGGAGAATCTAAGAAGCCAAACAGGGAACAGTGATACAACCCAGAGATTAGGCAGTAGGAAGCCATCTAACCCTTGGCAGGAGGGAGAGAGGGAAAAAATGGTGTTACTGGAGCGCAGAGTCTGGGGCCACCTGGCAGATCCTGGACCCACAGCAATAGCTGGAGCTACAGAAAAGACACAGCCACCCCCAATACACTGCTGAGGAAGGAGGAGAAATACCCCGGTTTTTCCCTTTCTCCTGCCTTCCTGTCTCCCACCATGGCCTCCCATTGGCAGAACCCAGATGGAAGTCATTTCTCAAGGAAATATGCAAAACATAGTCTGCAGGAGTCACCCCTGCTTTAAAAGGGAAAGATGAATAATGGATCTGAAGGCAGATGTTTATCTTTATTACCATTTTCTTTAAAGTTCTTTTTGGCCCTAAAGTTCTCAAAGTTTCTGACCTTTAGCCAACCATTGGGATTCAGGGCTTCATGAGTGCTTATTGATTAATTGATTCCTTGCCCTCAACGTACACACATAAATAAATGCTTGGCTTCTGATCTCTGGAAACTGACAGCTGCAGACCTTGGCAAAAAAATCTCTGGGGCACAGTCACACCTGAGATTCAGGGAAAGGGAAGGTATGCGGATCAAGTTTCTAGGCAGGGATCCCTACCTCAGCCCATTTAGTTGTTCGGAAGTGATGAGTAAGACCGGCTGGCCAGTGGAATCATGGGACAAAAAGGAGCATCCCAGGAAGCTCAGGAACAGACACACAGAAAGTAAGATTGTGGAATCATTTGTGCAGAGCACTAGACGGGGAGCCAGGTGGTGAGTCAAAAAAGGGGCCAGGAAATAGGGCCTCACCCTGTTTCTAGGCTACTTCCTAGAAAAGCCAGGGGTAAAACAGGACTGGTAAACACCGCTTGACTTTGGGACATATCTTCATAAGTGTGCTCCTTGGGAGTGGAGCTCTGGGGATTTTGCTACCAAAAATGGGCAGAAAAGCTCTTTCTCAATGTTTCTTGGAGGACCCAGAATTTAACCTTGGACTGGAGGCATATATGTTTATTTTGGGAGGTTCTTAAAAGGAAAGATTTGATATTATGGAGTTCTTCCTAATATCCAAAAAACCTGCTTCCTGGATTTATTCTTCCAGAAAATATTTACGGATTGCAGGTTGCCAATAGATTCAGAATATGCATCTTGGAGTGACACAAAGCTGGGTTAGAACCCTGGTTCTGCCTCTGCCCCAGTTGTGTGGCCTTGAGGAAGGGATGTAACTTCAGTTTTCTTGTCTATGAAATGGGACTAATATGAACTACCTCATAGAGTTGTAAGGATTAGAATGAGATCATGCATGAAAGTACTTAGCACAGAGCCTAGTACCCAGTGAGCCCTTAGGAAACAGTAGTAATTCATCTTATAATATCTTATAATTGCATGACACTTTGCAAAACACTTTCCCCATGTTAACTCATTGGATCTCATAACAGCTGTACAAGGTAGGTCAGGGAACCAACATTGATTTTGCTTCTACTATGCATCTAGCACCCTGCTAGATACTTAACAGTTATTATCTTGTTGATTTCATTCAGTCAATAAATATTTGAGTATCTATTATATGCCGGACTTATCTGTGCAGTACAGGTCAGCAGTGAGTAAAGCAAACAAAAACCCATACCCTCATAGAGGACACAGTCAATGGGGAAGAGAGACAGTAAATACAATTTAATGAACACTTGTGTTTACGATGCTTTACAAATATTAACTCATGACCTGTGAGGAAGGTCTTGTTATGCTTATCCCATTTTACAGATGAGACACTCTGAGGCACAGGCACTTGTCCAAGGTCTCACAACCAGGAAAAGCTGGATTCAGGATTCAAAGCCAGGCAGTGAGGCTCCAGAGCCTTTGCTCTTAATTATTATTCTACATTGCCACTCTTAAAACAAACAACAACAAAACACACACACACATATGCACACACATATATATAAACATATATATACTAATAAATTACTAATAAACCAGAGTGTGATAAGTGCTAGGAAAAAAATAAGTCAGGATAAGGGGAAATAGAGGGAACCCTGATGGCACAAAGCACTCAACTGCTAACTGAAAGGTTGGCAGTTAGAACTCTCCCAGCAGCTCCAAGGGAGAAAGACCTGGCGATCTGCTCCCTAAAAGATTACAGCCCAGAAAACCCTATGGGGCAATTCTACTCTATCACATGGGGTCACTATGAGTTAAAATCTTCTCGAAGGCACCGAACAACAGCAACAACAATGGGGAATAGAGGGTGATGCAGCTATCTATGTAGAACAGTCAGGGAAGGCCTCTCTGAGGAGCACATTTGAGCAGAGGCCTGAAAGAACTGAGAGAGAGAGGCAGGTAGACATCTAGGGGAAGAGCAATCTAGGCAGAGGAAACAGTAAGTGGCCAGAGGCCAGCCCTTTTAAGAGAGTCTCTGGCACAGGCTGTTAGAAGCATTAGCACACCAGAAACCAGGGGAAGGGAGCTCAGAAACCTTGAAGGGGCTCCTAGGGGATGTGAGCCATCCCTGTCAGTGTCCACAACATCTTCCCCATCTCAGAAAATGGGACCCATCCTGCTGGAGGACCACCCCTCCCGAGTGCAGCTGTGGTCAGGAGCAGGAACACAGCCACTGCCCCAGAGGAGAGCAGGGAGAGCCCAGGGAAAAAATTCCGCAACATCTTTCCTCCTGCTCTTCATCTGCTGGTGGTGCCTCTCATTGTCTAAACCCAACCGAAGCCTGAGGGCAAGGAAGCCCAGCAGATGAGATATATAAAGCCATCCTTGACACTCTCCTCTCACACTACACATCCAATCCTTCAGCCAAACTTGTGGGCAATACCTTCAAAATAGACCCAGAGAACCCAAGGTTGAGTAAGGATATTGTGGATGTGTTGTGAGATTGTTAACCATTGTCATAGGGCAACATTTGTAGTAACTGTTAAATGAGAAACTATTTTGTTCTGGAAGCCTTCATCTTAAGTGAGAATAACAGCACAATTGGAAGAGCGTAGTCAATGTCACTGAACTGTGCATGTAGAAATTTTTGAAATGGTGTATCTTTGGCTATGTGTATTTTCACCAAAAAAAAAAGGTTGAGAAGTTAGAGGGTTGACATATTGTGGGGTTGTTAACCAATGTCATAAAACAATATGTGTACCACTGTTTCATGAGAAACTATTTGTTCTGTAAGCCTTCACCTGAAGTACAATAAAAAAACAAAATAGACCCGGAATCTGATCACTTCTCACCACCCCCACAGTGACCACCCTAAATCAAGCCATTTTCATCTTTTGCCTGGATGACTGCCATCAAATCTAATGGACCTCCCTGCCTTCCTACCTCATACCTCAACACCACTCCTCTGCTCAACACCTCCCCTCCTACCCAGAGAAAAAGCCAAGTTTTTACAGTGGCCTAGGAGGCACTAAAAGACTTGCTCCCTGACTCTCTGACTCATTTCCTGCTTGCTCACTCTGGTCACACTGGCTTTTTTGCTGTCCCAAGTAATCTACTGCCTCAGGGCCTTTGCCCTGGCGGTTTTCTCTGCTTGGAATACTTTCCCCACAGATATCCTTAGCCACAGCTTGCTGCATCACTTCCATCCAGTCTTTGCTCAGATGTTTTCTTCTCAGTGAGGCCTATGTGCTTCCCTGTTTGCTCCAACCCCGCCCCAGATCCATTTAGACTTTTCTCCCCTCTGGCCTGTGCCTGGGGACAACAACCCCTGTCAACCCCATCACCTGGGCTTTCTTGCCCTCAGGCTTCTGGTTGTGTTTAGATTATGGGAGGGAGGTGCTGCCAGGAGGAGAAGGGCAGGGGAGAGAGATGTTGGGGTATCTTTTTTCTGTGTTCTCCCTGCTCTGCTCCCGGGAAGTGGCTGTATTCCTCCGCCTGACCACAGCTGCAGTCGGGAGGGGTGGTCCTCTGCTCCAGCTCCCACCGACCTCCAATAACGTAATTTCCTCCCTTTGCCTTTCAGTCCTCAGAATGGTAACCTCTTCTGGCTGTTGCTGGTTTCGGCCTCAACACCCCTTTTGGTTCCTAAACCCTGCTGTGCCTCTAGTCCCTTCACTGAAGACTTGAACCACTAGGTTCAGTTTCCTGCCAAACCCTCATTGAAACACCTGCCGGATCACCCTATTCAGTTTCCAACCCCACCCTGTGTACCGCGAATTCGCACTACCCATTCTGTACTTGTTCTTCTACACACTACATATCACCATCTAGCATATGTTTATTTTTTTCTATCCCCCCACATCCTGAAATGGAAGGTCCTACGGTGCAGGGATATTTATCTGTTTTGTTCACTCTAGTATCCCCACGGCTCAGAACAGTGCTTGGCACATAGCAGGCTGTCAGCTATTATTTATTAAATGAATGAATGAGTGAAGGAACGACCTACAGACAGAGGAGCCACGGAGAAAACAGCCTTGTGGTCCACGCGGCAGGCAGAAGAGCCGACTCTCTATTTCTCCCCTCCTATCCCCGCCCCCGCCTGGAACGCTGAGTGGCGGGGAAAGAGTCGGAAATGAGCGCGCTCAATGGCCCTCCAGCCGGGTGTTTACTAAATCAGGGCCTGTATCCCTAGGCTCGTTTGTGTTTAACTGTCCGTCTAATAGCTTCATCTGGCTCCGGTTGGGCGCAGGAGAACTTGCCAGGCGAGGATACGACCTGCCATGCAGCCCCATCTGCGGCCTGCGCCGCGCCTCCCCCTCGCGTGGCTGTTAACTTCCCCTCCTTCACGGACAGCGCCCCCTGTAGGAGAGCGAGGCGAGCAAGGCCAGGGTAGGCGCGCAGCTCAGCGAGCTTTCATGGGCTTTTTCTGCACGCCACCCAGCCTGCAGAGTGCTGGTGGTGCCGTGGTTAAGAGTTCGGCTACTAACAAGACGGTTGGTAGTTCGAACCCAACAGCCGCTCCCTGGAAATCCCATGGGGGCAGTTCTATCCTGTTCTATAGGGTTGCTATGAGTCGGAATCGACTCGAAGGCAAAGGGTTTGTTTGGTTTTTTTTTTTGGTCCCCCCTTGATCCCCAGCTACTGGGACCACAGAACGGATAACGGAGCGCTCCCGTGATGCCAGATGCCAATTGCTCGCTTTACCCTCAGCCGTGAAATTGAAGGATTACAGCTTTCTTAGTCATTTTAGTTGGGGAATGTGAGGGTGCTAGAGGAGAGAAATGGCTCACGAGGCGGAGCAGGCCAAATGAGCCAGATCCTAGAGCAGTAACACCAAAATTTAAGCACTAGCTGTGTGCCAGGTACTGAGTTTAGCGTTTAGAATGTGTTAATTTACTTAATCCACGTCTGTATATATTGCAAATCTGCTGCAAAAGGCCTCTTTAAAATGTTAAAAAGCAAAGATGTCCCTTTGAGGACTAAAGTGCACCTGACCCAAGCCATGGCATTTTCAGTCACCTCATATGCATGCGAAAGCTGGACAATGAGTAAGGAAGATCGAAGAAGAATTGATGCCTTTGAATTATGGTGTTGGCGAAGAATATTGAATATACCATGGACTGGCAGAAGAGCGAACAAATCTGTCTTGGAAGAAATACAGCCAGAATACTTCTTAAAAACAAGTCTCACGTACTCACGTACTTTGGACACGTTATCAGGAGGCCCAGTCCCTGGAGAAGGACATCATGCTTGATAGAGGGTCAGCGAGGGAGATTGACACAGTGGCTGCAACAATGGGCTCAAGCATAGCAAGGATTGTGAGTTTGGCACAGGACCTGGCAGTGTTTCATTCTGTTGTACATAGGGTCGGTATGAGTCGGAACTGAATGGACGGCATCTAACAACAACAATAACGTATGTATCAACTAATTTAATTCTAGTGTTTTAAAGGAGGAGTACCCGGGCAGCGCAAACGATTAAGCACCAGAACGGCTGGAAGTTAGAACCTACCCAGAAGGCGCCTCAGAAAACAGGCCTGAAAACCTTATGGAACAGTTCTATTCTGCGCATATGGGGTCGCTATGAATCGGGAATCCACTAATAACACTTTAGAGGGTAGGTGTCATATAATAGCCCCGTTTGTTTGACAGATGCAAAACGGAGGGGTATTTCACCTGCCTGAGTCCACAGTACTAACAAGGGGTGGAATCGAGGTTTGACCCCAGGCAGTCAGGCTCCAGAGCCGCTGCTCAGCTAGAAAAAGGACTCCCACTGTCGGCTGCTAACGCAGCCATACACCCCTTAGCCACAGGCGCTTACGGGAGGGATGGGCGGGGTCACCAGGTTAGACCTAGAGGGCCAAAGAATCTATAATTAGAAACTCCAATTCTCCTCTTCAAACCCCTGAATCTGAGCTGGGTGGGTGGGAGGAAGGAGGGGTCAGGCTGGGGTTCTCAAAGCATCTGGGGTAGGGGAGGGGAATTTAGGGAACAAGGGGGCGAGGCTGGCCGGAAAAGTTCAGCTCAGTGGGAAAGGGCTCGCGGGCGAGTGATTGAGTCTCAGGGCTGTTTTTAGGCCCGGGGGGCCCACTTCGTGCGCCGCGAAGTGTAAAGCACTTCAGGTCTAAAATAGAGGAATAAGGGCTTGAATCCCAGTTCCGCCTCTTATCTTGCAGGAAATGGGTAGGAGAGCTGTTTTTGAAGCGAGAACCCAGGGATGGCTGCTGCGCACAGCTAGCTGGGTATTTCAGGCCTATAAAAACCAGCCGCATTTTTAAAAATGCCTTTATTTACACTTTTCATAAAGTTGAGAAAACGTCAATTTATACTGGGGAAGAGATTATAGGGCTTATAACCACCCTTCCTACCTCGCACTCTTTGGCGCCACCATGGCTTCCAAACTCTGGGACCGAGGGCGAGTCATTTCTCTCCCAGCCTCCATTTGCTCAGCTGTGAAATGGGGATAATGATTCTCCCTCCAGTTGGAGGGCTTTGTAGCAAATTATCGAACGTTGTTCCTCAGGAACTCACTGCCAGTTTTAAACTCTGGGGCACTCTGGACCGGCGCGCGTAGTGGGGTGGAGAAAAAGGCAGAGGGCAGCCTCGGCTGTGGCTGGGGGTGGGACGGGCACGCCGGTCTCCATCAAAGCATTGGATAACAGAGCGCCTCCAAGGAGTATAAACGGGGCGCCTCAGTTTTCTGTCAGCTTTAGATACGTCTCTGTGTAGCCGCAAGGCACAGAAATGTTTTTCTTCCCGCGCTGCGGAGGTAGCAGAGTTTTTTTTTTTTCTTTCCTGGAACTCAGAGCCCAGACATGGGCTGAGCCCTACAGGGAGCAGCTCCCGGAAATCCGAGAGAACGCAGGAGGGAACCAGGGAGGGCAAGAGGGGCTCCACCGTAGCTGTGACCGCCGAGGCCGCGGCCCCACCTGCAAGGGGGCGAGGCCTCACAGCGCTGGGCCAATCAGCACTTACCTGCGCTTACCTGGCCTCCTCCCTATCGCTTCGACTAGCCGCGGTGCTCCAAGCGACCCGACGAGCTTAACCGAGCACCAGTCTGCAGTCGCTGCAGCCTCTTCACCTCTGTCTCCTGCCATGAGGCTCCCTAGGGGGCCTCTTGCGTCCCTCCTCTTCGTCGCCGTCCTCCTCAAGGTACTCCGCTGCCTTACCCTTGCCCCGGCCGGGACTGCTCCCTCGGGGGCGTGTGGGGTCCTCACGCGGCGTTGGCGTCGGGGAGAGAGCGGGGCTCTGCTCCTTGAGGCCAAGGTAGTCTGGGAGGCTCCGTAAGGACTCCCCAAGGTGGGATGTGCAGGACTGGGCATGCCTGTGACCTAGCTCCTGTCTTTTTCCCTCTTCCCTCGGGCGCAGGTTTGCTGGCCACGGTGCGCGGCCTCCGAGCCGTGCCGGGCGGGCTTCGGGGAGGCTGAAGTGACCTTGGAGGCGGGAGGCGCGGAGCTGGGGCCAGGCCAGGCACCGGGAAAAGGTAAGACCCTTTGGGAGTCCGCCTGAGTGAAGGAGTGGGGCGGAGGCCGCATGTGGTCTGCTCCGGTGTGGCCGGGACTTAGGGCGTCCAGGATGGGCCGGGGGACTTCTGGCGCCGCCTCAAGCCCGGGGGAGGTGCAGAAAGCTCCTGCGGGGCGGGAATAGAGACCCGGCGGCTAACAGAGAAACGCCCCCTAGTCGTCCAATCCCCTCCTTGCCCCGCCGCAGTTGCTTACCTTGACCCCCTCCTTTGGGGTGCGGGGCGACGGTTCCTCTCACCCAGTCCCCACGTGGGAAGCTCCCCAGGCTGGCCCCAGCGGAGGAATGCGCCGTCCACATTCCTTCTCCCACCCCCGCGCAGGTGTGGGGATGAGCTGTGCCCCGGGCAGTCCCCCTTCGCCCCTCTCCGGCCCCCTTTGTGAACCTTGCTTTGTGACTCCGACCGACAGACGGGGTCTGTTTCTCTTCTTCTCGCTCCCCTCCCCCGCCCCCTTCTTCCCCGGCAGCTGGAATGCACTCTTAACCCTGCTCTTCCCGGAGGGCTTGCGCCCCTGCAGCCTGCCTGGGAACTGGGCCTGGCACTGGCATACTTGGGCTGGGGCTATCACGCACAGGGAACACCCCGTCCCCAGGGTCTTGGGGCTGGGATGTTAGGTCATTTAGTAAACTCGGGGGTGTCCCAAGCCAGCAGGTCTTGGGCTACAGAGCGGTAGATGGTAGATCAAAGCACCTTTTTGATCTCCCAATTACTAGCTACCCCGCCCCCCACAGTTCAAAAACTTGAGAGTGGGTTCACTTGGTGCAGAGAATCAGTGTATTAAGACCCAGGCAGCTGCCGACCGGTGGGGGGCCCTCCCCTTTCAGGCGGGGAAGATGGCGGGGGAGGTTTCCTCTATGAAAGCAAACCCAGATTCTTAAACAGGGGTGCTTAACCGGAGATCCTTGGGCGTGGTTCCAGAGGATCCTCAAACTGTGTAACTGTTTGAGAACTTGTGGGTGCATTTTTCTGGGGAGGGAATCCACAGTTTACCTGGCTCTCAAAACAATTGAGAACTGCTGCCACCTAGTATTTCTCTAATGGCTCCGTCAGTATACCCCCACCCCAGGTACCAATTCCCACTGCTTGGCCTGAATGTGGGGGTGCTCTGTGATGAGGGAACAGAATGGCTCTGCTTTGTCTCTCCAAAAGAGGATTGGGGGTCTCGACTCTGTGGAAGCCTTCTTCCCCCCTTTCCCCAAATAACTCTGCAGATCGACAAAACAATTAACACCCAGGCTGGGCCAGACTTCTTAAACCCTGGGCTATAGGGAGCTGAGGAGAGGCATGAAGAGGTCATGCCTCATAAACTTTAAATTCTTGCACATGGGTTTATAATGGGCTGACTAACAAACAGCAACTCAGCCAACCTGTAAAAATGTTAACTCAGGCAGGGCCCCAAATCCAATTCCGGCTCCCCGAGGAAGCTTTATTGCTAACCAGACCTCTGCCATATCTACACCCCCCCCACATCCCCCGTTGTCAAGTTCTCTGACTCCAGTCTCTGAGAGCAGGCCGTGGCTTTGAGTGTTGTCTGTGCCTTATCTTTCTTACTGAAGCAAGAAATATCAGATTAGCTGTCACTTCACTAGGCTTGAGGTTGTTGGGGGGAAGCGGTGATCAGGTTTTTGATTTCATGGTTGAGTTGGCATGTGCTTCCTGGTGATGTCAGGCGTTTTAAACCTTTTGAGGAAATTCCGTGTTTTTGGGTGTCTGGTTTATGGTTGTGAGAATGGTATGTTCCCTGCCAGGAGTACACCTCGGTTATAAAACAAAGAGTGGGTTAATGTGCTTGGCTCACCTGGAGTCTCCTGCCCCATGACTGGTTCTTAGAATGAGTTTCCTGTGGAATGGGCTGCCACTTTTTTTTTTTTTTTTTTTTTTAAGGTAAAAATGAGTTTCTGGGCTCAGTTGGTTCCAAATAAATTGGAACTTCCCAACAACAACACAAAAATAAAATATTGGTGTTTCTCCCCCTGGTCTTCAGCTTCTGACACCCTTCTATCTCCCCCTTCCACCCACCAGCTCCCCATCCTCTATACACAGTAGCCACAGCCTGGATCCAGTGTTGAAGAAGTATCCTGAGGGTACATACAGACTCTCAAGTTTGGCCAAGTAGACAACAGTTTCCATATTGCTAAGGAACAATTGCCCCTGTTGTTTGCCCCTGGGTTATGAATATCACGGGTGTCTATGAAGTTGAGCTCAAAGAAATTATCTGATGTAATTAATAACTTGTTTGTATGTGCATCTTCCTCTTCAAAGCCCTTCTACAACTCTGAGCTTGCTTTATCCTCCTAACATTCCCTTGAAGCCAGTAAGGTAAATATTAAACAACTTGAGCTCTTAATCTCAGAGTTGAGACTTCAGAAACAATGTAGCCCAGCCCTGCTGGAGGTCACACTCTCTGATGTGGCCTGTCTCTAGTCTTTATAAACCTATGAAGAAGGAGGTCTTAAAGGTGGAGAAATGGTGGCACAGCTTCTTCGAGGGTTGTAGGTACATGCCTAGGACCTGGTACTTAAAATATGCACACTAGGTATTTGCATGAATCGTGACAACTTTGTGAAGGATGGCCCATTTTACAGATGAAACTTAAGTGGTTGTGGCTTCACCAAAGTCTTATCACTGCAGTGGCCAGTTGGGACTTGAGTAGAAGTTTCCAACTCCTGAGTTCTGTGGCACTTTTTAATACCAGAAAATGGGAGGGGGAGTGGAATGAAAAAGTAGAATATTAGAGCCCTGAATCCTGCAGCCACCAATAATAACCACCTACCCCAAGAGCACTCAGACATTTATTCCCTTTTATTATAGGGTTTTCCAGAAACATTCTGGTAGAGGGAACTGACTTGGTGATGGGGGCTTAAGTCAGGTGAAGCTGGGCTTGACTAGAGTAAGAGTGAGAGGTTACTCTGGAGGGGCGTGGGGCAGGAACATTGCCCTGCCCGGACCCCACAGTCTGGAGTCCTGCCTTGCTTCAAGTATCCTGTGAAGCAAAGACAAAGGAGAGGTGCAAGGAGGGAACTTGAATGGTATTAGTGCAGTGACCTAAAGTGGTCTAAACCTCTCCCTACCAAAAAAAAAAAAAACACAACCCATTGCTGTTGAGTCGATTCCCACTCATAGTGACCCTATGGGACAGAGTAGAACTACCCCGTAAGGTTTCCAAGGAGCGGCTGGTGGATTCGAACTGCTGATCTTTTGGTTAGTAGCTGAGCTCTTAACCACTGACCCACCAGCGATCCTAAAGTGGCCTACCCATCCTTAATGGCAAACAATTATTTTGGCCCCTCAGAGGGTTCAAAGGTCCTTTAGTCAGTCTTTGGGTAAGATTGAAAGCTACCGGTCTTCAGCTTTGGTAGGATTCTGGGTGTGAGTTAACTTCAAAATGGTTTTTGCTCCTTATTTTGGGTTTTGGTGTAAAAAAATTTTTTTTTTATTTTGGAGCCCCTACTCTGGGCTATGCCCTCTATTTACATTTCACTTTTTCAGTAAACACTTATTTACTGTTTCTAGAATTATTGGAGCTGAAGCAATGGACAAAACAAAGTCTTAGTCCTTGGGGAGCTTACATTCTAATATTAGTTTCTTTTTATGCTTATGACCGCCTTGCAAAGCAGGTGATGATAACTTCCCCTCAGCTATAAAATGGGGTTAAGGGACTTGGAGTAAAGTCAGTGCGGCAGCCAGCAGTAAGACCAGGATTTAAACTTTGGTTATCTGCCTCTATGGCCAAGGGGATTCCACAGTGCCCCATAAGTCTGCCACTGAGGAATGAATGTTTGGGAGCCTGGGTTTTGAGCCTGGCCAGCTGCCTTCCTGGCTCAGCGGCAGAGTAGGGTTTGTTGCTGAAGACTCTGCCCTACATCACCATTAGTTTGTGCCTGGGGAGCAGGTCTCAAACCTCTAGTCTCCCTTCCCACCGCCTCAAATGACACTCTGTTCCTAGGTTACCCAGTGCAGGGTGTCCACACCTCCTTGCTACTTAAGGAAGGCATTACTCATGATGGACAAAGAGTTGCTAGAGCTGGAAACTACAGCTCTGCAAAGCAGTTAGAGGATGATGGAGGAGACGAAGAGAGAGAAGGGCTTCCCCCACCCAGATCAGTTGAGGCTTCTGTCCTGAGGTTGACCAGTATCCATCTGGAGAACCATGGTTATTGGAGAATAACATGTGAAGAGAAGAATTCCCAAATGTTTGATGAACTTCACAAACTTAACACACCCATGTATCTAGCACACAGATCAAGAAACAGCATTACCAGCACCTCAGAAGCTCCCTCCCCACAAGACAACCACTATTCTGACTTCTAATACCATAAATAAATTTGCTTGTACTTGAACTTAAAGTAAAAGAATCATATAGTATGTCCTCTTAGATTTGGCTTCTTTCACTGCACATTGTGAGATTTTTGCCTAATGCTACAAAAATAGTAGTTGTGGTTGATTCTCCTTGTTGTATAGCATTCCATTATGTGACTATACCACAATTCACTTGATGGGCATTTGAGTGGCCCATTTTTTGGCTATTATGAATAGTGCTGCTATGAACATTCTTCTACAGTCTTTTGGTGAGCTCACGTACATATGTCTTTAGTTATATACCTGGGAGTGCAACTGCTGGGTTAACTTGAGGGTTAACTGAGGCTCTTAGTACTGTGTTCATGTACTGGAAGTCAGCTTTTCACTGTCCTGGAGTAGCTGAGTCTCTTCTGGATTCTATCACCCTCCACCCGCTTCAGTCTCCTTACTAGACCTACCCCTCCTGGATTCTTGCATCTCATCAGGCCCTACTCTGAGACACAGCAAGTCTTTACTATGTCCTTATATTGTGGGAGAGAAAACCTTCCCTTTATTTGCCCTTAAGCCAATGCTTACTACTTCTCCCCAAAGTAGAAAGGGAATCTGGTAAGGGTCTTGAATTTCTTGGGTGAGAACTTCTTCCTGTGTGGAGATTTTCATCCTAGTCGGTGTGTTGGTGGGCAGCAGCCTCTTCATTGGGCCAAGTTTGCTGAGTTCAGCTTCTCTTGGTCTTAGTGTTTCCTTCATTATTGTAGAGATAGGGAGACTCAAGAAACGTCGAATCCATGATTCAGCAAATATTTATTAGCACCTACTAAGTGCCAAGTCCTGTTCTAGGTTCTGGGGATACAGCAGTGAAAAAACATGCAAAAATCCCAGCCCTCCTGGAGTCATACCTTCTGGTGGAAGGAGACAGACAAAATAAGTACAATATATGGTATGTGATGGAGTGGGAGGTAGGGAAGGAAAACTACAGGGTCACATAGGAAGGTTTGCTGATGTGTTCTTGGAGGGACCTGGAGGAAGTGATGTCCAAGCCAGAGACTGAGGAAAAGTTAGGCAAGGGGGTTGGGGCATGAGAGTTGGTGGGGTGAGTGTTGTGTTTCCGGCAGCGGGAACAGCATGAGGGGGACCCATCTCTAGCATCCCTTCTAGACTTGCCTTCCTGACTTTGTCCCAACCAAAGAGCATTGTCTTCCTCAGTTCATTTAGTCACCTGGTATTGCCAACCTAGGCAGCAGGGGTGTCAAGGAAGGGCTTTTTTTAAAAAAAAAAAATCCTAAATACCATTTATTGAGAGCTTACTGAGTTCCAGAAACTGCATTAAGTACTTTATGTAATAAGCCCCTTTAATCCTCCTAAAAACTCCGTGAGCTGGGTAGAACTGGCCCCATTTAACCAGGCAGGGAACCTAGGCTTGTAACTTGTGCAAGGTCACCAAGCTAGTAAGTGGTAGAGTCAGTATTTGAACCCAGGTTTGACCTAGGTCTGAGGTATTAACTCTTTGGGAGTCAGGGTAGGGGAGGGAAAGAGGTTGTAAGTCCTCTGGTCCTGGCCAAGCTAGAAGATTGGAAATGGTTAATTTCTGGCCCAAGAACTTTGCATTCCTGTACCCTCCAGACTGGTCTCTGTTAATCACCAGGAGCTGGAATAGGGAGAGAGCCATCAGCTGAAAGAGCAAGGCTGGCCTCCGTTTAGGATGTGGGGGAATAGGGAGGGTTCAGATACCAGGCCTGATAGCTACTCACACTGACAGTTCTCAGCAGTTCATCTTCTGCCTCTCTGCACCCCACCCCCACCTTCTCTCCTGCAGTAAGGACCTCCCCCAACCTGTGTAAGAGGGGAGATGCATACACATACATATAGCCAAATCCTGGCACCCTTGTGGTTTTGTGTTACTTAGAGCATCAGTGGTCCACAAATCCTTCAGTCCGACAAAATACGTTTTAGGCTGCAGCTGCCATGGCCCAGCTGAACTTTGGGGTGCTGGGGTCCTGCTGCTTGCTTGCCTGAGGTGAGCCAAAACACCTCCCCCTGGGAAAGAAAGCCAAATAAACACCTTCCTTTCTCCCTTTAACCCATCTTTGAACTCGCATTTCTGGCTCTATCCCTAACATCTGAGAGAGGGTTCAGAGCCCCAGCCACCCAGCAAGGAGGGGGAGGGCCTGATTCAGTGGGGAAGACTGTTGGGACACCTCCCTGTCATGCGCTCCCTAAGGAGGAAAGATCTGTTTTCTCCTAGAACTCTGAGGCACCTCAGAGGTTAAGTGGGGGAGACGTGGGGCTGAGGAGGTAAAATCCCAGGCCCAGGCCCTCCTCTTTCCCCTCCATCTCAGTAACCCCACTTGTGCTTGTTTAGGACAGTGTAAGTTTCGTTTCAAATGATATCTCTATTACCAAGGAGCCTTGAAAACTTGTGCTGTGGACTACAAGTAGAGGGTTCATTTTGTCCAGGGGTTCTGACCTTTGTGCCTCACAGCTTTAGGAGGTTTTGATCCCCTAGAATTGTGTACAAGAGTACATGTGCATATTTCTGAGAAGATTCCTCTCAAAAATTTGGGGACCACAGCATACCCCCCACCCCCATCCCATCATTTTATAGAGAAGCAGAACTACGTCCAGAGAAGTGGTTTTCCCAAGATCATGCAGGTCCATTTGGAAGTTCAAACCCAGCAGTGGGGGAAGGCCTGTTGGTATAAATCTGGGGACAGGCAAAGGAAAGTGGGATTCTAGGCCTGTTTTCTCATCTCAAACTGTGTGGCCTGAGGCAAGTTACTCAAAATCCCAACTCCTAAGTCTATTGTGTGTAGGAATTTTCTCTATGGCCCCAGCATTGTGAGGAGGTGGACTGGTTGGGGAGTTAGAAGGCAGGAGTAGAGGGATCTACTACCATTCTGGGTGTCTTGCTTAAGGCTGCGTGCCTCCTGAGCTGCCTTCTCATTACGAGCCCCATCTTGTTGTAGCTTCAGGCAGGGGGAAAAACAGCTACTTGTGGGCTCACCACACACAAGCCAGAACAAGACACCAGGCCCACACCCTGCCCTCTCCCTGTGGAGTCTGCTTCTGTCGGGGCTTCCCACCGGGGCTGCAAGACCTGCCTTTTTTATTTTTTATTTTTTGTCTTTTATGGTCTTTTTTCCGCTTCTAGAATTCTACATTCCCCAACTGAGACTCATCCACACTCCAATTGGTTTACTCCTACTTTTGGCCTCTGAGTCAGTAGTTTGCAAGCTTAGCTGATTATCAAAATTTCCTGGGGAGATTTTTATTTTTTATTTTTTTATTGTACTTCAGGTGAAGGCTTACAGAACAAATAGTTTCTCATGAAACAGAAGTACACGTTATTTTATGACATTGGTTAACAACCCCACAACATATCAACCCTCTGACTTCTCAGCCTCTTCTTTTTTTTTTTTTTTTGGTGAAAATACAAATAGCCGAAGATACACCGTTTCAAAAATTTCTACATGCACAGTTCAGTGACATTGACTACGCTCTTCCAATTGTGCTGTTATTCTCACTTAAGATGAAGGTTTACAGAACAAAATAGTTTCTCGTTTAACAGTTACTACAAATGTTGCCCTATGACAATGGTTAACAATCTCACAACACATCAACAATATCCTTACTCAACCTTGTGTTCCCTATCACCAGCTTCCTTGTCCCCTTCTGCCTTCTGGCCCTTGTCACTGGACTCCTGTACCTCGTTAGTCTCATTTGGTTTTACGGGGCTGTCCACTCCCAGGCTGAACAGTGAACCTCGGAGGTAACTTCACCACTGAGCTAAAAGGGTGTCTGGGAGCCATATTCTTGGGGTTTCTCCAGTCTCCTTTAGACCAGTAAATCTGGTCCTTTTTTTGTGAGTTAGAATTATGCTCTATATCCTTCTCCAGCTCTGTCCAGAACCCTCTGTTGTGATCCTGGTCAGAGCAGTCAGTGGTGGTAGCCGGGCACCATCTAGCTGTACTGGACTCAGTCCGGTGGAGGCCTTGGTAGCTGTGGACAATTAGTCCTGCGGACTAATCTTTTCCTTATATCCTGTTCTCTTCATTCTCCCTTGCTCCTGAAGGGATGAGACCAGTGGAGTATCTTAGATGGCTGCTCACAGGCTTTTAAGACCCCAGACACTACTCACCAAGGTAGAATGTAGAGCATTGTCTTTATAAGCTGTGTCATGCCAGTTGAGCTAGCTGTTCCCCGAGACCCTCCACATGTACTATTTTTATATCATTTATGTAGGGCTGGTTGTTTGGGATTTTTAATTAATACATAAATATATGTTCATGGTATAATTTTTTCAATAAAAGTATATGGCACTTACTATACTATATGACAGGTACAGTTCTTAGCATTTTACAGGTATTAACTCATTTAATCCCCTATAACATCCCTGTGAGGTAGGTACCATCCCCATTTTACAGACAAGGAAACTAAAGCCAGAGAGGTTAAGTAGCTTGCCCAAAATCACACAACTACTAAGTAGCAGAGCTTGGATTCAAATCTAGGCGGGCTGAAATTGATCCACTAAACTCTACTGCCTCTCAGTAGAAGTAGTTCAGAGGTAAACAAATGAAAGTCCTTCTCTTACCAGTTCTGCTCTCTAAGGGTAAGCATAGTTAAAGTTAATGTGAATCCTTGTAGACCTTTTTCTGTACAAGAAACTTATGTATGCATGAGGGATTTTTTAAAAATAAGAATTGGACTATATTATGCATACAAACGTTATTCTGCAACCTGCCTTTTTAACTTATTGAATCACAGGCATCTTTCCAGATTAAATAAACATCTATCTTGTTTTTAATAGCTCCATAGTCTTCCATGTGGTAGATGTACCATGATTTATTTAGTCAGTCCCCTATTTTTATATTTTACAGATGTGGTGGTGGGGAGTTAACATAAAAATTGTTAAGCTTTTGGATTTTTACAAATCTGACTATTGGAAATCACCTTATTAGGGAAGACTGCTGTAGAAAGATGATTGAATAAATTGTTCATCTTAACCCCGTCCAGATAAATTGCCTTTATGCTTAAATAATGCCTTCAAGACAAATTGTGAAGTAAGGGTAAAGAAGTTACTACACCATTTAAAAACCATAATTTTCCACACTAACCATTGTTTTATGACTTAATAACCTATTTTGAAGCATTTAAACCACCAAAAAATCAAAAGATTTTAGATTGCTTAACTCAGAAGTAAACGATGAAATTTCTTCACACCAGCATTATCTTCCTTAAATGCTGAGAGCTTGAAAACGTGTGACGTTCAGTCAAAGCAAAAATGCATTTTTTTCTAGAATTTTTCTTTAGATTTCAAAATATAGTTAGCAAACATTTTGCTGAATAAAAGTCGATTTGCTTTCTTAAAGGAGACACTCATTTCTGATCATATATTTTCCCCCGATAGAAGTTTATGTGTTTTTCCTTAAACCCAAATAATGTTACAATAAACAGCTTTGTACAAGGCGTTTTGCATTGATGTAAAGGATGTATCCTTGAAGACCTCAAATAATTTATAACTCCCATGATTCAAGACTTATGTTCTCATATGAGCATATCTGAAGTGTACGTGTTTATGTGGAGGGGAGGTGGGGGGAGACTCGGAAGTTTACAATTAACTAATCACTCCAGCTTTGCAATTATGTGACTCGACAATTTTTCTTTAATTTGGGGGATTTGCTTTTTTTCAGACTTTGCATACAAAGTGAGACCTTAATATTTATGGCACAATTTCAGGTTTCTACAATTAAAGTTTGCCTCAAATATAACTGTAGTATAACGTAGGTATTCCAGAACACTCTGACTGGGTTTGAATCAGTTTGTCACATACTAGCTGTGAAACCTTTGGCAAGTTACTTAACCTCTGTGCCTCAGTTTCCTCATCTGTAAAATAGGGATAATAATGGGGATCCCATAGGGCTCTAGTGAGGACTAAATGAGTTAATAATATGAAACGGCATATAGCAAATGAATAAATGTTAGGTTTAGTGGCTATAGTAATAGTAGTATTGTTGTCACTGAACTAGTTTGTATGCATATTTCTTTAAGATGGATTCCTAGAAGTGGATTTGCTAGGTGAAATTCACTCGACAATTATTTGACAATTATTGAACACCTGCTTTGTACCAGTCACTGTGCTAGGTGTGGGAATACAGTGATGAGCAAACTCTAACACAGACTTTGCCTTTGTGCATTATACCAACTAGTTGGAGAAAAAGACAATTAGATAATTACGAGTAACTATATAACTACAAGTTGTAATAAGTCCTATGAAAGAAAGTTACCCAGAGCTAGGAGAGTTTTTATCATGGGAAATTGATCTAGTTTGGGAGAGTTGAGGGATGTTTTCCCTGAGAAAGTAACTTTTGCACTGTATCTGAAAGATGTTAGGAGATAGCTAGATAAAATTAGAGTAGGAATGTGAGGAGACGCTGTTTCAGACAGAGAGCAGCATGTGCAATGGCCCTGTGGTAAGGAGGGCATAGTACGTTTAAGAAGAGGACCAATGTGACCAATGTGACTGGAGAGTGGGGGTCAGATTTGGGCACATTAAAGATAAGTTTCAAACAAGGAAATGGCCTTATTTAATTTCCTCAAATGTGCTGTGTTCTTGCATTTTTATGAGTCTTCTTTTTTTTTTTTTTAGTAAAGCAAAAGGAAAGTCTTATTCGGCATGTATTCAAAAGGGCAAAAGTGGGAAACAGACAACCATGCTGCCAAAGCCATGTCTGCCCGAGTCCAAGGAAATATCACAGAACAGACAAAAGTGGGAAAATGGACAAGCATACTGCTAGAGCCATGTCTGTCCAAGTCCAGAGAATATTACAGAATAGGCAAGAATGGGAAAATGGACAAGCATGCTGCCACAGCCATGTCTGCCCAAGTCCAAAGACCATTACAGAATCATCAGTAGATATTAACATTACAGATGGGCAAAACCATTGAAAGCTTAGCCTTTTCAGATTGGCTAGAAACTGTGATCCTACATTTTGAATTGTCTTTTTTTTGTTGTTGTTGTTGTAATTAAATGAAGTTTACGTTTCAAGTTAGTCTCCCATACAGATTTTTTTTTTTTACATACATTGTTATGAGACCCCAACCGCTCACCCCATTCTGCGACAGCACACTCCTCCCCTCTGCCCCGATTCCCCCTGAACATTCAACCAGCTCCTAACTCTCTCTGCCTTCCCATCTCACCTTTGGACAGAAGCTGCCCCTTTGGTCTCTTGTATCTACTTGACTAAGAGGCACATTCTTCACAAGTATCACTTTATGTCCCACAGTCCAGTCCAATCCCTCTCCGAAGAGTTGGCCTCAGAAATTGTTTTAGTTCTGGGCTGATAGAGAGTCCAGGGGCCATGCTTTCTGGGGCGCCTCCAGTCTCAGTCAGACCATTAAGTCTGGTCTTCTTACTAGAATTTGAGTTCTGCATCCCATCCTTCTACTGCTTCATCAGGGACCCTCTGTTGTGTTGTGTTCCCTGTCAGGATGTTCATTTGTGGTAGCCGGGCACCATCTAGTTCTTCTGGTCTCAGGCTGATGAAGTCTCTGGTTTACGTGGCCCATTCTGTATCTTGGGCTAATACTTTCCTTGTGTCTTTGGTGTTCTTCGTTCTCCTTTACTCCAAGTGGTTGGGACCAATTGATGCATCTTAGATGGCCACTTGCAAGCTTTTAAGACCCCAGATGCCACTCACCAAAGTAGGATGCAGAAGAGTCTTCTTTTTTAAATGGAGAGTTTTACATTCATTTAGGATAAGGATGGTGTAGTATGTACTAATGTGGTGTAGGGGTAGTGATGGAGAGGCATGAGTCTTGGTGATTGGCTGGGAAGGGGGTTCTGAGGGAGAAATGATTAAGGAGGAGGAGGATGCTGGCTAACCATATGCCAGGTACTGTGCTAAATATTAACCCAGTTAACCGAGGTAGAGAGATTTTTTTTTTTAAATTGTGCTTTAGATGAAAGTTTACAGAGCAAATTGGCTTCTCATTAACAATTAATACACAAATTGTTTTGTAACATTGGTTGTAAGCCCTGCAATGTGTCAACATTCTCCCCTTTTCCACCTTAAGTTCCCCATTTCCATTAGTCCAGTTTTTCTATCCCTTCCTGCCTTCTCGTCTTTGCTTTTGGGCTGGTGTGCCCATTTAGTCTTGTATACATGGTTGAACTACCTGTGTTATTGTTTGTTTTATAGGCCTGTCTAATCTATGGCTGAAGGGTGAACTTCAGGAGTGACTTCAGTACTCAGTTAAAAGGGTGTTCAGGGGCCAGAGTCTTGGGGTTTCTCCGGTCTCTGTCAGACCAGTAAGTCTTGTGTTTTTTGTTTTTTGTTTTTTTTTTTTTTTGTGAGCTTGAATTTTCATTTTTCTCCTGCTCTGTCTGGGACCCTCTATTATGATCCCTGTCAAAGCAGTCGGTGGTGGTAGCCGGCCACCATCTAGCTGTGCTGGACTCAGTATGGTGGAGGCTGTGGTAATTATGGTCCGCTAGTCCTTTGGACTAATTTTTCCCTTGTGTCTTTGGTTTTCTTCACTCTCCTTTGCTCCAGATGGGTTGGGACCAGTAGATGTATCTTAGATGACTGCTTCTAAGCTTTTTTTGTTTGTTAGTTTATTGTTGTAGTTTAAGTGAAAGTTTATATTTCAAGTTAGTCTCTTATACAAAAAGTTATACATACATTGTTATGTGACCCTAATTGCTCTCCCTGTACTGTGACAGCACACTCCTCCTTTCCACCCCTGATTCCCATGTCCATTCAACTAGCTCCTAACCCTTTGTCTTCTCATCTCACCTCCAGACAGAAGCTGCCCGTTCAGTCTCATGCATCTACTTGAGCTAAGAAGCACACTCTTCACAAGTATCATTTTATGTCCCACAGTCCAGTCCAATCTTTGTCTGAAGAGTTGGTCTCGGAAATTGTTTTAGTTCTGGGCTGATAGAGAATCCGGGGGCCATGCTTTCCGGGGTACCTCCAGTCTCAGTCAGACCATTAAGTCTGGTCTTTTTACTAGAATTTGAGTTCTGCATCCCATTTTCTCCTGCTCCATCAGGGACTGTCTGTTGTGTTCCCTGTCAGGGTGATAACTGGTGGTAGCCAGGCACCATCTAGTTCTTCTGGTCTCAGGCTGATGAAGTTTCTGGTTTAAGTGGCCCTTTCTGTCTCTTGGGCTAATACTTGCCTTGTGTCTTTGGTGTTCTTCATTCTCCTTTACTCCAGGTGGTTGGGACCAATTGCTTGTAAGCTTTTATGACCCCAGACCCTACTCATTGAAGTACGTTGTAGAACATTTTCTTTATAAACTATGTTATTCCAATTAAGCTAGGTGTCCCCCGAGACCATGGTCCCCAGCCCTCAGCCCAGTAACTTGGTCCTTATGGGAGTTTGGATGTGTCTATGAAGCTTCTATGACTTTGCTTTGGGCAAGTTGTGTTGGCTTCCCTAGTATTATATACTGTCTTACCCTTTACCAGAGTTACCACTTATCTGTTGTCTAGTTAGTATTTTTCCTTCCTCACCCCTCCCTCCCTTGTAACCATCAAAGATTGTTTCTTTCTGTGTATAAACCTTTTCATGAGTTTTTATAATAGTGGTCTCATACAATATTTGTCCTTCTGTGATTGACTTATTTTACTCAGCATAATGCCCTCCAGATTTATCCATGTTGTGAGATATTTCGCAGATTCATCATTGTTCTTTATCATTGCATAATGTTCCATTGTGTGTGTATACCATAATTTGTTTATCCATTATCTATTGATGGGCACTTAGGTTGTTTCCATCTTTTTGCTATTGTGAATAATGTTGCAATGAATAATGGGTGTGCATATGTCTATTTGTGTGACAGCTCTTATTTCTGTCGGATATATTTCTAGGAGTGAGATTGCTGGATTGCATGGTATTTCTATTTCTATCTTTCTAAGGAATAAGGTTGATACTTACATGATCACCCTCATTTTATAGATGAGAAAACAGGCCCAGAGAGGTTAACTAATTTGGCCGAAGTCAGTGGTGGAAATGGAATTTGAGGCCAGGCATTCTGGCTGAAGACTCTAGGGTGCTTCTTATGCCCAGATTTCGGGCTTAAGCAGCTGAGTGCATACTATGTCATTTCCTGGGAGAAAGACACTGGAAAAAGATCATATTTGGGCTAAGGGTGATGAAGATCATGAGTTTGGTTCTGGACATGTTGGATTTAAGGTACCTTTAAAGCATCTAAATGGAAATATTGAATAGACAGATATATGTGTTGGTCAGAGGAAAGATCTGGACATTTGAAATTCTGATATATGCTCTAAAGTGCCCTCAAAAAAAAATACCAGTTTACCTACTCACAGGAAATAAAGGATCGGGAGTTTTAAAAAACAACAAACTTACTTCCCAAGCTCCACCTCTAGAAATTGATTCAGTAGGAGTGCTCCGTGGGTTGGAGCCAGGTAATCTGAATTTTTTAAAAAAGTTTTCCAGGTGAATTCTATCAGTTACATTTGTTGCTCTGTCACATAAAGGACACAGTGAAGAGTTGAATGTATAGAAAGGAATGAACTGATAAGACTTGAATGAAAGAAGCCTAACGTTTTGAATTTAATTTCCAATACTTTCTTGTATGCAGTTGACTCTATTTTTTCCTTAGGTTGCTGCTTTTATCAGGATTCTGAATGACCTTCACTTTCCTGTCTTTTTGTTTGTTTATTTGTTTTTAGTCACTGCCCCTGATTTTTAATACTACCTTGTGTTTTTAAAAACACTTTTCATATATCTTGTTTGGTCTTAACCAATCATAATGATAGACAACTAGGTGTGTGCTCCTATTTTAGAGACTGGAAATTAATAAGGGCTTATATTTATTGGGAGCCCTGGTAGTACAGTAGTTAAGAGCTATAGCTGCTGACCAAAAGGTCAGCAGTTTGAATCTACCAGCCACTCCTTAGAAACCGTATGGGGCAGTTCTCCTCTGTTCTACAGGGTCTCTATGAGTCAGAATCGACTCAGCAATGTACATTTATTGAGTATTGAGTGCTTACTGTTAAACAATTTAAAGATTAAGTGACTTGCCCAAGGCTTCAGGGCCAATGTGTACCACTTTCACTCACTATTCCCTTAACTAGTATCCCAGATCCCCCAGGTTGATCACTAGGCTCTCTGTGATGGTCCTTGAGGCTTAGGGGTGGGATTCTGTGAGCCAGGCAGCACACCTCATGCCAAGGTGTTATAATTGACAGCCATGTTCCAAAGTCCTAGAGCGCTGTGGAGTGTGGCTCAACTTGGGTTTCTCTCAGGAGATCATAAGGGAGGACCCAGCACCCAAGGGTAAGGAGGAACCCGAGTAAACTCGCTTTCCACAGAGCTTTCTGGGGAGAGGCAAAACTCCCTTAGGAAAAATTGCTTTCTACCTCCTCAGCAATATGGGGTGTAACTTTTCTAGTCAGAGGGGGAAAAAATCACAACATTACATTTTGCTTGCAAATCAAATACATGTTTACTATGAAAAAATAGGAAGATTAACAACACTTAGTTGGGCAATCACCCATAAAAAACCTTTGTCTTTTCAAGTGAAAAATTCAAATTTTAAATAGATCTTCCAATTCCATTTCCCTATCTTTCCACCCAAGTCTTTGTCCACAGTGTCTGATCTGAGGGGATGGCCTGGACTCCACTGCTTATCCAATAATCTAGCTTCATCTTCTACTTTGGTGGGTCAGAAAAAGGCTCCAATGCTGACAGCCTCAAATGTCGATCGCCCCCATCCGTAGGTAGATCCAGGACCAGGTTGAACAGAGCATGGATGGGGGCCATCTGCCTGGTGAAACCACACTCACCAGGATCATGTCCTCCAGGAGCTAGTTGTCTTTATAAAGCCGCCACTGTGCCAGTGAACAACTGAGAATGCCTTCCACCAAGTGCTTCAGTACCAGCATTGTGCTTGACTCCGTAGTGTCCCTGAAGATGGTGATCTTGTGGTGATGAGTCATCACTAAGACCCTCATGGTGGTGAGTCGCTTGCTATGTTCTCAGCTCTGGGGAAGAAGAATATGGCAGGAACTTGTGGGGCATCCTGAGCCGTTTTGTTTGCCAGGCTGAGGGAGTCGGCCTCGTGGCATGCCTGGAGGCAGCTCCTAAATGGAATCAATCGGTCTTGCTTGGGTCCCCTGGCATGCCTTTCTCCTAGCAAGCTCCCCATAGGCATATCCCACCATACCTTGCTGCCCTGCAACCTCCCTCTGTTGGTGTCCTCAGATCAGGTCCTGCTCACTGGCCACCATCTTGGTCTTCCTTTGCCTAGAAGATACTTGATGACAGGATAGAGCCAGATTGCCTTCCGGTTGCAGAGGCTCAACTCTGTGTGCCTGTCTCTGTACAAGTATAAAAATATTAATATGTTATAATTGTCAGCCTCATGCTATAAATGTCTGTTTTACAACTTTTTTCCCACTCAGTAGGGCATGGTTTTTCCTTGGTAGGTTTTGTTTTATGACATTTAAAGGCTGTAGTTAGCCATTTGGATGACTGTAGCACAGCATAATTAAGTATTCTGTTCAAAGTTGGATTGTTGATTGGCAATGGGTACTAGTGATGGCTGCACAACGTGTTTAATGTAATTGGTGTCACTGAATTGTACATGTAAAAAATGTTGAATTGGCAAGTGTTGTATATATTTTTACAACAATAAGAAAATTAAATTTTTTTTTAAGTTAGGTTGTTATTCCCTGATGGAGCAGAAGAAAAGTGGGGCATAGAACTCAAATTCTAGTAAAAAGACCAGACTTAATGATCTGACTGAGGCTGGAGGTACCCCAGAAGACATGGCCCCCAGACTCTTTGTTAGCCCAAAACTAAAACCATTCCTGAAGCCAACTCTTCAGACAAAGATTAGACTGGACTATGGGACATAAAATGATACTCGTGAAAAGTGTGCTTCTTAGCTCAAGTAGATACATGAGACTAAATGGGCAGCTCCTGTCCGGAGGCAAGTTAAGAAGGCAGAAAGGGACAGGAGCTGGTTGAACGGACATGGGAAATCCGGGGTGGAAAGGGGGTGTGTGCTGTCACATTGTAGGGATAGAAACTAGGGTCACATAACAATGTGTGTATAACTTTTTATATGAGAAACTAACTTGAGCTGTAAACTTTCACTTAAAGCACAAAAAAAAAAAAAAAGTTGCTGAGATTTTTTTTTAATTTAAGCAACAGTCATGAACATCCTTGCAAGTATGGTTTTGTCACATCTGGGATGATTTCCTGGCACAACTACTAGGTCAAAGGGCATGTGTACAGCTTCTTAACTGCCAGAAAGGTCTTGCCAATTTACACTCTACCCGCCTCCCAGCAATATAGTGCAGCACCATTTCCTAAGTATTCCACAGCACTTGCCTTTTAATTTGTACTTCTTAGTGAGCTTTTTTCCTGTATGTAATTTTACTCAGGAAAATGCCAGAATCAAGTCAATTCTACATAATTTCCCCTTACCTGAGCCCCTTAACAGAAGGTAGTGATAGCTATAAAGACAAGTTTGTTTGCTTTATGAACTGGATACGTCCCTAAATCAAGCTAGGATGGAAACTTCCTTGACAGTCTCTCCCTCTCCCCCCGTACCCTGTGTTGACTTTTGGCCACAACATCTTCAGACTGATATTACCCTTCCTTTCTAATTTCTAGTCAATGCCCAGAGATCAACAGGGAAGCTGGCTAAGATTAACCACTTGAATCACTTAATCTTTATAGGCATTTTGTCCCCAGAGATGAGTGGTTTTATTTTGCCAGAACATCCAATAAGGTTGATCACTGGGCCATATAGCAGCACCTCCATGTCATGGCTGAGAAGACACACTCCTGGCCCTCAAGGGTGCTCCCTTGCGGGTCTGGAGGTGTTTAGGCAATTCTAACCTAAAAGCGAACCTGGAACATAACAGGAATGAGTTCTCAGCCTAGTATCCATCAGTTCTTATAAGTCCATTTAAAAAGCTTTCTTTTTTCAACAGCTCTAGTACCCCAGGGGCTCAACTCTTCTTGCCCACATTTTATAGTGGCGCCAGTTCAGGATCTGAGTCCAGGCTTAGCAGGATGGTTTTTGGGGAGGAGCTTTGAACATAGGCCAGGGACTCCTGATTCCACTGGATGTCTTTCTCTCTCGTGCAGATACACAGTGCTCTGCTTTTTTTTTTACTGTTGCTAATTTCTCTAGAAGCAGTCTCAAGTTACTGATGCTCTTTTCCTCTCCTTCCTGAATAATAGTATAGGAATTGTACATTTAGGCTCAGTGCTGAAGGCCGTCAGTTTATATTCGTATAGCACTTACCTCTTCATCATTAACCTTGTGATTCAGAATCCCTGTTGGCAAGACTGAAACTAAAGTAGTTAAATGGGTTTGTTTAAGGCCCGGATGGATGTGGAAGTAGGAGCTATGGTTAAGCCTCTGTTTTCAGCTCAGGGTTTGAACTGTTGCCCCATGTGCTCAACAGAGCTCACCAGCTTGCCCTAGGAGAGAGTTTGACACAAGCCTGTTCATGTGCCCATGACTTGGTGATGACCTGTGGCCCTGTAGAGCTCAGATGCAGTCAGGAAAAGAAATCAGTTTACTTCCCTGACTCTTGGAAGGCAGGGCAGGAGGAGGATGAATGATGATGAGACCTGGTTGCAGATGAATTTCATTATGAAACCAGTGATACAGGCTGGTGGTGCCAGGAAGCAACTGGGAGGAAGTTATAATGATCTGCCCCAGGGCTTACCGCTTACCAGCATCTCTGTGACTCAGAGAAGGCTGCTCATGTTCCTGCTGGTGCCTCAGCAAGTTTCCCTGGGCAGGTCAGCTTGTTCATGAGACCTCCATCGTCTGCCTACCTCAATAAACCACAGAACACCCCTGCAAAGCAGCTCTTTCCAAATACAGACTGAGCCAACTCCCTATTATGCCCTTTCGTCCTGTGTCTCCCTCTAACTTGGGTGCTTCATTCCCTCAGGTAAAGCATATGGCTTTCCTTACCCAGTTGGAGAGGTGTTTACTCTCTGTGCTGTAGAGAGAGACCAAGGCTGGAGTCAGAAAACCTAGGTGAATTGTGAGTAGGCTAAAGGCATCTTTTATTGAAGGCTTTATCTGGGCCAGGCACAGTGCTCTGTGCTACGGAAAAAAAATTAGCCTGTTTAATCTTTCCAACAACATTATGAGATAGGCATTATTATTCCCAGTTTCCAGATCAGGAAACCAGGGCTTCGAACCAGTTCCTTTTGGTCGACCCCCTGCTGAGAATTTGCATTTCCACCCCAATGTACTGAATCAGAACCTACATTTTAACAAGAGGTTCTGACTCAGTATGTCAGAGGGTAGAAATGCAAATTCTCAGCAGGGAGTCAAACCGAACCAAACTGATTAGAAGCACTGGAGGAAACTAAAGCTTCCATATTGTTCACACAATTTGTGTGGTCAGATAAGTGGCATTATATGAATTTGAACAAAAGTCTTTTGGATTCCAAATCCCATGTGCTTAATCACTGACTTCCCTTCAGGATTTGAAACTGGTACTGCTTTCTAGTTGTAGGACATTATATACTTCACTTACCTCTTTCAACGCCTGGCAGCCTCTAGTTTCCTGAGCTGTCAGAATGGGGGCATTAATACCCATCTTGCAGGTGATTTTGTGAGGATTTGGACAGGAAAGCACTTAGCTGAGTGTTTCAGGCAGAGTTGGGTTTGAAGCTTGCTCCTGCCTGCCTGGGTTCATCTTCCTTGATTGTGTTCTGCATCCAGCCAAATGTGGGTTAGAGGTGGTGGGACCAGGCCCTCTGGTGCAACTGGAATACGTGGCCTGAGTGAGAGGCATGTACACCAGTAGTACATGACTATTGGCTTCGCCTTGATTCTTGGCACTGTGCCCTCTAAGAATAGATGCACAGCCCAGATACTATGCTACAAATGTTCGGAAGTGATTAATAGTGGAAGTGTGCCAGCAGACTTGAAATGAATGTGTGTTAAGAGAAAGCTTGGGCCTACAGAAAAATAGATAAAGAAAACAAACAAAACAACAACAACAAAACCCGTTGCTGTTGAGCCAATTCCGACTCATAGCGACCCAAAAGGACAGAGTAGAACTGCCCCATAGAGTTTTCCAAGGAGCACCTGGTAGATTCGAACTGCCGACGTTTTGGTTAGCAGCTGTAGCTCTTAACTACTACGCCCACCAGGGTTTCCAAAGAAAACAAGTTACTGGTAGTTCCAATCATTGGGAAGGTTCATTTCCTTCCAGGCTTTTTTTCTGTGCATATTTACATGCACTATATATGCATTATACGCATACTGTATATGTATTCTATATTCTGCTTGTTTTGTTTTGTTTTACCTCATAGGTTAAGAACTTCCCTAGATAATTTTAAAACTCCATTATAAATATCATTTTGCACAGCTGGGTAAATAACCATGGAGTGAGTGAACTACAGCTTATTTAACTTTTGCCCTCTGTTTGAGATGATTTAACCTTTGCCAGATCATTCCTGGTCCTTCTAGCCTAAGGCAAAGCAAGATGTCTCCGAAGAGTTTGCAAAGCTGTGTGCTGGAGGTGAAAGACAGAGCCACTGTGGGGATCTCATGGCCCCTGGGACCCGGAGCTGAATCAGGCCTAGATCCCGCTCTCCACTTCATCTCCCTACCCCCAACTGACTGAGCATGTCACAGCCCAGAACTCCTCAGTGGGGATGTCGCCATGGAGGCAGGGCTGGTTTCTAAGCAATCTTCTCTTTCCCACAGGCACATTCCAGCCTTCCCACACAGGAGCCTGCTGTATGTGTGAGCTTGGGCTGCTGCCTGGCACTGGGGCTCTAGGGGACTGAAGGCAGATATTTGAGGGGACACCATTTAAGCCTCTTTTTGCCCCCTTCCTGTCACTTTCCCAAAAAGTGACCAATGTCTAAACTTCTTTCACCTAACTTAGTTTTGTCTGTTTGTGAACTTCCTGTCAGTGGAATCATATGTGTGTCGTCTCTTGTATCTGGCATCTGTTACCCAACCTTATGTTTATAAAGATTCATTCATGTTGTTGCACATACTTGTAGCTGATTCATTTCATTGTGTGAATCTCCATTTCTATCCATTCTATCTTGATGGACATTGGGCTGTTTCTAGTTTTTAGCTATTATGAATACTGCTGCTATGAACCTTCTAATACATGTCTTTGGGTGAATGTATTTTTGTTGGGTCTGTACATCAGAGTGGAATTGCTGGGTCTTGGAGAATGTGTATATTCAGTTTTTTTTTTAAATAATATTTTATTTCGTTTTTGGTGAAGGTTTGCATAGCCGTTTAGGTTCCCATTCAACAATTTCTACACAAATTGTTCAGTGACACTGGTTTCCTTCTGTATATTCAGTTTTAGTATATACTGCCAAACAGTTTTCCAAAGTGATTGTACCATGTTATACTCCCGTATCAGACTTCTACTTTATTATATTATATTCCTGTGTGCTATTTGAATACTTTATCATTTTACATTACTTTCATAAGTAAAAAACAAAAAAACTCATCTATTATCCTTTATATTACAGAAAGATTATTTTTATACTGAAGTAGTAATAATAATAAAAATCAGAGACTAAATGACAGCTTTTCCAAAAAGGATAGTTGGGAGACATTTCCACAGTGTTTACATGTGCACAGCACTGTCCTTTGGTCCTTTTTTTTGCTGCAGTAAAACTGGGAGCACTAGTGTCTGGGCTGGCACTAAGGGAGGCACTGGGCCAGAACATGATGCTGATGGGGCAGGGCCCAGGGTGTGGCCCCTAGCAGGTCCCTTGATTTCATGGTTTGGCCACCAGGAAGGGCAGGTAAGAACATTGGCCATGCTCATGGATAAGAAGACTTAATATTGTGAAAACGTTAATACTACCCAAAGCAATCTATAGCTATAATGCAATCCCAGTCCAAATTCCAACAGCATTCTTTAAGGAGATGAAAGACTAATCATAAAGTTTATATGGAAGGGAAAGAGGCCCCAGATAAGTAAAGCATTATTGAAGAAGAAGAACAAAGTAGGAGGCCTCACACTACCTGATCTCAGAACCTACTATATAGCCACGGTAGTCACAACAGTCTGGTACTGGTACAACGATAGACATATAAACAAATGGAACAAAATTGAGAACCCAGATGTAAATCCATACACCTATGGACAGCTGATCTTCAACAAAGGGTTAAAGTTCATTAAATGGGGAAGAGACAGTCTCTTTAACAAATGGTGCTGGCAAAATTGGATGTCCATCTGCAGAAAAATGAAACAGGACCCATACCTTACAGCATACACAAAAACTAACTCAAAATGGACCAAAGACCTAAATATAAAACCTAAAACTATAATCAATATCGTGGAAGAAAAATAGGGACAACATTAGGGGCCCTAATATATGGCATAAATAGAATACCAAACATAACTAAAAATGCACAAATGGCAGAAGATGAACTAGATAAATGAGACCTCCTAAAAATTAAACACTTATGCCCATCAAAAGACTTCTCCAAAAGAGTAAAAAGAGGACCTACAGACTGGGGGAAAAATTTAGCTATAAAATATCTGACAAGTGTCTAATCTCTGAAATTCATAGAAAACTTCAATACTTCAACAACAAAAACACAATCTAATTTAAAAATGGGCAAAGGATATGAACAGACACTTCACCAAAGAAGACATTCAGGTGACTAACAAATACATGAAGAAATGCTCATGATCATTAACCATTAGAGAGATGCAAATCTAAAGTATGATAAGATAACATCTCACCCAGGCAATAATGGCACCAATCAAAAAAACAGAAAATAACAAATGTTAGTGAGGTTGAGGGGAGATTGGAACTCTTATACACTGCTGATGGGAATGTAAAATGGTACAACCACTATGGAAAATGGTAGAAAACCAAACCAAACCCATTGACATTGAGTTGATTCTGAACTCATAGTGACCCTATAGAGGACAGAGTAAAACTGCCCTACAGGGTTTCCAAGGAGCGGCTGGTGGATTTGAACTGTTGACTTTTTGGTTAGCAGCTGAGCTCTTAACCAGTGTGCCTCCAGGGCTCCTTAAAAAGCTAGAAATACAAATACCATATGATCCAGCAATCTCACTCCTAGGTATATACCCTAAAGAAATAAGAGCTGTGACACGAATAGACATTTGCACACCCATGTTCATTGCAGCATTATTCACAATAGCATAAAGATGGAAACAACTTAAGTGTCCATCAATGAATGAATGGATAAACAAACTGTGGTACATACACACAATGGAATACTATGCAACGATACAGATAACGACTCCATGAAACATCTCACAACATGGATGAATTTATGCTGAGTGAAATAAATCACAAAAGGACAAATATTGTTTGAGACTACTATTACAAAAAAAAACAAGAAAAGGTTTGTACACAGAAAAAAAATTCTTTGATGGTTATCAGATATGGGAGGGGGAGAGCGGGAAAAATTACTAACTAGAGAGAAGACATATGTTAATATTGGGGGATATGGGGGAAGTCAGCACAACATGACCAAGGCAAAGGAAGACATTGAGAAGAATGCAAGAACAAAGAGCAATTACGGTAATTACTATAACATAGACAATCCTGCAACAATAGTATTAAACAATAATCTACAAATGGGGAGGTGGGGCCAAGATGGCGGAGTAGTCAGACGCTTCCGGTGGAACCTCTCACAACAAAGACCTGAAAAAACAAGTGACTCGATTATATGTGACAATCTGGGAGCCCTGAACATCAAAGGCAAAGTTGAGGAACCAGACTGAGTAGCAGGGGAAGGGAGAGAGGGTTCGGAAGCAGCGAGGAACTACCAGACCTGACCCGGCGAGAGCCTGAGCCCTTCAGGCCTGATCAGCTCATGGGTGAGTGGTAAGGCAGGCAAGCAGCAGTGCTCGGGAGGCATTTTCCACACCGGGAGAGACCCAGCAGCAGACAGTCTACTCGGCCACCCAGAACCAGTGATAAGCAGCCCTTGATTGGTGAAAGATAAGTACTTGCGTCCGGCCTACCGCGTGGATCAAAAACACCCCCATTAGGGAGAAATCTCTCTCCCATTTACCTCCTGGCTCCCTGCTCTGCACTGGGTCCCGGACTGGTTTCAGCAATTGCCGAGTCCCCTGGGCTGGAAGTAGGATCCGTCACATGCCCTGAGCCATTCTCCTGGTCTTGGAGAGTGAACAAATTAACAAACAGGGGAAAAAATAAACTGCTGGCTCCCCTAAGCCAGGAACTCAGGGTAGGCACAGCTCCTTTGCCTAGGCACAGGCATAAGGGATCCATGGATTTTGAGTGCCTTTCCCCCTGCATAGACTTGTGTGGGCCCATTTCAACAGCGTAGGCCCTCATTACCTCAGTACAATAGGGTATATACCTGAAGTCTAACTTCAGCTGTTTCAGCTGTGAAGTGGCAGGTTCATGACATTTACACTGCTCTGTCCATTAAGCAGGGTCTTCATCTACCCACAACAGGGGCCTGAGGATTCGTGGCTCCACCTACGCCACCTAGCCACCTGCGATAGGGGACCATGAATAAGAGGTGCCCCCAGTCCTTACAGCCAACAGCATTAGGTGCTCATAGTCTGGCTGGAAAAACCCACTTACCTACGCACTCTAGGGAACAGGGACACTCCTTCCTCCTGCACACTCGGGGGCAGCTGTCACCCCCTGCCTTGCTCAGAGTGTGTCCCCCTGCTGCAGCCAGATGCCTGTGCCTACACCAATCACCCATTCCTGTCTAGGACTGTAGGTGAGAACCTGCACCTCACACTTGGTGGCTATCTACCTGGGCACCTGAGCTGAATCCATACAGGAGGAGTGGGCGGACTCCTGAGCTCACATACCTAGTAACAGATCTAACCACCTGGTGACAGGACATTAGAGGTTCAAAGCTGCCAGTAATCAAACTAGCTCACATGAACAGCCTATTTGGACATATCAAAACATAACAAGAAGCTAGGACACGGTAAGCAAACATAAAATAAATATAATAACTTATTGACAGCTTGGAGAGAACAGTCGATATCAAACCACAAAAACAGGCAGACCATGATGGCTTCAGCAACTCCCAAAATAAAGACTCTAGAAATTTTCCAGAGGAGGAAAATTTCGTGGAATTACCAGAGGCAGAATATAAAAGATTAATATACAGAACTCTTAAAGAGATTGGGAATGAAATTAATCAAAATGCAGACCACACAAGAGAGGAAATTAAAAAGATTAGAGAAGAGCATAATGACAAATTTAATAGGCTGCAAGAATCCATAGAGAGACAGCAATCAGAAATCCAGAAGATTAGCAGTAAAACTTCAGAATTAGACAACTCAATAGAAAGTCGTAGGAGCAATAATCTACAAATGGATGGATACATATGTAGATAGGTATGCTAAAGAGGTGAGGGAGTGTCTCAGGGAGCACACCCACCTGCAGATATAGGTTTGGTTGTGGATGTTTTACATGCATATTAATATAGACAATAGAGCACACAAGGGGCACGGTCATGGAAACTTCTTAAACATAACCAAACACCTCATTGGACAAAGTTTGTAGGCTTGAAGGCAAAGGACCACAGACTCAGGGGACATCTATGTCAATTGGCACAACATAGTTCATAAAGACAATGTTCTGCGTCCTACTTTGGTGAGTAGCGTCCAGGGTCTTAAAAGCTTGCTAGAGGCCCTCTAAGATACAACTATTGGTCTCGTCCTGTCCAGAGCAAATGAGAGTGAAGAAAACCAAAGACTCAAGGGAGCAGTCAGTCCAAAGGACTGACAGAGCACATGCACCACAGCCTACACGACCCTGAGACCAGAAGAAATAGATGGTGCCTGGCTACCACTACCGACCACTCTGACTAGAATCACAACATAGGGTCCTGGACAGAGCAGGAGAAACATGTAGAACAAAAAATCAAATTCACAAAAAAAAGTAGACTTAGTGGTCTAACAGAGACTGAAGGAAAGCCCTAGAGTATGGCCCTAAGTCACCCTTCTGACCTAGAACTGAAGCCATTCCCAGAGACTACCTTTCAGCCAAACAATAGACAGGCCCATAAAATAATAACACCCAAGAGAAACACGTTCCTTAGAACAATCAACTATACGAATCAAAAGGACAAAATTTGCCCAAAAGCAAAGATGAGAAGGCAAGAAGGGGTAGAAAATCCAGACGAGAGGAAACAGGGAACCCAAGGTGGAAATGGGGAGAGTTCTAACACATTGAGGGGAATGCAGCCAATGTCATGGAACATTGTATGTACAAACTATCAAATGGGAAACTAATTTTTTCTGTAAACTTTCACCCAAAGCACAATAAAAAATTTTAAAAAAAAGAACACTGGTTGTGAATACTCCAGCATATCTTGGAGTCAGGCAGACCTGGCTTCTGAACCTCCTTTGCTTATCTTTGCAAAGGGCCTAATACTTGCCAGGATAGGGTAGTTGTAAGGATAAAATGGGACCAGTGTGTGGCTTGGTGAATGGTAACTAACTCAGAGTGCTTGTTTAAAGGGTGGTGAGCAGGGGGGATTCAGAAGGAACATGACAAACTAAAACTACCAGAGGTTGTTCAGAATGATCTGTGTGCATGCATGTACGTGGGTTCATGGCCTTTGGAAATGCTGAAAATCTTCTGCCTCCAGCAGTGACCTTCAGTCAGCCCTATGTCTCATGAGGCCACCTGGACAAATGTCACTGAATGCCTGTAATCTTGGTTTTCTGACCTCACGGACAATGAAAGGGGGTTTTGCCCACTCACTGACCATAGAGTGGCCCTCACTCGAGGTCAGACTTGGAAGCCCCATCTGAAACTTGTTTAGTCAGCAAGTGCAGGCCCCCAGGTCACACTGCTGGTCAAAGGAAGTGAGCCAAGTCCCCTTCCTGCAGCTTCTTGGTTGCAGTCCTTGGTCCAGTCAGGGGACTCTTATCAGGTCTTGTTTCCCTTTGGGTAGTTTCCAGAAGTCCCTTCTTTTTTTTTTATTGTTGTAGTTTAGATGAAGTTTACATTTCAACTTAGTCCCCCGTACAAAAATTTATACATACATTGTTATGTGACACTAATTGCTCTCCCCATACTGTGACAGCACACTCCTCCTTTCCACCCCGGATTCCCCATGTCCATTCAACCAGCTCCTAACCCTCTCTGCCTTCCCATCTCACCTCCGGACAGAAGCTGCCCATTTAGTCTCTTGTACCTCCTTGAGCTAAGAGGCACGCTCCTCACGAGTTAACCACTTTATGTCCCACAGTCCAGTCCAATCCCTGTCTGAAGAGTTGGCCTCAGAAATTGTTTTAATTCTGGGCTGATAGAGAATCCAGGGGCCATGCTTTCCGGGGTTCCTCCAGTCTGAGTCAGACCATTAAGTCTGGTCTTCTTACTAGAATTTGAGTTCTGCACCCCACCTTTCTCCTGCTCCATCAGGGACTCTGTTGTGTTCCCTGTCAGGGCGGTCGTTGGTGGTAGCCAGGCACCGTCTATTTCTTCTGGTCTCAGAAGTCCATTCTTAATACTCTCTTTTTTCCCTTCCCCACAGTAGTTTTCACGGGCTGCCCTGGGCAAGAGTCAGCCCTCCTTAGCACTGATGACAACGACTTTGCTGTGCTGAATGATGGAACAGTCCGGGTGAAACACCATGTCCACCTGCAGGATGGGAGAAGGACGTTCTCTGTGCATGCCCAGAATGCTGATGGCCAGGAGCCCTTGGTCGCTGTGGCTGTTGTCAGCCAAGTTAAGCCTTCAGAGGAGGTAGTGTTAGCCCAGAGTTTTGTCCACAGCTGTGGGCATGGGTACTGATCTACATAGTAGATCACTTGAAGCTACCCAGAGGGGCTGCTAGAGAGTTAGGGCAGTGGAGCAACGGGCTGCCTGTGGGTAACCACCCTGGGAAAGCTCAGTGCCCTTTCTCCCTTGGATTTTCCCTCCCACCTTCCTGTGCTTATTTCTCATGTCATATAGGTAAACCCTCCTCCCCCTAAAACAAACAAAAACAAGAACAAATCCATTGCTGCTGAGTCGATTACAACTCATAACGACCCTATAGGACAGAATAGAAGAGTACAAGGAGCGGCTGGTGGATTCGAACGACCGACATTTTTGGTTAACAGCTGAAGGCAATTCTAACATAGGACTGCCAATCCCATGAGTCTCTGGGAAGACAGACCTGAGACACTTGGCCACACTTCCTTTTCCTTTTTTTTTGGGTGAAAATATACACAACAAAACATATACCCATTTAACAATTTTTATATACACAGATCATTGACAGTGGTTACATATTTCACATTGTCGCCATTCTCCCTATCTTTGCAGATATTGTTTTACCACCATTAACTTAGATTCTGCCCTTTCAAGTTCTCATCTGTGTTTTAGAATTACTGTTGTCCAAACCAAAACAACCAAACTTGTTGCTGTCGAGTACATTCCAACTCATAGTGACCCTATAGGACAGAGTAGAACTGCCCCATAGGGTTTCCGAGGCGCACCTGGTGGATTTGAACTGCCAACGTTTTGGTTAGCAGCTCTTAACCACTACGCCACCAGGATTTCCCTACTGTTGTCCATTTAATCTCATATAGATAATTCTTTTAAAAAGCGTAATGCTCAAGGCGAACATTCTTTATTAAAAGAGCTAAATTGTTGTTTCTTTGTTTCTTTTAATTTAATTTTTTAATAGCTAATATATCTACATGGTTTAAAAATTTTAAATATAAAGTTATGTAATGAAAAATCTCTCCTTGCCTGCCTCCATCTGCCTAATTTCCTCTCCACCCCTCCAAGAGAAAACATAGATAGCCACTGTTACTTGTTTATCTTCCCTTCCAGATTTTATTTTATAGATATCAATGCAGATATAAAAATAGACTATTCCCCCTCTCCTTTATGCAAAAGCTAACATACTAGTCATATGTCTGCACCTTTCTTTTTATACTTAATATAGCTACACAATTCCTACTCCCTATTCATAGATCACCGCTATTACTAATTTCTCCTGCATCCTCACAGACTTTGTCTATTTGTATGTAAGCAAACATGAGTCATGTCTTTTTTTTTTTTAATATATTTATCTATTTATTCAAGTCTTCTGATATATATTCCAATTTGGTTTTATAGTTTTCTTGAAATAGGTCCTTGTATATTTCTTACTAGGTTTAGTAGTACGCATTTAATAAGGTTTTTTTTTTTTTTTTGCCATTATGAATGGGATTTGTAAAATCTCACATTTTCTTTTTTTTTTAATTAATGTAATTAAATGAAGTTTACATTTCAAGTTAGTCTCCCATACAGAATTTTTTTTTTTTTTTAACATTGTTATGAGACCCCAACCGCTCACCCCATTCTGCGACAGCGCACTCCTCCCCTCTGCCCCTGATTCCCCATGAACATTCAACCAGCTCCTAACTGTCTCTGCCTTTCCCTCTCACCTCTGGACAGAAGCTGCCCCTTTGGTCTCTTACATCTACTTGTCTAAGAGTCACATTCTTCACGAGTATCACTTTATGTCCCACAGTCCAGTCCAATCCCTGTCGGAAGAGTTGGCCTCGGAAATTGTTTTAGTTCTGGGGTGATGGAGAGACCAGGCTAATGTCTTATTTTTAATACCTTTTTACACAAAAGGTAGAACAGTGCCAGGTACAAATTAAGCACAATAGGAAGCTGTTCTTTATCTTGCTCTTTTCAGTTAGCAGTATGTATCAAAGATCTTCCCATGTCAGTACATAGAGAGCGCCTCGTTCCTCATTTTTGGAGCTGCATAGAATTCTGCTAGATAGACGTACCACAGTGTATTTAATCAGTCCTCTGTAAGTCAGCACTTATGTTGTTCCCAAGCTTCTTTTTGCAATAGACTTATCTAGTTCTTTTCTCCACACCCTTAACTCCTATAAATGAGGGGGTGCTGGGGTGTGTTCCTATGTTTGCACATCTAGGTTAAGGGGGTCTTCTCTTCTTGCAGGAGGAGAAGGCATTGAACAGCTTCCCATCCAAACATATCTTACGAAGACGCAAGAGAGAATGGGTGGCCCCGCCAATTTATGTCCCTGAGAATGGCAAGGGTCCCTTCCCCCAGAGGCTGTATCAGGTATGACTATGCCTTCTTCCTAGGAGTCATTGGTGGCTGCTGGGACTCTGTCCAGAGACTGAATATGTAGTTTCTCACCATTAGGCCTGCAGAGGGACTCCTCCTTCATAGGGGCAGAGTCTGATAAGGCGATTCTGAGGCTTCCACTCCAACAGAGAGTTCTTTGCTGCAATTGTGAGACATTTGTCACTTTGTCAGTTGCCACTTTCTTTTGCTTCCAGCTCAAATCTAATAATGACAGAGGTACCAAGATTTTCTACAGTATCACAGGGCCTGGGGCTGATAGCCCTCCCGAGGGTGTCTTTACCATAGAGAAGGAGAACGGCTGGATGTTGTTGAATAAGCCACTGGACCGAGAGATGATCGCCAAGTATGAGGCAAGTAGCCTTTAGCATCCAATGTAAATGTCCCATCAGGGGACAAGAAGCAGGGCCCTGTTGGGGAGGGTAGCCACAGGCTGATCTCAGACTTGTGTGCCCACAGCTTTTTGGCCACGCTGTGTCTGAGAATGGTGCCTCAGTGGAGGAGCCCATGAACATCTCCATCATTGTGACTGACCAGAATGACCATAAGCCAAAGTTCACCCAGGGTGTCTTTAGAGGGAGCATCTTAGAGGGAGTACTGCCAGGTAAGAGTATTGGGGAGGGCGCAGCTGTGGATCTGCTGGGCCCAAACTTGGCCTTGCATTAAATTCTGGAACCATCTGGAGGTCAGCCTAGACACTTAAAGGCTAGAAGACCTCTCTGCACCTGATTTCCTTGGTTGTGCATCAGATCACCTGGGGTCTTTTTAAACATTCAGATTCCCCCTGAAAGATTCCTGAACTAGAGTGATTCTGGGGGAGAGCCCTAGAATCTGTATATTTAAAATTTTCCCAGAAGATTCAGATGATCAGCCAGATTTGTGAACCACTAGCTTCATAGCTGCGAAGACCTAGATTTGAATTTTGACTTTGCCTCTTTACCAGCTATAGCCCTGGGCAAGTTCTTGACCCTCAGAAACGACCTTCACATCTGAAAATGGGAATAATATCTACCTTGAGTGATTGTGAAGATTAGAAATAGTATGTGAATTCTGCTATGTAATATAAGCAACTACATGGGAAGCAGCAAAGGCTGCGAGGTGTTAGAACATGGTTTTTAAGACAGCTCAAAATAAATTGCCATGGCTTGAGAAGAGGGTGGCAGGGGGCCAGCAGAAGACTAGGAAGAAGGTGTGTATCAACGACCTCATGAAGATATGTGCTGGTGGAGAGGGTTCCTCCTCTTCCTTCCTCTCTGAGATGTGGAGAACTACAGATAAGTGTGAATTGGTTAGATTGCCAATAACAAAAACCCCCACAATAAGAAACAGTGCCTTAAACAAGATAGAAGTTTTTTTTCTTTTTTTTCCTTTTTTCTCCTTTTTTCTTCTTACATTCATGATGTCTAAAGGTAGTCACCTCAAGGTGGAATAGTGCTTCATAATGTTGGGAAACTAGGTTGGAGACCTAGTGGGGCAAAGAGCTGCTTTGGGTGAAATAGTGGAATAGCTTGGGTGGAATAGCTCCTTTTATCTTGTTGCTCTGCTGTTTCGGCTTCTGTTGGCAAGGTTATCTCAAGGTGGTTGCTTCTGGAGCTCCGGTCATTACATCTGGAAGGAGGGAAAGGGTGGGAAGAACAGCCCTACACTCCTAAGAACACTTCCTCCAAAGTTCTCATTTGTCAGAATTATTCTCACGGCCACAGCTACCTGCAAGGGAGGCTTGGAAATAGTCTTTATTCCTGGTGAGCCTGTGCCCAGCCTACAATGAGGATTCTGTTTCTAAGGAGGAAGGAGAGAATGGAAAAAATGGGCACAAAGTAGCAGATGAGTCCAAGCCAGTAGGCAGGGAGGGAGGAGCTTCTCAGAGTTCCAGAAGTGGGCAGGGCTGGACTCAGAGTTGGGAGGGAAGAGTGCTCACTCATCTCTTCTCCAATCCTGTTTCCTTCCAGGTACTTCTGTGATGCAGGTGACAGCCACAGATGAGGATGATGCCATCAGCACCTACAATGGGGTGGTTGCTTATTCCATCCATAGCCAAGAGCCAAAGGACCCACATGAACTCATGTTCACCATCCACCAGAGCACAGGCACCATCAGTGTCATCTCCAGTGGCCTGGACCGGGAGGTGAGTGGCCCTGAGAGAAAGTGCTGCCTACCCAGGCTTGCCTGGACTGGGGCCTGGCACTTGAGCAGAAACCCCTGTCCCTGCTCTCAAAGCCCATGAAAGAGCAGTGGGGACCCGACTCAGCTGGGGTGGCTGCTGGCTGTGTTCACATGCTGATGTCCCACAGCTCTCTTGGGCCGATGGCCCACTGCCAAACAATCTTGTTAATTCTCCTCCGAGGCTGAGGAGGCAGCTGTAAAATGCAGACGTTCGGTATTTTTTTTTTTTTTTTTTTGTAGGTTTTCTCATTTCCTCTCAGAATGGCTCACTTAGTGTGCACATAGCCCAGATTTGTCCCTTGTGTGTTACGAAGTAGAATTAGCTCCATGGATATTAGAATTGCCTCCTGTTTCCTAATTAATACCTCTGCCCCAATCCCCACTTTAAGTTCCCATTCTGGACTAGCCAGCGGTCAGGGGGCAATGCCCAGACTTCCCCAGGACAGGCCCAGGAGAACTGTTTGTACCAGCATTCTCCTCCCACATACCACCCTTTGCTTCTGTTCTTTCTGGCAGTGGGGAGGGTCAGGACAAGCAGCCAAAGAGAGGGCACTGTGAGAAGGGAGGTAAGAGGATGCAAGAAATACTCGCTCACACCTAAGGCTGTGTTTAGTGGAGCCCAGGCTGAGGCACCCCTCAGACTGAACTCGCAGTGGCTTCTACTCTCCTCTTTCTCCCCAGAAAGTACCTGAGTACACACTGACTGTTCAGGCCACAGACATGAATGGACAAGGCTCCACCACCACGGCAGTGGCCATAGTAGAAATCCTTGATGCCAACGATAATGCTCCCACGTTTGACCCCCAGAAGGTAAAGCCCCTTCCTTCTTCCTTTTTCAAATAATGAAGGCCTTGGGGAGAGGAAGACATGACGTTTTAATGACATCTGAGCTTCTGTTAAGGGTGATAGAAAAATTCTGGATGGAGATGATTGAACGACCTGATGAACATACTCAATGTCACTAAACTGCATGTACATGTGAAGAAGGTTGAAATGGCAAATGCTTTGTTACCTATATATTTACTACAATTTAAAAAAAAGGAAAAAACAAAACTAGGGAAGCAGGGAACAAACATTTCTTTAGGATTAAATTACCTTTAACTCTATAGAGAGTAGTTTAAAACAACACTGATATTAAAAAACAAACTAAGCCTGTTGCCATCGAGTTGATTCCAACTCACACTGACCCTACAGGACAGAGTAGAACTGCTACATAGGGTTTCTAAGGAGCAGCTGGTGGATTTGAACTTGCTGATCTTTTGGTTAACTGCTGAGCTCTTAACTACTGCACCACCAGGGCTCCAACACTGATTTTAGGGCATCAAAATAAGTACTTTTCCATTGTCTGTTCCTATACAATTTACCTTCATAAAGCAAATTTATATCGATAAAAAACAGGTTTGCAAAATTAAAGGCTGAAATATATAATAAATATATTTTCAGGTTAAAAAAAAAGGACAAAGGGTTTTTCTTCCTAAGGAAACTCCAAAACCAGCCTGCATTGGTTCAAGTCCCAGCCCCACACTTACTAGCTGTGTGACCTGAGGCAAGCTACTTAACCTCTCCGTGCCTCTAATCTATGAAATGGAGACGATGATAATAACTACCATAGCTTTCTGAGTTTTAAATGAGATAATCTATGTAAAGTTCTTAACACAATGTCTGCTACATAATAAGGACTCTATACGAAATTCTTTGTTGATATGAAAACATCCATTTGCCTTGCCCACCTTCCTCAATGAATGCTTGTATACCTCCAGTGACAGACGACTCAGTGCCATTCAAGCTGGCCCCCTTCTGGTTTTAGACAGCTCTGGCCTCTGGACATTTCTCCATTATGTTTAAGCCTCACTGAAAATTTGTTCTAAGCAGCTGATTTCCCAGCCTTTGCCACCTGTGCTGGAGCCCCCCGAAAAGTTCCTGGTCAGTGCCCCAGAGCAGTCAGGCACCTCGCCCTTCTTGCCGTCTTCCTTACATCTTTCTCATCGCATCTAGACAGGTGGCTACACATGGCAGGGGCTTGGGCACCCAGACCAGAGAGATCCTTCTGCTTGCATCAGCCCTGGGTGTAGGTCAGGTGGGCCCAAGATTGGTCTGAGCTGACCAGAGCTATGAGGCTGGTACTTGGGATATTCTGTACCTGGTGTGTGCCCTGAAAACCTGAGAAGTGGGTTGGGTGGTCCAGGAGACAGTGAGGAACATGGGGTTCCCTGGAGTTGGATGAAGATTCACAGCTGCAAAGAGTGGAACAGTTTCTGGATAGTTGTTATACTCTCAGCTCTGAACGTGCTGTGCTTTGCACATTGACAGTACGAGGCCTGGGTGCCTGAGAACGCGGTGGGTCACGAGGTGCAGAGGCTGACAGTGACCGATCTGGACTTCCCCAAGTCACCGGCATGGCGTGCTACCTACCGAATTGTGGGAGGTGATGACGGGGACTATTTTACCATCACCACCGACCCCGAGAGCAACCAGGGTATCCTGATGACCAGGAAGGTGAGTCAGTTCTGGCTTAGACAAGGGTTACTCCTAGGGCAGCCACTCTGCAGCTTCTAGGAAGGCCACACCTGCCCTAACTGTAGGAAGCAGTGTGATGGGCCACCTACCTCAGAGCATTCAGCAAGGAGTGGACCAGACCAGTGCCTTCCAACACTGTTCTGTCCTCTCTTGTATGGGGATCCCTTTGTTCAACTGAATCTTACATAGGCATCCAATTCATAAAACAGCTAAGAGTTGCTGATCTAACTGAAGCAGAAGAGTGCAGTCCCTTCCCCCAGATACCAGGGTCCAGCAGCTGCCCCCAATCAGTCTTCTGATGAGAATAGTCTCCCAAAAGCAGAAGTTGTCTGTTTTATTTGATTCATGCTTCTTTTGCATTATCTGATAACACATATCTTGGAGTTTGAATAGTGAAATCTCTAAAATTACTTAGTAGGGAGGCGTACCCTTGCCTCTCAAAAAGTCTTTGAATAAAATTGATGGTTCAAGAAGATGAGCCTTGTCTTTCTTTGATTTCTTTTACCTCCTGGTTTATTATAGAGAATGCTCCAGTTTGAGAAGCAGCATTTTATTTAATACTTTTAAGAGTATTCTCAAATTTTTCATAGGATTCAATGTCCTCTTTCTGCAACAAATAGTTGGTAATGCCTCTTTTACATGCTGAAATGAAATTCATTTATAATATAACTTACCCAGTCCATAAAATTCCTAGAAACATAGCTGTTCTCACGGTAAAATAAAGGAGAAATTTACAGGAAAGTTACAGATGATGAAATATTTTAGTATGTAAACCTTTGGGCACAACTACACTAGACATCGTAACGAAGTGGTGAGTTACTTGCATCTATTTGTAGAATCATCTGCATGCAGTGGATACTGTAGGTCACCCTGATGACTCAGATACTTAAATGGTATTGATGCCTTTGTGGTGATTTTCCAGAGCTGCGAATAAACAACTTTTCAGAAAGCCCTGAGCAAATCAAAGTACAAGCTTCCCTCAGACATTGCATTCCTAGAAAATTTACTATATGTTAAAACCACACCAAAAAACTTGGTTTATATGTAAAACATATTCTAAACTCCAATTACAAACAAGTTTTTCACACCTAAAAATGTCTAAGGGGATATTGAAAAGGCACATGGAACATGGGACAGTAACATTGTAGGATGTGGCATTCCTGCCCCAGCCTCTAAGTGCCAGATGCACCCCCAGTCATTATGACAACTAGAAATGCCTCCACAAGTTTCACTACCCGCTTAAGAACCAGTGCTCTAGAACTTACTAGTCAAATTGCCTTTAGGGTATTATAATATGATAGGTCCCACTGGATGTCCACTTAGGAAACACAGGAGGCTTTATGGAACAGGGTGCAGCATTGCTGCTGGTGGGATCTCACACCCGCATCCTTTCCCTCTGACATCCAGAGAACTGCGTGGGGCCTTCTCTCAAAATGATGGTTCAGCTGCTTCTTCCTCTTCTCTCCTAGGGCTTGGATTTTGAGGCCAAAAACCAGCACACCCTGTATGTTGAAGTGACCAACGAGAATCCCTTTGTGGTGAAGCTCTCGACTTCCACAGCCACCGTAGTGGTCCATGTGAAGGATGTGAATGAACCACCCATGTTCGTCCCACCCTCCAAAGTTGCTAAAGTCCAGGAGGGCATCCTCGCTGGGGAGCCTGTCTGCACCTACACTGCTCAAGACCCTGACAAGGAGAATCAGAAGATCAGGTACTCAGGAGCTGGGTTCAAATTGAGCTCAAATGCACCAGTACAGTTGGCTGGGCTGTTTATTATGGCCAGCATTTGTTCTGATTACCATAAAAATTGTTCAATATTTTGAACACCACCCCTGCACGAGACTTCTTCCTGTCTACCTAGAGACTGAGTAGGGGCCCAGGGGACAGGTATTTCCCCTCCCTCTTGTATCTCTGCTGGGACCCCCACCTGCTACTTTAGGTTCCCATTCATAGGTGAGATGCATTCTCCATTTGATCCTGCTTAGGAGCCCAGAGGCCCTGATTCCATTTGCCAGTTGGCATAAGGAGCCTTTGAATGATGACACCAAAATTATGAGTGATTTAGGATGTGACCCTTCTCACCTTTTCCTCTCCAGCTACCACATCCTGAGAGACCCAGCAGGGTGGCTGGCAATGGACTCACAGATTGGGCAGATCACTGCTATGGGTGTCTTGGACCGTGAGGATGAGCAGTTTGTGAAGAACAACAGCTATGAAGTCATAGTCTTGGCCACAGATGATGGTGAGAGCTTCCTCCCAGTCTTTCCATAGGGGGCATATTTGGTTTCCAGGTGGCATGATACAGCATGCCCCCCCAACCACCCAGACAGAGTATGGTGTGGGGAAGGGAAGCCAACAAAACCACTCTGGACAGTCAAAGGGGTCTTTCAGAGGAGCACTTTAAAGACGTCCTAGGATGGTTGGCCATGACTCAGAATCTCTAAAACCTGGAGAGTTAACAGGTATCATTACCCTGAGGACTCCCTTCAGCCTAAATTCGTGAGTCACTGAACCCTGAATTGACCTATCAGTTTCCCCTTGTGATTGATTGATAGGGGCTCCCTGGATCAATGTCTTGAGCAGGATGTTAAGGATGCATTTGGGATCGTTGGGAAGGTACCATGATTGATTAGTGATATCACACCATAACAGGATTGGGATAAATGGTGGGATTACCATCTCTCACTTGATACATAGTCAAACAGGTCCTGGAGGCAGTTGAGAGACTACAGCAGGGCTGTGAAAGAAAGCTCCCCTGAAATTGATTGGCAAACACTAGATTAGCCCCAAGATGGCCAGTAGGTTTCCGCTTGTGATAGATTGGTAGTGGCTGTCTAGATGAAGTGGCTGCTACTGTGCTATGAACTGCTAGGGGAGCTTAACATTGACTCATCAATCCAACCAAGGGCAGATACTGAAAAGAAATCATATGTGTAATTATGAACAGGGAGTCCTCCTACCACTGGCACAGGAACACTCCTGCTAACACTTATCGACATCAACGACCATGGCCCAGTCCCTGAGCCCAGTCAGATCACCATCTGCAACCAAGACCCTGTGCCCCAAGTGCTGAACATCACAGACAAGGACGTGTTCCCCCACACCTCCCCTTTCCAGGCCCAGCTCATCCGCGACTCAGACATGCACTGGATGGCAGAGATCAACGAGAAAGGTAACTGAGAGGTGGTGGCAGGTGGGTGCCAGCCCTGTTGGGTGGGTGTCTGTCCCATCCAGGATCCTGCACATATTCCTGCCCCAACGTCTTATGGGTCACAGAGGTAACCATCTCCTCAAGAAACACAACCAAATGTTATTAACCTAGTGTAAACCTTTGGAATTCCACGGGGTCTCTTAGAAACCATTCTAGCCCAACTGCCTTACTTAGACAGATGGAAAAACTGAGGCCCAGAGAGACAGGGAGTGACTCACCCAATATCACATAGTGAGAGTCAGGATTCCAACACTAATAATAGCTAAGGAGGCAGTCATGGTTCAGTGGTAGAATTCTTGTCTTCCATGAGGGAGACCCAATTCAATTCCCAGCCAATGTACCTCAGGTGTAGCCACCACCTGTCTGTCAGTGGAGGCTGGCGTGTTGCTGTGATGCTGAACAGGTGTCAGTGGAACTTCCAGATTAAGATGGACCTGGAAGAAAGGTCTGATGATCTACTTCTGAAAATCGGCCAGTGAAATCCCTGTGGATCACAGTAGTCCAAACTGCAACCAATCATGGGGATGGTACAGGACTGGGCAGCATTTCATTCTGTTGTACATGGGGTTACCATGAGATGGGACAACTTGATGGCAGCTAATAATAGTAACAGCTAACACACACTGAGTATGCTTACTATATGCTAGATGCTGCTTCAAATGCTTTACAGAGATTAGATTATTTAGTCCTCAGGACAATCCTGAGAAGAAGGGAATATTGTCACACACACACACATGCACGCACGCACGCACACACGCACACATACACATATTACAGAAGAGGAAATTGAGGCTTACAGAATCCTAAAAATCTTGTCAGACGTGTCATGGATAGAAAGTGATGGTACCAGGATTTGAACCCAGGTGGCCTGATTTACCATGACTCTCTGCTGCCTACGATTTATTGAACCCAAGTGATACCGCAAGATTTTTTTTTTTCTCCCTTATTGAATATTTCTCCCACCACCTGTGGTCAGTATTTTTGTCCTCATTTACAGATGAGACTTAGAGAGATTAAATAGTATACCCAAGGGTGCAGAGTGGGTAAGTCGTGGAGCAGAAATTGAAGCCACCAGGCTTTGACTCCAGAGCACCTGCACCCCCTTCCCCCGACTCCTTCTCCTGTCCACTTCCCTGTCCTACCTCCTTCTGATCCGCCAGCTTTGAGGTTCTTAGCTTTCAATGAATTTACAGTTGTCACAAGGACTGGAGAAGGGGTCCTATTAACATCAAGTGGGTGAGGATTTACAGTGCATAAGAAAGGTGGGTGCAACTCCAGGTGCCAGTAGGGCTCCTGGAGAAACTGCATCATTGTGGTTTAACTTGTTGCCCCTTCCTCTTGGGGCTAGGGAGGGGAGTGGGGAACCAGTACATTCAGGCTCTACCCCCCAAAAAATACCAAATTTCCATTATTCCTTATAAGCCCAGTCCAGAAAGGACTTGGGAGACCTATTTCAAACACCTGCATTGTCTCATTTTTAGGATGCCTATGATTTGGGTGTAATACATCCAGCACCTTTCCTTTGGGGAGCCCAAGTTGGCATCCTATCATCCCCTTGTGGTCTAGAAGCTGTTTTTTTCTTCACTGAACATATAATGTAAAAGCTTGCACTCTGGGGTCAGAATGCCTTGGTTTAAGATCTGACTTCTCCGTTTATTAGCTTTGTGACCTCACAAAGTCACCGTTCCTCAATTTCCTTATCTGTAGAATGGAGGTCAATAATAGAGCCTAGTCCCAATAGTTATTGTGAGGATTAAGTAAATGAATACATGAAAAGCATCTTGTCTGGTATATAAGTGCTCAGTACCTTTCTGAGGCTGCCATTTTCACCACCTTCATTTCCCAACAACAATCCTAGATTTAGCTCAGTGGAGGTGTGAGCATTATGGCCAAATCCCAAAGGTACCAATGCCTGATAATAGTATTGATACCTGGTTCTTGGTTTTAGTTTTTCTGTCTCCCTTTGTCCCTGTTGTTGGGGGCATTAACCCAGACTCTATCCCTGTGTGACCTTGGGCTAGCTGCTTGACCTCCCTAAACCTCAATGTCTGCATTGTAAAACGAGGATAATAGTAACTACCTCTCAAAGTTGTAGTGAGGATTAGAGTAAGGTCTGGCACATAGTAAGCATCAATTTGGCCTCCATCATCATCATCATCAACTGAGAAATCAGTCCAACAGCATGGGAACAGGATGGTGGTAGGGGTGTTTGGTGACACACCCTAGGCTGGCCTCTCTGCATGGTGTAGACCAACTAATTAGTCTGCAGAACTCTCTCTGCCTACCTGTGCTGAATGGGAACAAGGTCAATTCTTCCTTTGGGCCTTTTTTCTAAGAAGGGGCCAGTGAGCGTGCAGGGCCCTTTAACTGAGAATGCCTTGAGGTCAGTGCTGAGATCTGCAGGCAAGTCTGGGGGGTGGGTGGGTTAGAAATGTGGGGGTTGTTTATGATTGTCCCTATGATTGGGGGACACTACTTGCATTTAGTAGTGGAGACTTGCAATGCCTGGGAAAGTTCTTTATGATAAAATATAGTCCCACTAAAGCTTATAGCTCCCCTTTGAGAAACTTGGGCGTAAACTGAAGGGTGCCATGTGCAGACCTTTCTTCAAAGACACCCCTGACCACAAAAATACTCCCCCACCCCCCTGTCATACTCTAGGACTGCCACACAGTCTCCCCAGAGTGGGGCCTATTGTGTGGGCTGCACTGAGGCTTGGCTTCTGCTCTGTGCTTAGCCAAAATCTGCCACTGACTTGGGCCTTTGAAGGCCAGTTAGTCCAATGCCTATTTCTGGCATCCCTGAATTTATGTGTGATCACTGATCTTGTAATAATGCAGGTTTGCATCCTATCTGGTCCTCTTTAACGACATCAGCTAACTAAACAATGCATGTGTCACTTGGATTTGTTAATAACTGAATACACACTTTGAAATACAAGAAGTTTTATATATTGAATTTTATCATACATTTGAGGTATAAACAGTATATTTTTATTGCAAGAACAAGATGCTGCAATAATATATGGTAGTGAACTTAAAAGTAGTGAAATAGGAAAATAAGTGGCCAGTTAACAGGAATGTTAAGAGATTGGCTAGCTAGATCTCTTAGGAAGAATACCATATTTTTACACAAATAATGCGGGGCTTCTAACATTTGTTTCCCAGCTACTCCCCTCACACCAGGTATTTTCCTAAGTGCACTGTGCTAAATGTTTCTACAGCAACATGTAAAAATAAAATTGGCATAGTAGCTTTAGGAAAATACCTGGAGGGGAAGGGGGGAGGAGGAAGTAGTTGGCAAACAAATGTACAAGGTGCGTGTTATTTGCATTAAAATACAGTAATGTGTTCTTTTTGAGGCAACCAACAGTCTAGCAGCAGATGGAGCTGAGAAATTATTGGTTCTGTAGGACATCACTTTTAAAGTGTCATATATTAAAAAAAATTGTAATTTTTTTTTCAAATAAATTGGTAAATTTATTCTTTATCCCAATAAATAATCATTTCCATGATGGCAGATTTGGCTTTGACCAAATAACAATTTTTAGCACTTGGCCAAAGTCTGCTTTTGGGATATTTCTCCCCTTTGCCCAGATGTAGGGCTGTCTCCTCACACTTTCATCATGGTATGCTCCATTCCTCCTGTATATGGTATCCCAAGGCCGATAAATCGTCTGTCTTCCTCAGGAGACACAGTGGCCTTGTCCCTGAAGAAGTTCCTAAAGCAAGACACATATGACGTGCACCTTTCTCTGTCTGACCACGGCAACAAGGAACAGCTGACGGTGATCAGGGCCACCGTGTGTGACTGCCATGGCCATGTGGAGACCTGCCCCGAACGCTGGAAAGGGGGTTTCGTTCTCCCTATCCTGGGGGCTGTCCTGGCTCTGCTACGTGAGTACCGGGGTAGTTAAAAGAGCTGATTCTGTCTTGAACTTCTGGGACTAAGGGACCACCAACATTGCCCATCTGTTCATTGAACTGTTAATTCTAGGAGTGTCCATCAGTCAGTAGATATTTATGGAGCTTCTGGAATGTGCCAGGGGATATGGTGGTGAGCAAACAGACTTGGCCCTGCCTTCATGGAGTTAGAGGCTAGGGCACTAGTTCTCCAGTGTGGCCCCCAGGCCAGCAGCATTAGCATTACCCAGAATTTGTTAGAAAGGCAAATTATCAGGCCCCACTTCAGACCTACTGACTCAGAAGCTTGGAGATGGAGGTCTAGCAATGTGTTTTAACAAGCCGTCCAGGGTACTCCGATGCAGCTAGAGTTTGAGAACCACTAGTCTAGTGGGCAGAGGTGTTTAATTAAAACTAAGTCTTTGCTCTAAAAGTAGAACCTATCACAGTTGCTTTTTCTACCTTCTGACTTGGTCCTTGCACAGAAAGCACTCAGTTTAATCAGATATGAATACAAGAGCAAGCTTTAATTCATTCAACATACCTATTGGGTGACGCAAACCATCAAACACTCAGCTACTAACCAAAAGGTTGGTGATTTGACTCTACCCAGAGATGCCTTGGAAGAAAGGCCTGGTGATCAATAGGCATGAGACATATAAGCCTTGGGTTCAAGTGAAAAGCCTAGCCATTGAAAACCCTATGGCGTGTAGTTCCACTTTGACACACATGGGGTCACCATGAGTCAGAATCAAGTTGACAGCAACTGGTTTAGTTTCTTTCCTTCTTTTTTATTGTGTGCCAAGCACAGTTTTGGGCACTGGAGATACAGCACTTAATCAAACAGGAATGTCAAGATGGGTGTAAGGTCTGCCAGAAGGGGATATTCAAGTGAAGACCTGAAAGGTTGGGAAGCAAATCATGCATCATATCTAGGAGAAGACCACTCCAGGTGGAGGGAACAAGTCAAAAGCCTGGAGGCAGGACTGTGCCTGATGTGTGGAAATAGCAAGGACGCCAGCATGGCTAGAATGGAGTGAGAGGAAACAGCACAGAAGAGGAGGTCAGAGAGGTGATGGGGCAGTGGATCATCATGTTGGGGCTAGTAGGCTGTTGTAAGGACTTTGGCTTTATTCTGCTTGAAATGGGAAGTTCGCAGAAGATTTTGAGCAGAGGAGTGATGTGATGACTTAAATTTTATAGGATTTCTACTGAACAGATTGTAGGGGGACCCGGGTGAAGTCAGGGAGATTGTGTAGGAGGCTGTTGTCATAATCCAGGAGTGAAATGGTGATGGTGGTTCAGACCAAGATGGTAGCATTGGAGGTGGTCATATTTCAAGGTATTTTGCAAATACCCAGAATTGATGATTCTAGGGCTTTTAGCCTGAGCAATTAGAAACATGGCATTCCTATTTACTGACTGGGGAAGGATGGTGGAAAGAGCCATGTTGTCAGACCAATCCAAGTGGGGATATCAGTAGGCATTAGACATATAAGCCTTGGGTTCAGGTGAGGAGGAAAAGGGGAAGGGAGAGGTTATAGTCTAGCCAACATGGGATGTACATCCTGAGAACCTGTGGACTCCCAAAGAAAGCTAGGTCTGTCTTGTCTGGTCAGAGAGTTAACAATTCCATCAGCAGGCAAAAAAGTGATAAACCTAAGCAGTAGCTGTGACCTGTTACATCAGACTGCCTCAGAGAGGGCTAGAGGTTAACAGTATAGTCATGGCAGTTTGGAAAAACAGCCAGGCATTAGTTGGTCATTCCTCCCATATGCAAATAACCTAGCAACCTTGCTTTAACTTAAAGTCCAGGCTCATTTAGGGGCCAGCTGGTGAATAGAAGAGTCTCCTTAAAAAGTAATGTCTACTGGGAGGTCCCCATCCCCACAAAGGAGGATTTTTGTAAGGACCAATACTACTAACATGGGGAAGACAGACAGTAAATGATATAGAATTATAGCTGGAGGGAAAGAAGTCAGAATGCTTCTAGGAGGAGGGAACATTAAGCTGAGACCTGAAGGATGAGAGTCATGTATACACATGAAGAGTGTTCCAGGTGAGGAAACAGCCTATATGAAGGTTCTAAAGTGGGAAACTGCATGGCCTATACTTGAGGAATTCAGAGGCTAATGTGGCTGGACTTTTGTAGGTGGGTCAGTGGGAAGGTTGGAGGCAGAGGCAGGGGCCAAATCATGTAGGCCTTGATAAGGAGTTTGGGCTTTTTCAGGTGCAAAGGGAGCTATTGAAGTGTGTTAAGTAGGAGAGGAATGCGATAGGGGTTGTTGCTCTGGCTACTGAGCGGAGGGGTCTAAAATTAGATGGGGCCCTGAGGGTTTGGGGGTCTTGGCCAGTCATATGGTTGTAGGGGGTGAGTATTCACTCCTAAACTCTTTCAGTCCTCCTGTTGGTGCTCCTCTTGTTGGTGAGAAAGAGGCGGAAGGGCAAGGATCCTCTCCTGCTCCCAGAAGACGACACCCGGGACAATGTTTTCTACTATGGTGAAGAAGGGGGTGGCGAAGAAGACCAGGTGAGGCATTGGGAAGCCTGGGGGTTAGAAGTGGTTGCCCTCAGGGCCACTAGCAGGGATGGCTGGGTCAGCCAACTGACCATCTTGGCTACATTGACCAAACCCTGGTATGAAGCATCAGTCTTCATGCAGCACTGACCACCAACTCTCCTCTTCTGAGAGGGTGTCTGATCCATTGTTGTAGTCTCTTTGGCTTCAGCCAAGCTGACCTTGAGCCTGTGCTTAATTTGGGAAGGTAGAGGAGGATGGAAACTAGGGCTTTCAGAAATCTCTGACCTTTATCTGTCTTCTAAGACTTAACTATGTACCCAAGCATCCAAGTGGGGTGAAATGTAAATGATGAGGAAGTGGGAAGGGTCCTTCTCAATCCAGTGCTCCATCATTTTCATAAAGGACTATGACATCACCCAATTCCACCGGGGTCTGGAGGCCCGGCCTGAGGTGGTTCTTCGCAATGACGTGGCACCAACCTTCATCCCCACACCCATGTACCGTCCACGTCCAGCCAACCCAGATGAAATCGGCAACTTCATCATCGAGGTGAGTTATGGGGGGCAGTCTAGGGTAGGTAGCCCTTTGTTCAGGCCTAGCACTCACAGCATGAGAGAAAGAGCATTGGCTGTGGGTTCAAATCCTGGTTCCACCACTGTCTTAGTTTCTTAGTGCTGCTATAACAGAGATACCGTAAGTGGGTGGATTTAACAAACAAATTTATTTTCTCACAGTTAGGAGGCTAGAATTTCAAATTCAGGGCACCTGATCTAGGGGAAGGCGTTCTTTGTCCTCTCTGGGGGAAAATACTTGTCTCAGCTTCTTCAGTTAGCGTTTTACAGAGGAGGCAACAGAAGCCCAGGTTCAGGAGATGCCAGAGTCACACAGCTGGTTGGTGGTTGTTACAGTTTGAATTGTGTATTCTTCTCGGCATTCCTTGGAGATCTCCAGGTGGCATCTATCTTTCCTCAATTCATGCTTACTCGACTCTGTGCCTAATCTGCTCTTTTGTATCTCAAAAGTGTTTAGTTTAAGAACACCCTACACTGAAGTGGCCTCGTTAACATAACAAAGAAAACCTTATTTCCAAATGGGATTACCATTCACAGGTATTTAAAAAACACACACACACACACACACAAAAAAAAACAAGCCCTTTGCTGTCCAGTGGATTCTGACTCATAGTGACCCTATAGGACAGACTAGAACTGCCCCATAGGGTTTCCAAGGAGTGCCTGGTGGATTTGAACTGCCGACCTTTTGGTTAGCAGCTGTAGCTCTTAACCATTATGCCACCAGGGTTTCCTTCATAGGTATAGGGGTTTGGATTTACAACACATATTTTTGGGGGACACAATTCAATCCATACAACCACCAACCAGCTGTGTGACTTCTGGCATGTCCTGTAACCTGGACTTCTATTGCCTCCCCTGTAAAACTCTAACTTGCAGAGTGGTTAAGTATAGATTAGGAGTGATTCATGCACTTATTCAACAGATGTAACAGTTGTTAGGAGCCTAGACTTGGGCCAGGCAACCTAGGTTTGAATTTTTTAAGATCCCAGGTGATTCCAATGTGCAGCAACATTTGGGAACCTCTGTTACAGGTTGTTTTAAGGATTGGACGAGTAAGTACCTAGAACAGTGCTAGGCCAGCGGTCCCCAAACTTGCCTGCATGTTTGGAATCACCTGGGGAACTTTCAAAAATACTGATGCCTCTGACCTCTACAGATGGTGATTTAATTGATCTGGGATGTGGCCTGAGCTTTGGGGTTTTTAAAAAAAGATTCCCATGTTATTCATGTTTGGGAACCAGGGGCCTAGTACATTACATTTATTAGGGGATGACAGCTGTTATTGCTAATAGCTGTCTGAGTGTCTCCAATGGAATTAACTCTGGTTGCACATTTGATTTATCTGAGGAACTTTGAAAAATAGCAATGCCTGTGACCCAGGCATCTTTTTTTTTTTTTTTAACTTCCCAAGTGATTCAAATATGCAGCCATAGGCATAGACCTAGGCACATAGGAGATATATGATATGAGCCTAGCACAGCCTAGTACCTAGTTAGCAATCAGTAAATGGAGGTTTTTAATAACAGAAAAAAGGAAGAAAGTTGGTTGAAATTTAAAACTGGATCAGAGTGCGGGAAGCAGCAGTGGACAGAAAACACAGTAGGTGGTCAGGGCCCCTCACCCTGACTCGAACCCCTCTGCCTCAGTCTTCTCTTCAGTGAAGAAAGAGGGAAACTATACTGTTTACCCTTCTTGCCTGCTAGAAGTAGCTTGGGGATGAGACTGTTCTTTAGATGAGTGTATTTGAGAAAGTTCTGTATGAAACAGTTTCTTACAAATGGGAAAGCTGCTCAGAGCACCTGGTTTGGAGAAGATGCCTTATACTTGGAGCTAAATACCTGGGGGTCTTTCTCTCTACTTGGATGAAGACAGTTTCCAGAACGCCTGCATATTGAGCATTTTTGCAAATACTAACTCCTTTGATCCCTACATTAATGTGAGGTAGGGGCCCTATTATTATCTTTGTTTTACAGAAAAGAAAATAGTGTTCAACTATATGCCAGGTAATATTGTAATAAGTCCTTCACATATACTTACATATATTCATTTATTCTTCTGCAACTGTATGAAGCATCACCATTTTACAGATGAGGAAACAGAAGCATAGAGGGTTAAGGGACTTGCCCAGGGTCACAAAACTAGTATGTGGACTCTGAGTTCTAACTCAGGCTATCTGATTTCACAGTCCCCGCCCTTGGCCACTACCACTGGCCTGGGTCGCCTTTAGTACTTGCTGTACGCTGGATCCTGTGCTAACTACTTCATATGCACCTCTGGAGTCCCCTGGGTGGTGTAAACGATTAACACTTTTGGGTGCTAACCGAAACATTGGAAATTGGAGTCTACCAAGAGGTGCCTTGGAAGAAAGACCTGGTGATCTATTTCCAAAAAAATCAGCCCTTGACAACCCCATGAAGCACAGTTCTACTCTGACACACATGCAGTTGTCATGAGTCAGAATCAACTCGACAGTAATGGTAACTTTTCTTTTTTTTAATGAATCGCTAAAATTAAAGGAGGGAGAGAGAGCCTCACAGGTGAGGAAATGGAGGCTCAGCCACATTAGTCAGCTTGCCTGAGCTCTCACAGCTGGCAAGCATCAGAGTCCCGCTCTCCGAGCCATCTGTTCTCTGTTGCCACAGAACCTGAAAGCGGCTAACGGCGACCCCACGGCTCCACCCTATGACTCCCTGTTGGTGTTCGACTACGAGGGTGGTGGCTCTGATGCGGCCTCCCTGAGCTCCCTCACCTCCTCAGCCTCTGACCAGGACCAAGATTACGATTATCTGAGTGAGTGGGGCAGCCGCTTCAAGAAGCTGGCAGACATGTACGGTGGTGGTGAGGACAACTAGGCCACCCTGCCAGCAGGGCCAGGAACTAAACCTCAGGCCACAGTACCCTCCTCCAAGGGGTCCCAGGTCCCCCCTTCAGTCAAGGACTTTGGAGCTTGTCAAGAAGTGGCCTTAGCAACTTAGAGAGTCCATGAGTCTGACTGTAAAGAATTAGCATCTAAGCCTTTCAGAATGGAGGGATGTGGGCAGATTGACTTTAACACTGAAAACCTCTCAGCCTAGGTCAGGGTTGCCTTGGAGGCTGAATTTCTGGAAGTTTCTCACCTGCTATAAAATGCTCCACCCTGTGTTCTGGGCCTGGACAGGCCCTGACCCTCCTATGACTTTCTCTCTGGAATGGACCCTTCTCCTTAGAAAGAGGCCTCTTCTTGCACCCTAATTTGTTTTCTTTCTCTTTTTTTTTTTAAATGCCATTTTCAAAAAGTTAGAGGCAGGTCCTCAACCGTCCCCTTGGGTCCTCCAGAAACCCAGCCCAGAGCTGCTGGGTTTACCTCCTGCCTCCCTCTCTCATCTCCAGATCCCAAGGCCTCCCATTTCATTTGGTGGATCCCTATGTTTTTATACAGAGCACGTCTAGGTTGCCCTTTGTTTTTTGTTTACCCTGTTGCGTGCTGTAGATGAAGTGTGATGACAATCGTGTAAATGTACCAGAACTTTTATTAAAGGAATTTTTCCCAGAGGTGCCAGGGGAGTGAACTGTTTATAACAGCTTTATGAAGACATAATTCACATACCACACAATTCACCCTTTTAAAATATGCAATGCAGTGGGTTTTGGTATTTCAGAGTTGTTCAAGGGAAATGAAAACGCTTTAACCCTGCTCGCTTCTCCAGTTCCTCCTGATGGCAGAGGAAGCTCAAGATGATTTAACATCAACATGGTGAACATAATGTCACTGACTGTACATGCGAAGAAATGTCAAATGCATACATATATATTTACACCCCCGCCACACACAGATTAGTGAACATGCCCAGATGGGGACAGTGCAGTGGTGAGGGCAGGGGGGCATACCTTCTGTCCTTCTCCCTATAAGTTCAGAGCTGCTTTTGTATGTGAGAGAACCCACCAGAGTAGCAGGTGAAGTCTTTTCTGGAACAGCGGCTGCTCTCTCTGTGTTGCAGTATGTGAAGATTTCCTCTTCTGTGCTGTGGGCTCTGTGTCAAAAGGCAGAGGCCAGGCAAGATCTGGAGTCTCTGGGTGGTGCAAATGATTAACATGATTAGCTGCTAGCTGAAAGGTTGGTGGTTCTAGTCTACCCAGAGGTGCCTCAGAAGAAAGGCCTGGCAGTCTACTTCCAAAAGATCACAGCCGTTGAAAAATGTATGGAGCACTGTTCTATTCTGACACACATGGGGTCACCATGAGTCAGAATTGACTCAATGGCAACTAGTTTGGGTTTTTTGGGGGGAAAGATTCCAGCTCTGCTACTTCTTAGCAAGTCATTTAACCTCTAGATGCTTCACATTCTTCATCTGTAAAATGGGGAGTTTTGTGGAGATTAAATATCTGGCACAAGGTAAGTGCTATTTGTGTTAGTTAGTGACAGCTACTATTTATTCAGTATTTTTTTGGGCCAGACAGTGCTCTTTCTTCCCCCATACAAAAATTTATACATAGATTGTTATGTGACCCTAATTGCTCTCCCCATACTGCGACAGCACACTCCTCCTTTCCACCCCTGATTCCTCATGTGCATTCGACCAGCTCCTAACCCTCTCTGCCTTCCCATCTCACCTCTGGACAGAAGCTGCCCGTTTAGTCTCTTGTATCTACTTGAGCTAAGAGGCACACTCCTCGCAAGTATCACCTTATGTCCCACAGTCCAGTCCAATCCCTGTCTGAAGAGTTGGCCTCGGAAATTGTTTTAGTTCTGGGCTCATAGAGAATCCAGGGGCCATGCACTCCAGGGTTCCTCCAGTCTCAGTCAGACCATTGAGTCTGGTCTTCTTACTAGAATTTGAGTTCTGAACCCCACCTTCCTCCTGCTCCATCCAGGACTCTCTGTTGTGTTCCCTGTCAGGGTGGTCATTGGTGGTAGCTGGGCACCATCTAGTTCTTCTGGTCTCAGGCTGATGAAGTCTCTGGTTTATGTGGCCCTTTCTGTCTCTTGGACTAATACTTCTTGTATCTTTGGTGTTCTTCATTCTTCTTTACTCCAGGTGGTTGGGACCAATTGATGCATCTTAGATGGCCGCCTGCAAGCTTTTAAGACCCCAGACGGCACTCACCAAAGTAGGATGCAGAACATTTTCTTAATAAGCTTTGTTATGCCAATTGACCTAGATGTCCCCTGAAAGCATGGTCCCCAGACCCCTACCCCTGCTACTCTGTCCCTCAAAGTGTTTGATTGTATTCAGGAAACTTCTTAGCTTTGGTTTAGTCCAGTTGTGCTGACTTCCCCTGTAGTGAACAGACAGCACTTAACTTAGATAATTTCCTTTAAACAAATCCTCACAATCGCCTTCTGAGGGGATTTTCCTCCTTCAAAGAATGGCCTCATTGTATTTTTAAAATCACACCTGATCATCATCAAAATCAAGCAAAACAGAAAATTAGAGAACTCACCAACGATGTCAGTGACACTGAACATTCCTGACAATCCCAGGGCCCTTATGCAGGAATACAAATGAAGAGGCAGCACCAACAGAACGATTCTATTTGTGCCTTTGTTGAAATGGAGTTTAAATTTTTTCTTTGCAATTAATAAAAAGAAAAGAATCTAAAGTGAAGCTGAAGGAATTGCTAAAGTTGAAATAAATATTTCCTTCCCTTAAGAGAGACTCATTCTGTACAGTGGTGGCACTCAAAGTGCTGAGCCCTGAGTGGTGAAAGTGGTTAATGTGCTTGGCTGCTAACCAAAATGTTGGAGGTTTGAGTCTACCCAGAGGTGCCTCGGAAGAAAGGCCTGGTGAGCTACTTCCAAAAAATCAGCCATTGAAAACTATGGAGCCCAGTCCTGCACTGACACACATGGGGTCGCCATAAGTCGGAGTCAACTCCATGGCAACTGGACCTCAAAGTGCTGCCCCTGGACCAGCAGCATCAACATCACCTGGAACTTGCTAGAAATGCAAATTCTCGGAGCCAGCCCCGGACCCGCAGAATCAGAAATTCATTCTTGGAACCACCCCAGACCTACTGAGTCAGAATCTCTGGGGGTGGGGCTCTATACAATCTGTTTTAACAAGCCCTCCAGGTGATGCTGATACACTTTCAAGTTAAAGACCAAGGCTCTGAAGATGAGGCTAAGGGCGTCCTGAAGTCTCACCCCCTGGATGGGAAACCAAAAGGGAGTTAAGTAGGCTAGAGGGTCCTCTCAGGAGGCCTGGTATCGCAGTGGTTAAGCACTCAGCTGCTAACCAAAAGGTTGGCGGTTCGAACCCACCAGCCGCTCCATCTGCTTCTGTAAAGATTACAGCCTTGAAAACCCTATGGGGCAGCTCTGCTCTATCCTACATCATTGAGATGCGTTGGAATCAACTCTATGGCAGTGAGTTTGGTTGTCTTGGTTGGAAAGTCCTATCCCAGTTACTGTCAGAAACCTTCTCACTCCTCCTTGGTCCATAGTGCTGTAGCCCACAGGCCAAGGCCACCTCCTGCCTCTCCCACCTCTGGCTCCTGCTGCCTCAGGTTCCCTTTTCTGAGGCTCTGCTGCTTTTGCTGATAAGGTTATGTGGGAGAATTAGGTGTCTCAGCCAGCAAACACGTGCTGCCCCTTATCTTAAACTCCCTCTGAGAAGCCTGAATGAAGCGTGAAAACCTACCTCCAGCTGAAGCTAAAATAAAACCAAACAGCCACTGTTCAGGCTGGCTTTCCTCCCCTGAGATTTTTTGGAGGGAGTTGAGGAGGAAAATCGGCCTCTCCGGGCCAAGACTGGCCTCTATGGATGGATCTAGATTCCCTTGTTGATTGAACCAGTCACCAGCTCTGTGCTGTGGGACTGTTGTTAAGCTGCACTCTTGCTCCAGGCCTGCTTCCTTGTCTTCTCTAGTTATTAGCACCTGTGGTAAAGAGTCAAAATATCTATGGCTGGTAAGTTACCAGGGGAGTCCCTGGGTGGTGAAAGCAGTTAATGCGCCTGGCTGCTAGCCGAAAGGTTGGAGGGTTGAGTCACCTGGAGGTGCCTTGGAAGAAAGACCTGGCAGTCTACTTCTGAAAAATAAGTCATTGAAAACCCTATGGAGCCCAGTTCTACTCTGACACGTGGGGTTGCCATGAGTGGGAATCAACTCAATGGCAACTGGTTAAGTCACCAGTGCTAACAACTCAGAGTAGGCACAAACCCTAAATAACTAGTGTGTCCTGCCATATCAGTGAGGACCACCTAATGTTTGATTTGCTAATCCTTCATATTTCATGGTTCTCAGTTTATTGGACCTCCCCCCATCCACCCCCTTCTTTTTTTTTTTTTTAATTGTGCTGCTGTAAGTTAAAGTTTATAATTCAAGTTAGTCTCTCATACAAAAATTTATACATACATTGTTATGTGACCTTAGCTGCTCTCCCTATACTGTGACAGCACACTCCTCCTTTCCACCCCAGATTTCCCATGTCTGTTCAACCAGCTCCTGACCCTCTCTGACTTCTTATCTTGCCTCCGGACAGGAGCTGCCTATTTAGTCTCATGTATTTAACTTGAGCTAAGAAGCACATTCTTCAAGAGTCTCATTTTATGTCCCATAGTCCAGTCTAATCTGAAGAGTTGGCCTCGGGAATGGTTTTCATTTGGGGCTAACAGAGGGTCCGGGGAGCGTGTCTTCTGGGGTCCCTCCAGTCTCAATCAAACCATTAAGTCTGGTCTTTTTACTAGAATTTGAGTTCTGCACCCCACTTTTCTCCTGCTCCATCCAGGACTGTCTGTTGTGTTCCCTGTCAGGGCGGTCATTGGTGGTAGCTGGGCATCATCTAGTTCTTCTGGTCTCAGGCTGATGAAGTCTGTGGTTTATGTGGTACTTTCTGTCTCTTGGGCTAATACTTTCCTTTTGTCTATGGTGTTCTTCATTCTCCTTTGCTCCCAAGATGTCTCCTTAAGAACCCCCAAATCCAGAGCGTTTGAAAATTGCCTTAATCCACCTGTATTTTTTTACAGATGGAAATGATAGAGGTGCCAAGAATACAGTTCCTGCTTCAGAAGCAGAGCTGGGCTGGACCCCAGGCCTCACTTCAGGCCCTGCGTTTTCCCTTGTTACTGACTTGACAACCTTTGTTCCTTCTAAGGGGCTGCAGCTAGTAACTGCCTCCCACAATGGGCCTTGCCCAGGCTCCTGAGAGACCCAAGGGGGATGGCTCTCATCTTCAGGATGTGGGCAAGTGGCTGAGCCCCCTGAATTCCTGGCCCCCCATGATGAACAATGACCTTTTTTAACCACTGGGGCCCACAAACAGATGCAGTGAGAAGACTCAGTCAAGTTGCTGCTGAGGGATGGCCAGGTACCCTGCACGTCCAGTTCCAAGCTCACTGGGGAACACCACACAGCCATTCTTCCTTCTGGCTAAAGGCAGAGCTTACCTTGCTGCCTCCCACTAACAAAGTCCACCAAGGAGGTATGATTCAGGGTACAGGTTCAAATCCCAGCACTTCCAGGCATGAGGCATTGAACAAGTCACTTAACCTTTCAGTGTGTCAGTTTTCTTGTCAGTAAAATGGGGCAGTAAGTGAGTTAATATCTGTAAAGTGTTTAGAAGGGTACCTGACATTAAAAACGCATTGCCATCGAGTCAGTTCTGACTCATAGTGATCCTATAGGACACAGGCAGTTCTAGCCCCATAGGGTTTCCAAGGCTGTAATCTTCGCCACATCTTTCTCCTGCACCTGGCATGCCAAAACCAAATCTGTAGCCGTCGAGTCGATTCCGACTTATAGCGACCCTATAGGACAGAGTAGAACTGCCCCATAGGGTTTCCAAGGAGCAGCTGGGGGATTCGAACTGCCGGCTGTTTGGTTAGCAGCCAAGCTAACTACTTCCCACCAGGACTCCACACCTGGCTTACAGGTGCTATATATATTGTTATTTTCATTGCTACTGTTGTGGTTGTTGAGGTACTGACACGGCCAGTTATTGCTCCTTTACCTCCACACTCACACCTTGGGTGGGGACTACACTTCTCACCTTAAGCAGGACACTCCTAGTCTCCTAGCCTGTGGGAACCTCTTCAGTGGCCTTTCCCCAAAGGCTCTTCCTTTTTGTGCCCAGCAGAGGGCGCCACTCGCCTGAGTCACAACCGTGGACGGGCAGGCACCCCAGACTGACCGACCAAGGGCGAGGTCTGCAGGAAGGGACAGAGCGCGAGGACAGAACAGTCAACACTGGCTGTTATATCTGGAGTCTGCTGTGTGGAAAGAACTGCTTTGGACACTTTGATAATGATAGTGGCGGTGGTGGCAGCGGCAAATATTTATTGGGCAATGACTGGCCGTGCCCTTCACATGCATGGAATCAGTCGCATTCATTCTCCCACCTCACAGCCACGTGGAGAGAGGTTTTATGGTTCCCTTTATGATGGAAATTGAGGATCAGAGAGATTAACGGGCACACAGCAGGAAGTGGCAGAGATGGTTTTAGAGTGCTGGTCTCCTTTATACTATTAAGAATAAAAAAACTCCAGCTGGTGGATGGGGACAGGCAGGCAGAAGAGGCTCTCCAAATACTGCATAGGGCTCCCCAAGGCAGAGTTGGTCCCCAGCTGACCCTGAGACCACCCCCCTTGACTCTGACCCTGACACAGAAAAGCCACAGTATTTCCAAACTCTTCTGGGCCCCGTTAAGTACGTCACCTGGGGCTTTTTTATTCATTCATTTAACAACTGAGTATCTGGCCTGTGCCAGGCATGGTCCTAGGTGCTGGGGATACTGAAAAGCACAAAACAGTTAAAAGTCCTGGCTCTCACATTTGAGGATTCAGGGCAGGAAAGTGTAGGACCCTCATACCGTATGTGTCAAGGTCATAAACTGCTAAATAAAACACACTCTTTGTCTTCCTACTTGGACAAGGTTTCTTCAAGCAGTTTGGAAGGTTGAGTTTAAATCTGGCGTTCTGGGTCAGGTCTCCCCATGTGACTGTGCAGGGACGGTTAGCCCCAGCCTGGGAGCAATGAACGGTCTTCTTTGCCCACCCTAAGTTCTATCCTGCACCATGAGGTTCCTTGTGCACTTGTGTGTGTGTACACCCCAGCTCACACATCCAAGCTCCATCCACAGACCCCTGCAAACAGCCTTCCATTGCCCACCCCCCACTTGGATCAAGGCATGCACACCCAGGTGGTATCGGTCACCCTCAGGACAAGCCTGGGGAAGGGGTCCTCACAGGTCCTGGAAACAGGCCCCGGGCCATCTGGGCAGGGAATGGTCTAGAGAGAAGGGAAGTGGGCAAAGGTTCTGGGTAGACATTACTCTGTAGGTTCGTGGGGAGGGGCAGGAAGGCTGGAGTGGGGCCCTTTAAAGCTCAGAGCCCAGGGCAGGGCCCTTCCTGCCTCATCTAAGGACAATCCTAACATTCTATGAAGGACAGACCATAAACAAGACACATAAGTAAAATACATGGTGTAGTAAAAGATGAGGCTATGGAGGAAAATAAAGCTGGGACGGGGCACGGGAAGGGGCTGCAGTAGGGATTCAGTTGTAGGTGTCAGGGAAGGCCTCGATGAGAAGGTGGTGTTTGAGCAAAACCTGAAGGATGTCAGGAAGCAAACATGCAGGTATTCCATCTAAGTAGAGGGAACAGCAAGTGCAAAGACCCTGAGGCAGGAGTGTGCTTGGCAGGGTTCAGCAGGGAAGCCCCTGTGGCTGGAGCTGAGTGAGAGAGGGAAAATGGGTGGGAGATGAAGTCAGGTAAGTGAGGAGTAGGAGCCTAGGGCTCCCAGTCTTGAGCCTTCTTCTCCAGGCCTGGGCTGGAGGCTGAGTTCAGGGCAAGGCCCCATCCCAGCAGCCCTTGGAAAAGGGCTGACTAAACAACCTTGGCTCCATCCTGGAGCTGGTGAAACCTGATTCTTCCTCTGTTCCGTCCTTAGCCACTGAGGAGGCAGCAGGGACCTGTCCGGGCCTGCAGGCAGCTGCATCGCCCAGCTGGCAGGAGCTGCAAAATTCCTCTCTCTCAGGGGCCCCAGGACTGACAGGGGAAGCAGAGAGGAGTCCCACGCCTGGTGGTGGCAGCTAAGCTGTGGTGAGGTGTGCAACCCCTAGAGGTCGCAGGTATGGGTGTGACTACCAGCCTGGTCTCTCTAAGCCTCAGTTTCCTCAGTACGGCTTGTCTCTCCCATAAGGCCAAAGCAAGGCTATTGTGAGGTAATGTTTGAAAAGCACACAGCGCAGTACCTGGCATGCGGATAGGGTTCAATAAGTTGTAACTGTTATTATTGTTGATATCGCTTGTTACTAGCCCTTTCCAAGTCAGAAGTGGGCAAGGGAGCCACCCATGCCCTCAGCTGCCTCAGCATTCTTTGTGCCCACTGACCTGCAAGCTGCAGGGGTGTGGCGGGCCCTGGGGAGGAATCTGAGAGGGGATGGGTGGGTCAGGAATGCCTGTCTGGCCAACCATTCCTGTCCGCACTGCCTTCCAGCAAACCAGTGGATGACAGAGCAGTGAGGCAGATCTCTGTGTGCCATCCCCAGAACCTGACAACCAAGGCCTTCTGGGAGACAATGCCAATTACAGGAATTATTTTCATTAGAGCTTCTCTGAATTAAGCGCTTACCAGGTGCTAGACAATATGCTAAAGTTCCATTCCAAATCAAAACCAAAGTCTCAAGTGTCCTACCAGGCCCTATGGGACATGACCCTGTTGTTCTAGGATCTTGTCTCCTACTCTCTTTCCTCCCTCACACCTTATCCTTCACCTCAGCCTCCTTACAGTTCTCAGAATAGCCCATGCAGTCTCCTACCTCAGGGCCTTTGTATTTGCTGTGACCTCTGCCTAGAATGCTCTTTCTCCAGATATCTCATGGCTCCCTCACTTCCTTCAGGCAGCACCCAAATGTCAACTTGTCGGAGATGCCATCCCTAGATTACTGTCTTTAGAACTGCAACTCTGCCTCCCACCCACTGTACCTGCTTATCCTTCTCTGCCTGATTTTTTCACATAACATTTCTTACTTCTCACCATACTGTACTATGCATTTTATCTATTGGTCCTATTCATTTATCTTTCTACCCCTCTAAATATAAGGTCTGTGAGGGTAGGAGTTTTTGTCTGTTTCTTTTTCATGGCGATAGCACCCTAAGATAGTGCCTGGTACATAGTAGGTACTCAATTTGTTGAATAAAGTGCTTTACAACCTTCCAAGGGAGGTTTTGTAAATTCCTTTTTGGAGCCGAGGAAATGGAGGCCCAGGAAGGCAGGGTAAGTTACCCAAGGTTGTACCCACTGGTAAGCTGAAGAATCCAGGGACATCACGGGTGGCGTCTCATTTAATCCTGACAGTAGTCCTAGAGGTGGTTATGATGACTCCATTTTACAGAGGGGCAAACCGAGACTACAAAATGGCAGAGGTGGGAGATGAACTGGTTCTGTCTGACTCCAAAGTCTCTCTTTTCACCAGTCATTCTTTCTTTTTTTATATGTATATATAATTTTACTTATTTTGTTGTTGTTGTTGAGAATATGTACAGCAAAACATACACTAATTCAATAGTTTCTACATGAACCATGTAGTGACACTGATTACATTCTTCGAGTTGTGCAACCATTCTCACCCTCCTTTTCTGAGTTGTTCCTCCTCCATTAACATAAATTCACTGCCCCCAAAGTTTCTATCTAATCTTTCAGGTTGCTGTTGTCAATTTGATCCCATATAGATAGTTCTTAAAAGAACATAATGCTCAAGGAAGACATTTTTTACTAGTTAAGCTAAACTATTGTTTGGTTTTAAGAAGACTTTAGGGGATACTTTTGGTTTAAGGTTTAAACTTACTATAGATAAGGGGCAACTTTGTTGAAGCATAACACAGTACACAATATTGGGGAGGTCAGCATAGCTTGACCAAGGCAAGGTCATGGGAGCTTCATAGACATACCCAAACTACGAGGGACCGAATTACTAGGCTGAGGCCTGGGGATCATGGTCTCAGGGGACATCTAGCTTAATAGGCATAACACAGTTTATAAAGAAAATGTTCTACATCCTACTTTGGTGAGTAGCGTCTGGGGTCTTAAAAGCTTGTGAGTGGCCATCTAAGATACTCCACTGGTCTCACTCTGTCTGGAGCAAGGGAGAATGAAGAAAACCAAAGACACAAGGCAAAGATTAGTCCAAAGGACTAGTGGACCACAACTACCACAGCTTCTACCAGACTGAGTCCAGCACAACTAGATGGTGTCCGGCTACCACCACCAAATGCTCTGATGGAGATCACAATAGAGGGTCCAGGACAGAGCTGGAGAAAAATGTAGAACAAAATTCAAACTCACAAGAAAAGACCAGACTTACTGGTCTAACAAAAGCTGGAGAAACCCCAAGAGTATGACCCCCAGACATCCTTTGAACTCAGTACTGAAGTCACTCCTGAGGTTCAGCTTTCAGCCAAATATTAGACAGGCCTATCAAACAAAACAAGACTAAATGGGCACACCAGTCCAGGGGCAAGGATGAGAAGGCAAAAGGGGATAGGAAAAGCTGGTAATGCGGAACCCAAAGCAGAGAAGGGGAGAGTGTTGACATGTCTTGGGGTGGGCAACCAATGTCACAAAACGATATGTGTATTAATTGTTTAATGAGAAACTAATTTGCTGTGTAAACCTTCATCTAAAGTATAATAAAAAAATAAAATATTATTTCAGAGTAATATTTTCAGGGGTTCATCCAACCTTCATGGCTCTAGGAAGCCTGGAGTCCATGATAATTTGGAATTCTGTTCTGCATTTTCCCCCTTTTGATTAGGATTCTTTTATGGAATCTTTGATCAAAGTGCTCAGTAATGGTAGCTGGGTACCACCCAGTTCTTTTGGTCTCATGGCAAAGGAGGCGGTTGTTCATGAAGACAATTAGCCGCACTTTCCACATCCTCCTCCTGTTCTTGACTCTCCTCCTTCCTCTGTTGCTCCAAGTGAATAGAGACCAATTGTTGAGCCTTGGATGGCCGCTTGTCAGCTTTTAAGATTCCACGTACTACATATCAAACTAGGAGGTAGAACAGAAGCACTAAACATGTTATTAGAGCAATCAACTGCGATGTCCCATGAAATCATGACCCTAAACCTCCAAACCAAGAAACCCAAATCCCATGAGGTTTTTGGTTATATATAAGCAGTCTCAGCAGCTACTTTTTTTTTTTTTTCTTTGTTGTTGTACAGCCATTGTTTCTTAAGGTGCGGGCTACATGCCCGTGGTGGGGTATGACATGACTTTAGGTAATATGTGAACAATGTGTTAAATAATACTGAATCACACAGAGAGAAAGTTATTCCACTTTCAATTTTCCTTCAATAATTCTGCTTACATCAAGCAGAGAGTTTCATTTTGCATTTAGCAAGTCATCAAGGACAGTAACACTTTTGGTTCTCTTTAAACAGAGAAAGCAGACCTAGAATTTAAGGACATTGCTTTGTTTTCATTGTATTTATATTTACTTTCTAATGACAAATGATACTGGTTTTCTGTTTATAATAGTGCTAATGTTTTTCATTTAAAACAAATTTCTTTAAGTTTTAAATAGCAAGTCCATTTAAAGGAACAATATTAAGGTTGGTAAAGGTAGAACTCGGAGAAGTCATAAAGCCAGAAGGTGCTACTCCGAAGAATGAGGTTGAAAAACTGAAATCCATGCTCTGTTTTGTCTTACAGGATCTTCCAAAGAGTGTTCACTTTCTTTGGGGAGAGTCAATTTACATTCAGGAAATAAGAGAATAATTAACTGCTAAGTTGAGTGTTAAATGAACAAGATGCCTATGGTTCAGGGAAGAGTAGGGACTGGAGAAATCCAGGAAGGTTTTCTGAAGGCGGAAGCCCTTTAAGTTGGCCTTGGAGGATGTGTGGGAGCTGAATAAGTGGCTGGAAGAAAAGAGGGCAGAGGCAGGATAAGAATGGCTTGAAGAGTTTTAAAATTAAAAAGGAAGGGTCTTGGAGAGTCCCACACTTGCCCTTGCTACCAGCCTGTTGTCCAGATGAGAAAAATAAGGGCCAAGAGGGATATAACAGTGGATGGGGCAGTCCAGTCTGGCTCAGGTGTCAGGATTCTGTTATAGGGGAGCCCAGTGAAATAGAAAATAAACCAAGAGCAGCCCAAAAGGTGGGACCAGAGGGTTTGGCAAGGGGAAAGGCCTTGGATTTGGAGGCAGTGAGAAGCTACACTGGGGTCTGAAGAGGAAAGAAGCCCCCAAGAACAGTAAACAGCTCAGCATAGTGTTGAGAGTATGAGCTCTGAAGCCCCACCCGTAGGCATAATGGGGCAAGTGGAGGAAACCACCTTGTAGAGCCCAGTGAGAGCTGGAGCCCCGGAAGAGGGTCCACACAACAGGAGCTGTGGTCATAGGTAGCAGAATGCAGCCACTGCCAAACCTTAGCCTCACAGGGAAGGAGCAGTAGGAATAAATACTCCAGCCTTGCTCTTCTCCCTGCTCCATCTCTTAATGGTTCCTCACCTCAGTTGAACCAACTGAAAACCAGAATACAAGAGAGCTGGGGATGGCACTGTCCATACAGGTCAACCCTCCTGGGGCACAGAGCAGGGGAGAAGGGAAGAGAGTGGATCTGGCCAGCAAAGGGGAAGGAACCAACACAGAAGCCATTGCTGTCATCCAAGTAGAGGTGATGGTGGCTGGGACAAAGGTGGTGGTGGGGAATGGCGAGAAGTGGGTGGATTTGGGGATATTTGGAAAGACTCAATGGTTGATCAGATGTGGGAGGAGTTGATCAGTGAGAGGGAGGAGTTAACAACAAGATGTTCAAGTTTCTGGCCTGGGCAACTTGACTGATGATGGTGCCATTTTATGAAATGAAAATGACAGGAAGAGGAGCAGGTTGGAGAAGGGCAATGATGAGTTTGGTTTTGAATATGCTGGGTTTGAGGTGCCTGTGGGACATACAAATGATGTCCAGGTGGAGTAAGATTATATGGGTGTGGGATTCTAGAGAGAAGTCTAGGCTAAACATAGCTGCCAGCAGACTCTGGAAGGGACGGGCATTGGTGTTAGCTTCCCACAACCTCTGTTCTGCTTCCCACCAGAGACTGGGGAAGGAAGTTGCCACCAGTTTCAGAGGAAGGGTGAAGGAGAAGTGGTGGGCCCCATATCACGAAGGGAACTCACATCCTTTACTTCACAGTCCTCATCTCCTCCCTCGGGTGGTTTCCTGGGGAGAGAAGCAGAAAGCCAAGGCCTGAGTCTTCTGGGAAATAAAGGAGAGATCAGCAAGGACCATACTTATGTCATCTCATTGGTCACCAGGCAGTGAGAAGCAAATAAAAAGGACAAGTCTGTCTCATTTTCCCCTGATCTTGCTGGGGTCCTGGCAGCCTGCAATGAGAAAGCCTGGGAATGGAAGAAGCAGGAGGATGATACAGAGCTAATCCCAGTACTGAAGTTCTAAGAGAGCACCTTCCCTCCTGGGTGATCCCATGAATCAATGAGTCTAGAAAGGCTTCAACAAGAGCAGCTGAAAAGGTGTGAATAACAGGTGGCCAATTAGAATTTCAAAAGGAAGTGATAATAGGTAAAGCTATAATAATAAGAACAACAACCACGTGTCTTAGGAGTTTTCTAAATGCCTGGTAGTATGCAGAGCATTTTCTTTTATCCTATCCCAATCAGGTGGCCAGAGTGATCTTTCTAAAATGCAGCTCCAATAACATTAATTATGTCATATGATGAGGATGTTATTATCCCTATTTGACAGATAAGAAACCGGAGGCTAAGGAAGGTGGGAAAACTTGGCTGAGATTTGAACCCAGGACCTTTTAATTCCAAAGTTCTTAAGCAGTTAATTGACTTCTAGGCCGAGCACATCCTCCTCCCTTCCAGGTCATCCACTCTTCTCCCCTCTCTGCCATCGCTCCAGCTCCAGCGGCTCCCCTCTTGGCCAATCTTTCCTTCTCCTCCTGTGGTCTCCCCACCCTTCTGTCCCTCCTCTCCCTTCCTCTCTATGGAAACGAAGTCAACATTGTGGAATACATTTTACGCTCTTTGAGAAGTATTTTAAATGTGGAACTCGTGTATTTTTTCCGTTAAGGGAAAAAATAATAAAATTAAGTCGTTTCACTTTTATATATCTCTTTCCCCTCACCCCCCTCCCGCTACTAATTCAATCGACTCTCAGTAAAGGGTTGGGGAGCTCTCTAATCCGAATCAACAAGCATATCAGGTTGCTCTTGCTCCTGCTGGCTGTTGTCAAGAGCAGGTTTATTTTGCCAGGGATATGAGACATCTTGATTCATGAATCACCAGGGAATCCTATCTGGGTTTTGATTTCAAGTTTTCCAGTGACCCCACCTCTCCTCAATGTGCCCACCACCTCTGGCCTAGACTACACCACCAGATTCTTTGCTTAGACAACTGCAGTGGCCTCCCAAGGACTCCTCCCCAATCTGTGCCAGAATGACCTTTCCAGAACACAGATCTCATAGCGTCCCTTCTCTGCTTAAACACTTGTGTTCCGTTCCCATGCCTTACTAGATGAAGTTCAAACAGCACGTCATCTGAAGCCTTCCGAATCCCGGCCTTAGTTAACATTACCTCCCTAGCTCCTGCCCACCCATTCCCCCTCCTCATGTACTTGCCACACAAGCCACATTGGACAATTCACCTTTCCTGAAATATAGCTTTCCTATTGCTTCACCTTTGCTGTGCCCCCTACCAGGGATGTCTTTCTTTCTTACTACACCCCTCCCCAAATCTAATAAATTCTTACAAACATCTCTCTGCCAAGCCTTCCACTGTCCCTGGAGACTCAGAAAAAGCTGCTCCCTTGACATTTTGCTTTTTCCTCTGGTAGATCTCATTAGGGTCCCTTTTACATGTTTCATATCCATTACCCCAGTTAGATGTTAAGCCCTTTCAGGGCCTATGTCTTATTTTCTCCAGCCCTCTACACCTAGCACAGTACTGAGACCCAGGCAGTGCTGAGAAATTGTTGAATTGAAAAATATTCTCTGAATCCCATCTTCACATTTCCAGTAAAGGGAGTTAATGTCTGGTCTTTCAGGGAGGTCCTGGGAATGGTTAACATTGCTTTGTTGGGTAACAAAAAGACCTCACAGCACCAGGCCTGCTGCCAGGCCTCTTTAAAAGAGTTAAAGAAGAGGTTTGACCCCTTCCTCCTTGCTGGTGAAGGAGACCTGGTGGCGCGGTGGTTAAAGTGATCGACTGCTAACCAAAAGTTCCACAGTTCGAAACCACCAGCAGTTCCACAGGAGAAAGATGTGGCAATCTGCCTCCACAGAGATTTACAGCCTTGGAAACCCTATGAGGTCACTATGAGTCAGAATTGACTCGACAACAGTGAGTTTGGTTTTGATTTTTTTCTTTTTCCTTGCTGGTGGCCACAATATATGGTTCAAAAACCTGAAATATGCACATAATTTTTGACCCAGCAACTCTACTCAAAGAAATTTATCCTAAAGTCCTATTCAGACAAGTCCTCAAAGGTGTATGTCCAGAAAAAAAAAAAAAAGAGGTATATCTCTGAAGGAATTCCTAACAGCACTGTTTGTAAGAATAAAACACTGGAAAAACCTATGTCCATCAAAAAGGAAATTACACTCACTTCTCACTTATTGACATGGTTAGGTTCCAAAGACCAGATCATTATGTAAAGTCTGCATTATGCAAAAACGGAGGATGACTACATCAGATCACAAAAATATTATATTGGACACATATGTCCCTCTGAACCTGAGAAGCAGGAAATGTACGTGGGTGACGTATGTCCCAGTGGCCAGACAAAAGTTGTTAATGCGCAAAATAATAGAATGGTAGATTTTTTACTATTGTTGTAAATGTGAAATGTTGCATAACGAAATGGTCGATAAGTGAGGAGTAGGTGTAGTTTAATAAATTTTAGGCACGCATAGACTGGAAAATTATACAGCCATTAAAATGCTATTGGGAGTCTGTAATTATTGATATCATAGGCTGTCCATAAACTGCTGTTGAGTATAAGGTTACTCTATAAAATATGTACAGTAGGATGTTTTATTTCTGTAAGGATATACTGAAACTGATAACAGTAGCTGCCTCTAGGGAGGGGAACAGAGTGGCTGAGGGATGGAGGAGAGAGAGAGAGAGAGACTTACTTTTTTATATTTTTAATCATGCACACAGAATTAAGCATAATCATTGGTTCATGATATACTTGTATTATTGGTCTGTGCATGCTAGTTTTCAATTTGATTCATTTTTTTGTTAATTAACTCTCCACCAATTAGAAGGAATAAACCCAAAAACCCATTGCTGTCAAGTCAATTCCAACTCATAGCGACTGTATAGTACAGAGTAGAACTGCCCCATAGGGTTTCCAAGGAGCAGCTAGTGGATTCAAACTGCCAACCTTTTGGTTCACAGCCAAGCTCTTAACCACTGCACCACCAGGGCTCCACCAGAAAGAATAGAACATAACAATACTTTATATCTACTTATGGGCTCCTCCCTACCGCACTCCCATTTCCTCCCCACAGAAGTAACCACTCTTCTAAAAGTTTTGCATTTTTCCTTCCCTTGCTTCTTTTGTACAGTTTATCACATATATACATATGGCCTAAATAAGATATTATTTACTTTTAGTTCTATCTAAACTTTCTTTTAAAAGTATCGTGCTGTATACAATCTTTTGGGACTAGTTTTCCTACCCAACCTTCTACTAAGATTCATTCATGCTGTTGCATGTAGCTACAGTCCATTCATTTTTCATTCTTATTAATCCATTGTGTGAATATACTGCAGTTTATTTATCCATTCTCTTGTTGCTGGACATGTGGGTTTTTCTAGATTTTTGCTATTATGAATAATACATCTATGAATATTCTTGTATGGTCTCCTGGTGCATGTTTCTGGAGTATTCTCTGGTTAAATGCTAAGGAATGCTTCCCCGGGATGTAGGGTTTGTGGATGTTCAGTTTTACCAGTTTTATACTCCCACCAGCACGTCAAGGATGCCATTTATCCATGCTCTCTGTTATGCTTGGTATGGTTAGATTTCTTAACTTTAGCCATTCAGTGGCTAGGAGACTTACTTCTCAACACTTATCCTTTCATTTCTTTCAAATTTTGTACCAGTTTGTACCTACTCAAATATATGTATGTATATATGTGTGTGTGTGTGTGTGTATCTAGTCTATAGCTTAAGTCATTTTTATTTTATTTTTTCTTTTTGCTTATCTCTGCACTTAACAACTTTTTCTACTGTGGACATTTATTACCACTACACACGTATTAGAATGGCTAAAATTAAAAAGGCAGGCCGTACCAAGTGCTGGTGAGCATGTTGAGCAACTAGAACTCTCATGTATTGCTGATGCCATTACAAGATGATATAGCCACTTTGGACAACAGTTTGGCAGTTTCTTATAAAGTTAAAATACGTGCTAAGCATATGATCCAGCAGTTGTGCTTCTAGGTATTTACCCCAGAGAAATGAAAATCTGTATCCACGGGACTTGTATATGAATGTTCATAGCAGTTTTACTTATAGAGTAAAAACTGTGAGAGCCAGAACTCGATGGTACTGCCTTGCTTTTTCAGGTCTCGCAAGTTTATTGACGTGGTGCAGTCACCACTTTTCTATCGCTCTTTTTTAGTGGAAAATATTTGAGTTTTCCTTCTCTGATAGGTTTCTGCCTTATACAGCTTCCGGTTTTCACAGGTTTTACTGTAATAGTCCAGAACTGGAAACAACTCAAATGCCCATTAACTAGCAAATGGATAAGCAACTGTGAAATACAATGGAATACCACTAAACAATAAAGAAGGATGAATTACTGGCACATACAACAACATGGGTGACTCTCAAAAGCGTTTTGCAAAGTCACCTTTTGCAACTAGAGATGGTGGCTGCAAAAGTGTCTTTCCTCCAGAAGATTCTGTTCTTCCCCACCATTTTTATCTTCCAGGCCCAAAATGTGCTCCAATTGTTTTAGATTAATGGCAAGGAAGATTTCCCAAAAGTTAAAAATGTGCTTCTTAAGAGAATGTGCTAGTGCATTATTCATGCAGTTAAACAATAATCCAAGAATTAAAAGCCAAAAGTGAATCCATGGGCAAAAAAGCATTTTGCTAAGCAAAATAGACCACATACTGTATGATTCCATTCCATTACGTTCTGGAAAAGGCAACACTATAGGGACAGAAAACAGATCAGTAGTTACCACGGACTAGGGTTGCTATAAATCGAAATTGACTTGACAGCACACAACAACAGGGATGTGTAGAGGGGAATTTGTTGGCATGATAGAACTGTTCTACATCTTGATTGTATTGGTGGATATGTCTTATGTGTCTGTTAAAGCTGACAGAACTGTACAGTAAAAAGGGTGAATTTTACTATATGTAAAGCATACTGTGATTTTAAAGCGGGCGTGGGGGAAGGTTAATACAAACGGAAACAAAGAGGACGTGAGATCTGGGAGGCTCTGGGTAACTAAAGAGGGAAAGGAGAGTTTCCCATTAATACCCTGAATCAGCTCTTTGTAGAGCCTCCTTAAAATCTGAGGTTTGTCAAGCACAGTCTGGGAGTTCCCTCACTTGCTGGTGACCCTGGGCCAGTGCCCTTCTTGCCCAGAAACTCAGCTGCTTTCCCCGGGGAGGGAAGGGGAGGCTCTAATAAAAATGAGTAAATATATATTAGGCAGTATGGCCCCCAGACACCCTTTTAGCTCAGTGGTGAAGTTATCCCCAAGGTTCACTGTTCAGCCTGGGAGTGGACAGCCCCGTAAAACCAAATGAGACTAACGAGGTACGGTAGTCCAGTGACAAGGGCCAGAAGGCAGAAGGGGACAAGGAAGCTGGTGATAGGGAACCCAAGGTTGAGTAAGGGTATTGTTGATGTGTTGTGAGATTGTTAACCATTGTCATAGGGCAACATGTGTAGTAACTGTTAAATGAGAAACTACTTTGTTCTGTAAGCCTTCATCTTAAGTGAGAATAACAGCACAATTGGAAGAGCGTAGTCCATGTCACTGAACTGTGCATGTAGAAAGTTTTGAAATGGTGTATCTTTGGCTATGTGTATCTTCACCAAAAAAAAAAAGGTTGAGAAGTTAGAGGGTTGACATGTCATGGGGTTGTTAACCAATGTCATAAAACAGTATGTGTACTACTGTTTCATGAGAAACTATTTGTTCTGTAAGCCTTCACCTGAAGTACAATAAAAAAAAAAAAACAAAAGAAATGAGGGGGGAAAAAAAAAAATCTATCAGGCCTGGATTCTGTCAGACTAGCCACAAGGTGCTATATGTGTTCTTTCATAAAGGAGTGAAAAAACAATCCAAGGACGTAAGAATACTACCATTCATTGAACATTTAGATGTACTTAGTGCTTTGCAGGTATTAGTTCATTTAGGCCTCACACCACCCCTGAGACGTTGGAACTATTATTTCCATTTTACTAATGAAGAAACCTAGGCATACCTGCCAAGGTCAACCAGGTTAAGTGTCATCCCTAGGATTTGAACCCTGTCCTCTCATGCCAGGACCGCCACTCTTAGTCATCATACTAGGTCAAATGACATTCCTTCAGGCAAGCTTTATCACATCAGACAGTGTTGGGTCAGAAAGGGCCTTATCCGTCATCTAGTTCAGTCATTTTTACTGCTGGTCTCCAGCGGTTAGCGAGCCTTCAAACTGATTCCCTGCGTCAGGACCGGTATTTTTTTAAACAAGAAAGACAACAAAATAGTGTAGAACAGGAGAAGACAGAAGACATGAATACCCTGCATAGAGGAAAGTGAGTGCTATATTGTGAAAAGTCAACTTCAGTGTGTGTGTCCTGGCATGATGGAAAATGTATTCCCTAACTAGGTATCCTGATTGGAAAAGTTTGCAAAATGCCAATCTGGTCCATTTTACAGAAGCTGTGACTGAGGGGAAACCACCTGCCTAAAGTCATCCAGCCTGCCTAGAGTCCAGTAGTCCTGACTCCCAGAGCATTAGTTATTCATTCGTTCATTCATTCAACAGCTATTTAACTCAGCCTGTTCTGTGCCAGGCCTTGTGCTGGGCACCAGGAATACGGCAACAAACAAGACAGACCTGGCCCTGTCCTCAAGGGATTTCATAGTCCCCTAGGAGGGGTGAAAAGCACCTGAAGTGCCAGGTAATAGCCACCATTTATATACACTGCCAGGCCCTGGTCTGAACACTTTACATGTACTAGCTCAGTTGATTCCTAGACAACCCTAGGTGGGAGGTTCTATTCTTAACATCATCAAACCCATTTGATAGACGGAGAAATTCAGTCAATAACTTGCACATAGCTGGTAAGTGGCAGAGTTGGGAGTTGAGCCCAAGCAATATGAGTCAGAATCAATTCAATGGCAACTAACCATAACAGCTTAGCTCCAGAATCTGTGCTTTTAAGCACTACTTGATTCTGCCTTTAAGGTAGTTTTGGAGGATAAGCCACAGCCAAGGCCCAGATCTCTGCAGGGATGGGGGTATGGGTAAAGATGGCCTCGTAAGTGGGGGAGAATTTACTATAAATTTAGCCCTAGCATCCACAGTCGGGCTGTTTTGGATCAACAGGCTTTAATTTTTTTTTTTTTTTTAAGATTGTTAGGTCACAAATGTGACTAAGTTCTGTCTACTAAGAGGAACTTCTACAGGGAAACCAGCCGCCAGCCGCAGGAGGCACAGGGCAAAAACTGGCATTTAGAGGAACGGAAGTGGCTTCTGGGGCTCCAAGCTAGACTGGGGCTTGCTGGCTGGCTCTGCAAAAGTGGGGCTCTGCATATGCCCGGGGCTCCTGTTCCAAGGGGCGGGCGCCACGTAGGCCAGGCCTGGCACCAATTTGAGCTCCTTGGTCAGAGATGACCCCCAGGTGAGCAGCCTCTTCCTGACACTGGGGGATCATATTGTGGCTTGAATATTAGTTGTTGTTTTTTAATAATACTTGGTTGCATTTTCAGTGTAGGTTTACATAGCAGTTTAGGTTCTCATTCAACAATTTCTACACAAGCTGTTCAGTGCAGTGACATTGGTTACACTCTTCACAATGCAGGAACATTCTCATTATTTCGGATTGTTCCTTTCCCATTAATCTAGGTCCCCCGCCCATTTACATTCTCATCTTTGTTTTAAAGTACTGTTGGCTGTTTGGTCTCATACAGATGATTTTTTAAAGGAACACAGTACTTATGGGTGATATCCATTATTTTTTGAGCCAGTTGGTTATGTAGCTACAAGGTGACCTCAGATAGTCGTTGTTGCTGTTTTTTTGTTCTTTAGGTGAAATTGTATAGCTCAAGATAATTTCGCATTCAAAAATTTATACATACATTATTTTGTGACATTGGTTGCAATCCTCAGAATGTGACAGCACACTCTCCCTTTCCACTCCGGGTTCCCTGTGTCCATTCATCCAGTTCCTGTCCCTTCCAAACTTCTCCTGCTTTTGAACATTTGGTCTCATATGTTTGATTGAAGAAGCACATTCCTCATGTATATTATTTTTTGTTTTACAAAACTGTTGCCGTTGAGTCAATTCCGACTCATAGCGACCCTATAGGACAGAGTAGAACTGCCCCGTGGAGTTTCCAAGGAGCACCTGCTGGATTCGAACTGCTGACCTTTTGATTAGCAGCCGTAGCACTTAACCACTACGCCACCAGGGTTTCCTTTGTTTTATAGGCCTGTCTAATCTCTGTCTGAAGAGTGGGCTTTGGGAATGGTTTCAGTTCTGGGTTAACAGAGTGTCTGGGGGCCATAGTTTGGGGGTTCCTCTGGTCTCTGTCAGATTAAGACTGATCTTTTTATGTGAATTTGAGATCTGTTCTACATTTTTCACCTGCTCTGTCCGGGACTCTCTGCTCTGTTCCCTGTCCGTCCGGTCATTAGTGGTAGTCAGGCACCATCTAGTTCTTCTGGTCTCAGGCTGGCGGAGTCTCTGGTTCATTTGGTCCTTTAGTCCTTAGGGCTAGTATTTTCCTTATGTCTTTGGTTTCTCCTTTGCTCTGAGTGGGATGGAACCAATATATGTATCTTAGATGGCTGCTCTCAAGCTTTTAAGACTCCAGATGCTTGCTACTCACCAAAATGAGATGTAGAACATTTTCTTTATAAACTATGTTATGCCAATTGACCTAGATTTCCCCGGAAACTATAGTCCCCAGGCCCCAGCCCCAGCTACTCTGTCCCTCAAAGTGTTTGGATGTGTCTAGGAAACTTCTTTGCTTTTGCTTTGGTTCAGTTGTGCTGACTTCCCCTGTATTGTGTGTTGTCCTTCCCTTCATCGAAGTTGACCCTTGTGTACTATCTAGTTAGTGATTTCCCCTCCACCTCCCTCTCCACCCTTGTAACCATCAAAGAATGCCTTTTTCTGTGTTTAAACCTTTTCTTGAGTTCTTATAATAGTGGTCTCATACAATATTTGTCCTTTTGTGACTGATTTATTTCACTCAGCATAATACCCTCCAGATTCATCCCTGTTGTGAGATGTTTCTCGGATCCAGCATTGTTCTTTATTGTTGCATAGTATTCCATTGTGAGTATGTACCATAATTTTTTTATCCATTCATCTGTTGATGGGCATCTAGGTTGTTTCCATATTTTTGTTGTTTTTAATTGAGGTGAATTCATGTAACATAAATTAATCATTTTAAAGTGATCAATCCATCAATTCATAATGTTGTGCAACCACAATTTTTATCTAGTTCCAGAATTTTTTCATCAACCCAAAAAGAAATCCTTCACTTATTAAGCACTTACTCCCCACTTCTTCCTCCCCCCAGCCCCTGGCAACCACCAATCTGCTTTCCGTTCCTATGGATTTACCTATTCTGGGTATTTCATATAGATGGAATTATACAATACGTGATCTTTTATATTTGGCTTCTTTGACTTAGCATAATGTTTTTGAGGTTCATCCATGTTGTAGCATATATCAGTACTTCATTCATTTTTACAGTTGAATAATATTCCATTGAATGGATAAACCACATTTTGTTTATTCATTCCTCAGTTGATGGACAGTTGGGCTGTTTCCACCTTTTGGCTATTGTGAATAGCGCTGCTATGAGCATGCATGTACATGTATCTGAGTGTGTATTTTCAATTCTTTGGGGTGAATATTAGTTTTCATGTGTCCAGTATCTATTCTCTCTTCTCTAGGTGACGGCGCTATCATTTTCGTTTGTGGGACCACACCTCCCCTACTCTTAGTGTATGTGGTCCAGGAAGGTTGACCGCTCTTCCCTCACTCCAGGGCTGGCTTTACATATGACCCAATTTTAGTCGATCGGAACAGTCCAGCTATCTCTCTGGCCACATGAGACTGACTGGTTCAGAGGTGTGTACATAAGCCAAGTCAGGCCATAAAGATGAAACATGAGACTTTTGCTGTACCTATTGGGAAAGTGTAGGTTTTTATGACTGGGATTGCAAAACTGGTAGGTTAGAAGTCCGTCTCCTGTCCTGGTAGGAGAACCTAAGAGTAAAACCAACATAGAGGAAAGAAAAGACTGAGCGAGACAGATCCCTAATGACATAATTTGATCACCTGGAGCCATCCATGCCTGAAGCCCATCTATGCCTGGCCTTTTTAGTTACATAAGCCCATAAATTCCATTCGTCTGCCTAGGTGCTTTTGAGCTGCGCTCCTGGTATTTGCAAACCAAAACATCCTGACCAATACAAATGCCAAAACACAGCATGTGAGGGGAAAAAGCACTGAAGAAGGAGTCTTAAGACTTGAATTTGAGACAAATCTTCACAACTTATTAGATCTTGAAACCTCACTATACTTCAGTCCCTTCAGCTGTTTCATGGGAATGGCGTCCTGCATATATCACAGAAATGTGGTGGGAAATCAAATGAGTATGGATGGGAAAGTGCTTCATAATCTGTAAAATGCTTTGCAAACTGTAAAGCACCATATACAAGTGGGTAGCTTCTGTTGCACGTGGTATTCAATGGGAAAGATGATCTAGAAGTGAGCAGGTCCATTTACACCATGTCTAACCTGCTATGTGACTTCTGACAGGTGTTTTAACCTCCCTGAGCCTTGTTTCTTGTGTTTGAATAAATGGATCCCTGCTGTCCCCTGGGAGGATTTGCACACTGGATCATGTGACTCCCCTGCTTAAACTCCTGCAATGGCTCCCCGGTTGACTCAGGACATAGTCCAAGCCACTGACCATGATTAACAAGAACCCCTCTGCCTGGTCCTAACCTACCTTTTGGGTCTCATTTCCTGCCTCTCTCTCTTCCAGCTAGACTGAACTACCTGAAAACGTTGAGCCCTCCCTACCCTCCAGGCTCTACCCAGGTGGTGACCTCTGTCAGGAACATTCTGGCTAACTCAATTTAGCTGTCACTCCTCCAGGAAGCCTTCCATGAGTCCCTTGTACCTCTCCATCACCATGCTTTGTTAATCACAAATCATCTCCAGCCAGGATCACTGATATGGCTGTTGCAGCTGTGAAAATATTGCACTGAAATTCTTCTATATCAGTTGGTAAATAGCTGCTTCCCTGAGTCCGCCAAGTGTTCCCCACAGACCCAACCCCTCCTACAGCCCCCTCAGCCGACCTCCCCACCACCCAGCAAGGAGAAAGGTAAAACGTGGCACAGCAGGGGACCCGGGGGACCCTATTCTGCTGTTGCTAGCTGGGTGTTCATTCTCATTGGTGTCCAGGCTCTCCTAGTTGTTAAATATTATTACTATTATCCTTGCTTATTACACTGGATTATAAATACCCCATTCCCTTGCCTGTTTCTTCCACCAGACTAAAAGCTCCTTGAGGACAGGGAGGCACCTCTCTCACCAGCAAAGCACTTAGCACACCCGAGGAGTGTTTAGTGAATAAATGAATGAAAAAGGGAAAGAATGATTATGGCCTGAAAAGCTGGGGAGTCATTATGGAAAATTATGGAACTCCTTTCCCCCGCAACCCAGGTCCGAACTCTGATGTTTCCTTCTAAGCTGGCTTCGAATCGAATCCTTGTCCTTTGCTCAGGTTTTATTGCCCTGTAAGTCTCCACCCCTGCAGGAAGTTCCCTCCACCCGCCACAGTCTGGCTCCAGCCCAGCCAGCTCTATCATCTCCTCCTACAAAACCTTGACTCTCACTGAGAATGGCTGGGCCTGGGGAGACCAAGACGAGCCCCTTCCAGGGACACAAGAGTAGGTGAGCACATATGTGTGTGTATACACACACACAGGACTGGGTGGTCAATCAGTGCTCACTGACACTGCTAGGGTGACCAACTCTCCTGCTGTGCCTGACACTTTCCCCGTTTTAGCACTCAAAGTTCTGCATCCCAGGAACCTCCTTAGTCCCAGTCACACCAGGACGGTTGGTCACCCTAGCACTGGATCGGTTGGGTCATTCTTTGTGGAGGGGTTGGGGGGCCTTCAGGGCAGATTTCTGTGTTGCCAGTGCTTAGCACAGTGCCTAGCACATGATAGTGTTTGCCACAGCTCCCCCACTTACTAGCTGTGACCTTGAAAAATCACTTCATTTCTCAGTTTCCTCAAGGGAGGATAGGATAGTTTCTTCCTCACAGGGTCTTTGCAAGGCTCGCATGAGTTAATAAAAGCAAAAGTGCTTGGAACATAGTGCCTGGAACTAGTGTCTGGAACATAGTGAGCATTACATAAATGAGAGCTATGATTATTGTTGGTGTTATTGTTATTATTATTGTATTATTATTATTATATGTGCAGAAAAGTTGTCTAGATTTCTTAGTTTGTAAAACAAAAAAACTGTAGGAAGTATAGGGCTACAAACATCACCCCTCTACTAAGCCTGCACTTAGCAGGAACCCCACCCCTACTTTCTTAAAAAAAGTTTTATTGTGATATAATTCACATACCATACCATTCATCCATTTAAACTGTACAATTTTTTTTAGTATATTCAAAGGATTGTGTAAGCATCACCACAATCTAATTGTAGAACATATTTGTCTTTCTCTTAAAAAACAAAAAACCCTATACCCATTAGCAGTCATTCCCTATTTTCGTCCTACCCACAAGCCCCAGGCCCCAGCTCTAGGCAACCACTAGTCTACTTTCTGTTTCTATGATTTGCCTATTCTGGACATTTCATATAAATGGAATCATATAATGTATGATCTATTGTGACTGGCTTCTTTCACTTAGCATAATATTTTCAAGGATCATCATTCATTCCTTTGTACTGCCTACCCTACCTTTTCAACTTTCAATCTATTTTAGACATATGTGGAAACACTTAACTCCTCACCATGGTCAGAACAAGTTTGAACTTGTGGAAAAAGAGACCAAATAACTTTTTATTTTCATTATATCTATTTTCTTTTACCTTATTCATTATATGTGTTAAATTTTCTATGCTCTTATTTTTTTATTTTAAAAAGATAATGTTTGAACTACCAAAAGAATAAATATTTCACGTATACAAGTTATAAAGCATAATAATATACTGAGCAATCATGAACTCACTACTCACCCCAAACTTCCCTCTTCAGAGAAATATCTGTTGGAAGATGAAGAATTTAGTGTCCTTATAAGCTTCCCAGTTTCCTTCCCAAGCAATTCCCAATTTTTATAGCTATATATTATTCATGATATTTATATTCTGTTCTGTAACTATAATTAAGTCTTCTGTGCTTTGTCGAGAGGTTGAGTCTAAAACTTGAAAAGCAATAAATCATAAATATCACCTGAGAACTCATGGCCCCAAGAAAGGGCAACGTGAATGAACCTGGGCAGTGACACAATTTCCAGTCTCAAGAAGTTCAGTGTCATAGTTCTTAGAGGCAGAAGAGAACTAAAGGACCCTTCTAGGCCAACTGAGTCATTTTACAGATGGGTAAACTGAGCCTTATGAAAGGAGAGAGATTTTGCATCAAGTCACAAGAACAGCTAATTTGCCACATTATGTTCTGGCCACTTCCAAGAATTTGATAAATTAAAAAATTGTGTTAGGCGTAAACGTCCTTGTTTATGGGAAATTCAAGTGTAAGGGTTTCACTTCAAGAATTGTAGGACATGTTACCAGGGGTGGGAGGGAGGAGGAAAGGAAGGTGTTAATGGTGATGGAAACATCGCATTGATTAAGGATAGGGTTGCACAGCTGATTATTCTAACTGCTGTCAACAAGTTGTATGCCTGTAAAAAGTTGAATTGGCAAAAGTAGTGTGATGGGATTTGGTTGCTTGGTTTGGAGGTTGAAGGTCATGGTTTCATGAGACATCCCAGTTAATTGGCCTAATAACATGCTTCTATTCTACCTCTTAGTTTGCTGTATAGTGCCTAGGGTTTTAAAAGCTTGCAAGTGGCCATCCCAAGGCACAACTGGTCTCTGTTCACTTGGAGTAACAGAGGAAGAAGGAGAGTCAGGAATAGGAGGAGGATATAGAATGTGTGGCTAAGTGCCTCCATGAACAACTGCCTCCTTTGCCATGAGACCAGAAGAACTGGGTGGTACCCAGCTACCATTACTGAACATTTTGATCAAAGATTCCATAAAAGAATCCTAATCAAAAGGGGGAAAATGCAGAACAGAATTCAAAATTTTCATGGACACCATACTTCCTGAAGCCATGAAGGTTGGATGAACCTCTGAAACTATTGCCCTGAGATAATCTTTAAACATTAAGCCAAAAATATCCAGTGAAGTCTTCTTAAAACCGAACAACAGTTTAGCTTAACTAGTAAAAAACGTCTTCCTTGAACATTATGCTCTTTTAAGAACTATCTATATGGGATCAAATTGATAACAGCAACTCAAAATATTAGATAGGAACGTTAGGAGGGCAGTGAATTTATGTTAATAGAGGAGGAACAACTCAGAAAAGGAGGGTGAGAATGGTTGCACAACTCGAAGAATGTAATCAATGTCACTGAATTACACATGTAGAAACTGTTGAACTGGTATATGCTTTGTCGAGTATTCTCAATGATAACAAAATAAATAAAATTTAAAAAAAATTATAGGATATAAATTAAGAAAATAATATTTTGATTACAAAAACGTGAAAACAAGTATCTTTGACAATGAGCCAGGCTGAATTTAGCAGGGAGTGATTCCACTGGCTTCTGAACCTGGAGAGGATTGGCCTGGCTGGGCTTTTTCTCTCCATTCTATGTGGACAGGCTTCTTGGGCCCTATTCTGGAGGTTCTGAGAGGAACGACAAGGCGAGGAACAAAGAGCAACAAAGTCTCTAGGGCCTGAACAGCTATTGCTTAGCACCTTATCTGTTGTTCTGCAGACATGAGGTACAAAGGTATCTGTGCAAAGATAAGGCGCCCAGCCAGCTGGGGAGCTCCATGACAGCAGGCTCTCCCTCTTTCAGAGAGCCTGGGAGAGGGTGGGAATTAGGCTGGGGTTGGGCAGGGAGAGGATCTGCTGCCCATGGACACAGTTGGGTGAGAACCCAGGCCCCTGGGCAACATGGAATGTAGAAATGATAATATAAACGTGCATTTAGCAGTTCCTTTCTGCCACATTCACTTATACCGTTTCACTTAATTCTTGTAACTATCCAGCAAAGTAGGTGCTATTATCTCCATTTGTGCAGATGTAGAACTTGAGGTCCAAGAATCCAAGTGACTTGTTCAAAGACGTAACTTGCAGGTGGCAGAGCAGGATTCAGACACAGGCAGTTGGGTACCATCGTCCAGCTGGGAACCACTTTGCCAAATTGGCCTTGGAGCTGGACTGCCAGCCTCAAGTTACCTCTGCCATGACCTGGCTGTTTGCCTCTCTGAGCCTCAGTTGCCTCCTTTGGAAAATGGTGAGAATATCTCCTGCTCCAAAGGCAGGTTGGAGGACCAAATGGCCTTCCCCAGAGCCTACCCCTCTGGTTCCAGCTCTCATCACTACTGCCCGCTCCCAACCCTCACTGTGCTGGAAGCGCCAACCGAGTTGAGCAACCAGCAGCTCAGACCATGCTCTTGCCACCTTCTCTTGGCTGCCCTGGAGTCTGAAATTATCGGTCAGTTCAACAGATCATTTCTTGCTGAATTAAACAAGGTCTGTGAACCAATTAAGATGGCACCTGGACATAAAAACCTGCCCTGATCTTGGCTGTATAGTATGGAGATTAAGAGCTTTTAGTGGCCAATGGCCCTGGGTTCAAATTCAAGTTCTGTCACTTTTACTGTGTAATCTTGGATAAATTTCTTTACCTCCCAGAGCTTCTGTTTCCAAATCTGTCAAATGGGTCTGTGATAGCACTCAAAGGGCTGCAGCAGGATTAGTGAGATAATGCATGTAGAGTATGGTAAGCTCTAATAAGTGGTAGCTACTATCACTTTTATCACACATTATACTGCAATTTACTGGCATCTAGTCCTGTGAGAGGAAACCCTGGTGGTGTAGTGGTTAAGTGCTATGGCTGCTAACCAAAAGGTCTGAAGTTCGAATCCACCAGGAGCTCCTTGGAAACTCTATAGGGCAGTTCTTCTCTGTCCTATAGGGTCACTATGAGTCAGAATCAACTTGACAGCAACAGGTTTGGGTTTTGGTTTTAGTGCTATGAGTAGGAATCCACTTGAAAGCATACAACAACGATGGCAGCACAATGCCTGGCACATACAGGCATTCAATAAATATTTAATAAATAAATGGATGAACATTCAGTTGCCTGCAATCGCTACCACCTTGTGAGCTTCTTAAGGGTGAGGATCATAGTTTATTTATTTCTGTGTCTCAGTGTCGAGCAGAGTGCCTGGCAAATGGGGGTGTTCTATAAATGTTTGTTATTTGTCCTAATGAGAAAATGCATCTGGACAACCATCATCCATGGTGTTAAAACCATAAGGCGAAAGTTGATGAGGAATCTGATAATGGAGGAATCAGTTGAGACCAACTGAACCTTAGCATCCTAAAAGTGAGTCAATCAGACAATTTCGTCCTTTCTGATATGATGCCATGGGAAGCACCCAGCACCACTTATGGAATATTTTTGCATAAAAATTGAATCTGATTATTCAGCAGTAAATAGAAATGAAGTTTTGATAAATGCAATGACATGGATGAGCCTTGAAAATATTAGGCTGAGTGAGGTAAGCCAGACGTAAAAGGACAATTATTATATGATCCCACCTATATGAAATATCTAGAATAGGCAAATGCATAGTCAGAAAGTAGGTTATGGTAAATAGAGACCAGGGAGAATGGGGAATGGGGAGTTATTGCTTAATGAATCCACAGTTTTTGTTTGGGGTGATGGAAAAGTTCTGGAAATAAATAATGGTAATGGTTGCACAACATGGCAAAATGTAATTAATGTCACTGAACTGTACACATAAAAATGATTAAATGGTAAACATGTTATATATTTTTTACCACAGTAAGAAAAGAAATGAATCTGAATCAAATCAAGACTCTAGATCTGAGTACCAGTTTATGTGACATATGGGAAAGAGAAACACATTAAGTGACACTGTGAGAATGCATTCGACAAAATACAAATGCAGGACACTTTACAGGACAAATGCCCCATTTCTTTTTTAAAAACTGTCATTTTTTAAAAGTTCTGTGTGATGGTTAAGGATGTGTGTCATCTTGGCTGGGCCATGATTCTACAACCTCATGAGCCATTTCCTCAAGATAAACCTCTCTCTCTCTCTCTCTCTCTCTATATATATATATATATATATACACAATCGTTTCAATGCTTTTGCTTCTCTAGAGAGTACAGCCTAAGATATTTGGTACTAAGAGTTTATTGGTGAGAAGCAAGGCTCTAGGTGATCGCATGATTGATATTTTCCTACAATTTTGTCAGAATGAGAAGTATAAGCAAGCTAGTTGGATGGTCCTACTTTCGTTAGACAAAGTGGTGAAAGAAAAATGAGCACAGAGTTTCAGAGTCACAGCTCAAGCGCTACATAAACGTCCCCAAAGTTGCCACTTGTGCCCTGGAGGAAAGCCTTATTTTTTTTTATCATGTAAATTTTTTCACATACAAAAATTTATACATACATTGTTATGTGACCTTAATCGTCTTCCCCATACTGTGACAGCACACTCCTCCTTTCCACCCCTAATTCCCCGTGTCCATTCAACCAGCTCCTAACCCTCTCTGCCTTCCCTTCTCACCTCCGGACAGAAGCTGCCCGTTTAGTCTCTTGTATCTACTTGAGCTAAGAGGCACTCTCCTCACGAGTATCACTTTATGTCCCAAAATCCAGTCCAATCCCTGTCTGACGAGTTGGCCTCCGAAATTGTTTTAGTTCTGGGCTCATAGAGAATCCAGGGGCCATGCACTTCGGGGTTCCTCCAGTCTGAGTCAGACCATTAAGTTTGGTTTTCTTACTAGAATTTGAGTTCTGCACCCCACCTTTCTCCTGCTCCATCCAGGACTGTCTGTTGTGTTCCCTGTCATGGCGGTCATTGGTGGTAGCTGGGCACCATCTAGTTCTTCTAGTCTCAGGCTGATGAAGTCTCTGGTTTATGTGGCCCTTTCTGACTCTTGGGCTAATAATTCCTTGTGTCTTTGGTGTTCTTCATTCTCCTTTACTCCAGGTGGTGGGGAAAAATTGATGCATCTTAGGTGGCTGCTTGCAAGCTTTTAAGACCCCAGACGGCACTCACCAAAGTAGGATGCAGAACATTTTCTTCATAAGCTTTGTTATGCCAATTGACCTAGATGTCCCCTGAAAGCATGGTCCCCACAACCCTATCCCTGCTACCCGGTCCCTCAAAGTGTTAGACTGTATACAGGAAACTTCTTAGCTTTGGTTTAGTCCAGTTGTGCTGACTTCCCCTGTAGTGTATGCTATCTTGCCCTTCACATAACGTAATTCTTATCTACTATCTAGTTAGTAAATAACCCTCACCCTTCCTCCTCACTCTAGTAACCATCAAAGAATGTTTTCTTCTGCGTTTAAACCTTGTCTTGAGTTTTTATAATAGTGGACTTATACAATATTTGTCCTTCAGTGACTGACTAAATTCACTCAGCATAATGACCTCCAGATTCCTCCCTGTTATGTTTCATGGCTTCATCGTTGTTCTTGATTGTTGCATAGTATTCCATTGTGTGGATATACCATAATTTGTTTATCCATTCGTCCATTGATGGGCACCTATGTTGCTTCCATCTGTTTGCTATTGTGAACAGGGCTGCAATGAACACGAGTGTGCATATATCTATTCGTGTGATGGCTCTTATTTCTCTAGGATATATTCCAAGGAGCGGGATAGCTGGATCGTATGGTACTTCTATTTCTAGCTTTTTAAGGAAGTGCCGAATTGATTTCCAAAGAGGTTGTACCATTTTACATTCCCACCAACAGTGTATAAGTGTTCCAGTCTCTCCACAACCTCTTCAGCGTTTATTATTTTGTGTTTTTTGGATTAATGCTAGCCTTGTTGCGGTGAGTGATATCTGTTTGTAGTTTTGATCTGCCTTTCTCTAATGGCTAATGATCGTGAGCATTTGTTCATGTGTCTGTTAGCTGACTGAATATCTTCTTTGGTGAAGTGCCCATTCATATCCTTTGCCCATTTTTTAATTGGGTTAGTTGTCTTTTTGTTGTTTAGGCTTTGCAGTGTCTTGTAGATTTTATAGAGATTAGACGCTGATTGGATTTGTCATAGTCAAAAAATTTTTCCCAATCCATAGGTTGTCTTTTCACTCTTTCGGTGAAGTCCTTTGTTCAGCATACGGTTTTGATTTTTAGGAGCTCCCATTTATCTGGTCTCTCTTCTGGTGCTTGTGCACTGTAACTTACAGTTTGTATTGTGTTTATGTCATGAGTTAGGGCTTCTAGAGTTGTCCCTATTTTTTCTTCCATGATGTTTATCGTTTTTGATTTTTTTGATATTTAAGTCTTTGATCCATTTTCAGCTAGTTTTTGTGCATGGTGTGAGGTATGGCTCTTGTTTCAGTTTTTTGCAGATGGATACCCAGTTATGCCAGCATCATTTGTTAAAGAGACTGTCTTTTCCCCAATTAACGGATTTTGGGCCTTTGTCAAATACCAGCTGCTCGTAAGTGGATGAATTTATATCTAGATTCTCAAGTCTGTTCCATTGGTCCATGTATCTTGTTGTTGTACCGTTATCAGGCTGTTTTGACTACCGTGGAGATATAAAAGTTTCCAAAATCAAAGCGGCCTCCCACTTTGTTCTTCTTCTTCAGTAATGCTTTAAGTATTCGGGGCCTCTTCCCTTTCCATATGAAGTTGGTGATTTGTTTCTCCATATCATTAAAAAATGCCAGTGGAATGTGGATAGGGATTGCATTGTACGTGTAGATTGCTTTGGGTAGAATAGACATTTTCACAGTGTTGAGTCTTCCTATCCATGAGCAAGGTATGTTTTTCCACTTATGCAGGTCTCTTTTGGTTTCTTGCAGTAGGGTCTCGTAGTTTTCATTGTATAGGTCTTTTACGTCTATGGTTAGATTTATTCCAAAGTATTTTCTTCTTGGGGGCTATTGTAGATGGTATTGATTTGGTGATTTCCTCTTCGAGGTTCTCTTTGTTGGTGTAAAGGAATCCAACTGATTTTTGTATGTTTATCTTGTATTCTGAAACTTTGCTGAAATCTTCTATTAGATCCAGTAGTTTTCTTGCGGATTCTTTGGGGTTTTCTGTGTATAAGCTCATATCATCGGCAAATAGAGATACTTTGACTTCTTCCCTACCAATTTGGATGCCCTTTATTTCTTTTTCTAACGTAATTGCTCTGGCTAGGACCACCAGCACAATGTTGAATAAGAATGGTGATAAAGGGAATCCTTGTCTGGTTTCTGTTCTCAAGGGGAATGCTTTCAAAGTCTCTCCATTTAGGATGATGTTGGCTGTTGCCTTTGTATAAATGCCCTTAACTGTATTGAGGAATTTCCCTTCTATTCCTATTTTGCTGAGAGTTTTTATCATGAATGGGTGTTGGACTTTGTCAAATGCCTTTTCTGCATCAATTAATAAGATCATGTGGTTCTTGTATTTTGTTTTATTTATGTGGTGGATTACACTGATTATTTTTCTAATGCTGAACCATCCCTGCATACCTGGTATAAATTCCACTTCATCAGGAAGAATTATTTTTTTGATATGTTGCTGAATTCTATTGCCTAGAATTTTGTTGAGGATTTTTGCATCAACATTCATGAGGGATATCGGTCGGTAATTTTCTTTTTTTGTGGTGTCTTTACCTGGTTTTGGTATCAGGGTTATGCTGGCTTCGTAGAATGAGTTTGGGAGTATTCCATCCTTTTCTATGCACTGAAATACCTTTAGTAGTAGTGGTGTTAACTCTTCTCTGAAAGTTTGGCAGAATTCTTCAGTGAAGCCATCTGGGCCAGGGCTTTTTTGTTGTTGTTGTTGTTGAGAGTTTTTTAATTACCTTTTCAATCTCTTCTTTTGTTATGGGTTTATTTTGTTGTTCTACCTCTGTTTGTGTTAGTTTAGGTAGGTAGTGAGTTTCTAGAAATTTGTCCATTTCTTCTAGGTTTTCAAATTTGTTAGAGGACAATTTTTCATAGTATTCTGTTATGATTCTTTTCATTTCAGTTGGGTCTGTTGTGATATCACCCATCTCATTTCTTATACGGGTTATTTACTTCCTCTCCTGTTTTTCTTTTGTCAGTTTGGCCAGTGGATTATCAATTTTGTTGATCTTTTCAAAGAACCAGGTTTTGGTCTTGTTAACACTTTCAATTGTTTTTCTATTCTCTATTTCGTTTAATTTCGCTCTAATTCTTATCATTTCCTTTCTCCTGGCGCCTGAGGGCTTCTTTTGCTGCTCTCTTTCTACTTGTTCTGGTTGTAGGGTTAATGTTTTGATTATGGCCCTTTCTTCTTTTTGGATGTATTTATTGCTATAAACAGACCTGAGCACTGCTTTTGCTGTGTCCCAGAGTTTCTGGTAGGATGTGTTTTCATTCTCATTTGAATAATTTCTTTATTCCATCCTTAATATTTTCTATAACCCAGTAGTTTTTGAGCAAGGTGTTGTTCACTTTCCGTGTGTTTGATTTTTTTTCCTTGCTTTTTCTGTTTTTCATTTCTGCTTTTATAGCTTTATGTTCAGAAAAGATGCTTTGCAATGTTTCAGTGCTTTGGATTTTGTTAAGGCTTGCTTTATGGCCTAATATGTGGTCTATTCTGGAGAATGTTCCATGTGCATTGGAAAAGACAGTATACTTGGCTGCTGTTGGGTGGAGTGTTTAGTATATGTCTATGAGATCAAGTTGGTTGATTGTAGCATTTAGCTCTTCCATGTCTTTGTTGAGCTTCTTTCTGGATGTTCTGTCGTTCACCGAAAGTGCTGTGCTGAAGTCTCCTACTGCTATTGTGGAGCTGTCTCTCTCTCTTTTCAGTGCTGTTAGAGTTTGTTTTATGTACTCTGGAGCCCTGTCATTCGGTGTGTAAAAGTTTATTATAGTTATGTCCTCCTGGTGTATTGACAGTTTAATCACTATATAGTGTCCTTCCTTTTCCTCTGTGGTAGATTTTACTTTAAAGTGTGTTTTGTCAGAGATTAATATTGCCACTCCTGCTGTTTTTTGAGTGTTGTTTGCTTGATATATTTTTTTCCATCCTTTGAGTTTTAGTTTGTTTGTCTTTAAGTTTGTCTTTAAGTCTAAGGTGTGTCTCTTGTAGGCAGCATATAGATAGATCATGTTTTTTTTTATCCAGTCTGCCGCTCTCTGTCTCTTTATTGGTGCATTTAGTCCATTTACATTCAGTGTAATTATTGATAGGTATGAGTTTAGTGCTGTCATTTTGATGTCTCTTTTTGCACATTGTTCACAGTTTCTTTGTTCCACTTATTTTTTTGTGCTGAGTCGCTTTTCTTTATGTATTTTGTTTTCGTCTTTTTTGTTGTTGTTGATTTTGTGTTTGCTGAGTCTTTATATATTTTTCTAGTTTTTTTACTTTGACTTGTAGGATTGTTAGTTTCCTTTGTGGTTACCTTAACATTTACCCCTATTTTTCTAAGTTTATACCAGTCTTTTATTTCTTTATATCGCCTTGACTTCCTCTCCATATGAAAAATCTATGTCTATATTTTTTAAGTCCCTCTTTTTTTTTTTTTTTAATGTTGTCATCTTTTACATATTGACATCTGTTTCCCTATTTTCAGTGTTTTAGCTTTGATTTATTTTTGTGACTTTCCTATCCAGGTTGATACCTGGTTGCTCTGTCCTGTGTTCTAGTCTTGGGTTGTTATCTGATGTTATTGATTTTCTAACCAGAGGACTCCCTTTAGTATTTCTTGTAATTTTGGCTTGGTTTTTGCATATTCCCTAAACTTCTGTTTATCTGGAAATGCCCTAATTTTGCCATCATACTTGAGAGACACTTTTGCTGGATATATAATTCTTGGCTGGCAGTTTTTTTCCTTCAAGGCTTTATATATGTCATCCAACTGCCTTCTTGCCTGCATGGTTTCTACTGAGTAGTCCGAGCTTATTCTTATTGACTGTCCTTTGTAGATGACTTTTCTTTTATCCTTAGCCACTCTTAAAATTCTCTCTTTATCTTTGGTTTTGGCAAGTTTGATTATAATATGTTTTGGTGACTTTCTTTTGGGATCTACCTTATGTGTGGTCCAATGAGCATCTTGGATAGATATCTTGTCATCTTTCACGATATCAGGGAAGTTTTCTACCAATAAATCTTTAACAATTCTCTCTGTATTTTCTGTTATCCCCCCCTCCCCGTTCTGGTACTCCTATCACTCGTAGGTTATTCCTCTTGATAGAATCCCACATAATTTTTAGGGTTTCTTCATTTTTTTAAATCCTTTTATCCGATTTTTTCCTCAAATAAGTTGGTGTCAAGTGCTTTATCTTCAGTCTCACTAATTCTGACTTCCATTGCCTCAATTCTGCTCCTATGACTTTCTATTGAGTTGTCTAATTCTGAAATTTTATTGTTAATCTTCTGGATTTCTCATTGTTGTCTTCCTGTGGATTCTTGCAGCCTGTTAAATTTGTCGTTATGCTCTTCTCTAATCTTTTTAATTTCCTCTCTTGTGTGTTCTGCGTTTTGGTTAATTTCCTTCCTAATTTCTTGAAGAGTTCTGTATATTAACCTTTTGTATTCTGCCTCTGGTAATTCCAAAAAATTTTCCTCCTCTGGAAAATTTCTAGATTCTTTATTTTGGGAGCTTGCTGAAGCCGTCATGGATTGCCTCTCTATGTGATTTGATATTGACTGTGTCTCCAAGCCATCAATAAGTTATTATATTTATTTATTTTATGTTTGCTTACTGTGTCCTAGCTTCTTGTTTTGTTTTGATATGCCCAAATAGGCTGCTCGTATGAGCTAGTTTGATCATTGTCACCTTTGAAGCTCTAATGTCCTGTCACCAGGTGTTTAGATCTGTTACTAGGTATGTGAGTTCAGGAGTCCACCCACTCGTCCTGTATGGGTTCAGCTCAGGTGCCCAGGTAGATAGCCGCTAAGTGTGTGGTGCAGTCCCTCACTTACAGTCCTAGACAGGCATGGGTGATTGGTGTAGGCACAGGCATCTGGCTCCAGCAGGAGGACATACTCTGAGCAAGGCAGGGGGCTGATGGCTGCCCCCGAGTGTCCAGGAGGAAGGTGTGTCCCTGTTCCCTAAAGCACGTAGGTGGGTGGGTTTTGCAGCCGGACTATGAGCACCTAATGCTGTTGGCTGTAAGGACTGGGGGGCACCTCTTATTCATGGGCCCCTATCGCAGGTGGCTAGGTGGTGTGGGTGGAGCCACCAGTCCTCAGGCCCCTGATGTGGGTAGGTGAAGACCCTGCTTGTTGGGCAGAGCAGTATCAAATGTCAAGGACCTGCCACTTCACAGCTGAAACAGTTGAAGTTAGACTTCTGGTATACACCCTGTTGTACTGTGGTAATAAGGGCCTACACTGTTGAGATGGGCTTACCCTAGTCTATACGGGGGAAAAGGAACTCAAAGTCCATGGACCCCTTATGCCTGTGCCTAGGCAAAGGAGCTGTGCCTGCCCTGGGTACCTGGCTTAGTGGAGCAGCAGTTTATTTTTCCCGTTTGTTAATTTGTTCACTCTCCAAGGCAGGGAGAATGGCTCCAGGCATGTCACAGATCCTACTTCCGGCCCAGGGGACTCAGCAATTGCTGAAGCCGGTCTGGGACCCAGTGCAGAGCAGGGAGCCGGGAGGTTAATGGGAGAGAGGTTTTTCCCTAAGGGAGGTGTTTTTGATCTGCACAGTAGGCCATACACAATTACTTAAACTTTTGCAGATCCAGTGCTGCTTCTCACTGGTTCCGGGTGGGCGTGTAGACTCTCTGGCACTAGGTCTCTCCCAGTGTGGAAAATGTGCCTCCTGAACACCGCCGCTTGCCCTCCTCACTGCTAATCCCTGAGCTGGTCAGGCCTGAAGGGCTCAGGCTCTCAGCTGGTCAGGTCTGGCAAGTCCTCGCTGTTTCCGAATCATCTCTCCCTCCCCCTGCCACTCGTTCTGGTTCCTCAACTCTGCCTTTGATGTTCAGGGCTCCCAGATTGCCATATATAATCATTTCAATTGTTTTTTCGGGTCTTTGTTGTTAGAGAGTCCACCGGAAATGTCTGACTACTCTGCCATCTTGGCCCCACCTCCGAAAGCCTTATTTCTTGTAGTAACAGAGCTAGTATTGCCAAAAACCAAACTCAGACTCTTACCATAAGAGTGGCTGAATTACAATGCCAGTTAAGTTTCCAATCCTGAATGGTGTCTGAGGTTAAAGTTAGGGCATTGATTGTGAAGAAATGGGATCCTGAAACTGGGATGGGGACATATGGGCAGATAATCAGGAAGCTGGGGACTGTGAGCTCCTAAATTCCATTGAATCACTCCTGCCAACAGAACCAGACCCCTTACTCCCATCTGAAGAGATCAGTCCATCTTTGTCTGATAAGCCACCCCCATCTGGTAAGATTAACCCAGCTTTGCCTGAAGAATCTTTGTCTAAGATATTGCCTGGAGTGACACTTGGCGCATTACCGGAGGTAGAGGCCTTATAAGACATTACTGAATGTTCCCAGGACCCACCCCCACTATCCATTTCTTTGTTTCTATGATTATAACTAGATTTAAGTCCCAGCAAGCCCCAAAAGGTGAAGTACAAAGTATGACCCAGGAAGAGGCATGCTACACTCCACAAGAACTGCTTGACTTTTCTTACAGTTGCAAACAGAAACCTGAGTAATATGTGTGGGAATGGCTATTAAGGGTGTGGGATAATGGTGCAAGGAACATAAAGTGGAATCAGTCTCAGTTTATGGATATGGGTCCACTAAGCACAGATGCTTCATTCAGTGTTTCAGCTCAAGAGGTTAGGAAAAGATCTAATAGTTTATTTGGTTGGTTCACTGAAGCATGAATTAGAGGTGACCTACACTAAATCAAGCTGATCACCAGACCTGCCTTGATATACTATAGAAGAAGGTATCCAAAGGCTTAGGGAAATTGGCATGTTAGAATGGATTTATCAGGTTAAGACCCACAGACCCACCCATGGAGTGCCCAGAGGACACACCTTTTACAACAGTGAGGAATAAATTTGTGGAGGGAGCCCCAGCATCCTTGAAGACTGCTGTGATTGCTATTTTATTTTAGTCAGATTTGACAGTGGGAACTGCCCTAACTGAATTGTGACACCTAACTACAATGGGGCTGATAGGATCCCATGGTGTTAGGGGCCAAGTGGCAGCAGTCAATCAATAAAGACAAGGTGGGCGTGGTTACCATAATGGACAGCAGAGTAAAAGAAGTAATCAGAATAGTCTGACTCATGGACTCACAGCCTTGGCTACTTAGTCATGCTGTCCCTAGGAGTGAAACAGATAGGAAATCTACTAAATATTTACTTGATCTGTACAAGCGGAAGAATTCTAGGTCAAGTTAAGGGTAGTCTAAATTGAATTGCCTGAATAGAGAGTCACAACCCCCTAGTCAATTCCCAGACTTGAGCCAGTTTACCAACCCACAACCCCTTGAATAAAGGAGAGGCCAGGTCCCCTTGAGGAAGGACCCCATTACAATGCCAAAAATTTTTACTGTTGATCTTTCTCCTAGCCTTCCAAATGGATCTATGGCTTTTTATGAGCGTGACTGTTCGCTGGGGAAAAGGAAATAACCAGACTTTTTGGGGATTACTGGACACTAGCTAGGAACTGACACTGATTCCAGGAGATCCAAAACATCACTGTGGCCCACCAGCCAGAGTCGGGGTGTATGGAGATCAGGTTATGAATGAGTCATAGCTCAGGTTCAGCTCACAGTGGGTCCCAGAACCCATCCTGTAGTGATTTCCCTAGTTCCAGAATGCATAATTGGAATACATACACTCAGCAACTGGCAGAACCTCCACATTGGATTCTTGACAAGTGGAATAAGTGTTGTTATGGAAGTAAAAGCCAAGTGAAAGCCATTAGAACTGCCTCTACCTAGGAAAATAGTAAACCAAAAGTAATACTGCATTCCTGGAGGGGCTGCAGAGATTCCTGCTACCATCAAGGAATTGAAGGATGCAGGGGCGGTGATTCACACAACATCCCCATTCAACTTGCTTATTTGGCCTCTGCAGAAAACAGATGGATCTTGGAGAATTACAGTGGAGTATCAAAAACTTAACCAAGTGGTGACTCTAATTGTAGCTGCTGTTCCAGATATGGTTTCATTATTTGAGCAAATTAGTACATCTCCTGGTACCTGGTATGCAGCTACTGATCGGCCAATGACTTTTTCTCAATTCTGGTTTCAAAGGATCACCAGAAGCAGTTTGCCTTCAGCTGGCAAGGCTAGCAATACACCTTCACTGTCCTACCTAAGTGGTATATCAGATCTCTAGCCCTATATCATAATTTATTCTGCAGAGAACTTGATCACCTTTCCCTTCCACAAGACATCACACTGGTCCATTACACTGATGACATTATGCTGATTGGACCTAGTAAGGAAGAAGTATCAATGACTCTAGACTTATTGGTAAGACATTTGCATGCCTGAAGGTGGGAAATTAACCTGACAAAAATTCAGGTGCCTTCCACCTCAGTGAAATTTCTAGGGGTCCAGCAGTGTGAGGCATGTCAACATAATCCTTCTTAAGTGAGGGATAAGTTATTGCATTTGGTCCCTCTGAAAACTGAAAAGGAGGCAAAATGCCTGGTGGGCCTGTTTGGATTTTGGAGGCAACATATCCCTCATTTGGATGTGCTACTCAGGCTTATTTATAAGTGACTTGAAAAGCTGCTAGTTTTGAGTCGGGCCCAGGAAAAGAGAAGGCTCTGCAACACGTTCAGGCTGCTGTGCAAGCCGCTCTGCCACTTGGGCCATGTGATCTTGCTAATTCAATCATGCTTGATGTGTCAGTGGCAGATAAAGATGCTGTTGGGAGTCTTTGGCAGGCCCCTATTTGTGCATCACAGTGCAGACCCTTAGGTGGAGCAAAGACCTGCCATCCTCTGCAGATAACTACTCTCCTTTTGAGAAATAGTTTTTGGCTTGTTACTGGGCCTTAGAAGAGACTGAACACCTTACCATGGGCCACCAAGTCACCACGCAGCCTGAGCTGCCCATTATGAACTGCTTGTTATCTGACCCACAGTATCATAAAGTCGGACGTGCACAGCAGCACTCCATCATCAAATGGAAATGGTATACACAAGATTGGGCCCGAGCAGGACCTGAAGGCACAGGTAAGTTTTGCATGAGAAAGTGGCCCAAATGCCCGTGGTCTCCACTCCTGTCACTTTACCTTCACCCTCCCAGTCTGCACCTATGGACTTAGGGTGAGTACTTTATGATCAGTTGGCTGAGGAAGAGAAAAACTTGTGCCTGGTTTACAGATGGCTCTGTGTGATATGCAGGAACCACTTAAAAGTGGACAGCAGCATCACTGCAGCCCCTTTCTGGGACCTCCCTGTAGGACAGCAAAGGGAAATCCTCCCAATGATCAGAACTTCAAGCAGTGCACCTGGTTGTTCACTTTGCTTGGAAGGAGAAATGACCAGATGTGTGACTGTATACTGATTCATGGGCTGTGGCCAATGGTTTGGCTGGATGGTCAGGGACCAGGAAGGAATATGACTGGGAAATTGGTGACAAGAAGCTATGGGAAGGAGGTAGGTGGATAGACCTCTCAGAATGGGCCAAAGAAGTGAAGATATTTGTGTCTCATGTGAATGCCCATCAAGGCGTGACCTCATCAGAGGAAGATTTTAACAATCAAGTTGATAGGTTGACATGCTCTGTGGAAACCAGTCACCCTCTTTCCCCAGCCACTCCTGTCATTGCTCAATGAGTTCATGAACAAAGTGGCCATGGTGGCAGGGGTAGACGTTATGCATGGGCTCAGCAACATGGACTTCCACTTACCAATGCCGACTTGGCTATAGTCACTGCTGAGTGCCCAATCTGCCAGCAGCAGAGACCAACACTGAGTGGTGGAAATGGGAATGGCACTACTCTCTATTACCCCTAGTGACCCACTCGCAAAATTTTTGCTTCCTATCCCCACGGCCCTATGGTCTGCAGGTCTAGAGGTCTTAGTTCCAAAAGAAGGAATGCTCCCACCAGGAGATACAATGCTGAGTCCTTTGAAGTGAAAGCTAAGAATGCCACCCAGCCACTTCGGGCTCCTCATGCCTCTGAATCAATGGGCAAAGAAGGGAGTTACATTATTGGCTGGTGTGATTGATCCTGATTGCCAAGGGGAAATCAGATTGATATTACATAATGGAAGTAAAGAAGAGTATGTCTGAAATACAGGAGATCCCTTAGGGCATCTTTTAGGACTACCACGCCCTGTGATTAAGATCAATGGAAAACTACAGCAACTTAATTCTGACCCGTCTACTAACAGCCCAGAACCTTCAGAAATGAAGGTTTGTGTCACCCCACCAGGCAAAGAACCATGATCCGCTGAGGTGCTTGCTGAGGGCAAAGGGAATACGGAACGGGTGGTGGAAGAAGGTAGTTCTAAATACCAGCTATGACCACATGACCAACTGCAGAAACAAGGACTGTAATTGTTACTAGTATACCTCCTTGAATGTGTACATCAAATATTTTTGTTTCCTTCACTTATGAAATATAAGATGTAACAGGGCTAGTATGTTTTCGGTTGTACATGTGTTTGTTGTATCATGTTAGGTGCAAATATAACTATATTTGTCTTCATTTAGAGATTTTATAAGGTTTAAGGAAATGTATACAGGTCCCAAGTTGACAAGGGGTGGACTCTGATGGTTAAGGTTGTGTGTCACTTTGGCTGGGCCATGATTCTCAGTAGTGTGGCAGTTATGATGGAGTTTGGCAGTTATGTAAAGATGTGATTTGGCAGTTATGTGATGATGTAGTCATCCTCCATTTTGTGATCTGATGTGATCGGCCAATCAATTGGAACGAGAATTTCCTCAGGTGGGAGGGGGTGTTCTGCATCCAATATATATGGATGTTGTGTCAAAGCTCACTGGCTTTTGCTCTGGATCCTGCATCCAGCTCATCATCATCTAACCTCTGATTCTTGGGACTTGAGCCAGCATCCTGCCATCTTAACTGCCAGTCTTGGGAATCGTCAGCCTCCGCAGCCTTTGAATTAGCAGTTGCCATCAGCCGCTGCAGCTACATGAGTCAGGAGAAGCCTTCAGACTGATGCCTGACCCGTGGACTTGGGACCTCTCTCTCTATCTATGCTTCACTGGTTTTGCTTCTCTAGAGAACCCAGTGTAAGACAGTCTGTAAGTATGGAATTATGTCAAAATTTTAAAAAACTGTTTAAAAAGGATACATCCATTATCTTGACTGTGCTGCTGGTGTCACTGGGCAAGCACACTTCAAAACTCATCAGTGAACCCCCAAGACTATGGCTCCCAGACACCCTTCTAACTCAGAACTGAAGCCATTCCTGAAGCCCACCTTTCACCCAAAGATTAGACAGGCCTAGAAAACAAACGGTAACACGTGCGATGAACGTGCTTCTTAGTTCAATCAAGTATATGAGACCAAATGGGCAACTCCTGCCCAAAGGCAAGACAAGAATGCAGGAAGGGACAGGAAAACTGGATGAATGGACATGGGGAACCTGAGGTGGAAAGGGGGGGAGTGTTGAGACATTGCCAGCATTGCAACCAATGTCACAAAACAATCCGTGTATAAATTTTTGAATGAGAAACTGATTTGCGCTGTAAACATTCACCTAAAGCTCAATTAAAAAAAAAAAAAAAAAGGAATCTAGTCCAGGGCAGTGCACGCAATTGGCATTTAATAACTACTTACTGAATAAATGTTTATGGTTAAAAAAAAAAAAAAAGCCTCATTTGTGATACACTTTAAATATTGCAGTCAAATATACCTCAATAAAACTAAACAAACGGGATGAAGGGATTGTTACAGATAAAAAGAGACTTAAGAGACGTAACAGCAAATTGTGAAGTATGGCTCTTTTTTGGGTCCTAATTTAAATACTTATTGTAAAAAAATTTTTTTAAATGTGTTCTAGCCATTAGATGATATCAAGGAATTATTGTTAATTTTATTAGGTGTTGTTACCTAATGGCATGATGATTATTGATCTAGGAAATAATATTGGAGTTGATTTAGAAAATAGTATTGGAGTTATTATTCCCTCTTCTTGAGTATAGAGAATGTGACCCAGCTCCAGGTGGACTCAACAAAGATTCACAAGGACACATCAATGGGGCCCTGTGGTATAAAGACAATAGCTAAGACAATCTTGGAAAATATCTTTTAGGGAAACTTTCACATAAAGCCAATCAAACAGAACACAAAAGACTTTTCACTCTTTTTCTATCAGCATTTAGTGAATAGAAACTTGTGGGACCAGTAAAGACCCTCCTGACTGTCATTACTGAAACCTGTACCAATGATTGTTAAGAAAGACAATTTGAAATGTAGGATCAGGGTTTCTAGCCAATCTGTGAAAAGGTGAAGCTTTCAATGGTTTTGCCCATTTATGTTAATATCTACTGATGATTCTGTAATGTTCCTTGGACTTTGGCAGACATGGCTCTGGCAGCATGCTTGTCTGTTTTCCCACTTTTGTCTATCCTGTACTTTCCTTGGATTCAGGTAGACATGGCTCTGGCAGTATGCTTGTCCATTTCCCACTTTTGCCTTTTTGAATATATGCCGAATAAAACTTTCTTTTTGCTTTACTAAACTTTGTGATTTTTTTACCCTACATCATTATGTAAAAAAACGAAAGACCTTCTCAGAGACGTATCTGAAATATTTACAGGTGAAATGACAGGCCATCTGGGATTTGCTTTAAAATCTTCTGCAGAAATTAAAAAGCAGGATTGGAGAAATGAAACAAGATTTGGCATAGTTTTCAAACTACAAAAATACAAAAATTTTAAAAAATTGTTGAAGCTAGGTGATGGGGCTTCATTATACCATACAAAGTATACATTATACTATTTACTTTTGTAACGTTTGAAATAAAAATTTTTGTTGCAGAAGTGAGTGGCTGGGCTGCAAAGGGTGATACCCTATCAGTTACCATCATTATAACAGGAGGCTGTAGCCAGGGTGTCTAGTTCCCTCCCTGGCGCATAGCCTGGCGGGCTTGGGAGAGTTGTCAGGAGCCCCCAGGAGCAGCTAGAATGGAGCCTACTCTCCCATCACTGTTGGAAGGCTGGCCTGGCTGCAATCCCTAGCAGTTCAAATTTCCCTGGGGAGTCATCCCCTGTCAGCTGGGGGCGGGGCTTCTGTCAGCGGAGGTTGAGGGAGGTCGCCCCTTCCAGTCTGAGCACCATTATTACTACCTGGCAAGCCTGGCCACACTGAGATGAAAGGGACAGGATTGCCTTGGAAATTAATCATTAGCTGCTCTGTCTGGAGTGAGCAAACCAGTGGCCCCGACACCCAGGAAAAGAAAATCCGCCAGAGACACACACCACAACGAGGAAGGCTAAGGTTTATCACCTACCTGGAGAGATCTCAAGGGCATAGTCAAATCCTCTGCTCAACGTTTCTTTTCTCTGTTGAAGCCTGTAACTCCACATTAGCGCTCAGAGAGAGTCCAACCTTTACATTTAGATTTGTCCTCCCCAAGCTGAGAAGCTAAAGAAAGTAATGGGTCTTGCTACCTGCATTGACAGGTTCACAGACCCCCTAGAAACCCGTCCAAGATACCAGATTAACAGAGCTAACTACAGCCAAAGCTTTCATTCCTTTGAAAGAAGCATTGTCACTCTTTAGAACCCTCTTTAAAATGCAAATGACCCTGGGAGGGTCAAAATGACTAGCCCTTCAGTGGGAAAGAATTTCTCCTAGCAGATACAAAAGATAGCCTGAGAGGCTTTAATGGCAGGTGTGGAGAAGGTGTGGAGAACGTGTGGTTGGGTGGGTGGGGATAGAAGAGCCTAGGGGTGGGGAAACTCCCAAGTGGTCTCTCAATTTTCTCTAGAATTGGGAAGGAAATGTATTGGGCAAAGAGTGCTAATAGCTAACTTTTTTTCATACAGTGCTTGCAATACCCTTGGGAATTATGTTCCATCAACATTCCTGTTTTAGGGATGAGGAAACCTAGACTTTGAGAGACAAAATGGCTTCTCCAACCCAGCTAGTGGCAAAGCCGGAATTTGAATCTTCCGTGCAAATCTTGGCGGTTCAAACTCACCCAGCGGCACAGCGGAAGATCACAGCCAAGAAAACTCTGCAGCTCAGTCCTACTCTGTAACACATAGTGTCGCCATGAGTCTGAATCAGCAACAGGTTTGGTTTTCTGGTTTGGCCAGCTTGAGACCGAAGGCTATCCGTATCGTAAGTTGTTGGCTCAACTACACCGGCTCATTTGATCTTAACATGGAATTACTATGCTTCTTCCATACAAGAAGCAGCTGAGGCAATTCACTGTGTTGCCAAAAGTCACACATCACCCCACCTCCACAGGGAACCTTTTGGTGTTCCCTCCTTACCCTGGACAGCTTGAGGGGGGCCGCCTATCAGGACTGCTCTCTGGAGCTTCGAAGACCTGCCCAGAAGTCTGAAGAGAACATCATCCCAACCTGTCCTCGCTGCCCTTAATTGTTTTCTAAAATCTTTTTTATTGAATTTTCAGAGTGTAATGGAAGAGTCGATGAGAATCACTGTGGAATTATAAGGCCAGGGCTTGCTGGGTGGAAGAAAGCAAAGCCCCAAAGGCTCCCTGGGCCGAGGGATGGTATAAACTATGTATTTTTACATAATTGGGAGAAAAAAATAATAAACTGGCGAGGCCGCCCCATGGGGGAAGCGCCTCTTTCTGTATTTCCATTGTCTTGTTTAATGCACAGTCCAGCAGGAGCCTCGGTGGGAAAGGAAATACTGAAACCTTCCCCTCGAAGCCTCCCGGTGGGTTAAGAGGCTGAGAGCCAAGATGTAGAAATTCAAATGGCCTGGGCTTGTGCTCGGAAACCCATTAAAACCAAGGGGACAGAGGGTGACCTGGGCCAACTGGAAATGGTGCCTCTCCTCTGGAGTTCTGGGATAAAGTACTCTCAATTAGCTCAGATTCACCTTTCACGCTGGGTGAAATACAGTATTCCAAATGTGGCCTTACCAGTGAAGAAGTGCAAGAAGGAAGTGATCCTTTCAAGAGAACAACCTCCACATCAAACATTTATTGAGCAGTTACTACTACGTGCCAAGTACTTCTGCTTAGAGATTTTCTTGTATTAGCTCATTTCAACACATTTATACAGATGAGAAGGGAGCCCTGGCGGCATAATGGTTATGGGCTCAGTGGCTAACCGAAAAGTGGGAAGTTCAAACCCACCAGCGGCTATGCAGGAAAAAGATGTGGCAGTCTGCTTGAGCAAGGATGACAGCCTTGGAAACCCTATGGGGCAGTTCTGTCCGAGTCGGAATCAACTCAATGGCCAAAGGTTTGGTTATTCCCATGAGAATACTTGGCTGGGCCCAGGTCACAGAGCCAGCGAACAGCTGACTCCACACACTGCTTTGTAGTGCTGACCATGATTGGAGAATGAAGGGAAAGGAGGTGTCCTTGAGGGGGTAGAAGGTGGGGGGGGGGGGGGCAGGTGGGAGGGGCGGAGCCCACCCGCACAAACAGGGCCACTACAGGAAACGGCAGTTGGCTGACCTAACATTTGCCTGTCTATTCTTTTCTTGATCCGAAAATTGTTTTATTGGGGACAAAATTCTCCAGAGAAGGCTGTGGTGGTGGCAGTGGTGTGGCATTAAGAACCCCAGTTGGGGATCAGGAGATCTTGGGTTCTAGTCTCAGCTTTGACATTGACTTGCTGTGTGACATTGAGCAAGCTACTTGCAAATAATAGGTTTGGGTGAACTCTGAAGGGACTCTTCCATGTCAAGATTAAAGGACAGATTGAAAACTGCAGCTCCAGCTGGAAGACTGGGAGGTGGGGAGCCACGTGAGGTGAAGCATAATAGTTAAAAGCAAGGGCCCTGGAATCAGAGAAAGGTGGGTGCCAGTCCTCTGCCACTGGCTATTGGTCTCAATCTCTCTAAGCCTCGTCTGCCCCATCTATCAAACGAGAATAATAATACAGCCGTTGGTTTGTTTTGAGGTGAGATTAAGTGAGGTGGTCAATTCAAACGCTTAGCGCAGAACCTGGGACAGTAATGTTTAAAGCCTCGCACTTAATGTTACTGTTATTACCCCCCACATCTGTACAGAGTTTTTATGGTGCAGGAAACATTGGCCTTATTAATTGCATGGGAACCGCACAACAACATACTGAGGTGTTTGTGGTTGTTATTCCCATTTGAAAGCTGGAGAAACTGAGGCTTCAGGTTAGAGGTGGTCCTGACCTGTGAATCAGTTTGATGACTCACTAATCGATGGAGATCTGCAGTTAAAAAGACTAACTAGATTATTTTACTGGGGACAGAATTCTCCAGAGAAGGTAGTGGGTAGTGGTGTGGTTTCCTATTAAGAACCCAAGGGGTCCTTTCTGACCCCATGGCTTAGAGAGCCGCGATTAGGGCTAGGATTTGAACCCAGTGGGAGTCAGGATCGTGCAGCCCCCACGCCCCACCTAGACCCTGCAAACCTCTTGGCAGCTTGTCACCGGGTCGGCTCGGGGCCTAAGGGCGGGGCCGTGGGCGAACCGCCCGCCCCCCGCCAGGCGAAGGAAGCTGCTGACGCGCTACGCCGCTTACTGGCTGCGGCCGGGGCAGGTGCGTTCTCAGCCAACCAGTGGCGCTGGGGGCGGCACCCTCGGGGCTCACCTGGTGGCTCCGGCGCTGTTCGGCTCAGTGGCGTCCGGAGCACCCGAGCACCTGTGAGTCTGCGGAAATCTTGCCAGGCTGTAGCCCGCCCGGCCAGACCCCTGCCTTCCCTCGGTCCTGGTCCGGCCCGCCATGGGCCCTTCGTGCTGCGGCCTCTTCGCGCTCCTGCTACTGCTGCAGGTACGTCGGCTCACCTGACTGTAGGGGACACTTTCGGCCCCACGCTCTGCGCCTCGTCTCTGCGTCCTGTTCTCTCGCACCGTCCCAGCTCCTCCTCCTTCAGAGAAAGTTTGGGGCTGAAGGGCGAGAACGGCCTGGAAGCTGCGGAGCGCTCCACCAAGGTGGTAGGGATGAAAGGGAGCACGGCTCTGCCTGCCCCCGGCCGCAAATAGCCGAGTAGGGGGCGCACCTCGCTGCAGGCTCCGGGGACTCTGTGTTGGTCGAGGCATGGGCTTGGGCCGGGCGGTGGGGACGTGGAGTCAGTTGAGAGTCGGACACGGAAAAGGGAAGCCCCAGTGTAAGGACAGGAGAAGCCAATAGTGGGAGAGAAGTAAGGAAAAGGGCATCATCCATAGAAATTAAGACATCTTCCATGTAAGTAGAAATGGGGACGTCCTCGGGATAAGGAAAGTGAGGTCAAAAGGGTTCGGGGTGCCCCAGTGTTTAAGGCATTAGATTAACGTGGGGACGTTTTGGTATAAGAAAATGGAATCGTGAAGAGTACACTTCCAACGAAAAGAAAAAGAAGAAAGAAAGGAAAGGGGGCGCTCAGTCATGAGGAGGTGACCCAGCAGCTCCGTCTCTAGGAGTTCCTGGAGGGCTTGGCGGCCGCGGGTTTCGGGGTGGCAGAGGGTGACGCCGCTGTCTTCCGGGGTAGGGGGTGTTCCTCCCTCTGTCCAGACGCCGCAAGCGAGATAGGATTTCACTGAGTGCAGGAGGCGACCCCCCACGTCCCCTTTCCCCCACTGCAGGTTTCACCGTGGCTCTGTGAGGAGCCAGAGCCGTGCCGTCCGGGCTTTGGCGCCGAGAGCTACACGTTCACAGTTACCCGGCGGCACTTGGACAGAGGCCGAGTCCTGGGCAGAGGTGAGGGCGCGCCGTCCGTGGGCGGGAGCGGGGGTGGGGGAGAGAAATGGCACATCGACCCCTTGTCTCTACTGGGCGAAACCCCTCTTGGCTCAAAAGAGACCCGTTTTGGAATGTACGCAGATGTAAGAATTTAAACTTTTACCATGTGGTTGAAGGAGAAAGGCCTGTCTGTTTACCTGTGTTATAAAAGTGGGGGGGGGGGGGAGGCACTAATAAGTGCCTTCAGTTTGTCTTATGTCCTGGGCACTCTAGAGAAACCTGCTAGGTGGGAAGGTGGGGGATATTCCCTCTTTACAGATGAGCAAACAGAGAGGCTCAGAGGGGTGAAGTCCACTTGCCCAGGGTGGGCGGAGCAGGTATCAGAACTGGGATCTGATTTCCAGGCACAGTTCTGCAACCATCTCTGTGGTGACTGAGGAACCTTTTTTGTTGCCAGGTCTGTGGCTTTTGCTCATGGAGATTAGAACATTTAGATACAGGTACTATTCCCCCAGGAAATAATGGTATTTAAAAAAAGTTTGGTAGCTCTGACTCAGGGGATGAAAATGCACGCACAAACGCCCAGTGTACTTCTAGGCTTTATCATTGTGATAATCTGGATTCTAGAGTTTGCCTTGTTTCACTTCACTGTTGCCCAGGGGCAGGATAGAGGGAAAGGATTGGTTTCCCTTCTGTTTTCACTGATTCTGTTGCTTGTTTCTCATCAAATGACTTTCTCCTCCCTCATGATGTTAGTTGATTGGTAGAGTATCATAACAATAAAGGAAGCACTTTTCAAAGAGAGAAATCACCCACAATTTCCCTGAGGCATCCACTGAGTTTATTCCTCCTATCTTTGGCCACGTGAAAAATCTGCAGCAATCACACTGCTGTCTTAAATTTTTTTTTTGAACTTGGGAAGTCATTCCATCAGTGGGCAGCATTTTTCCCCAGGGAAACTGTGGCTTGATTGATTAAACATATTTGCCTTTCTGAGACCCGTCTGTGTTGTTTGGAGCTTTCTCTTGGGTCAAAAAGGAAGTGTTGTCTGCCTGATGTTGCAGAGGGTCGGCCATTACTCAGCTAGTCTCCACATAATGTTTTGCCCAGCCCTGGGCTGGCACCGGGGAGCAAATTAAGAAGATGCGGGGAGAGGGACAGTCCAACCCTGTCCTCAGTATTTCATATTCTGGCAGATTGCTGAGAATGTCTCAGGGCCCCCTTATCGGAGGGCACTAAGAGGCATGGACAATTAGGTGCCAGAGGGTGAGGATAGCTTGGGATATTTTGGTGTACTCCGTGGGCAGTGAGAACTGACTTTTGGGAGGAGGAAAGCCTGACCTGGCCTTAAAGAGTCAGGTAGGGCTTAGAAACGACAGTGTGTTGTGTGTGTATTTATGAGGTGTCCTAACACAGGTGCTGACCGGTTTGCTTTCATGCACCAGGACAATTGAGTACGTTTGGTTAGTCCCAAGGGTGGGTTACCAAAAACCAAACCCGACTCATAGCGGCCCTATATGACAGTAAAACTGCCCTGTAGGGTTTCTAAGGTTGTAATCTTTCCAGAAGCGGACTGTCACATCTTTCTCTCACGCTTTCTCTCATGGAGCGACTGATGGGTTTGAACCACCGACCTTTCTGTTAGCAGTCAAGCACTTAACTACTGCACCACCAGGGCTCCAAGAGTAGGTTAATCTGGTTTTCATTTTCCCCTTCTAAGCACATGGCATCTGACCGGTAATATTAAATATTCATAACAATATAATTATAGTAATCAATAGCAGTCTCTTTATTATTCGCTTTTGAAGCAGATTCTGAGGCAAGTGTTTCACATATTTTATCTTATTTCAATTCACGACAACCTATGAGGTTGGGCAGTATGAATGTTTCTTTTTTTTTCAGCAACTGAAGCACAGAGAGATTCAGTAATCTGCTCAAGGATCCAAACTAGTCTTTCTCCTCCTCATCCTCCCTTTTCTTTCTCTTAAATAATCCAAAAAAAAAAAAAAAAGAGACAGAAAGAGAAGAAGATGTTTGGGGAATTTGTGGCCTTTGTGAAGTAGACTATGTCCTCCCTGAGGGCTCATGGAGAGCAGAGAGGTTGATAGGGTGGAACCTTTTCAAGGAGGTGGTGGTGATGGAGTGATGGAGATGGTGGGAGGTGGAAGAAGGGGCCTCCTGGCTGGCAGTTTTGGTGGGAGAGGCAGCTTCCACTCTGCACTCCACAAGCTTGTTGAGTGGCTGGTTCCACTTCCCTTTATGTCCTCAGCCCCACCTCTACTCAATAGATTACCTGATGTTTACCTTCTTTTTTTGGCCTCTTTGGTCAGGGGAGTCTCCTTGTATCTGTCCAATGTGGAACTGCCCACAGATGTGCCCCTTGGTAAAAACAACATATTTAACCTGAGGAACTAGCTTTGTGATTTAAAACGGGAGCCAGGATTTAGGAAAGTGGCCTCTACTCCAGGGAAATGGAGGGATGTGACATTGGCCTTAAACATCGGCTTTGTGGAGAATTTGCTTCGTGGGAGTTTGAAAACAAGGAACCTATCACTTTTTTGTCCACAGGTGACTGTAGAATGTCATAAATAGGGTTCTGACCAAACTAGGGGACCTGAGATGGTGTGTTGGGGTCATTCCTGTGCCCCATGAGATGGATGATCCCACGATCTCAGCCTTGTGTTTACTCTTTCGGTTTCTCTCCAAGTTCTAGACTGGAGAATGTTAAAAAACGGAACTGTATGGGGAAACCAGCACAACTTGTACAAGGAAAGGTCATGGAAGTTCCATAGACACATCCAAACTTCCTGAGGGACTGAACTGCCGGGCGGAAGGCTGTGTGGACCATGGTCTCGGGGAACATCTAGCTCAATTGGCATAACGCAGTTTATAAAGACAATGTTCTACATTCTACCTTGGTGTGAGTAGTGTCTGGAGTCTTAAAAGTCTGTGAGCAGCCATCTAAGATACTCCACTGGTCTCACCCATTCTGGAGCAAGGCAGAATGAAGAAAACAAGACACAAGGAAAAGATCAGTCCAGAGGACTAATGAACCACAACCACCACGGCCTCCACCAGACTGAGTCCAATACAATTAGATGGTGCCTGGCTACCACCACTGACTGCTGTGACCGGGATCACAACAGAGGGTCCTGGACAGAGCTGGAGAAATATGTCAAACAAAATTCTAACTCACAAAAAAAAAAAAAAAAAAAGACCAGATTTACTGGCCTGACAGAGACTGGAGAAACTCCGAGAGGAAGGCCCCTGGACACCCTTTTAGCTCAGTAATGAAGTCACTCCCAAGGTTCACTGTTCAGCCAAAGATTAGACTGTCCCATAAAACAAAACGAAACTAATGGGGCACAACAGTCCAGGGACAAGGACTAGAAGGCAGGAGGAGACAGGAAAGCTGGTAATAGGGAACCCAGGGTTGAGAAGGGACGGTGTTGACATGTCATGGGGTAGTTAACTATGATCCTAAAACAATAAAAGAAAAAACAAACAAACAAACAAAGAAGTGAGAGAGTCATGCAGGTAAATGGGAGACAGATTCTTAGGAACATACTTGCCATATGTGAGGAACGGAAAAGAGGCCAATGGGACTGAAGGAGAGAAAATGAGAAAGATGATGGAAGGAGATAAGGTCAGGAAAGTAGCTGCAAGTAAGATCATTGCTGAGTCTTATCAGGCATGATAAGCACATTGGAATTTCACTCTCAGTAAGAAGGGTAATCTATTGGAGGTTTCAGAACAACGCTCAGTAGAATTGCTTTCTTAATTTTGGTGAAGTTGTTCATTGCTAGTATACAGAAATACAATTGATTATTGAGTATTGATCTTGTATCCTGAAAAACTATTGAATTCATTTATTAGTACTGGTAGTTTTTTAGTAGATTCCTTGGAATTTTCCACATATAAAATCACGTCATCTGTGAATAAATACAGTTTTATTTACTTCTTTTTTTTTTTTTTTTTTTTAACTGAACTATGAATTAGTTCTTCAGAGCTTTTGGCTCCCCCCACCCCACGCCCCTTTTTCTTAGCACAAAGTAGCTTGAGAAACCCAGGCTATTTGACAGTTGGGGTCTCAGAAGTATTAGCCTAGTGTACACAGTTTTAACCTGATACTGGAGTAGTAAAAAGAAAAGCAGTCAGGCTTTTAAACCAGTGGTTTCCTTGTTTGCTTCTACTACAATATGATCTTGGACCAACAGGGCCTGTATTTTGGATTTGAGCTTTGGCTGCTTGATGAATTGACCTAGCTCACAGGTACCTACCTGTGTGGCTTAAATATACCCCATTTCCCTCCTTTCTAAAAGACGTGCTGAAAGGTGGTGTAAACAGTACGTAGGCCCCCTAATTAAAGTGGCTTTAAAAAAAGCAAATATGGAAACCTGTTTTGGGATCACCTTACATCATCAGATACCGGCTCCCTCACCCCTCAAACTCCTAAACGTCACTTCCCTAACTACTTCTGTCTGTGACAAGGGTTGATGCAGAGCTTACTGGAGAAAGAAACTAGTTGGCTGGTACCGCACCCCACCCCACCCCCCACCCCCGCCCCAGCCTTTGTGTTTTTAGAGGAGCAGAGGCTAAGCCTGGGCCCTGCAAGACCTTTTAAGGAAGACTTGCCGCTGCTCTTTCCCCTCCCCGCTGCCCCCGGGGCGGCTGGACCTGCCCTCCACCTCTACCAGGTGGTTATGGAAATCCCTGTTTGCTCTCTGAGACTTTTTATTGGGTGAGTCTTTTCTTCCAAAATGCTCACCTTGGTGTCTGTTACACATTTCCTTCCAAGTATATCCCAGATAAGCCAGTCACCAAAGCAATCGCCTCTCGCATCTCCCAGAAGCTGCCAAAACCCTAAATCCCCCGAAAAGCAGCTGTCACAATCCCAACTGAGCCTTTCTGCATTTCCACTCTGTCTCAATCCCCATCTCTTCTCAGGGCATTAGGCTTTTGAAGAGGCTGAGGGATGAAATCATCAGTAGAGCTGGGCTGGTTAGTGTAGTTCAGTAAGTAGGTGAAAGATCCAGGTTTGAATTTCAGCTACTAGCTGTGTGACCTTGGGTAAGCCACTTCTGAGGCTCAGTTTCCCCATCTGTAAAATGGGGACAATAACAAGACATATAGGTTTGTTGAGAGAATTAAATGTACACATTCATTTATTTTTTTCAACAAATATATGAATGCCAGTACTAGGCTACACCTGCGGATACAGGAATGAATAAAGCAGCTGTGGACTGGACAGAAATGCAAGAGAGAAAGTGTGTAAAGACAGGAAAAAGTCATTAAATTGTGGCTGATATTTTTTAGGGACATTAATCGACCCTCATATTATTTTGAACAAATGAATGAATGAATAAATCTTCAGGACCTCTCGTAGCCCTGGTTGTACAACGGTTAAGTGCTGGGCTGCTAACCAAAAGATTGGTGTGGTTCAAATCCACCAGCGGCTCTGTGGGAGAAAGACCTGGAGATCTACTCCTGTGAAGATTACAGACTCTGTCACAGGGAGTCTGTACGTGGGGCCACCTAAAACCAACAACCTCGCATACCTTGGCTTTTATTATTTTCCTCCCAAACTCTATGGCCGCAGGCCAGCCCTCGAGGTTGACTGTAAATGGGCAGGGAAGAGTTTGGTCTGTTAGAGCTTTCTAATATGCTGGTGAGGGCTGCATGCCCAGAGGCTCTTGAAGCCAAGCTCACAGTGCTAAGTGTGTCCTTGGGATTCTGTGGACTGAGTGCTTCCTTCTGAAAGTGCAGAGGGCAGAGGAGGGAGACCTCAAACCTGAATCCGGAAATGGAAGGGGTTGTTAGTCATTTTTAAGTTTTTCAACTTTGGTCAATTAAAAAAAAAATTGTGGTGCCTTTTTCTCTCATCTTTCCTCCCTCCCTGCTTACCTCCTTTTCCGCTCCTTCCTTTCCCTTCCCTCCCTCTCTGTTAATTTAATTTCCTCTTATGCTTTCCAGCTTATGCTTTTTACTGTTGGGAGAGCCCTTAGGTCACCTTTCTTTCTGTACTTTTCCTTCCTCTTCTCTATCTTCAATCTGCCACTTCCCTTCAAGGCTCTGGTGGCATTGTCTCTAAATTTAGAAGGTTCTTGAGCCAGGCTACGTAGATTTAAATTCAGGTAAATCCCTTTGCTAGCCAAGGGATGTTGGCCAGGGACTTGCCTCTCCAGACCTTAGTTTCCCCATCTGTAAAAGAGGCATAATAGTAGCCACCTCATAGGATGGTATGTCAAGTGCTCAAGGCAGATTAAATTACTAGCTGTTCCTGTTGTCAAGGTCTCCTGGAGTAGTTGGTGCCTTTTGTTTGAGACTTTTCCAGGTTTTACCTCTGGCTCAAAGGTTCCCTGTGCTCCCTCCCACCCAGCAAACCAGCCAAACCAGTTTCCTCACTCTCCCTGCCTCTGTTAAGCAAACACTGCTCTGCAAACAGTGACTCTCCACCAGAGTGCCCTTTGTTAGAAAAAGAAATTCTGTGGTGTTTTCTTGCTTGCCACCATACAGTCTGCTTGGGGTGTGCTGAAGTGGGTTGGTCTGTGAGTTAAAAAAGGAGACCTGCTCATGAATATTGCTTGTAATTAGGGTGGGAGCAGTGTGGAAAAGAGCAGCTGGTGGTGGAGAAATCAGAATGACCTTCAACCTGACAGCTTCTGCTGGTATTTTAAAAAGTTATTTCATAATCCAGATGCCTTAAGATACCTGTTTTCCAATGCCAAAAAAACTCTACCCCAGCCCCTGAGACCAATGTTCACCCACATGGCTAAGCATCGAATCACCTGGGGCACTTCTAAAACATAGATTTGCCCTCCTGCAGATCCACTGAGCCAAAATCTCTGAGGGTGGGGTTCTAGGCTCAGAATTTCAAAAAGCTCCCCAGGTGTCTGCTGCCACCAGGTTCATTGCCTGGACAAGCCCACGGGCTAGGTCACAGATGTTTGGTGAGTGAGTAACTGGTGCCAGCCAGGGTGTGGGGCGTCTACCTGTCCAGCCTTGAGGCCAGGGATCAAAGGACACCCTTGACCGGGGAGGGCTCAGTCTGGTCCTCACTCTGTCTTGGCCAGTGAAGGAGAGCTCTGCAGGTGCAAAGTAGAGTAGGTGGGGAGTGGGGACCTAGAGGAGTGGCCAGTGCATGAACTCTCCACACTGTGTACCCAGTACTGGGGGTACTGGCTTGATTAAGCCCCTGCCCTCAAGGAGATTCCAGAAAACCTAGTGAGAGACCTCTAACTGGGTAATTCCACTATGCATAGAAAATGCTGCTGGGTGGGAAGAAATTCAGAGGATGCAAGGAGCAGCTAACTTCCGCCTGCCGTGTATTGGTGGATAAGTGAGCATCAGCCAGGCAGAGAAAAGGGAAAGGGCACTCCAGGAAGAGGAAGTAGGGCACCCAAAGGCGTGACACCAGAAGGCTGGAATCAGAAGGGGTCAGACGACTGTAGCTGTGCCTTCCTGGACAAGGAAGGGTAGCTTGCAGAAGGAGAGGGTCTGAGGATGAGGCTGCAGAGGCAGGCCAGGGCTGGGCTACTGCAGGGCCTTGGACCTTGGGCAGTTAATGAAGGGTTTTTGTTTTGTTTCTTTTCTTTTAGTCGGCAGATCTTCACTTGGTTAAAAAAAAAAAAAAAGATGTATATCTGTGTGTATGTGTATATATACGGCAGACAGTGAAAAGTCGTCTAACCTACCCTTATCCAGTCTTCACCCAGTTCTTCTCCAAGGCACAGGTAACTAGCTAGTTCCTCACAGGTGACCAGTTTTATAAGTCTCTTGTGTATCCTTACAGGGTTTCCTTATGGAAATACAGAAACAGTCATATTTCTTTACACAGATGTAAATTTAATAATATATGATCCTTTTACGTGAAGAATAGCATAGCACTGTTCTGTGCCTTGGCTTTTCTCCCAACTGAGTGTTCTGTGTCAGTACATAAAGAATTTCCACATTCTTTTGTTACACCTGCGTGGTATGGATGGACTCTAGTTTATTGAACGGACTGCGCCCCGCCATAGATGGACACTGGATTGTCCTGTCTTTTGCTTTAGGAAACAAAGCTGCAGGAAATAACCTGGCACATCTATCCTTTTGCACATGTTCTGGTATACCCAGAAGATGAATGTCCTTAGGTGGACCTGTTGGGTCAGAGTATCTGCATCTGTAATTTTGACAGGTATTTCCAAATTGCCCTCCACAGGACTGTATCAATTTGCACCCCCACCAGCATCTAGAGACAGCCTGTTTCCCACTGTCCAGTGGAGGTTTTAAGCAAGAGATTGGGACAGGTGTTTTGTGCCTGCCTCTCTGAGGACAAAACGGTCTTGATTTGGGGAATGACATCAAGATTTCCAGCACCTAAGTTTCCAGCATCTCAGCCAAAAGTAATTCCAGCAACTTCTAGCATATTCCTTTGTACCAGCACTGGGAATAGAGGAGGAAAAAGAGCACGTTGGGAGAGGAAAATGAGTTCTTGGTTAGGGATGTGTCAAGTCTGAGTTATCAAAGAGGTATTTGGGAATTTCAAGTCTACGGCTTGTAAGAGTGTTAGGTACTAGTTTAAATAAAATTTGTACATGACAGTAGTCTTTTTCCCTCAATCCTGTCAGTATATACATAGATTTTTCAGGAACCCCACAAAGTGGAGGATAAAATGACAGAAAAGCTATATTGAGAGCATTTATTTGGAGGTGGCTAACAAATAAAAAGGAGCCCTTGTGGCACAACAGTTAAGCACTCACCTGGCTGCTAACTGGAAGATTGATGATTTGAACCCACCCAGCCCTCTGCCGGAGGGAGAAAGACCTGACAATCTGCTGTGGTAAAGATTACAGCCAAGAAAACCCTATGGGCTAGTTCTACTCTGTCACATGGGGTCTCTATGAGTCAGAATCAATGGCACCCAATAACAACAAATAAAAAATTCAAATATATGTACCTATTGGGTGTTAGGTGGGCCCTGCTAAGAGCCTTACAGTTAATCATCACAGCATCCCAAGGTGTTAACCATCATTGTCCCCATTCTAGAAAAGGAAGCTGAGGCTCAGAGAGGATGGACAACTTGCCCAAGGTCACCCAGCCAGGCAGTGGCAGAGCTGGGGCCAAAGCCAGGACTTCTATCTTCAAAACCTGTGCTCTTATCCCCTCCCCTTTAATGCCTTGTTGCTAATCTGTGGTTCACCTTTGTAAGGGAAAGGAATTCATGCCCATTGGAAAAAATGGCTTTATACCTTTTGCATGTTACTAGTTTTAACTGTGATGTAGAATTCAGGCTCTTTTGCCTTTGAAAAGCCTCTTTTGTCTTTTGCTTGTGGGCAATTTTCAACCTTTCCTTCTTGACCTTCACTTTCAAATAAGGGCTAAACAGCCCTTCTTTTTCTATCTCTCTGAGTCCCTTAAAATCTAATTGATATTGGCATTCAAGACTGGGGGGGAAACTGCCCTTATACAAATTCCTGTTCCAGTTGGGACTTACTCAAGGTGCTTGAGCCCTGCAGACATCTGGATCTCTCTCCTGAATGGAGAACATGCCTATATCTCTCTGAGCTCAGATGCTACTGTTAGGACCTAATGGGGCCTACCTGGAAGGGTTGAACCTGTTACCCAAAATCAAGATCATAAACAGTGGCCAGCACAGGACCCTGTGGGATAATTGGCTGAGACCTAGATAATAATTAGCTTGCTTTGTAATCAGAAGAGCTTGTAACAAGCCAAAAGCCTTTCAAATTTATCTTACCTGGACAAGTTAGAGGCTAAGAAGAACATCTGTTTCTGTGGTTTGGCATTCAGACATGCTGATACACCTTCTATGTTCCCAGAAGAGTTTTCCGGAAAGAGAAGTTTTAGTGTTTTTACTTAGATTGTTGCGACAGCCTCCTTTTGGGCACCTTGAGTGAGTCCCAACTGGAACATGAATTTGTGTAAGGGCAGTTTCCCCCCAATCTTGAATGCCAATATCAATTAGATTTTAAGGGACCCAGAGAGATAGAAAAAGAAGGGCTGTTTAGCCCTTATTTGGAAGTGAAGGTCAAGAGGGAAAGAGGTTGAAAACTGCACGTTAGCCTGCTCTTTCCAGCCCTCTTCCAACAACCAGCAGAGTGGTGGTTTTTAAGACATAAGTTTGAAGATAGCTATCTTGTTCAAAATTCTTCAGTGGTTCACATAGAATAAAAGCCACATTTCACACAGAATAAAATTAGAGTATTTGCTGTGACTTACAAGGTCTCCATGATCTGCCCCCTCCTTACATCCTCATCTCCTACCACGCCCCTGCTCCTCTTTCCAGTCGTGTGGCCTCTTGGCTGTACCTAGAACACCAGGCCCACTTGTACCTCAGGGCCTTTGCACTGGCTGGTCCCGCTGTAATACTTTTTCTCTGCTATATGCATGACTCACTCGTTTATGTTCTTCATCTTTGCTCAAATGTCCCCCCTCAGTAAGGCCTTTCTTGAACCCCCTATTTGAGATAACCCCTACCCCTAGCACATTCCTCTCCCCTTCTGTGCTTTATTTTTCTCTGTAGCACTTTTCACCATCTAACGTACTATATATTTCACTTATTTCTCCTGTTCATTATCTTCCCCAACTAGAGCATAAGCCCCAAGAGGCCAGGGGTTTTTGTCTTGCTTTGTTCATAGGCCATACTACATCTAGAACAGTGTTTGGCATGTAGAAGGTGCTCAATAAGTAAGTGTTGAATGAATGAATGGATAAAAGAGGTTTAAGAGTATCTATATACACGTCTTGTAGCCCTGGTGGGGCAGTGGTTAAAAGCTCCACTGCTAACTGAAAAGTCAACAGTTTGAACCCACCAGCTGCTCCTTGGAAACCCTGTGGGGCAGTTCTACTCTGTCCTGTAGGGTTACTATGAGTCAAAATCGACTCAGGGGTAATGGGTGTGGGTTATATACAAGTCTATATATATCTTGTGCTTTTGGAGGCTAATCCGTTGTAGTGATTTTTTTGTTTGTTTCTTTTTGAAAGATAAGTTGGGGCTTTCTCCATATGCTCCATAGAAAGAACACAAGGAGGCGATGTCCTCAGGGTATTGCCTCTGGTTGGCACTCCCCAATTTCTCTGAGCCCTGCAAACCCCTGGTGTAACCTTACCTAATTGTCTTGTCACAAAACAGCTTGTAGCCCAGAGTCTAAAGGTCAGATGAGCCACTTCTGCCTCACACTTCTTGGTGTCAGGAAGCACCAGATCAAAATCTAAACAGATACCTGAGCCTGCCGGGGACATCTGTTTGGTTTCCCATTGTCCGGGTAACACCTTCCTTGAGCAAGGCTCCCAGATAAACCCCACAGCTTCCAACTGGGTATCTCCAGCTTCCTTCAGGCCCATTAATTGTTCAAGACCTGGTGTCCATTCTTCCAGTTCTTGGCAATGCACAGGAGTCTGGAAGAAGCTTGCTGAGAGATGCATACAACTCAGACAGACAAAAATACAAGACTAATTTGTAAGCTCGTGGCCAGGATAAAAAACTCACAGCTCCAAAATCCATCTGATCAATACATATTCATTGAGAGAGCACTGTGGGACAATATCTTATAAATCTTTATGTAAGATATATTGCCCTATGATTAATTTTATTATGTGAATTTCACCTCAATTAAAAAAAAAAAAAATCACCCTGCCTTCAGGAAGATAACTTCCTAATGGTAGGGTTGCCAGATTTAGCAAATAAAAATACAGGATACCCAGTTACATTTGAATTTCAGATAAAACAAAGACTGAGGTTTTAATGTAAGTATATCTCATGCAATATTTGAGACAAACTTACTAAAAAAATTATTTGTTGTTTTATCCCGTATTTTCATCATAAACAAGGTATCGACTAGCACTTATTAGATATTGAGCTCTTCCCATACTTTACCTCCTTTAAACCTTACAACAATTGTGTGAGAAGTGACAGTTGAGGACGTGAGAGGCTAAGAAAGATAGCACAGGTCATGCAATCAGGAAGTGGTAGCCTGGCCTCATGTTCCAGTGCCTGTTGGACTTAAATCTGTGCTCTTTAAAGTAGGAAAGATGACTAACACCATGATCTGTGACCAGCCAGGTGAAGAGGATGGATAATTCCTGCTCTGGAAGCTCTCAGTGGGGATAGAAGTCCCTCTGGATGACAAGCATTTGTCCATTCACTGAACAGATTTCATTGAGCACCTGCCAAGCTCTATTAGGCATTGGGGATATACCACCAGTTGCTGTCGAGTTGATTCTGACTCATAGCAATCCTATGTGTGTCAGAGTATAACTGTGCTCCATAGGGCTTTCGATGACCAATTTTTGGCAAGGAGACTGCCAGGTCTTTCTTCCAAGGCACCTCTGGGTGGACTCGAACCTCCAGTCTTTTGGTTAGCAGCCAAGCACATTAACCATTTGCACCACCCAGGGATATAAAAACCCAAAAACCCATTACCACTGAGTTGATTACAACTATAGTAGGGGACAAAACAGACAAAAATCCCTGTCTTCTTATGGCTTCCATTCTAATTAGAGGAAACTGATAGATGGTGATCTGTGGAGGGGGAAAAAAACAACAGCAGAAAAGAAATACAAGAGAAAACAAAACAAAACTGTGTGTTGAGGTGGGGAGATTTTGGAAAAATCATCACTAAGAAAAATGACATTTGAGTAAAGCCCTGAGGAAGTGAGGTTTGAATTGGACTGTGTCTGGAGGCCACTGGGCTTCTCACATTCTTCAAGTCCATCCTGGGTCCCTATAAAAATACTATTTGCTAGGCAGGTATTTTTCTAGAGGAATAATCCTGAGGATTAATTTTGGCCACACCTTGAAAGGGTATCTGATTCAAACCAGGAGCTAATGTTCTTTCTTGGCTTCTTGCCCAAGAGGAATACGGTTTCATCTAGTTGTTTTCTTAACCTCCTCATGGCAGAGGGATGAGATAGTTCTAAACAGGTATCATGACTTCTCAAATAGATTTTTTTTTTTGGAGGTGGGAAGTATACACACACCAGTGTCCCAGGAGCTGCTAGTTAGAATGAAACCTGGACTCAGACCCGACTGCAAACATCCTCTCCACAAATTCTTTATCACAATTGTGTGGGAGTGCTTCAAAAGGGAATGAGATGACCAACTTGTTTGTGGGAAAAGTTTTGGTTTTTTCCTGTTTAGAGAAGTTTACCCTTTGAGTCAGTGGTGAGACAATACGCCCGTACTTATTGACATGTGGGGCGGGTCTCTGAGTCATGTCACTGAGAGGCCTCTCCTGGGGAGGTTTTTGGTATCGAAGGTTGAATCAACTCTGATGTCACCCTCTCATAGTAACAGGTACTTTAGGTGTTCTGCTCTTACTCATAAATCCCCAGAGATATTGGCCCACGATGTTGTCACTCTTCAGCAAGAAGCCCAGTACTTTGAAGAAATGACTGGGTTTCAACAGTGACGTTCATGTGGCCCATTTCATTACGACTCCAAATCCCAGGCTTGTAATCATGACTAAACTTTCTGGAGAAATTAGGGTTTGTGGGTGTGCTTCCTGTAGCTTGTCTCAATTCTGCATTTAAAAAGAAATCCTCTTCTGAGCCTTGCAGATGGGTGTTTCAGAGTTTGTCACTTAAGTCTTTGGTTTTGAAGCTTCCATGTAAATTATGCTGATTTTTTTTTGGACTTTGGAATTGTGCTTTTTCTTTTTTTCTTTCTACTAATCCTCTCTGCCTGGACCATGGGAGTATTTAAGACTTCGGGAATTACATATCTGGGAGGCTGTTCAACCTAGGGAACCTGTGCCACTTACTAAGAGTGAGGTTTTACTCCTGGTTTCAACAGAGATTTGATGTCAAGGTTCTGTCTTTAATCTTCAGCATTTATTTCTCTTTTATCCTTTAATATGAAGAGTGAGTCTCTCTGAGCCTCCCTCAGATAGTGAAGATGAATTGGGAAGGCAGTGTGAGAAACAGGATTGCTCCAGTTCAAATCCTGGCTCCACGGCTTAACTTGCCATGACACCTTAGGCAAGTTACCTTTCTGTGCCTCAGGCCCCTCACCTGTGAAAGGGGGTTAATCATCGTTCCGGTCTCGTAGGGTTGTTCTGAGGATTTGCTGAGTTAACATACGTAAAGCACTTTCAGTGCCTGGCACATAGCAAACACTATTAAGTATTTAGTTACTATTATTAGACATTTCTGCTTTAGAATTTTGTCAGGGGGGTGAAAAAATTCATTCTAAAGGCTGAAGGAGGGAGAGAGAAGGAGTAAGGATGAGGAAGTGCTCTATTGCCCTTCTCTCCCTGCTCCTTGACCTCCCCAAATCTAAGATATTCCCCTTGCCAACTGTTTGTCCACATGGCAGGTGGTGCCAGCTGGGCACACCATCAGGTAATTTATTTATTGCTAATTTATTGTCACAACCTATTTGGTTGGATCAGCCTATGAAGTTGATTCTAAAATTATTCCCACTTTATATAGAAGGAAGCTGAGGCTCAGGGAAATTTAGTCCCATGTCCAGGGAAGTGGCAGACAGGGATTCGAATCCAGGTCCGCTGACCCCAAAGCTTATGCCACCACCAATGTACCTGTACCTGGGTGGTGCCTTTCTGTGAACTCGCAACTTCCCAGGCCTTTCTCATAACCATCATTATTATCTTGTTTATTCTTCCAGTTTTTCTTGAATTAGGAATGTAGATTCTTATCTTGCCCCCACCTCATTTTTTTCTTACATAAAATGTAGCATATTATACACACTGTTCTGTACTTTATTTTCTTCACTCAATGTATATTGGAGATTGACCTCATCTTTCTTAACTGCTTATCATATTCTATTGCATGGTAGGTTCCCAACTGATGGACGCTTGTTAATGTTTCTGATCTTTTACTATTATAAGCAATGTCAAGGGCACTTCAGATGTTTTGAGCAGGAGGGACTGTAGATATGGAGATCTCTGTGAGCTTGCAGATGTGTGAAAATGGTGTAGGAGCAACGTCTGGCTTCCTAACTTCACAAGGGGGAAGGAGAATCAAGGTTAATGGCCCAAGGCTGATTCCTGTGAGGGGGAAGTCAGATATGCCTCCTCTCTCTGCCATCTTTCTCAATTTTGACACTAACCGTCCCCCTCATGGCACTCTCTACTTCTCTGCTGGGTTCGATAATTCATTGCAGTGGCCATGCAGAACTCACAGACAATACTCACGATTATGGGGTTTATTAGGGAAGTTACAGGTTACAATTCAGGTTCAGAAACACTCAGAATACAGTTTTATCAGGACAGTCTCTTCCCAGCCTTGCTTCCAGACATGGCTCTTTTCTGGCCCTTGGCCTCTGCCCTGCTCAGGCAAGTGTTACAAAGCTCTTTTAGCTCTGCCGATGAATGCCCAGAAACACACTACTCCACCAGTAAGCCTCAGCCTGAAGGCACTCGGCTGTATGTATCTCCACAGGTCATGGGTAGGCAAACCTAGCTCCACTAAGTGCCCGGAGGCACCCTACTCTTCGGCAAGCCTCCTGCCCAAAGTCACTCAGCTTTCTTGCTTCATGGGCTGGGAAGGCACCACACCATCTGCTGCTGGTCTCTCCTGCCACCTTCTCTGCCACCGCTTCTTGCTATCTTCAGTGTTACAGCTCTCTCTCTCTGCCTCCTGGTTCCAGGAGCTTCTCAGCACAAGGATCCTGGGTCCTATGGACATGCTCCGCTTTCGGCCCTTCTTCCTTAGTGGTGGTGGGAGTCCTTCCTCTCTTTCCCGCCTCTGGGATGGCTCATTTCAAGCCTAGACGATGGCAAAACTAACCAATCCCCTTGGCGGGCCACAATGACCCTATTTGCACAGTCCTACCCAATCACTTGGATGACAGTTACAAGACCATGGCGAGAAAGACCACACAAAAGTGATCCATTGCACTGTAAGATGGTTACCTATTTGCAGGGGACAAATTCCTTCCGGAGGTGTTGGGAGAAGGCTTTGGGTTTCAGGTTTTGCTAACGATGTGTGAAATAAGGTCAGGATTAGCAAGCATCCAGCTGAAGGCAGCTCCTTTCACCAAAACTGATAGGTTTATTTCTGCAGGAGTCCCTGCTCAACCTCTCACTGGGCTGTCAACAGCTCGGTGATCCCATTCTTTCCCCACTTGCCAGGATTCTTTAAGCCAGCTTGGGGCAGGAGTGGCTGGGTGGCTGACCCTATGGCCACCTTTACTCCTGGCCTTTTAAGGAAGCTGAGAGCAAAATCATCTGCTTTTAAATATTTGTAAAGAGTATCATGTGGCTCCATGGTGAATAGAATAAAAGGAAACGGCAGAAATTGCAGCAGAAGGGACTAGGTAAGACTTTTGAGATTGGTCTGAAGCACAGGAAATACATTTTCTGAATACTGACAGCCATTTTCCAACTCTGATGCTGCCAGTGCCTATCATCACTCCTATCTTGCCCTCCCCACCTCAACTCTTGTTGCTACAGCCCTGTTCCAAAGACTTTGTGACTCTCATAGACTCAAAGGATTCTGAGATCTTTGTAAATCTCATAGACTCTAAAGGAAGATTTAGAATTTCTTAGCACTGAACTCACGGAGAAAGGGTAAGTTTTTAAAAATCCATTCTTTGGGGGCAGAATTAAAAGAGGCTTCGAAGATCCTCTAGTTTCTCAGTTTATACACGAAGAGGCAGTTTCAACGAGGTTAGGTGGCTGGGCCAGAGTCATACAGCTGGTTGATGCCAGGACTAAAATAATAATATTACTATTGTTGTTCAATAATAACCATAGTGCTCATTATCCATTTATTGATTGATGAGTACTCAAGTGTATATGCATGATATCATTTTTAAATCCTTGCACCAACCTTTGAGCTAGGTACTATGGTATTTTCATTTTCAGATAATAAAACGGAATCTTCTAACCAGGGTCACATAGCTAGTAGAGCTGCGATGAAAAAGGTGTTTCTCCCACTCTGGCCTACTTTTATTTACCCCTCTCTGTGCTTAGCCAGTTCCGTTTCTGTATTCAAATTCTAGATCCATCACTTTGGCCTAGAAAGGAACCTCGATGACCTCTTTAGAGGTGCAACCAAGCAGCCACCAAAGTTTCTTTTACCAGTTTTAGCCCTTTGGGTAAATGAGGCTTTGAGATCCTGCCCCTCCTTTGAAAACCCAGAACAAAAGAGGTGTTACTGACCCCCTTGGGTTCTGCTTTAAATCCAAATTGCTAACCTGTGTCAAGATTGGAGTTTACCAGCCGCCATTTCAGAGCTTCATAGATTCCTTTTAATTATTATTATTTTTTCTCTTCCAAACTGCTATTTAAGGTTTCTTCATAATCACTTTGGTGGGAATTGGGTTAGTGGTAGAGGACAAACCAGTTAACTGTGTGAATGTCACAGAATTTCCTCAAATGCTATTTCCCCAAATAGTCCTTGAGGAAAGTGTTTTGTTTTTAAAAAAATTGTATAATAGCAATAATGATATTGGGATTATGTTAAAAAATAAAGGATCTTAAATATTGTATGATCACACTTATATGAAATCTCTAAAATAGGCAAGCGCATATAGCCAAAGTAGATTAGTGCTTACGAAAGGCTAGGGGAAGGGAAGAATGAGGAGTTATTGCTTAATGGATAAAGAGTTTCTGTTTTACTCTCTCCTACTTTTTTTTAATATGTTCAGAATTCTCCATGATAAAGCTTAAAAACATTCCATAAGTAAAACCTGAATAATGATCAGTAATAGAAAGTTCAAACAGTACAGAGGTGTTTAGTGTAAAATGTGAAAGCCCTTTGATGACTCCCCCACTCTCCAAAATGCCCCCCTCCCCTTCTCAGGAAACATTTTGGTGTGTATCCTTCCAGACATTTTTCTATGCATTTATAGACCGTGTGTGCCCATACTTGTGAGGTGTTTTATTGGCATATCCCACAAAAGAAAATATGAATTGTTCTGTAAGGGGTAACCACCTCCCTCCCCTTGCCTCCTTTATAATACGCCCTGGAAAATCTTACATGGCAGTCCATGGAAGTCTTCCCTTGTTCTCTTTAACCCGAGGAACGTGGCATTTTTTTTCCTTTGAGGGGAGAGTGTGTTTTTAATATCACAGACCATCACAAACACCTTGAAGTTGACTGAGTTCTCCTCAATATGGTGCTTGAGTGCCTACTGTGTGTCCTGCATAAGACACAAGCTTTCCCCCAACCTGAGGGGTTTGGAGATTGATCCAGAGGTGGTAGAAAATGCTGAGGTGCTAAGCTATCAGACAATGCGTGCATTCAGAATCCAGGTGGGGTGAGACCCGTGTGGGCTGGAGCAGCTGGCAAAACTTCACAGGGGGAGCTGGGCCTGTGATGTTGGGTGGCATCTGAGCAGAAAGCTAGGGAGAGGCTTCTGTTGTTGGCTGACAGGTGGACCCCATAAGCCAAGGGGTTGGAGGGGACCTCCCATGCAGATTCTAGGAGCCAGGTACATGGCAAAGGGATGTTTGGATGGTGACTCAGGTGGCTGAAGTGAAACAGCTTTCTACCCTGGAGTCACCCTGGAGGGTAGGCGGCTGTAAGGAAACTCCCCCTTGGCCTTTCAGGCCTCTGAGGCTGACAGGGCCACAGAGGGCAGTGATGTGGCTGCTGGCTGGCTGGGTGGGGCCCTGCTGGCAGGGATTCACACAACTGTGAGAACCTGGGGAACCGGAGCAGCTGGTTCTTCTTCTGCTCTCTCCCCTGCCCTGGGGGCGCCAGTGGACAGTCACCCGGGGTCCCAGGCTCTGCTGGGGGAATCTGGAGTGAGTAGCAAAGAGAATAGGCTGAACCTTCTACGTGGCCCTCAGAGAGGCCAGCAAGTCTCCTGGTGTATCAGACCTGGAACAGCCCCATCTGGCTGTCCCACAGCTACCTCAGATTCTTACCCAAAATCACACTCCTCCTTCCCCAGCCTTGCTGCTAGGTGCCCATCTCAGCAAATGGCACCAGCCATTCTGTCCCTCCAGCCATCATTCATTCATTCGCTCATTCATTCAGTAATGATCAGGATCCACTATATGCCAAGCACCGTTCTGTGGATGGGCATATAGCAGAGGACCAAACACACACAATTTCTCCTGCCTTGTGGAGTTTGTATTCTAGTGTGTTGTGGGGAACAGGCAATAAGCATAATAAATATGTAAAACATTTAGGATATAAGATGATGACAAATGTTTAGGAAAAATGAGCCTGAATGAGGAATTGCTGGGAAGCAGCAGGGTGATCTGAGAAGGCCTCAATGAAAGAAGATATTTGAGCAGAGACCTAAGAGAGGTGAAGGAGCAGCCACATGGCTATGTGGGGAAGGGTCCTTCAAACCAAGAGAACAGCAGAGGCAGAGGCCCTGAGGCAGAGTGTGGCCGGGGCGTCTATGGAAGAGCAAAGAGGCCAACGTGCATGGATTCAAGTGATCAGGGGGCCGCGGGGTGATCAGAGAGGGACAGCACGCTGCACAGGGCCAGAGAGCCTTGTAAGGACCTTGGCCATCACTCTTGGTTCCTCTCTGCCCCTCAGCCCAGATCCACCCACTATCTCCTGCCACTTCTGCCTCCTCCTTGCTGTCCCAATCACCCCCGCTCAAGGTCGGGTGGTGAAGCTTGGTGGTTAATAGCATGGACCCTGGACCCAGACTGTGTAAGTTCTGGAGCTGAACGAAGAGATCTGGGGCTTCTCCTGCGCTTCTGATTCACTTGGTCCCAGGTGGGGCCCATGGATTCATGTTTCTGTTGGTGCTGCCAGTCCATGCCCTGCACTGAGTAGGCGCCACCCAGCTGGGCTCTCAAGTCTGCCGCCTGACCCATTGTGCCCCCACCAGGAGCTGCACTTTCCTGTGCTCATTGCTTGGCTAACTTGGTGAACTTTAAGTTGGTGCTTCCTCTAGGAAGCCCTTTCTGATCTAACGCCCCCAAAGCCTGTGTCAGGGACCGCTCCCCTAACCACTGCCTTCCAGGTTATCTCAATACCTTGGGATCTCCTGGGTTCTCCTATCTCCCCACCAGGCTGGACACTCTGCAAAGTATCCCCAGCCCCCAGCATATGCAGTTGTTTGAGGGGCTGCATGAAGGGGACGGTTAAGCTGCAGGGTCCCCTGGGCTGGGGCTGGCTCATCTCCATCTTTTGGGACTTTAGGGGTAGTGCATTATGATGGAGAAGAGGATTTAGGATTCCTAAAACTCCTCTATTTTTTACTCAGATTTTCCTCTTCCTTTTTAGCTTGGATATGATCCTTCTGGCCATCCTTTCAAACAATAACGGGAGTTTTAAAAAGTAGCTGTTCTCCCTGCCTCCTCAAGGTATTTGCTTCATAAAGATAAATCAATTGCAAAAAGCAGCTTAATTTAAAGCGTTCAATTCCTCTGCTTTTTACATTGAAGGGAAATTATGGTGATAGCAACTACTTTTTTGAGTGCTTAGCATCATCAGCCAGGCATTAAGCCCAGCACTTCGATATACTCTTCAGCCCATTGAGCCCTGGGCCAATCATTCCAACTGGCTGGGGACACAGTGGAGCCCTGGTGGCAAAGTGGTTAAGAGCTTGGCTGCTAACCAAAAGGTTGGCAGTTTGAATCCACCAGCCACTCCTTGGAAACCCTATGTGGCAGTTCTACCCTGTCCTATAGGGCCACTGTGAGTCGGAATTGGGGCAACAGGAACAAAGCAGTGCAGAAAACAGGTGAAAATTCCCTCCCCGCTGTGAAATTTACATTCTAAGAAGGGGAGGCAACAAACAGAATACTCAGGAGGTGGTATCTGATGCAGGAAAGTCTTAGGGGTGGAGATTGCACTTTTAATTCAGTTCTTACCATACTCCTCTGACTCCTATTCCCATTTTACAGAAGAGACTGAGGTGTAAAGAGGGGAGCTACCGGCATTACCGGTGGTGCTGAGGCAATTGAGGAAGTGACAGGGAGGGTAGATGAGGAAAATGCAGAGGGGAGGGAGCAAGGGAACTGGAATCAGGTGATAGGACCTGGGAGTGGGGGAGGAGAAGGCCTACAGGAAGCAAATACAGGGTCTTATGCCCCACCTCCTTTGGAAAGTAGCAATCCTCAGTCTCTCTTTTGAAATGTTGATAAGTTAATTAGCAATTGTTTACAGTTGTTCAGCCTGACTAATTAGTTTAACCCCGTAATTCTGGGAAGCAGTTTTTAGTCTTTAACGTGCAGCGAAACCGCCTTCCTAATTAATTAAAAATGCAGACTCCTGGGCCTGACACCCCACCCCGCCACACACACACACACACACTCTGGTTTATAAGTCTCGGTGGAGATCAGGAATCTGCGTTTTAGAATAAGCCCATCTTATGCTTGAACTGGGGGTTTCTGGATCTCACTTTAATGAAAAGCTGGACATGAGCAGCAGTTCACAAACCTAGGCCAGAGTTGGGGTGACCTGGAAAACTTAAAAAGTGCAACTTTAGAGGGGCTTCCCCTCCCAGAAAATCAGAGACAAGAAGTCTGAGGTGAGCTCTGGGGGATTTTTTAATTTTTTTAACATACTTCCCTGGTAATTCTTGGTTGGGTTTCAGTGAACCCACCAAGGTTGTAGACAACGTGTATGTGCGTGTGTGTGTATGTATGTGAGGGTCCACAGCTTTCATCAGACTCTGAGTCCCAAAAAGGTTTTCAATTCTAGGCGCTGAGCTGGAGATCTTGTCTGAGGTGGCGATCAATTCCCGGGTCAACAGCAAGGCAGAGTGAGAGGAAATTAAGTTGAGGGCTGCAAACTCCCCTTTCTTAGAGAAGTGAGCAAAATGTGCAAGACTTAAGACAAATGTCAAGGACTCTGGTGGTAGGATTCCAGTGTATTTGGAGAGGAGAACTTGGATGGCCAAGGGGCCCACTCCATTCATCCATTATTCTTCTTCCATTTAGATAGTCATCGGGTACCTGCTGTCCCAAAGACCCCCAGTGATCCAGGCTGCTAAAGTGAGGGGATGGGAGAACAGAACAGCCCAGATAATTCAGACTAGTGGATGATTTGACAAGTTAACTTACTTGGTTTTGGACCAAGGTGTCATTTATGAGTCTGTAACTCCCCAATTTATGATCTGCCCAGCCCAACATTAAGATGCATCACTAAGAGATGCTCCTGGCCAGGAGAAGCCAGCATGAAACTCAAGCAGAGCAGCAAACAGATCCAACATGAAGATAAGGCGGCTGCAGTTTCAGTTTTCAGTAGAGCCAAGTAAGAATTTTAGGGACTTTCCTTGCTCTGAATAAGGAGTAAAGTTGCTTTTTTGGGTATGGTGGGGGGAAGGGGTGTGGAACAGATTCAGCAAATGTGTAAGGCATTTCAGAAATCTGATTCTAAAAGTACTCCCGCAATTTCAGAGAGGGCAATTAACCATGGACCTGAGGACTCCTCGGGTTTTCTTTGCTGTTATTAAACAGGTTTGCCTCTAGACAGATGATTTATCTCCTGTCTTTAAAAAAAGTTTATTTCTGGTTATACCATGACTTTTTGATATTTAACACTTTATGTGTATCAAATACTTAAAGACCATTAATAAGAAGCCCTCAGTAATTGACCGATAAGCACTTGAGTTTCCATGCATGTGCTCATATAACTTTCACACCAACCCTGTTATAATTATTCTTATTTTATAGACAAAGAGACTGAGGCTTAAGGAGGGTCCCTTGGCTATTTTGTGACAGGACAAGAATTCTCAATTTGCACAACTTCTTTCCTTGAGATAACTAACTCAGACTGTTCAAACACTTAGGGGCTAGGATTTGAACTCAGGTCATCTGACCCCTGGGTCTGGAATCTTAACCACTTAATACTATACTGTGGCCCTGAATTAAGGGCTCAAAGTTTAGGCAACTTGTCTTGCAGTTGATCTCTTATTACCCCCTAATGGCCAGTCGTTTGTGTCCTTTCCTTGATCACCACCTGTTGGGCAGGCTCTTTTCAGGCAGGGTCATTGTCTTTCAGAACTCTCCTTCTAGGAGTCCCTGGGTGGTGCACATGATTAAGTGCTCTACTAATGTTAAGGTTGGTAGTTCAAATTCACCCAGAGGTGCCTCAGAAGACAGGCCTGGCAATTTGCTTCTGAAAGCTCACAGCCTTGAAAACTCTATGGAACAGTTCGACTCTGCACACATCAGGTAGCCAGGAGTCTGAATCACTCGGCAACTGGTGGTACTGTTATGCTCCTCCAGCAATGCCTGGAAGGGTGGGGATCCATTATTAGCTGGGTTAAAATGAGGTCAAGAGTTTTGAAGGCTTACCTTTAATTTAAGGTTTTGGCAATTGTTAACCCCCTCTCAAGCTCTTGGGGACAGAAGGAAGGCTAAGTCTTGTTAATTAGCCCACAAAGATTAATAAGCCATGGACACTTCAAGGAACATTTGATAAATGTTCATTGAGCATCTTTTACACACCAGGCTGTCTGCAATATTTATTGAGCTTTTATAGTGTACCTGGCCCTTGGCTAATCTCTACCTGTATATATCTTGTTGATGCTCCACCACAACGCTAGGAAGTAGGAACTAGAGTCAGTTCTGCTATCATGTAATATATATGGCCTAAAAATCACTGCACAGTGCAAAATAGCCCAATAAAAACCATGGGGCTTGTTGGAGAATTAGGTTAGAGGCACAACAGTCAGAAGCTTCATCAATGACACATTAAAAAAAAGACAGAAGGCTAATAAAAATGATAGAACAATTTTGTCCCTGTCGAATAGTTGAGGAATTGCATGAATACTTGAGTAAGTACCACACTACCTTGAAAAAGACCAGAAGTTGGCTGTGGGAGTTGTGAGAAGGCAGCAGAGCAGCTTGTGAGTTATGGTGAAGCGGTGAAAGCAGAGTTATCTGAAATCAGACTGGAAGTTGTAATGCCAGATGTCGATGAGTGTGGCGCATAACATACACGGTGAACTGAGGTAGCTGATCCATGTCTGAGGTGTGGCTTTTGTGCATTCCTACACTTCACCTGGGTGTCGTCTTCTGTGTTCACTTCGTGTTTTTTCACATATAAAACCTCACGCGGGCAAACTTAAAATCTGAGTTATGCTCATATTGATCCCTAATATATAATTCATCTTGGAAAAGATTGCATTTTTAAAACAAACGTATTTCTGTTTAGAGTGATGATAAACGTTCGGAAGTGAATAGTGGTGATGGTTACAACATGGGGATTGTAATGAATTCCACTGAATTGTACACTTAAAAATGGCTAAAATGGCAAATATTTTGTTATATATATATTTTACCACAATAAAATAAAAAAGCATTATAGCAGAACTGACTGTATTGTCTCCATTTTTCAGTGAAATAAACTGAGGCTGAGAGAAATAAAATGACTGGTCTAGGTTCACACAGCTAGGAAATTTGAACTCGGGTCAGCTTGAGCACTTAACTTCATGCCACAGAGCTCTTTCTGTTCTCATTTATGGGAAGGAAATTATGTTGACAGAGTTGACTTAGAGGATTCTGAAACCTTACTAAGGTGTATGGCCCAGTAGTTAAGAGTATTCAGGGTGGTGAAGTTTAAAATGTTTACTGAAGACCAGTACAGCCTGGGCCCTGTCAGCTTTAGGGCACTGGCGGGTCCTGGGCAGCAGCTGGAGGGTGGGCATCCGGGAGGCTCAGAACAGAGGCAGCTCACCGATTGACAGGGGCCTGTTTCCATATTTTAACCATTGGTGCAGCTGTGTCAGTGTGCACTAGCTGAATACCAGTCCTGGTTAGATACTCAATAAATGTGCTGTCAATCGTTTTGGTTAGTTCTTGTTAGAGAATTTATCTCCATTTCCAAAATATTTAATTATGAAAAACTTAAAATAAACATAGAAATATGAGAAATAATACAATGAACACCAGAATACCCTTATTCTGCAATTAACACTGTCACATTCACATAACCACTTGAAACTACTATATGTTAGAGACATTCCACTGCTAAATACATCAGTCTGCATCTCCTAAAGAGTAAGGACATTCTCCTTCTGAACCACAGTGCTGTTGTCACAACTAAGAAAATGCACAATTCCCTAATAGCATCTAATATCCAGTCCATATTCAGATATCCCCAATTATCCCAAGAATGTCTTTTATTTTTGTAGGACTTTATGTGCAAGCCATTTTAAATGTCCCCGCCCGTAACCACAGCCCCTCCATACTGTATACACAGTAGGGAATGTGAGGAGAAAAGGCAACCTTGCCTTCCACTTAGGCCGCTTGTCTTCTTTTGTTCTCCTGCTTTGGGGGCCGAATTTGAAACGTCTGTGGGATTCTAGGAGAGGTTAGACATTTCTGTTTTTTTGTGTTTATAAGCACATGGGTTTCATGTAAGCTATATCCATGCACATACCAGCCACACGTGGAATTCAAGTTTGTAATTAAAAAAGACTTGACTGATATAGCCTTATTATATTTCCGTCTCCTGTAACAAAGTGTGCTGGCATTTCTAGATCTGAAGCTCCTAAGGCAAACAAAGCTGGTGGTGTCAGCATGTTGCTTTCCAGAGGACCAAAAGGCTGGGTTTAATAGACCCTGAAAACAGACCTCAAGGTCAAGACCATAGTAAGCTCAGGTGTAAGCGTTTGCTGGGACACTCCCTTATGTTGGTTAGCTTTAGCTAAACACCCTCCTTTACACTTTTCATCTGTCTTCCGTAGACCCCATAAAGGGAGAAATTCAGGAAGGAAAGTTATAAAAAGTCCTCAACTATACCTATTTTAGATTTCTTTTACTATAGTAGCAGGTAACAAGCATAGTTGGTATACTTTGACCCCTTTTAATAATAGTGATCAAAATTTCTTGAACACAGCAATAGACAGCACGTGAAAAGTCTTGGCATGGTGCCTAATGCACAGTAAGAGTTTGGTGTTAGCCTTTGTACAGTGCACTGACATTATGGGATTTTGAAACTTTGAATCATTTAAACTCGAAACAACACTATAGTATTTTATATAACAAAGTCTCATTTTGTATGCAATTTTTGAAAAATAGGAATCCTTTACATTTACTTTTAAGGGGAAACTTAGCCCTTTTTGAGTTATGCACGGCTTTCAGCAAAATGTGTGCATAAAATGTGGGTCTGACAGTATGTCAGGTAGTATGATGATCCCTTCACTCTATGCACCTTCTCATTTAACCTTCACAACAGTCCTATGATTTAGGGAGTGCCGTTAGACCCATTTTATAGACAAGGAAACTCAGGTTTAGAAGAGGTTAAGTGATTTAACATCAAACTGAAGGTCTAAACGGTGGAGATGAAACTCCAATTCAGGTGTCTGACCTCAGAGTTGCTGCCCTTAACCATGTGGTCCTGTTCCTTACATTTATAGCTCTGTCACAGATGTAAAATGGAAACATAAAAGCCTTGTACTACAAGCTGGTTTTAGAAAAGGAAAACCAGAGTTACCCTGGGTACATTTAGTTCAGGTACGTTGGCACTGTGCTGCCTGCAGGCTTTCTCTACAAAGTTCTGTGTCAGAAAGCCATCCAGGAAAGCATAGTGGCCAAGAACACCGGCTCTGGGGCTCAGACTACCTGTGCTCAAATTCTAATTCCATGCCAGTAATTTACAAGTGAGGAGCCCTGGTGGTGTAGTGGTTGAGCGCTCGGCCGCTAACCAAAAGGTCCGTGGTACAGACCCACCAGCCGCTCTGTGGAAGAAAGATGTGGCAGTTCTACTCTCTTACAGGGTCGGAACCCACTCAATGGCAATGAGTTTGGGTTTTTCTTCCGTTTAATTTATTTACAAACTATGTGACCTTGAGCAAGTTATTTGACCCCTCTGTGCCTCAGTTTTCTCCTTTGTCAAATGAAGATAATAGTACTTACTTCAGTTATTGTGACGATTAAATGAGCTAATACAACATACCTGGCCTACAGTACGTGGCATAGAAAGTGTTAGTAGTTGTTGTTATTATCACCAGAGACTTTACCCAGCGTTGCCTTCTCGGCAATGTTTGTGCAGTGCTGGGGTTTATGTTTCCTTAACAGATCATTAGCAAACATAATGAGATAACACTTCACACCCACTAGGACGGCTCTAAACAAACAAACAGAAGGAAAATACCTCATGCCCTGCTGTTGGGAATGTAAAACGGTGCAGCTGCTTTGGAAAACAGGCAGGCAGTTCCTCAAAAAAGTATTCTGTGAAAAACCTTGGTTTACAACTTTCCCATAAACAGAGGAATTCTGGGAAGCCACAGCTACCTGCCTACCGAAAGTGCACACCCAAGATAAGTTTGATGTATTGTTCACAAGGCAGCAGGCTTTTCTGATGAACCTAAGCTAATGGCTTAAAAGTGAGTTTAAAGAGAAAGCTGTAGCCTGACTGGTCTGAACTGCCTGCCCAGTGATCAGAAATGACGCATTAGGAATGAGAAGGGAAAGCATTTTATGCTGCCGTTGTCCAGAGTTTAGTTATTGGGCAGCTCTCCTGGGGAATTGATTAAGGTGGACAGAGGTTTTTCTCTTCCTGGCTCCCCTTGGGTGCCTTCTTTCTGTCAGAAGGGCAGAAAGTTCTCTGGGAATTAACACCCAAAAGTTGTACCCTTGTTTAAGCAAATGAAGGCCTTTGGGGACTGCCAGGTGGCCACTCAGGTTTTGCCTGGCCCAGCAAGCACCATTACCAGCCAAGGGGTTGAGCCAACTTTATTTACAACTCTTAGAGCCAGTTCTTGTCCTACTGAAATTCCCCAAAGCTCTGTCTAAATGGACCTTGTCAGACATCAACACGTTGCTGCTCCGTCTCCATCTCCGTCTCTATCGGCACTTTAGGCTTCCACCTGGAGTGCGGGCTTTAATGAAAGGCCCCAGTGGTGTCCTGGGAACAGCCACTCCCATCTGGAACTCAACACCCCCGTTTGGCAACTTTATGCAGGAAGTGAAAAGGCAGACAGAAGCAAGGATGAGCACATCTATATAACAGGTCAGAGAGGCAGGGTGACGTGGAGGTTAAGGTCAAAGGCGTTGGGGTTAGGCAAGCCTGAGTTCAAAACCTAGCTCTGCCTGTTTGCTGGCCTCAAAGGTGACTTTAAGCAGAGACCGTTGAGACAGGAGGGAGAGGGAACCATGTGGACATCTGAGAAAGAGTAAATGAAAAGAACTTGGAAAAAGTCTACATCGTGTATTGGCTAGAGTGGAGTGATAAAAGGGAGGGTAGATGGTGGCAAAGTCAGAGAAATATCTAGAGGTTCGATTTTAAGGACTTCCTTGGTGTTTTGCTCTGAGAGAAATGGGGAGTCTCTGGAGGATTCTGAGTAGAGTAGAGGAATGTTGTGATCTTTTTTTTTTTATATCACAATCATTTTTTCTGACTGTGGTTTTAACAGGCTCACTTGGGCTGCTTTGTAGAAAACAGGCTGTAGGGGCTAGGGGCAGAATAGGGAGGACTGTAGGGAAGCTACTGCAGTACTAGTCCAGGTGTCAGAGACAACAGGTCTGTGGGGAAAGAGGCGTCAGATGCTTAGCCATCTTTGTGTTCTTGTCTTATCCCCATTTGGACCGCCCCACCCTTACTCTCTCACCTGTGGTTTGTTTTTATTATTCGCACACTGAAAATATGTTAGCAGGGAGATTTGGAGCTATTTATCCGCAGGTGCTCAGAAGATTGTGGTGGGAGTGTGTTGGAAACAGCCAGTCACTGTGGCCTCGCTTGGGTCTCCTTCACTGTCTCACCCCCCCCCCAAAACCCATAACCCCCACTTATAACCCTAAGTATGTCTCTGGCTCAGAGACCCTCTTCTGGGATCTCAGACCCCTCTGATAAGCTGTCAAAGGCCATGGAGCCTCCCACAGGTGCCCACATTTTTATCCATAATTGCAGGGACTTGTGCCTTCCCTGAAGCCTATTCACGGACCCAGAACCTTGGCACATATCAGAGGCATTCACTGGTAAGTCCTCAAGGAAAGGGGTCGTGCAAAGCAGAACAGCAACCAGGGAACCTTCATTTCTTAGCCACAGAGATGTTTCCACGTGGCCTGACAAGGGAGGGATTGGTTTGGGCTGACTCAGCTCCCTGTGGTACTGAAACTTTGATCAGGAGGGATATGGGGTATTGACTTTCTCAAGTACAGTGGTTTCTTCTGGCTCTGCAGGCACTCCTACAGGCAAGGGACACCACACCCACAACAGGAACAGCAGATCCCTGCGTGGTGTGGACTGAGAAGAAGGCACATACAATTTTGGTCTGGGGAGTTGGTCCTGGGGTTGCTGTCCTTCCCTGACAGCCTGCACACCCACCTAGGGTGCCCCTGCCCCTACCACAGGGTGGCTTCAGGGGCAGCTGCAGAAGTTTCCAATTCCCTAAACACGTTTAAGAAAAATTTATTTTATTGCTATAAGAATATATATAACACAATATTTGCCAATTCATTTTCAGGCTTAAGTGGCATTTATAATATAACAATAACAGTAGCAACACCTAGAGAGCTAACCACATACCAGACTCTGGCTGAACACTTGATAAGAACTCTTATCGAATCTTCCCAACAACCCTATGATGTGTGGGGACCATTCTTTCTATTTTAGAAAGAGAAAAAGGACACTCAAGGGTTCAGAGTTAATTTTCCTGGGGTCACCCAGCTAGTTAGAGGCACAGTTCAGATTACAATCAAATCTTTCTAGATTCAGTTTATACACTGACCCTCTTGGTGCTATATAGAGTCATCTGCACAAATACTTTGAGAGAGAGACATTCAAGAGACTGGCAGCCCAGCCCGGTTCGGGGTCAGCTCTTAGCATAAGTGATTTCCTTCTCTTTGAGGGTTGTCTTGTTGTATGTTTTCTCTCTTGGCTCTTGCCTTGCCCTCTGGTACCATTGTGACTGACCCTTCTTGAAGGAGTCAGCGAGCCTGTCTCCTCTCCCAGGCGCCTCCTCACCAGTCTGTTATTCTGAACAGGGCTACTTACCACCCTGGCCCCTTTGCCCTTTGCTTCTGGACCTGTTCCATGGGTCAATTCCCTCTGAAAGCATGACTCTTGGAAAGGAAAACAATATTCATCATTTAGATCGTTAGACTGCAACCCTGAGAACGTACTTATCAAACCACAAACAGAATCAGCCAGACAGGACCATCCAGTCTCCCTTATCCTGAGTTCCTTGTTTCTGATAATGCAACTGAAGTCTGGTTTTAGAAGCCACATCACACTAGCTGAAGTCACATTCAACCAAACACCTATGTCTCCTTCAATTCAACCCTCTCATTAAGGAAAAGAAAAGGTTTGTTTACGTGAAGACAGGAAAACAAACAAACCGGTTTAAACTGTACCCACAAGAAACCAAACCCATTGCCAGTGACCCTATAGGATAGAGTAGAACTGCCCTATAGGGCTTTCAGTGAGTGGCTGGTGGATTTTTTTTCTTGTTAGCAGCCGAGCTCTTAACCACTGGGCCATACAGATGAGTATAAAAAAAGTTGTCTCCCTCCTACCTCTAAACCCCTCTATCAGCAGTCCACCTCCTCCGAGACAACCAGCAATTTCTCGCGTAGCCTTCTGAAGATACTCTATGTATATTCTCCATACTATTTTGCTTTTTTAAAAAAAAATTTCAACAAAGCGATATAGCTTGGAGATCTTCCCATACTGTTACATGACAGATTTACTTGGGTCTTTTTAGCAGCTGCCTCATTTTTTAAAAAAGTCTGCACTGTTTCTATTGAGTGGGTGCCCATGATATACCACTTCCCTGTCAACACAGTTTCTGTGTTTTGTTCCCATAAACAAATCGACAGGGACTCTCCTTGCACATCTGTCTTTGTGCACAAGTGTGAGTCTGTCTGGGATGAAGTCCTAGAGGTGGGCTGTGCTGGATGAAAGGGTTTAAAACATGTACAGTCTATAAATATGGTCAGAATGCTTTCTATAAAAGTAGTAGCGGTTTCTACTGGCCACGATGTCTGAGGCCTGTGACCCCCACGTCTTTGCTGATATGGTTTATACCCTGCATGTTACAGATGAGAAAATAACCCAGGAAGAATGAAAGGGACTTGCCTGAGGACCTATCTTCCCAACACACCCCAGAGAACTGGGTCACCTGACTCAGCATTTATCATTCTCCTTACTAGACCAGCTGACCAGAAGCCCCGCCTCCAGCACAGTTTCCTTCTCTAGTCATGTGTTGGTCATCTCCCTACTTTCCTGCCACCCACATGGACCCCTCCCCCTCCTGCATCCTGTATCGATGAAATTTTCAGAGTTTTAGGGGACCTCAAGGCTCCTTCTGATTAGCCTATAGCTTACTCTCCAAGCCCGCTGAGCATTTTCAAAAATAGAAATTATTCTCACATAGAGAAAATAGCAAGCAATTTACATATGGTCCTCTATGATTTTTTTTTTAAACTTTATGAATGCGTAATTATTCCTAAAAGTCCCTGGGTGGTACAAACGTTTAACGCACTTGACTGTTAACCAAAACATTGGAGGTTCGAGTCCACCCAGAGGTGCCTTGGAAAAAAGGCCTGGGCATCTACTTCTGAAAAATCAGCCATTGAAAACACTGTGAAGCCCAGTTCTAATCTGACAAACATGGGGTTGTCATGAGTCAGGATGACTCAATGGCAACTGGTTTTAAGTATTCACATGGTTAAAAACATTAAACAATATAAGTATACAATGAAAAGATTTCTCCCACCCAGATCCCTTTTGGTCCAATGCTTATTAGTTTTTTCCAAAGTTTCTGTATGCAAATATAAGCAAATATGGGCATATATATATATATATTTTTTTTTATTGTACTTTAGGTGAAGGTTTACAGAACAAACAGTTTCTCATTAAACGGTTAGTACACATATTGTTTTACTACAACGGTTAACAACCCCACGACGCGTCAACACTGTCCCTTCTCAACCTTGGGTTCCCTATCACCAGCTTTCCTATCCCCTCCTGCCTTCTAGTCCTTGTCCCTGGACTGTTGTGCCCCATTAGTCTTGTTTTGTTTTATGGGGCTGTCTAATCTTTGGCTGAACGGTGAACCTCAGGAGTGACTTCATTACTGAGCTAAAAGGGTGCCCAGGGGCCATATTCTCGTGGCTTCTCCAGTCTCAGGCCAGTAAGTCTGGTCTTTCTTTGTAAGTTACAATTTTGTCCTACATTTTTCTCCAGCTCTGTCCGGGACCCTCTGTTGTGATCCCAGTCAGAGCAGTCAGTGGTGGTAGCCAGGCACCATCTGGTTGTACTGGACTCAGTCTGGTGGAGGCTGTGGTAGTTGTGGTCCATTAGTCCTTTGGACTAATCTTTCCCTTGTATCTTGTTTTCTTCATTCTCCCTTGCTGCCAAAGGTGTGAGACCAGTGGAGTGTCTTAGATGGCTGCTCACAGGCTTTTAAGACCCCAGGCGCTACTCACCAAGGTAGAATGTAGAACATTTTCTTTATAAACTGTATGATGCCAGTTAAGCTAGATGCTCCCCGAGACTATGAGTGTATATTTTCATCCCCTCCCTTTCAGTTACACTGCATTACACCTTGCTGTCATCACCTAGCAGTATGTCTTGAATTTCATTCTACGACAGTGCATAAGGTTTTCTCATTTGTGTTATGGCCACATAATATTCCACTGTAAGGAAATTCCGTGATTTACTTAACTAATCCTCTGTTGATGCATGCTTGGGCTGTTTCCCAGGCTTTTTCTATTACAAATAACACCTTAGTGAATAACCCTGTACATATGTCATTTTGCATTTGTGCAAGTCTGCAATTCTTGATCACATTGGAAAATGAGAAAAACCCAAGTAAATGGGCCAGTGGGTCTTCTGCATGAGCTGCAATCAAGAAAATAAGAAGTTGGAGGACTGCTGCTGGGACAGGTGCCACAACTCCTTACGGGGGAAGAAACCAGACTGCAGCATCTCGGAAGACTTAGCCTAGTGACCTGTGGCTGTGCCCCAGCATGTACCAAAGTCCATGTCTGGAACCTGTGTGTTGGTTTTCTTCATGTCATTGTATTTTCTTGCCTACTTGGGATGTCTTGAAGCGAGCACCCCAGTTTGAGATATTTCTGCTTTTTTTCCCATACTCATGGGGAAGTCGGATTGCTTGTGGGATTTATTCCTCAGAGGCCTGTCCAGGGGCACACATGGATATTGGAGTGATTACCTTTTGAGCCAATCAGAGTTGATTTCAGCAAATATCCTTGGAAGCAACCGCCTTTCACATCAGTGCTTATTTGTTCTTGATAGTCAAAAATGATGCTAGCATTCATTTAAATTTAAAAAAAAAAAAAAGCCTCCTTGTAAGCCCTGTTGGACAAGTGAGCACTTGTTTTAGAGTCATTTGCAAATGCATGTGACCTGGAGACTGTGGGAAATGCCTAACTTCTGTAGCTTTTACTTCCAGCTATTCTTTTGGGCTGTTTTAGCAGTTTTGTACAAAGGTCAGAGGCAAAGGGTCCAAGCTTTCTCAGCACAACCCGAATTTGGAAATGGTGCAATCCTTATGTCGGTTCTTTGTGGAAGAAGTTTCTAGACCTTGTTCTTCAGTTATTGAATGGACCCAGATTCCAGATTCCTCGACCACTTTCCTGTGGTTCCCCAGCCAGCGTCAGCACATTTCTGCGCTAGGGACTTTGGCCCCCAGATGGGTGCATTTCTTTCTGGGTTGGGTTCTGTGCAGAGAATAAATCTGTGGTTTTAGCAATCTGTCTTTGTGACCTTTGTAGATTTGCACAATGTCACATTAACCACCCTCTGGAGCTTGTCTCCTGCCTCAAGGCAGAGCAGTTAAGAGTGGTTAAGAACAGAAGCTTTGGCATTGGCTGTTCACGGTGTGCATCTTACTTTGAAGACTGACTGGCTTTGTGACCTTGAGCAAATAAATGACTTAAGGCTTTCTGGGCCTCAGCTGCTTTTCAGCAACAACCCCAGGGATTAAAAAACACCCACCTGATTCGCAGGAGCACAGGAGACAATGTTTGCAAAGCACTAGCACCATGCCTTCACATAATGACTATCATTATGTTGACTATTTTTATAATTCTTGTTAATTAGGAATTATTTATGGCTTCTCTTTTCCCTTCCCACTTTTTCATATCTCTGACCCTGGCATCATTGGGTGTGTGAATTTTGTCTTTTTTGAACCATGGGACTTTGACTCATGGGTCCTCCTCAAAGGAGAACCCTAATAACAATCTTTTTACAGGTTTATTAAGGTATAATTTACATACCATATAATTTAACTACTGTAAGTATACAGTTAGGTAAGTTTTATAAATGTACACGGTTGTGCAGCCACCACCACAATCCAGAGTTAGAATACTTTTATCACTCCATCCTCAGCTTCAGGCAACCACTGATCTATTTTCTCTCTCTAGTTTTCTAGGATTTTCATATAAGTGGAATATGTAGGCTTTTGTGACCAGGTTCTTTCACTTAGCATAATCCTCTTAAGACTCGTCTGTTATTGTTTTTATCAGTATTTTGTTCCTTTTCACTGCTGAGTAGCTATACCATATTTTATCCATCCTAATACCTATTTATAGGTTGATTTTTTTTTTAAGTGGGTAAATAGAAAGAAAGAAGGAAAGTCCTTAAAAAAATAGTAGCATCTGGACTCTAATTTTAGAGGAACAGGGGGCATAAAGGGATGAAGGACAGGAGGAGAAAGTGAATTCCAAAAAGGGTGTAGACCGGGATCTGAAGGACATAAAACGTAATGGGCTGTAACAGGGGCTTCCCTGTGTGATGGGATCATGAGTACTTTGTGTTTTTTGGCTCATCTATGCTTTCTTTTTTTGTAACAGCTTAATGAGATATAATTCACATGTCATAAATTAAATCCATTTAAAGTGTATCATTCAATGGCTTTCAGAATATTCAGAGCGCAACCATTACCACAGTCAATTTCAGAACATTTTTATCACCCCAAAAAGAAACCCCACAGCTGTTAGCCACAACCCCCCAATCTCTCCACTCTCCAACCCCAGGCAAACACTAATCTACTTTCTGTATCTAGAAATTTGCCAGTTCTAGACATTTCATAAGAACGGAGCCATCTTATATGTGGTCTTTTATAACCATCTTCTTTTACTTAGCCTAATGTTTTTAAGGTTCATCTATGTCATAGCATGTATCACGTCATTCCTTTTTATGGTTTATTATTGAATAATACTCCATGGTATGGATCTACCACATTTTATTTATTTATTCATTAGTTAATGGATATTTTTGGCTATTATAAATAATGCTATTCTGTCATCTATGTTCTGTAACTTGATTTCTTCTAGCATGTACAAGATACTGCCTTTGAAATATTAAAAAAAACCACAGAAACCACTTGATCTGAAGGAACAGTAGACATGGGTAACAAAGCACTTGACAGAAAGCAACTGAAGAATGTGGGAGGTATGTGTTTCTCTGGTCATGTTAGGACCTGACAGCAGAAGGTAAATGGGAAGTTGTGGGTATGCATGTGTCCTGACTCTCTGAGTTAGAAGTAAGGAAAGAAGGAGGCCTGAAACCCTGAAGACCAGGCTGTGGAGAAGAAGCAGAACTGCAGGAGTTAAGAGCGTGGGCTTTGGGGTCAGCTGGACCTGGGTTTGAATCCCAGCTCTGCCACTCATCAGTTGTGTGACCCTGGGAGGGTCACTTAACATCTCTGAGCCTTTACTTATAAACTGGGGAGACTAATAAATAAATCCTTCATTAGTAGTTGTGATAATGTATGTGAAGTGCTTATTATGCCATGTGCTTCTCTAACGGCAGCCTTTGTAAGCAATTCTTTGTTCTCACTGAGCTCTAGAAGCACCTGGGGAGGGTTTTAAAAATACCTATACCTGGGCCCACCAGCCTTGGAGATTTGGATTCAGTTAGACTGGGGCAGGGCCCAGGCATGGGTATTTTTTTTTTTTAAAGTGCCCCAGGAGGGTGTACATATTGTGCACATTGGACCCTGGATGGAAATTATGTTAGGAGTTTTTTTGGTCAGTGTGCTTTATTTCACAAGTGGGAAACAGGCCTGGCTAGGCCTTACTTCTGCCTTAAGGCCTAGGACCCTGTCCCTCACCTCTCAGGCCTGTCAGCTGCCCCTTCCCTTGAGGGGTCAAGCAAGGGTGGGGGAGGGGGTTCAGCTGCTTTGGAACCTGGAACATGGGGCCCTCCCTGGCCTTGGGGAACCCAATAGAAAGGAAAAGTGGGCAGATACTGTTGAGTGAGAGGAAGCCTTTTCTTTCTAATCAGTAAGCAAACAGTTCCTAGAGTTGCCCAAACTGGCCACAGGAATGTTTCCTGGGTTGCAGCCCAAGGGAATGATTAATTATTGCCTCTGTATTTAGGCAAATGGGGTGGGGTGTCTGTATATTTAGCGTACAGCCAGAAGCTGGGACAATAAAACTCCAATTTGTTGTGGAAACCAGAGGGTCTCCCCATTCTCCTTGTTCTTTTTGAGAAAACCTCCCTGTGGCAAACAGGTGTGAGTGGCCTGCGAAGAAGCTCCCCCTCTACAATTTTTCCTAAAACGAATTGGGATGAGAGTCCTTGCCAGTTAGTACTCACCCTAGAAAGTTCAAATCAAGCGCTCAGTCTTCTCAGCCACCCCCCCAACCCCAGCTTTTTCATTTAAGCCAACGGAGCCTCATCCAGGCGGGAATGTTGAGATGAAACTGGGTGAGGTCTTGGGCTCTGGCACTTTCTGTGCTCTCCAGGAGAGGCTTAGAAAGGAAATGATTTTAAGCTGAGTTATTTTCTTTTCATGCCTTGTTCTTGAAAAGATCAAGGGAGGGCCTTCCGGCTGTTCTAAGACTGAAGGAACAGGAGCCAACAGTGACCCTAGGCCTGTGTGGAACCCTTGTACTAGTGTTACTTTAATTCCACAAGATATTGGCCTCAGGAGGGTAGGGATCTTTATCTCCTATGTTCATGGCTAGACCTTCAATGCTAGAACAGGGCCCGGCGTGCAGTAGGCATGCAGTACTTGGGTAGGCCTGGAACTCTTTCCCGCATGTTGCCACATGGCTCACTCCCTTGCCAAATACACAAATGCCGCCTTTTGAGGCTTTCCCTAAATGCCCTGTATTAAACTGTCCCCTCCACCCCTAACTGCTGTATAAAGTTCTTACAACAATCCTTGAAATCCCTTTACCTTTGTTTTTCTCTATTACACTTCTCATGTCTGACATATACTAATTTATTTCTTAGTTATCTCTTCTCCACTGGAATGTAAGCTCCATGAGGGCAGGGACCTTGTTTGGTTCATCACTGTATTCCTCAGCCCTTATACTGATGCCTGGCAAAGAGTCAGGTCTTGATAAATATTTGTTGAATGAAAAACAATCCTTGAAACAATCCCCAAAAGAGGTGAGATGTCTCCATTTTACAGAATAGAGAAACTGAAGCTCAAGGGAAGGTAAAATATCTTGTCTACCTCATGAACAAATGGGTTGAAGTTATCAAGGATTTCATTTTATTTGGATCCACAATCAACACCCATGGAAGTGACAGTCAAGAAATGGAAAGATGCATTGCATTGGGCAAATCTGCTGCAAAAGACCTCTTTAAAGTGTTGAAAAGCAAAGATGACACCTTGAAGACTAAGGTGTGCCTGGCCCAAGCCATAATATTTTCGATCGCATCATATGCATGCAAAAGCTGGACAATGAGTAAGGAAGACTGAAGAAGAATTGATGCCTTTGAATTGTGGTATTGATGAAGAATATTGAATATACCATGGAGTGCCAAAAAAACGAACAAATCTGTCTTGGAAGAAGGACAACCAGAATGCTCCTTAGAAGCAAGGATGGCAAGACTGTGTCTTACATACTTTGGACAGGTTGTCAGGAGGGATCGTCCCTGGAGAAGGACATCATGCTTGGTAAAGTAGAGGGTCAGCGAAAAAGAGGAAGACCCTCAATGAGATGGATGAACACAGTGGCTACAACAATGGGCTCAAGCATAAGAATGATCATGAGCATGGCACAGGACCGGGCAGTGTTTCGCTCTGTGGTACATAGGGTCACTATGAGTCGGAACCGACTCGACGGCACCTAATAACAACAACACCTCACAAACAACCCGATTAAAAAATGGGCAAGGACTTGAATAGACATTTTCCCAAAGAAAATATACAAATGGCCGATAAGCACATGAAAAGATGGAGAAATTCAATATGCAGAGAAATTTGAACCCCCCTGCATTGCTGGTGGAAATGTAAAATATTGCAGTGCTGTGAATATTCCTCAAAAAGCTAAACATAGAATTACTTTAACCAAAAAAACCAAACCCGTTCCTGTCGAGTTAATTATGACTCATAGTGACCTATAGGACAGAGTAGAACTGCCCCATAGGATTTTCAAGGAGCAGCTGGTAGATTCGAACTGCTGACTTTTTGGGTAGCAGCCGTAGCTCTTAACCACTCCAGCTACCAGAATTACTATATGACTCAGCAATTCCACTCCTGGGTATATATCCAAAAGAAAGCAGATACTCAAACAGATATGTCTATGCCATTGTTCACTGTAGCATTATTCCCAATAGCCAAAAGATAGAAACAACCCAAGTATTCATCAACAGATGAGTGGTTAACAAAATGTGGTATGTGCATACAATGGACTGTTATCCAGCCATAAAAAGGAATGAAGTTCTAATACATGCTACCACATGGATGAACCTTGAAAACATGCTAAGCAAATATAACCGAGACAACGAAAGGACAAATATTATATGACCCTACTTATATGTAATATCTAGAATAGGCAAATTCATAGAGACAGAAAGTAGATTAGAGGTTACTAGGGGCTGGGAGGAGGGGGAGAATGGCAAGTTATTACTTAATGAGTACAGTGTCTGTTTGGGGTGATAAAGTTTTGGAAATAGATAATGGTGGTGGTTGCACAACATGGTGAATGTAATTATTGCCACTGAATTGTACACTTAAAGGTGGTTAAAATGACAAATTTTATGTTATATTTTACTACAGTAAGAAGAAGAATTTGAACCCAATTCAGTTTGGCACGAATATAAAACTATAAGTGCTTTTGCACTGGCTTTTAATGAACTCCAGAAGTGTCATTTATTACAGTTTTCACTGGACTGATTCTCATCACCACCGTCGTATCTGCTGCCGGAGAACGAAAACAGCATTAACCCAAGTAGAAACATGATTGGGAAGCAAAATATACTCTCAGAATGACCCGGACTGCATGAGTGACCTTAAAACACTCATGTGTTAAGGGGGGAAAATATCAAGGGTTATGGATTACTCCTTTATCCTTGTTTACCCCCCTTTGCAAGGGGAAATGGGCCGGAGCTAATTTTTCCTTAATCTTTAACGTCTCTCTGTACACTGACTCTTGCTAACCACCCTAGTCTGTGTTGATGGAAACAAAAAGGAGGAGGCTTTGCTCCTTGCTTGCTATCCAGGTAATATTTGTATTGACATCTGTTTTCAGAGTATAGATTAAGGAAGACAGAGACCATATATCATTTGTTCTGGACAAGGACATTTTGGGGAGGTTGGGAGAAAGATTTCGATGATTACGCTTTGAGCAAATAAACTTCCCATCTCTGGAATCCCATGGGATCCACCTGTCAACAAGAAAATTTAATGGTTGTGGGCTCCTCAACTGGATGCCTGTGAAGCGCATCACAGGAGCTTGTGGACACATACTGGGAGTTATGCTTGTGCAACTCAATATTCCAGGCTGCTTATCTTTCCCAGAAAAATGTTTGAGGTTAAAGCTGGGTGATTAGAGGAACTCCGACTTACTTTAGCTTATGCAGCCTGGTGACCTAAAGTGGAACATTCTTGAATCGAAGTCTAAAACTTCCTCCTTTGCTGGCTGCCTGAATGTCCTTATGTTCTTCTGGAACTGGATATTCAACTGGATATCATTCAAGAAGAAGGAGGTGCGTGTGAAGGGACGATGGGGAATCGGGCACCTTGCTGTTATTCCCATTCTAGTTACTCTCCAACTGTGTTCTTTTATGTGAACTAACTTCCCGACATCCATTTAAGCAGCAAAATCTCACAAATGGCTTGTCAAACTTAGTTTTCCCTTCAGGGCTAGAGACAGGCCGCCTGATAGTTAAGTCCTGATGGTGCCATCAGACCACAGGCTCTGTCACGTAATAGCTGTGTAACTTGCTCAAGTCCCTTCAATTCTATGAGCCTCAGTTTCCTCATTTGTAAAACTAGGGGTGTTAAATCCCTACCTCATGGGGCTGCTGTATCTTCTAAGGTTATTAACTAATTCAGTCATGGGGATAGCACCGGACCAGGCAGCACTTCATTCGTTTGTGCATGGGGTTGCCGTAAGTAGGGGACCGATTCCACAGCAGCTAACAACTCATGGTGACCTCATGTGTGTAAAAGAGTAGAACTGTGCTCCATAGTGTTTTCAATGGCTGATTTTTCAGAAGTAGATGGCCAGGCTTTCCTCTGAGGTGCCTCTAAGTCGACTTGAACCTCCACCCTTTTAGTTAGCAACAAAGTGTGTTAACCATTTGCACACCCAGGGACAATAAGGCTTTTATTTTTAGGTTACAGTTATTAGCCATAGTTCTCAGTAGCAAATGGACACACACAATTAGAGACTTACCAGGGTTAAAAATCTCTCAGTCTTCAGGTGAAACTTCAAATCCTCTCAACATCCCCGCCATAAAAGCGGGCAAATTGGAGGTCTGATGGTCCTTTCCCTCCCATTTTTTAAGCATTGTTGAGCAGCTTATAAAATTATATTGTCTTCCTAGTGTGTGTCCTCAATAAACCTGGAATGTTTACAAATTTCATGGTCACCCATCAGAGGAAGACATGAGAGAATTACCCTGTGCCATCTAAGATAGACAACCTAGAAAGAAATTTTTAAGGTGGTGGGATCTGTGGAGAATTACAGTTTTGTGGTTGGTGTTAGAAACACTGCTTTTAACCAGCAAAAAGAAAAATTCCTGCTTAGCTAAATGCGGTTGTTTAGGATTCCTTTTGTCCGTCAAGTTAAACTTCTTGTCTTTTATCTTCAGTATTTGTTAGTAACTGTAGCCTTTGGTTTGGGAGTGTACTATGGCAGCATGACCCCCAAGAACTTTGTAAGGCTCTCTGATGTTGCCTTCAAGGTTATATGTGTAACTTTCTCTTCCTGAGGCTGAGCACTCAAGTCCAAATTGTCCTTGAAATGAAGCTAAGTGCCGGGCTCCTTGGTGTGTCAGCCATGAGAAGTGAGTTCTGATGAGAGGGAGACAAGCCATAATGCACCCTTTGTGTGTGCTGTGGGGAAAATACGACTTTGAAGTAGTTGCTTCTAAGAGACTGGGTTGTCCCGCTAGTTACCAAATAAGTCAACTATGGTTAGCTGGGTTCGATAGCAGCCTTCTGTCCTTGAAGCTCAGCATCTTCTGGAAATATACAGAGGCTTTTGAGACTGTCTTGTTCCTACGCAGTCACATTCCAGTTACGGGCCTGGGCGGGGGGTGGGAGAAGAAACGGAATCCTTAAAGTGGGACCGTTCCATGGTATGATGGCAATGCCAAGCAAAGAATGTTGCTGAGTGCCAGAAGCCTGCTCCTGGACCAAAAGTTTTTCATGAACTTAGGTTTAATTTTTTTTATTTGAACTTCAGTCATCTTTTTCAGAGTCCACTACTATTTCTGCCAAATAGGCTAGAAAATGGGGGACTGTAAGATGAATGGAAACATGGAATAATCACAGTATGTTAAAGGCACCATAAAAAAGTGCTTCATTCTTATTTGTTTTTGTCATTATAAAAGTAATTCATTCTTACTGTAACAGGCAGTATAATACAAAGATGTATAAAGAAAATATATTTAAAAAAACAAAAACAACTTCTCACCCCTACCTCAGCCCCATTTTTTTCAATCTTCTCTCCACCTCCATGCCAGTTACTCTTCACATCCATACTGTGTAGAATTCCGTACCATTCTGGGATTTCTTTTTTTGTTTTGTTTTTTCCTAATGATAACTCAGTATTATTGCTGGGAAGCATATCCCCATTTTACACGTGAGGAACAGAGCATGGTGGTGAAAAGCACTCACTGTGGGATCAGACAGACCCGGATTGGAGCCCTGCCCCTCCACTCACCAGCATGCAGAGCTTGAGACTGGTTCGTTCTGATTCGTCTCCCTGTTGAGAATTTGCATTTCCGTGCCAGATATACTGAATCAGAATCAGCGTGTCATTTAGAGCAAGGAAAAAAGGGATAACGATGCCTACCCCACATGGCAGTTGGGAGGATAAAATGAGAAAAATGGCTATAAAGAGCACAACGCAAGAATCTGGATTGTAGGAAGAAACAGAGGGATAGCGATGAACTCTCAGGCCAAACTGCTTGGGTTCGAATCCCTGATCTGCCACTTACTAGCTGCCTCAATTTCCCCATCTGTAAAAAGGGAACACTGATAGTACCCGCCTCACCTCAAACCAAAGCCATTGCTGTTGAGTCAATTCCTACTTACAGCAACCCTACAGGATAGAGTAGAACTGCCGCATAGGGTTTCCAAGGCTATGACCCATACAGAAGCAGACTGACATCTTTTTCTCGTGAAACGGCTGGTGGGTTCAAACCATTGACCTTTAGGTTAGCAGCTGAGCGCTTAACCACTGTGACTGCTCCTACCAGCCTCATAAGTTGTGAGATTAAATGACTTACTCTTTGTAAAGTGTTTAGAACCATGCCTGACTTAATAGCGTTCTATACATATTTACAATATTAGTTGAGGCTGTAGTATTTGGGTGGTGGGGGTGGGGGTGGATGATGATGACATTGTGGTGAAAAGATTTGCCCATGTAGAGATGGCCAAGGGGTTCTTGACTCTTGTCATTAATATTTGGTTTCTAGACCAAGTGACCAAAAAACTTACTGGTTTAGGAAAGGAGGATATGCTGCGTTAAAGAATAATTAGTCCCCTGCTGGCTTTATTTTTGTTTAACTTTTTATTATGGAAATGTTCAAGTATACACAACCTCCATGTACTAATCTTCCAGGTTCAACGTTCTGCCATTCTTATTTCCTCCCACTTGCTGGCTTTAGGGTTCACAGTGGCTCAGAGACACTGCCCAGCCCTTGCCAGGGTTACAGTGAGCTTCCCGGAGCCTTCCCAGAGCTGGAGATCCCCTCTCTTTCCTATAATTTTTGATTTATCAACCCAGAGGATCAGGTTGTACAGAAATATGATGGGTCTTAATGAGGACCTGGAAATTCAGGTTGGGGCTGTCTGTCCCTCACATTTCTTCAGTCACTTCTCATAGGGCAGGGCTTTGCTGCCATTTAGATGAGATGCCCCAAATCAAATTAAGTACCTTGCATCAAGTTATTTGCAAAACCATTTTCATTTTTTCAGGCCACCACCCTTGGCAAGAACAATCATGCTTGGCCCAACTTTCACTGCCTAGATTAGGGGCAGCTACAGGAAGGAATTCAGTTTGGTAAATGAGGGCAGCTCTTGTTTCCCTGCTTATATTAGAAAACCCCAGACACAGTCCATTTTGCCCCATTGCTTCCACTGGGAGCGGGGAGTGGTTACTTGGAAAACATCTTGTTTTTCTAGTTCGAAAAGAAATTACTATTTGAGACATAAAGGGTTGGATCTGCCTAGCTGTTAAGTACTTTGCATTTCTTCTATTGTCATTTTTATGATTTATCTGTTCATTTAGCAAATACTTGTTTTCTAGCTTGTATGCCCAAATGCGTATAAGTAAGAATAAGGTATTATTGACTTGCATTGCTCTTTAGCTTTCAAAATATGATCACATTCCCTGTTTTGGTTAATCTTCACAAAACCCTGGAGAGGTTAGGCTCGACCAGTGGTGCTTGGTATCCTTCATACTACAGTAGAGAAAACTGCAGCCTAGAGAGGTTAAACAATTTGCTTAAGGTCACCCAGAGAGAACACGGCAGAATCTGGGTTTATAATCCATTTGCAGACTCTGAAATGAGCCATCGTTTATTATACTTACCTCCTACTCCCCACTCCATCCTCATTTGGGAAGTGAGTTGTAGACCCAGCTTAAGGGATGAGGATAAGGGTGGGGCATGGTTTTAACTTTTTACAAACTGGAAGGGAAGGTGGAGTGAGAGGACCAGTTCCTTTCCTGTGAACTTAACTCTTTTTGCTCAGTTTATTTGCCAATTAGCCAACTGCAGCTACTGCATAGGACAGCGATCTCACCCTATCACTGGGATCCTAGCTTTGAGGAAGAATCATCCTTTAAAAATAGCCAGTGCAAAAAAAAAAAAAAAAATAAGCCAATGCCCTAATAGGGTTTTTCCAGAGAGAGGGAGAGTCATTCATAAGCTTAAATAACACGTTAAGGGGCAGTCTCAGCTCTGCTGTTTACTAGTTATGGGATATTGGGCAAGTTTCATAACTCTCTGAGCCTCAGTTTCTTCATCTTCAAAATGAGTATAATTGTGGTACGTACTCTCTTAACCTCTACCTCTCTCTGGCAAGGGCGCGGTCATTAGCTTCAGAAACAGTTTGCGAGGGTGGCCCCTAGTGGAAGGCATGGAAACTGCAGCCCGGGCCATGATGAATGGCTTTCTGGTAGAAATCTGATGCTCATGAATGCAGAGGTATCTAGCCTTGTAAACAGGCCTAAGAGCAAGAGGTTTTTTTATTTAATAAAAGAGCACTTCTAAAAAATAGAAATTCCACTGGAGGGATCGGGGCAATTATTTGAAAGGGAGGAAAATAGGCCAACTTGAGGGTTTCCCAGAATGAATTTGTCAACTGTTGCCTCTGCTTGGAGGGCGCTCGAGCCAGCTTTCTGGCAAGGCTGGCGCCTTCAGGTCTCAGCTCAACTGCCTCCAGCTCAAAGACCTACCCTTACCGTCCAGTGTACCCTCACCTACCAAAGTCTCCCCCTGCCACCTCCCATCACTCGTGTCATTTTCTTTAATTCCTTTAAATCTACTACTTATCACCACCCGAGAATGGCTTAGATTATGTGTTTTCTCCACGTCTCCCACAATTGTGCAAGCTCAGTGACAGCAACTGCCTTATCTGTCTTGTTCATGATTTTGTCCTTATAACCTAGCACACAGTATCTGGCATATCACTTGATGAACACGTGTTGAATGTGTCCTTTGGGACACTTCACCACAGCTTCTCCAACTTCGGGTATTTACTTTTCAGGGCTGAATAAACGATTAACTAGTTACATTTTATTTTTCTTTAACAAGCTTCAGTATAGTGGATATTATGTGCCAGGCATTTTTCTTTTTTTCCAGGCATTGTTCTATGTGCCTTAAAACAACCAAAGGAGACAGGTACATTCTACAGATGAGTAAACTTTCCCAAGGTCACAGAGCTAGTAAGTGGCAGAATTGGGATTTGAACTCAGGCAGTCTGGTTCCAAACTCTATGCATGCTCCTAACTTCTATAGCATGCTGGCTCTCTGTTATTATCTGCCACTTGTTAATTGTGTAAACTGTTTATTTCAACGTAGACTATCATAGCATCTCAGCACACCTTGATTCTCTAATTTTTTTGACTCAATCGGTATTCTGCCTGTGTTAGTTAAGCGGTTCATTTTTGTACTAGAAGAGAGCCTTCTAGTGCCACGTGGAAGAGAGGCCCCTTTTTTGTTCTTATTGAAAAAGAAAAGTTGCTTTATAGACAGGCTACTGTTTTTACTTTACAAGGAAATGAGGAAAAGTTCAGATCACAGTTACCCACCACCCTATGAATTGTGAAGAATGCAATGATGATATCAACTCTTGGAATCTTTGCTGTTCTGTCACCAGGTTTTGGGTTTTTTTGTGTGTGTGCTTGTCTTGTGTGAGTCAGGGTTTTGGTAGGTGAATCAAGTCCCCTTTTTGGAGGAAGAATACTCTTGTCTTTAATCTGCCCGGTTTCCTAATCACTCTCATTTATGCCCTGCAGTGAGTTTTGAAGGATGCACTGGTCGACCAAGGACAGTCTATTTTTCCGATGACACCCGATTCAAAGTGGCCACCGATGGTGTGGTTACGGTCAGACGGCCTCTACAACTTCATAATGCAGAGACCAGCTTTCTTGTCCATGCCTGGGACTCCACCCACAGAAAGCTCTACACCAAAGTGACACTGAGGGTCACTGGGCACCACCGACACCACCAACAGCATCATGTATGTTTGAGTGTTTCTTGCAACTTCAGTATTATTTCAGAGTGTTGTCTAACCAGGGTTCCTCAGCCCTGGTACTATTGATATTTTGGGCCAGATAATTCTTTGTTGTGTGTGTATGGGGGTAGAGGAGGCTATGCACTAAAGAATGTTTAGTAGCATCCCTTGCCTCTATTAGATGCTAGTAGCACCTCCCCCTGTTGTGACAACCAGAAAGTGTCTCCAGACACTTTTCCAAATGCCCCTTGGAGGGCCAAATTGCCCCCAGTTGAGAACTATTGGTCTAACTGAATTAATTCTTGCTGTTATTTATTTTTGGTGGTAGTGATTGGTTGATGGCAAGGTATCATTGCCTTTATTTCCATAGTTTGTGTAAGAGTAGCGGGTGATTGTGTGAATCACAGCCCTGCTATTTACCACCTGAGGCAAGTTACTTAAGCTGTCTGTGCTTCAGTTTCCTCTTCTATAAAATGGAGATAATAAAGAGGACTGAATAAATTAATAAATCTGAAATGCTTAGAACTGTGCTAGAACCAAATACATGTTAAGTGTTCAGTAGCTGTTAACTGTTCTTATTCTCCTGCTGGAGGAAGAACAAATGACAGGTCAATTTTCTGATCATTTTGCTCTTTGTGTTTCTCATGGGGAGGGTCTTGGCAAAGAAGGGGGGAAAACCAGCAGGAAGCTTTTTCCCCTTTTGACTCTGACCTCCATGAGAGCCTTCCCCATTGTGCTTACAGTGCCAGGGCCTAGGCCTGGCATATAGGAGGATCCCAGTAAATATTCAATGGATGGATGGATGGATGGATGGATGGATGGATTCGACTGGTCACAAATGGGAGAATGGGAGGATGGGAGGATGCATGTCTGCCTAGGTTCTTGGCAAGAATGTTTCTAGGGCTTGTTAACCAAAGCCAAATGCCTTTGCCAGTCTCTAAACTACTCCCATGGGTAAAAGTTATCTTCCTTCCCTGGCGCTTCATACCAAAATACCTCTCTGGGTGCCGTTCTAGCTGTATCCCATTTACTGCCTTGAAAGTGTGGGATATCCTGTAAGTGCCAAAGGCCTTTCAGGCTGGCTCCTGTTTTTCCCCCTCAAAGACTCTTGAGATTCTACGAACTTAATAGCCCTCTTGATAGATCTAAAAATGTTCCCTGGGGTAAACGGACAGACAAAAGAAAAATGAGGAACTTAGTAAAACTATATTAACATAGCTCCCTGACTCAAGTCTCTGATTGACTCTGTCATTCATGTGAGGAGTTTAGCACAGTGAGTTCTTGTTGGGCAGCTGTGTGTAGTGGCCTTTCATGTCCAAGAGAAAGCTTTTACCTTGATTCTTCAACTTTCCCTCCTCACCTCTTCCAGGTTCAAGTAGACACTATTAAAAAAAAAACAAAAAAACCAAAAAACCAAATTACAGTGGTTTAAGCAAAATAGAGTATTCCTCTTTTAAGTTAAGGATGGATGTCCAAGGGTAATAAGTTGTCTGTGGCCAGTATGGAGACTCCACAGTTATCAGGAGCCCAGGCTCCTTCCTTCCTTTCTACTCTGCCATCCTTAGCATACGGCTTCTATCCTCAAGGATACCTCATGACCCAAAATGACTGCTGGAGCTCTAGTCATCATATCTTTATTCTGGGTGATAAGAAGGAGAAAAGGGAGAAGCACAAAAAGGTATTGCTTAGTTGTCTGTCTTTCAAGAAGCCTTTGTGAAATTTCAGGCAGCACTTCTGTTTACATCTCATTGGCCAGAAAACTTAGTCATCTGGCCACACCTAGCTGCAAGGGAGTATGGGAAATGTAGTCCTTTACTTGGATACATTGTGTGTGTGAAATTTTTGTCTCCATACACTTTCCAAATACCTCCTGGGGACAAAATCACCTCTGGTTGAGAAAGAAGTGATTCTTTCACTTTGTCTACTCTGGTATCCTATTTTCTGAGGGATGAATTCCATGTTTAGTATATGTAGGCATGATTCCCTTTAATTTCATACATGAAAATGTTAATATTATGTCTTGCCAGCACAGTGTTCATGATTATTATCATTCTCAGAAAATATTCCACAATCCTGATGCCACCAGAGCAGGCTCTTTGTCTTGGTGAATTTGCACAGCATGGGAGTGTAAAGATGGTCATTTTAAGGCTCAGGGAACAGTATTAATAATCAGTTTAATACTTTGTTCTGTTCTGGAATCAAACTTCAAATTTGACTTCGTTAAAAGCATTACTCAGTATTTTCCAATCAATCCAACCATCATCTTCATCATTATCATTTATTGAGCATTTACTTTGTGCCAGGCACTATTAGACTTTTATGCAAAACCAGTATCTCATTTAATCCTTCCAAGAACCCTATAAGGGAGGCACTATATTATCATCATTTTCGACATTTAGGAAACTGGTACAGAGAGGCTAAGTATACTGTCCAGAATGTGGAGGTGCCACATTGAGGATTCAAAGCCAGGCAGCCTGGCTCTAGAGCCTACCCTTGACCCACACTGGGCTATCTCTCTAGAAGACTGACACAAGGGTACATAGGGCAGTGTGTGTGTGTGTGTGTGTGTGTGTGTCTTTGGAGGGATGTATAGGTGACCCTTATGCAGAATTAGGCAAGGATTCTGTGATGATTATGTTGAATCACATCTCATCTCTTAGGCATCTTGAATCAAATTTTTAAAAAAGCCGGGAAATTGTGCTTTAATTGAACTTGGCAAACAGTGATCAGTGACTATGAGTGAGCAGTCCATACGTGGAGGATGGGAGATGGAATTATATACTCTGGAACATTTACTGTGTTACACTAATCACTTTAAAACACTTAAACAATTTGGAGGATATTTTCCTTCCATCTTCAACTATCTTATTTCCCTGTGTGTGCATAACGTTATCTTTATTGCACCTAAAAACTGCTCAATACAAGTCTCTAAGGGTGTTTTTGGTTCCCATCCCAACAGCTTCTGTTAAAACAAATGGAAACTCTGTAGATAGAATGACACAATGAGATGAAGGGATCTGTATTGATCCCAAACTAGTTTGTGCCAATTCCCAAAACTTACTCATTTTGACTGATGACTCCACTTTGAGGACCTATTGCCCTAGGAAAAACATAAAAGGAAAAAAAAAAAAGCAAACATATGAATATGCAGTTGTTGAATAAACTCTGATATTAAATCATCAGAGTATAATGTTGCTATTAAAAATGATAAGTGTGATATGTAGGCTTGAAATAATTTTTAAAATAATATCAACCCCTAGATCTGTAAATGCGTAGCATAATGATCACTTAAACTCTGGACTCTGAGAAGGATTAAAAGAGAGCATAGTCTTGATTATAAAGCAAAGGGGTTCATTGATTTTTGTTTTTGCTGCTCGTTTTGGGGAGTATATGTAGTTTTTCACTGTCAAGAGACTATATTATTAAGTTAAAACCCTACACTGCCCTCAGCAGGTTGAAGATACTGACTTTATAGGTCGAACTGTAGTATCTGTCCTGAATAATCTCATTTTGTTCTCCGTCTCCTTTCCTTTTAGGACGCTCTCTCTGGACCCCAGACAGAAGTGCTCATGTTTCCCGACTTCCATCATGGGGGTCTCCGAAGACAGAAGAGAGACTGGGTTATCCCTCCTATCAGCTGCCCAGAAAATGAAAAGGGCCCATTTCCTAAAAACCTGGTTCGGGTAGGGAAAGAAGTCCTCTTTTTCTGGGGGGAATTTGGCTAAGAAAGACTGAGGAGAGAAAGTTAAAGACCCATTGTCAGGATCCCTCCTTGCTAATTCTGTTTCTTTTTGGTTTTTCTTCAGATCAAATCTAGCAGGGACAAAGAAATAGAGGTTTTCTACAGCATCACTGGTGAAGGAGCTGACAGACCTCCTGTTGGTGTGTTTGTTATTGAAAGAAAAACAGGATGGCTGATGGTGACACAGCCTCTGGATAGAGAGAGAATTTCCAATTATACTGTGAGTTTATCTTAGAGGCTTGTCAATGACAGGGGAGCAACCTCCAAAAAAAGTTTGTTTTTTAATTCTTCCAAGAATATTTGGTCCATTTGTGTTGGATCCCTAGATCAGATTCTTGGGACCTGTGAGGAGCTTAATTTGACATCTCTTGACCTGTTGATAAGGCAAAACGACAGGAGAACCTCAGACAACTTAGGGTTCTTAATCTTTCCCTTGTTGGTAGAAAAGGGGAAGGGAGTCCTCGTGCATCATGTTTATGAATAAATGCAGGTTAGACCCAAGATATCGTCCACTTATGGGACTGCAAGTCTCTGACCCAAAGGAAGAGCTCAGTGATGGCACTGGGTAGCAAAAATATTTCTGGGACTTGGTAGCAGCATGAGCTTAGGGAAGCTGGTACGTAATATATGGATGCCAAATAAGAAAAATTTGGAGGGAAACACTAGAATGGAGTGGCTAGATAAAATAGAGCAAATTTTACCCACTTGGAAGAAATCAGAGTTTCTTAGACATTGACCTTTGTCTCCTGGACTTAAGTCTCCAACCCTCTTGTGAGAAACGGGAGCTCTGATCTGGAGGGTTCTCCAGCTCGCCTCACCCAGTGTCACAATCTCATTAAAGCAGCAGCACACGTGTCAGAAAAGCTCCCTGGCAGGGGTTTCCACACTTGGACCTCAAGGAGAAGGCAGGAATGGAGGCCAGGTGCTCGGGTCACCCACTTTTCTCTGGTCAGACCCCTCTTCCCACCTCTTCTTCCTTGTCAGGGCCCAAGTAACTCTCCCTTGGATCTTGCAGCTCTTGTCTCATGCCGTGTCTTCGAATGGAAATGCAGTGGAAGACCCGATGGAGATTGTGATTACAGTGACAGATCAGAATGACAATAAGCCCATATTCACCCAGGATGTCTTTAAAGGGTCTGTCATGGAAGGAGCTGTCCCAGGTATTCCCAATAATGAGCTGAAAGCCCAGGAAAAAAAGGTGCTGGAGTTGTAGATTGCATTCAGGTCACTGATGTTGGCCCTTTATGTGGACAGACCTACTTCGTAAATCAGAGAGTATGTGCTGAACCAGTTTATATTCCCACCAACAATATATGTGTTCCCCTTGCTTGATATCCTGGAATTGTTAAGACTTTTTAGCTTTCATCAGTCTGGTGAGTATAGAAGTATCGCAATGAAATTTCAGATTTGCTTTTCCCTGATTACTCATGAGGTTAAGCTTCTTATCTATTTAGCGGCCATTTGAATTTCTTCTCTATGACATGTAGTGCTTTTTTTTTCTTTTTCTATTGGTTCTTAAGAGTTATTCAGAGGTCCTGGCACAGTGGTTAAAGTTCTCAGCTGCTAACCAAAAGGTCAGCAGTTCGAACCTACCATCTGCTCTGCGGGAGAAAGATGTAGCGGTCTGCTTCCGTAAAGATTTATAGCCTTGGAAACCCTATGGGGCAGTTCTTCTCTGTCCTTATAGGGTTGCTATGAGTCAGAATCAACTTGACAGCAGTGAGTTTGGTTTTGGTTTGGGTACTAGTCCTTTGTCAGTCATATGTGTTATAAATATTTCCTTTCATCTTGAAAACAAAGATTTCAAATAACAGTTCTGTCTGAAGAAGCTGTGGCAGAGAGGCCAACTGTGGAAAATTCTGGAATTTTTCTTATTTTACACGCTATTCACTCAGTATAAGAAATTTGACAGAATGTTTTAGCTTAAGATTATTTATTTCCCATACTCCTCCTCACCTCTACCCTACACAAAATTTGTTGGAAAAATTGAGTTCTAGGAACACCGCTTATTTGATGGAATGCTTTCTTTCTCCCTTAGCGCTTTGGTAAGAATTTTAGAAATTAGAGAATGGAAGAGCTATGACATGATACCATCCCCAGAGCCCCTTCTTTATCACTTGGGACAGAATTAAGCTGATCAGTATTGATCACACCTCAAAGTGCAGCTTGATTAAGTCTTTCTCTCCTTTGACACTTCCAGGAACCTCAGTGATGCAGGTCACAGCCACAGACGCAGATGATGACGTGAACACCTACAACGCTGCCATTGTTTATACCATTGAAAACCAAAAGCCCACCTTGCCTCATGACAACATGTTCACCATCAACCGGGACACAGGAGTCATTAGTGTGGTCACCACCGGGCTGGATCGAGAGGTCGGGGGTCAGGAGGATCCAGAGGGTGCTGAGGGCAAATATATATTAGCCAAATCCCATGGACAATGCAAAGCTCTGTTGAGGCTAGTTGTAGCTTAACAGTAAGAGTGGTTGTCCTAAGCTTTGCATCTAAACATCTGTTCAGAGGTTCTGTGCCTGGAAGGCAGGTGGTTGGCAGATGATAAAACATTTTGTTTCTCTGTGATGGGCTGGGCTGGGCTGGGCTGGGCCTGAGGTGACTGTCTTGGGTGTGTTTGATCTACAGAGTATTCCTGAGTACACCTTGGTGGTTAAAGCAACTGACCTTCAAGGTGAAGGCTTAAGCACATCAGCAACAGCTGAGATTATAGTCATGGACGCCAATGACAACCCTCCCATCTTCAGCCCAACCATGGTAATTCTACAACGCCTCATACAGTTTCCAAAAAAAGATTCTTTGTTGTTCATGATATAAGTTTCACAACTGCTCATGGGTGAACTATTGAATGTCAGCTTTAGACTTAGAAGAAAGGATAACAGGGTGGTGGTGATTGTCTTTGAGCATCTTTGCTCTATCCTTGCCCTGGGACCCATTGACACAGGTTGTGAAGCTTCAAAAAAGCACCCGCTGAATCCATGTCCACGTATTGTATGTCTTGGTAGCAAAACTTAACATTTCATTTATTCGTTGAACAAATATTTTCCAAGTTTATACTACGCACTGTGCTAGACACTGAAGGTACAGTCACTAACATGGCAAAGATTCTATTTTCATGGAATTTATAATCTAGCTAGAGGGATGTGAGGTAACTTATACAGATTCTTGAATGTCAATTGTATTAAATGCAGTCAAGGAAAAGGTACTGAAAGCCGAATAGAGGAACACTTAAATTAAACCTTATTGTATTGGCTAGTTAGTAACAGAGGTCTGACTATTGTGTTTTAAACAAATAGGTTGCTTTTTCTTCTTTTATGTAACAGAAAGCTCAGAGGTAGACATGGACTCCTGTCAATAGTGACTAAGGCTCCTTTGTCTTGCTCTTCCACCATCTTCAGTACATGGCTTTCATCTTCAAAGTCATCTTGTAGTCCAAGATAGCTGCTGGAGTTCTAGCTGTTATGTCTGCTTCATTTAGGAAGGAGGCAAGGGGAAGAAAAGCATCGCTGCCCAGTTGGATCCTCATCACAAAGACATTACTGTGAAGACCCATCCTATAATTTTCACTTACATCTCATTGGCAAATGCTGTCTATAAGGAAGACTGGGAAATGTAGTATTTTCATTGGGTACACTGTTGTTTCACTAACAATATATTTAGTGAAGAAGGGGAGAATGGCTATTCAATCAGCTGTTAGCAGTGTCTGCCACCCTAGTCTAGCCACTGTGAGTAGAAGAATGCTTCCCCAAACAGTGAGTGACATTTATACTCAGACTTGAAAGGAGATCAGGGGAAGGTAGAAGAACGTTCTAGCCAGAGGGATGTGCAAAATGCCCTTAATCAAGAGGAATCTTGTTGCACAAGAAGAACTGAAAAACAGCCAGGGCGGCTAGAGTGTAGTGAACTGAATATGAGGCCCGGTCCTATAGGATCTTGAAGGCTGAGGTAAGAACTTCAGAATTAATCCTGAGTTCAGGGGGAAACCATCAAAGGGTCTTAAGCCCAGGCCTAAAATGACTTTCATTTTGTGGAGATCATTCTTGTTGCTCATAGAGAATTGTTTGCTGGGGCAGGTGAGGATATACCAGTGTTTTATGCTTGACAGTCAGCAACTGGGTTGGAGTGTGAGGAGGATTTTCAGGCAGATGGGGCCTTGGAAAGCTATGTCAGGTACTCCTGGAGGATGACACCACAGTCATCACCAGCTCTTCACCAACAGGAAATGAGGACCTGCTGGTAGAGTGAGCACTTTGTTCACATCACCTGATCTCTCCTTGTCATCTCTTCTACTCAAGGCTTGGGATCAGGAAGGATTCCCTTAGGCCCCTAAAAGCTGGCCCTACTGTCACGTCTCAGTATGTCATAAATGACTCCCATCTTCTCCTTTGCTTTGCAGTATGAAGGTACAGTTCCTGAGAACATGGCCAATGCAGATATCACCAAGCTCAAAGTGACTGATGCTGATGTCCCCGACACCCCAGCGTGGAAGGCCAGATACAACATATTAAATGATGATGAGAAGCAATTTGTTGTCATGACAGATTCAGTAACGAATGAAGGCATTTTGAAAACAGCTAAGGTTTGTATGGTGCCTGGAATGATGCAGAAATGAACAACATGGCTAGATGCCCATTCTCGTGTCCCCTGGTGTCTTCTCGGAATTACACTGGTATTGGGGAAGGGAGAAATGACTTTCCTAGATTCTGATGGACTGTGTGGGATTTGCAGTGACACTTCATCCTCATGTAAGAAATAAGGAAGTTCTTGCACAGCATCCTAAGACTGAAGAGGAGGCACAATCTTTTTAATAGGTTCTTTCCTAGAAGCATTTGCCTACCCCCTGTATCCATTTTGCAAATGAGAGGAAAGATGCTTCACTGGTCTATGGTATTTTGTTAGATTGTGTTAAAAGTGGGGGCAGATATGGCTGCTTTTGAAAGCTGCCTTGGAAAGTTGAAAACTCAGAAGTTGGGTTAGTTGTTTGTTTTCGTCAGTTAGCCAAACACTTAACAGATTCCTGGGTTCTCCCCAGAGCTTTGTTTGGCTTCCTTTTGAGTGAGTGACCAGATCTTTCATTTCTGAATTAACTAAAGGGAATACATGAACATTTGATGTCAACATTTCCTGTTATTATTCTGATTATCAACCGAAGAGAGAAGCTAATAATCTAAGTTCCTGCCATACACAAGGTGCTTCGTAAAAGTTCTGGCTTAATCTTATGGCAATCTGATAAAACTCTTTTTTCTATTTATTTTGGTGTGGAAACAGGCCTACAGGTAAAGTTGCCCAAATTGCATAGTTAGAAGTTGGCCCAGCTAAGATTTGACCTTGGGATTTGATTCTCAGCCCTACGTTCTTGCCTCCAAACCTAGTCAGGGTGACAAGCAGGGTCTTCAGTGCATTTGCTGTTGGGAAAGCTGTGATGTGAACATTCTTATCAGTCTTGGATAAATAAATGGCTTAAGGTGTCTATGTTTGTTAACTGAGGTTTACAGTTTGATATTTTACACATAGTTCTTCTTCACCTTTATTTTTCTTCTTAGTTTTCAACTCTAATATGGTTCCATGTTAGTCATTGGGAGCTTTTTAATAATACCAGTGCTCAGGCCCCACATTCACATTCTTATTTAATGGACCTGTTGCTAGCTGCTGATGAGTCAACCACAGGCACAACATGATTGGACTGTTGTGATCATAGGGTTTTCAATGGCTGGTTTTTCGGAAGTAAGTGGCCAGGCCTTTCATCCCAGTCTCTCTTGATCTAGAAGCCCTGCTGAAACCTGTTCAGCGTCATAACAACATGCAGGCCTCCACTGGTGGTGGCTGTGCTTAAGGTGCATTGACCGGGAATTGAACCCAGGTTTCTCGCGTGGAAGGTGAGAATTCTTCTACTGAACAACAGCAACAGGGTTAGGGCTTAGGTGTTGGTATTCTTTAAAAGTTCCCAAGTTAATTCTTGTTATTGCACCTGGATTTGAGATCTGCTGATATATTCCCAACTGTATCAGGGTTCTTCAGACAAATAGAACCAATAGGAGACATACACACAGAGATTTATTTTAAAGAATTGTCTCACATAACTGTGGGGATTCACAAGTTCTAAATCTGTAGGCCCGGCAGGCTGCAAACTGAGCAAGATATTTATGTTACTATCTTGAGACAGAATCCTCTTCTCTTTTGGAAACCTCAGGTTTTGCTATTAACACCTTCAATCGGTTGCATGAAGCCCACCCACGTTATAGAGGGTAATCCATTTAAAGTCAACTGATTGTAAATGTTAATCATATCTAAATACCTTCATAGCAACATCTATACTAGTGTTTGACCGTCTATGGCATGGCTTAGCCAAGCTGACATATAAAATTAACCATCATACCAACAAAAAGCAATAGTTAGGAATTTAATTTAAAAAATAATAATAATATAAAATGCCTTTTTCCCCTCATTTTTTTCTGTTCTATAGGGCTTAGATTTTGAGGCCAAGCAGCAGTACATTCTATATGTGACAGTGGAGAATGTGGTCCCCTTTGTGGTCAGTCTTCCCACCTCCACAGCCACAGTGACTGTGGACGTACTAGATGTGAATGAAGCCCCCATCTTCATGCCTCCTGTCAAGAGAGTGGAAATACCGGAAGACTTTGGCGTCGGCCAGGAAATCACGTCCTACACTGCCCAGGATCCAGACAGGTTTACGCAACAGAAGATAACGTAAGTGTGGAGTTTTCCATGCATGCAGCAACTATCTTTTTTATTTTATTTTAACATGCATAATATTTAGCTCATGGCACTTTATCATCATTGCTCTTTTCAAGACTATTGTTTGGTTTATTTAGTTTGCATTCCCCCTTTTTTCCCTTCCTTCCATAGTCAGCCATTCTGGGTTTAATGTGCTTCCTTCTTTATGATCTCGTATAGTAGTAGGAATTTACTTTACTTTTACATGTATACCAAATGAAAAAAATCCATTGCCGTTGAGTCGATTCCGACACATAGTGATCCTATAGGACAGAGTAGAGCTGCCCCACGGGGTTTCCAAGGAGTAGCTGGTGGATTTGAACTGCTGACTTTTTGGTTAGCAGCTGTAGTTCCTAACCACTGTGCCACCAGAGCTCCAGTTTATATATATGATGTGTTATAAATAGCTTACTGCTTTTTCTTTTTCTCAACTTTAATTAATTAGTAATGTAAACCACAGCCACAGGTGCCGAAAACACACACACAAATGAATCAACAGCCTTGCGTGATAAAGATTGCTCTTTTGAGAGCTGGGTTTGACTGTATACGTGGTACTCCAGTGTGATGATAGTGTAACTCAAAGGAAAGAATATAAGAGCACAAATCCAAAACGACACATCTGTGTTCTTTTAGCAATAGTATGATTTCCATAAGTGGTAGAGGCCTTAGTCGATATGTCTACTTCCTCTTCCCAGGGAGATAGATTCCTACCTGTTAATATGTACTTTAGAGGAAACTGTAAGAATGCTCTCAACTCTTCATAAAAAAATGTTGTGGATATCCAGAGTAGAGTCATGCGTAACTGAATGTATTTTGTTTTGTTTGGAGGGAAGAGATTTTAGCATCAATGCCAGTGACTTACTAAAACAAACAAAAGTTCAAGTGAGGCTTCAACTTCTGAAGTTATTTGAAAACTGGTTAGCCTGGGAACTCCTAATTCCATCCTGAGTAGAAGGGCTGATGATTACCATTCAGCTGTGCATGGGTGAATCTGTAGGTGGCTTGTAGATGGGAGTAGGGTGAATGGTGTAATGTGCCTAGGCAGTGACCATCAATGGCTGCTGGAATCATTAAGTAAATGATGATTGGGAACTTTAAAATGGAGGAATAAGGCTGATAACCTCCCAAACCTTCTGATTGATTTTAGCATTTCCTAAAAGTGAGGCAACCAGACATCATGTGCCACTTGATGTGATGAAATAGGATGTACACAGTACCACTTATGGGGGAAGTATTTGTGTGTGTGTGTGTGTGTGTGTAAGGGGGGTGTTTGAAACAGGATCTAATCAAGTCTTTAGAATCTAGTTTAGAAGAAATGCAGGGAGCGAAGAATCGAGTTCAATGCCAAAAGGAAGCAGTCAGCTAAATACCAAATGTGGGAACTGCATATGACAAATGAACTAGCTTCTTGAATAGATAAATGGCAAAAGGGAGGGTGTGGCTGCTATAGATTAAAATAGTGTAAAGAGACAAATAAATTAATTGCAATGTGTAGACTATGCTTGGATACAGATTGAAACAATCCAACTATAAATGATACTCTTGAGGCAATCAGGGAAATTTGAACATAGACAGACATGAGATGACATTAAGGAGCTGTTATTTTTTGGTTACGTGTGTTTGTGGCATTATCCTCATCTAGTAGAATACATGCCAGAGTGTTTACAGGAGAAATGTCTGAGATTTGTTTTAAAATACTCTAATTTTGTACATATGATTAATATCCTGCTAATAAACAAAAAATACTTCTATGTGGTCCAAAATATAAGGCCTGGTAAAATGTGTTTTTAATCAAAATCTTTAAAAATAATGAAAACTCAAAGATAATATTGAAGAATTTTTGTTCAGAAACGAGGCCTTGGATTGTTTTGATACTAGGTTGGTATCAAAGCTTCCAGTGGTGAAATAATCCAAAGCACCTTTCGGGGCAAGTTTAGGGACAAGGTCTTAATAGTGTTGTAGAGGCCTTTACCCCTTTAACAAGAAGCCCACTCTACGTAATTCATCACTTGGCACTTCTAAGGAAGTAAAGACAAGCTCACAGTTATCCAGAGCACTTTCCTGTTAGGTTTCTTTGCTTCCCTTTCTGAGTGTTTCCATGACCTCAATAGATACTGCACAGTACATCTGTTTTTCATCCCTTTGTTTCCTCTGATTAACTGTTTCTGGTATTTCTAATAAGGTGTTGCTTAACAGGGTTCTCTTGGCATTTTGAATAAAGCAGGTTTTTGCTGTGTAACATCAGAAAGAAGTTTGGTCTCTTTGATACCTACCATTAAATGCCAGTAGTCCACCCCAAATCCAAGTCAATATGTCAACCTAAAGCACCTCCACCCATCTCCAAAGGCTCTTGGCTGGGAAAACGCCATCATTTTTAAACCGCTGTACCCTTTAAGGAGCTAGTCTGGAGGAGTCTGCTTTTAAAGCCAAATAGAGGAGTGAATGTAATGAATGTCATTAAATTATACACTTTTCAAATGGTTAAAAAATGGCAAAGTTTTTATATATTTTAACACAATAAAAATTTAAAAACAGATGGGAGAAAGTGAATACACAGCAATGAAAACAGACAAACAGAATTGAAATTTAAATAAAAATAAATAGGGATCATCGTAGTCATTACTTCAGGTAAGAATTATCAACAGATGCTAAATCTATTAGACGAAAGTTGGGAACACAATATTTTCAGATTTTCTCCCGTTAGGTTACAGATTAAAAGCACTTGGCTGCTAACCGAAAGGTCAGCAGTTCGAACCCACGAGCCGCTCCACAAGAGAAAGATATGGTAGTCTGCATCCATAAAGATTTACAGCCATGGAAAATTCTGTGGCTGTAGTTGCACTCTGTCCTATAGGGTTGCTGTGAGTCCAAATCAACTCGATGGAAGTGGGTAGGTTACAGATTACAGGGAAAAAGGAACCTTTACAGTCAAAAAAAATCTGGTGGCATCTCACATGTGCAAATGATCAAGTTAACATCACCAAGAATGGAAGAGACAGACATCACACCTAATAGCACTGAGAAGGATATAACATCAAAATGCATAATCTGAATCTGATTGTGAGGAAACAATTGGACAATCCCAAATCCTACAAAACAATTCGGCCTGCACTTTTCAAAGGTGTCACTGTCAGAAGAAAAGAAAGACTAAGAAATGGTTGCAGATTAAAGGAGACTAAAGATACAACACAACTAAATGCAATTCCTGATACTGGATTAGATCCTGAATCAAGGAAAATTTTTTTCTATAAATGACATTTTGGGGGAAATTGTAAAATTTGAATATTTGTCATATATTTAATAATGCCGTTATATCCAAGTTATATTTGCTGAAATTGAAAATCAAATTGTACTTATGCAAGAGAATGCATTTGTTCTTTGAAGCTTTATGAGTAAATACTTTGAAGTATTTATGAGGAAAAGATCATGATGTCTGCAGCTTATTCTCAAATGACAGCAATATGAGAAATTATCTATGTGGGTCTATAGAGAGACAGAGAGAGAGAGAGAGAAAGCAATTTTTTTTTTAACCTTATGAAGATTTTTTTTTATTGTGCTTTAAGCAAAAGTTTACGATTCAAGTTAGTCTCTCATACAAAAATTTATACATACATTGTTACGTGACCCTAGTTGCTCTCCCTATACTGTGACACCACACTCTTCCTTTCCACCCTGGATTTCCTGTGCCCATTCAACCAGCTCCTGGCCTTCTCTGCCTTGTCATCTTGCGTCTGGACAGGAGCTTTCCATTTAGTCTCATTTACATACTTGAGCTAAGAACAACACTCTTCACGAGTATCATTTTATGTCCCATAATCCAGTCTAATCTTCGTCTAAAGAGTTGGCCTCGGGAATGGTCTTAGTTTTGGGCTAACAGAGAGTCCAGAGGCCATGTCTTCCGGGGCCCCTCCAGTCTCAGTCAAACCATTAAGTCTGGTCTTTTTACTAGAATTTGAATTCTGCACCCCACTTTTCTCCTGGTCTGTCAGGGAATCGTTGTTGTGTTCCTGGTCAGGGCAGTTATCGGTGGTAGCCAGGCACCATCTAGTTCTTCTGGTCTCAGTTGGATGGAGTCTCTGGTTTATGTGACTCTTTCTGTCTCTTTGGCTAATATTTTCCTTGTGCCTTTGGTACTCTTCATTTTCCTTTGCTCCAGGTGGGTTGGGACCAATTGGTGCATCTTAGATGGCCACTCGCTAGGTTTTAAGACCCCAGACGCCATTCACCAAAGTGGGATGCAGAACATTTTCTTAATAAACTTTGTTATGCCAATAGACCTAGACGTCCCCTGAAACCATGGTCCCCAGACCCTTGCCCCCACTATTCTCTCCCTCGAAGTGTTTGTTTACATTCAGGAAACTTCTTAGCTTTGGTTTAGTCTGAATGTGCTGACTTCTCCTGTAGTATGTGTAGTCCTTGCCTTCACCTAAGACAGTTCTTGTCCACTATCTAGTTAGTGAATAACCCTCTCCCTCCTTCCCCATCCTTGTAACCATCAAAGAATGTTTTCTTCTGTGTTTAAACCTTTTCTTGAGTTCTTGTAATAGTGGTCTTAATACAATATTTGTCCTTTTGCGACTGACTAATTTCACTCAGCATTGTTCTTTATCGTTGCGTAGTATTCCATTGTGTGAATATACCATAATTTATCCATTTGTCAGTTGATTGTCACCTAGGTTGTTTCCATTTTTTGCTATCGTGAACAGTGCTGCAATGAACATGAGTGTGCATATATCTATTCTTGTAACAGCTCTTATTTCTCTAGGTTATGTTCCAAGAAGTGGGGTTGCTGGTTCGTATAGTACTTCTATTTCTAGCTTTTTAAGGAAGTGCCAAAACAATTTCCAAAGTGGTTGTTCCATTTTACATTCCCACCAACAGTATATAAGTGTTCCAGTCTCTCCACAACCTCTCCAACATTTATTATTTTGTGTTTTTTGGATTAATCCTAGACTTGTTGGGGTAAGATGGTGTCTCATCGTAGTTTTGATTTGCATTTCTTTCATGGCTAATGATTGTGAGCATTTCCTCAGGTGTCTGTTAGCCGCCTGAATGTCTTCTTTGGCGAAGTGCCTGTTCATATCCTTTGCCCATTTTTAAATTGACTTATTTCTCTCTCTCTTTTTTTTTTTTTCTTTTTAACAACAACAGCAACATTTATTATAACCAGAAAGAATACAAACATACAGACACATCAGGCAAGGTTTGGGAAAGGTTCTGATGGCATGAGGCTTTCGTTGTCCCCAGTGATCTTCTCCTGTGCATGGATGTTCTTACTCATCTGGGAAGCCCCAAAGAGAGAGCTCCAAGACCCTGGGAACTCAATGAATATCATCTCGGTCATCCAGTGCTGCTTTCACAGAAATGCCACAAGTGGATAGCTTCAACAAAGAAATTAATCTCTCACAGTCTAGTAGGCTACAACTCCAAATTCAGGCCGTCAGCTCCAGGGGAAGGCTTTCTCTCTCTTGTCATCAATCTTCCCCTGGACTGGGAGTTTCTCTGCTCAGGAACCTCCAGTCCAAAGGACCCGCTATGCTCCTGGCACTGCTTTCATGGTGGTGTGAGGTCCCCAACTCTCTGCTTGCTTCCCTTTCCTTTTATCTCTTGAGAGAGAAAAGGTGGTACAGGCCACAACCCAGGGAAACTTCCTTTACATTGGATCAGGGATGTGACCTCGGTAAGGGTGGTGTTACAGTCCCATCCTAATCCTTTTTAATGTAAAATTACAATCACAAAATGGAGGACAACCACACAACACTGGGAGTTATGGCCTAGCCAAACTGATAGACACATTTTTGGGGGGACGCAACTCAGTCCATGACACTCCACCCTTTGGCCCCCCCAAAATCACATCCTTGCAACATGCAAAACATATTCATCCCATCATATCACAGCAAGTCTTAACTCCAAGTCCAAAATCCAAAAATTCCTCTTCATCTATGAAATCTAGAATACAAGTTATCTGCTTCCAAAGGTACAATGATGGAACAGGCACAAGCTAGACATTTCCATTACAAATGGGAGAAATTGCAGGGAAAGAAGGAGTAACAGGCACCAAGCAAGTTAGTAGAACACATTACATTAGCCTTCAAGGCTTTGAAAATAATCCTCTGTTCTCTGAGACAATTTACACAATGCCCCTGCCCTCCAGACTCTAGGTATTGGCCACAGTCTCTGGATTCTGAGTGGAGGCCGCTCAGCCCTGGGCTTCAGCTCTGCCTTCCAGGCCCCCTGGGACGGCAACTCTGCCCCTTGGCTTTAAGCACACCATTCTCCTAGTCCATTGGAGTGGCAACTCCACCCTTAGAAACACCAGAGGCTATGGCTCCACCCTTTGAAACCCCAGAGGTCACGGCCATACCTTTTGAGACTGAGGCAGCTCAGCTTCTTGTGTTCCTTGTCTCTTCAGTTTCTGCTTCCTGTGGCCTCTTGGCCCTTGGGCCTCACGCCCGCATATGCTCTGTAGGTGAAAGTGTTCCAAAGCTCAGTAGCTCCACCAATAAGTGCCCAGAGGCACCCCACTCCACCAGAAAGCCTCCTGCGCACAGGCACTCGGCTCTCTCACTCTGCGGGTCAGCTCCAGCACTGTCTCACACTGGTCTCCTGGTTCTGCTGCTGTTGGTTCTCTGCCACTGCAGCTTCTCTACCACTGCCGCTTCTCTGCTGTTGCAGGTTCTCTGCTGCTGCCACTGCTCTATCCATTCACAGTTTCAAAACTGCTTCCACATTTTAGGTATCTGTTAGAGCAGCACCCCGCTCTCTCGGCACCAAATTTCTGTCTCGGTCATCTAGTGCTGCTTTAACAGAAATACCACAAGTGAATAGCTTCAACAAAGAAATTAGTCTCTCACAGTCTAGTAGCCTACAAGTCCAAATTCAGGCCATCGGCTCCAGGGAAAGGCTTCCTCTCTCTCATCGTCGTCATCAATCTTCACCTGGACTAGCAGCTTCTCTGCACAGGAACCGCAGACCCAAAGGACGCGCTCTGCTCCAGGTGCTTCTTTCTTGCTGATGTAAGGTCCCCCGGGTTATTTCTCTTTTTGTTGTTCTGGTTTTGCAGTATCTTCTAGATTTCATAGATTAGATGCTGATTGGATTTGTCGAAGCCAAAAATTTTTTCCCAGTCTGTAGGTTGTCTATTTACTCTTTTAGTAAAGTCTTTTGATGAAGATAACTGTCTGATTTTTAGGGGCTCCTAGTTATCTAGTTTCTCTTCTGGTGTTTGTGCATTGTACTTATGGTTTGTACTCTGTACATGCCATATATTAGGGCTCCTAGCATTGTCCCTATTTTTTTTTTAATGATCTTTATTCTTTTTGATTTCATATTTAGGCCCTTGATCCCTTCGGAGTTAGTTTTTGTGCATGGTGTGAGGTATGGGTCTTGTTTCACTGTTTTGCAGATGGATATCCAGTTATGCCAGCACCATTTGTTAAAGAGATTGTCTTTTCCCCAATTAATGGACTTTGGGCCTTTGTCAAATATCAGCTGCTCATAGGTGGATGAATTTTCATCCAGATTCTCAATTCTGTTCCATTGGTGTATGTATCTGTTGTTGTACCAGTACCAGGCTGTTTTGACTGCCGTGGCAGTATAATAGATTCTAAAATTAGGTAGCGTGAGGCCTCCCACTTTGTTCTTCTTCTTCAGTAATGCTTTACTTATCTGGGGCCTCTTCCCTTTCCATATGAAGTTGGTAATTTCTTTCTCCATCTCATTAAAAAATGCTGGTGGAATTTGGATGGGGATTGCATTGTATCTGTAGTTTGCTTTGGGTAGAATTGACATTTTCACAATGTTGAGTCTTCCTATCCATGAGCAAGGTATGTTTTTCCACTTAGGCACGTCTCTTTTGGTTTCTTGAAGTGGTGTCTTGTAGTTTTCATTGTATAGGTCTTTCACGTTTCTGGTTAGATTTATTCCTAAGTATTTTACCTTCTTGGATGCTGTTGTAAACGGTATTGATTTGGTGATTTCCTCTTCGAAGTTCTCTTTGTTGGTGTTCAGGAATCCAACTGATTTTTGTATGTTTATCTTGTATCCTGATACTTTGTTGAAAACTTCTATTAGTTCTAGTAGTTTTCTTGTGGATTCTTGGGGGGTTTTTTGTATGAGATCATATAACCTGCAAAGAGATACTTTTATTTCTTCCTTATTAATTTGGATGCCCTTTATTTCTTTTTGTAGCCTAATTGCTCTGGCTGGGACCTCCAGCACAATGTTGAATGAGAGTGGTGATACAGGGCATCCTTGTCTGGTTCCTGTTCTCAAGGGGAATGCTTTCAAACTCTCTCCATTTAGGATGATGTTGGCTGTTGGCTTTATACAAATGCCCTTAATTATGTTGAAGAATTTCCCTTCTAATTATGTTGAGGAATTTCCCTTCTATTCCTATTTTGCTGAGAGTTTTTATCATGAATGGGTGTTGAACTTTTTCAAATGCCTTTTCTGAGTCAATTGATAAGATCATGTGGTTCTTGTCTTTTGGTTTGGTTATGGTGATGGATGACATCGATTGTTTTTCTAATGTTGAACCATCCCTGCATACCTGGTATAAATCCCACTTGATCATGGTGAATTATTTTTTTGATATGTTGTTGAATTCTATTGGCTAGAATTTTGTTGTGGATTTTTGCATCTGTTCATGAGGGATATTGATCTGTAATTTTCTTTTTTTGTGTTGTCTCTACCTGGTTTTGGTATCAGGGGTATGCTGGCTTCATAGAATGAGTTTGGGAGTATTCCATCCTTTTCTATGCTCTGAAATACCTTTAGTAGTAGTGGTGTTAACTCTTCTCTGAAAGTCTGGTAGAGTTCTCCAGTGAAACCATCCCGGCCAGGACTTTTTTTGTTGCGAGTTTTTAAACTACGTTTTCAATCTCTTCTTTTGTTATAGGTTTATTTAGTTGTTCTACCTCTGTTTTTGTAAGTTTAGGTAGGCAGTGAGTTTCTAGAAATTTGTCCATTTCCTCTAGGTTTTCAAATTTGTTAGAGGACAATTTCTCATAGTATTCTGTTATGATTCTTTTAATTTCAATTGAGTCTGTTGTGATATCACCCATCTCATTTCTTGCACAGGTTGTTTGCTTCCTCTCTTATTTCTCTTTTGTCAGTTTGGCCAGTAGTTTATCGATTTTGTTGATCTTTTCAAAGAACCAGCTTTTGGTCTTGTTAACTTTTTCAATTGTTTTTCTATTCTCCATTTCATTTAATTCTGCTGTAGCCTTATTATTTGCTTTCTTCTGGTGTCTGAGAGCTTTTTTTGTTGCTCTGTTTCTATTTGTTCGAGTTGCAGGTTTATGTTTTGATTTTGGCCCTTTCTTCTTTTTGTTTGTGTGCATTTATTGCTATAAACTGACCTGAGCACTGCTTTTGCTGTGTCCCAAACTTCTGGTAGGATGTGTTTTCATTCTCATTTGATTCTGTGAATTTCTTTATTCCATCCTTAATTTCTTCTATAACCCACTAGTTTTTGAACAAGGTGTTCTTCAGTTTCCATGTGTTTGATTTTTTCTTCTTGCTTTTTCTGTTATTGATTTCAATTTTTATGTCTTTATGGTCAGAAAAGATGCTTTGTAATATTTTGATTCCTTGGAGTCTGTTAAGGCTTGCTTTATGGTCTAATATGTGGTCTATTATATAGTGTCATTCCTTATCCTTTGTGGTGGATTTTACTATAAAGTCTATTTTGTCAGAGATTAATATTGCCACTCCTGCTCTTTTTTGAGTGTTGTTCACTTGATATATTGTTTTCCATGCTTTGAGTTTTGGTTTGTTTGTTTCTTTAAGTCTAATGTATGTCTCTTGTAAGTGGCATATAGATGGATCGTGTTGTTTTTAATCCGTTCTGCTACTTTCTGTCTCTTTATTGGTGCATTTAGTCCATTTATATTCAGCATAATTATTGATAGGTATGAGTTTTATGCTGTCATTTTGATGTCTTTTTTTTAAATGTTGGTGACATTTTCTTTCTTCCACTTAATTTTCTGTGCTGTTGTTTTTCTTTATGTATTTTCTTTTCATCTTTTTTGTTGTTGTTGATTTTGTATGTGCTGTGTCTTTATATTTTGTTATTTATTTTGATGTGTAGGATTGTTAGTTTCCTTTCTCATTACCTTAATATGTACCCCTATTTTTCTAAGTTTAAACCAGTCTTTTATTTCTTCATATTGCCTTGACTTCCTCTCCATATGAAAAAAACTATGCTTCATTATTTAGTCCCTGTTTTTTGTTTTAATCTTGTCATCTTTTACATATTGACATCTCTGTTCCTCTATTTTCAGTGTTTTAGCTTTGATTTTTTTTTTGACTTTCCTATCTGGGTTGATACCTGGTTGCTCTGTCCTGTGTTCTAGTCTTGGGTTGTTACCTGATGTTACTGATTTTCTGACCAGAGGGACTCCCTTTTGTATTTCTTGTAATTTTGGTTTGGTTTTTGCATATTCCCTAAACTTCTGTTTATCTGGAAATGCCCTAATTTTGCCATCATATTTGAGAGACACTCTTGCTGGATATGTAATTCTTGGCTGGCAGTTTTTTTCCTTCAAGGCTTTATGTGTGTCGTCCAACTGCCTTCTTGCCTGCATGGTTTCTGCTGAGTAGTCTGAGCTTATTCATATTGACTGTCCTTTGTAGATGACTTTTTGTTTATCCCTGGCCACTCTTAAATTCTCTCTTTATATTTGGTTTTGGAAAGTTTGATTATAACATGTCTTGGTGACTTTCTTTTGGGATCTACCTTATGTAGGGTTCAATGAGCATCTTGGATAGATATCTTCTCATCTTTCATGATATCAGGGAAATTTTCTGCTAACAAATATTCAACAATTCTCTCTGTATTTTCTGTTATCTACCACCCCACCCCCACCCCCACCACGCTGTGGTACTCCAGTCACTCATAAGTTATTCCCCTTGATAGAGCCCCACATAATTCTTAGTGTGTCTTCATTTATTTAAATTCTTTTATCTGATTTTTCCTCAGATAAGTTGGTGTCAAGTGCTTTATCTTCCATTGCCTCAATTCTTCTCCTATGACTTTCTATTGAGTTGTTTAACTCTGAAATTTTATTGTTAATCTTCTGGATTTCTGATTGCTGTCTCTTGCAGTTATTAGATTTGTCATTATGCTCTTGAATAACATTCTTAAGTTTCTCTGTTGCTTTGTCTGTGTGCTCGTTGGCTTGTTCTGCGTTTTGAATGATCTCCTTCCTGATATCTTGAAGAGCTCTCTGTATTAGTCTTTTGAATTCTACTTCCGGTAATTCCAAGAAGTTCTATTCCTCTGGAAGATTTTTCGAGTCTTTGTTTTAGTCCCTTGCTGAAGCCATCATGGTCTGTCTCTTTACGTGATTTGACATTAACTGTTTTCTGAGAGCCATCGATAAGTTATTATATTTATTTATGTTTGCTTACTGTATCCTAGCTTCTTGTTTTGTTTTGATATCCCCAAATAGGCTGCTGATGTGAGCTAGTTTGATTATGATGCCTTTTTGAAGCTCCAACATCCTGTCACCAGGTGGTGAGATCTGTTACTATGTATGTGAGACCAGGAGTCTGTTTACTTTTCTTGTATGAATTCAGCTCAGGTTTCCAGGTAGTCGGTCACCAGGTGTGTGGTGCAGGCTCTCACCTACAGTCCTAGACAGGCATGGGTGATTGGTGTAGGCACAGGTATCTGGCTGCAGTAGGTGGTCACGCGCTGCACAAGTCAGGCACTGACAGCTGCCCCTGAGTGTCTGCGACAAAAGCGTGTCTCTGTTCCCTAGATTGCGTAGGTGGATGGGTTTTGCAGTGGGACTATGAGCATCCAATGCTATTGGCTGTAAGGACTAGTGGGTACCACTTATTCTTGGACCCATGTCATGGGTGGCTAGGTGGGGTGGGTGGAGCCACCAGTCTCAGGCCTCTGATGTGGGTAGGTGAGGACCCTGTTTAATGGGCAGTGTCAACTATCATGAACCTACCACTTCACCATATAGCTGATACAGTTGATGTTAGAATTCAGGTATATACCTTGTTGTACTGTAGTAATGAGGGCCTATGCTGCTGAAATGGGCCTGCACAGGTCTATGCAGGGTTAAAGACATTCAACATCCATGGATCACTTATGCCTGTGCCTAGGCAAAGGAGCTGTGCCTACCCTGAGTTCCTGGCTTAGGGGAGCTGGCAGTTTATTTTTTCCAGTATTTGTTAATTTCTTCCCCCTCCAAGGCTGGAAAAATGGCTCAGGGCGCGTAACGGGTCCTACTTCTGGCCCAGGGGACTCAGCAATCGTGAAGCCAGTCCCAGACCCAGTTTAGAGTGGGTAGAGGGGCAGGTAAATAGGAGAGACGTTTTTCCCAAAGAGGGTATTTTTTGATCTGCGTGGTAGGTCAGATGCAAGTACTTATCGTTTGCCAATTAAGCACTGCTTTTTGCTGACTCTGGATGCCCGAGTAGATTCTCTGCCACTGGGTCTCTCCTACTGTGGAAAACTCCTGCCATGCGCCACAGCTTGCCTCAGTGCGCAGGCAACCAATCCAGCCTGAGGGGGGCTGGCTCCCACCGCATCAGTTCTGGCCACTCCTTGCTACTTCTGAACTGTGTCTCCCTCCCCCTGCCACTCTATCTGATTCTTCAACTTTGCCTTTGCTGTTCAGGGCTCCTAGATTGTCATATATAATCGATTCACTTGTTTTTTCGGGTCTGTGTTGTCAAAGGGACCACAGGAAGCTTCTGACTACTCCACCGTCTTGGCCCCGCCCAAGAGAAAGCAAATTTGGCCAAATGTTAGCAGTGGGTGGATCTGGATGAAGGTACATGGATGGTCAGCATGCTATTCTGGCATGTTTTCTGTAGGTTTGACATTTTTCAGCATGAAAATTGAAAATAGATAGGTAAATGAAGAGGAACTCTATGGTTCTTCATTTATATGCTGCTTGCTCTTCCTATCCTAAGCCTGCTCTTGTGCCTTTTCAGGTATCGGATTTGGAGGGATACTGCCAACTGGCTGGAGATTAATCCAGACACTGGGGCCATTTCCACTCGGGCCGAGTTGGACAGAGAAGACTTGGAGCATGTGAAGAACAGCACATACACAGCCCTCATTATTGCTACTGACGATGGTAAGGAGCCCCTGTTTGTGCCTTTAATTCCTCACCCTCCTGACTGGCTTGCTTCCCTGTTCCCGGCCCTTTTTTATGTAGGCATGAGTTCATTCTTTTTCTTTTGTTTTTAATTAAACAAAAACACACAAATGCATTCTCATCATCTAAAATTCAAACAGTTTTGGTCAAGCAGAGGTTCCTCTTAACCACTCCCTCTCTGTGCCTGAACCCCACTTATCCTCCATGGGAGCAAGGCTGCCTCAGTTCATCTCCCAGGTCCAAGCTTAACACCTGTGTGTGTGACTTTGGACTTATTACTTAATTTTTATGTCCTTCAATTCCTTTATCTGACAAATGGAGATGACAACGGTACCATATCTGGATTAAATGAGTTAATTTATGTTAAAGTGACTGGAATAGTGTTTGCCACATAGAACTTGCTATATAAGTGCTATTGTTTTTATTATTATTATCATTGTTAGGGAGGTGTGGATTCTTCCGGCCTGTTTTCTTTTTTTTGAACATTTTATTGTGTTTTACCCAGCAAATTAGTTTCCCATTCAAGAATTTATACACAACTTGTTCCGTGACATCGTGTCAGCAGTCTCACCTTTTCCACCCTGCCTTCCCCGTTTCCATCCCTCTTTCCCTGCCCATCCTTGCCTTCCCATCTTTGCTTTTGGGCAAATGTTCCCCATTTGGTCTCTTATAGTTGATTGTTCTAAGGAGCAAATTCCTCACGGGTGTTATTGTTTATTTTATAGGCCAATCTCTTATTTGGCTGAAAGGTGACCTCTGAGTGTGGATTCAGTTTCAGCTTAAAAGGATATCCCGGGGTGATAGTCTTAGGGGTCCTCTAGTCTCTATCGGTCCAGAAAGTCTGGTCTTTTTTATAAATTTTAGTTTTGTTCTACGTTTTCTATCTATTCTAAGAGGGACCTTCTATTCTGTCCCTGGTCAGAGTGGTGTAGTGCTAAGCAGTCACCATCTAGTTCTTCTGGTCTCAATGTAGGAGAGGCTGGGGTTCATGTAGACTATTAGTCTTGTAGTCTAGTTTCTTCTTTGAGTCTTTGGTTTCCTTCTCTTTTGCTCCAGATACTTAGAGAGCAATAGTTGTACCTTAGATGGCCCTTGCAAGCTTTTAAGACCCCAGATGCTACTCACCAAACTAGTATGTAGAACATTATATTTATAAGCTATGTTATGCTAATTGACCATGTTGCCCCCCGAGACTATGGTCCTAAACCCTCAAACCAGTAACCCAACCTTGCGAGGTGTTTGGTTATGTCTAGGGAGTATCCATAAATGTCCCCCCATGTGCTTTATTTTATATATGAATATATATGCAGCACTCACAAACATGTGTGTACATTTGCCTACAGAAACATCTATACGTGCATACCTGTATATTCATACGTGCTTACCTATACATACATAAGCACGCATATCTGCCTATGTAACCACACACATACTTTTTGCTGGTTGAGATTAATCCTTATTTATGTTATTTTTACATAATTACTAATGTTGATGATGGTTCCTTGAGTACTTTTTCTACTATCATATGTTAGGTGCTGTATTGAGATGCAAAATAAATGCTAACAGAAGTGTATATGAACTTCCAAATCTCTTTTGAAAACCAATTGGCATCCATTTAAAAAGGCTCTGCCTTTTATGGTATGAGGGTTTTTTTTTTAATAGTATGATCTTAAATGCCATAGAAATTCAGAAAAAGAAGAACTGGTGGGGGGCCTCTTGGAGTAGTTAAAATTTAATGGTTGAGTAAAAGTTATGAGAAGAGGAAGAAGGGTGTCTTTGGTATGAGGAATGACTTGAATAACAGTTATCAGTGTGGGAATAAGCATGGCTACCTAAGACATGACCCAAATCATGGTATTTTCAATGGCCATGTATACATGCAAAAGCTGGAAAAATGAAAAAGGAAGACCAAAGAAGAATTGATGCCTTTGAATTATGGTTTGGCGAAGAATATTGAGTATACTGTGGATTGCCAGAAGAATGAACAAATCTGTCTTGGAAGAAGTACAGCCAAAATGCTCCTTAGAAGTGAGGATGGTGAGACTTTGTCTCATGTACTTTGGACATTTTGTCAGGAGGGACCAGTTCCTGGAAAAGCATACCATGCTTGGTATTGTAGAGGGTCAGCGAAAAAGAGGAATCCCCTGGATGAGATGGATTGACATAGTGGCCACGATAATGGGCTCAAGCATAGCAACGATTGTGAGGATGGAGCAGGACCCGGCAATGTTTCATTCTGTTGTACATAGCATCACTATGAGTCAGAACCGACTCAGGGACAGCTACTAACAACAATAGTCTAAGACAGTCAGACCTGCCTAACCAGGAGTGAAGATGCCCTAGGAATTAGTGGCTCTTGGGCTCAAGGGGTCGGTTCGGGCCTGGGAACGGATGGCTGAGAAACCAGGATAAGATTGGGTTTAACAAGACTAGCATTAGTCCAAAAAACACAAAATAATAATTGCTGGAGAAGTTGTGGACAGACTGGAACACTTATACAGTGTTGGCGGGAATGTAAGATGGTACAACCACTTTGGAAGTCGATGTGGTGCTTTCTTAAAAAGCTAGAAATACAAGCACCATGTGATTCAGCTATCCCGTTCCTTGGAATATATCCTAGAGAAATAAGAGCCATCACACGAATAGTTATATGTACACCCACGTTCATTGCAGCACTGTTCACGATAGCAAAAAGATGGAAACAATCTCAGTGCCCATCAATGGATGAATGGATAAAAAAATTACAGTATATTCACACAATGGAATACTATGCAACGATAAAGAACAACGATGAAGCTGTGAAACATCTTATAACATGGAGGAATCTGGAGGGCATTACGCTGAGTGAATTTAGTCAGTCACAGAAGGACAAATATTATATAAGAAAGACCACTATTATAAGAACTCAAGAAAAGGTTTAAACACAAAAGAAAACATTCTTTGATGGTTATGAGGGTAGGGAGGGAGGGTGAGAGTTATTCACCAACTAGATAGTAGACAAGGATTATCTTAGGTGAAGGGAAGGACAGCACACACTACAAGGGAAGTCAGCACATCGGTACTAATCCAAAGCTAAAAAGTTTCCTGAATACAATCAAAAAGAGTAGCAGGGGCAGGGGTCTGTGGACCATGCTTCAGGGGACATCTAGGTCAATTGGTGTAACAAAGTTTATTAAGAAAATCTTCTGCATCCTACTTTGGTGAGTGGCTTTCGTGGTCTTAAAAGCTAGCAAGCGGCCATCTAAAATACATCAATTGGTCCCAGCCACCTGGAATAAAGAAGAATGAAAAACACCAAAGACACAAGAAAAGTATTAGCCCAAGAGACAGAAAGGGCCACATAAACCAGAGACTTCATCAGCCTGAGACCAGAAGAACTGGATGGTGCCCGCTACCACCAATGACAGCCCTGACAGGGAACAAAACAGACAGTTCCTGAAGGAGCAGGAGAAAAGTGGGGTGCAGAACTCAAATTCTAGTAAAAAGACCAGACTTAATAGTCTTACTGAGACTGAAGGATCCCCAGGAAGCATGGTCCCCGGACTCTCTGTCAACCTAGAACTATAACAGTTCCTGAGGGCAGCTCTTCAGACAAAGATTGGACTAGACTGTGGGACATAAAATGATACTCATGAAGAGCGTGCCTCTTAGCTCAAGCAGATACAAGAGACTAAATGGACAGCTTCTGTCCGGAGGTGAGCTGGGAAGGCAGAGAGGGTTAGGAGCTAGTTGAATGGACATGGGGAATCAGGGGTGGAAAGGAGGAGTGTGCTGTCACAGTACAGATAGAGCAATTAGGGTCACATAACAATGTATGTATAAATTTTTGTAGGAGAGACTATTTTGAATTATAAACTTTCACTTGAACTGTAATAGTTAAAAAAAAAAAAGATATAAGGGAAAGATTAGTCCAAAGGACTAATGGACCACAGCTACTACGGCCTCCACCAGACTGAGTCCAATACAACTAAATGGTGTCCAGCTACCACCACTGACTGCTCTGACTGGGATCACAGTAGAGGTTTGCAGACAGCTGGAGAAAAATGTTGACCAAAATTCTAACTGATAGAAAAACACGAGACTTACTGGCCTGACAGAGACTGAAGAAAATCCAGGAGTATGGCCCTTGGACACCGTTTTAGCTCCGTAATGAAGTCACTCCTGAGGTTCGCCCTTCATCCAAAGATTAGACAGGCCCATAAAATAAAACAAGACTAAAGGGGCGCACAATAGCCAGGGGCAAGGACTAGAAGGTAAGTGGGGACAGGAAAGCTGGTAATAGGGAATCCAAGGTGGAGAAGGGCAAGTGTTGACATGTCAAGGGGTTGTTAACCAATGTCATAAAACAATACGTGTACTAACTGTTTAATGAGAAGCTACTTTGTTCTGTAAACCTTCATCTAACATAAAATTTTTAAAAAAGGGAAAAAATAGTAGAAGAAATTAATAATATTAGATCTGTTCGTTAAAAAAGAAAAGGTTTTGTTTGAGCTGATGGGAGGCAGTGGGGATTCATTAGAGTTTCTTAGTTGTGATATTTCTTCGGTATTTTTTTCTTAGGTTCTCTCCCTGCTACTGGTACTGGAACCTTTATTCTGATCCTCTCTGACGTGAATGACAATGCCCCCATACCAGACCCTCGAAGTATGGAATTCTGCCAGGTAGATCCACAGCCTCATACCATACACATCATTGATCCAGATCTTCCCCCCAATACTTCTCCCTTCACAGCAGAGCTGACGCATGGGGCAAGTGTCAACTGGTCCATCCAGTACACAGATGCAGGTCAGTGCTTGAGTCTTAATTTTGAGATCTTTGCTCTGACTCCCAAGGTTCTCCTTTCCCCCCATTTCTGAATTTCTCCTCTGAAGTCCCAGATACTATTACTTTTGTTTGATTATGTTTCCTTTTCCCTCAGCATTTGAGGCATCCCACCAAAAGTCCCTTTCCTTTCCTGGTGTCTTAACTTTGTGATGTACTACTTAGCAATCTAAAACCCAAGCTGCTTGGTTTTCTTCACTCAACTTTGGGATGTTTTTAGTTCCACAGTAAGTTTATTCTAGAATTAACTTTTTCTGCCCTGGTTCCATCTTTTATTTTTGTTGCTTCCCCAGCCCGAGATTCTTTTCTTTTGATGCCAAAGGTTGATTTAGAACTGGGTGACTACAAAATAAATCTCAAGCTCACAGATAACCAGAATAAAGACCAAGTGACCACGTTAGAGGTCTCTGTGTGTAACTGCGAAGGCACCATCAACACCTGTAAGAGGAATATACCAGCTCCCAACACAGGATTGCAAGTTTCTGCTGTTCTGGGAATTCTTGGAGGAATCCTTGCTTTGCTAAGTAAGTGCAGCTAGCCAGTGTTTCTGCCTTTGACGTCTAAAATAGGCAAATATATTTATTTCCTGGAAATGACTTTTGCCTTTGTATTAGTTAGGGTTCAGATTAAACTCTTGTAAGAAAGAGACCCTAGGAATGCAGTGACTTAAATAAAATAGAAGTTTATTACTTTCTTACTGAGGGGTTCAGAGGTAAGTGGTCCAAGGCTGGAAAGGCATACTTGTTCCAGGAAGTTAACCGGGGACCCAGGTTCTTTCTAATTTTTTGCTCTTTCATTCCTCAGTGCAGTTTGAATGTGCATACAGATTGCCTATGCCTCTTGGTAAAATGTGAATTCATATACAAAAGTCTGAATTCATATACAGTAAGCCTCAGATTTCAGCATTTGTAACCAAATCCTAGGTGATGCTGACTTTGCTGGTTCCTGGACTGCAGCTGGAGTAGCAAGGTCTTAGGGTGATGTCCTCATCAGCAGGATCAAAGCTTCTCACCACCATTGCCATTTTCCATCCTGGAGGGATGGGGGGATGATAGAGGAAGTGGAGGGCACATATCTGGAAGTTGTACATGTCACCTCCACCCATATCCCTCTGTCCCAAACCCAGATTCAAGGGAGACTGGCATATGTAGTCTTCCAGGGGTCCACGTGTCTGCCTCCATGACCTCATTTCCACTTGTCACTCCATTGCTTCTTTACCTTTCCCCAGTCCCACCAACCATGCTCCTGCTTCAAGGCCTTTGACCTTAAAATTTCCTCTGGCTGGAACACTTTTCCCCAGATTTTGGGAAATGATTGTGATTGGTTTAAGGTCCTGCTAAAGGCCACATTTGAAATTACTTGTAATTGTCTACTACGTTGTACTGTATATATTAGCTTCAGGAATGTGAGCATCATCATGTGGACTGACTCTGGAAATGTTTTAAAGTCAGTCAGTGGCCATCTAAGGAGGCAGTGGTGCACTGTGATAGCTTCTTCTTACGAGCTTCTTTTCTGTGGCTCTCATCGCTCTCTTGCACTCTCTCCCTCACCATAGTCCTGATTCTGCTGCTTCTGCTGTTTCTACGGAGGAGACGAGTGGTCAAGGAGCCCTTACTGCCCCCTGAAGATGACACTCGGGACAACGTTTATTACTATGATGAAGAAGGAGGTGGAGAAGAGGACCAGGTGGTTTTTAAAAAGATAGTGAAAAACTTAATAGAAATCTCTTTACATGGGAGAAGTGATGCTGAGGAAAAGGCAGATATTTTAAATAGCTCTGTGTCGGCTAACATATATTGATCGCTTACTGCTCTGCACGCAGTTGAGTGAACTGAGGCACAGAGCAGTTAAGTAACTTGTCCAGGGTCACAGAGCTAGGAAGCAGTAGAACAAATGGTCTGGCTCCAGAGTCTGCACTGCTCATCACTGTGTTTTTTGCCTTTCGGGATATGTACTTCTATCAAATGATCTTTGGCATAATTTGTTCCCCTTGAGTTTCCTAGCTAGACCAAACAGTTTTTTTGCTTTTTAGTGGATATTAAATGTCTAGGCCCTTTACTTTTCCCTGATTTTAGAAATGATCTTAACTCATCTTACCGAGGAGTTCCAGGGGACTTTTGAGGGTCTTAGAGAGTCCACTCTATTTAGAACGTGAACCATGGGTCCCATCACAGAGTCTTGCCTTTGATTCACACCGCACATTGAGGCCCAACTGCTGAGCTCTGCGGTCTTAAGAAGAGCTATTGATAAGAATTTCAATGCTTGCCGTATACAAAGCATAGCATGTGCAGAGCAATATAAGATGTGGTTCTAAATTTCAAGGAGCTTCTAAGTCTAGTTGAAGATACCAGATGTATTGTATCAGTAAACTGTTACCACAGTAATGCTACGTTATGTTAGGATTACTCAGAATCTCAGTGGCACACAATAATATCATGTCTTTCTCATGCGTTTGTGTGTTAGCTGGGTCAACTGCTGATCTCAGCTAGGCTCATAAGCATCTGTAGGTTGGCTTGAGTTCAGCTCATCCAGACGGTGTTTGGCTGGATAGTTACAAACTACAAGTTGGGTCTAGGATTCTTCTATGCAATTCTAATCCTCTTTGTACTAGCAGACTAGTATAAAATGCATTTTAAGTCTTTGCCTGTGTCGTATCGGCTAATATCCCATTGACCAAAGCCAGTCACATGACCGAGTCGATAGTGAAGGGGTATATGTGTATACTCCGTCCACTACAAGACCAAAGCACGTTACGTAACGAAGTGTACCATTGATGGATATATATTCTTCCCACAGAGACAAGGGTGGAGAGGGAGTGAATATTTGCTGAACAATAATCTAATCTGCCACATATACCCTATGAAAAGTTAATAAGTCTATATCTGTACCAACAAGTGCTACTCACAGTGTTTCATACTATATTCCTTTCTAGTGCTGTTTAGGAGACTCTTCTTAGGTTGAAGCTGTCATTTCAAGTTAAATAGGCACATGCTTGTAGATATCATACAGTTGACAGTTAAGGCATTATCCAATACTATAATCTAGAAACCGAATATACCAATCCTATATGTGACTGTTTCTTTGGACTCCCCTTTTTATCCTTTGGTGTACTTTTACCTTTTCTCCAAAGGACTTTGACTTGAGCCAGTTGCACAGGGGCCTGGATGCTCGACCTGAAGTGATTCGCAATGATGTGGCGCCAACCCTCATGAGTATGCCCCAGTATCGTCCCCGCCCCGCCAATCCTGATGAAATTGGAAATTTTATTGATGAAGTAAGTAAGCAAGGTCAAAATCAAGGTGCAAATCATCTCTAACCTTAGAAAGGAGCCGTCATGTCGAAAATTAGAAGAAAAGAGTCTTTAGATTTTTTTCATTTACCAAGCTTTCTACTTTCTTAATCCCTGACCATTTTTTTTTCCCTGTCTCTTTTATTTGTGCACTATCCTAATTTCACAACTAATAGCATCTTGGATTGATTTTAGTGAATTTGTAAAGTCCATGTGGCAAAATCAACAATTACTGGAAAGGGTTTAGTAGAAACAGAAATGAAACTAAAAAGATTCCAGGTAGATCCACTTTGGACTCACTAGTGGATCTTTGCTCCCTGCAGCCTGCTTCTGGTTGAGATATGATGTTAAATGTGTATCAGAAAAATAGCATCCATATTGTATATGTCAGAAACTTACTCAGCTGTAAACATCAATAGCTTAAATATATAGCAGTGAATTTACCTCATGTAAATAGAAGGCTGGGTAGGCAGCCCAAGCTGGTGCATCAGGCACATTCATTCTAGCCACTGGGTCCTAAGAGAAAACTGGGAACAGGAAAGACTGGTTCAAGCCATCTTTTTAGATCTATCTGGATTCAGATCCTTTCCATTCTCGTGTCATCACGTATGATTGTAGCTTTTGTTTTTTAATTTCAAAAATAATACATTTTTCATTTTAAAAGTATAATATGAAAATGTATATAAAGAAAAAACTGCAAAGAAAGAAAAGTTAAAAAATGCAAGTCCATCCTTAGTTCCCCCCAACTCTGCTGGCCAGAGTTAAGTGTGGCATTCATCCTTCCAAACCTTTCCCGGCTGAAATGCATGTAGCACGTACACACCACCGTGACTTTTCTCGTTGTTTTTAGCCTCTATCCGTCCTGATTTGTGGCGTTGGAGCCCCGCCTTGATTTGTGGGCACTCCATCCTGACTGATTGGTACCAATTTCTCCCTTGCCTACATATAATTTACCATTTTGGTTTAGGGGGAAACGTTCTGTGCATTTTCCTGTAACCTTCTCTTTTCATTAACAGTATATCTTACCTGTCTTTGTGTACTTTTACCTTATTGATATTAATCGCACCATGCTGGTACACAGAATGGTTGCGTCGTCATGTGTCATGGAGCTTGAGGACACCAAGAGAAGTTGTTCTTGCCAAAGATGACAGGTGTGTGGTTCCTTTCACTAAAAGTTCCTGTCGTCCCCCGTCCTCTTTAGAACCTGAAGGCGGCCGATAGCGACCCCACTGCTCCCCCTTATGACTCTCTGCTCGTGTTTGACTATGAAGGAAGTGGTTCTGAAGCTGCTAGTCTGAGCTCTCTGAACTCCTCGGAGTCAGACCAAGACCAAGACTATGACTACTTGAATGAATGGGGCAATCGCTTCAAGAAGCTGGCAGATATGTATGGAGGCGGCGAGGACGACTAGGGGACTCAAGAAGGATGGGGAGAGCAATCCATCCCTACACCCATGTGATGGGACATGCAGAAGTCATGTCTCATGGTTTTCAGCTCCCTTCACTTGAGATGAGTTTTTGGGAAAAAGAGACCATGATCAGCCATGCAGTTAGGATAGTTATGATTTCCAATTTATTGATCTAATCTGTGTGTGTTAAAAAGGTATTGACTTGTTTCCTGAAACCTTTTATCTTTCATCACTCTTTACGTGGTGATGATGTCTAAAATACCCTTAAATATTAATATTTTAAAAGAACAGCTTCAGCCTCAGGACTCTGACAACATCTTGCAGATCTCCTTAGGGGCTCTGTCTCATTTTAAAAAGGAAGTGGGGGTTGGGAGGTCAACTGTCCTATTTCTGTTGTTTTGCGTATATGATTTTTTTTTTTAAATTTGTGTGTTCTTCCCCCATCACTGGACTTGTATCCCGTGTTCTAATATCCACTCTCACTCCTTCTGAATTCTGTTTCACTGCCCCAGACGGAAGTTCTGTAACGCAGGAATTACTGAACCCTTTCAGGGCAAGAGGTTTGTGTCTTACCCTAGCCATATCTCAGCTAGGTATCGTGTACTCTTAAGACCTTTAACAGTTTTCCTTTTTTTAATCTCCTGAGTAAGTAACTTGAAACAGGCACCTATCCATTTACTTGTTTTGAGTAGGAATGTTTGTTATGTGAACATCATTATGGGGCACTTTACTTCTAATCAGGGAGCGTTGATCGGAAAATGTGATGAGTTTGTAGGTGCCACTTAATTTTTAATGTATGTTTATCACTGAAACAAAACAGTGATATGTTTGGAGACTTAGAATAGTGCCTGAAGTGCTGCAGCCAAAAACGGGAGATGGCTAGGTAGAGCAGAAGGGAAGTATGGAACAAGGGCTTGGAGATGGGAAGAGAGGTCTTCACTGAGCCTGGCAGTTTAGTAGACTGATGCTGAGGATAGTTGAGGTGGGTCTACCACTATCCATGAAAATTCTGGAAGAATGGAAGAATCTCAACATGTTATTTCTTACCAGGATCCTTCCTTATACCATGGTACCTTAAGCACAGAATGCCCAAGTGCCTGCTTTTGGTCCTGTCTACAGAAAATGCTGGCTTATCTGGATACATATGTCCCAGATTTGAAGTGTGCATAGAAAATGGAGAATATATAAAATCCAAATTTTTCCTTAGGAACAGAAAGAAAATAATTGCCCTAAAGGATTGAACAAGCGAGGGTGGGGGTGGGGTGAGGGCTTTGATTTGGATCTTCTTATAGTCGAAGGGAGAATTTCAGGAAACACTTGGCAAACACAGGAAAGAGTTATCTAAATTGTTTTACTGTCATCTGTTCTTAAAAGAAAACAATTATCTCTGCAATCACTTCTTGGAATTGTCTTGATTTTTCTGCAGTGTAAACTATCTAATGTAGTTTTGTGTAGGTAATGTGACTGTACTTTTGAGCGCATATGTTTGTGGGTGCTGATAATTTTGTATTTTCTTTGGGAGTGGAAAAGAACACAATTCAAGCTGAGAATTATTCTCAGAAATGCATTTTTATAAATTTTATTAAAGAAATTTGTTAAATCATTGTCAGACTGTCGTATTTCATTATGCCACAGTAAACTCAGTAAACATGGACAAAGAAGCTTCATACTGAAAAGATTTCCCCGGGACTTTGTGTCATTCCGTTGGAGGCAGAGTGGGGAAGATTAAATTCATAAGCATATCCATCCATGTGGCATGTGGTGACACCAATAAAAGGCCCACGTCAATGGGATAACTACTAGGAGCTGAGCTGAGGGATAGAAGCTCCCAACAACATCCATTCAGTTAGCAAAATTAGTGTAGGTTGTGAGAATTAGTATAAGTCCGTTGTTCTCTGCCAGGTAAGATTGTACTCCCATGCCCTCTCCTCCCAGGGGACATTTGGTAATTTCTGGAGATAGGTTTTTTTTTTTTTTTTTAATTGTCACAACTAGGGGAGTGCTACTGGCATCTAGTCAAGGCCAGGGATGCTGCTAAACATCGACAATGCACAAGACGGCCCCCATGACAAAGATATATCTAGCCCAAAATGTCAACACTGCCACTGTTGGAAACTGGAATAGACCTACAACTTTTCTCTGCTGGAACATGTCAAAAAAAGAAAAATCTAGGAGAAATAACACCAAAGACACAAGGAAAGTATTAGGCCAAGAGACAGAAAGGGCCACATAAACCAGAGACTTCATCAGCCTGAGACCAGAAGAACTAGATGGTGCCCAGCTACCCCCAATGACCACCCTGACAGGAGTTCCTGACAGAGCAGGAGAAAAGTGGGGTACAGAACTCAAATTCTAGTAAGAAGACCAGACTTAATGGTTTGATTGAGACTGGAGGGGCCCTGGAAGACATGGCCCCCGGACTGTCTGTTAGCCCAAAACTAAGAACATTCCCAAGGCCAACTCTTCAGACAAAGATTAGACTGGACTATGGGACATAAAATGGTACTCATGAAGAGTGTGCTTCTTAGCTCAAGTACATACATGAGACTAAATGGGCAGCTCATGTCCGGAGGCAAGATGAAAAGACAGGGTCAGGAGCTGGCTGAGTGGACATAGGAAATCAAGGGTGGAAAGGAGGAGTGTGCTGTCACAGTAGTAGGGAGAGCAATTAGGGTCACATAATGTATGTATAAATTTTTGTATGAGAGACTGACTTGAATTGTAAACTTTCACTTAAAGCACAACAACAAGAAAAAGAAAAATCTGAGCAATGTTATAATTTGAAGTTTTATTTGCTTTATAGCAGGGCTTCTAACTGGTTCATTCTGGTTTGAACTCTGCAAGATCCTCCATCTTGTTAAAATGTAGATTCTATTCAGTATATCTGTGGATGGAAATGCAAATTCTCAGCAGGGGTTTGAACAGGAATGAACTGGTTCGAAGCCCTGTTTTATAGATCCATGGATGGGCAACACCAGTCCTATGTTTTATAGCCCCCGTCTATTATTTGGTTGAAAGCAGCCTCCATATGTATCTTCAGTTTTAAGTTAGAAGGTTATCTTAGGGCAATAGTCTTGGGGGTTCCTCCAGTCTCTTTCATACTGGTAAGTCTGTTCTTTATTTATTTTTTTTTTGAATTTTGTTCAACATGTTTTGCCCATTCTAACTGGAACCTTCTATTGTGATCAGAGTGGTCAGTAGTGGTAGCCAGGGGAAAATGTGACTTCTGAAAAAGACTGGGGAAGGCAGTTGCACCAGCCAGGATCCTGGAGGCTGGGAGGCCTGGAGAACAACCCTGTTTCCCTCTTACTGCTTCTGTAGGTGCTCTACAAGGCAGTATGTGGCGTAGATGCTAGAGACATCCTGCCTAAATTCAAGTCCTAGTTCTGTCCTAGCTATGAGCTTAGGCAAGTTTCCTTATCTATAATATAAGGATAATTGTACCTACCTAATGGGGCTGTTAAAAAAACCAAACCCATTGCCATCGAGTCAATTCCGACTCATAGCGACCCTATAGGACAGAGTAGAACTGTCCCGTAGAGTTTCCAGGGAACGATTGGTGGATTCAAACTGCTGACCTTTTGGTTAGCAGCCATAGCTCTTAATCACTATGCCACCACGGTTTCCAATAGGGCTTGTTGGGAGCACTAAATGGGTTGATTTACATAAAGCATTTAGAATGCCTGGCACATAATAGGGATGTTAAATATTAGCTTTTATTGTTAGTATTGTGTGAGGGGGTGGAGCAAGAAAGTTTTAGGTAACCAAACTAGCTGCCATCAAGTCGATTCCAACTCATGGAGACCAATGTATGTATGTCCGAGTAAAACTTCTCCTTAAGGTTTTCAGTGGCTGACTTTTTAGAAGTTGATTGCCAGACCTTTCTTTCAAGGTGTCTCTGGGTGGACTCAGGCGTTTCTGTTACCAGCCAAGCATGTTAACGATTTGTACCACTCACCAAGGGACTCCAATTCCTGGTAGCGCCTGCCATAAAACAGGTGCTTCATAAATAAGCTTGTGTTAAATATTTGTGTCGTGTCCTGAGTTTAGCTTTGAAGGCTGGCTAAGATTTGGATGGGAAAATGTGAGGGCATGCTAGGCAAGAGAAAACACAAAGTCACTTAAGCACAGATGAGCCCCCTGTGTTGGGGAGAGGGTACTGGCATATGGATGGATGGTTTTATTTCTATGTTTGTAGGAGACTAGGTGTTGGCTCCCCCCATGCCACCATCTCCAGTGCAGAGCTCTGAAGTAGAGTCAGAATTCTCAGTTCAAACTTGGTATAGTTCTCAAGGCAGGAAGATAGAAAATATTCTATTTAACAGTCTATATGTTTGATTTATAACTTTGAAATATTTAGACATTTAGTGTGAGGGCCTTTGTATTTTTGTCCCAATCATTACAAATAGTGGTGGACCTTTCCCACACAATGCTTTACACCCATTTCACTAAACATTTAACAACTTGAAATGACCTCAGGGGGAAATAACTTTTCAAGAAGAACTTGTACCCATACATAACCGAAGAAAAATTGTCTTTGTCTAATGACAAAGCTTGGGGGGGAATACATAAAATTAAAGGAGTGTTAATGGGAAGTTTGTAGGTCACTTAAGCACAGATGAGCCCCCTGTATATTTCTCTTTCAAAAATGTTTTTTTTCCTCCAAATTTTAAGATGTTTTGACCGGATTTTACTTGTGAAAGGGATGGTGGTGAAGATAGAGGTACTATTTATTAAGCATGTCTTCCGTGGCAGACATTGCTAAATTCTTGAGTGCAGCATCACTTCAACTCCCCACAATAGTCTTTGTGAAAATGGTAGTTAGTGGATGCCATTATCTTTGTTAGTTCTGGGTTGAGTAACCGGAGGCAACCCTGGTTGCTTTGATGACTTGGTCAGCGGCTGTCCCTGAAGTTCCTAATAACCGGCTCCTTGTCAGCTGACTCAAGTCAATGGAACGTATTTTACATGAATACAGACTTCTGTGTGTGTCTTGAAAAAACACGGTTCTTTGCAGAGAAGCAGCACCCACTCAGATGCAACACTTGTAGGGTATGGGCTGTAATAGATGTTTACTTAGCGTATCGCTAGAGGAATCTTGTGGGTGTGGGAATTTTAATAGATGTTTAATAGATTATCACCAGGGGTCCACCATCTCTACTGAGGAAGGGGCCACCAGAATTCATTTCCTATAAACTAAAATCCATAAGCTTAAATACCAAATTCTAAGGAAACAGGTACTTAAAAGCCCATTTGAATAATCTCAGGCTAGGAGAAGCTTGAGAATGTTTCCATCTCCAAATATAGGCCCTTGTAGGCCCTGAGCACTCCCAACATCCTAGCACACGTATTAAAATGTACCCAACGATCCATGTGGGATATACTTTTCTGCTGTAAAAAATTTTATGGAATCTTCATGACATTGCTTTTGAAAGTATGCATGTGGATATATGGTGTCTGAGGCTAGAGAGGCTAAAAGATTAAAAAAAAACAGTGCTATCCGGGTGCCGTACTACTTTGGGACAGGATTCTCAGAAATCTCTTACTTATCTTTTGTAAACTCCACACCGGTATTGTCTTTAGATCCCGGCTAATCCTCAGCCCTGGGATTCATGCTTTAGAGGCCCCGCCTGGCCACCTCCAGCCATCCCCTTCCCCATAAGCAAGGAATCTGCCAAGCCTAAGGGACTTGACCACCCAGAATCCTCACTCTCCTCCCAAGCCACACTCCAGGTACCCAAAAAAACCCATTACCATCGAGTAGGTTTTGACTTATAGTGACCCTACAGGACAGAATAGAAATGCCCCACAGGGTTTCCAAGGCTGTAGTCCTTACAGAAGCAGACTGCCACATCTTTCTCCCTCGGAGTGGCTGGTGGGTTCGAACCGCAGACCTTTTGGTTAGCAGGCAAGTGCACCACCAGGGCTCCTTCTCCAGATATCAGGACCCTGGAATTCTCTGCGCACCTGTCCCAGTGTCCTCCAGAGGAGTGTATGCACTTCTAAACTTACAGGGGCCAAGTGGTGGCCGCTCGGAGGTTGTGTGGACAGAGCCTGGGTGTGCAGGGGGCCTAAATGATGCTAAGGAGAGAGGAGTTAAATGAACAGGGCTTGCATATGGAACATATCTTGCTTCCCAAGACTTCCAGCAGCATAAACTTGGTTGTGACAATGACATAAGAGCATTGTTGACATTTAGAGAGGCAAGGCATGCTGAAGGTCCTGCCCACAGAAGCATCGCTCTGTTTGCAACGTGACTTTCAGAAAACATAACTTTGAATATCCCACCATGATTCATGTAGGTGAGTAATCTGTTTCTAATTATCTGAATCTCAGACCCACTGTGTTTTACATATAAGCACACATTTTTAGGGGCCTGATTTTAATATGTGCTTAAATTTCCAGGAATGCGACTACTGGGTAAACAGAGGAAAGATAGAACTTTTATTAGGAACTTTACTAAGACTATTTCAGAAAATCTTATTACCAGTAGTAACACTTGTAGCCGTTACATTTACAAAGGATATACGTATATATGCTCGATAGTACCTAACAACACAACAACAAATATGTATATATAGAGACGAAAAGACAAACCCATTGCCGCTGAGTGGATTCCGACTTATAGCGACCCTATAGGGCAGAGTAGAACTGTACCATAGAGTTTCCAAGGAGCGGCTGGTGGATTCGAGCTCCCGATCTTTTGGTTAGCAGCTGTAGCTCTGTATATAGCATGTATATATAGACAGATATACTTTATTTCAAAATGTCACTGATGAAGAAATGTCAATATTCAGTTGAATATTGTCTTACTTATCCAAACGTATTCATTATAAGCAGGTGCAAGCATCTGTCTACGTCATTATGTCTTCATTATGACGATTTTCATACTGAAATACATATAATTTTACGATAAATTCCCTCTTTCTTCTCTTTACACAGCAGATAATCATATTGAGTTTCTGAAATTGTGAGTGTAGGTAGACTGTGTTAGCTATGATTTATTTTCAGGGGAGTAAAAACAGCTGGATAAACTATGAAACGGGGGTGCTGCCCGACCTAGCTGGCCCTGCCCCACACCGCGGGCTCCGCCCCCTGGCGCATCCAGGCACTCTCTGCCACATTCAACATGGCGGCGGCACCGAGCCAACCGAGGCGCGTGAGGGACTCGCAAGCTGCGCATTCCGCTCTAGTCATGGCGGCCTACGGGCGGATCGCGGGTAGCGGAGTTCTGAAGACCTGCGACCTTAACCGGATTTTGGAGGCGCTGAAACTGCTGCTGAGCCCGGGAGGTGAGAGGATGCATCTCGGCGCCGGGCTGGACCCAAATCTCTCAGGGCCGCCAGTCTTCCGCGGCTTCCCTGCCTCCTACAGCGCGGTCCCCCAGGCCCTCCCCAGGACCCTCCGGCCCAGAGGCCGCTCCGCCGCGCTTTTGGGGGGCTTTGGCATTATCTATTTTATCATTTAGAAAATCGAGGTCCAAGGAGGGGATGGGATCCGTTGAATACTGGTAATAGCCACCATCTCTTAAGCGTTTGCCTTATGCCAGGCACTGTGCTTGACGCCTTGGGCAGATTATTTCCTTCAGTTCCCGCTGCAATCTTCTGAGGAAACTAAGGTTCAGAGAGGGTGGGCTCTTGGTAAATGAAATGAAGTCTCCAACCTCTTGAGGGCGCAGGGTCTAACGTGGACACTTGAGATATGTTCAAAATGCCAGGGAGTCCAGCAGACGGCACTGAGGGAAGGAACAGTGATGTTGGAGCGTATTTAAGCGTTAAAGCCCAGTGGGGGATTTACAGTCACTTCTAATCTTTTGTGGTGAATTGACAAGATCTTCCCAATTTAGGAGCCACAGAGACCACTTTATGTTGACGTGTAGTGGAGTTGTTAACCACTGTCATAGGGCAATATGTGTACTGTTTAATGAGAAACTATTTTGTTCTGTAAACCTTTAAAGTGAGAATAGCAGCACAACTGGAAGAACGTAATCGATGTCACTGAATTGTACATGTAGAAATGTTTGAAATAGTGTATCTTTGGCTATGTATATTTTCACCAAAAGAAAAAAAGGTCCTCCAAGGTCGAGAAGGCAGAGTGTTGACATGTCGTGGGGTTGTTAACCAATGTCATGAAACAATATGTGTACTGACTGTTTAATGAGAAACTATTTGTTCTGTAAACCTTCACCTAAAGTACAATAAAAATTTTTTTTAGATAAAATGCATGAGACAAAAAAAAAAAAAAAACCAGACCACTTTACAAGCTATATGCCCTTGGGCAGTTAACCTTTCTGCTTCTCAGTTTTTCATATTCCCTCCAATTCTGTTTTTTTCAACAGCATTGTTGAGATATAATATACATACTATGTAATTCACACATTTAAAGTGTACAATTCAGTGACTTTCAGTATATTCGTGCAGTTGTGCATCCCTCATCCCCACAATCAATTCTTGAACATTTTCATTACACCTGAAAGGAAACCCCACACCCCTTAGCCATCATCCCCCAACTCCCCTTTTCCCCAGTACCAGTAGACAGTACGGTGGATTCTGACTCATGGCCACCCAGTGTGTGTCAGAGGAGAACTGTACTCCATAGGGTTTTCAGTGGCTGATTTTTCTAAAATAGATTGCCAGGCCTTTCTTCTGAGGTTCCCCTGGGTGGACTCAAACTTCCTACCTTAGGTTAGCAGCCCAGCTCTCTTCTTTCTGGGGATTCCCTTCCTACTTTCCACTTGAGCTGTAGTTACCCTGCATTCTGTCCTTTAGTTCTGCAAGCCAGTAGGTTTCCATTAGAATTTTAGCTTTATTAATGCCTGCCCTTAGGCTAAAAGGTAAGGAAAAGCAGGAAACTTGCTCAGTGCAGTTTTTTCTTTTTTTCCCCTGAGTGTCAACCCTTCTCCGGTTTTTGCTCGTTTTTATCACTTTCAGGTGTCCAGAGGTTATAGTTATTTGTGGGAGGGTTGATCTGATAGGAGTTGTAATAGGTCTTTATTAATCACCCCTTTCATTCATTCTTTCATTCAATTGACTGACAAATATTCATTTGGTATGTACTTCATGCCTTATACTATGCAAAGCACTGACCAAACAAGAGAGACATGGTTCCCATCCTCATGAAATTTAAACTCTAGTGGAGAATAAAGGAAATAAACAGAAAATAATGACTGATTGTGATAAGTGCTATGGAGAATAGAAATTGGGTGTTATTACAAAGTAAATAGGGTGGGGGGGATGGATTTTAGACTGGTCAAGGGAGACTACCTCTGAAGATTTAAATTGAAATTTCCAGATACCCTATGACCTAGCATTTCCATTCTTAGCTATACATATTAAAAATTTGTGCACATTTCCACCAAGAAACCTGTACAAGAACGTGAAATAGACATTATTTGTAATATCTTCATATAAGAAATAATTAACAGTGGAGTGAATGGATAAAATAAATTGTGTGGTAAATATATAAACTCTAAGTAAATTCATTGGAATACTATACAACAATGACAATGAACAAGTTACAGTTATATACAACAATGTAGATGAATCTCACAAACATAATGCTGTGTAGAAGAATCCAGACATAAAAATATATGTGTGTGATTTTATTTACATAAAGTTCAAAAACAGGTAAAAACTACAGTGGTTAAGAATGCATGTTTAAGTGTGAAACTAAAGAAAGTGGTAAGCATAAAAGTCGGATTAGTGGTTACCTTTGGGAGAGAGAATGTAGTTAATGATGGGAAGGACGAATGAGGGGATCCTTGGGGAGCTGGCAATGTCTTCTTTTTAAATGTGAGTGGTGGTTATATGTGAGTTCCCTTTGTGATAATGCATTGAACTGTACTTTTTTGTTTTGTGCATTCTTTTCTATGTATATTAAAGAACGAGACCTCTAGGATCGAGCCATTTATGTTAAGACCTAGAAGAGTATTCCATGTGGAAAGTATAGTAGTTGTCCCGAGTTGGGAGTGAATTTGGCCTGTTTGAAGACCTGAAAAGAGGCCCATGTGGCTGAAGTGTAGAGAACCAGAGAGCGAGTGGAATGAGACGAGGCAGGCTGAAGAGGTAGCTGGAATTAGATCATGAAGAGCTTTACACCATGTTAAAGAAATCTGTTTTAAGTATTAAGAGGGCCCTTTTGCTGATATGTGGGAAGTAGATTTTTTGGGGAGAGGAGGAGTATAAGCAGGGAAATGAGTTAGGAGGCTGTTGCAGCAGTTCAGTTTAAAGATGATCATGGCATAGACAAAGATTGTATCGAGAGATGGAGAAAAATGGAGGAATTTGAGAAATATTTTGGAAGCAGACTAGATAATACTTGGTGATGGATTGGATTAGGGAGATAAAGAAAAGAGATGGAAAAGACTGGGTTAAATAACCAGGTTGGACTGCAGCAGGAAGTGGGGGGCATGGTGAGAATCAAGAGTTACATTTTGTACACGTTGAACTTGAGATGCCTAAGAAAGGAGCCTTGGTGGCACAATGGTTAAGCACTTAGTTGCTAACCAAAAGGTTGGCGTTTTGAACTCACCAGCCACTTTGCGGGAGAAAAGACCTGGCGATCTGCTTCTGTAAAGATTACAGCCTAGGAAACCCTATGAGGCAGTTCTACTCTATCTTATAGGGTCACTATGAGTCGAAATTGACTCGACGGCACACAGCAACAAGAAATATCCAGGTGGAGATGTCAAGTAGTGGTTGGAAATATGTATCCGGAATTTAGAGAGTACACATAAACTGGAGACATAAATTTGGGAGTTGTTAAAGACATGGGCCTAGATAAGATCATCTAAGGAGAGAGTGCAGGATCCAGCCAAGCCCTAGAGCATTTAGAAATCTGCTAGAGGAAAAGGAGCCAGCAGAGGAGACATTGCGGAAATGAACATCGACATAGGAGGAAAACCAGGAAAGTGTGTGTCCCAGAAGCCAAGAAAGAAGACTGTTTCAAGGAGAGAGTAGTCCACTATGTCAACTGCTGTTGAGAGTGTGTAAGGGCTCCATCACCAGTAGAGGGCAAAAAAGACCATTTTAGGAATGGGAAAAACAAAGTAGATCTTTTGGGAGGAGATAGCTAAATTAATTCCTTTGAACCCTATGTCTGTATTTTGTGATCTTCCTCACTAGAATGTAAATTCCATGAGGGAAGGGCCTTGTTTTGTTCAATGCTGTATTGCCAGCACCTAGAGCAGTTCGACTGAATGACTCTTCTGTGGTAAATGTTCAGTTTTTTAATTTCTGGGTACAGTATAAACCCTGTAAGATGACTGAGACACTGTCTTTGCACTCAAAACACATGGAGGGATAGAAATAAGCTAAATGAAGTATACATAACATGTTAGGTGCACTATTCCAATTACATCCAAAGCACTATGGCAGGGCAGGAAGGGTGATCTTGAATTCTGCTTAGGCTGGATTGGCATGACTGGGGGAGGCTTTCCAGAGCCAGTGATTTTGAGTTGGGCCTCAGAGGATGAACTGGAATGGGGCAAGGCATTCCACACAGAAGGAAGTACAATTTGTTTTCCATGTATATAACCTCCTTTTTTTCTTCAAAAGGATCGGGCTCAAGTTCACTACAGATCACAAAACGTGATGTCTTGTTGGCTACCTTAAAATCTAACCTGTCTGATTTGGAGGACAAGTTTCTGAAGGATCCTCATTGGACGACATTGAAACTCCTGAGAGATGAAATTGCTAATAAGATAGAATGGCCACAAAATTCTGTGGATGTCACCTGGAGTTTTACCTCTCAAACCTTGCTGTTGCTTTTGTGCTTAAAGGAAGCCATGTTCTGCCTTGCAGCTGATTTCAATCCAGGTAAACCTAATCCTAGGACTCCAGAGGCTGCTCCTGCCTTGAGCCCTGATACACTTAGCATCTCACAGCAGAAGACCGTCCAGTCAGTTTTGCAATTTGTAGTCACCTTAGGTGTCTGCCCCTATCTCATGCCTGGTGTTGGAGTCCCTTTGAGGTACAAGACTGAGTTTGTTGCTGTTGTTCAAGACCTGGTACGTCTCGATGCTGCCCCCAGTGCAACCCGGAGATTGTACTCCAGCTGCAGGGTCCTCGTAAATGTTGCTCAGCATGCATCTCTCGGGAGCTTGATTTTCTGCCACCATTTTGGGGATATTGCAGCAGGACTGTGCCAACTGGGATTCTGCCCAACCAAAAGAAAACCACAAAAACCTATGGAAGAGGTAAAGGTACACTGGGTGTGTGTGTGTGAATATGTGTATATATTTGTATGTGATTGTCACCAGGGATGGATTACCCAATAAGCAAGGTACACACAGGCTTACTTGTGCTTACTTTCACAAGTTTTCACCATGTGAAATTGTGCACTACAGATTAATAAATAAACACAGTTAAGCCCATGCATGCCTTGCTTACTGGTTAGTCCGCCCCTGGTTGTCATAAAAGACGATTCTTAGTTCTTTAGAAAAAAGATGATTGAAAGTCCTAGAATTCTTATTTCATGCCAAAGCCTTTCCATTGGATAAATCAATCTTTTTAGGGGAGACAGAGCTTTCATTTGTTGGATGCTAGTCCTTTGCATGCCCAGAGAGTCCATTTCACCCACCCCTTCTTGTCATTTTTTGAAACAGCTCTTTCAGACTATGTCTTTGATCTGTTGTTTCTCTTTTATAAAATGTGAATAGCGATATTTGCCTTGGATGGTGGTTGTGAGGATTCAGGATAATGTATGTAAAGCATGTAGCCCAGTCCCCAGTGGGTCTCGTAAAAAATAATTACCACTAGTGTTAGTATTAAACTATTCATACGTCCTCCTTCATTACGTTCTTGGGAGGATTAAATGAGATAAAATCTGTAAAGCACCTAGTACATTGTACAAGGAGGCCCTAGGTGGCGCAGACGGTTAAGCTCTCAACTACTAACCAAAATGTTGGTGGTTTGAACCCACCCATGGGCACCTCAGAAGACAAACCTGGCAATCTCCTTCTAAAAGGTTTCAGCCTGGAAAACCCTATGCATCAATTCCACTCTACGTACACCAGGTCACCATGAGTCAGAATTGACTAGATGGCAAAAAAAGAAAAGAAAAAATGTTCATTTTTTTGTTGTCACTCAGTCAGTAAACGTTTGAGAACCTAAACTACTAAAGGTGCTGTGAAGGTTACAGAAGCTTAAGACATGGTCATTCTCTTCTAGGAACTCACACACTAATCAGGGAGACAAGACTAACAAGTATGACATAGCAGGGAGCACTACTTCCCCTACAAGAGGACCACGCACATGAGTGTAGGAACCTAGCCAGAAGAAGCGGTAAGATATAAATGTATCTAGGGTCAGGGAAGCTCTTAGGCAGGTTACTTCCTTAGCCACTGCAGCCTGGTCTCAATGCCTATGTGTCTCATTTCTCTGTCATTTTCCTATCTCACCCGATTCCTTGTTCCTTTTCTACTCTTTCTGTTGCCTATGTTCATAAACATTTGCCTGAAAGCCACTATCATCCACATAGTGACACAAAATTATGAGCTCCCCCAGTGCCTTTATGTTACAGAGAACATAGCATAACTCCAGGGTTAGGAGTACTGACAATTCTATCAGTGCCTACTGCCTGCACATTCCTGAGATAGGGGGATCTGGATTAACAGGTTTTGTTACTGTTATTGGGACTAAGCAGTGCCCTAGGCAGGACAGGAAAAGAAAAGGGAAATGACGGAGAAGACGTTGGCAGAAAGGGAAACAAACTGGGTGCACATGATGACGCTTGACAAAGTCCCACCAATAGCTGCTGCTCTAAGCAGCATCATTATCTTAATTTGCTAAGTGGTAATGGGTAGGACCCTGACTGGTTGACTGTGAGGTTAGTAATTACCAAAGGGAGACATTACTGTGGGACTCCAGAGGGCCCAGTAAATAGCATCTCTCTTCCTTGCCCAAGTTCTATCAATTAAAAAACACTTAACAGAATAAGATGAGAAATCAACTGTCACTCTAAAGGCAAAGTTGGAAGATGTAACTTATATAAGGAGACAAATGGGCTTCCTAACAGTGCACTCAGAGTTAGACGTGCTACTCACCCAGTTTTAAGGAGTACGGGAAAACTACAGTGCCCTCTGAGCCATGGCTGGGGATATGCCACCGTAAAATGTGCAGCAAGGAAGAGCAGAACAGAATGTGCACTTGCTCCCAAGAAAGAGGAACAGCTGAGCTGTGCATGCTCAAACTCACCAATAAGTGAGTGTGTTCCAAACTTACCAATAAGATAAATCACATCTCAGTCCAGAAGCAGAGTGCATGAGGGGATGGAGAGAGGGCCAGGGATGTTGAAGGAGTACAGCTTTCTCCATGTAAAAGGAAATCAAGAGAGGAAAGAAGCATTTCCTTCTAATGACTGCTTGCCTGGTTTGTATTCCTCTAAAGCCAAGTGCATGTTTCTTCCAGGTTTTAAATGAAGAGGAAAGAGCCCTATCTAGGGGGGCCTTGAGAGACATCTTGGATCAAGTGTATCAACCATTAGCAGTCCGGGAATTACTTATCCTCCAGGGAGGACCAGCCCAGGTATTCTTGTGGGTGAATCATTAATGATAATGTGTGTTGTGCTCTCTTCTCTGGGGAAATTAGATAACTAGTCGACTATGTACCAATCTAGTTGAACCTTATTTCATTTTTTAAATCATTAAGTAGTATTTATAAAACTGAGTTACACTGATCCTTAGGATAATTTAAAAGGATTTTTCATTTAATGGAATGATGGATGCTTTTTTCAATAACTTTATGATCACTTTTTCAGGCTTATGGCAATTTTATTTAAAATATATTTGATTCATTCTGAAACTGGATTTGTTAACTAAAAGTTGGCTGTTTGACAATCCATTCTTCTGGCAGAAATATTTGGATACCTTATTCTTTGAAGTATTTGAAGGCAAAAATTAAAACTAGAACTTTTATTGTGACTATTCTTAGCTCCTTTGTTTGAAAAATAGTGCTATACTACTAAACATAAGTTTCTTTTTTTCTCCTTAAAAATAATGATTTATCTGAAATTGTTTAATTTTGTGATGTAGGTGGAATTATCTGTTTTCTTTTTGTACCTAAATTTTAGTTATAAATCTAGGTGAGCAAAGGGTGAGGGGCCAAATTAATTGACTGTAAGTCAGGAACAATGACCTGCTGAAGCTGGCTACAGAGATGCCTCCTAGTTGAAGTCATTTCTCCTCTCCTGCCCAGAATACTGCTATAGCCTCCCATTGGGCTTTACTGGCCTCATACTCCACTTCTCTGAAAGAGTCCATAGTTTGCCAGATTAAACCAAATGCATTATAAGAGCGTGGTGGAAAGCAGAGGCTCTGGGGTTAGGCACACCAGATTCAACCCAAGTGTGCTGTTGTGTGAATTGCCTTCCTTAGTTTTCTTACCTATAAAATGGGGTTAATAATAGTGCCTTCCTTGTAAGGCCCTTTTGAGATTATGTGGGAAGTACTTAGCCTAGTGCCCGGCACATACTAACCCCCTCAATGAATGGTAATTATTAATTCTCCTTAAATAAAAGAGTCAGAGGACAGGCTAGTTAGGATTAAATGTTTCTGTCACCAATTTTTATGCTCATAGTTAACTGCAGTGATTGTTTAGTGTTCTATTTAGGGACATCAAGTCTGTTTTGTTCATAGTGGCCCCAGAGCTCTCATGGAGCCCTTGAAGAAATCCAATTGTTTCTTGAAATTGCTGTGTCACAAGAAATCAAAGTAGCTAGGACTGTGGAGGCAAGGGCCAGAGTTCTTCCTCACTGTGGTGAATGGTCCTCTTAGTGGTGAATGTTGTTCATAAGAATCTGCTTTGGAAACTAGATTTAATTGGAAGGACGGGATTCATAGATTGCTTGGATTAACTTTGTGTTCCCAAAGTCTATATTTTATTCCTGATGTGTTTATTTCTGAGTTTAAAATTTCACTTGATACTTCGTTCATACTCTATTTCTACTTTCTTAAAAATGATGCTAAAAAAAAAAAAAAAATGCTGAAGTTTTGTAAATGAGAGAGCTTTCCAAGGAAGATATATTGCTCTTTTGCAGTCTGTATAGCACACTGTTAATTGTCAGTACGACTCAGTGATTCAGCATTTAAAAAATTTTTTCCACATATTATTATATTTCATTGATATGAAGAATTCATATCTTCCCCTTTCTTTTTTTGTAGCCCTGCACAGATGGGAAGACACAGGTTGGGTCTCTGGCCCCAGCTTGGCTTCGGCGTCTTTGTGGGCAGCTGCTCTCTGAAAGATTAATGCGACCCAGTGGTGTTCAGGCAGTAGTCCGGGGCATTTTGGAAGGAGCAGGGGGTAAGGAATAAAGTTTTTCTTTTACTTTGGTATCAGTTTCCCTGTGAGTCAGAATCTAAGGTGAATTATTGGTCTTTAGCATCTGCCTTTAAAACCTGATTAAAACTCAACTGTGCCTTTGTAGAGATTGAAGAAGTTAAACTTGGAGGCCTTTAATGAGCTTTCTTTCTAAAGAAGTTAATTTTCCTGTCTTTTTAAAAAATTGTTTAATTTATTTTGTTGTTATTGTTGAGAACATACACCAATTCAGCAAGTTTCTACATGTACAGTTCAGTGGCATTGATTACATTCTTCCAGTTGTCCAACCATTCTCACCCTCCTGTTCTGAGTTGTTCTTCCGCCATTAACATAAACTCACTGCCCTCTGAGGTTCCTATTTAATCTTTTGAATTGCTTTCTCAATTTGATCCCATATAGATAGTTCTTAAAAGAGCATAATTCTCAAGGCAGACATTTTTTACTAGGTAAGCTAAAGTATTGTTCTGTCATTTTTAAAAAATAGTGTGACACACTGCTCATATTGTTGAATGATATTTTATAATATTAGAGGAAAGCACAGAAAGTTGAAATAAAAACCCTGAAGAAAGTGATGAAATTTTCTCTGGAAAAGGGATTTATACCAGGGTGCTAAAGATTACTTCACCTCAGCACTTAAAATACAAAATAGTTCTCTTAAAGCTGGATATACCTTTGAGATGCAAACTTTAGGATGAGGTTTTAGATTCATTTCCCCAGTTGTATTGTCCAAGTCCTCATTAATAGAAAAAGTTAATTATCATGCTAAGCCTGGTAGTAGCTTACATTTATATTTTTGTTTTATTTAAAAAATAAAATTATGCATGCACATAGTTTAAAATGTCAACGAGGCCTGCAAGGCTTAAACTGAAAAATACCAGCCCTTAACATCACCCTCCTCCATTTCCCATCCCCAGAAGCAGTATACAACTACGATTACTTTTATTTTTTCATACAACAGTTTGTACTCTTGGAGTTAGTAATAATCTTTTTTGTTTCTTTACTTAGTTTCATACATACTTATCACTAATTTATTTCCAAACTCTTCACCATTTGCTTAAATTTCCTGTTAATACATTCAAATACATCAGATATTCTCAGTTTTACCTTCTTAAAAATCTCTCTCTCTTGAGATTTCTGACCTACTCTAATATGGGTTACTTTCTATATAGTGATCATTCTGGGAATTCCTTTCACCTTTATCCTGGTGATCCCTTTGCTTTTCTTTTTTGTTCAGTTCCTTATCTCCTATATCCCATAAGTATTAGTTTCCTATTGCTGCTATAACAAATCACCACAAATTTAGTGGCTTTGTTCATGGAAATGACACTTAAATTGAGCCCTGAAGGTGGAGTTGGAATTTACTAGGTGAAGAGTGAGGTAAAACCATTGTAGGCAGAGGGCGGAGTAGGTATGAAGGACCTAAAATAGAAAAGAGCATAATGTTTTTGAGGGAGTTTCAATATGGGTAGAGCAATGAGGGCAGAGAGTCGGAAGAAAGTGGTGTGAGATGAGAGTGGAGAGGTGGGCAGAGGCCATATTATGGAGGCCTTACAGGCCTAATTTAGCATTTTGAACTTTATTCTGAGGGCAATGAGAAACCGTTGAAGAGTTTTAAGAAGGCGAGACATGCTTAGATTTACATTTTAGAAATAATCTAACTGGATGTAGTGTGAAGAATGCTAAGAGCAGAAGAAGGGCAATCAGTTAAGAAGCAGTAGTCTGAGAGATTGTGATGGCTTGGATCAATGTGATAGCAGTAGCAATGGAAAGAAGTGAATGAATTTGAGAGATATTTAAGGGGTCATGTTATTAGAACTTTTTTTCTTTTTTTCACGTTATTAGAACTTAATGGAGAGCGGATATGTGGAGAGTGAAGAAGAGAGAAAAACCAATCTAACTTTCCATTTCCAACTTCGTTAGTGTACTTTGGAGCCCTGGTTGCACAGTGGTTAAGAGCTTAGCTGCTAACAAAAAAGTCCGCAGTTTGAATCCACCAGCCACTCCTTGGAAACCCTATGGGGCAGTTCTGCTCTGTCCTACAGGGTCTATGAGTCGGAATCGACTCGATGGCAACGGGTAAATGTACCTTGGTCCTGTCAGACAAAGGTGAGGTTAATGTGGTTGGTAGACATTGATAGATTTGGTCTGGAGTGGCAGCAAGATTTCTTCCTCTCAGTTCTGCTGTAGCTTCTGGGACCAGAGAAATTATCAGTTACCTCTGAGAAGTTGTTACATGCAAATAGATTCTTGTACCTTCCTTTTTCTTGGAAGGGTTAGAGTTCACCAAAGGGCATGTAAATTGGAGAGATGATGTAAGAAAATTAGAACTCTTTGTTTGCTGTAAACTTTTTACTTACTTACGTAGGTATGTATTTGTTGTTTATCCATATCTTATTTCTTTTCAAAAATGGTCTGAATTTTTTAAATTAAAATTTACATTTACCCATATATTTGCCATTTCTGGTCCTTTTCATTTCTTTGTCTGGATCCCAATTTCAATCCAAATTTCTTTCTGCTTGAAGAACTTTTTTTTAACCTTTCTTATAGTATAGGACTGCTGGCAGTAGATTCTCTTAGCTTTTGTTTGCAACAGTTTATGTCTCTCTCCTTTTTGAAAGATATTTTTGCTGGGTACAGAATTCTAGGTTGACAGTTTTTTTCTTTCAGTATTTTAAAGATCTTGCTCCATTGTCTTCTGGCTTGCATGGTTTCTAATGAAGAGACATCTGTCATTTTTATTTTTGTTCTTCTGCCTTCATTTCTCTGGGTACTTTTAAGATTGTTTTCTTTATCAGTGGTTTTTAGAAATTTGATTATGATATGCCTTGGTGTGGTTTTCTTCAGGTTTCTTCTGCTTAGGATTTCTTGAGCCTCTTGGAGCTGTGGTTTTTATCAAATTTGGGAAAATTTCAATCATTATCTTTAAATATTTTTTCTGTTCTTTGTTCTCTCCTCTCTTACTGGGATTTGAATTACACCTAATGTTACACTTAATATTGTCCTACCATATCATCTTTTTCAGTCTTTTTCTGTCTGTGTTTCATTTGGATAATTTTTATATTTCTGTGTCTTCACTAATCTTTTCTTCTGTAGGGTCTTATCTGCCATGAAGGTAATTTGGCCCCAATACTAAGGCAGTACCCTCTGAGGATTCTACTTGATGCCCTGTGTGTGTTAGAAGGTCTTTTCATGCTGGCTAGTGGGAGCACAAACTCTTCCCAACCCTGTGTGAGCTCTAGGGATTGTTCCACCTACTCCTTTTTGGTGATTCTTGCCCCAGCTTTGGGTATTTTTCTCCCACGTGTACACAGAGTATACTCTACCAAAGACTTAAAAGAGGACCCCCTGCAGGTTTCCAGAGCTCTGTATCTGTGCATCTCTCACCTCTCTAGTGTTTTGCCCTGAAAATTTCAGCCACCTTGGCCTCCATGAACTCTGAACTCTGCTTCTTTGACTCAGTGAGATGTCAGGCTTCATTTACGTTCCCCTTCACAGTGCTGAGGCCTGGAAACTCCCTCTAGGTGGCAAGCTAGGGCAGTCATGGGGCTCATCTTGTTTGTTTCTCTTCTTTCAGGGATCAGTGTCCTGGGCTGCCTGTTCAGTGTCTGAAAACCATTGTTCGTATATTTTGTCCAGGGTTTTAATTTTTTTTTAATTGTGCTTTAGGTGAAAGTTTACAGCTCAAGTTAGTTTCTCATACAAAAATTTATACACACATTGTTATGTGACCTTGGTTGCTATCCCTATAATGTGACAGCACACTCCTTTCCACCCCAGATTTCCTGTGTCCATTTAAGCAGCTCCTATCGCTTTCTCATCTCGCCTCCAGACAGGAGCTACCCATTTAGTCTCGTGTATCTACTTGAACTAAGAAGCACACTCTTCACAAGTGTGATTTTACATCTTATAGCCCAGTCTAATCTTTGTCTGAAGAATTGGCTTAGGGAGTGGTTTTAGTTCTGGGTTAACAGAGAGTCCAGGGGCCATGTCTTCTGGGGTTCCTTCAGTCTTGGTCAGACCACTAAGCCTTGTCTTTTTACTAGAATTTGAGTTCGGCACCCCATTTTCTCCTGCTCTGTTGTGTTCCCGGTCAGGGTGGTCATTGGTGGTAGCCAGGCACCATCTAGTTCTTCTGGTCTCAGGCTGATGGAGTCTCTGGTTTATGTGGCCCTTTTTGTCTCTTGGGCTAATATTTTCCTTGTGTCTTTGGTGTTCTTTATTCTCCTTTGCTCCAGGTGGGTTGGGACCTAATTGATGCATCTTAGATGGCCGCTCGCTAGCTTTTAAGACCCCAGACACCACTCGCCAAAGTAGGATGCGGAACATTTTCTTAATAAACTTTGTTATGCCAGTAGACCTAGATGTCCCCTGAAGCCATGGTCCCCAGACCCCTGCCCCTGCTACACTGTCCCTCAAAGTGTTTTGTTGTGTCTAGGAAACTTCTTAGCTTTTGGTTTAGTCCAGTTGTGCTGACTTCCCCTGTATTGCGTGTTGTCCTTCCCTTCACCTAAGATAATTCTTGTCTGTACTGTCTAGTTAGTGAATACCCCACTGTCTCCCTCCCCACCCTCATAACCATCAAAGAATGTTTTCTTCTGTGTTTAAACCTTTTCTTGAGTTCTTATAATAGTGTTCTCATATAATATTTGTCCTTTTGTGACTGATTAATTTCACTCAGCATAATGCCTTCCAGATGCAGCCATGTTATGAGATACTTCACGGATTCATCGTTTTTCTGTATCATTGAGTAGTATTCCATTGTGTGAATATACCATAATTTGTTTATCTATTCATCTGTTAATAGGCACCTAGGTTGTTTCCATCTTTTTACTGTTGTAAACAGTGCTGTGGTGAACATGGGTGTGCATATATCTATTTTATTTCTCTAGGATATATTCCAAGGAGTGGGATTGCTGGATCATATGGTACTTCTATTTCTAGCTGTTTAAGGAAGTGCCAAATCAATCTCCAAAGTGCAGGGTTTTAATTTTTAAGATGGTAAGGTAATATAGTCCCTGTTACTCCATCATAGCTGTAGTTTAAGGCAGTTTAAATAAAATGATACATATAAAGAGGCAGTACAATAATAATAATAATAAAAATATTAAACACTGAGAAGAAGCTTTTGTCCAAGTCATATGAATAATATCATTACGATTGCCTGAACTTGTTGCCGTCAAGCCAGTTCCGACTCATAGCGACCATGTAGGACAGAGTAGAACTGCCCCACAGGGTTTCCAAGGCAGTAATCTTTACAGCAGCACACCGCCAGATCTTTCTTCCAGGGAGCAGCTGCTGGGTTTGAACCGTTGACCTTTTGGTTAGCAGTGGGTGTTTTAATCACTTTTTACTGAGTATCCCAGAAACCAGGATCACAGGAAAGTACAGAAGGGTATACTGTCTTATAGAAGAACAAAAATTTTTTTGTAGAGAAAAAAGCATTTGGGCCTAAATTTCCAGGGTCATTTATCACATGGAACTTTTATGTGGGGAGCTGCCATGAGTTTTTGACATCTGTGTCCATTGGTGACAGCTGGGGCAGCTGGTGGAAGTGATGCTGAGGTGATGGCTGCTGACTGGAAGAAGTGTGACTTGATTGCAAAGATTTTGGCCTCTTGTCCCCAGCAGTCTCTTTCACCAGAGAGTTACTATGAGGATATCTGCCCCCAGGTAAATAATTTTATTTCTTTTGAGGATTATCTGCTTATTTACGGAAAGAGGACTTTTTTTTTAAGTAGGCTTAATTATATATATATATGTTTGTACTTTACATCAAGGTTTACAGAGCAAACTAGTTTCTCATTAACAATTAATACATGTATTGTTTTGTCTCATTGGTTGCCAACTCCACGGTATGTCAACACTCTCCCCTTCTCGACCTTGGGTTCCCCATTACCAGCTTTCCTGTCCCCTCCTGCCTTCTCATCCTCGCCCCTGGGCTTGTGTGCCCATTTAGTCAGAAAGAAGACTTTTTTTTAAAAAATATTTTATTGTACTTCAGGTGAAGGCTTACAGAACAAATAGTTTCTCATGAAACAGTAGTACACATGCTGTTTTATGACATTGGTTAACAACCCCACGACATATTAACCCTCTAAATTCTCAACCTTTTTTTTTTTTCTTTTTGGTGAAAATACACGTAGCCAAAGATACACTGTTTCCCAAAAATTCTTACATACACAGTTCAGTGACATTGACTACGCTCTTCCAATTGTGCTGTTATTCTCACATAAGATGAAGGCTTACAGAACAAAATAGTTTCTCATTTAACAGTTACTACAAATGTTGCCCTGTGACAATGGTTAACAATCTCACAACACATCATCAATAGCCTTACTCAACCTTGGGTTCCCTATCACCAGCTTCCTTGTCCCCTTCTGCCTTCTGGCCCTTGTCACTGGACTCCTGTACCTTGTTAGTCTCATTTGGTTTTATGGGGCTGTCCACTCCCAGGCTGAACCGTGAACCTCGGAGGTAACTTCACCACTGAGCTAAAAGGGTGTCTGGGGGCCATACTCTCGAGGTTTCTTCAGTCTCCTTTAGGCCAGTAAATCTGGTCTTTTTTTTGTGAGTTTGAGTTATGCTCTACATCCTTCTCCAGCTCTGTCCAGAACCCTCTGTTGTGATCTTGGTCAGAGCAGTAAGTGGTGGTAGCCGGGCGCCATCTAGCTGTACTGGACTCAGTCTGGTGGAGGCCTTGATAGCTGTGGACAGTTAGTCCTTTGGACTAATCTTTTCCTTGTACCCTGTTCTCTTCATTCTCCCTTGCTCCCAAAGGGATGAGACCAGTGGAGTATCTTAGATGGCCGCTCACAGGCTTTTAAGACCCCAGACACTACTCACCCAGGTAGAATGTAGAGCACTGTCAGAAAGAAGACTTTTAACGTTCCTCTAATATTGAGGTAAAAGCAGTATTGTAAGTGAGTAAAAGTCTGTGGATGAGATTGACCTAATTGTTAGGTTTCAGAATGCCTCACAATTTTTTTTTTTTTGTTGTTGTTGAGAATATACACAGAAAAATATGCATCAACAGTTTCTACATATGCAATTCAGTGATTACATTCTTAGAGTTGTGCAGCCATTCTCACCCTCTTTTTCTGAGTTGTTCCTCCCCCATTAACATAAACTCACTGACCCCTAAGATTCCTATCTAATTTCTCCAGTTGGCCTTGTCAATTTGATAACCATATAGATCGTTTTTAAAAGACCATAATGCTCAAGGCAGACGTTCTTTACTAGTTAAGCTAAACTATCGTTTGGTTTTAAGAAGACTTCAGGGAATATTTTTGGTTTAAGGTTTAAACGTTATCTCAGGGCAGTGGTTTCAGGGGTTCATCCAGCCTCCATGGCTCCAGAAAATTTGTGCCTTACCATTATTAAATGACTAGCCTGGCTTGCTCTCAGGGCTAGAATATGAAACTAAAGTTTCATCCTGTTGATTATATTTTCTCTCTGTGTCTTTAATTAGTTTTTCATAATAGGCATTAAATGAACAAGGTAAATTCACATGATCCACGATTTAAAAAGTGCAAAAAAATAAACTCAAAAGTAAGTTTCCCTCCTATCCCTGTCCCCTAGTCAGTCAGAGGTAGTTATTGTTACCAATTTCTTATTTATCTTTCCTGAGATATTCCATGTATTATGCATATATAAGAATATGTTTATATTGTATGTATGTGGTATATATGTTCTAATTTTTATCAGATGGTAACATGCTACATGCACGGTTTTTCATTTTTTTTTTTTTTTTTTCACTTAACATTATTCCTTGGAGACCATTTCATATAGAGCTGCCTCATTCTTTTAATGGGAACATAGTATTTCACCAAGTCAGTGTACCATAACTGATTTAATCAGCCTGCTATTGATGGACATTTGAGTTGTTTGCATTCTTTTGCTGTTACACACCATGCTATGGTTAATATCCTTCTTTGTGCATACATGCTAGTGTTGCCATAAGAAAAATTCCTAGAACTGGAATTACTGATGTATGTGCATTTAAAATTTTGATTGATATTATCTATCTGTTGCCCTGCATGTTTGCCTACAAGGTGTTACAAAACTTTTTGATCTTTACTTAATTAGATAGGTGAAAAGTTAGGAAGGCATTTTCTTCATCAAATCTACCTATGAATTTAGATGTAAGACATGCCTTTTGGATTGCAGTTTGAAGAAGATCATTGAGTTGTTACACTGATCTTCAGGGTTCTTATGGGTGGGCATGCATGGAAACAAAATATCACAATGCAAAGATCTCATATTGAAAAGTACTGAGTATAAATTACTTCTCTTACAGAACAAAGTTGTCACTTTCAATGATGAGTAAATTTTTTTTTAAATTAGCAGTGGTAGTTTAGGTACTTAACAAAATGATAAAATCAAACCACAGGTTTCAGGCCTGCCGAGTCTCTCTTTGGCAGTGTCAGAGGCCATGTATAGTTTGCAGACAGAAGATTCTCCTGCTTACAACAGGAGTCACTTTTAAATCAGGACCAGAAATGAATTTTCCATTGATTGCTAATATTGGGAAAAACCCACTCTTACGCACTGGGGATAAATGTTTATTTGTAAGAGTAAGATAGATTCTTGTCTGGGATTGCTCAGGTACAGTAGGCTCTTCAGACCCTAAAATATTTCTGTGCTTTGACCCAGTAATTTCATTTGGCGGGACTATTTATAATAGCAAAAATTAGGGAAAAAACCTGAATGTCTGGAAATAAGGGAATAATTTAGTGAATTATGACATATAACTTGAATATAATATTTTTGAGGAATTTATAACATGAGATTTCAGCAATATGTAAAACTACGTATTAAGTGTGATCTCAATTAAAGAGAAAAATTATACAGAAAATGTACTGCAAAGAATATACCAAAAATGTTTATAGTGTTTTGGGGAAGGTTTTTAATTTTCTTCTTAATACTTTATTTTCTACATTGAGTATGTATTTTATAAATGAGATAAAATTATTTATTAAAAACATAGCCCCTTCAGTTCTCACACCCTTTGAGACTAGGTTGTTAAATTTAAAAAACAATTCTGTTTAATCAGTATTATTTCAATGTGCTTTTTTTTTGGCTTAAAGAAATTAATGCTTTCTCTTTCTACTTAATGTAATGCTTCTAGCAAAGAGCCTGAATTTACCTCCTGTAATTTTTCTTTTAGATTCTGGATTTATTTCACCTTCAAGATAAATTGACAGCACGACAATTTCAGAGAGTTGCTACCACTACATTTATTACTATGTCAAGGGAACGCCCACAGTTGGCGGCAAAGTATTTACTTCAACCAGTGTTAGCCCCTCTTCATCGATGTTTGAATACAGCAGGTAAAGGAGGAAGCCTGGTGGCTAGGTGTCCCTCAAAAGGACCCTCTTCAGTGTTTTAGATTTAAATGATTTAAATCTATGGTATTTCCATGTCTTTAGTTTTACTCTCTCCCTCACAACTTTTTATATTGAAAAATTCACTATATAAAATTTCCAATAGTAGTACATTTAACCAGCCCATATATGCTTCACTTAGATCCACCAACTGTTAACATTTTGGCCACATTCACTTCATCTTTCTTTCTACACACATTTTTTCTGAATTACTTAATAGTTGCAGACATCATGACACTTTACTCCTAAAAATACCACAGCATTCATCTCCAGAGAAAAATGGCAGTCTCCTACATGACTACAATGCAATTATCACACTCAGGAAATTTAACATTGATAATATTATTATCTAAGATACAGACTTAATTCAGATTTATCCAGTTGTCCCAATAATTTTCTATGTAGTTTTTTTTTTTTTAATCTAGAATCCAATCAAGCAACATGCATTGCATTTACTTTGTTATGTCTTTTTAGTCTCCTTTAACGTAGACTAGTTTCCGAGTCTTTTACCACATTTTTGTAGAGCCCAGGTCAGTTGTGTTATGGATGTTCCTCAATTTATATTTGTCTAGTTGTTTTCTCATGATTAGGTCCAAGTTAAACGTTTTGGCAGAAATACTACATAGATGATTTTTTTCCCCTCAATACATCACATCAGGGGGCACGTGTTATCAGTATATCCCATTATTGTTGTTGTTGTTGTTAGCTGTGGTCAAGTTGGCCCCTGACTCGTGGTGACCCAGTGCACAACAGAATGAAATGCTACGCAATCCTGCACCATTGCTATGATTGGTTGTGGATTGAATCATTGTGATGCATAGGATTTTCATTAGCTGGTTTTCAGAAGTAGATCTCCAGGCCTGTCTTCTAGTTTTTCTTAGTCTGGAACCTCCACTGAAACCTGCTGAGCATCATAGCAACACAGAAGCCTCCAGTGACATATGGATGGTGGCTGCACATGAGGTGCATTGACCAGGAATAAAACCTGGGTCTCTGACCTACATGGAAGACCCCCATATCCCATTATCATTGTTGTTAGGTGCTGTCGACTCTGTTCTGACTCATAACAGTTCTATGTACAACAAAACAAAACTGCCCAGTCTTGTACCATCTTCACAATCCTTGCTATGTTTGAGTCCATTGTTGTAGCCTCTGTGTCAATTCATCTCATCAAGGGTCTTCCTCTTTATCGCTGACCCTCTGCTTTACCAAGCATGATGTCCTTCTCCAGGGACTGGTCCCTCTTGATAACGTATCCAAAGCATGTGAGATGAAGGCTCGCCATGTTAAATTTGATCATTTGGTTAAAGTGGTGACGGACATATTTCTCCACTGTAAAAATAGCTTTTCCCCTTTGTAAGAAATAAGAAATCTATGGAGTGATAGTCTGAGACTATCCTGTTTCCCAGTAGTCTTTCATACTGTGTAAAAAAAATTGGCATAGCGGCACTTCTGAAAATACCGGAGGAGAGTGCAATTGGCAGGCAAACATAGAAGGCACGTGTTATTTGCATAAAAATACGGTATTTAAGTATCAGTATGGATTCATGAACTTTTTTTATTCACTATGTTACCATGCATTCTTGTCACTCATTTTAATGCTCAGATTTTTCCAGATTTGGCCAGTGGCATTAGTTCTGTTTTAATTGCTTAAAAGATCGACATTTTCACCACTTCCCTCAGTATGTTTTCATGCTTTGCTGAGCTTGATGCTGGGCTATGGAGTATTATTTTAGCATTCTTAATGAGTAAAAGAACCTTCCAGACAGTAGTTTGTAAGGTTAAAATGAAGAGAGAAAATGATGCTGTGGTTAAGTGCTCGAATACTAGCTGAAAGGTTGGCAGTTTGAACGCACCCAGAGGCACTTCAGAAGTCAGGGCTGGTGATGTGCTTCTGAAAGGTTACAACCTTGAAACCCTGTGGAGCAGTTCTGCTCTGCACTTATGGGTTGCCATGAGTCTGAATCGACTTGGTGGCAATTAGCAACAAACAACAACATGGTTAAACCAAATTTAGATTTCTGTAGACTTTGTATATAAGTAAGTCATTTGTCATATAAATTTTAAGGGTATATATGTAGGCCTGGTGGTGGGATGTGGATGGAGCTAGTCTAATTCTTGTCTATGGTAAAACTTTACCACACTGAGCTTTGGTAAAGTGTAATTGGTGATCATTCAGACATGACAAACATGATATATAAAAAAAAATTGAAATTCCTTTATACATTTGTTGTAAATCCAGTCTAGAATCACTGTGTTCTTCAAAAATGGCTTAAAAAATGAAATATTATTTCTGTTGGCCTTCAGTGTTAGGAGGGTCTAGCGGTTCTTATATATCTAATTTCATGTATTAAAACTGTACCTGGTTACTAATCTTTTTATTTTCTTATCTATGCCTGATTTCCTTTAATCTAGAGCAGTGGTTCTCAAAGGGTGGTGCAGGACCAGCAGTATCAGCATCGCCTGGGAACTTATTAGAAATACAAATTCTTGGACTTTGCCTCAGACCTACTGACTCAGAAACTCTGGGGTGGGGCCCAACACTCTGTTTTAACAGGTTCTCTGAGTGATTCAAATGGGTGTTAAAGTTTGAGCGCTGATCTAGAGGCCTAGATTCATTCCAGTTATGGGTCAGTTATTTTTTTTTACTGGACTTTGCTTATTCATTCAAGAATATTTATTGGACATCATTTTACCGGGCATTGTTCATGTGTTAGATTACATTTGTAACACTAGCCACATGTTTTGCATGTACAATCTACTGACAACAAAAAAGGACAAGGCACGAATATGACTGATCTTATATAGTCCCATCATTGCCACTGGAAAAATAATCTAAAGTATATGCTTTCTTATATTGTTTTTCATATCGTTGTCGTATTTTTAGGACTATGTGACGATGATGAATTACCTCAGAGTTTTATGCACATTTTTTTACATTAAAAAAAATGAAACTTTTATTTTGGAAATCTATTTGGGATCGGGAAGGGTGTACGTCAGGTTTGTAACCTTTCATCATACTTATTCAGTCTGTATGCTGAGCAAATAATTTGAGAGGCTGTACTATATGAAAAAGAACAAGGCATCAGAATTGGAGGAAGACTCATTAACAACCTGCTATATGCAGATGATACAACCTTGCCTACTTAAAGCACTTACTGATGAAGATCAAAGAGTATATAGCCTTCAGTATGGATTATCTCTCAACATGAAGAGAACAGAAATGCTCACACCTGGACCAATAAGTAACATCATGATAAATGGAGAAAAGATTGAAGTTGTGAGGGATTTCATTTACTTGGATCCACAAATCAGGGCCGATGGAAGTAGCAGTCAAGAAATCAAACAACATACTGCATTTGTCAAATCTACTGCAAAAGACCTCTTTAAAGTGTTGAAAAGCAAAGATGTCACTTTGAGGACTAAGGTGTACCTGACCCAAGCCATGGTATTTTCAGTCACCTCATAAATATGTGAAAGCTAGACAGTGAATAAGAAGACCAAACAAGAATTGACGCCTTTGAATTATAGTATTGACAAAGAATGTTTAATACACCATGGACTGCCAGAAAAATGAAAAAATCTGTCTTGGAAGAAGTGCAGCCAGGAAGCTCCTTGGAAGCAAGGGAAGTTTGTCTCACATACTTTGGACATGTTATCAGGAGGGACCAGTCCCTAAAGGACATCATGCTTGATAAGGTAGAGGGTTAGCGAAGAAGAGGAAAACCCTCAATGAGATGGATTGATACAGTGGCTGCAACAGTGGGCTCAAACATAGCAGTGATTGTGAGGATGGCGCAGGACCAGGCAGTGTTTCATTTCTGTCATACATGGGGTCTTATGAGTTGGAACCAACTCGACAGCACCTAACAACAACATTTCACATTTTAATAACTTTTGATATCAAAATGCATCTCACAACCACGGTTGGCCAGGTGGCAGTCATGAAGTAGTTGGCTGTGCCTGCAAATGAGCATTAAAACTTGCAGAAAGAAGGGACTTCGGCAACATGGTGCTCTCGGCAGAAGCACCACGCCATCCCTCCACAGCAGAGATCTGAAAAACTAAGCCAGACAGAGAAAACAGCAATCCTGAAATCTTAAACATCAAATGAAGAGATAACTCAGCCAAGCACCAAATGGAATAAGAAACTGATAGAGAACAGAGAGGGAGGAGATATACATGGAGAGGTCCCCTATCAGCTAATGCAGCATGGATGTGCCATCTTGGACTCCTATCAGAGACCAGCAAATAGTAGGTACGAGGAAGCAGCTTCACGGAGCTTCCAGCAGGAGACAGAACAAACGGTAAACAGCGATATATGCTTTCCCACCCCCCACCCTTCTTCACCCCCACTCGGCCTCCTCTGCTTCCCGAGGCCACAGTCTCTTGGCTGAGAAGCACAGGCTGCTTGGATTCCACCTGCCCGCACTGGCCGACTCCCTGAGTGCCATTTGTTGGCTGCTGGTGTTGCTTTTTTTCCATTTCTTTTGATTTCTTCCTTACCTCTCACCACCTCCCTCTCCTTTTGCTCAAATACCTGGCTCCATGTGCCATCTTTGCTTCTTCCTGAGGGGCTGTGGAGCTCCGTGCGAGTGTGGAACTGCTTGCAAGTCCATGCTGCAGCGCTGGTGGGATCCCGGGGCTTTTTTATGTTTGTTCATTTTCAATTATTTGTTTGTTTTCTTTTTCTTTTCTCAAGTTGGGAGCCTGTTCTGGCTGGGGGGTGCTGCGCGGCTTGGAACCTACCCCCTCAGCTTGTGCAGATGTGCAGAGGGAGCCCAGAGAGCATTTCTTTTCTCATGGGTTTTTTTTCCGTCTGTTTTTTGGGGGGTTTTGCTTCTTTTTTTGTTGTTTCAATTTGTTTTCTTTTGTTTTGCCTCTTTTTCCGTTTTTGTCTTTCTTCATTAGTCAGTTTCTCATCTCTCTATACCTTCCTTCTCTTCCTGTCCCCTGGATACTTGGCACTGAATACCTCTACACCTCCTAGCCAGGCTGTACTTCATCGTCTGGGAACAACTTCCCCAGACCTTGTAGTCGCACTGGTGAGATCCCTGGGAGCTTTGCTGTTCTTTTTTTCTTTCTAATTTTTATTTATTCATTCTTTTCTTTTTTTTTCTTCTTCTTCCCCTTTTTGTTTATCTCCATTTCATAGTCTCTCATCTCTCCACTCCAACAGCAAGCTCCCATAGCACTCTTTTTTGTTTGTTTGAATGTTTTCGGCTCCTGTTCCTCTCTCCTCTCTCCCATACCCATCTTAGCTCCACAGATCACAATGTCCCACCTCTATCCTGCCTACCTGCACCGTGTGCTTAACATCACACCACCAAGCAGCACAGGCACGGCCTGCTGGAACCTGCCCTGCAATGATTACCGACCCACCCTGGTGGCTGTAGTAAGTGCCACAAACAATCCATCCCAGCAACTCCTCTTCAGCTAGACCTGCCCTGCTGTACCATATCTGAGCGACTGACTCTGCCAATTGGAGAAGGAGGCGAAAAGTATCGTGCCCACAGATGAGCAAACAACAAAGAACACACAGCTTGCCTGCTCAGACATAGCCAAAAAAAAAAAAAAAAAGGACAAAACAAACAAATCTACAATCAGTAAACGAGAAAAATAACTACTGAATGCCCTGAAGACAGTAGACAATATCAAAACATTTACAAAAACAGGACAGGATGGTTCCAGTAGGTGTCCAAAATAAGACACCACATAACTTTCCAGTAGAAGAAAAGGCACTAGAACTACCTGATAGGGAAGTCAAATCTCTAATACTCAGAATTATCCCAGGGTTGAAGCAAAAAGCAGACAAAAATGAGGAAAAAATAGACAAATTCATGGAAAATACAGACAAAAAAATGGAAGAATTCAGGAAAATAATGGAGGAACAAAATGCCAAAATAAATTCACAACTAGAAATTATACAAAAACAACAATTAGAAATCCAAAAGATAAACAACAAGATTTCTGAAATGGACAGTATCATAGAAGGGTTGAGGAGCAGATTTGAAACGGTGGAAGACAGGATCAGCGGAGTTGAAGACAAGCACTTGGATACAACTCTGTTTGAGGAAAAATCAGAAAAAAGAACAAAGAAAAATGAAGAGACCCTGAGAATTATGTGGGATACAATCAAAAGCAAAAATCTGAGTAATTGGAGTTCCAGAACAGGGGGAGAAAACAGAAGACACAGAGAGGATCATTGAAGAATTGCTGACAGAAAACTTCCCCAATATCATGAAAGATGAAAAGCTGACCATCCAAGAAGCTGAACGAACCCCATATTGGATAGATCCCAAAAGAAAATCACCAAGGCATATCATAATCACACTTGCTAAAACCAAAGACAAACAAAGAATCCTGAGAGCAGCTCAAGAAAAACAAAAAGTCACATACAGAGGAGAAGCAATAAGACAAAGCTCAGATTATTCAGCAGAAACCATGCAGGCAAGAAGGAAATGGGATGACATACGTAAAACCCTGAAAGAAAAAAATTTCGAGCCGAGAATAATACATCCTGCAAAACTCTCGTTCAAATATAATGGTGAAATTAAGTCATTTCCAGATAAACAGAAATTAAGGGACTATGTAAAAACCAAACCAAACTTGCAAGACTTATTAAAGGAAGTCCTTCGATCGGAGAACAAACAATATCAGACCACAGGCTGAATAAAGGACACAGGATTGTATTAGCCAGATACCTACCGAGGAAATGAACTCTTAAGGACTATGCAAAACCAAAAGAATTACAAAAGGGAACCAGAGAGGTTAATCTGTAAATGACAACAGCATCAGAACAATAAAAGAGGGAATAAATGGTATAGATAGATATAGAACCTTCTAATGGAGAGAAAGTCAAGCAATATCAAGTAATAATAGACTGGTACAAATCTAGGAAGATATATGGGTAAATTTCAAGGTAACCACAAAGAAAGTTAACAAACCTACTCATCAAAATAAAGAAGAAAAACATAAAGTCTCAGTTAAAACAAAACCTACAAAAACGAAATGAAAAGAATTCCACAAACAAAAGGAACTCAGCACAGGAGAGTAAGAGGAACAAAACTGAAGGACATTATGCTGAGTGAAATAAGTCAATCACAAAAGGGCAAATATTGTGTGAGACCTCTACTGTATAACTCATGTAAAAGTTTACACACAAAAAGAAACAATCTTCGTTGGTTACGAGGGATGGGAGGAGTGGCGGGGGGAACCAAATAGATAAGTGGTAACTTAGGTGAAGGGTAAGACAGTACACATTACTGGGGAAGCCAGCACAACTTGTACAAGGAAAGGTCATGGAAGCTCCATAGACACATCCAAACTCCCTGAGGGACTGAATTGCTGGGCGGAGGGCTGTGGTGACCATGATCTCAGGGAACATCTAGCTCAATTGGCATAACACAGTTTATAAAGACAATGTTCTACCTTCTACCTTGGTGAGTAGCGTCTGGGATCTTAACAGCCTGTGAGCAGCCATCTAAGATACTCCACTGGTCTCACCCCTTTGGGAGCAAGTGAGAATGAAGAGAACAAGATACAAGGAGAAGATTAGTCCAGAGGACTAATGGAACACAGCTACCACGCCCTCCACCAGACTGAGTCCAGTATAGCTAGATGGTGCCCAGCTACCGCCACTGACTGCTCTGACCGGGATCACAACAGATGGTCCTGGACAGAGCTGGAAAAGGATCTAGAACAGAATCCTAACTTACAGAAAAAGAACAGATTTACTGTCCTGACAGACTGGAGAAACCCTAAGAGTATGGCCCCCAGACACCCTTTTAGATCAGTGGTGAAGCCCCTCCCAAAGTTCACCGTTCATCTGGGGATTGGACAGTCTCATAAAACAAAACAGGACTAATGAGGCACAGAAGTCCAGGGACAAGGACTAGAAGGCAGGAGGGGACAGGAAAGCTGGTGATAGGGAAGCCAAGGTTGAGAAGGGACAGTGTTGACATGTCATGGGGTTGTTAACCATTGTCATAGGGCAATATGTGTACTAACTGTTTAATGAGAAACTATTCTGCAAACTTTCATCTAAGGTACAAAAAAAAAAAAAAGAATTATCTATGTGAGATCAAATTGCAACAGCAACTCAATAGGTTTGATGGGAAGCCTAGGGGACAGTGAGTTGAAGATAATGGTGATGGAATAATTTGGAAAAGGATAGTGAGAATAGCAGCACACCTGGAAGAATGTAATCGATGTCAATGAATTGTACATGTAGAAACTTTCAAAATGGTGTAACTTTGGCTATGTATATTTTCACCAAAAAAAAGGTCCTCGAAGTCGAGAAGGGAGAGTTGACATGTTGTGGGGTTGTTAACCAATGTCATAAAACAATATGTGTAGCGACTGTTTAAGGAGAAACTATTTGTTCTCTAAACCTTCATCTAAAGTACAATAAAAAAATTTTAAAAAAGAAAACTTGCAGAATGAATGCTAGTGACTTGGAAGAAAATCCTGACAATAGTTTTAAAAATGTTGCATTACCTGTGCTTTTGTTGGCACAGAGAAAAATATTTTATTATTTTTATTTTTTTTGTACTTTAGATGAAGGTTTACAGAGCAAACTAGTTTTTCATTAAACAATTAATACACATATTGTTTTGTGACATTGGATGCCAACCCCACGACATGTCAACACTCCCCTTCTTGACCTTGGGTTCCCCATTACCAGCTTTCCTGTCCCTTCCTGCCTTCTCGTCCTTGCCCCTGGGCCAGTGTGGCATTTTGTCTTGTTTTGTCTAAGCTTTGGCTGAAGGGTGGACTTCAGGAGTGACTTCATTACTGAGCTGTAAGGGTGTCCAGGGGCCGTACTCTCAGGGTTTCTCCAGTCTCTGTCAGACTAGTAAGTCTGATCTTTTTTTTCATGAATTAGCAGTTTGTTCTACATTTTTCTCCAGCTCTGTCTGGGCACCTGTATGTTGATCCCTGTAAAAGCAGTCAGTGGTGGTAGCCAGGCACCATCTAGTGTTGCTAGACTCTGTCTGGTGGAAGCTGTGGTAGTTGTGGTCCATTAGTCCTTTGGGCTAATCTTGCCCTTGAGTCTTTGGTTTTCTTCATTCTCCCTTGCTCCAGATGACGTGAAACCAGTGGAGTATCTTAAATGGCCACTCACAAGCTTTTAAGACCCCAGATGCTACTCTGGGTTCTTAATGTAGAAAATTTTCTTTATTAACTATGTTATGCCAGTTGAGCTAGATGTTCCCTGACGCCATAGTCCCCACAGCCTCTGCCCAGCAATTCAGTCCCTCAGGGAGTTTGGATGTGTCTATGGAGCTTCCATGACCTTGCCTTGGACAAGCTGTGCTGGCTTCACCAGTATTGTATACTGTCTTACCTTTCAGCAGAGAAAAATATTTTATGGAAAGACATGGATATCGATGAAAGTGTTTCAGAAGAGGTGGACATTGAATGTGAAGTTTTAAGAATTCTGTGTCTCATTTATCCCAGTTATTTAGCTTGTATAAAGAATGGTATATAATAAAACTGTGTATCTGAATAAGTCTAAAAGAGAGCTTTCAATACTTTTTAAACTCTTCTAAAAAACTTTTTAAAGAGAAATTTTCAAATATACTCAAACATACAAAGAATAGTATAATGAACTCCTTTGTACTTATCATCTACACACAAACATCAACTCTCTGTCATTTCATGTCATTTTCTCCCCATTTTCTCATTCAGTAAATTTAAAATAAAAATTCTAAGTGATGATAATGCCATAGGTTAATTGGCAGTGTTTTTTTTCTTTCTTAAAAACCATTGCCGTCGAGTAGATTCTGACTCATAGTGACCCTATAGAACAGAGTAGAACTGCCCCATAGGGTTTCCAAGGAGCAGCTGGTGGATTCCAACTGCTGACCCTTTGGTTAGCAACCAAGCTCTTAACCACTGTGTCACCAGGGCTTCTTTTTCTTTCTTAGTGATACATAAAATAAGGATGCATGCTTATAATTGTTGCAATGATAGATTCTCTGAAATGTTGTATTTGAATGGTGCTGTATTGTGCAGTGGTAACCATGTTGATTTTCTAATCTTAGCTGTTACATACTGTCTTAGTCATCTAGTGCTGCCATAACAGAAATACTACAAGTGGACGGTTTTAACGAAGAGAAATTTATTTCCTCACAGTCAAAGTAGGCTAAAAGTCCAAATTCAAGGTGTCAGCTCCAGGGGAACGCTTTCTCTTGGCCTTCTCATCAGTGTTCCCCTGGACTAGGAGCTTCTTGGTGCAGGGACCCTGGTCCAAAGGACGCGCTTTGCTCCCGGCACTGCTTTCTTGATGCTTTGAGGTCCACCTGTCTCACTGCTCACGTCTGTCTTTTATATCTCAAGAGATTGCCTCAGGACACAATCCAGTCTTGTAGAGCAGGTCCTGCCTCACTAACACAACTGCTACCCATCCTCCTCATTAACATCATAGAGGCAGGTTTACAACATACAGGAAAATCACACAGTACCAGGAATCATGGCCTAGCCAAATTGATACACACATTTTTTGGGGGACATAATACAAACCATGACACATACCAAACTACCTTTCTAGTAAAACTTTCTTCCTTAGGCTCAGTTTCTTTTATTCAGTGAGGCACTCAGTGTAGGTAATTTTACTTTTTATTCTCTAGAGATTCCAGAGCATGACGTGGTACCAGGAACCATTTTGGTGACAGAAGAAGAACTTAGTACATGTATTGAGGATGTATTTAAGGTTGGTAATTTAAATCACTAATGTTTTTAGCTAATATTTTGTAGTGTTTAGTCTTTTAAAATTATTTTGTCTTTTAATTGGTACTTCAGGAATTGGAATGACTAATCTTAAATTTTAAGCTGTCAAAATCGTTTCACCTTGTAAACTGGAAACTATAAACTGACTATTTTTAAATGAAAAAATGGATACATTTTGAAACCTTTTTTTAATCGCATCATTTACTCTAATGTTAAAATGGTGTATATTCTGTAACAGGCACGTGCCGCTGTTGAAAGCATGTTTTTTGAAGGAATCTACAGAGGCATTTGTTAGTACTGTAGGCTTCCTAAAAATGTATGATAATATTGAATCTACTTTATGACTTTTGATAGTAATCACCATCATAAAGAAGTTAGTCTGAGTAAACGAATCCAGCAACTGACTATTTAAATGTATGCTGAAAATGAAAAAAAAAAAGAATATAAATTGTATGTTCTTTATGATTACAATCTTATAAATATGCATGAAGTATGTATTTTTAGGTGTTGCAGTGGTTAAGACTATGGCTGTTAACCAAAGGGTCGACAGTTTGAATCTACCAGGTGCTTCTTGGAAACACTATGGGGCAGTTCTACTCTGTCCTGTAGGGTCGCTATGAGTCAGAATCGACTCGACAGCGATGGGTTTCTGTATTTTTAGATAAAAATGAAATCCATTGTGTTAGGACCAGATGGAGTTGGGGGTAAATTTTGTTCTGCAAAGTTTATTTTAATAATTTTATGATAATACTTTATTGTTAAAAATATTTACACTGGTAAGCAGCTTTCAAAATTATATTCCATGTAAAAATGATATTTCTACTCTGGAAGACAGTTTGGCAGTTCCTCAAAAAGTTATACAGAGTTATCATAAAAAACCCAAAAAACCCATTGCCATTGAGTTGATTCCGACTCATAGCAAACCTACAGAGTGATAACTCTCATATGACCCAGCAATTCCTCTCCTAGGTATATACTCAAGAGAAATGAAAACGTACGTCCACACAAAAACTTGTGCACAAATGTCCATAGCAGCATTATCCACAATAGCCAAAATATGGAAACAACCGAAATGTCCATCAACTGATGAATGTATAAACAAATGTGGTATCCATACAATGGAGTATTGTTCAGCTATAAGAAAGAATGAAGTATGGATACTTGTGAAAACATGGATAAACCTTGAAAACATTATGCCAAGTTAAGAAACCAGACACAAAAAGCCATTTTACATTCCTGCCAGCTGTGTATGAGGGTATAATAGAGTACATCTTTCAGATAAGAAGACAGATGCTTTTGTTTTGTTATGTTTTAGGCTCACTGCATGATACTGATAAATACATAGATGTAAAATAACCTACTAAAAAATTCAGAGCTCGTTTTTCACAACACTCACTTCTATTACTGAAGTGAGATCTTTACTACCCTTTTATTTAATTTCACTATTAAAAAAAAAGGAGTATACCCTTTACAGGACTGACCTGGTACACAAATAAGAAATTGCTGATAGATAAAACATGACTTGGTGATTGAGTGATTAGTAGCAATGTATAAGGCTGTTTTTATTTTTTTTATTCCTTATTTGGAGAATCTCGAAAAGATAGGTCTTGTATCTTGTTCTAAATATTCACAGGCAAGGACTTTTCAGATTATCTAAAGACAAGAAATTATATAGAACAGTCTAGAAAGCAGGTTTTCTTAATTGAAGAACAAGGCCCCACTAACTTTCAGAAAGATCATCTTCGATCACATCCAATAATGAATATTGTGATGAAAAACTGTTAAATGGTTGGGTCGGGAACACATGAAAATGCTGTCAGTTAGGACTAGTTGTGACTAAACTTTGGTACAAATCTCTCATGGTATCCTTTGAAATTCAATAAACTGCATTTGGAGGGAGAAGAATGCAAAGCAGAGAGCTTCATTCTGGCAAGTGAATTAGCTTCTAACAAACAGAGAGAGACTCTCCTGTTCTCGCCCAAAGAAGAGGGGAAAAAAAAAACCATCGCAGTTCAATGAACAGCTTGGTGAATTTAAAGCCTCTTGGAGAGGCAGACAAACCATTAGTTTGCTGTAGACAGTTGATTATGCACCAAGGGATGGAGAAGGGTAATTATTCTCTCTATGAGGTTTTGGCAGCTCAGCTGCAGTTGGAAAACAGAGGAAATGTGTATGTTGGAGAAAAATGGTAAACATTGTATAAAATTTAGCCACAAAGGATGTGTTGTCTTCATTAACCTTCTGCTAATACTAAATTATAGAGTACAGCGCAAAGTCAGGAAGTAAGGAAAACATCTGGGATGGGTGAATTGATCCAGCAACTCACTGGGTAACAAAAGGGTACAGCAGGTATTTAATTTTAGAGAGGCATTTGGGAACATTTCCAGCTCTGTTTTTTTCCCTCTCTCTTTTTAACATTTATTAAGGTATAATTTGCATATCATACAATTCACCCATTTAAAGTGTACAATTCAGCATTTTTAAAGTATATTCACAGGGTTGCAACCATCACCACAATCTAATTTTAGAATATTTTTTTCTCCCCTAAAAGAAATCCCACATTGGTTAGCAGTCATTCTCCATTCTTCTCTATCCTACCCCCAGCCCTAAGCAACCACTAATACACTTTCTGTCTGTATGGATTTGCCTGTTTTGGATATTTTGTATAAATGGTATCATAAACTTTATGATTAACCTTTTGAGGAACTGTCAAACTGTTGTGCCAAGCAGCTGCACCATTTTACATTCCCACTAGCAATCTATCCTTATGCCCTTACACATTTTGTGAGTGCAGGCCAACCCCAAAGCAGCCACCTCTCTTTCAGCTCATCTCTCAGCAGGTAGATTTTCCATGCAGGAGTCAAACATCAGCCCTCTGTGTCCCTCACTCTCTTGGAGTCATGTATCAAGTCCCTCAGGTTGTCTCTTGGAGGCCTGTCTCACTAGGCTTGAGGTGAGGTACCCCCATCCCGTTTGGTGGATGGAGGAATGGGACTCCTGACTCACCAACAGCTTTCTCCAGAGAAATCTTCCTCACCAGCTTCGTCTCAGTCTCCACACTTTTGATCTTCCTCTAACCTCTTTCTGGATGGGGAGTTTTTATAGTCTCCAAACCTGTTATCGTCTTAGTCTGGTGTCTTACTTTGGAGTTTTAAATCTGTTTTGTCTTGATGTCTCATATGAAATTTCCAACTTAACATCCTGTGTCACTTGTATTATCACAGCCACTCATTCAGTTGCCGTCTCGAAGGCTGTACACTACAGAGCCCCTTAATTCCTCAGAGCCAGTTTCATCTTTACATAATATACATTCCCTATCGGATTGGATATCTGATTTGTAAGATCACAGCAGAATGAGAAGTAACAAATTAGAAGTTAGTTAGACTAAGTAAGGCACAGTGACAAGAGAATGCCAACAGAGAAAAGAAAGAAAGGGTATGGAAAAAGTACTGGAAAAGGGCATAAGAATTTGAAAAGCAAAGTAGGTTGGAGCTGGTATGTTTGGTATACTTTAAGATGGCAGGGATTACATATAATCCATTTTAGAAGTATTTCCTTTGAAAGAGTGAAAACATAAACACATTTTGATATTTAAAGAAGTAAGCCCCAGCTCTCTGAATGAAAACGTTATGATGGGAACACTCACAAGGGGAGGCCTTTTCATGCTTCAATCCTTCGTGTACAGCAGGAAGTGGAACAGTGTCGTTACGATAGCTCTGGTGGACCAGGGTGGAATGTTCTCAGCAGTGTAGGTATATATAAATGCTGGTGGAATTGACTGAAAACTTGGCATAGCCTCTTGTACTTCATCTGCATACATGGAGTGTTTAATTTTTCTCATTTCTATGTATGTACCTTACAACCTGTAAAATTATTCAAGCCAAAAAAGGGGATATGCAGTCCAAAAAATCTTTAGTCTAATGGCTTTCAGTTGTCTCCTCACTCTGGAAGTCTGGGACCCCGCCCCCAAACGCTTAAATTCTTTTGCCCTGTCTGCGGTGAGAGAGACTAACAGGGTTTTTCTTTGCTGAGAAAGGTGAAGTGAGGCCCAGATTGCAGAGATCGGTTCTGCATAGGGCAGGCTAGAGAATTGCAATTCCTTCTTATTTGGACATTTTCCTGCTTTTAAGAGGACTGGCCAGATTCTGGTAGAGGAGAACATTTCCTTTTAGTATTTCTCACAATACTAGCCTGAACTCCCTAAAGGCAGAAGAAATTTTAGGGTAGGAAAAGCTATAGGGTACATAATTATTTTATTTTCTACATTCTCATTTCCATTTTATCTCTCTGTTTCCAGATTCAAAGAATCTTGACTTTAATAATACAAGTCTTTTTTCCTCATCTAATCTTAATGAATTTCTAATGAAAGTAACTCAATGAGATTGGCCATTTGACTTCTCTTTCTGAATGTTTAATTATTTTTGCAGAGTAAAATAAGAATCTTAAAACTGGAAAAAACTTTAGAAATAACGCCCTCCCCGCCCCCATTTTAAAGTAAAGGAAACAAAATCCAAAAGAAGTGAGGCGACTTGTCCCAAATTATATAGCTAGTGAGTGGCATATCTGATCCAGGAACCAGTTCCTTCTCCCTGTCTTTCTTCTCTCTCTGTGTGTATAGAGAAGATAATATTTACATGTGGTACAAAATTTAAGAAATACAGAAGGCTTTATAGTGAAAAGTTAGTCTCCCTTCCACTTTTGCCCCCTCCCTGGAGGCAGTCATTCTTTCTGAATGTTTGTTTCTATAATTCAGCTGTGCCCTGGAGTGACAGTATCAAAGAACCAAAAGAAGTATCTGTCAGAGCTGCGGGAGATGCAAGTGTTAGATTTCATAAATACTACAGTTCCAGTTCTGTGGTGTGGTGTAGTGGAAAGTGCCACATAGCGCTAGGTTGGAATCCTGACTCTACTGTTCACTAGCTATGTGACTTCAGGTGACTTATTTAACACTTGAGATATGGGGATGAAATAAGGTAAGTTTTGGTATGTCCATACCATACCCTAGCACATAATAGGTACTCAGAAAACTCTCAGTTCACCACAACAGAGAGTCCCTGACAGAGCAGGAGAAAAGTAGGGTACAGAACTCAAATTCTAGTAAAAAGACCAGACTTAATGGTCTGACTAAGACCGGAGGGACCTCGGAAGACAAGTCCCTTGGACTCTCTGTTAGCCCAAAACTAAAACCATTCCCAAAGGCAATTCTTCAGACAAAGGTTAGACTGGACTATAAGACATAAAATGATATTTGTGAAGAGTGTGCTGCTTAGCTCAAGTACATACATGAGATTAAATGGGCAGCTCCTGTCCAGAGGCAAGATGAGAAGGCAGAAACGGACAGGAGCTGGTTGAATGGACACGGGAAATCCAGGGTGGAAAAGACGGGTGTGCTGTCACATTATAGGGAGAGCAACTAGGGTTACATAACAATGTGTGTATAAATTTTTGTATGAGAAACTAACTTGAACTGTAAACTTTCACTTAAAGCACAATAAAAAATAAACAATAAAACTCTCAGTTCCGTTTGGTTCAGGGCAACTCTTTTTTAAAAAAGCTATTTTATGTGTTGTTGTCCTTGTTAGGTGCCCTTGAGTCAGTTCCGACTGATAGTGACCCCATGCACAGCAGAAAGAAACACTGCCCGGTCCTGCGCCGCCCTCACAATTGTTGCTATGCTTGAGCCCACATTGTTGCAGCCACTGTGTCAATCCATCTCATTGAGGGTCTTCCTCTTTTTCGCTGACCCTACACTTTACTAAGCATGATATCCTTCTCCTGGGACTGATCCCTCCTGATGATAACATGTCCAAAGTATGTGAGACGTAGTCTCGCCATCCTCGCTTCTAAGGAGCATTCTGATTGTACTTCTTCCAAAATAGATTTCTTCGTTCTTTTGGCAGTCCATGGTATATTCAATATTCTTCACCAGTACCGCAATTCAAAGGCATCAATTCTTCTTTGGTCTTCCTTATTCATTGTCCAACTTTCATGTGCATATGAGGCGACTGAAAACATCATGGCTTGGGTCAGGTGCACTTTAGTCTTAAGGTAGCATCTTTGCTTTTTAACACTTTAAAGAGATCTCTTGCAGCTGATTTGCCCAGTGCAGTGCGTCTTTTGATTTCTTGACTGCTGCTTCCATAGGTATTGATTGGGATCCAAGGAAAATGAAATCCTTGACAACCTCAATCGTTTCTACGTTTATCATGATGTTGCTTATTGGTCCAGTTGTGACGATTTTTGTTTTATGTTGAAGTATAAATCCATACTGAAGGTTGTGGTCTTTGATCTTCATCAGTAAGTGCTTCAAGTCCTCTTCACTTTCAGCAAGCAAGATTGTGTCATCTGCATAATGCAGGTTGTTAATGAGCCTTCCTCCAATCCTGGTGCCCCGTTCTTCTTCATATAGTCCAGCTTCTCGAATTATTTGCTCAGCATACAGATTGAACAGGTATGGTGAAAGGATACAACCTTGACGCACACCGTTCCTAACTTTAAACCATGCAGTATCTCTTTGTTCTGTTCAAACAACTGCCTCTTGGTCCATGTACAGATTCCTCATGAGCACAATTAAGTGTTCTGGAGTTCTCATTCTCTGCAATGTTATCCATAATTTGTTATGATCCACACAGTCGAATGTCTTTGCATAGTCCGTAAAACACAGGTAAACATCTTTCTGGTATTCTTTGCTTTCAGCCAGGATCCATCTGATATGAGCAATGATATCCCTGGTTCCACGTCCTCTTCTAAATCCAGCATAAATTTCTAACAGTTCCCTGTTGATATACTGTTGCAACCGTTTTTGAATGATCTTCAGCAAAATTTTACTTGCATGTGATATTAATGATATTGTTTGGTAATTTCTGCATTCAGTTGGATCACCTTTCTTGGGAATAGGCATAAATATTGATCTCTTCCAGCCGGTTGGCCAGGTAGCTATCTTCCAAATTTCTTGGCATAGACAAGCGAGCACTTTCAGTGCTGCATCCATTTGTTGAAACACCTCAGTTGGTATTGCATCAATTCCTGGAGCCTTGTTTTTCTCCAGTGCCTTCAGTGCAGCTTAGACTTCTTCCTTCAGTACCATTGGTTCCTGATCATATGTTACCCCCTGAAATGGTTGAACATTAACCAATTCTTTTTGGTATAGTGACTCTGTGTATTCCTTCCATCTTCTTTTGATGCTTCCTGCGTCGTTTAATATTTTCCCTGTAAAATCCTTCAGTATTGCAACTCGAGGTTTGAATTTTTTCTTCAGTTCTTTCAGCTTGAAAAATGAGCATGTTCTTCCCTTTTGGTTTTCTCTCTCCAGGTCTTTGCACATGTCATCAGAATGACATTATGTATTATGTATTATGATGACATGTGCAAAGACCTGGAGATATTTTATGTAGTATACTCTAAAAACAAGTTTAATGCAGAATATTTAGTATATTAGGTAACTTGCCTTGTTCTGTTGCTTCTCACAAGTCTTAATTAAACTCAGTGAGTGTGTTAGAAGTTCTGTAACACTACTATTAAAAGGATCACTGTGATGTTTTTGAAGGCAGTATTTGACTAATCTTTAACAGGAATAAAATCAAGTTCCAGCCTGTACTGAATTTCGGTGTTAGGAGTCAGTCAGCTTGGTTTAGAATAGGTCTGTCGTGTTTGCATTCCCACATGTGTGTCTCCCTGTAAAAGATAAGGCCATAAATTAAAACAATTCCATTTACAAGAGCATCAAAAAGAATAACAATATTTAAGAATAAATTTAACATTTGCACAAGTCTTTGTGTTTTACAAAATACTTTTTAACATGAATTATCTTAATTATTCCTAATGCCAAAAGCTTAATACCTATGTTGTAAATGAGGAAACTAAGACCTAGAGAGGTTTAAATATCTTATCCATGTTCACTCACTTAATATGTGACCTTGGGCAATATGTTGTTGTTAGGTGCTGTCAAGTCGGTTCCGACTCATGGCAACCCTGTGTACAACGAACAAAACACTGCCTGTTCCTCTGCCATCCTCACAATCATTATTATGCTTGAGCCTGGAGTTGCAGCCACTGTGTCAGTCCATCTCATTGAAGGTCTTCCTCTTTTTTGTTGACCCTCTACTTTACCAAGTATAATGTCCTTCTCCAGGGACTGGTCCCTCCAGATAATGTGTCCAAAATATGTGAGAGGTAGTTGTTGCCATCCTTGCTGTAAGGAGCATTCTGGCTGTACTTCTTCCAAGACAGATTTGTTCATTCTTCTGGCAGTCCATGGTATACTCAATATTCTTCGTCAACACCACAGTTCGAAGGCATCAATTCTTCTTTGGTCCTCCTTATTCATTCCCCAACTTTCACATGCATATGAGGTGATTGAAAACACCATGGCTTGGGTCAGGCACACCTTAGTCCTTAAAGTGACATCTTTGCTTTTGAACACTTTAAAGGGGTCTTTTACAGCAGATTTGCCCAGTGCAATGTGTTGTTTGGTTTTTCTTGACTGCTGCTTCCGTGGGTGTTGATTGTGGATCCAAGGAAAATGAAATACTTGACAACTTCAGTATTTTTTCCGTTTATCATGATGTTGCTTATTGGTCCAGTTTTGAGGATTTTTGTTTTCTTTATGTTCAGGTGCAATCCATACTGAAGGCTGTAGTCTTTGATCTTCATCAGTAAGTGCTTCAAGTCTTCTTTGCTTTCAGCAAGCAAGGTTGTGTCATCTGCGTATCACAGGCTGTTAATGAGTCTTCCTCCAATCCTGATGCCCCATTCTTCTTCATGTAGCCCAGCTTCTTGGATTTTTGCTCAGCATACAGATTGAATATGTATGGTGAAAGGATATAACCCTGAGCACACCTTTCATGACTTTAAACCACTTAGTATCCGCTTGTTCTGTTCTGGCTAATTTTTTCAGAAGTAGACCATCAGATCCTTCTTCCTAGTCTGTCTTAGTCTGGAGGCTCAGCTGAAACCTGTCCACCTACATGATTTTCAGTTACCTATGGGCAGTCTCATAGGTGACTGAAACAAAGCTCACACCCAGGTTTCTTGACTCCTGACTTCCTGATGCTCTTTCAGCTTTGCTACAGTGATCTCCAAGGGATATACTTAACAATGTATTTATCGGAAGTCTATGAAATGAGAAATGAAGTGTATCGGGACTCCTGTCTGGTTCTTAAGTATGCCTTTTTTTCCCCCCCTTTCAGACAGAAGCAAAATAATTCTTTTTTTGATCATTTTGACTTTTCCTACTTTTCTTTTCTTTTTTATTTAAATATCTCATCAGTTCTTCCAGAGAAATTCAGTCCTGCAGACGTTGAAGACATATGCCCAAAAAAGCCAATATAAAATCAAGCCTTCTTTTGTTCAATCAGCTTTCTTTTCCATGGTGAAGTTCTGAGTCTGTTCAGTTAATTATCACTGATTGAATAGCTTCTAGCTACTGTTTAAAAAAAAAATGAAAATATATAAAGCATTATAACTTCCCCCACAAAAATAGAGGTTTTGAGAAAATAAACAACAGTATAGTTCGTTCGTTCTTTGATTCAGTCAGTCAGTCACATAAACATTTACCAAGTACCTACTGAACTCCAGACAGCCAGGTTTACAAATACAGAAATGATTAAGATCCAGCTCCTCCTTTCAAGGAGCTCCCAGTCAAGTAAACGAAGAGTTACAGCAGTGTGTGAGCCATAATTAAGAGTACTCAGAAATATGTCTTTATGACTTCTGTTGTCACAGAGCATTCTTCTAAGCTTAGATGAAGTGTTCTCAGGCTTAGCCCCGGATACCTCTTCTCATGGCTTGACTGTCTGTGCAGGAAAGCCAAGGTGTGGGCAGAATGGAATGTGGAAATCCCCAGAAAAAAATGAGGAAATCCCCAGATTACCATCAGGGTCTTTGGTACCAGTCTGTATCTTCATCCTTGTCTAACTTTTTCTGAGAAATTATGGTTTTCATAGATCCATGCTGACCTCCTTTTTTGTTCTTCAGCCCTGTCCTACATGTTTGTGCTGGGAAAACCACAGGTGGATGTGGAAATTCAGCTTTTCTTTAAAGCACTCTTTCAGTTACACTCAGAAAGGCTTTTTCACACCAAAAAAATTGAAAAGGTACCCTCAGAACTGTTTTTACCTTCCCTGCTTCAACTTTGCCATCTCTTAAACTTGTGTTGGTGATTCCTAGTTGTACAGATACCTTAAGTAACCAGAAAATTTTTCAGCTAAACAGGATTTCACCTTTAAAATATTTCTCTCAGTGAGAAGTAACAGAAAACATGTGAGGAAGGGTTAGAAATTTGTTACATCTTGACCAAGTTGAAGATTCAGTTGTTTCAAAAAAATATCTTTAGGGGGAGATAATTAATTTTTTTCAACTAGTCTTACCTGTTGATAGCTGAGGTACCAGAAGGATATGAAAGAAAATGAGCAAACTTGCAGTCTAGTCAGAGAATTATAGATTAGATGCAAAAGAGGCCTAAAAACTTTATTAATCCAACATCCTTGTCTTACAGTTAGGGAAACTGAGGCTCAGAGAGATCAACTGATTTGTGTGAAGTCACATAACTGGTTAGTGGAAGTATTTATAAACAACCTTATGTGAAACATACCAGGAGTTAGACTATTAAAAAAGGCAACATCTAAATGATATGTTTCTTAGTAATATTTTTTACCACAGGTAGAAATAACATATGAAGTATTAGATTGTGTTTCAGAACTTGAATTCCCATTCCACTTTGCCTATTGTTTCTCACAAGTCTTCTCACAAGGTGAGCAGGGAAGACTCCTAATTAGAGAGAGACTACACTTAAGCACAGCCCAAGGAAATTCCATAACACCCAGATGTTAGGGCATAGAGGCCATGGCACTAGGACCCTCCCCTCACTGGGGCAGAACACCTTGCCTTTTGTGCCTTCATTGCTTCCTTACTTGGTGCTGTCACCAGCATACTGTAGAAAAGACTGGAAGGAACTTGCCTCAGAAGTTTCCTCTGTATATAGCATGACTTCAATGAAAGGATTTTTAAATTTTCTTTCTAGCAGTTGTCACTGCTGGCACCAAGAGATCACAGTGAAGCACTGGCTGAATCAGTCCGGCCTCCCATGTCCCCGTATGGGTCATTAAACTCCAGATACAAGTTCATGATCTGAGGAGTCCACATTAAAGGGGAAATGGCCAGATTCCACTGTGGGAGTGTAAATGGAGACTCATGCTGGATGTTAGGTGCAGACCAAACTGTTAACTGCATGTGAGTTCAGTGCTAGGCAAGAGGTTGGAAGGAGGGGGCTGTTTTTGGAAAGAGTTGGCCAGGGTATGGCCTTAGAGATCTACCAGAAGACTTAGTAAAAACCAAAAAAACAAACTCGTTGCTGTGGAGATGATTCCAACTCGGTGACCCTGAGGACAAAGTAGAACTGCCCTGTACGGCTTCTTTACAGAAGCAGTCACTGGAGTGGCTGGTGAGTTCAAATCACCGACCTTCCAGTTAGCATCCAAGCACTTAACCACTGTGCCACCAGGGCTCTTGAAGACTTGGCCCAAAAAAACCCAAACCCATTTCTGCTGAGCCGATTCTGACTCATAGCAACCCTATAGTACAGAGTAGAATTGCCCTACAGGGTTTCCAAGGATCGCCTGGTGGATTAAAACCGCCGAACGTTAGCAGCTGATCTCTTAACCACTACTCCACCAGGGTTTCCAAAAACTTGGTGGAAGGAGGTTATTTAAGACTCTCAGTAGGAGGAAAGGGAGGTGTTACAGAAGCTACTGTGCATGATGCCATCCAGGAACTTCAGCCCTGCCTTGCAGAGATTACAAGCCTAGGGTTATTAACAGCTTGACAAGCTGGGATCTATTGATTCTCAGGGTCAGGGCAGTTGCGCTAAAGTTGATATGGGTTAGGGACTGAAGCAATTAAAATATCATTGTACACAAGGGGAAGTGAGTTTTGGGAGGCCATGGGGTACATGATTTTATTTTGGGGTGTGTGTGTGTGTGTGGTAAAACACATGTAACATAAAATTTACTGTTTTTAAATGCATTAAGTACATTCACAATTTTGTACAATCATCACCACAATCTAGTTCCAGAACTTTTTCTTCACCCCACATGGGAGCCCCATCCCCATTAAACAATCAGTCCTCATTCTTCTCTTTTTCCAGCCCCTGGCGACTGACTACTAGTTTTCCTGTCTCTATGGATTGTGCATAGATTTTATGTCAGACAGATCTGGGTTTATTCCGGCTTTGCCACTTAATAACAGTTTATCTTTGCTTCTCTGAGTCTCAGTTTTCCACATTTATAGAGTGGGAATAAAAATACCTACCTTGTAGGACAGTTGTGAGGATTGATTGCATGTTAAATGTTTAGCTGGATAATTGGCTGATTCTTGAGTAGATATGTAATAAATAGTATTTATTATTTGCTTCATAAAAACAATTACACCCCCACTATTTCTTCATTTAAAAGCCCAATTTTGCCTATTCTCAAACCTGGGAAAGGATAACTGGCATCTCACAGTGGATTACCGAAACCTAAATGCTGTGGCCCCATCCATTAAAGCCCCCATGCCCAATACCCAGTATTATTAAAATGACTGCTCCATCCAATCAGCAATCAATAAATATTTTGCTAGTATAAAAGAGAAAGCAATAACAGAAGGGTTCCTTTAAATTGTACACTACTGTGTTTAAACTGCCAGTTCACCAAAAAACTCAGGTAACACCCAGCTTAGTCAAGTACTCAGATAGGTGCTGAGGTAGGGACTCTGACTCTTGCCTTCTAAGAAAGTTAAAAATTAGTTGAGGAGGTGAGAGATAACTATATGTTCATGGACTGATAGCATGTTACAAGCTCTAAAATGCTATTAGAATTTAGAGGAGAAAAATCATGTAATCAAGTGGTTGGATACTTAATAAATATTTGAATTAGTAAATAAATGAATGAACAGTCAAATGTATGGCAGGCTTATGGGAGAGGTACAACTGGAGCTGGATAAATAGAATAAGTACCACTGCCTCTCTGTATCTACAGAATATAGTCTGGTCATTAGGATGCATAGCAACCCTTACAGTAAATAAAAGAAACTGGAGTTTAATGATTGTTTTTAGAGGACCAGTCCAAAGTTTTTGAGAAGTCAATGTATTTCAATCAAGGAAGTTTATAAAGAGAGTTAGATTTGGGCTCAGTACAAGGAGGAACTTAGTATTAGTTTTGAAAGGGAGGTGACAGTTTGTATGTGTCAGGCAAAGGTCATTCAACTTTTTTGAGGTGTCAGAGAGAGAATTTATCAGATTGAACCATAAGGAGACTTTATCTCTAAATCTCTGCTTTTTTTTAAAAAATAAATTCCCATTTCTGTTTTCCTCTCTGTGAACTTAATGGATAAAAGTTGATAAATCGATAAGGGTTATACTTCTCTTTCTCTCTCCACATGCCTTTCTACTCACTATCTATTCATTTAACCTGCTTTTTTCTCCTTCATAGCACTTGTCACTACCTGGTATTTTCTATTTATGTATTGTCTGTCTCCTCCACTGAATATAAGCTTCTTAGGAGCAGATAACTTTGTTCACCACAAACTTATCCACAATACCATGAGAGTGCCTAGCACATAACTGGCACTCAGTAAACATTTGCTGAACCTTTCATTTGCTGAATGAGTTTATAAATATATCTAAATAAGTAATATACATGTATAAATAGCTGTGCAGTTTTTTCTCAATATGAAAGTAATACTGTTCTTATAAGAAAATACAGAAAAGTATAAAAAAAGAACAGAATAAAAATTGGAGGAATATACCAGCAACAACATACTCCTGAGAAATATGGTTGATTGAGTTTGTGTTAAACTTTGAGGTGCTTTGGCCCTATGAAGTCTGTAAATAATGGCAACTTCATTCCATCTGTAATTTTTTTTAATTTTTATTTTTTATTAAATAAATGATGCTGGTAAGGAAGGGTGACTGCATAGGGATTACTTATGGGAACACAGGATACAAACCCAAACAATAGGCCTTTATGTTTTCTAGAGGATCTCTTTGTTTTACCTCCTGTAATTGGTGATATCATAATTAGGCCTGCATATTACTTCTGAATACTGCCATACAATGCACTTCATTTAGTCAGGCTTATGGTAATTAGATCATGCACAGGAAGCTGGCTTCTTGGTTATCAGGCTCAGCAGAGGAGTTGGGACGCTTAAAGAGTATGAAATATTAGGGTAAAGGGACAGGGCTCTCTGGAGAAAAGCACAGAGATTTTTCTAGCTTGTGTAAGTGCCTCAGTGATCTTCAGTTTTAACAGAAGATCTTTAAACAGAATTGATTCCTACTTCATTAATCTTTTTGTAAATAAGGGCCTCTTTTAGCTTCCCTTCCTCATTTTTAAAGTATTGTTAGGTGCTGTTGAGTTGGTTCCAACTCATGGTGACCCTCTGTACAACAGAACAAAACACTGCCTGGTCCTGCGCCACCCTCACAGTCATGGCTGTATTTGAGCCCATTATTGCAGCCACTGTGTCAGTCCATCTCATTGAGGGTCTTCCTCTTTTTCACTGACGCTCTCCTTTACCAAGCATGATGTCCTTCTCCAGGAACTGGTCCTTCCTGATAACGTGTCCAAAGTAAGTGAGATGAAATCTCACCATCCTCACTTCTAAGGAGCATTCTGGCTTTACTTCTCCCAAGACAGATTTGTTCATTCTTCTAGCAGTCCGTGGTATATTCAGTATTCTTCACAAACACTGTAATTCAAAGGGATCAGTTCTTCTTCGGTCTTCCTTATTCATTATCTAGCTTTCGTGTGCATATGATGTGATTGAAAATACCCTGTCTTGGATCAGGTTTGAACCCACCAGCTGCTCTGCACCCTGCTGGGGAAAAATGTGGCAGTCTGCTTCCATAAAGATTACAGCCTTAGGAACTCTATGGGGCAGTCCTACTCTGTTCTGTCGGGTCACTATAAGCCAGAATCTACTTGACTCTATGGCAATAGGTTCATCTCTAAAGTAGGGCTACTAATACCTACTTTGCAAGATTGTTATGGTTCTAATGAGCTAACATTTAAAAAAATCTAACATAGTGCCTGGAAGATAAAAAACCTAGCATAGTTCCTGGAACACATCGCATTGTTAGTTCCACTTCTTAAAATTCTTTTTATCATCATTATCACTCTCCACGCTATCAGGTTTTAATTGACTTATTGTAACAGAATTACATTTTAAAATTGTACTGTGTTTGGCATTTTGAATAGCATTTTGTGTTTCTTAAGACATTTTAAATTATCTGCCTTGAATTATAATTTTTGAAATTGGATTTCTTATTTTATTCTTCCTGTTTGATCACAAGCAATCTGAGGGATAGAGACTCATACTCATTCTTATATTCGCTACAGTGCTTAGGACAGTGCTTTGAACCAGTGGATGTTCAATAAAAGTTTGTTGAATGCATTTGTGCTAGCCTTTTTGAAAGGTACAACTAAAATATGTAACGTAACTATTGTTAGTAAAAATAAGCATCCTCACACACAACCCTGTAAAGCCCATGCAGATCTAGCTGCATAGTGTAATTTCTGTGAACATTTATTGAATTGAAGAGAATAGGACATGCCCAGGTGGCGGTTACATCTTAAGACTGACGAATCTAGAGCAAGCTGTATTTTTGTTTTTTTCAAATCCAGTTTTATTATTATTTTTTTATTCACTGGTAATTGTTTGTTTCTAATAAAAGGGCCTTCAGCAGTAGGACAGTGATTGTATAGATGAACAACAGGCAGATGAGGTGACTCAGAGGAAGTAGAAAAGTAGTAAAGGAAGAGATAGGTCAGAAAATGAATTAATTTACCCCGTTTAATCCAGCAGTACTTCAGGCAGCACACATGACAGGGTACCTTTACTTTCCCTTTGTTTCAGCCTGTCTGCCAATCTCAAATGGTTTCATTGCCATATCTGAGCAAAGCCTTTGAGCTAAAATTATTCATCTTAGGATCAGAGTGTTGCTTAAGATAAGACTCCAAGCCCTGCTAAGTGTATGATGATGTTAGATTCCCATTCCTTGGCCTTTCAGTCATGATACTTCTCACCATTTCCTTTTCCCTAGGTGTATGTGGTCGGGAATGAACCTCTAACGGTTTTGATGGATTCCCTACTTCCAGTCCTGGGAGTGCTCTTTTCTCTCTACTGTTTTACCAAGCAGAGTGTGTCTCACATAAGGTAAAGGACCAAGAGAACCTTACCTATTTATAACTAGTGAGGTCTTATTTGCGCATTGTACTTGTTCTTATTTTGAATGTAAGACTTAAACCGTTTGGTCATTGTTACATTTGGGGATCCTTTTTTTATTTTTTGCTCGTCTAGAAAACAAAGGGAATTTTATAGAATACAGGGGATTGGATATAGTTTTTAGACTGGCTTGCCTCAGCCTCTGTCCTAGACATCAGAGATAAAAATCTCTGTTTACATGTATAAGCATGCCACTGTTTGATCAGTGAGAAATACTGGAATTACATGTCTAGGAAGAAGGAAATAGGTGATGGATCGTAATACCTATGGGGAGTTAGAAAACCAGTTTGGGAAATCTCTGGGCCTCAATATAGCACACTCTGTAATTTAGACATGGATGTGGTGTTAGTGATGCAGAGTGTTTAGAAAGAAGGGATTTTTAAGTCATCTAGAAAATAATCTTTTGTATTGGAATTTAAGTGGGACTCCTTTTATGGTAGCTCATTTATGTTATTTCTCCCTCCTGATTAAAAGTTTATATCCTTTCTAAAGTCCTACAGAATTTTAATTTTTTTGGTGTTTGGAAACCCTCACATGTAATCTGAGATACAGTGATAATTTGCCTTCTTCATAAGGTTATTATGAAGCCTAAATATGTGTTAGTTATGAAATAAGGAATGGTAAATGCTTGTTAGCACAGTCCCTGGCAAATAGCAAGCTCAATAAATGGTAGCTATTCTCATCATCATTGTTAAGTGGTGAAGGAAAATACTCAGTCTTGCATGTTATTCAAAGCTTACATATTGTCTTTGTCTCTCTAACTTTTTGTCAGCACAGCCATAAGGGCAGTAACAAGAGATAATGCAGTAGAAAATGGATGCTATAAACATGTGCATTTGACTTCTGAGAACAGTCCATGTAGTAACTCTGTGTTAGTTTTGAAACCAGAGTCTCCATAGCACCATCATGTCTTCATCAGAGACTGAGAAGGAAGAAGGAAACACTTACTCTATTCCTGTCTTAATTGACTGGCACAGATAAAAGAGAATGAGAAGTCAGCAATATTTTGTTGATATACTGTTTTCTGGTCACCAGCTATTGGTCCCACTGATAATAGATAACTTTATCAGTATAGGCTTTGAGTGTTGAAATTACCAAAAAAATAAAGTAAAATTATAAATCATGTGGGGCTCATGTGGCATATCAGGGTTACCTCTGGAGCCAAGGATTAGTCACTCGTGAAAGTTTAGGGTATTTGCATTACATTCACATGAAGCATACTTTCCACTCCTGCATGTCAGTCTGACTGGGTGATTGTGCCAACATTTAGAATGCAATGGAGTTGACAGTCTTTCTTTTCTTTTTTATGTTAGCTTGTTAGATGTGTAGAGTAAGATGACAGGCTCATTCATAACTGCTTTTTCTGCCAGGTCACTTTGCCAAGAGATCCTATTATGGATTCTGGGGAAGCTGGAAAGGAAGAAGGCAGTTGCTAGCCTGAAAGGATTTGCAGGGTTGGACAAATCTGTGCCCTCTTTCCATTCTCTGTGTCAGTTTAGAGCTGCCACTCAAGGTGGCATTATGATTACCATCCAAGAAGCCATTAGGAGGTGAGTCCATCCATCCTTTACTACCTCACTTCAGATTTAATTCTACCCAGAAGGCCGTTCTGTGACTCAGCCACTAAGGGGCGCTGATAGAAAGGAAACCAGAAACTCTTTCAAGTGGCTGAGATAATTGCTATTTATAATCTCTGAATGCAACTGTGAACCTTAAGTAATCCTCCAGGTTTTTTTCTAAGGTGCTGGCACATGGGGTCGCTATGAGTCAAAAATCGACTCAACAGCACCTATTAACAACAACAAGCTAATAGTATATGTAGTTCACCAGGGCCTCACAGCTCCACATCACAACAAGCCCAGTTACTTTACAGAGTCGTTGCCAGTAAATCAGAGTAAAGTCAAATAAATACATGTTGACCCTCAAAACTAGAATAATCCAATTTTTTTTTTTTTTCTGACTCTAAAAATGGTATATGTGTTCAGAGTCAGACTTACTCCTAAAGGAATTTGTCCAGTAGCTGTCTTTGGTGGTAATTTTATGATGGAGGTTTGCTTCTTCTAGGGACTGATTAGCTCAAAGAATTGAGTATTGCCCATTTTTACATCCTCAGTGGCCAACTTAATATTCTTGGTACACAGAAGATGCTTAATGTTAGTTGGATGCATGAATTTATGACTCTAAAGTCTTGTGGATATGTATTTTAATTTATTTCCATTCTCTAGGTGATAATATATAGGACGTTATTACCTCAGAATTTAAGTTCCTATTGATCAGGGTCCATGGAGTATTTAACTAGTAGGAGCTGCTCTGTTTGGATACTCTTATCACTTTCAAAGTGTTGCTGTTTTTTGAAGTGTTTAAATTTACTTTTATGTTCATGGTTTACTTGGTAAAGTTTTAAAACACCCTTTTAATATGAAGGATTTGAGGAAAGTAGAAAAGATTGCAAACAGAATTATCAATACAAACTCAAGCTACTAATTTGCTGAGAGTTGTTGTACATTAGTAGGTTTTGTGGTTACAGCTATGCCCCTGAACTGTTTAAAAGTTTTTTGACACATTTATCTTAAAATCTCTTTGTTTTTTCTTTTTCTTTTCTTTTATTGTGCGTTAGGTGAAAGTTTACAGAGCAAATTAGTTTTTCATTAAACAATTAATACACATATTGTTTTGGTGACATAGGTGGCCAACCCCACAACGTGTCAGCACTCCCGTTTTCCATCTTGGGTTCCCCATTTCCATTTGTCCAGCTTTCCTGTCCCCTCCTGCCTTCTTGTCCTTGCTTCTGGGTTGGTGTGCCCATTTAGTCTCGTATATATGGTTGAACTACATGTATTATTATTTGTTTTATAGTCCTGTCTAATCTTTGGCTGAAGGGTGAACCTCAGGAGTGACTTCAGTACTCAGTTAAAAGGGTGTCTGAGGGCTATACTCTTGAGATTTCTCCAGTCTCTGTCAGAACAGTAGATCTGGTCTTTTTTTTTTTTTTGTAAGTTTGAATTTCATTCTACATTTTTCTTCAGCTCAGTCCGGGACCCTCTATTGTGTTCCCTGTCAGAGCAGTTGGTGGTGGTAGCCGGACACCATCTAGTTGTACTGGACTCAGTCTGGTGGAGGCTGTAGTAGTTGTGGTCCATTAGTCCTTTAGAATAATCTTTCCCTTGTGTCTTTGGTTTTCTTCATTCTCCCTTGCTCCAGATGGGGTGGAACCAGTAGACGTATCTTAGGATGGCTGCTCACAATCTTTTATGACTGTTTAAAAACTCTTTGGAACAATTTTAACCTGCAACCAATTTAGTGACAGTATAGGGAATTTTACAGTATTTCACTTATTAATAGTTGGAAGTGATTGTTATCTTAACAAGTCTTTAGTATACCTCTTAGTGGATGCATGTCAAATTCAACAATTCTTACTGAAACCATAGCATTCCCTTTTGGCAGGAAAAAAAAGTGAATGGTCAGTATTGAATTAATTTCTATTCACTGTCAGAAGTTGTGGTCCTTAACCTGGGGTCTCTGCCTGGTCTTCTAGTATCTATAATCTCCTTGAAATTATACACAATATTTTGTTTCTGTGTGCAAACATGAATTTTTCTGAAAATAAGGTCCATAGCTTTCATTAGATGCATGAAGCCAACCACATCCCTAAAAAGTTGACAGCCACTGTACCAGAGAGAGAAGTGTGTGTGTGATTTTATCATTTGTTCTAAAGATTCTTCTCATCATTCTAGTCCCCCAAGGGCAGGGTCAGGCACGTTGGTCTGTATCACTGTTCAGTTTTCACTCCACCACTCCGGCAAGCACTATTTATCAATAAGAAATTTGTTTAAAGGAACCCTACAAGAGCAGTTTGATTTCATGCTCTTTAAATCTAGAGTTTTACTTTTCTGGAACTAAATGTAAGTATTTAGAATTGACCCTTTATCACTGAAATTTTAAGAATAAAAAAATAGTGCTTCTTATAATAATTGTCGAATCTGTTTAAGAGTATTCGAATACAGTACTTCATTTTGATGTAAACAATCATGATGCTTCACAGAAGCTTAGAAGTGATGTTTATCCATTTCCAATTTTCTTCTAATATAGAATGGCAATTTGTGGTGGAGGAAACATGACTAATCTGAAAGACTCTGGAAGATTCTGGGATAATGTAGGAAGTAATCCAAAGCATAGTTTATAGGTTTTTAGTTCTGTTAGGGGATTATGAAGGCCATGTTATTAGTGAACTGGCTAATTGGAACATATTGCCCAATGAGATAGTCTGCCAAATTAATTTTTTAATAAGATGACACAACATCTGTCATTTTTTTCTCAATTTATTCTGAAAAATTTTTCATTCTTTTTTTTGATCACAAAAGTAACAAGTTCTTTGTATAAAACAAAAAAGCATAAAAAAGGAAGCAAAATTCAACCACTCTCCTATTCACTGTTTGTATTATTTTATTGTTTGTTTTTTAGTATGTCTTTTGTACATTTGTATTTGTTTACATGATACAGTGTTATAAGATTGAATCCTGGTTTCTTTGCTTATCAGATGAATTAAAACTAAAAGCTTTAGCACCTTATGAGAAGTTTCTTGGAACTTTTTGCAGAAATCATTAGCAGTTTTTAATAATTTAACCAAATTTTATTACTTGGTAATTATATTTGGCCTACTTCATTTTCTGAACCTTTATGCACTTTTTTTTTAATTGTACTTTGGTGAAGGTTTACAGAACAAATAGTTTCTCTTTAAACAGTCAGTACACATATTGTTTTATGACATTGGTTAACAACCCCACGACATGTCAACCCTCTCCCTTCTCGACCTTTTTTTTTGGTGAAAATATACATAGCCAAAGATACACCATTTCAAAAATTTCTACATGCAGAATTCAGTGACATCAATTACGTTCTTCCAGTGTGCTGCTATTCTCACTTTAGATGAAGGTTTACAGAATAAAATAGTTTCTCATTAAACAGTACACATGTCGCCCTATGACAATGGTTAACAACCCCACTACATGTCAACACTGTCCTTACTGAGCCTTGGGTTCCCTATCACCAGCTTCCCTGTCCCCTTCTGCCTTCTAGTCCTTGTCCCTGTACTGCTGTGCCTCATTAGTCCTGTTTTGTTTTATGGGGCTGTTTACTCCCCAGCTGAACAGTGAACCTCGGAAGTGACTTCACCACTGAGCTAGAAGGGTGTCTGGGAGCCATACTCTTGGGGTTTCTCCAGTCTCTTTCAGGCCAGTAAATCTGGTCTTTTTGTGTGTGTGTTAGGATTTTGTTCTACATCCTTCTCCAGCTCTGTCCAGAACCCTCTATTGTGATCCCGGTCAGAGCAGTGAGTGGTGGTAGCTGGGCACCATCTAGCTGTACTGGACTTAGTCTGATGGAGGCCTTGGTAGCTGTGGTCCATTAGTCCTTTGGACTAATCTTTTACTTGTATCCTGTTCTCTTCATTCTCCCTTGTTCCCAAAGGGGTAAGACCAATGGAGTATCTTAGGTGGCTGCTCACAGGCTTTTAAGACCCCAGACACTACTCACCAAGGTAGAATGTAAACTGTGTTATGCCAGTTGAGCTAGATGTTCCCCGAGACCATGGTCCCCACAGCCCTCTGCCCAGCAATTCAGTCCCTCAGGGAGTTTGGAAGTGTCTATGGAGCTTCCATGACCTCTCCTTGTACAAGTTGTGCTGGCTTCCCCTGTATTGTGTACTGTCTCACCCTTCACCAAAGATACCACTTATCTATTGTCTGTTTAGTATTTCCTCCCAACCCCTCCCATCCCTGGTAACCAAGAAAGATTGTTACTTTTTTTTTTTTTTTTTCCTTTTTTTTTTTTTTTTTTTTTTTTTTTTTTAATATATATTTTATTGTACTTCAGGTGAAAGCTTACAGAGCAAATAGTTTCTCATGAAATAGTAGTACACATGTTGTTTTTTGACATTGGTTAACAACCCCACAACGTATTAAGCCTCTAAATTCTCAACCTTTTTTTTTGATGAAAATTACAGATGGCCAAAGATACACCGTTTCAAAAATTTCTACATTCACAGTTCAGTGACATTGACTACGCTCTTCCAACTGTGCTGTTATTCTCACTTAAGATGAAGGCTTACAGAAAAAATAGTTATTCATTTAACAGTTACTACACATGTTGCCCTATGACAATGGTTAACAATCTCACAGCACATCAAGAATATCCTTACTCCACCTTGTGTTCCCTATCACCAGGGGGCTTCCTTGTCCCCTTCTGTCTTCTGGACCTTGTCAGTGGACTATTGTACCTCTTTAGTCTCATTTGTTTATTTATTTATTTATTTATTTATTTATTTTTATTTTATTTAAACACCATTTCAAAACTTTTTACTTACACATTTAAGTGATATTGACTATGCTCTTCCAATTGTGCTGCCATTCTCGCCCAAGATGAAGGCTTACAGGACAAAACAGCCTCCCATTTAATAGTTACTACAAATGTTGCCCTATAGCAGTGGTCAACAATCTCACAATACATCGACAGTGTCCTTATTCAATTTGTGTTCCTTATCATCAGTTTCCTACTCTCCCTCTGCCTTCTGGCCCTTGTCACCGGACTCCTGTACATCGTTAGTCCCATTTAGTTTTACTGGGGTGTCCATTCCCAGGCTTAACATTGAACCTTGAAGGTAACTTCCCCTCTGAGCTGAAAGGGTGTCTGGGGGCCACACTCTTGAGGTTTCTCTAGTATTCTTTAGGCCAGTAAATCTGGTCTTCTTTTTTTTTTTTTTTTTTGGGAGTTAAAATTATACTCTACATCCTACTCCAGCTCTGCCCAGAACCCTCTGTTGTGATCCTGGTCAGAGGAGTCATTGGTGGTAGCCGGGCACCATCCAGCTGTACTGGGCTCAGTCCCGTGGAGGCCTTGGTAGCTGTGGACCATTAGTCCTTCGGACTAATCTTTTCCTTGTATCCTGTTCTCTTCGTTCTCCCTTGTTCCCGAAGGGATGAGATCAGTGGAGTATCTTAGATGGCCGCTCATAGGCTTTTAAGACCCCAGACACTACTCACCAAGGTAGAATGTAGAGCATTATCTTTATAAGTAGTGTCATGCCAATTGAGCTAGATGTTCCCCGAGATCATGGTCCCCAGAGCCCTCCGTCCAACAACTCAGTCCCTCGGGGGGTTTGGATGTGTCTATAGGGCCTCCATGACCTTTCCTTGTGCAGGTTGTGTTAGTTTCCCCTGTACTATGTACTATCTCATCTCTCACCCAAGTTACCACTTACCTATTACCTATTTAGTATTCCCCCCCCCCTCCCATCCCTGGTAACCAACAAGGATTGTTACATTTTGCATGTGAATTTTTTCATGGGTTTTTACAATAGAGGTCTCATACAATATTTGTCCTTTTGTGATTGACTTATTTCACTCAGCATAATGTCCTCCAGTTTCATCCATGTTATGAGATGCTTCACAGATTCATCATTGTTCTTTATCGTTGTGTAGTACTCCATTGTGTACCATAGTTTGTTTATCCATTCATCTGTTGATGGGCATCTGGGTTGTTTCCATCTTTTTGCTATTGTAAACAATGCTGCCACGAACATGGGTGTGCATACGTCTATTCGTGTGACAGCTCTTATTTCTCTAGGATATATTCCTAGGAGTGGGATTGCTGGACTGTATTTCTAGCTATTTCTAGCTTTCTAAGGAAGCGCCATATCATTTTCCAAAATGGTTGTATCATTTTGCATTCCCACCAGCAGTGCATAAGAGTTCCGATTTCCCCGCAGCCGCTCCAACGTTTGTTATTTCCAGTGTTTTTGATTCGTGCCAGTAATGCTGGGGTGAGGTGGTATCTCATTGTGGTTTTAATTTGCATTTCTCTAATGGCTAGTGAACACGAGCATTTCCTCATGTGGTCGTTGGCCGCTTGAATGTCTTCTTTGGTGAAGTGTCTGTTCATTTCCTTTGCCCATTTTTTAACAGGATTATTTGTCTTTTTGTTGTAGAGGTGTTGGATTTTCTTGTAGATTATGGAGATTAGGCCTTTGTCTGACTTGTACTGTCCAAAAATTTTTTCCCAGTCTGTAGAGAATCTTTATGCACTTTCTTATCACAACTAATTGGTTCGTGTTAGTTGAGATTGACTTCATTTCCTCCTCTGATGACCATACCTGTTTTTCACTACCCGTAACCCCTCATTGGCTCATCAGAAAAAAATCCAGGTTTCTTTGAGTGACATCCAAGGCCCTCCATGATCTGTCCTTGCTTTGCAGCCTTCTCTTTCTCTCTTCTTCCTAAGGAACTGGATTTTCTGTATACAACTTACACTTTAATTCTCCTTGCTTTTGCAATTTATCAAAATAATAGTAATTCTTTAACATCTGTTTTAAAAGCCACTACCTTCATGAATTTTTCCTTATCTGGGCAAATGACCACACAGGGCACTATAGTCTAAATTCTGAGAATAAATACTTTTCTCAACATGGAGAAATAGGAAAATAAGTTTCAAAATTTTGAGGTCTTCCTAATTTACTGTACGGAAATAACATGCTAGTTTAGAAAATTATCATTTTTTAAAAATCCCTAGGCCACACTGCCAACATAAATCTTACCCTGCCTTGCAGTAAGGAAGATGAAGATGAAGCCCTGTACCAGAAGGTGTCCTCAGAGCAGTGCCAGGTAGAGCATCTTGGGGACTTGCTGTTCCTATGCCAGGAATGTGGTTTGGCAGGAGACTTCTTCATCTTCTGCCTGCAGGTAAGAACTACATAAAGCTCATGGACAGCTTTATTCCTGGGTAGTTCCAGAAGACCCTCTGAATTTTTAAGGCATTCGTAATTTTAGAACCTAAACTTTAGGTCCCAATTTAGGGAAAGTTATCAGAGGACATAAGGGTAATTTATTTTGTAGTAGCTTTGAGGGGAGTGTAAAAGAAGAAACTTATTTTTTGCAGTGAACATATGATCTGACTACATCCAAGGTAATCTGCCATGTTATTTTAGACATGAACAAAGCAGAACTGTGGTCTATGAAAGGGTTAATCTTTGCTCTGTGTTGACAGTAAGAACTCTTTTGAAGTTAATAGAGGGTTTTACAGCTATAGAGTAATCCCTTATCCTTTCTGACTCTTGTGTTGTCAGGTATTTGGAGAGGAGATTTAGCAGTTTTGCCTCTCTCCTTTCATTTTGTAGCCACTTGAAACCTTTTCCGGGTTTGTTTCTTAAGTGCTAGTGGTTGTGCTTCCTTTTTTCTCTAATCTCTGATAGTAACTTGTACCCCATAATGTTACTCCTTATTTTCACTCTCTGATATCATAAGCCAGGTAATGTCTGATTCCCTGTCCCCCAGCTCTGCCTTTTCCACTAAGGTTGGTGTGAGGGGTAGGAGAATGCAAGGAGGGAATCAGGGCTACAGGGAGCGCTTTTTTGATGCTTTCTGAACTCCCATATTCACATCCATCTCCATGCCCAGTCACTTATTCTAAATAACATTCTAAGGAGATGTGCTCGTATTTGTATACTTTTGAAAAATAATTGTTTAGAAAACAAAAAATCAAAAGGCTTTGCTTTAAATGAGGTTTTCTTAACCTGAGCACTATTCATTTTGGGCCAGATAATTTTTTGTAGTGGAGGATTATCCTATGCATTGTAGGATGTTTGGCAGCATCCCTGGCCTCTCCCCATTAGATGCCGGTAGCACCCCCCACTTATGACAACCAGAAATGTCCCCAGACATTACCACATGTTCCCTGGGGAAAAAAATTGCCCAGGCACGGTTAAGAACCACTACTCTAAACTGTCAATTACTTTGATAAACCATTCATTGTGAGGAACTTAAGGTTTTCCCTTCTCAAGGAAATTTACGATGTAAAGCATAGGTGAAAGGCCTGCAAAACCCACAGTAATGAATTGTTAGTAGATGTTTAGTTCTCTTAAATACCTTGGTGAAAAGGGGCTGTGATGTTGAAAGCATCTAATAATCTCTGAAAGGGGCTTGAGTTGGAGGTCTCAATTCAAGGAAGGCTAGTGGTAGGGATCATAAAAGTACTGATAAAGAAGTCTGTCAAACTAGTTCTTTGTTATGTATGTATGTGTTTTTTTATTATGAAGTTTTACATTTTTATATACATGGTATCATAATTACATCTTATTCTGCAACTTAAACATTTTTCACTCAACAGTGTTTTTGAGATCTATCCATATTGATATCCATATAGATTTAGTACATTTATTTTAATGCTATGATATAATAAATATGCCACAAGTTATTTATTCTCCTATTGCTGGACATTTAGGTTGTTTCCAGTCTGGGGCTATAATAAATAATACTACAATGAACACAGACTAGTTCTTTAAATGCATGTTTCACTCAGTTTTCTAGCTGTATTTCTGAAGCCTCTAGTTCTTGTACAGGCTTTTTCCTCACTTTTTGTCTTCTCTCATACTTATAGGAGTTGACTCAGGTGGCTGCGGAAGATGAAACAGAGTTAAAAACCAAGCTCTTCTCCAGCAAAAGCCTCTTGGAATTAGAGCGGCACCAAAGTCTTCTTGTGGAAGGCCAGGAGCGGAAGCTGCTGATCTTGCAGTTGATGGCAGTTCTGTGTGAAAGAGTGTCAGAGCAGATATTCACAAACATCACTCAGGTCAGTGGCTGCCACATTCTGGAGCCCAGGCTGGTGGTATTTGTCTATTTTGGTTACTTTACATTTTTCAAAAAATATTTTTAAAGAATGTTGCCCAGAGTGTGGTTTGATGACACCTGCATCAGTGTTAACTGGAATGTTCAACATGCGCATTATTGAGTCCACACCAGACCAACTGAATCCAAAACTTTCGTAGGTCCTGGAAATCAGCAGGAGCCCTGGTGGTGCAGTGGTTAGGAGCTTAGCTGCTGACCAAAAGGTCGGCAGTTTGAAACCATCACCCATTTCTTGGAGACCATTTGGGGCAGTTCTACTCTGTCCTTTAGGGTTACTGTGAGTCAGAATCGACTCGATGGCAACACGTTGGTTTGGGAATCAGCATGTTTAACAAGCTTCTGAACTGGTTCTCATGCACATTAAAGTTGAAGAGCTGTTTTGAATATTTATATGTTATATCACAGTGGTTTCAACTTTTGGCACAAATAAAATTGCCTGGAAGTTTTTTCAAAATATAGATGCCAAGCCCACTCTTAGAAATTCTGATTCAGCCTTTCTGCATTAGAGCTCCATGGATGAGTAATGTGCATCAAAAGTTATGAATGGTTAGTAACTAAATTTGTGGGGGGAAAAATTACTAATGATACTAATTTCACCTTGAATTTTACAAGTCCTCTAACTTACAGCTTATCTCTGCAACATTCTGTGAATTTTTAAGATGTTTATTTAAAATGCTTTCAGGGTAGTGTTAACTATGTGAATCAGTGCCTAGACTTTATTGCCTCAGACATTATTTTTACCAGCTTGTTTTTTCTTTTTTTTTTTAAAAAAAAAGGAAATGCAAGTAATAAAGCAGAGGCAGTGCAGGCGGCATATTTTACCACTTTACCAGAATTAGTTGTTGCTTGGTTGGTAGATAGTCGGTTGTAAGATGGTATGATTGTCATGCTTAAATCTGATTCTCCAGTTCTTTGTATCATCCTCATTGTCATCTGCCTTCCGGTGTTGCTAAGCAGCATTTCACTATAGCTCCTGCTGAGAAAATTTGCAGCTGCCTGTCAGCCCTGACTTATCTTGCCTGTTTAATGAGAATTATGTTCATGATTTCTTTTCTGGCCTCTGATTCCTTCAGTTCACTCATACTGTGTTACTCAGTCGGGTGATTTGTTTCTACTGTGTTTATGTAAGTTCCCTGGAGACTTTTTCACCCAGACATTATATGTTTTTGTCTCAGGATGCCGGTTTGAAGGGGAAATGGTCTAAAAACTGATATGACTTGAGCTTTTGCACTTATCTCCCTTTACTCTTAATTAAGGAACAATGGTTTAGGCGGGTACAAAAGTGATTTGCACCACTGAGTTATCCTTCAGTAAAGGTTAAAATGTATCAGGACAAAAAGAACATAAATACTAAATTGCATTTAGTAGTCTTACTGCCAGTGATGATATTGATGTGTTATTCTGAAACATGGATAAAGCACGTAAGTTGTAAGTAATTTTGCTAATAAGGAGCCCTGATGGCACAATGGTTAAACGCTCAACTGCTAATTGAAAGGTTGACAGTTCAAACCCACCGAGTGGTTCCATGGGAAGAGACCTGGCGATCTACTTCTATAAAGGATACAGCCTAGAAAACCCTATGGGACAGTTCTGCTATGTCACATGAGGTTGCTATGAGTTGAAAATCTACTTGACGGCACCTAACAACAACAACAATTTTGCTAATATCATTAGGAATAAAGATCTTCCACATAAGAAAAAACTATATGTATAAAACCAAAGAACTTAAGTAAAAAATCTATAACATTGAATTTCAGTTGGAAGTTTTAGTATGAACTCAAGATTTATTTCTCTCTTTTTAAGAAATACATAGACACTAGCTCTGTCCACTGTCAATGCCTAAAAGCAATGACAGGTTATTAACAGTGAGCTTTCCTAGTGCCCAGATTATAGTTTCTAAATACTATTTTCTACTAAAGGACACAGAGCTACTTGGAGTAATGATTGATTTGAGGACTGGGGCAGGGATTGTACAAAATTAATGGGGTCATGTCATTAGGACTCAGGAGCCAACTTAAAGGAATTCCTTTTGGCCAAAGACAGGGCAATTTGAGCATTAAAAAAATAATGTCTACAATGGATTGAAACACATCAAAGAGATAAAAATCTGAATCAAGACAAAAACATCCCCTCATAGTTCATCTTTGGAGGTTGCTAGGGCATCATCTCATTATTTTGTCACCAAAGGGAAAGAATCAAACATTTATTTTCCCTGTAGGAATTATATTTCAGGGTAACCAAATAGTTAATGAGGAAAATTTTTCTTTATGCAAGAATCACAGCTAAAAAATGCAGAAAGAAAACTAGAAAATTACATTTTGCAACGTTTAATGAAATAATGGATTTAGGCAACAATCAATGTCTGTTAAAACCATTAGATGAACTGTTGACTAGATGAACTTTTTAATGGATGTCTTAGGCTGAAAACCCAAACTAACTGACTGATTTTTTTTCCCCCAACATTTTGTTATGAAAAATTTTAGACAGCAAACTTGGAAGAATTTTATAGTAAAGAACTAGATTCTACCATTAACATTTTATTAAACTTGCTTTATCACATATCTATTCTTTATTCCATCCCTCTATTCATCTTATTCTTGGTGCATTTCAGTGTTAATGCAGATATCAGTATATGTCACCCAAAATATTTCAGCGTGAACTGATTGATCTTAACAGTTAGTTATTCATTCATAATGTATACAAACAGACATTATGTGCCTCCTGATGTAATGTAGTAGGAAGTATGTGGCACCACCTAGGAAGAATTTTTACCAAAAGAAAACAAAACAAAAACCCCTTGAACCTGAATCTAATCAAGGAAATTCAAGAGAGAGAGAGGAGCAAGTTAAACAAAGCCACTAGGAAGCAATCAGCGGGAGTTCAGAATGTGGGAACTCCTGCAATGCGAATGACCCAGGTTCTTCATCAAATAGATGGCATAAAACAGGGGCAGCAGGGATTAAGAGACATATCAACCAAATGCAGTGTGTGGATCCCCATTCAAACAAACCAATTGTATAAAGCATTTTGCAATAACCAGGGAAAATTGAACATAGACTAGGTATTAGAAGATATTAAGGCATTCTTATTGGGTTTTCATGGTATGGTAGTTATGTTAAAAAAAAAAAAAAAAAAAAAAAAACTCCTGACTAATGGACCACAACTACCAAGGCCTCCACCAGACTGAGTCCAGTACAGCTAGATGATGCCCAGCTACCACCACTCAGTGCTCTGACCGGGATCACAACAGAGGGTTCTGGACAGAGCTGGAGAAGTATGTAGAACAAAATTCTAACACACAAAAAAAAGACCAGATTTACTGGCCTGAAAGAGACTAGAGACACCCCGAGAGTAGGGCCCCCAGACACCCTTTCAGCTCAGTGGTGAAGTCAACTCTGCCTTGGAGAGGGAACAAATTAACAAACGGGAAAAATAATCTGCCGGCTCCCCTAAGCCAGAAACTCAGGGTAGGCACAGCTCCTTTGCCTAGGCACAGGCATAAGGGGTCCATGGACTTTGAGTGCCTTTCCCCCTGCAGAGACTTGCATGGGCCCATTTCAGCAGCATAGGCCCTCATTACCACAGTACAACAGGGTATTTACCTGAATTCTAACTTCAGCTGTTTCACCTGTGAAGTGGCAGGTTTGTGACATTTGACACTGCTCTGCCCATTAAGCAGGGTCTTCATCTACCCACATCAGGGGCCTGAGGACTGGTGGCTCCATCCATGCCACCTAGCCACCTGCAACAGGGGCCCAAGAATAAGTGATACCCCCCAGTCCTTACAGCCAACAGCATTGAGTGCTCATCATCCGGCTGCAAAACCTACCCACCTGCGTACTCTAGGGAACAGGGACGTGCTTTCCTCCTGGACACATGGGGGCGGCCATCGGCCCCCTGCCTTGCTCAGCATATGACCCCCTGCTGCAGCCAGATGCCGGTGCCTACACCAATCCCTCATGCCTGTCTAGGACTGTAGGTGAGAGCCTGCACCACACACTTGCTGGCCAACTACCTGGACACCTGAGCTGAATCCATACAGGAGGAGTGGGTGGACTCCTGGGTTCACATACTTAGTGGCAGGTCTGGCCACCTGGTGGCAGGACATTGGCGCTTCAGGGGCACTGGTGATTGGGCTAGCTCACATGAGCAGCTTATTTGGGCATATCAAAACAAAATAAAACAAGAAGCTAGGACACAGTAAGCAAACAGTAAATAAATAACTTATTGATGGCTCGGAGACAACAGTCAATATCAAATCACATAAAGAGGCAGACCATGATGCTTTAGCAGGCTCCCAAAATAAAGAATCAAGAAAGTTTCTGAAGGAAGAGAATTTCTTGGAATTACCAGAGGCAGAATACAAAAGATTAATAAGCAGAACTCTTCAAGAGATCAGGAAGGAAATTAGGCAAAACGCAGACCATGCAATACAGGAACTTAAGAAGATTAGAGAAGAACATAATGACAAATTTAACAGGCTGCAAGAATCCATAAAGAGACAGCAATGAGAAATCCAGAAGATTAGCAATAAAATTTCAGAATTAGACAACTCGATAGAAAGTCATAGGAGCAGAATTGAGGCAATGGAAGTCAGAGTTAGTGAGATTGAAGATAAAGCACTTGACACCAGCTTATATGAGGAAAAACTGGATAAAAGGATTTAAAAAAATGAAACCCTAAGAATTATGTGGAACTCTATCAAGAAGAATAACCTACAAGCGATTGGAGTACCAGCAGGGGATGGGGGCGGGGGGGGGCGGGGGATAACAGAAAATACAGATAGAATTGTTGAAGATTTATTGGCAGAAAACTTCCCTGATATTGTAAAGAAGGAGTTGAATTTAGAGCATAAAACAAATTTAAAGGCTCTACAAGATTCAGTAGACTCCTGGCTTCCTTCCTCAACTTTGACAACCATGTCTCCTCCCCATCAAAAGACTGGAGGTTTTTTCTTGAGAGAGGTTGAACTCAAGGGACTGTGAACTTGAGTGGGAGTAGCAAATTCAACAGGTAGGTTAAGCTGAAGTCTACACACTCAACAGTGAGGCCTCCAAACCTCTTTTTTACTCAGTTGCGCGAATGTTGACAGCAGGTTTATCCATCCCCGTAGGATTATTGTGAGGATTAAATGAATGAGTGTAGTGTTCAGAATGGTGCCTGGTAAATAGTAAATGCTTGATATTATTATTAAATTAAACAGCTAAAGAACTAAAAGTGGTTACCTCTGTAGGGCCAGAATCAGATGGGTAAGAAGTAGGGTAGGACGCTGCTATTTTTTATGATGAGCTTTCAGAGAGTATTGAGCTCTTTAAATTATGTACCTTTACAAAAATTTTTGAGTAAAAAATAAAAGCCTCTCCTCCCTCTCTGCAAAATATATAAATGCTAGAACTAGCTTCAGTCACATACCTCTCTGAGCAGCTGGCAAACAAAACAAAAACAAACCTGCTGCCGTCGAGTGGATTCCGACTCATAACAACCCTATAGGACAGAGTAGAACTGCCCCATAGTGTTTCCAGGGAGCGCCTGGTGGATTTGAACTGCTGACCTTTTGGTTAGCAGCAGTAGCTCATAACCACTCTGCCACCGGGGTTTCTCAGTGGTTGGCAGTACCACTAAAATCACAGGAAATGAGTAACGGAAAGGAGCTGTTGTCCACATGAGATAGAGGTACAGTGCTTGTGTTGTTACAAGAAGAAAGTGTGGGGAAGGTACTTCATAAATGACATTAAAAGCTGACATCACATCACAGTTAACAGCTCCCCCCCCTCCTTTGTTTTTAGCATACACACAAACATGAATAGTTTCTTTCTTAACAAAAACGAGGTCATAACTACTTGCACTGCAACTTTTTTTTTTATATTACGGAGAGGAACTTAGAAAAAGTTGGAAGCCTAGATCATTCTGTTTCATTAATTTAACAATACATGTGCTGAAAGAGAAGCTTAATACAAATAAGGAATGCTTTAGAAAACTCTTCAGAGGCAAAGTAGGTGGCCAAAGATAGTAGGTGCAGCAGTTTCTCTAGGAAATTAACAGGTGTCCTTAACTTCTAGTATCGATAGTCTTAGGGCTAGAGAGGGTTGTGAAAGTTGCCATAACCAGCATTGTTCATTTTAGTAAATGGAACTTTTAATAACCTTTTTAGTTTCCTGCCTTGCTCCAAAAGACAAGCGTTAACAAGCCATTTTTCTGACTTTAAGCTTGTAATAAGGATTCTTGCACAGCATGTGATTTGTCCAGAGAGTTAAACATGCAAGCTTACGTGATATTTAGAGGCTTATTATGTACCTATCTTAGCCTTCCCATTTTCTCCCTTTTGAGCCGTTAATCCTAAATATGGGTATGTGTGTGTGCATGCGCACGTTGTCTTTTATTCAAAGGTGTTTCTGCTTAAGAGGATTAATCCAAGTGCAGTTAAAATGATGTTGACCAAATTAATTTCATTTAAAGCTCAGTTGTAGGTGAAATGCTATGTAAAATCTTGTATATGAATAATCGTAATCCTTTAAAAATATTTGATACTTAAAAAATGACTCGGGATCATTTGTACAGATTGTTTGAGGACATTGACTTCTATATAAAATTGAACACCTCCCTCATTCTTTGTTTACTAGAATTAATCAAAATTGGGGGAAAAGTCCCCAAGGAGGAAACCTCCTTAGAAGAAGCAGATATAGGACCATAAGTCTCAGATTCTTCATCTGAAAATGAGGATAATAGTATCTACTTCATAAAATTGATATGAGATATGAATGAGATTGTACATGTAAAACACTTAGCGGTATACCTGCTACACAGTAGCAGTTGTTCTTTTTTTTTTTAATTGTTGTAGTTTAAGTGAAAGTTTACAATTCAAGTTAGTCTCTCATACAAATATTTATACATACATTGTTATGTGACCCTCATTGCTCTCCCTATACTGTGACAGCACACTCCTCCTTTCCAGCCCTGATTTCCTGTGTCTATTCGACGAGCTCCTGACCCTCTCTGCCTTCTCTTCTCACCTCCGGACAGAAGCTGCTCATTTAGTCTCATGTATCTACTTGAGCTAAGAAGCACACTCCCCCAAGTATCATCTTATGTCCCACAGTCCAGTCCAATCTTTGTCTGAAGAGTTGGCCTTGGGAACTGTTTTAGTTTTGGGTTGACAGAGAGTCTGGGGGCCTTGCTTTCTGGGGTTCCTCCAATCTCAGTCAGACCATTAAGTCTGGTCTTTTTACTAGAATTTGAATTCTGCATCCCACCGCTCCCAGCAGCAGTTATTCTTGATGGTTGTTGGTATCATGATGTTGATGAGGAAGAGGATGAGGATGTTTACATAGGTGTAAGAAGAATTTTGAGATTTTTTTTTCTTCCTCCTTGCTGATTCTAAATTCTGTTTCTATGGTAGGTGGTGGACTTTGTAGCAGCAACTTTGCAGAGAGCATGTGCAAGCTTGGCCCATCAGGCAGAGAGCACTGTGGAATCGCAGACGTTAAGCATGTCCATGGGGCTGGTGGCTGTCATGCTGGGAGGAGCTGTTCAGGTGAGTCACAGACATGAGCCAAACTTGAATGGAAGGAAAAGAGAAGAGAAAATCTGTTGCTTCCCTTTCATATTCTTGTGAGGAATAAGAATGGGCATTGCACATCGGAGAACCACAATAATAAGTCAGACTGTTCATGAAAATTCTCTCCATAGTAGAGGACAAGAAAATTGTACCACTTCTAATTGACCACCTGCACAGACTTCACCATCAGAAGGGTGGAGCCCTTTCTGACCTGGCACCAACTTGGTTTATAACTTGTGTTTTGCATCAGTGGACGAGTACTAGATTCTCTGGTCATCACTGCAGTGGCTCTCCAAAACTCAGCCTTTGTCCCTACCACTGTAGTCTGGGGAAAATCTTAGTAACCTGCTGGTTGCTTGGGGCTCCATTTTAGTACAGTGTTCATTTTTCAACCCATATCATGTAGCATGTTAAAGCTTTGTTTCCAGCCACTTCTAAAGTGTGTGTTCCTTTTATATACTTAGTTCATAATTTTAAAAATTTATTCAATTAAAAAATATTTATCATGTCCTCGCTATGTGCTATACTGTGCTAAGGTGCTAGGAATACAGTAGTGGACAAGGTAGATATGGTCCCTGCTGTCATGAAGCTTACAGTTCAGTAAGGAAGTCAGACATTAAATAACTATGCAAAAATATATTTACAGTTGAATGAAGTGTCTCAAAGGAGAAGTGGAGGGTACCAAGAGAACATCTAACTTAGGTTGGGAACGTTTCCACTGAGGAAGTGTAAGTTTAAGCTAAGAGTTTGAAGGATGAATAGGAGTTTGGAGTTGGAGTGGGGGATAGGGTATAGTTTAATTAATATTATAGAGAGAGAGCAGAAGAAAGAGTAGTGCCAGACAAGGTGGAAAGATAGGCAAGGGCCACATCATGCATGTGTGTGTGACTGGTTAATTACATACTACGTTAAGTTAGGAGACTACAAGAAAGCAGAATAAGTTTAGTACTAAACCAGTTGCTGTTGAGTCGATTCTGACTTATGGCGACCCCACATGTATAAGAGTAGAAATGTGCTCCATAGGGTTTCCAATGGCTGATTTTTTGGAAGTAGCTCACCAGGCCTTTCTTCTGAAGCTTAGTGCAAATAGTATTACATCTGACCTCAAGTCAGACTGGTTGTAACCCTTAGCAATCAGTAGGAAACCCTCTGGGAATAGATTTGTTTTTGAATTTAAGAATTCACATCTGATTCTGATTGTTGATATATTAGAATTTGCCTCTCTCTAGGCTGTCGTTAAAAGGAACAGGAATTTTATCTGGACCTGTTAATGCCCATTTCTCGGTCGAGTTGCTTAACACTCTATATTTTGGGTTTGGTTCAGTTTCTGGAACCATATTTATGCCCCTGCTATTAGAACTACAGCTTTAATATTGAGGGAGGCTCAGAGATAGAATAGTTCTTCTTAAGTTATATTGTTATTGGATTTAGTTGGACTGATTGAATTTTGTTTTTCTGGTTTAGTATTAATTTGTATAATCTTTTGTTTCCATGAATTGAGTGTGCTTTTTTGCTTTCTCTTTTATCATTTAATGTTTATAATTTCAAACCACATCCCAAGTGGAAAATAGATCACAGAAATCTATATTTCCCTCTTTAAAAGCCCATTTTGGGGGCCTAACTATATAAATGGGAGCCCTGGTGGCGCAGTGGTTAATCTCTCGGCTGCTAACCAAAAGGTCAGTGATTTGAACCCACCAGCCGCTCCTCAGGAGAAAGCTGTGGCAGTCTACTTCCGTAAAGATTTACAGCCTTGGAAACACTGTGGGCAGTTCTACTCTGTCCTTTAGGGTCGCTGTGAGTCGGGATCGAACCGACGGCAATAGGTTTGTTGTTTCTGGAACTGTATAAATTAGTCATGTTGTAAGAGAGACTTACCTGACTGAAGCAAATATATTTTTCCTTGCCTGTCCCTGCCCTTTAGTGAGCCATCCTGACTCACTGATTACATCCTGGATTCCTCTGACTTTGCAGTTCCTTAAATGAACGTACAGGTCACCCGTATACTTTTGCCCCAGATCTATTAATTTTTTTTTCTGTTTGATTCATGGATTTATATGTGTCTTCTACAGTAATACTGTGTTTTCTGTCTTTGTACTGGGGGAAGAAATCATGATTCTGAATTATGTTTACAGATGATTACTATTATCAGACTAGGGTCTTTGCTTTAGAGTCTAGATTATAATGCACCCATTCCCTATTAGGATTTGTTGTTTTGGCTATAAACAGAATCTAACACCATTTGAACCTTTTTTTCTTTTCCTTTCTAATTTGTGTAATTAAGGTGATTATTAGAACATTGTGTCTGGGAAGAGAAGCTAATTTGGAGAAAGTGTAGGTTTAAGACTGCTAACAAGACTACTGTAATTCCAACCTCATTTTCTAAATTTCAGGGTTGGTTATCAGTAAAAACCTTATGTTGGTAACTCTTCCCTGTCCCTTCAGGATGCAGTTTCTGCATGATGTTCCAGGGCCCACTGGATCCTCCAAAGCAGTGCTGCACAAAGCTGACCAGGCCATTCTAGACCTTCTTAAGGAAGAAGAAACGAAAACACATTGCTCGCAGGAGGCAGTGGAGCCTATCAGTTAAAAGCTGGGCTCTGGATCTTTAAATCTAGACTCTCTTATTTGCTAGGTTATGTCCTTGGGCAATTGACTTAACCCCACTCCTCAGTTTCCTCATTTAAAAAAAAAAAACAAAAAACTAGCACCTTCCTTATATGATTGTTGTAAGGATAAGTGAAATAGTATGGGAAAAACATTTAGTACTATGCCTGACACATGGAAGGCACTTAATAATTGTTAGACTTTTGTTATTTTGATTACTATTATTATATTATAACCTCTGGCCCCTGCTAAGTGGTTAAGGCTAATCCTGTCAACTAATGTGTTGCCAGCATGATGCATTTTTGTTTCAATTACATATTTAAATCAAAGATTTATTGTGTACCTGTTATGAGGTAGGCATGATGTGTCCTAGAGAATACAAAGATATGGTCCTTGTCCCAATAGTTGCAGTGTAGTATGCCATAAACGCAGTAATAAAGGTATATACGAGGTACATTGTTAGCACAAAGGAGAACATTATCTTCTCTGCTTGGGTTGGTCTGAGAATAAATAATAACAACAGCAACATATTGTTAATGTTTCCTGAAGGCTTACTGAATACCTGGCCTTATGATAGGGAAATGACATGTATTATCTCAGTTAGTGTTCATAACTGAGTATGTACTGTTATCAGCCGCATTTTACAGTTGAAAATACTAGTACAGATAGGCTAAGTAACTTGCCTAAAATCATCCAGCTAGTTAATGTTAATGGAGATTAACAACATATATACAATAAAGTGCACAAATTCTAAGAGTATAGCTGGATTCATGTTAACAAATGTATACACTCATGTATCCACCCAGATCAAGATTAAAACAGTTCTGGTACTCCAGAAGTCTGCCTCTGTCCTTTCCCAGTCAACATCCATTGTTGCCCCAAAAGATAAACATCATTCTGACTCTGTCACCATAGATTAATTTTGAACTTCATATGGATGGAGTCATACCATATGTGCTCTTTTATGTCTGGCTTCTATTATTCAACAATATTTTGTGAGATTCATCCATGTTATTATATGCAACACTTGTTCATTCTTTCTCATTCCTCTATAGCGTTCTATTATATAAATATACTACAGTTTAATTCTGATAAATTATTACTTTTAAAAGATACATGTTTCTATATCTTATGTGTATCTTTATATACAGCTCATTTTAAAAGAGGGCATACTGTATGCTGACTTAGAGCAGAATATCCCACTTATATATAAATTCAGCAACATTATATAAATAAAAACCTAAGCATATAATAAGTCAGCCAAATATTTGAGGAAACATAGTTGATGTACAAAAATGAGAATAAAAAGAATAAATGTAACTATTTATCAGCATTGGGAATTTTTAGATCAGAGTTTTATTGCTAGAAGAAACTCTGGGTTCTTCTAAAATAGTGCTCTCACTGGAGCAGGGTAAGGCAGGTTAGAGTATATGTATATACCCCTTAGAGGAGCTTATTAAAATCTCATGAGGGGCCTTTTCAGTGTACATGTGCTCTCATCTCACTATCACCCCACTCTGATAGGCTTCCCTTAGAGGGCATGCTCTCTGTCACCACTACCGTCAGTCTCTGCCCTAACAGTCCAATCCCCGTTTCTTAAATGAATTTGAAAACTTGCAGAAATTTAGGACAACTCACAACCTAACTGGTTTGCTCCCGGCACTCCTGAAAGGAATCAGAGACGTGGGCTGATACAGCTCTGCTCAGAGCGCTGGTAGCACAGTGGTTAAGCATTCAGATGCTAACCAAACGGTTGGCAATTCAAATCCACTTTCCGCTCCTTGGAAGCCCTATGGGGCAGTTCTGCTCTGTCCTGTAGGGTCGCTGTGAGTTGCAATTGATCCGACAGCAACAAGTTTGGGTTTTGTTTTTGGTTATGACTCTGCTCATTCCCTGAAGCATTCCAGAAACTCTGGATGGGAGGCAGCCAGACAAAGGTATCTGTCACCCACTTGCAGCTACTTTAGGCTTTAGGGCTTTCACACTGAATTCTGAGATCTGGATATGAGATCTGCGTTGAGAAGTAGTGACAGCAGAAAGAGTAGAAATGAGGCCTGTATGGTCAATTCTCAATTTTTATAGTGGTCCTCGGTGACACTTGGAAAATAATTTACCACTTAGTGCTTCAGTTTTCTCATCTACCATCTAAGTGATACCTCAAAAGTGATTTTGAACATTTATGAACAAATAGTTGGCACCTGTAGTCTTAGGCTTTCTTGATTATTCTCACAGTGGGAAATCTGTAGGCTTATGAAACTGAAAGAATGTGTGGCTTAAATGCCTTATAAACTGTTGGATTAAGAATCTATCTGCCTGCCCATGGTGTTTAGACAAGTTGCCCAGTTGAATAATATAAGTCCCACCCTGCAATGACTAAAAAGTTTGAAAACAGGAAGAAAAGTTTTTGTTTTTTTTTTGGAAGAAATTGTTGTATATAGTAGAAATAAAAAAAGAAACCACAAAGACTGTAGATAAAAGTAGATAATCCCATTTCAGATACTTAAAAAACAAAGGGCCACCACACTACCAGGCACTGAATGAAATTTTAGCATAATGGTAATAGTAGCAAAAATATTCTAAAATGTATTTTCCATTGACCATTTTCTTAGGTAACATGTATCTTTAATCTAGACATATTCTCTTCTCCCCTTAAGATATAGTAACATCAGAATGGTCAGTTGTTTTACACATAAAGATAAACCAACATGTTGGGAAGCTAGAAGTTCTACCTTACACTGATTTTTGCATTTGTTTCGGATTGTGTAAACAGAAGTCTGAGGGGAGTGTGTGGTGAGATTCAGCAGATACAAACCTAATATATACCTCAGGTTTTCATTTACTTGGGAGGACAGTGATGGGGAAAGCAGCCAGTAACAATTCTGTGGATTTATAGTGTCAAATGAGAACATTATTTAGGTCCTAAGAAAACAGTTGGTTAATTGTGTGGTTGGCTGGTTAATTAAGTGAATGATTAAGTAATAAATGTCCTACCTTGTTCTAAAAAGGATTTGAGACCCCTAAGGTTTTCAAATTTCAGGGCCTCAAGAAGCCTCACAGAATACTTCTCCAGTATTTTCACACAGGAAAGGATTACCACTGATTCTTGCCTCTCTATTGGTTTCACATGCACCTATCTTAGTAAGGCATGTAACATTGTTAGAGCAGTCCTTTGTTAGAGAATAAAATCTTATGTAATTTTCACTCTCACGTTCTAGGAGAAATTACCTCTGCCAATTATCATTCCAATCCCTTCTAGACCTAAGGTGCCCTTGTGTGCTGACCAGCCACTTTAGATCATGTAGTTTAGAACAGCTTTATTTATTCAATTGAGACAGTGTAGAGTGATAGGTGAGAGTGTGGACTCTGGAGCCAGACTTCTTAAGTTCTTGTCTTACCATCTTCCAGTTGTGTGACCTTGGCATGTTATTTAACAGTTCTGTGTGCCTCAGTTTCCCCTTGTTCAAAATGTGGATAATAATAGTGACTGTATCATTGGGATATGAGTGTGAGTGAGAAACCCTGGTGGCGTAGTGGTTAAGAGTTCAGCTGTTAACCAAAAGGTCAGCAGTTCGAATCTACCAGGTGCTCCTTGGAAACCCTATGGGGCAGTTCTGCTCTGTCCTATAGGGTTGCTATGAGTTGGAATTGACTCGACAGCAACAGGTTTTTGAGTGTGAGTGAGTGAGTGTGTTCTCTTAGAAAAGTGACTGGACATGGTAAGTATTCAATAAACGTTAGCTGTAGCTATTCAGCAGATACTGAGCGCTAACCCAGTGAAGTCGATTCCAACCCATGGCAATCCCATATGTGTCAGAGTAGAACCGTGCCCCATAGAGTTTTCAGAGGCAAAATTTTCCAAAGTAGATCACCAGGCCTTTCTTGTAAGGTGTTTTTGGGTAGACTTGAACCTCCAGCCTTTCAGTTAGCAGCCAAGAGCGTTAACCATTTGCACCACCCAGGGACTCCTATTGAATGCTAGAATGACTCAGGCTGTGAGCTCAGATTCCACCATGAGCAAGGTTTGCTCCTTGCCCGTTTTACTCAGAATACGTGTATGTTTCCTTGGGCTCAGGTCATATTAACATGGTTTATGTTAACTTGGATTTGACATTTTTTATTTTACTCTGTAGTTGAAGTCAAGTGATTTTGTTGTCCTGAAGCAATTGCTGCCTCTGCTGGAGAAGGTCTCCAACACATATCCTGACCCTGTCATCCAAGAACTCGCTGTTGATCTCCGCATTGCCATTGCTACACATGGAGCCTTTTCCACCAAGGCTGTTGCTGTGGTTGCCGCCCAAAGTACCCTGAACAAAAGAGATTCAGAAGGGAAAATAGAAGAACAGCAACAAACCAATTATAAAAGATTCACTGATGTAGCTAATAGCCACCTCGAACAACAGCAAAGCAATGAGAAATCCAACCACCAAACAGGCCTGAAATCTGATAATACTCCACTCATTCCTCAGGAGGTGAATGAACCGAGTACTACTACAAGCCAGAAATCTGGAAACATAACCACAGAAGAGCTTCAGGAGGTTCTTTTATCAGCTTATGATCCTCAAATTCCAACACGGGCAGCTGCTCTGAGAACTCTTTCTTATTGGATAGAGCAGAGAGAAGCAAAGGCCCTCGAGATGCAAGAGAAGCTTCTCAAGGTAAGTAGTACATCCTGTAAAAACACATGTGCACAGGGTGGGGCAGCTTTCAAGAAGCATTAATTCAGCTCAAGTATTTTTGGAGCCTTAACTCTGTGTCAGGTGCTGTGCTGGACTACCCTCAAGGAACGTGTAATGGTTCTGAGGAGGCAAGACTTAGACACAGGAAAGACTTCGATAACCATATTAGACTATTCAGTTGAACATGAGTGCCAAAATTTAGATGGAAAAGAAATGCTATGGACAGTCAGGAAAAGGAGAGAGTTGAAATCTTCTGGAGGAAGTAGATCTTGACATGGCCTTAACAAACTGGTGAAGTTTGAGTAGATGAAAGAAAGGGGGATGGAACAGCCTGAGCAAGTTCCCAGAGATGAGAAAGTACCTTTTGTGGTAAATAGGTCCACTTTCAACAGTATGACATGGCCCCGAAAATCTCCCTGTTTTCTCTGGGCCCTGCTTTGAGGGGCACTGGGCAGAAATGGAGATTGCTGTCTCTCGTCCCTCCATCACCAGTGAAAAAGCCATTCTTTAAATTGTACATTTATGTGGGGGAATATATATGCTTACTTGGGGATGCTTTTCCCTTTGGTAGAAATTGTTCTGATCACATTATGGATTAGAGATTAAGGATAAGGGGTCTGGAGATGACTGCCTGGGATCAAATTCCAGATCTATTTCTTGTGCAAATCATTTAATTTCTGAGCCTCAATTTCTACGTCTGTAAAGTGAGGATAATAATAGGGCCTACTTTATGTTGAAAGATTTAAAATGAACTAGTCCATGTAAAGCACTAATTATAGCAATAAGCACATAATGAGCATCTAATAAAGGTTAGCTGTCTTTATGATTAAGGAGCTTTGGTAGCGCAGTGGTTAAAGTGCTTGGCTGCTAACCAAAAGGTCAGCATTTTGAACCCACCAGCCGCTCTGTGGGACAAAGATGTGGTAGTTAGCTTCCATAAGGATTTACAGCCTTGGAAACCCTGTGGAGCAGTTCTATTCTGTCCTTACAGGGTCACAATGAGTCAGAATTAACTCGATGGCAACGGGTTAGGGTCTTTATTATTATTTCTCCCATATGCTTTAGCAATTAGATTAAGTATTATAATTGTGATTGAGAAATTTTATTTTTAGTAGCTAAAGTATTAGAATCAATTACTGTTGTTAATGAGCCAGACCTCATACGTTACAGACATTGCCTCTAATTCTCACAGCAATGGCAATATAGAGATTATTCCATTTTACAGATGAGAAAACTGAGGGACAGAATGTGCCAGGAAGTTGCTGCCATTGAATTGTCTCTGAAAACCTAAAATTATATATCGCCTTTGAGTAATCATGAAAAATATTCCTTCATACATGTATTTAGATGGTCAATGCTATGAATCACGTATGACGCGCTCCTAAGCTTCCTACCCCTTCCAACCTGGCCATTCTCCTGGCTGAACTAATCTTAGGCTCTCCCTGAGACCAGCAGCAACAAGTTGATAGGAAGAATTGCTGTGCCAGCAAAGGATATGGCATTATATGTGGAGTGGGCACCCCTGTCTTCCCCTGGACACCAAACAGAAAGAAGGAACGTGGGCACAGGCCACTGTCTTTCTCTGGCCTTTGTGTTAGGGCCTAAACCTGACATGTAATTGTAGACTCCTCTAGATAAGCAGTACCCACTGAAGTTGACATATCCTGGTGGATCCCTAAATTATGAGATACATTGATAGTAATTTCTTACTAATGTTAATTAGAGTGCTGAAATTTGCAGAAGATTTTTAAAAATAAATGAGAACAGATTAAAGGTTATCCTGATAATAACACCTCTGTCTCTCATTTGCATTTCTATATGCTTTCTTGAGTGGAAGAGAAAAGGATCAAATTATAGTAAATATGACATCGGTTGCACATAACCCAGAACCTTGCCTTTGGTGTGCCATGGCCTATAGTCTGTCTTGTGGGATGTTGGGAATTTTGTCCACCATTGGCTGTAGTGGAAGACATGTTGATGATTGTTCTTCCAGATATTGGTTTCCATGCCTGCAGCTGGTGTATATTACTTCAGGAAGTATCTCTCCCTAATATAATCCTATATTATCTATTATAAAAGAAAAAAAAAAGGAGGAGGGGTGGACTTCAAGAATATATACTGTTTTTCCCACAAGACTCTTAAGTCACGCCAGTGTCTAGCTAAGACAAGAAGAAAAGCATTTACTCTTTTGAGACTGCTAAAAAGGGTTTCTTAAATCTTGTTTGCTCTTTGTGAATCATATCACTGCTATATTTTGTGGTTCCAGATATTCTTGGAGAACTTGGAGCATGAAGACACCTTTGTATATCTGTCTGCTATTCAGGGTAAGTTAGTCCTGGTTAAAGGACTTCAAGTCTGTGGACCAAAGCTTTATATATGTTTGCAAAAATAACCTAAATCCAGCAAGATTGTGGTCATTTTGTCCATCTTCCTGACTCCTAACTGGGACTTGCTTTAAATCTTAATAATAATATTCCTGGAAGGTTCCCAAGGGATCCGTATAGAATTTCAGTGTCTCATAATGATGAGGAAGACTTTTTCACATTTACTTATCATTCTGTAGATTAAATCACATTTCCTGTAATTCAAGGAGGTAAAGAATGGCTCACGTATGAGCTCTCTTTACATTATTCCTTATGTACTTGCCTAGTGTCAGTATGCACCGTTGCTCTCTCTTTAAGCTGAAAGAATCTCAAAGACTTAATATTTCTTCATCAAAAAGTTTTTGCGATAATTTTGTTTCACTTTTGTGATTCTCTGTTATTCTCTGTATCTCCATTAATTCCTGAATTCCAAATCTAATAGGGGTCTCATGAAAAGGGATATAGAAAGATACAAAAAGTGAGAAACAGACATACAAAAAGGTGAGAAACGGGCTTGATGATGTCAGAATTAACTCACAGTTTCTTTTGGCTTCATCAGTGTAGTGTAAGGTTGAGAGCTAGGGCTCTGGATTCAGACTACCTGGGTACACATCCCCATTCCTTCACTTCTCAGATGGGTGAACTTTGGCATGTTACTTAATTCCTCTGGGCTTCAATTTCCTTACTTGTACAAAGGAGGCTGAATGGAAACATACATTGGTACAACCACTTTGGGAAGCAGTCTGGTAGTTCCTCTAAAAGATGAACATAGAGTTACCATTTGGCTCAGCAGTTCCACTCCTGGGTATATACCTAAGAGAAATGAAAACGTATTTATCTACATAAAAACTTGTACATAAATATTCACTGCAGCATTATTCATAGAAGCCATAAGGTGGAAACAACCCAAATGTCCGCCAACTGATGAATGGATGAACAAAATGTAGTATATCTACATAATGGATTATTATTTGGCCATAAAAAGGAATGAAGTACTGATACATGCTACAATGTAGATGAACATTGAAAACATTATGCTAAGTGAAAGAAGCTTGAGGTAAAAGACTATATATTATTTAATTCCATTTACATGAAATGTCCAGAATAGGCAAATCCATAGAGACACAACCCCTTGGACCTCAGGCCTGACCTGCACTGGACATTCCAGTAGGCGCTGGCTCACTGCTAAAGCCAAAGGTACCAACCCATTCAAAGGACCAGCTGATGTGGGTATGGGCAGCAAGAGCTCTTGGGCTACTCTAATTCAGCCACTTTTTTACTGACAGCCTTGGGGAAAGCATTCAACATTTTCCCTTGTTGCTTAGTGTTCTATATAAAATGGAATCATCATTTCATTTGCTCAGAAGAGTTTTGATTAGATTTAAATAGCTTAAAACACTAATCATTTATTGTTACTCATCCGTCTCTAGACCAGTTGGGGTTCAGCTGATCTAGACTGGGCTTGGCTGGGCAGCTCTGCTTCTCCCTGTAGATCTGTGGGGGCTCTACTGCACATGTTCCTGATAATTCCTGGACTGGTGGCCAGGGTATGTTCTTCTCACAGTGATGGCAGAAGTGCAAGAGAGCAAGAATAAACTAAAGGGGCCTCTTCAGGCCTAAGCTTGGAACTGGCATCCTGTCACTACTACCTGATTCTGTTGGCTACAGCAAGTTATGTGGCTGAACCTAAAAGTCAAGGGGCAGAGAAGTAAACTCTGTTCGTTTAGTGGAATAAACTGCCATATCACATAGCAGAGGACATGGATGCAGAGAGGAGTGAAGAATTGAAGCCAGTAATGCAGTCCTCCACACTGATGTGTTCTATTACCTTCCAATGGCAAGATTCTCTATGAGCACAAAGTCACCTGCAGGTCCTCATCAGTTAGTTATTTCTTGGTATACAGACACAGTAGTTGAAGCATAAGAGAGAGTGTGGAGGAAAAAGAGATGGTGTAGAGTGACATAATCAGAGATGAAGGCCTGAGCCTTGGAATTCATTCTTTATTCAGCAAACATTTATTGTACACCTACTATATACAGGGAAACCCTGGTGTTGTAGTGGTTAAGAGCTGTAGCTGCTAACCAAAAGGTTGGCAGTTCAACTCCACCAGGCATTCCTTGGAAACTCTATGGAGCAGCAGTTCTACTCTGTCCTGTCAGGTTGCTACGAGTCACAGTTGACTTGACGGCAGCAGGTTTGGTTTTTTTGGTGTGGTACTATATACAGAATACTTTAGGTTAACTGTGAGTTGTGTTAAAAAGGAGCATGGTGGTGCAGTGGTTAAAGCGCTTGGATGCTAACCGAAAGGTGGGAGGTTTGAACCTACCTGCTGCTCCATGGGAGAAAGATGTGGCAGTCTGCTCTTGTAAAGATTTACAGCCTTGGAAATGCTTTAGGGTAGTTCTCCTGTCACTATGAGTTAGAATTGACTCAATGGCAATGGGATTTTTTTTTTTTTTTTTTGGTTTGTCTTGTTAAAAACTAAAAAGTGAATTCTTCAACGGAGATGAAAGGGTCACCCAAAGAGGTAAAAGGACAGCTAGGTGAGAGCAGAGGCCAAAAGAGTAGAAGATTTCAAGAGAAAAAGTAATCACTTGTGGCTCAGAGGTCAAAAAGGGCAGGAATAAAATCCTGGGGGCTCCATAGGCCTTAGGAGGCCTCGTGATAATGAATGCTTTTTATAGAAACCAAATAAATCAATGAAACAAGAATCTAAAATGCCTGTAATTAATAAGTCTCAGAAAGCTGGTCATCCTGTACTTTTCTCGAGAAAGTATAATTCTGGTAAGGAGATGTTTCTCATTGACTATTTTTTAGGACTAGGTTTTCGGGAAGTAGTGGCATGTCATTCTAATGTGGCAGCATTGCTCTGTGGAATAAGCTTTCTAGCTGATTAACCCATTGAGCTTATTAACCTCTAGGGTCTGCTATTAAAATCACAACCCTGGGTTATATTTGTTTTTATTAATTTTAATTGATGTGCTAATCATTTTGTAGCTAATTTGGTGATAAACATGTGAGCTAGACGTGTAATTTTTGTTCTCTGCTCCCTAAGATGGACAAGTTTGAATTAATTGATGTCTTTGGTGTTTGTAACATGCACTTGAAGACCAAGGCCATAGGTGACTTTTCCATTAAGAAAGGAGCTGAACTTTCCCACCTAACATTGCCAGTGTAGTTCTCCCCAAGGCTATAGCAAGCCAGGAGACAAGCTGTTCTGGAGTTCCAGTCAGTAACACCAGCCCGCTAGTAGATGTCATGTAGTACAAGAGCCTGGCTCTTTGTGGTTTGAGTAGCATTTAGTTTTGAGGGGGGGGGGGAGGGAGAGAGGGAGAGAGAGAGAGAGAGAGAGAGAGAGAGTGAGTGCGTGTGTGTACGTACGTGTGTGTACGTGTGTTTAAAGTTTTCCTTTTTCTGGTGAGGGGTGACAGTGCACAATACTGGGGAAGCCAGCACAGCTTGTGCAAGGCAAGGTCATTAAAAAATAAAATTAAGTTTTCCTTTTTCTAGGCTGCCTGTATGGTTCCATGTGAAAGTTAAAATATACCTTTTTCTTAATTTATTAATATTTTGAATTTCTTTTGTAATTTGTCACCAGCTTTGTCAGCAGTCTAGGCAGAGAGCAGTGGGAAATTCGGTAAACTCATTCATTCAACAAATATTTATTGATGGCTGATTTAGGAATTTCTGGTGCATATATTACCTGTCCATCACATAGCAATAACTGCCAGGAAGTAAATACAATTTGAGAACTAAATCCTCTGTGTGAAAACGGCTTGGGTGCGAGGTCTGATCCCCTCTAACTTCACAAGGGGGAAGGAGAACCAAGATGAACAGCCCAAGGCTGATTCCTATAGACGGGGGTTAGACATGTCTCCTCTCTCCGCCATCTTTACCAGTTCTGACACCAACCGTCCCTCCCACAGTGCTCTCTACTTCTCTGCTGGGTTCGATAATTCATTGCAGTGTTCACACAGAACCCACAGACCATACTTAAAATTGTGGGGTTTATTAGGGCAGTAACAGTTACAATTCAGGCTCAAGAATGCTCAGGATACAATTCTTGCATTAGGACAGCCTCTTCCCAGCCATGCCCTCAGTCTGTCCAAAGGCACTCAGCTTTCTCTCTCTGATGGCCGGGAAGCCCACAGCGCCAGCTCCTTCTGCTGGGTCTCTGCTGCTGGTCTCTCCTTCCTTGGTGGTGGTGGGCTTCTCCTCTCTGCCTGGAATTGGCTCTCTTTTAAGGCGAAATTGACCAGTCTTCTTCGTGGGCCACAATTACCCTATCACACAATCACTTGGATGGAAGTTACAAAACCAAGGCTAGAAAGGCCACACAAAAGTAATCAATCAGTAATCAATTGCACTGCACTTTATGAGTTTAATTTTAATTTCATGAGATCGCATCTCCTTTTAGTCCTACTGTAAGAAAGTGATGTTTGATTTAGTTCTCATAGCATTTGCTCCCAGGTACACAGTAGCAGCTTCTTCAGGCAGAGAATTATGTACAAATTACTGAGCTCCAGTTATAATCCAGAGCTTTTAAATAGAAGACTTAATCTTAAACACAGTATTGGCCATTGAGTGTCTCCCTTTCTTAGACTCCTTGTGTATATTTTTCATTGTCTTGTCATTATTATTATAAGCAATGCATTGTCATTGTTTTAAAAAAAATTTAATGACAAGGAAATGTGTACGGTAAAAGGTGGAAGCCCTTCTCTCTTCCAAAATGGGAGTTAAAATATGTTCTTAAGAGTCCCGTAATGTATATTAGATGTTTTGGGCATTTCTCACAGTTTAGTTTTCAAATAGGTGATTCAGTAATTAATGTAATAAATAAGTGGTATTCTTCAACTAAGGTATTATACCCAGATTGTCACACTGTGAATCAGCTCATGTGTCTTCTTGGTCACTTCTAATTATTTAAAAGACATTTTGAAAGCAACTCTGAGGATAGATGCATTTCAAGGATCCATGTGATCGCTTGTTGTTGTTGTTGTTAGTAGCCGTCAAGTTGATTATGATTCATAGTGACCCCGTGTGTGCGGAGTAGAGTAGAACTATATTCCACTGGGTTTTCAAGGCTGTGATCTTTTGGAAGCAGATTGCCAGGGCTGTCTTCTGAGGCACCTCTAGGTGGGTTTGAACCACCAATCTTCTGGCTAATAGCCTGTGTCAAAAGAATCTTTAGATAAAACTACCACACTAGTTTTTAAAATTAAAAAACAAAACAACAAAAGAAAATACACACACAAAAGAACTATGCTCTGAGTGAGCCAAGCATGGGAGGTGAAGAGTGCCCGTGTGTGTGAGGAGAATCTAGACATGCTGACATGCCCAAACACATCACACGAACTCTTCTGCCCTTTTCCTTTCAGAGTTTTCATTTCTAGTGAAAGAGCCAAGGGGAGGAAAGGCAAACGCCCCAGAATGGGGGAGTTAGATACAAGTTGAAATTGTTTTTACACAGTTTCAAACTGAGCAGGATTACAAGTCTTAACTTGTCAGGCACTAAACTCCCTATCTCGTTCTCAAATTTCTACCTCAAGTAAGTTGGGAAACCATTAACTGAAAATAATTCTATCCGTTGAAGTACCGTCTAATTGGATCTTGGCATTGAAATGTGGAATGCAGTCCTGTGAAGTTTATCATCTCCATTTATGTCCTTGAAATGGGAAGATTTCTTTTATGTCCTAACCTGGTTTCTGTACTGCCTAATTAATGAAGGAGCATTTAGTGAATGTCTTTCATATGTATATTATCTCAGTAAATTCTTGTAGTAGTTCTGGAAAGTAGACATTATTCCCATTGTTTTAACAGCTTTCTTAAGATATAATTTACATACCTAAAATGTACAATTCAATGGTGTTTAGCACATTTAGAGAGTTGTACAAAAATCACCACAATATAATTTTAAAGTATTTTCATTATCCCAAAAAGAAATCCCAGACTGAAAAGTGGCATTGAATGTGGATGTAGTGAGTACAACACAACCAAAGTAAAAACAAGTGTTTGAATATATATGGATGGGTGTAGGCAAATTGGTATACCGGTAGGTACAGGTGTGTACATAGGTGAGAACAGATAGAAGTATCTATAAAACCAAACTCACTGCCCTCAAGTTCATTCTGACTTATGTGACCATATAGGACAGAGTAGAACTGCCCCATAGGGTTTCTAAGGCTGTAAATCTTTACAGAAGCAGCCTGCCACATCTTTCTCCCACAGAGCGGCTGGTGGTTTGAACGCCGACCTTTCAGTTCGCAGCTGAGCACTTTTAACCACTGCACCACCAGGGCTTCTTAGTATTATCTATGTTATGCCAGTTGACTGAGGTGTCCCATGAGACTATGGTCCTAAGCTTTCAAACCCAGAAAACCAATGTTGGATGGTGTTTGGTTATGTCTGAAGAGTATCAGTATTTGTGTCTTCAATGATAGAAGTATCTATAGGTACGTGCAAACACAATTATGTGGGTGCAAGCGCATATATTCATTGAAGACACAAATGCAGATACTCCTTAAACATAACTAAACACCTTCCTGTATTGGCTTTCTGGGTTTGAAGGGTTAGGACCATAGTCTTATAGGACAACTCAGTCATTTGGCATAACATAGTTCACAAAGGTCATGATCTGCATCCTAGTGAAGAGAGTAGTATCTGGGGTCTTAAAAGCTTGCGAGCGGCCATCTAAGACACAACTATGGGTCTCTACTCACCAGGAGCAAAACAGTAAGAAGGTAACTGTCATGGGTTGAATTGTGTCCCCCAAAAATACGTGTACCAGTTTGGCTAGGCCATGATTCCCAGTATTGTGTGATTGTCCACCATTTTGTCATCTGATGTGATTTTCCTATGTGTTGTAAATCCCACCACTATGATGTTAATGAGGTGGGATAGGTGGCAGTTATATTAATGAGGGAGGACTCAATCTGCAAGATTGGATTGTGTCTTGAGCCAATCTCTTTTGAGATATAAAAGAGAAGCAAGCAAAGAGAGAGGGGGACCTCGTACCACCAAGAAAGCAGCGCTGGGAGCAGAGTGTGTCCTTTGGACCTGGGGTTCCTGTGTGGAGAAGATCCTAGTCCAGGGGAAGATTGATGAGAAGGACCTTCCTCCAGAGCTGACAGAGAGAGAAAGCCTTTCCCTGGAGTTGATGCCCTGAATTTGGACTTCTAGCCTAGTAGACTGTGAGAAAATAAATTTCTCTTTGTTAAAGCCATCCACTTGTGGTATTTCTGTTATAGCAGCACTAGATAACTAAGACGGTAACCACAAGCATAGAGAAGAAACAAGTGTGCATGAGCCATGACCTCATCTACCCTGAGACCAGAAGAACTAGATGGTGCCCAGCTACCACCACTGACCGTTCTGACCAGGGTCACAATAGTTGGTCCCAGATAGAATGAGAGAAAAATATTGTGCAGAACTCAAATTCTTATAATAATAATAATAAAAAGAAGCTAGAGAAACTGGAACAGTAGAGAACAGTGGAATCTCAGACTGTCGCCCTGAGACACCCTTTAAACTTAGAACTGAACCTGTTATGGATTGAATTATGTCCCTCAAAAATGTGTGTTAACTTGGCTAGGTCATGATTCTCAGTGTTGTGTGATTGTCCACCATTTTGTCATCTGTTGTGATTTTCCTGTGTGTTGTAAATCCTACCTCTGTGATGGTAATAAGGCAGGATTAGAGACAGTTACGTTAATGAGGCAGGACTCAGTCTACAAGATTAGGTTGTATCTTGAGTCAGTCTCTCTCTCTCTTTTTTTTTTTTACTGTGCTTTAAGTGAAAGTTTACAGCTCAAGTTAATTTCTCATTCAGATTTATACACTAAAAAATGGGCAAAGGATGGGAATAGGCACTTTGCCAAAGAAGACATTCAGGTGGCTAACAAAGACACATGAAGAAATGCTCACGATCATTGGCCATTAGAGAAATGCAGATCAAAACTACAATGAGATACCATCTCACCCCAACAAGGCTAGCATTAATTAAAAAAACACAAAATAACAAATGTTGGCGAGGTTGTGGAGAGACTGGAACACTTATACACTGCTGGTGGGAATGTAAAATGGTACAACCACTTTGGAAATCAATTTGGCACTTCCTTAAAAAGGTGGAAATAGAAATACCATACGATCCAGCAATCCTGCTCCTTGAAATATATCCTAGAGAAATAAGAGCCGTCACACAAATAGATACATGCATACTCATGTTCATTGCAGCACTGTTCACGATAGCAAAAAGATGGAAACAACCTAGGTGCCCGTCAGTGGATGAATGGATAAACAAATTATGGTATATTCACACAGTGGAATAAAGATAAAGAACAACAATGAAGCTGTGAAACATAACATGGGGGAATCTGGAGGGCATTATGCTGAGTGAATTTAGTCAGTCACAGAAGGACAAATATTACATAAGACCATTATTATAAGAACTCAAGAAAAGGTTTAAACACACAAGAAAACATTCTTTGTTGATTATGAGGATGGGGAGGAAAGGGGAGGGTTATTCACTAACTAGATAATAGACAAGAATTATCTTAGGTGAAGGGACGTACAGCACTCACTACAAGGGAAGTCAGCACAACTGGACTAAACCGAAGCTAAGGAGTTTCCTGAATACAGTCAAACACTTCAAGGGACAGAGTAGCAGGGACGGGGGTCTGTGGACCATGCTTTCAGGGGACATCTAGGTCAACTGGCTTAACAAAGTTTATTAAGAAAATATTCTGCATCCTGCTTTGGTGAGTGGCGTCTGGGGTCTTAAAAGCTAGCAGGTGGCCATCTAAGATACATCAGTTGGTCCCAACACCTGGAGTAAAAGAGAATGAAGAACACCACGGACACAAGGAAAGTATTAGCCCAAGAGACAGAAAGGGCCACGTAAACCAGACACTTCATCAGCCTGAGACCAGAAGAATTAGATGGTGCCCGGCTACCACCAATGACTGCCCTGACAGGGAACACAACAGGGAGTCCCTGATGGAGCAGGAGAAAGTGGGGTGCAGAACTCAAATTCTAGTAAAAAGATCAGACTTAATGGTCTGACTGAGATTGGAAGAACCCCAGAAAGCATGACCCCCGGACTCTGTGTCAATCCAGAACTAAAGCAGTTCTCGAGGCCAACTCTTCAAAGATTGGACTGGACTATGGGACAAAAAATGATGCTTGTGAAGAGTGTGCTTCTTAGCTCAAGTAGATACATGAGAGTAAATGGGCAGCTTCTGTCTGGAGGTGAGATGAGAAGGCAGAGAGTTAGGAGCTGGGTGAATGGACGTGGGGAATCGGGGTGGAAAGGAGGAGTGTGCTGTCGCAGTATAAGGAGATCAATTAGGGTCACATAACAATGTATGTATAAATTTTTGTATGAGAGACTAGCTTGAAATGTAAACTTCCACTTAAACTACAACAATAAACAAAAATAAATTTTTTTAAAAAGGAAATTTATACACATATTGTTTTGTGACATTGGTTGCAAACCCCACAATGTGACAGCATGCTCCCCCTTTCCATCCCATGTTCCCTGTGTCTATTAGACTAGTTCCTGCTCCCTTCCTGCCTTCTCATCCTGCTTTTGGATGGGAGCTGCTTATTTGGTCTCGTAGATTTGATTGAGCCAAGAAGCACCTTCTTCATGTGTATTATTTTTTGTTTTATAGGCCTGTCTAATCTTTGTCTGAAAAGTGGGCTTTGGGAATGGTTTCAGTTCTGGTTAACAGAGAGTCCAGAGGCCATAGTTTCAGGGGTTCCTCCAGCCTCTGTCAGACCATTAAGTCTGGTCTTTTTACATGAATTTGAATTCTGTTCTACATTTTTCTCCTGCTCTGTCCAGGACTCTCTGTTTTGTTCCCTGTCAGGGTGGTCATTGGTGGTAGCCAGGCACCATTTAGTTCTTCTGGTCTCAGGCTGGTGGAGTCTCTGGTTCATTTGGTTCTTTAGTCCTTTGGGCTAGTATTTTCTTTGTGTCTTTGGTTTTCTTTATTGTCCTTTGCTCCAGAGGGGATGGGAACAATAGATGTATTTTAGATGGCCACTCACAAGCTTTTAAGACCCCAGAGGCACTGCTTACCAAAGTGGGATGTAGAACATTTTCTTTATAAACTATGTTATGCCAGTTGACCCAGATGTCCCCCAAAACTGTGGTCCCCAGGTCCCAGCCTTAGCTATTTGGTCCCTCAAAGTGTTTGAATGTGTCTGGGATACTTCTTTGCTTTTGTTTTGGTTCAGTTGTGCTGACTTCCCCTGTATTGTGTGTTGTCCTTCCCTTCACCAGAATTGACACTTGTTTGCTATCTAGTTAGTGATTTCCTCTCCTCTCCCCCACCCTCCTAACCATCAAAGAATGCTTTTTTCTGTGTATAAACCTTTTCTTGAATTCTTATAATAGTGGTCTATACAATATTTGTCATTTTGTGAGTGACTTATTTCACTCAGCATAATGCCCTCCAGCTTCATGCATGTTGTGAGATGTTTCACAGATTCATCATTGTTCTTTATTGTTGAATAGTATTCCATTGTGTGTATGTACTATAATTTTTTTATCGATTCATCTGTTGGTGGGCATTTAGGTTGTTTCCATCTTTTTGATCTGTCAGTAGTGCTGCAGTGAACATGGGTGTGCATATGTCTATTCGTGTGATGGCTCTGATTTCTCTAGGGTATATTCCTAGGAGTGGGATTGCTGGATTGTATGGTACTTCTTTTTCTAGCTTTCTAAGGAAGTGCCATATTGTTTTGCAAAGTGGTTGTACTATTTTACATTCCCACCAGCAGTGCATAAGAGTTCCTATCTCCCCACAACCTCTCCAACATTTGTTATTTTGTGTTTTTTGGATCAGCTCCAGCATTGTTGGGGTAAGATGGTATCTCAATATAGTTTTGATTTGCATTTCTCTATTAGCTAATGATCATGAGCATCTCCTCATGAGTCTTTTGGCCGCCTGAATGTCATCTTTGGTGAAGTGTCTGTTCATATCCTTTGCCCATTTTTTAATTGGATTGTTTGTCCTTTTGTTGTTGCAGTGTTGCAGTATCTTGTAGATTTTAGAGATTAAACCCTTATTGGATATGTTGTAGCCAAATATTTTTTCCCAGAACCAATCTCTTTTGAGATATAAAAGAAAGAAGTGAGCAGAGAGACAGGAGGACCTCATACCACCAAGAAATCAATACCAGGAGCAGAGCGCGGCCTTTGGACCCAGGGCTTCTGCACAGAGAAGCTCCGAGACCAGGGGAAGATTGATGACAAGGACCTTCCCAGAACCAACAGAGAGAGAAAGCCTTCCCCCAGAGCTGGCACCCGGAATTTGGACTTCTAACCTCTTAGACCGTGAGGGAATAAATTTCTCTTCGTTAAAGCCATCCACTTGTGGTATTTCTGTTATAGCAGCACTAGATAACTAAGACAGAGCCTATCCCCTGAGATCACCTTTTAGTGAAATAGCAGAGTGGCACACAAAATAAAGGATATTTCCCGTAAGATCAGTGCCCTACTTAAAAACCATCAGTATGAGATTAAAAGGTCAACAATCACTCAAAGCAAAGATGAGAAGATAAGGGACAGGGAAACTAGAGTACTGAAAAGGGAACAAAGTGAACACAGTTAAAAAGGATGTTGATACAATTTGATAAATGTAACTAATGTCACTGAGCAATTTGTGTGGAAATTGTCAAATGGGAACCTAACTTGCTGTGTAAACTTTCACTAAAAACTCAGCAAAATATTATTTAAAAAAAATGAATCCCATACCCATTAGCAGTCACTCTGCATTCCCCCTTCCTCCAAGTCTCTGGCACCCACTAATCTAGTTTCTATTCCTATAGATTTGTCTATTCTAAGTATTTCATATAAATGGAATCTTACAATAAGTGGTCTTTTGTGACTGACTTCCTACACTCATCATAATGTTTTCAGTTTCATCCATGTTGTGGTATGTATCAGAACTTCATTCCCTTTTATTGTTGCATAATATTCTGTCGTATGGATACTACATTTTGTTTATCCACTCATCTCTTCATGGACATTTGGGTTGTTTCTACCTCTTGGCAGTTGTAAATACTGCTGCAGTGAACATTGGTGTACAAGTATCTGTTTGAATTCCTGCTCTCAAGACTTTTGGGTATATACGTAGGAGTGGAATTGCTGGATCATAGTGGAATTGCTGGGTCATATGGCCATTCTGTAGCCCTGGTGGTACAGTGGTTAAGAGCTAGGGCTGCCAACTAAAAGGACGGTGGTTCAAATCCACCAGCCACTCCTTGGAAACCCTATGGGGCAGTTCTCTTCTGTCCTGCAGGGTCGCTATGAGTTAGAATCAACTTGACAACAATAGGTTTGGGTTTTTGTTGTTTTTTTAATGGTCATTCTATATTTAATTCTTTGAGGAACTGCCAAACTTTTCCACAGCAGCTGTACCATTTTACAATCCCAACAGCAGTGGGCAAGGTTTCTAATTTCCCCACATCCCCAACAACACCTGTTGTTTTTTGTTTTTCTGATTATAGCCATCCTAGTGGGGATAAAGTGGTATCTCATTGTCGTTTTGATTTGCATTTCTTTGTGACGAATGACCTGGAGCATATTTTCATGTGCTGACTGTATATCTTCTTTGAAGAGATGTCTGTTCAGACCCTTTGCCCATTTTGGGGTTATTTTTCTTTTTATTATTAAAGTTGTAAGAATTCTTTATATATTCTCCCAGTGAATCTTGACATTTTTAGCTAAACAATTAAATACTTCTTAATTTCTTGGTTTCCAGGGTTCATTTAAAATCCTTCACCTCGTATTCATGTAGACTAGCTGTCACAAAGGCAAGATTCACTCCCTAGAAGGCAATTGTAAGATACCTTGGGGTAAAGGGTAGGTTGCTTAAATGTCTACTTTATAAGCTATTAAGAAAGTATATTAAGAAAGTACCTTCCCTGCAGAACATTTATTTAAATTTTACCCTGGAGCCACCCTCTCTTTAGTAAAGTTGGAATTTGAAGACAAGGAGGAACGAATAAGTGAGAAAACTCATGAGTAAAATAGCAAGTTCCTCTTTAGACTTACCTTTAAGTATAACATTCCTTTACTCTCTAAGGAATCAATCTGTTTTTCCTGGAGCTACTTTGAGGTAACAGCTGGAAAGGATACCACTCTCTTGCTTTTCTCTCTCAAAATAAAGAGCAAGCAGCTAGCATTGCTCTTCGTTTAAAATTAAAATTCCTAATCTCACCAGGTATGATTAAGATGATCCTTGACACTGTTCACACACTTAATAAGCCCAATTATACTTTTTATTAACCCTGACATAGTTCCTTTTGTTGCTGAATCATAAGTTTAACACAATATTTTTAACTGCATGAAGCATCGATTTTCCATTCTTTGGTCATGTTGAGATTTTTGGCAGTAGTGGAAAAGAGCACTTATGTTTTAGCAACTCATTTTTAGATTCTAACATTAGACTTTTATACTTGGTTTTGTTTCCTGACCCTGTGCTACCTCTGCTGTGCCCTGAGGAAGCATGAAGGCTGGGAATGAATTGAGCCTCAGGGAATGGATCGCAGATTTGGAGTCACCAAAGACCCAATTAGGTCATCTCTCTTGTCCACCTGCCAGGGCATGATGGCTCCAGGTTTTCTTTCTTTCGAGTAGGCTGTTTTAGAAGCACTTTTGCACTTTATGTTCACTTTTGTTTTCCATTATTGATAACCTAAATTTAGACAGGGGAGAAAGAGAATTGTAAAAAATTATCTTTGACTATTGATTTCTTTTTCTTAGTGGTTTAAATGCTTATTTATTTGTTCAACAAATGTTCATTGAGCATCTGCTATGTGTAAGAGTATTATGCTTGGTACAGAGCATACGTTGGCAAGACAAACAGTCATGATTCTGCCTTTGTGGAGTTTACAGTTGGAGGAGGGAGGAGAACTGGAGGTTAGCAAATACTAGTCACATAATCATACAAACAAATGTAAAATGTGGCTTTGACATGTGCTATGAAGAAAAGGTCCACAGTGCTATGAGAGCCTATTTTAGGAACAGTTTACTTGGCATACAGAAGAGAGAGGAACTGACCCATAAACTGAGATCTGATGGATGATTAGGAATTAACGTAGCAAAGAAGGGCGAGTAGAGTGTGCTAGACTGAGGGAACAGCAAATCAGAGAGCACAGTGTCGGGGAGGAGCATGCACATGGAAGGACTATCGAATGCCTGGACTCAGTGAAGAAGGGGGTGGTGCTGAGTGGGCTTGGAGCACCCAGCAGCCCCTCTCTAAACAGAGAGCTCTTCCTCTCTCTTACTGAGCTCCTCTGAAAATTTCATTGCAAAACAAGGTTCTGCTGCTTTTTAAAAACGAATTTGAAGAATCACTGTCTTAGACCATTTACCTGACCTTGCAAGGAAGTTTTGTACTACCTATCATATGTGTCATGCCACACACACCCCTTATCACCTCTCCTCACCACTTGCCAGAGAATGCTATTTCTCTTTAAGCCAATTGTCATGAAGTATAATGAGAATGTTTGGATATCTCTACAAATCTCTGAACTCAGGTGTTCAATACAGAACCCTTAACCATTATGAAAAACATTCTAATTGCAGCTGGGAAAAGGTAAAATCATATGGAGTATCTTCCACTGGTTTTCAAATAATTTTTTAGTGGTGGAATCATTTTTCAAATGAGACCTGACATGAGGGTGTCAAAATCTCAGGTGATTTTTATTTTCTTACTTGTGCCTTTTTTTCTTACATTTTTCTCATTTTCAAGTAGGAGCATTTATTGCTTTTATAGCCAAAGGAAAATGTTTTTTAAATTATATGACTGGTTAGGGAAACTGAATTGTTTCATGATAACAAGGTTCAGGGACCAGTACAGATTGAAACAGATGGCTGTCTCTGTTGTCGTAGTCCCTGATGACCTTCTCACGACTAAGGATCACCAAGGCATAGAGTGACTGTGGCTTTTTCACCATGAAATTATGTGATGACAGCAGAAACCTTACTGACAAACAGATGTTTTTCCCAAGTGGAGCTTTTCTTAATGAAATGGTTGCTTAGAAACCAGACCGTAATAATAACTTTTCTGTATTTAATTTGCAAAGTGATTCAATTTGCAAAATTAAGTCAGAGAATACTAATTAGATAAAATTGAACGTATCCATTATTTTTTGTCTTGCAATTCAGCAACCAAATGGTTAAATTAGCAGAATTCCCTCCAGGCTGGATCTATCCATATGCTATTCATAACAAGGGACATACAAGGAAAAAGACAGCTCATAGAGCAACTCTGCTCTACTCCTAACTGTGAGTCTACAGTGAGTACAGACCACTGTTTGATTGACCACATTGATTATCTAATGTAACATCCAGGTGTATGCATCCATGATTTGAGAACTAAGCCTTGCTACTTGAAGTGTGGTCTGAAGACCAGCACCGTCAGCACCACCAGAAGGATTGTTTAAAATGCGAATCTGAGGCCCTACTCCAAACCTGGAGTCAAAATCTGCATTTTTAACCAGAGCCCCAGTTTATTGTACGCAGATTAAGTTTGAGAAGCACTACTAGACCAAAGTGGATTATGCCCACCGTTTAAAGGTAGACTTTAATATTTAAGATGTTTCCTTAAGATATGTTATCTGGGGGAATAAGCACCACTTGTCCATTCACACACAAAAAAAGAGTATTTAAAATAAAACAAAGCTATCTATAGTAAAAACAGTACATGTGGGCATTTAAACAAAGAATAGTGTATGAAAGAGAGGACACCAAAATGCTTATGTCAGTTAGCTCAGATTTCAGGTGATTTTTTTTAAACAGCTTTATTAGATATAATTCACATCATACAGTTCACCCTTTTTAAGTGCACAATTCAGTGGCTGTCAGTATATTCACAGTTTACATCTGTCACCACAATCAGTTTTAGAACGTTTCACTACTACTTCGCTCCCTTTAGCAGTCTCTCCCTAATGCCGCTATCTCCCCACAGGTGATTTTTATATTTATATTTTATACTTATACTTTTTATACTTTCTTCCTTATATTTTTCTTTAGTATTTGAGTCTTTTACAGTGACAGTGTATTTATTTCATCGGGGGAAAAAAAAACAGTAAGATTCTTTTGATTGTGGAGGTAGATTTTTTTTTTAAAGGCTTCTCCTTTCCCTTCTATTTATAGTTGCCCTTTTATAACTACTTAGCCCAGTGATTTTTAACCTGAGGGCTGTGTGGACCCCTAGGGGAGGCCAAGACTAAGCCTGGTAACTCCTTGAAGTTGTAGGCAAAATGTTTCTGTCTCTGTGTGCGTTTATCAGAGGAGAGGGGCTTTTTGGGGGAATGTTATGGTAGCTCTGGCCATCCCTAGGTGGCACAGTCAGTTAAGAGTTTGACTACTAACCAAAAGATTGGCGGTTCTAACCCACCCAGAGACAACCTCAGAAGGCCTGACAATCTACTTCTGAAAAGTTGCAGCCTTAAAAACCCTGTGGAGCGCGGTTTTACTCTGCACACATGAGGTCGCCACGAGTTGGAATCAGTTTGACCACAACTGGTGTTTTATGGTAGCTCTGCTTGGTTTCTGTATGAGACTACAGTTTAAGTTCTACATATCATCGTTGCTGATTTCACAACCATCACTTTTCCTAAGCCAGTCTTGGCCTGGAGCTCCTATCACAGAGACTTGCCTAATCATCTCATTAGGACATCTGCTAGGCTTAATTAAGGAATAACAGTGGAATTTAGCAAGAGTTTATATCTTGCCTGTATTACTGCCCAGTGTTCCAGGCACAGAGCAGGTCTCCTAGCCCACCAAGCTTTCCTGAAGACACCGGAGAATGTGAAAGATCAGCCCTGTCTTGCCAGAGCTTTAGGCAGGGTGACAACTCCCTTTGGGAGTCTTTGGGTTTCTCAAAACTAGTGAGAACTTGATGCATCAGTCAGCTGTGCTGATTCTGCAGCTTCTTTTTTGCATAGGCTTGAGTGAAATGCAAGTAGAAAATTTAGGGAAAAAAGTCAATCTGAAGTTCAGTTGGTGCTCCTCCTACCAGGATTGCCCACCTCAAGGTCTTTAGGAGATATAAAGGGTATTTTGTTTTCTCATCTAGATTTAACTAAAAGAGAACCACTAACATTTTTCTGGGAAGTCAGAAGTCCCTCTTTTCTTTTTAATAGTAAATTTTTCTTTTGATAGCATCAAGAAAATGTTAACAAGCTTTTTCACGCTTTGAAAACTATATAAACAGAATATAAATGAATGATGTTTTGTCCCTTTAGTTCTTGCCCATGATTAACTGAAGTATGTTTCTGAATGAGTAAAGCAATGCTTACTTTCAAAGCAGTTGGAATTGCTATTTTCTTTCCCTACCTTTCTCACTTGTGCCTTCAGTCAGTATTAGGGTAGCTTTTTTTTTTAAAATTTTCTGTGCATACGACAGAACCCTTGGCCATCATGGTGCTCCTGAGGCACGGTTTTCCTCACCTTTGCATTTTTACTCCATGGTTGTATGGATGGAGCCACCCCAGACTGACAATGTGGACTGTAAGCTTTCTGGTGCTGCTTTGGGTCTTTATTTATTTTGGGAGAGCAGTAGAATAAGAGATCTAGGGGGTTTGGGTAGTCCATGAAGATGCTGTGGAGTAGATTTGTTTGAGAATCAGTGCTTAAAAATCTAAATTAAATTCCAAGCTGTCCAGTTCCTTTTGTATGTCTCCTCTGTCATCACTAGTGTCAGCAGCATCTCAAGTTAGAATCATTTGTGAATTTTGTTAACATTATTACCTCCCTTTCCACATGTTAACTAAAGACACCAACTAGAAGCAAAGCAATCCCCTATAAAACCCAACTATCTCCAGTGGAAGATGTTGATTTCATATAACATGCAAGTGCCTCTCCTTACTCTAACCTTAGAGTCCTTTAGAAAGTAAATTTTATGAAGTGAGGCTAATATTATATACTTGAATGTTTAAAGTCTGCTGTCTTTAGGGTTAGTATTTGCAAAGCTAGTACTATTCCGGCAGTTCTTTTCTAATAGGCGCTTCTGCCAGGCAGGCAGTTGTGTAGCAAAATGGTTGAGAGTACAGGTTTGCAACTCTGCTCTGCCACTCGGGAGCTCTGTAATCTTGGGCCATATTTTCCACTTGTCTGTTCCTCAGCTTCTCCCTGAGTAAAATTAGGGATAATAATAGAACCTAATTCAAAGGATTGTTGGGAGTGTTAAAAGGATGAATGCACGTAAAGTGCTGAGAACATTCCTGGCACAATAAAAACGCGCCTGTTAGGAAGTGTTAGGAATTTTTACTCTCTTAGCTCTTAAGTTTCTATTTATTAGTAATATTTCATGATTCAAATGGATTTCAGTAGGTGTGATTTACTGTCAGTAAATATAGGTTATTCACTCAATTTTACTTTTTCCCCTCCAAAATGGAAACTGGAAAACAATTTAAGCCAATATATCGCCATTATTTTCGTGCTCAAATATGTTATTATTTAGATCCTAGTTTAACGAGATAAACACTAAATATGAGTCTCACAACTCTTCAGCTGTCAGCCATCACAGCTTATTAGTCTAACCCTCTTTTTTCCTCAGGCTTAAGTAACACTCACTCATCCTGAATCTTAATAAATTTGTTGGGGCTTGTCTACAGTTAACACTAACTTTGGAGCTTTAGAGAAACTTAACTTCAAATTGGCATGCTAGACGTTATCATTTACTCAAATTACAAAGACATCCAGCTATTCAGTTGAGTTCCCCATGCTTCCTTGATTTAATAACCAACTTCCCCAGTTTGTGCAACTTCCTGGACTCTTGGAGCTGAAATTGTTAGTTTCCATCATAATAAGAGGTGTCAGATGTAAGAACTGAAGTACTCTGCTGCAGGGTTGTGTTTTCCTCCTCATAAGAATTCTACCTTTTTTTATCTTTGTGACTTAGAATTACAAGAAAGAACAATCACAGATTGGTGGTTGTCTTTTTTATCAGAAAGAAAATGTCCTTGTGCCTGACCTCTTACTACTTGTCTTAACCATCAGTCATTGTTCTTGGGAACTGGAACTTCCCCTACAGATGAATATACATTTCTTTACCCTCTTTCTAGCTTTTAAAATGAACTTATTTTCATGAATTACTTTGAATATAGTTTTTAAAGAATCAAAAAACTTGTCCCCTGTCCTTCTTCTGACCACCACCCCCAGTTCTCCTCAGAGATTATAATTTTCACACTTCCCCCTTTTTAGCAGTTTCTTCTAGTAATTGGAGCCCTAGTGGCGCAGTGGTTAAAAGCTCGGCTCCTAACCAAAAAGGTCAGCAGTTAAATCCACCAGCAGCTCCTTGGAAACCCTATGGGGCAGTTCTACTCTGTCCTATAAGGTCATTGAGTCGGAATCGACTGGACAGCAACAGGTTTTTTTTAGTAATTACCTCCCCATTTCTAAATAATATGCTTATACAGGTCTCTTGATTTTTTAAATTTTAGACATTATTTACTGACTTCCTGTATGTTAAATAAGAATTTAGTGTTCACACATGTGTACATGTGCGCATATGCGCACACACACAAACACACACGCCTCTATACCCCTTCTCCTGTTATTTTTCCATCATAATTTTTGGTAAATCATTGGGCAGTGTTTGCTACTGAATATATATGGATATTATTCATTGATGAGCCTAGTTCAGTGATCAGGCTCCTTTCTTGTGCATTTGCTTAGTTTTCTGTGTATTTATTGCTAAATTTTTTCCAGTGATCCAGTAGCTCTATCAAATGCATGTTGTTATTTGGTCCATCTTTGATCTGTTTACTCAAACTTGTTAAACTGTCTATTTAGCGTTGGACACCTGTCCTACTCTATTTATCTTTGTTTGTGGTTTAAACCTTTTTTACTCCTTAATTGTTACTTTAGGAGGAACAGAATATAAATATTTGTGGTCATTTTGCTTTGTTTGATTACAAATTCTTCTTATATTTTCACCTGAAGAGGCTGCCTTCTTTTAAAAGACCATGCCCTTTATCACAGAGTTTTTTTTCACAGACTTTTAAAACTTACATTTTATAGGTAATACATTTGCGTGGTTCAGAATTCAAAAGGTACAGAAAATATAGAATAAAAAGTTTCTCTCTCATATCTATTCCCTAGTCACTCATTTTCTCTCTCCTGAAACAACCAGTATCACTGGTATCGTGTATATTCTTCAAAAAATATTTTATGAATTTATATTTTCGCTTTGTACACAAATTGTTGAATACAGTACACACTGTTCTGCAACTTGCTTTTCACTTAACAGTATGTCTTAGAATTCTTTCCATAACAGTACTTAAAAAGCTGCTTCTTTTTTTATGGCTGCATTATAGTCATTGTATAAATGACCACAATTTAACCAACTCACTATTAATAAAAATCTAGTTTGTTTCCAGTTTTTTCTATTACAAGCAATGCTACAGTGACGATTTTATAGTTAAGTAAATTTCTACTTGTGCAAGGATATTAGGATAAATTCCTAGAAGCAGAATTTCTGACTTATCATGGATTTATGTTTTTAAATGTAAAAAGTGCAAGACAAATTCTGTAAAGTGTGAAATAATTGATTTTCCCATTCAAATAAAAAAATAACAAATCGTTTTTTCCCCTCTTCCCACACTCACTCTGCAGAGGCAATCAAAATAGATTTGAATCCAAAAGGAAGCTGATACTTTGCTCTAGGCTAGTGACTTTCTCTTTACATTTAAGATGTATTATTTTTATGTTATTTCTCCCTTTCTTTCCTATTCTGAAAACCCAAAAGGGTAGATATGAAAAATTTCTTACAGCTTTATTAAAATATAATTCGCATCCCATACAATTCACCTATTTAATGTGTACAATTTAGCGATATTTGGTATATTCACACAGTTGTGCAACCATTACCACAATCAGTTTTATAACATTTTCATCACCCTCAAAAAGAAACCCTGTACCCATTAGCAGTCACTCCCCATTTCTTCACAGTTCCCCCCTACCCCGCCCAGCCATAGACAACCACTAATCTACTTTCTGTCTCTATGGATTTGCCTATTCTAGACATTTCATGTAAATGGAATTATGTAATATGTGGTCTTTTGTGTTTCTTATAGTTTTTTTGGCAGAAATACCTTAAAGAGTTAAGTGAGTAGGTAATTTTGGGAGGTTGTTATCTGCAGATATTTTGGGAGGTAGTTATCTGTCTGGAGCCCTGGTGGTGCAGTGGTTAAAGCGCTTGACTGCTAACTGAAAGACTGTCAGTTTGAAAACGCCAGCGGCTCCACTGGAGAAAGATGTGGCAGTCTCCTTCCATAAAGATTCACAGCCTTAGAAACCCTATGGGGTCACTATGAGTCGGAATCGACTCGACGACAGAGAAGTGTTTTGGAGGGTTATCTGCCTCGGGAATTGAGGCAGGTTTGTTTTGAAGTGTGGGTGGCTTAGTAGGTTCCTGGAATAGTGCCAGTCAGAAAAGTCATTTAGAATCTGACTTTCTTTCCTATTATGCAAGAACACTGTCTAACATGAGACTGTTGTTATTGGGTGCCATCAAGTCGATTTTGACTTATAGTGACCCCATGTGACAGAGTAGAACTGCCCATAAGGTTTTCTAAGCTGTAGTCCTTTTTTTTTTTTTTTTAATTTTATTGTAATACTTCAAGTGAAAGTTTACAATTCAAGTTAGTCTCTCATACAAAAATTTATACATACATTGTTGTGTGACCCTAATTGCTCTCCTTATACTATGACAGCACATTCCTCCTTTCCACCCCTGATTTCCCGTGTCCACGCAACCAGCTCCTGACCCTCTGTGCCTTCTCATCTCACCTCCAGACAGGACCTGCCCATTTAGTCTCAAGTATCTACTTGAGCTAAGAAGCACATTCTTTGCGAGTATCATTTTATGTCCCATAGTCCAGTCTAATCTTTGAAGAGCTGGCCTCAGGAATGGTTTTAGTGCTGGGTTGACAGACTCCATAGGCTGTGCTTTCTGGGGTTCCTCCAATCTCAGTCAGACCACTAAGTCTGGTCTTTTTACTAGAATTTGATAGAATTTGATAGATCTTTATGGGAGCAGATCTCCAGGTCTTTTGCCTGCAGAGCAGCTGGGTGGGTTTGAATCACCAACCTTTCATTAGCAGCCGAGCACTTAACTGTTGCACCACTAGGGCAAGACTACATCTAAACTTTTATTGCTCAAAGTCTACAAAATCACTGAGTAGCATGCCAAGGGATCATCTTGAAGTCAATACTGTTTTGATCAAAATACATTTCTGACTTTGTAATGAAAGTCTTTGGAGGAAAACGTTTATTTTACAAAGTTGGCTCTCTTTTGGTATGTGAGGTACTTTTAATATTTTTCAGTTGGGTTAATTTGCCTATTTCCTATGCTTTGCCCCAAAACACAGGTCAGAATGCTCTTATGAACTCTTGCCAGTTTAAGTTCACCTTGGCTTTCCATATATCTTACCTGCTACACCACATCCTGAAATGCATAGTCATTTTCCTGCAGTCAGAGCCCAAATAGGTATCTCTCGCACAATCATTTGCTTCTTATTGCCAAAGGGATTGATGTGTCATGTTTCCTTGAAGCCTGTGCTGGCCCAGGAATTACCCCATTTTCTAATTACAAAGGAATTATCAAGTGTGCAGATCCAAGGGTTATATGAAGGTTATGGCCATGCTTCCTCATGTTAAAGTTCAGAAAACTTTTCAAATCAGAAACAAAAACAGCCAGACAAAATCTCATCCCTTTAATTGTTATACAGTCCTAACCATCATATATGATTCTCTTCACTGCTTGATGAGTAAGGAGAGAACTGTCCCATGTCCTCTAGGGATTTATAAACTTAATAGGTGCCAACTGTATCTTAGAAGATAAAATTCAAAACAGCAGTCCAGGGGCCATTTGGCAGTAGTCTGTGGAGCAGACCAGCAGGAAGATAAACCATGGCTAATATACCTAGGACTCTGGGAAGCAAGGAAACTGTACTTTACTATTGACAACCTTTTTACAGAAGCTTGGAGAGCTTAAAGCTCCTCCTTGGTGGAGTTAAGAATTTGGCGTTATAGGAAAAGCAAAAGAAATCTGGATGCTTGTTTTTTGGGTTTTTTTTTTTTTAATCTCAAAAAGGATATGTTAGGATTCTTTTGATTGAAGGGGGGAAAAAAAGCCAAATCAAACTGGCATAAGCATAAAAGGGTATTTATTGGCTTATATTTCTAACTATTCTCATGGGTAGAGATGCAGTGAGGTCCTGAGACTCAAAGAGTGTCATTAGGTCTCTTCCTTTTTCTCCCTGCCTCTCTTGGCTTGACTCTCCTCTGTGTTGGCACCATTCTTAGGTAGGCTTTCTCCACATAGTGGCCACCAGCAACTACAGGTTAATAACTTCAACAGGAAAAAAGAGCTTATATTTTCCAGTTGTTCAATGTAGGTTCTAAGATTGAGTCTTATTGCGTATTCCTGAGCCAGTCATTGTGGTGGGGATGAGATGGAACTATCATAATTGGCCAGCCAGGGTATGTGTTCACCCTGGAGGGAGAGAAAGTGAATGGTTATCTCCACTTAAACCACACAGACTGAGAATGGGAAGGGGCATTTCCCAAAGAAACACCAGGGTGTTGTTACCAAAAGATAAAAGTAGCTGCTGTGCTACCACGGCCTCCACCAGACCAAGTCCAGTACAGCTAGATGGTGCCTGGCTACCACCACTGACTGCTCTGACCGGGATCACAATAGAGGTCCTGGACAGAGCTGGAAAAGGATGTAGAACAAAATTCTAACTCACAAAAAAAAGACCAGATTTATTGGCCTGACAGACTGGAGAAACCCCAAGAGTATGGCCCCCAGACACCCTTTTAGCTCAGTGGTGAAGTAACTCCCGAAATTCACTGTTCAGCTGGGGATTGGACAGCCTCATAAAACAAAACGGGACTAATGAGGCACAGCAGTCCAGGGACAAGGACTAGAAGGCAGGAGGGGACAGGAAAGCTGGTGATAGGGAAGCCAAGGTTGAGAAGGGACAGTGTTGATATGTCATGGGGTTGTTAACCATTGTCATGGGGTAATATGTGTACTAACTGTTTAATGAGAAACTATATGTTCTGCAAGCTTTCATCTAAGGTCCAAAAAAAAAAAAAAAAAGAATTATCTGTGTGAGATCAAATTGACAACAGCAACTCAAAAGGTTTGGTGGGAAGCCTAGGGGGTAGTGAGTTGAAGATAATGGTGATGGAATAATTTGGAAAAGGATAATGAGAATAGCAGCACAACTGGAAGAATGTAATCGATGTCACTAAATTGTACATGTAGAAACTTTTGAAATGGTATAACTTTGGCTATGTATATTTTCACCAAAAAAAAGTCCTCCGAGGTCGAGAAGGGAGTGTTGACATGTCGTGGGGTTGTTAACCAGTGTCATAAAACGATATGTGTACTGACTGTTTAATGAAAAACCAATTGTTCTGTAAACCTTCATCTAAAGTACAATAAAAAAATTTTAAAAAAAAAAGTAGCTGCTGTGTTGCAACCACAATGTCTATTCATTATTAAGAGGAAATCAAGAGCTAATTTGGCTTTGAAGTACATATACCATGATAATATGTACATAGATGTAAATAACTGCTTTCTGCTAAAGATAAATGAGAAAAATAGGCATAATAGTATATAGTAGGGGGACTTTAGTAATAGAGTTTCAGAAAATCTAGATAACAGATCCAAGTTGTGTAAAGCAAATCCCATTTTCCCACTGATTTCCATTATAAAGTCACAACTAATTAAATTCCTAAAAGGAAAAATCCACCAGATTTCTGAGTTGAGAATGTATGGTGAAAAGTAGTTATGATAGCTACAGATCTATAATATATAACAGACCTTGTAATATATCAGTGGTGAAGCGTCTGCTGGAATTACAGTTACACCTACCAATTCACTTTTTATTTGGGACTCTTTTAGAACTTGGAAGCTAATTCCTTTCTCTCCCTTAGTAAACAACTCATTTATCCTTTTCTTAATACACATATTTTCCTATGCAAGGATGTCCCCTTACTCCCACATGGAACTCCAAGAACTTCTCCATTTTTTGCATAATAGAGTGAACTGGAACTCTAATTTCTCATTTTGACAACAGGAAAGCTGTCAAATTTAGGTTCTCCCACAGCCTGAAACTCCCTTAAGATCAGAGCTTCTGCTTGTATAAAATTGGGGACCACATAAAAGACCAGGGGCACGTGACTTAGGAACACAGGCAGAGACTTCTCATACTTTCTGGAAGCAAAGAAAAGGTGAGGTGAGAGGGCAAGAAAAAGGATGGGCAGATGGGTGCAACCCTTACTAGTGTCAGGTGCACCACCTTCATGGCTCACAGATACAGGTAAGCAGCCGAGTGAAGAGAGAATGGAGTCCAGATGACACCTGAGTCACAAGCTACAACATAGAAAACAGAATGCAGACTTGGCCTGCAAGATTGTCAGTTTAAACAGGAGGATGATAAATCCAGATGAAAAATGGTGATAGATTTCTCAAGCATATATTGTACCTTCTAGCCTGAAACAAATCCAAGCTACAGATGATGGACCAGGGTAGCTGAGGTAGAGGTGGGGAGAAGCAGTCTCATCTTGGATATATTTTGAATCCCATATTTCCTTCCTTAGTTTCCCTTTTCTTTTCTTTCTCACAAGTCTTGATGTAACTCCCCCATCCCCTGAGTAATAGAATTTATATTTATATAGTTGTGACACCAGGCATTTTATCCTGGTGTTGTCTTAGGTTATACCTCTCTCTCCACCCTCCATCCCTGTGGAGCTTGCCTGAGTCTGGGGTCAGATAATGATGACATTGTTGCAGATTATGCTTTTAGGAGGCACTGGCATGGATGGGAGAAGGGACCAGCAAGTCCTAGGAAAGGGGTCAAGAACAAGATCTTCACTTTTCTGTTGATCAGGAAACTCAGTCATAAGCTTAGGTCTAATACTGATCATGCCTGGAATGCTCTGAAAATGTTTCCTTATGGAAATCGCTCTCATCATTGACAGTTTTACAGAGAGAAATTACACTGGAATGGAGAACTTCAGCAAAGGCAGGAAATAGCTCACTGCTGTGCTTCAGGCTGATATGTTGGCAGGGACAATATCAGTCACAGAACTTAGAATCTCAGAATCAAAAAGGTTCCTAGATGGCATTCAATCCAGTCTTTTCTCACTGCTGTGTGAATTCCTGCCATGATATATAATCTAGCTTTTGCTTGAAGAGTCCATATCCATAGATCATAGAATGTCAGTGCTAGAAGTAACCTTAGAGATCATGTAGAGCTGGGACTAGAAGGATCCAGGACTCAAACTCCCAGACCCATGTTCTTTCTACTCACTCTGTTGTGTTTCTGAATAAAGGGCAGCCCTTGCTGGTACAATTACAGAGGTGGGTTTCAATGTTTCTGTGTTCACCCCTAACAGACTGTATGAGTTCATCTGCCTTTCAATCCTAAACAGTAATGAGTCCCTTCTTTTTGTTTTCAACCCCAGGGGTTGTACTGCTGTCAGATGCTTACCCTGAGAAAATCTTGCTTGGCCTTTTGGCTCAGTATGATAGCAGTAAAGATAAGCACACGCCAGAGACCAGAATGAAAGTTGGGGAAGTCCTGATGAGAATTGTCAGAGCATTGGGTAAGTTTTCTTGTTCCATTGGTCTGGAAAGGAGCTGGGGGATCAGTATGGCTTTGGAACCAAAGCCTGCACACCTGGAGGTTTTGTTACGCAAGCACACTGAGGACAGTTTAGGGGCTGAAATTAACTCCTTCCTGTTTAAGGATTTAGCACATATCCAGATGCCAGTCTAAGAGATCGGCAGCAATAGTGCCCATTTTTGTACAACTATTTTCTCTTCTCCCCCTGGAGCTATGTTGGGTCCCTGATTTTCAGTGAAGTTGGAGTGAGTTGTGAGCTTGTGGTAGCATGCATGAAAAGAAGAGGAATAACGGGAGGAAGCGTGGTGCTAACTCTTGTCAAATGTCTATTGTGTGTCAGATGGTCTGCGTGTATGATCTCATCTAATTTTCCCAAAAAATTCTATATAAAAGGCTACTGTTAAGTAGACCCATTTTTATAGATGAGGAAAGTGTGGCTCAGAGACCTTCAGTAATTTGTCTAAGACTCATTCAGCTGGTAAATGCTAACACCAAGAATTGAACCCACCAACTGGAAGAAGTTGCTCTGTGCTCTGCAAGCTTGAGAGTAGTAGATAAGAGCACAGGCTCTAGAGTCACACTGCCTGGGTTCAAATCCCAGACTGCTACTTATTAGCTTTGTGATTATGGGAAACTTTCTTAACCTCCTGGTGCCTCAGTGCCCTCATATATAAAATGGGGGTATTAGTAGCACTTATCTTATAGGGCTGTTTTAAGGATTGAATAGGATTATATTTGCTTAGAATACTGCTTGACACACAGTAAGTGCTCAATAATTTTGTTTTTTCCTAAAGAAGAAATATCTCCTTTTTAAAGAAAAAATACTATTTCTTTGAGCGCTCATATGGGGCTAGGTTGTGGGATACTGGAGAGCAAGAACAAAGAGAACAATTATTCACTCTAAAGATGAGTTAAATTAAGATGAACTAATGAAATTTCTCCATCAGCCAGTTATGTACACTTTGGTATTTTTATGTTGGGCCATATAACATAGATCTGAGAGATTAGTTTCTTTCACCTGCATTCCATAGACTTATCCATTGACTGACAAACTGATTGCAGTCACTGTGGCAGTCCATCTTGTTGAGGGTCTTCCTCATTTTCGCTGACCCTCTACTTTACCAAGCATGATGTCCTTCTCTACAGACTTGTCCCTCCTAATAACATGTCTGTCATGGATTGAATTATGTCCCGCAAAAACTGTGTGTATCAATTTGGCTGGGCCATGATTCCCAGTATTGTGTGGTTGTCCTCCATTTTGTAATTGTAATTTTATGTTAAAAAGGACTAGAGTGAGATCATAACACCCTTACTAAGGTCACATCCCTGATCCAATGTAATGGGAGTTTCCCTGGGATATGGCCTGCACAACCTTTTATCTTACAAGAAATAAAAGGAAAGGGAAACAAGCAGAGAGTTGGGGACCGCATACCACCAAGAAAGCAGTGCCTGGATCAGAGTGCATCCTTTGGACCTGGGGTTCCTGCACGGAGAAGCTCTTAGTCCGGGGAAAGATAGATGAGAAGGCCAACAGAGAAAGAAAGCCTTCCCCTGGGGCTGACGCCCTGAGTTTGGACTTCTGGCCTGCTTTACTGTGAAGAAATAAATTTCTCTTTGTTAAAGCCATCCACTTGTGGTATTTCTGTTATAGCAGCACTAGATAACTAAGACATTGTCCAAAGCACGTGAGACAAAGTCTCACCGTCCTTAACAAAGTCTCACCGTCCTTGCTCCTAAGGAGCATTCTGGCTGTACTTCTTCCAAGACAGATTTATTCGTTCTTCTGGCAGCCCATGGTATATTCAATATTCTTTGCCAACACCATAATTCAAAGGCATCAATTCTTCGGTCTTCTGTACGCATTGTCCAGCTTTTGCATGCATATGAGGTGATTGAAAATACCATGGCTTGCGTTTGGCACACCTTAGTCTTCAATGAATATAGCTAGGAGCTTTAAACTAAGGCAAACTAGTCATTCAGGTAAGTGCTAGAAGTGTACAGTATCTATTTGAACCAGCCAGATGCCATGTTGAATTTTCAAAATTAGGTTATGTTTTGGGGCCATATTCTCACCAGGCACATCCTGTATCAGATTGTTATGAGGTATAACTATCAGTGGTTAGTATTTTGGCTTTAAAAAAAAATTGCCCCACTGAGCTGGACTTCTTTCCTTCTTTAAGCTAGATCAGCAACTTCTCAGGCACTGATTTATTTATCCTTGGCCTTTTAGTAATTCCCTTATGTATCCACTAGCATGTTACCTAAGGCAGAAAGAGAAGAAATGATCTTAACTTCAGTTTGACTGATTTGTCTGTGTGCAATGGTTAAACTTAGGAATTTTGCTCTTTACCCACTAGGGAAAAATTTTGGAAAACAAACTAGCTTGTTGCCACTTGCATCAAGAGAGCATATTAAATTCTTCCTTTACCAGCATTTCAAAGAATTTAATAAGGTTCTACATAGCCATCCATCTTTTTTTATCAATAGCCCTTAATTTTCCTAACTTCTGGGTGACCCTTCCATCTAAAGAAGATAGAACCTAAATCTCCAACCACTTGAATCTACTCATGAGAATGAAATTTAATTTCTTTTCTACTCTTTGAAGAAAGACTTTCTATATTTGCCTTAGTCTTAAATTTGAGTCTGAAATATACTAGACAAGTACAGCATTACAAGAAATTATTCTCTCAAAGTAGATGTGAAGGTTAAACTTAAAGTATCACAGGATTGACTGTAACCTCTGACTTCTATTTGTGTCACTGGGATTATCAGAGCTCAGAAGGAATGTATACCATGCATAGACATCAAAATGACACGTATTTCCTTGATATCCTCTGATAGACCACTACTGTTGGGGAGATGGACACTGAAAATGCATATTTCTCAGTCTCTACTGGCCAGTCCAGATCATTTCCTAGGGTGGGAGTGGAGGTGGGGATGAGGAGTTGGGTTGAGTGGGGGAAAGACCTTATAACATTCTCCTATAATTAACCCAATTCCCAAAACAGTCTTCTAGCATTTCAAAGCAAATTCCATCAATTCTCAAAGTTCGAATCTTTATGTAACCTACTTTTCCAAGTATCCAGCTGTAAACATAGCCTTAGCTTAACTGCTAGTTTCTAAATTTACATTACCAAGTTGTCCAGGTGCATGGACAAGGTGGCTTGTTGAAATCCTTTAAGTGAACTTAAAGCCCATTTTTTACGATATAGCCAATAGTCTTAGTTTACTAGTGGTGTAGAAATCCTTGTGAACCCCCACTTCATGAGATTTTCCTAATGAGTACTCTAGTTCCCTTAGCCCAGGCCCTGCAGTCTCCCTACCCCTCCCTCTCCCATCAGGGAGGGTTCATTGGGGAACAAGGCCTACAGGTAGCAGCCGGGTGCCATACACTTCTTCCTCTTGGCATCACCCTTAGCTCCCTAACCACATCCGCGTTTCTTCCTGCCACTAGACAATGGTAAAAAATCAGCAGGAGCTTTTTCTCTCCATTTTTAAAAATCAAGATATCACATACATACAACGAAGTATGTAGGACACTGATTTCAAGAGCATATCTTGATGATTCTTTACATGTTTACCAACACCTAAATTAAGATAAAAATTTCCATTTGCCCCTTCCTAGTCTATACCTGGGGCCCTGGTGGCACAGTGGTTAAGAGATCAGGCTGCTAACTAAAAGGTTGGCAGTTCAAATCCACCAGCTGCTCCATGGAAACCTTATGGGGCAGTTCTCCTGTGTCCTGTAGGGTCGCTATGAGTCAGAATCAACTGATGGCAACAGGTTTGGTTTGGTTTTTAGTCTATACCTGCCCCAGCATGTATTTTGATTGTTTTTGAACCTCATTTTAATGGAATTAAATCCCCATATTTCCAGTGAGCTGATGGTGAGATCTAGATGCTAGGGTAGATTCAGGTCTAATTTGGAAAGGTAAGAATACTTCATAGGCTTGATAGGTGGTATCCTATCAATCCATTATATATCCATTGTAAAGTTACCAAGAAACCTTTCTCTTAATGGTTTAAGTAACTATTGATGATCGTTACCTAGATCCATTATTTTATAGGAGTTACATTTTTTACAGATTAAGAAACTGAGAGATAAAGAGGGTTAATAACTCACCTACTATCACAGCTAATTAATGGTTGATCTAGGATTTGAACCCACTGAGTCCAACTCCAGACCCAGTCTCTTATCCATCCCGAACATTTTTCCATGTCATTGAACATTTTTTTCCTATCATTAATATGGCTACTTTCCACGTTCTCTATAATTTTTAATAACTGCATGACACTATATCATTTGAAGGTACCGTAATATTTCAACCAGCTAGCGTATAAGGTTGTTCCAATTTTTCATTATTATGAATTACATTGAGATGAATATTCTTTTAGTTAAATCTTTGTGTAGATCCATGATAATTTCCTAAGGAAATTTTTCAGAAAGTAGAATTGGTTTGTTGAAAATATGTGCATATTGTAAGAGTTTATTGCTAAGTTGTCTTCCAAAGAGGTTGCACCAGTTTATATCAGTGATGTCTGAGAATATTCACTTATCTATATGGTCATCAACAATATATATTCTATGTATTATCATTTTTATAAATGTTTATCAATCAGGTACATAAATGCCATCTTGTTTTTATTTCCATTTATTTGATTAATGAGATTAAGTATTTTTCATATGTTTATTGGCTACACTTTCGTGTGTGTGAAGGGAGTTTGAGTGTGTTTGTGTGTGAATTACCTATTCCAGTCCTTTGTCCACTTTTCTATTGGGATATTGATTTTGTTATCTGATTTATGAAAGCTTTTTATATTTGAAGATCTTGAACCATTGACATTTATTTTATAAATATTTTCTGTTTATTTACCTTTTAATTTTTGTCATGTTTTATGTTTTATTTTGTTCTTTATACAGAGAAGTTTTAAATGTTGATGTAGGAAAATCTGTATTTTTCTTTATAATTTCTCTCTTACATAAAAAGTCTTTCCCCAACCAAGATTATGTAAGTATTAATCTATATATTTTTATCTCTACTCTTCAATGTGGAAAATATTATGGGAGGATTTTGGTTTAGTTTATTTTACTTAAGGATCTATTTTATTTTTTATTATACTTGTAGAAATTTAATCTTAACACATGGTTAAATTATCAATCACACCAGTTGTTTTTCCATCTGTTTCTTCTTATGTGGTCCAATTTCAATGTTGACAATAACCTGTGGACTGTTATATGTCGTTGCATTTTTTAAAACTTCTTTTTGAAATATGTACAAATATTTAAAGTTCCTATTCTTGTCTTGGAAGGTCTTTTCAGGAGGTGTTTTCCACCTTCAGTCTCTTCTTTTGAAAAATTTCAAACCTACAGAAAAATTAAAAAGTCTAGTATAATGAATAATCAGATAATCTTCACCTAAATTTCACCAGTTGTTAATATTTTGCATCATTTATTTTATTTCTTTCTCTGTGTTTTCATAGACTTTTTTCTGAACCATTTGAAAGTACGTGGCAAATATCATGACACTTCACTCTTAAATACCTAAGCATGTAGCTTGTAAGCACAAATACCCTTATTGCACTGGGATTTTTTTAACCTATAAATGTTAGGGTGCCAACTTTGCTAAGTACCTGTTTCTTTTAAACAGAACAAATAATCTGTATATAACATAGTCCTTCCTAAACCCTACCACAAATAGAAATTGCATACTTAGCAAATCCAAATGTTCAATTTATTGAGTCAATCTGGGAAAACCAAGAAGTTCCAGAGCCAGGAAGTATGTCACCAAACTACTGCGACTCCCCTTTATCAGCCTTGCACTCGCTCTGAGGTAACTAAAAGTTTGAGAAGAGCAATTAAAGAGCTCTTTATAATTAAAGAACAAATCCGACTTTTAAAGGGCAGTGGTAACTTACAGTGTTGAGAGCATCAGCAAGTTATGATTAAAACAGCATAGTAACCTACATCTCGAATCTGTTTCTATGCATCTTTACCTGCTCGTGCCCAAATATATATCTCTTTCTCCTTAACTTTCATATTTACCATGCATTAGAGATAATGGAGACTAATGGAGGGACTGGCTGGTTTACTGATGGCAAAGAGCCTTTTGGTGTAGCTGTACCTTGGTGGCATCCCTATGGTTCTAGGGTCTTCCACTCTGCAAAGCTAGAAACTCATACCTTGAAACTTGTTCACACCAATTTGTTAACCAGAGACCAATTTATTAATTTACAGTGAAAGGGCATATCTATCTGGAGGTCAGATTACACATATTTACTCTTAAGTATACCTTCCTGGTATTAATGTACTCAAGACATTTAATTGGTAATTGGATAAGTGGAATTACAGTAAAGGGAATTGAATACATCTATGGGGGTATTTCCTTCTGAGATTGCCTAGAGAATTTTTCCCGATCTGATGTAGACTACACTCCTTTCTCACATATGCCAGATGCAGTATCTTCTCCCTCTTCAGCAGAACTGGGCAAACACTACCTAGTTCTTTGTTCCTCTAGACCAGTGATTCTCAACGAGAGGCAATTCCACCCCCACCGGGGAATATTTGGTAATGTCTGGAGACATTATTGGTTGTCACAACTGGGAGCTCATCTGCTCACCAAAAGGTTGGTGATTTGAACCCACCAGCCACTCTGAGGGAGAAAGATGTGGCAGTCTGCTTCTGTAAGGATCGCCTTGGAAACCTTATGAAGCAGTTCTACTCTGTCCTCTAGAGTTGCTATGCTTGACGGCAACGAGTTTGGTTTGACAACTGGAAGGGTGTTACTGGCATCTAGTGGATAGAGACCAGAGATGTTACTTTTCTTCGTTCAGTGCACAGGACAGCTCCCCGCAACAAAGAATTACCCAGTCCACGATGTCAATCGTATCACTGTTGAGAAACCTTGTCCTGGAGCCCATGTGAGCCACTCTGCCTCTGCTTTATAACATCACTCAGATGTGTTAGTTAAATACAGGGCTGCCGCATACGGTTGTGCAGGTTGTTCACAGCTGTATAAGCTCCAAGGGGCACCACTGTATGAATGGCATACAGTGGACTGGAGTTGTACAGTGTACAACCTGTACAGTCATCCTGGTGGCCCTGGGCACTAAATTTTAGGCTGTCTTACATCTTAGTTACATTTTAGGTTGGCATCTCACAGGGAGAGTTTGAAAAAGTTATTCATTCCTTTCTTTAATACATGGAAGCTTCTGTACATGGTTAATCTCATCTATTTTATACCAGTCTTACTAGCATAACTTTTAGTGGGTAACCTTTTCTGATATCTGCTAGATACAAGAGTATGTCCTTTTTAGAGCCTATGACCACCATTGAAGTGATTATATATGCCTCTATTCTTTTTTTTAACCTTCCTTCTACCTTAAATGGACCCTAATGTCAACTAAAGTATGTTTTTAAATTATCCCTTGTATTTAGGGAGTATTTTATGTCCCTTGCTAACATTATTTCTCATTCTAAGGAAAACGAGAGAGAAAATAAATGAAGTTGCTTTTTATTTGTATGTAGCTCTTGTTTCAATTCCCAGCTTGGGTCAGAAGTCCTTGATGGAAAGGCAGTTTCCAGATCTGCGCAGAGTAACACCCAAACACTCTCTGAATTCTAATTCAATTTCCTGCTATTGTCAAGTTCTAAATTATATAAATTCCTGGGTTATTTGGTTGCTCTTTCTAATGCTCAAGGTTGTTTATTGTATTCTTAATCTTGGGATTAAGGGTAACAGTGTAGTTCAATTCAAAAACATTTATTGAGTAACTGTATTTTTCAAATTATTCATAATAGCCACGTATTATTGACATAATTAGGGAGGGGAAATGTTGATAAATAGATTTTTAAGTTATACCCCTCAAAAAAGTTGACACAAGGAGGAAAAGGAAGAGAAGGAAAAAGAGGAGAGATCTGTGCCTGAAACTGGAAATAGGAGGATGAAAGGAGCTTACAGTTTAGTGGGAGAGGTCAACTCATAGACAAATCGTCTCAGTAAGATGCTCTGCTCCAGATGGGAGGGGCTTGTGCAAGGTATTGTGGGAGCACAGAGGAAATGTTCTTGTCTGTCCTTTTTTGTCGGGAGACCCTGCAGTTGAATGTGACAGCGTGCTACCGGGCTACAGTTCCTTACCATTATCGCAGCACAGCAGGTCAGCTTTTGGAAAATAGCTTTTCTATGATAGTCTTCGAAGAGCTTTTCACCTCACAGCATAGGCTTGAATCAAGGTGAAAAGGTAGGCTGAAAGTGTGAATAATTGGAAACCAGCTGGGAGCTTAGCATTCATAGATTTTGACAGCAGTAAACAAAAGTCAAGGTTTAGAGTTTACCTGTTTTAAAAGGAAAAATTTTCAACCAAATTTAGAGGATTAAAAGAAGTGCTTCTTGCCAAGTCTGCCTACGTTAGTATTAGTATAGTTTAATTCAACAAACATTTATACTAACATAAATTAGAAATACTAATATGACCAGAATTAAAGATTTAAGCTCAGGCTGAATAACTTTTTCTTTTCTCTTCTTCTTCTTTTTCCTCCTCGTGTCAATTTTTTTGAGGGATGTAACTTTGAAATTTATTTATTGACCCCCACCTAATTATGTCATGGTTATTGTGGATAATTTGGAAAATGTTAAAAAGTGTAAAAATAATCACCTATAATCTCACCACTGGGAAGTAAGCACTCTTTATTTACATTTTGATGTGTTTCCTTCTCAATTCTTTTTCTTTTACAAAATTGTAATTACATTGCTTTTTTTTAACCTAACATTATTTGTAAGTACTTTTGCATGTCATTCAGTATTTCTTGAAAATTTAATATTTATTGGTTATATTATAATCAATAATTTGGATTTATCAGAATTTTGTTTAACTATCTTATTATTGTATATTTAGGTTTTCCCAGTTTAAATTACTGATTAGTAGAAGTGTGCTATTGATTATTCTTATACATAAATCCTCTTGGTGAATCTCTGATTCTTTCCTTAGGAAAGATTCCTACAAGGGAAATTACTAGGTCGAAGTATAGCATGCTTTTAATGCTCTTTACAATTTAGCGCCAAGTTTCCCTCCAGAAATGTGCACAGTTGTCAGCAGTGAATGAGAGTGCTAATATCTCTCAGAGAAATGCTATGGCTTCAGGCTAAACTTCTAACCCTGACCAGCCATCTCTAAAATGTGTACCACTACTCCCAGAATGAATGAAGGAACCTATCAGAGAAGTGGGTGGGTGGGTGGATGGTGGGTAGAAGGATGGAGGGAGGGAGGGAGGGCAGGAGGGATTCTAGAAGAACAGCCCAGACCAGGTAGTGTTATCATGGTATACAAAGAACAGCACTTCTTAATTATTTTTAGAGGCAGAACTGAGTCTTCTAATTAGCAAGCCCAGACAAGTTCCAGTTTACTCTAGGTCAGAGACTTCTAAAATTGAGAATGAAAATAGAAAGCCATAGTCGTGTCACTCCATCTGAAGTGTTTACCTGCAGGAAATATCAGGAATTAATATCTTGAATGGGGAGTTAGGGGTGCGAATTAAATCTCAGGTCTCTTTTGGTATGTCATGGCAAGCAGAATGACACCCAGGAATCCTGGGGCAAAGCAGCTTATACTCCCTAGGCTAGAAAGTGCCTTTTCTCAGATTACTCTATGTTCCAGGAAGAGGGTGGGTCCTGGGCTTTAGGGTGTATTTCTGACTCTTAAAACCTGCAAAACACCCTGATTCAAGATACTTTGTCAACTCTTTCATATAACTTATTTAATTTTTATATTTTGTATTTAGGTTAGCAGTCACTTTGTCTCCTCAGAGTTCATCCAAGTGATGACTAACCCATGATCCCAGGTCACTAACAGTCCATCTAGCTCCAGGGTGAAGCCCATAATCTAATTTTAGAATACCCATTATATGTCCAAAGAGGAGCAAATTCAGCCCCAAATTCTGCTCTGACAACTATACCCACTCCTCACTTAACGACATGGTTGGGGTCTAAAGACCAGGTTATTATGTGAAAATCAGTGTTATGCAAAAACGGAGGATGACCACATCAGATCACAAATCAGAGAATGACTACATCATTACATAACTGCCAGATTATATCATTACATAACTGCCAAACTGAGAATCACGGCCTAACCAAACCGACGCATTACCTTAACCATCACAGCCAGCATTACTCTCGCCTCACACCTTAGCGTTCGTTACTGCCAGACATACATCATTAATGCACAAAATAGTCAGATAGTAGATTTTTTACTATTGTCATAAATGCGAAATATACGGTAATGAGATAGAAAGTGAGGAGTAGGTGTACCTTCTTCCAGCCAGCTGTTAAAAAAGAGAAGAAGGAAAGAACATAATTTAGATTTGTCACACAGGCTACTTTGAGTTCCAGTTGGCTTGGCCTGAAAATTGAGGTGAGGAGAAGAGCTTTTCAATAGATGCATAATATTTCATAGTATCGATGTACCACAATTTATACAGTTTATTCAAGCATTGCTTTGTGGATAAACATTTACTTTTTTTTCCTGTGACAGACCCTGCAATAAAAATTCTCTGTATATATACTGAGATAGACACACACATGCTAAAGCAGATAGATAGATAGATAGATGGTTACTTTCTCCTTCCTGCCCAAAGTATGAGGGAATTTTTTTTTCTAACATTTACTATGAGAACCTTGTGGGGCCACTGAAGGTAAAATTCACAAAGTTTGAGCTCTCCCTTAAGATTAGACCCTCAGGAGCTTTAGTTGTCAAGCTAGTCCACACTCTGCCTCCAGCAATTTGTCAATTACCTTTCCATGTTTCTACCAGTTAACTGGATCCAGAGGCTTCTCTTGGTAAAACAGATCTGGCTGTGATTCTTTGCATTCTCCTGTCTCTCCAGGTCTTAGGGTGGCAGTGTGCCCTGTGAACTCAATTCCCTGGTGGATCTAAGAAACGTGGTTGATTTTCAGTTTGCTCAGCCATTTTTCATTATTGTTATGAAGATGAAAGTGATGGCTTACAAGCTCTTTACATGTCAAAGCTGAAACCAGAAGTCCTGTGTATTGCTTTTTTTAAACTTTGATTTCTAGTTGTTCGTTGCTAGTGTGTAGAAAAACAATTGATTTTTCTATATTGACCTTGTATCCTGCAGTTCTTTCTAAACTCATATAATAGTTCTAGACTTTTTTTTGTAGATTATTTAGGGTTTTCACAGAGTGACTATCTTTTATTTATTCTGTAAGTAAAGATAGTTTTCCTGCTTCCTTTCTAACCTGCGTTTACATTTTTTCTTTTTCTTGCTTTTATTTTACTGGTTGTTGTTGGATGCTTTCGAGTTGATTTTGACTCATAGTGACCCCATGTAATCTGCACCATAGGGTTTTCATGGCTATTATCATTGCAGGAGCAAATGACCAGGCCTTTCTACCACAGAGTGGCCAGGTGGAAACTTTTGTGCCACCAGGGCTCCTTAGTTACTACTGATTAGGACCTCCCATACAATGTTGTTTTTTTCTTTTTTCTTCTTCTTCCCATACAGTGTTAAATAGAAAGTATTAAGAGTGGGTGTCCCTGCCTGGCTTCTGATTTTAGGGACAAAGCATTCATTCAGTCTTTCACCATTAAATGTGTTAGCAGTTGTTTTTCTGTAGATGCCCTTTATCAGACTGAGCAAATTTCCTTTCATTCCTATTTTGCAGAGAGGTTTTGTTGTTGTTTTTTAAATCATAAGTGTATGTTGAGATTAATCAGATACAGTGTTTGAGATGATCATTTGTTTTTTTAACCTTTCTTCTGTTAAAATGGTGACTTAAATTGATTGATTTTCAAATATTAAACCAACCTTGCATTCCTGGGATAATCCCCATTTGACCCTATTGTATTATCGTTTTTACATATTGCTGGTTTGATTTGATAATATTTTGCTTAGGATTTTTGCATCTCTGTGAATAAGGAATATTGGTTTGTAAGTTGTTGTTATTTATTTTTTCTCCTTGCAGTATCTTTGCCTGGTTTTGGTATTAGGGCAATACTGGTTTCATAAAATGATCGGGGAAGTGATTCCTACTCTATTTTCCAGAACAGTTTGTGTAGGATTGGTATTACTTATTTCTAAAATTTGATAAAATTCCCCTATGAAGGCTTCTGGTAGTTCTCTTTGTATGAAAGGTTTTTGTTTACTTATTGGTTTGTCCTTGTGTGTGAATGTGAAAAAAGTTTTTGAATTAAACTTCTGTAGAAGATACAGGGCTATTTATTAAGATTTTCTATTCTTGAGTCGGAATCGACTTGATGGCAGTGGGTTTTTTTTTTTCCTTGAGTTGGAACCCTGGTGGTCCTTCATTGTCATTTTAGTAAGATCTGTCATGTTGTTGCCTCCTTCATTCCTGTTACAAGTAATTAGTGTCATTTTTTTTTTTTAGCAAGATCACTTTGGCTGTTTTGTGAAGGATGAATTAGAGTGGGACAAGACTAGAAGCACGGAGAGCTGTTAGGATATTTCTGGGGCAATCTGGGCAAGAGATGATGGTGGATCTTGAACAAGGGGATACATGTGAGAAAGAAGGAAAAAAGACATCCCAATACAGGAGTGAAAGCATAAGAACAGAACAAAAGTGGGATGCCTGTGGTATGAATGGAAACCTGAGACTTGAGCTACCTCCCTGTAGCAGGTCACGTTGGGTGCCTTGGGGAAGTGTGTCTGGATGGAGAGGGAGGGGCCAGACCCCAAAAAGCCTTGAAAGCTCGGCAGAGGATTTTGGACTTGCTGTGATGGGCATTTTGGGAATCGCTGTAGATTCTTAAGAAGGGAAGCAACATGATGAAAGATGCGTAGGTGTGGTTGGCAGGGGCATGAAAGATGGATGAAGAAAGGAGAGCCTGGAGCCAGGGAGATAGCTGAGAGGCTGTTGTGGTCTTCCTTGGCACAAAGAGATGAGAACTTTGATTAGAGGGTTGCCTGTGAGAATGGTGAGAAAAGGTAGATATTATATGCAATTCAGAGGAAGAAATGAGAGACTCTTGTCCTTTTTTTTTTTTAATATTTAGTGTTGGAGAGGTATAATCCACCCAGTGACTGTTATCTCCACAGAATTGTTGAGAGACTCAAGTGAAATCACTTACATATGTGAAATCACTTACACACATATGAGTGTCATTATAGAGATACATTTACCACTGTATTAACTCCTGTAGTGGGGTTGCCAGATACCAAAGTAGAGAGATGAGACCGTCTACAGTGGCAGCCATTGATGAGGTAAATAAGAATTTGACATATGGACTTAATCCTGGAATGTGTTTTACCTCTATCAGAGATGAGCATTGTAACGCTTCTGTCAGAACTTCCTGAGTTTCAATCTTAACTCTAACATTTAGTAGCTTTGTGACTTTGGACAAGTTACAAAAACTCTCTGCTACCAAAAACGAAACCTGTTGCCGTTGAGTTGATTTCAACTCATAGTAACCCTATAGGACTGTAAATCTTTATGGAAGCAGACTACCACATTTTCCTCCTGAGGGGCAGCTGGTAGGTTCCAACCGCTGACCTTTCAGTTAGCAATCAGGCACCTAACCACTGTGCCACCAGGCCTCCACCTCTCTGTTACTTATCTCTAAATTGGGAATAATTATAGTAACTACCTGATAGGATGATTATGAGATTAAATAAGGTAATATGTGTAAAGTACTCAGAACCAGTCTCTTTCATGGTTGCTATTATTATTATCTTGCTGTTATATTTGAGTGAATGCATCATATTCATTTGTTCTCCCAGAATAAAAGCCAACCTTGAATAAGCAGCCCTTCAGACAAGTAAAATGTGTGATCATTCTGTGCTGTTCCAGGATAAAAACAGTAGTTTATTACTTACTACATGCCATACTCTCCGTTAAACACTTTATATGCATGTTCTCAGATAATCTTTAAAATAGCCCTGCAAGGTGATTCCTATTATTACTATTCCCATTTCACAGAAAAGAAAACAGGTTCAGAGACTTGCCTGATTAGGGTCTCGTTGTTAATTGGTGCTTGATCTGGAACTCAGAGCCAGATCTTTCTGATTGCAAAGATCATGCCCTTAACCACAACTATAATAGAGAAAAGGTTGGTTGTTAGATTTTAATCAAAATATTCATCTTTATTAATATGGAGACTGTAAAAGCCAAATTATATGTAAAATTAGAAAAGTAGCTGCCTGTTGTTGGCATGAACTCTTAGGTGCAGATAGACATTGGTGACTCAAGTAGCAGCCAGAGAATTAATTTCTATAACAAAAAGGTCATAGGACTTTTATGTGGGGAAATTTCAGGGACCAGCAAACTATGGTCTATGGGCCAAATCCAGCCTGCTTTGTGTTTTTGTAAAGCTTGTGAGCTAAGAATGGTTTTTACATTTGTAAATGGTTGGAAAAAATATATTTTGTGACACATAAAAATTATATTCAATTCAAATTTCAGTGTCCATAAATAAAATTTGATTGAAACAGTCATGCTTATTCGTTTACTGCTTTTGTAGCTACAACAGCAAAGTTGAATAGTTGTGATAGCGTATGGCCTTTAAAGCCAAAACTATTTACTTACTGGTCCTGTACGTGGAGCCCTGGTGGTGTAGTGGTAGCTTGACTGCTAATGAAAAGATTGGCAGTTTGAATTCACCAGCCTGCTCCTTGGAAACCCTATGGGGCAGTTCTACTCTGTCCTCTAGGGTCGCTATGAGTCAAAATCGACTCAGCGGCAGTGGGTTTGGTTTTGATGGCCCTGTATATAAAAAGTTTGATGACCTCTGTTCTAAGGTAACTGTTATCTAAGCATGTATGTTTCTTCAACAGCCTTCATTGCTTGCTTTTCAACAAGAGTTTTTTCGAAGTTACCTCATCATCTTTCCAAATTATTCATATCTTTCCCTCCCCTCCCCCAAATCCTACTTCAAAAAGCAGAAATCTTACCTTTTATAGTTAGAACTCTTTAAATAGAATTGAGTAGATATTGCAATTCTTTTCTGAAAATCACCAGCTGCAAGAGTCACTGACTTGGGAGATGCAAGATGCCACTGGCAAAGGGTCCCTTCTTTAAAGATGGCCCCATAATTATACTTTGATGCTCCATTGTTTCACTCTGCTGTTATTTTTATTTTCAGCATCTTGATACTTTGCCTTCTCATCTCACTCCCCTGTTTCAATTCAGAGTAAATTAAAGCATTAATGTGGATTCTACTCGCCCTTCAGTGTAAATGTGAAAGAATGTAAGATCATGAAGCACCTGATTTTCTATTTTCTTTGCATGTTTTGAAATAGATTCTTGCAGTCATTTTGACTTAGGGACTTGCCAGAGTAAACCAATAATCTGGTTGAAATACAGTATCCCCTTTTGAAAGACAGCGTAACAGTTTTTCTCTTGCTGGACCTGACAAGTAAGAATTGATTTTGCAGCACCTGAGTGAAGTTCTGTTAATAATTTAAGCTTGAAGTTCTATTTCCAGGACACAGGCCTGATTTATGATTGTCAATATTATGAGACTGTAGGTTCCCATCTACTAACTTGTGGACATGCTTTAACGAGTTGGAACATTTATGTAGTCAATTAAATTAATTAAATCACTGGAATGGTTTTAACACTTTCATCATTACAAATTGTAAGAGAGTCACCTTCATTTAAAATATAAAGTTTTTTTTTTTCTTTCATGTTTTAAAATAACTTGTTGTACACCTGGAACTTTTCCATCCTTATGATCACATTTCTGGACTTTGTTCATTCCACCCTTCAAGAAAATTCTACCTTGTTTCTGGAGCCTGTTACTGTTTCAAGCACACTTTTCAAGAGAGCTATTCTATTTGTCTTGTCAGTAACACACTTGGGATAGAGTCAGTTATTGCAGATTTTACTTGTAGGGTGACTTTGTGTAAACTGAAAGCTTATATACCGATTAAACCAATTTTGGAGTTCAATGAGCTATTGAGATGGAATGAATAACCTAGTTAATACATAACTATGGGAGTCTTGGCATCTCCTGTTTCAGACTGTTTCTATGTTACTTCAGTTAACTGAATTGCCAAAAATCCTTTGGTACAAAGCATTTCCTGTACATTGTTTTATTCTGTCCAAAAGATATTTTTCTTTGGTTTCTGTTTGCACATCATTCTGTTATCTGGAGATGGAAAGAAAACATCCTTTTGCAAGTTGAATGTAAAGTAGGACTTCTACCCCTCCTTTCGGTGTCCCTCACTTAGTTCTTTTTTCTTCTCCCCTCCCATTTACAGCTTCTCTCTTCAGGTCCTTACCTAGGCTTGACCATCACTAGAAAGCAAGCAAATTTCAGAAACTGCTCCACTTTCCTCCCCAGCTTGTTGTAAGAAGGAGATAGAGGATAGCCTAATATTTACTAAGGGATTGATGATAGCCTCCAATGAGTTACCTTTCCTGGGATTATTTTGCATTTTTAACAAGGAGGCTATTTAATCCAAAGAAATAAAGCTCTAATAGTTAAATAGAATCTGAAGCAATACAGCTTGCTAAGAAAAGAGATAATTGTAGACAAGAAGGTCCCTCTGTCTCTTTAAAACATACTTGGTACGTTACTTGCACCAACAACAGTCCTAACAAGTTTGTTTTTGTTTTGTCCCACAGAGATCTTCTCATGGTCACATCTAAACCTGTCAAATTCTATCTATATATAATTTACATTTAATTCATTCCTGCTTATGTGGTCTGTGTGATGAGGTGCAAAGAAACTAGCACCAGGAAAGGGAGGATTAAGAGCCCCTGAAATCTTTGGTAACCTACTTGTAGCTTAGGGTCATCTTCTGGTTACATTACCTTAAACAGGATAACAATATGAATAAAAAACCAAAAGCAGCAGATTCACAGTTAGCCTTGAAGGAAAGGATAGGTCCTGGCATGTAGATACCAGTGGGGGGAAATCTATCCAGGGACTACCCAGCATTCCTGCTGAGTGACTACTGTGACCTGCCTCCCTGGCAAGCCCTGTCACGACCAAAAGGTGGCTTTAGTGCCAACACTCTGCAATGCCCTAATATGTGCATTAAGCATAAGAGTTTGGCAGCTTTCACAAGGCCATCTATCAGTCAGTCATCTCCTATATCAGGAAATCGAGCATTCATTTCTTTGCACTTTTGAAAATGGGAAAGAAAGGGGAAATTTTTTATTCTCCTCTTGAGGCTAGAATTAATAGGATTCCAGTCCTTAAACAAGACCATGAAGTGACAATTCTGGTGCTTGCCGCCCATGGGCAGAGAGATGTATTCCTGTTGTGCCCATGCCGTGTTTTAGGACATAAGTCACTGGATTCTCTTCCACCCATGCCCTATGAGTTTAAATACAGAAAGGTGAAAATTGCAAGGACCATGAAATGTCAGAGATGTGGGGGAATCTCTTGGCCACTTTTATGCCCTTTGTTTTAGAACAGAAGTTCCTGCCCATCTTGATGGAGAGCCAAGTAAACTCCAATGGTAGTGGGTGGAAAGAGTCCTCTGCTTGGAGACAGGTGCCTGGCTTTGAGAACTTTCAGTAGCTATTTGACCTGAGATCAGACTTGTTTTAAATCTCACTTTCCTTACTTGTAATACAGGGTTAATAATTTTTCTACCTACCTCAAATCTTATGAGGCTCAAAAAAGATAATAGGACACAAATACTTTGCAGATAAAGAGCCTTACAAATGCACACAACATTGTTTTATTCCATAGTATTTTATGTCTGGGCTGCACTGTGGCTATATTTTTTATCTTAACTAAAATCTCTCCCTTCTATGTGGAGAAGGGAAACCAAAGTCAGATAAGAGATGATTTTCTCAAAGCTGCAGGGGTAATTCAAGACTGAAAAGTAATTGTTGTTAATAGATCAAAATTTACCTATAAATTTTTTAAATGATGAATTTCATCAAAAATTAATTACATGTAAATTATTTAATTCTCTAACTGACTTGGAGAGGAAATCCTGCCTGTCAGGATCTACCATGTCTATCTAATTTCCTTCTCACCTTGACAGAAGTTGTAATCTGTGTTGACTCTGGCCCACACGTGGCAGTAAGTTGTATTGATGAAAAATTACAAGAAACCAGTAATTCTGCTGTGCTTCCTTGGGTAATAAGGATTCTAGGCCCTGAAATGTGGGAAGAATGAAGAGATGTTAGTGAGGATATAAAAAGGTACCTGAACAGAGTCAGATCTATATTTTGTCTTCTAGTTCCTCATTGACTGGAGCAGCAAGGATACTTCTGTGAGGGCATGTGGTTGTTCACGATGTTGCCCCTAGGGATCTGTATGCTTTAGTTCACAGATAAATGGGGATCTAAGATGAAATCAAAAGTGACTCCTCTGCATCCCTTTTTTCAGAGCTAGCAGCCCTTTGACTGTTTTACACCGTTGCATGCTTCTCATCCCAAAATACCTTCTGTCAAACTGAAAGCACAGTCCTGGAGAAAGGAAGAGCATGCTTAAACTGGTTCAATGATAGAAAGGATTTAAACACTGAATTGAGATCCTGGAGCCTGGAAAGATAAGGTTAAAATTCAGATATATGCAGAAAATAGGCTCCAGTTCTCCATCTCTACTTAAGTCTTGTCCATTACAGGAAATGAAATAAAGAACAGAAGATTTGCATTGGATATAATAAAAAGGCTGGAGCCCAAAGGTTCTTCAATATTGGCGGGCAGTCTTAACTATCCCTGGAATGCTGTTTATCAAATGAGGTTTGACACAAGTATATCTAGACATGGGATATTGGCCCAAATAGCTTACTACTGTAAGGACCCTAAGAGTTTAAATTTTCAACATTTCCTTTGCCTGTGTTAAAGACTTTTAAATTAAATTTAAAATTGAAGCAGTGAAAGTTAATTTAGGTTTTTTAACATTTTACCCATTAACCTGTTCGCTCTGAAGTAGTAAAGATTGGCACTATACTGACAAATAAGGAAGCAAATGGCAGAAGTAATGGCCATTTGCAAAGCATCAGGAAAGCTCTGGGTTCTGCTTGACTGGTGGTGGAGGGCAGGACTTGGTTCCTGTAGTGGGCATATTGCCCAAGAATCTGGATCTCCTGCCTTATGTGTGAGGGCAACAGCCATTGTGAATTGTCTGTAAGAGGTAAAACTATAAAACTGGTGGTGCAGTGACTAAGAGCTACGGCTGCTAACCATAAAGTCAGCAGTTTGAATCTACCAGCTGCTCCTAGGAAACCCTACTGAGTCCTGTAGGATCACTATGTGTGGGGCAACATTTTTTGTTTTTGTTTTTTTAGTGAGTGTGAAGTGATATCCCATGGTAGTTTTCACTTGCATTTCCCTAATGCCTAATAGTATTGAGCACCTTTTCATGTGCTTATTAGCAAGTTGTATATCATCTTTGAAGAAATGTCTACTCAAATCCTTCACCTGTTTCTTTTCTTTTTGTACTTTAAGTGAAAGTTGACAATTCAGATTAGTTTCTCCTACAAAAATTTATATACACATTGTTATGTGACCCTAATTGCTCTCCTTATACTGTGACAGCACATGCCTCCTTTCCACCCCGGATTTCCTGAGTCCATTCAACCAGCTCTTGGCCCTCTCTACCTTCTCATCTCGCCTCTGGACAGGAGCTGCCCATTTAGTCTCATGTGCTACTTGAGCTAAGAAGCACACTCTTCACGAGTATCATTTTATGTCCCATAGTCCAGTCTAATCTTTGTCTGAAGAGTTGACCTCGGGAATGGTTTTAGTTTTGGGCTAACAGAGTCTGGGAGCCATGTCTTCCTGGGTCCCTCCAGTCTCAGTCAAACCATTAGGACTGGTCTTCTTACTAGAATTTGAGTTCTGCACCCTGCTTTTCTCCTGCTCCATCAGGGACTTTCTGTTGTGTTCCCTGTCAGGGCAGTCATTGGTGGTAGCCGGGCACCATCTAGTTCTTCTGGTCTCAGCCTTTGCCTATTTCTTTCTTTTTTTTTTTTTTTTTTTGATTATAAGAGTTCTTCATAAATTCTGGATGCAGGTTCCTTATCAGATATATGATTTTTTTTTTTCAGATATATGATTTGTAATTATTTTCTCCCATTCTGTGGATTGTCTTTTCACTTTCTTGATGGTGACATTGAGCACAGAAGTTTTTAATGTAGATGGAGTCCAATATATCTGTTTTTTCTTTTGTCGTTTGTGCTTTTGGTGTTGTATCTAAGAAGGCTTTGCTAACCCAAGGCCACAAAGATTTCTCCTATGTTTTTTCCTAATAGTTTTATAGTTTTACGTTTAGGTCTGTGATCCATTTGGAGTTAGTTTTGTGTATGCTGTAAAAATAGGGGTTTGATTTCATTCTTTTACATGTGGCTATTCAGTTTTCCCCACACCATTTATTGAAAAGACTTCTTTCCCCCATTGAATCATCTTGACATTCTTGTCAAAAATCAATTGACTATACAATATCAAATGTGTAAGTAAAAAGTTTTGAAATGGTGTTTAAATAAAATAAAAATAAATAAATAAATAAATAAACAAATGAGACTAAAGAGGTACAATAGTCCAGTGACAAGGTCCAGAAGACAGAAGGGGACAAGGAAGCCCCCTGGTGATAGGGAACACAAGGTGGAGTAAGGATATTCTTGAAGTGCTGTGAGATTGTTAACCATTGTCATAGGGCAACATGTGTAGTAACTGTTAAATGAAAAACTATTTTGTTCTGTAAGCCTTCATCTTAAGTGAGAATAACAGCACAGTTGGAAGAGCGTAGTCAATGTCACTGAACTGTGAATGTAGAAATTTTTGAAACGGTGTATCTTTGGCCATCTGTAATTTTCATCAAAAAAAAAGGTTGAGAATTTAGAGGCTTAATACGTTGTGGGGTTGTTAACCAATGTCATAGAACAACATGTGTACTACTATTTCATGAGAAACTATTTGCTCTGTAAGCTTTCACCTGAAGTACAATAAAATATATAAAAATATAAAAATAAAAAAATAAAAAAAAATTTAAAAAAATCAATTGACTATAAATGTGAGAGTTTGTTTCTAGACCCTCAATTCTATTCTGCTGTTGTACCAGTACTACACTGTCTTGATTACTATAACATTGTTGTAAGTTTTGAAATTGGGAAGTATGATTTCTTCAAGATTGTTTGACTATTCTGGGTCTTCTGTATTTCCATATGAATTTTAAGATCAGCTTGTAAATTTCTTCAAAAAAAAGCAGCTGGGATTTTCATAGGGATTACGTTGATTCTGTAGATCAATTTGGGAGCATTGCCATCTTAACAATATTAAATCTTCTCATCTATGAGTATGGAATGCCTTTCCATTTATTTAGGCCTTCTTTAGTTTCTTTTCAACAATGATTAGTTCTCAGAGTACAAGTGTTGCACTTCTTTTGTTCATTTTATTCCTAAGTATTTTATTCTTTTTGATGCAGTTGTTTTCTTAATTTCATTTTTAAAGTATTCATTGCTAATTTTTGGCATCTAGTAGCAGAAACTGAAAGGCAAGTTGGGAACTGAAAGGCAAGTAGGTTACTTTTGTGCATGTGATGAGAATGAGGTGGCTATCAGCACTTCTGAGCTGTTGAAGCCACACCCTACAATGACTAAGCTATCGATGACTTTATTCCTCTGTGATTATTATAGAAGAAAGACTTTCCCTTACCAAAGAATCTAGAAAACTTTCAATCATTTCGTGCATCTTATCCTTCTGTTTGCTACCCTCAGCAAGCAGAGAGATCCCGATATATTTGAGCCATCATTCATTTGTGCCATCTCCCTGGAAGAGAGGTTTGATCTCTAAAAGTTATCATACCTTTTGGCTATAGTGAGAGTACTGTGACTTTGCAACCAGTTAGCAAAGTGTGTGCTAAAGGCATTTCAGTAGAAATGATGCTGCTGGAGATTAATCATTGCAGTGCAAACCTCATTCTGTTTTATGGAACCAAGACCTCCGTCCTCACTGAACACAGCATATAAATTCTCATTCACCAAACCCAAGAATGTATCTCTAGTTACAGCTACTCCTTTGCTCAGAAAAGCATTAGTTCCCCATTGTTCAAAATCGTTAACTCCGTGCCCGCCATGATTTGACCCTGCCTGTATTCTGATTGCAAGGAGCCCTGGTGGCGCGATGATTAAACAATTGGCTGCCAACCGAAAGGTCAGTGGTTCAAACCCACCAGCCACTATGTGGAAGAAAGATGTGGCATTCTGCTTCGATAAACATTACAGCCTTGGAAATCCTATGGGGCAGTTCTTCTCTGCCCAGTAGGGTCACTATGAGTCAGAATCAATGCGACAGCAACAAGATTATTTTTGGTTTGAGTTTATATTCTGATCATGGGGTGGTTCAGTGGTAGAATTCACGCCTTCCATGCAGGAGACCCAGGTACGATTCCCAGCCAGTACATCTCACGCACAGCCACAACCCATCTGTCAGTGAAAGTTCGTATGTTACTATGGTGCTGAATAGGTTTCATCGGCACTTCCAAGGCTAAGACAGACTAGGAAGAAAAACATGGCAATCTACTTCTGAAAATTAGCTAATGAAAACCCTACAGATCACAACAGTCTGATCTGCAACCGATCATGGGGATGGCACAGGACCAGGCAGGTTTCATTCCATTGTGCATGGGATGGCCATGAGTTGAGGGCCAGCTCAGTGGCAGCTAACAACATTTCTGATCATTCTGATCACCTGGTATAGCTGCTGTTTTCTGAATATGCCATCTGTTTTATTTTCTTTCTCCCACACCACCCCGTTGCCCCACCCCTGCCGACACAGTTCCATCCATCTGGAGCACTTTTCCTCCTGTCTGTACCTTGTCTGTAACCTAACCATCCTTCAGGATTCAGTTGAGATGCCACCTGCTCCATGAATTCTTACCCAGACAGGATAAATATCATCCACCTATTGCTCCCATCCCCCTTGGCACCTCTCGTTTCCTACAGGACAAATTCTTCATCTCTGTATCTCCAGTGCTCTCCCAGAGTGCCTTGCACGTAGTAAGTACGTATTAAGTGTTTTCAGTAAATTGACTAAATGGAAGGGCATTTCTCAAACTGGAGTCTGGAGATTAAATTCTGGTATATTTTCAGGGGTTTGGAAGATTGAATTCTGGTATATTTTCAGGGGTCTGTGATTCTCCGAAAGAATTTTTTAATTTTTATATTTTCAGTTTAACGATAATTCTGAATCACCTATGTCCACTGTATAATCAAGTTGCACTGCACAATTGCAAGTCCCATGTTTGTGTTTGAGAAACACTGGACTAAAACATTACTCTGAATGTGTGTAAACTTCTGGTTACAGGGGAGTGCTGGCTATAGGTGAACAGTTCCATCTTTGGAAAATATAATTGGTTTTACCTAGCAGCTCCTTAAGCAGCAGGATAAGATATCCCTTAGTTACCTCCTCTTGGTAGATAGAAGAGAGTAGTTAGGAATGGTTTTTATCTGTGTTCATGTCTGTATCTTTCTTTTACTATGCACTTGATTTTTCTCCTTTCAAGGTGACTAGTTTTTATCAAGTTTGTTCAAATACATCTAGATCCTTTGCTTGCTTCCCTGAACACATGGCTGTTTGTGTCTCAATTAGGTTGATTATTGCGGACTTCCTGAGAATACAGAGCTGCAAAGAGCCAGGTGTTGTTATTATCATTTTACAAAGTAAAAGCATTAGAGCTAAAGATAAACTCCACTGACTAGAATCTGCTTGAGCACGTTTCTGAAAGCAGGCTTGGATTTACAGTGCTCATTTTCCTGAAGCTGTTTAGAAATGCCTGAGGAGAAGATAATGGTATCTCTAACTTTGGCCTTGTGGCTGTCTCTTAGTCTCAATATTGTAGTCTGTGGTGAGTACTTTCTCAAATGGGGTGGAGGAATTGGGAAACCAATACCATTTTTTGTAAAAGCTATATAGTATGCATATATTTAAGGAGACAACCTAAGGGGCCAAGTGTGTGCCGTCTTTCAGACAAAAGGTGAATTAGGATCTTGGAATCTTGTGGTTCAAGTAAGTTTCAACTAAACCATAGGAACCTCTCATCTGGATAAAGGAAAAAAAAAAAAATCTTCTGGATGGGATAATTGTGGTTTTGTTGCTTAATCTGAAACTAAAGAAATGGTAGTAGGTGTCCCAGAGCCTGAGGTTTTAATTTATAATTAAATGGGTTAGCCAATAGTTGCAAAAGATACTTAGCATATAACCCCTTCACACAAGCTACTACTGTAAATAGTTACTCACCTTTTTTTTTAGTAGCTTGGTAGATGACTCAGCTCTTTGGGAAAGTCATATGTATTTGCTGATATTATAAGAGGCATACTCTATACTAGGCTATTGTCCCCATTAAAACTGCAGTTAGAAGAAAGAAAATTATTGGGTTTAATTTTTTCTTTTGTTATATGTTGATTATAAAATTGAATTTTGAGTCCTTTTAAAACCATGCCCTGTCTTAAGTTCCTTTGTTTTGGCAAATCTAACTCTTCTGGCATTTTGTATTTATAGACATAGAACTGGCTTAGAAACCCTTTACAACTTTAGAGAACATTTCAGTTTTCGTACTATATCAGTTAGAATGCTTTTGGCTGCAGGTACTAGAAATTCCCAACTCAGCTGGTTTAAACAATAAGGAATTTATCATCAGACATAACAAAAAGTCCATAATTAGTTAATTCCTCGGTTCAGTAACATCATTTAAGACCCACATTCTTTTCATCTTCCTGCTCTGCCAACCTTAGCTTATTAGCCTCATCCTTGGGTCCCTCATGGTCTCAAGTTGGCTGCAGCAACTCCAGGTGTCATATTCTTATAACAGTAGTCAGAGGCAAAACATTTTCCCAGTCTTCCCACAGACCTCCCTTCACATCTCATTGTTCAGAACTGGGTCACATGCCCATGCCTAAACCAGTTAAGACAAGGGGATATGCCCACCATGATTCACTTAGACCAACCAAAGACCTTAGCCTGAATCACATTGCAGGGAAAGGTGGATACCTCAACAAAAGTAGAGTGCTGTTTGCCAGCAAGAATGGGAGAAAGCCAATTGCCAAGTCAACTATATATTAAGTGAAAAAACTGAACAGAGTCCAGACATGAATACTGCATGATCCCAGTTCTCTTGGGGGATGGTGGGGGGGGTGGGGTGGAGAAGGTCTGAAATATTAGCAGTAGTTATTCCGGGTAGTTGCCTTACAGTTAATTTTAAGTTTCTTTTTTATATTTTTTTGAAAGTTCAAAATTTTTCTGTAATGAACAGATAATTTTCTTGGAATCAGGGAAAAAAGCTTTATGTATTTTTTTTTCTTGAGAATGTTCCAAAGAGTCGTTGAAGTTTAGAGGGGAAGAGCTCACTTCTGATTTGGGGAGTCGGGAATAACTTTATGGAAGAGATTGTATTTGAGCTTGGCCTCAGATAATAGGTAGAATTTTAACAGATATAGATAGGAATAGGAAGCAGGGCATTGTATCACAATGGAGAACAGAGATGGTACATTGAGTAGAGCAGACTGATCACACCTGGGTTATGTTTGTGGAAGATCTAAGGCTAAAAAGCTAGATTGGAGAGGGTCTTGAATATCAGACCTTTTGGAGAATCTGATGAAATCTTCACTCCTCAGAAAATAGTGACAAAGCTCAGGCAGGGCAGGAATTTACATAAATGGGATATTTAATTGTGGTTTTGTAATGTGATGATATGCTCTTGACTTTTATGGCAGGTCAGTATAAGAAATAGCCATATGATTTCTACATTGAGTATAAAACTTCTGTTGTCCATTCTATTATTCACTTTCCCCTCAGGTCTTCATATGACTTATTCCTTCAGGTCTCCTTTCCCTGAGCCCTAACCCCCAGCTCTTAAACCCTTATGTTCCTTATTTTTCTTCATAACTCCTATGCTGCTGGAAAGTTTTTTTCTCTTTATCCCCTGCCATAATGTAGGCTTCTTGAAGACAGCAATTTTGTTTATCTTGTTCATGTTATATTATCTCCAATAACAAGAACATACCCGGAATATTATAGGCACTCAATTAAGATTTCTTGGTTGAATGAATAAGATACTTTTTAGTGTTCATAAAGTTTTTTTCTCCTTTTAAACTGATGTTCTTTCTTATATTGGATAATGAGAGCTATGTTTTCTGTTTCCTTTTTTGTCTCAGCCACCAAGAATTACTAAACTAAATTTTGGGTTCATTTATATCAACCATCCTTAACTTGGCATGTCTGAGATCCCCTCACTTACTATAGAGCTTTTTTTTTAATACTTATTTTAATGATGCATGGTTTCATATTATTTATTGTAAGTCACTTCAAACTTGGGGAAGTAAATGAGGATTGAATAATAATAAGTAAACCAACTGATGGCTGAAGGGTAACAGGGAGAAGTTAAAAGAGAACACTATACTTTTGAGTCTGGGTAAGTAAAATAATAATGGAACTGTTGGCTAATAGAAATAAGAACTGGGTCAAAACATTACCTATAAAAGTGTCTTTCTTTGTAACCATTTTAGACACATCTCATTCCATTGTTGTTGCTTGGTTGGTTTTTTTCTCTTCCCCAATAGGCTTTGAACACATGAGGGTGAGGATTGTTATCTTTCTTGCTTATGATTCGATCCCCAGGGCCTAGCACAGTGTCTGGCACATAGTGCATAATAAGTATTTGATAAATTAATAAGGTAACTGAGTGTGCCCTTTCTTTACCTTTTATTTTTAACTTTAAGTTCCTATCTTAGTAAACATTAACCTGTTTCTCACCTGCTCTTACCCTTTTCAACTTGCAATTTCCCCACCTTACAGATTTCCAAATTTCATTCATTTTTCCATACCTTCCTCCCCAGCAAGAAAACTCCCTTTAACCACAACAGCTTCCCACTCCAGGACTCGTGTGTGCATGCCTTTTCTTCTTTTCTAGTCCCTAAATCTCATTTCTACAATGACTAAACCAAAAGTGACTCATGAATTAGTAGACTCTTACAACTGGAAAGTACCATCCAGCTGGCTCATTTCCAGCTGGCCCAGAGAGGTGTAGTAAATTGTCCAAGGCCACACTACTAGTTGGCAGCAGGGTCATAACTAGAACACAGATCTCTTAACTTTTAGAGTAGTACTCTGGATTCCACATCCCACACTGCAGAATGAGCAAACCCCTTCCTAACTAGAGGAACAGAAAGTACTACAACTAACATAGAAAAGTATATTTTTCTTTTTGTGGTAAATATCTTAAATGCAGTATATCATGCTGTGGTGTTATTAGGTGCCATCCAGTCAGTTCTGACTCATAGTGACCCTACATACAACAAAATGGAGCACTGCCTGGTCCTGCGTCCTCACAGTTGTTGCCGTGCTTGAGCCCATCGTTGTAGCCACTGTGTCAGTCCATCTCATTGAAGGTCTTCCTCTCTTACACTGACCCTCTACTTTGCCAAGCATGATGTCCTTCTCCAGGGACTGGTCCCTCCTGATAACACGTCTAAAGTACATGAGACGAAGTCTCGCCATCCTCGCTTCTAAGAAGCATTCTGGCTATACTTCTTCCAAGACAGATTTGTTCATTCTTCTGGCAGTCCATAGTGTATTCAATATTCTTCACCAACATCAATTCTTCTCTGGTCTTCCTTATTCATTGTCCAGCTTTTGCATGCATATGAGGTGATTGAAAGTACTGTGGCTTAGATCAGGTTCACCTTAGTACTCAAAGTGACATCTTTGCTTTTTAACACTTTAAAGAAGTCTTTTGCAGCAGATTTGCCCAATGTAATACGTCGTTTGACTGTGGATCCAAGTAAAATGAAATCCTTGACAATTTCAGTCTTTTCTCTGTATATTATTATGTTGCTTATTGGTCCAGTTGTGAGGATTCTTGTCTTCTTTATGTTGAGGTGTAATCCATACTGAAAGCCACAGTCTTTGATCTTCAACAGTAAGTGCTTCAAGTCCTCTTCACTTTCAGCAAGCAAGGTTATGTCATCTGCATATCACAGGTTGTTAATGAGTCTTCCTCTAATCCTGATGCCACATTCAGATTATTTGCTCAGCATATTGACTGAATAAGTGTGGTGAAAGGATACAATCCTGGTGCACATCCTTCCTGATTTTAAACCATGCAGTATCCCCTTGTTCTGTTTGAACGACTGCCTCTTGGTCTATGTACAGGTTCCTCAAGAGCACAATTAAGTGTTCTGGAATTCCTATTCTTCGAAATATCCATAATTTGTTATGATCCACACAGTCAAACACCTTTGCGTAGTCAATAAAACACAGGTAAACATCTTTCTGATATTCTCTGCTTTCAGCTAAGATCCATCTGACATCAGCAGTGATATTCTTAGTTCCACCTCCTCTTTTGAATCTGGCTTGAGTTCCCTGTGAAGCACTGCTGCAGCTGGTTTTGAATGATCTTCAGCAAAATTTTACGTGCGTGTGATATTAACGATACTATTAAATAATTTCCTTATTCTGTTAGATCACCTTGTTTGGAATGGGCACAGATATGGATCTGTCAGTTGGCCGGGATAGCTGTCTTCTAAATTTCTTGGCATAGACGAGGAGCACCTCCAGCGCTGCATCCATTTGTTGAAACATCTCTACTGGCATTCCATCAATCCGTGGAGCTTTGTTTTTTTCCCATGGCTTCAGTGAACCTTGGATTTCTTCCTTTAATACCATAGTTTCTTAGTCATATGCTACTTCCTGAAATGGTTGAACGTTGACCAATTCTTTTTGGTACAGTGACTCTGTGTATTCCTTCAATTTTCTTTTGATGCTTCCTGTGTCATTCAATGTTTTGCCCATAGAATCCTTCAGTATTGCAACTCCAGACTTGAATTTTTTTTTTTTCTTTCAGTTCCTTCAGCTTGAGAAATGCTGAGCGTGTTCTTTCCTTTGGGTTTTCTAACTCCAGGTCTTTGCACATTTCATTGTTTTACTTTGTCTTCTTGAACCACCCTTTGAAATCTCCTGTTCAGCTCTTTTATGTCATCATTTCTTCCTTTCTCTTTAGCTGCTCTGTGTTCAAGAGCAAGTTTCAGAGTCTCTTCTGACATCCATTTTGGTCTTTTCTTTCTTTCCTGACTCTAATGACCTTTTGCTTTCTTCTTAGATGATGTCTTGATGTCATGCCACAACTTCTTTGGTCTTCAGTCATTAGTGTTCACTGCATCAAATCTGTTCCTGAGATGGTCTGTAAATTCAGGTGGGATATACTCAAGGCCCTACTTTGGCTCTTGTGGACTTGTTTTAATTTTCTGCAGCTTCAGCTTGAACTTGCATATGAGCAATTGACAGTCTGTTCCGCAGTCAGCTCCTGGCTTTGGTGTGACTGATGATACTGAGCTTCTCCATCACCTCTTTCCACAGATTTAGTTAGTGGCTTTGATTCCTGTGTATTCCATCTGGTGAGGTCCACATGTATAGTCGCTGTTTATGTTGGTGAAAAAAGATATTTGCAATGAGTAAGTCGTTGACCTTGCAAAATTCTATCGTGCAATCTTTGGCGTCGTTTCTATCACCAGGGCCATATTTTCCACGTACCAATCCTTCTTTGTTTCCAACTTTTGCTTTCCAATCCCCAGTAATTATCATTGCATCTTGATTACGTGTTTGACCAATTTCAGACTGCAGAAGCTAGTAAAAATCTTCAGTTTCTTCATCTTTGGCCTTGGTGGTTGGTGCATAAATTTGAATAATTGTCATATTAACTGGTCTTCCTTGTAGGTGTATGATGTTATCCTGTCACTGACAACGTTGTACTTCAAGATTGATCTTGAAATGTTCTTTTTGACAATGAATCTGACGCCATTCCTCTTCAATTTGTCATTCCCAGCATAGTAGACGATATGATTGTCTGATTCAAAATGACCAATACTATTCCATTTCAGCTCACTAATGCCTGGGATATCGATCTTTATGCATTCCACTTCATTTTTGAAATTTTGAAATTTCAATTTTGCAATTTTCCTAGATTCATACTTCATACATTCCATTTTCTGATTATTGATGAATGTTTGCAGCTGTTTCTTCTCATTTTGAGTTATGCTACGTTAGCAAATGAAGGTCCCAAAAGCTTGATTCCATCCATGTCATTAAGTCGACTCTACATTGAGGAGGCAGCTCTTCCCCAGTCTTATTTTGAATGCCTTCCAACCTGAAGGGCTCATCTTCCGGCACTATGTCAGACAGTTCTCTGCTGCTATTCATAAGATTTCCACGTGCCAATTTTTTCAGAAATAGATCACCAGGTCCTTCTTCCTAGTCTGTCTTAGTCTGGAAGCTCCGCTGAAACCTGTACACCATGGGTGACCTGGCTGGTATTTGAAATACTGGTGGCATAGCTTCCAGCATCACAGCAACATGCAAGCTACCACAGTATGGCAAACTGACAAAACGAGTGGTGGAATATATCACAGGAATTAAAAATCAGACAGATTTAAGTTTGATCCTGGCTCTGTTTACTCTTAGGACAAGTTATTTAATCCATCTCTCTTGGTTTTATCTTAAAATGGGTATAATAATGTCTACCTCACAGAATTTTGTGAGCTAATAAAAGTAAAGTGTTTAGCACAGTGCGTGGTACATGGTTAATTATTCAGTAAATGGGTGTCTTTCCTGATGACATGTCCAAAATAAGCATGCTGAAGTCTCACCATCCTTGCTTCTAAGGAGCATTCTGGTTATGTTTCTTCTAAGACTGATTTTTTTGTTCTTCTGGCAGTCCGTGGTACATTCAGTATTCCTTGCGAACACCACAATTCGAATGCATCAATTCTTCTTTCTTCCTTTTTCATTGTCAAGTAGAGGCTCAGCGGAAATGAGGGAAACTCTCAGTTGAGGGCTTTTGTAAGTTTGGTTTGTTAATAGTGAAAGAAGCTGTATGTGTGCATTTTTATATACGTAGTGGAATATACTGCTTCTATTAGTTTTTTTTACTTAACAGTGTCTTGAGGAGACCTTTCCATGTCAGTGCATATAAATCTCTAACTACATACTCTACATGTCTAAAACTGAATCCTGATCTTTTCTTTTGCCCCAAACCTGCTTCACCAGAGATTTGTCTATCTCAGTTGGTAGTAACTTCATCCTTCCAGTCACAAAAGCAAAAATCCTGAGAGTCGTTCTTGGAGTCATTAGGAAGTCCTGTTTGCTCTGTCTTTAAAATATATGCAGAATCTTTTTCTTAGCACCTCTACTGTCCAAGTCACCATCTTTTCTCAAGTAGATTACTGCAGTAGCATCCTAACTTCTACCTTTGCTCCTACCCTAGACATGCATAGTAATCCTACGGTCTGTTTTTAGCACAGCAACCAGAGTGATCTTTCTGTACTCCTCTGCTCAAAATTCTCCATTTTAATCAGAGAAAAAAGTCCAAGTCCTTATAGTACCTACAAGACCCTACAAGAGCTGCATTACTGCCCCACCCTTGTCATTACCTCTATAGCTCCATTTCCTACTACTCTCCTCTTGGGCTTCCTTGAATTTCCTCAGACATACGGAGCACGCTTCTCTGCAGTGTTTTTGCACTGGCTGTTTCCTCTTCCTGGTATGCTCTCCCCTCAGATATCCATATGGCTGACATCTCACCTTCGAATCTTTGCTTAAATGTCACCATCTCAATGAAGCCTACCTGGATCACCTTTTCGTTACTCCTTATTTCCCTTACCTTACTTTACTTTTTCTTCCCCATAGCATTTATTACCTTTTAACATACTACAAAATTAATTTATTTCTCTCCCATAAGAATGTAAACTCCATGATCTTTCTGTCTTTTGTTTGCTGGTATATCTTGAGCATCTGAATCAGTGCGTAGCACATAGTGGGACTCTCAATAAAAATGTTTGTCAGTGAAAGAATGAATCATTGTTCTCTCTTTGACAGAGACCCAAAATACCTTGGTGGCCTTTCATTTAATTTGGTCATCGGAGTAGGCAGCTCAGATGAGCAAATTAAAAATTTGCAGTGTACTAACTGTTTAATGAGAAACTATTTTGTTCTGTAAATCTTCATCTAAAGTGAGAATAGCAGCACAACTGGAAGAACGTAATCGATGTCACTGAATTGTGCATGTAGAAATTTTTGAAATGGTATATCTTTGGCTATGTGTATTTTCACTAAAAAATAAAAAGGTCGAGAAGGGAGAGGGTTTACGTGTCGTGGGGTTGTTAACCAATGTCATAAAATAATATGTGTACTGACTATTTAATGAGAAACTATTTGTTCTGTAAACCTTCACCTAAAAGTACAATAAATAAAAAAAAAAAGAGAGAGAAAAAATAATAAAAAATAATAAAAATTTGCAGGAAAAGTGCTTGACTAGTGACTGGGGTCTAATCTGGGAGCCACAACTTGATATTTGTGTGGTCATGGGCTAGTGACAATTCTGTTAAGTTTTTGAAAGATTATCAAGCTATTATATTTATGATATATGCATTTTCTTGTAGGCATATGTAAAATTTTTAAAGTTTCCCATAATCTGACTCTTTGTAACAACTACTACTAACATCTTGAGGAAATACCTTCTTAAAATATTTTATCTCTTTATGCAGATTTTTAAAGTAAAGTTGGGATTCTACTTGCTTTTTCATACAATAATACATCATGGGTATTTTCCCTGACATTAACTATTCTTCCAGAACATGATTTCTAATGGTTATACAAGTACTTTGAAAAGTATAAAACTCTATACCATGTACCATGGTGATATTATTCTTTCCTTAAAAAGTTGAAAATTTGTTTTAACAGGTTTTGATTTCTTCCCTTTTTCTATAGGAGACATGGTCTCAAAGTACCGAGAACCTCTGATCCACACCTTCCTGAGGGGAACAAGAGATCCAGATAGTGCTCACAGGGCCAGCAGCTTATCCAACCTTGGAGAACTGTGCCAGAGGCTGGACTTTCTGCTGGGCTCCATGGTTCATGAGGTACTGTATGTCAGTTCCTTCCTCTAATGCTTGTTTTTACTTGGACCCACATATAGTTTGGGATTGGGAGTTAGGAGACGTGTGTTCTTTTTGCCTACCTGTGAGACAGAGCAAGTAAGTTATATAACCTCTCTCTAGGTCTCATTTTTCTCATATGTATAATGGAAGTTATATTAATAAGACCTATTTAGTGGCAAGTAACAGGAAGTCATCTTAGCTACTTTAAGCAATGAATGGGGATTTACTATATAAAAATTCTGGAGTAACAAACAGAATTGAAAAAACCTTGAGGAAGAGAGGATAGAACTTTAACCTGGGTCTCTGGGCTGGGGTTTCTGGGCCATCTGTGTACCTTATCTCCGTTGACAGAAAAATCTCAGGCAAATACTCTAGTTGGCCCTCTCTAGTCACAGGTGCCCTGTGTTCAGGGGGAATGCAGTTGTTTACCAGAAAAGGACTAATTTCTGTGTTTTATTCATTTGATAGTTAGTGCCTGCTACATAGTAGGTACTCAGTAAATAATTGTTGAAAGGATGAATGGGCAACCAAAATAATAGCAGTACAGGGTGTTGGGTCTGGAAGTTCCTCCTGGTTTCAGAGTTTATGATTTAATGAAACATGCATCTTGCTTTTGCCCTCTATGAGTATCTTGCGTCCTCGTGTGAATCCTTCAGCCTCATAACTTTTATCTTTGCCCTTGTATTTATTTAGTCATCGATATGTCAGTATACATTTTGCGTACCTACCATGTGCTAGGCATTCTGTTATTTAAAGATGCTGATGGGCATTAAAAGACTAGTTAATGTATGGCCAGGAGTCTTTTTATTACCACATGTGCTTGGCTGTTTTAAATATTTTTTTGGAAGAAAATGGCTTATAAATTATAAATAAGTTAAAAAACTAGAGTTTAGATTAACTTTTTAATTTACAACAAGAGACTCAGGTTACTCATCTAGAGCATGTTAACTTCACAATAACGAAAACTTAGAAAATTGTAATAATGGCTTCTTTTACCATATTAGGATCCTGTTGAACAGTAAATAATAAGTGTGTAGTAAGAAGGAATTTTCTTCAATGTCTAGTGATTGAGTCTTATAAATAAGAGGAAAAGCACACTCACAGATGTATACATACACTTGTATTCATGTTATTTCCTGATTCCTGAGTTTACATGCTTTACTTTAGTGATTACAAAGGCTACTCTTAGGATTCCAGCTTAGGATTTTTAGGAAAGTTATATGTTAGTCATTTCCTCTCCTTTAACTAAGAACTCTTCCTTCACAGGTCACCAGGGCTACCCCTAACCCCAACTTTTTGTATCTTTTTTTAATAACTTAGAAACAACAGTTAACATCAAAAATTCACTGACTTAAAACGTAAGTGCTCTGATGTGCATGGACCAGTAAGCACATGATCTTTGGCTGTTTTGACACTTAGCAAATCTCTCGTTCCTTAGTAGTATTAACTTGTAAGAGAGGGCCTTTTTGGGTCTATTTGGTTATGTTATCTAAAGATTTCAGCCTGTTATAACTTTACTGGGTGGGCCAGATACTAAAATGGTTCCCACATTTTTTGTTTTTTCTTGGTCTCTTCACATGACTCAAACCAAGCTGAACCATAAAAACTACCAGATGAAATAAGCTGATGGACCATGATCTGAACCAAACCCAAATATTACTTTTAATAACTGCTTTATTGAGATACAATTCACATACTATGCAATTCATCCATTTAAAGTGTACAAGTCAGTGGCTTTTAGTATATTCACAGAGTTGTGCAAACATCACATTTATTTATTTATTTTTTTAACGTAGCCATGAACTAAATAAACCTTTCCGCCCAGATCTCCAAGTGAATCAGCTCAGGCTCTAAAACTAATGAGCCTTAACAATACCTGAACATCGTGATCTTCTCTGAGCCCAAAACACTGAGACCATACTTCGTTTTGAGTCCCTAAACGCTTCCCTTTCTCTCTCTTAAGGAAATTGTAGAATGCTGTTGGCATATGATTTGCTCTTGAAAGTGTTAGAGAAAGTTCTTCATTTGGTTGATTAGAAAGACTGAGCTAGAGCAGGCTTTATTACATTTAAGAGGTGTCATCTTCAGCCCAGTAAAACTAAATGGGACTAATGAGGTACAGGAGTCCGGTGACAAGGGCCAGAAGGCAGAGGGGGAGTAGGAAACTGATGATAAGGAACACAAATTGAATAAGGACACTGTCGATGTATTGTGAGATTGTTGACCACTGCTATAGGGCAACATTTGTAGTAACTATTAAATGGGAGGCTGTTTTGTCCTGTAAGCCTTCATCTTGGGCGAGAATGGCAGCACAATTGGAAGAATATAGTCAATATCACTTAAATGTGTAAGTAGAAAGTTTTGAAATGGTGTTAAAATAAAATAAACCAAATGAGACTAAAGAGGTACAGTAGTCCAGTGACAAGGGCCAGAAGACAGAAGGGGACAAGGAAGTCCCCTGGTGATAGGGAACACAAGGTGGAGTAAGGGTATTCTTGATGTGCTGTGAGATTGTTAACCATTGTCATAGGGCAACATGTGTAGTAACTGTTAAATGAAAAACTATTTTGTTCTGTAAGCCTTCATCTTAAGTGAGAATAACAGCACAGTTGGAAGAGCGTAGTCAAAATCACTGAACTGTGAATGTAGAAATTTTTGAAACAGTGTATCTTTGGCTATCTATATTTTCATCAAAAAAAAAAAAGAAAGGTTGAGAATTTAGAGGCTTAATATGTTGTGGGGTTGTTAACCAATGTCATAGAACAACATGTGTACTACTATTTCATGAGAAACTATTTGCTCTGTAAGCTTTCACCTGAAGTACAATAAAATATTAAAAAAAAAAAAAAAAAAAAGAGGTGTCATCTTTTTGGAGACCCACGCCACCTGTTGATAGAGAACCAAATTCCCAGAAGCACTCAGAGATGGGAATAAATGAGGACTCTATCACCTGAGTTCACTTGAACAGATGACTTAGACTCTGAGGTTCAGTTTCCTGATATAGAAGATGGGATTAAAATATCTATAATGCAAGATTGTTACAAGGATTTAGAGAGAATGTATATGCTTAACATAATGATCCATTCAGCACTTTTTATTCAGAGCCTACTATGTGCTAAGCAGTATTCTAGGCACCTAGCACACATGAAGATGGCACAGGACCGGATGTCTCATTCTGTTATAAGGTCACTATCAGTTGGAGCTGACTTGGAAACTGACAACAACAACAACACACATCAGTCCAGAAGACATCTTCATGGAGCTTACAATCTAGTGAGAGGATTCAGACAATAAATAATATACATAGTAAATAAATAAATTACATAGTATGTTAGACAATGATTAGTGCTATGGGGAAAAAAAAGTAGAGCAGGGTAAAAGTAATCAGGATTGTACTGTTGGGTAGAGGGGAGGTTGTAGTGTTAAATAGGATATTCAAGGTAAGCCTCACTGAGAAGGTGACATTTGAGCAAAGACCAAGAAATTTTATTTTTCTATATTGAGATTTTTCTTTAAGGAGCATTTTGGTCTTGAAGGGAGCTGATGATGACAATGATGAGGATGATGAGTAGCAGGGAAGTGAGAAGACCAATGTCCTGAGTCACACATTTACCAAACACCTACGATGCGTGAGGCCCTTTGCTAGGGGCTTGGAATACAAAAACCTATGTCACCTTGCCTTTTGGTTGTACGTAAGCAATGACTGCAGTTACGGTCCATTGTCAGAGGTGCTTGGAGTCAGACTTGGAGTTGGCAAAGATATACTGGAGGAGGAGACCCTGGAGTTTAATTTGAAGAATGAGTAGAAATTAGGCAGCCCAAGAAGGCAGAAGTGAGCATTTCATCAGAGGGAGCGGTTTGTGCAAAGACACTGTGGTGTGGGACAGCCTGACATGTTTGAAGATCAATAGGAAGATCTAAAAGTTTAGACTGAAGGGGTAGGGGTGCTTCAGAAATGGAACGTGAATAGGTAGTAGGCTCTTTGCCTACCATGGGTGCTGACATGAAGAGAAGCACCAGTTGTGACCCTGAGCTCTTCCTTGTGTTTCAACTTAAAGTCAAGGAGAGGAGCTTGGGGGCACCTGCTCCTGGCAAACCCCTTGTCCAGTGACCCTGCCCCACTTCTAAAGACCTGTATTGTTTCTGTAACATCAATCCCAATAGAGTGCATGATCATTAATAAATTGTGAGCATATGAAGGAAATAATCAATCTTCATTTACCTTTTTATACCCCCTAGCACCTATCATAATTCTTGGCATATAGTAGGTGCTCAGTGTTTGCTGACAAAATATTGAACAAAGAGGAGGATAAGGCTGGTTAGGAAGACTAATTATAATATGTTTAATATTAGTAATAATAACAAGCACATAATACTCTTCTGAGTGCCTTATATATGCCAACTGATCCAATCCTTACAGAGGGAACTGAGGCACAGAGAGATTGATTAATTTGTCAAGATCAAACACAGGAAATGGTAGGGCTGGGATTTGAATGCAAGCAGTTGATTCCAGAATCCTTGCTCTTAACCACGCCCCTATACTGCCTCTCAGTTAATGTTTTCAGTTTATTTACAAGACTGCTTTTGTGCCCTTGAAAAGGAAGAGAATTGTCAAATGAGAAAATCTACCATCAGGAAGGGTCAGGTAGCTTTGTCTTAATAGAGCTTGCTTTTGGCAATGAAACTTCAGAAGGTAGTACATTCCCTCTAATTTGAAAAACCACGTGTTTCCATCCCACATAATTTTGGTCTCTTCTCTTAAGATGTTACTTCTTTCGTAGCATCCCACGCTTGCTTTGTCATCAATGCCAAACCAGTTTTAACGTGCTTGGACACCTGTCAATCTTAGTATTTCAGCAGTTGAGTCTTCCTATAGTCAGATGACTCTTGTCCATTCGCATGAAAAACATGGGATACTTGGCATGGCTCTTAAATAATTCTTCATTCATTTGTTTATTCATTCAACAAATATTTATTGAGCACTTACTCCTGTGCCAGTTATGGGCCTACAACTAAGCTATGTGCTAGGTGGTGGGAATCCAGATGTGAACACAGTCAAGTCCCTGTCCTCATGGAACTGATATTCTAGAGAGGAAATGCAGTGCTTTTGTGTGGCCTTTCTCACCATGGTCTTGTAACTCCCACCCAGGTAATTGGGCGGGATTGCAAATGAGGCAGTTGTGGCCCTCCAAGGGGACTGGTCAATTTTGCTTTAAAATAGAGCCAATTCCTGAGCAGGAGAGGATCCTATCACCACCAAGGAAGAAGAGCCAGGAGCAGAGAGCGCATCCTTTGGACCCAGGATCCCTGTGCTGAGAAGCTCCTGGACCCAGGAGACAGAGAGCTGTAACCCTGAAGATGGTGAGAAGTGGTGGCAGAGAAGCGGTGGCAGGAGAGACCAGCAGGAGAGACTGCACAGAAAGCTGAATGCCTCTGGGCACTTATTGGCAGGAGCTAAAAAAACTGTGTAACACTTGTCTGAGCAAGCAGAGGCCTAGGGCCAGAGAGAGGCGTGCCTGTAACAGCTGAAAGAGGCTGTCCTGATGGAAGAACTGTGTCCTGAGCGTCCCTGAACCTGAATTGTAACCTGTTACTTCCCTAATAAACCCCATAATCCTGAGTATTGTCTGTGAGTTCTGTGTGGCCATTGCAGTGAATTATCAAGCCCAGCAGAGAAGTAGAGAACGCTGTGGGAGGGACCGTTGGTGTCAGAATTGGTAAAGATGGCCGAGAGAGGAGTCATATCTGACCTCCACCTCATAGGAATCAGCCTTGGGCTGTTGATCTTGTTTCTCCTTCTGCCTTGTGAGGCTAGAGGAGGTCAGACACCACCCCCAAGTCGTTTTTACAGGAAGGTAGGCAATAAACAAGTTAACAGTAAATATATAGTGTGTCAGATGGTGGTAAATGCTAAGGAGGTAAATCAAGTTAAGATAAGGGGCATGAACGGAGCTCGTTATTGTCTGAACTTGGATCTTCTCTGATGAGTGGCATTTGAGCAAAGACCTGAAAGAAGCAAGGGGCTGATCCAGGCAGATGCCCGAGGAGAGAGAATCCAGGTGGAGGGAGTAACAAGTACAGAGGCCCTAAGACATGTGCTGGGGAACAGCAAGGCCAGTGTGGTTTGAGTGAAGAGGGTTAGGTGAAGAGTAGTAGGAGACGTCTGAGATATGGTGGCCAGTCCAAAAGCCAGGACAAAGGAATAAAATGATCTAACTGATGTTTTAAAAGATTAGAGTGCCTTCTTCTGTGACAATTCTTTCAGTATCTCAGGAAGGCTCTTAAAGTATTTTGTAATCTCAAGAACTCTTAGCCTCAGTGTGTACTGGTGGAGGAAGGACTTTAACTTTGGGGAAACTTGCCTTTGGCTGCAAACTGCAGGAATTCTCCTGCATTGCATGTGGCAGGTATCATGCCAGAGGGTACTGATAAAGAACCCAGTCTCTTCCCAGGAGACCTCGGTAGAATGTAAAACACAGAGGAGTAAACAGACCATGAACTAGAGTGATATGATAGAGCAAGCACAAGGTGCTGAGGGAACACAGAGCTGGGGCCACTCAGTTAGACATGTTAGGGCATCAGGAAGGTTACATTGATCAGATATTAGACAGGCAGAGACAGAGGAGAAGCGTAATCTGTTTTGATATATAATTGAACCAACTGTGGCCACTTTCTGTGCTGTGATGGTGCCTTCTGATAGAGAAGGAATTGATGTGTAAATTCAAACCTTCCACAATCTTTGTACTGAGAATTCAGGTTTTTCTGTCGATGTCAAGATTTAACATGTTTGTAAAGCATTATTATTTTTCCCAATTTCTCCTTGTTCCTGTCAAGGGCTGTGTTGCTTGAAACTAAGTCTTGATAGGCTCTTTCATCTTTCTTGCTCTTTATGAGAAGTAAACATGATTTAAGTGAACCACAGTGAGAGGCCTTTCCTAGGAACAGCAAGTAAGATGTGCCCCAGGTGACAAGTCCATGGAGAAATTTCCTTTTAATGGGATGCCCAGAATTCCTCATGCCTGAACTCTGAGGTCTGATGGAAAGCTACTGCTTCTGATCCCACTGAATGATCTGAATTTATCACCAGTTTTGCCAGGATCGGTGCTGTTTCCTAAGTGACATGGCTAGTGAAATTTGAGGATACAGAGACCCCTCGGATGAACACTCAGGTGGGTGTCCTGGGAAACACCAAGGAAGCTAAAGTAGCCATCATGGTTTTCTTCTGTGGCAGGTTAAGTGAGCAAGCTGTGGACATATGAATTAGAGGTCAGACTGTCTTTGCTGTTAGGGTTTCTTAGTTTATGAAATAAAAGAACAGACTGTCTAGTTTCAGACAAGATAGCAGACTGAATTTTAACAAAGGAAACTTTAGGAAAAGGAATGAAGATGCAGTTAGAAGGTAGAAGCCATACTTCCTTAATACATAGCTCAACTCTGGTACTTTCTCTTCTGGAATTTTCCAAAGTGGTTTTTTGGTAATCTTGCAGTTTGTATTATCTTTATTTATATAGTTCTGATTATGCTTGGTCTGTGCCAGCTGTTTGGGGACTGATGTTTTTCCATATTTCTGTTGGCTCCTGTCAAGTGTTAAATTGCTTAAGTTAAGCTTTTAATATATCTAAAGCAATCATCATCTTTCTCTCTGTATGGCTTTCAGAAGCAGATATGATTTATATAATTGAGCCAGCAAGGAGAAAGCCTTCCATAATATGGCTTATTAGAATAGGTGCATTGACCTTCAGTGCAGGTGTCATGAAGATCACATAGAATGTGTTTCTGCCCTCTGGGAGAACTTAGAAACAGAGAATAGAAATACTACACCAGTTCATAAATTAGTAAAAAGACCTTACATCATCTGTCTGTTGGTCAAAGCTTTTAGGGGTGGAGAGCAACACTGAGTATTTGCTTGGGGTTGAAGGTGAGATAGACTAGCCATGAGAATGACTTGTTCAAACTGGATAGATGGAAGAGAATGATCACATAGCCTTCCTGTTTCTAGTGTTTGATGAGGGGTCTCTGCCCCATTGGCCTGCAGGATAGCAAGCAACCTTACAAGTTGGTTATGGGAACTTGACCTGAACAGAAGAGGTTTCTTTCACTTTTGCTGTTCTTATAACTGGATGGGGGAGACTCTGGGTGACACAAATGGTTAAGCTCAGCTACTAACCGAAAGGTTGGTGGTTCAAATCCACCCAGAGGCAGCTAGGAAGAAAGGCCTGGTGATCTACTTCCAAAAGGTCATAGCCATTGAAAACTATGGAGCACAGTTCTACACTGAAACACATGCGGTTGCGATGAGTAGGAAATTGCCTCAATGGCAGCTGGAGTTTTGTTGTTGTTGTTTTAATCTGGATGATATCTACAAGGCCATATTAAAATTCTGATCCACATTTCATAGGATTTGGTGCCAGTGACAGAGGTGTTGAGTAAGGTTTATGAACACACTTCTTTTTTCAAGTCTCTTCTTGTTGGTTCTGAATGGATGATTGCAGATGGGCTTGGTAAGTCTGGTGCATAAATCACTAACAGCCTTGTGGCCAGCAGGATGCCATTCCAGCTGATCTCAACTAGGGTTGCAATAACCAGCTCCTTTCTCAGCCATGCGTTCAGGGTGGCAGAGAGATTCAAGAACTCACCTTGAAAGGAAAGCCCTTTTCCAGCTAGGATGCTTCTGCGTATCCTGACTGTGGAATTAGTGCCTAACAGTCAGAGCTGGCTTACACTGAAAGCTGAGGCAGAAGCCCGGCCCATTAAGCATAATGAAGCAGAACATGGGTGGCAAAGACAAACACTGACAGGGTTCTGGCCATATCTTGGTCTGCCAGATATGGAAACATGGGCCCATAACTAAATCTAGGGGGAAGCAGGCAAAAGGCTCGGGAGCATCAGCACATTCCATGACCCTGGGCTGGCTTTAATATTGTAGTTATTGGACTGAACAAGCTGAACTTAATGTATGTCAGAAAGGACTGAGACCTAGCTGTAACTTGTTTCTCTGATTTCAGCTCTTATCTTGTAAATACTAAACCTGCAAGTAGATGTAGCTATTACATTGTTGCCTGTTTGAAGGTCACCCAAGGAATTCCTTCTAGGACTGAATTGCTTCTACCATTGATGCCAGAGGTATGGAAACCTCTGCTGGCCTTGGGGTCAGGGTGTCCTGGGTCAAATGCAGAAGAAGCTTACTGGATCTTTTTGAAAAATAGCCCATAAAGAGTTCAGTTTATCTGGGATTTCTCTTCACTTGCAAGCTGCAAGTTTGTCTAATAGATGTTCAACTTAATTAAATGCCTCTGCATCACAGATGCAATTATATTTAAGAACAAACTTCTTTTTCTAATCTCTTTGCCATCATTGATTAATTAGGCACTTTGAACTATGTCCAACTGTTTGAAAGCTTTGAAAAATACAACCTGCATAGTTAAAACTTCTGCACAAGGCTTATATCCTCATTTGTGCCCATATTCTTTTTTAAACCATTCTTTAAACATAGTATGTATTTATCCATGTTTCCAAACACACAATCTGGCTATTTTCTTATCATGGTTAGAAATCCCTCCACTGTTGGCCAAGAAATACACTTAACCCAGTTTTAAAATGAAATAGCAAAAGTATGTGAGCGACCAATCAAATAATTTAGGCTTACCTTCAGATTGTTGCTGCCACTGGTCACACCTTGAAAATTAGTGTTTTTTCTTTTAACTCTTGCACTAATGCCTCGGAAAGGTTTATTGTTGTTGTTGTTTTTAATGTTGTCTCTTTATTGAGGTTTTAGAATAGTTTTATACCTACCAGGAGTCAGGGAGGGGGTTGGTTTGGGGTGTAGAGACTGTCTCATTTTATGACATATGATTATTATATATCTGGCACCATGTTTTTCAGGTAATTTCCAGTCTGTCTTTTCTGTTATAGAGCCATCTTTTCAGGTAAATTAGCACTGAGAGGCCTACTTCACAAATGAAGAAGCCCAGGCAGGGAGTCTTGGAAATTGGTCCCTGGTGACTCACACAGATTGTACACTAGATTTGTGGGGCTGGAACATCTGGATGTGCCGAAGATCAGTTTAAATATTTCTATATCCCTGGTCTGGAACTTTCATCAATGACACATTCATATTCATGCCAGCCCTTGAATTCTGAAGGCTGCATAGCTAACTCTCCATGGTCCTCGGTCCCTAGATACAGCCATGTTTTGAACTATCTTTTCTTCCTTCAATTTGATGTCCCCAAAGGGGGACAAGTAACAGTTCTTCCCACTTTTGAAGACATGTTCCCATTTGACCTTACCTTTTTAAAAATAGATATTGTTTATACATATTACTTCCCACTCCCTAATCTGCTCCCTGAATTCCAAACCAGATTTTATCCTTTTCCAGAAAAGCCAGACTGAATCAAGATCTCTACACCTAGGTTTTTCCCTCTTTATTGAGAATGAGGAAGCTCTCCACCCCTCTCTATGCCAGATTGCTCTTGATGAATGTGAAGAAAGCAGAGCACAGTCAAAAGGCTATTATTGGTAATTGTACGGTCCTGATTTTTATTGTCTTCTTCCCTCACCCTTCTAGATAACAGCTTGCCTGATTGCTGTGGCTAAAACAGATCGTGAAGTTCAAGTGCGCAGAGCTGCCATCCACGTGATTGTGCTGCTGCTTCGGGGACTCAGCCAGAAAGCTACTGAGGTAAGTTGGTCTCTTGCCATTTGCAGCTTCTCTTCCTCTTTGTCCTTCGTCTGTTTACTAGACTTCCTTTCACTAGCGCAGGCTTCAAACCTTTCCCTAGATGGACTTATGCAGATGAATCAGTCAGCGGGGATTATGTAGCAGGAAAATTGTCTTCTTGGCATCTCCAGTAAGAGTCTGCATTTTCTCTGTAACATATTAGGCAAACTACACACTAGCTACTGCAGAAAGACCAGAACACAAAACCAGCTTATGGATGTAGGCTCTGAATCCTGCAATTCTCCCTATAGGGGCAGGAGAGCTAGCTGAAACACACTAACCATGCCTCTGTAGTCTGAACTTTAGTAATGTGTATTCCTGTTTCATTTAATTGTTCAGGTTGGATTACTAAAGGGCCTCATTCTAAATATTTCATTTCATGGGATTTTAGTTGTTTCATTTCAGTTCGTGGGATTTTAATTGTTGCATAAATTAAACTTTCTTCTTCCTCTAAGTGGGAGAGGCTAGATTTCTCCCCAGGGTATGGCCAATACGGGAAGAAAGTATATATGTCCATATGTGTGCGAAGAATGAGTGACCCCTAAATTAATTTTCTTCTTGATTTTAATGGAAACTTGTTCCCAGTTGACTTTATGGAGACAGTTTGCATTAATAATGTACTTACTAGACTTCACAATGCTAGGCTGTGGCTAGCACATCAGCGTTTAACTATCAGTGAAACCATTATAAGAGTGATTGCTTTTTCAGACAAACAGGCTTTATTCATGCTAGAATTTTGCCATATCAAGTTCCTGACACCATTTTTGTACAAGCTTAGACTCATTAATTATCCCCTTCCTCCCCTACACATCCACATTTTCTGAAATATCTACTTGCTATTGTTTCTGGCCAGCAGTTAGACCACTGAGATTACAAATGGCCCCTTTTCTGAAGTTTATTTTCAGCTGCACTACCCTCCTTTCTCATCTGCCTTGTATAAGTTTAGGTTTTGGATTAAATATGTTTATCTGGTAGAAAAGTGTTCAGCTGCAAGTTATGAAAACTCCAACTACAGTGGCTTATGCAAGTAAGGGTTTGTTTTTCTCACATCACAAGAAATCTGTAGGTAGGTGGTGGCTTGTGTTGATTTAGCAGCTCAGTGTTATCCAGGCCAATATTTCTATAATCCTTATGGCCTTTGTCTCCTGGCTACAAGACAGCTGCTGTAGCTCTGGCCATTATGACTGATTTAAACTAGTAAGAAGGAGGATGGAAGAAGGGCAGTCTTATTGTTCCCTTTTTTGAGGAAAGAAAATAGTTTCCCAGAACTGTCCAGCTGACTTCCGTTTTATTTCATTGGCCAGAACAGTCTTACATAACTTCTAGCTGCAAGTCAAGCTGGGAATGTATTTCACTGACAACATTGACAAAACACTGACAGAATTGAATTTTAGTTAACCAGGAAGATGGCAGAGAATAGATATTATGTAAACAACTAACAGTGTCTGATGCAAAGAGGAAGGGGAAGGATGATCACCAAACTCCTTTAGCAATAGTGTTGCTTCATAACTGAAAGCACTCACCTGGAGGGGTTAGAGTTTCAGGTTTTTATCCAGGACCTTGATGGGGGTGGAGCATATAGATCATAACTTGGTAATTCATATAATCAAATAAATTGCTATAGTGGACACACAGTTCTTGTTGAGAATCTGATATACAAGAGGGAGTAAGAAAGAGTCAGTGTTTTTCATCCATTGTCAAAAGTCTACGAAACTCTCAAGAAACACACCATGGTTATGTAAGGTATTAACAGTAGGGGAAACTGGGTAAGAGGCATGTGGGCACTGTCTGTACTGTCTTTGCAACTCTGTAAATGTAAAATTATTTAAAAATAAAAAGTTCATTTAAAAATATGAGTTATGACACTATTTTAAAAATCTACAAAACTCTGAGTGCACACATACTTAGTGAGAGTGTGCCTGTATGTATGTGTGTGTGAAGCACAGCAAAATGTCTAGTTAGCAAAGTGAGAGAAGAAATAGAAACTCTTATCCAGATTTCTCACTTCCATGAGTAGCCAACAAAAGCAACACCCACCGCTGGTCTCACCAGTTCTAAAATAATTTGTGGCCATGGAAGAGTTTTGTCACTTTCAAAAAGCCACGTGAATGAAAACTCTCTCACCTATTCTCCAAACCATCTCCAGTCTACACTGATTGAAACTTATAAAATGGTGCTTACTCAGTGAATAAAGAAAAGGAAATGGGATGGGATGGGATGAATGATGATTCCTCTTTCTGGTGCATCCTTTAGACCAGGTGTGTTAAATCTTGTAATCGTAGGTGTGATTATCATCAGGGGCACTTTAATGAGAAGCGGAGATAACCACAAAGCTTTCAATCTGGGGTTTCTCTTTAGTGCTCTGTTTTGCCCCCAGGAGCAGCTGAAATGAAAATGCCACTGTGTTGATGGAGTTTTTTTTCTTTTTTCTTTCTAATCACTGTCTCTCAAGCCAGAGAGTGCCAAGAGATAATATCAGGTTTCAGTGAAATCTCTGTTGCTTGTAGATGTGCCGACCAAGGACCTCTGTGGTTATGGCAGCTTGAAAAGGAGGTAGAGAGTCCAGTAAGAGGGAGAGGTTCAGAAGATTGGGGCCAGAAAAGAAAGCCATTACCACACCCAACTCAGGAGGTAGTTTTTCCTCGCCCAGAAGAGCTTTGTGCAGTTAGTACAGCATTCGCACTTCAGGGAAATACTGCATTCACTTTCTTGTTGAAAAAAAGCCATTTTCTCTGCTTAGCCTTGTTTTGGCCTCATGACCATACCTGTTTCTCAACTCATTCCCAAGCATAGCCTGAAGCTTATTAGAAGGCAGAAGGAACTCCCTCTAAACCCGTTCTACCTTGCCATTGAATCCATTCCAAATATGGCCCGCCTTGACCCCATGGTTTTTTTTTGTTGTTGTTGTTTTTTGTTTTTTCTCATAAAGTCATTTTATTGAAATTCCAAACAAACCAAAGCAGAGAGAAGTGGCGCCCAAGGGTACCCATCCACTCAGGTGCCAGGAAGACTGCGGGTCCAGGTTAGGTGGCAGGACCACACCCCCAAGTCCCTGGATGCCCATCATCCCTCCACCCCAGGCCCCCCAGGCCCCTCCCACCACGGGCAGTTCCCCAGCTGAGCGTCCTCTGAGCAGGATCCGGGTTTCCCAACCTCGCACCGCAGCCCCGACTGCCCTTCCTGACCCCGGTGACCCCACCGCTCCTCCCTAACGGAAACCCCAGAACACACACCGGGGAGGGAGGACCCGGAGCAGAACCACCAGGAACGCAAAGACCTCTGTGAGGTAGAGTCTTGGACGGGCAGCCACGTCCACGTAGTCCCGTCCATGAGGTAAAATCTGTAAGTTTATTCGGGCAGGTGGGCCGGCAGGCGGGTGGCAGGGTCAGGACTCCTCGGTGCCCAAGTCGTCTTCGTCCTCCCCGAAGCAGCTGTCGGCGCCCTCCTCCACCTCACCCTCCTCGTAGTAGTCATCATAGAAGAGGTCCGAGCCCTCATCGGGCGCCGGGGCCTTGGTCTTCATGTAGTACTCAGCTAGTGTGGTCGGGACCGTTGCGCCATGTCGCTCTACGTCCACCTTGGTCCCCAGGGCCTGCTTCCGGATGATGTCAGTGTACTCGCGGTCCTTCCCCTTGCTCTCCTTCCACTTCCTGTACATCATGGAGGCATCCACTTTGGCTGGTGAGAAGGTGTTGGGCTCGTTGAGGAGGGAGATCACGCTTAGAAGGATGGTCCTGGGGGGACAGGCGTCAGCGCAGAGCCAAGCACTCTCTGCCTGCCCACTGGATACTGGGGCTGGGGGCCACGACATCCTTACTTATGTCTTCACCTTGGGAGAATTATGGGGGGACCAAACGCCCTGCACACCCCCCACCTCTGTGTCCTCTTGGGCCCCCAGGGCAGAGCCTCCTCACCTGACATTCTGGGTGGGGTTCTACCGCTCTTGAGGGCAGCTCCCCACTCTGAGGGTCATTGACTTGGGGGTGCAGGATGGAGATGCACACATCCCCCATCTCATAGGTGTTCAGGTGCCACATCTTGGTCAGGAATCGGAATGCTGGGGGCGAGTACGGGTAGTTGATCGGGAATTTGAGGCAGGCCTTGACCCCATGTGTGTCACAGTAGAACTGTGCTCCTTAGGGTTTTCAGTGGCTTTTTTTGGGGATGTAGATCACTGAGCCATTCTTCCAAGGTGTTTCTGAGTGGACTTGAACCTCCAACCTCTAGGTTAGCAGCCAAGTGCATTAACCATTTTCACCATGCAGGGACTCCCATTCTACCTTACCCTTGCTCAAAAATGAATTTACTAGGAGTGCCCAGGAGAGGGAATATGTATGTTTAGATCTGCACTTTCTGTCAGCTTAATAGTTAAGAGTAGTCCTCCATAACATGGAGAAGTTGAGCTGAGTAACGGAATGAGAAAAATGCACCTAACTATCCAGTTCTTCCAGAGTTAGGTCTTTGCAAGGTGACTTGTTTAAGTATTGTAAGTTTTTTACAGCTTCCATATTCATAAATTCATTCCAAAACAATCATGAATAATTGGGGCAGCGATGACTGAAAGAATATCTTACCCGACTCACCCTCCTTCAGGTCACAACTATGAACTCTGGACATAGTATAATAAGTAGCTACCTGAAGACACTAGAGTGATCTGATTCTGGCAGCTTCTCACGGGGAGTCCATGCTTAGAGGAGAGGCAGTGTACAGAATGAGTTCACATTTTCTTGGGTTTTAGCCTAGGGACAAGTATATTTGGTGAGATACATAATGCAGCAGGCGCACTGGTGGAAAAAGTCAGTCTTTTTTGGCCTGGGAAACCAGAAGATTGAATCTGGGGAAACCACAGCTGTAGGAAAGAGAAGGAATCCTGGAAGGGAAAGATCCAGAGAAAGGATTCCCAAATTCTTTCTGCCTACATCTCTGACTGATCCCTGAACCAACCAAGATAATGCCTGCTAAAACAAAAGAAGCAACAGTCTTTGGAGAAAAAGAACATAATCCAGTGTCTCCATAATTTAATATTCACAGTGTCCAGGATACAATACAGAATTACTCAGTATATAAGAAGCCAGGAAAATGGAACATATTTTCAAGAGAAAAGAAAATCAACTGAGACCAACCCCAGTGATCCGGATGTTGGAATTATCAGATAAGGATTTTAAAGCAGCTATTACAACTGTCCTCAATGCAGTAAAAAAAATATGCTTACAATTAATAAAGATAAGAAATCTCAACAAAGAAATGTTAAAAATAAAAAGAACCAAATAGAAGTTCTAGAACTAAAAATTACAGTATCAGAAATAAAAAAAAAAAAAAAATCACTGCATGGAATTAAAAGCATAATGGAAATGACCAAGGAATGTATGAGTAAACTTGAAGATAGAAGAGTAGAAATTATCTAATGTAAAGAACAGAAGAAAAAGATTTTTAAAGTTAGAGATTTTAATGTAATTGAACTGTTAAAAAAAAAAAAGTGATTTGAGGCTGGCCGTAGTTCCAGATTTATCAAGGTAACTACTACCTGCAGTCCTCTAGATGATTTATTGGAAAGTTGACATCTCAGAAGAATCATTGTTTGAGAACTTTGCACGTGAGTGTATAGTCACCAGGTACTGGAGGTATTTTATACTGAAAATCTTTCCTTTGCTTTTTAATATTAAAAGGTAATTCCCAGAGCATGGCTTTTGTTCCTTCTTGTCATGGATTGAATTGTGTCCCCCCAAAATATCTATCAACTTGGCTAGGTCATGATTCCCAGTATTGTATGATTATCTGCCATTTTATCATCTGATGTGATTTCCCTGTGTGTCGTAAATTCTGTCACTATGATGTAATAAAATGGATTAGCAGCAGTTATATTGATGAGATCTACAAGATTAGATAGTGTCTTAAACCAGTCTCTTTTGAGATATAAAAAAGAGAAGCAAGCAAAGAGACATGGGGACCTCATTCCACCAAGAAAGCAGCGCTGGGAGCAGAGCGTGTCCTTTGGACCCGAGGTTCCTGTGTAGAGAAGCTCCTAGACCATGGGAAGATTGATGACAAGGACCTTCCTCCAGAGTAGACAGAGAGAAGAAAGCCTTCCCCTGGAGCTGGTGCCCTGAATTTGGACTTCTAGCCTACTTGACTGTGAGAGAATAAATTTCTCTTTGTTAAAGCCATCCACTTTTGGTATTTTTGTTATAGCAGCGCTAGATGACTAAAATACTTCTAATCCCTAATTTTAGATTAAAAAATAATAATATATTCTTTACCCTGTCTAGTGGGAGATCAGTAGTAGGCTTCAGAATTCATTATTTCAAGATGGCAAATAAGCCTTAATATCAGATGTTGTTGTTGTTTTTAGGTGCCGTCAAGTCAATTCCGACTCATAGCAATCCTATGTACAATAGAATGAAACATTGCCAGTTCCTGCGCCATCCTAGTGATCGTTGTTGTGCTTGACCCTATTGCAGCCACTGTGTCAATCCATCTTATTGAGGGTTTTCCTCTCTTTCCCTGATCCTCTACTTTACCAAGCATGATGTCCTTCTCTGGGGACTGGTCCGTCCTGATAACATGCCCAAAGTATGTGAGATGAAGTCTCGCCATCCTTGCTTCTAAGGAGCATTCTGGCTGTACTTCTTCCAAGGCAGATTTGTTCCTTCTTTTGGCAGTCCATGGTATATTCAATATTCTTCGCCAACACCGTAGTTCAAAGACGTCGATTCTTCTTTGGTCTTCCTTATTCATTATTTAGCCTTTGCATGCGTATGAAGCTATTGAAAACACCATGGTTTGGGTCAAGCGCACCTTAGTCCTTGAAGTGACATCTTTGTTTCTGAACACTTTAAAGAGATCTTTTGTAGCAGATTTACCCAATGCAATCGTTGTTTGATTTCTTGACTGATGTTTCCATGGCTGTTGATAGTGGATCCAAGTAAAATTAAATCCTTGACAACTTCAGTCTTTTCTCTGTTTATCATGATGTTGCTTACTGGTCCAGTTGTGAGGCTTTTTGTTTTCTTTATGTTGAGGTGTAATCCATACTGAAGGCTGTAGTCTTTGGTCTTCATCAGTAAGTCCTTAAAATCCTCTTCGCTTTAAGCAAGCAAAGATGTGTCATCTGCATATCACAGGTTGTTAATGAGTCTTCCTCCAATCCCAGCGCCTCATTCTTCTTCATATAGTCCAACTTCTTGGATTATTAACTCAGCATACAGATTGAATAAGTATGGTGAAAGGATACAACCCCGGTGCACACCTTTCCTGACTTTAAACCACACAGTATCTCCTTGTTCTGTTCAAACGACTGCCTCTTGATCTATATACAGGTTCCTCATGAGCACGATTAAGTGTTCTGGAATTCCCATTCTTCTCAATGCTATCCATAATTTGTTGTGATCCACACAACCAAATGTTTTTCCATAGTCAGTAAGACACAGGTAAACATCTTTCTGGTATTCTCTCCTTTCAGCCAGGATCCATCTGACATCATCAGTGATGTCCCTGGGTCCACGTCGTCTTCTGAGTCTAGCTCAAATTTGTGGCAGTTCCCTGTCGATGTACTGTTGCAACTGCTTTTTATTGATCTTCAGCAAAATTTTATTTGCATGTGATATTGATGATATTGTTTGATAATTTCTGCATTTGGTTGGATCACCTTTCTTGGGAATAGGTTGGCCAGGTAGGTGCCTTCCAAATTTCTTGGCATAGACAAGTGAGCATTTCCAGCTCTGCATCCATTTGTTGAAATATCTGAATTGGTATTCCGTCAATTTTTGGAGCTTTGTTTTTCGCCAGTGTCTTTAGTGAAGCTGGGATTTCTTCCTCCAGTACCGTTGGTTCTTAATCATATGCTGCCTCCTGAAATGATTGAACATCGACTAATTCTTTTTGGTACAGTAACTGTGTATTCCTTCCATCTTCTTTTGATGCTTCCTGCGTCGTTCAGTATTTTGCCCATAGAATCCTTCACTTTGCAACTTGAGGCTTAATTTTTTTCTTCAGCTCTTTTAGCTTAAGAAATGCCAAGTGTGTTCTTCCATTTTGGTTTTCTAACCCAGGTCTTTGCACATGTCATTATAATACTTTACTTTGTCTTCTCCAGCCACCCTTTGAAATCTTCTGTTCAGCTCTTTTACTTCATCTTTCTTCTAGTCGCTTTAGGTACTTGACATTCAAGAGCAAGTTTCAGAGTCTCTTCTGACATCTACTTTGGTCTTTTCTTTCTTTCCTGTCTTTTTAATGACATCTTGCTTTCTTCAGGTGTGATGTCCTTGATGTCATTCTACGACTTATCTGGTCTTCGGTCATTAGTGTTCAGTGTATCAAATCTGTGCTTGAGATGGTCTCTAAATTCAAGTGAGATATACTCAAGGTCATACTGTGGCTCTTGTGGACTTGTTTTAATTTTCTTCAGGTTCAACTTGAACTTGCATATGAGCAATTGATGGTCTGTTCCAGTCGGGTCCTGGCCTTGTTCTGACTGTAATATCAAATAGTTTGTCAAAAATAAGAAAGACTGGAAGAATCTTCAAGGAGGAAGAGTTTGGGATTATTAATTGATGACTGAATCAGGTGTTTAGCCAAGTTCAGGCCTCCACCCTGAAGTGATTTTTGTTTTTTTCTTTTGAATCTAGTGTTTGAATCTAATAGAGAAAACTTTTCCTATTAACATTATGAACAGTGTTTCCATTAACATTTGTACAGTAGCAGTTACTCTTCTTCTCTGTGAGAGAGAAGGCAAACCCTAGCTAAAAAAATGAAATAGTATATGATGGCATCCTTTTTTAATTACAGGAGTTACACATGGTCCATCCAGAAGATTTATATGCATATCCTAGGTTCACCTTGTATCTGTCTGTCCAGACCAAATGAAAAGTAGAACCTGAGAAGGATATGACTTTTAATTTTTGATACAGCACAAATGTCAAGTCATAAGTAATGGATAGACTGAATGGAAAGTTTCCTGCCTTTTATTGGTTTTATCTTGTCCTGAAAGTTATTTTAACAATATTTGGTGTGTATTTTTGTGCTGTGTATACAGTAAACTGGCCCAGTTTCCTTCCCAGAGCTAGTTCCACAGACACTGCTCCTTTTAACAGGTAGAAGGTTCTGTGTCAGGAACAAATGAAAAGAACATTTATGTAAAAAGGACTGGGATCCAGGTAATAATAACGTCTCTGTAAACTTTGAAAAAGTGCTTGGGAGAGCCCTTCCAGGACTGAAATCAAAGAGCATCTCCACTTCCTCAGAGCATAGATCTATAACCAGTTGACCATCTTCTGCTAGTGGCCAGAGCCTTCTCACTCTAAAAACGCTTCGTAAATTGCTCAAGATGCCACTGAGGCTTCACTGAGTTGCCCCTGTTGCTCTCTGAAGCAGATGTTATTAAGTATCCCATCTGGCATCCAGGCAGAAGGCAAATCCTACTTGAAGGCCTGAGGGCTTAGGTGTTTTCAGTGCCGATATTGTTAATAACAGGCATTTAATAAGAATTCAGTATTTTTTGGATACTATTTACAGTGTCAAGAGAGATGCAGCATAGAGGAATTTTGCAAGTTTATAGGTTGTCTATTTCCCCCAAACTTCCTTCTCCACTCACTCTTAGATATCCTAATTGTTACTGCTACATTTGTCTTAGAAGAAAAAATTACTCCAAGGATTCCATAGACCTCATCCTTTTGTGTGTACTCTTCTCCATCTGTTCATTATTGTGCATCTTTAGAAGAGCGTGTTCTGTGTGGGATTTCTCTCTCTCTGTCTGTTTTTCTCTCCTTGTTTTTCCTTTGAGAGTACTTAACACATCCTCTAGCCTCAGGAAACCAAGAGAAGCAGTGTTTCTGACATGCTTACCTTGAAAGAAATTGATTCTGATACTTAAATATAAAAAATTAATGAAGGAGCATAGAATAATTTTTGGATTATTGGACTTGGAGTCAAAAGACTTCAAATTCTGGTCTTGATACAATCTCTTAACCTACATGAACCTCATTTTCACATCTATCCTACCTACCTGATAGAGATGTGGCAAGAATTAGGTAGGATAATATATCTGAAACTCTGCAAACTGTAAAGGGTTATAAATGTAAAAGAGGATAATGATCACTACCGATTGGTATTGCTGCTGCCGCCACTACCACCACCACCACTGCTACTGTCTGGTCCATAGATTTGATGGGCTTTTTAAATAATGTTTTAAGCCACCAAAGATTTTATATTCAATCTGAAGGAATAAGCAACTGATTTCAGGGCCGGAATTTTTAGTACCTTAATGTTTATGATGCTAGTGTCTTGCCATTGGTCATCTCAGACTTTGGAAGATAGACTTTACTTAAATGGAATTCAGGCTTCTGACTCTGACAGGGATGTTATGATTGCATATACCACCTCATTCTTCCTCATGATAGATACTGACTCTCTGGGGAAGTGTGTAAGAACTTAGATACTTTGTAGTTATTGAACCAAAAAGAACTTGGCATATGTTTGGACTGATTTGACCTCTCACACTGTTTTTTTCTCTCTTAGTACCTACCACAAGCAAGCAGTGGATATATACCACAAAATAATAATAACGCTAGCTGCTTCCATTTGGAACTAGCTTTAAAAAAAGGGAACTTTTTAGCTTACAGAATCCAAAGAAGGGCTGAACAACCATGTGGTAGGAAAAGCAGAGATGGAAGTAGGGGTCAGTGACTCTTAGAAACTGGAACTGAAATGCTCCATTTCTCGTCTCGGCTTCTTTCACATTTCAGCTTCACGCCCTTGCAGTCTAGCCCAGCTTCCTCCCTGTGGCAGCAACATAACCACTGACAGTGGCCCAGTGTTGCCTCTTACATCCAGTGCTCAGATTCCCTCTCTGACCCCAGTTGCAAAAATTCCAGGGAAGAGACTTAATGTTCCAGCTAAAATCATGTGCCCATCCCCAGATGAACCAATTTGGCTGGACCTTGTAGGGTGTGTAGGAGTCCTAGTTTATGTAAAAGCATGTTCAGCCTCCACAAAGCGATTTGTGAGAGGTGAGGTTGGAGTAAGGGCCTTTGACAATGGGACAGCCCCATAGATACCCTCAACAGTTACTTGGCCAAATCCATATGAGGTTAGTGATGGATTTGAGAAATAAAGCTGAAAACATTAGGATTCAGTACCTTACTATGACTGCTAAACTAAAATGCTCCATCTTTTCTAGTGATAACGTAAGTGACAGTTTGGGAGCCCTAACATTCAAAACTGCTCCAGTCTTATCCTTTCTGCATAATCATTTACATATGTTAACACTTGTGTCCCATACCCCCCGACACACCCCGCTTCTGCATAGCCTGTAAACTCTTTGCCATGGATTCTGACTCATAATGACCCTATCTGACAGAGTAGAACTGTCCCATAGGATTTCCAAGGCTATAATCTTTGCGGAAGCTGACTGCCACAGCCTTCTCTCACGAGTGCCTGGTAGGGTTCGAACTGCCGACCTCTTAGTTAGCAATCAAGTGCTTTATCCACTGCACCACCAGGGCTCCTTTTTCTTCTGTATCAGACTTAGAATATTTTATTTTCTATAAGCTAACATTCTCCTTATCCTTCTTATTCTGACCTAAAATGACCAAGAAAAAAAATGATCTCATTCAAACATTTCGCAGAGTTTTAGACCGTTAGAGCTGGAAAGGACGTTTGTTGTTGTTCATTCCCATGTTGTGATCCAGAAGGTTTTCATTGGCTGGTTTTCCAAAGTAGATTGCCAGTCCTTTCTTTCTAGTCTATCTTAGTCTGGAAGCTCCACCGAAACCTGTCCATCATTGGTGACCCTGTTGGTATTTGAAATACTGGTAACATAGCTTCCAGCATCACAGCAACACGTGAGCCATCACAGTATGACAAACTGACAGACCATGGTGGGAAAAGACCTTACAGATGATTTAGTTTATATTTCTTTAAAATTTCCCTTAGCATACTAACCTCATAAGTTGCTCCTTTGAAGTAAGGTCTCCATGGTCAAATACATTTGAAAAGTGCTGCATATAACTTTATATTCCTCTCTTGCTGATTCAGTCCATGTTCACCTATCAAGGAGTTTGAGAAGTCCTACAGCAAAAAAAAACTGTTTCCTAATCTCGTTTACCAAGAAACACTTTTTTCACTATAAGCATGCCAAGCAATATTCCATGGAACATACTTTAGGAAATAATCCAACCTTCATATTTTATGAATGAGGAAGCTAAAGTTCGTGAAAAGACTGGCATTTCCAAACCTAATGCCAGGAAGAATTAGCACTCATTTCCAGTTGTTACTGGTAGCTTACATTGGCTATGTGCTATTGTAAGTATAATATCGTCTCACCTCTAACTCTTACTTAATTCACTCATCCACCTGGAACAAGGGTGGTCTTATCATCCAGGGTATCTTAGATAACATCATTAATGTGAGTTGGAGTTCAAGTTAAGCACCAGGCTGGGGAAAGTCTCTGCTGTCAGACAGTTTTCTTTAGATGCTATCAGACCCAGTGTACTTTTATTATAAAAAATATTTGGTAGTGTCTTCTTTACTTTCCTGAAATGAAGTTCATACCTACGTGCATATTTTTAAATTAATATAATTTCCCAGTTGTAATACAAAGAAGAAATAAAAGGATAGTACCCGTTGCCACCAAGTGGATTCTGACTCATGGCAACCCCATGTTTTACTGAGTAGAACTGCTCCAGAGGGTTTTCTTGGCTGTAATCTTTACGGAAGGAGATCACCAGGCCTTTCTTCCACAGTGCCACTGTGTGGGTTAGTAGTTGAGTGCAAACCATTTGTGCCATCCAAGGACCTTAAAAGGATAATAAAGACCAAACCAACGTTGCCATGGAGTTGATTCCAACTCATAGTGACCCTACAGAACAGAGTAGAACTGCCCCCATAGGGTTTCCAAGGACTGGCTGGTGAATTCGAACTGCCGACCTTTCTGTTAGCAGCTGAGCTCTTAACTACTGTACCACCAGGGCTCGTAAAGGATAATAGTTTATACTCAAATAATACATATTTCAATTTGTAAACGTACAGGCTGACTCTAAGACATAATAAACTATTCACTTGCTCTTATATGTAGGAACACCGTGAATGCAATAGCTACAAATAAGTTGATACAGATGTCTTGTATATTGGCAACTCAGAAGTACCATGAGTGACATTGAATGCCTGATTTTCGAAAATGACAAACTGTTCTTCATAAATTTCCAAACAATTCAAAATATTATCTTCTTGGTCCTGCCGTGAATAATAGGCCTTAGAGGAGGCTATGATTCCCTGAAGGAAAAAAAAAACCTCTCTTCATTTATCTGGTAGTTGTAGTCCTGAAAAACTCAGTGTATATTAAAACTACCAAAAGTACTTTTATTGAGTATTTGCTACATGACAGCACTTATTATATCTAAAGTGCTTTCCATCAATTAATTCATTTAATTTTCATAACAGTCCCATGTAGGCATGATTAATATCCTCACTGTACACATGAGGAAACTAAGAGAAGATAAGTAACTTGTCTAACACCTAGAAAGTGGCAGAGCAATATATGAACCCAGGCAGCATCGCCTCATACCCTTACCCATGTTCCATGACTGTGTCTTCTGAGGAACTCAGAAACTGAATCACTTGGGCGTTTTCTCTACAGAACCATGGCTAAGAGAGGGCTGCTTCAGATCTTGGAAACATGCTAGCAAAAACAAACAGGCCAGACTACCTCCTTACAGTTTACTTACTGTCTACACAGGAGGAGGATGTAGCAGAGACAGATAAGGGAGTGTTTGCGACTAGCCCTGGACCCAGGTCCCCTGACCTCCAGGTCCTGCCAGTGTGAACTCTTCAGAGAGCAGATGGGAAATGACCCTAGCTTCTTTTTTGCCCTTCCTCATGTTGTACTATCTCTTGCCAAAAGCATACTGTATCCATAGACTCTGCCATCCAACAACTTCCCATAATGTACATAGAACTGAAAAAAGTAGGGGAGCAGAGAAAGACTGAAGGAGAGCAAACACCTTCAGGGCTGCTAAGCTGGGAATGAGAGTCTTGGGACTTTCCTCCTGCCCCACAGCCTGATTCAGGAATTGTTTCTTCTTGTTAGGGGGATTACACTGATAATCAGATGGGCATCTGGGTTGCAATACTCATTTATCCTTACTGCATACTCCAAAGGGGAGAAGGACTTCTGACTAAGTGTACCCTTCTGGGGGTGACTTTAGATGGCAGTCTTGCTTGATGTTCTGGGATCTGTTCCAAACCCCATGGTTTGTTTGCTCATAACAAATTTGCTCCAGATAGGTTCTATATTCTCTGAGGTTTGCTACTTAATAATAACTTAGCTAAGATTTATTAAGGGCTTATTGTATGCTAGGCAGTGTGCTGAACTCTTTACATTCATTATCTCACTGAATCCCTGTGAGATAAATATCCTTATTTTCTCTATTGACAGATAAGAAAATAGAAGTCCAGAAAGTTTATGTTAGGATGCCCAGTTCACGCAGCTGTTGTTGTTAGGTGCCGTTGAGTCAATTCCTATTCATAGCGACCCTATGTACCACGGAACAAAACACTGCCCAGTCCTGTGCCATCCTCACAATTGTTGTTATACTTGAGCCCATTGTTGGAGCCACCATGTCAGTCCATCTCGTTGATGATCATCTTCTTTTTCACTGACCCTTTACTTTACCAAGCATGATGTCCTTCTCCAGGGACTGATCCTTCCTGTTACCGTGTCCAGGGTACGTGAGATGCAGTCTCACCATCCTTCCTTCCAAGGAGCATTCTGGATGTACTTCTTCTGAGACAGATTTGTTCCTTCTCCTTGCAGTCCATGGTATATTCAGTATTCTTCGCCTACACCATAATTCAAAGGTGTCAGTTCTTCGGTCTTCCTTATTCATTGTTCAGCTTTCTCATGCTTATGAGGCGATTGAAAATACCATGGCTTGGGTCAGGTGCACCTTAGTCCTCAAAGTGACATCTTTGCTTTTTAACACTTTAGAGAGGTCTTTTGCAGCAAATTTGCCCAGTGTAATGCATCATCTGATTTATTGACTGCTGCTTCCATGGGCTTTGACTATGGATCCAAGTAAAATGAAATCATTGACAACTTCAGTCTTTTCTTCGTTTATCATGATATTGCTTACTGGTCCAGTTGTGAGGATTTTTGTTTTCTTTATGTTGCAGGTAATCCATAATGAAGGCTATATAGTCTTTGATCTTCATCAGTAAGTGCTTCAAGTCCTCTTCGCTTTCAGCAAGCAAAGTTATGCCATTTGCATGTCACAGGTTGTTAACGAGTCTTCCTACTCTTTAATTCTTCCGAATCAATAAGTACTCAGCTACTCAAAATGCTAAGAGAACTGCAGCCAGAGAGATCTTTCTGAAATGCAAATCTACTGAAGTCCAGTCCCCAACTAAGAGTTTTTCATTGGTTCTTTATAGTTGATAAGATGAACTCCAGACTCCTTAGCATAGGCCCTTCAAAATCTGAACCCCACCTGCCTTCTATAAATTCTCTCCCATACTTGCCTCATATGCCCTGAAAGCCTCGTGTCAATCCCAGAATTATCTGCCTTACTCTTTTTTATGCCTTCTTTTTCCCCACCCATTCATCTGATAAGCTTTTATTCATCTTATAGGACTCCACTTAAATGTTATGCTCTTTGTGGAAGGCCTTTCTTGATTCCTCAGATAAAGTTATTTCTTCTCCAGGATCTGCAGTACTTTACATACCAGGTCAGGACTGGGTTAAATCTTGTAGTGATTTGTTCGCATGTCTGGTGTCAACAGGAAACCACGAACCCCTGAACACTCCATTCACTTTTACACTTCCAAAATCAAGCACATTGCCTTGACTATAGTAAGTGCTTAATAAATGTTTACTGAGGGAAGGAGAGAGTGCATGAAATCACTTCTGTAAGAGACATGGAACGCTTCTCTTGAATTTCTTTGCACCTGCTTTTGCAATAAATAGACTCCTTAGATCTTAAACTAGAAATTCTGGGACTTCCAAACTCTTCCAGTGTTCGGGTTTCCTAAGAGCAGAAGTTGCCTGAACAAGTTCTCTTTAAGAGGGAATTTTACTTCCCTTACTTGGAAATGCATAAAGTTTTTGTTACAGTTGGGTTGCAGACATACTGTCCCCAAATCAGCTGGGAAAAGGAGTCCTCAGGCAGAGTGACAGAATGAATATTGATGTGCAGCCAGAAGCAGTCTGCATTTCAGAATTTGGCTTCTTCCCACGCTATATATTTAGCTGTCAACATTTTAGCACGTGTATTTCCCTTAATTCTTCCCATCTGGGCAGAGGTTTCTGCTATAACTTCAGCTAACCTAGCAACAGAGGCAGCTGCATATAATTTATCTTTTGTTTTCCTACAGAATGCATATTGGTAGCCTATAACTTTCTCTTTCTTGAGAATCATATTTCATACACATGTTTAAGAACAAATTTTAAAAATATTTTGGGAAAAAAATGTAATCTTAATTTGTAGATCAAAAATTATTCTACCAGCCTCCTAGTGAAGTAACGAGCATCTGGGGTCTTAAAATCTTGCAAGTGGCCATCTGAGATACAGCTATTGGTCTCTACTCATCAGGAGCAAAAGATTAAGAAGGTAAGCAAAATCTCAGAGAAGAAGCAAATGTACGTGGGTGAGAGCCTACAGGAGCCATGACCTCATCTACCCTGAGACTATAACTGTGGTACCCGGCTACCACCACTGACAGTTCTGGCTTAGGTGACAATAGATGATCCCAGATAGAATGGGAGAAAAATGTAGAACAAAACTTAAATTCTTAAAAAAGGCCAGACTAACTGGACCAGTTGAGACCACAGGACTCCCTGAGACTATTGCCCTAAGACACTCTTTAAACCTTGAACCAACTCTATCACCTTTTAGCAAAATAGCCGAGTCGCACACAAAGTGCAGGATATTACCCATAAAATTGGTGCTCTACTAAAAAATCGTCTGTATGAGACCAAAAGGTCAACATTTACTCTCAAGCAAAATGAGAAAGGGGCAGGAAAACTAGAGTACTGGAAATGGAACAACCAGAACACAAAGAGAATGTTGACACATTGTGAAAACTGTAACTAATGTCATCGAACAATTTGTGTGGAAATTGTCAAATGGGAACCTAACTTCTTATGTAAACTTTTCACCAAAAACTCAATAAAATACTATTTTAAAAAAATTATTCTAACATCCCCTCTTCTGGAAGATAAAAACCTGATTGTTGATAGTTAAGAAAATTCCAAGAAATATAATAGGCTATGTCAAAATCATGTCACCCTTACAATTGGCACATACATTTTTCATAGACAAAGTCGTGACAATGACCTCTTGCGGTGCAATGGATCACTTTTATATGGCCTTTCTCGCCATGGTCTTGTGACTCCCACCCAAGTGATTTGGTAGGACTATACAAATAACGTAATTGTGACCCATCAAGGGGATTGGGTAGCCTGCAAATAATGCAGATAAAGTTCATAGCAACCTGTAGGGGTAGGATCATGCAAATAAGGTCTGTGGAACCCAAATGAAGAGATTGGTCAGTTTTGCCATCCCACTAGGTTTAAAATGAGCCATTCCAGAGGCAGGAAGGAGAGGATCTCACAACCACCAAGGAACAAGAGGCAAGAACAGAGCGCTTCCTTTGGACCCAGGATCCCTGCGTTGAGAAGCTCCTGGAACTACGAGACCAAGACAGAGAAACAGAGAGAGCTGTGACACTGAAGACAGCTAAAATCAGTGACAGAGAAACAGTGGCAGGAGATGGCACAATGGGCTTCCCAGCCCATGGAGCAAGAAAGCTGAGTGCCTTTGGGCAGGAGGCTTGCTGGCGGAGTAGGGTGCCTCTGGGCACTTGGTAGGGTTAGGTTTGCCGACTCACAGAGCTAGAGCTGAGGTTACTGGCAGAGTGGGGTGCCTTGGGGTACTTATTGGCAGAGCTAAAAGAGCTTTGTAACACTTCCCCAAGCAGGGCAGAGATCGAGAACCAAGGGGCCAAAGAGAAGCATGCCTGTGGGCACAGCAGAGAAGAGGCTGTCCTGATGGAAGAGCTGTATCCTGAGCATTCCTGAACCTGAACAGTAACCTGTTTCTTCCCTAATAAACCCCATAATTGTGAGCATTGACTGTGAGTTCTGTGTAGCCATTGTAATGAATTATCGAACCCAGTAAAGAGTGCTGTAGGAGGCATGGCTGGTGTCTAGACTGGTAAAGATGGCAGAGAGAGAAGGCATGTCTGACCTCCGCCTCATAGGAATCAGCCTTGAGCAGTTGATCTTGATTCTCCTTCCCTGTTACGAAGTTAGAGGAGGTCAGACACCACCAGCATGTCATTCTTATACCTCCACTTTCAAAACCATGGCATATCTCTTAGTGAGTCTCCTAAAAACCAAACCAAACCCATTGCCGTCGAGTTGATTCCAACTCAAAGCAAGCCTATAGGACAGAGTAGAACTGCCCCATAGAGTTTCCAAGGCTGTAGTCTTTACAGAAGTAGACATCTTTCTCCCATGGAGTGGCTGGTGGGTTCAAACTGCTGACCTTTCAGTTAGCAGCTGAGTGCTTAACCACTGCGCTTTACTGAGTCTCCTAGCAGTGTTTTTTCCTAACATCCTGCTCTACTGCATCCTGGATGTTTATCAGAGTCACTTGGTAAAGCAGATTAAACAAGTGAGCAGAGAAAGATGGGATAAGATAGATGACAAGACACACGGAGATCTCCAAGGAACCAGGAAGCAGAAGCTGAAGAGACAGGGACCTTCCTCCAGAACCAACAGAGAGAAACCCTTTCCCTAAAGCCAGTGCTTTGAATTCAGACTTCTAGCCTCCTAAACGATGAGAAAATAAATTTCTGTTTGGTAAATCCACTCACTTGTGGTACTTCTGTTGTAGCACTACTAGATGAACTAAGACACTTGGGGAGCAAAAAAAAATTTCTGACTCCTAAGATTCTGATTCTGAGGTCTGAGGTGGGGCCCAAGCAATTTAAAAGTTCTCTTAAGACAGCTCCACAATAGTAGTAGGAGACTTCAACACACCACTTTTGGTGAAGGACAGAACATCCAGAAAGAAGCTCAATAAAGACATGGAAGATCTAAAAGCCACAATCAACCCAGTTGATCTCAGAGACATACAGAACACTCCACTGAACAACAACCAAGTATACTTTCCTTTCCAACACACATGGAAGAGTCTCCAGAATAAACCACATATTAGGTCATAAAGCAAGCCTTAACAGAATCCAAAGCACTGAAATATTACAAAGCATCTTTTCTGACCATAAAGCAATAAAAGTAGAAATCAATAACAGAAAAAGCAAGAAAAAAAATCAAACACATGGAAACTGAACAACACCTTGCTCAAAAACTACCAGGTTATAGAAGAAATTAAGGATGGAATAAAGAAATTCATAGAATCAAATGAGAATGAAAACACATCCTACCAGCACCTTTGGGACACAGCAAAAGCAGCGTTCGGAGGTCAATTTATAGCAATAAATGCACGCATCCAAAAAGAAAAGGCCAAAATCAAAACATTAAGCCTACAACTTGAACAAATAGAGAGCAGCAAAAGAAGCCCTTGGGCACTAGAGGAAAGTAAATAATAAAAATTAGAGCAGAATTAAATGAAATAGGGAATAGAAAAACAATTGAAAGAGTTAACAAGACCAAAAGCTGGTTCTTTGAAAAGATCAACAAAATTGATAAACCGTTGGCCAAACTGACAAAAGAAAAAGAGGAGAAGAAGCAAATAACCCAAATAAGAAACAAGATGGGCGATATCACAACACACCCAACTGAAATTAAAAGTATCATAACAGATACTATGGAAAATTGTACTCTAATAAATTTGAAAACCTAGAGGAAACGGACAAATGCACTACCTACCTAAACTAACACAAACAGAGATAGAACAACTAAATAACCCTATAACAAAAGAAGAGATTGAAAAGGCAATTTAAAAACTCTCAACAAAAAAAGCCCTGGCCTGGACGGTTTCACTGGAGAATTCTACCAAACTGTCAGAGAAGAGATAACATTACTACTACTAAAGATATTTCAGAGTATAGAGAAAGAAGGAATACTCCCAAACTTGTTTTATGAAGCCAGCATAACCCTGATACCAAAACAGGTGAAGACACCACAAAAAAAGAAAATTACAGACCAGTATCCCTCATGAACATAGATGCAGAAATCTTCAACAACATTCTAGCCAATAGAATTCAACAACATATCAAAAAACTAATTCACCATGATCAAGTGGGATTTATACCAAGTATGCAGGGATGGTTCAATATTAGAAAAACAATCTTGTCATCCATCACATAAATAAATGAAAAGGCAAGAACAACATGATCTTATCAATTGATGCAGAAAAGGCATTTGACAAAGTCCAACACCCATTCATGATGAAAACTCTCAGCAAAATAGGAATAGAAAGGAATTTCCTCAACATAATTAAGGGCATTTATACAAAGCCAACATCCAGCATCATCCTAAATGGAGAAAGTCTGAAAGCATTCCACTCAAGAACAGGAACCAGACAAGAATGCCCTTTATCACCACTCTTATTCAACATTGTGCTGGAGGTCCCAGCCAGGGCAGTTAGGCTAGAAAAAGAAATAAAGACATCCAAATTGGTAAGGAAGAAGTCAAAGTATCTATCTTTGCAGATAATATGATCTTATACACAGTAAACCCCAAAGAATCCACAAGAAAACTACTGGAACTAATAGAAGATTTCAGCAAAGTTTCAGGGTGTAAGATAAACATACAAAAATCAGTTGGATTCGTCTACACCAACAAAGAGAATGTCCAAGAGGAAATCACCAAATCAATACCATTTACAATAGCCTCCAAGAAAATAAAGTACTTAGGAATAAATCTAACCAGAGACGTAAAGGACCTATACAAAGAAGACTACAAGACATTACTGCAAGAAACCAAAAGAGACCTACATAAGGGGAAAAACATATCTTGCTTATGGATAGGAAGACTCAACATTGTGAAAATGTCAGTCCCCAAAGCTATCTACAGATACAATGCAATCCCGATCCAAATTCCAATGACATTTTTTAAGGAGATGGGAAAAAAATCACCAACTTTATATGGAAAGGGAAGAGACCCCTGATAAGTAAAGCATTACTGAAGAAGAAGAACAAAGTGGAGGCCTCACACTACTTGATTTTAGAACCTATTATACCACTACGGTAGTCAAAACAGCCTGGTACTGGTACAACAACAGATACATAGACCAATGGAATAAAATTGAGAATACAGATGTAAATTCATCCACCTGTGAGCAGCTGATATTTGACAAAGGCCCAAAGTCCATTCAATGGGGAAAAGACAGTCTCTTTAACAAATGGTGCTGGCATAAGTGGATATCCATCTGCAAAAAATTGAAACAAGACCCATACCTCACACTGTGCAGAAAAACTAACTCAAAATGGATCAAAGATCTAAATATAAAATCTACAACAATGAAGATCATGGAAGAAAAAATAGGGACAATGCTAGGAGCCCTAATACATGGCGTAAACAGAATACAAACCGTAAGTAACAATGCACAAACACCAGAAGAGAAACTAGATAACTGGGAGCTTCTAAAAATCAACAACGTATGCTCATCAAAAGACTTCAGCAAAAGAGTAAGAAGACAACCTACAGACTGGGAAAAGTTTTTTGGCTACAACAGATCCGATCAGGGTCTAACCTCTAAGATCTAGAAGATACTGCAAAACCTCAATAACAAAAAGACAAATAACCCAGTTAAAAAATGGGCAAAGGATGTGAGCAGGTACTTCACCAAAGAAGTCATTCAGGCAGCTAACAGATACATGAGGAATTGCTCACAATCATTAGCCATTAGAGAATTGCAAATCAGAACGGCAATGAGATACCATCTCACCCCAACAAGGCTAACATTAATCCACAAAATACAAAAGAATAAATGTTGGAGAGGTTGTGGAGAGACTGGAACACTTACACACTGTTGGTGGGAATGTAAAATGGTACAACCACTTTGTAAATCAATTTGGTGCTTCCTTAAAAAGCTAGAAATAGAAGTACCATATGATCCAGCAATCCCACTCCTTGGAGTATATCCTAGAGAAATAAGAGCTGTCACATGAATAGATACATGCACACTCGTGTTCATTGCAGCATCGTTCACAATAGCAGAAAGATGGAAACAACTTAGGTGCCCATCAACAGATGAATGGATAAACAAATTATGGTATATTCACACAGTGGAATACTACGCAACGATAAAGAATAATGATGAATCCATGAAACATCTCATAACATGGATGAATCTGGAAGGCATTATGCTGAGTGAAATTAGTCACAAAAGGACAAATATTGTATGAGACCACTATTACAAGAACTCAAGCAAAGGTTTAAACATAGAAGAAAACATTCTTTGCTGGTTATGAGGATGGGGAGGATGGGAGAGGGGTATTCACTAACTAGATAGTAGGCAAGAATTATCTTAGGTAAAGGGAAGGACAATGCACAATACAGGGGAAGTCAGCACAACGGGACTAAACGAAAAGCTAAGAAGTTTCCTGAATACAACCAAACACTTCGAGGGACAGAGTAGCAGGGGCGGGGGTCTGGGGACCATGGTTTCAGGGGACATCTAGGTCAATTGGCATAACGAAGTTTATTAAGAAAATGTTCTGCACCCCACTTTGGTGAATGGCATCTGGGGTCTTATAAGCTAGTGAGTGGTCATCTAAGATGTATCAATTGGTCCCAACCCACCTGGAGCAAAGGAGAATGAAGAATACCAAAGACACAAGGAAAATATTAGCCCAAAAGACAAAAGGGCCACATAAACCAGAGACTTCATCAGCCTGAGACCGGAAGAACCAGATGGTGCCTGGCTACCACCAGTGACCACCCTGACAGGGAACACAAGAGAGAGTCCCTGACAGAGCAAGAGAAAAGTGGGGCACAGAACTCAAATTCTAGTGAAAAGACTGAGACTGGTGGGACCCCGGACGACATGGCCCCCGGCCTCTCTGGTAGCCCAAAACTAAAACCGTTCCCGAGGCCACTCTTCAGACAAAGATTAGACGGGACTATAAGACATAAAATGATACTCATGAAGAGTGTGCTTCTTAGCTAAAGTAGATACACAAGTCTAAATGGGCAGTTCCTGTTGGGAGGTGAGATGAGAAGGCAGAAAGGGACAGGAGCTGGTTGAATGGACTCGGGAAATCTGGGGTGGAAAGGAGGAGTGTGCTGTCACAGTATGGGGAGTGCAACCATGGTCACATAGCAGTGTGTGTATAAAGTTCTGTGTGAGAAACTAACTTGAACTATAAACTTCTATTTAAAGCACAATAAAAGAAAAGTTTTGAAAAAAAAAAGGAACAATTTAAAAAAAAAAAAAAGTCCTCTTAATGAGTACTGAAGGTAGAGAATCACTTCCTTAGAATGATGGTGTCACAAAGTCTGGACACTGTAGATGTACCTTTCTGGTGGAGGTAGGAGGCTGCTTTTTCCAGTCTGATCCACACATGCCAAGTATATATTAACACATAATACACACCCCATCAGGGCCTCTGATGTGTCTGTGACTCTGGTTTTCTCTGGCCTTTTGTGTAACTCTATATATAGCCTTATGTTTCTGAAGCATCTTACATAGAACATTGAATTCTACCAGGCAAATGCCCTAAGGAGAGCAGCTTGCTCTTCCCCTGTCCATAGAGGCATGGCCACCTCAGGCCAGATCTGAGTCCGTGTGTCCAGGGCAGGCCGGGGGTGATTCAGGGTACCCCAAAATAAGCCAGCACCCCAAAGGAAACCCAAACCTTGGATCAGCTACCAGCCTACCTGCTGTCCCCTCTCCTCCTTAGCCAGGACCCATCCAAGAAAACAACTTCGACAGTACAGGAAAGAGATCGAGTTCTCTCCATGACATCGTCTTGCATATTGGATTTCCTCGTAACTGCACATGTTTAAAAGGATTGCTGATCCATAGACACATCTAAACTCCCTGAGGGACTGAATTGGTGGGCAGAGAGCTGTGGGGACCATGGTCTCGGGGAACATCTAGCTCAATTGGCATAACACAGTTTATAAAGGCAATGTTCTACATTCTACCTTGGTGAGTAGTGTCTGGGGTCTTAAAAGCCTGTGAGCAGCCATCTAAGATACTCCACTGGTCTCATCTCTTTGGGAGCAAGGGAGTGTGAAGAGAACAGAATACAAGGGAAAGATTAGTCCGAAGGACTAATGGACCACAGCCACCAAGGCCTCCACCAGACTGAGTCCAGTACAGCTAGATGGTGCCCAGCTACCACCACTGACTGCTCTGACCGGGATCACAACAGAGGGTTCTGGACAGAGCTGGAGAAGAATGTAGAACAAAATTCTAACTCACAAAAAAAAGACCAGATTTACTGGCCTAAAGGAGACTGGAGAAACCCCGAGAGTATGGCCCCCAGACACCCTTTTAGCTCAGTGGTAAAGTCACTTCCGAGGTTCACCGTTCAGCTGGGGAGTGGACAGCCGCATAAAACCAAATGGGACTAATGAGGTACAGCAGTCCAGGGACAAGGGCCAGAAGGCAGAAGGGGACAGGTAAGCTAGTGATAGGGAACCCAAGGTTGAGTAAGGATAGTGTTGATGTGTTGTGAGGTTGTTAACTATTGTCATAGGGCAACATGTGTACTAACTGTTAAATGAGGAACTATTTTGTTCTGTAAGCCTTCATCTAAAGTGAGAATAGCAGCACAATTGGAAGAGCGTAGTCGATGTCACTGAACTGTGCATGTAGAAATTTTTGAAAGGGTCTATCTTTGGCTATGTATATTTTCACCAAAAAAAAAAAAAAAAAAAGGTTGAGAAGGGAGAGGGTTGACATGGTGTGGGGTTGTTAACCAATGTCATAAAACAATATGTATACTACTGTTTCGTGAGAAACTATTTGTTCTGTAAACCATCACCTGAAGTACAATAAAAAATAACAGGATTGCTGAGTTAGACCACACAGACACTATGTGTCCTTGAGCAAATCACTAAGCCTCCCTCAACCCCTCTTTCCCTAATCTGTAAACTGGGGCCAATAATACCTACTTCATAGGACTAAATGAGATAATGTATATAAAGGGCTTAGCACAGTGACTGAAATGTAGCGAACACTCAATAAATGGTAGTCCTGAGCCATTATCAGGAGCTGTCTAACCCCACACAAGCTGTGTTTGGTGTGGAAAGGGAGCCAGGCTGTGCTCCCCTCTGCAAATGTCTACATGGAGATCCTCAAGGGCCAGGGAAAACGCAGCCCTTTCTCCCGATGTGAGGTGATTGAGTACAGTTCGAGAGCTGGGATTGTAATCTTCTAAGGATAATGCTCCCAGTCTCTTCTCCTGCAAGGCCCGGCCATTTTTCCTGCCTTCTTTGTTCTATTTCAGTGCCTTTCGGGGTGTAGAAAAGCTACCGCCTTCCTCAGGCTGCTATTTAAAGACATTCTGAAAGATGCTGCCACCGCTGCTCCTATCACCACGGCAGCTGCTGCTCCTGTTCCTGCCACACAGAGCGGTATGCAGCCCCTGTCAGGGCTAGTCTCTGACCTCTCAAAGCCCCTGGGTAGCTTGCTTCCACATAAGCTAACCTAGAATCACACATAGTTAGGGGTTGGTAAGTCCAATAGCCCACTTTTTCTTTAGGGGCCCTGAGCTACCATCCCTACCAGGGGTTAGCTGCTTGCTGCTGCCTTGGTCTTTGTCCTCTAACTACCTAGCTGGTTTATGTCTCTGTAGCAGTTTTAGCACTTGGCCAGTTAAAATTTTTATATTATTTTATTTTGTTGTTGTTGAGAGTATACACAGCAAAACACACACCAATTGAATAGTGTCTGCATGTACCATTTAGTGACATTGATTACATTCTTAGACTTGGCAACCATTTTAACCCTTTTTTTCTGAGTTGTCCCTCCCCCATTAACATAAATTCACTTTGCCCTAAGGTTGCTATCTGATCTTTGGAGTTGCTGTTAACATTTTTTGATCCCGTATAGATAGTTCTTAAAAGAGTATAGTGCTCAAGGCAGACATTTAATACTGGTTAAACTAAACTATTGTTTGGTTTTAAGAAAATTTCAGGAGATATTTCTGGTTTAAAGTTTAAAATTATCTCAGAGCAATAGTTTCAGGGGTTCCTCCAACTTTCATGGCTCCAGGAAATCTGGAGTCCATGAGAATTTGAATTCTGTTCTGTATATTCCCCCTTTTGATCAGGATTCTTCTACAGGATCTTTGATCAGAATACTCAGTAATGGTAGCCAGGCACCATCCAGTTCTGGTCTCATTTGATCAGTTAAATTTTCCCCCCCTATTCTTCAGTGAAAATCACACAATACCCCGCTTCATCCCCTCCTCCATACCCCATCTCCAGTTGGCACTTTAGGTATTCTCCCCATTTGATAGCCAGACACAATCCAGAAAGGATACAAATGGCACTTATCTCTAGGTCTAGCAGAGAAAAATACTTTGAAAATAAAAGGTTTTTGAAAAGCTCAGTAACCTCCAGTTAATAATAATGCTCCCCTGAACTTTGGCATGTTTGAGATTCTCCATCTGTCAGGCATGGATAGAAATCTCTTAGACATTAGTAATCCTGTCTTTCTTTGCTGATCCTCCCAGCGCTTTCAATGAGGTGTCTCAGAAGCCTAGTCTTTCTGTTTGAATTGGCCCTAATTTCTTTTTCATAGACCCATCAAAGTGAAGCTTTAGGTTTTATCAGCACAGCATTTATTCTTTAGGCCAGAACTCCCTGAATGAGGTTCAGATTGTCTGCCTCTAGTCTGCTTCCCTATTTTATTTGTTTTCTGTCTATTATCTTAGAGGCTGCTCACCGCTTAGACCTCAGAGTCTGGCTCCTCTCTGCTTGCCCAGCAAAATTCTTCCTAGTACTCTCAACTCTGCTGAATAACACAGTCAGAGTGTTCCTGTTTGTCAGATAAGCACCAGTATCTGACCCCCTCTGGCCCCAATAACGCACTCAAACGACATTAAATCTATTTCCCCTCTTCTACATCTCCCCCGCTCTTCTTCAGTCCCCTCCATTTAGTCATCTACCTGACCACTGTTTATGTGGCTTGTGCTCTCTATTTTGTGTTTTCAGAGTTGTGCCTTTTCCCTATTTTTTCAGGTCCTTGACAGTAAACCCAATTATCCCAATGTTGGGGTAATAGTAATACTTTGAACTATATATTCCTTTGTTTGATAGCAAAATCCTCTCACATACATCATCCCATTTGGTCCCCACAGCATACTTATAGGGTATGCAGTATATGTGCTTTATGATCCCCACTTCGTCACAGTGAAAATAATAACCACATTGAAAGGCAGAATAGTGTAGGGATTGATGCGGAATGCGGGCTCTAGAGCCAGGCTGCCAGAGTTTTTTTGACTCCTGGCTCAACCAGTTACTAGCTATATGACCTGGGGCAAATATGGGATAATAGTACCTATCTCACTGTGTTGTTGTGAGGATTAAATGAGTTAATATTTATAAAGTGCTGAGAACCGTACCTGGCACATAACAGGTGCTATGTAAGCATTAGCTATTATTATTATTCATTCATTCATCAGAGATTTACTACATGCCAGAGCTACTATGTGCCAGGCTCTGTTCTAGGCCTCAGTTTTATAAGAGTTACAAGATAGACACAGCCCTGGCCCTCATGGAGATCAAACTATTAAGGAGACTGACACACCACCTCTTACTTAGCACCCACTATATGCACGATGGAACCCTGGTGGTGCAGTGGTTAAGTGATATGGCTGCTAACCAAAAGGTCGGCAGTTGAAATCCACCAGCTGCTCCTTGAAAACCCTATAGGGCAGTTCTACTCTGTCCTATAGGTTTGCAATGACTCAGAACCTCAACAGCAATTTTTTTTTTTTAATATGCACTATAGGAGCCCTGGTGGCCTAGTGGTTAAGAGCTCAGCTGCTAACCAAAAAGTTGAGAGTCCAAATCCACCAGCTCCTTGGAAACGCTGTGGGGCAGTTCTGCTCTGTTCTATAGGGTTGCTATGGGTTGGAATCGACTGGACAGCGGTGGGTTTGGCATATGCACTATAAGGAGCCCTGGTGGCACAGTAGTTAAAGCAGTCCACTGCTAATCAAAAGGTCAGTGGTTTGAAACCACCAGCCACTCTGCAGAAGAAAGATGTGGCAGTCTGCTTCCATAGAGATTTACAACTTTGGAAAGTCCATGGGGTCGCTATGAGTCAGAATTTGCTCAGTGGCAGTGGGTTTTGTATGCACTGTGGAGCCCTGGTGGTGCAGTGGTTAAGAGCTCGGCTGCTAACTGAAAGGTCAGCAGTTCAAATCCACCAGCCGCTCCTTGGAAACCCTATGGGGCAGTTCGACTCTGTCCTGTAGGCTTGCTATGAGTCGAAATTGACTCAATGGCAAGGGTTTTTTTTTTTTTTTTTTTTTTTAATATATGCACATCCTTGTGCTTCGATCTTTGTAGATATTAACTCTGATTCTTACCACAGCCTTAAAAGAAGGCACTGTTACCCACACTTTACAGATAAGATCACTGGGGTTCCTAGAGATAAACTAGTTTGCTCAAAATTCCCTAGCTAGTAATTGGAAGTACCTGATTCACTTCCCCTGTCGCCTGCCTCCAGACCACTAGATATGACTCTGTGCGCCATCTCCCCGTTACACTGGTGAGCTCCTCAGGGGCAAGCACTGTCCCTTATCACCCAGAATTCTTAGCATAGTCTCCTACATACAATTTGGGAAATGTTTTCTGAGTTGTGCTGTATTGGCGTTCATTGACACTCTGCCCCATAACTAGGCTCCTCTGTTCATTTTCACTTCCTTCAGCCACAACATCATATATTAGTTTTAATATGAAGGCACAGTGGTCAAAACATGGCTTCTTAAAAGTTAGACCATAGCTTCCTGGGAGGCTCATACCACACTTAATGCCTATTCCAACATGTTTTTAAGCGGAATTAGCTGGATTCTGGGGTATTCTCTTCTGGGCCTCTATCTAGAGAATGTTTGTCTGCCAAGCCACTAACTCTGTGTTTACCTCCTTTCCCAAGTATCTGCCCCCTGCCTTTTATTTCAGTTTCTGACTTCCATGTTATTCCTCAGGTTTGTTTGTTGGTTTGTTTCTGTGCCCAATACTATTTATTTCTTAGCCACAAAGAGATCCAAAACTGTTGGTTGATAGGATTGTATGGAATTTAGGGTTGGTTTTTTTTTTTTTTTTTTTGCCTCATCTATTGGTGCTATAGAAGACTAAGTTTAAGTACCATTAAGCACTTAACTTTTTTTATATTTAACAAACCATTTCCCCTTAAATATTAAGAAATCATAGATGGAAAATCTTCCACTATATCCCATCTTTCCCGAGTCCTTGTTTCTGTAAATGGCTGTGACCGTTTGTGTTATGTCTTGATGACACCACATAATAACAGAAGACTAGCAATGTCATTCCCCAAGTTCCATTTATAAAATCACCTTGAAATGTAAATAACTTTAAAAAATATTTTTTAAATGTAAATGAATCTATTCATTAGGAAACATCTTTACTAATGGAACTTGTGTTATAGAGGTAGTCAGATTAGAGAATTTTTTCTTCCCCTCTATTTTCCAGATATTCTGGATTGTGGTTCTGTTGCTTTTATAATCAAATAAATAAATAAACTTAGGAATTAAAAAGAAGAAAGATATTTGCCATTTATTTTTTCTTTTGATCTTAAACATACAACAGCCACTTGGGGGATGTTCCAGGTCAAGCTCATTCAAAGAGTCAAACGCACTGGTTTCCTGCTTTTACATTGACAGTGCACCTGTGTGCCTAAGGCACTCTTTTACTCACACTATTCCCTTTTCAGTGTGCCCTGCCTCATCTGGACTTTTCTAAGCCATTTCTAACTCTAAAGACTGCCCTTGTCCCTGAAGCATCAGCTTTGTATGCTTCAGGAAACTGGTGCCTGGAGTGAGTGTGTGTGTGAGGGGTGTGGGGAGCACTGTAAATTCTTTTGATAAAGCACCTGTACCCCACCCCCTTCCAAACAGTTTTCAGACTAGGAATCTGGGTGCTTCCTTAAGATGCCCCCTAAGAGCTCCTCAGATGGTGAAGATGTTTATTTCAACCACTGTTGCTATAAACTAAGATAGATCAACTCTGAATGAGATGCACCCACCCCCACACATAGCTTCCCTGGAGTCTTCGGGCCTTGATGCGGTGGGGAAGAATGGCAGTTGTGTTGAACTGTTAATGAGAGGTTTCCTCCGTGGGATTGCCTATATCCTGCCCACCACAGAGGCTCCTGTGAATAACTTTACCTTTGAACTTTCCTTGTATTCAATCCTTGATCCATGGGATTTGGTGACTATCCCTGGCTAGCAGGAAGCTTTGATCCTTGGGGAGTCCAGAGGAAGTCTGTGATGTGTGGGATCCCCGGAGTTACAGGGACTGGGGAGAAGCGGTACCCGGGTGGATTGCTAAGACAGACCCATTAATTAAGAAGGAGCCTTTGCTTAACACTCAGTTACCTAAAAAGGAGATCCGGTAACTGATAACAAGGAACTCAGCACCCCTCAAGTATGAAGTGGTGTTTGCACAAGCATTATTGTTATTTTAAGGACACAGCAGTGCTGAGGGGAAAATTCCTACCCACACCAGGAAGGAACAGAACAGCTTAACAGAACAGAATAGCTCAGAACTTCCCTTTTAACAAATAAAAGTTAACATTACTTTGTATGTTAGGAGGACCTAGCAAAAATCTCTTAGGATACTTCTGACTGGCTGTAAGATTCCTCTAGGAAAAAAAAAATAGACGACCTTATAATAAACAGTGGAAACTTTAGAATTTCTCTTTAAGAGTCACTTTGAGCTATAACACATTGGGGAGAGACTTAGGAGACTTGTTTTTAAGTTGTATCTGCATACCGAGCATGTTGGTTTTACTTAAAACCCATAGCTATTGCCACAGAGTCAATGCTGACTCATAGCGACCCTGTAGGACAGAGTAGATCTGCCCCATAGGGTTTCCAAGGCTATAAATCTTTAAGGGAGCAGACTGCCACATCTTTCTCCTGTGGAGCGTGGCTTCCAGCCACTGACTTTTCCGTTAGCAGTACCACCAGGGATCCTTTTTGGTTTTGCTTAGAATCTGCATTTATTTGAAGTGACTTGGGGTTGAGGGGACTTGCTAAAGCTTCCCCAAGCCAATTCCTTGGTGCCACCCACTGGTTGCAAATAATTGTCAGAATGAAGGCCCGTTCACATGTTAGGAGATGTTCTTCTCCCCCCCACCCACCCACCCCCACAGGCAGAATCACTTCCTTCTCTCTGCTTCCACAGAATCATGGACATTTATCAGAGTGCAGATCACACTGTATGATGTGTGTCAGCTTCTTAGCTAGGCTGTGGCAGCCAGAGGGTAGGGATTGTGCATTATTCATCTTTTTATTACCAGCCCACTGCCTGGGCACGAAGTAGGCCCTTAATAATAATTATTGAATGAGTGAGTAATCATGAGGCAGTAGCTGTGGAGAGTCACCCTTTTGCCAGAATTGTCTCTCGTTTTCACACTGTCAGCCTTGAGGAAAGATAGGACTTCCTCACCTGAAGATAGATTATGAAAGGGCAGTAGGGATAGTGCCACGGCGTCGGAAGCCCGGGCTAGGTGATCTAACTGGTATTGTGTCTGAGCTGCTCCCTGAGAAAACCCAGGAGAAAAGCCTCAGCAGAGATTGGGCAGCATCTTTTTGAAGTTTGTTCACAGGATTCAGCTGCTGAATGTGGTGACACTGGACTTGGAGTACTGAGAATTGTCTGCAGACCTGGCTACATAATTTGTGGGGCCTAAAAATGTGGGACCCCTTGTTCAAAAGCAAGAAAAAAGTACCATTAAAGGTACTAAAATAGAAAGTTTTTTCTTTCTTCCATTCTCTTCTCTCTCAACTTGTCACGGTGTTTATTATTTGCTATTTAATGTTGTTCTAAGTAGAGAAAAATTAAAATGTTAAACTATTAGAATGAATTTTACTGTTCATTTTCATATTGTGCAATGCCAATTTTACATGCAAATATAAGAGCACTTAATTAATATGTGGAATCACTGAAATGAGACAATTTGTATTCTATAGTTTATACATGCATACGTATTTCATTCTTAGAACATTGAAAACTTTGCACAAAACTAACTCACCTGTTTTTATTTCACTTTTTGATAGGTGAACGTTCTACCAGTACTCTGTACTTCTGGCTTACTGTTAGATAAGAAAGGACTGAAAGGAACAAGAACTATGAGCTGTCCTGTCCTTTTCCTTCTAAGTCATCATTTTCAATGCAGATGGCTGGCTAATGCAGGGAATTAACATGAGTAAGAGTATGATAGTATTCCTTGGTTGTTTGTGTTTCTTAGAATGCCTCTGCCTTCTTTGCTTGAGTCAAGTTCTGGTTCGAATGGAAAGTACGGCCCCTCTAGGCTGTCAGTGCCTCACTTGCTCCGTCATAAACGTAACATATTTACCTTGTACTCACTTTGAGACTTGCTAAATTCCCACACATCATGGGTTCACCAAAATTCTCTGCTCATGTGGTGGACACACACATTGCATGTATCTCTTCCCCTCACACTCATGCTCTATTTTCTCCTTGGACTTCACTTACAAAACACAAGTTCAGAGCTATGGAAATGGAATTACGGTGGAAAATTTTAAAAGTAGTAGCAAGGAAAGGCATAATTGTTGAAGGAAATAAGCTTCCTGGGCTTCGTAAGATAGGAGCCTATTCTGTGGTTATCAGAAGAGGGCTTTGTGGGAGAACTAGCAAGGAAAATGCTAGTAATCATACTCTAGGAGAATCTTAGCTGGGCAGTATTGCCTGTCTGTGATCCTGAGGTCTCTGCCATGCTTTGATACTAAAGGAAGGAGTCTGAGATGTATGCTTGAGCCTTGAGAGTAAAGGCCTCTGTGGTGAGGGAGCAGGAGTAAATGAGAAACCCAAAAGGAGGCTTATCTCAATACAAGTGTTGGGGCTGTGAGGTGGAGCCATCTCTCCCTCCATCTTCATCCTTAGAGGGCCATGCATTATTTTCTTAAGGGAGCCTGTGGGTTTCCTCACAGAACTCCTCAGACAGGAGGAGAGGGCAGTTAGGGCAAACCGAGAAATGTTGGCACAGCAGACAGTCATAACTGTGTCTTTCTCCTACAGGTGCTGAGGGATGTCCTCAAGGATCTCTACCACCTGCTGAAGCACGTGGTGTGTTTGGAGCCCGATGACGTGGCCAAGCTCCATGCTCAGCTGGCCCTGGAAGAGTTGGATGAGATAATGAGAAACTTCCTGTTCCCACCACAGAAGCTGGAGAAAAAGATCGTGGTCCTGCCATAACTAGACCTGGCTCAATGGACGTGGAGGAGGGAGGGAGGGAACAAGCAGCGAGAGCAGCACCCAAGCCTTCCAGCAGGTGGCCCCACTGCCTTTTGGTGCTGGCAATATGGCTAACCCTGGGGGTTGCTTTATGACTCTGGCTACTTGTGTCTTCAGGCTGACCTTCTGAAAACATCTATTTAGCCACCCTGCATCCAGCCTGAAGTGTGTACAGTTGAAAGAAAAAAGATTACAAATCTCATTAATCTGCACATTTTCACTGTCTTATAACATTTAGAGAGGGATGCTTACCTGATGGAAGTATATTTTTAACACAACTGATGGAATTTGATTAAGTGACCATTCTCTTGTGACTTGAGTAGAAGAGGTTGGCCACCCATGTGTGAGACGCCTTGATTTTCTTCTGTGGTGAGATTCTTCTTCCTAGTGATAAGGAGGACCAGGCAGAGCTAGCCATCCTTGGCTGCTTAAGAGGCATTTCAGAGTTTGGAGATGCAGTTGGAGGTGGGGAAGGGAAGGAAATTGTTATCAAAACATGCAAAATAGATTAAAATTATCTTGCCTGGGAAGAATAGCAGGTCTGAATCTGGTCCTCTGCTATTCGAGATGGAAAACTGTGAAGTTGAGAGGCTTTGATCCCTAGAAAAGAGAATTAAGCTGGTTGAATTTTCCAAAGAAGGGTAAGCTCTGTGTCTGTTCTCCCTGGCCATTTTCTTTCCCTCCCTCTGCCTTTGTTTCTGTAGAGTTTCCCTGATTATCAAAAGAAGAGAGGCAAAAGCATCTCAGATGAGAGTTTATATGTTGCATTCAGTGCTCTGCTTCTTTAGAAAGATGAATGCTTAGACAATGGGTTAGTACAGAATGAATGCTGGAAACTATGTTGCATATTGGTGACCTGATGCCAGGTTTATTGACATAATTTCAGATGAAGCATATGCTGTGGGCTCCTGTTGACTTATATATTTTGGCCACTGCACTTTGATTGCATCTTAAAGAGATGACAAAAGCGAGAAACTGGCTGACTGCTTCAGACAAGTGTCCCCCTGAAAGGCTGTCAACACCTTGACAAGGCTAACCCACAGCCCTATGACCAGTGGCAGGCTTTGCAGGGCTTGGTACAGAGTTCTGTCACAGGTTTTATCTGTACTGTCTGGAATGATCAGGCCAGGGGAACCAAAACACAATTTCCAAAAACTCTCGAGAGACTGAAGGATCTGTATATAGACATGCCCATTTCCAGCTAACAGGATATTTCTCTCTGGCCTGATTTACAGGCATGTTCTTAGCTCAGAAATTTTTGGTGAGCATCTCTTTAAAGAGGTCAAATTACACACAATTAACAGATCACAAGTTAGCTTAGTGAGCAAAGAATTAGGACAAAGGCAATTAGATGTTTTTAAGGAATATTTCCATTTAGCCAGGGTAGCTGTATTCATTTCCATTCTCCAGATCAAGGATGTCTAGAAAATTGGGATTGGGGCTTTCAAATCAGAAAAGAATCTCTTTTGGACCAGATGAATATACACTAAAAATTCTTGTCCCTTGTCTTTCTTTAGCAAAACTTCATCCAGCCGACTTCAGATAATCAGACTGAATATGTTAGATAGTATGGTTGATTTAACCCACAGCTTTATTTGCGTTAAATACACTCCACTTCCAGGGACATACCTTGATTGATCACCTTGATTAGACTGAGAAACACTCTAGTCTAAAAACCTAGTTTCCTAGGGAGAGTCTCACAAAGCATCCTAGTCCCTTTATTTCCATTTATAAATCACGTCTTAATTTGAACTATTTGGCAAGTGGCTAAAGCATCTGTTCTTTATTGATTTTGATGGGTTCAGTTTCAGAGAGTGACTTTTTCTGACCTTGTTACCAAATTCAAAAGAAAGATACTGTAATCCTCCTGAATGTGACAAAATTATTCAATTTTTCTAAATTATTAAATACATCTTCCAAATTATTAATATATACATGAAGATTCTTGGGAAAGAACATGAAAACTTTAGCATAATAAAAGCATAAAACTAAAAAAGAAAAGAAACACATCTCAGGGGCTTGAGACAGATGGGAAATGCATAGATGGCACTTCTCTGCACAGGGCCTTCAAGAGGTCTTATTCTGTGCAACGGCAACATACCTTGCTTGCCTCCCACCTCTGCCCATCTCTTCTCCTTCAGAGACCACCTTCTTCCTCCTGTCCATTGCAGCCTCCTCCCTCCATATGTCCAACTGAAGCTTTCCTGGGCCTCTTGCATTAAAGGAAAACTGCTTGCCCTGAACCCTTTCTAATACCCAGAGGCTCGTCAGCTAGCCAGCTCTGTATCACTCACTACATCTTTTGCTTGACCCCATCCCTTCTTCTCCTCTTCCTTTCTCTTCCTGGTCTTTTTCTCCTCTTTCCAGGCCCACTGTCCACGACTCCCTTGCCTTACCAAAAATGGCATTGAGGCAAGTGGCATGGGAAAAAAAAAAAAGGAAACAGTTGCTGTTGAGTCAGTTCTGACTGATGGCAACCCCACATGTGTCAGAATAGAACTGTGCTCCATAGGGTTTTCAATGGCTGATTTTGCGGAATTAGATCGCCAGGCCTTTTTTCTGAAGTACCTCTGGGTGGACTCGAACCTCCATCCTCTTGGTTAGCAGCTGAGTACATTAACAGAGGCGTGGAAGGAGCCCAAAGCAGTGGCTTCAGCCAAACCCCAGGCTTTCTTCCCAAGCGTCAACTGCTTGTTCAGGTTAGACTTCCTGAACATTCTAGAGAGTTTCTCTCTTGGCTGTATTTTTCTTCCTCCTTGGCACTAACTTGCCCTTCTACAAGTCCTCTGTTATTTAATCAGAAATCTCTTAACTTTCATTTTCTCCTTATCACCTCTCCACACACATAATTTTCTATATTTCTTTGTATCTTCTTCCTTATCTTTTGCCTCATTTCTTGACCTCTCTTCTCCATTTCTTCTATTTTCCTGTGACTCTGCCCACCCAGCCACATGTAAGGGCCAAGGTCGGAAACCAAATCACAGACAGTGACAACTTACTGAGCAGAGTGCTCCTACTATGTGCCAGATGCTGTACTAGGCACTGAGGACACAGCAGTGAACAAAATAGACAAAACCCTTACCCTCAGGGAGCTTGCATTGTAGTGGAGGGGGCAGACAACAAACAAGATAAAAAATAAAATAGAACATCAAATAGTGATAAATGCTCTGGAGAAAAATAAAGTAGGGAAGGGGGATGAGATGCTTATGGAGGGTGGGAGCTGTAAGTTTAGATACATGTCCAGAGAAGACATCACTGAGAAGTTGGCATTTGAGTAAAGATTAAAGGAGGTGAAGGAGCGACCCTGAAGCTATTTGGGGGAAGAGCATTCCAGGCAGAGGGAATGGCAAGTCCAAAGGCCCCAAGGTGGCAGTGTGTCTGGCAGGTTTGAGGAAGAGCAAGGAGGCCAGTGTGGCTGGAACAGAGTGAGCACAGGGAGAGTGGAGTGGCTGAGGTCAGAGAGGTGACTAGCCAGGTCACATTAGGCCTTTTGGGCCACTTGTTGGGTGAAGGAGGAAGCCACACAACCATTTTTACCTGAAGCCCCTTTAGCTTGTTTCTGGAAAGTACTCTGAGGTCATGATGCTAAATGCTATAAATGGGAAATACATCTAACCAAAAGGAGTTTCATACCCAGCCACACTTCTCAATCAAAATGAAGCAGCAAGCCCCATCCCTTTTCATTGTACCCTCACCCCCAACTTAGCATCACTTGCTCTGTGTTGTTACAGCTTCTCTTCCCTGGCAGCAGCAGTTTCTCCTCATCTCCCCAAGAAGAAAGGAAAGCAAATGTGTTGCTCTGCTCTCCACCCACCCAACTTCTCTGTCCCTTTGTCTGTGAGAGGATGGAGTAGATGGACCACTGCCCTCCATCTGCCTGTAACTCTTGCCAGCCGTTGCTGCTTGGAGGGATGGCTAAGACATCTGAAAGTTGATCAGTTGATAGGGCCTATACAAAGCCAGATTGGCTTCTACAGTCTTTTTGCACAAAAATCTAAAATCTCAGCTGAATTTCAATGGCGAAGGAAGAGAGTCAGAAACGGGAGCTGATTTCTATCAGAACTGCTGTCCATGGTGGGCCATGAGAGACAGCCACTACTCCCTGACCATGGACCTGCAGGGGTCTTCTTCCCCTGCCCCTTGGAAAGCAGCAGCAGTGATCTCTGTGAGCATGGCTGTGTCCTCCATCCAGCATGTTCTGCAGCCACAGACATTCTGCAGCACCTCTGACTTGCATGCACCACTCTGCTTGGAACGGAGATGCTGCTTGGGGGTTGGGAATTTGTCTTGCTTCTTATAGTCCCCAGTGCTGCACTGTTCCCTGCTGGCAGGGCTCGGGGCTGTGCTCAGCACGCGCCGCCAAGCATATTGGCAAGTGCAGAGTGAAAGCAGCCACCTTCACCATCAGCACTGGAAAGGGCTTCACCCACTTATTGTTTGAGGGGTCATCACCTATTGTCCCTCCCCACAGGTCTTTGTACTGATTCAGTAGCTCCGTGCTACCATGAGGGCTCAGTTATTGTACCCTCTCCACAGATAACCATCTGCAGTATTTGGAGCATAGAGTAGCAAGATCAGTTGTTCTGTATTTCCTTTAGTTTGGAAAGTTATTTTTCATCCGTAAGATTGTCTAATTCTCAAAAGAACCTTGTGGAATTGAGAGGCAAGCTATTCTTAACCCGTTTTGGTGGGATTTGACCCCAGGTCTCCTGGGTCTCAGCCAGGATCCTGTTTACTACATTGGAAAGCCGTCCATCAGTCTGATTTTGAACATGTTGAATACTGTAGAGCCTCTCCCTACAAAAATGAGTGTAGAAGAAAAAGCCTTCCAGTTCTGTCTGAGATGCAGATTCAGGTGCTCAAATGTTCACATGAATCCAGCATGAAGAAGTTGCTTGGTCCTCACTGACATACGCTGAGGGGTACATACCAAAAAACCCTGTGCTGGACCTCTGCCCTTTCTGAGAGTTCTGGGAATGGCAGAATTCTCAAGTACAGATGCCCTCGCTGCTTATTTGTTTATTTTTATTATTATTACATGTTATGTCAGTTATAATGAATGTAATGTATATGTAACAATGAAAGAAAAATTCTCACTCCCTCACCTCCATTCCCACCCCAAGCTTACCATTGATAATTTAGTGCGTATTCCCTCCAGATATTTCTTACCTTTCACCCTTTCCCAAACAAAACTAACATCCACAACTGCTTTCAAAAACAAAAATAGGATCATTACTGTAGTATCCTATGTATTTTTTCTTAGTCATATATCAGAGACTCTCTCATGTCAGTACTAGATCCCTCTCTCTTTCACAGGCTGCATGTCTTCCATTGTGTAGGTGAACTACATACAGCTTATTTAACTATTTGTTGAGTAGTTTCTAATTTTGTTTGTTACCAATGATTCTTCAGTGATTCTCAAACATAACTCTTTGCATACTTAAGTGTTTGTATAGGATAAGTCCAAAGAAGTTGGAATGCTGGATCAAAAAGGTTCGAACGTTTTAAACGTTAATACCAAAATGTCCACCAAAAATTTGTACAGATCTTCACCTCCCATCCTCACTAACATTGCTTTATACCCATGAAATGCATGCAGGTTCAGTCTCCAAAGCAAAGTGTTGACACCATTCTCTAAATAATTCAGGACTAGGAAATCTTCAAGGGCTAGGGTTTTCTATATGCCAAAACCACCAACAGGAGCACAGGCTTTGCAGGTATGCTCACCAGCAGCCATACCCTGGCTACAAGTGTTAGTGGCTTACAAGTGCTCACCCTGGAGAGAAATCCTGAGACCATGCAAAACCCCCCAAAAAAAAAATTGTTGCCATCAAGTCGATTTCGACTCATAGCGACCCTATAGGGCAGAGTAGAACTGCCCCGTAGGGTTTCCAAGAAGCGCCTGGTTTCCAAGGAGCGCCTGATGGGTTCAAACTGCCAACCTTTTGGTTGGCAGCCGAGCTCTTAACCACTATGCCACCAGCGTTTCCAAGACCATGCCGGCCTATTAGAAAAGTCTTTTACCACATCCCCAGCTCTGAGACTCTGTCCTTAGTGTCTGGAATATGCCTTCTTAGGGGGTTTGAAGTGTCCCCTGGAGAGTGATCATATTTCCTAAACCAGACTCAGAAAATGTGGTCTGATGGGCCCTCAAAGTATTGGATTCATCCTATAAAATCCAGGATGAATAGTTGCCGTAGTTCTGCATCACTGTACATAATAATCATGATCACAGTTATCACCGTAAGGAGCTTATTAGCATTTTTTGTGCACTTGGCACGTATTAATCCACTTACTTCTCACATTGGGCCTGTGAGGTAGGTATTATTATTATCCCCATTTTACAGATGGGAAGACTGAGGCACACAAGAGGCTAACTTGCCTCATTACACAGCTAGTAAGAAGTAGCCAGACCAGTATTTGAACCCAGGCAGTCTGGCTCCAAAGACTATGCTTTTAACCACTGTGCTTTGCTTCTACCCAGAAGATACTAGATTTCCGAATTCTAAAAAACTAAATGTAAGTGAGGATAAAGAAAGTGGTTCTATGTTTATTTAATTGAACCATCTGTGTCAAGTTAAGCTTTAGTCCTGATTTCCACAAAATATTGTCCTCACACATCAAAACCCAACCTCAAACACCAGAACTTGTTATATATCTTGCATTTGACCTTATAGTTTGCCCAGCGGCTGGAGATAAGTTTTGTGAAAGTTCCCCAGCCCACCTGCTTCTGTACGTGGGCAGTTTTTGTAAATTGCTTATAGAAAGGCTTCCTTCGTGGGGCTGACCAAAGCAGTAGACATCTGTGACAGAGGGAGGCAGAAAGTGGTGGTGTGTAGGTGACACAAGAAAGTAGCAAGTCTTCGCATGAACCCCAGCCACAGCCCAGAAGTGTCCCTTTTTAAGGTGTTGTGCTTTGTGTGTGTGTTTAACCTTTCATCTCCTGTAAGCAGGACTTCACTTCTCAGATTTCATTTTCAGAATAATAATAATGGATCATTTTTAACTGTTATTTCTTGAAAGGAGCTCAAAGCATGTATACATTAATAGCTCTAATCCTATACCATTCCTTGAAAGAAAAAAAATGAGGCTAGAATTAATGGACCTCATTGGCAGAAGGGGAAAATAAAAATAAGGTCAAGAGAGGTAAGTTCTTACAAATGGTTATAAGAAAGAGGAAAGAAGGGAGTGTCAGAAATTTCTTTTATTCAGGAGTTCATAGAATTTCCCAGTCAGCCAGAACCTAACTCCATCACAGAGCTGCAGAGTGGCTGAGGGTGTCCTTCCTGACATCTGGAAAGGACAATTTGCAGAGCAGCTTTGAGCTGCAGGAGCACCCTCTCTGCTGGGGAAACAGGAAACGAGCGACTGGGCCTTTAAGTGGTTTATTAAATGATGTAAGATTTAATCTTCACTGTCTGCCTTGGGAGCTGAAGCCATCTCAGAACAGTGCCTGGGTGGGGCTTTTCTGATGTGCAGCCCTAGTCATCACAGGCACAGGTAGCCTGGCACTGGGAGAACAAAGCACCTGCTCTGCGCTTGCAGAGTCTCCATACCTCTAACAAGCTCTCCCCCTCCCCCACATACACACACACCTTTACTGAACCCCACACCACTTGAAAACCTCTGGCGGCTGTTACAATCCTAGGGAAGGAAGGGCCAGCCTGAACTTAGGCTGTCCTTACTCAGAGAAGAATGGTGGTGCTGAGGCTTCAAAGAGTTGGAGATAGGGGTGAGCTCCCCCCAAAAAGAAACTGTTCTGTGCCTATCAGTGTTGTCCAGAGATTGCAAAGAACAAGGCTCCAGCATCAGTCATGTGGGTGTTTATGGCCACAGCCAGCGCCATGTGAGAGAGCAATGGGGACCCCATGCCCCAAGAGGGAGTAGCTCAGACCCTTTGACAGTCATTAGAGACTACCCCCAGCCCCTTTCCTTGGGTAGGGAAAGCCCCAAAGTGCAGAAGTTCTGTTGTTCAGAAAACAAAAGCTAATCCAAGCTGGTTTTGGCAGCTCTGTCCTCCCGCTGACAAGGACTGGCTAGTTTTTCCCCCAGTTCTCCTGGGAAAAGCAGGCAGCACCTTTGCCAATTAAAAGATTGTTTAAATCTAATTCGAGGTGCATCGTAGGGACCTGGGGATTGACCCTGCCCATCTGGTCCTGTGTCCCGCTGTGTTCCTTTCTGGCTGTTCCTCCTCCTTTCTAGTTCAAATCAGCATCCTTTCTCCTTCCTTTTGTTTTCTTTCTGGCTTGATAGGTAGTTCATCATTAAGTTTTAAGGTCAGTTAATTCAAACAGGTGTCTACCCCATGCCAGGCCTGGTGCTAGAGGAAAATGAGTAAACGCTCTTTTTAAACGCTCTAGAGCTCACCACCTGCATGGGCTGGCACTCTTCTGTCCACTCAAGTGCCAGAAATGCACTTGCAAATCTTAGCTGAGTAGAGTCCTCAGGATGTGCTCTCCACCCTGGATGCATAATAGAATCACCTGGGGAATTAAAAAAGAAAAAAAAATTCAAGCCTGGGGCCCAACCCCAGTGATTTGGGTTAAATTGATCTGGGATGGCGTCCAGGCATTGGTGTTTTTAAAAAAGCTTTCCAGGTTTTAAAATTCTAACGTGCAGCAGCCAGACATGAGAACCAGTACATTAGCTTATCTTGTGGGGAAAATTGTGTGTGTGTGTGTATTTTGGGTGGGGGTGTCCTAGTCCCCCCCCCAAAAAACTGCTACAAGTAGAACATAGTTTGGTTAGTTTGGGGGCACCCTTGCCACAAAGGAGCTGATGGGAACTTCCTCTACCTCCGTTCTTCTCTGATTGCTCTTATGGAGGGTTCAGCTTTGACTGGACCTCCTCTGTGACAGTGACTAATGATGTCTTTAATCAAGAAAGAGAACGTAAAGCAGAAGTGCCGGCACATTTAAGAATTGTGATTGATGTTATTGAAACAAGAGCCAGATGAATTTGGAACAATGTACCTGAAGTGATTGGTTCCCCTCCTGATGATCCAGCAACTTGGACTATGGACTGGGATTGCGTTCCACTGAGGTCTGGGAAAATGTGTGTGCACTTGTGTAACTGAGCAAGTATGTGTGTCCACTTTGTGTCAAAGTGAGTTATGTGCATGTGTGGGTGTGTGGGCAGGTTTGCAACACCCAAGGAGAGAACTTTTCCCTTTGGTTTCCTTGGGCAGGAAAGCACTGCTGTTGACATCATGGCTCTTGGAAATACTTTTGTTTTCAGGCAAAGCATCTTTTAAGGGTACTCTTTAGAGTCCATATTTAACACACCTCCCCATTACCCAGGATTGCTGTGATCCTGGATGAGGGGGTGAGTGAAGGTGGCAGCCAGCCAAACCATGTGCCCTGGTGCAGGGCTGCATTGCTAGGAGGAAGGAGCGTCATTTTATAATTCATTCAAAGGAACTGGATGAGCTAGCACAGCTCTCCATATTCCCCCCTCCCTGCTGAATTCTCTAAAAGGACCAGTGGGAGGTATTTAAATAAAGCAAATTATTAGAGTTTTGCCTACCACTAATCCTATACCCATGCCCCCCAACTGTCTGGAAACAACTACATTACTGCTATGTGGATTGAGGTCACCAGACCTTTCTCACATGAACCTATATGTGATACAGTCTGTGACCCAGCTCATGAGGAAAGTCTGTGAACTCAGAATTCATACCATTTAAAAATAACGCTTTGTTACAAAATTACTTATTAATAGAAACTTTGGAAAATACAGAGGAAAAAGTCAAGGGGAAAAAAGATCCATTGTTCCACCACTCAGACAAACCTGATCTTAATACTTGGATGAATTTCCTCCTTGCCTTCTAATTCATAGGATGTAAAAGAAAACAACAACAACATAAATGTAGTCATTCGTACAGATAATTTTTTATCCTGCCACTTTCACTTAACATTGCATCATAAGCATTTTTGCATATTACCACATTCTCTTCATGAACATGATTTTTAGTAGCTGTACAATATTCTATCAAAAAGGTAGATTATGGCTGAAAATTGCCATCTGATTATTTTTCTACATTCACCTAGGGAAGAGAGAAAGGAAAGATGGCTGGGAAGAGCTTTTTCGGTCTAGGGTTTCAAGAAAAGCATCTGCAGGTCTGGTTTGCTATTCGGTTATTACTCCCGGGTGCCCTCCTAATCCTGACCTTCAAGCCAGCATAAAAGAACCTGGCCCCTTAGTAGAGGCTGACCAGTCTGCCTCCAGCAGAGCTGAAGTCCTTTTAATTTAAAGTGAAATTGATTCTTCCATCCAAGGAGAGAGAGAGACTGGAGTTAAAATCTAACCATTGTTAGAAAAGTCCTTACGGCTGCTGCTTCAAACATCACACCTCTGACAACAGAGTACTTGTCAATAAGAGGGGAATGTTATGAAAGGATAACTTTGATAGTCACTGCCTTGCTATAGTCAAGGCACACACTTTCCACTTTGAATTATGTATTAACTAGTATTGTTGATTAAGCTGATTTGAAGAGGAAGCCCTATTTAGTCAGCTGGGGAACATAACTGGCTACTATTTGGTGACTATTTTAAATTCACCTTCATTAGCTTCAAGAGGTTTTTAATTGTGGGCAGCCCAGGGGAAGCTGATGGGACAAAGCCTGGGCGGAAAGGGGAGGCCGGCACTGCTTGGGCACGGAGGCCTAGGCAGCGTGGTTGCCATCCCCCTTTCTCTTTTGCCTCACTAGAAGTTGTAGGCTGGATGCCAGGGAGGGGCACTGAAGCATGGGGTCTGAGGATGGGGGGGGGGGGTAGCCTGTGGAGCTAGAACACCGCACCTCTACTCCACCCCCGCCCCTGCCCAAGCACTCACAATAGACCAGCAGAGCAGAACAGGGGGAGCACCTGGTTGCTGGCAAGGTGGTTCTGCAGCTTCAAGCACCAGTGATGATGAGACAGATTGGATGGCGGACTCCTATTGGGGCAAGATACTTGAGCATTTCATGAGTTTAGATTTGAAAATTGGTTGAAAACTTGGTTTGTGGAACTGTCAGCTCGTTACCTCAAACCCTCCAAAGCTTTGAAAATGGTCCTTCAACTCTCCAGACTGTAGAAATCTCTTTCTCTTGATTACCTTTCCACCTCTATCCTCACCTTCACTTATTGAAGGCAACACCAACATTCTTATTGCAGCTCCTTCTTGGTCCTTTGCTTTGCCTGCCTACTAACATTCCCAGTCCTTACCCTAAAATACCACCAGCTCAATCCTTCCAGACAATAATTGTAACCTATTACTACCTTGCTTGGGCATCTTCAATAGTTTCCCATCATCTACAGGATAAAATTTAAGTTTCTTATTCAGTCATTTGAGACCCTCCAGAATCTGTCCCTAGCATCCTCCTCATAGCAGCTGAAATTTATTGGCACTTCCTATAGAGCAGGCACCGTTGTAAGCACTTTGAATGTAAATTTAAGTATAAATGTCTTGTTTTATCCAGGCCTCTCTTCACTGTCCTTCGAACACACCTCACCCATTCTTACACCCATTCTTGTACTTAAGTGATACTTGCTATCTAGAATGCCCTTACCTTTCTATTCAGTCAGCTCAAGTTCTCCATATAACTCTGCCAAGCCCGTTTTTCCTGAAATCCTCAAACTCTTCTAGTCAGATTCTTTCATTGACATTTAATTATAAACTGCCTTGTCTTTAATTTGTCTTTAAAATGGCTAACCTTCTAGATGGCAGGGTCCAGCCTGAGTCCTCCTGGTGCCAACTACTTTTCTCTGCTCAGAGCAGGTCTTCAGCATTTGTTAAAGGAATGTTGAAATGCAGCACGTTATCTTCCACTACTGAGCCAGACAGAGGAGCTTATCCTCTGAAACCTGTATAACAGCCAATTCAGCAACATCTGAATTCACGTTTTTAAGTGATTGGGTATGGAATTAGTCCTATTTCTAAATCCCCAGTGGTAAGCAGAGATAAACTTGGGCTTTATTGTATCAGCCCCTTAAAAAGACTCCCTCTCCACCTCTCTCTGAAGAGATGAATGCAAATAGGGCACCATAAACTGGATGTTAATTACCGGCAAATCCTCCGGGCATAGACTGGCCACAAAGGTAAAGACTTTCTTATCTGCGTAATAACACCAGGTCTCTGGCCCTGCAGAATTTACTTCCCAAGGGGAGCCATTTAGGGGGAAAGCCAATTGGTTTGGGCAGGGTGTTTGCTGCTGTCATGATGTTGCTTCTGGACCCACTGTTCATTTAAGGAGGGTTCAATAGATTCGTGAGGTTGTGCTGAAGCAGCCCACCACCTGTAAAACTCCCTGCAGCAGCAGAGTGAGATAGGCAATAAACCTTGTCGGACACCCACCGACTGCCACTGAGTCAATTCCAACTCCTAACGACCCTATAGGACAGAGCAGAACTGCCCCATAGGGTTTCCAAGGCTGTAATCTTTATGCAAGCAGACTGCCACATCTTTCTCCCGAGGAGCGGCTGGTGTGTTCGAACTGCCAACCTTTTGGTTAGCAGTCAAGCGCTTAACCACTGTGCCACTCCTTTGTGGGACACAGTTGGAGCCTTAGAAACAAACTAGGAGTGAAATGATCCTGGACCAGCCCCAGAGAAACTTGCACCCAGAGAAGTCTTGTTGCTGTTGTGTTGCAGGCAGCAAGGATCTTTCCAAACTGGCTGCTCCATTCCTTGAGCTTCTAAATAGGGTACTTACAAGAAGCCAGTTGGCTAGATGTGACCACAGACACATTTTGCTTGGCCTGCAGAGTGTGTGTGTGTGTGTGTGTGTGTGTGTGTGTGTGTGTGTGTGTGTGTGTGTTTTAACATTTGAATTAGTTGCCAACACTTAAAATTTAGGGAAATTTCGTACAATAATCTGGATTCCTGGTTTCTCTTTAAAACAGAGGATCTGGCCATGCTGGGCCCTCACTTCCCCAGAAAGCTGATCCTTTAAAGGGGGCACATGCTTCCCACGAGGCAGATGCACTCCTTTTTGTCTCTTCCTAGCCCCTGCTTGGGGTCTCTCACCTAAAACTTTGCAGATTGCAAATTTGGGTGGAAGGTCTTTGGCAACTCCAGGCAGTGTGATGCTTTGGATATGGAGAAGGTGATCCAGGGCTCTGAGAGTCCACAGTGCGATAGAGGCTGGCCAGCAGGCATTGTTCAGTTAATCAAGTCAAACACTGATCTGAACCTTCTGTCACCGAGTGCTCTGGAAGGATGAGCACGGAAAATCCACAGCATCGGCAAATGGGTGCTGCTTTCTGCCTGGGGTGAACTGTAGCTAACATTTACTAAGCCCTTAGTATACTAAACCCCATTTCTGGGATGAAGACGTTGAGGCTTAATGCCACTCACCTAGTGGCAGAACTGGCTGGCTATCTTCAGAGCCTCTCCTCTTCACTAAGGTACCTGATACTCTACCTCTGTGTTAACAGCTTTACTAGGGCCTTTCAAATGATCTGAAATTCAAAACATTTTCACTGGGAGTTCAACACTAGTTTAAAAAAAAAAAAAAAAAACTTGAAAAAGAATGTTTAAACCACAACAGCAACTCGAAAGATTAGATGGGAAGCTTAGGGGCAGTGAGTTTATGTTATATGGGGGAGGAACTCAGAAAAGGAAGGTAAGAATGGTTGCAAAACTCAAAGAATGTAATCAAAGTCACTGAATTGTACATGTAGAAACGGTTGAATTGGTGTATGCTTTTGCTGTGTATATTCTCAACAACCAAATAAAATTTTAAAAAAAATCATTGAAACCATGTAGCACAATTGTGACAATTTTCTCAAGCAAAAGAAATTATTTTATTGTTCTAATGCACCATGGGATGGTGGATGGAGCAGGTGTGCCACAGGGTCTTTGTTTGCTTTGGGGAGACTTGAGGAGTGAGCTCTGCGGCCAGAATGAGTGAGGGTGAACAGGCAACAGCCCTCTAAGACTTCTGAGAGGAGCCACTTGTAGACTGCAACTGTGTTCCTCTAAATGTGTTGCAGCTTGGGAAGAAGGGATAGAAATGATCTCAGGTGTGTTTGGAGGATATGCAAATTCACTTTTTACTATTCTTTAATTATAATTTCTCTCCAAGTTTTTCAGAGACATGGAAACTCAGTTCTTCAGCTGGTCCTAAAATTCCTTCCTCTGCTACCCCCTCTTCACACTGACCCCAGCCCACCTAAGTCTAACACCAGCTTTGGGGGATTTGGAAACTACTGGAGATAAGGTCAGTTGGGAAGTTAGGAGGTCGTGGATGTGGGAAATAAAGGTGTAAAAAGGGGGAAGAAAATTTGGTTTTGCTTTTAAGACACCGGACACCGCCAAGGTTCTGCAAAACCTTTTGCAGCTTTTGCATACAGCCTTAAAGTCATCAGCGCCCCACTGTGGAATTCAAACCTAAGCTTGTCACAGTTGTTAACACCTTCTTTGACCAGGCTTTTTATATTTGACAATTATTCTCTCCTGCGCTTCTTTCTTGCCGGCAGTAAAGTTCTGCGGTCTTGGTTTTAGCGAGTAACCTACACAACGAACAGCCCCTTCGAGTGCAGAAGTCCGGGGAAGATTTCTACCGGCCCGCCGGGTTTGCAGGGTGAGTAGGTTTCTAGGCTTAGAAAGCTGGGAGCTGGGGGAGGGGGACCGGACAATTTTGGAAGTCTCTACGGGTAGTCTTGAAAGTTCACAGAGCTTAGGGTTCTAGACTGGGCACAATGACCGCCACCCACCCACCCCATCCACACCCCCCGCAGCTGGGCCCTGGGACGAACGCGGAGCAGCTCAGCCTTCGGCCTTGTTGGGGGAACCCAGTTTCTGAGAGGGCTCAGGGCGCAGAGGTTGCGAGTGTCTGGGATCCGGAGGAGACGCAACCACTCGAGCCCCGGCGCCCCCGCCAAGCGCTGGCTGCAGGGCCGAGCTCTGGCTGCAAGGCGCTCCCTCTGACCTAGCCGGGAAGTGGGTGCTCCCTGGCAGCTCTCGGGGGAGCCCTCCCACTCTTCCCAACTTTCCCGGCCCCAGGGCCGGAGGAGGGCGCCTCTCCCGGCTGGGACGTGCTCGGTACTTAAAAGCGGCTCGGCGGGGCCAGCGCTCGTCAGTCGGAGCGCGAGGCGGCGGCAGCGGCGACGCACTGTGCAAGGAGGAGCGGTGGCGAGGGAGTGGGAGGAGGGGCATGGAGCAGCCGTGGGCCTGCTGAGCACCGGAGCGCGGCAGCCAGCGGCACGGTGAGCGCGGGGCTGGAGCGGGTACTTTTGAGGGGCGGGGTGCGTGGGGGCTGCGCTGGGGACCTGGGCGGGCCGGCTCCAGGGCTGCCTCTGGCCCAGCTCCCGGACGGACCCCCATCGACTCCCCCGGCCTCGGGAGCTCCGCGTCCAGTGGAAGACCAGAGGCGGCTGCGGCATCCCAGGCTTCCCGGTGGCGGATCCTGCAGCCCCCTCTCCACTGACCCCTCCTCCCTTTCTTCCTCCAGCCTCTCCTCCTTTCTTCCCTTCCGGCTCCTGTTTTGTGAATGAATCGGGAGGCGGAGGATGGTATTGGGCACAAGGCTGGTTGGAGTGCCCCCCACTTGCCTGAGGGCTCGTACTTGTCCGGGCACCAAGGTACCTGGCATCCAGGTTCATGCGGATGAGCCGGACCACGAGTGTCCGGTCCTCGCCGGCCACCACCACACGTGTCCGCAGGACTGGGCTCCACCTTCCTTTGCCGGCTCCGAGGGGCCGGAGGGCGCCCGGGAGCGAAGGAAGGAGCCCTCGCCCAGCGCACAAGTTTCCATCCCTCCGCGTGTGGGCCCCGCAGCGGGCGCACCTGTCAGCAGGAGAGAAGCTGCAAACCAGGCAGCTCCACAAAGTTCCGCGTGCTTCCTTGGCTAGGGGTTTCTCCCTCCGTCGTCCGAGGGCTGACCCTGAGGAGCACCCCCAACCTCATGCCCTTCAGGTTCGCGTTAGCCCGCGTTGGCCAGGCTCGGATGGATTCCTTCTGCGTGAAGCCAGGGCAGAGGGGAGGGAGGCGGTCTAGGCTGCTGGGAGCCCCCTCCGCCGGCTTGGGTGCACCGCCCGCTGTCTGGACTGGGGCATCTCAGCCAGAGCCTGCACGACAGCGCCTGATTGTACTTGGGGTCTCTGGCTGCGGGACCTTCTTGGGTCCTCTGTGGGGAGGGAGTGCATGGGCAGTGCCTCCAATTCCTTTAGGGAAAGAAGGGGCCGGCGACATCGGGGATGCTGCCTTTGTCTGTAGGCACACTTTGCCTAGGTAGCTGAGGCCCCAGGGAGGTGAGTAGGGGGGCTGGTCCACCTTGGGTTTTCTGTTCCTTCCCGGCCGGGTCGTGGGAAACCCGCACGTGGGTGTGGCCGGCAACGCCTTCACCAGGACGTGAGGCTCAGGCAGGGAGTGGCGGGTAGAGAAGCGTGGCCAGTGTCTTCTCGGCTGCATTAACCTGGGGGGCACCGCCTCTAGCACTGCACGGAGGCGGGGCGCCAGCGCCTGGCAGGTTGCTGGGCTGGTCTCAGCGCTCCCCCGACCCTTCCCAGAGCACAGGCGAGCAGCGGGGCCCACAGTGCCCCCTCTGCATGTAAGCTCCAGAGCGGAACGAGATGCAGGGCTTGGGGGCCCCTGTGTAGCAGGCTCTTGCAGGGAGGGGGGACCAGGGAGGGCTGGAAGTCCTGCAGAGGAAGCACGCGGTAGGCTCCCCGAGATGGCGGTGCAGAGCGCCCAGAGGCCGAGCTTCCCGGAGAGGCGAGGCTGCCAACAGCTCCTTCCGGACCGAAGCTGCTGGAAGGCTGCTGGTGCCTGAGTCTCAGACGGATTAACCAGTGACTGCGTCTCTCTCTACTCTTCCCGTATTAGAGGGGGCAGGGGAACAGGCCCCGCTCCCATGGCAGGAAGGTGTGTTTGTGTGGGGGGCGAGGGGTCTTTTCAGTGAGACCTGGAATTGGAGCAAGCTTCGAAGTGAGACTTCATTGTATGTAGACGTTGGGGGCAGATCAAGTAGGTGGCAAGGAGAGGGGATGGGAGAAAGCCTGGGTCAGAATGGAGAGCTGGGAGCTGTACTCAGCCTGGGGTCCCTCAGCCTTGCCCTTCCCATGGGCTCTGGAGTAAACTACACTCAGTCTGCCCACATGGGTAGCCCTGCACTTCCAGAAGCGCTCCCAGTGTCAGAGAAATGATTTACCTGAGATCTGTGAAGCAAGAAACCATTAGAACCCCCACTGTACTGATGTGGGCACCAAGTCTCAGAAAGAACTTGGGCAACATCAGGCAGCCAGGAGGTGGTAGAGCTATGTCTCAAGCCCAAGTCTTCTGGTGCCAAGTCCTGAGCTCTTGTCATTAAAGCCCAGCTGTTTCCAACAGGGCAGGTACTAGGAGCCTGTCTTAGTTGAAAAGGAAAACCTGGCAGCATTTCCAGGAGTGGCTGGGAAATGGGGTGAGCACAGAGGTTCCCCACGGGCACTATGACCAAGTGGATGGGGTGCCCCAGGTGGCTGCCTCTGGGTGGCGGCTGCAGTTCCCCTCCTCTTGTGCCCTTGAGTGCTGGCCTTCCAGGAGGGCGGTCCACAGCGCAGCTCTCATTTCCTTTTTGTTCCCTCTTCTGCTTTTCCCATTTGCTTTCCCTTTCTTTTCCTGCATCTCAAGTGAATGAGGAAAAGGTGAGAAAGCAGAGAACAAAGGGAAACTTTCTCTTATTGAGTTTGCCTGGCACTTCTTTGTCTCCTGCTGTTTATCTTTTACTTCCCCACTTTCTTCATGGGCCTCATTGGTGACTGTGCTTTACTGGCAGATATTCCTCTCCCAGAGCGCAGTCCCCTTGTGAGGACAGGGCAGGCAGAAGCTCTTCGTCCTACTGACTTTTTCTCGCTGCCCTTCTCTCTACTCCCTACCCTTCCCTCTCCTCCTGACCAGCCCCTCGGGTGCTCAGAGCTGCCTCTGGCCTCATGGCTCACCGCTACTAAAGCTCACCTATTAAGAGCTGTGGGTCAGGCTCAGGCAGATCAGAGTTCTGCCATCTACCAGTTGGGTGTCACATAAATCTCTTTGGACTTTGGTTTGTCTAACAATAAATATTATTCTAAGTGTTTTACATACTAAAAAAACCAAACCAAACCAAACCCGTTGCTGTTGAGTCGATTCCGACTCACAGCGACCCTATAGGACAGAGTAGAACTGCCCCATAGAGTTCTCAAGGATTCGAACTGCCGACCTTTTGGTTAGCAGCCGTGGCACTTAACCACTACCCGCCAGGGTTTTACGTATACAACCCATTTAACCCTCAAAGATGTTGTGAGGTTACTACTGCAGTCCACATCTTACAGATGAAGTAACTAGGGGGAGGGGTTAAGAAACCTGAACACAGTCACACAGGATGTGGCAGAGCTGGAATCTGAATCCCAACAGTTTGGCTTCTGAGTCTACAAATAGTCTTAATCATGCTCAATAAATGGTAATCATTTTTATCAGTGGGTTAGTCCCCTGCTATGGGGTCCCCACACCCATTGACTGGAGATGCTGACTCCTGCCTGATCCCACATCTCCCACCTTCCCTGCCAGATGCCGGTGCAGCTGACGACAGCCCTGCGTGTGGTGGGCACCAGCTTGTTTGCCCTAGCAGTGCTGGGTGGCATCCTGGCAGCCTATGTGACAGGCTACCAGTTTATACACACAGAAAAGCACTACCTGTCCTTTGGCCTGTACGGGGCCATCCTGGGCCTGCACCTGCTCATCCAGAGCTTGTTTGCCTTCCTGGAGCACCGACGCATGAGGCGGGCTGGCCGGCCACTGAAGCTGCCCTCTCTGCCACGTGCCTCGGTGGCACTCTGCATCGCTGCCTACCAGGAGGACCCTGACTACTTGCGTAAGTGCCTGCGCTCAGCTCAGCGCATTGCTTTCCCTAACCTCAAAGTGGTCATGGTGGTGGATGGCAACCGCCAGGAGGACACCTACATGCTGGACATCTTCCATGAGGTGTTGGGTGGCACTGAGCAAGCCGGCTTCTTTGTGTGGCGCAGCAACTTCCATGAGGCAGGTGAGGGTGAGACTGAAGCCAGCCTGCAGGAAGGCATGCACCGTGTGCAGGACGTGGTACGGGCCAGCACTTTCTCATGCATCATGCAGAAGTGGGGAGGCAAGCGCGAGGTCATGTACACAGCCTTCAAGGCTCTTGGTGATTCAGTGGACTACATCCAGGTAAGATGGCCTCCCTAGGGGTGGGTGTGCATGTGGATGTGCCCAGCCAGCCAGGCGTACTCTTCCTCCAGGAATGTTAGGTCCAGTCTAGGCCCCTTGTGTTTGCTGTGCACACCCCTCCGCTGTATTTAAGAAGGCAACAAGGTGAAATGGTTCTGAACAGCAGTCCAGGGGTCAAATCAACCTGGGCTGGAATTCTGGTTGGGCTGTTCCTTAACTCTGTGACTTTGGACAGGTCTCTGAACCGGTGTCCCAATAATAATAATAGCTAATGGGTATCTAGTACTTACTTCATGCCAGGCACTGTTGTAGGCACTTGCTACATATTTGCTCTTTTAGTCCTCATAATACTCCGAGGGGATAAACATCCCCTTACAGAAAGTGAAACTGAAGCTCAGAGAGGCTAAGTAACTTGCCTAATGTCCCACTGCTAGAAAGGTTCAGAGCCAGGATTTGAGCCCAGGCAGTCTATCTTGATTGAGTCTGCTGTTATCCGTTATGCTATAATGCCTCGCCATTGGCAATGTGGGGATAAGCCTTTTCGTACACAAATATGGTGAAGATCAAAAGAGATCCTGCTCAAAAGTGCTCAAAATGTTGTTTTCTTATAGTCTTAAGCCAGAGAAGTCCCATTCGCTGGTGTCAGGTTTGTGTATGTGAGGTGGGTGGTAGAAACAGGTGTGAATCACCTGCAGGCTTGATTTTGCAGCAGCCTGGGCAGGTGAGCTTCCTTCCCGTCAAAGGGTCATTGACACCAGCCTGGAAATTGTATTAGGCTGACAAGGTTGACACAGCTTCAAATTTCAAATAAAACCTAGAACTGAGAGGGTTAAAGCTCACTCATTTTGTTACAGAGTAGAAACTGAAACCCAGGGCTCCTGATTTCTGGTCCAGAATTCTTCCCAGCATCCACACTGCTTCTGTTCCTTTCTCTGCTGTTCTCTGGGGGGGGTTGCCCATCACTTGACAAATGCTTGAATGAACAGTGGATGTTCTGGAAGCTCACCTGCGTACCAACTCAGTCTTGCTGACAGCGGGTTGAGTCCTCCAATATTATTTAAATTTTAAATACTGTGCCCAAGGACCCCTGGTGGTGAAGTGGTTAAGTGCTTGGCTGCTAACCAAAAGGTCGAGTTTGAACCCACCAGTTGCTCCACAGGAGGAAGATGTGGCAGTCTGCTTCCATAAAGATTACAACCTTGGAAACCCCATGGGGCAGTTCTACTCTGTCCTATAGAGTCGCTATGAGTTGGAATTGACTCAACGGCAACAGGTTTGGTTTTTGGTTTATAGTGTACCTACCTCAACTTGCTGCAGATTTTTTTTTTTTTCCTCTTTGAAAGTTGGATCCTCACATGAAAGTTGGTGCATTTCTCTTTTTCTGTCTCCTTAGGCCCAAGGACCTCCCCAGCCTTTCGGGAGGGACATGAGGCTTAGAAGGCTGTTGCATTCCACAGTTCACCTGGGGTCGAGGGTCTTTTGTGAAACTTTCCTGGGGGCCCACAAGGCTTACAAAAAGCCTTTGAGCCCTGGCACATGCTCAAGCCACAGTGACTTTGTCATCCACTTCACTGAAGCACAGAATCCACCTAAACCTGCTCTGCCACACATCTTCCTTTCCTGATCACTTCCTGAGTGTTTTGTTGGATCACATCTGAGCCATGTCTTTATGGCTCTGGGATCACTGCCTGAAGGCTGCTCTGGGCTAGAGCCAGTGAATGCTTGATGGATCATCAGCCTGTCTTCTAACAGCCCTACTGCGGTGTGTGTCTTTGCCTCTGTGGGAGAAAATCCTCCCCCAGCCGGTGGGGAAACCCAGGTAGCACATGAGCTCTTCCTTTCCTGATTATCCCTGCTCAGCTAGAAAGACTCTCTGGGGTAAACGAGCAGAGCAGCATGAGAATCGGTTAAGTCAGGGCAGAAAGGAGCGGTGAGACCAGCAGTACTGGGAAGCTTGGCCTGTAAGATGAGGAGGCTCTGGAAGTCTGGATTGAGGTTTCCTGGGACCTTTGCAAGAATAAGTCAGGATGCAAGGATAGGTCTGGTAGGGAGGAAGGAAGAAGCATGTGTGAGGGACCCAGCCTATGGGAGCCCTGCTGATGGCTATGCCTAGTTTCCCTTAGCCTCCTGCTGCTGTTTGTCTTTGGCCACTATCTTAGTTATCTATTGCTGCTATAACAGAAATACCACAAGTGGATAGCTTTAACAAAGAGAATTTTATTCTCTCACAGTCTAGTAGGCTAGAAGTCTGAATTCAGGGTGCCAGCTCCTGGGGAAGGCCTTCTCTCTCTGTTGGCTCTGGAGGAAGGTCCTTGTCATCAGTCTTCTCGGTTTAGGAGCTTCTCTGCAGAGGAACCTCAGGTCCAAAGGACGTGCTCTGCTCCCCGTGCTGCTTTCTTGGTGGTATGAGGTCCCCACATCTCTCTGCTTTCTTCTCTTTTATATCTGAAAAGAGATTGGCTCAAGATACAATCCAGTCTTGTGGATTGAGTCTTGCCTCATTAACGTAACTGCCGCTAATCCCATCTCATTAACATTATAGAGATATGAGTTACAACACATAGGAAAATCACATCAGATAACAAAACAGTGGACAATCACACAATACTGGGAATCATGGCCTAGCCAAATTGATACACATATTTTTGTGGGACACAACTCAATCCATGGCATTCCACCCTCTGGCCCTCCAAAATTCATGTCCTTGCCACATGTAAAACACATTCACCCCATCATATCATAGCAAAAGTCTTAATTTAACTCCAAATCTGAAATCCAAAAATTCCTATTCATCTGTGAAATCTAGAATACAAGTTATCTGCCTCCAAAGTACAATGGTGGAACAGGCATAAGCCAGACATTTCCATTACAGATGGGAGAGATTGGATGGAAAGAAGGGATAACAGGCATCAAGCAAGTCAGCAGAACACATTACATTAGCCCTCAAGGCTTGAAAATAATCCTCTGTTCTCTGAGACCATTTACACAGTGGCCCTGCACTCCAGACTCTGGGTGTTGGCCACACTCTCCCAATTTCTGCATGGAGGCCCCTCGGCCCTGGGCTTCAGCTCCGTCTTCCAGGCCCACTGGAAAGCCAGCCCTGCTCCATTGGCTTTGAGTGGCTTCATTTTCTAGTCCATCTGACTGGCAACTCCACCCTTTGAGACCCCAGAAGTCATGGCCGTACCCTTTGAGACTGAGGCAACTCTGCTTCCTGTGTTCTTGTCTCTTCAGCTTTTGCTTCCTGGTTTCTTGGCCTCTCGGCTCCTCAGCCCTCTCTGCCTGTGTCTGCCCTGCTGGGGCAAGTGTTCCAAAGCTCTGTGGCTCCACTGATAAGTGGCTGGAGGCACCACACTCTGCCAGTGAACTTCAGCTGGAAGGTACTTACCTCTCTTGCTCTGTGGATTGGCAAGCCTAGCTCCACTGTAAGTGCCTAGAGGTACCCCACTCTGCCAGGAAGCCTCCTACGCAAAGGCACTCAGCTTTCTCACTCCATGGGTTGGCTCCAGTGCTCTCTCGCACTGATCTCCTGGTTCTGCTGCTGCTTCTCGTTGTCTGTGCTGTCTCCAGCGTCTAACAGCTCTTTTCACTTCCTTCTGAGTCCTCACCAGAATTGTCTGGCATCTATAATTTCATCAACAGTCTCTTCAAAGCAATCTAGGTTTTTACTATTAGGCACTTTAAAACTCTTCCAGCCTCTACCCATTCACAGTTTCAAAACTGCTTCCACATTTTTGGTATGTGTTAGACCAGTACCCCACTCTCTCGGTACCAAATTCTGTCTTGGTTATCTAGTGCTGCTATTACAGAAATACCACAAGTGGATAGCTTCAACAAAGAGAAATTTATTCTCTCACAGTCTAGTAGGCTAGCCAGCTCCAGGGGATGGCTTTCTCTCTCTGTCGGCTCTGGAGGAAGGTCCTTGTCATCAATCGTCCTTGGTCTAAGAGCTTCTCCGCACAGGAACCTCAGGTCCAAAGGACACGCCCTGCTCCCGGTGCTGCCTTCTTGGTGGTATGAGGTCCCCGTGTCTCTTATGTCATAAAAGAGATTGGCTCAAAACACAATTTTGTAGATTGAGTCCTGTCTCATTAACATAACTGCTGCTAATCCCATCTCATTAACATCATAGCGGTAGGATTTACAACCCATAGGAAAATTACATCAGATGACAAAATAGTAGACAATCACACAACACTGGGAATCATGGCCTAGCCAAATTGATACAAATATTCCTGGGGGGACACAATTCAATCCATGACAGCCACCTGTCTCTCCCAGCATGTACCGGAAAAGCTGGGTAGGGTTGGAGTGTCAGGGCAGCCTCCTTCCTGCAGACTACTGGGCTCTTAGTTGCCAACCTTAGTAACTAAGGGTTTTAGACCTTTGCAGAACAGTCTTGGCTCATCTGTGGATATTGTTCTCTGTTCTGTGAACAGTGACCATAGAGCTCAATCAGGGGTCAGTGAACCATTTTCCTCACCCACTGGTTACCTGGGCTGTTTGTACCATCTCAAAAATTTTTTACAAAACAGACGAGGAGTTGGCCACCAGGGTAAGTGTTCATAGGCCAAGTTCAATTAATAATGGGGCCCCTGCTAGAAGTGGACCATGAGCCTTCCTAGGGCCGTGGGCAGGCAGAACAGGGCTTGATTCAGTCTGATTGGAGGCAGCTGCTGCTGGCAGCCCCCATGCCTATTTAGAGCAGAATTTGGGCAAGAGCAGGCCCTGGCCATATTGGGGCTCTGGTTTTAGAGATTTGGCCGGGGGAGACTGTTAAGGGAGCTTAGAAGGCCTGGCAGCTATTTAGTGGTCTCAGGAAAGGCCTGTGACTGTGGTAGCTCCTTGCCACTGGAGCTGTGTGTTGTCCAGGCCAGAGGCTGAAAAGCGGAACTCTGTTGTTAGCATCCCTATGGGACAGCTTGCGTCAGTAGCCTCTGGCAGGAGCCGTTAGCCTTCTGAGGAGTGTATGTCTCACCCATTGTACCTGTCACCTGATTTTATTGACTCATTCCCTTTCTACCCAAGAACACTGGAAATATTTTGAGACCATTTCTGTGGAGCCTGGCTCTATAAGGGCTACAAATTTGTCTAGTGCTAAGAATTTCCCCCCTCCCAGGCCCAGCACAGACAATCTCCTGGGTTTCTCCCTGTTAGCCTAGCAGCTGTCAAGCCTGTTGTTTGAACTCTCCTCTTCCTTACTTTCCTGCCTTATGCCTCTCACCCCTTCCTATGTGGCATGGATATCTTTGCTAGAGGCTAGAAGTGAGCCAGGTGAAAGGAGGTTATGTCCCTCAGGCAGTAAGCAGTCTGGTGGGGTGTGTGTGTTGGCCTGAGGCCAAAATGGGCTGACAGTGCACTTATTCTGCAGGTGTGTGACTCTGACACTGTGCTGGATCCAGCCTGTACCATTGAGATGCTTCACGTCCTGGAGGAGGATCCCCAAGTAGGGGGAGTTGGGGGAGATGTTCAAGTAAGAAGTAACCAGGGGCTCCTGGGGGTGAGGGGATCTGGCCTCTTTCTGTCTCTTAATCCAATTGGATGTGCCTGAGAAATGGGCATCTTGATTTCCTAGTATGCGGGCGGGAGGGGTTCCCCTTTGAGTTTTCACTGGTATCAAAGGGCTCACTTGCTACCCAACCCCTCTCCTGCTCTTTTTCAACCTGAGGGAAAAAAATCACTAACAGGTATGGAGAGGGCCTATACAACTGTAAGGGGATAGTATTTTACAGCCATGGATCCCAGAGGATGGTTCCATTTTGGCTGGTGGTGCAGCAAGTAAGCCAGTGGTGTCCCTGTGGTAGCAGGGCATGAAATGAGGCAGGCCATCAATTAGTTCCAGAGTTAGACCCTTGAGAAGCCCTGCTGTTAGGGAACTTGGGCTGAAGAGGTCTGGGCTATATGGAAAGAATTAGGAGCCATATCTTCTCCAGAGATACTGCTGGCAACATATCGTGTCTTCTTCCCTAGAAGCTTTCTATCTGCAGAAGGTCAGGACCCATGGCTGAGGGGTTGCTTTGCATCTTTCCCAAAGTCTGCTCTTTGTCACCACCACAGGCTGCCTCCTGAGATTAAAGGTGGTTTTGGTCACTAAAGCAACTGAACTGGGAAAATTAGTGCAGATGACAGAGGGGAGGGGGAGCTGGTGCTGGTGTTGGTGCTGGGGAGAGTAAATGGGAGTGGTTGGCTCCTCTGAGCCTCAGGTTTCCCAGGGCTAGCTGGGCTAGAACTGATGGCCAGGAATTTGAGCAATGGGCCACAGAACTCATGAGGTAGGCAGACCTCACAAGTGCTCTGGTCTCCATCTCCTCTGGCTGGCTGCAGAATGCGGCTTATGTCCTCAGGGTGAGGCCCAGCATCTCTGGTTCCCTTGCAGATCCTCAACAAGTATGATTCATGGATCTCCTTCCTGAGCAGTGTGCGATACTGGATGGCCTTCAACGTGGAGCGGGCCTGCCAGTCCTACTTTGGCTGCGTGCAGTGTATTAGTGGGCCCTTGGGCATGTACCGCAACAGTCTCCTCCAACAATTCCTGGAGGACTGGTACCACCAGAAGTTCCTAGGCAGCAAGTGCAGCTTTGGGGATGATCGGCACCTCACCAACCGAGTCCTGAGCCTTGGCTACCGAACTAAGTACACAGCACGCTCCAAGTGCCTCACAGAGACCCCCACCAAGTACCTCCGTTGGCTCAACCAGCAGACCCGCTGGAGCAAGTCTTACTTCCGGGAGTGGCTCTACAACTCTCTGTGGTTCCATAAGCACCACCTCTGGATGACCTATGAATCAGTGGTCACGGGCTTCTTTCCATTCTTCCTCATTGCCACGGTCATACAGCTTTTCTACCGTGGTCGCATCTGGAACATTCTCCTTTTCCTGTTGACGGTGCAGCTAGTGGGCATTATCAAGGCCACCTACGCCTGCTTCCTTCGGGGCAATGCAGAGATGATATTCATGTCCCTCTATTCCCTTCTCTATATGTCCAGTCTCCTGCCGGCCAAGATCTTTGCCATTGCTACCATCAACAAGTCTGGCTGGGGCACTTCTGGCCGAAAAACTATTGTGGTGAACTTCATCGGCCTCATCCCTGTGTCCATCTGGGTGGCAGTCCTTCTGGGGGGGCTGGCCTACACAGCTTATTGTCAAGACCTGTTCAGCGAGACAGAGTTAGCCTTTCTTGTCTCTGGGGCTATCCTGTATGGCTGTTACTGGGTGGCCCTCCTCATGCTATATCTTGCTATCATCGCTCGGAGATGTGGAAAGAAGCCAGAGCAGTATAGCTTGGCTTTTGCTGAGGTGTGACATAGCCCCCAGTCAGGGCGGGAAAAAGTGCAATGGATGAGGGAGGGAAGGGAAATGAAAAGATAGGGTGGGAGGGAGAAGGGAGTGATGTATTTTAATTTCTTAATGGTCTAATGGACAAATCTGAAGTATAAAGAATGACTACTGCAGTATGGCCTGGGGGAGCTCTGCCTAGAGGAGGCAAACAAACTCCTCAGGCTAAGGGCAGAGGGGGACTTGTTTCCAGGCTGCCTGTTGGCTTCTGCACACAGGCAGTGGACCCTAGGAGAGATTTCCACTTCCTCCTCCTAGGATCCAGAGGCAACTCAGAAGTGTGCTAAACCAAACACTAAGTTCTATTCAGCGGCAACTTCTGATGGGTGAGTAAATGACAGCTTGTGGGAAGGGTTCTCCTAGTTCGTCTGAACACACCAGAGGAAGTGGGAGAATTCCCACTGACAGATCTGGGCCAGCTAGTAATGCCCACCCCCCTCACCTCCATCTAGTCATCAATGCAATAAGATTGTGCCTGAGATACAAGGCCCAGAGGCCTGGTCTTTGGGCGTCAGAAAACAGGGTCCAGGAATGGTGCTTTATTGTGTGATATACCCCACCCCGCATCTCAGTATCCCAGGGATAAGCCCAACCAGAATGGTGTTAGCATTTACCGGCTTTTAAACATGTACATACATGTATGTTGAAAAGGAAAGTGTGCCAGGGGGAGCAAAGAGATTGTGGTGGTGCTAAAGGCCAAGAGCTATGTGGAGGCCTTGGGCTGAATGTGTTCCAAGTAGAAGCTGCCCAGACCTAGCTTGTCAGTGATCTCTGTTGGGGAGATGTTTTGTTCATCTACCAGGAAAGTTACACCTCACCATGCTCAGAAAGAAGTGAGGTCTCAGGTGCATACATACTCCTGAATTCCTCTCAAATTCAGCTCTGACCTGGGTGTAAACCGGCCTCCTTGATTCACTTCCTTCAAGGGTTATGTTTCTTTGGCTAACTAGTCACCTCTTGCATCCTCATCACAGCTAAGTTTTTCAAGATAGCAACTTGGGCAGAACCTGCGTTCTTATAGGTCCCTCTACAACAGGCAAGCCTGCCCTCAGCACATATGGGAAGCACTATTAGGAACCTCTGGCCGAAACTGGCTGCAATCCTGGGACTGCTTGGACAGAGGTTCTTCAGCAGTTGGTTAGCAAGTGTGGCTTTCAGTCTACAGTTCATGACCATTCTCTCCAGTGAAAAGCTTTTCAGAGTTCCCTAAATTAGTCCTCAAACCCAGGCTGCTCACCTTTGAGACTGTCCATTCTCAGTGACTTCTCCACGGAATTCTTACAGCCAGGTTCTGGAGTCATTATTGCATTTGCTTGCTTCTTTCCAGAAACCAAACTAGGAGATGAACTGTTTGCTAAATCCTGAGGTTCTTGCTTCCACCTCTCATGCCTCTTGAGGCTACTTGATTCCAACTAGTCTTTCCATCTGCTTTTTTGGGGGTTGGGGGCGGGGGGTTGGGGGAGAGGCATTTTCTAGTGATTTGCAGTCCAGACTATTTTCAGCTCTCGAGTTTGAAAGCTGGGATCTTAGGATCTTAGCTTATTCTCTTTTCAAACTTCCATTCTCAGAAGGGCCAGTTAATCCCTCAGAACCAGCACTAATGCAGAGGGTAGCTGAGGGGGCAAGTCTCTGTTGTACCCAGGTGCTTCCTACAAAAGAAAGAAGTGTACTCTGAGCCACAGATGGGCAAACTCTGGTGCTTTCCTTCATCTCCCACGAACTCAAGGGATTTTCAGGTGCAGCTAACAAGACTGCTTGGTTGGTATCGGGCCCAACCCATGAAGGCTGGGAAGCAGCAGCAGTCATTTGCTAAAGGCAGTTGTTCCAGGCTCTTCCGTGTTTTTGCTGGCCAAGAAGTAAACTATTTTGAGCGCTACAATGGAGGAAATCCGGTCTGCCAACTGCAGAGCTCAGACTTCACTAAGGGCTTGTTTTTCTTCAGCTTTTACTTGAAGGTTAATACAGGAGATGGGCTCCAGATGGAGAACTCCTGGTTGTTCTACCATCAGCTCTGCCTTGCACTGTAGTTAATTTTCCTCAGATCAAAAGTAGGCAAGTACAGGTAGTAGGCTCACAACTTTTGACCTCGACTGGTTTTTCTAAGTTATTTTGTACATTTTTCAGCAGCAAAAAAAACCAAACCGGGTCTTCAGCTTTATCTGTTTCTTGCAAGGGAAGAGCCTTTATACAATTGGACACATTTTGGTTTTTCCTCATTTTTTGAGAATTTTAACCCTCTTTTGTATTATTTCTACAGTAATTTGTAAATGTATTTATTTTTACCTGTTTTTACTTTTCAGGTCAAATTTTTTATACTACACTTATTTGTCAAAATAAAGATTCTCATGTAATGCTGCTATTTCTGAGTTACTTCCTCCCTCTTTGTACTTTATGAAAGCTAGCTCTTTGTTTCAAGAGGCACTTCAGACAGAAACGCAGTTTTGTCAAGGTAATTTCAGTGAAACTCAAAAGAAGAGTAAAAGTTGTCACAGCTGCCTCTAGATCTGGGGAAGACAGCAGGCCCACCTTGGTTATAACTTCCACGCTAATTAAGGTGGCTTAACTTTTATTGTAGAGGTGGGCAGGGTCTTTGGTAAATAACTGGCAGATGAAGGAGCCAGCGCTAAGGCTAAAAACCAAAACTTGCTTCCTTCTCAAGTGAAAGTATTTTACCTAGCAAATAATAATACAGGATTATGACCAAGCTGAAACAATTAACAGCCATGGGTAAATTTCCTTCTCTGTGAGACAGGTAACAAAACAGAGTGACATGAACAGCCCTCTCATCCCATTTATTAAGGAAACAGTAAGAAAAGATACAACGCAGGAAAAACACCAACCGTCCTTTCACATCAGGCTGAACAAAAGCACAGTGATTTCTCCCCTTCACCACCCCCCCACCCCAGTTCTCACATCAGTTTAAATTTTGAGGTTCTTCGATTGGGGTACCAGTGGAGAGAGAGCTGGATGAGCAGTGGGGCCTTAATTCTGGCCTCCTCTAAGTCCCAGGAGGAGGTCGCCTCAGGCCCAGTCAGGCAGAAATTGTATTTGGTGGGTCTCTGAAGTGGCTGCCCACCTCCCTGTTCTGTGTTCAAGTCCCCAGGGAAAGGTATGGCAGTAGAGGATGACCAGGTCCAAGCCTCCCAGGTCACGGCTACCAAAGCATGGTCGGTTCTCCAATACGACATTTCTAAATAGCAGTGAGCAGATTCTCCAGTAGTGAGCAGGGGACTATATATGAACCGGGACTTGCAGGCCAATGCATCCCTGAGGAAAAGTCCACGAGAATAATTCACAAAACTAGTAAGAAACAAGGGGCAGAAAGCCATAGGACAAAAGCACAGCAGGCTTCCGCAAGGCTGGAGATCCTATCTCTTAAAGCCAGGATCATTCCCACCAGCCAAAGTCCATGTCCCACAAATAACATTCCACCTTCAGTGAAGAAAAAAGCAGAATTTGAAAAATATGGCTCATCTGAACTTGAGCCCCAGCTATGTACTTCAGATCACAGCTCTGTTATCTACCCTTTTACTTAAATCATAGCCCCTGCCCAGAACCACAGTGCCTGGACACCAAGGCGGTCCTGGAGGGAAAATGTTGTTTAAGGGGGTAACATTCCATTTGGGTACATTGCAGCTATTGGACCCCCTGGTCTGGGGAAAGCAGCTGTGTTTGTGCCAGGGAGGCTCCCCACTCTAGGAAATGGGACCAAACTCTTGCCTGCAGGGCCATTCATCCTTGGAAAGGAAGCTGGGTTTAGACCCAGGGTCCCAGTTGGCCTTGCAAAAGGAGCTGGGTTGATACCCACAGGGCCTGCTGGAGAAGTGCCCAGGGGCCCAGCAGCTGACCTGGGAAAAGCAACTTGACCAGGGCCTAATGGGCCAGTAGACCTTGGAAAGGTAGCTGGACTTGGACCCTGCAGGCCAGTGGCTCTTGGAAAGTTAGCTGGGTTGGGACCTAATGGCACAGAGGCTCTTGGGAAAATTGCTGGATTTGAGCCCTGGAGGCCAGCAGACCTTTGAAAGGTAGCGGGGTTTGAAGCCAATGAGCCAGAAGACTGAGGGAAGGCAGTTGGGTTCAGTCCCCCTGAACCTGTTCCCCTTGGGAAGGGACTGGCATTTATCCCTATAGGGCCAGTTGGCCTTGAGAAAGGAGTTGAATTAGGGCCCATGGGGCCAGGAGCCCGTGACATGGGAGATGGATTTGGCCCTGAAAAGCCAATTCCCCGAGAGCCAGGACCCGAGTTTGGGCCTATGGGGCCAGGTACTCTTGCCATGGAAGATGGGCTTGTGCCCATGCTTCCAGAAGCCTGTGAGAAAGAAGCCGAATTTGCTCCTAAAAGGCCTGCTGCTCTTAGAATGGGGGCAAGATCTAGGCCTTGAGGCCGAGCCATTCTTAAGTTAAGACCAGATCCTGTGCCCAAGAGACCACCACCTGCTCTGGCATCCAGATTAGGGCCTAGACCCAGGCCACCCACCCTTGGGCTGGGCCCAAGGCCTGGGCCCAGGCCACTTGCTCTTGGGGTGGGCCCAAGGCCTGGGCCTTGAAACACACCTGACCTGGGAGCAGGATTTGTACCTAAGAAGCCTGATCTCAAACTGGGACTTGGTCCTGGGCCAAGGCCAACTGGCCTAGGATTGGGAGGACCATTCCCAGAGGTCAAAAGGACACCTGTTCTCAAGTTGGGTCCAGATCCAGGGCCCATGGGGCCCCCACTTCTAGGGTCAGGACCTGCTCCCAGAAGGCCACCTGTCCTTGGATTGGACATAGGCCCTGCGCCCGGGAGACCTCCTAACCTTGGGTTAGACAGGGGCCCCGGGCCTGGAAGAGCCCCTGCTCTAGAATTTAGAGCTGGGCCTGGGCCGGGGCCTGGGCCTGGGCCCAAGAGGCCACCTGGCCTTGGGAAAGAAACTGTGCCTGTGCCAGTAGGATTCATCCCTCTTGGAAAAGAAGCCATACTTGGGTCACGAGCACCAGCAGGGAAGGGCGCTGGATTTGAAGCCAATGAACCTGATGGAGTTGGAAAAGGAGATGGATTCCTTGGAAATGGGGCCAGATTTCCACCAAGAGAACCAGCTGCCATAAGGAAGGGATCCGAGTTCACGCCCAGTGGGTGGCCTGTGTTCAGAACATGACCCCCTTGTGGTCCCAGGGAACCGTCGAGCCGACCTCGGGGTGGCAGTGGAGCACGAGCCCAAGGAGTTGGCCGCTCTCTAGGGAAAATCCGGGGTTCTTTCATACTTTCTTGGGGACGTTGGTGATAATGGGCTTGGGACGGGTTTTGAAAAGGATCTTGTTTTTGATGAGCGCTGTCACCAGGTACCGGGTGCCAGTCTTGCAGCCAAGCTCATCACAGTCCTGCTCCCCAGGTGTGTGTTTGACAAGGACGGCAAAAGGTTTCTCCAGGTGGATGATTTTCCCATACAGGATATGATGTCCCACGATCAGCACAGGGATTCCCTTTGGCAGAACAAGAACAAGACGCTTGAGATTCTGGGTGAAGTCCTAATACCCAGGTGCCTTCTGAAGCTGCTCTTGGCAGGCAATGCTGCCACCTCCCTTCCCTGGTCTGGCTCTACCACTGTTGAGCAGCCACTCTGGACAACCCACCCTTCTGCCCTTTTCACACTTTCTAGCCCCACATAAGAGAATTTCCACTTTTAGAAATGTGATCCTTCCAGATTCCCCAAAGCTAAATTTCCCTGCTACTGCAGAGATGGGGGAGGAGAACAAGCAGATAGCTCAGCAGATTAGCTAGACTTTGAATAACAAACCTGAGGGCAGTCCTCACTCTGGGTCCTGGGAGCACCACCTTGGTGTAGCTTGCTTTCCTGAGGCATTATGCAGGGAAAGAAAAGCCCCCTCACCTCAGTGGTGTAATGTAGGTCTCCCAGGAGGTTTCCAGCTAATCCGGTGCTGTAGCGAGCCTCGATCTCCCCCTGTAGCTCCATCAGCACCCATTCTGCCAGGCCTCCAGCCCCAGCACTGCAAGCAAAGGGCTGGCGGTTACAATATTTTTGAAGGGTGAAGGGTGAGTAGTGTCTTACACCACCATTCAAGGCCCAAAGGAACTCTTGGTTGAGCACAACTTCTTGGGAAACCGGGCAATACTAGGCACTGAACTAGAAATTAAAATGCAAGGATTTTGCGAGATGCACCTGAGGACCCTGATTCTTCCAGGAAAACTGCAAACCTATATAACCCTAATCATTCAAGCTAAATGAACAAATCTCAAAATGTACTCACCTGGAAATAACAATTTGTACCATGAGCTTTCTGTCTTTAAAAAGCAACTGAAAACAAACTGGAGAGAGAGAGGGGGAGAAAAGATTTAGGATATTAATAATGATAACAAATACTTATCACTGTGTGCCAGGAAAATTTCTAAGTTTTATTCTAACAACCCTGTAAGGTCTAAGTTTTGTCAGTGATATTGTACATATGAGATCAGGTGACTTCAGATCACCGATGGTGATCCATACCACAGTATGGAAAATTAACAGGCATCATAATTGTGATTAAGATCATGTAGCTAGTAAATCAGAGCTAGGATCTGAACCTAAGACATATATGTACTGCAGAGCCCACACTCTTGACCACTATGCTAACCTGGGTTTCTCTACTCTGTATATTTCTTAAAGATGAAGGAATTCTTTTACTTCTTTCTTGCTTTGGCTGTTTTACATTCCAAAGTTCAAAGGGGTTCCTTTAACTAAAAATAAAGCGAATTAGAGAACTGAAAAAATCCTTCAGACAACTTTAGTGAATGGTAACGTGACTTCTGACGCGTGTCTTCGAACACTTTGACCATCTTCCACTTAAATATGAATACACCGCAATACGTAATCAACTTTTTATACAACAGCACCACCTGGTGGCAAGTCTGGTGTACTCTATGAGATGGGTTACAACAGGACATTCCCCCCCCCCCCCCCGCCCCCGAAACAACTGGCTTCACTTGCACTTGTGTCTTTCAGGGAAGGATAGACTAATGGGGGGCTGGGCGGTAGGTGATCTAAACTGCAGCTCCTGGCTAAGCCCTTTCAATGTACACAGCGAGTCTAGAGGAAAGGTTATTAGTCCAGTATTTACTAACTGTAATATGGAAAGTTAATAGATATTTTAATTGTGCTCAAGTTTAACAAATACCTGATTAAACAGTTAAATAGGTTTACTTCTAAGTTAGTATTCGCTTTGGGAAAAGGAACTCCAGGGAAAAGCATTTTGCAAGCAGCTTTATAGGACAGCAGAACCTCTACTCCCAGAGCACTAAACACACTTTGGGAATATGGACTTGGTCAACTCACTGGACTTCAAAGATAAATAACAGCTACCATTTGTTTTACTATGGATCGAGTGCTGTGCATATATACAGGTAATATCTCCTTCAATCATCCAGACTTTATGAAATAAGTACTTATCCCTATTTTGCAGATGAGGCTACTAAGGTATACAGAGATTAAATCATTTGCCCTGACAGATAAGGAGACCCCACCACTAACTTGTAGGGAACCACCAAAAGCACTTTAAAATCATTTTCTTCTAAGGTTCCTTGATGGAGAAAGGGTAACAATTTACAATCAGGAGGCCTCAATTCAGGTTCCAGCACGTAGCTATGGAGCTGTTTACTGTGTGATCATGCGCAAGTCACTTAATGATTATGGAGCTAACACCTTTCTTATCTGACTCATTCAACTACTGTGAAGGTCAAATACGACATGTACAAAAACGCTTAAATACCATCAAGTTCTATTCAATAACTTATTTTTTAGAGGGTGAGACAAACAAATCAGCCATTTTCAGAGCATAATTATGACTGTAACTTAAAGAATGCTCAGGACATTTTAACCATGAATCAGAAAAGGCCGGATCTCACTCCTTTCGGCCGCGCATACACACGGAGACAATTAGCATAGCCCCTGCACAAGGACTGCAAGCAAATTCATGAAAAATAACTAGCAATTGAAAAGTTGTGAAGTTTCTCGAGGTCCATAAATGCATATAAATTGAGAAAGGGTTCTTGTAAATAAGCTTCTGATGATTGATGAGGCAGTATGTTTTCCTTGATCGATATAAGTTATAGTAAAACACAGCTGGTTTTAGAGAGGCAACCCAGGTACACGAATGCCTTCTCAATCCGTCCTAGGGAGATCAGTATTTTTAAAGTTAATGACTTAGAAGGCAACACTACTCTCTGGTATCAGAGCACTAGCAGGAAAAAGAGAAAAAACTACTTTCTGATCACATGCTTGAGATGGGTATGTGTGGACTGTTTAGGGAAAGAGAATGCACAAGTATTTCAGTGCATCCCCCACTTCCTGGACAGTTTCCTGTTAGAATAGAATTCGGAACTGTGGCCAAGGTTGGCCAAGGAAAACAGGTGTCTGGGAGTTGGGACAGAGTAGCTACACTTGCATACCAATCCTTGGTGCTTCAATGAGCACACATCTTTACCCATATACATCTGTTGACATGGCAGACATCTAGTGACACCACTGCAAAGAATTCTGTGGCCCGCAGTCTCACATTTCTGCTGCTGCATGCAGTCAGGATTCTCTTGTGCTAGACCTACTGGGATGCTGTACGTGTGTACACGAATGAAGGAGCCCAGCCTACAGGAGTCTAGCTCATAGGAACCCGTGGGCTGAACTGGCTACATTTATGCATATGAGGGTGTATTTACCAAGTTAGTAAAAAATGTAGGGAAGGGCATCCCTTTAGTGAATTTAAAAACTCTACTTTATCACTTTGAGATAGTCTCTAATACCTAAATTCTATTCTTCCTTTTCTTGCTCCTTGGGATTACCACTCTAGGCAAATGTTCTTAGGGCTAGAGTAGGTAGGTATACCCGGGTACTTCACCAAGGGCACACCTGGTGGAGGTAACAGGAACCATGTATTTCTCTTAGTGTAGAAATAATTAAAAAGGATCTGAGAACATGCAGCCTAATCTGTCCCTATCCCCTTGAGAGTAGGCAGAAACAGTAGGAAAAAAAACCCAAAAAAACAAAAAGAGGTAGAGAATATAATACAAGTCAAATCCTAGTAGTAACAGCAAGTAATCCTAGTGATAACAACAAATATAACATTAAAATGAAAATTCTCTGTATAACGAAAAGATTTCTAAGTCTTCAGTCTCAATTCACATATTCTAAGCAACACTTAAAGACAAGTAGAGCGATTTCTAGGTGCTTGTTCTAAGATGTGGCTCGTGTAGAAATTGTACTTTATCAAGAGCAACATTCCAAGGCACCGCATGATGAACACACCATCAATTCATGAACCTAAAAGGGAGTCAAGGGAAGAGCCCCTCCAGCACCTACCTCTCTTAAGAGACTTGAGTTCGAACCCAGATTTGACTAGGATCAACTGTCTTTGGTTAAGAACAATAATTCCAAGCTGACAGTGTAACTGTGGAGCCTGGGTGAAATTTCTGTGATGTAGCTTTTCAAAAGAATTGTTTAAATTCATTGTTTCAGAGTGGTATCACTCTCATAGGCCACATAGAGTGTCATCTTGAAGACATGGGAACATGTGAAGAAAACTAATCCGCTCTCCCCATGCAATGAATTATTCTGTCCACCCCCACTCCCATGCCGTAATCTCACAAGAGGAGAAAAAATGGTTTCTATTCAGTTTTTCTGGGCCTTCACATAACTAAACAAACTAAACAATACATAAGTTCTATATTCCTAAATTAGTCAAATGACTTTAGTTCTGATCTGAAAAGGAAACATATTTTAAAGCACTTTGCGAATTTTAATCCATCTCCCTAATTTTTTCCATTTAAAAAAAGCCTTTCCTGTAGCTTCAATTTTTCTTGAAATGTTACTTATCTAAGTTTGTCCTAGATCATCCCCAGTCTTAAGACCTGGAGTTTGTTTGTAGGTCTTGGGTAAAGTGCTGCATCTCAGGACACTGGTCCAAATGACCTCTGAACCAACCATAGGGAAGCAAAGGAACGGCATTCTCAGAACCAATCCAGACCCACAGAGGGAACCCTAACCAAAACCTAAAAGGTCTGGCTGGAATCAGACCAATCTGGGATGCACTTTAACTGCCATTTGGCTTCTATTTCTACTTTAAAGTTAGTAACTATTAAATTACAAAGAACTTGAAAAAAATCAAAATGCTACATGACTTCTTAAGAAGGTAAGAATTGAGAGCATTATCTTTACAATAAATATCAAAAAAAAAGCTCCATTTCTCACATAGCTAGACATCCTGACAACCATCCTGTGAGATGAGCACTGTTTTTATCATTCCCATTTTACAGGTGAGAGAACAGAGAGGCTAAACATTGAGTAACCAGTCCAATGTCACACAGCTAGTAAGTGGTAGAGCCGAGATGTGAGCCCTCTCTACAATACTGCCTCCCTTGCAGTCTCTCACACAGCTCCCTCTCATACAGTACTTCTCTAAGAAACCTTCTGGTTGGCTTTACAATTATTATCATAGCATCTCTTACAAAATAGCCAATAGGTAATCTACCGGGAAGATTTTACAATTTGCTATCAAAGTAGCTATTATATCTGTGGGGCAAGCAGTTAAAAACAACCAGTAAACCTGCTATTTATCATATCCAATTGATGATTCTCAGGTTTTTGAAACATCCAGAACTATCACTGCTAAGATTTTTTTTTTTTACCCTAAACCTCTGTTCCTTAGTGTAAGGAAAAATAAGCCAAGAGAATAGTGGACATTCTTTGTCATAAATTCATATTCATTGACCAAAGCTAATACTCTTATTCTCTGGTCTTGGAATTGTTAAAAATTAAGGTAACCGACGTCTTTCAGGAACAATATTAAGGAACAATGTAAGCAATAATCCACATAATGGTAGCTGCCCCCAAAATAAAATGTGCTATATACCTAACTGTAAAGAACATATAGCTTTTAGCAAAACAAGGAGCTTTGATCCAACGGTTTAACATAATTACAACTAACTAAATTTTACTAGAGCTAAACAATGTTTCATAAATTGTTTTCATTAGAACCCTTTAACTCATCTTCGATTTTAAGTTTTTTTTTTAAGAAATCAAGGCTTTAACTTTCCAATTCTTAATTTCAAAAATCATTACTTTTTATTTAAATTAAATGTACAACATGAAATATGTCTGCAAACTGTTAGTCCAATGCATTTATTGAGCTCTTATTTTGGCCCAGGGACTATACCCATTGGTTAGTGATAACAGTGAAGAACTCAAGTTGTCAGAGAGACCTGGATTCTGTGATTCTGCCATTTACCCTGTATGTGATAGGAGATAATTTACCCTGCTTTGAGTTTTCCAATCAATAGATTGGGCATAATAAAAGCTCCTATCCTAAAGGGTTGTTGTGAGAATTAAATGCGGTAATGAATGTAAGCCCTTAGCACAGTGCCATATACATGGTATAAGCCTTCAGGGTCAAGCCATTATTATTATTACCCAAAGGAACGTGGCATTTTCTTAGTACAAGTGTACTAGAATGTCTTAATACTATACTGTATAATTATTATTTTAGTGTTGATAGTGAACCAAACATTCTATAAAAGCAGCAGGTCATCAGAACAAAATCAAGTTTAGATAATGCGAGAGTAATTCAAACGTGGCAATCAGGGTTCACCAGACAGCTTCAGGAATTAAGTTCTGGAAGGTCATTTCTCTAAATTTGACTATTTCTCTGTGCCTTTCCCCCAAGTGAAGAATTCAAGAAATTTTATATACAACTGAATACACATTATTTTTATTAGCAGTGTTGTGGTTTTGTAACTGAAGGGGATCTTGTCTTCAACAGGCTTATGTCATTAAGTGCTAGAATTTTATTTCTAAATGAGAAGTTCATTTTCCTCCAAAAAGGGGTTATGGAGGGTAAGTGAAACTGAATGCTTCCAAACTTTTCATTAGTGAAGAGTGTGTTCAAAACCGTGTGTGGATACTATGCATACACGTGGTACTTTCCCATTACATTTTAGGACTCCCATGTTGAAGGGAATCAATTACTGGCATTTGTAGACAATGGGTGGAAAAGATGACTTCAGTCGATCTGAGTTACTCCAGTTTTCTCCATCTTCTGCTACTCTGCAGCTTTTCTCAGCCCTTCCTCCTCTTACTGCTATGGTGCTCTACCTTCCCCAAAGCGCCCTCCCTTCTAGCCCTGTTTGGGGTCTCCCTCTAAACAGCATTCTCCTCCCACTGCACCCCAACTTCACCACCCTTTCCCATGGCCCCCTCCGATCGCATCAGCGAGATCTACAAACACTTCCTCCTATTTCTAGTCCCTCCCACTTTCTAGGACTTCTCAATCCGCCCCCTCCTCTTCTCCAACCCCACCAAATTGCCCCTAAAGCTTCGCTGGGCCCGCTTTCCAAGCTGTTTAACCCCTTTTCCTAGCTCCCAAAGAAATTAATCTTTAAACTGCCCTCCTCCACACCTCCCACCGGAGTGGCCTTTCAAATCGCTCACCTCCTCCCAAAAATTTCTCTTTAAACGTTCTTATTCTGCCATTCTCATTCTCCAAATTATTCCGTTCCCCCTTCAATGCTAAAGCACTTCCCTCCTCCAGCACCCCACCCAACTATTCTCACGTATTCCATTTCGCCCACAAAAAAGCCTGGAATCACTCTCCAGACTGTCTCTTCCTTCCAATGGCTCTCCAAATTAACTTTCCCAGCAACCTCCCACCCCATGATTTAAAATGTCCCATCAAACAAACCTAACAGTCCTGCCCCGCCCCCCACCCCCGCCCCAATCCCACGAAGTCTTTCTGTCATCCTCGCTACTTCCTGGGTTCCTGTTCCACCTCGCTCCCGCAAGCCTCGCGTGTTGGGCTCCCATCCACCCGGTGAAGAGTCCCTGCCCGCACATACCTCGAGGTTCCGGCCCGCGCCGCCCCCTTCTCCGTCCTCCGCCCGCGCTCGCGGCCACCCTTTCCGCCCTTCTGTCGCTCCGCTCCGCCCCACTCGCTCCCTTCCTTCCCTCCGCCTTCCGTCTCCACACCCCTCCCTTTCCCCACAATTCCCAGCCCTCCCACCCCGGGGGCCACTTTGGGGTCGCCCCAACCTCTGCGCGGCCTTCTCCTCTTCCCTCCCCACCCCCCAGCCGCCCCTCCGCTCCCCGCCCCTCTGCTAGCCATTCTTCTACCCGAGTCGCGCGCCCCGCCCGGCCCCAGCTCCCTAGCTACCCGCTCCTTCGCGCCTTCGCATCCATCCCCGACTTGGCCCTCGCTCCTCGCAGCCTCCCGCGCCCCCCGCCCGCGGCCTGACCTGCAATGGCGGCCGCCGAGCGCGGCGCCGCGCGGCCAACGGGCGACAACCGAACCTCCCGCCGCCGTCGCCGCCGCCGCGAGTACTGCCTGCGCACTTCCGGCCTCGCGTCGCGAGCACTTCCGGGGTAGAGCACGAGAGTGCGCGCGCGCACGTGGGCCCGGGGCGGAGAGTGGTGATCGCGGGGCCGCGGTGAGTAGGGGAAGGGGTTTTGAAAGCGTGTGTGACGGGGGGCTCGTTTGAGGGGCTGCGGCGGGTACAAGTTCCGCGCTCAGCGGAGCTCGCCAACTCCTTGGTGCCGCGACAGGATGGGGGCTATTCCACAGACCCCCAGAGAGGGAGGGGGCGGCGAAGACTTGCGAATCTTCACACGCTCTCGTAGCCGGGCCGTACCGAGTGCGCCTGCTTTGCCTGCTAGTTCCGAGCCTTGAAAGGAGGCGAGCGAGTTGCGTAACTATCTCCGACCCTTTTGCGCTGTATGTTTGTTGGCAGCCGGTGGGGTGTGTGTGTGGAAAGGGGGAGAAATAGTGACAGAAGCCAGACAGTACATCTACAGTAAGTCACTAAGTCCTGTCGCTCCCTCCCCGTGAGGAACTCGCGTTTCTGCCCCCTTCCCCCGTGTCAGCACGCCCGTCACTACCTCAGTTTGGGTGTTCGATTTGCAAACTTAAGCCTCCTATAGAGTTGGGAAGAGGTGCTTGGTAAAATGCAGATTCTCTGGTCTCCCGCCTCTCTCCCCCGAAGATTGGAATTCTGGAGTTGTAGGTAGGACCCCAAAGCCTGAATTTTTAACCGTTTCCCAAGGTGATTTTGATACAAGAGTTCTACAAGCCTCATTTTGAGAGACTCTGATTTAGGCTGTCAATGTTTCTTGTTTTCTCTGTCTTTACGTGGTTAGGCCAGAAGTAGTAGGAAGCTGCCCTCCATCCTCTGTCATTCTTTCTTGATTCTGGTCGCAGTGTCTACCCTCTTCTCCCCCAAAGAAACTTCACACACAAAGTAGAAGGGAGAGCCTTAGCTTCTGCACCTCACACAGCTGGTCAGCTCTGTGTTTCTCCCTTATTCGGGTGTGGGCTCCCAGTTAGTTAAAGAGGTTATTTTCAGTCTTTGTGCTCTGAGATCACGTTCTAGATTCTCACCTCTCTTTTCTAGACCATTTCTTTGAGGCAGTTGACGGGATTGTTAGGAGTCTGGGTGGTGGTCTATGTTTTGATCTTTTGATCCTTTACTGAAGCATCCTTATTGTTCAAACCATCCTGAGTTCTTGGAGATTGATAGGTTCTTATGTGGGGCAAGAAATCATCATTAATTAGATATTCAGAAAAGAACATCCGTGAGATATAAATGAATCCTTCCATGTATGAGTCGGAATTGACTCGATGGCAACTAGTTTTTTTAATCCAGAACAGTGATAATAAACTGATTACGTGTGACATATTGCAGTTAAAGTTTAACAATAATGACTCTTTTTTTCCCCCCTCCTAGGAATGGGTGAATTTAGGGTCCATCGAGTACGTTTCTTTAATTATGTCCCGTCAGGGATCCGCTGTGTGGCTTACAATAACCAGTCAAACAGATTGGCTGTTTCACGAACAGATGGCACTGTGGAAATTTATAACTTGTCAGCAAACTACTTTCAGGAGAAAGTAAGTCATTCAGGAGCCTGATTTGGTGTTTCTGATGTTGATTGTCTTTTTCTTAAGCGCAAGTCCACAGAACTTTTATGTCTTTTATATTCAAATCAAAAGAATGTGACTTTCCCTACCCCCTCTGGAGTTCTTTAGAACTACATAACTGATGGAGCCAATATGAGATCTCTTGTCTGACTGATGACGGAGTTCAGAGTTTTGATATGTGTAATGTTGATTAGAAAGATCCTACCTAGGGATTGTTGTATCTCACCACCTGTCGTTTGGGAACTGAGGTTTGCTGGATCTTTGCCACAACAAGAAGGGAAATTGTCTACACCGTTGCTTTATATCAATCTCAGCACCTTTGCAGCTTTGGTAAGGAAGCATTTCTTGCTGGGAGTGTCAGTGCCAATTTCACTGTCAATTTAGAAAAAATGATGCAACATTTTAATGTCAAACTATTTGGTGATGCGATAGCAGAAAGATGGATTCCTAAGTTCATCTGTCTGAGAGATTGTAGATTTAGACGCCTGTATTTGGGAGTAAAGGATATTTTAAATTAGGTAAAACACCCTTTAGATGTAGCCAAAGGAATGTTATAGCAGCATTTTTTCAAAAGGACTCATGACTTTTTTTCAGATGCAGCTTTCAATTCAGTTCACATTTGCTGAATACCTAATGTGTCTCCAACAGCCTGATACCTGATCCTCTGTAAATTTGTAAATGAATAAGTGACAGATACTAGGCAATATTGAGACAAATGTCAGAGGCCCTACCTAAGAGTCCACCAGGGGAAAGACAAGTATATAGACAGTTTTCCAGACAGTGTGATATATGCTGTGATAACGCTAAACACAGGCACAAAACCTAGGTGGAGAGGTGCCTCACTCAGATAGGCGGGTTTAGGAAACCTTCTAGGGAGAGGTGACTTATTGAGCTGACCCCCAAAGAACTAATAGAAGTTAATCAGGGAAAGCTAAGCGAAGTGAGCAACATGTCAAATGACCCAGCGATGGCCAGAAAGGACAGGACACTTTGAAGAACATAGGACAAATGAGGCTGGAATAGGGACCAGATAAATGTTTAGGGTGTAGCGGTTAAGAACTACGGCTGCTAACAAAAGGTCGGCAGTTCGAATCCACCAGGTGCTCTTTGGAAACCATATGGGGCAGTTCTATTGTGTCCTATAGGGTCACTATGAGTCGGAATTGACTTGACAGCAGTGGGTTTGGTTTTATGGGTTTTTTTAATAACATGTTAAAGAGCTTGAGTTGTTATGCGGCCTGTTGGGAACTCTAGGAAGTGAAATAACCAGAATTGTATTTTAGAAAGAACTCTCTAGCTGTAGGGTGAAGAAGAGATGGGAGACAGAGGAGAATAGAGACTGGGAGTCCTCTGAGGAAAGACCATCTAGTAGTCAGGGAAGAAGTGGGGCAAGGGCAGTGGGGATGGTCAGAAAAGAATAGTTGGAGAAGAACAAGGGAGTAGAGTTGTGAGGACTTGTGGGTTGATTGTTATTGCTTGCAACTTGTTTCTCTCCCCCACTAGACATGTGTTTGTTGAGGGCAGAGTCTGTGTCTAGGAGGTGCTTCAGTAGATATTTACTGAATGAATCATTGAATTGAATGTGGTAGAGTCAAATTTTCAGCCAAAAAATAGTATTTCTGACAAGAGATAGTTCATGGGCCCAGAATGAGGATACTGGTATGTGTACAGAAAAGCCTAGTAAAGACTGGACCAGAGGATATTCTAGGATAGGGAGCAGAGAGCCTCTGGCATAGATAACCATTGTACATGCTGCTCTTTCTATCTTGAGCACTGTTCTCGACTCTCCTTGCTTGATTCACTCTTGCTGGCTCTCTGGTTTCCACTTAACATGCCACTTGCCTAGGACAGCCATCCTCTGACATGCCCCTGACCCCAAGATTGTGCTAGATCCCTTTGATACAGCTTTCAAACTTATTTTTTTAAATTTTTATTGTACTTCAGGTGAAGGCTTACAGGACAAATAGTTTCTCATGAAACAGTAGTACACATATTGTTTTATGACATTGGTTAACAACCCCACAACATGTCAACCCTCTCCCTTCTCAACCTTTTTTTTTTTTTTTGTGAAAATATACATAGCCAAAGATACGCCATTTCAAAAATTTCTACATGCACAGTTCAGTGACATCAGCTACACTCTTCCAGTTGTGCTGCTGTTCTCACTTTAAATGAAGGCTTACAGAACAAAATAGTTTCTCATTTAACAGTACACATGTTGCCCCGTGACGATGGTTAGCAACCTCACAACACATTGACGCTGTCCTTACTCAACCTTGGGTGCCCTATCACTAGCTTTCCTGCCCCCTTCTGCCTTCTGCCTCTTGTCCCTGGACTGCTGTGCCTCATTAGTCCCATTTGGTTTTATGGGGCTGTCCACTCCCCGTCTGAACAGTGAACCTCGGAAATGACTTCACCACTGAGCTAAAAGAGTGTCTGGGGGCCATTCTCTTGGGGTTTCCAGTCTCCTTTAGGCCAGTAAATCTGGTCTTTTTTTCGTGAGTTAGAATTTTGTTCTACATCCTTCTCCAGCTCTGCCCAGAACCCTCTGTTGTGATCCTGGTCAGAGCAGTCGGTGGTAGCCGGGCACCATCTATCTAGCTGTATAGGACTCAAACTTATTTTTGACTGCTATCCACAATAATGAACATACTTGACATATGTAGACATGTATAACTGAAATAGAAGTTTTGTGAAAATAATATTTGCCATTACGTGCAGTGCACTCTATTTTCTATTCCTTGTAATTAATTAAAAAAAAAAAAATTACTGGTCATCACCCACCACAAACAGGCCACATTCTATAGTATGAAAAGCATGTTCTGGTACATGCTTGTTGCATCCTGTGATTTTTCTTTTTATCATTTATTACAATTGTAATTAATAATTTGTATATTTGTTTAATACCTTCCCCACTGAACTTATAAGTTTTATGAGAACATAGACCTTGTCAGTGATGTTCGTGATTGAATTCCCAGCACTTGGCAAGGGTGTAGTACAAAGGCACTGTTTAGTTAATATTTATTGAATAAATAAGTCAGCCATTCCTTACCTGGTGTCCCTTATTTTCTTCTCTGTCTCTCATTTGTTTTCTTCATTCTCTAACTAATTAATTTAGTATTCGGCTTTCTCCATATTTCTTTCCCGAAGATTGCTTAGCTCTGGTAATCACTCTCAGATAAAAAAAAAATTAGTTATCTGTTAGAGTGTAATGTGTGTGTGCATCTTCACCCTGCTAGGAGTAAGGAGACCTACATTCTCTTCATGCCACTGACTTTAGCTCTTTGGGCAAGCCACTTAAGCTGTAAGTAGCTCGGCCTTTTCAAGTCGAAATAAGAACAATTATACCTGCCCAATTCCTTTGTGTAAAATAGCTATAAGAATAAAATGCCGAGGTAGGTATGAAAACTTTTTGAGTGCTCAGAGAACACTTAGAAATCTGAGACTTGAATCAAAAGCTGGAGTGAGCTGTATTAATTTGTTATTTTTGAAATAGCTTTTAAAGGTATGATTGATACACAATATGCTGTAAAGTGTATGAATTGATAAGTTTTGATACACATGTATATGCCTGTGAAACCGTCACCCAGTCAAGATAGCTGCACTAATTTTTAGAACATCAAGCTTGGTTACAAACTTTATTCCGCAGAGAAAATTATGCAGAATAAGTCCTCATAACAGAAAAAAAACTACCTTAATAAAACTAAAATTTGAACGTGAAAAAAATGAAAATGTCGGTAGATATTATCGTCTCTAATAGCACAAAACCCCATGCTTGTTAGTTCTAAGGAAGTATTTTAAGTTTCACCATGTTACCTGTGACCACGCAGTGCTGGTAGCTGATGAATTCATGGTGGATTGAGAAGTTACGGTGTTTTTATAGTTTTTCCCAGGTCACGAGTCTCGGACTACAGAAGCTCTGTGTTGGGCAAAAGGACAGCGACTCTTTAGTGCTGGACTCAATGGAGAAATTATTGAGTATGACCTACAGGCATTAAATATCAAGTATTCGATGGATGCCTTTGGAGGACCCATTTGGAGCATGACTGCCAGCCCCAGTGGCTCTCAGCTTTTGGTCAGTAAGCAACTATTGGCAATTCAGACTGAGATTTCTCTTGTGCTCGCTCAAACTTTTTTCCCTGTGTTCATGGCATGTAACAACTCCAACCTGAGCTGGATCCCAGCAACCCCAACCACAAGATTAGAGTTGATATTAGGGATTAAAAATCCCTTGTTCTTTTGCATCCTTCCTGCTGCTACTTTGGGCATGGGTTTATTCATTTATGAAATGAGAGTATTCATTTGGTTCAGCATTTCCCAAACTGTTCTTTGGAATTGAGAAATGTAGGGGCTGTTTTTTGTTTTGTTGTTTTATATGTTTTATGATAAAATTTGTTTCACAAATATTACATACTAAATTCTTCTGCAGGGTCACAATACACCTTAGCCTGTTAAAAATTCTGAGACGTCCTTCATTCAGCAAGTTAACCTGTGGAACTTTTTTTTTTTTTTAATTGTGGTAAAATATACACAACATAAAATTTGCCATTTTAACCATTTTCAGGTGTACAATCCAGTGACATTAATCACACTCAACAGTGTTATGCAACCTTCACCATTCGTTTCCAAAATTTTTTCATCAACCCAAACAGAAACTCTATACCCTTTAAGCAGTAACTCCTCACTTTCCCCTCCCTCTAGCCCATAGTAACCACTAATCTACTTGTCTCTATGCATTTGTCTATTGTCTCAATATTTCCTATTGTGAGACTTTAACCACAGTGTTTCTCATAAATTTTTTGAGGATACATGAAGACTAGTTTTTTCTCCTACGCTTACCATTAGAATAGGTGCTTTCAGAGATGTACATTTCTGTGATGAGTCTGTAATTCTTTTTTGATTTGCACTGATTTGTACAATATCTTGAGATGTCTTCATTCAGTTTATAAGGTTAGTAAGCCATGGGTCTCTCACAGAGGTGTGCTATGAAATCGTATTTATATTCCATGTCCTATGCAAGAATTGACCACCTATAAAGAGCTCTTAGTATATCAGTCTGCTTTTTCTCACTAGAATATGAAGCTAGCCAAGAATACACTATCAGTTTCTTGGTACCAGCACTTTTTTTCCTCTCACAAACTACTTTTCTCTTTGAGAGCAAGTGATAGCTTTAGGAGGGGAATGTATATACAGGTAATCCCCCATGTGTGATGGGGTTCCTTTCTGACAACTCTGTCATAAGTAGGTTTTGACGTAAATCGAATACCTCTTTTTTTTTTTTTTTTTAGTTTTTGTTATTGCCATAGCCTGCTATATGGCAGTGTTTTGAACATAAATCATAACACTGAACATCTTCAAGTGAATGATAACATTAGCAAATTACACCCTACAACACTGTGTATAGTATATATTACTAACAAGATGTAAAGAGAAAAACAGGTGGTCATAAGTGCAGTTCATTGTAACTTGAATACGTTATAAGTCAGGGACTACCTGTATGTGTAAATATATGTATTTATTTTTACAAATGTGTATCTTTTCTGTTTTTACCTTTTTTTCCCGAATAGATTGGCTGTGAGGATGGATCTGTGAAACTATTTCAAATCACCTCAGACAAAATCCAGTTTGAAAGAAATTTTGATCGGCAGAAAAGTAAGGGTTATTTTGGTGGAGCAATAAGTAGCCTTAACAGGAATTTACATTTTTGTGACACTGGGATCACTGGGATGGGATATTTTCCCATAAGTTCTTTTCCCATGGGCCGGGTAATTTATCTACATGCTGACTTTATCTACCTACAGGGTTATGTGCTGGACGCCATCTCAAGCCCAGGCTTTCTTCATTTTTGTACAAGAGTTGTGATTGCCTAGCTAAGTAATAATATAGAATACCAGAAATCCAAAATAGAAATTTGTGGAAGGAAAAAAGTTGATTTGTTCGTTACCACTTATTGTTGTGAAGTCTTAACAAGTGTGCATGGAGTCTTGAAACTAGAATTTTATCTTTAGTAGCTGTGGTTCTTAATCTTACTAGCGCATTCAGATTATCTGGAGGAGTTTTTTTTTTTTTTTGAAAAATTGCCCACACTTGGACTTCATCTAGACCAATTACCACTGACCTTTAGAGCAGGGGTTTGGCAAACTTCTGTAAAAGAGTAGGTAGTAAATAGATCTTTATTTACAAAAACAGGCAGTAGGTCTGATTTGGCCTGTGGGCCATAGTTTGCTGACCCCTCCTCTAGAGAATAGTGGCGGTCCCACATATTCTCTTCATGTTCACGAGTAATATTTATCTTTTGCTACTCAGATTCATATTTTGCTTGTTTTTAATATCTTTTGCGTGTTCTTTTTTAATTACAAAAGTGGTAAAATGTTTTCTAAAAATTTCATACATTAGGCAAGTACAAACTAGAAAATAAATATCCCATTTCACTTTGCAGGCAATATTTTAGAGCCATATCTTCTAGACTTTTTTGCATATTCATACACACACACACACATACACGTGCTTTTTTTCAGCTTATTTATTCACTTCATACATCAGAGACTTCTTTCTGTATCAGTCATGCCAGTCTACGTGGCATTCTATTTTATGGTGTTCCATACTTTATTTAACTAAATTATTAATTAAAAAAATATATTTATTTTTAACTATTTAACCAGTGCTTCAGTGAACATTCTTATATACATAGCTTTGGACACCCTTGCAAGTATTTCTTTTCGATCACTTCCTAGCAGTGCAGTGGCTAGGCCAAAAAGAATCCACATTTAAATTTTGTTCGGTTACTACCAGGTTGCCCTCAAAAGGTTGTACTTATTTGCACTCCCATCAGTCAGTTATACATTTTAAAAGTAAGTATTGAATACTTCATCAGGGATCCCAGGACAGAGTTGTTTCTCTTTGTTGCTTATAAAACAGTACTGCAGTGGAGTGTGGCAGATGATAGCCAAGACTAGAGCACTAGCCCTGTTGATAATTGTGGAAGGAGAATTCAGTTACCTCTTGATGTATATTTATGTGTATGTAATTTTTTTTTTGTTGTTGTATAACTCCCAAGGTCGCATCCTGAGTCTCAGCTGGCATCCCTCTGGTACCCACATTGCAGCCGGCTCCATAGACTGCATTAGTGTGTTTGATGTCAAATCAGGTGACTTCTTTTCTCAGTTCATTTGGGGTGTGGGTCTTGTTTGTCAGATTCACATTTCTGGGTTTCCAAAAGCTTGAGCCCTTGTCATGCTTTTAAGGACCTTTAGGGCCTACCGTCTTACTAACCTTCTGGGCTACCTATAAATTTTCACTCCTTGGATAACTGCTGCTGTTTTTAGAGGATTCTTGATTCTTTAGTGGGATATAGTATTTCTCATCATAATAAGAATTCACAATAATATCTGCTCTCAATCAGTACTACATTTAGTATCGATGATCCGTAGAATACCAATAAAAGTGGGCTTCTGTCATTTAGGACCATAAGATCCTGATAGCATAATTAATGAAAAATGAGATCAGAAAGGAAGAGAAGCACAGGCTTTCTCTGTTCTTGGCCCAAAGAATTGGCTAATGGAATCCTCCAGTGATGAGATTGGTATCTGCTTGTCTTTCTGTATTCCCATTTAAGATGTGGAGGTAGAACGTGTCAGACATGTCTACTATTTTTCTTTCAGTGCTTAAGTAACTGTTGTTACCAGTTATAGGTGCATCTAGTCAGTTCCTTAAGGCTTGTTACAAAAAACAGAAGTCCCCCTACATCTTTCTCCCACTCTTCAAAGGCAGCTCTTAGCTGACTCTTTTGGTGTTTATCTCTACCCTCTAAATAATATAGTAGCTACATTGATTTTTTCAATTTTAGACCATTATTTTATTGACTTTACACTGTTTAGCCCTCTTCCTCTGTCTTTTGCCAGAGGCACCCACACTTTATCCTGACTAAGGAGCCTTGGTGGCACAGTGGTTAAAGCACTTGGCTGCTAACCAGAAGGTTGGTGGTTCAAACCCACCAGCCGCTTCGTGGGGGAAAGAAATGGCAGTCTGCTTCCATAAAGATTCACAGTTCTACTGTCTTTCTTGTAGGGTCGCTATGAGTTGGAATCGACTTGATGGCAGTGGGTCTGGTTTGGGTTTTCTCCCAGTATGATTAAATTGCACCTTCGGTCAGATTAGTAGCGTTCTCATTATTATGACCATATAAATACTATTCGCAGAGTATACAGTGATTACTTTTTCTTTCCTGTACACTTTTTTTTTAAATTGTACTGTAAGCGAAGGTTTCCAGCGCAAATTAGTATCTCATTCAAAAATGTATACCCAAATCATTTTGTGACACTGGTCGCAATCCCCGCAGTGTGTCAGTACTCTCCCCCTTTTCCTTTCCACCTTGGGCCCTCTGTGTCCATTTATCCAGTTTTCCTGTCCCTTCCTGCCTTTTCATCTTTGCTTTTGGGCAGGTGTTGGCCATTTGGTCTCGTATACTTGATCGTACTAAGAAGCATGTTCCTCACGTGTATTGTTTGTTTTATAGGCCTGTCTGATTTTTGGCTGAAAGGTGGACTTCAGGAGTGGCTTCAGTTCTGAGTTAGCAGGGTCTCCGGGGGCCATTGTCTCAGGGATTCCTCTAGTCCCTGTTAGACTAGCAAGTCTGGTCTTTTTTTGTATATTTGAAGTTTGTTCTGCATTTTTCTCCTGCTCCATTTGGACTTTCCATTGTGATCCCTGTCAGAGTAGTTGATGGTGGTAGCCGGGCAACATCTAATTCTTCTGGGCTCAGGCTGGTGGAGGTTCTGGTTCATGTGGTCCATTAGTTCTGTAGACTAATATTTTCCTTGTATCTTTGGTTTTCTTCATTCTCCTTTGCTGGGACCAATGAATGTATCTTAGATGGCCACTTGCAAGCTTTTTAAGACGCCAGACACTACTCACCAAAGTAGGATGTAGAACATTTTCTTTATGAACTATGTTATGCCAAGTGACTTAAATGTCCCCCAAGACCATGGTTCCCAGTCCTCAGCCCCAGTAACTCAGTCCCTCAAGGTGTCTGGATGTGTCTAGGAAGCTTCTATGACTGCCTTGGTCAAGTTGCTCTGCCTTTGCCTATATTGTGTGTTGTCTTTCTCTTCACCAAAGTTAACGCTTGTCTACTAACTAGTTAGTGATTTTCTCTCCCCACTCTTCCCCTCCCTTGTAACCATCAGTGATTGTTTTTCCCTATGTGTAAACCTTTTCTGGAGCCCTGATGGCACAGTGGTTAAGAGCTAGGCTGCTAACCAAAAGGTTGGCAGTTCGAATCTACCAGCTGCTCCCTGGAAACCCTATGGGGCAGTTCTACTCTGTCCTGCAGGGTTGCTGTTAATCGGAATCATCTCGAGTTTTTGATTTAAACCTTTCCTTGGGTTTTTAAAATAGTGGTCTCATACAGTATTTGCCTTTCTGTGATTGACTTATTTCACTAAGCATAATGGCCTCCAGATTCATCCATGTTATGAGATGTTTCGTAGATTCATCATTGTTTATCACTGCTTGTAGTATTCCATTGTGTATGTACTGTAATTTGTTTATCCATTCATCTGTTGATGGGCATTTAGGTTGTTTCCATTTTTTTTGCTATTGTGAATAGTGCTGCAATGAACATGGGTGTGCATATGTCTATTTGTGTGATGGCTCTTGTTTCTCTAGGATATAGTCCTCCGAGTGGGGTTGCTGGATCATACGGTATTTCTCTTTCTGGCTTTTTAAGGAGGTACAGTATCGTTTTCCATAGTGGTTGTACCATTTTACATTCCCACCAGCAGTACATAAGAGTTCTAGCCCTCCCGCATCCTCGCCAACATTTGTTATTTTCTGTTCTTTTGATAAGCACCAGTAATATCGGAGTGAAATGGTATCTCATTGTAGTTTTGATTTGCATTTCTCTAATGGCTAATAATCACTATCATTGCCTTATGTCTGTTAGCTGTTGGAATGTCTTCTTTGGTGAACTGTCTGTTCATATCCTTTGCCCATTTTTTAATTGGATTATTTGTCTTTTTGTTGTTGAGGGGTTGAAGTATTCTATAGATTTTAGAAATTAGTCCCTTGTCAGATATGTTGTAGCCCCAAATTTTTTCCCAGTCTGTACCTTCTCTTTTTACGATTTTGTTAAAGTCTTTTGATAAGTGTTTAATTTTTAGGAGCTCCTGGTTATCTAGTTTATCTTCGCGTGTTTGTGCATGTTAGTTATGGTTTGTATTGTATTTATGCCATGTATTAGGGCCCCTAATGTTGTCCCTATTTTTTCTTTCATGATCTTTATTGTTTTAGGTTTTATATTTAGGTCTTTGGTCCATTTTGAGTTAGTTTTTGTGTATGGTGTGAGACATAGGTCCTGTTTTTTTGTTTTTTTTTTTTTTACAAATGGACATTCCGTTTTGCCTGCATCATTTGTTAAAAAGACTGTCTTTTCCCCCATTTAACGGACTTTGATACTTTGTCAAAGATCAGCTGACCATAGGTGGATGGATTTACATCTGGATTCTCAATTATGTTCCATTGGTCTGTGTGTCTCTTTACCAGTACCAGGCTGTTTTGACTACTGTAGCTGTATAGTAGATTCTGAGGTCAGGTAGTGTGAGGCCTCCTACTTTGTTATTTTTCTTCAGTGCTGTTGGTATTTGGATTGAGAGTGCATTATATCTGTAGATTGCTTTGGGTAGAATTGACATTTTCACAGTGTTAAGTCTTCCTGTCCATGAACATCGCATGTTTTTCCATTTATTTAGGTCTCTTTTGGTTTCTTGCGACAGTGTTTTTCCGGTATACTTTTTGTTTAATATTGTCTTTGTCTCTCTTCCTTCCTTCTCCTAGTTTCTGTGTATGTATCACTGATTCATCCCCAAATTCTCCAGTTGTGTAAATCTCTTCTTATTAGGTTCAGACTCATCAAGGTTTGACTTTCAATCACTTTAATCTTGAAGTTTCTTCCAGAGAGTTAGACCTACTCGTGTCCCTGGGTCTGCTGTACAACTGTGAGATCTTGAACTCTAATTTACATTTATTCACCCCTTTGCTTCTCTTTTGGGTAGGATCCCCAATTTCCATGTCTCTCACTTTCCTGGCTAATTTCTTTGTTTTGGTGGATCCTGAGAAAGGGTGGTTGAGAAAGAACTCTAGGTTGGAGATTATTTACCCTTTTAGAGTTTTGAAGCCAGACTGCATTGTGTTCCAGCTTCTGGTAGTGTTGTTACGAAGTATGATACTGTTCTAAGAGTTGATCCTTTGTATAGGACCTGTTTTTTTTATTACTGTTTTCTGGAAGCTGTTAGGATCCTTTCTTCATCTTCGTTGTTCTGAAATTCGGTAGTGATGTTTCTCGGTGTGTAAATCTCTTATCCATTATACTGGACACCTGGTAGGTTCTTTTAATTCAAAGACTAATGTCCTTCAGTTTTGTGGGAAATTCTTGTGATTATTTAAATGATTTTCTTTTTCTGGAATTTATGTTGTTTGGATGCTGGCTCTTCTGATTTTCTTAGGTATTTTTTTCCTCTTCTCATCTCTTTGACTTGTTTTGCTTTCTGGGAGAATTTGTCATCTTCATCTTTCAGTCCTTCTATTGAGTCTCATTTCTGCCATTTCCAGAGTTCTTTTTTGTTTCCTGAATGTTCTTTTTTATAGCATTCTGTTTTTGTTTCATTATGCATTAACTCTTCTTCTGTTTTTAAGCCTATTAATGTTAATGTTTGTGGAGCGTTCTTCACCCTGCCTCTGTTTCTGTTAGTCTGTTTGGCCTCTGCCTTTCATATTTAGGGCTTTCCTTGCATGTCTGGTGATTGCCTTCATCTTTAAGAGTTTGGGGCTTATTGAGCATGGGATGCTCTGACTGCACTGTTTGTTTGAGGATCTTCTGAAGTCAGGATCTTTAGATCTTTTTTCTTGTGCTGGTCATAGTCCTTAGAAATGGGTTTTCAGTCTCCTGCCTGGTGAGTATAAGTCCGGCTGTCAGCATTCTAAGGAAAAGAAAACAGATGTTCTCAATATTCACTTAGAAAATTTTCACTTGATCCTGTTTTCCATATAGCACTCAACTGTACACGGTATCCCTCTTCAGAGGGTAAATCTTCAGTCTTCATTTCGGGGGAGGGTAGCTAGGGGTGCCTAACAGCTTCTTAAACTTATTTGCAACCAATTCCTCCTTTTAGCCCAATTTCATTCTTCTAAAAGTATCTGGGTTTACCAATTCTGGAGTCTTCTGGGATTCCATAATACAAATCAGGTGGCCTCTTGACTTGCCCCACTGTTGGCTTAGGACTTAGCTTCAGGGCTCTGCTAAGTCAGTTACCACTCCTTGTCTGCTTTCCAATTCCCAACATGTTGTCACTGTTGTCTTTGCTCCCTTTCCTGTGGGGTTTGGAAAGGAGCGGAGTGTAATGTGTATGTGCATTTGGCCAGCTTTAAGTGGAGGACTCAAATGTCTCTTTTCCATTTCACCTCCCCAAAAGGTTTCTGTTTCACCCTTCTCACTTGTCTTCAGGTAACCATTTTTGGAGACCGAGACTGAGTGTACCAGAACTACATTCACTAACTATTCGTGTGTGAGCTACTAACTTCACATATTGTGCCTACCACATGTGATTTTTGAAGACCAAAGGAGAAGTAAATACCATCCAAATACGGGCTTTTCTTATTTTTCAGGGAGTGCTACTCATAAGATGATTGTGGATAGGCGATACATGGGTGTGTCTAAACGGAAGTGCATCATTTGGGGTGTGACCTTCTTGTCCGATGGCACTGTCATAAGTGTGGACTCCGCTGGGAAGGTGCAGTTCTGGGACTCAGCTACTGGGACACTTGTGAAGAGCCATCTCATCGCAAATGCTGACGTGCAGTCCATTGCTGTATCTGATGTGAGTATAATCCCTGTTTGAGTAGTTGGTGTACAAGCAGGGGAGTGAATAGAGAAAACAGGGTCAGAGACACACCACAGACACTATTTCCCTGTTCTGAATGTTGTACTGGAGGAGGAGGAGGAATTTAGGAAAATGCATCTGAGAATACACATAATTTCCCTGGACCCTCTTTATTCTCTAACAATTAGAGGATCTTCTCTAAAAGATAGTGGAGAGATTTCCTTCGGACCACTCACCACCCACACATAATCCAGTCTAATTGGAGATTAAAAAAACCTGTTGCCATTGAGTCGCTTCCAACTCAGAGTGACCTTATCGTACAGAGTAGGACTGCCCTATAGGGTTTCCATGGTGTGGCTGGTGGATTCAAACTGCTGACCTTTTGGTTAGCAGCCAAGCTCTTAGCCACTGCGCCACCAAGAAACCTAGAAGCACCTTGAGAAGCACTGTTTCCTCTGTCTGTACAACCACTCTGTTGCTTCCTGTCTATTATCTGTAAAGGCAGTGAACTAGCTCTGGGTTGTCTCAAACTTCAGTGTTTTGGCTACCAATTTTGTGATTCCCTCCTCGTGTCCCCATAATCACTATACTGTTATTTACTTTTTCTTAAATTAAAAATTGTTTTTTCTTTTAATCGCTCACTTTTTGTAATCTTATGTAAATTTATTTAAATTAAAACTTATCAATACCATAATTTAAAAATTAGTATCACTGTAAGTAAAAAATTAAATACAGTGAAAAGTAACAATGTTAGTAAGATTTCTTCAAAAGGGAAATTAAGTGTTAAAGAGGTGTTAAAGACAAAATACATAGCACCAAATTGAGATTTTGTTAACCTTAGTAGAATTAAAAAATAATCAGAAGGGAAATGACTTTATCACTGTGTATGTATTTTTTGATGCTTGGTCTATGTATTGCCTAAAATTATTTCCAGTAGCCTTAAAAATCTTGTGTTACCACCAGTTTTCTGAGTCCAACTCTTCAGGAAATCATTCATTAGATAATCTCAAAGGGCACTTTTATAGCACTTCAGTTTCTGAGTCTGTAGTACTTTTCAAAACCTAAGGAAGAATTCGCTTGTTTTTCCTAGTACCATTTGCAAACCTTTGTATTTATTTTTTTGAATAGTATAGCATTCATGTGGTTTAAAAATCAAAAGTATAAAAAATGAACAGTAAAAAATCCCACTCTCACCCCTGCCTCTTGTCAATTCACTTCTAACTCCTTCCTCTAATATGTAACTGCTATTGTTGATTTTCTTGTGTATTCTTACATAAATCTTTCTATGAATGACAAAACATAACATTGCTTTTCATTTATTTTTTCATTCAATAATCTAGTTAACCAATAGTTTTCTTATTTTTTCTAGTTGTATAGAATTCTGTTGAATGGATATAGAATGCTATAATAGCTCAGCATCAGTGACTGTTAAGGTTATTCAGCCTTTGTTTTTTAAATATAATGCTATAGTTCGATTTCTACATCTTGGATTGAAGAGTGTATGGATTTGTAGTTTTAATGGATACAGTATTTCCAAATTACCCCTACCCTTGTGGTGTACTATGTTAACATCTCTCCAGCTGTGTGTGTCTAATTCCCTAGTCTTGCCACTGTTTGTTATAGCACGTTTTGTAGTTTGTTCATCTGATTGGGAGAAAGCAAGATCTCAGCATAGTTTCAATTTGCACTTTTCTTGGTGTAAGATGAGTATCTCTTCATGTATTTAAGAGCCATTTTCTGTGAACTGTGTTAATGTCCTTTGTTCATCTTTCTGTTGGCTTGTTGGTCTTTTTCTTACTGGTTTCTAGGAATCTTTTATATTTTAGGAACATTTGCCCATTTTGCTATTATGATTTACAAATATTTTCCCCCAGTTTGTCTTTTCTTTTTTTCTTTTAAGTGTCTTGTGGAATTTATATGTGTGTGTAAGTAGTTGAATTTATCAGTCTTTTATGGTGTCTAGTTTTGAATCATGGTCCTTTTCCACGCTGAATTTATATGAGAATCCACCCTTATTTTCTTCTAGTTCTTTTATAGTTTATTTTACATGTAAATCTTTTATTCATTTGGAACTTGTTCTGGTACACAGAAATATGGATCCAACTTCATTTTTTTGTATATACCTATCCAGGTTTTCTAGCTGCATTTACAGAAAGGTCTGTTTTTTCCTGCCACTTTGAGATACCACCTGGGTCTCAGATATTAAATACTTGAGATATTAAATTTCCATAAATATTTGGGTATGTCTCAAGAGTTTCAATTCTGTTAAACACTGGTATGTCTGTTCACATGCAGTACTACAGTGTTTTAATTACTGAGGCATTATATTTGTTTTAATGTCTGGCAGGAAAGGAGCTCCACCACCACCCTTTTTTCCCCAATGTTTTTATTACTATTCTTGCTTGGGCTGTTCTGTTTTTATGTTTTTGCTTGTTTATTTTTTCTATGTGAATTTAAGAAATGCCTTATCTAGTTCCAAGTAAAGGACTGTGGGTATTTTTATTGGATCATGTAAAACTTGCACATTACTTTAGTGTTAATATTTTTTATGATATTAAATATTCCCATTCAAGGACATGGTAGGCTTTTCTTTTGTGTCCTTCAGAATGATTTAGATTTTTCTCATATAGATCTGTCATATTTCTTGTTAAATGCATTCCTAAATGTTGTGTCTTTTTTTGTTGCTATTTTAATTCCGTCTAGTTTGCACTTGAAGCCCTGGTGGCTCCGTGGTTAAGAGCTGGGCTGCTAACCAGCAGTTCAGCAGTTTGAATCCACCAGGCGCTCCTTGGAAGCCTATGGGGCAGTTCTACTGTGTCCTATAGAATTGCTATGAGTCAGAATCGATTCAATGGCAACGGGTTTAGGTTTTTGGATTAGTTTGTAAATACCAAAGCACTCATTACAATTTGAGGTATATATGTTGTCAGTTTTGTTGGTAGGGGGCATGGTGTTATCTATGTCTGAGCTTGTTCCTCTGATGGACTTCTTAGCTTCTGATGGAAGAAGACTCCTGTAATCTACCTTCTAATTCTGGGAAGAGAAGTTTTCCCCTAAGCTACCCAGATAGAAAACTTCAAGGAATATTTTTTCAGCTGGGCCCTGGTTTGCTCAAATGTACCTCCCTAATGATTTAATTTCCTAGCAAGAAGACAGTTTCGTGGTGGGCACAGCCGAGGGGACAGTATTCCATTTTCAGCTGGTCTCTGTGACTTCCAACAGCAATGAGAAGCAGTGGGTACGGACAAAGCCATTCCAGCATCACACACATGATGTGCGTGCTGTGGCCCACAGCCCAACAGCACTCATTTCTGGAGGTAGGTGCCGTCTCAGAAGGCTGTTGGTTCACTCTGCCCAGCTTGGGTTATTTCCAGGCAGGGTTTTGTCTAATTCTGTACACCTTCTCCCCTCCTCTCTATCCTAGGAACAGACACGCACTTAGTTATTCGCCCTCTCATGGAGAAGGTGGAAGTAAAGAATTATGATGCTGCTCTCCGAAAGATCACCTTCCCTCATGTAAGTATCATCATGCCCCCTGTATCATCCCCTCATCCCTCTCTTCCCTTGTCTCACCAGACTGAGCACAGCTAACACTTTCTGGGCAAATTTGAGGGACTTTCTATAGCTACTTTCTTCATTCTTCCTTCTGTTTCTGAGGCAACCCTCTTAGAAAGATATTCAAAGGGGCAAGAGATTTACAGCAGCACTTCTGGTTCAGTCCAGGCAAATCCCTTCCTTTATTAGATAGTTGTGGTTTATGGGAATCATGTTTATTTATTTGTTTTATTATTTTTTTATTGTTGTAGTTTAAATGAAGTTTACATTTCAAGTTAGTCTCCCATACAAAAATTTATACATACATTGTTATGTGACCCTAATTGCTCTCCCAATACCGTGACAGCACACTCCTCCTTTCCACCCTGGATTTCCCGTGTCCATTCAACCAGCTCCTGACCCTGCCTTCTCATCTCACCTCTGGACAGAAGCTGCCCGTTTAGTCTCATGAATCATACTTATACGGGTTATCTGCTTCTTCTCCTGTTTTTCTTTTGTCACTTTGGCCAGTGGTTTATCAATTTTACTGATCTTTTCAAAGAACCAGCTTTTAGTTTTGTTAACTCAATTGTTTTTCTATTCTCTATTTCATTTAATTCTGCTCTAATTCTTGTTATTTCTTTTCTTCTGGCGCCTGAGGGCTTCTTTTGCTGCTGTCTTTCTATTTGTTCCAGTTGTAGGGTTAATGTTTTAATTATGGGTCTTTCTTTTTGGATGTGTGCATTTATCGCTATAAACTGACCTCTGAGCACTGCCTTTGCTGTGTCCCAAAGGTTCTGGTAGGATGTGTTTTCATTCTCGTTTGATTCTATGAATTTCATCCTTAATTTCTTCTATAACCCAGTAGTTTTTGAGCAAGGTGTTGTTCTGTTTCCATGTGTTTGATTTTTTTTTCCTTGCTTTTCTGTTGTTGATTTCTACTTTTATGGCTTTATGGTCAGAAAAGATGCTTTGTAATATTTCGATGCTTTGGATTTTGTTAAGGCTTGCTTTATGGGCCTAATATGTGGTCTGTTCTGGAGAATGTTCCATGTGTGTTGGAAAAGAAAGTAGACTTGGCTGCTGTTGGGTGGAGCATTTGGTATATGTCTGTGAGATCAAGTTGGTTGACTGTAGCATTTAGCTCTTCCGTGTCTTTATTATAGAGCTTCTTTCTGGATGTTCTGTCCTTCACTGAATGTGGTGTGTTGAAGTCTCCTACTACTGTTGTGGAGCTGTCTTTCTTTTCATTGCTGTTAGAGTTTATGTATTTTGGAGCCCTGTCATTGGTTGTGTAAATATTTATTATAGTTATGTCCTCCTGGTGTATTGACCCTTTAATCATTATATAGTGTCCTTTTTTATGCTGTGTGGTGGATTTTACTTTAAAGTCTGTTTTGTCAGAGATTAATATTGCCACTCCTCTTTTTTGAGTGTTGTTTGCTTGTTTTTTTTTCCCCATCCTTTGAGTTTTAGTTTGTGTCTTTAAGTCTAAGGTGTGTCTCTTGTAGGCATCATATAGATGGATCATGTTTTTTTTTATCCAATCTGCCACTCTCTCTTTATTGGTGCATTTAGTCCATTCACATTCAACATAATTATTGATAGGTATGAGTTTAGTACTGTCATTTTGATGTCTTTTTTTGTGTGTTCAGTTTCTTTGTTCCACTTAATTTTCTGTGCTGAGTCATTTTTCTTTATGTGTTTTTTCATCTTTTTCATTGTTGTTGATTTTGTATTTGCTGAGTCTTTATGTTTTTCTAGCTTTTTATTTTGACTTGTAAGATTGTTAGTTTTGTTTGTGGTTACCTTAATATTTACCCTTATGTTTCTAAGTTTATACCAGTCTTTTATTTCTTTACATCACCCTGACTTCCTCTCCATATGATAAATCTATGTCTACATTTTTTAAGTCCCTCTTTTTTGTTATAATGTTGTCATCTTTTACATATTGACATCTGTTTCCCTATCTTTAATGTTTTAGCTTTGATTTACTTTTGTGACTTTCCTTTCTGGGTTGATATCTGGTTGCTCTGTCCTGTGTTGGGTTGTTATCGTATGTTACTGATTTTCTAACTGGAGGACTCCTTTAGTATTTCTTGTAATTATGGTTTGGTTTTTGCAGATTCCCTAAACTTCTGTTTATCTGGAAATGCCCTAATTTTGCAATCATATTTGAGAGACAGCTTTGCTGGATATATAATTCTTGGTTGGCAATTTTTTTCCTTCAAGGCTTTATGTATGTTATCCCATTGTCTTCTTGCCTGCATGGTTTCTGCTGAGTAGTCCGAGCTTATTCTTACTGACTTTCTTTGGAGATGACTTTTCGTTTATCCCTAGCTGCTCTTAAAATTGTCTCTTTATCTTTGGTTTTGGCAAGTTCGATTATAATATGTCTTGGTGACTTTCTTTTGGGATCTACCTTGTGTGGCATTTGATGAGCATCTTGGATAGATATCTTGTCATCTTTCATGATATCAGCGAAGTTTTCTGCCAACAAATCTTCAACAATTCTCTGTATTTTCTGTTATCCCCCCCTGTTCTGGTACTCCAGTCACTCGTAGGTTATTCCTCTTGACAGAATCCTACATAATTCTTAGGGTTTCTGCACTTTTTAAAATCCTTTTATCTGATTTTTCCTCAAATAAGTTGGCGTCAAGTGCTTTATCTTCAGTCTCACTAATTCTAACTTCCATTGCCTCAGTTCTGCTCCTGTGACTTTCTACTGAATTGTCTAATTCTGAAATTTTATTGTTAATCTTCTGGATTTCTGATTGCTGTTTCTGTATGGATTCTTGCAGCTTGTTAAATTTGTCATTGTGCTCGTCTCTAATCTTTTTAATCTCCTCTGTTGTGTGCTCTGTGTTTTGCTTAATTTCCTTCCTCATTTCTTGAAGAGTTCTGTATACTACTAATCTTTTATAGTCTGCCTCTGGTAATTCTAAGAAATTTTCCTCCTCTGGAAAATTTCTAGATTCTTTATTTTGGGAGCTTGTTGAAGCCATCATGGATTGCCTGTTTATGTGATTTGATACTGAGTGTTGGCTCGGAGCCATCAATAAGTTATTATATTTATTTATTTTATATTTGCTTACTGTGTTCTAGCTTCTTGTTTTGTTTTGATATGTCCAAATAGGCTGCTTTATGAGCTAGTTTGATTATTGTCACCTCTGAAGTTCTAATGTCCTGTCACCAGGTGGTTAGATCTGTTACTAGGTATGTGAGCTCAGTAGTCCTCCCGCTTCTGTACGAGTTCAGCTAAGGTGCCAAGGTAGATAGCCACCCAGTGTGTGGTGTAGGCTCTAATTTACAGTCCTAGACAGGCATGGGTGATTGGTGTAGGCACAGGCATCTGGCTCCAGCAGGGGGACACAGTCTGAGCAAGGCAGTGGGCTGACGGCCACCCCCGATTGTCCAGGAAGAAGGCGTGTCCCTGTTCCCTAGAGCACATAGATGGGTGGGTTTTGCAGCCGGACTACGAGCACTTAATGCTGTTGGTTGTAAGGACTGGGGGGCATCTCTTATTCATGGACCCCTAACGCAGGTGGCTAGGTTGTGTGGGTGGAGCCACCAGTCCTCAGGCCTCTGATGTGGGTAGGTAAAGACTCTGTTTAATGGGCAGAGCAGTGTCAAATGTTAAGAATCTGCCACTTCACAGCTGAAAGAGTTGAAGTTAGACTTCTGGTATATATCCTGTTGTACTGTGGTAGTGAGGATCTATGGTGTTGAAATGGGCCCACACAAGCCTGTGCAGGGGCACAGGCAAAGTCCCATGGATCCCTTATGCCTGTGCCTAGGCAAAGGAGCTGTACCTGCCCTGGGTTCCTGGCTTAGGGGAGTTAGCAATTTATTTTTTCCCCTATTTGTTAATTTGTTCACTCTCCAAGGCAGGGAGAATGGCTCTGGGCGTGTGACAGATCCTGCTTCCCACCTAGGGGACTCGGCAATTGCTGAAGCCGGTCTGGGACCCAGTGCAGAGCAGGGAGCAGGGAGGTAAATGTGAGAGAGGTTTTTCCCTAAAGGGGGGTGTTTTTTTATCTTGCGGTAGGCCGTATGCAAGTACTTATCTTTCGCAGAACCAGGGCTGCTTCTCACTGGTTCTGGGTGGCTGTGTAGGGTCTCTGGTGCTGGGTCTCTCCCAGTGTGGAAAACGCACCTCCTGAGCACCGCTGCTTGCCTGGCTCACCACTCACCCATGAGCTGCTCAGGCCTGAAGGGCTCAGGCTCTTGCTGGGTCAGGTCTGGCAACTCCTCGCTGCTTCCCGAATCGTCTCTCCCTTCCCCTGCCACTCAGTCCATCTCTGCAACTCTGCCTTTTATGTTCAGGGCTCCTAGATTGCCATATGTAATCAATTCACTTGTTTTTTTGGGGTCTTTGTTGTAAGAGGGTCCACCGGAAGTGCCTGACTACTCTGCCATCTGGCCCCGCCTCCTTGTTTTGCTTTTTAAGATTGTGCTTTTTTTATTCTGGATGGGAGCAGGAAAATCCTAACTCCACGTATTCCCTTCCAGATGAATGGTACTATCTTTCCAAGCTATAAACCCCTCCCCACCCTGCATATTTTTCCACATTCCATTCAGTCAGTAAACCTTAGTAAGTCCGCTTCCTCACTGTCTCTTCAATCTAGTTGTTTTTCTTTGTCTGCACTGCCGTTACCCCAGTTTGGATCAGTGTCTTTTGTCATCTGGGTATCATCACAGTAGCTCCGTAATGTTCTCCTCTTATTTATATTTCTGTTATTTCAGTTGGCTTTCCACTGATTTGTTTAAAAAGCAACTTTGTTCATCACTGCATGATTACAAGCCTTTGGTTGATCCCTCTTGCCTCCAGTATAATGACCTAATTCCTTCTGCATGGCTTATGAGACTTGTTTAGATCTGGCCCTGGACTTCAGCTTCTCCTCTCACCTCTCCTTCCATATAATTGCAGGTACCACCCCCCCACCCCACTGAGGGTAGCCATACTGAAAGACTCTTTTAATTCCTTTGTGTTCTTTTACCTTTGAGTCATTTCACAGGCCATGTCTCTGCTTAGAATGTCCTCCCCTACCTTCCTTGCCTCAGTGTCTACCAGGGGAGCTCATCTAGGGCTCCAGTCTTGACCCCCACAAGACTAGGTTGGGTATCTTTTCTACTTTTTTTCGTTACACACTGTGCTTACCTATGTGAAAGTTCTTAGGACACTGTAGTGTAATTGCCTGTTTATTCTGTGTCACCTTCTTAGATTATAAGCTTCTTGAGAACAGTAGCTATGTTTTTATTCTCGTTATGTTCTTAGGTCCTAGGACAGTACCTGGTATATAGTAGTACTTATGAAATATTCATCAAGTAAGTGAATTTCATCAGTAAAGGATGTTCTCAGATGTTGCTGCTATATCTAGTACTGAGGCAATAGATGAATCTAGCTCATAACTCTTCCATTCTTACATACAGCGACGTCTCATTTCCTGTTCTAAGAAGAGGCATCTTCTCCTTTTCCAGTTTGCTCATCACTTGGAACTTTGGCGACTGGGATCAACAGTTGCAACAGGTAAAATGGGAGAAGGCTTTTTTCCCAATCAGAAAACTGGAGAGAAAAGCCAAAAATCAGAATTACTGTTGAAATTCTGATTATGGTAAGATGGAAGTTGATTTTTCTGTGTCCATTGGATCTTATGTTTTTTCCCCCACTAGAGATCAGTAACTCAGAGAGTTAGAGTCTTTAGCAGGGCACTGGATCTTTTCTGTATGTTGCACTGCAGGATGTAGTTGAGGTGAGCCTTGTGGAATCATAGTTTGCCCTACCTTGGCGGCAGTGAAAACAGGCTTTTGAAGGATGGCATGATTAATTGTTGAGTAGTGATGGTCCTGCGTGACAGCCTAGGGGCCTTTTGTATGACATGTTAAGGAAACATTTGGGCCCCATTGTTTGTAGTAGATTAGAGGTTTTAGCTTTGGGTCATAAAATGAGCAAATAAAATCTGGGCCACACAAACTCCACTTCTTCCCACCTGCATGCCTGGTTGTGGGGTAGAGTGTCAGAGAATTAGTGATTTATCACAGGCCATATCCAGGGCATCCAAATAGAAGCTAAGGAAGTGCTCGCTGCATTTCTCTATATACCCCCAGAAAATTTTGAACTTACTAAGTTAGATATTTTTCTGATTTCCCACTGGTAGAGATTCCATTCTACCCAGGAGTGACTTTTTAGCAGAAAAAATGTACAAATAATCTTGGAGGGGAAATACTTTATTTGATAAGAAAGACCTCAGGGAAATTTCTTGTTCTAGGAAAGAACGGGGATATCCTTCCACTCTCTAAAAATGCTGATCATTTACTGCAGCTCAAGACAAAGGTAAGGAAGTTAACCTGCGCACTGATGCTCTGACATCCAGAACAGTTTTCCCATTCTGAATTTTGAGATTTACTTAGTTAACATCATACTGTATGAGCTCTAAAAGTACTTGAATGCAGTGCCATGTCACGAGAACTGAGTTTTCTGTGATTGTAAGTTGGGCATTCTGAATTTGCTAGATGAATGAATACAAGAAATTGATTTTTTTCTTTTAATATTATTATAAAAATAACATGCATATTAAAAAAAATTCAGACAGTACAAAAGGGTATACAAGAAAATGAACCTCCTTTTGCCCCATATCCCCAATTCCACTCATTATACGAAGATAATTGTTGTTTCTTGTATAACCTTCCAAAAAAAATTTCCACCTGTTAATGAGAATGTACTGTACCAAACTGGTTTATATCTTTCTTTGAATTTTAACTACACAAACATTTTTGACTATAGTCCCACTGTAAAGAATTCAAATGATATCTGTAGTTTACATACTTGACTGTCTCTTTAATTCTGGTCTCCTTCCCTGAAATAATTATTGTTAGTTGATTAGTTGTATATCCTTGCAAATCTTTTCTTGTGAGAGAGAATGTGTGAGAGTACTTGTGTGTACATACGTACATTTACAGATCATTTTGTGAGGATTTTTTTGTTTTAATTATATAAATGTTAGGTTGAACTTTTCTTCTTTGTTCTGCAATTTTTCCACTTACTATTTCTTAGAGGTCTTTAAAACAGGTTGTCATAGGCAAAACAAACAGTCCTACTCTCTAAAGATTTCTTACATTAAATACCTCCCTGCTCAGTTATCTAAAGTTGAGGTTTAGTGTGAGGCTATGTATGAAGTACTCAAAGGGCTGAGACATGTGTGCAATATTTGTAGACTTCCATTCTTATTTTAGAAAGCAAAGCCACACCATATAGGTGCTCTGCCTCTGAAGTAATCGTAGTGACACACAGCATGAGTGTCAGGATTGTGTGTAGGTATTTTTGGCAATGTCCAGAGTGGCAAGAGCTTGAGGACCCATATCACAGTGAACCTTGTCGGTATAAAGTTTTTCTTGAATGTTTATCCTGATTCTTAATATTGCCAGGGTCCTGAGAACATTATTTGCAGCAGTATCTCCCCATGTGGAAGTTGGATAGCCTATTCTACCGCTTCTCGATTTTTTCTCTACCGGTTGAGTTATGAACGTGACAGCATAAGCCTCCAAAGGGTAAGTGATAGCCTAGTGTCTGTCTGAACAAGAAGAAACTTCATAAGTGTGTGGTTTTTGTGTGAAATGAAAATGTATAGGATATGAGGCTATAGGGAGACAGTTGTTACAAAAGGGTCTTATTTCCATTTTGACTTGATTGTGATTTTGGAGGGGTAGGGAAATGCTACCTCCTGAAATGGTTCAACATCGCCCAATTCTAGGACCAATTTCAGGAGGCAGCATGTGATCAAGAACTAACGGTATTGAAGGAGAAAGTCCAAGCTGCGCTGAGGGCATTGGCAAAAAACAGGCTGCAGGAATTGACGGAATACCAATTGAGATGTTTCAACAAATGGATGCAGTGCTGGTGGTGCTTACTTGTCTATGCCAAGAAATTTGGAAGACAGCTGACTGGAAGAGATTCGTATTTGTGCCCATTCCGTAGAAAGGTGATCTGACAGAATGCAGAAAATATCAAACAATATCATTAGTATCATATGCAAGTAAAATCTTGCTGAAGATCATTCAAAATCAGTTGCAGCAGTACACCGACAGGGAATTGCCAGAAATTCAAGCTGAATTCAGAAGAGGACGTGGAACGAGGGATATCATTGCTGATGTGTTTTATTGACTATGCAAAGGCATTTGGCTGTGTGGATCATAACAAATATGAATAGCATTGCAAAAAATGGGAACTCCAGAACACTTAATTGTGCTCACGCGGAACCTGTCCGTAGACCAAGGAGCAGTCATGCGAACAGAGCGTGGGGATAATGCAAAGTTTAAAATCAAGAAAGGTGTGCATTAGGGTTGTATCCTTTCACCATACTTATTCAGTCTGTATGCTGAGCAAAAAATCTGAGAAGAATGTGGTCTCAGGATTGGTGGAAGACTTATTAACAACCTGCAGTATGCAATGACACAACCTGCTTGCTGAAAACAAAGAGGACTTGAAGCACTTACTGATGAAGATCAAAGACTACAGCCTTCAGTATGGATTACACCTCAAAGAGAACAAAAATCTTCACAACTGGGCCAAAAACAGCATCATGATAAATGGAGAAAAGATAGACATTGTCGAGGATTTCATTTTACTTGGATCCACAATCAATGCCCATGGAAGCAGCAGTCAGGAAATCAAATGAATTATTGCATTGGACAGATTTTCTGCAGAAGACCTCTTTAAAGTGTTAAAAAGCAAAGATGTCGCCTTGAGGACTAAGGTGCACCTGACCCGTGCAATGATATTTTCATTTGCTTCATATGCATGCGAAAGCTGGACAGTGAATAAGGAAGACCAAAGAAAAATTGATACCTTTGAATTATGTTGATGGTGGAAAATATTGAATATACCATGGACTGCCAGAAGAGCAAACAAGTGTGTCTTGGAAGAAATACATCCAGAGTAGTCCTTGGAAGCGGGGATGGTGAGACTTCATTTCATGTACTTTGGACATGTCATTGGAGGGACCAGTCCCTGGAGAAGAACATCATGCTTGGTAAAATAGAGGGTTGGGGAAAAAGAGGAAGACCCTCGACAAGATGGGTTGCTGCAACAATGGGCTCAAACGTAACAATGACTGTGAGGATGGTACAGGACTGGGCAGTGTTTTGTTCTGTTGTACATAGGGTCGCTATGAGTTGGCACTGACTCAGCGGCACCTGACAACAACAGGGAAGTGGCAGTAAAGGTTAGGCTTTCCTGCTTAATGGTTTCATATGGGACTGAATTATTTCCATGATACAGAATTTAGTATTTACTGAACAGAAAAGAAGGGGGGTGTATAGGTTATAATGTGCATGTCATTGTTCTGGGCCCTTGGTCAGTTGGCTTGCTTAGAGATAGAGGAAGCATTAATGTAATTTAAACCTGGCTGTGATTGTTTTTGATAGCCTGTGGTCTCACTTCTCTTGCTTACTGGCTTTTACTATTGGTTCTCCCAAAGGTTCCCAAAATGCCAGCGTTCCTTCGCTCTGCCCTTCAGATTTTGTTTTCTGAAGACTCCACTAAGCTCTTTGTGGCATCAAATCAAGGGTCTTTACATATTATCCAGCTGTCGGAAGGATGCTTCAAGCACCTGCATACTTTCCAGCCCCAGTCAGGTGGGAATTGGTAACTGGCAATGAGAGAGAGATGTCTGTGTCTAAGGTGTATCTTTTTTTCCTCCTTTGAACCTCATTGTCCTGGCTTCACTAATGCTCTTCCCCGCTTGCAAATACACACTCACTCACTTGTTTGCAATTTAAAGTGGGAGGCAATCTCTGGCAAATGAAGATGCTTCATGAGATCTGAAATGTTTCTCACACCTACTCTTTTCTCACTGGGTTTTGGATTCCTTATTTGGGGCCAAAAATGTTTCATAATCCTTCTTAACATTTTGTTAACAGAGCAACAAGAAAGTTAAAATCATTTGTAATCCTGACACCCAGAAATAACTACTGTTAATATTTTGATATATTTCCAGTAAGTGTTTGTGTGTAGGTATTTTGTGAACATCTTTGTTTTGTTTTATGGTTTTTATAAAGATGAAGATATACTTATACATGTTGTTTCTTTATCTGTGTTCATTTAAATCTTAAGTGCATTTTTCCATATTCTTTGAGAACATGAGTGTGCAAATGAATGTGTGTCATTAACTATTGCTCAGTTAACTGTTGAGGATTTAGTACCCGGCTTAAGCTGATCTCTACTGTAGTTTTGAATACTTCCTGTGGTCCTTCTCCCTTGTCCCTTGCCCTGGAGTATAGCGGCTTCACTGTCATTTAGACGCCATTAACCTGGAAGGTCAGCTCTCACCGTTACTCTCCATAAGCTGCTCCAGAAACAGCAGAAGAAACCTCAGGTTAGGGATCAGCTCAGTTAAGTTGACAATATTTGTTGAGCGCCTGTATATATTTTTTATTAAACCAAAACCAAACCAAACAAGTTGCTGTCACGTCAATTCCAACTTACAGTGACCCTGTAGACCCTATGTATTTTTATTAGGGATTACAAAACTTTGACTTTTTATCTTGCATTTAGCACCCCTTAAAATTAGGCTCTGCATTATCCATATAACTTTCTTCCTTCTCTCTCATCTCCTCTTGTAGTCAAGCAGGTTTCTTTACAGCCCTCAAACCTGAGTGTTCCAGTCCTTGTTGTTTATTTTAGCTCATGCTGTTCACCACCACTGCCTCCATCCTTTTCTGTATGTCTTATTATAAAGCTTTCTCATCATTTAGGGGTGTTATATGCAGCACGTGTTTGGCATATAGCATCACTGTCTGATTTTGTCCTGCGATTGTGTCTTAATGTTGCCAGATTGGTTTAAAGTCCCTTGATGACAAATATGGCTCATGTCTGTCCATCTTCCCCTAGTGCTTAATACACAGCAGACACACAAACACGGCTCATGTTTGTCCATCTTTCCCTAGTGCTAAATACACAGCAGACACACAATATGCTTCAAGTCCACTGAAGTAACTGTCCGTAACTTTGATTGAAAACCATTTGGTAGGAAAGGAGTTGGAAACAATTAAGTTTAAATGATAGATTTTAGTGGTAGATGCTACCCTGATTCTCCATTATCATAGTACACAATTTCTTAGTTAAGCCTGAGAAAATGATGCCTACAGCTTTATCTCTGTGGCTTTGCTTTACATGAGGGGTGGCTAATTTAAGTAGAAAAAGTGGGTAGGTTAATGTCTAGAACCTATTTGCATAACTGTCAAGAAATCTCTCCTATCGGCAATTTAAAACCCTGAGGATTTTATTGGATTTCCCATTCTCTTCAGGGTAAGACTGCTTGTGAACACTGGGACAATTCTGAGACTTACACTTCTTCTGCCTTCACAGAGACTATGGAGGCCATGTGTCTTTTGGCAGTCAGCCCCGATGGGAATTGGCTGGCTGCCTCAGGTACCAGTGCTGGAGTCCGCATCTATGGCCTGAAAGAGCTAAAGGTGAGCACAGAATTTAGTAGTAACATAATTGTACAGGAGGAAGTTGGCTCTGCAGTTTATAAGATTCAAGGCAGATTGGTATGGCCTAGAGATTTATGGTACTTTTTTTGAACCAAGAATTTTTCTTGTTTTGGAATCCTTTTTTTTTTTCTTTTTTTTTACTTTTTTGGAACCTAAACTATGGTAAGCATCCATTTACTGTATTAGTTTTAATTTATAATTTGGAGGTATTTTTAAAATTTATAATATTTAAAATCAGTGGTAACAGTAAAACCATTTGTGCACAAAATTTGAAATTAAGGATTTGTGGATGGTGAATCCACACCGAAGTTATTACTATTTTTTGAGGAGGTTGGATAGTAGCAAGGACATTTTGATTTATATAGATAGATAGTTGCAGATAGTAACGATTCCTTTTAATAGCTTACCTTGTGATCTTAAGGTACTATTAAACTAAACAGAACCAGAAAATTGAAAAGGAATAGCAGGAAAAAGTTTTCACTAATCAATAATGATACTGTCATTTACACGTTGAATCACTAATGATCCCTTAGAACTTTTCATCTTTCTCATCATGAAAGTCAGGTAAGAACTACCCAAAACTTGCAAGAAGTATTAAAAGTTTATAAGACGGTATCAAACTGCAGCATTTAATAGATTTCCCTGTACTGTATAACTGAACCCCTATTATGCTGTGGCAACAGCATGTACCACGCGCTTGTCATTGAGCCTTGCCTAGCACTTAAAGAATGTTCATGTGTATTGGTGCACATGCCTTGCAATTGTACATAAATGTTTATATTCAGGCATTAATTTCTTTTAAATCCAATGTAGAGCTGTACGTTTCCTGCTCAATGACTTTTTTTTTAATTGTCCTTTAAGTGAAAGTCTAGAGTTCAAGTCAGTTTCTCTTATAAAAATTTATACACACATTGCTGTGTGACCCTAGCCACTCTCCCTATAATGTGACAGCACACTCCTCCTTTTGGCCTCGGATTTCCTGTGTCCTTTCAACTAGCTTCTTTCCCTATTTGCCTTCTCATCTCGCCTCCCGACAGGAGCTGCCTGTTAATTTTCATGTATCTGCTTGAGCTAAGCAGTCTCTTCATGAGTATCATTTACGTCCCATAGTCCAGTCTAATCTTTGTCTAAAGAGTTGGCTTTGAGAATGGTTTCATTTCTGGACTAAAGGAGAGTCTGGGGGGTCATGTCTTCTGGGGTCCCTCCAGTCTCAGACCATTATGTCTGGTGTTTTTACTAGAATTCGAGTTCTGCACCTACTTTTCTCCTGCTCTGTCAGAGACTCTCTGTTGTGTTCCCTGTCAGGGCAGTCACTGGTGGTAGCCGAGCACCATCTAGTTCTTCTGGTCTCAGGCTGACGGAGTCTTTGGTTTATGTGGCCCTTTCTTTCTCTTAAGATAATATTTTCATTGTGTCTCTGGTGTTCTTCATTCTCCTTTGTTCCAAGTGAGTTGAGACCAATTGATGTATATTAGATGGCGGCTCCCTAGCTTTTAAGATCCCAGACACCACTCACAGAAGTGGGATGCAGAGTATTTTCTTAATAAACTTTGTTATACCAATTGACCTAGATGTCCCCTGAAATGATGGTCCCCAGACCTCCCACCCCTGCTACTCTGTCTCTCTAAGTGTTTGGTTGTATTCAGGAAACTTCTTAGCTTTTGGTTTAATCCAGTTGTGCTGACTTCCCCTGTATTGTGTGTTGTCCTCCCCTTCACTTAAGATAACTCTTGTCTACTATCTAGGTAGTGAATACCCTTCTCCCTCCCTCCCCACCTTCATAACCATCAAAGAATGTTTTATTCTGTTTAAACCTTTTCTTGAATTCTTATAATAGTGTTCTTATACAATATTTGTCCTTTTGTGACTAATTTCACTCAGCATAATGCCTTCCAGATTCATCCATGTTATGAGATGTTTCGCAGGTTCACCATTGTTTATCGTTGCGGAGTATTCCATTGGGTGAATATACTATAATTTATTTATCCATTCGTCTGTTGATGGGCATCTAGGTGGTTTTCCATCTTTCTGTTATTGTGCATAGTGCTGCAGTGAACATGGGTGTGCATATATCTATTCGTGTAATGGCTCTTCTCTACGATATATTCCAAGGAGTGGGATTGCTGAATCGTGTGGTACTTCTATTTCTAGCCTTTTAAGGAAGCAACAGATCGATTTCCAAAGTGGTTGTACCATTTTACATTCCCGCCAGCAGTGTGTAAATGTTCTGGTCTCTCCACAACCTCTCCAACATTTATAATTTTGTGTTTGGACTAATGCTAGCCTTGTTGGGGTGAGATGGTATCTCATTGTAGTTTCGAGTTGCATTTCTCTAATGGCTAAGGATTGTGAGCATTTCCTCATGTATCTGGTAGCCACTCGAATATCTTCTTTGGTGAAGTGCCTGTTCATATCCTTTGCCCATTTTTTAATTGGGTTATTTGTCTTTTTGTTCTTGAGGTTTTGCAGAATCTTGTAGATTTTAGAGATTAGATGTGGATGGGATTTATTGTAGCCAAAAAAATTTTCCCAGTCTGTAGGTTGTCTTTTTACTCTTTTGGTGAAGTCTTTTGATGAGCGTAAATGTTTAATTTTTAGGAGCACCCAGTTACCTAGTCTCTATTCTGGTGCTTGTGCATTGTTACTTATGGTTCGTATTCTGTTTATGCCATGTATTAGGGCTCCTAGCATTGTCCCAATTTTTTCTTCCATGATCTTTATGGTTTTTGATTTTATATTTAGGCCTTTGATCCATTTTGAGTTAATTTTTGTGCATGGTGTGAGGGATGGGTCTTGTTTAAGTTTTTTGCAGATGGATATCCAGTTATGCCAGCACCATTTGTTAAAGAGACTGTCTTTTCCCAAATTAACAGACTCTGGGCCTTTATCAAGTATCAGCTACTCATAGGTGGATAAATTTATGTCTGGATTCTCAATTCTGTTCCATTGGTCTGTGTATCTGTTGTACAAGTACCAGGCTATTTTGACTACCGTGGCGGTATAACAGGTTCTAAAATCGGGTAGTGTGAGGCCTACCACTTTGTTCTTCTTCAGTAATGTTTTTCCTATCGGGGGCCTCTTTCCTTTCTGTGTGAAGTTGGTGATTTGTTTGTCCATCTCCTTAAAAAATGCCATTGGAATTTGGATCAGGATTGCATTGTATCTCTGGATTACTTTGGGTGGAATAGACATTTTCACAATCTTGAGTCTTCCTATCCATGAGTAAGGTATGTTTGTCCCCTTATGTAGGTCTCTTTTGGTTTCTTGCAGTAGTGTCTTGTAGTTTTCATTGTATAGGTCTTTTACGCCACCGGTTAGATTTATTCCTAAGTATTTTATCTACTTGGCTATTTTAAGTGCTATTGATTTGGTGATTTCTTCTTGGAACTTCTCTTTGTTGGTGTAGAGGAATCCAACTGATTTTTATATGTTTGTCTTGTATCCTGATACTTTGCTGAAATCTTCTATTTGTTCCAGTAGTTTCTTGTGGATTCTTTGGGGTTTTCTGTGTATAAGATCATATCATCTGCAAATAGAGATACTGTTACTTCTTCCTTACCAAGTTGGATGTGTGTTATTTCTTTTTCTAGCCTAATTGCTCTGGCTAGGACCTCCAGCACAGTGTTGAATAAGAGTGGTGATAAAAGGCATCCTTGTCTGGTTCCCATTCTTGAGGAGAATGCTTTCAGACTGTCTCCATTTAGGATAATGTTGGCTTTTGGCTTGTATAAATGCCTATTATTATGTTGAGGAATTTCCCTTCTGTTCCTATTTTGCTGAGAGTTTTTGTCAAATGCCTTTTCTGCATCAATTGATAAGATCATGTAGTTCTTTTGTTTTATTTATGTGATGGATTACACTGATTGTGTTTCTAATGTTGAACCATCACTGTATACCTGGTATGAATCCCACTTGGTCATGGTGAATTATTTTTTTGCTATGTTGTTGAATTCTATTGGCTAGAATGTTGTTGAGGATTTTTGCGTCTATGTTCATGAGGGATATTTGTCTGTTATTTTCCTTTTTTGTGGTGTCTTTACCTGGTTTTGGTATCAGGGTTATGCTGGCTTCATAGAATGAGTTTGGGAGTATTGCATCCTTTTCTATGCTCTGAAATACCTTTAGTAGTAGTGGTATTAACTCTTCTTTGAAACTTTGGCAGAATTCTCCAGTGAAACCATCCAGGCCAGGGCTTTTTTCTGTTGGGATGTTTTAATTACCTTTTTGATCTCTTCTTTTGTTATAGGTTTATTTAGTTCTACCTCTGTTAGTTTAGGTAGAGAATGTGTTTCTTGAAATTTGTCCATTTCCTCTAAGTTTTCAAATCTGTTGGAGTACAGTTTTTCATAGTATTCTATTATGATTCTTTTAATTTTAGTTGAGTCTATTGTGATATCACTCATTTCATTTCTTATTCAGGTTATTTGCTCCCTCTCCAGTTTTTCTTTTGTCAGTTTGGCCATTGGCTTATTGATTTTGTTGATCTTTTCAGGGAACCAGCTTTTGGTCTTGTTAACTCTTTTAACTGTTTTTCTATTTTCTGTTTCATTTGATTCTGCTCTAATTTTTATTATTTGCTTGCTTCTGGTACCCAAGGGTTTCTTTTGCTGCACTCTTTCTATTTGTTCGAGTTGTAGGGTTAATGTTTGATTTGGGCCCTTTCTTCTTTTTTGGATATGTGCATTTATTGCTATAAATTAACCTCTGAGCACTGCTTTTGTTGTGTGTGTCTGAAAGGTTCTGGTAGGATGTGTTTTCGTTCTCATTTGATTCTGTGAATTTCTTTATTCCATCCTAATTTCTTCTATAACCCAGTAGTTTTTGAGCAAGGTGTTGTTCAGTTTCCATGTGTTTGATTTTTTTTTCCTTGCTTTTTCTGTTACTGATTTCCACTTTTATGACTTTATGGTCCGAAAAGATATGTTGTAATATTTCGATGCTTTGGATTCTGTTAAGGCTTGCTTTATGGCCTAATATGTGGTCTATTCTGAAGAATGTTCCAAGTGCATTGGAAAAGAAAGTAGACTTGGCTGCTATTCAGTGGAGTGTTCTGTGTATGTCTGTGAGATCAAGTTGGTTGATTGTGGCGTTTAGATCTTCCATGTCTTTATTGAGCTTTTTTCTGGATGGTCTGTCCTTCACCGAAAGTGGTATGTTGAAGTCTCCTATTATTGTGGAGCTGTCGATCTCTCTTTTCAGTGCTGTTAGAGTTTGTTTTATGTATTTTGGAGCCGTGTCATTGGGTGCATAAGTATTTATTATTGTTATGTGTTCCTCGTGCATTGACACTTTAATCATTTATATAGTGTCCTTCCTTATCCTTTGTGGTGGATTTTAAAGTCTGTTTTGTCAGAGATTGATATTGCCACTCCTGCTCTTTTTTTTTTTTTTATTGTACTTTAGGTGAAGGTTTACAGAACAAATAGTTTCTCATTAAACAGTCATACACATATTGTTTTATGACATTGGTTAACAACCCCACGACATGTCAATCCTCTCACTTCTTGACCTTGGAGGACCTTTTTTTTTTTTCTGTTGTTGTTGAAAATATGCATAGCCAAGGATACACCATTTCAGAAATTTCTACGTGTATAATTCATTGACATTGATTACATTCTTCCAGTTGTGTTGCTATTCTCACTGTCCTTTTCCAAATTATTCTTTCACCATTATCTTCAACTCACTGCCCCGTAGGCTTCCGATCAAACCTTTTGAGTTGCTGTTGTCAGTTTGATTTCACATAGATGATAATTTTTTTTTTTGTACCTTAGATGAAGGCTTACAGCACAAATAGTTTCTCGTTAAACAGTTAGTACACATATTGTCTTATGACAATGGTTAACAACCCTGCAACATGTTAACACTGTCCCCTCTCAACCTTGGGTTCCCTATCCCCAGGTTTCCTGTCCCCTCCTGCCTTCTAGTCCTTGTCCCTGGACTGCTGTGCCTCATTAGTCCTGTTTTGTTTTATGGGGTTGTCCAATCCCTGGGTGAATGGTGAACCTTGGGAGTGACTTCACCTCTGAGCTAGAGGGTGTCTGGGGGTCCTTTTCTTTTTTGATTGTTGTTTGCTTGATATATTTTTTTCCATCCTTTGAGTTTTAGTTTGTTTTTGTCTTTAAGTCTAAGGTATGTCTGTTGTAGGCAGCATATAGACAGATCGTGTTTTTTAATCTATTATGCTACTCTCTGTCTCTTTATTGGTGCATTTAGTCTGTTTACATTCAGCGTAATTATTGATAGGTATGCATTTAGTGCTGTCATATTGCTGTATTTTTTTGTGTGTTGTTGACAGTTTCTTTATTCCTCTTAATTTTCTGTGCTAAGTCGTTTTTCTTTATGTATTTTATTTTTATCTTTTTCATTGTTGTTGATTTTGTATTTGCCGAGTCTTTACGTTTCTCTTGTTTTCTGATGTGTAAGATTGTTAGTTTCGTTTGTGGTTACCTTAATATTTTTCTAAGTTTATACTGGTTTTTTATTTCTTTATATTGCCTTGACTTCCTCTTCATGTGAAAGACCTCTGACTACATTTTTTTAGTCCCTCTTTTTTGTTTTAATGTTGTCATCTTTTACGTATTGACGTCTGTCCCAATTTTCAATGTTTTAGCTTTTATTTGTTTTTGTGACTTCCCTATCCGATTTGATATCTGGTTGCTCTGTCCTGTGTTCTAGTCTTGGGACAGTGGCTCTGGGCGCCTGATGGGTTCTACTTCTGGCCCAGGGGAGCCCAGGGGAGGAGGCATCACTGAAGCTGGGGAGGTACCCGGTAAATGGGAGGGAAGTTCCTTCCATTGTGTTTTTTAATCCGTGCAGTAGGTTAAACGGATGTACTTATCTTTTGCTGATTGAGTGCTACTTTTCACTGGCTTTGGAGGCCTGAGCAGACTCTCTGCTGCTTGGTCTCTCCTGATGTGGAGAACATGTCCCAAGTGCACATGCCAGCTGATCCAGCCCGCAGGGCACTGGCTCCCACAGTGTCAGGTCTGGCAACTCCTCACTGCCTCTGAACTGTCTCTCTCCCTTCTGCGGCTCAGTCTGACTCCTGAACTTTGCCTTTGATATTCACGGCTCCTAGATTGTCACGTATAACCGATTCACTTGTTTTTTTGGGTCTTTGTTATAAGAGGGACCACCGGAAGTGTCTGACATCTTGACGTCCGCCATCTTGGCCCCACCTCTCTCTCAGTGACTTTTTTAAAAGCGATTCGTAAGGATGTAGAAATAATAGCAGGGAAAGCTTTTCTCTTTAAATGCTATCAATTTTCTAAGCAGTTAAACATGCATTTTTTGAAAAATGAAATGAAAGTTTATCGTTTGGGAAAATGCCTAAAGTTTGTGAGATTTCTCTCAGAACACTTTGAGTTCCAAGGACAGTTACTGAAAGATAACTGACCTAGACCATCCTGTCTCTCTTGTGGGAAAGTGCCATATAGAGTTAGATCTCAGATCTGTTATATGTTCCCAGCCTCACTGCACAGTGCCTGCTTACAATTTCCCTGTGACTGCTCTGGGCATCGCCCCGAATACCAACAACCTTGTCATTGCTCATTCCGACCAGCAGGTAAGAGAGGTTCCAGCGCTTTCTAATTCCTTTGTACCAGATAGTAACTTGGAAGCTCAGATCATGACAATTTTGGAAGTGCTTTTCTTTGAAGATGATAGAGGGTATAAAGGTAGTTTTCTCCTGTGTGAAGTAAAGCTGCCAGGTATAGCCTGGGCTTGACACAGGCAGCAGCAGTATGCTTTGGCTTTATGGGATGCAGTTTGAATGATGAAGCACTGAGGCGCATAGGAGGGTGGAGGAATTTTTGCATGATACTGATTGTTTTAGACTGGCGATGATATGGGCTTAGGTGTCAAGCTGGATATGAGATGAAATCATATTTATAGAGTTGAAAGTGACTAAAAGATTATATCATTCAACTTTACTTTTGCAGATGAGGAAATCAGGCCATAGTGAAAGGGTTTGAAGGGTCAGGTACCTAATCTCAGCCAAAACTAAGGCCTGTAATCTAATGCTTTTTCCATACTAAGTTAACTAATTGTAAGGAGATGTTTAAAATACCCTCATCTACGGAACACGTTATAAAATTATAGACATTTGTATATCCTCATCTATAAACTGGGGATGATAATATCTACCTACTGAGCTGTTGGGAGGATTAAATGTGATCTGGGAAGCACATTTAATTAGACTGCTGGGCAAGATAGTAGGTATGTACTACTGTGAGTAACAGTTTTTACACTCAATAGCATACACATACACTCTATCAAAAAATAGAATCTCTCATTTCAGTTTCATGGATTTGTGTCCTTGACTAAAGACTGAGAGGTCATTGAAGCCAGATCCTTGCCTTTGTCACACATATTGATCATGTCCACCTGACACCTTTTACTGGCATTTGGTCCCTTAAGTGCCTCTGTTATTAAAACTTGTTGGAAATTTTTTTACTTGTCAGAGTAGCAAAGATCAAAGAGGGCATAGTGAACCAGCTCTCTCATACATTGCATAAGTTAGTATAACCTCTTTGGGGGACATTTTGGAAATGTCTTAAAAAATTGAACGTCCACAGACTTTGATTCAAAAGTTCCAATTCTAAGAATTCTTCCTACAGATATATTCGCAGTTGTGCGAAAAGACGTATGTATAGAGATAATTCATTGCAGCCTTGTTTGTAGTAGCCAAACAATGGGAATAACCTAAATGTCATTAAAGAGACTAGATAAGTAAATCATGGTGTATCCATACAGTGAGTGAATTATTGTTTTCTTTAAAAGGGGCATGATTAGTTTATATATGGTGATAGGGGTCAGTCTCCATGATACGATACTAAATAAAAAAAAAATACAAGGTACAGAATGGTGTGTATTGTGTGCATAAAATGTCTCTGAAAAGATTTAAACAACAAATAGAAAGCTGTTCTTGTCTTGAGGAAGGGAGGGATCAAGATTGGAGGGTGACTTTTCTCTGTAAGCCTTTTTATGTTTGAAAATTTTATTTTTCTGTATTTACCTTTTTAATTTTTTTTATTAAAAAGTGATGGGAAAGCATAAGACTGAATATGATGCAGATAAGGTTTGTATAGATATTTTCTGGTTACAGATGAGGGGATACCCTTCTGTTCTTTCTGGGTACTATCCTGTGTTTCCTCTGTATCATATTCTTCTCCAGGTATTTGAGTACAGCATCCCAGACAAACAGTATACAGAGTGGAGCCGGGCCATCCAGAAGCAGGGATTTCATCACCTTTGGCTCCAAAGGGATACTCCCATCACCCATATCAGTTTTCATCCCAAGAGACCAATGCACATCCTTCTGCATGATGCCTACATGTTCTGCATCATCGACAAGTCGTTGGTGAGTCCTTTACCACTGCCACCTATCCATATCTCACCAATTCTCCTCTATTTAGGAGTCTTTAAGTTCTAAAAGTAATAAGAATAATAAGATAGAGGAAAGAGAATCAGAATAAAGGTTCCTAGTATATTTTGTGGAGGAGAGGAGCTTCTGTTTTATGTATTTCCTCGTTTTCATTCCCACATTCATGAGGCTTTCAGGGAAGGGGCAGACATTTGTTTACTGGTTTTTGCTGGCTTGACTATTTCTCTCCTTCGCCTATGAGCACATAAACTTAATTGGGAAAGTGATTGGGTCAGTGACCTTCTTGGGGGAATACCATTAATTTGGCTAAGTCACTTTCAACTTTGCACTCCTGCCCTGGGGTGACTGAATAATGAGATTTCATTAAAGGAGATTCTCACTGAGGTTTTTACCACTTATGCCCCTTAATTGAATATACTGAAACACTATCTGCATGCTTGAGGAGTTGGTCTTAATGTCTTGAAAAAATACCCAGCGAGGAAAATTCCGTTCTTCAGGGCTGTGATTTAGGTGGGATGTGAGTGTTTTCTTCAATTTTAGATTCCAGCCTCTTTGCCAGCTGCTGCTTTGATTCGCCCCAAATTTACATGTCTTTTCTGGGCAGACACTTTTTTTTCCTAGGAGCATCGTGAGCTGTGGTCATGCCCACAGTGCGCTTTGAGCTTAGCTTACAACCAGCACATGAGGTTTTGGTATCTCTGCGGAGGAGGGGGTGGTTGAAACAGGAGAGAGCAGCAGATGGCTCTAAAGGTGATGTGTCACTGGAACACATTTCATGGGCCCTGTGTCCTCTGGGTGTGGGAAGCAGAACTGGTTGGCAACTGCCTTCTGCGGGATGAGCATTACAGGAAGGGCACCTCCCACTCACTTGCCTCTTTGTAAGTCAGCCTAGATCATTTTTCCCAAGTGTTGGTGATAAGTCCATCACTTCCTCATTCTGGGCAGAGCTACTTCTCAAGGAAGTCAGAGATGAAATATCATTTGCTTGGCAAGAGGCTATCTCTCGGGGTGTCAGTGACATTAGTCGGAGTGGTTTGTGTTGAGGCTTCGCCTGAGGAGAACTTTAGTCACTTGGCCAGTCTGCAGTCTGAGTGGAAGAGAGACTAGAAAGCACAGAGCCTGTGTGGGCTGAGTTCCTGCACATGCCAGTTTGTTCCTTTCTGACATAGTGTTACTGATGAGACTGGTTAGGGGCCCCAGCTGGACCCTCTGGTCTTGCTGGCATGGAGTGCCAAACTCTCTTTTGCCTCACACTCCCACCCTGTATGGTGTGGCTGGAAGAGGGGCTACACTTCTCTTCCTGAAGTAAGGAGATTTTTGGAGGTAGTGAGTATAATATGATGATTGGAAAGTGGGGTTTGCCTAAAAAATCTCTATAGTCTTTGGCCCATAGAAGCCCATTAAAATAATGATTTGAAGAGTATTTTTGTCTTTTTTAGCCTCTTCCAAATGATAAGACCTTACTGTACAATCCACTTTCTCTCACGAATGAATCAGATGTCATAAGGAGGCGTACAGCCCATGCCTTCAAAATTTCTAAGAAATATAAGGTAAGACATGTTCTCTTGCATTCTGGAGAGTTAGTTACTTGTGGTGTTACAAAAATATAATAAGCTTCACAATAGGAAAACAATAACGCCTTTGCTTTACATGCAGAGAACCTGGTTTTGGGGAGATAAGTGACTTTTCTGAGGATATCTGGTCCTTAAGTTTGTATTTCATTGTTCTTGTCTTAGTATATAGAGGCAGGCACATCATACTTGGCCAAAATGAAATACCTAGGTAGTGAGAAATGATGGAGTTCAGTTAGGGTCAGTTAGGGTCTTTGTTTCTGTTAAAGCTGACTTTTAAATTTGAATTCTGGTTAGAGAATCTTCCACAAGATAAATTTCAAACAAAAATGGAAGTCATTGAATTTATTATGACTTTTCCTTTTCTGGGCTAGGCTTTCACTGTATGAAAAACAAATATCCATTAAACTTAGGGTACTACAGCTATTTGGGGTCCTGGAACATCTTTCCAGGGGTTGCAGTAATTATTTTTAAAAGGCGGGAGTGTCTGTGTAAATAATTCCAGTGTAATTAGCTTCTTGATGCATTTGTCACTTGCCAGTTGTGAAGAATTTGGGCACCAAAGCCCTCAGTTAGCATTGATTCCTAAGAAATTAGAGAATCATAGATTTTCTGTCCAGAAAAACATGAAAAATCCCATTGAAGTCTTTTATGAATGAACTCAAATCAATTAAAACCTCCCAACCTTTCCAAACATTTTGAGTGCTAGGTCAGGAGAGACTGTCAGAGGTTTAGATAACTCCAGCATCAAACTAGGCAGAACCCCTTTTAGGCCAAGTTAATCTAGTCAGGATTACCTCTGGAGCCTGCGGAACTCCTGATAGAATCATTATCATCTCTCTGACCTGCAGCCTCTCCTCTTCATGGAACTTTTGGATGAAAGAACACTGGTGGCAGTAGAGCGGCCCCTGGATGACATCATCGCTCAGCTCCCACCGCCCATCAAAAAGAAGAAATTTGGGACTTAAAACAGGGCACTGCCTGTGCCCTTCCTTGTACTGTCTACCTTGTTTCTTTTCACAGATCATGATAATAAAACAAAGTTATTCTTTAGGACTAGTCGTTATAAATGTTATCTTCCAAAACAATGGATAGTGATTTCTCTTCATTGAATTAAAGTGAAAAGAGACTCCAAGGCATTTGTAGCTGGGATAATGTTCCAAGTAGCTACAAACTCATCTAACTTTTTTAGGGTCCTGTTTGTTCTTTAGACCACAGTCTCAGAAAATAGTTGCCCTCTATCCCCTGACACAAGCCTAAGGCTCCAGAGAGCTGATGACCTTCACCATTCACCAGCCTCCAGCACATGCAAAGGTGTGGGAACCTGCCTGGCATTGTCCGAGAGGGCAGGGAATTGTGCTTGCTTATTCGAGATAGCCTAACTACCAATCTTTTCAAGAAAGATTTCAACTGCAGCATTATAATAAATGCATTTTGGCCTTTGACAGTCAGCTTATATATATATATGTTTTTTATTTTTTTATCAGGCTTTGGGGTATCACTCCTGTACCAACTTTTCATGTGTTATATGGCATTTTCAAAAGTCAAAGAAGCATTGGGCAGAGATTTTGTTAGGGAGTAGGAGTAGAGAACTCTGTCTTCTTCTACCTACTATGATTTTTTTTCCCCCATGGGAGTTATCAACTGACTAGTTTTAATGTGAACTTTTAAATTAGAAAGTGAAGAATTACAGTTAACCTGAACTGAGCAGATAGATTTCTCTCCCATCTCAGCGGATGTATTCGGTTGCATGCCTGTTGAAACCCAGTATGTGTGGCTTTGTTTTTTTTTTGGATAGAGGACTGCGACATGGGCAGAGAAGTGTATGGGTTCTGATGACAACGTGAGTGAAGAGCTGGTAAAAAAAACATTTTAGCTAAGATGACCCCCACCTTCCAGTCTGGAAGGAAAAGATGTCGGAATTTAAGGTAGATACGTGATATGTGGGATGGGAATTAACAAGTAATAAGAGAAGAACAGAGCCCAGTAATTTGAAACATATAGGACAGCCTATTTCAGGTTTGGTAAGAGGGAGCAGATACAACAAGGTTTATAATGGATGCCGCTTAACCTCTGCCCCATCTGTTCAGGTTTTTATAGTGAGAAGAGTAGTTTAAACCAGTAGTTGTAACTTTTTAGGTCATCTATGTAAAATAGCTTTCCTTTCCTCTTAGTTGAGTAAATGTCTTTCTGTGAGTAAGACAGTATTCTCCCAGTCTGCATTAGAGGAGCCTTTCAACCTGTTCAGTAGGCTGGAAGATGCTTTAGGTCCTCTTTTGTGTGATTTAACGAGCCCTGGTAGTGCAGTGGTTAAGCGTTCAGCTGCTAACCAAAAGGTCAGCAGTTCAAACCCACCAGCAGCTCCGAGGGAGAAAGATGTAGCAGTCTGCTTCCATAAAGATTTATAGCCTTGGAAACCCAATGGGACGATTCTACTCTGTCCTATAGAGTCCCTATGAGTCAGAATCGACTCTCCAGCAATGGGTTTTGTTGGTTTGTGTGATTGAAACCAAAGTTCAAGTCACTGATTACAATTGAATGTTTGTAACCAGAGAGAGGCTGTGGTTGGGTGCCATCAAGTCGGTTTTGGCTCATAGTGACCCTGTGTACAACAGAACGAAACACTGCCTGGTCCTGTGCCATCCTCACAATTGTTGCTATGTTTGAGTCTATTGTTGCAGCCACTGTGTCAGTCCATCTCATTGAAGATCTTCCTCTTTTTTACTCACCCTTTACTTTACCAAACATGATGTCCTTCTCCAGGGACTGGTCCCTCCTAATAACATGTCCAAAGAACGTGAGATGAAGTCTTGCCATCTTTGCTTCTAAGGAGCGTTTTGGCTGTACTTCTTCCAAAACAGATTTGATCATTCTTTTGACAATCCATGGTATATTTAGTATTCTTTGCCAACACCATGATTCAGAGGCATCAATTCTTTGGTTTTCCTTATTCATTGTCCAGCTTTTACATGCATATGAGGCAATTGAAAATACCATGGCTTGGGTCTAACACACCTTACTCCTCAGAGTGACATCTTTGCTTTTAAACACTTTAAAGAGATCCTTTGCAGCATATTTGTCCAATGCAAAACATCGTTTGGTTTCTTGACTGTTCTTCTGTGGGCATTGAGAAGGGATGCTTGGATGCCTGAAATATTAACTTGCTTTTTACTGGCTGTAGAGCTATAAATTCAGAGAATCTTTACTAACTAAAGTGCAGTTTAAGGCATGACTTAAACATATAAAACCTTGCAGGTTGTGGAGGGTGTAATTCTGACAGAGAAAGCTCACAGGTTATCTGGGTGAAGAAGTAAAATTTGTGAAAGCAGAAAACATTTCTTTGCAACTTCACTAGCCAGTGATTTGGACTTCCATAAATGGCATGGGAAGTAAGAGCTTTGGGCCTTGAAATTCTTCTTAACTGGAAAACTTGGAATACAAATGAAACAGAAACTGACTGGGGAAAGTTAGAGAAATTGGGGGATGGGAAAACAAACCAGTAATAAATAAGAGGAGCACTTCAGTGCACGTGTTTCAGGGTGTTTTTACTTCTGAGATATGTCTAGCTTAGATATTTAAAGTAGTTTCACCTTTGGAATAATGCTTCCATTTGGGGCATTTTGCAGGCTGCTGCTCGTACTTGGATTCTACATAAAAATTTTGATCTGCGACAGCCTGGGAAAGGTCTTTTTTGCAAGCCTGATGCAAATTTTTCAAAATTCACGTTTCTCATATTGTAGTTAGTAAACTGATCCCTGAATGGATAGTTCCCCCTTTACTGTGGAGATTCTGCAAATTAGACTGAGAAGAAGGGTAAATCTTGGAATGATGGTAGAAAGAGACCATCTAGTTTTGGATTTTTTTCAAGTCTTTTTTTAAGCATCAAAATTTCCTTTAAATGGAACTTTATTCTGAACTGTAATATATGGTACAGATAATAGTTGAGCTGTTCTGGTTGGGGTGGGAAGGGAGGAAGTGGGAGTATGTGAAAAGCCCTGTGACTTGTCCTGATTTTTCATACATGAAGAAACTGAGACCTAGAGAAGAAGTGATTTTTCATAGTCACACAATGATTTGTTAGAGGTCAATGTGGCATTCTTATGGTTGTTCTCCCACCGTCTCTTGGTCATCCCATAAGTATGGTACACAAAGGATTTTACATTTTATAAGCTGCAGGGAAGGTGTTTGAACATTTCTTGCTCTGAATAAACACTTGATTTAACTATGATACTGAGTTATGTGGGCAGTCTTGTGTGTTAATCATATAGTGTTGGAATGAACAATCTTGTTCATTGTCTCCTAATGTTCCCGTGGGAGTGTTTCTTAGGGTTAATTCCTGAGAGTGGAATTGCTAGCTCATAGCGTGCCCATCTTCTTTCACTTTTAATTGGTGCAGCCATATTGTCCTTTGGAGTGACTGTATTCCTGTCGGCAGTGTTTGAAAGAACTCATTTCCATACACATTGCCAATGTATTGTTAGACTTTAATTTTAGCCCATCCAATGGATGAAAATAGTATTTTATTTTGCATTTCCCTATTTATTAAAGAGGTTGCCCACTTCTTTATGTTTTGGGGCCATTTGGTTAATTGTGTAAATTGTCTATTCATAAACTTTTCCCCTTTTTTCTTAATGTGTTTTTCTTTCATATTTTAAGATATTTTATGATCTAGGCCAGTACTGCCTAATAGGACTTTCTGCAGTGATGGGGATATTCTATATCTGTGCTGTCCAGTAAGGTGGCTACCAGCTACACATGGCTACAGAGCTTGAAATACAGCTAGTGTGACTGAGGAATTGAATTTTTAATTTTGTATAATTTTAATTAAATTTAGATAGCCACATGGGGCTAGTGGCTACCCTGTTGACAGCACAGATCTAGATATTAAGGCTTAGCTTTGTGTTAGTCCTTTGTCTTTAGATGTTACAGAACTTTATTCTCATTTAACATACATTTATTGTGTGCCTGCTATATTCTATTCATCAAGAACAGGTGAAAGATATGGTCTCAGCCCTCAAAGACTTCACAGCCTAGTTGGGGAGAGAGATGAGTAGATCAATGATGCCATGTTAGAGATGAGCACAGAGAAGGGGCACCTAACAAGTAGGGTTAGGGGGTAGGGTTGGAAGTGGGAGGTGGTCCTTGAGCTAACACTTGGAATTGAGAGGTAGTTAGCAAGGTGGGAGAGAGAGGAAGAGGCATTCCTGGAACATTTTCAGTGCAAAGGGCCTGAAGCAAGAGACTGCATAGCCTGTTCAAGATTCTGCGAGTAGTTCCATGTGGTTGAAGCATGGGATATGCTGGAAATGGAGGAAAATGAGGCTGAAAGCACTGGCAGGACCTACCGTAGTCCTGAGATCACGCTTGTCTCAAAATCAGAAAAGGTGGCCTTAGAGGGGTGACAGCTTCCCTAGGTGATAGTGAGAGAACGAGGAAAAAGGTAAAATTTACAGAAAAGGTAAGGGCGAGCAGTTTCCATAGAGGGAAGCTAAGTGGTTTAGAAAAGTGTACAGAGAAGATAAGTAGATTTGGATAGAGTCCTTAAGTCAATGTGTAGTTAGAGACAAGATCAGTTAGGGTGGGCTTTAAAGTCTGTGGTTAAGAATTTTCATTCAGTGGAACACACAGTTGTGAGTCACTCATAGGTTAAAAGGAATGGCATAGTAAAAATGTCAGTTTGTACACATAAGGGGCAGAAGAGATTGGATGTTGGGGAGGCCAAAAAACAGGCTGTTGTGTAGGTTCTTGACAGGGTCCATGGATGAGTGTCAGGGCTTTGTGAGCCCCTGAGGTTGAATGCTGAGTTATGCACACGAGTGTGTGTTTGTCTGAGGAGAGTGTCCATCACATACAGCTGATTCCCAAAGAAGTCCATGATCCCCCAAATTGGCTATTGCATTAATCTACTCAGGAGAGATTTAAAACTGGGATGAAAGCCTAGAAATACCATAGATGTCAATAAACATGATTTGGTGTCTGATGGCATCTGAAGGAAGAAAACTGAAGCTGACTATAAGACTTCAGATTTGTGCTGCACCGGAAATTCTGTTAGAACTGATGATGGGGGGGGGGGGGTGCGTGGGCTTTTATTTTTGGACCTTATTTGAATTTCATGGCAAATAATATAATTTCCATGACTGTCAACAAAAAACACTGTGATTTTCCATAGCTAAGTGAATTCAATGAAACTAACCTTCTGCTTAGTATGTCCTTGCTAATATTTTCCTAAAAAGAAAGTCACAACTATACAAAACTGTCACCAGCTGCTTCTCATTAGGAATGTGGTTAGCAGATGTGGTTTTTCATAGTCATAATGCATGAGATAGTTAATCCATTTTTGTGGGTTTCAGATGGATAGTGATTTATCTTGGCGGGATGAGTTTTTAAAAATGTGCTTGCATCAGCTAAAGGATATATGCACCTTTTCCTCTTTGACTTCATGTTTGATGCTGGAGAAAAAATAGATTTTAGGATATTTCTCCCTGAAGGCAAAGTTGTAACTGTCCATTGAAAGGGACAACTGATTTCACTGCCTTCTATTTGAGGAAGAGTTACGTGTGAATAATTTTTCAAAGTTGGATGTTGGATTGGTTATTTTACAAGCTTATTTCTCCCTTTAGCCTCTTCTTTAGTTAAGTAATTGAGCGGCTCTTGGCTTTTGTTCCTCTGGCATCTAGCTGCCTTTGTGGCAGTGACCTTCAGGCTTGCTCAGGGCTGCTGTTTTGCCTGGGGCCCTCCTTCCTTATGAAATTACACAACACTCAAACCTTGGAACTAGTCCCAGATACACTAATTCTTTCCTTTGATGGACTCTTGGCAATATATACTTCCTTTCAGCAGAAGTGTAGCTTTATACAAGATCTGTTTGTCACTGAAATTAATTTGGCTCTTTGCCTTTTAATCCAGGAATCAAATGGCATTATGACCAACTCAGTCCTAGATAAAGTATAGACTCTCAATTAGAGAGTTTCTACCAAAGGTTTTATTGTTGCTACTGCTGAAGGTCGATAGGTAATAATAACAGCTGCAGATACTTTTTATGTGGCAGCCACTGTGCTAAGCACTTTGCATACATCATCCCACTCAACCCTCACAACCACCCTTAGAGATGGAAGTTATCTGAATTTTTCCCAGGAAGAGACTAGGCCTGTGACCTCAGCCCCTTGCCTATTGTCATATATCTGGTAAGTGGCCAAACCACAATTTGAACCTTGTGCTCCTATTTACCATGCTGTACTCTACATCCGCTATGAGGGAGAAGAAGAAAGATGGTTCTACCCTCCTTTCCCTCAGACCATCGGGTTTAAAGAAGCATAGACTCAAAGCCTGAGTCACAGAACTGTAAAATGAAATTATGGAACCTAGAGAGCAAATCTAACCCCCTCATTTTAAAGTAGCAACGATCCCTGCCTCACTCCGAGAAATCTTAAGGTAACAGCTTGAGCAGAGGAGAATAGATACTGATAGGTGACAGGGATGAAAGGTTATTAAGAATGATCTCAGACATTTTCTTTTTTTGGAGGTAGATAAAATAGCATGCCTTTTCAAAGAATTATCTGAGCTTGTCTCACTGTCCTTAAGAAGCTGTGGAAACAGATACATATGCTTTTTATTTCAGATGTCATTATCCACAATAAGTGGATTTCCACTGACTGCTTGAGATTTTCTAGATGGTAATTTTCACTCTGCAAGGAACCATGAAGCTTCAGAGGGGTTATCTGAAAACACTACAGTGCAAGAGTCACTAAATTCAATCATTCATATGTTTAATGAGTTCCTTCTCTGTGAGGCAATGTGCTTGGATTGGTGGGGTATAAAAATAAGTCGATGGGTGGTCCCTGCCCTCCTGTAGTTTATAATTTATTTGGGTAAATCAGCCAGGCATAGGAGAAAAAAATCACTCAAAGGAAGAATCCCAGCTGATCAAGTAATCAGGGAAAGCTGGGATGAGATCTTGATACATGGGAAAGGTGGAAGGGGGCAGGAGGTGTTTGGAAGACTCAGGCAGCAATGTGAAAGGCATTGGGGAACACTGATTGGGTGATGAGTTTGGCAGATCTGAAAGTAGTAATAAGAATGTTGAAAAGTTAATTTGGGTTCTGCTGGAGGGTCTTGTAAACATACCTTGAGAATTTTGTATGGACAAATTAAAGACATTTTTAAAGAAAAATCTCCACGTAAGCCAAATACCAATCTCCATTACCTTCTTTTCTACTCCCAGGGTTAAATATTTTGTTATATAACTGGCTATCTTATGTAAGTGCCCTCACTTTTAGTTGGAAGATCTGTGACTTCCTCCAATTCTACTGACCAAAAAGATCTTGATACTCTTGGAAAGAATTTCCAGCACTTCCCTTTGCTAATAAAGGTGTCCTCAAGTGCCCAACCCCTGGGTGATTACGTATGCAAAAGTGTTAAAAATAGTGCTCAGACTTTTAAGGAATGAGTTGCCAAGTGCTCTCTAATAAGCAGAAATTTCACATAACTCAGACCTCTGCGGGATTCACGCCTCAGCTGGAGCAGAGCCAGAAGTGTCTTTGACTGCAAGTGCACTTGGATACATCAGGACCTGCTGGAACAGTGAGTTGGCCTTGGTGCAATTGATTTAGGAGAGCACTGGAAGGTTGAGCTTTTGCTGACATTTGCAGTTTGGAAAATCCTTCCCCCCTAATTGCAAAGAGGGTTGTGCTGTAATGATTTTTTGGTAAGATACTTTTCTCATTTTGAATTCTTTCTTCATTTGGGTGCTCTGGGTGCTTCCCAGCCTCTGTTTTTATTGTTTTAACTCCTGGTATGGGAGACGTTTTGGAAGTTTCTGCCCACATGTGAATGTGCATTTATAGAGTGGTGCATGGACACGACTTACAAGACTTGATGTGTACTTCATGAACAAGCAGGTGTACAGCCCCTTTTATAGAAATTGGTGCATACTCCCTCTGCTTACCTCCACCCCTCGAAATGAAAATGTGGGGTTTCACTTTTATTGCCGAAGGAAGGTTAGAGGCACCTTGACCCTGTGTTTTTACTGAAAGCTCCCTCGGCTGTGTGATTTCTGGACCCTCATTTTTGAGGGTCCAGGTATATAGTGAAAACACTGGACCAAGAGGCTATGGAGACAGAATTGGACTTTGGACCAGAATCTTTGGCTCTCTGGGACTCAGTTTCTTCAGCTTTTCAGCCCATGAAACTGAAAGATGCCTGTGGATTACCTCACTCAAGTCTTTGGACACAAGCTGTTGCAAGCTCTGCAGTGTGCATAGAAGTGGTTGTGGCTTTTGGCCCTGGGATGTCTGAATTGAATGAAAGCGAAAGCTTGCTTTAGAGAACCAAATTTTGCATACCGTTTCTGGGGATGCCCATCTACACTTGCCCCAGCCGAAGGCCATGGCCCCCAGGCTAAGAAAGTCAGATCTACAAAGTCCAAACTCTTTAGTTGTTTGATTATATGAGGCTTTTCACACTCATTCTGTCACCTACACTGACACCATGCTCTGTTCATATTGGAATTCTGGCATCTTCCTAAATAACAGTCATTCTGCAAATATCTTTGAGGCCTACCTATTGTGGCTACAGAGCTGAAGGAGACATGGCCCCCTCTTGCGTTATAGGCAAGTAAACTGGTAATTACAAAGCAGAGTAACAAATGCTTGGGTTCATGCCTTTGGACCTCTGCTTATTTTTCCCTAATGCTGGAGGGTTCACTCCCCATTGTCACCTCTGTAACGCTATCGCCAGGCTGAACCAAATGTTCCTTCCACTCTGCACATGTCACTAACCATATGCTATCGCACCTAGTTGGTTATGTGTTTTCCTCTACCCCCTAGACCATGAGCTCTCAGCTGTGGTACGTTTCCTTCAGCTCATCTCCAGGACCTCAAAAGGAGTCCAAGCACAGGGCGGAGCGCTCAGTAAATACCGAATGAACCAATCAACGCAAGAATAGTGCAACCCAGACCCTGGAGGCCTGCAAAGTGCTTCTCGAAACTGATTTTGCTTTCTGTGCCCAGGCAGCTCCTGTGAACTGCACAGTAGAGGTCAGGGGTTGAGGGACGCTCGGGCTGCCCAAGTTCGGTGAACGGCAAGTTATCTGATTCCCGGCAGTTTCTCACCCTCCCGGAAGCGGCTCCACCGGCCTTTCTCCGCCCCAATCCCCGGAAGGTGGGCGTGGCCTCTCATGAATAATGAATCAACACGGGGTGGGAGGGGCCGGACCCGCCCCCTCGGGCGGGAAGTGGGAAGAGCCGAGGCTGCCTGAGTGGAATGAGGGTAGCTGCGCTGACTGCGGCGGCGGGACCCGGACCGGCCATGGCGGTGTGGACGCGGGCCACCAAAGCGGGGCTGGTGGAGCTGCTCCTGAGGGAGCGCTGGGTCCGAGTGGTGGCCGAGCTGAGCGGTGAGAGCCTGAGCCTGACGGGCGACGCCGTGGCGGCCGAGTCCGAGCCCGCTCTGGGTCCGGCGGCGGCGGACTTCAGCGGCCTCCCGAACGGCGGCGGAGCCGGCGACTCGCTGCCCGGGAGCCCGAGCCGCGGCCTGGGCCCCCCAAGCCCGCCGGCGCCGCCACGGGGCTCGGCGGGCGAGGCGGGTGCGTCGCCGCCAGTGCGCCGGGTACGGGTGGTGAAGCAAGAGGCGGGCGGCCTGGGCATCAGCATCAAGGGCGGCCGCGAAAACCGGATGCCGATCCTCATCTCCAAGATCTTCCCAGGGCTGGCGGCCGACCAGAGCCGGGCTCTGCGGCTGGGCGACGCCATCCTGTCGGTGAACGGCACCGACCTGCGCCAGGCCACCCACGACCAGGCCGTGCAGGCGCTGAAGCGCGCGGGCAAGGAGGTGCTGCTGGAGGGTGAGCGGGGCCGGGCGGGCGGGACGTGGTGCTTGGGCTCGCCGGCGCGCACTTTGTTTCTGCCACCCTGCCTCCTTGGCGGGGCGAACTCGTTCCCTCCCCCTTAGGCTGCTTTCCTTCCCGTCTGCTTGTGGCCCGTCTCTCCCACACCCCGTCTTCTGAGGCTTTGAGTGTGGAAAAACTAATGCTCCTTGCAGGAAAAGTTGGGCAGCCACCGAAGTGTGGCGTGCAGTCTCTAGAGGCAGACTCGGCTGCGATTTAGTAAAAAGCAGCCGTGTCTAAAGCCCCCCTTCCCCCCCCTCCCGCCTCTGCACGATAAGCTGCCACTAAGAACTGAGGGAGCCTGAACGGCTCGAGTTTGCAGGTCTCTGTTTGCCTGCTGAGAAGTGCCGGGGTGGCTCTTTGTTCACCACCTCTAGCTCCCCCGGGCGGGCGGGTCTATAAAAAAATCCATCCACAGGGATGCCCGCAGTATACTTGGGCAAACCACCAAAACGCTGGTTAATTTATGGGAACTTAACCCATCATTGGCTCTCAACAATAACCAAAGACGATCGTAGCACTTCATCGAAGCCCGAACGCTGAAACAGCAAGTTTGTGTGGTTAATGAGCCTTGTTTAACCGTGGAGGCTCACGTGTTTGAACAGTTACTGCCGAACAGAATTTTGCCCCTTTTGCAAGAGACTGGTGCCAGCTTCCTACCACTCTCAAGCATGCTGCTTCAAGACCATTAACCTTTTTATAAGAAACTTGAAATGGTAAATCACAAGATATATTTGAACAGTCAGGATTATTCTTTACCTTGAGTATATATGTGGTCTGTAACCTGGATCTTTTATGATGAATTGATGGAACTACGGCAGAATTAAATGTTATCTTTTCTAAGGACCCATGCATAGTAGAGATGGTAAGAGTATTGTAAATGTGATCTGAAAAGCCAGTTACTTAAAGAAATTTTTGAACGATTGACTTTCTTTCACTTGTGATTCAGTTATTCAAGAAGCACTTATTTTGCCACCCTTGTAGAAGCGAATATAAAAAGTAGAAGATGCTGTCCCTGCTTGGTCCCTAGTTGGGGAAATAATAGAAGAATGCAAAGCAATTTACAGTGAGGAAAAAAACTAAGTTCTCGATTATGTAGTGCAAACTACATATAAATCCCAGGGGGAAGCAAAGTTAGGAAGTAGTGGAAATGGGGACTAGTGAGGGAGGTCTTTTTCAGGGAGCTGAATCTTGAGCCAGGTCTCCAAGGAAGTGATGGACTTAGGCAGAGATCAGTCAGGAGGGTATTCCGGGCAGAGGAGGAACAGGAGAGAAGGGATGGGGTGGGGCGATAGACAATCAGACTGAGAGCCTAGGAGTCTAGCTTGGTAAAATGATTTTCACTCTTTTCCAAATCTGTGTGTGAATATTTGAGAAAGTATTGGTTTGCAAGTAAATGATTTAATATGTTCCAATTATGAAATTTAAGTGTCCCACCTTTATAATATTCTATTTATAAATCCTATTTATATCCCACTTCTAGGTGGGGCTAGAAGAAATTTAAAAATTAGTGTTAATAAAAGGAATAAAAGTATAGTTTGTGGCTTGAGCAGTGTATGTGAAAAAAAATTCTTTTTTTCCTCTTAAATGAGTACCTTGAAATTGGTCTAGCTAAACATTTGCTTATAAATTCTTAGAGCCAGAATACTGAATTTAGTACTATTTATATAGTACTCTGTAGTGATAAGCAGTTAAACCTTTCATACCATACTTTAAAAAAAAAAAAAACAGCTTTTGTTTAGATATAGTTTGAACCCGTTATTCATACCAGTAAAATGAAAACCATTTAGTAAATGTTACCTGGTATTCATTAACCTAAAATAGGCACATGTACTTTTAGAAAGAGAGTTTACAAACGGCAGCATAATAATATATTTACTGAATGCCTCTTTACCAAACACACAAGTCCTACTTTATTTTCCCATTTGGTAAAAAGCAGTTTTGTCCTTACAGGTGTAGGGAAGATGGTGAGTTTATGGCATTGCATTTTTAAGCCAAGGAGTATAAAAAATAAAACTACTCAAAATATGCAAAATCACTGAGAACAGTATTTTAATTAAAACAAACAATATTTAAAATTGAGAGCTGCTGTCCCATCCACTTTTAAAAGATAAATTTTATGCTTGACCCTTAACGTTTTCAAACCCCATTGTCCTCCCATTAGATGTCTCAAAACTTGGAAAACTGCCTTAACATAGCACAGTGACGCTCTTTTGTGATGTGGCAGGGAATTCCAGGCATGCCCTTGCCACCTCCATGCCAAGGAAAACTGTAGTCTCTGGTTGCCTGTGGTTAGGGAACTGAGCAAAAAGGTCATTTTTTATCACAAGGATATGTAGGGGTTGTTCATTCATTCACTAATTCGTTACACATTTATTCAACATCTACCACGTACCAGGGTTTATAGGATTTTTTCATTGGCTAATTTTTGGACGAAAATTGCCAGGCCTTTCTTCCTAGTCTGTTTTAGTATGGAAGCTCTGCTGAAACCTGCCCACCGTGAGTGACCCTAATGGTATTTGAAATACCAGTGACATAGCTTCCAGCATCATAGCAAGCCTTCACAGTACTAAAAACTGACAGACAGGTAGTAGTCTGTTATACCCAAGATCACCAAGAGTTAGAGTGACTCAAAGGTAACTAACAACCTTGTGCTAGAGGCCCTCAGGAAGCTGAGAGTTGACATAAGAGAGAGATAAGTACATACATACAGTAAAGGGCTTAAAGTACCTCTGGAGAGGGCATATCACAAAGGAGGTAGAGGTTTACGTAGATCCTTAGTGGGAATCAGGAGTTGCAGATGCCCAGGAAAAGGCTGATGAAAAAGTTGACGCTTAAAGTGAACCTTCCCCTAAGAAGAGATTGCTGCACCAGTAAAGACACAAGTGTGAGACATTAAGAAGTTATTCTGCCTAGTGAGGGTTGAATACAAGCAAGGACTTCGTGATCAGACAGACGTGGGTTTGTTTCTGGCTCTACCGTTTGTGGTATCCCTAGCCAAGTTACTCAACCTTGCTAAACCTTAAGTTTCCTCATCTATAAAATGAGGATGGTAATAATACCTCTCTCAAAGGGTTGTTATTTATTGGACATCAATTTATGTACCAGGCACTTTTTTAGGAGTTGAGAACACAGCAGTGAACACAAAAAACCAAAGTCTGTTTGAGGAGAGTAGGACTAGGTCATGAAGGTATGCTGTGAGTTAACAGACACAGGCAAAATGGCCAGGATGGCAAGTTGTTAAGACCCAGCACTCCATTTACCTGAAAAGAAATACATGGTAAGAATAAGAATTGTTTTAGGTGAACAGATTAAGAATGTTTTTGTATTTCCTGGATGCAAACAACTTTTTCTAATTGTGTTTTGCTGTTTTTTCTGCCATCTCTTGCATAGGCGAACTTTTTTCTCTTTAAATTTTGCATTTAGTTTCCCATCCCTTTGATTTTTTCCTCTTCCTTCATGCTCACTACTCAACCTTAAAACTTGCCGGTAAATGTGTACTTGTATTTTGGCTAGTGACTGTTAGCATTGATATTAAGACCTGCAGATTAAATAGCCTTTGTAGTAATAATGCAGATTGTTAGCATAAAGGAGTGACTCTACTCACCTATCAGATATTGTATGTTGAATTTACTGTCCTTTATGCTAGAAATAGGGTCTATTCTGAAAGATTCTAGAATTTATATTTTTAAGGCTATAAAATTGACTAAATGGATTAGACTACACGTCAAAAAGTGTTCCAGAGGAGGTTAGGGAAATGATATCAAGTGTTCAGCTTGAGGTATGATATTTAAGGAAAGATCAATATTTTTAAGCAATTCTCACTGGAATATTGTTGAAAATCATATTTTATTGCATAAATATGATTCTGAAGTATCGTTATCAAATCTTTTGAAAAAATGATTAAGTATGTAGAAGAGGTAGCCTGGCATGAATTTAACTTCAGAATTGAAAATAATTTTTGTATCCAGGGTGGTCTGAGATTTTGAGTGTCATATATAATAAGACTTCTTTGTGTGTGTCAGGGGACATGTAACAAATACTGCTGACATTATTAGGCTGCTAAGTTAAAGAAGCTGGTTTGGATTCCTGCACTAACCACTTTCTTCAGTTTATGTTGGGCAAGTTGAGAATTTCCTAGGGAAAATATTTTGCATTTTGTTTGAGATTTTACATGTATATTCATTAATCTGTCTCTTAAAGGAGAACTAAATTGCCAGGAGTTTGTGTTTTTGTATTTGTTTCTTTTTGTTTAACTAAACTCTTTATGTTTCACTCAAATGATTAGATATGCTTACATGAGAATCTATATCTTTATAACCAGATTATTTCTTAGAGAGGGAAGACAGGCCAAGTAGAGTTCCGAAGATAAGATAGTGAGGAGAACAGCTAATTGGAATGGATTTGGGAGAAGAAAATAAAGTTGGGAAGATTAGATTGCAGCCAGATTATGGAATGCCTTGAAAGCCAGCCAGAGGAATTTGGACATTTTTCATTCTGTCAGGCAGACTTTATTAAGCACCTACTGCAAGTAGGGTGTTGTAGTACATGCTGGGAATTTGAAATTGAGAGTAATCCCTGCCCTTTAGGTAGTAAGGAAACAATTATTTCAGTGCTTTAATAGAAGTGAGAACATGGCACCCTGGAAGCAGAGGTAGAAGTACAAAGGAGATAACATGTCAAAGCAAGAAAGTGGTAAGTAGTGATGTGTTGAAAGAAGTAATTCAGCATGGGTAAGGTACAGGACGTGTGTGCCAGGAAACCAGGCTATAAATGAGGGCTGGAATGAGATTATGAAGGGCCTTGTATGCATTGCCAAGCAGTGGTCTCCAAGTGGCGTTTATATTTATTCTTTTTTAAGCTGAAAAAGAAAGTGAAATTGAGCTTTATTAATATTTAATATGTAGATGACGCTGGTTATCTCTCTAAATCTTATAAGACCATCCATGCCATAACACGTTTGGTTCACGAGGTGATGTCCTGAGGGAAGAGTGGAAGCTTCACAAAGCAGAGGGGTTAGTAATGGTGACCTTATCATATTGCAGCTTACTACAGTTTACTTGAGCCTGGTTGAGTGGATTTATGTTACATTATATGCTTTTAACTAAATTAATCTTCACAAAGTGGACAAGTAATTTACAGATTTGCGCAAAGAAACCATGGCTTAAAGATAATTCTAACACTGCAAGTAAATAAGAAAAAGGTAGAGCTCCCTTTCTACTCCTCATGGGAGTTCTTTTTCACATCTCAAGGTAATCATATCTGTCAAGAAGTCAACTGAAAAAAGTAATATTTTCAAGAAGACTATTTGAAATATGGATTTATATATTTTATCATTAATAATGAACTTTACCCTAAGAGTATATTGTACTTTGAGTTATATAGTCGCTAATGATAGAGTTACTTCGTTAGGTATATTTTAATGTATTTATTTCATCTTTATCTCTTTGTTTTTTATACGTTTCATAAGATATATGCATTTATAAATATTTATCGATTGAGTATACACATAAGTGCATACTAAAATTTTTACTGATAGGTGTGTGCTGTCAAAAAGTTTTAGAGACCACAGCTATAGGCATGGGAGCCACCAGAGTGCCTTAAATGAGGGTGTCATGTTTTAGAAAGTTCAGAGTAGCAGATAGAGTGTAGGAGCTCAAGACATGAGATAAGGGAGAGCAGTTAGGAGGCTCTTATGATGTTATAAAGACAGTAAGACTGGATAGGACAGTTTAAAGCTGAAAAATATTAAGGAGATAGAAACAACAGGACTAGACTAAATGATCAGTTTGTTTGGGGGCTGAGGGAGAGAGAAGTGGAGGATAACTTTCAGATTTCTAGCTTCAAAAACTGGGTAGACTGAAACCAAACTGAGTGGGGAAGGGGAGGAACTAGTGTTTTGGGTAAAGATAGAAGTTTGGTTTTGGACATGTTGAATTTGAGTTGCTGATGTGACGTCCTCACGGAAGAGGCCAGTAGCAGGTTGAAAGTACAGGTCTGTAGTCAAGAGAGATGTCAGAACTCAGATGAAGATTTATGAGATGTCAAGGTAGAGGTGGTAATCGAAGCCATGAGTGTAGGTGAAGTCATCAAGGGAGCGTACAGATTAAAAGAGAAGGAGAACCAAGATGGAACCCCAACATTTATGGCAAGGCTCGAGGAAGAAGCATCTGGAAAGGAATGGTGGGGGCAGTAGGAGGAGAGTCTGGAGGAAATGGTGCAATGGAAGTCAGGGAGGCAGGAGTTTCAAGGAAGGGGAGGTGATCAGCATCTTCAGATGCTACAGAAGCCAGGAAAGTTGAGAACTAAAAAGAGTACATTGGATCTGATCATTAGTGAACAAGATTGTTGGAGTCCTTGGTAAGATCATTGTCAGTGGAGTGATGGGAGCAGAAGGCAGTGAGTAGACTGCGCTTTAAAAAAGTTTCTCAGCAAAAAAAAAAAAGTTTCTCAGCAAAATAAAAGAATAATTGAATAAAGCATCCAAGGAAGATTTTATTTTTGTGGTATTTTTTTATTTTATTTTGTTTTGAATGGGAAAGAATTGAGTCCTATTTGTACAGCAAGGAGAAAAGGCCAGCAGAGAGGAAGAGAGGTTGAAGAGACAGGAGAGAGGACGAAAACTGATGCAATCTGTTTTTTGAGCCAGGAAGTGACATGATGAGAACAGAATTTTTGGTTGGCAGCAGTTGATGCAGTGGATTCAAGGCAAAGAGGAAAGACCAAAGGTAGGAAAAACTACAGCTGGTGTAGCAAAAAGTAATCCAAACGAGAGATGATAAGGGCTTTCATTGGGTGGTTGTGAGGAGTGGCAGTAAGAATAGAGGGGAAAATTCCATTCAAGAAACATTTTAAAGCAAATGCTTCTTGCAAGAGGACATAGCAGAATCTGCTGGGGACCTTTTTCTACCTAGGCTGCCTCCTCCTAATTGCTCATTCACCCAAAATCTTGATACATGTGGAGAATCTCTGTGTCAGTGAGCCTCTATTACTAGCATGGGTGTTTGATCTCCCAGGGACATTGGAGTGGAAAATTGAGAGCCACTGTTTTAAAAGAAGAAATGACAGGACATGGTGACCAGATTGGATATAGTGAATTAGCCCTGAGATTTTTATCCAAGGACCGTGGAAGTATGGTTGTTACTCGGGGAAAAAATGGAATAATTGAGAGGGTATTACACTTATACCATTCAGCTTTGTTATAAAGCACTTATGTGATGTAACTCTGCTGGCTGTGGAGATTGAGAAAAAAAATTTTTATTTCTAAACATTATAACTGGTCACACAGAATGAGAGCATATTTTTCCTTTATAGGGTCTTTTTTCTAGATTAAAGAAAGCTTTTGGCTTCCTCTGAAGAATGGATGGTATGTTCTTGTGATTTTAGTATTTTGTGTCTAGAGAAATGCAGTTGATTTAGTTACTTTAAATGCCTCTCTAAGGAAGATGCACTGATTCCTTCATAAAATTTGTGTTCAATTTCAGTGTAAAAACAAAATTATTCATGAAATAATTTTGTATATGAACAAAGTGCTAATGATCATGGTGTCAGTAGAATTCCCTTTTGTTCTTTTTTTTTTTTTTTAGTTTTCTTTTATTGTTGTGCTTTAAGTGGAAGTTTACAATTCAAGTTAGTCTCTCATACAAAAATTTATACATACATTGTTTTGTGACCCTACTTGCTCTCCCTATGCTGTGACAGCACATTCTTCCTTTCCACCTCAGATTTCCCGTGTCCATTCAACCAGCTCCTGACCTCTGCCGTCTCATCTCGCCTCTGGACGAGAGCTGCTTATTTAATCTCATGTATCTACTTGAGCTAAGAAGCACACTCTTCACGAGTATTATTTTATGTCCCATAGTCCAGTCTAATCTTTCTCTGAAGAGTTGGCCTCAGGAATGGTTTTAGTTTTGGGCTAACAGAGAGCCTGGGGGCCACATCTTCCAGGTCCTTCTAGCCTCATCAGACCGTTAAGTCTGGTCTTTTTACTAGAATTTGAATTCTGCACCTCACTTTTCTCTTGCTCTGTCAGGGACTCTCTGTTGTGTTCTCTGTCAGGGTGGTCATTGGTGGTAGCTGGGCACCATCTAGTTCCTCTGGTCTCAGGCTGATGAAGTCTGTGGTTTATGTGGCCCTTTCTGTCTCTTGGGCTAATACTTTCCTTGTGTTCATGGTGTTCTTCATTCTCCTTTACTCCAGGTGGGTTGGGACCAACTTATGGCATCTTAGATGGCCGCTTGCTAGCTTTTAAGACCCCAGATGCCACTCGCCAAAGTAGGATGCAGAACATTTTCTTAATAAGCTTTGTTATGCCAGTTGACCTAGTTGTCCCCTGAAAGCATGGTACCTAGACCCCTACTCTTGCTACTCCGTCCCTCAAAGTGTTTGATTGTATTCGGGAAACTTCTTAGCTTTGGTTTAGTCCAGTTGTGCTGACTTCCCCCGTAGTGTATGCTGTCCTTCCTTTCACCTAAGATATAGAATTCCCTTTTGGAAAGAATAAAAGAGTTACAAAACTCAAACTTGGTTTTATTTCTGTGACCTGACTCCCAAGACATCACTAGAATGCTTTGACATATAGCTAGTTAAAGATGTGTGAAGTGTGTTTTTTTTCTTTTCTGCAACATTTTTCTTTCTACTGTCTTGTGACCCTCTTGTTTTTAAATTTACAATTTATTTAGAAGGCTTTATGAAATGTAAACTTAATAGGATAGAGAGATGAGAAAGTTGAGGTAGTGTATCTTTCAATTTAATTAATCTGTTTATATAAAATATTATTCCTCACATATGGAAAATGGGAAGTTTTTGATTTTCATTGAAAGATACCCAGAAAAAGTATAAAATATACTTTTTTTTAGTGAGTTGACATCAAACTAGCAAAAATTAAAAAAGAAAGAAAAAGCATTTGTTTTATTCAAAGCTCTTTTGATTTTAATGTACAGAAATCTATTTAAACTAATTTATATGAAAGGATGAGGATATTGTAAAGATACCAACAGGTCTCAGGAACCCAGGAAAAGCTCACTGTCATTTCTCATTTCTCCTCATCTCAGGGCTTCTCTCTTCCTCTCTGAGCATATCTGCTATATCAGCTATGTTCTCGTCCTTTTATGGTTTCATTTTTTACATTTAACTCTTTACCTAGAATTTATTTTGGCTTATGGTATGCAGTAGAGATTTAACTTATTTTTCCAAATAGTTAACTGGCTGTCTCAGCATTATTTGTCAAATAATCCTCTTGTACGCTTAGTTCTGATAGACTGGTGGTGGCTGCCTGCCTGGAATGCCTTGTGGGGAAAGATTCCAAAGTCGTATCTGAGTTCAGCAGGAAATAGTGCTATGATTTATTAGTGATGTCTGCAATGAATGTGCCAGAGGGTGGAATACAGTACACATACGACATATCTGCCACCCAAAGAATGACCTGTTCTTTCCTCATTGATTTGAAATGCACCTTTTTTCATATACCTAATTTTTTATATTGTGGGATCTATTTCTGGATTTTCTGTTATATTCTGTCTGAGTGTTTTGTAACATACCTGGACCAATAAACAACATCATGATAAATGAAGAAGAAATTGAAGTTGTCGATGATTTTAGTCTACTTGGATCAGCAGTCATTGTCCATGGAAGCAGCAATCAAGAAATCAAACAATGCATTGCATTGGGCAAATCTGCTGCAAAAGACCTCTTTAAAGTTTTAAAAAGCAAAGATGTCGTTTTGATGACTAAGGTGCACCTGACCCAAGCCATGGTCTTTTCAGTTGCTTCATATGCATGTAAAAGCTGGACAGTGAAAAAGGAAGACAGAAGAATTGATGCATTCCAACTGTGGTGTCGTCAAAGAATATTGCCAGAAAAACGAACAAATCAGTCTTAGAAGAAATACCAACAGAATATTCCTTAGAATTGAGGATGGTGAAACTTTGGCTTGCTTACTTTGGACATGTCATCAGGAAGGATCAGTCACTAGAAAAGGACATCATGGTTGGTAAAGTAGCAGGTCAGTGAAAATGAGGAAGAACCTGAATGAGATAGATTGGCACAATAGCTGAAACAATGGACTCAAACATACCAACAACCATGACGATGGTGCAGGTCTGGGCAGTGTTTTGTTCTGTTGTACATCAGTCGCTTATGATTCGGAGCCAACTCAATAGCATTTAACGACACCAATTCAAGTGGACTATAGCAGGCAAGGAAAATTTGAAATAATCTATTGTTATTCTTTAAATTTTTCTTGCATGGTATAGTCCACTTATTTCTCCAGATGAATTTTGAAATTTTTTTTATTCTTAAAAAAAAAAAAAATCATCTGGTATTTTGATGGCAATAGTATTAAATCCATAAATTAATTTGGAGAGAATTGATGTCTTTGTACTGTCTCTTTCCACATACTGGACCTCACTCATCCATGTTCCAATCATGAGGCCAAGGGGTATGTATGGAATGTTTTGACTGGCCAGGCCTAGGTCAGGAACTCACCCTTGGAGCCAGGGAATGGGGCAACTCCACTGGAGCCACATGGACTGAAAGTGGAAAGGGTTGGTTCCTCAAAGGACAATTGAGGTGATGCTATCAGAACAAAGGGGAATGGATGCTAGGGAGACATAAACCACAGGTATCTACTGCATTGTTATGAAAACATCAGAAAATGCTGATAGAGAGTAAATGGGAAAGAGCTATGTTAAGAGATTTAAAAACTATAGACAGCTGTAAAGGGAAGCCAGAAGAATAAATTTGCTTGGGTACTGGGGAGCTAGTTGGAGCTTTTTAAAAATTTTTGACACTTAAAAGTGAATAATAAATTATTCTCAGGATTTATTTTGGTGATATTTTGAACCTCACCTTTCTATAAATTTTAAGCAACTTGGCAAGTATGCATTGTGATCATATTTTTATAATTAGGATAACAAAAAATATAAAGAGCTCAGGAAAAGGCCTTGAAGTCGGAGATAGATTAGGATTGAGAAAAATCTTTACTTTTTGTCTATCAGAATTGTTGTTGTTGGATGCCATTGACAGTGAACTGCCCCGTGGGTTTTTCTTGGCTGTAATCTTTATGGAAGCAGATCACCAGGTCTTTCTCCCATGGAGCCAGGGCTCTTTCTATCAAAAATAGATGTATGCAGTTCTTTTTGGTAAGAATTATTTTAATTGCAAGTGGCAGAAACTCCAAACTCCAAACTCCTTGTTTAAACAGAAGTGGAATGTATTGCCTCATGTAACTCTTAAGACTGAGAGTAGATCTAGGTTTAGGAACTGTGGGATCCAAAGGCTCAAATTACCTTGGCTGCAGCATCTCCTACTGTGGAGAGTCTAATTCTGTGCAGTAACATAAGATGGCACCAGCAGTACTAGGAATATATTGCCCCAGCTTAATAACCTCTGTTTAGAAAGAAAAAAAATTTTTTTTCTTCTAGCATCCATTTATCAGTCTCAGAGAAGGACTCTGATTAACTCTGCTTTAGCTTTACCTACTGCATCTTACTGCCAAGTTGGAGACTGATTAACTAGGCCTAGGTCATGTGCCCTGCCTGGTATATCAAGGTTGGCAACCTCAGAGAACTATGTGGAATGGGTGGTTGCCAGGCCAAAAACAATTTATGTTCACTGTAACAATGCAGATGTTGAGGCCTAAAATGTTTTTATAGCTAAATTAAAATTTTTGAAAAATAGCTATATAATAATGACCATTATTGAGAGCTTACTCTGCTGAACACTTTGCATACGTTAGCACAATTTATTCTTTAACAGCCCTAGGAGCGTCATTTCCATTTTAAATATGAAGAAATTGAGTTCTGGAGAGGTTAAATAACTTGCCCAAGGTCACAGTACTTGTAGGTGGTAGAGGTAAGATTAGTTACCCAGATTTGTTAGACTCTACAGCTCTTACTGTCAACCATTATAATAGAGTGTCTCTCTGATGGAACAGCTTGGATTAAGTTGCTTGCAAGTCTAAAGACTAACAGGATTTATTATTATGATTGGCTTAATGTGCAGGAAATTGTGCTCCAGATTCTGTGTTGTTGCATCCGTATGGAGTTTATCCATTTTTGTCTCTCGGTCTTTGTCTCTGATTTTTCATACTGGGCACAAATAGAGAGCTGTATGTAATTAATCAAGTCATTTTGAATGCCCACATTCTACTAGGAAAGGTAGTCTGGGAGAAATGGAGAGAAAATACGCGTTTACAGAAAGTCTACTTTTAAGAAATACCAGAAATGGTTTTACAAACACTAATAAACTAGACATAAAGGAATACGGATTATTTCATACATTACAAATGATAAACAAAGCTGAGAAAACTTGGAATAAAGGAGCAAGTAATATTAGGAATGTGTTTTGAGTCAGATGAGGGAAGGGAGGGACGTGGAATGAGGTGGAAGGTAGGGAAGATGTAGGTATTCTTTATGAGGGGAATGGCATATCCAGAGGGCAAAGATAGAAACAAGCAAGTGATGTTCAAACTCTAGCTAAACACATTTGATGAAATAGCTGGTTTTCAAGATTCTGGAGCACTGGCTTATTAATAATTTTGATATTTTATTAGTAATAATGATACAACTCCTTTAATATTGTGATAATTTTATTCATTATCTGCTACGTGCTTTTTAATGCAGAAATTCATTTTTCTTTTGTAATTATTCTAGCCAAACTTTTTTTTGTTAGCTCTTGCATTTTTAATGTACTACTATGTTGTTTACTTTTGGAAAATACTGATTTTAACAAAGTAGCATTCTCCAACCTGTATCCGCCTTTAGAAATTCTCGGCCAAGTGAAACACAGTCTTTTTCATGGGGACATTAGTGTCTTGGATTTGCCTCCTTACTTAGCTGCAATTATTGGCTAGTAAAAGTATTTAGTCCCTGGAGAAGGACATCATGTTTGGTAAGGTAGAGGGTCAACAAAAAAGAGGAAGACCCTCAACAAGATGGATTGACACAGTGGCTGCAACAATGGGCTCAAACATAGCAACGATTGTGAGGATGGTGCAGGACCCAGTAGTGTTTCCTTCTGTTGTACATAGAGTTGCTATGAGTCGAAAGGACTCGGTGGCATGTTAACATCAATGACAAGAAAGGTATTGAAATTGTAAGCTTTGTTTTCATTGCAATAAGGAATGTCTGCATTTTAGAAAACCACTAGTAATACATACCATATTTTAGAGTACTAAGGCTAAATATTCTGTGTTGGTCTTTTCAACGATTATTAATTACATTCTAGAATTACAAATGCATTTATTTTTACAATGAGCATAAATTAAAAGTAATTGAAGAAATTAAGCTGGCTGTGGCCCTCCAGGTAAAACACAAACAAAAAAGACAAATGAATTTCTGAAAAGCACTGCTCATTGCGTATGTTTTAATATTGATCTACTTTGTCCATTTTCACTGTAATAGAGTTGATTTTTGTACTTATCAATTTTATTTTAGCATACAGAATAATGACAGTACTCACAAGACTGGTATAAAGTATACTGGAAAATAAAAAAAGTGAAAGCATTTTAAATGTTGCCAAGCTGTTTTTCACCAGTCAGGTCTGGCAGGTAGTTTTCGACAGTCATATTTATCTGTATATTTTCACATATACGTTTTGACAAGAAAAATGTTTCCCTTGCATGTTTTATCTGTGCTCTCTCAGCAGACTGCTGGGAGAAGGAAGTTCTAGTCAGATCTTATTCCTCTGCCACCTGCCAGTTTCCTCCCATTATTCTCCTTTTATTTCTCGTATTTCCTCCTACTTTGCCTGTGCTTCAATCTGAAAAGAAGGCTTTGGGACCTCCAACCCTCTGGATGTACCTGTAGAAACTACCCGATTCTTCAATACCAAAAATGCCTCAGTTCCAGACTGAAGCATGAGAAGATAAGATACTTGAACAAAAATACAACAAAGCATTTTTGATAGTCATTAACTCTTTGTGTGACCTTGGGAAAAAATAATTTCTGCATTACAAACCTTATTTGTCTTATCTATTAAAAATATCATCTCTTCCACATGTAATATTTTATTCTAAATACAGGATAGTTAAAGAATGGAGAGTTGTAGTTAGTATGCCCACTGCTGTTGAGTCAATTCAGACTCATAGTTACCCATGGGGTTTTCAAGGCTGTGAATCTCTGCAGAAGCAGACTGCCATATCTTTCTCCCATGGAGCCACTGGTGGTTTTGAACTACCGATCTTTAGTTAGCAATCATTTTAACCATTGTGCTACCAGTTGACTATATACAAATGTAAGGATTGTCAGAATTAGAATATAATCAAATGATTTTTAACATAACAATATTCTAAATATAATTGAATCTTTAATAATTCAGTGCAACTTTAGGAATTGCAGTACCTGATTTTTCATTTATTGTTGTTCTAGAGATGCATAGAAGTGCCAGATAAAAGATTTTATGTTATAGATTTGCAGATAAATCAGCATTTGCTCTACCACCTTTCATAATAACTAGCACCCAATCTCCTTTAGACCAACACAGGCAGCATTTATTAAAGTTATCTTTTTCTCTAAGCACAAAATAATCACTTAGGGAGAGAAATGTTAAACAGTCTAGCTTGCAATTAATTTTGCCACTGATTATAACTTGAGGTTTCTTCATTGTTCTTTAGTGAGTGAGGGTAAGACTTCTGCAGTGAAGATTTGTAATCTTAATGAATATTGCAAAGAAAGGCCAGAGTCCAGGAATTTTAGATATCAAATTATTCTTCCTCTTTACCTTTTTTTGGGGAAAGGGGAAATTATTTACATAAATTATTATGCTTATTTGTGTTGGCTGTGGTTGTCAAACATAATCACTCATAGTTGCAAAATAGATGTTAGGAATATTCTGACAAGGTGAGGAGTCAATGTCTTTTGCAAAAAAATTCATGTGTTTCTATTAGCATTAGCACACTGGCATGCTCCCCTAGACTGAGTTTTTTGAGGTAAGAATTGTGGCTTACTCATTTTTTGTGTTCCTGGCACCTAGGAAAGTACAAATCCCATTGTTGGCATTCTATGTATTTGTTAAATGAAAGGATAGAATATACAGAGCATTGAATCCCAAGTACAAAAAGGTAATTAAAAAAAAAAAAGTTGCCGTTGAGTGAATTCCAACTCATGGCAACCCCATGTGTGTCCGAGTAGAACTGTGCTCCATAGAGTTTTCAATTCTTGATTTTTCAGAAGTGGATTGCCAGGCCTTTCTTCCCAGGCACCTCTGGGTAGACTCAAACTGCCAACCTTTCAGTTAGCAGTTGATTCTTTTTTAATGCTGATTATATTTGATGATACAAGTATACCACAGTTCTCCTGTTGATGGACATTTGAGTTGTTTCTAGTTTCTGGATGTTATGAATGAGGCTGTTATAAACATTCTTGTTCAGTTTTTTGTGTGTGTGAACATATGTTTTCATTTCTCTTGGGTGCAGTTGCTGGTTTATAGGGTAGATGTGTGTTTAACTTTATAAGAAATGGTCAAACAGTTCTTTAGAGTGGATGTACCATTTTATACTCCCAGCAACAATCTATGAGCATTTCAGTTGGTCTATATCCTTGCAGACGTTAGATTTTATTTGTCTTTTTATTGTTGCCATTTTAGTAGGAATGAAGTGGTATTTCATTGTGATTTTAATTTCTGTTTCCTCGATGAATAAAGATATTGAGTACCATTTCATGTTTTTATTGGCCATTCATATATCTGGCCTTTTTTTTTTTTTTTTTTTTACTGAATTATTTGTCTTTTCATTGTTGGTTTGTAGGATTTCTTTGTATATTCTGGTTACAAGCATATTGTCAGATGTATGTGTTGTGAATATTTTTTCCCAGTCTGTAGCTTATCTGTTCATTTTCTTATGAGATCCCATTTATTTATTTTGTCTTTTGCTGTTTGTGTTTTTGTTATTATATTAGATAATCCATTGTTAAAAACTAGGTCTGACAGTGTTGCCTCTGCATTTTCTTCTAAGAATTTTATGGTTTTAGTTTGCACATTTAGGTCCTTAATCTATTTTGAGGGTTTTTTTGTGTATAGTGTGAAGCATAGGTCCTATTTCATTTTTCTGCTTGTGGAAATCCAGTTTTCCCAGCACTGTTTATTCAAGAGATTCTTCTCTGCCCATCAGATGGACTTAGAACCCTTGTCAAAAATCAGCTGACCATAGATGTGTTGGTTTATTTCTAGACTATTGGTGTATGTGTCTACTGTTACACCAGTACCAGGCTGTTTTGATTACCATAGCTGTATTCCAAACCAAAACCGAACCCATTACCATTGAGTTGATTCCAACTCGTAGCAACCCTATAGGGCAGAGTAGAACTGCCCCATAAGGTTTCTAAGAAGTGTCTGGTGGATTTGAACTGCCAACCTTTTGGTTAGCAGCGGAACACTTTATCACTGTACCACCAGGGTTCCTATAGCTGTATAGTATGTTTTAAAATCAGGAAGTATGAGTCCTCCTACTTTGTTCTATTTCAACATCGCTTTACTTATTTGGGGACTCTTGCCATTTCATCTAATGTTGAGGGTTGGTTTTTCTATTTCTGTAAAAAAGGCTGTTGGAATTTTGATTGGAATTGCATTGACTGTATAGATCATTTTGACATCTTAACAGTATTAACTCTTCCAATCCATGAACATGGAACATCTTTCCATTTATTTAAGTCTTCTTTAATCTCTTTCAACAGTGTTTTACAGTTTCCACTGTGTAAATCCTTCATGGTTAGATTTATTCCTAGGTATTTTATTCTCTAAGATGCTATTGTAAATGGAATTGTTTCCCTAATTTTCCTTTCAGATTTCTCACTGCTGGTGTATAGAAACCCAGCTGATTTTTGTTTGTTAACCTGGTACCCTGCAGCTTTGCTAAATTCCTCTATTAGCTCTAGAAGTTTTCTTGTGGACTCTTCGGGATTTTCTGTATATAAGATCATGTCATCCATTTATTTTCCTAATGGTGGATTTTGATGAGCCAGAACTTTTTCTTTCATAGTTAGTGTTTTGTGTCCTGTCCAAGAAGTTTTCGCCTACTCTAAGGTCACAAAAATCTTCCATGCTTTCTTCTAGAAGCTTTATGGTTTTGAGTTTTGAGTTTAGACCTGTGATCCATCTTGAAAGTATTTTTGTGTATTAACAGTTTTTCTTTGCTGTTACTTTGCCTTCATCTGACTGAGAGGGTTCTTGTATCCTGCACATCCTCATTACTTCTCCTTGGGGGATAATGGCAGAAGACCACTATGTATTTAACTTTTACCAAATACTGCTGCCACAAATTCATTTGTTTTTTTCCCTCCTCAGTGTTGTCTGTATGAAATCTCAGACAAACCGAGTCGTCTCTCTCTGTTGTGTTTTTGTTTTTATAGTAACTCCCCATCACACTTTCAAGACCTCTGAAGGCCTAGTTTTAAAGCAGGATATTCAGGAAAGCCATAGGAAAACTGCATCCTGGCCTAAAAACTGTAACCAGGAGTAATAAAGTATTATATGTGACAAAATTCTTATTTAGTGGATTTTGATACCTTCTTTACCTTTTGTTTAAGCATCTTGTACTGTGTTAACATTGTAATGGTATTAATCTCACAGAACTAGAAGATTACTTATTAACACTAATAAGTGGGAGAGAATGCACTGAACCAAAAAGTTGCAGTTTTACAACTTGTAAAATGCTCTTCAATGTAGATCTGTACTTAAAACAGCAGGCTAACTTATTTTTGTGATGTTGATGTGCTGCTGAATAGGGGAAAAAAGTGGTAAATTGGCAAAATAGAAAGGATTAAGGAGGCATGGACATAAAATCCTTTCAACTGCTTAGTAAGGTATTAATTTTATTCATTTGAGGAAATTTAAAATTCTTTTATGAAAGGAATGCATTTTTAAGTTGAGGGTGGGGAACTGTTGGCTAAATCATTGGGTATTATCAGGTTTGTTTTCAAAGTATAGCTGAAAGGAATGTTAATCCTGTTAGATTTCAGTTATTGTCAATAACAACGCACCTCACAGAAAAAACAAAACAAAACTGAGAAACTATTCTCAGATTTTCAGTAAAAAGTCTGAATAGTTATTCTAGATTTCTTATTTGGAAGGTAATAATTAAGTATGATTAAAACATAATGAGAAATCAACTGTTATTTATGTAAGATTGATCAGTTTTACAAATTATCTTCTAAAATATTTAATATCAGTTAGTTTTCTCTTTCAAGTTCTGAGGAGAGAGTGAATTATAAAATGTAATTAGAGAGGTAAGTGTGTTGCTACGAAATAACAAAAAATCCTGAAGATATAAATTATTTTTTATATACCTACTATTGTGGACCCTGTACTAGTCCTTTCCACTACTGGCAAGAATGGTGGAGTTCGAAGTCCTGACCCCCATAGAGTTCTGTTTCTTACATATTTTAACTTGCTGGCTGTTCATACATGCCTCCTTCCATGATATTGCCCAAGCAGTATCTCCTCAGCAGTAGAAGTAAGCTGTATACGTAGCTATCATGGGCTAGTACAGTCATAGCCTGGAAGCTAAAATCAAGGCAAAAGCTAGAGATTCAGTGGTTTATTATGATCTAGGACAAAGCAAAAGGTCCAGAAACCTGTAGGTCAACAAAATAAGTTGATCAGAACAGGCCCGGGTTGCCTATCTCCTAGGGTAAGAAAAGTACTGTTGAGCAGAATATACCCAAGTAAATCTATGCCACTGATTGTGTTGTATGTTGTACGGTATGGAGCCAAGCAGACCTAGGAGCTCACCATTTATAGATGTCAGGAAAATAGCATACCTTTTAAACCTCTGTTTCTTTTTTAGTCAAATGATTGTGAAGGTTACATAAAATATTTTATACAAAGTACCTAGCACATAATAGATGTTCAGAAACTGTTAATTTCTTTCCCCTTATATACTTCATACCTGGATGGAACGTTGTTTCAGGATCTCAGATTGCCTATCTGGAGAAACTGGAGCTGAGTTTAGGAGCAGATCAATGAAGCAACAGAAGTTGGTAGGGCTCTGATTCATCTCCCTCTTATACACCCTGTGTTGATGTCATCTGCTCCTGTAATTTCAGCTGGGTATCTATGATGTTTAACTACAGCGTTTTGTCCCCAGCCTTTCTGTGCTGCCTTATCAGCGTATCAAATTTAAGATGACCTAGGCAAACTTCTTCGTAGTCACTTATGGCTTGATTAAGAGACTACAGCCTCTGGCCCTGTCTCCTCTGTTCTCTTTGGCTACGAGATTTTCTCATTGTTCTTGTCCTTCCCAACTTTCATCTCAAAGCTTAGGAAGAAACCAGGAGGAATTTTTCACGTATCCCGTTAGTAGACACTATTTCAAACAAATGTCTTTTTTAAGAGCTTACTGTGGAAGGTAGTATGATGGTTACTATTCATACTAAATGTAGGTTATGAATTTTATGTACTATTAGAATTTTATTTTTTATTGTGCTTTAAGTGAAAGTTTACAATTCAAGTTAGTCTTTCATACAAAAATTGATACATAATTGTTATGTGACCCTAATTGCTCTCCCTATACTGTGACAGCACACTCCTCCTTTCCACCCCAGATTTCCCGTGTCCATTCAACCAGAGCTTCTGACCCTTTCTGCCTTCTCATCTCGCTCTGGACAGGAGCTGCCCATTTAGTCTCATGTATCTACTTGAGCTGAGAAGCACACTCTTCACGAGTATCATTTTATGTCCCATAGTCCAGTCTAATCTTTGTCTGAAGAGTTGGCCTCAGGAATGGTTTTAGTTTTGGGCTAACAGAGAGTCTGGGGGCCATGTCTTCTGGGGACCCTCCAGTCTCAATCAAACCATTAATTCTGGTCTTTTACTAGAATTTGAGTTCTGCACCCTACTTTTCTCCTGCTCCGTCAGGGACACTCTGTTGTGTTCCCTGTCAGGGCGGTCATTGTGTTAGCCGGGCACCATCTAGTTCTTCTGGTCTCAGGCTGATGGAGTCTCTGGTTTATGTGGCCTTTTCTGTCTCTTGGGCTAATATTTTCCTTGTGTCTTTGGTATTTTTCATTCTCCTTTGCTCCAGGGGGGTTGGGACCGATTGATGCATCTTAGATGGCCACTCACTAGCTTATAAGACCCCAGATGCCATTCACCAAAGTGGGATGCAGAACATTTTCTTAATAAACTTCGTTATGCCAGTTGACCTAGATGTCCCCTGAAGCCATGGTTCCCAGACCCCCGCCCCTGCCACTCTGTCCCTCGAAGTGTTTGGTTGTATTCAGGAAACTTCTTAGCTTTTGGTTTAGTCCAGTTGTGCTGACCTCCCTGAAGTGTGTGTTGTCCTTCCCTTCACCGAAGATAATTCTTGTCTACTGTCTAGTTATCGAATACTCCTCTCCCTCCCTTCCCACCCTTGTAACCATCAAAGAATGTTTTCTTCTATGTTTAAACCTTTTCTTGAATTCTTATAATAGTGATCTTATACAATATATGTCCTTTTGTGACTGACTAAATTCATTCAGTGTAATGAATTCCACATTCCTCTGTGTTATATTACATGGATTCATCATTGTTCTTTATCATTGCATAGTATTCCATTGTGTGAATATACCATAATTTGTTTATCCATTCATCCGTTGATAGGCACCTAGGTTGTTTCCATCTTTTTGCTGTCACGAACAGTGCTGCAGTGAACATGGGTGTGCATATATCTATTTGTGTGACGGCTCTTATTTCTCTAGGATATATTCCAAGGAGTGGGATTGCTGGATCGTATAGTACTTCTATTTTTAGCTTTTTAAGGAAGCACCAAATCTATTTCCAAAGTGGTTGTACCATTTTACATTCCCACCATCAGTGTATAAGTGTTCCAGTCTCTCCACAACCTCTCCAACATTTATTATTTTGTGTTTTTTGGATTAATGCTAGCCTTGGGGTGAGATGGTATCTCATTGTAGTTTTGATTTCGTTTCTCTAATGGCTAATGATCATGAGCATTTCCTCTTGTGTCTGTTAGCTGCCTGAATGTCTTCTTTGGTGAAGTGCCTATTCATCCTATTCATATCCTTTGCCCATTTTTTAATTGGGTTATTTGTCTTTTTGTTGTTGAAGTTTTGCCGTGTCTTGTAGGTTTTAGAGGTTAGATGCTGATCGGATTTGTCGTAGCCAACACTATTGGAATTTTTAAGAATAGTGTTAACCTTTGGGTTTTTGCCTTTTCTTTCCCATTTAAATCAGTTTTCCCTAAATCCTTCCCTAAACTTAGCTTTTTTTTTGCAATAGGAATCTGTTATTTATTGAGAGCCTCCTTTTAATATTTTCTTATAAGCTAGAGACTGGTGAGGACTCTCCTACTTTGCTTGGAGTTTGACGAAGCAGTAGTGGACAAGCATTGCTTCCCAGCTGCAGCTGCTTCCATAGGGTCACTAGGAGCACCAGAAGTCTCCCACTGGGCATTCATTCGGTCGTATGCATTCAGGTATTATTCCGTATGTGGAATTTTATTGCTTCTCAAAAGAAAAACATGTCGAGACAGTAGTTTCTAAGAAGCCAGACTTTGCCACAGTCCCTTTTATATGTAGTACCTCAGGCCTTTCCTAACATAGATTTGAAATTCTTTTAGAAGCAGAAATTCTTCACAGGGACAGATGATTCATTAATTTTGTTCTGTGGAAAGAAAGGATCTCAAGTTAATGCATTGCCAACAACGTAAATGAACTGACTGCAGATTTAAGCTTTGGGGAACCTAAAATGTATTTAAGAACTTCTAGTCAAACTCAAGCAAGATATTTTCAGATGATTTGCCGACATAGGGAAATATGTAACATCTGCCCCTTCAATAATTCATTTCAGTTGAATAGTCTGTAGCCTAAGCAAGTATATTTCCCACTCTCCAGTTTACCGCATCTTTCTTGGCATCAAATTACTTTTCTACTTAATTCAAATTGTTAATTTGACTGTTGATCTGTATTCAGTTATGAGAGTGGAAATGGAAATTATTTATTCCAGGAAATTCAGTGATGTTACTGTTGCATTGTTCACGTATGGTCATAGTATTTATATACTGATGGACTTGGTTTGTTTCCCTAAAGTTATATTTTTAATTGGCCATATACAGAGTGGGGGCCCTTAGCAAAAGGAGAGCCCTCATACCGTGGAAGAAGAGGCCTGGCGATATCTTTCTGTTAAGATTATAGCCAAGAAAACCTTATGGAGCAGTTCTACTCTGTAATACACAGGGTCACTATGAGTCAGAATTGAATTGACGGCAGCTAACAACAACAACATATCTGTGACCCAGGTTACTTCCCTAGTGCTCAAGAGAGGAAATATTAGGTACTTTTCAACAGTAACCCTCACTTCCATCCCAGGGAAGAGGATGTTACCAGAATTCTCATTTCATGACACCTCTTGTGCCTCCTTGTAAGGATCTCCAGTTTTATCTTCTTCCCGTCCCTCTCTTGTCCACTCATCCTTGGGTGTGTTTTCTGGCATCCTGTTTGGTGGGTGTGACATAGTGGCTTTCTCTTTTATTTGCATAATAATTTCATTTCCATTTCCTCTTCTCTGCATCTAACATTTCCAGCCTAGTTCTTTCAGATTTCACAGGTATGGCCTCCTAGATATCTCAAAGAATTTTAAGGTTCTGGCAATTTTAGATGGAGTTGTGAGAGAAAAAGGTGGGATAAAGTGACTTTTCCTAAAATAAAACTGGTTTCTAATAATGCTTCTTAAGAATATTTAAATGCAACTAATGTGAAAATTAATCCGCTGTATGTCATAAAATCCATTATCTTTCCATTCAGGTCCTATACACAACTCTGCTTGTGTGGAAGTATTGGAAATACGGGAATCCACATTCTTGGCTCCCACCTTTTAACTTTTTGTTTGGCGATGATTATCAATAACTCATCTCTCCAGTAAATATACTATTTGGGCAAAATGTAGGTAATTAATCTCCAGTTGCCCTGCAGGAAAATATCTTCCATAAGTGCTTGTTAATAAGGAATTTGTACTTCATTTTTTATTCTTTCAGAACTTGAAAGGAATTCTTAGAGACTTTAAAGGATAGATGTTTTTTAAATCAATTTGATTTTATCTATGGTTATATATTGACCAGTTATAAAGTTGATAAGAAGAGGGCCCATTGTTGAGGCTCTGCCTTTTTTAATGTATATTTTATTGAATTATAACATACATACAGAAAAGTGCACAAACTGTAAACGTACAGCTGAATGAATTTTCACAAACTAAGCATGCTTATGTAACTGGTGTCCAGATCAAGAAACATTATCAAACCTAAAATCTTCCTCATAGTCTTTCTCAGGCACTTTACCTCCCATCTAAGGGTAGCCATTACTCTGACCATAGATTAGTTTTGCATGTTTTTGAAATTTATTTAAAAATGGAAAAATATAATATATACTCTTTTGCATCTGGCTGCTTTGCTCAGCTTGTTTTTATGAGCGTAAAGCACGTTGCTATGTATAGTTGTAGAATATTCATTCTCATTGCTGTGTTACACTTTATGAATATGCCACAGTTTACCCATTCTACTATAGAAGAAATCTAGAAATAGATTCTACATTTGCCAGAGGCATAGAATTAAGAAAGGTTCTTAAAATAGTGAGAATAAGAAAAGACTTTAATGAAAACTTGCCCATTTTACTAGATAATAAACATCTAGTAAAGATGTTTAAGAGATGTAAGAACTACAAATATACATATTTCTTCCTATACCTAGCATAATACCTTACTCAAATATGTGTAAATGGCATGAATGAAGAGGTGATAAAAAAAAGTTAGATGAGATTTTAAATCTTTTTATCAAACTTTATATCCTCTTTCCTAGGCTGTTCAGGAAGAAATGACTGAAATTAGCCAAAATCCTTCTTTGCTATTGTTGCGACTTCTATTAATTCCATTATTATTTGTGTGTATATATGCCTTTGACTACCAGCTTTGTATGTTTAATGCCTCCCAGATGCATTATAACTTATATCTGCTTCTCTCTGTGTATTAGAAGTTTGACATCACATTAAATTTATTATCCTAGAATATTGTATTTGATAGTAATTCAACCAAAAATCAATTCAATAAACATACAACAAGCATCCCCTGCACGTCAGTCACTGTTCTAGGTTCTGGGGATATGGCAGTGAAAAAAACACAAACGCCTGTCCTCATGGAGCTTATATTCTATTTTGGAATCTTCGGGCACTGGTGGCAATATTTTAAACAGTTTTCATAGTTATCACAACAGTTCATATTTTAGTGGCTACAGTTATTGTTTTTAGCCTACTTTAATGGGTATGATTTGTTCAGCAATACATTTTTGTTGAATGACTTAAATTTGTTCCTTCAATTCTTCCTGCTAAGTAAGTTTAAATTTATCTATTTTAGAAGGAGAGATACAGTACAAAGTTCATCTTTTTCTTACATAGTAGAATTTCTTTCATTCTTCCTACAAATGAAATTTTTATTTATTTTTTGTTAAAATTACAAGATTGAATAACTTGTATTTAACAAAAATCCTTGTGGTATACAATATAACTAAGAGTAAACTAGTATAATAATAGGATAAAATAGTTTATTCCTAAAGAGATAAAAGTGATTATTTGACAAGTTCATAGTTTCTGTGGTATAACCATAGGATTTTTTTTTTTTTTAACTCTCGGTTACCCTGTGTTTTTCATACTTTTGGCCCATTGGGATACTATTGTTTTTTATCTGAAATTCCTTTGTTTCCATTGTTTAGGTTATTTTGTCACCTAAAACTAACCAGTTTGGGCTGTATACTTAATGGGGTGCATATTCACCTCTGGCCAGCTTGACAATATTTTGAGGTCAGATCTAGTCTTAGTGGAATGAAAAATGACTACCTTTATGTAGGGAGAAGATCATTTACATTGTTGTTGTTCGGTGCCGTCAAGTTGGTTCTCAGTGCACAGCAGAACAAAATACTGCCCTGTCCTGTGCTGTCCTTACAATCATTGCTGTATTTGAGCCCATTGTTGCAGCCACTATGTCAATCCATCTTGTTGAGGGGCTTCCTCTTTTTCACTGAACCTCTATCTTACCAAGCATGATGTCCTTCTCCGGGGACTGGTCCCTCCTGGTAATACATCAAAAGTACGTGAAACGACGTCTCTCCATCCTAGCTTCTAAGGAGAATTCTGACTGTACTTCTTCCAAGATAGCTTTGTTCATTCTTCTGGCAGTCCATGATATATATTCAATATTCTTTGCCAGCACCATAATTGAAATGCATCAATTCTTCTTTTGTCTTCTTTAGTCATCATCCAGCTTTCACATGCATATGAGGTGATTGAAAATATCATGGCTTAGATCAGATGCACCTTAGTCCTCAAGGTGACATCTTTGCTTTTTAACACTTTAAAGAAGTCTTTTGCAGCAGATTTGCCCAGTGCAACACATGGTTTGGTTTCTTGACTGCTGCTTCTATGGATGTTGATTGTGGATCCAAGTAAAATGAAATCCTTGACAACTTCAATCTTTTCTTCATTTATCATGTTGCTTATTGGTCCATTTACATTAGGGTCACACAATACACTGATAATATTGTACTCTAACAGAGTCAGAGTCAGTTCGGAGTTTTCCTTACCAATTTAATGCTATTACAAGTCTGGAGAAACTTGTATTGGTTTATTTTGTATAAAATTAAAGTGGAAATTTTGTGAGAAAGCTATAAGATCTGTATTTTTTACACATCTCGGGATGGGGGAATCACTGAGCGGAAAGATCTTTTCAAGGATGAAAATGAAGTATCACCAAGGAAGTTAAAGATGTGTTTACCAAAGTAAGTAGGAATAAAAAAACTATTAGGGAATTTGTTTATTTATTTTTATTTTGCTAGATGGGATCTCCTTCCCTCGGGTGAAATGTTTGTTAGTTCTCTTTGAACCTTAGTTCTAGTTTTTTAGACATAGAATATCTGCATATTTAAAGAGAATTAATACTTAACAGGGTGGAGTGGTGATTATATTGGCTAATGTGTATTGAACATATATAGTGTGCTAGGCACTGTTCCAAGTTGTTTTACTTCTTATTAATTTTCATAACAGCCCTGTGAAGGTAGTACTGTTGTTTTCCCGATTTTAAGGATAACTTGAGTTGATTCCAGCTCATAGCAACCCTATAGGACAGAGTAGAATCACCCCATGGAGCCCTGGTGGCACACTGGTTTAGAGCTTGGCTGCTAACCAAAAGGTCAGCAGTTCAAATCCACCAGCCACTCCTTGGAAACCCTGTGGGGCAGTTCTACTCTCTCCTGTAGGGTTGCTATGAGTCAGAATCGACTCAACGGCAACAAGTTTGGTTTTTTGGTTGGTAATCTTTACGGAAGCAGATCGCTAGGTCTTTCTCCTGTGGAGTTGCTAGTCCATTCCAACTGCCAACCTTTTGGTTAGGAGCCAAGCACATAACCACTGTGCCACCAGGGCTGGTATTGAGATTTGCCCAAGGTCATATGGCTAGTAAGTAGAGAAGTTCTGATAGGAACCCAGGCAATCTGGGTCCAGAGCCCATACTGTTAACTACTGTGCTAGTTGTGAATCAGATTCATCCCAAATTGTTGATTCTGACATAGCTGCATAATTAAGAAGCATGCAACTTTAGAAGTCAAAATGCTGAATGCTCTGTAAGATAGTGTATGCAAGGCACAGTTTTGGAAATCCCTGTTCTTGCAATTTCCTTATTTTTGGTAAGTGACATTTTGACATTTTCATTTGTATTATATAATTTTTAAAGATAACTATTACAAAGCAATCAAATACATGTGTGTATATGCTTATACATATGCATATAAGACCGGTTGCTGTTGAGTCATTTCCGACTCATGCCAATCCCATGTGCCTCAGTATAGAACTGTACTCCCATAGGATTTTCAATGGCTGATTTTTCAGAAGTAGATTGCCAGACCTACCAAATACATACCTACATATGTATGTATGTGTATATATACACACATATAATAAAAAGACAATGGGAAAGTGTATAATATTAAAGATACCTCCTTTCACCAGACTTTTTCTGTTTATACCATTTATTTTACTTGGGATCATTTTATAGGATAAGAGACTCTATTATACTCTTACAGAGATGCATACATGGTATGGTGTATTATAATGGTAGTAGGTATAGAAGAGCATCCTGTGTTTTCTCATTGTTCACAGTGAGCATTTAGGGAGGTTTTACAGGGCCCTCATCATGTTATGTATTTCTGTAATAGTAAACTGCTTACAGTGTGTTTTGTTTCTTTTGTAATAAAAACAATTAGGATAAAATTTTTAAAAGCAGTGAAGGGAAAAAAAAGAGAAATCTTATATTCATTGAACCAATGCTTAGGGTAATATTCTGGGATTCTTTAGAGAGGAACAACTTCTTTTTTCTTAAGTATATGCCCAATAGTTTTGCGTGTGTATTTATTTTAAGGTTATTTAATTAACAAGGGTTACTTACCAGTTAATTGTCAGTTAGAAATATGCCATGTTCAGTATTAGAACTGGACTTTCATGACTTAAATGTCTTGGAAGTTATGGTCAATATCTTACCTTGTTTTTGGATGTATGAAGTCTAGGCATATATGTTCTTGCAGAGTAGGAGTTATTTTATATGTGAACACAGAACCGTGTTCTTGTTTTAGGAGGAGGGTGCAGGTGATTGAGAAAGAAGACAAGACAAAAGTGACTGGGCTCTTCTAATTTTGCGTGAGCCTGTGGCGCGCAACACATGTGTTTTCAGAGATTTCCAGTTTTTATTTTTAACCCAGATTAAAAGGGAGAAGTTTCCTGTTAAGGAACCCCTTGTGGAAGCCAGAAGAATGCTTTCCTATTCATTCCAGACATCTTCTTCTTGGTATTGTTGCTAGGACAGTATTTGGTTGGCACTCTTGTACTTTCAGTATTTCCACCAACAAAAAATAAAAACAATTTTAAAATTAGAACACTGGAGAATTTTTTTAAAGATTTTTTTGTGTGTGTGTGACATTAAAACATTTTGTTCATTCACCAGATATTTTAGCTGAATAATCCAAGTTTAAGAATTACTCAGACGATTTTCTCCTCTGTTAAGAGGCTGTTGCCACTTGAATTTTCAGCTTTTATTCTGGCCTTGTGGTATCAGTGTGACAGGCTCATACATTCAAGAATGACAACGTTGAGGAACATCTTTCCTTAGCTCCCTTGGTACTTTGTGAGCTTTATCTCATTAACCCTCTCAGTAGTGCTCCAGTGGGTTTAAGTCAGATTCAGAAATGCACTGTCATTTTTCTAAATTCCCACCATATGTAATCCATTATGTTATTTGATAATGCGTCTTGCGAGGAAGTCTTAACCACTTTGTACATTAATTCATTCAACAAACACTTACTGAGCACTTGCTCTTTGCCATGTACCATTTAATTTCTGAAACCGTTGAAAATGTTTGTCAAGTTCTGCTGCATTAAGTAATAATAATAATACCTCAAATTTATGACTTTTACAATTTCTAAAATCCTTTTCCATACATTAACTTATTTAATCCTGACAATAACTCCCAAAGGTATAGATATTGTGATTTTACATATGAAGAAACTGAAGTCCAAAGAAATTAAGCCATTTGTATGGATGTAAGTTCTGAAGGGATGGGCATGTGAGAAGCACACTCTCTGCAGAAAAGTAATAACCTTCTTTTGAAAAATAGTATTCTTATCGTATGCCTTTTATTTAGCTTTAGCTTGGCTATTGCTGTACACCGCTTTTCCAACCACCCTTTGCCCATGGCATTGCTGCAATGCCCATGTCAAAGAAGGAGATAGTGGCTCTGACTGTTGAGGCTCCTCTGTGCTTCTAATGCCTCAAAAACCACCATTTGCTTCCAAGATGGGAAGCCTAGTGACTTAAATATTGATAGCTGATTTTTTTTTAATTACTTCTGATATATTAAAAGTGATTACTACAGGGTGAAAGGACTCTGGTCTGAGTTTTTACAGTACGTTAATGGTAAAGAAATAGTAATAAAATGTAACTTCTGCCAGCTCATTAGCCAACACCCATGTTTGGCCATTTTTTTTTCTTCTTTCTTTCCCATTCCTGAAATAAGAATTACAATGCTTACTTGCTCTCATGCGTGGTGTGGTTTTCATATTGATCTTAGAAAAGACCTGACTACCTCAATTTTTGACTATAAGGAGCCAGCAAGCAAGTTTGACTTATTTATACTGGGTGCTGAGTTATCTGTACAAATAATGTTTTATGATTTTATGCTTTCTTTAAAAACCAAAGTGAAAATTGAGGATGTACTCAGGAACAGAGGACATGGATTTTTAGATATGGCTTGTACACTGGCTGTCTGTGACTTGCAAGAAGTTTTCTAACTTCTTTGGACCTCAGTTTCAGGTTTCAGTTTATTCATCTTTAAAGATGAGCAGGTTGAACAGAATTATCAATGAGGTCTCCTCTAGCTCTAAAATTCTGTAAATTATCGATTGTTAGATTATTATTTGTCAACAGAACACTCCCTCTGTATAGGGAGGCAAACACTACACCCTTGAGTTAAAAGCGCTCATTAATCTTTTCTAAATATGGTGATTTATTTAGGCTGTGTTGTGTGTAGCTCTGTAATTCATATTATATTAATGGAAGCAGTAGTCAAGAAATCAAACAACATATTGGATTGAGCAAATCTGCTGCAAAAGACCTCTTTAAAGTGTTAAAAAGCAAAGATGTCACCTTGAGGACTAAGGCGCACCTTACTCAAGCCATGGTGTTTTCAGTCACCTCATATGCATGCGAAAGCTGGACAATGAATAAGGAAGACCGAAGAAGAATTGATGCATTTGAATTATGGTGTTGGTGAAGAATAATAAATATACTGTGGACTGCCAGAAGAATGAACAAGTCTTGGAAAAAGTACATTCAGAGTGCCCCTTAGAAGTGAGGATGGGGAGACTTCATCTTACATATTTTGGACGTGTTATCAGGAGGGACTAGTCCCTGGAGAAGGACATCATGCTTGCTAAAGTAGAGGATGGACGAAAAAGAAGACCCTCAACGAGATAGGTTGCCACAGTGGCTGTAATGATGGGCTCAAACATAGCAACGGTTGTGAGGACGGCGCAGGACCGGGCAGTGTTTCGTTCTGTTGTGCATGGGACCACTATGAGTTGGAATCTACTGGATGGCACCTAACAAAAACAACTATAATTCATATGTATTTACTATACTGGCAAAGTCTTTCTCCTTTCCTAGAATAGTCTTCAGGAGGGAGAGGAGGATTTAGCATGCATAAAGAAAAATATAATCTCAGGATAAGCACTCTTACTGATTATAGGAAGCTAATATTAACGCAAAATTGGCTGTCAATTGCAAGGGCAAACTTCTACATATCCAAAGCTGCTCTATAGTATTACCTTAATATTATTTGACAAGAATATTTGTCATAGAATTTTGGAATTAAATGTAGATATCTCTAGAATGACAATTTTTTTAAGTTTTGTCAGAACATTAGGAGGAGCCCTGGTGGTGCAGTTGTGAAAGCACTCAGCTGCTAATCGAAAGATCGGCAGTTTTTTTTTCAATCTGATGTAGTTTTTTTTTTTTAAATTTTATATTTTATTGTACTTCAGGTGAAGGCTTACAGAACAAATAGTTTCTCATGAAACAGTAGTACACATATTGTTTTATGACATTGGTTAACAACCCCACAACATATTAACCCTCTGACTTCTCAACCTTTTTTTTTTTTGGTGAAGATACACATAGCCAAAGATACACCATTTCAAAAATTTCTACATGCACAGTTCAGTGACATTGACTACGCTCTTCCAATTGTGCTGTTATTCTCACTTAAGATGAAGACTTACAGAACAAAATAGTTTCTCATTTAACAGTTACTACAAATGTTGCCCTATGACAATGGTTAACAATCTCATAACACAGAAAGATCGGCAGTTTGAACCCAGCAGTCATTCTGTGGAGAAAGATGTGGCAGTCTGCTTCCATAAAGATTTACAGACTTGGAAACCCTATGGGGCAGCTCTACTGTGTCCTATAGGGCCTATGAATCAGACAGAATCAACTCAACGGCAGTGGAGTTTTTGGGTTTTGTCAGAGCACTGTGTTCATAATTCTGACACATCAAACTTACTCTAGCTCCTTAAGAATGAAGTAAAAGAATTGTTATCATCTTTAGAAAATGAGTGTTAGTGCCTGATTGTACATGGTACTGTGAATTTATCTTGTATCCAGTAAGAAGCAAGGAAAATTATGAAGACAGAAATTCTAGAAATAGGCATTAGGATTTCTTAACCTGCAACTGTATTGTAATTCCTTAGTAAACAATTTTTTAGCACAATGGTAATGAAAATGTAGGTCTGACAAATATTTAAACAAACAAACAAACAAAAAAAACCAAACCTGTTGCTGTAGAGTTGATTCTGACTCGTAGTGACCCTATAGGACAGAGTAGAACTGCTCCATAGGGTTTCTAAGGAGTGGCTGGTGGATTCAAACTGCTGACCTTTTGCTTAGCAGCTGAACTTTTAACCACCATGCCACCAGGCCTCCAGCAAGTATTTAGGTAGGTTAAATAAATAGTAGTATATAATAGATGTATATAATAGTAGTATACAACAGATGGAATCCAAGGTGAAAGGTTAGCTAATTTCCTTTGAAAATAATGCGAAGTGGGAAGTTTTGAATAGGCTAATAGATTTTTAATAACTTCCTTGTAAATATGCATTATAGCAAGTAATTTCAGTTATATTTTTTCAATTATCATTCCTCCTAAGAGATTTTTGAGGAAATTCTTCTTTCAGTTACCAAATTTAAAAAGTTAAATGTGTATATTTATTTCCTGGTCCAGCATGAGGGTTTTTATTGTGTGTGTTTTTTAAAAATAATAAACATAGCATGAAGACAATAATACACCATTAATAAAACATGTACTGTACTTAAAGTTGACATCCTGATAATGATAATTGGTTTGTATTGATCCATCTATACCTTTTTTGGTTTTATTTATTACCTGTAGTTTGCATGTATATTTCAGTTAGCAAAATAGAGTTATATTATGAAAGTGACTGTAAATAGGAAAAAAGCACTTGGTTTAAAAAAAACCACATTATTTCTCTTAAAAATTGAAAATTCATGAAGTGTGTATTTGAGGTAGATAGAGTACAAGCAAAATTGGTAGGAATGTTTTGTTGTATACAGACCTCAGTCAGAATTATTGTATACAGACTTCAGTCAGAATTATTATATATTTACCTTCTTAGTAATGTAAGAAAACAATAATTGTTTTATTTTTTAAGTCTGTGTCATAGTCATTAAAACCAACCTTTTAAAGCCAGCCTTAAGCAATATCACAAGAACCTACTAATTGTATATACTAATATTGAAAATCTTTTCTTCATTCAATTTACATTTTTTAAACATTGATTATATGTGCTAGGCACTGGACTTGGCTTTGGGAAAATAAAGATTGCCGAAACTCCTATAGTGGCATTTACAGAGCAACCCAGTGCTTTACATGAATTATCTAATTTAATTGTCAAATCAGTCCACTATTGTTTAATCCCTCTTTTACAGATAGGGAAATGGAGGTTTTGAAAATTAGGTAACTTGCCTAATGTCATAGAGCTAGTATGTAAGTAAAGGAACTACAATTTGAACTCAGCCCTGTCTGATTTCAGAGCTAGCATTTTTTCTTATCTCCAAAACTAGTATTTTTAAACAAAACGCTGTATTACATGTATGCTATGTGTATATAGTCCTCTGGAACTTGGGAAGGAGGAAAGGGAATCATTCTAGGTACAAAAAACTTAGTGAATCAAGACCCAGTCATGTGAGTAAACTGCAGGGGCAGAGATCCAGGGTGCTGAAGCATGGAGAGCATGGAGGGTGTGACAGAAACGAGGCTGAAAAGATTATCAAGAGCATTTTATGCTACATAAAGGAATTTGAGCTTTCTTCCCCCTAGGCAAAGCTAAAGATTTTTAAGCAGGAGAGTGCTTGATTAGAACCATATTTTAGAAGTATAATTGGTAGCAGTATAGAAGATGGATTAGGAAGGACAGTCTAGCTACTTGAAGGAGGTTTTTTATTTAGTCCCATTGAGAAGTGATGAGTGGCAGTGGAAATGGAGAATATAAGAGAGATATTTTAGAGGAAGACTCAATGGCACTTGGTGATCTGTTACCTGTGTATTTATGTTTGGAGAGTTGATTTACAGAGAGGAGTTAAAGGTGACTGAATTTCTAACTTGGACAACTGGTGATGCCATTAACCACAATGAGGAATTTAGAAACAGGAGAAGGTATGACATGGGAAAGATGAATTGGGTTTTTGGGCATTGTGTAAGTTAGGAATGCTTTTGGCTGCCAGCGAATGAAAATCCAACCAAGAATGCCTAAGTGATGCCTTAGTTATCTAGTGCCACTATAACAGAAATTTATTCGGTCAGAGTTAAGGAAGCTAAAAGCCCAAATTCAGGACACCAGCTCCAGGGGAAGGCTTTCTTTCTGTGTTGGCTCTGGAGGAAAGTCCTTGTCATCAATCTTCACCTGGTCTAGGAGCTTCTCAGTGCAGGGTCCCTGGGTCCAAACGATGGGCTCCACTCCTGGCTCTTCTCGCTTGATGTTAATGAGATCTCTCTTCCCTCTACTCACTTCTCTCTTTTATATCTCAAAAGAGATTGACTCAAAATACAGCCTAATCCTGTAGATTGTATCCTGCTTCATTGACAATAACTGCCTCTAATCCTGCCTCATTAACATCATAGATGTTAGGATTTACAACACATAGGGAAATTACATCAGATCACAAAATGAAGGACAACCACAAAATACTGGGAATCGTGGCCTAGCCAAGTTGACACACATTTTGGGGGGGCACAATTCAATCCATAATGAACAACAAAGACTTTTTTTTAAATTGTGGTAAGTGTGTATATTACAAAATATTTGCTGTTTCAACATTTTTTACATGTATAATTCAGTGACATTAATTACTCACCATGTTGTGCAACCAACACCACTATCCATTCCCAATTTTTTCCCATCACCGTTAATAGAAGCTCAGTGCCCCCTAAGCAATGACTCCCTCTTATGACTTTTTTTTTGTTTTGGTTTGTTATCTCCAATAATAAGATAGGCTATTCTAGGAGTAATGCAGCACTCCATGATGTCATCAAAGATCCAGGTTTTTCTGTGTGTGCTGTTGTTTGTAATAAGCTCAGTTATTTAACACTGTCTTATGACATAAATTCAAGGCAGAAGAAGGGGAAAAGGAAGTTGCTGTTTGCATCTGTTCTCTTTATCAAGAAAAGTTTTCCCAGTTGCCCTAGCAAATTTCAGCTTATTTCTTGTTGTCCAGAACTGAGTCACATGGCCACCAACAATTGCAAGGGAGGTTGAGGAAGTGAATATTTCACTTTTTTCAGCCTTTCTAATGAAGACTGGCAGAAGAGAGAGGAGGGTTGGGAATGAATGGGTGTTAGGTTAGCCAGCCGGGTATCTACTATTCAGTTGTTGAATTTGACATATCACATCAGAAGCAGGAACTTTTCATTACTTATTCCTGATTACCGTATTATGAATCAGGGAACTATGGTTAGGAAGGGTTAAATGACCTAAAGGAACCCTGGTGGCGCAGTCAAACACTCGACTGCTAACCGAAAGGTTGGTAGTTCAAACCCACCAGCCGCCCTGTGGGAGAACAATGTGGCTGTCTGCTTCCGTAAAGATTTACAGCCTTGGAAACCCTATGAGGTAGTTCTGCTCTGTCCTATAGGGTTGCTGTGAGTCAGAATCGATTTGACAGTGATGGGTTAAATGACCTAAGGAAAATTAGATCAGGACCATTAAGAGCCAACATAGAATTGCTGGGGAATAGGGAGAGGTTAGTTTAGTGTTTGGATCACTGGAGATGTCCACTCAAAGAAGATTCTAATAAACCTCTAGAATTATGAGGAGGTCCCTCCAAAGGCAGAATAGATAGTATTGCAGTATGTGATAATTTATATTTAGCTGAGAATCTTAAGAGCGTGTAATGGCAATATAATAGTCATTACTACATAGATGATTATAATACAAGTCTAGAGATTAAGTAATTTGCTTAAGACCATGTAGTGAGTCAGTAGTAAAGCAAGGAGGGAAAAAATGAACTCAGATCTCTGCGACAGTGAATAATATATTTCTAGTTAAATTTGAAGGGGCCCTCTCATTTGGTTGTAAATTTTTTTCAGTTATTTGATAGTTTATACCCAATGGTCATAGAAACTAGGTTTTGTATTTCTAGACTGAAGGTGCCCATAACTTATTTAAGTTTCTTGATGGGTTTCATACACATATTTAGAAAATGTATATTCCACCTTAAGAAAGTCAAATTCTTTTAAAGTGAGATTTGTGGAGGTATGATTTACATACAGTAACATCTACCCTTTTAATATGTGATGAGTGGCAATGGAAATGGAAAATAGAAGAGAGACATTTTAGAGGAAGACTTAATGGTACTTGTTGATCTGTTACCTGTGTGTTTATGTTTGGAGAGTTGATTTACAGAGAGGAGTTAAAGGTGACTAGGTTTTAACTTTGGCAACTGTTGATGCCATTAACCAAAATGAGGAATTTAGAAATAGGTGTACAGTTCTATGGATTTTGACAGGTGTAGGGGCTCCTGGTGGTGCAGTTATTAAAGCACTCAGCTGCTAACCGAATGGTTGGCAGTTCAAACCCACCAGCCGCTCCTGGGGAGAAAGATGTAGCAGTCTGCTTTCGTAAAGATTTACAGCCTTGGAAACCCTATGGGGCAATTCTTCTCTGTTCTGTAGGATCACTATGAGTCAGAATCGACTTGACAGCAGTGGGTGTGGTTTAGTTTTTTTATACAGTCATGTAACTATCACTACAATCAAGATACGTAATATTTTCATCACTCATAAAAGTTCCACCGTGCTTCTTTCTAGTCAATCCCTTTCCCCCACCTCCAACCTCTGGCAACCACTGCTCTGTTTTCCATCCCTATGGTTTTGCCTTTCCCAGAATGTCAAATGTATAGAATCACGCAGTATGTAGCCTTTTGATTCTCATTAGAAAGTCAGATTTGAAGAACATTTACAAACACAATATGATAATACTTACTGTGGGCATTTTATGTTTTTATTTTTTAATTAATATAGACATTTTAACTTAAAACGTTTAAAAAAGTAAACTTTTCACCAACACATACTTACTGAAGTTCACTCTCAGCACACTGTTTTGCACTTAATGTTTACATGCTCCCTTTCTGAACTCTGAAGACCAGGTATATTACCTGATTCATCTTTGTATTTCCATTGTATAGATCACAAGCTTTTGTAATATAATAAGTACTTGATAAATTATTTTTTAAAAAATTTATTGTGGTGAAATATATATAGCAAAAAAGATGTCATTTTAACCATTTCTTAATGTACAATATGGTGACATTAATTACATTTACCATGTTGTGCAGCTATCACCTCTATACATTTCCAAAAGTTTTTTATTACCAAAACAGAAACTCAATACTCCTTAAGCAATAACTCCTCATTTCTCCCTCCTGCCAGCCCCTGATAATCACTAAAAAACTTTATCTCCATACATTTGCCTATTTTAGATAGTTCATGTAAGTGGGATCATACAGTATTTGTCCTTTTGTATCTGACTTATTTCATTGAGCATGTTTTCAGTGTTCATCCATGTTGTACATGTATCAGAATTTCATTTCTCTTTATGGCTGAATAATATTCTGTTTTGATAAATGATTTATTGGTAACGGGTATGTTTTTTTCCAAAAAAAATTTCTATAAAACTTACCTCATTTCCTATCTGGTTGATTCAACAGATACTATTTTCCCTATTTCACTGATAAGAAGCAAAGTGTCAGAGAGTCTGATTTTGAAGCTTTGGTATAAAATATTTGTTATGTCAATGTAGGACAAGTATCACTGCTAATAGATCTGGTATCCAGGGCTTGAATTCAAGTCTTGGTTAGTACTTCCTCACGTTACCTATCTTTCCTGGAAGGCTGATGAAGTCTGTAGTTGCAGAACAGTACAAATCCTGAATCTTTGTTGATACAGCATCCTCAACATTTAAACGTAAATGTTTAAATCATGTTTACCACTAACAAAAACTTTTTAAGACTTGCAAAACATCTTAATACTGATGGTACAAACCTTGATTACTGCTGGATTTCTCCATATAAGATTACTATTTTTCCCTTTGTAATTTATCTTGGGGGAGATATTTTGAGACTCTGCAAATATCCTGTTACTCTTTAAACTGTTCCCCACTAGTTTTAGCATTCATCAATGGATCCTGCCTGCAACAATTACTACTATAGTGTTCTAATGATGATTTTTTATTTTTATCATTCCTTCTACATTTATTAATTGGAATTCTTTAAGAAAGAACCGCCCTTTCTCTCCCATTTATTTGTTGATTCATTTATTTATATCAGCATGGGCTCATGGATATTTTTTTTTCCTATGGATTATAGTTCAATACTATTGTTAATTTATTTTGATACTTGAATTAATCCAACTTTTGTTTTTATTACCTTTTCATTAAAATCATTAATAAAACAAATTATCAGTGAGTATAGTTGTATGATGTCAGTTGAACAATGTATTCTGCTGTAGCTTAACATTCAATGGTTGATGTCTGTTAACTTCTGACACTTCTTAGTTTTCTACAGATGAACTTCTTGGTCATGTCTTTTATAAGAATGAGGAGGAAAAGAACACGAACACATCTTTGTCTTTTCTCCTCTTCCCGAGCTCAGTTAATTCTGCCAGTGTGGTCAGAAAGTCCCTAATGACAACAAAAGTCTGGCAGTTACTAATAGCAGTTCTTTGTACAAAGAAAAAAATTACAAAGTGTTTAAACATATGGAAACTTGGATGGCATTCTTGTTCCCAGTGGTGTCTCTGACTGAATGTTCAGGATGGAATGGTTGCTGACCCCTTGAACACAGCCATTGTGCTAGGTTAATATGTTTCCGTCTATAGTTTATCACTTGAGGTGCTGGTCTAAAACAAACCATCCGGTTTATTCATCTAGCCCAGGACACATCCACTTAGCAACAAAAATACGGATAAGGCTTTCCCTTGCACTTAAACTGTTAGATTTTGTGTGTTTGTGTAGTGGGAAAATTATTTTATTAACTATTTTTCAATTATTTCTGTTTGCCATTGCTACATTCAGTTGTAACTTGTAACATTTTATTTATACCTCTTTTATAACATTTATCACGTTTTGCCCTATTGTTATTTCTACATTATTAATTGATGTCTTTCTTTGGGAACATGTCTTCCTTTTCCTCCTCAACTAAACAACTTGAGGACAAGATCTCTGTATCAAACATTTTAAATATCCCATGGTGCTTTGCACGTAGGAAAGAGTTCTTTGTTGTGGAAACATTATGTTTTTAAGAATAAGATGTTTCATGCCATTTATGCTAGGAATAGATAAAAGTCTATACATTGGGTTTGTGAGGTGAGGTTTATTTACATATAGAAGAATGTTTTAATATATTATTGTCTCCTCACATTAAGATTACATTTTTTTAAATAGTTTTTTTTTCCCATTAATTTTGTTGTGTTTTAGGTGAAAGTTTGTAGCACAAATTAGTTTGTCATTCAAAAATTTATACACAAATTGTTTTGTGACATTGGTTGCAATCCCCACAATGTTGTCAGCACTCTTCCCCTTTTCCTTTACACCACAGGTTCCCTGTATCTATTCGTCTAGGTTTTCCTGTCCCTTCCTGTCTTTGCTTTTGGGCAAGTGTTGCCCATTTGGTCTTGTATACTTGGTTGAACTTGAAGAAGCATGTTCCTCACATGTGTTATTGTTTGTTTTATAGGACTGTCTAATCTTTGGCTGAAAGGTAGACTTGGGGAGTGGCTTCAGTTCTAAGTTAGCAGGGTATCCAGGGGCAATAGTCTTGGGGGTTCCTTCAGTGTCTGTCAGACCAGTAAGTCTGGTCTTTTTTTGTGAATTTGAACTTTGTTCTGCATTTCTCTCCTCCTCTGTCTGGAACCCTCTATTGTGATCCCTGTCAGAGTGGTTGGTGGTGGTAGCTGGGCACCGTCTAGTTCTTCTGGTAAGATTACATTTTTATGTTATTACAGGTGCAGACTGCTCATCCATAAGCTATGGTTTAAGTTGATAATAGTTTTGAAGGGGAATTTTGTTCTAATGGAAAATTTGTTTTAATAGCAGATTTGAAGAGAACTTCAAAAAAGATCATACATATAGTTACTGTGATAGCCTTAAGTATATGGTGAGAGTGACCATATACTGATGAGTGAGGAATTTTTATCAAAATGTTTGTAAAAATCCTTAATCCGAGCAATTAGAAACAATTTTTAACTGGATTGTATTACCAGTGCCATACATATTTCTGACAGTTACACCAGGACAGGGAAATTATGACTGCAAAAATATATCTGTATTTGTGACAGAATCTTTCATAATTTACCTAGCCAATATTTACTGTGCCTCTTCTGTGTGTTAGTAACCCCTGCATGAATGCTTTATCACTTTACTGCCAAATTTTGACCAATATATAAAATTTGTTTGTGCTACAACCAAGTATGCATATTATTACGGTGATGTCATGTGGAGTTGTGAAGAACTTGTTCTGTAAGGTTAGAAGTGAGTGTAATATCAAGCAGAGTCATAAAAAGATTGTGTACTAGAAAAATATATGAATTTTGCCCTATTAATGTACAAGAGAATATATTCAGGACTTTAAATAGTCCTACACAAACTGCAACACAGTAGTACTGAAGGATGACTGAAAACAAAGTGAAAGAACCATTGATAGATAATATTGTTAAGACATCTGTATACTATAAAAGTAATAGATTGAGTTATTAGTGACTTTAATGTTCTCTTGAGTTTTAATAGGATGCCCTGGCTGGCACAAGCAGTTAAGTGCTGGGCTACTAACCAAAAGGCTGGCAGTTCGAATCCAACCGTACGTGCCTCGGAAGAAAGGCTTGGTGATCAACTTCTGAAAGATCACAGCTGTTGAAAACCTGTGGAGCACAGTTCTCCTCTGACACACATGGGGTCACCATGAGCCAGAATCGACTCTATGACAAATGGTTTGGGTTTTTTAGTTTGAGTCTTAATCCCTTCAAGAGTATCATTGGTCAAGTGGAAGAGACAGGCAAAACAGAAAACTGACGTATAGCAATGATATGTAGAGTGTTAAAGGAATATAAATGAGGAAGGCTATGTGCTGTCAAAATTTTATCTTTTAATTTTAATTTTTTTGTGTATGAAAAGGGAGACAAAGCACAATTTGCTTGCTGTCTTTCTGGCAATATCTTAACTACCATCTTCTGATGTTCTTCGGTGTTGCATAATTATCCCATTGTGTAGATCATCTATGTTTATTCAGTGTCTTATATATTCTAAGCACTGTTAAACAGTTTGCTTTTATTTTCTTACTTAATTTTATTTAATCCTCTCAGTTGCTCAGTACAGTTAGTATTAGGGTTAGTTGTAGAATTTTATGGATTAGAAATTGGGATTGAGGAGTAATACTATTTGTCCAAAATCACAAACTATATTTTGCAGTTCAAATCTGGATCTGTTCAATTTCAGTTCTTAGACTCTGTCCATGGTTCTATACTCCTTCCAAAGTATATTGTATTAATAGTACACACACTCAAACACACACATGCAACACTTTGAGGATGGTATTTTATGTTTTACACATGAGGAAACTGAGATTTGCAGAGCTAAATTATGTGCTTCAGACCTCCCAACAGGTAAATGATAATATCAAGACTTGAGCTGGGGTTTATTTGACTTCAGAGTTGGTTGCTCTGCGTTTATAATTTAATGATTTTACAAAAATATCCAATATTTAATATAAGTACATTGTAGGGTATGAAATACAGATCTACGGCAGTTCCATACTGATACCCTTTGTTCCTCTGCTATTTATTGAATAGTGACTTCCCCCCATTGTTATATAGTTTCTGCTATTAATTATTTCTGGAATTACTTTTCTAATCCATTTTTGTTTTTTATTTGATGGCATATATTTAAAAATTAGTTTTATTATTGTTTATTAAAGAATACATACTTACTATTAAAAAGCTCAAACATTATAGAAGTCTTTAACTTCAAAAATAGAAGTCCCTATAACTGCACTTGCAAATATAACTACTATTAGCAAATTAATGTATTTTCTTGAACACTTTTTATGACCATACTAATATATATATGATTTTTCTAATAAAAATGATAATTTGCTTTTATCACTTAGCAATAACTGATACTCTTAATTTTATAATGTATAAATCATTTTATAATGTAGTTTAAAATCTGGCAGGGCTCATTTTTCAAAAAACTAGCTTCTATTTTTATATTTCAGCAGGAGACTAACAGACAATATACATTACTTCTAACCAACCTGTTTGTTGTGCAGACTGCCTATCTCATTGCTTCTGCTCTGCTGAAAATGAAATTAAATAAATTCTTGCCTTTTTTTTTAATCCTATACATACATGGTCAAGACTCTCTACTGCTGTGAACAGTCTTCTTGTCTGCTGTGTACTCTGTGTAGTGAGCAGAAGGATATGAAACAGACTGGAACATTGTTTCACAGAAAGCATTACTTATTTCTAGTGGAGGGTAAAGTGCTAAGAGTAGAATTGACTTACAAAAACAGAGGTATGGTATAGAAAATAAAATCTCAACACCAAAGGGAAAAGAAAAATATATAAGTTGAAGTAGTTGTTTAGATGCAGTGTCTCCCAGTTTTTGGTTAATTATATGAAGGATTTTAAACAGACATACTTACTAATGGAAGTTTCCACAGGGAAATTTGCTATTAGCTATCTTTCTTACAAAAACATCTTAAAATGCAAACCCAAGATGTTTAAATTTTTTTTTCTATAAAAAATTGAAAGGCTTGCATATTCTATTGACGTTTGAGGGAAATTTCCAAAGAAAAATACTTTTTAAATTCTTTTAAGAAATATTTACTTTACATATGACCCACAACTACTCACCAAAGCCCCAAATTATTTCAGCCTAGCTTAGTGTTCTATGTTTGTATATATAAAAGCATGAAAGCTAATATTTTTGTGTAAAAGTCATAGATATCCATGTTAGAATTTGATTGAGACCTAAAAAAAAAATCCTTTTTTTTTGCCAGTTTGCATAAATTCATTATAAAAGGCCGTAATTTAAAAATTCTGAAATTTTAATTGCTGGGGACAAATTCCAGAGGTATCTTACTTCTGGTTTATTTGGACTTCTTCCACTGTAGCTCAGAGGTTTAAAAGGAAACTTGATTTCTCCTGTCACCCAGCTGTAATACGAGATCCTCAGAAAGGATATTTCTCCTGCTTACATTGGCTTGGATAGAGTTTGGATTGAAGTGGAGAAGGAAAGATGGGTAATGAACTGAATTGAAAATCCTAAGGCCAGCATAAACCACACTTACGTTTTAAAATCAGAAAACATTGAAATCCCATCTTACAAGCATATGTGCTGCTTCTGACTCCTCTCAACTCTTCAGGAAAAACAAAAAAGTGTAAAGAGGCATGGATTTCCTGCTTTTAAGGGGAAGAAAATAATAACAGCCTGCATTTGTTGAGGCAGGGGATCAAGATTGGGTGGGCATATATGCCATTTTTCACCTATTGAGATAGCAAAGTTTGTTTTTAATGAGATTACTTCATGCTCACAACTGGTCTCTCTGTTTCTGCCCTTGCCTCCTCCACTCTATTTTTGACACAGCAGCTAGAATGATGCTGTTAAAATACAAGTCAGATCATTCACTCCTCTGCTTAAAGCCTCCCAGTGTCTTCCATTTCGGAAAAAAAAGCCGAAGTCCTTACAGTGATCTATAAGGCCCTACACAATCTGGCCCCCCATTACCCCTGGACCCTGTTTTCTACTCTTTCCCTCTCACTTACCCTACTCCAGTCACACTGGCTTTTCTTACTGCTTTAACATTATGTTCTCTGTCTGGAATGCTTCTCCCATATATACATATGGCTAACCTCTCCGCTATTTCCTCCCCCCCCCCACTTCCTTTAAGTCTTTGTTCAAATGTCTTCTTAATGAGGCTTACTTTAGCCACCTTATATAACATTGCAAACTGTCTCGACTTGCAGCACTCCTGATTCCCCTTTCCCTTCCTGTTTTTCTTTTTGCATTACACTTATCATCTTCTAACATACTGTATAATTTACTTCTTTAAAATTTCTTTTGAATAATCATACAGTAAAATTGACTTTTTTCCCCCTTATGGTATACAGTTCTGTGAATTTCAACACATATAAATTCTTGTAACCATCACCACAATCAAGATATAAAACAGTTCCTTCACTCCAAAAAACTCTGTTGTGCTATCCCTTTATAATTACAGCTTCCCCCATCCCTAGCCCCTGGCAACCACTGATCTGTTCTTTATAGTTTTGTCTTTTCAAGAATGCCGTGTAAGTGGAATCATGCAGTATGTAACCTTTTGAGACTGGTTTCTTTCACTCAGCATATTCATCTGAAATTCATCAAAGTTGCTAGATGTTTCAGTAGTTCATTCCTTTTTGTTGCTGAGTAGTGTTCTATCGTACGGATGTACCACAATTTGTTTATTCATTCACATTGAAGGACATTTGGGTTGTTTCCAGGTTTTGACAGTTTTGAATAGAGCTGCTAAAAACATCCATGTACAGGCTTTTGCATAAACATAAGTTTTCATTTTTCTAGAATATAATTAGGAGCCCTGGTGACACAATGCTTAAGCACTCAGCTGCTAACCAAAAGGTCGGTGGTTTGAATCCACCAGCAGCTCTGCACCTGGCTGTCTGCTCCAGTAAAGATTACAGCTTAGGAAACCCTATGGGGTGGTTCTCCTTTGTCCTCTAGCGTTGCTATGAGTCGGAATTGACTCAACAGCACACAACAACAACAGAATATAATTTACATATTAATTACATTCCTTGATTTTTGTGTGCCTTATTCACTGATGTATTATTCTTAGTGACTAAAACAGTTCCTGGCACATAGCAGGAGCTCAATAAATTAGTGAAAGTGCAGTGTTACTTTAAAATGAAGCCATAATGAAACCAGAGTCATTCTAAACACATTCAGGTTTCATGTCACCAAATCCTACACTGCAATCTATTCAAAACCCCAAATGGCCAGGAGACTTGAGCTAGAAGACGCCTGCAAGTTAGAATGTAAGAGGCTTTTTACTGAAAGTAAAGCAATTCCTCCCTAATGTGTGTGGTGACCGTCTATCAGGGAGATGATAGATGGGAGAGGAGCTTGGGATGAGGTTTAGGAGAAACCTCTTGGGAGAATACTTTAACAGTGATGTCAGCATAACTCATTTGCAAGCAAAATGCCAAATCAGATATTCCACCCTAAGGGTAACCCAAAAACAAACTTGCTTGCATATAGCAGGGGCGATAATGACATCATTCTCCCCACAATGACAAATGTAGTTTCATTTAAACTTATAGTAAAGGTCACTTGCTGAGGTAAGGAAAAAAAAAAAAAAAAGAGTTAAAGAGGAAAATAATGATTAAACTGAGATGTTTAAAATGCTCATAAGGGTGATGAGTTTACCAATTATATGTCCTTACAGCCATAGGCTTTTCTGCACTGTTAGGTACCTTTTGGATAAGCTTTTACAAGCCACATAAATAGCATTCGGTTTAAAATCAGACGCAGCCTAATGCCCCAAACCAAGATAGCAGGGTACTTTGTTAAAATAGATGGACCTCACTGTAACTTTACTCATTAGATTGTGGAATTCAGTAAGAACCAGTAGGATCTTGGATCCCAACTAGTGCACTATAGTTTTTGAAGGCTCAACAAGATTTCATTTTAAGGTGGTTCCATGTTTAAAACTTCAGCAAAGTTTTAGAATAAGATTTTTTCATTAAAAAAAATTTTTTTGTATAAATAATATAGGCATAACATTTTCCAATATACAAAACTATATTTAAAAAATCAAAGGCAATCCCACCACTTGTATATAAAAAGCACTATTGATAGTTTGATGAACATTCTTTTAGACATCTTTCCAGGTATATGTATAGTACATGTACATGTTTTTATAATTCTAAAGGGAGAAGAGGTTATAGTGATGCTTTCAGGATGGGGTGAAGCCCCTTCTATTTTCAAGTAGAGTGATCAGTGCTTGGAAAAAAGAAAATTAATTTCAGCATCTAAACACCTAAAATGCTTTGCAAACATCAGTGTTTGATTAAATATTCTGAAGATTAACTACTGGGAAAAGTGAAATAATTCTGAAATATATCATGAGTTCTGAGTTGACCTGAATGTGATGTGGGAATGTAAAGGCTCTACTAATCCAGAGTCAGCCAGGTGTCAGGTTAAGGCCCTGTGGGAGATCCAACTGGGGTAATATACGACTAAAACAAGACTGTTAACCTTCTGCCCTCCCCAAGTCTCATGTAAATTAGAAACACATTGCTATTCACAGTTCTCCAGCCATCATGGAGGTCTTGGTCTAATTAGATGGGGGTATGGGCTTGGAATGAAACTGAGGAGGAACATCATCAATTCAGGTGAAATTCATTGTTCTTTTAATAAGGCCGTCTTATAGGTTGTGTATGTCCCTATTTTAATTGCGTGCAGTATCAATTCAATAATGCTACTGTGGGACTTGAATAAACTTCTGAGTAGATCATTAAGAGGCCTTTTCTAATCTCTATAATACTCAATAGCAGTCATTTAAAATGTCTTTAATTTCCCCCAGTTGGTAGCCCAGTAGGTGGTATGCTGCCTTAAATGTTCCAAAAGCATGTCTGCCATTGGCAATGACTGGAAACTGTAGGAATTTCTGCCAAAGTTCTTGTGATCTAATCCTTTCTTGAAAGCACAAAGCTAAGGCATGTATTGAAATGCATGAGTCAGCAGCTCAAGGGATATATATATATATATATATATATATATATATATATATATATATATATATATATACTAACTGCATCCTGCTCATTTTTCTAAGATGAAAAAATTTCCTTGGTGACCCGAGGCAGCTGGCTTTTGCTTTCTCCACCCTGAAGTACACGTGTTATAACTAAGCATAGAAAACACATACACACAACCACACACAAACTATATCAAAATGCTGGCATTAGCATTTATTATATTTTCAGTATCATGCTAATTTCAGCAGATCTTGTTTAATAACTTACAAGAATAATAACTTTGCCCCTTCTACTGATTATTGTTAAAAAATTTTAATTTCAACAAAATATTTTCAAGACTGTTGTTAGCTATGTTTTAAGAAATATATCCTGATTTTTTTCTTTTAGATTTAGTAACCTATAGGTTAATAAAAGTTTGATAGGCTTGTAAAGCTTCTAATGCTGTAGAATATTAATATAAACTATTATTTGATAATGACTGTATCTTTTTAGTTTTTTAATTCTTGTGATGCTACGATAATGACCTACCACGTTGGATTTTGAGAGAAAGGTAAAATCCTGATGTAAAGTTTCTTTTTTCATTTTTTTAAAAATAAGCTACTCTGGTATTTGATAACCAGGTGTGTTAGTTTCCTATGGCTGCTGTAACAAATTACTACTAATTTCATGGCATAAAAAAATACAAATATATTATCTTACGGTTATGGAGATCAGATTCTGAGTCTCACTGGGCTAAAACCGAGGTGTCAACAGGGCCGCATTCCTCTGATGTGACATTTCTTGATGTTAGCAGAGGTAATGATGACTGATTCATCTATATTCAACTGTTTATTTACATTTTTTTCTTTTTTTTGTTGTGCTTTAAGTGAAAGTTTACAGTTCAAGTTAGTTTCTCATACAAAAATTTATACACACATTGTTGTGTGACCCTAGTTCCTCTCCCTATACTGTGACAGCACACTCCTTTCCACCCCAGATTTCCCGTGTCCATTCAACCAGCTTCTGTCCCTTTCTGCCTTCTCATCTTGCCTCTGGACAGGAGCTACCCATTTAGTCTCATGTATTTACTTGAGCTAAGAAGCACATTCTTCACGAGTATCATTTTATGTCGCATAGTCCAGTCTAATCTTTGTCTGAAGAGTTGGCTTTGGGAATGGTTTTAGTTTTGGGGTAACAGAGAGTCTGGGGGCCATGTCTTCTGGGGTCACTTTAGTCTCTGTCAGACCATTAAGTCTTGTCTTTTTGCTAGAATTTGAGTTCTGCATCCCACTGTTCTCCTGCTTATTATTTATGTTTTTAATGCTACATACGATTAAAAGAAAACTTTCAATTTATCTAGCATTTGAAATAAGAGTGCCATGCCTTGAATGACAAAAGTTGCCAGTAATGACTGGGGTAAAAGAAAAAGTGTTTTAAATGAGTCCTGAAATTGAACTTAAAAAGAAAAAGCAAACATACTAACCTTCTTCTTTGCCTTGATTTTTGTTCATAGTCAAGTTCATCCGGGAAGTGACACCATATATCAAGAAGCCATCATTAGTATCAGATCTGCCATGGGAAGGCACTGCTCCCCAGTCACCAAACTTTAGTGGCAGCGAGGACTCTGGTTCTCCAAAACACCAGAACAGCACCAAGGACAGGAAAGTCATTCCTCTCAAAATGTGCTTTGCTGCTAGAAACCTAAGCATGCCGGATCTGGAAAACAGGTGAGCTGTACATAAGGAGAACATTGTACTTAAGCTTTGAAACTTTAAGGACATGTTGCAGTATTATATGACTCTTCTGACTAAATTATATTAGGAAAACTTCAATCTAAGAAGAAAGAGTCATTTTTGTAGTTTCATATTTAAATACATATTCACAAATATACATATGTACACATACATGTATATGGATAGAAATTTTGGAATGGGCACAAAGAAACTATTAATAGTGGCTCCCGCTGGGTAATAAAATGGGATTAGAAGGTAGAAAGAAAGAAAGGGCTTCTAGTGTTCATTTTATACCTATTTGTTGTTGTTAGGTACCACTGAATCAGTTCTGACTCATAGTGACCCTGTGTGCAACAGAAACACTGCCTGGTCCTGCACAGTTCTCACAGTTGTTGCTGTGTTTGAGCCTATTGTTGCAGCCTATCTCATTGAGGGTCTTCCTTTTTTTTGCTGACTCTCTGCCTTACCAAACATGATGTCCTTCTCCAGGGACTGGTCCTTCCTGATAACATGTCCAAAGTATGTGAGACGAAGTCTCTCCATCCTCCCTTCTAAGGAGCATTCTGGCTGTACTTTTTCCAAGTAGATTTCTTTGTTCTTGGTATATTTAGTATTCTTCACCAACACCATAATTCAGAGGCATCAATTCTTCGGTTTTCTTTATTCGTTGTCCAGCTTCCACATGCTGAGGTGATTGAAAATATCATGGCTTGGGTCAGGTGCACCTTAGTCCTCAAGGTGACATCTGCCTTTTAAACACTTTTCTGTACTCTAGGCACCTTTCTGTACTGGTAATTATTTTTTTCACTGTGAACATGTATTACTTTATAATTGAATAAAAACTTGATGAATTTTTTTTAAATGTTTCCTTAGATGGAAATTTCTTATACTATGGATAGCATAAAGAGTCAAAGATCTGCATTTTTGATCTGACTGAGACAACTAGCAGTGTGACCCTGGCCAGTTAGTTAGCTTCTCTTGACCTCAGTTTCCTCTTTTGCAAAATGAGCGAGTAGATTGGATAATTTCTAATGGCCTTCCTAGTTCTATAACCATTTGTGTTCTATGACTTTGTCTTCAGTAATTCCATGAAGTTGTACTGGTAGGCATATTGTTAGTTGGAGGTTAGGGAGGGGAAAAAAATAAAAATAAAAAAACTTGTCTAGAGACATAGAGCTTCAAAGGCATGGTTAAGAATAGACCTTTTTTATAATGTGCTTTCACTCTTGAGGTCTCCTCTGATTTTAATGCACAGCCAGGTAACTAATCAGGGTGGGATGGAGCACAGAAGACAGCCAAAAGATGAGTAACCTTCTTGGGCATTTAAAGCCATAGGGACGTTACAGCTCCTACTCTATAGTAAATGTGTGGTATGCTTCAGATTAAATGAGATAATACATATGAAACCCTTCCTTCAGAACAAAGCACATACTAGATTCTTGAGAAATAGTCACTTAAATAAGTCGTAACTGACAACTATGTACGTACATTTTATAAAATTATATTCTGATATATTTGTATTTTATTTGCTTTTTTAAAAACTGGAGACACTGTAGAAATTACTTCGTGTCACTTATAGATTTATTTCCGAAAAGTTCTATGTGTGTTGAACCAAACAACCAACCAGTTGCTGTCCAGTCGATTCATTCTGACTCATGGTGTCCCCATGAGTGTGAGTTGAATCATATCTAAATGCAACATAGCTTGATATTTAAAGAAAGTCTGTATTTATTATTTCCGAAATAAGCATTTAATTTGTGCAGCAGGTAATCACTTCTCCCTCTTAAATCCAGATTTAAAACTTTTTCTTCAAATGGGATACATTTATATAGAGCCTTTGGTCAGTTATGAGTCAGAATCAACTTGATGGCAATGGATTTGGGGTGTTTTTTTTTTTTTTTTTTGGTTTTGGTTTTGGTCTATTAAGCAATGGATTTAAAATAAAAAAAAGTTAGGCAGTAGGTGCCATAGAAGGAAATGAAAACAAGGAAATAAGATAGACAAACAATGTGATAAAGAGGAACAACTAGCAACTAAATTTATCAGCTGGCTGTCAGGCTAAGGAAAGTGTTCAGACTAGCTTCCTTCATTGTAAAGTCATTTCTGAGACTAGATCCTATGATGCTGCTGATGTAGCTGGGTATTGGAAAAAGGGCAAAGTTTAAAAGGTTTCTATAGAACCTTGGGGTTGTAGGGAGTTGGGAGATGAGGAAGGAGGAAGATGACATGACTTGGCTGTTTTGCTTAAAGCTGTATTGTTTTACCATCTAAAATAAGACACCTTTTAGAGCTGGTAAACTTTGTTAAAAGGTTAGCCTTTGTTAAAAGGTTAAGCCTTTGTTAAAACTTGGAGGCAGCACCCTCTCTGGCATATTTAAATGCTAAAGACATCTGGTGGGTAGTCAGGTTTGAAATAAGTCTACAGAGCCAATGGAGAGGACAGTTTGGGCTGCAAGAGTTGTGTCACACCTTACTTTTCTGAGGTGGTCAGTCTACTTGACCATGGTGTACTATATGTCAAGGAAAGGTCTTAGAATATCCAGGCTAGTGCAGATTCTCAGCCTTAATGCTGCAAAGAAATTTGTTTCTAATTTTAGTTGAAATACTGAAATTTCAAACTGATTTGCCTTTTTGTAAATGTAAACTGAAAGAGGTTCAAGGTTATTCCTATCATGGTATCACTTTACTTGCATTCCAGCTTTCTAGAGAAAAAGAAAAATGGTAGAATTAGGTAGCTGGCTGGAATTATGCATAACTTAGGCTATACCCATGGAAGTATACATCTGTCCTTTGTGTCTTGGCAGAAAAAAGATTCAGAACCCAGTGTCTAACAGAATCTTGATTATAAGAGTTAGAAGATAGAAGTTAGGAAGATGGGCTTTGTAATTTTGACCAAGCTATTTGTTTTCTCTAAGCCTCACTTTGCTTCTATATAAAATGAAGGTTATACAAGGATTTCATTTTACTTGGATCCACAATCAACACCAGTGGAAGCAGCAGTCAAGAAATCAAATGATGCATTGGGCAGACCTGCAGAAGATCTCTTTAAAGTGTTAAAAAGCAAAGATGTCACCTTGAAGACTAAGGTGCACCTGACCCAAGCCATGGTATTTCAGTCACCTCATATGCATGCAAAAGCTGGACAATGAATATGGAAGACCGAAAAGAATTGATGCCTTCGAATTATGGTGTTGGCGAAGAATATTGAATATACCATGGACTGCCAGAAGAACAAACAAATCTGTCTTGGAAGAAGTACAACCAGAACTCCTTAGAAACAAGGATGGTGAGACTGTGTCTCACATATTTTGGACATGTTATCAGGAGGGACCAGTCCCTGGAGAAGGACATCACGCTTGGTAAAGTCATCGAAGAAGAGGAAGACCCTCAACAAGATGGATTGACACAGTGGCTGCAACAATGAGCTCAAGCATAATGATTGTGAGGATGGCGCAGTACTGGGCAGTGTTTCATTCTGTTGTACATAGGGTTGCTGTGAGTTGGAACTGACTCGATGGCACCTAACAACAACAGCCACACAAGGATTACATGAGAAAATGATTGTAAAATTGGCATAGTAAACTCTCAAATATATTACTATTATAGGTGTTGTTAGTGGCCTTGTGACCTTAAATAAGTCCCTTAATTTCTCTGTCCTCCTGTTTTCCCTGTCTGTAAAGTGGACATAATGCCTGCCCAACTATACTGTTTAGAACTATTTCAGAGAAAAAAGTCCATAAAATCACTTGAAGCTCTTTGATCTCTACATTTATTTCAGCTCTGTCAAAGGAAATGTCATTACAGGCAACACATCTGCAACATTTAAAACCATGGAGAAAAACAATTTAAATAGGAACCACAAAAATAAGTTTCATCAGGACATCTGTCACCAAGGCATTTATCAGATTACAACTTTGTATAACTGACCATATTCCTACTTGAAAATCTTAATCATCTTCCACATAATCTCTTGTGAAACTCTGGGCAAGAAATAGGCTTAGATGTTCCCTAATTCTGGAAAATACTCATGAATCTGGTTTTTAAAGCACTAGATAAGACACGTGAATTTCCCATCATTCTTCCTTTTTTCCTTAATACCTTATTATGAAGAATTTCAAATGTATAGCAAAGTCAAAAGAATTTTATAGTCAACATTTACCCACCACTTAGATTCTACCATTAACATATTACTCTACTGGCTTTATCAAGGATCAGTCCATCTATCTATCCATCGATCCGTCTTAATTATTTTTGCTGCATTTCAGAGTGAATTGCAGACATCAGTACACTTCTGTCTAAATACTTAAGCATATATATATAAATAACTGAGTTCAAAATTTCTTTATATTTTTTCTTTTGTGGTGGTATTTGCATAAAATAAAATGCACAAATCGTAAGTTTTAACAAATGCTTACAGTTGTATAACCTAAGCCTTTCAAGATACAGAACAGAACCATCACCCCATTGTGATTCATCCTTCATTTTAATGTAATGGCTTCACTTTCTAATCCAAAACTTATTTGACGTAAGAGGGAAATGTCCTTTTTTAAAATGTTTTACTTTGATTTGGTTCCATTATCTAGAGCTGGGAAGAAACGCTGATGATTGGAATTAGTAGTAAGGAGGGAGGACAACATTTACTCTTTACCCTAACGTTGAGTTTTCAAAGCCTCACTAGACGCTTGTGATAATTATAAGTGTTTCATTCTGGAAAGTCAAAGCTAAATAAATAATGATGAAGTCCAAGGAGAGAACATGAGTCCATTCCTTAGCAAACAGTATTGTGGGCATTGTAGAGTTTAGTGAGAATAAGATGTTCTTAAGCACAGCTGTTCGGAAATGTAAATCTGTTTCCTTTACGCTGGTTAATGATGTCTCAGTCATCTTCACCGTGGCTGTTTTCCATGTAAAAGGTAAATTTTGGCTCTGTGACACATAAAACTATATTACTTAATAGGTCACGTGTCAAAACTTTACTAAACAGAAAAAAAAAATTAAGTAGGCTAGGCTTGGAGAATCCTATGCTTTTGTGTACCTAACAATTGATTTGATTAACCTGATCAAAACGTAATTGCATTTCCCAGGAAGGCCTTAGTGGTTTGACTAGAGGCCCAAACTCTTCACGTTGTGGCTGTTCCTCCTCTCTTCCTGTAGGCTCAAACAATTACTAGCAGGCTGCCTCCATATTTTTATTAGCAGTTTTCATTTGAAATTTTCTTTTAAAACAGAAATAGACTTTGTACCCATTATTGGTTTTAGGGGCTTCTTCTTCAAAGCAGACTCTTCTGGATTCTAGAATCATCAATCCTATTTTGGAGTTTCTTTTCTGTTTCTGCTAATTTTATTTTGTATCTCACAATCCCTTTGCAAGAAATACTACAAAATTTTTCTTTTCATGGAAAATCAGTGCTCCTGTCCTAGGAACTAACTTACTGCTTATTTTCATCAGTTTCCATCCCTGTGATCCCAGTATCCACTGTTTAGTTTTTTATTTTATCACAGACTTATTTTCCATTCTTCCAGTTATTAACAACTAAGATCGCTGACACTAGGATTTTCAGGGTATAGACTATGTCAAAGGAGACTCACCTGAGAGTCTGTCCCAGGAACTATATGAATGAAGTGTGAAGTCTTTTTCAGAAGGTGAACATTTTGTGCCTAGAGATGAGCTGATTGCTATCTTTCGTGCTAACTAGGTCAGTGGGAGGAGTGAAGGAAATTTCTTGTCATGGTTTTGCGACTAAACTTTTAGCATGTGTTTAAAGGATGTTAAGCTGGTTACAGCGTCAAACCAGGTGGAGATAAATAGCTCCTGTAGAAAACGATGAGCCTGTTGATGTAGAGCCTAAACTTGAGGACATCACTGCCTCTCCCACCCAGTTTGGTGGGATGAGGGTGGATCTTTTGCTGGGATGAAACTGGGGCAGTCACTGGCCACTGGGAATGGGGAATGCTGAAACCAGCCTCTTTATTTTAGCTGTGTGCTTTACTCCCACTTTAAAAGGTAACTGATGCCACCAGTCCTCGAGCCCCGTAGAGATTCTGCAACTTACTTTGGCTGGGATTTGGCTCCCCCTATTATTGGCTTGGGATTCAGTTTTCTTAGGTCGGCTAACTCATTCACCACTCCTCTGTTTTCTAGCTTCCAAAATTTTGTTGTAGTCATTCTATTCTCTCTGAACTTGTAGGTTTATGCCTTTTAAAATCCCCTTTAACTGTTGTTTTTAGTGGGGTTTCAGGAAGAAATAAGAGTAGATGTGTGCACTTATTTGCCGTCTTATCCTGGAAGTTCTAGAAATACTTTCTCTTTTTAAGATTAGTATAAGTAATAAGAAGAATGTAAAATAACTTGCTTTTGGTTTGTATTTATATGTTGCCTAATCTAGCATTATATTTCATAGATAACTAGTTGTCATTAAGTAAATTCACTCTGAAGTTTAACTACTTTAATGACTATTTGAGCAATTTCTCTGAATAATATAGTTACTAAATCATCAAAAGGATTCTAACAGAGATGATTCTCTCCCTTTTAGTGCAATGTTTTATTGTTATATGGTGTAGTGACTATTTTAAATCTTCCTATAACTGTATAGCTCATCTTAATTCTAGAGAATGTAATCAAATTTTTAGCCAACAAATATTTATTTGAAGGACTATAGCAGCAACAGTTGAAATAGTGAAAAATAACATTCAAAAGAATAAATATTATAAAATAAAATAGAGGGCTAAATAAAGGTCAGTATACTGCCTTGAGCATTATACTCTTTTAAGAACTATCTATATGGGATCAAATTGATAACAGCAACTTGTAAGGTTAGATAGAAACCTTACGTGGCAGTGAATTTATGTTACTGGGGGAGGAACAACTCAGAAAAGGAGGGTGAGAATGATTGCACAACTCAAAGAGTGTAATCAATGTCACTAAGTAGTACATGTAGAAACTGTTGAATTGGTGTATGTTTTGCTGTGTGTATTCTCAACACCAACAACAAAATAAATAAAATTTAAAAAAATACTGAGACAGTTGAGGGCTGTGGTTGATATGACTACAGTCGTCATTCAGAATCCCAGTTTCACAGCTCTGTGTTCATTCAACAACCCCTTTATTACTGAATGATTTTATGAGTAATTGTTTTAATTTATAAATGTATAGGTATTAAAAACCAAAAACGTGAGTTGTTGGAAAGAGCAACCAGAAAATAAATAAATGTCAATACAAATATTAAGTCATTTGTCAGGAAGCTCTTTTCGCCTTTCCCTGGGCTTTTAGGATGAGGGAACTCCTGCCTAAGAGTCTGTGTTCTACTGATGAGCTCTGTGTAATCTCATCCCTCTCAGGTACAATTTTAAATCCCCCCAGGCCATTTCTCTCTCTGTTGCAATCCATCTCACACCTCACCCTAAAATTATTTTTTTTTATTCATTGTTTTTGATCATGTTGCTCCCTGTTCAGAAATCAGTGAATTCATGTTGCTTAGCGGTTAATATCAAGACTTAACCTGGCATTTAAGACCCTCTAAATTCTAGCCTCAAGCTACCTTTCACTATATTTAGCTATATAATATGAAATCCAATAAATAAATCCATCAGAACTACATCTAACATGAAAGCAAATCACTTTTGACTTGCTATCTAAAGACTTTCCTCTGAGTAATATGAGCTTTCAACTGTGGACTTTGTTAAGTGTTTTGGCTGTTCACAGATCTTATTGTATATTTTGATTGCTTTCTAGAATTTTTGTCCTATTTGTTTATTGTCCTAGAACTTTGAAGGCATGTAAAAGATGGATAGACTAATGACTAGGTGTGCAGGTAGCTAGATAGGTAACTCCAGTGAGAGGACAGGTGGTGAGTGAGTAGGTAGGTACTGGGTAAATGCGTTTATAAACAGTCTTATAGCATGAGACCAGCTTGGTAAGTGTGCCTTACAAGTCTGGAGGTTCTCTTGCAGTCGTGCTTTGCCACTCTCTTGGAGTACTTTTGGACCTAGTCAGTTCTCTTCTCTGGAAGGCATCTCTCCAGGCCTTTGTTCCCTCATCTGTAAAATGAGGTGATCAGACTAGATCAGTATTTCTCAATCTTTTAAGAACTATCTATATGGGATCAAATTGATAATAGCAACTCGGAAGGTTAGATAGGAACCTTAGGGGGGGCAGTGAATTTATGTTACTGGGGGAGGAACAACTCGGAAAAGGAGGGTGAGAATGGTTGCACAACTTGAAGAATGTAATCAGTGTCACTGAATTGTACATGTAGAAACTCTCAAATTAGTGTATGCGTTACTGTGTATATTCTCAACAACAACAAAATAAATAAAATTTAAAGGAAAAAAAATAAGGCTCTCTAGATCTGCGTTGTCTAGTATGATGGCCGCTAGTCACTTGTGACTGATTAAGTAAAATTATATTAGCCACATTTCGAGTACTCAATAACTATATATGGCTAGTGGCTACCGAACTGGACAGTGCAGATAAAGAATGTTTCCAGCATCTCAAAGTTCTGTTGGACAGTGCTGCTCTATATCTTACGTTCAAGGCTCTTAAATCTTAGATTCTATAAAACTGCATCCTAGATACTGTGAAAACACTGCCTCCTTTTTTTTTTCAGGCAAGAACTTTATAGTAGTTGTCATAGTCCTTTATAGCACTTTCTATAAAGTGTGTGTTTATTAGTTGTTCGTTTTTTGCCAACCCCCATTAGATCATAAGCTCAGTGAGGGTGGAAACCATGTCTGTTTCTTCCACCACTGTATCTCCAAATCCAGTGTCTAGCACAATATCTGGTATACAGTAGGTGCTCAGTAAAAGTTTTATTTAAAAAAGGATAGACTGGCCAGAGTTCAAGTGAGAATAAATATTTGCTATATGAAATATGAAAAATTAAAATATTTGGAGTTATAAAAGGTTTAGAGAGGTATGCAAGCTTCAAGGCAGAAATGCTAGTGCACATGTAAATTGCTTACCTTTGGCAGGTGGTGCAGGATCTGATGACAGTGCTTCAAGGCAGCGGAAACTGTCTTCAGAAAGGTGAAAGAAAAGAGAACTCTCCTTAGCCATTGTCAGTTTGTCAATTTCTAGCCTACCACAAAAAACCCTTCTAATAGCTTTTGGCCAGGTGCTTTCTTTCTTTTATTTTTTGAAATATATATATATATGTTCACTATTAGAACACAGCAGTGTATAAATGTTAGTCATTTATTTATTTGATTTTTTAAGCTCGTGGTAGCAAGAAATTTGATCAGAACATGAAACAGTACCCAATAAATTGCTTTAAAAGGAACTTTTCCAATGTACACTTAAAAATTTAGTTAATTTCTAAAGGTTACTTTTGAAGTATAGATTGTTCTCAGTTGACCATTAACTAATATAAAACACTCATAGTGTTGAAGGTTTCTTAACTATTTTTCTACCATGATTCAGTGGAGGGTTTAATCATATTCAGACACTAAAAAAACAGTCCCAAATTTTCGTGAAGAGTAGTATTCTTATACTAACCTCCTTTTTCTTCACACAGTGGAAATTTCAGTTCATTATTTGGCAGTAGTTTTTTTGTTTAATCTGGAAATACTTATACCAGAATTTTCTAAGTATTTTTAAAAAGTATCAATTCTTTCTTTACAGTGTGCCTGTAAGGTTCAACATGTATGCTTTCCATTTTGATAACAGGGAGATTAAGGCAAAGTGAAGTATTCTACTATAGACTATACAATAGGTTCCTTCATCTTAGATCATTGCATTAACTCATTGAAACAACATATTCAGCAGTTAATCTTTCTGATGATTATCCTTCCATATGTAGTTTTCTCTGGAAATAGACTAGGGAATTAAGAGAAATTACCTCTATTCTAGGAATATAAAAATAAAATAGATTTGAATTATATATGTGAAACCCTGGCAGGTTTGATAACTTTTGATCTAGCTCACTTTTTCTTTCTTTTTTTTTCTTTTCCACACAGATTGATAGAGCTACATTCTCCTGATAGCAGGAACACCTTGATTCTGCGATGCAAGGATACAGCCACAGCACACTCCTGGTTCGTAGCTATCCACACCAACATAATGGCTCTCCTCCCACAGGTGTTGGCTGAACTCAATGCCATGCTTGGTGCAGCCAGTACAGCAGGAGGCAGCAAGGAGGTCAAGCACATTGCCTGGCTGGCAGAACAGGTAGGCTGGGAGGCAAGGCAGGAACTTACCTGGTCCCCATTCAGATCCAGATGGTTACCCCATTTCATATATCTGTAATGTTTATCATGCAATTAGGGCCTGATCATCTAGTTTGTAGGTCTTTTGTTTCTGTTTCCTTTCTTCTAGCTATTTATTGCTAATTATCCTCTCCACCAAAAGAATTGACTATCATATAATCACCATCACAATATAACTAAAAAGAGGTTCTCGTTATCATCTCTGTCCTTAATGAAAAGTAGGGAATTTTCAGATTTTAGATCTGCGGTCGGCAGAGATTTTCGGTAAAGGACCAGATAGTTTCACAGTTATTTGACTGCTGTTGGAGCAAGTAAGCTGCTATAGATAATATGAAAATGAGTGGTCACGGCTGTGTTCCAATAAAACTTTATTGAGAAATAAAGGTGGTGGACCAGATTTGGCCCACATGTCATAGTTTGCCAATCTCTGTTCTAGACTTCTGGTAGAGTTTCCAGGGACAGCAGAATGTGGTTTACTCCCCTCCCCTAGGAAAAGTATAAAACATATAAAATATTTCACAAGCCATTAGACAGACATACCATTATCCTCCATAACTGAAAAATGAAAAGAAGAGAAACAAGAAAACCTAACAGGTGATATTAGGTGAAGGGAAAGGAAGAACTCCAAAACCCGAGTGTGCTAGAAGGGAGACCAAAAGTTCTATGTGACGTTATAGCGTGTCTTTTTTCTTTTGGGTCTTTTACTGTCAGCTGGGCCAGAGGGAGTTGAGAAAAGAAGACTGGACTGGGGGTTCATGAGTGTTCAAATGCTAGCTCTATTCTTCACTGGTTTTAGAACTTTGAGAAAGTTTCTCATCTCTTTGAATCCTAGTTCCCTCATGTGTATGCAAAGGGGTGGAGATTGGACTAGATCACTGGTTCTAACAAGTATGTGAAAATCAGCCCAGGGAGGATTTTGTTCTTTCCTTTTTGTTTTGTTTTGTTTTAAATAACAGTTTCCCAGGTCTGGCTCTCCACTCCCCTCACCACACATTTTGATTTGGTAGCTCTGTGGTGGGGCTTGATAATCTTGTTTGGTAGCTGTCTATGTGGTTGTGGTGTGGAGCCAATTTTGGAATACACTAATCTATTTTTTCTCCAGCTCTGAAATTTTATGAACTTTTCAAATACTGCTTATAATAAATAGAACACAGAATTACTACTACGATCATTTCCATGAAGCATAACTAGAATTAACTAAGCAGAGAAGAAACTAATGAAAACATCATGATATAGCTGCTTATAATTTTGAAAGTTTTTAAAATTTTATCTATCTTTATCATTGTTTATATGTTACTACATGCTAGTTGAAAAACTGGATTGGGGGTAATTGTTCTGTGCCTTCAGCAATGATAGAAATCTTCATGACTTTAAGAAGTAACATTCACATGGTTCAAAAGTCAAAGAATAAAAAGCTTATAGATGAAAAGTGTTGCTCCCGTTCCTGTACCCCATCCACCTAATTCCCATCACCTTTCTCCCAGAAAGGTAGCCACTTTTATTGCTTTCTGATGAATCCTTTGAAAGTTTCTTTATGCAAATAAAAGCAAGTAACATATATTCTTTTTTCTTCTTTTTTTAAAAAAAAGATTGTATATTATGTATACTACTCTATACCTTGCTTTCTTAATTTTTTTTTTTTATTAAAGAATATATCCTGGAGATCTTTCCATATCAATATACAGAGGACTACCCCATTCTTTTTTTTTTTTGTACAACTGTATAGTATTCCACTGTATGATTATAGTTAAATAATCACCCCCCCTCCCAATTTTGTTGTTAAAATCCTTTGCCATTACAGGAGGGCTGTGGGGACCATGGTCTCGGGGAACATCTAGCTCAACTGGCATAACACAGTTTATAAAGACAATGTTCTACATTCTACGTTGGTGAGTAGCATCTGGGGTCTTAAAAGCCTGTGATCAGCCATCTAAAATACTCCACTGGTCTTACCCCTTCGGGAACAAGGGAGAATGAAGAGAACAGGATACAAGGAAAAGATTAGTCCAAAGAACTAATGGACCACAGCTACCAAGGCCTCCACCAGACTGAGTCCAGTACAGCTAGATGGTGCCCGGCTACCACCACTGACTGCTCTGACTGGAATCACAACAGAGGGTACTGGACAGAGCTGGAGAAGGATGTAGAACAAAATTCTAACGCACACAAAAAAGACCAGACTTACTGGCCTGAAAGAGACTGGAGAAACCCCGAGAGTATGGCTCCCAGACACCCTTTTAGCTCAACGGTGAAGTCACTTCCGAGGTTCACTGTTCAGACGGGGATTGGACAGGTCCATAAAACAAAACGGGACTAACGAGGCACAGCAGTCCAGAGACAAGGACTAGAAGACAGAAGGGGACAGGAATGCTGGTGATAGGGAACCGAAGATTGAGTAACGACAGTGTTGACATGTAGCAGGGTTGTTAACCATTGTCATAGAGCAACATGTGTACTAACTGTTTAATGAGAAACTGTTTTGTTCTGTAAACCTTCATCTAAAGTGAGAATAGCAGCACAACTGGAAGAACGTAATTGATGTCACTGAATTGTGCATATAGAAATTTTTGAAATGGTGTATCTTTGGCTATGTATATTTTCACCAAAAAAAAAGGTGGAGAAGGGAGAGTGTTGACATGTCGTGGGGTTGTTACCCAATGTCATAAAACAATATGTATACTGACTGTTGAATGAGAAACTATTTGTTCTGTAAACCTTCACCTAAAGTGCAATTAAAAAAAAAAAAAATCCTTTGCCATTACAAACAGTGCTACAATGAATAACCTTGTAGTTTGTCCTTTCACTTGTGTGCTGTCCATACTCTTTGTCTCCTGAGTTCAGATAGATCAGATATCAAGAAAACCTACATTATCTGAATATATTTGGTTCTTAAGATTCTAGTAGTGAATAGGAAAACTCTGGTTAGTAAGGGATTTATTAAAAAATTTACATCAGATCCTGAGTTTAAATAGTGGGGGTTTGGAGAGTAAGGGGTATTTCTCTACTTGTAAGATAAATTCCCAGAAGTTCTGGGTCAAAGGATGAGTTAGTTATCTGTTGCTGCATAACAAAGTGCCCTTAGAATTAGTGGCATAAAATAACAAACATCTATCTCACACACAAGAATCCAGTAGCGGCTTAGCTAGGAGGTTCTAGCCCAGAATCTCTCATGAGGTCGCAGTCAAGCTATCAGCCAGGGTGGCAGTAATCTAGGGACTTGACCAGGATACACTTCCAAAATGATTCACATGACTGTTAGTAGGAGTCCTCTGTTCCTCGTCATGCAGGCCTTTCCATAGGGCTGCTTAAGTGTCCTCATGACATGGCAGCTGGTTTTCCTCACAGTGAATGAGCTGACAGAAGACAAAGTGGAAGCTGCAGGGCCTTTAATGACTTAATCTTGGAAGAGATATACCATCATTTCTGCTTTATTCTTTTCATTAGAAGAAAGTCTATAGGTCCAGGCTACACCCAAGGAGAGGAGAATTAAAGTTCCACCTTTTGAAGAGTAGCAAAGAAGAATGGACATATTTTAAAACTACCATGAAGAGTGTATGCATTTGTGATTTTAAGAAATATTGCCAAACTGCCTTCCATCAGGCTTTTCCTAATTTAGACTTCACCAGCAATGTATGAGAGTTGCCAGACTTTTAAAGTAAACTTAATTTGATTTATGCTACATAAAGACAAGAAGAAAGGAGAAAAATATATCCACTAGTTCATCACAATTTGCCTTTTATGGGCATTATTTATATGTGTGTTTCCTCCACTCAATTGTGAGCTGTTAGAAGACAGAGGAAAATTTTCTCCAAATCTTTATTGCCTTCAGAGAACTTAGCCTCATACATTGTATACAGTAGGTGCTCGATAGCTTTTTTCTTTGTCTACAGCCAGTCAGTCCTCTTTATTCATGCATTCCATATTTACAAATTGTATTAGTAACCCAAAAATCAATAATCATGGCGCTTTTGTGGTCATTCACAGGCATGTACAGTGCAGTGAAAAATTTTAGTCAGCTGACGCACACCTTCCCAGCTGAGGTAGAACAAGGCAACACTCTGCCTTCTTGTTTCAGCTCTCATACTGTAAACAAGTGTCCTTTACATGGTCTACTTAGTGCCAAGTTTTTCTCATTTTCGTGCCTTTTTTTTGATGATTTTGCTGTTTAACATGGTCTCCAAGTATAGTGCTGAAGTGCTATCTAGTGATCCTAAGCACAAGAAGGTAGTGATGTGCCTTATAGGGAAAATATGTGTGTTAGGTAAGCTTTGTTCAGACATGAGTTATAGTACTCCTGGCCATGAGTTCAACTGTTAATGAATCAAAAATATGTATTAAATACAATGTCTTTAAATAGAAACACACATAAAGTAAGGTTATGTATTGATCAGTTGATGAAAATGTGACCGAGGTTCACAGAATCTAATCCTTTGTTCCCCCCAGGAAAGCAGGTTCAGTATTCACTAATTCAGTGTTTGCAGCAATTTTCTAGAACATAACTAATGCAAATAATGAAATAGTGAGACAAATCACTAATTATAAGGTATTGTCCAAGAACAGAAGCTCAGGGCTGGAGAATGATATTAAGTGGAGACGTTTTAACCACTTATAAAATAGTACCACTAAACTAATTGAAAGTACTGTTTCTACATTACTCTTGATTTTTGCTTTTTGAAATAGTTGTTTGGATTTCCCAAGTTAGATATCACTGTCAGAATGAGATATTCAAATAAGACTTAATACCGTTTTTCAGAGATGTTATAGAATGAGCTTTTGCATCTGATCAAAGCCAAAAGCCCTTCCTAACTCTAAGATTAATTTCATTCTATAAATATGAAAATGGTCGAGAAAATTTTAGATCATGTAACCTGTTTAGTATAGGTAGGCCTCTCTTTTGGCAAGAGGTGTGTTTTCTGAAGAGCTTGCTTATAAAAAAACTGTTTCTTTTGCACTTAGAAGAGAGAGACATTTTGGGCACATAAATTAAGGAGGAGTCATTTATTTAACATTAGATGATCTCTACTTAATTTATCTTTTTTGTTATTTTACGTTGTTATAAATTGGGTTTACTTAAAACAGAAAATACTTATACTACAAAGACGTGACTGATAGGTAATAAATTATCTGCATAGGAACTTCTATCTCTTTGTTGATATTGGTTTTTATGTGATTGGTAGTTCACCTTTTAATTGGTTATATTCTTAACAGGAATTTTCTTTTGAGTCTCCCAAAGGAGGGGCATGTATTACTTCCAAAATCAGTTTTTTGAAGCATTTGGGTATTGATTAGAAAAGTCATGACAGCCAAAGAGAAACCTTATTTCACCAGTTCCTACTTTATCCCTAATGATTCCCAAATTGTGTGAAGACTGAAATTAGGAACACACACTAAATCAGGATTACTGGAATGGTTTTTTTAGTTCTTGCTGTTTTCTTTCTTGATTATAAAATAAAGAACAGAAGTACATTGCCTGTCAAAAAGAAAAATTTATTTGATTAAGGGATTTAGGGAATGAATAATAACTGTTAATATTTTCTCATCTTTAGCTCTGTCCAACACTATTAGAAAATAAAATTTGGAAAAGGCTGTTGTTTAGCCAGGTATATGTGTGCATGGGTGTTGAAACACAAGCAAACTAAAACTCTAACATTAGTATCTCTTTTTTCTCCAGCCAAGAACTCAATAGTGGAGCCCCAAGGCTACCTGTCCTGATACCACAACCAACAACACGTACTATATATAGCAGGCAGCATTTTGACCTCAATGAAAGCAAACAATAACCTTATAAGTTAAGGCAAATAGGCAGACAGAATGACTTATTCAGGTTTCATTTTTCTCCAGTGGTTAAGTAGAAGAGAGGAAAGATATTTTTTTAAAAACCCAAATGACTCAAAAGAGCTAGAGAACAAACTTTTTTTTTTTCTTTTTTGGTTACTTAAACAAAAAGTTCTCTGTCTTGAAATTGGACATTGCTCCTATTGGCATTAGCATTTTTTCCCTTCAGAATCGAAAATATCTTCTTTGGGAAGAAATAAATTTAGGTTTTCCAAATGTATATACTCTGGTCTAGACTTTAGAATCTCTCTCTTGTCACTTAGAAAAGCAAAATTAATTTTAAAAAATTGGATGTATCATTTTAACTCTTTAGGAAAAAATATATTATTTTCTGTATTGAAAATTGTCCATTACAATCTCAGAGACATAGACTTAGTAGGGAACATAAACTAGCAATCCCTTTGGATATCTGTGATCCAAAAATGTAAGAATCCAAGACAGTCTCCTTAGAGCTGATATTCTTCCTCCAGGTATTGCATACTAATGTAGAGTATTAGGAAATTTGGGCTCACTAAAAAGAAAACCGTAATTATTTCTACAATACTTCGCTTGAATTCTCAGTGTCAGGTCATGTTTTTTGTTGCTTTCAGTACATGGTGGAACTTGGATCACTTCAGTGGTTAGCGTTCACTTTCCACACTGCTGGAATTAGCTCATGGCTCTGGCTAGGTGAAAAGAGTCCCAGTGGTAGGTATTAAAACACAGAACTGAACTGTGCAGGCCACTTTTCAGATGACAGATATATTTTTAAGGTGCTCTGACATGTCCAAATTACCTTCAGAAATCACTGAGGCAGAGAAAATGAAAAGTGGCTCTGAACACAACTCTTTAAAAGAGAAGTGATTGACCAATTCAGAGTCTCCTGGAAGCCGTCAGTGATAGCCGGCTGAAGGATCAGTGTTAGGATGTGCTGCTGTTAAGCAGTCCCTGCTCAAAGGTCTCATTTAATGAGGCAAATGTTTTGATGATGACAGGGCTTTTCTTGAACAGTCTTTTGCTTTTTGGACTTGGATCCATGACAGTATGGATAACTAGTGGCTGTTTTCCTCCATTTTTAAACTTCTACAGAGGTGACTGAGCTTTATCCAAGTAAATGAAATGGTACATTTGAAACTGAAACATAAACTTCTTAAAATATAAAGGAGAACTCTTTGACAACAGTACGTATGAGTGTTTTTCCAAATACAACATTGTGGGTCATGATCAGCATTTTTAAAAAAATGAAATAGAATAGAAAATATCAGAGTATGTTGCACAAAGTATAGGGATTAGTGCTGTTTTGTAAAACTTTTGATAGTTATATATGTATGCACGTACTGGGTTGCAATGTGAAATGTATTTCTTATTGTAGGTCTTAATAAAAAATGTTCAAAAAACATTAATGTTTAGATTATACTGATTTCTTTTGTATTTCTGTCCTGTGCTTAGGAGATGTCATTCCAACATCAGACATGCTGAAATTGTTAATCAGTTTGAAGAAATTACTATATATTTAATTAGAATTGATGATACTCAGTTATTACGGAACAGGAAGAAAATGTGTCATATCACTAGATAATATCTGTAACTCACTGGGGGAGAGCTTCTTCAAGCTACCCAGACCATTTCACACCTCCCAATGGAGAATCCCTATCAGTAGGAAACAACCTGATATAAGATGTTTCCCGTATCTTAAGTCTGTTAGGATGGGGGAGGAGAAGGAAACCTGCTGTTAGGCCATTACTGAAGGGACTTTTATAATTACATATTGTTATAGTTAGCTTTCCCTCTGAAATTTACCATTGTAACAGGCAAAACTAGATGGTGGAAGACAACAATGGAGACCTGTCCTCATGGCTGTAACTGAGAAGGATTTGCTGCTTTATGACTGCATGCCGTGGACAAGGGATGCCTGGGCATCACCATGTCATAGCTACCCTCTTGTTGCCACAAGGTAAGACTACAAACAAAAAAATAAAGTATCTGTCCTCATCTAAATCTACTAAAAAATTTTAGTGAATTCTATTACCTTCAGCGCCTAAAATAGCATATAAGTAACTGATGTAGTCGATTTAGACAAAACCTTTTCTTTCACAACCTTATTGATCTTTTTGCAGCTCCTAGCTCAGAATAAATTGTCGGTAGTATTTTTGTGTGTTTTTAAGTGGTTGAAGCAGCTTCCTAACTGCTGCCTTTAAGACTTCCTTAGTCATGAAGATAGATTTTTTTTTCCTTTAGTTTATTGACAATGACTAGAAAACCACTGAAATTGTGGCAGCCTTTTGACTGAGAGATGAAAGCATGTAAACCAGAGTGTGATACTGTGGATTAACCACACCACTCAGCCAAAATATTCCTCAACTTCTCTTTGCAGGGTAAGAGCACATAATTTTGGTTCCATCAAATAAACATTTATCTGACCTGAAGCAACAGGATGTTTCTAGCGTGCCAGATGTGAGGAGTTGGAAGGGGAGAGAACAGAGAAATGTTGATTTGAGGGCCAAGATGTCTTAACGGGTGGTAAATGTGAAGCTAGAATACATATTCACATTTGGTCTTATTTGAGCTTAAAAAATAATCAGGTGTTGATGTGACTTAAAAACTACGCATTAAAAAGGAGCCCCACAGAAAAGTATTCAGCAACCAGAAGAGCTAAATGATGGAACCATCTGTATGTCCCATAGAGAACAATGTGGAAGTATCCTGCTTTGAGCAGAAGAAGATTCGTATGAGGAAGAATATTCTTTGCATGATGTGGTGACTTTCACTGTTTTTAGGATTTCCTTTAACTTATCAAGTACCGTTACCAGTATTATTCTGTTTATAAAAATGTGAGCTGTATGGTGTATTAATTCTATTTCAGTAAAACTATTGTAATTAAAACAAAACAAATGGAAAAAAACCCAAGATTGAATAGAAGGCACTAAGACGCTATGAGTTGGAATCGACTCGATGGCAACGTGTTTTTTTTTTTTTTAAGACCAGTCCATAATAAATTGAGTTTGAATCCCTATTCCACAACTTACAGTTAATTGGGATCATGCTACTTAAGCTTTCTGTGCCACAGGTTGTAAAGTGGACCCAAATGAGATAGGGTGGGTATGACTACTAAACAAGTTAATATTTGTAAAATGCCTAGAATGGTGTCTGACACATTATAAGTGCTCAATTAAGTGTTAGCTGCTTTAATTATAATAATAATTATTTTTAAATGAAAATTATGTCAAAGAAGAATTCTGTTAAAAAAGTATAATTGGTTTAATCTGGCCATTGTTAAAAGAGGAACACTATGCTACCTGTTTTTAAAGTAGTGAAGGTTCCTTATTAAATGTGAGGAATTCAGATATACTCTTTGGATCATGCAAATTGAACTAGCCATTAATTAAATGGATGGTGCCTGTAACTCTCTGAATATTTTGGCTCTTAATAAGTTTAACTAATATACAGCAGGGATTCTCTACTGCTTGTTCAGGAAGTGCTAGTGGATAAGGAGCAAAAATGACAGGCAGATGGGAGGTTTGGTTTTTCCCTGTGGCTCTGCTGGCCAGGTGGAATTGGTTTAAGTCACTGCATTCTAGAATTAAGTGGGGCCCAATCATCCTCTGCCAGCCAGAGGGGGTAGAGTGTGGCCACTAAGAGAGAGCAGAGGGTGGAACCAGACCAGGAGGTATCCCGCAGAGGGAGGCAAGGCCAGAAAGTGGTGTGCTTATGTCTTTTTAATGTGTGGGAAAGAGAGTTCGAGATCTATATGAGTAAGGAAAAACGGCTGAATGTTCAATTTCACTAATTCTGTTTCTAATACTTTGGAACATGTTCTTATGAGTGATAACGGGGGGAAAAAGATAGCATAAACATATACGGAAAGGAAAAGAAATTAAGGACCTTGATTATCCACAAAAGGAGATAGTACCTGATAATTAAGAAATAATTGTTCCTAATTGGAGAACGTTCTTTTTTTTTTTTTTAATTGTGATTCAGGTGAAAGTTTACAGAGCAAATTAGTTTCTCATTAAACAGTTAATACACAGACTGTTTTGTGACATTGGTTGCCAACCCTGCGATAGGTCAACACTCCCCCCTTCTCCACCCCAGGTTCCCTGTATCCATTTGTCCAGCTTTCCTGTCCCTTCCTGCCTTCTCGTCTTTGCTTTTGGGCTAGTATGCCTATTAGTCTCGTACACGTGATTGAACTGTGAAGCATGTCCCTCACGTGTGTTATTGTCAGCCCTATCGACCTGTCTAAGCTTTGGCTGAAGGGTAAACCTCAGGAGTGACTTTAGTACTGAGTTAAAAGGGTGTCTGGTGGTAAACTGGAGAACATTCATAAGGTGATTGAATTGCATATTTGCAGATTCTTGGAAACAAAAACTGTGTGTGTGTGTGTGTTCTTAATAGCTAATATTTCAGGTCGGTAAAGAATTAAGTAAAACTTGAAAGTGATAAAAAGGATTTTTGTTTTACACGTTTCTTGAGATTAAAGCCAGGTACATCACACAGGCAGAAAGACAGACACCTTGGTTTTATAGGTGATGTGGATTTTGTAGTCTTTTCCTATAAACTTACTTTGACTGAGAGAAAAAAATTCAAAGAAAGTGGGGCTACTTTACAACATGGAAAATTGAGTGGTGGTGTGCTTATAAGCCTTACGGGGAAAAAGCTGCTAAAAAGCCTTTGCTGAGCTCATCTGGACTCCCCTAAAAAAGGGGGCCTTTTGGCAGTGTGTCCTAGCCAACTGCTGCTCAACAAAAGTCCAGCAGCTGGTTTGAATTAGATTCCTTCTGCCAAATATTTCATAATCAACTCTGTAGGAAAAAATTCTCCTATTTTTTAATGTCTGACTTGGGATTAGCAGTCAAACTGAATATGGTAGAATATACCCTGTCACTTTCCTCAACACAGTGTCTTACTTAGAGTAATTCTGAAACTTATTTAACTCTTGCTGAGATAGCTAGTGTTTTATTGGCATGTTCTATGTAATCAGTTTGGTGCAGTGGTTCTCAAAGTATACTTCATGGACCTCTGGGGATCTCTTTCTTGAGGGTCTGTGAGTTCAAAACTATTTTTTTATAGTAATTCTAAGCTGTTTGCTTTTTTCACTGGGTTGACCTTTGCACCAACGGTACAAAAGCAGTATGGGTAACATTGCTGGTGCTTTAGCATGAATCAAGGTAGGGCACCAAACTTAGGAGTCATTGTATTCTTTATCACCAAGTACTTGCAGGAACAAAAAATGCATTTCAGACCAGACTTACTGGTCTGAGGGAGACTGGAGAAACCTTGAGAATATGGCCCCCAGACACCCTTTTAACTCAGTGCTGAAGTCACTCCTGAGGTTCACCGTTTGGCCGAAGATTAGACAGGCCCATAAAACAAAACAAGATTTAATGGGCACACCAGCGTAGGGGCAAGGAGCAGAAGGCAGGAGGGGACAGGAAAGCTGGTAACGGGGAACCCAAGGTCAAGAGGGGGAGAGTGTTGACATGTTGTGAGGTTGGCAACCGATGTCACAAAACAATATATTGATTGTTTAACAAGAAACTAATTTGCTCTGTAAACCTTCATCTAAAGCACAACTAAAAAAATTAAAAAATGCATTTCACTTTAGAATGTCTTTGTTGAAGAAGAAGAAATTATTAGTTTTATTTCATCTCAACCCTTTAGATGAAGTACATCTTTTTAATATTCTGTGTTATAAAATGGAAAGTACTTATAGAACACTTCTGCTATCCACTAACCAATGATGGTTGGCTTAAGAAAAAAGACATGTGTGACTGAGTTGTGAGCTGAACTAGCTGGGTTTTTGTTCTGGTTTTTATTGTTGCTGTTTTGTTTTTTATGGAACAACATTGTTTTGCTTGAAAAAACAACTCACTGGCAAACTATGATTAGTCAGACTTGGATATTTGTCAGACACTTTCTCTAAAATGAAGAAAATGAGTCTGTTACTTAAGGAAAACACTGACAGTATTTGTTGCCAATGATAAAATTCTAGCTTTTAAGCAAAAATTAGAATTCTGGAAAACTTGTATCTGCACCGTGAGCTAGACAGCTTCCCAATACTTTAAGGCTCTTCTGATGAGATTAGTGTTGATATTAACATATGCAACTTTTTGATATTTTCTAATGAAGTGTTTTTAGCATTTAGAAAATCTGCATAACTTAGTGAACAAAATACTTTCCAGATGACCAATACATGATGTTACAAAATTATAAATGAGTAAAAAATATTCCAAAATGCAAGAGAGACCAATGGATTTTTTAAATTATTATTTTACTTCTTTTTTTTAAATACAAAAATTTATACATACATTGTTATATGACTCTATTTGCTCTCCCCATACTGTGACAGCACACTTCTCCTTTCCACCCCTGATTCCCCGTGTCCATTCAACCAGCTGCTAACCCTGTCTGCCATCCCATCTCACCCCTGGACAGAGGCACACTCCTCACGAGTATCACTTTATGTCCACATTCCAGTCCGATCACTGTCTGAAGAGTTGGCCTCAGAAATTGTTTTAGTTCTGGGCTGTTAGAGAATCTAGGGGCATGCTTTCCAGGGTTCCTCCAGTCTCAGACCATTAAGTCTGGTCTTACTAGAATTTGAGTTCTGCACCCCACCTTTCTCCTGCTCCATCCAGGACTCTGTTGTGTTCCCTGTCAGGGCGGTCATTGGTGGTAGCCGAGCACCATCTAGTTCTTCTGAGGATTTTTAATGTAACAGGATACAAAAACATTATTGATAAGTGTCATGGTTTGAATTATGTCCCCCCAAAAATGTGTGTATCAGTTTGGGTGGGCCATGATTCCCAGAAATGTGTGGTTGGCCTCCATTTTGTGATTGTAATTTTATGTTAAAGAGGATTAGGGTGGGATTGTAACACCACCCTTACCCAGGTCACATCCCTGATCCAGTGTAAAGGGAGTTTCCCTAGGGTGTGGCCTGCACCATCTTTTACCTTACAATGGATAAAAGGAAAGGGAAGCAGGCAGAGAATTGGGGACCTCATACTTCCAAGAAAGCAGTGCCAGAAGGAAAGTGCGTCCTTTGGACCTGGGGTCCCTGCGCAGAGAAGCTCCAAGTCTGGCGGAACACTGATGAGAAGAAGGCCGACAGAGAAAGCTTTCCCCTGGAGCTGACGCCCTGAATTTGGACTTGTAGCCTACTGGACTGTGAGAATAAATTTCTCCTTATTAAAACCATCCACTTGTGGTATTTCCGTTAGAGCAGCTCTAGATGATGAAGACAATACGGTTTCAGATTCCACATTTCAGTTAACCTTTAAGAAACCACCACTTATTGAGTTTTGGTTCATTATCAGAGAAGGATATCCACAATTACCTGATAAGACTATTAAAATACTCCTCCCTTTTCCAACTACATACCTGTATGAGGCCAAGTTTTCTTCACATACTGCAACAGAATGCAGAAGCAGATAGAAGAATTCAGTTATATTTTAAGACAGACATTAAAGAGATTTGCAAAAAATGTAAAACAATGCAAGTGTTTTCATTATTTTTTAAAATAATTATTTTAATAAAAATAAATGCCTGTCCACGTATATCTGTATTTACACATACATATAGATACTTCTATCTTTTCTCACATATGTATACGCCTACACCTACCCATATACGTATATGCTTATACTCATCCATGTGTGATTCTGTTTGTTTTTGGTCTTTGTTGGAGTTGTTGCCTTCTTGTATATGTCAGATTGTTTGGTATGGGCATCCTTTCCTCATGATGACTTCTCAGCAACATCATTTACTTTAATCATGCTGTGTTCACTACACCCACATTCAGTGCCACTTTCCCATCAGCAGAAATAGCAAGTGTCTGTGACCTAGGATAGCTCATTTCTTTTTATCGCTGAGTTAATTTGTATTGTATGAATGTGCCTGGGTGGCGTACACAGTTAACGTGCTCAACTGCTAACTGAAAGGTTGGAGGTTCAAGTCCACCCAGAAGTACCTTGAAAAAAGTCATGGCGATCCACATCCCAAAAGTCAGCCACCGAAAACCCTATGGAGCACAGTTCTACTCTGACACATATGGGGTAGTCATGAGTTGGTATCAATTCGATGACTTGTTTGTTTACATGGATGTACCAGTTTGTTTATGCATTCACCTATTGAAGAATATTTTGGTTGCTTCCATTTGGGGGCAATTATGAATAAAGCTGCTATAAACATTCCTGTGCAGGTTTTTTTTATGTGCATATAAGTTTCAACTCCATTGGGTAAATAGTTAGGAGCACAATTCCTGCATCATATAGTAAGACTGTTTATCATTGTAAGAAACTGCCAAACTGCCTTCCAAAGTGGCTGTGCCATTTTTGCATTCCCACCAGCAGTGAATGAGAGTTCCTGTTGCTCAGCACCCTGGCCAGGATTTGGAGTTGTCAGTTGCTTGCTGTTTTAATTTGCACATCCTTAATGACATATGACCCCATGCATCTATCAGTTTGTTGTTCTGTGGTGGCTTGCATGTTGCTTTGATGCTGGAAGCTATGCTACTGGTATTTCAAATACCAGCAGGGTCACCCATGGTGGACAGGTTTCAGTGGAACTTCCAGACTGCTATGGATTAAATTGTGTCCCCTCTAAATGTGTGTCAACTTGGCTAGTCCCCTTGATTCCCAGTATGGTGTGATTGTCCACCATTTTGTCATCCGATGTGATTTTCCTATGTGTTGTAAATCCTACCTCTATGATGTTAATGAGATGGGATTAGTGGCAGTTACATTAATGAGGCAGGACTCAATCTACAAGAATAGGTTGTGTCTTAAGTCAATCTCTTTTGAGATATAAAAGAGAGAAGAAAGCAGAGAGGAGAGGGACCTCATGCCCCTAAGAAAGCAGCACCGGGAGCAGAAGGTGTCCTTTGGACCCGAGTTCCCGTGCTGAGGAGCTCCTAGACCAGGGGAAGATTGATGACAAGGACCTTCCCCAGAACTGACAGAGAGAAAAAGACTCCCTGGAGCTGGCACCCTGAATTTGGACTTCTAGCCTCCTAGACTGTGAGAGAATAAATTTATGTTTGTTAAAGCTATCCACTTGTGGTATTTCTGCCATAGCAGCACTAGATAACTAAGACACAGACTAAGACAGACTAGCAAGAAGGACCTGGTAGTCTACTTCTGAAAAAACTGGCCAGTAAAAATGTTATGAATAGTAGCGAATCATTGTCTGGTATAATGCCAGAAGATGAGCCCCTCAGGTTGGAAGGCACTCAAAATATGACTGAGGAAGAGGAAGAGCTTCCTCCTCAAAGTATAGTCAACTTAATGACATGGTTGGAGTCAAGCTTCAGGACCTTCATTTGCTGAGGTGGCACGACTCAAAAAGAGAAGAAACAGCTGCAAATATCCATTAATAATCAAAACATGGAATATTCGAAGTATTAGAAGTCTTCAGAAATGAAATTGACTGCATAAAGATCGATATCCTAGGTTTTAGTGAGCTGAAATGGGTTGGTATTGGCCATTTTGAATCAGATGATCATATAGTCTACTGTGCCAGGAATGACAAACTGAAGAAGAATGGCTCCACATTCATTGTCGAAAAGAACATTTCAAGATCTATCCTAAAGTACAACACTGTCGATGATAGGGTAGTATCCATACACCTACAAGGAAGATAAGTTAAAACAACTGCTATTCTAATTTACGCACCAACCACTAATACCGAAGATGAGGAAATTGAAGATTTTTACCATCTTCTGCAGTCTGAAATTGATTAGACATGCAATCAAGATGCTTTGATAATACTATTGATTGGAATGTGAAAGCTGGAAACAAAGAAGAAGGACTGGTAGTTGGAAAATATTGCCTTGCTGATAGAAACAACGCTGGAGATCGCATGATAGAATTTTGCAAGACCAGCGACTTCTTCATTGTAAATACCTTTTTTCAACAGCATAAATGACAACTATATGTGTAGACCTCACTGGATGGAAAATACAGGAATCAAATTGACAACATCTGTAGAAAGAGACAATGGAGAAGCTTATCAGTCAGAACAAGGCAAGGGGCTGACTACAGAACAGACCATCAATTGCTTATATGCAAGTTCAAGTTGAAGCTGAAGAAAATTGGAAAAAGTCCGCAAGAGCCAAAATACGACCTTGAGTATATCCCACCAGATTTTAGAGACCATCTCAAGAATAGATTTGACTCATTGGACACTAATGCCTGAAGACCAGACGAATTGTGGAATTACATCAAGGACATCATACATGAAGGAAGCAAGAGGTCCTTAAAAAGACAGGAAAGAAAGAAAAGACCAACATGGTTGTCAGAAGAGACTCTGCTACTTGCTCTTGAATGTCAAGTAGCTAAAGCAAAAAGAAGTAATGAAGTAAAAGAACTGAACAGAAAATTTCAAAGGTTGGCTTGAGATGACAAAGTAAAGTATTATAATGAAATGTGCAAAGACCTGTAATTAGAAAACCAAAGGGGAAGAACATGCTTGGCATTTCTGAATCTGAAAGAACTGTAGAAGAAATTGAAGCCTCAAGTTGCAATGTTGAAGGATTCTACGGAGAAAATATTGAACAACACAAGAAGCATCAAAAGAAGATGGAAGGAATACACAGTCACTGTACCAAAAAGAATTGGTTGACGTTCCACCATTTCAGAAGGTTGCATATGATCAAGAACCAGTGGTACTGAAAGAGGAAGTCCAAGCTGCACTAAAGAGAATGGCGAAAAACAAGGCTCTGGGAATTGATGGAATACCAATTAAGATGTTTTTCAGCAAATGGATACAGCACTGGAGGTGCTCACTTGTCTGCGTCAAGAAATTTGGAAGACATAACAGCCCAGGGACAAGGACAAGAAGGCAGAAGGGGACAGGAAAGCTGAGCATGGGGAACCCAAGGTCAAGAAGGGGAGAGTGTTGACATGTTGTGGGGTTGGCAATCAATGTCACAAAACTATATTATAATGAGAAACTAATTTGCTGTGTAAACGTTCATCAAAATTACAATTAAAAAAAAAGAAAAACATGAAATTTGGAAGACAGCTTCCTGGCCAACTGACTGAAAGAGATCCATATGTGCGCCCATTGCAAAGAAAAGAGATCCCACAGAATGTGGAAATTATCGATCAGTATCATTAATACGACACACAACTAAAATTTTGCTGAAGATAATTCACGAGTGGTTTGATCAGTACATCAGCAGGGAACGGCCAGAAATTCAGGCCGGATTCAGAAGAGGATGTGGAACAAGTGGTATCATTGCTGATGTCTGATGAATTTTGGCTGAAAGCAGAGAATACCAGAAAGATGATTGCCTGTGTTTTATTGACTATGCAAAGGCATTCGATTATGTGGATCGTAACAAATTATGGATAACATTGTGAAGAATGAGAATTCCAGAACACTTAATTATGCTCCTGCATAACTTGTACATAGACCAAGAGTCAGTCATTTGAACAGAACAAGGGAATACTGTGTGGTTTAAAGTCAGAAAAGTGTGTGTCAGGGTTGTATCTTTTCTCCATACTTCTTCAGTCTGTATGCTGAGCAAATAATCCAAGAAGCTGGACTGTATGAAGAACTGAGGCATCAGGATTGGAGGACGACACATTAACAACTTGTGATACGCAGATGATACAACCTTGCTTGCTGAAAGTAAAGTGGACTGGAAGCTCTTAGTGATGAAGATCAAAGACTACAGGCTTCAGTGTGGATTACACCTCAACATAAAGAAAACAAAAATCCTCACAAATGGCCCAATAAGCAACATCATGATAAACAAAAGATTGAAGTTGTCAAAGATTTCATTTTAGACTGCTCTGACAGGGAACACAACAGAGAGTCCCTGATGGAGCAAGAGAAAAATGGGGTGCAGAACTCGAATTCTAGTAAAGGTGATAGGATAATTTGGAAAAGGATAGTGAGAATAGAAGCACAACTGTAATCAACGTCACTGAATTGTACATATAGAAACTTTTGAAATGGTATAACTTTGGCTATGTATATTTTCACCAAAAAAAGGTCCTCCAAGGTCAAGAATGGAGAGTGTTGACAAGTTGTGGGGTTGTTAACCAATGTCATAAAACAATATGTGTGCTGACAATTTAATGAGAAACTATTTGCTCTGTAAACCCTCATCTAAAGTACAATTAAAAAAAAAAATTCTAGTAAAAAGACCAGACTTAATGGTCTGACTGAGACTGGTGGAACCCTGGAAAGCATGACCCCCGGATTCTCTATCAGCCCAGAACTAAAACAGTTTCCGTGGCCAACTCTTAAGACAAAGATTGGATTGGACTGGACTGTGGGACATAAAATGATAACTCGTAAAGAGTGTGCTTCTTAGCTCAAACATAAGACTGAATGGGCAGCTTCTGTCCAGAGGTGAGATGAGAAGGCAGAGAGGGTTAGGAGCTGGTTGAATGGACATGGGAAATCAGGGGTGGAAAGGAGAAGTGTGCTGTCACAGTATAGGGAGAGCAATTAAGGTCACATAACAATGTATGTATAAATTTTTGTATAAGAGACTAACTTGAAATGTAAACTTTCATTTAAACTACAACAAAAACAAAAAAAAAAAGATTTCATTTTGCTTGGATCCACAATCAACACCCATGGAACAGGAAATCAAACCACATATTGCATTGGGCAAATCTGCTGTAAAAGACCCCTTTAAAGTGTTGAAAAGCAAAAGTGTCACTTAGAGGACTAAGGTGCTCCTGACCTAAGCCATGGTATCTTCAGTCACCTCATATGTATATGAAAGCTAGACAGTGAATAAGTATGACCAAAGAAGGATTGATGCCTTTAAATTACGATATTGACAAAGAATATTGAATGAACCAGACACTGCCAGAAGACTAAACAAATCTATCTTGGAAGAACTACATCCAGAATGCTCCTTAGAAGCAAGGATGGCGAGACTGTCTCATGTGCTTTGGACAATGTTATCAGGAGGTACCAGTCCCTGGAGAAGGGCATCATGCTTGACAAAGTAAAAGGTCAGCAAAAATGGGGAAGACTCTCAACGAGATGGATTGCCACAGTGGCTACAACAGTGGGCTCAAGCATAACAACCATTGTGGGGATGGTGCAGGACTGGGCAATGTTTTGTTCTGTTGTACACAGGGTCGCTGTGAGTCAGAACTGACTTGACAGCACCTAACAACAATGACAAATGATATTCAGCATTTTTTCATATGCTTATTTGCCACTTATATGTCTTCTTTGATTGAGGTGTCTGTTCAGATCTTTTGCCCATTTTGTAATTGGGTTGTTTGTTTTCCTAGTGTTGAGTTTTAAGAGTTCTTGGTATATTTTGAATACAAGTCCTTTATCAGATATGTATTTTGCAAATATTTTCTCCCAGTCTATGGCTTGTCTTTTCATTGTCTTAACACTGTCTTTCACAGAGCAGAAGTTCTGAATTTTAATAAAGTTGAGCTTGTCAGTTTTTTGTCTCATGGTTTGTACTTTTGTTGTTGTATCTGAAAACTTACCCAAACCCAAGGTCACCTAGATTTTTTCCTGTGTTATCTTCTAGAAGTTTTACAGTTTTGCATTTTACATTTATGTCTTGTTTTTGTAAACTGTGTAAGTTCTGTGTCTAGATTCTTTTTTTTTTTTGCAAAAGGATGTCCAATTGTTCCAGCACCATTTGTTGAAAAAACTGCCCATTCTCCACTGAATTGCCTTTACTCCTTTGTTACAGATCGGTTGACTGTATTTTTGTTTCTGGACTCTTTATTCTGTTTCATTGACCAATTTGTCTATTCTTTGACCCATACCACACTGTCTTGATTACTGTAGGTTTTCTAGTAAGTCTGAAAGTCAGGTAGTTTCAGTCTTCCAATATTGTTCTTCAATATTGTGTTGAGTATTCTGGGTCTTTTGCCTTTCCATATAAACTTCATAATCAGTTTGTCTATCTCTATAAAATAACTTGCCAGGATTATGACTGGGATTGCATTGAATCTTTAGATCAAGTTGGGGAGAATTGACATCTTAACAATATTGAGTCTTCCTATTCATGGACATTGAATATCTCTCAGTTTATTTAGATCTTCTTTGATTTCTTTGATCAGAGTTATGTGTTTTTCCTTGTATAGATCCTGTACATATTTTGTTACATTTATGCTTAAGTTTTTCTCGGGGTTTTTTGTGTATGTGTGTGCTAATGTAAGTGGTATTATATTTTTAAATTCCAGTTCCAGTTGTTCATTGCTGGTATATAGGAAAGCAGTTGACTTTGACTTTGTATATTAACCTTATATCCTGTTGCCTTGCTGTAATCACTTACTAGTTCCAGGAATTTTTTTGTCCATTCTTTGGGATGTTCCATATAGAATATCCTGTCATCTGTGAATAAAGGCAGTTTTAGTTCTTTCGGAATAATTTTTCATGTAACATTTCTTTATAGGTCAAGAAATTCTAGAGTAAACTGCAAAGCCAGCATGAATTTTAAAGATTAAGACTCAAGTTTGTGCTTACTATGGGTCTGTACTAGCTCTACCCCTTTCTATCCCCCAGGACAGGTGTTCACTGGCTTCTGCTGTTACAGTTCTTTGGCTGAAAAGTTTGAAAAGCAGATACCCATCCATTTTTCCTTAGAGAAGCATATTTTTTTAACCGGAAACTATTACTAATAGCATTTTCTAATCAAAAATTTATCTTTTTTTGATATGCGTAGCCAAAGGAACATAGAAGAGCCCATGGGAAATTGGGGCTGTGGTCCATCCAGCCTAGTGTTCTGTCTGACTGTGACGTCCGGGGTCATTTTATGGGAAAACAGTATAGTATCTACTTCAGAGACTATAATCTTTCTTTGAAATGTACTTAACCAAAAACTGCTGGTGGTTTTTATAATATTCTAATTATCAATCAGCATAAATTCCTAACATTTTCCTCTGATGAATCATTAAATACTTTTGATCTCTGCTCTGTTTGTGGTCCTAGGTTGGTTCATTCTGGCTCTGGATGTCGATCACCCCCACTTGGATCTGACCTTACATTTGCTACCAGGACAGGCTCTCGGCAAGGCATTGAGATGCATCTGTTCAGGGTGGAGACACATCGGGATCTGTCAACCTGGACCAGGATACTTGTTCAGGGTTGTCATGCTGCTGCTGAGCTGATCAAGGAAGTCTCCCTAGGTATAGATGATGACATTTCATTTCTAATATTAATTAAATAGAACTGTTATGTGTGCTGAAGTATGGCAATTTAAAGTGGTGATGATGGAAACAAACCTGGTTTTTGTTTCACTAGCAAAGTTTTCCTAAGCCTTGTACATGGTTCTAAGCATATTCATAACACTCTATGTAAAACATTGCATTTCTTGTTCATCATTTTAATCTGCATTGAATAGTGTAAGGACTCATTTACGAAGCACTAGATGCATTGACCCTCTAGTTAAGAAGATTTGGAATCTAAAATTTGGATTTAAACACCCAAACCAAACCTGTTGCTGTTGATTCGATTCCAAATCATAGCGACCCTGTAGGACAGAGTAGAACTGCCCCATAGGTTTTCCAAGGAGCAACTGGTGGATTTGAACTGCAGACCTTTCAGTTAGCAGCCGAGCTCTTAACCAATGCGCCACCAGGGCTCCATAGACACCCTTAAAATATGAGCATCTGTCAAATTTATGGCTGTAGAAAAATAAACGACTTGGAATAAGAGTTTCTCTCCAAAAGTTTGACAATTTGTGCCCAATGTATACTCAAATAAGCATCCGAAGGAAATAAACCTGGTGGCCTCTTTTCATTGTTGAAGTGCCCTCTTGTGGCTAGTCTATATGAATGAGATGTTTTTAGTAGGCTTTAGGGGTAAGTTTCAGATGCATGTATTTGTGTGTGTGTATATGTACAACGGGCTTGGTTTGGTTTTTTTGGTATATGTACGGTAAGGAGCCCTGGTGGCACAATGGTTAATCACTCGGCTGCTAACCAAAAGGTTGATGGTTTCAACCCACCAGCTACTCCATGGGAGAAAAGACCTGGCAATTTACTCCTGTAAAGATTACAGGGTAGGAAACCCTATGGGGCAATTCTACTCTGTTATATGGCGTCACTATGAGTTGGAATGGACTTGACAGCACACAACAACAACATATGTACATATATGGTAGATATTTCCAGATTCGTTTTTATCTTAACACGAATGAAGAATATTCAAAATGAAGATATGATTATAGTTTCTAGCATGGTTTGAATTGCATTGGCTATTTTGGTTACAAATTGGTTTACTTAGTTTTGCTCCCATTTTCTATGTATTTTATTTTATAGACCTCCTTTTACAAAACTTACGTAAAAGAGAAAATGTTTAAAGAGTAGCAAGTATTGTGAATTATCTTTCTTTCAGTTTCTTTTGGAAAGTGAGGGAACACCTTAGCTTTAGAACTGCATGAGCAGCATTGCCGTGGGTCATCTTCTAACACAGGCACAGGAAAGTGGTTTTATGTTTTTTAATGTTGTCAGAATGACACAATTATTCAGCTATTTAGGATCTGCCTGGTGTTTTCCTCACAACCACAATGATGAGTCAAGCAATGATGCCAGTGACTAGTAAGACCCGACTTTGGATTTTAACCACTCTGCCTTTCTCACCTATTGTCTGTGTCTGTCCCCCATTTTCTCTGTGGAGTCGTCGGTCACCACATTAAGGGCTCTGGGCTCTGTTTTTGTCTTGGCCGTGGACTGTGCTTTCTGGAATGGGCAGATCCTGAGGGTGAAGTCTGTGATACTTTGTGTTCCTGTGGACAGCAGAGGGGTCAGGCTGGCATGTTCACCAAGCTCTTCACCAGTGTCTGGGCTCACCATGCCTTCTTCTGCAAGGATGCAGAGGGGTGCACTTCCTAAAATAGAGTGGAACTTGGATTCTTAGCATTTCTTAGTTTTGTTTTGATCCTTTGGTGTCTAGTAGCTGAACTTCGTGTGGTAGGAAATAAAAAAGCTAGCTCTGCCCAGTCCCAGGCTTACAGTCGTTTAAACATGGATGGTTTGAGGAGAGAGAATAAGGACTAGCTAGTTCTTTATATTTTTAAATAGATAAAACAAACATATTTTTGGTAATTTTTAAGTTTTTTTGTTTTCATTCACAGCTGTGTTTTAACATAGCCTTAGTAATACGTTCATTTCCACAATTCAAGTCAACTAGTTTACTTATTAATCACTTACTATGTATTTATAGCTGTACCAGATATGTTAAACTGGCTGAAGTTAAACCTCTTTGATGCTAGCCAGAATTCCCTTAAAATGTGTGTGTGTTATACGTATATACACGTACATCCATAACCAGCCAGCATGTTTTTCAGTGCATGTTACCACCTTCTGTTAAATTGTTGGGAGATTCAAAAGGGTTTATTTAAAACTATAGTTGTGACACATCATACCACATATTTGGATGTCCATGACCTGAAGAAAGTTCAAAAGTTGACAAAAAGAAATAAATTAAGCTGTTTCTTCTGTTTTGTTTTGTTTTTTAATTTTTAATTACATAGTTAACTAAATTATTTTTAAAATTTCATTGTGATTTAGGTGAAAGTTTAAGCTCAAGTTAGTTTCTCACTCAAAAATTTATACACATACTGTTTTGTGACATTGGTTGCAATCCCTGCAATGCGACAGCACTCTCCCCCTTTCCACCCTGGGTTCCCTGTGTCCATTCATTCAGTCCCTGTCCCTTCCTGCCTTCGTGTCTTCCTTTTGGGCAGGTGTTGCCCATTTGGTCTTGTATATTTGATTGAACTAAGAAGAACATTCCTGACGTGTGTTATTGTTTGTTTTATAGGCCTGTCTAATCTTTGTCTGAAAAGTGGGCTTCAGGAGTGGTTTCGGTGCTGAGTTAGCAGTGTCCAGGGGCCATAGTCTCAGGGGTTTCTCCAGTCTCTATCAGACCAGTAAATCTGACCTTTTTTGATGAATTTAAATTTTGTTCTACATTTTTCTCCTGCTCTGCCCGGGACTTTCTGCTGTGATCCCTGTCAGAGCAGGTGGTAGTGGTAGCTGGGCACCATCTAGTTCTTCTGGGCTCAGGCCAGTAGAGGCTCTGGTTCATGTAGCTTTTAGTCCTTTGGGCTAATATTTTCCATGTTTCTTTGGTTTTCTTCATTCTCTTTTGCTCTGGATGGGTTGGGATCAGTAGACGTATCTTAGATGGCCACTCGCAAGCTTTTAAGACCCCAAACACTACTCACCAGATTGACCTAGATGTCCCCTGAGACTATGGTCCCCAGCCCCAGCAACTCAGCCCCTCAAGGCATTAGGATGGGTCTAGGAAACTTCTATGCCTTTGCTTTGATCAAGTTGTGCTGACTTCCCCTATCTCTTACATGGTTTGGTTATACTTTTCCCAGTTAGAAAAATTCCAATGCAAACTTACAAGATTTGGCTAGTGAATGCAATACATGATCTTTATAATGTTCATTTATTTTAAACCTTTATTAGGTTATAGGTAAGGTAGAATTGATCAGTGATCCTTCTGTTACACAAGGACTTTTTTCCTTCTAGCAAATACAGGCTTCAAAATGAATAGACAAAGAATGCAGTTAACTTCCTCAGGTACATAAAGCCATTTTCCATTTGTCACAGATTTTGAAAATATGTATATGTGTGTAGTTGCTTGAACTTTAATGAGTATGTTTTTAAGGCTTATTTTCATCATACCAATATCCCAAGCTATTAAAGTTTTTCAAATCATAAAGAATTTTATGAAGATACTTTATATTTCTGTAGCTTTGGTGATATAAAGACTAAGAAGTAGTAGACATTGGTGTAGGAGTTGCATTAATAAACATGCAGTTTGCTCTGACCATGTTGTTCACAATTCTTAGAAATTCTCTTACATCCCTTTTTATTCACCTGCTTGGCAAATATTTGTCGGTATATACTCTGTACTTTTACTGGCAATACTAAAATAACCCTTTCATGTTCACGGGTCTCTAGGGACCAAGTAGTTTTTCTGCCTCTGAAGGTTTATTGGAAGGCATTAGAACCACTTTAGCACATGCTGACATTGGGGCGGAAACTTGCATAACTGCTTAAAAAAACAAGGAAATTGTTCAGTGCCACATTTGAGTGTTGGGAGGCATTTGTGTGAGTAGGTGCATCCTAGAGGAGTGCTTGTGTGAAGCTTTCATGTCTTTCAGCTTCTGTACAGTGAAAGAAGGTTTGTGAGTGTATTTACTATTTCCTTTGTGTTATTGGGAAGGTACTTACCAGCATTTGGAAATATTCAAGTAAATGAGTTATTTTCAGAGTCAAAACACTGTAATCGAGCCATTTGCATTTTTCGCCTTTCGGCCTTCCAAACAACGAGATAAGGCTGGAAAATTTATTTACTATTTTGTGTGTTGTTGGGAAGGTGCGGTTTCCAGGATTCAGTGATATTCAAGTGAGTAGGATATTTTATGGCTCAAAGCAGTGTAAGCACCTTCATGATGTACTTCCTGCTCAGTGGTGCCAGTAAGTGCCAGCAAGTGGGGAAGATTCTGAGGAGTCCGCTGGGACATACAGTGTCTCAAATAATATTTATAAAAATCCATCATACATTACAAAAAGTTACCAACAGCCAATGATTCAGCATGCATTCCATTAGTGAAAAAACATGACATCACCAAAAAATTCCAAACAAAGTAATTCATCCATGAAAGGGATAAATAAGGTAGGCTAGCCCCTGTCCTCAAGGTAGGAAAAGACAGAGGCAGAAACAATACTAGGTACAGATCAACAGAAAGTTAGGTTTCTCATGAGACATAAATAAGATATGTATATCATCTAACCTTCACAAGTAACCCTCTAAGGCAGGCGTTATCATCTCCATTTTCAAGATGAGAAAACTGGAGCTAGTGTGGCTGGGACTTGAATTTAGGTGTTTCTAACTTAAAGACAGTGCCTTAATTAAGCTTCTGCATTTCTCCCTCTAGATGACTTATTCTTATGACTAGGTTAAACTCCTGGAGGATATATACAGTATACATCAGTCTCTGTTACTTCATTAAATCAACAAATATTTACTGAGTGTTTATTTTCTACAACCTGCTGTGCTTTGTAATGAGAGAAATTAAGATAAAGAAGACCTACTTCCTGCCTTTCACCAAGTAACTATAATAGAGGAACAACACAGTGTCATGTTCTGTAACCCTGGGCGTGAGTCGATTACACTTGATTGACCGGCTTTTCCTATGGGCAGTCACTAGGAATGCTGCCTCAGCCTTTCTCCAGGACAGTCCTGGGCAGTACAGGCCAGGTCAAACCTGTGGAGTCTGCTCTCTTCTAGGTTGTTCTGAAAGGCTCGAGACCTGGAAGAGCCCTGGGTGACACACACAGTGCTGGAGCTGCTTGAGGGACAGACCAGGATGTTGCTGGAAGCAATTGGAGCCCTCTAGAGCTCTCCTACCAAGAGACTGGCTCCCCCAGAGCAGCAGGGACAAGATTTACAGCATAAAATTTCTTTGTCATTAGGATCTTTGTCCCCAAATTCTTCTCCATCGTATATTGGTAACCACCATCAGTCTCTTATTTAAAAAGAGAAAAAGTAGGTAACAGATTGTATTTACCACTGCTGACCTTTCTATAACAATGATTGATTTATTACTAGTTAATGAACCTTTGTTTCCTCCTAGCTTTGTTAAATGTTTTTACTTGTAGGGAGCTTACTAGAAAGTTATCTTTAATATATGTCATTAGACTCAACAATACCCCATGGTCTAAAAAAACCAACGTTCACTTCTACATAGGAGCCTCAGGATCATTATGAGCACTTAACTGAGTACTTAAGCACTGAACAGGTCCTTCAGGAGATAGCCTGGAATAATGTGGAAAGAGCATGAGCTTTGGAGTCAGGAGACACAGACTTGAACCCCACATATTAGTTACATGACTTTGGGCATCCTAACTTCTCTGAACCTCAAATCCTAAATCTATAAAAACGAGGCTGGCTATGGACAACTCCAGAGATTAGATAGGAACGTTAGTGGGCAATGAGTTTATGGTAATGAAGGAGGAACAACTCAAGAAAGGAGAGTGAGAATGGTTACACGATTCTAAGAATGTAAAGAAAGTCAGTTTTATTTCTTCTGGAATCATTTTTTCATGTAGCATTTCTTTATAAGTCAAGCAATTCTGGAGTAAACTGTAAAACCAGCATGAATTTTAAAGATAAAACTCAAGTTTGTGCTTACTGTGGGTCTGTACTAGCTCTACCCCTTTCCATCCCCCGGGACAGGTGTTCACTGGCTTCTGCTGTTACAAGTTCTTTGGCTGAAAAGTTTGAAAGGCAGGTACCCTTCCATTTTTCCTTAGAGAAGCATATTTTTTTACTTGAAGCTATTGCTAATATCATTTTGTGATAAAAAAATTTATCTTTTTTGATATGCATAGCTAAAGGAACATAAAAGAGCCCATGAGAAATTAGGGGTGTGGTCCATCCAGCCAAGTGTCCTGTCTGAGTGTGACACCAAGGGTCATTTTATGGGAAAAGAGAATAGTATCTACTTCAGAGACTGTAATCTTGCTTTGAAATGTACTTATCTGTAATCAGTGTCACTATGAATTGTACATGTAGAAACTGTTGAATTGATGTATGTTTTGCTGTGTATGTTCTCAACAACCACAACAAAATAAAATTTAGGGAAAAAAAATGAGACACACAACACGAATAAGATATATAGCAGGCAACATATGTGCTCTTACACACATGGGGTTGCCATGAGCCAGAATCAACTCTACAGCAACTGGTTTACATAGGCTAGGCATCACAGATTCTCCAACAAAGATTCTTTTCGTCTGTTACAGTTAGAAGAATCCTTTTTCACTTGATACTGAAGTAGAAACTTTCCTAATGATGTTTTTTGCTTATTTCCAACAGGCTGCACATTAAATAGCCAAGAGGTAAGACTCACTGTCCACTATGAAAATGGGTTCACTATCTCCAGGGAAAATGGAGGCTCCAGCAGCATACTGTACCGCTACCCTTTTGAAAGACTGAAAATGTCTGCTGATGATGGCATCAGAAATCTGTATTTGGATTTTGGTGGTCCTGAGGGAGAACTGGTAAGAGTATTTCTGAAAAACATTTTTATTCTATATGTATTCTCATTCCTTCTCATCATTTCTTACCTCTTGTATAGAAAATTATGGACTGACATTTCATTTGGAACCAGGAAATTGTTCTTTAGTTTTCAAGATGGTGTTGCATTTGGTTTTGTGTTTTTTTGTTTTTGTTTTTTTCTCCTTTTCCCATGTTCTGAAACCATTCACTTTTAAAACGCAGTTTTGTTTGAATGTTAGAAATAAAAGGTAGCCCCTTTAAGAAACGTATTTTTATCAAAAATAAGATATAAAATACTAAAACTAGTAGAATTTATTAATTAAATTCCATCCATTACTATTATCATCAGTTTGTTATTAAGAGTAATAGAGTGACTTCATTGTTACAGAAATCTGCTGATCAGAAAAAAGATAGAGATCTTTTTTGGTCTCCTTGTCCTTGAGAGAAAATATCAACAGGAAGTTATGATTCCCTTAGAGAGACTAGATAGATGAATCAAGCATACTTCAGAAATAATAAATTATATGTAAACTAATGCCTTTTCTCCCTTATCAATAGTAAGTCAGTAGTTCAAGTCTTATATGTAAAATCTTATGTGCACCAACACAGTCACAGTAGATGTAAATTTGGAAACACAGGATCTTGAAATTTTAGAACTGAGAAAGACCTTAGAGATAGAATAGTTCAACCCAAATGAAAAAAGTGTGGCTAGAAGCGTTATTTTAAATGAACCTTTCTTTAGGAGACAATGGACAGGCCATGGACCAGGGCTTTTCAAAGCTAGAAGCAATAGTGAGAGTTAAATGCTTCTCTATTAAATTCATTTCTATTAAATTAACCAGTTATTAATAGCAGCTGCTATTTAGCAAGCAAGGTGTTTGATTATACCTATTTATATATTTTTAACCCTTGCTTTATATTTAATATATAAAAACTTGAGTGATGAAATTAATGCTCTATAATTTGTGCTTCTAATAAAGTTGTATCTTAAAAGCCCAGTTAACTATGCTCTAGTCCTGGTCTCTGTTATCAGTACCAAAGGCTGGCTAATCAGTTGCCTCATGCATCCAGATTCCTTGTTCATCTGGTAGCAGCTGTCCAGATTGGAGTCCTGTGCTTAGGAGGGTATAACTAGCCTCAAGAGCTATTATTCCCACCACAAACCTATAAGGGGTATCAAAAATCATACCCATAGATGGTCACACTTCAGCTAAGTTCCTGTGGTTCTGTCTGAGAAATATAATTACAGCTAATTGTCTCCATCTAGGATATTCCTATTTATTTTAAATCCTCTGGTTTTTAGTTCTTCCAGCCAGGCATGCTGAACCCAGTATATGACCAATTATATCATAACTGTAGATGTGAAACCTCATATCCGTGTTTACTTATGACATGGAATAACCTTACTTCAGAGTATACTTTTGTTTGTGGCTTTAAGTTCCCAAGAGTTTCCATAGCTTTGGCACATTCTTTATCCAAGCTTTTTTTAAAAAGTAGAACACCACATCCAAATAGGTTTGTTTATTAAAGCGTCTGTATATGGTAGTGATAACTAATGTCCTTTCTCTGCAGACCATGGACCTACACTCTTGTCCGAAGCCGATTGTATTTGTGTTGCACACTTTCTTATCAGCCAAAGTCACTCGCATGGGACTGCTTGTGTGAGCAGCACAGAATCAGAAAAGAGCCTTGAATGTCTCAAGAAGTATTTCCACCTCAAGAAAGAAAAAAAAAAAGCACAAAAATGAAAGCTCTTTGCTCTCTCCTCCAGCACAGTGCCTTGACAAGGACCTGCAAATCGCTGCTGAACCACAACCATGTTTAAAGAAGAGCCTACCTTCCACAAGCTACCTTGACCAGAAATTCTAGGACTGCTAATAAGCTCCAAAAGGAAGCTGTTGATTTACATTTTTAGTACCATGATGTGGTTTATAAGTAATTAGGTTTATTTCCCCTGTTAAGAAGAGTGGCTCATTATTTTTCTTTTTGGACATAATCAAATATCCAAGAGTTGTTTTCTTTTTTTTTGTTCCTGTAGGATTTGTTTTGGACATAGCCTTGATCTCTTGTTTAAGACATCTGTCTATTCCCAGGTAATAGTCTGCAGCGGCTAGTTGCTTCCTGTTCATTCCAGATGGGTCATACATTTTATTGGAGTTTACTATCCTCACTTGTTCCTTTCACCTTGTGACATCCTTGAGTGTGCATCACCAGGGTGTTTTTCCATGTCCTTGCTCTTGCTACATCCCACTCTGGCCATCACTTTCCACCTTATCATAAGCTTTGCCACTCATAAGTCCTAATGTTAGGGCCTAGAACTTGCAAAATTTTATTTGCCTTGCCTTCTACTCCCTTTCTAGTGGTGACCAAATTAAAAAGCAGGTTGGAAACCACTTCTTTGCCAGACAAGTTTTGCTTGTTTTAGCCTCTTCTGATTTTATCTTAGGTAGGAGCCAGGAAGTGTTGTAAGGCTTATTTTAAAAGAAAATTATCATTTTAGCCTAAGCCATTTTTTATTGCTTACCAAATGTGCCTTTGGTTAGGGATAGTGGAGCTTTATTAGTGACTATTTGAATAACTGGATATCACTGCCATCCCAGGGACATCATCTATCCTAGTTTTGAGGAATTCAGTCTTTGAGGTAGGTTTCCTTAACTTTCTGTTCTAGTTGGCAAATCCCTTTAAGGAAGACAAATCCTGAAGAGCCAGCTTGTTTAAAGAGTAGACTTTGTGGGTGAAGCCAGCTCTTCAGCACGGACATCATGTTGAGTTGCTTTGGGCTGTGTGAACCCATGTGGGTTCTTGTCCCTGGCCCTCTCCCTTTGTGGCAGCACAATGGCATAGACAAACAGCTGCTAATTCAAGACTCATTGTTGGCTCAGTAACACATCCTACACTGCGTAAGGTGATGAGACCATAGAACAGCTACCTACCTGGGTTTTATTAAGCATTACTAGATGTCATCATTAGGACATAGTAGCAGTTAAGATTATTGATTTTGAATTATTAGAGAATCACACTTGTTTTTTTTTACTAATTATGAAGGAGGTATATATCCAAAAAATGTTTAAAATAGTATAATGTCAGTATAAAACTTCAAGATTAGCACAGTCCTTGAAACTGAAAGAAACGGTCATCTGACTTGGATGGTCTTTATGCTCTCTGAAGGAAGGTCTAGGAGTAGTTCTCATTTTCTAGATACATCACGAGTGTCAGGAGAGGGTATGAACACTGTGGAGGGTGGAAGAGGGTAGCCCTTCAAATAAGAAAAAAAAACACAACACACACAACTCTATATGTAAAACTTGAGCTGTTTGATTTGAGTGCAGACTGATCACTAGGTGAAGCATGAGAAAACGCAGACCCGTGAGCAGAGAGTTCTAGTTAGTTCCAATTCCAGATGTAGTTGTAATAACCCCAGTGTTTTCCCTTTGCACCTGTCAGTTGTGCTTCCCCATGTACAGTGAGCGTAACAATATACAGAGGTTGGGGAGAGACCTCTCTTATTCTCTCAGCTCCATATAATTTTAGAAGGCACCAAAACGAATTATCTGGTTCACTTAAAATTGCAGAAATTAAAATCTAGACTAGAATATGTTTGTCAAGAGCTTTTTATATTTTGGGAATTCATAAACCTAATTTTGGTTCCATCTGAGATAAGTTTGCAAATCAGGGAAGAAAAACATGCCTTGAAGGTCTAGCTGTGGATTTCTTGAAGCAGGATTTCAAGACATAATACTTTCAGATAAGGGAGTTTAACCACTCTTCTCAGTGAGAATATCATTAATATGAGAAGTTTAACCATGCAGTCACAGACATCAGCAGCAGAGCCATTAGGTTGAGGTTTTCTGTGTTGTTATGAAAGGCTAAGCCACCGAGAAAATTTGTGGGAGGAACTTCTGGAGCCACCCTGCTCACTAGTTTCATGAAAAAGATCTATTAAAAAAGCTGTGATTAAAACGTGGGCAGGAGAAACAAGGCATGTATATATTACTGCTCATTTTGCTCAAGCTTAAACTGTCATGTTTAACCAAGGGCCATAGGGTTTTTAATATCTTTCATATCTTTTGAATCTTGATACGAAGTGAAAGTATATGAAAGTGTTTGCTTTGTCCACTAGCAACCCCAGGAGCAAGAGCCCTTAAGCTGCTTGTTTTTACATACTTTTAATAGCTTTCTAATCATGGGTGACCAGGTTGTTCTTCAATTAAGTTGTGTTTATGGGATTTTCAAACCACAAATGAAGTGCTTTTTATGAATGGGACAGCCTGGATAAGTATGTATTGTGTATTTAGATGCCAAAATATGGCAAATTATTTTCAAATGAAAACTAAAAATTGTCATTTTTTATATACCACCTCTTTTATAGAACCAGCTAACTTTAAATTTATTTTTCATTTTGAATTATGAAAATTTTTGAGGATGTTGTGGGCTTTCCGTGTATTGAGTGGAAAGAAAATCACAGAGTAGTATTCCTTCATTCAGATGGACCACTTCCTGTGCCCACTGAGATCTGGGGCCTAGACATCTTCTCCTTATTCCACACAGATGCCTATAAGCAGCCAATTGGTGTGTGAAAATTCTTCCTCCTCTTTCCCTAAAACTTCTCTCCATCTTTCCATAAAAAGAAAAGGAAAGGAAACTTAGAAAGGAAAAGTTCAGTTTTTCTTTTTCTGAAAAAGGTAAGTCTTTCCTCAAAAGTCATCAAATGAACCTTACCTGGAAACTAGCATCTGATATTTTATATGAAGAAATACTTTAAAGTATGTTTATACAGTATTTATTAGATAGTTGTAACTGTAAACTCACCTACCTAGTAGACAGTTTCAGGTTAAACATTGGTACATGTACAGGCAATCAAAAATAATACTTTCAATGTCATTCACCTATTTGAAAGTCATGGTTTAGCACTTCTTAGGCCAGGTAAAGTCTGATAGTGCCTGTTTCTATTATCTGCACTTTTGCAAACTTTGTTGCTGAAAGTTACTGCATGGTAGGAGAGATACTGACTTATTTATTTCTTATATTTTTATAGGTGAAAAAAATCTCTAACAAATGGCTAAAGTTGTTTCTGATTGTTTTCTTAACTTACCCTCCTAAGCAGAATGATAACAAAACTTTTTTCAGCTGATTAAATGCACTTAGCTGATAAGCCAGAATTTATTCTTAAAAAAATTAAGCTGTGTGGAATCTGGACAAGATTATGTTTCTCCTAGAAAAACAGGTTTCACTGTAAATGGGTTTGATTGACAAGAAGTGTGACCACTTTTGAGAAAAGGTTATGATGGATTTTTAAAATTCCACGAGAACTTCCAGGTCTTCTTGTTTAATTTATATGCATGTGGTTATATTTGTATATTTTCAAAAACATGGAAGAATCTCTGTCCATATTTTTTAATGCAAATTACCTTGTAAGCTGCTATGCAAATTCTCTTAAAAGCCCCACCTGCTTGAAGAGTTAAATATTTTTAAAGCTTTCAGGGAAGACCTGTAGACTTAAGCACTTTCTCTACTTTTTGTATCTTATCTTGGACACTTATGCTGAGTTATGTTCTTATTATTTTCACTGGTTATAAGCTGTTGATTGTACATAATATTTAAACTATCCAAAATAGCCAGCATACATTTCCATGTCGCTGCCATCGGTGATTGAGGCTGCAATTGAAGTGGCTGGTTAGAAAGCCAAAGGTCTTCTTTTTTTGATCCTTAATGAAGAAGTAAAATGCCAGATCTACTTAGTCCCAAAGCAAATTGCTCTGGTAAGATTTGAGTACCTATGTAATGAAAAGAGACTTATTTAATTTGGGGATTCTGCTTAGACTTTAAGTTGAATTTGACTGTACTCATAGTCATTCTTTTTATATGTCTATCAGATATGATATCATGTGCCTGGTGGTATTATATTTGACCTTGGATTTGGAGATCTCTTTCCATTAAACTCGAATTGTTATTGTGGCTTTTTTTTTCCCTCTCCTGAAGATGAAAGTAGAGGAATCAGCCGCCTTCTTTTACTTTCTCTCTGCCCTTATTTTAATTGTGTGGTAATCTAGAATTATTTTGACTTTTCCCATACAGTCTTTAAAAAAGAACAGCAGCAGTCTGCTTTTTTTTTTAATCTTTCATTGTGCTGGCTATATAGACAGTAAATGTTTGATGATAGTTCTAAAATAGTTATGCTGTATAACAGAATTATGTATTTTTGAGGAGTGTAGGAATTCCTATGCCATAATGATTGAAGTGAAATTTATTTTAAACTAGTAACAGACTGCTTAAGTGGCTGATTTAAAATTTTTTCTCTAAAAAAACAAAAGTGGCAGATCAATGATATAAGTCTGTTCTATTAAAGGATAGAATTTCAAGTTAAGGTAAGGTACAATAAATAGGCACGTAGAACACATCTGTTTTCTTGTCTCTTTTTGACACTAGTTAAGCTGCCAACTGGAAGAATGGTTGTTATGTATTAACTTGAAAGACTGTTGTAACAAGATACTGTATTTTCTTCTGTTTCTAAATTGATAAACTTGAGCTTAATTGCTTGCCACCTCTTCTTTCCCACTTTGGATCACTGAACTGAAGCATATTCTAATTTTAAAAGTGAATCTATATTTGATGCAGTGCGTAAATATGCCTTTTGCAGATAAGTGCTTGCTCTCCAATGAACATTTGATTATATGCAACAAAAACTACCGTATGAACATTAATCCTTGAATTGCCCCAAAATAAATTGGTTAAAACTAGAACGCTATAACAGAGAAACGATACTTCATTATATTGCAAGATTCGGTATCCTAGTAGATTTCTATTTTCTGAGTCCTCTAAGTACCTTTCTCAGTTTTGCAGTAATCTTACCTCCATGTCATTGACATAAATGCTTGTTTAGTTTTTGAGTCCCTCTTATCCAAGTCACATATATATACCCTTGGAAACTGATTGATCTATCACCTCTTCCAAAGTGATAGAAATCTATTTTGAATAGACAAAAGATTCTTTGGGGACTTGAAGAAATATTAAAACTGCAAGTCTAATTAATGGCATAATTTATGTATTCTTTCATTTAATAAGAAGTAATGTACAGTTCTGCACCAGGCACTCTGAAGGATCCAAAAGAAAGTTCTTGCCCTCAAGTAGCATATAATCCATTATTTCATAATCATGGCATGCCATTCATTTATCAATCAGTGATTAAGTAATTAGCCACTTTGTATTTTTACCAAAGTATGTCTGCAGTTCTGTTTATCTGGACCTGGCAAACTGGAAAGTGTTTAAAGGGATGCTTAGGCTTTGATCCATGCCTAGCACTTTAGTTTGGGAAGGAAAGTATTGTTAGTAAGATAAATCACAACAACAAAAATTAAGCTCTTGCCCAAAGTGGATCACTGGGAAAGTCGTTTATTTTTTTATTTTTTACAAAATGCTCCACTAAACAGCAAAGCTAAGTGTGTATTTCAGCTATCCCCTATTTAGAAATTGACCCATTCATTTCCACACTAATGTCCTTTAAACATCTCATGTGCTGAAAGTTCTTACACGTGGTAGATAGAATGTTTCTCCATTAATGATAGATCAAAGTGAAAATCTTTTAAAGCTTAGCAAAATCCCACTTATTCTAGAATACTCTGGCATTCAAATTCAGTAGAAAAGACACCTAAAGAAAATAGAAGGTTGGTTGAATTTTTTCATAATTTTTAGACAGTAACAGTCTCTTTCTATCCAGCTTACCATCCATTTATTGCTAGGGTTACCTTTTCAGGCAACATCCCTAATCATGCCCAGGGATGATTACCTGAGCTATCTATGATTGGTGTGGCATATATAACACAGTCACATGGAGCTCCTCCCTCTTTGTTTTTAAGTGTCCTGAAATTGTGCAGAAAAATTAGGTCATGCCTTCAGTTTCATGGTTCTTGCTTTAAACCTAACCTTTGACAATCAGGTGCTAATGATTGTATAGTATCGTTACCAGCACATAAGTATTTTAAGTGTCTGTTCCTCCTACTTTGGAAGAAGTGTTTTTCCTTTTTCTCTGTCCTGTTAGAATGGGTATCAGTTACATTTTTTTCACCTCTGTTTTGTGAATTTACAGAATTTTGGGAAAAGTAAGTGATTTTAACAAAGTTTCAGGTTTGGGATAATCACCAATCTTGAGGATATTCTCCTCACCTTGTAGCAAATCTGCCCTTATCATAAGAACCAGTTTCAGATTTTTTTTCCTCTAGTATAGGACTCCAGTGTTATGTTTACAATCTGTTGGATAAGTTCAGCATTATAAGACCTTGATGCCCAAAGAATCTATTTCCCTTTTGGTACTGGATCTAAGGTCTTTTAGAGAAAAACAAGGCAAACCACTACCTATGAAGGCCTATTTTGGCTAATCTGTGCAAACTCTGATCATACCCACGAGTATCTATTCTGTCCCATACAACTTTCATTTTTGTTAAGTATTAAGGCTTAGAAAGCTAGAATAATACTTCTGCAAAGAATTAAAAGTATGTGGTATTCTGTTTTTCCTTTTTAGAACCCTGTATTTAAGTAAGACTTCTTTTAAAATCTTGTTTAAGATTTAAGTTTGAAATCTTCTGGTGTCACCAGGCTACCAAATCAGAAACCCATGGCATAAAACAAGGCGGTATTTGTGTTCTTAATTGAAAAAAGCTGTGTGTACTCTATAAATATAGATGCATAGACAATACTTCCCTTTGAGTTGCATATCAACATATAGCATTGTACATTACAGTGAAAAATTGTAACTTAAGGGTATTATATATATAAATACATATATACCTTTGTAACCTTTATACTGTAAATAAAAAATTGCCTTTAGATTTGCGGGTTTTTTTTCCTTTTTTTTGTAGTTGGAATAGTTTCAAACCTACAGGAAAATTTCAAGAACAATGCGAATAACTCCTACATCCGCTTTTACCTAAATTCCCCAAATGTTAACATTTTACAACATTTGCCTTTTTCTGACATGAAAAACTTTCACCTGTAAATCCTCTAGTGTGTACCTCCCAAAAGCAAAGACATTCCCACATTGCCACTGTATAACCCTCCCAATAGGTATATCAACATTGGTAACACACTGTCAACCAATCCCATTCAAATGATTTCAACCATCCCAACAATGTCTTTTTCCTTTCTGGTCCAGGATCCTATCCAGTGCCACGTGTTGCATTTGGTTGTCATGCCTCATCAGTCTCTTCAGTCTGGAGCAGTCCCTAGGTCTTTCTTGAATTCTCACGTCCTTTACAGTCTTACTGAGCTTAGGTCTTTCATTCGGCAGGATGACCCTCAACCTGGGTCCATCCCATATGACCTCATTATGGATAACCAAAGAATACCAAAGAAGTGATGCTGTGCCCTTCTTAGAATATCATCACGAGGCACACGATGTCACCCCATCCCACCACTGGTGATGCTAACTTTGATCACCTAGTCAGGTTAGTATCTCCACTATTTTTCCCTTTGTATTTGATAAGGATTTTGTGGTGGAGATATTCTAATACTATGCCAATATGCTGTTCTTCATCAAACCTGTACCCACTAGCCTTAGTAGCCATTGGTTTTATGGAACCCTAGTGGCACAGTGGTTAAAGTGCTTGGCTGCTAACTGTAAGGTCGGCAGTTCAAACCTACCAGCTGCTCTGCAGGAGAAAGCTGTGGCATTCTGCTTCTGTAAAGATCTACGGCCTTGGAAACCCTATGGGGCAGTTGTACTCTGTCCTGTAGAGTGGCTGAGTCCAGAATTGGCTCGATGGCAGTAGGTTTACCTGTATTATCTACCACTGTGTTGGTTACCAAATGGTGACTATCTATTACTATCATTGCTTCTACGATTATTAGTTAGCATTCTACCGTAAGAATTTCCTCTTCCCCCATTTACTTATTGGTTGATTGATTTATATTAAAGACTCTTGGATTCCTATTTTTTAATGGGTTAACAATTTTAAAGGGGATTAACAATGTGTTTATTTTTATGTCCCAAAATAGTCCTAGATTTGGCCAGTGGGATCTTCTTCAAACTGGCTACTTTGTCTTTTTGATATGCCCCATCATTCTTTAAACATCTATTTCTGGCACAACAAAGACTTATCTTGTACTTTCCCTGCTCCAGGCCTGAAATCAGCCATTTCTCCAAGAAGCCCACTGCAATATAGCTTCTGCCTCCATCCCTTACTGAAACATCTCAGGCTGAGGTCATTAGGGTCTTCCATATCACTGCCTGCCTTCTCAGCTGCATTAGGTACTGCTGTCCCCTCCCTCCTTATCAACAGCCCTCCTCATGAGACACTCCTCCACTGACTACCAAGACACTCTTCCGGCTGTCTTACCTCTCCAGCTGTCTTTCTGAACTTCTTTGCAAGCTCACCTTCCCCTGGTCTGCCAACAAACTTAAAAGCTCCCTCCTAGGCTTGCTCCTCACCTTACCCTATACACTCGTCTTCCCTAAGAACTCTCACTCACATAGCTTCCATTCCCACTCATATCCAGATGTCTCACAGATGTGAATCTCCAGCCCTCATCTTTCTTCTGAGTTCCTGATGCAGTATATCCAACTGACACTTGTTTTCACAGGGATATTTCAAAGGCACCTCACACTCATAATCTTCACCCACCATCTCTCCAACCTGGTCTTTGTCCAGTGTTACCTATCTCAGTAGCACCACCATCTGTCCAGCTGCTAAAGCCAGAAACCCAGGAGTCATCCTTGTTCCCTCCTGCCCTTCATGCCCCATATCTAATCCATTTTCCAAGTGCTTATGATTTGTCTTCCAAACTTCTCCACGCTGCATAAATTTCTCCATGGCCCTCCCCCTGGTCCAAGCTTCCGTCATTCTTCTGGACTATGCCAACAGGTTCATACTGCAATAGTCTGCCTCTCCTCCCAATCTGCTGTCTATACTAGGGTTAGAGTTCTGTATCCAAAATGCAAAACAAAACTTATTTAAAATATGGTTTCCCATTGTTTTTAGGATAAAACCCAAAAAATTTACTATAGCCAAATGTCTTGGTCCCTGCCCACCTCCCCAGCACCAGTTCACATCATACTTCGCCTTGTTTTCTGCTCTAGCTATCTGGGCCTTGTCCGTTTTCTTGAAATCCACCAGTGACCTCTTCCGGGCCTTTACACAGGCTGTTGTATTCACCTGGAATGCTCTTTTCCTCCTCATTCCTTGAACCTCCACTAAATGGAAGCCTTTCCTGATTCTGTATCTTGGATAGATTACCTGTTAGAAGCTCACATAGCTTGTTGTCATTGACACATGGGCCTTGACACACTTATTACCTCCTGATGAACCCTCATATTTCTCCTCTGACCCACCAGATCTGTTTTGATCATTGTTTTAACCACAGACTAGCAGAGCCCAGCATGTAGTAGGTACTAAATACTGCTGAAGGAAGGAATGTGAATAACCGATCCGCTGTGCTGAAGTTCACTTGGCTAAAGCCCCCAGATTTGGAGGTTTAAGAAAAAAGCCTTCCTGAGGGGAAAAGTAGAAGGGTTAATACGTAAAAAACAAAACAAGCAAAAAGAAGGCTTTAGACAGAGCTATCGGTATCATAATAAGAGTTACCAGGCACTGGGCCCCCAGTATGGTGCACACTATGCTTTACATAAGGTAGCTCATTCATTCCCCGCAAACCCACATAAGGTATTATTACACCCTACTTAAGGAGCCCTGGTGGCACAGTGGTTAAACTAACCGAATGGTCGGCGGTTCCAATCCACCAGCGCTCGCTGGGAAAAAGATGTAGCAGTCGTCTTCGGTAAAGACAACAGCCTTGGTAACCCTAGGGGGAGTTCTACTCTTAGGGTCTCCATCAGTTAGAATAAACTCCAACGCAATGCGGTACCAGTTCAAAAACCAAACACTATGCCCTCAAGTTGATTCCAGCTCACAGCGACCTTGTAAAGCAGAACAGTCCCATAGAGTTTCCAAGGTGCGGTTGGTGGATTTGAACTGCCCCCCTTCTGGTTAGTAGCAGGCTCCTAGTCACTGGGCCACTAAGGCTCCTGGGTTACGGGTTATACTCTACTTAAAGTCAAGGAAACCAAAGCTCTGAGAAGTTTCGTTTATTGTGCGAGTAAATCTCCCCTGTTGTTAGGTGCCCAGGAGTGGGTTCCGACTCATAGCGACTTCATGTATAACAGAAAGAAACATTGCTGTCCTGCCCCATCTTCATAATTGTTATGTTTAAACCCCCCGTTGCAGCCACTTTTGTCAATCTTGTTGAGGGGCTTCCTCTTTTTCACTGACTCTGTTTTCCCAAGCATGATGTTTTTCTGCAGGAATTGGTCCCAACTGATAACATGTCCAAAGTAAACGACAAGGGTCTCGCCATTTTTGCTTCTAAGGAGCATTCTACCCATACTTGCTCCAAACATTTTATTGGAAATACGGTCCAGGCACTTCCGGTCCTTGGTCTCGCCTCGCCCACCTAAGCATTGGCCCCACCCCCCTACCCCAGGCCTCGCCCCTACTCGGCCCAACCCACCCCGACACGCCCCCTACGCAGTTCCCTGCCCCTCGCCCTATCTCAGACACGCCCCCTGTCCCGCCTAGTCCTCTCCTAGCTGCCGGATGGGCCAATCGACCGCGGCAGGGAGAAGTCTCTGTAGTACCGGCCAAGGCCTCCAGGGGGTAGCCGCGCGCCTCGAGCCCGACCGCTCTGGGCCGCGCCCCTCGCTTGCCCTCAGACTCGGCTCCGGCTGCGCGCGCCGCTCTGCCGGTTCTCAGCCCGACCCCACGGGCTCCCCGCGCCGGACCCAGCACTTGGGCTTTCCGGGGCCGAACGGAGGCCGCAAGCAGCACCGCGGGGTGTGGGGCGGACCCAGGAGATGAAATGACAACGTCAACCCTCCAGGTACCTCGGCGCGGCTTGCGGAAGCCGATGGAGGCGCAGTGAGGCCTGCGGCCTGCGGAACCGGGCGAGCGGGCGGCCTCCCCGAAGCCCGGGCCTTGCAGTCCCCGCCCCGCTCCGGCAGGCTGCGGCCCCCGCCTCTCCGGTTTCTGTCTTAACATGATCGGAGCCGAGGGCCTCCTTCCCAGGTCACCCCCGTCACCGGCTGGGCGGAGCCCCGAGGCGGCTATTCGCAGCCGGCGCCCCAGTACCGTCGTTTTGCTCACCGGGCCTCATGGGCGCCTCCTGGTGAAGCTCGGGCCCTGGTTCGGGCTAGTCGCTCTGGTGATGCTCACTCCCACCTTCTGCCCTGGGTCCTGGAAGACCCTGTGCCCCACTTCGAACAAGCCCCGGCTTCTTCCCTTGTCTCCGACTTCTCTTCTGGGCCAACGAGCCTTCATACATTCCTTAGGTCGTGCAGGGCACTACTGGGGTGGCGCCACTTGGAAGAATGACTGATCCCTTCTCCTGGTGCTGCCATTCCTGCAGGGCCAGAAAACATAAATTCGCTCAGGCTCTAGACCTGGGTTGAATCTGCTCGGCCACTCACTAGCATGTGACCTTGGACTGGTTTGTTTGTTCTTGGAATCTCGGGTTTCCTCGTCTGTGAAATGGGGATGGCAGTACCCTAATTCATAGGGTTGTTGTGAGAATGGGTCTGGATTGAGTACTTCAGTTAAAACATTCATAACACAGTGTCTAGTGCATTGTTAGTGCTCAGTAACTGAAGACAAAGTGATTGGGCGGGGCGGGGGAGAGGGGTGGTTAGGCAAGACTTCATGGAAGAGGGGCATTTGGCCAGAGCATCAAAGGGGGGAGTGGGAATGGAGGCATGGAAGTAGCTGGAGTACAAAGCTAGACCCCAACCGCAGAGCTCTGATATGTTGTCACAAGAGTGGACAAACACCAGTCTTCAGGCCAGATCCAGCCTGCCCAGCCAGTTTTTGTATGGCCTGTGAGCTAAGAATGGTTTTTACATTTTTAAAAACAGCTTTATTAAGATAGAATTCACATACCATACAATTCACCCATTTAGTGTCCAGTTCAGTGGCATTTAGTATATTCGTAGATATGTGCAACCATCACCACAGTCAATTCTAGAACATTTTTATCACTCCAAAAAGAAACCCTGCATCCCTTAGCTAACACTCCCCAGTCCCCACAACCCTCCTGGCCCTAGGTAACTACTAACCTACTTTCTGTTGATATATATTTGCCTGTTCTGGACGTTTTATGTAAATGGGATCATACAATGTATAATCCTTTGTGACTGACTTCTTTCACTTAGCATTATGTTTTTAAGATTCATCCATGTTGTAGGTTCTTACATATGTAAATGGGTGGAAAAAATAGAATATTTTATGACATGTGAAAATCATGAAATTCACGTTTCCGTATCTGTGAATGAAGTGTCACTGGGGCACAGCTGCGCTCATTCCTTTACGTACTTCCTATGGCTGCTTTCTTAGTACAGTAGCAGAGTTGAGTAATTGTAACAGAGATTGTATGGCTGGCAAAGTCTAAAATGTTTACTGTCTGGCCCTTTACAGAAAAAGTTTGCCAGCCCCTTTGTTAGCACATCTTTACTTTCATCCTCATCCTTCACCATACATGTTACTAGAAGTGTGGCAGGGCTGGCAGTTTTGTTTGTCACCTTACCCTCTTGTTATACAAAGCTTTTCCTCTCCAAATTGAAGCTGAAGCCTCCTGCATGTGGAAGAACTGCATGTGATTGCCAGAAAAATCTAATGCACTCTTAGGGGTATTAATTTAGTATTTAGAAGGACGGAGGGCATGAGCCAGGCCTGCTCTGCTCCTAGTATTGTTGTTCTGGGCCCCACCTTTCAAAAGGACTAGGGAAGCTAGGGTGTCCTGGGTGATGCACATGGTTAAGCACTAGACTACTGGCTGAAAAGTTGGCTGTTCATACCCACCCAGAGGTGCCTCAGAAGACAGGCCTGGTGATCGGCTTCTGAAATGTCACAGCCTTGAAAACCCTATGGAGCAGTTCTACTCTGCACACACGGGGTCACCATGAGTCAGAATTGACTCATGGCAACTAACAGCAGTAACAACAGAGATGCTAGGGAAAGAAGTCCAAGGAGCTGAGGGTGTTTATTCTGGAGAAGAGAAGCCACACAGGACAGGAGCACTGCCTCATGTCTTATCTGAAGGGCTCTCAAGGGGAGAGAGACTAGATAAGTGACGCTTGTGTGTAAGCCAATCATCCAAGAAGGTTCAGAGGGCTCCTAGCTGTTCTCTGTTTGTAGTTAGTCGGGGGAGCTGAAGCTTGAAAATAGTAGCCACTCTTTTACACCTTTCTCATCTTTTCAGTCTGGTGAGTTCATTTGCCATCAGCCCGGCCTAACTTACTCTAGTCTGTTAGTTTTGTAGTCCGTGTCCTTCCGAGACATCTTACATTCAAATGAGGAAGGACTTCACAAATGCCCCAGCCCTGCCAGAAGCTGGCCAGGAAGTTTATTGTTTGCTGTGGTTGGGGCTCGCGGTGTATGGCGGGATCTGCATGCCAGGGGAGCAGTGCTGTATCTGACTGAGGATGGTAATTTATGGTAATGCTTCCTGGTTGGGGAAGCTGCAGTTTCTAAAAGTGGGTATGTAGGTGTGGGGCAGCTGCCTGAAAAGAGCTGGTATGCTTTTCGTTGAGACTAGGGCACAGGCCTGCAGGATTTGTGAGATTCACAAAGACTCACAGGGTTCTTAGAAGGTTCCAGAGGACAGTGCCCCTTACTTATCTCTGCTATAACCAAGCACTTTTCTTACTGGAGCTACTGGTATAGTGAACTCTGTGCCTAAACATCCCCTCCTTAGGTACCTGACTTTAGGACAACTGTCTTTTCAGCCTTGAGAAACCAAGTTGAGTTAGGCCAGTAGAAGGGAGTAAAAGTCCCTTTAAATCCATCTCGTAGAAAACCTCAGGTCGATGAAGGACTTCCCTGTCTGACTGGCTTCTCTCTGGCCCTCAAGGCCAAGTGCACTTTCTGGCCTCCATGCTGAGCTACACAGCAACTGATTTGTCCCAGTGTTTCCCGATTTCTAGGCTCTCAGTTCATGTCTCTCTTTCCCCTGAGGCTGTGGAATACAAAGTCCTGTGAACTCTCCCTTTTGAGCCCTTACCTGAGACGTTAGATCAGGCTTCCGCTTGTGGAAATCTGGAGCAAGGGCTGAGAAGGAAGTTGCTTTTAATTGTATGTGCTTATTGTGAAGAGGGACAACTAGCATTTTTTTCTTTTTCTTTTTTATGCTTTAAGTGAAAGTTTACAATTCAAGTTAGTTTATCATACAAAAATTTACACACATTGTTATGTGACCCTAGTTGCTCTCCCTATACTGTGACAGCACACTCCTCCTTTCCACCCGAATTTCCCGTGTCCATTCAGCCAGCTCCTATCCCTTTCGCCTTTTCATATCACCTCCGGACAAGAGCTGCCCGTTTAGTCTCATGTATCTACTTGAGCTAAGAAGTACACTTTTCACGAGTATCATTTTATGTCTTATAGACCAGACTAATCTTTGTCTGAAAAGTTGGCCTCAGAAATGGTTGTAGTTTTGGGCTGACAGAGAGTCTGGGGGCCATGTCTTCTGGGGTCCCTCCAGTCTCAATCAAACCATTGAGTCTGGTCTTTTTATTAGAATTTGAGTTCTGCACCCCACTTTTCTCCTGTTCCATCAGGGACTCTGTGTTGTGTTTCCTGTCAGGGAGGTCATTGTGGTAGCCGGGCACCATCTAGTTCTTCTGGTCTCAGGCTGATGAAGTCTCTAGTTTACGTGGCCCTTTCTGTCTCTTGGGCTAATGCTTTCCTTGTGTCTTTGGTGTTCTTCATTCTCCTTTATTCCAGGTGGGTTGGGACCAATTGATGGCATCTTTAGATGGCCAGCTTTTAAGACCCCAGATACCACTCACCAAAGTGGGATGCAGAACATTTTCTTAATAAACTTTATTATGCCAGTTGACCTAGATGTCCCTTGAAACCATGGTCCCCAGACCCTCACCCCTGCTACTCTGTCCCTTGAAGTGTTTGGTTGTATTCAGGAAACTTCTTAGCTTTGGGTTTAAACCTCTTCTTGAGTTCTTATAATAGTGGTCTTATACAATATTTGTCCTTTCGCGACTAATTTCACTCAGCATCATGCCTTCCGGATTCATTTATGTTATGAGATGTTTCACAGATTCATCATTGTTCTTTATCGTTACGTAGTATTCCATTGTGTGAATGTATCATAATTTGTTTATCCATTGTTTGTCCATTTGTGGACATCTAGGTTGTTTCCATCTTTTTGCTATCGTAAAGAGTGCTGCAAGGAACATGGGTGTGCATATATCTATTCGTGTGACAGCTCTTATTTCTCTAGGATATGTTCCAAGGAGTGGGATTGCTGGATCATATGGTACTTCTATTTTCAGCTTTTTAAGGAAGTGCCAAATCGATTTCCAAAGTGGTGGTACCATTTTACATTCCTACCAGCAGTGTTTAAGTGTTCCAGTCTCTCCACAACCTCTCCAACATTTATTATTTTGTGTTTTTTTGATTAATGTTAGCCTCATTGGGGTGAGATGGTATCTCATTGTAGTTTTGATTTGCATTTCTCTAATGGCTAATGATCGTGAGCATTTCCTCATGTCTTTTAGCTGCTTGAATGCCTTCTTTGGTCAAGTGCCTATTCATATCTTTTGCCCATTTTTTAATTGGGCTATTTCTCTTTTTGTTGTTGAGGTTTTGCAGTATCTTATAGAATTCAGAGATCAGACGCTGATCAGATTTGTCGTAGCCAAAAATTTTTTCCCAGTCTGTAGGTTGTCTTTTGACTCTTTTGGTGAAGTCTTTTGATGAGCATAAGTATTTAATTTTTAGGAGCTCCCAGTTACCTAGTTTCTCTTCTGGTGTTTGTGCATTGTTACTTATGGTTTGTATTCTGTTTTTGCCATGTATTAGGGCTCCTAGTCTTGTCCCTATTTTTGTTTCATGATCTTTATTGTTTTCGATTTTATATTTAGGTCTTTGATCCATTTTGAGTTAGTTTTTGTGCATGGTGTGAGGGATGGGTCTTGTTTCAGTGTTTTGCAGATGGATATCCAGTTACGCCAGCACCATTTGTTACAGAGACTGTCTTTTCCCCAATTAATGGGCTTTGGGCCTTTGTCAAATATCAGCTGCTCATAGGTGGATGAATTTTCATCTGGATTCTCAATTCTGTTCCATTGGTCTATGTATCTGTTGTTGTACCAGTACTAGGCTGTTTTGACTACTGTGGCAGTGTAATAGGTTCTAAAATCAGATAGTGTGAGGCCTCCCACTTTGTTCTTCTTCTTCAGTAATGCTTTACTTATCCGGGGCCTCTTCCCTTTCCATATGAAGTTGGTGATTTGTTTTGCTGTCTCATTAAAAAATATTTTTGGAATTTGCATTAGGTTTGGATTGTATGTGTCGATTGCTTTGGGTAGAATTGATGTTTTCACAATGTTGAGTCTTCCTATCCATGAGCAAGGTATGTTTTTCCACTTATGTAAGTCTCTTTTGGTTCTTGCAGTAGTGTCTTGTAGTTTTCTTTGTATAGGTTTTTTTACATCTCCGGTTAGATTTATTCCTAAGTATTTTATCTTCTTGGGGACTATTGTAAATAATATTGAGTTGGTGATTTCCTCTTGGAAGTTCTCTTTGTTAGTGTAGAGGAATCCAATTGATTTTTGTATGTTTATCTTATATCCTGATACTTTGCTGAAATCTTCTATTAGTTCTAGTAGTTTTCTTGTGGATTCTTTGGAGTTTTCTGTGTGTAAGATCATATCATCTGCAAATAGACATACTTTTACTTCTTCCTTACCAATTTGGATGCCCTTTATTTCTTTTTCTAGCCTAATTGCTCTGGCTAGGACCTCCATTACAATGTTGAATAAGAATAGTGATTAAGGGCATCCTTGTCTGGTTCTGTTCTCCAGGAGAATGCTTTCAGACTGTCTCCATTTAGAATAATGTTGGCTGTTGGCTTTCTATAAATGCCCTTAATTATGGGACAACTAGCTTTTAAAGCTTCCTTTTTGGGCCTTGCTCATTGATACTGGAAAAGTAAGCTGACATACTGGTTTGCGGCTGACAAGTGCACTGGCCTGGCAGTATCTCTCATCAGTGTTTCCTGCTGCAAAGGGCTTTCTGGGTCTCTGTGGGAGTACTGGACTCTTTGTTCTGCCTTTCCAGAAAGCCATTGATCTGGTGACAAAAGCTACAGAAGAGGATAAAGCCAAGAACTATGAGGAGGCACTTCGGCTCTACCAGCATGCTGTGGAGTATTTCCTACATGCCATCAAATGTGAGTCACGCTTGGGTCCTCTGCTGTGGAGCCTCTGCAGAAGGAGAGTGGTCACTGGGGTTTACAGGATACCTCTCTGGTTCCCTCCTGCAGATGAGGCACACAGTGACAAGGCCAAGGAGAGTATTCGCGCCAAGTGCATGCAGTACCTAGACCGGGCAGAGAAGCTGAAGGATTATTTACGAAACAAAGAGAAGCATGGCAAGAAGCCAGTCAAAGAGAACCAGAGTGAGGGCAAAGGGTGAGTGCAGAAGGAGGAGTGTGTACTGCCCCAAGTGCAGGCTGGCTGGCTAAGGGCAGCCCCAGAGCCCCCAGTCCATGTGCCCTTTTCATGTGTCACTGTCATTCTTGGAACTAATGCTGCCTTGGACTTCCACAGTGCCTTCCTTACGAGGAATCCTCATAATAGTAATAATGCTTGCAGGTGCTTTCATTAAGCACTTTATAGCATACTTTCATATATTATCCCTTTGGATCTGTACAAAAAAGCTGGTGAGGGAGATGGGGAACTCAACATGGAGGTTAAGACTGGACTCGGCAACTAGACTATCAGGGTAGAGCCCTGGCTTGGCCACTTCCAGCTGTGTGACCTTGTGACCTTGGACACATGCTGCATGATCCCCCTGTGCCTCCAGTTTTCTTGTCTGCAAAAGAGGGAAGAGAATGGAATTTCCGTGCTAGTGGTGGTGTAAGGAGCAAGTGAAATGATCTGGACAGTGCCCTTAGAAAAGAGCTTGGCAGTTAAAAACCAAAAAAACAAACCTGTTGCCCTCTAGTCGATTCTAACTCATAGCAACCCTCTAGGAGAGAGTAGAACTGCCCCATAGGGTTTCCAAGGCTGTAATCTTTACAGAAGCAGACTGCCACATCTTTCTCCCTCAGAGCAGCTGGTAGGTTCTAACCACTGACCTTCCTGTTAGAAGCTGAGCACTTAACCGCTGCACCACCAGGGCTCCTTTTGCTTGGCACTTAGTAAGCACTACATGAGTATCCACCATGATTATTATTAAACAGTTATCATTTTCCTAGACAGATAAGGCAGCAGAGATTTGCCAGGATCACAGTGCTAGTACGAGAGAGCCTTCCCATATCCAGGACCTCTGTTTCTGATTCCAAAGCCAGTGCTCTCTCCACAGCCTCTCACCTGGGATCTGTGGTTCACCCACCATAGTGATTCTAGCTAGTGGATGTAAGTTCCACAGAGAGCACAAAGGTTAGTGGTTTCCCAGAGGTGAGGAGGATAGGATCCCGGTGCAGGAGGGTCATGGAGAGGAGAGAGGTAGGGTGATGTGTCAGCTGCCTCACCGGTCCTCCCTCTCCTCCTTGATGGAGAGTACGCTCCTGTTTTTAATTCCCAGAGTGAGAGACACACCTAGGAAGAGGCAGGCAGCCAAGGAGCTCCAACAAGGATGAAACCATTTTGAGGATGGCAAATAAATTATTTCAGGTTAAGACTTAGCCATTGGAATAGACTGGTTACTGTGTTCTTTTTCCCAGGCGCTCCCCTTTATGTTTAAATGTTTACGTCTTCTCTGTCCTTTGGAATGTAACTGCACCCACTCCTCACCCACCAACTATCTCATTATCCGACGTTTTGCATTTATGACAGTAGTGAAAATCTACTACCCAACTATTTTGCGCATTAATGATGTACATCTGATAGCAGTGAATGCCGAGGCACAAGGCAAGAGTAACGCTGGCTGTGATGGTTAAGGTTATGTCTCAACTTGGCTGGGCAGTGATTCTCAATGGTTAGGCAGTTATGTAACAATGTTGTTTGGCAGTTATGTAATGATGTAGTCATCCTCCATTTTCACATAACACCAATTTTTTCATAATGACCTGGTCTTTGGAACCTAATCATGTTGGTAAGTGAGGAATGGTACTTTGGAGTCACAACTGTCTGTTTCCAAGAGTCTGTATGAAAGACTAATGGCAGCTGCATTTGCTTGACTGGCTGCTGTTTAAATGCAGCCAAAACACATTTCTCTCCGCAGCCTCCTGGAGAGGGGAGACATCTCTCTTCTTCTTCCCTTGATGAAGAAACAAGGGTGGGTTATGAGAGTGTTTCCTGGGGGGTCCAGAAGTGGGTTGCTGATAATGTGTCCCTAATGTAATTGAGGTACCTGCTTGCCAGCCACTACCTAGTGTTGAGCACGGGAAGTGTTCCTTAGGTCCTGTGCCAGCAGACAGAGTCTGGCCTCACTCTGAGAGCCTGCTTGCCAATGGCCCATTGCTCCCAGGATGAAATGCCAACTTGTGATCTTGTGTCTCCTTTCCTAGCAGCGATAGTGACAGTGAAGGGGATAATCCGGAAAAAAAGAAATTGCAAGAACAACTGATGGGTAAGAGGCTCAAGGCCCCATGGCAGTGGGAGGGCACATGGCAAGGGTCCCCTGGTGGGTTGGCTCATGTTCATTGGCCAGGCTTGGAGTTGAAGGCTCTGCCTCCCTGTTGCAGGTGCTGTTGTGATGGAGAAGCCCAACATTCGGTGGAGTGATGTGGCTGGGCTGGAGGGGGCCAAGGAGGCCCTTAAAGAAGCTGTCATTTTGCCAATTAAATTCCCACACTTGTTCACAGGTAAGAGTTGAGCCACTTTAGGTCCAGATGTAAAAATATCAGGCTTCTAAGGTAGCTACTCTGAAGGTACTGGGAGTAGGTGGCAATTCAGCTCCGTTTGCCCTGAGAGCGTGACAGCTTCCGAGAAGGAAGAGAGAAGCCCCAGGGCTTGCTGACCATGGTCCTGTATTCCTTGCCTTCTCTCTGGTGTCAGAAACACTTGTGACTAGAACTTTGAATTGACCATCACAGTAGGTGGGCAGGGTCAGAAACCAGTGCCAGGTAGCCAGTGTCACTTTGGAAGGCCATGGGCGTCATTAGCAAGGACTAGGGCTACACTCTCAGCAGGTAACTTAGTTCTCTTTACTCCTTTGCTTCTACATTCATTTATAGAACCTTTTATTTCTGACAGTGTTTACAGTGACTAAGAATTCTCTGCTTTTTTCTGTCCACTTTCCCCAGTCAGGAAGAAGCTCACTTTGGTTTATTCTTTATTGTAGGCAAGCGTACCCCTTGGCGAGGAATACTGCTCTTTGGACCCCCTGGCACAGGGAAATCCTACCTGGCCAAAGCTGTGGCAACAGAGGCCAATAACTCTACCTTCTTCTCTGTGTCCTCCTCAGATTTGATGTCTAAGTGGTTGGGAGAGAGTGAGAAGTAAGTCAGCCGTCAGGCCCTGCTCTGCTGGGGCCCCAGCAGCTACTAGTGCTGCAGCCTCCCTGCCCCTCAGAGTCACCTCCCAGAGGAGCTGCTGATGGATATTCAGGGAGAAGTAGACAGGAGAGTGGTATCTTGCTAGCTTATTGGATGGGGCACTGTCTTGACAAGACAGTTGAAATTGGAAGGGACCTTGGAAGAGAGAGGTACTCAAGAAGTGAAAGAAGAAGAACTGGCATTAATTACCAGTTGAGTATCCCGTTGAGGCACTTTACTACACCTTAGTTAATTTATTCCTCGCACCAGCTCCCATTTTGCAGATGATGAAATTGAGGCTCAGAGGAAGGGAAGGGACTTGTCCTAAGTCCAGAGGTAATCAGTGTGGCTACCAAGATGGAAGCTGACACCAAGGCTTGCTCTTCCCCTTGGTACAGTGCTGCCAGAGGATCCGTCACCACCGTTTTTTCTGAAATCCAAGCACAACCATGGTCTCAACCTCCTTGTAGGAAGGGCAAGAGGAGAGAGGTAGTGACCGAGACCCAGGGTGGGCATGTGAGTGTCCAGATCCCAACCCCATTCTCCCGTGCACAGGCTAGTAAAGAACCTATTCGAGCTGGCCAGGCAGCACAAGCCCTCCATCATCTTCATCGATGAGGTAGATTCCCTCTGTGGATCCCGAAATGAAAATGAGAGCGAGGCTGCCCGAAGGATCAAAACAGAGTTCTTGGTCCAGATGCAGGGTGAGTGCTAGTCCCGGGTCACTGTGTTGATTCTTGTTCCACTTCAAGCCAGCCCAGGGCTTCAATATTTAGTTGTGGATCAATTTGATCGTCCTTAGGATGGAGGGGAAAATTCTCAGCTCCACCTTTGAAGGGCTTCATCTTAGATGGGCTTTCATGAGAGGTTTCAGAGGCCTTTGCCATCTGCCTTTCTGCCCATTCTGCCACGGCAGGGCCACCGGTCCCTTCATCCCCAGGAACTCCCAGGCTAGCACATGGCTTAATTTCGGTTGGAACCTCTGCCGGTGGCGGCTTCAGGTCATGGACACATGAAGCTCCTGAGGTTCTTCCCCAAAGGTGCTAATTGATCGTTGAAGATGTTTTCAGAGTCAACATCTTTGTTTCCCTTTCTGCACAGGGGTGGGGAATAACAATGATGGGACTCTGGTTCTTGGTGCCACAAATATCCCATGGGTATTGGATTCGGCCATTAGAAGGAGGTGAGTCTTCCCCAGCAGGTGCCATGGGCTGAAGTCTTTCTCAGCCACAGTCCACCTGCTCCAGGCATCCCTTTGGCTGCAGCCTGAACTGTTTCCCAGGTCTTCTCCATGTCTGCATGGGGAACAGAGAGAGCCCTTTGTGAAGCCTGCTTTAGGGCCATGCCACTGGCGTCACTGACCTGTAAAGTCATCTTGCTTCTCTAGAATCTCCATGCCTCCCCTTTTCATTGATACCATTCCATCATCAGCTCTCAATTCCTGCTGTGTGCTTGGTTCTCTAGGTTTGAAAAGCGGATTTATATCCCGTTGCCAGAGGAAGCTGCCCGGGCCCAGATGTTCCGGTTGCATTTGGGGAGCACTCCCCACAACCTCACAGATGCCAACATCCACGAGCTGGCCCGGAAGACGGAAGGCTACTCGGGCGCAGACATCAGCATCATCGTGCGGGACTCCCTCATGCAGCCTGTTAGAAAAGTACAGTCAGCAACACACTTCAAAAAGGTGAGTGGGGCAACTTCTCTCCAGAGGCGAGATGAGAAGGCAGAGAGGGTCAGGACATGGGAAATCCGGGTGGAAAGGAGGAGTGTGTTGTCATAGTATAGGGAGAGCAACAAGGGTCATATAACAATGCATGTATAAATTTTTGTATGAGAGACTAACTTGAATTGTAAACTTTCACTTAAAGCACAACAATAAAAAAAAAAAAAAAAAATGAAAAGGTGAGTGGGCCAGCAAGGAGGTGCTTGGAAAATGCCACAGGAAAGGAGGGATACTGGGTTTGTTTCCCAGCTCCCTGGCCCTGCTACTTGGCTGCTTAGGTGACACATTCCCAGTCACTTAGAGAACCACAGGCAAATGCAAAGCGAGCCCTTGCTCCAGAGGGCTTGCACATGCTCTCCCCTTCCCCACAGTTCTTCCTGCCTGAGTGTGGCCATCTCAGATGGTGTACAACTAGAGGACGGGGTGCTGTCCTCGGCAGCCTCCACAGTCAGCTCTGGGCTTTTTGTGCATGGTGGACACCTAAGAAATGTTTGAAAAGTGTTGGATGTAAAATTACAGATTGTAAGGACTCATCCATTATTCAGTAGTTCTTTGTTGAGTGTCTGCTGTGGGTCCTGCTAGGTGTCTGGCACTGTTCTAGGTGCTGGGGAGACACGAGTTGCCACAAAAGACAAAAATCTACCCTCTAGCAGCCCCCTTTCTGGTGGCAGGGAGACAGACGATAAACAAAACACTAGTGTCTTAGAGGGTGGTGAGTGGGGAGATAGAGCAGGTAAGGGAGGTAGAGGGTTGCTGAGGTTTGGAGCGGGGTGGACGGGGTGCACTCTTAAAGGACAGGCTACACTGAGGCGACACTTGAGGGAGGTGAGGGGATGAGCCTTGAGGATATTTAGAGAAATGTTGCCAATGGAGCAGAATTGGTTGGAAAAACATCTTTGGTGTTACTGCATTTGTGCCGAGATTCAGTGGCTTTAACGAGGAAGGTATCAAGGTATTTGGGGCTATAAACTGAGATCCTGGGGACCGTGACTAGACAGACCAATGTGCTGATAATGAACCTCTGAACTCAGACCTCAAGCCACGGTTACCACTCAGCCCAAGAGCTTTAGTAGGGCCTATCCCTCCTCAGACCGCCAATGGCTCAGAAACCCAGGTGCTTACACCTACCATTACCTTCTCTTTAGGATTCAGAAACCTGAGGCTTCCTGTCCCTACCCCAAACACTGATTGGCAGCCACTCCAGCCAGTCAAACTCCCTTTTGGTTTCAGGTCAGTGGCCCTTCCCGCACCAGCCCTAGCATTATGATCGATGACCTCCTGACCCCATGCTCACCAGGGGACCCGGGGGCCATGGAGATGACTTGGATGGATGTCCCTAGTGACAAACTCTTAGAGCCTGTGGTTTGCATGGTAAGTGACCAGTGGGGAGAGAGGACTGCACAGAGCCCAGAAAACTGGGGCTTTGATCCAAGAATAAAAATAAATTTCTCCCCTTTTCTATCCTGGGCTGCTATGGCTCTCCAAAATAGAGATTTTCTTTAGCAAGAAGAGTAAAGATCAGATTATGCGACTACATCGTGCCATGGGTTTGGCTTATTTTGCACACAGAAGGAACCAGTAAATTTATGTCAGCATGATTTGACTTAATGCAGTCCAAAGGCAGCCACTTGCCTGAATAGTCCTGACTCCTCCTTACCTTAGTTTTGCCAACTTCTCGCCTGTTTTGTTTTGCCAGGTGCCTGCCATTATGACTGGTTGGATAGGCGTGCAGCTAAGAGCTGCTAATAGAGTGAGGAGATGATGGGCTGCTTAGGTTCTCTCAGACCAGAAATAGGCCCATCTGGAAATGACATACGAGCTGCCTCAGCAGAGGGTCCCTGTCACAAGGGGCATTCAAGCAGAAGTGGGCAACTATAGGGAGTTGTGCATTTGGGGGAGGGGGTCTGGGTGACCTCAAAGTCAGGCCTCTTCCCACCATAAACTGCATGGTTCTCAGATGAGGGGAGGCTGAGGACCCAGTGCCTGGCCCCTCCTCAGCTGTCTGCTCTTGTCTTGCAGTCGGACATGCTCCGGTCTTTGGCCACCACCCGGCCCACTGTGAATGCAGATGACCTTCTGAAAGTGAAGAAGTTCTCAGAGGAGTTTGGACAAGAGAGTTAAAAGCTTCTTCACATGGGTGATGGTGAAAGTGGGAGGTTGATCGGGGCAAATCCACAGCACTCCCCATGTCAGTGGCCAGACAGAGCTCCAGAGCTGTCCTAAAGTCACTACAGCGTCCCCTCTGCTGTCTGGCCGCCAGCTGGGAGCAGGCAGGAAGGGCCTCCCTAGCCGCAGAGATGCTACGAAGCACATTTGGCTCATGGTGGAATCCTGGCTCTTACTTCTTTTCTGGATGCTCACCAATGCCTGTTCCTGCCCCCGTGTCATTTTTTTTTAAAAAAAACAAAAAACTTTTTGTTCCCCTAAGTTAATGCTGCTTGGATTTTTGTCTTGTTTATAAATAAAAATAAAACCACCTGGAAGCATCAAGGAGTGGGAGCAGCCCTGCTGTGGGTTGGGTGCAGCAAAACTTCAGGGCGGCTTGCCAGCCCCACCCCCCATTTAGACCCAAGTCGAACTGGAGAACAGGCTGGCTTATGCCCCTAGGTCCCCAGCCCACACTCTGCCTACAAGTATCCCCCTCGGGAGTACATTCCCTCCCTCCTCAGTGTACGTCCAGGGCCTCACGTCTTCTTGCAGGAGGAGGAGATGGTCTTTGTGAGTGCTAAGCTGTGTAGATGAGAATGTGTGAAGGCGCAGTCAGGTGGGTTTCACTGCTGCCTTGTCTTCCTCTGAATGTGACAACACTGAGCCCAGCCACTGCCCCTGGGCCCCTGTCCTGGAAATGGTCTAATAAATCCTTTTCCCTTCTGGAGCCCCCTGAGTGTTTTCATCTTTGACTCTTCGCTAGGGCTGTTTGAGGGCTACTCTTTCTTCCAGTAAAAAGACTCTCTGGTTTTCTCTCTCAGCCTCTCTCTTCTCTAGTAAGCAGAGCAGGGAGTCCTCTCACGCCTATTCTCCAGTCAGATTTGCAAGGCCTCTTTACCCCTAAGACTTCAGGTTTGACTGAGGTGTTTAAGGAACCTGGACAGTTCTTCCTGTTGTCCAGCCTCCAGATCAAAATCTACAAACTAGGAAGCCCATGGACCAGACCTGGCCTGCAGGGGTTTGGTCAACTGTCAGCACTTAAAACTCAGGAGTAAAAATTGAGCCTTTTGGTTTCTGAAAGATTAGGTAAAGCTGAGCCTGCGTTCCCATGAAACCACCTCTCAGCTACAGCTAAGGAGCACTGCCCCTGTTTAGAAGGGGCATGTGTCCACCAGTGGACTGCGTCACATGTTTGCATCGCCCGTGGGAATCCAACCCCTGATAGTAAGACACCCAAGGCTCTAGAGCTGGCACTTAGTTACAAGTATTTTTTCTGTTCTACTTCCAGTTATCTTTATTTGAATCAGAAAGTCCTTGTTGTTTTACCTGCCGCCTCATTTAGTCTACTTAAACACCTTGACAAAGCAGGGGGTTACAGAAAGTTTGCAGCTGCTCCAGTTCCTCCCCACATCTCTAGTTAAGCTATGCCTCAGTGACAGGGTGAACGAAGGTCCTGATCACCACTGATGCTAAACTAACTGCTGGCCAACTGTGGCCTTGGGCTTATGCTGCCAACATGTGACCTGTCAGGTCATTATATGTGACACACATGGCTAACGTGCAGAGGAATTTCTCCTCTAAATGCTTACTCTGAAACTCCCTTCTTGCCTAACTGAGGATTCGGTTCTGAGCCTTCTGCCTACGTTGGCTTTCACTTTGGAAGTTGATTTCTAAAACTCACCAGCTCACTATGCTGATGGTGTTGTGTATGTGTAGTTTTTGTGGTTGGTATCTCTTAGGCAGAAGAGATGTTCTTTATTGAAAATGCAAGAACTTGTTGCCTTTGGGCTGTAGTGTCTTCAGCTAGTCAACCAAATCCTTCCGCCTGTGCAGATCTGGTTACAACAGTCAGTCTCATGCTTTGTCAGCAATATAGACAGGCTTCTTCCCCCTACATGCTGTCAGTTTGTCCTACTGTGGTGGCTTGTGTGTTGCTGTGATGCTGGAAGCTATGCCACCGGTATTTCAAATACTAGCAGGGTAACCCATGGTGGACAGGTTTCAGCTGAGCTTCCAGACTATAACACAGACTAGAAAGAAGGACCTGGCAGTCTACTTCTGAAAAAATTAGCCAGTGAAAACCTTATGAATAGCAGTGGAACACTATCTGATACAGTGCCTGAAGATGAGCCCCTCTGGTTAGAAGGCGCTCGGAATATGACTAAGGTAGAGCTGCCTCCTCAAAGTAGGGTCGACCTTAATGACATGGGTGGAATCAAATTTCTGGGACCTTCATTTGCTGATGTAGCACGACTCAAAATGAGAACAGCTGCAAACATCCATTAATAATCAGAACATGGAATGTACTAAGTATGAATCTAGGAAAATTGGAAGTCATCAAAAATAAAATGGAATGCATAAACATCGATATCTTAGGCATTAGTAAGCTGAAATGGACTGGTATTGGCCATTTTGAATCAGACAGTCATGGTCTACTATGCTGGGAATGACAAATTGAAGAGGAATGGCACCGCATTCATCATTAAAAACGACATTTCAAGATCTGAAGTACAACGCTGTCATTGATAGGATAACATCCATACACCTAATACAAGGAAGACCAGTTAATAAGAATACTGTTCAAATTTATGCACCAATCACTAATGCCAAAGATGAGGAAATTGAAGATTTTTACCAACTTTTGCAGTCTGAAATTGACCAAACGTGCAATCAAGATGCATTGATAATTTACTGGTGTTTGGAAACAAGGAACAGTAGTTAGAAAATATGGCCGTGGTGATGGAAATGACGCCGGAGATGGCATAATAGACTTTTGCAAGACCAACGACTTCTACATTGCAAACACTTTTTCTCACCAACATGAACAGTGACTACACACGTGGACCTTCCCAGATGGAATACACGGGAATCAAATTGACTACATCTGTGGAAAGAGATGATGGAAAAGCTCAACATCATCAGTCAGAGCAAGGCCGGGGCGGACTGGAAAAGACCATTAATTGCTCCTATGCAAGTTCAAGTTGAAGCCGAAGAAAATTATAACAAGTCCACAAGAACCAAAGTATGACCTTGAGTATTTTCCACTTGAATTTAGAGACCATCTCAAGAATAGATTTGACTGATTAAACACTAATAACCAAAGACCAGACGAGTCATGGAATGACATCAAGGACAATATACATGAAGAAAGCAAAAGGTCATTAAAAAGACAGGAAAAGAAAGACCAAAATGGATGTCTGAAGAGACTCTGAAACTTGCTCTTGAACGTAGAGTAGCTAAAGCAAATGGAAAAAATGAAGTAAAAGAGCTGAATCAGAAGATTTTAAAGTGTAGCTTGAGAAGACAAAGTAAAGTATTATAATGAAATGTGCAAAGACCTAGAGCTAGAAAACCAAAAGGGAAGAATATGCTTGGCATTTTTCAAGCTGAAAGAACTGAATAAAAAATTCAAGCTTCGAATTGCAATACTGAAGAAGGATTCTATGGGGAAAATATTAAACAACACAGGAAGCATCAAAAGGTGGAAGGAACACACAGTTACTGTACCAAAAAGAACTGGTTGACGTTCAGCCATTTCAGGAAGTACCATATGATCAAGAGCTGATCGTACTGAAGGAAGAAGTCCAAGCTACACTGAAGGCGTTGGCAAAAAACAAGGCTCCAGGAATTAACGGAATACCAACTGAGATGTTTCAACAAAGGGATGCAGCACTGGAAGCGCTCACTCATCTATGCCAAGAAATTTGGAGGACAGCTGCCTGGCCAACCGACTGGAAGAGATCCATATCTGTGCCCATTCCAAAGAAAGGTGATCCAACAAAATGTGGAAATTATCGAACAATATTAATATCACACACAAGTAAAATTTTGCTGAAGATCATTCAAAAGTAGTTGCAGCAGTACATTGACAGGGAACTGCCAGAAATTCAAGCTGGATTCAGAAGAAGACATGGAACAAGGGATAACACTGCTGATGTCAGATCTTGGCTGAAAAGCAGAGAATACCAAAAAGATGTTTACCGGTGTTTTATTGACTATGCAAAGGCATTTGATTGTGTGGATCATAACAAATTATGGATAACATTGTGAAGAATGGGAATTCTAGGACACTTAATTGTACCCATGAGGAACCTGTACATAGACCAAGAGACAGTCATTTGAATAGAACAATGGGATACTGCGTGGTTTACAGTCAGGAAAGGTGTGTGTCAGGGTTGTATCCTTTCACCATACTTAATTCAATCTGCATGCTGAGCAAATAATCCTAGAAGCTGGAGAAGAATGGGGTATCAAGATTGGAGGAAGACTCATTAACAACCTGTGATATGCAGATGACATAACCTTGCTTGCTGGAAGTGAAAAGGACTTGAAGCACTTACTGATGAAGATCAAAGACTCTTCAGTATGGATTACACCTCAACATAAAGAAAACAAAAATCTTCACAACTCGACCAATAAGCAACATCATGATAAAAGACTGAAGTTGTCAAGGATTTCATTTTACTTGGATCCACAGTCAATACCCATGGATGTAGCAGTCAAGAAATCAAACGACACATTGCATTGGGCAAATCTGCTGCAAAAGACCTCTTTAAAATGTCAAAAAGCAAAGATGTCACTTTAAAGACTAAGGTGCTCCTGACCCAAGCCATGCTGTTTTCAATTACCTCATACGCATGTGAAAACTGGACAATGAATAAGAAGACGGAGGAAGAACTGATGCTTCTGAATTATGGTGTTGGTGGAGAATACTGAATATACCATGGACTGCCAGAAGAACAAACAAATCTGTCTTGGAAGAAGGACAGCCAGAATGCTCCTTAGAAGCAGGGATGGCAAGACTTTGTCTCACATACTTTGGACATGTTATCAGGAGGGACCAGTCCCTGGAGAAGCACATCATGCTTGGTAGAGGGCCAGCGAAAAAGAGGAAGACCCTCAACGACATGGACTGACACAGTGGCTGCAACAGTGGCCTCAGGTGTAAAATTGTGAGGATGGCACAGGACTGGGCGATGTTTCATTGTTGTATGTGGGGTCGCTACGAGTTGGAATCGACTTAAAGACACCTAACAACAACAGGCTTCCTCCATATTCCACTCTGAGCAATCGCTTACTCTTAGGCCTCCTTGTCAGGAAGCTGGAGGCAAATGCTACTGATCTGTGTCACAAAGATGTTACTAAAGACTGTTAACTTCGGAACACCAAATGGAAGCAGCAGAATCTCCCCAGTGCCACTCCACAGGATCATCGGAACAATATCCAGATAAAAAGAGGCTGAGTGAATTCTGATTTGTGTAAAGACCCATGTTTTCATTATAAAGGGGAACTTTCTACAAACTTCCCCAAAGTCTGAGTCTCTAACCTTGCCTTGGGGCAGTGCTTGGTCATGATTCCTTTCTGAAGCTTTAATGCACAGAATCAGTTTACTTTGCTTGGGCCACGTCCCCAGAGTTGGCCTGTTTAGAGAAAGCCTTAGGGGAGAGTGGGTCTTTCCTGGGTTTGTTTAATAAACTACTGTTTAAAACACTTTTTCAAAAAACAGTCGAAAGAATCCACAAAACCAAAAGTTGGTTCTTTGAAAGAATCAACAAAATTGACAAACCACTGGCCACACTGACAAAAGAAAAACAGGAGAGGACACAAATAACCCAAATAAGAAATGAAATGGGGGACATTACAACAGACCCAACTGAAATAAAAAGGATTATAACAGAATATTATGAAAAACTATACTCCAACAAATTTGAAAACCTAGAGGAAATGGATAAATTTCTAGAAACACATGGCCTACCCAAACTACAACAAAGTGATGTTGAAAATCTGAACAGACCCATAAGAGAAGAGATTGAAAAGGTAATAAAAAAAACTCCCAACCAAAAAAAGCCCTGGCCCAGATGGCTTCACTGGAGAATTCTACAAAACATTTACAGAAGAGCTTGTACCAGTTCTACTCAAGCTATTTCAGAGCATAGAAGAGGAAGCAACACTTCCAAATTCATTCTGTGAAGCCAGCATAACGCTGATACCAAAACCAGGCAAAGACATCACAAAAAAAGAAAATTACAGACCAATATCTCTCATGAATATAGATGCAAAAATTCTTAACAAAATTCTAGCCAATAGAATTCAGCATCATATCAAAAAAATAATACACCACGACCAAGTAGGATTCATACCAGCTATGCAAGGATGGTTCAACATTAGAAAATCAATCAACGTAATCCACCACATAAATAAAAGGAAAGAAAAGACTCACGTGATCATCTCAACTGATGCAGAAAAAGCATTTGACAAAGTCCAACACCCATTCCTGATAAAAGCTCTCAATAAAATAGGTATAGAAGGGAAATTTCTCAACATAATAAAAGGCATCTATGCAAAACCAACGGCCAACATCATTCTTAATGGAGAGAGGCTGAAAACATTCCCCTTGAAAACAGGAACAAGACAAGGATGCCCTTTATCACCACTCCTATTTAACATTGTGCTGGAAGTTCTAACTAGAGCAATAAGGCAAGAAAAAGAAATAAAGGGCATCCAAATTGGTAATGAAGAAGTTAAACTGTCCCTGTTTGCAGATGATATGATACTATACATAGAAAACCCTAAAGACTCCACAAGAAGTCTACTGGAACTAATAGAAAGATTCAGCAGAGTAGCAGGATACAAGATAAACATTCAAAAATCAGTTGGATTCCTATACACCAGTAAGGAGAATGATGAAAAGGAAATCAGGAAAACAATACCATTTTCAATAGCCCCTAAAAAGATAAAATACTTAGGAATAAATCTGACCACGGATGTAAAAGACCTATACAAAGAAAACTATAAAACACTACTGCATGAAACCCAAAGGGATCTACATTAATGGAAAAACATACCATGCTCATGGATAGCCAGACTCAACATTGTGAAAATGGCAATTCTACCCAAAGCAATTTACAAATACAATGCAATCCCGATCCAAATACCAGCAACATTCTTCAAAGAGATGGAAAAACTAATCATTAACTTTATGTGGAAAGGGAAGAAGCCCCGAATAAGTAAAGCACTACTGAAGAAGAAGAATAAAGTTGGAGGACTCACACTACCTGACTTGAGAACCTACTATACAGCTACAGTAGTCAAAACAGCCTGGTACTGGTACAATGACAGATACATTGACCAGTGGAACAGAATTGAGAACCCAGATGTAAATCCATCCACCTACGGTCACCTGATCTTCGACAAGGGCCCAAAGTCCATCAAATGGGGAAAAGACAGTCTTTTTAACAAATGGTGCTGGCAAAACTGGATATCCGTTTGCAAAAAAATGAAACAGGACCCATACCTCACACCGTATACAAAAACTACTTCAAAATGGATCAAAGACCTGAATATAAAGCCGGAAACTTTAAAGTTCATAGAAGAAAAAATAGGACCAACACTTCAGGCCTTATTAATACATGGCATTAACAGGATACAAACCATAACCATCAACACACAAAACCCAACAGATAAGCTAAATAACTGGGATCTTCTAAAAATCAAACACCTATGCTCTTCAAAAGACTTCACCAAAAGAGTCAAAAGAGAACCTACAGACTGGGAAAAAATTTTTGGACAGTACAAGTCAGACAAAGGTGTAATCTGCATAATCTACAAGAAAAATCCAACACCTCTACAACAAAAAGACAAATAATCCTATCAAAAAATGGGCAAAGGAAATGAACAGACACTTCACCAAAGAAGACATTCAAATGGCCAACAGACACACGAGGAAATACTCCCGATCACTAGCCATTAGAGAAATGCAAATTAAAACCACAATGAGATACCATCTCACCCCAGCATTACTGGCACGAATCAAAAACACTGGAAATAACAAATGTTGGAGGGGCTGCGGGGAGATGGGAATTCTTATGCACTGCTGGTGGGAATGCAAAACGATAACAACCATTTTGGAAAATGATATGGTGTTTCCTCAGAAAGCTAGAAATAGACATACCATTCGATCCAGCAATCCCACTCCTAGGAATATATCCTAGAGAAATAAGAGTCGTCACTCGAATAGACATATGCACACCTATGTTCATGGCAGCATTGTTCACAACAGCAAAACGATGGAAACAACATAGGTGCCCATCAACAGATGAATGGATAAACAAACTATGGGACATACACACAATGGAGTACTATGCAACGAGAAAGAACAACAATGAATCTGTGAAGCATCTCATAACATGGATGAAACTGGAGGACATTATGCTGAGTGAAATAAGTCAATCACAAAAGGACAAATATTGTATGAGACCTCCTTTGTAAAAACCCATGAAAAAGTTCACACGCAAAATGTAACAATCTTTGTTGGTTACCAGGGATGGGAGGGGTGGGGGGGGAAATACTAAATAGGCAATAGATAAGTGGTATCTTGGGTGAAAGGTGAGACAGTACACAATACAGGGGAAACTAACACAACCTGTACAAGGAAAGGTCATGGAAGCCACACAGACACATCCAAACTCCCCAAGGGACTGAGTTGCTGGGCGGAGGGCTCTGGGGACCATGGTCTCGGGGAACATCTAGCTCAACTGGCATGACACTACTTACAAAGACAATGCTCTACATTCTACCTTGGTGAGTAGTGTCTGGGGTCTTAAAAGCCTGTGAGCGGCCATCTGAGATACTCCACTGGTCTCATCCTTTCGGGAGCAAGGGAGAATGAAGAGAACAGGATACAAGGAAAACATTAGTCCAAAGGACTAATTGTCCACAGCTACCAAGGCCTCCACCGGACTGAGTCCAGTACAGCTAGATGGTGCCCGGCTACCACCACTGACTGCTCTGACCAGGATCACAACAGAGGGTTCTGGACAGAGCTGGAGAAGGATGTAGAGCATAATTCTAACTCACAAAAAAAAAAAAAAAAGACCAGATTTACTGGCCTAAAGGAGACTGGAGAAACCTCGAGAGTATGGCCCCCAGACACTCTTTTAGCTTAGTGGTGAAGTTACCTCCGAGGTTCACTGTTCAGCCTGGGAGTGGACAGCCCCGTAAAACCAAATGAGACTAACGAGGTACAGGAGTCCAGTGACAAGGGCCAGAAGGCAGAAGGGGAGAAGGAAAGTGGTGATAGGGAACCCAAGGTTGAGTAAGGATATTGTTGATGTGTTGTGAGATTGTTAACCATTGTCATAGGGCAACATTTGTAGTAACTGTTAAATGAGAAATTATTTTGTTCTGTAAGCCTTCATCTTAAGTGAGAATAACAGCACAATTGGAAGAGCGTAGTCAATGTCACTGAACTGTGTATGTAGAAATTTTTGAAACGTATCTGTGGCTGTGTGTATTTTCACCAAAAAAAAAAAAAAAAAAGGTGAGAATTTAGAGGGTTAAAATGTTGTGGGGTTGTTAACCAATGTCATAAAATAACATGTGTACTACTGTTTCATGAGAAACTATTTGTTCTGTAAGCCTTCACCTGAAGTAAAATAAAATATTAAAAAAAAAAAAAACTTTTTCTCTAGACAACTTACTGGACTTCCTACTACATGTCTACGTCAATCTTGAGGACTTTATTTGGTAAAGGTACATTGCAAAACTCAGGACATAAAAATGAGGTAAGATAATGAAAGAAACTGAAGTTTCTTCACCTCTTGACAATGCTCCTCAAGTTTCTTACTCTGGTCTGCACGATGCTTATTTATTTTTCCAAATTAATTGTGACCAAGAAGCTCTTGACAATGCTCCTCCAGTTTCTTACTCTGGTCAGCACGATGCTAATTTATTTTTCCAAATTAATTGTGACCAAGAAGCACAAGTTCTGCTTTCTGTTTCTATCCTAATTATGACTAAGAGGCTTGTTGCTCCCCCTCAACTATCAACCTGTCCCCAGCCCTGCTCAATGGCCTCTACTCAGTGAACAAGCCAGGTACCAGCTGCGCAAGAAATCTGAGCAGAAACATCTTCCCCAAGTCTGTTAAAAGTGGAAGGCAAAAGGTAGAGACCTAAACTATATTTGAACCTGTTAAAATGGGTGGGTATTTACATTAACACTGGCATCAAACACTTCCTTAAACTGGGGCCATTCTGTCCTGTTTACTTCCACAAGAAAGCTGGTGTCCAAGGCAAACCATGGACTCTGTAGGTTAGATACATACACACAAACCCTTTGTAAAAATAAGAACTCAGTGAAGATGGTCAACACTCTTACCGCATTTTTAAACAAGGATTTCCACCAGATATTTTGGGACTACATTATTATGAAATCTTTGCTTTAGGAATAGATCATACAGGTCCTATGAAGTAATTTCTACTGAGAATGGTTATTTACTTGCCCCCGCTTCTCTCCATACAAAATTGTCAGGAAAAGTCCATTGCTTCAGGGAGTTCGTTTTTATTCTCAAGTTGAAGGCAATATTGTGTCCACAGATGATTTCAGGCAAACATTTCTAATATCTTCCTGCAACTTAGCTTGGCATGCTTGGCAGTCCGTTGTTTTCTGTCTGATGCAAGCCAGTACCAAGTCGATGCCAAGTAACACATGCCCAGCTCAAAGCCAAAGTGTGTGTGTCCTGGTTTTCAGAATCCTCAGAAGCAGGAGGAAAGCTTTAGTCGTTCACCTCCATCCAATGGGTATTTGTAAACGTCCTGCTGTCCATTTTGTCAATGAACAGGCAGCCCTGCAAGTGGTCCATTTCATGCTGGATGATGCGGGCCGCCCACCCACTCGCCTGCCACACCACCTGCTGTCCTCTTGGGTCCAGCCCTGCAAAGGGAGTGACAGCCTCAGTGAGGACATGCCCAATTGCAACACTCACTCTCAACCTCCTTACCCTATTCCCCAAGCCACCTATGGCTGTTCCTATTCACAAAAGCAACATCAGAAAGGGAATGTAGACAGCAGCCCTGTTCTTCCTAGAAAAGATGCCTCAGGTTGAATTATCAAGTATCCAGCCTCGTTCTCACCTCTGAAGTTTAGGTTGCTGGCTCACCCTGGGGCTGAGAGATGAGAAATTGTCTTCCAAAGGTGCTTCCACTTTCAACACTCCTCCCTTCCGAAGTATTGTTGTTTGCTTTCAATTCCTAACAAAGGTACACTAGCTAAAAGGTTGGTGGTTCAAAGCCACCCAGAGGCGCCTTGGAAGACAAGCCTGGCAATCTGAGTCTGAAAAGTAACGGCCTTGAAAACCTCATGGAGCCATTCTACTATGCACGCATGGAGTCGTCATAAATCCAAATCGACAGCAACTAACAGCAACAACAACACTATAAAATAGAGTTGACTTTCTGACCTTCTTGGACCAAGTGGATTGCTCAAGAAATCATCCCAACCCTGGCAAAGAACTACATTCCACAAAAGCATCCTGTGGAACTGGGCTGGGCAAAGCTGGTCTCTTTTCTTCAACCCAAGCAGGACAGATCTAACCGGGGGCAGAAATGTGTGTGAGAGTACAGAGAGGCAGCATGCAGGAGCTTAGAGAGAGTAACAGCTCCCCGGGGCAATCTCTAAATTGCACCCCCCCCCCACCCCCCACCCCGCCATTCAAGGGCCCCAGGGCGATTTCCAAGTTGCCCGCCACCTGCCAATTTCAAGAGGAATAGACAGCAGCTATGTGTCAGCAGAAGTCCCTTCTCCCCTCTTGTCCAGCTGCCTTTCGTATTTGTGGTGCCTGCTAATGTTATTATGCGCCTCCTCTGGCGCCCTCTTGAACTTGCGGAGGGTGGGGGACAAGAAGTGCCTCCTTCTTGGCCCTCCACGAGCTACGCCTCTGGCAGCATGAAGCAGAGGACGGAGAGGGACGTAACAACGGAACAAGGACACCCTCGCAGTCCCCACTCCACATCCCCCACTGGAGCTGGCTGTACCCTGAGAGGAGCATACTGCCCCATCGCAATCTGTCAGTCCTGAGTCCAATTCACTCCCGGATCTGCTCTTTGTTGATTACAGGAGACCTGGCTTATAAATTTAACTGGAGATTTGCGGAAACTGAGTCGACCAGAGGGGAGGCGCCCCAGGGCCCCTCCCACCCGGCACCTGAGATCTGCACGGCCTGGAAGCGGGGCACGCAGGCCAGGAAGCCGGAGACGCTCTCGCAGCCCTCAGGAAAGGTGACCAGGCGGTTGTCCAACACGCGAAGCGTGGGGTTCACGAACACGCGCAGCGGGAAGGGCTCCATCTGGCGGACCTCGCGCATGCAAGGCGTGTAGGCGCGGAGGAGCGCCTCCGGGAGCTCCAGAGCCAGCACCTGCAGCGGCACCCCGAGCTGCGGCGCGCTCAGCCCCACGCAGTGCCGGCGCCGCATCACCTGCACCAGCCGTTGCACCAGCCGCTGCAGCTCGGGCCCCGCTAGCTGCGCCGGCTCCACCGGGCCGGCCACAGTGCGCAGAACCGGGTCCCCAACTTGGCACACGTGCGCGTAGGGCTGCTCCGGCGCACCCCAAATCAGCCGCCTCACATAGCGCCAGTAGGAGCGCGCGCGCGCCGGGCCCTCGAGGCCGTGCGGGGCGGGTGTGGAGCTGCACGCTTGGGTGGCAATGGCCCCCGCGCACATTCCCCACGGCAGGGCCAGCAGCACTCCGCGACGCGCCTGCGGCGTCCCCAGCAGCAGCCCGCCCCACAGCCGGCTCATAACTAGTAGGAACCCGGCAACCTAGACCTCCCTCCTCTGTCCTCGGCCGAAAGCTTCCGCTGGCAGGGACGCCGGGAAACCTAGTATCCTCGCACCTTCCGGCAAGTCCCAGGCCCCGCCCACAGGGTGGCGGGCTGGCCCTCAACCAGAACATATTGCCACTCGGTGACAGTCAGCTTTATTATTTCATTTTTTAGTTGTATAATCATTTATATGCCATTTATAACCAGGACGCTCCCCCTTTAATTTTCCTCTCGATTACCAGCGGAAACAGTCCTCTCTCGTCCTGTGCATTCCTAGGCGAGGTTTCCCTACCTCAAAACGGCCACCAACTCTCCTTTCCACCAGAGACCACATATAGAGCCCCTGGCCGCCCAGGAACTAGGTACTGGGCCCAGTTCTAGGAGTGGGGAACGTATGTTAAGTCCTTACACTAGGTAGATCCGCCTACAATGCCTCCCCCTGCAATAGCTCCTCCGGCAGCGGCTCCCCCTGCTGCAGCTCTGACTCAGCCTCCTCTAACCCACTCTCGAGAGAAACTGGCCCACACTCAGGAGATTCCGGGCTTGGCTCTTCCACCGGAATTTCTGGGGCTGCAGCTGTGAGTTCAGGCACTACTTCCTTTTCATCTAGAGAGAAGACCCTCTCTCTCTTTGGCAGGATAAAGGCGAGAGGTTTCTGGATGACACTGATGTTCACATGCCCAAGGTTGCCGTACTTGGAGAGCTGAGTGGGTGGAATGCCTGGGACAGATGGAAGGGAAAGTGAAATGAAAAAATATATATATTAATAAAATTCAGTACAGATGTCACAGGAAAAAAAGAGAGGCAGTAACAATTACTTTATTTCATCCAGCAAAAGTCGTTTCTGTGATACAGAACAGGCAGCTGTACTATAAAGGGAGACTATGGAAGTAATCTGGAGCAGCACAGTATAGGGCAGATCAAATAACAGCTAAGACAACCTCACTAAGCAGTTAGCCTCTCAGTAAGAGACCCCAGGGGAAAAGCTGAGGGGAAAGCAGAGAGCAGCCACCCCTTGTTAATGTGATCATGGACCCACTGCCATTTGGGAAGCTGTGCCTTCCCCCACTTCCCCACTCCCACCACAGGCTGTGCAGTGGGCACAGGGAAGTAAGACAAATCAGGAAAAATAGGTTAAAACTCCCTTCTCTGGATATCTCATGTAAATGAAATCATTCAATATGTAGTCTTCTGTGACTGGCTTCTTCCACTTAGCCAGAAAAAAAAAGACCACATATTGTATCCTTTTACTGATATGAAATGTCCAGAAAAGGCAAATCTCTAAAGATAGAAAGTAGAGTATTGCTTGCTTGGTGCTGAGGATGGCAATGGGGAATGTCTTCAAATGGTTATGAGGGATGTTTTTGGGTGATGGACATGTTCTACAATTGCATTGTGATAATGGCCACACACTTCTGCACATTTACTAAAAGAAAAAAAAACTGGACACTTAAAACAGGTGATTACTTAGTATGTGAATTATATCTCAATAAAGCAGTTTTAAAAAGCCTTTCTCCTTTCTCTTACCTAAAGTTTGTGCGATCTGAGCTGGTGGGAAAAGCACTTGGAGACAGCGATTTAAGTAAGGAATGAGGTCTTCCAGGAAAACAGTGCAGAACTGGACAAACAGCTCTTGCTCCCCACTGGTGAAGGCAGCCTCCTCAGCACGATGGAAGGCCAGGATTACTTTGGTTGCCTGAGAGAGAAGGACACATCAATCACCTGGAACAGTCTATCACCATCAGCAGTACATGAAACCAAGCAGAAATGTGCAGCCTTCAAGTTGTCATGAAGAAAATTGTTCTGAACAGTGCATTCTATTACCTATGCTTGTTTAAACTCAGAATTGTGGTGAAGCTCCTAAAATCTGTGACTTCACACATGTATTTCATTACTGGTATAGTTTCTGATTCCAGCGGAGGAGTATCATGAAATTAAACAGAGAATATACGGTTCTTGACTCCTACCGGGGATGGACCAGAATGTGATGGATCCATGGAAATGAGGCAAAACTAGAAGAGGTTTCTACTGAGTAAGGTCATGTCACAAATGCCACCTGGCTGACAGCAATTGATGCCATTAATTTTAAGAAGCATCTCAATAGCTAAAGGTTTAAATTGTGTAAAAAGCATGCTCCATACTAGGATATTATCATTATTATTACTTGTAGTAGGCAGAATTCTAAAGTGGCCCTCATGATTCCTGCTCTCTGGTATCCACACCTTTGCAAAATCCCCTTGAGTGTGGGCAGACCCTGTGACTTGCTTCTAACCAACAGAATATGACAAGCAGGAAGGATTCTGCAAAAGTAATTAAAGTCCCTAATCAAAAGGGTGGGTCTGACTTAATCAGATGAGCCTTTTAAAAGTGGGTCCAGCTATGGTCTCAGGGAACATCTAGCTCAACTGGCATAACACAGTTTATAAAGACAATGTTCTACGTTCTACCTCGGTGAGTAGAGTCTTGGGTCTTAAAAGCCTGTGAGCAGCCATCTAAGATACTCCACTGGTCTCACCCCTTCGGGAACAAGGGAGAATGAAGAGAACAGGATACAAGGAAAAGATTAGTCCAAAGGACTAATGGAGCACAGCTACCAAGGCCTCCACCAGACTGAATCCAGTACAGCTAGATGGTGCCCGGCTACCATCACTGACTGCTCTGTGTGGGATCACAACAGAGGCTTCTGGACAGAGCTGGAGAAGGATGTAGAACAAAATTCTAACATACAAAAAAAAAAAAAAAGACCAGATTTACTGGCCTGAAAGAGACTGGAGAAACCCCAAGAGTATGGCCCCCTTCTAGCTCAGTGGTGAAGTCACTTCCGAGGTTCACCATTCAGCCTGGGATTGGACAGCTCCATATAACAAAACAGGACTAATGAGGCACAGCAGTCCAGGGACAAGGACTAGAAGGCAGAAGGGGACAGGAAAGTTGGTGATACGGGACCCAAGGTTGAGTAAGGACAGTGTTGACATGTAGTGGGGTTGTTAACCATTGTCACAGGGCAACATGTGTACTGTTTAATGAGAAACTATTTTGTTCTGTAAACCTTCATCTAAAGTGAAAATAGCAATACAACTGGAAGAACGTAATTGACGTCACTGAATTGTGCATGTAGAAATTTTTGAAATGGATGCTGTATCTTTGGCTTTGTATATTTTCACCAAAAAAAAAAAAAAAAAAAGTCGAGAAGGGAGAGGGTTGACATGTCATGGGGTTGTTAATCAACGTCATAAAACAATACTTGTACTGACTGTTTAATGAGAAACTATTTGTTCTGTAAACCTTCACATAAAGTACAATAAAATAAATAAATAAAAAATAAAATAAAAGTAAAAGTGGGTCCAGGCTTTCCTTGAAAGAAGAGACTCAAGCAGGAGAGACTTTCTCCAACTGGCCTTGAAGAAGCAAACAGCCATGCTGTGAACTGCCTACAGAGCACGGTGGCCTCTGGGACCTGCGGGCCTGAATCCTACAACTGCAAGGAAATGAATCCTGCGAACAACCTGAATGAGCTTAAAAGAGGACTCTGAGCTCCAGATGGGCCACCACCTGGCTGCAGCTTTTTAAGAATGTGAGCAGAGGACCCAGCTATGCTGTGCCTGGACTCCTGACCCACAGAAATTAAAATAATGAATATATGTTGTTTTAAGCCACTGAGTTGTAGTCATTTATTATGTGGTCAAAATTAAAAAACCCTACTACATTACTGAATCATTGCTATAGATGAGCCACTTCATGGATTGTTCTAGGTTCCACGAAGGAGGGACTGGTCACAGCTTCTCCACCAAAAAACCTGTGAAACCAGCTACACCTCTCCTGGTTAGCAGACACCACTACCATATGGGCTGGTTTAGAAAGCCAATAGAATGCTCACCTTGGCAAGTGCTTCCTCCAGGGCCCTAGTCACATCCTGCGCCAGGGCCAGGGGGCAGCAGAGGCGCAGGTCATTGAAAGCGACCAGAATATTGTTGAGGAAGCAGGCAAGGGGTGGGAAGTCTAATAGCACCATGGGCGGCTGCAGCGTCCCCGGCTGAGTCACCGGCATGGCAGCAGGAATGTTACTGCTACCCAGGATGGCTGGAATCAAGATGAGGGTGTAAGAGTTCATTTCATCCTGGAACTTCTCCACCGCTTCCTGAATGGCTCTTTGGAAGGTGTTAACGGCCACCCGCTGGAAAACAGGAGCCAACTGGCCCCGGAAATCAGCCCCCACTCGACTGAAGGACAGCCCAAAGTACATGCACTGGCCCAGCAGGGAGTCCAGGCGGCCGCCTCCCCCCCGGTGAAGGTCGGTCTCCAGCACCTGCAGGAACTGTGAGACCTTCTGTAGCACCCAGCCATGGAAGATTGTACTCTCATTCACAGTGTGCTCCCCCATGGCAGGGGGCAGCAGTGGTTCCTCGTCTGAGAAGATGGCACGGTACTGTGTGATGATATCAAAGAGGTGGACACGGCAGGCCTCGATGGTTTTTGTGATATGGAAATAGGGATCATCATTGGGGATGGCAGTCAGGATGGAACGCAGCCATGCATCTCGTGCCTGGAGAAACTTAACCCTCAGCTCAGCCTCTGTGAAGACATCCATGCGCCGCAGGTGGCCAATGACACGGAGACAGGCAGGGAGCTGGATATTGGTCCTCAGCTGCTGGATCAATTGGCTCAGCATCAGCTGCATGGACTGTCGCACTTCGTTCACAATACCCTAACAATACATGGAGTTAGTTATACCACACTGGAAGACACTCACTGGAACCTGTTCCACTAACCCTGAATGTCGCAGGCTAACATTTCCACTGCTTTCCCGACATACGAAGTAGATTTCCTAAAACTGATGCTTCCAGGTTCACCAACAAAGATCTAGTTGGGCAATTCACTTACTTAAAATGCTTAAAACGATCTAATGACTTCTGATCACAATCAACAAAATTCAACTACTCACTTGGCCTGGTTCTGCAGCTTCACCTGCTTCCGAACACACTTCCCTTGTGTACTATAGTCCAGTTCCACTTGCTGTCTTTGTATCCTCTAAACACGCCAACTCCTTCCCACCTTGGCCTGCTGTTCTTCCCACTTTCTCGTTTGCTCTCTCCCTAAATCTTACTATGTCTGGCTCCTTATCATTTTGGTCTCACTTAAATGTCACCTCTTGTCATGGACTGAATTGTCTCCCCCCAAAAATGTGTTTCTATCAATTTGGCTAGGCCATGATTCCCAGTGCTGTGTAGTTGTCCTCCATTTTGTGACTGTAATTTTAGATTAAAAAGGATTAGGGTGGGATTATACCACCACCCTAACCCAGGTCACATCCCTGATCCATCATAAAGGGAGTTTCCCTGGGTGTGGCCTGCACAGAGATAAAAGGAAAGGGAAGCAAGCAGAGAACGGGGGACCTTATACCACCAAGAAAGAAGCACTGGGAGCAAAGCGTGTCCTTTGGACCAAAGGTTCCTGTGCAAAGAAGCTCTTAGTCTGGGGGAAGACTGATGATGATGAGTACCTTCCTCCAGAGCCGGCAGAGACAGAAAGCCTTCCCCTGGAGCTGACACCCTGAATTTGGACTTCTAGCCTACTTGACTGTGAGAAAATAAATTTCTCTTTGTGAAAGCCATCCACTCGTGGTATTTCTGTTAGAGCAGCACCAGATGACTAAGATACCTCTCCAGAAAGACCTTTCCTGACTACTCTACCTAACAGTCTCCCCCTCGACTCCCTTCCCTGGATTTTTTTTTTTTTCCAAACACTTATCACTATCTGAAATGGTAATATTATTTACTCATTTGTCAATTATCAGACTTCACACGAGAATGCAAGCTTCATAAGAGAGCCAGGGCCTCCTCTACTTTGTTCACACTGTATCCCCAGTGCCTAGATGAGTACTTGGTAGAAGATTAATACGTGTTAGTTGAATGAACGAATGTTTCATGTTCAAACCTGCCTGGCTTGTAGAAACTGATGCGAAACATGCAAGGGGTTTCCTTAAGGATTCTGCCTAAAGGTTCAGTGATGACCACAGCAATACTGGTTGTGAGAACACCAGTTTGAATCTTGTCTGGGCAAATTAGCTACCTGGATGACAGGGATGGAGGAGTATTTTCTTTCCAGTCGGCGTACGTAGGCTGCAAGCTCCAGGGCCTCTTCATAATAGCTGTTGCGAACACAAGTATCCATGAGCTGAGGAATCTCTAGGATTTCTAGAATCTCCGTGTGCCGGTTCAGAGTCAGGGTGTTCATTCGGCGGTTGGAGCTGATCTCCTCAGCCTCCTTCACAAAGTTCCTAGTAACAATCAGGAGAACATTGGTCCCTCGTTGCTCTACACCCAAACCTGAGCTACAATTAATTACCAACCACTTACTATGAATTGAGCACTGGGTTGAATGGTTTATCTATTCAATCCTCACACCAAACTTATGGGGTAAGTGATATTACTCCTGAGGAACCTTTAATCCTAGAGAGGTTAAGCAACTTGCTCAAGGTCACACAACTAATAAACAATAGAGCACAAATGTGAACCCAGATATGTCTGCCACTTACTAGCTGGGGCAAGGGACTTAGCCTCTCTGAACCTGTTTCCTCATTGATAAAATAATAGGACCCCTTATCAGGCTATAAGGATTAAAGTAATTGATCCAGGTAAAGCACTTAACATAGACCCTACCAAGGAGTAAATGTTGTTTAATAATAGCTACTATAATTATTATCATAAAAACATGAACTAGCTTAGAAGTCAATGTCTTATTCCCAAATTCTCCCAGTCTCTTAATCTCCTATGCTATTGTTCAACCTTAGTTCCCACCACAGTCTACTCTCTCCATTTTTCCTCCATAATAGCAGAGAACTGCGTTATGAAATTCCTTATCAGTTCTAGGAGGTGGAAGGGTACAAAGCTGTTGTTAAATATCCAAAGGCTCAAAAGAAAAATTAAAATTTTTTCACAAAGGGCTAGAATGCAGAATGAGGAATAGTGGATTGAGGATATAGGAAGGCAGAATTTGGCACAAAACAGAGGGCCTTTTTGATAATTTTGCTGTCCCAAAATGGGAGAGTTTCCTATTACTTGAAGTTTTGGAGCCGATGACCACTGGTAAGAGTTGTTTTATATAAATATGCACATGTCTATTAAGTTTCCATTTATAGAATGTTAACTATATGCCAATGATAAGCGTTTTGCATGGATTCTCTTTAGTGCTCACACAGCCCTATGAGGCAGGGATGTGCTCTTGGGTTCCAATTTTGGCTTCAAAACTTACTAGCTGTGCCCCTGGACGAGTCACTAACCTGTTTCTCAACTTCCTCGTATGTAAAATGGGAATAACAGTACCTACCTCAAAGGCTGTTGTGAGAATTAAACGGATTAATGAAGCGCGCAGAGGAGAGCCTGGCATATGTTAAGTGCTTTGTGTCAGCTATTTCTATCATCATAAATGTCAACTATTATACTTGTTAAAAGCCCCCTTTAGCGCCAGGCCGCCGCACCTGCAGCTCTGCTGGAAGCTGGGCAAGCGGTCAAGTAGGCGGCCGAGCGACGCCTCCACGTCGCCGAACAGGCGATGGATGCGTTCGGTGCACTCGGCTCCGCGGATGAAGGTCTTATAGTTGGCGAAAGCCAAGTCGCGTGTCTGCTGCAGCAGTTGCGCCCGGTCCTCCGCCAGGCGCTCGGGCTCGCGCCGCAGCCTGTCCAGCCCAGAGCCGCTCAACTCTCGGAGGTAGCGGCCCACGTCGGGTCGCTCTCGCCACTGAGCCTCGGGGAAGCGGTCCCGGAACAGCGATGCCAGGAGTCCTTCATCTTCCACCTCTCCGAGAGCTGCTGCTGTGGCCGTCGCCATGGCCGAGGCCGTAGTCGATGGCGGGAGAGTTGCCGTGGCCTCCATCTTCCCAGCAGCAGCGTCGTTTCCCCTCCGGACGAGCGAGGGCGTTGGCTCCGAGTCTAGGACCGGAAGCAACTGGGACTCATTTCCCGTCACTATGGCTTCTTACCCGGCTGGCTTCTCTTCCCTGGCTGTCGTCCAGACTAAGAGGCGCGGGCGTGGAGAACGAATGGAAGGCGGCTAGAGAGGCAAGCTTTGAGGTTGCCAGGGAGCGGCTGACGGCCGACTTCCGTTTCCGGCAACTGTGGCACGAGGATTCGGTGTTCCGGCCTAGCGGGAAAATGCGGCCTTTGACTGAAGAGGAGACCCGTGTAATGTTCGAGAAGATCTCGAAATAGTAAGAGCGTGCCGGGCGGAAGAGTGTGTGTGTGACGGGTAGGAGCGTGGGTGGTATGGGCTGCGGTGCCGGGACGAGTCAGTGCAGTCATTTTTCTATCCTCAGCATCGGGGAGAATCTTCAGCTGCTTGTTGACAGGCCCGACGGCACCTACTGTTTCAGACTGCACAACGACCGGGTGTACTACGTGAGGTGAGGCGAGGCCGGGCGGACGGTATGACCTGGGTGGGGGCCTGGGTCCCACAATGCCAACACCTTCCTCCCCTTACCGACCTTTCAGTGAGAAGATCTTGAAGCTGGCCGCCAACATTTCTGGGGAGAAGCTGGTGTCACTGGGGACCTGCTTCGGAAAATTCACTAAGACCCACAAGTTCCGGTTGCACATCACAGCTCTAGATTACCTTGCACCCTATGCCAAGGTTTGTGGGATGGTTTCCATTCTGGGGACAGAGAAAGTTAAGAATGAGGATCACATCAGAGCGCAGATTACAGGGAAGTTTCCCTCTCACGGAGTCCTGACAGTTGTTAGGTCTGTGCCAACACGTGGAGATGTTTATGGGTCTTGAGGCTTGGGCAGGGTGAGGGTTATCGGTGTTGGACTGCTGTGTGTCTTTATAGTCTTAGTTATCGCAAGCAAAGTAGAGGAGCCTATGCAAGCTAGCTAAAGATTGAAAAGCAAATAGGTGGCTGTGATAAGAAGGGTAGTGGGATACAGTGAAAGAGCTGTTAAATGGTTCATGGGAGAAGTTGTTTATGGAGATCAGGGAAGACCCTCCTGGCAATTCTGTTCAGGGAGTGAACAATTTAAGGGAAGATGATATGCTTAAGGATTCCCTGGGCTGTGCAGACTGTTAATGCTCTCAGCTGCTAACCTGGCCAGAGACACCTCAGAAGAAAGACCTGGTATCTACTTCTGAAAAGTCAGCCATTGAAAACCCTGTGGAGCAATTGAAAATTCCCATGGACACTGACCCACACGGGGTTGCTGTGAGTCCAGATTGACTCCACTGCAACTGGCATTGCTAATATGCTTTAGCATTCTCTTTTCCTCTTTTGTTTAAAATTCTTTCAAGGAATTAACCACAGGTTTAATTTTCTTTTTTATAGTATAAAGTATGGATAAAACCTGGAGCAGAACAGTCCTTTTTATATGGGAACCATGTGTTGAAATCTGGTCTTGGTCGGATTACTGAAAACACCTCTCAGTACCAGGGAGTGGTGGTGTACTCCATGTCAGACATCCCTTTGGTGAGTAGAGATGGTATTTGTCTGTCACAAAAAAAAATTGAGTACCTTTTTATGCAAGAAGGATGTATTTTCAAACCGTATGCTGAGAGACTAAATTCTCAGTACATTTTGAATTCCATCTTTGTTATTCCCAGCCCTCAATACATGCTTATCGAATGACTCAGTGAATCAGTGTCTCTTCTCTTGAATCCCAGGGTTTTGGGGTGGCAGCAAAGTCTACACAAGACTGCAGGAAAGTAGACCCCATGGCGATTGTGGTATTTCATCAAGCAGACATTGGGGAATATGTGCGGCACGAAGAGACGTTGACTTAAAACGAAGTCATCGCAAGGACTTGTGGCTGTGTGGAAGGGCCTGGGTTTGTTACCTGTGTCTGTGTAGGTGCCATCATCGTGTTGAGTTTTGTCGACAGTGTGACCTCTTCAGGGACTTCTTGGTTTAACATTCTCTTTATTGGCAAATGCAGGCTGGATTCTTGGTGTACAGAAATGGCTCAAAAATGGGGTTTTAGATCTTTGTGTTTGTGACTAAATAGAATGAAGTGTTTTTTATTTGAATCAGAGGGCTTTTCCTGTTCTTAATCTTTGGAACTAAGGATAAGAATAGCTTATTACTGTTATCTGTGATAACACTTTGCTTTCTACACTCGTGATAAGAACATGATGGATTTCTCTGTTATTTATTAATATTATGAATGATATTGTTGTATCAGAACCATAGGCCATGTTTGGGATTTTACAAATGAGATTTGGCAAAATAATAAGAGCAATTCTATTTTTCTATACAGTAAGTGCTGTGTGGTGTGGAAATAAACCTGGATTCAAACCCTAATTCTGCTGCTTACCAGCTCTATAGCCTTGGATGGGTCATTCAGCTTTTCTAAGCTTTGTTATCTTCTATAAAAAACAGCTTTAACCATCTCCCTATGTGGTTTTTAAAATCGAAGATCATGATTGTAAACACCTAGCACAGTGCCTGGCAAGCGGTAGATGTTCAATAAATGATAAGAATTATTATTTTCATATTGCGTATACTGAGTATTTCTGTTCTTAAGAGTAGGGTCTGATGAGTATAATTTGATTATATTATCTTGGTTTTTAGGAGCTGTTTTGTTGATCTTTCTCGGATGGTATGATCGCAAGCTGAAATATCTTTTTCATCACCTTGACTTCATAAAACATAATTTCTTTTATGAACTTATCTAGCTGCATTGGACAAAAGCACTAATGATAGACCCTGAAATAATAATTCAGCTCCTTCCTCCTTCCCCATGCCTTCCAAAATTATTTTCAGAATTTTACATACAAAAATCCAAAATAAATTAAACTATTTCTTTGATGAATATACTGCTCATTTTTTATTCCAAAGGTAACATCTTTAAAAATAAAATATTTTTCAACTGCAAAAGGGCACTCTACGAACTCTTGTTTTTATGTACGAATTGTAACTTGATTTTGTCCCAACTTTTTGAACTTTTCCCCTTTCCAGCTTCTGTGTTGATCTCTAAATACTGGTATCTGATGGACAGCATTTTGATGGTAGCATACCTTAGAAATAGCCAAGCTCAGAATTTTTACATTGTTTCTCTTTTATTGCCATTGTGTTTTTGTAGATGAGAACAATAGACTAAAACTTTAGCAGGAGAAATTGATTTTTTCCAATAACTTTTCAAAGCTCATTTGATCATTTTCTACCCCAGAAGAAAAGAGCCAGAGTGCTATAGTCCTTCTAGCTTAGCATCTTGGCTTTTTTGTGTCCGTAGTTGCTGGAGCATTGAAGAGACGCTTCAAGAAATACAGCTGCAGGAGCCCAGAAAGAATAATAACGAGGCTCTGGGCTGTCGACCACCAGTTCACGTAGAAATAGTTTGATTGGAGAAGGAAAAAGTCACCCGTTTTCCTCATCCGGGCAAAGTTGTAGTATCGCCACATGTGAAAGATATTGTTCTGCACCTTTCGTGTACTCTTCTGTGGGAGAGAAAATGAATTTTGAGAAAAGGGTCCTGCTGCCAACCTTGTGCTCACCCGGGTGCTCACAAGCACCGTAACCTATCCGGAAGTTAGTAACGTACTCATACGGCTTTATGATATGTGATAAGGCTATTGTAGTTGTTGATAAATGATTAGTTTTGCTGTATATGAAAAAATGGCATGCACTTTAAGTTAAAAAAATAATTTTTTCTACTGAAAGCTTTAGTACTTAAACTAGACAGGCTTTCTAACAGGATCTCGAGATATAGACAGGTACTCAGCACGTCATTGCATTGCACCATCCAGGTGATATCTTTTGCTCTTCTCTTTATATGGTAGAAGACGGGCTAGCAGAGTTTTTATTAAAAGTGCTACATAGTAAATATTTTAGGTTTTGCAGGACATACATACGGGCTCTATTGCTAGTACTCAACTCTGCCATTATATTACAAAAGTAGCCATAGTTTGTATGTAAATATGCATGGCTGTGTTCCAGTAAAACTTTATTTACAGAAATAGGCACTGAACTTTTGTGCTTCAAAAGACACTATCAAGAAAGTGAAAAGACAGCCTACAGAATGAGAGAAGATAGTTGCAATCAGAAATCTAGCAAGGGTCTAGTATCCAGGATGTATAAAGAACTCTTTAAAACTCAACAAAAAAAGACAAATAACCCAATTTAAAAATAGGCAAAGAATTTGAATAGACATTTCTCCGAATAAGATACACAAATGGCCAATAAACACATGAAAAAATACTCAACATCGTTAAAAATTAGGGAAGTACAACTCAAAACAACAATGAGATACCACTTCATACACACTGGAATGGCTATAATCAAAAAGAAGACAGTAACAAGTTGGAAACAACGTGGAGATAGTGCAACCCTCATACATTACTAGCGGGATTGTAAAATGCAGCCCCTATGGAACACAGTTTGGCGGTTCTGCAAAATGTTCAACAATTACCATATAACCTAGCAATTCAACTCCTGGGTGTATACCCATACAACTTGAAAGCAGGAACTCAGATACTTGTACACCAATATTGATAGAATTATTCACAGTAATACACACAGAATTATTCACAATCCAACAGGTGGATGGATAAACAACGTATATACATACGGTGGAATATTGTCCAACCATAAAAAGAATGATATACTGATAACGTGCTGCAACTTGGGAGAACCTTGTAAACATTATGCTAAGAAGCCAGACACTGGGTCACATGTTATATGATTGCATTTGTATAAAATGTCTAGAACAGGCAAATCTATAGAGACAGAAGGTAGATTAGTGGTTGCCAGGGACTGAAGGGAGAGGGGAATGGAGAGTTACTGTTAATGGCTATGGAGTTTGTTGGGGGCGGGGGGGATAGTGGTGATGGTTGCACAACCTTGAGAATACTTAAAACCACTGAATTGGACACTTTAAAATGGTGAATTTTATGGCATGTAAACTGTAGCTCAATTAAAAAAAAAAAAAACCAAAAAGCATGGTCGGCCAGATTTGGCCTGTGAGCTGGTTTGCCAATCCCTGGTATGAGACAAGTGAGGGATTTCAAGAGTTTTAAGTCACAAAAGTTTATTAAAGGCCCTTTGATAAACTGGCCCGTTTTCTGTCATATACAAAGAAGAACAAAAGACAGCATCCCATTTCATGTTTGGTTTCTACCCAAATGAGTAGTCACTCCAATGCTATTACTCCCATAATTTTAATCTCTCCAAATTTAAAATCTGCTTCCATGGATGTTTCTCCCAAAAACACTTAATTACCTCAATTGCGTCCAGAGTGTCATTCAGTTGTTTTCTTTCATTCTCTTTGTGATCCACCTCAGGCCCCTCATAGAAGACTCCAAAGTTTAGATACACTTGTACAGAACCAAAGCGGTTTTGCAGGTTTCTTAGACAAAGCTGATAAAAACCTGTAGGGATTCCTAGATCATTACCAAATATTTGGTCTCCCACCCTTTGTTAAGTTTCCTCTAGAGACACCTGTTCTCTAGTGTTAAATTTGTTAGTACAGCACTTTGTTTTCACTTGGGAAGTACAAAGATAAAAGTTTTGACATGCAGGACTGATCCTACACAAAACTCATTTTACTGAATATTATAATCATCTTTATAAGTATTTTACCAAATACTAGTAAATATACACTGGGTATAAAAGTGTTTTCTCCCTCTTTTCCAACCTACAATTTCTTATTAAGTAACCCCTTTTTGGAAGATTAAAACTCAGCAAATTGAGCTGAAATTAAGAGCATGATGTTAATTTCCTGCTCATTGTACACCATGAAAGCTGGGGGCCACCATCTTGAACTGGAAATTAGGGAAAAAATTGATGCATTGTGAATGAAAGAAACTATCCTGCTAAGAGTGAACTCTCCATAAAGTGGTCCATACAGGGTGCCGATTATTTGGGGTGTGTACTAGTACTGGTTCTCAACTGGGGTTGATTCCCTGTGTGGGAGTAGGAGTGGGATTAGAAATGTGTGGCAGTGTTTTTGATCGTCAAAATGATTAGAAGGCACTACTAGCATTTAAGGGCCAGGGATGCTAAGTATCCTGTAATGGTGACTATCCTGTGCTACGTAATGAAGATTGTCTTGTGTCAGTGATGCCCCTCTTGAGAAATGGCTATTTTAGTATTCCTGACTAGTAAGGAAGGAGTCCGAGGGTGTTGTAAAAACACGCTTGGCTGGTAACTGAAAGATTGGAGGTTTGAGTCCACCCAGATGTGCCTAGGAAGAAACTCCTGGTGATCCACATCCAAAAAATCAGCCATTAAAAACCCTATGGAGCACAGTTCTACTCTGACACACATGGGGTTATATTGACTCCATGGCAGCTCGTTTGGTTGACTAGTAAAGAAGGCAGTTAAAGCATGCTGGTGCTGTTCAAGGTGGGGATCGGCTCTATCTGGCTGTAGGAATCTTCTGGTGACTAGAGAAATGTGCTTTGTTGTAGAGTGCAGATATTTCACATTACCGTCCGTTTTCTTTTGTTCTAAATCTGCGTTTAGGTAACTGACTCAAGTATTCTGATAACCAGAAAGAAATGCTACTCCATAGTACATTTATTCATTGAGATTCTATATTATAAATGGGCTTCTCTGTTTTGGTCACTTTCTCAGAATCTGATCAGCTGGGGATGATGAGATAAAATTGAGCTTATGGATCCTGGAGTTCTTATAATAATTAGTCAGCTGGAGACCCTGATTCCAAACTGCCAGTGGACTGTCGCTGGATATTCTTGGATGTCAGGAGTCTCCAAGAAAGCTGGTGGTTTAACGGGTAGAAACCTGAATTTTTTTCCCCCTGTTGTTTCATCATATCTATATGGAAAAGGCTAGGCTTTTATATTTTAGGTCCTTAACTTCAGTACTTCCTCATTATTTCCTCAATTTTGTAGAAATCTATGATTATTATACAAATAGGTGTGGTGATGAGAACAGACCTGTCTCTTGGATGTAGAAGTTAATCTGACCCCGAACATCCTGGGAGGTGTCTATCAGGAAACCTTGTGGTGTATGTGCGGTGGCAGCAACATGCCGGTCATGTGACATTCCCAGTGTCCGCTGAACCTGCCAAGACAAATTAAAGAAGGAGAAAAGCCCTAAGTGATAAGGTTGACATCCCATAATCAGCAGTGCAATGGTTCTCAATCAGGAATGGTACTCCCTCCCCACCCCTGCCTTCTGGGGTGTTTGGAATTGAACGGAGGCTCTTTTTAATTGTCATAACAATGGGGTGGCAGCAACGCTGACTGTCCTGCACTGTTTGGGACAATATTGCAGGAACAAAGAGTTGTCTTGCCCAAAATGCCAACAGCGCCTGTCCTGCTGAGAAAGAAGACGTGTCTCACAGCTGGTGTGTATCAGTTGGTATGTATTATTTTCTCTGTAGAATTCTTGACTGAACTTGCTTGGTTGTTGAGCTTCCTGGTGGTGTCCCAGACTTGGGTTTATTTGCTGCTTGACAGCTGTGCCTACAGCAGGCACTCCAGGGAAACTTGTTCCCAAACTGGGTCTTGATGAACCCAGGCTACAAAGAGCTGATCAGTAGCTATTGTTATATAAATTCAGAGATAAGAAAAAATTCAAAGTGAATTTTAAGTTGCAGTGGAATTGAGTAAGATCAATGTAATCTATTACTATGTAAACAAAAACTAGAAAGTTAACAGGAGGTTCCTTAGATCAAGAACAAAGGAAATCAACAGCCCTAACTTTACTATCGATCCCACCATCTTTGGGCACTATGGTGTAAGATCACCTGGGTAAAACTACTTGGCCTTTGAGGCATTTCAGAAATTCAGCCCCACTGAAGGATATTTAAGATGATCTACCTAACCAATTCCTCTTTACAGCTGATAGGCCGGTGAGTGGCACAAATTCAAGTACTAGAATTTCAGTCACAACAACAAAACCAAACCCATTGGCGTCAATTCTGACTCATACCGACCCTATAGGACAGGGTAGAACTTCACCATAAGGTTTCCAAGCAGTAGCTGGTGGATTTGAATGATGACCTTTTAGTTAGCAGCCTGAGCTCTTAACTACTGCGCCACCAGGGCTCCAGAGTTTCAGTATAACCAGGTAATTTGAAAACGTTTACTTTCCTAAATAGGATTGTTTGATTGAATGGAGAAATCTTGTGCTATTGGTTCTCCAGTTTGCAGAAATTACCCCTAAAGACAGGAAAACAGATGTTGCTCCACCTACTCCTTGAACTGAAGCAGCTTTCTTTAAAATCTCTGGGTCTACAAAGTTCTCGTGACTGTTTCAACTTTGTACCACATCCATGTTTTAATAGTTTAAAAATGTATTCGCTCCCTCTCATCTCTACATCTGGGTAAATTTTGTTACCTTTTCAGGAAGGGGTATCCTGTGCTGAGTACCCTGTTTGGGGGCTTTCAGCACACTTCCATAGCTCCCAATTTGAGAAGCCAAGCCATATGTTTTAGCTCCCATTAAGGATTATTCATCTCCCGACAGTTTCTATCTAGCTGCAAGTCCATTTCATTAGCAGGTAGGAAGTCACAGCATAATAAAGACCAGAATTTTGCTTCGTCTAAGACTTGACCCACTTTACAAAAGGAGAAAAAGGTAGGTGCCCAGCTACCTACCTCGTAGCTGAAATAGAAATAGCCAGTCTGGTGGGCAAATTGCCAAAAGCATTCTGAACCTCTTGGTGGGATCATGATGGCAAAATCATAACGGTCTGCTCCATGGAAGAGTGGCTGTTCCCCGGAGTCACTTAGGGGTTCTGTCTTCTGGCTCCTAGCAGAGGCCACTAGGTTCAGAACCACCAGCCCAGCACCAAAGAACAAAGGACACATACTGCTTTCTGGGTTCCTCTGCAGGTGTATACTGCTTGCAACCCAGTGGAACCAAGTAGTCCACACAATCACTAGGGTAATCATTAACTCCACAAGTCATGTTTAGGCCAATTTCAGGGTGACACATAGATATTCCATAATAGAACTGGCATGATACTTCCATGTTTGACTCACAGGAAAAGTTTTAACTTTTACCTCAAACACTTAATGGCTTATCAAACCTATTTCGTAACTGATATGTAGAAGCTACTACCTCAAGATAGTTATTTCCATTCTTGCTTGTTGGAGATAAAATGTTGGGTAAGTTTATTTGCAACCACCTGGATATACTGACAGAAGCTGGCTGTGAGATTTTTGTCTCCTTCACTCATGTCAAATTGCTAGGTGATATATATTGCTCCTATAAGATCCATGGGGCAACAACTGCTTCAACAGGCGTTTTTCTGTAGCTTAGATAGCAAAGCACAGCATTCAGATACGTGCAGAAATTTAAAGGGATGAATACAGGGAGCAGCAAGAGACAGAGTTCAAAACCTCTCCACTGGTAATCCTGCTTGTTGTGATTCTGCAACCTTCCACCTGACAAGATTCAGTCATCAGAAGCTATCTATCTAAAACCCACTTAAAGGCTTGTAGTAGAGGATACTGTGTGGTTTAAAATCAGGAAAGGTGTACATCAGGGCTGTATCCTTTAACCATGCCTATTCGGTCTGTATGCTGAGCAGATAATCCGAGAAGCTGGACTATATGAAGAACAGCGTAGCATCAGGATTGGTGGAAGACTTATTAACAACCCGTGATTTGCAGACAGCACAGCCTTGCTTGCTGAAAGCGAAGAGGACTTGAAGCACTTACTGATGATGATCAAAGACTACAGCCTTCAGTATGGGTTACACCTCAACATGAAGAAAATAAATCCTCACAACTGGATCAATAAGTAGCATGATGCTAAAGAGGAAAATACTGAAATCAAGGATTTCATTTTACTTGGATCTACAGTCAACGCACATAGAACCAGCGGTCGATAAATCAAACAAGGTATTGTGTTGGGCAAATCTGCTGCAAAAGACCTCTTTAAAGTGTTGAAAACCACAGATGTCACTTGGGGACTAAGGTGCATCTGACCCGAGCCATGAGTCTTAGGCTGGGTTCTCTAGAGAAGCAAAAACCAGTGAAGCGTGTTTATATGTGTGTGTGCGTGCGCATGGGTGTGTGTGTGTGTGTGTGTGTAGAGAGAGAGAAAGAAGAGAAAGATTTATCTCAAGGAAATGGCTCACGCAGTTGTAGAGGCTGGCAAATCCCAAATACATGGGTCAGGCATCAGGCTGGAGGCTTCTCCTGACTCACGTAGGCTGGGGGGCTGACAAAACAAGATTGGTAGGTCAAACAGCAGGCCACTGGCCCACAGGCTACAGAGACTGACGAATCTCAAGATTGGCAGGTCAGATGGCAGGCAGTCCACTGGATCACAGGCTGCAGAGGCTGATGAATCTCAAGATCTGCAGGTAAGCTGCTAGTTCAAGTCCCAAGACATGGAGTTCACGTGATGGCGAGCAGGATGCGGGATCCAGAGCAAGAGCCTTTCTGGAACATCCATTTATATACTGGAGGCAGGCCACACACCGAAGGGATTCCCTTTCACCAAACTAGCTGCTCATAGCAGATCTCATCATGAAGTCGATTACATAACTGCCAAATTACATCAAACTGCCAAACCACTGAGAATGATGGCCCAGCCAAGTTGACACATGACCTTAACCATCACATTACACCCCTTGCCAGCCTGGCACCTGTACACATCTTAAACCATACATAATCTCTAAATTAAGACAATTATAGAGTGATACTTGAATGTAATATCATACAATTAACACATGTACAACTGAAAACACAGTAGCCCTGTTTACATCTTATAAGTGAGGAAAACAAAAATATTTGATGCCCACATACAAGGAAGAAGTATTCATAACACTTATAGTTCTTTGTGTAAATACTCACATGGTGTAACTGGTATCTAGAACTACTATCTTCCACCACTCATTCTGTATTCCTTTTATCCTCAGCAAGCACCTCAGCTGGTCATGGTTCTTCACCTGGTTGGGTGACCCAAACCTTTATTCATGAAGGGTCTGGGCCATTAGTAGTCATGTCAAAATGGGATTGCTGTAATTTTCCATTGACTTTAATCACAGGGCATGGGAGTATTAGGAGATGCCCTAAGGGATCTCCTGTATTCCAGACTTTTATCGATTGAATTGTGTTGCCCAAAAATATGTCTCAAATTGGCTAGGCCATGATTCCCCGTATTGTATGGTTGTCCACCATTTTGTGATCTTATGTGACTATCCTATGTGTTGTGAATCCTAACCTTTATGATAATAATGAGGCAGGATTAGAGGTAATTATGTTAATGAGGCAGGACTCGATCTATAGGTTTAGGTTGTATCTTGAGTCCATTTCTTTCTGAGATATAAAAGAAACGAGCAGAGAGGAGAGGGACCTCATGCCACCAAGAAAGAAGCCCGCAGCACAGTGCATCCTTTGAACTCAGGGTCCCTGCACTGAGAAGCTCCTAGACCAGGGGAAGATTGATGACAAAGACCTTCCCCCAGATCCAATAGAGAAGGAAAGCATTCCCTGGGAGCTGGCACCCTGAATTCAGACTTCTAGCATCCTAGACTGTGAGAGAATAAAATTCTGTTACAGCCATCCACTTGTGGCATTTCTGTTATAGCAGCAGTAGGTAACTAAGACACAGACATACTCTTCTGTGCCTCCATTATGGAATATCAATCTGATTTTTTCTTGGTAATTAGGATCAATCACATCAGCCAATATGGTAACTCCCTTCTTTGCCTTTTGATCCAGAGGCATGAGGAGACCAAAGTGTCCAGGGGGCATTCTTAAATTCCAGTTCAGTGAAATCAGTGATGTGTCACCAGGTGGGAGCATTCCTCCCTTTGGAACTAAGGCCTCTAGACTCACAGAGCATAGGGTTGTGGGGACATGTAGCAAAAATTTTGCAAATGGTGCCACTCCCATTTCCACCCCTTGGTTCCTGGACTCATGAATCCTGGCTATGGGGAAAACAGCACAATATGTTAGATGCTGGTTTAGAGCATATACAGTCTTCTGGAGACTGTCCCTCCAACCCTGCAAGGTATTGCCACCTAGCTGGCCCTGTGATTGGGTCTTTAGAAGGCCATTCCATCATTCCATCAAGCCAGCTGCTTCAGGATGATGGGAAACATGGTAAGACCAGTGAATTCCATGAGCATGGGCCCATTCTTGTACTTCAGTTGCTGTGTGGTGAGTTCCTTGATCCAAGGTGGTGCTGTGTGGGATACCATGACGGTGGGTAAGGTGTTCTGTGAGTCCAAGGATGGTGGTTTTGGCAGAAGCATTGTGTGCAGAGAAGGTAAATCTCTATCCAGAATAAGTGTCTATCCTAGTAAGAATGAAACATTGCCCTTTCCATGATGGAAGTGGTCCAATGTAATCAACCTGCCACCAGGTTGCTGGCTGATCACCTCTAGGAATGGTGCCATATAGGGGACTCAGTGTTGGTCTCTGCTGCTGACACATTGGGCACTCAGCAGTGGCTGTAACCAAGTTGGCCTTGGTGAGTGAAAGTGTGTTGCTGAGCCCATGCGTAACCTCCATCCTTTCCATCATGGCCACTTTGTTCATGAGCCCATTGGGCAGTGATGGAAGTGGCTGGGAAAAAGGGAATGACTGATTTCCACAGAATGTATCATCCTATCCACTTGATTATTAAAATCCTCCTCTGCCGATGTCACACTTTGGTGAGCATTCACAAGAGGCACAAATATCTTCACTTCTTTAGCCTATTCAGAGAGGTCTATCCACATACCTCTTAGCTGTACCTCCTTGTCTCCAATTTTCTAATCATGTTTCTTCCAAGTCCCTGACCATCCAGCCAAACCATTGCCCATAGCCCAGGAATCAGTATATAGTTGCACATCTGGCCATTTCTCCTTCCAAGCAAAGTGAACGACCAGGTACCCTGCTCAAAGTTCTACCCATTGGGAGAATTTCCCTTCACCACTGTCCTACAGGGAGGTCCCAGAAAGGGGCTGTAATGCTGCTGCTGTCCACTTTTGAGTGGTGCATGCATATCGCACAGAACCATTTGTAAACCAGGCACGAGTCTCTTCCTCAGTCAACTGATCATAAGGAACTCCCCATGAGGCCATAGGTACAGTCTGGGAGAGGGCAGGTAATGTGACAGGAGCGGGGACCATGGACATTTGGACCACTTCCTCATGCAACTTACTTGTGCCTTCAGGTCCTACTCAGGCCCGATCTCATATATACCACTTCCATTCAATGATGGAGTGCTTCTGTGCATGTCCGACTATATGACTGTGTGGGTCAGACAACATCCAATTCACGACGGGCAATTCATGATGCTGACTTGGTGTCCCATGGTTAAGCATTCAATCTCTGCTAAGACCTAGTAACAAGCCAAAAGTTGTTTCTCAAAAGGAGAATAGTTATCTGTATAGGATGGCAGGGCTTTGCTCCAAAATCCTAAGGGCCTGTGTTGTGATTCACCAATAGGGGCCTGCCAAAGACTCCAAACAGCATCTTTATCTGCCACTGACACTTCAAACACCATTGGACCAGCTCGATCATATGGCCCAAGTGGCAGAGCGGCTTGCATGGCAGCCTGAACCTGTTGCAGCACTTTCTTTTGTTCTGGGCCCCACTCAAAGCTAGAAGCTTTTTGACTCACTTGATAAATAGGCCAGAGTAGCACACCTAAATGAGGGATATGTTGCCTTCAAAATCCAAAGAAGCCCACCAGGTGTTGTGCCTCTTTTTTAGTTGTGGGAGGGGCCACATGCAACAACTCACCTTTACTTTAGAAGGAATATGTGGACATGTTCCACACCACTGGACTAGAAATTTCACTGAGGTGGAAGGCACCTGAATTTTTGTTGGGTTAATTTCCCACACAAATGTCTTACCAATAAGTCTAGAGTCACTGATACTTCTTCCTTACTAGGTCCAGTCAGCATAATGTCATCATTGTAATAGACCAATGTGGTGACTTACGGAAGAGAAAGGTGGTCAGAGTCCCTGCAGACTAAACTATGACATAGGACTGGAGAGTTGGTATACCCCTGAGGTAAGACAGTGAAGGTATATTGCTGGCCTTGCCAGCTGAAGCAAACTGCTCCTGGTGGTCCTTTGAAACAGGTATGGAGAAAAAGGCATTAGCCAGATCAGTAGCTGCATACCAGATACCAGGAAATATATGGATTTGCTCAAGCAATGAAGCTACATCTGGAATAGCAGCTGCAGTTGGAGTCACCACCTGGTTAAATTTTCAGTAATCCACTGTCATTCTCCAAGATCCATGTTTTTTGCACAGGGCAAAGAGGCAAGTTGAATGGGAATGTGGTGGGAATCATCACCCCTGCATCTTTCAAGTCTTTGATGGTAGCAGTAATCTCTGCAGTCCCTCCAAGATACAGTATTGCTTTTGGATTAGTATTTTCCTAGGTAGTAGTAGTTCTAATGGTTTCCACTTAGCCTTTCCTACCAGAATAGCCCTTTCTCCACAGGTCAGGGCTCCTATGTGGGGGTTCTGCCACTTGCTGTTTATGAATTATGGTTCTGTGGAAATCACTTCAGGATGGTTTTGGGGGCCCACTAGACCCACTGTGAGACAGACATGAGCTAAGACTCCATTAATAGCTGGACCTCCATATGCCCCCTCTCTGACTGGTGGGCCACAGTGACATTTTGGGTCTCCTGGAATTACTGTCAGTTCAGAGCCTGTGCCCAGTAAGCCCCAAAAAGTTTGATTATTTCCTTTCCCCCAGTGAACAGTCACTCTCGTAAAAGGCCACAGATCCCTTTGGGGAAGGCTAGGAGAAAAGTTAACAGTATAAATTTCTAGGAGTGCAGTGGGGTCCTTCGTTAAGGGGACCTGGACTACCCTTTGTTCAGTAGGTTGTGGGTCTTGTAAACTGGTTCAATCTGGGGATTGAGGGGCTGTGACTCTCTTTTCTGGCGATTCAAGTTAGATTGCTGTTGACTTGACCTAGAATTCTTCCTTTTGTACAGATCAAGTAAATGTTTAGTAGATTTCCCATCTGTTTCACTTCTAAGGACAGGATGACTAAGTAGCCAACGCCATAAGTATATAGGAGTCAGACTATTGTGATGACTGCTTTGACTCCACTGTCCATTATGGTAATGACGCCCACCTTGTCTTTGTTGATTGAGTGCTGCCACTTGGCCCCTACCACCACAGGATCCAATCAGCCGCATTGTAGTTAGGTGTCTTAGTTAGGGCAGTTACCACTGTCAAATCTGACTTATGTAAAATAGCAATCACAGCAGTCTTCAAGGATGCTGGGGCTCCCTTTGCAAATTTGTTCTTCAGCTTTGTGGTAAAATGTGTCTCCTCTGGGCGTCCGTGTGTGGGTCTGTGGGTCTAACCTGATAAATTCACTGTAACATAGCAGTTTTCCCTAAGCCTTTGGGTACCATCTTCTACAGTATACCAAGGCAGTTCCGGTACTTCAGTTTTATTTACTGTAGGCCATGGCATAATCCGTGCCTCAGTGAACCAACCAAATAAACTATTAGATCGTTTCCTAACCTCTCAAGCTGAACACTGAATGAAGACTCTGTGCTTACTGAGCCCATATCAATAAACTCAGACTGATGCAACTTTATGTTCCTTGCACCATTATCCCACACATATTCCCCAGATACCTGTAAATATAAGAGAAGTCAAGCAGTTCCTTTGAAGTGTTGCATACCTACTCCTGGGTCACACTTTGTATTCCACCTTTTGGGGCTTGCTGGGACTTAGGTCTAGTTGTAGGTCTAGAAACAAAAATGGGTGGTAGTGATGTGTTATGAGAATATTCAGTAGTGTTTTGTAAGACATCTGTCTCACGTGATGCACCAGGCAGTGACTCAGATGCCTCCCTAGGGGTAACTCAGACAAAGGCTCTTCAGACACAGCTTATCAGATGGGCGTGGAAGGGCTAATGGTTTTACTGGGGATGGTGGCTTAACAGATAAGGATGAAGTAATCTCCTCAGATAGGAGTGAGAAGGCTGGTTCTTGTGGCAACAGTGATACAACGGAATTTAGGGGCTCAATGTCCCAGCTTTCTGGTCACCTGCCCATATGTCCCCATCCCAAGTTTCAGAATGCGGAGTGGGGCCAAGATGGCAGAGTAGTCAGATGCTTTCTGAGGTCCCTCTTACAACAAAGACCCCAAAAAACAAGTGGATCAATTATATATTACAATCTAGGAGGCTTGAACATCAAAGACAAAGTTGAGGAGTTGGACTGAGTGGCAGGGGGAGGGAGAGACAGTTCAAAAGCAGGAAGTATTTGCCAGACCTGATCTGGCTGGCACCCTGCAGGCTAGATCAACTGAGCAGTGCTCAGGATGAGTTCTCCACACTGAGAGAAACCAAGTGGCACAGAGTCTGCTCAAGCCACCGGAACCAGGGAGAGGCGGCACTGAATCAGAGAAAGTTAAGTGCAAGCATCTAACTTACCACGTGGAATCAAAAAAAACCCTTCCCCCCTCTGGAAAGTACTTCTCTCCCATTAAATACCCACCTCCTCCCTGTTCTGCTCCTGTCCCTGTCTGGCTTCAGCCTCTGGGACAAAAGTGGGACCTGTTGGGCGCCTTGAGCCATTCTCCCAGCTTTGGAGAGGGAACAAATTAACAAACAGGAAAAAATAATCTGCCAGCTCCCCTAAGCTGGGAACTCAGGACAGGTACAGCCCCTTTGCCTAGACACAGGCATAAGGGTTCCGTGGACTTTGAATGCCTTTGGCCCCTGCCTAGACCTGTGTGGGCCCATTTCAACAGTGTAGGCCCTCAATACCACAGTACCACAGGGTATATACCTGAAGCCTATTTCCAACTGCAACAGCTAAGGGGGAGTGGCAGATTTCGTGATATTTGACACCACCCTGCCCATTAAGCAGTGTCCTCACCTACCCACATCAGGGGCCTGAGGACTGGTGGCTCCACCCACTCCACCTAACCACCTGCAACAGGGGTCAGAGAGTGAGTAGTGCCTCCCAGTCCTTACAGCCAACAGCACTGAGTGCCCAAATTCCAGCTGCAAAACCCACCCACAAGCTCTAGGGAACAGGGCACGCCTTCCACTCAGGGACTCAGGGGTAGCCCCCTACCTTGCTCAGCACATAACCCCCTACTTCAGCCAGATACCTGGTCCTACTCCAATCACCTCTACGTAGCCCTGCCCGTCTAGGACTGTAGGTGAGAACCTGCACCACACACTCAGTGACCGACGACCTGGACACCTGAGCTGAATCCACACAAGAAAATTAAACAGACTCCTGAGCTCACATACCTAGTAACGGCTCTGACCACCTGGTGACAGGACGTGAGAGCTTCAAAGACGCTAGCAATCAAACTAGCTCACTTGACCAGCCTATTTGGGCATATCAAAACAAGAAGCTAGGACACGGTAAACAAACATAAAATAAATAAATACAATAACATTTCTGAGACCATTTAAGCAATGGCCCTGCCCTGCAGATTCTGGGTGTTGGCCACACTCTCCAGATTCTGGGTGGAGGCCCCTCAGTCCTGGGCTTCAGCTCCCCATTCCAGGACCACTGGGACAGCAACTCTGCTCCCTCAGATTTGAGTGGCCCCATTCCTGTAGTCAGTCTGAGTGGCAGCCCAACCCCCTTGGCCCTGGCAGACTCCATTCTTCTACTCCTTGTGCATGGCAGCGCCATCCCCTTGGCTTTGAGCAGCAGATCTGGCCCCATCCTCTAGCACTTATGGACGGTAGCCCCACACTCTGGAACTGACTTGGTGAAGATCTGACCCTTTGAAATGTAAGAGGCCATGGCTCCACCCTTTGGCACCCCAGAGGTCGTGGCCCTACCCTTTGAGACCAAGGCAGCTCTGCTTCCTGTGCTCCTTGTCTCTTCAGCTTCTGCCTCCTGGTTCCTTGGCCTCTCGGTCCCTCAGACCTCTTGGGCCAGCTCGGCCTCTGCTCTGTTCAGGCAAGTGTTACAAAGCTCTTTAGTTCTACTGGTAAGTGCCTGGAGGCACCCCTCTCCACCGGGAAGCCTCCTGCCCAAAGGCACTCAAGCTATCTTGCTCCGTGGGTCAGCTCCCATGTTGTCTCACACCGCTCTCCTGGTTTTGCTGCTGCCATTTCTCTGCTGCTGCTTCTCGCTATCTGCATCATCTCCAGTGTTACAGCTCTCCTCACTTCCTTTTGAGCCCTCACCAGAATTGTTTTTGATGTCCATAACTCCACAACAGTCTGTTCAATTCAATCTAGACTTTTACTATTAGGCACTTTAAAACTCTTCCAGCCTTTTCCCATTACTCAGTTCCAAAACTGCTTGCACACTGTAGGTACCTGTCAGAGCAGCACTCCACTCCTGGCACCAAACTCTGTCTTAGTTATCTAGTGCTGCTATAACAGAAATATCACAAGTGGATGGCTTTACCAAACAGAATTTTATTCCCTCACAGTCTAGGAGGCTAGAAGTCTGAATTCAGGGTGCCAGCTCCAGGGGAAGTCTTTCTCTCTGTGTTGGCTCTGGGGAAAGTCCTTGTCATCAATCTTCCCCTGGTCTGGGTGCCTCTCTGTGTAGGGACTCCTGGTCCAAAGGCCACACTCCACTCCTGGCTCTTCTTGCTTGGTGGTAATGAGGACCCCCTCCTCCCTGCTTGCTTCTCTCTTTTATATCTCAAAAGAGACTGACTCAGGATGTAACCTAAGCCTGTAAATTGTGTCCTTCAATAACATAAGTGCCTATAATCTTGCCTCATTAACATCACAGAGGTTAGGATTTCCAAAAAATCCATTGCCGTCAAGCCGATTCCATCTCATAGCAACCCTATAGGACAGAGTAAGACTACCCCGCAGGGTTTCCAAGGAGCAGCTGGTGGATTCAAACTGCTGACTTTTAGGTTAGCAATGGAATGAATGATTAACTACTGCGCCACCAGGGCTTCATGATTTACAACACATAAGAAAATTACATCATATCACAAAATGGAGGATAACCATACAATTCTGGGAATCATGGTCCAGTCAAGTTGACACACAGTTTTGGGGGACACAATTTAATCCATAACAGACACTATTTGAGGTTGGAAATTCAGTTGGCATTGTAATTCAGCCACTTTTATGGTAAGACTCTGGGTTTGGTTTTAGGCAGTATCAGTTCTGTTGCTACAAGAAATAAGGCTTCCTTTCAGGGCACAAGTGGTAACTTTGTGTTCGTTTACGCGGTGCTTGAGCTGCGATTCTGAAGCACTGAGCCATCTCTTTCTTTCACCACTTTGTCTAGTGAAAGTAGGACCAGCCAACCAGCTTTCTTACATTTGTCATTTTGAAAAAATCGTAGAAAAGTATCAAACGTGCAATCACCCAGAGTCTCGCCTCTCATCAGTACTTGATCTCTTGGTGGTGATATTTTGTGTATTTCTCTTGCCACCTCACACCTTGGATTAGCGGTGCCCTCTTTACTACTGTAAGCAGAGTCATCAACATTTTTAAGACTAATGAGACTTGAGAACCAATTTAGAAAACTCATTCTTCCAATTTTGTTTCTGTAGAACCACTCTTGGTACCAAATGTCTTAGGCTGGGCTCTCTAGAGAAGCAAAACCACTGAAGTGCATATGTATGTGTGTGTGTATGTGTGTGTATGTAGAGAGAGAGAAAGATTTACATTGAGGAAATGGTTCACGTGGTTTTACAAGATGGAAAGTCCCAAGTCCGTGGATGAGGCTGGTGGCTTTTCCTGACTCATATACGAACCCAAGATCGGCAGGTCAGAAGGTAGTCTGCTGGCTTACAGGCTTTGGAGGCTGATGAATCCCAAGATTGGCAGGTAAGCTACTAGCTCAAGTCCCAAGAATCAGAGGTCACGTAGTGACAAGCGGAATACAGGACGTAGTGCAAGATCCTTGCTGGAATGTTTATAGACTAGAGGCAGCCACACCCCCAAGAAAACTGCTTTTCAACTGACTGGCTGCTCATAGCAGATCTCATCATGGAGTTGATTACATCATTATGTAACTGCCAAATAACATCATAACTAGAAAACCAGTGAAAATCATGGCTCAGCCAAGTTGACACACGGTCTTAACCATCACATCATGATATTTTCAGTCGCTTCATATGCATGTGAAAGCTGGTCAAACAATGAGGAAGATCAAAGAATTGATGCCTTTGAATCATGATGTTGGTGAAGAATATTGAATATACCATGGACTGCCGGAAGAACGAACAAATCTGTCTTGGTAGAAGTACAGCCAGTGTGCTCCTTGGAAGTGAGGATGGTGACACTTCATCTCATGTACTTTGGACATGTTCTCAGGAGGGACCAGTCCCTGGAGAAGGACATCATGCTTGGTAAGGTAGAGGGTCAGCAAAAAAGAGGAAGACCCTTGATGAGATGGATTGACACAGTAGCTGCAACAGTGAGCTCAAACATAGAAATGATTGTGAGGCTAGCACAGGACCAGGCATTGGCTTGTTCTGTTGTACTTGGGGTCACTGAGTAGGGACCAATTTGACAGCACAACAACACGTTGTTCAAAGCTTCAATCTTTATTCTTTTATCCGTGACTTCACTCCCAAGAAAAAGAGGCACATTTGGTGGCGCAGTGGTTAAGAGCTTGGCTGCTAGCCAAAAGGTCAGCAGTTCAAATCTACCAGCCATTCCATGGAAACTGTATGGGGAAGTTCTCTGTCCTGTAGGGTTGCTGTGAGTCAGAATCAACTGGACGACAATGGGTTTTTTAATGGAGTTTATGACAGGCACTGTGCTAAGAGATTTACCTGCACTTATTTTCACAGTGACTCTACAAGTAGGAGGTACTATTACCTACTGACCATGCAGAAACTAGATCGGCTTGCTCATGGTCCCACACACCTGGCAGAGCTGAGGGCTGGGGCCCTCAAAGGGCCTCACACTTTTAACCCCAAGTACAGTTTGTCTCAAATTGTCAGTCCCTGAGTTCTGAGAATGTATAAATCTTATTTCAGTGGTAATTTTTTAAAAATCTTTTTTAAATTTTATTGTGCTTTAGGTGAAAGTTTACAGTGCAAATTAGTTTCTCATTTAAAAATTTATACCCAAATTTTTTGTGACATTGGTTGCAATTCCTGCAGTGTGTCAGCACTCTCCCTTATCCATCCTGGGCTCCACATGTCCATTTGTCTGGCTTTTTTTTTTTTAAATTGTGCTTTAAGTGAAAGTTTACAATTCAAGTTAGTCTCTCATACAAAAATTTATACATAGTTATGTGAGCCTAGTTGCTCTCCCTATACTATGACAGCACACTCCTCCTTTCCACCCTGAATTTCCTATGTTCATTCAACCAGCTCCTGGCCCTTTCTGCCTTCTCATCTTGCCTCCAGACAGGAGCTTCCCATTTAGTCTCATGTATCTACTTGAGCGAAGAAGAACACTCTTCACGAGTATCATTTTATGTCCCATAGTCCAGTCTAATCTTTGTCTGAAGAGTTGGCCTCAGGAATGGTTTTAGTTTGGGGCTAACAGAGAGTTCGAGGGCCATGTCTTCTGGGGTCCCTCCAGTCTCAGTCAAACCATTATGTCTGGTCTTTTTACTAGAATTTGAGTTCTTCACCCCACTTTTCTCCTGCTGTGTCAGGGAATCTCTGTTGTGTTCCCTGTCAGGGCAGTTATTGGTGATAGCCGGCACCATCTAGTTCTTCTGGTCTCAGGCTGATAAAGTCTCTGGTTTATGTGGCCTTTTCTGTCTCTTGGGCTAATATTTTTCTTGTGCCTTTGGTATTCTTCATTCCCCTTTGCTCCAGGTGGGTTGGGACCAGTTAGTGCATCTTAGATGGCCTTTCGCTAGCTTTTAAGACCCCAGATTCCACTGACCAAAGTCGGATGCAGAACATTTTCTTAAACTTTGTTATGCAAGTTGACCTAGATGTCCCGTGAAACCATGGTCCCCAGATCCCTGCCCCTGCTATTCTTTCCCTCGAAGTGTTTTGTTGTATTCAGGAAACTTCTAAGCTTTGGTTTAGTCCAAATGTGGTGACTTCTCCTGTAGTATGTGTAGTCCTTGCCTTAACCTAGGATAATTCTTGTCCACTATCTAGTCAGTGAATAACCCTCTCCCTCCCTTCCCACCCTTGTAACCATCAAAGAATGTTTTCTTCTGTGTTTAAACCTTTTCTTGAGTTCTTATAATAGTGGTCTTATACAATATTTGTCCTTTTGTGACTAAATTCACTCAGCATAATGCTTTCCACATCATCCATGTTATGAGATGTTTCACAGATTCATCATTGTTATTTTTATCACTGTGTAGTACTCCATTGTGTGAATATACCGTAATTTATCCATTCGTCTGTTGATGGACACCTAGGATGTTTCCATCTGTTTACTGTTGTGAACAGTGCTGCAGTGAACATGGGTGTGCATATATCTATTCATGTGATGGCTCTTATTTCTCTAGGATATATTCCAAGGAGTGGGATTACTGGATCATATAGTACTTCTATTTCTAGCTTTTTAAGGAAGTGCCAAATCTATTCCCAAAGTGGTTGTACCATTTTACATTCCTGCCAACAGTACATAAGTGTTCCAGTCTCTCCACAACCTCTCCAACGTTTATTATTTTGTGTTTTTTTGATTAATCCTAGACTTGTTGGGGTGAGATGGTGTCTCATTGTAGGTTTGATTTGCATTTCTCTCACGGCTAATGATAGTGTTTCCTCAAGTGTCTGTTAGCTGCCTGAATGTCTTCTTTGGCGAAGTGCCTGTTCATATCCTTTGCCCATTTTTAAATTGGGTTATTTCTCTTTCTGTTGTTGAGGTTTTGCAGTATCTTGTAGATTTTGGAGACTAGACGCTAATTGGATTTGTCAAAGCCAAAAATTTTTTCCCAGTCTGTAGGTTGTCTATTTACTCTTTTAGTAAAGTCTTCTGATGAACATAATTGTTTGATTTTTAGGAGCTCCCAGTTACCTAGTTTCTCTTCTGGTGTTTGTGCATTGTTACTATGGTTCGTTTTCTCTTTATGCTGTGTATTGGGGCTCCTAGCATTGTCTCTGTTTTTTCTTCCATGATCTTTATCATTTTCAATTTTATATTTAGGTCTTTGACCCATTTTGAGTTAGTTTTTGTGCATGGTTTGAGGTATGGGTCTTGTTTCAGTGTTTTGCAGATGGATATCCAGTTATGCCAGCACCATTTGTTAAAGAGACTCTTTTCCCCAGTTAATGGACTTTGGGCCTTTGTCAAATATCAGCTGCTCATAGGCGGATGAATTTTTGTCCGGATTCTCAATTCTGTTCCATCGGTCTGTGTATCTGTTGTTGTACCAGTACCAGGCTGTTTTGACTGCCATGGCAGTGTAATAGGTTCTAAAATCAGGTAGTGTGAGCCTCCCACTTTGTTATTCTTCAGTAATGCTTTACTTATCTGGGGCCTCTTCCCTTTCCATATGAAGTTGTTGATTTGTTTCTCCATATCATTAAAAAATGCCATTGGAATTTGGATTGGGATTGCATTGTATCTGTAGATTGCTTTCGGTAGAATTGACATTTTCACAATGTTGAGTCTTCCTTTCCATGAGCAAGGTATGTTTTTCCACTTATGCAGGTCTCTTTTGGTTTCTTGCAGTAGTGTCTGGTAGTATTTATTGTATAGGTCTTTTACATCTCTGGTTTGATTTATTCCTAAGTATTTTATCTTCTTGGGGACTATTGTAAATAGTATTGATTTGGTGATTTCCTCTTGGAAGTTCTCTTTGTTGGTGTAGAGGAATCCAACTGATTTTTGTATGTTTATCTTGTATCCTGAAACTTTGTTGAAATCTTCTAATAGTTCCGGTAGTTTTCTTGTGGATTCTTTGGGGTTTTTTGTGTATAAGATCATATCATCTGCAAATAGAGATACTTTTACTTCTTCCTTACCAATTTGGGTGCCCTTTCTTTTTCTAGCCTAATTGCTCTGGCTAGGCCCTCCAGCACAATGTTGAATAATAGTGGTGATAGAGGGCATCCTTGTCTGGTTCCCATTCTCAAGGGGAATGTTTTCAGACTCTCTCCATTTAGGATGATGTTGACCTTTGGCTTTGTATAAATGCCCTTAATTATGTTGAAGAATTTCCCTCTATTCCTGTTTTTCTGAGAGTTTTTATTATGAATGGGTGTTGGACTTTGTCAGATGCCTTTTTTGCTTGAGTTGATAAGATCATGTGGTTCTTGTTTTTTGTTTTATTTATGTGACGGATTACATCAATTGTTTCTGTAATGTTGAACCATCCCTGCATACCTGGTAAAAATCCCACTTGTTCCTGGTGAATTATTTTTTTGATATGTTGTTGAATTCTATTGAATAGAATTTTGTTGAGGATTTTTGTGTCAATGTTCATGAGGCATACTGGTCCGTAATTTTCTTTTTTTGTGGTGTCTTTACCTGGTTTTGGTATCAGGGTTATACTGGCTTCATAGAACGAATTTGGGAGTATTCCATCCTTTACTATGGTCTGAAATACCTTTAGTAGTAGTGGTGTTAACTCTTCTTTTAAAGTTTGGTAGAATTCTCCAGTGTAACTGTCTGGGCCAGGGCTTTTTTTTGTTGGGAGTTTTCTAAATTACCTTTTCTCTCTGTCCTTTTGTTATAGGTTTATTTAGTTGTTCTGCCTCTGTTTGTGTAAGTTTAGGTAGGTAGTGAGTTTCTAGAAACTTGTCCATTTCCTCTAGGTTTTCAAATTTGTTAGAGTACAGTTTTTCATAGTATTCTGTTATGAGTCTTTTAATTTCAGTTGGGTCTGTTGTGACATCACCCATCTCATTTCTTATACAGCTTATCTGCTTTCTCTCCTGTTTTTCTTTTGTCAGTTTGGCCAGTGGTTTATCAATTTTGTTGATCTTTTCAAAGAACCAGCTTTTGGTCTTGTTAACTCTTTCAGTTGTTTTTCTGTTCTCTATTTCATTTAATTCTGCTCTAATTCTTATTGTTAACTTTCTCCTGGCACCCAAGGGCTTCTTTTTGCTGCTCTTTCTACTTGTTCCAGTTGTAGAGTTAATGTTTTGATTTTGGCCCTTTCTTCTTTCTGGATGTGTGCATTTATTGCTATAAACTGACCTCTGAGCACTGCTTTTGCTGTGTCCCAGGGGTTCTGGTAGGATGTGTTTTCATTCTTGTTTGAGTCTATGAATTTCTTTATTCCGTCCTTTATTTGTTCTCGTTTTTGAGCAAGGTGTTGTTCAGTTTCCATGTGTTTGAGTTTTTTCCTTGCTTTTTCTGTTATTGGTTTCTACTTTTATGGTTTGATGATCAGAAAAGATGCTATGTAATATTTCGATGTTTGGATTCTGTTAAGGCTTGCTTTATGGCCTTATATGTGGTCTATTCTGGAGAATGATCCATGTGCATTGGAAAAGAAAGTATACTTGGCTGCTGTTGAGTGGGGTATTTGGTATATGTCTATGAGATCAACTTGGCTGATTGTAGCATTTAGATCTTCCGTGTCTTAATTGAGCTTCTTTCTGGATCTTCTGTCCTTCACCGAAATTGGTGTGTTGAAGTCTCCTACTATTATTGTGGAGCTGTCTCTCTTTTCAATGCTGTTAGAATTTGTTTTATGTATTTCAGGGCCCTGTCATTGGGTGTGTAAATATTTATTATGGTTATGTCCTTCTAGTGTATTGGCCCTTTAATCATTATATAGTGTCCTTTATCCTTTGTGGTGGATTTTACTTTAAAGTCTGTTTTGTCAGAGATTAATGTTGCCACGCCTGCTCTTTTTTAATTGTTGCTCGCTTTATTTTTTTCCAACTGTTAAGTTTTAGTTTATTTCTGTCTTTAAGTCTTAGGTGTGTCTCTTGTAGGCAGGATATAGACAGATCATGTTTTTTAATCCATTCTGCCACTCTCTGTCTCTTTATTGGTGCATTTAGTCCGTTTAAATTTAGTGTGATTATTAATAGGTATGAGTTTAGTGCCGTCATTTTGACGTCTTTTTTTCTGTGTTGTTGACAGTTTGTTCCATTTACTTTTCTGTGCTGAGTCGTTTTTCTTTACGTATTTTCTTTTCATGTTTTTCATTGTTGTTGGTTTTGTGTTTGCTGAGTTTTTGTATTTTTCTTGTTTTTTATTTTGATGTGTAGTATTGTTAGTTTCCTTTATGGTTACCTGAATATTTACCCCTATTTTTCTAAATTTAAACCATTCTTTTATTTCTTTATATTGCCTTGACTTCCTCTCCATAAGTCTATATTTTTCAGTCCCTCTTTTTTGTTTTAATGTTGTCATCTTTTACGTATTGACATCTCTGTTTCCCTATTTTCGGTGTTTTACCTTTGATTTATTTTTGTGTCTTCCCTATCTGTGTTGATATCTGGTTGCTCTGTCCTGTGTTCTAGTCTTCGGTTGTTATCTGATGTTATTGATTTTCTAACTGAAGGACTCCCTTTAGTATTTCTTGTAATTTTGGTTTGGTTTTTTTCAAATTCCCTAAATTTCTGTTTATCTGAAAATACCCTAATGTTGCCATCATATTTGAGAGACAGTTTTGCTGGATATATAATTCTTGCCTGGCTGTTTTTTTCCTTCAAGGCTTTATATATGCCATCCCATTGCCTTCTTGCCTGCATGGTTTCTACTGAGTAGTCCCAGCTAAGTTATTGACTCTCCTTTGTAGATGACTTTTCATTTATTCCTAGCTGCTCTTAAAATTCTCTATCTTTGGTTTTAGCAATTTTGATTATAATATATCTTGGTGACTTTCTTTCGGGATCTACCTTATGTGGGGTTTGATGAGCATCTTGGATAGATATCCTCTCATTTCATGCTATCAGGGAAGTTTTCTGTCAACAAATCTTCGACAATTTTATCTGTACTTTCTGTCCCCCCCCCCCCCTTCTTGTACTCCAATCACTCATATGCTATTCCCTAGAGTGTTTAGGTAGGTGGGTTTACAGCTGGACTATAAGCACCCAGTGCTATTGGCTGTAAGCACTGGGGGGCACCACTTATTCTTGGACCCCTGCTGCAGGTGGCTAGGTTGCGTGGGTGGAGCCAGCAGTCCTCAGGATCCTGATGTGGGCAGATGGGGAACCTCCTTAATGGGCAGAGCAGTGTCAAATGTCACAAACCTGCTACTTCACAGCTGAAACAGTTGAAGTTAGACTGCAGATATATATCCTGTTGTACTGTGGTAATGAGGGCCTACGTTGTTGAAATGGGCCCACACAAGTCTATGCAGGGGTGAAAGGCTTTAAAAGTCATGGACCCCTTATGACTGTGCTTAGGCAAAGGAGCTTTGCCAATCCTGAGTTCCTGGCTTAGGGGAGCCAGCAGCTTATTTTTTCCTGTTTGTTCATTTTTTCCCTCTCCAAGGCTGGGAGAATGGCTCAGGGCTTGTGACGGGTCCTACTTCTGGCCCAGGGGACGCGGCAATCGCTGAAGCTGGCCTGGGACCCAATGCAGAGCAGGAAAGGGGGAGGTAAATGGGAGAGACATTCTTTCCAAATGTTCCCCGCCATAGGCCAGATACAGGTTCTTATCTTTAGCTGCTTGAGTGCTGCTTTTCACTGGTTCTGGATGGCCGAGTAGCCTCTCTGCTGCTAGGCTTCTCCCAATGTGGAAAACGCCTCCCAAGCGCCACTGCTTGCCTCACTGCACACACGAACTGATCCAGCCTGAAGGACTTCAGCTCCAGCCAGGTCAGGTCTGGCAACTCTTCCCTGCTTCCGAACCATCTCTCCCTCCCCCTGCCACTCAGTCTGATTCCTCAACTTTGCCTTTGATGTTCAGGGCTCCTAGATTGTCATATACAATTGATTCACTTGTTTTTTTAGGTCTTTATTGTAAGAGGGACCACAGGAAGCATCTGAATACTCTGCCATGTTGGCTCTGCCTCTCCATTTGTCCAGTTTTCCTGTCCTGTCCTGCCTTCTCATCTTTGCTTTTGGACAGGTGTTGCCCATTTGGTCTCATATACTTGATTGATCTAAGAAGCACGTTCCTCATGTATTTGTTTTATAGACCTGTCTAATCCTTGGCTGAAAGGTGGACTTTGGGAGTGGTTTCAGTTTTGAGTTAGTAAGGTGTCTAGGGGCCATAATCTCAGGGGTTCCTCTAAGTCTCTGTTAGACCAGTAAGTCTGATCTTTTTTTGTGAATTTGAATTTTGTTTTACATTTTTCTTCCACTCTGTCCAGAACCCTCTTCTGTGATCCCTGTCATAGTGGTCAGTTACGGTACCTGGGCACCATCTAGTTCTTCTAGGCTCAGGCTGGTGGAGGCTGTGGTTCATGTGGCCCATTAGTCCTTTGGACTGATACTTTGCTTGCATCTTTGGTTTTCTTTATTCTCCTTTGCTCTGGACAGCATGAGACCAATAGATGTATCTTGGATGTCCACTCGCAATCTTTTAAGACCCTAGATGGTACTTACCAAAGTAGGATGTAGACCATTTTCTGTTATGACAGTTGACCTAGATGTCCTCCAAGACCATGGTCCCTAGCCCTTAGCCCCAGTAACTCGGTCCCTCAAGGTGTTTGGATGTGCCTAGGAAGCTTCTGTGGCTTTGCCTTAGTGAAGTTGTGCTGACTCCCCTATACTGTGTGTCTTTCCCTTCACCAAAGTTGACACGGCTACTATCTAGTGAGTTCTTCCCCCCATTGTAGTAACTATCAAAGTTTTTTTTTTCTGTGTGTAAACCTTGAGTTTTTATAATAGTGGTCTCATGCAATATTTGTCCTTTTGTGACTTATTTCACTCAGCATAATGCCTTCCAGATTCATCCCTGTTGTGAGATGTTTCGTGGATTCATCATTGTTACTGTTTCATAGTATTCCATTGTTTGTATGTACCATAATTTATCCATTCATCTGTTGATGGGCACTTAGGTTGTTTCCATCTTTTTGCTATTGTGAATAATGCTGCAATGAACATGGGTGTGTATATGTTTATCATGCGACGTCTCTTGTTTTTCTAGGATATATTCCTAGGAGTGGGATTGCTGGATTGTATGGCATTTCTATTTCTAGCTTTTTAAGGAGGTGCCATATCATTTTCCATAGCTGTTATACCATTTTACATTCTCACTAGCAGTCAGTAAGAGTTCCGATCTCCCTCAACCTCTCCAAGATTTGTTATTTTCTGTTTTTTTTTTTGGAATAGTGCCAGTAATGTTGGGGTGAGATGGTATCTCAGTTTTTTTTTTTTAATTTTATTATACTTTAGGTGGAAGTTTACAGCACAAATTATTTTGTCATTCAAAAATGTATACTCAAATTGTGACATTGGTTGTAATCCCTGCAATGTGTCAACACTCTCCTCCTTTCCACCCTGGGTTCCCTGTGCCAATTCGTCCAGTTTTCCCATTACTTCCTGCCTTCTCAGCTTTGCTTTTGGGCACGTGTTGCCCATCTGGCCTAGTATACTTGATTGAACCAAGAAGCATGTTCTTCATGTGCGTCAGTTTGTTTCATAGGCCTGTCTAATCTTTGGCTCAAAGGTGGACATTGGGAGTGGCCTCAGTTCTTAGTTAGCAGGGTGTCTGGTTGCCATAGTTTCAGGTTTCTACAGTCTCTGTCATACCAGCAAGTCTGGTCTCATCAGAGTTTTGATTTGCCTTTCTCTAATGGCTAATGATTGCATTTCCTCATGGGTCTGTTAGCTGCCTGAATGTGTTCTTTGGTGAAGTGTCAGTTCATTCATATACTTTTCCCATTTTTCACTTGGATTACGTGTCTTTTTGTTGTTGTGGTGTTGAAGTATTTTGTAGATTTTAGAGATTAGACTGTTGTCGGATATGTTGTAGCCAAAAATTTTTTCCCAGTCTGTAGATTCTCTTTTTACTCTTTTGGTGAAGTCTTTTGATGAGCCTAAGTGTTTAATTTTTAGGAGCTCCCATTTATCAATTTTCTTTTCTGGTGTTTGTGCCACTGTCCCTATTTTTTCTTCAATGATCTTTTATGGTTTTAGGTTTTATATTTAGGCCTTTGATCCATTTTGAGTTAGTTTTTGTGTATGGTGTGAAGTATGGGTCCTGTTATATTACAGATGGATATCCACTTTTGCCAGCCCCATTTGTTAAAAAGACTATCTTTTCCCCGCTTAATGGACTGGTTTTTTTGTCAAAGATGAGCCGATTATAGGTGGATGGGTTTACGTCTGGGTTCTCAATTCTGTTCCATTGGTCTGTGTGTCTATTGTTGTCCCAGTACCAGGCTGTTTTGACTACTGTGGCTATATAGTAGGTTCTGAGATGAGGTAGTGTGAGGCCTCCTACTTTGTTCTTTTTCTTCAGTAATGCTTTGCTTCTCCAGGGCCTCTTTCCTTTCTGTATAAAGTTGGTCATTAGTTTTCCTATCTTGTTAAAGAATGCTGTTGGTATCTGAATCTGGATTGCATTGTGTCTGTAGATTGCTTTGGATAGAATTGACATTTTCTCAGTGTTGAGTCTTCCTGTATGTTTTTCCATTTATGTAGGTCTCTTTTTGTTCCTTGCAGTAGCATTTTGTAGTTTTCTTTGTATAGGTCTTTCATGCCCCTGGTTAGATTCATTCATAAGTATTTTATCTTTTAGGGATTATTATAAATAGTATTGTTTTCCTGATTTCCTTTTCGAAGTTCTGTTTGTTGGTGGATAGGAATCCAACTGATTTTTGTATGTTGATCTTGTATTCTGCTACTTTGCTGAGTATTTCTGTTAATTCCAGTAGTTTTCTTGTGGAATCTTTGGGGTTCTCTATGTATAGTACCTTATCATCTGCGAATAGTGATAGTTTTACTTCTTTCCAATTTGGATGCTCTGTATTTCTTTTTCTTGCCTTATTGATCTAGGTAGGACTTCCAGCACAGTGTTAAACAGGAGTGGTAATAAAGGGCATCCTTATCTTGCCCGTTCTAAGGTGGAATGCTTCTAGCTTCTCTTGGTTGAGAGTAATGTTGGCTGTTGGTTTTGTATAGATGTCTTTATTATGTTGTGTTTCCCTTCTATTCCTATTTTATTGAGTTTTTATCAGGAATGGGTGTTGGACTTTATCAAATGCCTTTTTTGCATCAATTGAGATGATCATGTGATTCTTTTCTTCTATTTGTGTGGTGGATTACGTTGATTTGCTAATGGTGAACCATCCTTGCATACCTGGCATGAATCCCACTTGGTCGTGGTTTTTTTTTTTTTTAAATGATGCCGAATTCTGTTGGCTAAGATTTTGTTGAGGATTTTAGCATCTATATTAATGAAGGATATTGGTCCGTAGTTTTTTTTTGTGGTGTCTTTGCCAGGCTTTGGTATCAGGGTTATAATGGCTTTACAGAATGAATTTGGGAGTATTCCTTCCTTCTCTATGCTCTGAAATAGTTTGAGTAGTACTAGTGTGAACTCTTCTCTGAATGTTTGGTAGAATTCTCCAGTGAAGCCATCCAGGTCAGGGCTTCTTTTTGTTGAGAGGTTTTTTTAAAAATTTTTATTATTATTTTTACCTCTTAACCTCTTCTCTCAGTGATAATCTTAAAAAAAAAAAAAAAAAGTAGATCAGTACTGCTTCAGAATTCATCGCATTGACTCTAAGTGGTACTGTTAACCGTTACAAGCTAATGAAGACCAGACTTCGTAAGTGTGGTATTCGGTTTGTGCAAAGGCCAAATGACATCATAGTACTCTGGAGGCACACTGGCTCTGCACAGTCCAAGATGCAGGAGCAGACTGGCACCGCATGTTAGTACAGAGGGTCACAGGTACACCCGAGTCCCACTGCTGCCACAGTCCTCACACTACTTGTGTTGTGAGCAGTGACTTAGGTTCAACGAAACAGTCACCGATTCACGTTGTTTTATAGTTTTAGGAAAGCTCTAAGGATAGTTTTATGTTTATATACATTTCAGTAACACTATAATAAAAAGTTATGTGAGAAAAATGTTAAAGGTCCTCTTCATCCTTGTGTTTGAGAAACACTGATTAGGATATTTTGCTTCCCTAAATGCCTTACAGTTTGACTCTTCTACTTAGAGAGCACCATCTAATGATGTGAAAATTTGAGGGGAAAAAAAGCTGCATTCTAATCCAGTTTGGAAGACCAAAACTAGTTGCAATCAGGTAGCTAGATTGAGAGATCAAGTTTTTACCTTCTCACTGTGGTTTTATTTGGGGTTGGTTGATAGAAAGAGTAGTACAAATCCCCAAACACACAGTTGATAGGTAACACTACAAAATTTCCAACTTGTAACTACAGAATGAATTTAAAACTTCAGCATTTCTTTAAACCTTGTGTTTCACTCACTCAGAAGTGAGAAAGGGAAATTCTTTTGGCCCCAGAAAAAGTATGTTAGGTGAGGAAATTGACAAATTAAGAGGATACTTCCACATTAACTGTTTGACATGGCTTCCATGGATTAGAAAATCCAATACAGTGGGACACCAGCTTCTTGATCAGTGTAGTTCAGTGAAGTTTGTTCAACATATCATTACCCCCATCTGCTGATACATGCTATGCTGCAATTAAACAACTACTTAAATCTGAGAGAAGCAAGACTTTAATGAAGAATGCTACAAGTTATAGACAATAATTCTCATATTTTAAAAAAAGATTACAGAAAACACTTTACTGAATTTTTTTACTAAAAAGACAGTCTTTAAGGATCCAAGAGAGACAGCAAGCACAACACAGTACCAAAAAAAGAAGGGAATGTTGAATTCCAGTGCAAGACACTAACACAGCACAATTAAGGGAATCAGGCAGAAGCAACCATTTCACAAAGAATGGAATTAGGCATTTATAATTCAGTCAAGGTTGGTTTTTTTTGTTTGTTTTTAAGTTTTAAAAGTCCAGCAATAAGGAAGGGAATTGGTAAGGGAGGATGGGGGGAAGAGAGAGGGAGCTATATAAGCTTATCTACAATCACGATTTTACCAAAAAACACACTGGTTCAGCCACATGGGAAGCGAAGGTTAAACCTGCCTCTGTAGCCCAGCAAATATTAAGGGCAAATGCCAAGGCAGTCAGGTCTAGGTGTGGATGTCACAGCTGGCTAAATGGTTTGTACAGGGACTCCTGATTCCACAAGGCCTGGTTTCTCATCAGCCTGGGCTCATGACAGACAAAGTTCCTTTGTATTTGCTTCAGAAGGCCAAAGTTTTACCTGGAATAAGTTCACTCCAGAAAATGCTCATGTTGCTGGTTTTAACAGGTCATGGAGTCATATGTGGCTCCTAACAGATTCCACCATTTCTTAGGAGAAGGTTCTACTGATTACTGGGGATTTAAATTCAAGCAAACCACTAAAGAGGGAAATATTAATGATATTCTGGCATATACAAGCTGCGTGCCTGTCTTCTCTGCCAAGGACATGGGGGTGGGCTTGGCTTTGCTTCTTAGCTCCTTGATCTCCAACAGCACTGAAGTGAAACTGGGACCTCCCTCACACAGAAGGAGGTTTCCCAGAATTCTCATCCCAGCCCAGCTTCCAAAAGAAACAGCAGACTATCAGGGGCTATTATTAGGAACCATGCTCCCGTTAATGCTGTGGAAATGAAAGCCTGTTTCAGTTCATGCCAAGTTTTTTCATGGTCCGCCAGCGATCCTTAATCATCACAGCTGTTCGGTTAACAAATGGGTAATTTTTAGAAATGGCAGCCCAGTTTCCTTCTCCATATTTCTGCACTCCAGCCTTGACCCACTCGCTTTCTTCTACAGTCCACTTCTGCAAAAGAAAATCAAGACTCATACCAACATGTCCACCCACTTACTCACATCTTCTCCAATAAACTGAAGAGAGAAAAATCAAGAATCCAAGAGCATAATCTGAGCCCAGAAGCAGTGCTTATATTTCTAAAACATGATACAGATAATTAACGCTGTGGATTTGGGCCTTTAATGATTTTCAATGTCTTTATTATTTCATCTTCAACTAATAATCGCTTCTGTGTTCAGAACTTCAAATGTGTGATGTTCATGATTCAAAAAGTGTGTCACACTTCTAGATTTTTCTTCCAGAGAATAACTATTTAACTTAATTCAGATTCTATGAAAATTTCAAAACAGACGTTTAACAGGTACATGGGTAGTGTATGCCTAGGAGAAGTGGGACTTACTTTACTTCTGTTCTACCCCACAGATCAGAAAAGAGAATTTTAAATTACCTGTTTTTTTGTTATGCTGGTTATACTCTCTTCATCTGGTGCTGCTGAAAAACATTAAAAGTAGACTCATTTCAGAGTTCCTAACTCTGCACAAACCACAAAAAAAGACACAGGGTGTTCCCAAAAGGAAAACTTAATTCAAATTTCACAAACACTGATAAGAAAAAGGATTACCACTAAAAGATAGTTTATTGTTTTCCTCAATTTGTGAGATACCAGTCATTTTACTCCATGAGAATCTGTACAAAGCAAGTGCTTTATAAACAGGAATTCAATAAATGTCTGTTACAATGGATTTCAGTTTCTTTAGCAAAACCAACATCATTTTCTAAAATTACTGAGGGTTTGTGATATTTAAAACCCAAGTATATATGTAATTTCTGCTTAATAACCCCTTGCTAATGGCTTCTTTGAAATAGCACGGTTTTATTGCAAAATCCCTGATCATTTTACATAAGTAGAACTTGGTTCAGTTCCCTAAACAAAAGAACAAGGCAATTATTGCTTCCCACTCCCACAGAACATGTAAAATCTGCTCAAGCTCCATCTTCTCATCATATGGATAAGAGATCAGGTCTCAAAAAACATGCACCAAGATGATTTTTAAAAGGCCAATTAGCTACAGGAGAGTATACAAGTATAAAAGAGATGCCATTTCAAGTCATCAAGAGTTGTTTAAAAAGCCACAAGAAAAGGCAAAGTTGTATAAGCATGAAACTTGCTTTATAGCATCTGCCTTAGTAAATGCCACTGTCCCAGCAATGTTTTCTAATTAGGAAGAAGATACTTTGAGGAGCAGATTATTTTTAAATAATGAAGTATTTCACACTATAGTGGAAGCAGATTTCTAAAGGTGACAAATCTGGATTGCATTGGAAGTGGATGTTTCGAAAACTTTGATATCTTATTGTTTTCAAATATTTAATGCTATTTTTATTTTCTGTTGATTCCCATTTTCTGTGTGATCTTGATCTTGCCATCTGTTTTTGCCAATGAAGGTACTCTTCAGGGACAAAACCTTTGGGATTGGCAAAGGGTTACCACTGTTTACGTTAAAACGTCTATGTTGTTGTTGTGTGCCACTGAGTTGATTCAGACTCATAGCGACCCTATATGACAGCGTATAATTGCCCCAAAGGGTTTCCTAAGCTGTAATCTTTATGAGAGCAGATTAGTAGGTCTTTTCTCTCATGGAGCGACTGGTGGGTTCAAACTGACAACCTTTAGGTCAGCAGCTGAGTGCTTAACCATTGCACCACCAGGGCTGCTATAGAACCTCCAAAACTGATGCTTAGCATTTGGATATTTTCCGTTCAGATGTAAAGTCAGTGGTGGGAGAGATTTTAATGGAAATGCTATGAAATTTAGTATTAATTATGCAAAAGTAAAATTTCTCAGAAAAAAACATTTCTATGTAGAAACTGGTAAAAAGATTTTTTTACTTTAACAAGAAATGCAGGGAAAGACATTTCTACCTTTTCTAATTAAACCACATTAAGAAGGACATCAACTACAATACCATAGGTTTTACTAAATACAGGAATTTTTTTTAAACATGAAGTGCTGCTTTGACAGTCTCCGTTGTTTAATGGGAAAGGACATAAAATTGACTTGTTATGAATCAAAATAAGGTCAAGAATCTTTTAAACTTTTTCTAGTTTGGAGACGCAGTTTCTGGAACATTAACATGTGACAATAACAAGCATGTATATTTCAGCAAGGGTCAAGGAGAGGCTAAGAATCTCCTCGCTTACCCTGAACTCGAAACAGTTCCTCCTCTTCTATCCAAGTATCTTTTTCTTCAACCCCATTAGAGTTGTTCCACTTGCCTTTGTGTACTCTGAGGGAAGATCAACAAGAAGACAAGGTATAAAACAAATTCATCCTGGGCCATCCCATATTCTGCCCTTGGCTCACACTCCTTCCTATCTTGCTGTGACCACATTTGAGGTTCACCCACATACAACACAACTCCCCAATCCAATGTCCTTTTTCCCAAGGACATCTCTCAGACTACAGGACCATCCAGCAAACTCAGCACCGAATGTATCATTGACCCCCGAAAATTTGTTGTTGTTGTTTTACAGGTCTCAGCATCCTTCTACCTTAGAAACTGTGGAACTGCTAAGCCCCTTTCCTTCACAGATCTGCCCTATTTCTATCTCCAGACTGATCTTTCCCTTCCCATTCCCCTAGTTCAAGCCCATGCTATCTTTCACCATTATTACGCTAGGCTCTCAAGTGCCACTAGGTCCTTCCCTTTCCAAACCCACCAGAACTATCCTAAAATCACATTCCTCCTCTATTCTATAATGGCTTCCCACTGCCTGAGGAATGAAGCCTAAATGGCTATATGGGAAAATCAAGACCATCCAGTCTGGTCCTAGTCAGTTTCCCACCACCGAGGCCCTTTTTCCCTTCAACTCTCCCACCACACCCACTGCAGCCATACTGCTTTTCTCCATTGTCGTCCAATAAGCTCTGCACTTTCCTGCCTCTCTCTATACTTGGGATTTCCTTACCTGCCAAGTAAAATCCTACCTATCTTTCAAGGCCATCATTCTCTAAGACGCCTTCCCTACCCCCAGCACACACAAAAAGCACCTCCTTTATTGCCCTGTAGCACAAGACTTACACTTTATTAAACAGCTATTTCACAGTGTACCCCTAACCATAAGCTTCTTAAAGGCAGGGGCTATATCTTCATTTGTATACCTCGAACACCTGACACAGTAACACACACCCTAAAATGAGCTGGAGAAACATTAGCTAAACTAATACTGGGATTAGGGATTATCAAAGAAGTACAAAGGAATTATACCATCAAAGATTAGAATAATAAGCAAATAAGAATCCTTCCTGTTAACATGAAACATTAAGTACTTTGGTATAGCCAAAAAAGTCCCAATGCATGAAAAATCATCTAAAACCCAAATAATTAAAGAAATTAAAATTGTAGCTCATCTTTTCTACTCAACTTCAACTGTGCTTACCTGATTAATAATGACTCTGAACACTAAACCACATCACATATACAACTGCCCTGGGGACAGAACATAGCACAAATTTGACCTCAAAATTACATCTTTTAAAAACATAGAAAGTGTCTGAATTAAAAGTTTTGAGGAATTTATATAGCTCGTAATGACCTGTAAAAGTTGATCAAGAGAGTAGACACAAACTTCTGTCCCCTTCCACCCTATGAAAAAGGAATTGTTACTTTTAAGGCTATCTGAGCATTTTGCACATAAGTAATGAAAGCAATTTTGCTTAACCAGTACAAAGGCTCTGCTTGAAAAAATTCCTTGAGTTCCATGAGTTTGCTATGAAATTACCTAACCAAATAGCTGAGACAAATGGTGGACTATATTTACTTCCCTTTGTTTTTAAACTGAATCATATCCCCAAAGTGTTATTTCTGAGAAAAATTAATTTACTTGAGATAGAGTGAAAAAAACATTACATGAGGTTTTTCCTTCACAGGATATTAGCTTTGTTAATTTCTACTTACAAAGGTCACACTGAGTTACAGTTTAAGTTTTCTATCCAGGTGCTGGGATTAAACTGTATAGCTTGTGTTCTCTAGTCAGTCATGTTCACGAGTGGCTGTAACCTCTTCCCGTATACAATCTTCCAAGATCACTTTAGTAACCGCTCCCTCCTCTGAACTCAGGATTTATGACCTGTAAATAGGTTTTGGTACTTATTTGATGCTGCCTAGGGAAGTCTTTATATGACAGTGTTGTGCTGACTGCTTTTCCTGACTTCTGTCATGTAAGGGGCTGAGATCTGAGTTCTAATCTTAACTGTTAGGTGTGTCTGTGTGATCCAGGGCAGATCAGGTCACTTCATGTTCCTAACACTCCTCACTGGTCAAGTCAGAATTGATGAGCAACAGCCTAGCAGGGGTTGGCAAACCACATCCTGTGGCTGCCTGTTTTTGTAAGTCCCCGCAACTAAGAATGGTTTTGATGTTTTTGAAGGGTTTAAAAAAAAAGAGAGAGAATATGACAAAGACCCTATGGCAAATAAAGCCATATAAACATACTAACCTCCTGGCCTTTTACAGAAGTTTTGGGAGTCATCCCTTAAACTGGAAGAACCCAGACTTATTATTTGGTTAATATCTATTCAACTCTTGCCATGTGCAAGGTGCTGTGGGTGATATAAAAAAATCTGCTGGTCATGGCCCCTGCCCTCCAGGTGATAAGACCTAATTCTGCCTTCCCCTCCTCATGCCTCTTCACCTCACTTCTTCCAGGCCCTTACTCTGCACCTGGCGCCAGTCTCCAACCACCTTCCCTCCCTCCAGTACAAAGCATATTTAGAAAAGCAGACTCCAGAACACTGCCACCTCCCCCCTTTCTAATGTCAGGGGCCTGAGAATCTTTTTTTAAGAACATTCTACAGGTAATAATATGAAGCCCAATTTGAGAACCTCTGCCTGACAGAATAAAACAGAAACTCCAGCTCTGGCCCATCTACCCATCCAGACTTTTCTTCCTTCATAAAGATTTTCTGAGTATATGAGCCTTTCTCATGCCTTTATGAGATCAGCTCTCACTGCCTAGAATCCCCTGCCCCCAATATGCTTGATGACCTCCTACTCCTCCTTCAAGGCCATATTTGCTCCACCTACAACTCTGTTAAGCACTCAAGTCTTCTTCCCCTGAGCTCCCAGGGCACCTCATATATGCTTTTGTTAGAGCAGGGGTCACTAGTTTTTTCTGTAAAGGGCCAGAAAATAGTTTTGGCTTTGCGGCCCATGCTGTCTCTGTCTCAACTACCCAAAAGCAGCCGTAGACAATATGTAAATGAATAGGTATGCCTGTGTTCCAGTAAAACTTTACTTACAAAAACAGGCAGCAGATGAATTTGGCCCAAGGGCTGTAATTTTCCTAACCCCCACTTTAGAGTACCCATGACACTTCATTACATACCCCTGGTACATGAGAGAGGAGAGACCTTCACAAATCCTTTACAAGACTGCTGTAATCATGCCTTCTCCCCCAAGCTTCCTGCTCTGTTAATGCGAGCAATACCTATATTTCACAGGATTGTGAATGAGATCACGTATCTACTGAGAATAAAAGTGCCCATCAGCTATGCCCACGTGCCAGTAAAGAGACTCATTTCCAAATGCAGGCTATAGTACAGGTAGTGCCAATTTGTGCCTGAATATAAATCACATATCAGGAGCCACAGCCCATCAGGGCACCTAGCGCACACACGCCAGAGAATAGGTCCCCAAACAACCACAACACAGAGCAGTGGCACAGATGGCAACAGCTCTGGGAGTCCAGCAAGGTGGACAACTTACAGCAGAGGTGACCAGGGAAATGTTCATGGAGGAAGAATTTTAAGAGAGGCAGCTTGGTGTATGTGGTGTACAGGACACAGGCTTTTGTGTCATGACTGACTTGAATTAAAAATCCCAAAGCCCGATTTTGCCACTTTTCAGTTGTGTGCCTTTAGGCAGGTTAGTAACTTTTCTGAGCCTTCTTCATCTATAAAACGGGGCTAATGTATCACCTCACAGCATGAGGATTGTAGCTTGTAGAGATTCAATAATCTATGAAAGTGCTTGGCCCACAGAAGGCACTTCCTCAAGATCAGCTTCTCTTTCCTCTGAAGGACAAATGGGAATCTGACAAGTGATGATGGAGGGGTGATAGTCCAATGTGGGGAATGAAAGGAAGCAAAAGTCCAGTAGTAGAAACAAACACAGCACGTTCCAGAGACAGAAAGCAGACCAGTTTGTCTGGAGGAAGGATCCACAACAAAGCACAGAGGGGAGCAAAACTCAAAAGCCAGGTTGGGGTCATATTATGGGGAGGAAGATTAAGCATTCTAACCACTGCCCCCCAGTACTTAGCAGAATGTGGGAGATTAGTAAAAGGTGTAAAACTATAAACATCAGTCTCTTTTAAGAGTCAAAGTATAACACTGACCAATTCAAACAAATTTCTTTTAACAAACAAGACTAATATTTAGTAGTCAGAGCACTTAGAAGTTTGCTAAAAAATGAGTAGGAGGCTCTGAAACTCTTCCATTCTCACTCACACCCTATTGCAATGCCTGGAAGCCCACATGTGGGGCTTCAAAATTGGCAAGGATGGTTATGTCATTACTCCCCACTCCTGAGTCACATTCTAACAGTCTGAGCAAGCCTTGGTGGTAAATAAACTTAGCTGATGGTTACTTCATTCATGGAAGCAATATCAGGCCCAACCAGGACCAGCAACCAGCCCCAAAACTGCTACAAAGAGAGTCTTCATACTTGAGATTCTTCTCCTTGGGGAGGGGTTGGTGGAGAGTGGCAGGTTTGGACAGTGATGCCGGAACAACCTCCTGGGAAGAGTCGAGGCCTGCACTGGGCTCAGTACTCTGGCTGTCCTCCTCCAAAACCAATCTGCTTATTGTCATGCGCTTGGCCTTGGGCTGCAGTTCAGAGCCACTCTCACCCTCAGCAGGGGCTGAACTTTCTTCATCTTTTCTCGGTCTCTTGTTTTTGAGGGCTGAAGATGGTAGGGATGCTTGATTAGGAAGTACCAGATCCTTCTGGTCCAGTCTTGAGAAGGCTGCCTCAGAATCCTTTGCATTGGACAGGGCCTTGAAAGCTGCTTTCAGAGTCATAATCCCAATGGTGGTTGGAGTATTCTGTAGCTCCCTAAAAAAACACAGACATACAAAGATCAATTTCATGACTGTTGATGCTCATCCACCCAAAGAGCCACAGCTTTTTCAAAGTGTGAACAGCTTCAAATTAGACAAAGAACTCAAGTTGAGGACTCTTCATTTAAAAAAAAAAAGTAAAAGAGATTAGCTTAACACCTTTATTTATAAATGCCTCTTATGACAAGAGTAAACAGATGATTTAAATATGATGTATAAGTTGGATTATGGAGTTTAAACTCCAAGTTTAAGTCAGAAACTTAAAGGAAGTACAGGCAATGGTACTCCCTCCAGAGGCCTCCTTAGCCTATGTGGTAGTCTAACCCTTTAAAGCAATGTTTTCTATTATGTAAGAATTCTGAATAGTGCTTAGCAACCATAAGTCCACCTGGGCAACCAAATAATAATCCAGCCATCTCACCCTGAAGTCTGCACTCTTCTTCTAGCCATCCCCACCCAACCCTCATGTGACAGAAGTAAAGACTGGTCTCCATTCCGCCCCTTTCTCCTACAGTACACTTATGAACAGGATCTTGAGAATTCTCCGGGTAAGAAGTATGTCATGCAGTCTTGGAACAATGAGAAACTGCCTTTTAAAAATAAAGTTTATCTATCATTTGAAATAGCTAATATGCTTTAAAAGGAGCCCTAGTGGTGCAGTGGTTAAGTGCTCAGCTGCTAACTGAAAGGCTGGCAATTCGAACTCACCTGCCACACCATGGGAAAAAGATGTGGCAGTTTCTGTCTGTAAAGATTTACAGCGCTGGAAACCCTACAAGGCAGTTACACTCGGTCCTATAGGGTCGCTATGCCTTGGAATCGACCGCAACAGGTTTTGGCAATAGGTTAATATGCTTTAAGTAAAAACTGTTGGGAGAGGGGTAAACTGGCATCCTGCAGGCCAAACCCAGCTGGCAGATGTGTTTTATTGGCCTAACCTATGTGACTTTTTTTTTTTTTTTTTAAATTTGACTAATGGTGCCTCCTTAAAAAACCTGAAATAGAAATACCATTCAATCCAGCAATCCCACTCCTCAGAATACATCCTAGAGAAATAAGAGCCATCACCTGAATAGACATATGCACACCCATGTTCACTGCAGCATTATTCACAATAGCAAAAAGATGGAAACAACCTAAGTGCACATCAACAGATGAATGGATAAACAAATTATGGTACATACAATGGAATACTACGCGACAAGGAACAAGAATGAATCTGCGAAACATCTCACAACGTGGATGAATCTGGAGGGCATTATGCTTAGTGAAGTAAGTCAATCATAAAAGGACAAAGATTGTATGAGACCACTATTATGAAAAGTCAAGAAAAGGTTTACACACAGAAAACAACAACCTTTGATGATTACTATGGTGGGGAGGAGAAATCACTATAACTAGATAGTAGACAAGGGTCAACTCTGATGAAGGGAAAGACAACACACAATATGGGGAAGTCAGCACAGCACGGCCAAGGTAAAGCCATAGAAGCTTCCTAGACACATCCAAACACACTACTCGGGCTGAGGGCTGGGGACCATGGTCTCGGAGGACATCTAGGTCAACTGGCATAACATAGCTCATAAGGAAAACGTTCTATATCCTACTTTGGTGAATAGCATCTGGGGTCTTAAAAGCTTGCGAGTGGCCATCTAAGATACATCTACTGGTCCCATCCCATCCGGAGCAAAGGAAAATGAAGGAAACCAAAGACACAAAGAAAATACCAGTCCAAAGAGCTAACAGACCACATGAACCACAGCCTCCACCAGCGTGAGCCCAAAAGAACTAGATGGTGCCTGGCTACCACTACTGACTGCTCTCACAGGAATTAAAACAGAGGATTATGGCCAGAGCACGAGAAAAATGTAGAACAAAATACAAATTCACAAAAATGACCAGACTTACTAGTCTGACAGAGACTGGAGGAACCCCTGAGATCACGGCCCCTGGACACCCTGCTAACTCAGAACTGAAGCTACTCCCGAAGTCTACCTTTCAGCCAAAGATTAGATAGGCCTAGAAAACAAACAATAACACACGTAAGGAACGAGCTTCTTAATTCAGTCAAGTATATGAGACCAAATGGGCAACACCTGCCCAAAAGCAAAGATAAGAAGGCAAGAACGGACAGAAAACCTGGATGAATGGACAAAGGGAACTCAGGGTAGAAAGGGAAAGGGGAAAGAGTGCTGACACACCGCAGGGATAATAACTGATGTCACAAAACAATTTGTGTATAAATTTATGAATGAGAAATGAATTTGCACTGTAAACTTTCACCTAAAACACAATAAAATTTTTTAAAAATTGTACTAACATCATCCAAAAATTGGGAAATCTCACACAAACATCTGAAGTTCGGGCATCCTCAGACGTTTCCTACATAGCAACAATCATATGAAGCTGAAAAAGCATGCCCTCTCTGGTTCACACAGTCCCACACTCTGGACTGTCTCATCCTAGATCCACTTCCCTCCTGTCCATCTTCTACCAGGCCCCTCAAAGACATCTAAACTTGTGACCCGTACTTCAGCAACTGGTCCTGGGAATCTGATTCATAGATCTGAATACTGCTTTCAGAATGTACTAAGAGATCAGGTATCCATGAGAAACTATTGAGTAGATATGTGCAAGGCAAGGAGAGAGAAATGGAAGGAAAGGACCTCTGAGCAACAGCCAGTCAGGAACTTCTATCAGAGATCCCAGACATCCTGTCTTCAACTGTCTCATCTTCCCAATGTGTGCTCTTTATCTCCCACAGAGCCTTGTACAAGTAACACAGCAACATATAATAGGCCAAGTCACTGATAGAACTGATCCTGCTCTGAGAAGGACACTATGCTTCCAACTGACTACCCGTGTTTCACCCAAGATTACAAAAGGGCATCCCTCTCACCTTGCAGGTTCTCTGAGTGGCTTTTCCACAGGCTCTGGTGCTGGCTCTTTATCTTCCTTCACTGTGCTTGAAGCAGCAGACTCAGATTTCAAAGCCTTTTTGGCCATCTTGGAAAGGAAGAATGTCATCATGAAGAGGAAGCCCCAGACTTTCACTAATTTTTTGCTTCTTTCACCATGAACATACTCAATATGCAAACAAGATCACTTACAAATAGAATCTAGGCATAAACTGGAGGATGTAAAAAGGAAGAGACTTTACAATTGTCTCAAATTTCTACCTTCTTTACTTCCTCAGAAAATAGTTAACATCTCCAAAAATGGCTCAGTTTTCCCTATTAAAGGAGATCTCAATTTGAGTGGTGTTAATCATCTTGACATTTCAAGAGTTTGTCAATCTTTCCGACATCTGATAATTACATGATTTTACTCCACATTTCCTCTTTTCTTCCAACCTACCAATCTCATCCCTCACCCAGGGATGTATGTCTCTGTGGTGTCATATACAAAACTCAAAAAAAATTTTTCAGTTAGGATAACTAATAAATATTTACATTAATGTCTTCTAGTTTGTGTACAGAATTGGCAGTGACTGTATTTCCACAAATGTGTTCTGCCTTAGTAACAACTGTTTGGAAATTCTTACCTACACCACACATAAAAGCTCTCAGTAGGCCAATCTTGTTCTAACACCAACTGTTCATCTGTCACCCTCTGACTTAAATTTTATACATTTCCAGTCAGCCTAGTATTTTTCCATTTCACATATGTATATCTGTAATGTGTGATGTCTTAAGAGCAGAGAGATGTCTAGCCTCACATATAGACAGGGGCAGGTTATTATTTTTCAGTTACCTGGAATGCAAAGGAACAGATCCTAGATCAGGCTCAAGTATCCTGACACTTGCTCCCTGAACATTCCAAACTACCTGCTTTTCAAGTAATTTAAGCTTTCCAAAGTCACTGCTAGATCACTGACATCATCCTAATATGGGCCTGGCAAATATACAGGTATGAAATAGAATATTTTCAGTATATTCAAAATCCTGGTTAAAAAAAAAAAAAAAAATCCTCTTGCTCAGTGTTTCCTTATCATGGCCCACCATCTAGGACAGCTTGGGTTCTGATTCTTCCACAGGCTGTCCAGAGCCTTACTGCTTCTGTTCTTTATCTCTTTGATCCAATTAAAGAATATCTTCATTTGGCCTCTTTTGACCTTTTCATACTTCTAGTCACAAGTTTTCTCCAAGGCCTTGCCTTTTATCCTGTTGACAATCCTATGATGCCACATCTACTCTCTTCCTCCTAAAGCTCAGCTCAAATTTCACCTCTTTTGGGGAACCAGCGTCAATTATAAGTGAATGTTCTCCCACTTTAAACACAACAGATCAATCATATGTAAAGGAGGTAGAAATGCGAGGTGAGGGAGTCCAGATGTGTCCCATCTGCCTCTGCCAGGATCCCTGCTTCTGCATATTTAAGGCATTTAATTAAGGAAGATAGTGACTATAATTCAGAGTCTTTTTCATACATTCATTCTTTTCAAAAAGCTTCTGAAAAGAGCTGTCCCTGCACATGCTCAAGGCCATATGACAGTTACAGGCAGAGAGGAAAGGCTAGGCCCACCGTGAGGAGGTAGGGCTCTGAGTGATCCAGGTGGCTCTCCAGGAAGCGCAGCATCTTCTGTTGGAAGGTCTCGTAGGAAAAGTTCTGGATCACAGGATGGGCCACGTTCTTTTCACGGATAATGTTGAGGAGGTCATTCCTCAGCTTCTACACAAAAGACCAATATTTGCAACATAAGAAGAACTCAGTAAAAATTCCACGATGATGAGTCAAGAGAGAACACTACCAGAAGTTTCACAACACTGCCAGTGAAAATCACTGGCACACATATGGAAAGGGAAGCCTAACAAAGGACTGGTCGATATATAATGGTTCACACACAGTGGGTTACTACGTAGCTATAAAAAGATGAGTAAGTTCCTTATGCAGTAATATAATACAGAATGATCTCCAGTATACATTAAGTGAAAAAAACAATTTTAAAGAGATTCAAAGTAGTGTGTACAATATGCTATATGTTATGAGAACAGGAAAAATGACTATATGTGTGTGTCTGTACACACACACATTCACACACATACTTATTTGCTTGCATACACACAGACTATCTTTGAAAAGATAAAAGAAAAAATAACAGGTTGCTTCTGAGGAGGGGAACTACAGGGCTAAGGATCAGAGAGAATTTTTATTAAACTTTTGTTGTACCTTTTCAATTCTGTATTATGTACATGTATTACCTTTTAAAAAATAAATTTTAAATTTAAAAAGAAAGAAAAATATGAAGAGCGGGTACTGACAAAGCTTTTGACACCAGAAAACTGAGGTGTTGAGTCTTTACCAAGGTAGATCCTCCTCATGTCTGCAGGATCAGCATTTACGGTATGTAAGCAAAGTTAGAAGTGTTACAAAACTTGTATATATCTGGTGCTAATCGCTTAAATAAATGTTCTGTCACAAAGCAGACAGGAATGGGGCAAGTAAATGAATTTATGTAAATTTGTCTAATGAAAAATACATTTTTGGTGCCAATCTAACAATAAGTCATCTTTGGATATAAAAGACAACATACTAAAGGTGTTGAATATTTAAGTAACATTCCTGACAAAGAACTCTTTCCCTACTTCCCCACAAAAAGCAGTGAGCTGGATTTAAGTCAAAAAAAGTAAAAATTTATCAGATTTACCTGAGTGGTGGGGTCCTTGGACATATGTTTTTTCAAAATTTTTGAAGCCTTTTCAAATTCTTTGTTTTTGATACAAATAATGACAGCCTACAAAAGGGGGGGAGAAAAGTTTGTTTTTACTGTTGTAATAATGACAGGTATAATCAGAATATCAAACAGCAAAATAAACTACTAAAAAGTACAAATGAATCTTAAAGACCCAAGAGCTTTTTCACATTATACCAAACTCCTGTATTTAAACACTAACAATTATTATTCAAGCATTGTGAACAAATGTAATCTTGCACAGAGGTAAGCTGCCTCTGTTAGTTTGTAGGGTAGTAGTGTTTCAACTTTACATTGGACTTTTTAAAATGGCCGATACAGCAAAATCTGATCCCCTGGATTATTGACCATTTACCCAATTTCAAATAGGGCCTACTAAGAAGAGGCAAAATGGACCAGAATCATTCCAGGTCCCTCTAAGTTCACAACTGGTTCTGTTCTTTTGGAAGCAAAAGCTTTGATGTAATTTTGGGGTGAGCATACTGTGAAAAAAAATAAGCAATCTGCTGACCACAGAGCTTTATTTTCATTCTGGAAAGGCCTGAGGCCAGATATGCAGAAGAACCAACACAGCCTCTGGCCACAGTAAACCCAGCTGGCAGCTTTAGTTTAAGTGTGCAAGGAATTACAGAGACTAACAACCCCAGCTCAGCACAGGCAGCAAAGAGGACAAAGTTCCAAGTAGGATGAGAAGGTCTCATCAGCCAGAGAAAAAGGAAGAGTCCTTCTGTAAAGAAACCCTGAGAGAATATACGCAGAGGAAAAACAACAGTGATTGAAAATAAAAAAAAAGAAATTTTAACAATATACACACACATTTGAAAAAATTAGAAAAACCAACTATAAGTTGTGAGCATTTAGAGTTATCTAACAGGATAAAGTACCTTAAATCTGGTCTCAAAGAAAGACAGGTACAAAGAGACAAATAGATTCTTTTTTTTAAAAAAAGACCACACATACAAAAAACAGAACACTGGGCCATATTTTCAATCTTCACAGGGAAGAAATGTTTAAGGAGATACAGACTAACAAGAAGTAGCATGGAAATCTATTAAGTACTAATTTGTGGTGATTCTGACCTTAACATGCTTAGCATAACCACACAGGACACAAAGAAACTGGTGTTAAATGCTCTTGAATAAGCAGGTACAACCAACCATAAGTTTTTGCTGTTCAGAGACGGTATAATTTTTTTTCTCTTTAATTAGATGACCATATTCACTTATACATCATTTTCAACAGAAAAGCTTATACTTACTTTCTTGATGAAAGGTTTTACCTTTTAGAAATCACATAGGTTCTATTGTATATACTTAAAATTTTTTATGAACTTGTTAGTTGCTGTCAAGTCAGCTCTAACTCATGGCAACCTCATGCATAACAGAATGAAAAATTGCCTGGTCCTGTGCTATCTTCATGATTACTGGTATGTTTGAGTCCATGGTTGTGGCTATTATGTCAATACATCTCATTGAGGGTTTTCCTCATTTTCACTGACTCTCTACCAAACATGACGTTCTTTTCTATGGACTGGTCTTTCCTTGATGACATGTCCAAAGTAAGTGTCTTAGTTATCTAGTGCTGCTGTAACAGAAATACCGCGAGCAAGTGGCTTTAAAGAACAAAAATTTATTTTCTCACAGTTTAGGAGGCTAGAAGCCCAAATTCAGGGCACTGGCTATAGAGGAAGGCTCTGTCGGCTCTGGGGGAAGATCCTTGTCTCAGTTTCGGTTGCTCAGGCGTTTTCTCAGTTCTTTGGAGATCTTCACATGGCATCTGTCTTCCCTAGTCTGTGTTCAATTCTGTGTCTCATTTGCTTTTTTTATAATTTAGAAGTGATTAGGTTTAGGAGAAACTCTATACTGATACAGCCTCATTAACGTAACAGAGAAAGCCCTACTCCTAAATGGAATCCACAGATATAGGGGTTAGGATTCCAACACATTATTTTGGGTAGACACAACTCAATCCATAACAGTAATTCAAAGTCTCACCATCTTCACTTCTAAGAAGCATTCTGGTTGTTATTTCTTCTAAACTGCTCTTTTGGCAGTCCACGGTATATTCGATATGCTTTGCCAACACCACAATTCGAATGCATCAATTCTTCTTGTCTTCCTTTTTTATTGTTCAGCTTTTGTATGCATATGAGGTGACTGAAAAGACCACGGTCAGGTGCACCTTAGTCATCAAAGTAACATCTTTGCTTTTAAAAACTTTAGAGAGGCCATTTGTAGCAGATTTCCCCAATGCAGTGTCATCTGATTTCTTGATTGCTGCTTCCAAGGATATTGATTGTTGATCCAAGGAGAATGAAATTGTGAATAACTTCAACTTTTTCTCCATTTATCACGATGTTGTTTATCGATCCAGTTGTGAGGATTTTCATTTTCTTCATGTCCAGGCATAATCCATACTGAAGGCTGTAGTTTTTGCTCTTCATCAGTAAGTGCTTCATGTTGTCTCAATTTTCGGCAAGCAAGGTTATGTCATCTGCATATCACATGTTGTTAAGAATCTTCCTCCAGTCCTGATGCAGTGTTCTTCTTCATATAGTAAAATTAACTTCTGGGGGGGTGTACAATCAGAGTTTTAATACATGTATAGATTCCTGTAATCACCACCACAATGAGAATAAAAAGCCATCAATCCAAAAACCTCCCTTGTGCTACCCCTCTGTGGTCACACCCTTCCTCCATCTCTAACCCCTGGCAACCACTGATCTTTTCTCCACTGTTGTTTTGTCTTTTTAAGGCTATCATATAAATGGAATCATACATATGTAGTTTTTATTTTTTGAAGGATGTAGCCCTAGACTGGCTTCTTTCACTCAGCATAATGCCTCTGCGATCCATGCATGTTGTAGTATCAATAGTTTATTCTTCTTTACTGCTGAGTAGTATTCCATTGTATGGATGCATTTCAGTTTGTTTCTCTACTCACCTATTAAATGACATTTTGGTGATTATTAATGGAGCTACTAAAACATTCAAGTACAGGTTTTGGAATGAACATAACTTTTCATTTCCCTAAGGTAAACACCCAAAGGTAGGAATGTTGGGTCATATTGGTAAGTGTGTGTTTAACTTTATAAGAAACAGTCAAACTGTTTTCTGGAGTGGCTGTACCATTTTGCATTATCAGTAATGAAAGTTCCAGTTGCTCTACTTCCTTACCAGCACTTGGTAGTTAGTATTTTTAAAGTTTAGCCATTCTGATAGGTGTGTACTGGTATTCATTGTGGTTTTAACATAAATGATATTGAACATTTTTTCATATGCTTATTCTCTTCGTTGAGTTTTTTGCCCATTTTTACGAAGGATTCATAGGATTGCCTGTTTCCTTTTGAGAGTTCTTTATTTTTTGGATGCAAGTGCTTTATCAGGTATGTGATTTGCAAATATCTCCTCCCAGTCTGTAGCTTGTGTTTTACTTAACAATGTCTTTCTCAGAGCAAAAATGTTAAATTTTGATGAAGTCCAGTTTATCAGATTTTTCTTTTATGCATCATTTTTTTTGTCCTAAGAACAAGTTGCCTAACCCCAGCACATGAAAATTTTCTTTCATGTTTTTCTCTAAAAGTTTTACAATTTTACATTTAGATTATGAACCATTTTGAGTTAACTTTTTAAATAACAGATGTGTTTTAAGGTTCACTTTTTTTCATATGGATGTCCAATTGTTTCAACATCATTTGTTGAAAAGACTACCCTTTTTCCACTGAATAATTTTTTTCCATTGAACTGTCTTTGCATCTTTGTCAAAAACCACATTGTCATATTTGTGTCTATTTCTAGACTCTTTTCTGCTCCAACAATCTGCATGTCTTGTCTGTTCACCAATACCACATTGTCATGGGACCTGTAGCTTTATAGTAATTCTTAAAATTGAGTACTGGGAGTCCTCCAACTTTGGTCTTCTTTTTCAAAATGGTTATTCTTGTTCCTTTGTCTTTCCACATAAATTTTAGAATCAGGTAGTCTGTAGCTATAGAAAATCCTGTTGAGATTATGACTGGCATGTATTAAATTGGTGTATCAGTTGGAGAGAATTGACATCTTAACTATATTGTCTTCCAATCCATGAACGTAGTATGTCTTTCCATTTATTAGGTCTTGATTTCTGTCATTAGCATTTTGTGTTTTTCCACATACAGATCCTCCATGTTTTGCTAGACTTATACCTGTTTCTTTTTCTTCCTTTTCTTTTTGGAGTAAGTGGCATTGTTTTGTTGATTTCATTTCAAATTGTTCATTGCTAGTATATCCTGCACCCTTGATAAACTTACGTATAGATGCTTTTTTGTATACTCCATGGGATAATCTATACAGACAATGTCATCTGCAAATAGAGACAATTTTTATTCCTTCCTTTGCAATCTGTGTATTTTTTTTTTCTTGCCTTATTGCACTGGCTAGGCCTTCCAGTATATCATGCTGAATAGATGTGATAAAATGGACATCCTTGCATTATGATCTTAGGACAAAGCATTCTGTCTTTGATCATTAACTATGATGTTGCAGGTTTTTTGCAGATAATTTTTATCAGGTTGAGGAGGCTCCTTTTTATTCCTGGTTTGCTGAGTGTTTTTTTAATCATGAACTAACACTGAATTTTGTGAAAGGCTTTTCTGCATCAACTGATATGATCATATGGTTTTTCTTCTTTAAACTAATAAACAACTGATCAATTTTCAAATATTGAACCCTGCTTCTTAGGCTTTAGTGTCTCCTCTTCCATGCACTTCCCCAGCTGCATCCACATCCACAGCCCAGTGGCAGGACAGAGTGAAAAAAGCAACAAGGATTTGCCCCAATTTCTGGGGAATCACAACTCCTCTGATAAGGGTTGACCTCTTCCGGTTTTAGGTGCCTTCCCAGCTGCCACTGTCAACAGTGGGCCACCACTACTGCTACAGGGACCTGAGGGCTAGGACAAAAGAGAAAAAAGAAAAGAAAAAAAAACCCTAGGGATGTCTCTCACCCTCTCTGACCTGTAAGAAGTCCCTTTCCTGCTCCTCAGACAAGAAAGAGAGGGCTTCTCTTGGAGCTCTTTCTGTTTACACCTGGAGAGCACTTCTAAGTTTCAGGCTGCCTTTGAGTCCAAGCTGGACATAAAAATGGTAAATTCATCAATAGTTCCGTAAAACTTCAAATTCTGATCTCCTTTCCCGTTTGTCTACTACCACTTACTTTTCAGTCTTCAGATAGCTGCTCCATGCATCCTGTCCAGGATTTATAATTGCATTAAGTGAGACAGACAGGAGAAAATGCTTACTTCATCTTTCCTAGAACTGGAGCATAGATCCTACTATATTTAATTTGTGAAACCAGAAAAACCTGAAAGCTTTCAAAATCTAAATTGAAAATCTGCTTCCAAAGTTTGTGCTATGAGTTTATCTTTTAAAATTGTGTATTAATTTCCTGTGAAATTTTTGTTTCTAAAGAGAAAAACTGCTGCTTTTTCACTTGGCAGTTTTCAAAAATAAGTATAGTTTCTTCTCTTAGCAATGGTTTCTGGCTAACTTAAACAAAAAGAAAATTCCAAGCATAGATTTTCAATATTGGTGAGATAGTTAGGGGGAAATACAAGACATGTTAACAAAAAATGAGAAAGCCCAAACTCACAGAACTGAAGGAAAGTTTAAGAAGCAGAATCAAAAAGAAACACAGAGAGAGAGAGAGAGAAACTAGGCTGTTATGGATGGAGAGTAGGAATGTTCAAAAAGCCTTGACAAAGCTTTTTGTTTCAAGAATTAAAGTTCTGAGAGAGTGTGTCTGATGTATCAGCCCCCCAGATAGGAGCAGAGGCCCTTGATTTATAGGTCTACCTGGACCATACAATGGGGTAAGGCCCCAAAAGAAAATCAAGGTGCTGTTACCTAATGTGCAGGGTAGAAAGCTGTGAAAAAAACAAATGCTTCCCCAAGAACATGTCATACATGTTGTCTTTCCCTATTCTCCACAGAAATCTGAAGAATCTTTCAGTTATGAAGAGAAAACCAATGTAGTCTCAATATAACTGTTTGTAAAAGCAGTTCTCAAACTTTTTGGTCTCAGAATTCCTTATACTCTTAAATGTTAATAAGGACCCTAAGAAGCTTTTGTTTATATAGGTTATATATCTGTTGGATCTTGGCTGAAAGCAAAGAATACCAGAAAGATGTTTACTTGTGTTTTATTGACTATGCAAAGGCATTTGATTGTGTGGGTCATAACAAATTATGGATAAAATTGTGAAGAATGGGAATTCCAGAACACTTTAATTGTGCTCATGAGGAACCTGTACATAGACCAAGAGGCAGTTGTTCAAACAGAACAAGGGGATACAGAGTGGTTTAAAATCAGGAAAGGTGTGCATCAGAGTTGTATCCCTCCCCCATACCTATTCATCTGTACGCTGAGCAAATAATCTGAGAAGCTGGACTATATGAAGAACGTGGCATCAGGATTGGAGAAGACTCACTCACTAACAACCTGTGATATGCAGATGACACAAGCTTGCCTGCTGAAAGTGAAGAGTACTTGAAGCACTTACTGATGAAGATGAAAGACTAAACCCTTCAGTATGGATTACACTTCAACATAAAGAAAACAAAAATCCTCACAAGTGGACCAATAAGCAACATCATGATAAACAAAAGACTGAAGTTCTCACGGATTTCATTTTCTTGGATCGATAATCAATGCCCATGGAAGCAACAGTCAAGAAATCAAACGACTGCACTTGGCAAATCTACTGCAAAAGACTTCTTTCCAGTGTTGAAAAGCAAAGATGTCACTTTGAGGACCAAGGTGCGCCTGACCCAAGCCATGATATTTTCCATTGCCTCATATGCATGCAAAAGCTGGACAACGAATAAGGAAGACCAAAGAATTGATGCCTCCGAATTATGGTGTTGGCAAAGAATATTAAATATACCGTGGATTGCCAGAAGAACAAACAAGTCTATCTTGGAAAAAGTACAACCAAAGTGCTCCTTGGAAGAGAGGATGGCGAGAATTCGTCTCACATACTTTGTACACATTATCAACATGGTAAGGTAGAGGGTCAGCGAGAAAGAGGAAAACCTTCGATGAGATGAATTGACACAGTGGCTTCAACAGTGGGCTCAAACATAGCAACGTCTGTGAGGATGGCGCAGGACTGGGCAGTGTTTCCTTCTGTTGTACACAGGGTCACTATGAGTCAGAACTGACTCGATGGCACCTAACAACAATAACACCACATCTGTTGATATTCACTGTATTAGAATTATAAAACTGAGAAAATTTTTAAATATTTATTCATTAAAAAATAATAAAACTCATTACATGTTAACATAAATAACATTTTTATGAAAAATAACTATTTTCTAAGACAAAAATTTTATGAGAAGGATGGCATTGTTTTACATTTCTGCACAAGTCTTTAATATCTGGTTTAAAAGAATATAGCTGGATTCTCATATCTGCTTCAGTATTCATTCTGCTATAATATCTTGTTCTGGTTGAAGTATATAATAAAATCTGGCCTGACACAAATAGGAATTTAGAAAAGGGAGGAGTATTTTAATAGTCTTTTCAGAAAATTGTGGATTTTCTTTTTTGATTCTACACCAAACCTTGACAAGTGAACTTTTCACACTGTTACATTAAAATCCATTGGTCTATCCTGCACTTACCCACAAATGATTTTTTAACAGTGTGCAATGATCATTTAGAAAATACTGGTTGACTGAATTATGCAGATCTTCCAAATGTTGACACATTCATGAAAAATAGTTTTAAAACCACATTTGTTAATATCATCTCCAATCTTATCAGAAAAGTCTAAGTATTGGGAAGCTATCAAGCTCATGAATACAAGTTTTCCAACATTACAATTTTCATTAAAAAGCTTGAATTTTATCACTGGCAATGAATACTGATGATTATTTTCCTTGAAGTGATAGGTTCACTTTCCTCATTTTCAAGAAAATGACTGCCAGAAACCCAAGTCTGAATAATCATAGTTTGTCAGTTGTTCTTTCAAGTAAAAATGATGCTCCATAAAAAAACCAAAACAATAAAAAAGCTAGTTGAACTTATAACTCAAACAATCATACAAGTGCTTTTTCTCAAGACAACCATGTTGTGGTATGCAGTAGAAATGCTTTATGTGCTCCTCCTATTTTACCACCCAAGATACTAGTGAGATGTTTACTCAAGGATCTAGAGTTAATAATCATTTTTAGTGCTTCATCAAAGACATTCTTAAGTGAAACTGGCATTTTCTTAAAATGCAAGTGTGTGGCAATGAAAAATACAATGACTACTAGTACAGCTGGCCATTGCCTTGATTGTGCTAAAGTGCCAGCAAATATCAACGTGGTGAAAAAGTCAGTGTTTTAATATTGTTATGTAAACAGTTTTGACTTCATGGATCCCCTGAAAGGGTCCCAGAGAGCTCCAGAGATTCCCAGACCATACACTGAGAACTTCTTGCTTAACAAATAACTTACTTGATATACTTTAAAAAAAACTTTTTTTTAATATACTTTAAATGGTGATACTTCACAAAGCTTAATTGCATTAAAAAGCCTCATTGAGACTAAGCATCCCATGTTATTGTCCCAAAGATGACCATTAACGTACTCTATGACTCTAAATGAGAAATTGAAAAAAAAAACAGATAAGTAATAAAGTATCACTTAATAACTAGGAGATCAGGTAATTATAGTAGCCAGCCTCTAAGATGGCCCCCAATGACCTCCACCTCCTGGCTAGCTCTCATGGTCACATCTATGTTTTAGATGAAAATAAGTTCTACTACTTGAAATAACCTGGGCCATGACACAATGACAGTCCCAAATTCCTATGCTAACTTTTTTCTTGGTTTCAAGAACACTGCCTATGCCAGCCTTCCACCATTACTGTTTTTCTAGCTGGCCAATTATCCCAGCATCTCTGATTCTAGTCTCTCTGCTTACAGGGAATATTCCCTAAGCCTCTCTTTCTGTAGACAACTGCAGGATACAAAAGCACAAAGTCAGTCCCACATTTCCCAAGGCCCCAGCTATTCTCCTTGGTTTATTATAAACAAGGATGACTGTAGGCCACGGTTACTTCTAGCCCTTTCATACTGTTCTTGAATGGTGCAATAACCTCCAAAACGTCAATCTTCAATGCCAACTCACTTCTTGTGTACTGTGGCCCCTCTTGCTAGGGCCACATGGAAGACACCAGAATCTCAAAAGCTGAGCACCTGACATTAACGGTGCTTTCCAAGTGTGGGAGGTAGGGGACGCCTAAAGAGATAACACCTGTGTGTGTATGTGAGTGTGCAAATGTGCTTGAATCATCCCTGCTTTTCCTCCACCCCACACAGAAAAGATTAGGCACTTGGTATCCTCAAAGACCTAATTTTTGTCAAAAGAAAAATAAGTAAAAACAGATCCTTACAGCCTCCTTGACCAGTTTTCTACTGGACTCGACCACTGCCTCTGTCAGTGTAAATTCCGTTTTAATCATCTCCAGCACATTGATAGCTGATTCCAGGGGTGTGAGCTCAGCCTCCATATCAAAGGAACAGTCTAGGACAAAGAGCAGTTTTCACATTAAGCAATTTTTTAAGGAGTGGTAAAGTTATATCTATCAATATATATGTATGTTTATGCAAACATAGTAAGATTTGCATTTAATTTGCTGACATGCTAGCTACAGGCTCACAAACATGGACTTCAACTTTTGGGAGAAGATAAGAATCCAGTGAATGAAATCAATGAATATAAAGTGACCATCTTTTAACACTTTTCAACACACGTAAAAAATAAAATTATATTGTAGCATATGCATTTGCCTCTCAAATTTCAGCATACACACAGACTTCTCAGGTCCAACTGGCTAGAAACTGAAGACAATTTGTTAAACAGCTGTCAAGCTGAATTCAGAAATAAGGTGTGCTCAGACACTATAATAGTCTACAATGGGGAAAAAATGTCCACCTTAACATAACTCATCTTAGATAAAAGAACAGTTGAGGCAAGCAAGAAACAGCGGGGAGAAAATAAAAATAAAACAGAAAAGCAACCAAGAGAACCTTAACTGAAGAAAACCAGAGCCAGAAAACAGACCCGTAATAGGCTGAAAAAGACCACAGTGATGGAAACATTACTAGCACACCTTAACACGGAATTTTTCAATTCCGGATATAAGTTTAAAAACAACAACACAACCCTACGTAAGTAAGCCCAAAGAACACAAAAATAGCCATACCTAAATTTTCCCCTTCTTCAATGCGCGACAGACACTGCATAACCCGCAGCAGCCGGGACACGGTATGCTCCTTCCCCAAGGGCCTGACAAGCAAAGCTGGGAAAGAAGACATCGTTGGCTCGGCGACCCCCAGCCCCGACACCCGGTCATCACGGATTCCCTTCCCCCGCGCTTCAGCCCTCTTCCTCAGGCCGGCCCTCACCCTGCATGATGTCCCGGATCTGCCTGAAGTCCCCGTACCGGCTACCCCGAAAGGCCCGCAGCGCCTCGTGGAAGTAGAACTTGAGCACCCAGCGGTTGACCGCAGCCTCCAGCCTCGCCTCCCCCGCGCCCCGCTCCGCGGCGCCCCCCAACCCCAGCTCGTGGCGCCCCCGTCGGGCCCGCCCGCCGCTGCGGGATGCCCGCCGGCCCGACGACCGCCCGTTGCCGTCGCTACTCCCACCGCCTCCCGCCATCGTGCCCGATCGCCGCGCGCCCTCGCCGCGGGGCCGCTTTCTCGGCTGTGACGCCGATGGGTCACGCACGACGCCCGATCCGGAAGCGGGACCCGCCATCCCGGATCCGGCGGCCATGATGTGACCAGTGTACTCAGCCGCCCGCGGGCTTTTGGGAGGGAAAGGAATGTAGAGCCCCAGGCCACCTCTCGGACTCCGTAGTTCCTGGTGTGCCGGTCGCAATGCCTGCTGGGACTCGGAGTTCGCGCCACAGAGATTGATTAAGGAGCAAGGGTGTGCAGTCAAGTGGCAAATTTTGCCCTGCATGTACAGAAGAGGAGTCGAAATTGACTGGACGGCAATGATTTTTTTTTTCCTTCGGGTGTAGGGGTTATAGTAGAGTCTGAGTTCTGGTGGCGCAGTGGCTAAGAGCTCGGCTAACAACCAAAAGGGTGCAGTTCGAATCCACCAGGGGCTCCTTGGAAACCCTATGGGGCAGTTCTCCTCTGTCTTGTGGGGTCGCAGTGAGTCGGAATCGACTCGACGGCAGCGGTACGGTATACGGGACACAAGGAACCCTGGTCGTACAGTGGTTAGACACTCAGCTGTTAACCAGAAAGGTTGTTGGTTTAAACCCAACAGCCGCTCCGCGGGAGAAAGATGAGGTAGTCCGCTTTCATAAGGATTATAGCCTTGGAAACTCTGTGGGGCAGTTGTACTCCGTTCTGTTGGGTCGCTATGAGTTGTATTCCACTCCATGGTAGCAAAGGTTTGGGTTTTACACTAGAGACGTGGAACTGTGTATAATATATTTAAACATAATGCGCAATTCATTAAATACTTTTTTTAAAATTGTGAAATGTAGTATAAGTGAAGAAAAGGTCGTTAAACAAATTTGCATTTTAACAAACAATTATAAAGCAAAGGCCAGGGTTGCCCCAGTCGAGATAAAGACAGAGTATGGCCGGCACCGCAGAAACCCCTAGACATATTAAGACATGTAATATTTTGGATTACAAAAATAGCACCCTTTGTTGTACAACAGTGGCGGTGGGGAGGGGGGAGTGAAAGGTTAGCATTTAAGTCACCCATAGTCCCACATGAAAAAATTTAGGCTTGTAGCTTTCCAGTGTCTTTTATATACCTGTTGGGTGTGTATACGTTTATGTATTTATTCTTACCAAAAAAAAAAAACGAGCTTATACGTATCTTTTTTATTCTTAAATGGATGATGGATATCAAATCACTATGGTATTTATGCTTCATTGGATATATTTATGACGTTGACTTAGGAGTAAAAATTGGAGCTGTTATTCCTTGTCCTTGAGTGTAAAGAATGTGACCCAGCTGGAGCGACAAGGACACACACACAGAAATTACCATGGAGTCATTCTGACTCAATAGTGACCCTGTAGGACAGAGGAGAAATGCCCCATAGGGTTTTCAAGGAGCAGCTGATGGATTCGAACTGCCGACCCTTTGGTTAGCAGCCCGAGCTCTTAACCACGGTGCCACCAGGGCTCCAAGAGCTCACAAAGACCCATTAAATGGGCCCTGAGGCATAAAAACAATAGCTAGCACAATCTTGGAAAACATGTTTTAGGAAGACTTTCACATAAATACTTAGAGCAGAAAAGACCACATGTTTTCCACTCTTTATCTATTCCTATTAGCGTTTAGTAAATAATAAAATTTGTTGGACCAGTGAAGACCCTCCTGACTATCCTTCCTGAAACTTGTACCAATGATTATTAAGAAAGACAATTCAAAATGTAGAATCACAGTGATTTAGCAGTTTTTAGCCTATCTATGAAAAGGTGAAACTTTTAACGATTTTACCCATTTGTAATGCCTGTGTATGCTGAGAAAACCCTGGTGGCCTAGTGGCTAAAGGCTACAGCTGCCAGTCAAAAGGCCGACAGTTCAAATCCACAAGGTACTTCTTAGAAACGCTATGGGGCAGTTCTACTCTGTCCTGTAGGGTTGCTAAGAGTCGCAGTTGACTCGACAGCAATGGGTTTATATATACTGATGATTCTGTAACATTCCTCAGACTCCATAGCTCTGGCAGTATGCTTGTCCATTTCCCACTTTTGCCTCTTGGAACATATACCGAATAAAATCTTTCTTCTTGCTTTGCTGTAACTTTGTGATAATTTTACCGTAGGACAGGGTGATACAACAGTTTTATTTTAAAATGTTAATATTTGTAATATAACAGAAATTACGTCTTTTACATCAACTTAAACATACAATGAATTACCTCATAAAGTTCCCTTGTGCCCCTTTCAAGTCATTTCCCACCCTGCCACCCCCATCCTGAAACTGCTGTTTTTCATTTCGATCATCTTAGTTTTGTCTGTTCTTGAACTTCATATGAACAGAATCATACAATAGGTACTCTTTGTATCTGTCTTCTTTTGCACAACAAAGTTTTTGAGAATCATCTATGTTGTTGGACAGTTTGTTCCTTTTTATTGCTGAGTAGTGTTCCATTGTATGAAAATACACTGTCCATTAGTTGAATAGACATTTGGGTTGTTTCCAGTTTTTGACTATTATGAATGAGGTTGATGTGAACATTCTTCAAGTAAAAAAAAAAAAAAAAAAGACAAGTCAGATGAGAACTTTTAGATGTCAAGTTAAATGTGCAATGGGATACACGTTTTGTTGGTTTTTTTTTTCCTACATTTTTTTTTATTGTGAAATACAACATACATACAGAAGAATGCCAAACTGTTTTCCAATGTGCTTGTACCAATTAAGACTTTTGCCATGTCCTTTACAACTTTGCATTAGGATTATATGCTGAGTATATAGTTACATTCGTTGCAAATATCTTCTCTCACTTTGTGGTTTATCTTTTATACTCTTTATGGAGTATATTTATGAACCAAAGTTTGTAACTTTGGTGTAGTTATATGTATCATTCTTTTCTTTTATCATGAGTGCTATTAGTGACTTGTATAAGAAACTCTTTTCTATTCAGAAGTCACAAAGATATTTTCCTGTATTCTAAAAAGTTACAGTGTTTTTGCCTTTCATGTTGAGATCTTTTTATCCACCTGGACTTGATGTTTGTGTATGGAGTCCAATTTCATTTTTTTCCCATGTGGATATCCACCATTTATTAAAAAGATCTTCTTTTCTTATTCTCTGTAGTACCCCTGTTATAAATTAAGTGGCCATACACATGTGACTCTGTTTGTAGCGATACACAATTTTTTGAAAATTTTTTATGGGGTGTGCAAGCAAGCAAAAAAAAAAAAAAAAATCGAAGACCACTCTACTTAACAAATAATGTGGCCCTTATCTAGTTATTTAACTTCTCTGAGTTCCTTGCACTGTTGGGGGAATCAAATGGGGTCACACAGTGAAGTGCTTAGGACTGGCCCATAGAAAGCATCAGTAAACAGTAGTAGTTTTTGTTTTCCCTGTTGTTACATTTAAGGTGCCATGGAGTACATGGAAACAACACCTGCCTGGAGGAGAAACTGCCAGAGAATGTGACATTTGGGTGGATCATGAATGACAGTGAAATCTGCCATCTCTTTTTATGACTGTGATCTCTTGGCTGTCTGTGGTGCACTTCTCACATGTGTTTCATCTGCGTTATAGTTTTCTGGCTTTAAAGGGCCCAGAAGGAAAGGAGTGTGCCCCATCCCACATCCTGGATTGTGGGAACCCCCAGTAGCAGTCACCTGAGAAGACACAGAAGTTGTGCAGACTCCCTGTTAGACACACATCCATGTCACTGAGGGCTGGGCCTTTTGATTCCTTCCACTGTAGTGCTGCAGGATTCCTAAGTTTCACGCACACACTTCTCCCTCCCCAAAGCCCAGCCACCAGCCAACACTTACACCAACAAACATGCCCACTCACCCCCAGCACCACCACCCCCGGGAGTGGTGAAATCTATGCTTTCCACACCCCCTGTGCAGTCTTGCCTCTGGGAGAGAACACATACGATCTTGCAGTAGACACTTGATGACCATTGGTTGAATAACAAATGAGTAACCTCATTAAGATTAGGATACAGAAGCACATTCCCATCTGCCACTGTTTAGCAAGAAAGAGACAGATTATGCAGCATTGCCGATCTGCCTATTAAATCTGTAGATTCCTGGTTCTTCTTTGAATGGAGAAGGGTGTGCAGAAAGGAGCTATTTTTAATGAAACTCACTGGGAAATTCTGGTTTTGTTGCCCAGCCAGGAATGGGAATGATAGAATTACTAAACAAATGTATCTATTCTTCATCAAAAGTATTAATACGGTAGTGTAATGCAGTGAATTAATTAATATGGCCCTTATAGCCATAATTTTTGTAACTCCCACCAAATAACTGGGTGGGGCTATGCAAATGAGGTGCTTGTGGCTTACCAAGGGGATTAGATAGCTTGTAATAATGTAAATAAGGCACCCTTGTGGGGGTGGGACCATGTAAATAAGGTGTATGGAACCCTAATGAAGGGATTGGTCAGTTTTGCCATCCTGCTTGGCTTAAAATGAGCCATCCCAGAGGCGGGAAGAGAGGATTTCAACACACCAAGAAGGTAGAGCCAGGAGTGGAGAATGTCCTTTGGACCCAGGATCCCTGCACTGAGAACCTCCTAGATCCAGGAGACAGACAGAGGAACTGTAACATGGAGGACAGAGAGAGGAACTGTAACATGGAGGACAGAGAGAGGCAGCAGAACCAGGACAGAGAGGGAGAGCTGTAACATCAGAAACAGCGAGAAGCAGTGGCAGCAAAACAGTGGCAGCAGAACCAGGAGACCAGCAGGAGATGGTGTGGTGGGCTTCCTGGTCCAGGGAGCGAGAAAGCTGAGCACCTTCAGGCAGGAGGCTTACTGGCAGGTTGGGTGCCTCTGGGCACTTATTGGCAAAGCTAAAAGAGCTTTGTAACACTTGCTGGAGCAGGGCAGAGGCCAGGGCAGAGAGAGACCTGCTTTCAGGCATGGCTGAGAAGAGGCTGTCCTGATCAAAGAACTGTATCCTGAGCGTTCCTAAACCTGAATAGTAACCTGTTACTTCCCTATTAAACCCCATAACTGTAAGTGTGGTCTGTGAGTTCTGTGTGGCCATTGCAACAAATTATCAAACCCAGCAGAGAAGTAGAGAGTGCCGTGGGAGGGATGGTACTGTCAGAATTGGTGAAAGGGGGAGAGGGAGGAGGCATGTCTGACCTCTGCCTCATAGGAATCAGCCTTGGGCTGGTGATCTTGATTCTCCTTCCCCCTTGTGAAGTTAGAGAAGGTCAGATGCCACCCCCACGCCATTTTTACAGGTAGTATCTATCAGAACTTAAAATTTACATGCCCTTGAGCTGACAGTTCCTCCTAGACTTTATCCTATGCCCAACAATATATGCACAAATACATGCAAGGCAGCATTTTTGAAACAGGAAAGTACCTGAAACTAAGGAAATGTCCATTCATTAAACAAAGTGTAAATATTCCCATTACCCGAGACAGCAGCGAGCAACAACCACCCAAAAATAATGAAGTCCCTACTTTGTAGAGATCACCATTTTAGCCCATCAAAGGAGGACTGAGTGAATAATTTACGATACATCCAAGCAATGAAATATCATGCCCCCATCAAAAGGAATGAAGTTTATTAACATATGCTGCTATAAAAAGACTTTCAAGACATTTAGGATCCCTGGTGGTGCAGTGGTTAAATGCTCATCTGCTAATCGGAAGGTCAGTCCTTCGAACCCAACAGCCACTCCACAGGAGAAAGATGCGGCAGTCTGCTTCTGTAAAGATTTGCACACTTGGAAACCCTATGGGGCAATTCCTGTCCTATAGGGTTGCTATGAGTCGGAATCGACTCAGTGGCAGTGGGTTGGGTTTTTTTAAAAAAAATTTATGAAGCTTTTGAATGTATTACCTATTCAAAATAAGTAAGAAAAAAACAAGTTACTAAACACTATGCATAGTATTATCCCATTTGGGCAAAAAAGGTATATACATACACACAGATGTATACATATACTCGTTGATTTAGAAAATAATATTGGAATCATTATTCCCTGTCCTTGAGCATAGAGAATGTGACCCAGTTGGAACTGGGCTCACAAGGGCTCACAAGGACTCACAAGGACACATCAACTGGGCCATGAGGTATAAAGACGGTAGCTAAAATAATCTTGGAAAATATCTTTTAGGGAACCTTACACATAAGCCATTCAAACACAACACAAAAGACTTTCCACAACACACACTACAGGGGAAGTCAGCACAACTGGACTAAACCAAAGCTAAGAAGTTTCCTGAATACAATCAAATACTTTGAGAGACAGAGCAGCAGGGGTAGGGGTCTGGGGACCATGCTTTCAGGGGACATCTAGGTCAGTTGGCATAACAAAGCTTATTAAGAAAATGTTCTGCATCCTACTTTGGTGAGTGGCGTCTGGGGCCTTAAAAACTTGCAGGTGGCAGTCTAAGATGCATCAATTGGTCCCAACCACCTGGAGTAAAGGAGAATGAAGAACACCAAAGACACAAGGAAAGTAGTAGCCCAAGAGACAGAAAGGGCCACATAAACCAGAGACTTCATCAGCCTGAGACCAGAAGAACCAGATGGTGCCTGGCTACCGCCAGTGACTGCCCTGACAGCACAACAGAGAGTCCCTGATGAAGCAGCAGAAAGATGGGGTGCAGAACTCAAATTCTAGTAAGAAGACCAGACTTAATGGTCTGACTGAGACTGGAGGTACCCTGGAAAGCATGGCCCCTGGATTCTCTATCAGCCCAGAACTAAAACAATTTCCGAGGCCACGTCTTCAGACAGGGATTGGACTGGACTGTGGGACGTAAAGTGATACTCGTGAAGAGTGTGCCTCTTAGCTCAAGTAGATACAAGAGACCAAAGGGGCAGCTTCTTTCCAGAGGTGAGACGGGAAGGCAGAGAGGGTTAGGAGCTTGTTGAATGGACATGGGGAATCAGGTAGAAAGGAGGAGTGTGCTGTCGCAGAATGGGGTGAGCAATTAGGGTCACATAACAATGTATGTATAAAATTTTGTATAGGAGACTAACTTGTAAACTTCATTTAAACTACAACAATAATAATAAAAAAAAAGACTTTCTACTCTTACCTTTTTCTATTAGCATTTAGTGAATAGAAAATTTGTTGGACCAGTGAAGACCCTCCTGACTGTCAGTACTGAAACCTGTACCAACAATTGTTAAGAAAGATAGTTCAAAATGTAAGATCACAATTTGTAGCCAGTTGTGAAAAGGTAAAGCTTTCAGTGGTTTTGCCCATTTGTAATGTTAATGTATACTGATTACTCTGTAAAGTTCGTTGGACTCCGGCAGATGTGACGATGGCAGCACACTTGTCCGTTTTCCCACTTTTGCCTGTCCTGTAATATTCTTTGGACTTGGACAGACATGGCTGTGGCAACATGGATGTCCATTTCCCCACTTTTGTCTGTGCTGTAATGTCTTCTCGGACTCAAGCAGACATGGCTCTGGCAGCATGGTTGTCCGTTTCCCACTTTTTGAATATATGCCGAATAAAACTTTCTTTTTGCTTTACTAAACTTCATGATGTTTTTACCCAACAACAGTTAATTTTTTTTTTAAAGCAAAAAGAAAGTTTTATTCAGCATATATTTAAGAAGGCAAAAGTGGGAAGCGGACAAAATTATGGAAGAATGTTCAAAAAATTGTCAACAATAGTTACCACTGGAAAGTGGGATTGAGAGAAGAAAGCTTTTGCTTTCATGATACTTAAAATTTTTTAACCTAAGGAAATATTACTTTTATAATTTTTTAAAACTATTTAAAAATTCCAAATAACCTTGAGAGCCTGAGATTTTAAATTTCCAGCAGGGGGCAGCAGTGATTCTCAAATATCTCTGACGTCAGCACAAAGCTGAGGATTAGCGTGCACAGGCCCAAATACTGAACTTGGATCACCAGATCATAAAGGAAACAAAAAGCAATAACTACAGAAAGCTGAAATCCTGTAGGAATTGTTGCGACAAAACATTTCCTACACATCTCTTTCTTTATTAACATCTGTCCATGAGTCTAAACTGCCTTTTTTCTCTCTGGAGCTCAGTTTTTTCATCCATAAAATCAGAGGGTTTAACAAGACAATCTTAAAAGATCTCTTTCCAGCTCTAAAATTCTAAAGCTTTATGAATCTACATCAGCGTCAGGAAGAAACAAGCCCCAGTGCCCTCTAAAATTAACTGACTTATCAAAGAATCTGCTTTACAATTATTACTGATTTATCTTTAATGTAGATCAGAGAATACTTATGGTGGGGTGGAGGGTGTTGGCATTTATTCAATTCATCGATGGAGAAAAAGGAGAGCTCTCCCACTCTATAAATGTTTAGCATGTGTATAAAGGTCGTAGGTCTGGTGTTCAGAAATTACACGTAGGCTTACGAAAGAATCTTCACTGGCTTGGCCAAATTAAACAACAGGCAGTTGTAGAGAAATAAACACAAGTTAACATTTAACCACAACAAGTTTCTGTTCTTGCTGCTTCATCTTCCTCTATAGGAGTGGCCCAAGAGGGTCAGCAGCTGCTGGCTACTCTAGCGAGAGGAAAGGCTCCTTTGAGAACCCACCCACGTACTGCTTTTATAAAATGTATATTTTTATGCATGTGGGATCATAAACTCTCCCAGATGTTCTTGATGCCCCAATAGCAGAGCTCTTTTTACTGTTGATCCTTTACACATGTTAAAGCTTTTTTTTAACATTTGCCCAAGGTTACACTGCTAATAAGTAGCTGAGGCAGGATTCAAATCCATGACTTAACACGGCACTCTATGAAAGGAGAGGACCTCACTCCATCCATTCTTTATCCTGAAGCTGTGAATATTTCCAAAGGTGGTTGGGTCTAAATGCAGAAGTGAATGGTTATTGTGTCAGAAGGCTCCACTGAGCTCAAATGTATTGGCTACTCACTATACGCTAGTCTTTGTCAGGTGCTGGGCACAAAGGTATCAAAGATGAGTAAGACTTAATCATGGCAGTTAAGAAACTTGTCGTCTGTTGGGAATTGGGGAGCAGACAAATAAAAAAACAATAACATGTGAAAAATAATGTTGTTGTTAGGTGCCATTGAATTGGTTCTGACATACAGAGTCCCTATGTACAACAGAATGAAACACTGCCTGATCCTGCAGCATCCTCACAATCCTTGCTATGTTTGAACCCATTGTCGCAGCCACTGTGTCAATCAGTCTCATCCAGGGTCCTCCTCTTTTTTGCTGACCCTCTGCTTTACCAAGCAAGGAGAATAATAGGGAAACACAAACAAGGGAGAAGAAATCAAGGCAGCATAGCAGCGTGGTTAAGTCTATGGGCTGTGGAGTCCAGTTTGTAGCTCTGGAACCTCTAAGCCTCATTTCCCTCATCTATTAAAGGGGGATACTAATAGCCTCTAATATAGGTAATTGTTGTGAGGGTTAAATGATATAATTCATTATTAAACTGCCTAGCATAGAACCTAGCAGATGGAAAGACTTGTCACAATGTTAGTTAATTGTATTATTTAATAAAGCTTAAGCAAAATAAGAATCGTGCATACAAACACATTTCTGGAACGTAGACACCCCTTTTCTCAAAGTGTTCTGAATCTCCCAGACTCAGAGACTCGTTTCCTTGAGATTTATTCTGCCCCCTGACATAGTTATCCTTTCATTCTCCTCCAATGTGTCCAGGAAAGAATGCTACTGCAAATGCACCAGAAGCTGGGACCAGGTCACAGGAACAGGGAACAGAGCCCAGGAAGCGACCTCATCACAGGCAAATCAAGACAAGTCTTTCAAATACGGTAAGCGTGAGAATCACCTGGGGCATTTGTTAGAAATCGTTCAGGGCCCACCCTGAGATTTTCATTCTGCTGCAAATTGGATTTCAATATATTAATAAAACTGTAAACACAGGAAGGGGTTCACATTAGCTTATGCTGCAACCAGTTCCCTTCCCCAGCAGCTTATTTATTCTTTTCTCCCGAACACTGACTCACCTCCTTCATCCTCAGTCAAGGGCATTGCTTTAATATGCTACAGTGGCTGCCCCTTTCAGCTTCTGAGTCTAGGCATGAGGGCATGTGAGTTCTTTCCTTTGAAACCCTTTGCCCTTTCATAGCCATACACAATCTCACACTTCACCTCTCCTCTAAAACCTTGCTGAAAACGTACCTCCTTCTGGAAGCCTTCCCTGTTGAGTGCTTTACTTTTGCACTGTTTTCTGTGCCACAGATGCAATTTGGGTGTAGAATGTAACCAGAGGAGTGTCCTTAAGTCTTTGTTACGTGTGTGTAAATTCTGGTTCTTCTAGTTGGGGGCAACATGGTTTTATGGAGATAGCAGGGACTCTGGAATCTGTCTGGCAGTACCACTTAGTAGTTCTCGAATTCATTCTGGATGTTCTTTATCACCTCAGGACTGATGCTTTATTCTCCGTGGATTGTCTTCCATCCCGGCTTCTCCAGGCAGCTCTCCCTTCCCCTCTTCACATTGCTTCTCTCCAGGAGTGGGCAGAGGCCCCTCTGTTAACTCCACTGAGACACCATGCTGTGTGCCCCATCATTTACCATCATTTCCTCATCTGTCAAATGAGAATAATTATAGTCCTTTCCTCACAGAGTTCTTGTAAGAAATGAAATGAGATCATGTGCGTTTACAGGAGTTGGTATATGGCAAGTTGTGGCAGATACGTTAGGGTGACTCGTTCAAACCTATTCCAACTCCTTTGCTGCTTGCTTCCTGGACTACAGGGGCTGGAAAGCTAAATACTGCATTTCTCAAACTCCCTTGCAGCTAGGATTCTGTTTGTGATTTAAACTCTACTTGTGTGGGACTTTAATTTAAAACTATAAGTTATGTGGAAGGAGAGGCAGAGTGTAAAGCATCCATTTTGCTGGTGCTGATCATAGAACAGGCAAAGGGATTCTGGAGCCAGCAGCTCTGGTGGCATTTTACCAGTTTTGAAGCTTCTGGAATGTGGCAGAGGCTGCAGCTTACTTGGCAGCCCAGTTCCACCATGTAATTTTGCAAGTCATTCCTGGATGTTTAGCCCAGAGTCTATTTCTTCAGCTTTCCTGATGATTCTGTGAGCTCTCCATATTCCTTAATAAATCCCTTTGTGCTTAAATTACCAAGAGTGAACTCTGCTGTTTGCAACCAAGAAAACTGACCAACACCTAAGTGTTCCATAAATGTTAGCTGTTACTATTATTTTAAAACTTTACCGTAGGCTTGGTAATAAAGGAAGCAATTACATTTCAGGTAAGATTTAAAACTGGCTCCCAGATGTTGTTGTTGTTGTTCTTAGATGCCATCAAGTCCATTTTGACCCATAGTGACCCTGTGTACAACAGAACAAAACACTGCCTGGTTGTGCGCCATCCTCACAATCGTTGCTATGTTTGAACCCCTTGTTGTAGACACTGTGTCAATCCATCTTGTTGAGGGTCTTCCTCTTTTTCGCTAACCCCCTACTTTACCAAGCATGATGTCCTTCTCCAGGGACTGGTCCCTCCTGATAACATATCCAAAATACGTGAGACATAGTCTTGCCATCCTTGCTTTTAAGGAGCATTCCGGCTGTACTTCTTCCAAGACAGATTTGTTCGTTCTTCTGGCAGTCCATGGCATATTCAATATTCTTCACCAACACCATAATTCAAAGGCATCAATTCTTCTTTTAGTCTTCCTTATTCATTGTCCAGCTTTTGCATGTGTATGAGGCAATTGAAAATACCACGGCTTGGGTCTGGCCCACCTTAGTCCTCAAAGTGACATTTTTGTTTTTTAACACTTGAAAGAAGTCTTTTGCAGCACATTTGCCCAATGCAATATGTCATTTGATTTCTTAACTGCTGCTTCCATGGGCATTGATTGTGGATCCCAGTAAAATGAAATCCTTTACAACTTCAGTATTTTTTCCATTGATCATGATGTTTTTAATTGATCAGGTTGTGAGGATTTTTTTCTTTACGTTGAGGTGCAATCCATACTGAAGGCTGTAGTCTTTGATCTTCATTATAAGTGCTTCAAGTCCTCTTCACTTTCAGCAAGCAAGGTTGTGCCGTCTGCATACTGAAGGCTGTTAATGAGTCTTCCTCCAATCCTGATGCCCCGTTCTTCTTCATATAGTTCAGCTTCTCAGATTATTTGCTCAGCATACAGATTGAAGAAGTATGGTGAAAGGATACAACCCTGACAGACACCTTTCCTGACTTTAAACCACAAGGTATCCCCTTGTTTTGTTCAAATGGCTGCCTCTTGGTCTATGTACAGGTTCCTCAAGAGGACAATTAAGCATTCTGGAATTCCCATTCTTCGTAATGTTATCCATAATTTGTTATGATCCACACAGTCTAACGCCTTTGCATAGTCAATAAAACACATGTAAACATATTTCCGGTATTCTCTGCTTTCAGCCAAGATCTATCCAACATCAGCAATGATAGCCTTCGTTCCACATCCTCTTCTGAATCCAGCTTAAACTTCTGTCAATTCCCTGTTGATATACTTCTGCAACTGCTTTTGAATGATCTTCAGCAAAATTTTACTTGTGTGTGATATTAATGATATTGTTCAATAATTTCCACATTCTGTTGGGTCACCTTTCTTTAGAATGGGTACAAATATGGATCTCTTCCAGTTAGTTGGCCGGGAAACTGTCCTCCAAATCTCTTGACATACATGAGTGAGCACCGCCAGTAATGCATCTGCTTGTGAAACATCTCAGTTGGTATTCTGATAATTCCTGGAGCCTTGTTTCTCACCAATGCCTTTGGTGCAGCTTGGACTTCTTTCAATACTGTCAGTTCTTGATCATATGTTAACATTGATCACATATGTTAACCAATTCTTTTTGGTATAGTGACTGTGTATTTCTTCCATCTTCTTTTGATGCTTCCCGCATCGTTCAATATTTTGCCCATGGAATCCTTCAATATTGCAACTTGAGGCTTGAATTTTTCCTTCAGATCTTTCAGCTTGAAAGATGCCAAGATTATTCTTCCCTTTTGGTTTTCTAACTCCAGGTAGTTGCACATTTCATTATAATATTTAACTTTGTCTTCTCAAGCTGCCCTTTGAAATCTTCTGTTCAGCTGTTTTACTTCATCATTTCTTCCATTCACTTTCACTACTCTGAGTTCAAGAGAAGTTTCAGAGTCTCTTCTGACATCCATTTTGGTCTTTTCTTTCTTTCCTGTCTTTTTAATGACCTTTTGCTTTCTTCATGTATGATGTCCTTGATGTCATTCCACAACTTGTCTGGTCTTTGGTCATCAGTGTTCAATACATCAAATCTATTCTTGAGATGGTCTCTAAATTCAGGTGGTTATACTCAAGGTTGTATTTTGGCTCTTGTGGACTTGTTCTATTTTCTTCAGCTTCAATTTGAACTTGCATATGAGCAATTGATGGCCTGTCCCACAGACAGCCTCTGGCCTTGTTCTGACTGATGATATTGAGCTTTTCCATCACCTCTTTCCACAGATGTAGTCGATTTAGTTCCTGTGTTTTCCATCCAGTGAGGTCCACGTGTATAGTTGCCATTTACGCTGTTGAAAAAAGGTATTTGCAATGAAGAAGTCGTTGGTCTTGCAAAATTTTATCAGCAGTCTCCAGTGTCGTTTCTATCACCAAGGCCAACTACCGATCCTGCTTCTTTGTTTCCAACTTTCGCATTCAAATCACCAGTAATTATCAATGCATCTTAATCGCATGTTTGATCAATTTCAGACTGTAGAAGTTGGTAAAAATCTTCAGTTTCCTCACCTTTGGCATTAGTGGTTGGTGCAGAAGTTTGAGTAATAGTCATATTAACTAGTCTCACTTGTAGGCATATGGATATGTTCCTATCACTGACAGCATTGTACTTCAGGAGAGATCTTGAATTGTTCTTTTTGATGATAAATGTGACGCCATTCCTCTTCAAGTTATCATTCCCAGCATAGTAGACCATATGATTGTCTGATTTAAAATGGCTAATACCAGTCCATTTCAGCTCACTAATGCCTAGGATATTGATCTTTATGTTTTCTATTTCATTTTTAGAGATTTCCAATTTTCCTAGATTCATACTTTGTACATTCCATGATCCTATTATTAATGGATGTTTGCAGCTGTTTCTTCTCATTTTGAGTCATGCCGCATTAGCAAATGAAGGTCCTGAAAGCTTGACTCCATCCATGTCATTAAGGTCGATTCTAGTTTGAGGAGGCAGCTCTTCCCCACTCATATTTGTGTGCCTTCCAACCTGAGGGGCTCATCTTCTGGCACTCTATCAGGCAATATTCCGCTGGTATTTGTAAGGTTTTCACTGGCCAGTTTTTTCAGAAGTAGACTGCCGGGTCCTTCTTCCTAGCCTGTCTTAGTCTGGAAGCTCCATTGAAACCTGTCCACCAAGGGTGACCCTGCTGGTATTCGAAACACTGGTGGCATAGCTTCCAGCATCACAGCAACATGCAAGCCACCACAGGACGACAAATGGGCAGACGTGTGAGGGGCTACTACATAAGACCATGTAAAATAATTTCTAGAGTAGTAGTATCCCATAGAACTTTGTTCAGTGATGGAAATGATCTATATTTGCACTGTCCAATGTGATAGGCACTAGTAATATTAGTTATATGTAGTTACAGAGCACTTGAAATGTGGCTACTGCAAATGAGGAACTGAATTTTTTATTTTATTTTAATTATAATTAAAATTAAATAACTACATGCAGCTAGTGGCTACTGGTCTGGAAAGCACATTCCTAGCGTACTTCAGCCTTCCCCTTCCCCAAGGGTCTTCTAACTAGCCATCTCTCTCCTTATCCAAGAAACGTCCTCATTCAGTTCTTCCTCAATCTGCAGTCTCAGGACACGTTATAATAATCTAGAGAGGTGCAACATGCCCATGATAAGGACAACTTTTATAGGGTAAGTTCAGAGTCTCATTGTCTCCAAACTCTATTCTAAGATTGCGTATTCGCTTTTCTTTGCACAACCCAAAAGTCCACTTAAGTGTTTTTGCTAAAATGCAATCTTCTCAGAAAGACAAATTTCAACCTTCACTTAAAGAAACTAAAAACCATTAACTGTATCAAAAGTAACATTTCCCATCATTTCCACGTATTGAGTTTTCAGAAGTATTGAGGTCCTTTATTAGTTAGACAAGTAGACAAGTGGTTCGCACACTTTGCTGCATGTTAGACTCACTATCCTAAAGCTTTTTAAAATCTCTGTGCCAGCCGTGCTAGACCAATTAAGTCAGAATCTCTGGGGCTATGACAGAAGCATCAATATTTTTTAAGCTGCCCAGGTGATTCCAATGTCCAGCCACGTAGTGAGTTGGAGGACTCCGTTAACTCAGTTCAAACAGAAAAAAGCTTCTAAACATAGTGAAAATGTATCTTTCTTCAACAATCTCATAATAGATTGATTATAATTTTCAGGCTTGGATTGTAAACTCTTAAATGGAGGCTTACATGTGTTTGTTTTGTATTGTGCCTGCCTTTTTCTTATTTAGTGCTTTTTAATCTGAATAGTCTTAATGAAGGTGATATGTAAAATTAATTTTTACAAATTAGTTCCTTCCTTGAAACACTCTTTAAATGTTCTAAAGAAAGGAAGGAATAACTGTCTTGTAATATCTAATTGCTTCTTAGTAGCTCTGTGTGCAGTGGTGTGCCAGTAAATACTTAGTAGCTGGCTTTGGGGAGTAGAAAGCTCTGAGTAGCAGCATTTTCCAATTTCTGTGGTGTAAATACCTCCACGACGGATGATTTCAAAATATCAAAGTGACATCACTGAATGAGGAATTGGGAAGAGATGTACATAACTGGCCCCCACAAGCCACTATGAGCAGGCTCCAGCATACTAAGGTTGTACAAAAACTTGTACAAAAACAAAGCACTTGATGTTTTCTAGTCTCCAGGACTCATCTAATCTTTAAGCACTGTCTGTGGACTGGTGTGCTAAAGGAGGCTGATGCAAACAGGTAACCAGTTAGTTTAGTAGAAGGAAAAATTAGTGAGGAGATATCCATTTATAACTTCTGACTCAGGCAGCCCAAAGAAAAAGGAAATCGTTTAGAAAGCAAGTTCAAGTGTTTCAGAAGCAGAGCCAAAGCTAAGCTCTCCATGCTAATACAGACTCATGCCATAGAGAGGGAGTGGGAAGGATGCAGATTTCAGAGTTGGAAACATCTGAGTTTGCATTCCTATCTGAGTGTCCTTGGTCAAGGTAGTTAACCTTCCTGAGGCTCAAACTTCTCATCTGTAAAATGGAATAATAGTCTTTAGTTTGAGAGGTTGTGGGGATTAGAGATAAGGTTGTAAAGCATCTGAAAGTGTCTGCCACATAGTAGGTGCTCAGTATAGCATGACTTTTATTATTGTTACTATAAATAGTAATCTAGGGTAAAATACCTAAAAAGGATGTTAGTCCTATGTTTTTGGTGATGAATACAACGAAGTTTGGGAAATCGATATGACATTCGAAAAACTTTATAGAATGAGTAGTTAGAAGTAAACCCGTTGCTGTTGAGTTGATTTTGACTCATAGCAACCCTATAGAATAGAACAGAATAGAACTGTCCCATAGGGTTTCCAAGGAGCAATTGATACATTCAAACTGCTGACCTTTTTGTTAGCAGCTGTAGCTCTTTAACCACTTCACTACCAGGGCTTCAGTTAGAAATAGTATATTATAAAAAAATGCAGCAACCATTTGTAACATACCTATTCTGTGCAAGGTATCGGGCTAGGGGGGCGAGACAGATCCATACTTATAACACAGCTCAGACTGTAATAAGAACTATATCAAAGGAGGGAGCATATATAGTCTTTACAGAGATGGTGAAGTTTGAATTGAGGCTTGATGAAGTGGAGAATTCACAAACACTTAGCTATAAAAACATCTTACCTTAGCAAAACGTTGAAAACTATCTAGATGTCTTAACAGTGGGGATTGGTTAAATTAAGTAAAGCACATTCAATGGAATACCATGTAATCAATAAAAATTAAATCATCATGGAGAGTGAAAAAGGTAGGCTACAAAACAGTAGACCTAGAATAATATACTAAGATACACCAAAAGGCTGATAGTAGTTGTATCTGGATGGTAAGATTATGCATAATTTTTACTTTTTTTCTTTTTAATTACCTATATTTGTTAATTTTTCTACAATAAGCATATATAATTGCAGTATGATGGATCACTTTTATATGGCCTTTCTTGCCATGGCCTTGTAACTCTCACCAAATGATTGGGTGGGACTATGCAAATGAGGTGCTTGTGGCCCACCAAGGGGATTGAACACCTTGCTAATAATGCAGACATGGTGCATGGCACCCTTGTGGGGGGTGGGGCCATTCAAATAAGGTGTATGGAACCATTAAGAAGGGATTGGTCAGTTTTTCCATCCTGCTAGACTTAAAAGAGAGCCAATTCCAGAGCAGAGAGGGTCCTGACTACCACCAAGAAGAAGAGACAAGAGTGGAGTACGTTCTTTGTGCCAGAGATCCCTACACTGAGACCCTCCTAGACTCAGGAGACAGAGAGAGAATTGTAACACTGGAGACGGCAAGACAATGAGAAGCATCGGTAGAGAAACAGCAGCAGCAGAACCAGGAGACCAGCAAGAGACAGTGTAGTGAGCTTTCCAGCCCATGGAACAAAAAGGTGAGTGCCTTTGGGCAGGAGGCTTGATGGCAGAGTAGGGTGCCTCTAGGCACTTATTGGCTAAGCTATAGGGCTTTATAATACTTGCCTGAACAGGGCAGGGGCCAAGGAGCTGAGGGACCAAAGGCCAGAGAGAGACCTGCCTGTGAGCACGGCTGAGAAGAGGCTATCCTGATTGAAGAACTGTATCCTGGGTATATCCTGATCCTAAATTATAACATGTTACTTCCTTAATAAGCCCCATAATCATGAGTATGGTCTGTGAGTTCTGTGTGGCCATTGTAATGAATTATCGAACGCAGCAGAGAAGTAGAGAGTGCTGTGGGAAGGACAGATGGTATCAGAATTGGTAAAAAGGTGGGAGGGTGGAGGTATGTCTGACCTCTGCCTCACAGGAATCAGCCTTGGGCTGTTGATGCTGATAATTATTCCTCCCCCTTGAGAAGTTAGAGGATGTCAGATACCTCTACCATGCCATTTTTACAATAATATTAAAAAAAAAAATTATGTGTAACTTCCAGGTATCTACTATAGGGAAACTGTCATATGTATATAATGTGACATGTACAAAAATGTTTACTGAAGCATCACTTATAATAGAGAAAAATTAGAATTAATCTAAATGCCTATCAAAAGACAAATAATGAAATATGACAGAATATTATACAAAGCTTAAAAGGAATGAACTAGGTCTGTAATAGCCACATAAATACAGTCCGGTATTACATTATTGAGTGAAAACATCAAGCTCCAGAATAATATATATGTATTATAATGTGTTTATTTAAAACCCATGCATGTAAGAATACTATATATTTTCTGTAAGTACATTTACATGTATGTAAAATATAATGAAAAGTTAGTAAGGATACCCTTAAGACTCATAGAAATTATTTTCTTTGGAGAAGGGAAAAGAGAACTGGGATTGTGGGAAGTCATTGAAGAGAACCAAAATTTTATCTGCAACACTCTAATTTTTCAAGAAAGAATAATAGATTGCTATATTACCTAGTAATTAAAAGTTAATAAAAATGTAAGTAAAATAATGGTAGGATTTAAAAAGGGGTGATATATTATGAAATAAAAATGAATGATTATAAGCTTTTTATTCAAAGCCAAATTTTTCTTTTCCATTTTAGCTGACTAGAAGCCACAAGGAGACAGTCATCATAAAGTCATCATCCAGCAACTCTTGGAACCTTCTGGAACACAAACATTCACAAAGAATACAGATTTCAACAGGCTCTTCTTCCATATGCCAGTTTTACATGTTACATGAATAAACCAAATGATAGATATTTTATAAATATTCCTTCCCATAATAACCAAATAAATGGACAACCCAGAAAAGTAGTATCCAAGTTCAGTTTCAGATGATCTCTTTATCATGTCCCCTTCCTGTTCCCCACCTTCCCTGCTATCTCCACACACACAGATGTTCCCTGTAAATGAGCTTGGCTCTGTGTGATTCATACCAGAATGGGATGGTAAAAAAAAAAAAAAAAAAAGAGAGGAACTCACATTTCCTGAAATGATTCTCTCTTGACTACTACTGACATTAATTCAAATTTAGGAAGGAGCTGCCTCAACCTTTTATAATACCCATGAAACGTCTGTGACTTAAGACTGATTTTACTTCCTTCTGTCTTCTCAGTGTCTCTTTTATCTTACTAGAGTGATGCTCTAGCTTTGGTTCAGGACTGCGGTGAGTGGCAGCTGGGAGCTAGCCCTTTCCTCCTTCCCTGATTAAAAAATGGTGGGGCATTTCCCACAACACCAGGGCCCAGGTGCTTGGAAATACTGCCAAATACTTCTTCCAGCTTTTTTTTTTTTTTTTTAAAAGTAATTATATCCATTAATTTTGGACTAGGTATTGCATTCACTTGATTTAAAATTCAGAAGATTCGAAGAGCATAAAGGGAAAGTTGTTCCCTCATTCATGTTTCCTTCCCCAGTGCCACCTGGTGTAGCTTTCTGGTGTATTTCCCTCGAGATAGACATTTGCTACATATTTGAAATGACACGTTAATGTCTCCTTTCTCTCCTCTTTTATTCTTTTATTTTACATTAATGGTAATAGCATGCTATATAAATGCTGTATTTTTCATTTATTTTGTCCCACCTCTGCCACTAGAATGGAAGCTCTATAGGAGAAAGGGTTTTATTTTGTATAACATTGTGTCCTCAGCACCTAGAATACTGCCTGGCACATAATAGGGGCTCCATAAATATTTGTTGAGTAAGTGAATAGTACATGCTGTTCTGCATCTTGCTTTTTTCACTTAATTTTTTTCGTTTTGGCCGTCATTGCAGTTTGGTACATAAAGAACCTCCTCATTTTTATTTTTTTTTAATGACTGTGTAATGTTTCACTATTTGGATATATGGTGACTTATTTAATCGGATCTTTGCTGATGGACATTAGTTTGTTTCTAATCCTTGGCTATGACAGATAACACTGCCATTCATATACTGTACAAAAATCATGTCACACCTGGGTGAGTGTATCTGTCTGTCAGATAAATTCCTCAGCGTAGAGTAGCTGAGTCAAAGATGAGGTGTATTTTGCCAGCTTCTTCTTAGTTAAAAGCACCTTGCCATGTTTAACTTACATTCCTGGGTTCTAGGGCAGTTGACTGAAACCCATTCTAGGGAAATCTATCATGAGCGAAACTGTTCTGGTTAGGCCTGAATTTACCACCTCCAGCTGTCCCTGGAGAAGGACATCATGCTTGGTAAAGTAGTGGGTCTGTGAAAAAGAGGAAGACCCTCAATGAGATGGATTGACACAGTGGCTGCAACAATGGGCTCAAGTATAACAATGATTGTGAGGATGGCGCAGGACTGGGCAGTGTTTCCTTCTGTAGTACATAGGGTTGCTATGAGTTATAACTGACTCAATAGCACCTAACAACAACAACACCTGTCCCAAACAGAAAGACAGCACATAGGTTGGAACTATTTAGTTCCTCATACACCCCCAACAGCCTGTGCATATACTGTTCCTGCTGCCTGGGACACTCTTCCTTCCCTTTTACCAACACAAAACCACACCCATTCACCCCTCCCCACCCCATGTCTTTTTTAATAATTCACTCAGTGTCAAATATTTATAGCATAAAAATGATTGGAATGATATACATTGTTTTGCAAAAAAGGCATAAGAAATGACACATTTCTCAATTTTGGGAGACTCAAACTTAAATGTGACTCTATCTTTTTCTAGCTGGTGGTGGGTGATACAATCTCAATCATTTTAGGCACTGCACTGTCTCCCAGCTTCCTGAGACTGGAGAAGCATCTGGAGTTTAGGAAATTCAGAAAAATTGGAGAAGGCCCTTTGGTCCCTGTGGTGGCCACTGAGATGCTTGTTGTCCTGTGTGTTTGACTGGAAGGTGGAAGGCGCAGTCTCAGTAGTAAGCTCAACCACAGGATGGATCCCAATACCTAGTAAGTGCTTGGTGTTTGGTCCTGCTGGAACCAGCAGCCACCTCCATTGGAAGCCCTGCTACCTTCTGGGACTCCGTATGGGATTGGAGTGGGGGTCTCTGTGTCATTCGGAAACCTGCCCTCCCTTCATCCTCCCAACAAATTTGCACTTTTGTAAAGTCCTTCTGTGGAGAGTGGGTGGGAGGGAGCTAGAGTGGACTTGGGGAGACCAGTTAAAACCTGGTAAATCCCCAGACCGTACAGGGCCTCAACTTCTATTAAATAATAAATGAGAAAACTGGGCAGAGGACGGGGCCCAGAGAAGGGAAAGGAGAAAGAATTTTTCCCCCCTGCTTCTAAGAGAGTTTTGCAAACAATCGGAGTAATTAAAAGTTCTCAGAAGTAGCCGAGGGTGCCCTTTTCACCGAGGGAATGTGGGCCAAGCATGATATATTAAAAGAGAGGGAGCTGTTCTATTGAAGTTAAAAATAATCTTCTGTCACATGGCTAATTTGTTGGAATGCAGCAATTAAAGGCCTGTGGGCAGAGGGGGAGCTGGAAGCAGCTGGGGAGCTTGCAGGCAGAGTGCACGCCCTGGGGACTGTATTTGCAGGGAGAGCAAACAGTGTCCCAGCTGACTTAGGGCACCTTATCAGAAAACCACAAAAAGGGCAGGAAGAAGGAAAAGTGGGATCAAGTTCAGAGCTGTGACCTCTGAGTTTATCAGACAGCAAAGGGATGGGTCAGGACTTGTCACCTGTGCTCACGGGATGCTGATTCACTCAGCAAGGATGAAGGCTTTCCAGATTCCCCAGCACTTTGAAAACGCATGCCTTTAATCAGTTTCAAACAAATCCGTAACCCAAAGGAGCCCTTTGATCCTAAATCCATGGGAAAGTCATCTACAGGGTCTTGAGGGAAGGGAAGACGCTCAGGCCAGAAATATAAATCCTACTTTGGAGAGTTGAGGATTTAAAAATTTCTTTTTAAGTATTAGAGTTGAAAGAGAGAGAGAAAAAAAATTAGTATAACCCCTGCATTTTCCAGATGAGGCCACAGCTTAGAAAGGCTGACCTACTCAAGGTCACTCACCAACAAGTGGCAGAAGTTAGATTCAAACTGCCCTGATGTCAAATCCTGGCTTCACCAGGTGTAAGACTTTTGGACAAGTTCCTAACCCCTCTCTGGCTCAGTTTAACCATCTGTAAAATGGGAACAATGGTATCACCACCTAAAATTTTTGTAAAGGACTTAGTGCAATGTCCAGACTAGAGTAAGTGCTTAATAAAATATTAGCTGTTATTATCCCAGAGCTTTTTCTGCACCTCCCTGCTTCAGATTCCTAGAGCTTTTTGAAGGTTAAATTGCCCAAATATCCTCTCGGTTTAGGTGGGATTCTTTTTCTCTCCTTCCCACCTCCAACCTTCACCCATCATTTGTAAAGAAAAAGAGCAAGGTTGAACTGTAAGTTAACCTTTATGTCCACAGGTACAGGAGACACTTTCTCCTAGCATTTCCTGCATTCTGACACACCCATGTGACTTTTTTCTCTCAAGCTATATGCCCTCCAGTCTGTACTTTCAGTATGGTTTCCAAGTTGCCAACAAGCAGAAACAGCACCAAACGTGAAGAAGCAAGTATTGCTGCCCTAAATGCAGAGCCAGATCTGAATCTTTTAGAATATTTTATCAATTTTCAAATTCATAATGGGCAGCACTAACAGAAGACTCTCTTAGTGTCCAGTGCAGTTTGGACTTTCTAGTCTGAGCACCCCCTGAAAGTGGAGGCCAAATTCTGTTTGTGTACCACTGCTGCAAGGAACAAAAACCTACCTCACACTGGCTTGAGCGAAAAAGGCGAATCTAGTGGCTCATGTAACGAGAAGACCAGCCTTCATTTATGACTAGATTCAAGGGTACAAAAGTGTCCTCAGAGCATCCTTCTGCTGTGTTGAACTCCTTTCTTAAAACTGATTCTTTCCATTTAGTAGACAAGATGGCTGCGGAGAGCCCCAGCTTTACTTTTTTCCAGTTTGTTGTTGTTGTTAGGGGCCGTTGAGTCAGTTCTGACTCACAGCGAAGCGACACCGTGTACTCCAGAAGGAAACACTGCCCAGCCATGCATTATCCTCACTATCGTAGCTATGTTTGAGACCACTGCTGCAGCCACTGTGTCAGTCGATCTCCTTGAGGGTCTTCCTCTTTTTTGCTGACCTTCTGCTTTACCAGGCATGATGTCCTTTTCCAGGAACTGGTCCGTCCTGATAATATGTCCAAAGTACGTAAGAGAAAGTCTCGTCATCCTCCCTTCTAAGGAGAATACTAGCTGTCCTTCTTCCAAGACAGACTTGTCTGTTCTTCTGGCAGTCCATGGTATATTCAAAATTCTTCATCAACACCATTCAAAGGCATCAGTTCTTCTTCAGTCTTCCTTATTCATTGTCCAGCTTTTGCATGCATATGAGGTGATTGAAAATACCATGGCTCAGGTTAGTTACATCTTAGTCCTCAAAGTGACATCTTTTTTTTTTTTTTTTTTTTTTTTTTTTTAACACTTTAGAAAGGTCTTTTGCAGTAGATTTGCCCAATGCAATACGCCATTTGATTTCTTGACTGCTGCTTCAGTGGGTGTTGATTGTGGATCCAAGTAAAATGAAATCTTTGACAACTTCAATAGTTTCTCCATTTATCATGATGTTGCTTATTGGTCCAGTTGTGAAGATTTTTGTTTTCTTTATGTTGAGGTGTAATCCACACTGAAAGCTGTAGTCTTCATCTTCATCGGTAAGTGCTTCAAGTCCTCTTCACCTTCAGCAAGCAAGGTTGTGTCATCTGCATATCGCAGGTTGTTAATGATTCTTCCTTCAGTCCTGACGCCACATTCTTCTGCATATAGTCCAGCTTCTAGGATTATTTGCTCAGCATACAGATTGAATAAGTATGGTGAAAGGATACAACTCTGATGCACACCTTTCCTGACTTTAAACCACGCAGTATCCTCTTGTTCTGTTTGAACAACTGCCCCTTGGTCTATGTACAGGTTCCTCACGAGCACAATTAAGTGTTCTGGAATTTCCATTCTTTCTAATGTTATCCATAATTTGTTATGATTCACATAGTTGAATGCCTTTTCATAGTCAATAAAACACAGGTAAACATCTTTCTGGTATTTTGCTTTCAGCCAAGATCCATCTGATATCACCAGTGGTATCCCTCATTTATGTCCTCTTCTGAATCCAAACTAAATTTCTGGCAGTTTCCTGTTGATGTACTGCTCCAACCATTCATTTTTGAAGGACCTTCAGCAAAATTTTACTTGTGCATGATATTAATAATATTGTTCAGTAATTTCCGCCTTCTGTTGGATCACCTTTCTTTGGAATGGGCACAAATATGAATCTCTTCCAGTGAGTTGCCAGGTAGATGTCTTCCAAATTTCTTGGCATAGACAAATGAGTGCTTTCAGCATTGCATCAGTTTATTGAAACATCTCTATTGGTATTCTGTCAGTTTCTGGAAACTTGTTTACACCAATGCCTGCAGTTCAGCTTGGACTTGTTTCAATACCATTGGTTCTTGATCATATGCTACCTCCTAAAATGATTCAATGTCAACCAATTCTTTTTGGTACAGTGACTCTGTGTATTCCTTCTGTCTTCTTTTTATCATTATTATTATTATGCTTTAAGTGAGAGTTTATGATTCAAGTCAGTTTCTCATACAAAAATTTATACACATATTGCTATGTGACCCTAGTTGCTCTCCCTATACCGTGACAGCACACTTCTCCTTTCCACCCCTGATTTCTCGTGTCCACTCAACCAGCTTCTGACCCTGTCTGCCTTCTCATCTCACCTCCAGACAGGAGCTGCCTATTTGGTCTCATGTGTCTACTTGAGCTAAGAAGCACACACCTCACAAGTATTGTCTGGTGTCCCATAGTCCAGTCTAATCTTTGTCTGAAGAGTTGGCCTCAGGAATGGTTTCAGCTCTGGGCCAACAGAGAGTCTGGGGGCTGTGTCTTCCGGGTTCCCTCCAGTCTCAGTGAAACCATTAAGTCTGGTCTTTTTACTAGAATTTGAGTTCTGCCCCCCACTCTTTTCCTGCTCCGTCAAGGGCTCTCAGTTGTGTTCCCTGTCAGGGCAGTCATTAGTTGTAGCCAGGCACCATCTAGTTCTTCCTGTCTCAGGCTAATAGAGTCTCTGGTTTATGTGGCCCTTTCTGTCTCTTGGGCTAATATTTTCCTCGTGTCTTTGGAGTTGTTCATTCTCCTTTACTCCAGGCCTTCCATCTTCTTTTGCTATTTCCTGTGTTGTTCAGTATTTTGCCCATAAAATCCTTGAAAATTGCAACTCGAGGCTTGAATATTTTCTTCAGTTCTTTCAGCTTGAGAAATGCCGAGCATGTTCTTCCCTTTTGGTTTTCTAACTCCAGGTCTTTGTACGTTCATTATAATACTTTAGTTTGTATTCTGGAGCCGGCCTTTGAAATCTTCTGTTCAGCTCTTTTACTTCATCATTTCTTCCGTTCGCTGGAACTCAACGTTCAAGAGCAAGCTTCGGAGTCTCTTCTGACATCCTTTTTGATCTTTCTTTCTTTCCTGTCCTTTTAATGACCTTTTGGCTTTCTTCACGTATGATGTCCTAGATGCCATCCCACAACTCATCTGGTCATTAGTGTTCCATGAGTCAAATCTATTCTTGAGATGGTCTCTAAATTCAGGTGGGATATACTCAAGGTCGTACTTTGGCTCTAGTGGGCTTGTTCTAATTTTCTTTAGCTTCAGCTTGAACTTGCACATGAGTAATTGATGGTCTGTCCCACAGTCTGCCCTTGGCCTTGTTCTCACTGATGATACTGAGCTTTTCCATCATCTCACCCCACAGATGTAGTCGATTTGATTCTGGTGTATTCCATCTGGTGAGGTCCACGTGTATAGTTGCTATCAATGTTGTTGGAAAGAGGTATTTCCAATGAATAAGTCGTTGGTCTTTGAAAATTCTATTGTGATCTTCAGCATCATTTCTATCACCAAGACCTTATTTTCCAACTACTGATCCTTTTTCTTTGTTTCCAACTTTTGCATTCCAACCAGTAATTATCAATGCATCTTGATTGTGTTTTTCCAGTTTAGCATTCCTAAAATAAAGTCTTCCTTAGCTCTAAGGAGCCCTGGTGGTGCAGTGGTGAAGCTCTGGGCTGCTAACTGAAAGGTTGGTGGTTTGAACCCACCAGCTGCTCCACAGGAGAAAGATGTGGCAGTCTGCTTCTGTAAAGATTATACCCTTGGAAGCTGTATGGGGCAGTTCTACTCTGTCCTATACGAGGCCACTCGGAGTCAGAATACACTCAGTGGCAATGGGTTCTTTGGGTTTTCCTTTGTTTTGGGACATTACTCCAAGAATGATGCTGTTTGGCCTGCCTTGAGTCGTATGCCAACCTCTGAACCATTGCTGGCCAGGGAGATGAGATTCTCTGACTGGACAGGTTGGATAACATGCCCCACCCCTGTAACCAAGGAGCGGTTGAGCATACTAACTGGCAGGCTCATTGGCTTCGTATAGTATGAAGGTGGTTCCTCAAAGTTGGAGTTGCTGAAACCAGAAGAATGGGAAGTGTAGGTAGATAAAAGGCAAAAATACCAAATTCCATAATAGCATTAAATGCACACTTTTTGGAGGTGGTGGTTTAATATCTGGCTTCATGTTCTCAAGGTGTTCTATAATCCAAGAAGTAGTAATAACTTTTGTGGAGAAAAACGCTTCCTCCCTACTCCTGATATTTCCTTCTGTGTGGAGTATCTTCAGTTAGCGTAAAGCTCCAGGCTCCTTACTCCTTCTGCACTTAAGGAAGGAAAAAACTGTGCAAGTGTCACCCAGTCTCCTGTGCTTGTTGATCTCTGAGGATCAAGATGCTGCCAGAAGGAGAACAGTTTGAAGTTTCTTCAAGAAGTTAAACATAGAATTACTATGTTGTTTGTTGCCCTGGAGTTGATTCTGAAACATGGCAACCCCATGTGTGCAGAGCTGAACTACTCCTTAGGGTTTTCAAGGCTGTGATCTTTCAGAGGCAGATCACCAGACCTGTCACCTCGGGATAGGTTTGAACTGCTAAACCTTTCGCCTAGTAGCTGAGCGCTTAACCAGTTATTCCACCCAGGGACTTCTGAAATACTATATGCCTCAACAATTTCACTCCTAGGTATATATCCAAAAGACTTGGAAGCAGGGACTCGAACAGATACTTGTATACCAGTGTTCCTAGCAGTATTATTCACCGTAGTCAAAAGGTGGAAACAACCCAAGTGTCCAAAACGTGGTATAGCTGTATAATGGAATATTTTTTAGCCATAAAGACAGATAAAGTCCTGATAATGCTAGGACACGTATGAACCTTGAACACATTATGATGAATAAAATAAGTCATCCATGACACAAAAGGACAAATATTGTATGATCCCACTTACATGAAATATCTTGAATAAGCAAATGCATAGAGACGAAAGCTATCAGTGCTTACCAGGAGGAGGTGGGAGAGGAAAAGAGAAAAGATGCTGTGAGGAAATACAAGTTCTTTTCTCCTCCATATGGGGAGGGGTTCCCTGATCCACTGCTGCCTGGGACTGGTGGGAAAGTCTGTTTAGTTTGGATAGAAGGAAGGCTGTTTCACGCACACATTTAGCCACATTCACCGACCTGGCCTTTATCAGAAGATAACCCATCTTCTGACTTTTTTTTTTTCCTTTTACTTCTCTCAATTGGTTTAAAACCTGAACAGGAAAGAGGCATACCATTTATTGAGACCCTCCTCAAAAGTCTACAAGAATCACCAGTTTAGAGCTTCAGGGACCCAAAGATTCATCATCTCACTCTTGCCTCTCTTGTTCGGTTCCTGCCCAGAGAGCTGTGAGACTCCACAGAGATAGCGGAGTGCTTCAGTCAGTCTCGGAGAGGAGTCACAAAAATGACAAAAGGCAGGGAATGCAGTTTACAAAGGCAGGTGAGAGGAACTGGGATTATTTCACATGGAGGGTGAAAAAAAAAAGACACAACGGAGGGGTGATTTAATAATGGCCTTCAGGAGAACCATGCCGAGGGTGTGGCATCACTGGTATTTTTCCACAGCCTCACCCTGACAGGAATCATAGCCGCATCTGGCTCCCACCTCTCCCAGCCCACTTATGTGTCCTACTACACCCACCTCTTGGAAAATAAATTGTTCCACTTCCACAGAGAGGTGCAGGAGGTTGGGGCACACAAACCAAAGTAAATTAAAAAAATTTTATTATTATTTCTTTCTAACTACAAAAGTAATACATAATCTTGGAAAACAACTGAAAAAATATATAGAAAAGCATAAAAATGAAAACTAAAACCAACTTCAAATCTTCAAACCTGATATAGCTATTGTTAATATTCTGGTGTATTACTTTCCAACCTTTTTTCTATACATATTTTAAAATTTCTTTTTCACTGTTTTAAAATTTATAAAAGTAGCTAAAATAATATAGAAGTATGCAATGTAGAATGTGAAAATGGTATATTCTGCTAATTCCCTTAACATTATGATATAAGTGTGCTATTAAATTGAATACTTTTTTTATTAGTTTTTTAAATTTTATTTTATTTTTTCCAATACAAATATTTATACATACATTGTTATGCGACTCTAATTGCTCCCCCCATACTGTGACAGCACACTCCTCCTTTCCACTCCTGATTCCCCATGTCTATTCAACCAGCTGCTAACCCTCTCTGCCTTCCCATCTCACCTCTGGACAGAAGCTGCCCATTTAGTCTCTTTTATCTACTTGAGCTAAGAGGCACACTCCTCACAAGTATCACTTTACACCCCACAGTCCAGTCCAATCCCTGTCGGAAGAGTTGGCCTCAGAAATTGTTTTAGTTCTGGGCTGATAGAGAATCCAGGGGCCATGCTTTCCGGGGTTCCTCCAGTCTCAGTCAGACCATTACATCTGGTCTTCTTACTAGAATTTGAGTTCTGCACCCTATCTTTCTGCTGCTCCATCAGGGACTCTCTCTATTGTGTTCCCTTCAGGGTGGTCATTGGTGGTAGCCGGGCACCATCTAGTTCTTCTGGTCTCAGGCTGAAGTCTCTGGTTTATGTGGCCCTTTCCATCTCTTGGGCTAATGGTTTCCTAAATTGAATACTTTTTATTGTTACCACTTCCCTTTTTTTCCTCCTGACCTTAAGAATGGTTGAAATTAATGGCTTTTGAGAGGAAGGTACTGTTATTATGACACCCATTTTAGAGATGTGGAACTGATGCTCCCAGACTTGCCCATAGTCACACCCAACTCCTGCTTGTATGGCTAGGGCCAGGAATAATTACCTAACAAAACAGCTTTATTAAGAAAAAGGGTAAAAGAAATGGCTTCTATAAGCTAGAGCTCTTGGCCTTCCTTCTCTACCAGAAACACCCATCACATCCATCCTTACCCACGCCTCCTCAGCTCCAAGAATCTGCTTCTGGACACATATAGCTGCAAGTGAACAAAGAGTCAAGGGAAAGTCGTTTATCAGCAGGAGAATTATTTTATTCAACGTGTTTCCTTACATGAGTTGGGACAATGACGGGAAAGAATGAGAAGAAATAAAAGGCCAGTTACTCAGGCCACTTTTAATGAATCACCCCCCAGTGTCATTACCCATCCCCAGTCAGGAAAAGCTTGACTTTTTCCATGCCAACAAAAACAGAGGCCAGGAAGAAACAAATTACGGCCTTGTTTGTGTTTTGTGTCTTAACTGTTTGATTTATAGACCTTGATCCAGTGATTACGGATGAAAGAAAATATCCCAGTGTCCCAAACCTAACCTGAACTTTACCAAGGGTAAGTCTCACGTTCATTGCTTAATGTTAGCACAAAATTAAAATGCATTAAGAATAAAACAAGGGTTTGGGGTGGCCCGTAGGCATTCTCAACCCAGTGGCAAGGCCAAATTCCTTTCCCACGCTCCAATTAAAAAAAAACTACATTTAGAAACTTGGTCCCTTTTCCCTCGTTCCAGAAGTTGGGCATTTATCTCTTCAACAGATAGTTATTAAGCACCTACTGTGTGCCAGGCGCTACATCAAACAATGAGGATACAATGGTGAGCATTTAGATTAAAAAAAAACACATAATTCAAAAATAATATCAAGTAGCCACGAATTCTTTGAGAGAAAGAAGACAGGATGATGCGTTAAGAGAGGGACTGGGTAGCCACTTAGGATGAAGTGGTTAGCCTAGGCTCACTAAAAGGATAACAATTAAACTGAGATTAGATTGTTAAGATCTGAATGTGAAGTTGGAGTGGGGAGGTCATTCCAGGCAGAAGTTGTTGTTGCTAGGTACCATTGAGTCGGTTCTGACTCATAGTGACCCTATGTACAACAGAACAAAATACTACCCTGTCCTGCAACATCCTCAGTCATTGCAGTGTTTGAGCCCATTGTTTTAGCCACTGTGTCAATCCGTCTTGTTGAGGGTCTTCCTCTTTTTCACTGACCCTCTACTTTACCACCACCACGTGTCTGTGATTTTGTCATACTGTGGTGGCTTGTATGTTGCTGTGATGCTGGAAGCTTTGCCACCAGTATTTCAAATACCGGCAGGGTCACCCTTGGTGGACAGGTTTCAGCTCAGCTTCCAGACTAAGACAGGCTAGGAAGAAGGACCTAGCAGTCTACTTCTGAAAAAATTGTCCAGTGAAAACCTTATGGATAGCAGCAGAACATTGTCTGATAGAGTGCCAGAAGATGAGCCCCTCAGGCTGGAAGGCACTCAAAATATGACTGGGGAAGAGCTGCCTCCTCAAACTAGAATCGACCTTAATGACATGGATGGAGTCATGTTTTCGGGGCGTTTGTTTGCTGAGGTGGTGTGACTTAAAATGAGAAGAAACAACTGCAAACATCCATTAATAATAGGAATGTGGAATGTATGAAGTATGAATCTAGGAAAATTGGAAGTCATCAAAAATGAAATGGAACACGTAAAGATTGATATCCTAGGCAGTAGTGAGCTGAAATGGACTGGTATTGGCCATTTTGAATCAGACAAGCTTATGGTCTACTATGCTGAGAATGACAAATTGAAGAGGAATGGCATTGCAATTCATCATCAAAAAGAACATTTCAAGATCTATCCTAAAGTACAGTGCTGTCAATGATAGGGCAATATCCATATGCCTACAAGGAAGACCAGTTAATACCACCACCTTTCAAATTTATGCACAAACCACTAACACCAAAGATGAGGAAATTGAAGCTTTTTATCAACTTCTGCAGTCTGAAACTGATCAAACATGCAATTAAGATGCATTGATAATTACTGGTGATTGGAATGCAAAAGTTGGGAACAAGAAGAATCGGTAGTTGGAAAATACGGCCTTGGTGATAGAAACAAGGCCGGAGATCACATGATAGAATTTTGCAAGACCAACAACTTCTTCATTGCCAATACCTTTTTTCAACAACATAATTGGTGACTGTACATGTGGACCTCACCAGAGGGAAAAAATAGGAAACAAATTGACTATGTCTGTGGAAAGAGACAATGGAAAAGCTCAATGTTATCAATCAAAACAGGGCTAGGGCCAAATGTGGAGCAGACCATCAGTTGCTCATGTGCAAGTTCCAGTTGAAGCTGAAGAAAATTAAAACAAGTCCACTAGAAAGCCAAAGTACGACCTTGAGTATGTCCCACTTGAATTTGGAGACCATCTCAAGAAGAGACTTGATGCGTTGAACACTAATGGTGGAAGATTAGACTAGTTGTGAGAAGACATCAAGGACATCATACATGAAGAAAGCAAGAGCTCATTAAAAAGACAGGAAAGAAAGAAAAGACCAAAATGGATGTTAGAAGAGACTCTGAAACTTGCTGTTGAATGTTGAGCAGCTAAAGCAAATGGAAGAAATGATGAAGTAAAAGAACTGAAGATTTCAAAGGGCAGTTCAAGAATACAAAGTAAAATATTATAATGACATGTGCAAAGACCTGGTGTTAGAAAACCAAAAATGAGGAACACGCTTGGCATTTCTCAAGCTGAAAGAATTGAAGAAAAAATTCAAGCCTCAAATTGCAAGTTTGAAAGATTCTATGGGTAAAATATTTAATGACGCAGGAAGCATTAAAAACAGATAGAAGGAATACACAGAGTCACTGTACCAAAAAGAATTGGTTGACGGTTGAACTGTTTTAGGAGGTAGCATATGATCAAGAACCGGTGGTACTGAAGGAAAAAGTCCAAGCTGCACGGAAGGCATTGGCGAAAAACAAGACTCCAGGAATTGGTGGACTATCAACTGAGATGTGTTCAACAAACGGATGCAGCAATGGAAGTGCTCATTTGTATATGCCAAGAAATTTGGAAGACACTACCTGGCCAACTGACTGGAAGAGATCCATATTTGTGTCTACTTCAAAGAAAGGTGGTCAGCAGAATGCCGAAATTATCGATCTTGTGTGATGTCCTTAATGTCATTCCACAACTCACCTGGTCTTCGGTCATTAGTGTTCAATACATCAAATCTATTATTGAGAAGGTCTCTAAATTCAGATGGGATATACTCAAGGTTGTACTTTGGCTCTCGTGAACTTGCTGTAATTTTCTTCAGCTTCAGCTTGAACTAGCATATGAGCAATTGATGGTCTGCATTTGGCCCCGGCCTTGTTCTGACTCATGATATTAAGCTTCTCCATTATCTCTTTCTACAGATATAGTTGATTTGATTCCTGTGTATTTCATCCACGTGTACAGTCGTCGTTTATGTTGTTGAAAAAAGGAATTTTTGTTGAATAAATCATTGGTCTTGCAAAATTCTATCATGCAATCCCTGATGTCATTTCTATCACCAAGGCCATATTTTCCAACTACTGATCTTGCTTTGTTTCCAGTTTTTGCATTCCAATCACTAGTAATTATCAGTGAATCTTAATTGCATGTTTGATCAATTTCAGACTGCAGAAGTTGGTAAAAAGTCTTCAGTTTCCTCCTCTTTGGCATTAGTGGTGGGTGTGCAAATTAGAATAGTAGTTGTTTTAGCTGGTCTTCCTTTTAGGTTTATGGATATTATCCTATCACTGACAGGGTTGTACTTCAGGATAGATCTTGATATGTTCTTTTTGAAGATGAGTGCAATGCCATTCCCCTTCAATTTGACATTCCAGGCATAATAGACCAGATGATTGTCTGATTCAAAATGGCCAATACCAGTCCATTTCAACTCACTAATGCCTAGGCAGGGCCCTGGTGGTGCAGTGGTTAAGAGCTCAGCTGCTAAACAAAAGGTTGGCAGTGCAAATCCACCAGCTGTTCCCTGGAAACCCTGTGAGGCAGTTCTGTTCCGTCCTATAGGGCCACTATGAGTCAGAATCAACTGATGGCACTGGGTTTTGTTTTAGTTAATGCCTAGGATATCAATCTTCCTGTGTTTCATTTCATTTTTGACAACTTCCAATTTTCCTTGATTTATACTTTGTACATTCCACATTTCAATTACTAGTGGATATTTGCAGCTGTTTCTTCTCATTTTAAGTCTTGCCACATCAGCAAATGAAGGTCGTGAAAGAGTTACTCTATCCACATCCGTGGTGTGATGGATTGCTTTTATATGGCCTTTCTATCTATGGTCTTGTAACTCCCACCGAATGATTGGGTGGAACTATGCAAAGGAGGTGTTTGTGGACTATGCAAATGAGATGCATGTCGAATTGAACTGGCGCCTTGCTAATAATGCAAATAAGATGCGTGGCACCCTTCTGGGAGTAGGACCATGCAAGTAAGGTGTATGGAACTCTAATAATGAGGTTGGTGAGTTTTGCCATCCTGCTAGGCTTCAAACGATCCATCCCAGAGCTTGGAAGGGGGGAACTCACTACCACCAAAAAGAAGAGTCGGCATTGGAATGTGTCCTTTGGACCTGGGGTCCTTGTGCTGAGGACACAAGAGACAGAGAGATGGAGCCGTAACACCAGAGGCTGGTGCAAGACTGTAAGAAGCAGTGGCAGAGAAACAGCGGCAGCAGAATCAGGAGACGAGCACAACGGTGCAGTGGGCTTCCAGGCCCATGGGGTAAGGTGGTTACAGTAGGCTTGCTGACCCACGAATGGGAGAGCTGAGTGCCTTTGGGCAGGAGGCTTGCTGGTGGAGTGGGGTGCCTCTGGCCACTTATCAGCAGAGCTAAAGAGCTTTGTAACACTTTCCTAAGCAGGGCAGAGGCCAGCCTGAGGGGCCCAGGGACCAAGGGAGAGGCCTGCCTGCTGTCATGGCCAAGGAGCTGTCCTGACTGTGGTCTGTTAGTCTTTTGGACTAATCTTTTCCTTGTATCCTGGTCTCTTCATTCTCCCTTGCTCCCAAAGGGGTGAGACCAGTGGAGTATCTTAGATCGCTGCTCACAGGCTTTTAAGACCTCAGATGCTACTCACCAAGGTAGAATGTAGAACATTGTCTTTATAAACTGTGTTATGCCAATTAAGCTAGATATTCCCCGAGACCATGATCCCCACAGCCCTCCACCCAGAAATTCAGTCCCTCAGGGAGTTTGGATGCGTCTATGGAGCTTCTATGACCTTTCCTTGTACAAGTTGTGCTGGTTTCCTCTGTATTGTGTACTGTCTCACCCTTCACCCAAGATACCACTTATCTATTGCCTATTTAGTATTTCCCCCCCACCCCTCCCATCCCTGGTAACCAACAAAGATTGTTACTTTTTGTGTGTAAACTTTTTCATGGGTTTTTACAATAGAGGTCTCATACAATATATGTCCTTTTGTGATTGACTTATTTCACTCAGCATAATGTCCTCCAGTTTCATCCATGTTATGAGATGCTTCACAGATTCATCATTGTTCTTTCTCATTGCATAGTACTCCATTGTGTGTATGTACCATAGTTTGTTTATCCATTCATCTGTTGATGGGCATCTAGGTTGTTTCCATCTTTTTGCCATTGTGAACAATGCTGCCACGAACATAGGTGTGCATATGTCTATTCGAGTGACGACTCTTATTTCTCTAGGATATATTCCTAGGAGTGGGATTGCTGGATCAAATGGTAAGTCTATTTCTACCTTTCTGAAGAAGCACCATATCATTTTCCAAATTTTTTTTTTTTTTAAATTTGGCTATGTCTGAGCAGGCGGGCTGGGTGTTCTTTGTTGTTTGCTCATCTGTGGGCATGATACTTTTCTCGTCCTTCTCCAACTGGCAGTGTCACTCACTCAGATATGGTACAGCAGGGCAGGTCTAGCTGAAGAGGAGTTGCTGGGATGGGTTGTTTGTGGTACTTACTACAGACACCATGGCGGGTCAGTAATCAGTGCAGGCAGGTTCCAGTAGGCCATGCCTATGCTGCTAGGTGGTGTGATGTTAAGTGCACAGTGCAGGTAGGCAGGATGGAGGGGGGAGATTGTGATGTGTGGAGCTAAGATGGATATGGGAGAGAGGAGAGAGGAACAGGAGCCAAAAACATACAAACAAATAAAAAAGAGTGTAAGGGGAGCTTGCCATTGGAGTGGAGAGACGAGAGACTATGAAATGGAGAAAAACAAAAAGGAAAAGAAGAATAGAGAAGAAAAGAAAAGAATGAATAAATAAAAATTAGAAAGAAAAAAGAACAGCAAAGCTCCCAGGGATCCCACCGGTGAGGCTACAAAATCTGGGGAAGTTGTTCCCAGGTGTTGCAGTATAGCCTGGCTAGAAGGCGTAGAGGTATTCAGTGCCAGGTATTCAGGGGAAAGGAAGAGAAGGAAAGTATAGACAGACAAGAAACTGAGTAATGAAGAAAGACAAAAAGGGAAAAAGAAAACAAAACAAATTAAAAAAAAAAGAACAAGAAAAGTCCCCCCAAAAAACAGAAAAAAAATAAAAAAATAAATGTTCTCAGGGATCCCTCTGTGTGTCTGCGCAAGCTGAGGAGGTAGGTCCCAAGCCACATAGCACTGCCCGGCTAGAACGGGCTCCCAACTCGAAAAGAAAACAAACAAACAATTCAAAACAAACAAACGAACAAAAGCCCCGGGATCCCATCAGCGTGGCAGCCCGGACCGGGAAGCAGTTCCACACTTGAAAGGAGCTCCACAGCCCCTTAGGAAGGAACAAAGATGGTGCTCAGAGCCAGGTACTTGAGTGAAAGGAGGGGGAGGTGGTGAGAGGTAAGGAAGAAATCAAAAGAAGTGTAAAAAAGCAACACCAGCAGCCAACAAATGGCACTCAGGGAGTCGGCCAGTGCAGGCAGGTGGAATCCAAGCAGGCGGTGCTTCCCAGCCAAGAGACTGTGGCTGCGGGAAGCAGAGGAGGCCGAGTGGGGGTGAAGAAGGGTGGGGGGGTGGGAAAGTGTATATCACCAGTTACCGGTTGTTCAGTCTCCTGCTGGAAGCTCCGTGAAGCTGCTTTCTCGTACCTGCTATTTGCTGGTCTCTGATAGGAGTCCAAGACGGCGGATCTGCGCTACGTTAGCTGATGGGGACCTCTGCATGAACCGCTCCCCGCTCTGTGTTGTCTGTCAGTTTTCTCACTCCATTTGGTGCTTGGCTGAGTTCTTTATCTCTTCATTTGATGTTTTAGGGTTTCAGGATTGCTGTTTTATCTGTTTGGCTTAGTTTTTCAGATCTTTGCTGTGGAGGGACAGTGTGGTGCTTCTGCCTAGAGCACCCGGTTGCCAGAAGTCCCATATTCTTTATTTTTTCTTGTTTAAATCTTTGATCCAGCTATAATTTCTCCCCATATATGGATATATATATCCAATTTCTTTTTCCCTTAGAAGAGCTAACAAATTTTTGATTTTTTTCTTATTTTGTTCCAACACCATAAAAGCCTTCTTTTCTTTCGCTGTTTTGAGATAATGTTTTTACCACATCCTGTATTGTCTTTTTTATTATTGTATTTTAGATGAAGGTTTGCAGAGCAAATTAGTCTCTTATTAAACAATTAATACACATATTATTTCGTGACATTGATTGCCAACCCACGTCATGTCAACACATTCCCTTTCTTGACCTTGAGTTCCCTATTACCAGCTTTCCTGACCCCTCCTGCCTTCTCGTTTTTGCCGCTGATCTGGTGTGCCCATTTAGTCTCGTTTTGTTTTATGGACATGTCTAATCTTTGGCTGATGGGTGAATGTCAGGAGTGACTTCAGTACTGAGTTAAAAGGGTATATGGGGGCCATACTCTTAGGGTTTCTCCAGTCTCTATCAGACCATTAAGCTTGGTCTTTTTTTTGTCAGTTAGAATTTTGTTCTACAATTTTCTCCAGCTCTGTCTGGGACCCTCTGTTGTGATCCCTGTTAGGGCAGTCCGTAGTGGTAGCAAGGCACCATCTAGTTGTGCTGGACTCTGTCTGGTGGAGGTTGTGGTAGTTGTGGTCCATTAGTCCTCCGGACTAATCTTTCCCTTGTGTCTTTGGTTTTCTTCATTCTCCCTTGCTCCAGATGGGGTCACAGGCCATATTCTTGGCTGTATATTTTAAGACCTTCTGTTTTATTTCATTGATCTATTGATCACATACACTATCAGCAAGACTTTATGAAAGCAGGAATCCTCACACATTGTAGGTGGCTGTATAAATCAATATATCCCATATGAAGGGTAATTTGGTGATATCTACCTCAATTATAAAAGCATACACTCTTTGGCCGAGCTATTCCCATTTTGGGAATATGTCCTATAGATAAAATTGCACGTGAGCAAAATGGTACATTTATTCATTGAAGTATTGAAGAAATTGACAAAAGACTGGAAACTATCCAAATATATATTAGCAAGAGACTGATAAACTATGGTACAACTATAAATGGAATACCATATAACTGTAAAAAAGAATGAGGAACTTCTCTTTAAACTGAAATGGAATGGGGTCCAAGAGAAACTGTTAAGTGAATAAAGGTCAGAAAGTATGTATAATAGTTACCCTTTGTATAAAAAGTGATGAGGTGTGAGAGAATAAATAAGAAATCAATAAAAATGTTAAAAGTGTTTTTATGAGGGGAACTGAAGATTTTATATGTGAGTGTGTGTATATACGTATATGCATATATCCATGTATACACCAAAACTAAATCCGTTGCTGTCCAGTCGATTCTACCTCATAGCGACCATATAGGACAGAACAGAACTGCCCCACAGTTTCCAAGGAGGGGCTGGTAGATTCGAACTGCTCACCTTTTGGTTAGCAGCTGAGTTGTTAACCACTGTGCCACCAGAGCTCCATATCCATCCATCCATATATATATATTTACACAGACATATATTTAGTTTTTGAAAGATGTGAATGTATTTATAATCTCTTAAAAACAAACACTGGAAGAAGGAAGAGTGCGGGTTCTGAAGCCAGAGTCACCAACCCAGGTAGAAAGCATCCTTGTCTGCAGCTGCTTGCATGCCCTATAATTTCTTTCACTTCAAGAAACTAGGCTGGGCCAGTGGGAGTTGGGCCCAATGGTAGAAGACTCACCAAGTCCTGAGGGAAACTCCAGAAGATGCCACCCAACCGGCCAGGGAGGTCTGACCTGGGGATGGGGCCTACTCTAGGATGCTGATAACCAAATTCTTTCTGAGGCCATCCCCTGGAGAATATTGGCTCCTAAACTTCCTGAAGCCTCCTAGACCCTGAATGACACAGGCCAGGCCCTGGGAAGGCCAAGAGAATGTTGGCCTGTGACAGCCTTAAAAGTTGGTCTTCCCTCGGGTGGGGGAAGAGAACAGGGTGCCAGGGGGCATAATACCTTGTGAAGGACAAGAACAGATTTGAGGGCCATCTCATCGTTTTTCTGGAACAGGAAAGGAAACTCCCTCCAAAAAGAGTTTGAGAACACGGGGGGGGGGGGGGGGGGGGCGTGCTTGATGTCTGCAAAAATGGGATGGAATCCTTTTTCCTCATTCTCTTCTCAAGGAGCATGCACGGTGTTTGCCTTAACTGTGTCCTGTTCCAACTCTACTATTTACAAAAAAAAAAAAATCAGTAAAATGAGCTTGCCAAGTAAATAAAGACCCCCTTGGAGCAGGGTCTCACATACTGATACTACTGTTATCTGAGATAAATTAACAGAGCACAAGCCCAGACAACGGGTTGAGGGGGGAGGGGGAGGGGAAGGGGGCTGTGAGTGGGTGGGGGGATTTTCTGATAAGTAAAATGCTAATGTTAAAAATCTTTTCTATAGTGTCATCTTCCTCTTAGAAAGGAAATTTCCTTAAGAGCTAGGTCTCATTTACAGACTCTAGAAATAATAACTAGAAAATAGCCAGCATTTACTGAGCACTCTCTGTGGTAGGATTACATCTCACATACTTTGGACGTGTTGTCAGGAGGGATCAGTCCCAGGAGAAGGACATTATGCTTGGTAAAGTAGAGGGTCATCGAAAAAGAGGAAGACCCTCAAGAGATGGATTGACACAGTGGCTGCAACAACGGGCTCAAGCGTAACAACACTGTGAGGGTGGCGCAGGATTGGGCAGTGTTTTGTTCTGTTGTACATAGGGTTGCTATGAGTCGGAACCAACTCCACAGCACCTAACAACAACTCTGTCATAGGCACTGTGCTAAAAGTTTTGTTTAATCCTCAGCTAAACATAGTGCTTGGCTGTAACTACTTAGTACATATTTGTTGAAGAGGTAAAAAAACAACAACTATCAAGGACATTTAAGAAGATAAAATTACAGCCCAATATTCCTTATGAATATGGATGCAAAAATCCTTTTAAAATATTAGCAAATTGAATCCAACAATATATAAAAAAGACTAACACATCGTAACCAAGTGGGGTTTATCCAGAAATGTAAGGGTGGTTACCCTTTCTTTTTTAATTGTGGTAAAATATGTATAACAAAACATTTGCCATTTTAACCATTTTTATGTGTACAATTCAGTGACATTAATTATGTCTGCCACTGTCTGTTTCCAGATTTTTTCATCAATCTTAACAGAAACTCAGTACTGATTTAGGAAATATTGGAATCATTATTCTTCGTCTTTGAGCATAGAGAATGTGACCCAGCTGGAGTTGGGCTCACAAGGGCTCACAAGGACAAATCAACCAGGCCCTGAGGTATAAAGACAATAGCTGGGATAATCTTGGAAAATATCTTTTAGGGAAACTTTCACATAAGCCATTCAAACAGAACACAGTCGACTTTCCACTCTTATCTTTTTCTGTTAGTATTTAGTGAATAGAAAATTTGTTGGACCAATGATGACCCTCCTGACTGTCATTACTGAAACCTGTACCCATGATTGTTAAAGAAAGGCAATTCAAAATGTAGGATCACAGTTTCTAGCCAATTTGTGAAAAGGTGAAGCTTTCAACGATTTTGCCCATTTGTAATGTTAATATATACCCATGACTGTAACTTTCCTTGGACTCAGGCAGACATGGCTCTAGCAGCATGCCTGTCCGTTTTCCCATTCTTGCTTATTCTGTAGTTTCCTTGGACTCGGGCAGACACGCTCTAGCAGTATGCTTGTCCATTTTTCCTACTTTTGTCTGTTCTGTAATATTTCCTTGGACTCGGGCAGACATGACTCTGGCAGCATGGTTGTCGGCTTCCCACTTTCACCTTTTTGAATATATACTGAATAAAACTTTCTTTTTCTTTACTAAACCTTGTGATTTTTTTTTCCTACAACAGTACCTCTTAAAAAAATCCCTCCCTTTTCCAGCCAGCAGCCCCCCTCCCCCAAACCACTAATAAATTTTGATCTCTATACATTTATGTAAGTGGGATCATACAATATTTGTCCTATTGTGTCTGACTTATTTTACTCAGCATAATGTTTTCAAGGCTCATCCATGTTGTAGCACATATCAAGACTTTATTTCTCTTTATGGCCAAATGATATTCCATTTTATGGCTATACCACCTTTTGTTTATCCATTCATCTGTTGAATGACACTTGGATTTTTTCCATCTTTTGGCTATTGTGAATAATGCTGCAATGAACATTGGTGTAAAGTATCTGTTTAAGTCCCTGCCTTCAAGACTTTTGGGTATATACCTAAGAGTGGATTCCTGGGTATATGGTAATTCTGGAGCCTTGGTGACACAGTGGTTAAGAGCTCGGCCGCTAACGAAAAGGTCAGCAGTTTGAATCCACCAGCCGCTCCTTGGAAACTCTATGGGGCAGTTCTACTCCGTCCTACAGGATCTGAATCAACTCGATGGCAGTGGGTTTGGGTGTGTGTTTCTTTTTTTTTCATATAGCAATTCTATGGTGTAATCATATGATTATGCCCCAACATAAAGAAAACAAAAATCTTCACAACTGGACCAATAAGCAACATCAAAATAAATAGAGAAAAGATTCAAATTGTCAAGGATTTTATTTTACTTGGATCCACAATCAACACCCATGGAAGCAGCAGTCAAGAAATCAAACGACGCATTCATTGACTTGGGAAAATCTGCTGCAAAAGATCACTTTGAAGTGTTAAAATGCAAAGATGTCACTTTAAGGACTAAAGTGTGCCTGACCTAAGCCACGATGTTTTCAATTGCCTCATATGCATGCAAAATCTGGAAAATGAATTGATGTCTTTGAATTATGGTGTTGGCGGAGAATATTGAATATACCGTGGACTACCAAAAGAACGAATAAATCTGTCTTGGAAGAAGTACAGCCAGAATGCTCCTTAGAAGCAAGGATAGCGAGACTTTGGCTCACATACTTTGAACATGTTATCAAGAGGGACCAATACCTGGAGAAGGACATCATGCTTGGTAGAGGGTCAGCGAAAAAGAGGAAGGCCCTCAATGGGATAGATTGACACAGTTGCTGCAACAGTGGGCTTAAGTGCAGCACCGATCATGAGGGTGGTGTAGAACTGGGCAGTGTTTCGTTCTGTTGTACACGGGGTCACTAGGAGTTGGAACAGATTCAATGGCACATAACAACAACAACAACAACAACAACAACAATTCCATGGTTAACTTTTTGAGGAACCACCAAACTGTTTTCCACAGAAGCTGCAGCATTTTACAATTCCACCAGCAATGGGTGAGGGTTCTAATTTCTCCACATCTTTGCCAACACTTGTTTTTTTTCCCCGTTTTCCTGATAATAGCCATCCTAGTGGGGGTGAAGTGGTATCTCACAGTGGTTTTTGATTTGCATTTCCCTAATGACTAATGAGCCCTGGTGGCGCAGTGGTTAAGAGTTACAGCTGCTAACCAAAAGGTCAGCGGTGAAATCCACCAGCCGCTCCTTGGAAATCTACTCTGTCCTATAGGGTTGCTATGAGTTGGAATCGACTCAATGGCACCAGGTTTGTTTTTTTTGGTTTTGGAATGACTAATGACATTGAACATCTTCTCACATGCTTATTGTGAATATCTTTTTTGTATATCTTCTTTGGTGAAATGTTATACAAGTCCTTTGTCCATTTTTTAATTTGGTTGTCTTTTTGTTATTGAGTTGTACAGGTTCTTTATGTATTCTAGATATTAAACCCTTATCAGAGATATGGTTCTAAATATTTTCTTCCATTCTGTAAGTTGTCTCTTTCTCAATAAAGTCCTTTGATGCACAATTTAAGTGCATCAATTCTTCCTTAATCTTCCTCTTCCATTGTCCAGCTTTTGCAAGCATATGAGGTGATTGAAAAGACCATGGCTTGGGTCAGACACTCTTTAGTCCTCAAAGTGACATCTTTGCTTTTTAATACTTTAAAGAGGTTTTTGCAGCAGATTTGCCCTTTGCAATATGTCATTTGATTTCTTGACTGCTGCTTCTATGGGCATTGATTGTTGATGCAAGGAGAAAGAAATCCTTGACAACTTCACTTTCCTCACCATTTATCATGATGTTGTTTACTAGACCAGTAGTGAGGATTTTTTTTTTCTTTATGTTCAGATGTACTTTATGTTTGAGGAGTACTGGTCAGATATTTTGTAGATGCCCTGCAATTTGGGTTTTCCTGATGTTTTTCTCATGCTTAGACTGGGTTATGAGTTTTTGGGAAGAACCACAGAGGTGAAGTGTCCTTCTCATCACATAATACCAAGGGATACATGCTATCAACATGGCTTATCATTGATGTTGTTAACCTTGATCACTTGGTTCAAGAAGCTGATTTTAAAATTTTTGTGGAAATGCAAAAGATCTAGAATAGCAAAAATAATTTTGAAAAATCAAAGCAAAGCTGGAGGACTTCTACTACCTGACTTTAAGCCTTGCTACAAAGCTACAGCAATTAAGACTATGTGGAATGGACATGTTGTTCTTAGTTGCTATTGATTCAATTCTAACTCGTGGTGACGTATGCAGAGTAGAACTGCTCCACAGGGTTTTCAAGGCTGTGACCTTTTGGAAGCACATTGACTGACATAAGGATAGACAAAGAGATCATTGGGACAAAACAGAAAGTCCAATAAAGGACCCACACTTATATAATCAATCAGTTTTCAACAAACTGAAAACAGTTCAATAGGGAATTATGTTTTCATCTGAGTGGTGCTGGAACAACTGGGTATCCACACGGAGAAAAAGAGATTGAGAAATCTGATTAAGGTCACCAAGTTTGTGAGTGGTAGGGACAGGATTTTCAAAACGGATGTTCTGGCTAATGTGTGCTACAAATTGTGTGTATGAATTTATAACCAACAAATCCAGGCCACAATATTTTTAAAAATCTATTTCAATTTGAGGGAAAAAAAATCAATTTGAGGCTGTATTCTTAAAAAATGTCAATGCCATGAAAGAAAAAGGCTGAGGAAATATTCCTGACTAAAGGAGTCTAAAGAGACCTAAATAAATGCAATATGTGATCCTGAATTGAATTCTGGATCACACAGACACACAAAAATTCCACAAAGGACATTATTACAATAATTGGAAAATAATATGGACAACATGCTAGATAATAGTTTTGAATCAATGTTAAATTTCATGAATTTGAAAATTATCCTGGGGTTATGTAAGGATATATCTTTATTCTTAGAAGATTCATGCAGAAATATATTGAATTAAAGGGTTACAATGTCTGCAACTTATTCTGAAACGGTTCGGCAGTAACAATAATAAAACATATATGGGAGGAATCAAATATGGAAAAATATTAGCAATTGGTAAATCTATGTAAAAAGTTTATGGGAGTTCATTATATTATTCTTGCAACTTGCCTGTTTGAAACTTTAAAAAACATTTAACAATTTGTAAAAACCCACCTTAAATAGATAAGTGGTAACTTCGGTGAAGCGTAAGACAGTACACAATATTGGGGAAGTCAGCACAACTTAACCAAGGCAAGGTCATGAAAGCTTCATAGACACATCCAAACTCCCTGAGGGACCAAATTACTGGGCTGAGGGCTGCGGACCATGGTCTCAGGGGATAGCTAGCTCGATTGGCAAAACATAGTTTATAAAGAAAATGTTCTACATCCTACTTTGGTGAGTAGCATCTGGGGACTTCAAAGCTTGTCAGCGGCCATCTAAGATACTCCACTGGTCCTGCCCTGTCTGGAGCAAGGGAGGATGAAAGAAAACCAAAGACACAAGGGAAAGATTAGTCCAAAGGACTAATGGACCACAACTACCACAGCCTCCACCAGACGGAGTCCAGCACAACTAGATGGTGCTCGGCCACCACTACCGACTGCTCTGACAGGGATCACAATAGAGGGTCCCAGACAGAGCTGGAGAAAAATGTAGAGCAAAATTCTAACTTACAAAAAAAGACCAGACTTACTGGTCTGATAAAGACTGGAGAAATCGCAAGAGTTTGGCCCCCGGACACCCTTTTAACTCAATACTGAAGTCATTCCTGAGGTTCACTCTTCAGCCAAATATTAGACAGGTCCATAAAACAAAATAAGAATAAACGGGCACATCAGCCCAGGGGCAAGGATGAGAAGGCAGGAGGGGGCAGGAAAGCTGGTAATGGGGAACCCAAGTTCAAGAAGGGGAGAGCGTTGACACATCGTGTGGTTGACAATCACTGCCACAAAACAACACATGTATTGTTTAGGGAGAAACTAATTTGCTCTGTAAACCTTCATCTAAAGCACAATAAAATTATATATATATATATATTTTATTGTTACGCTTTAAGTGAAAGTTTACAATTCAAGTTAGCCTCTGATACAAGAATTCATACACACATTGTTCTGTGACCCTAGTTGCTCTCCCTGTACTGTAACACCACACTCTTTCCTTTCACCTCGGATTTCTCATGTCCATTTAGCCAGCTCCTGACCCTCTCTGCCTTAACTCGCCTCTGGGCAGGAGCTGTCCATTTAGTCTCATGTATCTACTTGAGCTAAGAAGCACTCTCTTCATGAGTATCATTTTATGTCCCATAGTCCAGTCTAATCTTTGTCTGAAGAGTTGGCCTCAGGAGTTTTCGGCTAACAGAGGGTCCAGAGGCCATGTCTTCTGGGGTCCCTCCAGTCTCAATCAAACCATTAAGTCTGGTCTTTTTACCAGAATTTGAGTTCTGCTCCCCAGTTTTCTCCTGCTTCATCAGGGACTCTTTGTTGTGTTCCCTGTCAGGGCAGTCATTGTGGTAGCTGGGCACCATCTAGTTCTTTTGGTCTCAGGCTGTTGAAGTCTCAGGTTTATGTGGCCCTTTCTTTCTTAAAGTACAATAAAATTAAAAAAAAAAAAAAAAACACTTAATCTGACTGTTTGCATTCACTTGCCATGATGCCGACAAATTCAGTCTCAGTCCTTTATGAGGGTGTTCCTTTCTCCTCCCCAGGGGTTTTACATAGTGTCAAACATTCAGGAAGGGCCCTATGACCTTCAGTTCACATTGATCACCACCCACGAGATCTGTTGCAGAGCTCACAGCAGATAAACTGGGGCTCAAAAATGTTTGCTAGCTGACAGCCCTGGCACCTAGGGTTCAATCTCCTTGTGTGCACCATGCAGTATTTCCCCCTTGGAGGTACTGTCATCTGCCCAGGCCCCTTTGACGAAGCTTGTGAGGTCCCTGCTACTGGAGGAATCCCAACCTTCTCTCCCCTTCCCAGTCTCAGAAATCTCTCCCCTCACCCAAGGTCACACCCACTTTTACTTTTGCTGTACTCTAAATATACTTTTCCAACCCCTCCCTTTGCTAAGAGATTCTCCAGTCTTTCCCCTCAGGGTCTTTAAAACACTTTTGCACTCACTGGGAAAGGAAATACTGCATAATTTTACTAACTTACTGTATGAGAGATAAAAACATATCTAATATGCTTCAAACGCACTAGTTCAGTATTTTCCAAAGCAGTCCATAGATCATCTCCATCAGAACCAACGGAAATACCTGTTAATCTGATTTCTGCTCCCTACCTGGAAATGTTGATTTCAACTCCCTACCCAGACCCTTGGGACCTGAATCTCTGGAAGTAGGGCCAGGAATCTGCATTTTTAACGTAGTGTCCCCAGGTGACTCACGTGCACCAGGGTTAAGTGTGAATTACTCATTTAACAAATACCTGTTGAGAACTGTGTCCCATTGCATTTGATACGAATCTCTATTCTAGCACATAAAACATATATACATATATAGTCAATGTTTTTGTCTCCTTCAGAGAATTTGTTTCTTTTGTTACTTTTCTATTCCCAGAGTCTATCACAGTGCTTGTGACACAGTAAATATTTAGTAATATCTCTGAAATGAATGTAAATATTCTAATCTAGACATTGTGGAGGATCCTAAGAATCATATGGGATTATCTTCATAGTTTTAGTCTAGTTAGAGAGGTAAGATATGAAAAGCTAAATTTTACAGACGCAGAGGGTTCCCTAAAATAGTATATGCTTAGGTACTATAAGGCGATGGGACCACTGGAACTGAGAATTGTAGGAGAAGAGTCTGTGAAAAGGGAAGAATTGAGGAGGGGCTTGAAACATGAGTAGGCATGGGAAGGAAGAGGATATTCCAAGTGGGTGAATCTGGAATGATCCTAGATGTGGGTTTAAGACCAGGAGGTTTAGGAGTCAGTGGCTGGTGCACAAGGCTTATATAAAAAAAAAATGGTGGAAAATATTAGTGCAAGAAATCGGGGATGCATTGTAGAGAGCCCTGAATGGTGACATGATGAAAATGACATTATACCATGACCAATATATCAAACAATATCATTAATATCACACATAAGCAAAATTTTGCTGAAGATCATTCAAAAGCTGTTGCAGCAGTACAACCACAGGGAACCGCTAGAAATTCATGCCGGATTCAGAAGAGGACGTGTAACGAGGGCTATCATTGCTGATCTCAGATGGACCCTGGCTGAAAGCAGAGAATACCAGAAAGATGTTTACCTGTGTTTTATTGACTATGCAAAGGCATTTGACTGTGTGGATCATAACAAATTATAGGTAACATTGTGAAGACTGGGAATTCTATAACACTTAATTGTGTTCATGAAGAACCTGTACTTAGACCAAGAGGCAATCATTGGAACAGAACATGGGGATACTGCATGGTTTAAAGTCAGGAAAGATGTGCATCAGGGTTGTATCCTTTCACCATACTTATTCTATGTGCATGTTCCTCAAGAGCACAATTAAGTGTTCTAGGATTTCCATTCTTTGAAATGTTACCCATAATTTGTTACGATCCACACAGTCAAATGCCTTTGCACAGTCAATAAAACGCAGGTAAACATCTTTGCTTTCAGCCAGGATCCATCTGACATCAGCAATGATATCCCTGTTACACGCCCTCTTCTGAATCCAGCTTGAATTTTTGGCAGTTCCCTGTGGATGTACTGCTGCAGCCGCTTTGGCATGATCTCCAGCTAATTTTACTTGCATGTGATATTAATGATATTGTTCGATAATTTCCGCATTCGGTTAGATCACCTTTCTTTGGAATAGGCATAAATACGGATCTCTTCAAGTTGGTTGGCCAGGTAGCTCTCTTCCAAATTTCTTGGCATAGATGAGTGAGCACTTCTAGCACCACATCCATTTGTTGAAACATCTCAGTTGGTATTCTGTCAATTCCTGAAGCCTTGTTTTTCCCCAATTCCTTCAGTGCAGCTTGGACCTCTTCCTTCAGTACCATTGGTTTCTGATCATATGCTACCTCCTGAAATGATTGAACATCGACCATTTCTTTTTGGTATAGTGACTCTGTGTATTCTTTCCATCTTCTTTGGTGCTTCCTGTGTTGTTTAATATTTTTCCCATAGAATCCTTCAATATTGTAACTCAAGGCTTACATTTTTTTCTTCAGTTCTTTCAACTTGAGAAATGCCGAGTGTGTTCTTCCCTTTCGGTTTTCTAACTCCAGGTCTTTGCACATGTCTTTATAATACCTTACAAAGAGAAATTTATTCACTCATAGACTAGTAGGCTAGAAGTCCAAATTCAGGGCGTCAGCTCCAGGGGGAAGTCTTTCTCTCTCTGTTGGCTCTGGGGGAAATTCCTTGTCATCAGTCTTCCCTTGGTCCGGGAGCATCTCAGCACAGGAACGTCAAGTCCAAAGGACACACTCTGCTCCTGGCACCACTTTCTTGGTGGTATGAGCCCCTCCCCCCCTTGCTTCCCTTTCCTTTTATCTCTTGTAAGATAAAAGGCGGTGCAGGCCACACCCCAGGGAAACCCCCTTTACATTGGATCAGGGATGTGACTTTAGTAAGGGTGTTACAATCCCACCCTAATCCTCTTTAACATAAAATCACAATCACAAAATGGAGGACAACCACACAATACTGGGAATCATGGCCCAGCCAAATTGATACACACATTTTTTGGGGGACATAATTCAATCCATGACTGTTACTGTTTATGTTGTTGAAAAAAGGTATTCGCAGTGAAGAAGTCATTGGTTTTGCAAAATTCCATCATGCAATCTCTGGCATTGTTTCTATCATGAAGGCCATATTTTCCAACTACCCATCCTTCTTTGTTTCTAACTTTCGCATTCCAATCACCAGTAATTATCAATGCATCCTGATTGCATGTTAGATCAATTTTAGACTGCAGAAGTTGGTAAAAATCTTCAATTTCTTCTTCTTTGGACTTAGTGGTTGGTGCGTAAATTTGAATAATAGTCATATTAATTGCTCTTCCTTGTAGGCATATGGATGTTATCCTATCACTGACGGCACTGTCCATCAACGGTCAGTGTGTCATACTGTGGGGGCTTGTGTGTTGCTGTGATGCTGGAACCTATGCCACTAGTATTCAAATATCAGCAAGGTCACCCATGGTGGACAAGTTTCAGCTGAGCTTCCAGACTAAGACAGACTAGGAAGAAGGATCTGGCAGTCTACTTCTGAAAAGAATTAGCCAGTGAAATCCTTATGAATAGCAGCAGGACATTGTATGATACAGTGCTGGAAGATGATCCCCTCAGTTTGGAAGGCACTCAAAATACAACTGAGGAAGAGCTGTCTCCTCAAAGTAGAGTGGACCTTAATGACATGGTTGGAGTCAAGTTTTTGGGTCCTTCATTTGCTGATGTGGCACGACTCAAAATGAGAAGAAACAGCTGCGAGCAGCCATTAATAATCATAACGTAGAAAGTACAAAGTATGAATCTAGGAAAACTGGAAATCATCAAAAATGAAATGGAATGCATAAACATCGATATCCTAGGCATTGATACTTGAAATGGACTGGTATTGGCTATTTTGAATCAGACAATCACATGGTCTACTCTGCTGGGAATGACAACTTGAAGAGGAATGGTGTTGCAGTCATTGTCAAAAAGAACATCAAGATCTGTCCTGAAGTACAGTGCTGTCAGTGGTAAATTAGAGGGTCAGTGAAAAACAGGAAGACCCTCAATGAGATGGACTGACACTGTGGCTGCAATATGAGCTCAAGCATAACAACCATTGTAAGGATGCCACAAGACTGGGCAGTCTTTCGTTCTGTTGTACATAGGGTTGCTGAGTCGGAACCAACTCGAGGGCACCTAACAACAACATCTATCTATCTACCTATAGATATATCTCTATATATCTTTTGATCACCATATAATTAATTTAAAATTCATTTCTTAGTAATAGCAGAAACTTAGGGTACTCCATGTCCCCAATTGGGATCCTCAGAAGCTTTACAGACACATTCTCTCTCATTTAATCATCCAAACCATTCTATAAAGTAGAGGTTATCATGCCCATTTTCCTAATGAGGAAACAGCCTTGTAGAGACGGATTCTTCAAACTACAGTCTGGAAGCGATAGAGGTAAAAACGTAAACCCAGGGCTGGAATACAGGCTACGAAGGTAGCGGGGGAAAACGTGACTTCGCGTGACTGGGGAGGGATCCACGGTTAAGGAAAGGGAAGTGGGAAGGAAAGGGAATCGGCCCCCTATTCCAGGACCCTGCAGTTCCGTACGCCGAGTGAAGGGGAACTTCTCCTGAGATGACACCTGATAATATGTCTTCATTAGGCGCTTTTCCAAAATCACGGTATCTGACTGGCAAAGCTGGAAGGGCGGGACAACCTTGATTGGTTACTTTCACGTCGCACCAGGCCTATGCTGGGCGAGGAGTGGGCAGATTTGAGAGTCGGACGTCTCGTTTCATTGGTGAAAGAAAAAGAACCAGCAACTATTCCGAAGCGTGACTGGCTGTTGCTAGGATCCCTCTGACTTATGGGCCCTGGTTACGGAAGCCGAAGAAGGCTGAGCCCAGGTTCTGTCCTACTAAGTTAGCTGCGGAAACCCAGGAAGCGGTGAAGCGGTTTCTCTTGTCTCAATGGCTTCTGTGGAAGCTAGCAGCTGCGACGGGAAAGGGCAGGGGGTCGAGACCTCCGTCACCTATTACCGGTTGGAGGAGGTGGCGAAGCGCAACTCCTCGAAGGAAATATGGCTGGTGATCCACGGGCGAGTCTACGATGTCACCCGCTTCCTCGATGAGGTGGGGTCTGGGAGGTGGGCGTCCCCTGGGGGCTGCAGGGGTGAGGGGTGGTCAAGCCAGCAAAGATTGCGAGGGGTGTGTTTATGAGGGGAGTAAGGTCTGCCGAAGGCGATAAGGCATACGAAAGGGACCACAACGCTTAGAGACACTCGGGTTTTTCCTGCTGGCACTAAATTCTGGTGCCTTAAATAATAGTAACGATCATGTATTGAGCATTTACTGTGCGCCAGGCTAAGCTCTAAGCCATCGTTATCCCCATTTTACAGAAAGAGAAACTGAGGCGCAGAGAAGTTGAGGACTCTCAAGGTCAAAAAGACACTTAACGGCCTAGAGCAGGGATTCGAACCTAAGTCTGAAGAGCTCCAAACCTGTGCCTTCTGAAGAAATACCATTTTTGGCCTTCATTTTCTTGAGAAAGAGCTGACATTTGTTTCCCTGATTATGCTTTTTTTCTTTCTAATTTGAGTTAACCTTGAGGCCAGAAGGTCATGAGGTGACTTTTTTGCAGTTAACTCAGGTGCTGTCATTCCCTTGCTTAACTCTTCAAGGCTGATGTATTAGATTCCATAACATAAGTTCTCCTTAAGGCCATGGTGCAACTGAGGTGTTCGTTTGCTTTTTTAATTTAAGGAAACAGGACAGAGGTTTTAATTTTTTTTTAACTGTTGCGGTATAATTTACGTACAGCAAATGGCGCCCATTTAAAGTGTACAAGTCGAGTTTTGACAAATGTATTCACCCATGTAATTACAACTTCAATTAAGAAATAGAGCATTTCCATCACCCTAAAAAATTCCCTCTTCCTCCTTTACAATAATTTATCGCACTCCCACCTCCAGGCAACCACTGGGATGCTGCCACTTAAGATTAGTTTGAGACTTTGATTTTATTCATTTTTGGTGGGTCATTTCATTTTCTTTTTAATTGTGGTAAATATAACAAATGTCACAAAACATTTGCCATTTTGACATTCGTCACATGTACAGTTCAGTGGATCATTTAATTTTAAGTAATAGATTAATAACCTTGTAGTTAATTCCTAGAGTCCCTGAGTGGAGCCAGTTGGTTAATGCTCTCAGCTGCTAACCAAAAGGCTACTGGTTGGAGTTCACCCAGAGGCACCTTGGAAGAAAGTCCTGGCAGTCTGCTTCCAAAAGATTAGCCATTGAAAACCCTGTGGAGCACAGTTCTACTCTGACGCACATGGGGTTTCATGAGTCAAAATTGACTTGATGGCAACTGTTTTTTTTGGTTGTTGTTAATTCCTTGGATACTCCTGTATAATATGACCTTACTGTAACTGAGAAACGTTTATTAGTTTTTTCTCTGGAACAAATACACTAATAAAATATTTTTTTAATTTGGGGACTGGGGGGAAATCTTTACATCCTGACTCATAATTCTATGAAAACTTGTAAAACTTGAAGTTTGCAGAAGAGGACACTGTTTTTAATACTGTTTTTAATGAATCTTCCTAGTGGCTAGTAAAGGAATATCTTAGAACTTAGTAACTGCTTACATTTGTATGGAATATGGCGTTTTATGTTTTTAAAAGTGCTCTCCCATTATTTCATTTCATTTTCAAAACAAGTAGGTGGGACAGACTTGGATAGCAGTGACCCATATTTGCAGATACAAGAAACAGATTCAGAGACATTCTGGTCATACATTTGATTAGTGGTAGAGTCTGGTTTAGATAAAGCCCTTGATTTCTCTTGTCTTCCTGGCATTACTTCAAAATTTTAGTCTTAGCTATGTTCTCTGTTTGCCTCATAAGTTTCAATTATGGGTAATGGGTAGGCAGTCGCCTTTTCATTTTTGGTTTCATTTCCTCTAAATTTCTTCTTGATTGATTCAGAAAAGATAATTTGGAAGGAACACTCAGTGCTCCTAGAGAACGTTAATTCAGTCTCAAGTAGTGGTTGCTAACAAGTTTCACCACATTCTGGTGGAACCAGAGACATCACAGTTGTGTCAAGGCTTCCATTGAAGGGTGAGTTACGGATCTTTACCTATAGTTATCCATTCTTACCTATCTGTTCTGTGGTCTCTATTCCTATTTCCTTCCCCATTCCAAGCCTATTCATTCACTCATTTATCTACCCATTTACTCATTCAAATGTTATAGTCTACTAAGTGCCAGATTGGAGCCCTGGTGGTGCAGTGGTTAAGAGCTAGGCTGCTAATCAAAAGGTCAGCAGTTTGAATCCACCAGCTGCTCCTTGGAAATCCTTTAGGGCAGTTCTGCTCTCCTGTAGGCTCGTTATGAGTCAGAGTCAACCCTACGGCAGTATGTTTGGGCTTTTGGGTTTCTAAGTGCCATATAAGGAGCCCTGGTTGCATAGTGGTTAAAGCGCTCAGCTGCTAACCAGAAGGTTGGGCATTCAAACCCACCAGCCGCTCCACAAGAGAAAGATAAGTCAGTTTGCTTCCATGTGGATTTACAGCCTTGAAAACTCTATGGGGCAGTTTTATTCTGTCCTTAGAGGGTCAGTATGAGTCGGAATCAACTTGATGGCAGTGGGTTAGGTGCCAGACACTGTTCTAGGTTCTGGGGATAATCAAACATCTCTGCCCTCATGGAGATTACAATCTAGTGGAGGGGGACAGCATAGTAAATAAATAAAATATATACTATGTTAGGTCATGGTAAGTGCTAAGAAGAACATAGGGAAGAGGACTATGCTGTGTGTGGAAGTGGAGGGGTAGCAATGAGGGGATGAAATTTTAGATAGGCTTGCCTTGTTAAGTTGACTAGAATAAAAGGGTGGAAGGAAGCTAAGAGAGTTACACATGTGGATATCTGGGGGAAGAGCACCTCTGGCAAAGGGAACAAGCTCCCATCTTGAGGTGGGAGCATTCTGGTGTGTCTGAGGACCAGTGAGGGAGGCCAGTATGGCTGGATGGTAGTAGATGAGGTCAGCAGGATCAGAGGAGGACAGATCATGTAGGGCTTTGCAGGCTTTAGGAAGGACTTTCACTTTTGCTCTGTGATGGGAAACTTTTGGCAAAGGAGTGACATACTGTGACTTAATGGTTTAATAAATTCACTCTGACAGCACTATTGAGAAGAGACTGAAGGAAGGCAAGGGCAGAATGGAGGAGACCATTTAGTAATTCAGGCAAGAGATGATTGTGGTTTAGACCAGGATGGTGGCAATGGGGGCTAGTGAGAAATATGAAATTCTGGATGTATTGTGATGGTGGAGCTGATAGGATTTAATGATGCAGTGGATTTAGGAAGTGAAAGAAAAAGGAGTCAAGGATGACACCAGGGTTTTTGGCCTGTGGGTCTGGAAGAATGCAGTTGCTATTAGATGAGCTGGGGAAGATTTACATCAATTTTCATCCCTTTCTTTCAATCTGAAATCACCTTGGGGCCCCTCCTTATCAAGGGGTTCCTAATCTGAATACCCTGCATCCATAGTTTGTTATTTTTTGATTAATGAATATGGTTAGAGTATGGTCCTGGAGTTTGAATGTGATAATTTAGAATTGGTAATATAATTGAATTATCTTTCCCTTAAAATATTAATTTTATACTTTTTAAGTCGGTGCTATTGGTTTAATTTACTAGAATCTTGAATGAAAAACCAAAACCTTGCAATAGTACACATCATTGTCTTTCCACTATATAGTAGTTTGGAAAAATCACATTAAAAACAGTGACAATATCTTAAGAGAAAGGTGAGTATGATTTTGTGAACCTTTGTTGTGATGTGTGTGTGTACTTGATTGCAGTGTAAAATTATTTCCTTATTGTTATCACAACTGAAAAAAAATTGGAAGTCTTTAACTTACAGTATAAATAACCATTTCAGAATAAGTACTTTACAGTAATAATTTGTTATATTTTAAAGCTTTATATGTATTTTTTAGTAACAGTTAGCATTAATGGGACTATTTAGGAGCCGACCCATAGGTGGGATAACACTTTATTCATTCAATAAACATTCAGTAGATATTTGTTAAGTGCAGTGCTGACTATGTCAGGTGCAAACACAGTTGTGGTTCACAGGTAGAATCTTCTTCTTCCATATGATTCCCAGGCAGTGCACCTCAAGCACAGCCAACACTGGTCTGTCATTGGAGGCTTTTGTGTTGCTGTGATGGTGAACAGCTTTCAGCAGAGTTTTCAGAGTAAGACAGACTAGGAAGAAAGGCCTGGTAGTCTACTTTCGAAAATCAGCCAATAAAAACTATGAATCACAACGGTCTGATACTGTTGTACATAGACTCACCATGAGTCCAGGCCAACTTGACGGCAGCTAACATATCAGGTGCTGTGGTGGATCCGGAAAAGGCTCTGTGAGAAGATGACTTTTAATTGGGCTGATGAGAATGAACTAGCTTTGGGAAGAATAGAGAAAAGAGCATTCCAGCAGTGTTTACAGAGTCAAGCAAGAGCTTGGCACCTAGTGGGACTGAAAGAAACTGTGACTGTAGTGTAGTGTGCAAAGGAGGAGAGTATCCAGAGAGCTAGGCAGGGACCAGGATGTGGAACGCCTGATAGACAGTTTGGAATTGATCCTAAGTGTAATAGAAAACCACTGAAGGGTTTTAAGATTAGGGGTGACATTGAGGTAATTTATGTTTTAAGTAAGTTACTTTTGCGGAGGAGTAGAGAATAGGTTGGTGAGAAAAGCAATACAGATGGGAAGAAAGTAAAACTTATCCCCTTCCACTCCTCCCAATCCCAAGAATTTGACTGAATCCTTCTATATCTTTTATGTATATATCAATGTATACAAATTTGTATAAATATATACATAAATAGTATAGTATCCCTTTGCTGAATTATAGTATCTATTTATTGATTTGCTTTATTAATAATAGCATTTATTGAGTGCTTATTATTCCAGTGCTTTACATGTAATTTCTCTTTTAATCCTCCCAACAACCCATTTTAGAGATGAGAAAACTGAGGAGCAGAGAAGTAACTTTCATAAAGTCATGAAGTTAAATGGCACAGGTGGGGTTCAAACTCAGACTTATGCTCTTACCCAATTCACTAGGATTTGCCTCTGTTTTTTTCATGACTGCAGAGTATAAAATTTGGTCTACCTTATAGCTACCTTCTTTTACGTTTTAGACATAATTTGGAAGGATTGGGAATGTGATATAGGGAAGTTAGAACATGTACCTTTTCTCTGGAACCCAAGTAGGTTTTTCATTTTTGATTAGGTAATACAAGTATCAGTGAATAGCCTTCTTCCCATCTGCCTATTCCTTCCACTTTCTAAAGTTAACTACTGTATGTGTATCTTCTGGAGTTTTCTTTTTGTATATACAAGCAAATGTGAATGTGTGATAGTCCTTCCCACCCCTTTTTCCACAAAAGATAGCATAGTGTACACCTGACATGTGCCTTGATTTTGCAGTTAACTCTATTATCTCAGGGATTTTTCCATATTGATACCTGGGATACTTCTTTATTTTTCACTAAAGATGCATAGGAATTGTTGTATGAACTGTATTTTATTTAAGCTGTCAGGTTAACTTTATCCAAAGAATTTGGTCTGTTTCCTTGGTGCCTGATGGATAATCTCTAAAGCCTTGGAATTACCACAGTGATTGAATGTCTTGATGAGGGGTCCAGACCACACCTCCCTAATAGGTGATGCTAATGAAATGACTCAGGCAGGGCTGGCCTCAGGGGAGGGGACATGATTTGATCAATCATGCCTACAGAATGAGGCCCCAGTAAAGACTGGACTCCATGGGCTTCCTGGTTTGTGATAGACGTTGATACACATTGAAGGGGGTTTTGGGACATGGAAGCTTTGTGTTGGAAACCCTCTTAGACCTTGCCCTATGTGGCTCTTCATTTGTATTTTTTTTTTTTTTCTATAATAAAACAGTAATCATAAGTATAGTGCTTTTCCTGAGCTCTGTGAGTTGTTCTAGTAAATTAGAATAGTGGGAGCTGGCAGGTTAGAAGTGAGGAGGGCCTGGGGATCTCCAAGCATGTGGCTGGTGTCTGAAGTATTGGACAGATTTAGCAGTCTAGAGGACTGTGCCCTTTGATCTGAGATCTGACATAGCTCTGGGTGGTCAGGGTCAGAGGAAGAAGTACTGCATGTGCGGTTGGGAAGTGGAAGAGAATTGAGTAGAATATAATTGAATTGGAACTGAATTGAATAGGTAGATTGTAGTTGATCCTTACATTTGGTGTCAGGAGTGGGATTGGATCATTAACCCAACACAAGCAGCCTCCTATTGATAAACACTGGGTTGTTAGCAACATTTTGCTGTCTAGGTTTTTTTTTTCCTAAATCAACTTTATTGAGATCTAATGTACATAAAGTATACAAATTTTAAACGTAGACTAGTTCAATGAATTTTGACAGGTGTCTCAACTGTTTAATCACCATCACAATCAAGATATAGAACATTTCTACAGCCTCCACCCCTGTGTAGCCACTGGTTTGATTTCTAACACTGTAGGTTACTTTTGTCTGTTGGAACAATATGCATGCTTGTGTCTTGCTTCTTTGACTCATTATAGTATCTGTGAGATTCATCTGTTTTTCTATGTATCAGCAATTCATTCCTTTTTATTGCTTTTTACTTCGTTGTATGAATATATCAAAATTTGTTTCTGTATTCACCTATTGATTGACATTTGTGTTGTTTCCACTTTTGGGCTATTACGAATAAACCTACTATGAACTTTTGTATACAAATCTTTCTGTAGACATATGAGTTCATTTCTTTTGGGTAAATACTTAGGAATGCAATTGCTAGGAGTGAAATTGCTGGGTCATATGTTTAACTTTTTAAGAAACTGCCAGGCCTTTTCCCAAAGTGGTTAGATCATTTTATACTCCCACCATGCAAAGCATGAGTATTCCAGTTTCTCCACGTCCTCATTGACATATGGTATTTGCCAGTCTTTTTACTTTCAGCTATTCTAATGAGTGTGTAGTGGTATCCCATTGTGGTTTTAACTTGCATTTCCCTGATGACTAATGATATCGAGCATCTTTTCATGGGCTTATTGGCTATTTGCATATCATTTGTGAGGTGTCTGTTCAAGTCTAGCCCATTTTTTGATTTGGTTGTTTCCTTATTACTGCGTTGTAAGCATTCTTTATTATATTATGGATGTAAGTCCTTTGTCAGATATATACATTGCAAATACTTTCTGTGTTTTGCCTTTTCATTTTTTTAACAATGTCTTTTGAAGAGAATTTTGATGAATTACAGTATGTATGTTATTCTGGGCTTCACGATAACCCAGACCTACTGTGAATTGCTGACTTTTTAAATCCTCTCCATTTTTTTTTTTTTTTACTAACAAATGCTTGCTTTGAATTATCACATAATTATTCAGACTACTCCCAGATGGTTACATTATACTGGGAGACATTAAGACTAATGGCTGGATGCTAGCATTGGGGCTCAAGTGTCTGTTTCAGTTTCCTACTTTACCACTTAATAGTTGTGTAATGTTGGGTAAATAAACTCTGTAAAGGCCCTTTCCCCATCTGTAAAATAGAGATAATAGTGCCTATCTTACAAGGTTGTTATGATTATTAATTAGTAATGCATGTAAAGACTTGGCATGAGGCCTGGCATAAAAAGCTCAGCGTTAGTGGTTATTTGTTATTAATAAAATTTAAATTGTATTGTTTAATGCAGCGTCTTTTGATGCTTTCTAAGTGGCAGATGCTGTGAAGGATTAAAGGTGAACTGGATGCCTTGGACTTGCAAGGAGGATGAGATCTGTGCACAAGTAATTGTCATGTAAGGTAGGGAAAATGGTCTTGCCTTAAGACTGAGAATGCCGGCTGTATTGGTGCAGCCCTAGGATACCTCCTGAAAGCTTCAGCGTTTGACTTATAAAAACAATTTTTACTGGATTTCTCTAACACATGTGTCACAGATTGAATTGTGTCCTCCAAAGATATGTGTCAACATGGCCAGGCCATGATTCTCAGTGGTTTGGCAGTTATGTAATAATGTAGTTTGGCAGTTATGTAGTGGTATAAGTTGGCAGTTTTATAATAATGTAGTCATCCTCCATTTTGTGATCTTATGTAACTATCTTTTGTTTTATGTGTGGTAAGTCCTATGAGATGGGATTAGGGTGGGGGTGTATCTTTGAGTATCACCTTACTTAAGTCACCACCCTTCACTGCCTTACTGAAGTCATGTCCTTGCTTGAGTCACACCTTTTATCTTACAAGAGATAAGAGGAGACAAAGCAAGCAGAGAAAGAGGGACCTACTGCCACCAAAAAAGAAGAGCTGGGAGCGACTCGTGTCCTTTGTATCCAGGGTCCCTGCACGGAGAACCTTCTAGACCCAGGGGAAGATTGATGCCAGGACACATGGAGACCTCCAAGGAACGCTGGGCCCACAGATGTTAAAAGGAGACAAAGACCTTCCTCCAGAGCCAGCAGAGAAAGAAAGCCTTCCCCTAGAGCTGGCACCCTGAATTCAGACTTCTAGCCTTGTAAACTGAGAGAATAAATTTCTGTTTGTTAAAACTATCCACTTTTGGTATTTCCTTATAGCAGCACTAGATAATTAAGACAGCAAGTTTAAAGAAAGGGCCATTTGATTGTTACCTAACTGTGGAATTAATACAGCTATAGAAACAACACTGCCTTTTCTTTAGAGGTTCAAAGTGATTAGTCCTAGGGAAGGCTAGAAACAAGATAAGGCTAAATTTAACTTTTAGTACTGTCCAGTGGAGGTGCCCTGATCAACAAATCGACTTTCATTTATTTATTCATTTATGCAGTTTTCATATGAGTGTTGGTGCCTGCTTTCACATTTATGTGTGTGTATCTGTGAGAGGGATAGAGAATGGAGTAAGTGCTCTCTAAATCTCACTGTATTCCAGATGCACACGCTATGTTCTGGAATATGGGTAGTCCCCGACTTATGACAGGGTTCCGTTCTTCATAAGTCAGTTCTGATATAAGTCGAATACCTCTTTTTTTTTTAAGTTTTCATTATTGTCTTTATTATCAGTATCTTTATAAATCCAACCTTTATTTGTCTTTGGGGGTTGTAAACATTACATATAAACTTACAGATATATTTTAATACATGTGTACCAAAAACCCGAAACCAAACCCATTGCTGTTGAGTCAGTTCTGACTCATAGCCACCCTATAGAAGAGTAGAATTGCCCCATGGGGTTTCCAAGGAGCAGCTGGTGAATTTGAACTGCTGACCTTTTGGTTAGCAGCTGAGCTTTTAACCACTGCACCACCAGAGTTCCAAGTATGTATATATGTACATTAAAATACATATCATAAAAATTTACTGTGATGATGAAGAGTTGGACAACATTGGCATTTTGTCAGTTGCAGTAATAACTCCACTTATGGAGGGTTCTAGATCATCTTGATTATCCCTGGGAATTGGGATGATGTTTCTAGTCAGAAAGCTAGTGTGAACTGTATGTATGATCGTTTTCTTTTTTTCTTCATGTATTCCACAGTATCTCACTGCTTCTTGAATCTGCCTGTTGACTCTTTGCAAAGCAATCAGCACTTGGGTCCATGTTTTCAAGGAACTGAAGCCCCTGATTTAATTTAGAAAAAACTGCAGCTAATCCTTTCACTGTAAAATTTTTTTGACAACTTCTTCATCTTCCTCATTATTTCTTTCCTCTTCAGCGTTTCTTTCCTCTTCAAAATCCATTATGTCCTAATCTGTCAATTCCTCTTCTTCGTGATCTATGAGCTGCCCCACATTGGCAGTATCAAGTTCTAAATTCAGCATTCTTGCCGTATGGTCAGTTTTTCTACTTATTTCTTCCACCATATTATTGTGGTCAAATGCTTGGAGCATGTTCACATAACTCAGCAATTTTTTGCATATTCCCTGCATGCATTTTCCCGTAACTTCCAGGAAGATGTAATGTTCCAGATCACTGACAGTCATAGTACAGTTTGTGTACAGCTATGAATAAGACAGCCATGATTCCTGTTTTTATGGAACTTACAACGTAGTAGAGGAAGAGAGACATTAAATAAATAATTTCAATTGTTATAAATGCCACGAAGGTGCATGTCTTAGTTTCCTAGTGCTACCATAACAAACATACCACAAATGAGTAGCTTTAAAGAACAGAGTTTTATTTTCTGACAGTTTTTGAGGCTAGAAGTCTGGATTCAGGGCATTGGCAGGGCTATGCTCTCAGTGTCAGCTCTAGGGAAAACTTCTTTGTCTTTTAGCTTTTGTAGCCACAGGCATTTCTTGGCATTCCTTGGCTTGTAGATGAAGCCTTACATGGTTTCAGTTTTCCCGCTTGTATGTGCCTCTGAGTCTACACCCTCTCCTCATTTATCAACACGGTTAGGTTCCAAATATCAGGTCATTATGCAAAGTTGGCATTATGCAATAATGGAGGATGACCACATCAGATCACAAAATGGAAGATGACTGCATCATTGCATAACTGCCGTATTGCATCATTACATTACTGCCACATTACATCATTACATAACTGCCAAACCACTGAGAATCATGGCCTAGCCACGGTGACACATAAACCTTAACCATCACAGCCAGCGCTGCTCTTGCCTAATACCTCGTCGTTACTGCCAGGTGTGCATTGTTAATGTGCAAAATAGTTGGATAGTAGATTTTTTACTATTGTCATAAATGTGAAATGTCAGATAATGAGATAGTTGATAAGTGAGGACAAGGTGTATTCTGTTTTTTTTTTAACAAGACACCACTCAGAAAGGATTAGTTTAGGATGAACCTTATTCCAGGATGACCTCATTAGCATAACAGAAGAAAATCCCTTTTTCCAAACAGGGACATGTTCACAGGTACAGGGGTTAGGACTTCAACACAGTCTTTCTGAGGGATGCAATTCAATTCATAACAGTGCTTAAGGACTTAAGAGGAAGGAGCTACAGCAGTGGGACCTCAACTGGTAGGGGTGAGGGTGTCAAACTAGGTTTGAATCTGTACACCTGAACTTCAAATCCTGGGCATTGGTGACTTTGCCAAGGTAACACCTTTTCTGGCAGCCAGCTAGTTCATCTAGGTGGTGCTCCTGTCTTACGAGCTTCGTTCAAATCCAAAAGCAATTAAATATCTATGGATTTCTATGCATTTCCTCCTGTTTACCACCCGAGTCTGTTACCTTTCTCTACCTAGTCAGACGGCTTTTTTTAGGAAGTAGTTTTTGTGATCTCCAAAATTTTGACATCTGTATCTTACTTTGATGAGGTATTCTGCTAATCTGTTTGGCTAGAGGTTCCTCTTTTCATCACCTGGCCTAATTTTGCAGCTTCCTCAGTCTTTCTTAATGTTTCATTTTCCAAGTCAAGCAGTCTTTAGTATATCTCTATTGTTACATTTTTTTTACTGTACATCAGTATGGAATTTCCACCCACAGAGAATTTGTGTAATTTTTTTCCAGCGAGTTTTTTATTCCGTAACTGTCGGTCATTCCTCATACTCCCCTCTTTTCTGCCCATCTGTGCCTTGTCCTTGCCATAGAATTAGTAACTTGGAGGTAATGTTTTTCATTAGTAATTTGTCCTCTTTCTTTTCTATACTAAAACATAATTTTTTTGTCCTCTTCCCAATAGTATTTAGTCAATAAAGTAGATTAACTTAAAGAAAAGTCGAAAGGCTTCCTCTGCCCGCCACCTTCTATTCACTGGACATTTCAATTGATCAGAATCCTTCAAAAGAGGACATTACAGAATTTCCCTGGTATCTGTAAAGTATTTCACTTGATGATTATTGCTTGACTGACTGAGATAGAAATGAATAGATGACAGCCATTGTTTGAATTCTTTGACGGCTTTTGATTTTGACTGCAGTGTAGTTTCTTTGAAATATTTAATTTGTAACATTGTATAACAGCTTACATAAGGTAGGCTGAAACAGGGTCCATTAGTCTTAAAACACAAAGGCTATCCAGATCAAAAGAATCTTTTTGCAAATTCACATGAGATTTGAAAGCAAAGCAAATCCTAGAAAAAATGGTAAATATGTACTGTCTTATATTAGGTTTGCTTAATAAATGTAGGGAGGAATTTATGATTGTCCAATCGATTTTAACAGTGTAGACAACCAGTCTAAATTGTTGAGGATAACCCCTATACTACTTTGTCTTTTGTTTTGCTTTGATTCAGACAAAAGCAAATTTTTGGTTTGTATTAATTATAAGTATATAAACCTAGCCTTAAGGAGCCCTGGTGGTGCAATAGTTAAGCACTTGACTGCTAACCAAAAGGTTGGGCAGTTTGAATCCACCAGCCACTCCGTGGGAGAAAGATGTGGCAGTCGGCTTCTGTAAAGATTTACAGCCTTAGAAACCCTATGGGACAGTTCTGCTCTTCCCTATAGGGTCACTACGAGTTGGAATCGATTCAGTGGCAACAGGTTAAACCTAGCCTTATTCTTTTCTGAAAAATTGGTTTATTGTGTTAAAAACATATAACAAAGCATTTGACAGTTTAACAATTTCTACATGTACAATTCAGTGACATGGATTGTTTTCATCATGTCATGCAGTCATCACCACTATCTGTTTCCAAATTATTCCACCACCTTTAACAAACTTGTTGCCCCCTAAGAAATTACTCCTCAGCCCCTCCTTTCTACCCCTGGTAACCGCTAATAAACTCTGGTCTCTATGTTGTTGTGTGCCCTCCAGTCGATTCCAACTCATAGCAACCCTGTATACATTTGCCTGCTCTAGATGCTTCGTATAAGTGGGATCATAGGATATTTGTCAATTTGTAACTGACTTGTTTCACTCAGCATAATGTTTTCAGGGTTCGTCCATGTTGTAGCATGTATCAGGATTCATTTGTCTTTATGGCTGAATGATACTCCATTGTATCATTCATCTGTTAATGAACATTTCCACAGTTTGGCTGTTGAGAATACGGCTGCAGTGAGCACTGTTGTACATGTGTCTGTTTGCATTCCTGCTTTCAATTCTTTTGGGTATATACCTAGGATTGGGATTGCTAGGTCATATGATAGTATTATGTTTAACTTGTTTTGAAGAATCTCCAAAGTGTTTTCCACAGTGGCTTTGTCATTTTACATTCCTGCCGGCGATGGATAAGGGTTCCATTTTCTCTACATCTTTGCCAACACTTGTTATTTTCCTTTTATTTAATCATAGCCATCATAGTGGGGGTGAATGGTGTCTCACTGTAGTTTTTTCTTTTTTTTTTTTTTTAAGTAATACTGTATTTTTGGTGAAGATTTACAGTAGTTTAGATTCCCATTCAATGATTTCTACACAAGTTGTTCAGTGACATTGGTTACATTCTTCACAATGTGTGAACATTCTCATTATTTCCATTCTGTTTGTTCCATTCCATTAGTATAGTTTCCCTGCCCCTTTACATTCTCATCTTTGTTTTAAAGTAATTGTTGACCATTTGGTTTTATATAGGTGAGTTTTAAAAGGAGCACGGTACTTACGGGTGATACTCATTGTTTTGTGAGCCAGCTTGTTATTTAGCTACACGGTAGTCTCATCGGTTAGTTTCAGTTCAAGGTTTGAAGAGTATCTCAGGGCAATAGTCTCTGTCAGGGAGTTCATTGTAGTTTTGATTTGCATCTCCGTAATGACATTGAAAGGAACCCTGGTGACGGCAGAGCTTAAAACACTTAGCTGCCCCTCCAAGGGAGAAATGTGGCAGTCTGCTTCCGTAAAGATTACAGCATTGGAAGCCGTGTGAGGAAGTTCTAATCTGTCCTGTACGGTCGCTATGAGTCGGAATCAACTGGATGGCAATGGATGGGTTCTTTACCATGCTGAGTGACAGACCTTTAAAGCAGTGCTTCTCAATTCTAACTGTGCCTCATAATTACTTGTGAAACTTTTGAAAAATAAATCACCTTCAGGATGCAATGTTTGTATGTGTGGCCTGGCTATGTATCTGAAAATAAATAAATAAGTCTCTGCAGATGATTATGATTCCTTAAGTAAATGGAGAGAGATAATATGTTCATAGACTGGAAAATAGATATTGTTAAGATGCTATTTCTAATTTTCCAAATCTTAACATTTCAAGCAGGAAAGAAATTCCCAACATAGTTACCATCTGTCCTCTCTATGGTTTTTTTTTTTTTTTTTAATTGTACTTCAGGTGAAGGCTTACAGAACAAATAGTTTCTCATGAAACAGTAGTACACATATTGTTTTATGACATTGGTTAACAACCCCACAACATGTCAACCCTCTAATTTCTGAACCTTTTTTTTTTTGGTGAAAATACACATAGCCAAAGATACACCATTTCAAAAATTTCTACATGCACAGTTCAGTGACATTGACTACACTCTTCCAATTGTGCTGCTATTCTCACTTAAGATGAAGGTTTACAGAACAAAATAGTTTCTCATTTAACAGTTACTACACATGTTGCCCTATGACAATGGTTAACAATCTCACAACACATCAACAATATCCTTACTCAACCTTGGGTTTCCTATCACCAGCTTCCTTGTCCCCTTCTGCCTTCTGGCCCTTGTCCCTGGACTACTGTACCTCATTAGTCCCATTTGGTTTTACGGGGCTGTCCACTCCCAGGCTGTATGGTGAACCACGGAGATAACTTCACCACTGAGCTTAAAGGGTGTCTGGGGGCCATACTCTCGGGGTTTCTCCAGTCTCCCTTAGGCCAGTAAATCTGGTCTTTTTTTTGTGAGTTAGAATTATGTTCTACATCCTTCTCCAGCTCTGTCCAGAACCCTCGGTTGTGATCCTGGTCAGAGTAGTCAGTGGTGGTAGCTGGGCACCATCTAGCTGTACTGGACTCAGTCCTGTGGAGGCCTTGGTAGCTGTGGACCATTAGTTTTTCGGACTAATCTTTTCCTTGTATCCTGTTCTCTTCATTCTCCCTTGCTCCCGAAGGGATGAGACCAGTGGAGTATCTTAGATGGCTGTCACAGGCTTTTAAGACTCCAGACACTACTCACCAAGGTAGAATGTAGAACCTTGTCTTTATAAACTGTGTTATGCCAATTGAGCTAGATGCTCCCCGAGACCATGGTCCCCACAGCCCTCCACCCAGCACTTCAGTCCCTCAGGGAGTTTGGATGTGTCTATGGGGCTCCTCTCTATGGTTTTGCTACGAGTACATATGTTTTAGACTACTGGTGGTCTAGGACTAGGTAGATTAGGTAGTGAAACCCTACATTTAAATGTCTTCTTTTCAAGTATGAGAAGCAATATATTCTAATTGTAAATTCTAACCTCAGCATTTTCTATTTGTTTACATTAAGTTGTAGGTAGGTAGATAAAATTGGAAGTTGAGCTTTTGACTTTGTACTGCCATCATGACCTTCATGGGAACAAAGTGAATTAAATCCTTTAGTTTCTGGGTATTACATTGCGAGCTTAGAGGTGTGTTATTAAGAGCTGTAAATGGCAGTTGCCATCTGTAGGACACATGCTGAATAAAACAGAAGATCCCTGGGTGTGTCTCATGTATCCTTTGGCTTCATGTTGAACTGGACATGTTATTACACAGTCTGTTGCTACCAATGGAGCATCATTGTTTATTCATAAGAGGTTGAGAATGAGAAGCTTTCAGCCTCTTCCTGAAGTTGGCACCTGCTTTTCTTATTGAGTCAGAATATCAATAGAATTCTCAATGAGAAAAGAAATTTCTGATAGAAACTTCAACAGCTCAATGATGCTACATTAACCTCTGTCATTAGGGAATTAAGATTTTCATTTGAGTTAATTTTTCAGATAACTAAAACTTAAGTCTGCAGAGTCGAAGTTTTTAACATTGATGAAATCTGATTTATCACGTTTTTCTCTTATGGTTATTGTTTTTGTATCCTAAGAAATCTTTGCCTGCCCCCAGTTTTTTCTTTTTTTTTAATCTTAACTAGCTTGATGGTAATCTTTTAAAAAACATGTTCTTTCAAGACTTTAAAAACAGACTGTGTGGAATACAAATGAATTTGTCTCAATGACTTGGGACCATTACTGAGAACATTGTTTATTCTGTTTTATAGTATATATACAGTACCCTTTCTGCCTTTTTCCATAGTCCTTTATGCTCATTTGCTTTCCTCTCCTACTTTATAGTTTCTAATATACTCGTTGATGTATGACTTTGGTGGGTTTTAGTTGTATGTAAAATAAAAGTCAAGTCGAAGTGACTGCAATCATGCCAGTTGTTTCTGACTTGCAGAGAGTTCCGCCCCTCCCCGCACGTTTGCTGCCTTGTTTTTTCAGTGACTGAGGCAGCTAGAAATTTAATCTGGATTGTTACTGTATTAGTAGTGTATCTCTCTCTCAACTAATTTGAGTTTTTATGTTTCACTTAAATATCTCTCCTTTTTTTCCCCCCCATTTTGAGTAATGAGGTATGAGTATGTTACAAAGTTTTAGTACCTTCTTTGCCATGTGCTCCAACCTGCTAAGAAGCCTGGACTGTCACAACCAGTTAGTGGCTAATGTCAAATGGGAGGGGGTAGGAATTTCCTGATACTCCCAAGATTGTAGTCTGGTGAATGGGTATAGTGTTGTCCAACTGGAGAGAATCCAGTATAGTTGCTAATCCTTAATTTTCAAGGTTTTTGAGGTTATTGATATTCTTGAATAATTGAGTGATCAAGGGAAAGTATGAAAATGTAGTTCAGAAAGTTTACTGAACAAGTCTTTTTAGCTTGAAGAGGGATAATTAATGTTGAAAGTATTTATTTGACTTAGGGAAGTAATCTTTCAGAAGCAAGGAGGGCAAGATATTGGTACTCTTGGATTGTTACACTTACCTTTTAAGTAATTCAAGTTATATCAGGTATATTCTTTGTGCGTGTGTGTGTGTGTGTGTGTGTGTGTGTGTGTGGTAAAAATACATACAACAAAACATTTGCCAGTCCAACAGGTTTTACATATAAACAATTCAGTGGCATTGAGTGTGTTCATGTTCACCATCACTATCCATTTCCAGATTATTCCACCACCATTAACAGAAACTCAGTACCCCCCTAAGCAATGACTCCATTTTAACCTCTCCTTCCTGCCCCTGGTAACCACTAATAAGCCTTGGTCTGTGTGCATTTGCCTATTTCACATAAGCAGGATCACACTATATTTGTCTTTTTGTGACTGACTTATTTCACTCAACATAGTATTTTCAAGATTTATCCGTGTTATGGCGTGTATCAGGACTTCATTTTTCTCTGTGGCTGAAAACTGTTCCATTGTTTGTACATAGAAGCAGTCTCTGGGCTACGAATGAGATCCACTCCTAAGTCTGTCTGTAAGTCGAATTTGTAGGTAAGTTGGAACAGGTACATATGGTTCTTATTTAGCGTCAGTTAGTCAAATGTTCGTCTTAGTATACAGTATATATCTTACCTTTCTATGCATATAAAACAAACACTTCCAAATACACTAAAACATCTTAAACATAATAACATACTATATAATAATAAAAGTAACTGCATACCATACTGTACTGGAGAGAGAATCTTTGTGTGTATGTGTAGGTATACACTACTGTAAAAAAACATTAAAGAAACAGTTCTTAAAACCATTTAGATAGGAAAAAAATCATGATTAAAGGTTAACGTTTACGAGCTACTGTATTTAACTCAAATTTTTAATACAAGAGACTTTATGGCTGTCCTTTCTTACATTAGTAACCCAGGGACTGCCTGTGCCACATTTTGTTTATTCATTCATCTGTTAATGGACATTTGGGTTGTTTCCACCTTTTGGCAATTGTGAATAGTGCTGCAGTGAACATTGGTGTACATGTTTCTGTTCGCATTCCTGCTTTCAATTTGTTTGGGTATACCTAGGATTGGGATTGCTAGGTCAGATGGTAGTTCTGGGTTCAGCTTTTTGAGGGATTCCAGACTGTTTTCCACAATGGCTGTGCCTCAGGTGTATTGTTTTTAATTAAATGCACCTGTGATAGATTTTAATGCCCCTTAAACACCACTAGTGGTGCCTAGTTGCTTTCTGACCCACTCAGCCTTTCAGTTCTTCATGTCTTCAGCCTTGTATCATCTGCTTCATTGTCCTCACTCTTGAGTTCTGCTCTCTGGGCAGTGAAATGGTGCTGGAAACCGCTGTGAAACCAGGAGGGCTCGCTGCAGCGCGGAGTCTTGCCACTTGGCGGATACCGCTGTCGTCTCACTGGCACCGTCACGCACTTTTTACAGCCGTTATTTCGGATTTAGATACTTAACTGGTAAGTTGCCAGGGGTGCGGAATACTTTACAGAGGTCTGTTTATTTGTGGCTGCCTCTCCATCCAAGCCTTTTATCTTCTGCAACCTTAGATGAAGAGTCAGTCTTTTCCCTTTCTAACCTCTGCCCTGTTTTACATTCCTTTCTAGCTGAGGCCAAACCCCATGCCTGTACAACTCCTCTCTTCTTATTTTTTTTCCGTTAAATTGTTCTTTGTCATCAGGTTTGAATGGATCTCCCTGACTTAAAATAACATCTCTTAATCCAGTGCCTGCTCTTCCTCCTGTTCTTTCAGCTGCTCACCTCCTCTATTTCCACTTCAGAACCCTATAGGAAGGCTTGCATCCCCTACAACTATAGTCTTAAGAGAGATGACCTTCTTGCCAAACAACACAGTGACTTTTTCTTTGCCTTCATCCCCCTTGACCTCTCTGTAGCATTTGGCAGCCTTTCTAAAATGGCCTGCCATGCCCACATTTTTCTTTTTTAAAAATTTTATTTATTTTGTTATTGTTGTTGAGAATATACACAGCAAAACATACACCAGTTCAGCTGTTTCTACAGATACAATCCAGTGACATTGATTACATTCTTCCAGTTGTGCAACCATTCTCATCCTCCTTTTCTGAGTTGTTCCTCCTCCATTAACATAAACTTACTGCCCGGTAAGGTTCTTATCTTATCTTTGCTGTTGTCAGTTTGATCCCATGTAGATAGTTCTTTAAAGAGCATGATGCTCAAGCCAGGCATTTTTTACAAGTTAAGCTAAACTATTGTTTGGTTTTAAGAAGAAAGACTTCAGGAGATCTTTTTGGTTTAAAGTTTAAAGTGCCCTCTTTTTTTTTTTTTTTTAATAATAGCGTTATTGTGATATAATTCACATACCATAAAATTCACTCCTTTGAAGTGGTTCAGTGGTTTTCAGTGTATTCACACGGTTGTGCAACCATTACTGTCATCTAATTGTAGAACAGTTTTGTCACCGCCCGCCCCAAAAAAAACTTCATACCTATTAACAATCATTCCCCAAACCTCCCCAGCCCTAGGCAACCACTAATCTGTTTCTTTATAGATTTATCTGTTCTGGACATTTCATATCATTGGACCTTTTGAGACTGGCTTCTTTCAGTTAACAATGTTTTTAGGTTCATCCATGTCGTAGCGTGTATTGGTACGTGATTCCTTTTTATTGCCAAGAAATATTCCATTGTATGAACGTACCACATTTTGTTTATTCGTTTATCAGTTGATGAACATTTGGTTGTTACCACTTTTAGGCTATTGTGAGTAATGCTGCAGTGAACATTTGTGTACAGATTCTGGTGTGGACATTTCTCTTAGGTATATACCTAGGAGTGGACTTCTTGGATCATATGATAACTTGATGCTTAACTTTTTGAAGAAATGCCAAAGCATTTTCCACAGCAGCTGCACCATTTTACAATCCCATCAGCAGCGTAGGAGGGTTCCAATTTCTGCACATCCTCATCAACACTTGTTATTTTTCATTTTTTTATTATAGCCATCCTACTGGGTCTAAGTGGTAACTCATTGTGGTTTTGATATGCATGTACTTAGTGACTAATGATGTTGAGCATCTTTTCATGTGCTTGTTAGTCATTTGTATATCTTGTTGGGAGAAGTGTCTATTTATACCCTTTGCCCATTTTTTAATTGGGTTCTCTCTTTATTGTTGAGTTGTAAGAATTCTTTATGTATTCTAGATGGCAAGTCTCTTTTCAGATATATGATGTGCAAATATTTTCTCCTATTTTGTGGGTTGTCTTTTCACTTTCTTCATAGTATCCTTTGAAGCACAAAAGTTTAAAATTTTTCTGTAATCTAGTTTGTCTATTTTTTTCTTTTGTCATTTGTGCTTTTGATATCGTATCTGAGAAACCATTGCCTAATCCAAGATCATAAAAATATACTACTATGTTTTCTTCTAAGGCATGGCCTCATTTTATCACTACTTGCAAACAGGATCTAGTTGGGCCAGACCTTGTCGACAGATAGGTCTCCAAGATAGAACCTTGGCTTGTCTGTCTTAACGTGTGAGCTGGGTTGGAACATATCCTTTTATCTACTACTGGCCTTATAGTCTTTGAGACAGTTTAAGGAGCAGAACCCCCTGTACATTATTCTAGTTTTTTTTTTCCTGACAACTTTTTCTCTGGTATGTTTTCCATTTTTATAGCTACATTAAATTTGCGAAGGCTCATTTCTTTTTTCTTTTTCTTTATTGTACTTTAGATGAAGGTTTACAGAACAAACTAGCTTCTCATTAAACAACAGTTAGTGTACATATTGTTTTATGACATTGGTTAACAACCCCATGACATGTAAACGCTCTCCCTTCTCAACCTTGGGTTCCCTATTACCAGCTTTTCTTTACCCTCCTGCCTTCTAGGCCTTGCCCCTGGGCTGGTGTGCCCCTTTAGCTTGTTTTGTTTTATGGGCCTGTCTAATCTTTGGCTAAAGGGTAAACCTCAAGAGTGACTTCATTACTGAGCTAAAAGGGTGTCTGGGGGCCATACTCTTGGGGTTTCTCCAGTGTCTGTCAGGCCAGTAAGTCTGGTCTTTTTTTGTGAGTTAGAATTTTGTTGTACATTTTTCTCCAGCTCTGTCCAGGACCCTCTATTGTGATCCGTGTCAGAGCAGTCAGTGGTGGTAGCCGGGCACCATCTAGTTGTACTGGACTCAGTCTGGTGGAGGCCATGGTAGTTGTGTTCCATTAGTCCCTTGTGTCTTTAGTTTTCTTCATTAAAGGGGTGAGACCAGTGGAGTATCTTAGATGGCTGCTCACAGGCTTTTAAGACTCCAGATGCCACTTATCAAAGTAGAATGTAGAACATTTTCTTTATAAACTATGTTAGGCCAATTGAGCTAGATGTTCCCCGAGACCATGCTGCCCACAGTAAGGCTCATTTCTTAACCACTGTCACACACTGTGTGCTGATGGTTTCTAAGTATGTTCTCTCTAGACCTGTTTGATTGAGCATAGCCCCTTGTACTTGGATTTCCATCTAGTATTTCAGACCTAGCATGACTGAAATTAAATTCGTCATCCTCCAAAACCTTCTGCCCTGTTTCTGCCACTGGCATCACCTGCTTTGAAATCTACTCTCATTTCTCCTTTTGTCCATATCATTGGTTTCCAAATCGATCTTTGAAGATTGCCATGCACTTTAATCTCGTCTTGGCTGTATGTAATGGGCTTCCATCCAAAATTTTGCTTGAGAATGTTCTGCAGCTAAAAGTAATTTTTAAAACTCTGCTTTATGTCCAATCAGTAAACATACACAGGTGTTTCTTCTTTACAAATGTCAATTACATGATTTTTAAAAAAGATACCTTAAAAATATTTTAACAGAAAAATGCACAAATCCTAAAAGCACAGTCTGACAAATTTTTTATAAAGTCAGCACAGTTGTGAAACCACCATTCCAGTTGAGAAAGAGAATTGCACCAACATTCTGTCCATCCAGAAATGCTTCTTCTCAATCAGTACCCCTCCCTCCTTCCCAAAAGTAACTACTATCCTGACTTCTAACTCCAAATGCCTTTTCTGCATAATGCTCTTCATGCATAATACACACTTCTATTAGTTAATGTAGTTGTTTAATTATTTTTAATGTAATAAGTACCATAAACGCACCACCCAATACAAAAATTAGGACCTTGACAATAACCTGGATCTAATGAATGGTCTCCTCCCCATTGTTTCCCCTTGCTTCTTGGCCCGCCAAAAGTAACCAGTACCCCAATTTCCATGTTCATAATTTTCATCTTTTTATAGTTTTGTTGCATCTATATGTATTCCTAAAAAGTATGCATCTATATATGTATAGATGTACATATAAATATATATTTTTTATTTTAAGATGTATTTTACTTTATGTAATAGTATCATGCTGTATGTAATATTTTAGAACTTACTTTTCCTCTTAAATATATATTCCTGAGATTCAGCTATATGGTGTCACTCTGGTAAGTGAACACACTTGGACAGCCACCATCTAGAACATCATAGCACCTGCAAGTCCTCATTGGGCCCCCTCCCAGTCACTGCTTCTTTCCTCATGCCCAGATACCCAGAAGTATCTACCATATTGACTTTAACACTATAGCTTCGTTTTGCCTGCTTTTCAACTTTTTATAAATGGGAGTGTCATAGTATTTATTCTTTTGTGTCTGGCTTCTTTTGTTCAGTATGTTAGATTCTTGTTGTTGCATGTAGGAGTGGTTAATTCTTCTTCATGCTGATTAGGATTCCATTTCGTGATTATACCACGATTTATTTACTTTGTATTAATGGCATATGGGTTGTTTCTAGTTTAGGGCCATAACCAATAATGCTCCTGTTATTGTGTGTGTGTGTGTGTGTATGTGTGTGTGTGTGTGTGTGTGTGTGTGTGTGTATATACTGTGTGTTTGTGTATATATACATATACATATATACACATATTTATACATTTTCCTCGAGTATATACTTAAGAAATTCCATTTGATTTTTTTTTAATTGAAACTTTTGTTGAGAGAATTGTAGATTTATGTGCATTTGTAAGAAATAATACAGAGATCCGTTACACTGTTTGTCCAGTTTCCCCTAGTGGTAACATTTTGCAAAACTATAGCACAGTATCACAACCAAGATTTGACATTGATACAATATTCAGAATTTATTCAAATTTCCCCAGTTTTACTTCCATTTGATTTTAAATAACAATATCTGAAGATTATAGAGTTCTAAAACAGAAGCCAAGGATTCCCTGGAATCTTTTTTCTTGTTCTCAACCATCTGTATTATGACCATATTTTGGAGTGAGGGTTTCTAACTTAGGGTTTTTTTGACCACTTTGATCCTCCTTACACCAGTGAAAAAAGCAGATTATAAAACAGTACGTATTATATGAATTAACTTTTGTAAAAGCACAAGATATTTTATTTATCACTGTCTAGTACATAAAATAGTGAATACTCGGTAAAATTGTCAAGTAATGATTGAGTGAATGCAAAAGGAAAACAATGGAATTTTATGCACCAAAATGTTAACTATACATTTTCTATTATAAGACTGTAGTTGATTCTTTATTGTTGGTTTTTTTTCCTCCAAATTTACCACAGTGACAATATGATATGTGCTTCTATAATTTTTTAAAGTGTTAGGCTTTTTTTTGCTTAGTTACTTATTTACGTTTAGGTGATGAGAGATTGGTGAAAATGAAAGTCCTCTGTAGTTGTAGAAAGAGCTGTGTAGGAAATCATAAATTCAGTCATTCTCTGAAATATCTCAAGCTGCTCATTATCCTTTTACTATGAAAGGCAACATAATAGTTTAGATGTGTCATAAGGAAAAAATATCTTCCGTAATTTAGATACATAGAGCATGTTGGTATCTGATTCCAAGGCAAAACTAATCATTTAATTCTAAGACAAAACTTAACCCAGCTGAATGGTTTTCAGATATGCCATATTCTTTTGCAAATAATGACCCATGTAAATAATGAGCCTGCCCATATAACATGTGACATAGCGTGCTTATGAAAATAGCATGGGATGGGGGGTTGTGCGGTTAGCAAAAAAAGTATAACATGCATGTTATCTGCGTAAAAAATAGGTAATAACAAATAAGCGGAGGCTGTCTTACTCTTAAAGTCTTTGGGTGGTGCTGATAGTTAACTCGCTCAGTTGCCAACCAAAAGGTTGGAGGTTTGAGTCCACCCAGAGGTGCCTTGGAAGAAAGACCTGGCAATTTATTTCTGAAAAATCAGTCATTGAAAACCCCATGGAGCACAGTCTGCCACAAATGGGGTCGTCATGAGGAAAAATACTGATAAATGCTATAGCGTGGATGTACCTTGAATACATTATGCTATGTGAAAGGAGCCTGACACAGAAACATATTGTATGATTTCATTTGTATGAAATGTCCATGATAGGCAGATCTATAGAGACAGAAATTATTAGTGGTAGCCAGGGGATGGGGGCAGTGGGGACTTGGGAGCGCCTGTTGACAGGTATGGGGTTTCTTTTCAGAGTGATAGAAATGTTCTGGAATTAGATTGTGGTGATGGTTGCACAGCATTGTGGATAGGCTAGAAAAAAAAAGTCAATTGTGTACTTAAAATGGTAAATCTTGTGTCATATCGATTTCATCTCCAGGAAAATTACAAAAAAGAAGAATGACTTGAAGTGATAGAACATTTTTTTGGTGGGTAGTGATTCTTGAAGTTGGTACTTATTAAGTGGTTAAGGTAGATTTTGATCCAGTCTTTTTCTCCTTTGTTAAATAATCAAGATTTTCTAAAAGAGGAGCAAGTCGAACATTAGGGCAAAAGGAGGAGAGGAGGAGGGGAAAGTAACATATTGCTTTGCTTTTCAGAGAGCCCTGTGTTCGTTAAGTATCTTTGCCTTGTAGCATCCTGGTGGAGAGGAGGTTCTGCTGGAACAAGCTGGTGTAGATGCAAGTGAAAGTTTTGAAGATGTAGGCCACTCCTTTGATGCCAGAGAAATGCTAAAGCAGTACTATATTGGTGATGTCCATCCGGTAAGGACCAACTGAGCTAGGAGGACTTATGGAGAGGACATTACTGAATAGCCACAGAACAGGATGGGGGAGTGAATTATTATAATGAAAACTCATTCAATCGAGCCCTCAGGCTAAATTTTTTCCGAAGTTTTCTTGTCTTATTATGCTAAGATATAGCTTCTAATTTGCAAAGCAGCACATGTAGTATCTCTGAAAAGTTAAGGAAATTGATTTTGGATTATTATGATCAATTTATTTCTTCTTGTAATTCAGTTAATAACATCTCTACCTAAAATAGTGTGTTGGTTGTTTTGTAAGTTTTTTGTTAACAAGAAAACTATCCCTTGGAGCAATGACTTTTTAAAACATATACACACACTATTCTAACAAGGGACCCTGTTATGCTCAGAGTGGGAGTCAGCACCTTTCCACATACTCTAAAGTCTCCCAGAAAATCCACTACCAGAAAGTAGTCCCACGTTCCAAGATTAGAAACACGCATGTAGTGAGGGTTCATTTGGATATGTCTTAAAATATTATTTGTTTTTGTCTTTAACAGAATGACCTTGAAACTGAACATAGTAGCAAGGTAAGAAGTCATCAGTTTCTCTTGTGTGTTCCAAGTGTTTATATTTCTGTTCACTCACATAAAATTGATTTTTAAAAATTATTTTAACAAGAGAAGCATTTATTTTCTTCCCCAAGCAAAAATCCTATTTTTCAGGAATTTGGACTCAGTACTATCTCAGGAGAAAGAACAGCAGAGTCTTGAACAGTAGGAAACATTTTGTTAATGTTTCTACTTGCTGGAAAAAAAAGAAAGAAACCCCAAAACTGTGCAGTGTATGGTTTTGAAACAAATTAGTTTATGGGTTCAGTTGTAGAAAAGTATCTCTCGCAGTACATAGAACAGGTAATAATAATTGCTTCTGTGTTGGAAAAAGACTTGTAAAGTTGATTTTCTCTTACAAATTATCTTCTTTATCTTTAATTCTAAAGAAATTGTAAATTGAAATAATTGACTTGTCTAGAACAAGCATTTTTATCCCTATTTCCCAAATTTAATTCTTTTATCCCATAGGCTTATATAGACCCACATCTTTTTCATATACTCAGTAATAGAGCAAAAACAAAAGATTTAGTATTTGAAAACTGTAATATGCATTGCATTATGTACCAGGAAGAAAATTTGAAAGCCTTTCTGCTTCCCATCAGCTGAGTGGTTCATCTCCCTTATTCCCTTATAATTTTCCTTTACTTCAGTTCTTCCGATAGCTATTACTATACCCTGTAATTTAAAGGGACAGAAGCTTTGGTACTACCTAGAATATCATGTAAGCAATGTTCCCTCCCCTTTTCCTTCTAGCTTCTTGCTTTCCTCTTCTATTAAGCCAGAATTACTGAACAGATTTTATATAACAATTAAAGTTGGCCTAGACACAAGAATTCTCTCAACTCAAGAGATTACTTGACAGTGTCTGCTGTCTATTGCCCTGCAATCCAGAGTGTTTGTGTAAATTAACTCTCATGCTTTCTATACACTCTGCTACCCTGAACTATTGAATGGCTTACAAAAGGGGTATGAAATTCTTCTTTAATTGCTTTGTAAACTCTGTTGGTTTGTGTATCCTTCCCTCCTGACACATGTACCATTCATTCTTGAATCCTCAAGTCTGTTAGGAAGGTAAAGTTTGAACTAAGCATGGCCTTGTTTGGTATACTGAACATGCCCAGAAAACTTCTCTCTCAGAGGTCAGCATTTGATTCGAAGGGTATTGCCATTTGTGCAAGAGATGCATCTTGTGTCTAGGAGACATAACCCATTTCTGCAGACAGCCATCAGAGAAGCCTTTATATTAAAACAAGGGAAAAATATTTTTGTAATTATAATATCTAGAAGTCTACAAATTGTTTTTTGCTGCTTTGTCATCATTGGTTGTACAGTAGGTAGTTAAGACCGTTCTTAGGAATGAAGAGCAGTATTTGCTAATTCCTGTTCCTTGTACGACCTGTATTAGAATCCCTTGGCCTGTTTTTTGAAATGTATATTTCCTGGGATTCCACTAATATTGATTCAGAAACTCTGGAGATGGGGCTTTGGAATTTGCTTTTTAAGTAACCCGTGTAATAAGTAGGTGGCCAAGCATTAAACTTTTTAGAATACTAATCAGGTACTGAATGAAATGCCCATCTTTTGATTTGAAAACTTAGAGAATTTTAATTCTCTTTTGTGGAAAGCACTGTCTGCCTTATATAGGCCAAAGAATTAATTAGAGATATATCAGCTGAATTAAAACTGTTGACGCAATAATAAAGAACAGTGATGAATCCACAGAACATCTCACAACGTGGATGAATCTGGAGGGCGTTATGCTGAGTGAAATAAATCAATCACAAAAGGACAAATATTGTATGAGACCACTATTATAAAATCCCAAGAAAAGGTTTACACACAGAATAAAACCATCTTTGATGGTTATGAGGGAGGGGGATGGTGGGGAGGGGATATCACTAACTACACAGTAGACAAGTTAACTTTGGTGAAGGGAAAGACAACGCACAATATAGAGAAAGGCAGCACAACGTGACCAAAGTAAAGTTATAGAAGCTTCCTAGATATAGCCAAACCCCTTGAGGGATCAAGTTACTGGGGCTAAGGGCTGCAGACCATGGTCTCAGGGGACATCTAGGTCAATTGGCATAATATAGTTCATATATTCTACATCCTACTTTGGTGAGTAGCGTCTGGCGTCTTAAAAGCTTGTGAGCAGCCATCTAAGATACATCTATTGGTCCCATCACATTCGGAGCAAAGGAGAATGAAGAAAACCAAAGACACAAGGACAATATTAGTCTGAAGAGCTAATGCAGTACATGAACCACAGCTTTGATCAGCCTGAGCTCAGAAGAACTAGATGATGCCCAGCTACCACCACCAACTGCTTGACAGAGATCACAATAGAGGGTACCAGACAGTGGGAGAAAAATGCAGAACAAAATTCAAATTCACCAAAAAAGACCAGACTTACTGATCTGACAGAGACTTGAGGAACCCCCAAAGACTGTGGCCACCAGACACCCTGCTAACTCAGAAATGAAGCCACTCCTGAAGTCCACCTTTCAGCCAAAGATTAGAAAGGCCTATAATACAAGCAATAACCCACGTGAGGAACGTGCTTCTTAGTTCAGTCACGTATATGAGACCAAATGGGCAACACCTGCCCAAAAGCAAAGACAAGAAGACAAGACAAGACAGGAAATCTGGACAAATGGAAACAGAGAACCCAAGGTGGAAAGGGAAAGGGGGAGAGAGCTGACATACTGCAAGGATTGCAAACAATATCACAAAGCAGTTTGTGTGGAGATTTTTGAATGAAAAACTAATTTACACTCTAAACTTTCACCTAAAACACAATAAAATAAACAAAAAAACTGTTGAGCGTTGGACTTTCTGTAAGAAATATAGAAAAAGAAACCCTTTCAGCTTACCAAATTCTGTAATAATTTAGAAGTCTCTAAATGTAGTTTAGCCCCTACTTAGTTTAAACATTGACTAAAGGCAGCATTTTCATTGTGGCCAACTGACATGTCTTCATTAAGTAAAGAGCCTGGTTATTATGTGTTTCCACATAATAACTTAAGGTAGTTCCGGAAAAGAAAGCCTTTTGGAAAATTTTCAAGACCACCTGCATAGGTTCTCACAAAGCTATATTCCAACCTGATTTCAGTTCCAGGAAGAAATTCTTGATTTATCAGATTTGTTTCTTACAGAAGTTTAAGCACTTCCGTGTCTAGGATGTAGGTATCTCTTCGTCATTTTTCTATCTCTGGTTTAAATATTCACCATCAAGAAATGGAAATCAAGTTCATTCCATTAATTTTCCTTTCTCTTGGTTAAGGGTATCTGTGCCTCTATGAAGAAGTCATTTTTAAGCCTAATTAAGAGGCATCTTTTGCCTTATGGGACACAGTTTTCATTTCCCTCTTCCTCTCCCTTCTACTAATTCAGTTCTCCTCTCCCACCTCCACAAACACATTTCTCTTCCATGCCTGAACTTCCCTCTCCAACTCCCCCCAAAAAAACACAACATTGCTATTCCATAGTACAGCTCAGGAACCATTTCCTGGTTTTTTTAGAAACCACATTTCATGTTGAAGCATTACCTGTATTCATGTAGAACACAGGTAAATAATCGATGGTCACCTTTGTTTCATTGTTAGGTTGATAATATAGAATTAAAAAATTTTTTATCTCAGCATATTTCCCAAGGATCACTGTCATGGATTGAATTGTGTCTCCCAAAAATATCTGTCCACTTGGCTGGGTCATGATTCCCAGTATTGTATGATTGTGTACCATTTTGTAATCTGATGTAATTTCCTTATGTGTTGTGAACTATCACTATGATGTAATAAGATGGATTAGCGGGAGTTATACTGATGGGGTCTATAAGATTAGATAGTGTCTTCAGCCATATCTTTTGAGATATAAAAGAGAGAAGTGAGCAGAGACACATGGGAACCTCATGCAACCAAGAAAGCAGCGCCAGGAGCAGAGTGCATCCTTTGTACCTGAGGTTCCTGGGCTGAGAGGCTCCCAGACCAAAGGAAGACTGATGCATCACAAGGACCTTCCTCCAGAGCCGACAGAGAGAGAAGGCCTTCTCCTGGAGCCGATGCCCTGAATTTGGACTTGTAGCCTGCTGGACTGTGAAAGAATAAACTTCTCTTTGTTAAAACCATCCGCTTGTGGTATTTCTGTTAGAGCAGCACTAGATAACTAAGACAATCACCAAACCACCAGACCAGCAATGGAGGACCAGAGCAAACTGCAGCCCCTTAGAGGAAGAATTGCCGTACTGACAGAAAATATAGTCGAAAAGGGTCCTGGTATTGGTAAACTGGAAGATCTGTATCTTAATGCAAAGACCTTTTCTGACCTGGCATGGAGAAGTAGGTTTAATGAAGTAATTCCAGGACTTATATTTTTATGTTATGTAATAGAGGGTCTACATGAAGCATTGGCAAGTGGCAAGAGTAAAGATCAGATTGCTTATATATCTACAGGCGAAAGTGGGGGACAAACTGTCAAAGCAACAGCTTCATCTTACCCCAAAGGCTAGGACCCCTCCAAACTGCTGCCCTTGGTTGCTCTGGAAGTAGCATCAATGTATTAATTTGGTTGTGATGTGTTATTTGGAGTGTTGTTGGATCTTCAGCAAAGATTTGTAGCAATGCGGAACAAGTCCAAAAGAGGTACAACACCTTTATGGAATCAATCGGGAAGAACGAGTACAAGGATACAGCCAATTTACTAGTAGTTTATCCAGCTGGGCCAGTTATGCATTGGATCAATTGACAAATGTGGGTTGAATCACTCGTCTATAGCTTAATTAGCACTGACTTTGGGTCTCCTGAGAAAGAGATGATGGAACAAGTGCACATGGTTGCCAGCTACGTACAAATGACAATGTACAGTGCTGTTTGCAGATACTTAGAGCAGTGCATGGATGGAACCATTGCGCTAAGACTTGTTGTCCATGAAATTCCTGCATTTATAGAAACCTCAAAGAATGTCAAGGCCAGGCTTGGTAACTTCTTTGAGTACGGTGGAGCTTTTCACTCTGCTGTCTCTGAATTTGAGCCACAGAAATTCCCAAATTTATCAACACCAGCAAATTATTGGACAAAGAAACATACTCCTTCCTACTGTGCCTTTGCTGCTCCCGAGCGGGCTCCCGGGGCCACCGTCACGATATCCATGCTTGCCGTCGCATCGTGAAGTTTGGAGGACGTGGTTGGTCTGATGACGTCTCAGATATACTAGCAGAGCTCAGTATTACTGGCTTTGAAAATTGAACCAACCTCTTAAAAAAACTTTTTGTCTCTGTGACTCTCTTCCTGGCTGGATTAGTCTCCATGCTAAGACTCATATTTGACTTAACATTTTTTTGGTCTGCTTTTGGTTATAGAAATTCACCTTTGAAACAGTGTTTTCTGTGCCAGGTTGCCTGCCTGCCTACTTCACTGCAAGTACATGCAAACATTTATGGTCCATAAATTCCCCCTTTTGATTATACATTTACTTCTCAATTATATGTTTTATTATTTATTCATCAGTCTGCTTTCGATTAGGAGGATAAAACCAAGAAAACCAAACCTGTTGCTGTCGAGTCAATTCTGACTCACAGCAACCCTACAGGACAGAGTAGAACTGCCCCATAGCACTTCCAAGGAGTGGCTGGTGGATTTGAACCGCTGACCTTTTGGTTAGCAGCTGAACTCTTAATCACTGTGCCACCAGGGCTCCTAGGAAGATAAAGTGAATTCACATCCTAACCTGATCGAAGAAGTGGGTATCAATTCATTCATTTATTCAACAAATATTATCTGGATAACAGTTCAACTTCTTCACTAGTTAAATCTCATTGCAGTGAACCAACCCAATAACTTGACCATTTTCTCATTACAAATTTGTTGAATGAGTAATATACAATATACATGGTAAAATAAATAATCCAAAAAAGTATACTATAAAAAAAAGGCTCCCTTTCACCCCCAGCCCTCCGTGCCAGATCCCTTTCCCTGGAGGTAGCCAGTTACCATTTTCTTGTTTACCCTCCCAAAATGATTCTGTGCATGTATAAGTATATAAATATAAATACATATATATGCTATCTCTTTTTTAAAAAAAAATTTCATATATACTGTTCTGTACCTTGTTTCTTTTTACTTAAACACTTCATCTTAGTGATTGTTCCTTATTCATAAAAATCTCTTTATTCTTTTTAATAAATATTTAGTATTCCATAAACAAAAGTTTTGAAGTGATGGCATTTGCTGCAACAGAATTTTTTTTAAAAACAAGTAAGATTGTCTCCATAAAGGCTTATCATGTATTTTAAACTTCATTTTTAAACTTAGGAAGTTTCATTTTTGAAACCTGGTAAATTTCAAGTATGTTAGAAGCAACCTGTAAGTTGCATTTAAAAGGAGGTACATTTTTTCTCCCAGGTATTACTGACTTCTATTATACATACAGTTTTCTATTACACATACATACATAACATACAGTTTACCTTCTCTTTCATGGAAAGGAACTACAAAGAATATATAGTTTATAATTATGTACTGTAATTAGTTGGTTGCATTCAACTAAAAGTTTGCTTTTAAGAATTGTCCAATCTTTCTGTCATACCTATAATCTAAGTTATTAAAATTTAAAGTGGTGATGCAGGTGTTCTTTAGATGAGTAATGATTGCTATTTACCAAATATTTTTTTCTGATTGTTTATTTTACCCTGTTTTTGTCTAATATATATATTTTGTAATACGATCTTTTGAAATAAAGTATAGAATGTAATAGCAAAATCACCCTTGAAATATAAAACACTGTTTGCTGAGAGATCTCAAGGCTTAATGTCCTCTCTTTGTAAAGCTCTATTTAGAAACAATGTGTAGTTTTACAAAAACTAGGGCAAGGTAACACCCTTTTCAAATCACCCTCCAATGCTGTAACAAATTTTTCGCTTCTTAGGTCCTAGTAGAGACAGTACTATGGACTGTTTTAGTGTTATTCAGTGATGTATCATATGTCTTACTACACTGAGTTCTTGAGAGAGTTGTATAGAAATGTGTTTTAGAGGGTATTTTTCATCTGTGAATTTTGACCTTATCCTCCAAAGAAACACTTTTTTTTCCATGACCAGGTTGACGAGGGATATATGCTTTGCAAGGCAGCAATTGTTAAACGGCAGATCATTATGTATTCACACCTAGAAAGAAATTGTTTTGAGTGCCTTGTACATTTTAATACACTGGAGCGTCACGAGAAAACTGTTTTCAAGATCTCTTCCACATGACCATGTCATAGTTGGGACTACAAAATGTCAAAATCTTGTACCTTCAGTACTCAAACTTCCTTAGGCGGTAAGATGTACCGTATACTAGTTCATGTAGTGGTAGTTCTTGCTATAAGGCCCACTGTGTAACGGGGAAAAGTCCTTGTCACTCCTGTTTGAAGCCAAAAGTTACCATGTTGTTTTTCATAAATTACTGGTCACAGACTTAATGGTTTGACTATGACTAGAAGGACCCTGGAAGACATGGCCCCTGGACTCTCTGTTAGCCCACAACTAAAACCATTCCCAAGGCCAACTCTTCAGACAAAGATAGACTGGACTGTGGGACATAAAATGATACTCGTGAAGAGTGTGCATCTTAGCTCAAGTAGATACACGAGACCAAATGGACAGTTCCTGTCCAGAGGTAAGATGAGAAGGCAGAAAGGGTCAGGAGCTGGTCGAATGGACACGGGAAATCCAGGGTGGAAAGGAGGAGTGTGCTGTCACAGTATAGGGAGGGTCACTTAATAATGTGTGCATAAATTTTTGTATGTGAAACTAGCTTCAATTGTAAACTTTCACTTAAAGCACCACTAAAAAAAAAATTACTGGTCACATAGATACCGCAGCCTTCTAAATAAAAAGCTGTGAACACTCTGTAAGGCCACCCAAATACCCATTAAATTTGCTGAAGGTATCCTGTGACTTAAAATCCACTTCTTCCCATTTTAAATGCTTGGAATCCTCTTGGAATAGCAAACATCCAATTTATGAATAAAACATAACCTCTTTATATACCTTATGTATATCTCTTTTATTTAAACCTTTGAAAGTCTCAATATTTAGGCTGAAAGTATACTTATAATGTTCTGTTTTAATGCATCATAATCATGAATCTGGTGTAGTTTCCTACGTTTGTGTCCTGGTTACAAAGTACACATTCCTCAAATGTGTGTTCTCCCATGTTTTCTCATAAACAGAGGTCATGATGAAATCTATCCCCATTGACCCCTAAATGCCACCCTTCCATGTCATTGCCATTTATGACCTTTCTTTGTCATTCTCTCAAGCATGTCAAAGCGGATCAGTGCATAGCATGCAGTGACTCTGTAAAGAGTATCTGGGAGAACACACCTTTATGTACCTGGTGTAAGACAGAAAAATCTATATATGGTGGTGCTCCTTCAATCTTCCTAGACATGGGAGAATGGTATTTCCTTCTCTCAAACCTCTGGGAGATGGCTCTTGTAGGTTTTGCTAAAATTCCTTGGGTTAAAAAATTGTGTTGAATTAATTGAATATAGCTTTAGAATTCAAGTTTATCTCGTCTAAGTCTTTCATTTTACCAGTGAAGAAACTGATTTATCAGTGAGCTTGACGATGTTAGACATAATTTCAGTTGTGAGCAGGTTTACAAAAATGTCACTTAGGCATTGTGAAATAGTCCATTTTACTATACAAAGGCCATGTTTAGTATTTATATGTATATAAATATATCTTTTTTTTATTTTATGGGAGAATTAAAGCCTTAACAAAGCTAGAATTTTAGGAACCAGTTTTATCTAAACAGTTAATTTCTTCTAGTTTTGAGCTAACATCAGAGTAGCCTTATAGCAGTTTTGTTGTCTACAAGTGCATTCCAAACTCCTTGCAGATTAATTACTTGGTGGAGCTTATGCTAACAAAACTCTGGATTTGATCTGCCCTCTTGTAACAAAAATCAGACCTTGCTATTACTGCTTTTCATCCCTAAGATTGAGAGCCGTCACCATTCTATTGACCAAAAATCTTGCGTGTAAATTGAAATTTGGGCAAAAACATAACCAGCAAGATACGCCTGAACATCCAAAGACATAAACTAAAGTCAGTCATAAGCTGTAGGAATTTCACTTAAGCATCCATTAGATTAAGCGACTGAGCTCTGGAGTGGAAATGAGGATTGAGGAACTGTGCGTAGAGGGAACGGAAGGGTGGAGGTAGAGGATGGTTGTGTTAATAGAATATTTTTCTTTTTAATTTTGTAAAATTAAAAATAACTTATTTGCCTTCTTTCCAAGCTTGGCTGCAGGACTTGGCTGCTAAGGAGCAGTGTGTTAAACAAGGCACTTTCACTATAGTTGATTAAAAGTGGGGTCACTGTAGTTTGACAGTTACTTGGCTGTCAGGATCCTAAAGGGAGCATATACTTCTTTCTCTTCTCTTTCCTTTACTATGTTATGCAAGTTGATCTTTTTGCCTCCAGGGATGGATTGATCTTAAAACACGGGCACTTTGGGGAATTCTTAGTTTGAAAAACATCATATGTGTTTCAAATTATTTATTAGAAACTATATTAACAATTTCAGCATATTATAGTCTTGATTGTCTCTGTACTTTCTCTCTTCCTCCTCTCACTTGCTTACTACATTGTGTACTCTAGTTAGCACACATCTGGAGCTTTTGGTTGGAAAAGAGTCTAAAAGCTTTGAAATCTAGAGAATCCATTTATATGAACTATATGGTTTTTAATGTAATTGTAGACTATCATAATATATATATTGTTCCTTAATGCTCTCATGTAAGCCTTTCAAATTATCCTGCTTTTATTGATAGTAACTGCATATTTTAATTCTATAAATCATTGGTATGTATATCTATAAAGCATAAAATGCTAACATTTTCTTGATGGAATTCAATGTTTTTATGACTGCTATAATGGAGTATTTAAAAAGGCAACATTATAAATTAATTTGATGCACACAACATCACTACTCCCATGTATGCAAGACAGTGAAACTGTATTTCTCAAAAGCTGATCTGCAAGACATTTTAATTAGCCTGATTCATACTATTCTAGCAGAAATGTTCCAGATAGCATAATAAAAGTCTCAAAGAACTAGAGTGGTTTATTAGTATGGTTTATTTAAAAGCTTGTATTAGAGTTTTACTTGCCTGTAGGCTAATTTCTCATGTTTTGGGCATGTATTCATTTGCATGGCAATGTTTTAGATAAATGAAATTAAAAAACTCATTTCACAGACTGCTGTAAAGTGTATCTGGGTCAGTATGTATGGTTTCTAGAAATTTCTGAAGATTATTGAAGTTCGTGGTTAATCAGAGTTAATGTTCTATGTTCATACCCTGGCATACATCTGCATATTGGCAAAGGTGATATTTTGGGCGGCAGTAATCTATGCTAATTAGTTATTGTCCTCTGGCAGTAGGTTAGCAGGCCTTTTGTACTATACAGCTAATTAATGAAATCAGTAAGTTCATTTGATCTTTACTTAAACTGAGTAAAAAAAATTTTAGATAACAGCTTTATTAAGATATAATTCACATACCATACAATTGACCTATTTAAATTGTACAAATCAGTGGTTTTTAGTGTATTCACAGAGTTGTGCAACCATTACCACAATCAGTTTTAGAACATTTTTATCACCCAAAAAAGAAACCCCATACCCATTAGCAGTCACTTTCCATTGTACCTTCCCTGCCCCAAAGCCCTAAGCGACCACTAATCTACTTTCTGCCTCTATAGATTTGCCTCTTCAGGGTAGTCTATATACAATAAACGTAATTATATAATGTGTGGACTTTTGTGACTGGCTTCTTTCACTTAGCATAATGTTTTCAAGGTTCATCCATGGTTTAGCATATATTAGTACAAATATTGCCAAAATTTTGTTTTTAAGTTTGTTTTGTTATTTTCTTTTCCTTAATTTTATTCTCCCCCTTTTCATTATAAAACAAACCCTAAGATCCTTAATCATAATTATGATGATCTCAAAGAGTAAACCAATTCATTCTGTAAGCCATAAAGTGGCCATAAATCAGTCATCTGCATGGTCTGTTAACATTTCACAGTTGATCTGTATATTATCATAGAAGAGGCTTTTTTTTTTTTTTTTTAAATATATTTTCAGAAAACGTCATCTCAGCTACTGCCACTGGCAAGCCCAGCTGAACCAGGCATAGCCTTGTTACTTCAGATTAGTCCATTTCAATATCATTTGTTGTATTAGCATTTTACGTCTAAAAATGTTTGGGTCGTTTCTTTATGTTTTCATTAGTGGCTCTTCACCAGGGTATACCATTATATTATCAGAAGTAATATTCCCAGTCCACCCATTGCTTATGGATCCATAGACATCACAATTTATGAAAGATGGGAGTTCTTTTATCAGCTGCAGAGTTTATATGGATATTCAAGAAGATTTATATAAGCTGTGTTAATCTTTCCTTTTGTTTGTTTCTTATTTTTGAATATATGCGTCTTCTTCAGGACACTTCGAAAAATAATACCTGCAAAAGGTAGAGTATTCCTTTATCAGACTTCCTTATGTTCTACATAATGTCTGGCAAGAGGTTCTTCCGTAAATATACATGTATAACGTAAGTATACAGTTTGACAGCTAATTCTTTTTTGGCCAAAAAGTCGTTGCAGATTAAATAGTGCCTTGACAATAGCGAAATTAATTTTGAAACCTTCAACCAGTTTGAATAATCTCAAGGTTCATGCCTTGAGTACTTTTTAAATCATGTTATGACATAAATTGGAGTCACACTTAGTGAGAGGCCAGTGTGCATGGACAAGTGACTATTCAGCAAAGCTAGTCAAGCACCTGGTCTGCACCTCAGCCCAGCTGTACGACTCCAGTTAAAACTTAATCTCATTTAATCCTCACAACCACTCTGAAGGTAGATGCTATTATTATATTTTACAGAAGAAAAGAAATTATTACAGTCATATTCAAGCATTTGGGTTTTCTCAAAGGTTTACTTAAAGTATATCTCTTGAGTAGTATTAGTAAAACAGTAGTATTAACTCTGAAAGGTATAAATTGCCATCTCTTTAAGTGTCTCTGGAGTCCCTGGGTGGCACAGATGGTTAAACACTCAACTGCTAACTGAAGTGTTGACAGTTCAAACTCACACAGAGGTGCCTCAGAAGAAAGGCCTGGCAGTCTGCTTCTGAAAGGTCACAGCCTTGAAAACCCTATGAAACTCAGTTCTACTCTGCAACACATGGGGTTACCATGAGTTGAGTCAGAATCAACAACTGGTTTTTTTGTTTGTTTTTTTGAATTGTCTACTTGAGATGACTGTGAAGTCCTTGGCTTGTAAAAGATCTTTATAGAGATTATGTAGACCATCTGTTCTGACTTTTCTGAGATCCTATTTCGAGCATTTTAGAGAGAGAAAAAACTTTTTTTTTTTTTCTCTCCATAAAAGTACTGGGTCTTTTTTATTTGAGGTGATGGACAGAGCATAAAAAGTATAAACTTAAAGGGAACTAGTAAATTCAGCTTCCTTAATGTTAAGGACTTCTGTTCAGCCAACTGTTCCATAAAGAATTTGAAAATACAAGCCACAAATTTGTAATACATTTATGCTACACATAAAACTGATTTAATAATTATTATACAGAGTACATAAAGAATATCTGCAAATTGATTTAAAAAAAAAACTCAGAGGCAAGTTATTTGTTATATATGTATTTGACACAAAAAAAGTAGGATATGAGAAAAAGACTTAAACAGGTATTTTACAGAAGAAAGGAAAATATAAGCATATGAAAAAAAGTTTAATCTCATTAGTCAACAGAGAAATGCTGATTAAAATACAGGGTATATTCCACACCTACCAGACTGGCAAAAATAAAAAAATTTTGAAAATAATTGGAGTTGGTTAAGAAAGGGGATCATCAAGACTCTTAAGCTCTCCTAGCAGAGAATATCAATCGGTACAGTTACTTTGGAAGACAGTTTGACATTCTCTAGTAAATTTGACCGTATAAAAAACTTTTTGACTCAGCAATTCCATTCATAGTGATAGATTCAACAGAAATGTGTGTACATGTACAAGAAGCTTGTATAAGAATATTCGTGGCAGCATTATTCCGTATATTCAAAAACTGGAAACAACCCAGATATTCATTCATTCATTAATAAAATGAGCGAATAAACTCTGGCATATCCATACAGTGGAATACACGGAGTAATAGAAATAAGTGAATCACAACTGCATGCAGTAACCTAGATGAATCTGCAAGAGTTTTGTCTTAATGCCAGGAAGTTATTGTTGAGCCTGAATCTCCTTTGGTGCATTATAAATGCATTTCCCCTTTATAGTCTCAGTAGAAATTAAGTATTCTGAAGGGTTTATGAAGACTGGTGGTCAGCCATTCCCAGTCACCTACCTGTAAGGAGTCTTTTGTACGGAAGAATTTCTCTTCAGTGTTTTCTCAGGAATCCTCTTTTTGAACTCTTTAGTTTGTTTTTATGGTGGTTCTCCAAGGGGTTTGACTTCACTAGTCTTATGGAGAGATTACTTCAAAGTTCTCATGTGCCATGTTGTTGTTATACGTGCCAACTTGCCTTTTTTTTAAAAAAATAAAATAAAAGCTCCCTGGCTGACACTCTTAACTTGTCCAGGGCAGCCTTCTGCCATACTTAAATGTACAAAATGCTAGGCATGTTTAGACAAAGAGAATAATTTTTATTATTGAACTTCAGCCAGTTTTATTGGCTTCAAAACCTTTTAATACCAAGACTGCCTATGTCTGAAATGGAGGGACAGCCAGATCATTTGGATTATGGAAGAATTACACATGAAAACCAGCAGTGTTAATCAGCTTTATTAAAGAGGAATAATTATTTTAAGGAGAATGATTACTGTCTTGACACTCGTTAAGAGAAGTCTCTTGCAGCACTTTTTTAGCTGGCTCTGCTATTTGCTTAACTTTATTAGAACTATCAATATGTTCTCTCTGTCTCTCTGTGTGTGTGTGTGTGTGTGTATGTGCTTATTAGTGTCCAGACTAGAGGTTAAGAGGATGGGTTTGGATCAGACTGCCTAGCTTACTAAAAAATTATACTTGGTGTGTTTTCCTGTTTATAAATATTAATTGTACAATATGTGCAAAACAAAAGCACAAAGAAAATATTAAACTACCTGTAATCCTATGACCCAGAAATAACCACTGTATGTCTGTGTAAAAGCACATACAGAGGTGTATGTGTATATTTTTTTATTTTTGGTATCGTACTATACATTCTGCTTTTACCCTTTTTTGAGTTTTTGTTGTTGTTTAATATTGTCAGTCCAATCCAAATATCTGGTTTCTTCCAACTACTGTGTGATAAAAGTAGTTAAATTTCCCAAAGTAAATCAAAACTCTTGGCCCATGAGAATATTAAAATGTGAATGTGAAAGAGCAAATGTTTGGTATAAAATGTTCACAACTTTATTGCTTTTTCTCCCACCTCTAGTTGCTGGTCATACTGGGTTTTCCCCATCGTAGGAGCTATTCTCTTAGGTTTCCTGTATCGTTACTACACGTCGGAAAGCAAATCCTCCTGAGGAGACCTTGTTGAAGTCTGGAAAGCACATCCACTTGGGAGTGAAAACCAGAGACTTGCTTTGGGGGCTGCAGAATTGCCCTCTTCTTGAATCCTGCCAATTGTATTCTTCCCCCTTGGAGTCAAGATGGTTGGCCAGACATCCACCTCAGACCTGGGACCAGTGTCCTTCATCTCTGAGAGCCTTACTCCCAGAGCACCTGCTCACTTTTCTGCATCCTTGCCAATGTTTCCTCCCTTCGCTGCTTCCCGCAACTACCTTTACATTTCAAAACTTTTTGTTAATAATTGTAATTCATACATTGTAGTTACATTGCCCTTTGGTAAGAATGGCTGCTTTCCAGTATTTTAAATGTGTATTAGACATTCTTAGTGGAGCGGCAAACTCTGGTTTTAAAGTTTTCTTTTTCCATTTTGCTTGTAAGTAATTTTTTTTTTTTTTTTTAATTCTGGTTTAATTCTATTGTTTGTGTTACTCATCTAAGAGATTTAATTCATGAAGTGTGCACCTACTGCTTAAGACATAGCTGGCACATAATCTTGTTTCTTGTTTATATTTGTTAAAACCAAACCACACTGTCTGGCTTTCTATTCTATTCTGTGCTGCCCCCCAAGCTAGTGTAGCAGGTGGCTTTTCCCACCCCCTAAGTCTAGCTCCTATTTTTCCCAAGTGGTGCTGGACAAAACTGTGCTTCCCTTTTATTTCTCGGGGATGGGGAGAGACAGGAGAAAAGGGTGGATGAATTGGGATGATAGGGCCTGATGAATTCATAGTAATCTTTCTTTTTAGAAATATTGAAAAACACCACTTTAGAACAGGAGTTTGGTAAAAGCACCAAAGACTTCAGCCTTCACTTCAGTTTGGCATATGCATTTCTAGCCATCCTTTTGTTCCCCTAGCCATCTTTTATTGGTAAATAAAAATTTGTAATTATGTCTATAGATCTTTACCAGGGATGTTTGCCACTTTTTTGTTTATTGATTAGTAAACTTTAGATTATGCGTTTTACAAAATTAAAACTCCACATTAATTTGAAGGTGCGGTATTTGATCTTCTGTTCCCCCCAGTGAAATACCTTGTGTAGTAAAATGGCATTTGAAAGAGGGAGATCATAAGAAAATGTTTTCCAGTTGTCTGTATTTTACCTCTGTGGCTCTAACTTTTGGTTTTGTACTGTTGTACCATTGAGAATAAAAATCTGGTCATTTTTTTCTTGGATGTGTGTTTCATTGAGGAGTAGGTTATTATTTAGAGTTCTGTTACTGTTTTTTCTTGGTTCAGGGATTTGTTGGGCATATTTGACTCATGTTTTCCCTGTGGAAGCACCTGAGGAGACTGCATACTGGTTGTTTTCTGTCAACTGTGGTGATTTTTCTCCCCATGCTTTGAGGATTACCAGTCTGCCTCTGAGCCATTGTCATATCCAGCAGGGAGCAGCTTGGTTCAAGAAGGACCATGGGCCCTGCTCGCTATCGCCCCCCACTTCCAGCTTGCCAGGGACTTGAGGAGACGGGAAACTGCCCAGCAAACTGGTGTCTGCCTATGCAAACTATTTAAGAAAAAGTTCAACCAAGGTCTTGTATCCTGTGATTTAGCAGTTGAATGAATTTGGAATTCATCAAAATAATATTAACCTTGTACTTGCACACTTGGATATGACGTTTTGGAATAATTTTAGAGGATTTCTCATTGACTTTTATATACAGGCATGCAGGTACAGTCAAACTTTTATCTGTAGAAAAATTTTTGTATGTATTGTAAGATGCCACTTTAAGACAATTTATTGGTTTAAAAAAATTGGTTATTATGTAATGAAAGTGGTAGGACTGTTAATGCTTCTCTATTTGAAGGCAATGAAGGGTTTCCTTGAATAGGAATGTATAATTGTTATAATAATTAAGTTGCATGATTATGTGGGTTCATGTTGTGGTAGAGGTAAAGAACAGGAAAGTATTGAGGAGCTGGAAAAGGGAGCTTTCAAGCTAAAACTAAGCCAGAAGATAACTTGGATCAATTGTAAAAGTGTGTTGTCAGTCTCCAAAATTGAATGAAAAACATCTGGCTTATAAGAAATGTTTAAGAATTATAGTCTTAAGTAAAATTGGTGTTTTTGATATTTTGTAGGGTAAACACCAGTGCAAAAGGTATGCTTTTCTATTTCATATTGGTTGTCTTTTCCTGTTTATATCCGGGCTTGTTTTTACTCAGAGCCAGAGGGAGACATTTTCAGACTTTGTCTCTAACATCCCTGAAATACATCCAATATCCAGGGTTTCTTTTGAACTAATGTGGTGTCACTTTGTATTATAAAAACCACTTTTGAGTCCATTTACTATTATTCTGCTGCCTAGATAAACAGCCCAGTGAAAGGTAGAGCTTGTGTGAGAATTTGCAGAGGTTTTTCTAAACAATAAGGTAAATATAGTACGTTAGTCAAATCCATCAAAAAGTACTTTTGTTTAAGAAGTGGACTTGAGTTCTTGAGACAGTCCCAACATTGGTAGGTTGTGAAAACCCCTCCAGAGAGCCAGTGGAGCCAGTCCCTGTTGGCTGACATTCCCCCCTGGAGCTGGTCTCTGGAGAGTTTGGTTGTTTATTCCTGAGGAAGACTGGCTGCTGCACACTATACATATATATAATGGTTGGGGCGCAATAAAAGGGATGATGGGAAATTTGTTACCAAAATAGAGGGTGTCAGTGCCAGTTCTCCAAAATCTCCTAGCCCCTGTCTCGTAGAAATTGGTTTTGGTTTTCAAATGACTTCTCCATTTGTAAAGACAAGAAACTGATGAGAACAAAGTTTGTATTGTTCCGAGTTCTCATGTGACTGCTGAACCAGAAACAATCCATTAGAACCTATGATTTGAGCCTGTGAAGTTCTTTTAGCAGTTGTCATAAATGTATGTGTTGGGAAACAGGAACATTGTTAAGTTTATGTTCATTTAGTTCCCGATGTGGAGCAGTGAAATATGATTTCTGTACAGGTCAGGGCTGTCATTACGTATGCTTAAAAGCTCAAGTGCTATCTATCTGGTTAAATTCCATTTTAAGAGATTGAAAATCAAGACGTTAATATTCATTCCCTCCAACCCCGGGAGAAATGGATTCAGACATGTCTTGTCTCAACAAGAAATTGCATTTTTTTAAACCATCTCATTCTGTTGCCAAATATCACAAAAGTAATGGCGAGTGTAGTCACATTTGGCTGCTGTGTTCTGGAAGAGCTAGGCTTGGAATTTGTGGGGGCGAACTATGAGGAAGTTTCCAAAGAAATAGAGAGGCATTTGTCAAGTTACCTGCTCTGTATCCAGCATCTTATTCGTGAGTTTTAGTAGTTGCTCTTTTCCTACACCTATATCCTACATTTGCTATTTGGGCAAAACATTATTGGGATTATTTATCTTCTTTTCTTTTTACTTCACCCTTAACTGTGAACTAGTAATATTAACATTTCTTTTGTGTATTCAATAATGGAGTTTCATTTACCTATTTTATTTCAGCATATTTTGAACAAAGATCTTTGTCTCTTTCTGTTGTAATGTGCACACAGTGAATGTTTGTTAGAACTATACACAATAAAGATAGTGTTTCCCTTTTCTTGCCCTGACTACGGTTATTTTTAAATGAAAAATTGTTTTTTAAGTAAAAGAGTTGGCTCTGTAATCCTCAGGTGTTCTGGAAGAAGAGAATTTGAGAACCATGAAAGTCACCTGTATCTATTCTAATATTGTGTTCAGTGTAACTTGATGGGGAGTTCCGTGGTTTGTTCTTCACGATTGTGGCTGCTTTCTTTGTCTGAAGTGGGTTGCTCACTTGATAATTGTGAGAAGCAAAAATCAAGACTTTTTTTTTTTTTAATTGTACTTCCGGTGAAAGCTTACAGAACAAATAGTTTCTCATGAAACAGTAGTACACATGTTGTTATATGACATTGATTAACAACCCCACAACATATCAACCCTCTAACTTCTCAACCTTTTTTTCTGGTGAAAATACACATAGCCAAAGATACACCATTTCAAAAATTTCTACATGCTCAGTTCAGTGACATTGACTACGCTCTTCCAATTGTGCTGCTATTCTCACTTAAGATGAAGGCTTACAGAACAAAATAGTTTCTCATTTAACAGTTACTACACATGTTGCCCTATGACAATGGTTAACAATCTCACAACACATCAACAATATCCTTACTCAACCTTGGGTTCCCTATCACCAGCTTCCTTGTCCCCTTCTGCCTTCTGGCCCTTGTCACTGGACTCCTGTACTTCGTTAGTCTCATTTGGTTTTACGGGGCTGTCCACTCCCAGGCTGAACAGTGAACCTCGGAGGTAACTTCACCACTGAGCTAAAAGGGTGTCTGGGGGCCATACTCTTGAGGTTTCTCCAGTCACCTTTAGGCCAGTAAATCTGGTCTTTTTTTTTTTGTGAGTTAGAATTATGTTCTGCATCCTTCTCCAGCTCTGTCCAGAACCCTCGGTTAAAAATCAGGACTTTTGCTGTATTAATGCACGTGAAGTGGAAACCAGGTAGATGAGTTTCTGTTTTTACTGAATCCATCTGGTAAAGAGAAGCCAATACAAGGTAATGTTTTGTTATCTGCAATGCCAGTTTTCAAATGATTGTTTTTCTTGGAAGTAACTAAGCTGTTGGGGAAAATTAAACACTGAGATTGGGGTTCTAGTGACTGCATTAATAAAACAAGGAAAATATATCATTTTTATAATTACCTACAAAACATACTGATAGCCTTCTAACATTACTGATGAAACGTTGATTAAGGCTTGGTAATGTCGCTCTCGCATGAATTGAGGATTACTAACGGACGGGTGATAGCACCATTATTACTAGCGTCTGAATCTTCTGTTTATTCTTCAATACTATTAAGCATTCATTGTCACAGCAACTCTTCCTGATGTTAGTATGTGGCAGGCACTTGACATATCCCAGTTGATTCATGAAAACCTGAGACAGAAGATTGGGATTCCAATTATGTAAATTTAAGGTAAGAAATACCCACCCAATCTACTAAATTGCTGGTAATTGATGGTGTAAACCTAACGTTAATTAGCTAAATAGGTAACTCTACTATGTTATTTCAAGGCCCACCAGCTAAACTGCATATATCACATTTTAAAGACTTAATTTACGAAGCATTAAGGGTTCTTTTTCAGATGAAACAGGAACATGCAGTTAATACTGTCTAAGATCATTTATGTGACACCTGCTATGCATCATGCAGTGTCTTTGGTAGTTTATAAGCATTTCTGTCCTTACCTTTACAGTATCCTTACGAGGCAGATAGGAGTATCCGCATTTTACGGATGCCTGAGAGAGCCACCTGACTTGCCTGAGGTCACACAGCTGCTAAAAGGGGAACCAGGGTTTAAACCTAAGTTTATCCCTAAAATTCTCAATTTCCATCATCAGTGGTTCCCATGTAAACATTAAGCTCTAGCTATAGGAAAATAAGTAATATGGCTGATATATCTATTATTAATTTTCATGTATAGATAGATGTTCTGTCTATGATTAATAAAATTGAATCAATAATATGCAGAGTCATTTTCTTAACTAGTAAATACTAACAGTTTCTGTTTTAGGGATCTCTGAAATGTCTAGGCTGTTGCAATGAATCATATTGCTTCAGTAGAAACAACTGTGAAATGACCCTCCCATCCTTTGCAAAACACAGCTTCTTGAAGCTAGTTAATGAGAATTTAGTTTAAACTTTGTTGTCAGAAGCAACTTTTGATGAAAAAAAAAAAAAGGCCTATAAAGAATAGGAGGCATAGGTTTGTCAGCAGTAGAGTTCTTGTCTCCCATGCAGGAGACCCAGGTTTGATTCCCAGCCACTGCACCTCATGGGTAGCCACCACCCATCTGTCTGTGGTGGCTTTCCTGTTGCTATGGTGCTGAGCAGGTTTCACCCGAGCGTCTAAGACTGCAGTGGACTAGGAAGAAAGGCCTGGTAATCTACTTCAGGAAATCAGCCAAAGAAGACACTACGGATATGATCCACAACCAATCATGAGGATGGCTCAGGACCAGGCAGCTTTTAGTTCATTGTTCACGAGGTCTCCACGAGTTGGGGGTCAACTCGACGGGAGCTAACAACAACATAAAGATGTAAAGGATAGCACGTTGAGAAGGACTGATGAAATCCTTAAGCAGCACAGATGAGAAATCATCGCATAACTTCACTTACCCTATCACTTAGTTTAGAATCCTGAATAAGATCTAGCCTGAAGAAACTGTATGTAAATATATTGTTTTTAATGATGCCAGAGAAGCAGTTGTTAATTGCTTGACTTGCCCCTAGCTTCTTCTGAACTGATCTGTACAAATCATGTGGAAATCTGAAAAATGGAAATCTTACGCTTCATGCATGTAGCATAATATTTGGAAACTCATTTCCAGCTTTTGAAATGGTTATGTCATGAGAAGATGATTCAGGTTCATTGGAGAAAGCATAACATAATGAAAATACAAGTGCCGTTTGTTACAAGTGTAACCAATGGCATTTTTGATCCACCAGTGCCAGTCTCAAAGCAGTTGCCTATTGTTGGTGCTCCCGGTCCTAATCTCTGTGACCAAAATGCTGATGTGAACTTTAGAACCACAAGGACCTGGAGGGGGAAAAAAAAAAAACCCAGATGCTTGAATTGCGTTGTTCTTTAAAAAAGCTTCTTTCTCTTTTGGGAAATTTTTTCCAGTTTTCCTCACCTATGTTTTTCAGGAATGGAGGTGGCATTACCTTACAGAACAACAGGATGATGTCCACAAATAAAAATGAATCTTTTCACAAACCTGCCCACTCTGATTTAATTACCCAATAAATCGAAGCAGGAACAAATAGAGATAGAGGTTGGGAGAGCCTAAACCAAGAACACCACAGGGAACTGAGCTTTCCATGACTCCCAATACGACCCCCTTTTTCTTTTTTGTCTCCTTTATTTCATTTTGGATTTTTCCCTACCTCTCATCCTAACTCCTGTATTGCCCCTCTTGAACTACTTATTTTCTTATAACAAGGCAGTGCCAATGGAAACCTAGAGGAAATGGACAAGGTAGCACCTCAGCCATACTTCTCTTGATTTTTAAGTATTATGATACAGAAAAGTACCCAATACCCATTGCCATCAATTCCAACCCATAGCGACCTTATAGGACAGAGTAGAACTGCCCCACATGGTTTCCAAGGAGAGCCTGGTGGATTCGAACTGCCGACCTTTTGGTTAACAGCCATAACTCTTAACAACTGCGCCACCAGGGTTTCCAAGTCTGTCCTAAAAGACATTTAGAAGAAATAAGGCTGATTTGTTTATAATCTGGACCATCCCTGGGATGTTTCTAAATTGAAAAACTCACATGCTATTAAACTTTAAAATGTTGGTGTCTGGTTGATGATTACAGTCACTCATTTTTTCTAAGTCATTATAGTTCAGGTATAACATAAATTGCAAATACTTTCACAAGTAAAACATAGCTTGGCATAAAGGGAAAGACATTTGTTTGGACCAAGATTTGTCAGGAGTAAGTGAAGTGGTCATGAAATAATGATCTCACTTTTTTTTCTTTTTCTTTTTTAAATGTAACTATATACGTAACTGTCATTTCAACATTTTTTACATGTACAATTCAGTGACACTACCATATTTTTTTGAAAATAATGCACCCATGTAAATAACATACTTAGGAAAATAATGCATGAAGGGGTTGCTCAGTTGGCAGAAATAAAAGGTCTTATGTGTGTTTTATTTGCATAAAAATACGCTAATTTCATCATGTGCAATTATCACTACTGTTCATTTCCAAATTTTTCCATCACCCATAAGAAACTAAGTGTCCCCTATGGAATAGCTTCCATTTCTCTTCTCCCTCCCACCCCTGGTAACCACAAATAAACTTTGGTCTCTATACCTTTGCCTATTCTAGATATTTCATGTAAGTGGGATCATACATTATTTTAATGTCCTTTTGTGACTGACTTATTTCACTTGGTATAATGTTTTCAAGGTTCATCCATGGCATAGCATGTATGAGAACTTCATTTCTCTTTATGATTAATATTGTATGTATATACCACATTTTCTTTATCCATTCATCTGTTGATGAACATTTAGATGGTTTCCCCATTTTGGCTATTGTGAATAGTGCTGCAACGAATGTTGTGGAAGTATCTGCATCCCTGCTATCAATTATTTTGGGTATATACCTAAGGATGAAATTATTGGGTCATACGATAATTCTGTTTAACTTTTTGGGGAGCCATCAAACTGTTTTCGACAGTAGCTGCACCATTTTACAATCCCACCAGAAATGGACGAGGGTTCCAATTTCTCCATATGCTCCCTAACACTTATTTTTCACTTTTCCGATCATAGCCATTCTAGTGGGAGTGAAATGGTATATCACTGTGGTTTTTGATTTGCATTAGTCCGTAATGACTAACGACATTGAGCATCTTTTCATGTGCTTGTTGGCCATTTGTATATCTTCTTTGGTGAAATGTCTATTCAAGTCCTTTGACCATTTTTTTTTTTAAAATTATTGGTTTGTTGCTAAGTTGTAGGAGTTCTACATATATTTTGGAAACTAAACCCTTATCAGATATATGTTGTTGTTGTCAGGTGCCCTTGAATTGGTTCCAACTCATAGAGACCCTATGTACAACAGAACTGCATCATCCTCACAGTCGTTGCTTTGTTTGAGCCTATTACTGCAGCCACTGTGATAATCCCACCTCATCGAGGGTCTTCCTCTTTTTCACTGATCCTCTACCAAACATGATGTCCTTCTCCAGGGGCTGGTCCCGCCAGATAACATGTCCAAAGTACACGAGACAAAGTCTCACCATCCTCACTTCTAAAGAGAATTCTGGCTGTAGTTCTTCCCGGACAGATAAGTTCGTTCTTCTGGCAGTCCATGGTATATTAAATATTCTTCACCAACACCATAATTCAAAGGCATCAATTTTTCAGTGTTCCTTATTCATTGTTCAGCTTTCGAATGCATGAGACTGATTGAAAATACCGTCCCTTGGGACAAGTGCACCTTGTCCTCAAGGTGACGTCTTTGCTTTCTAGCGCTTTAAAGAAGTCTGTTGCAGCAGATTTGCTCAATGCAATGCGTCGTTTGATTTCTTGACTGCTGCTTCCATGGGTATTGATTGGGGATCCAAGTAAAATGAAATCCTTGACAACTGCAATCTTTTCTCCGTTTGTCATGTTGTTGCTTATTGGTCTGACTGTGAGGATTTTTGTTTTCTTTAAGTTGAGATGTGATCCATACTGAAGGCTGTAGTCTTTGATCTTCATCAGTAATTGCTTCAAGTCCTCATCACTTTCAGCAAGCAAGGTTGTGTCATCTGCATATCACAGATTGTTAATGAGTCTTCCTCCAATCCTGATAACACCTTCTTTCCTATAGTCCAGCTTCTCAGATTATTTGCTCAGCATACAGATTACAGATTGAATAAGTATGGTGAAAGGATACAACCCTGATGCACACCATTCCTTACTTTAAACCACGTAGATGCCCTGGTTCTGTTCAAATGACTCTTCTTGGTCTGTGTACAGGTTCCTCATGAGCACAATTAAGTGTTCTGGAATTCCCGTTCTTCACAATGTTATCCATAAGATTTGTTATGTTCCACATAGTCGAATGCCTTTGCATAGTCAATAAAATACAGGTAAACATCTTTCTGGCATTCTCTGCTTTCAGTCAAGATCCATCTGACATCAGCAATGATATACCTCGTTCCACATCCTCTTCTGAATCTGGCTTGAATTTCTGGCAGTTCTCTCTCGATATACTGCTGCAACCATTTTTGAATTATCTTCAGCAAAATTTTACTTGCGTGTGAGCCCTAGTGGCACAGTGGTTGAGAGCTGGGCTGCTAATAAAAAGGTGGGCAGTTCAAATTCACCAGCTGCTCCTTGGAAACCCTATGAGGCAATTCTGCTCTGTCCTGTAGGTTTGATATGAGTTGGAACTAACTTGAGAACAGTGGGGTTTTTTTTTTGGATGATACTAATGATATAGTTTGATAATTTCCACATTCTTTTGGATCACCTTTCTTTGGAATGAACACAAATATGAATCTCTTCCAGTTGGTTGACCAGGTAGCTGTCTTCCAAATTTCTTGGCATAGACTAGTGAGGACTTCCAGCATTGTATCTGTTTGCTGAAACACCTCAGTTGGTATTCTGTCAATTCCCGGAGCCTTGTTTTGTGCCAATGCCTTCAGTGCAGCTTGGACTTCTTCCTTCAATACCATTGGTTCTTGATCATATGCTGCCTGCTGAAATGATGAACGTTGACCAATTCTTTTTGGTGCAGTGACTTTGTGCATTCCTTCCATCATCTTTTGATGCTTCCTGAGTTATTCGATATTTTGCCCATAGAATCCTTCAAAATTGCAACTCGAGGCTTGAATTTTTTCTTCAGTTCTTTCAGCTTGATAAATACCAAGTATGTTTTTCCCTTTCGATTTTCCAGCTGTAGGTCTTTGCACATTTCATTATAATAGTTTACTTTGTCTTCTTGAGCCGTCCTTTGAAATCTTGTGTTCAGCTCTTTAACGTCATTATTTCTTCCATTCACTTTAGCTACTCAGCGTTCAACAACAAGTTTCAGGGTCTACTCTGACATCCATTTTGGTTTTTTCTTTCTTTCCTGTCTTTATAATGACCTTTTGCTTTCTTCATTTTCGATGTCCTGATGTCATTCCACAACTCATCTAGTCTTTGGTCATTAGTGTTCAATGCGTCAAATCTATTCTTGAAATGGTCTCTAAATTCAGGTGGGATATACTGAAGGTCGTTCTTGGCTCTTGTGGACTTGTTTTATTTTTTTTTTCAGCTTCAATCTGAACCTGCATATTAGCAATTGATGGTCTGTTCTGCAGTCAGCCCCTGGCCTTGTTCTGACTGATAATATTGAGCTTCTACATCGTCTCTTTCCACAAATGTAGTCGATTTGATTCCTGTGTATTCCATTCAGCAAGGTATATGTGTATTGTCACTTTTGTTGAAAAATTATTTGCAATGAATAAGTCGTTGGTCTTGCAAAATTCTATCACACGATCTCTAGTATTGTTTCTATCACCAAGACCATGTTTTCCAACTACCAATCCTTTTTCTTTTTTTTTCCAACTTCCACATCCCAATCACCAGTAATTATCAATGCATCCTGATTGTATGTTGGATCAATTTCAGACTGCAGAAGTTGGTAAAAATCTTAAATTCCTTCATCTTTTGTCTTAGTGGTTGGTGGGTGAATCTGCATAATAGGCATATTAACTGTTCTTCCTTGTTGATGTATGGATATTATCCTATCACTGACGGTGTTGTACTTCAGGATAGCTCTTGGAATCTTCTTTTTGATGAAGAATGTGATGCCGTTCCTCTTCAATTCGTCATTCCTGGCATAGTAGACCATATGATTGTCTGATTCATAATGACCAATACCAGTCCATTTTAGCTCGGTAAGGCTTAGGATACTGATGTTTATGCGTTCCATTTCATTTTTGATGAGTTCCAATTTTCCTAGATTCATACTTCATACATTTCACATTCCTATTATTAATGAATATTTGCAACTGTTTCTTATCATTTTAAGTCGTGCCACATCAGCAAATGAAGGTCCCAGAAGTTTGACTTCATCCACGTCATTAAGGTCGACTCTACTTTGAGGAGGCAGCTTATCCTCAGTCTTATTTTGAGTGTCTTCCAACCTGAGGGGCTCGTCTTCTAGCACTAAATCAGATGATGTTCCACTGCTATTCCTAAGGTTTTAACTTCCAGCATTGCATCTGTTTGTTGAAACATCTCAGTTAGTATTCTGTCAATTCCTGGAGGCTTGTTTTGTACCAGTGCCTTCAGTGCATCTTGGGCTTCTTCCTTCAGTACCGTTGGTCCTTGATCATGATATGCTACCTCCTGAAATAGTCAAATATCAACTGGCTTTTTTAGCCGTAGACCACCAGGTCCTTCTTCCTCATCTGTCTTATTCAGGAAGCTCAGCCGAAACCTGTCCACCATGGGTGACCCTGCTGGTATTTGAAATACCAGTGACATAGCTTCCAGCATCACAGCAACATGCACGCCACCACAGTACCGCAAACTGACAGATGAGTGAGGATTTGATATATAGTTCCCCAAAATTTCTCTCAATCTGTAGATTGTCTCTTCACTTTGTTGTTAAAGTCCTTTGATGCACAAAAGTTTTTGATGAAGTCTAATTTGTCTATTTTGTCTTTCGTTGCTCATACTTTTGTTTCATGTCTACGAAAATGATACCCTGAAGCACCACCCTTGTTTTCTTCATAGTAAGCTAGTGGAGTTCTATTTAAACACCTCTATGCACTTGTGTTTAATACTAAATTCTGCCTCTGGACCTTTCATGTTTAAGTCAGTAAATTTACTTTTTTTCTTAAGCTAGTTTAAGTTGGCTTCCTGAGACACACGCATATCCTGACTACTATGATCTTTTCAACTTAACTGACTTTATAATGCCTACGTTTGTGGGGATATTGTCTCTCCAAGTATATCTAATCTCCCATAGGGCAGAAACTAATTTTTTTAAATTCCATGCCAGGTCTAGATATTTTTGGAAAGAACAGCTATTCCTCACTTAAAAACAAAACAATTGTACACACTCAGTTCATTTGTTATTGTCGTAGAGTAAGATACAGAAACCTGCTTAAGCTAATTTAGATAAAAAGGGAAATTACTTGTTATGAATCAGTGGCATCTGATGGAACCCAAGGGAAGGAAGCACAGCTGGATCTAATGAGGGACTGTTGTTATGTGGTGTCGAATCAATTCTGACTCATAGAGCCCTATAGGATGGAGTAGAACTGCCCCATAGGTTTTCCAAGGAGCAGCTGGTGGATTTGAACTGCCAAACCTTTAGTTAGCAGCCCAGCTCTTATCCATTGAGCCACTAAGACAAGGAATCAGAAAATCGGTAGGAACCAAGGTGGCTCCATTCGTTTCCCATTTGAATACCTAATGGAAATTAATTCCTAGAAGCAAAAATGTAATTGGCCAGATACTGTAGGAGTGTCTACTCCCGGTCCCATCAGGAGGACAGGGACTCATTGCAGGCTTGAATAGAAGGGGGATCATAGGGAAGGCCGTTACCCAGGGCAAATATAATCACATACTTGGTATGTATGTGTTTATTTTATTTGGCAGTGTCTGCATTAATTAACTAGAAGCCCTCTGAAGGAAGGATCTTCAGCATTCCTCAAGGTGTCCTGCATTATGCTGGGCCATAGGAAGGGCTAAGTAAAGCCCTGTTAGGTTACTTCCTATTTCAGTACGGTTTATTGTGCTGTGCCTGAACAGCAGAGGTAAGTTTGTTAACTACCTAGGACTCCCAGGTGGAATTTTGAGATGAATCCCCGTGTTGCCTACATAAGGCACTGACAACCAAAAACCCTATCCACTCTTGCATACCCACAAGTCAATCCTGTTTTCTCTGTAAATAGATGAAGCTGCCAGTATTTACCGGTTTCACAGAAATATTTTTAATAAACTTCATTTTTTAGAACAGTTTTAGATTTACAGGAAAATTAATACAGAGAGTTTTCATAAACCCAGCACCCAGTTTCTCCTGTTATTAGCATCTTACAGTAGTACAGTGCATTTGTTATAATTAATGAACCAATATTGATGCATTATTATTAATTAAAGCCTGTACTTTATTTAGATTTCCTTAGTTTTTACCTAATGTCTTTTTTTGTGTCCCAGGATCCTATCCAGGATACCACGTTACATGTAGTTATCATATTTCCTTAAGCTCCTCTTGACTATGGCAGTTTCTCAGACTTTCCTCGTTTTTGATGACCTGACAGTTTTGAGGAGTAGGTATTTTGTAAAATGTTCCTCTACTGGAATTTTTCTGATGTTCTCCTCATGACTAGACTGAGGTTATGGTTTTGGGGAGGGAGACCACAGAGGTAAAATGCCATTTTTATCACATCATATCAAGAGTATATACTACCAGCATGATTTATGACTGTTAGTGTTGACCTTGATCACTAGCTGAAGTATAGTGTTTGTCAGGTTTTTCCACCATAAAGTTACTCTTTGGAAGGGACTTTTCATACTGGTCCATATTGTACTATTTAGAAAGAAGTTACTATGCACAGCCCACACTTAAAGAGTGGGGGGTTATGCGCCACCTTCGTGAATTATTTGGAATTACGTATGGGAGATTGACTCTCTAAGAGCTTCCAAGAAGAAAAAAAACAGGTCATATACAAAGAATCAGAAAACAGACAGATATTAAGACTTCTCAACAGCCCCACTGTAAGCCAGTAGATAGTGGAACAACGCCTTCTGAAGGAAAATGTCTTCTAACCTAGAATTTTATAGGCAGTCAAACTACAAATCAGGCTTGAGGGTAGAATAAAGTCATTTTCAGGAATGCAGAGTATCAAGAAATTTTCTCCTATGTATCCTTTCTTAGTAAGCCACCCAGGAATATACTTCACAAGAATGAGAGAGTTAAAAAAAAAAAGAAAAAAAAGGAATAAATTGAGAAAGAGGAAGATACATAGATAGGAAAGAGAGGAGAAGTGAAGCAAATTTCCAAGATAATGAATGGTCGAGTGAAATCCCAGGAAGATAGCTGTTGCATGATTGAGCATAACCAGTCCAGATGAGTATAGGAAGAGAGGGTTCCAGAGAGAAAGCTCCAAGAGAAAATGGAACAGATTTTCTAATGTGTTTTTTTTTTTTTTTTTACCATATTAAGATTTGGGGGATGAGTTAGAACATAGAAAACTAAGCAAATGTGAAAAAGGCAGTGATTTCCTCCAATGAAAACAAATGTACGAGAAAGCAAATGTGATCATAGAAATGCATTTACATAGTCCTAATAATGTAAATACTTAAAAACTATTAACTATATTAGGAGAATGAGCAAAGGTGAAGCATATATGGGGTAACGTTTTAAGAAAATCCAATAGATTTTTATGTAAAATTGAAGATTCAAGAAATAGCACTATAAACATGTTCTATACATATATGAAGGCAAATATCAGAAGAAACAACTACGAGTTGAAAGCATTTTTCTGTAGATCAGGAATTGGGAAGAAGGAGGGATGTTTTTTAGAAGCGGTTGAGTCTTAGAGGGTCATTAAATACACCTGTCCCCCTTGGCTGAGCTCTGTAGCAATTTCGAGATAGGAGTCTGACAGGAGGACATCAGAATGCTATCTTTATTATTGATAAAAACGAAGTTGGAGAGCACAGTTTAGATCTGCGGGCAAGCAAGCTTTCTAACACTTCTGCTCTGAGCAAGGCAGATTTACCCTAGTCACTGACAGGACTAGAAGCCCAGGCTTTCCGTTGTGGGGCCCTGTTGCTGCTCAACTTCTTGCACAAGGGAACAGCAAAAAGAAGAGAAGCTACAGGCTGAGCAAAGCTAGTTCCTTTTTCCAAAACTCACCAATCAGATAACTAATTTCTCCAAGGAAGAAGTGAGTAAAGGATGGAGGAAGCCAGAAGCCCTTAGCCCACCAGAGAAGCCCCTCCACATGGAAGCTCCAGGAATGGGAAAGAACTGGTTTCTCCTAACAGAAGACCTGTAGCACTTTTTAACTAGCTCATATAGGGCTTCCCAGGTGCTTTACATATTTTAAATCATTTGTTCCTGGTAATAACCTATGAGACAAGCACTTTTATCATCCCCGTTTTGTACAGAGAGAAACTGAGTCATAGAAAAATTATGTAATTTGCCTAATGTCGCAAAGCAAGTAAGTAGTGGAGTCAGACTCTGTACCCAGGCTATCTGGCTAAAGCACCTCTGCTTTTAACCGTATGATGCTACCTCATTTATATTAAGCGCTTTATTACAATAAAAACTGCGAAAGCCAGGACGTGTGTAAGGACAATTGTCAAATATTTTCCACTAAAACAAGTGATGGAAAAGTGATAAGACTGCACCCTGTCAGAGCCGGAAAACTCCCAAGACCTGGAAAAGCAAGGCCGTCCCATCGAGTTCCAGCTCTCACTGTCTCTACATTATTATACATTTAACACCCAACCAACTTGATGAGGTGGATACTATTACAATCCCCATTGTAGAGGATATCCCCACGTATAAAGAGTACTAGGTCTGGACTCCACAGAAATATCAATAATATTATGTTTCCTACTTCCACCACACTCTTTCTTAACCCTTGTACCCTTGTGGATGCTGTTCCATGAGCTGTTCCACCCCACCCTCACCGCCAAATGAGTTTTGCCATGAGTCCAGATTCTGGTTAATTGGTCTGGGTTGCCTGGAGCACTGTGTTGAGTCTGAGCTCAGTGGGAAGGGGAGCCACATTAGCATTCATCAGGAACGCCTGCCACAGGCATGAAGATAGTGGTAGCAGATGTACAGCATATTTGCCATCTTGGCCTAGCTGAATCATACCTAGTCTCAAAGTCCAACCCACACCTCACTCTCTCCATGAATCCTCAAATTACTCCAATTCACTCTAACTGAATTCTCCTTTCTCTAAGTGCCTGTCATACTCATGGCCACTGTCACTCCTTGGCACCTGACTAGTTCATGTGTTACTCTTTCCAACTAGACTGGAGTTTCTTTGTGGGTAGCGACTGTGCAGTATACTTAGTCTGTGCTCCTCCACTGTACCCAGGGCAATGCCATAGGTATATATATATAGTGGATGCTCGTAATACATTTGATTGGTTGGTTGGGGTACTTAGAGCAAAACAGTAGAGAAAAACATGCCCTCTGCTGGACTGGTAGAAAATAACACTCCCCTTAAAATCTCCAAAACTTTGGTTTGATCTTTACAGAGCAAATTAATGAGGCGTTTTCATAACATTTAGGGTTCTCATTAGAAGAACCCTAACTATATTGGGTTTTGATATCAGGAAACAGTCAGCTCTTTTTAGAAAGGTCTAGCAAAGGGGCCCAGTATTGGATTATAAATCAAAGATACATTCCTGGTTGATACAGAATGAATGGTAAGATGTATATGGAGAATTGGAATTCTAACAAGAACTAACATTAAACATCCAGGGGATATCGAATGGCTGTTGGATATCATAAAATGATTGATGATCACAGGAAATTATGTTTTTACTTTTGTAAAAAACAAATTTTCTGAAACTTGGGAAGGTTTGGGCCCATTGGGATCAAGTCTGTTATTTATGTACCCTCTCATATTAGAACTATACGTATTAGATATTGTAATATTTTATAATATTTGTACATAGTAGCAAGTAAAATGTTAGATACATTTGTGAGAAAAATATTTCCTCAGGAATGTTAGTTTTGTGTGAATATTTTTCTGGAGGATATACTGATGGATTTATTGCTTTTCAATTGGGATTGCCTTGTATTCATCCTTTCTTGTTGGTGCTGAGAATAGTACCAATTGTGTATTTACCCACTGTGAATGATTATTTGAAGACTTTTTTTTAAACAAAATATAAAATTATTAGTATACTTACACATGTATGTAAAATATTACATACATTACAGTGTAATACCTTGTCTTTGAAACCTACCTACTACTTGTAGTATTATCCGTGGACATACGCATTTTACCATTTATCACAAGAATATTATTATTGTATCTATCATTATTATGACTGTTTTTCACTGATGACTGTAGCTTTTCCATCCAGACCTTCTCTGATGATAGATTTCTCCAGTAGGTATTCATCCAGTGTTCTAATAGTGTGTGACTAGCACATTGATAAGGGGATATAAACAGTCCCCTCCCTGTTACATTTTCAGCTACCTTAAAGGGGGGGAGGGAAATATATATATATGGAGCCCTGGTGGCACAGTGGTTAAAGCACTCGGCTGCTAACTGCAAGGTTGGTGGTTCAAACCCACCAGCTGTTCTGCAGGAGAATGATGTGGCAGTCTGTTTCCATAAAAATAATAGCCTTGGAAACCCTATAAGGCAGTTCTACTCTATTCTATAGGACCGCTGAGTTGGAATGGGATTATGTATATATATACATAGAAAAGTGCCTTTGAGTTGACTACAACTTCCGGCAACCCATGTGTGTCAGAGTAGAACTGTGCTCCTAGAATTTTTAGTGGCTGATCTTTTGGAAGTAGATCGCAGGCCTTTCTTCTGAGGTGCCTCTGGGCAGACTTAAACTTATAGCCTTTCAGTTAGCAGCCAAGTGTGTTAACCATTTGCACTATCCAGGGGCTCCCAGTGGCATCACTAGGAGGTTGTGTGGAAGGGTGCAGACCACACCTCCTGACGCTGTCAGAGGGTGTGACACCAAAAGTGGCAGGAGGTGAGCCAGTGCTGATACAGGAGGCGCCGCCCAGGCAGTGGCTTCACTAGAGTTGGTGTCACCCATCACCCAGTGTGGTAACTTGTCATACCCCCCCATCACCTGCCAGTCAGGGTGCAGGCTGCTCGCCCACGGTGCCTGCCATTGGGTGGAGAGGAGGGTCTCCACCTTGGCCAGTGGGAGAGGGAGGAGCTACAGGGGAGCTGTGGGAGGCAGAAGCTGGAGGGGCAGGGCCCCCTGGGGAGGCGCTTGGCATTGAGTAGGGGCAGGGTGGGATGGGGTGCTACTCCCACCATGGGGAATATTCACTGGCTGGCCCCGCCCACCCTGGCAGGGTAAGGGTGTGTATGACACCATGAGTTACCGAATGGGTGACACCAACCCTAGTGACACCACTCTGTGTGTGTGTGTGTGTGTGTGTGTGTGTGTGTGTGTGTGTATGACTCTTATGTTTATAATATTCTTTAGAAAGAATTGGGGGGTTTAACTTGAGAGAACACCTAGGACTGAGTGGTCATTGAGTATTATTGAGGTAACTGATAGAACCTGGAATCCTCCAGTAGGCATGACACACACACCTTGTAATATTTGAATGACATACCCATGTATGCTGCATGCCATCATGTGATTTGTAAAGAGGTGGGATTTGTCCTGAGTATATACTGAAACATTATGTCCTATGCTTAACATAACTGGTAACACATACTATTCCAATAACTTAAAGAAATATAAGTTTATGACTCAGCAATTACGGCAATTCAAAAAGGAAGGATCATTTATGTACAGAGGAGAGAGAGGGCAAGAGCAGCTAAGTTTATTTTGTCACGGTCAATCTATTCTTTCCTCACAGAGAATTACTTACCTCTAACCTTGATTCGCCAGCAGTATGTTCAGCCACAAATCTCCACTCTTTATAACCTTTGTTACCATTTAGCAATATAAAATATGTTAATAAATTAGTTGAGCCAGACATTTTCCACTTACTTACATGGCTTTCTGTAGGGGACAATGGGGTGGACTTTTCAACATCCGTCTCACTCCAGATGATGTCTAAGATAGTTGGGGTAATCCCATTCCCCTGAACTGATTGGTTGGACATGTTGTCCAGTTCTCACCAATGGGATGTGAGGAGACATCTGCTGAGGGACCTGTGGGAGAAGTTTCCTCTTGAAAGAGGGTATCACAGAAAAAAACTGTATGGCTATCCTGCTACCAGGCTAAGATTGAAGCAAAGGCCAAAGATGGCCAAGTGGAGAGAGACGGAAAGAGCCTGGATCTTTGTTGACTCAAGCTGCTGACTCAGTTAACCCTGAAGCTCACCCTACAGCAGGACTTCCATTTATGAGGGGATCATAAATTTCCTTACTGTTTAAGCCATTTGAGTTGAGGTTTCTGTTACTTGCAGCTGGAAGCATCCTCACTGATAAACTACTCTTAAAAGGAATGACTCATGGGGAAACAATCCTCCCAGTTGCTGATTAACTCTGGCCTCCAGAGATAATTATCTGGGCCATCAGATATATAAAAAATATGGAGGTCATAAGATTAAAATTATGGTGGTTACATTTAGGGAGGCGAGTGGGGGTAGTGACTGGGTGAGGCCTGAGGGGGGCTTCTGGAATGCCGATAATGTTCTACTTCTTGATCTGGGTGATGGTTTACATGGGTGTATTTACTTTGGGATAATTTCATTGAGCTGTACACTTATGATTTGTATACTTTTCTACATCTAAGTTATACTTCAATGAAATAGTTTATTTTAAAAAATATTAGATTGTAATCAGACCTCCAAACAAACTGTTTCTATCTTGACTGGAAGGATACGGATGGCATATTGTGGTCATTTTAACCAAATTAAGCTGTAGAGATATACTTTCTTTTATAAATTCCCAGAAGCTCTGTGTAAAGCCCTCCTGTCTCTAAGTGTGTGGCCAACATGCTCTTATCTCTGCCAAAAAGTTTTCTCTTTCAATTCAGATCGAAGGGACTCATACCTTGCAAATAAAGAACTTCATCTCAGAATCCAGTCACATTAATATTGAAAACCAGGATAAAAACTAACTGCTTATAGTCTGTATATGCAGGGCTTTGTCAAGCAATATTCTTGGAGAGACATTTTAGTCATTGGAGGATCCACTCCAAGGAAACCACTGGGTTGGGAAGAATGCAACCATGAACCACATGCAGCCTAGGTTATTTCGACTTCTAGTCTGGTTTATGGAGGAAGAGATATAACATGCTTAGTCCGCCTGAGAAGAATAGGTAGGCTTTGAGGACCAAATTGCCTGGAGAAAAACCTGGTTCCACTAGAGGAAAATCAATGAAGAAAATTTACCATAATTGATGGCTTACAGAGTAGAATTAGACATATGGAGGCAAAAACCTGGGAGTATCAGTCCTCAGAAAGGAGAGGATTTGGGTAGGAATCACATCGTGGAGAATGTGGTTGGCTGGTAGTCAGGTCTATGGACTTCTAATTCCCTAGATATGTATAGCTCTATTCTGTCTGAGAAACCACACTGATCCATAGAAATGGCAGTTTATGAGAGGAATATGGAGACATAATAATATCTTACATTTATGCACCACCTAACTCTTCAAGATGCTTTCACATTCATAATACCCTCGTTATAACCAACCCTGTGAAGCCCGTAAGTCAGATATTATGAGAGAGACAATGACTTTAGAGTCAGGCAGACCTGTGTTTGAATCCCGGCTCTCTCTTATAGTGCGGTGGTATTGGGAATTTATTTAGGGTGTCTCAGTGAGTCTGAAGGGGGATGATTTTGCTCCCCGGAAGACATCTGGCAACATCTGGAGACTTTTTTATTGTCACAACACATCTAATAGATAAAGGCCAGAGGTGCTGCTAAACATCCTACAATGCACGGGACAGCCCCCACAACAAAGAATGGTCTGGCCCAAAATGTCACTAGTGCCACTGTTGAGAAACGTTGGGCCCTATCTGATTCTTGGTCTCTTCACCTGTAAAATGGGGATATCAACATGACCTCATTGGGTTGTGTCATGGATTGAATTGTGTCCCCCAAAAATGTGTGTAGCAACTTGGCTAGGTCATGATTCCCCAGTATTGTATGATTGTGTTATCTGATGTGATTTCCTTATGTGTTGTAAACTCTACCACTATGATGAGATTATATGTGATCTCCTGTGTTGTAAATTCTGTCACTGTGATGAGGTTATACTGATGAGGTTGACAAGATTAGTGTCTTAATGCAATCTCTTTTGAGATATAAAAGAGAGAAGTGAGCAGGGATACATGGGAACCTCATACCACGAAGAAAGCAGTGCTGGGAGCAGAGCGCGTCCTTTGGACCTGAGGTTCCTGCACAGAGAAGCTCCCAGACCAAAGGAAGACTGATGACATGGACCTTCCCGCAGAGCCAACAGAGAAAGCGTTCCCCTGGCTCTGACACTCTGAATTTGGACTTGTAGCCTACTGGACTGTGAAGAAATAAACTTCTCTTTGTTAAAGCCATCCACTTGTGGTATTTCTGTTAGAGCAGCACTAGATGACTGAGACAGGTTGTCAGAATGATTGGATTAAATAACAGTTGATATTGGTTGTCTGCACTTCTACCCTTATCCCCCTTTTCTAGGAGCTGCCCTGTTAGGCCTATACATCTCTATATAATTAGAGTTCCATAGGCGATTACCAACAAACCATCTTTCCCACTTAGTTTCATGATGAGTATCCCTAGCAGACATTGCATGATGCGACTCTGCCATTTTGCCATAGTTGGTTGGATCAGGGGTTTAGGGGGTGATGTACATTTGATCCAATCTAAAGCAGTAAGAAGAATTCTTTCCCCAGGGAGCTTTGTATTTTATATTGAGAGATTTCATACTCATTCTGGCTGGTGTTTTGAATGGAGAAGATACATGCCTGGGAGTTGTAGATGGTCATTTCCTCATCATGTGGACTGAGTGTAATGACGAGCAGTTGGGTTCTGTGCCGTTCTTTGAGTTGTGAAATAAAATTTTCAGAATAAGGCACAAGTAGGTAAGCACCTATGTACAGTTAAAAATAATTCAAAGCATGTTAATGAGGGAGGAGTGTCTTGGAAAAGGAGGGTGAGAATTGTTGCACAACTCAAAGAATGTAATCAATGTCACTGAACTGTACATATAAAAATTACTGAATTGGTGTATATTCTCAACAACAATAAAAAAAAATATTAAAAAAATAATAATGCAAAGCAAACCCTGATGTATCCATCACCTGTGACAAGAACTAGAAAACTGATTGCAGCCTAGAAGACCTTTTTGTGCCCTTCCCTGACATGTCTCTCTCTACCAGAGGGAACCATTATCTAGTTTTTTTGTTGTAATAATTTCTTTATTGTTTTCCACCTATATATGCAAATGCATTCCTAAAGCAAATGATTTAGTTTTACCGGTTTTGGATTTTACATAAATGAAATTATACTGTTTGTATTCCTTTGTGACTTGTTTCTTTCAACACTGTATTTGTAAGATTCATCCAGGCTGTTAGGTGTAGCTGTAGTTCCTTTATTTTCTTGATGTATACAGTCCACAGTGTATTTATCCAGTCTACTGTTAAGATGTATTTGGATTATTTCCAATTTTCGGCCAACAATATTACTATGAACATTCTTGTTTGTGTATCCTAGTGTATACATGCAAGAACGTTTCCTGGGTTTATATCTAGAGGTAGAACTGCTTATATCTAGAGGTAGAACTGCTGTGTTTGAGACTTCCTTTGCTCCACAACCTTGTCAGTTTGGGTTCTTTTCCTTGTGGATGCCAATATCTTTATCATTCATTCATTTATTCAAAACACATGTACAGAGTGCCTCAAACATGTCAGACTTTGTGCATGTTGCTGGGGAAACAGTGGTCAGTGGGTTAGACATGGGTTCTGTATTGGTCAAAACCATTGTCAGGGTCCTGGCGGAAAGAAATGGTACATTCAAAAGGGGTCACTGGGGAGAGTATAATGAAAAGACTATTTGCAAAAGTGTGAGCAGAGTTAAGCAAAACCCTGATGGAGACATGGTAAAGCACTTCAGAGGTGGTGACAGGTAGTGGCCACTGCCACCTGGCCTGAAAGAGCAAAGGGAGAGAGTGGTTACTAGATGCAGCAAGAGAGGGCTGCCTGACATGAGCTGTGGCAATGAGGGATCCAGGGAAATTAACACCCTGACCTCATTCTCCTCTGCTCTTTCGTCTCCTACTTGTGCCTCCCATTAGCAGACACAACTGAGAGTCAGTGAGGACAGCAGCTTGGGCACTTTAGTCCAGATTAGTGAGCCTCCTGGGGCACAGAGAAGAGGGAAACTTTGCTTCCTAGAGGGCAAATCTGGAGAAGCAAATGGAGAATACGCAGCTCTCCCTATCCTTATGGACTTTACATTTTGGTTGGGGAGACAGATGGAAAAATAAATAATTTCAGAATGTGATAAATAAAAAGGGTGACATGAAAGACAGCGTGTGTGTGTGTGTGTGTGTGTGTGTGTGTGTGTGTGTGTGTGTGTATAGGACCATGTTAGATTTGGTGCCTGGGAAAGTCTTTCTAAGGAGGAAGTGCTGTTTAAGCTGAGACCTGAAGAATAAGCACTTGTGTGGTAAAGGTGTCAATTGCTGAGACAGGGAAGCTTGGAGGAGAAACAAGTTTGGGAGAGGAAATCAAGAATCCCCTTTGGGATATACTGAAGATAGAACATACACAAGCATAGAAAAATAGCAACTCAAGGCCAAGTGAGAATCCTTGAGGCTCACAGAGAGGTTGAACAGGAGAGGAGCTGGCTTTGGCCTGACACCGAGGGCCTGTCTCTCGGAAGCCAGAACGTGTGTGGACTGCACCCTCCCTGGGGGTTACACCGAGTGCTGGCACAGCATGCTGGCTCCGGGCATGCCCACCCACTCATGGGGCTCCTTCCAGAGTTTACTGGGACTGCTGCCACGTCCTAGGTCCTCCCCTTACAAAGACAAGAAAGGCCAGGGGAAGGGAGTATCCTCTGAACACCAAATGTGATACACAGCTTTAAATAGGCAGGACATCCAATACGACAGCTGAGGTGGCTGCAGGGAGAAATTTGGGCTTGCCAACCTGAAGGCCCAAAATCTACTCAGAAAAGCACCAAAGTTCATGATTAATATGTGTGATGCCCCGGCACACCAAGAGGGAAAAGCAGGCCTGACATCCCGGGTGGAGCCAAATCAAGAAAAAGGAGAGAAGATTGAGTCTGCAAACCAACACATCATTCCTCACCCAGTGGGTCTTATGGCATCTCTGTCCCAGCGTCAGCCAGAGCCCACTTTCAGGGTGCTTCTTGCCCGCACAACTTGGCACATCACTGTATTTTCTTCCATAAAGGTCTCTCCCCTCTGGCTCCTTGCCCAGCCAGTTGCCCACAGACTGGAAAACAAAGGCCCGCAGCCTTCCCTGGAGACCTGGGCTTAAGGGATGGGCCTTGGGCAGGCTGGGCGGATGCTCTCTTGATTTTTTTTCCAAGTGCAGAGAATGTGACAGCCAATTCCTGTTGGAAGTGGCTTTTGTTTTCTTTGGAGCACGAAACACTTTTCCTTTCTCGTGATTGTTTCAGTTCAGGTCATGTTTAGGATGGAGATGATTCGTTAACCTAATTGCATGCCTTCCAAATCCATGTTTCTTAACCTTTTGGGGCATAGATCCTATCGTAACACTGATAAAAACTATGACCCCTATCCCTAAAACACATATACACGTAAATACCCCCCACATTAAACATTTAATGTCCATCCTAGCAAGTTAAGCTCCCCTGAGTTAAGTAGGGTGAGTCCTTCCCACCCGCAACCCCCCCAGCTGTCTTTTCAGTCTGAATCTTAAAATTCCCTTTCTTTAGCCCTCCCCAGGGGCCAGCATTTCTTGCCTGGCTCCTGCTTGAATTAATCCCACATGTCCAGCCCGCTGAGGAGCAGGGGCCTTTGCTAGCTTTGGCTGCCTCTAGTCCAGTGGCGCTCCAATTTTTCAGGCAGTAGAATATTCCAGTGGGGTTTATAAAACCATTGTCTCCTGCATGCCTCTTTGTTGCTGAGGGACCAGGCAGCAGGAGCCTCGGCAGATTCAAGAAGTGGCACGGCTTTGGATGAGACTCTAGGGAGACAAGCGTTGTCTGGTTTTGTTAAATTCCAGGAGCAAATCACTTTGCCAAAAATGCCAAAAATAAAAGGACTGTCTAGAACTCACATATCAGAAGCTCTAACATGAAGAGAGACCATCCTCAAGATCACTGATTTATGCTTAAATGGTGAAATGAAGGAGTTCATTTATTTAACCAACGTGTTGTGTGCCTGCTATGTGTCCGGCACTATTCTAGGCATCAGGAATTCATGGTAAACAAGAAAGACAAGGTCCCTGGTACCAGATAATTTCAGGTAGTGACAAGTGAAAGGATGAAAATAAAGTGATAGATGTAATGGTGGCATGAACATGATCATAGAAGACATCTCTGAGATGGCGATATTTGAACTGAAACCTGAATATTGAAAAGGAAGCAGCTATTTGGAGGTGGAGGGGTCTAGGCAGAGGGAACAGGGATGCAAAAGCCCTGAGGCTGGAACAGGTTGGTTGGCTTGAGGAACAGCAGAGCAATGGAGGAGGAAGATAAGAGATGAGATGGGAGAGGCAGATAGTGGCTATATCGTGCTGGGCTTTGCAGGCCATGGGAAGGATTTGAGATTTTATTCCAATATAATGGAGAATATAGATGAGGGGACTGATGTGATCTGATTTGCATTTTTAAAACAGGCTGCCGTGGAGACAAGCGGATTGTGGGGCAATGAGAATGTAAGAGGGGGCCAGTGAGAAGCTGGTTAGTGGTCCAGGTGACTGGGTGTTGGAGACTCGGATTGAGACATAGACTGTTTTCCAGGTAAACATACAGTGTTCTCCCTGTACATGTTAGGTGTTGTTAAGTCAGTTCCAACTCATAGCGACCCTACATACAACAGAACAAAACACTGCCTGGTCCTGTGCCATCCTCACAAATGTTGTTATGCTTAAGCCCACTGTTGCAGCCGCTGTGTCAGTCCATCTCATTGAGGTTCTTCCTCTTTTTCGCTGACCCTCTACTTTACCATGATGTCCTTCTCCAGGGACAAGTTATCCCTCCTGATAACATGTCCAAAGTACATAAGACAAAGTCTCACCATCCGTGCTTCTAAGGAGCATTCTGGCTGTACTTTTTCCAAGACAGATTTGTTAATTCTTCTGGCAGTCCATAGAGTATTCAATATTCTTCACCAATGCCGTAATTCAAAAGTGTCAGTTCTTCTTTGGTCTTCCTTATTCATTGTCCAGCTTTCCCATGCATATGAGGCCGATTGAAAATACCACGGCTTGGGTCCGGTACATCTTAGTCCTCAAAGTGACATCTTTGCTTTTGAACACTTTAAAGAGGTCTTTTGCAGCAGATTTGCCCAGTGCAATGTGTAGTTTGATTTCTTGACTGCTGCTTCCACGGTGTTGATGGTGGATCCAAGTAAAATGAAATCCTTGACAACTTAAATCTTTTCTCCATTTATCATGATGTTGCTTATTGGCTGTCATGGATCGAATTATGTCCCCCCAAAAAATGTGTGTATCAGTTTGGCTGGGCCATGATTCCCAGTACTGTATGATTTTCCTATATGTTGTAAATCCTGCCTTTATGATGTTAATGAGGGGGGATGGGCAGCAGTTGTGTTAGTGAGGCAGGACTCAATCTACAAGACTGGATTGTGTCTTGAGGCAATCTCTTTTTTTTTTTTTTATTGTTGTAGTTTAAATGAAGTTTACATTTCAGGTTAATCTCCCATACAAAAATTTATACATGACAATGTATGTGTAATTGCTCTCCCCATACCGTGACAGCACACTCCTCCTTTCCACCCCTGATTTCCCATGTCCATTCAGCCAGCTCCTAACCCTCTCTGCCTTCCCATCTCACCTCTGGACAGAAGCTGCCCGTTTAGTCTCTTGTATCTAGTTGAGCTAAGAGGCACTCTCCTCATGAGTATCACTTTAGGTCCCACAGTCCAGTCCAATCCCTGTCGGAAGAGTTGGCCTCGGAAATTGTTTTAGTTCTGGGCTGATAGAGAATCCAGGGGCCATGCTTTCCGTGGTTCCACCAGTCTCAGTCAGACCATTAAGTCTGGTCTTTTTACTAGAATTTGAGTTCTGCCCCACACCTTTCTTCTGCTCCATCCAGGACCCTCTGTTGTGTTCCCTGTCAAGGTGGTCATTGGTGGTAGCCAGGCACCATCTAGTTCTTCTGATCTCAGGCTGATGAAGTCACTGGTTTATGTGGCCCTTTCTGTCTCTTTGGCTGCTACTTTCTTTGTGTCTCAGGCGTTCTTCATTCTTCTTTACTCCGGGTGGTTGGGACCAATTGATGCATCTTAGAAGGCCGCTTGCAAGCTTTTAAGACCCCAGATGCCACTCACCAAAGTAGGATGCAGAACATTTTCTTAATAAGCTTTGTTATGCCAATTGACCTAGATGTCCCCTGAAAGCATGGTCCCCAGTTCCCTATCCCTGCCACTCTGTCCCTCAAAGTGTTTGATTGTATTCAGGAAACTTCTTAGCTTTGGATTAGTCCAGTTGTGCTGACTTCCCCTGTAGTGTGTGCTGTCCTTCCCTTCACCTAAGATAATACTTGTCTACTATCTAGTTAGTGAATAACCCTCACCCTCCCTCCCCACCCCTGTAGCCATCAAAGAATGTTTTCTTCTGTGTTTAAACCTTTTCTTGAGTTCTTATAATGGTGATCTTATACAATAGTTGTCTTTCTGTGACTGACTAAATTCACTCTGCATAATGCCCTCCAGATTCCTCCATGTTATAAGATGTTTCACAGCTTCATCGTTGTTCTTTATCGTTGCATAATATTTCATTGTGTGGATATACGATAATTTTATTCATTTGTCTGTTGATGGGCACCTAGGTTGTTTCCATCTTTTTGCTATTGTGAACAGTGCTGCAGTGAACATGGGTGTGCATATATCTATTCGTGTGACGGCTCTTATTTCTCTAGGATATATTCCAAGGAGCAGGATAGCTGGATCCTATGGTACTTCTATTTCTAGCTTTTTAAGGAAGCGCCAAATCGATTTCCAAAGTGGTTGTACCATTGTACATTCCCACCAACAGTGTCTAAGTGTTCCAGTCTCTCCACAACCTCTCCAGCATTGTTTATTTTGTGTTTTTTGGATTAATGCTGGCCTTGTTGCGGTGAGATGATATCTTATTGTAGTTTTGATCTGCCTTTCTCTAATGGTTAATGATCGTGAGGATTTCTTCACGTGTCTGTTAGCTGCCTGAATATCTTCTTTGGTGAAGTGCCTGTTCATATCCTTTGCTCATTTTTTAATTGGGTTAGTTGTCTTTTTGTTGTTGAGGTTTTGCAGTATCTTGTAGATTTCAGAGATTAGACCCTGATCGAATTTGTCATAGCCAAAAATTTTTTCCCAGTCTGTAGGTTGTCTTTTTACTCTTTTGGTGAAGTCTTTTGATGAGCATAAGTATTTGATTTTTAGGAGCTCCCAGTTATCTAGTCTCTCTTGTGGTGCTTGTGCATTGTTACTTATGATTCGTATTCTGTTTATGCCATGTATTAGGGCTCCTAATGTTGTCCCTATTTTTTCTTCCATGATCCTTATCATTTTTGATTTTATGTTTAAGTCTTTGATCCATTTTGAGTTAGTTTTTGTTTATGGTGTGAGGTATGGGTCTTGTTTCAGTTTTTTGCAGTTGGATATCCAGTTATGCCAGCACCATTTGTTAAAGAGACTGTCTTTTCCCCAATTAACGGACTTTGGACCTTTGTCAAATATGAGCTGCTCATAGGTGGATGACTTATGTCTGCATTCTCAATTCTGTTCCACTGGTCTATGTATCTGTTGTTGTACCAGTACCAGGCTGTTTTGACTACCATGGCGGTATAATAGCTTCTAAAATCAGGTAGTGTGAGGCCTCCCACTTTGTTCTTCTTCTTGAGTAATGCTTTACTTATTCTGGGCCTCTTCCCTTTCCATATGAAGTTGGTGATTTTTTTCTCCACCTCCTTAAAAAATGCTGTTGGAATTTGGATCGGGATTGCATTGTATCTGTAGATCACTTTGGGTAGAGCTGACATTTTCACAATGGTGAGTCTTCCTATCCATGAACAAGGAATGTTTTTCCGCTTATGCAGGTCTCTTTTGGTTTCTTGCAGTAGTGTCTGGTAGTGTTCATTGTATAGGTCTTGTACATCTCTGGTTAGATTTATTCCTAAGTATTTTATCTTCTTGGGGGCTATTGTAAATGGTATTGATTTGGTGATTTCCTCTTGGAGGTTCTCCTTGTTGGTGTAAAGGAATCCAACTGATTTTTGTATGTTTATCTTGTATCCTGATACTGTGCTGAAATCTTCTATTAGTTCCAGTAGTTTTCTTGTGGATTCTTTGGAGTCTTCTGTGTATAAGATCATATCATCTACAAATAGAGATACTTTGACTTCTTCCCTACCAATTTGGATGCCCTTTATTTCTTTTTCTAGCCTAATTGCTCTGGTTAGGACTTCTAGCACAATGTTGAATAAGAGTGGTGTTAAAGGGCATCCTTGTCTGGTTCCCATTCTCAAGGGGAATGCTTTCAAAGTCTCTCCATTTAGGCTGATGTTGGCTGTTGGCTTTGTATAAATGCCCTTAATTATATTGAGGAATTTCCCTTCTATTCCTATTTTGTTGAGAGTTTTTATCCTGAATGGGTGTTGGACTTTGTCAGATGCCTTTTCTGCATCAGTTGATAAGATCATGTGGTTCTTGTCTTTTGTTTTATTTATTTTATTTTTATATTTTATTGTACTTCAGGTGAAGGCTTACAGAACAAATAGTTTCTCATGAAACAGTAGTACACATGTTGTTTTATGACATTGGTTAACAACCCCACAACATATTAACCCTCTAACTTCTCAACCTTTTATCTTTTGTTTTATTTATGTGATGGATTATATTGATTGTTTTTCTAATGTTGAACCATCCCTGCATACCTGGTAGAAATCCCAGTTGATCATGGTGAATTATTTTTTTGATATGTTGCTGAATGCTACTGGCTAGAATTTTGTTGAGGACTTTTGCGTCAATGTTAATGAGGGACATTGGTCTGTAATTTTCTTTTTTTTATGGTATCTTTACCTCGTTTTGGTATCAGGGCTGTGCTAGCTTCATAGAATGAGTTTGGGAGTATTCCATCCTTTTCTATGCTCTGAAATACCTTTAGTAGCAGTGGCGTTAACTCTTTTTTGAAAGTTTGGTAGAATTCTCCAGTGAAGCCATCCAGGCCAGGGCTTTTTTTTGTTGAGAGTTTTTAAATTACCTTTTCAGTCTCTTCTTTGTTATGGGCTTATATAGTTGTTCTATCTCTGTTTGTGTTAGTTTAGGTAGGTAGTGAGTTTCTAGAAATTTGTCCATTTCCTCTAGGTTTTCAAATTTGTTAGAGTACAATTTTTCGTAGTATTCTGTTATGATTCTTTTAATTTCGGTTGGGTCTGTTGTGACATCACCCATCTCATTTCTTATACAGGTTATCTGCTTCCGCTCCTGTTTTTCTTTTGTCAGTTTGGCCAATGGTTTATCAATTTTGTTGATCTTTTCAAAGAACCAGCTTTCGGTCTTGTTAATTCTTTGAATTGTTTTTCTATTCTCTATTTCATTTAATTCTGCTCTAATTCTTATTATTTCCTTTCTTCTGGCACCCAATGGCTTCTTTTGCTGCTCTCTTTCTACTGTTCCAGTTGTAGGGTTAATGTTTTGATTTTGGCCCTTTCTTCTTTTTGGATGTGTGCATTTATTGCTATAAGCTGACCTCCGAGCACTGCTTTTGCTGTGTCCCAAAGTTTCTGTTAGGATGTGTTTTCATTCTCCTTTGATTCTATGAATTGAGGCAATGTCTTTTGAGATATAAAACAGAGAAGCAAGCAGAGAGACAGGGGGACCCCATACCACCAAGAAAGCAGTGCCAGGAGCAGAGCGTGGCCTTTGGACTCAGGGTCCCTGTGTGGAGAAACTCCTAGTCTGGAGAAGATTGATGAGAAGGCCGACAGAGAGAGAAAGCCTTCCCCTGGAGCTGATGCCCTGAATTTGGACTTTTTAGCCTATTTTACTGTGAGGAAATAAACTTCTCTTTGTTAAAGCCATCCACTTGTGGTACTTCTGTTATAGTAGCACTAGATAACTAAGACATTGGCCCAGTTGTGAGGATTTTTGTTTTCTTTATATTGAGGTGTAATCCATACTGAAGGCTGTAGTCTTTGATCTTCATCAGTAAGAACTTCAAGTCCTCTCCACTTTCAGCAAGCCAGCTTGTGTCATCTGCATATCACACACTGTTAATGAGTCGTCCTCCAATCCTTTTCTCCAATGCCTCGTTCTTCTTCCTATAGTCCAGCTTCTTGGATTATTTGCTCACATACAGATTGAATAAATATAGTGAAAAGATACAACCCTGACGCACATCTTTCCTGCTTTTAAACCATGCAACAACCCCTTGTTCTGTTTGAATGTCTGCCTGTTGATCTAAGTACATGTTCCTCATGAGCACAATTAAGTGTTCTGGACTTCCTATTATTTGCAATGTCATCCATAATTTGTTATGTTCCACACAGTTGAATGCCTTTGCGTAGTCAATAAAACATCTTTCTGGTATTCTCTGCTTTCAGATCTGTCTGACACCAACAATGATATCCCTGATTTCATGTCCTCTTCTAAATCAGGCTTGAACTTCTGACAGTTCCATATGGATGTACTGCTGCAACCACTTTTGAATGATGTTCAGCAAAATTTTACTTGCATGTGATATTAATGATATTGTTCGATAATTTCCATGTTCTGTTGGATCACCTTTCCTTGGAATGGGCACAAATATGGATCTCTTCCAGTCAGTTGGCCAGGAAGCTGTCTTCAAAATCTCTTGACATACATGAGTGAGCACCTCCAGTACTGCGTCTGTTTGTTGAAACTTCTCAGTTGATATTCTAACAATTCCTGGAGCCTTGTTTATCACCATTCCTTCAGTGCAACCTGGACTTCTTCCTTCAGTATCATTGGTTCTTTATTATATACCACCTCCTGAAATGGTTGAACATCAACCAGTTCTTTTTGGTACAGTGACTGTGTATTCCTTCCATCTTCTTTTGATGCTTCTTGTGTCATTCAATATTTTTCCCATAGAATCCTTCAATATTGTAACTCAAGGCTTGAATTTTTTCTTCAGTTCTTTCAGCTTGAGAAATGCCAAGCGTGTTCTTCTCTTTTGGTTTTCTATCTCAAGATGGTTTCTATCTTTGCACATTTCATTATAATATCTTACTTTGTCTTCTTGAGCCACCCTTTCAAATCTATTTAGCTCTTTTAGTTCATCATTTCTTCCTTTTGCTTCAGCTACTCAATGTCAAGAGGAAGTTTCAAAGTCTCTTCTGGCATTCATTTTTGTCTTTTCTTTCTTTCCTGTCTTTTTAATTACTCTTGCTTTCTTCATGTATGATGTCCTTGATGTCATTCCACAATTCACCTGGTCTTTGGCCATTAGTGTTCAGTATGTCAAATCCATCCTTGAGATGATATCTGAATTCAGGTGGGATATAGTTAAGGTTGCATTTTGGCTCTCGTGGGCTTGCTCTCATTTTCTTTATCTTTAACTTGAACTTGCATATGAGCAATTGATGGTCTGTTCCACAGTTGACCCCTGGCCTTGTTCTGGCTGATGATATTGAGTTTCTCCATCATCTCTTTCCACAGATGTAGCCAATCTGATTCCTGTGTTTTCCATCCGTTGAGGGCCATGTGTATAGTGACCATTTAAGCTGTTCAAAAAAAGTATTTCCAATGAATAAGTCATCAGTCTTGAAAAATTCTATCATGTGATCTCTGGCATCATTTCTATCACCAAGGCCATATTTTCCAACTACCAATCCCCCTTCTTTGTTTCCAACTTTCGTGTTTCGGTAACCAGTAATTATCAACACATCGTGAGTGCATGTTGGATCAATTTCAGATTGCAGAAGTTGGTAAAAATCTTCAATTTTCTCATCTTTGGCCTTAGTGGTTGGTGCGTAAATTTGAATAATAATCATATTAACTGGTCTTCTTGTAGGTGTATGTATATTATTCTATCACTGACAGCATTGTACTTCAGGATAGATCTTGAAAGTTCTTTTTGAAGATGAATGAAATGCCATTCCTCTTCAATTTGTCATTCCTGGCATAGTAGACCATATGATTGATTCAAAATGGCCAACACCAGTCTATTTCAGCTCACTAATGCGTAGGTTATCAATCTTTGTGCAGTCCATTTCATTTTTGATGACTTCCGATTTTCCTAGATTCATACTTCGTACATTCCACGTTCCAATTATTGATGCATGTTTGTAGCTGTTTCTTCTCATTTTGAGCCATGCCACCTCAGCAAAATGAAATCCTGAAAGCTTGCCTCCATCTACATCATTAAGGTCGACTCTGCTTTGAGGAGGCAGCTCTTCCCTAGTTTGTATTTTGAGTGCCTTCCAACTTGAAGGGCTCATCTTCTGGCACTATACCAGACAATGTTTTGTTGCTATTCGTAAGGTTTTCACTGGCCAGTTTTTTCAGAAGTAGACTGCCAGATCGTTCTTCCTAGTCTGTCTTAGTCTGGAAGCTCCATTGAAACCTGCCCACCATGGGTGACCCTGCTGGTATTTGAAATGCTGGTGGCGTAGCTTTCCAGCATCACAGCAATACGCAAGCCACCACAGTATGACAAACTGACAGATGCATGAGGATCCCTGTACATAATATAATACAAATGCATTGCAATTAAGACCCCATATGTGGTGATCTTCCCAGTACAAATTTTTCTGTCCTTGCCCTTCCAGGAAAGCAAAAACACAAATCCTTCTTAAGAGAAAGTTGATTGGCTGTTCTTGTCTCTGCAGCATGTTACTCTCCTTGACAGGCAAGAAAAGGGAAGGAAAGCTGATATGTATTAAAGTACTAATTGCATATCTTGATGTTATTTAATCCCACAATAAGCCTGCAAGGCTCATGATTAGGTAAATTGCCCAAGGTCACATAGCTAACAAGTTACAGAGCTGGGATCCAAATCCAGGTCCCTCTGATTACAAAGCCTGTCCTCTTTCTACACCGCCCCGGGCTGGTGGGACCAGTTGAGCACATTGAGGAGGCCTTAATAACCCTGAGTCTCTCAGAATTTTAGCTATTTCTTGGATTAAAACTGGTCTCCATTGGGAGTCCACTTAGTTCTTCAGATCATACGAGCGTGTCGAGTGCAGTGATGTTCAAGAGTATCTTTTAAAGTTGTTCCCTGTGGTCAGAAGATTTAATGATGCCAAAGATTCTAATGGAGAAAGGGGGAGTTCAGATCCTGAGATAAACAGACACATTAGTAATGAATCAATTGGGGTAAAATCAGTTAGGGCTAAGTGGAAAGTAGAACCTATGCCACCTGTCTTGACTCTTTTTAAATGACAGTCTAGTGGTGGTTACCAGTGTACATGGATGGAGGGAAGCACTCAGGGACAAAGACCCTAATGAGAAATACATTCTATGCTGTAAATCCTGTCCCTGCTGCTCTGGGGTCAGTCACTTAGTAGGAGGGCTCTGGGGGGTTCCAATATTTCTAACAAAACTCTGGCCCATCCCTCCAACAGCAGTAGTACAGTGTGTGTCACCTAGGGCTCCTCAAGGTCTTTCAGAGTGACAGAGAAGGGAGTAGCTCTTGCAGGTGCCACCTGGCCTGGACTGCCCAGGACTGTCCCTGAGGAAGACTAGGACAGCATTTCCAGTGACTACACATAGGAGAAGCCAGTCCATCCAGTATAATCAACAGGATAATCACGCCTAGATTTACAAAGAAGAACATGGCACTGTGTTCCTCTTTTTGGTGCTTTTAGCTATCTAGTGAATGTGCATACCTACTAGTAGACCGCAGCTTCTTGGAGGGAGGAATGTCTTTTTATTCCTTCCTCATCACCTAGGGCAGGGCAGGGCCTTGCATGCAACCTCAGCTGAGGTTGACTGATAGGTATTATTTGTGTCCTCCAGGATCTGACATTTTAGCTGGAGTTATAAGCCCATTAAAAAGAAACTAAGGTATTAAGAATGGTTGTTATGGAATTAGATAAACCTAGATTCCAGGTGTGAAGCCTTTGTTTTCTCATCTAGGATGAAAGTAATGAGCACATTGCAGAAGGGGGTTGTAAGGATTAAATGAGATTATGCAGTAAGTACTTAGCATAAATGATGCATAGCAAACCTCAGAGCAATTAAATAGCACTTCTACAGCTAGTGCCAATGCCTCGTATGGAACTTTGTGTTTCAACAGGGGCTTTCAATTTTTTTTTGACTGTGACCCAGGTTACAGAGTACATTTCACATCACAACCCTGTAATGTGTGTGTGTGTGTGTGTGTGTGTGTGTGTGTGTGTGTGTGTCTTTAAATACAACTGAAATGCAATTTTCATGAAATAATATCCTTACTATGTGTGATGAACGCTAATATTTTCTATTCTGTCCAATTTTGTTGAAAAAATTGCTGAAGGGGCACAGGGGAACTTTCTGGGTTGATAGATTCTGTATCTTGATTGAGGTGATGGTAGCAAGTGTATACTTGTCAAAAATCATTGAACTTTACACTAAAAATGAATGAATTGTGTTATGTGTAAATTAGATCTAAATAAAGTTGCAACCTTCTAAATTAATTTTTTTACTGAAATATAATTCACATACCATAAATTTGCCTTTTTAAAGTGTACAATTCAGTGCTATTTATTATATTCACAGAATGTGCAAGCATCACCACTATTTAATTCCAGAACATTTTAATCACTCCAAAAAGAAAACCTGTACCCATTAGTAGTCACTACCCTTACTCCAAGGAGTCCTGGTGGTACAGTGTTTAAGCGCTTGGCTGCTAACCGAATGGTCGGTGGTTTGAACCCACCAGTGGCCCTGTGGGAGAAAGATGTGGCAATCTGCTTCTGTAAACATTACAGCCTTGGAAACCCTATGGGGCAGTTCTTCTCTGTCATATAGGGTTGCTATGAGTCAGAATAGACTTGAAAACACACAACAGCAACACCCTTGCCCCCTCCTCCTAGCCTCTGACAACCACTAATCTACTTTCTGTCTCTATAGATTTGCCTATTCTGGACATTTCATATAAATGGAATCATACAATAGGTGGTCCTTTGTTACTGTTTTCTTTCACTTGGCATGTTTTCGAGGTTTATCCATGCTGTAGTATGTATCAGTACTTCATTCCTTTTTTGTGGCTGAATAAAATTCTATTGTATGGATATTGGAGCCCTGGTGACTAAGTGGTTAAGAGCTCAGGCTGCTAATCAAGAGGTCGGCAATTTGAATCCGCTAGCTGCTACTTGGAAACCCTGTGGGGCAGTTCTGTCCTGTCCTATAGGGTCACTCTCAGTAGAAATCAATTGGGCAGACCTTCTGGCTTTTTCTCACTCTGGATCCTGTGGCTGCCTCCTGTTCATCTGACCTCCAGTTCTTAGGACTTGAGCGCTCAGCATGTCTGCCAATCTTGAGATTGGTCAGTCTTCACAGCCTGTGAGCGGAGCCCTGCTCGCTGACCTGCTGATCTTGGGTTCGCCAGCCCCTGCAACTACGTGAATCAGGAGAAGCCTTGCAGTCTTGCCTGCCAATCTTGGGATTTGTCAATATTCACAGCCTGTGAGCAAGAGCCCTGCTTTCCAACCTGCTGATCTTAGGTTTGCCAGCCCCTGCGGCTACGTGAATCGAGAGATGCCTCTATCTTAATCCACAGACTCGGGATGTTCCAGCCCCTACAATCATGTGAGCTGTTTCTTTTATATAAATTTCTCTCTATATATATTTATATGCTTTACTGGTTTTGCTTCTCTAGAGAACCCTGCCTAAGGCAGTCACTATGAGTTGGAATCTACTCAACAGCAATGGGTTTAAGGTAACGCTATGTTTACCTTTGTGAGAAACTGCCAGACTGTTTCCAAAGTGGCTGTACAATTTTATACTCTCACCAGCAATGTATAAGGGTTCCAATTTCTCCACATCTTCACCAACGCTTATTACAGTCTGTTTTTTAATTATAGCTATCCTAGTGGGGGTGAAGTGGTATATCATTGTGGTTTTGATTTCCACTTCCTTAATAAGTTATGATATTGAGCTTCTTTTCATGTGCTTATTTGGAGAATATTTTCTTTGGAGAAATATCCGTTTAAATCATTTATCCATTTTTTAATTGGGTTATTTTTATTGTTTAGTTGTAAGAGCTCTTTCTGGATACTAGACCCTTATAAAATATTTGATTTGCAAATATTTCCTCCCATTTTGTGGGTTGTCTTTTCACTTTCTTAATAGTGTTCTTTGAAGCTTGTTCTAGTCCAGTTTTTAATTGTGATTTAGTCCAATTTGTCTATTTTTCCCTTTGGTTGCTTGTGCTTTTGACATCTTGTGTAAGAAATCATTGTCTAATCCAAGGTCATGAAGATTTACACCTATGTTTTCTTCTAAGAGTTTTATAGTTTTAGTGCCTCCATTTAGGAGTTGATCTATTTTGAGTTAATTTTGTATATGGTGTGAGATAGGGGTTCATTCTTTTGCATATGACTATCCAGTTGTCCCTGCACCACTTGTTGGAAAGACTATTTTTTCTCCATTGAATTATTTTGACACTCTTCTTGAAAATCCTCTAAATTAATTTTATGACCCACAAATAGGTCTCAACCTGCTTTTTCCAAAGCTCAGGTTCATAAAAGTGCCCTCACAGACATCGTTCCCCCATCTTATGTGCAGTAGTAGGTGGTTAGCATTTTCCCATTTGGGGGATGAGGACAGGAACTTATTCAAAGGCAGCTATAAGTGGGGAATCCTGCATTTCAATCAGGGCCTTCAGATTCCCAAGTCCCCTGCACTGCCTATATGTACTGGATAGACAGGGTGGACATTGGATATGCTAGGGTTATATTTATGGTGAGGGTGAGTGGTTTGGGAGTAGAAGGATATGTGCCCAAGGGCAGTAAGAGAGGCCTTTCCTGAAGATCCAAGAACGAGAGCTGGATATGGAAGGATGGAGACGATTTGGCTAGGCAGAGGTGGACTTTGCAGGCAGGGGTGGAAGTTGAGGCTTGTAATTATGATCATGAATGTTCATCACTAAACATAAGCACCGTGAGGATTGGGGTTGTGTATGTGTATGCATGTGTGTGTGTGTGTTTAACTACTATAGCTGCAGTTTCTGGCACATAGTAGACACTTAATAAATATTTGTTGAATGAGTCAATGACATGATGTCCATGGAGGGCTAAATCCATTATTTGTTGCTCCACCTTGGAGGCTGGTTCCCTACCCATCCCAGAAACCTCATGTGTTTGGGTGGGGATCTGAGCAGTCTTAAGTGAAATAAGGCCCAGGAGGAAGAAGGGCAAAGGCTATTTAACTCACAGGTGCAGTATTGCTTTCCAGTCCCCATACCCCAACCCCTCCAACCTATTCTCCAGAGTTAAGTATTTTATTGGCCATAAATCATATCTTTTGAAGCTGGAACAGTTACTGGGCCTCCCAGGGAGGAAGCACGCCCACCCACTAGCTCTACCAAAGGTCTGCCCTGGAGTTTCTCTATTGGTATCTAGATACTGTGTGGTGAATTCCAACATCATCAGAGATACCTGTAGATGTCTCTGTACCCCACATCCCCTCCTCCTTCCTACAGTAACCCCAAGCCCACTCAGTCCTCTGGAAATCTCCTTTGTTCACTCCCCCTGCCTTGGAAAGGTGTGGACATTGGGATACCCGAGGAAGGGGAAGGGTGAGAAGTAAAGGAACTGACTTTCCAAGGTCAGTAAGGCAACCCATCCCAGAAACATTGGCAGCTGGCTAATAGGAGGTGGGACTGGCGGTGGTGGGTGAAATCTACCTAGACCAACTGATGCTAGCTGTGTAATGATCTGGAAACAGTTCTCATACAGGGGGTTTCAAAAGAGCCATGGAGGTGTTTACCAGGGCCACCCACAGAGGTAAAGGAAAAATGTCCTGGGGTTTTTGAAGCCCTCTTTTTCTAGCCATCATCAATAGGAAGGGAGTTAGGACTCCAAGTGGTGTTTAAAGAATGAATGCAAACTGACTAGATAAAATGTATAAGAGATGTTGTTATTGGAAAGAAAAATCACACTGTAGAGCATAGGTCCGTATGATCCTGTTTATGTAAGAAAGATATTATGTGTGTCCATAATAGACTCAAGTCTGGAAGGATTCTTACTAACTTGCCAACAGTAACCTTCAAGGGAAGGCATTTCACTCTCTACCATTAGAATTTTTTTGTACAACTGTATGCCATTTGTGTAATTAAAAAGATAAATGTTTTAATTTATTCATTAGTTTCTTTTTTAAATCTGTAATACATCCACAAGGAAGATCTCTCCCCCATTTTCATCCTCATTAGTAGAGATACCCATTCCCCATCCTAATGTTCCTAATTTCTTATTATCCTTCCAGAATTTATTTATGCATATATAAATAAATGTGTGTAGAGATTCTTAGTATGACTTTTTTGAGCTCTATTTGTAGGAAATAGGTATTCAAAATCAATGACCAGATACAAAAGTTCTGAAGAACCCCCATAATCAAATATATTTATAGTCAGCTGGTGAACATGAAGTACAACGTTTCTGGCAGAGGCCTTTTAAATATGGTATATTTAAATCAATAATTGATAAGTTCTCATTATAAAGGGGTCAAGAAATGCAATAAAAAGAAAAATTATCCCAAATCTCTCTACCCCAAAGTAATGATGATTACCATCAACTGAGCATTAGTCTACCAGTGTTATCCAACAGAATTTTCTGCGATGACGAAAATGTGTTTCTTTTTCTTTTTTTCTTGTGTTTTAGGTGAAAGTTTACAGAGCAAATTAATTTCTCATTCAAAAATTTATACACAAGTTGTTTCATGACATTGTTTGCAATCCCCACATTGTGTCAGGACTCTTCCCCATTTCCTTTCTAACCCAGGTTCCCTGGTTCCATTTGTCCAGTTTTCCTGTCCCTTCCTGCCTTCTCTTCTTTGTTTTTGGGTGGGTGTTGTCCATTTGGTCTTGTATACTTGATTGATCTCAGAAGAACATTCCTCATGTGTGTTATTGTTTGTTTTCTAGGCCTGTCTAATCTTTGGCTGAAAGTTGGACTTTGGGAGTGGCTTCAGTTCTGAGTTAGAAGGATGTCCAGGGACCATAGTCTCAGGGGTTCCTCCAGTCTCTGTCAGACCAGTGAGTCTGGTCTTTTTTATGAATTTGATATTTTGTTCTACGTTTTTCTCCTTCTCTGTCCAGGACCCTCTGTTGTAATTCCAGTCAGAGCGGTTGGTAGTGGTAGCCAGGCACCATCTAGTTCTTGTCTCAAGGTCATGCAGGATGTGGTTCATGTGGTCCATTAGTCCTTTGGACTATTTCTCCCTTGAGGCTTTAGTCTTTTTCACTCTCCTTTGCTCCGGACTAGAAGAGACCCATAGTTGTATCTTAAATGGCCACTAGTAAGCTTTTAAGATCCCAGATGCTACTCACCAAAGCAGGATTAGAACATTGTCTTTAAGAACTCTGTTGTGCCAATTGACATAAATGTCCCTCAGTTCTGTGGTTTTTTTGCCCTTGAGCCTGGGAACTTCATCCCATGAGGTATTTAGTTATGTCTAAGAGGTTTCCCTGACAGTGCCACTTGTGTGGTCTATTGTCTATATTAATATGTGAGGAGTACCTACAATCATATATTTAGAAATTTCCACCACCAAACCTGTATCTGCCAGTGGGTGTGCTCCCTTAGACCTCTCTCATCTCTTGACATGTCTATATATCTATGTATCCATTCATAGATTATTGTTTGTTAATACTGTTTTTGCAGAATTGTCTATGCTATGGTAGTTACCATAGCTGTCCTTTACTCCTACATTGATGGAAATGTTTTCTGCACTGTCCACTACAGGGGCCATTAGCCACATATGCCTGGTGAGTGCTTAAATGTGGTGACTGTGACTGAGGAACTGAATTTTTTTTTTACTTTAATTACTTTTAATTTAAATATATATACTCGTGTGGCTAGTGGACAACACAGTGTGTAATGGACAACACAGTTCTAGATTCTTTTCTATGCATATGTACAAGTGGAAGGATGTAAAGAAAGGCTGTGGGTTGCAGGCCATTTTGGCAATACCTGCTGTGATGGTTAAGGTTATGTGTCACCTCGACTAGGCCATGATTCTCAGTTGTTTGGAAGATATTATGTAATCATCCTTCATGTCATGATCTGATGTGAGCAGCCAATCAGTTGAAAGCCAATCAGTTGAAAGTCAATCAGCTGAAAGCCGATCAGTTTCCTTGGGGGTGTGGCCTGTATCCAATATATATAGATGTTCTGGCAAAGCTTTCTCTGGATCCTGAATTTGACTTGTCACCTGCTGACCTCTGGTTCTTGGGACATGAGCCAGCAGCCTACTGCCTGACCTGCAGATCTTGGGACTCGCCAATTCCCGCAACCCTATGAGCCAGGAGCCTTCTGCCTGACCTGCCAATTTGGGGTTTGTCAGCTCCTGCAACCACACGAGTCAAGAGAAGCCGCCAGCCTGACTCCTGATCTACGGATTTGGGGCTTGCCAGCCTCCACAACTGCATGAGCCATTTCCTTGAGATACAGCTCTCTCTCTCTCTCTCTCTCTATATATATATATATATATATGTATATATGCTTCATTGGTTTTGCTCCTCTAGAGAACCCAGCCTAAGACATTTGGTACTGAGAGTGGTTCTAGAGGAACAAAATTGCAAGGATGAGTTTTCTGAATTGGTTCTCAAGTCTGGCTAGTCTTAAAGGCACTGATGATTCTGCCTCCACTAGTAAATAGGGCACTGCTAATCCATGGTGTGAGGTGGCAATAGAAATATGCAAAATATCACCAACAACGGATGAAATATTTGTGAGAGACAATGCTCTGGGTGATTGCATATTTGACACTTTTCTACAACTTTGTCAGAATGTTAAGTATAAGGAAGCTAGTTAGTCGGTCCTGCTTTCACTAGACAAAACGGTAAAAGAAAGAGATGAGCTCAGGGCTTCAAAGTCACAGCTCAAGCATCACATAAAAGATGTGAAAGTTGCCGCTTGTGCTGAAAGAAATCCTCATTTCTTGTAGTAACAAGCTGATATTGCTGAAAACCAAACCCAGAGCCTTATCGTAAGAGAAGCTGAATTACAACACAAATGAATTCCCAACCTCGAATGGTGTCTAAAATTAAAGTGAGAGCATTGATTGGGAAGAAATGGGATCCTGAAACTTGGGATGGGGACATATGGGCAAATAATCAGGAAGCTGGGGACACTGAGCCCCTAAATTCCATTGAATCACTCCTGCCAACAGAACCAGCCCTCTTACTCCATATTGGTCTGCTAAGCCACCCTCCCCAGTAAAACTATTGTCCTTTCCACCTGCACCTGATGAGATTAATTTAGCTGTGTCTGAAGAACCTTTGTCTGAGATATTGCCTGGGGCAGCATCTGGGGCATTGCCTGGGGCATCGCCTGAGGCAGATACCTTATAAGACATTGCTGAATGTTCCCAGAACCCACCCCCATCACCCATTTTTGCTTCTAGACCTATAATTAGACTTAAGTCCCAATGAGCTCCAAAAGGTGAAATACAAAGTGTGACCCAGGAGGAGGTACACTACACTCCAAAAGAACTGCTTTATTTTTCTAATATATACAAACAGAAACCTGCAAAATATGTGTGGAAATGGCTATTCAGGGTGTGGGATAATGGTGCAAGGAACATAAAGTTGGATCAGTCTGAGTTTATTGATATGGGTCCACTAAGCACAGAGTCTTCATTCAGTGTTTCAGCTCAAGAGGTTAGGAGAGGATCTAATAGTTTATTTGGTTGATTCACTGAATCATGGATTAAGCAGTTGGCTACATTAAATCAAGTTGAAATGCCAGACTTGCCTTGCTATACTGTAGAAGAAGGCATCCAAAGGCTTAGGGAAATTGGCATGTTAGAGTGCATTTATCAGGTTGGACTCATAGATCCACCCACGGAGTGCCCAGATGACACACCTTTCACCACAACTATGAGGAACAAATTTGTGAAGGAAGCCCCAGTATCCATGAAGTGATTGCTACTTTATGTAAATAAGATTTGACAGTGGGAACTGTCCTGTCTGAATTAAGAGATGTCTAGCTACAACGGGGCTGATATGACCCCAGAGTGGTAGGGGCCAAGTGGCGGCACTTCATTGCCAAAGACAGGGTGGTGTGGTTACCATAATGGACAGAGAGTCAAAGCAGTAATCATAATAATCTGACTCGTATGGACTTATGGCATTGGCTACTTAGTCATGGTATCCCTAGGAGTGAAATAGATGGGAAATCTACTAAATATTTACTTGATCTGTATGAGAAGAAGAATTCTAGGCAAGTGAACGGCAGTCTAAGTTGAATCGCCAGAACAGATAGTCATGGCCCCATAATCAATTCCCAGACTTGAGCCAGTTTACAGCCCACAACCCCTTGAATGAAGGAGAGGCCAGGTCCCCTTGAGAAAGGACCCCACCACACTGCCAAAATTTTATGGTGTTAATTTTCCTCCTAGTCTTCCCCAAAGGGATCTATGGCTTTTAATGAGAGTGACTGTTCACTGGGGAAAAGGAAAGAATCAGACTTTTTGTGGATTACAGGATACTGGCTCTAAACTGACACTAATTCCAGGAGACCCAAAACATCACTGTGACCCGACAGTCAGAGTGGGGGTAAATGGAAGTCAGGTTCTTAATGGAATCTTAGCTCAGATCCATCTCACAGTGGGTCCAGTGGGTCCCTGAACCTATCCTGTAGTGATTTCCCCTATTCCAGAATACATAATTGGAATAGACATACTCAGCAAGTGGCAAAACCCTCACATTAGATCCCTGACATGTGGAGTAAGGGCTAATATGGTAGGAAAGGCCAAGTGGAAGCCATTAGAACTACCCCTACCTAGGAAAATAGTAAACCAAAAACAATACCACGTTCCTAGAGGGACTGCAGAATTAGTGCCACCATCAAGGACTTGAAGGATGCAGGGGTGGTGATTCCCACCACATCCCCATTCAACTCACCTATTTGGCCTGTGCAAAAAACAGATGGACCCTGGAAAATGACTGGATTATTGAAAACTTAACCAGGTGGTAACTCCAATTGCAGCTGCTGTTCCAGATGTGGTTTCATTGCTTGAGCAAATTAATACATCTCCTGGTACCTGGTATACAGCTATTGATCTGGCTAATGCCTTTTTCTCCGTACCTGTTTTGAAGGACCACCAGAAGCAGTTTGCCTTCAGCTGGCAAGGCCAGCAATACACCTTCACTGTCCTACCTCAGTTGTATATCAACTCTCCAGACCTCTGTCATAACTTAGTCCTGAGGGATCTTGATCACCTTTCCTTTCCACAAGATGTCACACTGGTCCATTACATTGATGACATCATGCTGATTTGACCTAGTAAGGAAGAAGTATAAATGATTCTAGACTTATTGATAAGACATTTGCATGCTAGAGGGTGAGAAATTAACCTGACAAAAATTCAGGCACTTTCCACCTCCGTGAAATTTCTAGGGGTCCAGTGGTGGGGACGTGTTGAGCTATTCCTTCTAAAGTAAAGATAAGTTGTTGTTGTATCTGGCCCCTCCTACAACTAAAAAGGAGGCATAACACCTGGTGAGCCTCTTTGGGTTTTGGAGGCAACATATCCCTCATTTGGGTGTGCTACTCCAGCCTATTTATCAAGTGACTTAAAAAGCTGCTAGTTTTGTGTGGGGCCCAAAACAAGAGAAGGCTCTGCAACAGGTTCAGGCTGCCATGCAAGCCGCTCTGCCACTTGGACCATATGATCCGGCAGATTCAATGGTTCTTGAAGTGTCAGTGGCAGATAGAGATGCTGTTTGGAGTCTTCACCCTATTGGTGAATCATAGCACAGACCTTTGGGATTTTGGACTAAAGCCCTGCTATCCTCTGCAGATAACTACTCTCCTTTTGAGAAACAGGTTTTGGCTCGTTACTGGGCCTGACCAGAGACTGAACGCTTAACCATGGGCCACCAAGTCACCATGTGGCCTGAGCTGCCCATCATGAACTGAATGTTGTCTGACCCACAGTCATAAAGTCAGATGTGCACAGCAGCACTCCATCATTAAACGGAAGTGGTATATACAAGATCGGACTTGAGCAGAACATGAAGGCACAAGTAAGTTACATGAGAAAGTGACCCAAATGCCCATGGTCTCCACTCCTGTCACATTACCTTCCCTCACCCAGTCTGTACCTATAGCCTCACGGAGAGTTCCTTATGATCAGTTGACTGAGGAAGAGAAAACTCATCCCTGGTTTAGAGATGGTTCTGCATGATGTGGATAGCAGCAGCACTATAGCCCCTTTCTGGGACCTCCGTGAAGGACAGTAATGAAGGGAAATCCTCCCAAAGGGCAGAACTTTGAGCAGTACACCTGCTTGTTCACTTTGCTTAGAAAGAGAAATGGGCGGATGTGCAATTGTATACTGATTCATGGGCTGTGACTAATGGTTTGGCTGGATGGTCAGGGGCTTGGAAGGAACATGATTGGAAAATTGGAAACAATTAGGTATGGAGAAGAGGTATGTGGATAGACCTCTCTGAATGGACCAAAGAAGTGAAGATATTTGTGTCTCACATGAATGCTCACTAAAGGGTGAGCTCAGCAGAGGAAGATTTTAACAATCAAGAGGATAGAATGATGCATTCTGTGGAAACTAGTCATCCTCTTTCCCCAGCCACTCCTGTCATTGTCCAGTAGGCTCATGAACAAAGTGGCCATGGGGGCAGGGATGGAGATTATGCGTGGGTTCAGCAACATGGACTTCCACTCACCAAGGCCAACTTGGCTGCAGCCACTGCTAAGTGCCCAATCTGCCAGCATCAGAGACCAACACTGAGTCCCCGATATGGAACTATTCCTCAGGGTGGTCAGCCTGCAACCTGGTGGCATGTTGATTACATTGGACCGCCTCCATCATGGAAAGGATAGCGTTTTGTTCCTACTGGGATAGACACTTACTCTGGATACAGATTTGCCTTCCCTGCACCCAATGTTTCTGCCAAAAGTATCATCCGTGGACTTACAGAATGCTTATTCACAATCATGATATCCCACACAGCATTGCTTTGGATCACGGGACTCACTTCACACAAACGAAGTGTGGCAATGCACCCTTGTTGTGCATTGGTCTTATTTGTTCTCCATCATCGTCAAGAAGCTGGCTTGATAGAATGAATGAATGGCCTTCTGAAGACACAATTACGATGTCAGCTAGGTGGCAATACCTTGCAGGGTTGGGACAATGTTCTCAAAAAAAAAAAAAAAAAGTTATCCAGGAGGCCGTATATGCTTTAAACCAGTGTCCAATATATGGTGCTGTTTCTCCCATAGCCAGGATTCATGGGTCCAGGAATCAAGGGGTGGAAATGGGAGTTGCACCACTCACTATTAGCCCTAGTGACCGAATCGCAAAATTTTTGCTTCATGTCCCCGTGACCCTATGCTCTGTGGGTCTAGAGGTCTTAGTTTCAAAGAGAGAAACATCACTGATTCTATTGAACCTGGAAGTTAAGAGTGCCACCTGGCCACCTGGGGCTCCTCACGCCTCTGGATCAACAGGCAAAGAAGTGAGTTACTGTATTGGCTGGTGTGATTGATCCTGATTATCAAGGGGGAATCAGATTGATATTACATAATGGAGGTAAAGAAGAGTATGTCTAGAATACAGCAGATCCCTTAGGACATCTCTTACTATTACCATGCCCTGTGATTAAAGTCAATGGAAAACTACAGCAATCCAATTCCTACATAACTACTAATGACCCAGGCCCTTCAAGAATGAAGGTATGGCTCACTCCACCAGGTAAAGAATCATGACCAGCTGAGGTGCTTGCTGAGGGCAAAGAGAATATGGAATAGATGATGGAAGAAGGTAGTTCTAAATACCAGCTATGACCTGTGAGCAGTTGCAGAAATGAGGACTCTAATCGTTTTTAGCATTTCTTCTTTGTATATGTGTGTGTGTGTGTGTGTGTGTGTATCTTTGTTTTATTTCCTCCATTATTCCATTACCTATTATAAAATATAAGATGTAAACTGGGCTAGTGCATTTTTGGTTGTACACATGATAGTTGTAACATGTTAGGTGTCAAGTATGACTTCATAATTGTCTTTATTTGGAGATTATGTTATGGTTTAAGGAGTTGTGTACAAGTGCCAAGTTGACAAGGCATGGATTGTGATGGTTAAGGTTATGTGTCAACCTGGCTAGGCCATGATTCTCGTGGTTTGGCAGATATTATGCAGTCATCCTCCATTTTGTGATCTGATGTCAGCAGTCAATCAGCTGAAAGCCAATCAACTGAAAGCCAACCAGTTTCCTTGGTGGTGTGGCCTGTATCCAATATATATGGATGTTCTGGCAAAGCTCTCTCTGGATTCTGCATCCAACTCATCATCCTCTGACCTCCCAATTTTGGGTTTGTAAGCTCCTGCAACCACGGGAGTCAGGAGAAGCCTCCAGCTTGACGCCTGACACAGATTTGGAACTTGTCAGCCTCCACAACTGCGTGAGTCATTTCCTTGAGATACATCTCTCTCTCTCTCTCTCTCTATATATATATATGTATATATGCTTCACTGGTTTTGCTCCTCTAGAGAACCCAGCCTAAGACACCTGCCAAAAGCCTCATAAGTATGGTTACTAATCAACCTAGGAATTCCACTTCTATGAATTATCCTAAGGAAATGGTTATGAATTTGCTCAACATTTAGCTTTTGAGAGTGTTAATTAACATAAAAATCTGGAACGTCGTAGGAAAATATTTACTGACATGGAATAAGATTCATGACCGTCTATTAAGTGAAAAACAGGTTACAAAGCAGGATGATTCTATTAAAATATAAATAACCTAGAAAAGTACATTTCAAACTACTCAGCACATGGCAGGCACTCAATATTTATTAAATGAATGAGTAAATTTTAGTAAGAGTTAGCACTGGGTGGTGAAATTATGGGTGATTTTATATTTTCTTGCTCCCTTATTTACCCTCGTTTATATTTTCTAATTTTCTATGGTGAATATATATACCTTTATAACGAGAAAAAATGTTTATTGAAATAAAAAATATAGTTGTTGTGTCTTAGTAGTTCAGAGCTAGAAGGAACTTTAGAGACGAAGGCACACATGGCTAGTTAGTGGTAGACACCCAGATTTCCCAACTACACACAAACACCTTCCAGAGCCAAGGAGAAAATATGGTTGGATTGTTTCCTGTTCTGGATTTTCCCTGGCCAGGACAAACTCTCTCAGTGTGGCAATTCAGAAGTGGATTTAGGGAGGAAAAAACAAAGGGTATTAATACTCCTCAGCAAGATATAAAACGTCATGAAAAATCTTATTAATAAACTGCGTGCCACATAGTGTTTGCTGTAGCCGGGCCTGACCACCCCTCCAGTGCCCTCAGTTGGGACTCCAGCAGGGACATCCCCTAGGACTCCCTTTCTGGCCAATATGTGGGAGAGAAGTCTCTGTCCCTTGGAGGAGGAAGCTTTCTGGTGGTCCCCACATTTTGGCTTCTCTTCAAAGCCTGTCCTTTTTCAAAATTCTTAACTGAGTTGCTAAGTCTCTACTCAGATGTCCTTTCTTTTTATTCAGCCTTTACTGCTGGCATTCATGCTCAACTTTAGAAGTTGCTGCACTTTATTATATGAAATAATTACTGCTACTAACAGCTCTTTGTTCTGCAAATCAGTTCATTTTATCCAATATTTTTGAGTACCTTCTGGGTGCTAAGCATTGGTGAACCCAGAAACGTACAAAAAGGTATTTATCCAAGAGAAATGAAGACATATACCCACAAAAAGACTTGTACAAGAATGTTCACAGCCACTTTAGTCACAATAGTCAAAAACTGGAAACAACACAAGTGTCCATCCACAGAAGAATGGATAAACAAATTGTGGTATATGCATATAATAGAATACTGCTCAGTAGTAAAAAAGGGTGAAATACTGATATACACAACAACATGGATGAATCTCAAATACATTGTACTCAATGAGAGAAGCATACTGTATGATTCCATATTTAAGAAGTTTTAGAAGAAGTAAAGCTAAACTAAGGCGAAAAAAGTCAGAACAGCAGTTGCCTTTGGATGGGTGGATGAAGGACACTGAATGAGAAGGGACAGAGAATAGTGAGAGGTGAAAAGGTTCTATGTCATGAAAGCTGGTTGCTGTGGAGTTGATCTCAACTCATGTTGACCCCATGTGTGTCAGAGTAGAGCTATGTTCTAGGCTTTTAAATGGCTCATTTTTCGGAAGTAGATTGCCACACCTGTCATCCAAGGCACCTCTGGGTGGATTCGAGCCACCAGACTTTGGCTTAGCAGCGGAACGTTAACCATTTGCTCCACCCAGGGAAATGGGTGTGTATTACTCAGGTGTATCCACTAGCTGAAATTGTATAGCCTAAGATTTTTGTATTTTAATATGTGTGAGTTTTACTTGAAAGGAAATAGTAATAATAAAACAGAGTGGGGATGAGAAGTGGGTAGAGGTATAGATGAAACAAGGACAAAATGTTGGTAATGGTTGAAACTAGGAGATCGTTACATGAGTATTCTTTATATTATTCTCTCTGTATACGTTTGAAATTTTCTATAATACAGTTTTTTAAAAATTATGAACTATGTTATCTGTCTGTATTGTAGTCAGGGTCCCAGCAGGAAGTATATATCAAAAAAACAAGACCAAACCCGTTGCTGTGGAGTCGATTCCAACTCATAGTGGCCCTATAGGACAGAGTAGAACTACCTCATAGGGTTTCCAAGGAGCGAGTGGCTGATGGATTCAAACTGCTGACCTTTTGGTTAGCAGCCGAGCCCTTAACCACAGAGTCACCAGGGCTCCACTTAAAATTGGATAATTTGGGGATATTTTAATAAAGAAACTATTTATAACTATGTATTTAGTATAGAGGAACTACAAAGGCTGTTCAAAATTGTTTCCTTCCAAAGAGTACAGAAGGAGCCCTGGTGGCGTAATGGTTAAGCACTAGGCTGCTAACCAAAAGGTAGGTGGTTAGAACTCACCAGCCGCTCTTTGGCAGAAAGATGTTGCAGTCTGCTTCCATAAAGATTACAGCCTAGAAAACCCTATGGAGCAGTTCCACTCTGTCTGATAGGGTTGCTATGAGTCTGAATAGACTCAATGGCACACAACAGCAGAGTACGGTATGGAAAGGAGGGTGAAAAGTAACTTTACAGTGAAGAAACCTAACAAATGCTACCTCAGCCTGATGATCAAGGTTAACATCAGTAGTCATGAATCATGATGACAGTATGTACTCTTAAAATGATGTGTTGAAAATAGCACTTTACCGCTCTGGTCTCCCTCCCCAAAACCCATAACCCCAGTCTAATCATGAGAAACACATTAGACAAATTGCAGTAGAGGGACATCCTACAATATACCTGACCAATACTCCTCAAAACTGTCAGGGTCATCAAAAACAAGGAAAGTCTGAGAAACTGTCACAGCTAGGAGGAGCCAAAGGAGACAAGATGACTAAATGTAATGTATCCTAAATGGGATCCTGGAGAGCAAAATGGACTTAGTAAATTCAGGCAATATGAACAAACTTTAAAAAAAAAGAGACCCATTTCCATCGAGTTCTTCCGACTCATAACAATCCTATAGGACAGAGAGGAATGATGTTGGTACACTAATTGTATGTACCATACTAATATGTTAATAATAGAGGAGACTGTGCATAGGGTATATGGAGATTTGTACTATCTTCTCAATTTTTCTATAAATCTAAAACCATTCTACAAAGTAAAGCCTATTTTTAAAAAAATTCTAAGCCCCGCCCTCAAGGAGCATAGTGGTTGGGAGCATGAACTCTGGAGTTAGTCTCCTGAATTTAAATTCTGGCTCCACCACTAACTGGCTGTGGGCCCTTGAGAGAGTTATGTCACCTCTTGGCAAGTCAGTTTCTTCTTCTGTAACGTGGGGGAAAATACTAGTACCTACCTCATGGGGATGCTGTGAGTATTAAATGAGATACTCTATACAAAGTGCTCAGCACTTTATACTTTATAGTGGTTGAGAGTGTACATTTTGGAACCAGGCAATCTAGAATCCAAATCCTAGTTCCTCCAGTATCTATTTATAAAATCTTGGACAAGTCACTTGGAGTTGCTGAGTCTCAGTTTCCTTAGCTATAAAATGGAATGAAATAACACCTACCCTCAAGGGTAGTTGGGAGGATTAAATGAGCTCATGTATGTAAAGCACCTGATATGTAGGGGCTGTAGGAGTACAGTGGGTGTGCAATAAGAATCCAGGGGAGGCTGAAATAAAAGTGCCTGGGAGTCTAGGAAGGCTTTCCCAAGGAGGCCACTGAAAGAGGCCTGCTCTAGCTTCTGGGCTATGGGCACTGCTGGGCCTGCTTCACAGTCCTCCAAGGTCCCATGGGACCTCCTCCCCCATTCTGTGAGGTCCTCCCAGGTCCTCAGCACTGGAACAAAGCTTTTTGTCTGCTGTTCTCCCACTGTTCTCTATCTAAACTCTGATTAGGCCCTTAGCTGGCTTTGCCCTGCTTGTCTGCCTGTCACATTCAATTCCATTCCAGGACATTCATTCTTCCCTGGTCCCACTGTCCCTGAGTGTGAGGCTCTGGGATATGGGGCCTGGTTTTAATCGTCCTTGGTTCCCACAATACTGAGACTGTGTCTGGAACACAGCAGTTTCCCAGTACATGGCAGTTGAAGAGAATGAAATTATTGATAAACTAGCTCCCAGGCCTTGATGTGGTCAGATTTCAAGGCACTGAGGAACACCCCCACACACCTCCTTCAAAAATACCGTCTCTCTCTGGACTCCCTTTAGCCGCAAACTCTATGATTAGAGATTCATTGCTTTGGTTTAAGCCGAATAGGGACCTTATACCTGATAAAAATGCAATATTCTGGGTTTAGGAAGGGGGAGGAAAAATGGGATCTCAGTGATTTGGCCTTGGCTGCGTGAAGGAAATTAGGAGAAGCATAGGGACAAAGGAAGGGAGTCCTAGGGTGGAATGAGCTTTCTTGGGGCTAGGAAGGGGTCAGGAATAATCTAGAGCCTTGCTACTCAAAGTGAGGGCAGGGGACCAGGAGCACTGGATCACCAGCAAGCTTGTCGGAAATGAAGAATCTTAGGCCCTGCCCCAGACGTACTGAATCAGGATTTGCATTTGCACAAGATCCCCAGATGATTCATGTCCATGTTACTGTCTGAGAAGCCCGGCTCTAGTTCTTCCTGTTCTCGTGAGCCTGCCCTGCTCACTCTCCCGCTCCCCCAGTACACCTGAAGATGTTTCCCTTGGAGGCTTTTTCATTTAGAAAGTCATTCAACAAACACTGAGTGGCTAGTCTATGCCAAGCACTGGGGATACAGAAATTAACAACAGACAGAGAAGCAGACGGGAAACCAACCAACCCAGTGTGGGAAATGCTGAGATAATGATGCTGGGTATGGAATGGTTATGCGAGGACTAGAGAAGGACCCCTAGCCTGTGGTGGGGGTAGTGGTCAAGAAAAGCTTTTTGGAGCTGTACTCCTCTCCCCCTTCACTTGCCCAAATCTCACTCACTGATTCCACTCTGATCCTGAAGCCAGCACCACTCACTTGGCCTAAAATCTTCCTCCTCTGATTATTTCACAGTTTTGTGTCAGGTTTCATCTCATTAACTAGACTGTACTCTTGTACTCTTCTTGTTTCCTCCCATTCTAATCCCTAGCTGATCCTGAATGAATGATGAATGAATGAATAATATGGTACAGATTATAATTCCCCAAGTGAGACCCACTCCTTTTTCCTACCGTCTATCAACCTGCTTTGCAGACCCACTTATCCATCTCTTCCTGTCTACATCTGATTTTTTGAAACATGAGTATTTATTTCCTTATTTATCAATTGCTTAGTAGAAGCAGCGCTCAGAGCAACCTAGGAGGCCTAGCGTAAGGAAGTGATTAAAAGCACAGACTTAAGCCAGATGTCTGAGTTCATGTCCTGATTTCATTATTTAGTAGGTGAGTGACTTTGGGCATGCTACCTAACTTCTCTGTGCCTCTGTTTCCACATCTACCAAATGGAGATAGTAATAGCACTGTATTCATAAGGTTACTGGGGGCATTCCATGAGTTGCTATCTGTAAAGCATTTAGAACAGTGCTTGGCACTTGCTACCAGTATGAGAAAGTGTTTGCTATTCTTGAGAACCTGCTGTGTGCTGGGCCTGTGATTCCTTTGCATGATCTCATGTAATCAGGAAGGCCGCCAATGATCATCTGCAAATAGTGAAGGACTGGAGGCTGGACTTCCTCACACACAGAGAGCAAGTCAGAGCTGCAGGAGAGAGGTCTTTGCCACCAGTAGAAGGCCAGGCTGTGGGCTTGCCTGGGGGCATCACAGTCTAGTAACCACTTTCATGGGAACTAGAAAGGCCTTCTTCTCCAGTTTTTCTCAGCAGGGGCTCTGTGATTCTCTTGTCAGGGATCTCTCTGACCTCCTCCTCTTTGAAACCTCAGGGGCTGGTGCCCTTTCCACTTCCTCTCACTGCTAATTGGAAGTCAGTGGGTTGGCTGGTAGGCAGATGGTGATACCCAGGCTTGGCTGGCATTGAAACTTGTTTTGTAGAGTTCATATTTAGTGAGTTCTGAAGGTCAAAGGGCCAACGAGTTTAACTTGAGTAACCTCTGGGCCTTGATCGAGTCTGTTTCTTGTAAGTCAGTGTTGCTGCCACCTGCCTCCTACCCATCCAGTGGAATAGGAACAGGGTGCACACCCTGACATCTAAGACTAAGCAGTAGAGTAGGGAGGGCATCTTTTACTCTGGGCCAGCTCAAAGACATTTGGCTAACTCTGTGGTTCTGAGATGTTCTTAGAAATTTGGAGGATTTTGCACCATAGCCAGGCTGCTCTGAGCTGGGTGGAATGGGATTGGTTTCTGACTTCTTAAAGACATTTTTATTGTGCTTTAGGTAAAGTTTACAGCATAAATTATGGTTTCTGACTTTTGGCCTGCGGCCCAACTCAGCAGAAGGATGCACTCAACCTTGGGGGACAAGCAGGTTACTGATACTGTTTTTTAGACCTCATGGAGGAGCTTTTGAGATGTCTTCCAAGTTGAGATCACTACTTTAAGGGGCTGACCATGGGGGTCACAGAGATAGCACAATGTTTTGGTAATATAGAGGTTCCTCTCAGCTACTAGGAGATTGTCATCAACTCAGACAATTGTCACCTTAGACAGTGGCAGCTTGGTCATGACCTTTACTTCTTCTATTTACCATTCCATATTCTGTGAAAGAGTGATGATATCACAGTCTCTCCTGTTCTTAACAGAGACCCTCAGGAGCCTCCTTTTCTTTTTTCAAACATTTTATTTTTAAACAATTTCATACTTACAGAGAAGCTGCATAATGTAAAGAATTCTCATATACCCTTCACCCAGATTTACCAATTGTTAACATTTTGATGCATTTGTCCTCTCTCTTTCTCACTCTCCACATTTACGTATATACCACACATATATAATTATAAATAAATATATATATACACACATATAATTTTTACCTGAACCACTTGAAAGTAAGTTATGGACATAAACTACACTTACGTCTTAATACTTCAGTGTGTATTTTCTAAGAACAAATGTGTTTTGTTACATAATCACAGTATAATTATAAAATTCAGAAAATTTAACATTACTCCAATACTAACTAGAATACTAAATTTGTATTCTAATTTTACCAATTTCCAATTATGTCCTTTTATAGCAGAATTTTTTTCAGTCCAGGATCTAATCCAAACAAGCATTATATTTTGTTGTCAGGTGCCTTTAGTCTCTTTAATCTGGAGCTGTTTCTTAGCCTTACTTTGTCTTTCATGTCGTTTTGAGTTTTCTGAATGAAAATAAATCTGAAAGCTTTCTTGTGTCTATGACTTCTGTAAATGCTCACTTGAAAAAAAAAAAAGAAATCCTTTTCAGTTCCTTGCCTTTGAAGCCTCAGGACAGGTGGGTTTGACAACAGTCTATTTTGGTCAAGCCTGGGCATTTTTGGCTGATCTATCTACACTAGTCTCAGATGATCCTGGGATTTGCTCTTGGGTACACAGTAGATGCTTAATAAGTCCTTGTTGATGTGCCAGGAGAGAAAGTGGATTTGACTACAGGATTAAATAACCCAAATGACATTCCAGGAAGGTTTTGCTGATGTAGGTAGAGAGACAAAGGGTTGGCCCTTCCAGAGGTCAGTACTGTGAGGTGTTAATCCAAGGGCGACATGCAGGCCTAGAATTCTTTACCTTATTTCTATTATGTAGTACACTAAGGCTTTCTTTCTCCTCAAATTCCCCAGCAAAAGAGTCAGGAAACTCCGCTTTAGGTTGTTAAATACATTAGGGGAGAAAGCAAACCACGGTTCTGTCAGGATCCTACAAACATGTGACACTTTTTTTTTTTTTTGAGTTTATATATATATATTTTAATTGTACTTTAGGTGAAGGTTTACAGAACAAATAGTTTCTCATTAAACAGTCAGTACACATATTGTTTTATGACATTGGTTAACAACCCCATGACATGTCAACACTCTCCCTTCTTGACTCTTTTTTTTTTGGTGAAACTACACATAGCCAAAGACACACCATTTCAAAAATTTCTACATGCACAATTCAATGACATCGATTACGTGCTTCCAGTTGTGCTGCTATTCTCACTTTAGATGAAGGTTTACAGAACAAAACAGTTTCTCATTAAACAGTTAGTACACATGTTGCCCTATGACAATGATTAACAACCCCACTACATGTCAACATGTCCTTACTCAACTTTGAGTTCCCTATCACCAGCTTTCCTGTCCCCTTCTGCCTTCTAGTCCTTGACACATATTTTTTTTACCTCTTGTCTGGGGTCTATACTTTTGGATCATGTCCTCAGGAAAAATAGAGAACAGACCTTTGAAGACAAGCTAATTGTGGTAGCCAGCCTCCAAGATGTTCCCTAATGATCCTGGCCTGCTGGTGTCTACACCCTGGTATAGTCCCCTCCCACACTGAATCAGGGCTGGCCTAGGTGATCGGTAGAATATGGCAAAAGTGACAGCTTGTGACTTTCAGGGCTGTTATACAAGATAATTCAGCTTACGCCTTGGTCTCTTGACTAGCTTATTCTGGCAGAAGCCAGCTACCTTGAGGCCAATAGCCAGCACCAACTTGTCAACCATGCAAGTGGCTATCTTAGTCATCTAGTGCTCTATAACAGAAATACCACCAGTGGATAGCTTTCACAAAGAGAAATTTATTTCCTTACAGTCTAGTAGGCTGGAAGTCCAAATTCAGGGTATCAGCTCCAGGGGAAGGCTTTCTCTGTTGGCTCTTGAGGAAGGTTCTCGTTATCAATCCACCCCTGGACTAGGAGCTTCTCAGTGCAGAAACCACGGGTCCAAAGGACACACTCTGCTCCCGGTGCTGCTTTCTTGGTGGTACAAGGCCCCTAACTCTCTGCTTCCCTTTCCTTTTATCTCTTGTGAGATAAAATGTGGTGCAGGCCACACCCCAGGGAAACTCCCTTTACATTGGATCAGGGATGTGACCTTAGTAAGGGTGTTATAATCCCAACCTAACCCTCTTTAACATAAAATTACAATCCCAAAATGGAGGACAACCACACACTACTGGGAATCATGGCCCAGCCAAATTGATACATACATTATGGGGGGGACATAATTCAATCCATGACAGTGAGCCATCTTGGAAATGGATCCTCCAGCTCCAGTCAAGCCTTCAGATGACTACCACCCTGATCAGCACCTGACTGCAACCTCATGAGAGACCCAGAGGCAGAATTTCCTTTTCAGTTCAAGGTGCTCCCAAATTCCTGACCCACAGGAATTGTGAGAGATAATAAATTATTATCATTATTTAAAGGCATGAAATTTTGGAGTAATAGATAATTGATACATTATTCCAGTCACTCCTAGATATATACCCAGGAGAAATGAAAATATATGTCCACACAAAAACCTGTACATGAATGTTCATTACAGCATTATTCCCAATAGCCAAAAAGTGGAAATAACCCAATGTCCATCAACTGATGAATGAATAAATAAAATGTGGTATATCCATACAACGAAATATTACTCAGCCATAAAAGGGAATGAAGTACTGATACATGCTACAACATGGCTGTTTGTAAAATAAAAAGTATAAAGAGACAAGACTATCTGGGGGACCACACAGAAGTTTCCTTCCAGTTCTTTTTGATTAAAATAATCTAGTATCTCTTTTGGTGGGTGCTTGAAGGTCCTAAGAAACTTACCTGGCTATAAGGTGGAAAGGAGCTGCTGGAATTGAAAGTCAGGAACAAAGGGAAATGATCTTCTGCTAAAATGATTAAAGAAAAATTCGAACCCACTAAATGCTGTACATTAAGAATCATGAATTATAATCCCTACAAGATGAGATTTTGGGGAGGAAATTAATAATAGAATGCAAATTCCTAATTAATTCCTGGTGAGAGTTTGATGCTTCCACTCTCTAAGAATAACAGTTAAAAGCAGTCTTGCCTCCTACACCTGCACTAAAGCTTTGGCCCAGAGTAGTGTCTTTTCTGAACTCTCTGGAGTTATAGATTAGAAATGGTAACTGCCTTCCTTTAGCAATATGCATAACTATATGTTGAGTGCCAAAAAGTTTTGTAAATTTTATTTTAAAATAAAATTTGTAACGGGTACTGAGTTTCTGTTTGGAGTGATGAAAACGTTTTGGAAATAAATAGTGGTGATAGTTGCACAGCATATACACAAAATTAAAAAAATTTAAAAATCTGGCTGTACTTATTTTCCCCTTTAAAAAAAAGTTCCTTAGAAACAATTCCTTACCTTTTAAAATTAACTCGTAATTTTAGAGCCCAAGGATAATCAAGATGGCCTATAGTTATTTAGCATACATAAATGGGGGATTAAGATCTTTTTTCCGTTTTTTTTTTTTTTAATGACATGATATTTAAGGTAAACCGTAGCCCCATTTTATAGACGAGAGAGGTGAGAACTAAGGACATTTAGTGATTTGCTCAAACTGGCATGGGTAATGCTTATCGTAACTGGGATTCTCAATCCAAAATTCTCACTGTTATTCATCTACTGGTGCTCTAAGGGATTGAATAAAGAAGACCAATTATCTAACGAATGGCATCTATGCTGCCCAGTGGTGACTTGCCTCTACCACAAAGTATCAGATCTGAGATTTAATTATTCCATCCAACTGAAGCCTTAAATACATCAATGTGCATTATAAGAAATATAACAAAATATACCCAATATTTTTGCATTTCTACGTCTGCCACATTGACACACGTTGTTGTTGTTTTAGGTGCCGTCGAGTCAGTTCCAACTCATAGCCACCCTGTGTACAACAGCACGAAACACTGCCTGATCCTGCACCATCCTCATGATCACTGTTATGCTTGAGCTCGTTGTTGCAGACACTGTATCAATCCATCTCCTTGAGTGTCTTCCTCTTTTTCACTAACCCGCTACTTTACCAAGCATAATGTCCTTCTCCAGGGACTGGTCCCTCCTGACAACTTGTCCAAAGTATGTGAGAAGTGGTCCTGCCATCCTTGCTTCTAAGGAGCATTCTGCCTGTACTTCTTCCAAGACAGATTTGTTCATTCTTCTGGAAGTCCATGGTATATTCAATATTCTTTGCCAACACCATAATTCAAAGGCATCCATTCTTCTTTGGTCTTCTTTATTCATTGTCCAGCTTTCTCAATCACAGAAGGCAACTGAAAAATACCATGGCTTGGGTCAGGTGCACCTTAGTCCTCAAAGTGACATCTTTGCTTTTTCAACACTTTAAAGACATCTTTTGTAGCAGATTTGCCCAATGCAACGTAGTTTGATTTCTTGACTGCTGCTTCCAAGGGTATTGATTATGAATCCAAGTAAAATGAAATCCTTGACAACTTCAGTCTTGTCTCTGTTTATCATGATGTTGCTTATTGGTCTAGTTGTGAGGATTTTTGTTTTCTTCATGTTGACGTGCAATCCATACTGAAGGCTGTAGTCTTTGAACTTCATCAGTAAGTACTTCAAGTCCTCTTCACTTTTCAGCAAGTAAGGTTGTGTCATCTGCATATCACAGATTGTTAATGAGTCTTCCTCCAATCTTAATGCTGAGTTCTTCTTCTTATAGTCCAGCTTCTTGGATTATATGCTCAGCATACAGATTGAATAAGTATGGTGAAAGGATACAACCCCGACGCACACCTTCCCTGACTTTAAACCACGAAGTATCCCCTTGTTCTGTCTGAACCACTGCCTCTTGGTCTATGAACAGGTTCCTCATGAGCAGAATTAAGTGTTCTGGGGTTCCCATTCTTCACAATTTTATCCATAATTTGTTAAAATCCACACAGTCAAATGCCTTTGCATAGTCAATAAAACACAGGTAAACATCTTTCTGATATTCTCTGCTTTCAGCCAAAAGCCATCTGACATCAGCAATGATAGCTCTCGTTCCACGTCCTCTTCTGAAACTGGCTTGAATTTCTAGTAGTTCCTGTCGGTTTACTGCTGCAACCGCTTTTGAATGCTCTTCAGCAAAATTTTACCTGCATGTAATATTAATGAAGAGCCCTGGCAGCACAGTGGTTAAGAGCTATGGCTGCTAACCAAAAGGTCACCAGCTCAAAGCCACCAATCACTCCTTGGAAACCCTATAGGGCACTTCTACTCCATCCTGTAGGGTTGCTATGAGTCTGAATCGACTGAACGGCAATGGGATTGAGTTTTTTGTTTTTTAATATATTAATGATATTGTTCGATAATTTCTGCATTCTGTTGAATTATCTTTCTTTGGAATGAGTACAAATATGGATCTCTTCCAGTCACTTGGCCAGGTAACTGTCTTCCAAATTTCTTGGCATACGGGTGAGCACCTCCATTGTTGCATCCATTTGTTGAAACATCTCAATTGGTATTCCATCAATTCCTGAAGCCTTGTTTTTTGCCATTCCCTTCAATGCATCTTAGACTTCTTTCTTCAGTACCTTTGGTTCTTGATCGTTTGCTAACCTTCTGAAATGGCTGAATGTCAACCAATTCTTTTTGGTACAGTGACTCTGTGTATTCCTTCCATTATTCTTAGATGCTTCCTGCGTTGTTTAATATTTTCCCCATAGAATCCTTCAATATTGCAACTAGAGGCTTGAATTTTTTCTCAGTTCTTTCAGCTTGAGAAATGCCGAGAGTGTTCTTCTCTTTTGGTTTTCTAACTGTAGGTCTTTGCACATTTCATTATAATACTTTACTTTGTCTTCTCGAGCTGCCCTTTGAAATCTTCTGTTCAACTCTTTGACTTCATCATTTCTTTCTTTTGCTTAAGCTACTGTATGTTCAAGAGTAAGTTTCAGAGTCTCTTCTGACATTCATTTTGGTCTTTTCTTTCTTTCCTATCTTTTTAGTGACCTTTGCTTTCGTCATTAGTGTTTAATGAGTCAAATCTATTCTTGATTTAGATAGTCTCTAAATTCAGGTGGAATATACTCAAGGTCATACTTTGGCTCTCATGGACTTGTTCTAGTTTTCTTCAACTTCAGCTTGAACTTGCATATGAGCAATTGATGGTCTGTTCCACAGTCGGCCCCTAGCCTTGTTCGGACTGATGATATTGAGCTTCTCCATCATCTCTTTCCACAGAGGTAGTCAATTTGATTCCTGTGTATTTCATCTGGTGAAGTCCACGTATATCGTCACCATTTATGTTGGTGAAAAAAGGTATTTGCAATGAAGAAGTCACTGGTCTTGCAAAATTCTACCATGCAATCGCCTGCATCTTTTCTTTCACCAAGGCCATATTTTCCAATGACTGATTCTTTCTGTTTCCAACTTTCGCATTCCAGTCACCAGTAATTATCAATGCATCTTGATTGCATATTTGATCAATTTCAGACTGCAAAAGTTGGTAAAAATCTTCAACTTCCTTGTCTTTGGCATGAGTGGTTGGTGTGTAAATTTGAATAATGGTCATATTAACAGGTCTTCCTTGTAGGTGTATGGATATTATCCTATCACTGACAGCACTGTACTTCAGGACAGACATTGAAATGTTCTTTTTGAAGATAAATGTAATGCCATTCCTCTTCAATTTGTCATTCCAGGAATAGTAGACCATATGATTGTCTGATTCAAAATGGCCAGTACCAGTCCATTTCAGCTCACTAATGCCTAGGATATCGATGTTTATGCATTCCATTTCTTTTTTTTTTTTAATTGTACTTTAGATGAAGGTTTACAGAACAAACTAGCTTCTCATTAAATAGTTAGAACACATATTGTTTTATGACATTGGTTAACAACCCCATGACATATCAACACTCTCCCTTCTCGACCTTGGGTTCCCTATTACCAGCTTCCCTGTCCCCTTCTGCCTTCTAGTCCTTACCCCTGGTCTGGTGTGCCCCTTTAGTCTCGTTTTGTTTTGTGGGCTTGTCTAATCTTTGGCTAAAGAGTGAACCTCAGGAGTGACTTCATTACTGAGCTAAAAGGGTTTCTGGGGGCCATACTGTCGGGATTTCTCCAGTCTCTGTCAGGCCAGTAAGTCTGGTCTTTTTTTGTGAGTTAGAATTTTGTTCTACATTTTTCCCCAGTCCTGTCTGGGACCCTCTATTGTGATCCCTGTCAGAGCAGTCAGTGGTGGTAGCTGGGCACCATCTGGTTGTACTAGACTCAGTCTGGTGGAGGCCATGGTAGTTGTGTTCCATTAGTCCCTTGTGTCTTGAGTTTTCTTCATTCTCCCTTGCTCCCTAAGGGGTTGAAACCAGTGGAGTATCTTAGATGCCCACTCACAGGCTTTTAAGACCCCATAAGCTACTCACCTAAGTAGAATGTAGAATGTTTTCTTTATAAACTATGTTAGGCCAATTGAGCTAGACGTTTCCTGAGACCATGGTCCCCACAGCCCTTAGCCCAGTAATTTGGTCCCTCAGGGACCCATTTCATTTTTTACTATTTTCCAGTTTTTCTACACTCATGCTTTGTGCATTCCACGTTCCTATTTTTAATGGATATTTGCAGCTGTTTCTTCTTATTTTGAGTCGTGCCACCTCAGCAAAATGAAGGTCCCGAAAGCTTTACTACATCCATGCCATTAAGGTCGACTTTACATTGAGGAGGCCACTCTTCCCCAGTCTTATTTTGAGTGCCTTCCAACATGAGGGGCTCATCTTCCGGCACTACATCAGATAATGTTCTGCTGCTGTTCGTAAGGTTTTCACTGGCTAATTTTTCAGAAATAGACCGCCAGTTACTTCTTCCTCATCTGTCTTAGTATGGAAGCTCAGCTGAAACCTGTCCACCAAGGGTGACCCTGCTAATATTTAAAATACCAGTAATAGTTTCCAGCATCACAGCAACATGCAAGCCACCATATTATGACCAACTGACAGAAGTGTGGGGATAGTGACACATAGATTCAACATAATCCTGTTTGTGATCTGAGACTTCTTCTAAAAGTGAATAGCTGATTCTAAAATTTATAGGGAGGACCTAGCATATCCAAATAAATATTGGAAAAAAAGGCAGAAGAAAGTTAGAGGACTCACACTGTCCAACTTCAAGGCTTACTGGAAAGCGGCAATAATCAAGACAGCATGCTTCTATTATAAAAAATCAACAAATAGATTAATGGAACAGAACAGAGAATTTATAAATACATTTATAGGGTTATGTAATTTTTGACAAAGGTGCCAGAGCAATCCAACAGGGAAAGGAAAGTGTTTTCAACAAATGGTGCTGGAACAATTGGATAGCCATATGAAAAAAAAATGAACTCAACCTTTACCTAACACTATACACAAAAATTAACTTGAGATAGATCATAGACCTAAATGTACAAACTAAAATTATAAAGCTTCTAAAAGGAAACCGAAGAGAATATCTTCATGACTTGGTAGTAAGCAAAGATTTTTTTTAGATATTCAAGAAAATGAACAGGCAAGCTATACACTGGTAGACGTTATTTGTAAAGTATTAATCTGACAAGGACTGATATTTGGGACTTAGAAAAAACTCCTACACCTCAATAAAAAAAATTACAAACAACTCAGTAAAAAATGGGCAAAATTTGAATAGGCACTTCACAAAGGAAGATTAGTAAGCCAATAAGCACTTGAAAAAGTGTTCAAAATCATTATTTATCAGAGAAATGCAAATTAAAACCACAATGTGGTACTACAACCTACCCACCTGAAGAGCTTAAATTAATGTCTGATAACACCAGATGTTAGCAAGAAGGTTGAGCAATATAAACTTTCATATATTGTTGGTGCAAGTATACATCCACTTTAGAATAAAGTTCTGACAGTTTTGTATAAAACTAAACACACACCTTACCCTATGATCCAGCGATTTCAGTCCTAGATATTTATCCAAGAGAAATGAAAGCATACGGCCATAAAAACACTAGTACCAGAATATTAATAATATGTTTTTTCATAAAGTCCCAAACTGGAAACATCCTAGATGTCTGTCAACAGAAGGCTGGATAAGCAAATTGTGGTATTTTCATACAATGAAATACTACTACTCAGCAAGAAAAAGGAACAAACTACTTGTTCACACTATGCTATGGATGAATTTCGTAAACATTATGCTGAGTGAAAGAATCCTTAGACAAAAGAGTACATACTGTAAGATGGCATTCGTATGAAGTTCTTGATCAGGCAAAAGTAATCTATGATTTTAAAAAATCCAATCAGTGGTTGTTGGGAGGGTTGAGAGGAAATTGACTGAGATGGAGCATGAGGGAATTTTCTGGTGTGATATTTTGATAGCGGTTTGGGTTGCATAGGTTGCATGCATTTCTCAAACTCATTGAACCATTCTCAACATTCGTGCATTTCACTTTGTGTAAATTTTCCTCAAAGAAAAATCTGTAAACAGGTATTGAACCCTCATTGATGATATGCATGCTGAAGTGTTTTGGGGTAAAGTGTACTGAAGTGTGCAACTTACTTTGAAATGTATCCCAAAATGAGATGGATTGATGGGTTGGTAGTGGGATAGGTAAGTGATAAAGCAAATATATTGTTGTTGTTGTAGTTAGGTGCCATCGAGTCGATTCCGGCTCATAGTGACCCTAAGTACAACAGAACAAAACACTGCCCTGTCCTGCGTCATCCTCACAATCGCTGTTATGCTTAAGCCCATTGTTGCAGCCACTGTGTCAATCCATCTCATTGAGGGTCTTTCTCTTCTTCTTGACCCAGCATGATGTCCTTCTCCAGGGACTGATCCCTCCTGACAACATGTCCAAAGTACGTGAGATGTAGTCTTGCCATCCTTGCTTCTAAGGAGCATTCTGGTTGTACTTCTTCCAAGACATATTTGTTCATTCTTTTGGCAGTCGATGGTATATTCAATATCCTTCACTAACACTGTAATTCAAGGGTGTCAATTCTTCTTTGGTCTTCCTTATTCATCATCCAGCTTTCACAGGCATAGGAGGCAATTGAAAACAAATATAGTAAAATATTAATTTAGAATCTAGGTGGTGGGTATACAGATGTTCACTGCACAATTCTTTCAACTTTTCTATATGTTAGAATTTTTTCAAAATGAACTGTTGGGGGAAAAATGAACACTAGACACGACCAAATATGTTCATGGCAGCACTATTTGTAATGGCCTCAAAATGGAAATGACCTATATGTCCATCAATAGTACAAGGGATGGGTAAAGTGTAGTATAATCATATAGTGGAATAACCCAACCCAATCCACTCTGCCATCGAGTCGATTCTGACTCATGGTGCCCCTGTAGGACAGAGTAGGACGGCCCCATATGGTTTCCAAGACTGTAAATATTTATGGAAGCCGACTGCCACATCTTTCTCTCACGGAGCAGCTGGTGGGTTCAAACCATTGACTTCTTGGTTAGCAGCGGAGCACTTCAACCAGTGTGACACCAGAGCTCCTCTATAATGGAATACTCTGCAGAAATGAGAATAACAGATCTGCAACTTTGCATCAGTATAGCAGAATCTCATAAATATAACGTTGAGTGAAAGAAGTCAGACACTAAAGGTACAAAAACAGGCAAAACTAGTCTGTGCTGTTGGAAGTCAAGATACCGATTGCCCTGGGGTGGAGTAGTGATTGGAAGAGAACATGAGAGGGCTCCTGGAGTGCTGGTAATGTTCTGTTTCTTGACTTGAGTGCTAGTTATATAGGTGTGTTCAATTTGTTAAAATTAATCAAGCCGTGCACCTTTCTGTCTATATCCATTACACTTCAAAAAAAAGTTAAAGAGAAATGAATGTTAGACATCATTGCTCTTAAATCAGGTTCTTCAACCCAGCCCCACCCCTGGGAATTCTTTGCCAGCCATTTTTCTCCCGTCACTCTTCTCCCAGTTCCCAGGGTTGGACATGCCTGTCTCCCTCACCTGCCAGGGAAAAACTCAGTGCAGAAGAATTTAGTTCTCAACCCTTACCCTAGTCTAGCTGCAGAATGTGTCCAGCTAGAAAAAGCTCATCAATAACCTCGCCTAAATCAAAGAGCCATGCCGCCCCAAGATTAATTCCTCTGCTTCCTTATAACAAAAAGTAACTACTGCAGCCATTTTTGAAAAGCAAAATTTACATAGGTGTCTGTACCTTCTGTTTGTTACCACCATCAGTTTATCACTTCCACTTGTGTGGTGGTGGCAGCTTACTCTCATGGCCAAATCTGGGAAACAATGACTTGTCTAAGAGATTGTTCAATGCCTCATCTCGGGCCCAAGAGCCTCTTGCCTGGTATTTCAACCCTTAGACCACAGCAAAGCCTTGGACAGGGGGAGTATGGTGCGGAAGAACTCGTGGACATAGTCCCTACCCTTCTCAAGCAGATGAACACACATCTAAACAAAAGAACTGCTATTTAACTAAGCATTTCTTATTTTTATCCATTGGGTCAATTTTCGGAAGCATTTGACACAATTAATTCTCTCCTCCTTGAAACACTTTTCTGGGTTACTTCTTACCTCCTTGTCTATTCTTTCTTGATCTTCTTTTGCTGGTTCCTTCTCATCTCTTTGACCTCTAAATGTTGGAGTGCCCCAGGGCACTCGGGAGACCTCTGCTCTTCTCTGGCTACATTCACTCCCTGGATAATCTCATCTAATTTTGTGACTTAAAAAAACACCATCTATACCCTAATGACATCCACATTTGTGTTTCCAGCCAGATCTCTTCCCTGAACTCCGGAACCACATACTCAACATACCCACATAATTGTCTAATGTTCTTGTTAGGTAAGTCAAATTGATTTCAACTCATAGCAACCCCAAATGACAGAGTAAAACTGCCCCATAGGGTTATCTAGGCTGTACTCTTTACGGAAGCAGATTACCAGATCTTTTTCCTGTGGAGCTGCTGAGTGGGTTTGAACTGCCAACGTTTAGGTTATCAGCTGAGCACTTAACCAGTACACTACCAGGGCTAATACCCAAACCCATTGCCGTTGAGTCGATTCCAACTCATAGTGACCCTATAGGACAGAGTAGTACTGCCCCATAGGGTTTCCAAGGAGCAGGCTGATGGATTCGAACTGCTGACCTTTGGGTCAGCAGCCTGAGCTCTTAACCACTGCGCCACCAGGGCTACACCAGGACTAACAGACATCTCAAATTTGCCATGGCCAACACTGAGCTCTTGCTATTCCTCCTCCAAACCTGTTCCTCCCACAGTTATGTCAGTAAATGACAACTCCATCCTGGAAGACCCTTAGGCCAAAAATCTGGGTGTCATTCTTGGCTCATCTTTTTCTCTCACATTCCACACCCAATCTGTCAGGAAATCCTATTGACTTAACTTCAAAATACATCCAGAATCTGACCACTCTCACCACCTTCACTCCCGCTAACCTGGTTCAAGCCACTATCATTTCTCACTTGAAGGATCCATTATTAACTCCCAATCTTGTCCCCTTTTAGTCTACTCTCAACACAGCATCCACAGGAATACTGTAAAAATGCAAGTCTGCCCCAAATCTCATAATGGCTTCCCATTTCTCTCAGAATAAAGGCCCACACACTTACAATGGCCTGTAAGGCTCCACCCGGTCTGGATCCTTCTCCTTACCCCTCTTACCTCATCTCTGATTGCTCTTGCCCTCAGTCTATTCCAGGGCCTCCCTGCCATTCCTTGAACACATCATTCCTTCCTTCATGCCTGTACAGTTGCCCTTCCGTCTTTTTCAAATGCCCTTTCCCCATTATATACCTGGCTCACTCTCATCTCTATCAGATCTTAAGTCCAGTATCACTGCTCAGTAAGGCCTGCCCTGGCCACTATGTCTAAAATTGTACTTTCACTCACACATTCCCTATCTCCTTTCTCTGCTTTATTTCTCTGTTTAACACTTACTGACATCTACTATACATATTTTTTGTTTATTTATATTGTTTAGTACTGTCTTTCTCTACTAGAATGTGAAGTCCATGAGAGAAGGGCTTTTTGTCTACTCTGTTCACTGCTGAGTCCCCTAGAACAGTGCCTGGCGTATATTTATTGCATGAATGAATGATTATTTCGGAATGATCTGAAAGATGCTAAGAGACAAGAGGAAGTAAGTAAGATAAGGGAGGCTCAAAATGGGCTATGGATATCTGGAAGAGGGTGGAATTTGCTTTGGGCTTTTGGAGAATAGGGAGGCCTTAGAAAGGTGGGAAGAAAGAGAGACCCTTTTAGCGTAGTGATTAAAACTGTGAGCTTTGGAGTTGGCTGGCTTGGCTCAGCCACATACTGCTATGGACAAACTACATAATGTCTCTGGGCCTCATATCTCTAAAATGGAGATAATCATAGCACCTACCTCATAGGGTTGTTTTGAGGATCTGATGAAATAAAGTATAAATAGTGTTTAGCCAGGGCAGGGTCCTTAGGAAGACTTTGCTCAAAAAGTGGTAGTTGTTATTACTGTGCAGAGCTTAGAATATCTATAAGTCAAAGGTATAATGGAGCCCTTCAAACAGGGGACAGAGATGGAGCTAGTTGGACTTGAGCTTTAGACTCAAGAGGAACAGCTCCTAATAGCCATTATAACGATTTCTGATTCAGAACTATCAGCCCCTGGACTCAGCCAGCTGGACTGAACCCAACACCTATCCTGCATTAGTTAAGATGGCCTGGCCTTACCAGGGGCAAGAAGGAGGGGGAAAGGGAGGGTCAGTAGTGATGGAAATATTCATTGATTAAGGGTAGGGTTGCACAGCTGCTCATTGTAATTGCCGTCAATAAGTGGTACACCAGAAAAAAATTGAATTGGCAAAAGTAGTGTGATAGATTTATCTACAACAATGACAAAAAAAAAGAGAGAGAGAGAGAGAGAGTGCAGCTACTGAGGATGCTTATGTACAACCAAACACCTCATGAGATTTGTTTTCTTAATTTGGATGTTTAGGATCATGGTTTTATGGAACATCCCAGTTAATTGGCCTAATAACATGTTTAGTGCCTTTGTTCTATCTCCTAGTTCAATGCGTAGTGCCTGGATCTTTAAGCTTTCAAGTGGCAATAGGCATAACCGTTGGTCTCTATTTGCCCAGAGCAACAGAGGAAGAAGAGTCAAGAGTAGGAGGACAACATGGAATGTGTGGCTAATTGCCTCCATGAACAACTGTCTCCTTTGCCATGACACTGGAAGGACTGGATGGTGCCCGGGTACTATTACTGAACATTTTGATCGAAGATTCCATAGAAGAATCCTGGTCAAAAGGGGGAAAATACAGAATATAATTTCAAATTCTCACAGACTCCAGACTTCTGGAGCCATGAAGTTTGGATGAACCCCTGAAACTACTGCCCTGAGATAATCTTTAAACCTTAAACCAGAAATATCCCCTGAAGTCTTCTTAAAACCAAACAGTAGTTTAGCTTAACTAGTAAAAAATGTCTGCCTTGAGCATTATGCTCTTTTAAGAACTATCTTTATGAGATTAAATTGACAACAGCTCAAAAGAGAGAGCGGTGAATTTATGTTAATTGGGGAGGTAAACTCAGAAAATGTGGGTGAGAATGGTTGCACAACTCAAAGAATGTAAACTGTGTCACTAAATGGTACATGTAGAAACTGTTGAATTGGTGTATGTTTTGCTGTGTATATTCTCAGCAATAACAACAAAATAAAATTATGTTAAAAAAAAAAAAAAAAAGATAGCCTGGCTTACAAGCAAAAAGGGAACCAGAATTAGGCACAAATATGATGTGAGGCCTCTGCTGGAGACCAAGTCGCTCACACTTGACTGTCGCTGATGCAATCAGAGCAAAGAGAAACGATTCAATTCGATCCTGCCACTGACTCAGGATTTTGGCCAAGTGCAGGTTTGGGTTTGGTTGGTTGATTACTTTTTCCCTTCCTGAGTTGAAAGAGTAACTCTGTGTTTCAAAAACACTTCCTTTATGCAGAGAAATTCTGTGGTGAGGTTTTGCTGGGCTCAGTTTGGGATGAACCACCTTTGTTTATATGTGGGGAGAGAATGAAATCTAGTGCCCCTATTTTTTTCTCCTCCCACCCAGTAAAAACCCAGAACTGAAAGGGTCTTTCAGAAGGGCTGGAGACAAAGGAGTTGACTTGTAAGTAAAAGGACACTGTACAGGAGGCTGCCAGAGAAGCGGCTTCTTGTTTGTTAGCGTGGCTTTGTGGTGAGGAGGTCTGTGGAGTCCTCCCCTAGAGTACCTAGGTCTAAACAGAAAAAATAACACCTCTGTTTGTTCATCTCTCCCCTGGATTTAGATGGTGCTTTATGGCCAGGGTTATTGGGATCAGCTGAAACTCAGGCTGATGTTTATTCCCGAGCTTGCAAAGACAGACAAATACCTCTCTGTCCTCCCACTTTCCAGGCCAGGAGGGCAGGAGACACTTTCAATCAAGCAGACAGTCAGTGAAGAGTTATTTTTTAGGAGCCCACTGTGTCCCCAGTGCTGAGTGACATAAATATAAATAGAAAAATTACAAAACTCAGGCTCCAGCCCACAAGGTACATAAAACCCAGTTAGCAGGAGGAAGCTTAGTGGGCAAAACAAACTCAGGAGAACTTCTTAACAAACACCGCTTTGAGATACTAAGAATTAATCTTATGAGAGGGAAGAGAGGAGGAAGATGAGTGGGAAATGGGGTGCTCTTGGGGAAGGCTTCATGGAGAAAGTTCATAAGGTAATGACATAGTGACAGAAAGCATAACTGTTTTGTTCTGCACTGTAGCCTGGCATTTAGCATAATGCCTGGCACACAGTGGGCGCTCAGGAAATATCTGAAGAATGAGTGAAGGAGGAAGGGGCTGGTATTAGAAGAATGAACAGGTAAAGAAGAGGGAGGAGAGCTTTCCAGCGTGAGGAAGGGCCGAGAGAAAGGAGCCGGGATGTCTTGGTGAGACTGGTTTAAGCACAGTGAAGGGTATGTAGTGAGGAGTAGTGAAAAAAGAGGTTAGACACAGGGCCAGATGGGGGGAAGGCTGAAAAGCCAAGCAGAGAAATTTAGAGGGCTAACCTGTCCTTCATTAAGCTTTTATTGAATCCCAACCATGCGCAAGGCACAGAGGCAAGGGAAAGTGGTGGAGATATAAAGATGAATAAAGACATCACCATCTGTTGGGGATAGACAAAGTATCTGCACTTTATTGTGATAACTGTGATAATGACAGTATTGACAAAATGTTTTGATGTTCTAGTCAAGAAACTGAGGCCACATCAACTTGCTCAAGTGAACTGGGAGTCTATCGAAACGTACACCAGACATTCCTGAGACAGGAAGTGAAGTTCAAAAGACATGAGAGGGCTTGACCCGGTAAATCAGGCACCAGCCCTCCTCCCTCCATCTCTCTGGGCGATGCCTCATGGACTGTCTTTCCCCTCTGCTCCCTTCTCTATATGGGCTCCATTCTTGGGCTCCTCTCTCCTACATGGATTTTACTTGGTGCAGTCTTAACACCACAAAACCCTCCTGCCCCAGGGCAGCCATCCTCCTTCGCTCTCTGAGCCTTTCAGGTCAGAATCTCAAGGAAAAAGAAGCCGATTGGCTCAGCTCAGCCTATCATGGTTCCCTTGGGTCAGGTGATCATTCAGAACCAATCAGCTGGACTGAGGAGGCAAATCATGTGATAAAACGTAACTGCCTGAGCTTACTCTGTTTTAACAAGAACTATGGATAAAGGAAGATTCCAAAGAACGGGCATGGACGGGAGGCAGTAATAGACAAGTCTAATTCCTACAGGTTAACAATGCAGAGAGCAAATCAATTCAGCTGGGGTGGAGTACTAAAAGGAGAAAACTTCATGGTGATATTTGCTTTGGACCTGATTTAAAGGCCTGATCTAGCCCTAGGAAAAAAAGACATTCTAACTGTCCGTGAAAGTAGCATTTTAGAGCAATTAGACTGGCTGTGACCCATGGAATCCCTGGGTGGTGCAGTTAACGTGCTTAGCTGCTGACTGAAGGGTTGGAGATTCAAGTTCATCCAGAGGCACTTCACAAGAAAGGCCTGATGATCTACTTCAGAAAAATCAGCCATTGAAAAGTTCTACTGTGACATACATGGAGTAGCCATGAGTAGGAGTATAGGAGGAATTGGAAAAGTTGAGAAACTGAAGGGACATAGACCATCAAGAAAACCTTTGCCTAACCCAGAATAGAACAATTTAGAGATAAGGATTTAAAAAAAAAAAAAAATTGCAGCCTAAATGCTTTTAGGGCAGGGTCTGCTTTTTCTTTATTGCTATAACCCCAGCCACATAGTCAGGCTCACTACATACTTGTTCAATTGAATTGAATTCTCCTAAAACCTAGACAATCAGAACATATGGCTATTTGTATGCTGTTTAGGGACAGAGCCAGGACCAGGAACTCAAAACAAAAGATCAAAACATGATTTTTCTGATTCCTGGTACAGTGCTTGGGTCACTGAGTGTAGACTTGGTGAGAAGCAAAAAAAAGGCAGAAGGGGAGTTTGAGCTAAGGTGCCTGGCGGACTGCTAGATAAACAGATAGCACCGTGCCCAGTGGCTCCAGGGACAGATCAAAGCTGGCTTCCATAGCACAGGCAGCAAGCATGTCAGGAATCTAGGGGACCTCTCACCCAGTCCCCCACCCATGCTCACAGATGGAAAGCCACACGGTTAGTGGTCACACCTTTGAGTGCTGCCAATGCACAGGCGTTTGTGACAAATCTTTAATAGTCTAGTACAAGCTCTCTCCAGTTAGGCACCTGTGATATGACTGGGCAGTGTGATCTCTGGCCAAAATACCTGGGTTCACAACCCCGGTCTGCCACTTGGGCAAATTACTTAACTACTTTGTGTCTCAGTTTCCTCATCTGTAAAATAGAGTTAATAAAGTCCCTTACAGGGTCATTGAGAGGATTAAATGAGATGTGGAAAGCACTTAAAACAGTGCTGTTAGCACTCAACTTATATTAGATTTTTATATCATGTTTACTATAATTGGTACCAAAAGAGTAGACTGCAGAGAAGAGCTAAAAATCATAGGCTTTCCAATCTGGAGGGCCCTCCACATCATTTAAATACACAGAAAGCAACCTGTGGACGGCTATGATTGGGTCTGTCTACCACCCATCTCTCCTTTCTTCTGGGAACAGACCCCTGATTAGTCCAGGAACAGGAAGAGAAACTAAGCCAGGTCTATCAGAATTCTTCCCTAGGATATTTCCAACTGCATCTTAACAACTGGTAGAGAAGAAAGCCCACCTCCCCATCCTTTTTTCCCCTTTTTTGCTGCAAATAGAAAGGATATGAGTCTAGAGTCTTTGGCTTTTTCTTACTGTATGTGGAGAAGCTGGCCTAAGAGAATGAAGCTGATTTGCAGAGAGCAGCTGAAATGAGAGTCGGCTTAGTAGAGCCCCAAATCCCTGAATCCAGTTGACAAAATAAACATAGCAGCTCTTGACCTCTCTCTCCTCTGAATATCAACAATCCTTCTTCTCTGAATTGCCTGTTTGGGCACTGAGTCAAAAACATACTTTTTTAAGTTATTGGGATAGTATCTGTTACCAGTCGTGTTAGGCATAGAACATAATGTTTCAGTATCCACCCCCCACTCTGTCTGCAGTTTGGTTACAGAAGCCATTAAATCAATCTCAATCTCTCTCTCTTACTAAACTAGCTCAGATTATGTTTATGTAATTTACAACTAGAATTTGTGCTTGAGGGTAAATTCAGGGGAGAAAAAACTGAGTTTGCATATTTTTACATTAAAAAAATGACAATGCTTTGATTTCTGTGGCAAACAATGTAGATTCTTACAGTTTACATTACTTTGAGGTAAAAAAATTTTTTTAAATTTTACTGAAGTGGAAATATACATAAAATATACAGCATCTCAACAATTTCTACATGTACAATTCAGCAATATTGATTACATTCTTCAAGTTGTACAACCATTCTTGTTATCCTTTTCCAAATCATTCCACTACCATTAACGTAAACTCAATGCCTGTTAAGCAAAAATCTCCCCTGTCCCCCTTCCTTCCTGCCCATGGTACCCACTAATAATCTTTGGCTTCTATGTATTTGCTTATTTCTCATAAGGGAGATCATACAATATTTGTCCTTTTACGACTGACTTATTTCCCTCAGCATGACATTTTGAAGATCCGTCCATGCTGTGGCATGCATCAGGCCTTCATTTCTCTTTATGGCTAAGTAGTATTCCATTGTGTGTATATACCACATTTTTATGCATTCGTCTGTTGATGGACACTTGGGTTGTTTCTACTTTTTGGCTATTGTGAAAAGTGCTGCAATGAACATTGGTATATAGGTTTCCATCTATGTTCCTGTCTTCACTTCTGGATATATGTAGGATTGGAATTGCTGGGTGGGTCGTATGGTAGTTCTGTATTAACTTTTAGAGGAATTGTTAAACTGTTCTGTCTAAAATGGTACAGTGGCTGTACAATTCTATTATTTGTGGGGAAGAATTGTACAGTTGTAGAAGCATCCTTCCCAACTCTATCTTGCCCAGATCCCCCAGAAAAGTAGAAGAATCTATCTAGTAGGGACCCTCCCTTTTGCCCTCTCAGGTGGAGTGAGAGCACACATGCATGAAGATTTGCAAGCCAATGCTTTATACCTTTTTCTCCTTTCATTTTAGACAACTATTTTGATTGCCCATTCCAATTCTCTATAAAACTACTACTCTGAGGATGATATGCAACATGATATGCACTTTGGGCTGTTAAAGGAGCCCTGGTGGCACAGTGGTTAAAGTGCTCGGCTGTGAACTGAAAGGTCTGCAATTTGAACCCACCAGCCACTCTGCAGGAGAAAGATGTGGTCGTCTACTTCTGTAAAGATTATAGCCTTGGAAACCATATGGGACAGTTCTACCCTGTCCTATAGAGTCACTATGAGTTGGAATCAACTCCATGGCAATGGGTTTTTTGGTGTTTTTTTAATTGAATACTGATGAGAAAGGTGATGGTGCTTTGTAGCCACTAAAATATTCCTGTCTTGGATTATTTGAAAAGGAGCAACCTAAGGGCAGTCTTTTGAAGTTTCATCTCTTAAATTTTTAAACTCTTCAGAGATCAGAGTGGATTTACATCAAGGTTTGCAAACTCCAGTGCTACAAAGGGCCAGATAGGTAATAGCAATGAGTGAAGTGGATGGGTGGGTGTAATGCAAGAGGGAGTGGTGGGGATTGTGGCAAAGTGGCAAGTACTCGATCCATGTATAAGAAGCTGCCACCAGTCAGCCCCAACCTATTGTTTCCAAGTAAGCACAGAGTTGCCAGGTCCTCCAGTTTTTAAGAGTTGCTGGACATTTGGAATGTTTAACATGAAGTCTAAATTTTAAACATTGGCTACAAGTTCAATTTTAAAAAATGACTGTGTAGGCAGGGTGACCATCCATCCCAGTCTGCCTAGGACAAAGGGGTTTCTGGGGATGCAGGCCTTTCACTACAAACTCGGACAAGTTATTCACTCTACATGTAGGCCAAACAAAATTTATCTAAGACCTCTGGCTTACACACATGGTCTCATTTCACCTGGGAACAATCCAATGAGGCAGCTAAGCATGGTACACACGTCCTCCCTGGTCCCCCTCCTCACAGTCCCAGGAGGCAAATGTCACTGTTTTTCCCACTGAAGGATAGATTACCCAATAAGCAAGGAAATGTACGAGCTTACTTGTGCTTACTTAGTAATCCGCAGTGCACAATTTCACCTGTTTTTCTCTGAAGTGGTGAAACCCTTGTGAAATCGTCCACTACAGATTAGTAAATTAGCACAAGTAAGCCTGTGCGTACCTTGCATACTGGTTAATCCACCCCTGTCCCCACTTAACAGAGGAAGCACCTGTGGCACAGAGACCCACAAGTTCCTACAACGAATGTGAGGCAGAGAATTTTATTTATTCTATAACCCAATGAAACACTCACTCTGCTCCCCTAATAGGCCTGGCCTGTGTGATAAATATGATTCAGGCCTTTCCCAGCTGCTTTCAATGGCTTCTCCATGGCTGTAAACTCTCATCCCTGCTTGGGGCGAACAGAGCCCTCTCGGCAACCAGGAGTGATTCTACATGGTTGCCTTAGATGAGTTTTCCCCTTAATCCTTCTTCTTTAAGCTCAAAGAAAGGTTGTATTTATAATTACATTCCATATAGTGAACTTGGAGCTGGTCCAATTTTATGAATGTGGAAAGCAAAGTCACAGAGAGGGAAGATGACTTGCTTGAAACACATAGCATGTTGGTAATTGACTCTAACCTCCAGTGTCTTGTTTGCTGGCTTCGCACCAGTCTCTTCTGTTAGGGAGAGGGAAGGGGACCAGTGTTTGCTGATTGCCTCCTTGGTACCAGGCCCACTGCTGGGCTCTCACATAGCCCTCCTAATGGCCAACAGACGCCACAGGGAAGGACTGGAGTCCCAGGCCCGTGCCCTTTCCAGGCCACCTCCCTGCCAATCCAGGCGTGCCAGAAGGGCATTTGGAATTGCCAGGTTGTTGTTGTGCAAAGGGAGGGGTGTGCAGCTCAGAAAAGAGTGAAATAATAAGGGTCATAAATAGGCTTCCTCTGCACGCAGCTCACCAGGTGTTTGTCGTTGGCTCTGTGGGTGGGTTACAGGGAGAGACAGGTCCACCCCTTTGTGAGATCGTTCTCTGATGAGATGATGCATGTTAAGCGAACTATAAACTTTTAAGAGCACATTCCATACCCACTCATAAACATTAGGAATCATTCCCTTTGGGAAAGCTGGTATTCTCAAGGCAACAGAGCGTACTGCCAGGCTAGAGGGGGCCCCTGCTAGGATTTCCTCCCAACCAACCAGAAGTCTGAATTCTTGTAAAAGTGCCAAAATTGGGAAGAAAGGAGGTTTGTGTTTTATTAACACCTTTAGCCTTTATGCCTTAGATGTCTTTGACCCCTTTTAACATAGAGACACAAAGACAATATCAACCACATTGTGGTTATCAGGAAATTTTTTTCTGCCAGATCTGAGTTCAAATCCCATCTCAGTCACTTATCAGCTGGGTGATGTGCGAAGGCAGGTTACTGAACCTCTCGGCCCTCAATTTCCCCTCTGGGGATGAAGCTAACAAGACCAAGTCACGTGACCATTGTAAAGATTAAAAATAAGATGACATATGCTCTCCATATGGCCCAGCAATCCCACTCCTACATATTTACTCAAGGAAAGTAAAAATATACCTTCACACAAAAACTTGTATGGAATATTTATTGTTCTATTCATAACTGACCCAAAGTGCAAACAACCCAACTGTCCTTCCACTTGTGAATGGATAAACAAGCTGTGGTACATCCATACAATGGAATACTACTCAGCAATGAAGGGGAACAAACTATTTATACACAAGACAGTAGGAATGAATCTACATTGCGTTATGCTAAGTGAAAGAAGCCAGACACAAAGTACTACAGATTATACAATTTCATTTATATGACATTCTGGAAAAAGCAAAACTATAGGGACAGAGAACAGATCAGTGGTTGCCAGTGGCTAGGGATGGAGGTGAGGAGGATGACTACAAAGGATCATGAAAGCATTTTTTGGGTTGATGAAACTGTTCTGTATCTCCATTGCAGTAGTGGCTACCGGACCATATGCATTTGTCCAAACTCACAGAACTGTCCACTACAGCAGAATGAATTTTACTGTATGTAAGTTACGCCTCATTAAATCTGACTAAGAAAAAAATGAGAAGACAAGGGAAAATAGCCTAACTTACTGCCTGCAGGAAGCACTAAAACTGGTTGCCATTGAGTCGATTCCGACTCACAGTGACCCTGTAGGACAGAGTAGAACTGCTTCACAGTTTCCGAGGAGTGACTGGTGGATTCAAACTGCTGATCTTTTGGTTAGCAACCAAGTTCTTAACCACTGTGCCACCAGGGTTCCTCAGGAAGTACTGGACACCTAAAATATAGGGCCATGGAAACTCAGAACACACAAGCTAATTACCTCCCTATCTTGCCTCGGGTAGACCTAGATGAAGGTGCTAGAAAAGACAGAACAGTGGAGTCCTGCCATGCTTGGGAGCACAGACTTTGAATTTGAATCTCTCCTCGTCCTCTTCCTAGCTGTGAGCCCTTGTTTCCTTCGTGCCTTAGTTTCCTCATCTGTAAAATAAGAGTGCTAATAGCACCTATATCACGTGGATTGACATGAGGTGAAATGAGATCCTGTGGGTAGCATGCCTACAACCATGAACAACCCACCTTAGGTGCTCAGCACCCAGGAGCCCTTCTCAAGGAGATCAAGGCCACGCATGTGGTTCAGGGGAAAAGTGTGACAGACAGAGGAGCAGTGACGTGGAACAATACCAAGAATGAAAGCAGGGCAGCGGGGCTGACTCACTGGATGACTCACTTCCTTGCCCAGGGATGTTCTGGGCATCCACGGAGCTGCTTCTCACACTTCTCATACCCTGTGTTCCCTTTTTTCAGGTGGAGGGGGAGGCAAAGAAGATTCCCCCTCCCCCACAGAGAGCAGGGAGCAGAATTTCAGACCCCTCCATACCCAGACCAGCTAACTAGAACAATGTTTTTTGAATCACAAAATAATAATCCCCAAACAATGCAGTCATTTGAAGACTGAACAGTTTTTCCCCTAGAATACAAGAGCAATTCTAAACTCCTTTTGCCCTTTTCCAGATGATCACAGGGCTATCTGCTCTCCATAGAACATTTGGAAAGCACAGGAAAGTGTAAAGAAGCTGAAAAAAATCACTCATAATCCTATCATTTAGACTCAATCACAGTGATAAGTCTGGTATTTTTCCATTCTATTTTTTTTCTCTCTGCCTTTTTTCATTATACGGTCATGTTTATATTCTGTATATCAGCACTACCCAGTAGAAATATTATGCAAACTATAAATGTGAGCCACATATGTAATTTTAAACGTTTCAGTAACCTCATTAAAGAAAAATAAAAACAAACAGGTGAAATTAATTTTTAATATATATTTTATTTAACTCAGTATAGCTAAAATACTACCATTTTAACATGTAACCAATATGAAAATTGATTGTATATTATTTTTAAGTCTTTGAAATCTGTCTTTTTTTCCTTTTACATTTATAGCACATTTCAATTTGGACTAGCCACATTTCAAGCACTCAATAGCAACATGGAGCTAGTGGCTACTGTATTGGACAGTGCAGGTCTATACAATTTCTATCTTGCTTTTGTTTTTGCTTAAATTACACCCTAAATATTTCCTCATATTATAAAGCATCTTTTGAAAAAAGCCTTGAAAAAATTCAAATAACATGTATTTACTATCTAATTCTAAAGGTAATATATTTTGTCTTAGGGTAAAAACTGGAAACTCCCCACTGAGAGATAATTTGTCTTAGCCGTTTGATACAATTATTTCTAAACTATTTTCTCGGCAGATATCCATATTGAACAAAAATTAGGTGCATACAAGACCCACCATTTTATAACCACTCTTTTCACTCAATGACATATCATGAACATACAAACAACAATAACAATGACAACATCACCTTTGAGCCTCTTCTAAGAGCCAGACACGTTCAAACATCTGTCTTCACCTCAGCGTTGGGATGAGCAGCATTTCCATTCCTATTTTTCAAAAGCGGAAGCTGAGGCTCAGAAAAGCAAAGTGATTTCCATTCTGGCAAAGTTGAGATTTAACCCAGATCTTGAACCCAGAGCCTTTTGTTTCCACCATATGGTCTCCTTTTGGAAGGAAGCAGGCAGGGGATCCAAAACATGCCAAAGAAGCAATTTACAAATGAACTTTTGGAGTAGGATTCTCAGTAAATTAGGGCTGTCTCTACCCATTGTTGTTAGGTGCCATCGAGTTGCTTCCAACTCATAGTGACCCTATGTACAACAGAATGAAACACTGCCTGGTCCTACGCCAGCCTCACAATCATTATGTTTGAGCCCGTTTTTGCAGCCACTGAGTCAGTCCATCTCGTCAAGGGTCTTCCTCTTTTTCACTGACCCTCTGCTTGATCAAGCATGATGTCCTTCTCTAGGGACTGGTTCCTCCTGATAACATGCCCAGAGTAAATCTCACCATGTTCGCTTCTAAGGAGCATTCTGGCTGTACTTCTTCTAAGATAGATTTGTTTATTCTTCTGGCACTCCACAGTACATTCAATATTCTTTGCCAACACCATAATTCAAATGTGTCAACCTCTGTAATCACCCAGGTAAATCTTCCTCCTCTACACATACCCCTCCAGGGCTGCCATCTTATCCTTGTGGGACATCCTTCCCCTTCAGATTTCTCCTTCTCATAGCTTCCAAGAAAGAATCCTGAGAGTCTCTAAGATCTTCTCAGTCTTGGCACTATTGACGTTTGGGCCAGACGATTCTTCATTATGGAGGACTGTCCTGTGGACTATACGATGTTTTGCAGCATCCCTGGCCTCTACCCACCAGCAGCACCCCTCTAGTTGTGACACCAAAAATGTCTGCAGACATGCCAAATGTTCCCTGGGGCAGGGGGAAAACATTGCCCGTGGTTGAGAACCAGTGTTCTAAGTATTATCAGATGGAAGAGTCATTTCCTAAACCAGTCATTTGATGCTACCCTGGACAAAATAGAGCAATTACTTTTTATACAGAATGCAGTTCCTAAGACAGAAACCTTCCTCTCCACCTTTGAATCTCCGGAGCTTTAGCATAGTGTCTGCATATAGTAAGCATTCAATAAATGTGTGCACAGTGAAGGATATTGGTATTTTGTTTGCTTGTTTTTTACCTTATATTAGCCTTTTCAAGTCTGAGCTAAATGTATACAAGACATGTCCCAAATGATGGTGCCCTTTAAAGATCATATCGTTTTCCCCTAGAGTTTTATGCCTTTCAGATTCTGATATTCAATCTGTTATTTCCTAAACCAACGAAAATTATATGCAATCTTAATAACTACATCCCTGAATATCATGTTACATTTGGACAGTGCACATGTGCCCTATGCTAGATTGAACAAATATTTCTATGAGACAAAAGAAAGATGATTTTTCAAAAAAAAAAAAAAAAACCAAATGAGACTAATGAGGTACAGTAGTCCAGTGACAAGGGCCAGAAGGCAGAAGGGGACAAGGAAGTCCCCTGGTGATAGGGAACACAAGGTGGAGTAAGGATATTCTTGATGTGTTGTGAGATTGTTAACCATTGTCATAGGGCAACATGTGTAGTAACTGTTAAATGAGAAACTATTTTGTTCTGTAAGCCTTCATCTTAAATGAGAATAACAGCACAGTTGGAAGAGCGTAGTCAATGTCACTGAACTGTGTAGTAGAAATTTTTGAAACGGTGTATCTTTGGCTATCTGTATTTTCATCAAAAAAAAAAAAAAAGGTTGAGAATTTAGAGGCTTAATATGTTGTGGGGTTGTTAACCAATGTCATAAAACAACATGTGTACTACTGTTTCATAAGAAACTATTTGTTCTGTAAGCCTTCACCTGAAATACAATAAAATATAAAAAAAAAAGAGAGAGAGAAAAAGAAAGATGATTTTTCATACTTACGTCATATGCCATCCTTGACCATACCATAATCTACTTAAGCACTTTTCTAATTTTGAGCATTTAGATTATTTCCAATTTTTTGTCTTTTTAAATAACACTACAATGAACATCTTTATGCATATATCTCTGCTGAACTCTTTTTTATTTTTATTTTTTTAGGAAACCAATATCCCATCTATGGAATCTAAAAGAACAAATCCCATCCTACTCAGCACACAGACTCTTTTGCTGGATTTTACACCTGGGAACTCTTTCTTTGATTCATAAAACAAATTTCCAGCATTAACTGAACTAGTAGTTCCGTTAAATTTGGCTTAAGTTGGCCTCCATCTTTGTGAATGTAACTAGGGTAGGGGTTTTATAGATAGTAACTTTGTAAACATACTGCCCCTCCAATTCTTTAAGCTTCAGTTTCCTCATCTGTTAAATGGGAATAATAATAGTGCAAGCTTCAAAGAGTTTTTTTCTTTTTTTCCCAAGGATTCAGTGAGATAATATATGCAAAGCACCAGGCACATATTAAAAACAATAAAAAATAAATAAAGTATAGTAAAATGTTAAAGGTAGCATCTAGGTGTTAGATATATGAGAATCCCCTGTAAACATTTCAAATTGTCCATATTTTAAAATTTTGCATACTAACGAGTTGAGCAAAGAAAATGTAATAAATATTATCTTAGTTGATATCACTATTATTGACTAAAGAGTGAATAGGATAAGTATTTGAGAAAGTCAGGTGCAAAGAAAACACATTGTACTAAGCTCGAAATGTAGAATCTGCACTTTGGGTACCTCATGGAATTTATTTAGATCCTCCTTGAGTGTAGAAAATTGTGACCAGAACTTGTGTGAGTGCTAGCAAGGACTCTTGGTTTTGTTTTGCCATCTGGTCTCAGAATGTAAACCACAGTGTAGGGGTAGCATATGCTCGGGAAGTGATTTTCTTTCTTTTTTTTTTTTTTCCCTTAAGTTTAAGAAATTAAAGTATATATGTATAGTTTATATGCGAAGCTAGTTTGAGACATTTAGACAAAACACATGCTTTGGAGTCAGATGCATCTGGATTAGAATCCTTTCTCAGCTGCTTAGTAGTTGTGTGACATCTGGGCATGTGTGTTACCTCTCCTCACTGGACCTCAGTTGCCTCATCTATAGAACAGGTTTGACAATAATACATTCCTCACAGAGTGGTGTGAGGATTGAGTGAAAGCACGTAAAAGCACTTAATGCAGGGCTTGGCACAGAGTGAGGGCTGAATACACAGTGCAGTTTCCTTCTTTCTAAGGGGCCACACTTACAGTTTGTTTTGCCAGTGAATTATTCAAAATGCTGCTCTGCTAATGTAACCAAGGGCGATTTTTCGGTTGGGAAGGTTACACAAACTAACTTTGAAAAAACAAAAAAGGTATCCTGAACTGCCCACATACCGGTGTTGAAAAACTCAACATATTGTTGTTCCGATTTCCTGCTATTCAGAGCCCCTGCACGTGGTGACTGGCTCTATGATTCACTGAGATCACTCCCAGAAATTTCTCTTTGACCTTAAATGTGTGAAAATTCCACTCCTGGCAAGTGGAGAACATTGCTTTGGGAAAGAGAGCTGGACACTTTTTTTTCTTCTGAATCCTCTGTTATTGGCTAGCATCTGAGGACCCAAAATGTGCGCCCTTCATCTGTAGAACATGGGCTTGCTGTAACGTATTATGAAATTTCACTTCACCTATGTTTCCTGATATTTGTAGAATACATCCCTCTCCCCATCCTCTCCCACTGGCAACACAAAACACACCCAAAAGCATACTCATTATTTTCTACCACAACCATGGCCGAGGCTAGCATCACCATCCTCTTGTCATAGGAGAGACGGAAAGAAGAAGACTGGTGCTAGACCTTATGCTGTCTTCGTGCCAAGTGCAAGAGGGTCCCCTTTCTCCAAGCAGATGTACCAGACTTGAGAAGAGCCAGTCACTTGGGGAGCAGAGGCGGCCCCCACTCATCCCCTCAGCTGGGCACCCTTGTGCAGGGCATAGTCTGGTGAGAGCTGGGAACAGCATGGAGTTAGAAGTTAGGTGGGGTCTGGTTTGAATTCTAGTCTCAGATATTTGCTAGCTGTATGACTATGGGCCAGTTACCTAACCTCTCTGAGCCTTAGTTTACTCATTTGATTGTAATGCTATTTTCATAAGACTGTTTGAAGGCTTAAATGAGGTAGAATATTTTAAAACTGTATGTGTGTATTTGAATAAACATAAAAGCAAAGACCTGGAAAGAGATACACCAATCTGTTAAACATAGTTAGAATTTAGGGGTGGAATTACAAGGCAGAAAGGAAGGACTTTCTTTTTTTGTTTTTTCTTTAAACATTTCTGTTTTACTTGAATTTGTTTTAATGAGCCTGTATTATTTTTTATGATCTTTTTATTTTAGAATAATTTTAGATTTACAGAAGACATGCAAAAATAGTATAAAGATTCTGTATACTCTTTACCTACTTTTTCCTATGGTAACATCTTACATAACTGTGGTACGTTTGTCAACATTGGTACATTACTGCTAACTAAACTCTAGACTTCATTCAGATTTCACTAATGTCCTTTTTCTGTTCTAGGATGCCACATTGTATTTAGCTGTATTACTTATGAATTTACATATATATATATATACACATATATATATACATATATATACATATACACATATATATACATATATACATATATATACACATATATATACATATATATATACATATATATATATATATATCTGCTCCATGGGAGAAAGATGTGGCTGTCTTCTTCTGTAAACCTATGGGGCATTTCTACTCTGTCTTACAGTGTTGCTATGAGTCAGAATTGACTCTGTGGCAACGGATTTGGTTTATTATTATTATTATTAAGAATTGATGCCTTTGAATTGTGATGTTGGCGAAGAATATTGAGTATACCATGGACTGCCAAAAGAATGAGCATATCTGTCTTGGAAGAAGTACAACCAGAATGCTCCTTAGAAGCAAGGATGGCGAGACTATGCCTCACATACTTTGGACATGTTGTCAGGAGGGATCAGTCCCTGGAGAAGGACATCTTGCTTGGTAAAGTGGAGGGTCAGCAAAAAAGAGGAAGACCCTCAATGAGACGGATTGACACAATGGCTGCAACAATGGGCTCAAGCATAACAATGATTGTGAGGATGGCGCAGGACCGGGCAGTGTCTTGTCCTGTTGTACATGGAGTTGCTATGAGTCAGAACTGGCTTGATGGCACCTAACAACAACAACATTTTTTATATTATATATAATTTATTTATATATAATTGTATATATATAATTTAAAATTGAGAGTGCATACATAAAGTGCTTGGCATACAGTAGGCTTATTTTTTACTGTAAGAAATTTTATTTTAATGAAGTTTAATAATACATTAATATTAATGTCATTTTAACACTGATAAAAATCTTATTTCGGCTCCAAATGTATTCTTATTCTATCTTCAAGTTCAGCTTATATTTTTTCCCATTGCTTTTTAAAAAAACGTTTATCATGGTTAAATACATATAACAAAAAATTTTGCCATTTTAACAATTTAACAATTCAGGAATATTAATTACATTCATCATGTTGCACAATCATCACTACTATCTATTTTCAGAACTCTTTCCTCACCCCAAACAAAGGAAGCAGTCATTCCCCATTTCCCCTCCTCCCAGCCCCTGGTAACCACTAATAAGCTTGGGTCTTTATGCATTTGCCTATTCTAAGTGTAAGTGAGATCATACAATATTTGTCCTTTTTTGGTCTGATTAATTTTACTCAGCATAATGTTTTCAAGATTCATCCATGTCCTTGCATGTATCAGAACTTAACTCCTTTTTATGGCTGGATAAGATTCCATTTTACTTATATACCACCACCCATTCATCTGTTGATAGACACTTGGGTTGTTTCCACCTTTTGGCTATTGTGAATAATGCTGCAATTAATATTAATGTACAAGTATTTGTTTAAGTCCCTATTTCCAAATCTTTTGGATATATATCTAGGAGTGGAATTACCGGGTTATATGGTAATTCTATGTTTAACTTTTCGTGGAACCACCAAACTGTTTTCCACAGCAGGTGCACCATTTTATATTCCCATCAGCAATGAACAGGGGTTCCAATTTTTCCATACCCTCACAGTAGGCTTTAAATATTCCAACATGTAGGGGAAAGAGAACATCAAGAGGTTTGAGAATGACTCTGCCATAAATAGCTGTGTGACCTTAAGCCAGACACTTCCTCTCTCTGGACCTCAGTTTCCTCATCTATACCATCTATGGGTAGGGCACTAAGCTCCCTCTCTCACAGTCCAGGCCCACTGTGTTTCAAGGGAGAAGAGAATGAGGATGTTAACATAGGAGACAAAAGCACTTTTAAAACACAGTTCTCGAAATATTAAAATAGGTGCCATAGCTCCAAGGAGTCCCTTTTGGCCTCATTAAGGAAAGGAACAGTTAAAGATCTGATCACATCTTCCAACTGGGGACTCCCAACTACCATGGCCACCGGGGATGGAGGCATTTGGTGATCTAACAGGTCTTTTCCATGTGTCTTGATTAGGATTTATTTTCATTGTGAAGGTCCCAAGTGGGGCAGAGAGAGATTTTGTCCAAATTTTTTGAGAAATGAGAAATGAGAAATGTGATAAATCTTGATTCTTGTTTTGCTCTGCTTCCCCCTACAGATCTCTGTTGAGGAAGACGGGACCTGTAGCTGGTCTCCATTTTTTACCAGCTCTGGTTTAGTCTCAAGTTCATGGCTGCCTGCCCAAGATGTGCCAGTTGAGCAAGCTTTAGATAATATGACCTGAAAAGGATAATTACGCATTAAAACCCAGCTTACTTTACCTCTCTTAGAGGAACCACATGCCTCTTTACTTTCACATCTAACTTCCTTTACCCTGAGCCATCGGTATGGACTTGTTAATTCAGCATTGTGTCTATGGCAGGCAGGTTCTATCCATTTTTGGCTAAGACAGGAGGCAATATTTTCACAGCCTCAGAGAAGCCTTCCTCACCTACCCCTTAAAGATTATGTAAAGTCCCTAGTAAATGCTTTCAGAGCATGCCACACATCCCCATCACAGCAGCCAGCATGCTTATCATTGTTTAAATAATTCACTATAATTTGATTAATGTCTGTTATACCCTATAGTTCTCAGTGGGTGATTTTGCCCCCCAGGGAACATTTGGCAGTGGCTAAAGACACTTTTCAATTGCCACAACTGAGGGAGAGAGGTGTACTACTGGCATCTAGTGTGTAGAGTCCAGGGATGCTGCTGAACAGGACAGCTGCCCAAAACAAAGATGGTGTTGGTCTTCCCCTGTGTCTAATCTGCTCTTTTTACGTCTCGAAAGTCATTAGACTTAAGACACACCCTATACTGACATGGACTCATTAACTTAACAAAGAAAACCCTATTCCCAGATGGCATTACATCCACAGGCATAGGGGTTAGGATTCCAACACATGTTTGGGGGGAACAATTCAATCCATAACACATACAGGTAGTCCCCGACTTATGACGAGGTTTTGTTCAGAAGACTGTCATAAGTCGGTTCTGACGTAAATCAAATGCCTCTTTTTTTATTTTTTATTTTTCATTATTACTGCCTTTTATTATCAGTATCTTTATAAATCCAGTCTTTGAACATCTGCAGGTGAACATCTGACAATGATAACATCAACAAATTATACACTGCAACATTGTATGTAGTACATATTACTAACAATAAGATGTGCAAAAGAAGAACAAACAGACTGTCGTAAGTGCGGTTCATTGTAACTCGAATACATCATAAGTCAGAGACGACCTGTATCATATTTTTTCACAGGCTCCTGCAACTTGGATCTTTCATTCATTCTGTTTTTCACATCTTTCCACTTAGGTCTAGTTTATTACTTTATCTATTGCATAGAACTTCATGGTATGACTATATTTTGTTAGCCATTCTCCTACTGACGGATGTTTTGGTTGTTTCTAATTTTTATGCTATTACGAACAATGCTTCAATTGACATCTTTGTATGTCTCCTCCTCCTTCTTGGCAGTTCTCATGAATTGCTGGGTTATACCGCATGCACATGTTTAGTTTCATCAGATATTGCAAAAATTGTGCCCTAATTTTTTCACCTATAAAATAAGAGGGATCCAGTGATTCCTAAAGTTTTCCCCCCAGCTCTAAAACCCAATGATTCTGGGACAATAGAGGTGACAGGCAGACTTTAATCCTTAACAATGATCTGGTATGTACTGTGCTCAGTCAGATGCAGGGGAAACAGATAATATCCAGGGTCATGTATCCCAGTTGTTCCCTCTGTGGGTCCCTGAGAAGAGAAAGCTCCATAAAACACCAGATCAAGTTTTCTTTTAATCCTCTTAGTAACGAAGTGGATAAAAGTTTCTGACAGTGGAAAACCCCAATTATTCAATTAAATCTGTCACTAGACTTGGAAACCTAAGCTTTGCTTGCTCAGATAGCTATAAAAGTAAAAAGTTTCCATTCTACGCACAATTTTTGTAACTTCTCCCACGTGGTTGTGATTTAGAGTCATTTTACCCACTCACACCTGCTGTTACCCAACTGTTAATACCAGTGCAATGAATGATAAAACAGATTGTAGGAGGAACCCTATTTAATTCCAGTAAATACCTCATTTCTATTTATTTTGAATGTGTACATTGTCTTTGGGACGTAACAATAATTCAGGATATCAGAATGTGCACATGTACAGGCAAACATATATTCTATTTCTTAGAAATTAAAGATACAATAGACCTTGACATTTTGTCCATTAACTCATGTCCACATGATTACAAGCTCATGAGAAGGCTTTAGCCCACTTATCTGGGTGGGGGAAATATTGTTAGGACAACACAGACTTTTCCATTAACTATTTAGTTGTAGATTAACAAGTTAACTTGTACTGGGGAGTATATTAATAAAAATGTGTATGAAATATATAAGATACCTCAGTGTTGGTTCTATACTGACATTCATTAACTACCTCCAGATATTTTGATTAAGTTTGTTATGAAACAACCCTTTAAAACAAAACAAAATGATTTGGTGGTTCCCCCCCTTATGCATTTGCTTATTATGTAAACATTGGAAATTATGGAAAAGTAGAATGAAGAATAGAAAGACAATCCCTTTCTATTTTGGTGTAGTTTCTTCCTATTTTTTCTTTAGAAAATTTTGAGAAATTTAAAAAATACAGAAAAGTACAAAGAATAGCAACAATAACAAAAACCCACCCATATTCCCACCGTTTGGAAATGACCATTAACATGTTTTCATATTTGCTACTAGTCTTGGCTTTGTTTCTTTCTTTCTAAAAGAAACAAAATCTTACAAAGATAAGACTGATTTAACCACCATCCCATCTCATGAGGTTGAAATCTGTCCTTTCAGTTCATTTAAAAAAAAAAAAAAAGTGTACATATATCTGTATACACACACACACACACATATATACATACATAGAGAGAGAAACAGACTTATAACACGTGTGGAGAGAGATTACTGTTAGTCGCCCTCCCGTCGCTGGGATGGGCCCTGTGCCACCCTCATGACCCTTGGTGTGTTTGAGTCCATCGTTGTGGCTATTCCGTCAGTCCGTCTCGTTGAGGGCTTCCCTCGTTTCCACTGATCCTCTACTTGGTTCCAATTCCAAACACAGCTTACTATGTGACCTTAAAGCAGCCCTCGTGGTGCTGTCGCTAAGCGCTGGACCGCTAACGGAAAGGTTAGTGGTTTTAACTCACCAGCCGCTCCGCAGGAGAAAGCGACTTGTTGGCAACGGGTTTTTTTTTTTTGGTTTTTTTTTTTTTAATGTGAACTTAAGGGGGCCTGGTGGTGCAATGGTTAAGTGGTCTACTGCTAAATGAAAGGTTTGTGGTTTCAACCGACAAGCAGCTCCCGGGAGAAAATATCTGGCGATCTGATCCCATGAAGATTACAGCCTAGGAAACCCTATGGGGCAGTTCTACTCTGTCCTATAGGGTGGTTGAGTTGGAATCTACTCTATGGCACACAAATAACAACAACAATGTGATCTTAGGCCACACACCAGACTTCTTTGAACCTTGTTTTTCTCATATTTATAATGCAGATAATAATAGTATATATCTCTAGGCGGTTGTGACAGTGAAGATAAATAATAAAGTCCCTTGTACAGGGTCTGGCAAGTTGTAAGCATTAAGGAACTGACAAGGAGCTCTGGTGGCACAATGGTTAAGTGCTAGGCTGCTAACAGAAAGGTTGGCGGTTGGAACCTACCAGAGGCTCCGTGAGAGAAAAGACCTGGCGATCCGCTCCTATAAAGATTACATCTTAGGAAGCCCTATGGGGGTGGTTCTACTCTGTCCAATAGTGTCCCTATGAGTCGGAAACAACTGGACGGCACAAAACAACAATGAACTGACAGCTATTATTATTATTACTGTTTTTTTTTAATCCCTAGCTTCTCACCTACTTTCAACCCTGAAACTTAATCCTGCTCAATAGATCTTAATGGCTGGAAATGAATCTATTGAAAAAATGTTCCACAGTCAAATGTGTTTGGGAAACTCCGGATATTCTAGCCAGCCCTTGTTCACAGTGCATAATAACGTGTCAAAAGCAAAGAATTCCGAGGTAAAAAGAAAGTGTTCAGCTAACATTTCCCAAATTCATATGACCACAAAACCCGTTCGTTGCACTAACATTTATAAACATTCCAAAGAAGTAATATTCTTTGTGGAAAACATTGTGGGCAATGTTAGTTGTTTGACCCCCTCAGATTATACACACGCACTTGAATTGGTGGTTTTATGTGTCCTAACCCACAAAAGAAAGCTTAGCTAGCCACTCCAAATTCTCCAGTGTGAGAATATTGGCATAAATTAGAAGCTGTGATGGTAACTATGTACTTGTTCTCAGATTCTCAGACAGTCTTGAGCACACTACAGATTATTGGTCCGGCAGCAAAGAGCTTTCTTTAGTTATTCTGGAGGCAGTAGTCCATTTATATGTTGAACATAGATTTGTAACCCTGGAGCAAATCTCTTAAAACCTTTAGCCCTCATTTGATTCTGTATTATGGGATAAGACTGGAGCAGTGGTTAAGAGCTCGGCTGCTAATCAAAAAGGTCGGCAGTTCGAAACCACCAGTGGCTTCTTGGAAAACCTACCGGACAGTTCTACTCTGTCCGATAGGATCGCTATGAGTCGGAATCGACTTGGTGGCAACGAATTTTACCCAAGGCCTGGTTTTAATGTCTCAGGTCTTTCAAATGTCCTTGACGGTTCTGTATGACAGAAGACATGATAAACCAACATGAAACAAGCCACAGAGAAGGAGAAGGTATTTAAAACATATAACCAACAAAGAGGAACCTTGGTGGTGTCGTGGTTAAGTCCTCTGTTGCTAACCGAAAGGTTGGTTGTTCAAACCTACCAGCCACCCCACGGGAGAAAGATGTGGCAGTCTGCTCCCGTAAAGATTTACAGCCTTGGAAATCCTATGGAGCAGTTCTACTCCGTCCTATGGGGTCCCTACGAGTTGGAGTTGCAACGGGTTTGGTTTGGTTTTTGGTTTTAACCGACAAAGGATTTTTCTCTCTTTTAACCGACAGAGGATTTGTATCCAGAATACATAAAAGACTCTAACAAATCAATAAGAAAAAAAACGACAAACAACCCAAAAGAAAACACACACGAAGGAAATAAAAAGAGGAGGAATGCTAAAGGCCAATAAACACCTAGAAAATACTCGAACTCCTTTATAGTCAGGAAAATGCAAATTCAAGCAATGAGGGACATAGATGCAGTGAAAGTACAAAATTATGCATGGGGATAATACACACTAACTTTAGAATAGCGGTACTTCGGAGAGAAAGAAAGGAAAAGGGAATGGGCTACGAACCTTCAGTGTTACATAAAATGTTTTATTTCTTTCTAAAAAAAGATGAAGGAGAATGTTGACATCTTTTAAATCTGGGTGATGGAGATATGGCATCCATTTTCTGTACATTTTAAATATTTCTTATTTTAAAATAAGCAAAACAAGAGAAAAAACCACCTTCTGCTGATTGATGTGAATGTAAAACTATCAGATAGCACTTTATAAAATAGAAAATATTTTCTTCAATTTCATGTATTAGGTTTATTTCATTTCTTTCATATATTGATTTTTGCATTTCAATCAACAGACCTGTCTGGAATAGTTTATATATTATAAATCCTAGGGATATTGGTTGTTATGGTTTAATTATCCTCTAGGGCCTAGAGTCTAGGCATTTAGGCATTGCTTAATTGTTACCTTTCTTCCTTTTTAAAAAACTGGGCATGAATGTAGGTTAACTTGACGTATAAGTTAGGACTCAGTAAGATTGTAAGTGACAGAAAAATCAACTCAAACAGGCTTAAGATGAGATTTTATTTGGACACGTCACTGAAGAGTTCTGGGTTGTAGGTGAGCTGGTCATGTTTCAGGTACCAATGGATCCAGGATCTTAAATAATGATATCAAGTCTCACTTTCTAGTTTTTCAGTGTTGCGAACTGTGTTATAGCATATCATCTTATACACATGAGTGAGAGTTTCTCCAATCTAGAAGTGGTATTGCTGGGTCAAGAGTAGAGACATTTCCTACTTCACCAAATATTGCCAAATTTCTAGCTAAAATGGGGTTTCTTTTCTTTTTTTTGCCAATTTATACTTCTACCAACAGTGAATGAAATTTATAACTTCCTTTCTCTTCATCCTTATTACCCATAGAATTTTAAGACCTTAAAATTTTTCTACCCTTTAGCCAGGTGATCAAGGTCATCAACAGTCAAAAATCATGTTGATAGTACATACACCTGAGATGATGTGATGAAAATATCATTTTACCTCTGTGGTCTTCCTCCCAAAAAACCATAACCCCAGTCTAATCACGAGAAAAACATCAGAGAAATTTCAGGAGAGGGACATCCTACAAAATACCTAACCGATACTTCTCAAAACTGTCAAGGTCATCAAAAACAAGGGAAGTCTGAGAAATTGTCAGAGCCAAGAGGAGCCTAAGGAGACATGGTAACTAAATGTAATGTGGTATTCCGTGTGGTATCCAAAAAAAGACATTAGGTAAACCAAGGAAATTTGAATAAACTATGGACTTCAGTTAATGATGTATTGGTATTGGTTCATTAATTGTAACAAATGTATCACACTAATGTATGATGTTAATAATAAGGGAAACTGTCAGATTTTATATAGGAGAACTTTCTATACACTTATACCGATTTTTTTTTCTTCTGTAAATCTAAAACTGTTCTAAAAAATAAAGTCTATTTAAAAAATTTCCCCTACTAAGTCAGCACAACTGGACTAAACCAAAGCTAAGAAGTTTCCTGAATACAATCAAACACTTTGAGGGACAGAGTAGCAGGGGTAGGGGTCTGGGAACCATGCTTTCAGGGGACATCTAGGTCAATTGGCATAACAAAGCTTATTAAGAAAATGTTCTGCATCCTACTTTGGTGAGTGGCATCTGGGGTCTTAAAAGCTTGCAAATGGCTATCTAAGATGCAGCAATTGGTCCCAACCATCCGGAGTAAGGGAGAATGAAGAACACCAAAGTCACAAGGAAAGTGTTAGCCCAAGAGACAGAAAGGGCCACATAAACCAGAGACTTCATCAGCCTGAGACCAGACGAAATAGACGGTGCCTGGCTACTACCAATGACCGCCCTGACAGGGAACACAACAGAGAGTCCCTGATGGAGCAGAGTGCAGAACTCAAATTCTAGTAGAAGACCAGACTTAATGGTCTGACTGAGACTGGAGGAACCCCGGAAAGCATGGCTCCTGGATTCTCTATCAGCCCAGAACTAAAACAATTTTCGAGGCCAACTCTTCAGATAGGGATTGGACTGGACTGTGGGACATAAGGTGATACTTGTGAGGAGCGTGCCTCTTAGCTCAAGTAGGTACAAGAGACTAAAGGGGCAGCTTCCGTCTGGAGGTGAGATGTGAAGGCAGAGAGGGTTAGGAGCTGGCTGAATGGACATGGGGAATCGGGCAGAAAGGAGGAGTGTGCTGTCACAGTATGGGGAGAGCAATTAGCGTTACATAATAAATTGTATAAATTTTTGTATTGGAGACTAAATTGAAATGTAAACTTCATTTAAACTACAACAATAAACAAAAAAAATTTCCCCTACTGTAGTAGGTGTGAATGAGTTCTGGTTGTGCAGTGGTTACAGCACTGGGCTGCTAACCAGAAGGTCAAACCCACCAGCCACTCTGTGGGAGAAAGACAGTGGCAGCCTGCTTCCCTAAAGATTTACAGCCTTGGAAACCCTATAGGGCAGTTCTACTCTGTCCTGTAGGGTTTCTATGAGTCAGACTTGACTCAATGGCAGTGAGTTTGGTTTTGGTTAGTAGGTGTGAAATGGTATTTCATTTTCGTTTTAATTTTCATTTCCTTGATTACTGATGAAGTTGAACATCTTCTCAAATATTTACTGGCTGTTCAAGATATGCTTTGGTGAGTTTTTTTGTCATAAGCTTTGTCCATTTTTAAAACTGGCTTTTGTAAAAATGATTTGCTGGAATTTGTATATATTCACTGTAGTACTCTTTTGTTGAGTAAATGAGTTGCAATTATTTTTAGTTTGTAGCTTATCTTTTCACATTTTCTATCTTTTGTCACAGTTACTTTTTAATTTTAATGTAGTCAAATGTTTTTTCTTTATGCTCTATACTTTTAGTCTTGTTTAGAAAATCTTTCCCTATTCTGATGTCATGAAGATATTTTGTTTTCTTCTAAAAAATTTTAAATGTTGCCTTTAACTTTAAATTTTTTAATTCACTTGGAATTTATTTTTATCTGGTGTAAGGTAGCGAACTTATTTATTTTAGTTTTGTGCAGATAACCAATTGTTTCGCACCATTTATTGAGTTTTTCACCTTTTCTCACTGACTTATAATGTCATTTCTGTTTTATGCCAAGTTTCCATATGTATTTGAGCTGTTTCTGTACTGTCTGTTCCTTTAATCTATTTGTTTATCCCTAGACAAATGTCACATTGTTTTTAAAAACATAGCTTTATGATTAATTTTCTTATCTGGTAGGTCAAGTTCCCCCCCCCCCCCTTTTTTTTTTTCCTTCAAAATTATCTTGGGTCTTTTTGGTCTATTTATTATTTTGTGTGAAATTTAGGATCAGTGTACTAAGAGCAATAAAAAAATTCTCTTTAGAATTTTGATTGGTATTATAATGTGTTTATAGGCTAACATTATAATATTGAGTCCTATTCATGAACATAGTATAGTCTCTCTTTAAAAGCCTTCTTTATGTCATTCAATTACACTTTATAACCTTCTCCTTAAAAGTCTTACATGTCTTTTGCATATTTATTCATGGATATCTCATCATTTTTGTGTTCTTATATTTTTTATCTTTAACAACACTATTGATTTTTAGATACTGCCTTTACTAGCAAGTTGCTGACCTATTTTTAATAATGTTTTTCTTGGACTTCCTCTGTAGACAATCATTTCAACTGCAAATGACAGAAGTTTTTCTTTTTTACTTTCCAATCATTATTCTGCTTACTTATTTTTCTTATTGCACTGGCCAGGACCTCTAGGACAAAGTTTAGCAGAGAAAGAAAAGGACCTTATCCTGTTTCTTATTTTAATTAAATACTTCTAAATTTTCACCATTAACTATGATGTTTGCTGTAGGTTTTTGGTAGGTAGTTGTCTCTCATTATCTGGTCTCCTATTTTTCTTACAATAATAGGACCCCAGATTTCTAGCTGCCTGAAATGAATACTACATTTTTCAGCCTCTCATGTGGCTATATCTCTAAGTGGCCAACAAGATATATTAATTAGAAATGGTCTATATTCTTAAAGGAATGGGGAATGTCCTTTCCTTTCCTCCTCTCGATTGGCCGGTATGCATTCTAGATAGCTGAGGTAGAACAGCCATCTTGAACCACAAAATAGAAGGATGGCAAGAAATCAAAATAAAAGAAACTTGGTTTTTGATGATTTTAGAGCTGCCATACTAGCCAGGGATTGTCCATATTCACACAAGTGAGAAGTAAATTTTTATCTGGTTTGAGCCACTGTTTTTTGTTTCGTTTTGTTTTGGTCACTTGCAGCTAATCTTATCTTAATTAAACCTTTATTAAGACGTTAAAGATGTTCCCTTTTATCAAAGACCTAAATATAAAGCCAAAAGCTATAAAGTTCATAGAAGAAAAAACAGGTTCAATGCTAGAGGTCCTAATACATGGCATTAACAGGTTACAAACCATAACTAACAACACACAAACCCCAGAAGATAAGCTAGATAACTGGGATCTTCTAAAAATCAAACACCCATGATCTTCAAAAGACTTCACCAAAAGAGTAAAAAGAGAATCTACAGACTGGGAAAAAATTATTGGACGTTACAAGTCAGACAAAGGTATAATCTCTATAATCCACAAGAAAATCCAACACCTCTACAACAAAAGACAAATAATCCAATTAAAAAATGGACAAAGGCAATGAACAGATACTTCACCAAAGAAGACATTCAAGCGGCCAACAGACACATGAGGAAATGCTCACAACCACTAGCCATTAGAGAAATGCAAATTAAAACCACAATGAAATACCGTCTCACCCCAGCAATACTGGCATGAATCAAAAACACTGGAAATAACAAATGTTGAAGAGGCTGCAGGGAGATCGGAACTCTTATGCACTGCTGGTGGGAATGCATAATGATACAACCATTTTGGAAAATGATACGGCACTTCCTTAGAAAGCTAGAAATAGAAATACCATACGATCCAGCAATCCCACTCCTGGGAATATATCCTAGAGAAATAAGAGCCATCACACGAATAGACATATGCACACCCATGTTCACTGCAGCATTGTTCACAATAGCAAAAAGATGGAAACAACCTAGTTGAATTCATCAACAGATGAATGGATAAACAAAGTAGGGTACATACACACAATGGAGTATTATAGAACGATAAAGAACAAGGATGAATCTGTGAAGCGTCTCATAACATAGATGAAACTGGAGGACATTTTGCTGAGTGAAATAAATCAATCACAAAAGGACAAATACTGTATGAGACCTCTATTGTAAAAACTCATGAAAAAGTTTACACACAAAAAGTAACCATCTTTGTTCGTTATGAGGGATGGGAGGGTTGGGGGGAAATATTAAATAGACAATAGAGAAGTGGTAACTTTGGTGAAGGGTAAAATAGTACACAGTACTGGGGAAGCCAGCACAACTTGTACAAGGAAAGGTCATGGAAGCTCCATAGACACATCCAAACTCCCTGAGGGACTGAATTGCTGGGCGGAGGGCTGTGGGGACCATGGTCTCGGGGAACGTCTAGCTCAACTGGCATAACACAGTTTATAAAGACAATTTCTACATTCTACCTTGGTGAGTAGCATCTGGGCTGTGAGCAGCCATCTAAGATACTCCATGGTCTCAACCCTTCGGGAGCAAGGGAGAGTGAAGAGAACGAGATACAAGGAAAACGTTAGTCCAAAGGACTAATAGACCATAGCTACCAAGGTCTCCACCAGACTGAGTCCAGTATAGCTAGATGGTGCCCAGCTACCACCACTGACTGCTCTGACCGGGATCACAACAGAGGGTTCTGGACAGAGCTGGAGAAGGATGTAAACAAAATTCTAACACACACACAAAAGACCAGACTTACTGGCCTGACAGAGACTGGAGAAACCCCAAGAGTATGGCCCCCAGACACCCTTTTAGCTCAGTGGTGAAGTCATGTCCAAGGTTCACCATTCAGCTGGGGATTGGACGGCCCCATATAACAAAACGGGACTAATGAGACATAGCAGTCCAGGGAAAAGGACTAGAAGGCAGAAGGGGACAGGAAAGCTGGTGATAGGGAACCCAAGGTTGAGTAAGGACAGTGTTGACATGTAGTGGCGTTGTTAACCATTGTCCTAGGGCAACATACGTACTAACTGTTTAATGAGAAACTATTTTGTTCTGTAAAACTTCATCTAAAGTAAGAATAGCAGCACAACTGGAAGAGTGTAGTCGATGTCACTGAATTGTGCATGTAGAGATTTTTAAAATGGTGTGTCTTTGGCTATGTATATTTTCACCAAAAAAAAAAAAAAGGTTGAGAAAGGGAGAGTGTTGACATGTCATGGGGTTGTTAACCAATGTCATAAAGCAATACGTGTACTGACTGTTTAATGAGAAACTATTTGTTCTGTAAACCTTCACCTAAAGTACAATAAAAAAAGAAAAGATTAGTCCAAAGGACTAATGGACCACAGCTACCAAGGCCTCCACCAGACTGAGTCCAGTACAGCTAGATGGTGCTTGGCTACCACCGCTGGCTGCTCTGACTGGGATCACAACAGAGGGCTCTGGACAGAGCTGGAGAAGGATGTAGAACAAAATTCTCACACACAATAAAAGACCAGATTTACTGGCCTGACAGAGACTGGAGAAACCTTGAGAGTATGACCCCTGGATACCCTTTTAGCTCAGTGGTGAAATCACTCCCGAGGTTCACTGTTCAGCCGGGGATTGGACAGCCCCATAAAATAAAACAGGACTAACAAGGCACAGCAGTCCAGGGACAAGGACTAGAAGCCAGAAGGGGACAGGAAAGCTGGTGCCAGGGAACCCAAGGTTGAGTAAGGACAGTGTTGACATGTCGCAGGGTTGTTAACCATTGTCATAGGGCCATATGTGTAAAAACTTTAATGAGAAGCGATTTTGTTCTGTAAAACTTCATCTAAAGTACAACAACAACAACAAAAAAGAATTATCTATACGAAATCAAGTCAACAACAGTAACTCAAAAGGTTTAATGGGAAGCCTAGGGGACAGTGAGTTGAAGACAATTGCGACAGAATAATTTGGAAAAGGTTAGTGAGAACAGCAGCACAACTGGAAGAACATAATTGATGTCACTGAATTGTACATGTAGAAATTTTTGAAATGGTGTATCTTTGGCTATGTATATTTTCACCAAAAAAAAAAAAAAAGGTCCTTCAAGGTTGAGAAGGGAGAGTGTTGACATGTCATGGGGTTGTTAACCATTGTCATAAAACAATATGTGAATATGTGTACTGACTGTTTAATGAGACACTATTTGTTCTGTAAACCTTCACCTAAAGTACAGCAAAAAAAATTTCCAAAAGAAGATGTTTCCTTTTATTCCTAGTTTTCAAAAAATCGTAATTGCATAATGAATATTATTACACAATGCTTTTTCTTCATTGATTGAGATGACCATAACTTTTGTCTCCTTTGCTATGTCCTTTCCACCTTACCTATAACATTCATTTATCCTGTGGTTTGTTTCTAATCAGGATACAAAGATTGATTTTATTGTTCTAAAACATAAATTAGAATGATATATAGACAGGGAAAGTTATCTGCCAAATTAGAATTATTTTGAAAGTTGGGTGAGAATAAACTTATTAAGAGAGACAGAACTCTAAGAACTCCCAACTTGGGATGAATTTCTTTAAATTGATTTGCCACCAGTAATTATACTTTAAAGAAATAAAAGAAAAAAATAAAACATAGAGGGAAACCTATTTATTCTTTATACATCTAAAAATTTAATTAAAATTATATATTATAATTAATAAGGAAATTTTGAAAAGAAAAAAATCCATAAAGCTGCCACTTGAATGCAAATGTTTTTATTTTTGCGTGCTACTTTTTACTCTTTGTTCATATACTTTTGTTTTTTACACATTTGTTATCATAATGTATGCACACTTTTTGCATTTTGAAAAATTACTTTTTTTAAACTTTAGGCAGCTTCAAACCTCCATGTGAGAAAAAGTTAAACTACTGGGCAACTACCAAAAAGTACACAGAATGAGGGTTGGTCCCCTTCCAGTTGAGTAATAGAATAAAAGAACTTTTAGAACTGGGAAGAATTTCTTAATCTCACTTTTTGAAGACTGAAGTATCTGTTTCTATAATTATTTGATGATAGATTTGATAGAGTGCTCTCAAATCATTAAATTCTTATATTTAGGATTGCATTTTTGCTCTCAGATCTTTGTGATAAACTCAGTTCACTAGGAAAGCCTGATTTTTTTCAACACTTCATCAATTACAATAGCAACTGCTGGTAACATTTGTATTAAATAATATTGCATTTTATGAAGCACTTTCACACAGTTTAGCTGATTTTCTTCCCATGATAAGTTTGTGAATAAAAATGGTGCTGTTATTAACCCCATTTTGCAGAGGAGGAGACTGAGGTTTCACAGTGATTAAGAGATTTATGCACTTAATAAGTGGCAGAGCAGAGATTAAAAAATGAAATATTCTGCTTTTCCACCTGCGGGTTTTTGTTTTTGTTTTTGTTTTTTTTAGTTCCACCAAATCAGATAATGCCAGTCTTTTCTTACCTTGGAGTAGAAAAACAATTAATGGGCTAAACTTTCTCAATTACACATTTTTCTCTGATGTGTTTTTCTTAAATGTATATCTTATGCTTGTCTGTACTAGATGCTGGAATAGGATGGTATCTTATTTAGCATGAAATTATATATTTTGTGATTTAAAATTTTCCTATCAGCATTTCTGCAGAGTTCTGCAGAGAGCTCAGATTTCCAGGTGTTGTGCCACAGGAATATATTTTAAAACCATTGCACTAAGTTATGCTGAGTAAGCCCTGGAACCTGCTAGACAAACACATTTTAGGTCCCAGAATGATGGTAAACAGCTGCTGTGGGCTTGCTTTATTCTCTCCCATTTCACACATTGTTTCTCCTCACTGCTCATCAAAATAAATCTTATTATAGAGTGCATCCAAAGAAAATATGTAATTAAGAAAAGGTTATAAGCACAGACTTAGTTTACAAGGATGTTCATTCATCTCAGTGGTATTTACAAAAGTTTTCAAAACAGAAAATAAACTAAATGTTAAAAGTAGGGGATTGACTCAATAAATTAAGGTATATCCTGTGGTAGAATACACTTCTGCCATCACCCATTATTATTGATGTGGACTGATACAGCTACATGAAGAAAACAAGATAATCGTATAGACAATCTAGCTATTTTTTGTAACATATGAAGAAACATATATAGAAAAATACCAGAAAGATATATATCTCTGTGTAGTGGTTTATGGGTTTTTTTTTAAAACTAATTCTTAATATTAATTTATTTATATTTTCATCTATTGTTTTTAGCTTTTACAATGAACATACACACATATTGTTTTGCAGTATAAAAACCCCACATAACTTATTTTTGACTAAAACAAAATTCTCTGGCCTTTATAAAGCATTATTAAACATGTTACCTGCTGTGTTCCGTCAACTTAGAGAGCAAAGGAAGAAAAAATGGCTATGTACAGAATTTAATTTAGACATAAAGAGAACTTCTTGAAAGTGAGACCTGTAATGTTAAAATGAGAAGGAGCCTAAGTGAAACAATTAGGTAAAGGGACGTGGTCATGGTATTGACTTCTGGAGCTGTGATGAACGTACAATCGTGGAAAGGATTTGAAGGTGGAAAACAAAAGACTTTTTAAAGCTGGCTTCCTATGATACAAATTGCCTTGGTAACGACTCTGAGATGCAGTCAGTTAACAAGCAAGCATGCATTGAGGATGGAGTTCTGAGGAGAGAAAAGAAAGAGAAGTTCAGATTTCAATTATTACTTCATTTTTTCACTGCTCAAACCTTATCAATTGTTCACTACAAATCCAAAATGGTGCTTAGTGTTGGGCTCTGTTCCTGACAAGTTCACAATTTAGTTGGAGAGATAAAGCATGAGGATATGAAATTTTTTGAGAATGACTAGAAGCGAAAAGGAAAAAAAAAAAAAGGCATTAGTTAAGTTAAAGAAGGTATCAGAATAGGTTGGGATTAGTTAGTGAGAATAGGCTTCCTGAAGGAGAAGATTTGAATTTTAAAATTTAAGGAAGTTTCAATGAGAAAAGAAAAATGTGAAGAGCTTTTTACTAATAATCTAATATTTTACACATACCTATAATTATTTTATTTATGAGATGTTCCTCTGCTTATCCAAAATTTTAGATTTAAAAAATGTGCTCTCTTTCCACAAAATATTTAGCTCTTTTTCTATTAAGAAATAATTTGGTAAGAAAGAAGACTAAAATTACAGAATTTCAGAAAGGGTAGTCTGTGATCTCAAATCATTACATTTTTATATTTAGGATTGCATTTTTGCTGCCAAAGATACTACTAATGGTCTACTCTGCATCTGTTCTCTCCCACTTCTTTGTCAATGACTTCCAATTTTCTTCAGGGCGTGAATGTACACGTCTGAAAAAAACCTACACATTTCCCAGCTTTCCTTTCGGATGGAATGACCATTGACACAGTACCAATCAATGAGATTAAGTAGAAGCCACTGTATGAGTCTTTCAGCGAACAAATTTGTCTATTTTGCCCTTTATACTTCTTTCCTCCTCTTGCCTAGAATGCAGGCGTGATATCCAGAGGTGAAGCAGCCATGATATCCAGAGGTGAAGCAGCCATGTTGTAAGCATGAGAACAAGGGATTCCCTCTAAAGCTGGCAGAGGGAAAAGCCTGTGTGCCTGATGGCATTGTGGGGCTGCAAGACTAGCCCTGGATTGCCTAACTCCACACTTCTTGCATGAGAAAAATAAAAACTCTAAACCAGTTCTTGGGTTTGTTATTCACATCCAAACACAATCCCTGCTTGATAAATAATCTAATCCAGTTATTTTACAGAGAGGAGTCAGAGGCCTAGAGAAGTTCCATAAATCTGAGCGGATTGTATCAAGTTAAGACTTTCTTACTTTGAAGTGACGGAAAACCTAGCCCAACTCAACCTTTCAAGAAAAAAAAAAAAAAAGGAATTTATCAGTTCAGATAATTACAAAGTCCAGGAGGAGAAGATTTAGCTTCAGGCGTGGCTGCCTCCAGAGACTCAAATGCTATTTTTTTCAGGTTCTGGTTTTTCTCTCTCTCCTCATTTCATGGCTCTACTTCCTTGTGATGAGTCTACTTCAGACAGGCTCTTTCCTCATTGTGGCAAGGTGGTACCAGCAGCTCCAGCATTACCCCACCCAGGCTTACCTCCAGAAGGAAAGAAAAAACTCCTCTCTGGAGAAAAATTACCATTCTGTTATCAGGAGAACTGTGAATGCCTGCTGAACATTCCAAAAGTGGATATCCTCTGCTTAAAACAAACAAACCCGTTGCCATTGCATCAATTCCAATTCATAGCGAACCTAAAGGACAGAGTAGAACTGCCCCGTAGAGTTTCCAAGGAGCACCTGGTGGATTCAAACTGCTGACCTTTTGGTTAGCAGCCGTAGCGCTTAACCACTACACCACCATGTTTCCATCCTCTGCTTAGCAGGTGCCATACCAGAACTAGAACTTCCAAGTTCATTCCCTTTCTATTTCATCAAAATGCCTCTGATAGGTATATGTGATATCCATGAGAAATTCATACCTATCAGATATTCCCTTGGCTCATGAGTGATTACATGCTCCTTTGGTAGCTTTTGGCTATTTGAGGTGTGTGAATACTGAAGAGAAAATACCAAGTCTATCTAGAAGAAATTAGAATCCATTGGGACAACATATCTAAAGGTGGCCCCCGACACTGAAGACCACATCCTATTTTGGGTTTGGGGTTGACTTGCTCATGAGTTGTGGTACAGATTACACCTTCCTTTTTGCCTCTGGGATGAAATTTACTGGAGCAACTGTCAATAGGATTTATCTCTTATATTCTTCTGTTTCTAAATGTTTCTAATTTCCTTCTCTTTCATATTCCTCTTGCACCCAAAAGTATTTGTTTAATAGCTACGAAGGCCAGGTGATCTTATTCCTTATGATTTCAGTTCAGTTTTCAGGGCTCAGTTCAGACACCCATCAGCCTGTTTTGTGCCTGGTTTTTAGGTCCATTATTATATTACCTAAGCCTTCCATGAATGAAATGTTTGCAAATTGGTAGTTTTTAATGACATTATGGCGGCTTTTTATTTCTACAAGGTTTTGTTTTTTTTCCCACAAGAGTTTTGGTCTTTAGGATTCTTGAACGTCTTTCACATTTAGTTATTATGAAAGTGAGTATTTAAAGGCTTAAATGTTAATGCTCAAGTATGTCTGGAGTGCAAAACTGGGAATGCATGCTCATGTCGATTTGTCTCCTATCAGTTTACTCGTTCACTGAATTTCAGCAAGTTATGTTTACTTGGATTTTCTACTGGTAAGAAGTAAGTCTAGGATAATTTCTTTTCAGGTTAGTATCTTTGCAGTTCCAGGTAATAAATTATCAGTATAAAGTCTCCTGGGTGATTCATGTTTAGTGGTATTTGCTTCTCCGTTAAATATTTGTTTGGTGGGTTAAACTACTGGACTCCAGTGATGAAGAGTCTGTCGGTAGATGTTTCAAAGCTTTGTCCTACTAGCTCCTTTTCTTGAATTTTCTCAGAGTTTTCTCTTTCCCTCACTCTTGACATTTAAGCAGTTTCTGAATTCTTTTGATTCTACTTCTGTAATGTCTTATGTATACAACGCCTTCTTTTCACTTTTTCCTGCTCTGCTTTTCAAGATCTCATTGGCTCTTGGCTGGACTTTCTTTTCAGGTTCTCAGCTCCCAGTTTACTCTCCACATTGCTACCTCTATTACCTTCTTAAAATACTACTCTGGTCAGGTTATTTTTATCCTCAAAAGACTTCTATAGCTTGGCATAATGTTCATGGCCTTTGACTCTCTGCCCTTCTCTTACTTCCCCAGTTTCCTCCTACATACTTTTAATATCTGTACCCAATGTGAAGTTCCAATTAAAATATCAAAAGGTGGCTATTAGAGAGCTTGTTTCATTCTATCTGGGTGCTAAAGCTATGTGTTCATAATTATAAGCTATTTAGGGCAAGGATTTCATTTTGATCTTCCCAAGTACTATACAACCAGTTGTTCACAATGTGTCAGAGAGAGCAAGAACTATGAACTATATGAGGATTACTATTATGGATTAGATTGTATCCCTCAAAAATATGTGTTGTAAATCCTAACCCTTAGACCTGTGTTGATAATCCCATTTAGGAATGGGTTTTCTTTGTTAAGAGGCCTTATCAGTATAGGGCATGTTTTAAACCAATCCCCTTTGAGATATACAAAGAGCAGATTAGGCACAGAGAAGCAAGCAGAGACAGGGGAACAGAGATGTCATGCCACATGAAGATCACCAAGGCACCAAGGAATAGAAGCTGAAGAGACAAGGACTTTCCTCCAGAGCTGACAGAAACAGAAAGACTTTCCCTAGAGCTGGCACCCTGAATTCAGACTTCTAGCTTCCTAAATTGAGAAAATAAATTTCAGTTTGTTAAAGCCACCCACTTGGGGTATTTCTGTTGTAGCAGCACTAGATAACTAAGACAATTGCTATACTAATAGTTTGAAGAAAATGCTATAAGAACCCAGAGGAGGAATAATGAATATTGCTTGAAAGGGTTCAGGGTGATTTCACAGAGGAAGTGATATCTGAGCTGCTCTTGGAAGGAGAAGTAGGATTTTTTGAACATGGAGGAAATGAATGAATAAATATTCTCCCTATTCTAAGCCTCATATTTTATTATTAGATTCTAACACCTGTGGGCAGGTCCCTTGTATGTCTCTTCTCATGTTTGAGGAGTTCACATTTCCTTATTTAGCTGAAATAAATGCTTTACAGGTAGAATATGTTATTTCTACAGTTGGTCACTCTAGTTTATCCAGTAACTTCAATTTAGCCCTTCAGTTCTGGGGCTTAGTTGTGGATGACCAATTCAACTATTTTATCATTGCATCCTTAACCTAAGTATTAGCCATAATCCTCAGCAAAGCAGAAAAAAAAAAAAAAGACACTCAGTGTTTCTTTGGCCATCCATGACAAAGTCCAGTGAAGCCCAGGTATTTCTTAAATATTTGCGTCAACACATAATAGCTGTGATGTGTCACAATATAAATGTTTGTATGTCAGGACTTTGCCCTGCAACTGTCTAGCCTCTTAAACCCGTAGGAAACTGGGGTTGGAGTGAAGGAGTATCAGCTGTGGGGGATAATGGGAGGACAACAAAGAAATAGTAACGTGTGCTCGATGCCAATTCTTCCTTTTCACCTCTGTTAGCTTGCTAAGAAAGCAAAAGGACAATTTCTTTCTAGATACCCGTACAGACCTTTAGCATAGCGCTTGTCACAATATATGTGTTATTTACAGGCCATCCCCCCCACATCAGTTTACTTCTTATAGTCATCTTTGTAAAATCTTTGTATCTCCTGCACCTAGCATAGCACCTGGTACCCATTTGTTGAATAAGAAAAGAAAGGATTTGCTTTACATGAATTCATTTTCATCTTTTCTGGGTTATAAATCTTTCTTTCAGAAATCTTATGAAGGCTAAGTTCCAAGGAAAGAGATGCATGTAGACACAAGGTCGCAAAAATTTGCATACAAATTCAGGGAGATTATACATGCCTTAGAGCAAATCCATGAACCTCAGGTTAAAAATCCCTGAATTAGAGAGAGAGTGATAGGAAATTGTAAAACCATTACCAATTCCTGCTCGTGGTCAAACTAACATCACAGTTGAAGTGGAGCTACTAGGCTTACTAAATACTATGATTAGATGTGGAAAGAGCATCTTAGCAAACTTGCAGTGGTATCAGGTCAACATGAGTAAAGACTTGCTTGCAGTTTGTGTTAAGTCTAACCTGCCTGGTGTTGGGATGACCTAGAGACATTATCTTTCTTCCTTCCTTCCTTCCTTATTTTAACTGGCCCAGGAGTTTCTTTAAAATTCTGTTTTTCAATAAGAGTGCTTTGTTTATGTTAAAAATTTAAAAAAAAAAAATCTTTTCCCTTAAAATTTCTCCTCCCTTACCAACCTCTAAGGAGCCCTGGTGGTGCAGTGGTTAAAGCCCTCGGCTGCTAAGCAAAAGGTCAGCGGTTCAAAACCACCAGACACTTCTTGGGAGAAAGATATGGCAGTCTGCTTCTGCAAAGATTAGAGCCTTGGGCCAAAGAAGACATTCAGGTGGTTAACAGACACATGAAGAAATGCTCACGGTTATTAGCCATTAGAGAACTGCAAATCAAAACTACAATAAGATACCATCTCACCCCAACAAGGCTAGCACTAATCCAAAAAACACAAAATAATGAATGTTGGAGAGGTTGTGGAGAGACTGGATGGGAATGTAAAATGGTACAAATACTCTGGAAATAGATTTGGTGCTTCCTTAAAAAGCTAGAAATAGAAGTACCATATGATCCAGCCATCCCGCTCCTTGGAATATATCCTAGAGAAATAAGAGCCATCACACAAATAGATGTATGCACACCCATGTTCACTGCAGCACTGTTCACGATAGCAAAAAGATGGAAAGAACCTAGGTGCACATCAATGGACAAATGGATAAACAAATTATGGTATACTTACACAATGGAATACTACGCAACGATAAAGAACAACGATGAATCCGTGAAGCATCTTATAACATGGAGGAATCTGGAAGGCATTATGCTGAGTGAATTTAGTCAGTCACAAAAGGAGAAATACTGTCTACGACCACTATCGTAAGAACTCAAGAAAAGGTTTAAACGCAGAAGAAAACACTCTTTGATGGTTACGAGGGTGGGGAGGGAGGGAAAGGGTTATTCACTAACTAGTGTCTAGTAGACAAGAATTATCTTAGGTGAAGGGAGGGACAGCATACACTACAGGGGAAGTCAGCTCAACTGGACTAAACTAAAGCTAAGAAGTTTCCTGAATATAACCAAACACTTTGAGGGACAGAGTAGCAGGGGCGGGGGTCTGGGGACCATGCTTTCAGGGGACATCTAGGTCAATTGGCATAACAAAGTTTATTAAGAAAATGTTCTGCATCCCACCTTGGTGAGTGGTATCTGGGGTCTTAAAAGCTAGTGAGCGGCCATCTAAGATGCATCAATTGGTCCCAACCCACCTGGAGTAAAGGAGAATGAAGAACACCACAGACACAAGGAAAGTATTAGCCCAAGAGACAGAAAGGGTCACATAAACCAGAGACTGCATCAGCCTGAGACCAGAAGAACTAGATGGTGACCGACTACCACCCATGACCACCCTGACGGGGAACACAACAGGGAGTTCCTGATGGAGCAGGAAAAAGGTGGGGTGCATAACTCAAATTCTAGTAAAAAGACCAGACTTAATGGTCTGACTGAGACTGGAAGAACCCCAGAAAACATGGCCCCCAGACTCTCTGTCAACCCAGAACTAAAACCATTCCTGAGGCCAACTTTTCAGACAAAGATTAGACTGGACTATGGGACATAAAATGATACTTGTGAAGAGTATGCTTCAAAGCTAAGTAGATGCATGACTAGACCAACTCATAAAGTATGGAAGTACTTCATCAATGTGAATTAGACGCTTGATTATAAGATTTCGGCACTTCGAAAGATGTAAGGAGTGAGAATATCCTACATCTGGTGGCAAATAGGATAGAAACTAATTTCTCCTTCAGAAATATTTGCTAGAAGATGCTCTAAGGGTGAAAGCTGACACATAATCAAATGAGAATTTGGTTATGATTTCAGCACAAATGCAGTCACTGCTGATTCCCACCACTATCAATTCTCCATTATTACTAAGGAGGTGCTCCCAAGATAGAGCAAAAATAATCTGTGGTTTAAACTTTTTTTTAGTCTATTACTAGAATCATTCTCGAAGTTTTCCTTTCATATTTTGTTTAGCAGTTTCTTTACAATATATGTGTGACTAAAATTATTTTAACAGCCTTAATTGTATTACAATGACAGCAATTCTGTAGCTCTTGTGACAACACAGCCCTCTGTTCCGTATGAGTTTATTTAATTCCTTTTCAGTGGTTGATATTTGAACCTCTTTCATTCAGAGTAGATCCAGCTACACAATTCACATAGTGCCTAACAGGTCCAGGAGAGGTTAAAGAACACACCACCAATATAAAAAACCACCACTCTACTTCATAATATATACAGTCTTGTAGTTAAATCTAGGTTCTTGTGAAATTTTAATCAAGTGACGAGAGAATGTAATATATGATTGGGAAGTAATATACAGGCATTCTACAGACTACTAAATCTACTGTATGTTTTGTTCATGATCCTATTGTAATCTTCAGTGAGAGGAAATTTCCACATTTTATATGCTTAAAGTTTTACTTTTACAGAGAAAGTCTTATGAAGGTGTGTGTGTGGTAGTGAGGTGTCTGGTTTTTAAAATATAAAATTAGACTATTTCCAATATCAAATAAAAGGGGAAGCAACAGAAACATAAATGACCACAGATGGAAATATTATTGGAAATAGGGATAACATGTAATTTACTAAAGAGAAACTGATCAGATAGTCATTTTTGGTAGCCTTGAATATCATGCAGGTCATATCATATTTTGTGATCAGCAGGGTAAACACTGTTTACTAATGAATTTGTTCGTGTTTTTAGTCACTGAAATTTGAAGGACGAAACGAAAATCTAGGTCTCTGTGCTGTTGCTAAGCACGGCCATGAAAACTATTCATCTAAGCAGTTTTTTAAAAATGTAGCTCTTTAAAAGGAGAAATGGAGGGGCGGAACAATTAAATTTTCAAATATCTATTCAGACACAATCGCTGCTTAATGCAGGGCCTCACTGGAGGGTGGGGGGCTAAATCCATGGAATCCCAGTCTAGCGAAATTCACAGTCTAGCTCAAGTCACACCTTGGGGGACCCCTCTTCACTTTTCTATGACCTAACCAGGGGAAATCTGATTAACATAAGCAACAAAGAACTCTTACAAAAAAAAAAAAGAGGTCACAAAAGGACAGAGAAGTGTTGAGGGAAAGAGGAAGAGGCCTTGCCAATTCTTAACTTGTTAATTAGGGTCGGGACATTATTGGGGATTTCCTATACCCTGTTTGTTGAGTGATTATGTAGGTCTGGGGAAAAGGGATATGCTCAGAGTGATTCACACAACTTTTTTTAAATATTGGGGCTTTGCCTGGTTCACTGCAATTTCCTCTCCTCACATTATGCATTGACTAATGGAGGGGGAGGTCTCCAACAAGTGTCTACTCTGGTTCAAAAGCTATAAGATTTCAATAAATCTTGGCCTGTTGTGCAATGTGGGGTTTGAATCTTCCTCTCTCAAATGAGAGAGGCTCTTTCTTGCCAGTTATGATGGGATTTCCCTTGGGACTTGTAACAATGGCATATGGAAATCTGAGGGTTATTATCTGTTCTGCATTGCCATCTTGGGGTGTCTCTGAAAAGCTTTCTTACCTCTGACAGGAAGGTGTTCACAGGACTGATTAATTACTGCACAGAATTCAGTGATGATAATTGGGCAGCCTGAATCAGATCTTCAGATGGACAGATAAGTAAGCTCTGACGACACAAGTTTGCATTCTGGGTCTACAGGTAAAACTTTGCAAAGGGCCCCACCCAGGGACGGATTACACAATAAGCAAGGTACGCAGGGGTTTACTTGTATTACTTACTAATCTGCAGTGCACAATTTCACCGGTTTTTCACCACATCTGATGTGGTGAAAAACCGGTGAAATTGTGCACTGCAGATTAGTAAGTAATGGTTTTACCGTATCTTTGATGTGGTGAAAAACAGGTGAAATTGTGCACTACAGATTAGTAACCACAAGTAAACCTGTGCGTACTTTGTTTACTAGTTAATCAGCCCCTGCCCAGACACCTTCACTGCGGCCTCCTCTACTGAGAATCTCTCTCTATCCCCAGCAATCCAAGTCCAGGTGGACTTGACCGAATTCATGGGAGAAAAGCTCTTAACAGCAACAATATATATACGAATATGTATATACGTACAAATTTGAATATATATGTATAACGATACAACAGGCTGATTTTTATGATTTGTAAGTATCTTTGTAGATAATATAACGAAAACTAAACCACCCCAAATAGCTTAAAAACCTTGCCCAAGTGTCTGTGGCATCAATAGTCCACACAAGATTAAAAGTATTTCCCAAGATGCACAACTTGAGCTTCCATTGATATTTTAATAACTCAATTAAAAATTTCTCATAAGTCTACTAGAGTCAAGAAACGGTCTGCGGTGTAGGTGAGCATTTGAAATTTTAAAACGGAAACTTTCGGCCCATGAGCAGAATAGAAAAAAGTCAATTAAATGCGTTCTTCCTCCATTCTTTGCCTAGGCCAGCGGTAAAAATTGAAAACTTTTGAGGTGGTGTTTAGGTTTGCTTTTTTGTTTTCCTGTAGAACAGCCAGGTGGACTTCATTATGATCCAAATTTTAAACTGTCTTCTAGCTCCCTCTCTGAATAAACCTAGCCACCCCAGCACATATCAGAGATCTTTTTTTTTTTTTTTTTAAATTTCAGCCTCCAAAGGCGAGGGGGATGGGGGACGGCGGAGGTAGAGACTTTATTAAAACTAACCAGTAATTCGAGGTTTTCAGGAGATGGTCTGCCATTTCCTAATTAAAAAATGAGTTTGACAGCCCTTTGGCCAGATCAGTTTAGACACTGCTATGAAAAAGTCGAAGGGCTGGTTCCGTCCGAGCGATGAGAACCTCCATTCCCCACGAGACCCGAAGCCAGCCAGCCAGCCAGCCAGCCAGCCAGCCAGCCTCAGCCGCCGCTTGTCTCTGGGGTCCTTCCCCTCTTCCTGCAGACACCTCGGCTCCCCCAGGTCTGTCTCCTCCTGCGCTCAGCTCAGCCCTGGCCCAGTCGCCCCAAGTTCGCCGCCAGCAGGTCGGAGCAAATACCGTTTCCCTCCCTGGGCCCTAGCATGCGGACACCTCCCAGCCTCCCTCCCTCCCTGCCGGCTGGGCCCTTTCTCCGCTAGGGAACTGCAGCCTGGACCGCGGCGGCAGGAAGCGAAGCCCTTGTTGATGCTGTGCCTTGGCGCGCCTCCCCGCCCTCCGGCAGCCACCCCAGCTCTTCCGTGGTCTGTAGCGCCCCCCCTCCGCGCGCCTGCGCAGTGCCCCGCGGGGGGGCGGGGCTCAGATTCCTGTCAGCGGCGGCGGCGGTAGCGGCGGCCGTCAGTTTTTGCTGAAGAGAAGCACGAAACGGACCGGTTGGCTCTCCCCCATCCATTTCCCCGCCCTGAGCCCCCCTCCTGGCTCGCCGGGAATTAGTCTCCGTGGAGTTTCTCCTTCACCTCGCCGCCGTTTCTTCGGTCTTTGGCCCGGTGGAAGTCACTGCCCTCGAGCAGGAGGCAGCGGCAGCCGCCCTCGCCTCGCCGCCCCCGGTTCGGTGCCCGCGGTCCCGGAGAGGAGGTGCCGCAGCCACCGCCGCTCCCCCCCTCCCGCTGCCCTCGGGCCGGGCTGGGTCGAGCTGCGATGCCCTCGGACTTCATCTCATTGCTCAGCGCGGACCTAGACCTGGAATCGCCCAAGTCCCTGTACTCGCGAGGTGAGTCAGGCTCGGAGCTGGGGCGTGGGGGTGGGGAGGCCGGGCCCGGGGCTGCGAGGCAGGTCCCCGTCGAGGGCAAGGAGCGGCTAAACCCCGGCCGAGTGGCCTCTCCTGGGGGGAGGGGACCGATGGGGCCGGGGTGATGGTGAAGGGGCAGAGGGAGGAGTGGCTGCCCGTGCCCCGCGGAGTCGCGGTCCGCGCGGGCCCAAATTCCGTCGGCCACCGAGTCTCTGCGGCACCAGTGGCTCTGAGTATCTCCGAGCCCGTCTGGCCCCTCCACACTCCTCGAGCGGCCCGCTCGGCCTCCCCCGCTCGGGGATCACCCCGGACTGGGCCGCGCGTTGGGGCGCTGCGGTCAGTGCGCTGCGGCTCCTCTTACCAGGACCCTCCTCCTCAGCAAAGTTGCCCGAAAACGGGCGGCGTGGCCTGGGGCCGGTTCTGGGTACAGGGTCACCATTTTTCTCCCTTTCTAGATTGTTTGTGCGCCGTCGTTTTACTCTCTCCCTTCGGCCTAGTCCACTCCCTCCCCTTGTTGGGACGGCCCCCTTGACCGGGCGTTCTTCCTTTCCTCGTCATCTTATTGCTGGAAAGGGCCCGAATATTCTTTGTATCTTCCCACGTCAGTGGTATTCTAGTTACTTACTTCTTCTCTTTTACAAAGATAGGGGTGCTCTCTCTGGATTAGTTTTATTTCTCTTATCTCCTAGAGGTACCGGTTCAGGCACAGACGCTGTCCTTTGAGATTTTCTGTTTTTTGCCGTTCAAGAGTTCGTTGTAGGGAGGGGGCATTGGTCAGAGATTCCCGTCTTACAACTGTGTTAGCTAAGGCCTGCAGGGGATTCCCACCATCTACAATATTAACACTTGAGCTAATCTCTACTGAGGTTAAATTCCTATAGTGTACACCAAAAGAATGCGTCAGAACAGGTTCCCTGTGCAGGGGGCATCAAACCAAAATACTCCCACCGCACTCCACCACCTTTTAAACCACTGGGGGCAAGAGGTATAACTGGGTTGTTAACTGTTTATTTCACCATATTAAAAAATTTGTGTGGCATTATGAGCTCCCTTCCCGAGAAATTTAGTATTTCTTCAGTTTTTGATGTATCCATCTGCTGCTTCCCCCTTCCCCCCGAGAAAGGACTTCAGCTGCACGTTAATGTATTTAAGTAAATCAGAGTAGATGGTTTACTCTGGAAGGTACTGGACTTTATAAAAAACTGAGCTGACTGTTGAGTTTGTACACAGAGTTCTACTTAGTAACTGTAGCCATTGTCTGTTGCTCTGATGACTTTGGTTGGCAGTCACCATCCTGTAGGATTTTTTTTTTTGGGGGGGTGGGCAACAGTACCTGAAGTAGTTTGGTAATGTAGTTTTGAGAGTCAGAAGGAAGAGACAGTTATTAAGAGATGATTCAAGAGAGGACTAATGTGGTACAGTTGTGTGCTAAAAATAGTCAAGACATTAACACCTTTTGGGCAGTAATAGATAATTTTCCATGAAACAAATGCTTTCTGAAAATCTTAGTGTAGAGACGGATATAGAGGCAATTCAACCTTCTTTTGCAGGTAATATGTTCACAAATATGGGCTTTATCTCTTAGAAATACATGCCAGTTATATAAGAGATGTATGCTATTCTTGGCATTTTTAAAAAATCATTCAGCATAAAAAGTACTTGATGCTTTTTGTGTTTTTCAGATTCTCTGAAGTTATACCCATCACAGAATTTTCATAGAGCTGGACTATTGGAAGGTCAGCAAAGTGCCATTTTAAAGCATATTGTGTCAGTATGCAAAGGCTTTCTCTGAAATGGAGTTTAAATGAGAAAAAGTGTGAAACTTTGCAAACTTACACAATGCAGTTTTCTCCTAAAGAGCCTGATCCTTCTCTTAGAGCAGCTGAATGTTTCTGTGGATTTTGTTGCTGATCTGGTATGCTTGTTGGCTGTTGTATCAGCTTTGAGAAGCCTTGAAAAAAAACTAAAAATCATTTAAAATTATGTGTTGGGTGTTGTACTTTAGAATTCCAGATCTTAAGTCTAGCTTTTTACACAAACCAAATGTGAAAAGACACAAACGTTAAGTTCATGTCTGTAACTGAAAGAGTGACACCAAACACATTTTTAGTTTGAAAATTCAGAATTTAGAACTATTATACGCTGAGCACGTCAAAATGGCATATTAATTATTACAAAAGCATTGATGTCATTACTATTGCATTATTTTTAAGGATAAGGAAGCCAAGTAATAGGATGAATGATTGAGTTAATGGTCGAGCTATGCTTACAATAAAGGGCTTTAGAAAGCCAGGAAATGTTAATAGAATCTGTAAAATAATTTAAACTAACAATTACTTTAGAAACTTTATTTTGTGTTGTTTTTAGCATTTTAAGACAAAATACTGTATTTGGTTTTTTTATAGCTTTTGAAGTGATTTCACGTATCATCTTTGAATCTTATAATCCTGGAATTAGACAGCAAGGATATTATTTTCCACATTAAACAGATGAGTAAACTGTGAAATTAGAGACTTGAAAAAAAAGTCACACAGTAGCAGAAACCATGTCTTTTGTGTTTAAAGCCAAGCTGCCACTATAAGATAATGTAACTGGTAACTTAAATATTTTGTGGCCCATTTTAAAAAGGCCCTAAATATTTAAGTTCGACTTTAATTTAGACTTTTGCCTCCCTTACAGGCAGTCAGGTATGGTAGGGGGGAAAGTGGGCTTTTAAATTGAGCTTGAGTTTGAATGCCAGTTTATGGTAGTTACTTTTTAACTGTGTGACCTTAGGCAACTGATATTCACCTCTCTAAACTTTAATATCCTTTCTATAAAAATGTAGATAATCTCTTTAAGTTTAGTGAGCTAATGGTGTATAAAGTGCATAGTTTAGTATCTGACTTAATAAATGTTAGTTTTTTCCCTTTGATATCAACTAACTTGTTTTAACAGTGTACTTTCAAGCATATAAAAGGTTCTCTAATTATTGATTATATTTGTTCTTGAAGGAAGCCCATCAATATATATTTGTATGAAAATCAAATATTTTTAAGACTATAATTTGAATGAGAAATTTTTAAAGGTATTTCATAGTGAAACATATTTTTGCTTTTATTCGTATTGTTCAATTTGTGATCATGTTGTGGAGTCACATTTGTCTGTACAAATCCATCCGCTTCCTGGGCAACAAACCAAAGAGTATCATAATCTTAGAGGTTATCAGGCAGGAGGAAAATATGAGGAAAAAAAAAGAAAAAAGAATGTTAATTATTTAAGCAAATATTTTTGAGTTGATGGAAATGCAAAGATAGTTATTTAATATGTATACTTGTGTGTGTCTAAATATTTTTATTAATTTTTCATTTTGGTTGAGAAGATACTTATTTAAGTAGGACTTACTACATATAAAATGTATACTTATCAAGTGTGTCATATCCTTTTTATTTTTGATAACAGGGTATTACAAGAAACTTGTTTGCTTGTATGATGAAGCATTTATTATATACCAACCTATTTCTGTTTTTTAACCTCTTATTATGGACATTTTAAAGAATACACAGAAGTAGATAGAATAATGAACCCTCATGTACCTACCCATCACCAAGCTCTAACAATTACCAGTGCATGTCTGGTCTTGTTTCTTTTATCCTCTCCCTTACCCTAAACTGGATTATTTTAAAACAAATACCAGACAGCATGTCATTTCATAGATAAATACTTTTCTATTATACTGTCTTATTTCTTGTATTAATTTTTAAAATCCTTCTATTTTATTCCAGGAAATGCATACTCTAGTTTATTTCAGGGATGTCTCTTATGTCTCCCATGCCCTCTCTTCAGATAGAGTACAGCAAGAGGCTACTGCTTCTAGTGTATACTGTACTGTGTAATCTATGTTAAGATTACAGTTCATGAGGTCAGACTTGGTTTCAAATCCTGGTTCTAACATTTACTTGTTTGTGGCCTTGGACTTATCATTTAATTTTTTATGATTCATTTTTCTCATCTTTAAGTGGAGACATTAATATTATCTTCATCATAGATTTTTGTGAAGAGTGAGGCAAATTCATGTATTTAACCCAGCACATTATAAATGCTGAAATGTTAGATATAAAAAACAATAAACACATATATAATGCTTACTACATGCCAGGAACTGTACAAACATGAATTTATAAATTGTTATAACAACTCTTTGAGATAATTACTGTTATCCTATTTTACAGATGAGGAAACTAAAGCATAGTAACTTACTGAGAGTCACACAGCTGGTTGTAGAGCCAAGACCCCAAACTCAAGTAGTCTCAGTTTAGACTCTGTGCTCTTAACCACTGTGCTCTAATGCTTCTTATGTTATTTATATATTATAAAGTATTATCTAGTAATATATATACATGCTTTGCATCAGTAGTCTAGATTTGCATCTAATAATTAAAAACTAAGCCCAGAGTGAGGAGAATTTAGGTAATTAGTATCATACAATCTGCTAGTTTTTTTTATAGAACAAATTTAAGTTCTTCCTTTAGGGAAGCAAGATTGGAAAACTTGCAATTGGGTATTATTAAGCTTTAGAGATAGAGTCAAAATATCTTTAGCATTCAACTGAGTTTGTATTTATCTACCTGTACTTAATCAATGCTGATCCTTCCTGCTACTAGCTTTGTATTTAAATGTGATGATTGCTTGACAGTGAGAAAAGATGTCTAGCTATTTAATGTAATAATGTATAGCCATTAAAGTGATGTTTCTGAAGTAAGATAAGTAAATAAAAATGATGCTGTTGCAATTATATTAAAAATAATTTGCATTAAAAAAATCCTAGATGAGCTATATATTCTAGGTTTTTACTTTTAATTCTTTTTATTTTCCCTACCTTCTTGAAAGAATATGGTTTGTATATATTTAAAAAAAAAAAAGGTTTAGAGTTAAAAAAAAAAAAAAACCATTGCCATCAAATCGATTCTGACTCATAGCAACCCAAAAGGACAGAGTAGAACTACCCTGTAGGGTTTCCAAGGAGCAGCTGGTGGATTTGAACTGCTGATCTATTGGTTAGCAGCCATAGCTCTTAACCACTGTGCCACGAGGACTCCAGTGTACAGTTAGGGGGTTCAAATTTGAAGGCTAGGGTTCTTTGAGGACCTGGGAAAAAAGTACAACTACAGAGAAAAAAGGCACCATTTCTTAACTGAAAAATATTCATTTTGGCCTCTATGTTTGCCTTGTAAAAAAATTAAGATAAAAATGAAGCTAAGTGAAAATAAACAGATAAGCTTAAATAAGAGGTCATTATAGAAATATAGAGGTATAACATAAAATGGTAGAAAAATCACAGATAAAAAAGGAAAAATAAAAATATAAGAAAATTGGAAGACAGAAAAACATACTAGATTAAAATTTTTAATGATTTTTAAAAGCATGAGTTAGATTACATGGTGGATCACATTAAAGAACTGGTTAAATAAGAGCTACACATCAATATGATGGCAATCCTGGTATGAATTAAACATTTACAACTGGAAGATTTTTAAAAGAAAATATGAAGTACTACAATGCATTAGAAGGAAATAGATTTTTTTTAAACTACTGCCCATCTGTTTAATATGGTACCATGCATAACTATACTTTATAGTTCACTATGAAAATCCTAATAGTAATAGCAATGGTTTACTGACTTTATGAAATATTTCCAAATTCCCATTAGATTTGATGTATTTCTCCTCCTAGGGCCCATGTTAGTAAAGTTAGACCCATTAACTTCAATGAAATGTATGAAGATATCTTATTGGAAAGAAGAATTTTCTGAAAATATGTAAACATTAAAAATAATCTGTTGAATTATTTTCTTCTTTAGTATCTATAAATCTCTATTGAGCCATACCTAATAAACTGACAATATGATTATGGAAATACTGAGTTCAAACATATGTTAAAAGTCATCCCAGCCTCTTGCTTGTATGATCCGTCTCTCTGTGATCTTCTACCATCTGGGGTTATATCTCTTCCTAGACTCTGCTTTCATTATTTTTACTCAATACTAGAACTCTGTTGTTTATTACCATAAGAGGATAGAAATTCATATTCTAATAAGGTGTTTTTTGGTCTGACCTTCATTCCTGACTCCACTATAATTATTTCAGGATCCCCCCCTAAAACTTGAAAGTGGTACTACAGAAAAACAATATTAAATATAGAAAATGGCCACTCTTTATTAGAAAATGTCTCATCAGGTTATATTTTCTATTAAGAATAACAGGTAATTTAGAAAAACAAAAGATCAAATTAATATTTGAGAGATCAGTTGGGCCTGCTTATAGTGATGGAGTATATTCCTGTTAACTTTAGGGAGGTAAAAGCCATTATTGAGTAGAAATGTTGCTTATTAACTTACGTTATTGTTTTTTCTTGCTGATGCTAAGATTTTAAGTTACATAAAAGAGATTCATGTATCTTCTATTTGCTGTGTTGTCTTAAAAAAGAAAGATTAAAAAACTGTAAAGTAATTATAAACATGTACTTGTGTGAAAAAGTAGAGATTTTCTTTATAGATTAACTACAGATAATGAGTTCAGCTTTCACATATAAATGAAACCTGATATTGTGGTAATGGTTCTCTGTTTTTGATGATTTGAACGAAAGATGTGTTATGTAATAATTTCAGTTACTTTTAAAAAAATTTCAGTTACTTTTATTCTTAACTTTTGAAAAATAGATTTTTTCTCTTGCTTTTATTTTTAATATTTACTTGGTAAGTAGGTGATGATCATTACTGCTGCCCAGCCATGAATATTTATCACTTCTTTCCTATTCAGAAAGTATTGTGATTAATCCTTTACTAAATTTGGTAGTACTTGGTTTTGAAGATGACAAGGACAGAAAAGTTTCTAATAGAGAGCTAAGTTGTTGATTTCTTTTATTTTAAAAAATCTACTTAAAGCAATGTTTGTTGACCATGTTAATCAAAAGAAAGTGTTGGTAGTTGAAGAGAAGAAAGAATAATAAAGCCAATGTTGGTAATAATAAAAAACATTTTTTGAACAATTTATGCGTCAGGCACGCATGTCAAGTAATTTATGTGTACAAAGCATTTTACAGATATTTTTCAAATTTAATCCTCAAAGAAAAAAACCCGTGATGTTGTACCATTATCCATATTTCATAATTGAGCAAACTGAGACACAGAGGTATTCACTAATTTTCCCGAGGTCACACAGTTAGTGGAAGAGGCTGGAATTTGAACCTCCCCCATCTGACCTCAGAGTTGTGAGTTTCTGTACTCTTAGAGTACCAACATTTGATAAATATTTATATTTTGGGCCCTAATAACATTAGACACTGTTTAGATGGTGTAAAAAGGGTACTTTGTGTAGGGTTCTTTAGCTAAGCAAATTCTATAAAGTAATGAGAGAAATTCTATGAGCCACATGTAAAAATCAGTAAAGAATATGATAATGAGCCTTTTGGGGAAGATTTTAACACTCAAAAGTAACAAATCATTGCCTGGCTTTGGTGTGTGTTTTTAAGATTTAGCTGAAGCAAATGGCTGACAAAACCGCTTCTGTCTTGGCTGATAATGGGACTTAGAAGTGAAAAGTAGGGGAAAGCTAAGTAGAAGCCACCACCTAAGGAGAATTACTTTAGAATTGGAGATGCCACCGGCCTTTAGATTTCTTTCGTAGTAGTTTTATGGAAGCACTGAAGTTAATTGCCCCTTATTTCTGCTGGTATGTTTCAGAGCCAAACTATATTTGGGAAGAGATGAGTGACAGAACCAGTACTAAAAGGAGCCTCAGGAGTTTGTTCTGTTTCTTTGTTTCCTGGACTTCCTGAAACTTCTGTGTTAGGAATCAGAAGATCTGGGTGAATTAATTCTAGTTTAGCCATGAAACTCTGTATAAAATCATGTAAACATTCCTTTTCTTCAGCAGAAACATCAGCTTTGTGCCTACTTTAGAACTATGAGAAAGAACAACTGAAATAATGTTACAGGGCTTTGAAAATGGTACAGTGCTATATGAGTAGTGATGTTTTGCATGTTGTCGTTAACTGCTGTTGAGTTGACCCCCGACTCACAGTGACCTCATGCACAATGAAATGCTGCCCAGTTCTGTGCCATAGCCATGATCAGTTGCCAGTCAGATTGTTGTGGTCCATAGGGTTTTCACTGGTTGATTTTCAAAAGTAGATCACCAGACTTTTCTTTCCCTCTGTCTTAGTCTGGAAGCTCACAGCATCATACCAACTTGCAAGCCTCCACTGACAGCCCAAAAAAACTCGTTGCCATCAAATTGATTCCGACTCATAGTGAGCCTATAGGACAAAGTAGAACCCCATAGGGTTTCCAAGGAGCGTCTGTTGGGTTTGAACTGCCGACCTTTTGGTTAGCAGCCAAGCTCTTAACTACTGTGCCACCAGGGCTTCCAGTGACAAATAAAAACCAAAATCAAACCTGTTGCTGTCGAGTTGGTTCTGACTCATAGTGACCCTGACAGATAGGGCTCTATTAATTCACCTTGATTCTTTACTCTTTTTCTCTATTCCATTTTTTTTTTTTTAATCTGCTCCCTTCTACCCTTATCTCCATTTTCTTATGGTACTCTACATTTTGCTTGTTGGTTCTGCTATTGTATCTTGTATCTTTTACCTTTTCTCTCTCTTTCATCTTTCTCTTCTTTTTAAATATAAACCATCTTTCTAGAAGTATAGAAATGCACCCATTTTAAATGTTGGCTAAGTTTTTAGCAAGTGTATACATTTGTGTAATCGCCATAATCAAGATACAAAACATTTAATCACCATATAAAGCTCCCGCTTGCTCCTTTGCAGTTAGTTCTGCCCACTCCATCCCCCAGGCAACTACTGATCTGATTTTTATTATTATAGCTTCATTCTGCCTTTTTAGAATTTCTTATGAATTTGTTGTTCAGCCATCATAATCATCCAAAAGGGAAAGCAATATAAAAAAATGGGCATAAAGGTAATAAAAAATTTTAAATTCTCTTATATACGTATTATTCTATAACTAAGTGTAGTTTTTTCAGTGATTGATTTTTGATGTTTATGTGTAAGTATATGTTCTAGTTTTAAAAAAATACAGTTGCCATTGAGTTGATTCTGACTCATGGCAATCCCATATGTGTCAGAGTAGGAATGTACTGCATAGGGTTTTCTGTAGTTCATTTTTTGGAAGCAGATCGTCAGGACTTTCTTCTGAGGTGCCTCTGGGTGGACTGGAACCTCCAACCTTTTGATTAGTAGCCGAGCACGTAAACTGCTTCAGTTAGCAAGGTATTAAGGGTTTAGAGTAGTTCAGTCTCCATTGGAGAATGGAGTTAGTCATATGGTTGACTTTTATTGGTTAATATGAAAATAATTTTGTGCAAAGATTACCAGAGCATAGTTTTCCTTTATATTTTATGATTGTAAATTGAAGTTTAGAAGTTTAAAATTCCATTTTAAAATAATTAAAGTCTTTAGAGGGGTATAGAGTTGCGTATGTAGGAGGAATGTACTATTTACTCAGATAGTTTCTGTAGATTAAGCATAAAAGTAAAAACTGAACATAAGCTTATTGTCCCTTATAATGAGTACTATCTTGAGCTGAACTAAGTGTTGTAAATACTCTTTTTAAATGAAATTCAAATTTGCCCAGTAGTTAAACATACTATATGCTATATTGCTGGTTTGGACGTTAGACATTAAAATACTCTTCTTAGCAATGTAATGGAACACTTAAATGCTTGTTGATGGGGGCCTGGTTACACAACTGCGTTTATTTGAATTAAAGTTTTCATTACAATCATCTGTGTAAATCAGTAAATCACATTGTGGTTAAAAGTAAGTTTTATGGCAATGAAACAGCCAAATATAGGTTAAGCTAACAAATAGCTATTCCTCACAATGGAATTGTAATTAGAAGTTGTAGAGCATTTGTTAATTTTTTTTTCCCCCAGTTTTTAAGTAGCAGCTTGCTTGTTCAGTCGTCATTCTGAAACTTGGATTTCACTTGAAAAAATATTACTGTAAAATGGAATTAATAGTAATAATTTAATGTTCCCATGTGGAATGTTCAATTTACAAACACCTACATTAAAAACAGGCAGTTATAAGGACTTTAAAAACACCACAAATTAAGTTTACCTGACTAAGTTTCTGTAAAAGTGTATTGTGAACTCTAAGACTCTTTTCTATATTTTTTTGTTTTGTTAAATCATATTCTCTTGAATATTAGGTTAATTGATGAATGGGAAATATAAACATAGCTTGAATTTTAAAGAAGTTTTCATTTTCTTAGTTTATTTTTGCCTGAGTACAACATAAAGATTTATGTATAACATTTGAATAACAGATGCTTTGGATAAGATGACTACTTAATTCTTTAAAGTCCATTATTGCTTTTTTTTTTAAACTGGGTAATGAAATAGTTGGAAGTACAGAATGTCATTAGTTAATTATTACAGTAAACACAAGACATTTGCAGTGTAAAGCACAGTAAATAAAGCCTAAAAAATAACTTCCTTGAAAAATGTTTTCAACCAAACTTCACAAGAGTGGATAAAATTAACACAACAAATTCTGCGCAGAAAAATATTAATGCATACTAAATTGAGAAAAAGGAGCCTTGCTGGTTCAGTGGTTAAGCACTTGGCTGCTAACCAAAGGTTGATGGTTTGAACCCAATCAGTGACTCTGAAGGAGAAAGACCTGGCAATCTGCTCCTAGAAAGATTACATCCTGGAAAACATGATGGGGCAGTTCTGCTCTGTCACATGGGGTTGCTGTGGAAATCGACTCGATGGCACTTAATGATAACAAATTGATAACATATGCACAGAAGTTCTTAGAAACTAAAAATGGTAAAGATGATAATAAGCAAATCAAAGTCCCACGTAATTATCAGGCTTGTGAATAAAAACCCATTTTCAGAAACATACATTTCTTTCTAGTTTGATTTTAGGCAAGTTGCTTAACCTTTTTGTGACTCAAGTTTGCTTTTCTGTAATATAGGGATAATAGGCTAATAGAATTGCTGTGAAGATTAAGTGAGTTAATAGAACTCTAAATAATTCTAAAATACTTGGAATAGTGCCTGGCATATAGTAAGCACTATGTAAGTGTTAACTGTTGCCGTCAAGTCGATTCCGACTCGTAGCGACTATATAGGACAGGGTAGAACTACCCCATAGGGTTTCCAAGGAGTTGCTGGTGGGTTCGAACTGCTGACCTTTTGGTTAGCAGCCAAGCTCTTAACTACTGTGCCAAAGAAACACATCAGGTTTAGAAGAAGACTCATTAACAATCTGTATTATGCAGATGACACAACTTTGCTTGCTGAAAGTGAAGAGGACTTGAAGCACTTACTGATGAAGATCAAAGAGCACAGCCTTCGGTATGGATTACACGTCAACATAAAGAAAACAAAAATCCTCACAACTGGACCAGTAAGCAACATCATGATAGACGGACAAAAGATTGAAGTTGTCAAGATTTCATTTTACTTGAATCTACAATCAACACCCATGGAAGCAGCAGTCAAAAAATCAAATGATGCATTGGGCAAATGTGCTACAAAAGACCTCTTTAAAGTGTTAAAAAGCAAAGATGTCACCTTGAATGCTAAGGTGTACCTGACCCAAACCGTAGTGTTTTCAGTCACCTCGTACGCGTGCGAAAGCTGGAAGATGAATAAGGAAGACAGAAGGAGAATTGATGCCTTTGAATTATAGTGTTGGTGAAGAATATTGAATATCCCATGGACTGCCAAAAGAATGAACAAATCTGTCTTGGAGGTAGTACGACCAGAATGCCCCTCAGAAGCAAGGATGGGAAGACTGCATCTCACGTACTTAGGGCACGTTATCAGGAGGGATCAGTCCCTGGAGGAAGATATCAGGCTTAGTAAAGTGAAGGGTCAGCGAAAAAGAGGAAGACCCTCGATGAGATGGATTGACACAGTGACTCCAACAATGGGCTCAAGCATAATGACGATTGTGGGGATGACACAGGACTAGGCAGTGTTTTATTCTGTTGTGCATAGGGTCGCTATGAGTCAGAACCGGCTTGACGGCACCTAACAACAACATGTATTTGTTAAATAAATAAAATGCTTAACCAGAGGAAAATTTTTTGGCAAATGTACTTACCCAGGATGTAGCCAGGAACCAGAATTTTAGCAGCATAAGGTTCAGAAAAGGAGCCCTTGTGGTGCTGTAGTTAAAGCTCTCGGCTGCTAACCGAAAGATCGTCAGTTTGAACACACCAGCTGCTCCACAGGAGAAAGATTTGACAGTCTACTTCCATAAAGATTTACAGCCTTGGAAACCCTAAGGAGCAGTTCTACTCTGTCCTGTAGGGTTGCTACGAGACAGAATAGACTCGATGACATTGGGTTTGGTTTTGATTTGGTTTTAAAGTTCAGAACATCCAAATCAGATGTTGCTAAATTTGCATATTCAGGTTTAGGCATTCACAGCACTATGTTGCTGCAGTATTTATCTTCCTAAAATACAAATCTAATCCTATCGGTTGCTTAAAAATCCTCCAATAGCATCTGTGGGCTTTAAGATGAAATCCAAATTCTTGAAGACCTGGTTCCTGATTATCTTTTATATTTATTTTTATTTTTTTAGTGAGGAACATTCACACAACAGCGTTCATCATTTAAACCATTTTAAAGTATACGATTCAGTAGTTTCTAGTATATTCACAATGTTGTTCAGCCATCATCACTATGTAATTCTGGAACATTTTCATCACTCTGAAAAGAAACCCCATACCCATTAGGTAGTGGTTCTCTGTTCACATCTCCCCCTAGCCCCTGACAACCACTAATCTACTTTCTGTCTCTATAGATTTGCCTGTTGTGGACATTTCATGTAAATGGAATTATACAACATGTGCATTTTTGTTTCTGCTTCTCGTGCTTAGTATACATAATGTTTTTAAGATTCTTCTGTGTTGTAGCATGTATCAATACTTCATTCCTTTTTATGACTGAATAATATTATATTGTATGGATATACAACATTTGGCTTAAACATGCATTCTTCAGCTGATGGACATTTGGGTTGTTTCCACACTTTGACTGTTATGAACAATGCTCCTATGAACATTCAGGTACAACTTTTTGTATGGACATTCGGTTTCTTTTTTGGGGGTATATATCTAGGAATGGATTGCTAAAAGATATGTTAACTTTAACTTTTCAAGGATTGCCAAATTGTTTTCACAGTGGGTGCACCATTTTATATTTGCACCAGCAATGTATGAGGTTTCCAGTTTGTCCACATCCTATCCAACACGTTATTTTTTTAAATTATGTCCATCCTAGTAGGTGTGAGGAGTCCCTAGGTGGTGGAAACAGTTAAGCGTTTGGCTGCTAACCGAAAGGTTGATGGTTCAAGTCCACCCTCTAGAGGCATCTCGGAAGAAAGACCTGGTGATCTACATCTGAAAAATCAGCCGCGGAACACTCTGTGGAGTAAAAGGCAACAACAGTAAATATTATTACATACACAATCCTGCAGTAACAGTAATAACAATTTATGAGTGGATCCATAGGTAGATATGTAAACTGGACAGGTGTGGGATGGTGTATGAGAGTACACCCACAAGCACATATAGGTTTGGCAGAGGATATTTCTACATACACGTTTGTATATGCTGCAGATATATCCGTGTATATAGTAGAACACACAGGGGGCACAGTTTTGAAAACTTCTTAGCCATAACCAGACACCTTGAGGGACTGAGTCACTGGGCATGAGTTCTTAGGACCATAGTCCTGGGGGCATCTAAGTCAGTTGGCATAACATAGTCCATAAAGACAGTCTTCTACATCCTACTTTGGTAGGTAGCAACTGGGATCTTAAAAGCTTGCAAGCGACCATCTAAAATACAAATGTTAGTCTCTTCCTGCCCAGAACAAAGAAGAGTGAAGAAAATCAGAGTCTCAAGGAAAAAATTAGTCCGAAGAACTAATGGATCATATGAACCACAGCCTCCACTAGCCTGACATTAGAAGAACTAGATGATGCCTGGCTACCACTACCGACCGATCTGATCAGGATCACAGTAGAAGGTCCTTGACAGAATGGGAGAGAAATGTAGAACAATTCAAATTCATAATAATGGCCAGAGTTACTGATCTGATAGAGGTTGGTAGAACCCCCAAGACTGGGACCCTTAGACACTCTTCAAACCTGGAACTGAACCCATTCCCAGAGATCACCTTTTAGCCAAACAATAGATAGGCCTATATAGTGAACAATAACACTCATGAGGAATATACTTCTAAGAACAGTCAACCATACCAGACCAAAAGGGAAGCATTTACCCAAAAACAAAGTTCAGAAGGCAGGAAAGATGGGCAAATGGAAACAGGGAACTCAAGGAGCAAGTGGGTGGAGTGCTGTCATATTGAGGGGGTTATAACTAACGTCGTGAAACAAAATGTATGTAAGTTGTTGAATGGCAAACTAATTTATTCTGTAAACTTTTGCCTAAACCACAATAAAATGTTCAAAAGAAAACCCAATGGCACACAGTTCTACTCTGATACACGTGGGGTCACCATGATTTGGAATTGACTCGATGACAGCTGGTTTAGTAGGTATGAAGTAGTGTCTCATTGTGGTTTGTATTTGCATTTCCCTAATGACTAATGATGCTGAGCATCTTTTCATATGCTTGTTGGCAGTTTGTGTATCTTTGGAAAAATGTCTATTCAAGTTCTTTGCCTATCTTTTAATTGGATTTTTTTTTTTTATTGTTAGGAGAGACCTTTATATATTCTACATACCACTCCCTTATCAGAGATATGATTTTTTTTTTTAATAGTACTTCAGCTGAAGGCTTCAACAACAAATAGTTTCTCATGAAACAGTAGTACACATATTGTTTTACGACATTGGTTAACAGCCCCATAACATGTCAACCCTCTGACTTCTCAACCTTTTTTTTTGGTGAAAATACATGTAACCAAAGATACACCATTTCAATAATTTCTACATGCACAGTTCAGTGACATCGACTACGCTCTCCCAGTTGTGCTGCTATTCTCACTTAAGATGAAGGCTTACAAAACAAAATAGTTTCTCATTTAACAGTTACTACACATGTTGCCCTATGACAATGGTTAACAATCTCACAATACATCAACAATATCCTTACTCAACCTTGGGTTCCCTATCACCAGCTTCCTTGTCCCCTTCTGCCTTCTGGCCCTTGTCACTGGACTACTATACCTCGTTAGTCTCATTTGGTTTTACGGGACTGTCCACTCCCAGGCTGAACCGTGAACCTCGGAGATAATTTCACCACTGAGCTGAGAGGGTGTCTGGGGGCCATACTCTTGGGGTTTCTCCAGACTCCTTTAGGCCAGTAAATCTGGTCTTTTTTTTTTGTGAGTTAGAATTATGTTCTACATCCTTCTCTGTCCAGAACCTTCTGTTGTGATCGTGGTGAGAGCAGTCAGTGGTGGTAGCCGAACACCATCTAGCTGTACTGGACTCAGTCCGGTGGAGGTCTTGGGAGCTGTGGACAAATTAGTCCTTTGGACTAATCTTTTCCTTGGATCCTGTTCTCTTCATTCTCCCTTGCTCCTGAAAGGATGAGACCAGTGGAGTATCTTAGATGGCCGCTCACAGGCTTTTAAGACCCTAGACACTACTCACCAAGGTAGAATGTAGAGCATTGTCTTTATAAGATGTGTTATGCCAGTTGAGCTAGATGTTCCCCGAGACCGTGGTCCCCACAGCCCTTCACCCAGCACTTCAGTCCCTCAGGGAGTTTGGCTGTGTCTATGGGGCTTGCATGACCTTTCCTGGTACAAGTGGTGCTGGTTTTCCCTGTATTGTGTACTGTCTCACCCTTCACCCAAGATACCACTTACCTATTGCCTATTTAGTATTTCCCACCCACCTCTCCCATCCCTGGTAACCAACCAAGGTTGTTACATTTTGTGTGTGAACTTTTTCATGGGTTTTCACAATAGAGGTGTCATACAATATTTGTCCTTTTGTGATTGACTTATTTCACTCAGCATAATGTCCTCCAGTTTCATCCATGTTATGAGGTGGTTCACAGATTCATTGTTGTTCTTTCTCGTTGCATAGTACTCCATTGTGTGTATGTACCATAGTTTGTTTATCCATTCATCTGTTGATGGGCATCTAGGTTGTTTCCATCCTTTTGCTATTGTGAACAATGCTGCCATGAACATAGGTGTGCATATGTCTATTCGAGTGACGACTCTTATTTCTCTAGGATATATTCCTAGAAGTGGGATTGCTGGATCGAATGGTATGTCTATTTCTAGCTTTCAGAGGAAGTGCCATATCATTTTCCAAAATAGTTGTATCATTTTGCATTCCCATCAGCAGTGCATAAGAGTTCCCATCTCCCCGCAGCCCCTCCAACATTTGTTATTTCCAGAGTTTTTGATTCGTGCCAGTAATGCCGGGGTGAGATGGTATCTCATTGTGGTTTTAATTTGCATTTCTCTAATGGCTAGTGATCAGGAGCATTTCCTCATGTGTCTGTTGGCCATTTGAATGTCTTCTTTGGTGAAGTGTCTGTTCATTTCCTTTGTCCATTTTTTAATAGGATTATTTGTCTTTTTGTTGTAGAGGTGTTGGATTTTCTTGTAGATTATGGAGATTAGACCTTTGTCTGACTTGTACTGTCCAAAAATTTTTTTCCCAGTCTGTAGGTTCTCTTTTTAGTCTTTTGTGAAGTCTTTTGAAGAGCATAGGTGTTTGATTTTTAGAAGATCACAGTAATCTAGCTTATCTATTGGGGTTTGTGCATTGATGGTTATGGTTTGTATTCTGTTAATGCCGTGTATTAAGGCCTGAAGTGTTGGTCCTATTTTTTCTTCTATGAACTTTATAGTTTTCGGCTTTATATTCAGGTCTTTGATCCATTTTGAAGTAGTTTTTGTATATGGCATGAGGTATGGGTCCTGTTTCATTTTTTTGCAGATGGATATCCAGTTTTGCCAGCACCATTTGTTAGGAAGACCATCTTTTCCCCATTTGATGGGCTTTGGGCCCTTCTCGAAGATCAGGTGACCGTAGGTGGATGGATTTACATCTGGGTTCTCAGTTCTGTTCCATTGGTCAGTGTATCTGTCGTTGTACCAGTTCTAGGCTGTTTTGACTACTGTAGCCATATAGTAGGTTCTGAAGTCAGGTAGTGTGAGTCCTCCAACTTTATTCTTCTTCTTCAGTAGTGCTTTACTTATTCGGGGCTGTTTCCCTTTTCCATATAAGGTTAATGATCAGTTTTTCCATCTCTTTGAAGAATGTTATTTGTATTTGGATCGTGATTGCATTGTATTTGTAAATTGCTTTGGGTAGAATTGCCATTTTCACAATGTTGAGTCTGCCTATCCATGAGCAGGGTATGTTTTTCCATTTATGTAGATCCCTTTGGGTTTCATGCAACAGTGTTTTGTAGTTTTCTTTGTATAGGTCTTTTACATCCCTGGTTAGATTTATTTCTAAGTATTTTATTTTTTAAGGCCTATTATAAATGGTAATGTTTTCCTGATTTCTTTTTCATCGTTCTCCTTATTGGTGTATATGAATCCAACTGATTTTTGAGTGTTTATCTTGTATCCTGCTGCTCTGCTGAATCTAGTAGTTGCAGTAGATTTCTCATGGAGTCTTTAGGGTTTTCTATGTATAGTATCATATCATCTGCAGAAAGGGACAGTTTAACTTTCTCATTACCAGTTTGGATGCCCTTTCTTTTTCTTGCCTTATTGCTCTAGCTAGAACTTCCAGCACGATGTTAAACAGGAGTGGTGATAAAGGGCATCCTTGTCTTGTTCCTGTTTTCAAGGGGAATGTTTTCAGCCTCTCTCCATTAAGAATGATGTTGGCCGTTGGTTTTGCATAGATGCCCTTTATTATGTTGAGAGATTTCCCTTCTATACCTATTGTATTGAGAGTTTTTATCAGAAATGGGTGTTGGACTTTGTCAGATGCCTTTTCTGCATCAGTTGAGATGATCATGTGAGTCTTTTCTTTCCTTTTATTTATGTGGTGGATTACGTTGATTGATTTTCTACTGTTGAACCATCCTTGCATACCTGGTATGAATCCTACTTGGTCGTGGTGTATTATTTTTTTGATATGATGCTGAATTCTATTGGCTAGAATTTTGTTAAGAATTTTTGCATCTATGTCCATGAGAGATGTTGGTCTGTAATTCTCTTTTTTGTGACATCTTTTCCTGGTTTTGGTATCAGCGTTATGCTGGCTTCATAGAATGCATTTGGAAGTGTTGCTTCCTCTTCTATGCTCTGAAATAGCTTAAGTAGTACTGGTACAAGCTCTTCTGTAAATGTTTTGTAGAATTCTCCAGTGAAGCCATCTGGGTCAGGGCTTTTATTGGTTGGGAGTTTTTTTTATTACCTTTTCAATCTTTTCTCTTGTTATGGGTCTGTTCAGATTTTCAGCATCACTTTGTTGTAGTTTGGGTAGGCCGTTTGTTTTTAGAAATTTATCCATTTCTTCTAGGTTTTCAAATTTGTTGGAGTATAGTTTTTCATAATATTCTTTTATAATCCTTTTTATTTCAGTTGGGTCTGTTGTGTCCCCCATTTCATTTCTTATTTGGGTTATTTTGTCCTGTCCTGTTTTTCTTTTGTCAGTCTGGCCAGTGGTTTGTCGATTTTGTTGATTCTTTCAAAGAACCAACTTTTGGTTTTGTTGATTCTTTCTATTGTTTTTCTGTTCTCTATTTCATTGATTTCTGCTCTGGTCTTTACTATTTCCTTTCTTCTGATGGTTGTGGGCTTTTTTTGCTGTTCTCTTTCTATTTGTTTGAGTTCTGTAGTTAATGTTTTGATTTTGTCCCTTTCTTCTTTTTTGATGTATGCATCTATTGCTCTAAATTGTCCTCTGAGGACTGCCTTTGCTGTGTCCCAAAGGTTTTGGTATGATGTGTTTTCATTCTCATTTGATTCTAGGAGTTTTTTTATTCCATTTCTGATTTCTTCTATTACCCAGTGATGTGTAAGCAGGGTATTATTCAGTTTCCATGAAATTGATTTTTCTTCCTTGCTCTTTCTATTGTTAATTTCTACCTTGATGGCATTGTGGTCAGAGAAGATACTTTGAATTATCTCAACGTTTTGGATCTTGTTGAGGATTGCTCTGTGGCCTAAGATGTGGTCCATTCTGGAGAATGTTCCATGCGCATTGGAAAAGAATGTGTACTTTGCAGTGGTTGGATGGAGTGTTCTGTATATGTCTATGAGGTCAAGTTGGCTGATTGTGCCCTTTAGGTCTTCTGTATCTTTGCTGAGTTTCTTCTTAGTTATTCTGCCCTTTACTGAGAGTGGTGTGTTGAAGTCTCCTACTATTATTGTGGAACTGTCAATTTCTTTTTCAGTATTGTTAGAGTTTGTTTTATGTATTTTGGAGCCCTGTCATTGGGTGTGTAGATGTTTATTATGGTTATGTCTTCACGATGGATCGTCCCCTTAATCGTTATATAGTGTCCTTCTTTGTATTTTATGGTTGATTTTGTTTTAAAGTCTATTTTATCTGAGATTAGAATTGCCACTCCTGCTCTTTTTTGGTAGTTGTTAGCTTGATATATTTTTTTCCAACCTTTGACTTTTAATAAATTCACATCTTTGTTTCTAAGGTGTGTCTCTTGTAGACAGCATATTGATGGATCCTGTTTTCTTATCCATTCTGTCACTCTCCATCTCTTTATGGGTGCATTGAGTCCATTTACGTTCAGTGTAATTATTGATAGATGTGAGTTTGTTGCTGTCATTTTGTAGTGCTTTTTTTTTGTGGTGCTGAAGTTTTGTTTGTTCTTCTTACTCTCTTGTGCTGAGTTACTTTTGTTTGTGGATTTTTTTTTCTTCATTTCTTTTGTTTTTGTAGGTTTTGTTTTTGCTGAGACTTTATGTTTTTCCTCTTTTTTTCTAATGAGTATGTTAACTTTCTTTACCCTTATCTTTCTAAGTTTGAAGCAGTCTACCATTACTTGGTATCGGCTTGCCGCCTTCTCCATTAGAAGGTTCTATACCTATGCCGTTTATGCCCTCTTTTATTGTTTTGATGTTGTTGTCATTTACTGATTAACTGCTCTGATTCCCTGTTGTATTTCTTTTGGTTTTGGATAGTCCTCGAGAGTTCATTTCCTACATTTGTATCTGGCTGGTACAATCCTGCGTCCTAGATTCTGCCTGTGAGCTGAAGCTGTTTGTCCTCAGATTGAAGAACTCCCTTTAATAATTCTTGTAAGTTTGGTTTGATTTTACATATTGCCTTAATTTCTGTTTATCTGGAAATGACCTAATTTCACCATCAAATTTGAACGAGAGTTTTGCAGGATATATTACTCTTGGCTGGCAATTTTTTTCTTCCAGGATTTTATATAGGTCATCCCATTGCCTTCTTGCCTGCCTGGTTTTGGCTGAATAATCTGAGCTTAGTCTTATTGTTTCTCCTCTATACGTGACTTCTTGTTTTTCACGAGCTGCTCTCAGGATTCTTTGTTTGTCTTTGGTTTTGGCGAGTGTGATTATGATATGCCTTGGTGATTTTCTTTTGGGGTCTCTCCTATATGGAGTTCGTTGAGCTTCTTGGATGGTCAGCTTTTCATCTTTCATGATATCGGGGAAGTTTTCTGTCAGCAGTTCTTCAATGATCCTCTCTGTGTTTTCTGTTTTCTCCCCCTGTTCTGGAATTCCAATCACTCGAAAAGTTTTTGCTTCTGATTGTATCCCACATAACTTTCAGGGTCTCTTCATTTTTCTTTGTTCTTTTTTCTGAGTTTTCCTCAAACAGAGTTGTATCCAAGTGTTTGTCTTCAATTCCACTGATCCTGTTTTCCACCATTTCATATCTGCTCTTCAGCCCTTCTGTGACACCGTCCATTTCTGAACTCTTGTTGTTTATCTTTTGGATTTCTAATTGTTGTCTTTGTATAATTTCTAGTTGTGAATTTATTTTGGCAGTTTGTTCCTGCATTATTTTCCTGAATTCTTCCAATTTTTTGTTTGTATTTTCATGAATTTGTCTATTTTTTCCTCATGTTTGTCAGCTTTTTGCCTCAGCTCTTGGAGAATTTTGAGTATTAGAGATTTGAATTCCCTATCAGGTAGTTCTAGTGCATTATCTTCCACTGGAGAGTCATCTGGTGTTTTATTTTGGATGGCTACTGGAACCATCCTGTCCTGTTTTGTAACTGTTTTGATATTGTCTGCTGTCTTTGGGGCATTCAGTAGTTGTTTTTCTCATTTATTGATTGTAGATTTGTTTGTTTCATCCCTTTTTTTTTTTTTAAATTTGACTATGTCTGAACAGGCAGACTGTGTATTCTTTGTTGTTTGCTCCTCTCGGGGCACAGTACTTTTCGCCTCCTTCTCCAATTGGCAGGGTCAGTCACTCAGATATTGTATGGCAGGGCAGGTTTAGCTGAAGAGGAATTACTGGGATGGGTTGTTTGTGGCACTTACTACAGCCACCAGAGCTGGTCGGTAATCAGTGCAGGGCAGGTTCCAGTAGGCCATGCCTGTGCTGCTTGGTGGTGTGATGTCAAGCGCACGGTGCAGGTAGGCAGGATGCATCCGGGAGATTGTTATGTGTGGAGCTAAGATGGATAGGGGAGAGAGGAGAGAGGAACAGGAGCCAAAAACATACAAACAAAAAAGAATGCTAGGGGAGCGTGCCGTTGGAGTGGAAAGATGAGAGACTATGAAATGGAGAAAAACGGAAGGGGGAAGAGGAAGAAAGAAAAGAATGAATAAATAAAAATCAGAAAGGTTAAAGAACCATAAAGTTCCCAGGGATCTCACCGGTTCAGCTATGAGGTCTGGGGAAGTCGCTCTCAGGTGTTGCAGTACAGCGTGGCTAGAAGGTGTAGGGGTATACAACGCCAGGTATTCAGAGAAGAAAAAGAGAAGGAAGGTATAGAGAGATGAGAAACTGAGCAATGAAGAAAGACAAAAAGGGGGAAAGAGGGAAAAGAAAACAAAACAAATTAAAAAAAAAAAAAAAAGAACAAGAAAGGCCCCCAAAAAGCAGAAAAAAGAAAAACTAACGAAAAAAGAAATGCGCTCAGGGATCCCTCTGCATGTCTGTGCAAGCCGAGGGGGAGGTCTCCTTGCCACGCAGCACCGCCTAGCCAGAAAGGGCTTCCAATTCAAGAAAAGGAAAAGAAACAATTCAAAACAAACAAACGAACAAAAGCTCCGGGATCCCACCAGTGCAGCAGCCCAGACCGGGAAGCAGCTCCACACTTGAATGGAGCTTCACAGCCCGTCAGGAAGAAGCAAAGATGGCGCACAGAGCCAGGTATTTTAGCAAGAGGAGGGGTAGGTGGTGAGAGGTAAGGAAGAAATCAAAAGAAGCAGAATAAAAAGCAGCACTAGCAGCCAACAAATGGCACTCAGAGAGCCAGCTAGTGCAGGCTGGTGTTTCTCGGACAAGAGACTGTGTCCGCGGGAAGTAGAGGGGGCCGAGTGTGGGTGAAGAAGGGTAGGGAGTGGGAAAGCGTATATCACAAATTACCGGAGCTCTGCAGCCCCTCAGGAAGAAGCAAAGATGGTGCACGGAGCCAGGCATTTGAGCGAAAGGAGGGGGAGGTGGTGAGAGGTAAGGAAGAAATCAAAAGAAGCGGAAAAAAGCAACACCAGAAGCCAACAAATGGCACTCAGAGAGCCGGCCTGTTCGGGTGTGTGGAATCCAAGCAGCTGGTGTTTCCTGGTCAAGAGATTGTGGCTGCGGGAAGCAGAGGAGGCCAAGTGGGGGTGAAGAAGGGTGGGGGGTGGGAAAGCATATATCGCAAATTAGCAGTGGTTTTGTCTCCCGCTGGACGCTCCGTGAGGCTGCTTTCTCGTACCCCGTTTGCTGGTCTCCGATGGGAGTCCAAGATGGCGGATCTGCGCTGCGTTAGCTGGTAGGGGACCTCTGCATGAATCTCTCCTTGCTCTCCATTGTCTGTCAGTTTTCTCACTCCATTTGGTGCTTGGCTGAGTTCTTTCTTTCTTCATTTGATGTTTTAGGGTTTCAGGATTGTTGTATTCTCTGTTCGGCTTAGTTTTTTGGATCTTTGCTGTGGAGGGACGGCGTGGTGCTTCTGCCTAGAGCACCATTTTTTTCTACTCTCAGATACATGATTTTTAAATATTTTCTCTTTGAGTTCTCGTTTCACTTTCTCTCAAGAGTAGTGTCCTTTGATGAACAGAAGTTTTTATTTTTATTTTTAAAATTTTATTGTACTTTAGATGAAGGTTTTACAGAACAAATAGTTTCTCATTAAACAGTCAGTACACATACTGTTTTATGCCATTGGTTAACAACCTCCACGATGTGTCAACACTCTCCCTTGACCTTGAGGACCTTTTTTCTGGTGAAAATATACATAGCCAAAGTTACACCATTTCGACAGTTTCTACATGTACAATTCAATGACATTCTTCCAGTTGTGCTGCTATTCTCACTATCCTTTTCCAAATTATTCCATCACCAGAACAAAAGTTTTTAATTTTGGTGATGTCCAGTTTTTTTTGTAGTTACTGTTGTTTCTCATGATTTTGGTGTCATTTCTAAGAAACCATTGCCTAGTTCAAAGTCATGAAGATTTATGCTAAGAATTTATAAGTATTGCTTCTTACATTTAGGTCTCTAATCTATTTTGAGTTGATTTTTGTATGTGGTGTAAGGTTGGTTCCATATCCATTCTTTTGCATGTGAATATCCGGTTGTCCCAGCAACAGTTGTTGAAAATACTGTTCTTTCCGCATTGAATAGTCTTGACGCCTTCGTTGAAAGTCAGTTGACCATGGATGTATGAGTTTATTTCTGGACCCTCAGTTCTGTGCCATTAACCTATGTTTATTCTTATGCCAGTACCACACTGTTTTGATTACTGTAGCTTTGTAGTAAGTTTTACAATTCAGGATTATTTTACCTTAACATATGTTTCTTGTTGTTTTTAGTTGCTGTTAAGTCGATTCCAACTCCTGGCAATCCCATGTGTGCAGAGTAGAACTGCCCCATAGGGTTTTCAAGGCTGTTACCTTTTGGAAGCAAATCGCCAGGCCTGTCTTCCTAGCTGCTTCTGGGTGGGTTCAAACTGCCAACTTTTAGACTAGTAGTTGAGTGCTTAACTGTTAGCACCACCCAGGGACTCTTACTTTGTAGTAAGTTTTGAAATTTAGAAGTGTGAGTCCTGCTAGTTCTTTTTCAACATTGTTTTGGCTCTTCAGGGTGCCTTGCAATTCAATATGAGTTTTAGGATCAACTTGTCCGTTTCTGCAAAAACAGGCAGCTGGGATTTTGACACAGGGATTGCATTGAGCCTGTAGATCAATCTGGGGAGTATTGCCATCTTGATATTAAGTATTCTGACCCATGAACACTATATGTCTTCCCATTTATTTAGGTCTACTGTGTGAAATAGGACTTAGCACTATTAATTAGATTTAAAAAAAAAGTCTGTCTTTCACGTGCAGAAATACTGGATAGAAATCAAACCCTTTGATTTCTGCAGAATCCTAGGAGCAAGATTGCATCTAAAACACTGATTTGGGACTGCTAAAAACCCATTACCGTCGAGTCGATTACAACTCATAGTGACCCTATAGGACAGAGTAGAACTGCCCCATAGGGTTTCCAAGGAGCAGCTGGTAGATTTGAACTGCCGACCTTTTGGTTAGCAGTCGAGCTCTTAACCACTGTGCCATCAGGGCTCCTTGGGACTACTAGACTTGTATTATTCATTTTATTAGTATGATAAACTACTTTTGGAGTAATTGTGTTAAGAATACTTAAAATTTTTTTTTCTGCTAGAGTTAGTCTTTGAATTACAAGATAATGAAGTTCAGAAGAGTTTGGGGGTGTGTGTGTGTGATTTTGGTCTTGTGATTGACACTCTTGAGCACGAGATTGATTGTATTTTATAAAAATACGTCAGCTAAGTGAGAGAAACATTAAGGTGACTGGCTATAAACACAATATGAATAGAGTCTGACTACATTTTATTGATGGGAACAACTATTTTTATGTATTTACTTTAATGGTAGCAAAATCCTGTTTGTGCTGTTAAACTTATTTGTTTAAGCCATATTGTAGACATACTGACGTCACTGTCTTTTCCAGAAATATTGTTAAATATTTAAATGTTTTAATATAAAAGTGCTGATACAGTAAAAATATATAAAATACCAATAAGCACATGAAAAGGTGATCAACATCATTAGTCACTAGGAAAACGCATATGAAAACCAAAATGAGATACTGCTTCACACACACTAGGATGGCTATAGTAAAAAAGACAGATAATAACAAGTGCTGATGAGGATGTGGAGAAATTGGAACCCTTATACATTGCCGGTGGGATATGAAACAGTGCGTCCACTTTGGAAAACAGTCTGTCAGTTCCTCAAAAGGTTAAAACATTGAGTTACTGTGTGACCTGGCAATGCCACTCCTAGGTATATACCCAAGAGAAATGAAAACTTATGTTCACAAAAAAACGTGTACACGACTGTTCATAACAGCATTGTTCATAATAGTGAAAAGGTGGAATCAACCCAAGTGTTCATCAGCTGATGAATGGATAAATATGGTATATCCTTGTAATGAAATAATATTCAGTAATAAGAAAGAATGAAATACTGATACATGCTACAACATGAACCTTGAAAACATTATGCTGAGTGAAAGAAACCAGTCACAAAAGACCATATATTGTATGATTCCACTTATAGGAAATGTTCAGAACAGGCAAATCTATAGTGATGATAATAGATCATTGGTTGCCTAGGGTGACGGCTAAGGAGTGTAGAGTTTCTTTTGGGGGTAATAAAAATGTCTAATATTAATTGGGGTGATAATTGCACAACTCTGTGAGTATACTGAAAACAATTGAATTGTATACTTTAAGTGGGTGAATTGTATGACGTGAATTATTTTTTAGTAAAGCTGTTACAAAGTAGTGTATATATGTATATATAAGAAATAACATATAGGAGTTCAGACAAGTAGTGAGGACCATCAAAACAGAATAGAATTTATGTACTTGATTTTTTTTATTGTGTGGGACTGCCTAACAGAAGTAATTTTTAGAGTCTGAGATGTACTAACTTTTTTTACAAAGTTTGTAAGACAAAAGTCATTGTGTGGTGCCATGTGGAAAGGAGATTATATTTATTTATTTTTTCATTTAACAGTATATTTTCATTGTCTATTATACTTTTGTTTTCATAGAAAGTGAATTTCTGTTACTTTTGTATGGAACCCCAGTCTTTAAATATAAACGGGATGACCTAAATATCACTGAGGATGACATATCTTGGATAACCAAAAAGAAAATTGTGATGAGCCAGACTGGACTACAGATGACTTTTTGAAAAAATTTATGAAGCAGACACATTAACCTCATTTAGATGGGAATTTTTTTTTACTATTAATATGCATGGTTGATTCATTTTGTTGTTTCTGGAAAGCAGGTGTTTATATTTAATAGTGGAAAGAGGATTGCAGTTTTCTGACAAATGTCACAAAATAGTGGCAGTGAGCCAGGAAGAAGAAAAGCTGCATTAGTGAAGTGAGAAACACTTCTGCAGCTACAGTAACTATAAACCCTGCTAAATCTCAAAAAGATATTCTGTTTGTATTTGAGTTATTAATTAGACATTGGTAGAGGTTAATGAGAACCGTGGATAACTGCTAGATTGAATCTAGGTGTAATTGTGTTCATGAAAGGGTCTGATTAAAAAGTGTTGTTGAGTGGTTTAGTATTTGTTTTGTGTGCACACTGAAGTGCTTAATTTATTTTTCTTTAATTTGGCTGCTTATGGTCCTCAACTACCAAAAAGCTTTATTTGAAAGAATAATGTTTTCTCAGATTATTGCTGCAGCTCAAGTTTTAAGTTTATTTAAGAATAAATGAGAGAATATGAACATGACTCAGTTCAGTTAAATTTTGACCAGTACTTGTTTAATTACTAGTAAAGTGTGTACTAAGCTGTGCACACTAGATTTTATGGATAAACTACTTTTTAGGTATAAATTAGGCACTTTGGTAATTTACAGTAATTCTTGTAAAATGACGAGTGCTTTTAATACACCGAGTAGTAATTTCCTGATGGATACCCTGACTAGCTTGTAGTCTTAATATTTCCCCTAATTATAGAAACCAACTTACTCTTCAGAATACTTAAGATTACATCTGTAATCGAGGTTGCCTGTACTCATTTGGTAGAATTATAAAGGGCTGTTTGGAGTGGCAAGCATTAGAAGTGAGATGATGGTTAGTCCAAAAAATAGAAAGATAACCTAGAGCCAGCAAAGATAGCTACCGAGTAATTGTGTTCTCCCCACACTTAATTGTTTACTTATTTGTGTGTGCATTTCCCCTCAAATCTAGATGTGTCTTCTCTTATTGTAGGAGGTACTTCTTCAACTTGCTAGGCCCACTTATCAGAAACATCCGGCTCTCAACTAGCATAGAAGCAGATTGTGTTTTGAAATCTCCCAAATCAAATAAATTTAGAAGTGAAATTTAGCAGTCCTTTATTGGATGAGTAAAATGAAATGGAAAAAGCAAACTGTGAGAAGTAAGGTCTCAGAAAAATTATTTTAGGTTGCAGCCTATAATCTTGCTTAGGAGAAAGAACCGATCCATTGGGAAATGCAAAATTAGAGAAAAGTTGGTGGAAAAAAATGTTTTCATACCTTCTTCCGTGAAGGACTATTAAAATATTCAACATGTTTTACTTTTTGAACAAAGATAGACCAGGGCATCACATTGCAGGGTCCTTGTCCGTGTTGGACTTTCCCCTTTTCCTACCTCTTTTTTTGGTAGCACATTGTTCATTTAATTTGTACATTAATTGCATATTTCAAAAATCATGGATTTTAGTGGGCATAAAAACCAGTTCCCCCACACATCTGTCAGTTTGTCATACTTGGGGGCTTGCATGTTACAAGAGGATGATGAGACTTTGTTTCACATACTTTGGGCATGTTATCAGGAGGGACCAGTACCTGGAGAAGGACATCATGCTTGGTAAAGTAGAGGGTCAGTGAAAAAGAGAAGGACCCTCAATGAGATGGATTGAAACAGTGGCTGCAGCAATGGGCTCAAGCATAACGATCATGAGGATGGTACAGGACCAGGCAGCGTTTCAGTCTGTTGTACGCAGGGTCGCTATGAGGTTGGGACCAACTCGACAGCACCTAACAACAAAAACCAGTTACCACAGAGCTGATTCCAACTCGTGGTGACTCTGTGTGTGTCAAAGGAGAATTGTGCTCCATAAGGTTTTCAATGGCCCTTTTTTTGGAAGTAGAAAGCTCTAGGTGAGCTTGAACCTCCAACAAGTGAGTTAACTGTTTGTACCACCCAGGGACTCCTTAGTAAACATAGATCTTCATAAAGGGGCTGGATGGTGTGTCCTGTGAGAAAAATACTATTTTAGCAATCCAAGTACTAGAAAGGATTTTTGGCCAGTGTGTCTCAAGTTACTCAGGTTTTTGAGAAACAACATGAAAGGGGAGACTAGAGAAAGAGCTTCAGGGACAGTTGCCGGGAAACAGGCATCCAGCTTCTCCTGTTCATGCAAAAGACTTTCTACAGCTATGACTCTCTCTGTATTTTTTGCTTACCATTATAAAACAAAAAGTAATAGAGTTAAAGGAAAAAGTAACATTAAAACACTTAATTAGAAGAGAAAATATATTTAAAAAATTATGGCTTTGGTATAAATAAAATATCTAAACCTAAAAAAAAAGTGTTTTAAAAACCCAAAGCACAATTAAACGTAGATAAAATCTCAACCCAGAAATTCAGAGAGCTAGGATTAGACAGAATTAAAAAATATATCCCTTATTTTGATATTTATCTAAGGTTGAATAAAATCTTCAGGGTGCACAGTCTGTACCTTATGATGATTCAGATTACTCCTTTGAGTCTTCAGAGTAAGACTCTTCGATTCCAGACCCAGGAATTAAAAGAGAAGTCCTAAGTATTTTGTTGCTAAATGGCAAAAGGTTATTTTCCTTGATACTTTGTAACCCTGTTTCCTATAACCCTTCCTCTGTATATTTTGTTTTCCATCATAGGTGACTCTGGCACTATGGCATCTAAAGAGCTCCTTACTTTGGCTATTTGTAAGTCTTCTCAGTACAGATTTTGATGAGTGCTAAACACCAGGTGACTATAAACTAGTATTCTAAATGAACCAATAAATTGACAAATCTTGTTTCAGGCAATTAGTCTGTGGTATGCAACAAAGTGGTTTCCTGCTAATTTTAGGTTCGAGCATTTATAATGTTATATTTAAAAACCTGTATTAGTCAAAGTTCAGGATATTTCAGGAAGAGGCATTTCACAATCCAGAGCAGTATTTTTTCTTCTTTGTATTAAGATAAAACTCACTCAGTGGAATTTCACTTTTTCAATACATACTCTAAAATTGTCATTCAGTTACTTTGTCTCAGGCTAGAAAATTATAAGGAGAAAATTAATCTACAAGTAGTTTTAACCAAGTTGTATTTAAACTTTAGTATTCTATAAATTGTAAGTTGTGTTCTATATCTTTTTGTAGCCAGCCCCCTCCCCCTTGGCTGATAGTTTAGTTGTTCAGTTAAGAAGGTTTGTCCTATGTAAGAAAGTTTGTCCCATGGAGTTATTATTCAGCTTTGCTAAACTTTTTTAAAATGGCTACCTTTGGGCCAAGGGTAAAAAGACATTGAGTCTCACATTGTCTCAAAAGTGAAGTTTTCTAACATCTCACTTAGGTAATCCCTTTCTTTTGCCCTACTCAACTTTCCCATTGAAATAAGAGTCACAGAGAAGTTAATGTTCTGGGTCTCTGCTCTTTGCTTTAGACCAGACCAAATTCCAAGTTCTAATGCCTAACTACATAGGAACATTTAACACCCCACTTTGTCGGACCAGTACTCTTGTTCAACAGCAATGCTCTTGTATGTGGTCATATAGAATTTAAAGATAGTATGGCAATTTGAAAAAAATTGTCTATTTACCATACTCTCTTCCATGATAATATATTAATGACATGGAGGGGGCAGTGTGTATAGTGCTTAATGATGTGGACCTGGGTTCACATTGTACCTCTGTTGCTCACTAAATGTGTGGCAGCTTGGGCAAGTTAATTGCCCTCTCTGTGATTCAGTTTTCTCATCTGTGAAGTAGGATTGGTAATAAAGCCTGCATTATAGGATTATTATGATTAAATAAGTTAATATGGGTAATGTGCTTAGAATGGTATCTAGCATAAGCTAAGTAAGTTGCAATTATTATTGGAATATAATTTCTAAAAAGTATTCTTTTTTGGGGGGAAGAGATTAAAAAAACATTTTTATTCTATGATTGTTATTTGCCATTGAGCTGACTTCACTTACGACAATCTTATGTATAACTGAATTTAACATTGGCCAGTACTGTGCCATCTTCATCATGGTTAGTATGTTTGAATCCCTTGTTGTGGCCATTGTGTCAATCCATCTCATTGAGGGTTCCATCATTTTCATTGACCCCCTTACTTTACCAAACAGGGTGTCTTTTTCTAGCGATTGGTGTTTCCTGATGATGTGTCCAAAGTAAGCAAGCCAAAGTCTCACTATCCTCACTTCTAAGGAGGAATGTGGTTGTATTTCTCCAAGATGATTTGTTCATTCTTCTGGCAGTCTACGGTATATTCAGTATTCTTTGCCAACACCACAATTGGAATGTACCAATTCTTCTTCTGTTTTCTTTTTTCATTAGTGCCAAAGAAAAAGTAGAAAAACATTACATTGTTAAATAAGGCAGGATAAGTATCAGGTATTGGTCTTTTTGTTATTCTGTGTTTGTGGCCATTTTTCCTTCGGGTGGTTTCTTGATTTATCTGATTGTAGGAAGAATAACGGTGCCAGAGTTTCTTCGGGTCTGAAAACAAGAATTCACGCCAGTGCAAGAAAAAGAAATGCCTCCAGCCGTCTCTTCTTTACTAAGGATTGTATTGGCCAGGGTATCTGGCTTTTTGAGGCTCAGTTTTCTTGTTCTGGGGATGAAGATGAAGGGGAAAAGCCTTAGATAGTTGGTTCCAGGCTGGTTACCATGGAAAAATTACTTCCTGTTGTGTCTGATTTGCAATTCAGTTAATCTAGAGGTAGTTATGTGGTAGTGGAAGAAAACTACAAAATTTGTAGTGAGGAATCATGTATTTAAAAGTCAGTTTTACATTTTAATAGTTATATTTCTTTTTATTCTTTATCCTCATTCCTCTTTATCTAACAGTGTTATTATTAGGTGTATTTACATTATGCTAGTGCTTTTAAAAGGAGCCCTAATGGTGCAGTTGTTAGCACTTGGCTGCTAACTGAAAGGTCAGCCATTCCAACTCACTAGCCTCACTGTTGGAGAAAAGACCTGCTTCCGTAAAGATTACAGCCTAGAAAACTTATAGGGTGGTTCTACTCTGTCACATGGGGCCACTATGAGTCAGAATTGACTCAAGGGCTCACAACGACAACGGTGCTTTTAAACATTATTTGAATGTATGTCTCTAACTTGCTGTGCTGTTTTGAGAAAAAGTTGAATCTCTTTTTGAAGGAAAGAAAGTTAAATTTTCAGGATAAGTCAATTCTTTTTGGGTGTTTAAAATATTTTTTTTTAATTTAAAATTTAAAAATTTTCAGACTATAATAAAATTATACAGGTTTGTTATTAAAATGTTAGACCATTATGAGAAATATAAAGCATATACAGCAGAAAATGAAAATAATATGTAATTCTACCACATAGAGGTAACCACTGTTAGCATTTCTTTGCATATATATAGACTATATATATAGGTTGCTATGAGTTGGAATCGACTCGACAGCAGTGGGTTTTTTTTTTTTTTTTGATTTTATATTTACTCATTTTTTTCTAAAATAGGCTCATACTGTGAATTTTATAACCTGCTTTTTTCTCATAGTATCTTTTGAATGCCACTGTAGGTTAATAAATGGAGTATAACTTAGCTTTACTGTCTATTATAAAAGAATGCATGCTTATTATAAAACATAACAATATAAAAAATATAATGAAGTAAAAAAATCACAAAAGATCTCATCTCTCATACAGATAACCATTATTATATTTCTATGCATATATATACACACGTATGTACTTATATATATTTTTAACATAAATAGGATCTGTCTATCATGTTTGCAGCCTGCTTCCTTCACTCAGCAACATATTGTAGACATTTTCTAAGGTCCAAATAGATCTATGTCTTTATTTTTAATGTTTACATTGTATTTTCTAATACGAATGTACCATAATCGCCATTATTTATTTAACCACTTTACTGATGACATTTAATATGTTTCCAGTTTTGCTATTATAAACAATGCTGTAGATATTTGTGTTTTTGCATACTTAGGTTTTTTGTTTCCAATATAAATTTATGGAAGTGTAATTACTGGGATAAAGCATATACACATTTTAAAGAATTTTGATATCTGTTGCCTGATTGCCTCCAAACAGTTTATACCAATTTATATCCACTACCAGTCCCTGTGCCTTTGCCAGTACAAAGTGTTATATTTTGAAAATTATTACAATTTCATATGCTCTGCTCTCTTATTGTTTTAATTAGCCATTAAAATGCAATGTATATATTTTTTAATTTGTTATTGTTGGGAATATACACAGCAAAACATATACCAATTCATCAGTTTCTACATGTACAATTCTGTGACATTGATTACATTCTTAGAGTTGTGTAACCATTCTCACCTTCCTTTTCTGAGTTGTTCCTCCTCCGTTAACATAAATTCACTGCCCCCTGAGGTTATTAGCTAATCTTTCCAGTTGCTGTTGTCAGTTTGATCCCATGTAAATAGTTCTTAAAAGAGCATAATGCTCAAGGCAGATATTTTTTATTAGTTAGGCTAAACTATTGTTTGGTTTTAATGAGACTTCAGGGGATATTTTTGGTTTAAGTTTTAAAGATTATCTCAGGGCAGTAGTTTCAGGGGTTCATCCAACCTTCATGGCTCTAGGAAGTCGAGTCCATGAGAATTTTAAATTCAGTTCTGTATTTTCCCCCTTTTGATGAGGATTCTTCTATGGAATCTTTGATCAAAATGTTCAGTAATGGTAGCCAGGCACCATCCAGTTTTTCTGGTCTCATGGCAAAGGAGGCAATTGTTCATGGCAGCAGTTAGCCACACATTCCATATTCTCCTCCTATTCCTGACTCTCCTTTCTCTGTTCTAGGCAAATAGAGACCAGTTGTTGTGCCTTGGATGGCTGCTTGCAAGCTTTTAAGACTCCAGGCATTACACATCGAACTAGGAGAAAGAACAGAGGCTCTAAACATGTTACTAGGCCAATTAACTGGGATGTCCTGTGAAACCATGACCTTAAACCAGGAAACCAAATCGTATGAGGTGTTTGGTTATACATAAGCATCCTCAGCAGCTACTCTTTTTTTTTGTTGTTGTTGTAAATGTATCTATCACACAACTTTTGCCAATTCAGCTTTTTACAGGTGTGTAGCTTATTGACAGTAATTACAGTAATCGGCTGGGCAACTCTACCCTTAATAAACAAGATATTTCCATCGCCGTTAAACCACCCCTTTCTCCCTCCCTCCTGCCCCTAGTAACCACTGATAAACTTTGTTCTCTATACCTTTACCTTTTCTTGTCCTTTTTATATAAGTGAGGTCATGCAATATTTGTCCTTTTGTGATTGACGTATTTCACTCAGCATAATGTCTTCCAGCTCCGTCTGTATTGTAGCATGTGTCAAGACTTCATTTCTCCTACTGGCTGAGTAGTAGTCCATTGTATGTATGTACTACATTTTGTTTATCCATTCATCTGTTGATGGGCATTTAGATTTTGTTTCCACCTTTTGGCTATTGTGAATAGTGCTGAAATGAACATTGGTGTACAGGTCTCTGCTTTCAAGTCTTTTGAGTATATACCTAGAAGTGGAATTACTGGGTCATATGGTAATTCTATTTTTAGTTTCTTGAGAAACCACCACACTGTTTTTTGCAGTGGCTGTACCATTTTGCATTCCCACCAGCAATGGGTAAGGTTTCCAATTTCGCTACATTTTCACCAACATTTTTATTTTTTTATTTTTTTTAAAAATATCTTCACCATCCTAATGAGAGTGAAATGGTATTTCATTGTGGTTTTGATGTGCATCTCTCTGATGGCTAATGACGTTGAGCATCTTTTCATGTGTTCGGTGGCCATTTAATGTCCTCTTTGGTGAAATGTCTATTCAAGTCCGTTGCCCGTTTTATGGTTGGGTTGTGTTTTTGTTGTTAAGTTGTCGAAGTTTTATATATATTTTGGGTATTAGATTCTTGTCGGGTATATGGTTTCTGAAGATATTCTCCCAGTCAGTAGCTTGTCTTTTCACTTTTTTGGTAAGGTCTTTTGATGAGCAAAAGTTTTTAGTTTTTATGAGGTCCCATTCATTTATTTTATCTTTTGCTGTCTGTATTTCTGTTATTATATTAGACAATCCATTGTTTAAAGCTAGCCTGATAGTATTGCTCCTGCTTTTTCTTTTAAGAACTTCATGGTTTTAGTTTGCACATTTAAGTCCTTCATCCATTTTGAATTTGTTTTTGTGTATGGTGTGAGGCATGGATCCTGTTTAATTTTTCTGCATGTGAAAATCCAATTTTCTCGGCACCATTTATTGAAGAGACTCTTCTTTCCCCATCAGATGGACTTAGCACCCTTGTTAAAAATCAGTTGACCATAGATGTGTGGGATTATTTCTAAATTCTTGATTCTATTCCATTCCATTGGTCTGTGTGTCTATGTTATACCAGTACCAGGCTGTTTTGATTACTGTAGCTGTATAGTATGTTTTAAAATCAGGAAGTATGAGACCTTCTACTTTGTTCATCTCTTTCAACATTGCTTTAGCTGTTCGGGGCCTCTTGCCATTCCACGTAAAGTTGAGGATTGGTTTTTCTATTTCTGTAAAAAAGGCTGTTGGAATTTTGATCATGATTGCATTGAATGGAATATTTTTAATGTATGTATTTACCATTTGTATTTTTTTAATTGGCATTAAGTGAAAGTTTACAGAGCAAATTAATTTCACATTTGATAGTTCATACATAATGTGTTCCATGACATTGGTTTTATTCCCCACCATGTGTCAGCATGCTCCCCATTTCCATCCTAGGTTCCCCGTTTCCTGTCATCCTGATTTTCTACCTCTTCCTTATATTTCTTTTTGAATTGTCTATTCATATCGCTTACTAAGTTTTCTATTGGAGTGTTCATTTTTCCTGTAATTGATTTAAGAACTCCTTATATATTGAGAATATCCTTTGTCACATGGTTTGTGAGGTTTTTTTTTTTAATTTTGGCCAAGTGTCATTTCAAAATCTCTTATCTGGTATATCAGTCTGTTCATATATGTATATTTTATATGTGTGTTATACTTAATAAGGCCTTCTCTATCTCAAGATTATATAAATATTTGTCTATATTTTCCCAGTACTTTATGATATCACTTTCTAAAAACTTCATTAGATTTATTTTAAATTGCCAAGCATACAAATCGAACAATATAAAATAAAAGAGTATCAAGAAAAAGTTAACTCCTCTCTTTCTGATTGCCCTCCTCCTACCCCTTCCATTTCAAAAACTTGTTTCTCTGTGATTTATAAATACATGTATGTGGGTTGGTCTTTTTTTTTTTTTTTTTTTTTTAAGTTTTAAACAAAGTAGGATAACTTTAGACATATTACTTTGCTACCTCCATACCCATTTTTTTTTTTACTCCTTTACAATATTTTTGGTCATGCTTCAAGTCTAATACATATAGAGATAACTCCACCAACAAGCTATGTAAAATTGTGTGTGTGTATAATATTTTATTCAACCATTCCTTGTTGATAGATGTTCAGATTATAACCAGTTTTTGCCACCATAAACAGTGCTACAGTAAACATCCTTGTACTGGTTCTTCATCAGGTGTTTTGTGGTGGTGGGGTTTTTTTTATAATTAAGTTGTAGAAACTGCGCATAATGCTAAACTTTGTTTCTTGTGTGTATGTGTGTGTTTGCCATATAGAAAATTTCATTTTTATACAGCCAAGTCTATTTTTAAGTGTTTCTTGTTGTCTTAGCCTGGGTTCTCTAGAGAAGCAAAACCAGTAAAGCATATAAATATATATGTAGAGAGAAAGATTTATATCAAGGAAATGGCTCACGCAGTTGTAGAGGCTGGAACATCCGGAGTCTGTGGGTCAGAATTGAGGCTTCTTGTCATTCATGTAGCCACAGGGGCTGGTGAACCCATGATCGGCAGGTCAGAGAGCAGGGCTCTTGCTCACTGTCTGTGAAGACTGATGAATCCCAAGATCAGTAGGCAAGACCACAGGTAAGCTGCTAGTTCAAGTCTCAAGAGCCAGAGGTCAGACAAACAGGAGCCAGCTGCAGGATTCACCAAGAGCAAAAAGTCTCCGAGCTTTGCCAGAATGTCTGCTTATATATGATGCAGGCCGCGTGCCCAAGGAAACTCCCTTTCAGCTGATTGGCTACTCACAGCAGATCCCATCATGAGGATGATCACATGTCACATCTCAACAGGGAAGTGATCACAACATTATGCGACTACCAAAACACTGAGAATCATGGCCCAGCCAAGTTGACACAATTTTAACCATCACACCTATCATGCCAAACAGTATGTTACAATCAGTTTTCAGAATTTAAAAAATATTTTGATTCATTTAAAAATATTTTAAAAGTTTATTTCCCTATTTCATCTTGCATTTATTTTTGTAATTTATGTGAGGTACTTGTCTGTTTTTACTCTTTACAAATAAATCTCTGCATAAATCTCTCTGGGATCTCTTTTGAAATAAAAGCAATGAATTTTTAAATTTTAATTTTTCTTTTACTCAAAATTGTACCTGCACATAGTTTAAGGAGGCAACAAGTTTTATTACTGAAAAAATGTTGTATCCCAAGAGCTCCCCATTCACACCTTCCAGAGAAATCTTTTTAATGCTTCATCTCACTCTTTTGTAAAATCAGTGAATTTTTAAACCATAAAACACCAAACATTAACTTCCTAAGAAAATCAGTAAATTCTTTCCAAAGCTATGAAAATGTTAAACTTTATTCCTTCTCCCTTCCTGTGATGTTTATTGCCTCTCTTAAGTTTAGTGGTCACTCCCACTAATAATCCTAAAAAGGGAAATGATAATTATTATGGATGGTACTTATCTGTCATTGAATTTTCCAGTTAAAAGTTATTATAGTCTCCCAGAGACTCTACAAGAAAGCTACTGGAACTAATAAAAGGATTTAGCAAAGTGGCAAGGTACAAGATTAACAAACAAAAATCAGTTGGATTCCTTTTACACCAACAAAGAGAACTCCAAAAAGTAAATCAGGAAAACAGTACCCCCCAAAAGGTAAAATATTTGGGAATAAACCTAACTAGAGACATGAAAGACTTTTACAAAGAAAGCTACAAAACACTACTGCAAGAAACCAAAAGAGACCTGCATAAATAGAAAAACATACTTGCTCATGGATAAGAAGAGTTAACATTGTGAAAATGACAGTGCTATCCAGAGCGATCTACAGATACAATGGGATCCCAATCCAGATTCCAGCAGTATTCTGTAACGAGATGGAAAAACTAATCACCAACTTTACATGGAAAGGGAAGAGGCCCTGGATAAGTAAAGCTTTATTGAAGAAGAAGAACAAAGTAGGAGGCCTCACACTCCCCGCTCTCAGAACCTACTGTACAGCCACGGTAGTAAAAACAGCCTGATACCGGTACAACAATAGATACATAGACCAATGGAACAGAATTGAGAACCCAGAAATAAATCCATCCACCTGTGGACAGTTAATCTTTGGCAAAGTGTCGAAGTCCATTAAACGGGGAAGAGGTAGTCTCTTCAACAAATGGTGCTGGCAACACTGGATATCCATTTGCAGAATAATGAGGCAGGATCCATACCTCATACCATATACAAAAACTAACTCAAGATGGATCACAGACCTAAATGTAAAACCTAAAACCATAATGATCATAGATGAAAAATAGGGGCAAACCTAGGAGCCCTAATTTATGGCATAAATAGACTGTCATATAACTAAAAAAGCACAAACAGCAGAAGATCAACTAGGCAATTGGGAACTCCTGAAAATCAAATGTTTATTCTCATCAAAAGACTTTTCCAAGAAAGTAAAAAGAGAACCCACAGACTGGTAAAAATTTTTTGGCTATGGTGTATCTGACAAGGGTCTAATCTCTAAAATTTATAGAAAACTCGTAACAACTCAACAACAAAAAGACAAACAATCCAATTAAAAAATGAGCAAAGGACATGAGCAGACACTTCACTAAAGAAGACATTCAGGCACTCAGGAAATACATGAAGAGATGCTTGTGACCGTTAGCCGTTAAACCCATTACCATCTAGTCAATTCTGACTCATAGCAACCTGTAGGATAGATTAGAACTGTCCCATAGGGTTTTCAAGGAGCAGCTAGTGGATTTGAACTGCTGACCTTTTGGTTAGCAGCTGAGCTCTTAACGACTGTGCCACCAGGACTCCAATTAGCCATTAGAGAGACGCAAATCAAAAGTACAATGAGATACTTTCTCATACCAGCAATAATGGCACTGATTTTTTAAAAAAAGAAGATAACGTATGCTGTGGGGAAATTGGAACTTTCATACACTGCTGGTGGGCATGTAAAATGGTACAACCACTATGGAAAATGATAGGCACTTCCTCAAAAAACTAGAAAGTACCCTGTGATCCAGCAATACCAGTCCTAGGTATATATCTGAGAGAAGTAAGGACCGTGACTCAAATAGACATACGCACACCGATGTTCATTGTAGCATTATCTACAATAGCAAAAAATGGGAACAACCAAAGTCTCCATCAACAGATAAATGGATAAACAAACTATGGTACATACACACAGTGGAATACTATGCAACGTTAAAGAATAGTGATGAATCCACGAACATCTGACAACTTGGATGAACCTGGAGGACATTATGCTGAGTGAAATAAGTCAATCACAAAAGGACAAATACTGTATGAGACCAGTATTACAAAAAGTCAAGAAAAGGTTTTCACACAGACAGAAACATTCTTTGATGTTTACCAGGGATGGGAGGGGGAACGATGGGAAACCACTAACTAGATAGTAGATACATACTAACTTTAGGAGAGATAATAAACGATATGAGGGAAGTTAGTACAACATAATCCAGGTAAAGTAGAACACTGAAAGGTATGCAAGACAAAAATGCAACAACAATAAATACTAATACATATACAGTCCTGCAACAACAGTAATAACAATAATTTATGAGTGGATACATAGGTAGATATGTAAGCTGAACAGGGGTGAGAAGGTGTATGGAAGTATACCCACATGCATGTGTATATGTACATGCTGCAAATATAGCCATGTATGCAATAGTGCACACAGGCGACAGTCATGAAAACTTCTAAGCCATAACCACACACCTCCTAGGACTGAGATACTGGGCTTGAGGGCTAGGGCCCATAGTCTTGGGGGACATCTAGGTCGATTGACATATCATACCCCATATAGATAGTGTTCTACATCCTACCTTGGGAGTAGCAAGTGGGGTCTTACAAACTTGCAAGCAGCCATCTAAGATATAACAATTGGTGTCTTCCCGACTGCAGCAAAAGAGAGTGAAGAAACCAAAGTCTCAAGGAAACAGTTTGTCCAGAGGACTAATGGACCACATGAACCACAGCCTCCCCTAGCCTGAAACCAGAAGAACTAGATGGTGCCCTGCTACTACTACCGACCGCTCTGACCAGGACCACAATAGTAGGTCATGGACAGAGTGGGAAAGAAATGTAGAACAAAATTCATACTCATAAATAAGAACAGACTTAATGGTCTGATAGAGACTGCTGGAACCCCTGTGAGTGTGGCCCTTAGACACCCTTCAAACCTGGAACTGAAATCACTCCTGGAGATCACATTATAGCCATTCAATAGACAGGCCTATAAAATGAACAGTAACACAGGTGAGGAATGTATACTTCAGAACAGTCAACTATGCAAGACCTAAAGGGCAGCATTTGCCCAAAAGCCAAGTTCAGAACAAAGGTAGGAGCAGGAAAACTGGGTGCGTGGACACAGGAAACCCAGGGAGGAATGGGGGAGAGTGCTGACACATTCAGGGGTTTGCAACCAATGTCACCAAACAAGCTGTGTATAAATTGTTGATTGGGAACCTAATATGCTCTGTAAACTTTCACGGAAAAATTATTATTTGAACCTGTAAGCTTGTGATCATTTCAGACTCTAAAGATCACAGACCTTGAATAGTTTACACGTGCTTGCGGTGCGATGGATCACTTTCATGTGGCCTTCTTGCCGTGGTCTTGTAACTCCCACCTAGGCAATTGAGTCAGACTGTGGATATAGTAATTGTGGCCCACCAAGAGGATTGGTCAGTTTTGCCATCCCATTAGGCTTAAAAGAGAGCCAATTCCAGAGCAGAGAGATTCCCACCACCATCAAGGAAGAAGAGCCAGCACGTCTTTTGGACCCGGGATCTCTGTGCAGAAAAGCTCCTGGAAAAAGAAAACTGAGAGACAGAGAGCTATAACACAGAAGACAGTGAAAAGCAGTGGCAGAGAAACAATGGCAGGAGAGACCAGCAAGAGATGGGGCACTGGGCTTCTTAGCCCATGGAAAAAGAAAGCTGAGTGCTTTTGGGCAGAATTCTTGCTAGAAGAGTAGGGTTCCTCTGGGCACTTGGTGGAGATACTTTTGCCAACCCATGGAGCTAGAGCGGAGTGCCTTTGGGACAAGGCTTACTGGAGGGGTAGGGTGCCGGTAGGAAAGAAAGAAAAGAAAAAATGGATGTCAGAAGCAACTCTGAAAGTTACTTTTGAACATAGATTAGCGAAAGCAAAAGGAAGAAATGAAGTAAAAGAGCTGAACAGGAGATTTCAAAGGGCGGCTCAAGAAGACGACAAGTAAAGTATTACAATGAAGTGTGCAAAGACCTGGAGATAAAAAACCAAAAGGGAAGAACACGCTCGGCATTTCTCAAGCTGAAAGAACTGAAGAAAAAATTCAAGCCTCAAGTTGCAATATTGGAAGATTCTACGGAGAAGATATTAAATGACGCAAGAAGCATAAAAGAAGATGGAAGGAATACGCAGAGTCACTGTACCAAAAAGAATTGGTTGATGATCATCCATTTCAGGAGGTAGCATATGATCAGGAACCAATGGTACTGAAGGAAAAGGTCCAAACTGCACTGAAAGCGTTGGCGAAAAACAAGTCTCCAAGAATTGACGGAATACCAATTAAGATGTTTCAGCAAACGGATGCAGCAGTGAAAGTGCTTGCTAGTCTATGCCAAGAAATTTGGAAGACAGCTACCTGGCCAACTGACTGGAAGAGATCATATTTGTTCCCATTCCAAAGAAAGATGATCCAACACAATGCAGAAATTATCGAACAATATCAAAATCACACACAAGTAAAATTTTGCTGAAGATCATTCAAAAGCAGTTGCAGCAGTACATCAACAGTGAAGTGCCAGAAATTAAGCCAGATTCAGAAGAGGACGAGGAACAAGGGATAATTATTGCTGATGTCAGGTGGATCCTGGCTGAAAGCAGAGAATACCAGAAAGGTGTTTACCTGTGTTTTATTGGCTATGCTAAGGCATTCGACTGTGTGGATCGTAACAAATTATGGGTAACGTAGTGAAGAATAGGTATTCGAGAACACTTAATTGTGCTTGTGAAGAACCTGTACTTAGACCAGCCTGTACTTAGTCATTCAAACAGAACAAGGGGATACTGCATGGTTTAAAGTCATGGAAGGTATGCTTCAGGGCTGTATGCTTTCACCATCCTTATTCAACCTGTATGTGGAGCAGATGATCCGAGAAGCTGGACTATATGAAGAATGCGGCAACAGGATTGGAGGAAGACTCTAACAACCAGTGATATGCAGATGACACAACCTTGCTTGCTGAAAGTGAAGAGGACTTGAAGCACTGATAAAGATCAAAGACCACAGCCTTCAGTATGGATTACACTTCAACATAAAACAAAAATCTTCACAACTGGACCAATAAACAACATCATGATAAACAGAGAAAAGATTGAAGTTGTCAATCTTTCGTTTCATTTTACTTGGATCTGCAGTCAGTGCTCATGGAAGCAGCAGTCAAGAAATCAGTGCGTTGCATTGGGCAAATGTGCTGCAAAAGACCTCTTAAAAGTGTTAAAAAGCAAAGCTGTCACTTACAGGACTAAGGTGCACGTGACCCAAGCCATGATGTTTTCAGTTGCCTCATGTGTATGTGAAAACTGGGCAATGAATAAGAAAGACCAAAGAAGAATTGATGCTTTTGAATTATGCTGTTGGCGAAGAATATTGAATATACCATGGACTGACAGAAGAACGAACAAATCTGTCTTGGACGAGTAAAACCAGAATGCTCATTAGAAGCGAGGATGACGAGACTTTGTCTCACATACTTTGGTCGCGTTATAAGGAGGGACCAGCCCTTGGAGAAAGACATCATGCTTCGTAGAGTAGAGGGTCAGCGATAAAAAGGAAGACCGTCAACGAGATGGATTGACACAGTGGCTGCAACAGTGGGTTCAAACACAGTAACAATTGTGAGGATGGCACGGGACCGGGCAGTGTTTCATTCTGTTGTGCGTAGGGTCGCTATGAATGGAAATCAAGGCAGCTAATAACAACAACAACAGGGTGCCTCTGGGCACTTATCAGCAGACCTAAAAGAGCTTTGTTAACACTTGCCCGAGCAGGGCAGAGGCCGAGGGCCAGAGAGGGGTGCCTATGTGCACAGCTGTAAGAGCTGTATCCTGAACCTGAATTATAACCTGTTACTTCCCTAATAAACCCCATAATCGTGAGTATTGTCTGTGAGTTCTCTGTGGCCTTGTAAGGAATTATCGAACTCAGTAGAGAAGTAGAGTGCCGAGGGAGGGACGATTGGTGTCAGAATTGGTAAAGATGGCGAAGAGAGGAGGCATGTCTGACATCTGCCCTCTGCCTTGGGCTGTTGACCTTGATTCTCCTTTCCCCTTTTGAAGTTAGGGGAGGTAAGACACTGTGACCACGCCATTTTTACAGTACCTCATAGGATTTAGAGCAAAGTGAAGTTGTTTTGTTCCTGTATAATGTTACTAAAAGTTTTAAAGGGCGTTAATATTTATGAACTTGATAGTTTTATTGTCTTTTAATCACTCTCCTCAGTTATCCTTCTTAAAAAGATGTTTCTAGTTAAAAGGTAAACATTTTTATTAATGATAAAATATATTGATACTTTGTTTAGTATAGAACTAAGGGATGTAAATATTATATCCTTTAAATGCAAGTCATGTGATCAATATATTATTAAATCTGAAAGTCTTCAGCTATTGAAATGCTAAAATTTAATATGTTACTTAAAAGTTTTGAAATTCTATGTCCTGTCTTTTCTAAGGAGTACATCACTGATCTGAATAAATTTTTTTTTAGTTGCAAAGAATTTTATAATTTGTGATAGATTACCTCTTTGTCAGCTTCAGTGTTAGATGCTTACTATTTCTGAGATACACTAATGTACTTGTGTTAAATTTGTATGTTATGTCCCCTGAATAGTACACTGTCATAATTTCAGTGTAACTCCTGATGGATTGGTGTAAATTCTAAAGCTGAAGTAATTGTGGTAATCTAAGTATACTATCCAGTTGTTGATTTCTTTTAAATGCTCTTTTAGGTTAGACTCTGAACATTTTGAATGGAGTAATTTGCTTTTGAAGTAGATAGTGGAGTTTATGCTTGAAAATTTGAAGCTGGGCAGAAAGGCATGGGTGAAAGAATGGATTCACTTCTATTTCTAGCCTAAATAGTCTAGGAAAGTAATCCTTTTTAAAATTCAAAGTTAATGGCAATTTTCTGTGAGGAGTCATGAAAATGACAGATTTAAGCATACAAAGGACAAATACTGTGTGAGACTAATATTATTTAAGTACATATATATGTATGTATATGTGTATATCTGTGGACATATATGTGTATATATGTATAAAAACTAAAACCAAACCTGTTGCTATCAAGTTGATTCTGAATCATAGTGACCCTATAGGACAAGGTAGAACTACCCTGTAGATTTTCCCTGGAGCGGCTGGTGGATTTGAACTGCTGGCCTTTTGCTTAAGAGCCAAGCTCTTAACCACTGAGCTGCTATGGCTCCATATATGTATATATATGTGTACTTCTTTGGTCATATTGGTGCCCAAAATGAATAAGCTAGTTTTAGGTTTCCAGTGTACTTTAAATATTTTATATACATACTCTTAGTAACAATGAATAAATGAATTAACAAAACTTAGTCACAGTTTTTGTTTTTCATTTGTCAACTCTTTAAAATGAGACTTTTGCTGAGTTACTATATCGCTCTATCTTTCCAGGAGATGTTATAGTGAAATATTTAAGAAGCAAACTGAAATGACATTTGCTGTAAGTCTTAGGCTGGATTCTCTAAAGAAGCAAAACCAGTAAAGCATATAAATATGTATAGAGAGATTTATATCAAGGAAATGGCTCATGTGTTGGTAGAGGCTGGAATGTCTCAAGTTTGTGGATCAGGATAGAGGTTTCTCTTGATTCGTGTAGCTGCAGGGGCTGGCGAACCCAAGATTGGCGGGTCAGAGAGCAGGGTTCCTGCTCACAGGCTGCAAAGATTGACGAATTCCAGGACTGGCAGATAAGCTGATAACTCAAGTCCCAAGAACTGGAGGCCAGATGAACAGGAGACAGCCGCAGGATCCAGAGCGAGCGGAAAAGCCAGCATGTCTGCTTATATTCGATGCAGGCCATGTCCCTGAGGAAACTTCATTTCAGCTGATTGTTCACAGCAGATTCCATCGTGGGAGTAATCACATATAAACACTGAGAATCATGGCCCAGCCAGGTTAAAGCACAATCTCAACCATCATATTATAGGAATAATTTTAATTCACTTCTGGTATTGCAACACAGTTACATTTTTAAACAAAGTCATTTTGAGATTACAGGTAAAAGGGACATGATTCTGAAACGGGTTAGTGTATAGAAAGAATCGTGTGGGTGAAAAAGAAGCAAGTGAAATTGAAGGAGAAAAGTGATAAATTGGAAGGAAAGATGCCATTGTGTGTGTGTGTGTGTGCGTGTAGGGTACAAAGCCTAAGCTTATCAGAACTTTTAAATATAAAAATTTATATTTTAACCTGTTTTCATGTTAGAACCATTTTTCCCCCTAGATGCTGTAGCTATAAATTTACCACAGTCTTTATGGTTGTTCATTAATCTGTTAGCATTTGACTGCTTTAATATGTTCAGGAAAATCTATAACTTGTTTGTTGAAATTGCTAAGAGCTGGAATTGGAACTAAAAAAAAATAACTTGTCCAGGGGCACATAGTACAAGCAGTGGAGCTGGGATTCAAACTGAGACAATTTGATACCAGAATTCTCCCTTCTCTCCTCACCTGTGACTTTGATAAATTTCTCTCTCCCAGTTGTTTTGGGAGGTTTGCTGAGATAATGTATATTTAAAGCATCTAGCACTGTACTTGGTACCTGTTGTTGTTAGGTGCTATTGAGTCACTTCTGACTGTAGCATCCGGTATACAACAGAACAAAACACTGCACCATCCTCACAGTTGTTGCCCGACTTGAGCTCATTGTTGCAGCCACTGTGTCAGTCCATTTTGTTGAGAGTCTTCCTCTTTTTTGCTGACCCTCTACTTAGTAGGTGCTCAGGTGGCTTTTCTTTGCTAGTGGGAAGAGTGATCACGATGAATTAGGTGGCCTCTTCCACCTGGTGGGTCAAATTGGAAATGTTTTTATTGTGGTGAAATTAACATAAGATAAAATCAACCATTTTAAGGTGAACAGTTCAGTACATTTATTGTATTCACAGTGTTGTGCAACTACCACCTCTGTCTAGTTTCAAAACATTTTCATCACTCCAAAAAGAAAACCCTTACCCATTCAGCAGTTGCTCCTCATTGCCCTACTCCACCCGAGTGCCTGGCAGCCAGCAGTCTGCTTTCTGTCTCTATGGATTAGCTATTCTGGATATTTCATGTAAGTGGTTGATTATAATGTATGACCTTTTGTGTCTGGTTTCTTTGAGTTAGCATATTGTTTTTGAGGTTCATCCATCTTGTAGCATGTGTCAGTATTTCTTTCCTTTTTGTGGCTGAATAATATTCTGTTGTATGAAAATACCACAATTTCTTTATCTGTTCATCCTTTGATGGACATTTGAGTTGTTTCTACCTTTTGGCTATTGTGAATAATGCTGCAATAAACATGCATTTACCTGTATTTGAGTACCTACTTTCACTTCCTTTGGGGATAGAAATATTTTGTTAACCATATCCTTATTTCACTCTCAGGAAGATCAGGTACCTACCAACCCCTGGACAGAGTAGGCAGTTACTGTTTCATTAAATTTTCCTCTGGAGAGGAATGTATGATCAAGTTGAAACCACTGCTCTAATCTTTAAACTCTTAAAAATTTATTCAGGAAAAACGTCTTTTCTGTTCTCTCATTCCATAAAAAAACCTTAGTCATACCCAAAGAGTAACTCTAGTGTAGGGATTGCAAGCTTAAATGCCTACAGGACACAGACAGTGTAATGTAAATCAGTGAAATTGGCTGAATGGTACCTGTGGTTACTGGAAAGCACAATATAAAGGGGACAACAGCTCATTTTCCTTTTAGGAATGTCGAGTTAGTGTTGCTAGATCTTGTGATTCTTCAAGAGAAACTAGAAATGAGGATTTTTATGTAAAATCCATTTATAAAATGTTGACGGCAAATTAAAAAAATTTTAACACACTGTGCAGGTCAGAAAGAACACTTGGGAAGTCCAGATATGTACTGTAGAAAGCACAAGATTCATAGAAGGATGTGCATTTTCTTTTAAATCAGATTTTATTGTGTTTTGGTGGAGGTTTACGTAGCAGTTTAGGTTCCCATTCAACAATTTCTACACAAGGTGTTCAGTGACATTGATTACATTCTTCGCAATTCTTGAACATGCTCATTATTTCCATTCTGGTTATTCTGTTTCCATTAATCTAGTTTCCCTGCCCCCTTACGTTCTCATCTTTGTTTCAGAGTAATTATTGATCATTTAATCTCATATAGGTAATTTTTTAAAGGAGCACAGTATTTACAGGTGATTTTTTTTAGCCATTTTATTATTTAGCAACAGGGTTACCTCAAGGGTTAGTTTCCATTCAGGATTTGAAGAGTATCTCAGGTCAGTAATCTCAGGGAGCCCTCCAGTCTCCAGCCCAGGAAGTTTGTTTGTTTTGTTTAAGGAGTTTGAGGTTCTTTCCACATTTTTCTTCCGTTTATCAGGGTTCATCTGTTGTGGCCCTGATGAACAGTTGGTGGTGGTAGCCAGACACCATCTAGTTCTTCTGGTCTCAGGGCAGATGAAGCCTTAGTTCATGTAGACTGTCCTGTAGACTAGATAACTTTTATTCAATGGATGGAGAAATGAACGGATGGACGAAGCAGAATTCAAAGTTCATAAAAAAAGAACTCAAAAGAGTGAGATATCTAGTAATGTGGCCAGCACTTTTTTGGGGAAAAAGAAACAATGAAAGTTCTACTTATTCAAGTTGGTTACTCTTTAGGAAAGGTAAAACAAAGTATATGCGAAACAAACAAAAAAGAATAATTACTATTTTCCTAGTAAGGCTAAAAATTTAGACGTGAGAGTAACTAAGAGCTAAACACACATTAACAATACAATGCTGCGGCTATTTCCCTAACTTAAAATCAAGTTATGTACCAAAAGTTTACATGTAAACTAGTTATTTGGAATTTAGTGTACATTTTTCCCATTAAATTACTTTGTAATTGATAGCTGGTTTCCCAGGCCAACCTATGATATAGTTGAAATACTTTTGAAAAGAAAACAACATTGGTGCAGAAACTGTAGATTAGCTTGCCAATACCCACTCCAGCTAAGGTTGCCAGATAAATACAGGATGCCTCATTAAATTTGAGTTTTAGATAAATAAAATATTATATGGGACATACTTATTCTAAAATATTATTGGTTGTTAACCGGACATTCAAATTTAATGAAAAACGCAAAGGCCCTGCATGATCTGCCCTCTACCACCTCCACTAACCTTATCTCACGCAAGCAAGGGGAATCTCTTGATTAGTATGTTCTCGCCTACCTGTGGTCCTTTCAGTCACTCAAACATGCCATATCCTATTGTTTTGCACATACTGTTCCCTCAGACTGTCTTGCTTCTCCTCTGTTCTTTGAGTGGCTGATTTTTTCTTACCTTCAGAAACCTCTCAGAGAGGCCTTCCTTGATTGTCCTCTCATAAAATAGTTCCCACTGTATTCTTTATTACAGCTTCCTGTTTGTTTTCTTCATAGCATTTGTCCCACTTTGTAATTTTCTTTAAATATTTACTTGTTTTTCTGTTTCTCTCATAGAAAAGCTCCTTGAGGGCAAGGACCTCTTTTGTCTTAATCAACTTTGTATCCTTGGTTCTCAGAAGATAGATAGCTGCTGTTGAGTTAACACTGACTCAACAACAGAACGAAATGTTGCCTGGTCCTGCATCGTCTTCACTGTCCCTGGCAAGTTTGAGTTCGTGTTGCATCTGTTGTGTCAATCCATCTTATCAAAGGTCTCCCATACTCTTGTTGGCTCTCTCTTTTACCAAACATGATGTCCTCCAGCGATTGATTGCACCTGATGATGTGTCCAAAGTGAGTCAGATAGTTTTCTGCTGTTATCCATAAGGTTTTCATTGGCCAGTTATCAGAAGTAGATGGTTAGACCTTTTTTTCTTAGCCTGCCTTAGTCTGGAAGTTCCACTGAAAGTTGTTCAGCATCATAGCAACACATGGCCTCCATTGACAGATGAGTGGAAGCTGTGCTTGAGGTACATTGGCATTATAAATGAGATAAATTCTGTTTTTGTCTTTTGTGTTTGGCTAAAATTCGAAGAGAATAAAATTGGTTATTTGATGTTAGCTATGGAAAACGTCAAAATCAATATTACTTAGCTGTAGTTACATTTAATGCTCATACAAAGGGCTTCCATTTTTAAAGTATTCTCTGGGTGGCACAGAAGGTTAAATGCTCAACTATGAGCTGAAAGGTTGACAGTTCGAACCCACCAAGAGACAGCTTGGAAGACAGGCCTGGTGATCTGCTTCTGAGAGGTCATGGCCTTAATAACCCTATGGAGCAGTTCTACTCTGCCCATGGGGTCACCATGAGTCAGAATCAGCTCAAAGGCAACTAACATCAACAACATAGTGATTGTAGACGTTACCAAGGAACTCTGTGGCTTTCTGCTTCTTTACCCTCCTTTATGCCATAAAGATTACAATAATATTTTAAATGCCTCTTAATCGTCTACTATATATTTCATGAGGTTAGCTTTCTTATCAAGCCAAATGAGAATTCATGTGCTTTTGTATAATAATATTGATAACCTCCAGTACTAGAACTTTTATGCCCAGGATCTTAATCCCTTAATTCCTCTGATAATATAATTGGCCCTTTAAACATTAATAGGGGTATACAGATTGAGAAGGAAGAAACAAAACTGTCTTTATTCACAGATTATATGATTGTCTATGTAGAAAATCCCAAAGAATCTACAGAAAAACTCCTGGAACTAACAGGCAACTATAGCAAGGTTGCAGAATTCAAGCAAGGTTGATATACAAAAGTCAGTTGCTTTCCTGTATATCAGCAGTGAACAATTGGAATTTGAAATTAAAAACATAACACCATTCATTTACATTAGCATCAAAAAAAGATAAGGACAGTGCTAGAGGCCCTAATACATGGTGTAAATTCAATACAAATCATAACTAACAATGTACAAACACCAGAAGATAAACAAGGTAACTGGGAGCTCCTGAAAATTAAACACAGTCATCAAGACTTCACCAGGAGAGTAAACAGAGAACCTACAGATCGGGAAAAAATTTTTGGCTGTGACATATCCAACAAGGGTCTAAAATCTATAGAATACTTCAGCATTTCAATAACAAAAAGACAAATAATCCAATTAAAAAATAGGCAAAGGATATGAACAAACACTTCACCAAAGAAGACATTCAGGCGGCTAATAGACACATGAGGAATGCTCGCGATCATTAACCATTGAGAAATGTTAATCAAAACTACAGTGAGATAGTGTCTCACCCTGACATTACTGGTACTAATCAAAAAAACAAAAATGTTGGAGAGGTTGCAGGGAGATTGGAATACTTATACACTACTGGTAGAAACGTAAAATGATACAACCACTTTGGAAAATGATATGGCGCCTCCTTAAAAAACTAGAAATAGAAATACCATACCATCCAGCAATCCCACTCCTAGGAATATATCCTAGAGAAATAAAGAGCCATCACACCTAGACGTATGCACACCTATGTTCATTGCAGCATTATTCATAATAGCAAAAAGATGGAAACAACCTAAGTGCCCATCAACAGATGAATGGATAGATAAATTATGGTACATACCCACAATGGAATACTACACAATGATAAAGAACAATGATGAATCCGCAAAACATCTCACAACATGGATGAATCTGGAGGGCATTATGCTGAGTGAAATAAGTCAATTATAAAAGGACAAATATTGTATGAGACCACTATTACAAAAACTCAAGAAAAGATTTACACATAGGAAAAAACAATCTTTGAAGGTTATGAGGGAGGGGAGGGGTGGGGAGGGGAAATCACTAGATAGTAGATAAGTGTTAACTTCAGTGAAAGGAAAAACAACACACAGTATAGGGAAAGTCAGCACAGCTTGACCAAGGCAAAGTCATAGAAGCTTCCTAGACACATCCAGACACCTTTAGGGACTGAGTTACTGGGACTGAGGGCTGAGGACCATGGTCTCGGGGGACATCCAGGTCAGTTGGCATAAAAATAGTTCATAAAGAAAATGTCCTACATCCTACTTTGGTGAGTAGCATCTGGGGTCTTAAAAGCTTGCGAGCAGCTATCTAAAATACATCTATTGGTCCCATCCTGTCTGGAGCAAAGAAGAATGAAGAAATCCAAAGACACAAGGAAGCTATCAGTCCAGAGGACTAATGGACCACATGAATGACAGCCTCCACCAGCCTTAGCCCAGAAGAAGTAGATGGTGCCTGGCTACCACCACCGACTGCTCTGACAGGGATCACAAAAGAGGGTTCCAGACAGAGTGGGAGAAAAATATAGAACAAAGTTCAAACTCACAAAAAAGACAACACTTACTGGTCTGACAGAGACAGGAGGGATCCCCGAAAATACGGCCCCTGGACAAATGGACACGGGAAACCCAGGGTGTAAAGGGAAAGGAGGCAGAATGCTGACACATTGTGGGGATTGCAACCAATGTCACAAAACAATTTTGTGTATAAATTTTTGAATGAGAGACTAATTTGCACTGTAAACTTTCACCTAAAACACAATAAAAAAAACTTGAAAAAAGGAAATGTTTAGATAAAATCTAATAAAATGTGTACAGGATTTATATGAGGAAAACTACAAAACTGATGAAAGAAATTGAAGAAGGCGTAAATGGGAGATATTCCATGTTTATGGATAGAAAGACTTAGTATTGTTAAGATGTAAGTTCTTACCAACTTAATCTATAGATTAACACAATCTGAATCCAAATCCCATCAAGTTAATTATGTACATGTCAGCAAACTTATTCTAAAGTTTATATGGAAAGGCAAAAGACTCAGAATAACCAACACAGTATTAAAGAACAGAGTTGAAGGACTGACACTACCTGACTTCAAGAATTACTATAAACCCACAGTGATCAAGATAGTGTACTGGCAAAGGAATAGATGGATCAGTGAAACAGAAGAGAGAGCCCAGAAACAAATCCACCCAAATACAGTCAGCTCATCTTTGACAAAGGAGCAAAGGCAATTCAGTGGAAAAAGGATAGTCTTTAGCAAATGGTGCTGAAACAACTGGTCATCCACGTGCCAAAAAAAAAAAAAAAAAAAAGACACAGAGCTTACATCTTTCATGAAAATTAACTCAGAATGGATCATAGACCTAAACGTACGGTGCAAAACACCACAATTTCTAGAAGATAACATAGGAGAAAGCCAGGAGACTTTGGGTTTAGCGATTTCTTTTTTAGGTACACCAAAAGCACAATCCATACAAGAAAAAAATTGATAAGTTGGACTTAATTAAAATTAAAACCTTCTACTCCATGAAGGACATTGTTAAGAGATTGAAAAGACAAGCCACAAACTGGTAGAAAATATTTGCAAAACACACATACGGTAAAAGACTTGTATCCAAAATATACAAAGAACTCTTAAAACTCAGCAATGAAAAAATACAACCCTATTACAAAATGGGCAAAAGACCTGAACAGACATTTCACCAAAGAATATATGCAGATGGCAAATGAGCATATGAAAAAATGCTTAATATTGTATGTCATTAGAAACGTGCAAATTAAAGCAACAATGAGATACCACTGAACACTTAATAGAATGACTAAAATTCAAAACACTGACAACACCAAATGGTGGAAAAGATACAGAGTAACAGGAGCTCTCATTCACTGCTGCTGGAAATACAAAATGGTATAGCTGCTTTGGAAGACAGTCTGGCAGTTTATTACAAAACAAAACATAGACTTACCATATGATCTGGCAATTGCACTCCTAGGTATTTATACCCAAATGGGTTGAAAATGTATGTCCACATGAAAACTTGCACACTAGTGTTTATAGCAGCTTTATTCATAATTGCCAAAAATTGGAAGCAACCAAGATGCCCTTCAGTAGGTGAATGGATAAACAACAATGGAGTATTATTCAGCGATAAAAAGAAATACACTAGCTAGCCATGAAGAGACATGCAGAGAACCCTTAAATGCATATTGCTAAGTGAAAGAAGCCAGTCTGAAAAAACCACTTTCTGTATGATTCAAACTACATGACATTCTGGAAAATGTAAAACTAGAGAGAGAGTAAAAAGATCAGTTTAAAAAAAAGATAAATCAGAATCCCTGGGTGGTGCAAACAGTTAAATGTTTGGCTGCTAACTGAAAGATTGACCATTCTAGGCCACCCAGAGGTGCCTCGGAAGAAAGACCTGGCAGTCTATTTCTGAAAAATTAGCCACTGAAAACCCTGTGGAGCACAGTTCTACTCTTGACACACATGGGGTTGACATGAGTCAGAGTCAGCTTGTTGGCAGCTGGTTAAAAAGATCTGTCAATGTTTGCCAGTGATTTAGGGGGAGGGGAGGAGGGATGAGTAGGTGGAGCACAGAACATTTTTGGAGCAATGAACCTATTCTGTATGATACTGTAATGGTGGACACGTGATGTTATGCATTTGTCAAAATCCGTAGAACTGTACAACACAAAGTGTGAACCCTAATGTAAACTGTATGCTTTAGCTAATAATAATGTATTAATATTGGTTTATCACATGTAACAAATGTACCACAGGAATGCAAGATATTAGTAATAGAGAAACCCTTTGCAGGGGGGAAGAGGGATTATATGGGAAAGTTCTGTACTTTCTGTACAATTTTCTATAAACCTAAAACTGCTCTAAAAATACAATAAAATCTATTTTAAAAAATTAATAGGTATAGAAGGATTTCTTACATGCCTCTTAAGCAACTGCTTCTAGAGCCCAGCCACTAGCAAATAGAAATTACTGAACTTCCTTCTAGAGCACATTGAAACCATTCCACTGAAGTTCTTCAACTTTCTACCTCTTCATCTCAAAAATTTATGTAGATCTTCTCATATTTTGTTGTCTTTTATGTCAGTGGAAGAAATGCCCAATCTCTTTTCTAAGGCACCCTCCATCTCCTGGACTTGATTGTGTGACATATTTTCCTTCTCTTTTTATGTCTTTCATCTCCCCTTTTTCATTACTCTTTTTCATATTTTAGTTTTCTTCATAGCAATAGTTGTCAAACTACTTTTAACTAGTATTTCTGTGGCAGTACCTCTTCATGTAATTCAATTTCAAAAAGGGCCCTGATGCTTAAAAATAAAGCCAGAAAACTAATTCCTTATGGTAGTATAATCCTAAAACAATGCCCAAGAAAACTTTTATTATATTCGTTACTGTAGGGTCGTTGTAGGATCTCTATGAGTCCAAATTGAATTGATGGCAATGGGTTTGGTTTTTAGTTTTATACTGATCTCAACTTCTTCATCATCCAGTTGTTCCTTAACCTTTTGTTAGCATGCAGACACTTTATAGGAAATTCACATATGATTTAACAGTTATAAAATCTGATGGTGTTTTCTTAGTTAAATCTCTTCTTTATGTTCTCTCTTGGATGTTGTCAGACTTTCCCCCATCACTGGGCATTTCCCTTATACTGTCAAGCATACACAATTTCTTCTTCCACACAATAAAATAATAAAATATGGGTTTCGCCCTGTTTCCTTAAGTGTCTTTTCCTTCTCTTTGGATTGACTTTTTGAAATAGTACTCTATATTTCTACTTATACTGATTTTAATTCCTCACTTCCATTTGGTCTTCACCTCTGCCTTCTAACTTATCCCCATCACTTCCTTGATACTACTTTGGTAAAGATACCAAAAAATACCTTTTTGCCACATCAAATAAATGGATTCTTTCAAGTTCCTTCTTACTTGAACTAGATGCACATTTTTACTTTTGGTCATCCACTCCCAAGACTGTTCTTTTTGACACTGTACTCCCCACACTCTTTTTCTTTAGCTTCTTTCCTCATTCTGACTCTTCTTCATTCTTGATATGGTCTGTGAGCAACTTTATGTATTCTCATAGCTTCTACGCTCTTTCTCATTCATGCAGTCATTGAATGAGTTCCTCTTTGTGCCAGGCACTGTGCTATATTGTTAGGAGTCAGTGGGAATGAGACTGATACAGCCACTGTCCTCATAACATGTATAATCTAACAGGAAATACAGATAAGTAAACTGGCAATCATGGAGCAGTGTGATAAGTATTCTGGTAGGGGAAATACATAGGATGGATACCTAACTAAGACTGGAGGGATCAGGGAAAGCTTCTTGGGAAGAAATAACAGTTGAAAGGGGCTATGGGAAGAGCAGTATTCCGAGCAGAAGCAGTGGCATTTGCAAAGACACAGGTAAGGGAGTGCATGATTGAAGAATCGAAAATCACTGTATCTGGATGAGTGTGTGGAGGGAAAGAGGAGAATAGAGCAGATAAGGCTGTAAAGTCATATAAGCCACAGAGTCCTCATAGACTATGTTGAAGAGTGAGTAAGACAGTGCCTTGTGATATTAATGATATTGTTCGCTGATTTCCACGTTTCATTTAATTGCCGTTCTTTAGAATGGGCGTGAATTTGGATCTCTTCCAGTTGGTAGGCCAGGTGGATGTCTTCCAGATTTTCTGACATAGACAAGTAAGTGTTTCCAGCATTGATTCATTTGTTGAAGCATCTCAGTTGATATTTTGTCAATTCCTGGACCCTTGGATTTTTTTTTTGCTAGTGACTTCTTCCTTCAGTTTCAGCAGTTCTTGATCAAGTACTAACTCCTGAAATGGTTAAACATCAGTGAGTTCTTTTTGGTACAGTGACTCTGTGTATTCCTTCCATCTTCTTTTGATGCTTCCTGCATCGTTTATTACCCCGTAGAATCCTTCAGTAATGCATCTCGAGACTTGAATTTTCTCTTCAGTTCTTTCAGCTTGAAAAATGGCTAAGTTTTGTCTGACCCAAGTCGTGGTCTTTTCATTTGCCTCATATGCACGTGAAAATTGGATAGTGAAAAAGGAAGAGAGAAGAATTGATGAATTAGAACTGAGGTGTTGGCAAAAAATATTGAATATACTATGGACTGCTGAAAGAATGAACAAATCAGTCTTAGAAGAAGTAGAAACATTTGAGCCTTAAGTAGACTCAGGAGGACTTGGAGTTGATTTTATATGGGAGCAGAGGGAGATAAAGGAGTAGTGTTAGTTTTGGTTGTAAATGATAGAAACCCAATTTCAACTGGTTTTAAAAAAGGGGAATTTACATAGGTCCACAGAATCCACTGAGCCATGAAAAGGACAAAGCTACTGTTCAGCATTAGGAACAACTGGAACCAGGAATTCATGCTGCCAGGACGTTTTTCCACCTCTTGATATGGCTTCTGATGAATTTTTTTTTTTTTTTAAATTGTACTTTAGGTGAAAGTTTACAGAGCAAATTAGTTTCTCTGAAAAAATTTATACACAGACTGTTTCGTGACATCGGTTGCAATCCCTGCAATCTGTCAGCATTCTCCCGCTTTCCACTCCTGGTTTCCCATATCCATTCGCCCAGTTTTCATGTTCCTTCCTGCCTTCTCATCTTTGCTTTTGGGCAGGAGTTGCCCATTTGGTCTTATATACTTGATTGATCTGAGAAGCGTGTTCCTTCGGTGTGTTACTGTTTGTTTTGTAGGCCTGTCTAATCTTGGCTGAAGGGTAAACTTCCATAGTGGCATCTGTTGTGTTAGAAGGGTGTCTGGGAGCTGTAGTCTCGGGGGTTTCTCTAGTCTCTGTCAGACCAATAAGTCTGGTCTTTTTTGTGAATTTTAATTTTATTCTACATTTTTCTTCTGTTCTGTCCAGAACCCTCTATTGCGATCCCTGTCAGAGCAGTCAGTGGCAGTAGCTGTGCACCTTCTAGTTCTGGGCTCAGGCTGATGGAGGCTGTGGTTCATGTGGTCCATTAGTCCTTTGGACTGGATATTTTCCTTGTGTCTTTGATTTTCTTAATTGTCCTTTGCTCTGGATGGGATGGGATCGGTAGATGTATCTTAGATGGCCACTCGCAAGCCTTTAAGACCCCAGACGCTGCTCACCAAAGTAGGATGTAGAACATTTTCTTCATGAACTGTGTTATGCCAGTTGACCTAGATGTCCCCCAAGACCATGGTCCCCAGCCCTCAGTCCCAGTAACTCGGTCCTTCAAGGTGTTAGGATGTGTCTAGGAAGCTTCTGTGGCTTTGCTTTGGTCAGGTTGTGCTGACTTCACCTATGTTGTGTGTTGTCTTTCCCTTCACCAGAGTTAACACTTGTCTGCCATCTAGTTAGTGATTTCCCCTTCCCACCTCTCTCCTCCCTCGTAACCATCAAAGATGTTTAAATGTTTTCTTGAGCTTTTGTAATAGTGGTCTCATACAATATTTGTCCTTTGTGATTGACTTACTTCACTCCGCGTAACGCCCTTCACATTCATCCATGTTGTGAGATGTTTCGTGGATTCATCATTGTTCCTTATTGTTGAGTAGTATTCCATTGTGTGTATGTACCCTAATTTGTTTTATCCATTTATCTATTGATGGGCACTTAGGTTGTGTCTATCTTTTTGCTATTGTGAATAATGCTGCAGTAAACATGGGTGTGCATATGTCTATTTGTGTTGTTTTCTGAATTTTTGACTGTTGTCATTCTTGCAGGGGTGAGATGGTATGTCATCGTAGTTTTGGTTTGCACTTCTCTAATTGCTAATGATCATGAGCATCTTTTCATGTATTTGTTGGCCACCTGAGTGTCCTCTTTGGTGAAGTTTCTGTTCATGTCCTTTGCCCATTTTGTGATTGGGTTGCTTTTCTTTTTATTGTTGTGTTGTTGAAGTTTCCTGTGTATTTTAAAGATTAAACCTTTATCAGATGTTGTTTCCAAAGATTTTTTCCCAGTCTGTAGGTTCTCTTTTTACTGTCTTGGAAGAGTCTTTTGATGAGCATAAGTAATTTTTAGCAGGTCCTAATTATCTACTTTATCTTCTGGCGTTTGTACATTTTTAGTTATGCTTGATATTCTATTCTATGCCGTAAATTAGGGTCCCTAGCATTGTCCCTACATTTTCTTTCATAAACATTATAGTTTTAGGTTTTACATTTAGGTCTTTGAACATTTTGAGTTAGTTTTTGTGTATGCAATGACGTATGGCTCCTGTTTCGTTTTTCTGCAAATGGATATCCAGTTTTGCCAGCACCATTTATTGAAGAGACTGTCTCATCCCCGTTTAATGGACTTCGGCCTTTTGTCAAAGATTAACTGTCCATAAGTAAATGGATTTATTTCTGGGTTTTTAATTCTGTTCCACTGATCTATGTAACTGTCATTGTACCAGTACAAGGCTGTTTTGACTACTGCAGCTGTATAGCAGCTCCTGAGATTGGGTAGTGTAAGGCCTCCCCCTTTGTTCTTCTTCAGTAATGTTTTACTTATCCAGGGGCTGTTTTCTTTCCATGTAAAGTTGGTGATTAGTGTTTCCATCTTGTTAAAGAATGTTTTTGGAATTTGGATCAGGATTGTATTTTATCTATAGATTGCTTTGGGTAGTATTGACATTTTCACAATGTTAAGTCTTCCTGTCCACGAGCATGGTTATGTTTTTCCATATATGCAGGTCTTTTTTGGTTTCTTGCAGTAGTGTTTTGTTTTGTAGTTTTCTTTGTGTAAGTCTTTTATGTTGCTGTTGTTGTTGTTGTTAGGTGCCGTTGAGAAAGTTTGACTCATAATGACCCAGTGTACAACAGAATGAAACACTGCCCAGTCCTGCACCATCCTCATAATTGGTGTTGTGCTTGAGCACATTGTTGCAGCCACTGTGTCAATCCATCTCCTTGAGGGTCTTCCTCTTTTTCGCTGACCCTCTACTTTACCAAGGATGATGTGCTTCTCCAGGGACTGATCTCTCCTGATAACATGTCCAAAGTATGTGAGACGTAGTCTTGCCATCCTTGCTTCTAAGGAGCATTCTGGCTGTACTTCTTCTAAGACATATTTGTTCGTTCTTTTGGCAGTCCGTGTTATATTCAGTATTCTTCACCAACACCACAATTCAAGGGCGTCAGTTCTTCTTCGGTCTTCCTTATTCATGTCCAGCTTTTGCATGCATATGAGGTGATTGAAAACATCACGGTTTGGGTCAGGTGCACTTTAGTCTTCATGCTGACATCTTTGCTTTTTAACACTTTGTTTTATTGTTGTGCTTTAAGTGAAAGTTTACACCTCAGGTTTGTCTCTCATACAAAAATTTATACATACGTTGTTTTGTGACCTAGTTGCTCTCCCTGTACTGTGACAGCATACTCCTCCTTTCCACTCCGGATTACCCGTGTCCATTCAACCAACTCCTGACCCTCTCTGCCTTCTCATCTTGCCTCTGGAGAGGAGCTACCCATTTAGTCTCATGTATCTACTTGAGCTAAGAAGCACACTCCTCACAAGTATCATTTTGTGTCCCATGGTCAAGTCTATCTTTGTCTGAAGAGTTGGCCTCAGGAATGGTTTTAGTTTTGGGCTAACAGACAGTCAGGGGGCCATGTCTTCCGGGGTCCCTCCAGTCCCAATCAAACCATTAAGTCTGGTCTTTTTACTAGAATTTGAGTTCTGTGCCCCACTTTTCTCCTGCTCCGTCAGGGACTCTCTGTTGTGTTCCCTGTCAGGGCGGTCATTGTGGTAGCTGGGTACCATCTGGTTCTTCTGATCTCAGACTGATGAAGTCTCTAGTTTACATGGCCCTTTGTGTCTCTTGGGCTAATACTTCCCTTGTGTCTGTGGTGTTCTTCATTCTTCTTTACTCCAGGTGGGTTGGGACCAATTGATGCATCTTAGATGGCCGCTCACTAGCTTTTAAGACCCCAGATACCACTCACCAAAGTGGGATGCAGAACATTTTCTTAATAAGCTTTGTTATGCCAGTTGACCTAGATGTCTCCTGAAAGTATGGTCCCCATACCCCCGCCCCTGCTACTCTGTCCTTCAAAGTGTTTGGTTGTATTCAGGAAACTTCTTAACTTTGGTTTAATCCAGTTGTGCTGACTTCCCCTGTAGTGTGTGCTGTCCCTCCCTTCACCTAAGATAATTCTTGTCTACTTTCTAGTTAGTGAATACCCATCTTCCTCCCTCCCCACTCTCGTAACCATCAAAGAATGTTTTCTTCTGTGTTTAAACCTTTTCTTGAGTTCTTATAATAGTGGTCTTATACGGTATTTGTCGTTTTGTGACTGACTAAATTCACTCAGCATAATGCCTTCCAGATTCCTCCATGTTATAAGATATTTGCTTTTTAACACTTTAAAGAGGTCTTTTGCAGTACATTTGCCCAAGGCAATGCATCATATGATTTCTTGACTGCTGCTTCCATGGGTGTTGATTGTGGATCCAAGTAAAATGAAATCCTTGACAACTTCAGTCTTTTCTCTGTTTATCATGATGTTGCTTATTGGTCCGGTTGTGAGGATTTTTGTTTTCTTTACATTGAGGTGCAATCCATACTGAAGGCTATAGTCTTTGATATTCATCAGTAAGTGCTTCAAGTCCTCTTCACTTTCAGCAAGCAAGGTTGTGTCATCTGCATAACGCAGGTTGTTGATGAGTCTTTTCTCCAATCCTGATGCCCCATTCTTCTTCATATAGTCCAGCTTCTCGGATTATTTGCTCTGCATACAAGTTCAATAAGTATGGTGAAAGGATACAACCCTGGCACACCCCTTTCCTGACTTTAAACCTCACAGTATCCCCTTGTTCTGTTTGAACGACTGCCTTCTTGATCTATGTGGAGGTTCCTCATGAGCACAATTAAGTGTTCTGGAATTCCCTTTCTTCTCTGTGTTATCCATAATTTGTTATGATCCATACAGTCAAACGCCTTGGCATAATCAATAAAACGCAGGTAAACGTCTTTCTGGTATTCTCTGCTTTCAGCCAGGATCCATCTGACATCAGCAGTGATGTCCCTGGTTCCACATCCTCTTCTGAATCCGGCTTGAATTTCTGGCTGTTCCCTATCGATGTACTGCTGCAGCCGCTTTTGAATGATCTTCAGCAGAATTTTACTTGTGTGTGATATTAATGATATTATTTGATAATTTCCACATTTGGTTAGGTCACCTTTCCTTGGAATAGGCATAAATATGGATCTCTTCCAGTAGGTTGGTCAGGTAGCTGTTTATTCCTAAACAGCTTTGTGGGGGCGCAATAAATGGTATTGTTTCCCAAGTTCCTTTTCAGAGTTCTCTTTGTTAATGTTAGAGGAATCCAACTAATTTCTGTATGTTACTCTTATACCCTGCCACTTTGCTGAATCCGTTTATTAGTTCCAGTAGCTTTCTTGTGGATTCTTTGGGATTTTCTATGTATAAGATCATATTGTCTAGGAGTGGGGATAGTTTTACTTCTTCCTTTGCAATTTGGATGCCCTTTATTTCCCTTTCTTGTTACTCTAGCTAGGACTTTTCCAGTATGATGTTGAATAAAAGTGGTGATAAAGGGCATCTTTGTCTGGTTTTCATTCTTACGGAGAATGCTTTCAGTCTCTCTCCGTTGAGAATAGTGTTGGCTGTTGGTTTTTGTGTATATGCCCTTAATCATGTTGATAAATTTCCATTCTTTTCCTATTTTGGTGAGTTTTTATATGGAATGGGTGTTTGACTTTATCAAATGCCTTTTCAACATCAACTGAGATGATCAAGTAATTTTTTTCCTTTGTTTCATTTATGTGGTGCAGTGTTGACTTATTTTATGATGTTTAACCATCCTTGCATACCTGGTATGAATCCCAGTTGGTCTTGATGTATTATTTATTTTTTTGATGGGCTGTTGGATTCTGTTGACTTGAATTTTGTTGGGAATTTCTCCGTAAGTGTTCGTGAGGGATATTGGTCTGTAATTTTCTTTTTTAGGGTTGTCTTTGCCTGGCTTTGGTATCAGGGTTATGCTAGTTTCATAAAATGAATTCAAGGTTATTCCTTCCTTTTCTATGTTCTGAAATAGTTTGAGTAGTAGTGCCGTCAACTCTTCTCTGAATGGTAGAATTCTCCAGTGAAACCATCTCGGTCAGGGCTCTTTTTTTTTTTTTTGTTAGTAGTTTTTTAATGACTGCTTCAATTTCTTCTTTCGTTTTGAATCTGTTCAGATATTCTACCTCAGTTTATGTTAGTTTAGGTAGGTAGTGTGTTTCTAGAAATTTTCTCTAGGAGTATAATTTTTCGTAGTATTCTGTTATGATCCCTTTTATTTCGGTTGGTTCTGTTCTAATGTTGCCTGTCTCGTTTCTTTTTTGAGTTATTGACATCTCCTTTTTTTTTTCTTTTCTCAGTTTGGCCAGTGGTTTGTTGATTTTATCGATCCTTTTGAAGAACCAGCTTCTAGTCTTATTGTTTCAGTTGTTTCTCTGTTTCATTTATTTGTGCTCTAATCTTTATTACTTCCTTTCTTTTGGCAGCTGTGGGCTTCTTTTGCTGCTCTTTTTCTGATTGTTCTAGATTCTGATTGTTCTAGATACAGGATTAAGGTACTGATTTTGGCCCTTTCTTCTTTTTGATGTATGCATTTATTGCTATACGTTGGCCTCTAAGTATGGCTTTTGCTGTGTCTCAAAGGTTTTGGTATGTTGTATCTTCATTCTTGTATGGTTCTAAGAATTTTTTTTAATTTCATTTTTAATTTCTTCTATTTTGTAGTAATTTTTAAGCATAGCGTTGTTCAGTTTCCAAGTATTTGATTTTTCTCCTTGTTTTTCGTTATTTATTTCTAGTTTTGTAGCATTGTGATCTGACAAGGTCCTGTGTATTATTTTGATATTTTTTAATTTATCAAGGCTTGCGTTAATAGACCTGGAGCCTTGATGATGCAGTGCTTAAGAGTTTGGCTGCTAATTAAAAGGCTGGCAGTTTGAATCCACCAGCCACTCCTTGGAAACCCTATGGGACAATTCTACTTTGTCCTGTAGGGTCACTATGAGTATATGTCTGTGAAGTCAAGTTGGTTGGCTGTATTATTTAGATCTTCTGTATCTTTGTTGAGTTTCTTTCTAGTTGTTCTGTCCATCGTTGAAAGTGGTGTATTAAAGTCTCTGACTATGATTGTAGAACTGTCTATGTCTCTTTTATTTCTGTTAGGTATTGTCTTATATATTTTGGAGCTGTGTCGCTGGGTATGTAGATATTTATTATGGTTATGTCTTCTTGGTGAATTGATCCCTTAATCATTATATAATGTCCTTCCTTGTCTCTTAAGATGGAGTTTGATTTAAAGTCCATTTTGTCAGAGATTAGTATTGCCACTCCTGTTCTTTTTTGGTTAATGTTTGCTTGATATATTTTTTTCCATCCTTTGATTTTTAACTTCATTATGACTTTGTGTCTAAGGTATGTCTCTTGTAGGCAGCATATTAATGGATCATATTTTTTTTTACCCATTCTGCCACTTTGTCTCTTTACTGGTGCGTTTAACCCATTTACATTCAATGTGATTATCAGTAGATATGAATTTACTGCTGTCATTTTGTTAAGCTTTTTTTTGTGATGTTCACAGTTTCTTTGTTCTGCTTAATTTTCTGTGCTAAGTTATTTTTGTTCACGGATTGTCTTTTCATTTCCTTTGTTTTTGTCAGTTTTGTGTTTACTGAGTCTTTTTTATTTTGGTAGGTAGGTTTGTTAATTTGCTTGGTGGTTACTGTGTGGTTTACCTTTATTATCCTATGTTTAAAACAGTCTGTTATTTTTAGATATCGCCTTGACTTCCTCTCCATATGGAAGTTCTGTAACTACACCATTCATTCCCTCCCTTTGTTTTGAAGTTATTGTCGATTTCAGATTGACATCTCTGGTTCCGTTTTTGGTTCTGTAGCCTTATTTTACTTTTGTAATTTATCTTTGTAATGCCATTGTGTGGCTTACTCTCAGGTTGTTGTCTGCTGTTGTTTGTTCTCTATCTGAAGGACTCCCTTTAATATTTCTTGTAAAGATGATCTGGTTTTTACAAATTCCTTTAAGTTTTATGTGGACATGTTCTAATGTTGCCATCATATTTGAGAGACAGTTGTCCTGGGTATATGATTCTTTATTGGCAGTTCTTTTCTTACAGGTTTTGTATATATCATCCCATTGCCTTCTTGCCTGCATGGTCTTTGCTGAGAAATCAGAATTTAGTCTTATTGGAGTCCCTTTATAGGTGATATTTCACTTTTCCCAGGCTGCTCTCAGAATCCTTTCTTTATCTTTGTACTTGGAAAGTTTGTTTATGATATGTCTTGGTGACTTTCTTGTGGAGTCTATCTTGTGTAGGGTTTGTTGAGCTTATTAGAGGGAAATCTTCTCGCCTTTCATGAGTTGTAGACGTTTTCTACCAGCAAATCTAGAAAAATTCTCTGTACATTTTTTTGTCCCCTCCTGTTTTGGGGTTCCCATCAGGCGTAAGTTATTCTCTTCATGGTGTCCCACATAACTCTTAGGCATTCCTTATTTTTTTCATTCTTTTTTCTGATTATTCCTCAAAGAAATTGGTACCAAGGGATTTGCCCTCTATGTCGCAAATTCTTTCTTCCCTTGTTTCATTTCTACTTCTGTGTCCTTCCACTAAGTCATCTATTTCCGATATTTTATTGTCAGTCTTCTGGATTTCTAGTTGCTATTTTTGTATGATTTCTAATTGTTTAATTTGTCATTTTGTTCTTGTATTGTTTTCCTGAATTCTTGCAGGGTTTTGTCTGTTTTTTCTTTGATCTCTTTGAGGACCATATATATAAGCCTACTGAATTCCTTATCAGGCAGTTCCATTGCCATCTTTTCCTCAGGAAGGTTTTCTGCGCCTTTATTTTCATCAGTTAGTTGAGCCATCTTGTCTTGTTTGTTTATATGATTTGGTATTGTCTACTGTCTCCAAGGCATTAAGGTGTTGTTTTAAGGAGAGGTTGGGGCAGATGACTGGGGGGAGCACAAACACTCTGGTGGGGTAGGGGCAGGACTGGAGACTGGGGGTCGCACAGATGTTATCTCTGGTGCGGAGGCATGACTGGAGACTCGGGAGTGGGTGGCCGGGGGTCTCGCAGGCACTTTTCCAAACAGGTTTTCTCTGAATTTCAACTTTATTTTCTATGAATACTTTCCCTATGTGGTGGGAAAGACAGCTTCCAGTCTTGCCCAGTTTTACCTCTGTGGCTTTGACCTTTGAAGAGGGACTACTTTGATACTCTCTATAGTGGCAATTCAAGAAATCCTAGGGATTGCATCTAATTAATTGCTCATAAATCACCCAACTATCACCTGAAGTAAAGAGATGAGAGTAGTTTCTATCAGAACCTATTAGCTCCTGTAATAAAACAGGATGGAAGAAAAGATGAGTAGGCAGTCTCCCATATAGAACTCAAATATGACATTCAGGTTTCTGACTTGGTTGAATGGGTAGAAAGGGTTAAGTATCATTTAACAATTAGCAGGTTACTGGGGATCATGGCAAGAGCAATTTTAATATAGTAGTGTTGGAAACTGGATTGTTGTAGGTTAAAGAGCAAGTCAAAGAAAAGACATGAGACAGTGAATACAGATAATCTTGGAAGATGTTTGGCTGTGAAGAGGAGGAAAGAGAGAGAGCATTTAGAGGAGTGTAAGTTGAGGAACTTTTTTTTGTTTTTAACCATTGCAGAGAATTGAACAGATTATATAGTTGGCCCCTAAACCTGTATTTGTAGTACAGATTCCTCTCAGTTATATACGCATAATTCTAAAGAAAACTAAACTCCATGAGAGTGGGAACCTTGACTTTTAGGTATTGTAATCTCACTACCTTTCATAAAACAGATATTCATGTAAATATTCATTCAACAGATATTTAATTAGTGCTGTCTTATTTAGTTAATTAATGCTGTTTTATTTTATAGTTATACTGCCACGTAATTGTAAATTTTCATAGCCTAGTTTTTGCTGTTGTAGCTAGTGCTGCTATGAACAATCAAAACTAGAATTTAGAAGGTATCTGAGTCTATGATGATTGCTTATTGCTACTGATTGGTGTTATAGTCTTGTACTAGTAATATTACTAAATCTGTCTCTTTTCAAAGAATCCTTTATTGTTACTTAAGATCATAGCCTCCTGTTTCTTGTCTTCTCTAAATGTCTCATATTTGTTCCTTATTGTTCCAACTAGATTTTTGGTTCTTTGAGGGCAGGGACTACTATGTTTTTAATTTATTTTACATCTTCCTTTGTGCCTAGAGTACAAATGATATGTGTGTGTATATGTGCAGACTATTTTTGTACTTTTTGAGAAGATAAATAAGACTCTCACTTTTTTAAACCTCAAAGGGCTTACCCCAGTATACATAGGGCACATACAGTAGTTGTTGAATATTTAATTATGTAACCTGAAAAATCTTCAAATCTATTGAAGATTGCCAAGTAGAATATGGTGATATTAGTTCTTCATCCTCTGAATAAAGAACATATTGATACAGGTTAAAATTACAATAGAGTAACTTCTGCTTCGGTGGTTCAGTGATAGAATTCTTACCTTCATGCAGGAGACCCAGGTTCAATTTCCAGCCAGTGCACCTCATGAGATGCTACCACCCATCTCACAGTGGAGGCTTGCATGTTGCTGTGATGCTGAACAGGTTTCAGCAGAGCTTCCAGACTAAGACAGACTAGGAAGAAAGGCCTAGTGATCTACTTCCAAAAAGAATCAACCATTGAAAACTCTATGGATTATAACAATCCATGTTCTGTTGTACATGGGGTTGCCATGAGTTGGGGGCTGACTCCATGGCAGCCACCAACAAGAACCGCTTCCAGCCAAAAATAGATTAACGGGGACGAAGTTTACCCTCCTGACTGAAATAACCAAAACAACAGACAAAAATATATAAAACAATGGTTTTCATTGCATTGAACATCAGGCATCATAGGACAGTGATCCCTGAGAGAGAAAACAAATGAGATGAGCCCTACAGTTGCCCTGGCTTACTGCCAGGCCATGGTGCAGAGAAGGGGAGATCCAGGTAGACCACAGTGGTCTCCCTGAATTGAGGAAGTGGAGCTAGGAGTCCAGGGAGGCCAACACAGCTAGAGTTCTTAGGGAAGAGTACTGGAGAGGAAAGCAGTGTACCCAGAGAGAACTGTGGAGAGCTACAGAGGATCTTCTTTCAATATTCGGTTGAATAGTGATCATTGCAAGCATGTGAGAAAACTACCCAAGGCTGGGGAGAAAACCCTTGAAAGGAACGGAGGCAGCAGGGATCAGAGCTCATATAGGGCTGGGAATGATGCTGATTTGCACCAGCAAGAATAGAAAACCTTTTAATTCAGGGGGCATTAGGTAGAGGGTTAAGAAGGGTCTTGCCTCTGTAGTAGGGAAAAATTAACCATAGACTAAACACACTCCGGTTGTTCCTAACCAGAAAACAAGAACTAATAGGATCAAACTGTTTTTAAGTAACTTAACCATATCTCCAAACACAGCTCAAGAATAGGTACAAGAATACAAAAATATCCATCACCCAACAGTGAAATTCACAATATCTAGCATCCAGTTGAAAATCACCAGTCAGGGAAAGAAACAGAAAATTACAACACGTAATGAGAAAAATCAGTAAATCAAAATTTATCCTGAAATTATTTATGGCTTTTTTTGTTGGTGCTCCTTGGCATTTCCAGGTTGCTGCCTTCTCTAGCACCTGGCAAAAAGAAAACTCAGGGAACTCACTGCCATATTATTTCTGGTTCTTGTGATCCCTAGCTGATCTGCCTTGTTTTCTACACCTTTCAGGCGTCCTTTTTTTTTTTTTTTTTAAATATACAGTGTTCTGCAGTTTTAGCTGAATAGGGAAAAGTGTGTCTGTTGCATCTTTATGAAATGGAGTGTTTCTGAGACTAAAGTTTTTGGAATAAAAACAAACATTCCTTGCTGGATCAATTGGATATCCATATGAAAAACAATGAACTTTGACTTCAGCCTTACAATACATAAAACAAATTCCCAATGGATTATAGGTATAAATATGAAAGGTAAAGCAATAAGAAGAGAACATAGAATATGTCCTTGGGGTATGCAAAGATTTCTTAAACAGGACCCAGAAATCACTAACCATAAAGGTAAAGATTGATAGATTGGACTTCAATAAAATTAAAGACTCCTGTTCATCAAAGTCACGGTTGAAAGAATGAATAGGTAAGCTACTTATAGGAGAAGGTATTTGCAATATATGTATTTGACATAGGATCTCTATTTAGAATTTTACAATGTGCCTGGCAGATGATACATATTTCAGTAATGTATCTAAGGAATGAATATGTGAATGAGTGAGCAAATTATCAACCTTGATTGATTCTACTCAAACAATTCTAAAATACTATTCCGTTTCTTATACCCATAATCTCAGAGATGGAAAGCAAAAACTAAACAAACAAAAAGTTTAAAAACCACCTTGTTTTTCTTCTTACCGTTACCAGAATGTCCTACCTCCTGCACTTTTGCCCCATCATCATCTAAACCACCATTTTCTAATGAACCAATAATTATTTTCAGTTCTTACAGTCTTTATTTTTGGTGATTTTTAAAGCCTTAAGCTATTTCCTATCAGTTTTCTTCTGTTTATAGAGCATGAATTTTTTTCCTCCTTCAGTACTGTAGAAGTCAAAGTTTGCGTTGTCTTTTCTACTCTACACAAGGATTATCGGCAATAAACAGGAGGAATGTGCAAACCTCATACTTTGAGAGATAAGCTGATTGTTTACAGTGATCAAAAATACTTGTCTACCGATGAGTGGTAATGGACAAATGACCAAGTTCGTTACTTCTGCCTCTTAATTTAAGACAGTGGTTATCAACAGGGAATGTGAGAATTGCATGTGGAAATAATGTTTTTGTTTTTCCAAAATGAAGATGTCTGGAGTTCCATTGCATACCTACTGAATACGGTTTACAGGAAGTAGTATCACAGAATGCATATTTTTATAAAGCAACAGTGATTCTGGTTAAAAGTCATTATTTTAAAGCATGAAATTCAGCCCAAACAAGACTGACTTGCGTTTATTACCTCTTTAAGTATTGCTAATTAAAAAGAAAAAAATTTTTTTTTTTCCTGAAGAGTATAGAAGGGAATAGCAACAAAGAGCTGAACGATGTTTTACAGATCACCTAAGTTTTTAAACCTTGAGGGTGAAGTTGTCTTTTAAGTGAAAAATAATATCCTTTAGAATAATATATGATGTGCTGTATTAAAATGACCATGTATCTCAAGTTAGTTTTCTTATTCCCCAAATTGATACAATTTATATAAAGCACAGGTCTACCCTGACACACGTGGGGTCATCAGGAATTGTAATCAACTTGACAACAACTGTTGGTGTATTATTTTAAAATATTTAGAACACTAGATTGTTTCAGGAAAACAATAATAAAATTTGTGGAAGGAGTGATATGAATAAGTAAATATGTGACTGCAGACTAGTAAATTAACTTAAATGAGAAAAATTTGTTAAGAGTATCACCTGCTGGTTATTCTTGGACTCTGTAATCTTTCTGAAACTGAATATCCAGTAGACGTGCAGCCAGTCCATTTTTCCAGTGGAGATGCCACGTATCATGACTGTCAAGGCTGGAGTGTTTTTAACAGAATGAATGCTGTCTCTCTTCAGTGGAGAACTATGTTAGCATGGTAGAGGTGCCAGGCACTCTGTGTAGAATGTCTAACATGAAGCCACAGCCTTGGGATTCACCAGCTTACTGAAATAGTTAATGGAGATGTGAAAGAATGTCTTCTAATTCTTTCAGGTGCCTGGAGTAACTTTGTATTTAGAGTTAAGAAAAAAAGTAAAATCTCATTTTTTTAGATTTTATTATGGGAAAATATGTAACATAAATTTGACATTTTAACCACCCCTAAGTGTACAAATTCAGTGACATTAATTACTCCTAACCCCCATTTTTTAAACAAGATAAAAGTGTTTTAAAAATAGGTTTTTCAGTATTATAGTATTTGATTTCTAAAAGATATTTGGGAGCACTCATTATCTGAGTAACTGATACCTGTGCTGATCATTAGCTCACTCTTTGTTAAATTTCTTAAGAGTTCCCAACACAAAATATTAATACTGTTTTTTTTTTTTTTAACCACATTTAGTTCCATTTAGCTGCTTGTTTGACAATTGAACAGAAATATCTTGTTTACAGAACTTTTTTTTCCCTTTTTGTTGTTCATCTCTGTGGAGAGTTAAGTCAGTTGTATTTGTGGCATACAACTTTTATTACTTGTAAGTAAATAAGGCAGTTTTGAGAAAAGTCATAAAGTGGGTGGGCTCTCTAACAATTTTGGTCTTTACGCTTTGACCCCAAAGCAACTGAAATAAATGTTAGTTCTCAGGTTAACAAAGGTAAGGTGGAGTGAAAATTCCAAAAAAGGAATAATAACTTACAGGGAGAGTCTTTTTTAACATGAATCATCTTATTTAAGCTTCACTGCAATTCTTTTGACAACATAGGCATCTTAATTCCTATTTAGAAATAAACTGAGATTCCAAAAATTTAAGTTATTTATCCAAAAATTTGAGCTAATTATTGGCAAAATAAAGGTCGAATATTGGCCTTCTAACTCCAAATTTAATTTTCTTTACAATACTGTGTGTGTGTGAATGTGTGTGCTCATATATGTGTGGTTGTGTGCTTATATTAGATAGATAGTACAGCATAATGATTAAGAACATTAGCTTTGGAATTAGACTGATATGTCTGTGTTTGAATCTTAGCTCCTGCACTTACTGGGCTTGGCCTCAGAATCTTTTCTTTTGTTTTAAACGGACCTCAGGTGCAAAGAATTTCATTAATCATAATATGCACTATGCATGCATAGCCTTAATTTTATTGTGTTTATTTAATTTGGTTATATATTTATAGTAAAAAGAAAACTCATGGTTATATATTTATAGTAAAAAGAAAAAACTAGCTTATTTCTGCTTCTCTTTAGTTCCATCTCCTTGTCTCCCCATCAAAGGAAACTACTGTCTAAACTTTGTATTTATCATTTCCCCCTCCTTTTTTTTTAATCACATATGTTTTTCATTTTTTACTATTACACAAGCCTCAAGTTCTTAGGATTGTTTTGAGATTGCATGAGAAAGTGTATGTAAAGAGCTTTGCACAGTGCCTCCCCCTGCCCCCCGCCCCGTGCTCAATAAATGGTAACTGTAGTTGTATTGTTACTTTGCTGAGAGACAAGATCAAGAAAAGCTTGTCTTTTCTCAGTGTTTCTTTTGGTTTATCTTCCTGGACTCTTCAGGGGGAAAGAGGGAATATGGGAATTTAAGGTCTTTTTATCTTTTCCTGGAACTGAGCAATAACAGAATGAAGCATTAGAGAACGGGATTTGGGCAATCAGTAGTTAGAGCACAGAGTGCCCAATTGAGAAGGAAAAAAAAATTAAACTACACTATTAAGTTAACAATTTTTCCCTTCTCTCTCACTCTCCTGTGCCCTCAAGATAGGATTTCTGTCTACTTTGATCTTTACACAGTATAGTGAAATTCTTCCACCCCCTCACACTCAGTGTCGAAGAATAAAGGACTGAATTGGCCCAGAAATAATCAGTGACATAAATGGATCAAGTAGAGTTTCCAGAATGACCAAGCAAAACAAGCCAGCCAGTCAGCCGATTTCTACATTGTTCACCTTCCTACCCAACAATGAGAAGGATTAATTTCTTTTCAGTATCTGGAAATGTTGGCTTCATTGCTCCATTTCCTCCTTCCCTCTAATTGCCTTGGGCTTCTTGCTGTTGCGCCTATATTCTTGATATTCAGAGCCTGCTCCCCTTTCTGCCTAATTTTTTAATACATTTATATTAACAATTTATGTTAATGTAGTTTTTTTTGTATCCCACTTGTCCTGATTCTACTACATGGATACTTTAGCAGTGCACTTTTGTTGAGATTTTGGTGAACTAAAATTCATAATGAATTATTAAGTGAGGTTATTAAACGTTATTGCACAATCAAATTATTAGCAACATTAATAGAAAAAAATATATAAGAGAACAGTCACCCCAGTTCTGCCAGATTAAGGAAAGACTTCCTTAGAAAACAAGTGGAAAAGTAACTTCTGGATTTAAAACAGTGAGTGCATATAAGCATTGTGTAAGAGCTGTTTTACCCGCTGTTACATTAATCCTTATTAAATTTTACCTTATTCTTTTGGGTAGATATTCCAGTCTTTCATGATCTTTGATAAATTATGGCATATTATATATCCCATTTAAGTGTGTCATTAGCAAATTCTTTATATTTTTTCAAATTGTTGATAAAAAACAAGATGAAGAATAGGAAAAAACTCAATGTTGTGGTACTAATAAATACTTCCTTCTAGGTTGAACCTATAAATTTTTGAGTGCTGTTGCTTAGAAATCATCTGTTAAGTCAGCATTTCTTCATCTTGTCTGCAAGAACCTTTAAAGGTTTTTACCAGGTATTTTACTGATTTTAGGGTGCAGCGTTTTCCTCATATTTCTTAAAAAAGCAGATTAGAAAATTAAAACCACAATGAGATACCATCTCACCCCAGCATTACTGGCACGAATCAAAAACACTGGAAATAACAAATGTTAGAGGGGCTGCGGGGAGATTGGAACACTTATGCACTGCTGGTGGGAATGCAAAATGGTACAACCATTCTGGAAAATGATATGGCGCTTCCTCAGAAAGGTAGAAATAGACATACCATTCGATCCAGCAATACCACTTCTAGGAATATATCCTAGAGAAATAAGAGTCCTCACTCGAATAGACATATGCACATCTATGTTCATGGCAGCATTGTTCACAGTAGCAAAACGATGGAAACAACCTAGATGCCCATCAACAGATGAACTGATAAACTATGGCACATACACACAATGGAGTACTATGCAACGAGAAAGAACAACAGTGAATCTGTGAACCATCTCAGAACATGGATGAAACTGGAGGACATTATGCTGAGTGAAATAAGTCAATCACAAAAGGACAAATATTGTATGAGACCTCTATTGTAAAAACCCATGAAAAAGTTCACACACAAAATGTAGCAATCTTTGTTGGTTACCAGGGATGGGAGGGGTGGGGGGAGAGAATACTAAATAGGCAATAGGTAAGTGGTATCTTGGGTGAAGGGTGAGACAGTACATAATACAGGGGGAACTCGTACAACTTGTACAAGGAAAGGTCATGGAAGCCCCATAGACACATCCAAACTCCGTGAGGGACTGAATTGCTGGGCGGAGGGCTGTAGGGACCATGGTCTTGGGGAACATCTAGCTCAATTGGCATGACACGGCTTATAAGGACAATGCTCTACATTCTACCTTGGTGAGTAGTGTCTGGGGTCTTAAAAGCCTGTAAGAGGCCATCTGAGATACTCCACTGGTCTCATCCCTTCGGGAGCAAGGGAGAATGAAGAGAACAGGATACAACGAACAGATTAGTCTGAAGGACTAATGGTCCACAGCTACCAAGGCCTCCACCGGACTGAGTCCAGTGCAGCTAGATGGTGCCCGGCTACCACCACTGACTGCTCTGACCAGGATCACAACAGAGGGTTCTGGACAGAGCTATAGAAGGATGTAGAGCATAATTCTAACTCACAAAAAAAAAAAAAAAAGACCAGATTTACTGGCCTGAAGGAGACTGGAGAAACCCCGAGAGTATGGCCCCCAGACACCCTTTTAGCTCAGTGGTGAAGTTACCTCCGAGGTTCACCGTTCAGCCTGGGAGTGGACAGCCCCGTAAAACCAAATGAGACTAATGAGGTACAGTAGTCCAGTGACAAGGGCCAGAAGGCAGAAGGGGACAAGGAAGCTGGTGATAGGGAACCCAAGGTTGAGTAAGGATATTGTTGATGTGTTGTGAGATTGTTAACCATTGTCATAGGGCAACATTTGTAGTAACTGTTAAATGAGAAACTATTTTGTTCTGTAAGCCTTCATCTTAAGTGAGAATAACAGCACGATTGGAAGAGCGTAGTCAATGTCACTGAACTGTGCGTGTAGAAATTTTGGAAGTGGTGTATCTTTGGCTATGTGTATTTTCACCAAAAAAAAAGGTTGAGAAGTTAGAGGGTTGATATGTTGTGGGGTTGTTAACCAGTGTCATAAAACAACATGTGTACTGCTGTTTCATGAGAAACTATTTGTTCTGTAAGCCTTCACCTGAAGTACAATAAAAAAGAAAAAGAAAAAAAGCAGATTAGATTAGTTTGCCTGTAGCTTGACCTTTATAATTTCACTTTTCACAAAGCTTTGTGAAGAGGTATTTTTATCCATGAAATTTATCAGGAACATTGATAGAGACCTTGCTTACTCTTGTGCAGTTTTCACTTATGCTTGTTCTATTTCTCTTTCTCTCTCCTTTCTCCCCTTTTTAAAACAGCTTTATTGATATGTAACTTATACCATAAAGTTCACCTGTTTAAAGTTTGCAATTCAGCAGTTGCTAGTATATTTACAGAGTTGTGTAACCATCACCATAATCTACTTTGGGAATATTTTCATCACCTCCCCAAAAAAACTTCATTCTTTCTTTTTGTAAAATTTAGTAGTTTTCCAAGGAAGCCTTTTGTCAGGAAGCTGCCTTTCCATTGTGGATTTCCCACTCCCTTTCTTTGTATTCTGTGTTTGTAAATCTAGAATTTCATTCCTCCTTTATCTGAACCATTTAAAAGATAACAAAAGAAAAATAGATTTTATGACCCAACATAACACTTACTTAGGACTGTTTATAGCTTTCTTGAATTTAAAGTGCCTATACTCTTGTTTACTGTGGATTACACCTCAACATAAAGAAAAAAATCCTGACAACTGGACCAGTAAGCAACATCATGATAAACGGAGAAAAGATTGAAGTTGTCAAGAATTTCATTTTACTCGGATACACAGTCAACACCCATGAAAGCAGCAGTCAAGAAATCAAATTATGCATTGCACTGGACAGATGTGCTGCAGAAGACCTCTTTAAAGTGTTAAAAAGCAAAGATGTCTCCTTGAAGACTAAGGTACGCCTGACTGAAGCTATGGTGTTTTCAATCACCTCATATGCGTACAGAAGCTGGACGATGAGTAAGGAAGACCAAAGAAGAATTGACGCCTTTGAATTGTGGTGTTGGCTAAGAGTATTGAATATACCATGGACTGCCAAAAGAACAAACAAATCTGTGTTGGAACAACTACAGCCAGAATGCTCCTTAGAAGCAAGGATGGCAAGACTACGTCTCGCGTACTTTGGATGTGTTATCAGGAGGGATCAGCCCCTGGAGAAGGATGTCATGCTTGGTAAAGTAGAGGGTCAGCGAAAAAGAGGAAGACCCTCAAGGAGATGGATTGACACAGTGGCTGCAACAATGTGCTCAAGCACAATACCGATTGTGAAGATGGTGCAGGACCAGGCAATGTTTTGTTCTTTTGTAAATAGGGTTGCTAGGAGTCCAAACCGACTGGACGTCACTTAACAACAACAACATACTCTTGTTCAGGCATTCTTTCGTTGGCTAGTGGAGACTGTAAAAGTATTTAATTTAGATTAAATTTAGGATTAAAGTAACAATAGTATTAATAGCATAATTTATATTCCTTTTAATTATTTGATGTCTGATGGGAAGCAGATTTAAGAGAAAGGTATGTGGTCAGGTTGTACAATTATAGCTTAGGGGGATACCTTTGAAATATTGGAGTAAAAGAAGAGTTTAAATGAGAATTTAAGTGTTAGAGAGGTTAAGTAAGTTGTTTAAAGTGACAGAGCCAACCTAGTTCTATCTGAAATCAGAGCCTGTACTGCTAACAACTGTATTAACTGCTGCTTCCCCTGAATAGATATAATAAAACTTTAGGCAGGACGGACTTCTTTAATTTTTCAACACTTGAGTCAATGAATCCGAAAAATAACCTTTGATGAATGAATTCATGCTTCCTACACCTTCCACTTGACCTTGCACTTTACGTTACTTAGCTTTTTGGGGGGTGAAGTGGGGAGGTGGCTTTTATTTAGGAGAGAGGCCTTTCAGTTAGGGCTGGGATATAAGAAGTTCTGTATTTAGCCACTTTCCAGTGTATTTCTTTTAATAATTTTTTTTTTGTGATTCAGAATATACACAGCAGAACATACACCAGTTGAACATTTTCTTCGTGTACAGTTCAGTGACATTGATTACATTCTTTGAGTTATGCAACTGTTCTCATCCTCAGTTTCACAGTTTTTCCTTCCCCATTATCCAAAGGACTTTTATTAACATTGCTTTTATACTACTAATACAGACTCAACTTTATACCCTTCTCTGGGAAAGGTAGAGTGTTTCAGTCCATGGTTTAAAAAGTTGATTAGATTGATTGATTTTTACAATTGGAGAAGTAGAGAAACAGTTCTGACCAGTGAAGTGCTATTAGTGACTGGACTATTACTAGGATACATTTTTTTTTTTTTTATTGTACTTTACGTGAAGATTTACAGAACAAATAGTTTCTCATTAAACAGTCAGTACACATATTGTTTTATGACATTGCTTAACAACCCCACAACATGTCAATCCTCTCCCTTCTTGACCTTTTTTTTTGGGTGAAAATATACATAGCCAAACATACACCATTTTAAAAATTTCTACATGCACAGTTCAGTGACATCAATTGCATTCTTCCAGTTGTGCTGGTATTCTCACTTTAGATGAAGGTTTACAGAACAAAATAGCTTCTCATTAAACAGTTAGTAGACATGTCGCCCTATGACAATGGTTAACAACCCCACTGCCTGTCAGCTGTGTCATTACTCAACCTTGGGTTCCCTATCACCAGCTTTCCTGTCCCCTTCTTCCTTCTAATCCTTGTCCCTGGACTGCTAAGTCTCATTAGTCTCTTTTTGTTTCATAGGGCTGTCCAATCCCCGGCTGAACGGTGAACCTCGAAAGTGACTTCACCACTGAGCTTAAAAGGGTGTCTGGGGGCCATACTCTTGGGGTTTCTCCAGTCTCTTTCAGGCCAGTAAATCTGGTCTTTTGTGTGGGTGTTAGAATTTTGTTTACATCCTTCTCCAGCTCTGTCCAGAACCCTCTGTTGTGATCCCAGTCAGAGCAGTCAGTGGTGGTAGCCAGGCACCGTCCAGCTGTACTGAACTCAGTCTGGTGGAGGCCTTGGTAGCTGTGGTGCATTAGTCCTTTAGACTAATCTTTTCTTTGTATCCTGTTCTCTTCATTCTCCCTTGCTCCTGAAGGGGTGAGACCAGTGGAGTATCTTAGATGGCTGCTCACAGGCTTTTAAGACCCCAGACACTAGTTAACAAGGTAGAATGTAGAACATTGTCTTTATGAACTGTGTTATGCCAGTTGAGCTAGATGTTCCTCAAGACCATGGTCCCCACAGCCCTCCGCCCAGCACTTCAGTCCCTCAGGGAATTTGGATGTGTCTGTGGAGCTTCTATGACCTTTCCTTGTACAAGTTGTGCTGGTTTCCTCTGTATTGTGTACTGTCTCACCCTTCACCCAAGGTGCCGTTTATCTATTGCCTATTTAGTATTCTCTCCCCCCACCCCTCCCATCCCTTGTAACCAACAAAGATTGTTACTTTTTGTGTGTAAATTTTTTCATGAGTTTTTGCAATAGAGGTCTCATATAATATTTGTCCTTTTGTGATTGACTTATTTCACTCAGCATAATGTCCTCCAGTTTCGTCCATGTTATGAGATGCTTCACAGATTCATCATTGTTCTTTATCGTTGCATAAAACTCCATTGTGTGTATGTACCATAGTTTGTTTATCAATTCATCTGTTGATGGGCATCTGGGTTGTTTCCATCTTTTTGCTGTTGTGAACAATGCTGCAGTGAACATGGGTGTGCATATGTCTGTTTGAGTGACGGCTCTTATTTCTCTAGGGTATATTCCTAGGAGTGGGATTGCTGGATCGTATGGTATTTCTATTTCTAGCTTTCTAAGGAAGCGCCATATCATTTTCCAAAATGGTTGTATCATTTTGCATTCCTACCAGCAGTGCATAAGAGTTGCGATCTCCCCGCAGCCCCTCCAACATTTGTTAATTTCCAGTGTTTTTGATTCGTGTCAGTAATGCTGGGGTGAGATGGTATCTCACTGTGGTTTTAATTTGCATTTCTCTAATGTCTAGTGATAGCGAGCATTTCCTCATGTGTCTTTTGGCTGCTTGAATGTCTTCTTTGGTGAAGTGTCTGTTCATTTCCTTTGCCCATTGTTTAATAGGATTATTTGTCTTTTTGTTGTAGAGGTGTTGGATTTTCTTATAGATTATGGAGATTAGACCTTTGTCTGGCTTGTACTGTCCAAAAATTTTTTCCCAGTCTGTAGGTTCTCTTTTTACTCTTTTGGTGAATTCTTTTGAAGCACATAGGTGTTTGATTTTTAGAAGATCCCAGTTGTCTAGCTTATCTTCTGGGGTTTGTGTGTTGATGGTTATGGCTTGTATCCTATTAATGCCATGTATTAGGGCCTGTAGCGTTGTTCCTATTTTTGCCTCTGTGAACTTTATAGTTTTTGGCTTTGTATTTAGGTCTTTGATCCATTTTGAATTAGTTTTTGCATATGGTGTGAAGTATGGGTCCTGTTTCATTTTTTTGCAGGTGGATATCCAGTTTTGCCAGCACCATTTGTTAAAAAGACTATCTTTTCCCCATTTGATGTAGGATACATTTTTTTTTTCTTGACATAAATGTATTTTGATAGATCCTCTTCTCTTTTCATCCAAGCTATTTTTATTTTCGAGTTTCTGTTCTGTTTGGACAAAATAAATAAATAAAGTTGAGTATGCATCTCTTTTATGTCTAAGGAACTCTTCCACATGGATTGAGAAAAATAATTAAAATGAATATTTGGTGATATGGCATTTCTATTAGGTTCTCCTTACCACCCCCACGCCCACATGCACACACAGCTTGTTTGAAAGATGTAAGTAATTTACTTAAAGCATTTTGCAACTTTTTAACAAGCTGAAAATTTTCAGTCCGGGCATATTATATTCAAACAGATGACGAATCTGCCAAATGCTTTGAAAATGAAAATTTCAAGTGTTAGGTAATGGGGTTTTTCAAAAGAAACTTTTAAGTTGATTCTTTACTGTGAATGAAGATCATTTAAGAGGACAATTTCTAATTTTATCTTTTCTTCATGACCTTCTTCCCTATCCCTGTCCACATCAAAGTTAGGGTGCATACTTCAGTGACTAACTGGGAGAATCAAAGTATTTATGAATTCAGTAATCAGTTATCTAAAAGTGTTATCTATTACCAAGGATAAACTGTCTTTCAGTGCCACCTATGTTATTAATCACTCATGCAGATAACTAATAATCTTTAATTGTTGGAATATTGGATTTCTTGGAGTACTAGGCAAGTCCTTTAAACTCTGTCCCTCGGTTGTTTTTGAAAATGGGCATACACTTCTAACTGGTCTTTTGACATTCCTTCCAACATTGATTCTACTACCTTTAGAGGTTATCTTGAGAATTATTTGTTTAAAAACCATAAATAATAACTACAATGCAATTATTTTAAGTAGTAGATATAAATTGAATTTTATGGGCAATTAAAATATTATAAAATACTTTTAAAAGGTACGGTATTTAATCTGGATAGAAAGGTGATCATAATCTAATATAGGTGTTTATATTTTCTGGTTTAAGAATATCCTATACCTGTGCCTTTCCAAGCTTGGAAATGCTTCAGAAAGTAAGAGGTATTTCCTTGAGCCATGACATTCTTTTTTAGCTTCTTTAGGAGGGAAAAACACATTAAGATAATGTTGCATTAAAATAGTTGCCAAAGGGTGCTTGGTGAAAGAACAGGACTACACTAATGGACTAATTGGAGAAGCCAATTTCAAGCTAATAAACACTAGTATATGCTATCTCCTGTATAATGAAGGGTAAGTTACAGTGTTATTTCAGAGAAAGAGAACTAACCATTTTAGGTTATTCGACATTTCTTTTATTCTGCCTAGTTTTAAAATTTAATAACTTTCTGGGAGTTGTCTGTGATTAAAAGGAATAAACCCAAGGAAAAAACAGGGGCCAGAACTAATGGAAAATTCATTCCTCAGTTCAATAAAATTATACAGTAAAGGAAAAATATATGCTAATAACTCTTTATAGCATTAATTATATGGAATTCATTTTTTGTGAATAACAAAGTTCTCTTTGTGAGACAAAAGACATATATTGTCATTTTGTGCACATATATTTAGGTTGTTGACTGACACTCTTCTTAAAATTTTCTCCCCCCCAACAGAATCTGTCTATGATCTTCTCCCAAAGGAGTTACAGTTACCTCCACCTAGAGAAACGTCTGTAGCATCAATGAGTCAGACAAGTGGTGGTGAGGCAGGCTCGCCTCCTCCAGCTGTAGTTGCTGCTGGTATGCATTTCATTTTACTTTATTAAAGAAAACTAGGTTATTATCTGGCCAACATGAACAGTTCTGGCAAAGTTCATAGCAAAAAGAGTGTAATTTGAGGGTTTTTTTAAGGAGATTTTAAAATACACACTTTTAACATTAAAAACTTTCAGTATAACTTTGTTGATTAAATTATTATTTCTTAAAATTTCTCATTGACACAGACAAGTGTCATCTCCTAGAATGGACCTTGTCTTCAAATATGGGAACCAGTTTAAAGCTGTTTTTGTTGACTGCACATTAAAAGGTTAAATACCAAGCTATGGATAGAAAATTGTATTTGAGTCTCTGGTTTGCAGTTTTCTTTTTTAAACTTGCTCAAAGGAAAAAAATATTTTGTATTATCTGAGAAAGGACTCAAATCTCTTTTCTGTTTGTTGCATGTTAAAACAACCTTTTCCTTACATTTAAAAATATATACAACTTCATACTTACTTTAAATTCAGTTGAAAATAATGGTAAATTTGAATTTAGTATTTATATAAAAACATTATGTAATATCAGTGGAAAATTATGGAAAGTAATGTTTGAAATTTACTAGTTTATTTTTACTCAGTTCTCAAATCATACACTTTATGATTACATAATGTTGGTTCACATTTTTATTTTGAATTAAAATAAAAGATTAACAGACAAGCTAATAGAAAAAAGTCTTGATTAGCGATAAATTCATATTAATACTTTCCATAGTATTAGTTTGCCCAAGTGTTACTTATTTTTTGATTGGGTTTATAGACTGCTAAATGTGTTTGCTTTATGAAAGGAAATAAAATTATGTACATTCTGAAGTTTCATCTGCCCTAATTAGAGGTTTCTGCCTAATATGATACCTCTTTTAAAATGGTACTTAAAGTCCATTGAGGCATTGCTTTTAGTAAATTCTTTTAGTTTCAAAAAGAGGACAGTGAAGTGGAAAGTTGTGATTCAAATGAGGATATTGGTATTATAGCAGAACTTGGGCTATTTTCTTGTATACATCAACCCTGTGTACCATTAACCTTGTGTACCAGTCTTTCCCTTGAGCTGTATGTATGGTGTAATACATAGCCTTCCTGGTTGAGGGCAGGAAGACTTCAAATGTGGCAAAGAAATTTATCAGCCCTGCTTACTGTTCATGTGTTGCCAGACATTTTCTAACAGATTCTGTGGATTTAATTGTGAATTAGTGAACTTATTTAGTAATCAAATTTATAAGATGACCTGGTTTCACTTTATAGTCAGTGGGTTCTAAAGTGGCCCTGAATACTTTTTCTGGAATTTAAAGTTTAAAAATTGTATGACATCATGAAATACAAAAGAAATAAAATATTTTTATGAAAAATTTCACTTTAAATCCACAGGAAGAAATTGACTAACTGATTTCTTTAGTATCTTTTGAGGTTATTTAAAGACATGTTGAATCTGTATAGAACTAAAAGTCTGTTTCTTCTGTGCTTTTTAGCATCTGTTGACAGTAGCTCCAGTTCCTTTTAAAGGCTGAAAGAATGTAGCTAGGTTTGGAAAAAGAACAATACTCCTTTTTAAATAATACTAAACTAAATCTCAGAAGTTCTTATATATAAATATTGAAAGTTCTTGAATTTGGGTCACTAATGACATGTGAGTTTCTCCCTCCTCTCATATATTTGAGAAAATCCTCTCCAGATAAATTAGATTAAAAGCTATGAGTTGAAAAATCATGAAAATAAGAGATTTGACCAAAGGAAGCATTCTGAATTGCAAAGATAGAAGTAAAAAATTCTTATTAGATCTTGAAATTATTGACATTGTAAAGATGATAGAGTAGAAAGGTGACTTTGACAGTTTTCTTATATTCATACACAAAATGTTTCTATGATCTAAAACCAAGTCTTCTGTAATTTTTTTTTTTTAACATAAATTTTCTTTTAGTAACCAGCATAGTCTATTCTGAGATTCTAATGTCTTATTGTTAGGATAGAGGCTTTATTGTATACCATTATAGATAAAAGAGTTTAAATTATAGACTAATTATTGTAGGGAGATGAGTTAGTATATATCATTACAGTCAAATTTTTGATTTGGCATATTAATATCTGACATAAGAGAGATTTGGAGTATATTACCAGTTTCTCAGTGTTTTCATGGCGAAAAGACTAGATGTCTAAGAAAAAGAACATTAATTTAGACTTCTGTGAGTGTTTTTTGATCTATAACATTTGCTGTTTAAATATGAAATGCATAAAAATGATGACTCTTGATGTAGTTAATTCTTCAGAATTTTGAAGGAGCCGGATTGGCTGCTATCAGGTATGAGGGCCTGGTGGGAACAGACTTCTAGTTCTGCCATAAAGGTTTGTGTTTCATGAGTTCTAAATCAATTTAAAATCTAGAGGCTGGGCATATGGGTGTTCATGGACATTCTTTGTTATTTAATTATTAAAAATGTGTTCTCAGATTCACCAATCTAGATTTTTTTTATCTTATATATTACTGATTAATGAGTAAATATGCTGCTAATCCACAATCCAGAATATTAGGTAAAAGAGTGTCTCTTCAGCCTTTTTTTGTACCCATCGCTGTGACTTAATGGCACCTAACAATAGCAACAACACTGTTCACACTTTTAACACATTCCTGTGAATAGTCTCTTTTTATCCTGAGTCTAGGATAGGAGATGGGGTAGGGAGGGCTTACTTCTGCTCAACTCCTCCCCTATCCATGGGGCCAAGTGTCAGAATCTGGGAGGAGGTATAGTTGAGAATCAACAGCCTGAAATTTGTATTCCTCCCCATTTTCAAGATTTCTGTTTTTGTCTCAGTGGAAAGGTAATTATCGTTTGAGGTTCAATATGCAAATAAATACTTTAGAAATACAGAATTTCTGAACAGTATTGTAGGTTCTCAGTAGATAATACAGAGGCCGTTTCCTAAAACAAAAAAGTTATCCAAATGAATTGGTATTTATCCAAATTAACTGGTATTTTTTATCAAAATAAGGAATTGATCAAGATGAAATGGGAATCATGATAAGTTTCTTTTTGTTTTTTGGTGAATCCATAGTATAGGTTATAAAGAACTAAAATGTAGGTATTATTCAGAGAACTAAAACCAAACATTACTAGAATTTGGGGCTTTTGAAGAGAGGTATGGCAGATATTTTTTTTAGAACAGCCTTACTGAGATACTATTCACATGAAAAACAGGTATTCTTTTTAATCTACTTATATCACAAATGGTTAAGCGTTCAAGTACTAGCCAAAAGGTTGGTGATTCGAACCCACCCAGAGGTGCCTTGGAAGATAGGCCTGGCAGTTTGCTTCTTCAGGGTCACAGTCTTGAAAACTCTATGGAGCAGTTCTACTCTGTACACATGGGGTTGCCATGAGTTGGAATAAACTCCACAGCAACTAACAACATATGTTTATAGTTTTTATCTTTAGGTTTACTTAATTTATTTAAAATAGGAAGTTTATCACAGAAGTGAAGAATAAACTTTAATCTTCATTTTAAAAAAATCAAATTATTTTCTCAATTCATCCTAGACTTTTTTGTCTTCATTTCAGGACATGGCATTATGTTTATTAATTTATATAAAAATATATTTTGGTAAGGGGACTGTTTCAAGCAAAAATCATCTCAATAGTTTCTTTAAAATTTTATTCTAATTTTTGAGCTAAACAATGAATTGATCAAACTATTGATTTTATAATTCAGCCAGAGAATCTTAACTCTTCTAAAAATAAACCAAACTAATACAATTGCCATCAAGTGGATTTGACTCACGGCGACTCCATGTATTTCAGACTAGAACTGCAGAGTTTTCGATGGCTGTGACCTTTCAGAAGAAGATCTCCAGAGCTTTCTTTGGAGGTGCCTCTGGGTGAATTTGAACTGCCAGCCTTTCAGTTAGTAGCCAAGTGCTTAATAATTTACACCACCCAGGGACTCCCTTCTAAGAATAGCTAGTTAGTAATTCCTTTTCTTATTTTCATAAAATTGTTATTTTACTTTCAGTAATCATATATTGTTGTTGTTATTGTGTGCCATCCAGTCCATTCCGACTCATAGTGACCCTGTAGGACAAAGTAGTCCTGCCCCAAGTGATTTCCTAGGCTGTAATCTTTATGGGAGTAGATCACCAGGTCTTTTCTCCCATGGAGTGGCTGGTAGTTTTGAACCACTGACCTTTCAGTTAGCACCTGCAAGCACTTAACTACTGCACCACCAGGGCTCCTTCCAATTATACATTAATACACTTATAAAAAGAACCCTGGTAGTGCAGTGGTTAAGTGCTCACCTGCTAACCAAAAGGTGGACAGTTCAAATTCACCCAGCAGCTTTGAGGGTGATAGAACTGGCAATCTGCTTCCATAAAGATTACAGCCAAGAAAACCCTGTGGGGACAGTTCTACTTTGTCACATGGGGTTGCTATGAGTCAAAATCAACTCAATAGCACCCAAATACAACAATGCTTTTTAGAAGTAAAATATTCTCAGTACACTAATACTCTGTAGCAATTTTTATCACATATAGATATGAAAAAAACCAGTTGCTGTTGAGTCGATCCCAACTCATGGCGATCCCATGTGTGTCAGAGTAGAACTGCAATACATAGGGTTTTTAATGACTGATTTTTTAGAAGTAGATTGCCACACCTTTCTTTCATGGTGCCTCTGGGTAGACTTGAACTGCCAACCTTTTGGTTAGCAGCCGAGCGTGTTAACCATTTGCACCACCCAGGGACTAAACCAGTTGCCATGGAGTCAGTTCTAGCTCATGGTGACCACACGTGTGTCAGAGTAGAACTGTGCTCCATAGGGTTTTCAATGACTGATTTTTTGGAAGTAGATTGCCTGGCCTTTCTTCTGAGGCACTTCTGAGTGATAGTGAATCGATCTCAGTTGTTCCATATGGCCATTCCCACTTTTCCTAGAAAACTAGACTACTTCTAGAAGGAATCAAATTCTAGTTCCAAACATGTTGCAAATGAGTTTAAAAACCTCTACTACTCCTTTGGTCTTTTATTCTGAAAATTGTGTGGTAAATCTAAATATGTACACATATCTATATTATAGTATTTATGCTAAAGTCTACATTATTAGAATAAAAAGTAGAGTCAAACTTAGGCTATAAATGTCAATTCAAAAACAGCTGCTAATTCAGTGATACTTAAATAGCTGGATGATACAAAGCATCTTTCTTTTCCAATAAGAAAGAATTTAAAATCGAAATTATTTAACATACAGCTAGTATATGTACTTAGATGCTTTGGGTTGACTAGGAAAAAGACATATTTAAGACATTGCTCTTTGTGTCAGAATACATAAGTTTTGTAAGCATTTTATTTGTCAGGAAATATTTAATAATTTTATGAGTATATTATTAATGATACTCTGACAAGGTAAGAATTATTATTTTAGGAAATTTCATATTAAAAACTGGAGAGTAATTATTTTATAGTATTAGAACTCTAAACGGCAATTTGATGGGCTGGGGAAGAAAAAGATGGCCTCCAATAGATCAGTAACAAATGTTTCAGTGATAGTGCCAGTCGCTTTTTAAGAAGAGACTTTAGGATCAGACATTTTATACACAATAGCATATCTCATTTAAAATTATAAGTTGGTAACTTTTTAAGGGTAGAATGAGGAAGGGAGTTGGCCTGAGAGTTGAAAATATTCTTTTGCTGCTAAAATGTAGATATTTCTTACAGCTTCAGTGTATTGGTCAGGACATGTCCTGTTCTACTCTGTAAGGGAGTTTGGTAAGGGTACAGCCTAAAGGCACCTGAAAAAGGAGATCATTCTGGTTTATGGATTAGATTGCACTAGTAAACAGGAGAACAAATTGGTGAATATGAGGTAACAAATTTTGGATAAGAAATTTCCCTACATGCATTTATTTGGGTATTAATAATTTAATTTTTTAAAGTTGTTTTGAAACATTGCCTATTGTAGCATGTAAACTTACGTTGGGTGGGGAAAGTACAAATGGGAAATTGAAACTGTTTTAAACATGTAAATTTAATGATCAACCCTACATTTTTTTGTTTTGTTTTTTATAATCTGGAATGCTTATTTTATATGCTGGGATGCTAGTTGTTTTTTCTATTAATACACTTAACTTGCATTCTAGCTTCGCCATTCAGAGACAGGCATCGTGTGGTGGGTTGTGTGACAGTGTCTGTCAATAGTGAAGACAAATAGTGCCAGAGACACTTAACCCATCCAATCTCACCCAGGGTATAGGTCGGTCTCATTTTCAGACTTCTTCATAAGTCTCTTTCTTTCTTTCTTTTTTTGTTTCTAAATAGTGGAATGATACTGATTGAAAGTAAACCCTTTTGTAAAGTTTTATACTTTACATTAATATTATAAGAAGAAAAGTAGAAAACCAAGGTTGGCATGTAAGGTGTTGACAAAGCAGGTTTGCAGCCACTTTGTGTGTTCTAGATATTTCAGTCCTTCGGCAACATGAATGTTGGCCTTATAATTTTTTCCTTTGAATATCTTTCTGCTTTGATCTGAAAATACGTCCTTGTATCTGGTGACTTTTATCAGACAAGATGTTTAGATTTGAAGTCATTGTTGCCAGTAAAAAAAAAAAAAAAAGTTATACATAAAAAGAATCATTAAAGTTGAACAATATGTGTTTTAGACCAGAAATTGTTTCCAAACATCTTGTGTTTTTTTTTATGATTATTTTCTGAATACTTAATAGTTTACTCCTTGTCCGTTCCACTATTGGTTCACTTAACACACTTGCAAAATTTTATTTAATGGAATTTTTAGGAAACAACTAATTGTGCACTGATGTTATTGTAAATTATATGTGCCTATTTAAATGCGAGGGATCAGATTTTGACTTTGGAAGCCTAGTTAAATGTCATTTAATCAATGAAAGGTGTTTGTTTATTTTAAGGACTTTAAAGGATAATTCTTATTTCAAGGCTTTCTATAAGAAGTTTGGTTAAGTTCCATATATAGTAGCATCTTTTTTAATGACATTTTACGTACTAAAAGGTTATGGTAGTTAAAATAATTTCTAGTTGACAAGTCTAGAACTAATAGTTCTTAACTTTAAAATATAGTTTAAGTGAGAGATACATAAAATCTACATTGGTTTCTATATGCAGTACCACTTAAAGTCAATTTTCAGCCTTTTTATCAAATTAATAATACTTCCAAGTTCTGGCATATCCATGTATTCCATGTAGATACTATCTGCCACTCTTTATCCCAGCTGCTTTGAATGTTTATTGTAGACATTAATTAATAATTTGATTAGTTTTCAGAAGAAGTCATGTATACAATTCAGGTTCACAATCATTGTTAACATTTGGCCTAATAATTGGCTACTGCCAATAGTAGAATTATTAGACTTGGATATAGGACACTATAGGCAATGATGCTTCCCTTTACTTACAAATTCTAGAATTAATCTATTCTTTTGAGGTTGTACATTTCCATTAGTCAGTTGTAGAATTGTCTATTAGTTTTCCCTTTGGTTCATTGTGTTCTCTGCAGTCAAAGAAAATGCTATGGAAAAATAAAATTCTTCATGCAAATTTGACTCATTTCAAAGATAAGAAAAATAAATAAAAATGTATTTGCATGTGGCTTAGATAAGGGGATAATTTTAAGAAAAAGGGTGTAACTTTCAACTTTATAAAGAATTGGTGAGAGATTTAAGGAACAAATAAAAGTATATAAATACATCATAACTATTCTGCCTGGTGAGAAAATAAGTCATTGAAATATTTTTACGTTGGAGTGGCTTTATTTTTAATATGCAACCAGTATAGTCCCTGAATTCCTAACAAATAAAAATGGAGACTCAACCAGAGAAAAAAGGGGAGGTCATTAACATTTTGTTTGCAAGTATGTATAAATAAAAAAGTATAGATGGGGCAAGATTGCATTAACAGTTCTATAGAATGTCAGTTAAGTTGTTTCATGATATTTTATTTAATGATACAGTGACTGAAAGGTCTTTATAGATATATTTAATACATTTAAATTGCTCCCAAGAGTATTCTTTAATGCTCTTCTGGAAATGCTTGGAATTGACAAATTAGTATTCAGAAATCTAAAATGTTGATGTTATTTTTACGTATTTTAATGCGATAATAGTAAGATTTTTTTATTCTTAGTACATTTATGAATTAATGTACAAGTAGGTAATTTGGCTTATTTATAGTTTTAAGAAAGAAAGTTATTAGAGCACTCTTTGTAGAAATATCGAATAATTACCTCTAAACCCTTAGTAATTTTTCTGTGTTAATTAATGCTGTCATGGTAATATGTATTTTAAGCATTTTGAGTAAATCGTTTTTTTAAAAAACAGAAACAAAACCTGATGTGTCCATTATGGACACAGTAATATATTGATTTGTCAATTTAATTTTAATTTGACATACATATCAAATTTTGGCTTCTCATAAATCAATTTAATTAAAAAATTGAATTTTTACTACCTCAAGGTACTATGGTAGGTGCTGGGAGGGTCTAAGATGAGAAAGGTACAGTGTCTATGTTCTCAAGGGACCCACAGTTTTTATCTGGCACTTCACCATCTCACCTGGCATTATTGATGTACTTAGGTGAGCTCTTGCTAACCAGAATGTAGCAGCATTATGTGAAAGAGTTTATACACTGTTATCATCAGAGCAACAATGATACCATTTTAAAGAGTTTTATAGTTTAACAAAGATTGTCTCATTTGTTTCAGTTTTAAAATGAGTAGAGTCTTTGTAATTTAAGGATAAATGCAGATAGTCTTAAAAAATACTGTGTCTCAAAGGATGCTTACTGCTGTCTTCTGACAGTTTAAGTTTTATAATTTTATGCTAATGAACTTTTTTATTTAATAAGTATATCCAGGAAACTGCAGGTAAAATACAATAATTGTGTGTTAGGTATCCAAGAAGAATGTATAGAATATCTTAATTTATGTAGGGTATGATATCACAGTTTGGCATACCTGTCCCAGAACAGACATTTATGTATGATGATTATATCAACTGGGTTTTATAATGATGAATGTTTTTGATAAGATTTGCAAGATAAAATTGTATTTACTTCAAAGAGCAATGCTAGGTTGTATCTTGCATATTAAATTTATAAATACCACATAACCTGCTTTTGAGTTCATGGTTGCTTTTCACTTGTACATTTCATCTGTCATGGACAGGGATACCTGAGATGTTCATATTCTGCATTCTCATATGCATGATACTTAGATTCAAAGTGGGGGAAGGTTGCTTTTTAGAAATACAAGTTCACAGCATTCATGCTGCATGCTTTGTGTGTTACACTGCAAATATTGCATGCTGCACACTTGTATTTCTCTGAAAATGAAGACCATAGACTCATACACACAAAAATTTAATTTTTTCCAATAGTTGGAACAGATGGAGAAATGTTAGACATATACCTTTTCTATTTTTTCTAAAATGAATTCCATAGTATTTTTCAAAAAACAAGGAAAAAACTTTGTTTAAACCCAAAGTGGCTACAAATCAGCTCCTAAACTGTCACTGACATTAGCATCTAGATTTTGTACTTTTTACAAATCTTTTAAAATATTATTTACTAAGAAAACATTGCATTAATGCATGATACAAAATTGATAAATTTTTCTTTAAATTGGAATGCAGTTTAAAGTGACTGAATTTTCCAATTTCAGCTACTGCATTTGAGAAGGATACAAACTGGAAAATGGAACTGGTATCATCTAATCAATTGTTCTAGGTTCTTTGACTTATGGGTAGTTGGAAAAAAATCTTTATGTGGCATTATGTAGATCACCTTATTGATGCCTAATATTAATTACTGTGCTCTTCAACCTTGACAGCAATTAAAAATTATGGGTGAGTGTAGTTCTTTCAAATAATTTAAGTGTTTTGATACATTTTTTCTCTATTAAAAAATAGATCTTTGGCTCTTGACTTTTGATTATGTAAATATTGACATTCTGACATTTTACTCTTTACATTATTATTGATTTGAATGTTGCAATTCCAATAATTGCAAATCAATTTTAAGTTTTTTTCATATAACTTTAAAACAGTGGCATACTTGGCTATGGATAAAATTTAGTTTCAGATCTTTTAGTCTGTCACGTTATCTATTTTTATTTTGTGTGTGTGTGATTATAAACCTTTCCATCTCTTATGTACAAGATATAATGATATTTCTAAAATTAAGGATTGAGAGCTTCCAGCCATAGCAAGAGTAGTGTGCCTCTGAAGTTATGCTGTTAAGGTCTAAAGTAGTAGTATTTTCAGTTGCCACACATTTTGAAAAGATCTACTTAAATCTTTTTTTTTTTTAAGGCATAATAGATTCAATAAATTGTTTTATAAAAATCCATTTTATAGGAACTAATTCCAATGCTCTCCAGAGATTTTCCTACTTAACCGATTTTTGTTCAGTTTCAGCCAATAAAGTTTACAGTTTCTCTTTATTAGGAAATTCCCATAATAGTCAAAATCAAGTAGGCCCTTTAAAGAGAGAGGAAATGGACAGTGATAACCAATTGCTGAGTATATAATCAAGTATTTTTAAGAGAAATCCATCCAGGAATTAGTCCTTACTCTCCCATAAAAGATGGATTTATTTATTTCGGAGCTCATGTTTTTAAACTGCCACTTCCAACTTCTGGAGACCCTCAGTGGTTAACTTGCTTATCTTCTACAGCCCAGCATGTTCCAGAACAAATCTTTTTCACCTTTGTCTCCTAGATTTTACAACCCATCATAGTGACGGTACCAGTTCCATTTTGCCTCCAATTCAGTTGTTTATATATTTTTTCTATTTATTTCTCATTTTATAATTGATATCTGGAATAATCAGCAGCTCTTTTCTCATTTATTTTCTCATATTTTTATTCCAGGATTTGCCTCTGAAGCAGGGAGTGTCTGCATTAAAAATGACCTGTAGTTCTCTGCTTCATAGGTTAGAAACTTATTTTAATATTTTGTGGCTAAGCACAGTCCCACTTTTTCAAATTCTATATAATGAATTATTTAATTGGCATTGAATGTGGACCACAAGCATATATTTCATATTGGGGTTTTCTGTATTACTTTAAATGATTAAAATTCAACAGATCATCCAGCTGAGGCAATAAAAACTCTATTCTTGCTTTACAGCTTAAGACATTAAATTAGATTTAAAAAATCTATCGATTATAACACAAGTAGAATAATGCTATTTGGGCATTTTTAAAAATTGCATTTCTTAGGCCTTATATTACTTAAAGCATTTATATTCTAAAACTTAACCAAATTCCAACTATTCATTTTGGGGAAAAACAATCAGTTCACAAATCACATTTTCAATGGGACTGCTAGCCAACATAGGTGAAAACATGTATAGTGTATTTACTCTTGAATTATACACTGCAGATGCTTCTTCAGCTCCTTCCTCTTCCTCCATGGGCGGTGCTTGCAGCTCCTTTACCACCTCTTCCAGCCCTACCATTTATTCTACCTCAGTCACCGACAGCAAGGCTATGCAAGTGGAGAGCTGCTCCTCAGCCGTGGGGGTAAGTAACAGAGGGGTAAGTGAAAAGCAGTTAACCAGTAACACAGTCCAGCAGCATCCATCAACACCGAAGAGGCACACAGTCTTGTACATCTCACCACCACCCGAGGACTTGCTGGATAACAGTCGGATGTCCTGCCAGGATGAGGGGTGTGGATTGGAATCTGAGCAGAGCTGCAGTATGTGGATGGAGGAATCCCCTTCCAACTTCAGTAACATGAGCACCAGTTCCTACAATGATAACACTGAGGTACCTCGTAAATCACGAAAACGAAATCCAAAGCAGAGGCCGGGGGTCAAACGACGAGACTGTGAAGAATCTAATATGGATATATTTGATGCCGACAGTGCCAAAGCACCTCACTATGTGCTTTCTCAGCTTACCACGGACAGCAAAGGCAACTCAAAAGCTGGAAATGGGTTGGTATTCACATTTTTTAAAGTTCTATCGCCATTATGCAAAGCAAAAAATAAATCATTCCCAGCTTAATTGCTCAGCTCAAGTTTTCATATAAAGCAAAGATGCTAGTTTTCATTGAAAATACATGAAAAATTTTAACTTAAAATTAACACATTTTATTAGAGAAAAATGAATATCAATAGCTTTCAGCAATAGGTATCATTATGAGTATGGTTAGGTAGTAGAAAATGAAAATCTGTTTTGAAATAACTTTTCAAAAGAATTTATATTTTAAAAGGATTTAAAAATATTTTTACTCATAGAAATAACTAGCAATGTAATAGTTACAGTTAAAATAACTTAGAATGTTCATACAGAGCTAGATTGTGTTCTCTTTCATATTTTTTATCTCACTCTCTTGCTCAGGCTTATTTTCATTTTAGTGAGGATTTTTAGACTTTGTTTTTTCTCTTTATTTGATAAAAACAAGAGAAAACTAATTTGGTGATTTGGTTCTTATGGATTATATTCATGTGTTTTTTCTCTGATACATTGTGCTGAATCAGAGTTTAGAAGAATAATAAATATATTGCTCAATTTTTTTCTTCTGTGATTCTGAATGACTTATTTAGAGGGTAATGGAACAAGATCAAATAACACATTTGAGTATTTTATCTTTGCCAGTTCACACTACTCACCAAACGTATCTCAATAGCTGTATTAAAGAATATTCACTGCTATAGTACAGAATATTATGGCTAATTTTTTTTTAACATAAACTTTTGTTTTTATTGTACTTTAGATGATGGTTTATAGAACAGATAGTTTCTCATGAAACAGTCAGTACACATATTGTTTGATGACATTGATTAACAACCCCACGACATGTCAACACTCTCCCTTCTCGACCTTGGAGGACTTTTTTTTTTTTTTTTTAGTGAAAAAAAACATAGCCAAAGTTATACTGTTTGAAAAGTTTTTACATGTACAATTCAGTGACATCGATGACATTCTTCTAGTTGTGCTGCTGTTCTCGCTGTCATTTTCCAAATTATTCCATCACCATTATCTTCAACTCACTGCCCCAGGCTTCTCATCAAACCTTTTGAGTTGCTGTTGTCAGTTCGATCTCACATAGATAATTCTTTTTTTTTTTTTTGTACCTTAGATGAACGTTTACAGAACAAATAGTTTTTCATTAAACAGTACACATATTGTCCTATGGCAATGGTTAACAACCCCATGACATGTCAGCACTGTTTCTTCTCAACCTTGGGTTCCCTATCACCAGCTTTCCTGTCCTCTCCTGCCTTCTAGTCCTTGTCCCTGGACTTCTGTGCCTCATTAGTCCCGTTCTTTTACATGGGGCTGTCCAATCCCCAGCTGAAAGGTGAACCTCAGAAGTGACTTCACCACTGAGCTAAAAGGGTGTCTGGGGGCCATACTCTTGGGGTTTCTCCAGTCTCTTTCAGGCCAGTAAATCTGGTCTTTTTATGTGAATTAGAATTTTGTTCTACATCCTTCTCCAGCTCTGTCCAGGACCCTCTAGTATGGCTTATTTTTAACTTATAATTCCGTTAGTGCTTTTATTGTAATATTTAATTGCTAAACTTTTTTTTTTTTTTTTTTTTTGGTTAGATGTTTCCTACAGTATATTCAACATAGTTTGGTAAAATTTAACTCGCTAGATTTTGAGAGATTACTTTTTTGAGAAGCAGGATATGGTTCTTTAGTTGATCACAGGATCTCCTACAATTTCAGGTTGTCATGAAAGGTAATTGAGAAGCTTCCTACTGGTTTACTACTTAATGACATCGTTGATATCTTTTAAGTTAAAAATCTGGTTGAGTAATCTTAGAGAATATTCTTAATATAGATTAAATGTATCTTTAAGTATTCCCTCACTACATTTTGGAAGTAATATCTATTGTGTAAGCGATACCTATTCCGTACTACCTTCTTGCATGCTCTCATTTAAAATGCCTTTAAGGTGATGTAGTTAAATACAGTTGCGCTAGAATAAGGTTCTGAAATGTAATGAATACCATAGGGAAAACACAAAGTGAATACTTAAGTAATTGTGACTAGTAGCACAGATTTAAAAGACTCATGTATATCATTAAATACACGTATGTGTTTACTTGAACTTCAGTAGAGGAAGTCTTATAATATTTCAGAAGAGAGATTTTTATTTTTGTATTGAAGTAGGTGTTAAAGGGTCAAATGAAGAGCAAATGAAATTTTTACTTACGGATATGCAACACATATGATTTGCAGTTACTAATTAAAGAGATACCTTTAGTTACTAATTAGAGATTTCTGCTTCTGCTTTTACATGATATATATCATACACACACACATATCTTAGAAATGATTTGAGATTACTTGGGGAAGGTATGACATTTATCAAGGTAAAATCTCTCCTGAAATAATTCATGGAGCAAAAATTCCATCAAGCAGCAAGAAACAGGCCTAACTTTTTAGGTAATAGAAAATATTTGACACTAGTATATGAAAATTGTGGAAGAGGTTTAGATTTTTAATTTTATAAGAGCAGTATATATCAAGGAAAGGGTGAAACCATATGTAAACATACAGAGAAATAGACCTCGAAAACAATTATTCAGAGCATCTCAAACTAAAATGCTATACTCTTCAACAATGAGAAAGATGTTAGAAACATGAAATTTAAATATATTTTGAGAGATAAGGTATACAGCCTTGGACCTGCTGTTCCATAAATTTATCATTTATATAATGCTAATTATTTAGAAGATGTATTTTCAAATATGTTGTATAGCAGTTTATTGATACTAAAGATACCATGTAGAAATTATGCCAGCCTGTGGGTAGCATAGCATTTTTATATAACCAGAATGTTAAGAGTTTATTAAGAAAATAAAACCATTTAAAAAAAAAACTGCTCAGTATTTAAACATTCCTAGACATATCATTCTTAAATTTTTCAGCTAAATGTCTTGAGAATCAGCAGTTCATGTCTCTTCTGGATATTCCTAGAAGCAAGGATATGATGTCATCTGAATATGAAACCTATTTTAGGCATTTTATAGTGAGAATTATTTTGTGACATAGACAACCAAAAGGATTATGCAACACAAAGGAAATAGAATGTTATTTTCAGACTTCTGAATATACCAAGACAGTAGAGTTTCTTTTTAGGTGGCATCCAAAAGTAAAATCCCATACAGTTACTGCAACTTTCTTGTTTTATCGTGAGCCATCAGACCTTAAAAATTAGTCATTTGAATGACTGCTTTTCAAAGAATTTGTTGATATTTTCATTGTTTTACGTGTCTGTATATTAAATCTGTTTGTATTCCATTTTTACACTTAAACTTGAAGAGTGAAGATAGTCTTAAGGGCTTTTAAAAATATCATTAGGCTATTCTTCTTTAAGCCATAATGTCTGTACTTTGTCAATTCAGTCTTCATCCCAAGTGAGATATTTTACCAGAGTAATACGCATTTTCATTTATTTACCCTCATAAATATTAGCTTGTCTAGCATAAGTGAATATAAAAACCTTATCTTGCCAAATTAATTGATATGCTATACAAATTTTCTGTATATTTCAAATTAAAGTTTTCCCTTCCTATTATAAAATTAATACATATTAATTATAGACCTATGGAAAATACAGAAATAGAAGAAAATAAACCCATAATTTAGTCAGTCAATACAATTGCTATTACTGTTTTGCTCTATTTTAGTCTCTTTCTATGCATACTTGGGGGATGCTTTTACATAGTTTCAATAAACAAATATTTTTGCTTTGATTTTAAAACAAGTATCAAACAGTATTGTTACAGAATCTCATCTGTAGGAACTGACACTGTATTCAGACCAAATGTTTGAATTCCCACCCAGATTGATGAAAATAAATATCGGGTTTATTGCCCAGTGTTTCAGCTTCTACATGATACTTTTGTTTGTAGAATTTATTCTTCCAGGGCCTTGTAAATGATTTACACAGGTAATCTTTGACTTAATTATGTCCACTTTACATGAATGGCGTTTCCTGTTGAGTTAGGACCCGATCTTTCTCATCTTACTATTATAGAAGCTGCTTTTTTCTTTCTTACCTCTGCTTTTCCTTCTTTGTTTCTTCCCATTTACCTTTATCAACAAACATTTCTTCAGCACCTGTTATGTTTTAGGAACTCTATAAGGTTCAGGGAATATGAAGATAATTAAACATATTATTTGCCTTTAAAACTCGTCCTGTAATCTAGTCAGTCTTACTATATTCCAGGGCGAGTTCCATCCTTCTTTCTTCTTCTGCCCCTTTCCTAAGTGGCTCCCCTAGGGAATCTAGATTTTTCTGACTGGCTGTGTGTCTAGCCATGGAGTTGAACCCAAGTCCTTAGTTCCATTGAGGACACTGCCTTCTCTTTCTTTGTTCTTGATGACTGAGGCAAGAACTTGGTTGGAGGTAGAGAAGTAAACATTGGAACTGGGTTTAAGTCTGCTTAGCCACCATTGCCCCTCTGTGTTTGAAATCATAATACTCCTCTTGATACCTGGTTGCTTTTGAAGATTTTGTCCACAATCATCTCTTGGCTCCTGGATCTTCAATGTGGGTCAAAACATTGGACCATGACAGTCATACAGAAAGCATTATATAGGTCTTGACTCTGTTTTTAAACGTACATGAATAGTTTTAAATCTGTTTCATGTTGTTCAAATGAAAAGCTAATTAACAGTATTGTTTTCTACTTATTTTTATGATATATTTTCAGTGCTTCAGCTCTTTTACAGATTGGATGTACTGGCCTGAAGTCCTAACCACCATTTGAAATATTGTTTTTCTTTGAACATGCATTCCACATAGCAAACACATGATAAACATATCAACTTTACAAACACAGTTTTAAAAAATAAGTTAGATTGTCTGTGCTGCAAAGTCCACATTATGGAATTTTTATATGTTGAGAACTTTAGCATAATTCTTTCTTTAGTTCAGGATTAATTATTTAATCACAAATAAAAATACTCTGAAAAAAATCACGCTTCTGTGCAAGATTGTTTAAAGTTAACTTCCCAATAAAAATTGAATGAATGATTTTTATTATACTTTTCTCAGTTTGATTTACTTAACAGACTGATGTCCAAAAGAACATGCTATCCGCACCTTCAGATAGTTTTGTTCAGGCCTTTTTTTTTGCTACTCTCACTTCTTCTGTTTTGTCAGTCCAGTTAGAAAACAATAGTAGTTAATCCTGTAACTTTATATAACACTCACATATACATGGAATTTTTGAAGTTTATTTTGACTGAAGTGCAATGTGAAAGGTTATAGTGACGTTAGCTATTCTCTTTCCCGTTATTCCCAGTTTATTGCATTCGGTCTTCCTCTCTTCCTCCTACTACACATATGCATTGCTTCTCTTCCCTGTCCAACTTTCTTTTATTTTTACATCATTGAGTTAAATTTTGTTACAAAATTTTAAGAGACTTTGCTTATGGGATGTATCTTTTCTCAGACTGTATTTTATTATGTCAGAAGCTAAGCAGTTATTCTTAGTGTTATTGCTTATTCTGTTTCTTTTTTTTAATCTTAGATGACTTCTGTAGAAAACTCATTTTCATATTTTCTCCATGTGTGCTTTGGCTTCTCAGAACATTGGAAAACCAAAAAGGAGCTGGAGTAAAGAAGAGCCCTATGTTGTGTGGACAATATCCTGTTAAAAGTGAGGGAAAGGAGCTGAAGATAGTTGTACAACCTGAGACCCAGCACCGAGCTCGGTACCTAACTGAGGGTAGCCGTGGCTCTGTAAAAGATAGAACACAGCAAGGCTTTCCTACAGTAAAGGTACTTATTTTATTTAGCAATATATGGAAGATTTTCTCCAGTTATTAGTTAGTTCACCCTTAGCAGAAGCTGCCTAGAACAGGTGGGTATAATTACTAGCTGTATATCAGAAAGTAAAGTATAAGTCAGACTGTACCATAAGCCAAATATTGTTACTTTTATATCATTAAAATTTTAGTTTAAATGAAAGGAGAGATGAAAATTGTGTTAAGTAAACTATCCGGAAATCATGAATTACCTTCCTCTTACATTTGACATTGATAGTGACCATACTAGATTCTTCTCAAACTTTACATTTAAGAAGTAGTTTAAAATGAATTTAAAGAAATGTAGTAGAATTTATTAAGGACTTGGAAAATAAGGTTTTTGAGATGACTAAAGTAATGAGTTGACTCCATGGCAATGAGTTTGGTTTGGTTTAAAGTAATCAGAGTTATTCAACTCAGATAGATAACTTAAGTCTTCAGTTTAAGAAATAGGATATTTAGTTTTTATCTTTTCAGAACTCAGACTAAAAGAAAAAAGGGTCTTAGGTTTCAGCACCTGCGATATGTTGTTAAAAAAATTTTTTTCTTTCAAGACAAAAAAAATGAGGGAGGGGGATATTTAACAGGTGTCCCTACCCCTTATAAAACACTAAACAGGAGTTTTGGCTAGCCACATGGTAGAGTCTTATTAAATGCGGTTTAGTTCCTGTAAATGTGGTAGCTGAACAGTGTTTCAAATTTGGAGTAGAGTTGGCTTGCCTTTCATTTTAGACTTGAATGAAACAACAGTTCAAACTTGGAATCAAGAAACTTGCCCGTGACCATTTATAAGATTGGTTCATAGTCACATATACCATACTATTCTTAACCCTCTTTACTACCCATCATCCCAACCCATCCCCAATCCTCCAAACCCAGGACAAGTAACAGGCAAGTGAGAAATTTAAGTTACACTTTGTGTAAATATTTATCTAGCCAGACATTTTGATAGTTTGGTCAATATTTTTAACTGATTGCCCTGCCTTTAAGTTATGCTTTGTACTTGCCTGGTATGTAATATTGTTAGATTAATTGCCTAACTATGATAGAGAATGAATTGACTGACCCTAAAAATTTATTCATTCATTCAACAAATACTACACTCTTTTGTGTGCCAGGCCTGTTCTGGGTATCGCTGACTAACGGATGTCAAAAGAGCTATCCCTCTGGGTAGATGGCTAATTTGCCTGTGCCTCTTTTCCTCATTATGTCTCATTTCACTGAGATACAGTTATACTGGGATATAAAAGATGTGTGAGTTTTTTAAAGCACTTCGGTGTTCATTGTACAAGTCATTTTGTGACTTTCTGCATTCTACATTAGCAGCTTCAGTGTTTGTCTTAACTATAAACCTTATCAAGAGTCAGCATTGGCAACATTTCTTCCCAAATGCTATTTAAATATTTATTTATTCTTCAGCATAGAAATTATAATTTAATTTATGAAGGATTGCTAGAGATCTGTAATGATTTATAAATCCTGGTTTGCAATAGCAGTTTTTCAGACCATAGTGGTTTGGCCCAGGATTTCATGATTTTGTATGTATGTGTCTAGTCTATGAAAGTGAGCTCCATTTCCCCATTATTTATTTAACTGCACCTCAAACACTTTTTTACTCAAATAGCTTTAATAGAGTAAAAATTTAGTATATCTACTCTTATTTGGTGATGAAAATGATGCCACTAACATAGTTTAGTGAGTTTTCCCATTAGTGGTGGTAGTAGGTCTTGAGTCACCTGCTTGCTTCTTTGGTTGCCTCAGTAGCTTGCACATTTCATAACGATCAGAATTAGAAATGCATCATGGAAATCAAAACCACTGATTATCCTTAGCATCATAATAAATACATGTACATGGATCAGAGCAAGCATATTTGTTGTCGTAAATTTATAAATACCTAAAGAACTCTGTGCTTATTCTGGTCTGGTTGTACAAATAAACTACAAATTATATTTATCATCTAATATCTAAATTTTTAATTAAAATATGATTATTGCAGAATTAAAACTTAGGGTTTTCTGCAGAAACTTAGCTCTCCTTTATGAAACTGTTTTACCTCTATTTTTCTTGAAAATTTAAATTATTTTAGTATTGTAATGCTAGTTTCAAATATATAACTTGATCTTAAATATTTTACAAGTAGATTATTTGAAAGACTAATTAGTGTTTCTGCTGCATGTTATCTGATTACAGCTGGAAGGCCATAATGAACCAGTAGTGTTGCAAGTGTTTGTGGGTAACGACTCTGGTCGAGTGAAACCACATGGATTTTATCAGGCCTGCAGGGTAACTGGGAGAAATACAACTCCCTGCAAAGAAGTGGACATTGAAGGCACTACTGTTATAGAAGTTGGCCTTGATCCTAGCAACAACATGACACTGGCGTAAGTATTTAGTGAGAATTTTTTCGTTATGTATTACACTTTTGCAGTAGGCAGAAAAAAATTTTAGTTTCTAGTGTGTGGAAGAAGATTTTGAGCATTCTATTAATGTTTTAACGTTACAAATAAAAAATACAGATTTCTGCAGAATGGTAATGGATTAAAATTATCTCTTACGGCCTTTTGTTAGAGAATTCCCATCAGATGGAATGTTAGCTTTTTGGAAAATTAAATACTCATTTATTGAGATTTACATTAACATTGAAACTAAAAATTATGAACAGTTTGATTTGCTTTCCTAAATTCTTCTTTCTTAATGTTTTCATTATAAACTGTTCAACAGAGACCATGAAGCAGCTTGTCCTGTCTTGATGTGAAAAGCATATTGCTGGTCTAAATTCACCTTCTGTTTTTATTTTCCTACGTTTTAAAAAAATATATCCTGGGACTATGTATTTTCCATCTTACACATTTTCACTGCCTGAAAAATACTAAAAGTATTAAATATTTTCTTTAAGTCTTTTTGAAAGATCTTTAATCCTAAAGCTGTACCATAATAGCAGCAAATATACTGATATGGGGTAGACCTAAGTTATTTATGTTGGATTGCTGCTAAAAACTTTACTTCATTTTCAGCTTCCTTTTGAAAGCCATTTTGAATAGATTGGTAAGAGGTTAATTAGAAAAGAGAAATTTTGAAAACTATTTAGTAAAAGTTTTTTTCCAGACTTAGCTTGTAACTTTTGAAAGTTGTAAAAATAAATGTATATATTAGGAGAGGACCAAAAAAACCAGATTGTTGTCATTGAGTCGATTTTGACTCATAGTGACCCTTTAGGACAGAGTAGAACTGCCCCAGGTACAAATAGTACTTTATCTATTATAAAGAATTTGAAAATACAGAATAATAAAAATATAAAATATACCCCTCAAAACCCAACTTCCCAGAAATAACCATTATTTTGATGTTTATCTTTCCAACCTTTTTTCTAACAAAATTAAGATAATGCTATACCCACTGTAACCTGCTTTTCACTTAACATATCATGATCATTTTCCCATATCATTAAATGTTATACTTTTTAATGGCAAGTAGTCCTTCCTTTTTGGACAGTTAGTGACTTTTTTACAAAGCAAAATCCATAACCTCTATTTTAGTAGCTGAATTAGCTGCAAAAAGAGTCTAATTTTTTTTTTTTTTAAACTGGAAAAAGGTATCTCTTGTAAGCTGTTACTTATGTTCAGATTTTAAAATAGCAATTTTACTTCTTTACTATTTCTTCCATTATTATAAAGGAAAAGTTGACAAGAATTTATCCTTTTGTACCTTTTGAATTTGGAACCTTACGACTGTATTATGTATTTAAAAAATTAATAAATAAGCAAATTAAAAAAATTAATTTGAGAATTTTATATTATTTATACAACAGAAAATATCAGTTAATAAATACATTTATTTCTTTTTAGGGTGGACTGTGTAGGGATATTGAAATTGAGGAATGCTGATGTTGAAGCCAGAATAGGAATTGCTGGTTCCAAGAAAAAAAGCACTCGTGCCAGATTGGTTTTCCGAGTTAATATCACAAGGAAAGATGGCTCCACTTTGACACTACAAACACCTTCTTCTCCAATTTTGTGTAGTAAGTAAGAAAATATGAAGATATTAAATATATGGAGATTTTACTGGAGATCATTATGCTGAGTGAATTTAGTCAGTCACAGAAGGACAAATATTGTATAAGACAACAATTATAAGAACTCAAGGAAAGGTTTAAACACAGAAGAAAACATTCTTTGATGGTTACGAGTGTGGGGAGGGAGGATGAGGGTTATTTACTGACTAGATAGTAGGTCAGAGTTATCTTAGGTGAAGGGAAGGACAGCACACACTACAGGGCAAGTAAGCACAACTGGACTAAACCAAAACTAAGAAGTTTCCAGAATACATTCAAACACTTTGAGGGACAGCGTAGCAGGGGTAGGGGTCTGGGGACCATGCCTTCAGGGTACATCTAGGTCAGTTGGCATAACAGCTTATTAAGAAGATGTTCTGCATCCTGCTTTGATGAGTGGCATCTGAGGTCTTAAAAGTTTGCAGGCAGCCATCTAAGATGCATCAATTGGTGCCAACCACCTGGAGTAAAGAAGAATGAAGAACACCAAAGACACCAGAAGAACTAGATGGTGCCTGGCTACCACCAATGACCACCCTGACAGGGAACACAACAGAGAGTCCCGGATGGAGCAGGAGAAAGGTGGGGTGCAGAACTCAAATTCTAGTAAGAAGACCAGACTTAATGATCTGACTGAGACTGGAGGAACCCCGGAAAGCATGGCCCCTGGATTCTCTGTCAGCCCAGAACTAAAAGTTTCCGAGGCTAACTCTTCAGACAGGGTATTGGACTGGACTGTGAGACATAAAGTGATACTCATGAGGAGTGTGCCTCTTAGCTCAAGTAGATACAAGAGACTAAAGGGGCAGCTTCTGTCTGGAGGTGAGATGGGAAGGCAGAGAGGATTAGGAGCTGGTTGAATGGACACGGGGAATCGGGTGGAAAGGAGGAGTGTGCTGTAACAGTATGGGGAGAGCAAGTAGGGTCCCATAACAATGTATGTATAAATTTTTGTATGGGGAAAAATAATTTTCTGTTAATCTTTTAGACATTTTTAAATTTCATATGTTTCACAAACTCCAGCTTGTGATCATGCAAAATTTGAAATATTTTAAAAGCTGGGGTCAGATTTTCTAGACTAGAAAAGATATGTAACATTTTGTAAATTGCAAAGCCAAAGTATTTTTCTGACATCTTCATCACGTGGTAAATTGCTGTCATCCTCTTTTTTGTCTAGGACATAGAGATAGAGTAAGGTAAGCAGAACTTTGTAAAGACACAGCATGTTAGAAGTTGGAGTTCTGATTATAAATTATAGTATTATAGTAAAGTGTTGGAAAGTAGGAAATGAAATTCTCATTGCTAACTTTGTCAAAGAAAGAAAATAGTTTTGTTTTGTTTTTTTCAGTCATGTTGTACATGCTACACCATATACTCTAGCTTCTCTCTAATGATTATTATTACAAGTAATACGGAAAATTTTCTCCTTTATATATCACTTAAGAAAATTTTCATCAAGGATTATTTTCTTTGGCATTGTTTCTTTGTGATTTTATACCTAATTCAGAAGCACATAAGAGAAATGCTCATTCAGTTGAATTTTCTGTTGGGTTGCTATGGTTTTTATGACCTTGCTACCTCTAGGATAGTTACAGAGCCTTTTGTTATGCAGTTGTCAAAGTATTCATCTTTTGTAAATCTTCTTTTTCCCTTTCTTTTGATTCAGTTCAGAAATTACCATAGCCATTCTTTAGCTCAGCACATACCCTAATTTTAAAAAGAAAGTATTAGAAATATCTTTGTAATTTAGGATAGCTCAGTTGGATTTCTCAATTTTTAATTATCATGTAAAGTTTGTCTCAATACTAGTATTTCCTTGGGCTATTGCCTGGGTAATCTTTAATTATAAATAGGCTATTTTTAAAGTTTATAGAGTCCATTCTATTGCAGTCAGGTAGGGACAGAATAAACAATCCATAAATAGTTTATTGCATTGTAAAACTTTTCTAATTGGGGTGCACCATTTCTAAATTTACTATAATTCATGATTTGCCCAACTTGAATATTATTAGAATAAAGTTCCAGCTTTAGTGGAGCATATACAGTTCTTCTTTTACATAATCTAATACTCTCAGCATGACTATAGCCAATTCTGAAGGCCAGAGCCAGGGAGTGGGAAATTGTTGCCAGTTTTATTTAATAGTTTGTTCCTTCCTTCATTAGTTTGTTCATTCATTTTTTCCTTTCCCATTTCACTGAGGTATTGTTAAAGTATGAATATATCCAGCTAAAGATGGTGGAAAATACAAAAGAAATAGAAAACATGATTTTCTGAAAATTTTCCTCTGTAATTATTATAAATTTTTAATTATTGTCATTATTGATAATATATGTCTACATTGCAAAAGATTACCTGGGTTGCATCTGGTAGCCCTAAGAAGCAACAGAAATCATATTTAGAGAACTGTTTCCTTTACCCAGAAGATTTATTTTCTGTAATTTAGACTTTTCAACAAATTTAGAAAGTAGCTCTTAACTTATATTAGGAGATTTTACTGAATATCTAGGTTGTCCCTTCCGTTTCCTTATGTAGATACTGTTTATCTTGGAGTTGTATATATTTTTATTCCTTTATTTGACTAGTTGACATTTACTTTGCCATTTGCTCAGAGAAACTGGATCAAATAAACCTGGGCAGTACCTGCTTTTAAAGAAAAGGACACCTTTGCAGTGATGGTTCCTATGCCTCCTTTAAAAGTGAAAATGCTAGAATAAGAATTAATTTGTAAATAAGTTTATATGATAAAGAATTTTCATATTTGTGTCTTATTGTTACCTATTTTCATAGAATTTCATGTAAAATGAATTTTTTCTTAAAACATTGTGTAATTAGTTTAAAATATTTCTAATAGTAATTGCTATGAATATCAATTAGATCTAATCATTCATTTAGAAAAGAGTCTAAGCCTCTTGATCTGCACACTCCTAATGGGTTAATGATTTTATTTTTTTAAATCCGTCATTCCACATTTGAAATGTAATTTTACTTGATCTTTATGAGTTTTCAGTAAATACACCTAATGCTCACTTATCAACTATCTCATTATCTGATATTTTGCATTTACAACAGTAGTAAAAAATCCGTTAACTGACTATTTTTCACATTGCCAGTGTATGGCTGGGAGTAGTGAATGCCGAGGTTTGAGGTCTGAGTAATGCTGGCTGTGATGGTTAAGATTATGTGTCAACTTGGCTAGGCCATGATTCCCAGTGGTTTGGCAGTTATGTAATGATATAATTTGGCAGCTATGTGAAGATATAATTTGACAGTTATGTAATGATGTGTAGTCATCCTCCATTTTGTGATCTTATGTAGTTGTCCATTTTTACGTAATGCTAATTTTCACATAATGAGCTGGTCTTTGGAATTTAATCATGTCAATAAGTGAGGAGTGGGTGTATCCTGTTCAGAGATCTGTAGCTTGTTTAGATAGTTTTATTTTTTACTTAACTGGCAACAAACAAAATGAAAATTTTTGAAGGTTTTTTTTTTTGTACATAAAGAGATTTTTTTTGCTTAAATGTTCAACTAGATGAACAGGAAAAGGGATTTTAATATTAGCTTAACAGTAATACTTTATCTCTGTATTGTACTCTGTAGTTTATAAAGTGCTTTCATGTATGTTGAGGTCTTATGATGTTAATAAATAAATGTTCCCCTTGAAATAGAGTTAGACACATAGGAGTTAGAGAAATTGAGATGAAAATACCAGCTTTACTACTGATAAAATTGTTAGAGAATAGGGCTGGCTTCTTAAGTCCTGAACTAGACACACCTGTTGATCTTACCACGTGAATGAGAACAGAATAAAATGTATAGGTAGGCAGATGCATGGAGGGGCGGGAGAGAGGGCTGAACTAATCATGCCCTGGCCCTCCTTCCAACTCCACATTGTGTAAGTCCCTCCTTCTGTCTAGTTAGTATTGCTCTAATGGAGTTTCCCACTAATAATGCAAACATTATCCCATTTGGTCCTGACAACTGTGTAATGTTAGTAGAATAGAGATGATTAGCTTCACTTTTTATATGATCAGAGAGGGAGGAAATCTTTTTTATTCAAGATACTTGCTTTTTTTTGTCCATTGTTCTGAGCTGGTGTCTACTATAGAATATAGGAAGGATTTTATTTTGATTGAATGAAACATAATAGTGGGATATACATCTTAAGTCATATAGCTTACAGTTTATTAGGAGAGTGTCTTAGTCATCTAGTGCTGCTATAACAGAAATACCACAAGTGGGTTCTCTCACAGTCTAGTGGGCTAGAAGTCCAAATTCAGGGCATCAGCTCCAGGAGAAGACTTTCTCTCTGCCGGCTCTGGAGGAAGGTCCTTGTCATCAGTCTTCCCCTGTTTTAAATTTAGATAACAATCAGGCTCATGCTTTCTGTCCCACAGAAGATAGTTTCTTTTCTTTTTTTTCTTTTATAACAAGTTTATTGAGATTATAATTCACATACCATAAAATTCAGCTTTTTAAAAGTTACTAATCTTTGGTTTTTAGTATATTCACAAAGTTGTGCAACTATCACCATTATCTAATTTTAGAACATTTTCATCATCACCCCAAAAAGAAACCACATACCCATTAGCAGTCACTCTCCATTTCTCCATCACCCCAGTTCCTGGTAGCCACTAATCTACTTTCTGTCTCTCTGGATTTTCCTATTCTGGACATTACATATAAATCAAATCATACAATATGGCCTTTTTGTGCCGGGCTTCTTTTATGTAGCAGAATGTTTTCAGGGTTCATCTTTATTGTAACATGTATCAGTACTCTACTCTTTTTTTATGGTCAAATATATTCCATTATATGGATATACCATATTTTGTTTATCGATTTATCAGTTGATGGACCTTTGGGTTGTCCACTTTTTGGCTGTTGTGAATAAGGCCGCTGTAAACATTCACAAACAAGTGTTGGTGTAGACATACGTTTTCATTTCTCTTGGGTATATACCAAAGAGTAGAATTGCTGGATTATATGGTAGATAGTTTCTTGTTTAACATTTCTCTGAATTTCCATCTTCTGACATACAGATGACAGTTTTTTTTTTTAAACATTTCTCTATACTTTAATATCATTTTCTAAAGATATTGAAAGCAAATGAGTTTTTTCTTCAACTTAATCATTATTTTATCTCTGATCTTCAGTCATTCTTTTTTAAATCTATTTTTACAAAAAAACTAAGATATACTATTAAAATTTTCATATTCATGGGATCATTCAGCATTTTGGCAGGTAGTAAAATTGTTCAGATGATTTCTTGTAACAGTTGGCACTTACTGGGGGCTACAGTACTTGATAAAAACAATTGAGTATTCTAATGGCAAAATAGTACCTCATTGCCCATTTATTCAGTCATTTATTCCATGTGAATGTAGTGGTTCTCCATCTTGCCTGTATGTTAGGGTCACCTGTGATGCTTAAAAAAGGAAAACGACATGCCGATTAATCAGTATCTCTAAAGGTAGGTTTTAGGCATGTCTGTTTTGGTTTTAGGCATGTCTGTTTTGGAAAGCTTTGTAGTAATTTAATGAGTAGTTACAATGTGCCAGGCTCTGGAAATAAAGAGATGGAAGCTTAAGGACCTTACAGTCTAGCAGGCCAGAGGGAGAAACAAATCAGTAAACATATAAGTGTAATATGATATAAGGGCTATGATAGACACATAAATAGGTTGCAGTGGTATCATAGGAAGGAAGACCATCCAATTTAGACAGCTTGGAGATGGTAAAACTTGTGTTATGTCCTAAAGGACAAATAGAAGTAAGCCAGGCAAAGTGGAGTTTAGAAGAAGGTCATTCTGAGCAGAGAAACAGTGTATAAATATACTTTATGAAAGGGCATGATTATTTTGGGGGACTTAAAAATAGTTTAATGTGATAAGAGCAAAAAGGTGTACATAAAGAAGTGGTAAGACTTGAGGCTAAAGAGCTAGGCAAGATCTCTTTCATCAAGAGACTTTTGTGTTGAGCTAAGGAATTTGAATTTTATCCTGGCTACCTTAAGGAGCTAGAGGCTTGAATTTAGGCTTGAGGGGTGAGAAGGAGAAGAATAATATACATGTAAATAATACCCTATGAAGCAAAGACCTAAAAGATGTTTTTATTTAAAATATTAAAAATAAGAATGTTCCAGATTGGGCTTCTGGTTTGTGCTTATTTCCATGAATATAACCTTTTTGGCAGGTTTGAGCAGTTGTAATAAAATGAGAGGTGGAAAGGAAGTCACTAAGAAGAATCGGAGTTAGAATGAGAGATAGAAGGAAACAGGATGATGAGAGGGAGGTAGAAATAGAAGAGGGGCCAAAAGGTGATAAAGGTGGAAGGGAAGAGAGGAAACAGATACGTGATCTTTCATCTGGAGATACTCAGTGGAAAGAAGGCCTAATTCCAGAATTCATGCTTATGGCCTTAAAAAAAAATCCTGTTTCTCTTGTAATTAATGTTGGTTTAACAACTGCCATTGGAGCCATTGCCTGTCTTTTTGTTTGTTTGATTTTAAGGGGATGGAAGAATCATCCTCTTATATTCACAACTTTATAGCTCTCCAGACAGTACAGGTATATATATTTGTATTATATTATTCTACTGTATCAAATGAAGAATATCAGTTTTATAATTGTTCCATTTCCACCCTACTATGATAATATTTTTGTTTAATAGAGCAAAATAATCATAGCTTTTTTAGATTTAACATATGTGATTTTATCTTACAATTCTTACAGAATTTAATCTGATGGAATATAACTTTTCTCTTATTTCTTCTTATCTCACAACTTCAGGAAAAGGATGATAGAAATTAAACCTACCTTCTCTTAAAATTTTGGGCACAATTAGCAATTTAATGATTTAAGAAGCCCTGGTGGCATTAGTGATTAAGTGCTTGACTGCTAACCAAAACTCTCCCCCCTCCGCCCCCAAAACATGTTGCCATTGAGTTGATTCCAACTCGTAGTGACCCTGTGGGACAGAGTAAAATGGCTCCATAGTGTTTCCAAGGAGTGGCTCGTGGATTCAAACTGTCGACCCTTTGGCTAGCAGCCCAGCTCTTAACCACAGACATGAGAGGTTAAGATTTACAACACATTTTGGGGGGACACAGTTCAATCCATAACAAGACTGCTGTATGTAATGCAGGAGCCCTGGTGGTACAGTGGTTAAAGCACTTGGTTGCTAACTGAAAGGTCGGCAGTTTGAACCCCTAGCTGCTCTGAGGGAGAAAGATCTGGCAGTCTGCCTCCATAAAAATTACAGCCTTAGAAACCCTGTGGGGCAGTTGTACTCTGTCCTGTAGGGTCACTATGAGTCAAAATCTGCTTCACAGCAATGGGTGGGTTATATGAGAAGCATATAAAAACGCACTCCTTTTATAGCAGAAAGCTGGCTGCTTTTTTGGTGTGACAATTTTTTTAAGCAATATGATCACTTTCTAGTGTCAGCTTACAAATTGCTTAAAAGATAAAAATAAAACAGTTAATGCTTAAATAATCCTGAGTTTAGTTCTGTTTAGTGTGGAGTTAGTCCTGTTAGATAACCATTAAATTTTTTCATAGAAAAGACCTTTAAAAGGTCAAAAGTTAAAAAGTTATCTTGAATAATAACAGACTAGTTCTTTGTATAGTATAAATATAAATATGTAGGAGATACATACACAGTGTACCTCCAGAGGGGCCTCGTTTGGCAATCTTAAGTCTTAAATACGTAAAAAGGGAAAAAAGAAGATAGGAAAAAAAGTTTTGTCATCAGTGAAGTGGAATTTCCACATAGTATTTGAAAAGGGGGGAAAGGTTATAGACTTTCATTTTGTTAATGCAGTATATTCATACAGTTTGGCACCTGCTTTGTTATCAGAGTGATATTTACCATATTTTTATCGAATATCTTTTAGAAACAAATACCTAGTTCCTGTGTTTCCCCAGAAAGTTACCTTACAATTAAATTAATTGGTTGTTAATTACTTCTTAGTTTAAAAGTGTATGTAATATGACCAATAACCATTTCTACTCTGTTTATAACCCGTAGGTTCTAGACAGAGTATACGTATATACAGTCACAATGTCTTTTAAAATCCCAGAAATTGTTGAAAATGTCATGTTATTTAAATATTTAACAAGGATGGGATACTTACTTCTTTGTATCAATCAGAGGCTAAACGATGTCTCAGTAACTTCCAACCAAAAAAAAAATTAGTGGCTTATAACACCAAAGTTTTACTTCTTGCTCACTTTATGATATATTGACTGTGGCTGGAAGCAGCTCTGCTAAAATTTAATTTTCCTAAAGTTCAGTGAAACATATTGTTAATTCAGAAATTGATATGTTAGACAAACCATATTTAAGTTTACAGTATATATGTTGTAACAATTTACTAAAATTTATAAGTAGTGTAATCTATGATAAAGTGCTTAACCTTGAATGAAGTTTATGAGTACTTAAAATGTATTTATTTACATAAGTCAGTGTCCCAGAGAGTGTTTGGTGGAAAAATAGTCCTTAGAGGTGTCAACAAGGAAAAATTCTGGAGTCAAATATGTTGGGAAAACTATATACTATACCTGCCTCTTGGATATTTACAATATACACAAGAATATGAACAACTTGGAGAAACCCTTTTGTTCATTTAGCTTTGCTTAACCCAGTATTTCCCAGATTTTCTTGACTGCAGAACCTGTTTTTCTAAGTGCTATCTACCTAATTTTCTTAAGGAAATCCTGGCGTAAGGAAGTTGGTAGACTAACAACAGTTTATTCATTACATCTGGCTCCTCAGTACATGTCAAACTCTTCCTTAATTTTAGTAGTACTTAGTTAGCCTTTGTAATTGAAAAATAAATGATTTTATTTTTAAACCTCAGAATATCCCTGTTTAGGGAAACTTCCTGGTAGAATGAGTTATTCTGAATTGGATTCAGTTTGTGCATTTTCAGATATTCTTTTGGTATTCGGCCTGCGCCTCCTGTGCCTAGATCCTTAAAGTTGCCCTCAATACCACCCAGAAGGCGCTCATTGCCTCAGAAGTCGTATAATGGCATGTCATAGCTGACATTTTTAAGATTAGGACTGTGGAACAAGCTTGTTTTTAACTTTAATTTTTAAAAAATATTAAGACAAGGCATGACCAAATTCATATTTTTTAACCTTCTTATTTCATCTAACGAGAAAACAAAGATGATATGTATCTAACTGAAACCTAATCTTAGACATTAATTTATCTATATAAAATCTTCCATGGTGGTTTAAAAATTAATGTAGACTTTCCTGTTTTTTTCTCTGCCCTTTGTTAAGTTAAAAGTTAAGTTGCAAAATATAGGAAGTTAAATGCAGTGGTCAACAAAGACAGCTCATAGTTGTGGATAATTGAAAGTTGATTTTACACAAGAAGTGTAGTCTTTTTTTTTTTTTTAATTGAATGCTTATGTATACCCACAGCTCAGCCAGCAGGAGTGCCAGAAATCTTAAAGAAAAGCTTGCATAGCTGTTCAGTGAAAGGAGAAGAAGAAGTGTTTTTAATCGGCAAGAACTTTCTAAAAGGAACTAAGGTTATTTTCCAAGAAAATGTTTCTGGTAAGTAGGCATAATATTGGTACAGGGATTATTGCATATTTCACTTTGTAAAAAAGATATAGTCATAGTAACAGAAGAAAAACATTTTTCAAAAGTTTAGTAAGTCACTGTTTTTATTTCAATCAGATGAAAACTCTTGGAAGTCAGAAGCTGAAATCGACATGGAATTATTTCATCAGGTATAATTTAAACCATTTTATAATTTGGTTGTTTACTCTCTGAGAAATTCAGTTTTGTTCTGAATTTTTCCTGAGCCAGCAGATTAAATTTCTTCTTTATAACAAAGATTTGTGTGAATCATTTAAAGTTTCTTTCTTGAGTTTCTGTACTGAGATAGAATTATTCCAATGATGCTAGAAATGTGACCGATTCTCTATTTGAAAATTTTAAGAACATAAATTTTATCAATTTTATTTAAGTCACTTTCCCACCACAAAGAACAATGTTATCATTGTTAATAAATGAAACATTCTTTCCTACTGTTTATTTGCTCTGAGAATTTTGGATTATTTAAACATACTATATAGTTAAATCAAAGGGAAACTAGTATTTATTGAGTACCTGCTATGTGCCAGGTGTTTTATGTCTGTTACAGTTACCTTTTTTACATTCAGAAGCACTATTTATTACACTTAATATTAAAAACTCTGTATTTGTAGGACCACTTCATGTATTGTTTTCTAAATACCAAGTAAAAAGAGCTTGGAAACAAGGATAAAAACTTGACTGAATTAAGAATCTGGTTGTAGAACAGATAGGACCAAATCCATAGAGGTGAAGACTAATAGATGTGAAGGCCATGTTTATGAGCTAATGCAGATAGAAGGCAAGGTTGAATTGCACGTGCAGAAGAATAATATGTACAGGTGTAGATTACAGAGATAGACACTAGAAAAACAGGAACAAGCTAATGTGTAAAATTATCCAAAGCAAAAATTTAGGGTAAAGAGCAGAGGGTGATAGAAAAGACCATATGAAAGCAAGTGGAGAGATAGGAGAGGTAAAAATTGAAGAATATATAGCCAATTTATAAAAAAAAAGTTTTTAATTCTTTTGTTTTTAATTTTTTTTTAATTCCCTTACATATTGAAAAAAATAATAAAAATTTGTAACAGTGTATATAATATAAGGTGGAGCTTCCTATATGCCTAGACAAATGCTGTGTAGAACATTTTCCTCTAGCCTTATGTTACTACATGCTGTGGAAAAGAGATAGTGGGATTCAAGTCATTCCTTTATACACCATTGGACAATTTCTGCTAGGGTTCATTGCCAGACTAGTCTTAACTGAAGTTCTAGTACCTGCTTTGTCTTTAACAATCTGTTATCTAAGTAAGACAAGTCACTTTTGTGCCTCAGTTTTCTAATACTTAAAATAAGCTCTTTCACTAGATGGTTTGAGACACCTTCTAACTCTGGCATTTTATGATTTCATGTATAACTTGTTGGTCAGACCATTCTACTCCCCAAGAATCAGCAATGGCTTCCTCTGGAGGACTCCTAAGGTTAGGGACAATGTATTGTACCTCTTCTGTGTTCTTCATAATACCAAGCACATAATATATACTCGTGAAAAGCTTGTTAGTTCATTTTCTTCACCACTGAAGAAAAGATCTCTCTGTGGTGTAAGGTCCCTTGTTCTTCTTTCTGAGGGCACTTCAAACCCTAGTTTCAACCAGATTCTTGTATGCCTGTGTTTTGATCCTGACTGAAGCTTAATTTATCTTTGCAATACTTTCGTGTGGCATGAATATGTTTTCTTTTTTGATGCATTGCTTGTGATACAGGCAGTCCCTGGGTTAATAATGTCCAACTTAGGGACAACTTGTACTTAAGAACTCACTGCCATAAAACCTATTATATTAAAAATTTGATTTAAATACAGTGGTTCATAATAAAAAACACACTACTTTTTTGACGCTCATGAAAACATTGCATGATTTGGAAGTGTTTTATATGCTTAGAAAGGTAAAATGTATACTATATACTAAAACAAACATTTGACTGACGCTAAGTAAGAACCATATGTAACTGTTCTGACTTACCTACAAATTCAACTTAAAGACAGACTTAGGAACAGATCTCATTCGTAACCTAAGGACTGCCTGTATTCCATTACAATGTTATTTCTTACTTTATCTTATGATGCAGTTTTATAGATAAGAGAAGTAGTTCTGGAGATGGAGGGACTTATATATTATACAAAATATTAATAGCCCCAACAAATTATGGTCTTAACTTGCTGTTTCATTTAGAACTTAATATTAAGAACTTGTTACCTCCTTCCCTTCTTTTCTCCCTCCCTTCCTTTACCTTTGAGGCATTGGCTAGTTGCGTTTTTAAAAACACTTTTTCAGGGCAGTTGTGACACCAGCTACAATAGATTACAGAAGAATAATTATAAAAATAAGACGTGGTGCAATGGAAAGGAATTATGTCCTTATTTGGTGACTATATTTAGAGGTCCTGGAGTTTTTGCAAGCCAAGTATGTAAACAAACTAAATCATAATGTGATCTTTCATTAATTCTGTGGCTCTGCTTTTCATTTTAAAATTTTTATCTTTTTCATAGAGAGCTTTGACTTTCATTTTTTTCCTAAGAGGTTTTCTGGGAAGTATTTTCTTAGAGTGGAATCAGAATTGCCATATAAAGAATTGATTCTAGATATTATATTAAGGAAATAAAACAAACATTTAGAGGGAAAGATGATGAGAAAATATTTTGAAAGAAAAGAATCTTTGGGTGTGGTCAATAAAGAAATATCAGGCCTACACATAAAAGTAGAAAGGGCAACTATAATATTAAAAAATTCCCAGAAGATGGTATAAGTAGAAAAGACCATTTAAAGGTAACTCTGCAAACTTCAGTTATGAATAATTGTAATAGTCATTTATTTGCAACCTCCATCCAAATCAACTCATCAGGTATTAAACTTTTTCTATTATATAACAGTTGAGATTAATGTAGTCTAGGAAGACAGTTCTTTGTCTAATTTCTGGCTCCTCTAGTCAAGGCTAGATATATCCCATGCTCCTGTATACCAAATGTGATGGGCACATGGTCATTATATCTACTCTCATTTTAACAACTTTAGATGAATTCTGTATGGCCTAATTGCATATTAAAATATATATTTTTAAGATAAGTTAGTTTTGAAAGAAGGCAGGAGTTCAGCAGCTTGACATGCAGAAGTAAAAAGAAACTAGAAGCTGAAAACAGGTATATTAGTTTATTAGTTGGAAGAAGTATACAATTTGACAAAAACTTGTTTTAGAAAGCATGAAGCAGAGGGATTAGTGTATCAAAAATAGAGAATTGTATAGATTGTCACTTCTCATTTTTTAGTCTTCTGAGTTCTTTCCATGGTACTTTTTAGAGTATAAGAATAACAAGTAAGGAATTAGTAGTTATTTGTGGGCAAATAGAAAAAAATTTTTGGATGTTTTATGTATTAAAAAATAACAAAAAAGAATAGCTTAGGGGAAGTTGGAACTTTAAATATAAGTGTCCTCAGGGAGTTTTATGTTCTTGCAGTTGGAGAGAGACAAAAGAACAAGCAGATAGTAGTAGTAATTTCAGGTGGTGATAAGTGCTATTATGGAAATAAACAAGATTTATATGATAAGGTCACGGAAGGGTGCTACATCAAATAGGGTGCCTGAGAAGGCTTCTCTCAGGAGGTTGACATTTGAGTAAGACCTAAAAGTGGGTAAAGGAAGAAGCCATTTGAAAAGGTGAAGAAGAATATTCCGGTCAGAGAGAGAAAGTGTAAAGAATCTTAGGTAAAAGTGAATTTAGTTTAAGAGTGGACTGAAAAGGTCAGTATGACTAGAGTGCGGTGAGTGAGGAAGAAAGTGGGAAATGAGATGAAGATGACAATGCAGGGGATTTTGCCTTAAAAGTGGCCATAAGATGAATGTTCTGATTTCTGTGAACCTGAGTTTTGAAATACATTTTTTTCTTAATTAGATTTTTTAAACTTTATAGCTAAAAGTAAGAGTACTTAAAAATTGTTTCATTTCAGAAATTTAAATGTTGCTTCTTTTTTTGACTCTTGTACTTTTCTTTAAATTAGAATCATCTTATTGTGAAGGTTCCCCCATATCATGACCAACATATAACTTTGCCTGTATCGGTGGGAATTTATGTAGTGACCAATGCTGGAAGATCTCATGATGTTCAGCCATTCACCTACACTCCAGACCCAGGTATGTCAAAATGAAAAGTGGTGAACTAAAATGAATGTTTAATTTCTAGTTCTTTGAAAGGATATGAAGACTAACCAACCAAAAGAAAAATTTATTCACTAAGATGAATTGATAACTAGTTTGTTTTGGATCAGGTATTATTTCCTAACAAGACAGCCACCAAATACTGCTTTTATTCTTATGTTAGGGGACTCATTTCCAAGCTGGAAGATGGCATAATGGGGAAAGGGACCCCCGGCCTGCCACCCTACTTTTCTCACTCCTGGCTCCATTCTGTACCTAGAGGGCCTTGATGCCTCAGCCAGTGCTTCCAAGCTCTGTCTACCCTGTAGGCCTAAGAGAGCACACACAACCTGGATGTTTGTACAGGGAATTCTGGGATACTGAGTACTTGGTACATGGCCAAAGGGGGTGGGAGAGGGCTCAAGTGAACATATCCTGACTCTACAGACTGTCAGACACAAGCCCCTCTGAAGCTTTCTGGGCCTATACACCAAACCCCATACATATTACATGCATGCTCTCAGGCACTTAGTTCTTGGCAGAATCTTAAAACCTTTATTTCATTCCCAGTTGGTCCCTGAAGCTTTGAACTGTTAAAGCACCTTTAATTTTTTTACTTTACCACATTAAGAAACCAAAACCCAACCTGTCCAGTGGATTCCAACTCATAGCAACCCTGTAGGACAGAGTAGAGCTGCCCTGTAGGATTTCCAAGGAGCTGCTGGTGGATTTGAACTGCCAACCTTTTGGTTAGCAGCCAGACTCTTAACCACTACACCACCAGCGGTCTATGATGTTAAGATACAGAAATAACGTTAGACATTATTTTCAGTGACTCCACAATGGTAATTCCTGTAAGAAACAGGTATATATATTCATATAATTTTTGCTTCTCTGAAAACAAACTACTAATAACTTGATTTAAAAGTAGAAATTTAAAATTTTCTCAAGGATTAGTTTCTGTTTTTAAATCTGTAATTATTAATGTCTTGCTTAAATTGTATATGGATGTGTTTTCCATTCATTTCCCTATAAATCATTTGTCAGACCCACTATGCTTACTAAGATAAATTATTTAACTTAATTCTTAGAAGATGTGTACAATTTTATTTCTCTCTTTATTCAGTGAAGTTTAACTTGTTTGACATTGTCATGTCAAGAATAAGAAATTGAAAGTAAGCTAACTCAAATGCTGTTTTGAAATAACTTACAGAATAAAAAATACATATATTGAGAAATATAAATTTATTTAAATAAAAATAATGATTTTAAGCAAGAATTTATGTAACTTTATTGTTTAGAACTGATCTCTTAGGCTTATCAAATTTAAAGTTGTTATTGTAGATGTAGTTGATATGATTAGATATAGTAGCTCAGCAATTTTCCATTAATATTGACAAAGTTTTTTTTAAGACTTTACCAAAAGAGTAATCATAATTCTATACATTCAGTATGTTCTTCACAGTTACTTTAATTCAGTTTAAACTTTGACTAATGTTTCTGAGTAGGTATTTTTTCTTCAATCATTTAATAGGTAAACGGTGGGGTTTTTTTTTTTTTGCTAGTGTTGCAGTATAGTTGATAAGTTATGAATGTCTAATATCAATCTTGTACTTATCTGATACCATTAATATGTATACTGTTGCAAGAAGGATTTGTTTAAGTTGTTTTTTGGGTTTTGCTTTTTTTGTAAGTGAGCATAGTCTTCTGCCCACTTAGCTACTGGCAAATCTAGAGAACAGACTGCTGATTACAAAAACTCATCTCAACCTGGAATTTCTGCTAAACAAATAATTTAATGATGTTTTGTGAGAAAGTATTCTAATTAGAGAACTTTAAGATACACATTTGTTAGGATGAATAAGTTAAAGTAAATACATTTTATCTTTTAATAGCAACAGCTGGTACTTTGAATGTAAATGTGAAGAAGGAAGTATCTAGTCCAGCAAGACCTTGTTCTTTTGAAGAGGCCATGAAAGGTACCAGATTGATTCTTCTCAAATATTATAAATAGATGATCCTATGTGTTTTTTAAAGAAGCCCTGGTGGTACAATGGTTAAGCACTCGGCTGCTAACGAAAAGGTTAGAGGTTCAAACCCACCCGGTAATCCGCAGGAGAAAGATGTGGCAGTCTGCTTCTATAATGATTTACAGCCTTGGAAACCCTATGGGGCCATTCTGCTCTATCCTAAAGGGTCACTAGGAGTTGGAATTGACTTGATGGCAGCAGGTTTGGGTTTTTTTGGATATGTTTTCTCTAACCTTAGTTTTTTGTTTACTCTTATGTACTTAGAACACTTAGCAGGGTATCTTTCATATTATAAAATAAATATTTGTTTAACTTTGCTGAATGCAGAAGCTTGTTTTTCCAGATTGATATTCACCATATAAACATACTTGTTTTTTCCTAACATATGTTGGAGTAGAGGAGTTTCTGTATTTATTTTTAAATTCCTCATATTAAAAAATCTTAAAAGTACATATAAAGTACAGTAACATATATAAGATAGAGTTTATAAAGGTTCTTGCTACAAATAAGATTAATACTTGACACTGAGACTAAAGAGACCAAAAAATAAACTACAGACATTTGAAAAAGTTACTTTAGGTTCTTTAATTATTCTTTCTATTGATATTCTTATTTACTTCCCTGCCAGTCCCAAAAGACAGTGAAGATAATATACTTATATCTTCAGAATGTTACAATGTAGTATAGTAGATTCTTAGCAGATTTCTAATACTACTGTGGCATACGATGATGATGCTTTTGTACCTTTGTTATATGAAGATACTGCTTACATGATGGTCATTGATTTATTCCTATAATTCTGGCGTTTATATTTTTCTGCCCTGAAATTCATATGTGTTACATCAAATTAACAGTATTTTAAAAAATACCTATTTATGTTTTCAAGGGACATGCTTAGTAAACTTTATCAAATAGAATGAAATTTTTTTCTATTATCAGTCAGCATCCACATATAAATGTGTTCAGTATAGCTTGCCATTATAATTTTTGACCATGAATACTTTCCAGAGTAGATTAGGGAGGAGTTTGTTTAGCTGCCACCTAGTCAGCCCTCAACTCATGACAACCCCATGCACAATGGAACAAAATGCTGCCCGTACTGTGCCATCCCCATGATTGGTTGTGGATCAGACTGTGATCCCTAGGGTTTTCATTGGCTGATTTTCGGAAATAGATCACCAGGCCTTTCTTCCTAGTCTGTTTTAGTCTGGAAGCTCCACTGAAAACCTGTTCAGCATCATAGCAAAGCACAAGCCTCCAGTGACAGACAGGTGGTGGGTGCACATGAGGTGCGTTGGCTGGGAATCAAACCAGGGTCCGTGGAGTGAATGAAAATTCTGAATCACCACTCCTCCTAAGGAGGAATTATGGACATAAATAAACTGCCAAATCTATCAGGTTGAACTGCAGGCAAATTTACAAATGTTAGTCACAGCTGACCTTTATTGAACATATACTAAGTGCTAGACAATATGGCAAGCTCTTTATAGGTATTATCTCATTTAATCTTCACAGTTTTATAATTCTCATTTCATAGATATGGAGGCTGAGGCTCCAGAGAGGTTAAATAATTTGCTGAAGGTCACTTAGGTAGGATTAAAAAAGGATTGGTTGAGCTTCAGTATGTAAGGTAATGCATCTAAGCAAAAATAATTCAAATCATGTTTATAAGATGAATAATTTTATAATTACTTCATTATTAAAGAAAGAGATATTTGTGGTCTGTCCTTTCAACTTTGGGGCATCCATACTTTTCTTCAGAAATCCCTTGATGCTGCTTTCATAGAACATTAGGCTAGGTAGAATCTAATCAATGTGAAATTTCTCACACAAGATTATAAATTCAAGGTTAAAAGGTTTTAAATTTAAAATTAAATGCTATGTTTAATTTTTGATAATAAAAAGATTAAGTCTTTTGATCAGAACCTTACTCGCCTAAGAAATGGATAAGAAACCAAAAAAATACATCCATACACGTTACTCTTTTTCACTATTCAGACTTCCTTATTTTGAACTGACAGTTACTTTCTAACTAAAAATATGGTAAAAAATTTTTTATGAAGATACAAAATAAAATTAATTTGGATGCTAAACTATCTTACTAGTTTAAATTTTTTTTTGTCATTTTACATATAATATTAATTGGGGGTTCCTGATTGATTAAAAAAGCAGTAACTTTCAGAACTAGAAATTCTCCTTGACAAATAGCTTACTTTTATGATTTCTTAAAATCAGAATTTTAGGATAATGCCAAGGTGTTGTGTGGGAGATTTAATTAGGTATGCTTTAATGATGAAGACTCAGCAACATAAATGAATTTGTGTTATGGCAGTAATCCTCCAACTAATATTCTTATTAAAAAAACCATCAATTACAATATGATTTAGAACCTGATAAAATATGTTATTATGGCCAGATATTTGGAACCTTTCTTTCTAAAGTGAGCTTCTAATTCCTTGGGAGGTTTGGGGGTGGTGGGGAGATGACAACTGTACAGCTACTTAGTGAGGTATTAAGTCCAATGCCAAAGCATCATGATGCATTTTCATTTTTACCCAACTGTGTGTATAGCCTTAAAAACAAAAAGTAATACAAATCAAATGATAAGATAACAACAGTGTAAACTATTGTTAATGGTTTCTTAGGAATATTTCCAGAAAGTTTTCTTTATACCTGTAGATATGTATGTAAACACTAGACAGATTACCAAGGACTCCGTGATGTAGGTTTAGGACCTAGAGGTAAAGTATTGATGCGGATTCTCTCAGTTTCATCTTCTGTAGGGGAAAAAAACTGTTGTCGTCGAGTTGAATCCAACTCATGGCAACCCCATGTGTGTAGAGTAGAACTGCACTGCATAATTTTTAAGGCTATGACCTTTTGGAAGCAAATTGCCACTCTGGGTGGGTTCAAACCATCAACCTTTTGGTTAGTAGTTGAGCACTTAACTCTTGCACCACCCAGGGGTCAGCTTCTGTAAGGAATGGTTACTTGGATGAGTATGAAAAATAGCTGAGAGCGTATACTTCTCTCATATTGGTTGCAGCTGTGTAGAAAGGTTAAGAAGCTTGAAGGAACCATAGAGATAATCTAGTTCAGTCTCATTTTATAGGTGAATAAACTAAGGCTTAGAGAGGTTAAGTGATTTGCTCAAGGTCACACAGCTAGTAAATGATAGTGGTTGCAACCTAGTTTTCCCCCACCAGTCTATATTTTTATCATTCTTTTTCTTTCCTTATAAATATTAATTTATATCACCGTACATATTTATATTTGGCCTAAATGCTACTTGCCTGACAAAGAACTTTTAATAAAGATTATTGTTATCTCAGTTTCAAAAGTTGTCATTATTTGGCATGGGTGGAAGAGATGACTGTTTAAAAGCTTTGTGGCATAAACTATCAATACAAGTATTTTTCACAAATTCTAATAGATATTGGGTTGATTAAATATGTCTGTCTTATTTACCTCTTGGATTTCCTGAATTGGCTTAAAAGGTCCCCTACAACCTCTAGGTAATACATAGACTTTACTGGTTCATAGGTTTTTCCTCCCTCAATGAAATGTAATTTCCAGGTGATAGAGACTTATCCATTGTATTCATCACTGGATCCCCAGAGCCTAGAGCAGTGCCTTTAACACTGTAAGAGCTTAATACATACATCCTGAAAATGTAGAGGAGAAAGATATGGTGACATCTCTCAAGCCATTTAATATTGTTTAAAAGTCCATTAAAATACAGTTGTGGATTCTGGGACAAGATGGTATAGACTCAGTTTTACCTGTTTCGCCTCTCTAAATACAACTAAATACCTTGGAAATAATTCAACAGATAAACATAAAAGGACTTTAAAGTGTGGAAAGACGAAGGTGGATTGTCTAGGGCTCTCAGAACTTGAAGAACAGCACAGTGAGTTTCCTGAGTTTTCTCTTTTTAATCTTCCATTTATCCTGGACTGGGTGTCAGAGAGGCCTGCAACCCAGAACTACCAGTAGGCATAGACAAAAAATAAATCATTAAATAAACAAGAAAAGCCTGTTCACTTTGGCCAAAGGACTGGGAAGGGGAAAGCCCAGTAGAGACTTAGTGAGAAGACTGATACCTAGTGGCAGCAGCTGGCCTGCTAGCAGAGTTTGGAGGCCAGCCCACCCCATACCACACCTGCCAGTAACAGCAAGCTCAGTCTCCCCACCGCAGCAGGAACATTAGAACCTTGGCAGGCCAACCCACACCATGCCCCATATCTGCCACCAGTATTGAGTCCAGTCTGCCCACAGTGGTACCTGTGAGGGCCAGCACACACTAGTTCCTACATATGCCAGCAACAGCACTGGATCAGTCTGTCTGCAGGAGTGGCAACAGCAGAACCCAGGAAGGCAACCATCCTGTGCCGCACACCTGACAGCAGTAGGCAGGCCCCTCTACCTGCATTGGTCATGCCAGCAGTCTCTTATCTTCCCCGAACAGCAGCGAGAGACAGACACCTGGCAGCTCCTGACCTTCTACCCAGGAGCAGAAGATCCAGACCAAGTGTCTTGCAGCCTTCTACCCAATGGCAGAAGGCAACCCAGCCAGCAGCAGAAGGTAAACCAGGCTTGGGATCTCCCAACCCTTCTTCCTCAGCAGTACTGGCAGAGTTAGAGCAGGAAGCCCACTGGCAGTAGGAGACCAGAGAACATGCCAGGAGAAACTTTTTCTGTCCTGCACATCTGGCATCTTTCAACCCCACCTAATGACACCAGGCGGCCCAGGGAAGTACCTTTTGCTTCTGCAGGCTGTGCCAGCAGGGATCCAGCTAGAGCTGAAGCAGAGCCAGAACAATGAAGCAGACCAGAATAATACTGCAAGGGCTCAGAAAACTGTAAATCGCACTGCAACTACAGCGCACAAAAATAGACTCAATCCCAGAGGTCACCTTTCAGCCAAATAATAGACTGACCTATAAAATAAACATTAACACTGGTGAAGAATACGCCTTAGAAGAATCAACTATACGAGACCAAAAGGGCAACAATTACCCAAAAGCAAAGATGAGAAGGCAGGGAAGGATAGGGAAATTGGACAAATGGAAACGGGGAACCTAGGGTGGAAATGGGGAGAGTGCTGACACATTGTGGGGATTGCAACCAATGTCACAGATCAATTTGTGTATGCATTATTGAACAGGAAACTCATTTGCTGTGTAAACTTTCACCTAAAGCACAATAAAATGTCCCCCCCCCAAAAAAAATGTAGACTAGAACTTGCATAGAATAAATAGAGTGCTAAAATAGGATCAAGATTCCTCTAACAAAATATGCAGAGTGTCCAGAATACAATTAAAAATCGCTTGTCGTAATAAGAACCAGGAAAATCATGACTTGAATGAGAAAAGACAGCTGATGTTAGTACTGAGATGAATCAGATGTTGGAACTATCTGGCAAAAGTTTTAAAGAAGCCCCCATAAAATTACTTCAGCAAGTAATTATGATTTCCCTTGAAACAAATGAAAAAATAGAAAACCTCAGCAAATAAATGGAAGTTATAGAAAGAACCAAATGGATATTATAAAACTGAAAAATACACTAAATGTGGCTTGGTGGGGGACTCAATGTAGTAAAGACTCAGTAGTAAAGTGGAGATGACTGAGGATAAAATCCATGAACTTAAAGGCCAATTAATAGAACTTACTCTGTCTGAACAACAAAGAAAAATAGATTGAAAAGAAAAGAAAAAATAAGAACAGAGCCTCAGGGATCTGTGTGAAAATTATGTCATTAGAAGTCCAGGAAGGAGAGGAAAGAGAATGTGAGGCTAAAAAAGTATTCAAATAAATAATGGCCAGAAACTTCCCAAATTTGGTGAAAGACATAAACCTACAGATTCAAGAAGGTTAATAAACCCAAAGAAATCTACACCAAGGCACATCATAATTAAACTTATAAAAACTAAAGACAGAAGGAAGTTCTGCTGAAAGAACATAACTGTCAACCACAAATTCTCTATCTGGCAAAATTACCTTTCAGGAAAGACATTCTCAGATGAAGGAAAACTAAAAAAATTATTGCCAGCAGACCTACCCTTAAAGAATGGCTGAAAGAAGTATTCCAAACAGAAAGGAAATAACAGAAGAAAGCTTGGAACTTCAGAAAGGAGAAAATCTTTGGGGCCTAGAGCTAGACAAACAGCTCTTATTCTTAGACTTGATACTGAAAGCCCAATCCATAAAAGGGAGAATTGGTAAATTAGACCTCATCAAAATTTTAAAAAAAAACTTTTGCCCCTTGAAAGATACTTTGAAGAGGATGAAAAGACAAGGTACAGACTAGGAGAAAATATTTGCAAACCTGTGTCCAACAAAGGACAAGTATCTAGAATATATAAAGAACTCTCAAAACTCAACAGTAAAACCCGAAAACCAGTCCAGTTAGAAAATGAGCAAAACATGAACAGCTATTTCATGAAGAGGATATACAGATGGCAATAGGCACATCAAAAGATGTTCAACTTCATTAACCATTAGGGAAATGCAAATTAAACCACCATCACAGTGGCTAAAATGAAAAATAGTGACAACACCAGATGTAAATGAGGATATAGAGGAACTAACTCGCTCATACTTTGCTGGTAGGAATGTAAAATGGTACAGCCATATTGTTAAACAGTTTGGCAGTTTCTTTTAAAACTAAACACGTGATTACCATATGAGCCAGTAATTGCACTCTTGGTCTTTTATCCCAGATAAATGGAAATTCATGTTCACAAAAAATCCTGTACTTGAATGTTCACAGTAGCTTTATTCTTAATAGCCAAAAACTGTAAATAGCTCCAGTGTCCTTTACTGGGTAAATGGTTAAACAAATTGTGGTATATCAATACCATGGAATACTATTCAGCAATAAAAAGGATTGAACTATTGATACATGCAACAGCTTGAATGAATCTCCAGAGAATTATGCTGAGTGATAAAAGCCAGTCCCAAAAAGTTACATTCTGTATGACCTCATTTATATAACGTTTTTGAAATGACAGAATTATAGAAATGTAGAACAGATTAGTTGTTGCCAGTGGTTAGGACATGAACAAGGGTAGGGAGTTAAGTCGTGTATGGTTATAAAAGGGCAGCATAAGGGATCCTTGTGGTGATGGAACTGTTTGTATCTTGTTCGGTGGTAGATACACAAGCCTACACATATATTAAAATAGCATAGAACTAAATACACACATGAGTACGGTAAAACTAGGAAAATCAGAACAAGATAGGTGGATTGTATAAATGTCAGTATCCTAGTTGTGATATTATGCTATAGTTTTGCAAGATACTATCATTGAGGGGAACTAGGTAAAGGGTACACTGGATCTCTCTGTATTGTTAATTTTTTTTGCAAAGATTTTTGATACACAATTTTTCATTTATCAAATTTGGAAAGTTTTTTAAAATGTTAATATTCAGTGCTTATGAATATGTGATAAAACAGGAAATACAGAGAAATAAACAAGTAGCAATTTGACAAAAATACATCAAAAGCCTCAAAATGAACATACCTAGAACTATTCTACTTCTTGGTAGCTATCATAAGAAAGTAATCTTTAATGTGAAAATTATTTTATTCTCAAAAGATGTTTGTGTTAATATTGTCTGTAATATCAAAAGTAAACAGTTTAGAGTCCAAGGATACATCTTCATAATAGAAAATTATGCAGCTACAAAATGATATTTGCAATGAGTTTTTAATAAACTAGGAAAAAGCTTATGTCATAATGTACTAGGAACAAAACTGTCTCTAAACTTGTACGCAGACTATAAAGACTATTTTTAAAAGTCGTGGAGAGAAGGCAAATATAATGAAATGTTAGTATACTGGCTGTCTTGTGTAGTGTAGATATGTTTTTTTGTTTTTACTTTTCTGTATTCTCCAAATGTTTTACAGTAAGTATGGCCCCTGCTTTTTTATTTTTAATAGCTTTATTGAAATATAATTCACATACCATACATTTCACCAATTTAAAGCATATAATTCAATGACTTTTCGTGGATTCACAGAATTGTGCCCTGGCCAACCATTAATCTACTTTATGTTTTTGTAGAGTTGCCTATTCTGGATATTTCATATAAATGGAATCATACAATATGTGGTCCTTTGTTATTATCTTCTTTCACTTAGCATAATGTTTTTAGGGCTCATCCATGTTGTAACATGTATCAGTACTTCCACTTCTTTTGATCACCAAATAATATTCCATTGTATGTTGTTGTTGTGTGCCAGCAAGTTGATTGTGACTCCTAGCAGCCCTATAGGCAGAGTAGAATTGCCCCATCGGGTTTCCTAGGCTATAACCTTTATGGGAGCAGATCGCCAGGTGTTTTCTCCTGTGGAGCGGCTGGTGGTTTTGAACCACCGACCTTTTGGTTAGCGGTTGAGTGCTTATCCATTGTGCCACCAGTATAATACACCATATTTTGTTCTCTGTATTATTTCTTACAAGTGCAGATGAATATAAAATAATCTGATAATAAAAAGATTAAATATTTTAAAGTTTAAAATAAAACAATAGAAAATATATAGTTACATGTTGTCTTAGTCATCTTATGCTGCTGTAACAGAAATACCACAAGTGGTGACTTCAACAAACAGAAGTTTATTCTCTCAGACTAAGTAGGCTAGGAGTCCGAATTCAGCTCTGGAGAAAGAGTCTTGTCCTCAATCTTCCCCTGGACTAGGAGCTTCTCTCTGCAGGGATCAAGGGTCCAAAGGATGCACTCTGCTCCCAGTGCTGCTTTCTTGGTGGTATGAGATCCCCTTTGTCTCTCTGCTCGCTTGTCTCTTTTATATCTCAAAAGGATTGACTTAAAACACAGATTAAGTCCTGCCTCATTAACATCATAAAGGTAGAATTTACAACACGTAGGAAAATCACATCAGATGATAAAATGGTGGGCAGTCACACAGCACTGGAAATCATGGCCTAGCCAAATTGATACACATTTTTGGAGGACACAATTCAATCCATAACACATATCAAGAATGATCATGTTTAAACAACAAGATTTCAGAAATGGACAGTGTCATAGAAGGGTTGAGGAGCAGGTTTCAAACGATGGAAGATAGGATCAGCGAAATTGAAGACAAACACTTGGATACAACTCTGTTTGAGGAAAAATCAGAAAAAAGAATGAAGAAAAATGAAGAAACCCTGAGAATTATGTGGGATACAATCAAAAGCAAAAATCTGTGAGTGGTTGGAGTTCCAGAACAGGGAGAGAAAACAGAAAACACAGGATCATTGAAGAATTGCTGACAGTAAACTTCCCCCAATATCATGAAAGATTGAAAAGCTGACCATCCGAGAAGCTCAACAAACCCTATATAGGATAGACCCCAAAAGAAAATCACCAAGGCATATCATAATCACACTCGCTAAAACCAAAGACAGAGAATCCTGAGAGCAGCTCAAGAAAAACAAAAAGTCACATGCAGAGGAGAAACAATAAGACTAAGCTCAGATTATTTGGCAGAAACCATGCAGGCAAGAAGGCAATGGGATGGTATATACAAAACCTTGAAAGATAAAATTGCCAGCCAAGAATAATATACCTGCAAAACTCTTGTTCAAATATGATGGTGAAATTAGGTCATTTCCAGATAAACAGAAATTAAGGGCCTATGTAAAAACCAAGCCAAACTTACAAGACTTATTAAAGGGAGTCCTTCGATCTGACAACAAACAACATCAGACCATAGGCTGAAAATAGGACACAGGATTGTACTAGCCAGATACCAACCTAGGAAATGAACTCTTAAGGACTGTGCAAAACCAAAAGAATTACAAAAGGGAACCAGAGAGGTTAATCTGTAAATGACAACAGCATCAGGACATTACAAGGGAATAAATGGTGTAGGTATAGAATCTTCTAATGGAGAGGAAGGCAAGGCGATACCAAGTAATAATAGACTGGTTCAAATCTAGGAAGATACACGGGTAAATTTCAAGGTAACCACAAAGAAAGTTAACAAACCTACTCATCAAAATAAAGAAGAAAAACAAAGTCTCAGTAAAAACAAAACCTACAAAAACAAAAGAAAAAAAAAGTCCATAAACAAAAGGAACTCAGCACAGGAGAGTAAGAGGAACAAAGAAAACATCAGCACCACAAAAAAAAAGCACTACAAAATGCAGTCCCACTCCTAGGAATATATCCTAGAGAAGTAAGAGCCGTCACATGAATAGACATATGCACACCCATATTCATTGCAGCATTGTTCACAATAGCAGAAAGATGGAAACAACCTAGATGTCCATCAACAGATGAATGGATAAACTGTGGTACATACACACAATGGAGTATTATGCAAAGATAAAGAACGATGAATCTGTGAAGCGTCTCATAACATGGATGAAACTGGAGGACATTATACTGAGTGAGATAAGTCAGTCACAAAAGGACAAATATGAGACGTCTATTGTAAAAAACTCATGTAAAAGTTTATACACGAAAAGAAACAATCTTTGTTGGTTACGAGGGGTGGGAGGGGTAGGGGGAACTAAATAGACAATAGATTAGTGGTAACTTTGGTGAAGGATAAGACAGTACACAATACTGGGGAAGCCAGCACAGCTTGTACAAGGAAAGGTCATGGAAGCTCCGTAGACACTTCCAAACTCCCTGAGGGACTGAATTGCTGGGCGGAGGGCTGTGGGGACCATGGTCTCGGGGAACATCTAGCTCAACTGGCATAACACAGTTTATAAAGACAACGTTCTACATTCTACCTTGGTGAGTAGCATCTGGGGTCTTAAAAGCCTGTGAGTGGCCATCTAAGATACTCCACTGGTCTCATCCCTTCGGGAGCAAGGGAGAATGAAGAGAACAGGATACAAGGAAAAGATTAGTCCAAAGGACTAATGGACCACAGCTACTAAGGCCTCCACCAGACCGAGCCCAGTACAGCTAGATGGTACCCGGCTACCACCGACAGCTCTGACCAGGATCACAACAGAGGGTTCTGGACAGAGCTGGAGAATGATGTAGAACAAAATTCTAACTCACAAAAAAGACCAGATTTACTGGTCTAAAGGAGACTGGAGAAACCCTGAGAGTATGGCCCCCAGACACCCTTTTAGCTCAGTGGTGAAGTCATCTCTGAGGTTCACCATTCAGCCTGGGAGTGGACAGCCCCATAAAACCAAATGGGACTAATGAGATACAGCAGTCCAGGGACAAGGGCCAGAAGGCAGAAGGGGACAAGGAAGCTGGTGATAGGGAACCCAAGGTTGAGTAAGGACAGTGTTGATGTGTTGTGAGGTTGTTAACCATTGTCATAGGGCAACATGTGTATAGTTAAATGAGAAACTATTTTGTTCTGTAAACCTTCATCTAAAGTGAGAATAGCAGCACAATTGGAAGAGTGTAGTTGATGTCACTGAACTGTGCATGTATAAATTTTTGAAATGGTGTATCTTTGGCTTTGTATATTTTCACCAAAAAAAAAAGGTCGAGAAGGGAGAGGATTGACATGTTGTGGGGTTGTTAACCAATGTCATAGAACAATATGTGTACTACTGTTTCATGAGAAACTATTTGTTCTGTAAACCTTCACCTGAAGTACAATTAAAAAAAAAAAAAAAAAGATTAATGAGGCACAGCAGTACAGGGACAAGGACTAGAAGCCAGAAGGGGACAGGAAAGCTGGTGATAGGGAACCCAACATTGAGAAGGGACAGGGTTGACATGTTGTGGAGTTGTTAACCATTGTCATAGGGTAATATGTGTACTAACTGTTTAATGAGAAACTATTTGTTCTGCAAACCTTCATCTAAGGTACAAAAAAAAAATTATGTATGTGATATCCAATTGACAACAGCAACTCAAAAGGTTTGATGGGATGCGTAGGGGGCAGTGAGTTGAAGATAATGGTGAAAGAATAATTTGGAAAAGGATAGTGAGAATAGCACTACAACTGAAAGAATGTAATTGATGTCACTGAATTGTACATGTAGAAATTTTTGAAATGGTGTAACTTTGGCTGTGTTTATTTTCACCAAAAAAAGGTCCTCCAAGTTCGAGAAGGGAGAGTGTTGACATGTCTTGGGGTTGTTAACCAGTGTCATAAAACAATATGTGTACTGACTGTTTAATGAGAAACTATTTGTTTTGTAAACCTTCATCTAAAGTACAATTAAAAAAAAATTCAAAAAAGAATGATCATGTTCCAGGTGTTATTTTAAATTTATTGCTTGGGGGAGAAGCCATCTAAAGTAGCCAGAAACATTTTGGCCATACGTAAGGATGCATGTCATAATTATCTAAGTTTTTACAAGAAAGCATCATACTTTTCAAATTGTACATGCCGATTAGGCCATAGAAAGAATTCTTTTTTGTGTATTATAATATTCTCATTTTACCAGTATTTAAAGTTCTGGATTAGATTTATAATTAAATTTTCTAGTAATCTTGCATGTGGTACAGTTTCCTTTTTTTCATTTTAGGTATTCTTATAGCTATACAGAGTTGCTGTTTAGACATAAAGAATGTAGTTAAGTGAGAAATATTTTAGGGTTGCCTTTGGGGGTTTGTTGTATTTAATTTTCCAAAAAAATTAAATCACATAAAAGAAGTAGTCTGATAAATAGAGATGTATCTTAGTCATCTAGTGCTGCTATATCAGAAATAACCACAAGTGGATGGTTTTAACAAAGAGAAGTTTATTTTCTCTCAGTCTGGTAGGCTACAAGTCCAAATTCAGGGCGTCAGCTCCAGGGGGAGGCTTTCTGTCTCTGTCAGCTCTGGAAGAAGGTCCTTGTCATCAGTCTTCCCCTAGACTAGGAGCGTCTCTGCACAGGAACCCTGGGTCCAAAGGACGCACTCTGTTCCCAGCACTGCTTTCTTGGTAGTATCAGGTCCTCCTGTCTCTCTGTTCATTTCTCTCTTTTATATCTCAAAAGAGATTGGCTTAAGACAGTATCTAATCTTGGAGATCTCATCAATATAACTGCACTAATCCATCTTACTACATCATAGTGATAGGATTTATAGTACATAGGGAAATCACATCAGATGACAAAATGGTAGACTATCATGCAATACTGGGAATCATGACCTAGCCAAGTTTACAGGTATTTTGCGGGGACACAATTGAATCCATGACAAGGTGATTTGAGAACAAAATGTAAGTTTTGGATTGTAGTGCAGTGACAACTGCTTGATGTTGTTAGGGTTAATAAAGACCTAGGCAATTGGAGAAAGAAAATGTTAACATGATATTTTCATTTACAAAATACTGCTAAATTGAAATCTGCTAGAGGATTATTATTAAAATTAAGAAAATGGAGCACATTTGACAAGCTTATTGTCTGACCCAGCGACATTTTGGATTGTTGGTAGTCGGACTAGATTTGAGATTGGAATATAAGAAAAATGAACTCACGTGCATATGGCCATGGGAAGACTCATATCTTTGTTTTGTTGTTGTGTGCTGTTGAGTCGATTCTGACTCATAGTGACCCCGTAGGACAAATGAGAACTGCTCCATAGGGTTTCCTAGGCTGGAGCCCTGTTGGTGTAGTGGTTAAGAGCTTGGCTGCTAACCAAAAGGTTGGCAGTTCGAGTCCACCAGCCACTCCTTGAAACCCTATGGGGGCAGTTCTGCCCTGTCCTATAGGGTCACTAGTAAAGACTCATATATTTGAGTGTGCCTTAGCCAAAATGACCTTTTCCTATTTCTCTACTCCGATAGACATATACTTACTTGTCAGTGTTCTACTTAGGATGGGTAAAAGACTCGTGCTCAACTTATTCTACTCTTCTCTCTTTCCAGAATGGGAAAAAAAGCTATGATAATAAACATTACTCTCTAAATACATTTTGGGGGAAATTGTGTATAGATATATGAAGCAGTAACTATGTAAATGATGCATTTATTTAGTCAATGGATATTTATCCGCAGTTTTTAATTGAACTATAATGTAAACATATCTTTAGATAACAAAAAATTTTACGTCAGAAATACTGTTAGTGAAATTATGCAGCATTATACTGTAGAATTAACCAAACAATCCAGAACAAACTAAATTGACTATGATAAAGCTAAAGTAAGATTAATTCATTCATTTCTCCAGTCAACAAATACTTGTTGGTCACCTACAAAAAATATACAACATGAAGTAAATAATAAGCCAAAACCATAGGGTTTCCAAGGAGCAGCTGGTGGATTCCAACTGTCGCCCTTTTGGTTAGCAGCCTAGCTCTTAACCACTGCGCCACGAGGGCTCCAAAGTAAATAATAGCAACAACAAAATTTTTGCCTTCATGGAGCTCACATTCTAATAGAATTCAAAAGCAAGAATAGCAGTTGAGCATTGAATCAACTGTATTTGATGTAAAAGAACCAACATTAATTGTCTTTCAAAGTGTCCTTGATATGAACCTTTTAAATGTCTGCCCTTTGCATGATCTAAAGTTTTGTCTCAGCCAAAATTGGATTGTGAGTTGAATGGTACTAATGTTGGTGGAACTTATGTGAAAATAGGTCCAGACAACTCATGAGTGAATTATTTCTTTCTCAGATTATTCAGATAGAGTAACAAACACAAACTATCAAAAGCTGAATGAGTACTTTCCCTCCCTCAGTATAATCAATTTCCTCAGGAATTGTTTCCCAGACTTACTGGCCTGGCAGAGGCTGGAGAAACCTCGAGAGTATGGCCGCCAGACACCCTTTTAGCTCGGTAATGAAGTCAGTCCCGAGGTTCACCATTCAGTCAAAGATTAGAAAGCCCCATAAAACAAAACAAGACTAATGGGGCACAACAGTCCAGGGACAAGGACTAGAAGGCAGGAGGGGACAAGAAAGATGGTAATAGGGAACCCAAGGTTGAGAAGGGACGGTGTCCACATGTTGTGGAGTTGTTAACCATTGTCGTAAAACAGTATGTGTACTGTTTAATGAGAATCTATTTGTTCTATAAACCTTAATCTAAAGTACAATTATTTAAAAAAAAAAAAAAAAGAATTAAGTTTCTACAAATGGCTGTGAGGCAAATTTCAAATATTTTTAGCTCAAAATATTTACAAAGGTAGCTCTCCTACTCATATGTGCCATTTAAAAATCTTCTTTATAGGCAGGATTTCTTTTGGTATCAGATTGTATTTCTCTCCACAGGATCTCAAAGTAGTGGTAAACTTTTAGATCAGTATTTGGTTATGTGTTCAATTCAGAAGACTGTCACTAGCGATATCAGTAGGCTCCACTAAGTGCCAGTGGTAGACTCAAGGAGACAGAAAAGGAATCTGTAAGGAGAGAGTGAAGAGGGAGGGGAGTATATGTAGTGCAGTAGTAGAATCTGCCTTATATACTGTCATGTATTGAATCATGTCCCCCAAAAAATGTGTAGGTTATGATTCCCAGTATTGTATGATTGTGTACCATTTTGTAATCTGATGTGATTTCCTTATGTGTTGTAAACTCTATCACTATGATGAGGTCATACTGATGAGGTCTACAAGATTGGATAGTGTCTGAAGCCAATCGCTTTTGAGATATAAAAGAGAAAAGCAGAGACATATGGGAACCTCATACCACCAAGAAAGCAGTGCCAGGAGCAGAGCGCATCCTTTGGACCTGAGGTTCCTGTGCAGAGAAGCTCCCAGACCAAGGAAAGATTGATGACACAGACTTTACTCCAGAGCCGACGGAGAAAGCATTCCCCTGGAGCTGATGCCCTGAATTTGTAGCCTGCTGGACTGTGAGAGAATAAACTTCTCTTTGTTAAAGCCATCCACTTGTGGTGTTTCTGTTACAGCAGCACTGGATGACTAAGACATACACTATATGTTGCCTCTCCTTGATGAAAATCTGTAACTACTCTAGTGGAAGGGTTTGGGAAGTACTTGCCCATTTTGCTTTAGAAATTTAATTGGTAGGTCTAAAATGGTCCTTTATTTGAATACTTGGTGCATTTTCTAATTGAGGCTTGAGTTTTGTTGAGGACAAATACTCAGACAGTCCCATGCCTCTTAAAAGGTTTTGAGACTTCATATTTTCCAGGCAGCCATATGGTAAGAGGAGAGTGTAACAGTTGTAACTAAGTAGCTTTAACCTCCTGAATATTTCTAAAATATATCCTATAATATATCCTGGTCATGGTGACCAGTATAATTTAAGGAACCTTGGGAGGGTCCTGAGGGGTGTATTTGATAATTGAACCGCTTAAACTTACTAATATTTAACCTGCACTCTCAGGCCCATACCAGGAGTCCTCAAGGCACTGGCACTGCTTCTTCAAGAAAGGGAGGGCATATTTTTATACACCAATTGTGTATCTCATGCTACCATCATAGCATCAGAAAATTGACATTTAAATTGTGACTAATGGTCAACACACTATAGAATGCAATAGTTGGTTATTTTTGTGATTTTAAACTTATTTTCCTGTTTTTGTGTGCAGCAATGAAAACTACAGGATGTAACTTGGATAAGGTAAACATTCTTCCTAACGCTCTGATCCCTCCACTCATATCAAGCAGCATGATTAAGAGTGAAGATGTTACTCCAATGGAAGTAACAGCAGAAAAAAGATCTTCCCCTATTTTTAAGGTAAGCCACATTGACTAGTGCCCCAAATCTTACCCTCAGATATAAAAATTGCTCTATCTTGAGTGGTTTGATTTCTTTTCCCTGTGTTTACACTTTTAACTTTTCCTAATTTTTTCACATTTGTTTTGCTTTGAATGTACTTAATGGATTTTGCTTTTCCGAGTGAATGCTTTATACTTCAACAGAATTGCCCAGAAAGTGACTTCTAATATACATTTTTGAAGGAAGAAATTAACATGTTAGCTAGACCTGTGGGATGTGGGATATTAATAAAAATACTGGTTTACCATTTTCAGAATTGGAGATAGTTTTATTACTTCTTTTCCCTAGTCTTTTCCTGTAAACTCCCCTCTCTTTTTCATTTGCCTCCTCCATGATGTTATCAGTGATCCACAAAATGGAGATATTTTGAAATTTTCTTTTAATTCATGAACTATATAAGTAATATATTTTTATTACCTTTAACTTCCCTAAGCATATCAATAGCTGATTATTCTACTTACTTGACTATCTTTGCTTACACTATTTTTTAAAAATATCCTGATGACCTGATCACAGACATCTTATTATTACTGAGAATCATTGTCTTGCACCTATTCTCCAAATAATATCGAGTGAAAAATTGTCCCTGTATGTGATTTTAGAACAGTAATGACTTTTGAAGTATCTGTATGAGCTTATTTATATATACATATTATTTGGGGATTTTTTTTTTTCTTTTTAGACTACAAAGACAGTTGGATCAACTCAGCAAACATTGGAAAATATCCCTACCGTAGCAGGAAATGGGTCTTTTTCATCGTCATCTTCCCACTTATCTTCTGAAAATGAAAAGCAGCAACAGATTCAGCCCAAGGCATACAACCCAGAGACCCTAACAACTATCCAAACACAGGACATTTCACAGCCTGGTACCTTCCCAGCAGTTTCTGCTTCCAGTCAGCTGCCTAATAGTGACCCACTACTACAGCAAGCTACACAGTTTCAGACAAGAGAAACTCAATCTAGAGAGGTATTACAGTCAGATGGTACAGTGGTTAATTTGTCACAACTGACTGAGGCATCACAGCAACAACAGCAGTCACCACTACAAGAACAAGCACAGACTTTACAGCAGCAGATTTCATCAAATATTTTTCCATCACCAAATAGCGTGAGTCAGCTACAGAATACTATTCAGCAGTTGCAAGCAGGAAGTTTTACAGGCAGTACTACTAGTGGCAGCAGTGGAAATGTTGACTTGGTCCAACAAGTTTTAGAGGCACAACAACAGTTATCTTCAGTTTTATTTTCTGCTCCAGATGGTAATGAGAATGTTCAAGAACAGCTTAGTGCAGACATTTTTCAACAAGTCAGTCAAATTCAAAGTAGCGTAAGCCCGGGAATGTTTTCCTCAACAGAGCCAGCAGTCCATACCAGACCAGATAATTTAATACCTGGAAGAGCTGAAAATGTTCATCCACAAACTGAAAACACACTGTCTAATCAGCAGCAGCAGCAACAGCAACAGCAAGTGATGGAATCATCAGCTGCAATGGTGATGGAGATGCAGCAGAGTATCTGCCAGGCAGCTGCCCAAATTCAGTCAGAGTTATTCCCTTCAACTGCTTCAGCAAATGGAAACCTTCAACAATCTCCAGTTTACCAGCAGACTTCTCACATGATGAGTGCATTATCTACCAATGAGGACATGCAAATGCAATGTGAATTGTTTTCTTCTCCTCCTACAGTTTCTGGAAATGAAACTTCTGCAACCACCACTCAGCAGGTTGCAACTCCTGGCACTACCATGTTTCAGACATCAAGTTCAGGCGATGGAGAAGAAACTGAAGCACAAGCAAAACAGATTCAGAATAGTGTCTTTCAGACCATGGTCCAAATGCAACATAGTGGGGACAGTCAACCTCAAGTTAACCTTTTTTCATCTTCAAAAGGTATGATGAGTGTTCAGAATAGTGGTACCCAGCAACAAGGCAGTGGTTTATTCCAGCAAGGTAATGAGATGATCTCACTTCAATCTGGGAGTTTTTTGCAGCAGTCTTCTCATTCACAGGCTCAACTCTTTCATCCTCAAAATCCTATTGCTGATGCTCAGAACCTTTCCCAGGAAACTCAAGGTTCTATTTTTCACAGTCCAAGTCCTATTGTCCGCAGTCAGACTTCTACAACCTCCTCTGAACAAATGCAGCCTCCAATGTTTCACTCTCAGAGTACCATCACTGTGCTACAGGGATCTTCTCAAGACCAGCAACCAACCAACATATTTCTTTCCCAGAGTTCTATGAATAATCTCCAGACTAACACAGTAGCTCAAGAAGAACAGATTTCATTTTTTGCAGCACAGAACTCAATTTCTCCACTTCAGTCAACATCAAACACTGAGCAACAAGCTGCTTTCCCACAGCAGGCTTCAATATCACACATCCCATCCCCTATGCTTTCCCAAGAACAGGCACAACCATCTCAGCAAGGTTTATTTCAGCCTCAGGTGTCCCTGGGCTCCCTTCCACCTAATCCAATGCCTCAGAACCAACAAGGAACAATCTTTCAGTCACAGCACTCAATGGTTGCCATCCAGAGTAACTCTCCATCCCAGGAGCAGCAGCAACAGCAACAGCAGCAGCAACAGCAGCAGCAACAGCAGCAGAGCATTTTATTCAGTAATCAGAATACCATGGCTACAATGGCATCTCAAAAGCAACCACCACCTAATATGATATTCAACCCAAATCAAAATCCAATGGCTAATCAGGAGCAACAGAACCAGTCAATTTTTCACCAACAAAATAATATGGCATCAATGAATCAAGAGCAGCAGCCCATGCAATTTCAGAATCAGCCCACAGTTTCCTCACTTCAAAACCCAGGTTCTACCCAGTCTGAATCACCACAAACCTCCTTGTTCCATACCTCTCCTCAGATTCAGTTGGTCCAAGGGTCACCTGGTTCTCAAGAGCAGCAAGTAACACTCTTCCTCTCTCCAGCATCCATGTCTGCCTTGCAGACCAGTATAAACCAACAAGACATGCAACAGTCTCCTCTTTATTCCCCTCAGAACAGCATGCCTGGAATCCAAGGAGCCACATCTTCACCTCAACCACAGGCTACCTTATTTCGCAACACTGCAGGAGGCACAATGAACCAACTACAAAATTCTCCTGGCTCATCTCAGCAGACATCAGGAATGTTCTTATTTGGCATTCAAAATAGTAAGAAACTTTTCCTAACTTTTCATTACTTAACCATTACTTGGTTGAAATGGTCAGATGATTGTTACTAAAAGGAAGCAAAACATAGTGGGTTTTTTTTTAACCAAAAACTTGCCGCTCTTTATTTTTTTTTTAAATTTTATTGTTGTAGTTTAAGTGAAAGTTTACAATTCAAGTTAGTCTCTCATACGAAAATTTATACATATGTTGTTATGTGACCCTAATTGCTCTCCCTGTATTGTGACAGCACACTCCTCCTTTCCACCCGATTTCCTGTGTCCATTCAACCAGCTCCTGACCCTCTCTGCCTTCTCATCTCACTTCCGGACATGAGCTGCCCATTTAGTCTCATGTATCTACTTGAGCTAAGAAGCACAGTCTTCATGAGTATCATTTTATGTCCCATAGTCCAGTCTAATCTTTGTCTGAAGAGTTGGCCTCAGGAATGGTTTTAGTTCTGGGTTGACAGAGAGGCTGGGGGCCATGCTTTCTGGAGTTCCTCCAGTCTCAGTCAGACCATTAAGTCTGGTGTTTTTACTAGAATTTGAGTTCTGTACCCCACTTCTCTCCTACTCCAACAGGGACTCTGTTGTGTTCCCTGTGAGGGTGGTCATTGATGGTAGCCGGGCACTGTGTAGTTCTTCTGGTCTCAGGATGTTGCAGTCTCTGGTTTATGTGGCCCTTTCTGTCTCTTGGGCTAATGCTTTCCTGGTGTCTTTGGTGTTCTTCATTCTGCTTTACTCCAGGTGGGTTGGGAACAATCGATGCATCTTAGATGGCCACTTGCTAGCTTTTAAGACCCCAGACGCCACTCACCAAAGTGGAATGCAGAACATTTTCTTAATATGTTATGCCAGCTGACCTAGATGTCCCCTGAAAGCAGAAAACAGTGGTTTTAAGCACAGATTAGAGTTAGAACTGAGTTCAAATCTCAGGTCTACCACTTAGAGACTGTGAAAGATCTTGGACAAGTTTTTGATTTTTAGGAGCCTCAATTTCCATATCTAAAATGTTGATAATCGTACATACTTGACCAAGGCTATTGGGAAGATTAAATGTGGAGTTCTGGTAGCACAGTAGTTAAGCACTAGGCTGCTAAATGAAAGGTCAGCAGTTTGAACCCAACAGTGGGCTCTGCAGGAGAAAAGACCTGGTAATTTGCTCCATAATGATTACCTATTGCCACTGAGTCGATTCCAACTCATAGCTATCCCATAGGACAGAGTAGAACTGCCTCACAGGGTTTCCAGTGCTATAATCTTTATGGGAAGGAACCCTCGTGCAGTGGTTAAGCACTCGGCTGCAAACCAGAAGGTCAGTGGTTCAAACCCACCAAGCACTCCACAAGAGAAAGATGTGGTAGTCTGCTTCCATAAAAATTTATAGTCTTAGAAACCCTAAGAGGCAATTCTACTCTGTCCTATAGGGTCCCTGTGAGTTGGAATCACCTTAATGGCAATGGGTTTGGTTTTTTTTTTTTGTTTTTTTTTTTAAATCTTTATGGAAGCAGATTGCCACATCTTTCTCATACAGAGTAGCTGGTGTTTTTGAACCATTGACATTTTGGTTAGCAGCCGAGCGCTGATGGGGCAGTTCTACTCTGTCATATAGGGTCGCTGTGAGTCGGAATCAACTTGATGGCACACAACAATAACAACAAATGTGGTCATATATGTAAATATATGTGTTTGCCATTTTAAGCTATAAACTTGAAAGAGAAATGAAGTAAGAAACTATCTCAGCCAATTAAAGTAAGCAGTTTCTATAGATAGAAACATGTGATTAATGTTTATATGCTGAAGAAATTATATAGGACTGATGATAACTAAGCAAAGCTGTCTTTTTATACTGCTTAGAGGAAAGAGGAAGCTTTCAATGAGTTCCTACACCATTCTGTGAAAATCTTTTTCTTGGGCTTTCAGGTGCCTTGCTTTTATTCACATACGTGATGAACACAGTAATGAATTTACCTCAGCAACTAATAAATGTTTTTTCATGAATCTTAGCAGAAAGTAATCAGCTGCTTCTCTATTTTAAATGTCTTTGCAGACTGTAGTCAGCTTTTAACCTCTGGACCAGCTGCGTTGCCAGATCAGTTGATGGCTATAAGCCAGCCAGGCCAGCCACAAAATGAGGGCCAGCCACCTGTGACAACACTTCTGTCTCAGCAAATTGCAGAGAATTCTCCACTGACATCTTCTATAAACACCAACCAGAACATCGAAAAGATTGATTTGCTTGTTTCATTGCAAAACCAAGGGAACAACTTGACTGGCTCCTTTTAACTGGATGTGTAAGTATTGCATTTTGCCTTCTTTTTTATTGAAAAGCATCGAAAAGTTTTATTAACATATTTGGGTTAAGTTAGCACTACTTAGGAGCCTTGGTGTCACAGTGGTTAAGCACTCAGCCATCAACTGAAAGGTTGGCAGTTCGAACCCACTAGCTGCTCCAAGGGAGAAAGATGTAGCAGTCTGTTTCTGTAAAGATTACAGCCTTGGAAACCCTGTGGGCAGTTCTGCTGCGTCTTACAGAGTTGCTATGAGTCAGAATTGACAGCAGTGGGTTAATAGCACTATTTAGTCCAATGCCTTAAAATATGGCTTTATCTAAAGATAATACTTTTTTATGAATTACTCTGAATAATAGCTTATGGTTGTTTTGTTAATGATTGGGCATTCTTCTGGCTTTAAGACTCTGCTTTGGAATGACAGAACATCTGATGAATGTGCAAAATACGTTTCCTTTGTACTGTGTATTAGGTATGATTATGTCTCATTTTTTTCTTAAGAAACAAATGCTTATAAAAGTCTTTGGAAAAGTAAATATGATAAGGTATCATTTATAGAATTGTAATATACTTTGGGATCATTCAGGGTGGCAGAAACTTTATAAATGCTTTCACTCCTATTGAGTTGTGTTATTTTTTTTCTTTTTTAGAAATTTCATGAAGAAAACCTGATTCCAAGATGTCCTGAGATTTTGTGGTTCCATGAGGATTATTGAACTGTTACTGTAAAAACAAAACAAAATATGAAAAACTGTGTTTGAGTAAATGACTAGATTTTACTCTGACTGCAAAAGAGCACACTTCTGCTGCCTATTGCAGTGGTTAGCCATCAATGTTAATATCTTCATATTTTATATTTCTAATAACAGTGGTGACTGAGAATCTGTTTAAGTTTCCAGCTGACAATTCATTGTTGCTATTTTCCTAGGCACTATTTCTGTAAAAGTACAGTTTAAATTAAAGGCTGGACCATCAGTCATTATTGCTATTAGAAAATAATTCATATCGTCATGTTTACTTTTGTTCTTTATTTTTTTTCCTGTATTGTTTTAGTCAACTAATGGGTTTTGAAAAAGTAAAATTCAAATAATAACTAAGGCTGTGATTTTTCAACATAAAAAGCACAGCTATTGGCCAAAGTGAAGGAATCTTTTTTCAGTTTTTATGGAGAAACTGAAGAGATAACATTCTGACAAGTAAGCTATATTAAGAACTCTACACAGATGAGAGAACTATTTAACACAAAGGCAGACAATACAGTTATAAAACTGGGGACAGCTGGAATGCTCTTGATTTTATTTTTCAGAGAGTTGTTAATTCTCTGTGTTTCTACTAAGGGGTTTAACCATAACTGCATAGAAAAGTAATTATCATGCTCTATAAAAAATGAAGGGGATAACATATGGCAAATTATGTTCTGATATATTCTACAGTAGTTTAAACTGACAGTAATTTGAGTCTGTTTTCCTCTTAACTCAGTCTAAGACTGGCATTCCCTTTTATATTCATCCATGTTATTCTTCCTATCTTTCTCATTTTATTTTAGGTAATTATTAATATACTTACTGGCTTTATGACCCTGTAGCAACTTAAAGGAACAAGGCCGCTTTGATCTAGGATGACCTAACTCCTACAGCACAGGGCAGGGGAGTGAGTACCCTTTCAGGAATTGATTGGGAGTTGATTCCTGAGAAACAATGCTTCCCCCCCCACCCCACCCCGTGAACGGTGCTGTTCTGAAATCTTCAAATTTTCCCCTCTAACAGGAAACAGTATAAATTTTAATTCAAAACAAAACTGAACTAAAATTTCTTGAAACATCAGTTCTCCCTGAGCTACAGTGAGTGTAATTTCACTTGTCACCTCAGTGCTTTATAGTTTGAAGTGGTCACTTCTCTAATGTTTCCCATAAGCCTTAGGCTTTTACAGGGTCATATCATTTGACTTAAAATGAAGAGTTAACTTTTGTTACATCTGTAAAGAGCAAACGAACACACTCCAGAACTTGCAGTTGTAGCATTAGTTATACAGTTTTGGGTGTTCTTGCCACCCATGGGATGCCTGCTTCTCACTACCACCTGGTGTCTGGACATGTGCTTATTTCTTATTTTCCTTTCGGCATGTAGAAAGCTGTTAATACAGTTTAAGGCCAAATAGTGTGTAGCTTCTATATGTTGATAAAATGTTTTTGGTATCCTTGTCCGTTTAATTTTTTTTAAGTGTATAGAAAATAGCCTGTTAATTGTTTGTTAAAGGCTACTTTTCTGTTTGTTTGTTTTTTCTGTTTAGTTGAACTGTATGAAATTGTGGTGTTGGTTTTGTTTATACAGCCAGATTTTTTCCCCCTTTTTGTGATGGCCTTCCTTGGTTCTTTGTACTCTTCTTCTAATTTGTTTTTTTAATCTTTATTCTAATATAGTCTTCCCTCCTCCCCAACCCTTTCTTCCCTTTCTCTCTCTGATTGAGAGACATTGAATTACGTTTTCAGTAGTACAGGCTTCTTGCCGATATGAAGGGAACTTTTCAGAAAGAGACCTACTCTGGGTCATTTAATTTTGAATACAGTTTTCAATCGTTCAAGTTTTGGATGGTTTATATCTAATGTGTGTTTCATTTTTTTGGAAAGCTATATTTTGTATTTAGGAAATGGTATACTATTTTGCTATTTGTACTGAGTGAGTACATTGGCATAAGTATAGAAATTTATATATATATATATATATATACATATATATAAACTATTCTTTTTTTGCCACACATTTTTGTGGTAAATTTGTGAGTTTGTCTGATGTTCTACCACAACGTGGCGTCTCATAACATGGCGGGGAGGGGGGAGGGGTTATTATGTCTTTATTGAGTATTTAAGTATCTTTTGAAACAAATGACCTGTTCATCTGTGGCCATTCCATCAGGCAGTACCTTGATGTTATTAGTGGGTTAAAGGCAGCTTACTGTGTGTTTGCTGGGTCCTTCACTCAGCAAAATGTTAGCGTAAGGAAACCCATGTAAGCAGTTGTGTCAAATGGTGTTTCACAAGAATGAGCCATTCAGTCTTTGCTCACTATATATTTAATATTTTATTATTGTTGTTATTATTAATTGGCTTTCTGTATTCTATGCCTTTTATTTATAAAGACACTAAAAAAAAAACATGTTTGTAATTTTAATAACATTTTTCCCATCTTGTAATATCCAGAGCTACTTTATAAATTCTCTGAACCAAAACCATTTTCCTCAGTATATCGCTTCTTCCCCCACCTGTATCAGAAAAAAATTACCCAGTATAGTTCAGGGTATGAGAAGGATCAGCCACACAATCCAGTGCTTCAGTTTTAAAATACAAAATTCTAACTTTAGAAGGATGATTGTGATCTCAGAGAAAGCCTTGCCAGCAGGTATAAAAATAAGAAGTAGAAATAAAATGCCATAAAGTTATTTCTGAGTTTTCTGAATTTTTTTCTAAGAGATTACATAGGAGACTCAGGAAGTCTATTTGTTCACCAAGTTCCACTTAGAATGTCAACACTGTACTATGGATGAAGTGGTGGCAAGAAGACTGGCTTGTGTGCTGACTTCTGTTGTTTAGCAAGACGTTTATGGTGGTGAAATGTTGATTGCTGATACAAAGTCACCAGGGACCAATTTTCTGTTTTATAATATCTAAGTTTAGAACAGGACATACACCTGAACTGCAGTGGTTTGGTTGGATGGAAGCAGAAAACCCAATTTTTATTTTCATAAATTTTGTGGTTATTTATACAAGGGCTGTGCTATGCTAACCATATTCTTATTCAATAAGATGGATTTTTTTTTTTTAAACATTGTTTCTTACCCCTAAAGGTCAATGTTAAGTACAGAATTCTGAATATATGAATTGCTTACAAAAAGTATGTCTTCTTATTGAAGAGTTAGCTCAGTGGTTGATACTTGTGCTATAAATGCAATTTCCAGATTACTATCACAAGTTATAGCTACATATGAGAGAGACTCAGTTTATTAGATTTATTTTATGGCAGAAGGACCTAAATAAACTGTGAACCACATTTTATTTCTTTAAATTGTTATATTTAGTTTTTCTTACTTTTAGCAACTCACACTGATGCTTGGAGCTTATCTGTGTGTGTGTGTGTGAGTGCTAATGTGTCTTTTATTCCTTACTGTCATTCCAGTATGTATCCACACCAACATGGGAGAAGTTAACTAGAAGTCAGATCTTGCTTTTGAGCTTTATCATTTTACCTTTGTAATTAGAGTATCATGTTGTTATTTAGCCAGTGCAAATCTGTTTCAGCCAGTCTCCCTAGAACAGGTTGTTGAAGGGCTTTGTTTATTATAGAAGCAGTATGAATGAAGGATTTTCTTTCCTTTCTCTCTCCCTTCCTCCCTCTTTTATAATATTGTGTACGATATAGTTAGGAAGTAATGTTTAAGCATTATAAATACTTGTTTTGGAAAAGTGAAATCTGAAAAGCATCAACAAATAAAGAGCAGAATAAACTGCTTTAATAGTTAAAGTCTCAAATTCACCATGGTTTATAAATATTTACTATGAGAAATTTGAGAATTTTTTTCATTTTTATGGTAAAAATTTCTGTTCTGGTGTCTCTTTCTTAATTGATTTTTGTCTATTTAATTCAAAATTATATGGGTCCTATTTGCTTTACTCTTTACTCCGCTTTATGACCAGAGGCTTCATCCCTAACCTGCATACCTTTGGTTACCTGGAGGGACTTAATGAAAAGAGGGAGACTGGATAGTTAAGCATATTTCCTAGAGAAATGGCTCAAGTGTATACCCTAGTGTGTGGGTGAGTGGAGTCTTATAACGTATTAAAAAGAGATTTTCTCTTCTGCCTATTTGTGTCAGTAGAGCAAAATTGTGGAGATAATGTTCATAATGGAGTAAATATCAGAATAATAGCTAAAATATCATTTGTGAATTGTCCCAGTGCTCTACTTAGTTCTTTAATCTCCATTTATTTTCACATCATACTAGCCTCACTTATTAATAAAATTCTGTTTTTATTCCACTTTCTCTTTCAGGAAATTTCTAAATTAATATTTCATATCTATGTTAAATATTATGGAAAAGTGCCTTTTTATCTTGATAGTGCCCCCTTCTTACAATTTTATTTTTTCACTATTGCCAAAACACGTAAAGAAATGGTTTTAATAGGTCCCAACTCTAAATTTTTCCATTCAGCCATTCTTTCCTCTATTTCTTTCTTCCTTTTTTTTAAATTGTGCTTTGGGTGAAAGTTTATAGAGTAAATTAGTTTCTCATTAGAAAATTTATATACATATTGTTTCATGACATTGGTTGCAAGCCCCTCAATGTGTTAGCACTTTTCCGCTTTCCACCCCAGGTTCCCTGTGCCCATTCGTCCAGTTTTCCTGTCCCTTTCTGCCTTCTCATCTTTGCTTTTGGGCAAATGTTGCTCATTTGGTCTTGTATACTTGATTGGTCTAAGGTGCACATTCCTCATGTGTGTTATTGTTTGTTTTATAGGCCTGTCTGATCTTTGGCTGAAAGATGAACTTCGGAGTGGCTTCAGTTCTGAAATGGAAGGGTGTGCAGGGGCCATAGTCTCGGGGGTTCCTCCAGTCTCTGTCAGACCAGTAGGTCTGGTCTTTTTTGTGAATTTGAATTTTGTTCTGTATTTTTCTTCCACTCTGTTGAGGACCCTCCACTGTAATCCCAGTCAGAGCTGTTGTTGGTGTTAGCCATGCACCATCTAGTTTTTCTGGGCTCAGGCTGGTGGAGGCTGTGGTTCATGTGGTCCATTAGTCCTTTGGACTGATATTTTCTTTGTTTCTTTGGTTTTCTTCATTACCCTTTGCTCTGGATGAGATGGGACCAATAGATGTGTCTTAGATGGCCACTTGGAAGCTTTTAAGACCCCAGATGCTAATTATCAAAGTAAGATGTAGAACATTTTTTCCTCCATTTCTTAATCACAATAGAAAACAACATCACTAAGTCTAACCCCCTTTGACATAAGAAGAACAGAAAAGATGCACTATTAGAGGGAAGGTAAATAAAAAATTATAGAATTATACTGTTAAGGCTTTATATAAATTATAAATTTGTCTTTAACAAACTAAGGATAGGTCTTACAGACTCCATGCAAACAAATGTGTATAGTGAAATTTCAGCAATGAAGTGTTTAAAGCATCTGCTGTGATCTTAATTAGATGGATGAAGTAAATCACTAAAACATAGTTTAGGTAAAAACCTGGTAAAATCAATTATTCTAACTAGACAGGGCGAAGTAATTCATTATAGTGTATTTTTGACCACCACAACCTCAGTTAATCTGCCTAGGAAGATGTTAAAGGAAATGGAAGAAGCTATATCTGAATCTCTCCAGAATTAAGATGATAAAATTTCCTTCTACCAGATGCAGTCAGATTGAGTGTCCCTGTTTTTTTGTTAATTTTGCTTACATTCTAGTTCTTACGACAAGTGGTGGTACCTGAAGAAAAGGCCATCAGCAACAGGTCAGGATGGTAGTACCTTTGGGATAGAGCTGCTTTTCCCATGTGTTTCCATGACTGTTAGTGGCACTGAAGTTAGCAAACCTTTATGCAATATTCTTAGTACCCTATTGATATTATGCACTTTAATCATTCCAAAGAAGCCAAGAATGCTGTATAGTGATGATTCCTTCTTGATGAATACATCTTAATTATTTAGAATACTTATGTCACTTTTTATTTTGAATAGTCAATTTGATGTAAGTGTTATGTGGATGTTTTCTAAAGTGATTGTATAGTAGGACTTAAGCCTTTAAAATGTTGTTAGTTACCGTCAAGTCAATTCCAACTCCTGGCAACCCCATGTAATTGACTATATAAAGGAAAATTATTACACTTAAGCAAATCATTTTAGAAAAATTAAAATGTCAGCTTGCTAATCTATATGTTTGAGAGTTAATTAAAACCAGCCCTCTTCCTATATATTTTCTGTGTCATGTATATAAGAACATTATAGTGTACAGTTTTCTACATGTATATTATATGTAAACCAGTGGTTCTCAAAGTATGGTTCTCAGCCCACCAGCCAGCATTTGTGTCACCTGGGAACTAGTTAGAAATGTAGATGCTTGACCTTATCCCAGTCATAATGAATCAGAAACTCTGGGGCCCAAGAAATCTGTTTTAACAAACCCTCCAGGTGATTCTGCTGCATGCTACAGTTTGGGAACCACTGGTGTAAACTGTATATAGTAGGATCTAGAAGTTTTTTTTTTTTTTTACCCTGACTCATACAGATACAGTTATACATTGCTTATTAAATAAATTCAGCTTAACCTGGTTATCCATAGTCATTTATTGGCAACGATAATTTATTCTCAGTACTGTCTGTAGAGATACAGTATAGTTTATGTACACGTACAATTAGTCTGTTGATATTTGGTTAACTCAGTTTGGCATTTTTCTGCCATTTACTAAAAAGTTTACATTAAATGACTGATTTAACTATATAGGTGCAATGTTCTGTATTTCTTTTAACTGTTATGACATTTAAGTAGCTAATATAATTGACGGGTGCTAAAGTCTCCTGTTTATCCATAAAATGGATATATTGTGGGCTTTCGTTTCATTGCCCCTTACTTTACCAGCAGACTACAGTTATGGTCTGGCTACATCAACTCTCAGTACAAAATTCTTTGTTATTTCCCATATTTATATTTGTATCTGAGATAGCAAGATGGTTGGCCAGGTCAACGTAGCACCTTATTTAATTTTTTTAAATAGATAAAACTTCTTTAAAAGTAGCTTGCTTTGTATATGAACTGATGCAGTAGAGATACAGCTATCATTGGGAGTTTATGCTTCAGACAAAAGTTATTTACTAAAATAAATATCAAATGAGATAATGCATTATATAATTTGGGCATTTCTCCCATCTCAATTGTATGCAGCATGGTAAATGTAAACTAACTATAAGTCAATTTATTCAATCATTTTAGTCTCCCTGTATGATCTCCGTACCTCCCTCATTGTTCTAATCTTCCTCCCACTGTTTACAAATCACCAGTTAACTCATGAAAAAAGGGTCACATTTCAGAATAAAAATATCTTAAATATATATTCACTTTATAAAAATCACTGCTATCTTTATTTAATAGTAGCAGTGGAAATTTAAGTGGCTTACTCTACAAACTTTGGTGCTGGCAAATACATAAATAAACTGTTGGGAGATGCTCTAGTTACATTCTTCCTTTCTTATCCTTTTCCCCCTTACCCACTTTACTGCATAATATATTCCTGTACCCAAAGCATCTGACCACAAGTTTATTCAACTCTAACTTGTAATACCACCTTTAAAAGCCCCATGTTTAACCATAAATCTTGATTATTCCCAGCACTCTTCATTTCTTTTCCAGAAGTCATTTTCCTGGTTTGAAATATTTTGTAAGGATTGCTTATTATGATTTTAGCTGATGAGCCTCAGAACAGCATACACACACATACACATACACACACAATCTCAGATGTTTGAGAGTGGGTTTGGAATCAGACTTCTGTGTCCAACAAAGAACTGTCCTGCACTAAAGTATTTGTAACTCCAGTAGCTACAGACTGATTTCAGTGAACTTGAGTTAATTTCTTTTGATGTAATGAATGTATCTGCTCACCTTTTTCCCTTAATCCTAGTTGATAAGCTCCAAGTAGTTGCTACTTTTTTGACAGCTTTTACTGAGTTTCATTCACTTTCTTTTAGTCATTTAATAAGTGTACTATAAATATTTCATTAACCTTTTCTCAAGTGGTTTAACTACAGTTCTGCCATTAAAATTTTTTTATTTAATTTTATTTGCTTGGGCACATTGATCAACCACTGAACTGCCTTCCTCCATTGTCCTACAATGATGTAAGGATTACATTTTTGTGTATATGGCTTTAATAGTTGGGATTTCAGAGCACTGAAGCCAGATGTTTTCAGTTTGTTCTCTGGGGGAATTTTATTTGCATCTATGTTTTTAGCTATCTGTGATAACTTGTTAAATATTAAAAAGATATTTTGCTTCTATTGGAACATTTGTATACTCGCAACTATATTTCTGTAAACAGCTGCAGTCAAAAATAAAACATTGAAAGTTTTTATTTTGCAGTGAGTAGCTGTCTTTTCTCTTCAGGCTTTGTGAATGAATTTGCATTTTTGAATGTTAGTTTTGAGCAACAAGTATGTGGCTGAAACTATAAAATCATTAAGAAAGAGGTATGAAATAATGGAGATATTTTTAAGTAGTTACTTTGTTTCTACTATTTTTTCAGGCACAGTACAAATGGCATGGTATGACAATTTTTGTTTTGCTTAAATGTTTCATTTTTAGTACAGTAATACATGCACATGGTACCAAATCATGTAGCGTGCAGATGCTTTGTATGAAAACCAAGTCTTCCCATCCCTCAGTCCCACACTCAGAGACAGTCTTTTATTCTGTTAGTTATTTCTACATGTGTAAATTAGTGGTTACCAGAGTGTGGTACATAATTGATTTGAACTGAATCAAAATTATTTCAGGTGATACACAGATGAACATTATTTTAAACATATATGTATTCATTTTTTGATGGGCATTTGATGTGTCCACCTACCAGACTATGGAAAAAAAGTCAAGTTAAAAATATTAAATACTAATACAGATAATACATGGATATCATGAATTTGGTATATAAATGAGTGAAATATACCACACTGTTTTAGTATGCTTATTCCTTCTTATTTTATCAAAGTTAAACAGTATGTGTTGATTGTTTAAAGAATGATTGAATTTTTAACATATCCAAATGTATACATTTGAATGAGTTGTCACTTTGAGAGGTCATGTATTTATTTCAACAATGCTGCCATTGTTCTCTCTCAGCATTTACTGACTTTATCAGCACTGAAAAGGAGAAATAATCAAATGGAATTTAGTAAGTATAAATATCAAATTGTCATTTGGTCCAAAAAACAGTATATGGGAGCAAAAGACTGATGTGAAGATGGGACTACAGTGGGATGTTGCTGCCAGAAAAGCTGATGCAATGTTGGGTTACATAATTTAAGTACAGTGTCTGTGTCCAGAACAAGAAATGTAATTGTCCTGCTTCATTCCAAGCTGGTAAGAACACTGCTCTGTCATCTTTTAAGGAACAAATTCTTAGCATTCATATAATCAGACCTAGAAGAGTACTGGAACATCATTTATCCCTGCTCAGGATACAAGAAGGGCTCTAGAAGTAAAAATCAGCTATAGTTTCTCAACAGCAACACTAATAGTCTTGCTCTCAGAAAAAGGTATTGATTGCCACCCTGGTACTCTCTTTCATAGTGCCATCATCTCTGCTTCTACAAAGGCAATATAATATAGTAGTTAAAAGCATGGATGTTTGAGTTTGCCTGTCTGGGTGGAGTTCTGGCTCCAGCACTTCCTACTTAACTTTCCATTCCTCAGTTTCCTCATCTATATTATGGAAACAATAATAAAACTTTCTTAATAGGGTTGTTGTAAGAGTTAAATATATTAATCAATGTAAAATTACTTAGTTCCTGAGGCAAAGGTAAGTGCCTAATAAATGTTGCTTTGTATTAATATTACAATTCCTGATTTACTCTTCTCTGCTTGTCTCTTGTACACTGGATCCCCATATATCGTTTTGCTTTTTCAAGGAAATTTTTTTATTGTCTTCACTCTCCAGCATCAAAACGTTTTCTCTCTCTAAGAGTCATTCCCATTGCCATACAAATTTGCTGTCCTGTCTCTCTTAAAAACAAACTTTCTTTGACCACACATCTCCCTCCACTTCCTCTCTTCCCATTCTCCTTGAACCCATTCCAGTCAGCCTTCCATCGTATCACTCAACTGAAATAGCTCTTGTCAAAGTCACCGGTGGCCTCTACACTGCCAAGTTCAGTGGTCATTTCTCAGTCCTCATCTTACTCGGCTTATCAGTATTTGATGTACTTGATCACTCCCTCATTGAAGCACTTTATTCACTTGGCTTTCAGCACACCACACTTTCTTGGCTCTTCTGCTTTGCTGGCCACTCCTTTTCACTCTTATTTTCTTTACCTCCTAACATTGGGGGAGCTCTAGAGCTCAGTCATCAGATCTGTTCTCTATTGCTTAGGCCAAAATACCTTTTCTGTCTCTCTGTCTTTCAAATTCCATGACAGGATTAGAATCCATTATTCCATTTCCATTCAGTATAAAGCAGCCCTGTTAGGTGGGCTTTCAAGCAAATTCGGTTTATTATTCAAATCTCTTATCCTGTCTTCCTCTATAGAATCCACTTTTGCCTGAATGCCTCTAATCACTAGATTCATTGAAACTAATGAATGTGGGTAGTTTTATAGAAATTAATTTTATTGATTTGATTTGGAACTTTTCTAGAAGTTTACACAAAATTGCAGTGACAGCGAAGGCAACAGAAAATATTTTGAAACTGAAACACCCATCCTTCTGCCATTGTGGGTATTGTAGAGGGAAAAAATATCCAGTAGTAGTCAGCATCTGGTAAAGGAGGTTCTCCAGCCTGTAGCCATCATCTACCTTGGCAGGTCAGTCTGCATCATTTCTCTTATTTTCTTTCAAAGTACCACAAGAGGGCGGTCTTCTATCATATTCTACTTGAATTATACCAATAGTGGGAAAAGACACACTTACATCATTTAAATGGGAAATTAGAATATTATGCCAAAAGTGTTCACCAAAGTAAACGAACATCTAGGCTTATAATTTTATCCCAAAAGTCATGGGACCAAAACACATCATTAAAAGGGCAGTTGTCAGTTTATCAGTGGTACAGAAAATAACCTTCTAGAACTTACTACAGATCACAAGTACTTTCGGTAGAAGGCTGACTACAAGCATTCGGTTATTTGTAAAATTGTTATTGAGTGGTTGGAAGAGGGGTACTAGTAAATGAAATGGTTTCTATGGTCCCTCACAACTCCAAAATGATATAATTTCAAGTTTAATAGAAATTGTTATACGGCAATTATGGAGTTCTTAATGGATTAGTAATAAGAATTTTATCATTTTCTTTACGTCCTCCTTTTTGCAGCTATATATCTTAAACACTTTAAAACTTTTTTAAAGCATTGGAGGTGCCCTTTCTTGATTTCATTCAGTGTAGCAGTTGTAGGGTGTGTATCTGTTAGTTTATTTCTGCAAACATTAAATTGGAAGATTGAGGTAAAGAAGAAACTTCTATTAGCTTTTCATTTCAGTGTATCTGCGTGCACTGTATACAGACAACAAAGGTTGAAGGAAGAATCACTCATGTTAGGCGTATAAGTCACTGTGTAGTCATTAAAACCAATGTATATCATAAACAAGCATTAGATAACTAATTTCTAAACAAGGTAAGTCCCTTAGGTCAGACAGACTCAGTCATTTCTTTCTCTGAACATTGTGGTTGCCATAAACCACAGAGAGGTAATTAAAAGACAAATAGGTAACTGAAGAGTTAGATGCTGTTCACCCATTTTAAAAAAAAAAATTGTTGCTGTCAAGTTGATTCTGACTCACAGTGACCCTGTAGGACAGAGCAGAACTCTGCCATAGAGTTTCCAAGGAGTGACTGGTGGATTTGAACTGCTGATCTTTTGGTTAGCAGCCATAGCTCGCCATAGCTCTTAACTACTGTGCTACCAGGCAGGGCTCCTAGATGCTGTTTAGCCAACAGCATACACAAAAATCTAGCTATAAAAAGAGGGATTAAATTGTGTAGGTGACCTTAAGAATATTCTCTAGCATATTTTTGCGCCCTTCCGTTTTCTATCCTAAGTGACCTCTTCACCCTAACTGGATTTTGGTCATACGCCATGGTAACAATCAAAAGAATCAGTAAAATTTAAGAATAAAACTATCCAAAAGTGTACAAGTACAGTCTATTCTCTCTATTCACTCCTCATGAAAAACCCAAATTTTGAAAACCAAAGCAAGTCAAGGAATCTTGAAAAGGATACCTAGATATAACTGCATTTTAGAAGGAAATCAAGTCCTATGCATCTCATTTTCTGGCTTTGAGCTGGCTATCAGTTGGGATGGACTTGCCCAAGTGATGGCCCACAGAAAGGCCAAATTTCTGGGGTTTTTGCTCATCCTGTACCTCTTTTTTCATTAAGAATCCTGCCTCAAAGTTTAGGTCAAAGAGGCTGCTTGGAGCAAAATACAATGGAGTCTCATCCCAAATATTCTCCAGGCGTTTCTTCCATCCTTCCAGGATCTGGATCCGGACATCCAGTGGAGTGTGCCCAATGCTGTATGCCAGCTGAGGTTCCAAAACTTGGAAGCCACAAAAATACAGAATGCCGCTCTGGGGATACACAAAGCACAGAGGTGAGTCACAGAACAAATCCCATATTGTTTATACTGTACACAAACAACAAAAGTTGGCCTGGGCTTCTCAATAAGATACAGGCAGTCCCTAGATTACAAACGTGTTCTGTTCCTAAGTCTGTCTTTAAGTTGAATTTGTACTAAGTCGGAACAGTTAGGTACAGTTCGTATCTAACATCAGTTAGTCAAATGTTTGAGTATACAGTTTACCTTTCTATGCATAAAAAACATTGAAGTAACACTTCCACATAACACTAAAATATCTTTAATAATAATGTTTTGACGCGTGTTGCAAAGTAGTACCCATTTGTTACTACAAACCATTGTATGTACCTCGGATTTTTAATATAAAAGGCTTTATGGGGTTGGTTTGTAACTACGGGTTGTACGTAAGTCAGACATTTATAACCCTGGGACTGCCTGCACTTCAATAAGGAGGTCTGAGGTAACCTGGAGAATCAGTTCAAAAATATATTCTCTCACCTTCTGTCTGCCTCCCTATACCTACCTGCTACCTATTTTAAGCTTATTCAGTTGTACTCTTCTTTAAATGAATAAAACCTTGAAACCATGCCAGCCGGGGATCATCTGCCAAAAATGCCAGAAATTCTCTTACATAAGGGAGCATTTCAGCTTCTTGGCAGCTGACTCTTGCCAAGTCACACAGATGTGCATTTCTCTGCCTCTCACACCACATAACTAGATGATTCTTCACAAATGATTCTTCTGGGTGGCCACCTCATTTGCTGTTCTTTCCAACCTCTTACAAGAGATTATTTGAAAACCCCAGGACCACCAAAAAGTTTACTTCAGACTTCAGTTTGACTCATCTCTAAAATTGGCTGGACCAGATAGTTTCTTAAATGTTTATGGACTCTAACAGTCTGAGACTGTAGCAGCAGTTTGGAGAAGAACAGGAAGATTAGAGAGAGGTGTTAGTCAGCTGAACAGAATCAGGGCACATGGCTATACGGTCATCTGCCTGCTTTCTAGTTCTTGGTTGGGAGACAATGATGTCAGAATATGTGCATACACAGGCGTATTCTATAAGCACAGGGACCTGGAAAGAGAGGCACATTCCTAAAAGAAAGCCCCCTGTAGTTCTGAATTATTACTGCTCTTTCATCTTCACAGCTCAGATCTGTTTTCATCTGCTGTCTTGAGATTTTGGACCCCACAGAAAGCTCAGTTAATTAATGCCCCTGAAGGTTCACTGAAAACAAGTTACCTGAATTGGCCAGAGAATGATATTCATGTCCCCGTGGACACCCTCCGGAGAGTACATGGAGCCACTGCCACCAGTGGTGATGGAAAGCACTGCCTTCTTATTCTGTAAAAGAAAAAAAAAACATTACTCTCCACCATCTCCTTGGTGACAGGAAGTTAATGAAACAACCCCAGGGAAAAGAACACACAAGTCCACTCCATTTACTGTTTACATTATTTCATACTTTGGCTCCTCTGAGCCACCCAATATGACTCTTCAGAAGTACCAGCCTAGAAGATGGCACACAGACAGGTAGCCAGGACCAAGCCAAAGGAGCCTATACTCCTGGGTGTGGCAAGGCTGTCATGATTATGCAAAATCAGTGCTGACTGCCTTGGTAGAGGTATTTGTCATTTTTATCTCAGTCACCCCACAGTGCTAGGCATGTAGTAGAATAGGACCTTTAATCTAGAAGGTCTCAAAGTGTTTCTTGGGCAGTATTTGGGTCTCCAAAAAACTAAGACAGACTTTTTATTATTATGGAAAATATTTTAAAGCAAATCTTAAAACATTATGTCATTTCATCTATAAAAACTTGGTTATACATCTCTTTCAAAAGACCTAGATCCTAATCTTAATATCTAATTGTGCTCAAAACTTGCCTCAGGACAGAATCTAGCTGTTGGAAAAATTAGAACCATCTACCTACCCGGAAAGGTCCCTTGTCATACATGGCAGCATATGTGTAAGCAAACTCCCCTATGAGCACTCGCTCAAACCAGCCTTTCAGAATGGCAGGGACTCCAAACCACTGCAGTGGGAACTGTGGGACAGAAGACACCAAAAAAGGTCAAGTCAGGGAGACCCCCAGCATGGAAGGCGGCTCAGAGTGCTTAGCTGCTGTCTATGTCACTGTAGGGACGAGCCTTTCTTCAGGCCCTTGTCATTCCTTCTGGAGGAGTTAACACTTAAAAAAAAGAGTGAAGTATTATACTTGGTCAGTCAATTTGACACTCTGCTTCTGTCTAAAGACACAAATATTTGAGTAGGTCTGAATAAAGCCACATGCAAGTAAGATTTATTTATATGAAATCACATTTGGCATGAAAGTCTAAATAAAAGGATCATAGACAAGGTTTGCTTCAATGTATGATGCCTAAATCAATATTTTCTCAAGAGCTTGCTTTAGTAGGTGTGGTATAAAACATATGACATGTACCTTGAGCTCACAAATGTAAAATAATACCATTTAGATTAAACAAAACCACTCAAAAATGCAAACAAATGATCACTGACTAAGGGTTATCAGGGAATTCCCATAAGACAGTCTTTTTTGGCCTCTTGTCCTGATAAAAACAGAGTAAAGACTACAAGGACTATACCAATATTTCTTTTCCTTAATTCATGATTTAAATACAATGACAACAGAAACGTGTAGAAGAAAAAGAAACTAGAACAAAGAAGGACTTTGCAGGACTTAATAGCTTCCTCTAATATTTTAATCTACAAAAAAGGGCCATAGAGGATACGGTCTTATAACACAAAGAACATAGGTTTGGCAGAGAGATTTACGTTCTCATCCTGAATCTGCCACTACCTTTTTAACACGAACTTTTTTGCACAAGCCCCGTAACTTCTCTAAGTTTCATTTGCCTCATCTGTAAAAAGAGGAGCTTGGATGTTTTCTAGTCACGTCTCACATCCTTACAGCTATGACTCCAATTGTGAGGGGCCAGAACTTCAGCTTTTAGGATAAATGTGTAGGTTGTTCAGGGAACTAGATTTGGTCCTTTGTAAATGTTCTACAGTCAGAGCTAAAAATGGAATTGGTTGGCTTGGGGTTATTAAAAGTTCACTCTCCCTCAAGTTCTTAGAAAAGTGAGAAAATTGATCTGGGTTCTAGTCTAGGTGGCACCTTGACATGCATTAAGGCACTCCTTCCTAAGGATACTTTATGTTGAAAGTCTGTCTTAGTACACTGATTTTGCTAGAATAAGGTATTTTCTTGTCATCTGTTGTAAAACTGATATAATAAATATTCCAATCTGCAACGTTTACATTGCCTTAGATGTAGTACTATTTTACAGTGTACAGCCTGCACAACTGTACTGATACTGAACAAAATTTATGCATCAAATAGACACTAAATGCAAAGACCACCAAGGTCCTTTCCAATTCTAAAATATGGCGACTCTGAGATGCAGAACTGAAAGCTGCTACTGCCACTGCCTTAACTGCACTAGGAAAAGATATGGTAGAAAACCTGGGTCAAGAAGGCATCTGTTGGAGCATGTGGCGTTGATTCATATCAACAAGCTTGGGGGTACAATAAAGGACTTCAAAGGTTGCATTCTCGCAGCTGATTAAGTAACTACAAAAACCACAGAGGGTATCACCCTCTTTGTGAGGTTTCATGTCATATACTGTCAAAAGGCTGCCTGGAATTGGTAAAAAGCAAAGTTATTGAATACAGCCTGGTCCTTTAAGGAAGATTAATTGACAAGATGCCTAAACAGTTCCAGTATTGGCTGCTAAGTGGTGAGGTAGCTTCAGGGAGAAGAAAGGTCATAATTTGCTGCTGGAACACATTAAGCAGAGCAATGCACACTTCAGCTGGGAAGACTGCAATGGCAAACAGGTCAATCTCTCATGCATCACTCTAGAAACTATTGAGGATGCTTAAGGAAGATTAATTGACAAGATGCCTAAACAGTTCCAGTATTGGCTGCTAAGTGGTGAGGCAGCTTCAGGGAGAAGAAAGGTCATAATTTGCTGCTGGAACACATTAAGCAGAGCAATGCACACTTCAGCTGGGAAGACTGCAATGGCAAACAGGTCAATCTCTCATGCATCACTCTAGAAACTATTGAGGATGCTTAAGGAGAAACAGAAAACTGCAAACTCTGAGAGAATCCACTAGGAATGACCAAGTGAAGGGAAGATTAGGTACAAGGGGGAAAAAAGCTCAAAGTGTATATGTCATCTTTGCAGTCACATTCATATACCCAAAGAGTAACACAACCAAATCATAATATCTGTAAATCTGTGTAATACTGCACCTTTGAAGTACCCTGATTTACAGAGAATGCAGTAAAATGGTTAAGTGACTTTTCTGAGATCACATATCTACATAGTAATAGGTCTAGGACAAAAGAACTCAGGTGTCCCAACACCCCCTTACCATACTTGAAATATCACAAGGTCTGCAGCCTCCAGCTTCTTTTGTTCAGCCACAATATCTGGGCTCAAACGACCTTCTTTATAAGCTAGAACAGACTCAGCAGGATACTGAAAGTTCTCTGGGTTCTTCAGTTTACCTGCAGAGAAGAAAAAGAGACTGAGGCCGGGGGTGCTGAGGCTGGGCCAGAGAACCCACAGCCAAGAAGTTTCACAAAGCCCTAATTTAAGGGAAAAGATGGTCTTACCCTTGATGTCGTTTTTGGAAATGATGGGGTTGAACTTCATGGCATAGAGGTCTGACTCGGTGACCTCCCATCCTTTCCTCTTCAAAGTCTCTACAGCACCCTCCTTCATAGCATAGTTGAAGGACGTCCTCTCTGAGTGAGCCAGTATGATCAGTGCTCTTCTGACTATTTAGACACACACAGGGCATATGGAGAAAATCAGTTACCAACCTGCAAAGCTTCAGATACAGGACAGTCAGGATCCATAATGGAAGAGGTAATGTGGTTAGACATTAGGTTATGCAGTCCATCCCCTGCAGACAGAAATCTGTTTTCTCCTGAAAGTTACCAATGAATAAAGGAGGCATTTTGATTCAATGGGAAAACAGTGGCTAATTTAATAAATGGTGCTGGCATACTTAGCCATCTCCATGAAAATAAAACTATCCCGTCTTAGTTAACTAGTGCTGCTATAACATAAATACCACAAGTTGATGGCAGTATCAAAGAGAAATTTATTCTGTTACAGTCTAGGAAGCTAGAAGTCGGAATTCAGGGTGCCAGGGCCAAGAAAAGGCTTTCGCTCTCTGCCAGCTCTGAGGGAAGGTTCTTGTCATCAGTCTTCCTTGGTCTAGGAGCTTCTCAGTGCAGGGACCCCGGGTCCAAAGGACACACTCCCCTCATGGTTCTTCATTGTTGATGGTAGTAGGTCCCTCTCCTCTGTTGGCTTCTCACTTTTATTTATTTAAATTTTTTTTTTTTATTGTACTTTAGATGAAGGTTTACAGAACAAATAGTTTCTCATTAAACAGTACACATATTTATGACATTGGTTAACAACCCCACGACATGTCAACACGCTCCCTTCTCAACGTTGGAGAACACTTTTTTTTTTTTTTTTTTGGTGAAAATACACATAGCCAAAGTTAAACCATTTCAAACATTTCTACATGTACAATTCAGTGACATCAATTACATTCTTCCAGTTGTGCTGCTATTCTCACTATCCTTTTCCAAATTATTCCATCACCATTATCTTCAACTCACTGCCCCATAGGCTTCTTTTGAGTTGCTGCTATCAATTTGATCTCACATAGATAATTTTTTTTTTTTTTTGTACCTTAGATGAAGATTTACAGAACAATTAGTGGTACACATATTGCTCTATGACAATGGTTAACCCCACGACATGTCAACACTGTCCCTTCTCAAACTTGAGTTCCCTAGCACCAGCTTTCTTGTCCCCTCCTGCCTTCTAGTCCTTTTCCCTGGACTGCTCTGCCTCATTAGTCCCGTTTTTGTTTTATGGGGCAGTCCAATCCCCGGCTGAACGGTGAACCTCGGGAGTGATTTCACCACTGAGCTAAAAAGGTGTCCAGGGGCCATACTCTCGGGGTTTCTCCAGTCTTGTCAGGCCAGTAAATCTGGTCTTTTTTTGTGAGTTAGAATTTTGTTCTATATCCTTCTCCAACTCTGTCCAGGACCCTCTGGTCAGAGCGTTCTAAAGCTCTTTAGCTCCACCAATAGGTGCCTGGAAGCACCCCACTCCGCCAGTAAACTTCAGCCAAAAAACACTCAGCCCTCTTACTCTATGGGTTGGCAAGCCTAGCTCCAATGATAAGTGCCCGCAGTCTCCCCACTCCGCCAGGAAACCTCCTGTGCAAAGGCACTCAGCTCTCCCAGGGGTACAGGAGGTAGTGGCTGCAAGGGCACAAAAGTGGTCTTTCAGGCGTGCTGGCAATGTTCTATGTCTTCATCTGGGTGCTAGTAACGTTGGGTGCTGGTTCAGTCTGTGCCAATTCATTGAGTGCTACACTTCAGAACTTGTGCACTTTTCTGTGTGTCTATTATATTCAATAAAAAAGTTTTTGTTTTTAATTATCCCACTAACACACTACATACAGCACTAATTCCCAGGTGATAAAAGATCTAAATCTTAAAAAATGAAACTATTTAAATAGTAGAGGACTAAAGGGAGAATTTGTAAACCTCAGGGTGAAGAAGAAAGATTTTAAGAATCTTTTAAGAAAGATTAGATACAACAACAGATACATAGACCAGTGGAACAGACTTGAGAATCCAGACGTAAATTCATCCACCTATGAGCAGCTGATATTTCACAAAGGCCCAAAGTCCGTTAATTGGGGAAAAGACAGTCTCTTTAACAAACGGTGCTGGCATATCTGGATATCCATCTGCCAAAAAATTAAACAAGACCCATACCTCACACCATGCACAAAAACTAATTCAAATGGGTCAAAGACCTAAATATAAAATCGAAAATGATAAAGAACATGGAAGAAAAAATAGGGACAATGCTAGGAGCCCTTAATACATGGCATAAACAGAATACAAACCATGAGTAACAATGTGCAAACACCAGAAGAGAAACTAGATAACTGGGAGCTCCTAAAAATCAAACACTTATGCTCATCCAAAGACTTCACCAAAAGAGTAAAAAGACAACCTACAGACTGGGAAAAAATTTTTGGCTACAACAAATCCAATCAGCGTCTAATCTCTAAAATCTACAAGATACTGCAAAACCTCAACAACAAAAAGACAACCCATTTAAAAAATGGGCAAAGGATATGAACAGGCACTTTGCCAAAGAAGATATTAGGCGGCTAACAGACATATGAGGAAATGCTCACGATCATTAGCCATTAGAGAAATGCAAATCAAAACTACAATGAGATACCATCTCACCCCAACAAGGCTAGCATTAATCCAAAAAACACAAAATAATAAATGTTGAAGAGGTTGTAGAAATACTGGAACACTGATACGCTGCTGGTGGGAACGTAAAATGGTACAACCACTTTGGAAATCGATTTGGTGCCTCCTTAAAAAGCTAGAAATAGAACTACCATATGATCCAGCAATCCAACTCCTTGGAATATATCCTAGAGTAATAAGAGCCATCACACGAATAGATACATGCACACTCATGTTCAGTGCAGCACTGTTTACAATAGCAAAAAGATGGAAACAACCTAGGTGCCCATCAACGGACAAATGGATAAACAAATTATGGTATATTCACAGAGTGGAATACTACGCAATGATAAAGAACAACGATGAATCCGTGAAACATCTTACAACATGGAGGAATCTGGAAGGCATTATGCTGAGTAAATTTAGTCAGTCACAGAAGGACAAATACTGTCTACGACCACTATTGTAAGAACTCAAGAAAAGATTAAACACAGAAGAAAACATTCGTTGATGGTTACGAGGGTGGGGAGGGAGGGAGAGGGGTATTCACTAGCTGGATAGTAGACAAGAATTATCTAAGGTGAAGGGAAGGACAACACACACTACAGGGAAAATCAGCACAACTGGACTAAACCAAAGCTAAGACGTTTCCTGAATACAATCAAACACTTCAAGGGACAGAATAGCAGGGGTAGGGTCTGGGGACCATGGTTTCAGGAAACATCTAGGTCAACTGGCATAACAAAGTTTATTAAGAAAACGTTCTGCATCCCACTTTGGTGAGTGGCGTCTGGGGTCTTAAAAGCTAGCAAGCAGCCATATAAGATGCATCAATTAGTCCCAACCCACCTGGAGTAAAGGAGAATGAAGAACACCAAAGACACAAGGAACGCATTAGCCCAAAAGACAGAAAGGGCCACATAAACCAGAGACTGCATCAGCCTGAGACCAGAAGAACTAGATGGTGCCTGGCTACCACCAATGACTGCCCTGACAGGGAATACAACAGAGAGTCCCTGACAGAGCAGGAGAAATGTGGGGTGCAGAAGTCAAATTCTAGTAAAAAGACCAGACTTGATGGTTTGATTGAGACTAGAGGGACTATGGAGGACATGGCCCCCAGACTCTCTGTTAGCCCTAAACTAAAACCATGCCCAAGGCCAACTCTTCAGACAAAGATTAGACTGGACTATGGGACATAAAATAATACTCATGAAGAGTCAAGATGAGAAAGCAGAGAGGGTCAGAAGCTGGTTGAATGGACACGGGAAATCGGGTGGAAAGGAGGAGTGTGTTGTCGCAGTACAGGGGGAGCAACTAGGGTCACATAACAATGTATGTATAAATTTTTGTATGAGAGACTAACTTGAATTGTAAACTTTCACTTAAAGCACAACAATAAAAAAAGGAAAAAAATATGTTTATATCTATATATATTAGAGAAAAAAAAGAAAAATTAGAGATTCAAAAGTCATGAAGGAAAAACCTGACAGATAAAGCCACATAAAAATAAAAATTTTTGTTAACAGCACCATAAAAACAGTCGAAGGACAATTAACTAGGAAAAGAAATCTGTAATTCTGATCACAAAGAAAATCTCAAAGACTAAAAGAATGCTTAAAATAATTAGAAAAAAACAGTCAATACAGTAGAAAAATGGGTCAAGGGTATCAACAGACAATTCACTGAGAAAGAAATGCAAATGACAATAAACATATGCTCTGCCTGGCCTGTCAAGAAAAGCAAATAAAGATATTATTTGCCCATCAGACTGGCCACAAATTTATGACCAGTAATGCTAAGAGCTACTTAGATAGCAAGTAAACTGGCACATTGCTGGTGGGAATATGAACTGCCTCAGCCTTTTGGGAAAGTAACACGGCTGAATCTGTTGAAATTTTAAAGGCACATAAATTTCTGCTATACCACTCCAACTTTGGGGAATGTTTTCTACAGACTAAAAGCATCAGACATAAGGATATACTAGCAAGGATGCATACTGCACCATTCTTTTCACTGGCAAAAATTAGGTATGACCTGATTGTCTATTAATGGGGAGCATTTGAAAAAAATGTTACATTCATATGATAGAATATTATGCTGTTAAAAAGAATGTTAAATATATATAGTGACCCAGAAGGATATCCATGATAATATTGCTAACTGATAAAAAGCAAGTGAATGTGAATCCATTTTAATTTTCAAAAAAAAAAAAAAATCTCTCTATATATATATTCAGTATGTTGGTATGAGGGGGAAATATTTGATTACATTATAAGGGGAGGCAGGGCCAAGATGGCGGAGTAGTCAGACACTTCCTGTGGTCCCTCTCACAACAAAGACCTGAAAAAATAAGTGAATTGATTATATATGACAATCTAGGAGCCCTGAACATCAAAGGCAAAGTTGAGGAATCAGACTGAGCGGCAGGGGGAAGGAGAGACGGTTCAGAAGCAGCGAGGAGTTGCCAGACCTGATCCAGCGAGAGCCTGAGCCCTTCAGGCCTAATCAGCTTGTGATGTGCAGTGAGGCAGGCAAGCAGCGGTGCTCAGGAGGCATTTTCCCCACGGGGAGAGACCCAGCGGCAGAGAGTCTACTCAGCCATCCAGAACCAGTCAGAAGCAGCCTTCAATCAGCAAGATACACACTTGTGTCTGGCCTACTGCGTGGATCAAAAACACCCCCCTTTGGACTTGAGGAACAGAATCAGTACTTCAGTTTTGTAAATAGTTGAGCTAAACCTCAAATGTCTATCAACCAGTTTACCCTTTCCATGAACTAAACTGACTTTTCTGTGTGATTGGTATGTTTCACCGGGTCACTGATCATGTATAACAGTCCTCTTTGTAGATACCTTTTTTGTATATATTTATTATTGTAAATTATTTGCTGCCACCAGCAGTCAGTAAGTCTAAACTATTAAATGACACATTTATATCTGGAATTTTAATTTTTAACTAAGTGATCAAGTTTTTAACTAAGTGATCAAGTTGTTTTATTGTTTTAAATTAAGAACTTTTTGAACTAAAACTAGAAACTCTGCCACAGTCCATTGATTTTTACATGCATTTACTTACGAGATGGTTTCAAGATTACTTTTTACAGACTAGGCACATTATTATATTGACACCTTGCTCTCCTTTGTAAATTTACCATCCAAGATTTTTGGATGATATTCATATGAAATTAAGGCAGATTCTTCAGCAGTTTCCTGTACCTACAGTTTTTTTTTTCATTGCTTCTAATTGGATATAGTTACTATGATCCATGAAATATAATGGAAATGTGAATAAAGAATTTACTACATTGAAGATTTTAAACATTTGGTATTAAAAAAACAAATCCTTTGTGATGTGATAGAAACTAGTAGTGTGGAGCAGTGTAAATATTTGAGGTGGTGATTTGTGAAGTAGCCCAGTATTGCCTTAAATAAAATCACATTTCATTTCTTTATTAAAAAGAAAAAACAGAAAACACACCCCTTTGGGAAAAACCTCTCTCCTATTTACCTCCCTGCTCCCTGCTCTGCACTGGGTCCAGGACCAGCTTCAGCAATTGCCGAGTCCCCTGGGCCGGAAGTAGGACCCATCAGGTGCCCTGAGCCATTCTCCTGGCCTAGGAGAGTGAACAAATTAACAAATGGGAGAAAAAATAATCTACCGGCTCCTGTAAATCAGGAATTCAGGGTAGGCACAGCTCCTTTGCCTAGGCAGAGGCATAAGGGATCCACGGACTTTGAGTGTCTTTCCCCCTGCACAGACTTCTGTGGGCCCATTTCAACAGCATAGGCCCTCATTACCACAGTACAACAGGGTATATACCTGAAGTCTAACTTCAACTGTTTCAGCTGGGAAGTAGCAGGGTTGTGAAATTTGACACTGCTCTGCCCATTAAGCAGGGTCTTCACCCACCCACATCAGGGGCCTGAGGACTGATGGCTCTACCCATGCCACCAAGCCACCTGCGACAGGGGCCCAAGAATAAGAGGTGTCCCCCAGTCCTTACAGCCAATGCACTGGGTGCTCATAGTCTGGCTGCAAAAATCCACCCACCTACACGCTGTAGGGAACAGGGACACGCTTTCCTCCTGGACACTCAGGGGCGGCCATCAGCCCCCTGCCTTGCTCAGCATGTGTCCTCCTACTGTAGCTGGATGCCTGTGCCTACACCAATCACCCATGCTGGTCTAGGACTGTAGGTGAGACCCTGCACCACACACTTGGTGGCCGACTACCTGGACACCTAAGCTGAATCCATATAGGAGTGGGTGGACTCCTGGGCTTACATACTTAGTGCCAGGTCTGGCCACCTGGTGGCAGGATGTTGGAACTGCAGGGGCATCGGTGAGTGGGCTAGTTCACACGAGCAGCCTATCGGTATATCAAAACAAAACAAGAAGCTAGGACACAGTAAGCAAACATAAAATAAATGAATACTGTAACTTACTGATGGCTCAGAGACAACGATGAATATCAAATCACATAAAGAGGTAGACCATGATGGCTTCAGCAAGCTCCAAAAATAAAGAATCTAGAAATTTTCCGGAGGAAGAAAATTACTTGGAATTAGCGGAGGCAGAATAAAAAAGATTAATATACAGAACTCTTCAAGATATCAGGAAAGAAATTGGGCAAAACGCACAACACGCAATAGAGAAACTTAAGAAGATTAGAGAACAGCATAATGACAAATTTAACAAACTGCCAGAATCCATAGAGAGACAGCAATCAGAAATCCAGAAGATTAACAATAAAATTTCAGAATTAGAAAACTTAATAGAAAGTCATAGGAGCAGAACTGAGGCAATGGAAGTCAGAATTAGTGAGACAGAAGATAAACCCCTTGACACCAACTTATCTGAGGAAAAATCAGATAAAAGGATTTTAAAAAAATGAAGAAACCATAAGAATTATGTGGGATTCCATCAAGACGAATAACCTACAAGAGATTGGAGTACTAGAATGGGGGAGTTAACAGAAAGTACAGACAGAATTGTTGAAGATTTGTTCACAGAAAACTTCCCTGGTATCGTGAAAGATGAGAAGGTATCTATCCAAGATGCTCGTGGAAACCCACATACAGTAGATCCCAAAAGAAAGTCACCAAGACATATTATAATCAAACTTGCCAAAATCAAAGATAAAGAGAATTTTAAGAGTGGCTAGGGATAAACAAAAAGTCATTTACAAAGAAGAGTCAATAAGAATAAGCTCAGACTACTCAGCAGAAACCATGCAGGCAAGAAGGCAACGGGATGACATATATAAAGCCTTCAAGGAAAACAACTGCCAGACAAGAATTACATATCCAGCAAAACTGTCTCTCAAATATGATGGCAAAATTAGGCATTTCCAGATAAACAGAAGCTTAGGGAATTTGCAAAAAACAAACCAAAATTACAAGAAATACTAAAGGGACTCCTCCAGTTAGAAAATCAGTAACATCAGATAACAACCCAAGACTAGAAAACAGGACAGAGCAACCAGATATCAACCCAGGTAGGGAAGTTACAAAAATAAACCAAAGCTAAAACACTGAAAATAGGGAAACAGATGTTAATATGTATAAGATGACAACAATAAAAAAGAGGACTAAAAAATGTAGACATAGATTTTTTTCATGTAGAGAGGAAGTCAAGGCAATGTAAAGAAATAAAAGACTGGTATATACTTAGCAAAATAGAGGTAAATATTAAGGTAACCACAAAGGAAACTAACAATCCTACGCATCAAAACAAGAAAGATATAAAGACTCAGCAAATACAAAATCAACAACAATGAAAAAGATGAAAAGAAGATACATAAAGAAAAATGACTCAGCACAGAAAATTAAGTGGAACAAATAAAGTGTGAACAACACACAAAAAAAGACATCAAAATGACAGCACTAAACTCATACCTATCAATAATTATGGTGAATGTGAATGGACTAAATGCACCAATAAAGAGACAGAGAGTGGCAGATTGGATAAAAAAACATGATCTGTCTATATGCTGCCTACAAGAGACACACCTTAGACTTAAAAACATAAACTAAAACTCAAAGGATGGAAAAAAATGTATCAAACAAACAACACTCAAAAAAGAGCAGGAGTGCAATATTAATCTCTGACAAAATAGACTTTACAGTAAAATCCACCACAAATTATAAGGAAGGACACTATATAATGATTAAAGGGTCAATACACCAGGAGGACTAACTATAATAAATACTTACATACCCAACAACAGGGCTCCAAAATACATAAAACAAACTCTAACAGCATTGAAAAGAGAGAGAGCGCCACAATAGTAGTAGGACACTTCAACACACCACTTTTGGTGAAGGACAGAACATCCAGAAAGAAGCTCAACAAAGACACGGAAGATCTAAATGCTACAATCAACCAACTTGATCTCATAGATATATACCAAACACTCCACCCAACAGCAGCCAAGTATACTTTCTTTTCCAACACACATGGAACATTCTCCAGAATAGACCACATATTAGGCCACAGAGCAAGCCTTAACAAAATCCAAAGCATTGAAATATTACAAAGCACCTTTTCTGACCATAAAGCCATAAAAGTAGAAATCAATAACAGAAAAAGCAAGGAAAAAAACTCAAAACACATGGAAACTGAACAACTCCTCACTCAAAAACTACTGGCTTGGAAGAAATTAAGGATGAAATAAATTCATAGACTCAAATAAAAATGAAAACACATCCTAACCAGAACCTTTGGAACAAAGCAAAAGCAGTGCTCAGAGGTCAGTTTATAGCAATAAATGCACACACCCAAAAAGAAGAAAGGGCCAAAATCAAAACATTTACCCTACAACCAGAACAAGTAGAAAGAAAACAGCAAAAGAAGCCCTCAGGCACCAGAAGAAAGCAAATAATAAGAATTAGAGCAGAATTAAGTGAAATAGAGAATAGAAAAACAACTGAGTTAACACCGAAAGCTGGTTCTTTGTAAAGACCAACAAGATCGATAAATCATTTGCTAAAATGACAAAAGAAAAACAGGAGAGGAAGCAAATAACCCGTATAAGAAATGAGATGGGTGATATCACGACAGACCCAACTGAAATTAAAAATTATAACAGAATACAATGAAAAACTGTACTCTTAACAAATCTGAAAACCTAAAGGAAATGGACAAATTTCTAGAAACTCACTACCTACCTAAACTTACACAAACAGAGGTGGAACAACTAAATAAACCCATAACAAAAGAAGAGATTGAAAAGGTAATTAAAAACCTCCCAACAAGAAAAAAGCCCTGGCCCAGACAGCTTCAGTGGAGAATTCTACCAAACTTTCAGAAAAGAGTTAATACCACTACTACTAAAGGTATTTCAGAGCATAGAGAAGGGTGGAGTACTCCCAAATTCATTCTATGAAGCCAGCAGAACCCTGATACCAAAACCAGGAAAGGACACCACAGAAAAAGAAAATTACAGATCAATATCCCTCATGAACACTGACACAAAAATCCTCAACAAAATTCTAGCCAATAGAATTCAACAACGTATCAAAAAAATAACCCACCATGATCAAGTGGGATTTATACCAAGTATGCAGGGATGGTTCAACATTAGAAAAGCAATCAATGTAATCCATCATATAAATAAAACAAAAGACAAGAACCAAATGATCTTATCAATCGATGCAGAAAAGCCTTCTGACAAAGTCCAACACCCACTCATGATAAAAACTCTCAACAAAATAAGAATAGATGGGAAATTCCTCAACATAATAAAGGGCATTTATACAAAGCCAACAGCCAACATCATCCTAAATGGAGAGACTTTGAAAGCATTCCCCTTGAGAACGGGAACCAGACAAGGATGCCCTTTATCACCGCTCTTACTGAACACTGTGCTGGAGGTCCTAGCCAGAGCAATTAGGCTAGAAAAAGATAAAGTGCATCCAAATTGGCAGGGAAGAAGTCAAAGTATCTCTATTTGCAGATGATATGATCTTATACACAGAATACCCCAAAGAATCCACAAGAAAACTACTGGAACTAACAGAAGATTTCAGCAAAGTATCAGGATACAAGATAAACATAAAAATCAGTTGGATTCCTCTACACCAACAAAGAGAACTTCCAAGAGGAAATCACCAAATCAATACTATTTACAATAGCCCCCAAGAAGATGAAATACTTAGGAATAAATCTAACCAGAGACATAAAAGACCTATAAAATGAAAACTACAAGACACTACTGCAAGAAACCAAAAGAGACCTGCATAAGTGGAAAAACATACCTTGCTCATAGATAGGAAGACTCAACATTGTGAAAATGTCAGTTCTACCCAAAGCAATCTCCAGATACAATGCAATCCCAATCCAAATTCCAATGACATTTTTTAAGGAGATGGAGAAACAAATCACCAACTCCACGTGGAAAGGGAAGAGGCCCCGGATAAGGACACATTACTCAAGAAGAAGAACAAAGTGGGAGACCTCATACTACCTGATTTTAGAACCTATTATACCGCTATGGTAGTCAAAACAGCCCGGTACTGGTACAACAGACACATAGACCAATGGAACAGAATTGAGAATCCAGATATAAATTCATCTACCTATGAGCAGCTGATATTTCACAAAGGCCTAAAGTCCGTTATCGGGGAAAAGACAGTCTCTTTAACAAATGGTACTGGCATATCTGGATATCCATCTGCAAAAAAATGAAACAAGACCCATACCTCACACCATGCACAAAAACTAACTCAAAATGGATCAAAGACCTAAATATAAAATCGAAAACGATAAAGAACATGGAAGAAAAAATAGGGACAATGCTAGGAGCCCTAATACATGGCATAAACACAATATGAACCATAAGTAACAACGCACAAGCACCAGAAGAGAGACTAGATAACTGGGAGCTCCTAAAAATCATACACTTGGGCTCATCAAAAGACTTCACCAAAAGAAACCCCGAGAGTATGGCCCCAGACACCCTTTTAGCTCAGTGGTGAAGTAACTTCTGAGATTCACTGTTCAGCCTGGGATTACACAGCCCCATAAAACAAAACAGGACTAATGAGGCACAGCAGTCCAGGGACAAGGACTAGAAGGCAGAAGGGGACAGGAAAGCTGGTGATAGGGAAACCAAGGTTGAGTAAGGACAGTGTTGCCTTGCAGTGGGGTTGTTAACCATTGTCATAGGGCAACATGTGTACTAACTGTTTAATGAGAAACTATTTTGTTCTGTAAACCTTCATCTAAAGTGAGAACAGCAGCACAACTGGAAGAGCGTAATTGATGTCACTGAATTGTGCATGTAGCAATTTTTGAAATGGTGTTATCTTTGGCTATGTATATTTTCACCAAAAATAAAATAAAGGTAGAGAAGGGAGAGGGTTGACATGTCGTGGGGTTGTTAACCAATGGCTTAAAACAATATGTGTACTGACTGTTTAATGAGAAACTATTTGTTCTGTAAACCTTCACCTAAAGTACATTAAAAAAAAAAAATTAAAGCAGGAAAAAAAAAATAAAGACTTCACCAAAAGAGTAAAAAGACAACCTACAGACTAGGAAACAATTTTGGCTACAACAAATCCGATCAGGGTCTAATCTCTAAAATCTACAAGATATTGCAAAACTTTAACAACAAAAAGACAAATAACTCAGTTAAAAACTGGGCAAAGGATATGAACAGACACTTTGCCAAAGAAGACATTCAGGTGGCTAACAAACACATGAAGAAATGCTGATGATCATTAGCCATTAGAGAAATGCAAATCAAAACTACAATGAGATACCATCTCACCCCAACAAGGCTAGCATTAATCCAAAATCACAAAATAATAAATGCTGGCGAAGTTGTGGAGAGACTGGAACACTTACACACTGTTGGTGGGAATGTAAAATGGTACAACTACTTTGGAAATCGATTTGGCGCCTCCTTAAAAAGCTAGAAATAGAACCACCATGGAATACAGCAATCCTGCTCCTTGGAATATATCCTAGAGAATTAAGAGCCATCACACGAAGAGATATATGCACACCCATGTTCACTGCAGCGCTGTTCACAATAGCAAAAAGATGGAAAAAACCTAGGTGCCCATAAAAGGACAAATGGACGAACAAATTATGGTATATCCACACAATGGAATACTAGGCAACAATAAAGAACGACAAATTGGTGAAACATAACATGGAGGAATCTGGAAGGCATTATGTTAAGTGAATTTAGTCAGTCACAGAAGGACAAATATTGTATAAGACCACTATTATAAGAACTCAAGAAAAGGTTTAAACACAGAAGAAAACATTCTTTGATGTTTACGAGGGTGGGGAAGGAGGGTGAGGGTTATTTACTAACTAGATAGTAGATAAGAATTATCTTAGGTGAAGGGAAGGACAGCACACACTACAGGGGAAGTCAGCACAACTGGACTAAACCAAAGCTAAGAAGTTTCCTGAATGCAAACACTTTGAAGGACAGAGTAGCAGGGGCAGGGGTCTGGGGACCATGCTTTCAGGTGACATCTAGGTCAGATGGCATAACAAAGCTTATTAAGAAAATGTTCTGCATCCTACTTTGGTGAGTGGCATCTGGGGTCTTAAAAGCTTGCAAGTGGCCTTCTAAGATGCATCAATTGGTCCCAACCACCTGGAGTAAAGGAGAATGAAGAACACCAAAGACACAAGGAAAGCATTAGCCCAAGAGTCAGAAAGGGCCACATAAACCAGAGACTTCGTCAGCCTGAGACCAGAAGAACTAGATGGTGCCTGGCCACAACCAATGACCGCCCTGACAGGGAACACAACAGAGGGTCCTGGATGGAGCAGGAGAAAGGTGGGGTGCAGAACTCAAATTCTAGTAAGAAGACCAGACTTAATGGTCTGAGACTGGAGGAACCCCGGAAAGCATGGCTCCTGGATTCTCTATCAGTCCAGAACTAAAACAATTTCCGAGGCCAACTCTTCAGACAGGGATTGGACTGAACTATGGGACATAAAGTTATACTCATGAGGAGTGTGCCTCTTAGCTCAAGTAGATACAAGAGACTAAATGGGCAGCTTCTGTCTGGAGGTGAGATGAGAAGGCAGAGAGGGTTAGGAGCTGGTTGAATGGACATGGGGAATCAGGGGTGGAAAGGAGTGTGCTGTAACAGTATGGGGAAAGCAATTACAGTCACATAACAATGTATATATAAATTATTATTATTATTTTATATTTTATTGTACTTCAGGTGAAGGCTTACAGAACAAATAGTTTCTCATGAAACAGTAGTACACATGTTGTTTTATGACATTGGTTAACAACCCCACAACATATTAAGCCTCTAAATTCTCAACCTTTTTTTTTTTTTTTTTGATGAAAATACAGATAGCCAAAGATACACCGTTTCAAAAATTTCTACATACACAGTTCAGTGACATTGACTACGCTCTTCCAACTGTGCTGTTATTCTCATTTAAGATGAAGGCTTACAGAACAAAATAGTTTCTCATTTAACAGTTACTACACGTTGCCCTATGACAATGGTTAACAATCTCACAACACATCAAGAATATCCTTACTCCACCTTGTGTTCCCTATCACCAGGGGACTTCCTTGTCCCCTTCTGTCTTCTGGCCCTTGTCACTGGACTACTGTACCTCATTAGTCTCATTTTTTTTTTTTTTTTTAACACCATTTCAAAACTTTTTACTTACACATTTAAGTGATATTGACTATGCTCTTCCAAATTGTGCTGCCATTCTTGCCCAAGATGAAGGCTTACAGGACAAAACAGCCTCCCATTTAATAGTTACTACAAATGTTGCCCTATACCAGTGGTCAACAATCTCACAACACATCGACAGTGTCCTTACTCAACTTGTGTTCCTTATCATCAGTTTCCTACTCTCCCTCTGCCTTCTGGCCCTTGTCACCGGACTCCTGTACCTCGTTAGTCCCATTTAGTTTTACTGGGCTGTCCACTTCCAGGTTTAACATCGAACCTCAAAGGTAACTTCACCTCTGAGCTGAAAGGGTGTCTGGGGGCCACACTCTTGAGGTTTCTCCAGTATTCTTTAGGCCAGTTTTGTATGAGAAAAAATTTAAAAAAACCTAACATTCAGTGGAATATGAGTTTGACAATGTTATGAATGCTATGGAAATAATTTATCTGCTTTGGAGGGCCTGGGAAAATGGAAAGAGACTCCTGAGGCTGCCTGAACAAATTCTTGCCCCCTTTCTTACTAACTCATGGGTTTAACATTTTTCGGAGATATAGGGTCATATTAAGCTCTGACATGTATTTTCTTTGTGACTTTCCTCTGTATTAATCATGTCAGTGTTTGCTGACTACTGCTTTGTTATTTTTTATTCTCTTGATTTACTCAGTAAACATTTCCTAAGTCGTAAAACTATAAAGGCACTTCAGGAAATGAGAAAGGCAGGAAACCCATCCCTTGCCTTAACAAGCTTACCATCTGAATTAGATATAGGCATGCCTGTTAACATGAAAAACAAAAAAAAGTAAGACAAGGGATAAACGGGAAGAATATATTTGCAATGAATATAACGAACAAAATGCCATATCTGGAGGAAAAAAAAAAGTTGCCAATGAGTTGATTCCAACTCATGGCAACCCTGTATGTGTCAGAGTAGAACTGTGCTTCATAGGGTTTCCAATGGCTGACTTATTGGAAGTAGATCACCAGGCCTTTCTTCTGCAGTGCACACGTGTTAACCATTTGCACCACTCAGGGACTCCATGGAACATACAGACTCCTGAAAACAATCCAACAGAAAAATGAGCAAAGGCTATATACAAGCCATTAACAACATTCATTCTTATTTGCCAGAATAAAGGGTAAATCAGGAGAAATTATACTACCAAAACTTAATAATCCTGTATCATTAGTTGAGATCATTTTTCATGAACAAACCTGAGTTTTCTGGACTTGGAACCAAACAGGCCTGGGTTCAGTCCCTGTCCTACTGTTTGACTAGCTACATGACCTGGGACAAGTTAGACTTTCAGAGAACTTACACTAATAGAGGAGATAAGGCACATATGCAGATAACTACCCAGAGTGGAATGGCATTAGCATGATAGTAGGTAAGGGAACAAAGTTCACAAGGAAATGGCTGGCTTCATAGCAGACAGATTAGGGTAGGCCTTCAGAAGGAACTGCTATTTGAGCTGAATCTTGAAAGACAAATGGGATTATTACAAGTACCTCTAGTTTGACATTCATTTCTGCTTGTCATGTATGTCACTGACCTGTCTATCGGAAGCTATCACATCTAACATAGCTTTGTCTTCTTCACATCTGAGCACACTGCCGCTCACAAAGACTTAGCACGTCTTTGTTAATGCATCTCTCCCCAGCACTGGTTTGCTATCAGATCTTCTTGTTTGTTGCTCTTGAGTCAATTTGTGTGGACCCTATATGTTACAGAATAGAACTCCTCCATAAGGTTTTCTTGGCTGTAATCTTAATGGAAGCAGATCACCAGTCCTTTTCTTCCATGGTACCACTAGGCAGGTTCAAACTACCAACTTTAAGGTTATCAGTTGAGTGCAAATTGTTTGCACCACTTAGGGACCTATAATCAGATTTTAGGCCCTATAAAATATGCTCCCAGTTCATTTTCACTTCTCTGTGTATCTGAAAGCCCTCATGCCTTCCTTTCCCCACCATTCTATGTCTACATAATTCAACTCTTTATCCCCCCTGAAATGCTAATGTTCTCACTAGTGGATCTTCTTGGCTACTCCTCTGCTCCAGCCTTAGTCTTTCTGCCATTCATCCCATACTGTTTACTGAGCACCTACTATATGCCAGGCACTGTTCTTGGCTCCATCAGCATACAAAAGATACACAAATCTCTGTCCTTGTGAAACGTAAATTTTGATGACCCAAGCATCCTGACAGTTCCCTGGGAGCTGACCTCTGTCCTCATCTGGTGCTCCAACATTCCTACTATTCTCGGTCTTCAACTGCAGGCCAATCTGAAACCAAGAGTTCTTAATAGCCTTCCAAATTAAAGTGTACTTGGGTCAAGCTGCATAGTTTCACCGAAGGCCGACATAGTAGAACTTAGTAACAGAAGAAGATAAAACCGTAGTATGTAGTACATCGTTTTATTGGAGAGCATGCCGAGATATCTTTAGCAGTAAAGATTAATCATGCAATCTTTTTGGCAGGAAGAGCAAGCAATAAAGGAAAACCTGTAAGAAATGTAATAAAGCCAGACCCTCAAATCAGTTTCATGCATTCTGCCTCTGCCCTCTGGTCTCATTTGAATCCTCAAGGGAATATTCGTGACAGTCAGATGCATCTATGTGTTGCAAATAAATGCTCTGAATGTTTCAGTTAACCTCTAGATTTGGTTAGCTGGGTAGAGCTAAAAACTAGTTATACAAGCTCCAAATCTGCCCACTCTCCCTCATTAACGCCACACCTTTTTGTTTAAGTTACACATAAATACAGAACACTCTGTAGAACGGGAAAATCAAGAAATAGTTTCTGGAGGAGGGGATGCTGGTGCCTCTCAAGGCAGCTGAAGAATAAAGTAAGAGGAAACAGCAGCTAGCATGCATTTGCGAAGTCTTATAAACTGTCAAAATCCCCTTCACTGCAGTCTCTCCCAGATGCTTCTGTTCTAGGCCAAGCAATCCCCGGCTCAGCCCTTTTCTCAGAGATTAACAACTGTAATTTGTCAAGCGCAACAGCAACCTCTTCCCCCACTTACTTTTCGCAACATGAGACTCTATGTGTTTCCAAAAGGCAGAATTAGGATCAGAGGGAAGGAAACTACAGAAAGATACAGTTCTGCCTGAGTTGAAGAAATAGATTTCTAAACCTTATCCCTATCCAGATTCAAAAGTGAGGCCCTCCCAGAAACAGAGCTCCCTGCCCTTACACATGTTGAAATTGCAAGGATGCTTCAGAGACCATTTATGCTTCAGATGAAGTTGCGGTGACCACTAAGGTTCCCCCAGGTGATGATGGATGGTAAGCATCAGTCCCTCCTTAGAAAAGAAATGGACCCTATACTAGATCAGATTCACAAACTCAAATGCCTCCTGGGCCAGGCAACCTGGGAGTGGATGTCTCTAGCAAACCAAAGGGGGCAGCTTTCCTAGCTTCAGCCCACTAATCGCCAGATTTTCCAATTTCCCCCCATAAGCCTGGAATCCACATTTTTAAGTGAAATTGTTTCTTATTTTAAATATTTGCAACTTATTCAAAAAAGTTTTAACTACTATGAGACCAAACAAGATGTGACAATGGGCCCGATTTGTCTTTTGAGGTCAGTTTGCGACCTCTGTTTCAGAGGGAATTTTTGCTTGAAAGGTCAGATCTCTCTTAAACGCCCTCCAGAGTTCATAGGTGTGCGGTGGTGGTGGATCCGTGACTCTGCGGTGGAAATAGAAGCGTCCCCTCTCCTGGAGTGTGGTCAGGGTTCATCCCAGGGCCCTAGTCCCTTCACTTTTTCCGTTTTAAATCTAGGAACAAAAACCAGGGCCAACCGACTACAGGTGCCAAAAAAACCCAAACCCACTGCCCTCCAATCGATTCCAACTCATAGTGAGCGTATAGGACAGAGTAGAACTGCCCCCAGAGGGTTTCCAAGGCTGTAAGTCTTTACGAAGATGATTGCCACATCTTTCTCCCCAGGAAACATGGTGAGCGCAAACCACCAGATTAGCAGCCGAGCGCTTAGGCGCTGCGCCACCAGGGCTCCTTTCCTACACTTGCAACCTCCTTTAAGTGCTTCTCCAAACGAAAAAGGGCTAGCGTGGGCATCCTTCCCAGTCTAGCGAAAACCCTGGCGGCGCCCGTAGATTGAGGGAGACAGCGTCCTGCCCCCATCTGCACTCACCAGCCATGGCTCCCGCAGCGCTGCGAAGGCGCAGTCCGCGAGCGCTGATTGGCCAAGCTGCTGGTGCGATCTGGCGGGGCAAAGTCCTAGAGCTGCGGTGCCGACTCCCGGTAGGAATGCGTCGCTGGCGCTGCCTCTTGAGCGCTGGCTCCTTTATACACTGCCCAGCCCGGCCCAGCCCAGTTGTGCTGGGCGGCCAGAAAGGGCGGGGCCGGAAAGTCAGGCCTTGGGGCGCGGGGCGGTAGACTCCAGGAGTCGGGGGGATGGAGTAGGGTACGTGGAACTCAAGAAAGTTCCCGGGGGTCGGGGGTGTGGAGCGGGGGACCGGGGGACAACGCGGGTGCAATGCGCGGAGGTCCGTGGCTGTTTAGGCTCTGATCTGCTCAGTCATGGTGACTCCAGACTTAAATTTTGAGGGCTGAGGCTGGCAAGACCGAGAGAACCAGGGAGACTTGCTTCCGTGGAAGTAAACTTGTTTCTTCCTCTGCAAGGTTTGGTGGGGGCGGGGGGCATAGAACTGACCTCCCAGGTTGCCTGCTTCTGTGTAGTAACCCCTCCCGCTTAGGGCCAGATGATTGGGGAGCTAATTGGTTACACCTCCCACGAGCTAGGCCCAGGCTGTCCCGGGAGGTGGGGGTGGGGGGTAATTGCAGAATGGGGAAGCATTTAGAGAGTTAGCCAAGTCTTTAAAGTTTATTCGCTTTACACAAAGTTTCTCTTTGGGGTACCGAACAGAGCAAAACGTTTCAATCTCAACAAAGTAAAAATTACAGTAAACTCTTCATCTTTCAAAACAGGAGACATAGTGTAAAAAGGTGAAGGAAAATGAACTCCAAAGTGATAAAAAACCGTCAGCAGCATTACAAATGATAACTAAGAAAAATTCAGATGGAGGGAATATGGGAAGTACAGGGGCTGGCTGGGACAAGCAAAGGTGAAGTGCTTCAGGAGCAAAATTTAAGGGGGCGCCAAAAAAACCTCAGGAACCAAGATAATACTTTAATGCAATGTTTCAAAAAATCAAAATGTTACCCGAATAGGGTCTGTGCCCTGGAGCAGTTGAGCCAATGAAACACACTCCTAAGTCAGAAAGAGAGAAAGTTTTAATTTAGGCAGTGTACACCACCGGGGATCCTACAGCAACACAGGCTGTCCTTAGGGAGTCCCAAAAGGCATTTTTACATTAGAGCTTTATATATGCTTTTTACAAAAGTTGTGTTATTCACTCCAACATAATTACAAGAGATTCTTTATCATACTAAAGAGATAGGGAACCAGACATTTCCTTATCAGGCTAAAGATAAACGTCTCTGACATCTGGGCTCTAATCTTCTGTGGGGGATCCTAAGTCATAAAACAGAGTCATTAACGAAGGTATGCTAAAAGGGAGAAGGCAAAAAAAAAAAAAAAACCTCACAGTTCATTATGGCGTTAGTTATGTCAAGCTGTCAGTTGTCCATTTTGAAAAGGAGAAAACATGCTGTGGAGTATTACGGCCACAAAAACGAATACAAAAAACAATACCATGATGGACAAAATATAAAAATGTTAAATAAAGATGGGCTCAATAACATGCCAAGTCATGTTGAGCCAGAGACAAAAGGAGAAATCAGTAATAGCCTGTCTCTAACATACTGATAATTTTGTTCATCATGAACTTTCTTCATTAATTTTGATTTTTAAAAATATTGCATTAAAATAATATCTTGATTACTGAGTTTTCTTGGATTCTTTTAAAATTCTGTGCTTGAGACAAGCACTTCAGCTCACTTCACCCTAAGCCTGGCCATGGCTGCCAATAAGTGAAATTGCTTTTCTTTTTTTCATAGTGCATAGTAAATGGACACTGTCTGGTGGTTCAGTGGTAGAATTCTCGCCTTCCACTCCTGAGAACCCGGCTGGATTCCTGGCCAATGCGCCTCATGCGCAGCCACCACTGGTCTGTCATTGGAGATTTGTGTGTTGCTATGATGCTGAACAGCTTTCAGTGGAGGTTCCAGACTAAGGTGGACTAGGAAGAACGGCGATCTACTCCCGAAAATCAGCCAATGAAAACCCTACAGATCACAACTATCTGATCAGTAATCCATCATGGGGATGGTGCAGGACCAGACAGGCAGACTTGACCACAGTTAACAACAACAGAGTTGATAATAGAGAAAAAAGCACATTAGAATGTAGGAACCACCAGAACAATTAAACGTGATATTTTTAAGTGTTTCTTCTAGGAGTACAGCAGGTGTGCTCAGCACAGACTCTGAAAAGAGCTGATGTAGGAACTGTGAACTGCACTGTGGACAGGGTTAAGGAAAGGACAGGGAACCTTATTCCCAGTGTTCTGAAATTTTATCAAGATGAACATTACAGACAGGGTTAATGTCCCTTTGGCCAGCATCCCTACTTCCCCTTCCCCCCACCCAAAGGTAACCAATATGATCTTGTTTTATACTTTTACATACATTTATATACCTACTGTAGAAATGATACCGTATTGATTTGTGCTTTTCTAAATGATGCAAATATGTCATGCTATACTTACGAATGGACTATTCTAACTTTATTATCCCTTCAGGGAAGAAAAGTTAGCACAGTTTATTCCTTTCTACCTAGAGAGTGGGAAATAATAACCACTATCTTATGAAGGAGGAGCCCTGGTGGCGCATTGTTAAGCGTTCTGCTGCTAACCAAAATGTTGGCAGTTTGAATCCACCAGCTGCTCCTTGGAAACCCTATGGGGCACTTCTACACTGTCCTATAGGATCCTATGAGTTAGAATCGATTGGAGGGCAATGGGTTTTTTTAAAAAAATCTTATTGAATACTTGGTCTACAACAGGAACTGTTCTAAACACATTTATATGTATTAACTCATGTAAATCCCCAAAATGACCCTTTGAGATACCATTATAATGCCACTTTTAAAATGGCTTTATTGAAATATAATTTACATACCATAAAGCTCACCCTTTTTAAGTGGACAAGACAATGGTCTTAGTGTATTTACACAGTTTTGTAATGATCACCATAATCTAATTTTAGAACATACTCATCATCCCCAAAAGAAACCTTGTATCTGTTAAGTCACTCCAACCCTTGATTGTCCTCTCCCCCAGCCCTAGGCAACCACTAATCTACTTTCTGTCTATAGATTTACCTATTCTGCACATTTCATATAAATGGAATCATACAATACGATGGTCTTTTGTGACTAGCTTCTTTCATTTAGCTTAATGTTTTCAAAGTTCATTCATGTTGTAGTGTGTATCACTACTTTATTCCTTTTTATTGATGAATAATATTCCACTGTATGGGTTTACCACATTTTATTCATTCGTCAGTTGGTGGACATTTGTTGTTTCCACTTTTGGACTATTGTGAGTAATGCTGCTATAAACATTCATGTATAAGTTTTTGTGTGCACGTTTGTTTTCATTTGTCTTTGGAATATACCTAGGAATGGAATTTCTGGGTCATATGGTAATTCTTTAACATTTAAGAAACTGCCAAACTGTTTTCCAAAGTGGTTGCACCATTTTCCACTCTCAGCAGTAACGTAGGAGGTTCCAAATTTCTCCACATCCTTGCCAGCACTTGTTACTGTCTTTTTTACTGTCCTCCTTCTAGTAGGGTTGAAGTAATATCTTACTGTGGTTTTGATTTGCATTTCCCTAATGACTAATGATGTTGAGCATCTTTTGTATGCTTATTGGCTATTCATATATCATCTCTGGAGTAACGTTTATTCAAATCTTTTGCTCATTTTTAAATAAGATTATTGTTCTTTTTAATATTGAATGGTAAGAGTTCTTTGTACAAGTCCCTTAACAGACACAAAGGAACCCTGGTGGCACAGTGGTTAAGCACCCAGCTGCTAACCAAAAGTCAGCGGTTCAGACACACTAGCCACTCAGCGGGAGAAAGATGTGGCATTCTGCTCCTGTAAAGATTTCAGCCTTGGAAACCCTATGGGGCAATTCTATTCTGTCTTATAGGGTTGCTATGAGTCAGAATTGACTCCATGGCAATGGGCTTTTTTTTTTTTTTAAACCAGATATGGAACTCACAACTATTTTCTTCAATCCATGGATTTTCTTTTCACTTTCTTTGTGGTGTCTTATGAAACACAAAATGTTTTAAAGTTTGATGAAGTCCAATGAATAAATTTTTTCTTTTATGGATTGTGCTTTTGAAGTTGTATCTAAGAAATCATTGCCTAACTTAAGGTCATAAAGATTTACTCCTGTGTTTTCTTCTGAGAATTTTATACTTTTAGCTCTTGCATTTAAGTCTGTAATACACTTTAAGGTAATTTTTGTGTATGGTGTCAGGTAAGAAATAAAACCTTGTTTTTACAGATGAAACTGAGGCACTGAGTGGTTATGTGACTTGCCTATGGTTGCACAGCTAGTCAGTGGTGGAGTCCAGAATTTGAACCCAGGCATTTATGCTTCAGAGCCAGCTCCCAGTCCCTAGTTGCTATCAAAGTTAGAGTCAGAGTTCTTGAGTCTAGCTCCAGGTCAGCTGCTTCTCTCTCAGACCTGGTTGCCTCATCTGCAAAAATGTGGGTTTGAGCTGCATCACCTTCAAGGTCCCTTCCAGCTTTAATTTGCTTTCAGTACAAGATTCGCGCAATTCCTGTGGTCTTCTCTGAAGCAGGCCTCAGATCCCAGGTGCATGTATGTACTGGGACATTGTATGTCAACTGAAAACTGTCCTCAAGGCCTTTCTTACATCCCCAGGGTGCAGGCTGAGACCAGGGAGCCTTAGGAAACTTTGTTGATTGTCTTTATTATCCAGAAATAAAAAGCAGGGATAAGAGAATTCTCAGGAGTCACCCATCCTCCTCCCAATGAGAGAACACAAACAGCCTTATTAGTCACCTGGTAATGCAATGTATCTGCGTGTATGGCTTCTTTGCTGCACAAGGAGAAGTCCCCCAAGCCCTCTTGCTTTTCTCTGAGCTTCAGATGATGGACTTGGTACATTAGCTCAGAGCCATGCTCAGACCTGAGTGGGGGCTCAACATCTGTTGTCCTCACTGTTCTGTGGATACCAGCCAAGTACCCCTAGAGGGGGACAGGTCCTCGGTATTAGGGAAGAAAAGATTCTTCTCCTATAAACCTGATTCCTCTCTACCCTCCTGTCTCTCCACCAGGATCACTGTTGCACAGAACATGCCATGAGGTTGGACTTCTGTGTTCTGCTGGGATTTTGGTGGATGCAAGCCAACCCCCAAGGAAACTCCCCTTTCAACAGATTGGCTGCTCACATTAGATCACAAAATGGAGGATGATTACATAATATCTGCCAAACCTGAGAACCATGGCCTAGCCAAGTTGACATGTAACCTTAACCATCTGTCTCAGTCATCTAGTGCTGCTATAACAGAAATACCTAAAGTAGACGACTTTAGCAAACAGCAGTTTATTCTCTCACAGTCTAGTAGGTTAGAAGTCTGAATTCAGGGCGCCAGCTCTGGGGGAAGGCTTTTTCTCTCTGTTGGCTCTGGAGGAAGGTCCTTGTTGTCAGTCTTCCCCTGGTCTAGGAGCTTCTCAGTGCAGGAACCCCATGTCCAAAGGACGCACTACTTTCTTGGTGGTATGAGGTCCCCATGTCTCTCTGCTTGCTTCTCTGTTTTATATTTCAAAAGAGACTGACTTAAAACACAACCTAATCTTGTAGATTGAGTCCTGCCTCATTAACATAACTGCTGCTAATCCCATCTCATTAGCATTATAGAGATAGGATTTGCAACACATAGGAAAATCATATCAGATAACAAAATAGTAGACAATCACACAATCCTGGCAATCATGGCCTAGACAAGTTGACAGATATTTCTGGGGGACGCAACTCAATCCGTAACATCATCACAGTATCTATTATCTGCCTAAGTAAACAAAATCTACTTTTGTCTTACTTGTTCTTCTTGTGCCACGCATGGGCCACAGGATTTGAATTTCCTGTCCCTGGATGTTAAGACAAGCCCAGTTCAGGCATAAACAAAGCTTAAAATAGTTTACTTTTTAACAGTATTCCTACCATTCTAATAGGAGTTTTACTTCTTTGGAAGTAAGAGGACTACATGGGTATTTTGGAGATACAGACTTAAGTGAATCGGCTGGAGGATATGTGGATCATAGGTCTCTTGTGTGACCATTGCCCCAGCTATGGTTACCATAATTGGGAAGTTTCTCATTTCCCATCTTCCTGGAGTTGACTCCAGTGACCACATTGTTCTCACCTTGATGAGCTACCCTTCTGGTTCTCTTTACTTTGGGGGCTCTTTTTCTTTCCAGCATTAGATCAGAACCATGTTTGTTTTGCCTTAGGCCATTACTAATCAATGTAAATCAACCCTGAACCCAGCTCTAGGGTACAGATATCAGGGTGCCAAGAGGCAGACACCTCCCTCTTCTGCACAGTAGAGACTATCAGCAGGTGAAATATGGCAGTCATTTGAAAGTAAAGAGCTTGGCTCCTAACCTAAAGGTTGGAGGTTTGAGTCTACCCAGAGGCAATTTGGAGGAAAGGCCTGGCAATCTACTTCCAAAAAATCAGACACTGAAAATCCTATGGAGCACAGTTTTACTCTGTGGGCCTACTCATGGGGTCATCATGAGTCAGAATTGACTCAATGGCAACTCGTTAACCTGTTAAAATTTGTAGTCCTGCTGACTGAAAAACTGGGATTAACAATTTACTAAGTGTGCATTCACACAACCCTCTTTATCATAATGTTTCCACTTACAGGTACATTACAAAGCATCACATATGCCTCTCTACAACTGTAGCTGTCACTAATGCTCTGTGCCAAGTATTTCCATCTAGGACCTCACCTTCCACAGACAGGTTAGGATTGAATTCCTTGGCCCTGTGCAGTTGGGTGGGGCCACAGGACTAGTTCTGGCCATTGAATTGTGAGCCAAATACTTTTGAGGCTTGCTTTGTTGGACAGGACCAGAGCAGCCTTTGGTCTAGGGATAATATTTCCTTACTCCTGAGCTCTCTACCCGATGCCCCATGAATTATGGAGTTTCCCACTTGTAATTAGTAGGGAACACAAACTATTCCTCACCTTGTGTGAGCTCGGAGGATTATTTGCTCTACTTCTTTTGGGCATTTCTTTCCCCAGCCTCAGGTAGCTCCTCAAATGCATATGCTGATCAGTACTTAGCTAAGACTCAAGGGGGACCCTCTGCAGATCTCCAGAACTTTCTCTCTGTGAAATTTTCTCCTCTCTAGTACTCTGTCTTAGAAATTCTAACCACCTTGGCCCCCCCTGGACTTCCAGCTCTGTTTTCTTAACTCAGGGAGACTTCTGGGCTCCAGCAGGGTTCTCCCTGGAAATTCCCTCTAGACAGCAAACCAGCACAATTGTAGTGCTCACCTCGTTGTGTCCCCCTCTCTCAAGGATCGCCATACTCTGCTGCCTGATGTCCAATGGCTGAAAACCATTGTTTTATCTGGTTTTTAAGTTGTTTCAGTCAGAAGGGCAAATCCAGTCCCTTTTACTTTATCTTGGTCAGAAGTATAACTAGATGACTTATAAAATCTATTCCAAGTTTAATGACAACCCAAAAATTTTCTCTACAGCCTAACTGGTATTCTAGCACTATTTTCTACACCTGCAAGTGGACTTCAAAAGAGTTGGATAGAAAATTGTGCTTCATGGACAGCTAGTCAAAATACTTTTATGCAGCAGGTGGAGTTATGTTATGCATATTAACTTTAAAAAGTTAATATTAAGTGCCAAATGTATGCTACAACAAATATTTATTGAGCACCTGCCATGTTCCAGGCACTGTTCAATGTGGTGAGGATAGAGCCATGAACAAAGTAAAGCCCTTGCCCTCAAGGAGCTGACGCTGTAATAGCAGAAGATAGGCCATGCAGCCCAGCGTCTTGTCCAGAAATGACCACAGCAGTATTTTCAATCTCGCCTGCTCTTCTAAAACCTTGGCAACTCCTCCCATCAGAATGTGAAATCTAATTCCCCTTCCCTTTAATATGGACAGGATTTTATAACTGCCCTGACCCAAGAATGCAGCACAGGTGATGCTGTGTGACGGAAATTCCAACGCTAGGTCAAAAAATGATAGGACTTCAGCCTGTATCTCTCTCAGGATGCTTGCCCTGGGAACCCAGCCACCGTGCTGTGAGGAAGCCCAGATTTCATAAAGAGGCCACTTGTAGGTGTTACAGCTGAAAGCTGGAGCTAAGGTCTCAGTCTACAGCCATTTATCAACCACCAGACATTTGAGTAAATGAGCCTTCAGATGAATCCAGCCCCCAGACTTCAAGTCTTCCAGCTAAGGCCCCAGACTTGTTATTGCTGTTGATAGGGGCTCTCGAGTCAATTCCGACTCATAGTGACCCCATGTGACAGAGTAAAACTGTCTCACAGGGTTTTCTTGACTTCAATCTAATCTCAGAAGCACATCACCAGCTCTTTTTCCCATGGAACTGCTGGGTAGGTTCAAGCCACCAACCATTCAGTTAGTAGCTGAGTGCTTAACCATTGCACCACCAGGGCTCCTGCCCCAGACATAAATAAGCTGTCCCTACTGTGCTCTGTCCAAAATCTTGACCCACAGAATCTGTGTACATGATGAACAGTTGCTTTACACCACTGTTTTGGGTTAGTATGTTATACAGTCATTGTAACTAGAACAGGCAACAAATAATATGTCAAATGGTGATAGGAAAAAGAAGGAAGGAGTGGAAAGGTGAGAGATTTGGAGTTGGGGCAAGAGGAGAGGTGGTCAGATCATATAAGACACAGGTTGGCAAATTACAGCTGTGTGCCAAATCTGGCCCACTGCCTGTTTTGTAAATACAGTTCTACTGAAACACAGACACACCCTTTCATTTATGAATTATCTGGGGCCACTTTTGCTCTACAACAGCAGAGTTGAGTAGTTGCAGCAGACTGTATGGTCTGCAAAGCCAGAAACATTTATTACATAGCCCTTTAAAGACAAATTTTATCCACCCCTGATACAGGGCTTTGTAGGCCACAGCGAAAAGTTTGGTTCTTATTCTGAATAAAAAGGGAACTCTTTGGAGTGTCAGAGGAGTGACATGATCTGACATCTTTTAAAAGGTACTGGGTACTATGGGAATCAAAAAAGTAGAAAAGGCATTCTCTGCAAAGAACTAAGATAAAGAAAACCCTGTTTATACCTACACATAAGTATTTATCAAACAATAAAGGAATATTTCCCAAAAGTTTGGAATGCATTTTTCATAAGAAATAGCACTACACTAACACGCATTAACATTTATGCAGTATATACAAATTAACATGTATACATAGCTGTCTTAGTCATCTAGTGCTGCTATAACAGAAATACCACAAGTGGATGGCTTTAACAGACAGAAATTTACCTTCTCACAGTTTAGGAGGCTAGAAGTCTGAATTCGGAGCACCGGCTCTAGAAGCCTTTCTCTCTTTGTTGGCTCTGGAGGAAGGTCCTTGTCTCTTCAGTTTCTGTTTCCTGGTTCCTCAGAGATCTCCATGTGTCTTCGCATCCCCTTACCCCATCTCTGCTTCTCGATTGCTTGTTTAATCTCTTTTATATCTCGAAAGAGATTGATTTAAGACATACCCTACATTAATGCTTTCTCATTAACATAACAAAGACGACCCATTCCCAAATGGGACTATAACTACAGGCATTGAGGTTAGGATTTACAACACATATTTTTGGGGGACACAATTCAATCCATAACGATAGTTAAATACATATACATGTGAATGCTATAGTATTTCATTAGCAGTGTCTTCCTAAAATGTATAATTTTATCTACTTCTCACAACAATACTTCGAAGTAGGTATGATATTCCCATTCTACTGAGGAAAAATATTGAGCCTGAAGAGAAGTTAGAGAATTTTCCCTAGGGTTACGTGTCTGATTCAGGGGCCTGTAACCAGGCTTGTTATCCAAAACCCACCTTTTCTATTCTCTCTATATTCTATTGCCTCTCTTGTGGCTTAAGTTGGACATCTACAATAAAAATCATAGTACGTTGTTGTGCTATGATTCAGCAAATCACAAGAAATAATATTTAAATTTACCTACGTGCTTGCTTGCACTTAAAGGAAACAGGTTTCATTAGAAATGGATAGAAATTTTTGGAGATGTGGGTAGCTGCTAACATTTCAGAATTTAAGACTTTCTCAGTAAAAAGAATATTTAACTGTCTTATAAAATATTTATCATTACATTTCTGAAAAAAATTATGTACCTGGATAAAAGATCAGAAAGGAAAATGATTGGCATAGTTTCTGTTTTAAGTAACTGGATTAGAGGTGGATTAAAATTTATTTTCATAGTGTTTAAGATGAGTTTAAGTGTTTAGTAAGTTTAGAAGAAAAAAAAACATAGTTGCCCTGGCTATCCTTTTTAAATTCAACATGGAACTCTTGCAAAACCCTTATCAGTCTTATTTAGTAAAGTTTTGTGGCCTCATGAATGAAATGGAATCATTCTAAGGCAACTTTGTGAGATAGGGCAGCAAGAGAGAAAGGGGGAAGGAATTCAAAGATGGCATGAGAAACAAGGGTGAAGTTAACCTAAAAGCTGTTCTTGGTCTCCTTCTCTATAGATTTCATTCTGTTGGCCACAATAAGAGAAAGCAGGTGTCTTTAGGATCCCCAGATGGATTGAAGGATCCAGAGCCAGAGCCTTGCTGGAACATCCATTTATATATTTGAGGCAGACCACACCCCCAAGGAAACTCCCTTTCAACTGATTAGCTGGTCATAGTAGACCTTATCGTGGAGTTGATTACAGCATAACATAACTGCCAAACCACATCATAACTGCCAAACCACTGAGAATCACGGCCCAGCCAAGTTGACACACAACCTTTACACTGTTGGGGTTGGGAAGGTCTGCCCTTACAGGACTGCCATTCTTTTTTTCTCCCATGCCCCAGGATTCCTAAGACAATTCAGGAAAACCCTTAACGTACAATTGGATTCCGCTGTTCTGTCACAAGTGTCCTTTAGAGGCCAGTGGCCACCACCTTTTCCATTCCCTTTCTCCAGGAACTTAGTGGTGTTGTGTGCCATTGAGTGGATTCATAGCAACTCCATGTGACAGAATAGAACTGCCCCCATAGGGTTTTCTTGCTGTAATCTTTATGGAAGCAGATCACCAGGTCTTTCTCCAGCAAAGCCACCAGGCGGGTTTGAACAGCCAACCCTTTTGGTTAGCAGCTGAATGCCTATGCCAATTCTCTACCGAATTAATCCAAGTTGTTGTTGTTGTTTTTTTCCTCTCTTTACAACCTAAACATTTTTGGTACCTGAAATGTTTTCTTTCTTAACTTTGAAGCAAACATGGTGAAATGTTAAGATCTGAAAAGGCTAAGTGTTGGGTACAGGGGTGTTTGTTATATTATCCCCTACTTCTCTGTGTGTTTGATATTATAGAATGAGGAGGAAAAATACAAAAGGCAGAAGGCAAAAAAACATAACAAACCTGTTGCCGTCAAGTTGATTCCAACCCATAGCTACCCTTTTCTGCTGAAAAGGCAGAAAGTGTACTAATATTAGGCTCTAACTACTATTTACTTCCACTCCGGCACTCTGGGCTCTAGGTGTGTGTCAGGCCATTAGCTGGCACCTAAGTATGAGCTTTACAAAGATAGGGAGTGGGGTGATGCAGAAAGTACTCAAGGCTGCTCTGACCTCCACAGGTACATCTGTTATATAAAGGCACAAAAGGACTAAGTTGGAATCCTGGCCTGGCCACTCGAGCTATGTGACTTTGGGCAAGTCAGTTAACTTCTTGTAGCTCAGGACTGCTAGAGATAATAATACCTGTACCTCATAATGATGGTCTATGCATTAATCTATTAATGTAGATTAAACACTTAAATGGAGTACTACCCATTGCCTTTGAGTCAGTTCTGACTCATAGCAACCCTACAGGACAGAGTAGAACTGCCCCCATAGGGTTTCCAAGGAGTGGCTGGTAGATTCAAACTGCCAACCTTTTAGTTAGCAGCCAAGCTCTTAACCACTGCGCCACCAGGGCTCCATTAAATGGAGTACTAGACAGCTAAAAAAGGATGAACATATCTATGAGCTGACACGGAATGATTTTCACTGAAAAAAGTATATACACACTACTATTTGTGGAAGAAAAAGGGAATATAATGCATACATATGCTTATTTTTTCTAAATTTTATTTATTTTGTTGTTGAATTCAACAGTTTCTTCCTATACAATTTAGTGATATTGATTACAATCTTCAAGTTGTGTAACCATTCTCAGCCTCCTTTACTGAGTTGTTCCTCCCTCATTAACATAATCTCACTGCCCCCTGAGGGTCCTATCTAATCTTTTGAGCTGCTGTTTACACTTTGATCCCATATAGATAGTCCTTAAGAATATAATGCTCAAGGAAGACATTTTTTACAGGTAAGCTAAACTACTGCTTGGTTTTAAGGAAACTTCAGGGGATACTTCTGGTTTAAGTTTTAAAGATGATCTTGGGCAATAGTTTCAGGGGATCATCCAGTCTCCATTGCTTTAGAAAGTCTCGAGTCCATGAGAATTTGAAATTCTGTTCCACACTTTCCCCCTTTTGATCAGGATTCTTCTATGGAATCTTTGATCAAAATGTTCAGTAATGGTAGCCTGGCACCATCCAGTTCTGGTCTTATGGCAAAGGAGGCAGTTATTCATGGAGGCAACAGCCACACATTCCATGTCTTCCTCCTATTCCTCTCCTTCTTCCTCTTTTGTTCCAGGCGAATAGAGACCAATTGTTGGGCCTTGGATGGCTGCCTGCAAGCTTTTAAGACCTCAGGCATTATGCAACGAACTAGGAGGTAGAACAGAGGCACTAAACACCTTATAAGACCAATTAACTGGGCTATCCCATGAAACCATGACCCTGAACCTACAAACCAAGAAACCAAATCCCATGAGGTGTTTGATTATACATAAGAATCCTCAGCAGCCACCTTTTTTTTGGAAATTTTTTTATAAATTGTATTTTAGATAAAGGTTTACAGACCAAATTAGTTTTTAATTTTGAACAACTAATATACATACTGTTTTGTGACACTGGCTGCCAAGCCCACAACATGTGAACCGTCTCCCCTTCTCGACCTTGGCTTCCCTATTATCAGCTTTCCTGTCCCCTGCTACCTTCTTGTCCTTGCCCCTGGGCTTGTGTGCCCATTTTAGTCTTGTTTTGTTTTATGGACCTGTCTAATCTCTGGCTGAAGGGTGAACCTCAGGAGTGACTGCAGTACTGAGTTAAAAGGGTGTCCGGGGGCCATACTCTTTCTTGTTGTTGTTGTAAATATATCTATCACAACTTTTGCCAATTCAACTTTTTACTGGTGTACAACTTACTGACAGCAATTACAGTAATCAGCTGTGCAACCCTGCCCTTAACACGATTTTTCCATCACCTTTAACCCCCTTCTTCCCCCCCTCCCCCACCCATGGTAATCACAAATAAGCTTTGGTCTCTGTATATTTGCCTTTTCTTTTTATATAAGTGAGGTCATAAAATATTTGTCCTCTGGTGATTAGCTTATTTCACTCAGCATAATGACTTCATTTCTCCTACTGGCTGAGTAGTATTCCATTGTTATGTATGTACCACATTTTGTTTATCCACTCATCTGTTGATGGGCATTTAGGTTGTTTCCACCTTTTTGGCTATTGTGAGTAGTGCTGCAATGAACACTGGTATACAAATCTCGTTCTGAGTCTCTGCTTTTGAGTCTTTTGGGTACATACCTAGGCATGGAATTGCTGGGTCATACGGTAGATAGTTCTATTTTCGTTTTTTGAGAAGATGCCAGTTTTCCACAACAGCTGTACCATTTTGCATTCCCACTAGCAACAGATAGGGGTTCTAATTTCCCCACATCCTCGGCAACATTTGTTATTTTCTGTTTTTCTCTTTTAACCTTAGTCATCCTAGTGGGAGCGAACTGGTATTTCATTGTGGGTTTGATTTGCATCTCTCTGATGCCTAATGACGCTGAGCATCTTTTCATGTGTTTGGTGGCCATCTGAATGTCCTCTTTGGTGAAATGTCTATTCAAGTCCTTTGCCCATTTTATGATTGGTTTTTTTTTTTTTTTATCTTTTTGTTAAGTTGTTGAAGTTTTGTATGTATTTTATTAGATGCTTATCACATATATGGTTTCTGAAGATATTCTGCCAGTTGGTAGCCTGTCTTTTCACTTTTATGGTAAAATCTTTTGGTGAAAAAGGTTTAATTTTTATGAGGCCCCATTTATTTGTCTTTTGCTGTTCGTGATTTTGTTATTAGATAATCCATTGTTAAAAATTAGGCTTAACAGCATTGCCCCTGCTTTTTCTTTCGAGAATTTCATGGGTTTAGTTGCACGTTTAGGTCTTTAATCCATTTTGAATTTGTTTTTGTGTGTGGTGTGAGGCATGGGTCCTGTTTCACTTCTCCGCATGTGGAAACCCAATTTCCCCAACACCATTTATTGAAGAGACTCTTCTTTCCCCATCATATGGACTTAGCACTCTTGGGAAAAATCAGCTGACCATAAATTTGTAGATATATTTCTGGACTCCAAATTCTCTTCCGTTGGTCTGTGTGTTATTATTCCAGTACCAGGCTGTTTTGATTACTGTAGCTGTATATAGTGTTTTAAAATCAGGAAGTGTGAGTCCTCCTACTTTGTTGTTCTCTTTCAACATAGCTTTAGCTATTTGGGGCCTCTTGCATTCCATATAAAGTTGAGGATTGGTTTTTGTATTTCTGTAAAGAAGGCTGTTAGAATTTTGATTGGGATTGCATTGAATAATATAGATCACTTTGTGTAGCACTGACATCTTAACAATATTGTCTTCCAATCCATGAACATGGAACATCTTTCCATTTATTTAAATCTTCTTTAATCTCTTTCAGCAGTGTTTTATAGTTTTCATCATGTAAGTCCTTCACGTTCCTGATTAGATTTACTCCTAGGTATTTTATTCTCTTAGATGCTATTCTAAATGGAATTGTTTCCCCAATTTACCTTTTGGATTTCTCATTGCTGGTGTATAGAAACCCAACTCATTTTTGTTTGTTGACCTGGTACCCTGCAACTTTGCTAAGTTCTTTTATTATCTCTCTAAATTTTCTTGTGGATTTTTTGGTATCTTCTATATATGGGATCATATCATCTGCAAATAGAGATAATTTTACTTCTTTTTCAATCTGGATACCTTTTATTTTTCTTGTCTTAATTCTCTGGCTAGGACTTCTAATAAAATATTGACTAGAAGTGGTAAGAGGGGGCACCCTTGTATTGTTTCCATCTCAAGGGGAAAGCTTTCAGTTTTTCTCCATTAAGTGTAATGTTGGCTTTTGATATATGCTTTGAATCACACTGAGGAATTTCCCGTCTATTCCAATCTTCCTTAGGGTTCTCATCAGGAAGGGGTGTTGGATTTTATCAAATGTTTTTTCTGCATCCACAGAGATCATGTGGTTCTTTTCATTTGTTCTACTGATGTGGTATATTACGTTGGTTTTCGAATGTTGAACCATCCCTGCATTCCTGAAATAAAGCCCACTTAGTTATGATGTATGACTTTTTTAATATGCTGTACGATTCTGTTCACTGTTTTTTGAGGATTTTTGCCATCTATATTCAAAAGAGATATTGGCCTATGGTTTTCGTTTCTTGTGACTGTCTGGTTTTGGTATCAGGGTTATGCTTGCTTCATAGAATGAATTAGGGAGTATTCCTTCTTTCCCTATCTTTTGAAAAGAGTTTAAACAGGATTGGTGTCAATTCTCTAAATGTTTGGTAGAATTCCCCAGTGAAAGCATCTGGTCCAGGACTGTTTTGTTGGGAGATTTTTGATCACTGATTGCATCTGTTCACTTGTTGTGCATCTGTTGAGACTTTCTCTTTCCTCTTAAGTCAGTTTGGGTAGGTGGTGTGCTTCTAAGAATTTCTCCATTTCATCTACATTATCCAGTTTGTTGCCATATAGTTCACAATAGTCTGTCATAATTCTTTTTATTTCCATTGGGTCTGCTGTAACATGTCCCCCCTTTTTATTTTGGTTATTTTTGTTGTCAGTCTAGCTAAAGGTTTGTCAATTTTATTGATGTTTCCAAAGAACTTCTGGTTTTATTGATTCCACACACACATACTTTTGCAAATGGAAACAAGGATAAGTCAGAAACAAATGAAATTATAGGGGTTGAAGGCAAATGGGGTAGCATAAGGGAAGTAATGCATCCAACTCTACATATTCCTTTTAGTAGTTTTGACTTTTGGAACTATGTTACCATTTTCATATTTTAAAAAGGTAAAACTAGATCCATAGGAGGGGGGAAATTTCTAAACTGAATATAAACTGAAACAAATGGACAAGATTACCACAGAGGTGGAAAAAACCTAACTTAAGGAACTTTTGAAGATAGGATTTTGAATATATACTATCAATCTAAAGAACTGTGAATTTTGTACTCAGCAGGTTTGTTTTGGTAGTGCTATGGGTATAGCAACTCTGAAACTATTTCATGTGAATTTAGATTGAGCAAATGAGTCAGTATATTGTTGGAACCAGTGTTCTCAGTGGGGAAGAGAGCTGTACACACAGAAAGGGCAAGGCAAGACTCTCTCTGGGTGCTAGTTTGCAATTAGAGCTATTGGTATGTAGTAATTTCCACAAATTTAGTGGCTTAAAACAACATAAATTTACGAGCTTATAGTCGTGGCAGTGTGAAGTCCAAAATGGGTCTTTTGGGGCTAAAATCAAGGTGTCATCAGGTGTGTTCCTTTTGGACGTTCTATGGGAGAATCTGTTCTTTACCTTTTCTAGCATCAAGAAGCTCCTGGCATTCCTTGGCTTATGGTTGCATCACTCCAACTTCTGCTTCCCTGGTCACATCTGCTTCTCTAACAATGACCCTTGTGGATAATCTTCCTTAACTTAATCACATCTGCAAAGTCCCTTTTGACATGTAAGGTAACACATTCACAGGTTCTGGGGATTAGGACATGGACATTTTTTGGGGGGCCACAAGGTTGGTGGTTCAAACTCACTGAGAGGTACCTCAGAATAAAGGCCTGGCAATCTGTTTCACAGCCTTGAAAAACCCTAAGTTTTCCGTAAGTCAGAATCAACTCTGCAACAATTGGTTAATTTTTTTATTGTATTTTCTGGCAAAAAGATAAATCTAAATGCTTATTCCTTGGGTATACACCTTCAATGTTAGTCTTCAAAGTACCTAAGCAGCAAAAAGTTACACTATTTCATAAAAGTGCACAGAGGCTTGCAATCACATTTATTAGAAAAATAGTATCATTTGGAAATTCTCTTTAAAGTTCAGGACATTGTTCTTCTGTTTCTATCCAATTCCACCTAACACGGCAGGAATTCCAGCTCTCTCGATCCTCACGGGCCAGGGTAGCCCAGTCCCACCACAAACCCAGCATACCATAGCAAGTCACAAAGCAGCACTCTGTAAGTTGAGCCTATTCTTCCCATCCAGATGGTTCTGGAAATGACACAGCTGGGGAAATGAGACACCAGAACTACGCGGCAGTAGCAATCCAGTGTGCCTATGGGCGCTTCCGATCACCTTTTCTTCACAAACTTCTTTCTGGAAGCGTTGGGATTTAACCGTCTCCTCCCGGCCCCCAAGGTGCTATCTCGAATCTGCAAGGTAGCTGATCGGCTGGAAATATCATTCTCTGCAAAGGGAGATACCCCAGCTATGTAGTCAGGGGCAAACACATTGGTCTTCTGCCTGGCCTTTCGGGAGAGTCGCAGCTGAGGGAAGCGCTGGTCCTCAGTTAGATGGGGGTTGACAGCATATTTGCCCCCCTTGGGAGTAGGAAGTGAATACTGCAAACAAGACAGGGAAGAGCCATTAGAAGAATGGGGATCCACATTCACTGATACATGTCCATATTCTCTTATAGCAAAGTTCACCTTACAGATTCCGATGCAGCCAGATGACAACAATGGTGTAGATAATGTACTGCCTACTAGGTGCTAAGCACATGACATGCATCTTCCCACTTGAGCCTCACTTCAACTCACGGATGAGAACACTGAGGCTCAGGGAGGTCAAGTCACTTGCCTATAAGTTGTCTTGTAAACCCACTGCTTTCCAGAGAAAAGCAGTGACAAAAGAATCAAATAAAATACTAGGAATGGAGGGGCTGATAATCTACCCATCTGGCACCAACAGCTTTCAGGTACTCTTCGGTATTTCTCACCCTCAGGTTTCCGGATTTCCCTACAGGAACTCCCTTGACGGCAAACAGTGAACCCCGTCACACCCCTGCCACACTTACCTCAAGTAGATAATTTTCTTTTCAACAAGGCACCCTCCCATTGATACACTCCCAATTCCTTTGTCTAATATTCCCCAAATTTCCAGTCCTACTTTCAAAATTTGTCCTATCTGCATACCTGTATACCATTATTTACTCAACATTTTCCTTTAAACCAATATATATTTGTAAAAACTTAGCATCTTCCTAAGTAGTAATAGCCACAAAGCTGCAAACGAGGAACTTGGGTGCATGTCAGAGTTCCTCTAACACACAAGATAATAAATGCATGACTATTAAAATAAACATTCTAAGTTTATGTTACACCAAAAAAGCCTTCCTGAACAGAAGATGAATTGTATTTCAAAAAATTAATCACACCAAAGGAAGGAAAAAACAAACAAACCTTTTTGAACACAATATTTTGACTATATACCCCCAGCTAAAAACAAAAAGAATTATGCATAAATACAGAACTCTACTATTTTCACAAAGGTCTGGTAGCCCAGAGGCTCCTTAGAAGAAAGGCCTGGCAATCTACTTCTGAAAAAATCAGCCACTGAAAACCCTATGGAGCACAGCTCTTCTCTGATGCACATGGGGTCACCATGAGTCAGAGCTGATCCGACAGCAACTCGTTTTTTTGGTACAGGTTAGCAATTCTAAAACAATGTATATTCTAGGGTTGAACAAATAAGTAAATTATTATGAAAAATAGGAGGATAGAGATATCACAAATATGATAAGGGAAGGACCAGAACAAATCCTGGGATGCTGGACTGAAATTGAAGTTATAAACACATGGTTTTTAATATACAGAAATACAGACTGTTACTGTGCGTACCTATACACATGCACATGTATTTCCTATCTCTGTCTACTGAGAGTTGAGGAACAATGACACCCAGGGCTATCAGCACACCCAGTGCTGAGATCTTTGCTTCTAAAAATCATTCTCCATAAAAGGATCCAGAGCTCCTTAGAGAAATGACCAGTTCCATTGCTGGGGCAGGGAAGATATAAGAGGCTGGAACATCTTACTGTGCGAGAAAGTATTCAAAGATAATGGTGACACGTCAAAAGGAAACAGAAGTTAGCTTGAAAGGGCTCCCACCGACCAATCATGGAACAATGTGGGAATAAAAGTCAATAAAGACTGTAACAGAGCACAGCCTGTAGACTAAAATAAGAATCCACAAGCCCACACTCATAGGTAAACGAATAAATAAAAGGGGGTAAAAGGAAAGCTCCTCCTTACCTTAGAATATCAACTAGTATGTATACAAGGGATGATGGAATTAGAAAGCCACCATGTGGCAACCATCACCGTAATGACTGACTGAGGCAACTTTAATAAATGAGTTTTGACGAGAATGATACATTCTCCGAGTATCTTTCTACAAGTTACTTATTAATTAAAAAATAATAACTTTACAGAGGATAATTCTGGCAGAAACCACCTTAACCAAGTGATTAAAGTTAATATCATCAGTAAATTGGACACCTGACCATCATGTACCCTCTGATATGATGCACTGAGAAGGACACCACTTCACTTCTGGGTGTTCCTAACAAAAATGCACAGCGTGAGTCTAATCACAAGGAAATCTCAGACAAAAATGTCAAGGTCCTGAAAGACAAAAGACTGAGAGGCTATTCCAGTTTAAAAGACATGACAGTTAAATGCAACATGGGACCCTAGACTGGATCCCGGACGGACACACGGACACACACATGTACACACACACGGACACACACACACACACACTCTTTCACTATGAAGGAAATCTGAGGGACAACTGACAAAGTCTGAATAAGGTCTACAGATTAAACTTCTTGATCTTCACAAATGTACTGCAGTTGTAAGATAAAGTCCTTGTTTTTAGGAAATACTCTACACGCTAAGGTATTTACTAGTAAAGGTACATCACGTATGCAACTGACTCTCAAACAGTTCAGGAAAAAACACACACACATAACACAACACACACACACCCAGAGGGAGAGAATGATCAACACTGGGGAATCTGGGTGAATGGTAAATGGGAATTTTTTGTATTATTTTTGCAACTTTTCTATACATCTAAAAAGTATTTCAAAATAAGAGTTAAAAAGATTGGCTACACCCTGGCTCTCACTTGTCTTTCCAGTCTTCACCCTCCCCCTCTGGTTCAGGGCTTCAGGAGATCCTGCCCATCCTTCAGACCCCTGCACAAATCCAACCTCTACCACATTCCAACAATCTCCCTCTTCTCGAACCCCACACACTTAGCCCTTGTCATTTACTATCTGGAATTATTGGGTATTTCTCATGAGCTCAGACCCCTCAAGAAACGCCCATGGAAGCTGTGCCGTACGCCTTCTCCATCTCTTTCAGTGCCTAGTTCACAGCCTCTAACAGCTACCCTGTAGGAATGACTGGGGTTTTTGGTCCTCTCTGTTAATCTTGATTCTGGCATTAAAAGGATTCACTCTCCCAAATTAGGTCCTGCTGCTGGGGAGTGTGAGACAGACGACCACTCACCCGGAGGCCTCGGGGGTTCAGCACCTTAGGGTTATGGGAAAAGTGCATAAGCAGGGTGCCATCGTCACTGACAGTCACAGACACTTTCTTCAGGGTCTTGTTTCCACAATGGGAACAGAACACTCGGTTCATGTCAGATGTTGTCCTAGGAGACACAAAAGGAAATGCTCTGTAATGGACCCACAGGCAGCAAACCCCATCCTCAGAGCGCAGGCGAGTCACAGGCCTCAGAGGAGGAGAAAACAACTGGAAATGGGGAAAGATTGAAGCACCAGGCACACGCAATACACATGACACTTGGCTTCATGCTGAAGGAACAAGCGTTACTCCAAGGGTAATGGTAAACGATACAACGAGCAAATAAAATAAATGTGAAAACGAGCTGAATGCTGTCACATAACTGAATGTCAGGTATCATTCTACAAGTTTCACATCAAAACAATCCTATGAGGTTGGTACTATACCCATTTTAAAGATTGGGAAACTAAGGCAAGATAAGGCAGCTTGCTAAGTGGCAGACACAAACCAGGTAGTCTGGCTCCAGAAACAATGCTCTTAATGTTGATGTACTTTCTCAATGGACATATTTTTACAGCTCTAACTACTTGTCCCCAAATGTCAGCCTGGGTGTTAACTAGGAAGTAGTTCTGGAGGCGCCAAGAATTTACTAACACGTTATATAGGAGACATCATAAAAGCGGCAATGGTTGAATTGGGCATGGGTGCTGAGGGCAGACCCCAAGACCCTGGCCCTCTTCTATCCCCTCCAGTCCCAATCGTGGACCCTGGACAGGAAAAGCTGCTCCTCCCTGCCATGAGTTTTCTGTAAATTCTCAATGATCACAAGACAAGAGCTGTGTCAACCTGCTTGGAAAAGTCAAATCCCTTCTCTGCAAGTCTCTGAAAGTAAATGAAGGGGCTCTAAATAAGTGCTTGGAACCAATTATTCTGTACAAGAAACTGTTCCATCCTTGGGGCTAATCTCACTGGATGGGAGAACATTTCCAAGTGTATCTGAGAATGAATGTTAATTTGGGGAATGTGGGGCTTTTGTAACAAAGGACAGTTACGGGGCAGTGAAATCTTATGAAGCCAAGAAGCTTTACTGTCACGAGCCTGGTACATTTAAGCACTAAGAAACAGGAAGCCCAAGAATGCTGAGACACCTTTGAGGAGTGGCTGTTTCCTCACTGATACGTCACTGGAAGAACTGCAGATAATGGCAGGCAGAGCCAAAAAGAAAAGAAAAAAAGCCCTTTGGGTCCGTGAGTCACTAGTTATTTTTAAGCCCACAGGGGAACAAGGTTCCAGACAATTCTACCCAGTGGAACAGCACTAAGGACCTGGTGAGACACACCTGGCTGCTTCAGAAACGTTTTACGCAGCCCTCCACCATGAAGGGGCTCCACTAGGCGACCTATATGATGGCCACAAAATCCAGAGACTAAGTCCATGGAATGGCTGGAAGCCACCAGAACAAGTTCCCGGGGCCATACCTCAACAGCAAGGCCGTGGTGTAATCAGTGTTCTTCTGTCCAACCAGAGGGTCTCTAGGGTCCTGGTGGCTCCCACAGAACACCAGCCCCAAAAAGGAGAACGAATTCAAGAGTCAGCAAAGAGATGAAGAGCAGAGAGTGGCTCATAATCTAACAGTTCTCCTGAATGAGTGCGCCTCTGTGCCAGACACCAAGCAAAACCTTTATATGGTTATCTCTCTAGTTCCTCACAATCTTCTCGAGTTAAAGAAGAATCTGAAGCACAGAGAAGTTAAGCAACTTTTGTAAAACCACACATAGGAGATAGAATCTGGATTTGAATCCAAGAAGTCTGGATCCAGAGTCCACCATTTTTTAAAATAAAAAATCTATAACATAGACTAAAGTAGGCCATAAGACCACAATGAACCCCCATGTAACCATCACCCAGCTTTGACAAATGTCAATTCACAGCCAATCTTGTTTCATCTCTACCTCCATCCACTCCCTCCACCTGTATATTATTTCGAAGCAAATTCTGGACATCATTCCATCCATAAACATTTCAGTGTGAATCTCTACAGGATGACCACTCTTTTGTTCCAGAACCCAGATCTCTAGCCCAATGCCATTAAGATAAAGACTGAAAACGTCCCCTGGATTTGTCAGGTGGGAGGTCACTGGTGACCTGTCCCAGAGGTTTCAGTGCCTTGGTGACGGCAGAGCCCAGCCCACAGCAGGAACGATGAGATGGAGGTGGCACGTGTATATGACGCAAGGTTCTTTGTCAAGAAGCTCATGGGAGGGTTAGGGAGAGAAAAATACGCTGGACAGAGGGGCACAGATTACCAGCTACGTACTTGAAACAGCCATGGCAGCGCAGAATGTAGCTCCGGGCCTCTCGGATCAGCATGCCATTCACTGCCAGCACATGCAGCCCTATCTGCAGCAGAACGTTCTACAACCAACAAGGGAAAGCACAACTGAACTCACAGCAAAATTTTCTTTTGCAACTATACTTCAGGGAACCTCACAAACCCTGGTTCTGCTCATAAAGGGCATTTGCTAAGGAAAAGTAAGCTTTAGGATGCCTCTCACAATGTGTGAACTAGCACAAGGACCCAGGTTTCTCCCCCATCTCAAGTGCCATGGTCTGTGCTCACCATTCTGCCAAAGCCCCTCATCAGTTACAGAAACGTTTATTTTGTAAAGGCAAACATACTCCTTTCTTGGCTGGAAACCTCTATCTTCTCCAAGAATCTAACTGAGCATAGAACATTGTACATATGGAAAGGCATCAACAGATCATGAATATTAAAAGTTAAAAATTATATTCTCTGGCCTCTAGCCCAAACTAGAAATTACCAAAGAGCACAGGTAAGGTTTCTGGAACCAGAAGCTTACACACAGCTCTGTACATACTTCCCAACCTCCAATTAACCACTGCCGATGACAGGTATGACACACAGCCCAGGAACAACAGCCCACGCCCGCTCCACCACTCACCTGCATGGCGAAGTCTGTTGTCACACAGCCGACCCGCACGTTGTTTGGGACACAGCACTGCTCCAACTCCTGCTGGATCTGCTTAATGTTGCTGGGGGTTATCCACCCACCCCCATCAGCGTCACTATCTTCATCTTTCCTTTCTTCAAACCCATTTTCTTCCTCCTCCTCCTCCTCACTTGGAACACTCTCACCTTTGTCAAGCTGAAACATGAAGAATTCATAAACTCCCAGCCCACATGAGCAGCCAGGAGAAGCTACTATGTTGTCACTAAGAGATCTGGAATCAGGGCCTTACCAACAGCTCCTGGAGTTCACGATCAATATTAGGCAAAGGATTTCTCCAGAACATGAAGGAACTGAATTCTAGATTTTCAGGCTCACTGGCTAGGTGTTCATGATCTACTTTTTCTCGTGGGGGTTTAAGCTGAGATTAAAAGAAATAATCATGAGGGAAAAAAACCCTGAAAATGGAGAGGGTTACAGATGAAATCATGTATGACACATAAGTCAGATCAGACAGGGCTGACAAACTATGACATTAGTCCAGGTAAGCCTGGTTCACCGTAAATAGATAAACTGTAGAGATGTGACAAATGGCAGAAAAAGAGCGTTGAGAGCGTGGCTTGTGTAAGGAATTACCTTTGATGGCAGATGGAAACCAGAAATGAGTAGAGGAGTTTCTGGATGCCGAACAGATGAACTTACTTTAACCTAACACAAACAAAAATGACAACTCTAAGCAAGAAATTACAGTCTGCAAATTCAACACAGAAGGGTAATTCAAGAAGAACAACTAAAACATTTCCCCCTGGTTATTGAAATAAAAAATTTTACTTGCTTAAAAAAACTGGAAATTATTAAAGAAACAGAAACAACAACATTCAGTGATCCCACCACCACCGGACAACCACTTTGGGACATTTGCTTTTCACCATTACACATAAAGCTGTAATGAACATCGTTATCTGTAAAACTCAGAAGTACCTCTGATTATATCCTTAAGATCAATGCCTAAGAGTGGAACTGCTGGGACAAAAGACGTGTCATTTTAAAGTTTTTGATATAAAATATCAAACTCCTGCCAAAAAGGCTGAAGAGAAGGGTAATTTTTAGCCATTGTGGAGAGATGGACGCCAAATGGAAGATCTGCTACCAGTTACATGGTGCTCAGTAACACAATTGGTGTCTACATAAAAATATTCTCCCCAACAAACCTTCTATCAACACACAGAAGTATATTTTAGGCATCATGTTTAAACTCTTTGGAATAAAGGACTCCGAACTTGGTTGAAAACAAGTGAGGGCAGTTCCAACGAGCACAGGGACATGAGTTCACCAAAGTTTTAACTCTAGGCAGAGGAGATCACGCAACTCTGCCAACACAATTTGAAACTGATTACTTATCAGATTATTATTTACCAAGTCAAAATTCTCTGGCATGGAAAATACAGCCAATGAGAGGCCCTGGCACAAATCCATCAGTCTCTTCAGCCTAGCCAAGTTGGGTCCCTAGAAGCACAACAGGAACCCAGAGTTTTCAATGTACAGGAGTTGGGGGGGGGAAAAAAAAAAGGAAAGCACTTAATGTTTACTTCTTTCTTACCTCCAGAAAGAACTCTATATTAAAAAAAAAAAAAAGAAGGGGGGGTGGGGAATTATAGGGGATTGTTTCTTTCTGAATTTTTTCAAATTTAAACAACCCTTCCTGGGAATCTACAGATCAAAAGAAACACATTCACCAATCACATGTATGACCTTATTTGGATTCCAATTCCAACTCAAACAAACTGTTAAAAAAAATTATAAAATAAATGGGAAATGTCAACACTGACTGGATATTTGATGATACTAAGGAATTACTATTAAATTTTGCTTAGGAGTAACAGTGATCTTGTGGTTGATTTGAAAAAAATCCTTATCTTCAGAAATACACCTGGAAATACTTATCAGTGACATAATATTATGTCTGAGTTCAAAATACTCAGGGCTGAAGGTAGGTATAGACGAATACAGATCTAGCCATGAGCTGGTGACTGTGGAAGCTGGATGATGTGGACAATGGGTTCACTATACTATGCCCTCTACTTCTGAATATCTGACATTTTCCACAACAAAGTTTAAAAAAAACAAAACAAAAAAACTTCCTGATTTACCTTTTCTGGTTCTTGTTTTAGGTGGGACACCCCAACAAATTCTGCTTCCAACTGGTAGGTGAGTGCCAGCACTTGGATGTCTGTGGCAGAGAGGCTGGGATAGTCTCCAGTTTTCTTTGAAAACTCTGTCACTGTAAACAAGAGATTCTCAACTTCAGTTAGAGGCAAAACGTCATACAATCTTGAATGTTGCTGGGTGCCGCTGAGTCGATTCCAACTCACAGTGACCCCATGTGACACAGGAGAACTGTCCCATAGGGTTTTCTTGGTTATAATCCTTACAGAACAGATAGCCAGGTCTTTTCTCCCGTGGAGCAGCTGTGTGGGTTCAAATCACCCTTGCAGCTAGCAGCCTAGCACTTAACCATGCGCCACCAGAGCTTCTATGGCCTTAAATAACCACAATGAAAACAGCACAAGAACCGAGAAAGGATCAATTTCCAAGAAAAACTTCTAACATTTTCATCCCTTTCTTGAATTTTTTCTACTCATAGTTGAGAATTTTGTATTCTCCACCACAAAGATCTAGTGACCCTATGTACAACAGAACGAAACATTGCCTGGTCCTGCCCCATCCTCAGTTGCTATGTTTCAGCCACTGTTGCCGCCACAGTGTCAATCCATCTCGTTGAGGATCTTCCTCTTTTTCGTTGATCCTCTACTTTATCAAGCATGATGTCCTTCTCCAGGGACTGGTCCCTCCTTATAACATCTCCAAAGTACCTGAGACGAAGTCGCCATACTCGCTTCTAAAGAGTATTCTGACTATCTCTGAGGTAGGCACTATTATTTCCACTTAACAAATGAAGAAACCGAGGCCTAGAGAGTCTGAGTGATATGCCGAGGATACACACTGCTAGTAACTGCCAAGGCCTGAGCTTGAGCTCAGGCCTGGCTGACGCCGGGTACCATTCTCCCATCACGACCTCCTAGAACGTGTTGTTTCTCAATCAACTGCTGATGAAGTAGCCAGACCCCAACTCGCAGCGGAGCAGGTCCCGTCTCCTCTGCGCCCTAGGCCCCGGCTTTCCGGTCGACGTTGGGGCAGACACTCACCTAACCGTACGTACTCCGGGAAGGGCTCCTTGAAATGCAGCTCGTAGGGCAAGACGGCGAGCCGCCTGCGCGTGGCCTTGTCCCGAATCTCGCTGAGCACCTCCCGAAGGGTATAGATATTCTTTCCTATGTCCTGCGGAGAGATCCACCCAACTCAGACTCACCCGCACCACGCAACCCCCCGCCTGCCTTTACACGCTTCTTCAGCGGCCGCCATCCCAAGCTCTGCTCCTCTCGGCGGGAGATCTTTGTACCTGCAGAGCCGCGTCCCGCAGGAAAGCCCCGGCGTCCGCCACAACGTGCTCCACCGGAGCCATCTTAACTGAACAACCACAGAGCGCGCGTGCGCACGCTAGGCAGGCCTCTGGGAACCGGAAGAACAGCCGCGACTCAGTGGCGCCTCCTGGCGGCCCCGTCCGTATCTTCAAGCTCAGGGATACCTGCGAGCATGCGCGCCTTCACCAACGGTTCCCCACAAGGAGATGTGGGCGGGGTCGAACCTTGAAGGAATTGCGCAACTCCTTCTTCCTTCCGCAAACATCCTGTCTCAACTTTTCTCAGTGCTGAGTCTTTTCATCCTTTAGAGCCAATGGTTTCTTCCTTACCATCCCTGCTTGAAATTGTGCAGTTGGAGGCTCTAATTTTCTAATTTACGATATCATTTTGTTTTGTTTTCATTTCTGTCTTCTAAATTACAGTATTGATATTTGCTGACTATCCCCTCTTTCTGGACCGCCTCTTCTTACCTCATTTATGATACTATATTTCAGAATTTTTAATGTGTCTTTTAAAACTATACTGTGAGACCTACAGCGACAAGTTCAGTGCTCAGTAAATGTTAGTGAAATCTATTCATTCAATAATTCATTTAAAGAGGACTTCTATCGGCCAGGTACTCTTTCAGTGGCTGGGGTATAGCTCCTGCCTTCACACATTCTTGCTGGAGACAGATAATACAGGCATACCTCGTTTTATTGTGCGTCACAGATTCTGCGTTTTTTACAAATGTAAGGTCTGTGGCAACCCTGAGTGGAGCAAGTCTTTCAGCGCCATTTTTCCAACAGCATGTGCTCATTTCCTATCTCTGTGTCACATTTTGGTAATTCTCACGATATTTCAAACTTTTTCATTATTATGATGTCTGTTATGGTGATCGGTGATAAGTGATCTTTGATGTTACTATTGTAATTGTTTTGGGGCGCCACAAACTGCACCGAATATAAGACGGTGAACTTAAATCGATAAATGTGTGTTCTGACTGCTCCACTGACTAGCCGTTCCCCTGTCTCTGTCCCTCTCCTCAGTCCTCCCTATTCCCTGAGACACGACAATATTGAAATTAGGCCAATTAATAACTCTACAGTGGCCTCTAAGCGTTCAAGGGAGAGTCGCACATCTTTCACTTTAAAGTTAGAAATGATTAAGCTTAGTAAGGAAGGCATGTCAAAAGCTGAGACAGGCTGAAAGCTAGGCCTCTTGCACCAAACAGCCAAGCTGTAAATACAAAGGAAAAGTTCTTGAAGGAAATTAAAAGTGCTCCTCCAGTGAACATGTGAATGATAAGAAATCAAAACAGTCTTACTGATGATATGGAGAAAGTTTTAGTGGTCTGCATAGATCAAACCAGCCACAACATTCCCTTAAGGCAAAGCCTAATCCAAAGTAAGGCCCTAACTCTCTTCAATTCCATGAAGGCTGAGATAGGTGAGGAAGCTGCAGAAGAAAAGTTTGAAGCTAGAAAGGTTGGTTGATGAAGTTTAAGGAAAGAAGCCATCTCCATAACATAAAAGTGCAAGGTGAAGCAGCAAGTGCTGATGTAGAAGCTGCAGCAGGTTATCCCCAAGATCTAGCTAACTGGTGAAGGTGGCTCCACTAAACAACAGACTTTCAATGTAGATAAAACAGCCTTATATTGGAAAAAGGTGCCATCTAGAACTTTCCTAGCCAGAGAAGTCAGTGCCTCGCTTTGAAGCTTCAAAGGACAGGATGACTCTCTTGCTAGGGACTAATGCAGCTGGGGACTTTAAGTTGAAGCCAGTAGTCATTTACCATTCTAAAAATTTTAGGGCCCTTAAGAATTATGCTAAATCTACTCTGCTTGTGCTCTACAACTGGAACAATAAAGTCTGGATGACAGCATATCTGTTTACAACATGGTTTACTGAATATTTAAACCCATTGTTAAGACCTACTGCTCAGAAAAAAAGGTTACTTTCAAAATATTACTGCTCACTGATAATGTACCTGGTCACCCAAGAGCTCTGATGAAGATGAACAAGGAGATTAATGTTGTTTTCATGCCTGCTAATGTTACCGAACACAGTGGGTTCACCACTTATACTCTTGTTAAGAATAACTAAGAGTCAAGTGGATTTAAAGCAAGTCATAGTTTATTATTCACAGCAAGTAAGGAGAAAGGGGGATCACTCCCAAAGCACTGTCTCGCCGAACAAAGGGCTGGAGGAAGTTTTATACTACGTGGGAAAGGGGAAGTCATACATATTCATTAATTTCATACATATTCAAAAAGGGGTCAGGCTAGGATTTGGCATGGAAGTGGCTGACGGGCTTCTCACTTCTGAAATGGGCTTGGTCACTGCTTGATGACATATGTCTGGTGATTTCGGTTCTTTGGCATGGGTCTTTTGGTTCCTAAGCAATACCTACTAGGGGATGGGGCCATCTGACTGTCAACTTGGTCTCTTATGGCGCATGCCCTGGATTCTAGTTTTAATTGGTTGCTCTGAAAGATAGCTGAAAGCAGAAAGATTAGGAGGGAGGAAGCAGACAACACTGACACCATTCTTCTTGTAGAAAATTTTTAAGTGACGTATCTTGTTGTTTAAAGCCTTTTCTGTCCCTAGCTGGACTCACTAACACAACATCCATTCTGCAGCCCATGGATCAAAGAGTAATTTCTACTTTCAAGTTTTATTATTTAAGAAATACATTTTGTAAGGCTATAGCTGCCATAGATAGTGATTCCTCTGGTGGATCTGGGCAAAGTAAATAGAAAACGCTCTGGAAAGGATTCACCATGCTAGATGCCACTAAGAACATCTGTGACTCATGTGAGGAAGGCAAAAATATCAACATTAACAGAAGTTTGGAAGTAGTTGATTCCAACACTCATGGATGACTTTGAGGGGTTCAAGATGTCAGTGGAGGAAGTAACTGCAGACATGGTGGAAATAGCAAGGAACTAGAATTAAAAGTGGAGCTTGAAGATGTGACTGAATTTCTGCAATCTCATGATAAAACTTAAGCAGATGAGGAGTTGCTTCTTATGGATGAGCAAAGAAAGTGGTTTCTTGAGATGAATGCTACTCCTGGTGAAGATGCTGTGAACATTGTTGAAATGACAACAAAGGATTTAGAATATTACATAAACTTAGTTGATAAAGTAGTGGCAGGGTTTGAGAGGACTGACTCCAATTTTGAAAGAAGTTCTACTATGGGTAAAATGCTGTCAAACAGCATCACATGCTACAGAGAAATCTTTCATGAAAGGAAGAGTCAATTGATACACAAACTTCACTGCTGCCTTATTTTAAGAAATTGCCACAGCCACCCCAACCTTCAGCAACTATCACCCTGATCAGTCACCAGCCATCAACACTTGAGGCAAGACTCTACCAGTAAAAAGATTGCGACTCAATAAAGGTTCAGATGATGGTTAACATTTTTTTTTAGCAATGAAGTATTTTTTAATTAAGGTATGTACATTTTTTTAGACATAATGCTATTGCACACTTAATAGACTACAGCATAGTGTAAACATAACTTTTATATGCACTGGAAAACCAAAAAATTCATGTGCCTCACTTTGTTGCAATATTTGCTTTATCAAGGTGGTCTGGAACTGAACCTGCAATATCTCCAAGATATGCCTGTATAGACATACATATACTGGTTGCTGTAGATTTTGATTCTGACTCATGGCAACCCCATGTGTGTCAAAGTAGAACTATGCTCCATAGGGGTTTCAACGGCTGGTTTTTTGGAAGTAGATCACCAAGCCTTTCTTCTGAGGCGCCTCTAGATGGATTCAAATTTTCAATGTTTTGATTAGCAGCCAATCACATTAATGGTTTACACCACCCAGGGACTCCATGGGATTAAAGTAGGGTTTAATTTATTAAGATGGGGGTTGACAGCTGTAGCTCCTTGAAAGGCCATCTCCTGGATTTGGAATGAGAATAGAAGAAGGAGAGACTAAATGCTCAACCAATTTAAATTAGTATGCATAACAGGATTCCTCCAAACTTGAAGACCCCAAAATAATGGAATGATTGGTGCACAGTACTTAAGGCTAATTAGGTAATTAGTACTAATTTTAATCAATGGTGGTTAAAGGTGAAAAGTTGAGCCTTTATTCAGCTTGTCAAAGCTGAGGACCTAGACCATCAGTAAAGAATGTTGATGTAAAATGTTTTTGCTAATGTTAAATGGCTCTATCTACTCTGTAGATTAAGGGAAGGGGGATGGTTTGGTATGGTTAGGCATTTTACCATATGCAAGCAGCAGTTTTTGAAGCTTTTCTACTTTTATGTCACAAGAACATATGCTCTACAAAGGCCAGGATTTTTGTGTTTCTAGAGCCGAGAACAAAAAGCAAAGATGTTACTTTGAGGACTAAGGTGGACCTGACCCACGCCCTGGTATTTTCAATTGCCTCATATGCATGCGAAAGCTGGACAACGAATAAGGAAGACCAAAGAAGAACTGATGCCTTTGAATTATGGTGCTGGCAAAGAATATTGACTATACCACGGACTGCCAAAAGAACAAACAAATCTATCTTGGAAGAAGTACAGCCAGAATCCTCCTTAGAAGCAAGGATGGTGACACTTAGTCTCATATACTTTGGACATGTTATCAGGAGGAACCAGTCCCTGGAGGACATCATGTCTGATGAAGTAGAAGGTCAGCGATAAAGAGGAAGACCCTCAACAAAATGGATTGACACAGTGGCTGCAACAACGGGTTCAAGCATAACAATGATTGTGAGGATGGCACAGGACTGGGCGACGTTTCCTTCTGTTGTTCATGGGGTTGCAATCAGTCGGAAACTGACCCGACAGCACCTAACAAGAAAGCCTAGAACAGAATCTGCCACATAGAAGTGTCAGATTGAGCAAATAAAAATATAGGATGCCCAACTAAATTTGAATTTCAGATAAACAATGAATACTTTTTCAGTATAAATAACTATGTTGTTGTTGTGTGCCTAAGAGTCCAAACCGACCCTACAGGACAGAGTAGAACTGCCTCATAGGGTTTCCTAGGCTGTAATCTTTACAGGAGCAGATCACCAGGTCTTTTCTCCTACAGAGCCCCTAAGTGGGTTATAACCACCAACCTTTCAGTTACCAGCCCAGCACTTAATCATTGTGCCACCAGGGCTCCTTAGTATAAATATGTCCCATACAATATTTGGGACATACTTAAATCTTACGTGAGACAAATACTAAAAAAGTATTTGGTGTTTATAGGGGTGGATTATCCAACAGGCAAGGTAAGCATAGTGCTTACCTTGCTTACGAGATTATCTGTAGCAAAGGATTTCTCATGGGTTTTACCACATCAAAGAAACTGTTCAGTACAGATTAATAAGTACACACAAGTAAATCTGTGCTTACTTTGCTTACTGGGTCATCTTCCCCTGTAAAGGATTGTAAATTTGAAAAGAGGCTTTGATTCTGCAGGAAGGTATCATGTTGGGAGACAGACACATGCTAGCCATACCTGGAGTAAGAATCTTCGATGTGGTGAAAAAATGTGAAATTGTTCACTACAGACGATCTGGCAAGCAGGGTAAACATCGAGCTTACCTTGCCTATTTGATTATCTGCCCTAGGTGATTATCTGAAATTAAAATTTAACTGGGTATCCTGTATTTTATTCGGCAACCCTACTCAGGAGGTCACTATCTGTTGACTTCGTTGACAGAATTGTTTCCTCCCACGTGTGCAATGGGGCTAATGATAGCACCCACCTCAAAAGGATTGATGGGAGCAGTAAAGAAGCACCCGGCACGCAGTGAGCCTCAATTCATATGAATGCTTGGGGACCAGCCTGCCAGTGGAAAACCCTCCTACCTTAAAAAATACAAACTATAAGAAAGACTTCCCCAGACGAAAGGCTCCGCGGCCAAGCTTTGGCAGCCCACACCTGCGGGCCCGGCCAGCCTCTTCCGAGTCAGGTGACCGCGCGCTCTCACGTGACCCGGCCCGACTGCAGGCGGCAGGAGGCGGAAGTGGAAGAGGAGTTGGAAACGGCTTTTGTGGCCACGGCAGGTTAGCTAGCGCGGATGTGGGCGACGCTACCGGCTGACGGGCGGCGCGGGGCGGTCCAGGGGCGACGGGTGGCGCGAGCTGCACCGGGGGCGGCGCGGCTTGGGCGCCGGGGGGCGGCGGCTTCCTGTGGGAGGGGCCTGGCGTGGCGGTTCCGGCCTTCGAGGAGGGGTGTCCCGGCTCCTGCCCAAGCGGGGTGGGCGCGCCGCGGTCCGCGCGCGGGGGTTGCTCTGAGATGCGCGCTGAGGAAGTCAAGGGTGCAGCGGGGCGCAGGTCATTCTGGAAGAGGAGAGGAGCTTAGATGCCCAGGGATGGAGGGAAGGAAGGGGCGACTTGGGACTGAGCTGAAACAGGGTGCCTGAGAATGACTTCGAGGGAAAGAGGGAGAAATAGATGAACATGCTTCCTAAATCCCATCTGAGACTCCCTTCCTTCCTCTTTAAAAATGATTGTTACCAGAGCCTTTGATTTCGGTCCCATTCAGTTTATAAACTTCAGGAGGGATCACACAGCCTTGATCATTTTGCTGTCGTCACACACCCCCCACCTTGGTCTTCCTTGGGTAGGGTTTCCACTTCTAGAGAACTTTGCCTTTCAGATCATTTTTCTTTGAGATTTTCTCAGATAAGGTCATCTTCGAGGCTTAAAAAATAAAATAAAAAAGTATGCTGTGGCCATAAAATGGCTTTTAGTCTAAACTGTTGACCACGACATAGCCCAGCATTACCTCAGGAATATAGTGTCTGCTGAAACCTGGGACAGAGGAGTGTTTATCTGTGCTTTATGACTTTTCTTCTTTCTTTGGTCTGAATTATTCAGCCTCCCTTACCACGTGACTCCTTATCTTCACAAACTGTAACTAGGTAGGGTAACTGAGAGGTCTGAGTTTTGTTAGCAAGAACTCTGACCTGAATCATGATTTTGAGATTAAATATCTGCGTTAAAGCTGTTTATCCCTCCTCTTTGTCTTCATGCTTACTAAAATTTGCAAAAGGGAAATGAATTTCATGAATGCAGTATAACTGGAGTGAACATTCAAACTGGACATTCACAGGAGCCAGAATCATTTTGGGTTTCAAGTTGGCAAAAAAAGTGCTTACGTTTATGAGTCCAAGTTTCTGGAGTATTTGATGAACATATTTAAATTAATTTTTGTAGCAGTCCTGTGAGTTAGGTTGGAAAGGTGTTATTCCCATTTCACAATGGACAAACAGACCTAAGAGAGATGAATTGGTTTTTAACAATTCATTGCTTTTTCTTGTTTGCTGTCCCTTTTTCCCTTTTAACCAGTTGTTGAATTGGTTAGACTTATGGCCACCCCATGTGTTGCAGAGTAGAACTGCTCTCCACAATGTTTTAAAGCTATGACCTTTCTGAAACATCACCAGGCCTTTCTTCTGAGGCGCCTCTCCGTGGGTTCAAACCGCCAATCTTTCGGTTAGTAATCAAGAGCTTAACCATTTGCCATACAGGGACTCCTTCTTTTCTCCCTACTAGACTGCAGATACCTCACAGGCAGAGTTCATATCTTATTTGGCTGCTAGCCTTGGGCCTGTCGTGTTGTAGGCACTTGGCAAACGTTTGAAGAATAAATGAATTTCTAGAGGTCACACACTGGTAAGTGGCAGATCTTCTATCTCTTTTGTTGTTAGACAGGCTTGCTGTTTTCTCTGTTTTGGTCTACATGAAAATGATAGGCATGGGAGAAAGACTTCATTTGGCTTCTCAGTCTTTTCCACTTACTTCTACTATCCCATTTACAAAGAGCTTACACAAACATCTCATTTAATCTTCACCAGGATCCTGTGGAAGTAAATATTGTCCCCACTTCACAGATGAAGAAACCAAGACTTAGAGATGTTCTTGCTTTAGGTCCCAGAGCTGGTAAATGACCAAGTAGGGAGTTGTGCCCAGGCCTTTTTATCCCTAGAGTTGTTCTTTTTCATCTATGGAAGTGATAAAGCATTATTTTAAAATATTTTTTTCAAGAATGAAAAAATACAGCATTTTAAGAAAAAACATTAATAATAAAGGTCACAGCAAAAACTGTGCATATAGAATGGGAATAACTGAAGTTTAGAAATCCCTGTACTGTGCCATAAAACCAAACCAAATCTGTTGCTGTCAAGTCGGTTCTGACTCATAGCAACTCTACGGGACAGAGTAGAACTGCCCCATAGAGTTTCCAGGGAGCAGATGGTGGATTTGAACTGCCGACCTTTTGATTAGCAGCTGACTGCTTAACCATTGCGCCACCAGGGCTTCGTACTATGCCATAGTTGCCTCTTATTCCAGGGGCAACATTCTTTCATTCAATGACTAAGTGCCTACTCTATGTGAGACATTGCTTTGGAGTTAACGTTGTCTAGTATGGTGGCTGCTAGCCATATGTGGCTATCAAGCACTTTAGATGTGCTGTAAGTATAAAATTTTGAGTACTTAGTACAAAAAAAATAGCACATCTTATTGGTATTTTTATATTATTTACATTACTGTATATAGTATAAATGTTGACATTTTGGATTTATTGGGTTAGATGTGGCTCTTAGACAATGAAAAGTTACATATGTGGTTCTTGTTTGTGGCTTTCTTTATGTTTCTGTTGGACAGTGCTGTTCTAGACACGGGGACTACAGTAGTACACAAGAAAGGCAAAAATCCCTGCCCTTGTGGATCTTAAATTTTAGTGGGGAAGGGCACATAAGCAAAATAAAGAAGTAAAATACGTATTGTGAGAAAGCAGACCAGGGATGTGGAGTGTCAGGTTGGGTTGCAAGTTTAAATAGGGTATGTAGAAAAGCCTCCCTGAGAAGGTGATGGTTAAGGAAAGATCTGAAGGTAGTGAGGGAAGGAGCCATGTGGCTAAATGGACACGTGGTGGTTCAGGCCGAGGCAACAGCAGGTTCAAAAGGCCTGAAGAGGGAGCACCCCTAGTATGTGGACCAGCCAGGAGCCCAGTGTAGCTGGAAGGAAGTGAGGGAAGGGGGATAGTGGTAGGAGCTGAGGTTAGGGAGGTATTAAGGAGCAGAGGGAGAGATGGGCAGGTTGTGCGGGGCAATTGTAAGGATGTTAATTTTCAGTCAGAGTGAGTTGGGGCCATTGAGGATTTTGAGCAGCGGAATGACATGATTTAACCTACCTTTTAACAGACGCGCTTTGGTTGGTTTATGGAGAGAGAGTAAAGGGAAGTAAAGGTAGAAGCAGGAAGAGAAGTTAGGAAGCTATTGCCATATCCAGGTGAAAGATGGACAAGAGTGGTAGTGATGGAGTGGTGAGAAACAGTTGGATTCTGGATATATTTTTAAGTACAGCCAACAGGATTTGTTTATGAGCTGAGTTGGATATGGGCTGTTGGAGAAAGAGAAGAGTCACGGATGACTCCAAGGTCTTTGGCATGAACGACTGAAAGAATGGAGCTAATTAACTGAGATGGTGAAGACTGTAGGAGGAGCAGGGTTGGAACTCAGTTTTGTTCATATTGATTGTAAGATGCCCATTAGAAATCTAAATGAAGGTATTGTGGGCAATTAGGTACAGAAGTCTGGCAACAGTCCTGGAATGGAGATAATATATGTGGGAGCTGTTAGCATATGGATAGTATTTAGAGTTGGAGACTGGGTGAGGTCACCAAGGGAGTAGTGTAGATACATATCCAAGAGGAGTGCTTCCTGTTAGAAGTTAAGTTTTAAAATAAAATCTTAGCTTATACTATTATACTAGTAGATGTTTTAAGTACATCAAAGCATTGTAGGATGTCTGTGAGAACTTAGTTTTCTCTCCATTTTGCTTTTTGTTTAGAGATCCTTTTGAAAACCACAAGCTAATGGATTTCATTTTTTCTGGAGGAGGCTACTCTTACAAGCGTGCATATTTGTAGTGCCACCGAAATCAATTTCAATGCCAATTTCTGGAATTAATCTGGCTTTCTGGGTTGGCAACCAATTTAGAGACTTCCAGGAAGGATGGGTAATGAGTTTTTAGAACTTTAAAATGTTGGTTTTCCCAAACATGTGTTTAGTGCATATCGTTTGTCAGACATCCCACCATTTCACACATTTAAAAAAAGCAGAACCCCACTGAGGTGAAGTGACCCAAGTGAGGTTGTGTAGTTAAGCAACTGAAGAGCTGGGCTTTGAATCTTGGTCCTCTGAGTTCAAATCTCTTGCTTTGATCTGTATGCTAGTGTGGTAGTGGATGTAGGAACATAAACTCCCATGGGAATCCATGAATGAATGGTTTTTAAGGGACTTTGCATCACTTCAGTCTCTTATGGACTCTGGAATTTCTGAGAGGTACTAAGAAAGGGGAATATCTTGTTTCTGCTAGCAAAGAACCAACTAGAATCTTTTTTAGAAGGTTGCAGCTCCCCACTCCTCCTGATCTTCCCCAGTTTGTAAACAGATGTTCAGTGATTTAAGTCAAATGTTAATCACTACTCCAAAAATCCCAAATACCAGGACTGGGCAGTCCTGACCTAGGACAAGGTCTTTTCCTGTGTCACCCATGCCTTTTGCTTCCTGCTTTGTCCTGTGATCTGCTTTCCTATCTGTTTTTATTATTAACCTAATTCCACTGTGCTTCCAATGATATGACTCCCCCCGCTTCTCCCACTTTTTACGTGGTTCCGTCTTTTGTACACATGGCATTTGGCAAAGTTTGGTTCGGTTTGATTGTTTTTCAGTATGGGCCTTTGGAGAATGAAAAGTAACTCAATGCTGGACAGAGGAAAGAAGCCAACGAAAAAACATTAGTGTTGGAAACTGGAAAAGCATAGGAGTGTGAGGGAAAGGAGGAATCTTTTGGACAGACCCTTCTCTTGCACATCTTGCTAGAGGTGGATGTGGAGTTGACCTATAGTTAGAAATAAGCAGCTCTGTCGGTTTCTACAGCTAGTTAATTCTGCTGGTGAGTCATTGTTCCTACTCTTCCCTGGCTCATCTCTACACAAGTCTTTTCTCTTGAGATCAGTGTTCAGTGGTTTCTTGACTCAGAGCTGGGTCAAGAATTTCAGGAATTGAGGTTGCAGCTGTTCCAGAGCCTGTAATTTCAGCATCAAGAAGAACTGCTTTAGCTTGTAGTTAATATTTGAAGGTCACTTACTATGTGCCAGCTGCTTTTCCTGAACTCATTCAATCAGTACAGTAATTTTATGAGGTTAAGTGCTATTTTTAGGTTCATTTCACAGATGAGGAAACTGAGATTTAGAGAAGGTAAGTACCCTACCCAGCATCACTCAAGGGCTAGTGAGTGGTTAAGTCTGTTTGCCTCCAAAGAGTAGCCCATGTTCACTTGATCTCAGATCCCAATTCTTGCTGAGGTTGGGTGGTCAGAATGATCAGGTACTGTGGTTGCTTTCTCCTCTCAAGCTCTTCAGGGGTTTATTTAAAGAGGTATTTCTGAGCAAAGTCTGAGCTCTGTGGCAGGGTCTGGCACAGAGCAGGTCTACAAGCATCTCTTGAATGACTGACCCTGTTTCAGCACTGGACTGGGTGAATAAAAGCGGTCTGGAAGAGGCGAGTTCCCCATGGCCCTTCAAGAATCAACTCGTTCTAGCAACTCAAATGCCCATCAGCTGGTGAATGCATAAACCAAATGTGGCGTATCAATGCAGTGAAATATTATTCAGCCATAAAAAGGAGTGAAGTACTAATTTAAGCTACAACATGAATGGACATTATGCTAATTGCAAGAAGCCAGACACAAAAGGCCACATATTGTACAATTCCACTTATATAAAATGTCCATAATAGGCACATCCATAGAGAGACAGGAAGTAGATTAGTGGTTGCCTGGGGGGTAGGGAAAGAAGGAAATGAGGAGTGTTTGCTAATAGATGAAATGTTCTGGAATTAGACAGTGGTGATGGTTGCACAACTTTGTGGGTATACTAAAAACTACTGAATTGCACACTTTAAAGGAATGAGTTTTATGGTTTGTGAGTTATATTTCAATAATTAAAAAAAAGAATCAACCAGTCCTGTTCCCAGTACACTGTCTGTGCTCTGTGGGGGTCAAGTCCAGATTTTAGTGCAGGCCAACAGCAGTCACTGTCCTTTGCCTTCTAGCTGCCATGGCTCCACATGCCATTCAGCTTCCTCTGTTGTTTCCAGTTGAATATAATAGAAGAAAAGGGTCTTCTTGCTTTTTGTCATTTGCATAATTTTTAATGTACTATTACTGGTTCAGCTCCAAACATTCTGATAGATCTAAAATATACTTTTTTCAATGCAGTCAGATGCATCAGGCAATCTATACCTTCTATTTTCTTTTTTAGGGATGACACCTCCTACAAACCCTCTGAGCTGGACTGGTTCTCTCTAGATCTGTTGTACAGTAATGCCCTGGGAAATCTCTTCATCATTATTCTAGGCATTTCTTTAGCCTCTCCCATATGAATACCCAGTATCCACTGTCTTTTTCATTTACTCCCTTGTTTACATCTTTCAGTAGCTTTCTGAAAAAGGGAGCTTGGGAAGTAACTTGTGACTTTGCACATCAGAAAATATTGTTTTCTTCTCATACGTAATCAGTGGTTTTCTTATAGAGTTCTAGATTGGAAATAATTTTATCTTAGAATTTGAAGGCATTGCATTCTCTTCTAGCATTGAGTAGTGCTGAGAAGTCTTACGCTGTTCTGATTCCTGTTCTTTGTAAATGTGACTCTGTTCTTTGTAAATGTGACTGGAAGTTCATATAATCTTTTCTTTATTCTCATGTTCTGAAATTTCATGACAGTAGGCCATAGTGTGGTTCTTTTTTCATTCGTTGTTGGAGGCACTCAATTGGGTCCTTTCTGTCTAAAAATACATATTGTTTAGTGTAAGGAAAATACTTTGTAACTTTTTTCGACAACTTCTCTGTCCTGTGTTTCTCTCTCTCTTTTCTATTTCTGTGCTTTGTTTATGTCAGACTTTGGACATTTTAGACTCATCCACTATTTTTAAAAAAATCTTTTCTCTCCTGTTTACCATCTTTTTCTTTTGGTTCTACTTTTTAGTACATTTCCATACTTTATTTACCAGCTTTGTTTCTGCTGTCAGAGCTATCCTTTCCAAGAGCACTTTCTTGTTCTCTGAATGTTTCTTTTTTTCCTTTTTAAAAAATAATATTCTGTTCATGTTTCATGGATGCAGTATTTTATCTCTGAGGATTTTGTTTTGAGATTTTTTTTTAACTCTATTTTAACTCTGAGTTCTCTTTTTAAGAAATTGAGATATAATTCAGATACTTTAAAATTCGCCCTATTTTAAAGTGTACAGCTCAGTGGTTTTTAGTATATTCACATAGTAGAATAATCATCACTGCTGGAATTAGAATTCCAGAACATTTTCATTACCTGAAAAGAAATCCCCTACCCATTAGCAATCACTCCCCATTTGCCTCTCCCTCCAGCCCCTGGCAACCACAAATCTACTTTTTGTCTCTTTGCCTATTTTGGATGTTACCTAGTAATATCAAGGTGGTATTTTGCTAATTGAATTTGGAATGCCAGACAAAGTCCTACATAATAACATGGATTATTGTTAATAAACAATGGACTTTATTAAAGACATTGGAGAAAGAAAACATGGTGGTGTATCTACCCTGTTTCTTCTACTTTCCAGGTTGGCTTTCTTCCTCCTATACTTCTGTAGAATTTATCTGATTGATTGTGTTTTGGGGCCATGAAGTGTAGATCAAGAGGCTGGGTCTTTTCTCCCATTTAATAGGACGTGTGGAGGCTTCAGTTTTATTCTCTAAGATTTAGGACCAGAGGCTAAACCAGTGGAGGTCTTTAGCTTATGCAGAACAAAACTTGTTACCATCAAGTCAATTCCAAATCATATACTACCCCAGTTAAGCTGCCTTAGGAGGGAAAGAGTCCTGAAAGACTTAAAGCTTTTAAAAATATTTTTTATTCTTAAAGTCTATAAAAAATGGATTTCCAGCTTTTGATGCTTTAACCCTATTACTGAAAGTCCTAAGGCTTAATTCATAATCCTTAATCTTTCTTTCATTACTCAATGTATGATCTTTTCCTTAAAATTATTAAGTTATGAAAAAGATCAAACATATGAAATGGTTCGGAGAATAAGACAGCAAAGTCAAAAACCACCATCTGAATTTAATGAATATTAACATTTTGCTGTATTTGCTTCAGAACTTTCTTCTTTAAAAACATGAAATAAAATGTTGCAGATACAGTTAAAGTTCCCCCGGTTCTTTCCCGACTTCCCTTCCCATTTGCTCCTCCCTTGTCCCAGAGGTAATTTCTCCAAACTTGGTGTGGTTTCTTCCTGTCCATGCATTTTATACTTTTACTGCGTTTGTGTGTATCCACAACAACATATACCATTGTGTTGTGTACGTTTAAATGTATACCGGTAGCATCATACTATACTTAGGCTCCATGTGCCTCCCTGCTGCCCCCCGACCCCTTAGCATTGTAGTTTGAAATCTGTAATGTGGATTGAATTCACCTACTTCAAAGACTATATTGTGGTTGTTGTTAGGTGCCATTGAGTTGATTCTGACTCATGGTAACTGCCTGTGACAGGGTAGAACTGTCCCATAGGTTTCCTAGGCTGTAATCTTTTTTTTTTTAAATTTTATTGTGCTTTAGGTGAAAGTTTACAGTGCAAATTAGTTTCTCATTCAAAAATTTATACACAAATAGTTTCGTGTCATTGGTTGCAATCGCTGCAGTGTGTCAGCATTCTTCCTCTTTCCCTTTCCACCTCAGGTTCCCTGTGTCCTTCCTGCAGTTTCCTGTCCCTTTCTAACGTCTTTGCTTTTGGGCAGGTGTTGCCCGTTTGATCTCCTATACTTGATTGAACTAAGAAGGACGTTCCTCACTTGTGTTATTGTTTGTTTTATAGGCCTGTCTAATCTTTGGCTGAAAGGTTGACTTTGGAGTGGCTTCAGTTCTGAGTTAGCAGGGTGTCCAGGGGCCAAGTCTCGAGGGTTCTTCTAGTCTCTGTCAGGTCAGTCAGTCTGGTCTTTTTTTTGTGAATTTCAGTTTTGTTCTACGTTCTTCTCCCATTCTGTTCAGGACCCTCTATTGTGATTGCTGTCAGAGTGGTTGGTGGTGGTAGCCAGGCATCATCTAGTTCTTTTGGGCCCAGGCTGGTGGAGGTTGTTGGTTCTTGTGGTCCATTAGTCCTCTGGACTGATATTTTCCTTGTGTCTTTGGTTTTCTTCATTCTCCTTTGCTCTGGACGGGATGCCTGCTCCCTAGCTTTTAAGACCCCAGATGCGCCTCAGCAGAGTAGGATGTAGAACATTTTCTTTATGAACTATGTTATGCCAATTGACCTAGATGGCCCCCAAGACCATGGTTCCCAACCCTCAGCCCCAGTAACTTGGTCCCTCAAGGTGTTCCAATGTGTCTAGGAAGCTTCTTTGGCTTTGCCTTAGTTAAGTTGTACTGACTTCCCCTATATTGTGTATTGTCTTCCCCTTCACTAAAGTTAACACTTGCTTACTATCTAATTGGAGCCCTGGTGGCACAGTGGTTAAGAGCTACTACTGCTAACCAAAAGATTGGTAGTTCGAATCCACCAGCAGCTCCTTGGAAATTCCTATAGGGCAGTTCTACTCTGTCCTGTAGCATTGCTGTGAGTCGCAATCAACTCAATGACAAGTTTTGTTTTTACTGTCTAGTAAATGATTTTCCCTCCCCACCCGACCCCTTCCTTGTAACCATTAAAGATTGTTTTTCCTATGTGTAAACCTTTGCTTGAGTTTTTATAATAGTGGTCTCATATACAATGTTTGTCCTTTTGTGATTGACTTATTCCATCAGCATAATGCCCTCCAGATGCATCCATGTTGTGAGATGTTTTGTGGATTCATTATTGTTCTTTATTGTTACATAGTATTCCATTATGTGTATGTTCCATAATTTGTTTATACATTCATCTGTTGTTGGCACTTAGGTTGTTTCCATCTTTTTTGCTATTGTGAATAACGCTGCAGTGAACAAGGGTGTGCATATGTCTATTCGTATGACGGCTCTTACTTCTCTAGAATATATTCCTAGGAGTGGGATTGCTGGATCATATGGTATTTCTATTTCTAGCTTTTTAAAGAGGTGCCATATCATTTTCCATAGTGGTTGTACCATTTTACATTCCCACCAGCAGTGCATAAGAGTTCCAGTCTCCACTCAGACTTTCCAACATTTGTTATTTTCTGTTTTTTTGATTAGTGCTAGTAATGTCGGGATGAGATGGTATCTTTATTGTAGTTTTGATTTGCAATTCTCTTATAGCTAATGATCGCAGGCATTTCCTCATGTGTCTGTTAGTGGCCTGAATGTTTTCTTTGGTGAAGTGTCTGTTTGTATCCTTTGCCCATTTTTTTAATTGGGTTATTTGTCTTTTTGTTGTTGAGGTGTTGAAATATTTTATAGATTTTAGAGATGAGACCCTTGTTGGATATGTTGTAGCCAAAATTTTTTTTCCCAGTCATAGGTTCTCTTTTTACTCTTTTGGTGAATTCTTTTGATGAGCATTGGAGCCCTGGTGGCGCAGTGGTTAAGAGCTTGGCTGCTAACCACACGGTCATCAGTTCAAATCCACCAGCCGCTCCTTGGAAACTCTTGGTCCTATAGGGTCACTAGGAGTCAGAATGGACTTGATGGCTGTGGGTTTTGGTTCTTAAAGGAGCATGAGTGTTTAATTTTTAGGTGCTCCCAGTTATCTAGTTTATGTTCTGGTGTTTGTACATTGTTAGTTATGGTTTGTATTCTATTTATGCCATATTTTACGGCCCCTAGTGTTATCCCTATTTTTTCTTCCATGACCTTTATCATTTTAGGTTTTATATTTAGGTCTTTGATCCATTTTGAGGTAGTTTTTATGTATGGTATGAGGTATGGGTCCTGTTACATTTTTTACATGTAAATATCCAGTTTTGCCAGGATCATTTGTTAAAAAGATGGTCTTTTCCCCATTTAATGGACTTTGGTCCTTTGTCAAAGATTAACTGACCATGGATTTATGTCTGGGTTCTCAATTCTGTTCCATTGTCTGTGTGTCTGTCGTTGTACCAGTACCAGGCTGTTTTGACTACTGTTGCTGTATAGTAGATTCTGAGATTAGGTAATGTGAGGCCTCCTACTTTGTTCCTTTTTTCAATAATGCTTTGCTTAACCGGGACCTCTTTCCTTTTCATATAAAGTTGGTGTTTAGTTTTTCCATCTTGTTAAAGAGTGCTGTTGGTATTTGGATCGGGATTGCATTATATCTGTAGATCACTTTGGGTAGAGTTGACATTTTCACAATGTTGAGTCTTCCTGTGCGTGAGCATGATACGTTTATCCATTTATGTAGGTCTCTTTTGGTTTCTTGCAGCAGTGTTTTGTAGTTTTCTTTGTATAGGTCTTTTATGTCCCTGGTTAGATTTCTTCTGAAATATTTTATCTTTTTAGGGGCTGTTATAAATGGCATGGTTTTCCTGATTTCCTTTTTGAAGTTTTCTTTATTGGTGTATAGGAATCCAACTGATTTTTTTTAAAATGTTGAGCTTATATCCTGCTACTCTGTTGACTCTATTACTTCAGTAATTTTCTTGTGGAATCTTTGGGGTTTTCTATGTATAGTATCAAATTATCTGCAAATAGGGATAGTTTTACTTCTTCCTTTCCAATTCGGATGCCCTTTATTTTTTTTTCTGGCCTTATTGCTCTAGCTAGGACTTCCAGCACAGTGTTAAATAGGAGTAGTGGTAAAGGGCAGCCTTTCTTGTTCCTGTTCTCAGGGGGAGTGCTTTCAGCCTCTCTATTGAGAATGATGTTGGCTGTTGGTTTTGTATAGATGCCCTTTATTATGTTGAGGAATTTCCCCTCAAATTTTATTGAGACTTTTTATCAGAAATGAGTGTTGGACTTTATCAAATGCCTTTTCTATATCAATTGAGATGATTGTGTGAGTCTTTTCTTTTGTTCTATTTATGTGGTGGATTATGTTGATTGATTTTCTAATGTTGAACTATCCTTGCGTATTTGGTATGAATCCCACTTGGATGTGGTATATTATTTTTTTGATATGAGCTGAATTCTATGGGCTAGAATTTTGGTGAGAATTTTTGCATCCATGGTCGTGAGAGATACTGGTTTTTAATTTTCCTTTTTTTGTGTAGGCTGTAATCTTTACAGGAGCAGATCGCCAGGTCCTTCTCCCACAGAGCTGCTGGGTGGGTTCGAACCACCAACCATTTGGTAGCATTCCATTTTTAAAGTATCTCACAATTTATCCATTCCTCCATTGATGGACATTTAGGCTGTTTACAGATTTTTTACTACTATAAACATTGCTGTGCTTAACATCTTTGAACATGGTTTCTTCTGCATGTGTTGGAGAACTTTCTCCTGGAAAATAACTAGGAGTGTAATCCTTGAAGTGGGGAGGGTAACAGTATATGTATCTTTTATTCTACTAGAAGTTGCCAAGTGCCATCTAATTTGCTCTCCCACCAGAAGCCTATGAGGCTCGTCACCAATTCTTATTGTCAGCATCCTAATCTCTTTGCTAATCTGAAAGATAGGAAAGAGAGGTGATCTTTTTAAAGTCTCACCAAAACAAATTTAGTCTGTTGTTGTTAGCTGCATTGTTCGAGTTATCCCTTGACTCACGGCAACCCCATTTACAACAGGATCAGACTATTCTGATCCACAGGGTTTTCATTTATTGACTTTTAGAAGTAGATCACCAAACCTTTCTTCCTAGTCTGTCTTAGCCTAGAAGCTCTGCTGAAACTTGTTCAGCATCATAGCAACACACAAGCCTCTGCTGACAGATGAGTGGTGCCTGCCCTTGAGGTGCATTAGCCGGGAATCCAGCCAGGGTCTTGTGCATGTGTTATGGATCGAGTTGTGTCCCCTCAGAGTATATGTTTTAAATCCTAACCTCTATGCCTGTGGTTATGATATCATTTGGGAATGAGTTGTCTCTGTTATGTCAGTGAGGCAGAATTAGTGTAGGATGTGTCTTGCTTTAATCTCTTTTGGGATATAAAAGAGATTAAAGAAGGGAGCAGAGATGGGTAAGACAGATGCCAAGACACGTGGAGATCTCCAAGGACAAGGACTTTCTTCCAGAGCCGACAGAGAGAAAGCCTTTCCTTAGAGCCGGCGCTCTGAGTTTGGACTTCTAGCCTCGTAAACTGTGAGAAAATAAATTTCTGTTTGTTAAAGCCACCCACTGGTGGTATTTCTGTTACAGCAGCACTAGGTAACTAAGACAGCATGAAAGGCGAGAATTTTACCATTAATCACGACTGCCCTCTAAGGGAGTTAAACATAATCTTTTGAAATTTCAGAAAATTGATGCTCAAATTCATTCATTCAGTAAATATTTATTGAGTTCCTACTAAGAAGAGGCATCATTGTAAGCACCAGGGCTACAGCAGGGAGCAGAAGGGACAAAAATCTCTGCCCTCACAGATATTACATTTTAGGTGGGGGAGACAGACAATGAATAATATAAATAAATACAGTATGTAGAATGTCAGTGGTGACTGCCAAGGAGAAAAATAAAATAGAGAAGGAGGGATGCTAATGTGTGAGAGAAGGTGGGATTGATAAGGTGGTCAGGGAATGCCTTCTTAGAAAGTGACATTTGAGTAAATGCCTAGGGCAGTTTGAGAACAAACCTTATGAACTAGGGAAGGAACATTCTAGATGAAGAGTTTAGAAGTACAAACACCTGAGTGGGAGCATGTCTGGTGTGTTCAGGGAACAGTAGGCGAGGAGCCTGTGTGGCTGGAGGAGAGTGAGTGAGGGTAACAGAAGTAGGAGATGAAGTTAGTGAAGTGTTGGGGGCGGGGAGAGTGGATTGTAGGCCCTCAGAGGTCATTTTAAGAACTTTGGCTTTTGCTCTGAATTAGATGGGAAGCCACCATATGGTTTTGAACAGCAGAGTGACATGATCTTGTTAACACATTTACTGTATTTTTTGCAAATAGCGCGCCCACATAAATAACATGCATACATAACGTGGAAATGATGAAATTATGTAAAAAAGTTCTGGCATAGCATGCCCATGCACACATAACGTGCATGTCTCATGACATTTCCAGAAGTGAATTTCAGCCTCATTCACCCTCATTCAATACTCCAAAAATGTTACTTTTGATCATATTTGTATAATAAAGGTATCAACCATGGTCAAGAAGTCATGGATGCATTTGGTAGTACTCCAGTAATTGGAAAATAAACAGTTGAAACTGTGCTTTTGTTTTTTCTGTTAATGTAAGTTATTTATATCCCTGTTGCTTTTGAGTCATCAGTTGGAACCTTGAGCCTCCTGAAGCCTGTCCATAAATCACGTGCTATCAATTGGAAGCATAAACAAAGCGAAGCCTACCCTGGCATAAATGGCATTGAGTAGCTATCAAAAGGAATCTTTTTTGTTGTTGTTGTTTATTGTTGTAGTTTAAGTGAAAGTTTACATTTCAAGTTAGTCTCTTGTACAAAAATTTATACATACATTGTTATGTGACTCTAATTGCTCTCCCCATACTGTGACAGCATACTCCTCCTTTCCACCCCTGATTCCCCATGTCCATTCAACCAGCTCCTAACCCTCTCTGCCTTCCCATCTCACCTCCGGACAGAAGCTGCCCGTTTAGTCTGTTGTATCTACCTGAGCTAAGAGGCACACTCCTCATGAGTATCACTTTATGTCCCATAGTTCAGGTTCAGTCCAATCCCTTTCTGAAGAGTTGGCCTCGGAAATTGTTTTAGTTCTGGGCTGATAGAGAGTCCAGGAGCCATGCTTTCCGGGGTTCCTCCAGTCTCAGTCAGACCATTAAGTCTGGTCTTCTTACTAGAATTTGAGTTCTGCACCCCACCTTTCTCCTGCTCCATCCAGGACCCTCTGTTGTGTTCCCTGTCAGGGCAGTCATTGGTGGTAGCTGGGCACTATTTAGTTCTTCTGGTCTCAGGCTGATGAAGTCTCTGGTTTATCTGGCTCTTTCTGTCTCTTGGGCTAATGCTTTCCTTGTGTCTTTGGTGTTCTTCATTCTCCTTTACTCTAGGTGGGTTGGGACCAATTGATGCATCTTAGATGGCCACTTGCTAGCTTTTAAGACTGCAGACGCCACTCACCAAAGTAGGATGCCGAACATTTTCTTAATAAGCTTTGTTATGCCATTTGACCTAGATGTCCCCTGAAAGCATGGTCCCCAGACCCCTACCCCTGCTACTCTGTCCCTCAAAGTGTTTGATTGTATTCAGGAGTCTTCTTAGCTTTGGTTTAGTCCAATTGTGCTGACTTCCCCTGTAGTGTGTGCTGTCCTTCCATTCACCTAAGATAATTCTTATCTGCTATCTAGTTAGTAAATAACCCTTGCCCTGCCTCCCCACCCTCGTAACCGTCAAAGAATGTTTTCTTCTGTGTTTAAATCTTTTCTTGAGTTCTTATAATAGTGGTCTTATACAGTATTTGTCCTTCTGTGACTGACTAAATTCACTCAACATAATGCCTTCCAGATTCCTCCATGTTATGTTTCACGAATTTGTCGTTTTTTATTGTTGCCTAGTATTCCATTGTGTGGATATACCACAGTTTGTTTATCCATTTGTCCGTTGATGGGCACCTAGGTTGTTGCCATCTTTTTGCTATTGGGAACAGTGCTGCAATGAACATGGGTGTGCATATATCTATTCATCCGATGGCTGTTATTTCTCTAGGATATATTCCAAGGAGCAGGATAACTGGATCGTACGGTACTTCTATTTCTAGCTTTTTAAGGAAGCGCCAAATCGATTTCCAAAGTGGTTGTACCATTTTACATTCCCACCAACAGTGTACAAGTGTTCCAGTCTCTCCACAACCTCTCCAGCATTTATTATTTTGTATTTTTTGGATTAAGGCTAGCCTTGTTGGGGTGAGATGGTATCTCACTGTAGTTTTGATCTGCATTTCTCTAATGGCTATGATTGTGAGCATTTCTTCATGTGTCTGTTAGTTACCTGAATATCTTCTTTGGTGAAGTGCCTGTTCATATCCTTTGCCCATTTTTTAATTGGGTTATTTGTCTTTTTGTTGTTGAGATTTTGCAGTATCTTGTAGATTTTAGAGATTAGATGCTGATTGGATTTGTCGTAGCTAAAATTTTTTTCCCAGTCTGTAGGTTGTCGTTTTAGTCTTTTGGTGAAGTCTTTTGTTGAGCATAAGTGTGTGATTTTTAGGAGCTCCCGCTTACCTAGTCTCTCTTCTGGTGCTTGTGCATTGCTACTTATGGTTCGTATTGTGTTTATGCTATGTATTAGGGCTCCTAGTGTTGTCCCTATTTTTTCTTCCATGATCTTTATTATTTTTGATTTTATGTTTAGGTCTGATCCATTTTGAGTTAGATTTTTTTTTTTTTTTTAATATATATTTTATTGTACTTCAGGTGAAAGCTTACAGAGCAAATAGTTTCTCATGAAATAGTAGTACACATGTTGTTTTTTGACATTGGTTAACAACCCCACAACGTATTAAGCCTCTAAATTCTCAACCTTTTTTTTTGATGAAAATTACAGATGGCCAAAGATACACCGTTTCAAAAATTTCTACATTCACAGTTCAGTGACATTGACTACGCTCTTCCAACTGTGCTGTTATTCTCACTTAAGATGAAGGCTTACAGAAAAAATAGTTTTTCATTTAACAGTTACTACACATGTTGCCCTATGACAATGGTTAACAATCTCACAGCACATCAAGAATACCCTTACTCCACCTTGTGTTCCCTATCACCAGGGGGCTTCCTTGTCCCCTTCTGTCTTCTGGACCTTGTCAGTGGACTATTGTACCTCTTTAGTCTCATTTGTTTATTTATTTATTTATTTATTTATTTATTTATTTTTATTTTATTTAAGCACCATTTCAAAACTTTTTACTTACACATTTAAGTGATATTGACTATGCTTTTCCAATTGTGCTGCCATTCTCACCCAAGATGAAGGCTTACAGGACAAAACAGGCTCCCATTTAATAGTTACTACAAATGTTGCCCTATAGCAGTGGTCAACAATCTCACAATACATCGACAGTGTCCTTATTCAATTTGTGTTCCTTATCATCAGTTTCCTACTCTCCCTCTGCCTTCTGGCCCTTGTCACCGGACTCCTGTACATCGTTAGTCCCATTTAGTTTTACTGGGGTGTCCATTCCCAGGCTTAACATCAAACCTTGAAGGTAACTTCCCCTCTGAGCTGAAAGGGTGTCTGGGGGCCACACTCTCGAGGTTTCTCTAGTATTCTTTAGGCCAGTATATCTGGTCTTTTTTTTTTTTTTTTTTTTGGGAGTTAAAATTATACTCTACATCCTACTCCAGCTCTGCCCAGAACCCTCTGTTGTGATCCTGGTCAGAGGAGTCATTGGTGGTAGCCGGGCACCATCCAGCTGTACTGGGCTCAGTCCCGTGGAGGCCTTGGTAGCTGTGGACCATTAGTCCTTCGGACTAATCTTTTCCTTGTATCCTGTTCTCTTCGTTCTCCCTTGTTCCCGAAGGGATGAGATCAGTGGAGTATCTTAGATGGCCGCTCATAGGCTTTTAAGACCCCAGACACTACTCACCAAGGTAGAATGTAGAGCATTATCTTTATAAGTAGTGTCATGCCAATTGAGCTAGATGTTCCCCGAGATCATGGTCCCCAGAGCCCTCCGTCCAACAACTCAGTCCCTCGGGGGGTTTGGATGTATCTATAGGGCCTCCATGACCTTTCCTTGTGCAGGTTGTGTTAGTTTCCCCTGTACTATGTACTATTGAGTTAGTTTTTTTTGCATGGTGTGAGGTATGGGTCTTGTTTCAGTTTTTTGCAGATGGATATCCAGATATGCCAGCACCATTTGTTAAAGAGACTGTCTTTTCCCCAATTAACAGACTTTGGGCCTTTGTCAAATAGCAGCTGCTCATAGGTGGATGACTTTATGTCTGGATTCTCAATTCTGTTCCATTGGTCTATGTATGTGTTGTTGTATTAATACCAGGCTGTTTTGACTACTGTGGTGGTATAATAGGTTCTAAAATCAGGTAGTGTGAGGCCTCCCACTTTGTTCTTCTTCAGTAATGCTTTACTTATTCGGGGCCTCTTCCCTTTGCATATGAAGTTAGTGATTTGTTTCTCCATCTCCTTAAAAAAAAGTCATTGGAATTTGGATCGGGATTGCATTGTATCTGTAGATCACTTTGAGTAGAATCGACTTTTTCACAATGTTGGGTCTTCCTATCCATGAGCAAGAAATGTTTTTCCACTTACACAGGTCTCTTTCGGTTTCTTGCAGTAGCGTCTTGTAGTTTTCATTGCATAGGTCTTTTACGTTTCTGGTTAGATTTATTCCTAGGTATTTTATCTTCTTGGGGGCTATTGTAAATTGTATTGATTTGGTGATTTCTTCTTGGAAGGTCTTTGTTGGTGTGGAGGATTCCAACTGATTTTTGTATGTTTATCATGTATCCTGAAGCTTTGCTAAAATCTTCTATTAGTTCCAGTAGTTTTCTTGTGGATTCTTTAGGGTTTTCTGTGTATAAGATCTATCATCTGCAAATTGAGATACTTTGACTTCTTCCCTACCAATTTGGAAGCCCTTTATTTCTTTTTGTAGCCTAATTGTTCTGACTAGGACCTCCAGCACAATGTTGAATAAGAGTGGTGATAAAGGGCATCCTTGTCTTGTTCTCCTTCGTTCTCAAGCGGAGTGCTTTCAAAGTCTCTCCATTTAGGATGATGTTGTATAAATGCCCTTAATTATACTAAGGAATTTCCTTTCTATTCTCAAAAGGAATCTTGATTCAATCTGCATTTCTATAATTATCACAGTTATCTTCTGGCTCTGGCTTTTAATTAGGGGAGTAAACAAAGCAAAACTGATACACAGTTGCTTTTGGCTCGAAAGTTGAATGTGAAAACCTTATCAGATCATTTTAAGTGAAACCATTAAGCTATATTAGGTCTGCTTATTTGATAGTCTAATTATGTCTTAATTATTGCCAATGTCTTTGATCAGTGATCATACGTCACCTTAGTCATATACTTGTGTGAACGTAAAAAGATAATTGCTTCTTATATGTATAGCTCAGATTTAAATTTTGCGATCTTTTTACTAGAACCAGCTAATTATCGATTATATTGTGCACATTTTTTTTGGTCTATAAATCTAAATCTTAGAACCCCTTAGGGTCATGGGAGGAATGAAATGCAAGCCCTACACCGCCGACTTCAAACTGAAAGTCTTTGCGAGGGTGGAAGAAACAAGCAACAGAGCAGCAGCGAGAAAGTTCGAGACTGGAGAGTAGAGAATTCCATTCACCAATGGGGAAAGGAGAAAAAGGAGCTGGAGAAAATGAATTCACTAAAATGTGCACTTCATGGCCCAAAGAGAAATGGCCTGAGTTGAAGAACGATTTGAAAGAATGGATTATTTCTCGAAGGGGACAAAATCAAGCTTTCTTTACTGTCGCAATTCAGATCAAAGTGAAGCTCTGGCGAATGAAAGAGGAATCCCCAGATTTCAAGGCAGGTTTCACAATTCATGAGAAGGAGTGGCCTTTCCATGAGAATGAGAACCACCTATGATGACAATGAATGAATAAACCAACTAAAATGGCCTATTTTAAGATGAAAGCAGTTTCTTCTAATGACTTTTATTTGTTGATTTCAAAGACATTGATTATCAAAAATTATGTTTCAGTTTAAGATTTATGAAAGCAATAAAATATAAACAGCATCTTGTTCTTGTAGTTTTAAACCTAGGATCATTTTGCACTTACTATTTTCTAGCTGTTTGTACTTTCATACTTTTTGGTTTTAATATGACATACCATTTCTATCACCAGTCTGTTCAGTTCACCATTGGTTGCACTTGGTTTAAGAAAATACCTGCCCTAAATGAAATTTCCATGAGATCAGTTTTATCCTGGTAACATTAAGTCCATTGGACAGAAAAAAAAAAATTGAAATTGAAGTCAGCATGTAAAAAAATATTGGTATAACATACTTATGAAAAAAATGCGTGGGGGCGGGTTGCACGGTTTGCAAAAAATGCATAATGTATATGTTGTTTGTGTGAAAATATGGTAAAGAAATCACTCTGATTGCTGAGCTTAGAGAATAAGTGGGAGGAGGCAAAGGGCAAAGCAGAAAAAATGATTAGGAGGCTTTTGCAATAATCCAGGTGGGAGTTCATGGTGGTTTGGACCAAGGCGATGACAGTATAGGTGGTGAGAAGTGGCTGAACTCAGAAATATATATATATTTTTCACATAATTAAAAAATTGCCGTCAAGTCCATTCTGACTCATGGCTACCACGTGTGTTTCAGAGTAGAACTGTGCTCCATAGAGTTTTCTCTTTTTAAAAAAAAATTTTATTGTTGTTGAGAATATACACAGCAAAACATACACCAATTCAACCATTTCTACATGTACAATTAAATGACATTGATTACTCTGAGTTGTATTACCATTCTCACCCTCCTCTGAGTTTTTTCTCCCTCATTAACATAAACTCACTGCCCCTTAAGTTTCCTATCTAATCTTTCAAGTTGCTGTTGTCACTTTGATCCCATATAGTTCTTACAATGGCATACTGCTCAAGGCAGACATTTTTTACTAGTTAAGCTAAACTATAGTTTTTATTTATTTTTTTAATTAAATTTTACTTTTGTTGTTGAGACTATACACTGCAAAACATATACCAGTTCATCAGTTTCTACAGAAATATTTCAAAGGTAGAACTGACAGGACTTATTAACAGATTGCACGTGGGGTGTGAGAGGAAAAGGGGAAGAAGTTCCAGATTTTTGGCCTGAGTCATTGGACAGAAGAGTTGTCACTGAGATGAGGAAGAGTATGGGAGGAAGAGGTTTGAGGGTTTTGCCAAGTACGCCAGTGGATTTGAGGGTCTGAAGTCCAAGGGTGAGGCTCCTACTAAAGACACAAATCTGGGATTGTCAACAAATAGATGATATTCAAAGCCATGAGACCACATGAGATAATGAGATGAAAGGCCTGAGCCGTGGAACACAGATGGTTAGAGGTTGATGAGTGGAGAAGGAGCCAACAAAGGAGGCTGAGAAAGAGCAGTCAGAGAGGTAGGAGGAACATCAGGCAGGTGTAATGTCCTGGAAGCCAACGGCAGAAAGTGAAGGAAGGAAGAGTGATCAGCTGTGTCAGATGCTGCCAAAAGGTCATGTAAGAATAGGACTGAGAATTCATTGTTGGATTTAGTAATGTGGAGGTCTCTGGAGATCTTGATAAGAGTAGCTTCAGTATTACATTCCTTCTGTTCCAGGTAACATTTCAGAGGTTTCCATTACTACTTCCTATGTAAGATCGAGGTAAAATACCTGTTAAGTACTTGTCCAGAACAACTTTGTTGTTTTTAGGTGCTGTTGAGTCGATTCTGACTCTAGTGACCCTATGTACAACAGAACAAAACACTGCCTGGTCCTGCGCCATCCTCACAATCATTGCTATGCTTGAGCTCGTCGCTGCAGCCACTGTCAGTCCATCTCGTTGAGGGTCTTCCTCTCTTTCACTGACCCTCTGCTTTACCAAGCATGATGTCCTTCTCTAGGGACTGGTCCCTTCTGATAACACGTCCAAAGTACATGAAGTGAAGTCTTGCCATCCTCGCTTCTAAGGAGCATTCTGGCTGTACTTCTTCCGAGACAGATTTGTTTGTTTTTCTGGCAGTCCATTGTATATTCAATATTATTTGCGAACATCATGATTCAAAGGCATCAATTCTTCTTTGATCTTCCCTTATTGATTGTTCAGCCCTCCCATGCATATGAGGCGATTGAAAATACCATGGCTTGGGTCAGGCGCACGTTAGTTCCCAAAGTGATATCTTTGCCTATTAACACTTTAAAGATGTCTTTTGCAGCAGATTTGCCCAGTGCAACATGTTGTTTGATTTCTTGACTGCTGCTTCGAGAACAACTAACCACCTTAAATCTTTTAGAAACTGGATATATCTTATGTTGTTGTTGTTAGCTGCCATTAAGTTGTCCCCAACTCATGGTGACCCCATGCACAGTGAAATGAAATGCTGCCTGTCCTGCACCATCCCCCTGATTGGCTGTGGATCAGACTGCTGTGATCCATAGGGTTTTCATTGTCTGATTTTTTAGAAGTAGAGCACCAGGCTTTTCTTCCTAATCTTAATCTGGAAGCTCCAGTGAAACCTGTTTAGCATCATAGCAACATGTAGCCTCCACTGACAGACAGGTGGTGGCTGCACATGAGGTTTATTGGCCTTATAAATAAGGCCCATTCTGGTTTTGTTTGTTTTCGGCTAAAATTTTGAAAAAATAAAATTAATTGTTTGATGTTAGGTATGGAGAATATCAAAACCAATATCACTTAGCTGTAGCGACAATTAATTCTCATATAAAGGGTTTCCATTTTTAGACGTGAGCCCTGGTGGCACAGTGGTTAAAGTGTTCGTGTGTTAATCGAAAGGTCAGTGGTTCGAACCCACCACCTGCTCCACCAGTCACTCTGCAGGAGAAAGACGTGGCAGTTTGCTTCCGCAAAGATTACAGCCGTGGAAACCGTATGGGAAAGTTCTACTCTGTCCTGTATGGTCATTGTGAGTCAGAGTCGACAAAATGGCAATGGTTTAAAAGTTTTTTTTTTTTTTAGTTTTAGAGGATTTCCTGGGTAGTACATACGCCTAAGTGCTTGACTGCTAGCTGAAGGGTTGGCGGTTCAAACCCACCCAGAGATGCCTTGGAAGACAGGCCTGGCGATCTGCTTCTGAAAAACACAGCCTTGAAAACCCTGTGGAGCAGTTCTACTCTGCACACATGGGGTAGCCATGAGTTGGAATCGGCCCCAGGGCAACTAACAACATCAACACGGTAAGTTGATAGCCATGTTTTAAGGCTAAACAACTCTTCAAAATCGGAAATCAGGGGGAGAGATCAGATACTACAAATAAAATGAGAAAAGGTATTGATATTGAATAGAATAGGAATTTTATAGTATTTTTAGAGTAGCAGTTCTCAAGTGTGGTCCTTGGACCACTGGAAGCCCCTGAGACTCTTAGGGTTTTACAATGTCAAAACTATTTTCATAATAACACCAATAAGTTATTTGCCTTTTTCACTGTGATCACATTTGCACTTTATAGTAAAAAGCAAAGGTGAGTAAAACTGTTAGCACCTTAGCCTGAATCAAGGTAGTGCCACCACATTGTTCTGTAGTTACCGTATTCCTCACCGTGATATGCTCTCAGTCAAAAGAAAAGAAAAAGGCAGTTTCGCTTAAGAATGTCCTTGATGAAGCTGTAAAAATTGTTAGTTTTATTAAATCTTGATGCTTGAGCACATCTTTTTAATATTCTGTATGATGAAAGGGGAAGTTCACTTAAAGCATTTCTGCTTGCATACTGAAGTATAATGGTTGTCTTGAAAAATAGTATTTGTGTGTTTGAATTACACAGTAAATTAGTTGCTTTTTTTTGAAATACTGTTTTCACTTGAAAGAACAGCTAACAGACAAACGAAAAGAGCAATGCAATGGATTGCTTTTGTGTGGGCTTTCTCACCACGGTCTTGTAACTCCCAGGAAACGATTGGGTGGGACCATGCAAGTAAGGTATATGGAACCCTGATGAGGGGATTGGTCAGTTTGCCACCCCGCTAGGCTTAAAACAAGCCAACTGAGAGGCGGGGAGAAGAGGATCTCACCCTCACCAAGAAGAAGAACCAAGAACAGAATGCGTCCTTTCGACCTGGGATCCCGGCTCTGAGAAGTTCCTGGAACCAGGAGACCGAGAGAGAAAGAAGGGGTCGAGGAGAGCTGTAACACTGAAGACGGTGAGAAGTGGTGGCAGAGAAACGGTGGCTAGAGGGACCGGCAGGAGATGGCGCAGTGGGCTTCCCGGCCCATGGAGCTAGAGCTGAGTGCCTTTGGGCCAAGGCTTATTGGTGGAGTGAGGTGCCTCTGGGCACTCATTGGCAGAACTGAAAGAGCTTTGTCACACTTACTTGCCCAGGTAGGGCAGAGGCTGAGGGCCAGAGAGAGGCATGCCTGCAGGCATGGCTGGGAAGAGGCTGTCCTGATGGAAGAACTATATCCTGAGTGTTCCTCAGCCTGTATTGTGACCTATTACTTCCCTAATAAATCTCATAATCATGAATATTGTCTGTGAGTTCTGTGTGGCCGTTGCAATGAATTATCAAAACTAAGCAGAGAAGTGGTACCGTGGGAGGGAAGATTGATGTTAGGATTGATAACGATGGTGGAGAGGGGAGGTATGTCTGACCTCTGCCTTATAGCAATCAGCCTCGGGTTGTTGATCTGGAGGCTTTCACCCTCATGAAGTTAGAGGAGGTCAGATGCCTCCCCCATGCCATTCTTACAAACAGACAAAGAAAAGTTAATTAGGTTTAGATATGTGGCAGACATTTCTTGAAAATTAATGAAATGAGCCTGTCACCTCAAGGAGAACAACTGACAGTATTTGTTGCAATGATAAAATACAAATTTTTAAAGTTAAGGTTAGTATTTTGGATTACTTATATCCACCACCAAGAGCTCGACAGCTTCTCAATACTTAAGAGTTGTCTGATCAGTTTAGTGGTAACATTAATAAATGTGGTTTTTTGATATTATATAGTGAAATCTGTCAACAGTTGGATTATCTATAACTTAATGAACCAATACTTTCCAAATGACAAGTATGATGGTATAAAATCATCGGTGAGTTCAGAGTGGAAGATAGACTTCTTTTGGCCAAAAAGAAATGACAGGGACTAGATTTACTCTCCTGCCTGAAATAAACACCAGACAAAATACATGAAAAAAACAGTTTTTAAGACAGTGGACATCAGACAGTGAAGGAGAGTGAGCCCTGAGAGACGGAAAATAAGTGAAGAGAGCCCTGCATTTGCTCCAGTGTACAACCTTGAGAGCATTTTCTCTAGACTTTGATATAGCAGTCTTACATCCTTCTTAGGCTAGCCAAGACCTATTCAGGTCCAATAGCCATTACAAGACAGACAAACAAACACTCTGCCTTAAGCAGCATGGCCACAGTTGCTTGGATGTTTGTATTTTCTTGCTTCTGTCTCTTTAAGCTCAGTATTAACATTGAGTTCAGTTCCCCTGTCGTTTTAGCAGATATTCTGTAAACCCACGGTTATGTTTGTTTTGCAGTTTCATGGTGATGACATGGCATCTGCCAGCTCCAGCCGGGCAGGAGTGGCCCTGCCTTTTGAGAAGTCTCAGCTTACTTTGAAAGGTGAGTGACACCATGTGAAGTGTTTATCATTTGAGGTCTCAGCCTAATTTCTGGGGAGGAGGTGGAATTATGCCACATCTTGGTCTGGAGAGCCAAATATTGGGAAGTAGAGTGTAACCATTCGTTTTCATGTTATTGTTGTTAGGTGCTGTTAAGTCAATTTTCAACTCAAAGCAACCCCATGTGACAGAGTAGAACTGCTCAATAGGGTTTTCTTGGCTGTGGCACAGTGGTTAAGCGCTCAGCTGCTAACCAACAAGTTGGCGGTTCAAACTTACCAGCCGCTCCTTAGGGAGAAAAATGTTGCTTTCTGCTTCCATAAGAATTAAACTGCTGATTGAACTGCCGATCTTTTGGTTAGCAGCCAGCTCTTAACCACTGCGCCACCAGGGCTTCTTGTAGGATTACAGCCTTGGAAATCCTGTGGGGCTGTTCTACTCTGTCTTGTAGGGTTGCTATGCATTGGAATCGACTCCACGGCAACCGGTAATCTTTATGGAAGCAGATTGCCAGGTCTTTTTCGTGCAGAGCCGCTGGATAGATTTGAACCACCAGCCTTCCAGTTAGCTATCGAGCACTTAACCGTTGTGCCACCAGTGTTCCTTATTTACTCCCATCAGATTGTCGTATTATAGGTGAAATTCTTGAAGAAAAAGGAGAAAGTTGGCTAAAATTGTCTAAAACGGTTATTCATGCCCCAAGGCTCAGTCCTTGGACCTCTTTTCCATCTACATTCCCTACCTTGATGAGCTTATCCAACCTCATGGATTTAAGTACCATTAATATACAGATCACTCTCAAATCTATGTCTCAGCCTGGGCCTGTCCTCTGAACTTCTGATTTCTATATCCAATAGCCATCTTGTCATCTCTACTTGAATGTTTAGTAAACAGCTAAAATTTGTCTACAATTGAGATCTTGGATTCATTTCTTTCTCACATCCTATATCTAACCCATAGGCAAATTTGGTTTGCTTTATCTTCAGAATGTATCCAGTGTTCAGCCACTTCTCACCACCCCATTCCCCCAGCCTTGTCTAAGCCGCTGCCATCTCTAGCTTTGATTAAGGCAGTAGCCTCCTAATTGTGTCCATGCTGTTCCCCTTTGCCCTTATTCAGCCTGTTGGCCACACAGCAGCCAGCAATCTTGTTAAAACGTAAGCCAGCTCTTGTCACTCCTCTGCTCAGACCTGTCAAGGTTCTCCACCTTACTCAGAGAAAAAGCCAAAGAGCCCACATGGTATGACCCTTCATTTCTCATCTCTTGTTATTCGTCCACATTTACTCTGCTCAACTGTGCGGACCTCCTCGTGGTTAATTGCATTCACTGGGCAACATCCTGCCTCTGGGCCTTTGCACTTGCTATTCCCTCTGAATGAAATGTGTTTAGCCTAAATATCTACCTGACTTGCTCCCTCACTTTCCTGGGTCTTTACTTAAGAGTCTGCTATCTAAAAATTGCTCCTACCCCGTGACTCCTTCACATCTGTCCCTTTCTCTGTTCTATTTTTCTTCTCAGTCCTTGTCACTGTTTAGCATACTTTATTTTATTTCATTTATTGAAAATTTTCTTCAGCATAATTAAGCCCCCCAAAGACAGGGATTTTTCTGATTTGGTCATTGTTGATACCCCAACAACTAGAACAGTGCCTGACATACTGTGAGCCCTCAGTAAATATTGCTGAAATGAAAGAATGTTGTCCCAGTAGCCGCAGCTCTACAGAAGAGTCATGGGATTGAGCAAATGCTCAGGGTGAGTGGCAGCTGTCAGTATCTAACCTCAGGACTTTAAACCTGGTCATTTGGAGGCAGAATTATGTCTCCTCAAATTTATTTCTCATGATTATTTTTGGAAAGTAATTGTTTGCATAGTTCAAAGGTCTCTCCTTGCTTCCAGCTCGCAGTGTCCCAGCTTAGAGGAAACCAATAGTGTAAGTTTCTTGTGTATCTCTTCCAAGATGCTTTATACATATACTAGTATGTGCGTATAAATAACAAAGTAACACACTTTACACACTATAATGCTATACACCGTTCTGCCCCTTTATTCATTTATTATCTCTTGAGGACTATTTTATAAAATACAAAAATACAGAAGAGTATCCTCATTCTTTTTTTTTTTTTGGTATGTCTGTTTAGTATTCTGTTGTATGGATGTACAAACATGCCTTTAGCTAACCCTCTCTGGATGATTAGGGCAAAGAGTACTGTAGTGAATAGTCTTGAACACACACCGTGTTGCATATATGTGAGAATATGCCTAAGGTAAATTCCTAAAAGTGGAAATGGTGGGTCAGAGAGGATGTGATTTGAGAGCCCACTGCCTTCCTTTGAAGGAGTCCTCCTTCTCAGCAGTGTGTACCGGTGCCTGTCTCCCCACAGCTTTACCAGCACAGTTTGTTGTCAGACTTAACAAAAATCTTTGTCAGTTTGATTGGTAAAGGATTATTTTCCTAGTGTAGTTTTATTTTGCATTTCTCTGTAATGATTTTTAGCATCTTATCGTTTGTTTAAGGGCAATCTGTATTTCCTTTTTCTGTGGATTGCCTGGTCATATCCTTTGCCTGTTTCTTATTGAGTTAATTTTTTTTTTTTTTTTGTAGTCTGGAAACATTTTAATTATTTTTCTTGGAGTTTCATGTCTGCTCTAGCCCTTTTGAGTAGGGAGATGGTTTAGAGTGTAACTGATAGGGTTTTGGGCTCGGGACAGTACACTTTACTACCTTACTTAATAATTGGCAAGCCTGAGTCAAAACAGAAGCCTTCCCATGGAACCTGGTGACATCCTGAGGTCCCTGTTTTGGTACCATATTATCTAGGGGCACACACCGACTTCTAAAGGCTTTTCTGTTGTGTTTCCTCAGGGTGTGAATTTTCTTACTAATGCAGAAGGAGCCATCTTGGTAGTATAGTGACATCTCATTATATAGGCATTTGACTTACAGGGATTCAATAATCCCATCTAGGTAGAGGGCGAGGGTAGGGGAGAGAAAGAGAAATAATTGAAATATTGTGGGTGATTCTTCCTCCTGAGCATTTCATTCTTGGAGCCTGTGGTGTAATGTGGGAGGTGTTACTGTGCCATTCTCTGTTTGCTCAGCTCCCTTGTGCCTTTCCATAGTATGATCCTAGAGTTTCAGGATACAGGTTTTTTCTTCTTTCAAAGACATCAAGGCCCTTAAACATAAGCCAGCTATTTTATCTGATGTTAAACTTAAGAAACACTGAAAAACACTGACAAACTGAACACTGAAAAACACAACACAGCAAAAAACTGGCTGTTTGAAGCCTGTTGAAAGACAATCTGCCAGACTCTATTGTGGTGCCTTCCTAAGAGCTTTTCAAGGGTGTAATTTTGGCCGTATGTGAGTTTTGCCTTATTTATTGTTTTTAAAAGCTAAATCTTATGTAAAAGTGTAACTCCAGGTATAGGAAACTGATCATTATATTTCATCAAACAGTAAATGAACTTTCCAGATAAATTTGTTCTTACGTTGATGCCTTTATTTTGGTTGTTTTTTAAGGACAAGAAGCATTCAAAAATTACTCTACAGATCAACTACAAATTACAGAAGGGAAAATATATCTTTATAATGGAGAGATACGGCAGACCCCACATTAACCAAGGGATTAAATTTAGCATCACCCATAGGAACAATCAATTTGACGGCAGCTAGCAACAACAAAATTATAATTGGTGTAAAACCAAAAACCTGTTGCCATCTAGTTGATTCTGACTCATAGTGACCCTGTACGACAGAGTAGAACTGTCCCATAGGGTTTCCAAGGAGCACCTGGTAGATTCACAGTGCAAACCTTTTGGTTAGCAGCCATAGCTCTTGACCACTGTGCCACCAGGGCTCCATAACTAGTATAGTAGTTGTGGCTAAGGCTTAGAAACAATGAGGGATGGTACTAGAAATAAAGGTTTGTGGCACTGGGAATAACCCAGAGTAGAAAAATGAAACTCTGCAGAGTCTAAAGTTAACTGAGGCCACCTGGTGGTTGAAGTGTAGCTCTTCACGCAGGCCCTTAGTTTAAAGAAATAATAACTAGTATAAAGAAATAATAACCAGTATAACAACAACAGCAAAAAAAAACCCAAACCCATTGCTATGGAGTTGATTCTGACTCATAGCGCCCGATATGACCAGGTAAAACTGCCCCATAGAGTTTCCAAGGGGCAGCTGGTGGATTTGAACTGCTGACCTTTTGGTTAGCAGGTAAACTTCTTAACCACTTGCTCAGGGCTCCAGTAACTGGTATGGTAGTTTTTATTTCTTTAAATTAAGGGTGTGCATGCAGAGCTACTCTCCTACCACCAGGTGGCTTCAGTTAACTTTGGACTCTGCAGAGTGTTTCATTTTTCTACTCTGGACCGTTTCCCAGTGTTACAAACCTTTATTTCTAGTACCATCCCTCATTGCTTCTAAGGCTTACCCACAACTTTTTTTGCGTGTGGTTGTTTCTTGATTTTCTCTCTGCTGTTCCTTTTGGGCCTAGAGAAGGCAGGCGAATTTGACCTTTTAACTCTTACAGGACTGTCACCTCCCTGAAGAGTCTGGGAGGAGAGGTTTGCTAACTCCTAATGGGAGGGAGCTCAGGCTAGAACAGTGTGTGCCATCATGGGTAAGGAACATCTGTGGTAACCTTTTAAATGGGGCACGGATGGAAAATGTGTACGTGTGTCTCATCATACCAACCTGGAGTTGCCACCACGGGTAGCATACTTGCTACGAGAGGATGCTTGTCTAGCTGCAGGGTGTACACTTGCCTAGCTTCTGTTCTGTGAGTGTCTGTCTTCCTGGTGCCAAATGAACTTCAGAAATGCTGCCACATGAAGGGTATGAACAGAAGAGGAGATGCAGTTGGCTAACAAGCATGTGAAAGAAATATCCTGCCTCACTAGTAATTGAAGAAAAGGAATAGAACAAATAGGCAGAGCCTGGTTTACAGCAGAGTGGTTACGGGCATGGACTGTGGAGCCAGGCTGCTCAGATACATATTGCTTCTTGAAGCTCCCTGGCTGCGTAGTGTGGACAATGACCTAGCTTCCCCAAGCCTCAGTTTCCTTCTGGGTAAAAGGGGGGTGATGAGAATACTCTGTGCCTCATTGGTTTGTTTGTTGAGGATTCAGTCAGGTAATGTGTACACAGCCTAGTGTCTCTAGTAAGTGCTTAGTTATCATCTTTATACCATTTTTATCTATACAGTCTGCAAAGAGTGACCAAACATAGTACTCAGTGTCGTGCAGTGTTTGGTGAAATGGATATGCTCATAGCATGGATGGGAGTCTACATGGGTTTACCCTCTTTGGAAAGGAATTAAGCTGTTCTAAGGGCTTTCAAAATATTCATATTGTTTAAAGGAATACTCAGAAACGCATGCAAATACTTGCATTCATTGTAATTTTCACTGAGTAAAAAATTCACAGCAGTCTATTCAATAACAAAAGAATGATTAACTAAATTATGCCACCTCCATACAATGGGCTTATCTTGCAGCCATTTGAGATTGACTTTGTAGAGAGAAGAATTGTTAAAAGAACTGGAAAAATAAAAGATGAAAATCTGAAAAGAAATTTACTAAAATCTTGGTGATAATTATTGTTGTGTCTTCAGGTTAGGTGCGATTTTTCTTTTCTTATTCATATTTTTTATGTACTTGCTTTCCCCCTAAAATAAACTGTATTAAAGATTAAGGGAAAAAACAAAATTTATTTTTTAGAAGGAACAACAACAACAAAAAGAGTGAGAATATCCGCCACAGGGGGGCGTATGGGGGCCCTGTGACTCCTTTGACGTTGTCTTTCTTTCTCGTTCAGTGGTGTCAGCAAAGCCCAAGGTGCATAATCGTCAACCTCGAATTAACTCCTTTGTGGAAGTGGCAGTGGATGGGCTTCCCAGCGAGACCAAGAAGACTGGGAAACGAATTGGGAGCTCTGAACTTCTCTGGAATGAGATTATCATTTTGTAAGAGAATGTCCCTTCTTTTTAAATGCAGTAATTTTGGGGGGAAAGAGTTAGAAGGCACCCTGAGGGTGTTGTGGGAGGTACAGGTTTCTTGTAAAGCCTCAAACTCTTCTGCCTTTGGTACCTGAAGCACCTCTCTTTAGGTGTATCTACATCATTGAGCTCATAGAGCATTATTAGCTAGACAATTACAGGGTCAGCCTTGTGGGGGATAAATATGTGAGTGTCTTCCTGTGTTTCCCCTTTCCCCAACATGTCAACAATATAGTTTGTTTTCATCTGCTTGGAAGTGATGAATCAAGTGTTTGTTTTCCAGGAATGTCACGGCCCAGAGTCATTTAGATTTGAAGGTCTGGAGCTGCCATACCTTGAGAAATGAGCTGCTAGGCACCGCCTCTGTCAACCTCTCCAATGTCCTGAAGAACAATGGGGGCAAAAGTATGTATGATGAAGGGCTGGTGGAGTGATTCATTTTTGGGGTGGGGAGAAGAATATGAAGATAGACAGTTCTCTCAACCTGGCAGAGAAACCTGGTGATGCAGTTTTCTCCAGGACTGGGGGCTGCAATGGGCTCACTCCCCTTTGTTGCCCTCCGTGGAGTTGTAGGAAGGCTAAGAGCTCCTGTGCCTCCCCTGCAGGGTCAGTCCCCTTTGCCCAGGGGCTCTAGTGGAGGGATGCAGTGATGAGTCCCCCTTGATCCTTCCTCAGGTTCTTTCCCTGTGCCTCTGCCCTTCTTCTCATTCCAGGAGCTATGTGATATGTGCATTTAAACTGTCAGATGCTTTTGGCCTAAATCATTGCCTTTTTAGTTGGCGCCTCAGAACAAAGGAGCGGTGTGTGTGTGTGTGTGTGTGTGTGTGTGTGTGTGTGTGTGTGTGTGTGTGTGTGTGTGAGTGACTGTCGGGATGGTGTTAAAATAGCATTCTGTGCTTTACTGTAGGCATTCAATAAACATTTACTGGATGTTGGACTGTGATGGAAGCTCTGTCTCCATTATTCAGGGTGCCTTTGCTGCATGGAAATATAAATCCTCACATCTATTTATTGCTGTTTGTGGTCAGTGGCATAACCCATAGCTGTGGTATTTGGACCCTCCCTCATAAAGCCTCTATTCAGAGGAGCACCACCATATGTGGCAAGTGAATGCCACAGAAAGAAAGACTCCTTTTTCTCTTGATGTCTGCTGTCTAGAAAATACTTTCTGAAAGTGGATTTAGCTTGAGAGATGTTGGGGTAAGGGGATGGGGGGGTGGGAGTATTTAGTCCCAGAGAGAGCAATGCATCAATTCAAGAGTCTTTTCTTCCTGCGCCTGCACTTTTCTGATGGGCCACTTGAATGGAGTTTGAGCCTCACCTGGTCTTTTCCTTTCTCTATCACCCCCTGCAGCCTCTGGGATTGTTTAAAACCAGAGATATACCTCTATTTTAATTCTACAGGGAACTCTCCCTGGTGTTCTTTCTTCTGAGTGGGTCTGTATTTTCCCAAACCTTAGCCTGTCTTTTATAATTTGATTATTAAGGAGGATTTTATTTATTATTTGGAAATACAATGTGAAAATTCTAATATTAGGACACAGCAGCCAACAGAAGTGTCCTTTTTCTTTCCTTCTTCATTTGTCCAGTCGACATATTTTTGCTTTTGATTATAAAATTGTGGCAAATTTGAAAATTGCAGAAAAGTACACAGAACCCAAAAGAAGATAAAATTCACTGTAAATGTAATGCCCTGGTGATAATTACTGTTAACATTTTGATGCACACCCTCGTGAGCTTTTTTCCTGTTTACATATATATATTAGTATTTAAGATATCAGTGAAATAAAATTAAGATCATACTTGAATATATTATTTTGCAACATGCTTTTTTCTTTTTTTAGTATTTTATTGATGAAAGTTTACATAGGAAATTAGGTTCTCATTTAACAATTTCTGTACATATTGTTTAGTGGCATTGGTTACATTTTTCACAATATATCAACATTCTTATTATTTCTATTCTGGTTGTTCTATTTCCCTTAATCTAGCTTCCCTGTCCTCCCATACCGTCTCATCTTTGATCTAGAGAAAATGTTTACCGTTTGGTTTCATTTAGATGATTATTTGGAGGAGGACAGTACTCACGAGTGATATTATTTATTTTGTGGGTTAGTCTGTCATTTGACTGAAAGGTGACTTCTGGGAGTGGTTTGAGTTCCACGTTTAAAGGAAGTCCCAGGGCAATAATCTCGGGGAGTTCATCTAGTCTCTACTGATCCAGTAAGTCTGGCCTTCTTTTTTTTTTTTTTAGGAATTTGAGTTTTGTTCTATATTTTTCTCCCCTTCTGTCTGGGACTATGCTTTTTTCTTTAAAATGTATCAACATATTTTTAATTATTCTTCTAAAATTCAATTCTTAATGACTGCATAGTAGTAGTTTATCATATGGAAGTGTAAAAATTTAAGGTTTGAAAATTTGATTATTTTTAGTATTTCTCAGTCACAAGTAATGTAACTAGTAAGTTTATAAATCTCTGTGCCCATCACTGAAAATTTCCTTGGGATAAATTATTGAACATGGACTTGCTGATTTTAAACATTGTCAAGGTTTTTGGCACCCTCAGGAAAAGTTCTACCAATTTATCCTCCGGTCATCAGTGGCCTGTCACATCACACATTGGCATATATTGGATATTATTTGTAAAAAAATTTTTTTTTGCCGATTTATTAATTATTAACGATATGCCAGATCTGCTTCATGTTTTTTTTTCTGAAGCATTTAAAATTACAGATGCCCGACATTTTAACCTAGATTATTCAGTATACATTTCATTTAAAAAAAGGACAAATCTTGCATAATTACCATAACATTATCACACCTAGCAATATTAGCACAAATTCCTTATTATTGTTTAACACTTAGTTCACATTCAGTTTCACATTTTGTCTCAAAAATGTCATTTTCCAGTTGGTTTGCTTAAAACAGGATTCAAAGTCTACACATAGCATTTGATTGTGATGTCTCTGAAATCTCCCCACCTCCACCCTGTCTTTTTTTATGCTGTGACTTGTTGAAGGAGATTGAATGCTTTTAAAATGCCCTGTCAATGTCCTTTAAGGAGCCCTGGTGGCACAGTGGTTAAAGTGTTTGGCAGCTAACTGAAAGGTCGGCAGTGCGAACCCACTAGCTGCTCTGTGGGAGAGAGATGTGGCAGTCTGCTTCTGTAAAGATTTACAGCCGTGGAAATCCTATGGGGGCAGTTCTATTCTATCCTATAGGGTCTTTCTGTGAGTTGGAATTGACTTGATGGCAACGGGTTATTAGTGTCCTTTGCTAAATTTTATATTGAAGTAATGCATTTTCTCCTCTGGTTTTGAAAGAACTTTTTATACTTTAAGCATTATAATTTATAATTTATAAATATTTTTCTAGTTTTTTATTTGCATTTTAATTTTGTGGCCTTTTTCCCCTTTTTTTTCCCACATAGATGTTTTAAGCTGTTTGTAGTCAAATCTGTCACCCTTTCTATTTTCAGCCTTTTCTTTTATACTTTGAAAGGCATTTCTCATTCTGAGATCAGTTAAATAGTCCATCATCTCTATATTTTTCTAGTTCTTTGTGATTTTTTTTTTCGCATTTAGTTCTTTAATCAAACAAATTCATTTTTGTGTATAGTGTGAGTAGGGATCTAATTTAATTTCTTCCCAAATAGTTAACTGATCACTTCAGCACTGTTTATTGAGTAATCCATCTATTTCCCAGTGCTTTGAGTTGCTACATTAAAAACATTAGTATACTTGTTTCTGTTTGGGGGCTTTGTACTTCATCTGTTGTTTTATTCTCCTTTTCAGATCATTATGTTTTAGGTACTGTATCTTTATAATATGTTTTAATATTTGACAGTACAAATTTATCTTCTTTTTAAAATCTTCTTGTTTATTCTGTTTGCTTATGCCATCTATGAACTTTATTTTGTCAGGTTCTCCCCACTCCCCTCAAGGAGGGAGAAGATCCTTTGGGATTTAGATTATAATCCTGTCATAAAAACCAAAAAAACCCACTGCTGTCGAGTTGATTCCGACTCATAGGCTGTAAATCTTTACGGAAGCAGACTGCCACATCTTTGAGTGGCTGGTGGGTTCGAACCACTGACCTTTCGATTAGCAGCGGAGCACTTAACCACTGCACCACCAGGGCTCCTTATAATCCTATTGTTGTTATTGTTGTTAGGTGCCATTGAGTCGGTTCCAACTCATAGCAACCCTATGTAAAAGAGAATGAAACACTGTCCAGTCCTGCGCCATCCTCACAATTGTTGCTATGCTTGAGCCTGTTGTCGCAGCCACAGTGTCAATCTGTCTCCTCGAGGGTCTTCCTCTTTTTCTCTGACACTCTACTTTGCCAAGCATGATGTCCTTCTCCAGGGACTCGTCCCCCCTGATAACATGTCCAAAGTTTGTGAGATGAAGTCTCGCCATCCTTGCTTCTAATAAGCGTTCTGACTGTACTTCTTCCAAGACAGATTTGTTCATTCTTTTGGCAGTCCTATATTTGGAAACCCTGGTGGTGTAGTGATTAAGAGCTACGTCTTCTAACCAAAAGGTCGGCAGTTCGAATCCACCAGGCGCTCCTTGGAAACTCTATGGGCCAGTTCTACTCTGTCCTATAGGGTTGCTATGAGTCAGAATCAACTTGATGGCAGTGGGTTTGGTTTTTTTTGGATTTTTATGGTTTATTCAGTACTCTTCATCAACATCATAAGTCAAAGGCATCAGTTTTTCTTTGATCTTCTTTATTCATTGTCCAGCTTTCACATGCATGTAAGACGACTGAAAACACCATGGTGTGGGTCAAGCCCACCTAAGTCCATAAAGTGACATCTTTGCTTTTTAACACTTTTGAAGAGGTCTTTTGCAGCACATTTGCTCAGTGCAATGTATTGTTTTATAGGTAAAGTAAATTTATGGAGAATTTTCATACTGAATCTTTATGCCTAGGATCATGAAATATCTCTAAATTCATTCAAATATTTTGAAGTTAAGTTTATACAGACTTTATTTTAATTTTTAAAGTAGTTTTGGTAATATTTTTAGTGAGTTTTTTTCCTGTTATCTTTTCTAACTCTTGGTATTGTTGGTCTTTGTTTTAGTTGGTCTGTGTTTTATTCAGATTAGTATAGGAACATTGGTATAGTTTTTCAACAGTTTTGTCTAGGTTTTCTTCATAGACATGTATGTAGTTTCTAAGACTGATAACTTTGCTCATCCTAATTATACTTCTTGTTGGTTGCTTAATATTCAACTTTCTGCTTTAGTGGTGATGGAGCACTAATAATGATGCCTCTAGTGACTCATCTCTAAGTATAAGGTTGGTGTTAGTAGCCTGTCTTCTTAGTTTATTAATAGTTTTTTTTTTTAAGTCAGGAAGGGTATTGAATTTTTATCAGAAGCAATCATTGGGATAATTATAGGATTTTTTTCTTCTTTCAATTTATTATATTAATTTCCTAGTAGTAATAATTGTAGAATTTCTAGACTATACCTAGTTTTTCATGGTAGATTATTCCTTGAAAATTTTGCTAGAATCACTTCTTAATATTTTTACATAGGGTTTTCCATCTATATTCATAAGTGAGACTGGTCTGCAGTCTGGTACTATTTTTGTCAGTTTTGGAATCAAGGCTAAGCTAATTTTATAAAGTAAATTGAAGCTCTTTCCAACTTCTGGAACACACTCTATAACATGAGAATTATCTGTTCCATGAGTGCAGGAAAGAGCTCACCCATAAAACCAACTGGGTCTGGCATCTTTCTTTGAAATAATTCTTTGATGACTTTTTTAGTTTTTTCCTCCTGTAATTATTGGTTTGTTCAGCTTTTCTGATTCATCTTGAGTCAATTTTGTTAATTCTTATTTCTGAGAAAATTGTTTCATGAGATTTTCAAATTTATTAGTATAAGGATTATAAATGATAGTCTCATTTAAAAGATGTTTATAATTTTTATCACTTTAAATTTTTGGTATTTGTATGTTTTTGCCCAATTTTTTTTGCCTAGCATAACATTTTTTCTTTTAATTTTTGGTTTTTAATTTATTTTTCAGAGAACAACTTCTTGGATTTATTTATCAGTTGTACCATATTTTCTAATATATTAATTTCTGCTTTTAACTTCATTAACTTTTTTCTACTATTTGTCCTCTGTTTTAATCAATCATTTTATTCATTCATCATTGTTTTCTGAATTGAAGGCTTAGTGCATTTATTTTTAGCCTTTCTTGTTTAAGAATGAAAACATTATTGCTTTGAACTTGTCTTTGATTTTTTTTCATGGTTATTAGAAATTTTTTAAGTGTACAAATATTAAGTGTTAAAGCAAGACAAACATTTACATATATTCACATCTGTGTAATCACCAGTTAGATCAAGATAAAGAACATCTAGTGCCCCAGAAGGTTCCCCCTTCACCTTCCAGTCAGTACCCCCTCATCCTGCCCTGAGGTACCACTATTCTGAATACTGTCCCTATTGGTTAGTTTTGACTGTTTGTGAATTCCATATCGATGACATTATGCAGTGTGTTCTCTTGTGCTTGGCTCATCATTTTATCTTTGAAATTCATCCATGTTTTTGGCTGTATTGTTTTTTTATTTTTTTAATTTGGGGTATCAAAAACCAGTTGCTGTTGAGTCGATTCCAACTCATGGCAATCCCATGTTTGTCAGAGTACGGCTGTGCTCATAGGGTTTTCCATCATATGGATATACTATAATTTGTCCATTTTCCTGTTGATAAACATTTGAGTTGTTACAAATTTTTGACCATCGTAAACAAAGCTGCTATAAGCATTCTTATACAAAAAGCTGCCGTGAGCAGTCTTATGTATGTATTTTGGAGGATATATACATGCGTTTCTCTTGGGTACGTGCATATCTAGGGGCTTTGGTTCATAGGGTTGTCATATGTTTACCTTTAGTAGATACTGTCAGATGGTTTTCCAAAGAGTTTTACCAATTTGCCATCCCATACATTTTGACGTATTTTGCTCATTGTTTGTAATTGCTGTTGTGATTTTTCACCTTGATCTGGGAGTTACTTAGGCGGGTGTTTTTTTTTTTGTACTTCAGGTGAAGGCTTACAGAACAGATAGTTTCTCATGAAACAGTAGTACACATATTGTTTTATGACATTGGTTAACAACCCCACAACATGTCAACCCTCTAACTTCTCAACCTTATTTTTTGGTGAAAATACATGTAACCAAAGATACACCATTTCAAAAATTTCTGCATGCACAGTTCGGTGACATCGACTACGCTCTCCCAATTGTGCTGCTATTCTCACTTAAGATGAAGGCTTACCGAACAAAATAGTTTCTCATTTAACAGTTACTACACATGTTGCCCTATGACAATATCCCTACTCAACCTTGGGTTCCCTATCACCAGCTTCCTTGTCCCCTTCTGCCTTCCGGCCCTTGTCCCTGGACTGCTGTACCTCATTAGTCCCATTTGGTTTTACGGGGCTGTCCACTCCCAGGCTGAACGGTGAACCTCAGAGATGACTTCACCACTGAGCTGAAAGGGTGTCTGGGGGCCATACTCTCGGGGTTTCTCCAGTTTCCTTTAGGCCAGTAAATCTGGTCTTTTTTTTTTGTGAGTTAGAATTATGTTCTACATCCTTCTCCAGCTCTTGTCCAGAATACTCTGTTGTGATCCTGGTCAGGGCAGTCAGTGGTGGTAGCCGGGCACCATCTAGCTGTACTGGACTCAGTCTGGTGGAGGCCTTGTTAGCTGTGGGCCATTAGTCCTTCGGACTGATCTTTTCCTTGTATCCTGTTCTCTTCATTCTCCCTTGCTCCCAAAGGGACGAGACCAGTGGAGTATCTTAGACGGCCGCTCATAGGCTTTTAAGACCCCAGACACTACTCACCCTGGTAGAATGTAGACCATTGTCTTTATAAGTTGTGTTATGCCACTTGAGCTAGATGTTCCCCGAGACCATAGGAGGGTGTTTTTTATGTTTGCCAGTGGCTATGTTGTTCGTGGTGGTTGTTGCAGCTCTTGCTGCTGTGGCTGACACCAGCCTTAGCACATTATGTGTGTGGCTGAATTGGGCAGTGAGACACATCAGGCCAGAATCTAATGGCAGTGAGCTGTCAGAAAAACAAATCCTTGAGGATGAAAATGGCATAGCCTATGTGTATAATATTCTGACCTTGTTTCATAAAACCTTCCATTTAAAGCAAGGCGGTTTCTGGTGATTGCAAATCTGTCATATAGGGAAATAGTTAAGAACATGTGGACTTTGGAGTCATACTACCTGGGCTTGAATCCTGAGTCTGCCAGCTTTGTGACATTGGACAGTCACTTAGCCTGTGCATGCTTCCATTTCCTTATCTTTAAAATTCTTTTTGAGGATTAACAAGCTAACAACAGTACCTGACACATACGAGTACCATATAAGTAGTAGTAGTAGTAGTTCTGTCTCCTCTGATATCCTTCTTTCCAAAAGTGGGAGGTTGGAATCCCAGAGATGGACAACAGAGACCCTATTTCCTGATGTGGGACCTTCTTGTCTATGGGAGAGAGTCCTGAAGTTGTTCTGAGAGAGAATTAATGCTAAGATTAGACAAATGCAAAAGTTTTGAGGGTCATGGAGGAGGAAGGCCATATTAGCCTGGGACATTTCAGCACCATGGTCTTGGCCCCTCGTCTCCATGTGGAGCTGCTGGGCTGGAAATGTTTCCAGAGTAGTGTCTAAGTATTGACTACAGTTGTGTAGGGTAAGTGGTCACAGTATGTTTGGTGACTCATCTCATTGTGGCCTGGTCTTCCTGTAGCAGCTCTTCTGGGAAAGGACCTCATGGGTAGTGGTTGTCCTACCTGGCATTCTTCTGCTCCACAGAACATAATTCGTTCTTTCATTCACTCCCTCGTATTCCCCTGGGTAGACTTGGAAGTTAACTAGGAAACTCAGCTGGCTGTTTTTGCCTCCTCCCTGGCAGAGTGATGTGATGATGGAGCATTTTTACAAGTCCTACAGTTGCACAATGGTCACCCTTGGCTGACTTTGTGCCAGGGACATTGACCTGGCTGTGGCCACAAAGAGGACTTGACCATAAATGCTGGTGTGACTCTTAAGGATAGCTCTAATCATCTCTGTGTGGAAGTCAGATTTTGGGGTTGAATATTGTTGTTGTTTTTCTAAAAAAAAAAACCCTTTTTATTATGGTAATTTTCCCACATAATACCCATCATCCAACTTTGATAATTATCAGGATATAGTTCATCTGTACCTGCCCTACTGGGATTATCTTAATTTCTTTATAAACCGGTAGCAGCCAGGGTCTAAGACTCAATTTTCTCTTGTAGGTCTCTCTCCAGCTGGCCTCTGCCAGATTGTCCTATTTTCAAAGAGAAAAATGTAGCTTGATGTAGATTAATTTTTTCTTTTTTAATTTTAATTTTCTTTTTTATTTTAAAATAATTTCAAATTCAGAATAAAGCTACCATAGAACGAAGAACTCCTCTATATCTTTCACCTAACTTTTGGTATTTTGATACATTTTGCTTTAACACTGTCTCTCTATCTATCTGTCTGTCTGTCTAGCTATGATTTTTTTTTCTAAACCATTTTAGGATAAATTATAAACGTTGTGCTTCTTTACTTCTAAATACTTAAGTGTCTGTTTCTTAAGAACAAAGACATTCTCTTACATAACCACAGTACAATGAACCAAATCAAGAAATTTAACATTTTTGCAATATTGTTATCTAATCTAGAGTCATATCCAGATTTTCCAATTGTTTTTATAGCAAAAAATTTTCACCTAGTCCAGGATCCCATGCAAGATTATGCATTGCACTTAGTTGTCAAGTCTCCTTAAATCTGGATCAGTTCTTTAGCCTATTTTTGTCTTTCATGACACTGTCATTGTTGAAGAGTAGAGGCCATTTGTAGAGTCCCTTCAACTTGAGTTTGTCTGATGTTTCTTCGTGATTAGGTTCACGGTATGAACTTTTGGCAGAAACACCACGGAGCTGATGTGTCCTTCTCCATGCATCATATCAGGAGGCATGGGATTCCGTTTGTTTCATTATGGTGATGTTAACTTGGATCATTTGATTAAGGTGATATCTGCCAGGTTTCTCCACTGTAAAGTTTCTGTTTTCCTTTTGTAATTAAAAAGTAATTTGTGAAAAAAAAAGTATATTTATAGGGAGGTATTTTGAGACTGTTTCAGTATCTGTTCCTTATCATACCCATTAGTTTTTGCATCCATTAATGATTTTTGCCGGAATCGGTTATTACTGTGACAGCTGCAAAATATTTTTTCTAATTTCATCATTCCATCTGTATTTATTAGTTGGCATACTTCTAGAGAGGAGCCCAGGTGGTGCAGTGGTTAAAGCATTTGGTTGCTAACCAAAAGGTCAGCAGTTTGAGCCCACCAGCTGCTCCACAGGAGAAAGATGTGGCAGACTGCTTCCATAAAGATTTACAACCTTGGAAACACTATGGGGGCAGTTCTGCTCTGTCCTGTAAGTTCCCTATGAGTTGAAATTGACTCGATGGCAATGGGTTTGGTTTTGGTTATACTTCTAGAAAGAGTTTTCCATTTTTCTGTATGTATACATGTAGGTGTGTATTATCAGTATTGACTCATGAATAAGTAGTTTTCCAAGTGTGGTTCCCAGACCAGCAGCATGAGCATCACCTGGAAACATGGTGGAAATGTGACTTTTCAAGCCCTACCCAAGACCTGTAGGATCAAACACTGAGGATGGGACCTAGCAATCTGAGTTTTAACAAGCTGTCTTAGTTATCTAGTGCTGCTGTAACAGAAATACCACAAGTGGATGGCTTTAACAAAGAGAAACTTATTCTCTCACAGTCTAGGAGGCTAGAAGTCTGAATTCAGGGTGCCAACTCCAGGGGAAGGCTTCTCTCTCTCTGAGCTCTTGGGGAAGGTCCTTGTCATCAGTCTTCCCTGGACGAGGAGCTTCTTGGCACAGGGACCCTGGGACCAAAGGGCGCACTTTTCTTCTGCCTCTTGTTTCTTGGTGGTATGAGGTCGCCATGTTTCTTTGCTCACTTCTTTCTTTTATATCCCAAAAGAGATTCGCCTAAGACACAATCTAATCTTGTAGATTGCGTCCTCCCTCATTAACATAACTGCTACTAATCCCATCTCATTAACATCATGGAGATAGGATTTACAACACATAGGAAAATCACATCAGATGACAAAATGGTGGACAATGACACAGTACTGGGAATTGTGGCCTAAGCCAAATTGACAGATATTTTGGGAGGACACAGTTCAATCCATGACACAAGCTCTTCAGGGAATTCTGATGTATGCTCAAGTTTGAGAACCACTAAGCTAACCACTTGGGAAACATAAACTTAGATACCATCATTACACCAATACCTGTTACTTAATATTTTTTTTAAGCATTTAATCCTTTAATTAATCTGGAATTTATTTTGGCATATGGTGTGGGGTAGGGATCTAACTGTATTCTTTCCTAGTGGGTATTGCATATTCTCACATTAATACCACAATTTTCATTGGAGCAGGTATCACCAAGTTGGATATATGTCTTCTCACTGCTCTTCTTTTTCAAAATTTTCTTGGCTCTTCAGCGTTCATTTCTCCTTACAGGCTTTATGTATATCTAAAAACACGTGCACATGCTCACACACACATATCACCAATACACACAGACATGTTAAATCTATTTCTATATTAAACACCACGAGTTCATGCTTCTTGTTGTTGTTAGGTGCTGTCAAGTCACTTCCGACTCACAGCGACCCTATATACAACAGAACAAAACACTGCCGGGTCCTGCGCCATCCTCACAGTCATTGCTATGTTTGAGCCCATTGTTGCAGCCACTGTATTAATCCATCTCCTTGAGGGTCTTCCTCTTTTTTGCTGACCTACTTTACCAAGCATGATGTCCTTCTGTAGGGACTGATCCCTCCTGATTACATGTCCAAAGTGTGTGAGACGAAGTCTTGCTATCCTTGCTTCTAAGGGACATTCTGGCTGTACTTCTTCCAAGACAGATTTGTCTGTTCTTCTGGTAGTCTGTGGTATATTCGATATTCTTTGCCAACACCATAAATCAAAGGCATCAATTCTTCTTTGGTCTTCCTTATTTATTTTCCAGCTCTCACATGCATATGAGGCAATTGAAAATACTATAGCTTGGATCAGGCGCACCTTAGGCCTCAAAGTGATATCTTTGCTTTTCAATACTTTAAAGTGGTCTTTTGCAGCAGATTTGCCCAATGCAGTGTTGTTTGATTTCTTGACTGCTGCTTCCATGGGCATTGACTGTGAATCCAAGTAAAATGAAATCCTTGACGACTTCAATCTTTTCTCCATTTATCATGATGTTGCTTATTGGTCCAGTTGTGAGGATTTTTGTTTTCTTTTTCTTTTTAATTTTATTGTGCTTTAGGTGAAAGTTTATAGCACAAATTAGTTTCTCATTCAAAAATTTATACACAAATTGTTTTGTGACATTGATTGCAATCCCTGTAATGTGTCAGCACTCTCCCTCCTTCCACCCTGGGTTCCCCTTGTCCATTTGTCCAGTTTTCCTGTCTTCTCCTCTTTGTGGTTGGGCAAGTGTTGCCCATTTAGTCTTGTGTACTTGAGTGAACTAAGAAACACATTCTTTATGTCTGTTATTGTTTACCTTATAGGCTTGTCTAATTTTTGGCTGAAAGGTGGACCTCAGGAGTGGCTTCACTGCTGAGTTAGCAGGGTGTCCGGGGGCCACAGTCTTGGGGGTTTCTCCAGTCTCTGTCAGACCAGTAAATCTGGTCTCTTTTTGTGAATTTGAATTTTGTTTTACATTTTTCTCTCACTCTGTCTGGGACCCTCTTTTGTGATCCCTGTCAGAGCAGTTGGTGGTGGTAGCCAGGCATCATCTAGTTCTTCTAGGCTAAGGCTGATGGAGGCTGTGGATCATGTGGTCCATTAGTCCTTTGGACTAATATTTTTCTTGTGTCTTTGGTTTTCTTCATACTCCTTTGCTCTGGACGGGATGGGACTAGTAGATGTATCTTAGACGGCCACTTGAAAGTTTTTAAGACCCCAGATGCTGCTCACAAAAGTAGGATTAGAACATTTTCTTTAAGAACTGTGTTATGCCAATTGACCTAGATTTCCCCTGAGACCATGGTCCCCAGCCCTAGCCCTAGTAACTCGGTCCCTCAGGGTGTTTGGATGTGTCTAGGAATCTTTGACTTTGCCTTGGTAAAGTTGTGCTGATTGCCCCTGTATTGTGTGTTGTCTTTCCCTTCTCCAGAGTTAACAGTTGTCTACTATCCAGTTAGTGGTTCCCCTCCCCATGCTTCCCCTCCCTCGTAACCATCAAAGATTGTTGTTTTCTTCGTGTAAACTTTTTCTTGAGTTTTTGTAATAGTGGTCTCATACAGTATTTGTCCTTTTGTGATTGACTTATTTGCTATTGTGAATAATGCTGCAGTGAACATGAGTATACATATGTCTATCCGTGTGATGGCTCTTGTTTCTCTAGAATATATTTCTAAGAGTGAGATTGCTGGATTATATAGTATTTCTATTTCTAGCTTTTTAAGAAAACCCCATACCATTTTCTATTATGGTTGTACCATTTTACATTCCATAAGAGCTCCAGTCTCCCCATAGCCTTTCCAGTATTTGTTATCTTCTGTTTTTTTGATTCGTGCCGGTAATGTTGGGGTAAGGTGGTAATCTCATTGTAGTTTTTATTTGCATTTCCCTAATGGCTAATGTCTCAATCATCTAGTGCTGCTGTAACAGAAATACCACAAGTGAATGGCTTTAACAAAGAGAAATTTATTTTCTCACAGTGTAGTAGGCTACAAGTCCAAATTCAGGGTGTCAGCCCCAGGGGAAGGCTTTCTCTCTCTGTGGCTCTGGAGGAAGGTCCTTGTCATCAGTCTTCCCCTGGCTGAGGAGCTTCTCAGGCACAGGGACCCCAGGTCCAAAGGATGCACTCTGCTCCCAGTGCTGCTTTATTGGTGGTATGAGGTGCCCCTCTCTGCTGGCTTCTCTTTCCTTCTTTTATAAGATAAAAAGTGGTGCAGGCCACACCCCAAGGAAACTCCCTTTACTTTGAATCAGGGATGTGACCTGAGCAAGAGTGTGACATCCCACCCTAATCCTCCTTACCATAATCTAATCTTGCCTCATTAACCACAGGCAGAGATTAGGATTTACAACACGCAGGAAAATTCTGTCAACCACAAAATGGAGGACAACTACACAATACTGGGAATCATGCCCTAACCAAGTTGACACATATTTTTGGAGGACACAATTCAATTCATGACAGCTAATGATCTGATGCATTTCCTCATGTGTCTGTTAGCTGCCTCAGTGTATTCCTTGGTGAAGTGTCTGTTCATATCCTTTGCCCATTTTAATCTTTTTTTTAATTTTAATTAAAAAAATTTTTTTTATTGTTGTAGTTTAAGTGAAAGTTTACAGTTCAAGTTAGTCTCTCATACAAAAATTTATACATACATTGTTATGTGACCCTAATTGCTCTCCCTATAATGTGACAGCACACTCCTCCTTTCCACCCCTGATTTCCCGTGTCCATTCAACCAGCTCCTGACGCTCTCTGCCTTCTTATCACCTCCGGACAGAAGCTGCCCATTTAGTCTCATGTAGCTACTTGAGCTAAGAAGTACACTCTTCACAAGTATTATTTTATGTCCCATAGTCCAGTCTAATCTTTGTCTGAAGAGTTGGCCTCGGGAATGGTTTTAGTTCTGGGTTGACAGAGAGGCTGGGGGCCATGCTTTCTGGGGTTCCTCCAGTCTCAGTCAGACCATTAAGTCTGGTCTTTTTACTAGAATTTGAGCTCTGCACCCCACCTTTCTCCTGCTCCCTCAGGGACTCTCTGTTGTGTTCCCTGTCAGTCCTTTGCCCATTTTTGATTGAATTATTTGTCTTTTTGTCATTGAGGTGTTGAAGTATTTTATAGATTGTAGAGATTAGACCCTTGTTAGATATGTCATAGCCAAAATCTTTTTCCTAGTCTGTAGGTTCTCTTTTTATTCTTTCGGCGAAGTCTTTTCATAAGCATAAGTGTTAAATTTTCAGGAGCTCTCAATTATTTAGTTTATCTTCTGACGTTTGTGCTTTGGTAGTTATGGTTTGTATACTGTTTATGCCATGTGTTAGGGCCCCTAGCGTTGTCCCTATTGTTTCTTTCATGATCTTTATCATTTTAGGTTTTATACTTAGGTTTTTGATCCATTTTGAGTTAGTTTTTGTGTATGGTGAGGTTTTTTGTTTTCTTTATATTGAGGTGTAATCCATACTGAAGGCTGTATGTAGTCTTCGATCTTTTTAGTAAGTGCTTCAAGTACTGTTCACTTTCAGCAAGCAAGGTTGTATCATCTGCATATCACAGGTTGTTAATGAGTCTTCCTCCAATCCTGATGCTGTGGTCCTCTTCATATAGTCCAGCTTCTAGGATTATATGCTCAGTGTACAGACTGAAAAAGTATAGTGAAAGGATACAACCCTGAGGTACACCTTTCCTGATTTTAAAACACGCGGTATCCGCTTGTTCTGTTTGAATGACTGCCTCTGGGTCTATGTACAGGTTCCTTATAAGCACACTTAAGTGTTCTGAAATTTCTGTTCTTCACAATGTTATCCGTAAGTTATTATGATCCACACAGTCAAATGCCTTTGCATAGTCAATAAAACACAGGTAAACATCTTTCTGGTATTCTTTGCTTTCAGTCAGGATTCATCTGACATCAGCAATGATATCCCTGGTTTCACGTCCTCTTCTGAATCCAGCTTGAATTTCTGGCAGTTTCCTGTTGATGTACTGCTGCATCCTGTTGATGTACTTTTGAATTATCTTCAGCAAAATTTTACTTGTGGATGATATTAATCATATTGTTCAGTAATTTCTGCATTCTGTTGGATCACCTTTCTTTGGAATGGGCACAAATATGGGTCTCTTTCGATCAGTTGGCCAGGTAGATGTCTTCCAAATTTCTTGGCATAGACAAGTGAGCACTTCCAGTGTTGCATCTGTTTGTTGAAATATGTCAATTGGTATTTCATCAATTCCTGGAGCCTTGTTTTCATCATTCGCTTCAGTGCAGCTTGGACTTCTTCCTTCAATACCGTTGGTTCTTGATCATGTACTACTTCCTGAAATGGTTGAACGTTGACCAGTTCTTTTTGGTACAGTGACTTCGTATATTCCTTCAGTCTCCTTTGATGCTTCCTGTGTTGTACAATATTTTCCCCATTGAATCCTTCATTATTGCAACTAGAGGCTTGAATTTTTTCTTCAGTTCTTTCAGCTTGAGAAATGCTGAGCGTGTTCTTCCCTTTTGGTTTTCTAACTCCACGTCTTTGCACATGTCATTATAATACTTTACTTTGTCTTCTTGAGCCGCCCTTTGAAATCTTCTGTTCAGCTCTTTTTCTTCATCATTTCTTTTGTTCGCTTTAGCTACTTCATGTTCAAGAGCAAGTTTCAGAGTTTCATCTGACATCCAATTTGGTCTTTTCTTTCTTTCCTGTCTTTTTAATGACCTTTTACTTTCTTCACGTATAATATCCTTGATGTCATTCCACAACTCATCTGGTCTTCAGTTCACACTGAGACCTTCAATTCCAATTCATCCCCACTGGGTTCTTCCTAACCTTCTTTCATTCTGTGTGAGAACCCTCTCTCTCATCATCACCCATATATTTACTAATTTCCTCAATTCTCCAATACAGAGAAAGTGTTTTGAGAATTGCTGTACCCATATTCCTGGGAAAAATGAAGTAGTCTTTGAAAACCTCTATGCTTATGCTCTCCTTTTTCTGTGTATGTCTCTTTTCTTTCTCCATGTGTGTCTCCCAGATAAAGAGAGAGAGAAAGAAAGAAAACAGCTCTCTATTTATTTTAAAATCTCATGTGCAGAGGGTTGTTACCACGTCTTACATCCCAAGAACAGATAAGCCAGTCAGGTGGGGGGCCCTCCTCCCCTCATTTAGTCCTCTGTACCATGGAGTGTTCTAGTGGGTGGGCTGTGCGCCTCAAAGGCAGGCCTGACAGACAGTGCATGCATTTATTTTAAAGTAAACACAGCACTGTTTTTCCAGTTTTTCAACTGAAAGAGAAATAAAACTACTGAACCTTGGAACTTGAGTCTGAGGGAAAAGAGAAAATAAAGAACATTTGCTTTTGAATTAAAAACAATTTTAAATTTAAATTTTAAAAAATGTCCACCATTTCTTTAGCTGAGGTGAGGAAGGGCGAGGGACAAAGGTGAAGGCAATATGTTACAGTCCTATAAACTGGGAAACAAACAACAGCAAAAAAAAATGTGTTGCTGTGGAATCAATTCCTACACATAGCAAGCCTATAGAACAGAGTAGAACTGCCCTATAGGGTTTCCAAGGCTGTAATGTTTACAGAAACAGACTGCCACATATTTCTGCCACGGAGCAGCTGGTGGGTTCAAACTGCCTTTTGGTTAGCAGCTGAGCCATCAGGGCTCCTCTGTAAGCTGGCAACCAACCAACCAACCCACCGCTGTAGAGTCAGTTCGACTTATAATACCCTATTGGACAGAGCAGACCTGCCCCATAGGGTTTCCAAGGCTGTAAATCTTACGGAAGCTGACTGCCATGTCTTCCTCCCATGGAGTGGCTGGTGGGTTTGAACTGCTGACCTTTTGGTTAGCAGCTGAGCAGTTTAACTTCTGTGCCACCAGAGCCCCTATCTTAAGCTGGTAAGACGATATTATTAAGAATATAGCTGGAAACTCCAGTACCTTGAATGGGCCCAAGAGAAGAAATGACTAAACCACTCAGAACTACATAGCTAGTTAGGTCTTTTTATGAACCTGGTAAACCACTAAGACCCAGTTATTTCAACTTTGTGGAATGGTCACAGTAATATTAGACTCTGAGAATTTTTTCCTAAAACTGGAAGTATTACTAATACATACTTTCTTCTGATTATAAAAGCAGTATATGTTCCCCAAGTTGAAAATATTATTATTTTTTTCTGATTATTAGTACTACTATTATTTATATTATGATTATCTCATTGTTAAAAAAAGACAATTAAACATTCTGAGTGTTTAATATGTGTCAGGCATTGTTCCAAATTCTTTATATAATATTAAAACTTATTTAATTGTCCCCTATACTTTTGAGAGGAGCCCTGGTGGTGCAGTGGCTAAGCGTTTGGCTGCTAACCAAAAAGCGGTTTGAACCCACCAGCTGCTCTGCAGGAGAAAGATATGACAACCTGCTTCTGTAAAGATTACAGTCTGGGAAACCCTATGGGCAGTTCTACTCTGTCCTATAGAGCCACTGTGAGTTGGAATCGACTAGATGGCAATGGGTTAGGTCTTGGTCTTGGCCTTGGTTTATACCTCTGAGATAGAGCATATTGTCATCCTCTTTGATAAGGAAACAGAAGCCTAGAGATGTTTAGTAACATGCCCAAGATCATACAGTAGGGAGTGGCAGAGCTGGAGTTTAACCAGGCCCTTTGGCCTCAGAGCTTTTGTACATAACCAGTGCAAAACAGGTAGTCCCTGATTTATGACAGGGTTCGCTTCTGTTACGATGACTGTGTCGTAAGTTGGTTCTGATGTAAGTCTAATACTTCTTTTTTTTTTTTAGTTTTTTTATTATTGCCTTTTATTATCGGTATCTTTGTAAATCCTAATAGGGATGGATTACCTAATAAGCAAGGTATGCACAGGTTTACTTGTGTTTGCTTACTAATCTGCAGTGCACAATTTCGCATGAGTTTAACTATATCTTTGATGTGGTGAAAAACAGATGAAATTATGCACTGCAGATTAGTAAGCTCAAATAAGCCAGTGAGTACCTTGCTTACTGATTAATTCACCCCTGAATCTAATCTTTATTTTTCGGCGACAGTGTCTAACAATGAAGTTAGAGTCATAATGGCTGTTGGGCATGTGGGCACTTTGTTGTTGTATGAAGTTAGAGTCGAACATTGCCCAACTTTCTATCTATTATGATTCCTGATACCGACTTCATTGTAGACCAGGGCATAGCCTGCTATACGGCAGTGTTTTGATCAATAAATCGTAATATCGAACAGCTGTGAGTGATAACTTCAGCAAATTGTGTGCTGCAACATTGTATGTAGTACATATTACTAACAATAAGATGTAGCAAAAAAAAAAAAAGAATGGTTGTAAGTGCAGTTTGTCGTAACTCAAATATGTTGTAAATCGGGGATTACCTGGATTGCCTTCCGATGAAGAAGAAAGCAAAAAATCACTTGAACCCTGTTATTCAGAGCTAACACTGTTAATATTTTGTTACCTTTTCATTAAATGTTTTGTTCATTTTTTTTGACATATAATCGTAGATGTATGTATGTGTGTCTATATGCCTTTTTTTCTTCCAAAATGAGAACTCACTATACGTATTGTTTTGTGACTTCCTTTATTTTTGGCCCAGTTTTTTCCACATCAATGAAAAAACCATTTTTAATGGCTGCAATAGTGTTTTATTGTTTGAATGCATCATAGTTTATTCAACCAATCTCCTATTGTTAGCCATTTCTACTTTTTTGCTATTACAAGCAACACTTTTTTTAGTAAATCCTTGTAAAAATACCTTCTTGCTCCTGTCCTGTTTTTTTCTTAGGGTACATTTCCAGGCATGGAATTGCTGGGGCAAAGGGCAGACATATTTCAAATTTTGTCACGTTTTGAATTGTGTCCCCCAAAAATATCTGTCAGCTTGGCTGTGTACCATTTTGTAAATCTGATGTGGTTTCCTTATGTGTTGTAAACTCTATCACTATGATGAGTATATGTGATTTCCTTATGTGCTGTAAACTCTTATCACTATGAGTTTATGATGATGAGGTTCACAGATTAGATAGTGTCTTAATCCAATCTCTTTTGAGATGTAAAAGAGAGAAATGAGCAGAGACACATGGGAACCTCATACCGCCAAGAAAGGAGTGCCGTGAGCGGAGCACACCCTTTGGACCTGGGGTTCCTGCACGTAAAAGCTCCCAGACCAAGGGAAGACTGATGCATCACAAGGACCTTCCTCCAGAGCCGACAGAGAGAGAGGGCCTTCTTCTGGAGCTGATGCCCTGAATCTGGACTTGTAGCCTACTGGACCGTGAGAGAATAAACTTCTCTTTGTTAAAACCATCCACTTGTGGTATGTCTGTTAGAGCAGCACTAGATGACTAAGACAAATTTTGATGCATGCTGCCTGGATATGCTGCAGAGAGACCCAACAGATTTACACACTCACTGTGAGTATGTATGAGTTTCTGTTTCCCAGCACCCCCCCCCCCCCCCCCCACTGGTACTGGGTATTGTCAGTCTTTTCTTTACCTCTGCCAGTCTTTTAAGTGAACAGCAGTTTCTTTCTTTCTTTTTTTTTAACTTGTGGTGAAAACACACGCCAAAACATTTGCCAACATGATGATTTCCACATTTACAACTTCAGTGACATTGATTACATTTTCATGTTGTGCCACCATTATTGCTGTCCTTATCCAAGACATTGCACTACCATTAACATAAACTCAATGCCCTCCAAACAAACCCCCCACTTCCTTCCACTCCTGGTAACCATTAATAATCTGTTGTTTCTATATATTTGCTTGTTTCATATTGTGAGATAATACGGTATTTATCCTTTTGCAACTGACGTATTTCACTCTTCGTAGTGTTTTCAAGGTTCATCCATGTTGTGGCATGCATTAGAACTTCATTTCTCTTTATGGCTGCATAATATTCCATTGTACAGATATACCACATTTTGTTAATCCATTCATCTGTTGACGGACATTTTGGTTGTTTCCACCTTTTGGCCATTGTGGAAAGTGCTGCAGTGAGCATTGGTTTAAGCAATTTTTTTGTTGTTTTAATTTGCATTTGTTTTTGTTTCTCTTGTCTGGTTAGGCTTTTACCCTCCCTACCCTGCTGCAGTGGCTTGTACGGAGGTCTCCAGTGACCTCCATGTTGCTAAATTTAATGGTCAGCTTTCATCCTTCACTCACTGGACTTAAAGATTTGACACAACTAATCAATCCTCCACCACACCGTACTGATTTTCTGCCTATTTTTATTTTTCTGGTCTCTGTTTTTAATTTACACATCGTCTTTTCATAATTCATCCAGTTTCATGGGAGACATTTTGAAAGACTGACTTTCTGTGCTGATTAGTGAGGATGAACATCTTTTCCTGTGACTTAGGTTTTTGCCGCCTGTGTTGTGGCTCAAGTCAGAGGCAGAGAGTGAGACCGGGGCCGTGCTGGGTGCCCACCCTGGGGATGCTGCGGACTCGCAGCCTCCACATACAAGCCTTTGTGTTATTTCACCCCACCAGGTTGCCGTTACATCAGTGACTACTGTTTTCTTGATTGGCACCAGATGCCAGGGTTTAGGGTTTTAAAAGCATCTTTAACAGTCTCTGAAAAGCTCTCTGTGTGTTGCTTTCCATCGTCCCGCACCTCAGGCAGATATGCCCAAGTCAGAAACTCAGGGAATTCTCGAAGAAGCCAAAAGCAACCCCCTCCCCTGGCCCTACACCCCTGACTTCTAAAAGTTACAGCCAGACCCGTTTCATGGCTTTGGTGTCAGCGTAGAGCTATTTGAAAGAAAAGGTCCTTTTAGCTGGGAATCTCGAAAAGTAAACACACAGGTCCCTGCAACGAATGTTAAAACAAACCCACTTTCTGTGTCCTAGGCTGAGAGGCTGTCTTGTTAAACCTCACTTGAAGAAAGAAGAAAAGCTTTCTGTCAGGAAGCCCTTCCCCTCTCTGTGGCCACATCGGCTATTCCCGGGTGTACTAAAGCCTGTAGGGTGTTTTGTGAAGGTATTCGCTTTGGAATGAAAGTCAGACCTACCTGAGCCATGGATGGGGGTCATATACAAGTATGTGAGGAAAGAATGATTCCACCTCTAAAAACGCTGAATGTTGGCCAAGGCTATCCCACTACTTCTTCATCTTTGTGCATTTCAGTCATTAGTAGGCGGTGAAGGCATTTTTTTTCTTTTTTTTCCCCTTCTTAGACTTAAGAATTTCTTAGGGTTTGTGTGAGGCAAAATTACCTTCTTCTCTGTGGAGCATTTTCTTAGGATTTGTGAGACTTGCCAGAAGAAGGGGACATATATAAAAGTATATAAAGTTTACTTACTGGCATCTACCCAGTAACTATTTATGAGCACTGACTAGATGCTAGAGGTGAGGCAAGGAACAAGGCAGACAGCATTCCTGCCCTCATGGAGTTTTAGGTCTAGAGAGGAAAACAGACTAAACAGATGACTGTTACAAGCAGTCAATTCCAGCTGTGACAGATACGTTGGAGGAAAGTGCAGGATGCTATGGCAGTGTATCATGAGGGATTAACCTGGGCTAGGGGAGGGGGGTGTTCAAGGAAGGTTTCTCTGAGGGAGTGACTCCTGGACACTAGAAGGATGAGAAGGCAGAGAGGAAGAGAAGCATTCCAGGCTGAGAGAGCAGACTGTGGGAAGCTTGTAGGCAGGAACAAGCTTGGTACAGTAAAATTACACAGAGGCTACTTGGGGCCAGCCAGAGCTTGGTGAGTGGGAGTCGCTCAAGATATTGACCAAAAATGGCAGGGAGGAGGCGCTGGAGCAGCGCTGTCCAATAGACATAAAATGTGAGCCATGCAAGTAATTTTAAATTTTCTAGTGGTCATATTAAAAAAACTTTTAGAATAAAAGGTGAAATTCCTTTTCATAATATATTTTATTGAACCCACTATATCCAAAGTATTATCATTTCAACATATGATCAATATAAAAATTATTTATGAGATAGTTTAAATTCCTTTTTTTTTTTTTGTACTAAGTCTTCAACATCCAGTGTGCATTTTATACCTACAGTCTCAAATGAGACTGGTCACATTTTAAGTGTTCAGTGGTCACATGTGGCCTGTGGCTACCACATTAGACATTGCGGCTCTAGAGACTGAGTCACTCAAGGAAGATTTGGGAAACTTTTCTCCTGGATTAGGTTATTGTGAGTATAAAACCAGTTGCTGTTGAGTCAGTTCTAACTCATGGTAAGCCCATGTGTCCTAGGGTAGCACTGTGCTGCGTAGACCTTTCAATGGCTGTGACCATTCAGAAGTAGATTGCCAGGACTTTCTTCTGAGGGGCCTCTGGGTAGAGTCAAACCTCCAACCTTTTGGTTAGCAGTTGAATGCTTAACCATTTGTGGCACCCAGGTACTCCTTATTGTTAGCATAGGACTTTATTAGATGTACAGTTCTAGAAACTTCTTCCATTCCTTGTCATCCTGACCCACAGAGCCGTTGTGCTGTCTCCCAGGGGGCCCGTGTTGTTTCCAATCAGCCACGTAGCATTCAGGTTTTAAACTGATAACTGTTAACAGGCATGGAATGGTGGCCTTGTGTACAGCCCAGAATTAGTGATAGGAAAATGAGACTGTTGCCTCGCTATGAGCTGTTTCCTTCCCCTTGCCAAAAAGAAAACCGAAGCATTTCATCTGATGTTTGGGCCTCTGCTTTATGCCAGGTGTTGGAGAGTGGCTCCCACCTGGTTGTCCATTCCAGTCTCCCCGGGTATCCCAGGGGAAACTCTGTGGCTGCTGGAATAGTGTTAAGATCAAACCTCGTTTATCTTGTTTGAATGTTTTATTTTTCCGTTTCCTTCGGTCTTCCAGGATTCTAGGAGAAATTTTCTTAGACTGGGTCTTAGTCTTATAGGAGAGTGGTGTGTTGAGAGGGAAAGCGATCCTGGACCAGAGTGAGAATGACCCAACTGCTTGCCACTTTTAAGTCTAGAGTGGGGGTTTTCGCTTTGATGCTAGGCCCTGGCCTGGGGGATGTTTTTATTACCTGTAGGACAGTAAAGCACACATTTCTCAGAATATGATGTATGTCTGCCTGCATGACTGCCTGCCTTCCTCCCTCTCTCTTTCTTCCTTTTCCTGTCCTTCCCTCTCTTAATAAATGTTTATTTACATGTGTGGAGTCCCTGAGTGGTGCAAACCCAAAGGTTGGGGTTCAAGTCCACCTCAAGTTGCTTCAGAAGAAAGACTTAGCGATTCTACTTCTGAAAACCAGCACAGTTTTACTCTGACACACACAGGGACACCACGAGTTAGAATTGACTCAATGGCAACTTGTTGTTTACACATGTAATACATGAATTAATTCTTTTAAAGGGGAGGGGCACATTACAGAAAAGGCTAAATTCACCTGGAGCTTCTATCCAAAACCTTCCTCAATGGATATATTGCTTCTGTATATATTTTAAAAGATTTATAGAATATAGTAAGCCAAAAATCGAAATGCAGAACTTCTGAGTCTAGGATAAACCCAATTTTGCATGTATAGTTCATGTATTTGAATTTGTGCCAGCGTTTGCAGGTACACTGACTTCTTACAAAGTGTTAACAGTGGGTTATATCCTGGGGGAAAGGCTTTGGGGTATGTGCATGCGTGCATGTGTGTATGGGCCGTGTCTTACCTTTCTGTATTGTTTGAAGTTTTTATAATGAGCATGTTTTTATTATATTCTTAAGTTAATGTTATTTATTTTGAAGACAGTATTACATAGCATTAATGGGAAAAATTTTAAACTTTTTATTATAAAAAATTTCAAACATAAATAAAAGTATAGAGAGTGGTATAATGAATGGTCATGTATCCATTACCCAGTTCTAATTTAACGATGAGCATCAGCACGTTTCATTCTTTCATCTTTAGTCTCTACTTTTTTGGGGAATGTTTGAAAACAAATCTTAGACATCATCTTATTTCACTTGTAAACACTTCCATTACATGTCTAACTGATATGAAAACTTGAAAAAAATGTTTCCACTGTGCAATTGATGAAAATTAAAAAAATAAAAACTTTATTCCATAATCTTACTGTTCAGCTACAACTTAGCACTTTTCCCTGCTTCACTTCTTTCTTTCTCCCCTTGTAGACTTGTTTTTTCTTGTTTTAGTGTGGTTTTAATATTAGATGCATTCTATAACTTCACGTTCACTTTTTTTTTAACTTACCATTGTCGCATGAATAATTTCCCATGTTGTTATATAGTTTTGAAATCATTAATCCAAATCTTAAACTGTGGCATCATATTCCACTCACCAGCAATTGTAATTTTTAAAAAGCCAGTTTTTAAAAAGAGGAAAATTTTTAAAAAGTAGAATTTTGACCATAAAGTTAATTTTATAGTAGGACTCCCACAGTTTGCTATGCAGAGAATATCTAAAAGGCCATTTGTTCATAGAAAACGTGCTTCTGTTGTGTTTATAAACATGGCTTTGGCATTGTGCAACAGAGAGAGGTGATGCGTTTAGTTTGGTTCCCTGAGGGCACGGAGAAGGGTGGTCTGTTAAAATTGAGCTGCTCTAGGAATTGGCAATGGTGTTTGGAGGATCTCCCCCCTCAAGAGGAGCCCTAGTGACAGAGAGAGTAACTGATGTGAACTGATAACTTTATTCTAAAGACCAGCCCACCTAACTTTCCCAGATCTGTATTTATTTTCCCTAAATCACTTTAAAAATTTAAAAATATGCTGTGATTTGACAAATAGTGAGCTCTGTCAAGACAGACGAAGCCTTTGTATCCTGTTTTAAAGGGACCTTATGTGGTTTCAAGAGAGACTGTTTGTATGTAATGTACCTTGTGAGATGGATGCCTGTGCTGAATGTGTGTATACATATGCATTTTTTTTTTTTAAAGTTAAGAAAAATGTGTGTAGCTGCAAAGGCTCTGGCTATAGGCCACTGGAACCCTAGATCAAGAGAAGTAAGGACAGCTGTGATTGATGAATCTGTCATGTGTTGAAATGAGGATGTGTGTGTCTCTTTCCTGTGGTAGGAGGGGAACTGTCCCTTCTCCTGTCCGAGGGCAGACTCTCGATCTGTGATTTGAAGCCCATCCTTTCCTGCCTTCTCAGGAATCCTTCCTGATTTTCCTCCTACCTCTCTGGCTGTTCTTTCTCTGGCTTCATTGAAAGGTCATCTTCATCTATTTGCCTTTTAGCTGTTAGAGTTCCCTATCATTCCATCCCCTTCTTCCGTGGTCTTATCTACATCCGTACCCCTCTTTATGCATAACCACGATGTGCTGATGATTTATGGATTTGGATTTCCTCTCTGAGCTCCATACCCATATATCTGGCTACTGTCTTGCTATCTTTTTGTGACTATGTGAGAAACACTTCAAAATCGATGTGCCCAAATCTGAACTCATTATCTTTTCCCCAGACTTGGCCCTCTTGTAGTGTTCCTCGTTTCAATGAACAGATCCTCAGGAGTTGTCCTTCATACCTTCACCACTCTTGCCCACATCCTTTTCTAACCTATTATCAGGCTGTCCTGGTTTTTACCTTTCCAGTCTGCCCACTTCTTTCACCTCTACCTCCATCACCCTAGTCCTGGCCATCAACATCTCTCATCTGTGGCCTCCTCTTTGCTCTCCTCTACAGTCTGTTTTCCATACTGCAGACAAAATGGTTTCCAAAAATGCAAAGCTGATCTTGTCACACCTTGATTAAAACCCTTGCTATTGTTCTCAGGATGGAGAAAAATGTCATCACTTGGCCAGCCCACAAGGCACAGGGCCTTTGCACATGGTATTTCTTCTGCCAGGAATGTTCTTTCCCCTCAGCTCCTACCTACTAGCTGTTTGTCAGGTAACTTCTGCTCAAACTTCAGATCTCAGTTGAGTTGTCAGTTACCCAGGAGACTTATAAATACCCACTCATGGAAACATTTATCTCTTGCATGAAACCTTTTTCACGGTTGCATCTTTACATTTCTTTGTGAGATTATTTCGTTACTTCCATTTCTCCCACTGGGTTGTGAGTTTCCTAAGAGAATGTCCTCCATTATAACCTTACGTTCAGGCATAGTTCCTGGCAGATAGTGGGTGCCCATGAAATGTTTCTTGAATGAATGAACAAGAAAGAAAGAGATAAGTTTATAAACTGACTTTGTAAAATGAAGCTTTTTTCTCTAGAAGAGCTACTAACGTAATCCCCTCAGCAGACGAGAATTTTAACTCTGAAATGATAAGCGGTAGACTTCCAGCAGCAGCACACAGAAGGGGCTTCAAGGCCAAGGGGATGAAGCCAAGTCAACATTGGTACACCAACAAGAATTCCAGTGTTTATAACCTGATGCTAGCTTGGTAGAAAAGACTATTTTCTCTTGTTAGGCTATGGCTAAGGTTGGAAGCCAAAGAAACATCCTAACAGTAAGTCCTGGAAGCCTCTGGCTTCCTTTACTGCAAAGGGAATGTGAAAGCGTGTTCTCTTTAAACCTGAGGTAGACTCCAGCCTGTGTGTGTCTGAGTTACCGGGAAGTGGGGAGTGGAAAGCAGACTGTTTACTCTGTGCCCTTCTGATATTTCTTCCTGTTTGGTTCCTCTGTGCGCCAGTGTTTCACAGTTATGTGTAGAATGAACACTGACCTGTTAATGAATGCCTTGCTTATTTTCACTTTCTTTTGATGGGCCTATGGGATTGAGGGTAGAGGGAGGCAGGAAGAAGGAGGTTAATTTGTCCCAGTGAACGGCTTTGTTAAGGCCAAATCAATTACATCTTCATTGGGCTTTAGACACTCTTTGACCCTAGAGTAGTTGGTCTCCTTTAAAAGTATCCTACTTTTGAGACTTGTTTTATTCTTCTCAAATTTTCAGATAAATCCTTATGTTTGTGTTCTGAGTTAGAAAGAACAAAAAAAGATTTTTCCTTTTAAAAGATGTTTGTATGTATATGCACATACATTTCAGTGGTATGGGAGGGGAGAGGGATAATGATGACGGAAGATTCCCAGGTAGAGAATGCTTTCTTGGGCTACTGTGAGACTGTCCCGGCAGGAGCTCCGGGCTTCATAACTGAACTGCATTATAGTGGCATGGTTTGGCAGTTACAGTTATTGTTTTTCTCTTTTGTTGGAATAAGGAAGGCTCTTCCATGCCCTATTTATTTATACTAATTAGTACCATATGCAAATAGCATATTAAAAAGTCCAAGCCAAGAAAGGGAAAAAAGTAACTCTTAGAGAGATATTACTCATCCTTGTTGCATGTTCCGGCTGTCCTCAGCAGGAAATTATTAACCTGAAGTCACTTGCAAATCTGAGACACTGAAATGAGGAAACATAAGAATAGGAGTTATTCCCCCAGACAGCTTGATTTGTATATTTTTAACTTCCTTGTATTTCAAACTATGTATTTACATTGAATTCTGGTACGTTTTTGGTTAGTTTACAATTTCTGTGCCTTAGGTGTGTTGGCTCAAAAAAAAAAAAAAAAAAGGCTATTATAGAAAATTTCAAGCATACACAGAAGTGGGAAGACTAGTTGATGAATCCCTATGTACCTGTGACCCAGCTCAAGAGCCATCTGTGGATGACTGCTCCTGTTTCATCGAACTTCCCACCCCACTTCTCATTGGGTTATTTTGATGTAAATTCCACACATATTTCATCTAAAAATATTTTAGTGTGTATCTCTAAAAGATAAGGACTCTTAAAAACCATAACCATAATACCAGTTTTGTACCTAAAAAACTTAACAGTAGTTATTTAATATGTATTTAGTCAGTTTTTACATTTCTCCATTTGTCTTATAGGAGTTTTCTTTCCTACCTAGTTGGTTTGTTCGAATCAAGATCCAAACAATTTTGGTAGATCTCTTAAGTCTCTTTTAACCCCCTTCCTCTTCTTATCCCTTGCAGTTTGTTATTGAAGAAACTGGGCATTTGTCCTGTAGGGTTTCCCAGATTTTGGATTTTGCTGTTTGGATCCCTGAGGTGTGGTTTAACGTGTTCTCCTGTTTCCTGTGAATTCCTAGGTAGATCTAGAGGCTTGATCTGATCCGGTTCTTTTTTAGGGGGTCATGGTATGTGTGCTTCCATCAGGAGGCATCTAATGTCTAGTTGCCTGTCTTGGTATGCAGACTTTTAAAGGGTTTTCCTGGCATAATCCTTGAGATTTTCTAAATTCTTTCCCCCTGGATTCTAATATCCAGCCCTACCACTGTCTGTTGACCTCCATAAGGTAGCATTACAAGGTGTTGATAACCAGTTGGTACTTGTCAGAACAGAGTAGAAGGGCACAATCCTATAACCAAAGAGGTATGTTTGCTGATTGCTGAAGTTTGTATGAGCTCAGGCCTTTTTTGGCTTTCTCCTAAAGTTTCCTGCCAGCAGAATATTCTCATTGTATATGTTCCATTTGTTGCAATTGAATCTGACTTCCTCCGACCATGCTGTAAGCTGGCATTGTTTGCAGCCCCTGCCTACAATTTGCCCAAGACTTTGATTTCAAGACACTGGGGCCCAGCTGAAGAGTGCTAGCAGGGAGTCATGGGTATTCCCTAATATGTGCCAGGGAGGAGGTCAGGGTGGTTTCTTCTTTAGACACCACGTTCCCAGAAGACAGTGCCACCACCTTGGCCCAGGCCACCATCTGCTCTCACCTCGATTATTGCAGTAACCTCCTACCTGGTCTTGTCTGCCTTAGCCCCTGCGCCCCCTGTTCCCTCTGCAGTCTGTTCTCAGAACAGTAGCCAGAGTGATTGTGCTGCATTGTGAGTCATGGTACTCCTCTGCTCAGAACCCTCAAATGGCCTCCCCATGTCAGGCAGAGGAAACGCCATAGACTGCACAAGGACTCCCAGGCCTTACTCATGGGCTCCGGGTACCAACTGCCTCAGCTCCTGCTCCACTCCAGCCACGTGGCCTCCCCGCTGCTCTTCAGACATGCCAGGCATGCGCCTACCTCAGGGCCTCTGTGCTTGCTTTCCTCTCTGCCTAGAATATTCTTCCTCCAGATACCAGCGTGGCTTCCCCATCCTCCTTTCAGTCTTTATTCAATTGTCGCCTTCCCAGTGAGACTTTTTGTCACCATCCCAAGTTGTAGTCCTCCTCCCAGCTCCAACACTCTCCACTTCCTTCCCTGTTTCCACAGCACTTGCCACCTTCTCACAGACTATGCCATTTACTTTAAAAAATTGCTTATTGTCTACTTCCCTCAACGAGAATATAAATGCCCCAGGGCCACGGATTTTTAGTCTGTTTTGTCATCTGCTTAATCCCAGCGACTCCAATAGTAGGTGCTCAATACACATGGTGTGAGCTGCATGAAGACAGACACGGCAGGGCCTGTAAGGGTTGAGAGTTGCTGGTGAATTTCCTATGCTAAATCTGATTCTAGTTATAGAAACTTACTATACCTACTTTTTAAAACAGTTTCTCTATTTTAAGCAATGCCTCAAAAGATGGTAGGAAGACATTCTGGAAGAGAAAGGGCTTTTGTAGAGTCATGAGCATGGCTGTAGTAAGACCAGAGGGCCCCAGAGGTGAGGTGGCAAATGCTGCAATTCATAACTGTGATTCCGGCCACACTTACTCCTGTCAGGCTCCCCTGTATGCTCAGTCTGTCACTTAATTAGCTAATGGTTTCTTTGGTCCCATTATGCATTGTAGGGCTTCTCTGACTCAGGGTTTGTTTTTTTTTTGTTTTTGTTTTTTTAAAGAGAATAATCGGGCATTCTGTTCTCAGAGGTTTAATTGTTTTAATAGCCTTGCCAATTAAAAAAATTTTTACCACCTGTTATTAAGAAATTTGCAAACGTATGAGAGAATTGAAGGAGTAGTACAGTGAGCACCCAAATACTCTCCACCTACATCCAACTATTGTTAACATTTTGCCACATTTGTTTCATCTGTTTGTGTGAATGAGTGTGTGCTTTTATTTTTTTGTCCTGAACCATTTGAAGGTAAGTTGCAGATTTCATGACACTGCTCCTAAAATCTTCAGCCTATTCTCCTATAGAACTATTTAAGAATAAGTTACAAATATCATTCTAATCTACTCTTGCATCTCCCAAGCACAAGAACATTCCTATATAAAACCATAATACTATTATTGAACCTTAGAAAATTAACAGTAATTTCAAATGTCATCTAATATCCTGTCCATATGCAAATTTCTTCAATTGTCCCAAAAATATTTTGTTTTTCAAATCAAGGTTCCAAATCAAGGTTCAGTCAGAATGCACGCATAGCATTTGGTGGTCATACCTCTTTAGTCTCTTTTAATCTAGAACAATCTCCCTCCTGCCCCTTTATAAAATATATATTTGATGGCACTGACTTTTTGAAGAGTCCAGGACAGTTATCTTCTGGAATGTCCCAGCTTCTGGGTTTGCCTGATTGTTTCCTCATGGTGTCATGTAATTTGTTTCTTCTCTTATTTCATGTAAAGTGGGAAGTAGGTTAAGAGATTTGACTGGATTCAGGTTACACACTTTTGGCAAGAGGACTTTAAAAGGCTTCATACTGCATCGTGCCTGGAAGCATGGGGCGACAGGCTGTCTTGTTTTTGGTGACACTAAATTTGATCACTTGGCTATGATGGTGACAGCCAGAGGTCTCTGACTCTCTCTCTTTTTTGTAAATATAATAGTGAGAGTTATGTTCTCAAAAGTTTAAAAAAAAAAAAGACAACCCCTTCCCCTGGCTCCTTTCGAAGGTAAAATGTGCCTCATAGGGTTGTAAGGTAACTTCTGGGCCTATAAGTATGTAATGATTCTGCTGGAGATGACTAGTGGGTGAACTAGAAAGAAGAGCTGAGTTGGAGCCTTGAGATGAGACCATGGAGAGAAAGATTGAGGTTATGCCTCTAGCTTCTGTTAAAGAACCATTGCCAAGTGACTGTCACAGAGGTCATAATGAGCAGTCAGAGGCCTTGGGTTCCTCTTCCCTCCTGTTGAATATTATCACCGTTTTAGGAAGGAGAGACAAATATGCCCACGTTGCATCTACAAAATGATAGCCATCTACAAAATGATCAGGAAAGGAATCAAGGAATCCTTCTAGAATGCTTATCCCAGCACATCTGTCATAGTGATGTACTGAATCCAAAAGGATGGGCATCTCCAGGAAGTGTACTGGAGACAAGACGAGAAGACAGATCGTCCTTATGATGATTGTGTAGCTCAGGAAGTTCAAGAGAAGAGCCACTATAAAATGAACAAGAAGTTAGACCAAGAGAAATCAGGACTGTTCAGCCTAAGAACAGGAAGGCCAACAGAGAGATAATAAAAATGACAGCTTACTAGCAGCTTACTAGGTGCCATTTCATTCTTTGCAACTTTCCTCTGGAAAAGGTACTGTTTTACTCCTGTTCTTCAGGTCAGGTAGGGAGACTGATGCTCAGGTTATTTGCTTAAAGGCACATAGCTACTAGTTTGTAGAACTGAGATTTGAACCCAGACTGATACCACCTTTATTAACCCCTGCATTGTACTGTCTGCTCAGGACTTGTACACTGGAACTTGGCATAATAGAGTAGGGAGATACTCTGCCTTTTGAAGGAACTAGTTTTCAAGTTTGTTGTTATTGTTAGGTGCCATCGAGTCGGTTCCGACCCATGTACAATAGAACGAAGCACTGCACGGTCCTGCGCCATCCTCATAATCATTGTTATGCTTGAGCCCATTGCTACAGCCATGGTGTCAATCCATCTTGTTGAGGGTCTTCCTCTTTTTTGCTGGCCCTCTACTTTACTAAGCATGATGTCCTTCTCCAAGGACTGATCCCTCCTGATACTATGTCCAAAGTATGTGAGACGTAGTCTCACCATCCTTGCTTCTAAGGCGCATTCTGGTTGTACTTCTTCCAAGACAGACCTATTCGTTTTTTTGGCAGTCCATGCTATATTCAATATTCTTTGCCAACACGACAATTCAAAGGCATCAATTCTTCTTCAGTCTTCCCCATTCATCATCCAGCTTTTGCATGCATGTGAGGCGATTGAAAACACCATGGCTTGGGTCAGGCGCACCTTAGTCTTCAAGGTGACATCTTTGCTTTTCAACACTTTAAAGAGATCTTTTGCAACAGATTTGCCCAGTACAGTGTGTCTTTTGATTTCTTAACTGCTGCTTCCATGGTTGTTGATTGTGGACCCAAGTAAAATGAAATCCTTGACAACTTCAGTATTTTCTTTGTTTATCATGATGTTGCTTATTGGTCCAGTTGTGAGGATTTTTGTTTTCTTTATGTTGAGGTGTAATCCATACTGAAGGCTGTGGTCTTTGATCTTCATCAGTAAGTACTTCAACTCCTCTTCACTTTCAGCAAGCAAGGTTGTGTCATCTGCATATTGCAGGTTGTTAATGAGTCTTTCTCCAATCTCGATGCCCCGTTCTTTGTATAGTCCAGCTTCTCGTATTATTTGCTCAGCATACAGATTGAATAGGTATGGTAAAAGGATACAACCCTGACGCCCACCTTTCCTGACTTTAAACCATGTAGTATCCTATTGTTCTATTTGAACGACTGCCTCTTGATCTATGTACAGGTTCCTCACGAGCCAGTTAAGTGTTCTGGAATTCCTATTCTTCGCAATGTTATCCATAATTTGTTATGATCCACTCAGTCAAATGCCTTTGCATAGTAAATGAAACACAGGTAGACATCCTTCTGGTATTCTCTGCTTTCAGCCAGGATCCATCTGACATCAGCAATGATATCCCTGGAACCAGGCAGTTTTCAAATTACAAGTGTTATTTTTATGGAAACATTTATTAACTCAACATGCCAGTCAGTGGAACTGTCTGAAAATAGCAACAGATTGAAGAAGGAGTTGAAGAGATCTGTTACAGGGAAGACAGATCTATCAGGGGAAGAAAGGGAAAGTAGAGATGCTTCGAAGAGCTTGAAAAACTGGAAAGTTAACTGATTTCTACCTTATTATAATAGATTCTTGAATTAGATTTGGGGAAGGTTTTTTAGGAGGAGGAGGTAGTCTCTAGACAAGAGCCCTGGTGGCTGAATGGTTAAGCACTTGGCTGCTAACTGTTAGGTTGGTAGTTCGAACCCACAGCCACTCATGGGAGAAAGATGTGGCAGTTGGCTTCCATGAAGATTGCAGCCTTGAAAACCCTATGGGGCAGTTCTGCTCTGTCCTATATGGTCGCTGTGTGTCGGAACTGAATCCACGGTGATGGGTTAGTCTCTGGAGAGTGCTCAGATTCACCTCTGTGCTTATGGTGACATTTATTTATATACACCCTGCCTTGTTCTAGAAAACAGATAGGATAGCTTATAATAATACAATAGCAACTAAGAGATAAAGTTGAGTGGTTGCATTGGATTGATGCTGGGTGGGGAGGGAGGTTTGAGTGCATGGCCCTTTCCTGGTTTGGCTTTGTCCAGAGCTTGCTTGTAAGGTGTGGGGAGGAGTGGAGAGACTGCATACCCTTTGAGAATCCTCATAAATGCTGAAGCCCTTCCGTGTGGCCATGCTTGGTGGCAGGGGTTGGGGGTGTGCAACAGTTTCCAGCTGCCTGGGGTTTGGCGCATCTCCCTTGTGTCAGTCTTTTCCCTTTTTCTGTTGCAGTTACCCAGCTCTTCTTCTTTCCCCGTAGGTGTCTAAGGTCACCAGGGGGCTGGGGACTAAGGTTCATTCTCACACAGCCACAGAACTGGGTCTTAAACCAGAGCCGTGAGACCGAGGGGCCTGATTTGCCTGTATTAAACTTTCATTGTTTTGTTTTTTTAATTTCAAAGTAATGCATTTCTAAATTTAGAAAACAGTCTTTAACATAGTTAAATAAAAGATAACGCCCTGTAATCCCTCACCTAGAAATGTCTCTTGTTGACATTTCCATAGGGTCTTGTGATTGGTTCTTTTCTTTTAAAACCCCCTCCCCGACTCTGTTCTTTGTACGGGTGGAGAGGATCTGCTGCTTGGAACTTCTTCTTCTGTACACCATCGATAGCCCTGCCTTTTCCTTAGAGCCCTACAAGTATAAACAAACAAATACATAATGTAGAAATGATCTAGCTAGCATAATAATATAAAATGTTCAGAAAAAAGAGCAGATCGTTTTGCACTAGCCTAATGCAGCAATGACTTCAGTTAGGCATGTTCCTTCCCAGTCTTTTTTTCTTGCCACAGACATATTTAAAGGTGGAGAAAAGGTTCCCAGAGAAGCCAGAATAGGTGAAATGGGAGTTTATAACATCCAGAATCTGTTTTTTTTTTTTTCCTTACTGAGGTTACTTTTTTTTATTAAATTAATTTTTTATTGTGGTTTAATATATGACAAAACATTAGCCATTTCAACCATTTTTATATGTACAATTCAGTGACATTAATTCACCATGTTTTACAACCATCACCATTATCTCTTTCCAGATTTTTTTCATCATTCTTAACAGAAATTCTTCACAGTACCCCTTAGGCAATAACTCTTCATTTCCCCCTGGTACCCACCCCTGGTAACCATGAATAAACTTCGGTCTTGATGCGTTTGTCTACTGTTGGTATTTCATATAAATGGGATCATATAATACTTGTTCTTTTGTGTCTGACTTATTTCACTCACGTATAGAATCTTAACTTGAGGTGCATTTGCTTTAGTCCATTCATGTTGCCTTTTGTGTCCAACAGTGGAGAACACGCAGCTGATCCTGAACCTGCAGACGGAGAACAAAGGCAGTGTTGTCTCAGGCGGAGAGCTGACAATTTTCCTGGACGGGCCGACTGTTGATCTGGGAAGTGTGCCTAATGGCAGTGCCGTGACAGACGGTGAGTGCCGCCCTGCTCCCCAGGGCTGTGCCGGGACGAGGTGTGGCAGGGCTGGGGGTAGGCGGGTGTCAGGGGGGAAGGGGCTGGGGAGGAGGTGCTGAGAGCTTGGTTCTCTACCAGGTATATCTTGGTTTGTGTGTCGCTTAGCCGGTCCCGGCCCATAGCTAGCCCTGACTCTTCTTTGCATCCTGGATCAAAATCATGACATGCTTTTTCAAGGACTGCCTTCTGATAGAGGACCAAAATAAATGTCAGCTCCTTGAGAGTGCGTTCTTGTTTGGTTGGAAAGCAGAGAAAAACATCTTTTCATCCCACATGAACTTTGGAAAATAAAACTTCTTTATTAAATGTTACTTTAGCCCATTTTTCTTTTTCCCAATATAGTTAAATTCCTGGGAATTTTGAGGGTGTCTTTTATGGGATGGTATTGATTGGGAAAGGGAGCTATGTGTCTTTACAGTATAGCTACACACTAACAAATACATACAGAGGCAGGGACATTGAAGAGTGTCTCCCACTCTCCTGAATGTTGGCAGTTTGTTTCTTTTGATCTAGTCTGAAATTAGTCACCTTTGGATCTAACAGGAAATTATTTCATGAAGTCTGAGGTCTGAAATGGGTTGTGTTTCTCCATAATTTTCTCATTAAATGTTTTGTTAAATATGATGTAACTATGGCACTTTCCCCAAACAGGCTTTCTGTAGCTTCAAGGGGATGAGGGTTGAGTGTTAACACAAGGGCAGTCGCAGTCAGGTTGACTCTCAGTGGTTAGATGGGGCTTGACTGCTGAGGAGAACCCCTCAACTGGAGTGAGTGAGACACTGTTGGGGTGCTCTTGGTCAGAGAAACACAGACATCTTTCACTCATTCAACATACATACATATGCATACACATACACACGCACCCACACAAATAACTGAATACCTGATATGTGCTCTGGCCTGCGCCAGGTGCTAGCCAGATGGCAGCGGGCAAAATCCACATGGTCCCCACTCCCTGGAGTTTATAATCATCTACTCAGGGGGTAGGGAGAGACATCAAACAAGTTAACACACAAATAATTGTATAATTGTAATTGTGACAAAAGTTATAAAGGGAAAGTATGGGGTGGTATGAGACCCCTCTCTTTAAGGGGAATCTCATCTGAAGTGAGGGTGTCAGGGAAGGTTTCTGTGAGAAACCTCCTCACAGAAGGCTCTCACACACTCAGGAACCTGAGCATGAGGAGGTGTTTCAACAGATAAAGGGGTGCAGCAGTAAGAGGTAGCGGGGCCACATGTGCAAAGCCCTGAAGCGGGACAAGTGTGGTTTTTGCTGGAAACAGAGGCACCAGGGTGAATGGAGTATGGGGAGTAAGGAGGAGAGTGATGGGAGGTGAGGTCGGAGAGGCTGGTTGACTCGGATCACTCAGGGCATTGAAGGCCTTAATAAGGATTTTGAACCTTATCCCAAGAAGAGGGAAACTGTTGACAGGGTTTAAGTAGCATGATCTGATTTAGCGTTTTAAAAATTTTCTGGTTGCAGTATGGAGAAATGCCCCCTGTTATTTGCCTCACTTTGCCTGCTTAACATCTGTTATTTATCTCACAGTTCATGAGGCTGAAGTTCACTTAATGTACAAGGCGATGTGCTTTTAAGTGCCTTAGAGTTTCTTCTAAGTCTTGGAGAGCAGCAGCTATTTCCACGGCTTGAGCCCCACTCTTCAGTGGTACAGGTCAAGTCTTGAATGTCTGTCTCTGCTGCTTCTCATGCTAGTGGCTGCAGCTTGCTAGGCAGCCCATACCCATCGTAGTAGGTAACTTGAATAGGCAGAGTTGAGTTCTGTACATAACAAATGAATCTGAAACAAGGGTTGAGTTTTTCAATGTTTCTGTCTTTCCTTGTGATTGATTCCCCCTTAGGGTCACAGCCACCTTTGAGAGAATCCAGTGGGACAGCTGTTCCTCCAGAGAACCGGCACCAGCCCCCCAGCACTAACTGCTTTGGTGGGAGATCCCGGTAAGACACCGCTTTGTTGATGAGATAGAGATGAGAAAGATGCTTTGAGCTATTGAAAGCTGGGAAGTGGCATTGGGAAGTGGCGAGGAGCAATTTATGTTAGAAAATACTTGGAAATTTCCAGGGATCTTGTAACTCTCTCAATATGTTAAGGAGGCCTAAAAGGGAGTACAAAGCTCAGGATTTCTGGAAAAGTCAGAGGATTAGGACTGGCTAAGTTGGTTATTTGGATAAAAGAAGCTGCTGAACAGAGAACTTGACTCTGCTTTTTTATACATCAGGTATAGTGGCCACAGTTGTCCTTCCAGGATACACATAGAAACACTGAGAGCAATGGTTCTTTTTATGTGAAATTTTCTGTCTGTGCACTTCTATTTTGGGGGAGTCCATGGTCCCCTCTGGAGTGTTGGTTAAGAACTCCTACGCTAAGAGTCTGAGTTATATTGTACTTGTTATACATGTCACAAATGACTTAATTTTATTTACCAATATTCTCATCTTATACCTGTGTTAATGGTACAAACTCATTTCCACAGCAGCTGAGTTACCAGGCAGGAGAATAACTTTATTAGAGGGATGGGGAGGGGGTTGGGACCTGTGTTCATTGTTTATTACAATGTATAAAATCCTCAGACATCTTAAGGAAAGTTTAAGGAAAAGAATCATGTTAATGCAGTTTGTAGATTTTATCTTCCTGAACAAACCCAAGGAGTAGGGGAGAATGCTTTGAAAAATGGAGTATGATTTCAGCCAATACCTACAGCCTCTTGAAAGCTTTCTCTCAGGACGACCCTTGGTCTCTCTGGATTTGGTTTGTTTGAGGGTTTGTGATGTGGTGATGCCTGGCAGGTGCAGGTGCAATGAAAAATGGGGGTTTGGATCTTTTGTCTTTAGAGCGTCATTAGAAGCAGATGTGCCATTTTCCTATTCTGTTTTCTCCAAGTCTCTGCAAAGTTATTACCTCACACCCTAAAGTCCAGTCGCATTTTTCTGTGACTCACTAGATGACTTACAAGATGGGATAAAATAGTTGGGTCTCACAGTGTAAGGATTGACAATATAATTGGCAAATCTTATGTCACCAGAGGAAGAATGAACCCATTGCCATTGAGGTGATTCCAATTCATAGTGACTCTATAGGACACAGTAGAACTTCCCCAGAAGGTTTCCAAGGCTGTGATCTTTACGGAAACAGACTCCCACATCTTTCTCCCAAGGAGCAGCTGGTGGGTTCAAACTGCCAACTTTTTGGTTGGCAGCCAAGCGCTTCAACCACTGCATCACCAGGGCTCCTTAGAGGAAGAATAGGTATTTAGAACTGGAGAAAACAGAATCTCCTCAATGGCAAATAGCTGGGGGGAGGAACACTTCAGCATTTCACTCTCTGAGTATGATGCCTTCTGCTTAGCTTTGGCACTAATAAAAGCTGTCTTGGCTTTCTAGCTGATTTGGAAAGTTTGTATCAAACAAAACTGACATCACTTAATTTGAGTTTGGAAAGAAGAGTTCTGGTCTTAACAAAGTTTAGAGTTACTTAAAGTCTTGACCTATTGCTTTCTGAATTTCTCTAGTTGATAGACCTTGAAATGCATGTATCCTGATAACCCTACTTTGTTGTAGTTTGTGGTGAGGACTGTTGACTGTAAAAACAGCAGCCAGACTTCAACATAAAATCGAATGCATTTTTGCCCTTAATACATGGTAGACATTCAATGCTGGTTAATTATTGATGGGCAGAGTACTTTTCGGATAACTTAAGCTTTGTTGCAGTTCTCCTCAGTCTGCCTTTCTACTGTGTGTGGCGTTTTACCATGCCTGACCTGAGTTTTCACAGGCCTCTGTGACCTAAGTATTCTTCGTTCACATATAACCTGCTGCCACTCAGCAGGAAACACATTTGAAAATATCACCCAAAGGCAGTAGCGTCTGCATCCTTCTCCCCTTTGCTGTTGCATTTATCAAGGTCAGTGTGCACAAATACTACTGTAGGTGGTAGCAGGGTTGTTGTTGTTAGGTACTGTCGAGTTGATTCTGACTCATAGCAACCCCCTGTGACAGAGTAGAACTGCCCCACAGGGTTTTCTAGGCTGTAATCTTTACAGGAGCAGATCACCAGGTCTTTCCCCCAGGGAGCTACTGGGTGAGTTTGAACCACCAACATTTCAGTCTAGTGGATCAGAGTGTAAGACTTTGGGATCAAAAACATAGATTGAATCCTGGCCTGTTATTTATTTGCTGTGTGATATTGAGCAAGTCACTAAGCCTTTGGAGCCTTGATTTTTTTCAGATGTAAAATGGGTATAATATCACCTGTCTCACAGGATTATTTTAAGGATTAACAGAGATGAGATATGTTCATCTGAGGGCCTTGCACGGTGGGAGTGCTCCTTAAAGGTGGTGGTGGTGGTGGTGGTTTTTGTGCTTGTAGACGGTTGATTGCTCCCTCTGCCCCTCAGCTTGGAAAGTGAGACATCACCAGTGCGTTTGCATTAAGGATGGTAGCTGGGAGGGTGATGAATGGAATTTTCAGGATTTTAAGGACAACCCTCTGCTATCCTTGCTTTCTTGGGGCAGAGAGAATGATGATGGGCTTCTGCTTGCTGGCTCCCAGACTAAATATTTTGCTTTCACTGTCTGAAGGGCAGGTTCTTCCTGGACTTGGGTGCCATTCACTGTGATCAGACAAAGGTGCTCTGATGTGCTTGTGAAGGAGAAGACTGCAAAGTTGAAGCAGCCTTTTCCTCTCCTTTCCTCTGCTTTGTAATTATAATCTATAGAGAGACTGGAATTGTGAAAGGGTTTTATCTTAGGAGTTCACCTGCCCTAGTTCATCCAGTAGAGACATTGCTAGCTAAGCAAGGGCTCAAAGCTCCATTTCTTAGTGCGATCCTTCCTGTTCTTTCAGTATAATGAGGTGAAAACATCTCTAGTTGTTTTACCTGATCTACCACATGGATGTCAGTATGGGTGACCACCAGCAATTCATGTGGCTTAAATGTGTTTGCAGACAGACTGCATGAGTATGTAGTCAGTGGGTCTGTTTGGATATAGAAAGAGTTAATATCATCAATTGTGGTATATACACTAGAATACCATCCGATAGTAAAAATGGGTGAATGATAGTTACATCAATGTGGTGGAATCTCAGAAACATCATGTTGAGCAAGGGAAACAGATTACAGAAAAAATATACAGTATGATGCCATTTACATAAAATTAAAAAATGAAAAACTAAACAGTATGTGTTTTTTATGGATACCTTGAGAGGTGGTAAAACTATTAAAAAAAAAAAAAAAGAAGGGGATGATTAACCGTGAATTCAGGAGAATGATTGTCATTTGGGAGAAGGAGAAAGGTATAATGAAAAAAGGGTGCACAGAAAGCTTCTAAGGTACTGGTGATGGTTATTTCTTAGACTGGTGGTAGGTCCCTGAGTACTCATCTTATTATTATTCTTAAACTGAATATATGATAAATAAATTCTTTTGTGTGGTGGTGGTGGTGGTGGTGTTAGGTGATGTTGAGTTGACTCAGACTCATAGCAACCCCACGTGGCAGAGTAGAACTGCCTCATAGGGTTTTCTTGGCTGTGATCTTTACAGAAGCAGATCACCAGGTCTTTCTCCCATGGAGCTGCACTGGGTGGGTTTGAACAGCCAACCTTTTGGTTAGCAGCAGAGTACTTACCCATTGCACCACTAGGGTTTCTTTCTTTTATGTACATGGTCTATTCTACAATAAAAGATAAAGTCACCTACCAACCTAAGGAAACCAAGCTGTGATGGTATTGGGCTGGAGAAATTGTTTAGTATCGAGGCAGACAGATTTCAGAATTTAGGATTCCTCCAGACTCGATACTAACCACTTATTTTTCTTCTACCCAGTTTATATGTATGGCAGTGTAGTCAGTGCTTCTAAATCAGTGTTCCAGGTTAGCCTTTTAGAGCTTTGCTCCTGGCACTTAAAGATCTCAGCCTAGGTGGTCGGTCCTTGACCTGAGAATCTAGTTTGGGAGTGGGGGAATGGATTCCAGATGAAAGCTTATCACATTTTCAGGAAGGGTCTCTGCCAGATAATGTATCAGAACAGCACTAGTCTTGGTAGCCTGAGAGGGCTATTCTAGCACTATCTGGTATCTGATTGCAGTGGGGACAATGCCTTTGAATAGTCAGGATTGGCATGCCATCCTGCCGGTGTACTTCGCCATTGTTCCTTATTCTGGTGTAATAGTAGAGTGCCTGGTCTATTGTGATGCCTTCTGGGAGTGTGTGCTAGTTGGCACAGGGAGTACCTACCAAGCCCTTTAATAATTCCTCAGTGTTGATTTTATTTTGCTGGAATGAGGGCTGGCTTTGGGACCCTTGCCTAAGTCAATTCAGGCAACATAGTTTGAAGACCTAATGTGTGCCTGGTATTGTGCATACACTGCACGGGGTGGGCCAGAAACTTGGCCTCTACTCTCCACAGTGAGTTCTCCATCTCTGTGATACAAGACATATTTATGAAACAGGCAAATAAAACTATAGTGCTGTGGAGAGGGACAGACTGAGCAGAGAGTGGGACAGGGGTTTGCAGAGGCATTGTTGGTTGTCCAGCGGTTCAGTGCAGTATCTTAGCTCCGAGAGCTAAGGAGACCCAGTGTGGTGTATGTGAAGGGAAGGAGACCAGCAGAGGGATCCAAGCCAGTTCTGGCAGTTCTCTTCAGAGTTACTGTTGGATTAGGAATAGTTGTGAAATTCCAGACTGAAGAGTGGAAAGCCAAAGTGTCTGAGTTCCATTGTGGTTTGCTGGATTCTTAGTCACCTGTGATTTTTTTTTTTTTCTCCCTGGCGATTCTATGAAATCAGGGAGTTAAGATAAAATCAAGTAATGGGTGAAACCCATACTACTGTTTGTGAGCATTGCAGCCCTTCCAAGCACAGCTTTAAGATTTCTTCTGACTTGAATAACTGGCTCTTCAGTTTACAATCTGTGTAGATTTCCTATAGTCGTACCTGGAAATGGAACAAAACAGTGGAAGAATGCATTTAATTTACTGTTTAGGTTCATGAAGGTTTTCATTAATAAGGGATCTTGGTTAAGAAGCTGTGATAAAAGGGCTTAATTTCTTTCCCTTAATCATACATATATGCATGTAATTTATTTTGTATACGAGTATACATGAATGTGGAAACCCTGGTGGTGTAGTGGTTAAGAGCTACGGCTGCTAACCAAAAGATCAGCAGTTGGAATCCACCAGGCACTTCTTGGAAACCCTATGGGGCAGTTCTACTTTGTCCTATAGGGTCGCTATGAGTCGGAATCGACTCGACGGCAACCGGTTTTGGTTTTGGTATGTGAATGTGCATGAATGCATGTTTAGGGAAAAAGGCTGGAGGCCTTGCATTTGCCTATGTCTCTCATCATATGTCAGTATTAACCAGAGTTGGTCAGAATATGCGTTTTAACAAGCTTCCCCCAGTGATTCTTTTACATGTAAAAGTTTCAGAACTCTTATGATAGAGTTTTTATTCTCCTTCCTTTATGCCTTTCTTTTTCATCCTGCTTTGATGAGGCTATATCATGTTTATTGACTCCCTTGCCTTGGCATTAATGACCTCTGAAGATTTAAAAGCTATAATCTCGGAGACTTACAAAGCCCCGAGGTCTCTGGTGAGCCCTAAATAGCTCATCAGCTGTGTCTGCAGACAGCCTATCCCAGAAAGGAAAGAAAAATAAATGAAACCAGGTGTGAGTCTGCTGGGAACACTTCAGAAAGTCCTGGGAGGGCCAAGGGAGAATTGGGAAGCAAAGCTAACAGGGAAAGAGGGAGAGACGGGAGCTGGGCCTTTGGGCAGTGGGCCATTCTCTCAGTCATTATTGGCCACTGTCACCCTCCTTCAACTGAGGTGACTAAAAGCTACTTGATTTGGATCTGCAGTTATTTGGAGATGTCACCCTGTCAGCATGAAACTGAATTTAACACGTTCACAGTTTCCATACAGGCCTCCTACCCAGCAGCTTTTACTTAAAACATGGTTATAGCCTCATTACTGTTGCTAGGGAAAAGAGAGGAATAAGAAAAAGGAATAATTATACTTTATTTATTCATTCCTTGATAACTAAGACACAGTCCCTGCTTGCAAGGAGCTTGCAGGGCTCTGTTCTGCCCAGTTGGTGTATATGGAATATGATTGTGCAAGGCGATGGATCGCTTTTATACGGCCTTTCTATCCATGGTCTTGTAACTCCCGCCAAGTGATTAGGTGGAACTATGCAAATAAGGTGCTGTGGCCCACCAAGGAGATTGGACAGCTTTCTAATAATGCTAATAAGGTGCCTGGCACGCTTGTGGGGTTGGGACCATGCAAATAATGTGTATGGATCCCTAATGAGGGGATTGGTCAGTTTTGCCATCCCACTGGGCTTATAATGGGCCATCGCAGAGGTCGAAAGGGAGGACCTCACTACCACCAAGAAGAAGATATGTGAGTGGAGTGTGTCCTTTGGAACCGTGTTCCCTGTGCTGAGAACCTCCTAGCCCCAGGGGACAGAGAGAGAGAGAGCTGTAACACTGGAGATGGCGCAAGACGGCAAGAAGCAGCAGCAGAGAAACGTCGGCATCAAAACCAGGAGACCATTCAGAACCAGGAGACTGGTGCAAGATGGCACTGTAGGCTTCCTGGCCCACGAAGCAAGGTGGTTCCAATGGGTATGCTGACCCACAGAACGAGAGAACTGAGTGCCTTTGGGCAGGAGGCTTCCTGGCAGAGTGGGGTACCTCGGGGCACTTGTCAGTTGAGCTAGGCTTGCCAACCTACAGAGTGGAGTGAGAAAGCTGAGTGCCTTTAGGCTGAGGCTTACTGGTGGAGTGGGGTGCCTTCAGCCACTTATTGGCAGAGCTAAAGAGCTTTGTAACACTAGCCCAGAAAGGCAGAGGCCCGGCGGAGGGGCCAAGGGCCAGAGAGAGGCCTCCTGCACGCACTACTGAGAAGAGGCTGCCTGCATTGAAGAACTGTATCCTGAGTCATTCCTGATCCTGAATTGTAACCTGTTACTTCCCTAATAAACCCTGTAACTGTGAGTATGGTCTGTGAGTTCTGTGTGGCCATTGCAACGAATTATTGAACCCAGCAGAGAAGTAGAGACTGCTATGGGAGGGATGGCTGGTGTCAGAATTGGTAAAATGTTTGGAGGGTGGAGGTATGTCTGACCTCCACCTCCTGGCAATCAGCCTTGGGCTGTTGATGCTGGTAATGATTCTCCTCCCCCATTGTGAAGTTAGAGGAGGAGGTCTGACTCCCCTGCCACACCATTTTTACAAACTGAAACTGTGGACAAGGGCCCCAGTGCATTCTCAAAGCCAGATATTGAAAGCAATCATGAAGGTTAATTAAACATTAATTTATACATTGATTATAATTATATATTATTATACTTTCTTTTATTCAGATCTGTTGATTTCACAAGTATTTATTTAGCATTTCTTTTGTATATGCCTAGAGAGATGCGGTACATGCTAGAAAGCTGGTTAGAAGCTTTTCGTGAACTAGGAGGAAGGTAAATATCTACAGTTGAAGGTGATACTTATTCCACAAACATTGAATGCTAGGCTCTGAGCCAGGTCGTGGTGATAAAAATGAAAATTCATGGTCCCTGACATCAAGGCATCTAGTAGGAGACAGATATGCAGTGACATTTACAGGTTAATATGTTGAACCCCATAGTGGTGGTAAGTACAAGTGCAAGAGGAGCATAGTGAAAAGTTTGCCTAAATCTACCTGGGGGAACTAACGTATTTGAGCTGTATCTTGAAGGAGTTTGCCGGACAAATGAAATGGGGTTAAGGAAGGTATTCCAGGCAGAGAGAACAGCATGGGCAAAGGCAAGGGAGAATGAGAGAATTTAGCATATTTGAGGAAATATAAGTCATTTGGTAATGCTGATGTTTATTAGAGATGATAAGTGTAGCAAACTATGGTTCACAAGCCAAATCTGGCCTGCTACCTGTTTTTATAAATAATGTTTTATTTGAGTACAGCCAAGCTCATTCATATATATTTTGTCTATGGCTGTTTTCATGCTACAATGGCAGACTTAAGTAGTTATGATACAGACCATGTGGCCTACAAAGTCTAAAATATTTATTATCTGGCCCTTTACAGAAAAAGTTTGTCAACCCCTGCTTTAGGAGATAGTAAGAAGTTAAGGCCATTTCACAAAGGGCCTTTTATGCCTTACTAAGGACTTTATATTTTATTCTTTGTAGATAGGGAACCACTGGATTTTGAGCAAGGGCATGATGTGCTATTTCTGTGATCAACTATTCTAGAAAGCAGTCTGGTAGATGAATTTGAAGCTCTATCAGAAACAAGAACCACTCTAAGTATTTCAAGTAGAAGAGGATTTAATACAGGGAATTATGTGCTTATAAAAATCATTGCATGGTTAGGGTCACATAACAATGCATGTATAAATTTTTGTATGGGAGACTAACTTGAAATATAAACTTCATCTAAACTACAACAATAAAAAAAAAAAAAAGAAAACAACAAAAAAATCATTGCATGGGCTGGAGAAACAGAAGTGAGGGGCCACCCCTGGATCCTTGGTTTCAGGGTCAAAGCCCTGCAGCTGCAATCCAGATGTCAGGAAGCTGCTGCTGCCCCTACAACTGCCTTACATCACAAAGCTAGTGTACAGGCAGTGAAGCATGAGGTCTGCAGGAGCCCCCACAAGTCACCAGCACCACAGGAGCAGTAGTTTCTGCCTTCCCACTGCTTTCCAAATCTCCTGCAAGAGCTTCTCATTGGCTAAACCTAAATCATAACCAAAATCTAGGTGCAAGGGAGTCTGGGAGTCTTCTAGCCCCTGCAGTGATGGTGCAGAAGAAGGGAGGGGTTATGTAAAATAGAAGAGAGTGGGAATATCTGACACAATGGGGTTTGAGACTAGAATCAGGAGACCAATAAGAGGACTATTGTAGTAACTGCTGAGGTAGGAATTAATGACTAGACTTGGCCAGTGGCAGAATAGAGAGAAGACAGGAGAAATATCTAGGAGTTGTAATTATTGGGTAGGACTGAGTGACTGACTAGACAGGGTAAAGATAGGGAGAAATAAAGGTGACTCCCAGGTTTCATGGTGTCATTCGTGGAAATAAGAAATCCAAGAAGGGGAGGAGCTTATGAAGCTGTCGCATCCCCTCTAATGGCTAGAATTCGTGTTTAGCAGACACTATGGAACATGTGGTTCTGGGGCAGTCATTTCTCTGAAAGCATATCTATAGGACGAGGAATGGATACCAAACTTAAGAGATACAGAGCAAAACATTATATTCCTGACAATGAACACTGGGGGACAATATAAGGGTTATCACAATTAAGGGTACAGGAGTGGTATTTCTCCTTCTCAATACAAGAAAATTGTAATTGAAAGGGAAAGGTATTAGAGAGAAGCAATAAAATGATTATGGGTTTTGGTGAAATGATTTTTTACTCATGAGAGCTTGGACAGCATGGATACGTGAAGACCAGAACAGAACTGATGTGGATGGCAAGGAAAAGGAATTGCTTAAGCCATCATGTTTGTGGCTGTGGTTTGGTGCAATGAGGTTAGACTTTTCTTTTAGGATTCTATTGAACCTGAATGGCCCCTTTTGAAAGCGCCAAAGTCTGTGGGGGTGGTGATTTGGGGTTTGGTTTAGTGACTGTCTTTATGATGGCATATTCAACAGCCTAAGTAGAATGACTTAAAAAATTCTGTATTTAGATTTTTAATTTTACATTAGATAAAAATAGCCTCAGAACTAAAATACAGGATTTACATTGCTTTAGGCTTCACATGTCACTGGATTTCATGAAGCTTTATGCACCCTTAACTTATTGAAAGTATAGTGAAGGTGCTGATCTCAGTACACTTTGGGTCGCTCATCTTTATTTCCTATTTATTTGTTACTTCACTTTTCAATCTAGCTTCTGACCCTGCCAGTTAGCCTAAATTACAGCCACAAAGGTCCATCTAACCTATCTCAGGGTTTAACATTGTGGACAATCCTTTCTGGAAACAGTCTGTGCCTTGGCTTCTATAATAATACAGAATCCCAAAGTAATCTTCTTTTCTGGTTTTTTGGTCTTTATTATTTTAAAAAAAATCAAATTTAATTCATGCAAAATATATCTGAATGTATGGCATAAGAGCAATTTGCAGTATTAAATAGGGCAGTCAAGAGAGGTGTTGTTGAGAAGGTAACCTTTAAACAAGGAGTTGCAGAAGGTGAGGATATCTGGGAAAAGAATGTCAGGGCCAAGAAATGGCTGTTGCAGAGGCCTAAGGTGGGAGTGTACCTTCTGGATTTAAAGGAGGCTAGTCTGGCTGAAGTGGAGTGATGCGATAATAGGAGGAGATAACAGCAGTAATGGGTGGGACCAGATCCTATCTATGAATTTCTGCTCTATGTAGTTCAAGGTTATTTTTTTGGGTACACAATACAAATTTTAAATTGTTATGTTTTACTGGTAAATTGAACTTTTTATCCTTTTTTTGCTTAAAATTCATTTGATCTGAGCAATAAAAAGGAGCAAACTACCAATAACACGGATGAATCTCAGAAGCATTATGCTAAGTGGGAAAATCCAATTAGCAATTGCTGGGGGTTAGGGGGAAGGATTGATTGCAAAGGGGTACAAGGAAAGTTTTTGGGGGTGATAAAAATGGTCTTGTCTTGACTGTGGTGGTGGTAACAACCATAGACATTTGCAGATACTCATCAAACTTTACCTTAAAAAGGGTGAATTTTAGGTCATAAAGTTTCTAGGTAGTAGAGCTAGAAGATTAAAAAAAAAAAGGGTGTGTGTATGAATTTCACTATATGTAAATTATACCTTAATTTTAAAAACTACTAAAATTCTCTTTGGTTTGATACTAACATAGCTACCTCAGCTTCTTTTATTTGTATTTGCCTGGCATATTTTACCCATCCATTTAGTTTCACCCTTTTTTGTCTTTATACTTTAGGTGGTGCCTCTTGTAATAGCATTTAACTGAAAAACGAAACAAAAAACCTAATATAACAACTATCTTTAAACTGCCACCATTAGTCCATTTATGTTTCTTGTGATTCTTGATATCTTTGGAGTTGTTTTCATCCTCTTGCCTTTTAATTTCTATCTGTCCTGTCTTTTTTTTTTTGTTTCGCATCTCTAGACTTAACTTTCCGCTTTAGGTGTTTCGCCTGCCTTTCTTTGTCTTGATTGAGTTGAAGGTATCTTGGTCCAGTGATTAGTTGATAATGGAGTGTGAAATTCTGTATCCAGTGGTGTGAAGGGAAAAAGAACTTACTCACTGGCTGCCTGTCTGAGATTTTCTGTTTGGCTTTACACTGAGTTTAATAACACGTCTATGTACTGGGTATACTTGGTGTGCTTAGAAATTACCTGTGAGGGTACACTTTTTAATGACAAAATGGGGATTAGTAAAAACCTAGAGTAAGATACGGCGCAAATAATTGTTGTCATTTTGTGGAGGAGAAGGGATGATTAGCACCAGCTTGATGTTCTTCTTTTCCCTTAAGATTTCACCTTAAAAATTTTTCTTTCGAAGGAGGTTAAGCAAAAAGTTTTATTTTAAGTTGAATCATCACATTTTGCCTTCTACTTAGGGAAAAATAATGCAGTAGGGACTCCTGAGCAGTTCTTCCTCTTCCATCTTTATTTTTTTGGGTGGTAGTACAGGGGTCTTGGTGCTGAAGTTCTCTGCTAAACACCATGTCAAGAGCCACGTGTGCCTTATTCATCTTTGTATCCTTTGCAGGATCTAGTAGAGTGCTTTGCTGCACGTAGCAGCAGCTTAATAAATATTTACTGAGTTGAAAAAGAGACTTGTGTTCCTGCTTCTCATTTGCCAGAACTTCAGGGTGGGTCTTGCTACTAGTTTACATTCCTTGGCACCCCAACTCCTGAGATATGATGGTTCCTGTGATCCCAGAGGCACAGGCATAGGGGAGACTGTTATCAGTACTGCCTTGTGCTTTCTAAGGCATAGCCTAACCGCCAGGAGCTTGGTGGGTTCTCACTCCCTCTCTCAGTCCCTCCTGTTTTCATCTGGTTTTTCTTTACGATTGATACTTCCATATTGAAACCTTTTCAAATTTGCAACTTTCAAGGTTAACATTGGATTCAGTTTTGAAAAAGAATGTGTAAAGTTGATGTACCTTAACTATACTTTCTCACCCACTAAGAACAGTAATATCTGACTTATATATGTTGTTGTTGTTAGGTGCCGTAGAGTTGGTTCTGATTCATAGCAACCCTGTGTACAACAGAATGAAACACTGCCCAGTCCTGCACCATCCTCACAATTGTTACTGTGTTTGAGCCCATTGTTGCAGCCACTGTGTCAACCCATCTTGTTGAGGGTCTTCCTCTTTTTCGCTGACCCTCTACTTTACCAAGCATGATGTCCTTCTCCAGGTTCTGGTCCCTCCTGATAACATGTCCGAAGTATGTGAGATGAAGTTTCGCCATCCTCACTTCCAAGGAACATTCTGGCTGTACTTCTTCCAAGGCAGATTTGTTTGTTCTTCTGGCAGTCCATGGGGTATTCAGTATTCTTCGCCAACACCATAATTCAAAGGTGTCAATTCTTCTTTGGCCTTCCTTATTCATTGTCCAGCTTTCACATTCATGTGAGGCAATTGAAAATACTGTGGCTTGGGTCAGGTGCACTTTAGTCCTCAAAGTGACTTCTTTGCTTTTTAACACTTTAAAAATGTCTTTTGCAACAGATTTGCCCAATGCAATGTGTCTTTTGATTTCTTGATGGCTGCTTCCATGGGCATTGATTGTGGACCCAGGTAAAATGAAATCCTTGACAAGTTCAATCTTTTCTCCGTTTATCATAATGTTGCTTATTGGTCCAGTTGTGAGGATTTTTGTTTTCTTTATGTTGAGGTGTAATCCATACTGAAGGCTGTGGTCTTTGATCTTCAGCGGTAAGTGCTTCAAGTCCTTTTGGCTTTCTGCAAACAAGGTTATGTCATCTGCATATTTCAGGCTGTTAATGAGTCTTCCTCCAATCCTGATGCCCTGTTTTTCTTGATATAGTCCAGCTTCTCGGATTGTTTGCTCAGCATGCAGATTGAATAAGTATGGGGAAAGGATATAACCCTGACGCACACTTTTCCTGATTATAAACTACTCAATATCCCCGTGTTCTGTTTGAATGACTGCTTCTTGGTCTATATACAAGTTCTGCATGAACACAATTAAGTGTTATGGAATTCCTGTTTATTATATATTTCTTCGAATTCCCAAGTGATTGTTGAGTCTTAGAAATGTGTGTCTCATAAAGGACATTAGGATGACTGAATGCTGTCCTTTTGAGATGGGCGCTGGATTCCATAGAGAGATAACATAACTGTATAAGGCCTCTGACAGTGAGTTAGGGTGATCAGCAAGAATTTGGACTGAAAGTATTACCTAGCCATATATCTGAAGGTTAGTATCTTCTGTGGAAATATTTACATTTATCTGTATCGAGAGAGTGTATTAGTTTTGTATTACTGCTTAACAAATTACCACAAAATTAGCTGCTTAAAACAACCCCATTTATTAGCTCACAGTACTGTAGGTCAGAAGTGCAACATAGTGTTGCTGGATTTTCTTTTTAGGGCCTCACAAGACCAAATCAGGGTGTTGACAGGGCTGCATTCTTATGTGGAGACTCTAGGAAATAATTCGCTTCAAAGCTCACTCAGGTTGTTGGCCGAAATCAGTTACTCAGTTACTTGTGGTTGTAGGACTGAGGTACTTGTTTCTTTGTTGGCTAACAAGCAGGGGCCTCTCTCAGCTCCTTAAGGCCACCATATTCCTTCTCCCATGGCCTCTGCCATCTTCAAGCCAGCAGTGGTGCCTCAGATATCCCCTGTACTTTGAATCTCCTTTGTACTTTGAATTTCTCTGACTTCCTCTTCTACCACTGGCTGGAGAAAGCACTCTGCTTTTAGGGCATCGTCTAAGCAGATCAGATTCACCTGGATAATCCCCCTTTCTTAAGGCCAACAAAACGTAATCATGGGAGTGATATAATATTCACAGGCTTTGGAGATTTTGTAGGGCATGTTTAGGGGGATCACTTTAGAAAGTCTGCCTACTACAGAGATTATTTGTCTTGATTTCCATGTTTGTTTTCCTTGTCTTTACCTGTTGGCATGTGCTGAAAAGTATAGCTAGCACAAAACTGTGCCAAATAAAATTTGGTGCGTTTGGAGATTGTCTTGCAATTTTAGTATGTGTGTGGACAGGAACTGAGTCTTATGCAATGATTTTTTTTCTATGCCCTGACACTAGAGAATGATGTCAGATGAAGTTTAGGACTAGCCTTTCCAGAAGATAGTAGATCTGACACTGTCCAATACCTGGAAGATCATGGCGTCCATTCTTTAAAGGGATGATGGGGAGGTCATAAGTGAGTGGATGGAAAAGAACTGCTAGAGACTGCAAGCTCAAGAGTGCTTTTGAACTTGAAGGCTTACTTCTTTTAGTCATTCAACAAATATTTCTTGAATGTCTACTGTGGGTCAGGCACTATGTTAAATGCTGGGTATACAACAGTAAACAAAATAGACATGGTCCTTGCCTTCGTGGACTGTATCAGAGACAGATATTAAACAGACACACAAACAAATATGCAAGTACAAATAGAAGTGCCATAAAGAGGAAGATTAGGATGCCATGAGAGAATGGAGAACTTACTGTAGCCTGGGAGATGCAGGACATTTGGACCAGAATTTGGATTAGGATGCAGCAGGGTGAACAATCCAGGGAAGAAAATGCCAGGCAAGAGGAACAGCAAAGGCTCTGAATTTGCCTCAGTAGGAGTTTAGGGGGATGTTTTGAGGAATGCCTATTGAAATACTCTTTTTAGAGATTACCTCATTCCTGCTGAATTCCTGCCTTTGTGATTTATCATGTCAGAACACTTAGAAATAATGCTTTAACATACTGTAGCCCCCAATACCTTCAGTGTTCCATATAGTCCTTTGGATCTAGGTGCTGTAGCATAGTGAGGCTATGGGTTGGGCCAGGTTCTAACCAAGATATGATACCAGTAGGAAGAAGCTAAAGACACTGTTCTGGCCTACCTGTCCAGGTAGCCCTCCTGCTTTTCAGGGTCTGTCCCATGAGATTCCTGCCATATGGTAGTAGAAGTTGATGGCCCACAATACTTGTCGCTTAGGCTGTGAGAGCATCATAATGCCCTTGTACTTCAGGTTCAGATGATCTCTGGTCATACGTTAAATTTGTTCAAGGAGCCTCAAGTCATCAACTGCCGCACTAGGCAGATGGTGGAATTCGACAATAAACGTTTTCCCCTTGAACTTTAGCTCTCTTTCAAGTTTGGGAGGAATTAGATTAGATGAGTCACAATGTGTTGTACATTCTTGCTTCGGATGAGTATTTTAGTCGAATAAAGGTGCTCTCATTGAGAGGATTGCTCTGTACTCCAGGTTGAGCAAAAATGGTAAATCCCTTTGTCTTTCTGTAATTTAGAATGGACTTGATGGTGGTTTTGTTTTTTACCTTCTCTGTCATTTGTGAGGGTGACAGCTTAGAGGTAGGGTGTGGAATGGAGTCATAAATTATGCTTGGAATGGCTAGAATGGTCCCATTTTAACTCTAATTGCACCTTTTTCTTTTCTCCTTTCCTTTTTCATACCTCCCTTCCCTATTTTTTTTTTCTTCCCTAACCTGCATTTGAGTAAGGAGGAAGAATTGAGGAGGTATTGATGGGAATAGGTTTATTCATTGATGATTCTCTGAATGGTGGAAACCGATTCTTTTCCCATCATTGCTTCTATTTTTTTTCTATCCCTCTATTTTAAGCAGCTGTTTCTTGCTGGTTCTGTCTTGCTGGAAGCCAGCCCAGCCCCACTCAGTTTTGTTTCCATGCTGCTATTAAAGGACAATGTCCAGTTAAGAGTGCTTGGAGGTAGGACAATGCGGCAGGGTTGAGAACAGCAGCCCTCTTGGTTCTAGTAACCCTAGGCAACTATTGATTCCTTGAATTAGGATATGAGAAAACTTTTAAATTTATTAGGCAACTTTAGCTTCTGCCCTTGATTTATTTAAAATGGAAGGAAACCAGTTATCAGTTGTTATACCTCAAGTCTTCCCTTTTGCTGAGCTTAAATCAAACAACCTCCCTTTCATATTCTGGGCCTCTTTTACCAAGATAGAAAAATATGCTTGGCACCTGATATCCAGCCAGCCAGGAATTCTTGACATTTGGGAGAGATGTATCCCTAGGCTTTAAAGAATCTACACATTTATAGCAGAAATGTTTGCAAGGTGCTGAATTATGCCTAAATCACATTCCCGTCAAGGTTCTTGGTTTTTGTTTTGAGCATATCCTTACTTACAAGTTACCTGCCTTTTAAAACTTTTGCTTACTTTTATTTTTTCTCACTTGAACTGTTTTTGCAGTGACTGGAGTACACAAATTGCTTTTTTTATTATTGAGCTAGTTTATTGAGGTATAATTTACATGTAGGAAATTCATCTTTGTAGGGTCCAGTTCTGTGAGTTTTGACAGATGCATGCAGCCTGGTTACCACTACCGCAATCATTGCCTCTTTGTGGTCAACCCCTCCTCCTACTCCCAATCGCTGGCAAACACTGCTCTGTTTTCTTTCCTTATAGTTTTGCCACTTCCTGAATGTCATAAAAATGCAATGATATTTTTATAACATGCACTTAGCACAATGCATTTGAGATTCATTTATATGGTTGCATGTATCAATATTTCATTCCTTTTTTTGCTGAGTGCTATTTCGCTGTATGAAATGGAATAGTATGTTTGCCTGTTCATTCACCAGTTGAAGGACATTTGGGTTGTTTACAAGTTCTGGTGATTATGAATACAGTTACTGTAAACGTTTGCATCCAGGTTTTTGCGTAAACCTATGTTTTCATTTCTCTTGGGTAAATATCTAGGAATGAGATTGCTGGTTTGTATGGTAAGTGTATGTTTAACTTTGTAAGAAATAGCCCAACTGTTTTCCAAAGGGGCTGTACCGCTTTGCATTCCTTCCAGCAATGTATAGAGAGCTCCAGTTACTTCACATCCGCCCCAGCACTTGCCAGTTTTGTTTTGTTTTCTTTTTACTTTGTCCATTCTGATAGATGTATAATAGTATCACATTGTGGTTTTAATTTACATTTTTCTAATGACCAATGATATTGAGTATCTTTCCATGTGATTATTTTCCATCTGTAGATCTTCTTTGGTGAAATAACTGTCGAAATCTTTTGACTATTTTTTACATTGGGTTGTATGTAGTTTTCTTACTATTAAAACTTGAGTGTTCTTTATATATTCTGAATACATGTCCTTTACCAGATGGGTATTTTGCAAATATTTTTTTCCCCAGATCTGTAGATTGCCTTTTTACTTTCTTGACAGTTTCTTTGGAAGAACAGAAAATTTAAATGTTCTGTTGAAGATGTTTAAAATTAATTTCCACATAATGTGTATGATCGACTTATCAATCTCAAATTTTGAACCACCAACTAATTTTGAATTCCACTTTTTAATTTAGCAAAAATTTGGTCTTCTGATTTGAGAGCCATCCCTTTTTTAGATTTTTTATTTTTATTTTTTTGCATTTTTTGCATAACCAGTGCTAGAGTTGGCGTCCTTTTTTAAACCAAAGAAACAAAGTTGTGTTTTATTTTTAATTACTCCACATAAACTATTGTGTATGTGACAGTAGTCAACAAAATTGCTCTAGGGTGGCAAAGCCAAGTAGTCAGCTAGGTCCACTCACTATCCAAGGGACCTCCACACACAGCATTGTAGGATGCGATGTAAATTTGTGACTGAACAAAATCAAAAATCACTGCATTTCAACTGAAATGTATGCTCCTTGAGGTTAGGGACTTTTTCTGCTATGTCGCCAGCCGTAGAACAGGGCTAGCCCTCAGAAAATGATTGCTGACAAAAATTCATAATTTGCCTTCTTGAAGGGTGAGGCATGTAAACTCTGGTTCTCAGGGTACAGCTGAGAATGTTAAAGTCTTAAATGCCAGGCGACAGCCAAGAGCCCTCCCCTAGGGACCTCATCTACATCAGAACCACTTTCGGGACCTTGGAGAGAAATCCCAGGGCTCTGCCTTGTTTGACTTTGCAGAGGGAGGCCTCAGTCTCTTGAGGAGGTAACTGAGGTAAGGATACACCAGCATTCTCAGAGAGGCATGCTGTAGAGTTGAATTTCTGTAACTAGGTGCCTTGATATCATTTGTCTAGTTTGATCTGACTGGCATTGCCCTCTTATGACTGGTGCAGAGGCTGCATAACTACCCCCACCTCCAAAACGGTGGCGGGCTTAGGCCAAGGTTGAAGTCATTGGCAGAGCAGAAGCCAGACTGTTTGTGGCAGAGCCCAGCTCATCTCCACCCCATTGCCCCACATTTGTCCTGATACTATTTTGGCCTATGGTGTGTGGTTTCAGCTTGTGGGCCAGCTTTTAATCATGACACGATCCCATCTTTTAAGGGCTAAGTGAGTTCTCCAAGAGAGGAAACTGCTGAAGAGGTTTTCCTCAATTGTTGAGGCACTCTCTTCCTTCTAAGTGTCTTATTTTAAAGGTAATACTAGAGTAAAAAACTGGAAACTCCAGATTTAGGGCAAGGGAAAAATCTGGGGAAAGGGTGGGGGGGGGATTGTGGGGATGGCAGTTGGCCACAGGCGGGCAGGCAGCAATTCACACAAAGTGGTCCCAGCTGCCCCTGGTTTACAGGCTAATCCCGGCTCTGCTCCAGCCTGTCATTCAGGGTAAGCTGCTATCATTAGTGGTTAAACATTTCTGAAAGTATTCTGTCAACTCTGACCACATGCCCTTTCAGGGAAGGGTGGGAGGAGCCAGTGAGCCAGAAGAGTAATGGGACCCACCCTGTTGTCATGCCCAGCTGCTCTGCAGAGGGACAAGGAGCCCGGGTGACTGGAAGTAATCATGGACTTGTCAGAGCCCATGTGTGACACAGGATTGATGTTGCATTCTCTGTGCTGCCCATGTGGCCTGCTACTCCTGGAGGGATACAGCCCTCTGTTGCGGGCCATGAGCACGAAATCAGAGAGGCTCTTTTTTGTCCTTTTAAGGAGATTCTTGGCTGAAATGAACCTTCTGTTAACCACTTTTATCTCTGTCAAGCTCTCTGCCTTCAACACTATACACATATTCACCAGTTGCTGAAGACTGTCTTTCCGTTTGGAACTGGTTTGTGCTCATTCTGCTTTCGATGAGGAGTTGTGGTAAAGTGCTTAATACTAACATTTCTTCCCACGAAGTGGGAACTTTGAAATATTTTTCTTTGACTGAGGTGTGGCTGACAGCATTGATTTATGAAATTAGCTCAGGGAAAAATAAGATGGAAAAAAGAGAGTCCAGATTAAATCTTTATTTCCATAGTTCAGTTGTACCCTCTATCCACTTTCAGCTGTCGCGCAGTCTATAAGTATGAAGCGTTTCAGGATTCTCTAGGTATCGTCTTTTTCTTTTTAGTTTTGGCTCAAGAAACAACAGTCTTTTTTTTTTTTTTTTTTAATTATGTGTTTTTTTTTCCCCTAACCCAAAAGTATGTAAGCTCACTGAAGAAAACTAGAAAAATCTAGAAAAGCACAAGAGTAAAAGTTAAAAGCTTCCATATTTTCATTATCCGAAGATAATCCCTGTTAACATTTTGGTTTATGCCCATCTTGTTATAAAAATCTGTTTCTTGCACTAGAGAAGGAAGGAGGTGGTGGCAGTTCATATTCACCTAGGAGCCTCCCTATTTCTTGTCCTGCAGGCTTGTCGCAACAGTTGGGACTAGAAAGTCTCACCAGCAGGGATGTTCTGGCGGAGGTAGATCCTCCCAGTGGAGGAACTTTTTAATATAGTTTTTAATTAATGCTGCCATTGGCCAAGTGACCAGTGAAGGAGCAGCCTGGGAGTAATTCAGTCTGACTCTTGAGGTCAGACTGCCTGGATTTGAATCTCTGCTCCATCCCTTACTTTCTTTAGGACTTCTCTGTGTCTGTTTTCTCATCTGTAAAATGGGGATGATAATAGTAAGCTAAGAAGCCCTGGTGGCACAACAGTTAAGTGCTCGGCTGCTAACCAAAAGGCCAGTGGTTTGAATCCACCCAGTGGCTCCACAGGAGAAAAGACCTGGTGATGTGCTCCCATAAAGATTACAGCCTAGAAAACCCTATGAGTTGGAAGCAACCTGACTGTACCCAACAACAGTAACAGTAAGCTACCTCTAGGGTTGCCGTATTCAATGAGATAATATATGTAAAGTGCATACCACAGTGCCTGGCACATAATATTAAAGCTTGATGAAAATTATATACTTCCATGTTGTTGCTGTTAGGTGCCATTGGGTCGATTTTCTACTCATGGTGAACCTGTGTGACAGAGTAGCACTACTGTTCCATAGGGTTTTCTTGGCTATAATCTTTATGGAAGCCGATCAACAGATCTTTTTCTCATGGAGCCACTGGGTGGGTTTGAACCACCAACCTTTCGGTTAGCAGCCGAGTGCTTAACCGATGCACTACCAACAAAAACCCAAACCAATCACGTTGCCTTCGAGTCGATCTGACTCATAGTGACACTATAGGGCAGAGTAGAACTGCCCTGTAGGGTTTCCAAGGAGTGGCTGGTGGATTCGAACTGCTGACCTTTTGGTTAGCAACTGAGCTCTTAACTACTGTGCCACCAAGGCTCTGTACCACCAGGGCTCGTATATATTTTCATAGTCAGTATTATTACTTTAATTGCTGATGCTACTGTTATTGCCTTATCTCACGTGGCATAAATTGTTCTCTGGGCCTCTGTTTCATTGCCTGGAGGGGATGCTCTTATCTTCACTGGATAATATTTAAATCATCTTACTGTTGAGGAGTAGCAAATAGTTATTAGTAGAATAATCTTCTTCGAGGAAGCAGCTGAACTGAAGAGCAGTGAGGCTTAGACATTTTTACTGAGTGAATGTAGTCAAGCTACAAAAGGATCTTGAGAATGTATACTACCTGTTGCCTTGTGTTCTCTGAAGATCCCACTATTTTCTTTGTATTGTGGATCCATTTCTGCATTGTTCCTGATTTACTTAGATGGACTGTTAAGTCTGCTTTAGTCATCCTTTCTAGGTAGAACATATCAATATATATGTATACTTAAGTTTTTTAGTATCTTTGACTTCTCTTCCCAAGGGAAGTGTCTTTCTAGCTGTAGAGAAAGTTGATTTGGGTAAGTTTCAGGCTCTTTTTGCCCAATGGGAGAAATATTTCATCTGTAGCCTGTCCAGTGATTCTTGTTTATTTCTAACATTTTAGCCCAATAAAAATAATGTGATGGTCATAGGATATTTTGCCAGTTATTTCAGATGTGCAAGCAATTCACTCTGGATTTGTTTACTACAAGTGGAAAATTTTACAAGAAGTTGCCTTCTGTGCTTTTTACCAACGAGGAAGCTTACCTGGGTCTCTCTGTTTAGAGCCAGGTTCTGTTGAATCAAAGACTAGTGGGGCTATTAATAGGTCTTGTTTCCAATAAATAGTGTGCGGGAGAATACAGTGACTTAGGTGGGACACACTTCTTTCTTTTTCCTAGTGACTTATGTCTGTCTGCTCTATTATTTGAACCCCCCCAGGACGCACAGACATTCAGGTGGTTCAGCCAGAACAACCACAGGATCCAATGAGCAGAGCCCTGGTACTAGGAACCGGCACCGCCAGCCCCTCAAGAACCCAAGTCACAATGGCTTGCCCAACGGCACAGGTGAGTGATAGCACAGAGCACCAGCCTGAAACAAAGCAATGGCCTTGAACCTGTTCTGCCGTGGAGCTGGGACTCTGTCTCCAGTAAAAGAACATGAGTCTGGCTGTGTCAGAATATAGGGTAGGCGAGAGAAGACTCCAGTGTTAAAATGAGTTTGAAACCAACAGTTTTCCAGTTGACCCATCTTTTTTTTTTTTATTTTAAATCTCTGGCTTAGTCTCTATAGGCAAGGTTATTCTTTATATTACTGCACTTTTCATATCTTTGTCATTTCTTATCAACACTGGATTTCATTCAGGGGGAATATCTTATTTATTTATGACACATTTTTTTATTTCCTTAATTTAAGAAAATTATCAGACTTGGGGAAAAGAGGACTGTATTGTTGCTAAGAGCTGGGTTAAAGAAGATGGCAGTGCTATTGAGCAGGTTGGGCTGCTGACTGCCACACTGCCATTGGTGGATGTGCTGTGGCCATTCTAGTGAGGGTCCCATTTGAGAGTAGACAATTAGCCCTGTCACATACACATAAAACCTCTCTGCTCTTGGCTGTGCCTACCTCTAAGTGAGAGCGGAAAGACCTATTTCAAAACAAGTCAATTTTTACCATGCTTTCCCTCTGTCTCTGTCTCATAGTGTTGGATTTGAAAGAAAGAAAGAAAAAAGCTTTTATTTTTCTAAACTTCTTGACGATTGCCAAATCTTTAATGAGTACTGGTCATTTGGTGATTTGTCTTAATTTGGGACAGTTGGGAAGGGACATGGATGTTTCAATAAACTATAGGTGGGAAGTACAGGTGTTTAAATGCAGTTGACATTGAAATAATTTTGTAAATGCTTGTTGGCATAGGCTTTGCATGAAGAGCTAGAAATCTGTAGCAACAGAGCTTCATGTAAGGGTTATCATGGCAGTGCTACTGACCTTTCTGTGACAGACTTATTGAGTAGAAGAAGTATCTTTCAGTTACTCTATAAAAACTTTCATCTCTTTAGAAGTATTTTATGAAGGCTTCAGAGCCCCTCTGATAGCTTATTTTTAAGCCATTGCTGGATTGTACCATTGTCTACAATAAACTGCAGGGATGGAGTGCCCTGCAAGGCGCACTGTGAGAGCCATGGCCTGAATTTCTCCCTGGAGTTTGGGATATGCCTGAGGAATTGTGTTAACTAGCTAGCCCTGAGCCCTGAGGACTAGATGAGCTGGAGATGAATAGTAGCAGCTGCTGTCTCAGCCCACCTGGAGCTCCTGTGCCAACCACTGTATTTACGTGCTAGAACATCCAGTAAGAGCTTGGCCTGGGCTTCCCATCTATGTAAAGGAGACAGCATGGTGGCAGCTGTGGAGGGTGTTATAGAGAACTGCATGCAGTTCTGTGAGTACCAGTAAACAAGCTTCTCTTAGAAGAATAAGTCTTTTGTGGAAAAAGGCCTGTTTTCAAATGGGAAAGGGAAAACTGGCTTTTTGGAACCAGTTGTTTCCTAGATGCCATGGCTGAGCTACCAACCACTTTATTTTTCCGGAAGCCAACATTATTGTAATGTTGAGTTCCCTCAGCCATGTTGGCTTTGCTTATAAAAACTATAGGTAATTGAGTATATGGGGATGGTCTTTGAGTCACTCTTCTTAGACATTTAAACAGATCTGTATTTCCCCTATGTTTATTTTTAGGTAACTTTTATGTATTGTGGTTATCTCCAGGAACATTATGTTCCAGCAGACAAGGCAGGTGCCAGCCATTTCTTCAGAAGGCCAAGTGTCTCTAACCCCAGACTGCCTTGGAAGTGTTTTATGGTGGTGTATCTGAATGCCCAAACTGTTCTTAAAACCCATCTGTGAAGGGCACTAGTTGTGTTTTAGGGCTTGTTGCCTGTTAATATACTAATGCCTTGGCGTCCAGCTCTCCCCTCTCTGCTGTGATGGCGGTTCACCTTTACCTCACAGACAGCCTGGACTTCATAGCCTCTTTTATGTCTACCCAAAGGGTACAGAAAGACCTCCGCTTTACTTTGGGAAGCAGGCAGAAGCACAGGACTAGCAGGGCATCTGAGGATGTGCATGAGGGCATCTTCATCCTTCAGTACGCTACTCTTGGAACTGTGAGGACTAATGCCAAGTGGTGGTAGTGGTAGTGATCTGTGCCTCCAGGAAATGTTTTCAGAGACCTACAAGATTTATCTGCCAAGTCTTTTTGACTGTACTCTGCAGTTAAGCATGAAAAAGACATTTGGGCAAAAATGGAACTGAGTTCCAGGTAGTTTTTTCATGTTGTCACAAACATAAACTATCCATTTTTATAAAATGAAAGTGAATGGCAGCCAATCTGTATAAATGCAATGTTCCTAAGTTTTAGAAGCAGAGGAATAGAGAAATAGACTAATGGTATAGCACTTCATTGGGACTTGTGTGGAATGATTCACTTTCTAATTGTTTTTATTGCAAACATTACCCCCAAAAATTGTATCTCTAACTCCTCTCTTAAATATGATTTCCATGCACATAGGTGGGGAGTAATACTGGCCACACTCAGATCCTGACTCCCCACATACCAGACTTTCTGGGCCTTAGTTTTCTCACTTATAAAATTAAGACGAGCATATGTCTCATAGGGTCTTTATAAGGAAAAAATTATAGAAAATATGTAGCATGCTTGGCATAGTACCTGGCACATAGTAATCTCTCAGTCAAAGTTAACTATAATATTTCTTTGAGTAATTTCATACAGTCATAATTATGCAGTATGTATATATGTTCATTCTTCACTTTGTTATTTCTTACACGCACTTCCAGGTATTTATGCGGTCTTTGTGTTTACCTTTTTTAGTGGCCCCATGCTACTTCATAGTTAATATGCCATAATTCTTTAACTATTCCTCAATTCTTGTGTATTTCCTTATTATAAAATAATCCTACTGTAAGCATCTTTGCATATAGCTTTGTTTATTCTTAGAATGAAGTTCATGAGTCAAAGAATAGGAATTTTTAAAAGATGAGATTTAATGTATATTGCTAGATTGCCTTCCAAAAGGATTGAAGCAATCGTATATCCAAAAGCAATGTAAAATTTTCATAAAGTGGTATATGAGGTTAATTTTCCCCTGGAGCCTTGTTTATCATTTTTTAAATTGGTTTATTATTTTTGCTGATATTAAGTGCCATCTCGGTATTTTAACATCCCTGCGTTTTTTCACTTACTGGCTGATCGACTATTTCTTTTCTCTCGTGTGACTTTTTTTGTGGTGCTTGATTATGTGTCCTTTGGAGATTTAGAAGTTTATTTTATAGATTTGTATAAGCTCTTCATATAGTCTGGGTAAAAATTTTATCTGTTACATTTATAAGTTGTGTATCATTGTTTTGCATTTTATCTTATTTTCCATGGCTTTTTTAAAAAAAAAAGGGGGGGGGGAGGGGATTAAAAATTTAAAAAATAATTGCCTTACCTTTTTTTATATGTGATTTCACCTTTTGCCTTGTGAAAAGATTCTTTTTCTGTAGATAGGAAACTTTATTCTGTTTTCTTCTACTTTTTTCCCCATGATGTGATTAAAGGAAAAAACAAAAAATAATTCTACTGGAATAGATATCTGTGTCACATACACACATACATATACACAATGAGGGCTGGATCTAAATTAGCTTTTCTTTATATTGGGATCCTGTTATCCCAGAAACATTAATTAGTTTCTTTTCTCTCTGTGATTCTACTTAGGATGTATCACATATCCCATTCTTATGTATACTGAGAATTTATTTCTGGATTCTTTACTCATTCCAATTATTTGTTTCTGACTTTGAGCCAGCCTGTGATGTGTTATAGTATGTTTTTTACATCTAGGAGGTGTGGTCGTGTCCTGCCTTATTACTTTTTCTCCATGATGTTCTTTTGGTAGTTTATAAGTTTTCTAAACAAATTTTAGGCTTGAATTCTTAGAAGTGTGATGGAATATAAATGGGAATTATGTTAATGTATATATTGATGGGTGGGAAAAATTTAACCTTCCCATCTGGTAGCATGGCATAACTGTTCATTTTTAAGTTTTCTTCTTTTTTTCCCCACTTAATTTAATTTTTTAATATAAGCCTCACGTATCCTGTGTCCCATTAATTATTTTTGTAGTTTTGATTGCTCTTGTGAAAAGCTGACTGATCCACTGCATTGGAAGTGCAGTTGTTTGGGTTTCATTTATGAGAGATATCGACTTCTTTAATGACTCACTTTACTGTGCAGCATATGTTATGAGCTGATCTTCAGTGTAAAAAGCTTCTGTTGTTGGTGATTGCCTTCTACGTGCCTGAGTGTAAGGGCTGAAAAGACCCATGTGTTCACCAGTAGCCTGTGCTCCACCACACACACCTAAGGATCTTGGAACACACAGTGAGCTGGCACTGTGTCTAGGATTAAGGGAAAGAATTTCCAATTCTTGATCTTTTTTTGGCTGTGACTAGAGTATGTCTTAGTCTTGAATGAATATCTGATTCATAAAGTTAGGATGTTTAACCAACATCACAGAGAGAACCTTGTGAAATGCCTACAGTTGCAGAAACCAGAGGCTTAACTGCCATTTTACCTACTTACCCATTAACCCTCTCATCTTGGTACCCAGTTCTTCTTTCCATAGCTGAGAGCCATCTTCATCCCCCTACCCAACCCCTAACGCACACACAATTGCTTTTACCCCATGGTGTTGTAGATTTGAGTACCATTTCTTCTTGCTCACTTTGCTGGACATCTCTTAGTGGTACCTCAGTTTTCTCTTCAGTAAAATGGGAATAATAAAAATCTTTTCATAGGGCATTGGAAAGATAAATGAGCTAATGAAAGTGAACTTGTTAAAGGCAATGGGGGATCCTGAATTGGATCCTAGAACTGAAAGAGGTTATTAGTGGAAAAGCTAGTGACATCCAAATAAAGTTCAGAGTTTAGCTAATAGTAATGTACTAATGTTAAATTTCTTTCTTTTTTTTTTTTTAGTTTTGATAAATGTGTCATGGTTATGTAACATGGCAACATGAGGAAAAGCCAGGTGCAGGGCACACTGTCTTTGTACTACCTTTGTAACTTTTCTATAAATCCAAAATTATCCCAAAATAAATTTTTTTTTTTAAAGAACCTGCTTTACAAATGATAGTGTTGTACAAATTTCAGGCAGTTTTATTTCAAATATCTTTCTTTTGTTAGATTATTAGTTTTATTTAACAAGTCTTTATTGAGCAAACATTTATCAAATGCCATTTTTGCTAAGTATTACAGACATTGTAAAGAATATAAGATTAGGCCCCTACCCTATACCGTTTCCAAAAAGGAAGTTGAAAATACATCATCAACTAAGTATCAACACAGCAAGTGTCACAATGGCTGTGTGGTTGTGTAGAACACAGGTGCTATGGGCTATGAAAAGGGAATAATCACCCTAGGCTGAAGTGGTGGGGAGGACATCCTGGAAGGAGGGCTGATGTAAGCAAAGAGATGGAGGCACGAACAGAGAAGACAGAGTGGCAGTAGTAAAAAGTAAGGAAATAAAGGGAGATAAGTTATGTACATCAAATAATTAAGATTAATGGTTAGAGAACGTTGGCCATATTGAATGAGAGAAGATGTAAAACACAAAAGTTTTTAAAAATAGGATGAAGTTGTAACTCTTTGATTTGATGACCCAGTTTTTCTCTCTACTTGAAGCAACATGATGGTTTGAGTATGGTGCCCTGTCACTGGTTTACCAGAGTGACTTTGGGCCAGTAACTTAATTTGTCTGAACTTTAGTTTCTTCTGACTGTAAGAAGTGATGGGATGGATTTAACTCTGAGGTTCTTTCAAGCTCTCATGTTCTGTATATGTAGTTGGAATCAACTCGATGGCAGCGCATTTGGTTTTGGTTTATATATATATACATATGTACACACAGATATACCCAGACATATATATGTATGTATATATATGCACACACAGACATACATATACAAAATCTTTGAGAGCAGAGAGTGTAAGCATGGGCACAGAAAGCTTGTCAACACTAGGATATCCAGCTTTCATTCTATTTCCAAAACTAAACTTAAGGTGTAGCACTAAACAGATGAGTTACTCCGGTAAATCAAAGACTCCCGGATAGTCCTTTGAATGGATATAGTCTTGGTGGGAACCCTTCTAACTAGATTTGCAGGGTAGGCAAATAGTTGATAAGGGACAGTGTCTTAGTCATCTAGTGCTGCCGTAACAGAAATACCACAAGTGGATGGCTTTAACAAAGAGAAGTTTATTTTCTCACTGTCCAGTAGGCTAGAAATCCGAATTCAGGGCACTGGCTCCAGAGGAAGGATTTCTCTTTGTGTCGGCTCTGGAGGAAGGTCCTTGTCATTAGTCTTCCCTTGGTCTGGAAGCATCTCAGTGCAGGAACCTCAGGTCCAAAGTATGCACTCTGCTCATGGCACTGCTTTCTTGGTGGTAGGAGGTCCTACTGTCCCTCTGCTCACTTTTCTCTTTCATATCTCAAAAGAGATTGGCTTAAGACACTATCTAATCTTGTAGATCTCATCAATATAACTGCCACTGATCCATCTTATTACATCATAGTGATAGAATTTACAACATATAGGGAAATCATATCAGATGATAAAATGGTAGACAATCATACAACACTGGGAATTATGACCTAGCCAAGTTGACGGGTATTTTGGGGGGACACAGTTCAATCCATGACAGACATTTCTCTTTATAAGTGTATTCCAGCCAATAAATGAGGAAGGTTTAATAGAGTTAGCAGACTTTGTGACAACAGTGGTTAAGAGCTTGGCTGCTAACCAAAAGGTCCTCAGTTTGAATCTACCAGTTACTCCTTGGAAACCCTATGAGGCAGTTCTACTTTGTCCTATAGGGTCGCTATGAGTCACGAGTTTTTTTGGTCCTTAATAGAATTAGAATATTACTGTTTTGCAGCCTCCAGTGAATTAATAGATTTAGGCAACAATCATGAATGGTGGCTAACATGGCAAAAGAGAGACAACCAGACAATATATGCCTTCTCCATCCATGCCACAAAAATTGAATATATATAAAATTTAAAAGAATATTGAAATGAACCCATCACCCAACTTCAACTGTTATTGACTCATGGCCATTTTAATTTTATCTACAGGCCCATCCACCTCTCTTCTCCCCACTTTTCCTCCTTACTCCCAAATTATTGCATTTAAATTTTTGATATTACCAAACTGTTCTCCAAAGACTTCTAGCAATTTCCACTTCCACCAGCAGTATGTGAAAATGCCTGTTTTTGTTATACTCTTACCAGTGTGTGATTAAACATTTTCATCCCGGTCAGTCTGATAAATTAAAAAATGGTATTTCATTATAGCCTTAAATTACATTTCTTGTATCATAATTGAAATTGATCATTTTTCATATGTGTAAGAGTAATTTATATTTCCTTACTGTTAGGTGTTTGTTCATATTTTTTATCTTTTTCTTATTGATTTGTAGGGGTTCTTTTTCATATGAAAGAAATTAGCAATTGGTTTGTAATATGAGTTGGTAATAATTTTCCCAGTTTGTTGTTTTCCTTTTGACTTTGCTTGTGATGTTTTTGCTATGTAGAAATTTTTAATTTTAATGTAGTTGAATTCATCCATCTTTTATGACTTCTAAATTTTATGTGATACTTGAAGTTTTCACTTTGAGATTATGAAAATATTCTTCCCTATTTTCTTTAGTTCCTCTGTAGTTTTAGAAACCCTAGTGGCATAGTGGTTAAGAGCTACGGTTGCTAACCAAAAGGTTGGCAGTTCAAATCCACCAGGTGCTCCTTGAAAACCCCATGGGGCAGTTCTACTCTGTCCTATAGGGTCACTATGAGTCAGAATCGACTTGATGGCAACAAGTTTTTTGGTAGTTTCATTTTTTATGTCAACGTTTCTGATCCATCGCGAATTTATTTTGATATAAAGAATGACGTAGAGGTACAACTTAATTCTTTTCCTAGTATACTACCTAGTTGTCCCAGCACTGTTTATTGAATAATCTGTTTAAAATTCCATCTTTGTAAAAAAATAAATGAATAAAGTGCCGTCTTTGTGATATACTAAATTGGTATGTATATTGAATTCTACTTCTGAATTTTCTTGTATTCATCTAGCAGTACCACATCGTTTTAATTGTTGTAGCCTTACAGTATATTTTAATACTTTAGAGAACTAGTATTCCTACACACTGTTCTTCTTTAGAATTTTCATAGCTATTCTTGTGTATATATTTTTCCTTATGCATTTTAGAATGAATTTATCTAGTTCTCAAAAAAGTCATGATTGTGTTTTTTCAAGTTAGAATTGAGTTAGAGTTGTAGATTTACATAAAGAGAATTGACATCTGTTGTGTTTTACTAACTTGGGTGAGATAGAATAGTCATATAAATACAAAATTTTGCATTTATGTTGGGGAAACATCAATTGCACAGGATTTAGTCATTTATTAAACAAGTTATTTAATTTATGTGCCAGATAGTATTTCATACACAGGGGAGAAAGCAAATGAATAAATTGTAGGCCGTCCGTAGCCTCAGGCCCTTGCTATTTGGTAAGATCAAGCTTGGCATCACATATTGTGAAGAAATTTTAGTTTCAGCTGACAGCCAATCTCATGTTAGCCAACTGGGTCATGTGGTTGTTTCAGAATTATTACAATCTTGGGTCGCATTAGAGCATGTGCAGAGGGAGGAGTAGAGTGTGTGAGTGAGTGGTCCAGGCTCTGGAGGCAGACAGTCTCGTTAAAACCCGTTGTTGTTGAGTTGATTCTGACTCGAAGCAGACAGTAGGGTTGTGAAATAGTTGCTGTGTGACCTTGGGCAGGTTATTAACCTCTTTGAGACTCAGTTTCCTCAACTGTAAAATGGGGGATATTAGTTGTACTTTACTCATGTGGGGCTGATTGCATGTGAGGTTTAAATGAGATAATCCATGTAAAGTGCTTTGCACCTCGTCTGGCACACACCAAGCGTTCCATAAATGTTAGTGGTTGTTGTTGTCAGCTGCCTTTGAGTCCACTCCTGACTCATCGAGACCCCATGCACAATGGAATGAAATGCTGCCAGGAGCTACGCCATCCCCATGATTGGTTGCGGATTAGACCATTGTGATTTAATTGAGTTTAATTGGGTTTTCATTGGCTGCTTTTCAGAAGTAGATCACCAGGCCTTTCTTCCAAATGTTAACTAGTGTATTTATATTGCTATTTATATTTGTAATCTGACTCTGCTGGTCTGATGGTATTTGAATTATTATGTTCAATTCCTGATAACATTATTTAAAAGCGGCAGTAGAAGATGGTATCTAGAAGAGGGCAGCCAGATGCATGGTAAGCACGGGGTTGCTGGTAACAGGGCCATTCAAGAAACATTGAAGAAATGGTAGGCCTTTACTCTGGGAAAGGGATGGCTACTGAGAAATAGGGTAGCCAGATACTTGTTTTGCATTGTTTTGGTATGGGGTTAGGAAACTAAGATCAGCTAGTTGAATGCAGCTTAACATAATAAAAACTTTCTGGCAGTTACATCTGTTCAACAATAAAATGGCTCTCTAGTGAGCTCCCTGTCAGAGGAATGTTCAAGAAGCTGGGTAACCATTTGTTAGGGAAACTACAAAAAGAATTTTTGAATTAGGAAGATGAGGCTAAAAGACAACTAAGGGTTTTTCCTACGAAATTCTAGTATAAATGTGCACATATGCTATCACATGTATAGAAAATTCTCTGCATATTGCTTATTTATTTTCAAAGAATTACAATTCTTCAAAAAACTTATTTGACTCTTTCTTTTTTATTGATGTAATTAAATGAAGTTTACATTTCAAGTTAGTCTCCCATAAGAATTTTTTTTTTTTTAACGTACATTGTTATGAGACCCCAACTGCTCACCCCATTCTGCGACAGCACACTCCTCCCCTCCGCCCCTGATTCCCCGTGAACATTCAACCGGCTCCTAACTCTCTCTCCCTTCCCCTCTCACCTCTGGCCAGAAGCCGCCCCTTTGGTCTCTTATATCTACTTGCCTAGGAGGCACATTCTTCACGAATATCACTTTATGTCCCACGGTCCAGTCCAATCCCTGTCTGAAGAGTTGGCATCAGAAATTGTTTTAGTTCTGGGGTGATGGAGAGACCAGGGTATTTGACTCTTTTTTGATGTAGAGGATATTGCAGTGCCCTGGGGTCCTTGTGAACATATGTGATCATCAAAGAAATGAAGAAGCAGAGAAATAAGGAGACTTGGCAACTAGCTTATTTCACTTCTGTCTCTGTCTTTTACTACCTTGGAGACAAGTCCCTTAGCTTCTGTGCCCCATCTTTTTCATCTGGAGTACTAATCCTTGCTTCCTACTTTGAGTATGAGTCTTTAAAAGAATAAGAACATTATTGGAAGTTTTCTGCCTTTTCTTGTATATGGAGCTTTTTTTTTTCTCTTTACTATTTCTTTTTAAAAAAACTTTATTGTGTTTTAGGTGAAAGTTTACAGCACAAATTAGTTTCTCATTCAAAAATTTATACACAGATTGTTTTATGACATTGGTTGCAATCCCCATAATGTGTCTTTTTTCCCTTTATACTTTGGGTTCCTGGTTTCCGTTCTTTCTGGTTTCCTGTCCCTTCCTGCCTTCTCCGCTTTGCTTTTGGGCAGGTGTTGCGCATTTAATCTCCATACTAGATTGAACTAAGGAGGACACTCCTCGTGTGTTATTGTTTGTCTTATAGGCCTGTCTAATCTTTGGCTGAAAGGTGGACTTCGGGAGTGGCTTCAGTTCTGAATTAGCAGGGTGTCCAGGGGCCGTGTCTCGGGGTTCCTCCAGTCTCTGTCAGACCAGTAAGTCTGGTCTTTTTTTGTGAATTTAAATTTTATTTTACATTTTTCTTCCACTCCGTCTGGAACCATCTATTGTGATCCCTGTTACAGTGGTCGGTGGTGGTAGCTGGGCACCATGTAGTTCTTCTGGGCTCAGGCTGGTGGAGGCTGTGGTTCATGTGGTCCATTAGTCCTTTGGACTGATATTGTATGGAACCTTTTGAAGGAAAGTGTTATTCTTGCCTTGTAGACTACTGACAAGTTTAAAAAGTATATGATCCTATAAATTTGGCTTTGGCCTTGCTCCATTTAGCACCATAACACTTCCCTGTTACTTCATCTTTCCTGCTACTTTTTTATTGTAATAAATGTAACCACAGCATGTTATAAAAACCTAATAAAGTTATATAAAAAAGAGGTGGTATTTAATTGTTTCAGATTTATCTCTTTTTTTTGAGCAGGCACGACTGGCTTGCTGTAATTTCCTAAGTTATGTACTGTGAAACCTTTTCCTGTCACCTGATACACTTATGGTAGCATTATAGGTGGTGTGTTAGCATGTTAAACGAACAGTGAACAACTAGTAAATGTGAGCAGAATTCTCAGCTGATCTTTAAAATATGATTTCTGTGTTTTCAGTGAATGACGAAGCCACTGCAGCCACTGCAGCCACTGACCCTGAAGAACCTTCTGTTGTTGGTGTGACATCCTCACCTGCTGCAGTGTCGAATGTGACCCCGAACCCCAATGCAGCCTCTCTCCCTGCACCAGCCACACCAGCTGAAGGAGAGGAGCCAGGCACCTCGGGCACTCAGCAGCTCTCAACGACTGCCCAGGCCCCTGATGCTCTGCCTGCTGGGTGAGTGGCTTCTGTCCCGCAACAGCGCTTTCCTCCTGCAAAGACCAAGGCTCCCTCACTGGGGCAGAAGCAACATGGTTATTTATTACCAAGTGGCCAGTGGTCTCTGGGGAGAGGGGAGTCTGCCATGCATAGGAGCCAGGGGGGTATGGAAGAACTGCTTGCTCTACATAAATCTTAAAAAGAATCTAAATCATCTAGGACAGAATCACTACTACCTTATACTGTGAGTTTAAATGAATAGCTTGACTCTTTGAGTGTGGCTTTTATAGAACAAGGAGCTCATTTTGTCTTCCTAAATCGTTGGAGGGTGTGTGCATAGATCCCGTCTAGAAAACGGCTTTTCTCTGTTGATTTGTATCTTATATTCCTATAGAGGACTTAGGCTTAGACTCTGATATTATATGTTGTCTGACTCCCTGTGGAGCCCTGGTGGTGCAGTGGTTAAGAGCTCAGTTACTAGCCAAAACGTTGGCAGTTTGAATCCACCAGCTGCTCCTTGGAAACCTATGGGGTAGTTCTACTCTGTCCTGTAGGGTTGCTATGAATCAGAATCAACTTGATGGCAGTGGATTTTTTTTTTTTTTGGCTCCCCATAGCCAGGTTTGATGTTAACGTGAGCTGCCAGTTTTCTTGCCATTCTTTAGTTCACAATTAAATCTTACGGTAAAGACCCTGGGTGGTAAGAAGATTGGCTTCAGTAAGCCAAAGGGAAGACCAAGTTTGGCTATATAGTGAGTGGAGATTAAGAACATGGACTTGGGAATCAAATAGATCTAGGTTTGAATCCTTGCTGCTATGTGGCCTTGACTGAGTGAATTATTGACTCTGAGCTCATGTCCTCCTCTGTAATGTGGAGATAATAACCATACATATCTCTCCAGGAAATTGAGAGGCTCAGATAAGATGTGTGTGAAGCACCCAGGGAATGACGGGTGTTGGACCTGGTGAATGATGTTTTTGAAGTGCTTGTGAAGGGACCATAAAGGAGGGGATTGCTTCTGAACTGGACAGTGAAGTCTTGTCTCAGTGACTTATAGTCAGTGACAGTCCTATTGTGGGCCTGCTGTCTGTCCTGGTTATTAGTTTGGTACCAAGGAAACCAGTGTTTGTATGGCTGCAGTCACCATCAGGCCGATGTTTGCTTGATGTGGTGTGTGGGGATGGTCTTCTGGGCCCTTACAATCATAAAGGAAAAGAAACAGATGCCTCTCCTCTTGCTTGATGTCTAATGTGCTATCTTGTTCTTAATCCACTTTAGAACTCAGCTGTTGAAACAAAAACCCTAAATCTGAAGGACTGTGCGATTTTTACCATGTACATATTGGATCTCTAGCACTTGGCACCTACCTAACGCATCTCTCTTAATTAAGTAAACTGAAGGAATGAAGAGTGTTGCAGATATACTTAATACAGCAAACCTGGAGAGAATCAGGAGGGTTGAGAGGCGACTCTGAAAAATTTTTGTGAATTGTTTGATTTTGTGAAAAAATCAATAACCAATCGCTTATGTCCAATTACTCCCTACAGAGATGTCTTTTCTCTTTTGTATGTGGTAAAGACTACTCGAAAGACCTTTGTTTTGTTTATAATTTCAAATCTGTATGCTATAATTTTGGGGGAGCAGAGCAGAATCATGTTGGCAGAAGGAGAGAAAATGGCCGCCTGCGTCCCCTGTGAGCTGTTTGTTTTCTTTCCGCTGAGCAAATGCCTGGAAGGCCGGCTTCACTCCTGTGTCAGTCACAGGCAATTAGGGCTAATGGCTCAACATGTCTTTATGTAGGGTGTGTGTGAGGGTTACTGTTCTAAAGGATTGGGCGCTTCCTGTTTCCAGGCAGCTGGAAAACTCCAGGCTCTGAAAAAGCTCTTTATTCTAAATCTGGCGGATTGAGCAGCCCAGGAAAGCCTATTTCCCTCCCTCATCCTGCCAGAGGCCAAAACACTTTTCTGAGGTAGAGTTTGAACAGCATCTTTTCCCTGGAGCATTTAGAACGTGACCAGGCCCATGTGCAGATCTGAGAAGGCTGCCCCCTGACCCCCTTTAACATGTATGATGGTCCAGAGAATGGTATTGGGGGCCTAGTTTTCTAGCCCGGACAGGCTTCCAGATGCCTATCTCTAAGACGACTAAGAGAGCTTCTGTACTTTGTGGGCTGTCTCAGCACCTGGAGAGCATCAGCTGTCTAACCAGAGAGTGCCACTAGCATGGCTGAGTATGTGGTAGTAAGAATGGCAGACTTTCAGCTTGCTGTTCTGTAAGGCAACCCAGAACAGGCATGCTTTCTACAGTGATCCTTCCAATTCTTTGACCTACTGTCCCCACCCAGCTTATTTACATCTTCAGGAGATCCAGACAAGTTGTTGTTAGGTGCCTTTGAGTTGGTTCCAACTCATAGCGATACTGAATACAGCAGAACGAAACACTGCCTGATCCTGCACCATCCTCACGGTCATTGCTATGCTTAGGCCCATTTTGCAACCACTGTGTCAGTCCATCTCATTGAGGGTCTTCCTTTTTTTCATTGACCCTCTACTTTACCAAGTATGATTTCTCCAGGGACTTATCCCTGCTGATAACTGTCCAAAGTATGTGAGATGAAGTCTCGCCATCCTCACTTCTAAGGAGCATTCTGGCTGTACTTCTAAGGCAGATTTGCTCATTTTTCTGGCAGTCTATGGTGTATTCAACATTCTTTGCCAACACCATAATTCAAAGGCGTCAATTCTTCTTCAGCCTTACTTGTTCATTGTCCAGCTTTCGCATGCACATGAGGCAATTGAAAATACCTTGGCTTGGGTCAGGTGCACCTTAGCCCTCAAAGTGACATCTTTGCTTTTTAACACTTTAAAGAGGTCTTTTGCAGCAGATTTGCCCATTGCAATACATCATTTGTTTTCTTGACCGCTGCTTCCAGACAAGACAGGTTATATAGTCCTGGTATTTTGGCTTCAGGAGTCAAGGAAGCAGTAAGAGTGAAATATGTCATTCTAATCCAAATACCAACAGAGTCATTCTCTTGTGTGCAGAGAGAGTGAAGTGGCGTTACATAGGAAATGTGCCTTCTCCCTGAATTTGCAGAATATCTTTATCTTCTATGAGGGTATAGAAATCTAGTTTCTGTTTAATTGAGCATCTACTACTGCCCAACTAATATACTAAAGATTTTACATGGTTCATTAAACAAAATATTCATTAGTACTTACTATGTGTCAGGTCCAGGGCAAGTGCTGTGCTGAATAAGAAATGGTCCTTGTGCTCCGATTGTTTTACAATACCTGCTCTGGTCACTCTGAGTTCTCCTCCTTGGTGACCTCATCCATGCACTTGGCTTCCGTTGGGATCTGATGCCAACTCCTGTATTTATATCTTGAGTCCATTCTTCTCTCCTCACCCATTGCCCACTGCCTGGATAGCTTCACTTGAGTTTCTTAACCCAACGTCTTAAATCCAGCCTATCTAAAATGGAACTCATTATCCTACCCACCCCAGCCTGGCTAGAATCTAGTCTCCATCCTGATAATGATGCCACCATTCACCTAAGCGACCATCAAGCCAGACATCTTTTCCTTCTCCCTGACATCCATCCAGGCATCAAGCCTTGTCTCTACCCCTAGATCATGCTCTCTCAGGTCCCTGTACTTTTTTTCTTAGCACTGATTGCAAATGTAATTTAAATAATGATTTATTGAGTGACTATCCCCCACGATACTGTAAGTGCCGTGTGGGTGGGAATCAGGTCTTTTTTGTTTGCCATAGTATGTCCATTGCCTAGCACAGTGCCTGATGCACAGTGGGACCCCAGGAAATAGTTTTTAAGTGAAAGATTGATTGTCTTGACTCACACGTCTGTCCACTTTTCTGTATATTTTTGCCATATTCCAGACCACATTACCCTTATCTGTCACTCAGATAACTATTGACTATTCTTCCCTCTCTTGTCTATTTTGACGTTTTTAAATAAAAATCTGAGCATTTCATTCCACCATTTAAAATGCTGCAGTGGCTTCCTATTGCCTCTAGGGATAAATTCCCAAATCCTTAGCAAGGCCTAAAAACCCTGCATGATATGACCCCACTTACCCCTCGAACCTCCCATGGAAGGTACTCTCTTCTTTGCTTTTTAAGCTCTAGCCATAATAACTTATTTTAGTTTCACAAATGCACCATCCTCTTGCCCAGCATAACTAGTTGCTCTTTCTGAAGGCTTCCTCACTGTTTGTCCATTAATTCCTTTACATCTTCAAATCACAGCTGAATCAGTAATTCCTCTGGGAATCCTTCTCTGATCCTTGGTAGATGATGCCATATGTACTTCCATTGTAACTCTTGTAATTGCTTGTTGCATGTCTGCTTGCCCTGCTGGGTGGAAAATGCCAAGATGGCAGGGAGCCTGGTACAAAGTAGGCCCCCAAGAAATATTCTAATGAATAAGTGAATAAATTTAAATGCCATCTTTTTTTCCCTTCACCTGAATGAATGTGTTCTACTTCTTTGCTGCCTCAAAGAAAGAGCAAGTCGAGGAGCATGACATTTTCTTCCCAAGGGCAAGAAGTTGAGCCTAATGCTGTCACTCACTGGGCTGCCTGGCTTCGGGTTCAAATATGCATCTTTCACAGGTTCCAGGAGGGTCTTCTCTGCTCACTAGGGGTTCCTTGTGCACAGAGGGGTGCTGGGAAGTGTATTTCCTGTTGGCTAATGTGTTTCTGGGAAACCCTGCTTGCGTAGTGGTTAAAAGCTACAGCCTCTAACCAAAATGTCAGTAGTTTGAATCCACCAGGTGCTCCTTGGAAACCCTATGCAGCAGTTCTACTCTGTCCTATAGGGTCATTGTGAGTCGGAATAGACTTGAGGGCAATGGGTTTGGTTTTAATGTGTTTCTGAGCCAAGCTAGATTGTTTTCTCAAAGCTTTAGTTGTCTCTGTCCAACTTTATCTTCTCAACCCCTTCACTCTCCTTGACTGAACAATAGTGAGCAAAGATGGAAACCTGGTGCTTAGCTGGTAACCTAAAGGTCGGTGGTTTGAACCCACTATCTTTCCTCGGGAGAAAGATGTGGCAGTCTGCTTCCGTAAAGATTACAGCCTTGGACAGCCTGTGGGGCAGTTCTACTCTATCCTTCAGGTTGCTATGAGTCAGAATTGACTTGAGGGCAACGGGTTTTGTTTTGTGGTTTTTATTTTTTCTTTTTTTGGTTTAGTGAGCCAGGTTCACTTAAGGATTCCAAGTGGTTATTTTTCAGTTTGCCACCTTGTCTTTCTGACATTTGTTGCAGGTTCTGGTCATAAAGAGGTCACACATGTCTGTGTTTTTTAGGGACTAAAGGTTACCAAAAGCAGGAATGCATTAATCCAAATGCAACACCCTCTTACTTTTTCTCTCTCCTTGTTCTCTAAGCGTCCCTGGTGGTGCAGTGGTTAAGTGTTTGGCTGCTAACCAAAAGGTCGGCAGTTCAAATCCACCAGCTGCTGCTTGGAAACCGTATGGGGCAGTTCTACTGTGTTCTGTAGAGTTACTATGAGTCGGAATCGACTCGATGGCAATGGGTTTTTTTGGTTCTCTAAACTCCACTGCTTTCTATTAAAAAAAAATTATTGTGGTAAAACATATATAACAAAATATTTGCCATTTTTACCCTTTTAAAGTATGATTCAGTGACATTAATTACATTCATAGTGTTGTACGACCATCACCACTACCTACTTCCAAAAGTTTTTCATCACCCCAAACAGAAACTAAGCACCCCTTAAGCAGTTAACTTCCTATTTCCCCATCACTCAGCCTCTGGTAACCACTAATAAACTTTTGTCTTTATGCATTTGCTTATTCTAAGTATTTCATATAAGTGGGATCATACAATATTTGTCCTTTTGTATCTGACTTATTCACTCAGCATAATGTTTTTCAAGGTTCTTCCATGTCATAACTTTTATCAGAACTTCATTTCTCTTCATGGATGAATAATATCCTATTGTATGGATATACCGCATTTTCTTTATCCATTCATCTGTTGATGGATATGAGTTATTTCTACCTTTTGCTATTCTGAATAATGCTGCAAAGAACATTGGCGTACAAGTCCCTGTTTGTGTTCCCACTTTTAAGTTTCTTGGGCATATATCTAAGAGCGGAATTGCCAGGTCATATGATAATTCTATGTTTAACTTTTTGAGGAATCACCCAAGTGTTTTCTATAAGAGCTACATCATTTTACATTCCCACCAGCAGTGCATAAGCAGTCCAATTTCTCTGCTTCCTCACCAGCACTTTTCTGTTTTTCTGATTAGAGCCATCCTGCTGGGTGTGAAGTGGTATCTCATTGTAGTTTTGATTTGCGTTTCCCTAGTGACTAATGGGAGCCCTCGTGGCCCAGTGGTGAAGTGCTATGGCTGCTAACCAAAAGGTCAGCAGTTTGAATCCACCGGCTGCTCCTTGGAAACCCTATGGGGCAGTTCTACTCTGTCCTGCAGGGTCACTATGAGTTGGAATCGACTTGACGGCAATGAGTTTTTTTTAATGACTAGTGATGTTGAGTATCTTTTCATATGTTGATTGGTCATTTGTATATCTTCTTGGAGAAGTATCTATTCACGTCCTTTGCTCATTTTTAAATTTGGGTTATCTTTTTGTTGTTGTTGAGTTTTAGGAGTTCTTTTTATATTCTGGATATTAAACCTGTATCAGATATGTGGTTCCCAAATATTTTCACCAGTTCTGTAGGTTGCCTCTTCACATTCTTCATAAAGTCCTTCGATGCATAAAAGTCTTTAATTTTGGTGAAGTCTAATTTATCTATTTTTTTCCTTTGTTGCTTATGCTTTTATACAGCTTTTAATTTAATTAGCATGAAAGAAGCCAATTGGAAGGGTGTGAATTTTTCAGATTGCAAATGTCCATTACAGGAGGGGTGCTGGGAAGGCACAGGAGGCATAGTGAGAGAGTGGTTCAGGCAGTGGGCAATGGGACATGAGGCCTTTATGGTCAGCTGGGTCTGCATCTGGTTTTTATCAGCACTGAGCCCACTTTGGGGACTGAGTTCTCATGAACTGACAGTGTGTACGTGGCTTAGATAAACTCCAAGAGCGTCCCAGTCTCTGCAGCTCACTCAGGCCCTTGCACACAGAGGCACATTATTTTACCCTGGCAACGAGCACACTGCTGTGGTTTCTTACATAAGGGAGGGCGTTGTGCTTTGGACTGCCAACTTACCTCTGTGCTGCCATTTCATACCATCCTTTTTCTCCGCAGTCATTGACCACTGTGTCTGTTTTCTGCCTCAGAGTACAATTAATTGAGGAGGGGTGTTTTCTAGATCTTTCAGAATTGTCATATTCACAACCCCCACTCCAAATTACTGAGATCCAGAGGCACATTCTCCAGGTAGTGCAGGAGACACCATCAAGGATGACATCCTCGTAAGAGTTCTTTGATGTTTTGTTTGTAGAGACACTTTAATAAATGTTGAAATTTGGAGCTTCTCTGCTAAATTATAAATCAGCCACTGCCATTTAATTTCATTTTAAACTCAGTTTTGGCATAAACCAAAGATTTTTACTCAAGGAGTTTTAAAACAGTGCTTCTCAAACTATCTTTGAAGAACCAGTCATTTTTTGTTTTAATTCATTTGTTTACTTTCAATCTGTTGCAAATCCTTACTTTTGTTCTATACCCTGTTCAATGAAGTTAATCTACTGATCACATATTTGGATGTTGTGGCAATGTCAATTTATTACAGAAGCTCTAAATGCTTAGACATTTCTGTACTTTTCTGGTCCCAGAACAGTAACAGTTTGTTCCATGGACCATACTTTGAGTAGCAATGGATTAAAGGACTATCTGGGCCTTTTTCCAGCTTGTTTCTTTGCTGAATATGGTTTAGTTCTTAACTCTGCACGGGTTATTACATGCTTAGGAAATGCTGAAAGGAGCCCTGGTGGCACAGTGGGTAAGTGCTTGGCTGCTGCCTGAAAGATCAGTGGTTCAAACTCACCAGCTGCTCCGTGGGAGAAAGATGTGGCATTCTGCTGCCATAAAGATTACCAAACCCATTGCCACTGAGTCGGTTCTGACTCGTGGCGACCCCATAGGATGGAGTAGTTCTGCCCCATAGGACTTCCAAGGAGCAGATGGTGGATTCAAAGAGCGGACCTTTTGGTTAGCAGCCGTGCTCTTAACCACTGCGCCACCAGGGCTTGAAAACGCTGTGGGACAGTTCTACCCTGTCCTGTAGGGTTGCTATGAATTTGAATCAACTCCATGGCAATGTTTTTTTTTTTTTTTAAAGGGAGGTAATGCTGAATAGTGCAAGGTTCTGGCTTCCTCATCATCATCTCAGAACATAAACCTATTTCCAGAGATTCCCTTGTTGTCAGAGGCTGGGTCAAGAGACTTTCTTGCCATGCCTGTATGTGTTCATGCGCAGTTATTAACTTACTTTTAGTGTACTTCTTTGAGAGCCCCTCAAGAGCAGGGATTATTGTGTCCATCTTTGTACCCCAGCACCTAGCCTAGTACTTGGTTCCTAGGAAGTTGAGTGATAACTGGAATGAGTGAACAAATGATTTCACATTCTCAATAGTCCTTAAAAATCAGAAGTTTCCTTTTTGACCTTATTATAAAAGTTCATTGATGAAAAATTAGGATTAAAAAATAGAAGACAGAGAAGAACCACTACAACCACTGCAGGAAAAACCCATCCGGATTTTTTGAGTATGCACCTTGTATTTACTTTTTCCTGGCCATTAATAATAGTTAACATGTATTAATCATTTACGGTGAGTTGGGGAGTGCTAAGCGTCATACATGGATCATCTCATGCAGTCCTTGCAACACTGCTGTGAGATAGCCACTTCTATCCTCATTTTCCAAGTGAGAAAACCTTTGGTAGTTTGCCAAAGACGATATAGACATACATGCATACACACACATTACCCTAAATTTAATAGCCTTATAGTGTGTGCTTTTTTAAAAATTGAGAGGAAATTCACAAAACATCAGTATGTGTTTAAAATTTTTTTTACTGTAAAATATTTTAAGCATGCAGGTAAGAACAGAGAATAATATAAGAAATAGCCATGGGCTCACCACCCAGCTTTATCAAATTTTACCACTGTGCTGCATTTGCTACAGACCTTCTCCCTTTTTAAAAACTTTTTGATGAATAAGACATTACAGATACAGTTGAAGGTCCCTGCGAACCCCTCCCTGATCACATTTCCTATGTACATGAAACTTGGTGTTTTCATTTAAACTACTATATAGTATTTCGTTGTATGAATAGATAACTTCTTGTTTATCTATTCTCCTGTTTCTTCACCATTACAAACAACCTGTAGTAAAGTTTTTCTGTACATGTGTTTTTATGTAGATGTTTGTTTCCTTAGAATATTTTCTGGAACTACGATTTCTGAGTTGTACGGGATGAAGAGCTTCAATTTCGGTAGCTACTATCACACTGCTTTCTGAGTCAGTTCACCAGTTCACACTGCTACCAGCAGGCATAGGTGTTCTTCCTGAAACTTAGTATTGTTAGACTTTTTCTGGCCAGTCTGATGGGTGTAATGGTATCTCTGTGATTTTAATTGGAATTTCCTTGATTGCTGTTGCGATTGAACCTCCTTTTATGTATTTTTATTTGGTTCTTTGTTTTCCATTTCTGTGAATTGCTTATTCTTATATTTTTGTCCATTTTTCTATTTGACTGTCTTTTTCTCTTTAATCTGCACTATTTCTTAATATATGCAGGATACTAATTACTTCACAATTACGTGCATTGCAAATATTTTCTCCTAGTCTGTGGTTTGTCTTTTTACTGTGTTTATAGTGTCTTTTATTGCACAGGAGTTTAAAATTTAAAATATCCAAATTTGCTCACCTGTTCCATGGGCCTTTTGTATCTTGTCTAAAATCCTTCCTTACTCTGAAGTTGTAGAAGTGTTACGCACACACATATTTCATTGATTCTGATATACTGATACATGTTATTTCACATTTTAACTTCTTTAAATCAAGATGTGATTTATATGCATTGAGATGTCATAGTTTAATTGGCAGTTTTTTTGTAGTATATTAAATAAGCTTACTCTGGTATTTTAGATTAAATGAAAAACTCTATCTATACATATGAAGTTTGAACAAAATTTTGCTTATCCAATACACATTATTTTTTAACTTGCTTTTTCCACTCAATATATTATAAGCATCTGAACAAGTCAAATAGACAATATTATTTTCATTGACTGAATACCCATTATAGAAATATCATAAATTATTTTACTAATCTTCCACTTTGGGACATTTAGGTTATTTCCAGTTTTTCTCTTTAAGCCATGTGATAACAGATGCACTTACAGTTAAATCATTGAGACATCATTATTTCCTTAGGATATGACCTAGCAGCAGAGTTGCTGAGTTAAAGGGTATTCAGATAGTAAAGATTTGACCAAGTTGCCAAATTGACCTCTGGAAAGTGTATACCCATTTTCGTGAGGGGCCATTTCCCTAAATTGCCAGCCTTCCATTGGCAAGAATGTTAAGAATTTTGTTATAGACACCATCTCCAGGAGTTCTCTTGCTTCTCTGTGAAAGCATATACTTTAATGTTGCCAGCTTCCATTGAAGAGCTTTGAGGATTTTTCCAAAGCGAAAGAAATGGGACAGTTGCTGAAGAGGGACAAGAAAAACAGACTTAATCCAGAGACCTCAGTGTGTTCTACTTTGCCATCCTGCGCTTAAAAGGCATGAAGTGCTGTTTGTTGATGTTTTTTAAAAGGAAGTTAGTGTGCTAGGATTTAAAGGATAGTTAAATATTTCAAGAAAGGTTCCTGGGCCAGGACTGAGTTAAACACATCTCTACGTTTACAAGGACCTACCAAAGAAATGAAAACAGGGAGCAACAGATGTGTTCTATTGCACATAGATTTCTGACTCGTAAAACTGACTGAAAATGACCCTACAGAGGAAGTAAATCTTACAGTTCACCCAGGAAGTAGCCAAAGCTTGGGAAAGAACAGGATTTGCTTTAGAGTCATTTATTATTAGGAGTTTTAAATAAGAAAAATATGAATTCATGTAGTTTTTGCCTCTGTGAAGTTGAACTTCTGCAAGGCAGCTTTAAGAATTCTTGCACGATGTATCTTTTCAGTGCACCCTTCTGAAGTTAAGTTTCTAAGTTCCCAGCAAGACATCTTTTCTTTAGGGTGTGGAAGGATTATGGTGTGACTTTCCTTTCTAATGGAGAGAGTGTATTTTGATTAAGAATCAGCTTTACTATTGCCCAATGCCTGTGCTAATAAAGGGAACAAATGAATAAATAATATATTAGTAATGTACCTACTAAAATTTATTGAACATTTTAATATGTAAATTTGTAAGAGAACTACTCTGATACTAACCTCTACTCCTTATCCAGTTTTAATCCCATCTCAAAGTGATGCTACTCTTGGTTAGACTGTAATTTTGTCCAGACGTAGGAGGATCTGACCAAGAGGTGTGTTGATCAGGATAATTGAACACACACTATAATGGCAGATAATTGAGAATTAATTTCCTGAAGGCCTTAGACGAAACCTTCTACAAGAAAAAATGACCGGTTTCCTTTCAAATAACATAGTAATGATTGATGTCCTAATAATAGGATTGAGATTTTTTAGCCTTTAACCTTTTAATCTTTGGCATGATGGTAGAGGATATACAGCTGAACAAAGGGTGGTTAAAATCCATAGAGGCAAAGATAATTCAGGTAAAGAAAAGTACCTAAGATTAATAGAAATTGGAGACTACTTTTTAAGTACTTTCAAGTACAAAGGCCCTGTGCAGTCCATGGCCCAACTGAAGGCCAAGGAGCAATGTGGTGGGTAGGGACCTTAAACAAGCTTGAGGCTTTGAACACTGTTTCTGAAAGTATCAAAGAAAGCTATTCAGTGGGAGAGGATATGACCCATGTGACCAAGATGCAGTATTGAAACCCATCAGTAGTTTGATTGAAAAACCTTTTAATCTCAGTATGAAGAAGGTCTTTATAAGGGACAGAAGCCTAACCCTTGGCAGGGATGCGCCGATAAAAACAGTGGATGCCAGTATCACTTCTTGGCCTGGGGAGACCAAACCAAGATAGTCAGAGGCTTAATCTATGTGGGTCAGCATTTACTGAGGAGAAATGAGAATCAGGAGGCTTGTTTGAATGACGATAGAATTGACCAACTGTGCTGCATGAATGAAGGGAAGATATTTGTATGAAATATGAATAGCCGTGCAGGTAAGGGAGGAGTTGAGAGTTCTCTAAGAAAAGCAGCTGGGCCAGGTCATGGATCAGGGACGACCCACATGGACATTTAATCTGAGCAGGAGTCCAATTTTAAAAGGAAAAATGTAGATATCAAAACAGGTGATGGAAGAAAGGTCTTATTCCTCTGGTAACTATTTTTCTAGCTAAGGCAATTGAGAGGGTTCATAGAATAACATTGAGCTTTGCTGGACAATAATAGTCCCTGGAAGAGAGACTTTTATTTGTAGGATCAGCTAGGATCAAAGATGGGATGGGCAGGTCTTGTCTAGGTTTGTATAGTCTAAAGAGCCACTGTAACCCTTGAATATAAGGCAGGAGAACTTTAAGCCGATTTCCTTTCTGGCATTGTATGATTGAGTGGGAATACCACTGCATCAATTAAAGGCATTTACTTTAAGGAATTTAAGAATTAGCCCATCTGCAAATTAAAATATTAGCTAAAGTATAATAAAACCAAAGCCATCCCCTTGCCTCAAGTGGAACATAAAAGAGATCGTCATAGTGGAGGGTACTTACAAGACGAAAGTTATAATAAAAAATTGTTGGAATAAAAAAAAATGTGTTTAGCATCTTTTATTTCCCATTGCTACAACACATATTTTATAAAAGGCCTAGCCTCACCCACATATGGGCAGTTTTCCAAATAGTGATTGAAAACTGAGCAGACTAACTCTGGTGGTGTTTTTGTGCCACAAAACTGTGCCAAACAGCCCCTGGTTTCAAGGAAAGGAGGGATATAGCTAACTTCTTGGGGAATGCTGGAGACTTTTCAGCTACTTAAATCTTGTTGGAAGCAAATGTTGTGAAAGACTGGTTTGCTGCTATTGGCTCTAGGAGTGTCTATTTTTCATTACTTACCCTTAAGCCAAGTCTCTTTCTCAGGGCTTTTCTCATTTTCCAAATTCAGATGAGTGAAGAGGATATCGGATTTTGCTACTCTATTACCTAGCAGACAGATGGAGTTTGGAGAACCGGAGTGAAGCTGCAGAATGTTAGCCTGCCTTCTTCCCTACCAGATCCCCACTGATGGGATAGCAGCCTCTTGAGTTGGCAGTATTTGTTACTCTTTTGCCTTTAATTCAGAAGGCCATTCGGAGGGAGAAGATATTTAACTTTACCCAGTGTGCATTTTCATCGGGCCACTTTTGCCAGAGATTCTGCCCTTTCAATAAGATACTGAATGAAGTGCAAGGATCTTTCTTTTGTGGTGGGAGGAACCATGGTGCCTGGGTCAGATCACCAGTATCCACTTCAGCCAGAGCTTTGAGTAAGAATGTTCTGGAGAGAAGATGTTCCTGGGTGCTGCTTACCAGTGTTTGTAGGACATTATTCCTCAACCCAATAGTTGATCCCTTTTGAGGGAGGGGCATGAGTGGAAACAGCAGACCTCACTGCTCCCCAGGGCTTACTCTCCCAGTGGTGTAGCTAGTACCTGAGCAGTGGGCTGTTATGAAAACGGAGCCTAGAAACAAACACGGTGGGCCATTATAATTCATTTCCTGTCATCTTGATTCTACAGGGCCCCCTATAACAACACCAGAACTAGGTAAAGCTGTTTACTTTGAGATGAGTATTATGAAGGCACCTGGCACATTGTCCACGATATAGTAGGTTCCCTATAAACACCAGTTCACTTGCCTTTTCTCCCTTTCTTCCTTTGACATGACGTGGTGAAACTCGTGGGCTTTGGAGTCAGAGTTGAATTTGAATCCCACATGAGAGTTACTTAGCTTCTCTGAGCCACAGTTTCCTCATTGGTGATTTCCCACCTTAAAGGATAGAGGCATGGATGACATGAAGTAAAACATTCGCCCTCAGCTCACTGTAGATCCCCGGTAAAGGATGCCACCTCCCCTCTCCTTCCTTGCCTTAAAAACCTCACGTATGTCTATATCGAAGATTCTGAGTGGCTGATAAATGCAGTATGCTGATCAGACCTCCCAGTTTAAATGAGAAATAGTGTTGAATAAAGCTTACGTTTATCAGAGTACACACACCAGGCTTACTAACAGAAGTTAGGACGTTTATTTTGGTATACAGTCAGTTCTGTTATAACTGACATATCTGTTCCTAAAAATCATCATGCTATGCAAAGTCATGCAACAGAAACCACAAGGCTTATGAGGAAAATGGAGCTAGGGAAGTAACGCTAAAAAATTTGTCAGTAACACATATTAAATAGGAACCTAATATAAATGGGGAGTCCTGGTGGCGCAGTGGTTCAGAGCTCGGCTGCTAACCAAAAGGTCGGCAGTTCAAATCCACCAGCCACTCCTTCGAAACCCTGTAGGATAGTTCTACTCTGTCCTATAGGGTTGCTGAGTCAGAATCGACTTGGTGGCAATGGGTTTGTTTATTAGTTTTGGTAATATAAACGGTGGTACAGTTTTTCATATGTTAAATGGTTAAGAAATTGTAATACTACAATAAATATGGCACTTTACCTTGAATAAGACCTGAGGATTACTTGCAAAAGTGGCTGTTGGAAGGGTTACAGCTTGTGAGTTATTGTAAAGTGGTGAAAGGGTTATCTGAAATGACACTGAAAGTTATAATACCACATATGGATGGGTGTGGTGCATAAAACACTATAAACTGAGGCAGCTGGGAGATATATATGGGTTTTGTGTATCCCTCCATGGCTGGCTGTGTTCAGCTAAATGAAGTTTTTTGTGTTTACCTGGTGTTTCTCATAGAGAAAGCCATGCATAAGCAAACATAAAATTTACATGATGCTTATATTGTTCCCTTATGTACTGATCACATTGAAACAAATTTGTATTTTCAAAACAAGTGTTAAAGCAGAACTGACTGTACAGCTTCCCAGAAAAGGCCACCTTCCCTTAGGCAGTATCTAAAAGTAGAAGTAGAAAAACAACATAAAATATACAGGCAAACAGGACCATTACATCCTTAATAAAATGGCAAACATATATATATGTGTGTGTGTGTGTATGTATGTATACGTATGTATATATATGTATGTATGTATAGATACACATATGTATCAATTTTTGTATCATTTATATATAGTTTATATATTCTAGGTAAGTGGAGTTATTGTCACACTGTGTTGAGTGTACAAGAAATGGGAGTATGGGAATGGAGTGGTTATTGACTGTATTTTGTGGTGATTGTGGATTATCTCTTTGGAACATCTGCTACCTGGTTGTCCTTCCGTGTTGTTAGGTGTCATCAAGTTGTTTCCGATTCATAGTGACCCTATGTACAACAGAAGGAAACACTGCCTGGCCCTGTGCCATCCTCACAATTGTTGCTATGTTTGAGCCTACTGTTGCAGTCACTGTGTCAGTCCATCTTGTTGAGGGTTTTCCTCATTTTTGCTGACCCTCTACTTTATCAAGCATGATGTCCTTCTCCAAGGACCGGACCCTCCTATAACATGTCCAAAGTATGTGAGATGAAGTCTCGCCATCCTCACTTCTAAGGAGCATTCTGGCTGTACTTCTTCCAAGACAGATTTGTTAGTTCTTCTGGCAATCCATGGTATATTCAATATTCCTCACCAATACCATAATTCAAAGGCATCAATTCTTCTTCCGTCTTCCTTATTCATTGTTCAACTTGAGCATGCATATGCACGATTGAGAACACCATGGCTGGGGTCAGGCGCACTTTAGTCCCCAAAGCAATATTTTTGCTTTTCAACACTTTAAAGAGGTCTTTTGCAGTAAGTTTGCCCAATGCAATATGTCTTTTGATTTCTTGACTCCTGCTTTCACGGGCATTGACTGTGGATCCAAGTAAAACAAAATCCTTGACAACTTCATTCTTTTCTGTGTTTATCATCATGTTGCTTATTGGTCCAGTTGTGAGAATTTTTGTTTTTATTGTGTTGAGGTGTAGTCAATACTGAAAGCTTTAGTCTTTGATCTTCATCAGTAAGTGCTTTAAGTCCTCTTTGCTTTCAGCAAGCAAGGTTGTATCATTTGCACATTGCATAGATGATTTAGTTGACAGCGCCACCCTCACCACCCCATCTCACATGAACTTAACTTCATGGGTCAAACAGTCAAGAAGTAACTGTATGCTGTGTTTCTTGATTCACCCAGGTCTGTTTTGTAAAGATCTCTCTGAATGAATCCTTTGTTCAAGAAATAAACGTGATCATGAGTATATATGCTGCTAGGAAAACAGAAGTAGGCATATAATTTGTTGTTTGAAGAGGTGATATAGGCTAAAAAGTTTGAAGAGCCCAGAAATAAACTTTAGTAGAGGTCCATGAACCCCTAGAATTGCTTATAAATTTGTGTTGGTAAGTGCATTTTGGAAGCAAAGGGTCCTCAGCTTTCTTTATATTCCCAAAGAGGTCTTTGATCCTGAAATGGCCAAAATACCCTGATTTAGAAAACTCCATGGGATTGATATCCATATGGGTTGTTTAGGGAACTTTAGAGCCATTTATGTTATATCCTAGCACATTGATACCATAAAGGGGAGCTGTTCGAGTTTCCTCAAGAAGCACTCATTGGTGTCACTGTCAAGGACAGCATGGAGCTGCCTCTACCTCTGGGTCAATCCTATATCTCATCTTTGATGTTTCCTTTAAAATTAGCCACACTGGTTGTAAGGGACTCCTTTTCTAACAAGGACTTTTGCCCTTCGACTCATGCTTCCTTTGATTTTATTTTTCAGATGGGAGCAGCGAGAGCTGCCCAACGGGCGTGTCTATTACGTTGACCACAATACCAAGACCACCACATGGGAACGACCTCTTCCTCCAGGGTAAGGCATGGATGGATGAGCCTGAGACTAAGTAGTACCGTGGAGTCACATGACCTCTTCACCATGCTGCCATATCCGTCTGCTTGTTTCCTCCCACTTTCTCCTCCTCTTTCTCTTTTTTGCCCCTCTTCCCATAGTCTTCCCCTTCTACAGTCTTTCTTCTTTCTTTCTTTTTTCCCTTCTCCCCATGTGTTTTTTTTGGTCCATGACTGAAGGCCATGGGCTTTAATAAGTGGTATTTAGATCTAACACACTGTTGGGTCCTGGAGAAAGGAGGGCTGGAAGCCCCTTGGGCCATTGGTGTCTTGATGCTGCCAGTTATTTTATCCTACAGAGACATCCCTGTTACGGCCAGGTTTTCAGTCCCTTTCAGCAGAGGTAGCAAAGTACAGTGACATTTATCCCAAGTCACTTGCTAACTTAGTTCTGCTTTCATTTTCAGATGATACAGGCCGTCCCCAGATTACAAACAAGTTCCATTCCTAAATCTGTCTTTAAGTCGAATTTGTACTCTGATGTCAGTTAGTCAAATGTTTGTCTTAGTATACAGTATATAGTGTATCTTTCTATAAAAAACATTTTTTACATAAAAAACATTAAAGAAACACTTCCAGATATACTGAAACATCTTTAGCATAATAATACAGTAATAATGTTTTGATGTGCATTGTAAAGTAGCACCTATCTGTTGTTATGAACCGTTGTATGTACCTTGAATTTATAATATATTAAGCTTTACAGGGGATGGTTTGTAACTATGGACATTGGTATACCCGGGGGCTGCCTGTGCTAGAGTTTTTGGAGCATCTCTGGAAGAAAAAGGCAGAGAGAGGTTGAGATAGAAAGAGTGTTGAGGCATTTCACAGTACCTTGTGCCCAACCTGCCCTTGAAGGCAGTGTGCTTCTCATTCAGCTGGGCTTTGTGGGAGAAAGCGAAGTCCTCCAAAATCAGAAGCTTCCAAGTGAAGGAAGATGGTCCAAGTTCAAGAAGGGTTTGGTTCCCTGTTTGCCAGGGACAGAAAGTTCTTTCCACATGTGTCTCCCAATCCTGAGCTCTTTCACAAGGGAATGTATTCTGCTCTTAGGAAAGAATCACCTCCCAGTAAAGCAGCCCTGAAGGGCTCTTGCATAAAATATGAATGCTTCCGCAAAGCTCCTAAGTTTGCGGAGAGAAAGGATGTCATCAGTGGGGAGTATGGAGAGAGCCCCTGTGCTCTGTTTGGTTCAGCTGTTAGGTGTGCACCTGGCAAATACCACTTCACCTTCTGGCTCCACATATTTCCACAGGTGGGCTCCCCTTAGCTTCAGTTTTCCTGTAGGATGCTTATGTTTTCCTCTTTTTTCTTGCCCTTCTGGGAATGAAACTCATAATCTGTCATCATTAGTCTTCACTTTATTTTCTACTTTGGCTTAAAGTCAAGTTAAGTTACTAAAGTTCAACATTGACTTCTTAAATTAAAAACAGTTTGAACATTTTATTATAGAAAACTTCAAACATACTTAAAACTACGTAGAATAGTATATAATGAACCCCCATGTACTCAACACTCAACTTCAGTATTTATCAACTCATGGCCAATCTTGTGTCATTTATACCAGGGTTTGATAAACTACAGTCTGTGGGCAACCAGCCTGCTACCTTTTTTGTAAATAAAGTTTTATTGGAACACAGATACACTTGTTTATTTACTGTATATGGCTGTTTTTGCTCTACAATGGCAGAGTTGAGTAGTTGTGACAGAGACTATATGACGGCAAAGCCTAAAATACCTGACATGGCCCTTTACAGAAAAAGTTGACAACCCCTGATCTATAACTCTCACCCACCCCCCATTCTCTGATCTATATTATTTTGTAGCAAAATCTCGGACATATAACTTTATCCATAAATATTTTAGTGTGTATTTCTAAAAGATGTTCTCTTATTAGAAAATAAAACCACAATATCATTTCTAGTATTTCCTTAATATCATCAAACACCTAGTCACTATTCAAATTTCCCCAAGTGTCTCACAAATTAAACACTGACTTTTAACAGTGCGTATTGTACACTTGTACTTTATGTATTTACAACATGTATGTTTAAAAGCAGCAGTAACTCTCTGTGTGTCCTGGTTGCTGCTTCATAACCTGTCTGGTATGTAAATTATGTGGGTCATGTCCTGGTGAGCATTTGGATGGAATCTAAATAGATATTCATCTTCTAAGGATGGCTGAGGAATTACTCTTCTTTCACTTTTAAGATTGGACGCTAGATTAAGCTTTCTTATTTCCAGGAGGGTTTTCAGAAAGCCCTGTTGGTGCAGTGGTTAAGCGTACAGCTGCTAACCAAAACATTGGCGGTTCGAACCTACCAGCCACTTTGCAGGATCTGTAAAGATTTACAGCCTTGAAAACCCTATGGGGCAGTTCTTCTCTGTCCTACAGGGCCAATTATAAGTTGGAATCGATTCCATGGCAACAGTTTCTTTCTTTCTTTTCTGTTTTCTTGGGAGATGGCTCAGCTTTACACCCACCTTTATATCCAGCTGAGCCTATTAATTCTTCTTAAGTTTTAAGAAAAGAGCTTTGAGCCCCTGACTCTTACTTCTGCTTTGTAATAGTTGGGAACCCAGAGAGAACAGGATGATTGAAAGCTTAAGTGTTCATGGCTAATTAATGGGATAAGTCCTGCCCGCGGGAACTATTACAATGGTGAGAGCAATTCTGGAACTACAAATGGAGCCATTATTCAGCAGACCCTAGTCACCAAGGAGCTAGATTGAGTGAAAGGATTCACTTTATCATGGGCATCCTTTTATGTCAAATCCATGGGAAACCTGTAGGAGGTTCATTTGTTTTATCCAGGACCTGGTAGCTAAGGATGAATGTAGTAATTTGCTCTTCAGTGATTCTGAGGCGGGACTCAGACCAGAGGTGAGCAGGGAGAGTGATCACTGTAGAGCAACAGGGTTGCAGAACGCCTCATGGAGGGAAGTGGATCAAACTCAGTCTTGCAGGAAAGGCTGGACTTACATAAGAGGAAAGAATTCCAGGTAGGGGAACAGCAGAGGCACCATTGTGCATGTGGAATGTAAAAGATGTGTTTAGGGACCACTGCATGGAGCATTTTTGCCAGAGTGGAAGGTTTGTGTCAAACAAAAATTTTCAAATGTGTCCAGCCTACGTTTTGGTAGAGAGGCCCACTGGAACCAAAGAGAGTGAGAGGTCTGACTGGGCCTCAGACCACTGCTCTGTTTTTAAATACTGTATTGTGACTGTGCGTAAAAAAAAAGTTCATCTGGAATAAAAGGTGGGATCATGCTGCTTAGAAGAGTGAAATTCATTGGTACAGAGGATTTCTAGTTAAACATGTGGACTGAACATGTATTTATTTTCATTCCTTCCTCAAAACTCTTAAAAAAGGGCAGTAAGTTATAAAAAAAAAAAAGTGTAAATCCTCAATGATAAAGGAATGAAAGAAGAGAAATTGCATATGGGAGATGTTAATGGAAGTTTAATTGTTGATAGATAAATGGCAGAGCTGAGAAAGCAGAAACCCAAACCTACAGTGTGAGGTCTCCACCAGGAAGCTAGTTGGTTTGCACCATGGGACCCAGAAGGCCTCAGCAATTAGAGACACCAAGGGAGTGTGGAATGAGGCTAAAAACCTGAAGGTCAGTTTAGAATTTGTGCAAGGAGCAGCGACATTCCCAGGTTGTCAGCCATCACTCCCAACCCTCTGCTACACACACTCATGTAGCCACGTGACTGCTGCAGACCCCAAGAAGCTCCTGAGAGAGCAGAATCAGCCTTGGAGACACAGCCATAGTAGCTGAAGGCAGGGATGAACTCAGAAAATAGGATTCAGTGGGGTTCCATCCCCAGACTAAAGGCTGGAAGATTTTTTGCTGGAGAAAGTGACTGGTCTAAGGGAAAAGAGCTATAGATTTTGACATTTGGAAATCTTCTAGTGATACAGCAGGGCCTCTGCCTGATCACCCTGCTGTGAAGCCCACTAGGCACCTAGCCCCACCTAGGTGCACAGAGCTTCCAGTCAGCATTTTGTGGCTCACTTTTTCCCTTTAATTCTTTATTTTATTGTGTTTAAATATATGTAACAGAACACTTGCCACTTCAACTGTTTTTACGTGTACAGTTCAGTTCCATTTACTGTTTTGTGCAGTCATCACCACTGTCCATTTCCGAATTGTTTCATCACCCTTAACAGACACTCAGTACCCCTTAAGCAATACCTTCCCATTTCCTCCTCCCACTATTAGTGGCTAACTTTAAAATGTGAATGAACAGCCAAGGATCAGCAGACAGAAAAAAGGAACTTGGCAAAAATAAGATAGGGAGCTGAAAAAATTTCAAAAAGTAAAAACTATAATTAATATCCTTAGTGATTTTGGAGAAAATATGGTATCTGTACAACAAGAACAGGAGATCATAAAAAGAACCAGGCAGAAAACATGAAGAGCTTTGAGAAATTATATACCCATTAAAACCCATTGCTGTCAATTCAGACTCATAGCGACCCTATAGGACAGAGTAGAACTGCCCCATATGGTTTCCAAGGAGCACCTGAAGGATTTGACCTGCCGACCTTTTGGTTAACAGCCGAACTCTTAACCACTACGCCACCAGGGTTTCCAGAAATAATATATATATATAGAACAGCAGAAAGAAAAACGTTGATACAGCATTGAAAGATAAAGTTGGAGATAAGAAAATTAGAAGGTTGGACCAGAAGAGCCAATATCTGAATAGTAGTTCTAAAAAGAGAGAACAGAGAAATGGAAAACAGGAAAATCAAAGAAATAATAGAAGAAAATTCCGTACCTAAAGGATATAATATCCAGACTAAAAAGTGCCCAATAAGCACACAGCCCAGTGAATGAAAAAAAACCCACCGAATGCCAAGAGAAAATCTCAAAAGCTTCTAGAAGGGAAAAAACAGGGTACATATAAAGGATCAGGAATCAGAATGCTCTTCTTCTCAATAGCAACTATGGAACAAAGCCTTCAAATTCTGACCAATTTTTTCCCACCTAGATTTCAAGTTTTAGTCATTTTAACACTCAAGTATGCGGGTAGAAATAAAAGCATTTTCAGACATGTAGGGTTTCCAAAATGAACTTTGGAGACATCCTTTTTTGAGAGTTACTGGATGATGTATTCCTCCAGACAGGAGGAAACCAAGAAAGTGGAAGATATGGAATGCAGGGCACGGAGGGCTCAACCCAGGAGAGGGGCCAGAGGAATTCCCAAGAGGAAAATGACTCAGGACAGTGATATGGGCAGGCCTGGAGGACAGCTGTCCACGTTAGATGAAAGGTTCTGGGAGAGATGTCGCTAAGACACCTCAGAGGCCACCTGTCCTATCAGAGAGTAGGAGTGAAACGATAAGCTCTTGAAAACCAAGCAGACAAAACAAGGAAGTCTTCTTTCAAGGGAAGAAAAAAGCAAAAATGCTATGTTAAAAGGGAAATGTATTTACATTATTCTATATGGCTCAGCTGTGAATACTATCTGCATAGTCATAATATAAACTCTGAATACTGAGTTATTGAAAATGATCATTTTTTGTATTGGAAGGATGAGGGGAGGAGATGGCAGCGTTTGTGTTTGGGGTAGAATATGAAAAGTAAATCCTCATCTTTGGTAGTGGAAAGTCCATAATAATGTAAGATGGCAATAATCAAGAAATAATAGAATGAATATGTTATTTAGAATTATGGATATAAATATTAGAAGAAGCAGCTGAGACTTAAAAGTGGTTGCCTTTAGGGAGCAAGAATCAGCAATGGGGAGAGTAGGGCAGGAGACTACTGTTTCTCATGATAAGCCCTGCAGTACTAGTTAACTTCTTAAACTATATACACATGATTTATTTGATAAAAATAAAAATAAAGTCGGCAGTTCCCTCAAAATGGCGCTCTAGGCAGAAGCACCACGCCATATGTCCACAGCAAAGATCCAAAAAACTAAGCCGAACAGAGAATACAACAATCCTGAAACCCTAAAACATCAAATGAAGAGATAACTCAGCCAAGCACCAAATGGAGTGAGAAAACTGACAGAGAACAGAGAGCGAGGAGAGATTCATGCAGAGGTCCCCTACCAGCTAACACAGCGCGGATCCGCCATCTTGGACTCCTATTGGAGACCAGGAAACAGGGTACAAGAAAGCAGCCTCATGGAGCGTCCAGCGGGAGACAAACAATCGCTTATTTATGATATATGCTTTCCTACCCCCCACCCTTCTTCACCCCAACTCAGCCTCCTCTGCTTCCCGCGGCCACAATCTCTTGACCGGGAAACACTGGCTGCTTGGATTCCACACACCCAAACGGGCCGGCTTTCTGAGTGCCATTTGTTGGCTGCTGGTGTTGCTTTTTTCCGCTTCTTTTGATTTCTTGCTTACCTCTCACCACCTCCCCCTCCTTTCGCTCAAATACGTGGCTCAGTGCGCCATCTTTGCTTCTTCCTGAGGGGCTGTGGAGCTCCGTTAGAGTATGGAGCTGCTTCCCGGTCTGGGCTGCCGCACTGGTGGGATCACGGGGCTTTTGTTCGTTCGTTTGTTTTGAATTGTTTGTTTGTTTTCTTTTCCTTTTCTTGAGTTGGGAGCCCTTTCTGGCCAGGCGGTACTGTGTGGAAAGGAGACCTCCCCCTCGGCTTGCACAGACGTGCAGAGGGATCCCTGAGAGCATTTCTTTTCTCGTTTTTTTATTTTTATTTTTTTCTGTTTTTTTAGGGGCCTTTCTTGTTCTTTTTTTTTTTTTTTTTAATTTGTTTTGTATTCTTTTCCCTCTTCTTCCCTTTTTGTCTTTCTTCATTGCTCAGTTTCTCGTCTCTCTATATCTTCCTTTTCTTTCTGTTCCCAGAATGCCTGGTGTTGTATGCCTCTGCGCCTTCTAGCCAGGCTGTACTGCAGCACCTGGGAGCAACTTCCCCAGACCTCGTGGCTGCACCAGTGGGATCCCTGGGAACTTTGCGATTCTTTAACCTTTCTGATTTTTATTTATTCATTCTTTTCTTTTCTTTGTCTTCCCTTTTCTGTTTTTCTCCATTTCATAGTCTCTCATCTCTCCACTCCAACGGCAAGCTCCCCTAGCATTCTTTTTTGTTTGTTTATATGATTTTGGCTCCTGTTCCTCTCTCCTCTCTCCCATATCCATCTTAGCTCCACACATAACAGTCTCCCCGCTGCATCCTGCCTACCTGCACTGTACACTTGACATGACATCACCAAGCAGCACAGGTGCGGCCTGCTGGAACCTGCCATGCACTGATTGCTGACCTGCTGTGGTGGCTGTAGTGGGTGCCATGGGCGGCCCGTCCCAGTGACCCCTCTTCGGCTGGACCTGCCCTGCCGTACCATGTCTGACTGACTGGCCCTGCCAACTGGAGAAGGAGGCAAAGGGTATTGTACCCACAAACGAGCAGGCAACAGGGAACACACAGTCCGCCTGCTCAGACATAGTCAAATTTTTTAAAAATAGGGACGAAACAAACAAACCTACAATCAATAAATGAGAAAAATAACTACTGAAGGCCCTGAAGACAGCAGACAATATCAAAACATTTACAAAAACAGGACAGGATGGTTCCAGTAGGCGTCCAAAATAAAACACCAGTTGACTCTCCAGTGGAACAAAATGCACTAGAACTACCTGATAGGGAATTCAAATCTGTAATACTCAGAATTCTCCAAGAGCTTAGGCAAAGAGCTGACAAACATGAGGAAAAAATAGACAAATTCGTGGAAAATACAGACAAAAGATTGAAGAATTCAGGAAAATAATGCAGGAACAAAATGCCAAAATAAATTCACAACTAGAAATTATACAAAGACAACAATTAGAAATCCAAAAGATAAACAACAAGATTTCAGAAATGGACGGTGTCATAGAAGGGCTAAGAAGCAGATTTGAAATGGTGGAAGACAGGATCAGTGGAATTGAAGACAAACACTTGGATACAACTCTGTTTGAGGAAAACTCAGAAAAAAGAACAAAGAAAAATGAAGAGACCCTGAGAGTTACGTGGGATATAATCAACAACAAAAATTTTTGAGTGATTGGAATTCCAGAACAGAGGGAGAAAACAGAAAACACAGAGAGGATCATTGAAGAACTGCTGAGAGAAAACTTCCCCAATATCATGAAAGATGAAAAGCTGGCCATCCAAGAAGCTCAACAAACCCCATATAGAAGAGACCCCAAAAGAAAATCACCAAGGCATATCATAATCACACTTGCCAAAACCAAAGGCAAACAAAGAATCCTGAGAGCATCTCATGAAAAACAAGAAGTCACATACAGAGGAGAAACAATAAGACTAAGCTCAGATTATTCAGCTGAAACCATGCAGGCAAGAAGGCAATGGGATGACATATATAAAATCTTGAAAGAAAAAAAAATTGCCAACCAAGAATAATATATCCTGCAAAACTATCATTCAAATTTGATGGTGAAATTAGGTTGTTTCCAGATAAACAGAAATTAAGGGAATATGTAAAAGTCAAACCAAACTTGCAAGAATTACTAAAGGGAGTTCTTCGATCTGAGGACGAACAGCTTCAGCTCACAGGCAGAATCTAGGACACAGGATCATACCAGCCAGATACCAATCTAGGAAATGAACTCTCGAGGACTATCCAAAACCAAAAGAAATACAACAGGGTATCAGAGCAGTTACTCAGTAAATGACAACAACATCAAAACAATAAAAGAGGGCATAAACGGCATAGGTATAGAACCTTCTAATGGAGAGGAAGGCAAGGCGATACCAAGTAATGGTAGACTGCTTCAAACTTAGAAAGATAAAGGTAAAATTCATGGTAACCACAAAGAAAGTTAACAAACATACTCATTAAAAAAAAAAAAGAGGAAAAACATAAAGTCTCGGCAAAAACAAAACCTACAAAAACAAAAAAAAATGGAAAAAAAATCCACAAACAAAAGTAACTCAACACAAGAGAGTAAGAAGAACAAAGAAAACTTCAGCACCACAAAAAAAAAGCACTACAAAATGACAGCAACAAACTCACATCTATCAATAATTACACTGAATGTAAATGGACTCAATGCACCCATAAATAGACGGAGAGTAACAGAATGGATAAGAAAACAGGATCCATCAATATGCTGTCTACAAGAGACACACCTTAGAAACAAAGATGTGAATTTATTAAAAGTCAAAGGTTGGAAAAAAATATATCAAGCTAATAACTACCAAATAAGAGCAGGAGTGGCAATTCTAATCTCAGATAAAATAGACTTTAAAATGAAATCTACCATAAAAGACAAAGAAGGACACTATATAATGATTAAGGGGATGATCCATCATAAGACATAACCATAATAAACATCTACGCACCCAATGACAGAGCTCCAAAATACATAAAACAAACTCTAACAACACTGAAAAAGAAATTGACAGTTCCACAATAATAGTAGGAGACTTCAACACGCCACTCTCAGTAAAGGACAGAACAACTAAGAAGAAACTCAGCAAAGATACAGAAGACCTAAAGGGCACAGTCGGCCAACTTGACCTCATAGACATATATAGAACACTCCATCGAACCGCTGCAAAGTACACATTCTTTTCCAATGCACATGGAACCTTCTCCAGAAGAGACCACATCTTAGGCCACAGAGCAATCCTCAACAAGATCCAAAACGCTGAGATAATTCAAAGTATCTTCTCTGACCACAATGCCATCAAAGTAGAAATTAACAATAGAAAGAGCAAGGAAAAAAATTAATTACATGGAAACTGAATAATCCCTTGCTTACACATCACTGGGTAATAGAAGAAATCAGAGATGCAATCAAAAAATTCCTAGAATCAAATGAGAATGAAAACACATCATACCAAAACCTTTGGGACACAGCAAAGGCAGTCCTCAGAGGACAATTTATAGCAATAGATGCACATATCAAAAAAGAAGAAAGGGACAAAAATCAAAACATTAACTACAGAACTCAAACAAACAGACAACAGGAAAAAAAGCCCACAACCACCAGAAGAAAGGAAATAGTAAAGATCAGAGCAGAAATAAATGAAATAGAGAACAGAAAAACAATAGAAAGAATCAACAAAACCAAAAGTTGGTTCTTTGAAAGAATCATCAAAATCGACAAACCACTGGCCAGACTGCCAAAAGAAAAACAGGAGAGGACACCGATAACCCAAATAAGAAATGAAATGGGGGACATTACAACAGACCCAACTGAAATAAAAAGGATTATAACAGAATATTATGAAAAACTATACTCTAACAAATTTGAAAACCTAGAAGAAATGGATAAATTTCTAGAAACACACGGCCTACCCAAACTACAACAAAGTGATGCTGAAAATCCGTACAGACCCATAACAAGAGAAGAGACTGAAAAGGTAATAAAAAAAACTCCCAACCAAAAAAAGCCCTGGCCCAGATGGCTTCACTGGAGAATTCTACAAAACATTTACAGAAGAGCTTGTACCAGTACTACTCATGCTATTTCAGAGCATAGAAGAGGAAGCAACACTACCAAATTCATTCTGTGAAGCCAGCATAACACTGATACCAAAACCAGTCAAAGACATCACAAAAAAAAATTACAGACCAATATCTCTCATGAATATAGATGCAAAAATTCTCAACAAAATTCTAGCCAATAGAATTCAGCACCATATCAAAAAAATAATACACCACGACCAAGTAGGATTCATACCAGCTATGCAAGGATGGTTCAACATTAGAAAATCAATCAACGTAATCCACCACATAAATAAAAGGAAAGAAAAGACTCACATGATCATCTCAATTGATGCAGAAAAGGCATTTGACAAAGTCCAACACCCATTCCTGATAAAAACTCTCAATAAAATAGGTATAGAAGGGAAATTTCTCAACATAATAAAGGGCATCTATGCAAAACCAACGGCCAGCATCATTCTTAATGGAGAGAGGCTGAAAACATTCCCCTTGAAAACAGGAACAAGATAAAGAGGCCCTTTATCACCACTCCTATCTAACACTGTGCTGGAAGTTCTAGCTAGAGCAGTAAGGCAAGAAAAAGAAATAAAGGGCATCCAAATTGGTAATGAAGAAGTTAAACTGCCCCTGTTTGCAGATGATATGGTACTATACATAGAAAACCCTAAAGACTCCACGAGAAATCTACTGGAAGTAATAGAAAGATTCAGCAGAGTAGCAGGATACAAGATAAACACTCAAAAATCAGTTGGATTCCTATACACCAATAAGGAGAACGATGAAAAGGAAATCAGGAAAACAATACCATTTTCAATAGCCCCTAAAAAGATAAAATACTTAGGAAATAAATCTGACCAGAGATGTAAAAGACGTATACAAAGAAAACTACAAAACACTACTGCATGAAACCCAAATGGATCTACATAAATGGAAAAACATACCATGCTCATGGATAGGCAGACTCAACATTGTGAAAATGACAATTCTACCTAAAGCAATTTACATATACAACGCAATCCCGATCCAAATACCAACAACATTCTTCAAAGAGATGGAAAAACTAATCATTAACTTTATATGGAAAGGGAAGAAGCCCCAAATAAGTAAAGCACTACTGAAGAAGAAGAATAAAGTTGGAGGACTCACACTACCTGACTTCAGAACCTGCTATACAGCTACAGTATTCAAAACAGCCTGGTACTGGTACAACGACAGATACATTGACCAGTGGAACAGAATTGAGAACCCAGATGTAAATCCATCCACCTACGGTCACCTGATCTTCGACAAGGGCCCGAAGTCCATCAAATGGGGAAAAGATGGTCTTCTTAACAAATGGTGCTGGCAATACTGGATATCCATCTGCAAAAAAATGAAACAGGACCCATACCTCACACCATATACAAAAACTACTTCAAAATGGATCAAAGACGTAAATATAAAGCCTAAAACTATAAAGTTCATAGAAGAAAAAATAGGACCAACACTTCAGGCCTTAATACATGGCATTAACAGGATACAAACCATAACCATCAATGCCCAAACCCCAATAGATAAGCTAGATTACTGGGATCTCCTAAAAATCAAACACCTATGCTCTTGAAAAGACTTCTCCAAAAGAGTAAAAAGAGAACCTACAGACTGGGAAAAAATTTTTGGACAGTACAAGTCAGACAAAGGTCTGATCTCCATAATCTCCAAGAAAACCCAACACCTCTACAACAAAAAGACAAATAATCCTGTTAAAAAATGGGCAAAGGAAATGAACAGACACTTCACCAAAGAAGACATTCAAATGGCCAACAGACACATGAGGAAATGCTCGCGATCAGTAGCTATTAGAGAAATGCAAATTAAAACCACAATGATATACCATCTTACCCCGGCATTACTGGCACGAATCAAAAACACTGGAAATAACAAATGTTGGAGGGCCTGCGGGGAGATGGGAACTCTTATGCACTGCTGGTGGGAATGCAAAATGATACAACCATTTTGGAAAATGATATGGCACTTCCTCAGAAAGCTAGAAATAGACATACCATTTGATCCTGCAATCCCACTCCTAGGAATATATCTTAGAGAAATAAGATTCGTCATTCGAATAGACATATGCACACCTATGTTCATGGCAGCATTGTTCACAATAGCAAAAGGATGGAAACAACCTAGATGCCCATCAGCAGATGAATGGATAAACAAACTATGGTGCATACACACAATGGAGTACTATGCAACGAGAAAGAACAACAATGAATCTGTGAACCATCTCATAACTTGCATGAAACTGGAGGACATTATGCTGAGTGAAATATGTCAGATCACAAAAGGACAAATATTGTATGAGACCTCTATTGTAAAAACCCATGAAAAAGTTCACACACAAAATGTAACAATTTTTTGGGTTACCAGGGAGGGGTGGAGGGTGGGGAATACTAAATAGGCAATAGATAAGTGGTATCTTGGATGAAGGGTGAGACAGTACACAATACAGGGGAAACTAGCACAACTTGTACAAGGAAAGGTCATGGAAGCCCCATAGACACATCCAAACTCCCTGAGGGACTGAAGTGCTGGGCAGAGGGCTGTGGGGACCATGGTCTCAGGGAACTTCTAGCTCAATTGGCATAACACAACTTATAAAGACAGTGCTCTACATTACCTTGATGAGTAGTGTCTGGGGTCTTAAAAGCCTGTGAGCGGCCATCTAAGATACTACACTGGTCTCATCCCTTCGGGAGCAAGGGAGAATGAAGAGAACAGGATACAAGGAAAGGATCAGTCCGAAGAACTAATGGTCCACAGCTACCAAGGCCTCCACCAGACTGAGTCCAGTACAGGTAGATGGTGCCTGGCTACCACCACGGACTGCTCTGACCAGGATCACAGCAGAGTGTTCTGGACAGAGCTGGAAAAGGATGTAGAACATAATTGTAACTCACAAAAAAAAGACCAGATTTACTGGCCTAAAGGAGACTGAAGAAACCCTGAGAGTATGGCTCCCAGACACCCTTTTAGCTCAGTGGTGAAGTTATCTCTGAGGTTCACTGTTCAGCCTGGGAGTGGACAGCCCCGTAAAACCAAATGAGACTAACGAGGTACAGTAGCCCAGTGACAAGGGCCAGAAGTCAGAAGGGGACAAGGAAGCAAGTCAGAAGGGGACAAGGAAGCTGGTGATAGGGAACCCAAGGTTGAGTAAGGATATTGTTGATGTGTTGAGATTCTTAACCACTGTCGTAGGGCAACATTTGTAGTAACTGTTAAATGAGAAACTACTTTGTTCTGTAAGCCTTCATCTTAAGTGAGAATAACAGCACAATTGGAAGAGCGTAGTCAATGTTACTGAACTGTGCATGTAGAGATTTTTGAAATGGTGTATCTTTGGCTATGTGTATTTTCATGAAAAAAAAAAAAAAGGTTGAGAAGTTAGAGGGTTGACATGTTGTGGGGTTGTTAACCAATGTCATAAAACAGTAGGTGTACTACTGTTTCATGAGAAAGTATTTGTTCTGTAAGCCTTCACCTGAAGTACAATAAAAAATAAATAAATAAAAACAAACAAACAAACAAATCACTAGTTTAGAGGAGTGATGAGGAAGGTGGGAAGGTTCCTGGTTATTTTAAGTCCTAAAAGATTTTGACTCAAGGGCAGCGGGGAGCCAATTGAAACTTTTGAGCAGGAACATCACATAAGAGGTCAATCTAGTATGGTTACAATGTTTATAGGCTGGGCTGGATTGGAGAGATTAGTTCATATACTATTGCAGTAGTTCAGGCATGAGGTGTATTCTGTGTAGACACAGAATGGGAAGGCAAGGACAGAGGGACCACAGAAAAGAAGCACTTGAGCTGGGTGACTTACTGATATCAGTGGGAAAGGAATTCAAGTTGAGGAACATGGTACAGTTTTATTCTGAGAGGATGATGGGCATGAGGTAACCTGGGAAAAAAAGACTCAGGTTTGGGGAGAGAGCTGTGGCATTTAGTTGAATCCTATGTGACAGCAGATCATGAAGGTAAGGAGTCTAGCATGCTGAATCCCGACTAAATCTGCAAAGTTACCATGGGAGTGGGAACTGGTTGAGGAGAAACTACTTTTAGGGAGGCATTCAGTTGAAAAGGGTCATTGAAGAGGTGGCTAAAAAGTCAGGTAGGAGGCTAACCCAGAGAATAGAAGAAGGTACCAGACTGAGGCACAATAGCCAAGTAACATAAGAATTCAGAATTCAGAAGTAGTTAGAGAACAAAGATTCTCTCACACTTTGGAATCATATGAAATAATCCCTGTTGGATTCCTTTTGCACTGTATTAATTCTGTTTTCTTCAGTTGTATCTTTTTCTTACTTTCTCTCTCTCTCAAACTTAAAATGGAAAATTTCAAGTATACACGAAAGTACAACAGTACAGTGAATCCCTTGTAACCTTCGTCTGGTTTTAACAATAACATTTTGTTTTATCAGACCTCCCGCTTTGGGGTGGAGGGGCTGGTGTATTTTAAAGCAAATCCCGGACATCACATCCATCGACCCATAAGTACATCGTATACATCTTTAACAGATGTCTGACGGATGAGGTGTTTTTCACAATACTGTTATTCCACCTAACAAAATTAACAATATTTTCTTACTGTCATATTGTACCCAGTCCATGTTCTGTTTTTGCCAATTATCTTTAACATGTTTTTAGACTTAATTTGTTTGAATCAGATCCAAACCCAAGGTCAACACATTGCTTTTAGCTAATAAGTCTCTAAGTCTCTCTTAATACATACATTCCTCCTCCTGTTCTTATTTTCTTCAGACCGTTTATTTGTTGAAGAATCTGAGCATTTGTCTTGTAGAATTCCTCGTATTCTGGATGTGACTGATTGTGACCTTGTGGTGTTGTGTGATATGTTCCATCACCCCAGAAAGTTCCTTTTCTTACTTTCTTTTGAGTACTTCTTCCCTGTGTGTGTGGAAACCAAGTTACACCTACCAAGCACAGCTGAGGATTTCCAGCTCCTGTCCTAGCCCTGCCTTGGCTATGGGTGTTTTAGGACCAACTTTGAGAAGATTGCTTCATCACTAAAGACAATATGGACAGTCCTGCTTTTTTTTGGACCAATTCTTCTCATAACCATGCAACATGTTTTCATTGGCACTTTACTTTTTTTTTTTTTTTATTGTTGTAGTTTGAATGAAGTTTACATTTCAAGTTAGTCTCCCATACAAAAATTTATACATACATTGTTATGTGACCCTAATTGTTCTCCTCATACTGTGACAGCGCACTCCTCCTTTCCACCCCTGATTCCGCCTGTCCATTCAAACAGCTCCTGACCCTCTCTGCCTTCCCATCTCTCCTCTGGACAGAAGCTGCCTGTTTATTCTCTTGTATCTACTTGAGCTAAGAGCACACTCCTCATGAGTATCCCTTTATGTCCCACAGTCCAGTCCAATCGCTGTCTGAAGAGTTGGCCTCAGAAATTGTTTTAGTTCTGGGCTGATAGAAAATCTGGGGGCCATGCTTTCCGGGATTCCTCCAGTCTCAGTCTCCCTGGCACTTCATATCAGGGTAATTTCAGTTGCAGGTAACAAAAAACTGGATCTGCATTGGCTTAAATAATGAAGGGATGTTACTGGCTCATTTAACTGAAAATTGTGGGTATAGACCGTGGTTTCAAGTGAAGCTTGGCTTAACAGATCACTAAAGGGCTACCTTTTTTCCATTTTTCTGCTGTTATCCACTAGGTCAATTTAGTATTGTATTTGGTCCAAGATGGCAGCCAGTGGCTCCCAGGACTGCATGCTTTCTCAGCCATATCCAGCAAGGAAGAGAGACTGTTTTTCCCAGAGTTCTCAGCAAAAGTCCTGAGATTCTCTGATTGTCCCAGCAGAGGTCATATGCCCACCCCTGGTCTAGTCAGCAGTTCATCTCTGGGGGTGGGGATAGAGCCACCTTCCCCAGAACCACATGAACCCCTAAATGGAATCAGGAGCTAGGAGGGATTAGTTGCTGTGAAGCAACCACAAACATCTGCTACGATCATATAAACTCAGAAGCCTCCATGATTGGGGTCTCCCTGGAGCAGCCAAGCTGCTGTGCCAGACACCAGCCTCATTCTACCTTGGTCCCTCCTTGCCAGTCATCCTGAGCTTTCTCTGGAGTTTGGGGTGGGGTGGGGTGGGTGGTCACTGTATTAATTTTAGAGTTTAATGTTTCTAGCTGGGAGAAACGTACCGATCCTCGAGGCAGGTTTTACTATGTGGACCACAACACTCGGACCACCACCTGGCAGCGCCCGACAGCGGAGTACGTGCGGAACTATGAGCAGTGGCAGTCACAGCGGAATCAGCTCCAGGGGACCATGCAGCACTTCAGCCAAAGATTCCTCTACCAGGTGAGAGGGCAGAGGGGCCTCCTGGTCCTCTTGAATGTGCAGCCTCCTGTGTTCTCCTCTAGCCTGCTTAGGGAGCAGACAGAAAGGTGGCTAAAAACGTCAGTGTTCTGACCCTGGAAATTTTACCCATCACAGTGAAATTCCTCAAATTCCAGTGTTTCTAACTTGGTAACTCAATGTCCAGGCCCTTTGTTTAAGAAGTCAACATGTCTGAAATGAAATTCACCATCTTTCTTTCAAAACTGGCTTTCTCTTCTGGTCCCTCCGTTCAAGTCCATTTATCCTGAGCTGAAACCTCCAGGTCAACTTTGACTTCTCCCATACCTCACCTTTCCAGATCAAAGCAGTCACCCAGATCCTTCTCTTTCCATTGCTGCTGTCTTTCTTCTGATCTTTATTATCTGACAGATTTTCAAGGACGGAAGGGAACTTAAAGTTCTTTTAGATCAGGGGTCAGCAAACTATGGCCCGTGAGCCTAACTGGCTCACTGCGTGGTTGTATAAATAAAGTTTTATTGAACACATCCATGCCACACCCAGTCATTTATATATTGTCTATGGCTGCTTTTGCAGTACAACAGCAGAGCTGAGTAGTGAAAATAGACCAAATGGCCCACAAAGCCTAAAATATTTACTATCTTGTCCTTTACAGAAAAAGGTCTGCCGAGCCCTGGTCTGCATTAGCCTTCTACCTGGTAGTTGATTTTCCTTCCCATCTGAATTGTTAGGGCAACCTCTGAATTATTTTCTCTGCTTGACGGAGTTATCTCCAAATATCACCGTCATCACATCACTTCACTAGCTCAAAACCTCTGCGGTCATTACTTACAGATAGCATTTAAATTTCCTACATCAGAATCCAGGTTGCTCTGGTCTCAAGTTAACTGTCTAAAGGTCTCCCATACTGTGTCACTTTAGGAACCCTCCTAGCACCACCTTGCTGGAGTCTCCATTCCACTAGAGCCTCCACTGGTGACCTGGAGCTGGGGGGAACCCAGCTGCAGCCTCTTTGGCAGGTAGGGGTGGGATTCCCAGTTGGAACTCTGATTGCATTTTATCAGCACATCTTAAACAAGAAAGTTGGTATCTGCAGTATAACTAGCGCATGATGTGGCATATTTCCCACTGGAAATTTTTTGAGCTGGACCATGAATTTTAATCACCATGTATAACATCATTTTTATTTGAAATGAACTTTCATCCCACAGCCCGTTTCTAAATTGACTATGACCCTAGTTAGATGCTCAGAAAATCTTTGATTCCATTTAATTAAGTAACATTGTTGGTTTTACCTTCGTTAGCAGCTCTTCATTTCTCACCCAAAGCAGGAGCTTACACCACAAGTCATGAGGCACTTTAGCATCTCATTTGGCTAGCTTGTCCTTTCTTCTGTCCGTGGGGGCTGATTGCTCACCATATAGTGAGGATCCCAGTTTCCTGAGTATGGGTGAGCAGAAGGGTCAACTACAATGCCTGTCTACAACCCAGGCCTTGGTGGTCTTACCCAGCGCAGTGCTGTGTATGTTCTTCTGCTGGGCTTCCCACCTCACAACTCCTGTCACATGTGCCTGGCATTCTTTTCTGGTATGTTTCAAAAGTGGATGGAATCTGATCATTCTCTGCATTTCAGAAATGGCTCCTCTTGAGCTGGGCCCCAAAGACTTGGTCTGCCATTTTCTTGGATGGTTGTGGTTGTGAAACTGGGAAGATCTGGGGCATCTTTCTTTCTTGACCTGCCCTTTGACACCGAGGCAAGGACATATTTTAGGAGATTTCACATGGTTTTGTCTCCCTGCTTAACCAACTTCTCTAATCAAAATAAATAAAGCCACTAAAGGAATTTTTTTTCTTCCCTACCATGCTCCAGGTAGGTTGACTGGAATGTTTGGTGTGCAAAAGGGAAGATTCCGGGATTCTAGAACTTACGTTTGCTTGGTCTTTTTTGGAGCGTTTACTCCTCTCGCCTGCTGCTCTCTTTTTAACAACATCATTCTTGGCCTGCAGAGGTGAACATTGACTCGGAGGGTCCCTAGAAGTGAAATTAAATGCTAAACAAATTTCTTTCTGAGTACTCTTAAGATGATTCTCTCAGCTCAGTTGAGGATTTAAGAGGGTTCTGGGTGGAGGTGAGGGTTACCTTTTCTCGGTGAAACAAGACTCATATTGAAAAATGTGGTAGGAATCTTAGTTTGGTCTGATGTCAGTGTCTCTCTGTTGATTTTTCCTCTTGTTTGCTGTGGTGCCATGTCCTGGTTACGAGTAAGAAGGGTTGCTTTCATATAGTTATTTTGGGGTTTGGCTTTGGCCCAGTCTTTGACTCGGAAGACTTAAGAGCTGGTACTATGGTAGCGAATTCCCCTCCTCCCTTGTTGGGCTTAACTGAGACCTTGCTCTTCTCTGCTGCCCTGCAGAGAACACAAAATACAGTTCAAAGTGGAAATCAAGGGAATCCCAGATTGCAGTCTCTCCCATAATTCCTTTCTGATGTCTGCCTCAACACACACCTTCTCAGTTTCTCGAAATTATTGTTCCCCTTATTTCTGATGTGTTTTCCTACCTCCCCGTTATGCTTTTGTTGCTTGTGATCATCATGCTCATTTTTGTTTTGTTTCATCCTAGCGGTTTCACTTTGTCCTCTGTTGTGTGTTCCTGCTGTGGTCCCTTGACAGTGCCCAGTCGAGGGCTTTGTGCTGTTGTGACAGGACCCATCGCACAGCTGACTATTTCTGTGGCATCTCTTCCTTGACTATTCCTTTCTTTCTCCCCTAATAACTAAAGGAGGTAGCCATTGTCTGTACCACTGAAGCAAATCACTTTGTGGCTCCTAATTTGTGGAATCCTAATTGCACTATTCAGAAACAGACAGCTTGTCTCTTACTTTGCAGAGGGCACCTTGGGGTGCATTCTCAAGCACCTGAGTTTTGTTCCCCGTCTATTGGTTCATCCTTAACAAAATGAGCCTGCCCTTTATGCTGTAACCTTTATGCCCTTCCCAGAGCCTTTCTTGCCCTCGGCTGTATTTGCTAGACATTCTTTATTTCTGAGTTTGTATCTTAAAATATTACTGGAACTTTGCGCTTAGTCCCCAGGGGGCTTGAACTCACATGAGCTGTCTGGCTCTTGGCCTGTACCCCATATCTCCCAACCCGGGGCCTATTACCATGGAAAATTGTTCAACAGTGTTCGTCTCAGTTCCCAGGAAACTGTCTTGTCTCTCAGAGCCCCTCCACATCCTAGGATCTCTCTTCTGACCACCATCTCCCCCTGCCCCCTTTCCTCTGTGCTTTTCCAGCTGTGCTCCATGTAATACTTTGGGATCTCTCTTTTTAGGAGAGTGAGGTAGAAGAGAAGAAGGGGCAACTGGTTGGCTCATTAGAGGTGTGAGGTTTTTGGGTTTTGCTTTTTCTGGCCATAATGTGTAGGTCATATTTTTTGTTTATCCTTGGCTTCTGTTCACATTCTTCTTTCCGGCTCTCTTTTCTTATTTTCCAAACTGTATTGTGTGCATTCAAGAAGAAATACAGTTAAGTGCTTTGCTTTGACTCTAAGAAGTGAAGTCATTATGATTGTTAGCTTTCCTTGATTCTGATTTCATGTGTGGCTTGTGTTTATCAATACCTCTCTCCCTTGCCTATCTGCCTCTTTTTCTCTCCCCTTCTTATAGGTTTGTGGGGCAGGGATCTGATAGGGTGAGAATGGGAGGATACTAAGGAAATTTTTTTTAGAAAACCACTTTAATGAAAGATGTTGTTGTTGGATGCTGTCAAGTCGATTAACTCATAGTGACCCCATGTGACAGAGTAGGACTGCCCAATAGGGATTTCTTGGCTGTAATCTTTATAGGAGCGGATTGCCAGGTCTTTTTCTCGAGGAGCTGCTGGGTGGGTTCAAACTGCCAGCCTTCTGGTTAGCAGCTGAGCACTTAAAGTGTTGTGCTACCAGTACTCCTTTAATCAAAGATAGGCAACATTATATGGAGTTTGGGGTATTAGAAAAAAGGCAAGGATTAAGAAAATCCTGATAAGTATTTTTTAGTTCCTAGTTCAATGCTGGCCATGGAGGCTGTCAAGAGACACCTCTTGGTCTGTCCGTTTGTAAACTTAAGCAAAAGGTGGCTGTAAGCCCACTGAAGCCCCCTTGGTGCTGATTTGCCTTCAGAGGCCCTGAATGCTTTATGATGGGAGGTTATCTACTCATTCCGAAGAAAGAGCTGAAGCATCATGCAACTTTGCACCAAATGCTACTCTTCTGATGTCTTACAATGACCTTTTCTGTAGTTCTTCCCTTTTGCCAGGGCACTGCTGTCTCTCATTACTTACCAACTGCATTTTATTTGGTTTCATTATCTGAAATATGTATGTTTACACATCTGTAGTTACTTTCCTTCTGTTGCCGAATGTTTTTTATAGCCACTGTTCTTATATATTGACTACAAAACAAAGTTGGAGGAACTTAGACTTTATGGGATCCCCACCCCCAAAATGACCCTGTGAATTTGGAAGATTTTGTTCAGTCATGATCAGTCAAATCTGAATTGTGGCATGAGATTTGAAGCATGTCCTAGAAGTTGGTGATAATGTGCCCTTAACCAAGGACAAGCTCAGCTTTCCCCACCTTCAGGCAGTTTGATTCTGCATGGGTAGGAGGTCCTTTGCTGAAAGGGGGCTCTGTACCATCAAGGAACCTATGGTTTCAAAACGTAAACGTCTTTGTTGGACCTTGCTTGGAAGAGGAGCCTGTGTTGCCACCTTGGAAAGAAAGTTTCTCTGTCCTTTCAGCTTGGGGTGAAGGGAGGGTGTGAAAGGGGGTTTGTTGGCAGTTGAGTTCTCCCAGTGTTTTCTCAAGCCCAGACTGAGCTTCATTCATCCTTCTGCCCGTGTGTGGCTCCATCGTCCCCAGACGGGGCCAGCCAGGCAGCCTGAAGTCTGCATTTAGAACTTGATCCCCTAATATGACAATTAAATTTTAGTAAGTGAAATAAAACTGCTTCAGAAAAGAAGAGAGAATGAAAGGGTGGAACAATACTTGTTTTATTTAACCAGGAGAAGTTTTTGACAGCACCCCCTTCCCTGCAGGATATGAGAACTCTTGGTCCACAGCAACACTCCCCTGGGGACCTCACAGCAGAATTAGGCAGGGTAGGGGGGTGTTCTAATGTAAACAGTGACCCTGAAGTCCTGGAGTCGGTTCCCCCTTCTTTCTCCTGTCTCCCCTTCTCTCTTGCTAGCTGGCCCCCAGCACCACCTCCCCAGCCTTCCAATAAGGCAAACACAGAACGCTGAGCAGCTTCAGGTTCAGGCAGGGGGAGAAGAAAGGTGCTTTGTGAGGGGAAGGAAAACATTCCTGGGGATGGTGAGGGGCTCAGGGGAGAGGCCCGTGGGCGAGGGGCATGAATGTCCCCTCAGTCTGGGTTGATGCTGCACACCCCTGCTCTCTCCCTCTCCCAGCTCATCAAGAAGAGAGGTGGGGGCTGGACGCGGAGGTGGAGGAAGGCCAGGCCCCAGCCAGGAAGCTCTGGGCGTGGGCAGGGCTTGTGGGAATGATTTCATTGGAAAGGCCTGCGATATTTTTTCCCCTCCCGTGTGTGGTTCTTGGAGAAAGTTGGAGGTGGTGGTGATTTCAGTCGCCTTGGCCCGCCGCAAGCAGGAGCTGAGCAGAGGCACGGCTGAGGAAGTCTTGCTCCTGAGCCCTCTGGCCATGCTTCGCCGGCTCCCTGCCTCAGCAGCCCTGGCCCACCTTCATCTCCGCACCTCTTCCTCCCCCTCACTCCACCCTCTCCAAATCCTAGCTGGGCCCTTGGTGTGCAGGGTCCTTTTTTGGTTTTTCTTTCTTTCTTTCTTTCCTTTTTTTTAAGACTTTTGAGAGTTACAGATGCCACCTAAGGCCTACTGTGTCCTCTACAAAGTGCTAAAATGTAGAAATGAGTCATCAACATTTTTATTTCTATTTAGTGATTTATTTTTAACCAGCGGCTTTTTTTTTTTTTTTTTTTTCAACTTTGTGTTCTGCTGTGTTTCTTGTGTTTAGTCTTCGAGTGCTTCGACTGACCATGATCCACTGGGCCCCCTCCCTCCTGGCTGGGGTAAGTACTGTTCTACTTCCCTGCCCTCAGCCTTCCCTTGGCCGATGCTCTGTGACGCTCTGCCCTCTTCCTCTGTGCACCTTCCTCACGCCTATCCCTTGGTCTGCTGCTTTGCTACTCTCCGGCTCATTCTCTGGTGATGCCCAGCCAGAGCAATTATGGGCGATGGGGCTGGAAGGTTGGGAAAGGAACTGAGCTGTCCGGTGCTCTGTAGCATTCACCTGCCACAGGTAAAGGAATGTGACCCTACAAAGGAAGTCTCTGAGCAGCGGTGGGACTGTTGGGTCCAGGGCCTGAGTTTCAGAGTGTCTATCCAAGGAACCATCCTAACACTGACTAAGACATTTTAACTCCGTCTGATTCCCAAATGGATTTGTTTCAGGTCTGTGACTGTAAGACTGGAAGAAGCCTCCTTAACAAACGTTTTCTTTGCAGCTGAGATGGCGGGAGACTTCAGCCTGATTTTAACTAATGGAAGCCACCTTTTTATTTGTAACATAGCTGTGAAAGGGGCCAAAGGGAAGCAGATAAGAGAGTTGAGGGTGCTGGGTGGTGACTTTATGAAAGTGCATCATTGCTAGTTAATAAAGTTGTGCTGGTGGCTCACTGGATTCTTCTTGCCTTGGTAACTGCCTCTTACGTATTCCCGGTCCTTGCTGGGATTTGTCAATAAATTAGTTAGCGGGGTGAACATGTAGGGCTTGGGAGAGACTGTGGACTTTCTGGCTATTCCAGGAAGGCGTGGCCATGCAAACAGGCGTCTTTAGAGATGGCGAGACTCAGCACCTTCTGCAGCTCTCTGAGCTGGGGCAGGGCTTTGGTCAATACTACAAAAGTCCCTCGAAGCTGAAGAGGGCAGAGGGCAGTTTTCGCAGGAATCAGCATGTGCTGGGGATAATTTATTCATCAGGCCAGTAGAAGACAGTAAATACTGGTTTGGTGGTATTCACAGATGGTATTAAATTGGGAGGGGATGCACTCGCCAACAAGGATGGAGAAACGTGCCCTTAAGGAGCTGACAATGGTAGAATAAGCATCAACCTGGAAAAGCATCCAGCTTTTGAGCTGAATCCTCTCAGTGCAGAAACAACTACTCCCTGGTAGTAATTTAAGAGGTTACATCAACTCCCTTGAACCTACAGGGTATCACTTAGTGAATTACCCCTGCATTCCAGAGCTCTAAATGGGTGCCTTTTAGTCTGTCTAGTGGGAGATATCAGTTAATGAAGTTTCCACACATTTCTTGATTTTCAGCTAGGGAATCCCTTATGCACACAGATGACCCCTCTGGCTCCCTGAACTGATGAAAGGTAATTGGTATCTCAGATATTGGTGGGAACTCAAATGTGAGAGAGTTAAACACTTAGGATTCCTCTCTAGGTAGGGGAAAGCTCATCCGATTAAACAAGAATCTGCAATGCTGCTTGGCAGCCAATAGACACTGTGACCTAGAGCTGGGAACCTTGAGTTTGTTTCTGGCTCTGTAGAGGCTGGTGGTGTAGCCCAGCCAAGTGAGTTTATTTCTGTACCAATTCTAATAAATGATGGTCACCAAATAAGAGCAGTTGTAGAGATTCAAAAACACACAAGACTATAATGGTAGGAAACTGGAAGAAGGATATGCTGGCCGAGGGCCAGAGAACCTTCCTAATCACAAATCCTTTTGGGCTTTGTGTTGGCTTTGCTAGTGCTGAGCAGTGACCCCTCCCCAGGGGTAGTTAAGAAGGAACAGATAGAGTACTAACACCAAATGTGAATTGCGTTCATCATGAGCCTGCTCTGGGAGTCGACCGGTGTTCCTCCTGCTCTTAGTTCCTAGGTTCCTCTTTGCTCCTTGGAGAAAGCCTGTGGTGTTCTCCTTGTGACTGGCGTGGGAGTCAGGACACCAGTTTAGATACACGTCTGCTCCTCAGCAGCCGTGACCCTGAGCATGGGACAGAATCCTCTCAAGTCTCTTTCCTCCTAAAATGAGGTTGTGCTAGCTGCTCATTTAAGGACGTTCCCTGCCCCCCAACTATGGAACTGTATGCAGCCAGGCAGTTCCACTGAGCTGCCAGAGGCCTGCATGTAGCAGGCAGTGCCAGAAATGAGGGTGCAGGCCTCAGACCGGCTTGGTAGACCCCCCAGCCTGGCAATTAGCTTTGTCTTTGGCCTTGGCCCTTGGCAGAGCTGACTTCGAGGATCTAGTTCAAAGCACTAGTTTCTGGGCTAGGAGTGGCCCCTCCTGCCTTCAGAAACCTCTTAGAAAGCCTTCCTTCTGTGGGACAGTCACACGCCATTTTGAGGTGGTCATTGCTCTGTAACGGTTCCCAGGCACCTTCTTTCCTTTTGTCTGTGTTTTAAAAATTTCAGTCAAATAATGGCTACCAGATAAAATAGGGAGTCAAAGAGAAACCAAGACCGTGGGTTGATACCTGGAATGTTGCTGCCTAATTCTTGAGGGGAGAGGGGTTGGTCTCCCCAGTTCTGTTTTTTCAGCTCTGGTTTCCCTGTAGCTTCTGGAACAGATTACTCTTATTTCTTTAATTTCACCCTGTCTTCGTAAAAGACGATGAGCCATTAGCATTGTTTGTTCTCAGGTTAGAAACAAAGTTGAAGGTCTTGGAACTTCTGGGAGAGGTGACCCCCTTTGGGTGCAGGGCCCTGCCCCTAGTTTTGCCTCCCGCCTGCCTGGAGCTGATGGGCAGCCCTTTCCAACCCCTGTCAAGACATGGAATCAGCAGCTAGAGTTAGGGCTGTCCCTGGAGCCCAGACTCTCTCTCTCTCTTTTAATAATTCCCGAACCATCATCAGTGACCCAGCAAAGGGCACGAGAATAAAGAGTGTCCAGAGGAGACAAAAGAGTGTGTTTGGGCCCCTGACACTCCCCTGTCTCCGAAGCACACACTTAGATGTAAGAACAAGACGGGCACCATCCATGTCTACAGCCCCAGTTATTTACTTGCACATAGAGGTTTCCCTGGGATGTGAGAGTTTTGGAATGAAACTTAGCATTCAAGCGGAAGAAAAGAGATAACAGAGAGGGCCTGTGGGCCCTGTGGTCCAGAGTACTGATCAGAGAGGTGTAAAGCGTAATGACCCTGCTTTATGGGACAGAGGCACCTGGGTGTGCTGTGTCTAGTGGACGGAGTGGTGGCAGGTCCTGAGATCAGCCATGATAGTCTGGGGTTGGGGGCTATGCAGGTGGGGGCTGGGGCTGAGGGAGGCCGGCTGTGCTTCTGGTTTGCACACAGCTGGATGCAATTACTTCCCTGGTTTCAGCCTGGTTGCTCCCGCTCTGTGTTGCCACACCACCCCCTTTCCTCCAACCAACAAAACAACTAACGACAGTATTTGTTCTTGAGTTGAAAAATTTGTATACCAATCCTCACCCCCCAACAGGGAAAGATGCTCTTTGTTCTTTTTCCCAGTGATAAATGTGAGCAACCCAGCCTTTCACTGGTCAGACTTCTCTAACAGATTGGGTCAGAGGCAGAAGTTCAGACCCAGCACCCAGGAGGTGGAAGCTGGAGGGGAAAGGACACGTGCTACAGATGGTTTGGTCTGATTGTTCTCTTTTCTTTCCCCTCCCCTGGCAGAGAAGAGGCAGGACAATGGACAGGTGTATTACGTGAACCATAACACACGCACTACCCAATGGGAGGACCCTCGGACTCAGGGGTAAGGACTTGGGCTGTGGAGAGGGCGGGGAGTGGCTTTAGACTGTGTCTGTCTTACAGGGCCGATGTTACGGGATCTTTATCCACGCACAAGTGCCCTGAGACCCTTACAGTGTAGTGTGGGCCTAAGAAGAGCTTGAAAGCTGCTCCTTAAATTGACCTCCCTGGTGGGTGGGGGGTGGCCAGCTAGTCTCTGTACTAATTGTTCAGGCTGGCCATCATTTGATCCCAAAAAGATTGAGGGCCCCTCTACCTTCGAGAAGTGGCCTGGGACACTTGGTGTCTCAGCACTGCTGATGGCCACTCAGGCCAGTGCCATCCACTAGGGCTGGTTCTTTGGCCTTGGGATCATAAGTGACCTCTCTGCTGCAGAAATGTCCTCACAACTTGAGTCATGCCAGGTGCATGGGCCCTGCAGAGCTTTGGTGAAAGCAGAGCATGTAGGGCACTGAGGACCTCACCTTTCCATCCTTAACCCATCTCTTCCTGTGTTTCAGGATGATCCAGGAGCCAGCTCTGCCCCCAGGGTGGGAGATGAAATACACCAGTGAGGGGGTGCGATACTTTGTGGACCACAATACCCGCACCACCACCTTTAAGGATCCTCGCCCGGGGTTTGAATCTGGGTAAGGGCTTTCCATGGGCGACATCGATATCTATTTGCACAGTTAATTCTGCTCAGCCGGCTTAGGGGTGCAGGCTTTGGGGTGGCTTGCGTGTGCGTGTGTGCGTGCGTGCGTGCGTGCGTGTGTGTGTTCGTGTTCGTGTGTTCTGCTGCTCTTTACTGCCCTCTGGTGGCCAAATTTGAGGTTACAGTAATGGGGTTGGGGAGGAAGGGGCTATCCTGTTTATGCAGAGTAACACTAGCGGTATTTCTCTAAAAGCAAGAGGTCTGGATTTATTTCTGGTTTTCAAATTTCTAGTCTTCATATCTGCAGAGGGTCTTAATGGCAATCACTTTCTTTCTTTGAAGGCTTACTTTACTCATCTTTAACACAGCATCAGCTTTCCTTAGGGCTAACAAAACTAAATTACTAGTTTTTGAGGAATTACATGGATTCCAGAACATTTTTGCTCTCCTCAGGACGAAGCAAGGTTCCCCTGGTGCCTATGACCGAAGTTTTCGGTGGAAGTATCACCAGTTCCGCTTCCTCTGCCATGTGAGTTCTTGTTCTGGGACCTCCTGAGGCAGGTATGGTTATTGAATTATTGAAATATTTCCAGCCCAGCAGCAGGGACTTGGATGTCTGAGGCTTAGGTGAAGGCAAGTTGCTCTTCTGACCCCGAGCTCTTGTCTGAGGATGTCTCAGTCTATTTTAATAGAAGACAGGGTACAAAGAAGCCATTCTCTGTTTCTGGGGGACCAAGCTTTTCCTCTATAGGCTATGGCGATGCCTCTTCATACAGACAGGAGTCTAGATTGAGTAATTACCACTTGAGGCCGTGCTTTGAGTTTTTTTTTTTCCCCTTCATTTCAGTCAAATGCCTTACCTAGCCATGTGAAGATCAGCGTTTCCAGGCAGACTCTTTTTGAGGATTCTTTCCAACAGGTGAGAGAGAAATAAAAAGTTCTCCTTCCACTATCCTATCTTCTGTCATGGGGCCTGTTAAACTCACACTGTAGAGTTTCCAAGGCCTAGGCCTTGGAGACTGGTGTCTGCTGGACAGCAGGCCTTAGAGCCCCTGTCCCTTTCCACCCCCTGCCCCTAGCCTCCTGTGGAAGGGAGGGTGGCAGGCTGCCCATGAGAGTCTGTCTCCCCAGATCATGAACATGAAACCCTACGACCTGCGCCGCCGGCTCTACATTATCATGCGTGGCGAGGAGGGCCTGGACTACGGAGGCATCGCCAGGTGAGCACAGGCACCCTCAGGCAGCTGTGCTGCTCCCTCTGCCCCTGTTTATGGGCCCATGGCCAGAAAGCTGCCCCTCCTTGCTCAGGTTCATTCCAAAGCTCTCCTGCTGCCCCTGCACCCTCAAGAGTGGGCATGGAGCTGGCATCCAAAATACTAAACAATCTGTATGGACAGTCAGAATGAGTGCTGGAGCAGGGCCCAGGTCCTCTGCTGGGCTAGGCATTAACTCTTCAGTTATTGGATCATGGGGACACTGGGGATCCCCGAGGGAGGGGCTCCAGACAGAGGCTCTTTTAAAAAAATCCAAAACCAAACCCGATGTCATCAAGTCAATTCCAACTCATAGCAACCCTGTAAGACAGAGTAGAACTGCCCTATAGGGTTTCCAAGGAGCAGCTGGCGGATTCAAACTGCAAAACTTTTGGTTAGCAGTCACGCTTTTAACCACTGCGCCACCAGGGCGCCAAGGCTCTTTTATCACCTAATATATAATCATCTCTGTACTTCAGTAACCAGTACAGCTGTACAGGATGCAGTGGCTGGATATCAGTGCTGCATGGTTGTCCAGTAAAATCGACCCTGAGTTTCTCTTGAGGCAGCCAGGCACAGGAAGTCAGAAGGGTTCGGTGTGTACCTGACATGTGTAAGCTGTGTGACAGTTTAAAAGTCTTGGTCAATACTAGACTGCATGTCATGTGCACAGGGTCAGTAAAATTAAAACTACTAACATAGCTGTAAAAAGAACCCTAAAGCATTGTTTTGCCCTCACCTCAGTCCACCTAAAAGAGTGAACAGACTCTGGAAAAACGCTGCCTTGGATGATGGGGCAGAAAGGCTCCAGCAGAGACGAGCGTCTGGGCCAGCAGTGACTATCAGCCTGCTGACTTCTCATGGTGTGGGGATGTCTTCTTGCTTGGTGTTGGGTTAACTGGCTCTGGTTCTCTGTCTGCTGGTTGCGTTGCCCCCATGGATTGATTGTTCTTTTTTTCCGTGGTGACCTTCTCTCCAGGCTCTGCTTGGTGGGCTTCTGGTGTGGCTCCCGCCCTCTGTGTGTGTCTCTCTCTCTGTGTCCTGCCAGTGGTTTTACCCTATGGTAGGTTACGTCATGCTGTTCTACCACAGGGTAGAACCACGGACAGGATACCGGGGCACCCTCTGCATCGAAGGACTCCTCGTCTGCCCAGTCACAGACAGCCCAGCAGCAGGGACTGGCCCTCTTGGGATGTCCCCCTGCTGGTTTAGCTTAAGCCATGAGGCTTGTACCAAGGGTGCACATAGCTGCTAAAGCATGGGTGTTGGTTCAGATGCATGCGTGGCAGTATGGGAAAGGGTACAGTGCTGGGGCCTGGGGTGACGGGAGGGCAAGTGCAAGGGCCTTGGGTGTGCAAGGGAGTGACCACCTGGGATGTAACTGATGGGAGAGAGGTTTATCATCTAGAAGCAGCATGGAGTAGTACAGAGTTTTCACAGATCAGGAGTTAGGAAGGTGTTTTTGTGTATTCATATTATGCTCCCTACTCAGGCACAGTGGAAGCAGGGTGGCTGCTATTCGTACAGCACCTTCGTGAAATTTAGATTTAGCATCTTTGCACCCTTCCTCAAGGACATTTCCATCTGTTGGAAAGTGGTCATGATATCCAGATTTTATCAGAAAAAGACAACTGGGCTACCATTTGCAGGAAAATTGTAATGAACATGCCAGTCTATTTTAGTTCTCTGTCGGGCCGTTGTGCTTTACACAGCCTACACAACTGTGCATGGTGGCCCAGGGTGCAAGTAGCTGCTTTGCCATTAGAATGTCTGGGCATAGTGATGTAGAGTCTTGGACTGCACCAGCTGGGAAACAACACAGGTTTCCCTGAGCATCGTCCTCACATGCCGTTGTCATTCTGGTTCGCCCTAGGTCTGACCCCACCCTGCTCACTGACTACCTGTTAATACAGGTTAGCCCAGCTGCCGATACAGGTGGGGCTACCTGAGAAAGAGGCAGAGGAGAGTTGCAGCTCCTGTGCAGGTATACAGGGAGGGGTCCATTATCCCTGTTTTTTCTCTCTTCCCTCACAGAGAGTGGTTCTTCCTCCTGTCCCATGAGGTCCTCAACCCCATGTATTGTTTATTTGAATATGCCGGGAAGAACAATTACTGTCTGCAGATCAACCCTGCCTCCTCCATCAACCCCGACCACCTCACCTACTTTCGTTTCATTGGCAGATTCATCGCTATGGTAAGAGGGTTGGGCATCCTCCTAATCCCAGCACTTCCTTCCTCTTCTCTCCCCTGGTGAAGTATGCATGGGGTTGCCAGGGGAATCCACACTTCCTCTAAAACCTCCAGGAAGGGCAGCAGTTGAGGAAGCGAGGCCCTGTGCACCAAGTAGGCAGCACTGGCACAAGAAACCACCTCCTCAAACTCACGCTCACCTCATCCGCAGAGAACTCCTAACCTAAAAATACAGAAGGCTAGAAAGACTTCTGGAGAAACCAGAGCTTTCTTGTGGCCACCCACGGGTGTTGAGAGGGGCTTTGTGTTTTGATTTGTGTAGGACTTGTCAGGGAAACGCCAAGGGTCCCTGGGTCACAGGACTTCACTTGACATTAAATGTGCATCCTGTTCAAGGCATTGGGTGATGGGGCCAAGTGAAACTAACCACACACCTGCTGCCCATCTGGGGAGTGCCACTGTCTGTCATGAGCCTATGGGTGGGCATGCTTGGGAATGTCTGATTGAGATACTAAGGCCTTCTGGAAGGGGATTTGGAAACAACACTAGCTTAGAACAGAGCCCTAGTAGACCAGTTGGTGCAGGGTGTAGGAGGCATCCATCAGAAGGTAGACGTGTGGTGGGGTGGGGAGTTGCAGTATCTGTATTTACCTAGAAATAGGGAGACCGTGTGACTATGGAAAGGGAGGTCATATCATGTGCATCAGTGTGGAGTGCCTTCTGAGTGTGGAGAACCAGAATGGAGAGGGGTGAGCCCATGGCACTCTCACAGTCCAGCTGCCATATTTGTTAGTTTGAACTGCTTCAGTGCTAACTTCCTTTGCTTCTTCCTGACTTCCTGAGTGCTTGGCCCTGTTCCCCTCTCAGGAGAATCTGAGGCCCCCAAGAGCCCATGACTAAATATGTCTCTTCCCCATCATCTGCAAGTTCTTGGCCAAGGTGCTGGGCTCAGGAAGTGGGCACATTCTTCCCAGGTCCAGAGACCCACCCAGCCCAGCAGCCAATGGGACAAACCAGTAAAACCCTAGACTATTACTCACCACTGGCTTGTCAGCTCTTGCTGTCTATGGTGTCTGCATTATTTTTGGCTGCCTCTGCCTCCAGTCTGAGAGCCAGTGAGTCAGGGCTGCCACCTGGAGCTGTTCTGCATACGTGTCCTCTGTGAGCACAGGGCAGCTCTCCACTCAACCATGGGGCCAGCCTGGAGGCATGCGGGGCAGGCAGCGGCTGGAGATGGGTTCCTGAGCAGGGGGGGCTCTGCTCAATCCCTTGGTCTGGATGGTGGGATGAGTCCATTCAAGGTCCAAGTCAGGAAAAAGAGTGTTGCTTATTTCCCAGACCTTCCCTACAGGCCCCTGAAGTAGCCAGATGCTCAGGTCCTATGAGGGAAGGAAGGCAGGTTGCAGTAGCAGGGCTTTGATTCAGAGCATTCAAGAGCCTGCCTTGGGTGATTTCCTGGGAGGGCCAACGTTCTTTGCCATGTCTCTTCCTTCCTCAGGCTCTGTACCACGGAAAGTTCATTGACACTGGCTTCACCCTCCCTTTCTACAAGCGAATGCTCAACAAGAGACCAACCCTGAAAGACCTGGAGTCAATTGATCCTGAATTCTACAACTCTATCGTCTGGATCAAGTGAGTGCCTTCCCATGCCCAGCAGTTGGAGGAGGGAGGTCTCTGGTTGGGGAGTAGGTACCGATGGCCTTTCTTTTCTCTGCCAGAGTGGCCCATTAAGCTCTTATGCAGCCCTGATAAGTGCTTGTGTAGATGAGCAGCTTCTCAGTCCCACTGTAGGGCAGCTCTGGAATTCTCTCCTTGCATCAGAAAGATATCCCGTGCCATTATTCAGGATTCTAGGCCACCTGTGAGCTCTTGGGTGTTTCATGGGCACAAAATGTGAGTGATGGAGCAGGATTTAGGGAAGACCCTTCTATGATAGAAATTGTCCCTCTTGATCTCTCCTGCCCCCAGAGAAAACAACCTAGAAGAATGTGGCTTAGAGCTATACTTCATCCAGGACATGGAGATCCTGGGCAAGGTCACGACCCATGAACTGAAGGAAGGGGGTGAGAGCATCCGAGTCACAGAGGAGAACAAGGAAGAGTATATCATGTAAGTCTCAACTGCTGGGGAGCACAGTACTGGGGGCAGGGGTTGGGGCCGGGGTGCTGTGAGAAGGGGCAGCAGAGACAGTGAGTCACAGAGAAAGGATTTTCTACTCTTATGTCTGGGGAACCCTCTTCAGCCAGGTCCCCACATGTGGTCCATAGCTCACCAGGGATAGCAAGCATCTCCTATTTTTGCATCTGCCTTGAATAGCTGTCGATGGCCAGTCACATGATGACGAGGGTTGGGGGAGCCAGAGCCCGAGGCGATTTTTTTTTACTAGCTCTTGGTTGCTTTAGTTCATCCGTCATTCCCACGTGGTGGACTTCAAGACTTCCAGGTGAATTTTTTTGAAGAGGCATAAAACTTGGATGCCTCTATCTTCTTTCTCTTAACCAAACTGAAAAGATTTCTGTGTTCTATGTGCTTAAATTTATTCTCTCATGTGCTTAAATTCATTATCTTACGTGTGTATGTGTGCAGATTCTCTCATGCACATCCTTCAGGTTTCTTAGTCTAGCCTTTTAATCTCCACACTCACACATCTCTGAAGTTCAGTCCGTGATGGTGATGGTGGACATGGTGCAGATAGTGATTTTAAAGACTCGGGTATATCGAGGCTACTGTGAGGTTTATTTATTTATTTTAATTTCATTGTCAAAATACACATAATAAAACATACGCCAGCTCAACAATTTCTATATGTACAGTTCGTTAACACTGATTACATTCAAGTTGTGCAACCATTTTCACCATCATTTTCCAAGTCATTTCACCACCATTACCATAAACTCAATACCCCCAAAGCAACAATTCCCCCTTATCCTTTCCCTCCCAACTGCTAGTAACCATTAATAATCTTTGGTTTCTAAAGATTTGCTTATTTCATAAAAGTGAGATTTTACAATATTTATCCTTTTTTGACTAACTTATTTCGCTCAGCATGATGTTTCCAGCATTCATCCATATCATGGCATGTGTCAGCACCTTATTTCTCTTTATGGCTGAATAGTATTCTGTCATATGTATATACCACATTCTGTTTATCCATTCATCTGTTGATTACTGTGCGGTTTTAAAGGTTATACCTCTGGGTCTAGGTGTACAAGAAGTTGACTCTATGCTGATTCACTGCTTCTGTAAGAACAGCCACACAGGCAGACAGTGAGCTGCGCCTGAGCAGTGAGTCTTGGGCTCCGCTGACAGCTGCTCTTTGGTTTTAGGCTGCTGACCGACTGGCGTTTCACCCGAGGTGTAGAAGAGCAGACCAAAGCCTTCCTGGATGGCTTCAATGAGGTGGCCCCCCTGGAGTGGTTGCGCTACTTTGATGAGAAAGAGCTGGAGGTGAGTGTCAAAGGTGGTTGGGGCTCTGAGCCCCTTCTTATGGGGTGATCTTGCTCTTCTATATCATCACTGTATACCCAGAGAAACTCACCAATTAACCCCCCTTTGTCAGGGCAAGTAGTTTGGATTTGGGTCCTCAGCACCCACCCCTCTCTGGGCCCTTTTTTTGAGGGAGTCCATGTTCAAGAAAGCAGAGACTTGTTTTATCCATATTTTTACAACTTGCAGCAAAAATAGTGGGACGTGTTTGGGACTAGTTCATTTGCTAGTAGGGGGTGGGGGGTGTGGTGAGGTGTTCTGGGCCAGCAGGCCGAGGCCCTCCTCGATGGGGGGAAGGCTGGCACTGAAGTTGCTGATGCACTTTTCTGTCTGTAGCTGATGCTGTGCGGCATGCAGGAGATAGACGTGAGTGACTGGCAGAAGAACACCATCTACCGGCACTACACCAAGAACAGCAAGCAGATCCAGTGGTTCTGGCAGGTGGGTGTTGCGACCAGTTTCTGCTGGATTGGGGCAGGGGTCTCAGCAGTGACGTTTTATAGCAGTGGCCAAAGGAAATGAGACCTCAGGCTCGAGGAACCTTGTGCTATCACCTCCCTCATCTCTGACACTCTCCTTGCATCTCCCAGCTTGCAAAAACCTGTTGCCATTGAGTTGATTCTGACTCACAGCAGCCCTACAGGACAGAGTAGAACTGCCCCATAGTGTTTGCAAGGCTGTAATCTTTACGGAAGCAGACTGCCACATCTTTCTCTTGTGGCATGGCTGGTGGATTCGAGCTGCCTGCCTTTTGGTTAGCAGCCAAGTGCTTAACAACTGCACCACCAGGGCTCCTTTTAACTCACAAACCTGAAACCCATTGCCACAGAGTCGATTCCAACTCATGGCAACTTTATAGGACAGAGTAGAACTGCTCCATAGAGTTCCCAAGGAGTGGCTGGTGGATTCGATCTGCTAACCTTTTGGTTAGCAGCTGAGCTCTTAACCACTACTCCACCAACCTTAGAAAGGATGGAGATTGTTGCAGCTGGGTTATGGTCAGCCATTTGACAGGAGACCGCCAGTAGTCAGCCCTGGGCCAGCTCTAACATCTGGTGTGTGGGGGTGGGAGGGGGCGGGGGGGGGGTTTTGAACCTTCAGGGCAAAAAGTAATGCTCCTGTCAGTCACGTGATTGCCTTCCAGCTGTGACGGGAAAGCATGGGCTTGGCTCCAGAACAACTGAAGGAGCTCAGCATCCTGGGTTTAGTGAATTGACTCCTTTATACGTGTGGGTTTTGTTGTGAAGTATAGCACACATAAAAAAGAATAAACATAGCATAGATATCCTTAGTATACATGCGTATTTTTTTGTTGGTGGTGGTGTTGAGGTGAAACTCACATAACATAAAATCCACCATGTTAAGCATTATAAGGTATGCAGTTCAGTGGCTTTTAGTACATTCATGATGTTGCACAACTATCATCACTCTAATCCCAGAACGTTTTCATCTCCCCCGAAAAGAAACCCCCATCCCATTAAGTGGGAGCGTTGGTGGTTCCGTGGTAGAATTCTTGGCTCTCGTGTGGGAGATCTGGTTCTGTTCCTGGCCAGCGCACCTTATGTAGCCACCACCCGTCTGTCAGTGGAGGCTTGTGTGTTGCTGTGATTCTGAACAGGTTTCAGCAGAGTTTCCACATGAAGACAAACTAGGAAGAAAGGCCTGGAGATCAGTGTCCAAAAATCAGCCAGTGAAAACCCTATGGATCACAGTGGTCTGATCCACAACCAATCTTGGGGCTGGCGCAGAACTGGGCAGTGTTTCGTTCTGTAGTACATGGTGTCCCCATGAGTCAGGGGGCGACTCAACAACAGCTAACAACAACAGCAGCCTATTAAGCAGTCACTCTCACCCTTAGTGTATTTTTAAAGCAGAATTTAGATGGGAAGAGACTACCTGGCCCCAGGTGTCCCTGAGATGAAGAGCTGTCCCGTCAACCCAGCATCTTAGAGGAAGCAAATTGGGAGTTTCCTGGTTGGTAGCTGTCACCACCTCTCCAGCCTGGGCTTGTGTTCTCAGCACCAGTGAGAGAGGCCTTGGCAGCTCTGCAGGCTCAGGGAGGGTGCCCCTGTCTCCAGCTGTGGTGTCCGTTTTGGAGGGTCATGTGTCAGGGCTGAGTGCCTGGACTTGTGCGGTCCCTGACCGGGGCACGACTCGCTGAGTTGCAGGTGGTGAAGGAGATGGACAATGAGAAAAGAATCCGGTTGCTGCAGTTTGTTACCGGAACTTGCCGCCTGCCTGTTGGGGGATTTGCCGAACTCATTGGTACGCTTCCCCTCACCCTGCTGGTGCCCCGGTGGCGGGTGGGGGCAAGGACAGCTCAAGGAGAGGGTGTGCTCTAGTGTGCCCCCCACCCCCAAATGGGCTGGTGGGGGTGGGGGAAGAGCCGTGCCACATTGGGCCCGTGCTTAGCCTGTGGGTGGGGTCAGAGTGTCCTGCTTGTTGACATCTGGTGTGTGTTTCTTTGGGTAACAGGTAGCAACGGACCACAGAAGTTTTGCGTTGACAAGGTTGGCAAGGAAACTTGGCTACCCAGAAGCCACACCTGGTGAGCATGCTGTTTTTAGCGGGAGGGGGCCAGGAACCTTAGAGTCTAGATGAGCTCCAAGGACAGTCCAGTAGGTAGAACAGCTATGGGGCCTCACCTCTGGGAACTGTGGTGTGGCTCTGGGGTGCTGAGTTGGAGAGAAGGAGCTGTGATATGCCAGGGTGTTTCTGTTTTAGGCCTTTGGTTTTTTGAGTCGTTGCAGCAGATAAGCACCCTTACAGCCATGCCAGGTATTAAATATTGAAATACTTGCATTTCAGTGAACCAGGAGCTCCCTCCCATCTCCCCAGCTGCCCTGTCCCCTCCCCAAACCCCTGCCCTTCCATGGTCCAGGAACTTAAAGTGTTAAGGCTGGCTTAGCTGGGCTCCTAGGGCCCTGCCCCACATCTGGCTAGCCACCCGGCCTCTTTGATTGAGCCTAAGTTGAGCCAGAGTTGAGGTGAATGATTTTGACTCTCTCCTGCAGCCAGGTGGGGGCTGGGCAGTTAGAGCCTTGACCTCCCTGTGCTAACTGTGCCAGTCTACTCTCTCCACAGTTTCAACCGTCTGGATCTCCCACCATACAAGAGCTACGAACAGCTCAAAGAGAAGCTACTGTATGCTATTGAGGAGACCGAGGGCTTTGGACAGGAGTAACTGAGGCCGCCTCCTCACCCTCCCAGCACACATGTAGTCATAAGTCCTCCTTGCCCGAGAGGCTGCTGGCCGTGCAGCCCTTGGGAGGCCTCCGCAGGATGGTAATCCTGGGTGGGGACCACACTGTCATCACGTTGGTGGCAGCAGAGCCTGACTCTAAGAGGCCCTGCTTCCCACTCCTCACCTACCCACTGGTGGCAGTCTGGAATAAAGCCCACCGTCATCTTTGGCCCTGTCACCCATTTGCACAATCTAGAGGGCTGACCCTCTCTGCAAAGCTCTCCCACCCTCTCCCGAAGACCAGCCCTAGGTGTGAGTGTGCGTGTACGTGCAGGCGCCTGGCCTGGTGGGCCGCAGCAGTGACCCTGTCTGCAGGGTGGTTGCGTGAGAATGAGATCAGACTCTTGGGGTAGCTGTTCTGAACTGAGGAAGCCAACGTTCTTTGCTGGTAAAGAAGATTTTATTTGAGGCAGAACTTTCCAGAGATCTGTATGAAATGAAGATCTTGTGACCTCTGGGTCTCGGCTTCCCTCCCTCGCAGGGCTCTAGCCATGTAGGTGGAGCAGCCAGGCCCCTCTCTCCACCAGAGTGGGCTGTTCCGTTCTTGCGTAGCAAATAAAGGTTACACAAGCTGCTTGGGTCTCGGGTGGAAACAGTCAACTCCCTCAGACGTTCTTCTTCCTTTTATATATAAACTTGAAGCTTTCTGTGTGTAGGGTTGCTTTATGTTTTGTTTTGGTATGCTGCTGTCACTTTCTGTCAGGAGCTGATGCACCAAGTGTTGCTGGGACCTTGAGGCACCCAACCAGCCCTGTTGGTCCAAGAATTTCCCAAACAGCTACTCCTGTCGGGAAGTCGCTATCAGTTCTGCAAGCTCAGGCAGGCCTGGCCCAGCAGCTCAGTGTCGTGGTGGCCTATTCCCTGGCAGAGGAGAAGGGTCAGTGTCTGGTGCGCCACCCTCAACCTTGCCCCTGCAACAGAGATAGAATTCCCTTCACTAGATAAAGCCACCCAGGCAGCCCAAGTGACTGGGCAGATGGACCTCTGGAGTTCCTCCCCACCAGCCCCTGAAGCTCCCAGCAGGCCCGTCAGTCCCGTTTAGGGTAAAAGGTGTTCCAGCCAGCCTGAGGTGTGTTCATCTGCATAGAGTTGAGGCTTTATCTGCATGCAGGAAGTGATGCTGTTGAAAACCAGCTGAAGGGCTCAGAGTTGCTGCAAATAGTCTGGTTTGATGTCTGGAGATCCCACCAGCCTCCGACATGAGCATTCTGGCATTTCTTGAAATCTTGAAAGTGAACCTACTCCGCTGGGATGCTGGTGTAGTCATGGTTGCAGCATCCCCTGGCCAGGCCCCCAGGGTTCCAGTGCCTGATTGTCCCAGGGCCCTGCGACAGGCTCTCAGACTGGTCGTGGGAACCTTCTGAGGAATGGCTCATTTTCCCCAGATCCTCATCTTCTCCCCGGGCCCATGAAGAGTCAGCCACATGCCTGCTTGCACTTGTGTGCTGAGTCGAGTGGCCCAACTCCCTGCAGCTCAGCCTTTCTTCCTCCCTTCAGTTGTTTGCTGTGATTTGTTACAGCATCTCAGCATGCAAGGGTGTTATGTCAGGCAGGTCGGGGTGGGAGCTGCTGTGCAAGATTTGAATGCAACAGGCTTACGGGTGTTTAGAGTATGTCTGTGTGTGTGTGTGCACATATGTGTATATAACTGCAGTGTCTGTATGGAGTGCCCTTTGGTAGCACTGGGTTGGTTGCCAGATTGTTTTGTTATCCCTGCCCCCTCACCTCGGTATTGCCAGTTTCTTGTGCAATAAACAATCAGCAGCTGTGGGTGGTGTTGATGTGGCTGTCTACAAAGTTACTGCCCTCCCAGGCCTCTACTAGATCCTCCAGGCCCTTGTAGAGGCAGAAGTTCCATGACTTGCTGGTTTTGAGAGGGAGATGCATCATTAACCAAGACCGCCTGCCACAGATTTGAGATGGGCGGCTGAAACCTTGTCCAGGGATCACTGGCTTCAGCCCTCGGTCAGCTGCCTCCTCGCACCTTTTCGGAGCCTTCTGCCTCCCTTGGCCAGTCTGGGGTTTCTTTGAATAAATGCTGTGGGGAGCAGAATGTGAACAGCTGCAGCTACAGATTGGGTGGGCTTCAGAAACCGGCTCATGGGGACAGTATTCTGGGCAGTTGTACATTTCAGGAAACATTTACTACGGTGTCACAACTTCCAGGGTGATAGGAGTCCCTCATCTTGAGGTCCTGGTCACACAGAGGCTTGCCTCCCACTTTTTTCGACAGTCGAGGGTTTAAAGATGGGACAGGTGACCACGATGCTGTGTTTTGATGCATTTGACATGGAAGTGACTCTCATGGACGAGCCCTTGCCCTGATTGTGTCTTTACTCATGGAAAGCAGAGCTGTTCAGAGAGGGAGGGCTCCCTGCCTGGAGCTCTTCAGCTGAATTCACTCCCCGCCCAAAACTTTTTCATTTGACAGGGTAACACTATACTTTGAAAAAAATTATTGAAAAAAGCCCACATGTGATACATCTTCTAATAAATTCAAATAAGACATGCTCAAGTGGAAATTGTTCTCCCCACTCATATCCCTAGAAGTAACCACTGCTCAGTTTGCTGTGGCCTTCCCAGACAATTTTGTGTGCATATACAATTTATATTCATACATTTTTGTATATACCATGATGAACAACTGGCTTGTTTCATTAAGTGAGATATTAGAGACACCTTTCCATGTTCATCCCTATAGAGTTACTTCGTTCTTTAACTACTGCACAGTATTTCATATTATGGTGGTCCTGTCATACGTCTGTCTTGTACTCACAGGCATTTCGGTTGTCCACCATTTGCTTATGGCCACGAACTTAACGTGACGTCCTGGGAAGGGCATGTGCATGAGTGCTGTCTTTCACTAGGGCATCCTGGGAGTCAGATCGCTGATTACACCCCTTTATTTTTATTTTAAAAATTTTAAAAGTTTCTAAAATTCAAAGATGCAAAGTGTCTACAGTGAACGGCGTCCCTCACTTTTTTGTTCCTCAGCTACTCTGATCCCGAGTCCTGAAGGCAGCTGCTGTTGCCGGTTTCTTTTGGATCCTTCCAGATATACTTAAAAAAATCCTAACAGGTTCTGCCAAATTACTCTTCAAAAAGGTTCTTATTTTTCCAGCTATGGCTGGTATCGCTTGCTGTTCTACTTGAGAAATGAGTCTTTAAGCCCTCCTGCCCATCTTTTCCACGCTCCTTTCCCTTTTCCATCTCTCAGTTTGGACAGATACCTGCTCTTCCACTTTTCCATGATCATAGTTGTTTATTTTTAACATCTACTTTTTGTTCTGTAACCATAATGAAACCTTCTGTATCTTTTAAAAAGGTTTATTCTTAAAGCTGAAAAGCAACAAAAATGTTTACATTATCATAATTATGTAAATTTTTACTCCAGAGCGAAGTACCGAAACCAAACCCATTGCTGTCAAGTCGATTCCGACTCATACCTACTCTGTAGGATAGAGTGGAACTGCCCCATAGGGTTTCCAGGGAGCCGCTGGTGGGTTCAAACTGCTGACCTTTTGGTTAGCAGGCAAGCGCATAACCACTGTGCCACCAGGGCTCCCCACAGCTCAATGGTATAATACAATTCTTTCTTTCTCGCACAGCTCTTTCCCCCTAGGGTTTCCAGTTGCCTTTCTTTGCGTTTATTATGTCCTCCTTTTTTTTTCTTCTTTCTTAAACTCTGAAGTGGTTTAAGTAAAATTTGATAAGCAGGCAGAGTCCCCTACCCCAGCACTCATAAGTTCCTGATATGATAAGCCAAAGATACAAAATTGTTTTGGAAGTGAGGAGCAAATATGAATACTTCTGGCTGTTAGAGACCCTAAATGGGGCTCCCAGGTGCCAGAAAGACTCTTCACATAAGGTAGGACCTCATCAGATCTGGAAAGCTCAGCTCTTGCTACACCACTGCCCTTCTGTATTGGGGTTCACATTGCCTTTCCAGAAAAACTTACTCTAAAGATCCACGTGCTTCCATTTAAAGAAATGCTTAGGAAGAACAGGCTTTCCTGGTTCTTGTATATATATTTGTGTGTGTACATACATATATACATATACATGGAGCCCTAGTGGTGCAGTGGTTAAGAGCTCAGGCTGCTAAGCAAAAGGTCGAAGTTTGAATCCATCAGCCACTACTTGGAAACCCTATGGGGCAGTTCTACCCTGCCCTGTAGGGTCGCTGTGAGTCGTAATTGACTCAATGGTAATGGGTTTTTTTTTTGGTTTATGCATATCCATATATACATACACATACACACACATACGTTGTTGCTGTTGTGTTGGCTCTGACTCATGATGACCTTATGTAGAACGGAATGAAACAGCATCCAGTCCTGTGCCATCTTCATAATCAGTGGTATGTTTCAGTCTGTTGTGATGACTATTGTGTCAGTCCATCTCATTGAGGATTTCTCTCATTTTCACTGGCCCCCTACTTTACCAAACAGGATGCCCTTTTCTAACGATTGGCCTTTCCTGATGACATGTCCGAAGTAAGCAAACCAAAGTCTCACCATCTTCACTCAAAGGAGCATTCTGGTTGTATTTCTAAGACTGACTGTTCTGGCAGTCCATGGTATATTCAGTATTCTTTGCCAGCACCACAGTTTGAATGTATCGATTCTTTTTATGTGTTCCTTTTTCATTATCTAGCTTTCACATGCATATAGACAATTGAAAAGAACGTGGCTTGGGTCAGGCACACTTTAGTCATCATGGTGACATTTTTGCTCTTCAAAACTTTAAAGAAGTCTTTTGCAGCAGGTTTATCCAATGAAATACATATATTTAGACACACACATACATATATATTATTTTAAGGAATTGCCTCATACGATTGTTGTTAGGTACCACAGAGTTCGCCCCTGACTCATGGTGACCCCATGCACAACAGAATGAAGTGCTGCCTGGTCCCGCACCATCCCCATGATCTGTTGAGGATCAGGCTGTTGTGATCCATTGTGTTTTCACTGGCTTATTTTTCAGAAGTAGATCACCAGGCCTTTCTTCCCAGTCTGTCTTAGTCTAGAAGCTCTGTGCAGCATCTTAGCAACATGCAAGTCTCCACTGACAGATGGGTGTTGGGGCCGGAAAATTCCGAAATCCTTAGAGTAGGCCAGCAGGCTGGAAACACAGCAGGAGGTGAAACTGCAGTCTTGAGGCAAAATTTCTTCTTCTCTGGGAAACAAGCTTTTACTCTTAAGGCCTTCAGCTGATTGGATGAGGCCCACTCACATTATCTAGGATAATCGCCTGTGAAGTTAAGTGATTATAGATGTTAGCTGCATTTACACAATACCATCATAGCAACACCTAGATTACTGTTTGATTAAATAGCTGGGTACCATAGGCTAGCGAAGCTGACGCATGAAACTAACCATCACAGTGCCCAAAGTTATTATCTTAGTTCATTTCCCTACAGTTCACCCCATGAAATCTAAGGATTTCAAATACTACTACTCATACTGCTACAGCAAAACAGGAAATCTTTTATATTCATTTACTGTCAGTGTAATGGGGTCTTGGGAGGGAGAAGAGATAAACACATGTCAGAATTGAGTTTTTGCTATTCAGCCAAGGTTGGTGGTCCTCACTTCGTATCAACTACGTAGGAAATGACTTAGAAACGGATTCTCAGTTTCTAATTCAGCAGGTCAAGGTGTCGTTAGGTGCCGTTGAGTTGGTTCCAACTCACAGCGACCCTGTGTGCAACAGAACAAAACACTACCCAGTCCTGCACCATCCTCACAACCGTTGCTATGCTTGAGCCCATTGTTGCAGCCACTGTGTCAATTCATCTTGTTGAGGGTCTTCCTCTTTTTCGCTGACCCTCTACTTTACCAAGCATGATGTCCTAGGTCAGGGGTAGGGCAGGACTAAATGTTTAAACAGCTGATTCTGATGTAGCTGGGCCCATACTTTGAATAGCTGTTGTAGTATGGTCAATTGGAGTCTTCAAAAATGGAAATGAAATGCTCAGCCAGCCGGCACCATCTTCTGGAAAGTTCCCTAGGCATTTACAAACATTTCTAACCTACAAATATTTGCTACTGTGTGCAGAGGCCTAGTGTTAATGAATCCAAGTCTTGCAAATTTTCTTGAACAGAAACAAGTGAAAAATGAAAGTGACTCTCATGGGCTGTGTTTTGGTGTTTCTGGGGATTAGGAACTAGGAGGGTAGTGGTCACTGAAGTAGCACTGGAGGAATGTGGGGGCACTGGGAACACTCACTGGTGGACTCGGAGTCAGTTTGTATGGGTTTGCAAAAGCCAGTTGTTAAATTTTTAGGAATTTTGTGAGCTGCTGGCTAAACACAGCCATCATTAAAAATTAAATTATATAAACTTACAATTAAGTAACTTAAAAAGGTAGTAAGTGCTCAAAACATATCACATCCTAATTATTTTACTACGTTTTACTATCGTGTGCTCTTTAGGTTATTTTTGTCTGTTTTGTTTGGTGGAAATACTATATAATGTTGTCCTACTGTGCATTTCTTTCCAACTCATGCTGGTAACTTGATATCGGCCATGGTGAGAGTATTTACACCAGGGAGACTGGCAAAGGCTACAAATGAAGTGTTTCAACAAACAGTTACAGCACTGGAAATACTCACTTGTCTATGGCAAGATATTTGGAAGACAGCTACCTGGTCAACTGTGCCATTCCAAAGAAAGGTGACCCAACAGAATGTGGAAATTATTGAACAATATTGTTAATATCACACACGTGAAATTTTGCTGAAGATAATTTTAAAGCAGTTGCAGCAGTACATCGACAGGGAATTTTCAGAAATTCAAGCCGGATTCGGAAGAGGACGTGGAACTGACGTGGACTGAAAGCAGAGAATACCAGAAAGACGTTTACCAGTGTTTTATTGACTATGCGAAGGCGTTTGACTGTGTAGATCGTAACAAATTATGGACAACATTTCGAGGAACAGTAATTCCAGAACACTTAATTGTGCTCATGAGGAACCTTAACCTCAACCAAGAGGCAGTCATTTGAACAGAACAAGGGGATAGTGTGTGGCTTAAAATGAGGAAAGGTGTGTATCAAGGTTGTATCCTTTCACCATACTTATTCAATCTGTATGCTGAGCAAATAATCTGAGAAGCTGGACTATATGAAGAAGAACGGGGCATCAGGATTGGAGGAAGACTCATTAACAACCTGTGATATGCAAATGACACAACCTTGCTTACTGAAAGTGAAGAGGACTTGAAACACAGATGAAGATCAGACTACAGCCTTTAGTATGGATTACACCTCAATATAAAGAAAACAAAAATCCTCATAACTGGACCAGTAAGCAACATCACGATAAATGGAGAGAAAATTGAAATTGTCAAGGATTTCATTTTACTTGAATCCACAATCTACGCCCATAGAAGCAGCGGTCAAGAAATCAAATGACGTATTGCATTAGGCAAGTCTGCTGCAAAAGACCTCTTTAAAGTGTTAAAAAGCAAAGATGTCACTCTGAGGACTGTCTCAGTTATCTAGTGCTGCTACAACAGAAATGTAAGTCTTGGATGGCTTCAACAAACAGAAGTTTATTCTCTCACAATCTAGTAGGCTAGAAGTCCAAATTCAGGGCCTCAGCTCCAGGGGAAGGCTTTCTCTCTCTGTCGGCCCTGGAGGAAGGTCCTTGTCATCAGTCTTCCCCTGGACTAGGAGGTCCTCAGCGCAGGGAACCTGGGTCCAAAGAATGCACTCTTTTCCTCGCACTACTTTCATGGTGGTACGAGGTCCCCGTCTCTCTGCCCATTTCTCTTTTATATCTCAAAAGAGACTGACTTAAGACACAACCTAATCTTGTAGATTGAGTTCTGCCTGATTAACATAACTGCCTCTAATCCTGCCTCATGAACATCATAGAGGTAGGATTTATAACACAAAGGAAAATCACATCAGATGACAAAATGGTGGACAATCACACAATACTAGGAATCATGGCCTAACCAAGTTGACACATATTTTTGGGTGACACAGTTCAATCCATGACAAGGACTAAGGTGTGCCTGACCCAAGCCATGGTTTTTCAGTTGCCTCATATGCATATGAAAGCTGGACAATGAATAAGGAAGACTGAAGAATTGATGCCTTTGAATTATGATGTTGACAAAGAATATTGAATATACCATGGACTGCTAGAAGAATGAACAAATCTGTCTTGGAAGAAGTACAGCCAGAATGCTCCTTAGAAGTGTGGATGGCAAGACTTCGTACTTTGGACATGTTATCAGGAGGGACCAGTCCCTGGAGAAGAACATCATACTTGGTAGAGTAGAGAGTCAGTGAAAGAGAAGAAGAGATGGATTGACACAGTGGCTGCAAGGGTGGTCTCAAGCATAGCAATGATTGTGAGGATGGTTCGGGACCAGGCAGTATTTCATTCTGTTGTATTATGAGTTCATTCTGTTGTCACTACAAGTCAGAACCAACTTGATGGCACCTAACAACAACAACAACAAAAAGTCAGTTTCCCATTCCTTGTTTTGAGAGGTGGTTTACCAGCACACCGCCTATAGTCCTTAAACCAGGAGTAGTACCAGCAGTGAGGAAAATCAAAGCATGAGCTCTCTGAAGGGCAGAAAAAACCTTGTTAAGTCCACCTCCAGAGCAGTTGTGAGGTTGGAAGTATGGCAGCTTGACCCAGTGTTTTTTCACCCCCACACACTCCAAATTCCTAGATTTTTGCCTAGATTTTTGCAGCCCAAAGCAGGAGTAGTGGGAAGCAGTAGGAGGAGTTTCCTAATTTAGCCTGAACTGGCAACCAAACATTTCTCTTGCCAAGAGATTAGATCAGTGAGTGATGCCATTTAGTGCCCAGAAATAGAAAGGCTCCAAAGAGAAATGAGATTTCTTGATTTGTTTTCGTTAACTGCCTGTCAAGTTGGCTCTGACTGATGGTGATCTTACGTATACAAGAACAAAACGTTGCCCGGTCATGCGCCATCTTCATTTAGGCGCTACAAACAGATTAACTTTCAGTTTTCAATTTTCTTTTCCCTTCACCCCTACTACTTTTGGAGTCTTACTTGTTTTGTAGATATTTTTGTAGAAAAATGGTGAAAGAGAAGACCTGTTCATAACTTTCCGGTGAATGGGATATTTCATTTTGTTATGATGACCTGTGTTAATTTATTTGAAGTGAAAATAATCATGTTAAGTTCTTATAGCTGGAGAGTCCTCCAGGAATGGGAGTATAATTCTGGGGTTCCTAGTTCCTTCTTGAAAAGTTTACTTTGCACTGGAGAAATAACAGAATAGGCCTTTGATACACGCTGTACTTCCCTTTTGTTTCTTTGCTAATTGATGGTCTGAGCAGAAATTCAGGAGCACTTATTAATAGCTAATTAGTTGGCCCAGAACTGTTGTTCCACTTTGATAGTTTCTATACTTTAAGGATAACTAATCTGTATTTTCCCTGAGTGGTGGTCCTGTGCTCTGCTGCTAACTGAATGGTTGGAGATCTGAATCCGCTCAGAGGCACCTTGGAAGAAAGGCCTGGCAGTGTACTTCTGAAAAATTAAGTCATTAAAAACACTATGGAGCACAGTTCTACTCTGACACACATGGGGTTGAAATGAGTCTGAATTGGCTGTCCAGCAACTGGTTGTTTTTTTTATCCTGTATGTTCAGGGATATTTCAGATGTTTGTTTTTAAACAGGAAACCGGTAAGGAAAAAAGTCTCTGTAAATTGTAGCAGCAACAGCCTGAACTCTGTAACAAGTTATTGTGAGGGCTTTTGGAAATTAGAAGTGAAGGTAATGTTACAGCTATAGAGACAAGATTCAGACAAGGATCACTTTTTCCAGTGTACTTTTTCAATGTTTTTAAAAACAAATCAGTTTAGAAATATCTTGAGACTGCCAGGCTATACAAATGCAAGGCTATATTTTAGGAGGGGGCTATGGGTTTTGCAGTCAAGTTAGCTATTTGTATAAGCAAGACTTCAATAGTAGCTCTGCTGGGCTTATGGTTTAGAAAAGATTGCCTGAGTGACTCTAGAGGCAACAAACTATTTTCATTAGAAAGAGGAACTGAGGATCAAGTTAGGAAGGTAGAAGTCAACTTTGCCTGTATGTGGGTCAAACCTAAATATAACAAGGTCTGGGTATGCCCATGTTCCTACATACTCAATAAATATAACCAAACCGTAAGGAGTTTAAAAGCCTGTGGCATTGTGCTGTTATATCCTGGGGAATATTTGTTAAATCCAAAATATATTATTTTCACCTCTGAATCTCATGTTGTCTCAAATCAGGTGTTCATCTGCCCCCTGAACCTTAAACAAAGGACCCAGTTCCCTTAGGCTGACACTCTCCCCGCCCCCGCATAAAGCCTCAGAACCGTTGCATCCTGGCTTTTCCTCCCAATGTCCCAGGTTCTCTTCCTCCTATGTTTCAAGAGATGATCATAATAGAAAGCGAAAATGAAACAGTTTTGTTTCGGCTCTGCCAGTAACTTCCCTGTAGACTGTGGTTTTGAATATACCTCAAAAGCTTTGAACTAAGGATTTCAAATTTCTTTTATTCTGCTAAATGCAACAACTTGATTTTTAACTGCTGATATAGACAAGTATAACTTTGTTCTATGATCTTTCCTTTCCCACCTCTATTTCAGAATCTTTGCTAACCTGGAAGTGACCCCTGATGTGGGGCATGCTTTTATTTATGTAGAATGAATGCCCACTTATACAGCATACTATTAACCTCCGAAATTTCTACTAGCTAGCTCTTTGGCAGGTCTACGGTATAAAAATGAATGCTTCTCTAACATCTGAGGCTTTGTAACATCATGAGATGGTTTCTGAATTCAGTTAACTTAGTTTTAGTGCTATTTTTTTGTATTAAATCTTTGAACATTGATAATCCCTATGGTACATCAGAGAACTCTTAAGGAGCTTCCAAATGCCCAGTAATGGAAATTAATACCCAAGTGACTACTGTGTGTCAAGTGATTAGGTACCTTCTTTAAATTGTTCCAGTAGGAGCCCTGTGCACTTATCTTGGGGAAACTTCATTCCATCCTTAGTAACATCCTCGTTAACACTGTGGCCTGATGTACTCAGACCCACTCCCGAATTAAACGTCCTTATGAAAAGCTATTCTAGGGACTTTATAGAGATAACCTATTCTTGCCTGCCACTTTACAAGTGAGGAATCTGAGGCACAAAAGCCCGGGTCTTCTGGGCTTGGTTGAGAGCTCTCCTCACTGTAGCAGGCTGCCGGGTCTTATTTAAAGAACGAGACCCACTCTTTCATAAAAGATTTTAAGTCTAAAATAAGTCTTCAAGGCAGCTTCAATTAAGGGTTGTCTTGGCTACTTCTGAAAACAATAGACCGCCACTCCCAGAGTCAAAAAACAACTAAAACACAGACTTAAAAACCAAGCCATTTAATTGTCTTTGAAGGTAAACAGTGTATGGAGCTGGAACCCAAGCCCTGAGAATGCCAGAGCTATGGGTCCAAAGAGTCCCATGGGGCAGTATTCTCAATGCAGGTCAGAACTCAAGGTGTTAACAAGGAAGAGCACTTAATGGAATCCATGCATTCCACTTAGCAACTTCTTTCAAGATGGGTAAAATTCATCTCCTGGTTTTATGAGAATGAAGAGTACCAAGTTTTATGTGTACTCCTCTCCGCTTTTCTCACAATCTTTAGCCTGAGCCGACTATCATATCCCCGACTCCTACCAGCCTAAGCTTCAGTTTAGGTACAAGATCAGTCCCTCCATCCGTTCCCTTCCATGTAATGCCACAGCCAAGAGTAGCCTGAGGCAGACAGCGCTCATCAATACAGCTTTTTAACAAGCACTTAAAGTGAAAACAACCCTTTAGCGGCACACTGATTTAGTTTATAAGATTTTAATTTACAAATTAAAAAAGCTGCGTTTCATTTTTTCTCCTTTTTCTCTTCTTTCTTTACGTCACTCTTCTCTTTCTCGTCTTTTCTATCCTTCTTGCTCTCCTCTTTTTCCTGCCCTTCCTTCTTCTCTGCATCCCGGTTGGCAATCTTGTTGTTGATGAGGTTGTGCAGGGCAACGACAGAACGAATCAGTGAGGCCAGGTATACCACCACCATCTGGTCGTTGGTCTTCAGGTAGAAGGCCTTAACAAACTCCTGCAGGCTGACATCTGGCAGCAGGTTGAAGACGTCTTGCAGCTGGTAGATGATCTGGTGGTTGATGGGCAGCTTGCCAGTGGCCACTTTCTCCAGGTAGCTCCTGATATCCAGAAGCTTGGAGTTCAGTCCCTTCAAACCATGGACCTGGTTTGTGATACGCTGGGAAAGAGTGCCCACTGTAGTGTCTTTGATGTCTCTGTAATATCCACAAGAAGAAAGGGCAGGAAGAAGCATTAGCGTACCGTATTACGATGAAAGTTCGCACATTCTAAGAAAACACCCAGCTTTACAGGGAGAAGCAAGTTTTCAAAAGAAAAATGCTGCTGCTTCTCCACTTGATAAAGGTTTGGGCATAAATTGCCTTGATTTTGTTTTCATGTGGGGCTACATTTTAGCATGACAGGTTATTTTTCTCATCATAGAGTATTTTTTAAGAGATGATCATAATAGACAGCTAAAATGAAACAATTAAAAAAAAATTGTTTGGGTCAACATTTTAGCTCTGCCAGTAACTTCCTGTGTGCTGTATTAGGAACCCCTCTACCTCAACTTCCCTGTTCCTAAAAAGGATGGCTTAAGTCAGTTGTGAACTTAAATCAGTCAGCAGTTAATTTTTAGAGCTGGAGAGAACCCTATTTGACCTTTTAAAATATAGAATTTAAAAACAGAGTTCAAAAGAAAACTCACTACATTTTTTGAAAAAGACATACACTGGAAGAGCATATGCCTGCATTTATTTCACACATCTGTTCTTGTCACAGTCAACATCATAGTTTCTATGCAAGGTGTGCTATCCACAAAGTTATACATCTTAAGACACTTTAGGGATTATCTAGTTCAGCCACTTCAATTTATAGGTAAGAAAACAAAAGGTCCAGAAAGGGCAGTGGTTTATTCAGAATCACAGAATTCTTAGTGCTGGGCCGAGACAAGAATCCCGGTCTCCTTACTCCTGACACAGATCTCTTCCTTACACCGAGCAGACTCTTGGGCCACCAGTAGGTAGTATGGCAGAGAGGGCCACTTACAATTCTAATGCCACACTAAGGTCTTACCGTAACAAGTGTTCGACTCCAACTTCCTCTGCTTCCTCTGCTCCAATTTCACTGGTTACATGCTCAAATGTTTTTGAAGTTGGAGTTCCATCCTGGGAGAGGAAGCTTGACTGTAGTTATTTATTTACAGACAGTGTACGTTTTTATACACTTTTAATTCCTCTGCTTCAAGTCATATCACTTCATGGGTACATTATTGAGAATTTTCCATGGTAAGGTGGGTAAAGCTTGCTTTGAAAGCTTTCTAAGCTAAAATCACCATGGCTCTGCTCAGTGACAAGGTAAGCTTATTTGTATGTTGTTGTGGCCACTAAATTGTTTTCTGAGGAAAATCTTCATATTCCTTCAAGCCCACACTGGGAATGACACTCAGGGAAGTCTTGGTTAGGGTGATGTTTAAAGTATATGGTTCTTCCTAAAACAGGCAATATACAGCATACTTGAACTTTAGGCAAGCTCATGCCAGAATACATAACCTAATCTTACAACCACCTGCTGCCCCTTGGACCAAATGATACCAGAGCGTCAAAACAATGCAATCAGAATAATTAGCTTTCTGAGGGTCAGAATTCATCAAAGGATCAAGTTGAGAGATGCTGCTGGGGATGTGGTTCACCTAGTGACTTCCTGATGGGACTCGGGGGAGAAGTTTTTCTCAGACCTAGTGCCAGAAGAGGCCATATGTACCTCCCCTGTAAAGGCTGTGTGATGTCTGCAAAGCAGTACAGCGGTGAGAGCACAGGCTCTGCAGCCAGACTGCCTGGGCTCAAAGTCTGGCTCTGCCGTGTATGGTGAAGGAGCTGGGTGACTTAAGCCAAGTCATTTAACTTATACTAAGTGCTATAAATGTTATTTTATTCTGGATAGCGTGGGTCCTGCAAATGGCATTTGCTTCTTTGCTTTGGATGCTAGGAAGGCCAGAGCCTTTAACAATCTTGCAGAATTTTAGGAACTAATTCTTTCCTGCTTTTATTCTATTAACATCATCTTGTATGTTCCCTCTAGCTTCTATTTAAAAAAAAATAAAATAAAATAAAAAAATTGCCTCATTGTGGTGTGTGTGTAAATATGTAGCCTCAAATCCCTTTTGGAAAGAGGCAAGGTAAAAATTAACTTAAAATCAACAGTATCAGAGGGGTATTCACTAACTGGATAGTAGACAAGAATTATCTTAGGTGAAGGGAAGGACAACACACAACACAGGAAGTCAGCACAACTGGGCTCAACCAAAAGCTAGGAAGTTTCCTGAACACAAACACACACTTTGAGGGACACAGTGGCAGGGGCCTGGGGACCACGGTTTCAGGGAATATCTAGGTCAACTGGCATAACAAAGTTTTTTAAGAAAATGTTCTGCATCCCGCTTTGATGAGTGGCATGTGGGGTCTTTAAAGCTAGCGAGTGGCCATCTAAGATGCATCAATTGGTCCCAACCCACCTGGAACAAAGGAGAATGAAGAACACCAAAGACACAAGGAAAATATAAGCCCAAGAGACAGAAAGGGCCATATAAACCAGAGACTGCATCAGCCTGAGACCAGAAGAACTAGATGATGCCTGGCTACCACCAATGACCACCATGACAGGGAACACAACAGACAGTCCCTGATGAAGCAGGAAAAAAGTGGGATGCAGAACTCAAATTCTAGTAAAAAGACCAGACTTAATGGTCTGAGACTGGAGGGACCCTGGAAGACATGGCCCCCAGACTCTCTGTTAACCCAGAACTAAAACCATTCCCAAAGCCAACTCTTCAGACAATTAGACTGGACTATAAGACATAAAATGATACTCGTGAAGAGTGTGCTTCTTAGCTCAAGTAGATACATGAGTCTAAACGGGCAGCTCCTGTCCAGAGGCGAGATGAGAAGGCAGAGAGGGTCAGGAGCTGGTTGAATGGACACGGGAAATCCAGGGTGGAAAGGAGGAGTGTGCTGTCACAGTATAGGGAGAGCAACTAGGGTCACAAAACAATGTGTGCATAAATTTTTATATGAGAAACTGACTTGAATTGTAAACTCTCACTTAAAGCACAATTAAAACAACAAACAAACAAAAAAACCCCCAAAAACAAAAAACAAAAAACCCAAATGAACAACAGTATCAAGACTAGAGATAAAAAGCCTTACTACAATTGGGCAATAAATTTGGATCTAGCAAGGCAAAATGAGAAACAGGAGGATAGGGCTCAGTGGAAGTAAAATTTCTAGGGAGCTAGCCTAAAATACCTTTTCCAGATTTTAAAACTGAATATAAAGATAAATGCTACATAGCTAATCCAAAGACAGACTTTAATCCATCCTTCAGTCTCCTTAACTTTGAAAATTCAAGATCAAGCTCTTTGGTGGATACTGTTAAGTACAAATATTTTGAGATCACAACAAAACACATACAGATTCTTATATCAAGTCCTAGAACTTGAATTCAATTTTGCTGGAAATAGAGAAGGCTATTTTTTAGCAACTCTTCACTCCTACACTGGAAGCACGTGCTAACAAGTCACACAGCAGGTACTGGATAATGTGGAGCTGAACATTCAAGTGTCAAATGATCACATATGGGTCTTGCCGTCTAGCTCTTGGCAGCTCTGACTCATTCAATTTGAAAAGCTACGATCTAGGCTATAGGGACTGAAAATCTTCAAGAAGGGTTAGTGGCACAGAGGAAGAGGCCCAACAGTTGAAACTGCACTAGAGTAAGATTAAGCCAACCAGGCTCTGCATTTATTTTGCTGTGAGTGTCTCTGGGGCCTCAATTTCATTTGTAAAAGACTTTAGATTTCTACAGTCCTCTCTCACACTCCAAAATTTGGTGATTCAAAAACTGAAGGGAGAAAAACATGAGCTCAAACTACTGACAGAAATCAACAGCTTTCTCTGTTACAGAGAAAGGATTTGTTGACTTGAAAATGGAAGAAATAACTGTCCGGTAAGTAGAAATCCAATCTCCTGGGCTTATAGCAAGATGACTTACATCATGAACTTCTTCCACTGAAATATATGCTTCTGTGGGCAGCCCCAGGTCCTTTGGCTTCACATCAATAATCACCAATACCTGGCAGAGAAACACATCTTAGCAAAGCACCTCAGAGCAGGCGCATAAGAGATAACCACAGCCATTCTTCTGATGATTACTGAAGCTATTTCATTCATTCAATCAGAAATGAGCCAGGAATTTTCAGCAAAAGTGAGTTTCATTTCAAATGATTTCACCACTCGCTCTACTGTTCACCTCCATCCACTAACAAGCCGAGAAGTGGCATCGGGTGGTGATTAAGTACAAGGAAACTGGAGTCTAGACAGCCACCATCTCAATCCCAGCCCCACCAGTCACCAAACCTTACTAACCATTCTGAACCACCCTTTTCTCATTTTTAAAGAGGATATAACAACCCTATGAAGTTACTGAGAAGATTAAGTAAGATAACTCATATACCTGACACTTGGCATGTTTTAACGTTATTTGCTAAATGCATTAGGTTATAGTATACTATATAGAACATTACAAATTAACACAATTAAGTTTACGGAGAAAAAACTGCGAAATGATCTGCTGCCCAAATCCTTCCTAAGATACTCTTAGCTTGAGTTACTGGCAAAGAATATCATTCAAGAGTTTTGAAAATAGAGAGCACTTACTGAGTTAGGGCAGTATCTTTTCATGAGTTCATTGATGGCGATGTCATTCTTGTGTAATTTAGGACCCGTGTGGTACCACCCAACTATTCTTTCCCTAGCTGGGAAAGGAAAAAATTAGTGGGTTTTAACTCCTAAATGAAGATCTATAAAACTCCCTCCAAAAGGATAAAAATGTCAAGAGTTACGCCCTCTTATGTTTCTGAAAATTCCAAGCATCTATTTTAAATCCTGACATACCATTTTATCTAAAACTTAAAAAGAGAATTGTTAAACTATAAGCAGCTTGGGAAATCTAGAGACATCCATATCCCAAGCTGATTTAGGAGACCAGTCATACACAAAACTACGAAACAGCAATTCCAAGGCAATATATAAAAATATATAAACCAGTGAAGTTCAAGTCACATAGTCTGTATCTGCGAGTGTTGCGGGAATAAACATTTCCAAAGCAATGTGGCTGTGGTAATGAAATAAAATGAAAATGATATGCTGACAAGAAAGATATATTTACCCTGTTGGTACTAAAGCTCTAGGGACAGGTGGAGTTTATAAGTTCTCTGATTTTCTGCTACAATCGGAGGGGTTCCTCCTTCCTCCTCAAACCCAGGCAGTCAATCTGGCTTTAAATTGTTACTCTAGTTTCTTCTTTATTCTATTTCATTCCTCTACTACCACTAATCTTACTTACATCTAGCTAAGTGAAAGGGCCTTTGATAAAGAAAGAAAAGGGGATAGTTAAAAAAACAAAAACACAACCACACACACACATCAATGCCATGCCACAATACCGTCTAAGAAAATCAAGACTTACCATTGACCTTCTTAAACATTCCATACATGTTTTCCAAATAATCATGGTCTAAAAACCAGACAGAGTCATCTTTGTCATCTTCATCAAAAGGGACTAAAGAGAGAGAGAGGAAAAAAAAAGATTTAGTTTAGGGTACCAGATAGGAATTTAGAGCAGAGGTCACAACTGGAGAACCCCTAGGCCAGAACTGATCCAAATATGTGTTTAGTTTGTCCAACACAGTTATTATTTTTTTTTCAGCCGACCTCCTTAAAAACTGGGAGATTTCACATAAAAATCCGGATTTCCAGCTTCTCTTGGGGAAAAAAACCTCACAACAACTGGCTAGAGCCAAACAGGGGCTGCCCCTTTAAAAAGGACACATGCTCTTCAGTTTGCTATAAGCTCCATTCCTTATCTTTCTCATTTGGCAATTTACACTACTGGCTGGTCCTTTTAGACATTTGAATTAGTGACTTCTAGTCCAGAGATCACTTCAGCAATTATTTTGCTCTTTGTTGATGTTGCTTTAATTACACAACACATGGATACATTCTTATAAACAAAAGATTAGTGTCCTCCATCTCCCGCCTTGCCCTACCCCTAATCATGGTTAATAGCTTAGTGCAGGGATTGACAATTTACATGGCTGCCTATTTTTACTGGAATACAGCCACATTCATTAGTTTATGTACTGACTATGGCTGCTTTCATCCTACAACAAAGCTGAGCAGTTGCAACAGAGAACTTATGGCTGGTAACTAAATATTTACTATCTGGTTTAGTGAGTAGCTTCTAGGCCCCATAAACTCCTGGAATTCTGAAACACAATTCAGGAAAGTTTTGTTTTGTTTCTTTTAAAATTAATTGACATTTTACCTGCAAAACTGTTGGATACATCGAGTACTTTCTTTTGCCATGACCCCAAAAGCACACCAACAACGCGCTTCTGGTTTCCAACCTTGCCTATTCTGAATGAGAGAACAGATGGTCAGTTTGGATAGTTACAGATATTGGACCCAACAATTAGATACTCAGTGGGAAATAACAATGGTACAGATACAATTTGTCAGTTTACCTGAGAACTAATCCCACTACACAAATGTAAGAGTTAGATTCCCACAAAAGAAACAAAAATCAAACCCACTGCTGTCCAGTAGATTCTGACTCACAGTGACCCCACAGGGTTTCCATGGCTATAAATCTCTATGGAAGCAGACTGCCACATCTTTTTCCTGCAGAGCGGCTGGTGGTTTCGAACTGCCCATCTTTCAGTTAGCAGTTGATCACTTCAAGCATTGCGCCACAAGGGTCCCCAGAGTTGGATTGGTTCTTAATACTAAATGTTAATAAATGTAATGAGTACAGGTCATCCCCAAGTTACGATGGACCACATTTACGGCTGTTTTTCTTTTTTACATCTTATTGTTAGTAATCTGTATGACATACAACATTGCTGCACATAATTTGCTGATGTTATCATTCTCAGATGTTGAAAGACTGGATTTATAAAGATACTGATGATAAACGGCAATAATAATGAAACAACAAAAAAAGAGGTATTCCGACTTACATCAGAACTGATTTACGACAGAGCAGCTGTAAATCAGGGACAATCTGTAATCCATAAACGTGCAAAAAAAAAAAAGAGGCAGAGTACAACTGTTTTCTGAATCTTATACTACTGTACACTGGCACTTTTTCGTGATATATATATTTTTTGTGGTTCCAACACACCAGCCAGTACGCGGGAGAAAGATGTGGCAGTCTGCTTCCATAAAAATTACAGCCTTGGAAATCCTGTGGGGCAGTTCTGCTCTGTCCTGTAGGCTTGTTTGAGTCAGAATTAATTCGACAGCAACGAGTTTGGTTTTTGGGTTTATATTATACAAAACATTTGGCATTTCAACATTTTTTACACGAACAATTCAGTGATGTTAATTATGTTAATCAAGCTGTGCAACCATCACCAGTATTTGTTTCCAAAGTTTTCCATCACTCTTAACAGAAGCTCAACATACTGGCACTTTTTACTCATCACTGACTGCAAAGTAATGCATGTTTGGGAAAAATCCAAACTTTACAGAAATTTAAAATGGAGAAAATGAAAATTTCCCAGAGGTTAGAGTTTTAAAATGCTATTCTATGATGTCTGAAAAACACATTTAAGTCACCCAATCACATTTATTTTTTCCTGTGCAGTTTTCCTTTCTCCTTTAAACCTTCCTCATCTTCTCTATCCTTGAATTTTTTCAAGGATAAAGATGCTGAACAGAACCAGTTTGTGGGCTGCTAAACCTCTGGAACATGTGGTCCATGTCTACAAGTGGCTCAGTAAGTGATTATGACCCAGAAGGACATATGTGTCATTTACGGCTTCTCTGGCTTAATTAGGCAGAAGTCAGAAGTGAGCTGGTGACTAACCACATTGAGACGGTTAAATGAGTGAGAAAGATTTATACTTCAGAATTTCCATTTAAAACTTCCTCTGTGATTTTCTCCTAAGAAGCTACAGATGTTTCACTTACACAGTGTCATTACAATGGTGTCTGATTCTCCAGTAACCACAAAAAAGGTGAGACACAGACACAATATAACTCTATGTTCAAACGAAAGACAAAAGCCATTGTGAAATAAACATTTTCTTACAATTGCTGGTTTTATACTGGTTTAATTGTAACGTTTTTCTTAATATACAATTTGGCAAATTTATAAATGCTTATAAATTTGAGGTTTGGATCAAGGAAAGTTAAAGACTTTGAAATTCATGGTATCTCTGATTTTTTGGGAAATCTTAAGACACTTAGTTTCCACACTTCAAAGGAAACTTCCAAGCCTATTAGATTTTCGTTTGGCCTACAAAAACCCATTTGTTTGTTTTTTAAAACCCCACATTTGTTATCTGACACAGCAGCTAGCAGTGTCTGCCTGCAGTATGTCCTTAACAAGTGTTTAAGTTCATGGAACAGAACTGAAATAGTGCCTACCCCACTAGCACCTCCAGTATCCTATGGGAGAAAAATAACTACTGTAGAGTACAAAAACCTGCACATCCTGTTAGGCTGAGGGTCCCACAAAGCAATGGAACTGAACTGGGGACCCTAAACCTCAAGGAATTTTTTATTCTTTGGCTCTGCTTGAATCAGGAGTTGTACAAAGAAAGTTGCAGGAGAATGGGCACTTAGCAACTATGACTTTACAGATGCTCCCAACTGGGTTTGCACATTTGCCAATTCAAGTAATTATCTTGTAACACTTACGAACAGATGCAACAGGTCTAGCAGGATGAGCAGCTCGAAAACAAGCAAGGGATGGCAGAACACCCTCAAAAAACGAGGTTATCAGAGGATCTGTGGGATTTCTTACCTTATTCATTAATGCCAAAATCTCCAATCGGTCTCATTTTTTAAAGAAAAACTTGACATTTTTTTCTGCGTTTTATCATCAAACCAGATTCCCATTTAGAAACTTTCACAGGTTAAAATCACAGCCCATCCAGGAAGCCTTTCAGGGCGCTGAAACCAGAATTTCGGTGACAGCCTTCAGAGGCACAGAAACGCGAGTCTGAAGCGCTTTCCTACGAGACACAGAGTCTTCCTGGTGAAAAAGGGCGAACGAAGTGACAAACGGGGACGAGGTCTGCGAGGGTCAGGGCCATCTGAAGCTCGACCTCCACCCCCGTACTCTAGAATCACAAATACTTCGTTCGGTAAAAGGACCCGGGGAGCCAGGCCCCAGAGCAGTGGCGACTGGGGCGCGGGACAGAAGGCGATGCTAGGTGACTCCCGTTTCGTGGGTCGGGGCTAGTCTCGGCCCCCTGGCGAGTCCGGGCCGCCCCCTGCTCCATCAGCGCCCCAGCGCGACCGCATTCGTCGCGCCGTCCCCAGCGTGCCCGTGACTCAGCAGCGACGGCACCTCCGGCCCCGCTAGGCCGCCCCGCGTCGCCCGCTCACCGGTTGAAGTGATCCACCACACTGAGCAGCACCAGGGGGTGCACGACCACCTTCTGCACCGCCAGCTCCGGCATCACGACACACCTCGACTGCCAGGCACTGCTCTCTGCGACCGACGAACACCGGAAGCTGCGCGGGCGGCTCCTCTAGGCCTGGCTCCTCCTCTTCCGGTTCGGCCGCCGCCGCACGGCATCCTTTTTCCGCTCCCAGAGTTCCCAGCGCGTCGCGCCCGCACTGTCGCTCTGGCTGCCATCTTGAGGAGGGGAAGAGGGCCGGAAAAGGTCGGGGGCGGAGGCGGAGGTGAGGAACGCCTTTGGTTGCTTGGTGAGGGCAACGCGTTTCCAGAGGGGCACGGGGGGCTGATAGTGGTTTTTCTCCCAGTATTGGGGCTGCAGAGTCACTTGCAGCGGCTTTTTCGCCTCAGTTCCTTCCCACCTCAGCCACTCCCATTTGAAGAATTTAGAAAAACTAAAAAAAAAAAAAAAAAAGTAATAATTCATATTACCACTCCCCCAGAAAATGTTCACCTTAGCTTCAAGTAAAAATTGCCTGAAATTTCTTAGAGGAATTTTAAATATAATACTGGGGCCGCACAGTCATCTTGCAGCGGCATTTTCTCCTCAGTTCTCACCTCGCTCACTCCCGTTTGAAGAATATAGAAAAAATACTATATAAATGATATAAAAAATAGTAAAAAATCTGAAAAATAGAAAAAAGTAAATAGTAATAATTCATATTTCCACCTGCCCAGAAAATGTTCACCTTTGCTTCAAGTCAAAATCCTTTAGAATTTCTTAGGGAAATTTTAAATCTAGCGTTAGGGAACGCCCTTAATGTAGATTTGGTAATTTGTCCCGTTATCGTAATTTTCATTGTCAAAGATTCCCCCTCAGTCTTTACTATGGACATTATGCAGATAATTAATGTGGTCACCTGCAAGCCCTGGTGGCGCAGTGGTTAAGAGTTGCAAACCAAAAAGTCGGCAGTTCGAATCCACCACCACCCGCCTCTTGGAAACCCTACTCAATCCTATAGAGTTGCTATGAGTCGGAATGGACCCCAAGGCCGTGGGTTTGTTTTGTTTTTTAAATATTACTATGTAACTAGGGCTATAAGAATGCGATTTGTGCAGTAGGGTCAGACCATACAGGTTGATTTTTCAAATGAAAACTTACATAGGCGTTGAAGAAAAATCGGAAGGCAATACCGAAGTATGTTTCCGTATTTAGTTAGGAAAGAAAAAGGGAGAGTAAAAGGGGAAATGTGGGAGACAAGGACCAAAACCAAAAAAACGAAACTCGTTGCCATCGATTCAGACTCATAGCAACCCTGTGGGAGAGAGAAGAACTGCCCCATAGGGTTTCCAAGGAGCTGCTGCTGGATTGAAACTGTTGGATTTGAACTCTGACCTTTTGGTTACCAGCTGAGCTTTTAACCTCTTAACCACTGCACCACCAGGGCTCTGGAGACAAGGACAGTAAAGCCAATTTGCAGAAGGCAGCAAATGACATTAAAATTTATAAAAGTTTATACTGTCTCATTTTAAGTTGCTGTTTCTGTAAACAAGAACAGTATTTTAGCAATCTGAATTATTATTGTTTGTCCTGTCTTTAAATAGCTTTTGCTTTCCCTATATCACTAAAGAAATTTCCCCAACAGTTTGGCCTCTTAACGCTTTTTTTTAAAGCTTCTTATACTTTTAAGGTAGAGTCCTGATCTCTAAATGTCAGGGGACAAGACACAGTTTCCCTTGCATATCTAACCTGCGAGTAGTTTCCAAAAGATTAAACTGGGATTTAGCAGCCAATGGGAGAGTGACTTTAAAGTAGTCAGGATTTTTAGTGTGTCTAGTATATGAAAATATCTGTGTTGTCTTTCTGCAATTTGGCTTTCCTTTCACATTTTCTGATGTATCCATGAGAAAGTAATTCCAGGATGTACTCATTATTATTTGTAATTAGCAAAAGAGAAGCTCAGTGTTATTTTGTTAAATACAGATTCTAATTCTATAGGTCTAGGGTGGGACCTTAGAGTCTCCGTTTTTAACAAGCGTTCAGGTGGGGCTGATGCTATGTTAACACGGCTTATGACAATCTTATGAGGTACGTATTTTTCTTATTTTACAAATTAAAGTTGTTCAAACGTGACTCCCTTGGTGGCCTTTTCTGGTCCACTTTATTTAAAATCCATCTTTCTTCCGCTTCCTGTGTCTGCTTTAATTTTCTATAGAGTACTTACAACTTTTGAATAGTTTACTTGTGGAGTTTTCTTATTTTTTTCATTGTCTTTCTTTCCCCATTAGAATGTAAGCTTCTGTTTAGTTCACTTCTGTGTCTTCAGTGCCTGGTACAGAGGAGGCACTCCAAATTTATTAATGTCAATTGATAATTAATTACATGAATGAAATGGGAAATAACACTGGTGAGGCTCAGACATCTGAAATGGCCTTTCCAAGATCACATGGCTGGTAAGGATCAAACCAGTTTTCTGTGATTCCAGTTCCTGTGCTCCTGACTGCACCATTCTGAGGCATTTGTTTAATTAAAGTGCTGAATTTCATATTTTATGAAGTGATTATGTTTGATTTCACATTGCAATTGTACAGACTAAGCAAGCTATTTAGCTTCTCTAGTCCTGATTTCACTGAAGCAGTATGAAATTGACTTTGAAGATAAAAAAAATTATTCAGTTACACATGATCATTACATGGGAAAATAAGAAAATTCCGATAAACAAAAATAAAAAGAAATTAAAATTACCTAACATCTTACCACATGGAGAAAACCAGTATTAACCATAGTCCACACTACTAGGCTTCTTTTTACAGAGACTTCAGCATTAGCTGTTAAGCTTCAGCATTAGCTTCCTAGCTGGTTTCCCTGCTTCCGCTTTGAATTTCCTTCACTCTGCAGTTAGACTGTGTTTTAAGAAACTGTTTTAATGGAAAATTTCAAGATTACATGAGTAGAGGGAATAGTATAACGAAACCCCATGTTCCCATTATAGAGCTTCAAATCTTCTTCTTCTATGACCCGTCACCCCTCCTAGTTCCTTTCTTCAAAGCTAATCACTGGTTATCAATTTCTGGTGAATCTTTCAGGGAATTTTTTAATCTATATGTGCATCTATATGTGTAGCTTATGAAAAACATATGTAAATACAATTTAATTCTATGTAAATTTTTTAAACTTGCTATTTTTTGTCAACACTTCTTTACAGCAAGTCTAGATCTACTTTGTTATTAATAGCTGCATATAATGGATTTGGTTTCTTTATAATAGACTTTCTCCATCTACTTAGAGGCCCACCTACAGCATTATCTTCCCCCAGTATCTGTCGGCCTGGGAGGGGCGTGTTATGTATTGAACTGTATTGAATTTCAAAAAATATGTTGAAGTACTAACCCCTATACCTGCAAATGTGACCCTGTTTGGAAATAAGTTTTCTTTTGTTATGTTAATGAGGCCATACTGGAATGTTGTTGTTGTTAGGTGCTGTCTGGGTTCCGGCTCAGAGTGACCCTATAGGACACAGCAGAACTGCCCCATAGGGTTTCCAAGGAGTGGCTGGTTGATTTGAACCACTAACCCCTCGGCCAGCAGCCAAACTCTGAACCACTATACCACCAGGGCTCTCCATACTGGAATAGCAACAAATAAAAACAACCAGTTGCCTTCCAGTTGATTCTGACTCATAATCAGGTTCCAATATACTAGAATAGGGTGGGTTCTAAATCTAATCCCTTTTGAGTGGTGTCTTATAAAAAGAGAGTATAGGAACTTGGGAGTCCTGGTGGTACAGTGGTTAAGAGCTCGGCTGCTAACCAAGAGGTCAGCAGTTTGAATCCACCAGCCTTTCCCTGGAAACCCTATGAGACAGTTCTACTCTGTCCTATAGGGTCACTAATCAATGGCAATTGGTTTGAGTTTTTTTTTTTTTTTTTTTTTGTATAGAAATGTAGAGACTTACACACCCAGGGAAGAGACAACGTGAGGATTGTCTACAAGCCAAGGAACACCAAGGAATACCTGTGGCCGCTGACAAGAAAGGACCTTCCGCTAGAGCTGATGCCCTGACTTGGACTTTTAGTCTCCAGAACTGTGAGACAATAAATTCCCGTTCTTTAAACTCACCCGTTTGTGTTATTTTTCTTATGACAGTACTAGGAAACTAAGACGGGGCAAAAGCTGTCTCAAGGATGTTTATAGAATGCTTTAATTTTCTCCTCTTATATGACTTTGATTTCTTTATAACAGACGTTCTTCACTCCAAATTTGACAGTCTTCTATAACCAGTGTCTGTCAAATTTTTCTCAATATTCATTCAGCCAAAATTTATTGGGCATTATATGTGCCAGCAACTGTTCGAGGCACTGGATATATAGCAATAAACAAAACAAACTCCCTGCCTTCTTAGAACATACGGCCGTGTCAGGGGAGATAGACTATAAGCAAATAAAAAATACAAATCATGTATAGTATCCTATATGGTATCAGGATGTATACTACTTGTCAGTATCAGGTGTGGTAGTCCCCAATAAACCATGTCTCCTAGAATTCTTGCCCTGGTGTAGTCTTCTTCATAACTGACTTGACTTTGAGGTTGGCCATTTGACTTGCTCTGGTCAATGTATGATGCAAACAGAAGCATAAGTAATGCTTCCTTCCACATTGTTGCTTGTCCTCTGGGAAAGCTCACTCTAGAAGCTTGAGCCATCATAGAGAGCGGTCTGGCTACCTTGTAGGAAGACCATATGGAAAAGGAGAGTAATGCCTGGCAAGCCCACAGGTGTCCCAGCCATTTTATCTGAGGCACCAGCAACATGTGTGAAGACACCATCTTGGATGTTCCAGCCCTAGCAGACACCACATGGAGCAGAACTGCCCAGCTGATTCCAGCCCAGGTTACAGAATAGGGTGAAATAACAAATCATTGTTGCTTTAAGTCACTAAGTTTTAGGATGGTTTGTTACGCAGCAATAGATAACAGTAACACCAGGCAATTTATGACATCTCTGTTCTTGCTAAATAGATTAGCTGCCACTCAATGCCTGTCATATAGTAGCTGTTCAATAAATGTTGGTTTTCTCACTTACTTTCTTAGTATTGTTTGCTTATTTTACTCTCTCATTTGAGGATTATTTAAGCCTACCAAGGACTATTACTCAGCTGAAGTGGTACATACAAGGTCTGAAGAGGTTCCTAAAGTAAGGCAGCATTTTGGGAACTCACCCCAGCAGGAATAAGTTTGAGAGTCTTAGAGGAACTAGAGCAAACGTATGGAAAAGGATAAATTCTTGGCACCTCTGGCATTATAATCTTTCTCCCTTTCATGTCGTATGAAGACAGTGAAAAAGAGCATGGGCTTTGGAGTCAGATCTAGATTTGAATTTTGCCTTTAGTATTTACTGGCTATGTTATTTTAAGTAGATTCCTTAATCTCTCTAGGCCTCAATTTCATCATTTGTAAAATAGGAATAAAATAGTACCTGACTCATGGATGAAGGGAGCCAGGGAAAGTGAGAAGGACTGTGCTGGCCTGAGCAGAGATGTGTGTGAGAGAGTAGTGAGAAACAAACTTAAACTGGCTGGGTAGGGTCAGATCATAAAGGGCCTTGAATTTTTAATGTAAACTAGAAGGTGATGTGCTGAAACTGGTATTTCTGGAAAGTTAGTCTGATAGTGTGGAAAACAGATTCAAAGGATGGAGAGCTAGGAGTTAGGAAAGGCCAGTTAGGAGGCATTTTAAGTAATTTGGTGTGAGGTGATAAAGGCCAAGACTGGCCGAGGGAACAGAAAAAAATAGACACATTTTAGAGAAAAATGGATAGGAATTGGTGATTGTATGTGAAAGATGAAGGACTAGATGAGTAAAACAGTACTTCAAGGTTTCTGCCATCATCTATCCGCCAACCCTCCCCTCTAACTCATGCTCATTGCTTGAATGTATCATCATCCCCTCAAAAAACTTGAAGCTTTTTGTGAAACTAGACAGTGTACAGGTATGGTCATTTTCTTTAATTATAGGGCAACTGTAAACATTTATTGTGTAAGGTCACATTTTTTGGGAAGACGTATAGGAAAGAGGACTGATTATCTCAGATATTTTGGAAAATGAGATCACATATTCTGAGTTACAAATTTTAGTGGTCCATGATTGCTTTTTTTAATGTTGTTAATGTTCTTATCAAAAAAAGATTTTAAAATGTACTTTTTGTTTTTGATTACAAGAATGGTGCACCCTTGTTAAAACTTCAAATAGTACCAAAAAAACAAAAAACCCTTTGCCGTCTAGTCGATTCCAATTCATAGTGACCCGAGAGAACAGTAGAACTGCCCTACAGGGTTTCCAAGGAGCAGCTGGTAGATTCAAACTGCTGACCCTTTGATTAGCGGCCATAACTCTTACCCACTTTGCCACCAGGGCTCCTCAAGTAGTACAGAAATACAAAATTTATAAAGAAAAAAATCTAATAATCACTATTACCAGTTTGGTGTGTGTTCGTCTAGATGAAAGGTTCGAAAGTTTTCATGATTCTGATTTTAGGGTGTAAGTGGCGGCCATTGTGTCTCCTTGTTTTGGGGTTACTGGACTTGATAGCATTCCTCATTTTTAATTTTCATCTCCCATCTCATAATTTGCTATAAGCATAATTAGTTGTACATTGTATACAATTGCTCAAGGAGCCCTGACCTTCACATCTCTGAAGACAGACCAGGAGTCTTTTGCTTTGAGTCTTAGCCTCCTTCCAGCCTGATTAGGGAGCTTTTGATATCCTTTCTGGGTCCTACCCATCACTTTTATTACTTATATTCTTCCTGCTTGTGGGAACAGTGCTTTGAATTTTCCTCATTCCTTTTAATATTTTTGATTTGGCTATCAGTGATTGCTGCTACTTCCTAAAATAAGAGAACTTTTAGATTAAGAAAATTTTAGTCAGCCGTCATTGTGTAATGTGTTAAAGCATGCTTGCTGGTGTTTTAGTGCCTGATTCAAAGTAAACAATTTTTGTAATTAAAAATTTAATTGCTACCAGAAGATCAAGGATTGAGAGATCGTAATTTTTCTTATGTGCCAAATAAAGCTTAAGAATTGATGTCTAAAGGAAAAACCTTCTCGGCTACAAGATACAAAGAGTATAAAGAAGGCTACTGGAAATGATTAAGAAGATATTTTCCATGTTGCCCTATTTTTAAAGAAATAGAACAGACTTGAAATCATTTCTGCTATCGTAGCCACTACTGGGGGCTGAATTCATTCAGAGAAATGCAGGAGAAGGCATTATGAGAAATCAACCTTCTTTTGTTCACTGAATTCTGTACTGCTGCTTTGTCATCTGAATTTTAAGGGGACCTGGTCAGAATTAAGAATAATATGGTTTCCTTTCCTTTGATCACCTTTGTCTTTCAATTTAGGGAGTTAGCCCCCACAGACGATATTGAGAGAGTTCTGATCTTTTGTTGTTAAGTCTAGAACAAGGTATAATGGTCCTTCAGGCATTCCAGCAATACCTTGAACTTTGCAGAGCTTATATTATTAGATTTGGAAGAAAAAAAAGTATAAGATATACCACATTCAGCGAAAGCTGTATTCACTGCCGGGGTTCAGACATCCTTGGATCTGGCAAACTAGAGTAGCTGCCAAGAAAATTTGCTTGCGTGAGACACTGAGAAATCTTGAATGGAACACATCTTAAAGAGGACAGTCAAGTAGACCAGTTTGGACCAGAAACAAACCCTCAGTCTTTGGAGAGAGAAGAGTGATTCTCCAGATAGCATTAATCTGCCACTCAGATTTGGCTCTCAGTTCAGCCCCTCTCGAATTTATATCTGAGTCTATAAAGCCATGTTGGGTAAGCCTTATGAGAAAACTGAAAGAGCTATTTCATAAATGCTTTGTGATACATTCAGAACAAATAGCACTGTTGATAGTATTTCTCTAATAGAGTGTAGCCCAAAAACATGGAGAGAAGCCTTCTTAGCCACTTTTCTGTTTTTGCCCCTTGAGACACCATACTTCAGCAATGGTGGTGGCAGGACACTGGAATCTGTAGGAGCTGGTGATGTCAGCAGTGTCAGCAGGCTTGGGGGACATGGAGACATAAATTAGATAGGGATCAGAGCACAAAAAAAGTGAACCAAGGATACCATAGGATAATTGTCTGAACTTGTTTGTGTATATATGTGACATCTGGAATTCCTAGAAATTTTTGGGATGGAGAAACATGGTAGAGGCCTGGGATCCTGCATTAACAAGTAGGAGGCAATGGCTAATGAAATACGGATTATATGTATATATGATGGTATGAGTATTTAACAAAGACTGTCTAAAAATATCTCCCTGCCCATTATAAATCAGATACATAGCTCCAAGGCCTCTGTTGGTCGTTTTTTAAGAAACTGCAACATTTTCCTAAGAGTAATCCTTTAGGTTTTTCTAGCATCTTGTAATAAAAGTAAGAAAATAATTAGACTGTTCTGGTACTTTATTAATCACAACGGATGATGACAACAACAACAACAACAAAATCAGGGAATGAAAAATAAGATTTTTAGTAGTAATATATACTCACAAAGGCAAAAAGCATTTTAGGGGTATGTTGTTTGTTGCTAGCTGCTTTCGAGATGGCCCCCAAGTTATGGCAGCCCCATGTGTTACAGAGTAAAACTGCTCCCTAGGGTTTTCTTGGCTGTATGTGTATATGTGCATTGGACTGTGATTATGTTATGATGAACTTGTATATCTGTTCTAATGCAGGAAGTTATAGTGTATATGTAATGGAATTAGTTATATAAAAATTATTAATGTGCTTTTCCCATACAAAGCACTTGCTCTGGCCTGTAGGGGGAGTCCATTTGTGGGTAGGGTATGAGTCAATATTAGTATTTGTTACAGAGGGAAGTCAGAGCTTCTGACATACAAAATAGGATTATTCAATAAATCAGTAGCTCTGCAAACCAGGACGTTGTCTTGAAATGTGATTTTCTAAATCTTTTTATTCTGCTTGTTTCAACAATATAGCTTGGAGATTTCAGTTCAGAGTGCTCCAATAATGTGAAGAAATACCCTGTTTACCGTTAAGGCTAGAGTCAGGAAGAATGAGGATTTCATGTAAAGAAAACCCTATTCCCTTTTATCCCAAGGGAAATGAAGGAAGAAGAGCAAGGTGGTTAGATGTGAGTATTTTAGTTTTCCCTTCTTTGGGCTTTGGCTCTGAAAGTAGAAAGTGTGTTGGATGAGTGAGGCTATCAGCAGAGGGGAGTTCCTGTCTTGTGCCTGGTTTGGGTCTTGGGCCCTGCATCTACCTGGGCACAGCCACATTGATTTGATAACACATCTAAGGCAGTGGAATGAAGCTCTTGAGGTTTGGCCACCTGAGCCACTCTTGGTTCTGGCAAGCAGAGAACCCACAAATAGCAAGAGGAGATGGCTATAATGGAAGATCTCTGCTCTTCACTGAGTTCTGCAGCGTAGGATGCCAGAACAGCCCTAATGGGAATCACAACCTCACCTCAGAGGGGCCAAGGTGAGGTCAGTTGGCCTGGGAACATTTGTGGATCAGCTTAGCCAAAAGTATGGGTCACACATGCACCAGCCATGGAATCAATTTTGGAGGCCAGAAAGGCAGCCAGCAATCAGGCAATAAGTGACCTTGCATCAGAGACCAGTAGACACTGGCCAATGCCCATCCAAGGACCGGCATGAGGACTGTGTTCCTTTCCTCCATTGCCACAAAGTTATGAAATCCCCACACAGATCTCCCCATATGCCTGCACTCCTGCATAGATACAGAAGGCAGGGGAGACTGGATGCCAGCTAAGTGATGAAAACTATTCTAAAGGGATCGTAAATGTTTGGACATTCGCTTTTTAAAAAGTTATTTTTTCCATGCTAACCGGCATGTGGAGGCTTGTGAAGGAATACAGATTAGTTATAGATAGAAGAGTACAGGTTCCCTGCACATTCAAGTATCAAGTTAAATGTGAATTAAGTTTGTGACCCCTACATCTGTAGGTAATCCCCAAACCCTGCGTTTTCTTTTCTCTGTTGAAGGCATTGTGGAGAAACTACCTTGGGCGAAAGGGAGAAAACTCTAAAATTTCTGTTGGAAACGTAGGCGAGCTATCTTTAGTTGCTAAATATTTTGTATGGCTTATCTGAGATCATGCACAATCTGAGATCATGATAACTGGCATTTGATTAAAATATTTTAAGCCTAGAACTCGTTTTCTGAATTCCTGATCTGGACAGACTTCTGCCTATGGGATCTCTTCACCCAGATATCTTAGGTTCCAGAGGCATCTCAAGTTGAGCAGGATAGAATTGAACTTGCCATTGTTCATGTCTATGGCTTACTCCTTCTTCTGTGTTTCCTAGTTTAGTTGATGTCATTATCCCAAGTGGCCTCGTGGGAAACTTGGATGTCACTCTAGGTTTTCCATTCTGTTATCACAGAAATCGAATTGGTCTGCCAGCTCATGCTTCTGCAGATGGCTTAAGAGACTCGGCACTTTCTGACCCCTGCCTTCAGTTCTAGCTTCTTTATATGCTGCCTAAATGCCAGGCATAGTGGTCATTCCATTTTCCCACAGTGCAATGCTCCCTTATACTTTGATGCCTTTGCACAGGTTTTTCACTCTGCCTGCAGTGTTCTTTCCTCTCTTGTCTGCTTAGAGAACCTCTGACTCATCCTTTGAATCTCAATGCAGGAACCTTTGTGAAGACCTTGGCCCTCAGGAAAGTTAGGCTCAAGCACTTTGCACATAGTCTGTTTTTGTACTTAACGTATTATTTGGTCCCTGTTTATTTTCAGGTTCATACAGTAGAATGAGGGACACTTGAGGGTAGGGATTTTATCCTATTCATCTTTGTATCTCAATGCTCTCAATAATAAATGCTTGTTGAATGAGTGAAATTCTTAAAGCCATGTTTTTAGAAACTTCTAATAATTTTATGTTTAACTTTTTATTTTTTCTGGGAATGTGGGTAAGTTAACATTTGTATTGCTAAGAAATCTTATTTAAACTATGTTGACCTATCAGTTAATTCTGAGTGTTTTTAATGTTTTCCTACTTTTGAGTAAACCCATAGCCTATATGTGTACATACAGGCTAGTTTGCATATATGGCCCTCAGTTTGCCTACAGACCTCTGCTTACAATTGAACCTCTTTACGGGTGGGGTTTATGTTTGCTCCATATTGTATAATGATGAGAACAGAGTGAGGTTCTTGATAAATGTAAGAAAAATATAACCAAAACCCAAAACTCTTTGCAGCTTATAGTAACCCTATAGGACAGAGTAGAACTGCCTCATAGGGTTTCCAAGGAGTGGCTGGTGGATTTGAACTGCCGACCTTTTGGTTAGCAGCTGAGCTCTTAACCACTGTGCTACCAGGGCTCCAAGAAAAATATAAAATACAGTTTAAAAAAGTATTCTGTGAATAGTCAAATATTAATATGAAATATTACTAGATAATGCTCCAGAAAAAAAGCCTGGAAGGAAATACACACAAAATCGTTAATAATGATTGTCTTTGAGTGGTGACAATCAGTAGTATATTTTGTTTTTTTATTGTTCTATGTTTTCTAATTTTTTGTTGGTCATATTATTATTGTTTGTTTTTTAGTAGAAATCACTGAAAATGGGTTGTCATATTAGCAGGGCTGTAGAGCGTAATTGTTGATAGTGTAGCCTCCAGAATCAGACAGACCTGTGCATTTTAACATCCTCTGTTTTCTCATCTGTTAAAAGGGATAATAATACAAGGGGCAAATGTACAATATATCTTTATTAGCCAGGCCACTTTTTTTTTTTTTTTAATTGTTGTAGTTTAAATGAAGTTTACATTTCAAGTTAGTCTTCCATACAAAAATTTGTACATTGTTACGTGACCCTAAATGCTCTCCCCATATTTCGACAGCACACTCCTCCTTTCCACCCCTGATTCCCCATGTCCATTCAACCAGCTCTTAACCCTCTCTGCCTTCCCATCTCACCTCTGGACAGAACCTGCCCGTTCAGTCTCTTGTATCTACTTGAGCTAAGAGACACATTCCTTACAAGTATCAGAGTCCCACAGTCTAGTCCAATCCCTGTCTGAAGAGTTGGTCTCAGAAATTGTTTTATTTCTGGGCTGATAGGGAATCCAGGGACCATGCTTTCCGGGGTTCCTCCAGTTTCAGTCAGACCATTAAGTCTGGTCTTTTTACTAGAATTTGAGTTCTGCACTCTGCCTTTCTCCTGCTCCATCAGGGACTCTCTGTTGTGTTCCCTGTCAGGGCGGTCATTGGTGGTAGCGGGGTGCCATCTAGTTCTTCTGGTCCCAGGCTAATGAAGTCTCTGGTTTATGTTAGCCAGACCACTCTTGATTGCAAGTAGTAGAGTTCTGCTGTAACCAGCCAAAGCATAAGGGGAAATTCATCATCTCATGTATGTAATAGGCAAGTCCAAGGACCCTGCTAGCAACAGGCTCAAATGATACTTCTCAGTCCACCTTTCAGCATTCTTTGGTGTTTTGACTGTATTCTCAGACAGTTTCCTACTAGTGAGAGGGTAGCCCAGGTCCACATCTTTAAAGGAAGAGGTAACCTGCCTCTCCAAATCTTTATCTATGAAATTTCATTGGCCATGCCAGGGCTGAGGCCCTAAACTAACCATTGTGCCCAGGGGAATGGAGTTCTCTAACTGTCCAGTTTGAGATCAGTTTGGGGATGGGACAACTCTGGTAGATTAGCTTACCAGAACCACATGGAGTAGGGGAGAAAAAGGGATGCTGTAACAAAAAGGGGGAATGAATGCTGGACAGGCCAAAACAAGTCTATCCTATGCTATAAAGAGCTTAGCACAGTTCTTGGAATATAATAACTCAATGTTAGACATAGTTATCATAGAGTGTAGTACCATCATCATTATTATATTTTATAACCGATTGTAAGAATTATGTATTTTCATCTACTGGTTTTTGTATTTTAAGTAATCCAGAAGAATAAAGAGTTGAAGTTCATCTTTTGCATTTACTGGTTATTTCTTTATTTTTATCCTTTGCCTCGGTATTTTTAGTTTATCAACATGTGTTTTTTAAAATTTCTTTTTCTAAAATATATTTATGATCATTTTGATTTTTCAAACGGCTAATGTTGCAGAAAGACTTTGTTTATTTGAAGAGGTTTTCCTTGTTCTATACTTTAAACAAGTGGTAGCCTTATATGCTGGCCTAGTATAACTGCTTGGTCATGTTATTATTCTTGTTGTTGTCATATTTCATTTAACTGCAAATTAAAAAGAACTAAAAAAAATTACAGCAATTTCTAGTTTATATCCAGGAAATAGAACTCTCCACAGGAACCCTAGCATGGTACAAATATATTAGAAAATAATTTTTCCACTGTGCTTTGAAAGCCTGTAAGACAGCCACAATGGAGCACAGTTCACCTGTCTTGGATGCAGCCCAAAGAGACTGCGGTGCATAGACAGTAGGAAATCTCCCATCTGAAGAGTTAATTTTCTTTCAGGATCAGTGTTAGGGGCTGCTGCGATTACAACAAGACACTTAAGATTGGCACAGGAACACTCGTAACAGTTCACTGTAAAAAGAAAACCCAGGAGGTCAGCCCTGGGAGCTACTTTGGCTTTAACCTCACAGGCCTTTATTTTGAATTTACCTCTTCCTTCTATTACACATTCTTTCAGCTTTAATAAAAAGAACTCATTAAATTAACATAAATAAGCCAATAACTGGTTTAATCTCTTAATGTTTTAAAATGTCTTGAAAGCCGCTTTTGTCTTTTGTGTCCATTCTGACTCTTCAGGGCCACTCTTAATGTCTGTGTAAAATTAAATAGGCTTTTTCCTTTTTTCTCTGTTTTACCTGACTTTCAGATGTATATTTATGAATGTAGTGCTGTAGGAAAACAAATACAGGGTTTGCAAACAGACAATGTTAATCCATCTTTTTAAGGACAGATATATTTTTTCTTATTTTCTTCAAGACAGTAAATCACAGAAACATTTATTTTTAATTTGAAAAGCTGAAGCAACGATATTAAATAAATACTGTTGGAAGAAAAAAATCAACTGCAATTTTAGTCTCAAATATGGCAGCTAATTTCAGTTTTGTACTTCTATTTTGGGGGATTTTGCACACATATTTTATCTAGTTGCAGTTGAATGTAAAGTTAAGCATTTCAATACAACTAGAAAACGAATGAGAGGGAATTTAAAACAAATTGAATCTATTTGAAGCTGATGTACTCTATGTTGTAATAGAACAGTGCTTGTCAACAGTAAACTCTAATTTTTTTTTTGCTTTATTCATAAATAGGAAACGGCAAAGTCTTAAAAATTGGGATACTGCTTGTACAAAATATGTAATTTTCATCTTTTTAAAAAAATTTTCGTCTTTTTGACATGGAAGTCAGAAGAGAAGGAGGAGTTACTCTGGGCTTGTGCCAGTGCTTCATCATTACTGATATCCTTTTAACTCTTCTAAGTATCTGCAGTTCCTTCCTTATCTCAATACCAGTACCAGTATTAGTTTCTGATGAGTCAGCTTCAGCTTACGGTGACCGCAGGTGTGTCAGAGTAGAACTGTGTTCCATAGTGTTTTCAGTGGCTGGTTTTTTGGAAGTAGATTGCCAGATCTTTCTTCCAAGATTCCTCTGAGTGGACTTGACCCTCCAACCTTTTTTGTTAGCAGCATTTGTATTAACCATTTGCACCACCCAGCAACTCTCTTATCTCAAGAGTCATGCCTTATTTGGCTCTTACTAAGATTATTGAAAGAGAATCTCCCTCTTTTTTGCTAACCCTCTAACTTTACCAAGCATGTTGTCTTTCTCCAGCAAGTGTTCCTCCTGATGACATATCCAAAGTAAATGTGACAAAGTCTTGCCATCCTCACTGCTAAGGAGCATTCTGGCTGTACTCTTCCAAGACAGATTTGTTTGTTCTTCTGGCAGTATGCTCAATATTCTTCATCAACACCACAATTCAAATGTGTCCATTCTTTTTTGGTCTTTCTGTTTCATTGTCCACCTTTCGCATGCATACGGGGTGATTGAAAAGAGCATGGTTTGGGTCAGGTGCACCTTAGTCATAAAAGTGACATCTTTGCTTTTTAACACTTTAAAGAGGTTTTTGCAGCAGATTTGCCCAATGCAGTATGTCATTTGATTTATTGACTGCTGATTCCATGGTTATTGATTGTTGACCCATGAAGAATGAAACCCTTGACAACTTCAATTTCTTCACCATTTATCGTGATGTTGTGTATTGGTCCAGTTGTAAAAATTTTCATTTAACTTCAAATTTTCAGTTTTGGCAAGGTTGTCTCATCCGTATATCTCAGTTCTTGAGACTACAAGTTTGAATTCAGGCTGTTGGCAGGGCCATACTCTCTCTGAAGGCTCTAGGGGAAGATCCTTTCTTGTCTCTCCCATCTTCCAGTAGCCCAAGGCATTCATTCCTTGGCTTACAGCTGCAGCATCACATGGTGGTCTTCCCTCTGTGTGTGTCTGTCTCTTCTTTTATAAGAACACCATTTATATTGGATTAGAACCCACTCTACTCCAACATGACCTCATATTAATTGATAACATCTTCAAAGACCCTATTTCCAGACAAGGTCACATTCACAGCTACCAGGGGTTAAGACTTCAGCATATCTTTTTTGGGAGATACAATTCAATCCATAACACCTCTGGCCTCAACCAACCTGTTCAAGCCTCATTTCCTACTGCTATCATCCTCTTTCAAACCAACTCAAAACTTCAACCGTTTCAGCTCTTTCCAATTATTTGCTTTTCTCTTTGCTCATCCAATTTCCTCTCTCTGAATAGCCCCTTCCCTTGACCTCCTTATACACAGAATTTCTAGGTCTTTCTCAAGGACCCTGCTCAGAATGCTCTCTCTTCTTTTGGAGCTCTTCTTGCCTTCTCCAGGCAGAGTTAGGTCCTCTGTCGTGGGTCCCCACAGCAGTTTATGCATCTTTCCATTATAATAGTCATCACACTGGATACTAATGGTTCATTTGACATGTGTCTCTTGTGTGCTATGGCCTGAGGGAAGGCAAGGACCGTAGCTGCTGCTTCTCATCTTCATCTGCACCTAGCAAGAGTCAGACATTTGTTAACTGTATTGTGTAACTTCAGTAGTATATTACACAATACATCCATAATATGTCAGCCAGATCTTTCATTATGCAAAAAAATAACAAATTCTCTGTAATTTTCTATTTAGTCCCCCTACACGTAAAAACAGCACAAACCCAAACCAAACCCATACAGAATGAGCAATGCTCTTTGATTAAAAGTCAGTGAATATAATTTTAAGTATACCTATGGTTTAGAATATAACTGAAACATGTTTGAAATATAAGTAAAAAATTATATAGCTTACTATTGATGAAACCATTCAAAACCCAGATGGTATATTCTAAGTAGCTGTAATTTTTTGAAAGGTACTGTGTACAATTTTAGGTAAGTGTGAGATCACCTCTTATCTTCATTTCTCTCTTAACACCTTTTATCATAATTTCTGAAGTTAGAGTTACAAGTCCTGAGCAAGAGCTTCAGAACTCTAACACCTGTTTAGGATTGAACTGGCAGGGGAGGAATTGAAAAGCAACAAAGAGTCTTTTCAATAAAGTATTTAGCATTGTAAATAGTAGATGTTAAAAGAAAAAAAAAGAAACAAAAACTGGTAATAATAGTATTGGAAACTCTTAAACCCTCCCTCTTAGGGAAAGGAATGTGAAACTGTTTAGTGAATTCATACCTTGAATTCTCAAAAACTTTCATGTACAAAAATAGTTCAAATCTAATTTTGATCAAATTAAACTACTAAGAATGTAGAGTTTACCTTGAGCATAGATTTATATTTTTTCCTTTAAAATTCAAACCCTTCCCTTATGACATCAAAGAGAAAGGATTGAAGACTTTTAGAATCTTATTTTTAATATACAAAAAAAAAATACTAGGATAATGATTAGAAAATGTGAAAGGGAGTTTTGAAATAATTTAATTTTAGTTCTCATCTGCTATTTGATATTGAATATAAAGTACCATATTCCAGGTTAATGACAAAGTTTTTAAAAAATGTGGTTTTTTTTTTAACCCTTAATGATTCTGTATTATTCCCACCGATTTCTGTAGTCTTTTAAGATTCAAAGGCCTTTTGTGGACTTTTTGAGGTTGTATCTTTTAATTTTTTAATCTTTTTGTTCTATAACTGGGAGAAATTGTTTAATTTTTTTCCAGCAGAGGGAGACATCTGACCATGTACGTGGTATTGCTATTTGCCAGGAGTATTCTGTAGCCCATTTTATCAATATACATAAAAAAACTCAATGTTCAAATTAACTAGTTCAATAAGTAATTTAGCTCATTGATTTTTGGGCATATCCTAAGTGCCATTACAAGCTACGGATATTTTAAATGCCATTACCTAATAGAAGGAATGTTTTAAGCACCTTTTATTGATTTTATTACTGCTTTATTTTGCTGTCTTAGTTTAAAATCATTTTAACCACTCTGTAATCAAGAAGAAATATATCGTTTGTGAAAGACAGTCAATTTCCTAAAAACCTTTGACATCGTTAAATAAGGAATTACAGTTGTTAAATCATGTCAGGCAATAACTGAGGGACAGAAAAGATATAAAATTTGGAGCAGTGGGCCAGCATATCAGTAAGCTGTGCTGACCTCTAGTATTCAGATTCTGTGTGTGACAATCACAGTTCAGATTTGCTTAAGATTTTTATATCCACAAGAAAGGTTTAAAATCTCAGGTAGCAAGGAAGGTGGAAGAGTGATAGCAAAGTGTGATCCAGGGGCAATTACAGCACTGCTTAATGACCTCTTGTGACTTTCAGTTAAGATGATTTTCTAAGCAGTTTTGTATCTTCATTTGCTTTTCTGGCTCGATTATAGGATATTGACGTTCTGCATGAAGAGGAAACTAAGGTTTTCACAGGGGTTTTTTACCATTTCCTTCTTCTGCTCATTGGATTTTATATTAGCAGTATTACTGAACTGATCAGTTGGTAGACACAGAGAGGGAATCTGGTCCATACATTGATTAATCAAAGAGGTGAAAAAAGTAGGTAGTGAGCACTGAAGCTCAATACAAGCCCGCTAATGAGTTGATTGCATTGACATTTGATATAATTTAACTGTAGAGTGGCAAATAGCAATACCTGTATATGATTTGGCAGATGGTTGTTGAACTGTGATTAGAAGTTTAGAATGATTCCCGGTAAAAGAAAACCTGGCAGTAATCCAAGAACAGAGAACTGAGTTTTCCGCATTAAATAGAATAGGTCCAGAAAGTCAAGTGTTTTGATCATTAATAGAATCTTTCCTTTTCTTTTAGCAAATGTTAGCTTCAAGAGAAAATTGATAATTATGCATAGTTCTATTAAATGATCTTAGGGAGAGCTCTTTTCATTCTTTCAGATGAGCTCATATCTACAGTTGTGGCAATTATTCACCAGCAAAGAAAGAAAACTAGTTAAAATGCTGATAGATGTCATTTCAAATATATTAAGGATGTTGGAAGCATCTTTGTAGAATTAATCTATTAGGTTGGAAACCAAATTTGGTTTAACAGTATTATTCTATGTTATTTTATAAATTATATAAATATGTTATAATATGAAATAATTTAACAGTATTGAGTATCTATTATATGCAAGACACTGCTGTAAGTGTTAAAGGTAATAAAGAACACCAAGGCTATGTCTTCCTTTCCCTCAGTCAAAGCAGAGTGGTAGATAGACACATGTAATACACTTCTGATGTAAGGGTTGCAATAGAGTCAGGAGCTGTGACAGCAAGAAGATCTTCTTTGCTCTGTTTCCTTCTTTTTTTATTTTTATTATGAAATGTTTAGCATACCATCATACGGGTAAGGTACAAAGGACAATGAAATAAGGAACATGTGCTCATCTCCCAGCTGAGATACAGAATATTACCAACACCCCTGAAGCCCTAATGGGCTCCTCTCCAACTATCCCCTTCTATTCCATTTTGGGATCCACAGGCAAGGGCAGAGACTATTTTTTATAAGTGCTTCTGTACCAAAGCCCTACCAATAATTCAAATTGTTTAGTATTCTTATGCCTCATTGTATAGCACATGAAAACATGGGTCTCTCAAGACCCATAGCCCTGTTATTCTTATCATTGGTTAGATCTGTGCAATCTGAAGTGAAGCAATGGATTGATGTTTGTCTAATGAATTCAGGGAGTCCCAGGCAATCTAATTTACTATCAATATAATTTAAATAAATCAGGAAATAGTCTGATTTATTCAAATTATGGTTTCTGCTTCACTTTGTACTTTATAGACCTTTCTTTTCTTGCCCAGTATACTCATAATGAATGGCTCAACTGATCCCAGTGCATTATGGTAGAGCCACATTTGGTTATGCAAACTCATTCCAAATTTCCCTGCCAACAATTAATACTCATCTTTATGTTTACCAACAATAAGTATTTTTCAGAAGTATTTTTTAATTTAGCTGTTGGCCATGATATTTCCCCATTTTTATTTTCTAGTTTTGCATGATTTCTAAGTGAATATATTTTATATTAAAGGTAATGGTATGTTGAAAGAGTGGAACTCCATAGGGTACAAACAAACTGTATTGTCCCCCTCCCTGTTAAAACCTCTCTGTGGGCCAGTTCTTTGCCTACCTTTGGATGAAATCTCAGTTAAATCCCTTTGCTTTCCCAGTTGCTCTTAGATTTAAAAAAATGCACTCTGATTATTTCTAGTCATAAGAATAGTCTCATTCAGTAATACATATGACCAGACCAATGTAATTGTCTGACCTTCATTCAAAGTTCAAGCCACTTTTCTTCTTCAGTGTGGTACTGCTTCAGGCTGAGAAGCCTACAGTAGGAGGTGGAATGGATTGACTTCTCTGTTTCCTCTCCTAGTGCTTCTCCCCACCTACCCATATCCAGGGTTAAAGCTGGAGAGGGAGTAGAGAAGAGGGGCAAGGGACTTACATGGCAAGTGGTATCTTGATTTGCTGGCGATATTGTCTGTGCTTGGCAGACATTCAGAGCTGACTCTCTCCAGCACTTCGCTGGGGGATCACCGTACTTATCTTCTGGCTGCATTCCAGCATACATCTCCAATCTCTAGACTCTTTTCACTGAGGTTATCCTGACCCTTTTGGATTGGGTTTTTTTTTTTTTTAAATGACCCTCCTGACTGGCTCTCTGTTACATAAGGGCCAATTATACAGTTATCATGAGGGTTAAATAAGTAATGTATGTAAAGCACTTTTCCTGCCACATATTTGTTAAATAAATTATTGAGTGATTTATTGGGTGTATTCTATGTGGGGTACTTAGGCTTTATAAACCTTGTCATACAACAGTCCTAGGAAATGGATTTAAAGGGACTCATTGAAAGGGACTCAGACACGTTATTTGCAAGTTTACAAAACTAGAAAGTGGTTGATCTTGGATTTGCACCCAGCTCTGTTCAATACCAGCGTCTCCGCTCCTTTGGACTATGGTCCCCTACCTTCTAAAATAGTCTAGCACTGGTCTTATTGTTTTAAAGCCCAGGATATCTGGTTAACATCCATGGATCCTAGTGCATGTGTTGTCTTACTGGTTTCTTAAATGTTCAAGTGTGCTATTAATCTACAAGGAAGTTTTCGTGGATACTTTCATTTGATCATGCCTATATGACATTTGATTACCTTAACATGAGTCCTTTACTTCTAGGGACTTTGGCCAGATTTCTATTGGTAAACCCAGTTAGAGATTCAAGGGAATTCATCCTGATGATCCAGACAGAATTTCTGGATTTCCTCTCGGTGGTTTTCCTTCCAGAGAAATGCTTCAGTATTTCACAGGAGTTCATAGCACATGTGGAGTTCTGGACCTCATAGAATTATCTAGATAAAATGAGATGGCTTACACCTGAACACAAAGAAAACAAAAATCCTTACAACAGGACCAATAAGGAACATCATGATAAATGAAGAAAATACTGAAGTTGTCAAGGATTTCATTTTACTTGGATCCATAATCAATGCCCATGGAAGCAGCAGTCGAGAAATCAAACAGCGCATTGCATTAGGAAAATCTGTTGCAAAAGACCTCTTTTGCACTTTAAAGTGTTAAAAAGCAAAGATGTCACTTTGAGGACTAAGGTGCACCTGGTCCAAGCCATGGTATTTTCAGTCGCCTCATATGCATGCGAAAGCTGGACAATGAATAAGGAAGTCCAAAGAAGAATTGATGCCTTTGAATTATGGTGTTGGCAAAGAATATTGAATATACCATGGACTGCCAGAAGAATGAACAAATCTGTCTTGGAAGAAATACAGCCAGAGTTCTCCTTGGAAGCGAGGATGGCAAGACTTCATCTCATGTAGTCTGGACATGTTTTCAGGAGGGACCAGTCCCTGTAGAGGGACATAATGCTTGGTAAAGTAGAGGGTCAGCATAAAAGAGGAAGACACTTGACGAGATGGATTGACATAGTGGCTTCAACAATGGGCTCAAACACGGCAATGATTGTGAGGATGGCACAGGACCGGGCAGTGTTTCATTCTGCTATACATAGAGTTGCTATGAGTCAGAACTGACTCAACGGCACCTAACAACAACAGGGAGATGACAGTGGAGAGGTAGCAACATATCTGTCCTTTACCTCCAGCATTTTAAAATCAATTTTATTTTGTTGTTGTTGAAAATATACACAGCAAAACTTATACCAATTCAACAGTTTCTACATGTACAATTCAGTGACATTGATTACCTTCAGCATTTTAAGGCCCAACACAAAGTCTGAGCTAGAAAAGCTCTGCTGTTCCAACTACTGCCAATGATTCCCAGGGCTACCTGTTCAGATTAGAAATCTCAACTGAGAGGCCTGAAAGAATATGGATTCTTGCTCATTTTTATTCACTTGGTACAGTGTGTTAAGAAAATCTGGTTTGAAAAGAATTGGCCAGAGTTAGACTAGTATAAGGCAAACCATGGAAAGGAAACAAAACCACGGGAACATTAGTTCTAATTTGTTTCAGTGAAATGTCATTTAATGAAATCCTAATGTTAAAGCTGGGTCCTGGATATATACTGCTATGAAATGTGTAGCTAATCAGAATGCTGTAAAAACCTACATTAAAATTAGCTATTGTCTTGCTCCTTTAACTTTATGCCTCCCAAGCTGCAAACTGCCACAAGTAGATAATTTGAAAGTCCGATTTTAATTTGCTCTTATTGCTTAGGGCAAAGTGAAGCTGAACCTCAGATTGTAAACTGGCCAGTTTATGTTTTTTTCTGGCATACAGATAGTTATTCAGCTAATTTATATGGATTACTAACCCTTTTTTACTCTGCTTTGGAGATATTGTCAGAGGAAAATGCACTCAAAATTCTTATTTTGAGGACTACAAAATAAGTGGAGTCTTATGAAAAGAATACTGATTCTAAGTCCTGTTTTTGGCTCTATGGAGGACTTAGAGAATAATCAGGAAAGGTATTTCTTGCTTTTTGTGCCTCAGCTTCCTCCCCAAGAAAGTACAGATAATAAAACCTGCCCTTTAGGATTTTGTAAGGCTGTTGTGGCAAAGTATTTTAAGCTCCTTGGAGAAAAAGGCTACACAGTGAGGCAGCATTGTTATTCCTTTTAACGTTAATTATATTCTGAAATATGATTTCAGAATTTCAGGATTCAAGGACCTGTGTTTGAACTGGTAGTTAATCAATTTAGAGTTCTCTTTCTTGACACTGAACCAAAATTTGCTTTGGCTAAAAGAGGTAAAGCATACAATTATGGTTAGAAATGTAATCATATATCTACGGTAACAACCCTTTTTCTACCACATATCTCTTCTGGTATTTATCTGAATATTCAGCTTATAAAACTGAGAATAGATTGTAATTTCAATTGAACCAACAACTCTGTGAGTATGCGAAGCTATTTAAACTATTATCTGCTTTTATTTTTCCAATATGCATGTCTGAAAGCTTTTCTTTCTTTTTTTTTGGAAATTAAAAGAAAAAGGAGACAAACAGTTAAAAGTATGGAAGTTCTACGTGTGCTGCTTTTTCTACACCTTGAGGACTAGCAAAATCTTTAATATGAGACTTTATTTGTACAAAGCAAAACTTCAAAACCACTCAAAAGCTTTTCTTATTAACTGCTGTCAGTCCTGTGATTTAGAGAGGCAATAAAGAACTAGAGGGGGCACATTTATCATGGAGTTCAGCACACCAGGAGCCATTTTCTCCAGCGGTAAAGGCAAGTGATAAAACGAGTTCTTTTGTTCTGTAACCAAGACACATTCCCTGTTCCCTGTTCTCTTAACTTGTGCACACCAGGCTTCTCTGATGGCAGCTTGGCACCACCCATCCACACTTAATGACAAACTGTTAGCATGAAAACATTGATGACACACCTGGAATACCAGGCCATGGACAGTTCTGTGAGTTTATCTTCAACACAAAATAGTTAGCTGCTAATGTATTTGTAATATTGATTGACACTTTATTTTGAATAATACTTTCTGCGTGTGTTTTCTTTCATCTTGGAAGGGAATGGAAGGGAATGTCAATTAATGTGTCTTTGGTTTGTTTTTGTAAAGATCATAAAATTTGGATTTTGAATCACAATTTCCTTATATCAAAAAATGCCTCATCTGAATTTTAATGCTGAAAAGCAAAACCGATTCCAAGATACATTTTGTCAACTCACTTTCTATTTAGTTTTGATTTTGTGTTTTGTGTTCTAGGCAGGCAGGTGTGATACCTACACTTTTAAACTGTCTCTGAGATTTGATTATGCATTTGTAGGATTCTGAAATGAGTTAGTTGCGTTTTGAGCTAAGCTGGACATAAAGGCTACAACAATCTTGCTGTTTGGGAGACTTTAAAAACAGCATTTTTGAATATTCTGTAATTGAATATATCAATCATCCAGTTATATTTTATTAAGTATTCACCTACGCATGGCAATGTGTAGGGCACAGAGATTATTGGGAAAATGTCAACGATTTGGAACCATAGACAATGGTAGTGTTTATACTTACAAGAAAATGAGCATAAATGCTAAATTGTGAATGTTATTCCTAATGGAGCAAGTTATATACTTAATTTAGTCTCTGAAAAAGACAGGGGCATTCAAATAAAATCTCTTGGCATTTCTCAGTTATACAATAATCAGCTATACTCCTTATAGGAACATTAATGATGAAGTAATATGTTCAAAAGATAGCAATAAGGCAGAGGACATGAAAAATCCAGGAAAAAGAAATTTATGTTAGGCACTTTTGTGACTTGTTGTCTATTCTTGTAAACTGTCAGCTAGGAAAGAATTTGGAATGGTATTATGAGGGAGTTTCATTTATCCACCCGTTCTTTGCAATGTATAATTTAGTGGTTAAAGTTACTCTCTTGCTCTTGTCACTATCAGTTTCTTTTCACAGGAAGGGGAAATAAGTCCTTTTGTCAGTAATTTGGCAGAAGTGCTGAAAAGCCCATTATCACTGCTGGACAGAAAGCAAACCATTCCTGGTATGTGAGAATCTGGCAGACTCCACAGAGAGAGATGAGCCCAGGCAAGCAGCTTCCAGTGAGAGATGGTTTTTTATTATGAGAGAGATACTGACCATTAGACATTCTACTTAAATCCACCTAATATTTTCTCAGAGCAAAGTTATTTCCCCCGCCCCCTTTAAAACAAATTCATTGTTATAGAGGATGTGGGATGGAGAGGGAAAAAGCAATCATTTGAATGAAGTCACATATTTTATGTACTTTGTGTTGTAGACCGTGTACCTTGAGAAGGGACTATATCTTCCCAGAGGATGGTGGGAAATTGAACACTGTTTCATGATGCGCTTCTTATATGTTTCCTTAACCAAAAGGGGGCAGCTGTTGGATGGCAGAGGGAAGCATTGTTACCAGCTTGAGCTTATGGAAGCCTGAAGCTTTGACTAATTTGGATGTCTGGGCACCAGTGCAGAAAGATCATCATAATGTTTGCTCTGATTTTAGGTCCAGACTTCACTGTTGGGGGAGGGAAAAAAAAAAACTGTACAGAGGCCTACTTTTTCTTAATATGGCTTTGAAGGGAATTGCATTTTATTTCTGACACTTATTGTATTGTAAAATCTCTAGTCTCTGATATTTAAAGGTGAAAACTTTTAACTTTCTCTCTTAGAAAACAAAACAAAACTCTAGGGCCCTTTTAGTATTATGGCCTCTTGAATAATCCTAAAGCTTTGAAAAAAGAAATACATTATTTTATGAAGCAGTTTTGGGGTCAATTTTTTCCTAAAATTTATGCTTTTATGTTGGGTAGTTTAAAGACCAGCTGTTAACTGAAACCAACCGTCAACAAAGTTGCATAAAGTTATGTTTCCTATTAGTCTTGTGTCTTTCCTATTAGTCATTTATGAAAGGATTCAGGAACATCTAACAGAACTCCAAACAAAAATTGAAAACACAGATGTCCTTACCATATTGGCTGATGGTTTGATTTTTTTTTTAATTTAATAAAAATGGAAGTTAGTAATTATTAGTGGATTTTAAAATAAGGCTGTTTTGGTAACGTATCACAAGATTGTTAGTAGTAGCTTGCAGTTGAAATGTGGTGTTTTACTCGAATTTCAGAGAATAAAAAATGAGTTGAAGTTTATGCCTGGGAGCACCATGAAGGAGGAACTATGACATTTCAATAGTTGGGCATGTATGAGCCTCTAAAGGTGTGTTTATTATGTTGTCATGGTGAGCCGTGAATTAAAAAAGTAACAAGACTGCTCCTTGGGTAGTTGTGACTTATTGGTAGTTATCTTTACAAGAGTTCCATGCTGACTTAAGTAAAGATCTTCAGAGAAAAAAAAAACAAACTTTTATTTTTCAAATAAATTCAGCTAAGAGTCTACAGGCTTCCATGACACCGCACTGAATTATTATTAATGTGCACTGCTGTGAGAATAACGCTGGCTGCTGTTTAACAATAACCCCTTCTTCTGGAATTTCAGGAAAGTGGTAGGAAAATGAGAGGCCAATTTAAGTGCTGCTGCTGAATTAAATGTGCTGGTTGATGGACACAACATTTTTATCGTTACTTGTTCAAGGGAGTGTAGAAACAGACTGTTATTCAGGGTCAGGTCACATGTGGGACTGGTGAAGTTGTTTGAGAGGCATTTTTGGCAAACAAGGACATTGCTCCTGGCTGTAAAAAGCTTTGTTTAACCTATTGCCTTTACCTTGGATGCCCCATTTCCACCCTTCTCCTGAGGGTTTTGTGTGGTATTTCTTGAAGGTAGGGCTATGGTCTTTCCAGGGTCTTTCTAGTTGACTTTAAGAATCCATTATTAAAATCAAATATTGCTCATTAGTGCTTTTTAACTTGGATGTTTAGTAAATTTTCTTTGGAAGTTCATTATTCTGATTATAGACATTCTTCTTATTTGGAATTACCTTTAAGTCAAGTCCCCTAGTCTATATTTCCAAACTTATATCCCACTATTCCCTGTAGTCTTTCCTCCCCCATCTCTTTTCTCTCCACATCCCCATCTTTTAGCCATGCCAGACTACTTAATATTCTCTAGATAAACGCCCTGAAATATCTCACCTTTGTGCCTCTGCTGGAAACCCTGGTGGCGTAGTGGTTAAGCGCTACGGCTGCTAACCAAAACGTAGGCAGTTTGAATCCACCAGGCACTCCTTGGAAACTCTATGAGGCAGTTCTACTCTGTTCTATAGGGTCGCTATGAGTTGGAATCAACCAGATGGCAACAGGTTTGGATTTTTGATTTTTTGGTGCATTGCTGATGTTGGAATACACTGCTTGGAATACTGATATACCAACTCCAGTTATTGCAGTCCTACCCTTTCTAGAAGGTCTACTTCATATAATATCACTTCAGAGAATGGTTCCCAAATCTGTGTATATGCCTCTTCATGGAACAAATTTCTCACCTTTCTCCTCTCTCACTGTACTCTAGTTCCTATAGTCTGCTCTTGTTTGTGAATGTGCCTCCCCTGTTTCCATGGAGGGTGGATCCTTGTAAGTTAGGATCTAAATGTTTTTTATCTTTGTCTTCTACATGTGGTCTAGTATAGCATCTGACACAATTGTGTATGGTAGGCAGTAGATAAATCTTCAGTGATTGAAATTCAATCACAGGTGATTGTAGATCCCTTATAACATGAGACATTCAAAGAATCCACAAACTCTTAGTCATTTAATTGTAATTCTGGTGGGTGGAATTGAGTTATATTTTGTTTGGAAGGATGACAAGTATCACCAAAGGGCGGGGTTTGTGAAGTTCTTTCTACTGTGCACTGTCTCACCTGCTACCTCTTGTGCCTTTGCAAATGCCATCTAAGTGCACTTCCTAATGGGGCTGAGAAACTTCAGTAAACAATCTGAAAGCTGGTATATGGAGAACTTTTAAAATACTGATCTAGGGTACATTCGGTACATTTTTTCAACTAATCCTTAATTTTCATAAACTCAGGGATCTTTCAAAAACCAAAGCCGTTGTTGTCAAGTCGATTCTGACTCATAGTGACCCTATACGACAGAGTAGAACTGCCACATAGGGTTTCCAGGGAGTAGCTGGTGGATTCGAGCTGCCAACCTTTAGCAGCCGAGCTCTTAACCACTGCACCACTACGGCTCCATAGGGATCTTTGATATCATCTAAAGCCATCACCTCATCAAGGCAGAAATGTCTCTTACACATTCCTAATTGTGTTTGCTGTGGAAATCACCTTTATGATCATTAAAGGAAAGCTGAGAAGGGAGTAAAATGTCTCTTTCTGTGATAGTTTTTCCGTTTTTTGTCATTTTTCCCTTTAAGTTTTCTCTTTTCAAGGATAAATATTTCTAATTCCCTTCGCCACATGAATCTAACTCCCCATCCAATGCAGCTGATTGGATCAGAGATGGATACCTCATCAAAGTCAGCTGTTCTATTGGCTGGCTAGCGACCACTCCAGTTTCCTTTGTCAGGAATCTCCCTCAGAGACCCAGAAACTCGCCAGTGAGCTGTGGGAAGCTGAGCTAAAGTGTCATGTGGAGTAGAGGCCTGAGTCAGTGCCAGGCAAACCAAAGTTAAAGGAAAGCCAAGCTATGGTGGAGCAGAAACCACAAGTGAGAGGAAGCAGTTTTGTAGAGAGAGTGGAGCAGAGCTACACAGAGACACCAGTGACGAGAGACCCAGGCACTCAGAGAGAGCTGGAGAGAGAGGCTGTGTCAGTCCCCAAAGGAGGGGCCTCATGGGAACTGGACTGGGAAACCTTCTTCAAAAGGTATCTACCACACTGGTGCTCAGCACATGAGAGAGAAGGCCAGCAGTTACTGAAGGGACAGTTTACACTCATCTCAAGACAAGAGGGGTTAAGATCATGAAGTGTGGTACAAAACTGCTGGGAATTGGATACTGTCTCTGCTGCTTACTACTGTGTGATTTTGGGCAAGCTGCTCACTCACTCTCTCAGCCTCGTTTCCACGTTTGTAGAATGGGAGCAATACTAAGACCTATCCCATAGGATTGTTGAAGGGTTAAACAAGTTAATGTGTGTAAAGCATTTCACTTGGGATAGTGTCTGGCCCCCAAAGTGTTAGCTATTATTATTATTAATAATCATCAATTAATAAGTAAAAAAATTAATATTATTTTTGTTTTATTGTCTAAGAAATTATTCAGGCCTTATTTCTGAGAGCAAGTCAAATATTGTGGTTAAGAATGTGGACTCTAGAGACCAACTGCCTGCCTGTTTTTAAATAACACCATTTCCACCTGTGTGGCTCAAATTATATAAGCTTCTTGTGCTTTGGTTTCCTTGTTTATCAAATAAGGATAATACTAGTACCTACCACACAGAGTTTCCATGAAGATTAAATGAGTTAATACATGTAAAACATTTAGAAAAATACTTGTACAGAAGGGTTCTCAATAATGGTAATTGCTGTTATTATTATTCCACCACTTGTCTGTCAGCTTGTTGTACTGAGGTGGCTTACATGTTGCTGTGATGCTGGAAGCTATGCCACCGGTATTTCAAACACCAGCAGAGTCACTTCCAGACTAAGACAGACTAGGAAGAAGGACCTGGTGGTCTACTTCCAAAAAAATTGGCCAGTGAAAAGCTTAATGATTGAAGGATTCTATGGGCAAAATGTTGAACAACACAGGAAGCATCAAAAGAAGATGGAAGGAATACACAGAGTCACTGTACCAAAAAGAATTGGCTGATGTTCATCCATTTCAGGAGGTATCATATGATTAAGAACCAATGGTACTGAAGGAAGAAGTCCAAGCTGCACTGATGGCATTGGTGAAAAACAAGGATTCAGGAATTAATGGAATACCAACTGAGATGTCTCGACAAATGGATGCAACACTGGAGGTGCTCACTTGTCTATGCCAAGAAATTTGGAAGACAGCTACCTGGCCAACAGACTAGAAGATATCCATATTTGTGCCATTCCAAAGAAAGGTGATCAAACAGAATGTGGAAATTATTGAACAATATCATTAATATCACATGTAAGTAAAATTTTGCTGAAGATAATTCTAAAGCTGTTGCAGCAGTACATCAACAAGGGAGCTTCCAGAAATTCAAGCTGGAGTCAGAAGAGGATGTGGAACTAGGGATATCATTGCTGATGTTAGATGCATCATGGCTGAAAGCAGAGAATATCAGAAAGTAGTTTACCTGTGTTTTATTGACTATGCCAAAGCATTCAACTGTGTGGATTATAACAAATTGTGGATAACATTGCGAAGAATGGGAATTTCAGAACATTTAATTGTGCTCATGAGGAACCTGTACATAGACCAAGAGGCAGTCGTACAAACAGAGCAAGGGGATACTGCATAGTTTAAAGTCAGGAAAGGTGTGAGTCAGAGTTGTATCCTTTCACCATACTTATTCAGGCTGTATGCTTAGCAAATAATCTGAGAAGCTGGACTATATGAGGAAGAATGGCAACAGAACTGGAGAAAACTTATTAACAACTAGCAATATGCAGATGACACAACCTTGCTTGGTGAAAGCGAAGAGGACTTGAAGCATCTACTAATGAAGATCAAAGACTACAGCCTTCAGTATGGATTATACCTCAACATAAAGAAAACAAAAATCCTCCCAACTGGACTAATAAGCATCATTATGATAAATGGAGATAATACTGAAGTTGTCAAGGATTTCATTTTACTTGGATCCACAATCAATGGCCATGGAAGCATCAGTCAAGAAATCAAATGATGTATTGCATTGGGAAAATCTGCTGCAAAAGACCTCTTTAAAGTGTTAAAAAGCAAAGATGTCACTTTAAGGACTAACGTGCACCTGATCCAAGCCACAGTGTTTTCAATCACCACATATACATACAAAAGCTGGACAATGAATAAGGAAGACAGAAGAAGAATTGACACATTTGAATTATGGTGTTGGCAAAGAATATTGAATATACCGTAGACTGCTAGAAGAACAAACAAATTTGTCTTGGAAGAAGTACAGCCAGAATGCTCCTTAGAAGCGAGGATAAGACTTTTATCTCATGTAGTTTGGACATGTCATCAGGAGGGACCAGTCCCTGCAGAAGGGCGTCATGCTTGGGAAAGTAGAGGGTCAGCGAAAGAGAGGAAGACACTCAATGAGATGGACTGACACAGTGACTGCAGCAACGTTGTCTCATGTAGTTTGGACGCGTTATCAGAAGGGACCAGTCCCTGCAGAAGAACGTCATGCTTGGGAAAGTAGAGGGTCAGCGAAAGAGAGGAAGACACTCAATGAGATGGACTGACACAGTGACTGCAGCGATGGGCTCCAGCATAGCAATGATTGTTAGGATGGCACAGGACTGAATGGTGTTTTGTTCTGCTGTGTGTAGGGTTCCTATGAGTCAGAATTGACTCAATGGCACCTAACAACAACAACAAATTATTGGTAGTGTGCATTTGAGGACTCATTAATTCACATTTTCTTTATGAAGCTATAAGGGAACTAAATATATTTACTTGGATGAAATTCTTCGTTTTTCTCTCTGATGGTCATCTCCAGCTACACCAAGATTCTCCAAGGTAAAGCCTTGAGATTTCTAATAGGCAATAGAAGGTATGGTTTTGGAGCTCAGGAAAGAGGTCTAGAATGAAGGTATTGGTTTGAGCTGAAGCCATGCAGTGGATGAGATTACCTTGGGAGAATATTCCAAATGAAAAGAGAAGAAGATCTGGGACAGATCCCTGGAAGAGGTTTTGTGGTTGGTGGAGTTTTTTGAGTTGAGTAGAAAGTGACAGAGGAAAATGAGCCAGCAGGTGATACTGAGTGTGGTCAGACAAGTGATACTAATAGTGAACATGATACTATGTGTCAGTGTTCCTAGCTCTTTTACTAATTCATTTACTCCTCTAAACAACTATTAGGTAGATGTTATTACTTCCCAGTTTTACAGGTGGGAAAATTGAGATACTGAGAAGCAATTTTACCAAGGTCACAAAGCTAGTAAATGATAAAGCCAGAAGAATTTGAACCAAGATAATCTGATTCTAGATCTCACAAGCTTAACAACTATACCAAATGGCCTCCGTGGTCAAGTAGAAGAATAAATAAGGACTAAGAAGTTGTCTCATGTGGTGCTTAGATTGTTGATGTTCTTTATGTTTTGCTTATTTCTTTTGTTATTAAATGTTTCAAAACAACAGCACATAGTGTTCTTTAGCAAGCACAATTTCATGGTGCATTCAGAAGCCAAATGGCTGTGAAATGAAAGCTGAAAATGTATTGGCCAGGTTTTGCTGCAATAATACTGTATAACAAGCATACCCACGAGGTCAGTGATTCACAACAATAGACCTTATTTCTTGCATATGGATCTATGGTTTGGTTGGGGAGAATGTACTTCAAACTACAGAAAGGCTCAGGTCTGATCCTTATAGCTCCTCATTCTGGGAGCTATGATTAAGTGGGGTGTACTCTTCTCATGGTACAGGACAGATGTTCCAAGAGGAACAGGAAAAAACTTATGATGCCTCTTCAGGCATCAGGTTGAAACTTGCAAACTGTTACTTCTGTCCACATTCCATTGTTTAAAACAACTCATATGACCAAGCCCAAACTCAGTGGAGTAGGAAAATTGTACTCCATCTGCAGGGGAGCCATGGGAAGAATGGAGAGGGAAGGAAACATTGAGGACAAATAATACTATCTACTACAGAGAGGTAGCAAGTCTTTTTCAAGAAATTTTGTTAAAGGAAGTAGAAAAATGAAGTAGTAGCTAGACGGGGGCACCTATTCCCACAAACATGTAAACAGTATGTGTAACTGATAGGTTTCACTGACGGTCCCTTAAAACAACTGGCTGATGGTATGAAATGGAATAGGAATGCCCTTTTCCTCCACGATACTCAGCTCTTTGGTTATCCCTAAATGCCCCCTCTTTGCTCATGCTATTGTCTCTACTGAACACCCTTCCCCATTTTTCTTTTCCTAGATAACTACTAATCATCCTTCAAGTCTGAGTTTAAAAGTCACTTTCTCAGTGATGCTTCTGTCTCCTTGAGGCGAAGCAGGTACTTCCTTTTCTGTTCCCTCATGGCACCTCTGCTTTAGCTTCTATCACTTTTAACTTATAACTTTGTGTAACTCAGTTATCATCTTTTCTCCTGTCTTTTGGGTCTAGCATCATTATGATCAGTTTATGCCCTGTGCTTACCAGGATGTGAGTTTCAGCTCTGCTTTAGGCTCACATACTAAAGCAGCTACCACTGCCGCAAAACCCCAAATGATAACCATCACCATCACCTACTTAACAAAAACAACAATGAATAGTAAAAATTCAAGTTCAACTTATATGAAAGTATTAAAAGTTGATTTTGAAGGGGACATGAAAGAAGGGTTTACATCATACTCTAAGGCAAATAATAACTAGAGAAACCTGTTATAGACATTTATATTCTCTCCTCAAATTTCTTCTTGGCCAGTGGGGATTGTTTTTCTTCACAGTAGTGCCAAGTCACAGGGCTGCTGGGTTGTACAATCTAGTGGGTGCCATTGACAAAGAATATGGTGTACGGTGGTGCTCCCTGGAGCTGTGCATCGTGGCCCTGGTTGGCTGGTGTCTTCTCTTGTACATGTGCCTGCACCCTCAGTACCCTCAATTGTTTTTCTCCTCTGTTGTGCAGATCAATTCAGTTTAGCTTTACTTCAGTCCTCCAACTGCATAGTGGTGCTCAACCTAGACAGGTAAAAACAGAATCCGCTAATTTTAGAAGGAATTTCAGTGACCATTTTTGGTTATTTCAGGATGTCCTTTGATGGAGTATGCCCCTAGGGACTTATCAAGGCATTTTCCAAATCAAAGTGATGCTCCCTCGTAAGAAATTATCTTCCTCGCTCTTAGGATAGTACACTTTTCACCATGTCATTGCACCTTTTCTCTTGACTGTTTCCTCACTAGACTATGATACTCTTTAAGGGAGGAATTTTGCTCTATTCATTTTTGTATTCCAACATTCAAGACAGTGCCTGGAACATAGTAACGGTTTAAAAAATGTTGTCTGAGTAACTAAATGAGTGCAATTCAATGTTCTTCATTTTTAATTATAATCAGGAAGCCAATGGAATATGATTAAGAAACTAGTAAATATGTTTGCACATACCCAGAACTGAACTAGAACTTTTATTTTATTGAACCTGAGCTAGATTAACTTCTGATATTTTCATTGTAAATCAGTTAGAATTGCTTACTGGCCTGAATCAGAGGTAAACTGCAGTACTGCTGAACTCCAAGTGGAACTAATCTTCAAAAGATACTGATTTGATTCTCTAGTTACTGACTGAAAATACTTGGACATTCTATGAATATAAAATTGCCATTTGATTGGCAGTGAATCTAAATATATTAACTCATAGGTGAGATCTGTTCTGTTTCTTCCACTGGCATCACAGGATCACTTATAAGAACCTCGGAATTGAGTGGAGTTATTCTAGAGAGTTCCAGAATATTGTGAACGGTCTTATCTCCATTCATTCCATGATTCCTTGCCTTATTGCAAAAAGTTTATTCTAGAACAAGATGAAAATCAATTAGTGAGGAAATCTGGAGATGGGAATAGGTGAATTTTGGGGGTGGTAGGATAGCAAACTAAGGATAGGAGTAGTAAAATAAAGCCAGGAAAAGTTTTGTGTCTAAGTATGTGCCCAAAAGTCTTGTTCATTTTGCTAAATGATATTATAAACTTCAATAATAAAAGTTAAAATAATAAATAAAGAGGGTATTTGGAAGCAATGACTGTAATACACAGTTAAACTGGGTCTGATAGAAGCAAGCTGTGTAAATGAAGAGGGAAAAATCATTGCATTTAAAGTCTCTCAACTGTTGTTTTCCTTCCTGATTTGTGAAGAATTTATATTGGTTTACCATCCAAAAAACACCACGGTTAATTTTAAAGTTGTATACTTTGCTGTATAGACTGGTCTATAGAAAATATTTCTTAAAAGTTTTGTTTTTCCCTGTTAAAAAGGTGTGACTCCAAGTATTCTTACTTTATGGTGAAAAGCCATACTGTCTTACCTGTTTCTCACAATCTGGTGATACCAAAAAGCCATTGCCATCAAGTCAAATTCTGACTTATAGATACCCTGTATTGAACAGAGTAGAACTGTCCCACAGGGTTTCCAAGGCTGTAATCTTTACGGAAGCAGACTGCTACATCTTTCTCCTGAGGAGCAGCTGGTGAATTCAAACCACTGACGTTTCAGTTAGCAACGGAGAGCTTAACCACCGTGCCACCAGGGCTCCGTGGCAATCTGGTGATAGCCTCTTAAATTTCCTCATGATTTTCTTAGATTTTAGAAAAAGTTAATTAGTTATCTATTGATCTTAGTGGAAGAAGATTTAAAAAAATATAATATTACAAAATGTCCTAGTGGGGTATGAAGGTAACACCACAAGCGGGTACTATGATTTTATCAAATTTGTTCTGGTAAGTTGGCTTAGAAGGTGAAATGATTAGAGCCTGCAGAGTTAATTTTAATATGCTAATACATCACAGCAGGTTGGGAACTTAAATAAAATGATACAATTAATATACTTTTATGGGATGTAGAAAGTCTTAGTAAGGTCATTTGTAGGTTGTATTAGAGCTGTATTTAGACTCATTGGGTTTAAAATTAAGCATTGTTAAAAGAAAGCAGCAAATGTCTGACGTATGCATTTTAGTGACCTTTGAATGAGGAAGTGAATGTGGAATTGTGTGGACCTTGCTTTAGCTTCTTAAAATAAATTAACTCTCTGGTCACTCCTCTAAATACAGTGAGGATCAAACCTTTAGATCTTGATTTCCTTAGTGTTGCAACATAGAAAAGATTTCAGTCCGTTAATCCTGGAAGGGATTTTTTGAAAGGATATTTAATCATAGAAGACTTTAGTTTCTAAATGTGCCTCTGAAAGTGATTGTGCAATTTTGCTTGGTAATAAATTTGAGTGGCTTATAGTCCCTCTTGGTTGGACAATTCTTCTATTTAATCTGAAACCTTTGACAGTGCTTATATGGCCAAAGAATTTTTTGGTTGACATAACACCCCAACTCTGTGTTTATATGCTAAAGTGTGTTCATTTGCTGAAGACCAGGGGTATTTGAAATAAGCGAGTGATTCGTCTATGTCGAAGAACAATTAAGTGTTTATAGACTACAAATATAACTGCTGTGTATTCTATCTTTTGTCACATACTTCCACATACTTAACCAGTGGCATTGAGGGTGTTGGGCCAATATTTAGTACCATGCTAATATTGAATGAGATGATGTGTATAAACTGTATATAGCACAGTAGTTAGGACAATGATGAATGAGGCAACCCATAGCCTTAAGGCCTGCTGGGTGCCTTCTCGGCTCTGCCATGTGGCTCTCCATGTCACTGCAAAATGCAAGATTAAAAAAGCTGTCTCTGTGTCCCCACTTCTAAAATATGCACAAATGTTAAAATTTAGTGGGCAAAAAGCAGAGCCAATTTTTTTGACATTCTTCTATTCAACAAAGTAGGCAATCTAAGTTGTAAGAATCAGCACTTTTTCCCCCACAGGCCTAAATACAGCTATTTTTAATTTATATATTTTTATAAAGCAACCACAAACATTTTCAAATCTCTTTAGTTATCCTAGCCTATACAAGGCCTATGAGGGCAAACATGGTTCAGTGGTAGAATTCTCACCTTCCATGCGGGAGACCCTGGTTCTATTCCCAGCCAATGCACCTCATGTGCAGCTACCACCTGTTTGTCAGTGGAGGCTTATGCATTACGCTGGTGCTGAACAAGTTTCAGAGTAGCATCCAGACTAAGATGAATTAGGAAGAAAGGCCGGGAGATCAACTTTTGAAAGTCAGCCAGTGAAAACACTATGGATCACAACGGTCTGATCGGCAACTGATCATGGTGACCGCTCAGCACTGGGCAGCGTTTTGTCCCATTGTGCATGGGGTTGCCATGTATTGTGGGCCGACTTGACAGCAGCTAACAACAACAACATAAAAGGTTGCTCATAAGTGTCCAAGGACATAATTTGATAAAGCTTTTTTCTTTTTCCCTTCTCATCTCCAACTAGGGACCCCTATTTGTCTGAAGGACTTGACTTGCCTACACCCTTAGAATGATTCTCATTTTAAGCTGTAGCAGATGTTTCATAAGATTGCTTTTATTGGTATCATGCTTTCTTTTTCTTCTTGGCTATTCCCTGTGGAAGCTTGTTTCTCAAATCTTTTGCCTAAATCTTAGTCTCTTGTACTGTTTTCATATTCATTTCCCTCTGTTCTCCATGCTCTTAACCTGATTTCTTAATCCTGAACTGCGCTTATCCATTTTTTCTTCTGCCTTGTGCTAGTCATTATTGATTTTCAGGAAGACTGTTAGTTCCCAGTGTTACTAAACTTGAGCCATTGAGAATTAGTCTCTTGCTTCTTTCTTTCTGATATTTGATGTGTTGTTAGGAGCCATTGAGTTGGTTCAGACTCATAGCGACCCTATGTACAACAGAACAAAACATTGCCTGGTCCTGCGCCATCCTCATGATTATTGTTATACTTGAGCCCATTGTTGCAGCCACTGTGTCAGTCCATCTGGTTGAGGGTCTTCCTCTTTTTCGCTGACCCTCTACTTTACCAAGCATGATATCCTTCTCCAGGGACTGGTCCCTCCTGATAGCATGTCCAAAGTACATGAGATGAGGTCTTTCCATCCTTGCTTCTAAGGAGCATTCTGGCTGTACTTCTTCCAAGACATTATTGTTCATTCTTTTGGCAGTCAATAGTATATCGAATATTTGTCACCAACACCAGAATTCAAAGGCGTCAATTCTTCTTCGGTCTTCCTTATTCATTGCCCAGCTTTTGCATGCATATGAGGGGATCAAAAACACCATGGCTTGGGTCAAGTGCACCTTAGTCCCTAAAGTGACATCTTTGCCTTTTAACATTTTAAAGAGGTCTTTTGCAGCAGATTTGCCCAATGAAATGGGTTGTTTGATTTCTTTACTGCTGCTTCTATGGGTGTTGATTGTGGATCTAAGTAAAATGAAATCCTTGACAGCTTCCATCTTTTCTCTGTTAATCATAATGTTGCTTTTTGGTCCAGTTGTGAGGATTTTTGTTTTCTTTATGTTGAGGTGTAATCCATACTGATGGCTGTAGTCTTTGATCTTCATCAGTAAGTGCTTCAAGTCCTCTTCACTTTCAGCAAGCAAGGTCGTGTCATCTGCATATCGCTGGTTGTTAATGAGTCTTCCTCCAATCCTGATGCCCCATTCCTCATATAGTCCACTTTCTTGGATTATTTGCTCAGCATACAGATTGAATAAGTATGGTGAAAGGATATAACCCTGATGCACACCTTTCCTGACTTTAAACCACACAGTATCCCCTTGTTCTGTTCAAATGACTGCCTCTTGGTTTGTGTACAGTTCTTCATGTGCGCAATTAAGTGTTCTGGAATTCCCATTCTTCACAATGTTATCCATAATTTGTTATGATCCACACAGTCGGATGCCTTTGCATAGTCATATAACACAGATGAACATCTTTCTGGTATTCTCTGCTTTCAGCCAAGATCAATCTAACATGAGCAAGGATATCTCTAGTTCTACGTCCTCTTTTGATTCCAGTTTAAATTTCTGGCAGTTCCCTGTAGATGGACTGCTGCAACTGCTTTAGAATTATCTTCAGCAAAATTTTACTTGCATGTGATATTAATGATATTGTTTGATAATTTCCACATTCAGTTGGATCACTTAAGAATCTTCAGTTTCTTCATCTTTGGCCTTAGTGGTTGGTGCGTAAATTTGCATGATAGTCTTATTAACTGATCTTCCTTGGAGGTGTATGGATGTTATCCTATCACTGACAGCACTGTACTTCAGGATAGATCTTGAAATGTGTTCTTTTTGAGGATGAGTGCAATGCCATTCCTCTTCGAACTGTCATTCCTGGCATAGTAGCCCGTACGATTATCTGATTCAAAATGGCCAGTACCAGTCCATTTCAGTTTACTAATGCCTAGGATATTGACGTTTATGCATTCCATTTCATTTTTGATGATTTCCAGTTTTCTTAGATTCGTGCTTCGTACATTCCATGTTCCAATTATTAATGGGTGTTTGTAGCTGTTCCTTCTGATTTTAAGTTGTGCCATCTCAGCAAATGAAAGTCTCAAAACCTTGACTCCATCCACATCATTAAGGTCAACTCTGCTTTGAGGAGGCAGCTCTTCCCCGCTTGTCTTTTTTTTTCTTATTTTTTATATTCTTTTTTTTTTTTTTTACTTTTTATTGTTCTTTAAGTGAAAGTATACAGTTCAATTCAGTTTCTCATATAAAACTTTATACAAACATTGCTATGTGACCCTAGCCGCTCTCCCTATAATGTGACAGCACACTCCTCCTTTCCCCCCCGGATTTCCTGTGTCCATTCAGCCAGCTCCTGTCCCTTTTTGCCTTCTCATCTTAACTCTGGACAGGATCTGCCCATTTAGTCTCATGTATCTACTTGAGTTAAGAAGCACTCTCTTCATGAGTATCATTTTACGTCCTAATGTCCAGTCCAATCTTTGTCTGAAGAGTCGGCCTCGGGAATTGTTTTAGCTCTGGGTTGACAAAGAGTCCAGGGGCCAGGCTTTCTGGGATTCCTCCAGTCTCAGTCAGACCATTAAGTCTGGCCTTTTTAATAGAATTTGAGTTCTGCATCCCACCCTTCCCCTCCTCCATCAGGGACTCTCTGTTGTGTTCCCTGTCAGGGTGGTCATTGGTGGTAGCCAGGCACCATCCAGTTCTTCTCGTCTCAGGCTAATGAAGTCTTTGGTCTATGTGGCCCTTTCTGTCTACTGGGCTAATACTTTCCTTGTGTCTTTGGTGTTCTTCATTCTCCTTTACTCCAGGTGGTTGGGACCAACTGATGCATCTTAGATGGCCACTTGCTAGCTTTAAAGACCCCCGACACCACTCACCAAAGTAGGATGCCGAAGATTTTCTTAATAAATTTTGTTATGCCAACTGACCTGGATGTTCCCTGAAAGCATGGTCCCCAGACCCCCGCCCCTGCTACTCTGTCCCTCGAAGTGTTTGATTGTATTCAGGAAACTTCTTAGCTTTGGTTTAGTCCCATTGTGCTGATTTCCCCTGTAGTGTGTGCTGTCCTTCTCTTCACCTAAGATAATTCTTGTCTAATATCTAGTTAGTGAATAACCATCACCCTCCCTCCCCACCCTCGTAACCATCGAAGAATGTTTTCTTCTGTGTTTAAACCTTTTCTTGAGTTCTTATAATAGTGGTCTTATATAATATTTGCCCTTCTGTGACTGGCTAAATTCTCTCAGCATAATGCCCTCCTGATTCCTGCATGTTATAAGATGTTTCACGGCTTCATCGTTCTTCTTTATCATTGCGTAGTATTCCATTGTGTGAATATACCATAATTTGTTTATCTATTTGTCCATTGATGGGCCTCTAGGTTGTTTCCATTTTTTTGCTGTCATGAACAGTGCTGTAGTGAACATAGGTGTGCACATATCTATTCGTGTGATGGCTCTTATTTCTCTAGGATATATTCCAAGGAGCAGGAGTGCTGGATCGTATGGTAGTTCTATTTCTAGCTTTTTAAGGAAGCACCAAATTGATTTCCAAAGTGGTTATACCATTTTACATTCTCACCAACAGTGTATAAGTGTTCCAGTCTCTCCACAACCTCTCCAGCACTTACTATTTTGTGTTTTTTGGATTAATGCTAGCCTTGTTGGGGTGAGATGGTATCTCATTGTAGTTTTGATTTGCATTTCTCTAATGGCTAACAGTTGTGGGCATTTCTTCATGTGTCTGTTAGCCGCCTGAATGTTTTCTTTGGTGAATTGCCTGTTCCTGTCCTTTGCCCATTTTTTAATTGGGTTATTTGTCTTTTCGTTGTTGAGGTTTTGCAGTGTCTTGTAGATTTTAGAGATTAGTTGCTGATTGGATTTGTCATAGCCCAAAATTTTTTCCCAGTCTGTATGTTGTCTTTTTAGTCTTTTGGTGAAGTCTTTTGATGAGCATAAGTGTTTGATTTTTAGGAGCTCCCAGTTATCTAGTCTCTCTTCTGGTGCTTGTGCATTGTTACTTATGGTTCGTATTCTGGTTATGCCATGTGTTAGAGCTCCTAGTGTCAGCCCTATTTTTTCTTCCATGATCTTTATCATTTTCGATTTCATATTTAGGCCTTTGATCCATTTTGAGTTAGTTTTTGTGCATGGTGTGAGGTATGGGTCGTTTCAGTTTTTTGCAGATGGATATCCTGTTACGTCAGCACCATTTTTTAAAGAGACTGTATTTTCCCCAATTAATGGACTTTGGGCCTTTGTCAAATATCAGCTGCTCATAGGTGGATGAATTTAAGTCTGGATTCTCAATTCTGTTCCATTGGTCTATGTATCTGTTGTACCATACCAGGCTGTTTTGACTACCGTGGTGGTATAATAGGTTCTAAAATCAGGTAGTGTGAGGCCTCCCACTTTGTTCTTCTTGAGTAATGCTTTACTTATTCAGGGCCTCTTCCCTTTCCATATGAAGTTGGTGATTTGTTTCTCCATCTCCTTAAAAAATGCTGCAGGAATTTGGATCAGGATTGTATTGTATCTGTAGATGGCTTTGGGTAGAATAGATATTTTCACAATATTGTATCTTCATATCCATGATCAAGAAATGTTTTTCCACTTATGCAGGTCTCTTTTGGTTTCTTGCAGTAATGTCTTGTAGTTTTCATTGTATAGGTCTTTTACGACTCTGGTTTGATTTATTCCTAAGTATTTTATCTTCTTGGGGACTGACTATTGTAAATAGTATTGATTTGGTGATTTCCTCTTGGAATTTCTCTTTGTTGGTGTAGAGGAATCCAACTGATTTTTATATGTTTATCTTGTATCCTGATACTTTGTTGAAATCTTCTATTAGTTCCAGTAGTTTTCTTGTGGATTCTTTGGAGTTTTATGTGTATAAGATTATATCATCTGCCAATAGAGATACTTTGACTTCTTGCCTACCAATTTGGATACCGTTTATTTCTTTTTCTAGCCTAATTGCTCTGGCTAGGACCTCCAGCACAACGTTAAGTAAGAGTGTGATAAAAGCCATCCTTGTCTGGTTCCTGTTTGCAGGGGGAATGCTCTCAAATTCTCTCCATTTATGATGATGTTGGCTGTTGGCTTTGTATAAGTGCCCTTAATTATATTGAGGAATTTCCCTTCTATTCCTATTTTGCTGAGAGTTTTTATCATGAATGAGTGATGGACTTTGTCCAATGCCTTTTGTGCATCAATTGATAAGATCATGTGGTTCTTGTCTTTTGTTTTATTTATGTGATGGATGACTTGGATTGTTTTTCTAATGTTGAACCATCCCTGCATACCTGGTAGAAATCCCAGTTGATCATGGTGAATTATTTTTTTGATATGTTGTTAAATTCTTTTGGCTAGAATTTTGTTGAGGATTTTTGCATCAATGTTCATGAGAGATATGGGTCTGTAATTTTCTTTTTTTGTGGTGTCTTTAAGTGATTTTGGTATCAGGGTTATGCTGGCTTCATAGAATGAGTTTGGAAGTATTCCATCCTTTTCTATGCTCTGAAATACCTTTAGCAGTAGTGGTGTTAACTCTTTTCTGAAAGTTTGGTAGAATTCTCCAGTGAAACCGCCTGGGCCAGGATTTTTTTTGGTGGGAGTTTTTTATTTACCTTTTCAATGTCTTCTTTCGTTACAGGTTTATTTAGTTGTTCTACCTCTGTTTGTGTTAGTTGAGGTAGGTAGTGAGTTTCTAGAGATTTGTCCCTTTCCTCTAGGTTTTCAAATTTGTCCGAGTACAATTTTTCATAACATTCTTTTATGATTCTTTCAATTTTAGTTAGGTCTGTTGTGATATCGTTCATCTCATTTGTTATTCAGGTTATTTGCTTTCTGTCCTGTTTTTCTTTTGTCATTTTAGCCAGTGGTTTATCAATCTTGTTGATCTTTTCAAAGAACCAGCTTTCGGTCTTGTTAACCCTTTCAGTTGTTTTCTATTAACCTATTTCATTTAATTCTGCTCTTATTCGTATTATTTGCTTTCTTCTGGTGTCCTTCTTTTGCTGCTCTCTTTCTATTTGTTCGAGTTATAGGGTTAATGTTTTGATTTTGGCCTTTTCTTCTTTTTGGATGTGTACATTTATTGCTATAAACTGACCTCTGAGCACTGCTTTTGCTGTGTTCCAAAGGTTCTGGTAGGATGTATTTTCAGTCTCATTTGATTCCGTGAATTTCTTTATTCTATCCTTAATTTCTTCTGTAACCCAGTAGTTTTTGAGCAAGGTGTTGTTCCGTTTCCATGTGTTTAATTTTTTTTCCTTGCTTTTTTCTGTTATTGATTACTACTTTTATGGCTTTATGGTCAGAAAAGAAGCTTTGTAATATTTCAATGCTTTGGATTCTGTTAAGGCTTGCTTTATGGCCTAATATGTGGTGTATTCTGGAGAATGTTTCATGTGCATTGGAAAAGAAAGTATACTTGGCTGCTGTTGGGTGGAGTGTTCTGTATATGCCTATGAGATCAAGTTGGTTGATTGTGGCAGTTAAATCTCCATGTCTTTATTGAGCTTTCTTCTGGATGTTTTGTCCTTCACCGAAAGTGGTATGTTGAAGTTGCCGACTATTATTACAGAGCTGTCTGTCTCTCTTTTCAGTGCTGTTAGAGTTTGTTTTATGTATTTTGGAGCCCTGTCGTTGGGTGCGTAAGTATTTATTATAGTTATGTCCTCCTGGTGTAGTGACCCTTTAATCATTATATAGTGTCCTTCCTTATCGTTTGTGGTGGATTTTACTTTAAAGTCTATTTTGTCAGAGATTAATATTGCCACTGCCGCTCTTTTTTGAGTGTTGTTTGCTTGATGTATATTTTTTCCATCCTTTGAGTTTTAGTTTGTTTGTGTCTTTAAGTCTAACGTGTTTCTCTTTTAGGCAGCAGCATATAGACAGATCGTGTTTTTTAATCCATTCTGCCATGCTCTATCTGTTTATTGGTACATTTAGTCCACTTTCATTAAGTGTAATTATTGATAGGTATCAGTGTAGTGCTGCCATTTTGATGTCTTTTTTGTGTGTTGTTGACAGTTTCCTTGTTCTGCTTAATTTTCTGTGCTAAGCCTTTTTTTAATGTATTTTCTTTTCATCTCTTTCATTGTTGTTGATTTTTTATTTGCTGAGTCTTTACGTTTTTCTTGTTTTTTATTTTGATGTGTAGGATTGTTTCCTTTGTAGTTCCTTTAGTATTTACCCCTGTTTTTCTGAGTTTAAACCAATCTTTTATTTCTTTATATCGCCCAACTTCCTCTCCATATGAAGGATTTATGACTACATTTTCTAGTCCCTCTTTTTTGTTTTAATGTCATCTTTTACATACTGATGTCTCTGTTTCCCTGTTTTCAGCTCTGATTTATTTTTGTGCCTTCCTATCTGGGCTTATATGTGGTTGCTCTGTCCTGTGTTGTAGTCTTGGGTTGTTATCTGATGTTACTGATTTTCTAACCTGAGGACTACCTGTAGTATTTCTTGTAATTTTGGTTTTGTTTTTGCCAATTCCATAAACTTCTGTTTATCTGGAGATGCCCTAATTTTTTTTTTTTTAATATTTTATTGTACTTCAGGTGAAGGCTTACAGAACAAACAGTTTCTCATGTAACAGTAGTACACATGCTGTTTTATGACTTTGGTTAACAACCCCACAACATTTTAACCCTCTAAATTCTCAGCTTTTTTTTTTTTTTTTTTGTGAAAATACACATAGCCAAAGATACACCATTTCAAAACTTTTTACGTACACATTTAAGTGACATTGACTACACTCTTCTAATTGTGCTGTTATTCTCACTTAAGATGAAGGCTTACAGGACAAAATAGCCTCCCATTTAACAGTTACTACAAATGTTGCCCTATAACAATGGTTAACAATCTCACAACACATCAACAGTATCCTTACTCAACCTTGTGTTCCCTATCATCAGCTTCCTACTCCCCTTCTGCCTTCTGGCCCTTGTCACTGGACTCCTGTACCTCGTTAGTCTCATTTGGTTTTACTGGGCTGTCCACTCCCAGGCTGAACAGTGAACCTCGAAGGTAAATTCACCACTGAGCTAAAAGGGTGTCTGGGGGCCATACTCTTGAGGTTTCTCCAGTCTCCTTTAGGCCAGTAAATCTGGTTTTTTTTTTTTTTTTTGTGAGTTAGAATTATGCTCTACATCCTTCTCCAGCTCTGTCTAGAACCCTCTGTTGTGATCCTGGTCAGAGCAGTCAGCGGTGGTAGCCGGGCACCATCTAGCTGTACTGGACTCAGTCTGGTGGAGGTCTTGGTAGCTGTGGACAATTAGTCCTTTGGACTAATCTTTTCGTTGTATCCTGTTCTCTTCATTCTCCCTTGCTCCTGAAGGGATGAGACCAGTATAGTATCTTAGATGGCCGCTCACAGGCTTTTAAGACCCCAGACACTACTCACCAAGGTAGAATGTAGAGCATTATGGAGATGCCCTAATTTTGCCATCATATTTGAGAGACAGTTTTGTTGGGTAAATAATTCTTGGCTGGCAGGTTTTTTCCTTCAAGGCTTTATATATGTCATCCCATTGCCTTCTTGCCTGCATGGTTTCTGCTGAGTAGTCCGAGCTTAGTCTTATTGACTTTTCTTTGTAGCTGACTTTTCGTTTATCCCTAGCTGCTCTTAAAATTCTCTCTTTATCTTTGGTTTTGGCAAGTTTGATTATAACATGTCTTGGTGACTTTCTTTTGGGATCTACGTTATGTGGGGTTCAATGAGCATCTTGGATAGATATCTTGTCATCTTTCACGATATCAGGGAAGTTTTCTGCCAACAAATCTTCAAGAATTCTCTGTATTTTCTGTTATCTCCCCCTGTTCTGGTACTCCAGTCACTTGTAGGTTATTCCTTTTGATAGAGTCCCACACAATTCTTAGGATTTCTTCATTTTTTAAGATTCTTTTATCTGATTTTTCCTCAAATAAGTTGGTGTCAAGTGCTTTATCTTTAGTCTCACTAATTCTGACTTCCATTGCCTCAATTCTGCTCTTATGACTTTCTATTAGTTTTCTAATTCTGAAATCTTATTGTTAATCTTCTGGATTTCTGATTGCTGTCTCTCTGTGGATTCTTGCAGCCTGTTAAATTTGTCATCGTGCTCTTCTATAACCTTCTTAAGTTGCTCTGTTGCTTTGTCTGTGTGTTCCTTGGCTTGTTCTGCATTTTGAATGATCTCCTTCCTGATCTCTGGAAGAGTTTTGAATATTAATCTTTTGTATTCTACCTCTGATAATTCCAAAAAGTTCTTTTCCTCTGGAAAATCTTGATTTTTTTGGGGGGTGGGGGAACTTGCTGAAGCCATCAGGATCTGCCTATTTATGTGATTTGGTATTTACTGTTGTCTCCAAGCCATCAGTAAGTTATTATATTTATTTATTTTATGTTTGCTTACTGTGTCCTAGCTTCTTGTTTTGTTTTGTTTTGATATGCCCAAATAAGCTGCTCACATGAGCTAGTTTGATTATTGGCGCTTGGATGCTCTAATGTCCTGTCACCAGGTAGTTAGATCTGTTAGTAGGTATGTGAGCCCTGGAGTCCTTTTACTTGTCTGGTATGAATTCATCTCAGGTGTCCAGATAGTCAGTCACCAAGTGTGTGGTGCAGGCTTTCACCTACAGTCCTATACAGGCAGGGTTGATTGGAGTAGGCAAGGTATCTGGCTGTAGTAGGGTGTCATACAATGAGCAATGCAGGTGGTTGATGGCTGCCCCTGTCTGGGAGTAAAGTGTGTCCAGGTTCCCTAGGTGGGTGGGTTTTGCAGTCAGGCTATGGTCACCCAGTGCTGTTGGCTGTAAGGACTGGGAGTCACCACTGATTCTTGGACCCCTGTCACAGGTAGCTAGGTGGCGTGGGTGGAGCCACCAGTCCTCAGGCCCCTGATGTGGGTAGGTGAGGACCGTGCTTAACGGGCAGAGTGGTGTCACATATCACGAACCTACCACTTCACCATATAGCTGATGCAGTGAAGTTAGACATCAGGTATATACCCTACTGTGCTAATGAGGGCCTACGCTGTTGAAATGGGCCCACACAGGTCTATGCAGGGGTGAAAGGCATTCAAAGTCTGTGGACCCCTTATGCCTGTGCCTAGGCAAAGGAGCTGTGCCTGCCATGAGTTCCTGGCTAAGGGGAGTGGGCAGATTATTTTTTCCTGTTTGTTAATTTGTTCACTCTCCAAGTCCGGGAGAATGGCTCAGGGTGCCTGAGGGGTCCTACTTCCTTCCCAGGGGAGGGGGCAGTTGTTGAAGCTGGCCCAGGACCCAGTGCAGAGCAGGGAGGGAGCAGGTAAATGGGAGAGAGGTTCTTCCAAAAGGGGGCGTTTTCTGATCTGTGAGAGGTTAAACGCATGTACTTATCTTTTGCCGATTGAGCACTGCTTTTCACTGGCTCTGAAGGCCTGAGAAGACTCTCTGCTGCTTGGTCTCTCCTAATGTGGAAATCACGTCCCTAACACCACTGCTGCCCTCACTGCACACGCCAGCCAATCTGGCTTGCAAAACGCTGGCTACCACTGGGTCAGGTCTGGCAACTCCTCGCTGCTTCTGAACCCATCTCTCCCTCCCCCTGCCACTCAGTCTGATTCCTCAACTTTGCCTTAGACGTTCAGGGCTCCAGATTGTTATATATAGTCAATTCATTTGTTTTCTCGTGTCTTTGTTGTAAGAGGGACCACCAGAAGTGTCTACTGCTCCGCCATCGTGGCCCTGGCTCCTCTCCTCCAGTTGTCTTTTGAGTGCCTTCCAACCTGAGTGGCTCATCTTTTGGCACTGTATCAGACATTGTTCTGCTGCTATTCATAAGGTTTTCACTGCCCAATTTTTTTTAGAAGTTGACTGCGAGGTCCTTCTTAGTCTGGGAGCTCTGCTGAAATCTATCCACCATAGGTGACCCTGCTGGTTTTTGAAATATTGGTGGCATAGTTTCCAGCATCACAGCAACACACAAGCCCCCACAGTATGACAAACTGACAGACACGTAAGAGATCTTTGATGTATTAAGCTTAATATAAATTATCTTTATGGTTAATAAGAAATAGATTGCAATACAGCATGTACAGGACCAATGCATTTTTACAAAAATAATAATGCACGCTAGTAGCATGGGGTCCCTTTTCTTAGTGGATTTTAGGAGTAAATGAGTTATTAAGAAATAAATTTTTGCTTCTGATGTTATAACCTTGTGGAAGACAGAAGCCCCTGTAGGGTACAGGCTTCTGTTTATGATGGTGGAACTGTAAGTATTAATGTGGGAAGCTATTCTGTAAGTACCCTGATGGCAAGAATCGAGTCTATTCTGTTCACTGTTGTTTTCCCCTGAGGCTTGCATAGCGCCTGTCATATAATAAGCCAAAAATAAGTATTTGTTGAATGAATGAAATGAAGAATCAAGCCCTGGGCACTGGGTAGAATTATTGCATGAGATATCCAGCCTGTTTAGATGGCTCCACTCCACCGCTTGACAAGCACCTTTGTCAGGACCCTGTAGCATCATGTTGTGGCCCAAGAGGATAACTAACATGTTGTCTGTCACCAGCCATATCTTTTCCCAGACAGACTATTCAGACAGGTAACTGGCATTGCTATTTTTAAACAAAAGGGCTTCTTTCCTGAAAGGGCCTGCCATTATTTGCCCTGAAGATGTATTAGGGGGAGTGAGATGCACTCTTTCCCCTTGCCCTTAATTCCTCCAGCTAACTTGGGGACCAACTGGCACAGAGTGGGTGTCCAACAAATCTTTCTTTCCTGGGATAGCAAAGGCTTAAGTATCTTATAGGTTGTGGGAAGAGTCATAGGAGTGAAAGGGGATAATTGATGGGACAAGATTTCTCAGGAGGCAGGCGGTAATGTGGTCAGCATCCCAAGGCCAGAGCAGGCTCTTTATTCAGAAACTAGATTCATGGCTAGCATGAACTACAGTATCTCATTCCTAAATATCTTGAGGTCTGGTTTTTTCTCTTTTTTCTACAGCTGGTGATTTGGCTCAGGCTCTCACTCTTTGTAGCCTGGACTACCATAATCCTATAACATGCTGTACCAGACTACCATGATACAATAAAATGCTGTACTGGACTACCATAATACAGTAAAATGCTGTACTTGACTACAGGTAGTCCCTGACTTATGACAGGGATCCTTAAGACTCCATTTTAAGTCAGTTCTGAAGTAAGTCAAATACCTCATTCTTTTTTTTAAGTTTTCATTATTATTGCCTTTTATTATCAATATCTTTATAAATCCAATTGTTATCTGTCTTTGGAGGTTGGAAACATTACATATAAACATACAGATATATCTTAATGCATATATACATTAAAAAAATACACAAATCATAAAGAAAGGACAGTCCTAAGTGTGGTTCATTGCAACTTGAATACATTGTAAGTTGAGGACTACCTGTACTATAATACAGTAGAATGCTGCACTGGATTACTGTAATACAGTAAAATGCTATACCAGATTGACATAATACAATAAAATGCTGTACTGGACTACTGTAATATAGTAAAATGCTGTGCTGGGCTACCATGATACTGTAAAATCATGCACTAGACTACCATAATACTGTAAAATGGTATACCAGACTGCTGTAAGACTGTAAGATGCTGTACCAGACTACCATAATAATACAAAATACTATATTGGACTATTGTAACAAGTGTCCTTCCTTTCCTCCATTCTAGCCCGCTTTAATCGAATATCTGAAAGGATCTTTCTAAAATGAAAATATGATTATGCTTATTCCTTGTTTTAAAAAATACTGAAATGACTTATTGCCTCAAGATAAAATCCCAGTGATTTAGCCTGGAGTCCACAGCTCCTTGTGATCTGGAGTGTGCTTACTTGTTTAATGTCACCTATTACTGCTCGTCTATTATACCCTAGACACCAGCCATATATCCTGGGACTTACTAGCTCTTTTATCCCTGGTCACTTTACCTGTGCAGTTCTCCAAATCTGAAAGTTCTTAGCCCCCATCCTCCCCATTTTGTGCCTCTATGCTCAGTTGTGGCAACAGGGTCTTGATGGTGGAAGTCATCTTTCTGTGGTGCTTGACTGCATTATGTCTATTCTCTCCATTGGCTGGAGACAGTCTGCCTGTCTCTTCATGTTGCAAAACCTATGCCTTGTTTTGGAACATTCATAACATTTCCTGTTTTCTGTTCTTCCACCTTTAAAAATTTGATGATTTTTATTATTCATTTAAGAAGTACTATTTCTAAATCTCACTGTAATTTTACAGTATCAAAATCCTTAATCATATGATAAAACACACAGAGATGATTTCTACCTGGTTAGAGGTTGTTTTCTCATGTTCATTGTGAAAGGACAGCCTGTCTTATTTTAGAGGGTTTCTAAGGGTAAGGAAATGATGCTGAGACACATGTGGTTTTATATTTGATGGATAAAATGGAAAGAGCAAGTATGGGTAGAAAGGGAGAGGTGATTATTTAAAAACACTGAAAAGGCAAATATACTCACTGGATAGCTTCTTATATTAAAAAATTTTCTTTTACATCTTTTTCTGGGAATAGGTTTACAAATATGATGTCTATGGAGTCCTGATAAGTAGCACCATGTTATTCTTGATTATCTATGTGAAGCTCTAATTAGAAGAAGAATAAACTAATGTGTTTTTGAAGCAGAAAAGACATAGGAATAAAAATAGTACTTCAAATAATTCTCAGTTTTGATTTAGCAAGATCTGATCAGAGCAGAAATAATTAGAATGATAAAGTCTAACCGGCACTAGTAGATTTGACTAAAAGCCAAGAAAAACACAGTCAGGACACTTATGTTCATGTTTAAATTACTCAAGTGCTTAATTGTATAATTTCAGTTTCAATTACCAACTGCCCTTTTAAAATTAGTCCTTTGAGTATTAGCTGCATGATGTTGTTATTAAAGTTGAAAATCTGCTATTATGCTTTAGAGGATTATTGCAAAGTTGTTGGCATATGTCTTGTTTAATAAATAAACTTAATTGTGCATGTAATCTGGTAATTTAATAATGATGAATATATTTTACAAAACATAGAATGACTTTTTTCTTAGGATAAAACAAAATTATGTCTTTAAAATCTTTTTCAGAGCAAATATTTTATTATGAAAACATCTAAGATACCTCTTGTACTATATGTTGTTGTTGTTAGGTACTGTTGAGTTGATTTCGACTCATAGTGACCCCATGCAACAAAGTAGAACTGCCCCATGTAATTTCCAAGGAGCGGCTTGTGTTTTGAACTGCAGAGCTTTTGGTTAGCAGCTGAGCTCTTAACCACTGCGCCACCTCTTGTACTATATACCAAAAAAGCAGACCCATTGCTGCCGAGTCGATTCCGGCTCACAGCAACCGTACAGGACAGAGTAGAACTGCCCCATAGGGTGTTCAAGTGGCACCTGGTGGATCTGAACTGCCAACCTTTTGCTTAGCAGCTGTAGCTCTTAACCAGTACCCCACCAGGGTTTCCTGTACTATATAAACTCCTGTAAATAGTGAGATTTTCAATGGAGATTTTTGTTTAATCCCCTGTCCCTACACATAAAAATGGTGAGGGTAGGGAAATGTGGAAGTTCAGTTAACAAGGAAATGCTTTCTTAGTTTGTCTTTTCCCTAGAATACTGAGAGTATGACAAAGTAACCCATACAGTAGATTGGTATATTTTTACTTCATGAAGCACTTTCCCGTTTGAATATGAACTCACAGCTGCTATTAATGTTAATGAGCTTCACTAGTCATGAAAGTCCCTTGAGCTCATTCTGAATTACCTTAGGCAAAACCTTCTGATTGGTATTATATTGTTCATGCTTCCATTAGCTCTAGTTTCTATTGAATTCTAGGGGGAAAAAAAGTCCACTGTTTCAGACCTACGTCTTAGAATAAGAAATTTTGGAATTTTGGAATTTTAGAATTCATGTCTACTTTCTTTTCTAAATGAAATTGACCTCTCAGTTGATTCTTAGATGAAGTCTTTGCATTAAGAAGGGTTGCTTTATTGGGCAAAGAAACTGAGGACAAAAGGTTTAAAGTGACTTGTTCAAAATCACATAACTAAGACAGAAAAAGGACTAAAACCCAAGTTTTCTGCCTCCATTATTTCTCTCCTTCCACGCTATATGTATAGTAGCATGACTCTGGGAGGGAATATGTGTGTAAACCAGAAGACGACAATATCCTGATTCTTGGGGCCAGATGAGTTCTGGAATTGAGAATTGTTGGAATGTTAGAAAGATCTTTCCTTAGCTCTGTCAAAGTGACAATGAAGGAATGAACAAGGACAAAGAAACAGGAGAGAGGACTCAGCAGATAGGAGCTGTTATCCAAATCTTGACCCTACAAAGCAGATGGAAAAGTGGTAGTTGATTTAGGAGAACAGAAAAAGCTGGCATTCTTACCAAGAACCCCAGAAGATGGAAGGCAGGCATGTGAGGCAACAGGGACATCTGAATGTGAGGTTGTGGGGAAAATCAGCAGGACTGGTTGAAAGTCCTTAAAAGGAGCTGTTAGACACTTGTTCCCTACTCAGCCAGGTGACTCCTCCTTCTCTACTCTGTCACAAGAGTGGAGGTTACTCTGAGAAAAGGAACCAGAGGAGCTTTGGTCTCTGGGATCCCAGCTAGGCACAAGTTGGTAAAAGGTTGCTGAACTGAAAATGAGGATTAAGATGAAATCTACATGCTGAATGGGGGACACCCAGTCTCCTCCCCCACAGCTTCCCAAAAGCCCCAGTCAGTCTTATATACCCCTATTTGGAAGTCGGAGGATTCTTCTCTGGGGAAACTGGCTCCAAGGAAAAAAACAGTAGATAATGATATTTTAGAGTGTCTCAATGAAATGATTAGGGCTCTGTATGATCATTGTTAAAGTCAGTAAGCTGTGCCTACTCACCAAGGTTTTTCAGTACCTCACTCTTAAATTTGAATGGACAGCTAACCACCATCAGACATTTAAGAAATGCCTGCAAAGTGAAAGAGAGAATAAACTACCGTGAAAAGATAACTACAGTTATTAATATGGCCAGAGAGAGAAGATTGTGCATCCACGATTCCATAAAAAATAAAACATGGAGAAGAATTCTTGGAAATTAAATATAAGGTCAAAGGAAAAAGATATTTGGTAAAAGGGATGGAAGATACAATTGAGGAAAATAGAACAAGAACAAAAAAGAAAAGATAAGAAAATTAGGAGATATATCTAGGAGGTTCAACATCCAACAAACAGGAGTTCCATAGTGAATAGAAAGAACTATAGGAGAGGAAGTTATAAAAAACACAAGAAAAATTCCAATAACTGAAGGACCAGAGAATCCTGACTGAAAGGGCTAACTGAGTGCCTAGCACAATGACTTAAAAACAAAAACAACAAGTATATCATCATGAAATTTCAAACTATAAGGGATGGAAAGAAGATCCTAAAAACCTACAAGAAATAAATAGGGAAGTAAATAGGTGAATAAATAGAGAATCAAAATGGCTTTAGACTTTTTAACAGCAGCTTTGGAAGCTGGAAGACACTGGAATAATGCCTTCAAAATTTTGAGAGAAAATAATATCCAAACTGGAATTCTGTATCCAGCAAGCTATCAGCCAAGTGTGAAGATAGAAGAAAGATATTTTTAGACATGAGAGGTCTCATAAAGTTTATTTCCCTCTCAGGAAGTTACTTGAAGATAAGAATATATGCTACCAACGTAAGGGAGAAAATTATGAAAGAGAAAGGTATGCGATTCAGAAAACAGAAGATGTATCACAGGAAATAAGCAAAAGGAGTTTCCAGGGGAAGTTTCAGGGTGTTAGTTCAGGGAGTAACCAATCTAGACAGGGGCAGGAAGGTGAAGGGCTCCAGAAGAAACGTCTCCAATTAAAAAAAATTCAGTTGTTGGATTAACTGATGTATTTCAACATATTGAGAGGAGATTAAGAGTTCTTTCAGATAGTTTGAGTGTAAGTGTTTGATGGGTGCATAGAAAATTAAGCAAATAAAAAAATAAGGCAGTTATTAACTTTAGGGAAAACAGTAAGTTGTACTAGAAAAGAAACGAAATAAATTACACCATGAGGCTTTTCCGTTTTGGAAGAGGATCTTCCAGCCCTAGTCAAGCCTTCAGATGACTATAGCCCTGACTGACATTTTGACTGCAACCTCATAAGAGACTCTGAGTCAGAGCCACCCGGCTAAGCCGTTCTTGAGTTCTGACCCACTGAAACTGTGATATAATAAAGCTATGTTGTATGAAGCCTCTAGGTTTTGCGGTAATTTGTTACACAGCAATAGATTACTAATACAGGAGGAAAGAAGGAGAGTAGGACTGCCTTTTTTAAAAAAAAAAAAAACAAAAAAAAAACTTATAGTATGATTGACTTTTTAAACCATGGATGCATACTGATAAAAAAATAAAAATTAAATTTAAAATATGGCAGAAAATTTCAGACAGCATTATTTTCTGCCTCTGTTTCAGCAGTTAGGATCACTAGAAAGGGAAGGAGCATGCTGAACCGAAAAACTTGGAGCAGAGATGAGGGAGGGTTTAGCTTTTCTTTAACCACTGCTGTGTATTTCCTTCCCACTTTCAATAGTTACAATCTTTGTCTGAAAAGTGGGCTTTGGGAATGGTTTCAGTTCTGGGTTAACAGAGCATCCAGGGGCCATAGTTTCAGGGGTTCCTCCAGTCTCTGTCAGACCATTAAGTCTGGTCTTTTTATGTGAGTTTGAGTTCTGTTCTACATTTTTCTCCTGCTCTGTCCAGGACTCTCTGTTGTGTTTGCTGTCAGAGCGGTCATTGGTGGTAGCCGAGCACCATCTGGTTCTTCTGGTCTAAGGTTGGTGGAGTCTCTGGTTCATTTGGTCCTTTAGTCCTCTGGACTGGTATTTTCCTTGTGTCTTTGGTTTTCTTCACTCTCCTTTGCTCCGAGTAGGATGGGACCAATAGATGTATGTTAGATGGCCGCTCGCAAGCTTTTAAGACCCAAGACGCTACTCACCAAAGTGGGATGTAGAACATTTTCTTTATAAACTACGTGTCTTAGTCATCTAGTGCTGCTATAACAGAAATACCACAAGTGGATGGCTTTAACAGAAATTTATTTTCTCACAATCTAGTAGCCTAGAAGCCCAAATTCAGGGTGTTAACTCCAGGGGAAGGCTTTCTCTGTCAGCCCTGGAGGAAGGTCTTGTCATCAATCTTCCCCAGGACAAGGAGATTTTCCGCACAGGAACCCCAGGTCCAAAGAATGCACTCTGCCCCTGGCGCTCCTTCCTTGGTGGTATGAGGTCCCCCCATTCTCTGCTCACTTCCCTTTCATCTCTTGTAAGATAAAAAGTGGGGCAGGCCACACCCAAGGGAAACTCCCTTGACATTGGATCAGGGATGTGACCTTAGCAAGGTATTACAATCCTACCCTAATCCTCTTCAACATAATCTAATTTTGCCTCATTAACCATAGACAGATTAGGATTTACAATATATAGGAAAATTATGTCAGTCACAAAATGGAGAACAACCACACAATACTGGGAATCATGGCCTAACCAAATTGATACATATTTTTGGAGGACACAATTCAATCCATGACACTGTTATGCCAATTGGCCTAGATGTCCTCCAAAACTATAGTCCCCAGGTACTCTGTCCTTCAGAGTGTTTGCATATGTCTAGGAAACTTCTTTGCTTTTGCTTTGGTCCAGGTGTGCTGACTTCCCCTGTATTGTGTGTTGTCCTTCCGTTCACCAAAGTTGACCCTTGTCTACTATCTAGTTAGTGATTTCCCCTCCCCCTCCTCGTAACCATCAAAGAATGCTTTTTTCTGTGTTTAAACTTTTTCTTGAGTTCTTATAATAGCGGGAGTGACCGTTTTCTAAGATGGAAAGTGGAGACTTTGATATCCTGAAGCATGCATTCTGAAATTGTACTGAAATATTTTAACTTGCTGGTTGTCCCTATAAATCTTGGATAGTGGACAACTCTAAATGGACCTAATTGAAATTTCTAAAATTAAAGATTTTTTTTTTAAGTAGAACAGATTGTTTTAATGTTCTTAACAAATGTTATGTAGCTCCAGCTTCCAAGGGTTTAATTAATTAATTAATTGGTTCTGTTTATTATTTAATCTTGAATAAATGCCCCCAACACCAAGATGGATACAGTTAATTTTTTTTCTACAGGATGAATTTATTTTTAGGCACTGTTTCTTAGAATAGCCCTTTGATGTTCTGATTTTATAGGGTGGTCATGGGTGTCTCCTATAAGGCTCTCTTCTCGGGAAGGATCTAGGCCTGGTCTCCTGGCCCTCACACACCACTGCATTACAGCCAAAGCAGATGTTCAAGCTCCAGAGTTTGGCAGAACAAAAGCTGAGTTTGGTGCTTACTTATATTTCTAGATTCCAAGTTCTACTTTGTTTTTGGCTTCTGGGGAGTTCTTTTTTTTTCCAGTTAAGTTATGCACTTGATTTTTATTTAAATGTAACATAGCCAGCATTGTTAGTTGTTTGGTCTGCTCTATTGGCAAGGAGTCTGATTTAGGTAGGCCAATATTTGTAAACAGTTGGGTCTGTGATGAACAGTGGAGAAACTCATAACCAACTGTAGCAGGCAGTGTTGACGCCCCTACTCATGATCCTTAGCCCACCTGAGTTTGTCTGCAGCTGAGGTCAGTCCACTGGCAGCTGAACTTCTCATGTTAAGTGCCTTCGGCCATCTTGTTTCTCCCCTGCTTGTGGGCTTTCTCTGGCACTGCAAGAGTGTGCTGGGCTGGGCACAGATGCAACCTAGTAGGGCGAATGGGGTGGAGTTGACCCCGTGGTCAACCCTCAGCTGAAGAGGGGTGGAAATTGGTAGATAAATGCTCCATCTCCAGCATCATGGCAACACACAAGCTACCACAATACAGCAAACTGACAGAAGGATGAGCAGTAGAGGGGAGAAATTATCCGTTGAACAATCTGTTGATCAGTAATCTATAGGTGAGTGAGTCACTTGTCAAAGATATTTTGTTGATGAATATTTTTACAATATCAATAAATAGGCCTGAAGTATAAGATTTTACTTATGAAAACAGTGGCACAAAAAGCAAAGCAAGCATCACTGGGGCCCAAAGAAACACCACAGTAGTGGTCTGCAGCATTTCATCTGGAATTAAAAATTGCCACTTTGGTTACCCACCAACCAAAAAAATCCTAGCGTATTTAAAAGTGAATTGTTTGACTTTATTGGTTTATTATGGCTCAAAAATTTTTGCAAGGGTGAACTCTGAGCAAACAGTTTTTATATTTTCTAAAGAAACCTGTACATGAAAGATATACTTAAAAAACTGTTCTTTCTAGCTATCACTCCTTCACATCCCAATTTTTAGGCACCTAAAAGGCACAAAAAGTCCATATTTTCCCCAGCAAACATAATATCCTCGATCCAGTCAATAGATAAGGAATTCTAAAATGTTTATAGAAATAACACAGCTAGAAGTTTTTAACTTTTATGTTGGAAACAACTGAAGATAAAATACAGATAACACAATTATTAAGAGTCGCCAACATAAAAGACATTATATGGGAGTGGAATAGAGTTTCTAGCTCTGCGTATACTGCATCTTGGAGAAAACTGACCTGAAGTTACAACTACTGCAGAAAATCCAAAAGTACAAGCAGAAAATAAGACATAGTTTATTTGCTAGCTGATCTTAGACAAATCAAGGGCTCCAGGGATTTTTAGGAAGATGATTTACAACAAAGGACTGAAGGCGACAATTCTTTGGAAAATGAAATTATGAATGATGCAGAAATCACGTATGCCATAACAAGAAAATATGGAGCTCAATCTGACTAAAAATATAAGAAGAAATTCAGAGGCAAAAATTGCTCATGTTGTGGCCAAAAAATGCCTGCTTTACAGTATATTATACCACAGTCTGAATCCATTACAGTCAACAGCATGGAATTAAACAATGGAGGAACTCTGTGAGAAAAATAGTATGCCGTTGAATTGATTCCGACTCATAGTGACCCTATAGGACAGAGTAGAACTGCCCCATAGGGTTTGCAAGGAGTGGCTGGTGCATTCAAACTGCCAACATTTTGGTTAGCAGCCGTAGCTCTTAACCACTGTGCCACCAGGGCCCCAAATTAATATTAGATTTTATTAAATGAATATATACTTATATTTTAAGCTAAAATGGAATATTTAAGATATGGATTTATTTAAAAAGTATTTTCCCTCTGTCTTAGTCATCTAGTACTGCTCTAACAGAAATAGTACATGTTTTAACAAAGAGAAATTTATTTTCTCACAGTCTGGTAGGCTAGAAGTCTAAATTCAGGGTGTCAGCTCCAGGGGAAGGTTTTCGGTCTCTGTCAGCTCTGGAGGAAGGTCCTTATCATCAGTCTTCCCCCAGACTAGGAGCTTCTCTGCGCAGGAACCTTGGTTCCAAAGGACGCGCTCTGCTCCTGGTGCTTCTTTCTTGGTGGTATGAGGTCCCCAACTCTCTGCTTGCTTCCTTTTCCTTTTATCTCTTGAGAGATAAAAGGTGGTGCAGGCCACACCCTAGGGAAACTCCCTTTACTTTGGATCAGGGATGTGACCTGGGTAAGAGTGGTGTTACAATCCCACCCTAATCCTCTTTAACATAAAATTACAATCACAAAATGGAGGCCAACCACACAATTCTGGGAATCATGGCCCAGCCAAATTGGTACACACATGTTTTGGAGGACATAATTCAAACCATGACACCTTCCTTTAACCATTTTTTGTTTTAGTTAACCTGTTAATCACCAGGTCTGAGTCAGATAATAAAACTTCTACCATACTCTTAATATCACTCTAAGTTTATATTATTACCACTCTTAATTTGATCCTTCTCAAAAATGGTTTCAATAATATCAATTGAAGTCAGAATTGATAGTAAAAAGTGTTATCTATTCGGTGTTGAGGGAGGGTTGAGAGGCATCCAAAATCAGGAAACTCAACCACAGCATCTTCCAAATGACACATTCTTCATAGTCCAAAAACAAGTTGACTATGTAGGTGTGTTGGTGACTTGAATCTCTGATCTTGGCCCACATCCCTTATACTGAATTGAGACTTTTCATACCCCAATCAGTCAAGTAAGTATATACCCATAGACTCAGGGGTTGAAACTTATTAGGATGGCTCCAGTTAGCCATATTTGAAAATCTGACTAACACACTGGCACGATGCATCCAATAACTGCAATTAGATATTCCTCAGCTGCAGCTTTGCTGTGATGCCAATAGGTGAGAGAAGGGACGGTAGCAATTTTCAGGGATAATAAAAATTGTTACGAGTTCATAAAACTCTTAATTTATATGCAAGGCTTTTATGTACTTCTATTTTAGTTACCCTTTGTCTCGTTTTCCCTTTTTTCCCTCTTAACCCTTTGACTATTACAGAATTGAGGAGGGAATCCCTTGTGGACTGTGTGAGCTTCAGGGAAAGAAAGCAAACAGAAAGACCAAAATCATTTGTGATTCTGTTCATACTGTCTGCATGAATACCCACCTACTGCTTTCTTTTCACAATGAGCAGAGCCTAATATGCATCATATTACAAACTATGTAGCTTCAATTAAGTAATTCAATCATTTTGTTTTGGTCATTACACAGAATTGATAGAAAGTTTTTTTCCTGCTTCCAGAAATTGCTGAAATTCCTTTGGGAGGACTTAATAAAAGACGCTGTATTAAGGGGAACGTTAAGAAACCTGACAAATGAGAACAACAGACAGCAGAAGTCGGCACATGTACAAAGGGTAGTGACTACAACCTCTGTCACTGCATATTCAAAAAATCCTCTCTCAGATGATTAATAAAATGCTCACGTAGTTTCTAATGTGTTTTTCTCATGACATGATTTATTTTAGTAGGCACATTTGTGGGTGCAGTGCTTCTTTTACAAAAGATTTGAATCATAAGAAAGAATATTTATCTAAGTGTATTTTTTTGTTGTTTTAAAATGCAATATTGAAATATAACAGTACAAAAACTATACACTAATAACTAACATTCAATCTCTCTAACTTTGGATTAAAATAGCAAGCTATTGCATTTTCGGTAATACAGAGAAGAAATTAATACAGTTGACAGTGTGGCTGTGTCTCTTTGAGCTAAAACGAATGAGGAATAACAAAAAACAAAACAAAACAAATCCCAGGACCAAAAAAACCAAGCCAAGATCAGTCATTATCTCCTACATCCTTGTGCATCCCTTTAACACCAACATCTCTTGTTGATGTTGTATCACCTTCCCAGTTTCCCTTCATTTTCAGGGTCTTCAATTTCACCCCATTGCAGCCACAGACCATCAAGACTACAACTGGCCCTTGTTCTAGGGATCTCTTCCAAGTTCTGGGCAGCTGGTGAGGACTCAATAAATGTTGTTGAATGAATATGTTGGATCTCATTCTCTTTTCATGCCATTTTTCCCACTGCTCATCCTACCTATTAATCTTGTTTTACTCTACCACTTACTGGCATCTTCAATCATTTTAGTCTCCCAGTTTTACCTACTCTATTTTGTAGAATTCTATGATTATCCATTTCAGGGTTGCCCTTGCCAATAACTTTGTCTATTACAGATATATTACTATTTTCAGTATATTAGGCCTTATTGCCTCCAGTTCCCATGCCCCTAACTCCTTAGCATGCATTCAACAGTAGTATACACCAAGGATAGGCTTTGGAGACAGGTAAACCCAACTTAGACTCCTGCCATTGCCACGGCCTTGCTTTGTGGCCCTGGGCAAGGTATTTAATCTTTCTCAGCCTCAGATTCTGTATTTTGCATGGTGTTTGTAAGGATTACATGAGATAATGTAAATAAAGGGTTTTACACAGTCCTTCAAGAGTAAATGCTTTATAACATATAGCTATCATTATGATTCCAAAACTTGTTTGTCAGCTTGTTGTACTGTGGTGGCTTGCATGTTGCTGTGATGCTGGAAGCTCTGCCACTGGTATTTCATATATCAGCGGGGTCACTGATGATGGACAAGTTTCAGCAGAGCCTCTGGACTAAGACAGACTAGGAAGAAGGACCTGGTGATCTACTTCTGAAAAAATTGGCCAGTAAAAACCTTATGGATAGCAGCGGAACATCGTCTGATATAGTGCCGAAAGATGAGTCCCTCAGGTTGGAAGGCGCTCCAAATATGACTGTTCCATTGGTCAATGCATATGTCATTGTAACAGTACCAGCCTGTTTTGACTATGGTAGGTGTCTAGTCGGTTCTGAGGTCAGGTAGTGAGAGGCTTCCTATTTTATTCTTCTTCTTCAATAATGCATTCTTAGTCATCTAGTGCTGCTCTAACATAAATACCACAAGTGGATGGCTTTAACAAAGAGAAATTTACTTTCTCACAGTCTAGTAGGCTGCAAGTCCAAATTCAGGGTGTCAGCTCCAGGGGAAGGCTTTCGGTCTCTGTCAGCTCTGGAGGAAGGTCCTCATCTCATCAATCTTCCCCTGGACTAGGAACTTCTCTGTGCGGGAACCTCGGGTTCAAAGGACTCGCTCTGCTCCCAGCACTGCTTTCTTGGTGGTATGAGGTCCCCAGTTCTCTGCTTGCTTCCCTTTCCTTTTATCTCCTGTAAGAAAAAAGGTGGTGCAGGCCACACCCTAGGGAAACTCCCTTTACATTGGATCAGGTATGTGACCTTAGTAAGAGTGTTATATAATCCCACCCTAATCCTCTTTAACATAAAATTACAATCACAAAATGGAGGACAACCACACAATACTGGGAATTATGGCCCGGCCAAATTGAGACACACATTTTTGGGGGGACATAATTCAATCCATGACAGATGCTTTATTTTTACGTGGACTCTTTCCTTTCTGTATAAAGTTAATGATTAGTTTTTCCATCTTGTTAAAGAAAGCTGCTGGTATCTGGATCGTGATTTCATTGTATTTGTAGATTGCTTTGGGTGGAATTGACATTTTCACAATGTTGAGCCTACCTATCCACGAGCATGGTTGTTCTTCCATTTGTGTAGGTCTCTTTTAGTTTTTGCAGTATTCTTTGTATGGGTCTTTTATGTCACTGGTTAGATTTATTCCTAAGTATTTTATTTTTTTAGGGGTTATTACAAATGGTGTTGCTTCCTGATTTCCTTTTTGTAGTTCTCTTTGTTGGTGTATAAGAATCCAACTGATTTTTGTATGTTGATCTTGTATCCTGCTACTCTGCTGAATCTTTCTAATAGTTCCAGTAGTTTTCTTGTGGAGTCTTTATGCTGCAAAAGACCTCTTTAAAGTGTTAAAAAGCAAAGATGTCACTTTAAGGACTAAAATGCTCCTGACGCAAGCCTTGGTGTTTTCAGTTGCCTCATATGCATGCAAAATCTGGACAGTGAATAAAGAAGACCAAAGAAGAAGTGATGTCTTTGAATTATGGTGTTGGAGAAGACTGTCAGAAGAATGAACAAATCTGTCTTGGAAGAAGTACAGCCAGAATGCTACTTAGAAGCAAGGATGGCAAGACTTCATCTCACATACTTTGGACATATTATCAGTAGGGACGTGTCCCTGGAGAAGAACATCATGCTTGGTAAAGTAGAGGGTCAGTGAAAAAGAGGAAAACCCTCAATGAGATGGATTGACACAGTAGCTGCAACAATGGGCTCAAACACAACAAAGATCATGAGGCTGGCACCAAAAAAAACCCAAACCTGTTGCCGTCGAGTTGATTCCAACTCATAACAACCCTATAGGACAGAGTAGAACTGCTCCATAGGGCTTCCAAGGAGCACCTGGCAGATTCGAACTGCCAACCTTTTGGTTAGCAGCCCTAGATTTTAACCACCAGCCACCAGGATTTCTGAGCATGGCACAGGACTGGACAATGTTTTGTCCAGTTATACATAGGGTTGCTGTGAGTTGGAACTGACTCGATGGCACGTAACAACCCCAACAAATGTATAGTATCACATTATCCATGAATAGGGATAGTTTTACTTGTTCCTTATCAATTTGGATACCTTTAGTTCTTTCTCTTGCTTTATTGCTGTAGCTAGGACTTTCAGCACAATGTTAAACTGGAGTGGTGATAAAGGGCATCCTTGTGTTGCTCCCATTCTCAGAGGGAATATTTTCAGCCTCTCTCTCTTGAGAATGACATTGGCTGTTGGTTTTGTATAGATGCTGTTTATTGTGTTGAGGAATTTCCTATCTGTTCCTATCTTATTGAAAGTTCTTTTCAGGAATGGATGTTGAACTTTATTGAATGCCTTTTCTACGTTGATTGAGATGATCATGTGATTCTTTTGTTTTATTTATGTGGTAGATTACATTGATTGATTTTCTAATGTTGAACCATCCTTGCATACCTGGTATGAATCCTACCTAGTTGTGGTGTATTATTTTTTTTTAATATGGTGCTGAATTCTATTGGCTAGAATTTTACTGAGAATTTTTGCATCTATATTCATGAGAGATATTGGTTTGTAATTTTCTTTTTTTGCGGTGTCTCTGCCTGGTTTTGGTATCAGGTTTATACTGGCTTCAGAGAATGAATTCGGAAGTATCGTTCCTTTTCTGTGTTCTGAAATAGTTTGTGTAGTACTGGTGTGAGCTCTTCTCCAAATGTTTAGTAGAATTCTCCAGTGAAGCCATCTGGTCTAGGAATTTTTTTTGTTGGGAGTTTTTTTTTTTATTAACCTTTTCAATCACTTGTTATGGGTCTGTTCAGATTTTCTAGCTCAGTTCATGTTAGTTTAGGTAGGTAGTGTGTTTCTAGAAATTTGTCCATTTCCTCTAGGTTTTCAAATTGGTTGGAGTACAGTTTTTCATAGTACTCTGTTATGATCCTCTTTATATCAGTTGGTCTGTTGTTGTAATGTCCCCCATTTCACTTCTTATTTGGGTTATTTGCTTCCTCTCCTGTTTTTCTTTTGTCAGTTTCGCCAGTGGTTTGTCGATTTTGTTGATCCTTTAAAAGAACCAACTTTTGGTTTTTGTTGATTCTTTCTATTCTCTATTTCATTTGTTTCTGCTCTGATCTTTATTATTTTCTTTCTTCTGGTAGCTGTGGGCTTCTTTTGCTGTTTTTTTTTTCTATTTGTTCGAGTTGTAGGGCTAATGTTTTGATTTTGTCCCTTTCTTCTTTTTTGATGTGTGTGCCTATTACTATAACTTGATCTCTGAGCACTGCCTTTGCTTTCTTCCAAAGGTTTTGGTATGATGTGTTTTCATTCTCATTTGATTCTAGAAATTTTTTTATTCCGTCTTTGGTTTCTTCTGTTACCAAGTGATTTTTAAGTAAGATGTTATTCAGTTTCCATGTATTTGATTTTTTTTCCCTTGCTCTTCCTGTTATTAATTTCTACTTGTATGTGTTGTGATCAGAGAAGATGCTCTGTATTATCTCAGTGTTTTGGATTTTGTTGAGGATTACGATATGGTTTATTCTGGAGAATGTTCCATGTACTTTGGAAAAGAATGTATACTTTGCTGCTGTTGGGTGGAGTGTTCTATATATGTCTATGAGGTCAAGATGGTTGATCGTGGCCTTTAGATCTTCTGTATCTTTGCTGAGTTTCTTTCTTGATGTTCTGTCCTTTACTGAGAGTGGTGTGTTGAAGTCTCCTACTATTATTGTGGAACTGTCAGTTTCTCTTGTCAGTGCTATTAGGGTTTGTTTTATCAGTTTTGGAACTCTGTCATTGGGTGCATAGATATTCATTATGGTTATGTTATCATGGTGGATTGTCCCTTTAATCATTACATAATGTCCTTCCTTGTCTTTTATAGTGGATTTTGCTCAAAGTCTGTTTTATCTGAGATTAATATTGCCACTCCTGCTCTTTTTGGTTGTTGTTTGCTTGATATATATTTTTTTCCATTCTTTGATTTTTAATATATTTATGTCTTTGTGTCTAAGGTGTGTCTGTTGTAGACAGCATATTGATGGGACATGTATTTTAATCTGTTCTGTCACTCTCTGTTTCTTAATGAGTGCATTTAAGCCATTTACATTCAGTGTGATTATCAATAGGTGTGGGTTTATTGCTGCCATTTTGTAGTGCTTTTTTTGTGATGCTAACGTTTTATTTTTTCCTCTTACTCTCCTGTTCTGAGTTCCTTCTGTTAGTGAAATTTCTTTTCATTTCTTTCATTATTATAGAATTTGTGTTTACTAAGACTTTGTTTTTCTTGTTTATTTTGGTGAGTAATTTTGTTAACTTTCTTTGTGGTTACCTTGAAACTCACCCTTATCTTCCTAAGTTTGAACTAGTCTTTTATTACTTGATATAGTGTTGACTTCCTGTCCATTTGAAAGTTCTATACCTACACTGGCGATTCCCTTTTTATTGTTCTGATGTTGTTACCATTTACAGATCAATGTCTCTAGTTCACTGTTTTAAATCTTTCAGTTTCATATTATCCTGAGTTCATTACCTAGGTTGGTATTTGGTTGATACTGAGCTGTGTCCTAGATTCAGGTTGTTGTCTGATGTTGTTGGCTCTCTAAGCGAAGGGCTCCCTTTAATAACTCTTGTAAATTTGGGTTTTTGTTTTTTACAACTTCCCTTAATTTCTGTTTATTTGGAAATATCCTAATTTGGCCACCATATTTGAGGGAGAGTTTTGCAGGATATGTTACTCTTGGTTGACAATTTTTTTTCTTTGAAGTTTTTATAGATATCATTGCATTGCCCTCTTGAGTGCATGGTTTCTGCCAGGTAATCAGAGCTTAGTCTTTTTGTTTCCCCATTGTATGTGACTTATCCTCACACGTCTGTCAGTTTTTCATACCGTGGTGACTTGTATGTTGCTATGATGCTGGAAAGTATGCCACTAGTATTTCAAATATCAGCAGGATCACCAGTGGTGGACAGGTTTCAGCAGAGCTTCCAGCCTAAGACAGACTAGGAAGAAGGAGTTGGGGGGTTTACTTCTGAAAAAACTGTCCAGTGAAAACCTTATGAATAACAGTGGAACATTGTCTGATACAGTGCTAGGGAATGAGCCCTTCAGTTTGGAAGGCACTCAAAATACTGCTGGGGAAGAGATGCCTCCTCAAAGTAGAGTCAACCATAATGATGTGAATGGAGTCAAACTTTCAGGACCTTCATTCACTGATGTGGCACGACTCAAAATGAGAAGAAACAGCTGAAAATATCCATTAATAATAGGAACATGGAACAAAGTATGAATCTAAGAAAATTGGAAATCATCAAAAGTGAAATGGAATGCATAAACATCAATATTCTAGGCATTAGTTGGCTGAAATGGACTGGTATTGGCCATTTTGAATTAGACACTCATATGGTCTATTATGCCAGGAAAGAGAAATTGAAGAGGAATGACATTGCATTCATCATCAAAAAGAACATTTCAAGATCTATCCTGAAGTACAAGGTGGTCGGTGATAGGGTAATATCCATACACCTACAAGGAAGACCAGTTCATACAACAGTTATTCAAATTTATGCACGAGCCACTAATGCCAAAGATGAGGCAACTGAAGATTTTTACCAACTTCCACAGTCTGAAACTGATTAAACATGCGATCAAGATGCACTGATAATTACTGGTGATTGAAATACAAAAGTTGGAAGCAAAGAAAGAAGGACAGTAGTTGGAAAATACGGCCTTGGTGATAGAAATGATGCCAGAGATCAAGTGATAGAATTTGGCAAGTCTAACGACTTCTTCATTGCAAATACCTTTTCTCAACAACATAAAAGGTGATTATACCTTTGAACCTCACCTGATGGAATACACAGGAATCAAATCAACTACATCTGTGGAAAGAGATAATGGAGAAGCTCAGTGTCATCAGTCAGAACAAGGCCTGGGTGGACTGTGGAACAGACCATAAATTTCTCATATGCAAGTTCAAGTTGAAGCTGAACAAAAACGAAATAAGTCCACCAGGGTCAAAGTGCGACCTTGAGTACATCCCACCTGAATTTAGAGACCATCGCAAGAATTAGTATTTGACGCATTGAACACTGATGACCGAAGAGCAGACAAGTTGTGGAATGACATCAAAGACATCATGTATGAAGGAAGCAAGAGGTCATTAAAAAGACAAGAAAGAAAGAAAAGGCCAAAATGAATGTCAGAGGAGACTGTGAAACTTGCTGTCATGGATTGAATTGTGTCCCCCCAAAATATCTGCTAACTTGGCTGGGTCATGATTCCCAGTATTGTATAATTGTGTACCATTTTGTAATTTGATGTGATTTCCTTATGTGTTGTAAATTCAATCACTATGATCTAATATGATGGATTAGTGGCAGTTATACTGAGGAGGTATACAAGATTGGATAGTGTCTTAAGCCAATCTCTTTTGAGATATAAAAGAGAGAAGTGAGCAGAGACACACGGGAACCTCATACCAACAAAAAAGCAGTGCTGGGAGCAGAGCACGTCCTTTGAACCTGAGGTTCCTGCGCAGAGAAGCTCCCAGACCAAGGGAAGATTGATGACATGGACCTTCCTTCAGAGCTGACGGAGAAAGCGCCCCTGGAGCTGACACCTTGAATCTGGACTTGTAGCCTACTGAACTGTGAGAGAATAGACTTCTCTTTGTTAAAGCCATCCACTTGTGGTATCTCTGTTAGAACAGTACTAGATGACTAAGACAGAATTTAGTACTGAAAGTGTGGTGCTGCTCTAACAGATACCTAAAATGTGGAAGCAGTTTTGAAACTGTGAATGGATAAAGGAGTGGCAGCAGCAGAGGACCAGGAGCAGCAGATAACCTGCAGCAGAAGAACCAGGAGACCAGTGTGAGACAGCGCTGGAGCCGACCCACAGAGCAAGAGATCTGAGTGCCTGTGCACAGGAGGCTTCCTGGAGGAGTGGGGTGCCTCCGGGCACTTACCAGTGGAGTTAGGCTTGCTGACCCACAGAGCAAGGGAGCTGAGTGCCTGTGTGCAGGAGGCTTCCTAGTGGAGTGAGGTGCCTCTGGGCACTTATTGGTGGAGCTTTGGAACACTTTCCCTAATAGGGCAGGTGTGGGAGTGAGGCCCGAGGGCCAAGAGGCCAGAGGAATCAGAAGCTTAAGAGACAAGGAACACAAGAAGCCAAGCTGCCTCATTCTCAAAAGGTATGGCCATGACCTTAGGGGTTTCCAAGGGTGGAGCCATGGCCTTTGGTGTTTCTAAGGGTGGAGTTGTCACTCCAATGGACTAGGAGAATAGTGTGCCTGAAGCCAAGGGAGCAGAGTTGCCATCCCAGTGGGCCTGGAAGGCGGAGCTGAAGCACAGGGCCGAGGGGCCTCCGCTCAGAATCCAAAGACTGTGGCCAATACCTAGAGTCTGGAGGGCAGGGCTATTGTGTAAATTGTCTCAGAGAACAGAAGATGATTTTCAAGCCTTGACGGCTAATGTAATGTGTTCTGCTAACTTGCTTGGTGTCTGTTATCCCCTCTTCTCCTCCAGTTTCTCTCATTTGTAATGGAAATGTCTAGCTTGTGCCTGTTCTGCCATTGTACCTTTGGAAGCAGATAACTTGTATTCTAGATTTCACAGATGAAGAGGAATTTTTGGATTTTGGACTTGGAGTTAAACTTTTGCTGTGATATGATGAGATGAATATGTTTTGCATGTTGCAAGTATATGAATTTTGGAGGGCCAAAGGGTGGAGTGTCATGGATTGAATTCTGTCCCCCCAAAATATCTGTCAACTTGGCTGGGTCATGATTCCTGGTATTGTATTAATTGTGTACCATTTTGTAATCTGATGTGATTTCTTTGTGTGTTGTAAATTCAATCACTATGATCTAATAAGATGGATTAGCGGCAGTTATACTGAGGAGGTATACAAGATTGGATAGTGTCTTAAGCCAATCTCTTTTGAGATATAAAAGAGAGAGGTGAGCAGAGACACACGGGGACCTCATACCACCAAGACAGCAGTACCGGAAGCAGAGCGCGTCCTTTGAACCTGAGGTTCCTGCTCGGAGAAACTCCCAGACCAAGGGAAGATTGATGACACGGACCTTCCTCCAGAGCCAATGGAGTAACTGTTCCCCTGGAGCTGACTTCCTGAATTTAGACTTGTAGCTCCTGGAGCTGACACCCTGAATTTGGACTTGTAGCCTACTGGACTGTGACAGAATAAACTTTTCTTTGTTAAAGCTATCCACTTGTGGTATTTCTGTTGTATCAGCACTAGATGACTAAGACACTTGCTCTTGAACATAGAGTAGCTAAAGCGAATGGAAGAAATGATGAAATAAAAGAGGGTATTAGATGGTTTCGAAGGTTGGTTTGAGAAGACAAAGTAAAGTATTATAATGAAATGTGCAAAGACCTGGAGTTAGAAAATCAAAAGGGAAGAACACCCTAGACATTTCTCAAGCTGAAAGAACTGAAGAAAAATTTCAAGCCTCGAGTTGCAATATTGAAGGGGAAGATATTACATGACGCAGGAAGCATCAAAAGGAAATTGAAGGAATACAGAGTCACTGTAGCAAAAAGAATTGGCTAACGTTCTACCATTTCAGAAGGTAGCATATGATCCATAACTGATGGTACTGAAGGAAGAAGTCCAAGGTGCACTGAAGGCATTGGAGAAAAACAAGGCTCCAGGAATTGACAGAATACCAACTGAGATGTCTTAACAAACGATTGCAGTACTGACAGTTCTCAATTGTCTATGCCAAGAAATTTGGAAGATGGCTAACTGGCCAACTGACTGGAAGAGATCCATACTTGTGCCCATTCCAAAGAAAGATGATTCAACAGAATGTGGAAATTATCGAACAATATCATTAATATCACACACACGTAAAATTTTGCTGAAGATCATTCAAAAGCAGTTGTAGCAGTACATCAACAGAGAACTGCCAGAAATTCAAGCTGGATTCAGAATAGGATGTGGAACCAGCAATATCACTGCTGATGTCAGATGGATCCTGGCTGAAAGCAGAGAATACCAGAAAGATGTTTACCTGTGTTTTATTGACTATGCAAAGGCATTCAACTGTATAGATCATAAAAAATTATGGATAACATTGTGAAGAATGGGAATTCCAGAACATTCATTGTGCTCTTGAAGAACTTGTACACAGATCAAGAGGCAGTCGTTCAAACAGAACAAGAGTATCCTGTGTGGTTTAAAATCAGGAAAGGTGTGCACCAGGGTTGTATCCTTTCACCATACTTATTCAGTCCGTATACTGACCAAATAATTCCCAGTAGCTGGACTATATGAAGACGAACGGGGCATCAGGATTGGAGAAAGACTCATTAACAACCTGTGATATACAGATGACACAACCTTGCTTGCTGAAGTTGAAGAGGACTGGAAGTACTTACTGATGAAGATCAAAGACTACAGCCTTCAGCATGGATTCCATCTCAACATAAAGTGAACAGAAAATTCTCACAACTGGATCAATAAGCAACATTATGATAAATGGAGAAAATATTGAAGTTGTCAAGGGCTTTGTTTTGCTTGGATTCACATTCAATGCCTATGGAAGCAGCAGTCAAGAAATCAAACGATGCACTGCACTGGGAAAATCTGCTGCAAAAGACCTCTTTAAAGTGTCAAAAAGCAAAGATGTCACTTTAGAGACTAAGATGTGCCTGACCCAAGCTATGGTGTTTTCCATGGCCTCATATGCATGTGAAAGCTGGACAATGAATAAGGAAAACCAAAGAAAAACTGATGCTTTTGAATTTGGTGTTGGTGAAGAATATTGAGTATACCATGGATTGCCAGAAGAATGAACAAAACTGTCTTAGAAGAAGTACAACCAGAATGATCCTTAGAAACAAGGATGGTGAGACTTTGTCCCACACTCTTTGGGCATGTTATTAGAATACACCAGTCCCTGGAGAAGGACATCATGCTTGGTAAAATAGAGGGTCAGCGAAAAAGAGGAAGATCCTCAACAAGATGGATTGACACAGTGGCTGCAACAATGGGCTCAAGCATAACAATGATTGTGAGGATGGTGCAGGACTGGGCAGTGTTTCATTCTGTTGTACACAGGGTCACCATGAGTTGGAACTGACTTGACAGCACCTAATAGCAACAATATGTGACTTTGTTTTTCTAGAGCTGCTCTCAGGTTTTCTTTGTCTTTGGTTTTGGCAAATGTGATTATATGTCTTGGTGACTTTCTTTTGGGGTCTCTTCTATCTGGGGTTTGTTGAACTTCTGGGATGGTCAGCATTTCATCTTTCATGATATCTGGAAAGTTTTTTATTAGCAAATCTACAGTGATCCGTCTGTGTTTCCCATATTCTCCCCTTGCTCTTGAACTCCAATCACATACAAATTTTTGCTCTATTGTATCCTACAGAGTTCTCAGGTTTTCTTCATTCTTTTCTGTGATTTCTTTCCTCAAATAAAGTGGCATCCATGGATTTGTCTTCATCTTCACGGATTCTGTCTTTCATTGTTTCAAATTTGCTCCTAAAACTTTCTATTGAGTTGTCCATTTCTGAAATTTTGTTGTTTATCATTTGGATTTCTAATGGTTGTTTTTGTATGATTTCTAATTGTTTATTTATTTTAACATTTTGTTCTTGCATTATGTTCCTGAATTCTATTGCTTTATGTGGGTTATCCTTGATTTTGACTATGGTTTGGTTGGTTTTGTCTTTGTTTTTTCATGATTTTGTCTGAGTTTTCCTTGATCACTTTCCTAATCTGTTGGAGAGCCCTAAATATTGATTTTTGAATTCCCTGTCAGGTAGTTCCAGTGCCTTTTCTTCTGCTGGAACATCAACTGGTTCTTTATTCTGGTCACTTACTACAGCCATCTTGTCCTTCTTTTTAAAATATGTTTTTGTATTGTCTGCTGTCTCTGAGACGTTCAGGTGTTATTTTCTTTATTTATTGATTGTAGGTTTGTTTTCTTCATCATGCTTTTTTTGTTTGATTATGTCTGGGCGGGTGGGCTGGGCAGGCTTAGTTGCTTGCTGTTCTGTGGGCACGATAGTTCTCACCACCTTGTCTGGGTATGCAGGGTTGGTCACTCAGTCATGGTGCAGCAGGGCAGGTCCAGCAGGGCAGAGATGGGTTGTTTGTCTGCAGTGTGGACTGGGCTGGGGGCTGGAGTGGAACCAAGGTGCTTGGCAAGGGACCTGGGGTCTGGGTAGGGTCCCCTTGTGGCCTTGGTGGGTGGCAGGACAGGTCAGGAGCTGGTGAGGAAGGCCTGGGTTCAGGGCTGGGTCCACTTGGAGCTGTGGCCTGTGGCAGGAGGGGTCTGGAGGTGGCAGAGAAGGGCCTGGGGTCCGGGCCGGGTCCCCTCGGGGATGTGGCCTGTGGGATGGAGGAGAGAGGTAGGAGGGAGGGCAAAGGGAGTGCCAGAGGGGCCTAGATGGAGGAAGGCAATAGGGTGAATTGGAACTGTGGTAGCCGGCAGTCAGGGTTGCCTGGATGGGGTGATTATAGCTGTTGTTTACCAGAGGGGTGGGGGTGTAGGAGCATATTCCTGTGGTTACGGAGTGAGAGAGTCTGGGCTCCTTGAGTTGCAGCCAGTAAATGTGGTCTTACTTAGCTTTGGGTGTATCTGTGCTGTACCTCTACCTCCTATTGGGAATTCTTTGGAGGTGCCTTTCTGAGTGCGGGGTTGTTGGGTTTATTCCAAGATGGCCACGCTGAATCATGCTGTTTGGCTAGGAACCTCCACTCCGTATCTCTATTCCTTCCCCATTTTCGATCAGTCTCTTCTTCTCTGTGATTTCCAATCTAAAATTTATGCCTTCATTTAAGGTTCAGGGTTCCAGGGCTGACGTCTGTATCTGTTTTACTTGGTTTTTCAGGTCTTTGTTGCAGTGGGGGCTTAGTGTGTCTGATTAGTCCGCCATCTTGCCTCAGCCCTCTGTCTTCCAAGTTTCTTGGCATAGTCGAGTGAGCGCTCCAGCATTGCATTAGTTTCTTGAAACGTCTTAATTGGAATTCCATCAATTCTTGGAGGCTTGTTTTTCACCAGTGCCTTCAGTGCAGCTTGGACTTCTTTCAGTATGGTACTGAAAGAACCATAGTCAAACTGAACTGAACATGACCACCTTTCAGTTCTTGATCATATGGTTGAACATCGACCAATTCTTTTTGGTACAGTGAGTCTGTATATACCTTCCATCTTCTTTGGATGCTTCCTGCGTTGCTCAATTTTTTGCCCATAGAATCCTTCAAAACTGAAACTCGAGGCTTGAGTTTTTTCTTCAGTTCTTTCAGCTATAGAAATGCTGAATGTGGTCTTCCCGTTTGATTTTTTAATTCCAGGTCTTTGCACATTTCATTATAATACTTTATCTTCTTGAGACACCCTTTGAAATCTTTTGTTCAGCTCATTTTACTTCATCATTTCTTCCATTTGCTTTAGCCAAGAGCAAGTTTCAGAGTCTCTTGTGACATTCATTATGGTATTTTCTTTCTTTCCTGTCTTTTCAATGACCTTTTGCTTTCTTAACGTATAAAGTCCTTGCTGTCATTCCATAAGTCATCTGGTCTTCAGTCATTAGCGTTCGATGCATCAAATCTATTCTTGACATGGTCTCCAAATTCAAGTAGGATACACCCAAAGGTGTACTTTGGCTCTGATGGACTTGCTTTAATTTTCTTCAGCTTCAACTTGAACTTGCCCATGAGCAATTGACGGTCTGTTCTGCAGTCTGCCCCTGGCCTTGTTCTGACTGATGATATTGAGCTTCTCCATCATCTCTTTCCACAAATGTAATTGATTTGATTCCTGTATATTCCACTTGGTGAGGTCCACGTGCATAGTTGCCGTCTATGTTGTTGGAAAATGGTATTTGCAATGAGGAAGTCATTGGTCTTGCAAAATTCTATCATGCGATCTCTGACATCATTTCTATCACCAAGACCGTATTTTCCAACTACTGACCCTTCTTCTTTGTTTCCAACTTTTGCATTCCAATCACCAGTAATTATCAGTGCATCTTGATTGTATGTTTGATCAATTTCAGACTGTGGAAGTTGGTAAAAATCTTCAGTTTCCTCATCTTTGGCATTAGTGGTTGGTGCGTAAGTTTGAATAAGAGTCTTATTAACTGATCTTCTTTGTAGGAGAATGGATATTATCCTAACACTGACTGCGTCCAACTTCAGGACAGATCTTATTGATCTTATTTTATTTTATTTTTTATTATTGTAGTTTAGATGAAGTTTACATTTCAAGTTAGTCCCCCATACAAAAATGTATACATACATTGTTATGTGACCCTAATTGCTCTCCCCATCTGTGACAGCACACTCCTCCTTTCCACCCCTGATTCCCCATGTCTATTCAACCAGCTTCTAACCCTCTCTGCCTTCCCATCTCATCTCTGGACAGAAGCTGCCTGTTTAGTCTCTTGTATCTACTTGAGCTAAGAGGCACACTCCTCACGAGTATCCCTTTATATCCCACAGTCCAGTCCAATCCCTGTCTGAAGAATTGGCCTCGGAAATTGTTTTAGTTCTGGGATGATAGAGAATCAGGGGGCCGTGCTTTCTGGGGTTCCTCCAGTCTCAGTCAGACTATTAAGTCTGGTCTTCTTACTAGAATTTAAGTTCTGCACCCCACCTTTCTCCTGCTCCATCTGGGACTCTCTATTCTGTTCCCTGTTAGAGTGGTCATTGGTGGTAGCCAGGCACCATCTAGTTCTTCTGGTCTCAGGCTAATGAAGTCTCTGGTTTATGTGGCCCTTTCTGTCCCTTGGGCTAATACTTTCCCTGGGTCTTTGGTGTTCTTCATTCTCCTTTACTCCAGGTGAGTTGGGACCAATTGATGCATCTTAGATGGCTGCTTGCAAGCTTTTAAGACCTCAGATGCCACTCACCAAAGTAGGATGTGGAACATTTTCCTAATAAGCTTTGTTATGCCAGTTGACCTAGATGTCCCCTGAAAGCATGGTTCCCAGATCCCTACCCCTGCTACTTGGTCCCTCAAAGTGTTTGACTGCATTCAGGAAACTTCTTAGCTTTGGTTTAGTCCAGTTGTGCTGACTTCCCCTATAGTGTGTGCTGTCCTTCCCTTCACCTAAGATAATACTTGTCTACTATCTAGTTAGTGAATAACCCTCACCCTCCCTCCCCACCCTCGTAACCATCAAAGAATGTTTTCTTCTGTGTTTAAACCTTTTCTTGAGTTCTTATAATAGTGGTATTATACAATATTTGTCCTTCTGTGACTGACTAAAGTCACTCAGCATAATGCCGTCCAGATTCATCCATGTTATAAGATGTTTCATGGCTTCATCGTTGTCCTTTATTGTTGCATAGTATTCCATTGTATGAATGTATCATAATTTGTTTATCCATTCGTCCATTGATGGGCACCTAGGTTGTTTCCATCTTTTTGCTATTGTGAACAGTGCTGCAATGAACATGGGTGTGCATATATCTATTTGTGTGGTGGCTTTTATTTCTCTAGGATATATTGCAAGGAGTGGGATAGCTGGATTGTATGGTACTTCTTTTTCTAGCTTTTTAAGGAAGTGCCAAATCGATTTCCAAAGTGGTTATACCATTTTACATTCCCACCAACAGTGTCTAAGTGTTCCAGTCTCTCCATAACCTCTCCAGCATTGTTTCTTTTGTGTTTTTTTGGATAATGCTAGCCTTGTTGGGGTGAGATGATAGCTCATTGTAGTTTTGATCTGCATTTCTCTAATGACTAATGATCGTGAGCATTTCTTCATGTGTCTGTTAGTCACCTGAATATCTTCTTTTGCAAAGTGCCTGTTCATATCATTTGCCCATTTTTTAACTGGGTTACTTTTTGCTGTTGAGGTTTTGGAGTATCTTGTAGATTTTAGAGATTAGATGCTGACTGGATTTGTCATAGCCCAAAATTTTTTCCCAGTCTGTATGTTGTCTTTTTAGTCTTTTGATGAAGTCTTTTGATAAGCATAAGTGTTTGATTATTAGAAGCTCCCAGTTATCTAGTCTCTCTTCTAGTGCTTGTGCATTATTACTTTTGGTTTGTATTGTGTTTATGCCATGTATTAGGGCTCCTAGCATTGTCCCTATTTTTTCTTCCATGATCTTTATTGTTTTTGATTTGGTATTTAAGTCTTTGATCCATTTTGAGTTAGTTTTTGTGCATGGTGTGAGATATGGGTCTTGTTTCAGTTTTTTGCAGATGGATATCCAGTTATGCCAGCACCATTTGTTGAAGAGACTATTTTTTCCCCACTTAACGGACTATGGGCCTTTGTCAAATATCAGCTGCTCATAGGTGGATGAATTTATGTTGGGATTCTCAATTCTGTTCCATTGGTCTATGTATTTGTTGTTGAACCAGTACCAGGCTGTTTTGACTACCGTGGTGGTATAATAGGTTCTAAAATCAGGTAGTGTGAGGCCTCCCACTTTGTTCTTCTTCTTGAGTAATGTTTTTCTTATTTGGGGCATCTTCCCTTTCCATATGAAGTTGGTGATTTGTTTCTCCATCATTAAAAAATGCTGGTGGAATTTGGATTGGGATTGCATTGTATCTGTAGATCGCTTTGGGTAGAATTGACGTTTTCACAATGTTGAGTCTTCCTATCCCTGAACAAGAAATGTTTTTCCACTTATGCAGGTCTGTTTTGGTTTCTTGCAGTAGTGTCTTGTAGTTTTCATTGTATAGGTCTTTTACATCTCTGCTTAGATTCATTCCTAAGTATTTGATCTTCTTGAGGGCTATTGTAAATGGTATTGATTTGGTGATTTCTTCTTCGAGGTTCCCTTTGTTGGTGTAAAGCAATCCCAGTGATTTTTATATGTTTATCTTGTATCCTGAAACTTTGCTGAAATCTTCTATTAGTTCCAGTAGTTTTCTTGTGGATTCTTTGGAGTTTTCTATTTATAAGATTATATCATCTGCAAATAGAGATACTTTGACTTCTTCCCTACCAATTTGAATGCCTGTATTTCTTTTTCTAGCGTAATTGCTCTGGCTAGGACCTCCAGCACAACGTTGAATAAGAGTGGTGATAAAAGCCATCGTTGTATGCTTCCTGTTCTCAAGGCGAATGCTTTCAAAGTCTCTCCATTTAGGGTGATGTTGGCTGTTGGCTTTATATAAATGCCCTTAATTATATTGAGGAATTTCCCTTCTATTCCTATTTTGTTGAGTGTTTTTATCATGAATGGGTGTTGGACTTTGCCAAATGCCTTTTGTGCATCAATTGATAAGATCATGTGGTTCTTGTCTTTTCTTTTATTTATGTGATAAATTATATTGGTTGTCTTTCTAATGTTGAACCATCTCTGCATGCCTGGTATAAATCCCACTTGATCATGGTGAATTATTTTTTTGGTATGTTGCTGAATTCTATTGACTACAATTTTGTTGAGGATTTTTGCATCAATGTTCCTGAGGGATATTGGTCTATAATTTTCTTTTTTTGTGGTGTCTTTACCTGGTTTTGGTATCAGGGCTATGCTGGCTTCATAGAATGAGTTTGGAAGTATTCCATCATTTTCTATGCTCTGAAATACCTTTAGTAGAAGTGGCATTAACTCTTATCTGAAAGTTTGGTAGAGTTCTCCAGTGAAGACTTCTGGCCAGGGATTTTTTTTTTTGGGAGTTTTTAAGTTACCTTTTCAATCTCTTCTTTTGTTCTGGGTTTATTTAGTAGTTCTACCTCTGTTTGTGTTAGTTTAGGTAGGTAGTGAGTTTCTAGAAATTTGTCCATTTCCTCCAGGTTTTCAAATTTGTTAGAGTACAGTTTTTCATAGTATTCTGTTATGATTCTTTTCATTTTTTTTTCATCATTTGCGTCTGTCGTGATATTAGCCATCTCATTTCTTATACAGGTTATGTGCTTCCTCTCCTGTTTTTCTTTTGTTGGTTTGGCCAATGGTTTATCAATTTTGTTGATCTTTTCAAAGAACCAGCTTTTGGTCTTGTTAACCCTTTCAATTGCTTTTCTCTTCTGTATTTCATTTAATTTTGCTCTAATTCTTATTATTTCCTTTCTTCTGGTGCCCGAGGGCTTCTTTTGGTGCTCTCTTTCTACTTGTTCCAGTTGTAGGGTTAATGTTCTGATTATGGCCCTTTCTTCTTTTTGGATGTGTGCATTTATTGCTGTAAACTGACCTCTGAGCATTGCTTTTGCTGTGTCCCAAATGTTCTGATAGGATGTGTTTTAATTGTCATCTGATTCTATGAATTTCTTGATCCCATCCTTAATTTCTTCTATAACCCAGTAGTTTTTAAGCAAGGTTTTGTTCAGTTTCCAAGTGTTTGATTTTTTTTCCTTGCTTTTTCTGTTGTTAATTTCTACTTTTATGGCTTTATGGTCAGAAAAGATGCTTTGTAATACTTCGATGCTTTGGATTTTGTTAAGGCTTGTTTTATGGCCTAATATGTGGTCGGTTCTGGAGAATGTTCCATGTGCTTTGGAAAGGAAAGTATACTTGGCTGCCGTTGAGTGGAATGTTTGGTATATGTCTATGAGATCAAGTTGGTTGATTGTAGCATTTAGCTCTTCCATGTCTTTGTTGAGCTTCTTTCTGGATGTTCTGTCCTTCACTGAAAGTGGTGTGTTGAAGTCTCCTGTTACTATTGTGGAGCTGTCTATCTCTGTTTTCAGTGCTATTAGAGTTTGTTTTATGTATTTTGGAGTCCTGTTGTTGGGTGTGTAAATATTTATTATAGTTATGTCCTCCTGGTATATTGACCCTTTAATCATTATATAGTGTGCTTCCTTATCCTTTGTGGTAGATTTTACTTTAAAGTCTATCTTATCAGAGATTAATATTGCCACTCCTGCTTTTTTTTGAGTATTGTTTGCTTGATATATTTTTTCCATCCTTTGAGTTTTAGTTTGTTTGTGTCTTTAAGTCTAAGGTGTGTCTCTTGTAGGCAGCATATAGACAGATCGTGTTTTTTTATCCAATCTGCCACTCTGTCTCATTATTAGTGCATTTAGTCCATTTACATTCAGTGTAATTATTGATAGGTATGAGTTTAGTGCTGTCATTTAGAAGTCTTTTTTTTTGTGTGTTGTTCACAGTTTCTTTGTTCCCCTTAATTTTCTGTGCTAAGTCATTTTTCTTTAGGTATTTTCATCTTTTTCATTGTTGTTGATTTTGTGTTTGTTGAGTGTTTATATTTTTCTAGTTTTTTATTTTGACTTGTAGGGTTGTTAGTTCCCTTGTGGTTACTTTAATATTTACCCCTATTTTTCTAAGTTTATGCCAGTCTTTTATTTCTTTATATCGCCTTGACTTCCTCTCCGTATGCAAAGTATGTCTACATTTTTTAAGTCCCTCTTTTTTGTTTTAATGTTGTCATCTTTTACATACTGACATCTGTTTCCCTGTTTTCAATGTTTTAGCTTTGGTTTATTTTTGTGACTTCCCTATCTGGGTTGATATCTGGTTGCTCTGTCTTGTGTTGTAGTCTTGGGTTGTTATCTGATGTTACTGATTTTCTAGCCAGAGGACTCCCTTCAGTATTTCTTGTAATTTTGGTTTGTTTTTTGCCAATTCCCTAAACTTCTGTTTATCTGGAAATGTCCTAATTTCACCATCATATTTGAGAGACAGTTTTGCTGGGTATATAATTCTTGGCTTGCAGTTTTTTTCCTTCACGGCTTTATATATGTCATCCCATTGCCTTCTTGCCTGCATAGTTTCTACTGAGTAGTCCGAGCTTATTCTTATTGACTCTCCTTTGTAGATGACTTTTTGTTTATCCCTAGCTGCTCTTAAAATTCTCTCCTTATATTTAGTTTTGGTAGGTTTGATTATAATATGTCTTGATGAATTCCTTTTGGGATCTACGTTATGTGGGGTTCGATGAGCATCTTGTATAGATATCTTGTCATCTTTCATGATATCAGGGAAGTTTTCTGCCAAAAAGTCTTCAACAATTCTCTCTGTATTTTCTGTTATCCACCCCTGTTCTGGTACTCCAATCACTTGTAGGTTATTCCTCTTGATAGAGTCCCACATAATTGTTAGGGTTTCTTCATTTTTCAAAATTCTTTTATCTGAGTCTTCCTCAGATAAGTTGGTATCAAGTGCTTTATCTTCAGTCTCACTGATTCTGACTTTCATTGCCTCAATTCTGCTCCTGTGACTTTCTATTGAGTTTTCTAATTCTGAAATCTTATTGTTAATCTTCTGGATTTCTGATTGCTGTCTCTCTAAGGGTTCTTGCAGCCTGTTAAATTTGTCATTTTGCTCTTCTCTAATCTTTTTAATTTCCTCTATTGCATGTTCTGCATTTTGATTAATTTCCTTCCTAATTTATCGAAGAGTTCTGTATATTGATCTTTTGTATTCTCCCTCCAGTAATTCCAAGAAATTTTCCTCCTCTGGAAAATTTCTAGATTCTTTATTTTGGCAGCTTGCTGAAGCCATCATGGATTGCCACTTTATGTGTTTTGATATTGACTGTTGTCTCCGAGCCATCAATAAGTTATTATATTTATTTATTTTATGTTTGCTTTCTGTTCCTAGCTTCTTGTTTTTCAGGACAGATCTTGAAATGTTTTTTCTGATGATGAATGTGACACCATTCCTTTTTAATTCTTCATTCCTAGCATCGTAGACCATATGACTTTACTGTCTGATTCAAACTGGCCAGTATCAGTCCATTTCAGCTCATCAATGCCTACGATGCCAATCTTTATGTATTCCGTTTCATTTTTGACGACATCCAATGTTCCTAGATTCATACTTCATACATTCCACTTTCTGATTATTAATGGATGTTTGCAGCTGTTTCTTCTCATTTTGAGTTGTGCCACATCAGCAAATGAAGGTCCTGAAAGCTTAACTCCATCCACAACATTACAGTTGATTCAGGTTTGAGGTGGCATCTCTTCCCCAGTCGTATTTTGAGTGACTTCTAACCTGAGGGGCTCATCTTCCAGCACTATATCAGACAGTGTTCTGTTGCTATTTGTAAGATTTTCACTGACCAATTTTTTCAGAAGTAAACTTCCAGATCCTTCTTCCTAGTCTGTCTTTGTCTGGAAGCTCTGCTGAAACCTGTCCATCATGAGTGACTCTGCTAGTATTTGAATACCAGCGGCATAGCTTCTAGCATCACAGCAACATGCAACCACCACAGTACGACAAACTGACAGACTCATGGTGGGAATAAGGAAGATGGAAGAAGAGTGAATGCATTTGAATGATGGCATTGGCAAAGAATGTTGAATATACTGTGGACTGGTGGAAGAACAAACATATCTGTCTGGAAAGACGTACAGCCAGATTTCACTTTAGAAGCGAGAATGGCAAGACTTCCTCTCACATACTTTGGACATGCTGTCAGGAGGGACTGGTTCCTGAGAAGAACATCATCTTGGTAAAGCAGAAGATCAGCAAAAAAGAGAAAAACCCTCAATGAGATAGTGTGACACAGTGGCTGCAACAATGGGCTCAAAGATAGCAATGATTGTGAGGATGGCACAGCACCAGGCAGTGTTTTGTTCTGTTGTACATAGGGCTTCTATGAGTTGGAACCGACTCAACGGCACCTAACAACTACATAGTTATGATTAATAAAGAAAAAATTAGTTCTTGTTTCTTTTTAAAACTTCTTTTTTCCTTTAAGTTGTTTTAACTTCATAGATAACGTGAATGTATTGGTGTAAAATTCAAACAATGTAGGTAAGGCAGAAGTTCTCTTTGACATTCCCTTATATAACCTCTAGCACCCTCTCCCCCTTTTATACCCATCTTTCCCTTCTCCTCAGAGATGAACACTGTTGTCAGCTTTTGTATGCATTTTTCTATGCATTTATATACATGCGTATGTGTATGTGAAAATAGTTTTATAGGGGTTCCTTCTACCCTAATATCATACTACCTTTATTGTTGGTTGGTGATGATTACCTTGGAGTCCCTGGGTGATGCAAAAGGTTAACGCGCTCAATTCCTAACTGAAAGGTTGAAAGTTCAAGTGCACAGAGAGGTGCCTCAAGGAAAGGCCTGGGGATCTACTTCTGAAAAAATCAGCCATCAAAAACCCTATGGATCACAGTTCTACTCTGATATGCATGGGGCTATGAGTCAGAATTGATTCAATGGCAACTGACTAGTTAATGATCCCCTTATTTAGAACGTTTCAATTTATTGCTATTGCAAACATCATTTTAGTGGACATTCTTGTACACATGTAAATATTTATCCAGAAGTAGAATTGCTAAGTTTTAGATGATTACATTTTTTATCTTATTATTGTGAAATAAACGTGATACAGAAAATCACTCAAAACAAATATATAACTTAATCTCAATATGAAATATCTCTTTTGGTTATTTTATTGCTTTTCTGTTTTGAACTCTATTTTGTCTGAAGTTTATATTGCTACACCTGGTTTCTTTTGCGGTTGCTAATACTATCAGTATCCTATCCTGACATCCAACTTAGTAAAAATACCTATATGTTTAGATGGAAACAATGTCACTAAGACTAAAAGATTACATTTTCAAGTCCCCCCTTTTGCAGCTAGATATGACTTTGTAACTGAGTTTTAACCAACGAGTTGTAAGCAGAAGTGTTGTGTGGGGCTTTTGGTAAGTTTCCTTAAAAGTAGAGGGCCTTTATACCCTCCTTCTTCCTTCCTTTTTGCTGCCTGGAATGCAGATGTAATGGCTGGAAACCCAGCAACCATATTGGACCATAAAGTAGATACCATATGTTGAAGATGATGAAACAGAAAGGTAGAAAACAAAGTCCCTAATGGCATGGTGGATTACTATACCATGCTACTGCTGGACAGCCTGCCCCTAGAATTCTTTCATGTGAGGAAGAAATTAACTTCTATCTTGTTTAAGCCACTATTACTTGGAATTTTTTTTTTCTCTTCCCATTCCTTTATTCCTAATCAACCCATGATAGTTTATTTTAGGTATGTCTCATTTAGCTAGACTTTAGCTGGATTTTTAACCCAGTTGGAGAGTATCAGTCTTTTAAAACAGGGATTTAACTTATTTACATGTATTATAACTACTGATACATTTAGTCTTATGCCAGCCATCTTATATATATTTTTTTATTTACTATGCTTTCCAGTTTGCTTTTTCCTTTCTTTGAATTGGTAACATTTTTCTTCCATTTTTCCAACTCCATTATTTTCTCTAGTATTTTGGAAATTATATATAATTTCTATAGTATTTTTTAATACTCATGTTCAAATTAAATTTTTCTTCAATGCCTAAAATTAATCATTATTTATTTCTTACTCATATGCAAGACAGCATACTTCTACTTCCCTTTTCCCTATCCATCATTTCCTACATTAAAATTATCTTGGATATGAGTTCTAAATTGTTATATATTTTAAATAAACAATTATTTAAACTGAGCTATGTATTTTAGTATTTTCTTTGCTTAGCACCTTTTTGTCTGTCATGCGTTCCCCTTGACCCTTTGTGTTCTTATCTCTATTCTACCATAGTCATGTTATATGATAGTTAATTGTGTGTTCACTTGCTCTCTTACTAGTTGATTAGCAATGACTCACTTTTGCATCTCCAGTTTGGTCTGTAGTAGGCATGTTGTAAATGTTCACCCACCACTCCATCCCATCCCTACTATGCATTTTGATCTGCTTCCCTGTAGTTCTACATTACCTCACTCTTCCTTGTCTAGACCCTTATGTAGTACCTGAACCAATAGGCTGTCTGCACCACTGGAATTGGCAGGCAACATAGAATGGAACTCAGGGCTCAAGAAGATCCCCTGAGAAGAGGCATGTTTGCCCTGACTTTTGACCCTCGGTCAATCGCTGAAATTTATTGCACTAGACATTCATGTCTGTGGTGATGCAAAGTAGTTTACAAGGTTGAATGGCAGAGGTTTAAGAACACAAATGGAGGAGCATCTATGCATTCAGTATTAACTTGCCAGATGTGAGAACAGAGGAAATGTGCATCTCCACTCTTAGAGACGGAAAGAATCTTTACATGGTTTGTCTATTTATTTGGCCACATAGTCTGAACATGAGAGTCAAGGCAGGAACATTCCATAAAGAATATTATCCACTGAATTTGTCCAGCCACATTTTAATTGCCATTCAAAGGTAAAAACATCTTACTAGATGGGGAGAATATTCTACAAAATCCTGGATGTACTGGGAAGTTTACCCTAGGCCTACATTTTATGTTTATTAAATTTCATTCTATTACTTCATCACTTGGGATATCACACTAAACTTTTTTCTCTTTTGTTTACACCTTTAAGGCATTTATTGGCTATTATCATGACTCCCTAGCTAGCTTGGCTGTTTGACCAGGCAGTTCATTCTAAATTTTTGTTTTTATACCCTTTTTCTCTTTAGTTCTGTCTCTATTATTTCTACTTCTCTCTCTCTCCCTGTCTCTCTCACGTATGTCTATGTAGCTTCAGGCTTTGTTCCACTAAGCTTAATAGAGTTCTTTGAGCTATCCCTTTTGCTTTCCTTTTACTCAAAGCAGAAATTACTACCAGGGGACCAAAAGCAATGTTGCAGTGGGGATAAATTAGGACACTGACCTGGAGCCCTGTACCTTGGGGTGGTCCTACAGTCATCCTGTGGGGGTGGGAGGTTGAGACCTACAATAAAGCAAATCCAGTCAGCACCCAGGTGGCCCATCCTGTTTCTTTTTTCAACTTTCCTTCCCCCTTTCCCCAAGTCTCCTTGGAACCTAGGAGAGAACACACACACATAACCAGGGATTCTCAGCCTCAGGGAGTAACCCTGATTCTCTGTTCCTAGTGATGATCGATACTCGCCTTCATTGCCAACAAGAGACCATGGAAAAAGAAAACCATGGTAGGACTTTCAGAAGGAGGCTCTAGGAATAAGCTATGTGTGTGAGAAATGTATTTTGCCATAGTTGAATGTTAAGACCTGAAATTAATGGTCCTACTTCTTGCCTTTCTCTATGGATTGTCCAGTCTCTGAACTATGTAAAAGATTCAAGCATTTTAAATCTATACTCACATGAGATTTCATTCAGAATAGCCCTTTATGAATATTCATGTCCAGGTATTTAGCCTCAGGGTGTGAAATACTAATCTCTTACCTGAGTTTTACATCTAATTTTTTTCAGTGACACGGAGAAAAATTAAATATTACTTGCCACCAGGGGCATCGTTAAGACGAGCTCTTTGGGTTAAAGCTGTAAAAGCAGAACTCATATTCTCAAATAATTTTTTGCTATTTTCCACCATGCAACAGGCAAAACTTACAAAGATATAGTCATTGTTTTTGTTCAACAGTGACCTCCTGTCTACTCAGATATGACTAGCAAATACTATTAAAGATCAGCTCCTATTGTAGTAATTATTAGTGGTTCAGATTATTTTGTTGTATTAGAATTTGTTATAAAGAAGAGTATACGTATAGAGATTACAGTGCTTATCAGTAGAAACTACGGAGAAAGAAGATAGGCTCACTGGAATAAATAAGCAAATGAAAACAAGTAACTGTAAATTGAACAGGAGAAATTATGAAATAGCATGGGACTATATTTCTATTGTGGAATATTTTTTGTGTGGTTAGTTTGAAAGTTCAGATGAATTTTTGTGGAACATGATGAGTGGAGGAAAAAGACAAGCTTTTTTTTTAATTTGTTTTCCTTTTTTTTATTATAAAATAATAAATATTCATTGAAAAAAATTCAGAAATGATGGATCAATAAAAAGCAAATAAAAGACACTTCTAAACCTACCACTGGGGAAAACCACCACTATTATTTTAGTTATAGTCTTTCAGCCTTTTATTCTGTATTAAAAATTCAAGTATATATATTTTACAAAAGCAGAGATATTCTGTACTGTTTTATAATCTGCTCTATTTCAGTAATTATTATAGTTTAAAAAAAAATTTTTTATTGCACTTTAGTTGAAGGTTTACAGAATGAATAGCTTTTCATTAAACAGTCAGTACACATATTGTTTTATGACATTGGTTAACAACCTCATGACATGTCAACACTCTCCCTTCTCGACCTTGGAGGACTTTTTTTTTTTTTGGTGAAAATATACATAGCCAAACATACACCATTTCAAAAATTTCTACATGTACACTTCAGTGATGTCGATTACATTCTTTCAATTGTGCTGTCATTCTCACTATCCCTTTCCAAATCATTCCATCACCATTGTCTATAACTCACTGCCCCCTAGGCTTCCCATCAAACCCCCTGAGTTGCTGTTGTCAGTTTGATCTCGCATAGATAATTCTTTCTTTTTTTTGTACTTTAGATGAAGGTTTACAGAACAAGTAGTTTCTCATTAAACAGTTAGTATACATATTGCCCTATGACAATGGTTAACAACCTCACAACATGTCAACACTGTCCCTTCTCAACCTTGGCTTCCCTATCACCAGATTTCCTGTCCCCTCCTGCCTTCTAGTCATTGTCCCTGGACTGCTGTGCCTCATTAGTCCCATTTTGTTTTATTGGGCTGTCCTATCCCTGGCTGAATGGTGAACCTCGGGAGTGACTTCACCACTGAGCTAAAAGGGTGTCCAGGGGCCATACTCTCGGGGTTTCTCCAGTCTCTGTCAGGCCAGTAAATCTGGTCTTTTTTGTGAGTTAGAATTTTGTTCTATAGCCTTCTCCAGCTCTGTCCAGGACCCAGTGTTGTGATCTCGGTCAGAGCAGTTAGTGGTGGTAGCTGGGCACCATCTAGCTGTACCGGACTCAGTCTGGTGAAGGCCGTGGTAGCTGTGGTCCATTAGTCCTTTGGACTAATCTTTTCCTTGTATCCTATTCTCTTCATTCTTCCTTGCTCCTGAAGGGGTGAGACCAGTGGAGTATCTTAGATGGCTACTCACAGGCTTTTAAGACCCCAGACACTACTCACCAAGGTAGCATGTAGAACATTGTTTTTATAAACTGTGTTATGCCAATTGAGCTAGATGTTCCCCGAGATCATGGTCCCCACAGCTCTCCGCCCAGCAATTCAGTCCCTCAGGGAGTTTGGATGTGTCTATGGAGCTTCTATGACCGTTCCTTGTACAAGCTGTGCTGGCTTCCCCAGTATTGTGTACGGTCTTACCCTTCATCAAAGTTACCACTTATCTATTGTCTATTTAGTCCCCTCCCCACCCCTTCCATCCCTTGTAACTAACAGAGATTGTTACTTTTTGTGTGTAAACTTTTTCATGGGTTTTTACAATAGAGGTCTCATACAGTATTTGTTCTTTTGTGATTGATTTAGTTCACTCAGGATAATATCCTCCAGTTTCATCCATGTTATGAGATGCTTCACAGATTTGTCATTGTTCTTTATCGTTGCATAATACTCCATTGTGTGTATGTACCATAGTTTGTTTATCCATTCATCTGTTGTTTCCATCTTTTTGCTATTGTGAACAATGCTGCCATGAACATGGGTGTACATATGTCTTTTCGTGTGATGGCTCTTATTTCTCTAGGATATATTCCTAGGAGTGGGATTGCTGGATCGTATGGTATTTCTATTTCTAGCTTTCTAAGGAAGCACCATATCATTTCCAAAACGGTTGTATCATTACGCATCCCAACAGCAGTGCGTAAGAGTTCCAATCTCCCCACAGCCTCTCTAACATTTGTTATTTCTGGTGTTTTTGATTCATGCCAGTAATGTTGGGGTGAGATGGTATCTCACTGTGGTTTTAATTTGCATTTCTCTAATGGCTCATGATTGCAAGCATTTCCTTCTGTGTCTGTTGGCCGTTTGAATGTCTTCTTTGGTGAAGTGTCTGTTCATTTCCTTTGCCCATTTTTTAATTTTATTGTCTTTTTGCTGTAGAGGTGTTGGATTTTCTTGTAGATTTTAGAGTAGACCTTTGTCTGACTTGTAATGTCCAAGAATTTTTTCCAGTCAGTAGGTTCTCTTTGTACTCTTTTGGTGAAGTCTTTTGATGAGTATAAGTGTTTAATTTTTAGGAGATCAGTTATCTAGCTTATCTTTTGGAGTTTGTGTGTTGTTGCTTATGGTTTCTATCATGTTAATGCCGTGCTTTAGGGTCCGTAGTGGTGATCCTATTTTTTCTTCTATGAACTTTATAGTTCTTGGCTTTATATTTAGGTCTTTGACCCATTTTGAATTAGTTTCTGTGTATGGTGTGAGGTATGGGTCCTGTTTCATTTTTTTGTAGATGGACATCCAGTTTTGCCAGCACCATTTGTTAAAAAGACTGTCTTTTCCCCATTTGATGGACTTTGGGCCTTTGTTGAAGATCAGGTGACCGTGGGTGGATGGATTTACATCTGGGTTCTCAATTCTGTTCCGTTGGTCAATATATCTGTCGTTGTACCAGTACCAGGCTGTTTTAACTACTGTAGCTATATAGTAGGTCCTGAGATCAGGTAGTGCAAGTCCTCCCGTTTTATTCTTCTACTTCAGTAGAGCTTTACTTATTCGGGGCTTCTTCCCATTCCATATAAAGTTAAGGATTAGTTTTTCCCTTTCTTTAAAGAATGTTGTTGGTATTTGGATCAGGATTGCATTGTATTTGTAAATTACTTTGGGTAGAATTGTCATTTTCACAGTGTTGAGTCTACCTATCCAAGAGCATAGTATGTTTTTCCCTTTATGTAGATCCCTTTGGGTTTCTTGCAATAGTGTTTTGTAGTTTTCTTTGTATAGGTCTTTTACATCCCTGGTTAGATTTATTCCTAAGTATTTTATTTTTATAGGGGCTATTATAAATGGTATTCTTTTCCTGATTTCCTTTTCATCGTTCTCTTTATTGGTGTATAGGAATCCAAACAATTTTTGTATGTTTATCTTGTATCCTGCTACTCTGCTGAATCTTTCTATTAATTCCAATAGTTTTCTTATGGAGTCTTTAGGGTTTTCTATGTATAGTATCATATCATCTGCTAACAGGGACAGTTTAACTTCTTCATTACCAATTCAGATGCCCTTTATTTCTTTTTTTTCTTGCCTTATTGCTTAAGCTAGGACTTCCAGCACAAAGTTAAACAGGAGTGGAGATAAAGGGCATCCTTGTCTTGTTCTTGTTCTCAAGGGGAATGTTTTCAGCCTCTCCATTAAGAATGATGTTGGATCATTGGTTTTGCATAGATGCCCTTTATTATGTTGAGAAATTTCCCTTCTATACCTATTTTATTGAGAGTTTTTTTTTTATCAGGAATGGGTGTTGGACTTTGTTGAATGCTTTTTCTGCATCAATTGAGATAATCATGTGATTCTTTCCTTTCCTTTTATTTATGTGGTGGATTACATTGATTGATTTTCTAATGTTGAACCATCCTTGCATACCTGTATTATAGTTTTTTTTGACATCATTTTAAGTAGTTGCATAGTATTCTATTGGATCGATGTATTATAATTTATTTAAACAATTAGATATTTTTGATATTTAGGTAATTTCCAATTTTATGTTATTATAAATGACATTTCAGTGAACATCCTTAAAGCTAAAATTGTGCATATATCTATTATTTCCTTATCCTGAGGATACATTCCTAGAAATGGAATTGCTTAATCAAAGTGTATTGCATGCACATTTTAGTACTTTAGATAGATATTGTCAAATTGCATTCCAGAAAGTTTGTGCCAATTCATGCTTCCACATCTTCCATGAAGCCAGTAATTATTACTAAAGCATGTAATTACCAGTTTTATAGGGAAAAACCAGTAATCTGCTGTTGTTTTTAATTTTAACTGATTTAAAATTCCACCTTAATCTCATTTATAATATAATTTTTAAAGGTAAGTATTTCTTGATGAAGAACAAAAGAACAAAAGAAAATCTTGCTCGTCCTTCTGTTGGGAGGATATAGAACTCCTTCAACAGAAATGATTATTTCATGGCAAGGAGTAGTAATAATTATGTGCTTGTGAAAATCATTGCATTGGTAGGACCTCTCTCTCGAGACACAGATATTTTCCCATATTTTTAATTGTAATTAAATTCATTGTGACTGGATTTTACCTGTATATAATTCAGCATATCTACATTGAAAAATTAATTGTGGATTTGTAGAGCAGTGGTATCCCATGAGTCTAATGACTGTGATATTCTGACTGTGGGTTGTAATTAAGAATCAAGTGGGTGGCCTTGGGCACAGGCTAAATGGAAATAAGTAGATTACTTTCATCTTTTGGATTTAATCCTAGATAGAAGACTGCCAGATAGCATGAAAGGATAGTATTCAAACCAATATACAGTATTTATATTCTTCTTCTGGAAGAAGAATTGTTATTATAATAATGAAAATGTTAGTTTGGCCTGGGATATTAAAGTTCACTAACATTATGTACTTGGGTTGACCTGCTGACTCAATTTTGAATTCAGCTAAGAGATTACATACATTTATTTTGGCAGCTTAGTTGGAAGATCAGCCTGGGTATTGGGTATTCCAGTGAAAAAATATAGCCTGGAGGCATCTTGCTTGTTACTTATTTAACTGCTACTGGAAATCTGCCTGTTTTCACTCAAACTTACTGCTGAAAACTATGGTAGGTATTTGGCAAAAACATATTACATTATCCAATTTACTTGTTATCACTTCTGTTCTAAAACTCTTGATAGTGATTACCTAAGATGATTGTTGCTTCACCTATTGCAGTAGTTTTTTTTGTCTTGTACCTGTCCCAAGCACATTGTTGCCAGATTAAATGTACTAGAGAACATTGACTTGGCTGAATTATATACAGGTCATATGCCATCATGCCAAAATCCTGTTCCAGACCTTGAGTGGCTGCCTTTGCCTACAGAATTATGGAGAGATCATTTATCTGCCAATCAAAGCCCACTGCAGTATTGATCATTGCCTACCTTTCTAGTTTCATTTTTCATGATTCATTTACAGTGTTTTGTACTCTGAATAGAACTCTTGCTTTCCTGCCTCTTTGTCTCTAAAAAACTTGTCTCTGAACCTGGAATGTGCTTTCCTACCATTTGCACAGAGAATCTTGGAACATAAGATTTGGGAGAAGACTTCAAAATTCATGCTTTCTGATTTTCAAGGCCCAGAACATATACTCCTGTCTCTGATTTCTAGTTGAAACGATCTCTTTCCTATGAATTTTTCTGTGCTTCCTTTATGCTCCCTTTTAAACAACATTGACCACTTTATTTTATAGTTGTTTATGTGCTTGACTTATTCCTCTTATAGATTAAAAGTTGCTTGGCATCAGGGACTGAGTTTTATTTTATTTCAAATTCCTTGTAGTACTTGACATTAGGTTCTCAATAAAGGCTTAAATGGAAATGTACTGAGAAATTATTTGCATTGTATTGCTGATGTTATTTTGTGGGTGCTTAATTATGATGGTAAAATTTTGAAAGCATCCAGAATTTCCAATTTTTGTGCATGGAAACAGCAACTGTAACTCTGCTGAGTCTTAAGGAAGTTTTAATGACTTCAAGTTCATTAAAAAATTTTTTAAGGGAAAGTGACCACTTTTATATAGTAGAATTTAAGTCTGGCCTGAGAGATGACAGTGAACATAAAGTATGTGAATTTTTCAATTTGCTCAATTTCTTGATTCTGTCAATGTTATGTCCCACCACTCCGCAGGACTTAAACCTCAGGTATTCTTTGTTCTCTTCTTTATAGTCAACCAGTCACAGTAGTTAATTAATCTTTTTAAACAACAGCTTGTGGATTCATTGCCTTCCCTCTAGCTCAGCCTGAATTACTTTAACAACCACCTGGAAGTCCTCCCTTCCTTGCTCATCCTTACTCCCAGAGCACTGGAAACACTTTTCAGATTCATCTGCGGAAATGTCATCAATAAACCCCTACCGGGAAATCACTGGTGGCTTCCTGTTGATGAAATCCAGACTCGACCTTTCGAGTCCATGCTTTTGCTAATCTGGTTCCATTTTACCTGTGCAACCTTTTTACTTAAAGAACCGTGTCTTGGGGGTTCTTCAAATCCAACACGCTTAATCTTTTTATAAGCCATCCTTAGTTTGTGCCGCATGGAGCAGGCTTCTCCCTTCCTCTTCTCTCTTCAAACGTTCTCTCTTCTACCAGATCCTGTTGCCTCCTCAGGAATTCCCTGATGCTTCAGCCTCCCGTCTCTGGCCTGTTTGTTATTGTCTACATCATCAGTTTGGGTCTTGTTGCCCAGTCATTGTATGTACCTCGTCTCCTCAAACAGACTGAGCCCTTGCACATGGTTTGTGCTTGTCCAATATCTAGAATCATGATTTGTGTTTCTTTTGTGTTGCCCTGGTGCTTAGCATGGTGCTAGGAAAAGCTCAGTGAACGTCCACAACTTGGAAAAAGTGCTGTCTTCAATAGGTCATGCTGCCTTTCAGAAGTTTTAAGACATTTCCCATGATAATTTTATGTAAAATAATTAAACCTTTTTTTCTTCCTACTCTACTTATAAAAACTCGTTTTATTTGTAATTACAAAACTTTGGGTTCTGCTGAAGCATTTTTCATACGGTAATTTCAAAACGTGATAAATAAAATGAAATTAAAATTTTCTTGTGCTTGGCCAGGGTAGACTTGTGCCTAAACTGTGGCATAAGCTGCCCATTGGAATTGGGCATTGAAAGTAGGACTCAGGATCTCCAGCCTTGTTATTTTAAACCATCTTCTACAAAAGTTTTTTAAAAGAACAGCCTAAAGCAACTTGGGGATAAACTAATTTTTCAAGAATTGCTGACGGGATGTGTGTGTTCTCTGTCTCTGGCTGGCCCTGCACAGGAAAACAATGCCCAGTGGCAGTCCCCATGGAGAGAAATGACAACTCATTCTCTGAGTGGGTAGACTAAAACAGGACCAGGGCTTTCTAATGGCCACTTGGAAGACTTTCTCTCTCTCTCTCTTTCCTATTTGTTTAAAGTACATCCAAGATATGTTCTGTGAAATAGGATGTTACGTGATTTGGATGTTGTGGGAACACCATATTATGGATGAAGATCCTTTTAGGCATTTGCTTCTAGAATAAGGAGGTTTTGTCCGTATTAAAAAATTGTGAGGCAGATAACCTCCCTCTACGATTAGTTTATCTAAGGTTTCAACAGATTCTTCTGGTGCCTTTGCATCAGCACTTGCAGACTCACCCCTCGCTTTCACATTATGCAGCAGAAAACGCTGTTTGAAGTGCTTAAACCTCCCAGAGCTAGCACTAAACTGGATATTGTAGTGGGGGCCTACCTTTTCTTTAAGCATCTCAAACAAGCTTCGTGCCTTAGCAGTGATTGTCAGTGTGCTGAGAGGGATTCTCTTTTGTGTTTGGTCCTCAATCCACGTCCTTAGCAATTTCTCCATACCTGGTGTAAGTCCCTCTCTGATTTTCGTTAGCCTTGTAGCTTTTAGTGGAGCAGATCCTTTAACAGTTTGGATAATTTTTTCTTTATTTTTTAAGGATCGTTGTGATTGTCAAGTGTGACATGCCCAAATCCGCCACCTCCCGTTCTCCGATCAGGATTTCTGAACTCTATTATAACCTTACAGGACCACAGATGTACATGCAGTCCGACTTTGCTTGAATGGACTTTATGTGGTGCATGATTGTATATCTGTTTAGACTTAATAATCTCAGGATTATTCAATACTAATCATCACAAGTTTTTCCTTGTCCCAGATTAGACGGTCTCTTGTGGTATAACCCCTGATTTATCTCTACTTTGTTGTTCAGATTTTGTGTTTTACTTTGGTACACCATTTAACAGCTAGTAAAGTTCTTTGAACATCAGGGAATCCAACCATGACAGTAAATCAAACAAACTGTGGAAAAAACCCATCTGTAATTTTTAAAAAGCCATCATCATATTTATATCTACAGAGAATTCTGTATTTTCTCCACAAGAGGGCAGGAAAGTCTGGGCTGTAAATATAGTTTTTTTAAAAAAAAAGGCTTTATTAGAACAAGTGCTTTACCTTCCATACATATTTTTAAAATATACTTTTTTTCCTCTTTAACAAAAGTTCCATGAGTGTATAATTTTTAATGTTTCTCTTATTTTCTGGGCAGCTGTTCTTCAGCACTGCCTATCACTTTTCCCTTCTCCCATCCTAATTGTGGGATTCACTTTTGCTGTGCTACTGTCATCATGTCCCAGGCGGCTCATTTCCATTGACTCACGATTTTAGACCCTTAATACATGCACAGGGGAAAGGAAAAGACCAGCGTTTCACTAGGTGTCTCTGCCAACTTGAAAATAATGCCCATGCTAAAGAAAAATAAAAATCACCCAACAGGTGTGAGGCAAATCCTGTTTATACATGCACATTCTTACGTTCTCCTGCTTATGCTTTTATTCTTTAGTGCTTCCTACTGGCCCCACCCCATACCTCTTTTTGTTCTGTGAGGTTTAAGTTATAGGTCATGCTACAAAACCCATCTAAATATAAAAACTGAACACTTCTTTCTTTTGAAGATCACAACAGGGCTGGTTTTATGTGTTAGGTCTGGGTGTGCTGGGATGACAACAAGATATGCAAGTGAAGGAGCCCTTTGGCAAATTCAGTATTCTTTCACCAAAAATATGGTTGGGGGAATATTTGTATGATTCTGATTTGGGGTTGAATGCTTCTTGAATACCCAGTACCAACTGAGCTTTTTCTTTTCTTTCCTTTTTTTTTTTTTTTTTAAAGAGCTAATAGACAATTTGAAAGATATTGTGTAAAACAATAAAGCACTGAAGACTCAATTTTTGTTTAAATGCGATAGTGATCGCCCCATAGGGCACGAAATTAAACTGTGTGCACAGAACCAAATGATTGCTTCAATTCCATGTTTTTAGTGGCAGTTGTCTTCTTGAAGTAGTTAGTGCTGCTAAAATGAAGTGAGGTGGAAGAATGCAGGTGGTGAAAGATTGATTTAGAGAGGATGTTGATACAGAAAAATTATTGACAGCTAGAGACATAATCAGTTGGCACAGTCTGGTGATAGGCATAGCAAAAAAGGTGAGAAAGATATCATAAAAGTAACATGGTGACGTTCTATGTTTGTGAAATGCAAGTGTAACTAATATCACTAACTCGCATGCTACAACTGTAAGCAACATGGCCATCCACATGCACTGTTGGTTGCTATATGGCTGCCCAGAAACAAGCAAGTCATTTGGCACCCATTCCTTTAAGTACCATGACAGTTTGCAGCTTTAGGAAAGGTTTGCTTGAAAAATCCCTTATTGTTTCACTCCTAATTACAGATGCAGATGGCCACATGAGTTTGGAAAAAATATGAACTGTAGAACTTTTAGCAGTCCTAGAAGTTCAGTTCAATGTGAGTGCCTTATGTCTCTTTTCACAGCCTATCTTCTTTTCAAAACACCGACAGTTATCTGTTTCTCTTTAGAGTTAGTATAATAAGTGGTATATGTGTATGTATGTGTATCTCTAGGTAAAAAATATATATATATTTTCATTTCTCTTTTACATTATAACTCATGTTTTTGCCTGAACTTAACATGATTAGTCTTGGTTGAGTGAGTGATATCACAGCAATTCTGGCTTCCTTCCAGCAGGCAGCCCTTTGCAGAGGGGAAAATGACAAAGTTGACTAAGAATTCCACCGCACAGTACGAAGAGGAATGCACTAAACAGACTTTACCCAAAGGAAACATGAGGAAAACATCTTATTATAAGATATATATTTAATATGTTTTTCATATTTGGAAGGAAAAGTTAATGTCTGGGAATGTCCTTTGATTCACTGGCCAGAAGGATTTGTGTTGCTGTACATAGCTCCCACCCCTCACCCCGAGTCTTAAGATTAGAAATGATTTACAGAGAAAAGAATGGTGCTTTGATATGCTATACTAATGTTAAACATTTATGGGGCTTAAAAATATTTATGAATGTGTAAAAGTTATTAAAGTAAACATGTTTTAGGTTACCTTGTGATCAGGTATAGTATGAATACAAAAACAGGAATTTGGGAGCAAAGATGAAAAAAATAGAAAGACAAGGAGAAAATACATGTGAACAGATTTGTAAAGTTTAATAATCATAGGGTATGTACATGTATTTTTTATGTATAATTTAAAATACACAATCTTGTGAAATATAGATTTAATATACATATGTGCATTTTAGAGTCATGAGAAAAAGTAATGTTAAAGCATCAAGGACATTTTATTATAACTGTTTATTTCTAGTCACTCAAGAATATAATGAAAAATTCTCTTTTTCAATTAAAAAAAAAACCCTTCTACAATTTGTTCTCTATGAAAAAAAAAAAAAAGATCATTTGGAGAAACATTGGACTACTTTTTTTTGGACTGCTAAAAAAAAGAGAATTTTTATTTGTTCTGTAAGATTATTCAAGCCTTATGTTAGTCATAGAAAAAAAAAGTTAATAAATTTACATAAAATTGCACATACATGAAGGTTACAGAGAGAGCCCGTGGAATATTTTAAGAGATGCTATAAGTAAAAGTTCCTTCTATACCTTTATAAACTTCATTTTACTAGAAGCATCTATGGTGCTTGAAAGGATAAATGCCCTCTTGGCAACATCACAACATCAATAGCACACCTAACACAAGTTAAGCAAGGTTCTTTTTTTTCTTTTAAGTATTTCAAGGAAATCAAAGACCTCCAAGTTTCATTACTCCAAAATAGCCAGGTTGTAAATTCTCCATAGTTTTCTCTTTGCATCTGAGATTTGTAAACACAAAATGACACTTAAAAAAATACGTATCCCGGTCTTTATGCAGTCGTCCGAAAAGGGACTGGAGAGATGATGAGACCAATCTAAGCATGTTGAAGAGACACTGTCTTCTGGCTTCCTCTTCTCTCACTGCCCAAGCCAAAGCCCCTTTTGTGACTTTACAGCCCAACTGGAGACCAAGCCAATTAAGCCCCACAGATCTCCTTTCACTTTGGGAAAGTTGGAGACTTTCCCTGGACAGGAGCACTTCTTCATGAATATCTTTATAATTTTACCACCTTAAATTCTTTCTAGATAGATAAATAGCTGCTGTCAAGTTGACTCTAACTCATGGTGACCTTATGTACAGCAGTATGAAATGTAGCTTGGTCCTGCATCATCCTCACAATCGCCAGCATGTTTGAGTCCATCATTGTGGCTATTGTGCCATCTCACTGAGGGTCTCCCTTGCCCTTTCTGGCCCTTCACTTCACCAAACATAATGTCCTCTTCCAGTAATTGATGCCATCTAATGACATGCCCAAACAAGGTAATCGGCCAGTGTTCTGCTGTGATCCATAAGGTTTTCATTGGCTAAATTTCAGAAGTACATCAGCAGGCCTTTCTTCCTAGTCTGTCTTAGTCTGGAAGCTCTGCTGAAACCTGTCTACCATGGGTAACCCTGCTGGTATTTGAAATACTAGTGGCATAGTTTCCAGCATTATAGCAACACACAAGCCACCACACTATGGGTGGTGGTAAATTCTTTCTATGCTATTGATGATTGTTGAATGCTATAGAGAATTTCCATACACATCTAGGACTATCAGGATCACTTAGTTTATGCAGGAAGTGAAGATTTTGATTCTGATTGCATTGTGCAAGAGGGGGAAAAATCCATACATTCATTCTACAATTTCCTGCTTTGCTTTGGTGCAGTAACTGTAGCTTATAAACTTTAATTATGGTGGAAATGAGTAGTATAAGTAAGGTAGATTTTTTAATTGAAAATTTAAGTAGTATGTAAAGAATCCCCACATCAGTATTTCCTTTAGTTTATCAGATAAAGTCCTAAAAATCTGTATGTATAAAATTCATCTATTTCTTTTACTAGATCTTGTGTTTTAGATATAAAATATAGTATTGCCATGAATGTAGATGATAACTGTCAAGGATCTCGAGGGTTTTTATACTGATAGTGTTAACTGTGGTTTTACCACTTAGGGAAGTAGAAAATAAAGTAGAAAGTGGAACATAGAGGTTGGAACTAATTAAGTTGTTTAATTAAATGGAAGATATAAAAAAGAGCTATATTGATAAAAATATTAAATAGTTTTTAAAAAATTGTTATTTCTGTAGACCTAGATGCTTTGGGGTGTACTCCTAATTGAAGCACAAGTTTTGGAGCATCAGGGGAAAGGCAAATAACTAGAACAATCAAGTCACTGCTCAGCTTTGACCATAAAATTAGGCTTTGGGAAATCATAGTGAGACAGTTTGGAAAGTCAGGTTCTATAGAGAAAGAAAAGGGGATTGGGTTTTCCTAAAGCCCTTTTGCATCATCAAGACATAAGAAACAAGGGCTGAGATAGGACCAAGTCTACAAAGGTAGGGAAGACTCCACTGGGTTCCAGTGGTGCCAGGAGAACAGACCCTAAGTTCTACCATCTGAGAATGTCAGCAGGCAGCACTGCAGAGTGACCAGGAGGGAAAAAGTCATCACCCCCATAGGTTACAGGACAGTGAAGGCCCAGAGGACAGCTCAGGGTCCAGCCTTTGAACCCCAAATGTTGCAATAATAGTACAAAGAACTTCTGTAGGTCCTTTACTCAGATACATCAATTTACCACTTTTGCTTTACCATTCTCTCTCTCTCTGTCTCTCTCTCTCTATATGTCTATCCATATATAAACTTTTCTTTTGTGAGTAGGTTGCATAAATCATGCCTCTTTACCCCTTAGTCTTTCTGTGTGTATTTCCTAAGAGCAAAGATATTCTTTTACATATCACATCAAATTCAAGAAGTTGAACATTGATGTAATACTTCTATGGAATCATCAGTACGTATTATACTTTCATCACCTCTCCCAACAGTCTTCTTTATAGCATTTTTTTCCAGTATAGGATTTAGTCCAGTATCACCTTTTGAATATAGTTGTCCTGTGAGACTGAGTTATCTTTAATTGACAAATTCCAGTCCCACTTGGGTGTGTAGATAATTTTGTGTAGGGCTCATGGATTGTGCTGCATATATTGTCTGCCCATCCATTGTATTTCCAAACACCTCCAAATGAGCCCTGTATATATAGAATGGAGACATTTCATCTTTATCTTGAATACCTACTGTATTTTTTTGCAAATAACATGCTCATGTAAATAATGTGCCCACATACATAATGTATGGAAATGATGAAATTAAGTAAAATAGTTATGGCATAGCGTGCCCATGCATATACCGTACATGTCTCATGACATTTCTAGAAGTGAATTTTGATCGCATTCATCCATCCTCCCATATTATAGATGAATCATGTCGTTCTGTTTGTTTTCTTTCATTCTGTTCATTTTCTTTATTCTCCTGCTTATGTGTATAAAAAAATGTTAATTTTGTAGTTCTTTGTGCATTCATACTATTTCTTTTCAACATGGCCTCCCACTGATCCTTTCATGAGAATGACGATGATATTTTATCAGGAAATTAAAAAAGTTAAATTTTGTATCACTTTTGATTTACTGGTAAATACTTTTGGCTTTAATTTCAGGTAATATAAAATCAATACCTACCTTAAGTGAAGTTTCCATATGATTAGAAATAGAAATTGAGGTCAGCAACATGTAAAAAAAGTTGGCAGAGTGAGCTTACAAAATAACGTATGTGTGTGGGGGTGGTTGTGTGGTTGGCAAAAAAAGTCTAACACATGTTATTTGTGTAAAGATACCGTAATTAGACTTCAAGCCAAGTACAAAAGGGATTGTTCTCAATTCTGTAGCCTTGGAGGATGCCGGAATGAAATTAGAAGAGAGAATCAGGGTCATATATTTTAAAATAGTAATTGTTGTTGTTAGGTGCCATTGAGTCAGTTCAAACTCATAGCAACCCTATAGGACAGAGTAGAATTGCCCATAGGGTTTCCAAGGAGCAGCTAGTGGATTCGAACTGCTGACCTTTTGGTTAGCAGCTGAGCTCTTAACCACTGCACCACCAGGCTCCTGAAAGAGTTTACAGAGAGTTTATTTTGTGTGTGGTTTTTGTTGATGTTATGTGCGTATTTAATGACAGTCACATATTTATTTTACAAGCTGAGGGGAAAGAGTCAAAGGATACAGGAAGACAGAGAGAAGAAAGATAATTGGCAGAGGAAGGTTCTTGAAGAGATGGGTGGAGGTGAGATACAGGATACAAGTGAGGAGATTAATATTCTAACAGCTGGGAAAACTCACTGGTAGGTGTGCCAGAAATTGAGGGAGTTTGGCTCTGCGAGGCTCTGTTTTTCAGTGTGGAGTAGGAGGCTTGATCATTTGCTTGGATACTTAGAGTGAGGAGGCTGAAGACTGAAGAGAGGATGGAGGGCGAGGGTGGATGGACAATAGGACTAAGACATAAGTTAGGGAAATCTGGGGACAAAGGATTCCATGCTATCTTTCTCAGACAGGAGTACTGGAAAGCAGTAAGATTCTAGAAGTTTTTCTGTACCTAGCATAGTTTTAGAGCAAAGAACATCCGTGCAGTTTGCCTGAGAAGGCCCTTTGGAATCTTGGCCTACTGGAAGAATAGTTCTCCTGTGTGGCTGGAGTGGCACAGATGCAATAGATGGGGTTTATGGGAATGAGGAGGAAGGAAAAGTGACCTATGAGAGCTGACCAGATGGAACGAGAATATCTGAGAGGACGCCAGCCTGAAAAATAACAACTGAATGTCCAATTGTTCTGTGCTGTGCCTCAGCCCTCTCTAAGATCTCTAATGGGAGATGACAAAAATCTGGATAACACTGAAAGATCTTCTGAAAGCACATGTTCCATGAAAATGTATTTGGCTTGTAAATAACATAGAAAATACCTTACAAGGCAAACCTTAGTTCAGCTATCACTTAAATGAGAAGCACTTCTAAATGTTAGTGGTATAAGGACTGAGTTGGTTGAGGAACTTCCACTGAGAATTGGAACTGAAAAAGATGTGAAATGATAGAAATGGCAATCTTTCTGTTATGAGCCTTTGGAATATAGACCTTTGCTTTTTTACTTTCCAATAATTTTCTGCCTGAAGCAATGACATGTCTAATTAATAATAATATTCTATTAAACAGTATGATTAAGCTGAAAGATCATTACCCAAAAGTAGATTAAAAAAGCAACCTCAATCCCCTAGGTCTGATTTAGTATAAAATAAACCTGAATTTCATATCCAGAGAGATTTTTTTTCCTTCTTATACTGTAACATGAAGGTACATTCTATTTCTGTGATTCTTTTAGTGTATGTTCTTTATTATCTGATTAACTTAAAGGAGAATTTCAAATAAATAATACCTATTCAGTCCCCCCTCCAATTTAATTATAATTTTATATAAGCCATTTGCATGCAAATGTTATTTTTATAGTAATATATCAGCTATATAATATCTTTCCATTGTTGGCTTCATATGGGGCCAAAGCTGCTAATCTTAATATATTACTAATAGAAACAAAGACATATTTGGGAGAAATTAGGCAGAGAAGGACCTCACAAGGTATTTCAGTGCAAAACCCAAGGGTTAAAACTGCCTGATTCCTGAACTGGACAAGTAGCAGTAGTGTTGTTTTACAAATTCAGTTATTAAAAACAACATAAATGGTCATTTTTAGAGAAGTCCAGGTATTTTAAGAGTTCTTGTTCCTTGAATTTTCATATATTGGATGGGGAGATTTTTGATAAACTTTCCAACTGCCAGGCCCTAGAGTATGGTGATTAAACTCTAGGCTTAGGGGCTTCTTGGCTTCCAGCCTCAGCTTTGCCACTTAACAGCAGGGGAGACCTTGGACAAGTTGCTTAATAGCTCAGGCCTCAGTGTGCTTTTCTATAAAATGGGAAATTAAAATACCAGTTTCCTAAGCAGAACTTCTTCAATATGTGTGTCTTTCTACAGAAGGTCTGAGATATTGATCCTCATGGCCCTGTCACCCAAGACCTCTGGCAGTGGGACAGACTTCATCACTTTCTGTACATGTAAGTAGTGGAAAAGTTGAGGAGGCAAAAGGTGTTGTGAGAATTAAAGTATACGATGAATGTAAAACATTAACATTTAATGCTGTGCCTGGGACCTCACAGTTGTTCAATGAAGGCTAGCATTTATTATTACTTGTTGCCGTGGAAAATTTGTCAGATTTTTAGATAGTATCTAAGTTATTTTTAGAGGTTACCTTGCTTTATTCAATTGCCTTTTTTCATCTGGAATTTTATTGTTATACAGAGTTATCCTTCAGCTAAACATTGGAACCATATATTAATTTCACAAATTTCATAATAATACTTGGATACATGTGTAATATTTTATAATTTACAAAACATTTCCCACATTCTATCATTTTAATACCTGGTTAGAGCTGATTATGACCAATTTTTACAGTTGATTTTGACTAAACTGATTATCACTGGATGTCTCGGGGTCTATGACCAAATTTTGAAAGTTCTTGAAAATGTCACTTATGCTCACACAAATGAACAACACCCATCTATAGATTGTTTCAGTAAAACACATACACTACTTAGATATTGATATTTATAAATATTGATAGAGATGTAATAATTTGTACTGTCGTGTAATAAAACAGATTGGCATTGGAAATAGTTTTTATTCCTTCTAGTAACTAAAATAGAGGTAAAAAAGTAGTAAACAAAAATGACAGAAATATCTCATAATTTAGGCAATGTTAACAAAATTTTAAAGTGTCATTGGAAAATAAAAAACAAATTTATGAGATGCTAAGACTTTAAAGATATAATTTGAAACTAAAATATATTTGAAAATAAACTATATTATCGAGTGGAAACTGTTAATTAGAAGACAGTAGGATAAAGTAAAAATTTATAAACATGAAATATATTCTCTTAAAGTGCCTTGAAGTTGATGGGAATGTTTTCACTGCAAATATTTATCTGTTCCTAAAGTATGTGTATACTTGATTGAAGTACTCTGTATAAACATGCATGAGCACACATAGACAGTCTTCAGCTTAAGCATAGTCAGCTACGATAGAAACTTTTCCCATGACAGATGAGGACATGGAGGCTCAGAGAAGTGAAGTGACTTGCTCAGGATCACATAGCTGATTTGTGAGAGAGCAGTTGGAACTAGAGCCCAAGAAATGCTAATGCAATTTTTGCTGCCTTACTCCTCCTCTGGAGCCTTGAGGCAGCCAAATGCCTCCTAACCCAGGCAACTGATTCTTTAGTTTCCATAAACCCAAACCTTTGGGTCTGTGACTGCTTATCACAGCTTAATGTAGTGCAAGAAGCTCATGCTTTAGAGCCAGATGGACTTGGGTTTAAAATATAGTGCTGACACACTGCACAACTCCAGGGGGCACCATTACAAGGTGGTTTATGTGAATAGGGCCAAATTAACAAGAGGCATAGAAGGGATTAGTCTTGCATACGCTTTAATAATCTTTGGAAGTAGTATGTGAGCTGGATTTTGAAGGCTGTCGTGAATAGAATTTTTCCATAGTGAGGACCGTAAGTTAAGAGTCATTTCCTGTTTTTGCCCCTACCTCTCTGGCTGCTACTTCTTGGCCTTTGTGATGGTTTCTCCTTTTCTACCGATCTCTAAGTGTGCGGGAGCTTTAGGGATCTGTTATCTATTAACAGTTTTCCCCATCTCATTCAATCTGTTGACTTTACATCTATAAACCGAGAGACTTCCAAATTAACATCCAGCCCTGACCTTTCCTCCAAGTTCCAGTCTCATATAGTCAACTGCCAACTTGATAGCTCCACTTTGTTGTCTAAAAGACATCTCAAACCTAACAGGTCCAAAACAAAATTCTTAATCCCCCTCAACGTGTTTCTCATCTAAGTCTTCCCCATCTTAGTTGCTTTGTCCATCCAGCCCCTAAAGTCAAAATCTAGGAAACAACTTTATCTCTTTTCTTCACCCTATGAAACCAATCCACCAGCAAATTCTGTCAGCTGCACCTCCAAAAGGAATCCTGAAACTGCCCAGGTTTTCTCACTTCCACTGCTACCTTTCTGGTCCAAGCCACCATCATCTCCAATCTAGATCACTGCAGGAACTGGCCTCTCTGATTCCTTTTTATTTCCTAATCTATTTCCCACACAGCCGCCAAATGATCTTTTGTCACTCTTCTGCTTAAAACCTTCAATTTTTTTTTCATTTACTTAAACTCCTTATCCTGGCTTATAAAGCCTGAATGATGTGGTCCTGCCTCACTGTGCGATTTCATCTTGCTTACCATGCTGTAGCTGTCTTGGCCTTCTCTTGTGTTTCTTGAAAATGCCAGACTTGCCCCTTCCTCAGAGACTGCGCTTGCTCTTCCTTCTCCCTGGAATGCTCTTCCCCAAATCTTTTCCCAGCTCTCTCCTCCTCAGAGTTCAGGTCTTGACTTGGGTATCCCATCTTTAAGAAACCTTCCTTGGCCGCCCAGTATAAAGTAGCCCATCCACCCCAAGTTACTCTTGATCGCATTCCCCTATTATATTTTCTTCAGAGCACTTAATGTAGTCTAATATTCCTTATTCATACGTTTACTAGTTTTCTGTTTGTGTTCTCTCTAAGTTCAGTGAGTTGAGTTCTTTGGTGATTTGTTTTTATTGTACCTCCAGTATTTAAGACAGTGTGTAGCACATATTAAGTAGTAAATAACTGTTGAAAGAATGAATGAATTGGTGAATGACACCAGTATCAGAAATCTGGGATTCACCCTAGACTCCTCTCACGCTCCTGCTATTTCCAGTCAGTAACCAGTTCAGATTTTGTACACTTCTTTTTCCCGTAATCCTTCCCCTCTTCCCCATCTGTACTACCACTGCCTTAGATTATTCCATCAGCACCTAGACGGTCTTCAAGCCTCCAGTCAATGCCTACTCCTGTATGAAATTTTCTTCTTCCTCCAGGAGGAATCAATTATAACTCTTTGTTGCCACCATGATATCCCAGATCTACTTATACCATAGAAAATAAGGGGTTATTACACTTACTTCTAATGTGTTCATCTCCCTCTGCTGTACTGTGATCCCCCTGGAGGCAAGGGTCACCATGTCTTTCTGTTTTTCTGCATCCCTAACACCTAGCAAAGTGTGTGTAGTAGATGTCCAATAAATGTTTGAAAGAAGAGAATAAATGAATACAAATGAACGAGTTTTAACTGGGACCGTATAAAAGCAACTACAATGTAACACAAGCCTACAATTTAGATTTGTAGTTAATGATATCCATCTTGTGAATTTTAAGTACCAGTAAAGCTCTCCCATTACCATTAAACCTCAAAGAGTAATGATTGACAAAGTTGCTCTTGAGGTTCTTTAGTTCCAGTTCTTAATTTTTTTTTTTTTTTAATGTACTTCAGGTGAAGGCTTACAGAACAAATAGTTTCTTGAAACAGAAGTACACATGTTGTTTTATGACATTGGTTAACAACCCCACAACATATCAACCCTCTAACTTCTCAACCTCTTTTTTTTTTTTTGGTGAAAATACACATAGCCAAAGATACACCATTTCAAAAATTTCTACATGCACAGTTCAGTGACATTGACTATGCTCTTAGAATTGTGCTGTTATTCTCACTAAGATGAAGGCTTACAGAACAAAATAGTTTCACATTTAACAGTTACTACAAATGTTGCCCTATGACAATGGTTAACAATCTCATAACACATCAACACTGTCCTTACTCAACCTTGGGTTCCCTATCACCAACTTCCTTGTCCCCTTCTGCTTTCTGGCCCTTGTCACTGGACTCCTGTACCTTGTTAGTCTCATTTGGTTTTACGGGGCTATCCACTCCCAGGCTGAACAGTGAACCTCGGAGGTAACTTCACCACTGAGCTAAAAGGGTGTCTGGGGGCCATACTTTCAGGGTTTCTCCAGTCTCCTTTAGGCCAGTAAATCTGGTCATTTTTTTTTTGTGAGTTAGAATTATGCTCTACATCCTTCTCCAGCTCTGTCCAGTACCCTCTGTTGTGATCCTGGTCAGAGCAGTCAGTGGTGGTAGCCGGGCACCATCTAGATGTACTGGACTCAGTCCAGTGGAGGCCTTGGTAGCTGTGGACTATTAGTCCTTCGGACTAATCTTTTCTTTGTATCCTGTTCTCTTCATTCTCCCTTACTCCTGAAGGGATGAGACAAGTGGAGTATCTTAGATGGCCGCTCACAGGCTTTGAAGACCTCAGACACTACTCACCAAGGTAGAATGTAGAGCATTGTCTTTATAAGCTGTGTCATGCCAACTGAGCTAGATGTTCTCTGATACCATGGTCCCCACAGCCCTCCACCCAGCACTTCAGTCCCTCAGGGAGTTTGGATGTGTCTATGGGGCTTCCATGACCTTTCCTTGTACAAGTTGTGCTATTTTCTCCTGTATTGTATACTGTCTTACCCTTCACCCAAGATACCACTTATCTACTGTCTATTTAGTATTCCCCCCCCCACCCCTCCCATCCCTGGTAACCAACAAAGATTGTTACATTTTGTGTGTGAACTTTTTCATGGGTTTTTACAATAGTGGTCTTATACAATATTTGTCCTTTTGTGATTGACTTAATTCACTCAGTATAATGTCCTGAGTGAAACTAGTTCTTAATTTTTTAAGATAATTTTATACATAAAAATAAAAAATCAGTCATCCCCATATTTTTCACATAGACATATAAAAATAAAGATGGCTTAGGGCAAAGAACCCCATGGTATACAGGTTTTAAGAAATAATTTTTTACCTCTTGGTTTCTTTTGGTGTCTTTTGAATATGCCTTACACATCTAAGACAATTTAAGAAAACTGTGAATAAAGCTATTCACGTATCCTAGGATCCTAATCTAACTGTAGAAGATTTGAGTTTCATTCTGATTTTTTCTGTAATACTCGCTCCATTGTGCATCTTTTGTGTTTCTAAATATTGAAATCAAAATATTTATGCCCATATTGATAGCAAAATATAAGAAGCTATAACTTTATAGTATTTCCAGACAATGAATATACAGTATATTTTTGCATGTAATTTTTATCTCCTTCCATCAAGTGTAACAATATGTTGAATTTGCCATGGGCCTTTAAAGCTTCAATGTTGTGAAGAGCTCTGCATGAAATTTTAAAGAGACTGGACCTTTCATCTGTACAACAGCGGGACACCTCACTATAGGGACAAGAAAGGAAGAGAGAGAGAGAGAACATTTCTGAAGCAATAGCAAAAAATAACAGCAGAAGCAATTATTTCATCAAAGGTTGATTTTTTTTCTCTTCCCTATATTTTTTTTTCAAATTTCTTAGCTGGAGATTGTCTGCCTTGTTGTCTTTGTCTCCTGGTGTAAGTTTAATTTGCAGGTTTCACATGGTCAAAATAGGAAAAAAATTCATGACAGAAAAGATGTTTATTTTAGAAGGTGATATTATTGATAATAGCATTTAAATGTATTTGCAATGGATCTGCAAGTTGGGAATGGTGGAAAGAACTAAATTTGGCATTCCCTAAAGTCCTTAGTCTGTTTATCTTCTTGGGGGAGTAAATAATATAGGTATGTTCTTGTCCCGATTTTACTTTCTCTCTTTTTCTCCTGTAAACATTAGCACAAACTTTGACTGCTCTAGGAAGATAAGAGATTTTCATCTCTTCATTTCTGTGACTAATTTCAGTATGCCTTCTTTTTATCTGGGGTGAAGGTGTGCACTCCTGGCCATGAAGCTAATTAGTACAATTTCTCGTGTAGTAGACATCATTCTACCTGCAGTGGCAATAACCAAACTTGGGCTACTGTCTTGTTTTACTTGGGTCCTGAGAAGTCCTCAAAACAAAATGCTCAGAGTTTTCTATGGACAGGTTATGAACCTCTCACTTGAATAAAGTTTAGGAGCCCTCCAGAGACCTACATCTTTGGAGCTGAGAGGATCATATACCTCTCTGGGTATTAAACGGTATTTTCTGCCCTGTTCTGCTATTTATTTGCTATAGTCTTTAACAACTTGCTCTAACTTCTCTCTCCATTTTCTTTTCTTCTCTCTAGGATTTTGAGAGGATTGATAAGATATCATTTGCTTGGGTTTTGAGGTCTTCAAAGGAAAACACCCTGTATTGGTTTTTCTCTCTCTCTGCTAAAGTAAAGCAGCACAAATTTAGTGGCTTAAAATGGCAAAAACTTATTCTTTTACAGCTCTGGAGGTCAGAAGTCGGAAATGAGTATTATGGGGTTAAAATTGAGGGGTTTTCCTTCTGGAGACTGACTGTAGGGGAGAATCAGTTTCTCTTTTTCTAGCATCTAGAGGCTGCCTGAATTCCTTGGCTTGTGGCCTCTTCCTCCATCTTCAGAGAACATCATTCCAGCCTCTGCTTCCATCATTCCATCCCCTTCTTCTTAAGATCCTTAACTTAGTCACATCTGCAAAGTGTGTTTTACCATATCAGGTAGCATATTCACAGATTCTGGGGATTGGGACATGGACATCTTTGGGCGACCATTATTCAGCCTGCCACATCCCAACAAAATTATATTACATAAAATTTTTGTAATCCTCATCCTATTTTTTATTTTTTTCATTTGTGGATGTCCAGATCATCCCATCCTTGAATGTCAATGGCTGTGCACTTGTTAAATGCACAAAACAGGGTTTTGTTCCCATCCTTTCCAAAGTTTACCCTAAGAGCCAGTCTGTGATCATCTTCAGGGAAGCAAAATTCATCCTGGGGTGGTTCCATGAGTAATTGGGATGGTTTTTTCTTTGTCTTAGAAAGCCTTGTAGAACTCTGAGGAAGCAGATTTTTAGGGTTCATCACTTATGGCTCAGCCTGATGCTTGGAGGTGCAAATATGTTGTAATCCTATTATAGTCCCAGCTATTATAAACTTCCTGAGGGTGCAGAGATATTTTCTCTCATCTCCTTACATTCGTTAAAGATCTCTCTTCATTTCTGGGACAATCTTCTCTCTGACCAAATGTTTATAGTTTTAGGAAGACCTCCCCGCCACTGCCACCTCGCTAAACTTAGTCACTTAATCCTCTGTGTGTTCCCATAGCCCTTTGTGCGTATTTTTATTATAACTCTCATCTCTTACTATTGTAATTATTTGTCTCTGTGTCTCCTACTAAACTGACTTGCTTGAGGGCAGGGATCCTGCCTTATTTATCTTCTTCTTTTGCTTGGCACCTAGTAAGCATTTGGTGTATTTTTTTTTTTTTTGAATGAGTGAAACACTAAACAATTTTTAATGGATCCCATAGCCTATAGAGTGATGCCCAGTAGATCGTTTAGAACCACATCCCCTTCTTCGCTCTCCCTCATTTTCTGTTCACTTCATGACCTCCCTGTGTTGTACTATTTTTCATTCTCCAAACCACCTTCCATTTTATCTTCAAATTATTGTTTCCACTGTAATACTGTGAAAACTAATGTTTGAGGAGTTTACTCTGTGTTAGTCTCAGTATAAAGCTCAATACCCCTATGTGGTTTATATTTCACGAATAACCATCTTGAGACTTTGAGAGCTTACATAACTTCCCAAAGACCTCACAGCTTGTAAGGAGTGGCTCTGAGTTTGAACCCAGACAGCTCAGGTCTGGAGTCTCTATTGATAACTATTGCTGCCTCCTGATATAGGCCTCCATTCCACAGGGATTGCTTAGCATTTCTAGGAAACCCTGCATTCCACTTGTGTTTATCAGGATGCTTAAAAGACCTCTAATTATTTAGGATTTGAGTTTTGGGGTGAAGTTTTATTTATGATGGCTCTTTTACAGTTGTGTGTTAGACTCTTTAGAGAACACTGGATACAGCCACTCAGGGGGAACTCCACGGAATCTACTCCAAACCACATATCTCAATCAGCCATAGCTACGAATGTCCACAACTGCTTTCCAAAGAAACACAGCTGAAGAGAGCATCAGCTATACCTTCCCTCCACCTCTTTGGTGTCCAAATTTGTTTGTCTTAAAGCAATGGAACTGATTCTTCAAATAATATCATGCAGAAACCCAATATATAGAACAGATCAAATTGGATATGAGTTTTCTATCAACATGTCCTACCAGAATTGTTCCATAGATCCTTTTCTTAAACTTCAGGACACAGCACCCTTCCCTTAAACTACCCCCACCCCGCCCTAGTTCTTTTTTTTTTTTTCCTGCCCTAGTTCTTTATGTATTTTAACTGTGGCTGTATGGGGAGATCAGCTGACCTAGGTTTGTGACAGATTTGTGATATATATATATGTTTATGTATGTATATATGCATTCTTCAGCAATGCCCTGTGTCAGTCACTTGGATTGTGTGAATTCAAAACAGGCCTAAAATAGCAAGACAGTGGAAATATACCTAAAGGACTATACAGGTTCCAAACAGGAAAAAAGCTCATGTATGGCCAGTGGATGGGCTGTTTACTTTCTAAGTGGCTTCATGGGGTGACATTACCTTGGTGAATCTGTGGTTCAGGCACTAGCCTTTGTCCTGGCTGGCTGAGGAATTAGATTTTGTCCACATATTGAGTGGCTCAGTCAGCTTGCTACTTGGACCAGATGAATCCATGGACCAGGGTCCCTGTTGCCCAGGAAGTGTTTGAAAGGAAACAGTTACTATGTGCTTCTTTGAAGCCTTTTTTTCTGTACTTCCATGGCTAAGCAATGCATTTTCTAATTGATCCATTATTTCCTTAGTTATATTAATACATGCACCAAGGATATAGTAAAGTATTGCTGGCCCAGAGCCATTCTGTCTCTAATGGGTAGAGTACCTCATGTTTAGTTAAGAACATAGGCATTGGAATAAAACAAAATAGGGGTTCAAATTCCTGGCATGTATAAAGTATGTGACTCTTAGTGATTTCCTTAACCTCTCTAAGCTTATTTTTCCATTTAGTAAAAAAAGGGATAATCACACCCACTTCTCCTAAGGTTGCTGTGAAGATTAAACGAGATATAGTGCGTGAAAATCCATGTTTGGCATGGGGAGATTGCTCAGTAATTGGTGACTTTGTTATTTTAGGTGGCCTCTCATCTTTATCCTCTGATCTAGTTTGTACTGATTTTCAGGTTTGATTTTCAGAGGATCATCTTGGTTCTCTTACTTCCAGATTCTGAGAGGCTGTTCTTTTACTTCCAAGTTCTGAGTGGTCCTCAGGGGCCAATCACAGGGTCCCTAGCACAGCTAACTGCTCAGATCTCCTCTATACCCCTGAGGAAGTCATATTACAAGAGCACCCAGTGCTAGTAATGTGTTCATATCTGTGTTCAACGCTGACCACTCCACTGATTTGTACCAGGACAAAAGTGAGGACAGCCTTCCTGAAGGCCCAACTCTGTCTTTGACTCCTTAGTTGAATCCATCTATACTTTGCCTTCTTATTCTGTCCAGGTGTATGTGTAATACAAACAAATTATACACATATCACGTAAATACCTGCTCATGGAAAATTCAAACGATAAATAAGTATTGTATATAAAATTTTTTGTGTTTCTTCATACTCCTGATCAACACCTGTTTGATAATGAATAACTGCTGTTTTAGTGTGTATCATTCTAGACTTTTTTCTATACATTTATATACTTTATTTTTAAAAAATTGTATTGCACTGTATGCATTCTTTAGCACCCTGCCTCTTGTATTTAACATTTCTTGATCTCTTCATGTTAGTACATACAAATCCACTACATTCTTTTAAATTTTTACATAGTTTTCTATTTATGAATCAGTATTTAACCATGAGAGTATTGATGGGTTTCTAATTTTTTTAATACTGAAAACAAGATTCCGATAGGGAACCCAAGGTTGAGTAAGGATAGTGTTGATGTGTTGTGAGGTTGTTAACCATTGTCATAGGGCAACATTTGTAGTAACTGTTAAATGAGGAACTACTTTGTTCTGTAAGCCTTCATCTTAAGTGAGAATAACAGCACAATTGGAAGAGCGTAGTCAATGTCACTGAACTGTGCGTGTAGAAATTTTTGAAATGGTGTATCTTTGGCTATGTATATTTTCACCAAAAAAAAAAAAAAAAGTTGAGAAGGGAGAGGGTTGACATGTTGTGGAGTTGTTAACCAATGTCATAAAACAATATGTGTGCTACTGTTTCTTGAGAAACTACTTGTTCTGTAAGCCTTCACCTGAAGTACAATAAAAAAATAATTAAATAAAACAATAAAAACAAGATTCCAGTGAATATTTTTGAGTCAAAAGGCATGCACCCAATTAACATTTTGATAGATACTACCCAACTCTCCTCCTAAGAACCTATACCAATTTATATTCCTATCAACAGTGTGCAAGAAGGCTTATTTCCATATATACTCAGCAATACTGGATCTTATTTAAGCTTTTTAATTTTTAATAATCTAATAGAGAAAACATTTCATTTTAATTTGCATTTTCCTGATTATCTGTGAGATTAGCCTCTTCCTAAAGGTTTTTTTATTTTTCTTCTTCCATTTGTACTTCTTTTGAATCCTGTTTTTTATCTTTTTCTTAGTTTTCTTTTAGGCTGCTTACCTTTATTGTTGCTTTATATGAGCTCTTGGTATATTACGGACTTTCACCCCTTCTCTGTTAAACACATCATAACTATTTTCTCCCAGTTGCTGTCCTTTAATTGTGTTTTTGATCTTTTGCTATATATAAATCAACCAAACTCATCGCCTTCTAGTTGATTCCCACTCTTAGTGACCCTATAGGAGAGTAGAACTGCCTCATAGGATTTCCAAGGCTGTAAATCTTTGTGGAAGCAGACTGCCACATCTTTCTCCTACAGAGTGGCTGGTGGGTTTGAACTGCTGACGTTTTGCTTGGCAGCTGAGTACTTAAACACGGCACCACCAGGGCTCATTTGCTGTATATAGAAGTTTTAAATTTTGTCTAGCTGTTTTTTGCTTTCTTGTTATGAAGTTTTTGAAAAATATTTTATATTTGTAAAGGAACTTGGAAGTTTAAAAATTACTCAGTCTCCTCCATGGTAAAATAGGCTAATGTTATTGATATGAAGTGGCCTCTCATATTTATCCTTTGATCTAGTTTGTATTGATTTTCAAGCTTTATTTTCAGAGGATCATCTTGGTTCTCTTACTTCCAGATTCTGAGAGGTTGTTCTTTTACTTCCAAGTTCTGAGTGGTCCTCAGGGACGAATCACAGGGTCCTTAGCACAGCTAACTGCTCAGATCTCCCAACTCTCCTCCTAAGAATCTATAGCAATTTATATTCCTATAAGAAAATTAGAAATTTTATAAGAAAATTATAGTATGTAAAGTTTAAAGATCTTGTTGCAAACTCCATCTACTTTCATATCAAACCAACAAGCATTCATCTATGAGTCGAAATTGACTTGATGGAAACAGCTTTGGTTTTTGTTTCTTTCACAAGATGTTTAGTGTGTTGATAGTAAAAAAAATAAAACATGGCTTCTGCCTTCAAGGCATTTGTATGTGAAGTATGTGCCTTAGAAAATTATGTTGTTGTTGTATGCCACTGAATTGATTCTGACTCATAGTGACCCTATAGGACAGAGTAGAACTGCCCCCTAGGGTTTCCTAGGCAGCGCTTAACCATTGTACCACCAGGGCTCCTTTAGAAACTTATATAGGTTATTATTTACCTAAGTGCGAAATTTTGTCATAGAAAAAAAGTCATATCATGATTCGAAAGGAACGAGGTCAATAGAGTATGTACACTAGTTCATGGTAAAGGCTATAAGCATAATGGAAAACGGCACTGGGGCTTAAAACCTGGGGAAAATTTAGTTATGGAGTTGTAGAACCTGTATCAGTTATCTATTTCTGCGTTAGAAACCAGCCAACACTTAGTGGTTAAAAAAGCAACCATTTATTTAGCTCATAGTCTTGCAGGTTGACTGTTTTGACTGGACTCAGCTGGGTGGTTCTTCTGGTCTGGGCCAAGCTTGGCTAATCTCACTGGGTTTGTTTATACATCTGTAGTTAGCTGATAGATTGCCTGGGGCTGACTGGTTTATGATGGCTACATCTGGGATGGCTGGGGCTTTTCTCCACATGGGCTCTCAACCTACAGCAGGCTAGCCTGGGTTTATTCCCATGGTGGTCACAGAATTCCAACGGTTCAAGAATGGAAGCTGTAAGGCCTATTGAGACCTAGGCTCAGGACTGGTATACTGCTACTTTTTTTTGCCTTCTGTTGGTCCAAGCTAGGCCAGCACTGATTCAAGGGGTAGGAAAAGCTAATCTACCTCTTGATAGGAGGAACTATAAAATATTGTGACCATTTTTGCAGTGTGCTGCAGAACTCTAATTCGGACTCATGTTTGTTGAGAATTTAATCCTTGCATTTATGTTTGATGATCACGATCAAATTCTATCTTTGACAAGACCTGGTAAAAATATAGGTAGTGGAGAGTAGAAGTCTAAATACAAATTACTTTTTATTTTCCCCTGGGAAGAATGTGTACTGCTTTTTAGAGACGCTTTCTTTCATGCTGTTTCAAACAGGACAGGTAACGAACATGACTTCTGGATTTTTAGACTGGCCAGAATGACATATGATGCTCTTTCCTTTTTTGTTTCTTCCTTTTTTTTTTCCAAACATAAGGAAAGGTGCAGAAGAAATCGTGTTTAGTTCTTGCAGTAAGTGCTGTGATCATGAATGTGAAGCATTAAATAAAAACTATACCTGACAGTTCTCTAGTTTAAAAGAGCCAGCTGCCAGTCTTGATTATTTACAGTCTTATTAACCTCTATTTTCAAGTTAGTTGACTTTGCTTGCAATTTCTGACTTAAATGATTGGTATAATTCCTCTTACTTTATTTTGGCTTTGTATAAACAGTTCTAGGAATTCCATCAATTTTTGTTTTTACTATTTGGAGGTGAAGGGAGGTGACCACCGAGTCTTTTCTCTAAGCTTCTTTCCATTCTAGCAATCGTGATAGCTCTCAGTTCAGACAGTAGATGTAAAGTTCAGAATAGTCAAATAGAACTACTGGTTTGTGGCTCCATTTATAAAGTCTCTTGGCCAAAATTTTAACTCAGAATGGAGGGTCAATAATATCTGAGTCTAACTTAAAAGAGTATATTTAAAAATAATGCTTGTTAAAAACACAAGGTTATTTCTTATTGTTCTCAATCTTTCTTACTTAAGAAGCAGAGACACCTTGAGAATTCTATATATTTATATATAAAAGCAATAGCTTTGCATGGTTTCCCTCTGGTTCTTATACCTGTACAGAATTATGCTAATTAAAATAAATATACTGTTCAGTTGATGAACAGTGTATCATCGTAGAATTGTCTGTGAATGCTGGAGCCAGAGTCTTGTTTGAATTAGGAGGATGTCTGCTAAGTAAAGGCGCCCTACAGAGATGTATAAGGCCAGAGCTTCCAGCAGTCCATACTGTCTTCATTGAGAGACATGTTTATATCTTCCAGACTAGTAATTAATCACTCAGTGGGTTTTTTTTTAAGGGAGGGTAGTGCATTCACAGAGGATCTTTTTGTACTGCCAGGAACCACAAAGCATGGGCACAATTAAAATGCTGATTTAATTTATTATAGTGAGGCATAGAACAGGAATGTTTAAATGATGTTGACAGGGTCAGAATTTCAGAACCACCTTTATAAAAACAGAAAACAAATGCCTACCCCCTTAAATTAAATTATATTAATAACATGTTTCTGTAAGTTGCTTGGAACCAAAATAAAGCTCTTGACATTAATTAAAATTTGAAGATGTTGTATCATTTGTTGTTAACATGTAGTCTTTGTTGGGGGAAATACATTTCAAAGTGATCTATTTATGAAAATTAAATGGGGGGAAAATTGCCTATTGAGCAAATGTTGCTTAATAAGGCTGCTTTTCTTAGAAATGTGGATCCTTAAGTAACTAAAATGTCTTTATATTCCAATAATGGTTTCTAATTTTGATCCTCTCAAAAATTGTCTTTGTTACTTCAATTTTGATATTTCCACACAGAATTCCATTGTCAAGAGGCTTATAAACTCTAAAACCAGGAAGGCTTTCGATATTTTGGGGTGTTGGGTAACATGTATTAGCAAAGAAAATTTCACCTGAAATGGATGTGGTTAGGTACATGGACCTCCTCCAAATACCTCTGCAGGATGAGGAGCCAAAGGGCCCCATTAGCAGCCTTTAACTAGCTCTCCTCTAATAAATGCTATGTTCTGTGTCTCGAAACTGCACTTTCCTGGTTTCACGCAAACTAGAAAGTGCCATGAGATAATGGGATAGTTGTTTGCTCTGCTGTACCACAGTGAGAGGGAGCTAATAGAGTCACCTCTGTGAGGACCTCACATGCAGATAATATTCTGAAAAGTTACACATCTCCAGTGTCATTGGGGGAAGGTATTTTCTCACCCTGGTTTAGGTTTTATTTTCTTTTGGCACTGGCACAAATGCTTTTGACTTGGGCTTTGAAAGTTGATGTTTAAGAAAACTCTTAGACAATGTAAAAAAAAAATGTGGTCTTCAGTGAATGAAATAAATAAACCATAAATGATATATGTTGTCCCCTACCACATTACTCCCATTTTTTGTAGACCTTGATAGTCCAATTATGGAATCGTAATTAATTGATCCCTGTTGGTCTTGATAATTCTGGTGGTAGGAGTGCAATTGGATGGAAGAAACCAAGTAGTTTATCTAAGTGTGTTCCCCCACTGGCTAAAATTAAAGCACTCACAGTGAAGTCAATATTTATTTTATGAACATTTATGTGCTGTGTGTTTTCTTTTGGGAAATGTCTCTGTTTTTGTGTAAAAATTCTTTGACTTAGGTAATAAATAATAATTAACCATCATTGACAAATGTCTACTCCCGTTACTCACCCCCCCCCAATCAATTTGATCACCAATTCCTGTGGCTTCTATTCCTTAATATCTAAGTGTCCCCTACCATTTCTCCCATCCTGGGCTCCCAAACTCTTATCACTACCATCACTGATTTGCTTGTCTGTCTCCCCTACTAGGCTGTAAACTATTTGTGAGCATGAATCATAGCGTATTTGGCTTGGCCATAGTAGGTGATCAGGAAGTATTCATATAAATTCATATGTATTTCAAGCTTCATATAAATAATTGAATTCAGTCAATCTCAACTGAGGGGGTGGCTCATTACCCCCCACCCCCCACCCCCCAGAGAACATTTGGCAATGTCTAGAGATACTTTTGGTGGTCGTAACTTGGGGAGTGGCATGCTACTGTGATCTAGTGGGTAGAGATCAGGGATGCTGCTAAACATCTTACAATGCACAGGACAACACACCCCAGACAACAAAGATTTACCCTGCCCAAAATACCAATAGTGCTGAGGTTGAGAAACACTGCTCTGCTTTGATTTTCAAAATGACTCTCCAGAGTACATAGACAGGCAGTAAAAGTTTCTTTACTGTGGTTTTGAGAAAAAAGATTCAAAGAGATTAAACAACTTATCTAAGTCCACCCAGGTAAGTTAGTGATAGAATCAGGAATCAAACCTTAGTCACTTGATTGCAAATTTAGACAATAGCTAGACTATTTTAATAACTTATGGGATTATTGTGGTTTTTGGCTTTAATCCTATGGATAATTACCTTAGGTTTTAGCCCTGGAAATCTGTCCATATTCTACTCAAAAGTAATAATCAGAAAGTAAGGCAGAAAATACTTTGTGTGCTCATTTGAAAGGTAATTGTCATGTCAGAGAGATTCCTTTTCATCTTGTGTAAAGATATTTCAGTTTCCTAGGCTTATATCTTAGAGTGCCTTTCTCTAACCAAGTCAGTCAGTCCATACATGGAATCTATTAACAGTGTTCTGAAAGATTAATATTAATAAATATTTTTGTATTACTGAAATTGAGACCTTGAATATCTCAATTGGCCATTATGTATTTTGGGCTAATGCCTAATTAATTTTTAAAGCAGTACCTATATGTATTCTAGGTCACTGGGTGGCACAAACGGTTTGCTCTTGGTTACTAACCAAAAGGTTGGTGGTTTGAATCTACCCAGTGGCACTGCAGAAGAAAGACCTGGCTATCTACTTCCATAAGATTACAACCAATCAAAACTCTACAGAGTGCAGTTCTACTCTGAAACACATGGGGTTGCCACGAGTCAGAATCTCAAATGTCTTCCTTGACTTTGCATGTAAATTTCTGGTTTCACCAAAGTTGGAATGGGTAACTATTCCAGAACAGCTCGGTCAAAATAGTGAAAGGATTCAAGTCTAAGTTTTCAAATTATGAAAAAGAATATGCATAGTAGAACATTATATTTTAGTTTATTATAGAGATTAAAGTATTTGAGAATTTTTCCAGTGAGAGGCAAATATAAAATTGCTAGTTGACAGCACTCCTGTCTTATCTTGTAAAATCTAAATTCAGTTAGTATTAGATTGAACCATATGAAATGGCCAATATTTGACCATTTTGGTCAACAAAAATGGCAATTTCATGGTTCAACCTAACAGTGGCTAAATACTGTGGAAATTTAGAAAACTCCAATTTTGAAATTACCAGTTGAAGAGCCATTATGAATATATTAACAAAACATCACATTATGGATATATTAACAAAAACATTGAATTCATGTAAAAATGTGTCACTTTAAGAATACCAGTGTTTGTGATAGACTGATGGTAACTGCATAATTGAACTGTCCATCTGATTCCTAGCAGAGTACAATGCTACTTCTATTTAAGAAATATAAAATTGAGAAATCTCAGGTGCGCTATAGGAAAAAAAGCAGGTAACTTGGCAATTTCATCTCCCAAATCTTATTTAAAAATCTTTCAATCCAGCTTATTTAAAGTTCTGCATTTAGCAGGAATGTTTGAACATATTATTCAAAAAAGCAAAATTACACAGACCTTGAGGTGATGTTATTTTACACCAAGATATTATACAAATATTTTTTTTAGCTCATGGAATATGGCAACTGAAAGGATTAATTTTAAATTTCTGTCAAACATGTCTAAATTGTAAATAGTAGAAACTGGTTTCCAGATCATTTGAAATCTTTTATTCAGCTGAAGACTGAAGTACACTATATCCGTTTTAGCAGGGCTGGTGTTAGGCAGAACTGTGAAATAGCCAAATGTTGTTTTCCATTTTGTTTCAGACACTTTCTTACGTTGTTTAGTGTCCACTTCTGTCAAAATCTACTTCCAGGAAAGGATCTGATAAACTCATGCACAGCAGAGTAAAATAACTGAGGTTTAGTTTGTGACCACTCTCTGAAGAAGATGGGAGGGGATAGGAACCATGCACAACTTCACAAAAGTTGAATGTACCACTGATTGGTATAGGGAAGGGAAGACCGTAAGGTGGAGAGACATGGAATTTAAATGGTTGCTGGAGATAATGAACACACAGTACAGCACAGAAGGTATTATGTAGTACAATGTGATAAGTACTAATAATAAAAGTTAAAATATGAGGAAGAGGGATTAGTTTGTGGCGCAAGAAATAAGTTGAAGAGATGGGTGGTAGATCTCAGGAGACAGATCCTAGTTTGATGAAAAGAACAGATATTGTCATGGAGTTTTGAACCCAAAAGAAGACTTTCTAATCTTTGAAAGTGATTGAATGTATATCCAGATCTGTCAACCCCAAAGCTGGTCACCCATCAGAAAACATAGGTGAGGGGCTTGTTAAAAATACCCCAGTGGTTCTGACTTAATCTGTGTGGGGCTAGAAATCTGTATTTTGTTCAGCACCTGAGGTAATTCTGATGCTGCTGGTCCATGAACCAGCAGATGGAAATCACTGATCTAAATGACCATTTGATGAGGATATTATGGAGGAAATTCAGGCATCACATGGAAGATTGGGGAAGAATTCAGTTTCATTTTATTAAATATTTTTTTAGACTGTTTTAGTGTGATCCCCCTCCCAATGTTTTATTATGAATATTTCCAATGCTGAGAAGGTGAAAGAATTTTACAGTAAACACCTGTATCTTTACCAACTAGATTCTCTTATTAACAAAATTTTACTATACTATCTTTATCATATATCTTTTGAGGTCAAATTTACATACAATGAAAAGTACAAATCTTAAGTGTATCATTCTGTGAGTTTTGACAAATACATTCATCTGTGTAGTCAAAACCCCTTTCAAATGTAGAACATTATGATCACCCTGGAAAGTTCTCTCATGTCCTGTCCCCAGCAATCTCCAACCCATACCCTCTGCCCCCAACCAGGGAACCACTGTTGTGATTGTTTTTCACTGTAGATTAGTTTTGCCTATTCTAGATCTTCATATAAATGAAATCATACAGTATGCATCTTTTGTTTAAGATTTCTTTTACTCAGCATAATGTTTTTGGGATTCATCCCCATTGTTTTATGTCTCATTTATTTTTACTGCTGAGAAATAACATTTTTTAGTGTCTGCTATGTGCTAGGCAAAGTATAGACGCTGGGCTTACAATGGTGAGCAAAGTCAGCCCTGGTCCTTGCTCTGATGGTGCTCGCAGTTTGGAGGTGGACCTTTAATATTCCTTCCAAACCTTAGATGCATTGTCATTGTATCAGAGACAGCCTGTCTTTAGGTGTGCTATTAGTCTTACAATGTATTTCTATTCAGGCAGGTAAAGATGTCTAGATTTTAGTGCTTTACTTTTCCAAGCATCCTCTTCTCTCTCAGTTATAGAGGGAACTAAATAAATCTGTCAATAAAATAAAATATATTAGCTAATCTGTGAATAATCATGTTTATTATTGTTGTTAGTTGCCATCTAGTCAATTCCAACTCATGGTGACCCCATGTATGCAGAGTAGAACTGCTCCATAGAATTTTCAAGGCTGTGACCTTTTGGAAGCAGATCGCCAGGCCTGTCTTCTAAAGTGCCACTGGGTGGGTTCAAATTGCCAACTTTTTGGCTAGTAGTTGAGCACTTAACCATTTGCACCACTCAGAATAATTATAGTTTTTATTTTTTTTATGGACAGCCTCATATACCCAAAGAAAAACAGAGGCCCATGGACCTAGTACTTCTCTATGATGAATGAGATGAACGAGGGGTAGGCAGTATTTGACCAAGTTTCTCTTAGCATAGAGAAAGCAGAGTTGGGGTAATTATTGGGGATTTCCTAAACTTAGAAAAAAATTGTAACTTATCTAAGTAATTTGGAACCAAATGATCTAGATAATCATCCTAGCTTCAGAGACTCACCTTTTCAGCTTATTCAATAAGAGGGTAGTTGTTGCTGTTAGGTGCCATCAAGTCAGTTCTGACTCATAGCTTCCCTATGTGCAACAGAACAAAACACTGCCTGGTCCTGCGCCATCCTCACAATCGTTGTTATGCTTGAGGCCAGTGTTGTAGCCACTGTGTCAATCCATCTCATTGAGGGTCTTCCTCTTTTTCGCTAACCCTCTACTTTTCCAAGCATGCTGTCCTTCTCCAAGGACTGATTCTTCCTGATAACCAAAGTATGTGAGATGTAGTCTTGTCATCCTTGCTTCTAAGGAGCATTCTGATTGTACTTCTTCCAAGACAGACCTGTTTGTTCTTTTGGCAGTCTGTGGTATATTCAACATTCTTTGCCAACACCACAATTCAAAGGCGTCAGTTCTTCAGTTTTCCTTATTCGTTGTCCAGCTTTCAGCAGCATATAAGGTGATTCAAAACACCACGGCTTGGGTCAGACGCACCGTAGTCTTCAAGGTGACATCTTTACTTTTTAACACTTTAAAGAGGTCCTTTCAAGCAGATTTGCCCAATGCAATGCGTTTGATTTCTTGACTGCTGCTTCCGTGGGTGTTGATTGTGAATCCAGTAAAATGAAATCCTTGACAACTTCAATCTTTTCTCTGTTTTTACTTATTTGTCCAGTTGTGAGGATTTTTGTTTTCTTTATGTTGAGGTGTAATCCATACTGAAGGCTGTGGTGTTTGATCTTCATCAGTAAGTGCTTCAAGTCCTCTTCACTTTCAGCAAGCAAGGTTATGTCATCTGCATAATGTTAATGAGTCTTCCTCCAATCCTTCATATAGTCTGGCTTCTTGGATTATTTGCTCAGCATACACATTGAATAAGTAAGGTGAAAGGACACAACCCTGACACACACCTTTCCTGACTTTAAACCGCAGTATCCCCTTGTTCTGTTCGAACAACTGTCTCTTGATCTAGGTACAGGTTCCTCATGAGCACAATTAAACGTTCTGGAATTCCCATTCTTTGCAGTGTTATCCATAATTTGTTATGATCCACACAGCAAATGCCTTTGCATAGTCAGTAAAACACAGGTAAACATCTTTCTGGTATTCTGTGCTTTCAGCCAAGATCCATCTGGCATCAGCAATGATATCACTCATTCTACGTCCTCTTCTGAATCCAGCTTGAATTTCTGGCAGTTCCCTGTAGATGTACTGCTGCATCCACTTTTGAATGCTCTTCAGAAAAATCTTACTTGCGTGTGATATTAATGATATTGTTTGATAATTTCTGCATTTGATTGGTTCACCTTTCTTGGGAATAGGCATAAATATAGATCTCTTCCAGTCAGTTGGCCAGGTAGCTTTCTTCCAAATTTCTCGGCATAGATGAGTGAGGACTTCCAGCGCTGCATCTGTTTGTTGAAACATCTCAATTGATACTTCTGAAAATACTAGTAGATTCAAGAAGAAAGAGGGGAAGGATGATAATGGGCTGTGAATTTAGGTTTGTATGAATGTTATTAAGACAACAGTAATCATGAGCTGTGTGGAAGTACTGTCCATGGCAGTGCCTATGTGTGAGGTAGAATGTGCATTCTCCAGCCTCGATCATGTGAATTCATTGCTGGGACTGGGACCCTGGAGCAGAGGTAGTGACCAGGAAGGATGCAGATGTGCATTGAAATTGAGAGGTGATATTGATGAATAAGTAGCAAGATCAGTGGCTGGAAAAATGAGAGATGAGGTTCAAGGTTTGTGTCAAATGGGGTCATTCAGTAGGATGTTTGAGATGGAGATTATACCTTATGTGAGGTATAGTCAAAGAACTTGATTGTAACTCCAGTGTTTCTCATCTTGTAACTCAGATCCTTGGAGTAATGCACTTATAAGAGCAATGCACTTATTTTCAGGAGCACACTGGCAAACCCTAGTCCTTAGAATGGTACTAGTTTTAATGAAATAATTATTTTACTTGTATAGGAAGTTGGTAGGCTGAACATTGCATTTATTTAAACTTTCTGCTAAACTAATAATTTTGGAATTATGCTCTTTGATTTCATAGATACTGGTGGTGTGGAAATTTGCTGCATTTCCCTTAAATATGCTCCTAGTAAAAGAATGATTTACATACCTGGTAATATCCCCTTTTTACTTTGGCTTTATGTAGAGGTGTGTTCATTTTTCTACCTTTTAAGATTGCTCCTTGTCCAGAGCCTGATTCCTGGGTCTGGAATCAGAACCTGGAATGCTGCTTATGAGAAGGGCTCCTGAGGCCAAACTAAAGAGGTCAGGTTCCAGAAAGCCTGTCTGAACAAACACAGAGCTTGGAAGAGAATAGGTCACACACTAGGGGATAAAGTGTTGGTTGAGGAATGGGAGAGATAACATGTAGATCAGGCAGCCCCAGATCTGGCCATGGGCTGGAATGGACTTGAGGCCAGAAAGGTGAAGCTGAGGTCAGCAGGGAACAAGGAGCTGAGAGTACTGATGAATGTCAGGGTTAAGCTTAACAATGGACACCACATCTGTTTGCTGTAGTCTCACTCTCTTGGGCCTGGGACCTGAAAGCAGGGCAGAACTGGACATTCCTATATACTTTAACCATACCAGCATTAATAACCAAGCATCTTATTGTGCATCTATTGTGTATAGAATATAAGATAAAGACATTACAGACCTTATTTTGAAGAGTCAATAATCTGCTTTTGGAAGAAAAGACAGAGCACATGTCTGAAATTGCAGATAACAAAACAATACATCAATAAATATAAAATTATCCAAAATTCAATATATAAGTGTAAGGGAAAGGAAATAGCAACATGGGGAGGATCCATGATTTTATTTTGCTGAATGTAGAGCCAGTCCCGCAAACGTTCATCTCTTGTAAGAATGTCAACAATTTCAGAAGAATAAAAAGTGGAGAACGCAAGATATAAATTTTCGTAAAGTTAATTTAAAAATACTTTTATATCTTAAGACTATGTCCTGTAAGAAAAGTTCACTGATACAATGCAAAAAAAAAAAAAATCATGCAAAAGCAAATCTTCCCCCAAGTCAGGAGTACTTATTAAATACCCATGCTTTGTCCAGCACTGTGCTAAAAGATATTGATGTTGTTGTTAGCTGCCGTCAAGTCACCTCTGACTCATGGTGACCTTATGTATAACAGAACAAAATGTTGCCCAGTCCTGCGCCATTTTTATGATGGTTGGTATGTTTGAGTCCATTGTGGCTATTGTGTCAATCCATCTCATGGAAGGTTTCCCTCATTTTTCCTGACCATCTACTTTACTAACCATGATGTCCTTTTCTAGTGATTGGTCTTTTCTGGTGATGTGTTCAAAATAAGCAAGTCAAAGTCTCTCCATCCTTGCTTCTAAGGAGCATTCTGGTTGTATTTCTTCTAAGACTAATTTGTTTATTCTTATGACACTCCATGGTATATTCAGTATTCTTCGCCAACATTACAATTTGAATGCATCAATTCTTCTTCTGTCTTCCTTTTTCGTTGTCCAGGTTTCACATGCATTGTAAATAAAAGGGTAAATGTAGGTCTCTTGCCTTCTACATTCAAATCAGAGAAACAAAATTCTGAGGAAACATCAAGCACAATATAAAATGACTAGATGAATGTTGCAGTTTATTTTTATGATTTTAAATCATATCGGTAATGTTACCTGTCATGGACTGAATTGTGTCTCCCAAAAATATGTGTGTCAATTTGGCTGGGCCGTGATTCCCAGTATTGTGTGATTGTCCACCATTTTGTCATCGGATGTGATTTTCCTATGTGTTGTAAATCCTACCTCTATGATGTTAATTAGATGGGATTGGTGGCAGTTATGTTGATGGGGCAGGACTCAAACTACAGGATTTAGATTGTGTTTTGAGCCAGTCTCTTTTGAGACGTAAAACAGAGAAGCGAGCAGAGAGACTGGGGGACTTCACACTACCAAGAGGGTGGTGCTGGGAGCAGAGCGCGTCCTTTGGACCTGGCGTTCCTGTGCGGAGAAGCTCCAAGACCAGGGGAAGATTGATGGCAGGGACCTTCCTCCAGAGCTGACAGAGAGAGAAAGCCTTCCCCTGGAGCTGGCACCCTGGGTTTGAACTTCTAGCCTAGTAGACTGTGAGAGAGTGGACTTCTGTTTGTTGAAGTCATCTACTTGTGGTATTTCTGTGATAGCAGCACTAGATAGCTAAGACATTACCTTGGTTTCTTTCTTTTTTTTTTTTTTTACTTATCTTTCTTCCTCTAAATGTAATGTTTCTTTTCTCTGTCAGTCTTCAAGATTTTCTCTTTTGGCTTTGGTTTGACCTTGTGTTTTGTTGTTTGTTTTTTTCCTTTTAAAAAAAAAACCTGCTGGGCTTCTCTGGATTTCTTGGATCTGTAGTTTATTTGTTTTTCATTAATCTTGGGAAATTCTTGGCCAATATCTCTTTCAAATATTTTCTTTATTTCTCTTCTCCTTCTCCAACTTCAGTTATACATATGTCAGATTGTTTGATATTAATACTCTCTTCTTTTTTTTTTTCTTTCCAGTTTCTTATTTTCGTTATATTTTCTCTTTGTGTTTTACTTTGGCTACTTTCTATTAATTTATCTTCAGATTCACAGATTATATCTTTAGCTGTGTCCTGTCTGTTAATGAGTCCATCAAAAGAATTATTTATTTCCAGTATTGTTTATTTCTAGCATTTCTATTTGACTCTTTTTTTCAATATAAAGAGTGTTAAAACTTCCTGTGTGTTCATGCATGTTGTCCATCTTTTCCACTAGATCCTATAACATATTTATCATTGTTACATTAAAATCTTTGTTTGACAGTTCCAACATCTAGGTCCTCTCTATTTTTGGTTTTTTGTATTGCTTCATCATTTGACAATAGACAGTCCTACTTTTTCGTTTGTCTTGTAGTTTTTTACTAGATGCTGGTCATATTGTATAGAAGAAGAGACTGAGGTAAATAGTATTTTTACCTGGTAATGGACATGCCTCTTCTTCTGTCATGCCATTAGTATAGACATTGTGTTAATCTACTTAGGCATTGACCTGGATTTGAATTTTGTTTCTACAGTTACCTTTAGTTCATTACAGGCTTCAAATTACCCCAGTGGTGGCTGTTGCCTTGTGCTTAGAGTGGGGCCTAGAGTGCTGGAGGGTTTTTCCTCAGTATTCTTGTTCTACCCTGCTGGCATGAGCTACAGAAGTGGTTGCCTTTCACGTTTTTGCTCCTCCCCAGTGGTAGACTGCTATTACTTATTAATTAGTCCTAGGCTTGTGGTGGAGATGGAGGGGTTCTCTATAATGCTGGTCCAGTCTCAGTCTTAGGTAGGGCCTATATACTGAGTCATGGGGTTAGGGATTTCTTACCTTTCCTTCACCTTCCTCCCCATAGTAGCAAACTCTGCCTTTTCTCTGTGGTTAGTTTTAGGTGCGAGAGAATTTCTTGTCTCTTTCCCAGTAATAGCTGACCTCTGCTTGGTATCAGTGCAGAATCCTGGTCCCAAGGAAGTTTCTTGCCCTCTCCAGAGGCAGAGGGTTTGTGCTTCTGCTCCTTCCCCAGAGACAATGGATCTTTGCCAGTGGATTGTGAGGCAAAAGATTTTGTTTTCCCTCTTTTGGTGGCTTAAGGTTTTTGTTTCATAAAAAGAAAGGGTCCAGGGATGTGGATAGGGCTTAGTACATGTTCCCAGCAATAGCAGATATGTCACCTGTCCTGCACTCGGTTTTTCTCATGAGCGTAAATATCCAGTGGAGAATTGTGGAACAAAAATCGTCAGCAGAAACGTCCCTTGTGGCTGGGCCTTCTAGCTATTCTAAATTGGCATGTCATACCACACTTGTTCTTTATGAATTAATTAAAAATTTGCCTGATATCTTCTTACCTGCTTGTATGGTGACTACCTTTTTCTCCCTTGCTCTGCCAAGGACTAAACAGTTTGTGTGTCTAGTATCTCCTTGGAAAGGTTTGCCCCTCTTTGGAATTACCTGGTTACTATGACTTCAGCCCTCTGGTAGACTCAAGAATAGTTACAATTTTGTAGATTATCTGTTTCTTGTTAGAGTGGAAACAACATTCTTTTCTGTCATTCCACATCATAAGTGGAAATGGAACTCTTAGTTTTTTACTTAACATATGTGCGTGTGTATTACCATGATAATTAAAAAACTGTTTTTTTGCAGAGGGATCAACTAGAAAGCAGTGAAAAAATTCAAAGAAGAGACTTAGCCATCCTTTTTGCCTTCATATTGGTAAGGCAGTTGAAATAGTTGAAGCAATGTTAATAGTGTTAACCTTGAAATTCCCTAAGTATAATTCTGAATTCCAAGTCCTAATGTCTTTGAATTCTAACCAGCCTCTACTCTTCCTCAATTCTCCCCCGCTCTGCTCCCAAGGAATCAAATGGAAGGATTGAGGCTGAATATTTCCCACTGCAAATTGAGCAAAGGCTCCAGAAGCTAGATGAGCAATGTAGGTGCTGAGGGGTCTCTGGCAGTCACTATAACAGCAACTGTGTGTAGAGGGCAGGGCTAACTGGAAGCAAAGAACAACGCAGGAGAAAAGGAGGGAGAAATTGTTTTTTCCAGTGTGTGCATAGTTACAGATTAAAATCAGGCCAGATTTTTATCAAGATTCTATTTTTTTCTGAAGTTTTTCTTTTTTAGTTGTAAGTACTTTATAAGCTAAAATAAATAAACATGTAAGGCCACAGTGGAATAAATATATTGGAAAATGCAATAGATTTCTGAACTTGTACAGACAAGTTAACTTTCCATGTTACCCATGGGATTTTTCTTTCTTCTTCTTCTTTAAAGCATTTATTATATATTTTATATTCTTAAGAAGCAAATATTCCATTGTGTTCCAGGACTAGGTTTTGTTTTCATGTGAATATAGAGAAAAGATTTTCCCATATTTCTTCAAATATAAGATGCAATTCTGCTGCAAAAGACCTCTTTAAAGTGTTAAAAAGCAAAGATGTCACCTTGAAGACTAAGGTGCGCCTGACCCAAGCCATGGTGTTTTGAATCACAGCATATGCATGTGAAAGCTGGACGATGAGTAAGGAAGACCGAAGAAGAACTGACGCGTTTGAATTATGGTGCTGACGAAGAATATCGAAGAGACCACGGACTGCCAGAAGAACAAACAAATCTGCCTTGGAAGAAGTACAATCAGAATGCTCCTTAGAAGCAAGGATGACAAGACTACATCTCACATACTTTGGTTATCAGGAAGAATCAGTCCTTGGAGAAGGACAGCATGCTTGGAAAAGTAGAGGGTTAGCGAAAAAGAGGAAGACCCTCAATGAGATGGATTGACACAGTGGCTACAACACTGGCCTCAAGCATAACAACGATTGTGAGGATGGCGCAGGACCGGGCAGTGTTTTGTCCTGTTATACATAGGGTCATTATGAGTTGGCAGTGACTTGATGGCACCTAACAACAACAACAACAACACAACATAAGGTGCACATTTCTTTTATACGTTTTAATATCTCTGAAACTGAGATTGTTTTCTAATTGATGGACAGTCATAGCTTAATTGGCACAGTTTTTTTCTTTCTCTTGCTAAATAAAATAATACTGTGTCTTACAATTGATGGCATCTTAGATCTGAGGAAATATGATATTACATGGGTGATTTCACTGATGAGGAAATTAATAACCATCTTTTTTTTTTTTTTTGTAGAAGTGAGTGGAACTTTTTTGACATTTACTAGATTAATCCATCCACAAGGAATGATACCTGACTGTGTTTGAGACAAAAACTTTATATTTGGAATTAAAAATGCACTAAATTATACTTTCCACCTGCTATAAAATAAAATGCCTCTATTCCTATAGATTCATGGTATTTTTATTTTACCCTTTGCACCTCATTTTAATCATGATCTCTTTATAAGACTGACCACTCTGTTTTTATTCCCCCTCGTTATTTTCACAGCAGCTGGCTGACTGTGTTTGATATTCATAAAAGCATCATCCAATATTATATACTCATAGAGAAATTGTGCTTAAGTGAGCATTTGGTACTGTAGTTCTTTCTTTCTTTAAAGAGGACAGGTGTGTCTAAGGGACAAAATTTTAGTGACTTTACTATGTAAATGGTGGCAGAAGTCTATAGCAGGAAAGATTCTTTAGCTACTTTATGAATTAAAGTTTATAGATTATAATTTGTTGTTTTTGACTCACAGGGACCAAGTTGTCTTGATTACAGTTTCTGTACAGCAAAGGGTGAATGAGCTTTAGCCCTTTTCTGAAAGGCTAGATATATAAAATAGTTTTAAAAAACTTAAGTTATTCATAGCCACTAATAGCTTTTATTAATTAAAAGCAAAGACTCTTAGTTAAACTAAATATATATATGACCTTGACATCAAAAAGTACACTCAGGTCTTTAATGGATTTGTTAATTGTTCTTTGATGTTGAGTTATAAATGTATATAGCTGGTAGTTCAGATAATTTGGGAAAGTAAATATTCTTTCACACTATCAACACAGAATTCAGAGCTGTTCTCTGAAGAGCTGTCACTTAACACAGAAAAGTAAAGCTATGTAAAGAAAACTATTTCTTTTTCTACTCTGACTTAAAACATTTAGTGTGATTTCATAACTTTTCTTAGATACTGTCTCAATCATTCTCCCTCATATATTCAGTCTTTTTTCCAGTAACCCACAAGATCTTTGACCCATGTATTCTGAATAAACAGATGAAGGAGGGCAATAAGGTAGAATTCTGCTAGAGTAAAATAAGCACATTCAAACTAGAGTCTTGACATGTGTATTGAAACAATTACAAGGAGTCATAACCAGTCCTCTTTTCAAGTCAGTTGCTTTGGGGCTCAATCTGGGGCCATCTTTATTTGAGCAGATTTTGTATCTCTTGAATGTGTACAGAGGCTCCTTCTAGTGCTCTAAGGGAATAATTCTAGAACCACATATACTGAATTAAAACCAAAAACAATTGAAGTTAATAACTATGATATTTTAACAAATTAGAATGAGAATAAAGTTCAAAATTAGCTCCACCATGTAAATGTAATTTAAATGAAATGCTTCTGAGAGAGCATTTTATTTAAATTATAAATTAAGGAATCTACCACAACTTCATAGAAATACTCTTTCCACTAGAAAAGCTGCTTTTTTCTTACGTTTTATAACTGCCAAGTTTAAGTGAAATTCATACTGAATGTTTTATACCACTGATTGCTTTTTAGTTAAGAAATAAAAAATGAAAGAGAAACAAGAAATACATGACCTATAGAAGTATTAGATATGTATGAAGTGGTCTTTGGGGTTAATGGGTGTTTATAAAAGAATTCAAAAGGATAACATGCATCAAAAAGGGTGGAAAATATTTAAAAGCCCAATCACTATGTAACATGTAATAATTTCAATGTTTCTTGAATGTATAAGAATATATTTTAAAAAATTACAAAGTCCTATGGCTTCAATGCAGATTCATTCAGAGAAAGGGAAGAAAGAAAGAAAGAAAAAAGCCCTTTGTAAAATATGGAAACCATCTCGAGTTAAATAAATGCCAGAAAAAATTATAATTGTAAAAATGAGATGTTGACTATCGTTATTACAGTGGCTGTGTTGTTTCCAATAACAATTTGGCATTTTATTTAGTCTGTAACAATCTACAATTGAAATATAAAATAAAGATTTTTCTTTTATTTCCCTCTGAAGTTCTGTGCCAAGCTAAGCAGAACTGAACGAAACATCTGTGGGTGATTAAAACAAGCTTTCCTATGGGGTTTTGAATAGAAAGTAAACATGGATTTTATCCATAGTCAACAGCATTTACAAATGTAAAGGGAGGAAGCTACTGAGTTTTTGAAGAATGAGCTGCTAGAGAGGAAATAGAAGTATGGAACAGCAGATGGCGATAATTAGTTCCATACGGTGAAAGGCTTCTATTAAAAAAAAAAAAAAAAGAGTGCACTGCTCTGGTTGGGTGATATTTTACTGAAGCAATCTTTGTGTCTTATTTCCTGTCTTTGTCTTTCTAGAGTAGTCCTGTCCTGTGAAGCCAAGCAAATGTGAGCAACATACTATGTGAGAGTTTTTATTTGGAATCTATGTTGGTGCTGGTGAGTGAGAAACCCCGTGTTTAGGGGGTTATCCAGACTGGTGAGGTTCCCTAGTGGACATCCACCCATCTCTTTTACCTGGAATTAAAAATTCTCTAATCTTTCCTATTTATCTTTCGTTAGTCGTAGTTCCCTAACTTCCCAAGACCATGTACTGTAGTACTTAAGAACCCTGGCTTTGGCACCAGATTGCCTGGATTCGAATTCTGCCTCCCCCACTCACTAGCTGTGTGACCTTGGACAATTACCTAACCTTTCTATGCTTCAGTTTTCTCATCTGTACAATGGGGGTAGTTATAAAGCCTGCCTTAGACTTGTTGTAAGGATTAAAATGAATTACTGTATTTAAAATATGCCCACCAGAAACACTGGGGGAATTGTTAGAACTACATATTCCTGGGCCCCAGACTAGACCTACTGAATCTGAATGTCTATACTTTTTGATCACAGATTACTATCAGTAAAAGTTTTTTATCATTTACTTTCATTACAGGCTTGTTCATGTATTTCATAATTTACAGGTACTATTGTTCAACGCTGGTGGCATAGTGGTTAAGAGCTAGAGCTGCTAACCAAAATGTTGGCAGTTTGAATCTACCAGCCGCTCCTTGGAAACCCTATGGGGCAGTTCTACTCTTCCTGTGGGGTCGTTATGAATTGGAATCGACTTGACTGGCAACGGGTTTGGTTTTTTGTTTTTTTTTTAAATTGTTCTAATGAGGAGCCCTGGTGGTGCAGTGGTTAAAATGCTCAGCTGCTAACCCAAAGATTGTCAGTTGGAACCCACCAGCTCCTCCACGGGGAGAAAGATGTGACAGTCGGCTTCCATAAAGATTTATAGCCTTGGAAACCCTATGGGGCAGTTCTACTCTGTCTTGTGTGTTGCTAAGAGTTGGAATTGACTGGACGACAATGAATTTGGTTTTTTTAGTATTGTTCTAATATCGGAGTTGCTGAGTGGTGTAAATGGTTAATGCAATTGGCTGCTAACTGAAAGATCGGAAGTTCAAGTCCACTCAGAGTCACCTCAGAAGGCCTGGCAATCTACTTCTGAAAAATCAGCCACTGAAAGCCCTGTGGAGCATAATTCTACTGTGACACACATGGGTCTCCATGAGTCGGAGTCTACTCCACAGCAACTGTTTTTTTAAATTGTTCTAATATAGTGTATACATTTTATAACATACACAGGACAGAATTTAAAAGAAGAGTGAAATAAAAAATAAGTATAAAAAGTTCTAACGTCTTTCCATATCCCAGTGGGTTAGGATTCGGTGGTCACTGGTTTAGAATGTGTTTGCTGAGTTGAACTAAGTTGAAAAGAGTAGCACTAACGTCCACCAGCCAGAATCTTCAGGAAACAACAAAACAACAACAACATGGCCCCAGAGCTCTGGTAATCAGTTTCTCCAGGTCCTATGCAGGTGGCAAGGCCGAACGTGAAATCCTGTTCCCATTTCCCTGTGTTTTGCATTTCAACAATATTTTTGTTTAGTTTTATCTCTTTGTTCTTTGTACTTCTTCCTACTGCCCATCAACTCACTCGTTGCAGTTGTGACCTTGACAGTATTCAAAACCCTCTATTCTTAGCCACAAGTATCTGTAGCTTTCAAACAGATGAAGAAAGCTCTTTGTTTTTAGTCATTGTGAAAGGGTTCTGTACTGCCACCTTATTTCAGTTTTCTTCTCAACTGGCAGCAGTTGCAGTGGCTGGCTTAGTTCTGGGTCACCAGTGACCCTGCCTGAGTTTTGCTGCATCAACATGCAGAGGTGTTAATCTTCTTTTGTTCCCTCTCGCAGCCTTTCCCTAGCTTTGTAATTATCCAAGGTGGTAACAGCTCTTAAGAACACACTCTGTCACCTTGAAATCAAGTGGGTTTTAGCTGAAAATTCAGGCAAGGTCTTAAAGATGTTGTTTCTTTCAACTCTGAATAGTGAGGGAGAATTTGAACATGACAGTCCTCGCTTGTAATGATATATAGATGATGGATTCCCATTACCCTGCATAATGTGGGATGTTGACATTCTATTCAAACATGTAATCCTTGTCATCGAGTGTGAGAAGGAGGAAGATTGCTACCTGAAATAGAGGCAACACAGTATGGCACTGCAGAGAAATGACATAAACCCCTAAATAATAGCAATAATCATTTTCCACTTTTTTCATGCCAGTTTTAGAGTTACATGATGTCCTATAGTACTGTTGTCATGATTCTGAGTGGCTGTTCTGGTTCTGAATATTTAGGGCACAGCTCATTATACAGATTCATTAAATACATGTTAACATTGATTATATATGGTTATTGAAACAAAGTATTTGATTTACATTCTTCAGAATCAGATCTTGTAATCAGAAACATTTCATTGCTGAATTACTTGTATTTAAGCTTCATTTGGTTTGTAATGCATATTCTTCTACTCTGTTAAAATGTTGAAGATAGATAAAAACCATTGCTACTTTAATGACAAAAACTTTGTGGTAAATATCCAAGAACAACAAAATGGTAATTCACATTGCTATTTATCTAGAGAGATTTAAGAATAGGGTGTTTATTTAATTTAAATGTTCCATATGTACCGTATGCTGATTAACAATTTGTAAATAATTCAAATGGAATAAAACAGTCACAACAATATAGAGAATTCAATCTATCAGGTATCTTGGAGGAACACGGTAAAAGCCTAGAATTAAATTTCCCCATGCCCCCTCCTAAAAATCATACAAGGAGAAAGCAGTGTAACATAGAGTCAATGAGGAGGTGACTTTTGACCTATGTGATGAGAAGGAGTCAGTCATTGAAGATCTGCAGGAAAACCCATTCCAGACAGAGGCAATGGTAGTTGCAAAGGTAGATGCAAAAGTGAGATGCAAAGGCTCCGGAGTAGGAATGAGTTTACGTACTGGAGGAGCAGAAGGAAGACATATGCGGCTTGACTGAAGTGAAGGATAGGAAGAGTGTTAGGAGATGAGGGTGGAGGTAGTCAGGAACCTGAGCATGCTGGGCCTTATAGACCAAAGTAAGGAATTTGGATATTATTATAATGCAATGGACAGCCATTGGAGCATTTTTAAGCAGAAGAGTGACATGGTTTGATTTACTTCTTTAAAAGATCACTTTGTTATTGGGATAATCGGTGAAATTTGAATAAGATTCATAGGTTAGATAATAGAATTTGCTTCAGTTTTAATTTCCTGATTTTGATAACTGTGCTCTGTTTCTATAAGAAAAAGTCTTTGTTTTTAGGAAATACACCTGGAAGTATTCAGGATTAAAGGGGCAAGATGTCTCAAATGGTTCAGTGGTGTGTGTGCATATGCGTGTGTGTGTAGGGAGAGATGGAGGGAGAGAGAAGAGAATGATAAGGAAATGTGGTAAATGTTACTTTTGGGGAGTTTGGGATAAGGTACACAGGGATTCTTTGTTCTATTCTTGGAACTTTTCTGAATGTCTGAAATTATTTCAGTATAAGAAGTAAAAAAAGATCATGCTGGCTTCTGTGTAAGGAATGATTTATAGGCAGGCAAGTGTGGAAACAGGAAGACCAGTAAGAGAACTATTGCCGAGGTCAAGGAGAGCAATGATTGGCTTGGACTGAGGCATTAACAGTAAAAATAGAGAAAAACGATCAGATTCAAGATACATTTTATTGCTGGGACATGCCCATAAGTGTATGTGGTTGGTGAAGGAAAGAGAAGAACAATATATAACCCTTGGGTTTCTGGGCTATGATGGTGCCATTTCCTGAGATGGGAAGACTCGAGTAGTTCAAAGTATGGAAACAGTCATTCTGATTTAGGTTGCTGGAGTTGGTGGTAATGGCACTTACAATCTGCTTTTTACAAAAGTTTACTCCCTAGTGTAACAGAACCAGAAGCTCAGTTACTGTAGGGGTCAATTAGTTTTGTTCTTTTTCATTGGTGGGTGTTTTTGTCTTTGCAAGAATAAGCCATTTGTTGCAAGAGAACAAGCATGTGAATGGATCAGTGAAAATCTATCACTATACTAGGCTAATCAACTCAAAGTATAATGTCACTATTGTTGATGAGCCAAAAACATGGTAGTTATATACAAGAGTAATTATGCAGAAAAATTTCAAGAGAAAATGTTTTTAGACTATAATATATGCTTATAGTAATAAATTTAAACAATATGAAAATAAAAGTGCAATTTTCCTTCTCCCCTAAGTCCATGCCTCAGAAATAACCTCTACTAACAATTGAATGGAAACCCTGGTGGTGTAGTGGTTAAGTGCTATGGCTGCTAACCAAAAGGTCAGCAGTTCGAATCCACCAGGCACTCCTTGGAAACCCTATGGGGCAGTTCTACTCTGTCCTGTAGGGTCGCTGTGAGTCAGAATCAACTTGATGGCTGTGGTAACAATTGGATGTTCTCCTTCCATATATTTTTCTATCCCTGTACAACACTATTCTCTAACCCTTCACACACATACACATGCATAATTGTAATTTTTTTGATAAATAAAAATGGGGCTGTATTAGTTATCTATTGCTGTGTAACAAATTTCCCTAAAATGTAGTGACTTAAAACAACAAATATTTATTATCTCACAGTTCCTGTAAGTCAGGAATCTGAGTGTGGCTTACCTAGGTCTTCTGCCTTGAGGTCTTTCATAAGGCTACAGTCAAGGTGCTGGATGAGGCTGTCGTCTCATCTGTAGGCTTGACTGGTGAAGGATCTGCTTCCAAGCTCACTTTTGTGCTTGTTGGCAGAATTTAGTCCTTTGTAGGGCTGTTGGCTGAAGTTAACAGTTCTTACTACCTGTTGGTTGGGGACATCCCTCAATTCCTTGCTACATGGGCCTCTCCACAGGGCAGCTCACAACATGGCAACAGGCTTCCATTAGAGTAAGCAAGAGGAAGATACCATCTCTTTGTAACCTAATCTCCAAGTAACATCCCATCATTTTTGTCATATTATATTAATTAGAAGGGAATCACTAGGTCCAGCCTACACTCAAGAGGAGGGGATCACAGAAGGGTGTAATATGGAGATCACTTCAGTCTGTCTTAGATGCTATCTACCATAGGGACAGTAATGCATATATAGTTACACAAGTTTAGTTTTTCACTTAATAATGTGCTGTAGAAAATGTGCTGTGAATCTGCCTTATATTTTTTAAAATTATTGTGTAGTGTTCCTTTGTATGGATATATCACAATTTATTTAACAATTCTACAATTAGTGGAAATTTAAGTTGTTTTCATTATTTTTGCAGCACACATATTCCTTTGACATCCGTATAAACAATTTTTGTAGGATATCCTTAGAAATGGAAAAGGGATTTAGAATTTGATGGAATTCACCAAATTGCCCTCCAAAAAGATGGTACAAGTTTAAAATTCTTTCAAGAGCATATGAGATTGCCTTTTCCCCATGTACTCACCTGTGCTAGATATTAACAATCATTTTAATTTTTGTCAATCTCTTACACAAAAATATTGTTTCACTGATTTAACTTCTATTTCTTTTAACTACTGGTGAAATTAAATGTTTTCATATGTTTATTTGCCATTTGTGTGTGTGTATATATATATATATATATATATACTTCCTTATTTCCTATTGTTTGTTTTTGAAATTTGTTCATAAAGTAGTTCATCATACCAGCTTTCATTTTTTATATGCCCTGAAACAGTTGACATAACAAGACTTGCCAGAATTGAGACTCACTCTAACCACTATATGTCAGTTGCTTTCTGGTAGGTCCATTCCCTTACTGATCTTTATTTATTTATTTTTTCAATCTGCATTAGTTTCCTATTGCTGATATAACAAATGTAGTGACTCAAACAATATAAATTCATTCTCTTACGGTTCTGGAGGTCAGAAGTCCTAAAATCAAGGTGTCAGTATGGCTGACTCCTTTTGGAGGTTCTAAAGAGAATCTATCTCTTTGCCCTTTCCAAATTCTAGAGGATGCCCACATTCCTTGGCTTGTGGCCCCTTCTTCCATCTTCAAAGCCAACAGTATAGCATCTTCAAATCTTTCTTTCTCTCTGACTCTGAAATTCCTGCCTGCCTCTTACAATGGTCCCTGTGACTACCACCCAGATAATCCAGGGTAATTTTCCCAGCTCAAGATTCTTAATCACATCTGAAAAGTCTCTTTGTCATGTAAGGTAATATATTCACAAGTTTTGGGGATTAGGATGTAGACATCTTTTTTTTTGGGGGGGGGGACACAGTATTCAGCCTACCCTACCGTCTAATGCATGATGTATTTGACTTGCTTATCCTACTTTTGTCTGTATCCCACACTTCACTCCCATCACCACTAGGATGCTAGCTCTATGAGGGCAGGGGTAATTTTTTCTGTTTTGTTTACTGCTGATATCATTAGGAATAAACCCACTGCTGTTAAGTCGATTCTGATTCATAGTGACCCTTCAGACTCAGCACTATTAAGAATAGTGTCAGCTATATTAGACATTTAATTGCTATTTTTGAATGATGAAAGAATGAGTAAGTTAACTAATGCCTTTTTGGGATTAGATCTGAAACTATCATTTCTATTTGTTTTGTGGTTATCAGTATGTTTATTTTTATATCTTTCTTTGGGTTAACTTCAGTAATTTTTATTATCCTAGAAAGCATCAATTTTATTTAGATTTTCAATATTATTGGAATATAGTATAATTAATTATATTATTTTATGTTTAAAATTTCTCCCACATTTGTGATTATGGCGTCTTTCTCATTCCTAAAGTGTTCATTTGGGTTTTCTTTCTTATTTTCTTAGTTATACTTACCAGAGATTTGTTGACTTTGTTGGTGTTTTTAAAGGACAGATTTTGGTTTTATTTTTCAAGTGTATACTCTTTTTTAAAAAAATGATTTTCCAGTTTTATCTTGATTGATTCTTTCCTTCTACTTCATTTTTCCTTATTTTGATTTTTTTCTAGGTTTTAGAGTTGTATCCTTATTTAATTTATTGCCTTTCTTATTTTCTAAAAAATTAATTTAAGGCCTCTTACTCTGAATGCTGTTTTTGTGTCATCTCATACATTTTGATATGTGGTATTCTCATTTCATTCACTTCTTTTAAAAAATCTTTTATTATTAAAAATTTAAAGATATACAACACCAGTTTCTGTAAATATGGCTAATCTCGTTTATCTACTCTCCCAGTCCCCCAGCCTTCTGGATTATTTTAAAGCAAATCCAGATGTATTATATTATCTATTAGTACTTCTATTTGCATTCCTAACAGATCAGGACTTTTAAATAAACATTATAATCTCCCAATGAAAAATTAACAAAATTCTTTAGTGTCATTTAATAACCAGTTAGTGTTTGCATTTCCTCACTTATCTCATGAATTTTTTTACACTCTGTTTGTATCAGAACCCAAATAAACCAAATAAGGTCCACATATTTCACTTGATTGATATATCTCTTTCAATCTGTAGTAGACCCTCTTCTTTCTCTCTGATATATATATATATGGATATACATGAATACATATAATTTAAAAAAAAATAAGGAATTGGGACATTTGTTTTGCAAAATTTCTTACTTCTGGATTTGGCTGATTGCATCCCCATGATGTTGTTTAACATGTTCTTCTGTCCCTGTATTTCCTATAAACTGGCGGTTGCAACTAAAGCCTTGATCAGATTCAGGTTTGAGTTTAATATTTTTGGCAAGACTCTCTCATAAGTTGTGTACTTCCTACTACATCATTTCAGGAGACTCATAATGTCTGATTGTTTCTCTTCTTGTGATATTAAGATTGCTAAGTGGACTCAGGTGTTTCTAGTTGATTCATCTATTATAAAGTTCCCCATTAGTCTTACATAATGGGTTTAGCAGTTGATGAACATTGTCCAGATATATTATTTCATTAGGGGTTGCAAAATGGTGATTTTCAATTTTATTATTTCTTCTATCAACTAAACGTTTACAAAATAGTTTCATACAGGATGAATTCTTGAAGCTTTTATTTACCATTTTTCAGAATAATGAGTTAGCACTCTGGAAACCTCTGAAGTGACTATTTTAAAAAGTATTATTACAGATGCATAAATTTTAATATGTTTGATGTGTTGCAATTCATTGAAGTCATTACTTTTTCGATGTTCACATTGTCCCATCTTTGGCCAATGGGAGGCGCTTCGCCTTGACTTCTAGTTCATTTTCACATGGCCCTTATCTTTGATAGCTTTCTTGCTTTCTGGTACAATAAGATGTTTCAGGCTTATCATGTGCAATTCTTGCCCCAGATCTGGAATCTGACATTTCTCCAAGAAGTTATGGTTCTTATTAGTGGGAAACATCATTGATTTCTAAATAGCCTATAATTTCATTCTTAGATGTTGAGTTACTCAGAAGAGATGTTTTAAAATTTCTAAGTGATTAGCTTTTTGGCTTTCCTTTTATTGTTAATTTCTTTATTTCATTGCTCTATAGTCAGAGAATGTGGTATGTATGGCTTTCTTTATGGCTTACTATTGGATTAATTAAAAATGTTTTATGGACATTTGAAAAGAATTCTGTAAAGTTATTAAATCAATTCTTAAATTGTTATTCATAAACATTGCTTATTGTTGCCTACTTATTTTTAAAAAAATTTTTTCCCATATAAAAATTTATATATACATTGTTATGTGACCCTGCTTGCTCTCCCCATAGTGTGACAGCACACTCCTCCTTTGTACCCCTGATTTCCCATGTCTATTCACCAGCTCCTAACCCTCTCTGCCTTCCCATCGCACCTCCGGACAAAAGCTGCCTGTTAAGTCTCTTGTATCTACTTGAGCTAAGAGGCACACTCTTTACGAGCATCACTTTATGTCCCACAGTCTAGTCCAATCCCTGTCTGAAGAGTTGGCCTCGGAAATTGTTTTAGTTCTGGGCCGATAGAGAATCCAAAGGCCATGCTTTCCAGGGTTCCTCCAGTCTCAGTCAGACCGTTAAGTCTGGTCTTCTTACTAGAATTTGAGTTCTGCACCCCACCTTTCTCCTGCTCCATCAGGGACTCTCTGTTAGGTTCCCTGTCAGGGTGGTCATTGGTGGTAGCTGGGTACCATCTAGTTCTTCTGGTCTCAGGCTGATGAAGTCTCTGGTTTATGTTGTTGCCTACTTATTTTGTCGGCTTTTTAAAGAGAGCTGTGTTAAAAACAACTGCTGTTATAGTGGCCTGTCAGTTCTTTTAGTTCTAAAAATATTTAAGTTTACTTATTTTGAAGGTATGTTATTTGGCATATAATGTTAGGGTCTAGGTAGAAAATATAATTATTCTTATCTGTAAGACGGGTAATTCTAAACAACATAAGATTAAATTTTCTTCTCTTCATTAAGGATTGGGCTCCACAGAAAGCAAGCATAGATTTTTGCTTTTGTTAGGAAACAAAAAAGTTCTTGGGTTTTTCTGGCAGCTCCAGTAGGAAATAACTTAATAGTATAGCCAAATGCAAACAATTAAGTGAATAGATAAATGAGAAATTATTGGACAGTGGTCAGTACAATTATTATCAAGTGTACACAATTTATTTTAATGCTGCTGCTTGGTAACCTGGTAATCTCAAGAAAACAAAGACATTTGTAGAAGGGTTGTGAAGGATTGTGCTTTTTCCTTCTCCAGAATGCTGTGAAATTACAAGAGTGTCTACATTACGAAAACCCAGTATATTACCTGAATACTCCATGGAAAGGCCAGCGACACTTGTACCAAGATGGGAAGTGTGACAGGCACTGTTTACATGACATTTCAGTACACTAGGTTGTGGCCTAGCAAAGACAGCCTGTCACCTACAAGTCTCCTTCCATTTCAACTGTTTAAAAATACAATTTCACACGTTCTTTCATTTTATTAATGAAATGCTATGCTTCAAACCAATGGGCCTGCCTGCCAGGTGGAGCTATAATTATGCCTGGGCTGTTTGCAGCTGTGCTTAGTTATAGAGCTTTAAAGAAAATAGAATTGGAGTTACTTTTATGCATCTTATTATATTTCCCCAAATCAGTACATTTATATGACAGTTAAACAATTTTTAAAGAGATTGCTGGCATTTGGGAGGGGGCAGGACAATCAAAACCTCGTGTTAAAAAAATGACATTTTTTTTTTTTTTTGGTTAACTTTAAGCCAAATTAACCCTAGAATTATTCTTTCCTTTATTTTTTTGATACAGTGCATCCATCTTTTTTCTTGAATCCTCTCTTTTTTCCCCACTTATTACCCCAAATCTGTCTGCAAACCTGGTTGTTCCTAATTTTTAAATTTCTTACCCTCTACTACTACAACCTGAGTTTAAGCCACATCATCTGTTGCCTGGATTGCTACAATAACTTTCTGTATAGAAATAGTTTGCTGTATATTCTGCATCCAGCCAGAATAATCTTTTAAAAAGGTAAATTAGATTATGTTTATCCTATGCCCCAAACCTCTTTTGGTGTCTCTTCCCAATCAGAATAAAATCTAAAGTTGTTGCCATGGTCTGTGAGGCCTTCCTTGATCTGGACCCTCTGCCTCTTCTTTCTCATTTCCTACCCTTCTCCCCCTTGCTGCCTCTAGTCCAGCCTCACTGGCCTCCTGGCTGGTCTTCAGGCATACCAAGAAGGATCCCACCTCAGGGCTTTCGCACTGGCTGTTCCCACTGCCTGGAATATCTTTCCAGTCACATGTAAAGGGTTGCTCCCTCATTTCATTCAAGTCTGTACACAAATTTTACCTAATCGGAGAGGTCTTTCCTGAAATGGACTCTACTCCACCAGGATACTGTCTGTTCCCTACTTCAATTTATTTTTTCTTTTCTTAGCACTTATAACATGATACATGTCTAGCCACAGAAATGAAAGTTCCTAGAGAGCATAGACTTTATTTAGTTTATCTTGCATCCTCATGCCTAGAAATGTGCCAGCTACATCATAAATGCCTAATCAACATTTGTTGAATAAACACTTGAAGTTCAGTTCTTGCTGCGTCTCCTGCCCTTGGATTTGGTGCCCTGTTTTCAGGAGAGTCACAATCCAAGTTCATGCTTCCTGAAATTTGAATGTAACAGCTGAGAGCCATTTCTGGATGACAATGCAATCTTACTATGTGTAGAAAGGTTGGAGGTTTGAGTCCACCCAGAGGTGCCTTGGAAGAAAGGCATGGAGATCTACCTCCAAAAAATCAGCCATTGAAAACCCTGTAGAGCACAATTCTACTGTGACACACATGGGGTCGCCATGAGTGAGAATCAATTCAGCAGTAACTGGGGATGTGGATGTGCAGAATGACCTGTTGTGCACAGTTACTCCTCAGTATCTGCAGGAAATTGGTTCTAGGACCCCCACAAACACCAAAATCCTTGAATTCTCAAGTCCCTTATATAAAATGGTGTAGTATTTGGATATAACCTATGCAATTCTCCTATATACTTTAAATCATCTCTAGATTACTTATAATACCTAATACAATGTGAATGCTATGTAAACAGTTGTTATACAGTACTGTATTGTTTAGGAAATAATAAGATTTGAGATGAGCAATGCTTGAACAACGGGTGCTGGAGAGAGACTGAGTTTCTGTGAAATGGTGGGAGGCTACAGCAGGATATGCCTACACATCATTTCATTCGTGTGAATTCAGCATAGTGCTCCGTGCAGTAAATTCAAGTTTTGCTTTCTGGAACTTTGTTTTTGGAATATTTTCAATCTGTAGTTGGGTGAATCTGCCGATTTATTGTGCCTCTTGATTGTGATGGCCCTAATAACACTTTCAAAAGAAAGAATAAAAACTAAATTGTAGAATTGTGGTGAGTTATCCATATTTCATATATGTAGCTAGTGTTTTTACTTTGCAACAGGATTTAATGAAGTTAACATTATACCATTTATCACAAGGAAGCTTGGACAAGAGAAGGTAGACCAATCATTGGCATTCATTTCCATTAGTGGAATAAAATTCAAGATATATTATAATCTATGTTGCTAATACAAGATCTTGCTATGTTCCATAAATCCAGAAATGGAGAATTGATCTGTTGTTATGGTATAGTAATCAAAAGCAATGATTATACAAGTGGATTTAAATTCACTATTTTTCTTTAGCATTTAGAAATACTTCTAGCATACTACTAGGCACAAGGGGGTCATTTAAATATTTGCCAGTATTGGATATTATAATATCTGCAAACTCAGCCTGTTTTGTCTTAGAAATTTCTTTGTATGGGAAAGAAGCGAAATACTGTGGTTAACTCTAGCTGTAGATTCTTACCAGATCCCCTTTTTACAGACATATGCATACTATATGAATATAGTATATCCAGTATAGTGGTTAAGAGCTCAGCTACTAACCAAAAGATTGGCAGTTTGAATCCACCAGCCACTCCTTGGAAACCCTATGGGGCAGTTTTACTCTGTCCTATAGGGTTGCTACGAGCCAGAATTGACTCGATAGCAACAGGTTTGGTTTTGGTTTTTAGCCTTTGTTTTAACTTTCACTTTATCACTATCATTTTTAATTTTTGGCATTCTGGTCTCATGTTTTTATTTCTTACCCTATCTATCTCCCCCAATTCAGCCTCCACTGCTTGGCAGGACACTGTGTCTGGAATTGCTGAGTTAACAGCCTCATCTGTTGTGATCATGTAATTCTAATCTTTCGTCTCACAAGAGAACTTTTTGAGAATTCTAAGCCCATATGCCGCATATCCCCATTTTGTCTCTGAAGTAAGTTCCAGACACGTGACAAATGTGGTCAAACTATTTACAGCAAATGTCCACAGGAGCATTCATACTAAGCAACTGGGAAACAGGGATTGATTCACAGAAAAGTTTCTGTTTGACTTGACTGTCATAAACAATGAGATCACAAAAGTAAATACTCCACATCTGGCTGTCTGGATCCTAACTTGCACGGGTATTTCTGGAAAGAAAGAAAGAAGTCAACGTGGATCAGTCAGCATCATACTGTCCACATAATTATAATATTTTCTAAGATGTTAAAAACATTTTTGGTTGATTCTTTGAATAGTTTTTGCTCTCATTAATAAGTAAGTGGTTACTGTGTTTGAATCAGCACAGTGGAGACAAATTAGTGTTTGTATTATTTCAGTATGATATGCAGATACTTGTGGCAGAGGAAAACGTGGTAAGTTCACAGGTCACAATCTTGGCTTACTGCACGGAAACGGTTAGCTATCTTGTTTTGTTCCATTTATACGGGGTGTTCTCTTAAGATGTCATTTAATTAAAAGAGAAAACAGCTTGTCTATATCCAGAAGTATTTTCAATACTCAATTTTGTAATAAATCTAGGTACAAAAACATCAACATGATTATCTCCTTATGCATTAACCAAACATTCAAATAGTTAAAACTTTGCCTATAACCATTAGCTATGGAAATATAAATCCGTTAAAGGTGAAAAAAAAAAAGAGAGAGTTCTCCTAATAATAGGCCCAAATATGTGTTAAGATATACACATTTTTCTTGAAATGTGTTTGCATTAGGGATAATCTATATTTGTTGATTCTTTAACATACTATTTGCACTTCAAATACTTTTTCTCTCCTTATAAAGCACAGTAATAAAAGGTAATGTTATATTTGGAAGTGTGTTGGCAAGGGAAACTGGTGGAGTTAATCCAATAACTTGGAGCTCCTTGGAGAAAAGGCACTATGGAAACACAAGGTATTATTAGCACTATTATTACTGTGTGGAGCTGGAAACCCTGCCTGCCCTTTGTAAAGCTGGCCATTTAATAAGGAATGCAGAATTGCCATAGCAGGAGTTGAAAGAGTTTCATATTTTGAAAAATTTAAACATCTAGGTAGTAAAAACAAGTGAAAAAACTTTTTAAAAGAAAATGGCTTAATTACCCTTCTTGTTACTGTTCTTCATTTTTGAAGATGATGCTGTCAATGGTTATTTTCCTGGTGTAATGTGTAAGTGAAAATTCCAGTGCTTGGTGGAAGGGGATTAATGGTCAAACTGGAAATACAGTGCTTTAAAATAGGATTTGTAAAGCACTGATCCTTGAGGTTTAGAAGAATATAGATAGCAAGATGCACGAAAGGATAAACTGTCTTTACATTAACACTGGGTAGGAATCATATACGTCTATACCTTGACTTAGGATGTGTTAGTATTAGGATAACAGGATCATCTCTGAAGTCAGACTAGTCTCCATTTGAATCTTGGCTACCGGCCATGTGACCTTAGAAAAATTGTTAACCTCACAAAAATCATTAACCTCTTCAAGCCTCAGTTTCTTCATCTATAAATTGGGAATAATAAAATTAAACCAAAACCGGTGCCTGGTACTTAAGTGGGTGCCTAAAACGGAGGCCATTATTACTGTTAACCATCATCTAAATTAAAGTCCACCTAGACTATACTGATAGCTATTAATTATTATCAAGATAGTTACATAGTTTCTGGATAATTCAGATCCCTACCTTCCTTCTACTTCCTGCTGATGCTTACTTTTAGGCTATTAATTAGCATCTACGTCAGAGAATAAGAGGGAGAAAGGAAAGGTCATACACATTAGCTCTTCAATTTTGATAGCTATTACATTTGGAGTAAGAGGGAAGTTATTTTAAAAATAAATGTGTTGGTTTGCTGTAGGTTTTTGCTACATAAATATAAGTTAAGGAAACAAGATGTATAAGTTAAAATTATGCTGGCTAATTAGCCAGATGCCTGCATTTTTTGATTGCATCATTTTGAGTGCTATAGTTACAAGCTCTTTCTGGGATATCATGTTGTAAACGATCTCTTTAGGGCAGTATTTCTTGAGTTGCTTTAGCAATATTTCAGAATTTATTTACAAGACATATCTGCTTATTCAAGTCATTGTATTTTAGCTATCCTGTAAATAACACATCAGAAGGAAATGTATTTCAGCTTTTTCCTTCTGCACATCTGATTTAGGACGGGTTTTTTTTTTTTTTTCAGTGTTCCCATTTAACTTAAAATAAAATACTACCCAAGCTCATTTGCATATGTGATCTTGTGCCTGAAAATAATTATTAGTGCAAACATTGTGCCTCCCCAAGTATGATTAATATATTTAGGGTGTCAGAGCAATAACTAGAATACTACATTGGCTCAGTCACATGTCTGACAGTAGCTTTGATTAAAAGTAATGGACTAATATTGGAAGTCACTAATTTTATTGCTCTGGACTGCTCAGTAGATATGTCTTTCTTCAGCTGAGAGGCGAGATGAACCCAGTTCTTATTTCAAGATGGTATTTAAATTGGACCAAGATAAAAACCCCAAAGTAGGTGCATTTCACTGAAGACCAATGAATTCCTATTTCTTTCTTTTTTTTAAAGGAATGTATGTCAGTTCCTGGTACCCTTTTTTCTATAAAATTTTACTCATGTGTTCCACTTACACATACATGCACACCCACATATAGCTGTTTACTTTGTTCTTGCTATTTTCTTTTGTTTAAATTATTTATTTATTCATTCTACCTTAATTTTTCCCTTGTCTTCTCCCTGCTGGTGTCAGATGAATTCTTCTTTCTGCAGAAGCTCAGCAGGAAATGGATTAATGCAACTGGAACACAACTACAGTAGTGTCAGGATGCTGGGGTGACCTCTGTATTTGAAACATAAAAGAACTGGCAAGTATCCAGCAGCTAAAAATCAAGGGGAAAAATCTTGATGCATCTTGTTCATTTCCATCGTGTAAGTGTTTATAACATCTCCAAGGTAGCCTGGTGGGAGAAAAATCATTAAAAAATCTTAAATGAAGTTAAATCAGGCAGGCAGAAATGCTGAGTCTCAGATATGTTTTAACACATTTCAAGTTAACAACTCACAAGGAACTTCGAATATTGAGGTATGTGGTTGATATGAACAGAAACGTGACATTATCTCCATCCAATTAGACTGTATTGTTTCCACAGTGAGAACCACCTCAAAAATTCATCTTCCAAAGATAAAAAGGGTTCATGTTTCCAGCCATCCTTCATCAGTGGAAGGCTGTGATGATGGGCCATTGCTTGAGTATCCTTGCTGCCAAGGTCAACTTAGCCGGACCGAAAGGATGTCTATTTTCTTTCCTGCTAGGTCACTTTCTTGCCAAGAGTATTTTTTTCCATGACTAATAATCAATGAAATATCTGATGTTTAAAAACAAGATTGCTTAGCCTTGCAATTGTTATTAAATTCTTTTCGTGGACTATAATGTATAGCCTTTGATCTAAAGTCCTACCATCGCTAGAAGGACTTGTGTGATTACGATAATGTGCACTGCTCTTTTTGCTATTCCTATAGGGAAAATAAACCCCACATTAGTTCCATATTAGTACCTGACTTGGAGAAGTTAAAAAGCACCAGAAAAAGGTTAAACAGAGTCAAGTACACATAAGAGAGCAGTGGTTATTAGAGTTCAGGGAGCCATTAAAAAATTCTGCTTATATAGAAGAATTTATTGGTGCTCCTGCTTCTGGTTGCTTTATGCATTTTAATAAAGAAGTAAGGAGTGTGTGTGTGTGTGCATGCACACTCACACACTTTATGACTATAATTGAACAAGGACTTTAGCTATTTGGTTCTGTCACTAATTTCTTCCTTTTTTTCCCTTCTTTCTAGCAAATCTCTCTTTTTAACTTTCAGCTTCCAGATAATAATATGATTCTGGAAATTATCAGTTTCTTTTTTTTTTAAGGCAGTGCAGGAAGAACTCTGTGGACTTATTTTCTTTTTTCTGGTACAGATATATTGAGAAGTCTTTTTGCTTTAGTTAGATGTTTGAAGGTAATTATATGGAGAAAAAGCTAAATGTGAAGTTTTATGAACCCAAAAAAGCTTGTGAAATTCTCTATTTCTTAGTGCTTTGAAATATTTCTTTTAAACAGTTTATTTTAAAAGATATGGGGGTTTACGATTTAAGGAAATGATTTGAGCATACATATTTAACTATTCCTTCTGAATTCTCACTGAAATGACTGAAGGTATATAAAATTAGAAAAAAAGCTATACCATTGTTGGAAACTAGAATACAATGCCACTGACATTCATAAAGCTGGAGAGACTTTTGCAGAATATATGGTAAACAAGATTGAACTATGAGGAAAGCCAACTAACACATGAAAGAAATATTTTTCTTTCCTTTTATCTTAGTTACCTATTACTGCTGTAACAAAATATACAAGTTGATGGCTTTAAAGAACAGAAATTTATTTTTCTCACAGTGTTGGAGGCTTAAAGTCCCAGTCAGGGTCTCAGTGGTGCTGATTCACTCTTTGGGCCTCTCTCCTAGTTTCCGGTATTTGCCAGCAGTCCTTGGAGTTTTTTTGCTTGTAGATGTTTGTTGCACGTTTTCTGTCTTCTTGTGTGTGTCACTGTGTCTCTCCTGCTCTTTTTATAAGACACTTCTCAGAAGTGATTAAATTTAAGACCTACCCTACTCTGTTATGACCTCATTAACATAACAAAAGAAAATTTCTATTCCCAGACAGGGTCACATTCACAGGTACAAGGGTCAGGACTTCAACATAACTTTTCTGGGGCACAATTTAATGCATAAAGGGAAGAGACACTGAGAAAAACCCAGTTATAAGCTTGGAGGTGAGGAGGTTGAGGGCAAGAGTGGTCTTTAGGATGGAAGGCAGGACAAGTATTGATATAGCATATATATCAGGTAGAGCATTACACATCACTCACTCCTAACTCTTACTTGGGGCAGATGCCAAGCTAATTTAAGTAAGACCTGCTGTTACAGCTAACCCCTACCATCCTATTTCTTTCTTTTTTTTTAAAATTATTGTAGTTAAATGAAGTTTACATTTCAAGTTAGTCTCCCATACAAAATTTTATACGTACGTTGTTATGTGACCCTAATTGCTCACCCCATTCTGTGACAGCACACTCCTCCTTTCCGCCCCTGATTCCCCATGTCCATTCAACCAGCTCCTAACCCTCTCTGCCTGCCCATCTCACCTCCAGCCAGAAGCTGCGCCTTTGGTTTCTTGTATGTACTTGACTAAGAGGCACACTCTTCACGAATATCACTTTACGTTCCACAGTCCAGTCTAATCCCTGTCTGAAGAGTTGGCCTCGGGGCTGATAGAGAGTCCAGGGGCCATGCTTTTCAGGGTACCTCCAGTCTCAGTCATACCATTAAGTCTGGTCTTCTTACTAGAATTTGAGTTCTACACCCCTTCTTTCTGCTGCTCCATCAGGAACTCTCTGTTGTGTTCCCTGTCAGGGTGGTCATTGGTGGTAGCCAGGCACCATCTAGTTCTGGTCTCAGGCTGATGAAGTCTCCTGTTTATGTGGCCCTTTCTGTCTCTTGAGCTAATACTTTCCTTGTATCTTTGGTGTTCTTCGTTCTCCTTTACTCCAGGTGGTTGGGACCAATCGAAGCATCTTAGATGGCCACTTGCAAGCTTTAAAGACCTCAGAAGCCACTCACCAAAGTAGGATGCAGAACATTTTCTTAATAAGCTTTGTTATGCCAATTGACCTAGATGTGCCCTGAAAGCATGGTCCCCAGACCCCTACCCCTGCTACTCTGTCCCTCAAAGTGTTTGATTGTATTCAGGAAACTTCTTAGCTCTGTTTTAGTCCAGTTGTGCTAACTTCACCTGTAGTGTGTGCTGTCCTTCCCTTCACCTAAGATGATTCTTATCTACTATCTAGTTAGTGAATAACCCTCACCCTCCCTCCCCGCCCCCGTAACCGTCAGAGGCGGTTTTCTTCTGTGTTTAAACCTTTTCTTGAGTCCTTATAATAGTGGTCTTATATAGTATTTGTCCTTCTGTGACTGACTAAATTCACTCAGCATAATAAGTTCCAGCTTCCACCATGTTATACCATGTTTCACAGCTTTATCGTTGTTCTTTATCGTTGGGTAATATTCCATTGTGTGGATATACCATCATTTGTTTATCCATTCATCTGTTGATGGGCACCTAGGTTGTTTCCATCTTTTTGCTATTGTGAACAGTGCTGCAATGAACATGGGTGTGCATTAGATATATCTAATTGTTTGACGACTCTTATTTCTCTAGGATATATTCCAAGGAGCAGGAGTGCTGGATTGTATGGCACTTCTATTTCTAGCTTTTTAAGGAAGTGCCAATTGATTTCCAAAGTGGTTGTACCATTTTACATTCTCACCAACAGTGTATAAGTGTTCCAGTCTCCTCCACAACCTCTCCAGCATTTATTATTTTGTGTTTTTTAGATTAAGGCTAGCCTTGTTGGGGTAAGATATATCTCGTAGTTTTGATCTGCATTTCTCTAATGGCTAATGATTGTGAGCATTTCTTCATGTGTCTGTTAGCTGCCTGAATATCTTCTTTGGTGAAGTGCCTGTTCACATCCTTTGCCCATTTTTTAATTTGGTTGTTTGTCTTTTTGTTGTTGAGGTTTTGCAGTATCTTGTAGATTTTAGAGATTAGATGCTGATCAGATTTGTCGTAGCCAAAAATTTTTTCTCAGTCTATAGGTTGTCTTTTGACTCTTTTGGTGAAGTCTTTTGATGAGCATAAGTGTTTGATTTTTAGGAGCTCCCGTTTATCTAGTTGTTCTTCTGGTGCTTGTGCACTGTTACTTATGGTTCATATTGTGTTTATGCCATGTATTAGGGCTCCTAGAGTTGTCCCTATTTTTTCTTCCATGATCTTTATTGTTTTTGATTTGATATTTAAGTCTTTGATCCATTTTGAGTTAGTTTTTGTACATGGTGTGAGGTATGGGTCTTGTTTCAGTTTTTTGCAGATGGATATCCAGTTATGCCAGCACCATTTGTTAAAGAGACTATCTTTTCCCCAATTAACAGACTTTGGGCCTTTGTCAAATATTAGCTGCTCATAGGTGGATGAGCTTATATCTGGATTCTCAACTCTGTTCCATTGGTCTATGTATCTGTTGTTGTACCAGTACCAGGCTGTCTTGACTACCGTGGCGGTATAATAGGTCCTAAAATCAGGTAGTATAAAGCCTCCCACTCTGTTCTTCTTCATGAGTAATGCTTTATTTATTCAGGGCCTCTTCCTTTTCCGTATGAAGTTGGTGATTTGTTTCTCCATCTCATTAAGAAATGCTGGTGGAATTTGGACTGGGATTGCATTGTATCTGCAGATTGCTTTGGGTAGAATTGACATTTTCACTATGTTGAGTCTACCTATCCCTGAGCAAGGTATATTTTTCCACTTACGCAGTTCCCTTTTAGTTTCTTGCAGTAGTGTCTTGTAGTTTTCTCTGTATAGATCCTTTACATCTCTGGTTAGATTTATTCCTAATCATGTTATCTTCTTGGGGGCTATTGTAAATGGTATTGATTTGGTAATTTCCTCTTCAAGGTTCTCTTTATTGGTGTAAAGGAATCCAACTGTTTTTTGTATGTTTATCTTGTATCCTGATACTGTGCTGAAATCTTCTATTAGTTCCAGTAGTTTTCTTGTGGATTCTTTGGAGTCTTCTGTGTATAAGATCATATCATCTACAAATAGAGATACTTTGACTTCTTCCCTACCAATTTGGATGCCCTTTATTTCTTTTTCTAGCCTAATTGCTCTGGCTAGGACCTCCAGCACAATGTTGAATAAGAGTGGTGATAGAGGGCATTCTTGTCTGGTTCCCGTTCTAAAGGGGAACGCTTTCAAAATCTCTCCATTTAGGATGGTGTTTGGTATTGGCTTTGTATAAATGCCCTTAATTATATTGAGGAATTTCCCTTCTATTCCTATTTTGTTGAGAGTTTTTATCATGAATGGGGTGTTGGACTTTGTCAAATGCCTTTTCTGCATTGATTGATAAGATCATGTGGTTCTTGTCTTTTCTTTTATTTATGTGATGGATTACATTGATTGTTTTTCTAATGTTGAAACATCCCTGCATACCTGGTATAAATCCCACTTGATCAGGATGAATTTTTTTTTTTTTTTTTTTGCTATGTTGCTGAATTCTATTGGCTAGAATTTTGTTGAGGATTTTTGAGTCAGTGTTCATGAGGAATATTGGTCTGTAATTTCCCTTTTGTGGAGTCTTTACCTGGTTTTGGTATTAGGGTTACACTGGCTTCATAGAATGAGTTTGGGAGTATTCCATCGTTTTCTATGCTCTGAAATACCTTTAGTAGAAGTGGAGTTATCTTTTTTCTGAAAGTTTTGTAGAATTCTCCAGTGAAGCCATCAGAGCGAGGGCTTTTTTTTTGTTGGGAGTTTTCTTAATAACCTTTTCAATCTCTTCTTTTGTTATGGGTTTATTTATTTGTTCAACCTCTGTTTGTGTTAATTTGGGTAGGCAGTGAGTTTCTAGAAATTTGTCCGTTTCCTCTAGGTTTTCAAATGTGTTAGAATACAGTTTTTCATAGTAATCTGCTATGATTCATTTAATTTCAGTTGGGTCTGTTGTGACATCACCCATCTCATTTCTTATACGGGTTATCTGCTTCCTCTCCTGTTTTTCTTTTGTCAGTTTGGCCAATGGTTTATCAATTTTGTCGATCTTTTCAAAGAACGAGCTTTTGGACTTGTTAACTCTTTCAATTGTTTTTCAATTCTCTATTTCATTTAATTCTGCTCTAATTCTTATTATTTCTTTCTTTCTGGCACCTGTGGTCTTCTTTTGCTTCTCTCTTTCTACTTGTTCGAGTTATAGGGTTAATGTTTTAATTATGGCCCTTTCTTCTTTTTGGATGTGTGCATTTATTGCTATAAAATGACCTCTGAGCACTGTTTTTGCTATATCCCAAAGGTTCTGGTAGGATGTGTTTTTATTCTCATTTGATTCTATGAATTTCTTGATTCCATCCTTAATTTCTTCTATAACCCAGTAGTTTTTGAGGAAGGTGTTGTTCAGTTTCCATGTGTTTGATTTTTTTTTTCCTTGCTTTTTGTGCTGTTGATTTCCACTTTTATGGCTTTATGGTCAGAAAAGATGCTTTGTAATATTTCGATGTTTTGGATTTTGTTAAGTCTTGTTTTATGGCCTAAAATGTGGTCTATTCTGGAGAATGTTCCATGTTCACTAAAGTATATTTGGCTACTGTTGGGTGGAGTGTTCGGTATGTGTCTATGAGATCAAGTTGGTTGATTGTAGCATTTAGCTCTTCCGTGTCTTTGTTGAGCTTCTTTCTGGATGTTCTGTCCTTCACTGAAAGTGGTGTGTTGAAGTCTCCTACTACTATTGTGAAGCTGTCTATCTCTCTTTTCAGTGCTGTTAGAGTTTGTTTTATGTATTTTGGAGCCCTGTCGTTGGGTGCGTAAACATTTAGTATAGTTACATCCTCCTGGTGTATTGACCCTTTAATCATTATATAGTGTCCTTCCTTATCCTTTGTGGTGGATTTTAATTTAAAGCCTATTTTATCAGAGATTAATATTGCCACTCCTGCTCTTTTTAGAGAGTTGTTTGCTTGATACATCTTTTTCCATCTTTTGAGTTTTAGCCTGTTTGTGTCTTTAAGTCTAATGTGTTTCTCTTGTAGGCAGCATATAGACAGATCATGGTTTTTTATCCAATCTGCCACTCTCTATCTCTTTATTGGTGCATTTAGCCCATTTACATTCGGTGTAATTATTGATAGGTATGATTTTAGTGCTATCATCCTGATGTCTCTTTTTGTGTGTTGTTCACAGTTTCTTTGTTCCGCTTAATTTTCTGTGCTGAGTCGTTTTTCTTTAGGTATTTTTTTTTTTCCATCTTTTTCATTGTTGTAGATTTTGTGTTTGCTGGGTCTTTATATTTTTCTAGTTTTTTATTTTGATTGTAGGATTGCTAGATTCCTATGTGGTTACCTTAATATTTACCCCTATTTTTCTAAGTTTATACCAGTCTTTTATTCTTTATATTGCCTTGACTTCCCCTCATATGAAAAATCAATGTCTGCATTTTTTTTGCTTTAGTTTTTGCTTTTTTGCTTTAATGTTGTCGTTTTTTACATATTGATATCTCTGTTTCCCTATTTTCAATGTTTTAGATTTGATGTATTTTCGACTTCCCTATCTGAGTCAATATCTAGTTGCTCTGTCCTGTGTTCTAGTCTTGCGTTGTTATCTGATGTTATTGATTTTCTAACTGGAGGACTTCCTTTGGTATTTCTTGTAATTTTGGTTTGGTTTTTGCCAATTCCCTAAACTTCTGTTTATCTGGAAATGCCCTAATTTTGCCATCATATTTGAGCGTCAGTTTTGCTGGATATATAATTCTTGGCTGGCAGTTGTTTTCCTTTAAGGCTTTACATATATCATCCCTTTGCCTTCTTGCCTGCATGGTTTCTTCTGAGTAGTCTGAGCTTATTCTAATTGACTCTCCTTTGTAGATGACTTTTGTTTTATCCATAGCCACTCTTAAAATTCTCTCTTTATCTTTGGGTTTGATAAGTTTGATTATAATACGTCTTGGTGACTTGCTTTTGTAATCTACCTTATGTGGGGTTTGAGGAGCGTCTTGGATAGATATCTTCTCATCTTTCATGATATCAGGGAAGTTTTCTGTCAACAAATCTTCAACAATTTCCTCTGTAGTTTCTGTTATCCCCCCCTTTCTGGTACTCCAATCACTCTTAGGTTATTTCTCTTGATAGAGTCCCACATAATTCTTAGAGTTTCTTCATTCTTTTTAATTCTTTTATCTGATTTTTCCTTAAATAAGTTGGCACAAGCGCTTTATCTTCAATGTCACTAATTCTAACTTCTACTGCCTCAGTTCTGCTCCTGTAACTTTATATTGAGTTGTCTAATTCTGTAATTTTATTTTTAATCTGGATTTCTGATTGCTGTTTCTCTATGGATTCTTGCAGACTGTTAAATTTGTCATTATGTTCTTGAATAACTTTTTTAAGTTCTGCTACTACTTTGTCTATGTTCTTTGGAAGTTTCTGCATTATACAGAATTTCCTTTCTAATTTCTAGAAGAGTTCTGTATATTAATCTTTTGTATTCTGCCTCTGGTAATTCCAAGAAATTCTCTTCCTCCAGAGAATTTATTGATTCTTTATTTTGGGAGCTTGCTGAAACCATCATGGACTGCCTCTTTATGTGATTTGATATTGACTGTTGTCTCCGAGCCATCATTAAGTTATTATAATTTTATATTTGTTTAGTGAGTGCTAGCTTCTTGTTTTGTTTTGATATGCCCCAATAGGCTGCTCGTGTGTGCTAGTTTGATTATTGGCGCCTTTGAAGCTCTAACGTCCTGTCACCAGGCAGTTAGTTCTGTAATTAAGTATGTGCACGCAGATGTCCATTAAATTTTCCTGTATAGGTTCAGCTCTGGTGTCCAGGCAGTTGGTCACCAAGTGCATGGTGCAGGCTCTCACCTACAGTCTTAGAGAGGCATGGTTGATTGGTGTAGGCACCGCTATCTGGCTGCAGTAGGGTGTCACGCACTGAGCCAGGCAGGGGGCTGACGGCTGCCCTTGAGAGTCTGAAAGCAAAGCATGTCCCTATTCCCTAGGGCAAGTAGTAGGTGAGTTTTGCAGCTGGACTATGAGCACCCCACTCTGTTGGCTGTAAAGACTTGAGGGCACCGCTTATTCTTAGACTCCTGTAGCAGGTGACTAGGTGGCATAGGTGAAGCCACCAGTCCTCAAGCCCCTGGTGTGGATTGGTAAAGGTAACTGCTTAAAGGGCAGGGCTGTGTCGTGGGTCACAAATCTGTCACTTCACAACTGAAACAGTTGAGGTTAAACTTCAGATGTTTACCCTGTTGTACAGTGGTAGTGAGGGCTAAAGCTTTTAAGATGGGTCCCCACATGTCTATACAGGGATGTAAGGCACTCAAAGTCTGTGGACCCCTTATGCCTGTGCCTAGCAAAGGAGCTGTGCCGACCCTGAATTCCTGGCTTAGGGGAGCCAGTAGCTTATTTGTTTCCTCTCCAAAGCCAGGAGAATGGGTCAGGGCGCCTTTTGGGATCTACTTCCAGCCCAGTGGACTCAGAGTTCGGAAGGCAGGACCAGTGCAGAGCAGGGAGGGAGGAGGTAAAAAGAAGAGAGATTTTTCCCAAATGGACTTTTATTTATTTATTTTTTTAAATCCGCCATGAAAGGCCGCATGCACATACTTATCTTTAGCCACTTGGGAGCTGCTTTTCACTGGTTTGGAATGTCCAAGCAGAATCTCTGCTGCCGGGTCTCTCTCAGTGTGGAAACTGCCTCCCGAGTGTGTGTGCAGCTGTTTGCCTGCTTCACTGTGGACTCAGAGTGGCTGAAGAGCTGTAGTCCTGCTGCCACCACTCTGGCGCTCCTTGCTTCTTCTGAACCGTCTCCCTCTCCCCCCGCCACTCAGTCCCATTCCTCAATTTTGCCTTGTTCAGGGCTCCTAGACATTCATATACAATCAAATCACTTGTTTTTCCAGATCTTTGTTGTAAGGGGGATATAGAAAGCCATCTGACTACTCCGCCATCTTGGCCCCGCCTCTTACCATCCTATTTCTGTGTGTTCCTTTTAATGCCTTTCCCCTGTGGAGAGACAACATACTTTGTATGACTTGAATCCTTTTAATCTTATTGAGACTTATTTTATGCCCTCAAATATGGTCTAATTTAGTAAATCTTCTGTGTGCACTTGGAAAGAATGTGTAATCTGCTTTTGTTGGATGGAGTCAATTAAGTCATGTTAGTTGATTATGTTGTTCAGGTCTTCTTTATCCTTACTGATTTTCTGTTTACTTGTTCTGCCAATTATTGAAAGGTTAGTATTTAAATTTCCAACTATAATTATGGATTTATCTCTTTCTCCTTGCAGTTCTATCCGTTTTTGCTTCATGTATTTTGAAGCCAAGTTATTAGGTGCATAAAAGTTTGGAATTACTATGTTGTGTTGATAAATTGACTCCTATATGGTATTCTTTACTCCAAAATATACTTTGTCTGACAGTAATATAATAACTGATGCTTCCTTTTGATTAGTGTTACCATGATATATCTTTTTATTTATAGCCTATATGTGACTTTGTACTTAAAATGTTTATTTGTAGACAGAATAGAATTCAGTTTTGCTTTCATATCCACTCTCATAATCTCTGCCTTTTAATTGGGGTATTTAGTTAATTTACATTTAATATGATTATAGATATGGTTGTGTTGGAATCGATCATCTTGCTATTTGTTTTTTGTTTGTCCCACTTGTTCCTTGTTCCTTTTTTCTTCCTCTTTTGAATTAATTGAACATCTTTTTATGATTCCATTTTGTCTCCTTTTTGGTTCACTAGCTATAACTTTTTTAATTTTTTTTTTTATTATGGTAAACTATACAGAATGTAAAATTAATCATTTTAACCATTTTTTAAGTGTACAATTCAGTGGTATTAAGTACATTCAAAATGTTGTGTGACCATCACCACTGTCTTTTCCGGAATATTTTCATAATCCCATACAGAAACTATATATCCATTAAGCAATGACTCCGTATTTCCCCTTCCTCTCAGTCCCTGGTAACCACTGTTTTACTTTCTGTCTCTATAAATTTGCCTATTCTAGATACCTCAAATAAGTGGAATCATACAAATTTATACCTTGTGTCTGACTTATTTCACTTAGTAAGTTTTTAAGATTCATCCATGTCATAGCATGTATCAGAATTCCATTCCTTTTTATAGCTGAATAATACTGCATTGCATGTATATGCCACATTTTGTTTATCCATTCATCTAAACAGTGAACAGTTTCTACTTGGGTTATTTCTATGTTTAGTTATTGTAAATCATGCTGCTATGAACATTGGTATACAAGTTCCTGCTTTAAAGTCTTTTGGATATATATCTAGGAGTGGAATTTCTGGGTCATATGATAATTCTATGCTTAACTTTTTGAGGAAACACCAAACTGTTTTCCACAGTGACCGCACCACTTTAACTTCCTACCAGCAATGCACAAAGATTCCAATTTCTCTACATCCTCACCAACATTTGCTGTTTTTCTGATTTTTTGATAATAGCCATCCCAGTTGCTGTGAAATAGTATCTAATTATGGTTTTGATTTACATTTCCCTAATGACTAATGACCTCTAATTTTCTTAAGAATCTGCTTAGGACCCAGGCAACAAGAGGAATCTCGCTGAGTGGAAGAAGGGCAATAAAAATGAAGAAAGGTCTAACCTACAACAATCTTCAAATACTCAGAGGTCTAGACTAGCCCTTGTGGGAAAAAAGGCCATGCTTAGTTTCAACAAGTGCTAAATCTCCTACAGATCACATACATGTTCTGCTTAATGAATGTACTAGTAAACCTCAGTGCCAGAATCCTGGAAGAACACAGGAAGCTGTGAGTTCAAAAATGGTTTTCTATGCACAAGGTTGAGGCAATAAGTGCCAAAGAAGGACAAGTAACAGCCTTTGATCAGTATTTTTAATGCAACACATTAAAAATACAGGGTAAAACAGTGGTAAACAGTACTATCTTTATATCTCAGTAGGTTGTAAGACCAATTCTTTACATCAGTATGCTTCTTAATTAACACTGCTATTTATGACTTTCCATTTCTGTCTTTCACTTGTCATTTCAAAGTGTCTCTTTCAAAGAAAAAGAAAAATGTCCATGAGCAAACATCCCTTGGTGTTAGATCCCAGCAGTATAGCATCATGACATCTATCTATAACATATCCAACAAAGACCAGGAGGAAAAGCCAAAATATGTGTATTTGAATTTGGAGGTTTTTGCTTGTAGATGGACAGCATTATTAAAAAACCCATATGAAGAGGATTTTGAATGAGTAATTGTGAATAAATAGAAAATAGAAGCCATTAAAAGAATAAAATGACAGAAAGGCATTTCTTGAAAAGGACACAGAACATTTATATTATACTTCGTATTTTTTGGTGCTTGGCATTTAGTACTGCTTATTTTTTAAAATCATTTCCTATCGGGTTCAAGTATTTCTTTATACTTTCTCTGTGATTTTTGTGACTTCAGTTATTTTCTCTGCACTCTAGTTAATTTTCTTGTCTGAAATGGCAATTTCCCCCATTACCCTATAAAACTGTAATTTTTCTGATCAATTTCCACCTTTAGGTTAATTCTCCAGATACCCAATTTATTAAATTTTGTGGAGGAGTGCAGGAGAATGAGGTGGTGGTAGTTGTTTTCTCTCTGTTTGTGTATGTTTTAGCCAGGTAGATGCATAGTCTTTTACTTTATTTTGTGGTGTGTAGACTTGTCCTTAATTGGGAGAAAAGCAATTGTCTAGCTTTTACTTTATAGCGATAGATATACTGTAGTTTCTTTTTCTTTTTCTATTACGTCCTCGAATGGCTACTCCAAATATTGTCATTCAGTTGAACTGGCTTTAATGATTAAAATCCACAGAAATATAATTAATATCAGGGGTGTTTCCAACATATTCTATCTTGTTTTAAAGAAAGCACTAGTTAACTTTTTAAAAGGAATATGATTATATAAAAGATGATGACCAAATACTCTGTATCTTACTGGAATTTAGAACGAAAGAATGTGGAAATCATGTAGAGTAATGAGATTTAGCCAACAAATTGTCAGAGTCCTGTGTTTAGTTGGTGGGATAAAATCATTTGTACAGGGGCAGGCCAAGCAAAGGAGGGCATAAAGTTTTTTTTTTTTTTTTTTCAATTGTACTTTAGATGAACGTTTACAGAACAAATAATTTCTCATTAAACAGTCCACATAATCTTTTATGACAATGGTTAACAACCCCCGACATGCCAACACTGTCCCTTCTCAAAGTTGGGTTCTCTATTACCAGCTTTCCTGTCCCCTCCTGCCTTCTAGTCCTTTTCCCTGGACTTTGTGCCCCATTAGTCTCGTTTTGTTTTATAGGACTGTCTAATCTAGCATAAAGGTTTTTGATAAAGCTAAGTTGGCTGATGGGAGACCAATGTGGGCAAGACTGGCCGATAGGACTATTACAACCAAAGCAGTCGGTGATGCTGAAATAAGGGGTGTGCATAGTAAAAGTTGATTAGAAATCCAAGGTCTGTAGGCCAAAGCTAGGAGGCCAAATACATCACTGAAACAATGAAGAAGTCAGAGTCAGGCATCATGTTCCAAAACATGGAACCAGGATATGGAAATAGGTAGCAAAAGACCAAGTACATGTCTGGGCAGGTGGTCCTGGGTTAGTATCTAGGGCAGATACAAACTCATGTGGCCTAAATTGTCTTTTACCAGCTTGGCAAATGCTAGGCAGTGTCTAGGGGGTTTAAAGGGCAAGGAACAAGGCTAAGGAGCAGCAGGGATAACTTTTCAGATAGTAAGAACTGGTAAAACACTAGATCAACCAACTGAAGATCAGATTCCTCATTTCTAGACACTCACTGAATAACTGACTTTAGATGAGGTCCTACTCAGAGGTGGGAATTTGATTAATAACGCTGAAATTCCTTCTCGCTTTAAGAGTTCTATGATTTTTTTCTTTTTATATTCTATTATTGGGGTATACCAGCACCTGTGTGTCAGTTTGTTGTCCTGCGGTAGCTTGCATGTTGCTCTGATGCTGGAAGCTATGCCACTGGTATTTTAAATACTAGCATGGTCACCCATGGTGGACAGGTTTCAGCAGAGATTTCAGACTAAGGTGGATTAGAAAGAAAAGCCTGGCAATCTATTTCTTAAAATTAGCCAGTGAAAACCCTATGGATTACAACAGAATATTGTTCAATATCGTGCTCGAAGAACACCCCAGTTGGAAGGCACTCAAAATACATAGTGGCCACAACAATGGGCTCGAGCATACCAATTATCATGAAGATGGCGGAGGACCAGGAAATGTTTCATTCTGTTGTACGTGGGGTCATCAGGAGTTGGAGCCTACTTGATGGCAACGTACAACAAAACTGTGGTATAGAAAGTCAACTTCTTATTCAGGAAGCATATAGCAACATCATTTTTAATAGAAAGTGCTCTTTAGCAACTGGAGAGATAACGAATGTTCCTGCTCCAGAACTGACTATCCTGAGTCGCAGGCATGCTCAGTTTACAATGTTTCAATCAGGGCAGCAACAAGTGAGGGCTCTCTTTCCCTTCAGGTACAAGCTGAAGGCTTCATTTAAATGGTGTGGTATACATCTGGAAGTGAGGAGAAGCTTATCATTATTTCACTTTAGAGGTGACAAGTGGCAGAGCCTGATCCTGCTCTCGGTTCTGACCAGCTTCAGATAATTCACATTGTATATGACACACATGGAATCCTGGGGTGGCACAAACGGTTGTGCACTTGATTACTAGTTGAAAGTTTGGAAGTTCAAACACACCCAGAAGTAGTTTGAAAGACAGCCCTGGAGATCTGCTTCTGGAAGATCACAGCCTTAAAAACCCTGTGGAGCAGTTCTACTCTGCTACATCTGCATCAGCTTGATGGCAGCAACAACAACAGTATGGCAAACATGCCCATCTGCCACGGGATCACCTTGTTAGAATCACAGTCTCCTTTTCTCTTGAGATTCATGGCCAGACAGACATATTATCTTCATTGGTCAGGGGCTGGGCCAGATTTTATAATTGGAGTGTTCTGTTAACTAAACATAAAGGCTTAAACGGGACTTACAAAATTGGCCAGATCCTGCAGGATTTTGTAAGAAGGCAATGGAAAACCAGTGAAGGATTTCAAGAAATGTACTCTTTATTTGTTCAACAAATATTTATCAAGTGACTAATAGTGCCAGGCATTGTGCTAGAACTGGGGATTCAAAAATGAAACAGCAGATATAGTTCCTATTGCAAAAAACCTATGTTGTTGTTGTTCTTACTTCCTGTCCAGTTGGTTCTGACTCATAGAAACTTTATGTATAACATAATGAAACATTGCACAGTCTTGTGCCATTCATGATCGTTGGTATGCTTGAGTTCATTGTTACATTGGACAATATTCTGTTGTGATACATAGGATTTTCATTGTCTAATTTTCAGAGGAGCCCTGGTAGCATAATGGTTAAGTGTTCTGCTGCTAACGAAATGTCGGCAGTTGGAAACCACCAGCCACTACACAGGAGAGAGACCTGACAGTCTGCTCCTGTAAAGATTAACCCATTGCTGTTGAGTTAATTCCGACTTATAGCTACACTGTAGGACAGAGTAGAACTGCCCCATAGGGTTTCCAAGCTCTAATCTCTAATCTTTATGGAAACAGACTGCCACATCTTTCTCCTGCGGAGCCGCTGGTGGGTTTGAACTGCTGACCTTTTGGTTAGCAGTCGAGTGATTAACCACTGTGCCACCAGGGCTCCTCAGTCTAGAAAACCTGATGGGGCAGTTCTCCTCTGTGTTATAGGGTTGCTGTGAATCAGAATTGACTTGACAGCACCCAACAACAACAACAATTTTCAGAAGTAGATCAGCAGGCCTTTCTTCCTCGTCTGTCTTAGCCTGGAAACTCTGAACACTGTCTACCTTGGGTAACCCTGCTAGTATTTAAAATACTGGTGGCATAGCTTCCAGTATCATAGTGACACACAAGCCACTACAATACAATAAACTGACACATGGGTGGTCTAGAGAAACTATAGTCTATGGAAAATATAGAGAAGAAAAAAAATTACAAATAGTATAATAGGTGCTACAACGGGAGGAACTACAACATGGAAATATATAAGCAAGGAAAATAACCTAGGATTGGGAGAGGAAGATCAAGGAGAGGATAACATATAAGAAAAAACTAGCCAAATGAAGACTGAGGAAGTATGTCCCAGGCAAAGGATGAGCATTTGCTGAGAATCAGGGGAGACAGAACACGGAAGACTGACAAGTGAAGGTAGTTGAGGGTGGTTTGAGGGTAGCATCAGGGTGATGTAGACTAGCAAAATATGTGGCAAGAGGTATAGACAGCAACTTGTATGATCAGGAATTCTTTAAGATATAACTAACAGAAAACCCTATTTACATGGATTAAAGAAATAGTGTTTTTTTCATCTCTCAAAAACTGGTGTCCCAGAGGTTGGTGCCTGCTGGCATTGGTGCAGTGACTCAGTAAAGTTTGGGTGGCCGTTCTACATGTCTCTGATCTTTGTCTCATGGTTGCAGGGTGGTTGCCTCAGCTCAAGCATTACATTAACCCTGGAGGAGGAATAAGGGCAAGGGGATGGCACCATCTACATCTGTCTCTTTTATCAGGAAAGCAAGAACTTCTAAAGTTTCTGTGTTTCATTGGCCAGAATTGTGTCACATGGCCACTTCTCGTTGCTAGGAAGATGGGAAAGTGAGCACATAACATTTCCAGCCTCTGTGGTGAGTTGGGCAATGGAGAAGGAGGTTGGGAATAATTTGTGGGTTTTCACAGGACTAGATGGAAGTGTTTGTAAGCCTAAATGAATAATTTCTTTTATAAGGATTAACACAAAGCTGGTTCCTATGAGGCAGAGGTTAAAGATGTCCCAAATTTCCCACTTTTCTGAAGTGCTGTACCACTCCATCATCTCTAACATCAACTACAACTACTCCCCCTCCCCTCAGTACTCTTCCTCCCGTCTTTGGGTTCGGTAATTCGCTTCAATGTCTCACAGAACTCACCAACCATACTTATGGTTAAGTGGTTTATTAGGGAAGTAACAGTACAGGTTGGGATGGGGATCAGCTTTGAAGTAACAGGAAAACAAGGGCCATATTAAGTAATTTACTGCACCACAAAGCCAAACAAAGAAGTATGGCTGTGATCTTAAGTACACTGAGAAGAAGTCGAAAAGTTTTAAGAGAAGCTATGTGAATATGGAAGGGTACAGTTTGAGAAAAATAACTTAACATAGCCCCTGTTGTTAAACTACAAATCATGGAGTAAACAGCAACTAAATCTCCTTGCCAGTGAAGCTGTGCAGAAGATGAAGTGTGAAAGCATAATAGGGTAGAATCAGTTTGAGAAACTTTCATTAGATTATTTGGGACCATACATATGGTATGAAGAATGAGAATTCCAGAACACCTAATTGTGCTCACGAGGAACCTGTACCTAGACCAAGAGGCAGTTGTTTGAACACGACAAGGGGATACTGTATGATTTAAAATCAGGAAAGATGTGTGGCAGGGTTGTATCATTTCACCACACTTATTCAATCTGTATGCTGAGAAAATAATCTGAGAAGCTGGACTATACGAAGAAGAACGTGGCATCGGGACTGGGAGGAAGACTATTAACAACCTGTGATATGCAGATGACTCAACCTTGCTTGCTGAAAGTGAAGAGGACTTGAAGCACTTACTGATGAAGATCAAAGACTACAGTCTTCAGTATGGATTATACCTCAACATAAAGAAAGCAAAAATCCTCACAACTGGACCAATAAGCAACATCATGATAAACAGAGAAAATACTGAAGTTGTCAAGGATTTCGTTTTACTTGGACTCACAATCAATGCCCATGGAAGCAGCAGTCAAGATATCAAATGACGTATTGCATTGAGCAAATCTGCTGCAAAAGACCTTTTTAAAGTGTTGAAAAGCAAAGATGTCACTTTGAGGACTAAGGTGCCCCAGACCTAAGTCATGCTGTTTTCAATCACCTCATATGCATGCAAAAGCTGGACAATGAATAAGGAAGACCAAAGAAGAATTTTTGAATTATGGTGTTTACAAAGAATATTGAATACACGATGGACTGCCAGAAGAACTGACAAATCTGTCTTGGAAGGAGTACATCCAGAATGCTCTTTAGAAGTGAGTATGGTGAGACTTCGTCCCCTGTACTTTGGACGTGTTATCAGGAGGGACCAGTCCCTGGAGAAGAACATTATGCTTGGTAAAGTACAGTGTCAGCAAAAAGAGAAAGAGCCTCAAAGAGATGAACTGACACAGTGGCTGCAACATTATGGCCTCTAAGATAGCAACAATTTTAAGAATGGTGCAGGACTGGGTAGAGTTTTTGTTCTACTGTACATAGGGTTGCTATGAGTAGGAACCGGCTCTAGGGCACCTAAAGACAATAACAACATGGTGTATGCCTGGATTTTCTTTAACATGAATTTAGTTTTATTCTTTTTTGCTAGAAAATGCCCTAATTATATCATTTGGTACACATAAACTGTGAAAAGTTTTAGATCTTTTTGGAAATAATGGGCAGATGGGAGCTACAATTCCTGGAATGAGTCATTACTGGCCTCTCACTTCTCTTTGACTATATACATATTAGCTTAGATTGTCAAATTCCTGCCTAACGTGAAATGCCTCTTTTTGTCTTTTTTTCATACAGTTATGACACAAATTAAGTGATTTTCAAGAATTATTTTCTTAGTTTCACTTTTCATGAGTAGCCTATTGAAAAAAAATATTTTTTAAAGAGGGGAACTGTTAAAGATTGATTTGTGTATTATAAAATTAAATTTTAATTGTTTCTTTTTTTATTTGTATGCTTTTGTTTTTCGCAGGAAGCATTATATTCCTCTTTGACCCATGAAATGTAAAATGAAGCTCAACTACTCTGTCCTCTATGCCATAACTAGTGTAGGGATTAATTAGTTGGAAGCCCTGGTTATAGCACTAAAACAGCCATAGACAATACGTAAATGAAAGGACATGACTGTGTTCCAATAAAAGTTTATTATGATAGCAGATGGTGGGCTGCATTTGGCCTGCAGGTTATTGTTTGACTTCTCAACTAGTACATCTAGTACTTTTTAGAAGTGGGGATAAATAATAATTTGTAGTCATCTTTATAGTTCCTTTTTTAACTGAAATTACTGGAAAATCTAGTTTTTCCCGTAGCAGTTTGTAGAGAGTTACAATAATAATTCTAATGAATCTGGGTGGATAGTACTTATTAGATATTGTTGAAAATGCTTTACATATAATAATTTATTTAATCCTTGCAATCTTGCTATGAGGTAGACACTGTTATTATCCCCATTTTTCAGGTAAAGAAACTGAGGCAAAGTATTCAAGTAATTTTCTCAAGGTCATATAGCTCATGTGGTAAGGATAAATTCCATTCTCTCAACCACTACACTAAACTTTTTATTAAGTATTCTATCAGATAAGGACTTGATCCGACAGAGTTAGATATGTAACAGTTCTCAAAGTACACTGGCCTTATCAGTATTACCTGGGAACCTGTTAAAAATGCAAATTCTCAGGCCCCACCCCAGACCTACTGAATAAGAAACTCAGGCTGAGGCCCGCAATATGTGTTTTCAACAAGTCCTTAGTTGATTCTGATGCACTCTCAAGTTGGAGAGCCAGTGAGATAATTGTTTATTATTTTTTTATTATTTCTTGGTTATAAGGTCATCTAGGTATCTGAATCTACCTGCCTGCTGAAAACAAATAAAAATGCCAGATAAAATATTAAAAACACCCTAAGAGCAGTGATCAGATTACCCAAGACTAAGACCAAAAACTAAATAAAGACAGGAGCCCAGGTAAGCTAACCAGCTGGCTTCTACCTTGAGAAGGTTTGCAAAATGAGATGAACATGAGCTTCAGTTTTCAGTTTCATGTGAATGGATGCACAGGAAATAAAAAGAGATTCCTTACCTCCACTAATCTGGGACAATGCAGGACTATATCCTCCATGTGAGAGTGATCCAAAGACAAACCCATCAGTCACTGCCCTGTCCCATGGATTTCAAGGAAAATAAACTCTCTCGAAACTGGGAATGAGTGTGTGCACACACATGTGTAAATGCACGTGTACGTGTGTGTATAAGAGATCAGAGGTGTCCATTTGGACCCATAAATCAACACTAATATGATTTTGTAGCCTGAATTCATCTAAGCATATATAAGTCAAGAATGGGTGACTGAAAGTAAAGCATTCTAAGGTCCTTGTATAGTTTTTTAGGAGGTAAAGATATTGATGAACTTTTTACTTTGATAAGTTTATATGCATACTATGATTTCTAGAATAACCTCTAAAAGAATGAAAACAAAATATATAATTTCTGAACTACTAGAGGGGAAAAGTGGAAAGAGAAGAAACAACCCAAAAGAAGCCAAAAAAAAGGAGAAAAAAGATGAAATAGAATATCTGAAATAATGTGGTAGATATAAATATAAATATATCAGTAATTGCATTAATTATCAGATTGAATTAAAAATTTAAAAAAATCAGCCACATGCTATTGATAAGAAGCACATTTAAAACATAAGGATACAGAAAGTTTGAAAATAAAAGCCGTCTATCAGGAAGATTCCAAACAAAGGAAGGCTATAGAATATACATCTTTTCAAACACACATGGAACATTTATACAAATTGACCATATTGTGGGCCTTAAAGCAAGTCACAACAGATTTCAAAGCATTAGAATTATGGAGTCTGTGTTCTCTGACCTCAATGCAATCAATAATAATAAAAAAGTAACTAGAAGAACCCTGTATGAATTGATCAGTGTTTAATAAGGAATCAGAGACCACTTTGAGAATTTTAAACAAAGTAAATTTGGAAAATTTGTTGCAACAGTGTTGGAAAGACTAGAAGAACAAAATGGAAAATACAGTTACACAGAATTCATGTAACTCTGGGGCACCACTGCCATGCCATTGCTGCTGCTGCCATCACAGCCAGAGGTACTGCCAGATGCACTTGTAGAGGCTAGGGGAAAGTGGTTTCTTCCTTCTTTCTGCCAGTCTCCTTTAGTGCCTCTCATTGACAGAACTCAATGGGAACGCTACTGGGTAAGGAGTCTGGCAAATGTTAATTGCAGACTCCCAGCCCTGACATTATAGAGGAGATAACTGAAGAGCAAATGAAGGACAACAGACACCACTCAGCACAGTCCACCCCTTTGGCTACTCAGCATCTGTTACACTCTTAAATTTAAACACCTATATAACAATAAAAACAACATTTTATTTCTGCCTAACAGGATGAAACTGTCTTGTGTACTTACCTTCTCCCCAAAATGGATGATATGAAATTCTATCATGGAATCCATCTCTAGATGATGTTAATTTCTCTTATAATTCAGTAACAATTCCAACTGGATATTCTGTAACCTAAATTGTAAACTTAGCCACCACCAATACAAAATAAAATAATAGGGGAAAATATTTATATATATAAATATGCAGATGATAAGCAAGGAAAAATGTGCTTAGCAACTATAGTGCAATTAATTTAGATATCAGTACAAAAATAGAACTGGAAAAGCATATGGTTGGAAATTAAGAAATGACTTTCTAAACAACTAGAGTCAATCACAAAATAATAATGAGAAAAAGAAATTACTTAGAACTGATTTATAATAAAAATATTAAATGTCAAAATTGATGGAAGTGGTTAAAGCAGAATTTAGAGGGAATTTTATGACATTAAATTTTGTAATAGAAAAGAGGAAAGGATGAAAATTAATGAGATAAGATTCCATCTTAATTAAATGCAAAGAAAGCATAAAGAAGAAAGTAAAAACAGAAACCAGGACACTAGAAATTAAACTTTTGATAAGGAGGATATACAAAACTAAGTTCTTTGAAAAAAGTTTGACAGACCTCTAGTGAGATCAGTCAAGAAATAGTAATCATTATCAGGATTGAAAAACAAAACTACAGATATTCTGGATATTACAATGATAATTAGAGGCTGTAATTATAAACTTTATGCCATAATTTTGAAAGTTGATAGGAAATACACAAATTCTTAGAAAAATATGATTTACCAAATTGGCTCAAGAAGAAACAGAAAACCCAAGTAATAGCAAAACCATTAAAGAAATTTAGTTCATAGTCAAAAATATTCCCACAAAGAAAACTCCAGTCCCAGTAAAATGTACAAACGTTCAAGGAAAAATAACTCCAAACTTACTCAAACTATTCCACGGTAAAAAAAAAAAAAAAAAAAAAAAGACTACCATATCCTTGATACCAAAATGTGACATAGATAGATAGATAGCTTAAGAAAGAAAAAATTATAGACCAATATTATAATGAAAATACAAAAATCCTGTATAAGATATTAGCAAACTGAATCCAGTAATGTATGATATGTATATATAGTAAAGAATCATGATCAAGCTGTGTTTGTTCCAGGAATATAAAATAAGGCTGATTTAACTTTAGAAAATCAATGAATGTAATTTACCACATTAGTAGATTGAGAAAAATCGTATCATCTCAATAGCTCCAGACAAAGCATTTAATGAAGTTTACCATGCAGTTAGGAAATACTCTTAGCAAACTAAGATATGAGGGGAAATTCCTTAAAATGATAAAGTGTTTCTGCAAAAAGTCAGTATCATACTTAATGGTGAAACTTTGAAGCATTGTATTTGAGATCAGAAAAAGACAAGGATACCCCTATAGCTGCTTTCATTCAACGGTCTATTGAGTGTTCTGGTACCGTTAAGAAGAACAAGAAATAAAAGATAGGAAGACTGAATAGGAGGAAAGAAAACCATCACTATTTACAGATGATATAATTGTGTAGAAAATACAAAAGAATCTACAGATAATTTATTAGAATTAATAAATGAATTTAGAAAGGCAGTTGAATACAAAATCAGTATACAAAAACCAATTGCATTTCTACATGCCAGCAACAAACATTCAGAAAATGAATTAAAAATATGCTTATAAGAGCATAAAGATATGGAGTGCTGAGAAATAAACCTAACAAAAAAGATGCGACCTTTATGGAAAAAATTGTAAAATTTTATTGAGAGATGTTAAAGAAGACCTAACCAGAGAGCTATGCCATGCTTACGGATTGGAAAATTCAATATTGTAAAGATGTCAATTCTCCTCTAATTGATCCACATTCAGTGCAGTTGTGTTTAGAATCACATAAGTTTGTGTGTGTGTGTGTGAAATTTCATAAGCTGTTTATAAATTGTATATGGAAATGCAAGGGACCAAGACTAACCAAAATGCTCTTAAAGACAAAGAACAAAGTTCAGAAACTTGCCTACCAAGACTTGTAAAACTGTAATAATTGATATACTTTGGTGTTGTTCTAGGGGGAGAGTAATAAGAGAGTGTAAGGAACCCAGATAGAGATCCCCACACATAAGGACGTTTAAAACTTGAAAGACATGGTACTACAGAGCAGAAGAGGGAATGATGTACTCTATGTAAATGACACTATGACAACTGCATATGGATGTGGAAAAAAAATGAAATTGTACCACTGTCTCACAGTTATACACAGAAGTCATTATCAGGTAGATTAAACCCTTAACCTGTTGCCGTTGAGTCAATTTCAACTTGTAGGGATCCTATAGGACAGAGTAGAACTGCCCCATAGGGTTTCCAAGGAGCAGGTGGTGGATTCGAACTGCCAACATTTTGTATAGCAGCAGAGTTCTTAACTACTGTGCCACCAGGGCTCCATTAAACAGTGAGTCATTAAAGTATAGTTTTTAAATAGTAAAGTTTTTAGAAAATAATATAGATTATTTTTGTGACTTTGAGTTAGGAAAATATTTCTTAAACAAGACACAAAAACCCTAAGCACAAAAGGAAAGATTGGTGAATTTGTCTACACTAAAATTAGAACTTGTCAAAAACTGACCACATTGAAATGGAGAACTCATCAAAAGCTGTCACAAAGAGAGCAAAACAACAAACAAACAGAGCCATAAACTTGGAGAAGATATTTGCAATGTAGAATCTGACAAAGGACTAGTATCCAGAGAATATAAAGAACACTTGTGATGCTGGAGCTGGGACTTCATAAACTATATTTTCCAGATTCCTTACCAGTTGGCTTCCAGTTAGTTTCTGCCAACTGAGGGCATGAGCGTGAACTCTGAAGCTTGGAAGAGGAGATAAAGAATTTCCATTCTCTTTTCCTGTTCCTGCCAGTTTGTCCCCAGTAACAGCAGACACTTGGCCTAGCCTTTAGCTTCTTTCAGCACATCCAGCCATTACTGCTCTTGAGCTGGGCAAGAGGATCCTTGCCTTGAGCTCTGTGCTTTAGAAGTCCTGCCCTGAACCTCTTCTGACTGCGTTTCTTCTTATGGGACAAGGAGTCTGTGTGGCCAAAGGGGTGTGACTACTTGGAGCCAGTCCACCCACCTGCCCCTTACTATGGGCTTGGTAACCTGGAACCTGAAGTTACCTGCAAAAGGCATTCTAGGTCCATCCTTCTAAGGCTGGACCACACCACCAGTGTGCACACCTCTTGGTCTAAGGGTGTTGTTTCTGTTAATTGTGTGTGTATAGGGGTGAATGGAGCTTGAGTGTATGGCCTGGGGTAATCACACGTATGCCCTTGAGGCCTTAGTGGTACAGGATGGAGGGTGGTGAGAAGAGGTTAGGCCATGGGCGAGGCATCTGAGGCTAGACTACAGCTATCCCCAGGTATTGCCACATCCTGGCCAGGAACTTTGAGAGATTGAGAAGTCTAAATCAACGCTTCTCAAACTAACTGTGGTGAAGATACAGGTTTTGTTTGTTTTCAATTTTGAATTCATGTCAGACCAATACTTTTGTTAAATATAATAAAGACAAATTACAAGAAAAAGAAAAATTTAAAAAGTACACAACCAACATAATATTACTCTGTCAAAGTGTTATAAACATTTCTAAACACTCTCAATTTCTATACTTATGTTGGCATGGACCAATAACGAACTGTCTTAGTAACCTAGTGCTGCTGTAACAACAACAACAAAATACCACAAGTGGGTGACTTTAAAGAACAGAAATTTATTTCTCACAGTTCAAGAGGCTGGAAGTTTGAATTCAGGGCATGACTCTAAGGAAAGGCCTTCTTTGTCTATTTCGACTTCTAGTAGCCAGCAATCCTTGGACTTTCTGGTCTTGTAGATGCATATATTGTGTGTGTCTGTCTTCATATAGCCTCTTTTCCCTGAGTGTGTCTCTGTGTATATTCTGCTGTTCTTATAACTCAGAAGCGATTGGGTTTAGTACCCACCCTACTCTGGTATAACCTTATTAACATAACAGAAAACCCCTATTTTCAAACAGGATCATATCCACAACTACAGGTCCTAGGACTTCAGTATATATTTTGGGGGAACAGAATTTAATTCGTGACACAAACCATTTTCAAACTTGCATTGCAGGCCATACTTTGAATACCATTCATCTAAATCCAAACCTGGCTTTCCAGGTCATTATGAAGACATAGTTGTCGAGATGTGATGGTAGAACGTGATTTGTTTAACAGTTTAATATTTAGACATACGGTATGTGGGCATCTGTACTCTCATCCCCAGTCACGGAAATGTTAGGAGTGAGCCTACTCCTGGCACTAGACTTCTTCCACTCCCTTGGAAGTACTTGCAGGTGTGCAGCTGTGCCTCTTCTTGACTGCTGGAATACCAGTTCCACCATATTCCCTCACTCTACTCACCTCTGGATTGTTTGAGCACCCACTAGGTCCAAGAACCGAATGATCTCCCCAGAGGTCCAGGAACCAGTCCTCAGAGACCCTCTTCAAGCACTAAAATTCTGATAATACCACTTCATCTCTTCTGTTTCCTTGGCTCTAAGGGCAGAAGCTGCCTCCTGACATTATTATCTAGGTTACTTCAGATTCTCCACCTCCTTTTTTTTCCTCACTCAGCCTTCTAACACCTGTGTAATCATTCCCTGTATTAAATCCCGTCCATTTAAAATATTTTTATGTAATTTTGGTTTTCCTGACTGAACTCTGATTCATGCAACTTATGAGTCAACAAGGAAAAGGCAAACTATCTAAAAGAAATGTGGGCAAAAGTCTTAAATAGGCATTTCACAAAAAAAGACAGGCTAATAAATGCAGGGAAATCTCACTAATAATCAGAGAAATACAAAGTAAAATCACAATGAGATAGCATAGTATGTATACTCACTGGATTGGCAAAAATGAAAAATGTGAAAATAACAAGTGCTGGGGGTGGGCATGGAGGAAGGTGAGCTACACTGTTGGTAGTCCAGACTGGCACAACCACTTCAGGAGACAGTTGGGCATTACTAGAGGAGTTAAGATTTGTATACTTTCTAGCCCTGCAAGTCCCCTTTTGGTGTCCACCCTTGAGAAACCCCTGTGTATGTGCACCAAATTCACATAGATGAATATGCATAGTAGCCTTGCTCATAAGAGAAAAACAAAAACAAAAGAACAAAAACTAGAGGTGATGCAAATGTCCATCAGCAACAGATTGGATAATTAAGTTGTGGTATTTATACAATGGAAATAGAAATAAATGAACTATAGCTCTCTGCCATCCATATGAATGATGTCAGAAGCATCATGTTCATTCATTCATTTAATAAATATTTATTGAGTGCCTACTATGTGCCGGCCACTGTTCTAGGTGCTGGGGACACCTCATGAAGCTTATAATCTAGTGGGGAGAATAGACAGAAAAAGAACAATAAACATAATTACCAAGTAAATTATTAAATACATGGAAATTTGGGACTCTAGTTGTTTTTATTGTTAGGTGCTGTCGAGTTGGTTCCGACTCATAGCAACCATATGTACAACAGACAACATTGATATATTTGAGGTCTTTGTTGCAGCCATGGGGTCAATCCACCTTGTTGAGGGTCTTCCTCTTTTTCACTGACCTTCTGTTTTACCAAGCATGATGTCCTTCTCCAGGGACTGGTCCCTCCTGATAACATGTCCAAAGTACATGAGATGAACTCTCACCATTACTCACTTCTAAGGAGCATTCTGGCTGTACTTCTTCCAAGACAGATTTGTTTATTCTTCTGGCAGTCCATGGTATATTCAATATTCTTTGCCAACACCATGATCAAAGGCATCAATTCTTTTACAGTCCTCCTTATTCATTGTCCAGCTTTCACATGCATATGAAGCAACAGATAATACCGTGGCTTGGGTCAGCCTGCACCTTAGAACTCAAAGTGACATCTTTGCTTTCTAACACTTTAAAAAGATATTTTACAGCATATTTGCCCATTGCAATACATCATTTGATTTCTTTTTTTTTTCAAATTTTTTTATTGTACTTTAAATGAAGGTTTACAGAACAGTTTCTCATTAAACAATCACATGTTGTTTTATGACAATGGTTAACAACACCACAACATGTAAACACTTGTCCTTTCTCAAACTTGTGTTCCCTATTACCAGCTTTCCTGTCCCCTCCTGCCTTCTAGTCCTTGTCCCTGGACTGTTGTGCCCCATTAGTCTTGTTTTGTTTTATGGGGCTGTCTAATCTTTGGCTGAAGTGTGAACCTCAGGAGTGACTTCTTTATAGTGCTGAAAGGGTGTCCAGGGGCCATACTCTGAGGGTTTCGCAGTCCCTGTCAGGCCAGTAAGTCTTTATGAGTTAGAATTTTGTTCTACATTTTTCCCCAGCTACATCCAGGACCCTCTGTTGTGAAGCCTATCAGAGCAGTCAGTGGTGGTAGCCGGGCACCATCTAGTTGTCCTGGACTCAGTCTGGTGGAGGCCGTGGTAGCTGTGGTTCATTAGTCCTTTGGAATAATCTTTCCCTTGTATCTTGTTTTCTTCATTCTCCCTTGCTCCCGAAGGGGTGAGACCAGTGGAGTATCTTAGATGGCTGCTCACAGGCTTTTAAGACCCCAGACACTACTCACCAAGGTAGAATGTAGAACATTTTCTTTATAAAGTGTGTTATGCCAATTGAGCTAGATGTTCCCTGAGACCATGGTACCCACAGCCCTCCGCCCAGCAGTTCAGTCCCTCAGGGAGTTTGGATGTGTCTATGGAGCTTCCGTAATGTTTCCTTGTGCAAGTTGTGCTGGCTTCCCCAATATTGTGTACTGTCTTACCCTTCACCAACGTTACCACTTATCTATTGTCTATTTAGTGCTCTCTCCCCACCCCTCCCATCCCTAGTAACCAACAAAGATTGTTTCTTTTTGTATGTAAACTTTTTTCATGAGTTTTTACAGTAGAGATCTCATACAATGTCCTTTTGTGATTGATTTATTTCACTCAGGATAATGTCCTCCAGTTTCATCCATGTTATGAGATGCTTCACAGATTTGTCATTGTTCTTTATTGTTGCATAATACTCCATTGCATGTATGTACCATAGTTTGTTTATCCATTCTTCTGTTGATGGGCATCTAGGTTGTTTCCATCTTTTTGCTATTGTGAACAATGCTGCAATGAACATGGGTGTACATATGTCTGTTCATGTGACGGCTCTTATTTCTCTGGGATATATTCCTAGGAGTGGGATTGCTGGATCGGATAGTATTTCTATTTCTAGCTTTCTGAGGAAGCTCCATATCATTTTCCAAAATGGTTGTATCATTTTGCATTCCCAACAAAAGTGTGTAAGAGTTCCAATCTCCCCGCAGCCTCTCCAACATTTGTTATTTCCAGTTTTTCTGATTTGTGCCAGTAATGCCGGGGTGAGATGGTATCTCATTGTGGTTTTAATTTGCATTTCTCTAATGGCTAGGGATCGTGAGCATTTCCTCATGTGTCTGTTGGCCGCTTGAATGTCTTCTTTGGTGAAGTGATGTTCATTTCCTTTGCCAATTTTTAATTGGATTATTTGTCTTGTTGTTGTAGAGGTGTTGGATTTTCTTGTAGCTCATAGAGATTAGACCTTTGTCTGACATGTAATGTCCAAAATTTTTTTCCCAGTCTGTAGGTTCTCTTTTTACTTTTTTGGTGAAGTCTTTTGAAGAGCATAGGTGTTTGATTTTTAGAAGATCCCAGTTATCTAGCTTATCTATTGGGTTTTGTGCATTGATGGTTATGGTTTGTATCCTGTTAATGCCATGTATTAAGGCCTGAAGTGTTGGTCCTATTTTTTCTTCTATGAACTTTATAGTTTTAGGCTTTATATTCAGGTCTTTGATCCATTCTGAAGTAGTTTTTGTATACGGTGTGAGGTATGGGTCCTGTTTCATTTTTTTGCAGATGGATATCCAGTTTTGCCAGCACCGTTTGTTAAAAAGACTGTCTTTTCCCCATCTGATGGACTTTGGTCCTTTATCAAAGATCAGGTGACCGTAGGTGGATGGATTTACATCTGGGTTCTCAATTCTGTTCCATTGGTCAATGTATCTGTCATTGTACCAGTACTGGGCTGTTTTGACTACTGTAGCTGTATAGTAGGTTCTGAGGTCAGGCAGCACGAGTCCTTCTACTTTATTCTTCTTCTTCAATAGTGCTTTACTTATTCGGGGCTTCTTCCTTTTCCATAAAAAGTTAATGATTAGTTTTTCCATCTCTTTAAAGAATGTTGTTGGTATTTGGATCAGGATTGCATTGTATGTGTAAATTGCTTTGGTTAGAATTGTCATTTTCACAATGTTGAGTCTACCTATCCATGACCATGGTATGTTTTTGCCATTTATGTAGATCCCTTTGAGTTTCTTGCAGTAGTGTTTTGTAGTTTTCTTTGTATAGGTCTTTTACATCCCTGGTTAGATTTATTCCTAAGTATTTTATTTTTTTAGGGGCTATTATAAATGGTATTGTTTTCCTGATTTCCTTTCCATCATTCTCTTTATTGGTGTATAGGAATCTAACTGATTTTTGTATGTTTATCTTGTGTCCTCCTCCTCTGCTGAATCTTTCTATTAGTTCCAATAGTTTTCTTGTGGAATCTTTAGGGTTTTCCATGTATAGTACCATATCATCTGCAAACAGGGACAGTTTAACTTCTTAATTACCAATTTGGATGCCCCTTATTTCTTTTTCTTGCCTTATTGCTCTAGTGAGAACTTCAACACCATGTTAAATAGGAGTGGAGGTAAAGGGCATCCTTGTCTTGTTCCTGTTCTCGGGGAATGTTTTCAGTCTCTTTCCGTTAAGAATGATGTTGGCCGTTGGTTTGGCATAGATGCCCTTTACTATATTGAGGAATTTCCCTTCTGTACCTATTTTATTGAGAGTTTTTATCTGGAATGGGTTTTGGGCTTTGTCGAATGCCTTTTCTGCGTCAATTGAGATGATCATGCAACTCTTTTCTTTCCTTTTATTTATGTGGTGGATTACGTTGATTGATTTTCTAATGTTGAACCATCCTTGCGTACCTGGTATGAATCCTACTTGGTCATGGTGTATTATTTTTTTGGTATGATGCTTAATTCTATTTGGCTAGAATTTTGTTGAGAATTTTTGTATCTATATTTATGAGAGATATGGGTCTGTAATTTTCTATTTTTGTGGCGTATTTGCCTGGTTTTGGTATCAGGGTTATGCGGGCTTCATAGAATGCATTCAGAAGCTTTTCTTCCTTTCTACATTCTGAAATAGTTTGAGTAGTACCGGTATAAGCTCTTCTCTGAATGTTTGGTAGAATTCTCCAGTGAAGCCATCTGGGCCAGGGCTTTTTTTTGTTGGGAGTTTTTTTAATTACCTTTTCAATCTCTTCTCTTGTTATGAGTCTGTTCAGATTTTCAACAGCATTTTGTGATAGTTTGGGTAGGTAGTGTGTTTCTAGAAATTTATCCATTTCGTCTAGGTTTTCAAATTTGTTGAAGTATAGTTTTTCATGATACTCTGTTATGATCCTTTTTATTTCAGTTGGGTCTGTTGTAATGTCCCCATTTCACTTCTTATTTGGGTTATTTGTCTCCTCTCCTGTTTTTCTTTTGTCAGTCTGGCCAGTGGTTTGTCGATTTTGTCGATTCTTCAAAGAACCAACTTTTGGTTTTGTTGATTCTTTCTATTGTTTTTCTATTCTCTATTTCATTTATTTCTGCTCTGATGTTTATTATTTCCTTTCTTCTAGTGTCTGTGGGATTTTTTGCTGTTCTCTATTTGTTCTAGTTTTGTAGTTAATGTTTTGATTTTGTCCCTTTCTTTTTTTTTGATATGTGCATCTATTGCTATAAATTGTCCTCTGAGGACTCCCTTTGCTGTGTCCCAAAGGTTTTGGTATGATGTATTTTTATTCTTGTTTGATTCTAGGAATTTTTTGATTCATCTCTGATTTCTTCTATTACCAAGTGATGTGTAAGCAGGGTGTTATTCAGTTTCTGTTTAATTGATTTTTTTCCCTTGCTCTTCCTGTTGTTAATTTGTACCTTGATGGCCTTGTGGTCAGAGAAGATACTTTGAATTATATCGATGTTTTGGATCTTGTTGAGGATTGCTCTGTGGCCTGAAATGTGCTCTATTCTGGAGAATATTCCATGCACACTGCAAAAGAATGTGTACTTTGCAGCTGTCAGGTGAAGTGTTCTATGTATGTCTCTGAGGTCAAGTTGTCTGATTGTGCCCTTTAGGTCTACTGTATCTTTGTTGAGTTTCTTTTTAGGTGTTCTGTCCTTTACTGAGAGTGGTATGTTGAAGTCTCCTACAATTATTGTGGAACTGTCAATGTCTCTTTTCAGTGCTGTTAGAGTTTGTTTTATGTATTTTGGAACTTTGTCATTGGTTGCATAGATGTTTATTATGGTTATGTCTTCATGATAGATCATCCCCTTAATCATTATATAGTGTCCTTCTTTGTCTTTTATGGTGGATTTTGTTTTGAAGTCTATTTTATCTGAGATTAGTATTGCCACTCCTGCTCCTTTTTGGTGGTTGTTTGCTTGATATATATTTTTTCCATCCTTTGATTTTTAATAAATTCACATCTTTGTTTCTAAGGTGTGTCTCTTGCAGACAGTGTATTGATAGATCCTGGTTTTTTTAGCCATTCTGTACTCTCTGTCTCTTTATGGGTGCATTGAGGCCCTTTGCATTCAGTGTAATTATTGATAGGTGTGAGTTTATTGTTGTCATTTTGTGGTGCTTTTTTTTTTTTGTGGTGCTGACGTTTTCTTTATTCCTCTTACTGTCCTGTGCTGAATTCCTTTTGTCTGTAGATTTGTTTCATTTCTTTTGTTTTTGTGGGTTTTGTTTTTACTGTGACATTATGTTTTTCATTTTTATTTTGATGAGTAGGTTTGTTAACATTCTTTGTTTGTTAAAACTTTTATCTTCCTAAGTTTGAAGCAGTCTATTATTACTTGGTATCGCCTTACTTTCCTCTCCATTAGAAAGTTCTATACCTGTACTGGTTATTCCCTCTTCTATTGTTCTGATGTTGTTGTCATTTACAGATTAACTTCTCTGATTCCCTGTTGTATTTCTTTTGGTTTTGGAAAGTCCTTGAGAGTTCATTTCCTAGATTGGTGTTTAGCTGGTACAATCTTGCATCCTAGATTCAGCCTGTGAGCTGATGTTTTTGTTCTCAGATTGAACTACTCCCTTTAATAATTCTTGTAAGTTTGGTTTGACTTTTACATATTCCCTTAATTTCACCATCATATTTGCATGAGAGGTTTGAAGGATATATTATTCTTGGCTGGCAATTTTTTTCTTTCAAGGTTTTATGTATGTCATCACATTGCCTTCTTGCCTGCATGGTTTCTGCCGAATAATCTGAGCTTAGTTTTATTGTTTCTCCTCTGTATGTGACTTTTTGTTTTTCTCAAGGTGCTCTCAGGGTTCTTTGTTTGCCTTTGGTTTTGGTGAGTGTGATTATGATATGCCTTGGTGATTTTCTTTTGGGGTCTATCCTATATGGGGTTCATTGAGCTTCTTGGATGGCCATTTTTTCATTTTTCATGATATTGGGGAAATTTTCTGTCAGCAATTCTTCAATAATCCGCTCCGTGTTTTCTGTTTTCTCCCCGTTCTGGAATTCTGATGACTCACAAATTTTTGCTTTTGATTGTATCCCACATAATTCTCAGGGTCTCTTTATTTTTCTTCGTTCTTTTTTTCTGATTTTTCCTCAAACAGAGTTGTATCCAAGTGTTTGTTTTCAGTTCTGCTGATCCTGTCTTCCATCTTTTCAGACCTGCTCCTCAGCCCTTCTGTGATACTGCCTGTTTCTGAAATCTTGTTGTTTATCTTTTGGATTTCTAATTGTTGTTTTTGTATGATTTCTAGTTGTGAATTTATTTTAGCATTTGTTCCTGTATTATTTTCCTAAATTCTTCCATTTTTTTGTTTTGTATTTTCCATGAATTTGTTTATTTTTTCCTCATTTGTGTCTGTTTTTTGCTTCAACTCTTGGATAGCTCTGAATATTAGAGATTTGAATTCCCTATCAGGTAGTTCTAGTGCCTTTTCTTCTGCTGGAAAGTCATCAGGTGTTTTATTTTGGATGCCTACTGGAACCATCCTGTCCTGTTTTTTTTAAATGTTTTGATATTGTCTGCCGTCTTTGGGGCATTCGGTAGTCATTTTCCTCCCTAATTGATTGTAGATTTGTTTGTTTCATCCTGTTTTTTTGTTTTATTTGGTTATGTCTGAGCAGGCAGACTATGTGTTCTTTGTTGTTTGCTTGTCTGTGGGAATGATACTTTCACCTCCTTCTCCAACTGGCAGGGTCAGGCACTCAGGTATGGTACAGCAGGGCAGATCTAGCTGAAGAGGAGTTGCTGGGATGGGTTGTTTGAGTTAAGTACTAGGGCCAACATGGCGGGCCAGGAATCAATGCAGATCAGGTTCTGGTAGTCCGTGCCTTTGCTGCTTGGGGGTGTGATGTTAAGTGCACAGTGCAGGTTGGCAGGATGGAGGGGGAAGATTGTGATGTGTGGAGCTAAGGTGAGTTTGGGAAAGAGGAGAGAGAGGAGAAAGGAACAGGAGCTAAGAACATACAAACAAACGAAAAAAAGAGTGCCAGGAGAGCTTGCCATTGGAATGGAGAGATGAGAGACTGAGAAATGGAAAAAAACAAAAAGGAGAAGAAGAAGAAAAAAATGAATAAATGAAAAGTAGAAAGAGAAAAGAAAATAAAATCCCCCAGGGATCACATCAGTGTGGCTTTGAGGTCTGGGGAAGTTGCTCCCAGGCTGTGATGCACAGTCTGGCTAGAAGTGGTAGAGGTGTCATTCAGCGCCAGGCATTCAGGAGACAGGAAGAGAAGGTAAGTATACAGAGATGAGAAACTGAGTAAAAAAGAAAGACAAAAAGGGAAAAAGAGAGAAAAGAAAACAAAACAAACAAATAAAAAAAAAAGTAAAAGAAAACCCCCCAAAAAACAGAAAGAAAAAAAAAATGCTCTCAAGGATCCCTCTGTGCATTTGTACACACTGAGGGGGTAGGTCCCAAGCTATGCAGTCCTGCCCAGCTAGAATGGGCTCCCAATCTGATAAAAGAAAAGGAAAACAAACAAACAAACAAACAGATCAAAACAAACAAACAAAAGCCCTGGGATCCCACCAGTGTGGCAGCATGGGCCGGGAAACAGTTTCACATTCAAGCAGCATTTCACTTCCTTTCAGGAAGAAGCAAAGATTGTGCATGGAGCAAGGTATTTGAGAGAAAGGAGGGGGAGATTGTGAGAGGTATAGAAGAAATCAAAAGAAGCGGAAAAAAGCAACACCAGCAGCCAACAAATGGCACTCAGGGAGCTGGCTGGTGCCGGCGGGCGGAATCCAAGCAACACTGGGGTGAAGCCAGTGCTTCCTGGCCAAGAGACTGTGGATGCAGGAAGCAGATGAGGCTGAATGGGAGTGAAGAAGGGTGGGGGCTAGGAAAGCATATATCACTGGTTACCAGTTGTTCAGTCTCCTGCTGGAAGCTCTGTGAAGCTGCTTTCTCGTACCCTCTGTTCACCAACCACTGATAGGAGTCCAAGATGGTGGATCTGTGCTAGGTTAGCCAATAGGGGACTTCTGCATGTATCTCTGCTCACTCTCTGTTCTCGGTCAGTTTCTTATTCCATTCAGTGCTTGGTTGAGTTCTTTATCTCTTCATTTGATGCTTAGGGTTTCAGGATTGACATTTTCTCTCTTTGGCTTAGTTTTTTGGACCTTTGCTGTGGAGGGACGGTGTGTGCTTCTGTTTATAGCATCACGTTGCCTGGAAGTCTGCTCATTTGATTTCTTGACTGATGCTTCCATGAGCGTCGAGTGTGTGTACAAGTAAACTGAAATCCTTGACGACTTCAATGTTTTCTTCGTTTATCATGATGTTGCTTACTGGTCCAGTTGTGAGGATTTTTGTTTTCTTTATGTTGAGTTGTAATCCATACTGAAGGCTGTAGTATTTGATCTTCATCAGTAAGCACCTCAAGATCTCTTTGCTTTCAGCAAGCAAGGTTGTGTCATCTGCGTATCACAGGTTGTTAATGAGTCTTCCTTCAATCCTGATGCCCCTTTCTTTTTCATATAGTCCAGCTTCTCAAATTATTTTCTCAGCATATAGATTGAATAAGTATGGTGAAAAGATACAACCCTGCTGCACACTTTCCCTGATTTTAAGCATGCACTATCCCCTTGAATGACTGCCTCTTGCTCTATGTACAAGTTCCTCATGAGCACGGTTAAGTGTTCTGGAATTCCCATTCTTCATGATGTTATCCATAATTTGTTATGATCCACATAGTTGAATGCCTTTGCATACTCAATAAAACACAGGTAAACATCCTTCTGGTATTCTCTGCTTTCAGCTAAGATCCATCTGGTATCAGCAATGATATCCCTGGTTCCACATCCTCTTTTGAATCTGGCTTGAATTTCTTGCAGTTCCCTATCAATGTACTGCTGCAACCATGTTGAATGATCTTCAGCAAAATTTTACTTGCATGTGATATTAATGATATTGTTTGATAATTTCTGCATTTTGTTGGGTCACCTTTCTTTGGACTCTCTTCCAGTAGGTTGGCCAGGTAGCCATCTTCCAAATTTCTTGGCATAGAAGAGTGAGTGCTTCTGGTGTTGCATCCATTTGTTGAAACATCTCAATGTATATACATGGTATTCTGTCAATTTCTGGAACCTTGTTTTTCACCAATGCCTTCAGTGCAGCTTGGACTGCTTCCTTCAGTAGCATTGGCTCTTAATCACATGCTACCTCCAGAAATGGCTGAACGTCAAACAATTCTTTTTCGTACAGTGACTCTGTGTATTCCTTCCATTTTCTTTTGATGCTTCCTGTGTTGCTCAGTATTTTGCCCATATAATCCTTCAATATTTCAGCTCGAGGCTTGAATTTTTTCTTCAGTTCTTTCAGCTTGAGAAATGCTGAGTGTGTTCTTCCCCTTTGGTTTTCTAACTCCACATCTTTGCACATTTCCTTATAATACTTTGTCTCTTCAAGCTGCCCTTTGAAATCTTTTGTTTAGCTGTTTTACTTCATCATTTCTTCCATTTGCTTTGGCTACTCTTTGTTCAAGGGCAAGTTTCAGAATCTCTTCTGTCATCCATTTTGGTCTTTTCTTTCTTGTGTTTTTTTTATTATTACTTCTATTTTATTGTGTTTTAGGTGAAAGTTTACAGTGCAAATTAGTTTCTCATTCAAAAATTTATTTACCAGTTGTTTTGTGACATTGGTTGCAATCCCTGCAATGTGTCCGCACTCTCCCCCTTTTTCCTTTTCCACCCTGGGTTCTCCAAGTTCATTGGTCCAGTTTTCCTGTCCCTTCTTGCCTTCTTGTCTTTGCTTTTGGGCAAGTGTTGCCCATTTGGTCCCCTATACTTGATTCAACTAAAAAGCACTTTCATCACATGTGTTATTGTTTGTTTTAAAGGCCTGTCTAATCTTTGGCTGAAAGCTGGGGTTTGAGAGTGGCTTCAGTTCTGAGTTAGCAGGGTGTCCGGGGGCCATAGTCTCAGGGATTCCTCTAGTCTGTCAGACCAGTAAGCCTGGTCTTTTTTTGTGAAATTGAATTATGTTCTATATTTTTCTCCTGTTCTGTCTGGGACCCTCTACTGTGATCCCTTTCAGAGTGGTCACTGGTGGTAGCCAGGCACCATCTAGTTCTTCTGGGCTCAGGCTGGTTGAGACTGTTGTTCAAGTGGTCCATTACTTCTTTGGGCTAATATTTTCCTTGTGTTGTTGGTTTTCTTCATTCTCCTTTGCTCCAAATGTGATGGGACCAGTAGATGTATCTTAGATGGCTGCTTGCAAGCTTTTAGGACACCATATGCTACTCACCAAAGTGGGATGTAGAACATTTTCTTTGTGAACTCTGTTATGCCAATTGACCTAGCTGTCGCCTGAGACCACAGTCGTCAGCTCTCAGCCCCAGTAAATTCATCTCTCCAGGTGTTTGGATGTATCCAGGAAGCTTCTATGACTTCGCCTTGGTCAAGTTGTGCTGCCTTCCCCTATATTGTGTGTTGTCTTTTCCTTCACCTAAGTTAACTTATCTACTATCTAGGTAGTGATTTCACCTCTCCACCCCTCCTCTCCCTCATAACCATCAAAGATTGTTTCTTTCTGTATGTAAACGTTTTCATGAATTTTTATAATAGTGGTCTAATACAATATTTGTCCTTTTGTGATTAACTTATTTCACTCAGCATAATGCCGTCCAGATTCATCCATGTTGTGAGATATTTCATGGATTCATCATTGTTCTTTACTGCTGCATAATAATCCATTGTGTGTATATACCATAGTTTGTTTATCTATTCATCTGTTGATGGGCATCTAGGTTGTTTCCATCTTTTTGCTATAGTGAATAATCCTGCAGTAAACATGGGTGTGCATATGTCTATTCGTGTGACGGCTCTTATTTCTCTAGGATATGATCCTAGGAGTAAGATTGCTGAGTTGTATGGTATTTCTATTTCTAGCTTTTTAAGGAGGTGTCATGTCATTTTCCATACATTCCCATCAGCAGTGTATAAGAGTTCCAATCTCCCTGCAACTTCCAACGTTTGTTATTTTCTGTTTTTGTTTTTTTTTTCAATCAGTGCCAGTAATGTTGGGTGAGATGGTATCTCACTGTAGTTTTGATTTGCATTTCTCTAATGGCTAATGATCACGAGCATTTCCTCATGTGTCCGTTAGCCGCCTCTTTCCTTTCTTTTTAATGAACTTTTGCTTTCTTCAGGTATGATGTCCTTGATGTCATCCCACAACTCATCTGGTCTTTGGTCACTAGTATTTAGTGCATCATATCTATTCTTGAGATGATCTCTAAATTCAGGTGGGATAGACTCAAGGTTGTATTTTGGCTCTTGTTTTAAGCTTGTTTAGCTTCAACTTGAACTTGCATATGAGCAATTGATGGTTTGTTTTGCAGTGGGGCCCTGACTTTGTTCTCACTGGTGGTATTGAGCTTCTCCATCTTCTCTTTCTTCAGATGTAGCTGATTTGATTCCTGTGTATTCAGTCTGATGAGCCCATATGCACAGTCACTGTTAATATTGTTGTAAAAAGGTATTGCCAATGAATAGAGCTTTGGAGTTGCAAAGTTCTCTTATGTGATTTCCATTGTTGTTTCAATCACCAAGACCATATTTTCCAAGATCCTTCTTCGTTATTTCCAACTTTTGCATACCAATCACCAGTTATTATCAATGCATCTTGATTGCATGTTCGATCACTTTCAGACTGCAGAATTTGGTACAAATCTTCAATTTTTTCATCTTTGGCATTAGTGTTTGGTGTGTAAATTTGAATAATAATCGTATTAACTGGTCTTCCTTGTAGGTGTATGGATATTATCCTATCGCTGACAGCATTGTACTTCAGGCTAGATCTTGAAATGTTCTTTTTCACAGTAAATCCAACTCTTCCTCTTCAATGTGTCATTCCCTGCATAGTAGACCATATGATTGTCCTATTCAAAATGGCCAATACCAGTCCATTTCAGCTCACTAATTTCTAGGTTATCAATCTTCAAGTGTTCTATTTCACTTTTGCCAGCTTCCAGTTTTCCTAGATTCATACTTCTTACATTCCATGTTCCGATTATTAATGTATGCCTGCAGCTGTTTCTTCTCATTTTGAGTCATGCCACATCAGCAAATGAAGGTCCCAAAAGCTTTACTCTATCCACAACATTAAGGTTGACTCTACTTTGAGGAACAGCTCTTCCCCAGTGATATTTTGAGTGCGTTCAACCTGAGGGGCTGATCTTTTGACACTATATCAGACAATGTTCCACTGCTATTCATAAGGTTTTCAGTGGCCAGTTTTTCAGAAGTAGATCACCAAGTGCTTCTTCCTAGTCTGTCTTGTCTGAAAGCTCCACTGAAACCTCTTCACCATGGGTGACCCTGCTGTTGTTTGAAATACCAGTGGCGTAGCTTCCAGGATCACAGCTATACACAAGCCACCATAGTACAGCAAACAGACAGATGAGTGGTGATGAGAATATAGAGGAGTATTTAATCTAGTTAGCAAGATGAAATCAATACATGAAACAACTGATTACCTAAGACATTGTATTATTAACTGTTGAATTGTGTGGCACCAGATAAAAAGTGCTGACAGTAACATTTGAGAATCCCAGATGTAGTCCACAGATGCCATCCATGTCTTTATTTTAGAATCAGTGGTAACTTCTGGGTAAAGAATTTTATAGTCAATTTTTCATTATCACATTAATGGAAGAGGTTAAGCGGAAGTTTCCTATTATATATTTATTTGAATACCAGGTATTTTTATGTTTAGTCATTTCACAAATACTTCGGCCAATATGCTCAGCTTTCTGTTTGTGTTTCTTGATATGCTCAGAATATTCCCATGTTTCTCCTTCTGTATTATGTAAGTGCAAAGTAAACTTAGAGGAGCAGACCTTTTTTTCCTGCATTTGTGTTTCACATTTTCTTTGGTGGGAATGAGATTATTAAGTGTTTAGCTTAAAATACTCCCTGCTGGGCTATACGTAATAGAAGTAATCAAGAGATAATGAATACAGCAACTTCAGGAATTTTTAACTCTGGTTAATTATTTCAATAAGAACATGGAGAAATAAACTGGTAATTGGGAATTGTCTTTATTGGGCATATTAAAGGAAGCATTTCAAGTCACATTAGGGGAAAATTTTATATTTAGTAATGCTTTGCTATGTTTTAAGATAATGATTAAATATGGTTAACATAGCTTAATATACTTATTACTAATTACTATATTGTATATTGAAGCCCTGGTAGTGCAGTGGTTAAGAGCTACAGCGAGCTAAGTGTGCTAACCAAAAGGTCTGCAGTTCGAATTTACCAGCCGCCCTTTATTATAAAGTTAATATATATTGCTGATTCATACATGTGTATCATTATAGTTTTTCTTTGGAGCTTTTGAAAGTCCAGTAACCAAACACACTCTCATTTTAGGTGTCCACCGCTGACAAGATCCAAGAACAAAATTCGCTGTTGACTGCTCGATATGGCTTTGCTTTTTATAAACACATTTTGAGAAACAAAGGTTAATCTTTGTGCTGTGCTTTGGCATATGGATTGAGTCCAAAATAAATGGTGTATTTTAGCTAGTTATTGAAAAGTCAGACTTTACTATAATGATGACTCAGTATTTTGTTATATATAGGTTTGCCTTGAAATATTTTATCCTTGACAACATTTGCAAATGCTTGCAATGGGTTTGTAGTCCTGTCTGCTTTTTGCTAAATTCTGTCCATTGCCCCTTCCCAATTCTGATCACGCCACCCTCCCAAGCTGTGTTAATATTGAGAATTATCCAGGTGGGAAGGTAGAAATGAGGAAGTATGGCCTTAAAGGTAAGTGTTTATCTTTTGCTTTATTTTATTTGACATTGTTTTGGCCTTAAGCAAAAAAAGAAAATTTGCTTTTGTGATTCACTTGTGTATATAAAGGAAAAAGAACCTCCTGCCTTTTTTTTTTTTTTTTAAAGAAAGGCATCTTTAATAATTCTGTTTTACGATTTCTTCAAGGTATGACATATCCCCTGGATTAAAGGCATCCATATAGTCAGCAGAAATCTAGCCTCAGTTCATATTAATGCTTGTTAAGAGTCCATTTTCCTCCAAGGCTATTTCTGGGGATGAAATTAACAGCAAGGCATAACAGCTCACAGATATCAGAATAATAACTGGCCATGTTAGTGTCAAGAGTTGGTTTGGAGCCATATCTACTTGGGAATTTTAAATGTCCTGAAGAAGCTTGAGTCAGTCTAAATTTGACTTTGTTTTCCCTCCAGTTGTTCTCATTGGGAAGTTTAAGCTACAAGTTCTGCTTTGTGTTTCAGAGGGTGTTCCTTGCAGTATACCAAAAGTGAAAAGCAATTATGTTAACAGGAGGTAGGTGAGCGTGAATATAGTTTAAGAAGACTGCAACGTTCCCTGAGGTAACAATGTTTAAAAAACTTTTTGCTGTCTAGTTGATTCTGACTCATAATGACCCAATAGGACAGAGTAGAGCTGCGTCATAGGGTTTCCAAGGAGCGGCTGGTGGATTCAAACTGCCACCTTTTTGGTTAGCAGAATTAGCTCTAAACCACTGAGCCATCAGGGCCCTAATAAAGTTTAGGCAGAATGAAATTCAATGAGAACGGAAGATTCTTTGGCAAGTTCTAAAGGGTGCCCTTCCAGCTTTAAGTTCTTCCAGGTATTTGATAAAAAGGTGATATTACAATTTACGTATTAAACAAACACTTTTCATTCTGTTATAATTCCTGAATTTTTTAATTTATATTAACCAGGTTCCTTAATGATCTCCTTGAGGGCAAGAATACTGTTACTTTCACTAGGTATTCCTAGGGTGCGCAGTAATACTTGTGGAATGTGAGGCCAAATGAGAGTGCCCATTTGGCTTAAGATAAAGGTTGTTTTCCTATCTTAATGTTGTAACTACTAGTGAAATAATTCTCCCTTTCCTCCTCCTTCTCTTCCTCAGTATGTTCAGAGTCCCAGGTGCTTCCACTACAAGGCTATGTGTGTGGGGAGAGGGACTTTCAGGATGCCAGTAAGCCTGTAAACTACTGGAGGGTATGGGGACCTATGTTTTATCTTTATTTATTTATTTTATTCCTTGTTCTCACCAGTCTTTATTTATTGTTTTAATTTTTTTTTTTATTGTGCTTTAGATGAAGGTTTATAGAATAGTTTCTCATTAAACAGTTAGTACACATATTGTTTTATGACTTTGGTTAACAACCCCACGACATGTCAACACTCTCCCTCCTCGATCTTGGGTTCCCTATTACCAGCTTTCTTGTTCCCTCCTGCCTTTTAGTCCTTGTCCTGGGCTGTTGTGCCCCATTCATCTCATTTTGTTTTATGGGCTGTCTAATCTTTGGCTGAAGGGTGAACCTTGGGAGTGACTTCATTACTGAGCTAAAAGAGTGTTTGGGGGCCATACTCTCGGGGTTTCTCCAGTCTCTGTCAGGCCAGTAAGGCTGGTCTTTTTTTGTGAGTTAGAATTTTGTTCTACATTTTTCTCCAGCTCTGTCTGGGACCCTCTGTTGTGATCCCTGTCAGAGCAGTCGGTGGTGGTAGCTGGGCACCATCTAGTTGTACTGGACTCAGTCTGGTGGAGGCCTTGGTAGTTGTGGTCCATTAGTCCTTTGGAACAATCTTTCCCTTGTATCTTGTTTTCTTCATTCTCCCTTGCTCCCTAAGGGGTGAGACCAGTGGAGTATCTTAGATGGCTGCTCGCAGGCTTTCAAGACCCCAGACGCTACTCACCAAGGTAGAATGTAGAACATTTTCATTATAAAGTATGTTAAGCAAATTGAGCTAGATGTTCTCGGAGACCGTGGTCCCCACAGTCCTCCACCCAGCAATTCGGTCCCTCAGGGAGTTTGGATGTGTCTACGGAGATTCCATAACATTTCCTTGTGCAAGTCATGCTGGCTTCCCCAGTACTGTGTACTGTCTCACCCTTCACCAAAGTTACCACTTATCTATTGTCTATTTAGTATTCCCCCCAACCCCTTCCTTCTCTCATAACCATCATAAATTGTTTCTTTTTGTGTGTAAACCTTTTCATGAGTTTTTACGGTAGTGGTATCATACAATATTTGTCCTTTTGTGATCAGCTTATTTAACTCAGGATAATGTCCTCCAGTTTCATCCATGTTATGAGATGCTTCACAGATTCGTCATTGTTCTTTATCGTTGCATAATACTCCATTGTGTGTATGTACCATAGTTTGTATATCCATTCATCTGTTGATGGGCATCTAGGTTGTTTCCATCTTTTTGCTATTGTGAACAATGCTGCAATGAACATGGCTGTGCATATGTGTATTCGTGTGATGGCTTTTATTTCTGTAAGATATATTCCTAGGAGTGGGATTGCTGGATCGGATGGTGTTTCTATTTCTAGCTTTCTAAGGAAGTGCCATATCATTTTCCAAAATTGTTGCATCATTTTGCATTCCCACTGGCAGAGCATAAGGATTCCCATCTCCCCGCAGCCTCTCCAACATTTATTATTTCCAGTTTTTTTGATTTGTGCCAGTAATGCCGGGGTAAGATGGGTATCTCATAGTGGTTTCTTTAATGGCTAGTGATTGTGAGCATTCCTTCATGTGTCTGTTGGCTGTTTGAATGTTTTCTTTGATAAAGTGATGTTCATTTCCTTTGCCCATTGTTTAATTGGATTGTTTGTCTTTTTGTTGTAGAGGTGTTGAATTTTCTTATAGGTTATAGAGATTAGACCTTTGTCTGACTTGTAATGTCCAAAAATTATTTCCCAGTCCGTAGGTTCTCTTTTTACTCTTTTGGTGAAGTCTTTTGATGAGCATAAGTGTTTAATTTTTAGAAGATCCCAGTTATCTAGCTTATCTTCTGGAGTTTGTGTGCTGTTGGTTATGGTGTGTATCCTGTTAATGCTGTGCATTAGGGCCTCTAGCATTGATCCTATTTTTTCTTCTATGAATTTTATAGTTTTTGGCTTTATATTTAGATCTTTGATCCATTTTGAATTAGTTTTTGTATATGGTGTGAGGTATGGGTCCTGTTTCATTTTTTTGCAGATGGGCATCCAATTTTGCCAGCACCATTTGTTAAAAAGACTGTCTGTTCCCCCTTTGATGGACTTTGGGCCTTTATCGAAGATTAGGTAACCGTAGATACATGGATTTATGTCTGGATTCTCAATCCAGTTCCATTGGTCAATGTATCTCTTGTTGTACCAGTACCAGGCTGTTTTGACTACCGTAGCTATATAGTGGGTCCTGAGGTCAGGTGGTACAAGTCCTCCTACTTTATTCTTCTTCTTCAATAGTGCTTTACTTATCTGGGGCTTCTTCCCTTTCCATATAAAGTTAATGATTAGTTTTCCCGTCTCTTTAAAGAACGTTGTTGGTATTTGGATTGCGATTGCATTGTATTTATAAATTGCTTTGGTTAAAATTGTCATTTTCACAATGTTGAGTTACCTATCCATGAGCATGGTATGTTTTTCCGTTTATGTGGATCTCTTTTGGTTTCCTGCAGTAGTGTTTTGTAGTTTTCTCTGTATAGGTCTTTTACATCCCTGGTTAGATTTATTCCTAAGTATTTTATTTTTTTAGGGGCTATTATTAATGGTATTATTTTACTGATTTTCTTTTCATTGTTCTCTTTATTGGTGTATAGGAATCCAACTGACTTTTGTATGTTTCTCTTGTATCCTGCTACTCTGCAGAATCTTTCTATTAGTTCCAGTAGTTCTCTCATGGAGTCTTTTTGGTTTTCTATGTATAGTATCATATCATCCGCAAACAGAGACAGTTTAACTTCTTCATTGCCAGTTTGGAAGCCCTTTATTTCTTTTTATTTTTGTAGTACTTTAGATGAAGGTTTACAGAACAAATAGTTTCTCATTAAATAGTTAGTACACTGTTTTATGACAATGGTTAACAACCCAATGACATGTCAACACTGTCCCTTCTCAACCTTGGGTTCCCTATTACCAGCTTTCCTGTCCCCTCCTGCCTTCTAGTCCTTGTCCCTGGACTGTTGTGTCCCTTTAGTCTTTTTTTTTTTTTCTGGGGCTGTCTAATCTTTGGCTGAATGGTGAACCTCGGGAGTGACTTCATTACTGAGCTAAAAGGGTTTGGGGGGGGCCATACTCTGGGGGTTTCTCCAGTTTCTGTCATGCCAGTAAGTCTGTTGTTTTTTTTTATGAGTTAGAATTTTGTTCTACATTTTTCTCCAGCTCTGTCTGGGACCCTCTGTTGTGATCCTGGTCACAGCAGTCAGTGGTGGTAGCTGGGAACCATTTAGTGATACTATACTCAGTCTGGTGGAGGCCGTGGTAGTTGTGGTTATTTGTTTTTCTTGATTTATTGCTCTAGCTAGAACTTCCAGCACAATGTTAAATAGGAGTGTTGATAAAGGGCATCCTTGTCTTGTTCCTGTTCTCAAGGGGAATGTTTTCAGCCTCTCTCCATTACAAGTGATGTTGGCCGTTGGTTTTGCATAGATGCCCTTTATTAGGTTGAGAAATTTCCCTTCTATACCTATTTTATTGAGAGTTTTTATCAGGAATTGGTGTTGGACTTTGTCAAATGCCTTTTCTGTGCCAATTGAGATGATCATGTGATTCTTTTCTTTCCTTTTATTTATGTGGTGGATTACATTGATTGATTTTCTAATGTTGAACCATTCTTGCATACCTGGTATGAATCCTACTTGGTCATGGTGTATTATTTGTTTGATATGATGCTTAATTCTATTGGGTAGAATTTTGTTGAGAATTTTTGTATCTATATTCACAAGAGATATTGGTCTGTAATTTTCTATTTTTGTGGCGCCTTTCCCTGATTTTGGTAACAGGGTTATGCTGGCTTCATAGAATGAATTTGGAAGTGTTGCTTCCTTTTCTATATTCTGAAATAGTTTGCATAGTACTGGTATAAGCTCTTCTCTGAATGTTTGGTAGAATTCTCCAGTGAAGCCATCTGGGCCAGGGTTTTTTTTTTTTTTTTTAAATGCTTCTTTTTTTTTTTTAATTGTACTTTAGATGAAGGTTTACAGAACAAGTAGTTTCTCATTAAAGAGTTAATACACATATTGTTTTATGATGTTGGTTAAGAATGTCATAGCATGTCAACAGTCCCCCTTCTTGACCCTGGGTTCCCTATTACCAGCTTTCCTGTCCCCTCCTGTGGGCCATGGCTTTTTTTTGTTGGGAATTTTTTTTTTTTTTTTATTACCTTTTCAATCTCTTCTCTTGTTATGGGTCTGTTCAGATTTTCAACATCACTTCATGTTAGTTTGAGTAGGTAGTGTGTTTCTAGAAATTTATCAATTTCCTCTAGGTTTTCAAATTTGTTGGAGTATAGTTTTTCATAATACTGTGTTATGATCCATTTTGTTTCAGTTGAGTCTGTTTTAATGTCCCCCATTTCATTTCTTATTTGGGTTATTTGTGTCCTCTCCTGTTTTTCTTTTGTCAGTTTGGCCAGTGGTTTGTTGATTTTGTTGATCCTTTAAAAGAACCAACTTTTGGTTTTGTTGATTCTTTCTATTGTTTTTCTATTCTCTATTTCATTTATTTCTGCTCTGATCTTTATTATTTCCTTTCTTCTGATGGCTGTGGACCTTTTTGCTGTTCTCTTTCTACTTGTTTGAGTTGTATAGTTAATGTTTTGATTTTGTCCGTTTTCTTTTTTGATGTGTGCATCTATTGCTATAAATTGACCTCTGATCACTGCCTTTGCAGTGTCCCAAACGTTTTGGTATGAAGTGTTTTCATTCTCATTTGATTCTAGGAATTTTTTTGATTCCATCTTTGATTTCTTCTGTTACCCAATGGTTTGTAAGCAGGGAGTTATTCAGTTTGCATCTAATTGATTTTTTTTCCTTACTCTTCCTGTTGTTAATTTGTACCTTGATGGTATTGTGGTCAGAGAAGATACTTTGTATTATCTCATTGTTTTGGAATTTGTTGAGAGTTTTTCTGAAGCTTAACATGTGGTCTTTTCTGGAGAACGTTCCACGTGCATTGGAAAATAATGTGTACTTTGCAGCTGTTGGCTGGAGTGTTCTATCTGTGTCTATGAGGTCAAGTTGGCTGATTGTGCCCTTTGGGTCTTCTGTATCTTTGCTGAGTTTCTTTCTAGATCTTCTGTCCTTTACCAAGAATGGTGTGTTGAAGTCTCCTACAATTATTGTGAAACTATCAGTGTCTCTTTTCAGTGCTGTTAGAGTTCATTTTATGTATTTTGGAACCTTGTCATTGGGTGCATAGGTGTTTATTATGGTTATGTCTTCATAATGGATCGTCCCTTTAATCATTATATAGTGTCCTTCTTTGTCTTTTATGGTGGATTTTGTTTTAAAGTCTATTTTATCTGAAATTAGTATTGCCACTCCTGCTCTTTTTTGGTAGCTATTTGCTTGATATATTTTTTTCCATCCTTTGATTTTTAATAAATTTACATATTTGTTTCTAAGATTTGTCTCTTGTAGACAGCATATTGATAAATCCTGTTTTTTAATCCATTTTGTCATTCTCTGTCTCTTTATGGGTGCATTCATTTGTATCTTTAGATTTTACTTGTGAAAGAGTTACTTGATTTTAGGCATTTGTGAAGGAAACTGCCCAGGGAAAGAAGCTTCCTGAGTTGTATATAGGAACTGTCACCTTATATTTATACTGGAACTCTTTTTTTAGGCATTGGTTGATCTCTCAATGATGTATTTTTAGAAAGAAAGAACCACTAATCCTCAAGTTAGTAACCAGTCGATCAGCTGCACTGTTACACATGTTGAAAGAAGCCTCATAAAAATACAAAGTTAAAATTTCCTGATGCCTTTAGCTGCAGAGAATAAAACCAAGAAGGGAAAAGAAAATCTCCCCCCCAAACTTTTCACAGGTACAAAGCAGAATGCTTCAGAAGTCCATGAGCAATGAGAAAAAAATAAAGTAAAACCTAGCAAACTAGAGGAGTTTCTTAAAACAATGGCACAATAGATAAAGCATACTTAAATCAAGTTTAAAAAGACAGTGATAAAAATATAAATCAGCAGTTGCCTATCAATCTTGTAACCAGCAGAATAAATCTAGGTGCAATCAATTCTTCTCTCTTGGATCGAAGCCGTGTTTTTGTTAGGTTGAAAGAAAGTGATAGGAAAGTAGAGAGTTTAAAAAGTGACATGTAAATGGGTCAAAGCCACTGCATTTAGGAGAAATCTTTCCCATTCTTGAATCTGCATCAAGACTCCCTCAGGACAGGACTGTAAACCAAATCAAACTTGTTGCCACTGAGTCGATTCTGACTCATAACAGCCCTAGAGGACAGAGTAGAACTGCCCTATAGGGTTTCCAAGGCTGTACTATTTACAGAAGCAGACTGCCACATCTTTCTTCTGCAGAGCAGCTGGTGGGTTCAAACTGCTGACCTTTCGAGTAGCGGCTGAACACTGAATCATTGTACCACCAGGGCTCCTCAGACAGGGCTGTACCACATGTAAACCATTTTAAGGACTTTCCAGTTTCCCCTGTTCATCCACATAGGTCATGGCTACCACTGTTACATAAATTAACTAACAACAGAACTTCTTTGTCCACACCTTGGCTCCTCCAGTCTGGAGTAGGAAATGATATTTAATCATATCAAGTATGGTCTCCCCATTATGAAAGTGAGAGCAATTCATACTTTGCATATAGTATCCACTATCTTCTATTTCACGCCTTCAAATTCTCTCTCCATAATCCTGCTTGTTTTCTCCTTTAGCTACCCCATTACCTGATGCTTCGGAACAGGTATGACCCTCCTTCTTTCCAAACTTTCACTCATCCTCTTATGTCTCTGGATCTTACTCCAGAAATTATTTCTTTTTCTATCTTGTTTTTAGTTTCTCTGTTTTTTTTTTTTTTGGGGGGGGGGGTTGGGGAGGAGGGTGGTAGGTCTTTCCCTTCTACTTTAATCCTAAATTCAAAACATAACTAACAACCTCCTCCCCATGAAGTCTGCCCTGACTTAAGTAACTGTTTTGTATTTCTTTCCCTTTTTACTGGTAAATTTCTTGAAGCAGTCATTTCTATCTGCCACCTTCACTTCACTTCCTATTTACTCTGCAATCCCCTGTGCTCTGGCTTTGACATTGCATTCTGCTGAATATGACCCTTCACAAGGTCATGGATAACTTCCTGCTGGGTAAATCTTGAGGCGTCTTTTTATTCTTTATCCTACTTGACTTCTCGGCAGTATTTCACGTTGGTGAGCAAGCCCTCCTTGAAGATCTTTCTGACATTGGCCCCTGTGGTCCTGCTCTCCTCGTCCCCCCTCCTTTCTCATCACTCTTCTCTCTTACCTATTTATTAAAGGCTAATATTTTCTGTCCCAAGGACTCTTCTAACTCTTGGTGTGTTTTCTGTATGAGCACATCTATTCCCATGGCTTTGGTTATCATTGTTATCTCTGAGTCAGGGGTCTTCCTCAGATCCAACTACTTAATGGCTACTTCTAACAGATTATGCCACTGGCTTTGTGTCCCAAACCAAACTAATTATCTTCTGTCACACATTGCTTCATTTATTCCTTCTAACTTTTTGCTAATTGCTTAAACTGGAAGTTTACATCAGTTTGACTCTTCAGCCCTTCATACCAATGTTCATCCCACCATTTTATTTTTAGCTTTCAAATATACTCCTTTCTCTTTCTTCCGCCTGCCACTTCTCTAATCTCAGCCTTCATTGTCTCCCACAAGGATTATTATGATAGCAACCCTAAAGATTCCCCCTTCAATCAATCCCATAGTTCTTCATATTTCTTAAAGGCAGATTGAATCAGACAACTTCCCTACTTAAAAATCTTTCATAGATTTTCATTGCATTGTCCTTGAGAAGAATTAGATTATGCTGGAATGGACCTGGTTGACAGGCAGGGTTGCCCAAAGCTGAGTTAGGGGTACAGACATGGAGGACAAAGATAGGGGAGGAAGTGAAGAGGGGAACCTAGGCCAGAGGCCTCTGTATCAGATTCATTGGTGATACTCCCAGTTTAGACACAATCACTTCTGCCACTGCTTAGAACTTCACCCTTCTCTCACCTTCCCCTAAACTTCACTGGCCCACTCACTCCACTCTGGATTTTCCGGCAGCCCAGCCCTGGTCTGGTGCCTGAGGCCGATGCTGAGCTCTGAAGACCAGATGCAGTAGAAAAAATGAGGCAGGGTTGGAGCCTCCAATTCTAGTTCATGTCCCATGAAGCTGCAAAGTGCTGGTGCTGGAAGCCAGCCCACCTAGGTTGGAGCTGTACTCCTCCCCTTATGGGCAGTGTAAGCATCCGCAAATCTCATTACCTCTCTGAACTTCACTTTCCCCAGCTATAAACCATAGGTAGTAGTAGTTGCTGCTTTGGGTTGTTGTAAGAATTAAATGAGAAATTCACATGAATTGCTTCTTCCAGTGCCTTGAGATTGTTGTTGTTGTTAGGTGCCATCAAGTTGAGTCTGACAAATGATGACCCTATAGGACAGAGTATAACTGCCCCATAGGTTTTCTAGGCTGAAATCTTTATGGGAGAAGATTGCCAAGTCTTTTCTCCCATGGAGATGCTGGGTGGGTTTGGACTGCCAACCTTTTGGTTAGCAGCTGAGTGCTTAACCATCGCGCCACCAGGGCTCCTTGCCTGGACATAGTAGTGCTGAATGAATGGTAGCAGTTATTATTATACCCAGGGTTCTGCGATGCATCCTCTAGCTCCATTCATCTGTTTAACAGTATTGAAAACCTTGTGTGAAATACTTGGTTATGCACCTACCTAAAGAACCCATTGAAGAACTTACCAAAAATATTTTGAACATTATAAGGAGAGCCTTAAAAGACTTGCTAGAGGGTCATCATAAGGATTTTTGCAAATCGCATGGCAGGGGTGAATGTATGAGAAATCTTTTCTTCATTATTGTTTTGATATTACTAAATAACCTGACAGTCTGATGTAGAACAGGTTTTGGAGCTCTCGTCTTATGGCTTCTACTGACAAAAGATTATTGAACAGAAGTGATTGTAATCGTTTTGGATAGAGATATGTTCTCAGTATGCAGCTGTTCAGTGAAGGGGGTTAAGTTTCTTTTGCTCTTTTTAATTATGTGCAAATTGTTATTTTTTTTTTAATTGTGGTAAAAAAATATACAATAAAACACTTGCCATTTCAGCATTTTTTTTTGCATGTACAAATCATGTGTATCCATAACCACTATCTGTTTCCAAATTTTTCTAACACATTTAACTGAAACTTCCCCTCTCTCTCACCTTGGTAACCACTAATGAACTTTGATCTGTATACCTTTGCCTATTCAGATATTTCATATAAGTGGGATCATACAATAATTTATGTGCACATTAAATCAGGATTCTGTCTGCCAGCTGGGGAGAATCATCCTATTAATGTAGAACCTCATCTTTTTAGGTGAAGCGAGATTGAACCAAATCTCTTTTATTATAACTGGCCACCAACAGTTCCATTCTTATGACTGAGGATCCTATTTTTTATAAATCAATCAGACTTTTTATTTCATGTATTTCATTGTGAAATTTTTATTTTCATTAAAAATTTGATAAATACTTTATTTTATATTTGTGGCAAGTGATACTGATTTTCCATTTATGGTAGTGATATGATATTTCCTTTTGAAACAAATGGATACAAATAAGAAAAAGAGAGCTGGCCTGAATAAAATTTCCAAGTGCAAAGGTGTAAAATAGAAGAGTAGGTGGCATGTAGATATGACAAAAATTGTCAAGAGTGGTATGTGACAACTGAAGTTTGGTAACATGGGCCTCACTGCTTCCAAATCCCTTGCCATGGTCTCTCTACTGGGTTGAATAGTGTCCTACAAAATTCATGTTCACCTAGAACCTCAGAATGTGACCTTGTTTAGAAATAGAGTCTTTATAGATGTAGTTAGTTGAGATGAGGTCGTACTGGACTAGCGTGGGCTCTAAGTCCAATGACTGGTATCCTTAGAAGAGGCCATGTGAAGACACATGGGGGAAAAGGCCATGTGGCAATGGAGGCAGAGATTGGAGTGATTCAGCTACAAGCCAAGGAATGCCAAGGATTGCTGGCAACCACCAGAAGCTAGGAGAGAAACGAACAACTCTGCTGACACCTTAATTTTGGATTTGTAGCCTCCAAAAGTGTCAGAGAATAAATTTCTGTTTCTTTAAGCCCTAGGAAACTAATACAGCTTCCCTTCCCAGACTCACTCATTATACTCCTTGATATTTCCTGAAAATGCTTGGCACTTCTAGCTTTCTGTTTCAGACCTTTTCCCTCTGTTTCTACTATATCCTCTGTCTCAAATGTGCCTTAGTCTCTCCCACTGCCTCTGCTTCACTCCTGTCGTTCAGTAAATGGTTTGTAAGCCCTGCTCAAGTCCCTGGGTGGTGCAAATGGTTAACGCACTCAGCTACTAACTAGAGGGTTGGAAATTTGCATCCACCCAGAGACACCTCTGAAGAAAGGCCTGGCAATCTACTTCTGAAAAATCAGCCTTTGAAAACTGTATGGAGCACAGTTCTACTCTGACCCATGAGTCAGAGTCGACTCAACGGCCACTAGTTTTAGGCCCTGATCATACTTACTGCCTCAGAGAAGCTTTTCCTAACACCCTCCCCCTCTGCTACCTGCTACTTCATCTCTACACAGTATTTCATTCCTCTTATAGCATTTATCACATTGCCATACTTTCTCTCCCCACAATGTTTTATGTAGTTTGTTGTTCTGTATCTGCTTCTCTATTAAACCATGCATATACTGAGGGATTAAGACGGATATATCTTTTATTCCTACAATTTGGGGCTGTGACTGGCACATACTTGTTTTTCACTAAACTTTTTTTAATGAATGAAAGTTCTTCTTTATTTGCTTCTATCTTTTTTAAAACCAAGCAATTCCTTTCATTCTTTGTGGAAGATGCATGTAAAAAATGAATGCTACTTTGGATATAAGAACAGGCTATAGTGAGATCAAACGTTAAGTCTTCCTGGACTTACTTTTACAAACTGCTGTTTAAAATTTGTTTAACTTAGAACTTATTTTACTTTATGAAGATAAATAATGGATTAAAAGAAATAAGCTAGTAAATAACTGTCTTGACAAATTGTGGAGAGCTAAAACTGCAGTGACTTCATTGAAGGCTCTTCAGAGCAAGGTCACAGCCAGTAAATCAGAGAAATATTTTCACCTAATTAATAGAGGTGAGTTCATATTCTTAAAGACCGGAAAAGCTTTATACCCAGAATGAGTCTTCATGCCATCTTCTGTCACAGTGTATGGGAAATGGGTCAGGGAGAATATTTGCGAGAAGAGGTGGAAGACTTGTTTTTTATTTCATAATCAGTTGAAGGTGATAATAAGACAGTAGAGTCATTTAAAGACTAGGAAAGGATTTACTCTAAGGAAAGAAAGAAAATGACAATGGGGAAGGCCAAGCATTTCAAGGACTGTATGGCTATTGAATTATCTTGGGTTTTTAGAACCACTTTCTGGTATCACAGTATTGACCACTGGTTAGGATAGTCAGTTTACTATTCACAAGATAAATTGACCCCAAGATGTTCTCAAACCATAAATGAAGTCTCAATTAAGTTATAAATTGGAAAAAGTGTATTGTGAATGTGTTCTTAAATGTCAGTTCTGTGTAGGGAAAGAAAAATATATTAGCAAAGTAGTTTTCAGTAATAAATTCAGGTTTCCTGAAAGTGAGATATGGGCTACAAGTTGTATTTCTATAGGATCTGTCAGATTAAAAAAAAAAATTATTTACTTATTTTATCTATGGGTAAGAAAGAATCACTCCTTAACCAGAGGCTTTCTGGCTGCTTTTTACTCACTGGGTACCTTTTTTTTTTTTTTTTTGCAACCCCAAACAGTGAATCTTGGTTTGTTCTGTAAAAATAATTTTTCTGGCATCACATCTCTCTCTTCTGCTCCTGGGGTGATGCTTATTTCCAGCATCCTCTGAAACTAAGTGTACACACCAATATAATCTGTGAAGAGAGGAAAGACAATTTGATTAGCAGCTTCTGACTGTTTTAGGCTAATGGTGGATACAATTTATAGTTTGAAAGTTTAGCCTCTGTTTCAGTTATCTATTGCCCAAAATGTTAAATTCAGTGGTATCTTGGCTGAGCTGGAAGGTGCCAGAAAGCTTCAGTCACATGTTTTGTGCTTTCTTGCTTCTCCATGTGTCCTCTTCATATGGCTAGCTTGGCCTCCTCCCACCATGGTGGTCTAAGGTTAGTAAGACTTCTTATATTGTAATTTTAAGAAGAAAAGGAGCAGCTGCCAAGCTTTAAAGGCAAATACTAAATCTGGCACAGTGTCACTTTCAAAAAGTTACAAGGCAAGCCCAAATTCAAGGGAAGGGAAATATATTCCACTTCTTGATGAGGGTGGAAGGCAGAGATGAAGTCCAGGGCCGAGGGGCCTCCACTCAGAATCCAGAGAGTGTGGCCAATACCTGTAGTCTGGAGGGCAGGGCTATTGTCTAAACGGTCTCAGAGAACAAGAGGATTATTTCCAAGCCTTGAGAGCTAATGTAATGTGTTCTGCTGACTTGTTTGGTGCCTGTTATCTCTTCTTCCAATTTCTCCCATTTGTAATGGAAATGTCTAGCTTGTGCCTGTTCCACCATTGTACTTTGGAAGCAGATAACTTGTATTCTAGATTTCACAGATGAAGAGAAGCTTTGGATTTTGGACTTGGAGTTGAATTAAGACTTTCTATGATATGGTAGGGTGAATGTGTTTTACATGTGGCAAGGACATGAATTTTGGGGAGCCAAAGGGTGGAATGTTATGGATTGAATTGTGTCCCCTAAAAATATATGTTAACTTGGCTAGGCCATGATTCCCAGTATTGAGTGATTGTCCAGCATTTTGTCATCTGATGTGATTTTCCTATGTGTTGTAAATCCTACCTTTATGATATTAATGAGGTGGTTTTAGTGATAGTTATGTTAATGAGGCAGGACTCAATCTACAAGATTAGGTTGTGTCTTAAGTCAATCTCTTTTGAGATATAAAAGACAGAAGTGAGCAGAGAGACTTGGGGATCTCATACCACCAAGAAACAAGAGCCAGGAAAGCAGCTCATCCTTTGGACCCAGGCTCCCTGAATGGAGAAGTTCCTTGACCAGGGAAGATGGATGACAAGGACCTTCTCCTAGAGTCGACAGAGACAGAAAGCCTTCTGCTGGAGCTGGCACCCTGAATTATAACTTATAGCCTCCTAGACTGTGAAGGAATAAATTTCTCTTAGTTAAAGGCATCCACCTGTGGTATTTCTGTTATAGCACCACTAGATGACTAAGACAAACAGAGGCTTATACACCAGTGTTCTCTGCAGCACTGTTCACAGTAGCCCAAAGGTGGAAACAACCTAAATGCCCATCAACAGATGAATGGATAAACAAAAAGTGGTACATACACACAATGGAATACTACTCAGCCAGTAGGAGAAATGAAGCCTTGATACATGCTATAATATGGATGGAGCTGGAAGTCATTATGCTGAACGAAATAAGTCAATCACAAAAGAACAAATATCGTGTGACCTCACTTACACAAAAAGACAAGGGAAGACAAATGTATAGAGAATAAAGTTTATTAGTGGTTATCAAGTGTGATGATTAAGGTAGTGTGTCACCTTGGCTGGTTCATGATTCTCAGTGCTTTGGCAGTTATGATGTAGTTTGGCAGCTATGTAATGATGTGATCACTTCCATTATGAGATCTGATATAATGTAATCACCTCCATGGTGAGATCTGTTATGAGCAGCCAATCAGTTAAAAGGAGTTTCCTTGGGGGCCTGCATCCAATATAGGTAGACTTTCTGGTAAAGCTCACTGGCTTTTGCTTGCTCTGGATCCTGAAGCTGGCTCCTGTTCATCTGACCTCTGGTTCTTGGGACTTGAGCTAGCAGCTTACCTGCTGGTAGTGGGATTTGCCTGCCTCCTCAGCCTGTGAGCCAGCAGCCTGCCTTTCTTACCTGCTGATCTTGGAGTTTGTTGGCCGCTGCAGCCTGTGAGCCAGAGGCTTGCTGTCTGACCTGCCGATCTTGGGTTCACCAGCTCCTGAAGCCTCCAGCCTGACCCACAGACTTGGGACTTGCCAGCCTCTACAACTGCACCAGCCATTTCCTTGATATATATATATATATATGTATATATACTTCACTGGTTTATATACTTCACTGGTTTTGCTTCTCTAGAGAACCCAACCTAAGACACTAGGGGAGGGAGGGAAGGGGAAAGGGGGTGGTTAACAGTGGTGGAAATATCACGTTGATTAAGGATAGTGTTGCACAGCCAATTATTGTAATTGTTGTTAATAAGGAGTCATTTCTTAAAACAACCCTGTGAGGAAGATATTATTATCTCTGTCTTCTTGATGAAAAAGACTGAAGCTTTCAGCAGGTTATAAAGTGGCAGAGGCAGCAATGCAACCCAGAGCATTCTGATTTCAGTGCTAGTGCTTTTTCACTGCAGCACGATTGTTTTTTTAGGTTCATTATGAAGTTTCTGTTTGAAACTGATGTCAAACCCTTCTACACTACTGTTGGCTTCCCTGAATTCTGCTTACAGAATTTTCGTGAAACAGAAGCTCCTGTTCCCAGCATGTAGACCAGGACAAAGGTCTATGCGACGTCTCCATTAATGGAATCTCCCATCAAGCTTTCTGATTTACGGCTTCTCTAAAAGCAGAAATATTTTTCAGGACTTCTGCAGTTCCTCAACATCTCCTCTACCCTAAGCCTTTCTTCTCATGTTCACATACTACCCACCTGAATGGTATGGAAGGCATATCCACATTCCCTGCTCTTACTGGTTTTTGTCCAGTATTATCATATCTTAATTACATAATGATTACTGAAGTCTTAGACTGTGGCTTCCCAGACTACAGAGAATTTTTCAGTGGGTTAAACAAATATAAGATTTGCTTTTACTGTTTTGAGCATTAGATTCTTGACATGTTCTCTTGTGAACTTTATAGTCTGTTAAACTCTCTACTAAATTCCTTTAGGCCATTTGTACTTTCTGAGCCTTTCTACATTTCATTTTGATATTAATATTTTATATTTCTGGTCATGTATTTACTGTTAGCCATCATTAAAAACAGTTAAATTGCTCAATTGTAGGCTTTGCATTTTTATTGTAAACCTTTAATTCCCTGAAACCTATTTCTGTGATAAAAATGACAGATATATCCATAAATTATTTATAGCTAGGTATTCATTTAAATAATGTAATTCTATTATAATTTTCTATTATTTTTTCAGAGAGCAAAAATAGAGGTAGAACTAGAAAAGATCATAAAAATATTGAATCCACCCTTTTACACCATGAGTAGAAGAGCTGAGCAGTCATAATGAAACTATCCTTTTGGTTCAATACCAGAGTAAAGATTTTAATCTAAGGTTGAAACTGGTACTGCATCTTAGACCTAAAACATTTGATTGACTTCCTAAATGTAACCCTAATTACCAGAATTGTCTTAGGAAAAGTGTTTGATTCTAAGGAATACAGTGCAGAATTAAATCCACAAAATTTGATGTTATATTTTCATTTTCATTCAATTCAAAATGCCTTTTAATTTCTGTTTTGATTTCTTCCTTTATCCTTAGGTTATAAAGAAGTATATTGTTTAGTTTCTGAATATTTGGGGATTTTCCAGGGAGCTTTCTGTTGTGACTTTAATCATTTTTAATTTATTGATATTTCCTTTATGGCCCCAAATATATGTTCCCTAGGAACTTGAAAAGAATATATTCTGCTATTGTTGGGTGGAGTATTCCATGAATGTCAATTGAATCAAGTTGATTGACACTGTTTTTCATACCTCTGTGTCTTTTCTGATTATCTGTCTCAATGTTTTATCAATTATTGGGATGGGAGGAAATGTAGACTACAATTGTGGATTTGTCTGTTTCTCTTTGTAGGTTTTATTGGTTTCTGCTTCATGTATTTATGAAGAATTTCAAGCTTTTCACATGTTAGGCTGGAAACCAGAACTGCTTCATATATTTTGAACCCATTACTAGGTGTAAAAATGTTTAGGATTTTTAGGTCTCCTTGATGGTTTGACCCTTTTATCATTATGAAATTACCCTCTTTATTCCCTATAGCCTTCTATGCTTTGAAATCTACTCTGTCTGGTATTAATATAGCCACTTCCACTTTCTTTCAATTTATGTTAGTATAGAGTATCTTTTCCCATCCTTTTTATTTTTAATCTTTTTTCAAAAAAATTTGGACGAGCAAATTAATTTTTTTCCTCTTCCGATTAGATAGTCTCTACATTTAATTGAGGTGTTTAGACCATTTACATTTAATGTGATTATTGATACAGTGAGATTTGAATCTACCATCTTGCTATTAGTTTTCTATATATACATTCTGATTTTTTTGTTCCCTTTATTCTCTTTTTCTACCTTCTTTCAGATTAATTGAATATTTCTTTTTTTAAAAAATTTTTTTATTGTACTTCAGGTGAAGGTTTACAGAACAAATGTATTCTCATGAAACAGTAGTACACATATTGTTTTATGACATTGGTTAACAACCCCAAAACATGTCAACCCTCTCCCTTCTCAACATTTCTTTTTTTTTTTTTTGGTGAAAATATACATAGCCAAAGATACACCATTTCAAAAATTTCTACATGCACAGTAAAGTGATATCAACTACGTTCTTCCAATTCTGCTGCTATTCTCACTTTAGATGAAGGTTTATAGAACAAAATAGTTTCTCATTAAACAGTTAGTACACATGTTGCCCTATGACAATGGTTAACAACCTCACAACACATCAACACTATCCTTACTCAACCTTGGGTTCTCTATCACCAGCTTTCCTGTCCCCTTCTGCCTTCTAGTCTGTGTCCCTGGACTGCTGTGCCTCATTAGTCCCATTTTGTCTTACAGGGCTGTCCAATCCCCGGCTGAATGGTGAACCTTGGAAGTGACTTCACCACTGAGCTAAAAGGGTGTCTGTGGGCCATACTCTAGGGGATTCTCCAGTCTCCTTTAGGCCAGTAAATCTGGTATTTTTTTGTGAGTTAGAATTTTGTTCTACATCCTTCTCCAGCTCTGTCCGGGGCCCTCTATTGTGATCCCTGTCAGAGCAGTCAGTGGTGGTAGCCGGGTACCATCTAGTTGGACTGGACTCTGTCTGGTGGAGGCCATGATAGTTGTGGTCCTTAGTCCTTTGGAATAACCTTTCCCTTGTATCTTGTTTTCTTCATTCTCCCTTGCTCCTGAAGGAGTGAGACCAGTGGAGTATCTTAGATGGCTGCTCGCAGGCTTTCAAGACCCCAGACGCTACTCACCAAGGTAGAATGTAGAACATTTTCATTATAAAGTATGTTAAGCAAATTGAGCTAGATGTTCTCGGAGACCGTGGTCCCCACAGTCCTCCACCCAGCAATTCGGTCCCTCAGGGAGTTTGGATGTGTCTGTGGAGCTTCCATGATTGGTGAAGTCTTTTTATTTTTAATATTTTATTGTACTTCAGGTGAAGGCTTACAGAACAAATAGTTTCTCATGAAACAGTAGTACACATGTTGTTTTATGACATTGGTTAACAACCCCACAACAAATCAACCCTCTAACTTCTCAACCTTTTTTTTTTTGGTGAAAATACACATAGCCAAAGATACACCGTTTCAAAAATTTCTACATACACAGTTCAGTGACATTGACTACGCACTTCCCATTGTGCGGTTATTCTCACTTAAGATGAAGGCTTACAGAACAAAATAGTTTCTCATTTAACAGTTACTACAAATGTTGCCCTATGACAATGATTAACAATCTCACAGCACATCAACAATATCCTTACTCAACCTTGGGTTCTCTATCACCAGCTTCCTTGTCCCCTTCTGCCTTCTGGCCCTCACTGGACTCCTGTACCTCGTAGTCTCAATTGGTTTTATGGGGCTGTCCACTCCCAGGCTGAACAGTGAACCTCAAAGGTAACTTCACCACTGAGCTAAAAGGGTGTCTGGGGGCTGTACTCTTGGGGTTTCTCCAGTCTCCTTTAGGCCAGTAAATCTGGTCTTTTTTTGTGAGTTAAAATTATGCTCTACATCCTTCTCCAGCTCTGTCCAGAACCCTCTGTTGTGATCCGGGTCAGAGCAGTCAGTGGTGGTAGCCGGGCACCATCTAGCTGTACTGGACTCAGTCTGGTGGAGGCCTTGGTAGCTGTGGACAGTGAGTCCTTTGGACTAATCTTTTCCTTGTATCCTGTTCTCTTCATTCTCCCTTGCTCCCGAAGAGATGAGACCAATGGAGTATCTTAGATGGCCGCTCACAGGCTTTTAAGACCCCAGACACTACTCACCACGGTAGAATGTAGCACATTGTCTTTATAAGCTGTGTCATGCCAACCGAGCTAGATGTTCCCCGAGACCATGGTCCCCACAGCCCTCCACCCAGCACTTCAGTCCCTCAGGGAGTTTGGATGTGTCTATGGGGCTTCCATGACCTTTCCTTCTACAGGATGTGCTAGTTTCCCCTGTATTGTGTACTGTCTCACCCTTCACCCAAGATACCACTTATCTATTGCCTATTTAGTATTTTCCCCCCACCCCTCCCATCCCTGGTAACCAACAAAGATTATTACATTTTGTGTGTGAACTTTTTAAATGGGTTTTTACAATAGAGCTGTCATACGATATTTGTCCTTTTGTGATTGACTTATTTCACTCAGCATAATGTCCTCCAGTTTCATCCATGTTATGAGATGCTTCACAGATTCATCCTTGTTCTTTCTCGTTGCATAGTACTCCATTGTGTGTATGTACCATAGTTTGTTTATCCTTTCATCTGCTGATGGGCATTTAGGTTGTTTCCATCGTTTTGCTATTGTGAACAATCTGCCATGAACATAGGTGTGCATATGTCTATTCGAGTGACGACTCTTATTTCTCTAGGATTTATTCCTAGGAGTGAGATTGCTGGATCGAATGGTAAGTCTATTTCTACCTTTCTGAGGAAGCTCCATATCATTTTCCAAAATGGTTGTATCATTTTGCATTCCCACCAGCAGTGCATAAGAGTTCTGATCTCCCTGCAGCCCCTCCAACATTTGTAATTTCCAGTGTTTTTGATTCGTGCCAGTAATGCCGGGGTGAGATATTATCTCATTGTGGTTTTAATTTGCATTTCTCTAATGGCTAGTGATCACGAGCATTTCCTCATGTTTCTGTTGGCCATTTGAATGTCCTCTTTGGTGAAGTGTCTGTTCATTTCCTTTGCCCATTTTTTAATAGGATTATTTGTCTTTTTGTTGTAGAGGTGTTAGATTTTCTTGTAGATTATGGAGATTAGACCTTTGTCTGACTTGTGCTGTCCAAAATTTTTTCCCAGTCTGTAGGTTCTCTTTTTACTCTTTTGAAGAGCATAGGTGTTTGATTTTTAGAAGATCCCAGTTATCTAGCTTATCTGTTGGGGTTTGTGCATTGATGGTTATGGTTCGTATCCTGTTAATGCCATGTATTAATAAGGCCTGAAGTGTTGGTCCTATTTTTTCTTCTATGAACTTTATAGTTTTAGGCTTTATATTCAGGTCTTTGATCCATTTTGAAGTAGTTTTTGTATACGGTGTGAAGTATGGGTCCTGTTTCATTTTTTTTGCAAATGGATATCGAGTTTTGCCAGCACCATTTGTTAAAAAGACTGTCTTTTCCCCATCTGATGGACTTTGGGCCCTTGTCGAAGATCAGGTGACCATAGGTGGATGGATTTACATCTGGGTTCTCAATTCTGTTCCATTGGTCAATGTATCTGTCATTGTACCAGTAGCAGGCTGTTTTGAGTACTGTAGCTGTATAGTAGGTTCTGAAGTCAGGTAGTGTGAGTCCTCCAACTTTATTCTTCTTCTTCAGTAGTGCTTTACTTATTCGGGGCTTCTTCCCTTTCCATATAAAGTTAGTGATTAGTTCTTCCATCTCTTTGAAAAATGTTGTTGGTATTTGGATCGGGATTGCGTTGTACTTGTAAATTGCTTTGGGTAGAATTGCCATTTTCACAATGTTGAGTCTGCCTATCCATGAGCATGGTATGTTTTTCCATTTATGTAGATCCGTTTGGGTTTCTTACAGTAGTGTTTTGTAGTTTTCTTTGTATAGATCTTTTACATCCCTGGTCAGATTTATTTCCTAAGTATTTTATCTTTTTAGGGGCTATTGAAAATGGTATTGTTTTCCTGATTTCCTTTTCATTGTTCTACTTACTGATGTATAGGAATCCAACTGATTTTTGAATGGTTAGCTTGTATCCTGATACTCTGCTGAATCTTTCTATTAGTTCCAGTAGATTTCTCGTGGAGTCTTTAGGGTTTTCTGTGTGTAGTATCATATCATCTGCAAACAGGGACAGTTTAACTTCTTCATTACCAATTTGGATGCCCTTTATTTCTTTTTCTTGCCTTATTGCTCTAGCTAGAACTTTCAGCATGATGTTAAATAGGAGTGGTGATAAAGGGCATCCTTGTCTTGTTCCTGTTTTCAGCCTCTCTCCATTAAGAATGATGTTGGCCTTTGGTTTTGCATAGATGCCCTTTATTATGTTGAGAAATTTCCCTTCTATACCTATTTTGTTGAGAGTTTTTATCAGGAATGGGTCTTGGACTTTGTCAAATGCCTTTTCTGCATTAATTGAGATGATCATGTGATTTTTTTCTTTCCTTTTATTTATGTGGTGGATTACGTTGATTGATTTTCTAATGTTGAACCATGCTTGCATACCTGGTATGAATCCTACTTGGTTGTGGTGTATTATTTTTTTTGATATGATGCTGAATTCTATTGGCTAGAATTTTGTTCAGAATTTTTGCATCTATATTCACGAGAGATATTGGTCTGTAATTTTCTTTTTTTATGTCTTTGCCTGGTTTTGGTATCAGCATTATGCTGGCTTCATAGAATGAATTTGGAAGTGTTGCTTCCTCTTCTATGCTCTGAAATAGCTTGAGTAGTACTGGTACAAGCTCTTCTGTAAATGTTTTGTAGAATTCTCCAGTGAAGCCATCTGGGCCAGGGCTTTTTTTGGTTGGGAGTTTTTTTATTACCTTTTCAATCTCTTCTCTTGTTATGGGTCTGTTCAGATTTTCAACATCACTTTGTTGTAGTATGGGTAGGCCGTGTATTTCTAGAAATTTATCCATTTCCTCTAGGTTTTCAAATTTGTTGGAGTATAGTTTTTCATAATTTTCTGTTATAATCCTTTTTATTTCAGTTGGGTCTGTTGTACTGTCCCCCATTTCATTTCTTATTTGGTTTATTTGTGTCCTCTTCTGTTTTTCTTTTGTCAGTCTGGCCAGTGGTTTGTCAATTTTGTTGATTCTTTCAAAGAATCAACTTTTGGTTTTGTTGACTCTTTCTATTGTTTTTCTGTTCTCTATTTCATTTATTTCTGCTCTGATCTTTACTATTTCCTTTCTTCCGGTGGTTGTGGGCTTTTTTTGCTGTCCTCTTTCTATTTGTTTGAGTTCTGTAGTAAATGTTTTGATTTTGTCCCTTTCTTCTTTTTTGATAGGTGCATCTATTGCTATAAATTGTCCTCTGAGGACTGCCTTTGCTGTGTCCCAAAGGTTTTGGTATGATGTGTTTTCATTCTCATTTGATTCTAGGAATTTTTTGATTCCATCTCTGATTTCTTCTATTACCCAGTGATGTGTAAGCAGGGTATTATTCAGTTTCCATGTAGTTGATTTTTTTCCTTGCTCTTTCTAGTGTTAATTTCTACCTTGATGACATTGTGGTCAGAGAAGATACTTTGAATTATCTCAACGTTTTGGATCTTGTTGAGGATTGCTCTGTGGCCTAAGATGTGGTCTCTTCTGGAGAAGGTTCCATGTGCATTGGAAAAGAACGTGTACTTTGCAGTGGTTGGATGGAGTGTTCTATATATGTCTATGAGGTCAAGTTGGCTGATTGTGCCCTTTAGGTCTTCTGTATCTTTGCTGAGTTTCTTCTTAGTTGTTCTTTCCTTTACTGAGAGTGGTGTGTTGAAGTCTCCTACTATTACTGTGGAACTGTCAATTTCTCTTTTCAGGGTTGTTAGAGTTTGTTTTATGTAGCTTGGATCCCTGTCATTGGGTGCATAGATGTTTATTATGGTTATGTCTTCATGATGGATCATCCCCTTAATCATTATATACTGTCCTTTTTTGTCTTTTATGGTAGATTTTGTTTTAAAGTCTATTTTATTGAGATTAGAATTGCTAGTCCTGCTCTTTTTTGGTAGTTGTTAGCTTGATATATTTTCTTCCAACCTTTGACTTTTAATAAATTCACATCTTTGTTTCTAAGGTGTGTCTCTTGTAGACAGCATATTGATGGATCCTGTTTTCTTATCCATTCTGTCACTCTCCGTCTCTTTATTGGGTGCATTGAGTCCATTTACGTTCAGTGTAATTATTGATAGATGTGAGTTTGTTGCTGTCATTTTGTAGTGCTTTTTTTTTGTGGTGCTGAAGTTTTGTTTGTTTTTCTTACTCTCTTGTGCTGAGTGACTTTTGTTTGTGGATTTTTTTTTTCATTTCTTTTGTTTTTGTAGGTTTTGTTTTTGCCGAGACTTTTTGTTTTTCGTCTTTATTTTTATGAGTTGGTTTGTTAACGTTCTTTGTGGTTACCATGAAGTTTACCCTTATCTTTCTAAGTTTCAAGCAGTGTACCATCACTTGGTATCGCCTTGCTTTCGTCTCCATTAGAAGGTTCTATCCCTATGCCATTTATTCCCTCTTTTATTGTTTTGATGTTGTTATCATTTACTGATTAACTGCTCTGATTCCCTGTTGTATTTCTTTTGGTTTTGGATAGTCCCCGAGAGTTCATTTCCTAGATTCGTATCTGGCTCGTACGATCCTGTGTCCTAGGTTCTATCTGTGAGCTGAGGCGTTTGTCCTCAGATTGAAGAACTCCCTTTAATAATTCTTGTAAGTTTGGTTTGACTTTTACATATTCCCTTAATTTCTGTTTATCTGGAAATGACCTAATTTCACCATGAAATTTGAACGAGAGTTTTGCAGGGTATATTATTCTTGGCTGACAATTTTTTTCTTTCAAGATTTTATATATGTCATCCCATTGCCTTCTTGCCTGCATGGTTTCTGCCGAATAATCTGAGCTTAGTCTTATTGTTTCTCCTCTGTATGTGACTTCTTGTTTTTCACAAGCTGCTCTCAGGATTCTTTGTTTGTCTTTGGTTTTGGCGAGTGTGAATATGATATGCCTTGGTGATTTTCTTTTGGGGTCTCTTCTATATGGGGTTCGTTGAGCTTCTTTGATGGCCAGCTTTTCATCTTTCATGATATTGGGGAAGTTTTCTGTCAGCAGTTCCTCAATGATCCTCTCTGTGTTTTCTGTTTTCTCCCCTGTTCTGGAATTCCAATCACTCGTAAATTTTTGCTTTTAATTGTGTCCCACATAACTCTTAGGGTCTCTTCATTTTTCTTTGTTCTTTTTTCTGAGTTTTCCTGAAACAGAGTTGTATCCAAGTGTTTGTCTTCAGTTCCACTGATCCTGTCTTCCACAGTTTCAAATCTGCTTCTCAGCCCTTCTACATCATCCATTTCTGAAATCTTGTTGTTTATCTTTTGGATTTCTAATTGTTGTTTTTGTATAATTTCTAGCTGTGAATTTATTTTGGCATTTTGTTCCTGCATCATCTTCCTGAATTTTTCCAATTTTTTGTTCGTATTTTCCATGAATTTGTCTATTTTTTCCTCATGTTTGTCAGCTTTGTGCCTCAGTTCTTGGAGAATTCTGAGTATTAGAGATTTGAGTTCCCTATCAGGTAGTTCTAGTGCCTTTTCTTCTACTGGAAAATCATCTGGTGTTTTATTTTGGGTGCCTACTGGAACCATCCTGTCCTGTTTTTGTAAATGTTTTGATATTGTCTGTGTCTTTGGGGCATTCAGTAGTTATTTTTCTCCTTTATTGATTGTAGATTTGTTTCTTTTGTCCCTTTAAAAAAAAATTTGACTGTGTCTGAGCAGGCGGACTGTGTGTTCTTTGTTGTTTGCTCGTCTGTGCACAATTCTTTTCACCTCCTTCTCCAACTGGCAGGGTCAGTCACTCTGATATGGTACAGCAGGGCAGATCTAGCTGAAGGGGAGTTACTGGGACAGGTTATTTGTGGCACTTACTACAGCCACCAGGGTGGGTCAGTAATCAGTGTGGGTCAGGTTCCAGTAGGCCGTGACTGTGCTGCTTGGTGGTCTGATGTCAAGCGCACAGTACAGGTAGGCAGGATGCAGCGGGGAGACTGTTATGTGTGGAGCTAAGACGGATTTGGGAGAGAGGTGAGAGGAACAGGAGCCAAAAACATACAAACAAACAAAAAAGAATGTTAGGGGAGCTTGCCGTTGGAATGAGAGATGAGAGACTATGAAATGGAGAAAAACAGCAAGGGGAAGAGGAAGAAAAGAAAAGAATGAATAAATAAAAATCAGAAACGTTAAAGAACCATAAAGTTCCCAGGGATCCCACTGGTGCAGCTATGAGGTCTGGGGAAGTCGCTCTCAGGTGTTGCAGTACAGCCTGGCTAGAAGGCATAGAGGTATACAACGCCTGGTATTCAGGGATCAGAAAGAGAAGGAAGATATAGAGAGATGAGAAACTGAGCAATGAAGAAAGACAAAAAGGGAAAAAGGGGGAAAAGAAAACAAAACAAATTTAAAAAAAAAAGAACAAGAAAGGCCCCCCAAAAAAACAGAAAAAAAAAAACCAACGAAAAAAGAAATGTACTAAGGATCCCTCTGCACGTCTGTGGAAGCTGAAGGGGAGTTCTTTGCCATGCAGCTCCGCCTGGCCAGAAAGGGCTCCCAACTCAAGAAAAGGAAAAGAAAACAAACAAACAATTCAAAACGAACAAACAAATAAAAGCCCCGGGATCCCACCAGCATGGTAGCCCAGACTGGGAAGCAGCTCCACACTCGAATGGAGCTCCGCAGCCCCTCAGGAAAAAGAAAAGATGGCGCATGGAGCCAGGCACTTGAGCGAAAGGAGGGGGAGGCGGCGAGAGGCAAGCAAGAAATCAAAAGAAGCTGAAAAAAAGAAGAAAAAGCAACTCCAGCAGCCAATAAATGGCACTCAGAGAGCCAGCTAGTGCAGGCTGGTGTTTCTGGACAAGAGACTGTGTCCACGGGAAGCAGAGGAGGCTGAGTGTGGGTGAAAAAGGGTAGAGAGTGGGAAAGCGTATATCACAAATTGCCAGCACTCTGGAGCCCCTCAGGAAGAAGGAAAGCTGACGCATGGAGCCAGGCACTCGATTGAAAGGAGGGGGAGGTGGCGAGAGGCAAGTGAGAAATCAAAAGAAGCAGAAAAAAAAAAGCAACGCTCTCAGCCAACAAATGTCACCCAGAGAGCTGCCCGCTTGGGTGTGTGGAATCCAACCAGCTGGCACTTCCGGGTCAAGAGACAGTGACCTCGGAAAGCAGAGGAGGCCGAGCCGGGGCGAAGAGGGGTGGGGGTGGGAAAGTGCACACTGTAAATTACCGGTTGTTTTGTCTCCTGCTGGACGCTCTGTGAGGCTGCTTTCTCGTACCCCCGTTTGCTGGTCTCCTATAGGTGTCCAAGATGGTGGATCCGTGCTGCGTTAGCTGGTAGGGGACCTCTGCATGAATCTCTCCTCGCTCTCTGTTCTCTGTCAGTTTTCTCACTCCATTTGGTGCTTGGCTGAGTTCTTTATCTCTTCATTTGATGTTTTAGGGTTTCAGGATTGTTGTATTCTCTGTTGGGCTTAGTTTTTTGGATCTTTTTTGTGGAGGGACGGTGTGGTGCTTCTGCCTAGAGCGCCATTTTGCCGGAACTCTGGTGAAGTGTTTTGATGAGCATAAATGTGTAATTTTTAGGGGCTCCCAGTTATCTAGTTTCTCTTCTGGTGTTTGTGCATTATTAGTTATTGTTTGTACAGTATTTATGCCATGTATTAGGACCCGTAGCATTGTCTGTTTTTTTTCTTCCATGATCTTTATCATTTTAGATTTTATGTCTTTGATCCATTTTGAGTTAGGTTTTGTGTATGGTGTGAAGTATCTTGTTTCATTTTTTTACAGATGGACATCTAGTTATACAAACACCATTTGTTAAAGAGACAGTCATTTCCCCATTTAACAGACTTTGGCCCTTCCATCAAATATCAACTGCTCATAGATGTATGGACTTATGTCTGGGTTCTCAATTCTGTTCCATTGGTCTATGTGTCAGTTGTACCAGTTCCAGGCTGTTTTGACTACTGTGGCTGTACAGTAGGTTCTAAAATCAGGTAATGTGAAGCCTCCCACTTTGTTCTTCTTCTTCAGTAATGCTTTACTCCTCTGGGGCCTCTTCCTTTTTCATATAAAGTTGGTGATTTGTTTTTCCATCTCATTAGAGAATACTGTTGGAATTTGGTTCAGGATTGCATTGTATTTGTAGATCGCTTTGGGTGGAATTGATGTTTTCACAATGTTGAGTCTACCGATCCATAAGCATGGTATGTTTTTTCACTTATGTAGGTCTCTTTTGGTTTCTTGTAGTGGTGTTTTGTAGTTTTCTTTGTATAGGTCTTTTATGTCCCTGGTTAGGTTTATTTCTAAGTACTTTATCTTCTTGGGGGCTATTATAAATGTTATTGATTTGGTGATTTCCTTTCTGAAGTTCTCTTTGTTGGTGTGGAGGAATCCAACTGATTTTTGTATATTGATCTTGTATGCTGCTACTTTGCTAAAATCTTCTATTAGTTCCAGTAGCTTTCTTGCAGATTCTTTAGGGTTTTCGGTGTGTAAGATCATATCATTTGTGAATAGGGACAGTTTTACATCTTCCTTAGGATTTGGAAGCCTTTATTTCTTTTTCTTGCCTTATTGCTCTAGTTAGGACTTCCAGCATGATGTTGAATAAGAGTGATGAAAAAGGGCATCCTTGTCTTGTTCCTGTTTTCAGGGGAAATGTTATCAGTCTCTCTCCATTAAGAATGATGTTGGCCATTGGTTTTGCATAGATGCCCTTTATTATGTTGAGAAATTTCCCTTCTATACCTATTTTATTGAGAGTTTTTATCAGGAATGGGTGTTGGACTTTGTCAAATGCCTTTTCTGCATCACTCGAGATGATCATGTGATTCTTTTCTTTCCTTTTATTTATGTGCTGGATTACGTTGATTGATTTTCTAATGTTGAATCATCTTTGCCTACCTGATATGATTCCCACTTGGTCATGGTGTATTATTTTTTTGATATGCTGTTGAATTCTATTGGCTAGAATTTTGTTGATATTTTTTACATCTATGTTCGTGAGAAATATTGGTCTGTAGTTTTCTTTTTTTGTGGTGACTTTGCCTGGCTTTGGTATCAGGGTTATTCTGACTTCATAGAATGAGTTCGGGAGTATTCCTTCCTTTCTATGCTCTGAAATTGCTTGAGTGGTGTTGGTGTTAGCTCTTCTCTGAAAGTTTGGTAGAATTCTCCAATGAAGCCGTCCAGGCCAGGGTTTTCTTTTTTTGTTGTTGTTGTTGTTGGGAGTTTCTTTTTTTATCTCTTCAATTTCTTCTTTTGTTATACGTCTGTTTAGTTTTTCTACCTCAGTTTGTGTTAGTTTATATAGGTAGTGTGTTTGTAGAAATTTGTCCATTTCTTCTAGGTTTTCTAATTTGATCAAGTACAGTTTTGCATAGTATTCTGTTATGATCCTTTTTATTTCAGTTGAGTCTGTTGTGATATCTCCCATCTCATTTCTTATTCAGGTTGTTTGCTTCCTCTTCGGTTTTTCTTTTGTCAGTTTGTCTAGTGCTTTGTCAATTTTGTTGATCTTTTCAAAGAACCAACTCTTGGTCTTGTTGATTCTTTCAATTGTTTTTCTGTTCTCTATTTCATTTATTTCTGCTCTAATCTTTATTGTTTCCTTTCTTCTGGTGCCTGAGGGCTTCTTTTGCTGATCTTTTGTTTGAGTTGTAGGGTTAATGTTTTGATTTTGGCCCTTTCTTCTTTTTTGATGTGTGCATTTATTGCTATAAAACTGACCTCTAAGCACTGCTTATGCTATGTCCCAAAGCTCTTGGTAAGATGTGTTTTCATTCTGTTTTGATTCTATGATTTTTTTTATTCCATCCTTGATTTCTTCTGTTACCCAATAGTTTTTGAACAAGGTGTTGTTCAGTTTCCATGTATTTGATTTTTTTTCTTGCTGTTTCTTTTATTGATTTGTGCTTTTATGGCATTATGATTAGAGAAGATGGTTTCTATTATTTTGATGTTTTGGATTTTGTTCTGGCTTGCTTTGTGGCCTAAAATGTGGTCTATTCTGGAGAATGTTCCATGTGCGTTGGAAAGGGATATATACTTTGCTGCTGTCGGGTGAACTGTTTTGTGTATGTCTACGAGATTGAGTTCATTGATTGCGGCATTTAAATCTTTTGTATCTTTATTGAGTTTCTTTCTAGATGTTCTGTCCTTCACCGAAATGAGTATGTTGAAGTCTCCTACTATTATTGTGGAACTGTCTATTTCTCTTTTCAATGCTGTTAGGGTTTGTTTTATGTATTTTGGCTCCTTATCATTGGGTGAATAAATGTTTATTATGGTTATGTCCTCCTGGTGTACTGACTCTTTAATCTTTATATAGTGTCCTTCCTTCTTCTTTATGGTGAATTTTGCTTTAAAGTTTATTTTATCAGAGATTAATATCACCACTCCTGCTCTTTTTTGGTTGTTGCTTGCTTTATTGTTCTTTTTTTCCATCCTTTGGGTTTTAGTTTGTTCATGTCTTTGTGTCTAAGGTGTGTCTCTTGTAGAAAGCATATAGATGGGTCATGTTTTTTTAACCCATTTTTCCACTCTCTGTCTCTTTACTGGTGCATTTAGGCCATCTACTTTCAGTGTAATTATTGATAGGTGTGCGTTTACTGCTGTCATTTTGTTGTATTTTGTGTGTGTGTGTGTGTGTGTGATGTTGACGGTTTCTTTGTTCTGCTTCATTTTCTGTGGTGAGTTCTTTTTGTTTATGTATTTTCTTTTCATCTCTTTCATTATTGTTGCTTTTGTGTTTGCTGAGTCTTTATGTTTTTCTTCTTTTTTTATTTTGATGGGCAGGTTTGTTAATTTTCTTTCTTTCTTTGAAGTTTACCTTTATTTTTCTAAGTTTAAACCAGTCTTTTATTTCTTGATATCACCTTGACTTCCTTTCTGTATGGAAGTTCTATGAGTACGCCATTATTCCGTGTTTTTTGTTTTGATGTTGTTGTCATTTACATATTAACGTCTCTGGTTTCCTTTTTTCAGTCTTTTAGCTTTGTTTTGTTTTTGTGAATTCCCTATCTGTGTTGGTATCTGGTTGATCTGTCCTGTGTCCTAGTCTTGGATTGTTGTCTGATGTTTTTGGTTCTCTAACTGGAGGACTCCCTTTAATATTTCTTCTAATTTTGGTCTGGTTTTTACATATTCCCTTAATTTCTGTTTATCTGAAAAAGACCTAATTTCACCATCATATTTGCCATCAATTTTGCTGGATATATAATTCTTGGCTGGCAATTTTTTTCCTTCAAGGCTTTATATATGTCATCCCAAGGTCTACTTGCCTTCAAGATTTCGGCTGAGTAATCAGAACTTAGTCTTATTGGTTCTCCTTTGTAGGTGAGTTTTTGGTTTAATCACTAGCCACTTTCAGGATTCTTTCTTTGTCTTTGGTTTTGACCAGTTTGGTTATGTTATGTCCTGGTGACTTTCTTTTGGCCTGTCCTGTTTGGGGTTTGTTAAGCTTCTTGGATAGATATCTCTCATCTTTCATAATATTAGGGAAGGTTTCTGCCAGCAAATCTTTGACAATTCTCTCAGTGTTTTCCATTATCCCCCCCTGTTCTGGAACTCTTATCACTCATTGGTTTTTCCTCTTGATAGTATCCCACATAATTTTTAGGCTTTCTTAATTTTTCTTCATTTTTTTTTTTTCTGATTTTTCTTCAACCAAATTGGTGTCAAGGGATTTAACTTCAGTCTCATGAAGTCTTACCCCCCATTGTCTCAATTCTGCTCCTATGACCTTCTGTTGAGTTGTCTAATTCTGAAATTTTATTATTAATCTTTTGGATTTCTACTTACTATGTATGTATGGTTTCTAGCAGCATGTTTATTCTGTCATTTTGTTCTTGTATCGTTTTCCTGAATTCTTCTATTCCTTGGTTTGTTCTGTGTTTTGCATAATCTCCTTCTTCATCTCTTGGAGAGCTCTGTATATTAGTCTTTTGAATTCTTTATCAGGTAGTTTCATTGCGTTATCTTCCTTGGGAGGTTTTCTGCTCTTTATTTTGGTCACTTTCTGGAGCCATCTTGTCCTGCTCCTTTATGTGATTTTACATTGACTCCTGTCTATGAGGCATCAATAAGTTATTATATTTATGTATTTATTTACTGTATTTTTGTTTATTGTGTCCTGAATTTTTGTTTTGTTTTGTTTTGATATGTCCAAATAGGCTGAGTGTGTGCTGTTCTGATCGTTAATTTTGCCTCATTGATTCTCTCACCTCCTGTCTCCATGTGGTCAGAGAAGCTACTAGGTGGGTGAGCTCAGGAGTTTGTTCACTGTTCTTGCAGGGATGCGGATGACGTAGGGGTGTTTTTTGGTAAAATGATGAATCTCTCCTGCTGATCACCTGGCTGTCGGTGCAGGGGATGTTCTTCCTGGTCATTGGGTTGGGTGTTGTGTGTGTGCTCTGCTGCTTACTGGTTGGTCAGGGTGCAGGTGCCTGGGTGGTCGGTAAGTGAGTATGTGGTGTGGAGACTCTCACCTACAGTCCTGGGAGGGCAGAACTGTGTGGGGAGGTCTGAAGCAGGCACAGGTCTCTAGTTGCAGTGGGGCGCTATATAGGGGCCAAGACAGGGGGCTGTCAGCTGCCCTCAGGCCTGGATAGAGGGCATGCCCAAGTCCATTAGAGTGTGTAGTTTGGGGGGTAGTGCAGCCAGTCTTAGGGTGTCCAGTGCCATTAGATGGAGGGATTGGGGGTTGCCACTAATTCTCAGGCCACTGTCATGGGCGGCTAGATGCAGTGGGTGGTATCGCCCGCTCTCAGACCCCCGGTGTGGGTGGGTGAGGCCCCTTCTTAGTGGCAGGGTGGTGTCGAATGCCACAAATCTGCAGCTCCAACTTGGCTGCTGTGGGTGAAAATGGGCTTCAGGTGAATTCCCTGCCAGTTTCATCCTAATGAGGGTGTACTGTGCTGGATTGGCCAGGACGACACTGGTATGGGTAATCGGCGGGGGTGAAGGGCACTGCAATTTTGTGGACGCCCTGTGCCAATGGCTGGGTAAAGGAGCAGGTGCTTCTGGACAGGTCCATGGGTTCCCGGCTTAGGGGGGATGGCTATGTTGAATGCCACCAGGGACTGTTGTCGGAGCAAGTAGGGGGTTGGATGAGGAGAAGGGAGTGCCTTGGCCATGGGGCTCTGGTAGGGGGAAGGGTTATGGTGTGTGCTTTGGTCTGGGAGCTTGCACTTAATTTTCGCAGGTCTGATGTCGCTCCTGCTAGTTCTGGAGGCACGTGTAGATTCACTGCTGCTTGGCTGCACCAGACAGGGTGGGTCATGGCTTGGGATGTTGCTGCTTGCCTCAATCCACATGTGCTGTGCAGATTCGGCTAGCAGGACCCTGGCAATTCCATGATCTGTAATTTCTTATTTCTGCTGTTTTTGAATTGTTTCTCCTTCCACCTGTGACTCAGTCCAGTTCCTCAGCTTGTCTTTTATGCTTAGGGTTCCTAGATTGTCATATATATCCAACTCACTTGTTTTTTTTTTTTTTTTTTGGTCTTTGTTTTCTTAGTTGTTGTTGTTGTTTTAAACTAATGTTTTATTATCAATTTCTAATTTAATTGGATTTGGTTTAGATAATGTGTTTTGTACAATATTTGTTTTTCAAAATTTGTAGAGGGTTACTTTGTAACCAAGTAAATGGTCAATTTTTGCAAATATTACATGTATATTAAAAACTAATGTGTATTATCTATATTTTGGGTGCAGTGCTCTATTCAGGATATATACTAGCTCAAGCTTATTACTTTTGTCGTTTAAGGTTTCTATAACCTTACCAAATTTTCTACATATCATATTTCCATTTTTATAGAGGTGTGTTAAAAATTCCATCAACATTTAGATTTTAATACCTTATAATTCAGTCAGTTTTTGACTTTGTATTTTGAGGCTATATTGTGGAAGGAGCATACAAGTTAGAACTATGTGTCTTGTGGATTTTTCTTTTTATTCCTTTTAAAGATTTGGCCTGGCAAATCTCCCATATGTTTATTTTCAATCTTTCAAGGTTTGTATTTTTTAGGTGTATCTCTTGGAAGTGCCATATAGCTAAATTTTACTTTGTTTAATCTTATAATCTGTCTTCGAATAAGAAAGTTTAATCTCTTTACAAATTTTTGATGCTGGTCCTCACAAGGAACCAGACAGGGAGTTATAAAAATAGCTAACTTGGGGGAAATCACAAGTAGTTAAAATCTCTTAAAAAGTCTTGGTCCTGGATGCCGATTTTAATGGTTTCTGACTTCCTTTCTTGAATAGAAGCTAGAATTCCATTGGCTCTGATCAAATCATCTCTCCTCTTGACATATCAGCCACAATATGCTAATGGAAAAATGACCGTTACTCACTTTCCTAATGTGGACAGTCTACTTGAACTCTCCTGGTTTCCTGTACTACCCAGGAATGGGTCTCTTAGGGCATTTATAGTTTTGTTTTGTATTTTGATTTGGAAGTTAATCTTAAGGAATACCAATCTTTTTTAAAAAACTGTTTCTCAGCATGTAAATTTTCTAATTATCTTCATATTCTTTAGTTTATGAGGTCTCTCTTTTGGTCATCCCTTATAAAATGGTCAAAGACTGAGTTTAATTGATCAGTGTTGGGGTGAAAATTTTTTATTCTAAGAGACCATACACTGTTCAGGGTCATTAATAATGAATACTAGGCAACATGACCTATTACATAAAAATAAAATAATTGTTTTTGTGAAATGAATTGGAAGATGTGGCATAATTAGACAGTGGGCATTCGTATTCTCCTATTATCGCTTTAGAGCTGCAAAAAAATGGAAGTAATTTATTTCATCTTGGTAATGCTCCTTCTTTCTGGTCCAACAATTTATCAGAAATGTTAATCCAGCAAGCAGTAAGTGTAGGGAAGGGGAGGAAGGAGAGAGGGGATTTAAAATTAGCCTAGAAATATTGCACAACTCATTAAAAATGTAATCATGCATAAAATGAGATCAATGAAAATTTATCTAAAAGTGCAAGGAAAAGGCATTTTCTAGTATGATACTGGATTTAATATACTGGATTTTAATTTAGTCAGTTTGCTACAAAAAAATCCCTCCAGGCTAAATAAAACGGTTTTCCCTCCCAGTTATTGTACAGACAGCTAATTTTCAGACCTCTTCCTTCTGATATTCAATCTTATCTCTTGCTGGATATGGGTTTTGGTATATTGCAGAATTTGTTTTCTTTACATTTTCCATTACTGCTTTCATTTGCATGATAAATGATTAGAAGTAGAAACAGGGAAAAAACCCATGCAGAATACTTCTTTATTAATTTTGTTTAAATTAGAGTAACTTTCTTATTCATCCTCTCTCCCTTTTTTTAAACAACCAATGTATGTGAGAATTATTTTAATATTTTTGTTGTACAGCTAGAGAAATGAGTTACACATTTTTTGCCTTGCATTTTATTCATGTAACATTTTATTTTGTTCTTGTGTTTGTAGTTTACATTTTGGTATCAGTCTTGCATTGTTAATGATGTTGATGATTTTTTTCTCTTAAAAGAGACCCTGGTGTTTAAGACTGAACCTAAGGTACAGAGGTTTAAAAATGTTAATGTTGATGAACTTAAGGACTTTAAAGTTTTTCTTTTATTTTTTTGCAGATGGTATTATCATAATTCTTAAACAATGAATACCCGTTGCTGCCGAGTCAACTCCGACTCATAGTGACCCTATAGGACAGAGTAGAACTGCCCCATAGGGTTTCCAAGGAGAGCCTGGTGGATTCGAACTGTCAACCTTTTGGTAAGCAGCCGTAGCTCTTAACCACTAAGCCACCAGGGTTTCCAAACAATGAATAGGATTTATAAAATTGGGCTTCATTTCAGTCTTCTGCTTTTTCTATTTTAGCTATTTTTCTAGTCTAATAATTTAGAAATGTGAAATGATGTAACTAATGAAACACGTTAATGAAAATCATCAACTACCTTACTTTTCCCTCAGGATCCAAATTAAAAGAAGCTAGTTTTATAAAGAAGAACTTGCCTGGGCACAAATTGTTATACAAGCTGATTCAATGGCTTGTGCAAAATTTTTCTGTACGAGATGGATCATATATAATTATCTTAGGATCATCCACATAGATAATCTTTTTCTTTTTCTGTTGCACAAATATTACATAAATGCTCTCATAAAAAAATTAAATATACAATTAAGTGAAAGTCCTCGTTAATCATTCCTTTTATCCTACTCCCTTCTATGAAAGAAACACACATGTTCAGTATCTATTCTTCCTGACATTTTCCACTGTATAATAGGTATGTACATGTAGAAGTACATGAGTTTGAATTTTCATTTAATTATTCTAACATAAAAAGAATCTTAGCATTTTAAGTTTTCTGCATTTTGCTTATTTTACTTTATGTGATATCTTGGAAGTTTTTCCATTTCAATACATAAAACTCTGCTTCATTCTGTTTTGACTATTGCATAGTATTCCACAACATGAGATCCAGAAAGAAGCTAAGTGTCTGTTAACAGACGAATGGTTAACCATGACAGACAATGGTGCAATAAAAATCTTTGCATGTGCCTTTGTGCACGAATGGAAATGTTTGGGGAAGATAACCAAGAAGTAGGAGAGCAGAGTCAATGATGCATTTAAAATTTCCTCTGAATACTGTTTTACCTAAATCCCACAGGTTTTACAATGGTCTCATTGTCATTCATTTCTAAATAGTTTGTACATCTGTATTGATTTTTCCCTTAAATGTAAGAGTTATTCTCAAGGGGTTTTAAAGATTCTAAATCTATGGATTTTTTTGGCTATCTTTTTGATGATGAATCTAGTTTTATTTCATTGTGATCAATCGATATGGCTTATATGATTTCTGCTTTACGAGTCGATGAGTTTTTCTTCATGACTTAATATATGATCAGTTTTCCTTTGTGAGTTCCCCTGACTGAGGATGAATGCTCTTTATTGTGATCAAAGTTTTATTTTGTATCTATTAGATCAAGTTTGTTAATATTATTCAAATAGTCTGTATTCTTACTTTTGTTCATCTATTTTATCCACTGGTTCCTGAAAGCTTTATTGTAGACGTGCCCAAAGTTCATGTCTTACATCCTCTTGGGAAATAAACCTTTTTGCCTTTTTAGTGCCTTTGCCTAAAATCCCTGATACTACGAATTGCTTGCTATATCTTTTCTTATACTGTTATCTTCATCCTTTCTGTTGTTGTTTTATTTTAGATATGGCTCTTATAAATAGTCTGTGGGGTTTTTTTAATTGCAATATGAAAATCTCTATATTGATAATTGATCCTTTACGCATATCATGATTACCAACGTGTTTAGACTTATTCTTATATCATCTTATTTATGTTTTTTAAAGGAACCCTGGTGGTGCAATGGTTAAGCGCTTGGCTGCTAACCAAAAGGTCAGTAGTTCCAAGCCATCAGTGTTAAAAGACCTGGCAATCTGTTCCTTTAAAGATTACAGCCTAGGAAACCCTATGGGGCAGTTCTACTCTGTCTCATAGGGTTGCTCTGAATCAAAATCAACTCAATAGAATAAACAACAACATTTATTTTCTATTATACTATGCCTTTTTTGGGAGGGTGCCCCTTTTATTCCTATATTTGGTTGTCTTATTTTGTTCCATTTCTTCCTCAACCGATGATTTGTAAGTTATACCTCTCATATCTATTCTGTAGTAGTTAGACTTACAAGTTTCATACACATATTTATCGTGCATTTTGTACCAACAAGCAGACTACTTTTACGTTGCCCTTGAATGAACTGAAAACCTTGATGTGCTTTTACTTCTGTCACTTTCTACCTTCTCTGTCACCTCCACATCTTTAGTTCCAAAGTGTTAAACAAATAAACAAAAATTGAAATGAACATTTATTTAATTAATTCTTCTGGTTTCTTTACTCACCCCTGGTTTTTATATCCAGTGCCTCAATCTCTCTCAGATTTTTTTTTTCTACTTGAGTAGATTCTTGAGAAATTCTTTACAGAGAGTTTGCATATAGTAAACCGAATCCTTGCATGTCTGAAAATTGACTAATTTTGAAAAATTGTTAGACCTACGATAAAACTTTAGGTTCAAAATCCTTTTCTCTCAGAACACTAGCTGTATTACTCCACTAAAAATCTGATGCCAATTTGATTCTTACTTCCTTTAGGTCATTTTTTTTTTTTTTTTGGTCTCTGGAATATTTAATTTTTTATTATAGGTAATATATTTACATCATTAAAAAAGAAAAATCATAACAGTTACACTCAGAGAATTCTTGATTCCATCTCTACTCCCTCCTTTCTGTTCCCCCCTCCATAGGTAATGATTCCTATTAGATTCCTTTTTTTCTAAATGAAATCAAATGCAAATATATATTTCTGTTATCCCCTCCTTTGTTACGTAAAAGTTAGCACCCTACATAAATTACTTTTTTTTTTTTTTAACTTAATTTATATTCTGGATATCCTTTCACATCAGTAAAGAACATCAGATATTCTTCATTTCTTTATTCATTTGCATAATATGTCATTGGGTGTCTTTAACCAATCTCCTATGAACGGACAGTTGAATCGTTATCAATCTTTTACTATTAAAAACAACTCTGTAATGAACAATCTTGTGCATATGATATTTTATATGTGTATATATATATATCTATGGGATAGATTCCCAGAAGTAGGATTGATAAGTCAAAAGTAAGTGCATCTGTATTTTTGGTGGTTATTGTTGTTAGGTGCCATAAATTTGATTTTGATTCATAGACACCCCATGTGACAGAGTAGAACTGCCCCACAGGGGCCGTGGTGGTGCAGTGGTTAAGAGCTCAGCTGCTAACTAAAAGTCAGAGGTTCAAACCCACGTGCTTCTCTGTGGGAGAAAGATGTGGCAGTCTGCTCCTGTAAAGATTACAGCCTTGGAAACCCTATGGGGCAGTTCTACTCTGTCCTATAGGGTTGCTATGAGTCAGAATCTACTTGGTGGCTGTAGATTTGGGTTTTTTTGAATCTTTACAAAGGCAAATCACCAGGTCTTTCTCCTATGGAGCTGCTTTGTGGGTTCAAACTGCCAACCTTTCAGTTAGTAGTGAGTGCTTAACCATTGCGCCACCAGGGCTCCTTATTTTTTTGGTGGAGATTGCCAGATTCCTTTCCATGGGGTTATACCATTTCACTTTCTCACTGGCAATGTATAATAGTGTCTGTTTCCCTTCGGTCTCACAAATCAAGAGGGTTGTCAAACTTTTGGATTTTTGCCGATTTGATAGGTGACAAATCAGTGTAGTTCTGATTTACATTTTCCTTACTCTGAGCAAAAGCTGAGCCTTTTTCATACTCTTGATGGCCATTTGTATGCATTTTTTTTTTTCCTGGTGACTATCTGTTTATGTCCTTCTTCCATTTTTATTTTGGATTGTTGATCATTTTCCCCCTGAATTCTAGGTACTCTTATAAATTAGGGAGAGTAGTCTTTATGGTATAAATTGCAATTAATCCCAAAATTAGCCACTTGCATTTTAATTTTGCTTATTGGCTTGTTTGTTTTTTTAACATACACGTTTTACTTTTTATCTAGTCAAGTTTCCAATCTTATATTGCTTCTGGATATTGTAGTCTTATTAAGTTTTTCCCATTCCGTTTTTAACTTCTAGTACTTCATTTTTTTTTTTTTTTTTTAACCTTTAAACCTTTAATCCTTTTGGACTTTATACTTGCGTACAATACAAAGTAGGGAGCCAACTTTATCTTTTTTCTAGATGGCTACACAGTTGTCCTGACATAATTTATTAAAATGTCCAAATTCATCTCAGAAATTTGAGATGTCATCTTTATGTTATACTAAATTCCTGTATATATTTGGGTATATTTCTGGACTTTCTATTCTGTTCCACTGACCTGTCTCTTCAGACATCATCTTAGGTTTCTTTCTGTAGAGACACAGAACCAGTAAAGTGAGTATATGTGTATGTGTATATATGTGTATATGTGTGTGTGTGTGTGTGGCGCAAACAGTTAAGCACTCGAGTACTTGCCAAAAGATTGAAAGGTTGGTGGTTCAAATCCACCCAGAGATGCCTCAGAAGACAGATTTGGTGATCTGCTTCCGATGGTCACAACCTTGAAACTCTATGAGCAGTTCTACTCTGCACACATGAAGTTTCCATGAATCGCAAGTGACTCGACAGCAACCACCCCCACCACCAGCCACCACCACCAGTATATGGTGAGTTCTAACCGCTGACCTTTTGTTAGTGGATGAGCGCTTTAACCACTGCATCACCAGGTTTTCAACAGGCATTCTGGAGACAAGGCAGTGCTTACACTGGAACACTGGAGTGCAAGGGTAGAAGCCCTATCCATCTGCTTGTACAAAATAGCAAGACTTAGGGGTGAAGGCTGCAAACTGTGGGCATGGTTAGCTCTGGAAATGACCTCAAGCCCCGGGGGCTCTAGATTAGGAAAGCAAGTGAATCACAAACATAAGTGATTATGGGACGAGACCTAAGCTGTGAAGCCTGAATGGGCCATAGGGTACTTGTTGGACTTGTCTCTCCTCTATGTGCTTAAGACAGAGATGATGTCCTCCTGGGCCTTTCAATGTCACCTGAAATTAGAGAGGTACTATAAATTGTTCTTCTCTGAAAGTATTCATGAACGTTTCTTGAAAACTATATTAAAATCTTCCAGCAACTTGAGAATTTACCTTTTAGGATCAATGATACCTCCTTTGAGTTTCATTGCCCTTGGAAATGTGTTCTTTATAATTTATAAATAGTAGTTTTTAATATACTTTAAATAATAAAATTTAAATATGTACCTAGGCTATGAGAATGTAATAAATGTTTTCTAGATGTTTCAAAGTTTTACCAAAGAGTTACCAAGTAATTATAATAGGTAGTAGTTAAAGAGTAATATGTTTTCTAAAGAACATGATGCCTACTGGTTTTAACAAATTCCACAATATTAATTTAAAAATTTTACTAAGTAATGCATAAGGTAGTATTGTTAAACATTTTATAAAACTAAGTTGATTGACAAACTATTAACATCTAGGGTTTGGTGAACCCTCTGGGCACACTGAATTTGACTCTCATGCTATTGCAAACTTGGGGCGTTTCCCACAAATCACCTTTAGTGCTCTTCCTTGGTAACTGCCCTCCCTTTGCTATTCTCTTTTGCATCTTAATAACCCAATTTATGTCCATTTTGAACCATCCTTCTTCAGTGAACATTACTTCCTATCTTCCCTTGTAGCAGAAATTTCAGTATTTCATCATTTTAGTCTTGTCATACAGCTTTTCCATTTCACTTTCTGTAAGGTCGTTCCAAGATGGGGTCCTGGAAAATTGGTGTGTAAGTAAACAATTTCTTGCTTAGGAGTCTAAAATTCCTATTTTACTCTGAGCCACAGGATAGACACAGTAGCCCACTTTTGTTTCATGGAAGCTTGATCATATATCCTTATACTAATTGCATTTCCCACCGTGAGGTTTTCAGCCTACTTCCATATGTTTCCCCTCTCCCCAAGTGTAGGCACTTCCTTTTTGGTCAGGAAATCCAAATTTCAAGGCAAGTTAATGTCACAAGGTATCTAATATTACTCTATAAAAATAGTATTTCTTATGCTTAGGCAGGAATATGGTAATAACAGTATATATTTTTCCTTTAGATTATTTATATACCATAATAATAGATGAACAAAATTAATCCCTCTGCTTTGTGGATTAATGCTTTCTTCTCCACCCAGTAAGTTTTTATCTCAGTGATTGTCTTTTAAATGTCTTTTTAAAGATGTTCTACAATACATGCCTCTGGCACAGCTGACCTTTTAGAATCTGAGTGCCTCAGCCCTGTAATATGGGAAAAATAGGAATTGTGCCTTTAAATATCACTTGTGGATGTGTTTTGACCACCTCCTATTCACCCCGTTGGTGAAGGAAGGATTCCTACCCTAGTGTCCTCACTGGACAGATGAGACTGACAGCAGTTTATTAGTCACATATGCTCACATCTGCTCACATCCTGAAGGAGGAGAACACTACATGCTATGCAGTGCTACAGACACACAGGTTGCACTCAGGAGCAGAATGGATCGAAGGGGCTGTGGGAGTCAGGCTTTGTAGTAACAAGAAGGTGAGGTACCCCCTGCTTCCCACAGAGGATGTGATTGGCTTGTTTGAATAATTCTGTGGGCTCTCAGGGAAGTGAAACCCATTAGGTTGATGACTGGGTGGTGTGCAACTGGTCTGGTTGATAAGGGAGTTGGCCAAGAGGAACCTTTCCCACTGGGTAGGGGGACATATTTGGTGAGAACAGGGGAACTCACAGGTCTTTGGGAGGTTTTATGAGACTCAAAGATGTCAAGGTAGCACTTGAAATGTTAGTTTTTACAATACAGGCTGTCAGAATTTGACCTAAGAGTTGGCAAAATGCTTTGAGATTCTTGGAGAACAGCACTTCATAATAAATGTGTGGTATCATTACCGTCATCTTTTGATATATTTAACGTTACCGTGGATATCAGTGAAGATTATGTCCCCTGATCTTCTCATCTGTTCTCTAAATTATCTCTTTAAACATTCCCCTGAATGGGATAGATGAGATTTGCCTTAATCGTATTGTGTACTGGCTATTTTTTACTTCTATATCAGCCCATGTGTCTCTAGATGGATTGTGATCTCATCGCTTGTTAATGTCTCCAGAATCAGATTGCTTTTACAGTTAGATTTACTAAAGATTACTGCTCTGTAACATCCTTGTTTCCTAGAAGAATGGAAAAACAAATATTGCCAAACCATGCAAATACTTAAAGACAAAGCACGTGTGTTCTACCAAAGAATTTTGTGTTCATACGTGGGGCAATGTATTATATTTACACATAATTTAGTTACCTTTTTTTTTTTTTACTGTATTTAATCTGTATTTAATCTCGCAGGTATTTGCTTACATTATACTTACCCCAGTGGAGTTCCACATATGCTGTATCATGCTGGTGACCTACTGAAACTAAAAATGAAGGATGGGGCAGGAAGAGAAGAACTTACTTTTAAAAAACAAATAGCTGAAGTTTTCTTCTGTTTCAAGAGATAAGAATGTAGATACTCCTTTGTAGTTCTTCCTAGGAATAATTCTATAAGCACATTTTCTTTTGGTAGAAAAGATTCCCCTTGGCTCTTTAAAATTTTAATTGTGTTTCTATTCTCTAGACACGCTTGATAGATTTTCATGGAATTATGGTGGTGCAGTGTTTAAGAGCTTGGTTGCTAACCAAAACATCAGCAGTCTGAATCAACCAGCCACTCCTTGGAAACCCTGCAGGGCAGTTCTACTCTGTCCTGTAGGGTTGCTATGAGTTGGAATTGACTCAATGGCAACAGGTTTTGTTTTGTTTGGTTTTATTATGGTAGAGAGACGTATATTAAAATTGTAGTATAAAATGGAATAATAACTTTATTTTTGTTTTCAAGTAATATATAACACAATTTAAACCAATTTAAGCACAACTGGATCCAGGACTTTAAATGATGTCAGCAGGATTTAGCAAACTCTCTCTGCCTCTTTACAATTCTTTCCTCTGTGTTGGTCCACTTTCAAGCAAACTCTCCTGTTTAGAAGCTCCAGGCTGACATGCCTTTCCCAAGGGAAAAGAGCATCTTTATCTTGAATGCTCCAGCAAAGTCCAGAAGATTAATTCTTATTAGATTTGGGTTATATGTCCATTACTATGATTAAGGGCATGGAATAGGATGATTCGCAAGGCATGGATCATGTGACTATCTCTGGATCTGGAGGTGGAGTCAGCAACTTCTGAAACACAAGCACATAGATTGAACTGGAGTAATTTCTAAAGGAAAACCTAGAAACATGATGCTGGACAGGCAAACCAACAATTATCTACTGAAATAGAAAACTCAGAAGAGTTAAACGACTAACCCAGGGCACAGAGAAGCTAGTCTGCCTGTAAAGAAAAGCAAAGTATAGAAGGAAGAATGGATTTTTTAAAATAACAGTGTTGCTTTATAGAGTAGCCAGAACTGACTCTTTAATTATGATGTATTTTATTCTTGATAACTAAATATTTTTTAAATAAGGACCCTTTAATTCAAATCCACCACTTGTCTGTCAGTTTGTCATACTGCGGTGGCTTACATGTTACTGTGATGCTGCAATATATGCCACTGGTATTTCAAATGCCAGCAGGGTCACTCATGGTGGACAGGTTTCAGTGGAGCTTCCAAACTAAGACAGACTGGGGAGAAGGACCTGGCAATCTACTTCTGAAAAAATTGGCCACTGAAAACCTTATGAATAGCAGTGGAACCTTGTCTGACATAGTGCCAGAAGAGGAGCCCCTCAGGTTGGAAGGTACTTAAAGTACAACTGGGGAAGAGCTGCCTCCTCAAAGTAAAGTTGACCTTAATGACGTGGATGGAGTAAAGCTTTCAGGACCTTCATCTACTAATGAGGCATGACTTAAAATGAGAAGAAACAGCTGCAACAATCCATTCATAATTGGAACGTGGAATGTAAGAAGTATGAATCTAGGGAAATTGGAAGTTGTCAAAAAGTGAAGTGAAATGCTTGAAGATCGATATCCTAGGAATTACTGAGCTGAAATGGATTGGCATTGGCCATTTTGAATCAGACAATCATATGGTCTTCTATGCAAGGAGTGACAAATTGAAGAGGAACAATGTCACATTCATTATCAAAAAGAACATTTCAAGATCTATCCTGAAGTACAACTCTGTCAGTGATAGGCATATTCATATGCCTACGAGGAAGACCAGTTAATATGACTATTATTAAAATTTATGCACAAATCACTAAGGCCAAAGATGAAGAAATTGAAGATTTTTACCAACTTCTGTAGTCTGAAATTGATCCAACATGCAGTCAAGATGCATTGATAATTACTAGTGATTGGAATGTGAAAACTGAAAACTAAGAAGAAGGACCAGTAGGAAAGTATGGCCTTGGTGATAGAAACGATGTCAGAGAGCGCATGATAGAATTTTGTAAGACCAACGACTTCATTGGAAATACCATTTTTCAACAACATAAACAGCAACTATACACATGGACTTTTCCAAATGGAATACACAGGAATTAAATCGACTACATCTGTGGAAAGAGACGATGGAGAAGCTCAATATCATTGGTCAGAACAAGGCCAGGGGCTGACTGCAGAACACACCATTAATTGCTCATATGCAAATTCAGGTTAAAGCTGAAGAAAATTAAAACAAGTCCATGAGAGCCAAAGTATGACCTTGAGTATATCCTACCTTAATTTAGAGGCCATGTCAAGAATACATTTCACACATTGTGATGATTGAAGACCAGACGAGTTGTGGGATGACATCAAGGACATCATATATGAAGAAAGCTAGAGGTCTGTAAAAAGACAGGAAAGAAAGAAAAGACTGAAATGGATGTCAGAAGAGACTCTGAAACTTGCTCTTGAACGTAGAGTAGCTAAAACAAATGGAAGAAATGATCGTGTAAAAGAGCTGAAGAGAAGATTTTGAAAGGTGGCTAGAGAAGACGAAGTAAATTTTATAATGAAATGTGCAAAGACCTGGAGTTAGAAAACCAAAAGGGAAGAATACTCTCAGCATTTCTCAAACTGAAAGCACTGAAGAAAAAATCTGAGCCTTGAGTTACAATATTGAAGGATTCCATGGGCAAACTATTTATTGAACAACACAGGAAGCATCAAACAAAGATAGAAAGAAAACCCAGAGTCAATGTACCAAAAAGAATTGGTCTACGTTCAACCATTTCAGGAGGTAGCATATGATCAAGAACCGATGGTATAGAAGGAAGAAGGCTAAGCTGTACTGAAGGCATTGGCGAAAAACAAGCCTCCAGGAATTGACAGAATACCAGTTGATATGTTTCAAAAAACGGATGCAATGCTGGAAGTACTCACTCCTCTATGCCAAGAAATTTGGAAGACAGCTACCTGGCCAACTGACTGGAAGAAATCCATATTTGTGCCTATTCCAAAGAAAGATGATCAAACAGAATGTGGAATTATTGAACATTATCATTAACATCACACACAACTAAAATTTTACTGAAAATAATTTTAAAAAATGGTAGCAGCAGTACATCCATGGGGAACTACCAGAGGTTCAAGATAGATTCAGAAGAGGACATGGAATGAAGGATATCATTGGTGATGTCAGATAGATCTTGGCTGAAACAGAGAATACCAGAAAGATGTCTACCCGTGTTTTATTGACTACGCAAAGGCATTCAACTGTGTGGATCATAACAAATTATGATAACATTGTGAAGAATTTGAATTCCAGATCACATAATTGTGCTTATTAGAAACCTGTACATAGACCAAGAGGCAGTTGTTCAAACAGAACAAATGGATTTTTTGTGGTTTAAAATCAGAAAAGGTGTGCGTCAGGATTGTATCCTCTCACCATACTTATTCAATCTGTATGCTGAGAAAATAACCCTAGAAACTGGATTATATGAAGAAGAACATGGCATCAAGATTGGAGGAAGACTCATTACCAACCTGTGATATGTAAATGACACAACCTTGCTTGCTGAAAGCAAAGAGAACTTGAAGCACTTACTGATGAAGATCAAAGACTACAGCCTTCAGTATGGATCACACCTCAACACAAAGAAAACAAAAATCCTCACAACTGAACCAGTAAGCAACATCACTGTAAATGGAGAAAAGATTGAAGTTGTCAAGGATTTCATTTAATTTGGATCCACAATCAATGTCCATGAAAGTAGCAGTCAAGAAATCAAATGACGTATTGCATCAGGCAAATCTGCTGCAGAAGATCTCTTTAAAGTGTTAAAGTGTTAAAAAGTGAAGACGTCACTTTGAGGACTAAGCCATGGTATTTTTGATTGCCTCATGAATGTGAAAGCTGGACAATAAATAAGGAAGACTGAAGAATTGATGCCTTTAAATTATGGTGTTGGTGAAGAATACTGAATGTACCATGAACTGCCAGAAGAACGACTAAATTTGTCTTAGAAGAAGTTCAGCCGAATGCTCCTTAGAAACGAGGATGGCGAGACTTTGTTTCAAGTACTTTGGACATGTTATCAGGAGGGACTAGTCCCTGGAGAAGGATATCATCCTTGGAAAAGTAGCGGGTCAGTGAAAAAGAGGAAGACCCTCAATGAGATGGATTGACACAGTGGCTGCAACAAGGAGCTCAAAAGTAACAAGGATTGTGAGGATGTTAGAGGACCAGGCAGTGTTTTGTTCTGTTGTACGTAGGATTGCTATGAGTTGGAAGCAACTCATTGACACCCAAAAACAACAACAACACATTCAAATATTAAATTTTCTCCAGAATATTAAAATAAGTCTTATTTATTTAGTATTCAAGGAGAAATGATTAACTACCAGCAAAATCTTGAAACTTGACTTTGACACTTATTTGTGATGTGCCATTGAATCTTTTCCTTCATTTTTCAGTAGAAACATCTCTAAGGAGGATAACTCTACTCCTCTGAAATAGTTTGTGTTTTTTAGAAGCAAATTTTGTGCTTGTTGCTATCTGACTTTGAACTGAAAAAAACAAATCCATCAGGGATAGAAGTACCGGCATTTGCAAATTGAGCTACAGGGAGCCATACTTAAAGTTCATCTGTGAATGCAATTTCCTCATAATGGTTTCTCAACACACAAACATTGTCAAGATTGACTGGCTCATGGATTTGGAGGTTGATACTCATTTGGTGAAAAGGAAATAAAGGAGAACAGAAAAATCCTCAAGTACCGACCCCCTATTATTATCCGCCTCTCACCAGCAGAGGGAGGTAGGTTTGGGTTCCCTGGTGTTCAGTAAGTGTAGGCAAGAATCTGACTAGTGTCAAAGAAAACATTACTCATTGTTAGGCTGTAACTGCAGAAGCACTTACAGAGAAGAACATTTCCAGGTGCAGAGGGTTGCAAGATTGAGAGAGGACAGTTCCTGCCAATGTAATAGAATCATGGAACCAAAAATGTTAGAGGTGAGAGGGATTTTTGAGATCATCTGGCTCCGGCCTGTTATTTCATACAAGAAGAGACTGAGTTGTTCAGAGGTGACATGACTTGCCCAGGATCTCACTGGTACTTTTTGGTCAATGTGAGTGATCGATGGAAAAATTGGAAAAGCATGACCTCCGAAGTCAGACAGACCAGTGTGTAGTTTTCTTTTCTCTCACTCAGTGTGCAACCTTAAACCAGTTACTTAACTTTAAAGTGCTTCTTACATTCAGTTGTATAATGGGCATTAAAAGTGATAATGTATATAAAGCATTTATTAGAGTTCCTGCACATAGCGTGTGTTCAATTACTAATAGGCTTCCCCCATGCTAGGGAATATCTCACTTGACTTTAATTGAAATTATTTCATCCCCGTCTTGAAATGTCCTTGTGAGCCTTCACTTCATAAAAGCTAACACAGTGTCATCAATAAATGTCAACAATCCACTAACATTTTGCTGATTTAATTTCTTTGAAACCAATCCTTCTTCATGAAAGGAGGTCTAAGTTCATATTTACTTGATAATATTAGTGTTTAAAGAGCACTGGTGGTACAGCGGTTAAGTGCTTGGCTGTTAATTGTAAGGTTGGCAGTCTGAGCCTACCCAGTGGCTCCGTGGGAGAAAGACCTGGTAATCACCTCCCACAAAGTTTACAGCCTAGAAAACCCCATGGAGCAGTTCTACTCTGTCACATGGTGTCACTATGAGTCAAAAATTGACTCAGCAGCACCTAACAACAACAATAGTTAGGTACTTTGTGGGTTAAACAAATCTATCCCCATTAACATTTAACACTCCAAAAGGGAACCAAAACAAACAAAAATATAGCAGAATATAGACACATGTAACACAAAGAGATTCCAGAGCTTTGTCTAATCCCTGCCTACCTTTCAGACCACCTCTCTGCCCTTCTTACTCTCATGCACCAGGCTGTAGCCACACTAGCCACATGACATACCTCCAAAAGGCCAACTAGTTCCTGCTCTGTAGCCTATACACTGACTGTTCCCTCTGCCTGGAATGTGCTGTCTCAATCCTGGTTGACTCCTTGTCTTAGTCATCTAGTGCTGCTATAACAGAAATACCACAAGTGGATGGTTTTAATGAAGAGAAGTTTGTTTCCTCACAGCTAAAGTAGGCTAAAAGTCCAAATTCAGGGTGTCAGCTCCAGGGGAAGCCTTTTTCTCTCTGTCGGCCTTCTTCTCTTCAGTGCTCCCCCGGACTAGGAGCTTCTCTGCGCAGGGACCCTGGTCCAAAGGACGCGCTCTGCTCCTGGCACTGCTTTCTTGATGGTATGAGGTCCCCCTGTCTCACTGCTCACTTCTGTCTTTTATATCTCAAGAGATTGCCTCAGGACACAATCCAGTCCTGCAGATCAGGTCCTGCCTTACTAACATAACTGCCACCCATCCTCCCTCATTAACATCATAGAGGCAGGTTTACAACATACAGGAAAATCACGCAGTACCAGGAATCATGGCCTAGCCAAACTGATACACACATTTTTTGGGGACATAATTCAAACCATGACACACCTTCTTGTCATTCTGGCCTCCTCAGAGAGGGCTTTGCTAATCAGTCAATCTGAGATGGCTTCTAGTCCCTGACTATTACATTAACTAGTTACATTTTCATAATCGCACTTGCTTGTTTATTTATTATTGTCTGTTTCCTCCCATTGGACTGTTAAATACAGAGACCTCATCTCTCTTGTTCCTCACTCCATAATCAGTGCCCAGAGCAGTACCTAGCACATAGGTAAGCCCTCGATAAATATTTGTTGAATGAATGAAGGAGTGAATTTGAACAACTTGTATAGGCAGCATTATGGAAATAGGTCTGAGCCAGTATTGTAAGTCTTGGCCCTGCTACTCTATACTGTGAGACCTTGGGAAAGAATTCCACCTTTTGAATCCTGATTGGTTTTCTGATAAAATAAGTAGGCTAATAGATCACATAAGGTTTCTTTCAGCTCTTTCATTCTGTGATTCTATATCTGCTTTCTTTCATGCTAGACAATCTGGTACAAATTTACCCTTAAAGTAAAGGTGATCTTTTAGATGGTGTCTGTGTAACAAAGCACAATTCAATGCCAAGACATAGCTGATGGTGCTAGACAATTGGACGATAGATGAGGGAGAGGCATTATCCAAGAAAGAAAGAATAGCTTTATATAGGGAAGAGTATTTCACTGCTGGTCGGAGAAATATCCATAAATACTAAAGAATCTTTCTGGTGGATGGAAACACGATAATAGCAATTAAAATATAATTATCTATCCAAGTTATTCCTTAAGTAATTTTAAGGAGAGTTATATAAAATTAATTTTTAGACCTTTCATTTTTCTGACTTCCTTTATTAATTGTTGTTGTTGTTAGATGCCATTAAGTCAATTTTGACTCATGGTGACCCCATGTGACAGAGTGGAACTGCCCCATAGGGTTTTCAAGGCTGCAATCTTTATGGGAGTAGATCACCAAGTCTTTCTCCCATGGAGCTGCTAGATGGGTTCAAAACACCAACCTTTCGGTTAGCAGAAGAACACTTAACCCTTTTATTAATAAAGACTAACAATTTGTAAGACTCTTTCCCTTTCTCCACACCATCTTACCTTTCAATATAGAGAGTATTATTTAAACACTCTGTATGAGCTTCCTATTGCTGCTGTAACAAATTATCACAAATTTGGTTGCTTAAAACAACACAAATTTATTATATTACAGTTCTGGAATCAGAAGTTTGAAATGGGGCTCACTGGGCTAAAATCAAGGTGTCAGCAGGATTGGTTTCTTTTGGAGGCTCTGGGGAGCATTCATTTTCTTGCCTTTTCCACCTTCTAGATGCCCCTGCCCTACCATCTTCAAAGCCAGCAAAGGCCTACATCACCCTGATACTCTTCTGCCTCCCTCTTCTACATTTAAAGATGCTTGTGATTACGTTGGGCCCACCTGGATAATTTGGGCTAATCTCCCTATTTAAGGTTAGCTAATTATCAACCTTAATTTCATGGGCAACCTTAAATCCCCCTGAGCCTGTAACCTAAAGTATTCACAGGTTCTGGGAAGTAGGATGTGCACATCTTTGGGAGGCCATTGGTCTGCCTACTATAGGTTCATTATGAGAAAAAGGGCAATCTGTGAAGAAAAACAGATTACAAGTCATTTCTGCTGAAATGAAAACAATGCATGTGCTATTATGTGAGGACAGCTACATTTTTGTGGTGTGATACCATTTGCTCCTTTGATTTGTTGAAAATCAACTACATAAAGAGTATATGCTGTCCTGTCTTCTCTTTAGTTGCTGTTCGGTCAATTTCGACTAATGGAGACCCTATGAGTGTCAGAATAGAACTGTGCTCCATACCTAGTAGCTGGCTAAAAATACCAGAAGTTGGGAAAGTGTGTCCCAGATTTCAGAAAGTCCTCTCGATCCTGGAACCCTTTTCTTAGTCCACTAGGACTGTCTTCTGTGTGTTGAGTTGGTGCAAAATTGACAGTTCTGTTTGTATAGAGATGTTGCCTGTAAAAAATGTCCAGAAATTTGGCTTTGTTGAGTCTCTTTTTCCCTGCAACTCTGAGCTAAAATGATTTTTGCAAGAATCTACAAATATGACCAATCACACAATGCAAGCCTATAATACTCTCCTGTGGAACATCAAATGTAAACTTCTGCTTTGCTTACGCGGTAGCAAGACATACACAGGAAGGAAAAAGTTAACTTCTGGCCCTGATTCATCACTTTTACTGAAGTTAAGTTCTTTTGTTTTAATGCACACTTGATTGAGCAAGCATTTATTGAGGCAGTTATGGTTTGTAGGAGAAAGAGACAGTTGAAGAAAGAACAAATGAATCTCATGTAAATCAAATGCTTAGCCCTTTTATAGAAACTACAAAGCCTTAAATGTGTGCTCTTAATGGTAATTTTTACAAAACTCCAATAGGAAGCTTTGACAGTGATTGTTTCACAGGGAGATGGGTTTTTCCTTTCACATGCTAATCACCTGCTCCTGGTGATATTTCTCTCCTTGACTGCAGTCACAGAATTGAATAATTTATAGAATGAATTTTGCTGTGAATTTATTGTGTCACAAGCAGGTTGTAATTTCACTAACAGTACACTTAAGTTATTAAGTTAAAAAAAAAAATGTGGTTGATAGGATAGTGCATTTGGAGGGTGTTTTATTCCCCCCCCCCCCCCCAGCAAGTTCACATCTTATGTATTTTCCAAACAGTATTTGCCTAATTTTTATTCAGAATCTGATATGAGAGACGGAAGAGCACATTAACATAAGTGGAATTGCATTTTCCACACTATTGTTGAATTTGGGAGTTGTAAACAAATTATTGAAGATTTTAGAGACAGAAACAACATTAAGCCTCACAGTGCTGTGGCGCTACTGCCGTTGTTTCTTATTTGCTTCTGAATAATTGTCCCCAGCTTGGTGATGAGTTGGTGTAAAGGTGAAGATGCTTCTGTGAAGAAGAAAAGCCAAATTAATCCTTTAAAATTCTGCTTCAACTTTAAGGTTAGGATAATTGCAAATTATCACTCCCCCAAATCTCATCCAGTCCAAAGGGACTACAAGGAGAAAAAAAAAAAATCTTTAAAAATCTCTTGGAGGGTATCTGATTGGCCTCCATTTACATTCTCAGGGCTTCCCTTTAATGGCTGGTCTGCTGTGATAAGAGGCAGCATTGGGCCACTACAGAAACCTCTCCTTGGTTTCTGCTCCCAGTGCTTCAGCATTCAGGAAACATGCATTTAAGGTCTCCTGTTATTTACATTGAAATTTTTCTATTGACCCTGCCAGTGTGAATGAATTTCAAACAAGTCATTTCTTTCTCTGTATAGATTATTTCCCTAGGTTCCTGGTAGGGGTTACTTTTAATTTTTCTAGGAGTTCCCTCTGTTCTTGTTAGCACTCTGAAGATTTGCTTTCTCTTTTCCACCTTGTCCCTGGATGCACTCCCCCTTCTTCCCTCACCCTACCCTGGGTAGTCCAACCCCTGCACAGGGCAGGCCGGGTAATAGCCATTTTCCTTGAACAGGAGTACTTCTTAGGCCTTCAGAATAGAAATTTTTACTGTCTATTATATAGAATCGAGAAATGTGATGGGGGAAAAAAAACAACAAAGCAAATCCTTTGCCATCGAGTTGATTCTGACTATGAGTTGAAATTGACTCTACGGTAATGGTTTTTTCTTTTTCTTTTTGTTTTTAAGTCACCCGCGTAAAGTATGGCCGCAAAATATGGAGACTGATTAACAATCCACATGGGAAAATCAGACTCATTAATCTGATCCCATTTCATAGATCTCTGTTAGCATTTTCCCTTAGTTAATTATAAATGGTATACACTGTCCGGTCTCTTGCTTTTCAAGGAAAAGATATTTGTTCTTAATGTAATAAGTATATACTTAACCCAAAACCAGCTCAGGGAAGTTACAATTCCATGTGGCTATACTAGTCTAATATCAGGCATGCATTCAGGCCAGAAATGCTTTTTGAGCACATACTAAGAACCAGTCTGTATACTGGGGAGAGAATGATGAACAATATAGAGTTTACAACAGTTTATTGTAAGCAACAAGGAGCTCTGGTGGCACAATGGTTAAATGCTTGGCTGCTACCTGAAAGGATGGTGGTTCGAACCCACCCAGCAGTTCATGGGAGAAAGACCTGACGATCTGCTTCTGCTTCCGTAAAGATTACAGCCAAGAGAACCCTGTGGGGCAGTTCTACCCTGTCCACATGGGGTCCCTGTGAGTCGGAATTGGCTCGATGGCACCCAACAATAATGTAAGCAACAGAGAGGTAATGAACAAACAAATGCTGTTAGGTTACTAGGTGCCGTTGAGTTAGTTCTGACTCATAGCCACACTATGTGTAACAGAACAAAATGTTGCTCAGTCCTGTGCCGTCCTCACATAGTAGGTATGTTTGAGCCATGGATATCAGTGGAACAAACACAATTCAGATCCTGAAAAGTGCTATGAAGAAAACAGACAGGTAATGTGGTAGAGTGTGTGTGCATGTTGGGAGGAAGGTTACAGCTGCTTTTGCTTGGGTGTTTGGAGAAGGCTTCTGAGGAGGTGGCACTTAATTTGATAAACAGTAGGCAATCTTGTGTAAAGATCTAGGGAAGGACAGCAAGGCAGAAGGAGCAACAAGAGCAACAGCCCTGATTTGGAGCTTGTTGTGTTTAAGGTACTAAAATAAGGCAGATGTGGCTGGGGCAGAGTAAGTTATGGAGAGAGTGGAGGAGATGATGTGGGAAACACGGGCAGACTAAGGCTATGATAAGGAGTTTTTGTTTTAAATGTATTGGGAACAATTAACCTTACCCAAAGATAAATCTTTGAATGCAGCATCAGGATTGGAGGAAGACTCATTAACAACCTTCCATATGCAGATGACACAACCTTGCTTGTTGAAAGCAAAGAGGACTTGAAGCACTTACTGAGGAAGTTCAAAGACTACAGCCTTCAGTATGGATTGCACCTCAATATAAAGAAAACAAAAATGCTCACAACTGGACCAGTAAGCAACATCATGATAAATGGAGAAAAGATTGAAGTTGTCAAGGATTTCATTTTACTTGGATCCACAATCAACACCGATGGAAGCAGCAGTCAAGAAATCAAACAACATATTGCATTGGGCAAATCTGCTGCAAATAGACCTCTTTGAAGTGTTAAAACACAAAGATGTCACTTTGAGGACTAAGGTGCACCTGACCCAAGCCATGGTGTTTTCAATTGCCTCATATGCATGCAAAAGCTGGACGATGAATTAGGAAGACCAAAGAAGAATTGATGCCTTTGAATTATGGTATTGGTGAAGAATATTGAACATACCATGGACTTCCAGAGGAACAAACAAATCTATCTTGGAAGAAGTACAGCCAGAATGCTCCTTAGAAGCAAGGATGGTGAGACTTCAACTCAAATACTTTGGACATGTTATCAGGAGGGACCAGTCCCTGGAGAGGGATATCATGCCCTTGGCTTCTGGGAGGTGATTTCTAAGCCCTTGCGATATTCTGTCTGATGAGAGTGTCTTTGTTTACCTGGGGGTCTTGTGCCACACCAGATAGTCTATGGTGGGGATTTGGGCTACACAGTATCAACTCAACGTCTGGAGGGGTGGAGACTAAAGGTCAGCCGTGAAATCCACTTCACCAAGCCCCAGTAAAAACTCTGGACTGTTAGTTCTTTTCTGATGAAAGGCACAAATTTCATACTACTACTTTTGTGCAGGCAAGACCCTTCCTGAAATTCTCCATGGATCTTGTCTTTTCTGCCTTGGGTCATTGTTTTTTTTTCCTCTTTGCCAGAATCTGTTTGTTGCCTTTCCAGAACCATTCTCTGCCCTGCTCTGCTTTGCTATGGGCCCTGGGAAATTGACACCTCAAAACTCCATCATCCAGTCCCTGTAGCTCAAGTTCTGTAGGGGCTGTAACACAGAATAAAACAATGAACCTTCCCTCAAGTAGTTTTTTAATCTATAGAGAGATACAGCAAGTTCTTAAAGAGATATAAGATGAGAATAACGCAGATTAAATACAAAGTTCTCTGATGGGAGAAGAGGTTCTAGGAGGCCCAAATCACATCTGCTGGGAGGGAGGTAGGATGGGAAAAGGAGGATTAGGAAAGGTGTGTTCTATAACAGGCTTGTACATGCTCTCTGCACCTATTGCTATAATTTCAGGAGTTTTGCCACGGGTTGTTGTTACCTTGTGTTAAAAATAAAATTTTTGCAATATTAAATTTGTATATGAACTCATTAGCTTTATTTTTCAGTTCATGAACTGGGTAACATCTAGTCTGAAAGTCAGACGAGAGAGTTCTGAAGCACAGTATAGGCTGAGAAACCACCATTTCAGTTCTCCTGTAATCCAGATTTCTAGGGTCTATGGAGTTGGGGTGACCCACTCAGGCCATTTGTCCTTAGTGTCCTTTTGAGTCTTGAGCCTTGAAGAAACTGGTTTCCTAAAGTTACCTTTAAGGAGCCCTGTGGTGCAGTGGTTAAGTGTTCAGCTGCTAAGCCGCTCTGCTGGAGAAAGATGTGGCAGTCTGCTTCCATAAAGATTACAGCCTTGGAAACCCTATGGGGCAGTTCTACCCTGTCCTATATGGTCACTATGAGTCAGAAAGGACTCAAAGGCAATGGGTAAAGTCACCTTTAAGTTAAACAATAAATAGCCTAGTAAGCAACTTAGTGGAGACTGTTTGCCTTGGGCTTTGGGCTCTTTTGAAGAATTATCTACATGCAGTCAGTTTTTCAAAGGACTCCCGGTGGTGTAGTGGTTAATAGCTCAGCTGCTAACTCAGAGGTCAGAGGTTCAAACCCACCAGCTGCTCTGTGGGAGAAAGATGTGGCAGTCTGCTTCTGTAAAGATTTATAGCCTTGGAAACCCTATGGGGCAGTTCCACTGTGTCCTGTAGGATTGCTATGAGTCAAGACCAACTTGATGGCAGTAAGTATGAGTTTTTGTTAGTCGGTTTTGAGAAACAGGAACTCCAGGGTCTGACTGGAAGCTGTGTTTTAGGGTAAAATGTTATTATATAAATACTGTTCTTTCTTTCTTATTCATTTTGCAAGTATTTATTGAGTTCTCAATGAATACGAAAGTCGAAGCTTTGCCCTCATAGCACATTCACATTAGGATCTCAGACTGCAAGAGGCAGAAGAGAGCTCTGACCAGGGCTGGCCCTGGTGGGCCTTGCTCTCAGAGGTGGAGGAGGGCATCCTTGCCATCAGTGTGTAGCCCCCGAGTTAGAAGCAGCCCTACTTGTCCATTCCTGGTGCAAGAGTCTGCAAGGCCTTCCTGACTAAAGAACAGCCACTGGGGTTGATAAGAAGCACCCACTCTGGGCTCCATCCTGAGAACAAGCAGGAAAAAAAGGGCAAAAGGAGACGAGGTGGCAGGAGGGAAATGTGTGCGTCTGCCCCAAGGTCTCTATCCTTCACTCAGAACCACCTGAGAGCCTCCTTGTTTTATTATGATTGCATTACACACATTGCTTGAACCTGTCTCTCCCTTTCTGAGAGAAATGCTGGAATAAAGCTCTCCTTTTCCCCCCACCCTTCCTGAAGCCCATTTGAACAGCAGGCCATTGTTGAGAAATGCCTGTTGCAGTCATTCTCACACCCCCACCCACCCACTGGTGGCTTCCAGGGCCTGTCAAAGTGTCTTGTGTCCACCCAGTCTGGCAGTCAGGCCCAGCAGACACTGGCAGGCTGAGGTTTCTACCAGCCTTCCCAGAATAGCCAAGCACTAAACAGGCTTCGGACGGAAGACTCTGAATTCCTGTCCCCCCTTACAGGGCAGATCCTGTCCTTGCAGGCTTCAAGACTGGAGGGTCCCTGGTCCTCCATGACCCATGGGGGATGCTGGTCTTAGATCCTCCATCTTGGTTCTTGAGCTTCATCCTTTTAAGATGAACTTAACAGCTTTAAGGTCATCCTGGTTGAGGGCGTACAAGTTAAAACCATTCAGCTCTGGCTTGTCTTGGGCCTCAAAGAGGTGGTTGACCTTCGGTTTAAGTTGTTCCCAGAGAGTCTCTGTTTGTCTATCTAGTTGAGCCTGTCAGTTTGTTGTACTGTGGTGGCTTGAGTATTGCTGTGATACTGGAAGCTATGTCATCAGTATTTCAAATAACAGCAAGGTCACCCATAGTGGACAGGTTTCAGCAGATCTTCCAGACTAAGGCAGACTAGGAAGAATGACCTGGCAATCTACTTCTAAAAAAAATTGACCAGTGAAAACCTTATGAATAGCAGTGGAACACTGTCTAATAGAGTGCTGGAAGATGAGACCCTCAGGTTGGAAGGCACGCAAAATAAGACTGAGGACAAGCTGCCTCCTCAAAGTAGAGCTGATAATAATGACGTGGGTGGAGTCAAGCTTCTAGGACCTTCATTTGCTGATGTGGCACAACTGAAAATGAGAAGAAACAGCTGTAAATATCCATTAATAATCAGAAAGTGGAATGTACGAAGCATGAATCTAGGAAAATTTGAAGCTGTCAAAAAATTAAATGGAACACATAAAGATTGATATCCTAGATATTAGTGAGTTGAATGGACTGGTATTTGCCATTTTGAATCAGACAATCATATGGTCTACTATGTTGGGAATGACAAATAGAAGAGGAATGATGTAGCAGTCGTGGTCAAAAAGAACATTTCACAATCTATCCTGAAGTATACTGCTGTCAGTGATAGAATAATATCCATAAGCCTACAAGGAAGACCAGTTAATATGACTGTTATTCAAATTTACCCACCAACGACTAAGGCCAAAGATGAAGTTGAAGATTTTTACCAACTTCTGAAGTCTAAAATTGAGCAAACATGCAATCAAGATGCATTGATAATTACTGGTGATTGGAATGGGAAAGTTGGAAACAAAGATGGATTGGTAGTTGGAAAATATAGCCTTGGTGATAGAAACGACCCTTGAGATTGCATGATAGATTTTGCAAGAGCAATGAATTATTCATTCAAAATGCCTTTTTTCAATGATATAAATACCAACTATACACATGGACCTCACTGGACGGAATACACAGGAATGAAATCGACTATATCTGTGGAAAGAGATGATGGAGAAGCTCAATATCATCAGTCAGAACAAGGCCAGGAGGTTGACTGCAGAACAGACCATCACTTGATCATATGCAAGTGCAGGTTAAAGCTGGAGAAAATTTTAAAAAGTCCACCAGAGCCAAAGTATGACCTTGAGTATATCCCACCAGAATTGAGAAATCATCTAAAGAACAGATTTGATGCATTGAACACTAATGACTGAAGTCCAGATGAGTTTTGGGATGACATCAAGAACATCATATGTGAATAAAGCAAAAGGTCATTAAAAAGAAAGACAGAAAAGACAGAAAGGGATGTCAGAAGAGACCCTGAAACTTGCTCTTGAACGTAGAGTAGCTAAAGTGAATGGAAGAAATGATCATGTAAAAGAGCTGAAGAGAAGATTTCAAACGGTGGCTAGAGAAGACAAAGTAACTTTTATAATGAAATGTGCAAAGACCTGGAGTGAGAAAACCAAAAGGGAAGAACACTCAGCATTTCTCAAGCTGAAAGAACTGAAGAAAAAGTTCAAGCCTTGAGTTGCAAAACCGAAGGATTTTATGGGCAAAATATTGAATGACAGAAGATGAAAGGAATAGAATCACTGTACTAAAAAGAATGGGTCGATGTTCAGCCATTTCAGGAGGTAGCACATGATCAAGAACCGATGATACTGAGGGAAGAAGGCCAAGCTGCACTGCAAGGCTCCAGGAATTGACAGAATACCAATTGAGATATTTCGACAAACAGATGCAACGCTGGAAGCACTCACTCGTCTGTGCCAAGAACTTTGGAAGACGGCTACCTGGCCATTCCAAAGAAAGTTGATCCAACAGAATGCAGAAATTATTGAACAATATCATTAATATCACATGCAAGTAAAATTTTGCTGAAGATAAATTCAAAAACAGTTGCAGCATACATCGACAGTGAACTGTCAGAAGTTCAAGCCAGATTCAGAAGAGGACATGGAACAAGGGATATCAGTGCTGATGTCAGATAAATCTTGGCTGAAAGCAGAGAATGCTGGAAAGATGTTTACCTGTGTTTTATTCATTATGTAAAGGCATTTGACTGTGTGGACAAATATGGATAACATTGTGAAGAATGGGAATTCCAGAACACTTAATTATGCTTGTGTAGAATGTGTACATAGACCAAGAGGCAGTTGTTTGAACAGAACAAGACGATGCTGCGTGGTTTAAAACCAGGAAAGGTGTGCATCAAGGTTGTATCCTTTCATCATACTTACTCAGTCTGTATGCTGAGCAAATAATCCGAGAAGCTTGACTACATGAGGAATACAGCATCAGGATTGGTGTAAGGCTCGTTATCAACCTACAATATGCAAGTAACACAACCTTGCTTGCTGAAAGCAAAGAGGACTTGAAGCACTTACTGATGAAGATCAAAGACCATAGACTTAAGTATCAATTACACCTCAACATAAAGAAAACAGAAATCCTCACAATGGACCAATAAGCAACATCATGATAAATGGAGAAAAGATTGAAGTTGTCAAGGATTTCATTTTACTTGGATCCACACTCAATGCCCTCAGAAGCAGCAGTCAGGAAATCAAATGACGTATTACATTGGGCAAATCTGCTGCAAATAGACCTCTTTAAAGTGTTAAAAATCAAAGATGTCACCTTGAAAACTAAGGTGCGCCTGACCCAAGCCATGGTGTTTTCTTTTTCTAGTGTGCTTTAGGTGAAAGTTTACAGGCCAAGTTAATTTCTCATACAAAAATTTATACACATATTGTTATGTGACATTAGTTGGAATTGCTATAATGTGACAGCACACTCCTCCTTTCCACCCAGGGTTTCTTGTGTCCATTCACCTACCTCCTGTCCATTCCTGCCTTCTCATCCTGCCTCCGGACAGGAGCCACCCATTTGGTCTCATGTATCTGCTTGAACTAAGAAGCACACTCTTCACAAGTATTATTTTATGTTTTATAGTCCAGTCTAATCTTTGTATGAAGAGTGGGCTTTGGGAATGGTTTTAGTTCTGGGTTAACAGAGAGTCCAGGGGCCATGACTTCATAAGTTCCTCCAGTCTCAATCAAACCATTAAGTGTGGTCTTTTTACTGGAATTTGAGTTCTGCACCCCACTTTTCTCCTGCTCCGTCAGGGACTCTCTGTTGTGTTCCCTGTCAGGGTTGTCGTTGGTGGTAGCCAGGCACCATCTAATTCTTCTGGTCTCAGGCTGATGGAGTCTCTGGTTTATGTGGCCCTTTCTGTCTCTTGGCTAATATTTTCCTTGTGTCTTTAGTGTTCTTCATTCTCCTCTGCTCCAATTGGGTTGCGACCAGATGATGCATCTTAGATGGCTACTTGCAAGCTTTTAAGACCTCAGACACCACTAACCAAAGATGGATGCAGAACTTTTTCTTAATAAACTTTGTTATGCCAATTGACCTAGATATCCTCCAAAACCATGGTCCCAAGACCCCAGTCCCAGTTACTCTGTAACTCAAAGTGTTTGGTAGTGTTAAGGAAACTTCTTAGCTTTTGGTTTAGTCCAGTTGTGCTGACTTCCCCTGTATTGTGTGTTGTCCTTCCCTTCACCAAAGATGCTTCTTGTCTACTATCTAGTTAGTGATTTCCCTCTCCTCCCTCCCCACCCTCACAACCATCAAAGAATGTTTTGCCATGGTGTTTTCAGTTGCCTCATATGCATGCGAAAGCTGGACAATGAATAAGGAGGACCAAAAAATTGATGCCTTTGAATTATGCTGTTGGTGAAGAATACTGAATATGCTGTGGAACACCAGAAGAATGAAAAAATCTGTCTTGGAAGAAATACAGCCAGAATGCTCTTTAGAAGCAAGGAGGGTGAGACTTCGTCTCACATACTTTGGACATGTTATTCGGAGGGACCAGTCCCTGGAGAAGGACATCATGCTTGGTAAAGTAGAGGGTTGGCGAAAAAGAGAAAGACCCTCAATGAGATGGATTGTCACAGTGGCTGGAACAATGGGCTCACGCATAGCAATGATTGTGAGGATGGTGCAGGACCAGGCAGTGTTTCGTTCTGTTGTACACAGGGTTGCTATGAGTCAGAACTGACTTGATGGCATCTAACAACAACAACAAGAGGCAGGGATGTAAGAAGGGACAACATTTTGTAGAATGTGAGGGTGTATATGTGTGTGTAAACCAATGCAAAGTTTGGTATAATTGGAGGACAGGAGAAATATAGGAGAGCATTGAGAATGAGGTTGGAAGGTAGGTTAGGGTCTTAAATATCACAGTATGGCCTTCAATATTAAGCTAAAGGTTTTTATACTTCTTTTGATAGACAGTAGAGAGTCATGGAAGGTTATGGAGGATTACAGTGAGATGATCAGAGATAATGATGTACAGATTGTTTAATTTGTCATCCAAGATCAAGATCACATAGTGCTTTGTAATTCCTCCCTATATCAGGTCCATATGTGCAATCAGATTCCAAGTCTTATGGCTCCTACTTACACAATTTCTCTTCATTCCATCACCTCATTTCAATTACCCTTGGGACGCTGGGGAGCTGTTCTTGGGATTCAGGAATGAGGTTTCTGTCCTTAAAAAGCCTACTCCACATCAAGTTTACATTTTTAACATTTGTAGAGGTGTAACATGTGAGATAAGAGATACAGTTTAATTTTCCACCAAATGGTTGGCTAGTTGTCCCAATTTATGAATTAGTTAATCTTTTCTTCACTGATTTAAAAGGTGAAGACACTGAGGACAAGATACAAACTGTATCATCTGTCTGGTGATTTTTCCAGTATGTTCTAATTATGCTAAACCTGTTGCCATCGAGTCAGTTCTGACTCATAGTGACTCTATAGGACAGAGCAGAACTGCCCCATAGAATTTCCAAGGAATGCCTGGTAGATTCGAACTGCTGACCTTTTGGTTAGCAGCCATAGCTCTTAACTACTATGCCACCGGGATTTCCCTAATTATGCTAGCCTCTCTAATATGATGTAGATCTTCCTTTACTAAGTTTTCTAAGATATGAGATCAATTGATTTGTCTTAATTTGTGCTCCCCACTAAGCAGACTCTGATGCAGAGTAGGGTATTGGGGAAGTGAGAAAAGGAAAGGAAGGAAGCCAATAAGCCTAAAAGCCCATTGTCATCAAGTTGATTCCAACTGTTGGTGACCCTGTATGACAGAGTAGAACTGCCCCCATAGGGTTTCCAAGGCTGTAAATCTTTATGGAGGCAGACTGCCACATCTTTGTCCCATAGAGTGGCTGGGGGTTCGAACTACGGACCTTAACGGGTACCTTATGATGCAAGTGACCACTATAGGTAATTGTTGTTGTTACGTTGTTAGATGCCATCAAGTCAGTTCCAACTCATAGCAACCCTGTATACAACAGAACAAAACACTGCCTGGTCCTGTGCCATCCTCACAATCGTGGTTATGCTTGAGCCCATTGTTGCAACCACTGTGTCAATTCATCTCATTGAAGGTCTTCCTCTTTTTCGCTGACCCTCTACTTTACCAAGTATGAGGTCCTTCTCCAGGGAGTGGTCCCTCCTGATAACATGTCCAAAGTATGTGAGACGAAGTCTCGCCCTCCTTGCTTCTAAGGAGTATTCTGGCTGTACTTCTTCCAAGACAGATTTGGTCATTCTTTTGGCAGTCCTTTGTGTATTCAGTATTCTTCACCAACACCATAATTCAAAGGCATCAGTTCTTCTTTGATCTTCCTTATTTATTGTCCAGCTTTCGCATGTATATGAGGTGATTGAAAATACCATGGCTTAGTCTTCAAGGTGACATCTTTGCCTTTTAACACTTTAAAGAGATCTTTTGCAGCAGATTTGTCCAATGCAATATGTCATTTGATTTCTTGACTGCTGCTTCCATGGGTGTTGATTGAGGATCCAAGTAAAATGAAATCCTTGGCAACTTCAGTCTTTTCTCTGTTTAATATGATGTTACTTATTGGTCCAGTCGTAAGGATTTTTTATTTTTATTGTGCTTTAAGTGAAAGTTACAATTTAAGTTAGTTTCTAATACAAAAATTTATACACATGTTGTCATGTGACCCTAGTTGCTCTCCCTGTACTGTGACAGTACACTCCTCCTTTCTACCCTGGATTTCCTGTGTCCATTCAACCAACTCCTCACCCTCTCTGCCTTCTCATCTCGCCTCCAGACAGGAGCTGCCCATTTAGTCTCATGTATCTACTTGAGCTAAGAAGCACACTCTTCATGAGTATCATTTTAAGTCCCATAGTCCAGTCTAATTTTATTCAGAAGAGTTGGCCTCAGGAATGGTATTAGTATTGGGTTAACAGAGAGTCCAGGGGCCATGTCTTCCACGGTCCCTCCAGTCTCAGTCAGACCATTAAGTCTGGTCTTTTTGCAAGAATTTGAGTTCTGCACCCCACTTTTCTCCTGATCCATCAGGGACTTTCTGTTGTGTTCCTGTGAGGGTAGTCACTGATGGTAGCTGGGCACCATCTAGTTCTTCTGGTCTCAGGCTGATGGAGTCTCTGGTTTATGTGGACCATTCTGTGTATTGGGCTAATGTTTTCCTTATGTCTTTGGTGTTCTTTTTCTTTTTAATTTTTTGTTTGTACTTTAGATGAAAGTTTACAGAACAAATAGTTTCTCATTAAACAGATAGTACACATATTGTTTTAAGACATTGGTTAACAACCCCACAACTGTCAGCACTCTCCCTTCTTGACCGTGCCAGCTTTCCTGTCTCCTCCTGCCTTCTAGTCCTTGTCCCTGGGCTGTTGTGCCCCATTAGTCTCATTTTGTTTTATGCGGCTGTCTAATCTTTGGCTGAAGGGTGAACCTCAGGAGTGACTTCATTACTGAGCTAAAAGGGTGTTTGGGGCCATATTCTTGGGGTTTCTCCAGTATCTGTCAAGCCAGTAAGTCTGGTCTTTTTTTGTGAGTTAGAATTTTGTTCTACATTTTTCTTCAGCTCTGTCCGGGGCCCTCTGTTGTGATCCTTGTCAGAGCCGTCAGTAGTGGTAGCTAGGCAACATCTAGTTGTACTGGACTCAGTCTTTCCCTTGTATCTTGTTTTCTTCATTCTCCCTTGCTTCCGAAGGGGTGAGACCAGTGGAATATCTTAGATGGCTGCTCACAGGCTTTTAAGACCCCAGACGCTACTCACCAAGGTAGAATGTAGAACGTTGTCTTTATAAACTATGTTATGCCAGTTGAGCTAGATGTTCCCCAAGACCATGGTCCCTCCACCCAGCAATTCGGTCCCTCAGGGAGTTTGGATGTGTCTATGGAGCTTCCATGACCTTTCCTTGCACAACTTGTACTGGCTTCCCCAGTATTGTGTACTGTCTTAACCTTCACTAAAGTTACCACTTTTCTACTGTCTATTTAGTTTTTCCTTCCCCCACCCCTCCCATCCCTCGTAACCATCAAAGATTCTTTCTTTTTGTGTGTAAACGTTTTCAAGTGTTTTTACAGTAGCAATATCATACAATATTTGTCCTTTTGTGATTGACTTATTTCACTCAGCATAATGTCCTCCAGTTTCATCCATGTTATGAGATGCTTAGCAGATTCATCATGGTTCTTTATCGTTGTGTAATACTCTATTGTGTGTATGTACCATAGTTTGTTTATCCATTCATCTGTTGATGGGCATCTAGGTTGTTTCCATCTCTTTGCTATTGTGAACAATGCTGCAATGAATATGACTGTGCATATGTCTATTCGTGTGATGGCTCTTTTTTCTCTGGGATATATTCCTAGGAGTGGGATTGCTGGATTGTGTGGTATGTCTATTTTTAGCTTTCTAAGGAAGCGCCATATTGTTTTCCAAAATGGTTGTATCATTTTGCATTCCCACCAGCAGTGCATAAGAGTTCCCATCTCCCCACAGCCTCTCTAACATTCGTTATTTCCAGTGTTTTTGATTCGTGCCAGTAATGCCAGGGTGAGATGGTATCTCACTGTGGTTTAGATTTGCATTTCTCTAATGGCTAGTGATCACGAGCATTTCCTCATGTGTCTGTTGGCTACCTGAACGTCTTCTCTGGTGAAGTGTCTGTTCATTTCCTTTGGCCGTTTTTTAATTGGATTATTTGTCTTTTTGTTGTAGAGGTGTTGGATTTTCTTGTAGATTTTAGAGATTAGGCCTTTGCCTGACTTGTAATGTCCAAATTTTTTTTCCCAGTCTGTAGGTTCTCTTTTTACTCTTTTGGTGAAGTCTTCTGATGAGCATAAGGGTTTAATTTTTAGAAGACCCCAGTAATCTAGCTTATCTTCTGGAGTTTGTGTATTGTTTGTTATGGTTTGTATCCTGTTAATGCTGTGTATTAGGGCCCATAGTGTGGATCCTATTTTTCTTCTATGAACTTTATAGTTTTTGGCTTTATATTTAGGTCTTTGATCCATTGTGAATTGGATTTTGTGTATGGTGTGAGGTATGTGTCCTGCTTCTTTTTTTGCAGACGGACATCCGGTTTTGCCAGCACCATTTGTTAAAAAGACTGTCTGTACCCCATTTGATGGACTCTGGGCCCTTGTTGAAGATCAGGTGACCATAGGTGGATGGATTTACATCTGGGTTCTCAATCCTGTTCAGTTGTTCAGTGTATCTGTCGTTGTACCAGTACCAGGCTATTTTGACTATTGCAGCTGTGTAGTAGATTCTGAGGTCAGGTAGTGCGAGTCCTCCTACTGTATTCTTCTTCTTCAATAGTGCTTTACTTATCTGAGGCTTCTTCCCTTTCCATATAAAGATAATGATTAGTTTTTCCATCTCTTTAAAGAATGCTGCTGGTATTTGGATGAGGATTGCATTGTATCTGTAATTTGCTTTGGGTAGAATCGTCATTTTCACAATGTTGAGTTTACCTATCCATGAGCATGGTATGTTTTCTTTTGGTTTCTTGCAGTAGTGTTTTGTAGTTTTCTTTGTATAGGTCTTTTACGTCCCTGGTTAGATTTATTCCTAAGTATTTTATTTTTTTAGGGTCTATTATAAATAGTATTGTTTTCCTGATTTCCTTTTCATTGCTCTCTTTATTGGTGTATAGGTATCCAACTGTTTTTTTTTTTTATGTTTATCTTCTATCCTGCTACTCTGCTGAATCTTTCTATTAGGTCCAGTAGTTTTCTTGTGAAGTCTTTAGGGTTTTCTATGTATAGTATCATATCATCTGCAAATAGGGACAGTTTGATTTCTTCATTACCAATTTTGATGTCCTTTATTTATTTTTCTTGCCTTATTGCTGTAGCTAGAACTTCCAGCACAATGTTAAATAGGAGTGGTGATAAACGGCACCCTTGTCTTGTTCCTGTTCTCAGGGGGAATGTTTTCAGCCTCTCTCCATTAAGAATGATGTTGGCTGTTGGTTTTGCATAGATGTCCTTTATTTTGTTGAGAAGTTTCCCTTCTATACCTATTTTATTGAGAGTATTTTTATCAGGAATGGGTATTGAACTTTGTTGAATGCCTTTTCTGCATTGATTGAGATGATCATGTGATTCTTTTCTTTCCTCTTATTTATGTGGTGGATTATGCTGATGATTTTCTAATGTTGAACCATCCTTGGATACCTGGTATGAATCCTACTTGGTCGTGGTGTATTTTTTTTTTAATATGATGCTGAATCCTATTGGGTAGAATTTTGTTGAGAATTTTTGCATCTATATTTATGAGAGATATTGGTCTGTAATTTTCTTTTTTTTTTTTTTTTGGCGTCTTTGCCTGGTTTTGGTGTCAGGGTTATGCTGGCTTCATAAAATGAATTTATGAGTGTTGCTTCCTTTTCTGTATTTTGAAATAGTTTGAGCAGTACTGGTATAAGCTGTTCTCTGAACTTTTGGTAAAATTCTGCAGTGAAGCCATCTGGCCATGGCGTTTTTTTGGTTGGGATTTTTTTTTTATTACCGTTTCAATCTCTTCTCTTGTTATGGGTCTGTTCAGATTTTCAACATCACTTTGTTTTAGTTTGGTTAGGTAGTGTGTTTCTAGAAATTTATCCATTTTGTCAAGGTTTTCAAATTTGTTGGAGTATAGTTTTTCATAATACTGTGTTATGATCCTTTTTATTTCAATTGGGTCTGTTGTAATGTCCCCCATTCGTCTGGAAGATTTCTTGATTCTTTGTTTTGGGGGCTTGGTGAAACCATCATGGCTGGCCTCTTTATGGATTTGATATTGACTGTTGTCTCTGAGCCATCAATACATTATTATATTTATATATTTTATGTTTGCTTACTGTGTCCTAGCTTCTTGTTTTCTTTTTTTTGATATGCCTAAATAGGCTGCTCCTGTGAGCTTGTTTGAATATTGGCACCTTTGAAGCTCTCACATCCTTTCATCAGGTGGTTAGATCTGTTACTAGGTATGTGAGCCCAGGAGTCTGTTTACTTTTTTTGTATGAATTCAGCTCAGGTGTCCAGGTAGTTGGTCACCAAGTGTGTGGTACAGGCTCTCACCCATAGTCCTAGACAGGGAGGGGTGACTGGTGTAGGCACAGGTATCTGGCTGCAGTAGGGGTCATGCGCTGAGCAAGGCAAGGAGCTGACAGCTGCCCCTGAGTGTCTAGGAGGAAAGCGTGTCTCTGTTACCTAGAGCGTGTAAGTGGGTGGGTTTTGCAGCTGGATGATAGGCACCCAGTGCTGTTGGCTGTAAGGACTGGGAGGCACCACTTATTCTTGGACCCCTGTTGCAAGTGGCTAGGTGGTGTGGGTGGAGCCACCAGTTCTCAAACCCCTGATGTGGGTAGCTGAGGACCCTGCTTAATGAGCAGAGCATTTCAAATGTCACAAAACTGCCACTCCATCATATAACTGATACAGTTGAAGTTAGGCTCAGGTATATACCCTCTTATACTGTGGTGATGAGGGTCTATGCTGTTGAAATGGGCCCACACAGGTCTATGCAGGGATGAAAGGCATTCAAAGTCCATGGACCCCTTATGCCTGTGCCTAGGCAAAGAAGCTGTGCCTACCCTTATTTCCTGCCTTGGGGAGCTGGCAGGTTATTTTTTCCTCTTTGTTAATTTGTTCCCTCTCCAAGGCCAGGAGAATGGCTCAGGTCACATGATGGGTCCTACTCCCAGCCCAGGGGACATAGCAATTGCTGAAGCTGGCGTGGGACCCGATGCAGAGCAGGGAGTGGGCAGGTAAATGGGAGAGCAGCTTTTCCTGAAGGGGGTGTTTTTTGATCCGTGCTGCAGGTCAGATGCATATACATATGTTTTGCTGATTGAATGCTGCTTTTCACTGGTTCTGGGGGTGTGAGTAGACTCTCTGCCACTGGCTCTCTCCTGGTGTGGAAAGTGCCTCTCAAACACCACTGCTTGCTTTACCATGCACACCAGCTGATCTGGCCTGAAGGGTGCCAGCTTCCACCAGGTCAGGTCTGGCAACTCCTCGCTGCTTCCAGACAATCTCCCCCTCACCCCGCAGTCACTCAGTCCAATTCCTCAACTTTGCCTTTGATGTTCAGGGCTCCTATATTGTCATATATAAACGATTCACTTGTTTTTTTTGGGTCTTTGTTGTAAGAGGGACCACAGGAAGTGTCTGACTACTCCTCCAATTTGCCCCCACCTCCAGTTTTGAGGATTTTTGTTTTCTTTATTCTGAGGTGTAATCCATACTGAAGGATATGGTCTCTGATCTTTTTCAGTAAGTGCTTTAAGTCCTCTTCACTTTCAGCAAGTAAGGTTGTATCATCTGCATATTGTAGGCTAGTAACGAGTCTTCCACCAAACTTAATGCCATGTTCTTCTTCGTATAGTCCAGCTTCTCAGATTATTTGCTCATCATACAGACTGAATAAGTATGGTGAAATAATACAACCCTGATGCACACCTTTTTTCACTTTAAACCACACAGTATCCCCTTGTTCTGTTTGAATGACTGCCTCTTGGTCTAAGTACAGGTGGACCTGTGCCAAAATGGATTTGTTATAATGCCATGTATGGAATAGGAAATGAGGGAATACATGTTAAAATTAAAACCTTTTGTGTTTGTTGGTATTAATTAGCTTTGGTCTTAATCTGTGTAATAAAAATCACAGTAGCCAACACTTACATAGTGCTTATATGCTAGATACTGTACTAAGTCCTTTACATATCTTAATCCATTTGTTCTTATAAAAATTTCATACTATCACCATTTTACAGATGAGAAAACTGAGACAAAGAGAGATAAAATCAATGTCCAAGGTCACATAGCAGTAAGTAGCAGATCCAGGGTCTATAGCACTTTCATAGACTGCAGGACTGATTATCCAGAGGGAAATATTCTTTATAGCGAAGTGGTTCAAAAGCCAGGGCTTCTAAAATTGCATCACTGGCAGAAAATGGTACAAAGAGTGTTTTTGTCATTTAATATTTAAATGTTTGTGAAAATCCAGGCAGGGTTCTTGGACATGCCATTCTAGCTTAAACAGAATGGGCAAAGAAATTCATTTTCTTAAATATTTGTTACAGGAGAGTGTCCACATGAATGATCTTAAAATGGATTTGTTATAATGCCATGTATGGAATAAGGAATGAGGAATACACTTTAAAACTAAAACCTTTTGCTTTTGTTGGTGTTGATTTATGTATTTCCAACTGCTTCCCCCATCACTGTGTATCAAAAATTAAAATGGAGAAAACATTTCTACCTTTTATTTTTTATTAAAAAATACTGTTAGGACTCTTATGTTGTCAGAATATGTTTAATTTTTAATTTTGCTTTTCATTTATGTACGCTATTGATGTAATTGGTGCCCAGTCACCCCAGGATACAGGTTAATAACCTCATAACCTGAGAAAAAAAGAATGATAAAGAGAACACCCCATGGTTTAGGTGACCACTTAAGTCACTGTCTCTCTTTTAAAATAATTCATTCTATTTCTTCCTCTTTCTGCTCATACCATTTTGTGCTTTCCAAGCCTCCACTGGGCATTTAAAAAATTGATTACTTCAAGGAATTCTTTTTAAAAAAATTACAAATAAATTACCTTAAAAATTAGACTCAGTTTGCACAACAATATTAAAAAATAAAGTATTTCTATTTTATGTACCTATATTTAAATTGGAGCCCTAGTGGCACAATGGTTAAGACCTCGGCTGCTGACCAGAAGGTTGGCAGCTTGAATCCACCAGCCGCTCCTTGGAAACCCTATGGGGCAATTCTACTCTGTCGTATAGGGTAGCTGTGAGTCAGAACTGACTCAGCAGCAATGGGTATATTCAAATTAGAACATTGTTTGTCTTTTGGTAGTTGAATTCCTGTGTATTCCATCTGGTGAGGTCCACATGTATAGCTACTGTTTATGTTGTTGAAAAAAGGTATTTCGATGAATAAGTCGTTGGTCTTGCAGAATTCTCTCATGTGATCTCCAGTCTTGTTTCTATCACCAAGGCGATATTTTCCATCTACTGATCCTTTTCCTTTGTTTCCAACTTTCGCATTACAATCACCAGTAGTTATCAATGCATCTTTTTTTAAAAATAATATTTTATAGTGTTTTCAATGAGAGCTTACACAGCAAATTAGTTCACATTTAACAATTTCTACACAAATTATTCAGTGACATTGACTACAGTTTTCAAAATATGTCAACATTCGTATTAATTCCCTTCTGATTGTCACATAAATTCTTTTTTTTCCTTCTAATTTTTATTTACTTTGCTGTTGTTGTTGAGAATACACACAGCAAAACATATACCAATTTAAGTTTCTACATGTACAACTTAATAACATTGATTACATTCTTCCAGTTGTGCAACATTTCTCATCCTTCTTTTCAGAGTTTTTCCTCCCTCATTAACATAACTCACTGCCCTCTAAAGTTCCTATCTAATCTTTCAAGTTGCTGTTGTCAATTTGATCCCACACAGATAGTTTTTAAAAGGGAATAATGTTCAAGGCAGACATTTTTTACTAGTTAAGCTAAACTACTGTTTGGTTTTTAGATGACTTCAGGGGATATTTTTGGTTTAAGGTTTAAAGATTATCTCAGGGCAATAGTTACAGGGGTTCATCTAAGCTTCACGGTTCCAGGTAGTCTGGCGTCCATAAGAATTTTAAATTCTCTTCTGCATTTTTCCCTCTTTTGATCAGGATTCTCCTATGGAATCTTTGATCAAAATGTTCAGTAATGGTAGTCAAGCACCATCCAGTTCTTCTGATCTTGTTGCAAAGGAGGCAGTTGTTCATGGAGGCAATTAGCCACACATCCCATATCCTCCTCCTATTCCTGGCTCTCCTTCCTCTGTTGCTCCAGGCAAATAGAGACCAATTGTTGTGCCTTGGATGGCCGCTTGCAAACTTTTAAGACCCTGGGCACTACGCAATCAAATTAGAAAACTGTTTTTTGTGATTTGAAATATACACTAAGGGTTATTTTTTTTTTTAATTCATATCTTGAGAGCAGTTAGTTAATATGCTCCAAAAGTGCATTAGCTAATTAATCTTGGGGAAAGTTATGTAAAGACAATAATGGAGTTTTTAAAGAACTGTGTAAAAGTTGTTGGTCAACAGACTCACTGGTCTGACAGACTGGAGAAACCCTGAGAGTATGGCCCTCAGACACCTTTATAACTCAGTACAGAAGTCACTCCTGAGGTTCACCCTTCAGCCAAAGATTAGACAGGCCCATAAATGAAACAATAATACACGTAGCTCAACCCTGTATTCACGACTAAATGGACACACCAGCCCAGAGGCAAGGACAAGGAGGCAGGAGGGGACAGGAAAGCTGAATGAATGGAAATGCGGAACCCAAGGTCAAGAAGAGGAAAGTGTTGACACGTCGTGGGGTTGGCAACTAATGTCACAAAACAATATGTGAATTAATTGTTTAATGAGAAACTAATTTGCTCTGTAAGCCTTCATCTAAAACACATTTAAAACAATAGAAAAAAGTAAGTTGTTGGTCAAAAAAATATGCCAAACCAATATAGATCCCATCATTATGTGTCTTGAATAAGAACATTAGTGTAAGAGCTGACATTTTTGTGTCACTAGCATTTAGCACACTTTTTTGCATGTTGTAATACCAAATAAAGGCTTGTTGAATGAACAGATAGAAAATATATTATGACTTAAGGAATTATATTGGAGTTTGAAGGCAAAAAAAGTGTTCTCCTAATATCTTGTGATAAGATGAACATCCACTTCGTTATTATCATTGAAATTTTTTGGAAAATAATTTGCCCTGTGATGAAACTTTAAAATACATATATATTTCTTTGTCAGTGGCTTTACTCTATCCTTCCTTCTCCCTTTCCTCCTCTGAAACCCTTTAGAGGTTGATGTCTGCCCACGCCTATCAGAGTTTGATTTGAATCTCAGAGTATAGGAGTCTCTCTTACCATTTGTCAGTTCTTACTCTGTTTTTTCCATTGAGTAGCATTGGTGGCCTTGGGCAAATCACTTATTCTCTGTTAAATGATGATGTCTAAAATCTATTACAGCTCTAAAAGCTAGAAATTCCAAGTTTATTCAATGATCTTTATAGAGGAATCACTAGGTGTCTTAGTCATCTAGTGCTGCTCTAACAGAAATACCACAAGTGGATGGCTTTTAACAAAGAGAAACTTATCCTCTCATAGTCCAGTAGGCTACAAGTCCAAATTTAAGGCCTCAGCTCCAGGGGAAGGTCCTCTCTCTCTGTTGGCTCTGGAGGAAGGTCCTTGTGATGCATCAGTCTTCTCTTGGTCTGGGAGCATCACAGTGCAGGAACCTCAGGTCCAAAAGACGTGCTCTGCTCCTGGGCCTGCTTTCTTGGTGTTATGAGGTCCCCATGTTTCTCTGCTTGCTTCTCTCTTTTATATCTCAAAAGATATTGGCTTAAGACCCTATCTAATCTTGTAGACCTTATCAATATAACTACCACTAATCCATTTTATTACATCATAATGATAGAATATACAACATGTAGGGAGATCACATCAGATTACAAAATGGTAGACAATCATATAATACTGAGAATCATGACCTAGCCAAGTTGACAGATATTTTTAGGGGACACAATTCAATCTGTGACACTACGACTTTGTGGAATGTAGTTTAATACTTAATTTTAAAACAACGACACCAAAGAAGGTATTACCTTGTGTTCCATCTGTCTGGATGTGATTATAAGTAAAATAAAATAAGGGAAAGTAAAACAAACCTTGTATCTATCTTACATGCTGTCATGGATTGAGTTGTGTCCCCCCAAAATATCTGTCAGCTTGGCTGGGTCATGATTACCAGTGTTGTATGATTGTGTAATCTGATGTGATTTCCTTATGTATTGTAAACTCTATCACTATGATGAGATTATATGTGATCTCCTTATGTGTTGTAAATTCTATCACGGTGATGAGGTTGTACACTGATGAGGCTGACAAGATTAGATAGTGTCTTAATGCAATCTCTTTTGAGCTATAAAAGAGAGAAGTGGGCAGAGACACATGGAAACCTCATGCCACAGGGAAAGCAGTGCTGGGAGCAGAGTGTGTACTTTGGACCTGAGGTTCCTGCGCAGAGAAGCTCCCAGACCAAGGAAAGACTGATGCATCACAAGGACCTTTCTCCAGAGCCAACAGAGAGAGAAAGCCTTCTCCTGGAGCTGATACCCTGAATTTGGACTTGTAGCCTACTGGACTGTGAGAGAACAAACTTCTCTTTGCTAAATCCATCTACTAGTGGTATTTCTGTTAGAACAGCACCAGATGACTGAGACACATGCATACGTGGTTGTAGAACAAGGGAATGAAGAATGAGAACAAGGGCATCATAGCAGAACCATATGAGCACCAGAGAACAGAAGTACAGAGAACAGCCATATAGGAATTTTAGAATAACATTTGGGACAGAGAACTTTATTGTTATTTCTGCCCATGTGCTATTGGCCCAAGCGCATCATGAGGCCATGGCAATGTGTGAGCGCAAGGAAGAGTGAAGACTTGTGGCCCATCATTTAATCTATACTCTATATTGTGTATGTTGTTTTGCACTTACAACTTCCTTTTTTCAAAATTGTGCTTTAAGTGAAAGTTTACAGTTCAAGTCAAGTCAGTTTCTCATATAAAAATTAATACACACATTGCTATGTGACCCTAGCTGCTCTCCCTATAATGTGACAGCACACTCCTCCTTTCCACCCCAGATTTCCCGTATCCATTCAACCAGCTCCTGTCCCTTTTTGCCTTCTCATCTTGTCTCCAGACAGGAGCTGCCCATTTAGTCTCATGTATCTACTTGAGCTAAGAAGCACTCACTTCACGAGTATCATTTTATGTCCCAATTGTGTCCAGTTTAATCTTTGTCTGAAGAATTGGCTTCAGGAATGGTTTCAGTTCCGGGCTAACAGAGAGTCTGGGGACCATGTCTTTCAGGGTCCCTCCAGTCTCAGTCAAACCATTAAGTGTGGTCTTTTTACTGGAATTTGAGTTCTGTAACCTGCTTTTCTCCTGCTCCATCAAGGACTCCCTGTTGTGTTCCCTGTCAGGTTGGTCGTTGGTGGTAGCCATGCACCATCTAGTTCTGGTCTCAGGCTGATGGAGTCTCTGGTTTATGTGGCCCTTTCTGTCTCTTGGCTAATATTTTCCTTGTGTCTTTGGTGGTCTTCATTCTCCTTTGTTCCACGTGGGTTGGGACCAATTGATACATCTTAGATGGCCACTCGCTAGCTTTTAAGACCCCAGATGCAACTCACCAAAGTAGGATGCAGAAGATTTTCTTAATAAGCTTTGTTATGCCAATTGACCTAGATGTCCCTGAAAACATGGTCCCCAGAGACCCCTGCCCCTGCTACTCTGTCCCTTGAAGTGTTTGTTTGTATTCAGGAAATGTCTTAGCTTTAGTCCAGTTGTGCTGACTTCCCCTGTAGTGTGTGCTGTCCTTCCCTTCACCTAAGATAATTCTTGTCTACTATCTAATTAGTGAATAACCCTCACCCTCCCTCTGCACCCTCGTAACCATCAAAGAATGTTTTCTTCTGTGTTTAAACCTTTTCTTGAGTTCTTACTCTTAGGCATTTTTAACTTGAGCATGAAGTAAAATGATTTCTACATCATTCATAGTTGCGCTTGAGAATGGTTCATTTGTATGTTGGCTTTGATGGAGTTTCAGAGGTTGATAGTCCTTAAAGGGCATCTTACAACCTTAAACATCGTATGCATATTGCTTTTGCTAATTTTCACATTTAGTGTAATGACACTTCTTCAAGTTAGATTTTTGCATTGAACTTTTTATTATAATTATTAATAAGTAACACATGCAAATAGATTTTGACCATTACATATAAGGATGTGGCAATTGGGATGATGGTCTCTAATTAAAGATTTACCTCGTAATCACAAAGAAATAGTCTTTTCCCTATACCATGTGCTTGGACAAGTGTGCATAAAAATTCTATGTCTTGTTAAAATGGGTGCTATGATCCAGGAAAAGAACTTTCTAGAGGCAATATGAGGGAGGGCTGACTTTTCATTCATAGTTATAAGCATACCAATGAAGGAGATGAATGATACTACCTAGTGGGTGAAGGCCAACACCTCCAGAGAAACTTGGCTGCCTGTTCTTTGGCCTTTTGCTATGATTTTGTGAGATGAATTCACTAGCTTTAACACTAAACCAGATGGTGGTGGTGGTTGTTGTTAGGTGCCATCGAGTTGGTTACAACTCATAGAAACCCTATGTACTACAGAACAAAACACTGCCTTCTCCTGTGCCATCCTCACAGTCCTTATTATTCTTGAGCCCATTGTTGCAGTCACTGTGTCAATCCATCTCATTGAGGGTCTTCGTTTTTTAGCTGACTCTCTACTTTACCCATCATGATGTCCTTCTCTAGGGACCTGGTCTCTCATGATAACATGTCCAAAGTACATGAGACCAAGTCTCGCCGTCCTTGCTTCTAAGGAGTATTCTGGCTGTACTTCTTCCAAGACAGATTTGTTTGCTCTTTTGGCAGTTCATAGTATATTCAATATTCTTCACCAACACTATAATTCAAAAGTGTCAATTCTTCTTCAGTCTTCCTTAGTCATTGTCCAGCTTTCACATGCATATGAGGCAATTGAAAATACCATGGCTTGAGTCAGGCACATCTTAGTCTTCAAGGTAATATCTTTGCTTTTTAACACTTTAAAGAGGTCTTTTGCAGCAAATTTGCCCAATGCAATATGTCATTTGATTTCTTGACTGCTGCTTCCATGGGCATTGATTGTGGATATGCAGGTAAAATGATATCCTTGACAACTTTATTCTTTTCTCCATTTATCATGATGTTGCTCTTTGGTCCAGTCAAGAGGATTTTTGTTTTCTTTATGTTGAGGTGTAATCCATACTGAAGCCTGTAGTCTTCGATCTTCATCAGTAAGTGCTTCAAGTCCTCTTCACTTTCAGAAAGGAAGGTTTTGTCATCTGCACAACGCCGGTAGTTAATGAGTCTTCCTCCAATTCTGATGCTGTGTTCTTCTTCATATAGTCCAGCTTGTTGAGTTATTTGCTCAGCATACAGATTAAATAAGTATGGTGAAAGGATACAACCCTGACGCACACCTTTCCTGACTTTAAACCATGCAGTATCGCTTTGTTCTGTTTGAATGACTGCCTCTTGGTCTATGTACAGGTTCTTCATGAGCACAATTAAGTTTTCTGGAATTCCCATTCTTCCCAATATTATTCATAATTTGTTATGATCCACATGGTCGAATGCCTTTCATAGTCAATAAAACACAGGTAAACATCTTTCCAGTGTTCTCTGCTTTCAGCCAGGATCCATCTGACATCACCACTGATATCCCTCGTTCCACATCCTCTTCTTAATCTGGCTTGAACCTCTGGCACTTCCTTGTGGATGTACTGCTGCAACTGCTTTTGAATGATCCGCAGCAAAATTTCACTTGTATGTAATATTAATGATATTGTTCGACAATTTCTGCATTCTGTTGGATCATCTTTCTTTGGAATGGGAACAAATATGGATCTTTTCCAGTCAGTTGGCCAGGTGGCTCTCTTCCACATTTCTTGGCATAGATGAGCAAGCACCTTCAGTTCTGCATCCATTTGTTGTAATATCTCAACTGGTATTCCATTAGTTCCTGGAGTTTTGTTTTTCTCCAGTGCCTTCAGTGCAACTTGGACTTCTTCCTTCAGTACTAATGGTTCTTAATCATATGCTATCTCCTGAAATGGTTGAACATTAACCAGTTCTTTTTGGTACAGTGACTCTATGTATTCATTCCATCTTCTTTTGATGCTGTCTGTGTCATTCAGTATTTTCCCCATAGAATCTTTTGATATTACAGTTTGAGGCTGGAATTTTTCTTCAGTTCTTTCATCTTGAAAAATGCTGAGCATGTTCTTCCCTATTGGTTTTCTATCTCCAAGCCTTTGCACATTTCATTATAACACTTCACTTTTTCTTCTTGAGCAGCCCTTTGAAATCTTTTGTTCAGGTCTTTTACTTCATCATTTCTTCAGTTCGTTTTAGCTACTCTATGTTCAAGAGCAAGTTTCAGAGTCTCTTCTGACATCCATTTTGGTCTTTTATTTCCTGTCTTTTTAACGACCTTTTGCTTTCTTCACGTATGATGTCTTTGATGTCATTCTACAACTCGTCTGGTCTTCATTCATCAATGTTCAATGTGTCAAATCTATTCTTGAGATGGTCTCCAAATTCAGGTGGGATATACTTAAGGTCGTACTTTGGCTCTCGTGGAGTTGCGCTAATTTTCTTCAGCTTCAGCTTGATCTTGCATATGAGAAATTGATGGTCTGTCTTGCAGTCGGCCCCTGGCCTTGTGCTGACTGACAATGTTGAGCTTCTCCATTGTCTCTTTCCGCAAATGTAGTTGATTTGATTCCAGTGTATTCCATCTGGTGAGGTCTACGTGTGTAGTTGCCTTTTATGTTGTTGAAAAATGGTGTTTACAATGAATAAGTCATTGATCTTGAAAAATTCTATCATGCGATCTCTGGTTTTGTTTTTATCACCAAGGTCATGTTTTCCAACTACAGATCTTTCTTTGTTTTCAACTTTCCCATTCTAATCACCAGTATTTATCAATGTATCTTGATTGCATGTTGGATCAAATCAGACTGCAGAAGTTGGTAAAAATCTTCAATTTCTTCATCTTTGGCCTTAGTGGTTGGTGGGTAAATTTGAATAATAGCGGTATTAACTGGTCTTCCGTATGGGTGTATGGATATTATCCTATCACTGACAGTGTTGTACTTCAGGATAGATCTTGAAATGTTCTTTGTGATGATGAATACTGTGCCATTCCTCTTCAATTTATCATTCCTGGCATAGTAGATCATATGATTGTCTGATTCAAAATGGCCAATACCAGTCCATTTCAGCTCACTAATGCCTAGGATATTTATCTTTATTCCATTTAATTTTTGACAACTTCCAATTTTCCTAGATTCGTACTTCGTACATTCCATTTTCTGATTATTAATGGATGTTTGCAGCAGTTTCTTCTCATTTTAAGTTGTAGCACATCAGCAAATGAAGGTCCTGAAATCTTTACTCCACCCACATTATTAAGGTCGACTCTACTTTGAGGAGGCAGCTCTTCCCCAGTCATATTTTATGTGCCTTCCAACCTGAAGGGCTCATCTTCCTGCACTATATCAGACAGTGAGTGTTCTGCTGGTATTCATAAGGTTTTCACTGACCAGTTTTTCAAAAGTAGATTGCCAGGTCCTTCTTTCTAGTCTATCTTGGTCTGGAAGCTTTGCTGAAACCTGTCCACTATGGGTGACCCTGCTGGTATTTGAAATACTGGTGACATACCTTCCAGCATCACTGCAACATGCAAGCCACCACAATACAACAAACTTACAGATGAGTTGGTGGTTGGGTGTTATTATTTCCTAGTGAAGACAGTATTATATTTTTCAATGTAGTAAAGTTCCTCTTTACAGAGATAGTTTACTTATGCCCATTTGTCCAGGGAAATAATTCTTAAAGATCTTTTAACAGATGATTCATAACTAAGGGAAGCAATATCTGATTATTGTGATGTTTTTCAAGGTTACTCTGTTTCTTCAAAAACTAATATTATTGCATTTTCCAGGAAATTGAATGGAGTTCAGATGTGAGAAGCCAAGTGAACAAACAGTGTATATTTTCTCAGTGTCTTACTTTAATCTCTTTCTTTAGGTCAGGGTTAAGCAGGTCTAGAAAAACAGACGTCTGTGTTTGCAGTGCAATAAACTGTAATGAGTGTGGTGACTTTTTCTAACTTACCTCAGCTGGATATGCAAATACACCAATTAAACTTATAACCCATAACTCTATGGGGAACTGATGGGTAACGAAGTGCAGAGTATTTACTGTAGCTAATGGGAAAGTTGTTAGATGATAGGAATGTAATATGTTCTATTTGCAAATGTTCTAAAGAGCTAGTTAGCAGTGTAAATGAGGATTTGGTTATTTAGTAATAACCTTCAAATTGGCAAAATTAGTCCCAACAGCACAATTTAAATTAAAAAAATATTGATCATTTATTTTATGGTGTTTGAATATACTAACTACAGCTTCTTATGTGTATTTAGAGATCCCATTTTACAAGTGGGAAGCTAGTAGTCTCAAAGTACAGATAATGCATCTATGCAGCACACTAGTTCTTTATTTTTATGCAGCATTTTCTCTAAGAAACTCAAAATACTTCTCAATGATCAATAATTTAATCCCATAATATGCCTGTTAGGAAGACAGAGTCAGGGTTACAATAATAACTTTACAGATATAGAAAGTATAAATGCAATCATTTGCCCAAATTCTATCACTGAGGATGCTAGCAGTAAATGTAAGTATTTGGTCTCAGCCAGTATTTAGACAAGACATGGTGATTTTTCTCCTGCAGCCAGTTACAATTTTTCCATTTTGTAACCTGCGTGTCTACAAATTCTCCAGCTTTCTGGGGTCACCCTCCCCCTTTTCATGCCCAAATGGCTTGCCCTCAAGTATCTTAAAAAGCCTTAGGTAAATGAGTAATAGTTGCAAAACAGTATGAGAGGTAAATATATTGTGGTAAGGAAGCAGAGAGAAGTTCTACATCCTGACTCAGACTGAAAGGGGACTGTGCATAAATCATTCACAAAATCATGGACACTTCTGATTTGGAGGGGCATTAGGGCAGTTTAGTTCACCTTCCTCATAATTCTGCATGAATTGCTTTACTCTGTAACACCCTCCTTGACCAGGGATCATCTAGCTTGAGCGCTTCCAATCATAGAAAGCTAGCAGGCGTATGAAATTGCGGATATACAACGATTTTTGACCTATTAAAATGACAATTTCATATGCTATATTCAAGTCAGGAAAGGTGTGCATCAGGGTTATATCCTTTCACCATACTTATTCAGTCTGTATGCTGAGCAAATAATCCGAGAAGCTGGACTACATGAAGAAGAAAGGGGCATCAGGATTGGAGGATGACTCATTAACAACCTGCGTTATGCAGATGAAGAGGACTTGAAGCATTTCCCGATGAAGATGGAGGACTACAGCCTTCAGTATGCACTACACTTCAACATAAAGGAAACAGAAATCCTCACAACTGGACCAATAAGTGACATCATGATAAACAGAGAAAAGATTGAAGCTGTCAAGGACTTCATTTTATTTGGATCTGCAATCAACGCCCATGGAAGTAGCAGTCAAGAAATCAAATGATGTATTGCACTGGGAAAATCTGCTTCAAAAGACCTCTTTAAAGTGTTAAAAAGCAAAGATGTTACTTTGAAGACTAAGGTGTGCCTAACCCAAGCCAAGGTGTTTTCAGTTGCCTCAAATGCATGTGAAAGCTGGACAATGACTAAGGAAGACTGAAGAAGAATTGACACTTTTGAATTATGGTGTTGGTGAAGAATATTGAATATACCATGAACTGCCAAAAGAACAAACAAATCTATCTTGGAAGAAGTACAGCCAGACTGCTCATTGGAAGTGAGGATGGTGAGACTTGGTCTCATGTACTTTGGACATGTTAGCAGGAGGGAAGTGTCCCTGGAGAAGGACATCATGGTTGGTAAAGTAGAGGGTTAGTGAAAGAGAGGAAGACCCTCAGTGAGATGGATTGACACACTGTCTGCAACAATGGGTTCAAACATAGCAATGGTTGTGGGAATGGCACAGAATTGGGCAGTGTTTTGTTCTGTTGTACCTAGAGTTGCTATGAGTCAGGATTGACTCGATGGCATCTAACATCATCATCAACAACAACAACATTCTAATAAATTCTTCCTTTGATGTTGCTAGTTGTTACTTGTCATCGAGTTGATTCCAACTTATGGCACCAAATGTGTGCAGAGTAGAACTGCTCCATAGGGTTTTTAAGGCTATGACCATTAGGAAGCAGATTGCCAGGCTGTCTTCCAAAGTGCCACTTAGTGGGTTCGAATTGCCAAACTTTAGGCTAGTAATTGAGTGCTTAATGATTTGTGCCACCAAGGACTTACCCCAAGCCAAAATCATCTAATACTATGTCCCGTTGATACATAGGGTTATTCTTAAAACTGTTCAAGAGAACAGATTTAAATGCCTTCTTTGGTACATTATTCTGATGTTTCATAGCTCCTTTTTTTTTTTTTTTTTCCTTTCCGTAAGTATTAAATGCAGGAAAAGCAACTTCAACCTATGTTATTTCAAAATGATGTCTTTTTTAAATGATCTGTAGATTTGCTGAAATTTCTCCTGTGGTTTCATATAGGCCTATATAGCCATTAAAACATTAATCAGTATATTAGCTACTGTAAGGAAACATGGAAGCACACAAAAATAGTGTCAAATGTTACTAAGTCCAGGACACTTTTTTTTTTAATTGTGTTTTATTGATTTTAAAGTCATATTTTAACATTTTGGAAATCAAGATGCATCTCATAATTAATTGTGTGTACCATTGATTGTAGCATTTTTTTCTTTCTTTCTTGGGCTACATAAAATAATGGTTTGATGAATCTCAGATCTGATAAAATATGGTAGTTGTTGGTCCTGTAGGTCCTGGATTAATTTAAAAGAAGACCATACATTGGCAAATTTTATTTTATTCATGAAATCCTTGGGCTATCCTAGCTCCTGTGTAGCAAGCTTCTCAAAGGTGTATATTTTGGACCAAGAATTATATAGGTAACAAAGAAACTCCTTATCCAAGAACAATATCCGATCCTCCTATGGACTGTATCCTCCTTATCCTCCATAACATGATGAGGGAATGGGGAATGGGTGAGAGAACATTGTCAGAAGAGATGAGAATAATCTAACCTTCATTTGTAAATTGGTTAGGTTTGTATATTTTTCCAGTGAGCTCCTGGCATCTTGTGACTTACTGAGTATAATCCCTGAAGAGTCTAGATTTACTAAACGTTTTGCTTCTTGGGTCCCCCCTGCCCTTTTTAAGTCCAGGATCAGAGACCCTACGTACTATCTAGGGCAGTGGTTTTCAAAGTGTGGTCCCCAGACCAGCAATATCGGCATCACTTGGGAACTTGTTAGAAACGCAAATTCTTAGGACACTCCACAGACCTACTGAATCAGAAACTTTGGGGCTGGGGCCCAGTCATCTGTGTTTTAACAAGCCCCCCAGGGGATTCTGATACATGCTAGAGTTTGAGGACTGCTGATGTTGGGGAAAGGTGAAGCATAAAACAACATAGGTCAACACAGGTGATTCTGTTTAATAGAGATGGAAACATGAACAAGAGATAGAATATGAGATTGCTTATTACTAAGCAGGATGACCCCAGACCCCAATGCCCAGGACACATACTTTCTTCTGAAGAAGGAACTATCTACACTTGTTTGCTTGAGTTGATAATATAGGACAAGTGACTTCACTCAGGTGAGGAAAGCAGCAAATTTCTCAGGAAAGACTTGCTCAAGTTAGTGATCCCGGCAGGTGCTGCCCATCACTGTTTGAACCAATTCTTTTAAGTTTTGCCACTTTTGATCTCAACTCTTGCTTTTTGTTGTTGTTGTTGTTTGTTCTTTATTTTTTTTGTGGTACAGGGATGGTGTGTGTTATGTAAGTTTAGAAAGTTTGATTTGCTGGTGGTTTTTAGTTTTATCAAAAAAGAGAAAATTTTTTTCTGTGAAAATGAGTTGGTTGAAGCACTCCCTTGAGAGGTTAGTCTTAGCCCCTCAGTTGTCTCTGTTGCCAGTAGAAAGCACTTATTGTTGATTTTAATTCTGGGTTGGCTTCAGTTGATTTGATTTTGTCCTCATTAATGGCCTTATTTTCCTGTTTCTTTGCATGCCTGGTAATTTTTTATTGAATGCAGGCATTATGAATTTTACTTTGTATGGTGCTGGATATTTTTGTATTCCTATAAATATTCTTGAGCTCTGTTCTGGGATGCAGTTATTTAGAAAGTTTGATCCTTTGGAGGTTTGCTTTTAAGATTTGTTAAGTAGGACTAGAAGTGCATTTAGTCTCCACTACTGAGGCAAGAAGCTTCTGAGCACTCTGTCCAATGTTCCTTAAATTATGAGGCTTGCCTGGCTGGTGGGAACTGTTCTGGCCCTATATGAGTTCCAAGGTCTGTTCCCTCTAACACTTTTAGGTGGTTCTTTCTCTAACCTTGCGTAGTTTCCTCCCACAGATGCACTGGTCAGTTCTCTGCTGAAAACTTGATGTGGAGCCCTTGGAGAGCTCCAAGATTCTCAATCAGGGTGCCTCTCTCATCTCTGGCACTCCACCCTGAGAACTAGCCACTCAGTCTTCCCAGACTCTTGGCTTGGTTTCTTAAAGTCAAGGTGTTACTGGGCTCTGCCTCGATTCCCCTCACCGTATGCTCCAATATGGAAACTATTTTTCCATGCACTAATCTGGAGCAATCACCTTGTTTGTTTTCCATTTCTCAGAGATCACTGTCCTTTGTTGCCTGGTGTTCGATATCTTGAACACCATAGTTTCATACATTTTGTCCCATTTATAGTTGTTTAGGGTAGGAGAATAAATGCAGTCCTTATTACTCCATCTTGACTGGAAGTAGAAACTCTTATTAATTTCATGTAGAGTCATAGCAGTTAAAACAATTCATAATTTGTAACCTACTATATAGCTACGGTAGTCAAAACAGCCTGGTACTGGTACAATGACAGATACATTGACCAACTGAACAGGATTGAGAACCCAGATGTAAATCCATCCACCTGTGGTCACCTGATCTTCAACAAGAGCCCAGAGTCCATCAAATGGGGAACAGACAGTCTTTTTAACAAATGATGCTGGCAAAACTGGATGTCCATCTGCAAAAAAAGAAACAGGACCCATACCTCACACCATATACAAAAACTGATTCAAAATGGATCAAAGACCTAAATATAAAACCAAAAACTATAAAGTTCATAGAAGAAAAAAATAGGATCAATGCTACAGGCCCTGATACATGGCATTAACAGGATACAAATCATAGCCAATAACACACAAACTCCAGAAGATAAGCTAGATAACCAGGGTCTTCTAAAAATTAAATACTTACGTGCATCAAAAGATTTCACCAAGTTACCTCCAAGGTTCACTGTTCAGCCTGGGAGTGGACAGCCCCGTAAAACCAAATGAGACTAACGAGGTACGGGGTCCAGTGACAAGGGCCAGAAGGCAGAAGGGGACAAGGAAGCTGGTGATAGGGAACACAAGATTGAGTAATGATGTTGTTGATGTGTTGTGAGATTGTTAACCATTGTCATAGGGCAACATTTGTAGTAACTTTTAAATGAGAAACTATTTTTGTCTGTAAGCCTTCATCTTAAGTGAGAATAACAGCACAATTGCAAGAGTGTAGTCAATGTCACTGAACTGTGTATGTAGACATTTTTGAAACGGTGTATCTTTGGCTATGTGTATTCTCACCAAAAAAAAAAAAAAAGGTTGAGAATTTAGAGGGTTAATATGTTGTGGGGTTGTTAACCAATGTCATAAAACAGCATGTGTACTACTGTTTCATGAGAAACTATTTATTCTGTAAGCCTTCACCTGAAGTACAATAAAATAGAATAAAATAAAATAAAAGATTTCACCAAAGGAGTAAAACAAGAACCTACAGACTGGGAAATAATTTTTGGCTATTACAAATCAGACAAAGGTCTAACCTCTAAAATCTGCAAAAAAATCCAACACCTCTACAACAAAAAGATAAGTAATTCAATTAAAAAATGGGCAAAGGAAATGAAAAGACACTTCACCGAAGAAGACATTCAAGTGGCCAACAGACACATGAGGAAATGCTCACGATCACTAGCCATTAGAGAAATGCAAATCAAACCCACAATGAGATACCATCTCACCCCGGCATTACTGGCACGAATCAAAAACACTGGAAATAACAAACGTTGGAGAGGCTGTGGGGAGATGGGAACGCTTATGCACTGCTGGTGGGAATGCAAAATAATACAACCATTTTGGAAAATGATATTGTGCTTCCTTAGAAAGCTAGAAATAGAAATACCGTATGATCCAGCAGTCCCACTCCTAGGAATATATCCTAGAGAAATAAGAACTGTCACACGAATAGACATATGCCCACACATGTTCATGGCAGCATTGTTCACAATAGCAAAAAGATGGAAACAACCTAGATGCCCATCAACAGATGAATGGATAAACAAAACTATGGTACATACAGACAATGGCGTATTAGGCAATGAGAAAGAACAATGATGAATCTGTGAAGCTTCTCATAACATGGATGAAACTGGAGGACATTATGCTGAGTGAAAAAAGTCAATCACAAAAGGATAAATATTATATGGGACCACTACTGTAAAAACTCATGAAAAGGTTTACACACAAAAAGAAACAATTCTGAGGGTTATGAGAGAGGGGAGGGGTGGGGGGGAATACTAAATAGACAATAGATAAGTGGTAACTTTGGTGAAGGGTAAGACAGTACACAATACTGGGGAAGCCAGCATAACTTGTGCAAGGAAAGGTCATGGAAACTCCGTAGACACATCCAAACTCCCTGAGGGACTGAATTGCTGGGTGGAGGGACCATGGTCTCGGGGAACATCTAGCTCAACTGGCATAACACAGATTATAAAGACAATGTTCTACATTCCACCTTGGTGAGTAGTGTCTGGGGTCTTAAAAGCCTGTGAGCAGCCATCTAAGATACTTCATGGTCTCACCCCTTCAGGAGCAAGGAAGAATGAAGAAAATAAGATACAAGGGAAAGATTAATCCAAAGGACTAATGGACCACAACTACCACGGCCTCCATCAGACTGAGTCCAGTCCAACTAGATGGTGCCTGGCTATCACCATTGACTGCTCGGACCAGGATCACAACAGAGGGCCCCAGACAGAGCTGGAGAAAAATGTAGAACAAAATTCTAACTCACAAAAAATGACCAGACTTACTGGTCTGACAGAGACTGGAGAAACCCTGAGAGTATGGGCCCCGGACACCCTTTTAGATCAGTAATGAAGTCACCCCCGAGATTCACCCTTCAGCCAAAGATTAGACAGGCCCATGAAACAAAATGAGACTAAAGGGGCACAACAGTCCAGGGACAAGGACTAGAAGGCAGGAGGGGACAGGAAAGCTGGTAATAGAAACCAAGGTTGAGAAGGGAGAGTGTTGACATGTTGTGGGGTTTTTGACCAATGTCATAAAACAATATGTGTACTGTTTAATGAGAAAGTATTTGCTCTGTAAACCTTCATCTAAAGTACAATAAAAAATTAAAAAAAAATTCATAATTTGTAAAAGATGGTATCTTCATTTAAAAAATATCCATTTGAAAATGTTCATTCAAGTTTAGGGGCTATAAGGCAGTTCTAACATGGTAAGAAAAATACCCCTATTCTGACCAAAGAATGAGCAGTCAAATAAATGTGTGCATGAGTATATGTGTGTGTGTATATACACATGTGTATAAAATTTACTGCTCATGATAAAAGTTATGAAAACTAGTTTGATGGATCATATATTCATTGCAACAAAATCGTGATTCAAAACATATTAAGTTAGTAAACCTGTTTTTACTTAAAAAAGCACTGGTGAGTTGATGAGGTGTTTCATGTGTTTCTGCTACTTTCAGTTATTCATATCTGAAGTACAACTAACCACCGAACATGCATTGTGGTAAATTGTCACTAAAATTTGCCTGGAGGCAGTTTCCTAAATACAGACCTAGTGGTTGTGTAGGGTTAATGTACTGCTTTAAGATTTGACTTGAATACTATTTCAAAATGTCACAGTTTGCAGGCTTCAAGAGTTACAGTGATTATTCCCCAAGTACAATATTTGAATAATCATAACTTTATTTTTTCATTCTGGAAGAGAAGACACGATCATTCAGCCAGCCGTAAGCACCAGCAGCTATACACCTAGTCTCAGACATAATCCATATTCATTGTTTTTATTATAATAAATATGCTATTTATAGTTAGATGTTAATTACTAAATAACATGATTTTCCAGTTTGAGTTCTAATATTTGAATACATGCATTTGCAGAGACATATGCTAACCAGTGACTTACTTTCTTAAAATAAGTCACAAAATAACATTGGAAAATTAAGATTTTAAACAATATCCAACTTAAGACGAATATTGACTATTTTGTCAGTGTTTCTTATGCTAATGAAAGTTTGAGTGTCTAAATTGTCTTATAAAAAATATTAAAGTAAATCACTCCCATGATTTAAATTACTTTGAAAGTTTATTACACTAGATTAAGACTATTCTCAGGACCCTCCTAGGTAGTTATTTACCTAAAACAGTGGTTCTCAAAATATGGTTGCCCAGGTCAGCAGCATCAGCATTACCTGGGATACCTGTTAGAAATGCAAATTATCTTCTAGGAGTGGGACGAAGCGAACTTTTTTTTTTTTTTTTTTTTAATTTCAATATGGTTTTGATACATGCTGAAGCTGGAGCACTTGTGATCAGAAAGAATGATTCTCCAATTGCAAATAGATGACAGGAAAGCTGGCTTTCAGGAGCGAATAAGTGCAGCTTTCTCAAACCCTTCTTTCAACTGAATGCACAAATGATCATTTCATTGCTTTAGATAGAAGGTAACTAATTTGTCTTATGATTCCCAAACTGTAACTAACTCAAATTAACCAGTAGAATTTGGTCTAATTGGATCAAGTCTTGATGGTTAAACTCAGCAGAACTAATCTGAATTTAGAAATTTACTTTTTCATTTCTCTTTCTGCACCCACAAAAGGGGGAAAAGAACTAACTGCTTGATAGTTACTGCTTTCATCTGTGCCATTTCCAGCTTCCATTTACTGTCATGACTGTCATGACGCTTGTATTTGCTTCAATGTCTTTTAAAAACCGGTTGCAAACTAGAGGTGTGAGAGTGAGCTCTTACCTGTAGGAGAACTTAAGCTGATAGTAGGCTATTTCAAAGCCAAGAAAAACGAAAACAAAAAACAAAAAACAAAAAACAGTGTTTTCCTCTGGCAGACCAGGGAGTCCTGAAAGATATTTAAAAGGTGAGTTTGAGAATTTTTTCACCCTTGTGAGTCAGAAGTTTCTTAAATTAAATGCCATATCACCTTAAAGGGTTGATAGTATTATGAAAATTTATGGCTGTGCACAGTGATAGAAAATCATTGCTTGTGATGAGAAATTTTTCCTGTGAGGTACAGTGAAGGATATTTGCTCTTTGAGATTTGCAATGAGTTTGAGTAATAATATTATGAAATTTAATCTGACATTTAGGCAGTTGTCAAGTTCTTTAATTTATTCTTATTTGGATGGCCTCATGAGATTCAGGCTCTGATAAGCAATGAAAGTTAGTAGTGGCTAAATCTTAGCATATACTTCCGACATATTCAGGATTCTTATTTATACTCAGAGATAGCTGGTGTGTGGATATAGCTTCTGAAAAATGGATTAATTTTGGTAGCCCTGTGTCTTCTGGATTAAACATTCTAAGATAGCCATTATAAGTGACAAGGTTGGAAAAGAAAACCCCTGGGAAATAAATATGGAAAACAGTTGGGTAATTTTTTTCTGATGCTCTCTTGGCTGATCATCACTGGATGACTCACAATTATGCAATTAAATGTTTTTATTTTTGTAATTAAATGATAATAAAGTCATAGTTACAGCTTCTAGTAGGATTCCCAATGTATAATTGATATAGTTTTTAAGGGCCTAGATAGCTCTATAGATTTAGGATTATAAATTTGTATAGCTGTATGTATGTACCATCTCCATTTGCCAGTTCCGTTTTTCAAAGGCAGCTGCTTTCACCTCTTTTAGCTATTTTGTTCAGGTTTTTCTCCTAAATGTTATATATACATTGCTATTACTTATTTTGTTTTTTCACTTTTAGACATTATCATTTTAGTAGAGAGATGAGAATCTTTAGCCTTTTACACTACTCACCTCCTCATCCCTTACCCATACACTCCACTTTTTTTTTACTCTCCAAATATAGTTATGCCAATTTTTGGTTAAATTGACATTTAGTATTTTTATTATTGTGTCTATGTAAATATTGTTCTCAACTGAGTCACATAATGCTCGACAATTGGATTTCCTTTCTGGGGCCACATTGTTATTTTCCTAGAGATATTAATTTTTTCTCTCTCTTTTTTGTTTTTGTTGTTTAGTTTAATGGGTGTATGTCACTAAATCTTTCTTCAAACTTTCCCACAGCTACAAAACTCCCCTGAATATACCAAATACTCACCAGTTCAATTTTGGCGGTAGTGTTCGGGGAAGGGATAGGGGCTGTAGGGAGGGTGCTTCCCTCATGGCTTTGGCCATTCTCCTGCTCCAACCTGAGTTATTTGTTTTCTGGGCTAATTGCTCGCCTGAAAGCTCTGGGACTTCCTTTCATCATCATCTGAGGAATTTCTTTCAACTCAGGGCCATAGCAAATGGTGATGGTGGCATGCAGAGGTAACATTATGTCTCTGGGAGCCTGTCTATGGGAACGTTGTCGATACACTTTTGAAAACTTTAGAGCATCAGCAGAAGGGAGGAAGAGACGTGAAAATTACACTCCTCCCAGCCCTGGTGGCCACCCACCCTCCTTATCCCACTGCTTCTTCTTGCTCCTATCTGGGTCATCCCGTTTGCTAGATCCTATGTCCCCTCCATCTTGGTTTCCTCTCTTGTTTTGTTGGAGCATAACCTCCAGTAGCTTCCTGAGGGACAGTGAACAGGAAGTAAATTTTTTTTTTTAGGGTTTACATGTATTAAAATATTTTTATTCAAATGGTATGGAGTGACCTGGGCAGCTTTTTATTTATAATTTTTTATTCTTTTCCTTAAAGAGAGTCCAACAAATTCTGTACATTTTGTTGTTGTTCTTAGGTGCCATAGAGTTGGTTCCAACTCATAGTGACCCTATGTACACCAGAAAGAAACGCTGCCTGGTCCTGCGCCATTCTCACAATTGGTTTTGTGTGTGTGTGTGTGTGTAAACTTTTTTTTTTAATTGTACTTCAGGTGAAGGCTTACAGAACAAATAGTTTCTCATGAAACAGAAGTACACATGTTGTTTTATGACATTGGTTAACAACCCCACAACATATCAACCTTCTAACTTCTCAACCTTTTTTTTTTGGTGAAAATACACATAGCCAAAGATACACCATTTCAAAAATTTCTACATGCACAGTTCAGTGACATTGACTATGCTCTTTGAATTGTGCTGTTATTCTCAAGTTGGAGGCTTACAGAACAAAATAGTTTCTCACTTAACAGTTACTACAAATGTTGCCCTACGACAATGGTTAACAATCTCACAACACATCAACAATATCCTCACTCAACCTTGGGTTCCCTATCACCAGCCTCCTTGTCCCCTTCTGCTTTCTGGCCCTTGCCACTGGACTCCTGTACCTTGTTAGTCTCATTTGGTTTTACGGGGCTGTCCACCTCCAGGCTGAACAGTGAACCTCAGAGGTAACTTCACTACTGAGCTGAAAGGGTGCCTGGGGGCTATACTCTTGGGGTTTCTCCAGTCTCCTTTAGGCCAGTAAATCTGGTCTTTTTTTTGTCTCACAATTGTTTTTATGTTTGAGCTCATTGTTGCAGCCACAGTATCAATCCATCTCACTTAGAGTCTTCCTCTTTTTCGCTCACACTCTACCATGCATATTGTCCTTCTCCAAGGACTGGCCCCTCCTGATAACATGTCTAAAGTATGTAAGACAAAGTCTCCCCATCCTTGCTTCTAAGGAGCATTCTGGCTGTACTTCTTCCAAGACAGATTTGTTCATTCTTATGGCAGTCCATTGTAGGTATACTGAATATTCTTCACAACACCATAATTCAAAGGCATCTGTTCCTCTTTGGTCTTCCTTATTCATTGTCCAGCTTTCGCATGCATATGAGGTGATTGAAAACATCATGGCTTGGGTCAGGCGCATCTTAGTCCTCAAAGTGACGTCTTTGCTTTTTAACACTTTAAAGAGCCTTTTGCAGTAGATTTGCCCAATGTAGTACGGCATTTGATTTCTTGACTGCTGTTTCTGTGGGCATTGATCATGGATCCAAGTAAAATAAAATCCTTGACAACTTCAATATTTTCTCCTTTTATCATGATGTTGTTTTTTGGTTCAGTTGTGGGGATTTTTGTTTTCTTTGTGTTGAGGTGTAATCCATACTGAAGGTTGTAGTCTTTGATCTTCATCAGTAAGTGCTTCAAGTCCTCTTCACTTTCAGCAAGGAAAGTTGTGTCATCTGCATATAGCAGGTTGTTAATGAGTCTTCTTACAATCCTGATGCCCCATTCTTCTTCATATAGTCCAGCTTCTTGGATTATTTGCTCAGCATACAGATTAAATAAGTATGGTGAAAGGATACAACCCAAACACATACCTTAATGACTTTAAACCACACAGTATCCCCTTGTTCTGTTTGAATGACTGCCTCTTGGTCTATGTACAGGTTCCTTATGAGCACAATTAAGTGTTCTGGAATTCCCATTCTTTGCAATATTATCCATAATTTGTTATGATGCTTTTGCATAGTCAGTAAAACACAGGTAAACATCTTTCTGGTATTCTCTGCTTTCAGCCAAGATTATAAGCTTTAGGTCCCACAAAATCCGGATCTACCCCTGGGATAGAGACTTTACATGTAAATCCTTCATATTTTCTATGATGATCACATGGGTACCCCTAAGCCTAAGGCAAACCAAGACTTACCAAGCAAGGTTCCTAGTCCCAGCCAGTGCTGCTCCAAATATAATTGAAGTGAATATAACAGGAAACCCACACAATCCAGCATGTGAGCAAAATTGCATTCAAATAACATTATATAGTCTCATACCAAAGGAGTAATTAAAAGCAATACAAATACTTACAGCTTTCTTTTGAACTGAACATTCCTAGAAAAACTTTCTCCTCATACAACTTTTCTTCTCAAGTCTCACATTTATAGTAGCTTTATTTACAGTAGGTTTCCTCAAAAGAAAGAGGATTTTACATAGAACAACTCTGAGCAAAGCTTTCTAAAACTGGCTTTTTGATGTCTCTCTCCTTTCCCAAAGTTCTATACTCAGAGAAGATGCTACAGATCCCTTCTCTCCGTGAGTCTCTTCATCACTCCTGCCTCCAATTCCTGTGACATTTTGGGGTGCTGAGGGGTGAATCATCTCAATTCACTGGGTATCAGCTTCTGCAGACACTTGTGTTTCAGCATCTTCTATGCTGCTCAGAGCTCCATCTTCCTTTCATCTTTCAAACTCTGATGGCATCTCTGATTATTGTGCTCTCTTCACCCAAATCCTTTGTCTTCCTCAGTATATAAATATTTAAAAATATTCCTTTAGTATCATTTTAATGGGCTTTTAAGAACAGAGATGATCATGTGTCTTAATCAAAGACTTTTCCTACAGACTCCCATCTGGCCTACTTACCTCTATACCCTCAGTTCTCCAACTTGAGTGTATTGGAATCGTCACTGGAGGGCTTGTTAAAACATAGTGGTCGGCTCTACCTCCCAGAGGTTCTGATGCAGCACATCTGGGATACGGCTTAAGAATTGCATTTCTAACACATTCCAGGTGATGCTGATGCTGCCGGTCTGGGGATCACACCTTGAGAACTGCTGCTCTAGACTCTGTCCCAACCTACTACTGCGAGTATTATTTTTCTAAAACAAATCTGCTTGTGTCGGTACTTTGTGTAAACATTTTTCAATGATCCCTGATCACCTATCAGATGACACCCAAACTTCTTGACATGTCCTGGGTGGCAATATAATTCAGGAAATCAATTTGGATTTGGCCAGCACAGATATTTTCCCTGCACCCTTTCAGGGATGGCAGACACACCTCTTGGTTCTCTTTGCCTCAGGGGAGGCTGGTGGTGTGGGCAAAATGCAAATGTTATATATATGGTGATAATTTCCTTCCTGGCTTTGTTTTGCTAAAACTGGATGTACTAGAGGGAGTTTGCCAGGGGAAGAGAAAGAGGTGAGAAAGAAAGATGCTGCATAGCCAGGCATGATGCTCTGTCGAGGCTGGAACCTAGGCTCTTAGGCTTGGGGATCTTGCTACAGATTTCCATGTCTACTTCATAGCTCAGAAACAACCTAGGAAAATGTTGGATGGAGGCTTACTCTTTGGTCTGGTGACCAGCAAGTTTCTTTTGACATTGATTCAGGGGCACATTTTAATTAGAGGAACATAAAATGTGAACCATGAAGTTCAGAGTCAAATACAGTGGTTACTAGTATTTGTTGGCTAACTCCTTGCTTTCCACGGATTGGGTTAAGTGCTTTCAATGTATCATCTTCTATTACTGATTATTTCTACTTCGCAAATGAGAAATCAAAAGCACAGAGAGGCTACTCCCTGAGCTCAAGTCATACATTGGTAAGCCTTCCTATTTCCTCCACCCCCAAACCCCAGCACACTGAGCAGCTTTTCCACCTTGCTCTTAAAGCAATTTGTACAGATATCCCTCCCATTTCCCTTTGGAAAATTCTAGTTTGTGATATTTACTTCTTTTTTACTTTTAGTAACTGTGAGAATTTCACTTCCAGTATATGTGAACTGTGAGTCATCCTTGTTACTGTTATCTGAAAGAAGAAACTGGGGGTTGGATTAGAGGTTTGTGCAATAAAATTTAAAAGGGATAGAGAAGCTAAGAAGAGAATAACCTGGGCCTCAGGGCAGCAGTCCTGAGGCTGTGGGAAGAGGCATATGAAGTTAGCATGGGCCCACAATTGCCCAGGGCTGGGGAGGTAGGTTCAGGAATACTCAGTCCTGCTGAATAGGTTAAATGAATGTACCCAAAGTTGTTGCTGTTACCCTTCTTCTTCTTCCCCTTCCCCTCCAGCTTCCTCCTCTCCTCCCTCTCCTGTCTCCTCTCTTTTTCCCCCTCCCGCTTCTTCCCTTTCTCCTTCTCTCCCATTTCTCCTCCTCCTCCTCTTCCTCTTCTCCTCCAACTTCTTCCCTCCCCCTCCTCTTCTTCCTCCTCCTCTTCCTCAACATCTTCTTAATCCGCTTACTCGGCAACTCAGTTACTTTGTAAGGCCTGGCAAAAAAAAATTAATTCTGAGTCATAAAATCAGAAAGGGATTGAACATTTGGATGAATGACTGACATAGAATATAGCTCCTCTTAGTTTATGCATCTGCAGCAAAGCAAAATGAATTTACATGTATCTCATAGAACTTTGTGTTAGATTGCCCCCAACCTGTTCTCGCCTCCCTGGGTCTACTCCTGCATTGACTTGAGGCTTGGCCATATTACTTGCTTTGGCCAATTGAATGATAACACATTGTGATACAGAGGCTGGAAAAGTACTTGTACATTAGGATTTATACTCTCTAGTTGCTGGGAACCCTTCTGCCACCATGTGAACAAGCCCAGGCTACTCTCTTGGAGGATGCGAGACTGTCTGGAGAGACACACAAACCAAGACACCCACCTGAGGCCATAGACGTGTGAATGAGGCCATCCTATATCATTCAGCACTGACTGAGCCAGTCCAGACCACATAGTCACGAGAAACAAGAAGTTTTTATTTTAAGCCGTCAAGTTTTGAGGTAGTTTTTTTCTATATCAGAAATTAATAGTACAGTAAATTTTATATATTTTTGCTATGTAAAATATTGTTTATATTGTCTTCATTTATTGTGCTACCTGTATCTTAATCAAGTTTTATAGTTTAAGCATTAAGAATGTGGGCTCTGTAGTTCGACTCCAAAAAAAACCCATTGCCGTCGAGTGAACTCCAGCTCATAGTGACCGAACAGAACAGAGAAGAACTGCCACATAGCATTTCCAAGGCTGTAAATCTTTGCGGAAGCAGACTGCTACATCTTTCTCCTGTGGAGCAGCTGGTGGGTTCAAACAGCCCACCTTTCAGTTAGCAGCTGAGTGCGTAACCACCACCCCAACAGGACTCCTTGTAGTTTGACTACCTGAGTTTAAACCTTGACCCATTGACTAGCTGTATAACTTTGCATACTGAATCTCTCTGAATTCAGTTTTGTTATCAGTAAAATGGGTTGTGAAATGAGAATGCCAAAAGGTACTTACTATAGTACCTGACACAGAGTAAGTCTCATTAAACATGAGTGATTAGAAGTAGCATAAAAATATTTATCAGGATTCTCATAGGTTATCCTAGTACTTTTGTTCTCTAACCCTGTTTTTCCGTAAATGTCAGTTTTGTGAAATGGATTTTCAGGAATAGACTTCAGTGCTGGAGAAGTAATCTGTCTTTATTAGCGTTTATCACACTTCTTTGTACATCTCTTTCCCTCCATAGGCTGTGGCTCCCCTAGTGCGGGGACCATGAATTACTGTATGTTAATATCTGGCATGGTTTCTGGTCTTATGGAGACACTCTGTAAGTGTTAGCTGGATGACTGGAATCAGCAGGACTTAAGTGGAAGCCCCAGAATGCTGCATAGTCTTGGCAAGACCCACAGCCCTCCCTCCCTCAACACTCACTACCTCACCACTCTTGGGCTTCCATCTTGGGGCCATGAGGATCATTCGCACCATGCCTTTATCCCTGTTTATGATAGTCATAAAGCCAAGGCTGTTGAAGGGTTTAGAGTTCATGACCCCTGACCTTAACTCCATCGAACATGAAAGCTCAGTCACGTCTCTAATCTCCTGCATTTGGAGAAAATGCAGCTAAGACAGAGGGATGTGAAGTGACATGAGTCTGAAGTCAATTGCAAGACACTGATAGGACCATGAATAGAAACCAGATTTCTTGAGTTTTTGGCCTGTCTATGGTAGTTAAGAGAGATTAATAACTGCACATAGTTGATGTGGTTGATTCCCTGCCCCACTACTCCTTGTCTTACCACTGAGTCCATTTGAAGCTACATTGGATAGTTCCTGTGCATAGTGACAGCTTCTACTTGAAGTCTTGTGTGTCTCTGCTTCTCGTCTTGGGCCTTTTTCTGTCTCTGTACTGGTCTGCCCAGAAGCTGGGGATTTAACTTTTCTCAGAAACAGCCCTTAACTAATGAGAGATGGGAGTCAGTGGATACCTTCTCTAGCTTTCCCATCCCTCGGTGGGACAATTCTGACCTACATGACAGAAAAATAGAATTGAGCCCCACTTGCCCACAGCAACAGCCATTCATTAACATCCCCTTTTGGGGCCTTTTTCTGTTCCCTGCCTCATTTACCCTACTCCCTCAATTGTGCTTCCTGAGATCACCTTCCCAAAAAACTACTTGTGCTCAAGTCCTTACCTGCTTAGGGCCTGCTTTCAGGGACCCACCTAGAGGATGCCTACCTAGCGCTTTTCAAAGAGCATTTAAGGCAAAAGTAAAGTAAGAGTATTATATTCCACTGTAGTAGAACATACTAAAGAACAGTTTTGTTAGCAACAGAAAAATAAGGAGAACAGCTGGCAGTGTAGGCCAGTGATGTTTTACATTTCATGGACCACAGAAATCTTGAGAGAAATCTCAGATGGCAGATGTTTGTTTGTTTTCTGTATCACCTCCAGGCCCTACCCATACGTTACACTAGATATCCTGCCATGCGGAAAAAAATAGTTAAAAAATTGAAATGGAGCAGAGTTGAGAAGTCTTTCTTATTGGAAGTGACTGCTATTAAGTATGGAGTAATGTGCCAACCACCTAGAAAGAAATATCTGTCCTTGTATTATGCCTTGATCACAGTGGGTACTTAACATATTTTTGTTGAATTGTGCTCGAGAATCTTACGTTCTAATTAAGGAGGCAAGACATGCGCTCAGTGGTTAAGTAATTCTTAGAGGTGTTATTTAATTAAGGACAGTAATTAAGAGAATTAGGTAACAAATGCTCAGTCATTCCTCTGGGATCTGGAACCTAGAGTGAATAGAGCAAAATTATAGAACTGGTTAAAATTATCCTAATTCCTTCTCTTGATTTTACAGATTCTAAAATGGAGAAAATTCTATGTAAAGTCACTTCTCTTAGTTTAACATGAGTAGCCAGAGCTACTGTGCTTACAGCATAAACCTCAAAGGATGGGATGTTAGTAGGAGTGGTAGCCTAACCCACTGGTTTCAGTGTTTTTGCTGCTTCTTATTCTTGTGCTTGATACTGGGTCTTCTAAAGAGTCAGGGAAATATAAGGGTGCACTATCAGTGTCAACTTCTTTTTCCCTACTGTCGACTCATCGGGAAAAAAAAAAAAAGGCATTCTTCCCCTCCCCTGTCCTTATTCTGAGAGGATCGCCAGCTTGAGTGTCCTGAAATGCCCACTAATTTCAAGGGCAAAGAGGGAAAGAAAGCCTGGTAAAAAGCCTGAAATTTCGGAATGTTCATGATTTGTTTAGAGGGCAGTATAATAGGATAGCTTGGTACGTGTCTATATAAAGTCAAACCAGGTTCTCCACTGGCCACACTTGGTAAGAGGTTCAGTGTTAGTTTCAATATAATCCTCCCTGAGTTGTGCCAAAAGCCCAGGGCTTTTGCCATCCAGAACAAATAGGGAAGAGGTCTCTGGTCAAGTCCATCATCATCACTACTGAGACCATGCCTTGGGGCCATTCAAAGGAGATCAGCTCTCCTGGTGGTATTCATTACCCCCATGCCAAGCTTGTCCATGATTTCCAAGGCTCTGGCACTGAGTGTGGATCAGAGATTTTCATACAGTCACTGCAATCTGCGGACTGTTGCCTAAAAGGTGCTGCCACCCATAGAAGCTGCTATCTCTTTAGCTGGAAGCAAATTCTCACCTGGGGATTAAAGTAAGCTTGGATGTCAAGGACAGTCAGGCTGGCTATCCTCTTGGAATTAGGGTAAGGGGGGGAAATGATGCCTTTTTAAAAAATTTTTTTGCTGATTTGCCAATATTAGAAGAAAAGAAGTTAAGATACCAATTAATTTTTCCACGTAACCAGAATGGAAGCATCATTTTTGCAGAGTAAATGAGAGAAGTTATGATGTGGCCAGATTAGAGAAAAACCTTGATTACCAGATTGCAGAAACTTTGATTGTCTGGATAAAGGTATTTGAACTCTTTCCTAAAACGAATGGTACATCTTGAATAGAAGAATGATGTAATAAAATCAGTGTTTTAGATCGTTTAATCTGGTGGTGGTTAGAAAATAAAGGAGAGGATGCCTGAAGTTGTTGACCAGATCGGAAGGGTTTTAGTAAGTCTTGCAATGAGATGTCAGGTTGATAGCACTGTGATTAGAAAGAAAGGGGGTGGGGGGAGGGATGGATGAATGACAGGATACCTGTGTTATACATGGAGGTGATAGGTAGATGAATGGCTGGAAGTGTTGGAAGGAAGGAATATTACCTCATTGCCTATTTTGTAAAAGGCACAGAGTAAATAAGACCCAAAAAGGTCCCTACTGTCATGGAGCTTACATTCTAGAAAGGATGACAAATGATAACCAAGGAAAACATATTTGAACAAGAATTTCATATGGTGGTATGTGCTCCAAAGATATTAAAACAAAGTGATGCAATAGAATGTGACTGGCAAGTGGGCACGGATTTCTACTATATGGTAAATAAAGGTCCTTCTGGGGAGATAACATTGGAGCTGTAATCCACTCTTCTTCTCTCACCCTGCCCTTCCCCATCCCATTAGGATCAGATGCTCCTATGCATGAATGCATCCCTGTTAGCCTCTTCCACCATAACAATTATCACACTGAGTTATGAGTATCCATTGACTTGTATACATACCTCAACATACCATTATGAGGGCAAGGATTTGTCTCATTTATCTTTATAACTCCAGCATCTAGTATTGAACTTGGCACATTGCAGGCACTGGGTGACAGTTTGTTGAATGAATGATTCAGCCCACCAAAAGAAAGACCCTAAAGAAGGGTAGTGGGATGGAGCTTTGCAAAAATCCCACAGTTGAGGATGAGGACAGAAAGAGAGAAGCAAAAAGGGGAGTTGGACATTTAACTTCTGCCATTCATGCCCAATTAACACATCATCCTCTGCCTGCCTCACTTCCTTCTCTTTATAGTTTCTTTTTCCGTCTAGAGCTGTGCCATCCAGTATGGTAGCCATTATTCGCATGTGGCTATGGAGCATTTGAAATGAGACTCGTCCTAATTGAGATATGCTGTAAGTGTTAAATACACATTGGATTTGGAAGAGTTAATACAGAAAAAAAAAAGTAAGCATGTAATACTTCTATTGATTATATGTTGAAAAGATAATATTTTAGATATATTGGGTGAAATAAAATAATTTCACTCTTTGATTTTCCTTTTTAAATATGGCTAACAAAAAATTTAAAATTAATACTTGCCTCACATTATATTTTTAAAGCACAGTGCTGGTCTGTGTTCTATACTATATAGATTAGCTTGACATTAGCTGATCATTTCTGAGACCAGTGGTACAAAGAAAAGTGATATCTTTCATGTTATTTCCTTTCAACAATATGAAATCCCAACACATTGAAAAAAAATGGAGGCCAGATGTGGGGGGTGTAACATACATTTTATAGCAGGAAGGACATGTCCCTATGTAAAACATGTTTGGGAACCACTGGTTTGACTTTTTACTTCATAAGTAAATTCTATCACCTCTATCAGAAGACAACTTTCAATTTTGGTAGAAAAAAGCTTTATAATATTTACATTAAAAAGTCCTTTTCTAATGACGTTTCTAGTTTATTCATACTCCTAGATGTTTCTGCCAGATGGTAAGTATATGAATTCAAGTTTGTTTTTTATGGTGAAGTCTAATTCCAAAGACCCAGTGAATGGTGTCCCAGCAGCTGATCTTCTCCCGACCGCACATAAGTGGTAGCAATAGGAAGACACTTAAAGTGGAAAAGCAGATGTTAGTTAGACTCTACTTTTATCCTACCGATAAGATTTTTAAGATTGAGCTCACAGTGCCTGAATGTTAAAATTCTTTCACAGATCCCAAATTACTAATGCTCCATGTTGCTTTAATCCATTCCATTGCAATGGCTTTATTAGATTAAACATCCCGTTGAGCATCTGAAGAACAGCGGGATTATCACATTTCCCTTTGAAAATCCAGTAAAGACAAAATAAATGGTTAACAAAACCGAGCAAATTCAGTCTGCAGGTGTTCATAGACGATGCAACCACTGATAGAAGCTGAGTGTCTCTATTATTCCTCGCTTGCAAATTGCCTTTTAAGTAGGCTGAAGAAATTCTTGAGGAAAAGAAATCATGATGGCAAAAGTTCCTTCTCCCTCCTTTTGATGTGTTGCTAATTGCGTTGTGCTGACTGCAGAGACAGTGCAATGCAAATCTGAAAACTTGATTTTGTTAAAGCTTTACTTTTGACTACACCCTGGGTGTGCCAATAATGGTTCTTTATCACCTGCATCTCCTGGAGTGTTGACTCTTAACGATTGATTTTTTTTTTTTTCTTGGCGCATCTAACTATTTGAAGTATTTCATCAAGCGATACTTGGTTACTGCATACACTTAGTGGGTGGTTCTGCAAGATTCTCTTAAAAACTCGGTTATTTCCCAGCACTTCAAAAATTCTCGTCTGCTGGAGCAATTTGAATTTTGTTATTAGTGTCTGCTGGAAATCATAATTCAATAAAGACTAACTCATTTAAAAACGTTTCATACTGTGCATGCATCAGGTAACTTGGGTAACTTAGGAGACACAGGAAAACATACGGACATTCAGGTTTATGCAGGAAATTGGAATGGCACTGAACGGTTTTAAGGAGGCTTTTTGTATTTTTTAAGAAGCCGCAGCCAGATTGGGAAGCGTGTGTTTGTGTGTGTGTTTAAATCAGTGACACAAGTCGTCTTTTCTTTTGCTCCCTTAATATATTAGCATTTTCCACCAATCCCAAATGCAAGCTTGTGGGTATGAAAATACCATCTATCAACATTTAAAATAATAATAAATAAGAGGCCCTACCTATTTCTTTGTGTAATTTGCTTGTCTGAACCTGGTTTTTCCCCTTGAATGCGATTGTATTGGTCTCCTGTCCTACTCTCTCCCTTTCTTTCGTTCCTTTTATGGACATGAGATTATTGCTATAGAAAATATGGTCATGCCATAGGGGAATGTACCTCCTGCGCAGGGTGTTTTTTCAACTACATCCGCAGACTGCAGCTGCATCAGCCTTTGAAAAAGTCTGCGTCCTTATGAAACTGTAATTCTTGAACAATGAATTCATCCTCGCAGGATGCTGTACTTTTTCAGCGCTGCTTAGCACGATCTGGCATTAGTCTTCCCTGCAGTTTATTTGCTGCTGAAGTTCACCATTTGACATATGTAGGAATATTTAAACAAATTTTTTTCCCCAGAGGAGTTTGTTTCATCTTTGGGACCTCGGAGCTTCCTGCTGACTTCACAGGACCCCTCATTCTCTTCCTTCCTTTCTTCTGTGGATTGCTTATCTGTGCCTACCCCCACCTATCCCTTCTCTTTATAACTAGGTCCCTCACACTGTTTTCCATCTGCCTCCCAAACTGACTTCAGAAAATACCATCCTTTGCCCATCTTACCCCCTTCCCTTTTCTATTCCAAACCTCTTCGGCTTTTGCAAAATACCAGCAGAGCCAAACTTCCAATTTCTCCTTACTTTTCTACTATTTCAGTATGTCTTATCCTTTCATGAGAAGTGATTTCCCTTGCTCTTGAAATTAAACCCAGTGGCTGGAGAGATTACAAAGTTTGTTTTTTTTTTTTTCCAAAAATTCAGGAAAAATAAAAAAAATATGTATTTTGTTTTGGGACGTTGCCCTCTTTTGACTTCTAAACATTATTAGAGACTTGAAACGTAAGAGGGAGCCAGCATGATTTAACGAATGGAAAGCTACAGCCTGCAGATAAATAAAAAAACAGCAAATTATGGTTGACAATTCTTCATATAGAGAGACACATTCTTGTCTTTTGAACTTTATTGTACCTATCAGACTAAATAAACCTTGATGTGTGATTTTGTAGCTCAACTTAACAACCAAAGATTTTTTTTAAAAAATGGGTGTTTTCGGAGAGACAAGTTAGTTTTCCTTTCTCCTTTAAGCTTCAGAAGCAAGTAAAGCCAAACTATTGACTGTCTTTTAATGATTGTAGGATATTTCTCATAAATCCTTTAAAAAGAAGAATTAAACTGACAAAAGAAACTGAAAGTTATTTTCTGATTAGTGCAGATGTCCTTGCTAACATTCAAGCTTCTTGCCAGTTAATATTTTTATAGGGAACTTCTGGTGCTTTTTTTTTTTTTTTTTTTTAAAGAATAATATAGGGAAAGCATTTAGTATGTTGACATTAAGCTGTATTGGGGAAAGTGGGTCCCTGCGCCCCACATCTGTTCAGTGTTTCTGCTGCCTTTCATTTTCTGAAGTGTTACATATGGAATACATATGTCTTTCTGTTCTAGTACCACAGGAAAAAAAAAAAAAAGGAAGAAATAAAAAAGAGAAAAATCACAAAGAAATCAATAAACACCTGTTATTCCCAGATCTGCAATTATTTGGGCTCAAAAGTGCCTGCGGGCAAAGTTAAAACAAAACTCCTCATATGTCTACGTGCCTTTGTAGATTTCTCTTAGCCTGTATGAGAGTTTTTTTAATTTTATATTTATTTTATTTTATTTCATCTTACTATGTGCCAGAGTGGACCCTTTACCTTCTGTTATTTTACTGCCCTGGATTTGTTCTCTCCAGTGTATATGTCCTCTTTCCCTATACATTATATTTTGTATTCAGCAAAGTAGAGATTTTTTTCAAACAGTTCTAGGATGCAGCTTTGCTTTAGCCCTTACCGCTTTCACAGCAGGATTCCTAAGTTAGATTGCCCCCTGCTGCTGCTGTAACATTAAAAATAAAGCTCAAAATAAAATATGTTTGGGGACCTACCGTTATAAAAGTATATATTCAATGAAATATATTGGAACCTAATAATTTGAAAACAGCTTCAAATATATGTAGTAGTTGGTAGATGCTTTGGCATGTCATGTAGGGATTTTGAACATGTGTGTGTGTGTGTGTGTGTGTGTGTGTGTGTGTGTGTGTGTAGCCCCTTTCCATTGGCCCTTTCCACTAAAGGTTATCTATGAATTAGAAGGTATTGTTTTAAGTAATTATGAATCATATGGTATGCTTCTTCCTTTGTCTATATTATAGGCAGTGTAATTCCCGTAAGTAGGTTCTTACAGTTGTACAGTATTCTATCCTTTAAAATAGTAGATGTGTTATTCTGAACTCCTTAAGAGCAGGGACCATGTCTTGTTTGTTTTTGTGCCTTTAGTCTAGTGCTTGATACATAAAAGGCGCTTGTTCTTGTTAGCTGCCATGAACTCATGCCCTGACTCATGGGGACCCCATGTGATGCATTTACCATTTGTTAATTTCGTCCAATTCATTCATTCAACAAAGAGAATAAGACCACTCAAGCTTAATTCATCAAAGTAATTTTTGTTAGGCTTAACCTTTTGTTATCTAAATAAAGCAGAGTTTATTTAAAATAAAAATTCCTTCAGGACGCATTCTCTTTTCTTTCTTGTCAGAAGTAACTAGCATCCTGAATCGTATTTTCTCATTATTTGTCCCTGTGTAATATGTAAGGATCATATGTATGTGTCCCTAAAAATATTCTTTTATTTTTCTTATTTTGAAACTTAACAAAATGCTGTTCTATTGTAGGCATTCTTTTGCAACTTGCTTTTTTCACTGAAAGGTATGTTTCTAAGACTCATCCATGCTGTTGCATGTAGCTATACTTCATTCCTTTTCACTGTTATAAAGATATTTCATTGAATGAATGTAGTAGCCCAGTTTAATTATCCAATCTCCCGCTGATGGACAGTTGGGTTGTTTTCACTTTTTGCTACTCCCAACATTGTTACAAATTTTTTTCTCACATATGTGTAAATGTTTTTTTAGGGTATGTGTCTAGCATGAGAATTTCTGAGTTTTAAGATATGCACTTCTTATAGTTGTCGATCTACTTCTGAAAATCAGCCAGTGAAAACCTATGGATTACAAAGGTCTGATCCACAACCAATCATGTTGATGGCACAGGGCCTGGCAGCATTTTGTTCCATTGTGCATGGGTTGCCATGAGTCGGGCTGACTCGACACTGGTTAACAACAACACAACAAGGTATGCACATTTTCAACTTTACTTGATAATTCCAAATTATTTTCTAAAATCGCAGCATGACTTTACATCCTCACTAGTAGTATATAATAATTCTCATTGTTCCACATTCTTGCCAGCCCCTGGAAGCATCAGTCTCCTAAATTTTTGTCAGTCTACCTAGTGATCTGAAATGGAATCTCACTGTGGTTTTAATTTGCATTTCTTTGATTGCTAACAAGGTTAAGAATCTTATCATATGATTATTGGCCACTTGTATTTCCTCATCTGAAAAATACCTGTTCATGTCTTTGTCCATTTTTCTAAAGTTATTTATCTTTTTTTTTTACCTACTTGTAGGATATGCTTATATATTCTGCATACTAATTCTTTGCCAGTTACACATATGCAGATATCTTTTTTCCATTTTGGTGCTTGCTTTTATTTCCTTTATAGTGTCTTTTGATGAAAAGAAGCTCTTAATTTTAATATATTCTTATTCTTTTTTTTGCTTTATTGTTTGGGTTTCAGTGTCTTGTTTAAGAAATCCTTCTGTACCCTGAGGTAATAAAAGTATTACTTCTGAGAATTTAAAAGTTATGCCTTTCAGGGGAAAATCTTTCATCTATTTGGGATTGATTTTTGTGTATGGTGTAAGGTAGGGATTCAAATTCGTTTTTTCCCCCACCTGGATAATCAGTTAACCCAGTACCATTCGTGAAATATTCCATACTTTCTCTACTAAACTGCAGAATCAGCTCTGTCATCAGTCCAGTTTTCATAAATGTGGAGGTTATGTTCCTGGGTACTCTGGCTCCACTGGCTATTCCTCTATCCTCTGCCATTTATCAGTCCTTTTTCTCTTCTGTTTTCCAAGGTAAAAGAATCATTGGTCTCAAAAAACAAAACCATTGCTTGTCATCTTTTGTAAAACTGTCTTAATGTGAAATACAGAAACAGTTAGAAAGCTATTTGTTTATATTATAATATGCCGTAGCAACTGGTTTCAGCTGTATTTTTGTTCTCTAATGCCAGTATAAGCTGTTTTTGTTATCCAGATCCCTATATCAGCCATCCAGTCTCTTAGCAGTTCAGGCTCTTTGTAAGTCTTGAATGAGTTTTTGTCAATGTGATTCAGTTTCCTAAGTGGGACTGCTAGAACTATTGGATTTTGTTGTTTTATATCCCTATGCAGAAAAGCACATATGAATGGTAAATAATGTTGCTGCCACTAATGAAAAGTCAGTAGTATCTCATGATAATGCTGATATTGGAAAATGAGTATAACACCTATCTTATTATAAACTTACTGGGCTATAGTGTGAGAGATATTGTGTGTACATGGGAAAAGTGGCAGCACATGATTTAATTTGGTGCAATTGAATACTTAAACAACAGTGAGATACATTAAGATTTTTTTTTTTTGCTATATATGAAACATTCTAGAAAACAAACTTCAGATTTTATTTTTTCTGTGAAGATTATTTTTTAAAAACCAGAATCTTTCATTAGATGATTAATATGGCAGGTTTTAGGAGTATTTCTCACTTGGATTTTAATAAAAAGTGTACATTTTCATTTCAATTCTGTAGTAACCTCTATATAGTCTTCTATTTATTTGAATAAATCATAAGAAAATGATGACTATAGGATCAATATATCTCAAGGGTCTAATGTAATCATAAACTACTCAGTCTTGACTCTCTAGCTAAGAGAATATGAACTAGAATTTCATTGGTGTATGTAGTACTGCTCTCTTAAATCATAGCTGTGTGTGTGCAGGTACATCCATAGAGATTTCGTAGATTATGATCTCCATGTACTATGTATATTCTATAAAAACTCATGTACCAGTTTCTGTGACTTATATACCATTCATCCTATGGATTGAATTTAATTATTTTCTCTTGCTGAAGATGGTAGTTTTTCTTTCAAAGCTAGTTTTGCTCTTAATTTTTAAATGTAGTATTTAAAACATTATTCTGTTTTATTGATATAACAACAAGCCCTGCTTTTAGACACGACGGTCATTTTAAGAAAGGCACCATTATTTAAACATGTGATTTCAAACTTAGGAACTATCAGTGTAGAAAAACCACCAATTGCTGGGTATCAAGGAATCTGGATTCATATCCTTGGTAGAGACGCCACTGATTCAGTCTGCAATGTTTCCCATTTAAATGCATCCCGTTTCAATAAGGAAATGTAGCCAAAGCACTGTTTGGAGTTCACTTTAAAAGTGAAGGACAGCATTACTAAAACCATATTTGGCTTACATGGAACATAAACTGTTAAATATATTATGCTTCTTCTTAAATTCCAAACTTTTCCAAAGTGAAGAATATAGATAGAGGCAAGAGCCTAGTGGGAGGCAAAGGATTTTCCTTTGACTTTGCACAAAAGGGCAAGGAAGAGGAGCCCTGTCTGGACTGACATTTCTAGTTTCATGTTTTGGTGTCTTTACTGTAGTCAAGAAAATAAAGAGCCAAGCCACTCTTCTCAGGGTGCGGTCCCTAAACCAGCAACATAAACATCCCTTGGGAACTTGTTGGAAATGCAAATTCTCAGGCCTTACCCCAGACCTGCGGAATCATAATATCTGGGAATTGGGAATCATCAATCTGTGCTTTAACAAGCTCTTCTGGTGATTCTGATTCATGCTCAAGTTTGAGACCCGTTGATATAAACCATGTCATTAAGTATTTAACCAAATTATCCTTTGGTAACACATACTAAGCATCTCCATATACATGACAGTTCAACAACTACTTTTTGTTTTTTATAAATGGTATGCATTGGAAGAAGAAACTGTTCCTAATTTTTATAGCTTTTTTTTTTTTTTTTACATTATTGTCTCTCTATTACTTTTTCTTTCCTGACTAAATTTTGTTGTTCATTCTCCCACTGTTTTTAGGTATCATAAAATTTCATTTCATTTTCAACTTGATCACTTTTGCAACAATTTAATTGAATTTTATATGTGAAGAGTGCACATTGAGTGCTTTGGAGAGCAGCAAAGGAGAAAACTATCTTTTTCCTTAGCTGGGGGAGCAAGTCTAGTTAGAAGGGTGCCAGTTACTTGGCTGGAATTTCTCTAAAATTATAAAACAGTAGAGACAAGGAAGAATCATCTGTATCGGGGTGGGCAAGTTTTTTGCATGAAATAAGATGCTAAGCTTGTAAAGATTATGGACTTATACTGATGAAAGTGGGAATAGATATCCCAACTGAGCAAAGGGCCATGTAAAAAATTGGGGAAAGAGTAAGCTTATATTGACTGGGCGGGGGAGAGGAACAAAACTGTACTAAGGGAAAGGGTATGGTGAGGTAGGAAAGATGGCGAGTAAATCGTGTCAGTTGATGGAAGACAGTTTGCCACGTTGAGGCGTTTACTGTACTGTTAGCCTGGCAATCGCTGAATGTGTCTCTGGCTAGGGATGAGGCCAAGAGGATGTTTTCTAAGTATTGTCACTCTTGTCCACATTTGAGATTTTGAATGACAAATCAGCAGTCTAAAGAGTGTTAAATTATAGTAAGTAGTCTTTAGAATGTTGATATAATTTTTAAAACTAAGTGATTCCAGCTTCATATTTACTTTTTTTAGCTGCCAGTATGGAGGCTTTAATTTAACTTGCACTAACCCTGTAGATTTTTCACAAAAGACCTGATCCAAGTCATTGACTATTATAGCAGAGTAGAGTGGGTGAGAATATTGCTGCCAGACTTTCTGCCACTCGCTGGCTGTGTGACCTTGTGCATTTACCTTACCTTTTCGTTCCTCACTTTCCTTGTCAGTCAAATGGGAATAATAATAATAACAGAACCTACTTGATAGGGTAGTCGTGAGGACTAGATGAGCAAATGCGTGCAAAGCACTGAGAACAGGGCCCAGGCACCTCTAAGTTATCATTGTTGTCACTATCGTCATCAATATTGTCACCATCACCGGCATTTTCTTTTCCCAGTCAATCTGCTGCTCTTTAAGATTAGAGTCTTGTTTATCTTCTAATAGCCATAATTCTTATTAGTTACTTTTAATCCTTCTACCTTCTTCTACTCTGTGTCTAAGCTCATGGTTTGGCCTCTAGTTGAAGTCTTGTTTAAGGAAAAGTATATTTAATCTCATCTTCAGAAACAGATTGGAGGACACTACAAAAAAATCTACTTATGATCAAAGTCGACCGAAGCTGAAAATAAAAAAACAAACCCAACGCTGTCAAGTCGATTTTGACTCATAGCAACCCTATAGGGCAGAGCAGAACTGCCCCATAGGGTTTTCAAGGCTGTAATCTTTATGGGAGCAGTCTGCCACATCTTTCTTCCATGGAGTGGCTGGTGGGTTCGAACCACTGACCAACCTTTCAATGAACATCCGAGCGCTTAACCACTGTGCCACCAGGGCTCCTAACCCTGCTGATGTGAGGCTTTTTGTCCTCTCTTCTCCCCTTCCTCCCTCTTGTTTTCTTCTCATCATCCTTCTGTCTCCTTCTCCTTTCTTTTCCTTCTCCTATCTAAAATCGTCTAAGCACTTCCCTAGATAAGCTTAAGGTATAGAGTCACTTCCTGATTATAAATTCTAAAGGAAGAAGAAATCATGATAATAACTCTACATGATATATGAAGGTTGGCCTTATTATGTAGCAGCCCAACAGAATATGTGACTTTTCAGAATTCTGAAATTAATCATCAGGCAACACATTTGGTCTCTAAATTATTTGAGAGTTCAGATTTTGAATCATTACTCTCTCCTTTTCTTGCTTCTCTCTACTCCTAGGCCTTGAGTTAGATATAGACCAACTTCTTTTACAGGCTGAGAACACCCTGACTGCCAATAAGACTGAGCTTGCCAGAGTCACCACCAGATTCCCACCCCACCCCACCCCCAGATGCCAACTCTACCAACTTACTGATGCCTAAAAAGGAAGCTGACCCCATGACGTGTTAAGTTCTCTGGACCTTGGGTCCTATAATTCCTTTAAAACTTACCTGGTTTTAATTTCCTCCATCATCTTTAGGTGAGGCATTCATTCACAGAACAAATATTTATTGAGTGCCTACTATATGTTAGTACATTGTTACCAATAGTGACCAAAACACAGTCCTTGCCCTCAAGTGGCTTCCAACCTAGTAGAGGATACAGATAATTGAACCCAAGAAACCAAACCCGTTGCCGTCGAGTTGATTCCGACTCATAGCCATCCTATAGGACAGAGTAGAACTGCCCCATAGGGTTTCCAAGGAGCAGCTGGTGAATCGAACTGCTGACCTTTCGGTTAGTAGCCAAATGCTTAACCACTGTGCCATTAGGGCTACAGATAATTGAAGGGATAATTAAAATACAGAGTGATGATGATGATTATTATTACCACTGGGATAGTTCAAAGCAAGCATATAGGAGGAACTTGTGATGCATCTTGAAAGGGGGGGCAAGCGGTGAGCTGTGGTAAGGCAATCTGGATGGTATTGAGAAGCCAGTGAAAAGAGCCATGTTTTCACTAAAATTAAAAGTAGGACAAGCAGGACTCCATTCTTTACTAAAAAATCTTATCTGCTTTGCTCAATTATGGATGTTTACAGGATGTCTTTGAAAAGGCTATACTGATATGCTTTCTTAGCTACAGAGTAAATTTCTGAGTATTTACTTGGCTAAAAGTAGCTTGGGTACAGATTTTTCTCCTGTCACTTTTGCACTTTGGGGCAGTACTCAGAAATTCTGAAGAGGCATGGAAATAGCCAATAATGAGGTCTGGATGAAATGTTTCATTGTGGTTGAATTTTGAAAGCACTTTTGTTTAATTTATTAACAAAGAATGAATTTGTTCAGATCAACAAACATTTGTAAGTAGGAGGAAAATTACCTTTGTGGGAAAATAGAGCATTTTTTTGGAACTTATTTTTAAGAGAAAAGGGCTGAATCTAACACCAGGTGGTACTGATAGCCCATCCAGTAGTTATTCTGTACTCAGTGTACAACTTTGCCCTACTTGGTTTATTGTAGGAAGAATAAAATTCTGAACATATTAGTAATGCTGCTATGGTAGCTGGCAAGATTGTGAATAGTCATGGAGATCAGGGAAAGACAGTCCAAGGGACCTTTCTTTTTTTGGCTGATACGTTTCAAACTTGTTACATGGCCTACGCTTATTACCCATCCCATGACTTCATGACACCTGAGGGACCTGAAGATTTAATACCATTGTCAACATAGCAAGGTTTCAGAGTCCCTTGTTCATTTTTCAGCAAAAGCAAGAATACCCATGCCTGAAACAGAGCAAGCTTTCTGTTCGGAGCATTAAATAAATTCTCTTACTGACTTCTTGGGGATTCAAAGACCCCGATGTTACATTGAAATGGATTTATGGAATATTTGAAGGACAGGACGTAAAGGACAAAAATAAGTCAGCAGCATATTTGGATAATTTTTAAATAAGTGGAAATGTAATTTTGGCCTCATTTTTTTAAAGACGATTATGGCCTGCCCTTTCTGGATTTTCTATCCTATTCATTAGGGATTTAATTCTTTATTCCAACTTTTGGAGTGTTTGTTTTGTAGAACATTCTGGGCTATAGCTTCTTCACAAAAGTAATGCCATTCAAGGTGAACTTTATGTACAGCCAGAGGCAGAAATTGCTAAGTAGAGTCTTTCAGGACCCAGAAAAACTCTTTCCCTAAATAAACCTAATTCCCCATAACATCGTCTGCTTTTGCCAGAAATTTCCAATCACTAAGTCATTCCTCTGGGTTAGCAAACACAGTTAGAAAAAATATAGATAGCTATTAGTCACTCATGCCCTAATGCAAATCATTTCATCAGCTCTTCCTACCCAAGAATTAAGCATTGGGGGAATGGAATTTTGCGTTGAGGGAAAGGAGTTTTAATCTGGAATAAGAAAGAAGGATAATTTTGGAGTAGAAGCTCTCTGTGGAGCAGATCAGGCCTACATGGGGGTGATTGGAGTCTATGTTTAGGGCAACATTTAGGAGTGCTGAAAAGGGAATGTAAAAGACACATTTCGGTGAATTCACAGTTTTATAATTTAACCTCACACTGGCAATTTACCATTCTGAGATTCTCATTATATGCTGGTATAATCTCCCTCTAGAACATAAGCTCTGCAAGGACAAGGTTTATTTATTCATTGGTATTTGTCAACCAACTGGTGTCATGTTTGGCGCATAGTGTGTACTCAATAAATATATGTGAATGAATGAATAACCTTGTACACGATTTCTACTTTTAAAATGTTTTACTCAACACTGCTAAAGCTATTTTTTCAGTTAATTTCTCCAATGCTCTTATTTTTTACCCCATCCCTCAAGTGATTTTTAATAAGCTTCATATAACCAGATGTAAATAGTTCCTACAATTTTTTTTCCTACCACTTAAAATACTAATTGTTATATGTTCTAGCAACTAAACAAGCTTATTATAAGAATCAATCAATCAAGTATTTATTGACCACATATTCTGAGCCCAGGAATTAATTTTTTTTTTTTTTTTTTTTTTTCTGGAAGAGGAAAAAGGCCAATCTCTCTCACTCTGGGTTTTTTTTTTTAATTTTTTTTTTAGTTTTACAAAGATTCTTTTTTTTTTAATTGTGCTTTAAGTGAAAGTTTACAATTCAAGTCAGTTCCTCATACAAAAATTTATACACACATTGCTATGTAACCCTAGTTGCTTTCCTATACTATGACAGCACACTCCTCCTTTCCACCCTGGATTTCCCGTGTCCATTCCACCGGCTCCTGACCCTCTCTGCCTTCTTATCTCGCCTCCAGACAGGAGCTGCCCATTTGGTCTCATGTATCTACTTGAGCTGAGAAGCACACTCCTCACGAGTATCACTTTATGTCCCATAGTCCGATCTAATCTTTGTTTGAAGAGTTGGCTTCGAGAATGGTTTCAGCCCTGGGCCAACAGAGTCTGGGGGCCATGTCTTCAAGGGGTCCTTCCAGTCTCAGTCAAACCATTAAGTCTGGTCTTTTTACTAGAATTTGAGTTCTGCACCCCACTTTTCTCCTGCTCCATCAGGGGCTCTCTGTCGTGTTCCCTGTCAGGGTGGTCATTGGTGGTAGCCAGGCACCATCTAGTTCTTGTGGTCTCAGGCTGATGGAGTCTCTGGTTTATGTGGCCCTTTCTGTCTCTTGGGCTAATATTTTCCTTGTGTCTTTGATGTTGTTCATTCTCCTTTACTCCAGGTGGGTTGGGACCAATTGATGCATCTTAGATGGCCACTCGCTAGCTTTTAACACCCCAGATGACACTCATCAAAGTGGGATGCAGAACCTTTTCTTAATAGACTTTGTTATGCCAATTGATGTAGACGTTCCCTGAAACCATGGTCCCCAGACCCCCACCCATGCTACTCTGTCATCGAAGTGTTGGGTTGTATTCAGGAAACTTCTTAGCTTTTGGTTTAGTCCAGTTGTGCTGACTTCCTCTGTAGTGTGTGTTGTCCTTCCCTTAACCTAAGATAATTCTTGTCTACTATCTAGTTAGTGAATATGTCTCTCCCTCCCTCCCCACCCTTGTAACCATCAAAGAATGTTTCCTTCTGTGTTTAAACCTTTTCTTGAGGTCTTATAATAGTGATCTTATACAATATTTGACAAAAGGACAATCTCTTAATCCATATTTTACTTTTATACTTATAGGAACTTAAGCAAGCAATTAGGACTTTTACTGTTTGGGGATGCAAGTATGTGTGATAAATAATAGCCATCATTTTAATCTTTCAGAATTCATTTTATGGTTGCATTGTAACCATTTGTCTGATGTATTTAATTTTCTAAATTTCTGTTACATGAAAAATGGAAGCTGTATTGATTTACCATCAGAAAAACATACAGCAGTTAATATAAAAAAGGCTGCATCTAATTTTGTTAATAAACTATCAATGGGAAAATGACATATAGTTTAGATTTCAAAGTAGGATTGGGAACCCACATTTTTCTGTAACATTAATTATGTAGCTTTTTTTTTTTTTTTGGCAGCAGCATAATCATACAGTGTGATATTTCCACTTTATTGTTTCTCATGGTGGACCTAAAATGTTAATATAATATGAAAATTTTTCCCTTGGTGAAGTGCGTATGGAGGTAGGGGGATGTAATGTTTGCATTACAAAGGCAACTCTTGCAGAGCAATTTAGATTTGCAGACTAAACACTCTGGCCATCACAACTACCCTCAACCTTGAAATTGAAAGATTTTATTAATGTCAGTTAATACACATTTGCCATTATCTGCTATAAATTCAAACATAGTTTGTTTCTTCTATCTCCAAGTAACAGTCAAGTTTAGTAGGAAAGGGCCGATGCTCTGGAAACTTATATCTTGGCTTGAATCCTGGCTCTTCCACTTATTCACTATGTCATTTTAACCTAATCTCTCTGTGTCTCAGTTTCCTCATCTATAAAATGGAGATAATAAATGTAGCAACTCATTGGGTTGCTCTGAGGATTCGATAAGTTAATATAAATAAATGTTTAGTACAGTGATGAGGACATAGTAGGTGAGCCATAAATGTTAGTTAGAATTTCTATGGATAGATTATGAATGCTCTAGTTTGCATTACAAAGGTAACAAAAGTTTTGGCTACAATGAAAGAGTAATATTCAATCCCACACCTGTTGCTGTCAGAACTGCCTCATAGGGTTTCCAAGGTTGTAAAATCTTTATGGAAGCAGACTGTCATATCTTTCTCCTGCAGAATGGCTGGTGGGTTCGAACCACTGACCTTTTTGTTAGCAGCTAAGTGCTTAACCACTGCGCCACTAGAGCTCCTTAGGGTAATATCAGAGTACAAAAAAAAAAAAAAACCCAAAAAGTTAGTTCATGTACAAGATGTAATCGGTGGGTCATGTCTTGGGTAAGACTTAGTGTAGCCTCACAAGGTGAGGCTAGACTGAGTACAGAAGGCCTCAAGGTGAGAAAGAACATGGATCTCTGGGGTTCTGTGACTAGCTCAGTTTTATAGGAACAGTGAGAGATAAGGATGTGTAAGTAAGTGAGGACTGAATCCTGAACGCATGATGGAGAGGTTGGCTATTATCCTGAGGGCAATGGGAAGCCCCTGGAAGATTTTAAGTTGGAGAGTGACGTAATAACACGAGAGGGAAAAGCCACTGTGTCTGCAGTATGGAGAATGGGTTGGAGGGGATTTGATGTGTGCAGAAAGTGAGTTAAGAGGCAGTGCAGTGTGCCCATGGGAATAGAGAAATGGACAGATTAGAGATCTAAGAAGAGAGAACTGGTAGCATCTAGTTATTGTCCAGATGTGAGAGGTGAGAAAGAGACAAGTGCCAAGGATGATGGCCAGCTTCCTGGCAGTGGCAGAATGGGGCGGTGCCAGCGTCCCTGACCAGATGCCTGGTATTGTAGTGAGTCACTGGATTTATGGGAGTAGGGTGGTCAGACAGAACTGCTGTCTGGGGTGGGATAGCATCCCAGGTAAAGTAAGACTATGTACTTGATCACAGGCTGGAGGTCAGAAGAGTATATGGAAGCAACAGGTGTATGACGTTAAAAATAGAAGATGGGGGCAAATCTGGGGCTGTTGTCTGGAAGAGCATGAACATCACCCCCACACTTTCACTGGACTCCAAGGGTAGCAGGCAACTTTTAATTTTTTTAATCTAATATGTTTGTTTTCTAGTGACTTCTGTCCCCAGGACAGCCCCTTTAGGCTTTAAATGCCCTGAGCAATTCCAAATCTCTAGTTGCTCTGCCCTGGTCTGCCTGGGAGCCTTCGTACTAGCTGTTGAGGGTTGTGGTTCTATCCCTTGAGGCAAATTGGAGGTCACTTTCAAATCTAAGATTTTCTTGGGCTGATAGCAGCAGGTTCCAAACATGCTACTCATCAGCATCTTTTAACTCTGGGGCAACGGAGTCTGAGGAGCTAAGACGGAGAGTCCTTGTTTTGTTTTTATTTGTCCACACCCTGTTTGTGACATATCCAATCCTTAGCCCTTAATGTTTCTTTTAAACCGTTCTGAAACCTGAAAACTGATGCCTTTGAGGCTCAAGTTCTCCGCAGTCTTGACTCTAGAGATAAGTTAGGTTGAATTCAGCTAATTAATAAATTAACATTATAGTTTCACAGAGTCCAAGTTTTGCAAATCACTGCCGAACTTCTACAACAAAACACAAGCCTGCATATAATCTAAATTGCACCGTTAGTGGTAGGTGGAAATTAAAAAATTAATGTTGCTTAGAAATTAGTAATCTAATCTTTCACCAGGTGGCTAAGAATGGTAGAACAGTTCATTTGTGTGAATGAAATGTGAATCTTTCTTCAGTTTGTTTAATATTAGAAATTAAAGAAGAGAAAGATTCGAAGCATTTCAATAATATTTGAAGCCTTCTTAAGGTGATCGTTATAGCAAAACTCTCTGAAAGGAAACAGATCTCTCTGGCTTCTTCAGTAGACAAACTGTGATGGTGAGAATCAAATTAGCACTAAGAGTTTTAAAATATTGATAGCAATCACTCCATGTGCAGGCTTTGCCAATTAATAATTAATTTTACCTTGAATAACTGTAAGAGTCAGACTTTTTTTTTTGCCCCATGCTTTCACTTGGCAAGAATGTTTGACTTTTTTTTCCTCAATGTTATCAAGTCTCCAACACATAACTCACATTTTAAGTGGTTAGTTGCTGGAATTTATTTTGTGTGACTTCATAAAATGAAAGAAAGTTTGTCATGAAAGGTTTGGAGAAGGTGTGAGTCATTTCTCTGACTGATTTATATGTGGCATCGGTGGATTCTTACTGTCACTGCCTATTATGTACTTCTCACGGTGAACCTATTTTGAAAAAGTTTTCAAGGGCCATATCCAAAAGTAGGGAGAACAATCTTCATCCTCTGCAGGCTGATGATTACAAAAGGATTATAAGGTTGTTTCAGAATGATATTTTCTCATCAAAATAAGAAGCATCTTCCAGTTTTTATGGTGTTTTATTTGAGCAAGGTAATTTTGCTTCAACCTTTTCCCAATACCATGAGTGAACAACCTTCTTGCTATGATGGTATTTTGACGTTAAAGATGTTACGCTGTCTAAACCTTGATCTTGCCCTAACAGTTGGTAGAAAAGCTATATCCTAATTTGCTTTAACTACTCAGTAGTTATAAAGAAAACAAAAATCCTCACAACTGGACCAATAAGAAACATCATGATAAATGGAGAAATACTGAAGCTGTCAAGGACTTCATTTTACTTGGATCCACAACAACACCTATGGAAGCAGCAGTCAAAATATCAAATGACGCATTGCATGGGGCAAATCTGCTGCAAGAGACCTCTTTAAAGTGTTAAAAAGCTAAAATGTCACCTTGAAGACTAAGGTGCACCTGCCTCAAGCGATAGTGTTTTCAATAGCCTCATGTGCATGAGAAAGCTAGGCAATGAATAAGGAAGACCTAAGAAGAATTGATGCCTTTGAGTTATGGTGTTGGCAAAGAATATTGAATACACCATGGATTGCCAAAAGAACGAACAAATCTGTCTTGGAAGAAGTACAGCCAGAATGCTCATTAGAAGCGAGGATGGTAAGACTTTGTCTCATATACTTTGGACGTGTTATCAGGAGGGATCAGTCCCTGGAGAAGAACACCATGCTTCGTAAAGCAGAGGGTCAGCGAAAAAGAAGACCCTCAACGAGATGGATTGACACGGTGGCCCCAACAATGGTATCAAGCATAACAACTATTGTGAGGATGGCGCAGGACTGGGCAGTGTTTTGTTCTGTTGTGCATAGGGTCATTATGAGTCAGAAATGACTTGATGGCACTTAACAAAAACAACAACCCAGTAGTTATCTATTCACTAGAGTACTGGAATTAATTTTATATTGTATTTTTATTTTGATAAATGAAAAAGTAGCCAACGTAGTTGTCATGGATTAAATTGTGCCCGCCAAAAAATGTGTGTAGCAACTTGGCTAGGTAATGATTCCCAGTATTGTATGATTGTGTTATCTGATGTGATTTCTTTATGTGTTGTAAACTCTACCACTATGATGAGATTGTATGTGATCTCCTCATGTGTTGTAAATTCTATCACTGTGATGAGGTTATACTGATGAGGTTGACAAGATTACTGTCTTAATGCAATCTCTTTTGAGACATAAAAGAGAGAAACAAGCAGAGACACATGGGAACCTCAGACCACCAAGAAAGCAGTGCCGGGAGCAGAGCTTGTCCTTTGGACCTGTGCACAGGTTCCTGTGCAGAGAAGCTCTCAGACCAAGGGAAGATTGATGACATGGACCTTCCTGCAGAGCCAACAGAGAAAGCATTCCCCTGGAGCTGACACCCTGAATTTGCACTGGTAGCCTACTGGACTGTGAAGCAATAAACTTCTCTTTGTTAAAGCCATCCACTTCCGTTAGAGCAGCATTAGATGACTGAGACAGTAGTCAACCATTGAATCAACAACTATTTACTGAGTGCCTGGTATATGCCAGGCATTGTTCTAAATGAAAACAGACTCAAAGTAAGCTTATATCATGCTAAAACAGTTATTCAAGAAGATTACTGTGTGAGGAAAAGAGGACTCACTGCTTAGGAGGCACTAAGCTTCCTTTAAGGGTGATGGAAAAAGTTGGAAATGGATAATGGTGATGGTTGCATGCATGATAAATACAATTAATGACATTAAAGTGTACATGTAAAGAATGTTGAAATGGAAAATGTTTTGTTACATACAGATTTGCTATAATAAAAAAAGAGTATTACTGTATTTCCTATTTTCTAAAATGGTAGAAGATGTTTATAGCCTTTGGACCTTATATCAAAATGTTTCTGCTTTTAAAAATCACCAGTACCTTTCTGCTAAAAGCCTGGGCTTAATTACTGTGAGTCTGTGCATTCAATCTTGGAGTCATCCTTGACTCCAGCTACAGGAAAAGTCTAATTTCCCTAAGTGACCTGGTTAAGGTGTTTGAATATTGCACCTAACACAGTGCCTGGCACACTTATTTGTTGAATGCTCTGTGTGCTATAATCCTGGACTTAAGATATTTGTTTAGTCACCTGCCTTGTCCCGTGGTGCTTTTTGCCTTTGTTTCAGTGTTGGTGCCCAGGCTCCAACTTGACCCGACTGTTCAATCTGTTTGTCACTACCCAGCCTATACTGAGCAGTTTTCAGAAAATTAATTGCAATATTAATGTAAGGCTTGCAAGTATTGACTATTTTGAATAAAAACTCAGAAACAGAAGGAAATGTTTTTATTTCGGTCACCACCTGACCCAAGCTGTGGTATTTTCAGTCGCCTCATATGCATGCAAAGCTGGACAACGAATAAGGAAGACTGAAGAAGAATTGATGCCTTTGAACTATGGTGTTGGTGAAGAATATTGAATACACCATGGACTGCCAAAAGAATGAACAAATCTGTCTTGGAAGAAGTACAGCCAGTCCTTAGAAGCAAGGATGACAAGACTTTGTCTTACATACTTTGGACTTGTTATTGGGGGGATCAGTCTCTGGAGAAGGACATTATGCTTGGTAGAGGGTCAATGAAAAAGAGGAAGACGCTCAACAAGATGGATTGACTCAGTGGCTGCAACAATGGGTTCAAACATAGCAGCGATTATGAGAATAGTACAGGAGAGGACAGTGTTTTGTTCTGTTGTGCATAGGATCACTGTGAGTTGGACTGACTCTATGACACCTAACTGCAACTATTATGAATAAAGGTGAGGCTACTGATAACGTTTCATAAACCACAATATCATTACTAATAGGATTTGTATGGCTTATAATGTTTCCACCAACTCCTATTCTACTGATCAAATGGCATAAGTGGTAAGACTTGCCAGTGAGTTAGACATTTATGGTTTTCTATATTTACACATGAGATTTACATGGTCATGCCAATATTTTAATGTCAGTAGATATTGTCACATGCGAAATGTAAGTGAGGCAGAATTTAATCCAGTCTTCAGATGGATTTTATTTTGTTCTTTATAGTTACTCATAAAGAGAGAGAGAGTATCTGTAAAAACAAAGATGTACCAAGAGTATAGTATTTTTCATTTTTCCAGATTAGGTAGAAGCACACTTACAAATTACTTGTTCTAGTCATAGTAGAGCTCCCAATGTAAGTTGACAAGAAACACTATAATGTTTTATATTCAACCTTTCAAAACCCTGTTAATTATGCATAAGACAATACTCTTCAATAACATTGAGTACACAAATGAAATCATTAGTTTTATATTCCAGAACACCACATCTATTATAACTATGCATCTGAATGCCTCTACACTAATTTCTCAAAATCACTTTTTCATACATTATTATATGATATCATAAATGAATATGAACTGTATTGTATAGTGGATAAAATTGTGCACAAAGGGCCTTAACTTTTGAAAGTTATAAACCTATTTCCTTGACATGGAAGGGACGCTTTCTGGACAGCCTGTGACAATTAAAGGAGAGGTGTTTATCAACCACTTACTGTTGTCTTTATTTCATTAAATAGGCCCTCTTACAAATATGTCATCCACCCCAACATGCTTAACATGCTACCATGGCAGTGACAGTGTAGGTAGAAGTGGGTCTTTGTGGTGGTACCTCCTAAGAATATGTGGCTGGCTGGAGAAAGGTGGCCTTGCTTCCTGTGAAGCAAGCCTGATAATGATGGGATATCCAGGGTGTAGCTGCATATTCCTTTAAGTTTCAGGCGTTCTAGAGAATTTTTTTGAGAAGTAAGAGAAGAAATGCACAGTATACATTTAAAATGACTTTGTGAAATGATATGATTTGCCAAAATGCACATTATTGTAATTTAGCCAAGATAGGTGGCCAATTGAATGTTCCCAGAAATGTAATTGCCTACATGCCATTTTACAAGGCCCTTTCTGATAGAGCTAGCAAAATGAACCTTTTTATTTCAATATCCATTCGGTTAGAAATGCATCCATTACTTATAAATGATAACTCTTTTTTTGTTGTTGGCTACTGTAAATACAGATGAAAGGTCATTTATAATAATGTATTTTTTTCTACTTTTGTATTTGTGAAAATTATTTTAAAATATACTGTATGTTATCTTAAAATTTATTATAAACTGTGTATTTGCTTAAAAAGAGAAGGGAAGTATAATCTGAGAAAGACAACCATGTCCAAATAGAGGATAGTTCTAGTTATGCATTTTAGAGCCAGGACTTACAGGATGGAAATATTCTCTGAGTTTTCATTGTTAACAACCGGATAATACTTTTTCAGACTTCACTGATCCGAACAGAAGCAATTAAAATACAAAAATAGGATCATATCTATTACAGAAACAGTACATTTTAACTGGAAAAGACATGATTTATACGTCGGTAGAATCAGCGGTAGTTTTATTTTACAGTTCTAAAGTGTAAACACATGAATCACTTCACAGCCACTGGGATTGCTATAATAAAAAAATATGGAAACTAACAAGTGTTGGTGAGGATGTGGAGAAATTGGAACCCTCATCCTTTGCTGTTGGGAATGTTAAATGGTTCAGCAGCTGTGGAGAACAGTTTGGTGACTCCTCAAATAGTTAACCATGGAATTACCAAATGACTCAGCAATTCTACTCCTTGGTATATGCCTCAAAGAATTGGAGAACAGGTACTTAAACAAATACACGTACGTGCATGTTCATAGCAGCACTATTCACACTACCTAAAAGGTGGAAAACTGATGAAATGTCCATCAACAAATGAATGGATAAGTAATTTGTAGTACATACACACAACAGAATATTATTCAGCCATAAAAGAAATGAAGTACTGGTGATATGTGTGGAAGAACCTCAAAAATATTATGCTAAATTAAATAAGTCAGATACAAAAGGTCCTATATCGTATGATTCCATTTATATGGAATATCCAGAATAGGTAAATCCATAGAGACAGAAGGTATATTGGTGGTTGCTAGGGACTGGGGAGAGTGGAGAATGAAGAGCAACTGCTTAATGGGTACTGGGTTTTATTGGGCTGACAGAAATATTTTGGAACTAGATAGAAATAGTAATTGCACAACATTGTGAATGTACTAAACGCCAATGAATTGTTCCCTTTAAAATGGTTAGTTTTATGTTGTGTGAATTACACTTCAATAAATTAAAAAAAATTTTAGGCAAAAGATGAACACATGGTTATAGCAGGAATGGTTGCCTCAGTTAATAATTTTGTGAATGATTGTCTCAATAAGCATTTCCTTGTATGAGTAAATTGCCCCTTAATAGTACTCACTTCCAGTACATATGATTTGTCATCCTGTCAACAGCCAGAACAACACTGCCAAGGCTGTTCTGTAACTTCCCTACAGCAGCCACACCCTGACAGTCATTCCCAACTTCCTCCTTCCCAACAGAAATTAAATTAGTCTGGTATTTCACCCTATTCACACATGGCCCTGTGCTTCAGAGGAGGCTAGGCCCATCCCCAGCTACAGGGTTCGAGTTAATTCAAGTTGGTCTTAGAGCATCCCCTTACCAATGATTGTTCAGATGTAGACATGGGACACAATTTTGGCAAGAGGAAAATTTTGCTGGGGGCTTTCTTGAAAAGGTTTATTCACTGTTAAGGGGCGTTGGGGGGATGGTGGGAAGGAGGAGACTAGATGGTCCATCTTTCACTGGCCATTGTAGAGTTTTAATGTAGTACGTTGAACTGCTGCCGTCATCTTGCCACCAGCCTGAGGATGTAATCAACATACAGGAGTGGGCAAAGCTAAGTACGAGAGATGGAGCCCTAACACCTGGAGCCTGCCCTACCTAATGTTGTGATAATAAATGCCCATATGATTTAACTTGTGTTTTCTATTACCTGAGACCAAAATCTTCCTAAATGATGCAGGAAGTGAGATAAGGAGACCTCAGAGTTGTAGCCCTGAGGTGACTCTACTGTCACCTTAGGCCAATTCCTGAAGTCTTCTAACGTGTCTCATATAGGAATGCAGACAAGAGTCAAGGTGATCTGGGCTGCTTTCCTGTTAGTTGCTTTTGGACAGTTACTACAATATAAAGACAGAAGAGTCCCATGGATGTTTGCCTTCCCATACCACAATGTCTCCTTCCAACCTTTCTTTCCCAGCCTAAAACTTAAAGATGAATTAATGATAGAAAAAGTTTGAATGTCCTTAACCAAGAGATCTGTTGATGCTGCACTGTACTGATCCATCATTTCCTATTCTATTCCTTTGCAATGAGAATTAGGAAAAAATACACACTGAGAATCGTTTTTAGGCAAATATAATAAAAAGCAGATGTTTCTAAATTTCCAGTGTGTTGAGACAGATTGTCTCCTTTGTCACTCTTCCCTTTGTGCCTTTGCTGTGTCTTAAACATACCACAATGTCACACACTTTCAAGCTATTTTTTAAGTACTGAAATTCTGTTTATTATTTCCAAATGAAATCTGTGGATCAGCCCCCAGCCCCCTCCCTTGCAAAAAAAGCCGTAACAGAGTAAATTGATTTTATATGTTCAAATTTATAACTGGAGACTTTGGGGTGACCATTGCAATTTGACATTTAGCTTTAGTAACTGACTCATTTCTCTAGTTCTTTTTTTTTTTCAGGCTCCCATGTTGAGAGAAATCTGATTCACACAGATAAGCAGTTGCAAATGTATGGATTTGTTTGTTTGTTTAAGAAACTTGCTTTGCAATCTCTAGGTTCTTAAATAAGAAGGGTAGAAAATACTCTATTCAAAGTCCACAGAAAGGCAAGTCAATCTGGTTGCACAACTTAATGAATTGGACATTTCCAATATGCTACAGTAGGTATATAATACTCTCATGTGTGAATTTTTTAAATATCCATTTTATAAGTAGTTAAATGCTATTTAAATAAAGAAATTAATATGGCATCGTTTCTGGAACCCCTGAAGTACCCCAGCACACCTTGAATGCGAAAGCCACTGTTTAAAATTATATTTTAAAACACTTTTCATAACACATAGCAATTTTTTGATGACCTTTCATTCTCCCTTGAGCAGTTTGAAGGCAGGGATTGTGTCTAATTTATGTCTGTATCCCTGGTGCTCTCAATTTTAGGCACCTGCTTTTATTTTTACATGACTGCCCTATCCTTAAACCTAGAGCTTCCCAAGGCAATCTGCCTCCTCCACAGAGCATAGTGCCCAGTTCACAGTAGACCTACTGAGTGAATTGTATGAGAACCCAGGAAACATTTCTCTGCATATTCTGATCATTTCTGTTTATAAAGGACCAAATTAGGGGGTTGATCTTAACAAAGTTTCCCTATAGAATGTATATGCGTATCCATTTATGGTAATTTTTAATTCTCTTAAAGTGTAAGATTAATAGATGTTCACTGTAGAAATTTAGAAAATACAAAAAAGTACAAAGAAAATAATCCTTGTATTGATTTGCAAACTGTGGAATGTTTGCATTTCCTTCTAGTCTTTCTTCCCTGCGTGTATTAGTTAATACAATTTTACATCTCACTTTCTTCACTAATATATCGTAGGCATTTCCTCATGCCATTACATTTTTTTCATAAATCTAATTTTAATTGCTTTGTGAAGTTATTTCATCTTATGGAAGTACCATGGTTTATTTCACCCACAGTTTATTGTTAGACATACAGTTTCTAATCTGCTTTTATAAATCATACGTTAAATAATGCTATGGTATTCTTCCACATAATATGTCAACTTGCAAAGCTATTTGTTTAGGATAAATTCCTCAAAACAAAAGAGTACCGGGTCAAAGGAACAAACATTTTCAAGGCTTTTGTTGTATTTTTGTTTTAAATAAATTTGTAAATGTACCTATGATATTGGGGAAGGAGACATAGTATCTGCTTGGTTGTGGTTGGTTAGTTGTTGATGCCTCAGAAAATGAACTTTTCTATTCAGGATTTTAGAATTTAGATGACAGTAAAAGCAACCGCTAAATTATATTTATCAAATTGGGCGGATAACAGAACCAGGCACCATGCTATTTTAAGAGAAATGGCTTTCAGACACTATATCCTTAAGTTCTGAGTTCCTTGGAGATTCTACTATCCAGGGCCTATTTGTAGCCCTGGTTTTTGCTGGATTTACATTTCCCGAGTTTCATTTGCATCTGACCTTTCCCTAAAGAGAAAGGAATAGAACCTCGTCTGGGAGGCACTCAGAGTAAGAACCAGCACCCATTTACTTTCTCATAGGCTGACCTCAGGTTCTGGATGGAAGAATACATTCCTGATTTTGCATTAACTCAATTTTGCAATAACAAAGCTTTTTAAAGATCATGTGCAGAAAGACCTGATAGAGTGGGAACATCATCTTGTTTCAGGGAAAGGATAATATGTATAAGGGGAAATGTTGAAACTGAATTTTTATATATTTAAAAATTTAACCTATTTACCCAGAGGCAGAACTGATTTCAGGACCAAGTAAAAAACCACAGATAATTTTAAATTCCTACATTATTATTTGATTTAAAGTCATATCTTTCTTCATCAAGATCATATCAGTCTAATTCCAAGAGAAACATCCAAGGGGCTTGAATGAAATTTCTTTTTTTTAATGTAAAGAAATGGCACTTTTTTTTTTTTTTTTAAACAAATCGGCTTTTCACAGTGGCAGACTTGCAGCTGTTAACTAATCCCATAACGAGAGGTATTTACCCACACATTTTCCAAATTAAATATGGGTACATGCAGGCCTGGCTTAAGATCCTGTAATACAGTCACTTTTCTTGCTAAGGAAAAAAGAAAACAAACCAAAATCGCCCCAAGGATTATAAGCACTGTGGGAGAGGTGAGAATAAAAAAGCCAGAGAGAGAGAGAGAGAGGAAGGATGTGTGTGGCTCTGTAGAATGTGCACTTAGGACAGAGTAGAGAAGAGATTGCAGGGACCATTAAAGCATAATCCAAGTACCTGAGCATTGCTTAGAAGATCTGATCAGTTACCCAGAACAAGTCATGCTTACATTATCAAGATCTGGGTATTAAAGAACTGTCACTCAGGCAAGTACTGACAACTTTTTTTGCTAGAAGGTGTTTGAAATGTTTTTCAGAATTGCTGTGTAATTTCTATTTGCCCTTCCCATAAAAGATTTTTTTTCAGATATTGAAATAACATTTTTACATCCTCAATTTAATTTGCATTCCGTTCAACACTGTTTTTGGAAACAAGAAATGAATCCTGTACCGGGCTAAAACTTAACATTGCTTATATAGAAGGATAGCATCTCCCCCTAGCCTGCACATTTTGAGCCTCCCATTAAATTTTATTCAGAAGTCCCTTACCAGCCAAATGTATTGTTTCCATGGTTACAATTAATGGGGAAAGCAATTTATAAGACTGATGTAAAAAATGAGCACTTCATCAGCCCCCCTGCTGGTCACATTTAGAGACTGGAGGAAGGAGGTGCTCTTGTGGGGTTGGCAGAAGCTCTGTGGTATAAAGGAGGCAAAACAATGAAAGCAGAAGTCAGAAGTGTCTTTTTAAGTGTAAGGAATTCCTTTTGAAGACTTTATTAGGAATTGGAAAATGCCACTAAATTGTGACATCTTTGCACGCACTTTCTATTTACAGAATCCACTCCATGATGCTCTTCTCCCCCCATTCACTACAAAAAAAAAAAAAGATGTTGCTCTTCCTTTAATTGCTGGAACAGATTTTATGGCCTTTGGTACATGATAGGTAGACCCAAGATGGAATGAGAGCCTTGGTGAAATGAAGGAATGCACTCATTACCTCTAGTTGTCTGTAATTAATGGTTAGTCAACATTTCTGTCACAACATTTAAAGTTTTAGGTGGTTATGACCCCATCATTAAAATTTTCTCTCAATTCCCATTTTTTAAATTTATTTCTTGAGATAACATATAATGAGGCGAAATCAGTATCAGTTCATACCATTCTGCAAAATGTTTAAGTGAAGATCAAAGAACCATAATACAATTTCCTAAGCATTGAAGAAGGCCTTAATCCTGCTGGCCCTTAGCCCCAGCCCGGAAATCTAGCATGAAGAATTCTTGAAAAATTCAGTGCCCTGCTTTACAGTGCTCACATGCCATTTGAATGGGACAGCCAACTTTTTTTTTTTTTAAATAATAGAGTGTGAGCAAGCATATTTTAGGGTGAATAAATTTGGTTTAATTGCTTATAAGCAAGTCCGTTTAAGAAACTATTTGTTTATGTTTTCAGCACCACAGCTCTACTAGATTGCCAGAAAAGGCACTGATAACAACATATTTTCCCCTCCAGAGGGCAGTCTGCCTCTACAGAATACACGCAGTTCCGGGCAGCATTTGAGCATAGAGAACAAGTATGTATACTTATTTTTAAAGCCGTGAATGTAAATAATTCTTTTTCTTTTGGATGAAGCTATAGGAAAAATCTATATTAGAAAATTATAGATTGTGTATAGTTCTATGTGTGTGTTTTCCTCCCACCGTTTTATGTAGTCTTGCTGACCAGTTTTTTTTTCTTTTAACAATTGAAGGCATTTGTGAATAAGCATTGAGCGAGAGAGGTAACAAATAAGGTCCCAAACGGAGGGAGAAAATGGTAATCGGGAGAATAAGAGAAACATCAGGCCCAGCTGTAGATTAACAATGTATTTATATTAAGAATTCGAGGGTCTACAAATTGCATCACAAATGCAGAGAAAGTAAAACACACCATCTGATAAATATATATTTTTTTAAATACAAAAATTAATTTCAATTTAAAGAGGTTTCTATCTGCAGCTGGAGATATTTAAATTGAAGAGTGTTAGAAAGTAGGTATTTCTCTCCTGTTTGATGTATGTCTCTGTCTAAGAGAGGACTGGATTAAAGAGAGGCAACTATTCCAGAAGAGAATGAGAACCTTTCAAGAGGCGCTGAAATGCGTGTAACTGATGCACAGATAAATACGCGACAACAGAATCCCAAACAGTCCAATTGCATTTTTTCTGGGCTTTAAAGGAGTCGTTCCACTTTCTGCTGACCAAGGAAAAAGTGCTTAGAGATATTGTTAAGGCTTATTTTAAGGGTGTGTGAAAAATGATCAAGCTGCAAATTATCATTTCAGTAAATCAGCTTCACTGGGCAAAATAAACCACCTTCCTGGTGCAGAAATTCCTAAACACTGAAAAAATTATACAGTTTTTATTTATTGAAAAAACATGAAACAGAAATGTGTAAAACACTCCTTGAAAACACAGTAACTAATATAGGGGAAAATGCTCAGAAACTTATGTCTTGGGAATATTACAGGAATCTGCAGCTCACACTGATTCTCACATCGTGAATGCAAGTTTGGAAATACCTTTGAGAATTTCTCTTTTGCTGCCTGCCTGCGTATTTACTCGCAAGCATTTTCTCAGTTCTTTCTCTAAAGCAGTTTAAAAACGTGATTTTCTGTCAAGATGATTTTGTGAAGTGCAATTTAGTTATTTTCTTCTCACTCCATATGTTTTTATTAATGTGCAATTACATAGAAAGATAACAAACTGAAGAACACGAGCACAGAATTTATTGTCTCTAAATGAAGAGGAGTAACTGTAAATAGTTTAAAATTTTTGAAACTTATATTTTTGGAGCCAGATATCAAATCATTCAGCTTTGTAGTCTGCAATTTATGACGGCTGCGGTCGAGCCAGGTGGAGCAAGAGCCGAAAAATGGCAGGACAATTACTGTAAGGGAAGATCATGGAGGAGTCTTGTCAGTTCCCATCGCGAAATTTAATCAGGTTACATAGAGTGATGTGATCCATCTTGTTAGCCCATTCTGAACTATTTTGAAAATATAAATTACAAACCTTTCCAAATTTAGAACATAGCAAGAGGTTATTTTAGCAAGTTTATTGTGTTCAAACAGCCTATTCTATGTTATATTGACATTGTTCTATCCTGTCATAGTTGCCAGGGCCAACATATGTATTGTAAACTCTTCTTTTCCAGAACTATAGGTCAAGTATAAAATTTCTGTGTATATCAAACTAGCTCATCTTTGAGGGAGTATTTCTGCCTGCCATTAACATTTGGGTACTGTTTTTGCCCTCCAGTCTAAACAAATCTTGAAGAAGTTATTTGTATTATGTCCTTTTGTTTTAAATGAACACTACTTAAAACAAATTAAATATTATGATAAAAGAATGTACAAAATACTACTTAAGCCTTCCAAATATTTAAAGAGCTATAAGATTGGGTAGACTGGTTATTTTTCACTAAAAATTGAAGGCTTTCAGCCTGTGAAATCTGTGGGCATTTTTGTCATCAATATTGATAGAACTCATGAGAATGGTACGGTCTCTCTCTCCCTCTGTATAAAATAATACAAAAAAAAAAACCTAGTTCTTCCATTACTAATGAGGTACACCTAATCAGCTATTTGTAAATTGGAACTTTTGCCAAAATGTGTTAACTTTTATGGTCTATCAAGTGTATCATGCACACTGCAGAATTCATACAGCTGTATTTGCCTTGTTCCCACTGACACCTTGGGAACAATATGTACAGAGAAAAGGGGTGGGAGGCTTTTCTATGGCTTGGAAATTTAATAATTCACCTTGTGTATGTATGTACTATTAAGTGATCTTAACATCTTGATTTTTTAAAAAAAAGTTGTCTTATACAGGCAGTTCCCAGATTATGAACAAGTTCCATTCATAAGTCTGCCTTTAAATCGAATTTGTACGTAAATTGGAACACTTAGGTACGGTGCGTATCTAACACCAGTTAGTCAAATATTTTTCTTAGTTTATAATATATAGTGTACCTTTCTATACATAAAAAAATTACAGAAGCACTTTCATATACACTAAAACATCTCTAACATAATAAAATAGTAATAATAGTGTTTTGATGCGTGTCGCAAAGCACCCGTTTGTTATCATGAACCATCGTATGTACCTCAAATTTTTAGTATGATAGGCTTTACAGGGGTTGGTTCATAACTATGGGTTGTACGTGTAAGTCATGTTCATAACCTAGGGACTGTGTGTATATAAATTCTCTTTAAAGTATGAAAAAATGTACTATTTTTTTTTTTAGTCATCTGAAGAAAACTCAATTTAACTAACTTCCACATTTGGTTTGAAGAGCAGAAGAGAAGCACTTAGCAGTGTGATTACCCCCTCTGTCTTTTATCTGCATTGTCCTGCCCTTTCTTGCCACCTTCCATAGCCAAGTGCAAAAAAAAAAAAAAACCCCACAGTGAGAATCCTAATTTTTCAACCATCCTGTATCTTTGCTGCTAGACTCTTAAATTCTGCTTGGGTTTATAACATTTGCGTTTGCTCTTATTACACCAAAAGAAATTCCTTCAAATGCCTACTTACTTTCTCCCCATTTCTTTCATTTGCAGATGAAAGGCAAATGCAGATTTAAAAAAAAAATAAATACGATGTGGTTAAGACCATTCATCATACTCCCTGTTTGCTGGGTCTTTGTTTCTGTATCATGCTGCGTGCATTGCATTACATTTCTGAACCTGTTGTGAGGTTTTGGGGTTTTTTTTTTTAAGCATTTTTCTTTTGTAGTTTATTAAAATAAAAATATTTTCTGTCAGTAGAAATCCCATTGGTTCTTCTGGAAATCTTGCCCCACAGGCCTTTGCAGGACAAGAACAGATTGTCTGGGGCCTAATTCTGAGCATTGTTTTTTATGAGGAAATCAAAAGTATAATTGCTAAAACCCAGTGTGTCCTTTTATGTCTGCAAAGGAGAATTAAATTGCTGGTGGCAAAACAACAGGGGATAGAGAGAAAGGATGCGATACAGACCCTCTGGAATTAGGGTTTGTTGTTAACAGTAAAGGGAGAATACACTTCAGAGTGTACCCAAGTGAGCATGAGTTTGGCAGGTAGATCATGGTACCCACAGAGCATGGTCCAACGACAACAGAAAACGAATAAATGCAATAAAATGGTCTCTTTGGCCATTCAGCTTGCTGCTGTCAAATTCTCTATTAAAAGTCCTAAATTTACAAAATGGTAGAGGAAAAAACCCTGATTAAAACTTAGAAGATGGAATAGCAAATACCTATGAACTCTGGTCTTTTCTAAGATAAAAATCTTTATAATACTGAGGATTTTTTACTTAGAAATGCTCTTTTTCAATATTTTTCATTATAGGACTACTCTAGCTATTTGACCTGTGTTTTCATGTTTAATTCTGTAGAGAAAGAGTTGGAGATTTCTATTTAATTTTAACTAATTCCACTTTATAAATCTGATAATTAAATGATGTGTCTTGATTTGGAACCTGCAGCATGACCATTCTAGATTCCTGAGTTTAGTGAAGTTCTAAGACCATCACTAGAGATTTGTCTTTTATCTGAATACTGAGACAATTTTGAATTTTGCCAGATGACATATAGCAACTTCAGGTACGTTAGAGTAAAAATGCAAAGACAAAAGATTCTGTGAAAATACTTGGTGTTCCAGTTTTAATTGGGAGGTAGCAAAATCGATTTAAAACAAAGTTAGTGCTGAAATCATGACAAAACCTAGTGGTATGCTGTGGTGGACAAATGGTTAAAACATACACTCATTGGAGTATGAAGGCAGTTCTTCTCTGCTGTCAGATAGTTTGACCAGTGTCAGGCTATCCTGGCGCGTGCCGCATACCTTCTTGCATCATAAATAAAACAGACAAATTACTTTTTTTTTCTTCCCTAGGATGGAATAAGCACCATGAGAGGGGAGGGAAAAGGATTAAGGGGGGGAGGGGTGATTTGGAGGGTCTGTGGGGGGAGGAAAGAATTAGAGGGGAAAGAAAAAAAGAGAGAGATCCTTTCAGCCCCTCTATGAATCTCTGCATGGCAGCCGAGAACAATGAGAAAACCAGGCAATTACCTAGAATCCTGTTCCCTTATCGAGACATAGAAAATATATTCTTGCACAAGATTTCCTTCCATCCCCCAGCCCCCAATAGCCTCCTCCCCTTCTCCGGTCTATCTAATTCAGTTCTTTAGCGAAAGGCCCAGCAGATGTAACAAAGGGAGAAGGGTTTCTGAAACTTGAGGGCCCGGCCTTCCAGGTCTGCAGGAGGAAATATATTTTTTAAAATTCTGTGCCCTTTCAGACTTTGCTAACCTCTGAAATCATACCAGTGGAAAATGAGCAGAAAGATATTTTATAGCCTGAATTCTTTTCTTGATTCCCTGAAAATCAAGTTTCGAGGACACTAAATCACTTGGCCCAAATGCACTTAGCCGGCATATCCCTTCGGCCTTTAGGCATTCCACCCTGAAGTGTGAATACGGATTCTGGACTCTGAAACACTTTTACCCAGGAACCTTCCAGAATTCCACTGAGGCTTTTTGCTTTATTTCTTATTTAATCATTGCAGTCCTGCAAAATGTTGCCCCCACCCAACCTTTTCCTTTGATTAGGCACCAATGAATGAAGATGCTGGTTGCACTGGTAATTTGACATACTTTACCAGAGTGGCTAGAAAGTCTGCCCTTTCTTCACCTGTGTGCTTCCATGCCACAGCACTTAGGACTTGTATAGGAGAATAAGACATAAATAAATACCTGCCTCCCTTGAGGCGTTTATCATTGGAATGTGTGGATCCCATTTTAGGCTGAAGGGAAAGTGTTTGATTAACCAGCCTATTGAAGAATGACATTTAAGTGAGACTATGTGTCTGAACCCAGGTCATTCATACTCAAGGATGGCAAGAGTGGACCTGTATATGAGCTCCTGTATCCTACATCCACCTCCTCCCACAATCAGCAAGATGTATTTTGAATTGTCTTGAGTGGTGACAGCTTATAATGTACCATTCATATTTCTGATCATGACCAGTAGTTCATAAAGTGACACTGCTGCCTGGTGTTAGGGTGTGGTTGATGGCTGCTTCCAAAAATTTCTCTCTGTCCTCTTTACAGTAGCTGTACAACTACTCTGACAAGTGGGATACCCAGGCTTTCCCATGGCAAAGCTTATTCAACATCGTGCTAGTAAGAAACTTAAGTTTCTTCTAGGAAAAACAATTAGCAAAATCCCAGACTAGGAGATTGCCCAGACTACCTCCCAGATAACATTTGTTGGCATTTACTGGCTTATTTAACCTTTTCCTTTAAGTAAAATAGATTTACTTGGAAATACCATTGTTTCTTATGGAGTGGTGGTGGTCGGTGTCAAAGTGGATGCAAAGTGCTTTGACATCTATTTTGCCTTAAACTGTGTTTCCATCTTATGCAGCTTTTCACTGTGTTTAGTTTCACAACTTGTTTGTGAGTAAGGAGGAGCCAGAATCCTGGTTTACACTTCTTGTGAGATCTAGAGGTTTGCAACGGGACGTTTGTGGGTTCGAGTCCCAGTTTTGCCTCTTACCTGGCATGATATTAGGGAAAATGATGACTCTTACTTAAGCTAAGCCTTAACTCCCTTGTCTATAATTTTGGGGACAAAAATTCATCAGGAGTCTGGTGCATTTTAACAAAAAAAAGTTTATCATATCACTTGATAGACTACAAGATGCCTACAAATGTTAGTTATAATTATTGTAGTATGTACTCCTAAGTGGTTGGTGAATGAGGCAGCAGTTAATCCAAGATAAGCCTATACTAAGCAGCTATTTTCTCAAGAGTTGTATTGTTTAGGACAAATTACTAAAGATAGAAGCACTTCTGGGTAAATACTAGAAAATATGTTGAAAGATGACAGTGTTCAACTTAAACAAAAAAAATTACTTCAAACAACTTTGTATTACCAGATAGAGAGCACTTTCCTTTTCTCCTTAGAAGCCACATCTGAATTTAACGTAAGTTCCAAAACTCGGTGGTGAATCAAACCATAAAATAATTCAATTAATAAGTCCTTGGTACAATTTGTATATGTCTATAAGCAGAGTCATTATTTTTTAAAAGAGATACTCTTTACTAGTGTTTTTTCTGATATATAGACCAGCTTAACTGGGCCCTTCTAATCTCCTCTCAAATGTCTCCTCTCTAAGATTTATATACTACTGTCTATTACTGACTACCCTTCATTAGGCAAAATCACCTAATTTTCCCTGATTTAATTTTTCTAAACATGTGTTTTAATAAAACTTTGCCACTTAATGTCTTTAATTGTCAAGATAATTGTTTTCATTAATTGTTTTAATTTCCACTATCCACTCTCCTTGGTGCAGTGGTTAAGAGCTCGGCTGCTAACCAAAAGGGGGACTGTTCAAATCCACCAGCTGCTCCTTGGAAACCCTATGGCGCTGTTCTACTCTGTCCTATATGGTCACTATGAGTTGGAATCGACTCGATGGCAACAGGGTTTTTTTTTGGTTTATCCGCTCACCTTCATTATAATCACCCTCACTCCAATGTTTAAAATGGGGCACAGTTATAGACATTGTATGAGGCATTCTGTTAAATAGAGCCCGTGGAGCTGATCAGAATGGCTTTTACTTACAAATCTGATGTATGAATAAAAATGTATAAAATTTGGAGAAATTCTACAAGTCAAACAGAATGAAGGGGAATGATATTTTCTGGATGATTGTTGCACTGAAATGGCTGCCCCTAATTTGTTTTGCTAGGGATTGAAGGTGCCCTGGAAGGATTCCAGTTCACCAACTCAGTAAAACCCAACACAGTTCAAGTCCTTAATTACATGAACTTAAATTGCTCTACAAACACTTACTGGAGTGACTAATGTAAAAAAATACACTAAGGCAAAGACCCTGTTTTTACACTAGCATTATTGGTTTTTAAAAGTATTTAACAAATGAAAGTTTTATTTGAAAGAATTGCTTTAACTTTGGAAGAAGAGCAGACACAGAACGAAAGGGTCAAAGATGATGCTTAATTTAAACGTACAATTAACTCTAAAGATGTTCCTTGGACAATGAAATTCTTTTTTAAATGTTGGAGGATGACAAGCAATTCTGGAGGAACATCAGAGGACAGGGGACACGCTATCATATTCAGATCACAGTTTTGTGAATTTGTGCAAGACTTTTTCTTAATATAACACAAAGATTTATAAGAACCTGTCATCTCCTTGCTCATTGGCTACGTTTTGCATAATACCCTTCGGCATCACTGATACCAACCTTGATGGCATTATTATTGCTATTTACAGACACGTGCTAGTAATGTTAAACCTGAATGGGATTAATACAATAAATTAAGTGATAAAGAATTTAATGCTGTTAACAGTTGGTAGCACTTCTTGACAGCACAAGAAAAGGAATAGCCAGCCTAGACAGACAGACTCTACAATGAGCAAACGCAAAGATTCCTGGTAATTCACTTGGATAAAACTTAACTTTCTTTAAGTGCCCCCCTCCTATTTCATATCCCTCTTTTCCTTCTTTCCTTCCTCCCTTCCTCCCCTTCTTCATTCCCTCCTTCCCTTCTCTCCCTCCTGCCTTCTCTCTTTATTTTCTCCTTCCCTCCCTCCCTCTTGTCCTCCTTCCTTTTTCTCCTCTCTTCTCTGTCTCTCTGCATTGTTTCTGTGTGTGTGAAGATGCATTCTTCATCACCCTTCATCTTCACTGCTTTGTAGTTTTCTGTGTTATTGTCTGGAAATTGACCATTGCCTAGCAATGGAGTGTGTGACTTCTGCTAATAAACCTGCTTGGCTCTGCCTCCCTTCCTCCACAGCTCCCTTTGCCTTCCTTAGCTAGTGCTTTCCTCACTCCCCCTGTCTTCCAGCTTCCACCTCCACACTCTTCATTCTCACAGTGATGCTTCCTGGGGTTCTTTTTGAAATGGATGTTAGCCTTTTGTTCCAGTCTCACTCCGAGCCTGCTCGGGTCAGGCAGCTAGCAGCCTCCCTGGGGCAGTGCTATGTTGAATTTTGGCATGGCTAGGCTGTTTAACAACTCCATCGCAGAGTGCCAGCTTCCTCAGAGATTGAAAGGAGCTGTGATGAACTTTTTCCAAAGGCTCCACTCAAATTTTGAAATGCCAAAGATTCCCGTGGATCACTAAATTATATGGTCATTTTTTAAACCACGCCTTCCCAATAAAAATAAGCTTTCTTTTCCAAACAAAACAAAACAAAAAAATCTAAGTACTCTATGATCTTGTTAACCACTCAAAATTCTCTAGGATCTGTCGTTTGGATTCAATACTTCTTTATTTAAAAAACATTCAAATGTTGTCAACCTTTGTATTGCCGATAATTATGTTTCATCTTTCAGTCATTCACGTTTTCTTTCTTAAAATCATAATTGTGATAAAAGACTTCCTCAGATTTTTTTTTACAAACAGTAGTCATTTCATAAACATTTAGAAAGTTTCCATACTGAGTACAATTTGTTAGAGGTAAAACTAGTTATTTCAGCCCAAATTATCTAGCTCTGTACTTATATAAAGATTGTTTAAATTCAAATACATTTCAATTTCTTTCACGGTATCAAAATTTTCTTTTTCAAACTTATTTTATCTTTTTATATCTATATAGGAGTTCTGGTGCGCAGTGGTTAAGACCTTGGCTGCTAACCAACAGTTTGGCATTTTGAATCCACTAGCCGCTCCTTGGAAACCCTATGGGCAGTTCGCCTCTGTCCTATAGGGTTGCTATAAGTTGCAATCTACTCGATGGCAACGGGTTTCGTTTGTTTTTTTTTTTTTGGTATACCTACATATTTGGATTATGATGTGGCCACAAGCAGGGCAAATAACCCTGTTGCTGTAGAGTCAATTCCAACTCAGATATGATAGGGTAGAACTGCCCCATTGCGTTTCCAAGGCTATAAATCTTTTTTTTTTTATTGTACTTCAGGTGAAGGCTTACAGAACAAATAGTTTCTCATGAAACGGTAGTACACATATTGTTTTATGACATTGGTTAACAACCCCACAACATGTCAACCCTCTCCCTTCTCGACCTTTTTTTTTTTTTTTGGTGAAAATATACATAGCCAAAGATACACTGTTTCAAAAATTTCTACACGCACAGTTCAGTGACATTGACTGCGCTCTTCCAATTGTGCTGCTATTCTCACTTTAGATGAAGGCTTACAGAACAAAATAGTTTCTCATTTAACAGTTCGTACACATGTTGCCCTATGACAATGGTTAACAACCTCACAACACATCCATACTATCCTTACTCAACCTTGGGTTCCCTATCACCAGCTTTCCTGTCCCCTTCTGCCTTCTGGCCCTTGTCCCTGGACTGCTGTGCCTCATTAGTCCCATTTGGTTTTATGGGGCTGTCCACTCCCCAGCTGAACGGTGAACCTCGGAAATGACTTCACCACTGAGCTAAAAGGGTGTCTGGGGGCCATACTGTCGGGGTTTCTCCAGTCTCCTTTAGGCCAGTAAATCTTGTCTTTTTTTTTTGTGAGTTAGAATTATGCTCTACATCCTTCTCCAGCTCTGTCTGGGACCCTCTGTTGTGATCCTGGTCAGAGCAGTCAGTGGTGGTAGCCAGGCATCATCTAGCTGTGCTGGACTCAGTCTGGTGGAGGCCTTGGTAGCTGTGGTCCATTAGTCCTTCGGACTAATCTTTTCCTTGTATCCTGTTCTCTTCATTCTCCCTTGCTCCCGAAGGGGTGAGACCAGTGGAGTATCTTAGATGGCCGCTCACAGGCTTTTAAGATCTCAGACGCTACTCACCAAGGTAGAATGTAGAACATTGTCTTTATAAACTGTGTTATGCCAGATGAGGTAGATGTTCCCTGAGACCATGGTCCCCACAGCTCTCCACCTAGCAATTCAGTCCCTCAGGGAGTTTGGATGTGTCTATGGGGCTTCCATGACCTTTCCTTGTACAAGTTGTGCTGGTTTCCCCTGTATTGTGTACTGTCTCACCCTTCACCCAAGGTACCACTTATCTATTGCCTATGTAGTATTTCCCCCCCACACCGCCCATCCCTGGTAACCAACAAGGGTTGTTACATTTTGTGTGTGAACTTTTTCATGGGTTTTTACAATAGACGTCTCATACAATATTTGTCCTTTTGTGATTGACTTATTTCACTCAGCATAATGTCCTCCAGTTTCATCCATGTTATGAGATGCTTCACAGATTCATCCTTGTTCTTTCTCGTTGCTTAGAACTCCATTGTGTGTATGTACCATAGTTTGTTTATCCATTCATCTGTTGATGGGCATCTAGGTTGTTTCCATCTTTTTTGCTATTGTGAACAATGCTGCCATGAACATAGGTGTGCATATGTCTATTCGAGTGACGACTCTTATTTCTCTAGGATATAGTCCTAGGAGTGGGATTGCTGGATCAAATGGTATGTCTATTTCTAGCTTTCAGAGGAAGCGCCATATCATTTTCCAAAATGGTTGTATCATTTTGCATTCCCACCAGCAGTGCATAAGAGTTCCAATCTCCCCGCAGCCCCTCCAACATTTGTTATTTCCAGTGTTTTTGATTCGTGCCAGTAATGCCAGGGTGAGATGGTATCTCATTGTGGTTTTAATTTGCATTTCTCTAATGGCTAGTGATCCTGAGCATTTCCTCACGTGTCTGTTGGCCGTTTGAATGTCTTCTTTGGTGAAGTGTCTGTTCATTTCCTTTGCTCATTTTTTAATAGGATTATTTGTCTTTTTGTTATAGAGGTGTTGGATTTTCTTGTAGATTATGGAGATTAGACCTTTGTCTGACTTGTACTGTCCAAAAATTTTTTCCCAGTCTGTAGGTTCTCTTTTTACTCTTTTGGAGAAGTCTTTTGAAGAGCATAGGTGTTTGATTTTTAGAAGATCCCAGTTATCTAGTTTATCTTTTGGGGTTTGTGCGTTGATGGTTACGGTTTGTATCCTGTTAATGCCGTGTATTAAGGCCTGTAGTGTTGGTCCTAATTTTTCTTCTATGAGCTTTATAGTTTTAGGCTTTATATTCAGGTCTTTGATCCATTTTGAAGTAGTTTTTGTATACGGCGTGAGGTATGGGTCCTGTTTCATTTTTTTGCAGATAGATATCCAGTTTTGCCAGCACCATTTGTTAAAAAGACCGTCTTTTCCCCATCTGATGGACTTTGGGCCCTTGTCGAAGATCAGGTGACCGTAGGTGTATGGATTTACATCTGGGTTCTCCATTCTGTTCCATTGGTCAGTGTATCTGTCGTTGTACCAGTACCAGGCTGTTTTGACTACTGTAGCTGTATAGTAGGTTCTGAAGTCAGGTAGTGTGAGTCCTCTAACTTTCTTCTTCTTCTTCAGTAGTGCTTTACTTATTCGGGGCTTCTTCCCTTTCCATATAAAGTTAATGATTAGTTTTTCCATCTCTTTGAAGAATGTTGTTGGTATTTGGATCGGGATTGCATTGTATTTGTAAATTGCTTTGGGTAGAATTGTCATTTTCACAATGTTGAGTCTACCTATCTATGAGCATGGTATGTTTTTCCATTTATGTAGATCCCTTTGGGTTTCTTACAGTAGTGTTTTGTAGTTTTCTTTGTATAGGTCTTTTACACACCTGGTTAGATTTATTCCTAAGTATTTTATCTTTTTAGGGGCTATTATAAATGGTATTGTTTTCCTGATTTCCTTTTCATTGTTCTCCTTATTGGTGTATAGGAATCCAACTGATTTTTGTATGTTTATCTTGTATCCTGGTACTCTGCTGAATCTTTCTATTAGTTCCAGTACCAAGGCTATAAATCTTTATGGAAGCAGACTGTCACCTCCTTCTCCTGTGGAGCAGCTGGTGGGTTTGAACCACTAACCTTTTGGTTAGCAGCCAAGTGCTTAACCACTGCACCACCAGGGCTCCTTCATGGAGGCAAATAGTAGTCTTTAATTGTAACTACTTTTGTAGTCAGACAAAGAAATACTGCACTGGATCTTCTGATGAAGGGAAAACATTTAAACCTAGTTTATGTGTCTGTGTGCACAAAACACAGGCATATCACATGGCCTCTTTCAAATCAGGATGTGCTTTCAGTTGTTCTTCACTGCAGTGACCCCCCCGTGTCTTGTAGAACCACAAAAGGGGAGAAAAGTCCATCCCTTGGGGTATGTTTTTCCACTGAATGTGATGAGTGTTCTCAGGAAGGATAACTTGGGGTGGAGTTAACAGCTCCATACCCTCCATCTTATCCTTTCTGGTATTCATTAAGTTAATATAGTATTGCCTACATGGGGCACCTTCTTTGATGGTGAGTACAGTTAAATGCCTATTTAGACATGTCACGGACTAACCAATGCAAGAAGGTGGGTGAAGTGTGGCAGAGAGAGAGAGGGAGGGAGAAAAAGAAGTGTTGCTATATATTTTTAAACTTAAAAATGCTCCTTAACAATCCTTTGCAGCTGGCAGCAGGCTAAGGTTTCTCACACTATGAAAGGAAGTCAGACCATAAATAAACCAGTCTAGCACACCTGGAAAGAATAAAATGCCTTTCTAGGCTTTACACTGTGCTTAGAATGGATACCAGTCTGGTGAGTGCATTGAAGCGGTATGGAAGAATGTGTAAATGCCACATTAGAATAAAGCCAGGGAAATGTTTCCATTTTTAATCTCCAATTTTTAGACTAATGGCTTACGGGAGAAAATATGGAAAGGCATCTTTCAAAGTATTTGGTTTGATATCTTGCCATTGTGTTTAGGGTGATGGACCTCTTTCAAAAAGTAACAGCAGAATAAGACAAAAAAAGATATGGCACTTTCAGAGCCAGATAGAGATTAACAAACTTTCAGAAGTTGTCATAACTTGCACGCTTAGGAATATAATTTAAAGAGCAAACATAAGCAATATATGTCCCCTCTGATGTGCATCAAAAGACCTCATGTGAGCCAATGATTATTAGCTATTTTACCTCATCCCCTTTCAGGGCCATTATACAAGACTTTTTATCGTTGCACTGGTCAGACACATGCTGATGTAGTTCTTACGTTGGAAATCATGGATGCTTCTGTTTAACCATTTGGCTGTCAGTAATGTCTGTGAGTTCCCTCCTAGCTGGCCTGGGCCTCTTGCAAATTTTAAGGTGGGATATTCAACCTTCCCAGATGCTGGGCACAGCTGAAATAAGTCAGTAAACTTATGGCCGTATTACTTTTGTCTGAAAAGCTTGCATTGTCAGCAGCCTCCGTTATCTGTACCAGAGGGTTCATGTCTAGGCCACAGGGATGCAAGGGAAGCCCATTATATGCTGGGCCCAGGCACGACTGTGGAATGTATACTTCCTCGGTGAAGAAAAGAGAATTGGTCTTGCACAACACATTCCTTATTCTAGCCTTGTCCTAAGATTCTGAAGTCCAGGTGAGAAGAAAACTCTCGTTTTGTTTCATCTGTATCAACTTTTACAGATTAATGCCAACCACAAGTTGATTGTTTAATACATTTTTAAACATTCACGGGTATAGCAGGAAAGTAAAAACAAATGTTTGAGTCTAGCTGCTAATTAGTCACATTCTTCCCTCCTTCCCATGTTTATCTCCTATTGCTGTCACCTTTTACTGGCAGACAGAGATTCTTCATGTCTCCCTGCCGGTCCATGTTATCAGCACACAGTGGTACAGAGGAAACACTGAACCGAGGAGGCCCATGAAATCCAACTGGGGTGTGTCCTTATAGAATGCATTAAACTTCCTTACCCAGGTAGCCTCGTCCCAAAACCTGGGCTCTGCCTCTTGTTGTAAAACCGGAAGGGCATGGGAGGAAATGAATAATTATTTAGTGCCTGTTACTTGCCAGGCATTGCCAGGACCAGATGGTACTCGTTTTTTTCTTGAATCACTGGGTTTTCATCTTTGTCTAAAGGGGCTTTGTTGACTGCTGGTAAGACTTTTCAGGGAATCAGTATCTTTCTGAATCTTTACGGACTAACATTTCCTGATTATTATTTTGTGCCAGACACATTGTTAGATTTTTATACACATTATAAAATATACTCAAGGAGAGGAAAGCCTGAGTATTTGACTTTTTTAAAAAAACATGCTTAGTAAGTCCTAAAAAGCAGAGTAGGAAGGAAATAAGGAAGAAAAAACTTATTGTTAATTTGTTTATTCTGTGAAAAACTTGGTTGATCTTCTATTCATTCTATTTTGATCTTTTATTCATTTTTTTCATCCAATAACTATACATTGAGTTACTGCTTTACACAAGGCATTGTTCATGGTGCTTCAGGTAAAAGAACTACAAGTCATGGTCTTTATCCTCAGAAAATGTACACTCTAATATACATTATTTACTCGTCTGTGTTGGAATTTTTATATATGTCAACAACTGAATTTTCTGGATTAAGATATTTTTGACAGGTGTCAAGAAACAAATGAAAATAACTTTTTTTTCCTTTTCTTCAGAGTAATGATAATTCGTGCTAATCTAAAGGAAAAAATCCTTTTTTACCTTGAATTTTTAAGAAAATCTTTGTTCCATTAATTTTAAAAGGTAAATTTATATGTTGAATATACTTAGGGTAATTTTTTTAATAGACTTAATTTTTTAGAACAGTTTTTGGTTTGTAGAGAAGTCATGTAGAAAATACAGAGTTCCCTTATAACCCATCTCCCCCTTGCATACGGTTTCTCTTATCATTAATATGTAGTATTCCTGTGGTACATTTGTTACAATTGATGATCCAATATTGATATAAAAGATACCAATAACAGATACAAATTTAATAAGAAAATAAATGGTAATAATTGACATTAATATGCATTTCTTGCATTTGAGTTGAGTTTAGGTCCTTTTTCATTCACTAAAGTCCATAGTTTACATCTGGGTTCACTCTTTGTGTTGTACAGTCCAATGGGTTTTGACAAATGCATAATGTCATGTGTCCACCATTAGAGTATCATACAGAATAGTTTCACTGCCCTAAAAATGCCCTGTGCTTGCTCAAAGTAATTTTAAAAAATAGTTATCTTAGTTCAAAGACTGGTAACTTAAGCTGATAGTTTCCTTCAACAATAGTTGAAGCCCAGGGTCCATTGTAATCCAACTTTATATGCCAAATGTCGAGAAACTTGCTTTCTGATAAAAACATGATTCACTGTTCATAAAGTTACTATATATTCAAAAGGGAAAGAATTAGCATCTTTACAGTAATATGCTGCTAACATTTAAAGTGTTGCTTTTTAAATATTATTGCTTAAATTTCCAGTAGAGTAAATTAGACCTTCTGATTTTTGTCTCAGCCGCAAGCAAGAATTAAGGATATTTGATGATTTCTTAACATTGGAGTATGTACCACATAATTCAAAAGCAAAAAATCTCTGCATTCAGTTTGTTCATGTTATATTTTTAGTCTCAATATTTTGGGAAGGAAAGGAATGGTTTATTAATATTTTCTTAAATGGCCAATAACAGATACAAATTTAATAAGAAAATAATTTACATTAATATGCATTTTTTGCTTTTGAGTTGAGTTTATGTCCTTTTTCAACTACTATTTTCAACTCTCTTATTCGCAGTACATAATGCATCAACTTTCTTGTTTTATAATCTATTTCTTTGTTTCTTTATGTCAAAGCATTTTTACTTCATCATCTTTTAGTTCCTTTTTGGTTAAGAATCAAATGGAAAAATCACGAGGGGAAAGCGGACAATATTATTAGTTTGTTAGGAATGTCACATAACACATGTGGGTATTATATGTCATCGTGTTATATAAATCTCTTTACTGTGTTTATAACTTTACGGTCAAAATTCACCTGAGGGTGATGCTCTATAGGTAAGAAATCTTAACTGAAGAGAGATTTAAAAAATGAAACCTTAAAGAAAACACCAGAGAGTGTTTCTAATTTTCTGAAGCACAATTTTTATATTTGTATTTCCTCTAATATGGCACTATGATTTTTAACACTAAATTTGATAGGTAGTAAATCTCGTTATTATCGAGCATATGAAAAAATATAATTTAAGAGAGCCAAATGTTTTGCTTTCACAATCGTGGAATGTTTGTTAACAAAGTTTCCTAAGGATTTAAAAATCATTATATATCACAGTTATACCTCTAATAAACTAATTATATATGTTATTTCTAGTCCGTAATTAGGTGTAATTACACTAATTGCATAAACAGATGATAATCAACCTGAAATTACTTTATAAAACAAGAACATTTACACAACAATAATGTCATTAAAAAACATAAGCCCTCTAGAATGAGACAAAGCACCACCACCAGGAAATTCAGTCAGGGATTAAGTGTCTAGTGCTGTAGGTATAATAGGGATGCTGTCACCTTTCCATTACCCTAATGCACTCCATTCCTCTTAGCTATAGTATGTTTAAATCCTGAGCTGTGAATTTCTAGCCTTTGTGCCTTTGTCTCCCCACCTTAACATTTTTAATGTAGTTTTTGTTGTGTAAATCTATATAAGTGCCATCACCCGTCAGCGCTGACATCTGATGGCATGAGGCCGACCCAGTCTGCATGTATTAGGGCTTTTTGTGTTTGTGCAGTGGAACCTACTTAAACAAATTCCAGGGGAAGGAATAAACCTGTAAAAGGAATACATTTGCCCTGTTCTGAAACAATAGCTCTGCTGAATGGATGCCCATGAAAAGAATAAATCACACAGAAGGATAAAGTTCTTTTCCTTCAAAAAGAAGAGGTAGGTAATGATGATTTTGACCTGTTGAGGAAATAAATCTCTTGACTTATCAGTTTAATGTGCAGACCAATCTAGAACACATGCCAGAAGCCTCTTTGAAGTTAGCTAAATTTTGGATTTTCCCTAAAAGAATTTCAAATTACAGTAACAATATCAAGAATTCAGCAAATCCACAAAAAATACCAAAGCTCCAAAGCTGGCAGGAGTCCTCCAGTCATTCCTTACATATGTCTGTGATGTTTAGCCATTCTGCCAGGGCTGGACACAGTAAACCAGGTATCTGGACTGCTGTGGTTGGAGCTGACATCACCTCCATTAAAACACGGTATTTATGTTGCAACTGACCTTTTGAGTTATCTGTGAACAAGTTTAGGAACTCTAGATCTGTTGTTAGATGAACCTTGGGCAGGATATGCTGTTGTTGGCAATGCATCTGGGGCTTTAGAAATGTGTAGATCTTTGGGCTTTCAGCTCCTAATACTTGAGGGCTCTCTTCCATACCAAAGTCCAGTGTCCATTGTCACCTTAATTTGTAGCAGAGCAAATGCAGCATATTTAAGAGTATTTAGGACCTTTTGAAAACTTGAAGCTGTCAACTTTGCATTCTGATTTATCCATCAGATAAAAAATATATCCTACAAAATAATATAAACGTCATCTTCATAGGTTTCTTCACAACTGTCAGCTGCCGATAATAATTGAACATACAGGTATTCAATAAATACTTGCTGAATGAATACATGAATAAAGAGGAAAAAAGAAAAAAACAATGTTTGGTAGGTTTCTTGAAAAGACAAAATATTTTGGCCTTCTCCTTCTCAAGGGTAGATTTCTCAAGGCTTTAATACAGGTAATTAGATGCTTGTGAAATCATTGGAGGGCTGGAGGAGTGAGAATCAGGAGTTATTTGTGGAACAGTTGAGTTCAAGAAAACTCCCTGTAGCCACCCACAATTCTGGAATCAGGAAGTTAAAATGAAGAAATGGTTGCAATGCTGAATGGCTGTCAAACACATCTGGAACATTTGCCATCTCAGCAACTCTGGGATATATAACTTTAGAGGCTTAGTACACCAAGGAAATTTGCTTCCACCAGGGGAACAGCAATTATTCAATTGAATTGGATGCTTAGCCAGCTCATCTGGCTACTTCAGACTTCTTGTGCCATTTGACAATTATGTGAAAAAGAGTGTTGCAGGGTTGGCTTGCGAGATTGTTCCTAATCTTGTTCCTTAGATAAGAAGGGCTAAGGATGAAACCCTGAGATCCTCTGGAGTACCTTCTAGTACTTCTTCAGTGAGAAAATTTAATGAAAGAGTACAGCATAGGCAGGACCACCAATATCTGATCCTCCTCAGGAATGAAGTCTAAGTCATTATATCAGGTAAAGAAACCCGGTCAGCTAAGGAACGAGTTGAAATTGAAGGGAACATGCAAGGAGCAATGGAGGAAGGAAGTCAAAAGTACCAACTACAACATCATGTCCAGTTGTCGATGACATGTAGCATCTACCCATATTTTCTAATCTTCTATGTCTCACATGTTTGTATATTTTAGCAAATTTTCATCTTTTTTTTCTTTTCCCCAGTATTTTATATTATATATGCTAGTGCTTATTAACTTTACCATTTAGTCTATAGATTACAGAATATTGAAAAGTGACATTACTAGAGATCTTAGACTTGTAGTTGGACACATTAACTGAAAGGCCTTTAGGTTGTCCACTTTGGTGGAGGACATGGGTGTTTTTAGATTTGATATGCATTGTTGTATTATGTTAGGCAAGAGCATTTTTAGGGGAAAGAAAAACGTCCGTTCATGTTGAGCAGTCAAAGAGTGGTATTTCAGTAAACACTTGTTCTCTCTTTTGGCCACCCAGTATTGGAAACTCCTTTCTATGTCTTGGGTTCACCCTCATCTTATGAGCCTTGATGGGGGCAGTACCTGCCTCTTAACTGAAAAAGCAGAAGATGCCAAGAAGATGCCAGTTATTTCCTTTTCTACCTCCTTTAACCCCCTTGAAGATGGAGTGTCAGCATATAATCTAGACTCCAGGGACAACTATCCTAGAGTCACCAAAAAAAAAAAAACTGCTGTCGAGTCAATTCCAACTCACAGTGACTCTATAGTGGCCCTAGAGTCACAAGAAAGGCATATTTCAAGGTACTCTCCCTGGTAGGGGCAGTAGCTGCAGGAAGATTGAGTTCCTCGGACAGCAGCGATGCTCAATTAGTGAGAACATAACCATGTGCCCTGCTTGTATTCTTTAGTGCTTGTCAGTGACAGCAGTAGTGTCCCCTCTGGACTGGTTCTGTGGTGTGATTTTGAGAGACTTTTTAGCTGTGCTGACCCAAATCTGGTTCTTCAGTGCTCCTGGGAGTTCTGTGAATTACCTCCTAACCTGTTTCTTTTTGCATCAGCCACGGTTGCTACTAGGAAAACTGACCTATTCAATGATATAATGGAAGGAGCACTGGACTTGTAGGCAAGATACTGGGTTGGACAACAGGGGCTGCCACTTAGTGGCTATGTGATCTGGGGCCTGTTATTCAACAACTCTGAGCCACAGCTTCTTTATTAAATGGAACAAAAATTCCCGTCTCAACATTTTAGTGTAAAAATGGCATCAGTTAATACATGTGAAAATCCTTAGACCTGTGCCCACCAGATTTTGTTGTTTTTATTACTGTTGTTACTTTTAAATAAGCAGCACAATTCGAAGATGAAAGCAGCCCAATTAGAAGATTAAGTGTTTGAGCATGGAGTAACTGTGTTATTATTATAGTATATGAATACATTTAATATTACTTTTATTAAAATATCCTGGAAATAGGATATGTTGCCTTGCTTACTACTGATAGAGCATAAAGTTAAGAACTTGTAGTTGGCAATTCTGAATGGAGGTGTTCTTTACTTACTGTTCAAGCACTTCCACAGCACATAGTTCAAATTTCTGAGGGTAATCCTGAAACTACAGAGTAACAAGACTCGCTTTTATTTATAATTGCTGTTAGAAGGCCCAGTAAGGTTGCTAAATATGTTAACAAGTATGACTGACATATGTGGAGAAAGGCAGCACGTTTTTTTTTCTTCAGTCAAATTATTTCACTGTTACTTATTGCTGTCGAGTCAATTCTGACTCATAGCGACCCTATAGGACAGAATAGAACTACCCTATAAGGTTTCCAAGGCTGTAATCTTTATGGGAGCAGACTGCCACATCTTTCTCTCCAGGAGCAGCTGGTGGGTTTGAACTGCCAACCGTTCTGTTAGCAGCCGAAAGTTTAACGACTGCACCACCAGGGCTCCTATTTGACTCTTACAAAGGACTATTATACACGTGTGTTAGAGTATGCTATTGCCCCATAGGGTTTCCAAGGAGCAGCTGGTAGATTCAAACCGCTGACCCTTTGGTTAGCAGCCAAGCTCTTAACCACTATGCCACCAGTGCTCCAAATATAATATAACAATTAAATAAACATCTACACACACATATGTATAATACTCCTCTGTAAGAGTGAAATGTTGTAAATATATAGGTAATACATTTGCATTCTGTAGCTGTTAATTGCTAATGGGTTAATGAGCAGAGGATAAAAACCTTTTTGGTAACAGACCTTTGCCTGACTCTCGCCAGCTGGGGAAAACAACATCCATTCTTACCCCGGAGAACAGCGGAAGGAAACAACTTGAGTTTTTGTGCAGATTAGTATATAGGGCTTGTTATGCTTTTTAGTATATTAGAATATATATACTTTATAATTATAATGTATCTGCTGCTAACATAACCATTCCATGTTGCTTTGTTTGCTGTAATTGAATAAAAATGTAATGGAGCTAGAAAATATTCAAGGAAGGAAAACTAAAACAAATTAAAGCAGCCGAGCAGCTTCCACATAAGACAAACATAAAATAATAGATTTATAGTTCCACTGACAGAGCAGAACTCTGCACCAAAGGAAACTTCCTCAGTGGTGCTGCTTTGACCAGAGACGTGGAGACAATCTAAAATGTTTTTTATTGTGTTTTTTGCTTTGTACCAGGGTCTGGCTAAATACTTGACTTGGGGATAGTCTTTTGAGTTAAACGTGACGGTTCAAATCCTCACCAAGTCTATTCTTATTCTTTTTAATTTATCTACCTATTTTTATTTATTTTAATTTTATTGTGATAAAACATATATAGCAAAACATTTCCACCATTTTTTTTGTATAATTAAGTGACGTTAATTATACTCACCACGTTGTACAACTACCACCACTATCCTTTTCTTAACTTTTTAATCACTCTTAACAGAAACTCAGTACCACTTAAAGAATAACTCCCCATTTCCTCCTCTCCTTGGTAATCACCGGTAAACTTTGGTCTCTGTGCATTTGCCTATTCTAGGTATTTCATATAAATAGGATGATACGGTATTTGTCCTTTTGTCTGACTTATTTCATTCTACATAATGTTTTCTTTTTATGCTTAAATAACATTTCATTGTATGAATATACCACATTTTGTTTACTGCTGCAATAAATATCGCTGTACACGAATCTGTGTTAGTCCCTGCTTTCAAAAGTCTCTTGGGTGTATTCCTAGGAGTAGAATAACAACAACAAAAACTTGTAGGGTTCCCACAACATGCCCATCACTGCCACACACAGCTGACCAAGACTGATACTGCTAGCTAATTAGTTCTCATTTGCATTATTTAATATTCAGCAATTCTTTTAAAATTATTCCTCTTTTTTATTTTGTGCTCTACCGTGCTATCTCCAAGGCAGAAATGTGGGCTTTGGGCATCTTAGAAAAACTTAAATAATCTCAAAAGAGTTTGAAATGAATTCAACTCAAAGAATGAAGATAGATTCCTCAAAAAGTTAAACATAGAATTACCTTGTTGTTGTTGTTGTTCGGTACTGTCAAGTTGTTTCCTACTCATAGCGACCCGGTGTACAACAGAACAAAACACTGCCCAGTCCTGCACCATCCTCACAATCCTTGTTACGCTCGAGCCCATTGTTGCAGCCATTTTGTCAATCCATCAAGTTGAGGATCTTCCTCTTTTTCGCTGACCCTCTCTTTACCAAGCATGATATCCTTCTCCAGGGACTGGTCCCTCCTGATAACATGTCCAAAGTATGTGAGATGAATTCTTGCCATCCTTGCCTCTAAGGAGCATTCTGGCTGTACTTCTAAGAAAGATTTGTTCGTTCTTCTGGCAGTCCATGGTATATTCAATATTCTTCACCAACACCATAATTCAAAGGCATCAATTCTTCTTCCGTCTTCCTCATTCATCGTCCAGCTTTCACATGAATATGAAGCAATTGAAAACACCATGGCTTGGGTCAGGTGCACCTTACTCCTTAAAGCGACATACTTGCTTTTTTTTTTTTAAACACTTTAAAGAGGTCTTTTGCAGCAGATTTGCCCAATGCAATACATCCTTTGGTTTCTTGACTACCGCTTCCATGGGTGTTGAGTATGGATCCAAGTAAAATTAAATCCTTGACAACAATCTTTTCTCCATTTACCATGATGTTGCTTACTGATCCAGTTGTGAGGATTTTTGTTTTCTTAGTGTTAAGGTGTAATCCGTACTGAAGACTGTAGTCTTTGGTCTTTATCAGTAAGTACTTCAAGTCCTCTTTGCCTTCAGCAAGCAAGGTTGTGTCATCTGCATATCGCAAGTTGTTAATGAGTCTTCTTCCAATCCTGATGCCAAGTTCTCCTGTATACAGTCCAGCTTCTCAGATTATTTGCTCAGCATACAGATTGAATAAGTATGGTGAAAGGATACAACCTTGATGCACACCTTCCTGACTTAAACCACGCAGTATCCCCTTGTTCTGTTTGAACGACTGCCTGTTGGTCTATGTACAGGACTCTCATGAGCACAATTCAGTGTTCTGGAATTCCCATTCTTCACAATGTTATCCATGATTTGTCATGATCCACACAGTCAAATGCCTTTGCATAGTCAATGAAACGTAGACAAACATCTTTCTGATATTCTCTGCTTTCAGCCATGATCCATCTGACATCAGTAACGATATCACTTGTTCCACATCCTCTTCTAAATCCGGCTTGAATTTCTGGCAGTTCCCTGTAGATGTACTGCTGAAACCACTTTTGAAGGCTCTTCAGCAAAATTTTACTTGTGTGTGATATTAATAATATTGTTCAATAATTTCCACATTCTTTGGAATGGGCATAAATACGGATCTCTTCCAGTCGGTTGGCCAGGTAGCTGTCCTCCAAATTTCTTGGCATAGAGGATTGAGCTCTTTCAGTGCTGCATCCATCGTCAAAACATCTCAGTTGGTATTGTGTCAGTTCCTGGAGCTTTGTTTTTCGCCAGTGCCTTCAGTGCAGCTTGGCCTTCTTTCAGTACCATTGGTTCTTGATCATATGCTACTTCCTGAAACGGGTGAATGTCAACCAATTCTTTTTGGTATAGTGACTCTGTGTATTCCTTCCATCTTCTTTTGATGCTTCCTGTGTTGTTAAATGTTTTCCCTGTAGAATCCTTCAGTATTGCAACTCGAGGCTTGAATTTTTTCTTCAGTTCTTTCAGCTTCAGAAATGCCAAGCATGTTCTTCCCTTTTGGTTTTCTAACTCCATGTCTTTGCACATTTCATTATAATACTTTACTTGGTCTTCTTAAGCCACCCTTTGAAATCTGTTCATCTCTTTTATTTCATCATTTCTGCCTTTCGCTTTAGCTTTTGTACATTCAAGGGCAAACTTCAGAATCTCTTCTGACATCCAGTGGCCTTTTCTTTCCTGTCTTTTTAATGACTTTTTGCTTTCTTCATGTATGGTGTCCTTGATGTCATTCTGCAACTCGTGCAGTCTTCGGTCGTTAGCGTTCAATGAATCAAACCTATTCTTGAGATGGTCTCTAAATTCAGACGGGATATGCTAAAGGTCGTACTTTGACTCTTGTGGACTTGCTTTAATTTTCTTCAGCGTCAGCTTGAACTTGCATGTGAGCAATTGATGGTCCGTTCGGCAGTCGGTCCCTGCTCTTGTTCTGACTGATGATACTGAGCTTTTCCATAATCTGTTTCCACAGAAGTAGTCGATGTGATTCCTGTGTATTCCATCCGACAAGGTCCACATGTATAGTTGCTATTTATGTTGTTGAAAAAAGGTATTCGCAGTGAAAAAGTTGTTGGTCTTGCAAAATTCTATCATGCAATCGCCAGCATTGTTTCTATCACCAAGGCAATATTTTCCAACTACCGATCTTTCTTTTTTGTTTTCAACTTTTGCATTCTAATCTCCAGTAATTATGGATGCATCTTGATTGCACGTTCGATCAATTTCAGACTGTAGAAGTTGGTAAAAATCTTTGATTTCTTCATCTATGGCCTTAGTGATTGGTGTGTACATTTGAATAATAGTCATATTATCAGGTCATCCTTGTAGGCATGTGGATATTATCCTATCACTGACAGCATTGTACTTTAGGATGGATCTTGAAATGTTCTTTTCGGCGATGAATGCTATGCCATTCCTCTTCAATTTGTCATTCCTGGCATTGTAGATCATATGATTATCTGATTCAAAATGGCCAACACCAGTCCATTTCAGCTTGCTAATGTCTAGGATGTTAATCTTTATGCCTTCCATTTCATTTTTGATGATTTCCAATTTTCCTAGATTCATACTTCGTACATTCTACATTCTGATTATTAATGATGTTTGAAGCTGTTTCTTCTCATTTTGAGTCATGACACCTCAGCAAATGAAGGTCCTGAAAGCTTGACTCCATCCACATCATTAAGGTTGACTCTATCTTGAGGAGGCAGATCTTCCCCAGTTGTCTTTTGAGTGCTCCAGCCTGAGTGGCTCATCTTCTGGTACTAAATCAGACAATGTTCCATTGCTATTCATAAGGTTTTCACTGGCTAATTTTTTTCAGAAGTAGACCAGTTCCTTCTTCCTAGTGTGTCTTAGTCTGGAAGCCTAGCTGAAATCTATCCACTAGAGGTGTCCCTGCTGGTGTTTGAAATATCGGTGGCATAGATTCCAGCATCACAACAACATGCAAGCCACCACAGTATGACAAGCTGATGGACATGTGGGGACCCTACAAGTGATAGTCATTTTTCTGGGATTTCTACATAAATTAGATAAATGAGATGGCTTCCCTCCTGGTTTTGGTAAGCAACAATGTCTAGTATCATAAAGCACACAAATTATAGGACCATAAGTTACCACGATATTCTGTGCATTGATGATAACCCTGTGAAAGGTCCAAGTTCTGCAATTTATTGACATTTCCAAATCTCAAATGAATATTTTATAAGAGTTGGTTAAAAAGTAAATTTAGAATGCATTATGTGTATGCCAACTATTTTGTTGATAACACAATTTAGTCATAGGGCAATATTACTAAGTAGATTGTATTGTAAAGTGCCGTATTCTTAAATAAAGTGCCTGTTCCCCAATACTAGTAGATGAGAATGATCTGCTGAGAGTGACTATTCAAAGTACATCTTAAATCTGAAACTACCTGGCCAAGGAATTCTGATAATCGGTAAATTACAAGTGGGCATTTGTAACTTATGTGTTGTGAAGAAAACCATTTATGAAGTCTGCTCAACAATATTTTTTTATATTTTAGAGAAGAAAGATGGAATCCAAGTTTTGAAATTCTACATCCTCTTTGAAATGTAGCCCAGGGGGAGGAATGCAGACACATGAAAGACAGTTTCAGGATATTTGTTCCCCTACACAAACAACACACTCTTTCAAGATGAAAAAGTCTGCCTAACTATGTCTACATATATTTTGGCATCCTCAACATTTCCCTAGTAGCTGATGAGTTATATAATTTCCTTATATTCTAGTTCTGTATCAGGAAGGGCATAGCATGAAGATCTGATAGTAATTCTCAGATATGAGTAACATCAGTTCATGAGAGAAACCAACCACATGGCAGACCCACTTGGAAGGTCAAGTTGCTTGCATTATGCCCATTCTTTCTTTTTTCTTAGCCGTTTGGCTACCTGTTTATAAGGACCAGTAGATTACTTGGTTACTTCCCATGGCGTCTTAGTTATCTAGTGCTGCTATAACAGAAATACCACAAGTGGATGACTTTAACAGAGAAATTTATTCTCTCACAGTCTAATAGGCTATAAGTCCAAATTTGGGGCATCAGCTCCAGAGGAAGGCTTTCTCTCTGTGTGTTGGTTCTGGGGGAAGGTCCTTTTCATCAGTCTTCCCTTCTCTAACAACTTCTCAGCGCAGGGACCTCAGGTCCAAAGGATGCGTGCTCCTGGCTTTATTTTCTGGTGATTTGAGGTCCCCAAGTCTCTCTGCTCTCTTCTCTCTTATATCTCAAAAGAGATTGGCTTAAGACACACTCTAATCTTGTAGATGGGGTCCTGCCTCATTAACATAACTGACACTAATCCTGCCTCGTTGACATCATAGAGATATGAATTACAACACATAGCAAAATTACATCAAAAGACAAAATGACGGGCAATCACACAACACTGGGAATCATGGCCTAGCCAAATTGATACATGTATTTTTGGGGGACAGAGTTCATTCCAAGACACCTGGTAACCAAGTAACCTACTGGCCCTTGTAAATAAATTCTTCATGAATGTATTGTGTCTTGTTCATTGTCTTAAGTTGATTAAGAAAATCATTACAGCAGAGTTCGACAATGCATTGAACTATTGGATGTGGTCCATAATATATAAAATTGTGATTTTTCTGGGGGCAATAATAGCAAGGGGAAGCTGTTTCTGAAAAAAGTTGAGAAACAAAGGAGGGTTTTCAAGCAACAAAATGAACATGGATTTGAAGTAAACGAAAAGAGGGAAAACCAAAGTGACTACAAGTGTTTCACAAGTCTCAGAGCATACACATGTTATTTATGTTCCGTTGTTTGTGACATAGCACGTGATGTCACCCAATACTAGTCCCTGGAGGGAACCTAAGTGTACTTGCTGTTAACCATAGTGTGATGGACTGTGCCAAAAGTTTAAAGAGAAACACATGACTCCCGGATTACTCCAGTATCTAATCAGACACTGAGTAGTGAGAGAATGTTGAATAAAAAGAGCAGGGAAAGAAATCTGGCATGTCTTTTGTTGAAATTCAAGTCCCTCATTCCTCCATCCCCTGCCCCCCCCCCCCCCCCGCCATATTCTCTGTAACAGTCTAAAAACTTTTCAATCACTTTTTTAGGATACAGTGAATTTTATCACAATTTTGTCAATCAAAACCACATGTGCTTGCTCCATTGATGACAGAGAATAACAAAATCGTATTTGTTAAGACCCAAAATCAGGTAATAAATAACTTGGATGCAATGTGAAATCTAATGTTCTTCAAAAGAAACAATGAACATTGCCAAAAAATTTAATTTGGAGAGTAAAATGAAGTTTTTGAAGAGAAAACCATATGAAATGTACCCTTGTGGCTCAATGGAATTTTTTTTTTCCCTATCAATTCTATTTTTCTTTCCTGAGGTCATAAAAGAAGGACTCTCCTGAAAACTGCTCAGCACTCACGTGATGTGGGCTACAGTCCCCAAGTGTGGACTATGGTCAGGACCATGTTTTAGAGCAGGAGTTGGCAAACTACCCTTTGCAGGCGAAATCTGCACCAGTGCCTGTTTTTGTGAATAAAGTTTTATTGGAACACAACACTCCCTTTCACTTACATATCATTTATGCTTGCTATCATGATACAGTGGCAGGGTTGAGTAGTTGTGACAGAGATTGAGTGGCCAGCAAAGCTTAAAATATTTACTGTTTTACCCTTTACAGAAGTATTTTATTAACCCTTGTTTTAGATAATCAAGAATATTCAGATGAACTTCAGTCAAAATAACTGACTCCTGGGAAACAAGGATTAAGAAGGTAAGTGGTAACTTAAGAAATATTTCCTTCTGATTCTTTGGGCTATACCATTGTTTTATTTTGTTTTTTTAGTGGTACAAGGAAGACTAATCCTGCTATGTGACAAAGACAAACATCAAAGATCCCCCATTCTATACTACTGAAATTATTTGCTCTTGGGTTTGGCTTTGGCAAGTAGCCAGATGTTCTCTGTATACCCTCTTACCCACATCCTAGTTCTAAAAATGCCTGGCCACAACCTAAATGCATAGTAGCTGCTTTAAGGAGCGTGGAAGCCTGAAATTCCTCCTTTGACATCATCACAGTGGAATGGTTTGTCCCAGCATTTGCCTCCCAGGGTAGTTAAGGACCAATCACAGCCCTACCTTTAGAAAGTGATGAATGTTAGGGTGTCATTTTGTCTGTTATTATTTTTAGCTTTAGAACCCATTTGATTTTCAGAAAGCTATCAATTTTAATGATTGCGCAAAGAGAACAAAAGAAATGTAATCGTATCTTGAACAAGATCTTTGATCACTTAATTGATGAATTAAAAGACTCTCAAAGGCCGTGCACCAGGCAGAATGCTTCAGATTTACCGGTAATTTTAGAAGCACATTGTTATTAGTTCCTTACTTCCAGCCGTCTTGAAAAAGGTATTTCAAAATGTGTATTAAAGTCAAAGCCAAGCTGCCTCTCTTCTCCAACAGCTACAGAGCTCCAGGGAACTTTTCTAGGAAGGTAATGTCAGGATATTTGGAAAGGTTAATTCATCTCCAGGTGATAGGAACCAGGTTGTGTCCATTTGAACTGAAAGAATGGGAGGGGGAGGACAAAGAGTAGACACTAGGAAAAAAAATAAAGGCTACATTACTAGAGAAAATAACCATGAAATGCGTAAGGCCTGTGGGCCTTTGCTTAAAAGAAATCAGGCTGGGGGCAGTTAAGAATTTTGATGGTAATGTACAAGGTCTCTACTCTGATTAGATATTTTCAGGTGATTAATGCTCCCTGCCATCCACTGGATCATTGTTGGTGAGGGTGGAGATGGTAATAATTTTAGCAGGCTGGTTTGATTTTGTGTTTCACTTATCTAACAAAGCTGAGATGGCAAGTCGATTTCTCAGCAACCTCTTCCAGCTGTGGCTAGTTTGTAGGTCTGAATTATAGGACATCTTTTGAACTTACCCTGGCCACTCAGTGAATAAGCTGAAGCTGTTGTAGATAGAGAAATGCTTGGGCACTGTGGACTCCTGGTGTCTTTGTGTTTTGCAGCATGAAGAGTGAAGGGGAAACAAGGTGGTGAGCCATCCATGCATCTTGGGGCAGGATAAGAGAAACAGAGTCCTTCACTGTGCGTGTACCCATGGCTCAGACATTGAAATATTTTTTACTTGGTGGCCAAAATTTAATTGGGGTATTATGTTAGTTATCTAGTGCTGCTCTAACAGAAATACCACAAGTGGGTAGCTTTAACAAACAGAAATTTATTCTCTCACAGACTAGGAGGCTAGAAGTCTGAATTCAGGGCGCCAGCGCCTTTCTCTCTCTGTTGATTCTGGGGGAAGGTCTTTGTCATCAATCTTCCCCTGGTCTAGGAGCTCCTCAGTGCAGGGACCACGATTCCAAGGGTCGTGCTCCCCTCTCAGTGCTTGTTTCTTGGTGGTAATGAGGTCCCTCTCCTCTCTGCTCTATTCTCTTTTATATCTCAAAAGAGATTGACTCAAGATATAACCTAATCTCATGGATTGAGTCCTGCCTCATTAACATAACTACCTCTAATCATGCCTCATTAACGTCATAGAGGTTAGGATTTATAACACATAGGATAATCACATCAGATCACAAAATGGTGGACAACCACACAATCCTGGGAATCATAGCCTAGCCAAGTTGATGCACATTTTTGGGGAACACAACTCAATCCATAACAGGCATCATCAATTGATTTTAGTGAGGCAGTACAAACAGCATTGTACTGCTAGCCAGAAGCTTGAGTTCTAGTGCTGATATTTTATGAATCCATATTCGGATCCTTCTTTAATTTGTGATGTTCTGGGTGTGTGAATAGTCATATTTGCCATTCTCAGAGACACACAGCTACAGAGCTTATTTGACCATTTTCTTGGGGAGGCCGTGGAGTAGGCTATGTTTTTCTGATGTTGGAGAGGAGAGAGAATTAGTTAAATGTGGCATGCCCAGACCCATTTGAAACAGTTAGACACACCTGGAAATTTGAGTTTAGTTTTGGGGCCACATTTAAAGAGGTATATTATAAATTAGAGTATGTCTATGGTGGTGAGAGGACTTGAAACTAGGTTTCCATTCATTCAATGGATTTTTTGAGTATTCATCATGTATATTAGCCCCTGGAAATACAACAGTAAGAGACAGATATGGAATCTACGTTCATGGAGATTACAGTCTAAAAGGGAAACTAGAACAGGCAAACACATAAACTAGCTAGCTAACTAGTTAACACCTTATGGGGGAGCTGTGATAAATAGGTTGGGGTGGTGGGTCCTAACTTAGATAGACGGTCAGAGACAGTATCTGAAAGGAAATAATATTTAATCTGAAGGCTGAAGGATGGATAGGATCAGGGTAAAGAATAGTCCAGAAACATACGGTGGTCCTGAAGTGAGAAGGAACTTGATATGTTCTAGGGACTGAATGTTGCCAAAACAAACTGCAGGCTACTGTCACTCTAATGCAGTGAATAGTTGGGGAAGGGGGATTAAGGGGACATCAGAAAGTAAGGCTTGGGTCAGATCACCCAAAGTCCAAGGGACATGGCTACCCAAAATATGAGGCTGGATTTCTATCTGTCATAAGAATATCACTGAGAGTTTCCAGCAAAGGAGTGATATAATCTGCTTCACATTTTATAAAGACTGTTCTTGGCTCCCTTATGAAGAATGACCGAAGAAGGGGGTGAGTGTGGAAGTGGGAGCAGGGCAATTAGGAGACTGCCTTAGCTCAGGCTGGAAATGATTATGGCAGCTGAGATGAAGAAAAGTGGATGGACTCGCACACTATGAAAATAAAAATCATCAGCTTTTGTGTTGGATTGGAGGTGGGAGTGAGGGATGGTGAGGAATCAGGCATGACTTTCACATGACTTTTGTTTAATGAGCTAGGGAAGATTAGGGAAGAACAGGCCTGAGGAGTGGAACTGGGGAAAGTGAAAGGTGTAGCTGGAGACGCTTAGTCTGGGGAGGCAAAAAATCTGGGGGCAAGAAGTGTTTGATGATCATCTTTAAATCACTGGTTCTTAATGATCTGGGGTGTCAGATTCTTTTAGAATTTGATGATAGCTAAGGAACCTTTCAAAAGATGTCTCGTTATCTAATATTGAATACAATTTTAAGAGATTCATGGACCACCCAAAAGTTGTTGATGGATCTCAGCTTAAGAAACCCTCTTTTAAACATATGAAGGGCTGCTTTATGAAAAAGGAACCAGCCTAGTATCAGCATTGTTCGTTAGACAATTTGGATTCAAGTTCCTTAAATTTGCTGAGTCTCAGATCCCCAATTAGTTAGATGAGATTAATAATGTCTGTTGTATCAATTTACATAGCTCTCTAAGATTTAAATGAGACAATACTTTCTTAATATGGCCTTGTAACTACTACTACTCTTAACAAATGAAGGCACAGGGAGGTAGAGACACAGCTTGAAATGAAGAAGAACTTCTACTAATTGGAGCATTCTATGGCCAGAATGGATTATCTAGTGAGATAGTGGTTCATGGAATTGTTCAAGCAGAATCTGAGTGTCTTGTCCATAATGAGGTGGGGGTGGGGATGGGGGGGTGTTACTTAAATAATCTTGAAACCTTACCTGATAGATGGTCTTCACAGAAGCCAAATTACATGCAAATTTGTATGGTCCAGTAGGGAAGTAATCTGTACTAGGTAGTGCTAAACAAAGCACTTACTAAATAATTGAGTCACCGTGGCACACAGTGTTGGGTAGCTGCCCCAATTCCAATACACAGACTTCTTTCCTCTAATTACCTTCATTAAAGCGTGGCCATGTGACACACATTCTGGCCAGTGAGCAAGCAGAAATCTCTCAGGGGCTTCTGGGAGGGCTAGGAGGGCTTTTGTTTTTCTAATTAAAAAGTGACAGACCTAATAGTAAGCATGTTTTGCACTTTGTTCTTTTCCTTTTACCTTCTTCTGTCCCGGAATATGGAATTAATGCCAGGAAATGAAGCAGCCATTTTGTCACTATGAAATAACAAGCTATGAGGCAAAGGTTAAGAGAATCGTAGAGAGTCTGGCCATGACATTATCAGACAAATCACAAATTGGCAAATTACGTCCCAAGGGCAAAATCTGTTGTTACCTTTTTTTTTTTTAACAGCTTTATTGAGATACATTTAATATATCATGAAATTTACTCATTTACAGGATTTTTTATTTTTTTAATGTATTTACAGAGTTGTACAACAAAGACCATAATTTGATTTTGAGACATTTTTTCCCCCCAAAAGAAACCTCATATTGATTAGCCCTCACTCCCCAATTGCCACCCTACCTGCAGTCCTTGGCAATGACTAATATGCTTCCTGTCTCTATAAATTTGCTTAATCTGGATATTTCATAAACAAAATAATACAATATGTGGTCTTTTGTGACTGGCTCCTTTCACTTAGCATAATGTTTTCAAGGTTCATCCATGTTATAGCAGTACTTCATTCCTTTCTATCACCAAATAATATTCCATAGTATGGATGTGATATATCCATTCATCAGACCATGGGCATTTGAGTTGTTTACACTTTTTGGCTATTATGAATACAACTGCTATGAACATTCGTGTGCAAGTTTTTGTGTAGACATATGTTTTCATTTCTCTTTAAGTATATACCTAGGAATGGAATTTCTACATCATTTGGTAACTTTATGTTACCTCTTGAGAGACTGCCAAACTGGTTTGCAAATCAGCTGCATCATTTTACATTCCTCCCTAGCAATATGTGAGAGTTCCAATTTCTCCAAATGCTCACCAACACTTGTTATATTCTTTTTGATTACAGCCATCCTGATGGGTGTGGAATGGTATCTCATTGTGACTTTGATTTGCATTTCTCTTACAACTAATCATGTTGAACATCTTTTTATGCGCTTTTTGGCCATTTTTATATCTTCATTAGAGAAATGTCTATTCAGATCCTTTGCCCACTTTTTAATTCATTACTTGTCTTTTTTTTATTATTGAGTTGTAAGGGTTCTTTATATATTCTAGATGCAAGTACCTTATTAGATGCATGATTTGCAAATATTGTATTCCATTCTGTGGGTTGTCTTTTCAGTGTCTCAACAGCAACATTTGTAGCACAAAAGTTTTAAATTTTGAAGTAGTCCAGTTTGTCTAACTTTTTTTTCTTGTGCTTTTGGTGATTTGATGTCATATCCAAGAAACCTTTGCTAGTCCAAGGTCAGAAAGATTTACTTCTGTCTTTTTCTAAGATTTTTATAGTTTTAGCTCTTTGATCCTTTTTGAGTTAATTTTTGTATATCATGTGAGGTAGAGGTCCAAATTCATTCTTTGTCATGTGTCTATCCAGTTGTTCTAGCACTATTTGTTGAAAAGACCATTATTTCCTCCAGTGAATTGTCTTGACACCCTTGCTGAAAATCAATTGACTGTAAAAGTTAAGGTTTAATTTCTGGACTCTCAATTCTATTCTATTGATCTATATGTCTGTTTTTATGTCAATACCACACTGTCTTGATTACTATAGCATGTAGTAAGTTTTGAAATCAGGAAGTGTGAATCCCCCAACTTTCTTTCTTTCTTTTTTTTCCCAAGATTTTTTGGCTGTTCTAGACCCCTTGCATTTCCATATGGATTTTAGGATCAGTTTATTAACTTGTGCAAAAAGCCAGCTGGAATTTTGATATGGATTTTTTTAATCTGTAGATCAGTTTGGTAAGTATTGCTATTTTAACAATATTGTCTTCTGATCCATGAACGTGGAATATCTTTCCATTTATTTTTGTCTTTAATTTCTTTCAGCAGTGCTTTTTAGTTTTCAGAGTATAAGTTTTGCACTTCTTTTGCTAAATTTATTCCTCATTATTTTATTCTTTTACATGCTATTGCAAATGGAATAATATTCTTAATGTCATTTTAAGAATGTTCTTTGCAAGTGAATGGAAATACAATTTTTATTCTTATAATGATCTTGTATGCTGCAACCTTGCTGAACTCATTTATTCTTTTTTTTTTTTTTAACTGGATTCCTCAGGATTTTCTATCTACAATGTCATGTCATCTGAGAATAGAAATAGTTTTACATCTTCCTTTCCAGTCTGGCTGCCTTTTATTTCATTTTATTGCCTCATTGCCTTGGCTAGGATTCCCATACAATGTTGAATAAAAGTGGTGAGAGTGGACATCTTTGTCTTGTTACTGATATTAGGGGGAAAGGATTCAGTTTTTTGCCACTAAGTATGAGGTTAGCTGTGGGATTTTCATAGATGCCTTTTATCAGTTAGAGGAAGTTCCCCTCTATTTTAGTTTGTGTGTGTGTATGTTTCTTTCTCTCTCTCTCTCTTTTTTTTTTTTTAGCATTTTATCATGAAAATTGGATTTTTTCAAATGCTTTTTCTGAATCCTTTATTCTGATAATGTGTATTATATTTATTGATTTTTAGATATTAAACCAACCTTGCATACCTGGTATGAATTCCACTTGGTCATGGTATATACTCCTTTTTATATATTGCTGGATTCAGTTTGTTAGATTTTGTTATTTGTGCATCTATATTCATAAAGAATATTGGTCTGTACTTTTTTTGTGTGTGATATCTTTGTCTGTTTTTTGTATCAGGGTAATACTGAGTTGAAAAGTGTTCCCTCCTCTTCTATTCTTTGGAAGAGTTTGTGAAGGATTGGTATTAATTCTTTTTCAATGTTTGGTAGAATTCACCAGTGAAACCATCTGGGCCTGGAGCTTTCTCTGTAGGAAGTTTTAAAATTAATTTGATATCTTTACTTTTTTACAGGCCTATTCAGATTTCTATTAATTCTTGAGTCAATTTTGGTTATTTGTGTGTTTCTAGGAATTTATCTATTTTGTTTAAGGTATCTAATTTGTTGGCATACAGAGTATTTTCTTAAAATCTTTTTTTATTTCTGTGAGGTCAGTAGTGATGACTCTCTTCATTCCTGATTTTAGTAATTTGTGTCTCCTCTCTTTTTTTCTTGTTCAGTTTAGCTAAAGATTTGTCTATTTTGTTGTTCTTTTTTAAAAACTGGCTTTTGGCTTTATTGATCTTTTCTATTGCTTTTTTCTTTCTCTATTTAATTTATTGTCTCCAATCTAGTATTCATTATTTCTTCCCTTTTGCTAGCTTTGGGTTTAGTTTGCTCTTCTTTTTCTATTTTCATAAAGTGGAAGATTAGAATATTAATTTGAGATCTTTCTTCTTTTATAAGTGTTTATAGTTATAAATTTCCATCTGAGTACTGCGTTAGCTACATCTCATAAGTTTTGGTATGTTGCATTTTCATTTTCATTCATCTCAAGGTATCTTCTAATTTCTCTTATGATTTCTTCTTTAACCCACTAGTTATTTAATTTATATGTTGTTTAATTTCCACATATTTGTGTATTTCCCAAATTACCTCCTGTTGTTGATTTTAATTAGATTCTACTGCGGTCAGAGAATATACTTCGTATGATTTAAATATTTTTAAATTTATTGAGACTTGTTTTATGGCCTAGCATTAGGCTATCTTGGAGAATGTTCTATGTATGCTTGGGAAGACTATGTATTCTTTTGCTGTTGGGTGAAGTGTGCTATAGATATCTGTTATATATAGTTGGTTTATATTGTTGTTCAAGTCTCTGTTCTCTTGTTTACATCTCTATTTCCTTTTGATATTTTATGCATAATGGAAAATGTAGTACTGAAGACATCATCTGTTGTTGAGTTGTGATTTAGAAATAATATTTGTAATCATTGTTCCCTGACCTTGAGCACGGAGAATTGTGACCCAGCTGGGGCTGGGCCCTCATAGACTTGCAGAGACACATCAACTGGGCCCTGAGATAGACAATAGATGGGACAATCTCAGAAATTATCTTCAGGAAGTTTTCCCAAAAGCCCATCAAACACAACACAAAAGACTTTCCACTTTTATCTTCCTCTGTTAGCATTTAGTGAATAGAAATTTGTTGGACCAACGAAGACCCTCCTGACTTTCGTAACTAAAACCTGTACCAATGACTGTTAAGAAAGACAATTCAAAATGTAGGATTCACAGTTTCTAGCCAATCTGAAAAGGCTAAGCTTTCAGTGGTTTTGCCCACTTGTAATGTTAAGATATACTGATGGCTCTGTAACTGTTCTCAGGACTCAGGCAGACATAGCTGTGGCAGCATACTTGTCTGTTTTCCCACTCTTGCCTACTCCATAATCTTCTTTGGACTTGGACAGACATGGCTGTAGCAGCATACTTGTCCGTGTTCCCACTTTTGTCCTGTTCTGTGATATTTCCTTGGATTCGGGCAGACATTCTAGCTCTGGCAGCATGTTTGTCCGCTTCCCGCTTCTGCCCTTTTTGAATATATGCCGAATAAAACTTTCTTTTTACTTTACTAAACTTGTGATGCTTTTCCCCTACAACAGTTAATTTATTTCCTAAATCAGTTGCCTATTTTTCCCTTTCAAAAAAATTGAAATTTTTGCTTCATGTATTTTGGGGCTCTGTGGTTAGGTGTGTATATGTTTATAATTCTTATATATTCCTAATTCTTTTGATTGATTCTTTTATCATTATGAAATACTATCCTTTATCTCCAGTAACATTGTTTTTGTTTTAAATTCTATTTAGTTTCATATTAGTATAGCCATTTCAGCTGTTTAATTGTTGTTGTTTGCATGCCATGTCTTTTTTTCCATCCTTTTATGTTCCATCTCTTTATATCTTTGAATGTAAAGTGTGTGCCTATAGACAGCATATAGTTAGATTTTTTTAATCCAATCTCACATTTGCTGCCTTTTGATTAGATTGTTGAATCTAGTCACATTTAATGCTATTATCTATATGGTTGGAATTACTTCTGCCATTTTGCTTTTTATTTTCTGTATGCTTCATGTCTTTTTTGTTTCTCTATTCTAGTCTGTCTTTTGTACTACCTAGTTATTTTCTAGTGTAATATTTAATGACTTTCAAATTATTTTTTGAGTTATTTTGCCCCACCTCTTGCTCTGACTGTTCTCGAGTGGTACACAGCCTTTTCGACCCCCCAGAGTTGACTGTGATTCTAAGAGGACTCTCTTTGGATGTCTCTTTGTTTCTCTCTATTAACTTTTGACTGCTCTGTTATTTTTCTTGTATCATGGAGCTGCTAGATTCCTCTTAATTGTTCTCCACCAAAATCTCCATTGTTTTTAACAGGACCGATAGCCTTGCACAAGGGCCCAGTGGCTTAGATTTCCCTGCCAGAAGGGTTAAATTTATACTGGTAGGCATTTTACATCTTTACATCTCAGCCAGAGGCTTTTTTTTGGCTTACTTTCCATTTTGTTTATAATTCTTGCATTGTGACAAATCGTATAAAATCTATTTCACATTAAAACCTGTGAAAAACCTGAATTTTCATTGCCTTGAATCTGCTACTTTTTTTTGCTTTATTCTACCTCTTTATGTTTTATGGGTGTGTTTTGTTCCTGCCCATTGCCTAGAGCTCCTAGATGCCTGCCTTGCTTTGTCATACTGATTCTTAGTCTTCTTGGAGTCTAGTGGTGTCCTTAAATCTTTATTTGTGTCTGTTTCAAATCCTATGCCATTTCAAGTTTTCTGAGGATTTTCAGGATCTTACATTCAAAGTGGATTCTGAAAATCTCCTTGACACCTCAGTATGGTTCCTGTCCTTTTTCTACCCCACTTTGCTTATTGCTGGACATTGCCCCTCTTCCCTCATTCCGTATCACCAGAAAAACATGTCTGTGGTGTGTGGCAGATTTTTAGTGAAGATTTGAGGGTCAAGGAGGGTGATAACACTGCACAGTGGGGAACAAGTTGAAATTGTATACTAACTTTTACTCTTTTTAAACATTCTTTGACCACCTGAGTATTTCTCACTAGCTGTTTTTTCCTCAAGCCCCAGCCATGCTGCTGGCCTGCTGCTGCTCTGTCTTTGTTTCCCTGTCTCTCTCTCTCTTTCTTTGCCATATTATCATCTTCTATTTCAGGGTCCTCAGACCCTGTTTTTCCATCTGCTGTCTTTTAACCACCCTTCTCTTTAATGCCGTCAGGGAATGAATGAAGATTTTCTTTATCATGTAGAACAAATTCTCTGGGAGAATAGGGAGAAGCTGCTTTTTTTTTTTTGTTTGAATAAATATGCCTACTTTTTAATTGGGAAATATTTCTAATGTACAGAGATGTATAAGAGACTCATAAACTGTATTTTGAAACCAGATTAATCAGTTTACCATTTTGCCTTAATTGTTTCAGATTTTATCTTTTAAATTCTCTTTACCTTAAGGTGGGCTTCCTACCTCATCAAGATTAACTCTCTATCAGGTGAACCAATCAGAGTATTTATTCTCTACCAGGTCCACAGCCAAGTCCCCTGCTGTCCTGACCTATTTTGTTTATTTTAAATTTCTGTTCTATAGCTTTGTATGCAAAAGCTTTTTCTAAGTTCATAATGAAGATTTCCTGTACATTCAGGCAAGCCCACTTGCTACACATTTCCCAAGTTGCTTTCTAAAATATCATTATTACAGTTTCCTTCTAGTAAGTATACTTTAGCAGCTTTATTTATGTGAGGAAACTAAGGTTTGGAGAAGGAGAGGAGAGACACTTAAATTAGCAGATGGAAAAGATTAGCATTAAAAAGGACAGCATGGGAATATGACAACCATTCTTTTTGAGAAGTTATGCTCAGTTTTCTTACTCTAACCCTTGAATTCCAAGGAATCTTTCTGTCATCATCTTTAGCATTTAAAGATTCCTGTGAGGTTGTATCTCTTTATATGACTGAGAAAGTTCCCAATAGCTCCAGCTGATACTTGATCCACAGATAAAGTCAGAGCAGCAGAGTATGAGGAGGTAAAAACAAATGTAGATTTCAGCAAAGGAGAACTGTGAAGACAACAGGGTTCATGGTTTTTTTTTTTTTGGCAAAGCCAATACACAAGAATTTTGGAAGAAAGCACAGAGTTTGGGTTTAAATATAAGGCCAAAGTTCTCAAAACAATAGGAAGACCTAAGATGAGAATAAATAGAGAAATAAAAATACACATTAAAACTTTTTTTCAGCTAAGGAAATTAACAATACTTCATATTTAGTTTATAAATTTTTTCTATTTATTATCCCATTTGATTATTACAATAACCTGAGAAACACTTTTTCTCAATCCAATTTTGTAGACTAAAAAAAAAAAAGATGGAAAGGAGGTGTTACCTTTCATTGATCAGTTGCAACACGCTAGCCACTTTACCTAACTTATCTCATTTAATCATCACAACCATGTGAGACAGATGTTATTACTGTCATTTTACAGCTAGGAGACTGAGGTTCAGAGGTGCTAAGTGGTCAGCCCAGCGTTATACAGGGAAACCCAAAGCAGAGCTCAAGTCTTTCTACTACCAATGTTAACTTCCATAAATTCCTAATCTGAAACTATAAGTCTGTGCTAATATGCTGTGCCTCTAGCCACCTGTGACTATTTACATTAAAGTTAATTTAAAAAACAAAACAAAACAAAACTGAGTTCCTCAGTTTCACTAGCCACTTTTCAGGTGCTCAATAGCCACATGTGGCTAGGGGCTACTGTATTGGACAGTGCAGCTATGGAACATTTCCATCATTGTAGAAAATTCTATTCAGCAGGGCTGCTACAAAGTCTGTGCCAAATACCTCTAATACCCTTGTTACATTTGCATATGCCAAAGAGTGAAAAAATGGTGGAGTCAATAAAATGAGGTAGTAGAACAGATAGCAATACCAATGAATCCACTACTTGTTTTGTTTGTGTTGGGGGTGATGCAAATTAGTATTGAGTGTATATACAGCAGAGAAGAAGAAAAAAGCAAAAGATGCCTTCATCTCACTATATGTAAGGTAGAAGAAGGAAGTTGTAGGAAAGATGTATTGGTAAACATGGTGGTTAGTGAATAAGTATTTGAGTGTCCATAGGATGCTTAGTTCTATACTAGGTGCTTGAGGGTGCATATTAAAAATAGACATGGTCTAGTGCATGGTTTGTGGATCCTATGATTTTTCAGAACTCCCAGAAAAGCTGACAAAGAATTGCCTTGTGCACTGCACGAGAACTATGCAGATAAAAAACCATTCATACCCTCAACACAGTCATACAGAATATTGGCTATTATTTTCTCCCTCAACAAACGTGGGAGATAGATTGCCTCAGGCAAAATAGTATTTTACACATGGTTTCCCAAAAGCCTTGTGCATATTTAGAGCTCTTCTCAAAATGTTTGCATTTGTTCTTCCAAAAAGAAATTTGCATGACATTTTAGAATTGCATTCTGTCTAGAAAGCAAATCCTGGCTTTTCATATTTAAATTAAAAGCTTTCTGATGTAAAATGTGCCAGGAAAATGTATGTTCCAAATTAGATTCTTCTTAAGAGCATAGCAGACCTTTTTTTGACCATTAAAATAATTTGGGGGGAAAATTCCTAAAATCATGCTATCCTCCTTTCTTGGTTGAGAAAACTATTGATGGTGACTCAAGGATCTGTCTAGTCTTCTACTTACAGAAAATTGAGCCTGGATTCCATTTTAATGGGACGACCCAGAGAGACAGACATGTGCTTTATTGGCTAGCCACTTGATGTCACAGTTGCTCCACATAAATGCCATTTATAGAGTATTTGACAGCAGTAGGAAAAAAAATTCCTTTTCTATTAAGATAGTTGATGATCAATGAAATTACTAGGAATTGATGAATTACTCAGCTTTGATAAAAGAACTCCTGGTAATCCCCCAAGTTCACCTTCCAAACTAACTTCATTGGACATCATCATGAACAAACATCATTACCTCTGAGCACTTGCTCTTTATCTTAAAAGTTGGTATTTACAAGAGGAAATCATGTTCTCACAAACACCATCTCTGAATGAATATAAGTTTTGTGTTAGCTATGCTACAGTTAGTTTTCAGCAACACACTGATATCCAATATGAGTTGGAGGGTCTAGTTAATATGCAGGCTAAACAAAAATATCCTTTGATATTGTGGTTGACATGGCTGACTTGGAAGTCACGCCCATTTCTACCTGAAGAGATGAGGATTCCTTTTGCTGTGAGATTAGAGATCAAGGAGAAAGTATTTTGCTTAGACCTTTGACATATAGGCAGGTTACTACCTAAGCTGCCCAAGACAAACAGGTGTATCTCTTCTTGAAGATGTTCAGAGGTGGAGCTACTATAGCCTTGCTCAAAAAGGGTTATCAGGGTTATATTATGCTTACAGCCACGATCTTTTGAGTTTTTCATTTCTGGGCCCAATTTTTCCTGTTCAGTTTTCTGTGAACAATTGCTTAGCATCCTTTCCTTTAAAACTGTATGGCAAGTTAAAAATAAAAAATCCAGTTCTCTTTTTCCTACTGTCCAGTGTAGAGTACCTACCCTGACTAGTTGTAGTATAGCTAGAGTCAAGTAACAGTCAGGATCTGGTAGCAGAGGTCAAATCTGAACTACCATCGGTGGCACCACATCTAGTGGTACAGCTACTAGGTGTGGTAGATTGTTGCAGTAACTTTCATGCCTCTTTGTAGCCATATTGCCACTGACTCTGGACTTGACCATATGACTTGCTTTGACCAATGGGATAGTAGCAAATGTGGCCCAAGCAGAAGCTTGAAAAGTATTGTGCATTTTCGCTTCCCTTCTCTTGCTGCTCTCACACCACCATGTGGAGAAGCCTGGGCTAGTGGATGAGAGACCACATGGAGCAGAGACCAGCAGTCCCAGCTGTGGTCCCATTAGAGCAACCATGCTGTTGACCACCAGACATGTGAGTGAGGTCTTTTAGACACAACTAATTTACTAGCTGACTGTAGAGATCATTCGTGCCTGGCCCAAGGTAGCTGAATGATCCAGTCAACCCACAGAATATTAAAAAAACACCTTTTGATTTCATTGATCTATATTATTTGTTTTATGTTACCTAATTTTTGCATTTGTCTGTTAGAAACCCTGGTGGCATAGTGGTTAAGAGCTATGACTGCTAACCAAAAAGTCAGTGGTTTGAATTCACCAGGTTCTCCTTGGAAATGTTATGGGGCAGTTCTACTCTGTCCTATAGGGTTGCTATGAGCCGAAATCAACTCGATAGCAGTGAGTTTTTTTTTTTTTTTTTTTTCCTTCCCTCTACTCTCTTGGGCTTCTTGTTTTCTACCTTCTTGAATTCAGTGCTTATCTTATTAATTTTCAGTCTTTTAAATATGTTGGGAAACTTTGCTTTAGAGGTAGAATTGAAAGGACTTGGTGATGGATTGGATGTTGGGAACAAGGGAGTCAGAGGTATTTCAAAGCCTCCTAGATTTTGGAATGCATTTAAATTGGCCTTTTCTTTGCTATGGAGTCCTTGGGTAGTGCAAATGGTTTACAAGTTCAGTTACTAACCGAACGGTTGGAGGTTTGAGTTCACTCAGAGGGACTTCAGAAGAAAGGCCTGACAATCTACTTCTGAAGATCAGTCATCAAAAACCTTACGGAGCACAGCGCTTCTTTGACACACATGGGGTCCCCATGAGTCAGAATTGACTCGATGGTAACTGGTCAACTGGTTTCTTTGCTATAAGGACCTCTTTGTGTCAGTTCAGGTTTAATGGAAGTCTTTACTAAATCTCCAAATGGTATCACAGGTGGTAGGCAGGCTTTTGTTATCTCTGTGTAAAATGAGCATACTTAATTTGAGAATTAAATGCAATAATTAACAAAACATTTGACATACATACTGAGTGTTAAGACTTTGTTATTATTATTATTAGGCAGATATAGTGCAGATCCAAGAGTGGGAATTCTTTCGCTGAAGACCATGATTAACTTGGCATTGCCACCCGCAAAAGTGGGAAGCAAAAGCTCAGTGTTTAATTAACTGAACTGCGTTTACAACCTACCTCAGACTTGCCTAACTCATTTGCCTGCGATTTGTTACCTTGTTTGTATTTTATATTTAAACCATGTCTTTGTCATATTTATCAGATTTTATCACTTGATAGCACTATGTAGTGGTTCATCAGGATCTTTTTCTGTTCCAAATGTGAAGCACTGAAATTATAGATCATTGCAATTCTGCATTATTGTTGAAGCTTTTGAATGCTTGGTTTCTTCTGAAAAATTCCCAAGTCACTTAAAACTTGAAAAATAAAAAATTAGCATCCCTTTATTTTTAGAGTGCAGGGTTTGCCCCGTGTCTTTCTGTACAGATTTTGCCCGTCCTGTGCATCCTCTCCAGCTGGGAGTCTCGAGGGAAAGGCAGGGCTGTGATCCCTTGTCCCCTACAGTTGTGGCACCTGCTGCTTTTTCCTGGAACAGCTTTCTTGGTTGTTTGTTCTTGAATGCCATTTCCCTTCAATTCTGTTAAATTGTAACAGAAAGTTGCTATTCTTTCTGTTGAAAGCTACTATTTCCCTTTTGGGCTCTCTCAATAATTGCAATTCTTTATTTTAACACATTGCTCAAGCGTGAGGTCTTGTATTGGTACCAACACTTGGTGCTTTTTATTAGCTCCTACTCTGCTTCCAACAGGAATGCCCGTAATTCTCTTTGAGATAGATGCAAGATATGCCTCGCTTCAGGCCCTGTGGCTGCAAAATTATATTGGATGGTGCTGGGTACCCTGTTGGTGCCCAACAAATAAGTTCTAATGCTGATGAGAGTGAGTGGGCAAGGGGAGAGCCATCCATCAACTCTCTCTGTCATAACAGTATTGAAGCAGAATGACTGTGATGCAGGAGCAAAACCCGTGTGATCGGCATGGAGGTCTGAGCGGTGTACTGAGCACAGACTGTACTAGTTAAATCTTGCTGAGAGTAAGATATCACACTCCACCTCTGATTACTGTATCTGATTATTGCTGGCCAAAGGAACATAGCTTATCTGTTCCGCTGACCTGTTACCAAATTCCAGCTTGGTTTGTCTGTCCTTAATACGTGTAATAGGTGGGTGGCAGTGTTGCCTCTACCCCATAACATAGCTAAAGGCGGCCTTTTCACATGCCACTTTTGGTATATGAGATTTGCAGATTATGAAACCGACTTTGCCTGAAGAAGGATCTCTCTTTTGGCAGAGCAAAGTTGAAATGCAGGAAAATTTGGCTTAGTGGAAATTTATTTTATATCTGTAAGTCTATGAACAGCAAACCCAGAACACTAACCTTTAAAAGAGGATGCTAACCCTTCCAATAGACACTTCTGTGCCCGGATATGGCCTCCTGCAATTTTGAACTTGCAGAGCACAGAGCTGACCTTCTTTTCTTGGTTTTGTGAATTTCTTCACCTTTTCCTACTCCCCTGATAGAAACTGTGATTTTTTTAAATTAGATAAGGTGGCTGATTTTATTCCATTGCTGAACAGTTTAGGTTTTGCACTTCACCACTTAAAAGCACCCTACTTGTCACTCACACAAAGCGTTCTGAGTTGACTAGGAATTACTACGAATTCTGTTTTGGAGCAGAGAAGAGACCATGTTCTATCATCACAGTAACTGCTGCCATGGAAATAATTTTGAGATGCCATAGTTAGCTTTTGTTCTCAGGTGCTGTAAATACAAGGGCCTTATTCTCCAAGTCCTTTAAGAGGGTGGAAGAAAACTGTGATTACAGTTTCTTCCATGGCCACCTTGCTTTAGAGCCTGAAATTCTTTAAAAGCACCTTCCAGATTTGAACTGTGGAGGGAAATTTCATCTGGGCAGTTCTTCTGTGCACCATTGGGATGGTACTAATGGGGCAGGGGGTTGGGAGCGGAGATTCTTACAGTTGGAAGAAATAACTACTTAAAGCAAATGCTAATGATTTAAAATGTTATTCCTTCTGTGCTTTTAGAAAAAAAAAATAAAATTAAAGTAATAAAGGCTCACAGCCTGTACCTCATCTCCAGTCACTCCACTGAAATTCCCAAGGGGGTCTCGGCTCCCCTCTCCTCCCTTTAAAAATGGTGGACCTGGAACCACTTACAGGCGAGGTTTAATAAGAGGCAAATGTGTTTTATATTTTGTATCTTGTTAAGTGAAAAAAGATGGATTCTCACAAGTAGTCTCTTGGTGCGGATTTGAGTGGTCTGTGCATGCAAACGTGGGGATGCTTCGCCAGCTAGCATCTCTGTCTGGTCCCCCATGGCTACTTAAAATCTCCCCCCATGGCACCTCCCCCATCCCAGAGCCGGCAGAGATGAAATTGCTTCATTTGTAGAATGGATCTGCAGATCCAGGAAACTTGTTTCTATCTGATTTGCTGATAATTTACTCCTCATTTGATTTAGGGGGGAAAAAGAGAGGGGGGAAAACTTGTCTCAGCTCACATAGCCCTTCCTCAAGGAAAGAGGGATTGCTGTGCTGGTTGGAGAAAATCATGATTGAAAGCAGTTGAAAAAATTAATAAAGATTTACACAAAGGTTGCACATATATTAGAGGAAAAGCAGGGAAAAGCTTGCACCTGTGACAAAGTGACATAAAACAGAAAAACAAAAAAACTTCACTTAAAGTAGCTCATTGGAACTGGGAGAGGGAGAATGTCTAAAAAATATATATTTTATCTTAAATATATAATTTACAATGAGACACATTCCCTTTCTGGTAATTTTCTTTTTATGGCCTTTGGGTGCCAGATAGCACCATTCCTGCTGTCTGCTTTCACTATTCAGCGTTGAGGAAGCCCATTATATCTGTCTTTGATCCGGAGATCTGGATTGCTAAAACTGATGGCCACAATTAAAGACAGTCCTGTTGAAAACCTGACCTCTGCCTGCTCTCAACTGCATGTAAACTTTTCAATATGGATGTAATTTGGTATTAAATTACCCATGCTTTATTGCTTTTTAGTACAGCTCTGTCTGTTGCCTTTTAAAGATAAAGGTAACATAAAAGAAAAATTGTGGTGTGGCTGCATAATTATGTAATTATAAACTTGTTTTCCTACATTCAGAAAACCCTTTGTGTGTGTGTGCATCTATTGAAAAGTAATAGGCTGGTAGAATCGGAGAAGAAGGCTTTGTATATATTTTTTTTTCTCCGGATCTGTTTAACTTGGACATATGCTGTACAAGATAGGTCACTGTGTTTAACTATTCTAATTTTGGCTTTCAGAGGGTATTCTTGATTTAGAAGTGAGGTAGGTTTGTAAAAGATGTTGCTCTGCTTTTTCTTTAGAATTGACCAAACCGGAATAGAGTTGATGCCAGAGCTGTGAGGCAAAACCTACCTGTTCCTCCAAAGATTGGGCCTGTCATAGCAACATAATACTCTAAATGTCTAGAGTGAGCCCGTGGATTACTTAAAGATCACTATCCTTGAAATTAAAAATGGCTGCTGTGATTTTCACTTCTAACATTCTTGTTTGTGGTGAATTCTGCTGAGGGGAACCAAGAGCTAGCTGATTTCCCTTTTACATTACAGAGCTGCCTGCACCTCTCAGTTCTACCAGCCACCACTCTGTTATTTCAGCCATGAAGAGTGTAAGCTATCATTAGAGTTTGATATAGATTTCTAGAATTTCATTTTCTGAATAGAGACAGAATATCTGTTTGGAGGGATAGCTGAAATCACAATCCCATCATAAAACTTGAAGGAAGAAGCACTCTCAGGCCTCTGGAAACGTGCAATAATTCTGCCTGTAAATGGAATTTTTTGAGCTTGCTTCCTCTTCTTGTTAAATGTTCCATGGCAAGATTTTCCAGTAGAACCACATAAAAAGCCAAGCAGATAAAAAGCTGATAACAAAACAAGCAACCCAAGGGAAGCCAAACAGGCTGTTCTAGATACCTTAAAACATAATAAAGCAAAGGTTTCAAGTTGAGGGGAAAAAGGTGTCTGCAGAATGGATGCCAGTCCATCTCTCTCTCTCCTTGCCGGAACTACCAATGAGTTATGTGTCTGGTTCATGGCTCCCCCAGCCTGATCCTCTGAACACACTGAAGAATTGCACCCTGACCCATGTTGTAATTCATCTGGTTGCCCTATAAAAATTGCATCCTGTGGAAAACATATGCTACATACACTTTTATTGGCTTTCATGCAAAGAGGTAATTCCAGAGTATCTAGGAAATGTTGAAGATAGAGCGCATGCTAGATTTCATTTTCTCCCCCAGCATAGCTTGCTTCAGGTACTGAGACCAAATAGAAGGCTCAGCTTCAGATAACCTTCTGACAAGCTACTGTTTGAATAGAGCTCATCCTTTTTCTTTTATTTCTCTACCATGCATCTTCTTTCCTCTGATGTTGCTGGTAGCCACATGAGATGGCTGGTGTATTAGATACAGTGGGGGCTAAGGACAGGACTATGGGGATAGATCTGAACTGTCCAAGATGATAGCCACTAGCCCCATGTGGCTATTGAAATTGAAACTGATTTAAATTAAATTAAAAATTACATTCCTCAGTTGTACCAGCTACATTTCAAACGGTCAAAAGCCACATGGAGCTAGTGGCTGCCATCTTGAACAGCACAGATATGAAACATTTCTGTCATTGCAGAAAGTTCACTTGGACAGCGCTGGGCTAGTTAGACCTGGAACCTCAGCTCCACTCTCACCTTGGTCAAGTCACTGTGATTTTCTGTACCTTAGTTTGTTCATCTGTAATATGAGACTAATCAAAATAACACCTACTTCCTGAGGTGATGATTAGATGAGATAATATATGTACAGCACCTAGTAAAGTATCTACAATAGCAGTTCCAATCGAACTTTCTACGACGATGTAAATGTTGTATGTCTGTATTGACTAATATGGGAGCCACTAGCCACAGGTAGCTATTGAGGACTTCACATGTGGCTAGCGTGACTGACAAACTGAAGTTTCAATTTTATTTAATTTTTATTAATTAAAATTTATATTTAAATATCTGCATGTGGCTAGTGGTTACCCTATTGAACTGTATAGGACTAGATCAAAGTAAGCATTCAGTAAACATTAGCTTTTATTCTTATTGGCTCTTCCTCCAACTTACAAAAGGTAAGTAATCATATATCACAGGTATGCTTTGAGTTTAAGTGACAGAATGTCCATGAAAGCACTAAATGCATATTAGTTATTATTTAACATATTTTTTTCTACTGTGCATTAAATTTATTTATAAATACAAGGCTTTGTAAACAGCAGAGTTATGAATAGGAATCACAAGGTATTATGAAATAATGTAGGGGCAAATAATACATTTATCTTCTGGTAAAGTGTTCCAGTAAATTTGAATTCTAAGGAAGTTAAAAAGGATGAGTTAGTTTAGGAGACCAGTGAAGGGAATCATTATTTTTCCTTTTGTTCCCCTTACTTTCATGTGTTACCTTTAACATATAGGCCAAATCTGATTTTTTTAAAAGGGCATTGCATCATCTGAGTTATTTTCTAGTATACGTAATTTAATCTGGCAACATTCTTACTTATGTTTGCATATAGCAACAGGTTTGGGGAAAACCAGAATCCTCTCATTTTAAGTGAAGCTGCTTGAAGCTGTACAATTGAAGAGAGTCTTTCTGGTGCCAAAATAAAGGGCTTTAGCCAAATCTGGAAAGCAAGCAGACCTATTTTTGATTTCTTTACTTGCAGAATTAATTTGGAGCAGTGTCGACAACATTCCACTTAGCCCTTGATTGTATTTTTTGTGTGTGTGTTGTTTGTCCTGCCATTTCAACTAAATCATAAGTTTCTTGAAGGCAAAGCCTCGGGTTTTAGACTTACCCCACGTCTAGCACAACAGTGATAGGTATTTCATGAATACTTGATTTTTCCCTACTGCCTTTTTTTAAAATAGCACCAAATTTTATTCTGCAGTTGTGACAGAGTGAATACATGTAAGGTCCTCTGTGGCAATGAATAATGACTCTGCATTCATTTACACTTACAAAACCTCCCAAAGACTGACAGTTATGGAGCCTGATTTTAGAAAAATCAGATCACTCAGGGTCATCAGTGTCACCTATATCCAGTCTTTAAAGATCTTCACTTATTTTACCAGTATAGAAATAATCTAATTTTTTAATCTTAGGAAAAATATTCCATTTTATCTTGAAATATTTGATAAAAATTACCATGCCTATTTAAAAATATCCTTATCAATTAAAACTAAGTATGCAAGAGAGGCTGCAATTCACGATAACATTAAAGATCACTTTTTGTAAAAAGATCAGAGAATAATTTAGCCCTTTCTATTAAGTGCATCTGTCAGTTTGTCCTACTGTGGTGACTTGTGTGTTGCTGTGATGCTGTAAGCTATGCCACTGGTATTTCAAATACCAGCAGGGTCACCCACAGTGACAGGTTTCAGCTAGGCTTCCAGACTAAGACATACTAGGAAGAAGGATCTGGCAGTCTACTTCTGAAAAAATTGGCCAGTGAAAACTTTACGACTAGCAGCAGAATATTTCTGGTATAGTGCTGGAAGATGAGCCCCTCAGGTGGGAAGGCATTCAAAATACAACTGGGGAAGAGCTTCTTCCTCACAGTAGAGTTGACCTTAATGATGTACATGGAGTAAAGCTTTTGGGACTTTTATTTGCTGATGTGGCATGTGACTCAAAATGAGAAGAAACAACTGCAAACATCCATTAATAACCGGAATGTGGAATGTATGAAGTATGAATCTAGGAAAATTGGAAGCTGTCAGAAATTAAATGGAATGCATAGAGATCAAACTCCTAGGCATCAGTGAGCTGAAATGGACTGATATTGGCCGTTCTGAATCAGACAATCATAAGGTCTACTATGCCGGGAATGACAAATTAAAGAGGAATGGCATCACATTGATTGTCAAAAAGAACATTTCAAGATCTATCCTGGTCCCTGGACACCCTTTTAACTCAGTACTGAAGTCACTCTTGAGGTTCATCTTTCAGCCAAAGATTAGACAGGCCTATAAAGCAAAACAAGACTAAATGGGACCACCATGCCAGCAGCAAGGGCAAGAAGCAGGAGGGGACAGGAAAGCTGGTAATGGGAACCCAGGGTTGAGAAGGGGAGAGTGTTGACATGTTGTGGGGTTGGCAACCAATGTCACAAAACAATATGTGTATTAATTGTTTAATGAGAAACTCATTTGCTCTGTAAGCCTTCATCTAATGCACACAAATACACACACACAAAAATGATTGAAGTGGCAAATGTTTTGTTACATATATTTTTCCACAATAAAAAAATCAAAAAAAAATCTATGCTGAAGTACAACACTGTCAGTGATAGCATAATATCCATACCCCTACAAGGAAGACCAGTTAATGCTACTATTACTCAAATTTACTCACTAACCACTAAGGCCAAAGATGAAGAAACTGAAGATTTTTACCAATTTCTGCAGTCTGAAATTGATCAAACATGCAGTCAAGATGCATTGATAACTACTGGTAATTGGAATGCAAAAGTTGGTAACAAAAAAGGAAGATCAATTAGAAAATATGGCCTTGGTGATAGAAACAATGCTAGAGATTACTTGATAGAATTTTGCAAGACCAACGATTTCTTCCTTGCAAATATCTTTTTTCAATAACATAAATGGTGACTATACATGTGGACTTGGCCAGATGTAACACTCAGGAATCAAATTGACTAAATCTGTGGAAAGACACAATGGAGAAGCTCAACAGCATCAGTAAGAACAAGGCCAGGGGCTGACTGCAGAACAGACCATCAATTTTTCACATGCAAGTTCAAGCTGAAGCTAAAGAAAATTTTAAAAAGTCCACAAGCACCAAAGTACAACCTTGAGTGTATCCCACCTGAATTTAGAGACCATGTCAAGAATAGATCTGATGCACTGAAGCTAATGACTGAAGACCAGATGAGTTTTGCAAGGACAGCATACATGAAGAAAGCAAAAGTTCTTTAAAAAGACAGGAAAGAAAAAAGATCAAAATGGATATTAGAAGAGACTCTGAAACATGTTCTTGAATGTAGAGTAGTGTCATGGTTTGAATTATGTCCCCCCAGAAATGTGTATATCAGTTTGTCTGGGCCATGATTCCTGGTACTGTGTGATTTTCCTATACGTTGTAAAACCTGCCTCTATGATGTTAATGAGGGAGGGTGGGTGGCAGCTGTGTTGGTAAGGCAGGACCTGATCTACAAGACTGGATTTTGTCCTGAGGCAATCTCTTGAGATATAAAAGACAGAGGGAGCAGTGAGACAGGGAGACCTCATACCATCAAGAAAGCAGTGCCAGGAGCAGGGCGCGTCCTTTGGACCTGGGGTCCCTGCGCAGAGAAGCTCCTAGTCCAGGGTAACACCAAAGAGAGGAAGGCCGACAGAGAGAAAAAGGCTTCCCCTGGAGCTGATGCCCTGAATTTGGACTTTTAGCCTACTTTGACTGTGATGAAATAAATTTCTCTTTGTTAAAACCATCCACTTGTGGTATTTCTATTATGGCAGCACTAGATGACTAAGACTGAATTTGGTACCGGGAGTGGGGTGCTGCTCTAACAGATACCTAAAATGTGGAAGGGGTTTTAAAACTGTGAATGGATAGACGTGCGGCAGTGACAGAGGACCAGCAGCAGCAGAGAACCAACAGCAGCAGAACCAGGAGACGGGTGAAAGACGGTGCTGGAGCCAACCCATGGAGCGAGAGAGCTGAATGCCTGTGAGCAGGAGGCTTCCTGGTGGAGTGGGGTGCCTCCGGGCCGTTAACGGTGGAGCTACTGAGCTTTGGAACACTTGCCCCAGCAGGGCAGATGTGGGTGTGAGGCCCGAGGGCCGAGAGGCCATAGGAAGCAGAAGCTGAAGAGACAAGGGACACAAGAAGCTGAGCTGCTTCAGTCTCAAAAGGTATGGCCATGACCTCAGGGGTTTCAAAGGGGGGAGCCATGACCTCTGGTGTTTCTAAGGGTGGAGTTGTCACTCCGATGGACTAGGAGAACGGTGCGCCTAAAGCCAAGGGAGCAGAGTTGCTGTCCCAGTGGGCCTGGAATGCGGAGCTGAAGCCCAGGGCCAAGGGGCCTCCACTCAAAATCCAGAGACTGTGGCCAATACCTAGAGTCTGGAGGGCAGGGCTATTGTGCAAATTGTCTCAGAGAACAGAAGATTATTTTCAAAGCCTTGAGCGCTAATGTAATGTGTTGTGCTGACTTGCTTGGTGCCTGTTATCACTTCTTTTCCTCTAGTTTATCCTATTTGTAATGGAAACATCTAGCTTGTGCCTGTTCTGCCATTGTACCTTTGGAAGCAGATAACTTGCATTCTAGATTTCACAGATGAAGAGGAATTTTTGGATTTTGGACTTGGAGTTAAGACTTTTGCTATGATATGATGGGGTGAATATGTTTTTCATGTTGCAAGGATGTGATTTTTGGGGGGCCAAAGGGTGGAAAGTCATGGTTTGAATTATGTCCCCCCAAAAATGTGTATATCAGTTTGTCTGGGCCATGATTCCTGGTACTGTGTGATTTTCCTATATGTTGTAAAACCTGCCTCTATGATGTTAATGAGGGAGGAGGGGTGGCAGTTGTGTTGGTAAGGCAGGACCTGATCTACAAGACTGGATTTTGTCCTGAGGTAATCTCTTGAGATATAAAAGACAGAAGTGAGCAGTGAGACAGGGGGACCTCATACCATCAAGAAAGCAGTGCCAGGAGCAGAGCGTGTCCTTTGGGCCTGGGGTCCCTGCGCAGAGAAGCTCCTAGTCCAGGGGAACACCGAAGAGAAGAGGCCGACAGAGAGAAAAAGGCTTCCCCTGGAGCTGACGCCCTGAATTTGGACTTTTAGCCTACTTTGACTGTGAGGAAATAAATTTCTCTTTGTTAAAACCATCCACTTGTGGTATTTCTGTTATGGCAGCACTAGATGACTAAGACAAGTAGCTAAAGTGAAAGGAAAAAAAGATGAAGTAAAAGAGCTGAACAGATTTCAAAGGGCTGCTCAAGAAGACAAAGTAAAGTATTATAATGAAATGTGCAAAGAACTGGAGTTAGAAAATCAAAAGGGAAGAACACTCAGAATTTCTCAAGATGAAAGAACTGAAGAAAAAATTCAAGCCTAAAGTTGCAATATTGAAGGATTCTATGGGCAAAATATTGACTGATGCAGGAAGCATCAAAAGAAGATGGAAGGAATACAGAGTCACTGTACCAAAAAGAATTGGTCGACATTCAGTCATTTCAGGAGGTAGCACATGATCAAGAACCAGCGGTATTGAAGGAAGAAGGCCAAACTGCACTGAAGGCATTGGCGAAAAACAAGGCTCCAGGAATTGATGAAATACCAACTGAGATGTTTCAACAAACAGATGCAATGCTGAAGATGCTCACTTGTCTATGCCAAGAAATTTGGAAGACAGCTACCTGGCCAACCAGCTGGAAGAGATCCATGTTTGTACCCGTTCCAAAGAAAGGTGATCCAACAGAATGTGGAAATGATTGAACAATAATCACTAATATCACACGCAAGTAAAATTTTGCTGAAAATAATTAAAAAACTATTGTAGCAGTGCATCAACAGGGAACTGCCAGAAATTCAAGTTGGATTCAGAAAAGAATGTGTAAAGAGGGGTATCATTGATGATGTCAGATGGATCTTGTCTGAAAGCAGAGAATACCAGAACAATATTTACTTGTGTTTTATTGACTATATAAAGGCATTCGACTGTGTGGATCATGACAAATTATGGATAACATTGTGAACAATGGGAATTCCAGAACACTGAATTGTGCTCATGAGGAATCTGTACATAGAGCAAGAGGCAGTCATTCAAAGAGAACAAGGGGATACTGCGTGGTTTAAAATCAAGACAGGTGTGAGTCAGCATATCCTTTCACCATTCTTATTCAATCTGTATGCTGCACAAATAATCCAAGAAGCTGGACTATATGAAGAAGAACGCAGCATCAGGACTGGAGGAAGACTCATTAACAACCTGCGATATGCAGATGACACAACCTTGTTTGCTGAAAGCAAAGGAGACTTGAAGCACTTGCTGATGAAGATCAAAGACCACAGTCTTCAGTATGGATTACACCTCAACATAAAGAAAACAAAAGTCGTCACAACTGGACCAATAAGCAACATCATGATAAATGGAGAAAAGACTGAAGTTGTTAAGGATTTCATTTTACTTGGATCTACAATTAACACCCATGGAAGCAGCAGTCAAGAAATCATACGAAATATTGCATTGTGCAAACCTGCTGCAAAAGACCTCTTTAAAGTGTTATAAAGCAAAGATGTCACTTTGAGGACTAAGGTGTGCATGACCCAAGCTGTGGTATTTTCGATGGCCTCATATGCATGTGAAAGCTGGGCAATGAATAAGGAAGACCGAAGAAGAACTGATGCCTTTGAATTACAGTGTTGGTGAAGAATACTGAGTATACCATGGACTGCCAGAAGAACAAACAATCTTGGAAGAAGTACAGCCAGAATGCTCCCTTAGAAGCGAGGATGGCAAGACTTTGTCTCATGTACTCTGGACATGTTATCAGGAGCGACCAGTTCCTGGAGAAGGACATCATGCTTGGTAAAGTAGAGGGTTGGCGAAAAAGAGGAAGACCCTCAAGAAGAGGGATTGACACACTGGCGGCAACAATGGGCTCAAACATAACAACAAATCTGAAGATGGCTCAGGGCCAGGCAGTGTTTTGTTCTGTTGTACATAGAGTCACTATGAGTTGGAATCGACTTGATGGCACCTAACAACAAAAAACATTAAAATGTCCCACAGAATATCTCAATCCATATCCATTTTAGCATTTTTCTGCTTAAAACACACACACACACACACACAAACTTAAACACCAATTGTAAGAGAGATATGCCCACTCAAATAAGACTTGGTCCTGAACGTAGAATTTCTGAGTTGAAAGGTGCCTTGGAATTCAGATGTTCCGGTACTACAGAAGTTAATTAACTGACTCTTGATTACACAGAGCCAAGATCAGATTCAATTTAATGCTGAAGGGCCCACTTTACTTGCTGATGTAGACCCAAGATATTATTCATTTAAATAAAAATGTATCATGAGCTCAGTGCTAGTTTAATCCCCAATTGTTATAATTGTGCTACCTTTTGGGTCCTCTGCTACATTTTCATTAAGCTTCACTCCTCATTGAGATTACTTTATTTAAATGTCATCACCCAGCTCTAAAATATTCTTTCAAAATAACCATGGTGGCCATGAGATATAAAGTATTGGGAGGAAAAAAGAAAGCAGTAAAGCTAACTTCTGTTTGATATGTAGACACGTTTCAGTCCACTGGGACCCTGGTGGTGGTACTGAGTCAGGCTTTACAGCTGGGCCCGGACATCCCAGCTGTGCAGAGCATTCAGAGGGGGACTGCCACCGCCACTGGCAGGGTTGTGCCTTGGAGGCATTTGGGTCATTGGTGGAGTAGGATCAGAGAAAAGGTATAAAAAGTGAGATGAAGCAAAGGGGTCTATAAACTAAAGTCTTATGTTGCAAGGTGGGGTGGGGGGAGGTTCCTGGCATTAGACAGAGAGAAGATCACAGTCAGCTAATAAGTTTGGGGTGCTGACGACTGAAACCAGATCACTGGTGCCTGTCAGCTGGAGAGGGGTGTTATCCCAGGTGGATGGCGACCTGGTCAGCTCTATTACACCGTGTGCTTTAGTATTCATTTCTCTCTGCTACTGCTCAGTTTTTTCAATCTTTTGTCCAAAGACAGTGAAGAGTTGGCCTTTTCTCCCCCATGCTGATACAGGTAAAGGCAGAGACTGATGGTGCCAGCCTTAATTCCCCAAAGAAAAGGAAATCCAGATTTATGTGAATACCTTTAGTTCTGAAACAAGAAAAAAATGGAACAGGTTGCATTCATGTATTCATGAAGCAGACAGTGTGTGTATTGGCAAATCTTTACAAATTCACATATTGTTACATCCCTCTTATTTCTGTAGAGCTGGTGCTCATTTTTCCTCAATAGCATAAAAGAAGTTTTAGCACAACTGAATTTTCAGATTTAAAAGCAGGTATTAAAAGTTCAGAAATGTCCTTTATGTGTGCGCGCACGTGTGTGTGTGTGCAACAAGTTGATTAAAAAATCAGTGTGATTCCACTGGGAACAAAAGTTTTTCTTCTGGTTTATAAGTTTTTGGTTTTTTTTTTTTTTTTTAAATCAGTAAAACTAAAGGACATCTTCCAGGTAGGAAAACTGTGGTCACAGGTCAACATTTGACATCTTGATAAAGAAGGTGAGCTGCGACAGCCAGCAAATTTTCCTTTCTTGGTTTGTATTGCTTCTCTTGCCTTTTCATTGATAGGTATTCTATTTTTGTTAGCTGGAATGATATCTTTTATGGGGACTGGGAGAAAAACTGAGACTGTGGTCCTCAAATGTTTTTATGCACATGAATCAACCAGGAGATTTATAGAAAAAGAAGCAGATTGTTATTCAGTAGGTCTGGAATTTGGGGAAGGAATCTTCAATTTTTACAAGTAGCCCAAATGATTCTGAGTCGCCTCTACACTTTAAGAAGTATTGGTCCAGGACAGTGGTTGGCAGACTATTGCCTGTGGGCAAAATCTAGCCCACTGCCTGTTTTTGTAAATAAAGTTTAATTGGAACATAGCCATCCTCATTCCTTTATGCGTTGTCTATGGCTACTTTCATGCTACAGTGGTAGAGTTGCATAGTTATGACAGAGACCATATGGCCAACAAAGCTTAAAATATTTACTATATGGCTCTTTACAGAATAGATTTGCTGAGCCTTGGTCTAGGAGAATAGATATTTTTTAACTTGTTGATGTTTGTCTGTCTCTTCTCTCTATATATATATATACCTACTCCTCACTTACTGACATGGTTAGGTTCCAAAAACTAGGTCTTTATGTGAAAATCAGCTTTATGCAAAAATGAAGGATGACCACATCAGATCACAAAACGGAGGATGACTACATCATTATGTAACAACCAAATCACATAATTAAATAACTGCCAAATAATATCATTACATAACTGCCAAATTACATCATCACATAACTGCTAAACCACCGAGAATCATGGCTCAGCCAAGCTGACATATAACCATCACAGCCAGCATTACTTTCTCCTCACACGTCGGCATTTGTTACCGCAAGATGTACATTGTTAATGTGCAAAATAGTCAGATTGTAGATTTTTTACTATTGTTGTAAATATGAAACGTCAGATTATGAGACAGTCAATAAGTGAGGAGTAGGTGTGTACTTATATACAAGGAGCCTTGGTGGTGAATAGTTAAAGTGCTAAGCTGCTAACCTAAAGGTCAATGGTTCAAAATCCCCAGCCGCTCCACAGGAGAGAAGACCTGGTGATCTGCTCCCGTAAAGATTGTGGCCTAGGAAACCCTATGGGATAGTTTTACTGTGTCCTATAGGGTTGCTATGAGTCAGAATTGACTGAATGACACACAACAACACGCAAATACACACAAATATATATAATACACACATACATATGTGTATATCCATATATATACACACACGTGTGTGTGTATCGTTTTACTCACATAAAAGATACATAAAATGTTGGTTAATGTGACCGGCTAGAAGCTGACTGTGGTGTTTATTCCAAGTATTTACAGGGTAGGGTCTACGGGTTTGTAGTGTCATCTCTGTGGTTAGACATGAACCAAAAAGCTGTCCTTCAAAGATTAGACTGGACCATAAAACATAAAATAATACTCGTGAAGAGTGTGCTTCTTAGTTCAAGCAGATATGTGAGACCAAATGGGCGACCCCTGTTGGGAGGTAGGATGAGAAGGCAGGAGGGGACAGGAACTGGTTGAATGGACACAAGAAACCTGGGGTGGAAAGGGGGAATGTGCTGTCACGTTATAGGGATTGCAACTAATGTCATATAACAATATGTATATAAATTTTTGTATGAGAAATTGGCTTGAGCTATAAACTTTCACTGAAAGCACACACACACAAAAAAAACAAACCAGAAAACTGTTCTTGTTAATATTGTGCTTGTGACCATGAACAAGTTGCTTAAGGCTCTTTAAGCCTCAGTTTCCTAATCTGTGAAAAGGAGATTATAGCAGTACCTACCTCGTGGGGTTGTGAGAATTAAAAGAGACAATGCAAATGAAGTGCTTGCTTTGTGTCTGATGCGTAGCCAAGTACCCAGTGAGTGTGGATCTTAATATCAGTATCCTCATTGGTGTTACATGTTGTTATTGAGCTGTGGGATATTGAGGCCAACAAATGTTGTACCCTGCCTGCCTCGGCTGACAATGTGGGCCAAAGTTCAGGATGTTGGACAGCCTAGACCTTGAGTCTCTTGAGTCTGAACCAGGCATTTTGGAGGCATGATCTTTTATTAAATGTCTTTTTCAATTTTCCCCTTGAAGACACAATTACAAGGAGACGCCTGTACCTTTGGAAGTGGTTATTCCAATATCCTTTTAAAAAATTACTTAATTGTAGCCATGAGACCCATTCCCCACCAAAAGTTCCATCAAGCAATAGAGCTAATGTATGGTAAATTAAGATAAAGACTGCGAGGAACCAGTGTGCCTTGTTATGCTTGATTCAATCTACAGTGAGTCACTGATGGTGGATATGATACAAATACATATTTTGTATGCGATCGTGAAAAGATCTGCCTATGATCAAATGGTTATTTTCTTGCCACTCTATTTATTAACCACAGGCTAAGTGGTAAAAAAACAAATAATAATAATAAAAAAATAAATAAAATTAACTGAATTTGTCCTTGAATAAAGAAAGAACAAATAAAAATCATCATCACAAATTTCTCCCTTATTACTGAGTACAAGGCCATGTGTGGATCTTTGGGAATAATAGTCTGCATTTACTTCAAGTCAGTGGTTCTCGACTGGAGGTAGTTTTGCCTCCCTCCTGGGACATTTTTTGTTGTCAAAAATGTAGTGATAGGTACTACTGGCGTTTAGTATGTAGAGGCCAGGGATGATGCTAAGTATCTTACATTGCACTGGGCAGCCCCCTACACATACAATTATCTGGTCCAAAATTTCGATACTGCCAGTACTGTTCAGAAATCCTGCTCTCCGGCAAAACTCCAAGTCTTCCAGTTTCTGGACTACCTCCTGGCATAGGGACCAGGTGGTTTGTAATTAATAACTGATTTCCTGCCTTGAGGCTCCCTCCAAAATTTGGGTCCTCCTCTGCAGGGTTGCTGCCATTGACTGCTTTTGTTGCCTCAGAAAGTATGCTTCTCAATGAAAAGCAGTTTAAAAGAGTAAAATGTACTCACCTGGGGGAAGGTTACAACAGAGAAGGAGTGATTCAGTCAGGATGTGGTCCATAGATTTTTGGAAGTGAACAAGTCCTTACCTTCACGGTCATCTAGTCCAGCATACCACAGTGGTTCAAGATGATTTCAAGTGGTGTACAGACAAAATTATTTTTAATTTTGACAGTTGCATATTTATTTTAACCTAATAAAATATTTTAAGAAAATAAATATTAATTACAAAAATATAAATATTTAAACTTTCTTCTAAAGTTCAATTTTAGAAAATATACTTACGTTTTTAAAAACAAGATGTTTCCAGAGGAAATATTACATGATACAGGTAGTCCCCAACTTATGGCCTATTTGAGTTACGTCTAACTGCACTTACAACCGTCTGTTTTTTCTTTTCTTTTTTGTACATTTTATTGTTAGTGTCTGGTGGCACAGTGATTAAGAGCTCAGCTGCTAACCAAAAGTACACATTACTAACAATCAAAAACCTGTTGCCGTCGAGTCGATTCCGACTCATAGCGACCCTATAGGACAGAGTAGAACGCCCCCACAGGGTTTCCAAGGAGCGCCTGGTGGATTTGGACTGCTGGCCTTTTGGCTAGCAGCCGAATGCTTAACCGCTGCTTCACCAGGGCTCCAGTATGCCAAAAACCAGACTCACTATCGTTGAGTGGTACAGGATATGGCAAAAGCAATGAAGGTGACGTGCAATTTTCTGAAATCTGGGGAACTGTAGTGTAGGCGTACTCCTCGTTTTACACCTAAGGATAATAATAATTTAGAAAGCACTATTTGCTGTCTATTACTGTGAAACAAAATACTCCAATGCTTGGGAGCTTAAAATGATGACATTTATTTTGCTCACCAAGTTACAAATTGGGCAGGCCTTTGTGGGGAAAGCTCATCTCTGCTCCGCTCAGCATCAGTTGGGATGGCTGGAAGGATGAGGGCTGGAATCCTCTGATGGCTCACTCACATGTCTGATGGTTGCTGCTAGCTGTCAGTTGGGACCTCAGCTGAGACTGTGGCCAGAACATCTACATATGGCTTCTCTACATGGCTGTTTGTCTTCCTCACAGCATGGCAGCTGGATCCAAGGGTGAGTATCCCAAGAAGACCATGCAGAAGCTGTATTGCCTTTTATGCTTCAAATGTCATGCAGCATCACTTCCACCATAGTCACAAGGGGTAGAAAAATGGAGGCGTGTCAATGTCACATTGTAAGAATAACATGTGAGCTAAGATATACTGTTGCCACCATCTTTGGAAAAAACAATCTGTCACCAGCACTATCACATCTATCAGCATCACTTAATTTTTATAGCCATCGTGTGTGAAACCTTTTATCAATCCGCCCACCAACCCTGCCATTTCCCACGTAATGAAATTGAGACGAAGAGTTTAAGCGATGTGCCCATGAATGCATAGTTAGTTTGTGGCTGATCTTGCATTGAATTCTTTTAGCTGTATCTTTTAAAAATTGCCTTGAATAGGAAAAGCATCTTACTATGAGCCTTCCCTTGATAATTATTTCCTCTTTGCCAAAATGATTTGGCCTCTTTAGCTTTGAAACAAAGTTAAGCAGTCTTGGATTCCAAAGGAGACACTCTTCACTAGGTTGCCAAGTTTGCAGGGACCCTTATTACATTCACTCTCATCCCCTCACCAGGACAATTACCTTCCCTACTCCTGGGATCATCACCGTGTAGCTCTAGAAGCAGCTAAGCTGCCCCTTAGAAACAGAGATCCTGCTCTAAGCTTCTACCAGCTGTCATCAAATTCTGAGACAGAGTTTGTGTTTGGTTTGTTGTGTGCTAGTGAGCCGATTCTGACTCATAGCGACCCTGTATGACAGAGCAGAACTGCCCCAGAGGGTTTCCTAGGCCATGATCTTTCTGGGAGCTAATCGATAGGTCTTTTCTCCGGCAGAGCTGCTGGTGGGTTCAGACCACTTCCCCGTTGCACCACCAGGGCTCCTTTAGAGACTATTTCCTGTTTTTGGTTCAGTCAAGCAGCATAATTTCTTTTGGGCACTAAGACTAGAAGGTCAAATTATTTTCCTGGTCAGCCTGTAATTATGTTGACCACATTTCCTTGAATCTTTAAAACTTTTTAATTATTAAATGTTTCAAATATACAGAAGAATAAAAATAATACTGCCCCCAGCTTTAACAGGTCTTTGCCAAACTTACTGTTTCACTTAAAAAAAAAAAATGTTACAGACAGGGCTTTGAACCAGTTCTTTCTGGTTTGACCCCTTGATGAGAATTTGTATTTCCACCCCAGATATACTGAATCAGAATCTATATTTTTAATAAGATCCCCCAGGTGATTCTTAAAGAATCTTAAATGGTCTTGTTAAAATGTAGATCCTTTTTTTTTTTGAAAAAAATTGTTTGAAATATACGTATGTATATTTTGAAATCTATTTCTTTGAAATATATTCTGAAATTTATCCATGTTTAAATTTTTGAAATAGTTTATTCGTTTATTTTACTTGCTGTATAATATTCCACTGAACTAAGAACCCAGTTTATCCATTCCCATCTATGTTTGCGGTTAAATTGTTGTGCTTCTTTCATCCTGTTATGAACATGCCACAGTAAACATCTTTATCACACGCCCTCCTGAGCATATGCAACTGTTTCTCTAGGGCGGGTCACTAGAAACAGGGTTTGCTCAACTTCATAGGCTTTGCCAAATGTTCCCCGAAGTGCTTGTACCAAATTTCTTCCCCCAATTATGTATAACAGTTCTAATTTCCTCTTTTTCTTACTGACACTTGGTGTTATCAGACGTACTTTTTTTTTTTAACCAATCTGATGGGTTTAAGGTGACATTTTATTACTGTTTTAATTTGCGTTTCTATGATTACTAGTGAGTTTGAATATCTTTTCACAAATTTACTGCTCATTTGGATTTCTTCCTCTGTGAATTTCCTTTGCTTATTTTTTTCTATCCGATTTCTGTTTCTTATAAATGTGTGGGAATTCTTTATGTGTTCTGGGTACATATAAATAGTGTATGCAGGTATGTGTGTTGCCACTACTGTGCTAGTTACCTGTATAGCAGATATGCTCATCTGGTCTGTGGCTTGTCTTTTCACTGTGTTTATCTCACCTTTCTTCATACAGAAGTTTTAAATTTTAGTGCAAACAAAATTATCAGCCTTCTCCTCTATGGTTTGTGATTTTTGTGTATTGGTTAAGAAAGTCTTCCCTACTACAATTTCATAAAAATATTCTCTCATGTTTTATTCTTCAAATTGGATGGATTTGCTTTCTCATTTTTCGATTTTTTAATCTAAGTGCTTCGTTTTGCATTTTGTGGGAGATTTAATTTTCTGTTTTTCAAAATAGATAGTCCCTTGTAGTAGCATCATCAGTTGACTAGCTCATCATTTTTTCTCATGGACTGTGGTGCCGGCTCGCTCCTAAACCAGTTTCCCATATGTGTATGAGACTATCCTAAGCTTTCCACGTCTATCACCATGTTAATATTAGATGGTTGTGCTTACCGTAGCTTTATAATAAGTCTTGGTAACTGGTGGGGGAAGTCACCCTTATTATTCTTCTTTCTAAAAATTACTCTGCCTATTCTCAAATCTTTACTTCCATATGCGTTTTAGGATCAGCTTGTCAATTGTTAAGAAATGCCCCATTGGGGTTTTGATTGATATTGTATTAAATCCATAGGTTATTTTAAGGTGAATTCCCATCTTAAAATAGAGTCTTGCTGTCCAAGAGCAAAGCATAATTCTCCATGTATTCGAGTCTTTTGTTGAGTCTCTAGGGCTCTCTCTTTCTTCTGGCAACTGTGTGGGGAATAATCAAATGGGCTTTTCTGGAATGGCACACTGGCTCCTCCTATTCTCACCTGTCCCCTGAGCCCATGAGCTCCTGAGAGAAGGTCCTTCCATGTCTATGCTTTTGTGCTGATACTTATGAATGAAGGCGCCATAGCTTTGGGGATCCTCATCCCTGCCTTCTGATTGGCTCACTGCTTGGGGCTTTGTTGCTGCAGTCCTACTGCTGTGATGGAGGCAGGGAGTTAGAGGCCGAGACTGAGGCTGCAGAACTGAGGATGAGGCCTGGGGGCCTCCATCATTGTGAGGATACATTTATCTCCTGGGCCCAGTTGCTGTCTATGTTCTAGGGTCAATATGTCTGTGCTCTGGAACACAGTCTCTGAACTAAACTGCACTGGTTCAAATCCCAGTAGTAGTAGCCTAGGAAAGTTACTTATTTGTACCTTAGTTTCTTCGTTTGCTAAGTGGGGGACTTTACAGGCTTGTTGCAAGGAGTAGAAGAGGGTTAATATCAGTAAAGGGCTGAGAACAGTGCTGTGCTCATTGGGGGTTACCCGCTGCTGCCGTCATCACCATTATCATTGTTATTATCATTATATTATTGATCCAAACTGGATTCAACTTGATGTTTTCCCGTCTGTGCTTTCTCTTGAAATGAACTTCCTGAGACATACTCTGTCTAATCTATTGTGTCCATTAGCATATTCCAGATTCTTAAAATACTTGTAATAAAACCTGTTGCTGTCGAGTTGATTCCAACTCATAGTGACCCTACAGGACAGAGTAGATCTGCCCCGTAGGTTTTCCAAGGAGCGGCTGGTGGATTCAAACTGCCACCCTTTTGGTTAGCAGCCAAGCTCTTAACCACTGTGCCGCCAGGGCTCCACCAGTAATAAAGAAACTGTTTAATCTTGTTTTAGCCACTGTTTCCCAAACCCACCTGCCACTGAACTCTTCTTTTCCCCAAAGAATACCTATTAACATCAGTGTAATTACCGTCCCGTATGAGAGAATTTGAGGAATAGTCCTTAGGGCATTACCTATAAAAAATTATCTTAATACTGGCATATACACAGAAAGGCATACCAAGAAGATATATTCTCAGCTGGGGGGTTGAAAATAGGTTATCTAATGAGTAGAGACTGGTATTGGTAGAAAGTCTCTGATCAGTAAAAAAACAAAACAAAATTTTGCATACATAGAAGAATCTATACCATGCATTAATCAGACAGATAATTTTTAAAAAGTAAAAGTCTCATATTTTTGGTGCCTATATTACAGCCTGGTGCTGAGGTAAATTTTCATTTATTTCATAGAAGCCCCATTGGACTTTCTCCTGAAGGCAGGAAGATCAGTTTATTGGTGTTTATTACAGTTCATTTACTGCTTGTTTTCGTTTCTTCAAAGAACTCAAACTGCAATTGGGAATGGCATTTTGGGAATGTTGGGAATGTGTTGAGATGCATACTTGTGTGTGTGTGTGTGTGTGTTTTCTGTTCACTCCCCCCAATATGTATTTTGTTATTTCCTTAGTCATATTCCTTCATAACAACAGCCTGTGAAAATGTTTGACTAGCTAATTATTGTTCTGAGTCAAGAACAAAATGCAAAGGCAAAGAATAGGAGGCCCCATGCTGCCCTCCTCCCCTTGGTTTAATTTGCCAGAAGACTGCCTATCACTGCCCTCTTTGCTCTTAACCAAACTAAGGGAGACGTGGATTATTCTAGTTTTTGACCAAAATAATTAGCTCTTTATCAAGAGAAGTAAAGCAAAATCAATCGTAAACAACATTTCCTTTATTTCCTAAAAGTTTCTTTCTTGGATAAGCTAAGAAAGATGGGGATGGTGGGAACCTCCTTATGGCCTTATGTTGAGTGAGCTTGAAGCCACCATGTCAAGGAGTTGGCAGGGAAAGTGTCACACAGTCGGGAACAAGAGCAGAGGAGTAAACTGTGGGTAGGGTCATTGGTCTTTTGAGTTTTTCATTATCGATTTTTTTGTAATGTAGATTTCTCCCACTGAAATGTTCTATCAGATAAAATAAACAATGAAACTCAGATTATTTGCTGGTAACCTGTAGTATCTCCAGTCCATATATGTTAAAATAAGATTTCTAGTTTTGGTTCTATGTACTTTTGAAATCTTAAAAACAATTATAGGCATGATTTCCACAGTTTGTGTTAAGTTCTTTCAAAGCACCCATGGTTAATTTGAATTATGAACATGATTTTGTTTTATGGTTTTATGAATGAAGTTTAATAAATGTTTTTGTTTGCTTTTTTCCCCTCTTAACAAACTTCATAGAACTATTTCAACATCTATGAATTACCCAGAAATTCGAATTAGGAAATAACTTTTGGCTTATCTGTCAGATATATTTTTATAGGACTTAATCACAATTGTACATAAACAGAAACATTAAAATAGAAAATGAGGCTTTTTTTTTTTATTAAAAAGAAAGAAACTTATAACACTTGGAATATGTAAACATTGTTGCCTGTTAAATTATAATCAGATTGCTATCGGATTACGTATTACATTATGCCAGTGCTAAATGACCGTTTCCCAGTGATGTCATTACAGGCTATGAGTAGACAGGATCTGTTACTATTAAAAGATGCTATGCTAACAATTTGCAACAGACCACGGAGTAGCTTAACTGCATTAGGACTGGCAAGGATTGTAAAGAGGCATTTCTCTTCAGTTGAGAAAAAACTTCCAATGTTAGATTTTTTAACTTTGTCTGGGGCAAGATTCATCAGGCGCAGATCATTTTAGTAGTTTAAAAAGTATCTTCAATGGCACAGAACTCCTTTCTGTGTGTACAGTTGACTTTATGGTAGGATCAAGTGAAGGAGAAGTTGAACCTCACTGAAGGTTCTTCTCTTTGTGTGTGCCTGTTATCATTGCGAAAGTAAAATAAGAAGTGAATGGCTATGAAAACCATTTTTAAAGCAGATGCTGTTTATTTTATACTCTTTCTGTTTCTCACTCCACTATGGTGAAGTAAAAGGAGCTCTGGGGCACAGTGGTTTGAACCCATCAACTGCTCCTCAGAAGAAAGATGTGCCAGTCGGCTTCCGTAAAGATTACAGCCTTGGAAACCCTATGGGGCAGTTCTACTCTGTCCTATAAGGTAGCTATGAGTTGGAATCGACTCCATGGCAGTGGGTTTGGTTTGGGTTTTTTATGGTGAATGTCCTTGCACAGGTCTCATTGAATGTGATCCTAATAGTTCCACTAGTGGGCACTGCAGTGCTTCCAACATTCTATATATTTTTTATCTGGGCAGAGTTTTAAAAAATCGTAGAGCGAATGGTGAGTTCCCCTTTAGAGCTACTCTTCTATCAAGAAAAACACCAAAAATACATCTGGAATATTATCTCTGCTGAAATTATTTAGTGAAATTTTAGAACAGAATAGCATTTTGCTTAATATTGCTGCTCAGTTTTTGCTGCATTCGTGAATTATCATATTTATTCTTATTTGATCGGTACATACTTTGAAGTCCACATTATACAGAAAAGGAAAGGTATTTAATGCCATAGTACAAATGAACAGTATTTACTGGCAGAAAATCACGCCTTTTTTTAATTAAGGAAAAACGTTTAGTATGTTTGGCTTATGTAATTTTGAGTATGAAGCAGTGCGGTTGTGGGTAAGATGTCTAGTTGACATTTAGGGAAGAATCTGATGCTTTAATGTCTGTCTCCCTCATCCATCATCTGCCATCCTCATCCATCCCAACACACTGTAAATTTGTCAGAGCCTTTTCCATATTCAGTATTTGTATAAATAATGGCTGCTGTGGTTCGAAACAAGGGAAATGTGCACTTTCCGCCTGTGTTCTACATCTGATCACAGTCATGGCGACTCATAGTTTTTGTTTTGCATTGCTTAGGCTCAGTGCATGTCGTTTAAGCCCAGAGCCAAAGGACATTTTTGTATGTTGACCCTTATTGTGGTTACTATTTGCCAAAATGAAATTAGTTTGGGGGGCTTTTCTACAGCAGATGAAACACAGCTTCTGCTCCAGCACTATGCTTTTATCATTGCCTCTCGCCTCTCTTTCCCTCTTTTGCTGTCTTAGGGATTATGTAGGTTCTTTGCAATATTCTGAAATTAATCAAAGCAAGCAAAACCCCATGCCTTATTATCCACCATGGGAAGAAGGCGGTTTCCACAAATCCAGACAGTTCTGTGATGCTGTCCAGTTGTGGAACTAGAATTTTATTATCTTATAAATAAAGGTTCTGGTTTTTACACAATGAAATCTTTTCATGTTAAACTTGTACAAGCAGTGGCTTGCTCCATGTAAGTGTGATGAAGGATCTGAATTTAACCTATAGGCTCTTTCCCTTGTTTGAATAAAGAACGGACCTGCAAACAACGTCCATTTCTTTCTTTGATTTTCAACTCAGCAGAACAGCTGTATGTCCCTAATGCAGTTTGGGTCGGAGAAGCTTTCTATGCAATGAGATACAAACTTACAGGATGCTTATCCAATCAGGACCTTGTATTCTGTCTCATCTTTTTATAATCGTGCTCTACAAATTATTTTTTCCCACTAAATTAGTGGCCATTGTACAGATTGCAGACACTTAGTTTGATTGAAAGTAATAAAAGGAGATTATCCACTGAGTTGGTTGAGTGAAAGTTGTGATTTGACCCACTGCCTGGAGAGAAAAGAATTAATCTTATAAACCTGACTCACTTCTGCCATGCTTTGAAAAACCGCCAGGAATGCATTAGATCCCTTTTGTCTTAAGTCCAGTCAGAACTAAAGGTGGAGTGGGATAGATCCAACTTATGAACCAAAGAGGCAGTGGCCTGTGTTTTATGCTTTGAGTGGTATTTTAAAATATAATAGGGGCTTTTTCTTGCTCCCTAACTGGAAATTCCTATCGCCATAATCTTTGAATTTGGGGAGTTGAAGGTGGAAGAGGAGAAGGATGGTTTTCATTTATTAGGTATATTTTTGGTGCCAGAAACTGTTTTAGGTGCTTAATATATGTTTTTGCATCTTATCCTCATGAAATAGAATATTATTACACCACTTTTATGGATGTGTGGGAGAAAGATGTAGCAGTCTGCTTCCATAAAGATTTACAGCCTCAGAAACCCTATGGGGCAGTTCTACTTTGTCCTATATGGTCACTGAGTTGGAATTGACTCCACAACAGTGGGTTTTTATGGATGTGGAAACAGGTACGTCCTACAGCTTGTAGGTGGGTGACTTGAGGTTCAAACCCAAGTTATTTTCCTCCCTCCAAAGCATTTGCTCGTAATCAGCATGCTCTCCTGCCTCCTTGGAGATAGGAAAGTTGGAATCATTATCTCTAGGAGACCAGAGTGAGATGATGCAGTATGTCCACCATTAAGCTGGCACAGGGAGGTGCTCAGAAATAATCAGTGAAAAAAAAGAAAATACGTAACTGATGCTGAGGGGAGAACCTTTTGTCCTGTTTAGTTGACAGCATGGTGGATTGGAGAAACCACAGGCTTTGGAGTCTGCCAGACCTGAGTTTATATATCCTGACTTTTCCTTTTATTGTTTTTTGTGGCTGGGAACACATTACTAATAACGATGAGCTTCTGTTCCATTTCTGCAACATGCCTCTTAGGTCATTGGAAACACGGGGAAGATGGCCCAGTGAGTGCTAGGTGGCAGATACCAGCACAAAGGTCTGTCTAAAGATACGATGAGCTCCCTTGTGTGTGATGTTGGACGCTGGGGATGGTATTTGGCACCAGGAAGACGGCAGAGGGAGCTCTGAGGAGTAGCTTCCCATATTTCATACTGGAAGAATCTTAAGGCACCTAATCCAAATGGAAACTTTCAATTTAGAGGCAACAAAGAATAGGACATCAAACGTAACTCAATAAACTTTGAATCCTAAAAAGGTAACCCTTTCCTTGGAGCCATTTTTTAGGATAAGCTTTTAGGCAAAACGGTAAAGTTGTGTCAACTCTGATTTTTATTTTAGCTGTGTAATTTCCAAAAAGCACCTGGAACTGAACGCAACACTCAATACCAGCTTGCTCCTTCCATTTATTGAGGCAGCTATATCCTGATGGGGAGGCACTGGACAAGCATCTCTTGCGTCCATTTCTCTTTCCCTTTGTACTTTCATTTCTGTCTTCTTGTGGGGAAAAGAGTGAGAGAGATGGAGAGAAAACAAGGAACATGGTACTGGAAATAGTTCGTTTCACTCAAACTCTTTATGTCATTTTCTTTGTCTGAAGGATTTTCCTTTTATCTTTAGCCTTTGTTATTATTTTTGTTGTTGATTGTTGCAATCCCAAAGTTGCCCTTATATCCCTTTCTTTAATTTGAAATCTAGTAGGATAGAAAGAAGGAGAGAAAACAGAAGAGTCAGGGGTAAGGAGGACAAGAAGAAAAATGAAGTGGGATGGGATTGGAAAAGGACTCTGGGAAGGCTTTGTTTTGCAGGTTAGCTTGCCTAAGGGCTGCTCTGTGGCTTGAGCTAAGATGCTTGGAGGTTGATGGGTGTGGGATCTATACAGACTTGGTGTATGTGTGCACGCACACACACGTGTGCATTCAGAATTCAAGGTGAGTCACTGCCCACCTTACCTGTATTTAGGGCTGCCTTTATCACCCCCTAACAAAATAGAATGACGTAATCACAGTATCTTGTCTATCTGGTTTCAAAGTCAGTAAGACTGGTTTTCTGTTTTTGAAGCTGTTACTCAAGTGATTTCAACCCAAAGAAGAACTAGCCACCATTTCTTTTCTGTCAGAGAAATAATGTGGTCTTTCTGTAACCCAGGGCTTTAGGTGCAAAAGAAATGGTAACTGGGAGACCAGATCAAGGACTGAAACTGTTTTTGTTTTCCTTATAAGGTTTTTTTGTTTTTTTTTTTAAGCATCTGGAAAAGGTTTTTGTTTAGCATCTGGAAAAGCCTGGAGGGGGCCAGGATCACGGGTGGAGATAGCCCCCTTGATTTCTGAACTTTTAGGCTATTTGGGTTGCCTATGTCTTCCTGTCCCTCTGCTGCCTATGTCTTCCTGTCCCTATGCTGTGGCTCTTGGCGTGTGATTTCAATGTTCTATAGAGTCCCTTGGGCATCCAGCTAGGGTTTGGCCTGACAGCCAGGAGAGCATTCTCATTGCATAAAAACCTCATCCGTTTCTTCCATTCTTGTCCCTTCTGAGGGAATGAATTAGACACGGAAGGAATAAGAGAGGAAATCCCAGGAGTCAGGCAGTGGCTCTTCTCTCCCAGTTTCGCTTTTACCTTTTGTCTTAGCCAGAGTCAAGCTACTGGCCTGTAAGTTGTTCTGCAGATGGCTCAGCAGCAGACTTCCAGCTGGGCTGATTCAACCCACAAAGTGTTTGTGTTTGACAGCCAAGACAGGGAGCAGGAAAGCTGTTTTCATTGGGATCAGCCTCAGTTGTTTCTCCAAAAGCAGTAGATTGAACTGCTTTGCTGCTTTCTGGAGCCATTATGCCATGAAGTGAAGTTTGGATGAAGGACAGATGTATTATCCAGGAAGAAATCCTGGTTCTTCTTCCAAAAAATGTGCAGCCATTTGCCTAAGCCAACAAACGAAACTACTCTCCAATGTTCTGTTTATGCAGAGGCTATTTCTGAGGGAGAAAAAATTCTATGACATTAATCCTCCTTTTCTCTGAAGCAAATAAGTAGCAAGTGTCAGTCAGTATCCATTTTACTGATGAGGAAATAGAGGCATTGAGAAAATAAGTAGATCAGCGTTTCTCAAACTTGAATGTATCTGTGAATTGCCCAGGAGATCTTGTTAAAAATGCAGATTCTGATTCAGTAGTCTGGATAAGGCACCTGAGAATCTGTATTTCTAACAGGCTGCATGGTGATGTCAATGCTACTGATATGTGTCAGTACTTTGAGTTTCAAAGACCTGGATCATCTAGGCACTCTGTGAGTTACTAAGCAACTTACTAGATAACCCTACTTGCCTATGTCCCCAGGAAGCAAAACAATAGTCTTCTAATCAAGACTGCATCTAAATTATTTTAAAACAGTGAAAATATGAAACACACCATTTACTGGTTATTTTGACCCCATGGCATAAAACAGCCCGATTGGCAGGTTTGGTTTTAGCAGGATTAGTTAGACCAGTTTCATGCAGCCATTATCCCATTGCTGTTGAGTTGATTCTGACTCATAGCAACCCTACAGGCCAGAGGAGAACTGTCCCATAGGGTTTCCAAGACTGTAATCTTTACAGAAGCAGACTGTCACATCTTTCTCCTTTGAAGCAGCTGGTGGGTTCCAACGGCCGATCTTTTGGTTAGCAGCCGAGCACTTAACTGCTGCGCCACCAGGGCTCCTTGCCATGACTATAGCTTGCCTTAAATAACACAGGCATAAGAAAGTGTATGCAAGCATTAGAACCTCAGTAGTGCTTAGAACAGAAGGCAATTTCCAGCTTATAAATTCTTGATTCAGTCCAACTAAAGCCCCTAAGTCCTGTGTGTGTGTGTGTGTGTGTGTGTGTGTGTGTGTGTGTGTGTGTGTGTGTGTGTGTTTGTAGGTCCAGTGTTACTGTTTCTAACTGCACTTCTGTTGTCTTTTTCCTTAAAACATGTTATCAGAGCAGAGTTGGCTCTTGCAAAAGACAGTCTTTCCCATGTGCTGCTGCTCACAAGGATTTCACAATTTAAGGATGACTCACACATCTGCAAGGACCTGTACGCTACTGCCCTCAGCTGTAGCAGTTTATGCCTTTCTCCCCTCCAGAAATATGATTACCCAGAAGTATGTAATATTCCTATAATGGGGAGCAGGTGTAAGAAGAAACAGTGATTTTGAACAAAAGTAATGGATGTCAGTTGCAGCATGAAGGATTTAGGTTAGACATCCGCATGCGGGGAAAATTCCCTTTTGCCAGTGAGAGCAGTGAAACATTGGAACACAGGATCAAAGCAGAGTTATGGAACGTTCACAGGGTATTTGAAAGAAAAGGGCAGGTGGTAATATTTCAGTACTTCCTATGCAGCTCCTCTCAGAGGGAGGTGAATGAATTCTGTGATTGCCAGAGATCATTTTCCGTTCTGTGATACATGAGAGATGAATTCTGGGGATAGCTGATTAAAAACCATGTCAAAGAGCCACATATTCCAAATATCTTTTTTTGATCATCCTGATTGATATCATACTGTCATTTTTTGGCATGGGAAGGATGTCCAGCAGGTATTTTTTAAGACCGGTTTTTCATGCAATGTCTTTTTCTTTGGATTATTTTCACCTAGACCTTCAATAATAATACAAATTGTCTTTCCTGAGGGCTTCAAAACATACTGTAAGTAGAGTATCATCTGGAATACTCAAGGGATCTGGAAGATCATCAGATATTCTTTCTCCCAGTATTCTTTGGAATCTTCTAGATTTTAGTAATCTATGCAGTATCCTTTATTTTCTTTCCTAATTGGACTTTTCAACTAGCAGTGCCTACAGGCGTTCACTTTCCTCACTTTGAGGGATTTGGTACACTAGGTAATGATAAAAGGATGTCTACACACTTGGTCCAAAATTGCCACACTGCTATCATTTTTGGCATTATACCATATTAAAGCCCATGTCTCAGAAGAGAGTGACAGTGCCTAAAAATAATGGAGAGTCAACTTTCTCAGCTTTTCAGAGAATCCTGAAAGTAAAATACTGTGTCTTCTACGTGACTAATGGCACCTTCTTATAAATAGCATCATAAGATTACACACGCACACACACACATAATATCACATAAAAATGAGAAATGGGCATTTGAGTTTCTAGTGAATATTTTCTACATCCATTATATATGGGTCAGCAGCAGTATACGTTCAATAAAATTCACAGCAGGCGAATAGGAACGTGAAAAATTCCACAGACCTTTGGGAGCCAGACAACTCAAACATCAAGAAGGTGAACAAACTTGCAGCTTTTGAAAGCAAGAATGAGGAAGGTGGAAAAAAGATGATGGGAAACCTGGCAGTCGGCAGTGACAGGCCTATATTTTCAAGATTGCTACGGGGAGGCAGGGGTGGGGAGTGGGTGGGGAGGGGGATTTGTAGTACCTGGATTCCATACTCTTTTCTATGGTTGGCTTTATCCCTGTCACATAATCAACCCCTTAGTGAGCTGACTGATCAGTTAGGCAAGATCTGGACAAGAAAACTGTGTATTGTATTAGTGATTGTTTTGGTTATTAAATCCAAGTTAGCTAACACTAAGGCCACACAACAATTCATTCTCATTTGCTTGTCAGATTACTAGACCAGTGAGATTAATTAGTATTTGGAAAGAAAAGAGATTGAAACTTTGTTCCTTGCACATTTTTGCTATTCCACAAAATTCCTGAAATTTGGATTCGATGGATCCTTAAATTTCAAAATTTTGCCAATTAATTTTTTCCAAATAACAACGTTTCTAAATTAAAAGTGAAACTTGCAAACAAATAGAAAATAAATCAGCTATCATTTACTATTGCTATCATTTCATAAAAGAAAGAAATTTTAACAATGAAAGAGTAGGAAGGAAATAGTCTCAGAATAAGGGATTGGCCTTTAGTTTAAATACATTTGGCTTTATGACAACTCAGTGAAGATTGGTGACAATGTAATCATGGACCCATGGACCCTTTCTGGACTACAGATCAAGATTTGGGAGCCACTGCCATAAAAAAAAAAAAAAAAAACAAACAACAACTGCTTGTTTAGAAGTAGATCTGCTTAGGCTGACGGGGTAACTTTCGGAAGCCCACTGGGCTTTGGTGTTGGTGACCTTCACTGACAACACAAATATTCTGTACAATATTAGAAACATTGGAATATTTTTACAAATGGTTTTGTAAATAAAATGAGCTTCACATCATTTCGACTGAGCTGTCCCTGAAGAATTTCTCAGTATCCTATTTATTTCTTGATTGTTTTCCCAAGATTCAGCAATTCTTTAGTTCTATTAAATACGGAAAGATACAAAGCCTGCTTCTTCTAGGAAGTCACATTACATCTAATCTAAACTTTGCTCTGTTTTCTATTGTTAGGAACACAGGATGACTTAGCTACTTCACTGTAGGAACTTACGCATCATAATATTTGGAATGAGAAATCTTTCTATGACTATTGTATAACTCTTACTTAAAACCTTTAACCATTACTGTTGTATACTGTGTAAAGCTTTTGAACCAAGAAGCCTTGGTTGAGAGGAAATGGAATGAACACCAGTACTTAAGGATTGAAAAACCAGTTGCAAATGCCTAGATTAGTTCAAGCATTTTATACTTATCACCCATTTTGTACCTCTCTTAGGTATAAAATATGATTTTTCACCCAGATTTTGTGTTTGAAAACAAATGCTGGGGATGAGGTAAGTGTCCTAGGATAAGCTCCATTTCAACATTATAACCATTTGTAACAGTTGTTTTCATAAGAAAGTTCAAATCTGGCTTGTAGTAATCACATAGAATGTTTCAGAGACTTGAAAGACACCTTATTTTGTAGATGAGGGAACTGAGTGATGGTGGAGGGAAGGGGTAAGGAAGGGCTGGGGTAAGGATTCAAGTCGATATGCAGATGTATGAGAAAGGGTATAACAGGACCCAGAAGTGGAAAATTGAGGAAGATGACAGAGTTGATAGGTACAACAGTATTTCAGATAAAATTTTACAGATGCCTTCCAGCAGTAATGTAGATTGCAGTTGGTGCTAAGTCTTTGGTTTTACGTATAATGTGTTCCACAGCCTTTAGGAGATGCCAGATGTGTGTATGTATTATGTTCTTTTGATAGACACTGCTAATGAGGGCCTGCACATGTTTACTTTCCTATATTTGTAATAGCCTCAGCTACGGTTTTAAAGGGCCAAAGCCTCATAAGGGCATCTTCTAGGTCCATTGCAACAGGGATGCTCTTGTTGTGTTGTGCTTACAATTTTTGCAAAAGAAGATTTTACTTAAAACGTTTGCTTATTTAAATATCAGATGGACATTATCCACAGACAGCCTGTTCCAGTTTTAGGCTTGGATCCATGGAAACTCTTTGTCTTTCTTGGTTCAACCCTTACGGTGTGTACTTCTTTGGCTTAAAGGAAAATTAAAAAGGTCACGCATCACTGAGTTGACCTTAAAGGGGTAAATAATTAGTCTAAAGATCACAGTGTAGTCTCTTTTATTAAGCTCGTTTTTGTTTGCTTTTGTTTTTTCGGCCAGCTACACCAAGGCATTTAAGTACTTAGATCCTTGTAAAACTGTTTCTTTCCTCCACTTGTGTTAATACAGATATTAAGTCTAACAGTATCTACTTAGTATAAACAAGAAGATAAAAATGATTTCTATGATTGAAATGTTTGTTATTTAGCATTAAGCATCTTCCTACTCCCATGCGTTTTGCATTTTAATCCACTCGGTGCTTGGTTTGGGGATTGCTAGATTAGTTTTAATCCCCTGTCTAATAGTGGAGTGGTTGTGAGATTTATCACACAGGCAGGGTTTGGTTCTTGGATTTAAGAGGGCTCACGTGCACTCTTCATGCATATTAAATTTGGGAAACCACCAGTTCAGTTTAAAAGGTTGGGAGACATCCTTTATCTCAGAATGGTTCTCTTTAGGCACACAGAGTGCAGGCAGCATTTATTGCATTAATGAAAAAATTGATTACAAGTGTTTCTCTCTTTTGGGGTCAGACTAATGTTCTCAGAATCTGTTTTGTTTTGTTTTTTTCCTTTTAAAATATGTTCTACCATAATTTCAAAGCATTCTAGGTGTTTTCTTTATCTTTTGGGAGGCCACCTCCAGGGGAAAGATAAGTACCTTATTATATAATGGGTTTTTCCCAAGGAAAATGGAAAAGGTTAGTATTGCCTAACCAGGGAATAAATATTTTCAGAAATCACAAGAAAAATAGGATAACTCACAACTCCTGGGGAACCTAATAATTGCCAAATTTTCTCTAAATTGATTTAAAAAAAAAAGTCTATTTTTAAGATGGGAGTTGTATCATTTTAATATTTGCTATGTTTCATATGATGTGAAAATCAAAAATGTAAGAGTCTGGTTAATACAGAATTAAAAATAAATCAGAATACTGTGACAGTCACATTTTTGTGATTAATGAATAAAAGTAATGCAGGAGCAAAACTTGAGGTAGTGGTAGTTTAGATTTTCTTCCTTTGTTCCTCTTAAGTAATTTCACCTTGGGGAGGAGAATGGAATATATTGTATAGTAAGTGATAAATAGATAGGGAACAACTTGGGTTTATTCAGTAGAATGTACAGATTTTTATGGTGTCAAAATACCATCCAATATTTTAAATATATATTACCCACAGAACTTGAACTTATATTTGAGAAACTTAACCTGTGACCCAGAAAATCTGATTTAGTTTGTCTTCCAAGGCTTTTTCCCCCATTAAGATTGGTCCCCTAAGGCAAGAAAGCAAGTATATGTATTAGTCAGTAGTCCCCTGATAAAAACCAGGGCTTTGAAGTGGTTTGTTCTGGTTAGAACCCATCCTGAGAATCTGCATTTCTAACAAGTTCCCAGGTGATGTGAATGCTCCTGGTTAAGGACCAGTTCTGAGAACCACTAGTAAAGCAGTGGTTCTCAAAATTTATTATACATAACAATCACCTGGGAATCTTGTTAAACTGTTGATTCTGATTCAGTATATCTGGGGTGGAAATGCAAATTCTCAGCAAGGTTTCCAATCAGAATGAACCAGTTCAAAGCTGATAAAAACACAGAGGTGCTCAAATGCGAGCGAAGCAGTTCAGCTTACTTAACAGTCATATTTAAAATTTACAAAACTATGTTTTCTCTTTATGGTTTGAGACCTTAAAGGAGTGTCTTAGTCATCTAGTGCTGCTGTAACAGAAATACCACAAGTGGATGGCTTTAACAATGAGAAATTTATTTTCTCACAGTCTAGTAGGCTACAAGTCCAAATTCAGGGCATCAGCTTCAGGGGAAGGCTTTTTCTCTCTGTTGGCTCTGGAGGAAGGTCCTTGTGATGCATCAGTCTTCCCTTGGTGTGGGAGCATCTCAGCGCAGGAACGTCAGGTCCAAAGGATGTGCTGTGCTCCAGCACTACTTTCTTGGTGGTATGAGGTTCCCATGTGTCTCTGCTTGCTTCTCTTCTTTTATATCTCAAAAGAGATTGGCTTAAGACACTCTCTAATCTTGTATACCTCATCGGTGTAACTGCTGCTGATCCATCTTATTAGATCATAGTTATTGAATTTACAACATATAAGGAAATCACATCAGATTACAGAATGGTAAACAATTATACAACACTGGGAATCATGACCCAGCCAAGTTGACAGATATTTTTGGGGGACACAATTCAAGCCATGACAAGGAGTTTCTCTGTGGTTTTAATTTTTTCCTTCAAACTTTGACCTTTGATTGTTCTCGAATTTTTATTTTATTCATTGAATTTGTTTGGTGCTGGCTGTGAATATAAGCAACCTAAAATTAATGTAATTGATTTCCTTAAAAGAACAAAAAAGAAACATTCTCTTAAAATATTACTAACGCTATGACTTAAAATTACACTCAAAATTACTTTTAGCATATAAATTAAAAATATAAATAAATGAATTTCATAGTGATTTTTATCAAATTTCAGCATACAGTCTAGTGTTTTAATATCTCTGAGCCTCAGGTGTAGATACGCAGTTAGATCTGATACTCTCTAAGGTACCTTTTGAGTCCAAGGTTCTGTGATCCTATGAGCTAATATCAGACAGAAATCAACAAACCTATTAAATTTCTGTTTTAAGTTTCTCTGGAAAATTCAACAAATTTAGGTTTTGGAATATTTCTTTCATATTGAATAAAATTCAACATCGTGATTGTATTTTCTTTTGCATTACCAGACTATACATTTCATCACCACTCAAATGTCGGCTCCATGAGGGCAGGGATATTGTTCACTTTATTCACTGTGCTTAGAATAGGGTCTGTGAAACAACACATCTAATGAATGAATGAATGCATAAATAAATGGATGGGTGGATCTATGGCAAAGAGATATCTGAGTGTTCAGACAACTTCTTTTTTTTTCCGCCATATTTTTTTAAATTTTAATTTTGGTGAAAATATACACAGCAGAACATATGCCCATTTTTCAATTGCTACATGTACAGTTTAATAACATTGTTTATATTCTTCATGTCTTGTCATTATTTTTGCTATTTCTACCTATATTGTTTCAACACCATTGATTTAGACTCACTATCCCCTGAACTTCTCATCTATGCTTTAGAGTTACTGTTGACAATTTGATCTCATATAGATAATTCTTTATGAGAGCGCAATTCTCATGGTGGGCATTTTTTACTTGTTTAACTAAACATTTGTTTAGTTTAAAGACTACTTCAGGGGATAATTTCAGTTCATGGTTTGAAGGTTTTCTCAGAGCAGTAGACTTGGGGGTTCCTTCAGTCTCAGTAGATTCTGTAAGAATTTGAAATTCTCTTCTACATTCCTCTCCCCCTTTTGATCAGGCTTCATCTGTTGATTCCTTGATAAATGTTCAACTATGGTAGCCAGGTATCATCCAGCTTTTCTGGTCTTATGGCTAAGGAGGCCGTAGTTCATAGGGGTAATTAGGCCTGCCGTCCAGTTTCTCCTCTAATTCCTGGGTCTCCTTCTTCCTCTGCTGCTCCAGGCCACAAAACTTCTTGATATACTCCACAGACATAGAGAACATGTTCTTTTTAAACATTTAGGGAGTATAATCCATGGTCAGCCAAACAACCAAAAAGGGATGGGAGTGAAGTAGGGAGGAGTTTGAATTTGGGTCCAAAATTGGGGTATAGCATATTTCCATGTTATAAACTCAGCCACAGAGGCAAAGGTAGCCAACATGGACATTTGAGATGTTTTTGAGAGAAAATGTTTAGACAAAATGTTTCTGTTTAAATACCTATAGTGTAAATATAGGAGCCTTGGTGGTGCAGTTGTTAAGCACTTGGCTGCTAACCAAAAGTTGGTGGTTGGAACCCACCAGTGGCTCTGTGGGAGAAAGAACTGGCAATCTGCTTCTGTAAAATTACAGACAACAAAACCCTATGGAGCAGTTCTACCCTATCACGTGGGGTCACTATGAGTCAGAACTGACTTGACAGCACCCAACAACAATAGTGTACCTACAAAATGCCATTTACAAATGCATGTATTTATTAAAATCAAGAAAATCTTATCCATGCTTCAAGGCCATATGAAATACACGTCCTCCAAGAAACTTTCCTCAGTAAGTGACTCAAATATATATTATGCATCACTGTTACAGACCAGTGACCATGCTAGTACCTTTGTCTAGTGTAGTTGTTACGTTATATTCTAGCTCACAGGGCATCTATCTGTTACACAGTATGAATTCCTTGAGGGCCAGGACTATGTATGAAATCATTATTCTGATCTCAAAACAAAAACAAGCCAAACCCATTGCTATTGAGTCGATTCTGACTCATAGATCTTTGGGAGATAATTGGGAAACATCAGGAACATAACTTTCTATATTACATTGCAATGAGGTCTATAATGCAATACAAAGTGCTATGGGAGCAATTCTTATTTTTAATTGTGAAACATGCCATTAAAGAGTATAAAAATTATGTATATGTGCAGTTTAAAGACTAATAACAAAGTGAACACCCATCTACCCATTTTATTTATAGGTTTATCCTCAGTCCTTTTCCATGGAGATAACCAGTATTCTGTGGTAATTACTCCTTTGATTTTCTATACATTTCTATAGCATATGTATGCATCTATAAACAATGTATGGTTTAGTTTTGCATTTTATATAAGTAGAATTACACCACATGTAGTCTTCTGTAAATTGTATCATTTTTTATTCAAGAATATATGTTCGAGGTCCATTCCTGTTGCTGCATGCAGCTAATAGTTTATTCAAATTATGTATATTATACCATTTCATTAATATACCACAATTTATCCATTCTACTATTGATAGATGTTTGGATTGTTTCCATTTTTGTTATTTGTACAAAAATATTTTGTATATATCTTCTGGTGCACATATCCTAGGGTTTCTCTAATATATGTCTAGTAATGGATTCCTATGTCATAGAGTATGAGCACTTTCACTTTACTAAACAATGCCAAACTTTTTTTCTCCCAAATGATTGTGCCAATTTACATTCACATTAGCAGTATAAGAGAGTTCCTGATGCTCCATATTCTTTTTTTTTTTTTTTAACTTTTTCTTATTGTACTTTAGGTGAAGGTTTACCGAACAAATTGTTTCTCATTAAAGTCAGTACACATGTTGTTTTATGACATTGGTTAACAACCCCACGACATGTCAACACTCTCCCTTCTCGAACTTGGAGGACTTTTTTTTTTTTTTGGTGAAAATATGCATAGCCAAAGGTACACCATGTACACATGTAGAATTCAGTGACATCGATTACATTCTTCTAGTTGTGCTGCTAGTCTCACTATCTTTTCCAAATTATTCCATCACCATTATCTTCAACTCACTGGCCCCTAGGCTTCCATTAAAACTTTTGAGTTGCTGTTGTCAATTTGATCTCACATAGATAATTCTTTTTTCTTTTTGGTAACTTAGATGAAGGTTTATAGAACAAATAGTTTCTCATTAAATAGTTAGTACACAAATTGCCCTATGACAATGGTTAACAACCCCACGACATGTCAACACTCTCCCTTCTCAAACTTGGGTTCCCTATCACCAGCTTTCTTGTCCCCTCCTGCCTTCTAGTCCTTGTCCCTGGACTGCTGTGCCTCATTAGTACTGTTTGGTTTTATGGAGCTGTCCAATCCCGGCTGAAGGGTGAACCTCAGGAGTGACTTCATCTCTGAGCTAAAAGGGTGTCCGGGAATGCTCCATATTCTTGCCAAAACTTAGTGATGTCCAACTTTTAAATTTTCGCCAATTTGGAGGTGTAAAATAACATCTCATTGTGCTTTTTAATTTGCATTTTCCTAATTATTAATAAGGTTGAACATACTTGTTTATGCGACTTTTCTGTTTTCTTGTTTGTGAAATTCTTGCTTATGTCTTTGTCTACTTTTTATTGGGTTATTTGTCATTTTCTAATTATTTATATACTTATGAATACTAATCTTTTGCTAGTAGTATGTGTCACAGATATCTTCTACCAGTTCTTTGGTTGTATTTTGCTCTCTTCATGGGCTTGTTAGATGAATAGAAGTTCTTAATTCTAAAATACTCTAATTTATTGATATATTAATGTTTTTATTTATGATTAGCACTTTTGTTGCATGCTGTGATTCTGGGCTCTCTATTCTGTTCCAGTGGACAGTTTATCCCTGCGTCAGTACCATTTTGGCCATTTTTGACCGTATGCTCTTCCATATCAATTTTAGAATCAGCTTCCAAAGTTCTGTTAAAAACCATGTTAGGATTTCAATTTGTAATTCACTGAGTCTATGTGTTCCTTTTGGAGAGAAGTGATAGCTTTACGATACTGAGTATACTTATCCATGAACATGGGAGGTCTGTGAATTTCTGAAGTTGACTTTTAATGTCTTTCAATAAAGTTTTATAATTTTCTTCATACAGAATTTGCACACTTTATTGGATTCATCACTAGATACCCTGTAATTTTTATTGCTGTTGAAAATGTCTTCGTAAAACTTTTGTTTTAAAACTCTATTAGTGCTGTATAGAAATACAGTTGCTTTTCGTATATGAATCATACAGTCAATTACCTTGTTAAAATCCCATATTACATCCAATAACCTTTTTTGTAAATTCTTTCGAGATTTCTACATAGTCCATAATTAATAACAATTCTGTTTCTACCCTTCCAATCCATAGTCTTTAACTTCTATTTCTTATCTTCCTATGCTGGGTAGGGCCTCTAATACTTTTCATAGAAAAGCAGCAGTGATTATGGGCCTTTTATCTTGTTCCTAAGGAACCTTGGTGGTCCAGTGGTTAAGCACTCGGCTGCTAATTGAAAGGTCGGTGGTTCTAACCCACCAGCTGCTCTGTGGGAGAAAGATGTGGCAGTCTGCTTCCATAAAGATTACAGCCTTGGAAACCCTATGGGGACAGTTCTACACTCTCCTATAGGGTCACTATGAGTTGGAATCAATTTGACAGCAATGGATTTAGTTTGCTTTTGGTATCTTGTTCCTGGAGTCCTTGGGTGGCGTGAATGGTTAAATAGTCAACTACTAATAAAAAGGTTGGAAGTTTAAGCCTCCCCCCCAGAGGTGCCTCAGAGGAAAGTTCTGGTGATCTGCTTCCAAAAGGTCACAGCTTTGAAAAACTCTGTGGAGTGCAGTTCTACTCTGCATACATGGATTCACCATGAGTCAGAATCAACTCAACAGCAACTGTTTTTTTTTTTTTTTTTGCTTGTTTTTGTTGTTGTTTTAATCTTGTTCCTACTTTTAAGAAAAAAGCCTCTAACATTTTCTCATTAAGAATGATATTTGGAAAGGCAGAGCCAACATAGTGCTATAGACAGAAGCACTACACCATCCTTACATAGCAAAGACCCAAAAAACTAAGTAAAACAGAGACAAACATCAATCCTGGAACCCTAAGTGTCAATTGAAGAGATAAATAATTCAACCAAGCACCTAATGGAACAAGAAACTGACAGAGAAAAGAAAACGAGGAGAAATAGGAATGGAGGTCTGCTATCAGCTAACAAAGCATGGATTTGCCATCTTGGACTCCTGTCAGGGATTGGTGGGCAGGGAGTACCGGAAAGCAGCTTCACGGAGCTCCCACCAGGAGACAGAGCGACTGCTCCCTCAGCAGTTTTGTTTGTTTGTTTTCTTGGCTCCTGTTTCTCACTCCTCACTCTCTTCTTTCCCATACTCATCTTAGCTCCACACATCACAAACTCATCCCTCCCCCTGCCTACCTACACCATGAGCTGAACATCATACCCTTGAGCAGCACAGGCACGGCCTACAAGAACCTGCTCTGCACTGACCCCCAGCCTGCCCTGTCAGCCCCAGTGAGTGCTACAAACAACCCATCCCAGCTCCTCCCCTTCAGCTGGACCTGCCCTGCTGTACCATAGCTGAGCGACTAGCCCTGCCCACTGGGCAAAGAGGTAAAAAGTATCATGCCCACAGATGAGCAAACAACAAAGAATGCACAGCCCAGCTGCTCTGACATAACCAAATAAAACAAAAAAGCAGGATGAAACAAATAAATCTACAATCAATAAACAAAGAAAATAACTACTGAATGTCCCAAAGACAGCAGACAGTATCAAAACATATTAAAAAACAGGACATGACGGTTCCAGAAGGTGTCCAAAATAAAACTTTCCAGTAGAAGAAAAGGCACTAGAACTACCTGATACGGAATTCAAATTTCTAATAATCAGAGCTATCCAAGAGTTGAAGCAAAAAGCAGAAAGAAATGAGGAAAAAACAGACAAATTCATGGAAAAGGGAGACAAATTCATGGAAAATATGGACCAGAAAAAAGGAAGAATTCAGGAAAATAACACAGGAGCAAAATATCAAAATAAATTCACAATTAGAAATCATACAAAAACAACAATTAGAAATCCAGAAGGTAAATAAAAGATTTCAGAAATGGACAGTGTCTGAGGAGCAAGTTTGAAACAATTAAAGGCAGGATCAACGAAATTGAAGACAGATACTTGTTTGAGGAAAAATCAGAAAAAAAGAATGAAGAAAAATGAAGAAACTCTGAGAATTATGTGGAATACATTCAAAAGCAAAAATTCGTGAGTGATTGGAGTTCCAGAACATGGGGAGAAAATGGAAAAACAGAGAGGATCATGGAAGAATTGCTGACACAAAATTTCCCCACTATCATGAAAGATGAAAAGCTGACCATCCAAGAAGCTCAACAAACCCCGTATAGCATAGACATCAAAATAAAATCACCAAGGCATATCATAATCACACTCACTAAAACCAAAGACAAACAAAAAATCCTGAGAGCAGCTCGAGAAAAACGAAAAGTCACATACAGAGGGGAAACAATAAGACTAAGCTCTGATTACTCGGCAGAAACCATACAGGCAAGAAGGCAGTGGGATGACATACATAAAAACTGGAAAGAAAAAAAATTTCCAACCAAGAATGATATATGCTGCAAAACTGTCGTTCAACTATGATGCTGAAATTAGAGAATTTCCAGATAAACAGAAATTAAGGGAATATGTAAAAACCGATCTAAACTTACAAGAATTTTAAAGGGAGTCCTTTGGTCTGAGAGCAAACAACACCAGACCACAGCCTGAATCTAGGACACAAGATTGCACTGGCCAGATACCAACCTAGGAAATGAACTCTCAAGGACTATTCAAAACCAACAGATTTACAACAGAGAACCAGAGAAGTTAATGTGCAAATGATAGCAGCGTTAGAACAATAAAAGAGGGAATAAACAGTGTAGGTATAGAACTTTTAATGGAGAGGAAGGCATGATGATACCAAGTAATAATAGACTGGTTCAAATTTCTAGAAAGATTAGGGTAAATTTCAAGGTAACCATAAACCTATGCATCAAAATAAAGAAGAAAAACATAAAGTCTCAGTAAAAACAAAATCTATAAAAACAAAAGAATTGAAAAACAATCCACAAAAGAAAGGAATTCAGCACAAGAGGGTAAGAGGAACAAAGAAAACGTATGCACCACAAAAAAAAAAAAAAAAAAAAACCTACAAAATGATAGCAATAAACTCACACCTATCAATAATTACACTGAATGTAAATGGCCTAAATGGAACCATAAAGAGACAGAGAGTGACAGAATGGATTAAAAAACAGAATCCATTAATATACTGTCTACAGGAGACTCGTCTTAGAAGCGAAGAGGTAAATTTATTAAAAATCGAAGGATGGAGAAACATATATCAAGCAAACAGCTACCAAGAAAGAGCAGGAGTAACAATACTAATGTCAGATAAAATAGACGTTAAAACAAAATCCACCATAAAAGACAAAGAAGGGCACTACACCATGATTAGAGGGATGATCCATCATGAAGACATAACCATAATAAATATCTATGTGCCCAATGACAGGGCTCCAAAATACATAAAACAAACTCTAACAGCACTGAAAAGAGAAATCGACATTTTCACAATAATAGTAGGAGACTTCAAGACACCACTCTCGTGAAAGGACAGAACATCTAGAATAAAAAACTCAACAAAGATACAGAAGATCTAAAGGACAAAATCAACCAACCTGACCTCATAGACATATCTAGGAAACTCCACCCAACAGCTACAAAGTACAAATTCTTTTCCAATGCACACGGAGCATTATCCAGAATAGACTGCATCTTAGGCCACAGAGCAACCCTCAACAAAATCCAAAACACTGAGATAATACAAAGTATCTTCTCTGACCACAATGCCATCAAGGTAGAAATTAACAAGAGGAAGAGCAAGGGGAAAAAATCAATTACATGGAAACTGAATAGCACCTTGCTTAAAAACCACTGGGTAATAGAAGAAATCAGAGATGGAATAAAAAAAATTGCTAGAATCAAACGAAATGAAAACACATCATACCAAAACCTTTGGGACACAGCAAACGCAGTGGTCAGAGGACAATTTATAGCAATAGATGCACACAGCAAAAAAGAAGAAGGGGACAAAATCAAAACATTAGCTACACAACTCAAACAAATAGAAAGAGAACAGCAAAAGAAGCCCAGAGCCACCAGAAGAAAGCAAATAATAAAGATCAGAGCAAAAATAAATGAAATAGAGAATAGAAAAACAATAGAAAGAATCAACAAAACCGAAAGTTCGCTCTTTGAAAGGATCAACAAAAGCGATAAACCACTGGCCAGACTGACAAGAGAAAAACAGGAAAGGATGAAAACAACCCAAATAAGACATGAGATGGGGGAAATTACAACAGACCCAATTGAAATAAAAAGGATCATAACGGATTATTATGAAAAACTATACTCCAACAAATTTGAAAACCGAGAGAAAATGGACAAATTTCTAGAAACACACTACCTACTGAAACTAACATAAAATGATGTTGAAAATCTGAACAGTCCCATAACAAGAGAAGAGACTGAAAAGTTAATAAAAAAAAAAAAAAAAAAAAAACTCCCAACAGAAAAAGCCCTGGCCCAGTTGGCTTCACTGGAGAATTCTATCAAACATTCAGAGAAGAGCTTATACTAGTACTACTCAAAGTATTTCAGAACACAGAAAATGATGTGATACTTCTGAATTCATTCTATGAAGCCAGAATAACCCTGATACCAAAAACATGCAAAGACACCACAAAAAAAGAAAATTACAGACAAATATCCCTCATGAATATAGATGCAAAAATTCTCAACAACTGCTCTGACCAGGATCACAACAGAGGGTTCTGGACAGAGCTGGAGAAGGATGTAGAACATAATTCAACTCACAAAAAAAAAGACCAGATTTACTGGCCTAAAGGAGACTGGAGAAACCCCGAGAGTATGGTCCTCAGACACCCTTTTAGCTCAGTGGTGAAGTTATCCCCGAGGTTCACCGTTCAGCCTGGGAGTTGACAGCCCCGTAAAACCAAATGAGACTAACGAGGTACAGGAGTCCAGTGACAAGGGCCAGAAGGCAGAAGGGGACAAGGAAGCTGGTGATAGGGAACCCAAGGTGAGTAAGGATATTGTTGATGTGTTGTGAGATTGTTAACCATTGTCGTAGGGCAACATTTGTAGTAACTGTTAAATGAGAAACTATTTTGTTCTGAAAGCCTTCATCTTAAGTGAGAATAACAGCACAACTGGAAGAGCATAGTCAATGTCACTGAACTGTGCATGTAGAAATTTTTGAAATGGTGTATCTTTGGCTATGTGTATTTTCACCAAAAAAAAAGGTTGAGAAGTTAGAGGGTTGACATGTTGTGGTGTTGTTAACCAGTGTCATGACACAATATGTGTACTTCTGTTCAATGAGAAACTATGTGTTCTATAAGTCTTCACCTGAATTACAATAAAAAAAAATTAAAAAAAAAATTAAAAAATAGCCAAAATTAAATATCTTTTTTTTTTTATTGAACTTTAGATGTAAGTTTACAGAACAAACTAGCTTCTCATTAAACAGTACATATATTGTTTTATGACATTGGTTAACAACCCCATGACATGTTAGTACTCTCCCTTCTCGACCTTGGGTTCCCTATTACTGGCTTTTCTGTCCCCTCTTGCCTTCTAGTCCTTTCCCCGGGCTGGTATGCCCCTTTAGTCTTGTTTTGTCCTATGGGTCTCTCTAATCTTTGGCTAAAAGGTGAACCTCCAGAATGACTTCATTACTGGGCTAAAAGAGTGTCCAGGGGCCATACTCTCGGGGTTTCTCCAGTCTCTGTCAGGCCAGTAAGTGCGGTCTTTATTTTTTTTTAGTTAGAATTTTGTTCTACATTTTTCTCCTGCTCTGTCTGGGACCCTATATTGTGATCCCTGTCAGAGCAGTCAGTGATGGTAGCTGGGCACCAGCTAGTTGTACCGGGCTCAGTCTGGTGGAGGCCATAGTATTTATGGTCTATTAGTCCTTTGGACTAATCTTTCCCTTGTGTCTTTAGTTCTTTTCATTCTCCTTTGCTCCTGAAAGGGTGAGACCAGTGGAGTATCTTAGACAGGTGCTCACAGGCTTTTAAGACCCCAGGTTCTACTCACCAAAGTAGAATGTAGAACATTTTCTTTATAAACTACTTTATGCCAATTGAGGTAGATGCTCCCTGAGACCATGGTCCCCACAGCCCTCAGCCCAGCAATTCATTCCCTAACGGAGTTTGAATTGTCCATGGAGCTTCCATGAACTTACCCTGAACAAGTTGTACTGGCTTCCCCAGTACTGTGTACTATCTTACCCTTCACCATAGTTACCTTTTATCTATTGTATAGTTTTTCTACCACTACCCCTCCCCTCCCTCATAACTATCAAAGATTGTTTCTTTTTGTATGTAAACCTTTTCATGAGTTTTTATAGTAGTGGTCTCATACAATATTTGTCCTTTTGTGATTGACTTATTTCACTCAGAATAATGCCCTGAGGATAAAACCATGTTGTGAGATGCTTCACAGATTCATCATTGTTCTTTATTGTTGCATAGTATTCCATTGTGTGTATATACCACAGTTTGTTTGCCTGTTCATCTGTTGATGGGCATCTAGGTGGTTTTCATCTTTTTTTTTTCTTGTTTTTTATATTTTATTGCACTTCAGGTGAGGGTTACAGAACAAATACTTTCTCATGAAACAGTAGTACACATGTTGTTTATGACATTCGTTAACAACCCCACAATATATTAACCCTCTAACTTCTCAACCTTTTTTTTTTTTTTTTGGTGAAGATACACACAGCCAAAGATACACCATTTCAAAAATTTCTACATGCACAGTTCAGTGACATTGGCTACGCTCTTCCAATTGTGCTGTTATTTTCACTTAAGATGAAGACTTACAGAACAAAAGTTTCTCATTTAATGGCTACTACAAATGTTGCCCTATGACAATGGTTAACAATCTCACAACACATCAGCAATATCCTTACTCAACCTTGGGTTCCCTATCACCAGCTTCCTTGTCCCCTTCTGCCTTCTGGCCCTTGTCACTGGACTCCTGTACCTCCTTAGTCTCATTTGGTTTTACGGGGCTGTCCACTCCCAGGCTGAACACTGAACCTCGGAGGTAGCTTCACCACTGAGCTAAAAGGGTGTCTGGGGGCCATACTCTCGAGGTTTCTCCAGTCTCCGTTAGGCCAGTAAATCTGGTCTTTTTTTTGTGAGTTAGAATTATGCTCTACATCCTTCTCCAGCTCTGTCCAGAACCCTCTGTTGTGATCCTGGTCAGAGCAGTCAGTGGTGGTAGCCGGGCACCATCTAGCTGTACTGGACTCAGTCTGGTGGAGGACTTGATAGCTGTGGTTCATTAGTCCTTCGGACTAATCTTTTCCTTGTATCCTGTTCTCTTCATTCTCCCTTGCTCCCGAAGGGATGAGACCAGTGGAGTATCTTAGATGGCCGCTCACAGGCTCTTAAGACCCCAGACACTACGCACCAAGGTAGAATGTAGAGGATTGTCTTTATAAGCTGTGTCATGCCAATTGAGCTAGATGTTCCCTGAGACCATGGTCCCCATAGCCCTCCACCCAGCAATTCAGTCCCTCAGGGAGTTTGGATGTGTCTATGGGGCTTCCATGACCTTTCCTTGTACCGGTTGTGCTAGTTTCCCCTGTATTGTGTACTGTCTCACCGTTCACCCAAGATACCACTTATCTATTGTCTATTTAGTATTCCCACCCCCCATCCCTGGTAACCAACAAAGATTGTTACATTTTGTGTGTGAACTTTTTCATGGGTTTTTACAATAGCGATCTCATACAATATATGTCCTTTTGGGATTGACTTATTTCGCTCAGCATAATGTCCTCCAGTTTCATCCATGTTATGAGATGCTTCACAGATGCATTGTTGTTCTTTCTCATTGCATAGTACTCCACTGTGTGTATGTACCATAGTTTGTTTATCCATTCATCTGTTGATGGGCATCTTGGTTGTTTCCATTGTTTTGCTATTATGAACAATGCTGCCATGAACATAGGTGTACATATGTCTATTCAAGTGATGACTCTTATTTCTCTAGGATATATTCCTGCGAGTGGGATTGCTGGATCGAATGGTATGTCTATTTCTAGCTTTCTGAGGAAGCTCCATTCATTTTCCAAAATGGTTGTATCATTTTGCATTCCCACCAGCAGTGCATAAGAGTTCCCATCTCCCCGCAGCCCCTCCAACATTTGTTGTTTCCAGTGTTTTTGATTCGTGCCAGTAATGCCAGGGTGAGATGTTATCTCATTGTGGTTTTAGTTGGCATTTCCCTAATGGCTAGTGATCCCGAGCATTTCCTCATGGGTCTGTTGACCATTTGAATGTTTTCTTTGGTGAAGTGTCTGTTCATTTCCTTTGCCCATTTTTTAATAGGATTATTTGTCTTTTTGTTGTAGAGGTGCTGGATTTTCTTGTAGATTATGGAGATTAGACCTTTGTCTGACTTGTACTGTCCAAAAACTTTTTCCCCAGTCTGTAGGTTCTCTTTTCACTCTTTTGGAGAAGTCTTTTGAAGAGCATAGGTGTTTGATTTTTAGAAGATCCCAGTTATCTAGCTTATCTTTTGGGGTTTGTGCATTGATGGTTATCGTTTGTATCCTGTTAATGCCATGTATTAAGGCCTGAAGTGTTGGTCCTAATTTTTCTTCTATGAACTTTATAGTTTTAGGCTTTATATTCAGGTCTTTGATCCATTTTGTATTAGTTTTTGTATACGGTGTGAGGTATGGGTCTTGTTTCATTTTTTTGCAGATAGATATCCAGTTTTGCCAGTGCCATTTGTTAAAAAGACTGTCTTTTCCCCATCTGATGGACTTTGGGCCCTTGTCAAAGATCAGGTGACCGTAGGTGTATGGATTTACATCTGGGTTCTCAATTCTGTTCCATTGGTCAATGTATCTGTCGTTGTACCAGTACCAGGCTGTTTTGACTACTGTAGCTGTATAGTAGGTTCTGAAGTCAGGTAGTGTGAGTCCTCCAACTTTATTCTTCTTCTTCAGTAGTGCTTTACTTATTTGGGGCTTCTTCCCTTTCCATATAAAGTTAATGATTAGTTTTTCCATCTCTTTGAAGAATGTTGTTGGTATTTGGATTGGGATTGCTTTGTGTAGAATTGATATTTTCACAATGTTGAGTCTGCCTATCCATGAGCATAGTATGTTTTTCCATTTCTGTAGATCCCTTTGGGTTTCCTGCAGTAGTGTTTTGTAGTTTTCTTTGTATATGTCTTTTACTTCCCTGGTCAGATTTATTCCTATTTATCTTTTTAGGGGCTATTGAAAATGGTATTGTTTTCCTGATTTCATTTTCATCGTTCTCCTTACTGGTGTATAGGAATCCAACTGATTTTTGAATGTTTATCTTGTATCCTGCTACTCTGCTGAATCTTTCTATTTGTTCCAGTAGATTTCTCATGGAGTCTTTAGGGTTTTCTGTTTATAGTATCACATCATCTGCAAACAGGGACAGTTTAACTTCTTCGTTACCAATTTGGATGCCCTTTATTTCTTTTTCTTGCCTTATTGCTCTAGCTAGAACTTCCAGCACAATGTTAAATAGGAGTGGTGATAAAGTGTCTTGTTCCTGTTTTCAAGGGGAATGTTTTCAGCCTCTTTCCATTAAGAATGATGTTGGCCTTTGGTTTTGCATAGATGCCCTTTATTATGTGGAGAAATTTCCCTTCTATACCTATTTTATTGAGAGTTTTTATCAGGAATGGGTCTTGGACTTTGTCAAATGCCTTTTCTGCATCAATTGAGATGATCATGTGATTCTTTTCTTTCCTTTTATTTATGTGCTGGATTGCATTGATTGATTTTCTAATGTTGAACCATGCTTGCATACCTGGTATGAATCCTACTTGGTTGTGGTGTATTATTTTTTTGATATGATGCTGAATTCTATTGGTTAGAATTTTGTTGAGAATTTTTGCATCTATATTCATGAGAGATATTGGTGTGTAATTTTCTTGTTTTTGACGTCTTTGTCTGGTTTTGGTATCAGCGTTATGCTGGCTCCATAGAATGAATTTGGAAGTATTGCTTCCTCTTCTATGCTCTGAAATAGCTTGAGTAGTACTGGTACAAGCTCTTCTGTAAATGTTTTGTAGAATTCTCCAGTTAAGCCATCTGGGCCAGGGCTTTTTTTGGTTGGGAGTTGTTTTATTACCTTTTCAATCTCTTCTCCTGTTATGGGTCTGTTCAGATTTTCAACATCACTTTGTTGTAGTTTGGGTAGGCAATGTGTTTCTGGAAATTTATCCATTTCCTCTAGGTTTTCAAATTTGTTGGAGTATAGTTTTTCATAATATTCTGTTATAATCCTTTTTATTTCAGTTGGGTCTGTTGTAATGTCCCCCATTTCATTTCTTATTTGGGTTATTTGTGTCCTCTCCTGTTTTTCTTTTGTCAGTCTGGCCAGTGGTTTGTCGATTTTGTTGATTCTTTCAACGAACCAACTTTTGGTTTTGTTAATTCTTTCTATTGTTTTTCTGTTCTCTGTTTCATTTATTTCTGCTCTAATCTTTACTATTTCCTTTCTTCCAGTGGTTGTGGGCTTTTTTTGCTGTTCTCTTTCTATTTGTTTGAGTTCTGTAGTTAATGTTTTGATTTTGTTCCTTTCTTCTTTTTTGATAGGTGCATCTATTGGTATAAATTGTCCTCTGAGGACTGCTGTGTCCCAAAGGTTTTGGTATGATGTGTTTTCATTCTCATTTGATTCTAGGAATTTTTTGATTCCATCTCTGATTTCTTCTATTACCCAGTGATGTGTAAGCAGGGTATTATTCGGTTTCCATGTAGTTGATTTTTTTTCCTTGCTCTTTCTAGTGTTAATTTCTACCTTGATGACATTGTGGTCAGAGAAGATACTTTGAATTATCTCAACGTTTTGGATCTTGTTGAGGATTGCTCTGTGGCCTAAGATGTGGTCTATTCTGGAGAACGTTCCATGTGCATTAGAAAAGAACGTGCACTTTGCAGTGGTTGGATGGAGTGTTCTATATATGTCTATGAGGTCAAGTTGGCTGATTGTGCCCTTTAGGTCTTCTGTATCTTTGCCGAGTTTCCTCTTAGATGTTCTGTCCTTTACTGAGAGTGGTGTGTTGAAGTCTCCTACTATTACTGTGGAACTGTCAATTTCTCTTTTCAGTGTTGTTAGAGTTTGTTTTATGTATTTTGGAGCCCTGTCATTGGGTGTGTAGATATTTACTATGGTTATGTCTTCAAGATGGATCATCCCCTTAATCATTATATAGTGTCGTTCTTTGTCTTTTATGGTAGATTTTGATATGAAGTCTATTTCATCTGAGATTAGAATTGCCACTCCTTCACTTTTTTGGTAGTTGTTAGCTTGATATATTTTTTTCCAACCTTTGACTCTTAATAAATTCACATCTTTGTTTCTAAGGTGTGTCTCTTGTAGACAACATATTGATGGATCCTGTTTTCTTATCCATTCAGTCACTCTCCGTCTCTTTACGGGTGCATTGAGTCCATTTACATTCAGTGTAATTATTGATAGATGTAGGTTTGTTGCTGTCATTTTGTAGTGCTTTTTTATGTGGTGCTGAAGTTTTCTTTGTTCTTCTTACTTTCTTGTGCTGAGTTACTTTTGTTTGTGGACTTTTTTTTCATTTCTTTTGTTTTTGTAGGTTTTGCTTTTGCCGAGACTTTATGATTTTCGTCTTTATTTTTATGAGTTGGTTTGTTAACTTTCTTTGTGGTTACCCTGAATTTTACCCTTATCTTTCTAAGTTTGAAGCAGTCTACCATTACTTGGTATCGCCTTGCCTTCCTTTTCATTAGAAGGTTCCATACCTATGCCATTTATTCCCTCTTTTATTGTTTTGGTGTTGTTGTCATTTACTGATTAACTGCTCTGATTCCTTATTGTATTTCTTTTGGTTTTGGATAGTCCTTGAGAGTTCATTTCCTAGATGGGTATCTGGCTCATACGATCCTGTGTCCTAGGTTCTGTCTGTGAGCTGAGGCTGTTTGTCCTCAGATTGAAGAACTCCCTTTAATAATTCTTGCAAGTTTGGTTTGACTTTTACATATTCCCTTAATTTCTATTTATCTGGAAATGACCTAATTTCACCATCAGATTTGAATGAAGGTTTTGCAGGATATATTTTTCTTGGCTGACAATTTTTTTCTTTCAAGATTTTATATATGTCATCCCATTGGCTTCTTGCCTGCTTGGTTTCTGCCGAATAATCTGAGCTTAGTCTTTTCGTTTCTCCTCTGTATGTGACTTCTTGTTTTTCATGAGCTGCTCTCAGGATTCTTTGTTTGTCTTTTGTCTTGGAGAGTGTGAATACAATATGCCTTGGTGATTTTCTTTTGGGGTCTCTTCTATATGGGGTTCCTTGAGCTTCTTTGATGGCCAGCTTTTCATCTTTCATGATATTGGGGAAGTTTTCTGTCAGCAGTTCTTCAATGACCCTCTCTGTGTTTTCTGTTTTCTCCCTCTGTTCTGGAATTCCAATCACTCAAAAATTTTTGTTTTTGATTATATCCCACATAACTCTCAGGGTCTCTTCATTTTTCTTTGTTCTTTTTCATGAGTTTTCCTCAAACAGAGTTGTATCCAAGTATTTGTCTTCAATTCCACTGATCCTGTCTTCCACCATTTCAAATCTGCTTCTCAGCCCTTCTATGACACTGTCCATTTCTGAAATCTTGTTGTTTATCTTTTGGATTTCTAATTGTTGTCTTTGTATAATTTCTAGTTGTGAATTTATTTTGGCATTTTGTTCCTGCATTATTTTCCTGAATTCTTCAATCTTTTGTCAGTATTTTCCACAAATTTGTCTATTTTTTCCTCATGTTTGTCAGCTAAGCTCTTGGAGAATTCTGAGTATTACAGATTTGAATTCCCTATCAGGTAGTTCTAGTGCATTTTGTTCCACTGGAGAATCAACTGGTGTTTTATTCTGGACGCCTACTGGAACCATCCTGTCCTGTTTTTGTAAATGTCTTGATATTGTCTGCTGTCTTCGGGGCATTCAGTAGTTATTTTTCTCGTTTATTGATTGTAGATTTGTTTGTTTTGTCCGTTTTTTAAAAAAATATTTGAGTATGCCTGAGCAGGCGACTGTGTGTTCTTTGTTGTTTGCTTATCTGTGCGCCAATACTTTTCACCTCCTTCTCCAACTGGCAGGGTCAGTCACTCAGATGTGGTACAGCAGGGCAGTTCTAGCTAAAGAGGAGTTACTGGGATGGGTTGTTTGTGGCACTTAGTGCAGCCACCAGAGCAGGTTGGTAATCAGTGCAGGGCAGGTTCCATTAGGCCGTGCCTGTGCTGCTTGGTGGTGTGAAGTCAAGTGCACGGTGCAGGTAGGCAGGATGCAGCAGGGAGATTGTTATGTGTGGAGCTAAGATGGATATGGGAGAGAGGAGAGAGGAACAGGAGTGAAAAACATACAAACAAACAAAAAAAAGAATGCTAAGGGAGCTTGAAGTTGGAATGGAGAGATGAGAGACTATGAAATGGAGAGAAACAGAAAGGGGAAGAGGAAGAAAAGAAAAGAATGAATAAATAAAAATCAGTAAGGTTAAAGAACCACAAAGTTCCCAGGGATCCCACCAGTGCAGCTATGAGGTCTGGGGAAGTTGCTCTCAGGTGTTGCAATACAGCCTGGCTAGAAGGCGTAGAGATATACAATGCTTGGTATTCAGGGATCAGAAGGAGAAGGAAGATATAGAGGGACAAGAAACTGAGCAATGAAGAAAGACAAAAAGAGAAAAAGAGGGAAAAGAAAACAAAACAAATTTAAAAAAAAAAAACAGAACAAGAAAGGCCCCCCAGAAAAACAGAAGAAAAAAAAAAAAAACAAAGAAAAAAGAAATGCCCTAAGGGATCCCTCTGCACATTTGTGGAAGCTGAAGGGGATCTCCCCTCCACGCAGCTCCGCCCAGCCAGAAAGGGCTCCCGACTCAAGAAAAGGAAAAGAAAACAAACAAACAACTCAAAATGAACAAACGAACAAAAGCCCCGGGATCCCACCAGCGTGGCAGCCCAGACCGGGAAGCAGCCCCACACCCGGACAGAGCTCCGCAGCCCCCCAGGAAGAAGCAAAGATGGTGCATGGAGCCAGGCACTCGAACCAAAGGAGGCGGAGGTGGCGAGAGGCAAGCAAGAAATCAAAAGAAGCAGAAAAAAAAAAAAAAGCAACACCAGCAGCCAAGAAATGGCAGTCAGAGAGCCAGCCAGTTTGGGCTGGTGTTTCTGGACAAGAGACTGTGTCTGGGGCAAGCAGAGGAGGCTGAGTGTGGTGATGAAGTGTAGAGAGTGGGAAAGCATATATCACAAATTGCCGGTGCTCTGCAGCCCCTCAGGAAGAAGAAAAGATGGCGCACAGAGCCAGGCACTCGAGTGAAAGGCGGGGGAGGTGGCGAGAGGCAAGTGAGAAATCAAAAGAAGCAGAAAAATAAAAAGCAACACTAGCAGCCAACAAATGGCACGCAGAGAGCCAGCTAATGCAGGCTGGTGTTTGTAGACAAGAGACTGTGTCCATGGGAAGCGGAGGGGGCCGAGTATGTGTGAAGAAGGGTAGAGAGTGGGAAAGCGTATATCACAAATTGCTGGCGCTCTGCAGCCTCTCAGGAAGAAGCAAAGATGGCGCACGGAGCGAGGCACTCAAGTGAAAAGCAGGGGGAGATGTCCAGAGGCAAGGAAGAAATCAAAAGAGGTGGAAAAAAGCAACACCAGCAGCCAACAAATGGCACCCTGAGAGCCGCCCGCTTGGGTGTGTGGAATCCAAGCAGCCAGCATTTCCCGCTCAAGAGACAGTGGCCGCGGGAACAGAGGAGGCCGAGCTGGGGCGAAGAGGGGTTGGGGGTGGGAAAGCGCACAACACAAATTACCGGTTGTTTGGTCTCCCGCTGTTCGCTCCGTGAGGCTGCTTTCTCGTACCCCTGTTTGCTGGTCTCCAATAGGAGTCCAAGATGGTGGATCTACGCTGCGTTAGCTGGTAGGGAACCTCTGCATGAATCTCTCCTCGCTCTCTGTTCTCTGTCAGTTCTCTCACTCCATTTAGTACTTGGCTGAGTTCTTTATCTCTTCATTTGATGTTTTAGGGTTTCAGGATTGTTTTATTCTCTGTTTGACTTAGTTTTTCGGATCTTTGCTGTGGAGGGACAGCGTGGTGCTTCTGCCTAGAGCGCCATTTTGCCGGAACTCCGAGTTTTCCATCTTTTTGATATTGTGAACAATGCTGCAATGAACATGGGTGTGCATATGTCTATATATGTAGTGTGACAACTCTTATTTCTCTAGGATATATTCTTAGGAGTGGGATTGCTGGATCATATGGTATTTCTTTTTCTAACTTTCTAAGGAAGTGCCATATCATTTTCCAAGATGGTTGTACCATTTTGCATTCCCAACAGCAGTGCATAAGAGTTCCAATCTCCCCACAGCCTCTCCAACATTTGTTATTTTCTGTTTTTTTGATTCATGCTGGAAATGCTGGGGTGAGATGGTATCTTATTGTGGTTTTGATTTGCATTTCTCTAATGGCTAGTGATCCCGAGCATTTCATCATGTGTCTGTTAGCTGCCTGAATGTCTTCTTTGGGGAAGTGTCTGTTCATTTCCTTTGCCCATTTTTTAATTGGATTATTTGTCTTTTTTTGGTAGAGGTGTTGGGTTTTGCTATCGATTTTAGAGATTAGGCCTTTGTTGGATTTGTAATAGCCAATTTTTTTTCCCCAGTCTGTAGGTTCTCTTTTTACTCTTTTGATGAAGTCTTTTAATGAGCGTAAGTGTTTAATTTTTAGAAGATTCCAGTTATCTAGCTGCTCTTCTGGAAGTTATAGGTTGTTAGTTATGGTTTGTATCCTATTAATGCTGTGTATTAGGGTCTCTATCATTGATCCTATTTTTTCTTCTGTGATCTTTATAGTTTTTGGTTTTAGACTTAGGTCTTTGATCCATTTTGGATTTGTTTTTGTGTATGTTGTGAGGTATGGGTCCTGTTTCATCTTTTTGCAGATGGACGTCCAATTTTGCCAGCACCATTTGTTAAAAAGACTGTCTTTTCCCCATTTGATGCACTTTAGGCCCTTGTTGAAGATCAGGTGACCATAGTTGGATTGATTTACTTCTAGGTTCTCGATTCTGTTCCATTGGTAAATGTATCTGTTGTTTTACCAGTACCAGGCTGTTTTGACTACTGTAGCTGTATAGTAGGTTCTGAGGTCAGGTAGTGCAAGTCCTCCTACTTTATTCTTCCTCTTCAATAATGTTTTACTTATCCAGGCCTCTTCACTTTCCATATAAAGTTAATGATTATTTTTTCCATCTCTTTAAAGAATGTTGTTGGTATTTGGATAGGAATTGCGTTGTAATTGTAGATTGCTTTGGGTAAAATTGTCATTTTCACAATGTTGTGTCTACCTATCCATGAGCATGGTATGTTTTTCCATTTACGTAGATCTCTTTTGTTTCTTGCAGTCGTGTTTTGGAGTTTTATTTGTATAGGTCTTTCATATCCCTGGTTAGATTTATTCCTAAGTATTTTATTTTTTGAGGGGCTATTATAAATGGTATTGTTTTCCTGATTTCCTTTTAATCGTTCTCTTTGTTGGTGTATAGGAATCCAACTGATCTTTGTGTGTTTATCTTGTATCCTGCTACTCTGTTGAATCTTTCTATTAGTTCCAGTAGTTTTCTCGTGGAGTCTTTTGGGTTTTCTGTATATAGTATCATATCATCTGCAAATAGGGACAATTTTAGTTCTTCATTACCAGCTTAGATGCCCTCTGTTTCTTTTTCTTGCCTTATTGCCTTAGCTAGGACTTTCAGCACAATGTTAAGTAAGAGCGGTGATAAAGGATGTCCCTGTCTTGTTCCTGTTCTCAAGGGGAATGTTTTCAGCCTCTCTCCATTAAGAATGATGCTGGCTGTTTGTTTTGTATAGATGCCCTTTATTATGTTGAGGAATTTCCCTTCTATACCTATTTTGTTGAGAGTTTTTATCAGGAATGGGAGTTCGACTTTGTCGAATGCCTTTTCTGTGTCGATTGAGATGACTGTGTGATTTTTTTATTTTATTTATGTGGTGCATTACGTTGGTTGATTTTCTAACGCTGAACCATCCTTGCTTACCTGGTATGAATCCTACCTGGTTGTGGTGTATTATTTTTTTGATATGATGCTGAATTCTATTGGCTAGAATTTTGTTGAGAATTTTTGCATCTATATTCATGAGGGATATTTGTCTGTAATTTTCTTTTTTTGTGGGTGTCTTTGCCTGGTTTTGGTATCAGGGTTATTCTGGCTTCATAGAATGAGTTCAGAAGTATCGCTTCCTTTTCTGTGTTCTGAAATAGTTTGAGTAGTACTGGCGTAAGCTCTTCTCTAAATGTTTGATAGAATTTTCCAGTGAAGCCTTCTGGGCCAGGGTTTTTTTTTGTCGGGAGTTTTTTTTTTTAATTACCTCTTCAATCTCTTCTCTTGTTATGGGTCTCTTCAGTTTTTCAACATCACTTTGTGTTAGTTTGGGTAGGTAGTGTATTTCTAGAAATTTATCCATTTCCTCTAGGTTTTCAAATTTGTTGGAGTATAGTTTTTCATAATAGTCTGTTATGATCCTTTTTATTTTAGTTGGATCTGTTGTAATGTCCCCCATTTCGTGTCTTATTTGGGTTGTTTGCATCCTCTCCTGTTTTTCTTTTGTCAATTTGGCTAATGGTTTGTCAATTTTGTTGATACCTTCAAAGAACTAACTTTTGGTTTTGTTGATTCTTTCTATTATTTTTCTTTTCTCTATTTCATTTATTTCTACTCTGATCCTTATGATTTCCTTTCTTCTAGTAGCTATAGGCTTCCTTTGCTGTTCTCTTTCTATTTTTTCTAGTTGTGTGGCTAATGTTTTGATTCTGTCCCTTTCTTTTTTGATGTGTGAATCTATTGCTATAAATTGACTTCTGATCACTGCCTTTGCTGTGTCCCAAAGGTTTTGGTATGGTGTGTTTTCATTCTTATTTAATTCTAGGAATTTTTTTATTCCATCTTTGATTTCTTCTATTACCCAGTGGCTCTTAAGCAGGGTGTATTCAGTTTCCATGTAATTGGTTTTTTTTTTTTTTTTCCTTCCTCTTCCTGTTGTTAATTTCTACTTTGATAGCATTGTGATAATAGAAGATAATTTGTATTTTTCTCAGTGTTTTGGGTTTTGTTGAGGGTTGCTTTGTGGCCTAAGATGTGGTCTATTCTGGAGAACGTTCCATGTGTATTGGAAAAGCATATGTACTTTGCAGCTGTTGGATGGAGCATTCTATATATATCTATGAGTTCAAGTTGGCTGATTGTGGCCTTTAGATCTTTGTATCTTTGCTGAGTTTCTTTCTAGATGTTCTGTCCTTTACAGAGAGAGGTGTGTTGAAGTCTCCTACTATTGTGGTGGAACTGTCATTTTCTCTTTTCAGTACTGTTACAGTTTGCTTTATGTATTTTGGAGCCTGTTCATTGGGTGCGTATTTTTATTATAGTATATCTTCATGCTTGATTGTCCCTTTAATCATGATGTAGTGCCCTTCTTTGTCTTTTATGGTGGATTTTGTTTTAAAGTCTATCTTATTTGAGATTAGTATTGCCACTGCTGCTCTATTTTGGTTGCTGTTTGCTTGATATATTTTTTTCCATCCTTAGATTTTTAATACATTTATTTCTTTGTTTCTAAGGTGTGTCTCTTGTAGACAGCATGTTGATGGATCCTGATTTTTAATCCATTCTGTCACTCTTTGTCTCTTTATGGGTGCATTTAGGCCATTTATGTTCAGTGTAATTATTGATATGTGTGAGTTTATTGTTGTCATTTTGTAGTGCTTTTTTTTTTTTGTGGTGCAGACCTTTTCTTTGTTCCTCTTACTCTCCTGTGCTGAATTCCTTTTGTTTGTGGATTTTTTTTCATTTCTTTCGTTTTTATAGATTTTGCTTTTACTGAGACTTTATGTTTTTCTTCTTTATTTTGATGAGTAGGTTTATTAAACTTTCTTTGTGGTTACCTTGAAATTTACCCTTATCTTTCTAAAAATTTGAACCAGTCTATTATTACTTGGTATTGCCATGCCTTCCTCTCCGTTAGAAAGTTCTATACCTATACCGTTTATTCCCTCTTTTATTGTTCTGAAGCTGTTGTCATTCGCAGATTAACCTCTCTGGTTCCCAATTGTAAATCTTTTGGTTTTGAATAGTCCTTGAGGGTTCATATTCAGTTTCTTGTACCATTTGGTGCTTGGTTGAGTTCATTATCTCTTCATTTGACACTTAGGGTTCCAAATTGTGATTTGTCTCTGTTTTACTTAGTTTTTTGGGTCTTTGCTGTGGAGGGACGTCATGGTGCTTCTGTCTGTAGCATCATGTTCCCAGAATTACAAAAACTAAATATCTTACTGGGATTAATGTATAGATAGAAAAGCTGTATGATAAAAACACAAGGGAAAGACTGTCTCAAAAAGTCAGGAGAGTGGGTACCTCTTATGTGGTTGAGAGATGGAAAAGATTGCGAGGGGAGACCTAGATAGGGGACATGGGATGAAATGGGGACTGATTTCTAAGGCGCTGGCAACGTTTTGCTTCTGAACCTGGTTGGAGTTTACATGGGTGTTTGCTTTATAAATTTTCTTTCAACTGTGTAAATGTATGTATGTGTGTGTGTGTATATATATATATATATATACGTGTGTGTGTATGACACTATTTTGTATATGTAGTACATTTCATGGTTAAAAAAAATGTACAAGAGTCTATCTTATGTACCTTTATTTCTCTTATAGTACCTAATTTGTAATTCAGAGAAAAAGAGAATTTAAACATGGAAGCTATGAAGTGTTGCTTCTTTCAAAAGTTTTTATTCCTTCCTATGTATACAAATTTTGATGTTAATTATCATTATTAATAAAAGTTAAACCAGTTTATTTCAGATTTGGCACAGTTTTGTACTAAAAAACCATGAGGAATCAGTCTTAAAGAAGTATTTTTGTGGTTCTCAGAAGCTCAGCATCACTCATTGGTCTACCAGTTTTTTACTGTGGGTTGTCACCATCATGGAACATCATGGACCATACACTAGAAAATGGCTTGCATGCTGGTAAGCTCAGAATGCATTGCTGGAAGCACCCCAACATTTATAACCCTGAGTGGGACTCCATTCTTCCATTTACACGTAGACACTTTCCTTTAGTGGACAAAATCTCTACATAAAAAAAAGCAACAAAACAGCAATTATGTAAATTGAATGGAAGAAAACCAGTAGTGTCCTGTTTGAGGTGATTTTCCTCATGATGAGTGTTGGGGAGAAGAAGGAGAAAGTGAAGGACTTGAGGTTAAAAATTGGAAACTCTGTGTATGTAATAAACTTGCACAGAAAGCAGATGTTCATTGTGCAAGTCATATATAGAGGAAATAATCTGTGACAGAAAAATTTACATAATATTCTTTCAGGGCAAGTTCTCCATTTTAAAAGGATGGTGAAATGCAGACGGCATCCCTGACTGTAATGAATCTAAATCAGGTAAATAATTTGCACTCTCAGATTATGGCTCCCAATCTATACTTGCTTAATGGATCTATTACAGCTCAGAGGGTAAAGAGAACTGAAGTCACCCTGAGATGCGTGTGACATAAGTGAAAACACTGCGTTTCAAAAGGCAGAATGGTACTGATAGGCATTCACAATTTTGATCTTGCAGATTATATTTACTAATTGGCACATTTACAAGTAGAAGAATAATCTCCCTATATCACTAAAGGAATGTTGTTTTACAAACATACACAACATACGCATACACACACTGCACACACCCAAAAACTGGCACAGAGGACGCTAGGTTGAATGGGAGGCTGTGTCCTCCCTGTAGAGGATCCCTGCCATAAGATGAACATTATGTAAAACATAGATCAGTAACTCCTCCCTCTCCTTCTGTTCTTTAGCAGTAAATTTCCATTAGGTACTGGGATGCCTCCTGGTGAAAGAAGGAAAAACAACAGCACAAGATGCTATTCACCCCATGTGCTGTCACTCAACACAGGATAGGGATGAGATCCAACTGCCTCCCTTCCTTTAAATGTGATGCCAACTTCACACTTCAAGCTTTCCTTGCCTTTATTTACAAACACCTCTGTTTTCTGTTATTCCCTCTGTTACTTTCGTGTAGTCCTGAGTGGGTTTTCCTCTGCTTGTACACTGGCACTAGAAGTCTTTCTTTGTGTGTGTGCATCTGATGCAGGGAGGCTAATGTACTTGATTCCAGTAGCCCCTGATACCAGATTTACAGTTTCTAACTTTTTACCATGCTGCAGTAGCTATAAGCTAGTGCAGAGCCCTGATTTGGATACTTAATACCCCATCTGCATTACACAAGTTTCAATTAACCTACAAACCTTCTTGGTTAGCGTAATGCTTAAGTAGAGCTGGAGTAATTAACTGTGTATGATTAGTACACAAAGCAATCTAAAGTGCTTTTTCACATGAGTGGAAATAAAAAAGACGTTGAAGACTTAGTTTCTTTCCTCGAGTACTGTACATGAATTACATTATCCATTGTATATGCATGATTTTTTTTTTTTAGGTAAATGCAAAATACTGAACGGGAAGCAAATCCTAGCATGTATCAAAAACACCAGGGTTTTTGCTTGTTTTCATTCCTTTCACTTTCTTCTTAGACCATCAGTATGGGTACAAAAATGAGATGAGCGAAGTAGAGAATTCTAATTAGGCTTAAAAAAGGAAAAATTTCAGTTTTATTTGGTGAGTGTGTCTGATTTACTAAGGCACATCCCTGTGTCAGATGCAGATGACTGTCAATTATTATTACATGTTTCCATCACAAAGTGCTATTTTGACAATTTTTTAAAGAAAAGGAAAATTTATATACAGTACACATGCATACATACATACATACCCATATATATACATATAAAGGGCAAGGCAAGGAGTTGTCTCTCAAGGGTAGGTTATTACTTGCCCCTGCTTGGAGGAAAAGGCTTTCTCAATGGGATTACGCCTCCTCTCATAACCTATCAGTTGTCTGATCAGAAATTCATAACGCAGCCCATCTATCGCTCAGCCGGCCTGGGCTGCAGGATTGAATTTAAATAGGCAAATGCCAGACTTGGGCATTTACATTCGCTCTGTCTCTATTAATCTTTCTGTTTCTCCTGTCCTCCTCCCAATCATATTGTCTCTGTTTTTCTTTTTCTATCTTTTTACATTCCTCCACGTGCCGCCATTTTATATTAGGCATGAACTAACGTGACGGTAAGTTATCAGGAAATGGAGGATGGCGGTGAGCGGAGAAGCAGACACAGCAAGAGGCAGCAGGAAGAAGGACAAGAGAATGAGATAGAAGAAAATTTGAAACTGTTGCTGTCATACCCTCAGTGGAACAGTAAAATCTGGTGGCCTTGTTTTTGTTTGTTTGCATTTAAGAGGAAATATTTCAGAATAAATTAATGAGCATGTATCCTTGCACAGGCAGCAAGGTAGCTGTGTATATAAAGTTACCTTTGCCCTGTATTTGATCCCTTCTTTTTGTGTGGCTGGTAATGAAGTAAGTGCTTTCAAATGTGTACATTGTCAATCTTGGCTCCTTTTGGTTACATGGCTACCCAGGGTGTCAATTCTATAGAGTTATAACCTGATGACATTTAACTTTGGCCTGATAAAGTAGTAATTCAGATTCTCTCTTCCCAGTCTTCCTTCTCATCTTCCCCCACACCAATAAATAGAAATCAGATTTATCTTTGAGCCTAAAAACCACAGTAGAAGGAAAAGCCTGTTTAACTGATAACACACTAAAGCTATCTGCAGAACTTCAATGTTGAAAGTTGAAGGCTTTTGTGTTTAGACAGATAGGTGAGTGTTAATCACGCTGGTTGGGCTTTACTGCAAATGACTAAAAAATGAAAATTGCTGTGAGAAGATACCTATTGTCCTGCCTTTCTTCCCAAAGGAAAGTGGTAAAGTTCATTCAGCTTTATGTCGGATTGCTAGTTTTTAAAAGTCATGTTCTCCTTCCTTTTCTTCCCCAATATCTTTTCACTGAGCTAGAAAGTGAATCTTGAAGTAGGAGTTTCATTTTGATATTTGTACTAAAATTCCTCCTCTCGTGGCTACTCCTGTAGAAATGTATCCCTTGATTTTAACGTTTCCATCAGTAATGCTTAGTTAAAAATAAGCATTTCATAAGAATTTTTTTTAATCACCATCAATTTACTGGTGTTTAAATTTATCCCAAAAGGCACAACCCAAATAAATTTTGTTCACACAGGAAAACATACGGTATGGAGGATATTGCACAACTTACAATGAATACCCCAGCTTTAATAAAAATGATATTCTGCACCATAATGTTCTACTATTTTGCCTGAGAAAGGACAGTGTTATCTACCAGAAAATGTTGCTAAATTCATTCATTTTGAGAGTGATCTCTATGCACATTACAGCCTCCTTTCTGTCTTCGGACATTGAAAACTCATTGACTTTAACTGATGAGGGATTTGATAATCAGGGGAAAAAAAACAAAACAAAAAAAACAGAAGCTGGTGTCAGTTGTCCAGTTGATTACTGACACACTAGGACTTGCAGAATTTCCTTTGTTGCCATGTTAATTTTCAAGATGTCTTGACTAGCATGTAGGCACTTGAGCCATGGAGTATTCAATTAGTGCAGTATTTGGTCCATTTGCTAGAAAAAAAGAAAAAATAAATAAAGCAAACTAATCGAAGAGCCAGGTAAGTCCCTTTCCTTCTGAAGTTTGCATTGATAAATAATGGAGCCCTTATACTTATTTTCCTTGGCATTTTTATCCATTGTTTCAAGATCTGATGAGCCCCTAGATGTTGCAATTTCTCAGGAAGGGCTAAATTGTACATTTCTGGTGGGTCAGAGTTTTACAGACCTTTTTTTTTTTTTTTTTTTAATAACAGCTTTATTGAGATATAGTGCAGATACCATATAATTCACCCGTTTAAGGTGTCCAAATCAATGGCTTTTGTCATTGCTGTTAGCTGCCAACAAGTTGGCCCCCAACTCATAGTAACCCACTATATTACACAGTAGAACTGCTCCACAGGGCTTTCTTGGCTATAATCTTTACAGAAGCAATTTGCCAGGCCTTTCTTCCGTGCAGCTTCTGGGTTGGTTCAAATCGCCAATCTTTATGTTAGCTTGTACCAGGCTCCTCTCAAATGGTTTTTAGTATATTCACAGAGCAGAGTTGCGCAACAATCACCATAATCTTAGAACATTATCATTATCCAAAAAAGAAATCCTGGACCTGTTAGCAGTCACTCCCCATTTCCCCCCAACCTCCCCAACCCTAGGTCACCCTATTCGACTACATCTATGGATTTGCTATTTGGGGCATTTCATATAAATCATATAATATGTGGTCCTTTGTGACTGACAGGTGTTGTTCCAAACATCTGTTGGAGACATTGACTTCTTTGGGAAACCAGAAAGATGAACATGCAAACAAATATTAAGAAGAGTTTCAGGGATAATTGTTCCTCCTGAAGTCCATGCCCCCCCCCCCCCCCCCAATTAAGATGGCCACTCACTTGGCAGAAACTTTCTTTATCTGTATGAGATACCGGGGAGAAAGTGTAGGCAGGGAATAAAAAGATGATCCTTGAAGCTGGCCTGTGGACTGCTGTGTCTTCACTGTATCTGAGGTTTTCCTGGTTTCCAGGGGTATTTATTCTTCTTAATGCATTTTGGTAAGGGACGAGACCTTTAGAATCTACCTATTGCTTTCCAAAAGCAACAAAATTGATTGCCTTTTCTTCCTTTAATAATTGGTGGGCTTCGCATTTTGTTACTGTAGTGCTTCAGCATAAAATAAAATTATGATGAGTCTAAAAGAAGTAAAAGTCATGAATACAGTTTGCTATCTCAAGTATTTTGTCATTTAATTCACCTCTGGTGGAAAAGACAGATTTAAGATTTTTTGGAAGCCCATTAGGATTTTTTCAAGTTCAGAGGCAGACTGATAAATAGGTATATGAATAAATAAGTAAATAAAAAACTATAGGCAGAGCTCTAGAGGTGCTTTTTAGGAACCAAGGGCTTGCCTTTTTGCCAAATGACCACTGGTCACCCTTTCTCTGCCTATTTACACACATTTTTTTTCCTTCTTGCTTTCTGTAAGCTGGCTATATGTCTACAAGACAGTTTGTCTTACTCTGTTCAAGCTTGGTATGTATCCAAGACTGCCCCCAAACTCTAAATGTTCAGTTTTTAGACTGGAATCTTCTAGCAGCCACATAACAGTCTGACAACTTTTGAAGACTTTCTTTGCCATCCAGGACTTGCACAATTGCAGCTAGCCCATTGGGGCATTCTTAGGATTGTTTTTCACACACACCCTCCCATTTCCTACCTTAGACTGTCTGACATTCTCAGCTTCCAAGAAAGCTGCCTGGAGAGAAGCCCAAGCAGACAACTGTGTTTTTCCTCTATGGTTTTATCCAGAGGGGAGTCACGCCATTCAAACCGATCACACTCTCTTAGTTCATAGGGAAAAATATCCAGCCAGGTAACGTGTGTTGTTTTTCAATGGACCTTTACTGTTTGTTTTCTTTTCTCTATTACTTCCTCCCTGCTTTGGTTGTTTTCTTTTGAACATTCATGGCCCTCCCTGCAGCCCCCCCGCACGAATCTTATTTTTATTTTAAGAGCAACAGAATTTGTTGGAAAACAAATTTTACACACACAATGAATCTTTATCTTCATATTATTATAAGCCAGAAGTACTGGGGGTTACATGGGACAGAAAGCACAATAAATTTATTTCTCATTTTCAGCTATGTGTCCAGGTCTGATTCTGTCTACAGATTGTTTAAAAGAAAGACTAGATTTTGCCGTGCTCTGGCAGGGGTGGGCATATATCAGGGGTGCAAAGTTGGCCCCTCTGAGCACCACTGCTGCTTCCTCATCACCTTGTCTTTGTAACTTGTGGGCTGCCAAGGCAGGAGCTTGTGGTCATCCTGAACAAGATAAAAGCTATAGTTGTGGCCACAGGCATTTCTTAGTTCAAGGGTATCTTCATGAGTGATTTCTGTTACCAAAGGGAACACAAACCAATTTTTTTTTTTTTACTTTGCCACCACATGATGTCAATTAGGAAATTAGAAACTGTAAAGATCTGGAAAAAGGAAGACGTTCCTATGTGGGACGGGAGAAGAGTTTCTTAAATACACGATTCAAAATGGACCGCTTGAAATTAGATAAATTGGGGTTCCTTTGCCTTAGTGAAGAGGTTGTTGATTCAGATAAGCCTTTGAGAGAAGTTTAACAACACAATGAATAGAAGGGTCATCCAGATGTCAGCATATGTGATTTTTGTTCTTTGAGATGTAAATCGATGGTCCAAGTGGTCAACTTCCTGTCCGATAGAAAATCCAAACCCCACACCAAAAATCCAGTTAATTTCTGGAGCTTATGTTTTTATGATCACTCCTGGCTCTAGGTGCCTGCTTCCGGTGAGTTCCCACTCTCCATATTAGCCACATTCTATATAGCTTTTTTTAAAAAATATCTTTATTCTATAGATACATAGGTGTGGAACTCAGCCATTGCCTTCGTTTTTCTCCAAACCACTTACGTAAGACATGTTGGGAGCAGCACACTTCGTTAAAGGTTTGGAGGAAAAGGAGGAATTTTATTTGCAGTGATTTAAAAAAAAAAAAAAAAAAAAAAAACCTCAATAATGAATACTGCATTACTTCTAGGAAGCTCTTTGGCCACCCAACACCAGAAATTTCTCACTGACTACCTTTCTCTGAAGGCTTCAGCATTCTGCCACGTTGCCTAATTATTTTCTTCCTGTATTCCATGCTCTCTTCATTTCTTCTTTCCTTGTCCCACCTCCTAATTTCTAATGAAAAGCAATTCAGTACTATTTTTGATTGTTGTGTCTGCCTTGCAATTGGGCTCTTCTTTGACATGCAAAGTAGCATGTGAAGGAATTTCCTGTTCTAAGATGGTTCCTTCCTTAGCATGAACTCAGCTGCTTGCAGTTAAAAAAAAAAAAAAAAATGTACTCTGCTATAGCTCCATAAACTTGTTAAGTATTAGATAAGGAGTGAGGATGGTTAAGGCAGAGCAAATCAAGCCATTTTTTCCCCAATAACAACTTTAGGGGAATCCCGTCATGTTTCCTTGGATAGTTCCACTGTGACTCTAGATATGACATTGATAGTTTTTATATTGCATCAGTGAGTTGATTTTAAAGCACTGAAATATTTCAGTCTGAATTCTTAAAGTAGAAAAGTAAGTTTTTTTTCCCCTCCAAGATTAGAGAGCAATTGAGGCTACAGAGAAATAAAAAAAGAAGGAACTGTTTGAAGATTGTAGAAGATGGTCATAGAAGTAAACATGAAAAGCTGTTTTTTTTGGTCCTGCTAACCAATAAGAGTGGTGTCTACTGAAGTTAATACTAAGGTTTTCTCAGTTTGGTTAGGAAGCTTCATATATGAATAAGTAGATAAGTCTTATGGATGGCAAAACAGAAGAAAAAAATCCAAATTCAGTTAAAATATAAGTTGAAACCAACTTCCTTAGAAAAAAAAGAAATTTCATAGAAATCTGGCCAATAGTTGGCTGCATAAAGTAGAGAAATTACCACTGCTTGAAAAATTCACGTCTCTTGGATGTTACTAGATTATCTCCACAAAGCTACGGCATGGCACAGAAATGACAAATGAAAGTATAAAGATAAAGAAAACATTTTATTATCAGAATTAAATGAAAGAAGATCAGGGGCAAAAAATTTGCTCAGATGAAAATAGATTGTTAAACTCAGCTCTGCCCTTTGTGTTTTGATTCTAGTCAACCTGTATCCAAAATTTAGCTTAGTGTGGTTTCTGATCAAGTAAAAGTCAAATGTGGAAAATAAGAATTGAATGTCTTTTGGAACCTGAATGACAGTATTTTCATGTGCAATGCAGATTTGTTTTGATGGTCAGAAGTCTGCTGGTTTTGATCAATATTTCTACACTGGTGAAGCTTCAGTCTTCTTGTTTTGTATATACTGGCAGGTTACCAGAGTTTTTGTGATGCCATCGGATATATCCTGATAATTCCTGGACACCTCATACTGACCCTGTCTTTACATGAGTATTTCGAATTGGTGAGAGTGTGAAACTCAAGACTTAATGTTTTGTTCAAACATCTTGAAGGGTCTAGGCATTTGATATGTGCACATACATGTGAGAGGACTTTCAAATAGTGTTGAAAACTAGTTGAGTTTGGCATGCAAAGCACCTGATGGATTTGTACCTTTGACATATGCATTTCTTACTGTTCAGTGGTGTTCCTTTGGAAGGTATGCTGTGGAATAATACAAGATGAGCTCCTTAAGAGAGCTTCAGTGTTTTTAACAGAGAGAAGACCTGAAAAACAAAAAGAATGGGACTTTGTGAGGGCTCACCATTAAACTGATAACTGTAACAAAGCTGGTTTGGTAGAAACATACCATTTCCATATCTATATTTAGTTTAGAAATCTTTGAATATGTTTATCTATCTGTGTATGTGGATGTGTGGGAGTGGGAGGAGTGTTTATTGTTGATGATGGATGTTTGTTTAGCTGACAGATCCAGTGAGCAAAGTTCTATTTAAGGTCAGGGAAGATATAGAAGCAATAGCAACTACAACACAAGTTAAACTATATCATGTCTACCATGGCTGGTTCAATATAAGCACTTCTGGAGGGAGAAGATGGAGTTGTCAGTCAATCACAAGAAATTCCTGACCTTGGTATGAGTGATGTATATTCATCCCCAGTGTCTTTGGCCAGCTGATATTGAGAGAGATATTTGGATTACTCTGCAGCATTTTAAAATACAGAGCTCATGTCCAGTGTTTTCAGTTGTTATCCTACTTATTAAGTATAGCATTCATTCATTCATTCTTCTCTGCTAATATCTTTTCTTTGTATTGAATGTTTCAGGTAGCTTTTCCTTCACTGTAAAATCCCTAGTCCCAACCCAGTAGAATACATTATTTATCAAAATGCCCCTGAGAGTGTCTCTTTGCATGTTGTGTTTAGTGTGAGTAGTTGAGGGGAAGTTTTTATCCTAGTGACTATGACTATGAGGGCACCCCTCACAGTTGGTAACCTGTAATTCAAATAAATCTCTTGGCCCATAAGGAAAATTTCAAGGACAATCACTCAGGAAGTTCACTGTGGATTTTTACCCCCTGAAAGGATGTACAGTGGCTTTAACCTCTACAGCAATTGTTCTTAACCTATTTGGGATCATGGAGTCTTTCGAAAACCTGATGAGAGCTATGCACACACCACCCCCCACACACCAAATTTGCAATGAAATTCAGAGGGTTTTTGTACTTCCTGAGGCTCACTGATGATCCTATTAAGGCTTAAGTGCCCAAGTGAAGATACCCTCATCTAGAGGATCCACACACTGGATATTCTGCATTTTAGGATAAAAATCCACCTTTGAAAATTAAAAAAAATAAAGATGGGCCATAATAAGTGACACTGTACTTTGTGTCTTTCGGCTTTACCCCTCTTCCATATCTTGCTTCTGTGTCTTTCCCATTCTTTCTCTGATTTTTGTCTTCCTCTAATGCTTAGCTCCGTTCTGATCTGGATCTTTGCCTCTGATCTCTATACACATCCCTTTCTTATTCCAGTTCTCTTGTACTGAATCTCTTTTTCATTCCTTCTCAACTTTGCTTTTCTCCATCTGTTTCCCGCATGCCTCGATTGCTCTAAGGGGCTTGACTAATCAGATGATGGCACTCAGAGGAAAGGAGTTTTAAAATAGGTTACATAATTTTGGTAGCAATCACTGTTCAGGGTGCCAAAAATATAATGATCCCAGTTTCATTTTGTTAGTATCAAAATTCAAAGAAAGAGAACAGGGAGATGATGTAGTAGTGACATTTTACAGTTGCAGAAGTTCTGATGTAAAATAAAGAATATTGATGTTTTATCAGAAATGTTTAATATTGAATAAGGCACTGTGCTATAAGAATTATAATCCAGGAAAATGAAGAACTGACTTTGTTTTCAGGGTGTTTATCAGGAGCTTTCAGCGTTAGGAGTGATGGTCTGATTACCCATGTTTGGGTCTCTAAGTTACTTAATTCTGTGCCACATTTTAAGTAGACTGTGTTGAAACCAATGAAGTGTCCATTTCAAGACACACCTTAGAATTAAGCAAGTTAAATCAGTGGAAATCAGCAGAATGTTAGGAGGACCAAAAAAGCAACCTGGCAGCAGAGCAGTGAAGTAGTGAATTAACTTTTCACGCGGGAACCATTATATTTCCACTGGAGTCTTGGAGCTGCATGGGCTCACTCAGGTGAGTCATCTACATGTGATTTCTTGGTTTTAACAATCTGAGGCCAATGTTCTTGTAAAACTGCTGTGTGGTACTTCTACTATAGGGCTGGAGGTCAGATCAGAACTTGCCTTGAGAATATAGGCTCAATCAGGCCTGAGATCCAGGTATGTATAAAACTTTTTTTCAGTATAAAGATTCCAGCTATTCCTCAGTTTCTTGAGGGATGCTTGATAGAATGTTTTTGTTGAGATTTTGGTCAATAACTTTAACAGGTGATTAAGACTCAGTATACTTGAATTTTGTGCATCATTTTGATAACATTTATAGCATCCATTATCTAAACAGTTGTTTGAATATTAGACTAATGAAACTCTACCTATATATGTACTAAAGAGCTACTCATCAAATATATCTTTTTAGACAATTGTGTCCCCCTCACTGCTATTTAATGCCAGCTCTTCTCTACGAAGAAAATAAATGATAGGAAATTAATATTTTAGACTAAATACAAGGAATAATTTGATAATTGTTAAAAAAAAAAAAAATCCCACTAGTAGAAAACCAAAGACACAAGGAAACAATTAGTCCAAAGGAATAATGGACCACATGAACCATGGCCTCCACTAGCCTAGGATCAGAAGAACTAGATGGTGCCTGGCTACTGCTACCAATCACTCTGACCATGACCACAATAGTAGGTCATGGACAGAGTAGGGGAGAAATGTAGAACAAATTCAAGCTCATAAATAAGACTAGACTTACTGGTCTGATAGTGACTAGTGGAACCCTCGAGACTATGGCCCTTAGACACCCTTCAAACTTGGAACTGAAAACACTACCGGAGATCACATTATAGCCATACAATAGACAGCCCTATAAAATGAGTAATAACACCAGTGAGGAAAGTACACCTCAGAACAATCATCTATATGAGACCTAAAGGGCAACATTTACCCAAAAGTAAAGTTCAGAAGGAAGGTAGGGGCTGGAAAGCTGGGTAAATGGACACAGGGAATCCAGGGAATAAGCGGGGAGAGTGTGACACATTCAGGAGTTTGCAACCAATGTCACAAAACAAGCTGTGTGTAAATTGTTGATTGGGAAACTAATTTGCTCTGTAAACTTTCACCTAAACAAGAATCAAATGTTAAAAAAAAAAAAATTACATAGCATGTGAATGGTTATGTGAACTTCTTTTTCTGAAAGTCTTGAAACCATAACCATGATTTCTCAAGTGTCTGAGATAGTTTAAATGTGGTTCTGCTGAAATACCAGAGAATTGTTTAATAATCTTTCTTGAGAATAAGGAGATGAAATTGATCAAGGCATCAGGTGTTCTGAGTTGATTTCTAAGTTGCCTATATACATTTTAAAGTATACATTATAGTGTTTATCTTATGCTTATAAGAATGCTTTGCAAGTAATTTTGTATTTCAAAAGACATTGTATAGTTAATTAGACAAGGAGACAGGGAAGGGAGCCCATGCTCTACATGAAAGTATAGTGCCATTCATGCTTTTCACTGTCTTTGTAATATTGAGGGACATTTTATTGTAGTTTTGTACAATTAAAAATCTTACATGCACAGACTGTCTGCAGAGTACAAAAACAAAGGCTTAATTAGACTAAAGGAGGAGCCATGATATTAGATTTTTGCAGACTTCTTCAGCAGTAAGTAATCTTTACCCTGTACTTCAATTCTACATTGAAGAAGATGACCCTTTATTTAAAGTATCCACCAGTAACATGCTAAGTTGGTGAATGAGCTAGCAACCTGGAAATTGTGAAATGGAGAGCTGGATGTTTTATGCTGCAAGGGAAGGTGCTTAGAATGAACCTTCTAGTAAAATTTTTTCACTGCATATCAACTACTACATTTATTGATAATTGCTGATGTTCAATTATTTTTGGCCTAAAAAAATGGCAATTTTGTGTTTCCACCTAATTTTATTAAATGCATTTTGCAAGCTATAAATGCTAATTTATACTTCTTGCTGTAGTTTCTCTATTTTTAAAATAGAGATAACAATTATACTTACCTTATAAAGCTGCTGTGAGGATTAAATGAGATAATACATGCAATATGCTTAGTAAAATACCTGGAACAGTAAGTGCGCTTGAATGTTCCCTATTATCATTCTTGTTATTATTAAGATTTAAAAAAAAAAAAACCATTGTATTTGAATGGGCAATACTATATACCAAATTAAAAAAAAAAAACACAATTTTTTTTTCTCCTTTGGTGGTTTGAAATATCATAAAAACAACTGGATGGTGAATAAAATGTTGCCTCAGTAAAACTGCTTCTGCATTTTGGTACAGAGACCATTACCTCATTCAGCTCTCTATTCTTGATGTTTAGAAAATGTTTTTTATGTAGTAAGTGCTGGTATATATTGAATTGAATTGCACTGAACTGAGTTCCCCTTAAAGTTACAGAGTAATTTATTTCACCCCATTTTTCTAGAAATCTCATTATAACAGATATAAATTAGAAGACATAACACTGTGTTTCAAGATACTAGCGAAAGATGGTCATAGTAAGAAAATCCCATAAAATAGTAACCAAATTACCATTAGGCATGCTGAAAAATATAAAATAGACAACTGGGGCAGAGAGACTCGAGGGAAAGGGTTTGGCTGCTGGTCAGACCTATACCAGGACAGCTCAGGAATCATGCTGAGGGTGGATCTTTAATTAGTAGCTTTCCATGAGCTCCAACAGGGTCAACCTCCATCCCAGCCTTCATTAGAGCACAGAAGATTGTCTGATAGGAAGGGCTGTGCATCCCCAACTCTTCTCTTGAAGAACAAAACCTCTTTTTCTTTTAGGTGGTGTTTCTCAAAAAATTCTCTTGGACTCCTGGTATTGATGTAAATTATTTTTACCCACTTCATACACAATGTTACTTAAATTTGGGCAGACATTAAATTAGGCATTACTTTCCTATATGTATAGCTTTCATATAGCTATAAAACTAAATTTACTAATTTCTATATAAATTTACTATAAGACCATTAAAGTTGAAATTAACTGCATTACATTTTTTTTTAATGACCTGGCGGTGTTTCATCCTGTTGTTCGTAGGGCCGCCATGAGTCAGAACGGACTCAATGGCACCTAACAATAACAACAACATATAAATTTACTATAAAACTATTAAAGTTGAAATTAATAGCATTAATTTTTTTTCGCCATTTCAACCGTTTTTCTCCGTACAGTTCAGTGACATTAATTACGTTCACCATGTTGTGCAACCATCACCACTATCCATTTCCAAATTTTTTCATCAGCCTCAACAGAAACTCAGTACCCCTTAAGCAATAGCTTCTCATTTTCTCTCCCACCTGCGCCCCGTTAATAAACTTTGGTCTCTGTATCTTTGCCTATTCTAGATATTTCATATAAGTGGAATCATACGATATTTGTCCTTTTGTGTCTAACTTATTTCACTCAGCATAATGTTTTCAAGATTCTTCCATGTCATAGCATATATGAGAAGTGAATAATATTCTGTTGTATGTAAGTACCACATTGTGTTTATCCATTCGTCTGCTGATGGACATTTGGGTTGTTTCCACCTGTTGACTATTGTGAATAGTGCTGCAGTGAGCATTAGTGTATGTGTATCTGTTTGAGTCCCTGCTTTCAAGTCTTTTAGGTTTATACCTCGGAGTGGAATTTCTGGATCATTTTATGATTCTATGTTTCACTTTTTGAGGAAGTGCCAAATTGTTTTCCACAGTGGCTGTACCATTTCACAGTTCCACCAACAGTGGATGAGAGTTTCGATTTCTCCACATCCTCACCAACACTGGTTATTTCTATTTTTCTGATAACAACCATCCTAGTTGGGGTAAAGTGATATCTCATTGTGTGTGTGTGTGCGTGTGTGTTATTTTTATTGTGCTTCAGGTGAAAACTTCCAATGCAAATTAGTTTCTCATTCAAAAATTTATACACAAATTGTCTCATGATAATGGCTTGGCTGCAATCCCCGCAGTGTGTCAGCACACTCCCCCTTTCCCTTTCCACCCTGGGTTTTCTGTGTCCATTCATCCAGTTTTCCTGTCCCTTCCTGCCTTCTCATCTTTGCTTTTGGGCAGGTGTTGCCCTTTTGGTCTCGTATAACTGATTGAACTAAGAAGCATGCTCCTCATGTGTGTTATTGTTTGTTTTATAGGCCTGTTTAAACTGCAAGAGTGGCTTCAGTTCTGAGTTTGCAGGGTGTCTGGAGCCATAGTCTTGGGGGGTTCCCCCAGTCTCTGTCAGACCAGTAAGTCTAGTCTTTTTTTGTGAAATTGAATTTTGTTCTACATTTCTCTCCCACTCTGTCCTGGAGCGTCTATTGTGATCCCTGTCAGCGGGGTTGGTGATGGTAGCTGGGTACCATCTAATCTTCCTGCTCTCAGGCTGGTGGAGGTGGGGGTTCACGTGGTCCATTAGTCCTTTGGACTATTTTTTCCTTGTGTCTTTGGTTTTCTTCATTCTCCTTTGCTCCGAACATGACGGGACCAATTGATTTATCTTAGATGGCTACTTGTGAGCTTTTAAGACCCTAGATGCTACTCACCAAAGTAGGATGTAGAACATTTTCTTTAAAAACTATGTTATGCCAGTTGACCTGGATGTCCCCTGAGACCATAGTTCCCCATAACTCATTCCCTCAAGGTGTTTGAATGTATCTAGGAAGCTTCTATGAATTTGCCTTGGTCAAGTTGTGCTGCCTTTCCCTATATTGTGTGTTGTCTTAACACTTGTGTACCAACTCCTATCTCCCCATGTCTCCCCTCCCTTGTAACAATCAAACTTTTTTTTCTTGAATTTTTATAATAGTGGTCTCATACAATATTTGTCCTTTTGTGATTGACTTGTTTCATTCAGCATAATGCCCTCCGAATTCATCCATGTTGTGAGAGAGATTCATCATTTCCAGATTCATCATTGTTCTTTATTGTTGTGTGGTATTCCATTGTGTGTATGTACCATAATTTGCTTATCCATTCATCTTCTGGTAGGCACTTAGGTTGCTTCCATCTTTTTGCTATTCTGAATAACGCTGCCATGAACATGGGGGTGCATATGTCTATTCATGTGATGGCTCTTCCTCCTCTAGGACATGTTGCTAGGAATGGGATTGCTGGAGCCTATGGTTTTTCTATTTTTTCCTTTTTAAGGAGGTGCCATATCTTTTTCCACAGTGGTTCTACCATTTTACATTCCCACCATCAATGCATAAGGATTCCAATCTCCTCACAACCTCTCCAATGTTTGTTATTTTTAACAGCATTAATTTAATGTTCAGTATGATTGTTTACTGAAACTAAAGCAACGGTAGTGGATTTAATTATAGAAAATAATCTTTTCTTGTTTTATATTTTTCTTATTAAGCTGATTCTTTGTATTTCGAGCCTGATGAGGATTACCATTTAATAATTTTCATTATCTTTGTTATTTTTCCTTTTACACACTGAGTTCGTTTTAAATCTCTGATCCGTCATTTTGATGAACCAATCAATGTAATAGTGCAAATCAAAATACACTATCGAAAAATTAAAATGTACATCTCATTGAACTTTTTTTGCTATTCTACATTTACTGATAATGAATTGTTGTATGTCCTTATGTATAAATATGGTATTCTCACCATTAATTTAAAATGGGAATATTACAATAAGATTGTTATGGTAGAGGTTATTTGGAATTTGGTTTGCTTATACTAGTGCGTAGGTCACTGGGTAGTGCTTGACTACTAGCCTAAAGGTTGGCAGTTTGAACCTACCCAGTGGTGCCTAGAAAGAAAGACCTGGCAATCTGTTTCATAAAGATTACAGCCAAGAAAATCTAATGGAATGGTTCTACTCTGTAACCCATGAAGTCTCCATGAATCAGAATTGACTTGATGGCAACAGGTTTGGTCCTGCTTTTTTATATTAGTTTCCGCCATGTGATGATTCAAGTTTCCACCATTTTTCCCCATTCCAACTTCCATGAGAACTTTGTTCCTACAATGTCCTATGAAATCATTTGACAAGAACCTATCGTTATATATTAAGTCAGCCTTTACCTTTTAATCTACCACACTGTTATTTTCATGATATCAAATCAAAAGCTCAATTTATTAAATAACTTAAGAATTTAAGTCTTATTCTGTAAAAACATCTCAGTTGATAATTATCACTGAAAAAGACAAATTCTGTCTTTATGGTGTAAAGAATTTTATATGAATATCATGATAGACATGGCATTTTTTGGGTTTGGATTTTTCAATTTTGTAAACCTTCACTATAGTACATGGATATGTTATTTGAATTAATTAATTGAGGAGACAGGGATAAAGATGATTAAAATGGAAGGAAGGTAAACTGATATATCTGCTACCCTGACCATATAGAGAACTGATTTTTCAAAAAGAAAAACATAGAAATCATTGTTATAAAGGGTAGTGATCCCCAAAGCATTTTAAAATTGAGGTAACATTGCTCATTTTTTATTTATCAAGTGGCATTTTATACTTAACTTCTTTATTGCTAATTTTAGCTGTTTCCTAAGCTTCTCATTAATACCCTAATTCTGGTAGTAAATTTTTATTCTATGGCACTGATTTGTCGTGAAAACAAACTCTTGTGTGTGGTGTTTGTTTTAAAGAATAATTTTATCTGGAGGAGCAATTAAAGAGTCAGGGTTCGTTGTAAGGAAATACTGTAGGTTTACTGCACTTTGAAACGATAAATCTTACGTGCATACATATTGTTATTATACTAAATTTGTTGTTGTTATTAACTGCCATTGAGTTAGTGCTTGACTCATGGGAACCCCCGTACGCAAAGGAGCTTCAAGGTCCTGTGCCATCCGCATGATCCATTGCAGATTGGACTGTTGTGATCTGTAGGGTTTTCATTAGCCTGTTTCTGAAAGTAGATCCAGGCCTTTCTCCTTAGTCCATCTCAGTCTGGAAGCTCCACTGAAACCTGCTCAGCATCATAGCAACACATAAGTCATGGTGAATACAGATTCCAAATGGATTTTAAATCTTACGTGTTTACAATCATTCCGATTCTCTAGTTCTTTGTCCTCTGTTAGACAGCTCCACTTGGTATTCTGTCTTTCAACTGTGTCATTCAGTAAGTCAGTAGAGATCAAGAATCACCAGCCTATGGACTGAGGCCTGCTTGCTGTCTATTTTGTAAATAAAGTTTTTTGGAACACAGACATGCTCACTGATTTATGTAGTGTCTACGGCTACTTTTATGCTATAATGGCAGAAATGAGCAGTATAGATAATGTATGGCCTGCAAAACCTAAAATATTCACTGTCTGGCCTTTTACATAAAAAGTTTGCTAATCTCTGTTTTGGAAACCCTGGTGCCATAGTGGTTAAGTGCTACAGTTGCTAACCAAAAGATAGGCAGTTTGAATCCACCTAGGTGCTCCTTGGAAACTCTATGGGGCTGTTCTACTCTGTCCTAGAGGGTCTCTGTGAGTCAGAACTGACTCGACAGCAATGGGTTTGGGTTTTTTTTTTAACCTCTGTTTTATATCACTAAAGTCAACAACAACAACAACAACAACAAAAAAACAAACCAAATCTGTTGCCATCAAGTCAATTCTGACTCATAGTGATCCTATAGGACAGAGTAGAATTGCCCCATATGGCTTCTAAGGAGCGACTAGTGGATTCAAACTGCTGGCCTTTTGGTTAGCAGCCTGAGCTCTTAACCACTGCACCACCAGGGCTCCTCTAAAGTCCAGGACCAACCTAAATCATTGAGTGATGTTATTTTGTTTTAGACTCACACTTTCCTGTAAAGAACCCAGTGGCCCTGGGTGTCCTTTGTTAGTAGGCAGCAACGTCACTCCTTCTCTTCTGATCCATGAGCTCAAAGATGTGAACGTCTTGAGGTCTTGTTTCTTTTCTTGCTCCTTCCATTGGCTTGATTCTTTAAAAGAATATCCTCAGTGACTTGAGTGATGTTACTGAAAATCATGGTTAGAAATCTATGCACATTTTAAACCTAGTTCATTACCAGGGTACAGCAGTGTATGCAGGCTAATGTCTCACAAAATTTTAAGCTCAAATAGCACATTGAATAATGTAAATTTCCAGCCTAGCAAATAGGTAATGTGCAAAGAGGAGACGTGGTGGATAAGTTCACATTTTTAAATGCATTTATCTATTTTTCGTATTTCCAGATTTTCACATATTTAAGTTTTTAGGCTTGGTATGCTATTTTTTTTTTATTTTTTAAAATATTTGATTGTACTTCAGGTGAAGGCTTACAGTACAAACAGTTTCTCATGTAACAGTAGTACACATGCTGTTTTATGACATTGGTTAACAACCCCGCAACATTTTAACCCTCTAAATTCTCAGCTTTTTTTTTTTTTTTTTGGTGAAAATACACATAGCCAAAGATACCCCATTTCAAAACTTTTTACGTACACATTTAAGTGACATTGACTACGCTCTTCTAATTGTGCTGTTATTCTCACTTAAGATGAAGGTTTACAGGACAAAATAGCCTCCCATTTAACAGTTACTACAAATGTTGCCCTATAACAATGGTTAACAATCTCACAACACATCAACAGTATCCTTACTCAACCTTGTGTTCCCTATCATCAGCTTCCTACTCCCCTTCTGCCTTCTGGCCCTTGTCACTGGACTCCTGTACCTCGTTAGTCTCATTTGGTTTTACTGGGCTGTCCACTCCCAGGCTGAACAGTGAACCTCGAAGGTAACTTCACCACCGAGCTAAAAGGGTGTCTGGGGGCCATACTCTTGAGGTTTCTCCAGTCTCCTTTAGGCCAGTAAATCTGGTCTTCTTTTTTTGTGAGTTAGAATTATGCTCTACATCCTTCTCCAGCTCTGTCCAGAACCCTCTGTTGTGATCCTGGTCAGAGCAGTCAGTGGTGGTAGCCGGGCACCATCTAGCTGTACTGGACTCAGTCTGGTGGAGGACTTGATAGCTGTGGTTCATTAGTCCTTCGGACTAATCTTTTCCTTGTATCCTGTTCTCTTCATTCTCCCTTGCTCCCGAAGGGATGAGACCAGTGGAGTATCTTAGATGGCCGCTCACAGGCTCTTAAGACCCCAGACACTACGCACCAAGGTAGAATGTAGAGGATTGTCTTTATAAGCTGTGTCATGCCAATTGAGCTAGATGTTCCCTGAGACCATGGTCCCCATAGCCCTCCACCCAGCAATTCAGTCCCTCAGGGAGTTTGGATGTGTCTATGGGGCTTCCATGACCTTTCCTTGTACCGGTTGTGCTAGTTTCCCCTGTATTGTGTACTGTCTCACCGTTCACCCAAGATACCACTTATCTATTGTCTATTTAGTATTCCCACCCCCCATCCCTGGTAACCAACAAAGATTGTTACATTTTGTGTGTGAACTTTTTCATGGGTTTTTACAATAGCGGTCTCATACAATATTTGTCCTTTTGGGATTGACTTATTTCACTCAGCATAATGTCCTCCAGTTTCATCCATGTTATGAGATGGTTCACAGATTCATTGTTGTTCTTTCTCGTTGCATAGTTTGGTACGCTATTTTTGAGCGAATTGAAAGTATCTAGAGGGAGAGAGAGAGAGAGGATTTGACAGTCTCTGCAAGTTTACTTTTTACTAATTTAGAAAAGTCAGAGATGTCTCATTTAAAATATGGAATTTTAGAGCTGAAATAGACCTCAGAGATCAGCAATTCCCAACCTTTTTTGACCCGTGTACCATTTTCATAGTAATTTACAATCTTTCAACCCTTTAGGGATTTTTAAAATCAGTTCATTATTTTTGTGTGGTATATTATGAAGAGGTAATTTTAAGTGAAAACTATTTATCTTAAATTAGTACATTATTAAGGATTGTATTATAAAATTTATTTTAACATAGGCATTAAAGACAGTTTATGCAAACATATTTTTCCTTCTTTCATTTAATGAGTGATAAATGCTTTTTAATTCATTTATAGAAATGATGAAAGGAAAAAGCATGATTAGTCAAAAAATAAATTGAAAAATGACATTATTTTAACATTTAATTTTGAAATTGAAATGTAGTTTAGTATAAAAAACAGGCAAAAATTGCCTTCATGACCTGATATTTAAAATTCTTACATGTATGCTATAAAAATTTACTTTTATAATTTCTATGTTTGTGCTTTGAATGATGGGATTAGAAAGGTTTGGAGTTTTCCTTCAACAATGAAATCATATTGACTAAAAAGCTCCAGTGAAAAGTCAAATTGGATATAATTTTTATATACATATTTCATTTTAACATTTTTTTCAAGTCCTAGACATATATTGATATGTTGTAGAAGAATTTTGATCAGATCAATGTATCCTATGAACCTTTTGAGGCAATTTGGCACAATTATTACTACTTTAATCTCCTCAAGAGGCCGTTTTTTGCCTTTTGCGTTTTGCACTAACTGGAAGTCCCTAATGATTATGAATTCAACTCCGTATGACTAAGAACAAGATAACTTAAGCCTGGATGATGGTCAAAGACCCTGTGGTGGCTAGTGGGCTGAGGGTCTGGGTCCTGAGCACACCATCTCATCACTACTGACTTCACGCTCACTCCACATGTATTTGGAGTCTTTCAAACACTTCCATTTCAAAAGGAAATGGTGTTTAAATTATTATTTCATTTGTTTATTTTACAAAGAAACAGAAACATGTTATTGACAAGAGCCCTATGATTTGCTCATTTCACATATGAGGAAACTGGGGCCAAGAGAAGTTAAATGATGTTACGAAGTTCACAGGACAGCCTAATGACTGAGACAGAATTAGAACACAGGCCCCCTAACAGAGCACCATTTTTCTGTTTTCACCAAACCCTCTAGCATCTTGCCACCTGAATGCATGTGGTGGAATAAGAGTATAGTGCCTTGCACAAAGCTGATGAAGTAGACCTGGCTTTTCACTGGTGGCTCACCAATTAATTTACCCCAAGTCACATGTTGTTTTGTGAAGCTGCTATTCAGCGGAAGAAAGCCTGTCCAATTATTTCCTGGGTGTCTCTTTTGAATATGTTGATTCTTAATGTGATTCTTTGTGCTAATTATTTGTGTATAAGTCAAATCACAGCAAGTACATGTTCCATGGAAATCGCTTTGTAACAAAAGGTTATTTCTGTTGTGTGCTGTTGAACTGATTCCTACTGATAGCGACCCTGTATGACAGAGTAGATAGGCTGTAATCTTAATGAACCATTTATTGGAAGCAAGTCATTGATCAAACTAATTCACAAAATGACTAAGGAATTTGGAAGGTAACCTAGTGTGGTAGATTTTCAACATAAATAAATTTTCCCTGAAATGATACGGAATAATTTGTTTAGATTATTGCTACAAATTTAGTCTGAAGATTAAGTGGCATCTAGAGCGTCCTGATGGCCTAGTGGTTAAGGGCTACGACAGCTAACCAAAAGATTGGCAGCTGGAATCCACCAGGCGCTCCTTGGAAACTGTATGGGGCAGATCTACTCTGCCCTATAGGGTCGCTGTGAGTTGGAATTGACTTGACGGCAACAGGTTTGGTTGGTTTTTTTTTTTTTTTTTTTTCTTTTCTGTATAGCGTTGCTATGAGTCGTAATCCACTCGACGGCAACGGGTTTGATTTTTTTGATGCTATCGCATGCGCTCTCTATCGGTCATTTCAGTGAAATTCTGTACAAGATGTCAGTGTCCATTTCTGAAGTTGCTTTGGTCGTGATTGTTTTTCCTACAGATTATAATAAAAGCACCTTGAGTGTCTTTAATTGATTGATTGTTTGACTGATTCATTCATTCAGCATGTATTTACTGATCTCTAGTCTTTCCCCTCCGTTGTTAGATTTGTCAGATTATGCTATCACCCAACTCAAGGATATGCTTTCATCTTCTTGGAGATTATTTTAAATCAATCTGTTATTACCAATAGGAGTGGGAGATTTCTTGTTTGTAAAGTAGTGTGTTTAGTTGCTAGTCTACAATGAAGAAGAAATGCTGGCCTATGAGATCAAGAAAAGCCCTGGTGCCGCGATGGTCAAATCCACCAGCTGCTTCTTGGAAACCCTATCAGGCAGTTCTATCCTGTCTTATAGGGTCACTATGAGTCGGAATCCACGCCATGGCAACAGTGTTTTTTAAAAAGATCTGGAAGCGTTTAGAAATTTACTTTGGTCAGAATGTGTGTCTTTATGAAACACAAGTAAACCCTGGGTCTCTGTTTCTAGATGTTGATATTTTTCATCCAACATTTTAGGATTATAAGGAGAACAAGGTCTTTACTCATCACCACTGACTGCATTCATTCTAGATGGAGTCTAGATAGTGCACCACTGCACCTGTGCACATTTCCAAATAAGTACCTCCCAGGTAGATTGCGGAGAAATGTTCTGACCACACTTGAGCTTTTTTATCCAATAAAAACTGTGTTTATCAACACCAAGATTCAAAACACCCAAGGTTGCAGATAATAGAATATTTTCTATTCTCACTTGTCCATTATTTAATTCTTTATGATCAATTGTTATAATGACCATTATTTGGAGAAAATAAATTTTCTGGTCTTGGCATAGTATATCTTGAAAGGAAGCCATTTGTTGTAAGAGTTTTGCCTAAAATCCTGGTTAAACACTAATCCTCTTGGGTTATGCTCTGAGCCAAGCATCTCTGCACTACATCTGGGAGTAGCTGGCCTAGATGAGACGTAGTATCGTCTGCTTTCCAAATCCCTTTAAAACTTTATAATGACCAAGCCCTTCAAGCAAATAGATTATTATTGAAATATTAAAGTACATCCTTAAAAATCCGATGTAAAAACTATAGAAGTCCACTGCCTTTTGCCATTGTTAAGAACCAAGGCAAGTTCTAAGCAGGAAACTTGGTTACAAAATGGTCTTATTTAAGAAAATGTCATAGGTGACTCCCTACCATGAATAACACAATGCTATGCTGAACTTAGTACAAAAATCAGGCACTTTGGAGTAATATTTCCCACTCTTTGACCACCCCCCCCCCCAAATGCAGTAGAGATGGAGAGAGGGAAGGAAATATAAAAATGTAAAATCAGGCTTCTTGCCTGTTTACTGCCTCAGTGGGAGTCACCAAGGGCAGATTATTTATGCGGCTACGTTGTAAAATCATAGATTTTTAATATCTGAACTACTGAGTACAAACATAACATTTAAATAAAAATAACACAGAGTTGTTTATCTTTACCAAATCTTCTCTACCCCATGGAGGACGTGAGCCGTCTCTTTAATAATGCAAAGGAGTAGTCAATTTCAAGCTGAGGATGGGCAATAACAGGAAGAATGATCTCCAAGCTGCCCTTATGTCAGTGGAGTGGCTTAGGAGGCCACCTTATTAGTTCTAACAGGCTGGTTAGCACCCGCTCACCTCTCGGCCCCCATCTTCCCCCAGTAGGGTCACTCATCTCTAGACTGTATTTGGGAGGAAAGAAGTGAGGGGGAGGGGAAGGAATATATTTAGAGCTTCTCTCCTCCCCCCAGCGTTTAGAACTGTTTATTTTTATTTGTTGTCCGATTGTATTATTCTCATTCATATTCGTTCTCTCTCTCTCTCACTCACCCTTACTCTCTTTCTCCCAACCTGGCCCATTTCTCTCCCCTAGTATATCTGCATAAATTCTCTGTGTTGAGTTGAAACAGAAACCTTATCAATGGTTTTCCTTCTCATTATTGTTTCATTTTTACAAACCATCTGAAATAAGTATAGTTTATAAATCTGTACTTAAAAGAGTATCTACAGTGCTGGGACAGGGGCCCAGGATAACTAAGCTTCCAATTAACTTGACCAGCCTTTTAGAAAAAAAAAAAAAGGAGAGATGTAGATATACATATATACACCTTTTACTGTCTTAAAAATTTGAGATCAATAGATTTTGTATATCAGTCATATTTTAGAATTGTGCTTAGTATGTTTTCACATGCAAAAATGATTAACTTTCCTCTTTTTTAAAATGTGGTTTTGTGCTGTCTTTGATTTCTTGTTCCATCATAGTTACCAACATCAACCCTTTCTCTTGCCCATCCCCCACCCCCATCCCCCATCCCAAAATGAATGCAAAGAAATACTATTAGGCTGTCTGGTTATGTATTTTTTATGAGGCCATACAAGACGCTGCCTGACCCCTTGCAGCTCATGTTATAACCACACTGAAGATGCTTTTCATTTGGGTTTTGCTTTTCAGCCTGGATGACCTCTATTAAATAAAAAAGAGGGGTGGGAGTGTGTGTGTGTGTGGGGGGGAGGCCTAATATGTGACCCGAGGGACTAGTCGCTTCAAGGATTACATTTAATTCATATGATAATATTGAAATATGACGTTCCTGGGTCTAACGTTTTGGATATTTTCTCTTTTCCTTTATTTCAGGGACTCATTGATGAGTCTTGTCATAGACGTTTTTCATCAGTTTTGGCTAGAGATCTGTAACTCGTCTAGGGTCAGGTTCTTAAAATTACCTTTTTTCCTCCTCTTAGAATTCAGGCCATGAATACCAAACATCTCTCTTTTCATAGTTTCTCTGAGAGACATAGAGAAATTAATTTTTCTAATGTGTCTCTGCCAAGAGTTCTGTTTCAAATAAAGAAACAATTTTCATTTTGGCATTTCTTTAACCCGCCCTTAACTACTGACCCCCAAGTTCTTTATTAGTGTGAAGGCTAACATCTTTTTAACTCCTTCCTTCCTCTCCTACGAGGTCAGATGTGGGTATATAGTGGTATTCTCTCAAGCATGATATGTGTTGTGTTTTAGATAATGACCCGCATTTGAGTGCTTGTGCATGGTGCATACATATGCTGTAATACATATTTTTACATTGTTTTTTATAATTATCTTGTTATAATGCCCATTTCGTATAGTTATTGAATGCCCACTTGCATAAATTTTAAGGAGTCTTACCACTTAGCCGTAAAAGTGCTTTTTTTTTCTTTACAGTAAAACATCGTTCATACTATTTAAGTTTAGGATTAAGGTTCAAAATCTATTTGCAAAAGCATCCCTCTGGCCAGTTTTAGAATTAGATTTCCATTAAAGTTTCTCATGACCTGACATACCTTTTTGTCTTTGGGAGTTGAAATGAACAGATTGAGAAATGGAATTAAACTACAAGCCATTCATTGTATTTTGAAAATGTTTTTATCCCTTTCACTTAAGAGACTAGCAATGTCTTTGAATCAGCTGCTATTCTTCAGTGTTGCAGCGTTTCACTGTTTTCGAAGGCAGGTTCCTTGGAGGGATGGTAACATTTCACTGGAGCTAATGAAGTCAATTAGGATAATATTATACAGTGGGCCACTAGAAAATCAGGTGCATTTTATATTAATCATTCTATATTTTTAATGCATGTCAGTCTTACACTTCACAGGGAATCTGTAGGAGATTTATTATTATTATTTAGATAAACCTTCATATATATATATATACTTAATTGCATTTTTTTAGGTGTTGCAAGAAAATTTGTGGACATGTTCACACATTTGCATACCACAAAAGTACTGATGAAAACTGATCAAAGCTGGAAAATCCATTGTAGTAGTTGAACCCTCATATCGAGCCTGTCCCTTATTACCCAGGTATTGCCACAAATATGATTCAGCAAATAAACCCCCTTGCTTCCTGGCCCCCTCTGCAATCAGAGAGCATCAAAGTGGATCCGCAGTAGGGTTTTCACAGTGACTCACAATTTTCCTACATTTGTTTGCTTCACAGTCTTAACATTTTTGACATCTGGGTTACTGGTGAAAACGTACATATGTCTCTGTGTATACACACAGTACATATATTGTTGTGTTTTGTTAGTCATTGTATGCGAGAGAGATGTTTTAAAAACAGAGACTCCAGGTTGTTCTTTGTAAAGCATTAAGCTGTGACCCACCCCTCCTCTCTTCCCTCCCCCTGTAGCCCCGGACTTCATGATGCCTCCTTGACTGCAAGCTTAACATGGAGTTGTCTTTTTTTTTATTTTTTTTTTATAAACCCAGTCACAACACAGAAAGAGGAGGAGGAGGAAGAGAGGGAGAGAGAGAGAAAGAGTGAGAGAGAGAGAGAGAACTAAAAACCCTGAAGGATGGTTCTCAAAAATTCTAAAGGAACCACAGGGAATTCCTTTTAAGAACAACAGAAAGCAAGCTAGCTGAGGTAAGGCAGACGTGGACAGCCTTTCTTTTCTTTTCTTCCCTCTCTCTGTCTCTTTCTGTGTCTGTCACTCTTTCCGTTTTCCCTCCCTCCTCATATTCTGTCTCTTTACATTCGTGTGTTTCTCTCTCTCTCTCTCTGTCTTTCTCAATAGCTGTTTCTTTATGGATCCGCGAGTGTAGGTGGGTAGGGGAGCTACCTAACTTCTTCCCTGCTTAAGCAATCTGAGAATGGAACTCATGTGAATATGCAAATCAGACTGCCTGGGCCGCGTTGCTGACACGTGTACGTGTTGTATCCTTCTCCCCACCTCCCTGTCTTAGCGTCTGATCTTCAACAGATTGCTGTTGTTTCTTGTGATCACCGGCACAGCGTGCTGGAAAGAGAGATGGGGGGAGAGGTGGGGATTGGAGGGAGTGTTGTGGGGCTGGAAGGCATGAAATCATGACATGATTGCTGTGACTTTTTTATATTAATGTGTGGCTTTTTTCTAGCTCATTTGCATGTCAAAGTGGCGGAGGTGTGAGGGCAGAGATTAGTATGGAGATGACATAATGATGCAATGAATTAAATGTGATCACTTCTCTGAGTGGGGGTGAGGGGGCGACGGCAAAGGGAGTGGGGGGGGAGACACCAAGTCAGACGGAGTGAGAGAGCAAGAGAGGAGCGCCGCTTCTGATCCTCACCACGTAGTTGATTGATGTCACCAGCTAACAGAACGCATCTTTTTTTTTTGTGATGATGGTGGTGGTGGTGATGCTGATTGCGATGATTACACTTATCATTAGTGTGAAATTTGAATTTTAAGTGGTCAGTGCTGGAGCCTCAGCGCACGTGATTGTTTGGTCCCTAAGTGCAAACCCTTTACTGTCAAAATTTAACACTGCTCTAGCGTTTGCTTTTATTTAAAAAGGAGGGTGCAACATACAGGAAAGAGAAGATTACTAATTTGAGATATTACACAGTGGGCTGGAATACCAAAGCTTTTCATGTTGCTTCAATTCTATTTTGCGTATGCAAAAAAAGAGAGGGGAGGAGACTAAAAACATTTTTATTATTAAAAAAAAAAAAAAAAGAATCTTTCCCTGGATCTGTAGGGTGGCAAGGGTTTCAACCGTTGACAATAAAGAAAATGCAATTTCATCTCCGGCATTCAGTGTTATCTCCCTTTAATAACAAAACCGAACCAGACTGATTGCTGAACAAAGCAAATTCTCAGGCGGCTAGTTGCAGGTCTGAATGCAGGAGTAACAACTGAACGTTTCCCTCCTCCTTTTGGCTATTTTGTATGCAACACCTGCAAATGTGCCCCTAGTAGTTTTAAAAGGATTTGTAGGGGAGGAAGGAAGTTTTTTTTTTTTTTCTTTCTATAATTAAAAGAAAAAAAAAAAAAAGAGTATGAACACACGCTACAAAGGTTTTTTAGACTTGGTAGATTTCTTCGGTTTAGAAATCAAATTCATTCTGTCTGCCAGCAAGTTCTCTTCTGACTGGCCTTGTCTATGCTTCTTTAGAAGGATCAACTTCCTACAGTACAGACAAATCACTATAGAAATTTAGGACTAACTGTTATGTGTGCAATAACCCTGATGATATAAACGAGCACTTAAGAATCCACAGAACATCACTAACATTAATTTATTGAAAAAGAAAATCCAAAGCAACTCCATTAGTTTTTCCTTGTGATTGTTAAGGACTTTAAATGGATTTCCTAATTGGATAATTTTACTCACAAAAATAATACACAAATGGAAAACCAGCCCTGACGGGGCTGGGTGGAGGGGGCGGTGGCCTGCCGAAGGCGGAAGAGTCAGTATAGAGGGAACCATTGCTAACTTCAAGAAAATCTGCTCTGTCTCTGCACTAGGAAAAGGGCCAAGAGCACAGAGAATCATAGCCATTTTTGAGAAGTATCTGATTAGTTGGGGAGTGGGGTGGGGGTAGAAGGGTGCTTTAAGCGTGGGCAGATAAGACAGTGGATAAAGCCACTGGCCTGCTTTTTATATTTAAACCAGTGTCGAATACTGTTCCTAAGTACTTAAAATGCGTTCTGTTCCAAGTTTTCCAAGGATGAAGCATCTCATCCTTGCACTGTCACTCACTGTCGTCCCCATCTTTGGGATGTTCGATCCATCAAGTTCATCTTTTTGAAGCTGCACTTGGGCTTGCAGTATTTCTCTTCCTTTCCCAGATGGAGGTGGCTGCACTTAACACATAAACTGGGTTTCTCTGAACGCTTTGCACGAATAATATTAATAGAAAAGCGTATTGTGTCCCCTTACACCCTTTGCCTACCAAGTAAGGGGAACGACACCAGGCAGGCAGAGGAAAGTTCTCAGGCACTGGTCCGGAGCAGCTTTCGCCTCAAGTCGACACCTGTATGCTTGCTCTTCATCTACCCCCAGGTAGTGCTGCGGCCTCCTCTACGTCCTGCCTTCTCCTTGCCTTCCTCTTCTATGCCAGTAACGGAGAAAGGCAGGGATGAGGATTGTTACTATTGATCTGCTCAAGGGGATCATTAGGCATCCATATCAATCTACAAATCAGTGGGCCTGTGTTACTAGCTTGGGCAGTCATTGCCAATTTGTTCTTATTAGATGGCGGAGCCTGGAGGTGTTTGATGAGCAGATTGGGTCTTTATCTCCACACTAGAGAGTATGCAGGCTTGCCGCCAGACAGCAGAGGTTTACGGGATTTTTTTTTTTTTTGGTAGGGGGACAGGGATCCTTATGGGATTGTTTTTCAGTCTGATATCTGTCTGTCCCTCAACTAGACTGCCAAGGTGGGTCCCACCCCGCCGTCTTTGAACTGTCTCTAGTTACAATGAGCCCCCACCTTGCCTCCTCCAGCCCTGCAGTCTCCCCCTCCTGACATCTACTCGGAAAGCTGCTCACAGAAATATCTTCTGGGGTATTCTTTTGTTATCCTTTTCAGGACCGGCATCTGAACAATTGAAATGTAAACACTTTTTCTTTCCCTCCTCCAGCTCCTTTGCTAGGAGCAGTGTATTTACTGTTGAGCAGGTGACGTTTTTTAGCTGATATTTTCTCTGTAGTTCAATTAGATAAAGTAAAAGTTAAAGCTCCAGATAATTTTGTTTGGGGAATCCTATTTATCTTTTCTTTTTGAATTGAAATCTAGAAGGAAATGTGTCCTCACATTTAAAAAAAAATCTTTAAAATCATCTTTGTCTCTAGTCTTGGGCTTTGAAAGAGCAACATCTATGGTGAAAGCCATGCTCTCTGTATGCATGTAGATTTGGAAAATAAAAATTATGTTTCCATGGGGGCAGGGGAGGGGAAAAGGATAATGAATGAATAAGCACAATTTATACCATTACCACTGCCACCATGACATTTCCTCTTCATTATTTTGTGAAAACCTCAATTTTAAACCTGGTTTTACTCTTTCCTAATGTGAGCATTATTCAGTATAAATATCTGTCCATTGCCAGACCTCAGTGATGCTCCTGGTGACATTTCTGCTTTATAGCTTTCGGGTGGAGGGGAAGGAAGAGAAGCAGGAGAGGTGGGCTGATGCACATAGGGAGGGAGGGGACCAGGCAGCAGCCACTTCTTGGGAGCTCTGTTTTTATCCTGCTCTTGAGTTTGTTACTTGTGAATAGTAACTATTAATCCGCCAAGCTGGGGGAGTGGTGCAGGATGGGGGACATGGGTAAAATAGCCCAGCCTAAGTTGTATACTTAGTAGCTATACCTTCTCTTGAAATTTGTTCATCATTTGAAAGGGGCAAAAGGTTTTTTTTTTTTTTTTTAATAATAATTTTTTGTATTTTGAGTGTTGAAAATGAAATGGAACTCTTCATACTAAGCACCAATTTCCAAGTGATTTTGGCCTGTTTTTAGTTAGTTACCAAACTGACTTAGCAAGTAACTATTAAAAAAGAAAACCTGCATTTTACTTTAGAAGCCTTTAAACTGATTGATTATTCCGTTTTATTAGTCTGTATTTACATTTTCTCACCTGTAGTGTGTTTTTTTTTTTTTTCCTTTCTGGCCCTGTTCCAGTTCAACCACTCCAAAAGAGCACTCACTTCATTCCATTTGACAAGTCTGGTTTTTTTTTTTTTTTTTTTTGTGGCTGTTGAGCAGCTCGCAGAACTTCACAGAAATACATCTGTGGGGGTATATGATTGTTGGAAGTTAAACCATTTTAATTTATCATAAACCAGACATCCAGTCAGCTTTAATCTAAAGTGCATGTATAGAAATTGATTTGGAGTAGACTCAGAGGAATGTTTTAGGAGTTTGTTTTGCAAATATTTATAAACTTTTTGCTTTGGAGCAGTCTATGTTAGAATGGTCACCATCTATTAAGCTATGAAGAGCAGAGTTCAATTTGAGGACGATGTTGCCAAAATCTGTTGTTTGTTTTATCTTGAGGACCAGGAGTTCAAATTTGTTTTGCCACTGATACCTTGTCAAAGCAAGAGATGTCTATGAATAAACTGGTTATTTTATGAATCCTCACCCCTACCTCTACTCCCCAGTATTTTGAACCCTATGAGAACTTTAAAATGAGTGAAACGAACAACTCAGGTGCTCACTTCAATTTTGTGCCTGAGGGACAGAAAGTAGAGCTTTTTGTATTTCTCTCTGGTAGAGAAAGGAAAGCCATCGTTTCCTCATCACTTAAGGGCACATTACTTAAGCTGCAACTTTGGAGAAACTTTGAATCAGCGACGGTCTGGTTCCTCAGCTGGGACATTTACAGTTTCCAATTCATCCAGTCTAAGCACTGAGAACATTGCTTTGATTTCTCTTGTAGAGATAGGAAACATTTTCATTTCTTAACACACTGTTTATCTATCCATATATCTCCCTGGTTTTTCTTGTTTTATTTAGTAAGGCTTCATATGTGCCATTTCTCCGTGAAACAATTGATACATTCTCAGCACGCCGTTGTGAGTAGAAAAAACTCTCTAGATTAATGGTCAGTGTCTCGCACATGCACATTTGTGTTGCGATACTACAGAGGAGCTGCGAATTACTGACAAGATCTAGAATAATTCCTAATGCTGTCGAAGGCTTCATTTTCTCCTCGGCATGATGGATGAGGCATAAGAAGTGCTTTCTGAGATCATTATGTGCATCCTTCTGTTAAGTATTATTAAAGTCCGTCTGTTTTAGGCAGCAGGAAGAATATCTTTGCCCTTATTTTGCTCATATTTTTTTGAAAATGGTAACTGCAGATCTCTTTCTTCCTAAATGTGGGTTTTTTTGAAGACATCTGACTACTAATTTCTGCCATAAAATTATTGAGGATTATGTTTTCCTTTCTACTTAAAATTTGATAATATTAATCCAGAAATGAATCCTGATTTATTTTTAAACATTTCATTCACAATAAATGCTTTAGCAATGCATTTTATTAAACCACAGAAGATGTGGAAAGTACCAGAATTTGAGTTCTGGGTTTGGGTCTATAACCTCAAAGAGATTTAATAGTATTTTATTTTCTGGGCTCCCATTATTTTAAATAGCATTGACTATGAGTTACCTTGAATTGATTGTGATTTTGAATTTTACAAATATTACATAGAATCCCTCCCTTATAGGCAGATGCAAAGACATGTAAATGGGAATAAAAACTTTTCTTTATCACTTGGTCAGGGAAAGTTTGATTTTGTAAACTGTGTTTGGAGGGCAAATTTCCCTCAGTTGATTTGGGGCACTTGCTGCATTTAGATGGGGGAGGGTGGGTGGAGGCCTAGGAGGAAAAGTAGCATGGAAAGTGTAATAGGGCAGTCAAAGTAGATTACAGATGGCTCATAGTAAATCTCAAGCAATTTCATCCAAACAGGAGAATCTACTTTAAAGGTTTGTAAGCTTTCTTTAAGTGGCAGGTTTTTCTAAACCCCGGGATAATAGAATACAATCTACTTTAGAAAACCTTGCCATTATTACCCAATGGTTTCCCCCCCCCACCATCACATTATTTTTGTTATTGTTTTGAGCGTTTGATGGACCATCTTTAAAACACTGGAAGGCTTATCACAATAAAATGAAACAAACAAAAAGAAGTCAATCGTCACACTTTTAAAACACTACTCCCTTTCAGCAGTTCAGTGAGATCTAGAAAGGCTCATTTTTATACTTTTAATAGAATTATATAAGTTTGATGCACAGCTGGGTAAGCTCTGCCATCCACGGCACAGCTAGTTGTTGAACATTTAATTTTATATTTGAATAATTCTCCAGATCAGGCTATAATCATGAATGTCATATAAAAAGATTTTTTTTTATAAATTACATTATTTCACAGATGTGCAAATACTTCTGAGAAAAAAATTACATTGATCAGTTTTTAATACCCCCCTGTCTCACCCTTCAGTCAAAGGGAAAAATAGCTTTTTTCCCATCTTTGTCTTCAGAAAGGTGCTAGATTGTAAACATCTGAAGGGAATGAAAGGGGGTTGGCCGGTCCACCCAAACTCTTTCCAGATTTTCAATCCTTTCCGCGGCAGGCTTCAGTCTGCAGAAAAGAGGGAGGGTCGGGGGTGGGGGAGAAAGGAGATGTCTCTGTTTATTATTAAAATTTAAAGTGAAAAGCATTGCTATAACTGGCTAATTTTGAATCTACTAATTTAGAGGGCTTGAACAACCAGAGGCAAAATTTAGACAACGTGTGCACTATGGTGATTTGGAAAAGATAAGGCATTTGCAGCTAATTAAGATCTAATTCTGGGGAGAGGACAATAAGCAACAGATGACTATCAATTTCTTTTCTAGTTTCTGAAACAATGGCATATGGATATTTAATTCAAAACCTTTCAGACAAACGTAATCATTTTTACTTAGGCAGAAAGATTATTATTCTTTGGATAGTGTTTCTGAAATGTAGTCTGTTTATTCCAGTTTAAATCAAGGCATTTCAGAATTTCTGTATTTTGCAAACATTGGAATAGTTCTGTAAGAAACAACTGAGTAGCAAACTGTGGTCACTTCGAGAACAGTCACCTGTGGTTGGAAACATCACTATTACTTGGGACTGAACAAACAAGTGCTTTTCAATCTGAAACAGACAATTTAATTAAAACTCTTGACTGTGTTGATTTTTCCGTATTTCTCTCATTAACAGCTCTGACCAACTAATGTGGCATGGCCTCTGTACTCATATACAAGAATTGGGATATCTGATATGTCATCGTAAAGATATTCAGAAAGTAGAAAAAAATGCATTAGCATATGGCCCATGGATAATTTAGTTAAGCTGCAGTTTTTCAGGACTTCTTTCTCTGCCAAAGAACACCAAACATAATATACAAAAATAAAGCAAGGTGTTGTATTCAGATCAGTAGGTATGAAATCACAATTGCCCCTCTGTCTTTCAGAAACCATATATGCCAGATGCATTGTGAGAGAAAATAATCTAAAATGTTGGGTTTATTTTCAATATTCAAGTAATATAAAAATATGCAAGTTCTGATCACAGTGTGCTGGAAACTACTCCACAAAAATGTGTAACGAAAGCTGTTACTGTAAGTACGGTTCATGTATTGGAACAGCTGTGACAGCCTGATACAGTTTAACACTTGTTCAATTATAAGAAAAAGAAATTCAGGAGGGAACTTGATTTAGATAAGAATTTTAACTAACACTTGAAATTTCCAAAGTAACTCCTCCTTCCAATCAATGTCGTAGCTTTTTTCCCTTTCTGCTTTTCTGTATTTAGCGTCCAAGTCATGTATAGGGACCTTGGAAGCAAGACCTGCCCTTGACTTGACCATCTCCTTCTTCCAAACCCTGCTCATATTTTCATGGTTTTTTAGGGGCTGGGTTATAGCTTTTTGCAAATTATTTCAGGTGTCTGCTATTTTATATTTACTTAGGAAATTGCAAAGAAATCGTCTAGTAGCTGGTCACACTTTGTCATTACACCTATTTCTTTTTTTGTTTTTTATGTGATTATACTGTGCTTTTCTGGTAGATATATTTTAGCACACATAAAAAGGGCTGACATGATATTGACACCAAACCTTTAGTTCTGGGAATCTGTGCACATGTCACTGGATTCTTTTTGTTTAGCAAAAGCTTGATTGATGTGGGTATTTTGTGTGTGCGTGTGTGTGTGTGTGTGTGTGTGTGAATGAGAGAGAGAGTGTGTGTGTGTATGATTGTATATATATAATGTAAGTGTATATGTTTTAGGTGTGTACCCATATATATATATGTCTTATGTGCTAGTGGATTTATGCTCCATCTAAACTCATTCTTGGAGTAACCAAATACATAAAGAACATATGTTCGCATGTGTAAATTTCTTTTGTTTAGCTGAACTTTTTATTTTCTAAGCTGTCTCTATAGTTTGTTATGTGTGTAGGGTTTTGTTCATTAATACTGCATAGTTTGAGAGTGCCATATTAACAGTGTTTTCTTGACGGTCTCAAAAATCATCGTAAAGTCATTTTGAAATTGGGTCTCCTCCACTCCCCCACAAAAACTCAATACCAAAACCAGCCTTTAAGCTAACAGAAATTATTTAGTGTTTTTAATCTGAAAGACAGTTGTTTTCTTAACCTTGACCAAAAATAATAATCCTAGCATTAAAAAAACAAAATAAAACAAAACCAAAGGACACCAGTGTTATGGCCAAGACCTGCTGGTAGACAGCAGCAAGAAGTCTGTGTTTGTACCAACAGGAACAAACGGCCCTCACACCTCCATTTACAGACTTGCCTGTTTCAGCTTCATAATTTCCATTAACTTTATGTTATGTAAGTCTTTGCGACTGGACTAGAGAAACAAAATACTGAACTTTTTCGAGTGGTTTTAGGGACTCTGAGAGTCCAAGAATCTTACAAAAAGGTCTGTGCGTTAAGAGTCGGGCAGGAGAGGGGAGGAATGGTGAAAGCTATCTTTTTTCATCCTATAGTGGTTGGGGTAGACAATTTAAAGTAGGATCCTGGAATTTCCAGACCCAAACTCTATCTTCTAAGTCATTTCTGTACCTGGAATAAAATGTTGCTGTAGAAATTATTGACATAATAGTCCCATGAGGACTCATAGCCATCAAAGTGAAATCTCACAATAAATTCAGAGGCCACCTGGAGAACCACCGTTAAAGAGCTTTTTAAAGAGAAAAAAACTTTAAAAGCTTAATTCTTCTTAAATATAAGTTCACTGATCATGTTTCTGTACCACTTTCCTTGAGTTTAGTTCTTTACTTTCAGCTTTGTTAAGTAATCCTTTAAAGCTTTTTTGACAGCAAAAATGCTGCGTTTGGTACAGATGACATCACTAGCCAAACTCCAGCCACGTTGAAAGCCAAGAGGTTACCAAGCAATAAACCTCAGTCAGGATTTCTGCCTGTCTCAGGGCATAAAAGCCTTAAAATGTGAGGGGGGTCTTAGTGATCTGCAGGACAAACACTCCTACTATAATATGAGAAGCATTATTGATCACTTTTGGGGTAACAGTTTTCTCTTTCTTAAAGCGAATTAGTCTTTGCAGAGTCGAGTACCTAATGCTGTCTTACACTTAGCACTTAGGCGGTGCTTTTCATCTTCAAAGTGCTCTGAAAACATTAACTAATTAATCATTAGCTAATTTAGCGACCGACGATAAAAGTGAAGAGACCAAAGAGGCCCAATTCCACCAGCGTTTTGTGCACAGAAATCTCTCTGTGGACTCAAAAGGAGTGCTCTTCTCTGGAGGGGGAACGGTGGGGCGGGCCACCAGGTGTGAGCATTTTTAGGGGACCGTGGACAATCTTAACAGGTAATAACTACCTTTTTTTTTTTTTTTAAACTGATTAAAATAACAACAACTTAGTGGTGGGAACTCTGGCAAACACCCAGAGTGTAGAGACGGTGAAATTTAAAAGCATGGCTAATGACATCAATATTTTCTAAACAGGTGAAAGTGGAACAATGAAGCTATGGATATTCCCCCTTGAGCTCTCAGGACTTGCTTCAGCAGTAGTACAGATGGGCAGAGTGGGAAGGATGTATGTCGACGATCTTTGCCAGTAAACTTTCCTGGGTCCAATGCAGTGCAATCCATGAATACTGTCCTGAAAATCTAGTTTGGTTTAGGAAACGTCATGCAGAAACATAAAGGAATTTTCTTGCGTGTTGTGATAAACTGAACTCTTTCCGGGGGCTTGTCTGCTGTGCGCTGCAGCCCCATCCATTACGTGAATGAGACATGAAAATAGTTCCTTGTTTCTCTGAGATATCAGCGGACCGCACAAGCCGAGTTTCTTTAAAAATCCAGAGACAGTTCATCTATAGACTTATTCTGAATGAGTGAGTATGTGTGGTCCAGCTCATTTAAAGAAAGAAACTCTCCACAAAAGCCACCAGTATTATAGAACGGGCTACCACTGACTGCATTTTTTGAGAGTGAATATACTTTGCCTTGCATTCAAGTTCTTCTCAATCCAGCATACCCTTTTCCTGCAACAAGGAAAAGCAAGATTTGGGAATATTAAGAATGTTGAATGTTAAAAATGTTGTAGCTCTTTGTTTTTGCCTATTATTACCAAACTGTTGGTAAACAAGGGAGCAGAGAGAGAGAGACTGCTTAAATTTTTCAGTGTGATTACTGTATATAGAAAGATAACTATCTATATGAAAGCTTCCCCACCAAGGAAACTTTGACATCTCCTATAGATGGTAAGAAATAATAGAAAGAAATATAAATGGATATCTACTATAATATATTAGTTACTGCAAAATTAGTGTTCTTTTAGAGGAATTTAAATGGAGACTTTGCACATGCCTCCTGGGATGATACTTGAAAGGCTTTACTCCTAGCTGCGAGCATTTCAGGTGAATACAGATCTGCACTGTCCTAAGCTGAACTGGACTACAGTTGTGACTTCACTAGTCCTCTTGAATACAGGCCTCTGTCTCCCCCAACCCCAGCTTCTCCTCTCACCTTTATGTCAGGCTTATCTTTTCTTATAGAGAAATAATTTTAAACATCCACAATGAGGTTTCAAGTTACAGCCCTAATTTGTAAATTAAAATTTTGTACCTTCCCTGTTAAGATTTTCTATTTTAGGGGGAAAAAGCCTTCATATTTAAATATTACCTATTTTTCAGTTTACTTTTTGCCTCTAAATGCTGAAGTTCCTTAATTTAAATGCTTAAAACAACTCCCTAGCCCTCTTTGCCATCCTCCATCTAAAGCCTCCTGCTTGCCTGAAGAAGTTTTCATCGTGACTGCAATTTTTTTTCCTTGATTTTTGGGCAAATCCTTCTGACGACTGCCATCTACGAATCAACTCTCTCCTTTAGCTCCTTCTCTACATTTTTTTGTGGGAGCCCTTTGGAAAGGTTAGGAACCCTAATTGGCCCTGAGATTAAGAAATTATCGAATAGATATTGCTACTTTCCTGTTCACACCTATGCCACCATATTCTTACATCTTTTAAAAATATTATTTCATGCATTGACATGAGTCATAGCCAGAGAATCCTATGAGAACTAATTTATATGAGATTGAAATTAGTATCCCACAACAGTGGATATAAGCGGGGGGTGGGGGGGGGGGTGGGGGGGGGTGGGGGGCTGGGGTTGCCCCCAGGGGACATCTGGCAATATCTGGAGACATTTTTGATTGTAACAACTCGGGGGAGTGATACAATTGCATCTAGTGAGCAGAGCCAGAGATGCTGCTACATATCCTACAATGCACAGGACAGCCCCCCGTAACAAAGAATTATCTGACCCCAAATGTTAATAGTGTGGAGATTGAGAAACCCTGATGTTTACTTAAGCCTGGAATACTTACACTTAGACTATATTGGTAGCAGCAGACTTTAGGTAGAAATTTATCATCTTTTCGATAGTGCTTGTAAAATAAATTCTCATTTAATTGGAGGTGATAGTCCCTTCATGCTTCTTAAATATTGTTTTCCTCAACTTAAGTAGTTTCATATAGAGAGTGGGAGAGGGTGGCCCTGCATCCTTTCCATTTCTCACTTTTAAAGATCATGTAGCAAGCCCACCAGAATGAAAGGGGGGCGTGCAAATGAGCAAAGGATGCCTTCGTGGAAATGTGAGAATAGCTTGCAAAACCTTGAATGATTTTTATTTTTCAAGAGGTACATTTGATCCTGCATCACATACAGCATAAGACGATAAAAAAGAGACTTTATGCTTATGATGGCAGGAGCTCTTCCAATGTCTTGGTGCTTTTTCACCCCCTCCTGACCAGGACAGTTACATTTCCCACTGTGGTTCTAGTGATTGAAAAAAAAAAAAAAAAAATCCTTTCACAGAGCAGATTCTAAAACAAACTGCTTGTAAAAATCACAAACTAGAGATTGCAGGTCACTCACTGCTGGTGATTATTTTTCTGGGTGTTGTTAACTTGTTACTCAAGAGTAGTTGGAGGGAGCTGAAAGAGAGAGGCTTTAGCTGGAAATTAAGGAGCAAAATGCTGGGAGGAGATCTCAGAGGCAGAACACAATGATCTATAATAGGAACTGACTATATATGTGTATATATATATATATATATATATATACTTATATATATATATACACATATATATTTCTTACCCGTTTTGAACAGTGCAGGATGTAGGACTGGATGTCTTTCCAGTTAAATCTATCAGCCTTTTCAAGTAGCCTGGCTAACTGCAGTTAAACTTCACTTTCCCAGTAGATGGCATTGTAGTCTGTACAGTGGTGGAAGAGTCTCCCCCCCCCCCCAACCAATAAGCCTTTAATTTTTTCTCCCCTGTGCTTCTTCCTTGATAATGTGCTTCCCTCCCCACTTGCATTAAATACTAGCTTGAGGTTATAAATAAGAATCTTGTTTTTGCTAGTTACCTGTAACTCTCAAAGGTTTGATTAAAAATAAAAAAGATACGGTAGATAATTTAATATCCCAATATCAATGAAAAAAATATATATAGACTAGATCTGGGAGTGTGGCATATGGATAAAATATGCCAGGATGGAATATTTTCAGTCTACCGTGTTTCAAAATGAGAGCTGCCTCTGGTCTTACTAACTATACTTTTTTGTATTAATCTATTATATTTAAAGCATTTCAGTGTTAATATAAAGAGAAGCCTTGAGAAAGTTTTATTCCCTGTCAAAGATTTTCAGGTGCAGCTCGTTCTTGACTGAACACCTAACAAACTTTGCATTCTCTTCTTTAAATAATTGATTTAAAATTTTCTTTTTTATTCAGCTTGTCTGGGTTCCATGTGTATTCTGGTTAATTATAAATATTATCATATTTGGTTTCCTTCTTTGAAACCATTAAACCTAAAAATAATAGCAGTAATTGAACCAGAGGAAGTTGTCATTGCTGGTGTTAGAGAAGGGTGCCTATATATGTTTTATTATTATTATTATTATTTTTCTTACTGTGAAGTAAGGGTCCTTCAAGAGTAGCCAGAACATTAAATTGGATTTCAACCAAAGAGAGAAATGATGATATGGAGAATGGATACATTGTTTTTATAAAAATCTAACAACGAGGCTTTACCTGTGTACAATACCTTTTAACAATGTAGAGGTTTAGACATATTAACATTAGAGTCAAAATGAATTTATTTTCTTTTTGGGGATGGACTTCGAAGATGAAAATTCTGTGTCTGTGTATCTGTGTGTGTTTTAACAGAATCTGTGTTGTCCCTTAAGAGTCCTTTCTTTCTGTGAGGCTTCCATGTTCTTTTTAAAAATATTTTCCTGAAACTGTAAAGTCTCCCCCCCAAACAAAATCCTCTTTCCACCGAATGTAATCTATATTTCTCTGATGGTCATTCGGTAATAATATTTGACTTCCATTTATCAATACCGTTTCTTTCCATTATTTTTAATCACAAGATTATGAGCTGTGTATTTCGTTATTAGTTAAGCTAAATGGTGTCTTTGGCTGTTAGCTCGAAAAGATAATGTCCAAATATCAGGATTAAGTTTTCATCTGTATCAACTGGCTTAAAAATACCCCACTTGATTCCTTTTGAATTAACTGAGTCTTATTTTATTTTATTTTTTTCAATGTCACCTATCACCATAGTAACCACTAGTTGTCAGTTCAGTTTGACGTTTTTCTCATTTGGTAAAGATTTCAGAATTGCCAGCCTCCCTGCCAACATGTCATGAACAAGAAAAAAAAATTGCATGAAAAATCTAATGGGTGTCTGGTCTGATTGTCCTCATTCGTGGCAGGAAAGACAAAAACTGATGAATTGTGAAATGTATTCAGAGGGATTCAAGGAAGCCGGTGCCGGGCGCCCCCTCCCCCCATCCCCACCAACGCACACACTGCCTCGTTTTCATTTTGTTATGCTTGATGCACCATACATGCTTAGCCTGACACTTGGGTTTGTAGAAATTTAAGATTAACAGTTCTTACATTCACCATGGTGATCTCTCTCCCCTACCTTGTTTTTTTAAAAAGTCATCATTAAAAATAAAGTTACCAAAGCTCCTGTTTAGCAGGATTTCTCACTTGTATCAGATTTTTAGTAAGTCCAAACTGGCTTCCAGTATTTAAGATGCTGTGCTTATACACGACAACTCTGTTTTGGAGCCAGATGTGGACTGTGAATCCGTGCATTGGGCTGCGTGTGTGCGTGAGTGTTTGGGAAAGGACCTTAGGCCCATTTGAAAGAAGAAACAAAGCTGATACTGGATCTTTGCTAGGGGTTTGTTTTCGTGGGGAACAAAAGTAAGGGAAATGCTGTATTTTCTAATCCTTTCCAGCATTCCAGTTTAACAAATGAATGGGGCGGGGGGTGGGGGGTGGGGGGAAGCATGCTAACGAAATTCTACTCCAAATATCTGGTAGTTGAGGAAAAGAACTATTTTAATACTTAAGTGGGGTTTCTTTTGATCGCCAGACTTCTTATAGCAAAAAACAAAAAACAACAAGGCAAAAAGGGAAGTGATAATGTACTTTGATTGATGTAAACGTGCAAATTATTGAATATATGTTACTGATGTGACATAAACGTATGTCCCATGTATGGATCTTATCACAGACACCTAGGCACAGACATGTCATATGCGCGTAATCTGAATACAAGTAACTATGGTAAATATATTAGCATGTGTTTATGCACACAGAAGTTCCTCCTGTTAATATATTCTTGATCTGTCTATCTAGGTGTATATGGGTTTGATAAAAGTTGCATGTCTTCCCAGAGGTTTTGTTTTGAGCTAGATCCATCTTATAAGATACTTTTTTCATGACCGTCTACAAATTTAGGCTCAGCAGCAGGAACTCATTCCAGAAACATAAAGCTGATTCGATAAGCAGCTGCAGAAGCCAATGCCTTCTTACTAACGGGTGGACAACCCCAGGATCAGGCATGCAGACGTCGGATGTTTCCATTTCACGTTTTATGTGCTATGGTGGCTTTAGCTCCTTTAAAAAAATTCAAACACTGGATGGTTCAGGGCAAGGGTGGGGGGTGTTGTAGAATTTATTGCAGATTTTTATTCACAAGTATATTTAAACATTACTTATGACTAAGAAGGAGTGTGCAAAGGCTCAGTGAAAAATATCTCCATTCAAGACCAAAGTCTCTTAATTTAAAAAGCAAAAGCACGCATATATTTTTGATGTAATTTATATGAATATTAAAACAGTTAGATGTTCAGTGTAGGTGGATTGAGAACATGATTTTGGCATTGATGATTAATGGTGTGCCGGAAATACACATGCATAAGTGCATACATATGTATACGGTTATCCTGTGTGTGTCAAATAAGCAATTTGGTTCATCATGCTTTTGTTATTTGAGTCTTTTTAAATTTAAACACTTTGGAGAAACCAGACGAATAATATCTGAATGTTTGCTGCTATTATTACGAACAGATATAACCCTTGAGAAATAACTAGAAAATTGATATTGAATCTCAGGGTATATATTTCAAACTCATATTAGGAAGTGGAAAAATAGAAAGTATTTTTTGAATACTGGCAAATAAAGTTACCTCATAAAAGGAAAAAGCCAGAAAAATATAAATCTTTTAATAAGAAATAATAATATCATTGTATGCTGTATTTTAAAACGAACGGTGTAAACGGAATATACTTTAATGCCTTTATGCTTTATAAGATTTAGAACAATAATCAGCTAAACCATGTAACTGTGTTAGTACCTTACGTGCCTTCAAGCCATTGGATCCTGCAGTTAATTACACACATTCCATACGCTAAGGGGAATCAAGATGCATCATTTATATCCTGCATGTGTCGTGTGTATAAACATTAAAATATAGTCACCAAAAATGGCTGGTAATTCCTCAGATATTTTGTGATAAATCTTATCTTTTTTGTGGATTGGATGGGGGAAAGTAAATATTTTATGTTATTTGGAAATATTCTTTAAACAACCTAGATTTATTATGAGCATTTTAAACATTTATAACTGTCTTAAAATACCCGGAAACTTAGCTCACTTAACAGTCATATACCCGGGTGAAGCTATTTTTGTACACAGCATATACAAGCAGTTCAGACTTCGCTGTTATCCAGTATGGTGCATGTACAGCTGTTCACTGCTGCTGAACTTATGTACGTACCGCACCCGTTTGTTGCTCTGTTCGGATTTATATGGGATCACTAACATAGATCAAGAGACTAATACCGTATTATTTGCATGTGCAGAGATGTTCTGAAATCTACATGATTATAATTCTCAGCTTTAAAAAATTTTTTTAATCTACCCTAGACGGTAAGGCAGCATAGACAGGAATTTTTGTACGTGAATACTCAGTTTTATTTTGAGTGTTTGAGAAGATAGTTTAAAAAATGTAAGTTGTATGTATTCCAACATAAACACCTAAGTCAAACCTACAAAGCTCTGACGTAATAGCAAATGAAAAAATTTAGAGTGCTACATATTTATTGAGACTGATAGAGATGCATAATGAATAAACAAACACAGGGTTGAACTGTTTTACAAATGTATTTGGCAACTGCCCGTAGCAGTGAGTGTGTACATTTTGAGGGGAGGAAATGTCAGAACAGAGTCTTGTAAATACATGCGGCTGGAAAGAATAAAATAAGAAATGATGACTAGTGCTGACAGGCAGACTTGGGGTGTATGATACACTTTGTTCATTTGATTCTTAGAACTCAGTCGGGGGTTAAATTGGAATCCAGACATCAAAGAATTCTTCCACCAGACCCAAATTTTGCCCGTATAATTTTTTTCTTACAGTTGTCATAATTTTAGCTAATTTCACAGTGCAATAAATTTTTACCGTTTGAAGTCTTTTTTCCCTTCTTAAATATGCACACAGTATGTATGTACTATATCTCATGTGAACTACCCACACTCTTGCTATTGGGCACACATACACATAACAATGATAAACGTGCACATACGTATATTACACACGTGCCTGCACGTGCACACTCCCAGATGGAGATAAAAATGGCGCACGCAGCCACTGCATTCATAGGACCCTAATCCTGAGACACTGAAGAGAAAAGGCTAACCGTTTTCAGTAGCAATACCTTTGTTTCTTTTTTCTTTCTTCTTCTTTCTCCTAACCGTTGTGTCTGAAAATGTTGGGAGCATGAGGTGCTGCTTATTTGGAGCTTTTGCAGATTTCCGTATGATTTTTATCTGAAGGTCAGGGCTGAGGAAATACATCAGGTTGGGATGTTTGCCATTTGCCATTTAGCCTTGCTCCTCTTATCAGATCATTTTGTCACATGGGCCACAAACAGGGAACTCTCTAAAGAGGAGTAAAAATAAGCATTGGTTTATTTGTATGCAATTTTTTTTTCTTTTTGAAGAGTCACAACAATATTTCAATGTATATTTAACTTTCGACGTTCCTTAGAGTCATTGGCTTATGATTATAATTCCATTTACCATTTACATTTCTCAAATAAAAATGTTAAATGTGTTTTTCCCCGTAAAAAGTAGAAACAGTGATAAATCGCATCCATAAGGTAATGTGTCATGTCTGAGCCACTGGCGTGAGTTCACTATACTTGGTTTTACCTTAATATGCCACTTATGATAAAGAAACACATATAAACGGAGTAAGAGGATTTTCTTTACCTGTGTTTTCTACGGCACTAAGAAGCTTGTTTTGTAGTTAATAAACTCACTTGTTTTCAAATGAGCCGTGCTGGCCGATTTGATCACCGCTACCACACCACTAGAGTAGTTAAGCAAGCTATGGCTCCCATTCCATGAAATTAACATTGTTTATGGACGCCTGAGATGGAGAGAGAATTTTATACTATGAATGGTGTGAATTAAATTTATTCAAGACAACAGTCCAGTCTCCACTTTATACACTATTTAAAGGGCATGCAGAGCCAAGGAAAATGAACTTACTATCTCTTGCCATTAAGAAAGGATCTTCTCCCATTTACATGGAGAGTGATTGGAGGATAGGAGCCATATTGGAGAATGAAAGCCATTAAGAATAAATGTTGGTCATGGCTTTTGGGAACCAGGTGGAAGATGCCTCTTGGCGTTTAGGATTATTGGGTAACTAATTATGGTTCTAATTCCAACCAGTCATTCACCTACAATTAAAAATGAGGATATGGGTCACAATGTTGGCTGCAAAATCTTTCAGTTGGACCTGTGAAAAATCTGAGGTGACCCTCATTATGGTGGACCTGTCATGTTTCATCAGTACAACTACTCTTTGAAATAATTTCCAAGGACTAGATCTCATTGAGAATTCTTAGAGGAAGCCCAAGTTTCATTCCCCTAAGCACCTATATAGTTTAGATGGTTCTGAAGCTGCTTGTTACTTTACAAGGTGATTATTTATTTTGTTTATTTGGAGCTATCCTAGCTATGGTCTCACTACCATCAGAGATAGTCAATAAGGAAGGACATGATTTTTTAAAACAGGGATTGGTGAGAGAATACCATAAGCTTTGTTATGCTGTTCTTTGCAGCAGATAAACATTTGCTTTCCATCTTGATGTCATCTTTTAAGGTTATTATTTGGTCACTAATTTATTTCATAATTAGCAAATTATGGTAGATTACTGCTTGGATGCATTAAAAGCACCAAGGAGCTGTGGTCCTTGTGGCTATTTCGGGCAAAGTCATAAGCACACTCTCTCTTTTTTTTTTTTTTTATTGTCCTCCCAGGGAGCAGAATTTGAACTTAATATTCCATGAAATAAGCCATTGTAATCACGTTGGGTTAATAGAAGAAGTAAAATTGCCTCTCCTCTCACAAGACATTAGAGCAAGGCTGCATTATTAAAGTTTTCTTGCGGACAGGCGGTTTAAAATATATCCTCAGTGGCTGACGCAAGTCCTTTCAGTGTGGATGACAGCTTTTCAGTTCTTAATAGGTTGCTCATTCCTGGCCCAGGAGTTTCCAGCATTTCTTCCTTTTCAGCCAAGCTATGACACAATGCTAAAATTTGACATAATGAAGTACCATGTGCTGTGCAAACCTTTATTCACTAAGTGGCTTTATGTAAATTTGTGTCACTAAGTAAACAATTAGAATTTGTAAACATTATCGATTTAGGACATCTATTCTCATCCATTTGACCCACAAAAGTCTCTGTAGGCCGGCCTCCTTTGAATCCAGAGCCGACTGGTACATACAGAGTTCTACAGGGAGCACAGCAAGGATGAGATTCTCCCTTTGACTGGCGCACAAATTGTTGATGCAATTTGAGACAGTATTCAAACATTTTCTTTCCTGTTTGTTTGCTTTAACCTTGTTTTAAGTTGTGCTGAGTCTTATGGAGAGCTAAGTTTAAGTAAATGTTATAAGAAGGAAGTGGCAAGGTATTTATGTGTCTTTCTTCCTCCCATGCCTGGGTTGCTGCCCAACACTTGGGAGGACATGTAGCAGAAGCAATGGTACCTGCTGCTGTTCGCTTTCAGATCCAGCTGATGTCGAGAGGGCAGGTACTGCTCCCCAGGGCTCATAACAAACCTTGACACGTCCCACGATTTTGAATTGACTTTGAACTTCATTCAAACTGGGGACTATAGCTCAAAATGTATTTTCCTTTTAGAGATGTTATGAGAAAAGAATTGGAGGCTCAAATGCTTTACGAATGCCATTTTCCAAGTCAGATCTTGTCCAAGAAATACAGTGAGAGTAATGGGCACTCATCTGGGTATTTGTCAGCTACTTAAGAAAAAGAAAGGATTGTTTTGAGGGTTGAGGTAGACTAGTTTGACGATTGTTTTGACTGTTTCCACTTCCCATTCTTGTTTTGGTTTCTCCTTCCTCTGGCTTGTCTCCACTCCATGTAACTGATCAGATGAATGACCTGCTACACTGGTGGCAATGCTTCGTGGCTCCAAGGATTGGCTGGAGGCAATGCTTTGTTACTGGCATTGCCTTCAGCCTGCTAGTTGAGAGGAAATATGTAACTTGCACAACTTGTCCAGTGCCCAGCAGTACAGGGGAGATTCTCTCAAGGATCCTGCGTTATGTGAAATGCGAGTGGCAAACCTCAGTCACCTATAAACTGATTCTGGAGGCACTATCTTTATCCTTAAATACGATATATGAATAGTTATATAGTGAGGTAGATGGAAAGGATGAGATTTTGACCTTCCTACACATGCTATTTGAAAATAGCTCAATAAGGAGTCAACTGGTTTATTTTTTAGTGAATCAGGAAGGATTATTGAACTACTTTGTACCTAGTTGGATGCTGGGCACTGAAAGCAGGTACAAGAGCATTAGGTTTAATTAAAAGAATATTTACTGAGCATATGTTTGTACCAGGCACTGTCCTAGGCCCCTGAGTTCGCAGATGTAAAAGAAACTTGCTAAAGTATAAGATCAGGACCACTTTCTAAACAAATGGGAAGCAGGGTTAATGATTATGAGGTGTCTTTTTGCTCTTTTCAAGCCCATACATAATGAGTACGGCTACTTTCACAGACCCTAGCTTCGTGTGGGGATGGTAAATGTCAATAGATCACGTGCCAGGGTTTAGATGGAAACAAGTTAACAGTTGCCTTTGTTTATTTGTTTGTTTTTTGTCCCAGTGTATGTGTATGTGCCTGTTTATTTCTCATGATAATCAAGTGCAGTCATGCAAATACACAAATAAGTTATGTATGTATATCCCATGTATTCTGAAACGTTTCTCCCGTTATCTTTTGCACGGGCCGGCCCTTTGTAGTGGAGTGTATTTTATCTGTGGTGCATAAACAGTTAGCCCTTTGCCTGTGTAACTTTTGCTTGAAGACAGTTCTCTACAGTTGCTTAGCTTTTTTGGTATTGACATAATTCATTCTCAGCTGATAAGTTTTAGTCCTTTTCCCTAGTCAAATGGCATCTAAAATTTAACTAAACATTCCCTCCATGTTTACTCTTGAAGTTGATTTGGGTGGTCGGGGCTGTTTGCTTATTCATGAGTCATATTTGAAATGCTGTCTTTTCTAAAATACCCTGTAGGTTGCTACACTAAGAATTTGCAGCTCCGCTACCAACTGTGTTTCCAAAGTTGTACAATTTATGTGTGCCTTGACCATGATAAGGTTTTTTTAAAAAGTGTTGTAAACGTTACTAGCTACTGGGGAGGTTAACGTGACATATTCTGAAGCAACACTGACCATGACGGACCCATCCAAGGCTTTCACAGAGCAATGGGTACTTTCAACCTCATTGAAATTTAATAGGACAGCATTTACCATTTTCAAAGGGTAGGGCTTCCAAGGAAGGGAAATGGTATAAAGAAGATTATAAAATCATGAGCAAGAATAAAAGTGTTCTTTAAAAAGCAGATCAATAGCTGGCTTAAAGCCCTTAGATTATAAACTGATAATGCAGAGTATTGAACTAAAAATACGGAGCTTGGACATATGATAGAACAAGAGGGGAAAGCCAGCTCATTAAAAAAACCTAAAAAAGATGTAAAGAAACCCTTTAGTGTGCACTGAGTAACGCTTGCCGTGGGACATCCTCTGTATTTCAACGAAAAGGCACATTTTTAGTTAGTGTGCTTAGGGTTGGTGTAGTGTCTGAGGAGTTCTCCTTATTGCCAGGTAAATTTCACGTTCACGTGATGTAATGAACGGCCGCGTACAACTCTAAGGGGAGGGCAGGAGGAAGCTTCTGGGGATGCCACTCAGCAACCATCGTATACGCCTAAATCGTAGCAACTTCAGCGGATGACATGGGCACTACAGATTCCACTGTCAGGTTTTCTACTGTCTGTATCAGTTATGGCTTTTGGTTGCAAATGTTGAAACTAACGCTGGGCAATTAAGCAAAGGAGGATTTATTGGGAGGAAAAGAAAAAGAGGAGGTAAGAGCATCAACAATAGGCTAGAGGACCAGGCTTAGGGGAGGGCAGGAACAAGGGAGCTGCAGAGGGCTGGCAACATGGAAAAAGAAGCGTGGCACTCATCTCTAGTGATGATGGTCTGGTTAGCTGACTGCTGTGGCTGCTTCAGTGAAGGACCACCATCCTTCTCTCTGTTTTAGTGGCACTTTCTCAAATGCAAAGTCCTGCAAAAGGGCATCTGATTGGCCAACTTAGATAACAGGCCCAGCCATGGTAAGCATTAGGCCACCAAAGATTCTCAAACGAGAATCAGGCACCTGGAATTACTTTCTCAGCAAGCCTACAGAAATGGAGGCAAGGCAATTATCCATGGAAATCAGGGTGTCCTTGGGAACAGGTACTAGGTGTTCAGAAAAGGGTAGCAGGTGCCCACTATACCTTCTTATTAAATAATACGTATTAAGTGTCACTACTGCAAGGTGTCACTATTGAAGCTGAAGAAAATTAAAACAAGTCCGTGAGAGCCGAAGTGTGACCTTGAGTATATCCCACCTGAATTTAGAGACCATCTCAAAAATAGATTTGACTCACTGAACACTAATGACGGAAGACCAGACAAGTTGTGGGATGACAACAAGGACATCATACATGAAGAAAGCAAAAGGTCATTGAAAACATAGGAAAGAAAGAAAAGACCAAAATGGATGTCAGAAGAGACTCAAACTTGCTCTTGAATATAGATTAGCTAAAGCAAATGGAAGAAATGATGAAGTAAAAGAGCTGAACGGAGGATTTCAAAGGGCAGCTAGAGAAGACAAAGTAAAGTATTATAATGAAATGTGCAAAGACCTGGAGTTAGAAAACCAAAAGGGAAGAACACACCGGGAATTTCTCAAACTGAAAAAACTGAAGTAAAAATTCAGGCCTCAAGTTGCAATATTGAAGGATTCTATGGACAAAATGGAGCCCTGGTGGCACAGTGGTTAAGAGCTTGGCTGCTAACCAAAAGGTTGGCAGTTTGAATCCACCAGCCGCTCCTTGGAAACCCTACAGGGCAGTTCTACTCTGTCCTATATGTTTGCTATAAGTTGAAATCAACTTGACGGCAATGGGTTTGGTTTGGTTTTGATTTTTTTTTTTTTGTATGGGCAAACTATTGAACAATGCAGGAGGCATCCAAAGAAGACGGAAGGAATACACAGAGTTACTGTATCAAAAAGAATTGGTTGACCATTTCAGGAGGTAACATATAATCAAGAACTGATGGTACTGAAGGAAGAAGTCCAAGCTGCACCGGAGGCATTGGTGAAAAACAAGACTCCAGGAATTGATGGAATACCAACTGAGATGTTTCAACAAACAGATGCAGCACTGGAAGGACTCACTCCTCTATGCCAAGATATTCAGAAGATGGCTACCTGGCCAACTGACTGGAAGAGATCCATATTTGTGCCCATTCCAAAGAAAGGTGATCCAACAGAATGTGGAAATTATAGAATAATATCATTAATAAAACACGCAAGTAAAATTTTGCCGAAGATAGTTTAAAAATGCAGTAGTACATTGACAGGGAACTGCCAGAAATTCAAGACAGATTCAGAACAGGTTGTGGAACGAGGGATATCATTGCTGATGTCAGATGGATCTTGGCTGAACACAGAGAATACCAGAAAGATGTTTACCTGTGTTTTATTGACTATGCAAAGGCATTTGACTGTGTGGATCATAACAAATTATGGATAACATTGCAAGGAATGGGAATTCCAGATCACTTGATTGTGCTCGTGAGGAACCTGTGCATAGACCAAGAGGCAGTCATTCAAAAAGAACAAGAGGATACTACATGGTTTAAAATCAGGAAGGATGTGCATCAGGGTTATATCCTTTCATCATACTTATTCAGTCTGTATGCTGAGCAAATAATCCGAGAAGCTGGTCTATATGAAGAAGAACGCAGCATCGGGACTGGAGGAGGACTCATTAACAACCTGCGATATGCAGATGACACAACGTTGCTTGCTGAAAGCAAACAGGACTTGAAGCACTTACTGATGAGGATCAAAGACTAGAGCCTTCAGTATGGATTACACCTCAACACAAAGAAAACAAAAATCCTCACAACTGGACCAATAAACAACATCATGTCAATGGAGAAAAGATTGACATTGTCAAGGATTTCATTTTACTTGGATCCACAATCAACGCCCATGGAAGCAGCAGTCAAGAAATCAAACAAAGTATCGCATTGGACAAATCTGCTGCAAAAGACCTCTTTAAAGTGTTAAAAAGCAAAGCAAAGTTGTTACCTTGAGGACTAAGGTGCGCCTGACCCAAACCATGGTATTTTCAATCGCCTCATATGCATTCAAAAGCTGGATAATGAATAAGGAGGACCGAAGAAGAATTGATGCCTTTGAATTATGGTGTTGGCAAAGAATATTAAATATACCATGGACTTCCAGGAGAACGAAAAAATCTGTCTTGGAAGAAGTACAGCCAGAATGCTCCTTAGAAGCAAGGATGGTGAGATTTTATCCCACATACTTTGGACATGTTATCAGGAGGGATCAGTTCCTGGAGAAGGACATCATGCTTGGTAAAGTAGAGGGTCAGCGAAAAAGAGGAAGGCCCTCAACTAGATGGATTCAGTCAGTGGCTGCAACAATGGGCAGGACCGGGAAGTGTTTTGTTCTGTTGTACATGAAGTCGCCATGAGTCGGAACCAACTCGACGGCACCTGACGACAACACTGTAAGGTGTGGATCAGTTTTAAAAAGAAAGGGCACCGATCTTTTAGGCACATTTTAAATGGCCAACACTTAACAAAAAGTATGAAACTAAAATATTGGTGAGAAGCTCTACCTTGGCCTTCTTGTATCAGGTTGTGATTGACCCAAGGTGAAGGTTAAGCGTACTGTCCTCCTTGTGGTTATCATGATGCTAGCTGGCATTTTGCATTGCCAGTGGTGAGCAGTCTGCCTTACTAAGCAGCCTCGTGTTTAAGTGCATGGGTGAGTGAAGCAGTCGCAAGCTCAGGATCTGGCTTTGTCCTGCTTATTCAAACCAGGGACCTCAGTTTCCTCATCTGTAAAATGGAACTCCTGATAACCCCATAGTGTTAGTCTGAAGACTGCATGAGATAACACATGTCAGGCACCTGACATAGTAGCTGGCTCATGGAAGGTTTTCAGTAAATGTTAGCATACCAGATACTGTCATTCCTTGCCCCATATCCCCTTGGGCCACCTTTAAGTTCACTAGTGGTTGAGGTGGACAGGTCTAGGCTGCTGAATGCTTCTCCTTTCTAGGGTTTCTGTCTCTCATCTATGGGATATCTTAGAGCCATCGGCACTAGCCCAGCCTAAGCACAGGACAGTCTGAAAGGCCAGGGATATAACACCCTCAAGGGCAATTCCAAACCAATGCGGAACATAAAAGGAGTCAGAAAACAAGCACTTCTCTTCCCCAACCCTTGGCGGCACAATTCTGAGGCTTGTTCTATAGGGTTTCTTCAGAGATGCCCACAGCAGTAACCAGCTAACTAATGCACCTTCATTGGCTCTTCTCCTTCCCCTACTGCCTCATTTGTGTACTTCCTGGGTTCACCTCCCAAATAAACTCCTTGCACACAAATCCTTGAATCAAAGTCTGCTTTTGAGGGAACCCCAACTCAAGCAGCTATCATATTCAACTGAGAAGTTGCTAAAGGATCAACCACAAGGATAAAATCCAGTCTTGACAAATATTTTTTCACCTTTTATTTTGGTACCTGGAGTAAATAAAGAGAGAATAAAGACCGATGAAAATAATTTGAGGCCAAAATTCTCTGAAAAGTGATGGACATTTCATAGGTTTTGTGGAGAGGAGAGAGTGATTCCTTCTATCACTTGAAGAAAAATACTTTCTGAGACTGAGAATAGGATACCCAAATCCGTCCCTACGACAGTAGCATTTAGACACAACTGAATGCTTTTAGACACAACTGAATGCTTCCCTGAGTGACAAAGGCTCAGGCTTTCCTCATATCAGGGTTCAGTATATTCTGCTCATGGTTGGTAACTGGGAGTGAACAGGAGGAAGGAAATTAAGAATGGGGAAGTAGGTAATTATGAACAAAGCAAAGAAAGTATCTAGAATAACAGCAGAGATCAGGGTCTCCCAGGACCAGGAAACCAGGAGATGAAATGCTTTTGAAATGAGCACAATGGTGTGCAGGCTTCACACAGTGGCACATTTCCCTTCACTGAGCTCTAACCCCACCAGTCTTTCAGTTTTTAGGTGTCCCTCCCTCAGGAGCTTTCGTCGTGTTGTTTCCTCTACCTGGACTATACTTACACATTCTGGACCTTTCATGTGCTCAACTCCTTATCATTGCAGGCCTCAATTGTATCAGTTAGCGTTTGCTGCATAACAAATCATGCAAAAACAATAATCATGTAGTTGCTCACGATTCTATGGGTCAACAATTTTGGCTGGGTTAACCTAGGACAGCTCATTTCTAGTGTTGACCGGGATTACTCATTTGTCTGGGCCCTCATCTGTGACAGCTGGAATGGCTGGGTGTGTCTCTCACATTGTCTCTCATTTGCAAAGAAGCTAACCTGGCCTTGCTCACATGACGGTGTAAGTTTTGGCTGCAACGCCCCTTAAGGCCTAGGATCAGAACTCAAACAGTGTCACTTCTGCCAGATTCTATTGGTCAAAGTGAGTCATGAGGCCAGCCCAGATTCAAGGGTGTTCAATAGTGGGAAAATAGCTACTTCTTCTTGATGGGAAGAGCTACAACAAACGTGGCCATTTTCAAGCTACTAAAACAAAAACAAAAAAACCCATGGCCGTAGAGTCAATTCTGACTCATTGAGCCCCTATAGGACAGAGTAGAACTGCCCGATAGGGTTTCCAAGGAGCACCTGGTGGATTTGAACTGCCGACCTTTTGGTTAGCAGCTGTAGCTCTTAAATGCTATGCCACCAGGGTTTCCTTCAATCTACTATACAGATTCAAATATCATTTCCTTGGGAAGGCCTAACAACTCCTCCAGCAGGCTATGTCATGTCTCTTATTTTATTTTCCCTTATCACTCTGTACATCTTTGTCATGGATTGAATTGTGTTCCCCAAAAATATCTGTCAACTTGGCTAGGTCATGATTCCCAGTATTGTATAATTGTCTATCATTTTGTCATCTGATGTGATTTCTCTATGTGTTGTAAATCCCATCACTATGATGTAATAAAATGGATTAGCAGCAGTTATATTGATGAGGTCTATACAATTAGATAGTGTCTTAAGTCAATCTGTTTTGAGATATAAGAGAGAGAAGCGAGCAGAGAGACAGGTGGACCTCATACCACCAGGAGAGCAGTGCTGGGAGCAGAGCGTGTCCTTTGGACCTGAGGTTCCTGTGCGGAGAAGCTCCCAGACCAAAGGAAGACTGATGACGAGGACCTTCCTCCAGAGCTGATGGAGAGAGAAGGCCTTTCCCTGGAGGGGGTGCCCTGAGTTTGAACTTCTAGCCTACTGGACTGTGAGAGAATAAACTTGTCTTTGCTGAAGCCATCCACTTGTGGTATTTCTGTTATAGCAGCACTAGATGACCAAGACAATCTTCTTTTTATTACTTGTCCAAGTGTGCTATTATGCATTCCTTGTGCAATTATTTTATGTTAATGTCAGTCTCTCCTGCTAGAAACTCTGTGTTTATCATTGAATGCTTGGCATTTAGCACAATGCCTGGCACAGAGTAGGTGCTCAATAAATGTTTATTGAATACATGAAGGATGGCTTTGGAAACAGGTATAAAATTGTCTATGTTGGTAGAGAATCTTCAGAAGAAGTTTACAGAAATGGGGCTTGGAAGCTGAAAGCCAGCCCTGGATTTAGTGTTTTCTGAGGTCAGTTATGAGTAAAGTCATAAAGTCAGAAGAAACAACGTCTGGCACTGGATTGTAAAGCACGCTCATAATCTACTAACACATACCAAAATAAAATGAATTCTTTGGGAAAGCTTATATAAGGCAAGAGTACAAAGTAAGAGTAACTACAAAGCCTTGCCTTTGTAATTTGAAGGTGGAATTACTGCATACTCTATGTTCATTGGAAAAATTTGGCTATTTGAATATTAGCTCATATTAGCCAAAGCTCAATAACTAATAAAAATTATAAAACTGGTAAGGCTCGATGGAATATACTTCATCTATGTTCTCATTCAGTCTTTCACAAAGCACCTATTGAGCTCTTCATATTTGCAATGCACTGCGCTGAATGCTTTGCAAGATGTAGAGTATAAGAAAAGTCCATGTATTAAAGAGTATAGTGAAGATCTAAGGTATATACACAAACAACTATCTTATGATAAAGTGATTTATGTTGGAAAGAAGGTCTGTGCAAAATATAATTTGATAATTCAGATGACGCTCAGGGGAACTTCTGGTCATCATCACTATGGACCGTTTTTGGCCTTTCTAATTTTTTTCAGAAATTGAAAACTGTCTTTTGGATACATTCTGCTCCTTTAAGGAATAGCTCTCTTTGGAGAGGAATATAAGCCGACTGGCAATCTAAAGTAATCAAGATGTGTTTCTTTTTGCTGTCCTACCATTTACCCTCTTCATTCCTCTATCCCAAATGGGTCACCCTCCACCTGGGTCTGTCCTCTGGGATCGTTGTTCATGATCCTCTACTTTTTCCCCACTGCCTACATACTGAAACTTAATTTTTAATACCCTATTCTTCTAGGGACTGCTTTTGCCAGTTAATCTGTGAAGTTGTGCCAGCCAGGGTTCTTCTGGAAATAAGAGCTTATCCTAAAGTTATATAACTTTTAGGTATCATGTCAGCTGATGGGGGAGACATTTTGGTGGAGGCAGCTTTCTTCATATCTTTCTATTCCTCTCTGGTCTTGCTAGTAAGGATGGGGGTACAATGTATCCGGGGGTGACAAAGAAAAAATAAACCTACATCGATTTTTACTATATGTCAAGCACAAGACCAAGAATTTTCATGTATGCCCTTGACAAGTGTTCTTAGTTATAGACAACAGAACCCACTCTAGCTAGTTTAAGTCAGGGGAAATTTATTAAGAGTTATAGATAGCCCACAGAATTGATGGGAAGACCAAAAATACAGACCCCAAATTGAGCTTCCAGAAAAGACTCCTAGAAACGTATCACAGACTTGATCAGCCAAGGGAGCTGCAGCCTTTACTACGATCAGGTGTTGGTGCCGTGGCTACTGGTTCCAGAGCCATGCTGTATCTACAGAGATCTGTGCCCACAGAATATACGCACAGCACTCAGCTTCTTTCCACGTAATTCATGTGATGCTTCAGATGTAATAATTTAAATCACAGGGAAGGCTGGGAAATGTAGCTTTTAGATTTTTCTTTGTGAAGGTGGGGTAGTACCCTGTAGGGAACTAACAAAACGTGGAAAGAATCTCCCAAAGATTTTGGGAAGAGACAACTTCAGATGTTGTCTCCATAATACAAATCACACGTATTGAGTATCTTGCTTCCATGAGAATGACCTCATTTAAACTCAGGCGGGTATTATTATCTCCTCTTTTAAGGTTAGGGGAAGTGGCACAGGAACCAAGTCACTTGCGCACAGTAATACAGTTGGGATTAAAACCTAGGGTATTCTGACTCCAAAACCCCCCGATTTCCTTGGCACCATTTTTGGTTCTATTGAGGAACATTCCAGCCTCCCCACCCTCTCGGCCTCTAAGATTGTATCAAAAAGCAATGACCCCATAGAAACTAAGCTGTTAAACAGATGATTTTGATTTTTAAAGAAGGAATTCTTAAGAAATACCTGAAAAAGTATATCAGCAGCCTTCTTTCCTTCAGAGAGGCTAGGAAAAGGGAAGCTAAGAAAGTGTTACTCCCCTACCCCAATATAGAACCTTTGACTGGGAATACACACAGGGAAACGGGCAGAAAGCATGGGGTCGGGGGCGGAGGGTGGGGAGCTGGTCACTGACACTTGCTGTCCAGGCTTTTATGGTGGAGCTGTGCTAATGTTTTTAATCACTTCCAAAGAAATGACAAGCACAGTCCTGCACCAAGAAGGCCTGAACTTTTATCGTGCTAGTGTCTTTAGGAGACAGCACGGGAGAAATATAAAACAGGCCTGAGGAAGGTGCAGAGTCTGCTTTGTTTCACATTTTTTTTCCACCAAGATATAAGTGAGATCTTTCTCTAAAGACCAAAATGGCTCCACGAGAATTGCCATATTAGACAAGAGGTCTTTTTACTTTTTATGCGATGCATTTGTATTGAAAACACATGTTGGAAGCCAAAGTAATTTTCTTTACAGACAATGAATCTTACAACTGGTTTGAACAATTTTTTTAAACTCAAATGTTTTACCAGTCCTTGTGATTGGTTTGACTAGAAAAATTGCAAAAGAAGAAAAAAAAAAAAAGTGGCGAGAAAGAAGACAGGAAAAACAGAAACTGGATGGAAGCATTTGAAAAGTTGCAGGAAATCGAGGAGCACAGAGGACCTTCAAAAGCCAGTGATTCTATTGCTTGGGAAATTTCAGTTGCATTTACTCACAATATACTATAGGAAAAGTCATATTTATTGTTTTCCAAAATATTAATAATTTAAAATTCATTGATTTTTTAATTACAAGGTTAAGAAAGCTATTAAAAAAAAAAAAACACTTTCGGGTGATCTTACTTCAGGATGGTCTAATGTCAGGTCCCTCGTTGCTTTTGTTTGTTCGTCTGCATCCTGCAATGATCAAGGCAGTATCTTTAAACAAAAGTGAAAAGTTGTAGTGACCTTGACTGTCAGACTCGATTTGAACCGGGCCATAGGACTTCGCATTTTATTTTTTAAATTAGCTGTTCCTGTCTCTTGGTGTTTGTCTACAGGCCACTCTAGCTGCATGAAAAAGGCGTACAATGGCATGCTTTTACTTCATAGGGTGTTATCTTCATTCCCAAATAAATAGCACTGTGCTACCTTTTAAAAATGCTCTGAACCAAAGCACAACTTGCTGACATTGTGCTAGTTTCATATTTAGACTTTATTAATATATGAGGCAGTTTTGCTTTTGAATCTTAGTGATCTTGGACAACTTCTCTCCGTGTTTTCCTCCTCTTAGAAGAGAACATGTTTCCCTTTTGTTCGTTTGTCATTGTTGTTTTCTGGCTGTTGTTGCCTTTCTTTTTAATTCTTAGGTGTAATTTTGTTGCTAGTGATTGGAATTGTTGATTCCAAATTCAAGAGCAAGGCTGGACCTGGAGACCCTCTATTCCAGTCTTTCTAGAAGCAAAGGAAGCTGGATGCTGGAGAAGAGAAGTGATTTTGCTCAGGGTCAGTTACCTAGTTAATGGTTGAAATGGAACCAGACTCTCCTTCTGCTGTCTCTCTTTCGGAATCTCCTTCCCCTGTACCACATGGCTAGTATGCAAAAAGCCCATGAGTCAGGGAGGGCTAATTCCTTGCCTAAGTGAGCTCATCAGAGGTTTGAGATGAGTCATAAAGGCTTTAAGTTACTAGCCTCTCTGACTCCCCAACTGGGAATGTGACAATAACATGATTTAAATTTAGCCATGTTCTTTTACCATTTTGCCTGGCCTGACAATACTTATCATTTCATAAAGGGAGCTATGGGACATTCCAGAACCTTGTTTAGACAACAGCAGAGAATGATACTCAGCCAGGACCTGCAAGGGGTCCTTAGGGAAACTTTGAACACAATTCCCCATCTCCGGCTGAGATTTGCAAAAATCTCCTCATATTACCTTCACTACTCCTTTTCCCCAGGGAAAAGACCGGGATTTACAATCTTCTTGTATCCCCTTAGGTATTGCTTTCGTTTTATTTTTCAGGAGACAAACCAGGTTTATGCAAATAAAGTAAGGACAAATAGTTAAGAGCTGAGAAGGAGGGGGCAGATGATCATGAACAGTTCAGTCTGTAAAAGCTGGGTCAGAATCAGGTCTCGTCCTCCTTTCCTTCATATCTTATGTGCCCCGTAATTTACTAAAAGTTGTGGATTATTATGGTGCTAAAAATCCCATCATCATGATACAGTCCGTCTGAAAAACCTGTATTAAAACCACACCAAGCTGTGATCACCTCCCATTTGCTGAAGCTCCCTGGACATCTTTTGTGAGAGCTCTGTATTTTTGTATATCAAAAAGTTTAATGTTGAATTATTTCTCCCGAACGCAAACGCCAGATTCACCCATATGTCATCTATTTACAAGACACTGTGATACTGGTTTTCTTTTACAGTGCATGAGACAATGTGTGGCGGTATTTTACAAGGACATAACAATGCTATGCAGGGTCCTAAAATACAGAGTGATACGGTACAATTCATAAAAATATAATCATTTCCTTTCAAACTGGCAAATGTGGTTTCATTGCTAGAGAACTGGACTCTGGCCATTGTTACTGATGGAAATCACCTGTTGTCATCAGAGCGTCTAAGAGCATATCAAGACCAGCAGCTGTTCTTCCCAGAATGATGCATCCTTCAATATTCAGGTCTTCCCAGGGGTTCTTTGACCTGGTCTGAGTCTCTTTCTATTTTATTTATCATTCTCGGTCTTAGAATATCACTGTTTCCTGGATTTGTACCCACTGACCTTTTCTTTATAGAGTGCCCAAACACTCACGTGGTTGGGGAGATAGGCATTGCAGGACAAGCACCATGGCTACGTTTTCTCAGGGATGTATGTTCAATTCCTGCAAGATGTCAAAAGTGAGTATCAGCCTCTGCCACAAGGTCCGAGCACCCTGTTCCTGAGATCACACAGGAGGAGACTCTTCATGGACTCTCCATCTTATTAAAAAGTGCAGAACAAAACCTCTGGTGCAACATATTATAACTTATACAGCATCTGGCAACTCCTTCTAGGGTTCCTGTACCAGCAGCTTTTACTTTGAAATGGGTAGCCCAAGTTTCTTGGGGCACCATTGTAGAACACATCAAGAAAGATATTGCTGCTTCTTTTTTTTCCCCCCTTTGTCAGTGGCTAGAATAAGGAGGCCTAAGAACAAAGGGAAAACTTTGGCAAAAGAGTTGACCAATGGGGTTATTTTATACTGAAAAAAAAGGGACATATCCCTTCTACCAAAGGACTCAGCATCTTCACGAGCGATCACTTTTCCGACTGGTAAATGTATTTAAGGAGAAGTGCATTTAGATGCCATCTTTACTCATTTATTCTTCAGACTGTAATACAGCACATTTTGGGTTTCAGTATATTGCATTTTAAAACTAATGATGCATTCATTCTAGAACAAATCTTATTTCTAAGCCCTAATTTAATAGAATTAAACTCTAAGCTGAATTGGTTTTATGAGATAAAACTCTGAAGTTGATAACTGCATTTAGGAATAGTTCAGGTATTGAGTTTCTAATTTGCTTCCTGAGCATGGAAATCCCTCAGATAATCAATATTGACTACCTTTAATTGGTAGCAAAGGCTCTTGCTGAGTTTTCTATCTTCTGCTGAAGGAATTGCCTCTGCACATCGGTTGTCTGTGCCGCTCTCTGATTGGTCACAACTGAAGAGCCCTGGGCTCGAGTTTATTTTAAGTTGAACATCTGGTCTTGACCAGTTGACCCCAGTTACGTTCAGCTCTGTTGTAACAACACTGGTACTTGGATACCTTTTTTCTCTATGCCTGGCCTTACAGAGTTTCTGTATTTAGTTTTCCTTTATGACTGTAAATTTAGTTTTAGTGCTGACATTATTATTTTCATTGAGTGGAGGGCAGAGCGCAGGCTGGTCTTGGATAGAATCAGGAGCTTTCAAAAGGGTAGGGACATTTCTGATTATGGTATGACACTTTGTAAATCGGTTCCAATACCTTTTGAAAATGAAAGTCCTGCTAATTGTTAAATGAAGTATTAACAGATGCTTCAGACATTTGGAAATGGATTTCTCCAAATCCCTGAAAAATCAGATGCTGGCTCACTTTGGTGTAGGAAATATACTTCAAATGTGAGTTTAAATATTTCTCTTTTGGAGCAGAAGGCATCATTTATCTAATCCTTGATTCAAATCCTCTAAGAAAGAACTCTTTTCCCCCTTGCCAATCTGGTGGGATGTTATTTAAAGGGATTAAATTTGAATACTATAGAAATGCTACTGTATCCAACCTCATTTTTCAGAAATAAAGCAATTTAAAAATGTTATTGTTTCTTCTTTCTTATTACCAGGGTAAAACATGTTTAGTGTAAAACATTTTTTTAAACTATAGAATAGCACGCAAAATAAACTAAAAATAAAATGTACTCCTCCCACCTACAGGAATCACTGCCAACATTATGGAGTATATATCCTTCTCTTTTCTTCTTCTGTGCATATATATGCTTTTGTAGTTTACGAAATGGGGAGCAAAATGCACATGCTTCTTTGTAAACTGCTTCTTAAATTTAAGGTTCTATGGGAAACATTTCCCCATATTATTAAATACGTTTTTACAACATGATTTTTTAATGGCTCCACAGTATGGATGCACCATAATTTATTTAACCAATCCCCTGCTACTGGGCATTTATTTTCTTCCAAATTTCTTGGTATTATAAATAGCGCCACGATAGATGACCTTGAACATAAATCTTGTAAAGCAGTTTTAACACAATACTATTTTATATGTATGGAAAATCTTGCTTCAAATAACCACACTTTGTGATGCTTTTGCTGTGTGTTCTCTGACTTATTTTTTCCCTCTACTTTCCATTTCAAAAACTCTCCATCATGATGATGAAATGTTTTATACATTTAGGTTATTTGTGAAGCTTAGTTTAGCTCTTTAAGTTCCACAATCTAGTAAATGCTTTCTGAGCTTGTTATGTTTTGCAGAGATGCCTAAATCTGTGTGTTTCATTCTCGTCTATAAATTTGCATTAATTTTAAGGTAATTTTAGTTCACCATAAAAGTGAACTCATTCTTGACTCAGGAGTGCTTTGGCATTTGTTTGAAGTTTAAAGCAGTGTTCTTTCTCTCCCTCTAGAGAAGTCTCTGTGTTATTGGTGGCCTTGCCAGCTGCTCTCATGGCTGCCCACTTGCCACACCCTTGCTGTTTGTTGGCATCCCCTCTGAAGTTCCGCAAGGCCACTGAATGCAAAATCCAGCCTGAAAGGCTGGGAAAGTAAATCGTGGATCTGGCACATTCTATGCAAGTAAATTACATTTTGTCAGCTTCATTGCCCTGAATTTCACGCACAAATGTGGGACATTGAATGACTGGCATTTGACAATTAAAAAAAAGGCTAACGCCTTATTAACGCAAACAATCTCTGATTCAAATGGCTGCAGGCAAGCAGTTGTTGCTATTTCCTGGGGACAATTGCTGTTTTTCCTTCTGTTCGTATGATTTTCTCAGAAAATTTTAAGATGTTCCCCACCACCTCCACATTTTGTTCCACAATGGGTCAGAAATACTGATGCCTTCTGTGGAAAAGTACTGGCTTTTGGAGGCTTCTAGAAACTAGGAAACTTGGGATGCTTACCCACCCTAAAGGGCTCGTGAGTTCTGATTTATGTAATAACAATGTGCGTATGTTCTTGAGTCTGCACCTAGGCATACCTCCTTTAACTGTGGCACACTTGTGGTTTCTTCTTTGTGGTCAACTTCCTGGAAAAGATCTAATTGAAAAACCCAAGTATAAGAGCATCATGGTAGGTGTTTTTATGTTGTGGACAAATAACCAGAAGCCTTAGGTTGCCTTCTGTAAATATAAGAATTAGTTCTTTCTTTTTTTTTTTTTAAGGGAGGGTATAAATTTCCTTGTCTCATCAGCTCCAGCAAACTTGGTATTTTGCCATTTCCCTTCTATTGTATAAAAGAAAGTACCCAAATGTAGAGCAGCACAAGTCAATTCCTAGTCCGATTTTATATATTCATTCCTGTAGCCATATTGTTATCCACTTAAAGTAGCAACAAATGTGTACTTTTTAAATTATATTCTTCAAATTTCCATACTAGAGAAAAACTGAGACACTAAAAACTGTAGCAAATTTATGGGTAGGTTTGACCTGACACTACCTGTGTTTGTAGTTTTGTTGGGGGATAAAGGAAAACATACATGCAAAACATATATTCAAGCAAAGGACATTGTGTGTGTCTTTTTATGTGTCTTGTTTGTTTTCGGCTGAAAGTTCCAGCAAGAATGCAATATTCATTGGCAAAGACAGAGGATCTTTTGTTGTGGTCTTGACTCAGGCGGAGAATGGAGACAAATGACTGAGTCTAACACGTGTTGATAGGAGATCCTCGGAGGCATTGGGAAACTTTCATTCTTATCAGCAGACTTCATAATGTGCAAAGACCTAACCCCAGTCAGCACGATAACATGGAGATGAAACTTTGATCTTGACTTTAGGGCATCCTGCTCTGCTTTCCTGAGAAGGCCCAGTCTTCCTAGGAGAAAAGTCTGATGGAGGAGTCAGGGCTGAAAAACTAGAGACTGTATTACAAGGGTGATGATGACCAATTTCATCATCACTAGTAAAGAGGTCATAACATCAGTTCACAGTCCAATTAGTCCCAGTACCCCACTTTCAATACCAAATATTTTGTAACATTTTCTTTACTATCCTAAAAATAAATACATAGGCAATATAATCTATTTATATGATTTATATTTTAAAAATATTTCAATGTAATAGACCAACAGTAATATAAAGAAAAATGAAAGGAAAATAACTTGTAATAAAATACACATTTCAATATGAAAATGCTCAAGATAGCCACACTGGAAAAACAATGAAATCAGATGTTTGCACCTACCTGTAGAATCACCCTGACTGGGACAGCTGCAGATGAAAGGGTATTGTATTCATGACTTGGTTTCATCAAGTGGCTTTGTTGTGGTTTTCTGACATGGTTAGCAACTCTTGGTAGAGCGTGGAACAAAACAACAAATTTTTTGATTTACCTGGCAACTGCCTCCCTGGAAAATTCATTCATATTAAAACTGAACGGTAAATAGTTTTGTCTATACGTAAAAGTATTTAGATTCTAGGCTCAGATAATTATTAACAAGTTTTTGCTTTTATGAAAGTCCGGTAGGTCATTGGGAAATCATGAGGAAGTGGAAGAGTTCTTCACTGCTAGATATTGTTTTGGGTAATGCTGGATGTTTAGCATCCCTTGACTTTCCCGCTAAATGTCAGTGTTCCCCCCATCACTGTGACAATCCAAACTACCCCCACAAATTTCTAAAATGTACCTCCTCCACCCTAGAGAGTGATACCATGCCTGGGAGAACCACTATAGAAGATGATGGTGTGAGAAAGAATCAGAGAGGTCCAAATATGTAGATGATGATGCCTCAATACTTAAAGTTCCTGTGATAGCAAGTTCAAGGACAAAATACATCAAGTTTGGTTGTGTGTTGATGCATTTTGCAATGCACAGGTAAAGGTTCATCATCATAAGATTTCAATAGGAGCTCTTCAAAGTTTAGTTTCTTAGTTCCTTCCAAAGAGACTTTCTGAAGGAATTAAAAAAAAAAAAATTATGTTATATTTTGAAAGCTTAACATGGGCCAAGCACTGTGCTAAGCAGTTTTTATACATTATTTAAACCTCAACTCTAACTTTTGAGGACATTATCATTTTCTCCATTTAGTAAATGAGAAAACAGAGGCTTAAAGAGGTTAGAACCTTGACAAAACTTGCCCAGCTGCTAAATGGCAGAGTGAGATGTCAACTCCAGTCTGTCTGCCTTCCGAGCAGATAACATAATCACTACCACAAGAAAGACGACTCCAGGAGAATGCACTTGTTGGGTTTTCCCTCTTTCTGTAATTTAATGGCAGATTTAGAAGGCCAGTCAAATAATAAGGAACTATCCTAAAATATGCTTTCGGAATGTCTAAAATATGGTCACATCTTTTATAGAACATTTGGGTTCTTGATTCTCTTACATGCTGTGCCTTGTTGAAGGTTTTATTATGCACCATGTTCTAGTGCTTAATTTTCCCCCCTCTATATTGAGTTCTATATTTTAATCTATGTTCAAGCTCTTTGTAGAAAAAGATAGTTTGTAACCATGTTTTGACAGCAATAAGACAGACTGTTAACTCAGAAATGGAGATATTGTGGTCTGTTGTAATTGTGCTTAATCACAATATATTTCAACAAAATAAAAGCTTAGAAGGAGGGAAAAAAAAATGAAGAAAGTATACGATAATGGTGGTAGCATAGCGTTATGTGTGTTCTGTGCCATATTTCATTCCTAGTCGGTGGGTCCCAGGTCTTGATGGAGTGATCGACATGTCCCCATAGCAGATGCTGGCAATGACCCCCTCAATCCCTTGGGATCCCTATTACTGGTTGGGTGTCCATCCCCCAACTGCTGCTAAGGGGGCTGCTATTCACACCTGCTACCTTCTTCACAGGATTGGCCTTGGGTTATTAGAGTTATTTCGTGTGAGGAGGTGCTGGTAATTAAATCTTCCCAACCCATGGACCTGAGTGTCATATGGTTGATAAATGACAAAAGCCCTGTTCCCCTTCCTCAAGGCAGGACAGACTCGGTCAGGCGATATATTCCCCAGAGCTCCCCATGGGATTGGACTGAAGATCACTTCATCTGAAACCACATTTCTTGTGAGTGCCTTCCCCTGTCCCATCATCCCATATCCTAAGAGTTCTCACTCGGTCAGTCCTGTGCCCAAGAATCCCCAAATGAAGGTTGTTTCTGTGAAACCAGATCTGAGGTAAACCTAGTTTTCAAAAGAAGATCATGTTGATTACATTGAACATTTTGTTTGTCCTCAGAATGCTACTAATATATATATATAGACACACACACACATATATATCTGTATACCAAGACTTGTCTGTCAATTTATCATACTGTTGTGGCTTGCGTGTTGCTGTCATGCTGGAAGCTATGCCACCGGTATTTCAAATACCAGCAGGGTTACCCGTGGTGGACAGGCTTCAGTGGAGCTTCCAGACTAAGACAGACTAGGAATTAGACCTGGCAGTCTACTTCTGAAGAAATTGGCCAGTAAAAACCTTACGAATAGCAGCAGAACATTGTCTGATATAGTGCCAGAAGATGAGCCCCTCAGGTTGGAAGGCGCTCAAAATACGACTGGGGAAGAGCTGCCTCCTCAACTTTAATGAGGTGGACAGAGTAAAGCTTTTGGGACCTTCATTTGCTGATGTGGCACAACTGAAAATGAGAAGAAACAGCTGCAAACATTCATTAATAATCAAAACATGGACTATATGAAGTATGAATCTAGAAAAATTTGTAAGTCATCAAAAATGAAATGGAACACATAAAGATTGATACCCTAGGCATTAGTGAGCTGAAAAGGACTGGTATTGGCCATTTTGAATTGGACAATCATATAGTCTACTATGCTGGGAACGACAAATTGAAGAGGAATTGCGTTGCATTTTTCATCAAAAAGAGCATTTCAAGATCAATCCTGAAGTACAGTGCTGTCAGTGATAGTATAATATCCATACACCTACAAGGAAGACCAGTTAATATGAGTACTATTCAAATTTACGCACCAACCACTAAACCAAAGATGAAGAAACCGAAGATTTTTCCCAACTTTTGCATTCTGAAATTGATCAAACATGCAATCAAGATGCATTGATAATTACTGTTGATTGGAATGCAAAAATCGGAAACAAAGAACGAGGATCAGTAATTGGAAAATATGGCCTTGGTGATAGAAATGATGCTGGAGATCGCATGATGAAATTTGGAAGAACCAACGACTTATTCATTGCAAGTACCTTTTTTCAACAGTATAAACTGTGACTATACACGTGGATCTTGCCAGGTGGAATACACAGGAATCAAATCAACTATATCTGTGGAAAGAGATGATGGAGAAGCTGAATATCATCAGTCAGAACAAGTCCAGGGCACGACTGGGGAGCAGACCATCAATTGCTCATATGCAAGTTCAAGCTGAAGCTGAAGAAAATCAAAACAATTCGACCAGAGCCAAAATATGACCTTGAGTATATCCCACCTGAATTTAGGAACCATCTCAAGAATAGATTTGATGCATTGAACACTAATGACCAAAAACCAGTTGAGTTGTGGAATGACAACCAGGGCATGATGCATGAAGAAGCAAAAGGTCATTAACAAGGCAGGAAAGAAAGAAAACACCAACATGGATGTCAGAAGAGACCCTGAAACTTGTTCTTGAATGTAGCGTAGCTAAAGCAAATGGCAGAAATGATCATGTAAAAGAGCTGAACAGAAGATTTCAAAGGGCAGCTCGAGAAGACAAAGTGAGGTATTATAACAAAACGTGCAAAAACCAAAAGGGAAGACCATGCTTGGCATTTCTCAAGCTGAAAGACTGAAAAAAAAATTCCAGCCTCGAGTTGCAATGTTGAAGGATTCTACGGGCAAAATATTGAACGATGCAGGAAGCATCAAAAGAAGATGGAAGGAATACACAGAGTCATTGTACCAAAAGAATTGGTCGATGTTCAACCATTTCAGGAAGTAGCATATAATCAAGAACAGACGGTACTGAAGGAAGAAGTCCAAGCTCCAATGAAGGCATTGGCAAAAAACAAGGCTTCAGGAATTGAAGGAATACCAGACGAAATGTTTCAACAAACAGATGCAGTGCTGGAGGTGCTCCATTTGACTATGCCAAGAAATTTGGAAGACAGCTACCTGGCCAACTGACTGAAAGAGATCCATATTTGTACCCATTCGAAAGAAAAGTGATCCAACAGAATTTGGAAATTATCAGACAATATCATTAATATCACACACAAGTAAAATTTTGCTAAAGATCATTCAAAAGTGGTTGTAGCAATACATTGACAGGGAACTGCCAAAAGTTCAAGCCAGATTCAGAAGAGGATGTGGAATGAGGAATATCACTGGTGATGTCAGATGGATCTTGGCTGAAAGCAAAAAATACCAGAAAGTTGTTTACCTGTGTTTCACTGAATACACAAAGGCATTCGACAGTGTGGATCATGACAAATTATGGGTGACATTTCGAAGAATGAGAATTCCAGAACACTTAATTGTGCTCCTGAGGTACTTGTGCATAGACCAAGAGGCAGTTGTTTGAACACAACAAGGGGATACTGCATGGTTTAAAACCAGGAAAGGTGTGCATCAGGGTTATATCCTTTCACCATACTTATTCAGTCTGTACGCTGAGCAAATAATCCGAGAAGCTGGACTATATGAAGAAGAATGCAGCATCAGGATTGGAGGAAGACTCATTAACAATCTGCGATATGCAGCTGACACAACCTTGCTTGCTGAAAGCAAAGTGGACTTGAAGCTCTTACTGATGAAGATCAAAGACTACAGCCTTCAGTATGGATTACATCTCAACACAAAGAAAACAAAAATCCTCACAACTGGACCAATAAACAACATCATGATAAACGGAGAAAAGATTGAAGTTGTCAAGGATTTCATTTTAGTTGGATCCACAATCAATGCGCATGGAAGCAGCAGTCAGGAAATCAATTTGCCAATTTGTATTGGGCAAATCTGCTGCAAAAAATCTCTTTGAACTGTTAAAAAGCAAGGATGTCACTTTGAGGATTAAGGCGTGCCAGACCCAAGCCATGTTATTTTCAGTCACCTCCTATGCATGAGAAAGTTGAACAATGAATAAGGAAGACCAAAGAAGAATGGATGCCTTTGAATTACGGTGTTGGTGAAGAATAGTGAATACACCATGGACTGCCAGAAGAACAAACAGACCTGTCTTGGAAGAAGTACAGCCAGAATGCTCCTTAGAAGCGAGGATTGCGAGACTTAGTCTCATGTTCTTTGGTTATGTTATCAGAAGGGGTCAGTCTCTGGAGAAGGACATCATTCTTGGTAAACTAGAAGGTCAGCAAAAGAGAGGAAGACCCTCAATGATATGGATAGGCATAGTGGTTGCAATGATGGACTCAAGCATAGCAATGATTGTGAGGATGGTACAGGACCGGGCAGTGTTTTGTTCTGTTGTACATAGGGTCACTATGAGTCTGAACAATCTCGATGGCATCTAACAACAACAACGACACACACACACATGTGTGTGTATATATGTTATTGTGTGCCATCGAGTTGATTCCAACTCATAGCAACCCTATAGGATGGAGTCGAACTGCCTCATAGGGTTTCTCAGGCTGTAATTTCTATGGGAGCAGATCGCCAGGTCGTTTCTCTGGCAGAGTGGCTGGTGGGTTAGAACCACTAACATTTCAGTTAGCAGTTGAGTGCTTAACCATTGTGCAACCAAGGCCCTACATATATATATATATATAATACATGTATATTAATCTCTTTTACTCTAAACATTTTTGTAATTAAGGAAACTGAGGCTTAGAAATGTTTACTAACTTGCCCAATAGCATGTAGGCTAGTAATTGACGGAGACGGGATTTAACTTTAAAACCAAGAACTGCTGTTATTCTATCTCCCTTGTTACTAACCACCTAACTGATGAACCCTTAGCAAAGGAAGCCAGCAGGACTGACTGAAAATAAGCCTTGCCAAATTAATCACGTTTATTTTTTAATGAGTGCTATATTGGTGGATTAAGGGGACATCCTGGATTTCAGTAAGGCTGTTGACAAAGTCTCTTATATATCTCTGTAAACAAGATGGAGAAATGTGGACTGGCTAGTAGAATACAGTTAGTTGAATAACCGCCCTCAACAAGTTTTAATAACCTGAGAGAATTACTTTATTTTATAACCACACTAAACCTGGAGGGAGAATTATCTTGACATGCCACAAGGCAATGTTATCTCTTTTGGGGTTTTTTGATCAATAGATGAAGGTACAGAAACCATTCTTTTCCAGTATGCAAATTGGGATAGTAGTAAGATACTGGCTAGCAGAATTGGCACTCTAAAGAAAAATTGCAACAAGCCAGGAGGCTGAGTTGAAATGAGATAAACGCAAACTCACCATTTATTGCGTGAATACAGGTTGTGGGAGATACGGCTTAACAGCGAGAGCTTATATAAAAACATGTAAGGATTTCAATTGACTTCACACTCACTGTGTGGGTGCCAAAAGAGACTGTAGCCTTGACCATGTTGTATAACAGATGTACAGTGTCCAAAGCAAGGGAGGTGATAGTCTCTCTGTCCCATGTACTGATGAGTTCAGTCAACTTCTATAAATTTTTGAAAGGACATTGATAAAACTAGAATACATCCAGTAGTTATTGACAAGAACAATGGCATGTCTGGAAATGAAAAGAATAATTGAATTAAACCGTTGAACAACATTTTATTAAATCTCAAAAGGGAAAATTTAGAAACTCCAGCTCCTGGAAGGAATGTGATTTAGAAGTAGAATTATATGCCTCCTGGGTTGCGCCAACAGGGCAAAATTCGCACACGTGGGTAGAAGTTTCAGAAGAGGCAGAAGCTGCCTCAGTATAAGGAAAAAGTTCTATATAATTTTAGTGGCATTAAAAATGGCATAGACTCATCCTAGTGAGACTCCTTTTACCGAGGCTCAATCAGGAATGCTTTTTCCAGGGCCCAACCAAATCTCCCTTTGACACCAATTTTTTAGTGTGATGCTGCTAAAGTTCCTAGAATAGGGAGCAGTTCGAAACTTAAACGCTTTTAAAGCCTTTGAATCTTTGCGAATCAAGGAGATGAATGGAACGCATGTTAGAAAAACAGAGAAAAAACTATTTCAAGACTTTTTAAACATAAAAGAGCACCTGGCCTGAAAGTTTCAACCAAGAGTTTAACTCACAGTTTGTTAAAGTGTGAAAACTTGTGATGGCTAAACTTTTATCGCCGAATCTTCTATTTTTATTAGAAGTGTGTTTCTTTTAAAGTGTCCTGCCCTGGGAGGTTAGTTTTCTCTCCACTTGGAAGGTTTGCCTCTTTGGATGAGATTCCACGGCAGGAATATCACAGGTTTTCTCATTCACAAGTAGGTGGCAAGAGGGCGCCCAGATGTTTGGCTTACTGCTGAGGAATCCGGGGGCCTGTGCCTATTCATGCATATTTACAAGGTAATTAGTTGTCCATTCATTCATTAGCGTGTTTATAGGGCCACTGGCAAAGCCTCTCAATTGTGACTTGGAGAAGAGAGACAGCCAAGGCGGGCCTCAGGGGAACACTTGGGTTAAATAGAGTCACAGCTTGATTTAGTGGAACCCACCAGTCTGGAAACCAGAACCAGTTTAGGAACTGAAATGTGACTTGTCAATCACCCTGAAGTGAATGAGATACTTAATCAATTCACTCACATTTTTCCTCAAAAAGTCAGGCAAACTTTTAGGGATGATAGAAGTTTCTGTTTTTAAAGGCTTCCATGTCTGAGCAGAAGTTTCAATGTTTTTTAAGGCAATTTTTATTTAAATTGAATTATAATTTGCATGTGGTCAAATTCACTTTTTGATGTACAGGTCTACGAATTTTGATGCTTACATACAGCCTAATAACTACCACAATCGAGATATAGAACAATTGCAATATGTTTCAAAAGTAAAGAGGTTTTGCATTTTACTTTTTCAAAATTGGTGGCATAGATCTGAGTTAGACATGTCCCACTTCATACAGCCAGAAAAGACAATCTTTTAAGAGAGAAGGCACAGGTGGGGCAAGGTTTTGATCCATGTCAACACAGGTGGTTACAGGAGCCAGGTTGGGGAAATCCTCATAGAGCCAGCACATCTCGACCTCATGACACATCATCAGAAGGTAGAAAACAGTTCTGCTGACTAAGAATTGATTTAAGATGAATTACCTAGTTATCTAATTTTCTAGGACCCCTGGTGGCACAGTGGTTAAGGGCTCTACCGCTAACTAAAAAGTTGGCAGTTCAAACGCACCAACCACTTGTTCTGTAGGAGAAAGATGAGGCAGTCTGCTTCTGTAAAGATTACAGCCTTGGAAATCCTACGGGGCAGTTCCACTCTGTCCTATAGGGTCACTGTGAGATGGAATGTATGGCAACGGGTGTCTAGTTTTCTAAAGCCTTTTTTGTTATACAAAATGAGTTTAATGTGTCTTATGTGGTTTTTGGCATGAGTTAACATCACTGTTGTGACCCTCTGAGGGACTCGGCACAGGCCTCTGCCTCTTCATATTTAAAATAAATTCCCCGACTATGAGAGGCTGGACTCACCTTGGAGGATTTGCACAAGTTGCTTTGTGTTCCCGACGAACTCCTCCTGGCTAGCAGGGACAGGCAGTTTGTAGAACCTGTGGTTTTGAAAATCTGTCCCTACATTAGATCTGAGAGAAGAAAAAAGAAAGTCTAGCTCTTCAAGTCATCTTCACACTTTAAAATCTCTTCTGAATCTTTGTTTTTCCCAGTTCCAGGTCCTCCACGATTATGCTTCCTGTGGTTGCATGCGTACTTCAGTATTTACTTCCTTCAGTTATTTTAAAACTACTTCAAACTCACCTCTTTCAGGAAGCCTTCACCCAAACTAACCTCTTAGAAGAGTAGAGGGTATCAGTGCACCACTGCTTACAAACAAGAGGAGCTCCTGCTGCCTCCCACTTCTTCAGCTCCTGTTTTGTATTCCAGCAGCCCTTTTCTTTCTTACTGCCAGTGCAGAGGCAGCACGGCATGTGAACCATGCTTCGAACTGGACTGGTCTATCAGCCTATCAATCATCTCTACCATCTATCCAATCTGTCATCTATCGGTCTATCTATCATTTATCAACTCTGTTAACCATCTGTCAACTCTGTTGTCTATCCATCCATCCATCCATCCATCCATCTATCTATCCATACCTTGGGCACATTATTTAGCCTCTCAGGGTCTCAGTTCCCTCATCTATAAAATGGGGGCAATAATAATGCCGCTTAGGGCTGTTATGAGGATTAAATGATGGAATGAATGTATAGATAGCATTTAGACTAGTTCCTGTCACACACGGAAGCTCCATAAGCATTATGCCTTCAATGTCACCATTATTTTCATGACCTCTTTTTCTCCCACTTTTCTCCCACATTCCATTCGCAAAAGCAAGGCTACCCTTCTTCATTTGGGGCTGTCCTCAAATCTCACTTTCAATCAATTCCCAGTGTGAGCAGCAACTCAGCTTTGCTGTTGACCCTCCTCCTCACACTCACTTCATAGTGTTATTTAGAACTGATACACACCAGTTTCACCACACTTGATAGTTCTTTTCTCTATTAGTGATTTGTTTCTTCCCGGTGCTATTTCACATAATCAGTGCTTCACTGGGTACATTTTCGTAGACACCCATTCTTCCTGAACGCATGTTTGCAAGTATGGTTCTGAGTGACCAGGTAATATTACAGTGCAGTCACTGATGGGTTTGTGGATTATTACTTAGAGTGGGGGTGGGCAATGTACAGCTCACAGGCCAAATCTGTGAGATAAGAATGGTTTATATAGTTTTAAATGGTTGAAAAAAATCAAAAGAATATTTTGTGACGTGTGAATAGTACATAAAATTCAGATTTCAGTGTCCATAAAGTTTTATTCGAACACAGCCATACCCATTTGTCTCTGAATTGTGTATGGCTTCTTTCACACTGCAGCGGCAGAGGCTTGTGCCAGAGACCGTATGGCTGGCAAAGCTTAAACTATTTACTGTCTGGCCCTTTACTGAAGATGTTTGCTGACTGCTGACTTATGACTCAGAGTTCTGTTCTAAGTAAACCAACAGATGAAAAAATAGGGAGTATCCTGATGTGTCAAGTTGGAATTGAAGGCAGATTATTTTGAGGAGAGTCGTCTTTGTGGAGGTGTTGACTTCCGTTTTCAGTGTTTCCTATTCCTTGTCGGATGCATTCGTTTAACATATTTGATGGGGTGTGTTTTAACTCAGTTTGCATAAAACTTCTGCACCACTTTCTAGATTCTTAAGCCCACTGTAAAGCCAGACCCTGTCATCTTTGAGTACTGGGTTTCATAGGACACAATACCTTTCCTCAGTGGCAAAGGCTTTGTTTCTTTGTGAACTATGATAGTTCTTCCTGAATTCCTTTTATCAATGTTCAGAACTGGTCCTTTTGTGCTGAATATCTTCACACGTTTTAAAACAGTGCAACTTTGGGCTTTTCAGCTGTGCACACAGAAGGGGCGTCTTCATTGTGTTTCTATTGGCATGATTGACTTGTTCTTTAAATAAAACTCAAAGCTTTGTTCTCATTCCCCACTAACTGCCATATTCAAATTGTTTGTTCTTGTCTAAAATAACTTAAATTTGTGCCAGTTATTCTGCAATCTTGCAAACAATTAAGCATAATGTTTACAATGTAAATTGATACCTATTCTGGAAAAATTCTGCAAAAAACAAAGAAAGAAATCCAGATAACAAAATGGGGAAAAAAGAAATCAGGCAGTCCTTTATCTTGAACATAATATGTACCTGAAAACTTGTCCAAGAGTTGAACAATTGATTCACACGTATGAAGTACGGGTTCCATTTGCAGAGAATTTTTTAAAAATGTCGCAAAAGGCCTAATTATGATTTGGGCAGGCCACGGATATGAAAGCTGGGGCATTGGAGGTGGCAGTGGGTAGGGTGGTGACAGTTCACCCGGCTTTTAGTGAAATTGAGCTAGGCATCTTCCCAGATTACAGCTAATGGTTGTATAGCCACTAATCTGGAATCTCTACACCTGGATGTGTTAGATTCCTGGAATAGAAGTAGAGGGAAGATTTGCGTTTGTTTTTCATTCTCCCACCATAGAATTAGTAGTATGGAGCCTTGGTTACCCCTTTCCTGCACGCGCACGTGCGCGCGCGTGCACACACACACACACACACACACACACACACTTTGTCTCTCATCTGACTGCTTCCCAAAGGGAGAACAATGGTAGGGCAAAAGGGAACGTTGGGATAGCTGTGGGACACAGGCTGTAGGGTGTACCCCTAGCAAAAAAGCTGAATCCAAGTGTCTAGTTCCTGGCCATGTGTGGTCTACTTGCCAGTTGCAACAGCACATCTTGGAGCCTAAGGCTAGGGGGTGCTTCCTCCACACCAGGGCCCTGTGCATGTACTGATAGCTCTCTGAAGGCCTGTCCTACCTCAGTCACCTTTTCCCCTGGTAGCAGCAGGCAGCAGGCAGTGCCATTATGAGGTGGCTTACTGTCATGGATTGAACTGTATACTCCCAAAATATGTGTCAGCATGGCTAGGCCACGATTCCCTGTATAGTGTGGTTGTCCTCCATTTTGTGATCTGACGTAGTTTTCCTGTGTGTTGTAAATCCTAATGTCCACCTGTGGTTAATGAGACAAGAGTATGTTAAAGATGATTAGAGTGGGATACAACACCCTGACTCAGGTCACAGCCCTGACCCAATGTAAGGGAAGTTTCTCTGGGGTGTGGCCTGCATCACTTTTTATCTTACAAGAGGTAAAAGGAGAGAGAAGCAAGCAGAGAGATAGGGATCTCATACTACCAAGAAAGAAGTGCAGGGAGCAGAGTGCATCCTTTGGACGGGGGTTCCTGTGCTAAGAGAAGCTCCTAGACCAGGGAAAGATTGATGACAAGGACCTTTCCCTAGAGCCGACAGACAGAGTAAACCTTCCCCTGGAGCTGGTGCCCTGAATTCAGATTTCTAGACTCCTAGACTGTGAGAGAATAAATTTCAGTTTGTTAAAGCCATCCACTTGTGGTATTTCTGTTACAGCAGCACTAGATAACTGAGACACTTACCATCATTGTTTTTCATATAAAGTTCAAGAGCCTGGATTGCAAGTATGCATATTTAATATGTAAAGAAAATGTAGTTTTTTAAAGTTTCATAACAGATCTACTCTTTCCCAATAGGCCCCGCTCTGTTGAGTATCAAGTAACGTCAAATTTGATCTGATACAATACTTAAAACAACTTCTCAGGTAAATGTCTCTTTTGGGTAAAGACTTAGTCTTTCAAATTTCTTTCTTTCTTCCCTTTTCCTGCTCTCCTCTAAGACAGCCTTGGATGGAGGATCTCAACCTGTGGTCAGGGATGTGGAGAGGGGGAGACTGTGGCTCACGAAGGCAGGTCCCTGTCCATGTACTGGCTGCTGGGCCCTCTTGTCTCCATGACAATGTCCTATATGTGACTGTGAGGTGCCCTGCTGACACTTCTGCTGAATTCTATAGCTGTGAAATTATGGTTCCTTCTCTCTCAGCTTGGTTGGGGCCAGGAATCCTCCCAGCTGACTCAGCTCCAACTTAGCCCTGACTCTGAGTGTCTCCTTGAGGCCTGGTTCCCACCAGTTCCTGGCCCTGGCCATTTCCTCTGGAGTCCATGGTTTTCAGAGTCATTCAATCCCAACTGTGGCTATCCCCCTGGTAAGTTCTCCAGCCAGCCCATCGGTTGTCTTCCGGGTCTTCCAGGGAGCACCCAGCAGCAAACAGACACTTTCCTTGTGACATAGGAGTTGAGTGGGCTGATGGAAAGCTAAAGTCAGGCTCTCTTTCTGCTTATTCTTGCTATACACCCAATTTGATTGTGCTACAGAGACCCCAGTTTGGTGGGGGGTGGGAGGGCTAACCTCTGAGGTAGTCTTCTCTGAGTGCGCAGTGGGAAAGAGGCCCTTTCTTGGCCCTGGTTTTTCCCTTTAACCCATTGAACATGCCTCCCCTTTGCAGGACTCCAGCCTGGGGACTGGAGGTCAGCACATGTGTTTTCCACCACTTGCTTTCATATTGCTTTGCCTAGTTTCTTACCAATTCCCTTGGGGTGGTAGGGTAAGCTTTCTCTTTCCTCTTCCTGTTTGATTGGAATATTGTCCTTCATCCAACCTCCTCCTTCTCAAGCTGCCCACCACCAGCACATACATAACCTGTGGGGCTAGAAGAGTGAAATGGCTGCCAAAGAGGTGATTTATGAGGAGGAGGAATGGGAAGCACATCACTTTAGTACTGTCAAAATATTGTCTTGGTTTTACTTCAACCCATGATATGAAAGGCAGTTGAAAAGTACATTGTATAATGTAGGAATGCTCAGGCTGTATGGGAATAAACACATGATTGTAAAGAATCTCTACCCTGTAGGCTCAGTATGTGCTCAGGACACAAAATAATTCTGATTGAATGTGGTATAGGGCTAAACACAATCTGGAACACCAACACACACACACACACACACACACACACACACACAAACAGTTGCTGTTGAGTCAATTCCGATTCATGTTGACCCCATGTGTTGTGGAATAGAACTGTGCTTCATAGGATTTTCATAGCTGTGACCTTTTGGAAGCAGATCACCAGGGCTTTCTTCCAAGGCACACCTAGGTGGGTTCAAACCACCAATCTTTGAGTTAGTAGACCAACACTTAACCGTTTGCAATACCCAGGGACTCCCGCAGGGAACATTTAATCCTCCATTACCAGAGGACAATACTAGAAGTTTCTTTATCATAGGAAATTGTTGTTGAGAAAAAGCCAGCCCATTTCTGGATATTAGGCCAAGGCAAATTACATAATGAATCAAAGTGAAATTAAGTTGGAATGAATATCGAGGGCAGCTTTAAAGGTAAAGTAGTCATATAACTTTCAGTTGAGGAATATACATGGGATATTAGATGGGTAGCCCCACTGTCTCTCTTTTCTCTGGTGGTGGTAAGGGGACTTAGCAAATGAGATGGGTGCCTTTTAACAGCAAGAGGGCATGAGTGTATTCTTCACCCCTATGTCTCAAAACCCAGTAGTCTTAGTGTAGTTTTAAGGGTTTTACATCATTCATTCAGTCATTCATTTATTCAGCATTTATTGAGCAACTGCTGTTTGCCAGACTCCAGGCAGGGTGCTAGAGAAACAAAGATTAAGTCCCTGTCCAGCTGAGATGCTTGGACAAGAGAACTGACCTGTGAGAGATGGAATTTGAGGTATCTGTTGAACATGGAAGAAAGATGTCTTTGAGAATGGAGAGGGAGAGATGGGGTTAGAAGGTCTATGGCAGTGGGAAACGGGGAGGAGAAGGGACAGGGAAATGTTTCTAGCAAGACTGTCAGGAGGTACCTGGTATATAAAGCATTCCCCTGAGGGCTTGGTTTGGACCATAGTCCTCAAGGTAGGGTAAGGGTGATGGGGACAGCTGGAGTACCAAACCCATTTACCATGACAGAGGGCAGGCAGTATGTCTTATTGGGACAACGAGCCCATTGTGAGAGATTAACAAAAGTTTATGGGGGCCGATCGGGCCATTTCAGTGCTTTTGAGTGCGTGCTTCTTCCTCAGAGAAAGTGAAAAGTTTTAACCCTGTGAATTTATTATGGTGGACTCAAGGCACCTTCACAAGGATGAATATTTAAAGTATACTTGTACAAAATATTTCATTCGATTGAAGTTTTACCAAGACAATTCTTCTCTTTTCATACACAGTGGTTGCTCAGGTAGGGACATGCAGGGGTTACCTTTCAACCTGTCAGCTTCTCACACATTTGTGTCTGTTTCTGAAAGGTTCTAAAAATAAATGTAACCCAAATACTCCGAAGCATATTCTCTCCTCATTGTCCACAGAGAGCTAGCCCTTTTCTGCTTTTGTAAAGCCAGACCAATACACTGTACACCAGCTAGCTCAGCAAGGGAAGCTGCAAGTACCCATTGACAATTTATAGCAATTGTCTGGGATGCTCCTCCTTGCCTGTTCCTGATAGGATTTTGTTCTGGTGTCTTCATTACCTATCTTTGAATGTCTGGCTCTGAGGCCCGGATTCTTCCTTGGTCTTCTGGACTTGATATTTGAGCTTTAGATTTTCCCTGTGGAAAATCAGCTCAGTTCAACAGAATATTGTAGGAAGCTTTTTGCTGAACCTCTGGCTTCAGAGAACTTCAATCCATCCCAGACCTGCCAGTGCATGCCATGCATACACACACACACACACACACACACACACACACACACACACACAAATAGTAGAAATTGACCTACAGGATCTTCCTAAACCACACACTCTTCTCTTGCCTCTCTTCTGTACAGCTTGATGCTTGCAAATGTTTCTTTTTCAATCAGACTAGAAAAGACCCCCTGTTGTTGTTACATGCCTCCCAAACGGGAAAACTATCCTTTTAAACAGCACTTTACACCTGGCAAAACTCTTTTAAATTCATTATGTCTTTTAGCTATCTAGAAGTTATATTAGGATTCATGGAGGTTCTCTGAGCTGTGGACCTTATGAAGGGCTGATTGGAGTGGATTTTCACCTTGTATAAATTAAATTGGCAATATAAATTTTTTTTGAGCTGGCAAGGGGAGCCATTTTCTCTACAATTTACCATGTACCAAATTTTATTAGAATCCATTAAGAATTACAGAAGACACGCTCATATTAAAAAAAATCATTTATCTGCCGTTTTGTTTCAAGAGAGCACAGAACAGAGTTAATTGTTCATAAAACAGAGTTAAGGTGTATCTTGGCTACTGGTCTGGTCAGATCAAACCAAAACAGGAAAAGCAAGGTGTAAGTGCTAACAGAAGAAAGACTTTCTGGGCGAATTTGGAGTACTCTAGGTATATTAGTAATTTACTAAATTCAGTCAAAATCTAACAGTGCTCAAACATTTCTAGTAGAACAAACACTTCATGTCAAGTGGTAAAGTTGAAATGGAAACCTGGAAATACTAAGTAACCAGGCATGTGATGTTTAAGTGCATGAGGCAGGGACATTGGGCTTTTGGATACTATTTTATCCCTATTCCTTTGCTTAAAGAGAAATATATTTCTTTTGGACATCATAAGAAAGGGGAAATGGAATTCAGCCACAGTGTGCTTGCTTCCAAGAATTCTTATGCTCGTAGTGACTCTATAGCATGACTGTGGAGAGCTGGTTGAAGGAAGCTGAATAGATATGAAAAGCAAAACACTGTTAAAACACTTAAAGTGGTTTGTGTCTTTACCCCAACACTTCCAGTCTCCAGAAAATCCAGGGTTTTACCTAAGTAAATGAGTGAGTCTTGGGCATGGAATATCACACCCTGTTGGCCAAAAGGTGTTGTTATTTTGATAATGTTTTGATATCGCTCAAAAAGTTGAATGGAAGACGTTTAGGTTTATGGGTCTATTGTATGAGGTTAGACTAGACCTAGCAACCCTTCAAACAACACAACTTTATTTAGTTTTAACTCATATTCACCCATACTCTCCATCACATGTGAGAGGTTAGCTTCTGTTTATTGTTACTTAAACACCAGATCTGTCAGAAGCACCATCTTGAAATGAGCTTTAGTAATCCCAGAGGAGGGAAAAGAGAGACTGTGGTGACGTGTGAAAACTTAAAGCTTGTGCTTGGATATGACCATGTCAGTTCTGTTCACATTTCATTGGCTAGAGCAATTCACATGGCCACACCAGAGTTCAAGTAGATGAAGAAATGAGATCCTAACAAGTGGCCTAGAATGTGTACTGAATGTCAGTAGCTCCAGTGACTACCACAGTTACACTTGAAGACCAGTTGTTATTCCCCTTTACCTTAAGAAATGACTCTTCTCAAATCTTGAATCTGTCCCATTTAAAGTCTCCTTTCTCCCCCATGGAAAAATGAACAGGTGAAACAGCCTATTCCTATATGTAAGAACCTCACTTTTAATTGATTTAACCTACAAATATTTGTTCAGTTTTTTCTGATGTAGGCTTTATATTAAATGCTATCCTCACGTTGCTTCCTGTCTCATGGGGTGACAGACTTTACAGAATCACTTGCAATGTATCTAGATGACTGTTCCGGTGAAGATGGGTTCAATGTGGAATGAAACAGCATAGAAGGTGCTCCTAAGTCTGCTTAGAGACACTCAAGACAGTCTCCTTACATCAGAAGAAAGTTCCTTGTCCTCCACTTTAAATCTCTCCTCTCTTGTTCCGGCCTGAAAATTGCTATCATCTTTGAGTAAAAGCTCTCACATCCTTGAAATAGATACTATTCTGCTTCTCTCCATTTTCTTTTCCATGCCAAGTGAGTGCAGTGCTTTTCATGTTTGTGGATCCATTTTCTTCTCCTTTGTGGCCCTTTTGAATTCGGCCTTGCTTCTTACCCAGATGTGTGAAAAGTGATGAGAGCACAAGACGTAAGGCATGTTTGGTCCAAGATGGAGCTTGACTGCTTCAAGGGGAAACAGGAAATTAAGCACAGGTCTCTTGACTTCCTCCAGGGAATCAACTTTCATGCCGTATAGGACTGAAGTTACCCCAAAGCTAGAGAAGATCATCTCTTGGTTCTTTCAGTTACTTGCTAGGTCCCTCAGATAAACCCAGACACACAGGAGCCTCCAGCTCCCTTCGCTTCCCCATCTCATCGGCATCCTCTTTGGGGAGTACTTACACTTACAGGGGCTGCTTCAGATACTGTTTGTTTTATTTTGTTTTTAGTATCAGGGAAGTAATAATAAATTTATGTCATTTCTGGGGACCACCCTCCTCTCTCCTTCTACTTTAAGGCTCTCCCCGTTCAGCAAACTGTCTGTTCATTGTTAAGTGTATTATTTGAGCAGCCCTTGCTGAGAGAAATGCTTCTTCCCCACTCCTAACATTTCCTTCCATGTGGAGAGGTGTCTGTTAGTATAATTCCTGGCTTCCTTCCACCCCAGTAGGTGTGGACTTAACTGATTGGTAAAGTTGGGAAGAATAAACAAGGCAAGCAACTGTCTCTACACTTCTTCCTCTTGGGACCGACCTTCCTTATGAGAGCACCTGATATGTTCTGCCTTGCAAGGGAAGGGGGAGGCAGTCTACCTAATTCTGGGGTTCACTTATCAGACCTTGGCTCTATGTCCTCCAATTTAGTCTTTTTCATTAGTAAAAGTGGTATCTGAACGTTCGTCTATTATTCCTTAGTTCTCTATTTGTTCAGAAGCTGGGTGAGAAGGAAGGGTGTTTATTGAGTCTCCATCATACCGTAAGAATTGAGAAATTCGTTTCATGAAAAAAACTCTGAGAATTAGTCCCCTGGGCAGTGAGCGGACCAGAGGAAAGGTCAGTCCAGACACTCCAGAATCAACCTGAGCCTCCTTTGACCCCCAGAGGCTCACCATGGCCAATTCTTCCAGAAAGACTTCTCCAGCGACTCAAGTTTACCACCAATCTCTCCTTCCTTTTCCTTTCTGGAGCATCAATAGACTACTGATGGCACATTTTAGAATAGTTTGTTTAATTTCTCTAAGTCATCTAGTGCTCAATATATGGAGTTAACTGTGCTTATCATCTTTGTGTTGTTGCATAATTTTGTGTCTCATTTGACTAAGATCCTGAACTTCTGGAAGGCAGAAACTAGGCTGTATATTGCTTTTCCCAGCTTGCAAGGAATTGGTAACTGATTACAAGGATTGCATGTAACTGAGTCTTAAATTGTTGAATGAACTGCTGGAAGCCTATATAAAACTGACCTAAACCTATTTTTGAGAAGAACTTCCGAAAGTATAGTTTGGGCAGGAACTACATTTGTTCCATTATATTTTCTATGTTTAAGACCGCATTAAGACTTTCACTTAATCAAATATTAAATTTAGCTGTCAAATAGCTGCCCCCTTACTTCATAACCCTCCCCAAAATTCTAGCCTTTATTACCATACACTCGAATGGAGAGAATTTGTAAGAAATATATTTAGCAATATTCCTCAAAGAAATTATAAACTTGCCTGATGTGTATATTTGGTATACGATACTGGCATGTGAACAAACGATAAAGAAAAAATATTGGATAAAAGCTTTAAAAGGACCTCGCTTGGTGGTTCAATGGTAGAATACTTTTTTCCTATGTGGGAGACTTGGGTTTGATTCCTGGCCGATGCATCTTGCGCTCAGCCACCAATGTCTGCAAGTGGAGGCTTGTGTGTTGCTATGATGCTGAAAAAGTTTCAGCAGCATTTCCAAACTAAGATGGAGTAGGAAGAAAGGCCTAGTGATCTTCTCAAAATTAGCTAGTGAAAACCCTACTGATCGCAGTAGTCCAGCATGCAGTTGATGGAGGGGATGAGGCAGCATTTCATTCCGTTGTGCGTGGGGTTGCCATGAGTTGGGGGCTGGCCTCAATGACAGCCAATAACAACAACAACAGAGACCAAAATATGCTTGAATAAATTGTCTGCCTCATGCTCATTTCAGCCTTCTTCCATCCCTACTCTTAAGGAATAGGCAGCTGTGGCATCTTTATGGCATTTCTTAGGCTCTTAAATCAACATTCCTCATAAAACAAACATAGGGATTTTTTTTTACAAAAACGTAAGTAAACTGGCACTCTTTAAGCTGTGGGGAGACTGGGAACCTCCCCGAACATATCAGAGACCTGGCAGGTTAATACCATCTGGAACAAAAACAAATGGCTTCAAAAATGCTATAAAAGCAAATGAAACTACAAGCAAGCAAGAGCAAGTTCTGGCCAGAGGGAGAAAAAGAACGTCCAAGTGCTTGCCCCTGTCCCCAAAGGAAGACCCACAATAAGCAAACTTTATCCCTCCCTCCCGCTTTCCAGCCTATTTTCCCTTGGTCCCCTTCTCATCCTCCCTTCCTCCTCTCCTGTGGATGAAAGGAGCAATGAGTTAAAAATAATTGTTCTTGGTGGGAGAGTTTTACAAGAGAAAGTTGTGGGATTGCCCATTATTTTATAATTAGGCATTGGATTAACTGTCCGTGTGAAAGAAAGCAAGTCGAGGCATGAATTTTCAAGAGGCTGCATAATCTGTATACAGTGCTAGCAAAGCCATCTCCCGTCCCACTAATAGGCATCATGTAGATGGATCTCTGAGTGCTGCACACACTCCTCTTCTGAAATCTCACTCTTCCAGCTGTCATTTTGCCCATTCCCATCTGTTTCTTATGCTCTAATAAACTATAGCACTAATTTATTTAGCACCTCTCATCAGAGCGCTCCAGCCCTGCAGGGATTCTCTGCCAAAGTGAGGTGACCTCGCAGTGGACACGTGACCTTCTGCTTATGGACATCAGTACCAGACTCTGAAATAGGACTTTGCCTTCAGGGATGCTCACCATCAGTGCTGTGAATTTTCCATTGCCCTTTTCAAATCCCTTTAGCTTTGAGAATGGAAAATTTGGCCCATTTCTCCAGGGTTGTGAATACCCTGGGAGTTGCTTGCCTATAGAGGGTCTAGGATGTTTTGTAGATATTTTACGATTCCTTTTGAAAATGTTTATTGGCCTTCTGTTGAGGCTTCTGGAGGGGATTGAAGGGAAAGGGAAATGTGTAACTTTAGTGTTCTTGAGGAGACTGTCAATCTTTGAGCTAGTTACTGGTCTGTCAGGTGCCCAGATCTGTTTTTTCAGTGCATAGAGGCGGTGGTCTCGAGGCAGTAAGCACAGTTGGCTGGCTCGTCCATGACCAACTTCTTTTAGAACTTGAGCCTTGTGGGCTGGTGTTCATTTGCGTATTGTATGATTGAAGAGGGCATCTTCTGCAATATTTAAAAAATTGGCAGATGGGATGTGGAATGCAGGGAGACAGTCAATTCAAGAAGTTAGAAACACTGATGGCTTTCTCATAAACTGATACTTTGAATTTAGAATTTTTGAGCCATTTGCAATCTGTTGATGTTGACAATTTGTAAATGCTGGAAGAAGAGAAGCAAACACTAAAAGCTTTAAATTCTGAGTCAGGAAATTCTTTATATGAAATGAGACCAAAACCTGGGAGTTTGCATAGGAGGAATTGGAGAGGATGAGAAGGGTGTGGTTTCACGCCCCGTGTGTACTTCCATGTTGATGGCTTGCCATAGGTAACTATTTCCTTTTCAGACAGTTTTGATGGTATTTTCAAAGGAAATCCCTTTCTGACATGGTTCCATAGAAACTTATGAAAAGAAGATTTGCCTTTTAAAGTTTAGAGTGGTGTTTCTCAAAGTATTCTTCAAGCAACTCTGGCCTGACAAGATGTTTTGGAGAAGGAGTCTGATCAAACAAATTTGAGATGCACAGCATAAGTTTTTATTTTTCCTGGAGATTTACAAAGCACAATAGTGTATTAAAGGCTTTGTTAAGTCCTGCAATAAAGAAGCCTGTTCAGGTTAATCGATCACAATATTTATGTTTGTTTATTTTCTGCATCACATCTATGTGATTATTTTCGGGGAACAGACTTTGGGAGATGCCATCATCAACGACTTCCCTTGAATATAACTATTCTGTGAAACAAAGTATGCCTAAATGTATAAACCTCATCTTGTGTGACTTCTGAGATGTCATTGAAAACATCTACCATGCACCCTTTCCCTCCTGTGACTCTTTCAGTAAACCAGGGCATCCACAAAAAGACATTCTCAAGCTTGCTTCTTCCAGGTGCCAGAGGCAGTAGATACTAGAATACTTTTCCTCTTATCCCATGGCTCCAGATCATGCCTGTCCTTCTAGATCTGAGGTCAGCAAAACTTTTTTTTTTTTTTTTTGTAAAGGGCCAGTTTTGCTGTAGAAACTACTCAGTTCTGACATTGTAGTGGAAAATCAGCCACAGATAATTCAGAAATGAATGGGTGTGACTGTGTTCCTGAACAACTTCATTAACAAAAACAAGCAGTGACAGAATTTGGCCTGCTGGCTGTAGTTTCACAACCCCTATTTTAGACTCTGCTCAGAGGCTATCCTCTTCTTGAAGACTTTCTTGAGGCCCCAGTGACTATTTCCTGCAGAAGTTTAAAACTTTGTTTAGCACTTACTTTATTCTGCCTCGGCTGTGTACATTATTTCAAGGGACAAGATTGTATCTGGCTCTCTCTCATCTTTCTTGCCAGGCTTTCCCTTCCTCTCTCTACTTTGACCATCTTTGCTTCTCAAACTCACTATACTCCCTACCTTTGCACATGCTGTTTCTCTGTCACAATACTCTTCCTCCCTACTGCTCTGTGCCTACTTAACTCCTACTTGAGTGTAAGATCTTAGCCTAGTCAAGCCTTTCCTGACCTTCTGGATTTGGTAACATTCCTCTATTATAAATGCTCAGAGCTTCATGTATCTCATAGCCTTCAGCTCAAACTCAATTTTATATTTACTTTTATGATTAGATGATTAATGCATGTTCTTCTTACTAGGCTCTGTGCTCCATAAGGGCAGGGACCAAGCTTGACTTTGCTCACTGTTACATCCTTAGCACATAGCCCAGTATCTGACATATAGTAAACGCATGACAAAAATGAATTTTTGCACGGCTACCAAGGCCTCCACCAGACCAAGTCCAGTATAGCTAATTGGTGCCTGGCTACCACCACCGACTGCTCTGACCGGGATCATAATAGAGGGTTCTGGACAGAGCTGGAGAAAGATGTAGAACTAAATTCTAACACACAGAAAAAAGACCAGATTTACTGGCCTGAAAGAGACTGGAGAAACCCCAAGAGGATGGCTCCCAGACACCCTTTTAACTCAGTGGTGAAGTCACTTCCAAGGATCACCGTTCAGCCAGGGATTGGACAGCCCCATAAAACAAAATGGGACTAATGAGGCACAGCAGTCCAGGGACAAGGAGTAGAAGGCAGAAGGGGACAGGAAAGCTGGTGATAGGGACTCCAAGATTGAGTAAGGACAGTGTTGACATGTAGTGGGGTTGTTAACCATTGTCATAGGGCAACATGTGTGCTAACTGTTTAATGAGAAACTATTTTGTTCTGTAAACCTTCATCTAAAATGAGAATAGCAGCACAACTGGAAGAACATAACTGATGTCACTGAACTGTGCATGTAGAAATTTTTGAAATGGTGTATCTTTGGCTATGTATATTTTCACCAAAAAAAAAAAAAAAAAAAGGTTGAGAAGGGAGTGTTGACATGTCATGAGGTTGTTAACCAATGTCATAAAACAATATGTGTACTGACGGTTTAATGAGAAACTATTTGTTCTGTAAACCTTCACCTAAGGTACAATTTAAAAAAATGAATTTTTGTTGAAAAAATGAATGCATGAACTATTGCTTGAGTGATTTAATGCATCCAGTCATTCATTCATCCCTGGCTCGGTGTCTTGCATAACAGCTTGCACATGTATACTTAATATATTAATGAATAAAAATTGACGACTATTATTACTCTCAATATCTAGAAGTGTTATGGACTTCCACCTTTGACTCCCTCTGGCGTCAGTTAGAAATTTATAGGTTATGCTTCATGACACTTTGTGACATTTTTGTCCAAATATTTGATTTCTTTTCAAACTGAACTCTGCTACAACTGCCAGGCACAAGCTTTACGATAAATGACAGGAAATGATTCCCTTCTACTTGGGAAACCTTCAGTATCTATGCTGAGCAGAACTCCCCTGGACATTAGCACCTAAGAGTAAAGCATTATATCTTCTTTTAGCGCTTTTTTCTTAATTAAAAAAAGAAAGAAAGAAAAAGGTGCCTTTTCAGTGAAAGCAGACCCAAGAAAAGCCAAGTGGAAAATTCTGAGTTGATGCAATTGTGTTATTAATTGCGTTTTAGGGCCTTTTACAACAGTTATCACGTGGTGAATTTGGGATGAATAGTTGCTTTTCCTTTGAAAGTCTGTCTTCTTAACTCACAGGAACCTAATGTTACTGAACTATGGCATGTTCCTTGGGCTTCTAAAGAAGAAAAGCCACCAATCCAGCGTGGTACGGTAGAAGGAGATCAGAGCCCCAATACTGGGTTCTCATCCCCAGCCCCTCCCCTGATGTGAGCAACCTTGAAAGAAAAAGAATAACATAGAAAACTGAAAGGCATAGACAAGAAAGAAATATCTCACCTGGGCGGGCATAGGATCCTGTTGGAAAATTTTGGTGACACATTGTTGTTCTGGTCGATGATGATGATGATGCCAGTAGAGGCATCTTTCTATGTGATGGAAGATTGCATACAGGGCCATGTGTGGAGTTCCCTTAGACGGCACTTACTCAGCGTGCATAAAGGCAAATGTAGAAGGTATATCCCTTTGGAATACGCCTCCAAACATCAGGAATCACCAGGCATGGGGTTTTGGATTATATCCACTCTTACATGCAAGACCAAGAGTGCATGGGCATCTCAGAGGTGCATGAACAGTGCATTTGCAAAGGTCAGCCCATGTATATGCATTTCAAACTAGAGTGTCTTTGACTTCCTGCTGAGCCCAGCACCCCCTACAACCATTTTCTCTCAGTCACACATCTGCCATGGGCAGCTGGAAGAACTTATGTATCTAACATGTCTCTCTAAAGGTCTAACTTTTTAGGTGATAATTTAGGCAGAGACTAAATGTAAACACTGCAATCTGGCCTCCTTGTACTTCCGACTGCACAGGCTAGACACAGCCCCTATGCAAGCCACCATTTTTTAATGTCCCTTAACATGCCAGCAGTATGCTGGGTACTTTAATACATTATCCCAAGTTGTAACAACTCTGATGGTTTGGGATAATTTCCATTTTACAGCTGAGGACTCCGTGGCTCAGAGACTTTGTGATTTGCTTAAGGCCACTCAATGAGTGAAAGGCAGAGCTAGATTACAAAGAAACTGGAAGGGGTAAGGATTAATTCCTTAAAAGATTATTTGGGATTTTCCTGTCCCAGGACCCCATTAGAAATGCCACCAAAGTTGGCACCTGATCCATTTACTTGTTAAGTAGGCTACTGCCCACATTTCTCAAAGCAGAAGAAACACTTACACCAGTCCATGGGGGAGAGTGATGGCTGAGTGTATTACTCTGGGAACCTGGTCATAGGACATAGTTCTATGATAAGATTTCTTCTGTAATGTTTGATGGAATCACTTCTCCTATCACTTCTATCTTGACAAGGATACGATTGTCCAGTTTAGTGGTAGAATTAAGGCTTTAGATTCAAACTGTTTCTTCATTTATTAATTGTGTCACTTTGGCAAGTTAGTTAAGCTCTCTAGAACTCAGTTCCCTCATTTGTCAAATGGGATAATAACAGTAGTTGTTCCCTCGGGTGAGTACAAGGATTAAATGTGATAATGAGTGGAAAGTATTGAGCACCCGATGAATAGGGTGATGATGATGATATATATCTATTAATTCCAGTGTCTTTGAGAAATCCTGTTGTTGAAGGCAAACTGAAGAAATCTCAATACCTTTGGCAGTGTAACGTATTTCTCTTTAGTGTCACAGGTATATCAGTTTGGTTAGTGTTCCAGTTATTTATTTATTCCAGTTATATAGAAGCAAACTACTCTAAAGCTTAGTGGCTTAAAACAACTATTTATTATTATCTTTCATGATTCAATGAGTTGACAGGGCTCAGCTGGGTGGTTCTTGCTTGAGATCTCTCATGTGGTTATAGTCAGGGTCTGGAGTCATCAGTCGGTTTTACTGGACTGGCTGACCAAGATGACATACTCCCAAAGCTGGCAGTTGATGCGGGCTGTCAGCTGAAAGCTTAATTGGGACTGCCAACCAGAGCATGCCCAAGTGGCCTCTCCATGTGTATTATGAATCTCACAATCAGTATGGCAGCTGGGTTCTGAGAGGGAGCATCCCAGGAACAAGCATTCCAAGAACAGGGAGCAGAAGCTGCCAAGCCAATTAAAGCTTATGCCAAGAGCTTGCACTGTGTCACCTCTACCATGTTCAATTAGTCAAAGCAGTCACAGGTCCCCTCAGATTCAAGGAGGTGGAGAAACAAACTTAACTTCCCGATGAGGGCATGGGAATGTAACATTAATGAAGAGCCTGTGGAATAGGAGATGTTGAACCACTTTTTGAAAATACAATCTGCCACAGTTGGTATACACTAAGACTTCACACTCTGTCAGAGAACATCTGTTTCTTTGCTTTAAGCCTGGGGAAGGTCTTAGCGGTCAACTCTGACATTAGTCCACTGGACTAAACTATAATATGGTAACATCTGAATGTGCTCCTTTCCCACCTAGGAGCCCTCACTCCTCAGAGCATGATGACCTTGTGTCATGGGAATCTGTCTCTTCCAGTCCTAGTCTTGCCTATGGCAGCTCCTCTTCTCTTTCCTTTCTCCTTGAATGATACACAAGAATTTTCAGTTCTTGGAAGTTTCTTCTTGAGACTTCCCTCCATAATGGTAAGATGACCAGGGTTAGCCACATAGTTCAGCCTCTTGAGTCCCAGTGTTAAGGCACAAAGTGGCTGTCTTAGGTTGGGTTCTCTAGAATGCTGCCCTTTCCATGATGAAACTGGTCCAATGTAATCAACACACCACAGGTTGCTGGCTGACTACCTCAAGGGTTGAGCCATATCGAGGACTCAGTGTCTCCAGCTTCCTGATTATCTGCTCATATATCCCCATCCTAAGTTTCAGGATCCCATTTCTTCCCAATCAATGCCCTGACTTTAACTTCAGACACCTCTTGGGGTTGGCAGTTGAGTTGTTGTTGTAATTCAGTCACTCTTATGATAAGACTCTGGGTTTGGTTTTCAGCAACATCAGTTCTGTTACTACAAGAAATAAAGCTCTCTTTCAAGGCACAACTGGAAACTTTGAGGTCATTTATGCAGCACTTGAGCTTTGACTCTGAAGCCCTGAGTTCGTCTCTTTCTTTCATCAGTTTGGCTAGCGAAAGTAGGATCAACCAACCAGCTTCCTTATACTTCTCATTATGACCAAATTTTAGAAAGGTATCATACATGCAATCATCCAGAGCCTTGCCTTTCACAAATACCTGATCTATTGGTGGTGATATTTTGCATATTTGTATTGCCACCTCACACCATGGATTAGCAGTGCCCTCTTTACTACTGGCAGCAGAGTCATCAACATCTTTAAGAGTAACCAGACATGAGAACCAATTTAGAAAACATCCTTACAATTTTGTTTCTCTAGAAACACTCTCAGTACCAAATGTCTTAGGCTGGGTTCTCTAGAGAAGCAAAACCAATAATGCGTATAAATGTATATATAGAGAGATTTATATTAAGGAAATGGTCACATGGTTGTAGAGGCCAGAATATCCCAAGTCCTTGGGTCAGGATAGAGGCTTCTCTTGATTCACATAGCCAAAGGGGCTGGTGAACCTAAGATCAGCTGGCCAGAGAGCAGGGCTCTTGCTCACAGGCTGTGAAGATTGATGAATCCCAAGATGGGCAGGCAAGACCCAGGTAAGGTGCTAGCTCCAGTCCTAAGAACCAGAGGTCAGACAAACAGGAGCCAGATGTAGGATCCAGAGCAAGCAAAAGTCCATGAGCCTTGCCAGAATGTCCACTTATATTCATTGCAGGCCACACACCCAGGGAAACTCCCTTTCAACTGATTGGCTACTCACAGCAGATTCCATCATGGAGGTGACTACATTATATCCAATCTCATCATGGAAGTGATCACAACATCATACGACTGCCAAACCCCTGAGAATCATGGCCGAGCCAAGTTGACACACAACCTTAACCATTACAGTGGCCCAAGATTCTATCCTTAGGATCTCAAGTATTAAAATTTGTGGCTTAGGAAGAATTGTTGGTGGGATGAGCCTGACAGAAAGTCTTTGAATTCTTTTGTCTAACCCAGTGGTTCTCAACAGGAGGGATTTTATTACCCTCAAGGACATTTGGCAATGTCTGGAGTAAATTTTGATTGTCACAGCTTGGGAGGGGGTGTGCTACTGGAATCTAGTGGGTAGAGGCCAGGAATGCTGCTAAACATCCTACAGTACACAAGACAGCACACCCCCTTCCAAAAAAAAAGAATTATTCAGTCCAAAGTATCATTAGTGCTGACATTGAGAAACCCCGATTCTAACCTGTTATAGATTAAATTATGTCCTCCAAAAAGATGTGTTGAAGTCCTAACCCCTGGTACCTGTGAACATGACCTTGTTTGGAAATAGAATCTTTGAAGATGTTATCAATCCCTGGGTGGTGAAAATGGTTAAGCACTTGACTGTTAACCAACAGGTTGGCAGTTTGAACTCAACCAGAGGCACCTTTGAAGAAAATCCTGATGATCTGCTTCCAAAAGGTCACAGCCTTGAAAACCCTCTGGAGCGCAGCTCTACTCTGCACACAGGGGCTTACCATAACTCAGAATCGACTCATGGCAGCTGGTTTGGTTTTGATTTATACTGGAGTAGGGTGGGTCCTGATCCAATCTGAGTGGTGTCCTTATAAAAGAGAAGAGACACAGAGAGATAGAAGAAAGACAAAGACAGCCATGTGAGGATCCATCTACAAGCCAAAGAATGTCTGGGGCTAGCAGAATTTGGGAGAGACAAGAAAAGATCTTCCCTTAGAGACTTCAGAAGGAAAATGGCCCAGCCAACATGCTGATTTTGACTTCTAACCTCTAGAACTGTGAGATAATACATTTTTGTTGTTTAAAGGCACCCTCTTCCTGGTACTTTGTTATGGCAACCCTAGGAAACTAAAACTTCTTGTTGTGTGCTTGGAATTGATTCTGACTCATAGTGATTGTATAGGACAGCGTAGAACTGCCTCATAGGGTTTTCTAGGCTTAAATATTTATGGGAGCAGATTGCCAAGTCTTTTCTCCTGCAGAGTGGTTGCTGGGTTTGAACCACCAGCCTTTCTGTTAGCAGCTGAGCACTTAATCATTGTGCCACCAGACTCCTTCACCAGAACATAACCTCAGCTATTCTTAGCACAGGAAGAGAATTTTCCCAGGCCACACTGTTAAGAGGGAATCCTCATCATTGCTATGCCATTGGTAACTCACTGCATAGCAATGATGTTTCCAGACTTAAGGGGCACCCAGTTGTGTGGGAGACTTAAAGAGCTGCTTGGGCATGGATATCAACCTTATTGCAAAATTGCCAAAACAAATATACCAGCTTATGAGCATTTCATTGAGCATAGTTTGTATGCATTAATAGTTGTCAGGAGAGCAAGTCAAGTTTTCCTTGTCATTCTTTGTGTTTTTATCTCGATGAAATCCTGGAGCCTCCTGAACTTGTCTGAATAATCAGCCTCCAGTTCTTCACTGCCCGTTTGGAAAAGGCCCAAATTGCCAGCAATTAAAGTTTGAAAACAAATCCTTAGTGCAATTTGAGAAAGCACAGTAGCTCCATGAACACTTTCCAACACAACCTGCACTTTCATCTCCTTTTCCTTGAAAGTGTTTCACCAGCAGGGACCGAAATGAAACTCTGTAGAACCAGTAGCTGAATTACAGCAACTGAGTATGGGTGTCTGTTTATTTAATGCTTTGATATAAAGTTTAGCAGAGTTGCCAGAGGTTTGAAATCCCCACTGAACCTTTCCTGAAAGAGCAGGGGATGCGAGCGAGCCTCACAGGAACTTTAGCTTATATCGTACAACGATGCTGTGTTGGTGAGGGGGCCTCTTATACGTGCCATTCGTACATAAAATAGCTTAACACAAAATCCATCCATCTCTGTGGTATCGGGATGGGGGCAAAGTTAATGTAAAAACAACCTCATGCAAATCGCTTTGCCACTAACTCTCGTCTAAGCTGAAATCCCATCTCTGTTTTTCTTTTTGTCCCTTGCAACAAGAGGTGCTAATTAACTACATTGCCTCTTAAAAAGTATTTGGGTTTTTTCTTTTTTTTTAATGCTATAGGATCTTTCTTTTACCATAAACAGTTGCAAATGATAAAAGAAAAAATCAATATTTGTTAATGTTATGATGCAGCAGCATCCCCCACGTCCGTGAGGAATGATTTATAGACTATAGCATTTCAAGCCTGACCCGTTCAGGTCTCAGAAAGCACTTAAAAAATAAATTTACCCTGGCCTCTCTCACCCCATTTCAAAAAGGGTGACAAAGATGAAGTAATTTATAAGTCACACTTTTATTAATGCTTTTAACTTTCATACACTTGGCTTTGTTGGCCTCCAAGTGGCATTAGTGCAGGCCCTGGTTGAATGGTAACCTTCGGCACTTGGAGGGGGGTTCGGTACAGATGATCAACTCATAAATAGGTGCTGGGCTCCACATTATCCTGCCATAAATTCACCAGACCTTTCAAGTACATCAAGTAAGAGCGAGTTGAACTAGGCGTTTTGCTCTGAGTTTACAGACTAATGCAGTACTAATGAGTATCTGGGCAAAGGGTTCCCAGAATGATGTCCAGCACTTTGCAATGGGAGATGCTGCTTGTCACAAGGGAGAGACGGACCTTGTAACATAGGAGTCGCAGGGACCAAATGAATGTTCCAGAGCAGGAAAATGAGGACTTGACTTGAACTTCACAATCTGCCTGTCAAAGTTGTGATTTTAAGAGCATCCCGTTAAGGTATCTGTAACATGAAAAGGAGAATAGGTAGAGAAACTCTCTGAAAGATGGTAATAGCCACCTATTTACTTGAAGTCGTTAAAAAGGAGACTGTTGTGGTTTGCAGGATTAGTGATGACAGGGTATTGACCTATCAGAACAACTTTGAGAAGCAGCAAACTGATGCTTTTCTCTCTCCTTGGAATCTGGTGAATGAGTCAATGTATTAAATTGATTACAACAGAGAAAAAGAAGAAAGAAAAAGAAACATCACTGACCCTGTACTTTAGAATTTCTTTGGGCTTGACTCATAGTATGAAACTTCGAGTCACATCTTGAACTCTCAGTGAGCTCAAGAAATCACATGTGCCAAAGCATATGACTGCATGCAAAGTGGCCAGTTTTATGGTCACCAGGTTGGGAGCATTGGAGGATCCTTGATTATTCTCCCTTCTTCTTCATCACCAAACACATTGAGTCACTAAGTCATGTTGCTAAATCTTTCCTACCAAACCAAAAAACCAAATCCATTGCCATCGAGTCAATTCCGACTCATAGCGACCCTATAGGACAGACTAGAACTGCCCCATAAGGGTTCCAAGGAGTGGCTGGTGGATTCTTACTGCCAACCTTTTAGTTAGCAGCCGAATGCTTAACCACTACGCAACCAGGGCCCCGTGGTTCCCTTATTCATGCCTTTATATCTATTCCCACAGTTTCTGGGCTGCTTCAGGCCTTCAATGTCTCATGCCAGGAATCTCAAACCATCCAAAAAACCACTACCTGACTGGGTTGCTCCAATCTTCATTTTCATTTTGTCAACTCTCTGCTCAGAAACCCTTAATAATGGCAGACTGTCTGTAGAATCGAGTCCAACATTCTTGGTCTAGGTGTCCATGATTTTGGGGCTTTTGACCAATCTCAACCCATTTTTCAACTGCCTCTTCCATACTGTTCTTCACAAACCCTCCATTCAGGTCTTATAGTTCCCAGTCTCCTCTCCATGCAAGTGCTCAATCCCTTCTTTCTGCCTTGGGAGAGCCCTTCTGTCATATTCAGTTTCTACCCATCCTTTAAGACTCAGCCTTTTATTTATTTATTATTTTAACTCCCTTTGCAAAGCCTTTTTTTGATCAGGGGTCAGCAAACTTTTTCTGTACAAGGCCAGAGAGTAGATATTTTTAGCTTTGAGGGCCATACAGTCTCTGCCATTGTAGAGTGAAAGCAGCCACATAAAATACATAAATTAATGAGTGTGGCTGTGTTCCAATAAAACTTTATTTACAGAAATAGGCAGTAGGCTGGACTTTCCCCATGGACCTACTTTGCTGACCCATTACTTAGATACGAGGAGCCCTGGTGGCACAGTGGTCAAAGTGTCCAGCTGCTAACTGAAGGGTTGGCAGTTCGAACTCACCAGCCACTCTGTGGGAGGAAGATGTGGCAGTCTGCTTCTGTAAAGATAATAGCCTTGGAGACCCTATGGAGCAGTTCTCGTCTGTCCTACAGGGTGTGTATGAGTCGGAATCTACTCAACAGCAGTGGGTAATGGGACTTAGGTACAAGGTGAACTCACCTTCTGATGAACTCACGTGAATTTTCTCAGGTACTTCCTTTTGATAGCTTATACATGTGAACTGTGTTAAATTATTTCATGTTTCATGATTTTATTATCTTCATAATTAGATTATATGCTTCATAAGGGCAAGCATCAAGTGTAATACTTCTTATTCCCTCTCCTGCCATGAACAGCCAAAGCCTGGTGGAAGGGCTCAGTAAATATCTCTTGTCTAAGAGAGTAGCAGCCAGATACTTTAATGTAGAACAGAGCTGAAAGAGAAAATCTAGTCCTACCATTATATTCGTGTGTGTGTGTGTGTGTGTGTGTGTGTGTGTGTGTGTGTGTGTGTGTATGCACTAACTGGTTTCCCAGATTCCGATTCTAGGCCTCTTCTCTCTAGCCCATTCTCTACCATTTTATTTTTATAGGTGAAGACACTGAGCCCAAGAAAGGCTAGGGTCATACGCTTTAGTAGGAAAGTAGTAGTTTGCCGTAAGTCTCCTGACACATGTCTACCTCATCAAAGTGCCTTGACAGAAATGCCCTGGTCTTTATGGGGTTCGTTCCATTGGGGATTAGGAAATGGGTAAACAGTAGATAAGATTTGGTCCTTATAGCTTCTTCCAAATAAATTCTGTACAATTGACACAATGTGGTATGTTCTGCTTAAGAGTGAGAATTAGGTAAAAGGTCAAACCTTGATGGTTTGACTTTCCTGAGGGTCCCTTCCTGTGTGGGGCTTCTGTTGCGAAGTTTAGGTTTACACTACCGGTGAACTTGGCTACAGAAGTCACTGATCCTGGTGAAAGCATTCTAGGTATACTTAGAAGGAATAAACTACCCACTTGACTTGGAAACATGCATTTTAGAAAGACATGCAGGTGGCATGTTTCACCACAGAAGTAATGAAGTCAAACTAGATGGGATATTATAGATAATCATAATAATGGACAATACTACAACAGTTTTCATTACTCTAATATGTGTTGAGTACTTACTATAGGCCAGACACTGGGCTACCTGTTTGTATACATCCACATGTTATGCACTATCTAGTATTCTCCCATATATTAGTGGAATGTTCCCTAAAATTGATGATTTTTACCCTGCTTTTAAGTATGGTAATTGCTTTTCTTACATCTTCAAAGATTTTGGAGTAAGCTGAATGATTGCAACATAGTAAATACTAATAATATTTCAGTATACGTGGGATGTGAGTTGTACTTTTAAGAAGTTATAAACTGTGCAAGGTCAAAAGAAAAGTTAGTGTTAACCTTCCTTTGAAAAACACCTATTACATGTTTTTAAATTTGTATAGAAGGGAATTTTTATAAGTTCACCCGGTGAGCACCTTTTTCATTAAATCATGAAGACCCCAAGATTGCCTTTTCAAATAAATCCAGAATGATTATAACCATCCAAACGATCTGACTGTAAGCAAAGCTAGAGGTATTATTTGTGTTTTATTTTTAAAATAATTACTGTGTGTTTGGTTTTGGTTTTGTGGATTTACAGTAAGAAAGAGGATCTGTTTGTCTCCTACTGTTTCTCCATATGCCGGTTGTCAGTAGTGGGGGAAAAAAAGTAACTCCTTGCTATCACTTTGCCTGATTTCATTTAAAATATAGAAGCTACTTTAAAAAATTGAGAATACAGGTCTCACTCAGTGTTTGCATCCCCCCACCCTCCCTCCAACTATATGTACTTTTAATTGAGAGCGTTACTTGCAAAGAGGAATAACTGGACCACCAGACTCCAACATGATGTTTAGAGAAGGCAAAATCACTTACAACTTAAGAGTGATACTCAGTAACAGAAGATTGAATGAAATGAATTGCTACAATAAGTTAAATTAAATTCCGCACAACTAATAGTAGATTAAGCAAACATTACAAATTAAAACCAAAGCTCCAGACAAACAAGGAACAAATCTTGCCTTGAGCTGAGCTGCCGTGGGACCAGCTGATAGCCATGATCTGTGCCTTCGTTTTGAGAAAGAGTCCTTGACTATAGGAGGATTTATTGGACTTAAGGTACAGAAAAAGGATTTCGTATTAATAACTATTGGCACAGCTAGCCCATCTTCTGGTTCAGTGCAAGAGCCATGCCATCTAATGACTGACACAGGACAGGCTTCTGAGGAGTGTCAGCCTCGAAGAGCTTGTGGTTGGAAAAAGTATTGAAATTAGTTGGGGAAAAGGTCTCTAGTTTTAGGAAAGGAAGGGCGGTATAATGCCCACTTTTTTTTTTTTTTTTTAGTATTACTTTATTGTGTTTTAGGTGAAAGTTTACACAGCAAATTAGGTTCCCGTTAAACAATTTTTATACAAATTGTTCCGTGCCATTGGTTACAATTTTTACAATACGTCGGCATTCTCATTATTTCCATTCTGTTTGTTCTGTTTCCATTGATCTAGTTTCCTTTCCCCTCTTTGCCTTCTCATCTCTGCTTTTGGGTAAACGTTGACTGTTTGCTCTCATATAGTTAATTGTTTAAGGGATCACATTATTCATAGGTGATATTGTTTATTTTCTAAGCCAATCTATTATTTAATGCCCACTGTTTTTGGACTTCATGATTTTACCTTTTTTCTTTTATTAAAGTTTTATTGAAATGTAGCATACATATAGAAAAATGCACAAATAATAAGTGTACAGCTCAATGAATAGGTCACCTGTGTAACCAACACCCAAATCAAGAAACAGAACGTTACCGGAATCCCAGAGAGCCCTGCACTTCCGATCGCTTTTTCCCAAAGATAACTTCCTTGCTCCTCTGCCGCTGCAATCCATCCAGCTCACTTATCAGTGACTCTTGCCCCCCATTCAAACATTCACTTAAAATGAGAGAGATGGAAACGGAGCGAGAGAGAAAGAGAGATAGAGATTGGCTTGCTCTAAGAAACCCATTGCTGTTGAGTCATTTCCAACTCACAGTGACCCTACAGGACAGAGTTCAATGGCTGCCATTGGATTTCCAAGGCTATAATCTTTATGGAAGCAGACAGCCACATCTTACTCCCACAGAGTGGCTGGTGGGTTAGAACTACCAACCTTTTGGTTAGCAGCCAAGCGCTTAACTACTGCACCTACAGGGCTTCTTCTAAGACAGGTGCTGTGTATTCCTAGTCCAGTAGCTGGATATTTGCAGTGCCAGAAGGAAAGACTGGATAAATTTCAGTGTTTAGTTTTCCATCTCTGTTTTTAAAGTGGATTCATTGGTGGCCCAAAGCTGAGCGTTCACAGTAGGGCTAATATCTACCACTTAGTGCAGATAATGCCTTACAGACATTAACCAATTATTTCATGTGGCACCCTAGTGAGGGCTAGGTAAGTATTATCATGTCTGCTTTATAAATTGAGTTAAAAGGCATAAAGAGATTAAGGCTGCTCCCATAGTGGGAGTTTGCCCAGTGAATTGCTGCTTTATCTGCACTTTTGTGCCCAGTGCATCTTTAGGCTGTCTGGTAGCCTTCATTTGTTCATCCATTCATTTACTTATTCATTCATCAAGCACCTGTTGAGCTATTTTTCAGGTACTGTGCTAGGCTGTGTGGAAGATACTAAAACAGGCACAGCCTCGTCTGTGCTTGAAAGGGAATAATTCTTATAGGAGTTAAATCTTAATCCTGTCAGTGGGCAGGCAGGTAATGGCAGACGTGTGACCTAGCAAGGGTAAGACAGTAGGGACTGATGAGAACTGTGGCAAACAGGAGCGTGCCTGCCCCACCTGTTTTTATAACACATAACTGCCCAAATAAACATGTCTATGATCAGGATTCAACAAAGACAGCCAGTTTGCAAGACCTGCTAAAGGAAGAAGAATATTAAAGAATATGTGGCACATATTGTAAGAGAATTATAAACACGATGTAATGGGAACACAGAGAGGGAAGTTATTCCTTGTGTCAGAAGGACAGACGAAGGGTGTCAGAAGTAGATAGAAGAGAACCCAAAAGGGAGGCAGGAAGGCCTTGTGGACAGATTTGCAATCATAAAATTTTGCATTTGAAGCCAAGTGGAGGCCCAGCCTCTGTTTGGATCCCTGTAGTGATGGGGAACTCACTACCTAGAAAGCTCACCCCTTTGGAGGTCTCACCACTGCTCTGATCTGTGAATGACAGGCAGTAGCACGGTGGTTAAACTCACCACAGGCTTTGGAATCAGCCTGTCTGGGTTTGAATCCCAGACTCCACTACTTATTAGCCATATGACCTCAGGGAAGGCTATTTAGGGACTCTGGTGACACAGTGGTTAAGAGCTTGGCTGCTAACAAAAAGGTCAGCTGTTTGAATCCACCAGCTGCTCCTTGGAAACCCTATAGGGGCAGTTCTCCTCTGTCCTATAGGGTCGCTATGAGTCAGAATCGATTCAACAGCAACAGGTTTGGCTTTGGTGATGCCTGTTTCCTAACCTGTAAATAGTGATAATAGAGTTGTTGCAAGGATGGAAGGCAGGTGAAGAGATCAGCGTGGACTTGACATATAGGAATACTCAGCTAGAGTTGTCCTAAGACAACCAGAGCCAAGTGAGACTTGGGAATTTGTCATGGCTCCCCAAAGGGTGGTAAACCACAGAACCCCCAAAAGAGAACATCTCAGTAAAGTGAACAAAGTCATTATGAAATAGGTAGTCTCCTACCTACCAGAGAGGGAAGGAACAGAAAGTTAACTTTGATATCTTCATCTGTAATAGTCACTAACAATGACGTGCCCTGGAAATTTTTAGGCTGTACATGTCACTTTCAGATCACAGGGAGAGAAGAGGCTAGAGCAAGCCTTATACAAGGTAGACTCAGCTGTCTCAAATTGAGGGCTACAATTCAGGAGAAAGGCAAGAGCTAGATATGACCTTTAAAAGAGTTAAGCTAAAAGCACATTCTGGTTTGGTTTTTATCATATTCAAAGGACAGAGATATTAATTAACTGTCATTGGAAGTTGGGAATTCTTGTACTTTCACATTGTAATGGGGATTAATGGGGACATAGGAGACCGTGCTCCAAGCTTTGTATCACAAAATTTGTTTTGGGATTTTTTCCCCCCGTTTAGTGCATTTGTATTTGCAAGGTTCCTTACTGTGCCTCACTGGTTGTTTTTAATCTCTGTTCTCCTGAGCAGTTCATTTGGATGGAAGTATCAGGCCCAGAGAAAGGAACCATTTAGAATTATAGGGCCACAGAATTTTAGAGCTTTGAAAGACCATAGAGATTATCTAGTACCTTAGGATGGGTTCTCTAGAGAAGCAAAACCAGTAAATCCTATAAATACATACAGAGAGATTTATATCAAGGAAATGGCTCACACAGTTGTAGAGGCTGGAACATCCCAAGTCGGTGGGTCAGATAGAGGCTTCTCCTGATTTACGTAGCTGCAGGGGCTGGTGAATCCCAGATCAGCAGGTCAGAGAGCAGGGCTCTTGCTCATAGGCTGCAAAGATCGATGAATCCCAAGCTTGGCAGGCAAGACCACAGGTAAGCTGCTAGCTCAAGTCCCAAGAACTGGAGGTCAGACAAACAGGAGCCAGCTGCAGGATCCAGAGTGAGCAAAAGCTCACAAGCCTTTCCAGAATGTCTGTTTATATTCGATGCAGGCCACATGCCCAAGGAAACTTCCTTTCAACTGATTGGCTACTCACAGCAGATCCCATCATGGAGGTGATCATATATCAGATCTCAACATGGAAGTGATCACAACATAATATGACTGCCAAACCACTGAGAATCACGGCCCAGCCAAGTTGACACACAATCTTCACCATCACATCTAGTTACCCCATTTACAAATTAAGACAAGGAAGCTCAGAATAGCAAGTGATTTACTTAACAACATTCAGCTAGTGATAGAGTCTAGACTTGAATCCAGTCCTAAAATTTCCCTAATAATATTCATGTTCTTCCAATTTTTTAGGTGAATGAACTTGACTAAGTCTTTTAACCCCTTTGAGTTTCCATTTCTTCTTTTATGAAGAGAAATAATAATAATAAATACCAGAATTCACAGAGTTGCACTAAGGCTCAAATAAGATAGCGTGTGCAAGCACTTTGTAAACACTTTATACAATGCTATGAAAACTTAAGTTATGATGATTATTATTACCTGAAAAAATTCATCATGATATTGGGAAGTCAACCAAGACAACAACCTCCCCTTTCTAGTCATGCTTTTCACTTTGTTACAAAGGACAAAGAGTCAGATGTTGCAATATGTAGACTGCAAGAGAATGCTTTTATTCCCTTGAACTGCTACTAAGCAAAGGAAACAAAAGGAAGTCAGTATGGATAGGAGGGGGAGCAAGTGGCACCATGGAAATCTGGGCAGGGCAAATATTTATTTTCTCCAAACCAAATAGGATTTTGAGATTCTAATGATTTCTGAAAGCCATAGGCAAGGTTAGGTAAGGTAATGGAGCTAATATCTCTATATTTAAGTGACCAGGGCCTGAAGAGAAACTCGCTTTAAAATCCCCTCCATCGCTCCTGTGCGCACTCAGCAGCACAGAGCAGGAGTCCGCTCGAGGTGAGTCACGTGAGAGAGACGAACCTGCACTCATACTCTTCCCGCCGTCTTTAAGGTCCTGTACTCCACCGACTCCCCCAGTAAACGCACTTCCACTGTTAATAATTTAAATGATGACGTAGGCTCAGTGAGAAGAATCACCGTGAAACAGACAGAGCTATGTTGAGTGGAGTTCATAAATCTGTGACAACTCAGGACTGGGTTTTGAGGCATCTGTGTGGATGATGGGCCTGCTTGGGCACAGGAGAGGGGACATGGGCTCCCTGAATGAAGCTGCAGGCCAGGCCACCTCTTCCCCACTGAGGAAAGTCCAGGCTTCCATGCAATGGTACCTCCCTGGACCAGGTGCATTTTAATTTCCATTTTAGGGACATTGCTGCATCCTTGTATGCTGCATCTGCCCTGTGCAGATGGCCTGCATTAGAGCTTTGATGATCCTTGGCACTGAAAAGAGGTTTCAGCCTCAGAAATCACCTCAAAGTGGCCTTCTAATTCCTCTGGGGAACTCTCCCTGCACCTTGGGATTGTGGCAACATCACCTCAGTTCCAACAGCCAAGGAAGCAGGAATCTGTCATTTGGTACGACTCCCCATCTTTTTGCAAAACCCCTGCTCTTTAGGAAAGTTGGCATACATCTCTTATTATTAATGCATTACAACCCACTTCCCTCCCCCAAAAAAAGCAAAAACAAAACTTGTATGATGGAACAAAATTTACTCAGCACTTTGCCCTTAATCAAGTGCTGTAAATGCCGCTTCTCTAAATAGTTGCTCGCTGCAACTCCTTAACCGGTGGGATTCCTCAGGGCCCAGCTCCCCTTTCCAGCAGGTTTCTGTTCTATGGATTCTTAATTAAAATGCTGGGGTTATTGCCCTAGTAGGTTATACACTCTGAACACCATATTCTCCCTTCTAGCTCTTAATTTTCCCTTCTCTTCTAAGCCATTTCTCTGGCTTTCTGGAGACTGAAGCCAGGGCATCCTTTCTTTCCTCTCTGAACTAACATGGTTGAATGGTTGCTTGTCACATAACCAAGGGCACCTGCTTTGAGCTCTTCTGAAATCTCTTACCCAAGCCCCTCCCATCCAGATACACTGCCTTCAGACTGATTCAGGTCAATTCCATTCAACTGACATTTAACGAATGCCTACTAGTTGTGAAACACCAGGATAGATACTGGGGCAGGCTGTCTGTCTGTCTTTTTCTCACTTCCCATCCATTCATCATCTTCTATATACCTGGAGCATAAGATATAAGAAATCCTCACCTTATAGAAACTTGACTGGCTTCCCAACATGCCTGATTTGTCCTCTTTCTGGTATTTAAATCTATTAAACAACCATAATAACAATAACAACAATAAAACAAGAATCTCACCACTATCACTTTCTCTATCAAAACAGGAGGAATGAAATTCTGCAGATTTCCCCACAGCATTCATTTCTCTATCATTCATGCCAAAGAAGAAATTGTTTCATTCTGATAATGAAAATACACTCCTAATAGAAGGATACAGTTTAAATCATTTTTCCCCTTCTTCTATAGTCTTTATTATGGAGTGTTCTTAATAAGGAAACTGGACTGTTGTCAACGTACATTCCTCCCTGCTCCCATACCGCTCCTAATAGAAGGGTTAATACTGAGAGATGTTAATACTGAGCTTATGAGCACAGGCATTAAACCCTAGCTTTGAACCCTGAATCCTCCATTACTAGCTGTGTGAATGTAAAACAGCGGTAATAATAGTACCAAGCTCATAGGGGTTGTTGGGAAGATTAAGTTAAATGAAACAATACATATAATCTGGCACAGTGTCTGGCACAATGCCTACTCAAAAAATATGATGGAAAGAAAATGAGACACTAGAGTCATGGGGGAGTTTTCTTTTAGAAAAATGGATAATTTTTGTAATAACTTTCAGCTGCATTTGACAGAGTGTATCAGTGAGATGAACTTGATGGTTGTATTTCCTCCGATATAGTACTTGCATTTCCTTCTAATCGGATATCCATGGATTTGAATGCTCTTGAGCTGCAAAAAGGAAGAAAGAGAATAAGGAAAGAGGAAGGGAGGAAAGGAGAAATGAGTTGAAGGATACCAGTGGTCAGATGGGCTTGTGTCACATTTCGGCAGGACAGGTTTGTATGTTAATGGAAGATTGTATGTGTACACATATCAGCTTTTGAGGCAACTTCTATGATAAGGTAGGTCCCCACATCTCAGATGCTGGCAGCTTGCTGCTGCTTACCTGGAGGTGTCCAAGCTGGATGTGACCAGTTCCTCCTCTGAATTCAGTGCTTATTTGTACTCATTTAAAGTTGTTATTTCCCCTAAATCCTGCTTTGTTTTGTAGTTATTTTGCTACTCACAGAGTAGCAGCTTAGTGGCATTTCCTCATCTTCCTCAGTCCATTATGAGGTGGGTAGAACTGGATGGAAGGCTGCTATTTACTTGGTCCAGGTTCACATCTGCTGATAGGATGATGGTTTCCCTCTAGTACGGGGTCAATAAAACCCTAACGAAAAGGTCAGGGCAATGCCAAAGCTGGAGGGGGTATGGGAACATGGGGAGGGAGCAATAGTTCCCCTCAGTCCCATTGTCCCAAAGTGGCACCCCTTCACCAAGGTTTAAAAGGGGTAACGTTTTACATGAAGGTTGTTAAGATGATGATAGTAAAGGGGAATCATTGCAAAAGCAGAGGTCAGTCTGGTCAAAGCATCCGTGGTGAGGCTTTGAGACTTAGAGGAAAATGTCACAGTGTGGCCCCTTTTATGTACTCCCACCACCAAACACGCTTGTAGACTAAGAACCTCGACCCAAGCTTGCCCTTCTTGTGAAAAACTAGCTATGCGTTTGCTCAAAGGCCAACCCACTTTCGCCTACATTGTCCCTACATGCTCCACTGCATTCAGCTGAACTAGAACCAAAATCCTTACACCCATGGCCCCGAGACCCTTTGTGATCTGGCCAGAATCCATCTCTGATCTCTCTCTCTATTTTTTTTTTTTTTTGTCACTGTGCTTTGGTCACATGGATTTCCTTGCTGTTCCTCAAACACACTGATCATGTTTCTGTCTCAGGGCCTTTGTGCTTGCTGTTGCCTCTGTCTGGAATGCTTTACTCCAGCTGTATACATGGCTAAATCACACCCTCATTTCATTCAAGTCTACGATCAAGTGTCAACTCTTCAGGGAGGCCTTCTTTGACACTTGAGCTAAAGAAGTACCCATGTCACTCTGTATCTGCTTACCCTGCTTTCCTTTTCTCCACTCACCACCGGACATTATATTATTTACAGATCTATTGTCTGCCTTCCCACAGGAATGTGAGCTCCATGAGGGCAGGGACCTTGTCTGTTTTGTCCATTGCTATATCCCACTGATAGAGCAGTGTCCAGCACTTAGTAGGTGCTCAATAAGTATTTATTTCCTAAATGGATGAATAATGAGTGATTTTCATTCATTCATTCAATTAACAATGATTGAACGTCTACGATGTGCAAAGATAAAGACATCATAGTCTTTGCCTTGTAGGAGGTTGCAGTCCTGGTGAAGAGATAGACGTATAAACAGACACCAGGTATATCAATAGATATTTATGAAAATGTTTTGCAAGTACAGAGATAGAGGTATAGACGGGATTTTCTGAAACACGGGGTCAGAGAAACAGCAGATAATATGCCAACATTAAGTATACTCACTTGTTTTAGAAGTGAAACCATAAATAATCATATAATATATGGATCTGTGTGTGTGCATGTTGTGTGTGTGCATATGTTTAGTGTTTTTGACCGGGTAAGATTTCACAGAGTTTAGAGGAGGGCACAAAATGGCTTTGCAGTGATGTTACAGAATGTAAAAAAGCTAAAGAATTCACTGCCTTTTTCCCCCGAATGAAATAGAAGCAGCTACATTTCTCCCAGGTGGGACCCAGCACTGTAGAAGACCCACATATTTTTCAATAAGAGACTCATGTTTGCTGTGGTGCTAGAAACTTCTAATGGGCCTGTGAGGGTTGTAAATTATATCAAATAATTTTCCAGATACTAAGCTGTTGGTTTTTAAAGGATAGGGAAGGGAGAGATGAGGATAAAGCTTTCCTTGGACCCTGAAATTACACCGTCTTTCAACCACATTGAATAAATCTTTTTGAATGTTTAATGTTCATTCATTCAACAAACATCTGCTGAGTATCAACTATGTGAGAGGTACCATGCTGGACTATGGGGCTACTGTTGGTTGGTTTACTTTGTGCAGACCCTTTCTGATAAGGCTGCTTGAACTTGATGCAGATATTTTGTTGGTTTGTTTTAGCATTTCTATTTTATTACTGTTGTTTTATTGCATCCTTGTTGTAGCAAGTCAAACCATACAGAAATGTATAAATACGTGTAAAAGAAAAGTAACTAATGTTCCACTCTTCCTTCTCATTCTTACCACTCCCTGTAATGAATCTTTCTAGTAATTTGATGGGTATCTTTCTATACCATTATCTATGTGCAGACACACACACACACCACACAGTCTTTCCGTTTTTTTTTTAATCTTACAAAAAAACATCCTATCACACATATTACTCTGAAATGTGCTTTTCAGAACTCAGATACAATGAACATCTTTTCAGATTTTGTTCTTTTTGGTAGCTTCCTCATATTCTATAGAGTAGGCATAACATAATGTAGCTACTCATCTTCCTATTCATAAATCTTTAGATGAATAGAAATTATTTTTCTATAATATTAAAGGCTTAATAAACATCCTCATACATATTTTCTTGTATTTCAGTACTTTTACTTTAGTTCAATAAATTCCAATAAATGTGATTATGGTGTCAAAGGGTAAAAGCATTTTAAATTGTTTAATAAGTACTGCCCAATTACCTCCCCAAATGTTGTAGAAATTCATATTTTCTTCAGCACTATGTGAGAGTGCTTTTGTCTGTAACACCTTCCTCAGCAATGGATGTCATCGACAATTTTAACTTTTGTCAACAATGATAACAGTGATACCTCATTGTTGCTTTAATTGCATTTACCCAACCATTGCTGGTGTTAGGCATCTTTCATACATTTATTGGCCATTTTCATTTCCTAGTCTGTAAATTACATATTTGTTCATATCCCTTTGCCTGTTTTTCCTACTCAGTTGTCTTTTTCTTATTGATTTATAGGAGCTCTTTGTATATTAGAAATAACTCTTTGTTGGTCATACGTTACAAGAATACAAGATACATTTCATCATATATGTCTGCTTGTTGTAATTATTTCTGATTTTTAATTGTTTAGCTTGCTTAGAAAGCATCCTTCTTCAAGCTTTTGGACGTAGTACCTATCAAAAAATCTGACCTTAATAAGCCAGAGTCTTTGGGACAGAGAAGTGTCCATTTGTGGTGCTTTGTGGCTACAATGCAACATTTTAGGGTCTGCAATGCATTTATGGCAAAAAGACCATGTACATTATCTCTTCCCGATCTTCTCCTGGATTTTATTGGAGGTTTACCTGTCAGCCACAAACCTCGTATTCTGTCATCAATTCCTAGGATGCTCTTGCTAGAAAATGTTTGGGATTCTCTGAACCACAGAGTGAGAGTATTGAAAGCAGAGGTCATTAAAAGACAGTTTAGCATTCCCTAAAATCCCATGGCCATTTCTCTCACTGGGAAACATATGTAGGAAAATATTCAAAGTTTGGCATGGGGCACACTTACCCACAACCTTCCCATGGAATCCCATCTCTGATTGCCTTTTCTTCGTCCTCTCTTTGGTCCTCTTTCCTGAAAGGGTTATCAGAATTGCCAAACACATCTGGCAATTCTGGTTCTCTCGTCTTGGGAGTTGGGTTTTATTAAGAATCAATTTAATTAAAATATGCCATGTATTCTGAGTCCCTTGGTGGTACAAATGGTTAAATGCTTTGCCGCTAACAAAAAGGTTGACGGTTCAAATCCACCCAGGGGTGCTTCAGAAGAAACGCCTGGCAAAACTTCTTCCCAGAGATCATAACCATTGAAAACCCTGTGGAGTACAGTTCTACTTTGAAATGAACGGGTCACTATGAGTCAAAATTGACTCAACAGCAGCTAGTTTTTTTGTTTTCTTTATTTATTTTTGCCATGTATTGTACATCGGACATATTGTCAAGGAGTTGTTTTTACAGTTCTGGGCTTTGAGGACTTCAGCATACTACCACAGTAACTCATTCATTTGTTGCTCTAGACAGGACTAATGTTCTCTCCTTCATCAACAAGGATGACCTCAGAAAGTTACATGCTTCTCTAATGGTGAGAGTGGATACGGATGTGTAGATTTCCATAAACACTTTTCCTACACACTTAGTCCTTCTTCTGACTAAGCTATGAGAGAAAGCCAGAATGTTGGAACTACAGGTAATCTGAGGCGAGAAAACTGAGGCAGAGAGAAGTGAAGTGAAATAACATTTCCAGTCTCAGAGCACATGGTGGCACACCATGTCTTTGTAGATTTATGACAGCCACAACCACAACAGTAACAATATTTATATGTGGATTCTGGTAAATGCAAACAGGGTCTAACAGACCCATCAGCATGCCTATCACTATATCAGAGTTTCACTGACCGATTTCAGTACTCTTAAAGGAAATTCAGAGCCAGAGTTAGAGCAAGAAGGCCGTTTGTACCTCTGCACCTGTTTTGTAGCTATGGAAACTAAAACAGGGAAATGAAGTGATGTGTCCAAAATTAATGTAATTATTAGTAGCAGTGTCAGAATACAAATCTACCTACTCTGCTTATCTGGTCTAGCTCTCTCTCTGCTTCCTGTGTCTCCTCTAGGTTGGTGCAGTTGGTTGCAAGAGTAATTTTTGCAGTTGATGGTAAAGATTGAAGAACAACTCTTTGGAAGACTCAGGTTCTGTTGGGGCACAAGACTTATTGCCACCCTCACACTCCTTTAACCTGCCTAAGGAAGATTATGTTGTCTTGCTTATTCAGAAAATATGTATTCGTCATTCTTTATGTTAGAGGCTCAGTAAATATTTGTGGAATTGTATTGAACAGATTTGCGTTGTTCGGGTACCAAAGGTAGCAGCCTGAGTAAGTGACTAAGATTTTGTTTTACCAGTGGGGTTAAAAGATGCAGCCCACTGAAAATAAACAAACCCCTTTTTAACAATTCCACTGAAAACATATGCTATGTAATTGAATATAAGTACAAATAAGAGGCACCTGGTACAGCTTGTTCCAACTCCTCTTTTATTAGAATCTAAGTGGTAACATTCATTTCCAGGCAGTATCACTGATGTTGGTTTTGTTCATTATTAGGAGGTTGGAGTTATTGCGCTCTGAAGAGAGAGGCTCTGGGTTTGTAACCACCAAGGCCGGCAAGTAGCTGAAGAAGTGAGACACACTAGCTGATCTGCCTTTTATAGAGTCCGTGTGTCAGAAATCATCTTCAGAAAGTAAAGTGTCCCTTCCCTGTGGCCTGCTGTCCCAAGGGGGGGACGGGCGCTTTTTCTCCCTTGGCTGTATACGCGGCAAGCCTAGGCTTCAGCTCAGAAGATGCTGCCTGACTCCCCATCAGGTACCTGGGGGCAGCTGGAGGCTGGAAGCTCAGAGGACATGGTCCCGGTCGTGTTAGACTGTGAAGCCAGCTCAGAAAGCACCAGGGGCTGCAGTGGCTGAAGAGTCTGATGTTTGATTATTTTGATTTTAACTGGCATGAGTAGAATTTGTGGATGGGCTTCAGAACAGGGGGAAAGAGGAAGAAGAAGAGAGAAGCAGACCATAAATCAGAATAATGAGTTTGGGCTGACAAACAGCACACTTGCGCCACAATCTAAGCCCCTAATAGATATATTCCCGTGACTTTTGAGGGTGTGATAATCCTTCCAGCATGTTTTCTGTGCTAAGTTGTTGTTGTTATTGTGTGTCTCTGTGTGTGTGTGTGTGTGTAATCAAGGACAAAAATCAGTATTGGGTCTTTTGATTATTTTAGTAAGGAGAATGAGATTGTTTACCTCTCCCACATTCTTCACAGCTTATCTAGAAGCATTTTCAAAACCTGGAGACAGAAGATCACCTTTGGGGTTTATCCTCCCTTATTTCCTTATCAGCTTGGGAGGTTTCAAGGGAGAACAGTAGCCCAAACTGAGTCATTTTCCTGTGTCCCTGTTCCTCCTGAGAGGAGGGATGAAGGCTGTTTTCTTCCCATGGGAAACTCCGTGTGGAGTCTTAGCTGTCTTGAGGGAATTCACAGAAGCAGCAAGTGCACAAGGGGCCTGGGTACCAACTTCCTAAGAAAAATGAGTATCACTCCTCTCTTCTCTATCTTTGGGGTGAGGAGAGTGCCGCCCCAAAGGGAAGGTCAAAGAAACCTGCTACAGTTCTAGCTCTGCTATTTATATGTGTTACAGCCGTATTCCAAATGCCTAATGTTTTCTCTCACAATATGGGGCCTACTTGGGAACTCACCGCGTGGTGAGTGGTGGGTGCAGATCCAGGATTCTTGTCAGAAAAGAGAAACATTTCCACTTCACCTGATTGGTGCCTCAGAATTAGCACGGCATTCACCCCAGGGCTAGAGAAAGGACTTGCTTTCCTACTTCGCCACAAATTTTGAGTAGACACATCAGGTTCAGGGCAAGTTTTGAGGACATTTGGTGCTTGGGGCAGCTTCTTTTGAGGGGCATTGGGCATAGGGAGTTTGCTGTACTTAAGGAGTATGTTTCTGATTAGTTAGTATTAGCAGACCATTTCAGGACCCCGAAGAATTTGTAACCCAGACATCAGGCACGGTTTTAGTGTCCTAAAACCTCTGGATAAGATCGCTAAGTCCCCAACCCCCTCTAACTATGTTCATGAAAATATAACACTTTTTACAACATTTCTGCATATTTCCAAAGGGCTTAAACATCCTTGTGATTATCTCTGGCCTGCTCTGGCCTGCATGTTCCTTCTTCTGCTGAATTAGTTCATCTTAGAAATTGTCTCGATGTTTTCCTTCTGTGTTGTACAACATAGCAGAGGAAGTTAGCTCTCTTCCTTAATTTCCTTCAGCAAACCACTCACACGAGGTGTGTGTGTGCGTGTGTGTGTATGTGCGTATAGAAGACTTTACCAAAGTTCTGGTAAGACAGGAGAATTTACATATCACTATTTAGGCCCTTTTGCGACTTGAGTTCCATTTTCTACTGTTTTGCATGCTTCTCCTCTTCCTCCTTCCACGTTTCTTCGCTCACTCCTCTTCCCCCAAATTCCTGCCTGTTTTGAATGCATTTCAGTTTAACTAATGTCTTTATTTCCTTCTGACTCATGCGCTCAAGGTCTCATCTCCCCCTCAATTACCTTATCAAAGAGATTGTCAATAAAAAGATTATTCTTTTCCTAAGAATTCTGATGTGAGCTGAAAGCACTTTTCCCCCCAACCTACTACATAAATAAATATAGCAAAACAACAAACAAAAGGACCCAGTCTTGGATGTACGATTGATCGTAACATCATAGTAGTGATAGCAATAATATCAATACCTTGCATTTATTTGAAGTTTTCGAGTTCTCAGAATGCATTTCCTATATATTAACATATTTTATCCTCAAAGTAATCCCTATTATCCCTATTTTCAGATGAATAAACTGAGGCTCAGTGAGATGCCATGATTTTCCGTGGGTCACGCGGAACTAGGAACAGAGGGCAGGATCGCTGACATATCCAGAACTCTTTCTCCACTCTAGTGGTGTACATCCGACTTGCGTTAGTGCCCATTCGTGCCCTACACTGGTTGACTTCTGTGGTTCATTGCCACGTAAGAAATCAGACTTAAAAATTTTAACTATTTCTGAACTTCACAGATTTATATTTGCCACTGCTCTCCGTGGGCTTTAACCTGTGAAGAATTCACTTTCTCCTTTTTAAAAACCCAAAATACTTCAACTCTGCCCCTGGGTCTTCAGCCTTTTGTCACTTTCTGGAGTTCTAGAAACGCTGTTCATGGAGGCTGTGGAGGTCGCTTCAGGTGTGTTACCTAATTTAACATCTGGACTAATTGTCTCTCCCCATTGGCTGCTGCAACTTGGCAGCTGGCCTGTACGCACCATGTCTAGTTTCTTTTCCATATAGCATTAACAGTCTGCCTTTTCCATGTAAAAATTTCTCCAACCTGGATACTCTTCAGCACACAGGACCAAGGACATGTTGCAGCCCCAGCAGGCCAGGGGTTAACATTATTTCACACACAGGATTTCATGAACAGGCTGTGAGCCAGTGTTTGGTCCCCTTCACAGTCTCTTTCTATGGTTGTCCCACTCTGTCTCCCCAAGCATGCATTGTCTAGACCATTATGGACCCTATCAGCCGAGGTGCCATGACCTCCAGCTGGCCTCTGCGTGCTGATGCCCTGTCACGCGCTCCAATTGCGAGAATATGTAGAGGCGACCACAGCCTTCCGAGCCCTGCTTGTAGCTGTCAGGTCCTTGCCTCCTTTCAACAGCGTTGGTGACTTCTAGATCCTGCCAGCATTTTCTACCAGTGTGACATGTGTACTCACTCTGAAATGAAAACTACAAAGCTGTGGTTGGCCTCCCTTATTGGAAAAACTGTAATTTTCCAAGGCCTAGGCTGTTTTTCTTGGATGATGGGCTATAAGAAAGAACAGTGACAATACGACGAGATTGGTTAATTTACTTGCTATCAGCAACATTATTTTTTTCCTATTGTTGGAACATGTAGAGTTTTGTCGACTTATTGCTTCCAAGTCTTTCTGCCTCTGTATGAGACCTCATCTTCATCCCTAATTTGACAGGGGCTAAGCAAAAGCTTTTACAGTTTTGGTAATATTTTGTAGTATTTTTGTTAAATTTTTCTGGGCTCAGATAATAAAGAAGAAAAAATATGTTGCCATGCTTTGCACTTTAGAGGCAAAACAAAATTAGATACCTGTTACATAATATACTCACAACATTATGTAACAAGTGTTTTTATTGGAAATAATGTCCCAAGCTAGCTGTTTCCCACTTGCTGTGATTCATGCAAGGGTTGTACGTTAAACTCTTATTTACTAAACTCCGAGATGTGTTAGGCTGAACCCTATGGATTGCCATTTTTGTAGGTCAAAAGCAGTCAAATATTGGCAATTTCATAACGTTTCGCATGTATCAGCAGCACAAAGAAAAATCGAACAGGAAGTAGGAGAGGTCATCTAGTCCATCCCCCTGTCTCCAGCCAGGATTGCATTTCAGTCCTGCTCAGAAGAACCTCTTAACTCACACTTCTTAGAATATGTTGTCAAAGAATGAAATTCCTGCTACTGTTCTGGGCTAGTTAAGGGATTATAGATATCAAAGCTGGTATCAGGTCAATCTGGAAATTCAGCAGGAGTGGCGGTGACCTCTGCTCTTTAAGATCTTACGGGAAAACTTGTACATCGTATCGCTCTAGGTAGGCATCGTTGGGGTTTTAATAAAGTAGAAATATTCTCTCTTCCTTTCCCCTCTGACCAACCAAGCCTGCATTCCTATGCTCATCAAAACGCAGTGAAAACTGACTCTAGTTTGCAAGTGACTTGAGATTGTGCCTCAGATCTTCCTGAACGTGACAGTATCTGTTCAACAGCCTTCCTTGGCTATGTTAGCAGGTGGATGCTCTAAATGAAGAGAATGAATCTTCTTTATTCAAGCAATGGCATTTCCAGACAAAGCAAAGTCATGGGAAAACTCTTTGAACTCTTCGTAGAGTTTTCCTAACATGTGTATGAAAGCCAGATGCTCAGAGTGTTTGCTTTTCCTCCCAGACCTCTCGCTGTAGGCAGAGCCTGCGACTTCTCCCGATTCCCATTGTCCTTGGCCAGCAGCTCATGAACACTCAGAGGATTCAGCTCCGGGTATGTGTTCACTTGAGTGAGGACTGTTCCAAGCCCTGAGTTTGGTCTTCAATGGGCTGAATATTTTGTTGTCAATAAAATCATCAGCTGATCAGTCCTGAATGTGTCTATAAATAGCATGGGAAGGAGGGATGTTTAGGTACTGAATTTTTTTGAGATAAAGTGCACAGAAGCACCCTCCATTCATTTGCCTAGAAATTGAGCTCAAGAAAACCTTTGTACACATGAGATTCCAACATGACTAGTACAAGATTTGGCTGTGAATTGTATGATCACAGAAATTATGACATAATATGTCAACTCTGTTTTAAATGAGATAAAAGCACCAAATACAATCCCTAGCCCTTTACAGGCCTCCTCCTAATGCAGAGACGGTATAGAATAATTGGCTAAATAGGGAATATGAGCTCCTGTATCAGCCACTTGTATGTGTGACCTTCCAGAGTCTTAGTTTCCCTGTCTGCAAAGTGGGGTCCCTACGCCTCTCAAGATTGTCTCGTGGTCATAAAATACAATAGTGGTATTCTAGGCATTGGTGGTTCGGTGGTAGAATTCTCACCTTTCACGTAGGAAATCCAGGTTTGATTTCCTGGCCAATGTACCTCCAGTGCAACTACCACCTGTCTGTCACTGGAGGCTTATGTGTTGCTCTAATGCTGATCAGGCTTCGGCTGAGCTTCCAGACTAAGACAGACTAGGAAGAAAGGCCTGGTGTTCTACTTCCAAAAATCAGCCAGGGAAAATCCTATGGATCACAACAGTCTGATTCCATTGTGCATGGGGTTGCCATGAGTTGGGTGCTGACTCGACTGCAGCCGACAACAATAGTGACTCTGTACTCCTGTTACACAAGTACTACGAGTAGGTGGCTTTAAAGAACAGGAATTTATTGTCTCATAGTTCAGGAGGCTAGAAGTCTGGATTCAGGGTGTGACTCTAGGGGGAGGTCCTACTTTGTCTATGTCAGCTTCAAGTAGCCTGCGGTCCTTGAAGTTCCTGGGCTTGTAGATGCATATAGTGTGTGTGTGTCTATCTTCATATGGCATCTTTCCCTCGTGTTTGTTCCTGTGCCTATTCTGCTCTAATTATAACTCAGAAGTGATTAGGTTTAGGACTCACCCTCCTCTGGTATGAACTCATTAATATAACGGAAGAAAAACCTTATTTATAAGCAGGATCACATTCACAGGTACAGGGGCTAAGACTTCAATACATGTTTTTTTTGGGGGGGCGGGCACGATTCAATCTACAACAAGTAAAGAAAAGAATGCCTCGAGCAAAGGACTCTGCAACTTAAAGGTGTTGGGTATATTTACCCTCCAGGCCTGATCTGTGTTAGGCCTCAGATGTCTTTGCGTGATTGGACAAAGGACTGCGCTAGTGCCTCAGAAGTGAATGTTTCTTGAAATAGATGAGTGGCTTTGAGTTCCCACCGATTTCTCACCGAGTCATCATAAAGCAGCTCTGGTGGTGAAGAGCTGAAAGAGGAAGAAGGATTTGGGACTGACTAGGGGAACCTGTGCTTAAGAGCTCAGCTGCTAACCAAAAGACTGGCAGTTTGAACCCACCAGCTGCTCCTTGGACACACTATGGGGCAGTTCTACTCTGTCCTATAGGATCAGTCGGAATTGACTTGATGGCAATGGTTTTGTTTTTTTGTTTTTTTTTTGGTGGGAACCTGTGTAGCCCTGGTAGTGCACTGGTTAAGAGCTTGGCTACTAATCAAAAAGTTGGCAGTTTGAAGCCACCGGCTGCTCCTTGGAAACCCTTTGGGGCAGTTCTACTCTGTCCTATAGGGTCACTCTGAGTCGAAAATGAACTCGACGGCACCGGGTTTGGTTTTGGGGGACCCTGTTACAAAAGACCCTCCTTTCCAACCAGCCTTCTATCTCCTGTCTTCTTGCAGCTTGTTGTTAACTGGGGATCTCGGTCCAAACCCAGTTTTCAGTGGTCTAATGAAAGCCACAGCCTACTTAAATCATTTTCCTGTGGCCTTTAACCTAAAAAGATTACATGTCAGGAGGAGGGAGGAATTGCCGAGGACAAGCCTGCTGTCAGAGGACAAAATCAAATTTTTTATGTGATGTTGCTGCATTAAAAGGGCCAATCTTGTGTCATGTAACATGTGAATAATGACTGTAGCATGTGATGTCAAAATTTTTCACACGCCTCATAAATAAATTCAGCCACACCCCTCCCCCAACCACCACCCAAAGGCTATCCGTTTTTGAACCTCAGCTTGCATCCCAAATTAAGAATGCGTTCAGAGTCAAGGTTAAAGGTACAGTATCCCCTTTCAAAAGGCACATGTCATTGTCTCTGCAGAGAATGATAAATAACATTTGAAACAGGCTATCAATTGTCAAGATTGCGCCTCCTCCCCTTCTCCTTCATCTTCTTTTCTTTTTTAACCTAACTTAGATGAAGGTCTGAGCCTTTGGAAAGAATAGATGTTGTATTAGGCCAAGGATTGATGAAATTTTCTTTAAGGAAAAGCCACTTGAGTGAGATCCCTATGGGGAAAACAATCATATAGTCAAACAGTTCAGTGGTCCTCAAGAGTGAAGAAGCTAGATACAGCACAGCTGCAATTAGTATTAACAGCATAGCCAAGCAAAGTGCTTTTTATTGTAAGACGCATATTTTCATCTGAGACATGTCTGCTTGTGTGGAGACACCAGGCACAGATACTGACATTAGTCAGAAAACCTAAGATGCTGATGTTGTTTGCCAATGGAATCCTGCCTATTCATTATCTATCGTGACCAACATAAGTGACTTTCAGAGATAATCAAAACTCTCCGTGAGTCTAGCACACCCAGTATCATTCCCGTTCTTTTAATCTTGACGATTGGTCAATGGTAAACGTAAAGGGAGATTTTTCTACAAAATTCAGCTTTGTTGAGAGCTCCTCTTGCTGACGGAAAACTGCCTCTTTATTCCCCCAAAGGACAGCATACGTCTTTGTTTTTCTATTTTACATAGGGTCAGGAGGAGGAAACAGGCAGGGCGTGATAGCTGAGAACCAGGGCACAGAACAGGAGGGGGAATTTTGCTTAATTTTCGTAGAGGCTCAAGTCCCCCGTCTGCCCTTTCTGTCTGTCCCTCCCTTGTCTCCCCACCTCCAAACAAAGGCAGCATCTTTCTCAGATAATGCCGTGCGCGCGTGTCAGAAGCAGATGACGTTCTGGGAATGTGCATGGTGACCTGCTCTGTGTAACAGACATCAACCCCAAACCATACAGAAGTCACTACATCTGTTTTGGCTTTGTTCGCAGCACAGAGGGGCGGGGGGTGCACTCTATGGTCAAGGGCCAAACTACATGTCATATTTCATTACCTTCATTAGCTACTACAGAAGGCTGCATTCAAAGGAAAGGTTGGTTAACTCCTGAGCCGCCAGCCTTGTCTAACGACCATGTTCACCTTAACCGACTGTTCGCCATTCTCCTTTCATTCATGCTGTGGGCTCTGTTTTAACTAAACTGTAAATCAGCCCTTAGGTCCACAATTTCATCCTCTTAACTTAAAGGAGGCACGCTACTGTTTTATCCTAGGTAGCTACTTACAGGACCGCTGAACATCTGGAACCCATTAGGACAAATGCTAGTGTAAACCCAATGGGGAGAGCGTATTTAGAATTAATAAAACCTTCCTCTTTTGTTTTGTCCACAGTTGTCTTTTTCTGTTCCACCTCACATTATTTTTGTGATTTAGTATCGCCAGCTCCTTTCTGGGAATCTTGGTTGCTGTAGTGCGATAAGATCGTGTTTACTGCCGCTTAGCTCTTTTCGTGGGAATTTGCATAGTCCCCACCCCTAGAAATAGACGCTGCTTTCCCATATTCATGTTGCATTTCTTCAGGCGTAATTTATAATCATTAAAATAAAAGCTGATAAATATATAAAGTAGATCTTTATATTGTTTGGCTATAAAAATGCCCAGATTTCATGTTGCATATCCACTATATCATGATTCTGTTTAAAATCGTTTGTGGCCCGCTCATGCTGTTATTTAATATTATGAAGAATGGCCAATTGGACCGCATAGGTCAGAACACACCTGGAATTAAGTCTGGAATTTTGATTCTTTGTTCTGGCTCTGCCATTGATTTATCGCTTGGTATTAGACAAAGCTCTTGCCCTTAATTCCCCCATCTGTAAACCCAGGATCGTTATACCATTACAAGGTTCTATGAGCTTGAATGACTTTGTTTTAAGGTATTTTGAAAGACCTGAGAAGACAAGATTTTAGAAAACTACATTTAGGGTACCACAACATTCTTTTATTTTAATTAATATATCATTGAAAGAGCTAAACCACTGGTTTGCAAAGTATGGTCACTGGACCATCAACATCACCTGGGAACCGTTTAGAAATGCAAATTCTCAGCCCCACATCAGGCCCACTAAAGCAGAAACTCTGGGGGGTGGGGTAATTCTGATGCACACAAAAGTTTAAGATCTATACATTTGACTTCAAGTCCAGGAGTTAAACCCACAAAGCCCCATCAGTCAAGACAGATGTTGGAGTGGAAGCTGAACTCAACAAAGATTGCACCTGGAACCTGTTACCTGAAAGCCACTTCACACCTGTAGGTCTAGTTCCAACCCATGAAAGATGCCAATACAAAATTGTTTTTCTGGTTTTCAAATGCGATGTACAATTTCTGCTGAGGGTTATTGGCAGGTAAAGCGCAAAGCCTACTTTATAGGCCAGTGTCTGTTTAATGATGTCTTGGATACAGTTTAACAAGTTAGGAAAATAAACTCAGGATTAAGATTGACAACAACTACTAGAATTAGGTCATCAAATTGACATTTGGGACCCCAACATACACAGAGGTGGATGGTGCTTAGAAGGCATCTAGAATTTCTCTGGAGTTGGGACACTAACATGAAGATAGTTACTTTGTAAATTGTACCCTTGGCGGTCAAAAGAGAGGAAGAAAGGCAGAAAATAATATTTAAGGTCAGAATTACCGAGATTCTTGTGGCTGAGTCACAACGTCCATCCTTTCACATTTTACAAGAGTTTTTGTAAAATAAAAACAAACTGCAGAGTGGCTATCCAATATGTCATGTGGGTTTGTAAATCAGTAGGCAGTGCATGAATTGTAAATGCAGAAATATATGCTGTAAATTGGCTTTTAGTGTATATCTGGATTTAGTGCTACTTTGTGCCTATAATCACTATTCTCGTTAAAGAAAAACAAAACTATACTTCCTTTCTTACCTTCTTTTGGTGTCTGAGATGCCGTAAGATCCAGGGCATAAACTGAATTTGAGAAAAGGGCCAACAAATAGGGCAATATTTGGTTCCAATTTTTAACCTGAGAACAACCAACTCATTTCTCCCTCCTCTAAATTTGTTCCTAAGTTTGATCCTACAATGAGACCTTTTGCATGGCAAGTTTCAGCCTGGAGCAAATTTTTATGGCTGAATTATAAACCCTGGAAAATAGGGGTTTATAATGGAAATGCTGACACAACCTCCACTCTGGGGGCGAGAGTGCAATGCGGTAATAAATGAGGCAGAACAGCAAAGTGCTGCTTTTAATTTAGCATTTAGTAGGAGAAAAAGGCCTTGTTTACTTCTTCTTTTTCATCTTCTTCTCTGCTTCCAGGACTTGCGACCATTATTTTGAGATGTATTTTATAATAAAACCTCAGTGGTTATGTTGCCTAGGGCTTGAGTATCCATTTCAGAGGAGAGAGAGATAGAGAGAAATTTTTGAAGCCCAAAGAAGCATATTCTGTTGACTGATTATGTTTTGACTGCACAGTTGCTGCTTTGCAATGTATTTATTACAGAACAGATCTGCTACTCTCCTGTGATCCAGAAGCGCCCCGAACATATGATCTTATTTTGACATGTCTGTAACAGTAGCGGTAAAAGTAATAATAATATTTGAAATGCCTTCTAGCACTTTTCATTTCAGATATTAATGTGTTTCGAACACATGGATTACAGCCTTTGCAGTTAATTGTGTCATGTAGTGTAGTGTCTTTCCGCATTGTCCATAGTCTCATTTTGTAAATAGAGAAACTGAGGTGATTACGTGCTAGTGGGTTTTCTATAAATCCAAGTACGATCTCTGCATGAGAAGCATTAGTCTGGAGATAATAAACAACTTGAATCCTCTTCTTTATAAATTCACAGGCTAATGAGGATGGCAAGAATATAAACAAGGAAAAAATGATGTGTAAAACTATTTAACAATAGAAGCCTGTTGTAAAGTCGCTTCACAACATGGGCATTTGCCTACCCCTAGCCCTGACCTCATCATTCTTATTTCTTCAGAATGGTCTAAGGATACAAAATCTCTTGCATACACCTGTGCTGGCCATTTAAAACTGTCTTTCTCTCTGTACCCAAGAGGGTGACCCCTTCCTCCCTTGCCCTGAAATCTCTGTTTAGGTTTGACCAATAGGAGAGCTCAGTAGAAGAATGGAGGAAAGGAGCGGTATTTATTCCTCTGGCTCCCTCCCTCCCTAGCTCTGAATGGGTTGTATTTCTCTACTGAAGATCATAGCCCCTGTCTGCAGCCCTTTCCTATAACTGCTGATAATCTTCTCTCCCTTTGTACCTTCAGTCCTAGGGGTGCTAACAGCTTCCTGCTGTTGCTAGCCCCAGGGTGCTTCAGTATCTCTTCTGGGTTTCTCTAAACCCTGCTCACACCTCTGCAAATAGTCCCTTCATTAAACTCTCGTAAGTTATCCCATTAGAGAGTGTGTCATTTGTTTATTGCTGGGTCCTGAGCTTATACAAAACACACACACACATACACACACTTTAAGAAATCAGTGACAGGGTTTAGGCCGGAATTTTATACAGTAGGTCTAGTCCAATGTTGGGGTTTGTGGTGAGTACATTATGAAGTCACTTCTTATGATTCCTAGGCCAGATAATGCATCCATCATGCAAGGCAGCAAGCCACTGAAATTACATCAGATTTACAACATCATAAAATTTCATTAAGATGAAGCTACATGAAACTTATCCCCCTTCATTCCCAGGACTAAACAAATGGTGCTGGAATTCTTAATGAACCCAGGTCTCACCAAAATTGGTAATACTGGCATGAAGATGTTGAAGAGAATTAAACCAGGAGCTACCGAACGTGCCACTCCATGGAACATCCTGAGAAGCTGAACAGTACTTATATTGTTGCCATCAATTTTCTTCAGTCATCCAAAATGGGACACATGAGGCCTCTTGCTAAGGTTGATCATTGCTTGCACCCACCATAGAGAATCCTGAGTGCATTTTAACCATAGTGTGTCTTGTGCTTTATTGAAGGGTTCACACTATTGGGTTGCTTTTCTCTCTGATAATCCACTGGAAGAATTAGTGGTGATCGTTCCTTAGCATTCCAGAGAGGAACTAACCCCATGATGAGATGGAGGTGGTTAGCCAGAAGGCATTTCCTAAGAAGACATACTTCAGAAGCATGGCAGCTTGAACACACGCGTTTATCTCTGCTCACTCTCAATACCTTACTAAAATGACAGTTAAGATATAAAAACATAAAAGCACAAGGACAAAAAGAATAGAAGAGGAAGTGATGGCAGATAAGAAATGTCAACAAGATTTTGGAAGCTGGAAGACAACTGGACTGATGGTAACTGATTGAGTGGATGACAGAAAGATAAAACTACATGCCCGCTAAAGGCAAAGTCAAGAATTGAGCCACTCTGGTGCTAAACCATGAAAGACTTGGCTATTGGATGTAGTGGGTACTGGTGTGGGTGTGGGTGTGGATAGAGATGTGAACAGGAGAACTGGTTGGAAGTTACATAGTTGATCATCTAGACACTCCTACCCTGCCTTTCTCCAACTTCATCAGAAGCCTGGGACTCTGGAGAGGTTGGACAGGCTCTGACTTGGAGACCATCATGCACAGGTGAATGAAGGAGGGTATTCCGTGCATGTGGGAATTAAGTGAAAGTCTATGTCCTGAATGGTGAGGCCTTCTTACCCCTTCTGCCAGTTGGTTCAGAGAATGTGATCAGCCAGGCTTAACAGGTTGGCTAGAAATTGAGGGATTTCTTTCTGAGGACATTGACCAGCCCAAGAGAAAAGATCTACAGATAGTGTCAGTTGGAATCCCAAAGAAACAACCAGGTCCCCTTCTAAACACAGAGGCCCCAATCCCATAGAGAGCTTCCAACAGATTTTTTTAAGTGTCTAATTCTTAAATATAAATTAACAGACGACATTCCCCCAGATATTTGAGGGCACCTTTACCATAAAGACAGGAACAAGAAAATTTTAAAAGGAACTCGGGGGAAACAGAAACAGGGCAGAAAGCAGAAGAAAACATAAAAACAAAACCAAGATACTCAGAGAGAAAAGAGAAAATGGGACATCCATGAAATAAGAGTAGGATGCTATTAGAAAGGATCATTCACGACCAAAAATGGCCTCTAAGTACCCAGGCAACAAGTGAACAGAGCAGAATTTCATATAAATAAGGAATAAAAATTTCAAAGATGAAAACAATCCCAATCTCAATGACATCAGATTTCTCAATAGAAACTCTGGAAACTAGTAGGCAATAAAGTAATGTCTAAAATGTGAGTAAAAATGAATTACAATGTACAATTTAATACTCAGTGAACTTTTGCTTAAGGATGAGGGTAGGATTTACCACCTCTGTAACTTTTCTTAGAAAATTATTGAAGGATGTGCTTCACCAATAAAGATGAAAGAATCTAAGAAAGAATATATTAAAAATCCAGGAAATGAATGATTCAACACTACAGGGATGCAAACGGAATTCTTAGAATGGTGATGAAGAGACATCTCAGGATGACTGTTGAGCAGAAGGCTTAAATAGAAACCCAGATATCCTGGAGCAATAAGACATACGGCTTCTAGGAAGATGTCACTAAGAAAAAAAAAAAGATAGATTACTTGATGTGTTTAAACATATTCACAGGAAATTCTTAAGCTTGCAGAGACTTTAGAAATAAATTAATGGTAGATACGTAGAAAACCAGCTAAATGAAAAAAACCCAAGTACATTATTAACTCCTGGAAAAACAAAAAGTTGTGTAAGAAAGGAACTGTAATTATAATAAATCATATAACTTATGTGTGAACAAAATTTGTGTAGTAATAATACAATTATAATTCAGATAATAATATTGCCTTAACAAAAATTGTTATGTAACTGTATCTGGAGACTCCGTGTGTGTGTGTTTGTGTATATTTGTACACATGTGTGTGCTTAGGGGTTGTAAGAGGTCTAAATCCTAATTTTCTTTAGTATGAAATCAGTAGGTAATTTTTTTTTAATTGATAGTTGTGTTATAATTATATTGTCAGGAAGGAAATGTATATTTGCTGGGAAAAGCCCATCTGGGGAAATTAAGGTAGAAAAAGAGACAACATTCCCATCTTTTGTGTCAATGAGGAAAGTGTGTCAAAGGGTGATAACTTCAGGTGAGGGCTGTGTTATGGTCAACATGCGGGAGAAGCCCCAAACTGTAGCGTTTCAGACAGCCACAGGCCTGTCCAGCATAATCTAAGTTCTCATGGTTAGCTCTTTTCTATGAATGAGACACTTGGGATACTCTGTCCCTGGGTGGTGCAAAGGATTAACATGCTCAGCTGCGAACCAAAAGTTTGAAGGTTCGAGTCCATCCAGATGTGCCTTGGAAGAAAGGCCTGGCAATCTAATTCCTAAAAATTAGCCATGGAAAACCCTATGGAGCACAGTTCTACTCTGACACACATAGGGTTGCCAGGAGTTGGAATGCACTCAACAGCAAGTGGTATGGACTACAAAAAGAAAACACTGATGAACTCCAGACTTTCTGGAGCCATGGAAGCTGGATAAGTCCCTAAAACTATTGCCCTAAGGTAATCTTTGTGTGTGTGTGTGTGTGTGTGTGTGTGTGTGTGTGTGTGTGTGTGTTTATTGTTGCAGTTTAAGTGAAAATTTATATTTCAAGTTACTCTCTTATACAAAAATTTATACATACATTGTTATGTGACCCTAATTGTTCTCCCTATACTGTGACAGCACACTCCTTCTTTCCACCCCTGATTTCCCAAGTCCATTCAACCAACTCCTGACCCTCTCTGCCTTCTCATCTCGCCTTCAGACAGAAGCTGCCCATTTAATCTTATGTATCTACATAAGCTAAGAAGCACATTTTTCACGAGTATAATTTTTTATCCCATAGTCGACTCCAACCTTTGTCTGAAGAGTTGGCCTCAGAAATTGTTTTAGTTCTGGGCTGATAGAGAATCCAGGGGCCATGCTTTCTGGGGTATCTCCAGTCTCAGTCAGACCATTAAGTCTGGTCTTTTTACTAAAATTTGAGTTCTGCACCCACCTTTCTCCTGCTCCATCCGGGACTCTCTGTTGTGTTCCCTGCCAGGGCGGTTGTTGGTGGTAGCCAGGCACCATCTAGTTCTTCTGGTCTCAGGCTGATGAAGTCTCTGGTTTTTGTGGCCCTTTCTGTCTCTTGGGCTAATACTTTCCTTGTGTCTTTGGTGTTCTGGTAAAGTTTTTAAAACCCCCAAAAATCAAGAAACATCAGTAAAAGCAGATTAATTAGAATCATGGAGGCAAATACTGGAAGAAACACCTAGAAGTGTTATAAGTGGTTTCTTCTGAGGAACAGGAACGGGAAGGGGATAAAGCAGGGGACAATTATTCCTTGTTAGAGGTCTTACAGAATTATTTGGCTTTTTCAAACTATGTAGATGTATTATTTTGTTTAAAATAAATTTTAAATCTTTCTGGAAAAATCTGTAGTTTTTCCCATTTTGGTTACGGATAAGGAGAAGACCTACATTTGTCTTGTATCGGTAATGCTTTCTAGGTGCCAGGTACTGGGCAAATACTTGACATGCATTTTCTCACTTAATCCCCTTGACAATCCTGAGATATTGGTTCTTCCCATTTTACATGAGAGGGAATTAAAGTTCAGAAAGGTTAAGCAATTTGCTCAAGTCACATAGCTCTGTATGATTCCAGAGCCCAAATGTTTACTTGTCTCTTTTTTCTCTATCTGCCATCTCTCCAAGACAGGACAAATATCTTCTTTCTGTGATTTGTCATCTTCCTGTGATTTGCTTCCCCACAATTTTTTAGTGAGGCTTTGCTCATGCTAGTCCTAAATGGGAGCAAGAGAGTGGGCATTTATACCTCTACATTCAGCAGTCATTGGCTACAGGCTGTACCTATAGGAGGCTAACCTTGGGTGGGGCAGCTTTCTTCACCCAGAGAAATGCCTAGGAGGAGCTCAGCTGTGAGCTGTTAGCAGCCAATTCTCTGGAAGCCAAGGAAATGAGCGCTGCTGATCTGAAGGGGGATCTCGGCTTCTCACCACTGGCATCCCTTTCATTGCCTAACAATTAAGGTGTGCCTGACTCAAGCCATGGTATTTTCAATCGCCTCATATGCATGCAAAAGCTAGAAAATGAATAAGGAAGACTGAAGAAGAATTGATGCCTTTGAATTATGATGTTGGTGAAGAATATTGAATATACCATGGACTGCCAACAGAATGAACAAGTCTGTCTTAGAAGAAGTTCAGCCAGAATTCGTCTTAGATGTGAGGATGGTGAGACTTAGCCTCACATACTTTGAACATGTTATCAGGAGGGACCAGTCCCTGGAGAAGGACATCATGTTTGGTAAAGTAGAGGGTCAGCAAAAACAGGAAGACCCTCAAGGAGATGGTTGGCACAGTGGCTGCAACAATGGGCTCAAACATAGCAACAATTGTGAGGATGGTGCAAGACCAGGCAGTGTTTTGTTCTGTTGTACATAGGGTCACTATGAGTCAGAAGTGACACCATGTACCTAACAATAACAACAGCAGCAGCATCTAGCATTTTTGTGCTGCTACAGCATCTAAAGCTGGGAAAGAAGGTAGTCCCATAAACTCATGTACTCTTAAAATTTTTATCCCCTTGTCAGACATAGAAGAAATACAACCAGAATGCTCCTTAGAAGTGAGGGTGGCAAGACTTCAGCTCCCTTACTCTGGACACATCATCAGGAAAGACCAATTGCTAGAAAAGGACTTTATGCTTGGTAGAGGGTCAGCAAAAACGAGGGAAACCTTCAATGAGATGGACTGACAGAATAGCCACAACAATAGATTCAAACATACTAGTGATCATGAAGATGGCACAGGACCAGGCACCATTTCATTCCGTTATAAGATCACCATAAGTTGGAACAACTAAAGACATTAGAGTAAGTTAGGTTATTCTGTGGTAACAAATTAACTCCCAGTTTGCAGTGGCTTAACACAACAAAGATTTATTCCTAATTTATGACACATATCTAATTCAGCTCAGTTTGGCCCTGGTGGTGCAGTAGTGAAAGAGCTCAGCTGCTAACCAACAGGCCAGCCGTTTGAATCCACCAGCCACTCCTTGGAAACCCTATGGGGCAGTTCTACTCTGCCCTATAGGGCCACTATGAGTTGGAATCTACTCAACAGCAGCAGATTTTTTTTTTTTTTTTTTGGTTGATGGAAATAGTCTACTCCACACAGTAATTCAGGGACCCAGGCTTTCAGGTCTACCATTTTGCATCAGACCACCTGGAACCTGGAATCTGAAGCATGGTTTCTAACCAAAGGAGGTCTTTCTGTAGTGACCGGAACCCTGCGTTGGCCAAGGGGTGGGGCCTGTCAGGGCTGCAGTCTGAGCTTTTATCGACTTCATGGGAAGGTTTCCTCATTTATGAAATAGGGGCTCATGTTAGAGAAGGTCCCTTCCAGCTCTAAGCTTGTATGACTCTGGTTATAATCTACACCAGGAATTGGAAAATGTGTTCTATAAAGGACCAGATGGTAAATATTTTCAACTTTGCAGGTCATATGATCTCTGTTGCAATTACTGTACTCTGCTCTTGTAGTGTGAGACAGTCATGGATAATATGTAAATTAATGAGCATGGCTATGTTCCAGTAAAAACTGTTCTTATAAAAATGGGCTTTGGGCTATAGTTTGATGAACCCTAATCTACATCAGTGGTACTAAAAGTGTAATCACAAGACTAACAGCAAGGGCATTGTTATAGATGGAATAGTGTGCCCCCAAAATGTGTGTCTGCTTGGCTAGGCCATGATTCCTAGTAGTGTGATTGGCCACCATTTTGTCATCTGATGTGATTTTCCTGTGTGTTGTAAATCCTACCTCTATGATGTTAATGAGGCAGGATTAGAGGCAGTTATGTTAATGAGGCAGGACTCAACCTACAAAATTAGTTTGTGTCTTAAGTCAATCTCTTTTGAGATATAAAAGAGAGAAGCAAGCAGAGAAACAGACCCCAAGAAAGTAGTGCCAGGAGCAGAGTGCATCCTTTGGACCCAGGGTCCCTGCACTGAGAAGCTCCTAGACGAGGATAAGAATGACGAAGAGGACCTTCCTCCAGAGTCAGTAGAGAGAGACAAAGGCTTCCCCTGAATCTTTTGCCCTGAATTTGGACTTCTAGCCTACTAGACTGTGAAAGAATAAACTTCCGTTTGTTGAAGCCATCCACTTGTGGTATTTCTGTTACAGCAGCCCTAGATAACTAAGGCAAGCATCACCTGGGAACTTGTTAGATATGCAAATGTTAGACTCCACAACAGACCTGCTGAATAAGAATCTTTGTGGGTGGGGCCTTAAGAAGCTCGTAAGATAAAATTCTAAGGAATACTAATGTCTGAGAACCTCTGATCTCAGTAAAAAAAAAAAAAAAAGAAATTTAGTGATTCCCAGATTTATCTAGATATCATGCTCTCTTTCTCAGGTGATGAGGCAGGAAGTGTTAAATAAAATAACTAGTTTTAACACTCCCACCTCCTTCAAAGCCCTCAACTTACATTTAACCCTGTTATCTTCCCAAGCGAATCATCCCTTTCTGTTTTACTCATCAAAATCACTGGTAAAGCTTTTAATATTGAAGAAGAGAAAGCTGTTGCTCTTACATACAAGTCTTCTTCATTATTGCTATTGAGTAACTGCTAGGACTTTTCGTGTGTACCCAGGGACTTCCCAGGGAACAGCAAATAGGAGTCTAAAATAAGCAGTCTTTAAATAGTAATAATCCTTAGCAGTTATGTCGTACTTTCATGGGAGGTAATCTACCGGTATATCTACTTTTCAAAATATGAAGTTATTTATAATTGAAAGAAATTAACAAAGATAGAATGAGTCAGCCTCAGAATTCAACCAGAATGAGTCTTGCTGGCTCATAGGAGTCCGTAGTGGCTAAAACCACTCCAGTCATAATTTGGAGCTCTGGGTTCCGTGAAGGGAGACAAGAAAGTTTAGGGAGTCTTGAGAGAATTGTTTCATCAGGGGTGATATTTGCGGCTGTATAGTAGGAGTGTAGCTCCAGCACTCGCTGTTGACTTATGCCTCTCTGCCTTGCGTTTGCATTTGTGGAACTGTTTGGTTTAAGGGTTGCACACACTTACACATGGCAGATACTCTGTATGGATTTAGTAAATCAGAGAATGAGTGTTGTGAAGGATTTTAGAACCCAGGAAAGTCAACCTCATTTTTTGGTTTTTCTTCGCAATCTCATCCCAAAATGAATCTCCTCCTCTTCTCCCTCCTTTTTCTCCTCCTTCTGGTGAATTATATACATCACTAACTTAAAAAGTAACTTCTGGACAGTAATTATAGTTAGATCATGTGTCATTCTAATATGGTATTATTAGATTCACTGATTTTACTCTAGTGGTGCTTGAATATGTGAATTTGAGCTCAGTCAATTAAAAAAAAAAAAAAGGGACTCTCGGAATTCCCAAGATAACATTTGTGCAAATATTGATAGACTCAGAAACACTACAGTCATAAGTTAGTTTCTTTCTTAAAAATATGAAACACAGATTACTGCATTTTACTCTGTGTAGCCATCTCCTGGGAATTCCAGCCAGATCCTATCCCGGGGCAGGTCTGTGGACAGTCAGGGCTGTTACAGAGCAGATGAGTCTTAAGATGCTCAGAGGAACCATTTAGTTCCCACTTATCTTCCCAGAGCTTGCTGGTAGCTTTGTTCATTTCCCTTCACTAGTGAATTTTCCATTTAGAAACTTTATGACTATACTTCACAGAAGAGGTACCTTCCCATGTATGTTATATTTTCATTCATTGATATTAGAATGTCCTTTCATTAATCAATATTCTATACCTTATTCAAGATCCAGCAAAACATCTTCCCATGAGCTCCCCAGTTTGAAATGATTTTGATTTTCATAGAGCTCAGGTACAAATTATTAGTCATTGTTTTTGTATTGACCTGGTTTCTCGTGTTGTTTTGAATAATTGATTAAATCCTACATCGCCATTTTATTTTCATGAATTAGGTGAAACTGTAAGCTCTTGGAAGGCAAGAATAATGTGTTTAACATCTTTGTAAATCCTTTCCCATTTAACACAGTGAAAAGGCACACACTTGGCAAATGATTGTCACCCTGACTAGGTAATAAGCAAATACCTCAGTGGTCCTTCTCACATATTACTATTTTCCCTAAGTCTGATTTTTGAAAATATTTAGAGCCCAGATTAAAACAGGAGAATATAAATTGCTACTACCTTTCAGGGGTTTATTGTGATAAAATTTTAAACCAGGATTTGTAGAGTGCTCTGTATTTTCCAGAGTATTTCACCATTTGTTTAACACGCACAGCAACCTTTGTAGACAAGGGAAGGTAAATTGTTCCCTAATTTACAGACAGATCTTACCAAACCAGTTGCTGTCTAGTTGATTCCAGCTTGTGGTGATCACACATGTGTTAGAGTAGAACTGTGCTCCATAGGATTTTCAGTGACCGAGTTTTCAGAAGTTGATTGCCAGATCTTTCTTTTGAGGCACCTCTGGGTTGACTTAAACCTCCAACCTTTCTGTTAGCAGCTGAGAACATTAACTATTTGCACTATCTAGGGATGCCAATTAACGGAGAAACCAAAGTCTCACGAAGTGATTGTCTTGCATCTCACGTGGTGATTGAATGACTGAATGGATGAATGACATCAAAATAGAATCAGAACTGGAACTATTTCCTTTTGACTTGAAGGCTAATGCTTTTTTTTTTTTTTTAACTCCTTTTAACAGTCAGGGCAATAGTTTGCACAGTATCTTTTAGACCAGATTTGTTGCATTGGAGTGGTTTGTACCCATTTCTCTTCCCCAGTACTAGTCACTTCCAGGGTCTGCTCTATTTCCTTAGAATGAGCTTCTGATGGCAGCTTTGCGTCCAGGGACTGGCTTTGCCATTTTGTAACCTTCCATCTTTCTCAGTTCCTTCCAGGTTGCTTTTGGGTCCCTTAAGCTGGGAAAAAAAAGATTGTAGAGAAGGGTAAGAGGGATGAAGAGTTGTTAAGGGCCTAGGCATGGGTTTAGGATTTAGCCTGTGTTTAAATCCCAGCTCTACCATTTGCGCTAGGTGGGAAACCTGGGGCAGCAACCTCCTGATCCTCAGTCTCCTTACATGCAAAACGGAGAGAAAATGGCAGGCAACCATAGCAGGTGTGAGAATTAGCATTCTATAGCACATAGTAAGTGCTCAGCAAATATTAATCATCATTTGTTAGAGTTGGAGAGATGTGCTGAGAAAAAAGAACTTCGGGACAATGCCGTTCATATAGTGGAAATTAATAAATACTTAATTGGATTAAATTCAATTTAACTCAGCTTTCTAAAGGAGGCTTGTCGATCCAGGGAGCGGTGATGAATAGGGATCCTCACCCTGCACGTAAGAGAAAGGAAAACGGCAGCAGGGCCCAGCCATTAAGACCGTTGTATTAGATGGTATATGCTGCTTCTTACAAAGCCTGGCAATGCTAAGGAGTGAAATGGGAGTGCAAGACCTTCTTTACATTCACAGGAGAAGATGAAGAATCATCCTAACTCGGGATGCTGCCTTCCCTTACAGGAGGATGGAATTGGCCCGTTTCAGCTGCACACTGTGCAAGGATGTAGATCCAATAATAAAGAAAGCCGTGCTGATTGCTTATATGGACAGCTGGCACACCTCAAGAAGTGAGAATGGTTCAGGAGGGAATGTAATAAGGCCCAGGAAAGTGGCAGCATGAAAGGGATGACCTTTATTTGCAATCATGGCTGAGATTTACAGTTTATTACTGATAGCTTTTATAAAGAGCCATTCAGTTCAGAGGTGAGAGGTTTGTCATCTGGAAATGCAATTAACTTTACCTTATCCCAATCCCCCTGGTCTTAGTGTGAGAGCAGCAATCCAGCACTTCAGCAATATCATGGTTTCCCCTCTAATTTCATTTCTGTCTATTACATCCCCAGGTCCCTGGCATTAACGCGGTTGCATATTTTTACTATTATTATTTTTTATTATTGCTACTCCCTGTCATCAGTAGCCAGGAGGCACCTGTGTTTTTTTTTTTTAGATCTAAATTATTTGATTTCTGAATGAGGAAACCTCAAAGCATAAAGCCTTTTAAAACCACAGCAGTTAAAGTAGCACACAGAAGCAAGACGTGCTTTCGTAGGTGTCTGAAATTAATTACGGAAATGGAGAGGTTGTATAAAGGTGGAGTTGTTTTACATAAAGGATGGGAACCTGAGAGCTTAAGCCCTTGCAGGCCCGCACACTCTGGCGATAGACACGCCACGCTTAGAAAGACGCCTGCTCTCTGCTCCCCTGCACTGCCCCGTGCCTGCCCAGACAAACGGGTCTGTGGAGGAAGCACAACACGATTTGAAACATGAAAAAATAAAAGCGATTTTGGCACCCCTGCTGTGTGTGTATGAGAAGTCCCGATAGGTCTATTTTTGTTTCACAGGTTCAGTTTTATGACCCTCTCTTGTCTGTTAAGTCAGGTCTGCAAGAATTTAAGAGCCAGACACAAAAGCAAGAATTTAGTACTTTTTGCCAGTTGGTTTAGGTTATTTGAAATATAGCCTAGTATATTTTCCACACTAGGCTGCTGCCAGATAGATCAGAGGAGGGAAGTGGCTCCAAGAGCCTGCGTCCTCAGATTTTTCAACCACTGCAGAATTGAGGGAGAGGAGCGGGATTCTAGTGGGGACTCCATCACTTAATGCCACATTGTCTGAGTCTCTGGCAAACTCCCCCTGCCTCCAGACAGCCCCTGCACCTGCCTTATAAAACCCCAAATGGAGGGACGTTTTACAAATTCCTAAGTCTCTATCTGAAAACTGTTTCCTCTGGGGTAAGGTAGAGCAGAATAGTTACTATCCCATGCGTTTTTCATCCCAATTTTATTGTGGCTATTATTTTCATCAGTGTTAGAGGTTAATATCCCTATTTTTCCCCTCCACTGCCTACATATAACCGGGGCTCAGCACACTGCCAAACCAGGTAGTGAAGGAAATAACATCGCCTCCAAAAGAAGTTCGGATTAGCCAGTCTGAAATGAGGGTTTGGGGCCCTAGGGTAAGAATTACCCTGCTGCAGCTGATAGCAGATAGATTTAAACCCATAGTATTTCTTTTCTCAGCTGAGAGTGGTTGGGTTAAAAGATTCAGAAGGTGAATAGAGCATGAAACGATGCGTTTATATAACTATATTGGTACTACAATAGAATGGCATTACTAAGAGTAAAAGCATCCAAGAGCCATTTTTTAATAGGAAGAAGGAAAAGCAAAGACACCTCAGGTCGAGCCTCCTTAAAGAACTCTTCGCGGTCAAAGCATGGTCGAAGGTGCTTAACTTAAGGAACTGTGCTAAACTTGAAAAGGATGTACTCAATTGCCCTTTCCCACAGAAGCACTTTTAAGAATAACTTTTGGAAAGCCCATGTTTTAAATCTTCTTGTTTGTCCCCTTACTGTGTCTATGCTCAAGGAATGGCGTGGGGGGCAGGCAAGAATGAAAGCTCCATACGGGCAGGGACTTTGCCTTATTTACTGCTTATCCCCAGAGCTGGAACCAGGACCTGGCCTGTAGTGTTTGTTGAATGAATGAATGAAGATGGGGACTAGCTGTTCTCCATCCTTGCTGACACAAAAAGAGTTTGATAAGACTGAAAATGTAGCACAAGGGCTAGAAAGAACTATTGCCCAGTGGTGAGTTCTGTGGAAAATAAAGGAGATGCAAAGGGACCCAGTGGGCTGGATCAGCATTGTTCTCTAGAACTTTGTGTGATGGTAGAAATGTTCCATATTTGCACTACCCAGTATGGTAGCCACGAACCACAAGTGGCTGTTGAACACTTGAAGTATAGCTAGTGAAACTAAGGAACTGAATTTTAAATTTTAGTTAGTTTTATCTCAATTTATTAACTTTAAACAGCCACGTGTAGTTACTGGCTACCACACTGAACAGTGCAGAGCTAGTGACCAAGAATCCTTTATCTAGGATAGCAGGATACAGCCTGAGACCGAAAACAAATCCTTCTGATTTGGGACACTGCTCCAAGATCCCCACACAGTGCCAGAGTGTGAAATGAGTCATGTTTTTCAAGATCCTTTGAGATCCTCAAAAAGCTTCAACTTTCGAAGAACGGTGTTGGATATTAGTGACAGACTCTAGAGGTTAGAAACACACACGCACATTTGTATACACACATACAACCATGTACGGTTAGAACCAATTGGCTGGGTGACCTACACCAATTAGAAATAGGGGCAGCAGGCAAAGGAGGAGTTGTAGTTGTAATAAACACAAAGTCCCATGCTTAGGCAGGGATGCAAACAGCCCAGATCCAAATTAGAACAAGACTAGCTAACTGCAGAGCTGGTGGGTCTGAAAAACTCCTAAGGCAAGGAGCTGATGATCAACTAAACAGGGGTTTGCATGGCAATGCCAATTTCATTTTCAAATGAAGGTTGTGTGGCAAAGGGAGTAGAGGTGGGGGATTGTATTGTTCTGTCTAGCCCTAAAGGATTCTAGCCACATCTGGAAAGTTAGCTGTGGTTCACTTCCCCACAGATTAAGGAGGAAATAAAACGTAGAGGAAATAACAGGAAGGCCACAAAAATGTTAGGAATGTTGAAAGAGCAAGCTTGTGCGGATGGACTGAAGGAGTAATTTATATCATCCTAAAAGAAAGGCCTCTAAGGGGAAGTGATTGCAGTCTATAAATACCTTCAAGGTAACCATATAAATGAGAGAACGGGATTAGTCACCATCTTGCAGGATGGCAGGACCAGGAGCCTAAAAATCAGAAAGTAAATGTACTGTAGCCATTATTAAAAAATACCTTAAAGGCAAGACGGGCTGGACAGGGGGCAGTGCTCTCAAGGGAAAAAGCCAAGTCCCATCACTACACTCAGAAGCTGATTGAATGAGGTAGTAATGGAAATAAAAGGCACATCAGACTCGGGACTTATTATGTCCTGTGAAATAATTGGTCTGATAGGTCCGGAAATCTGCCTTTGGCTGTGGCCCATGCATGAGGCCTCAGAGAAAAGTAAAACCTCCGTGTGTCATTTCTCCAGACATGCCGAAGCAAAGTAAATGAAGAAAATTCCCTCTTGACAACTGCTTTAAACAGACCCTGAGTTTGAAGTTCCGTGCAGTGTAACCTCGTTCGCCCACACCCTGCTCATCTAGAGTCTTAGTGTCTTCAACAAGCTTTGCTGCAGGAGTTTGGCTGAGAATATCTATGGTGCCACTCTCAGGGCACTGTCCTCAGACCTCTAATTTAGGGGGAGGATCCTGAAGCACCGCCTGGAACCTTCCAGCATGAACCCTGGCTCTTCCCAATCCGCGCAGACAAAGCTGGGCTGTGGTGACAGTTGAATCAAAATGCTTGAATTCTCACATCACCTTTCTTCTGAAGACTTTATGAAGTGATCATAAAGTCAATCATGAAATTGACCCTAAAATCAAAATCTTCAATCTTCCTATCATGTTGAAGCATTGTCACCCCACTCTCTTAGCATTAGTTCAAAGGGACTGTAGAGACCCTATCATCCGCTTATATTTTTTCACAGTGGAAAAAACCTAAGCCCAGAAATATCAAATGAATTTCTCCAGGTCACACAGCTAGTTACGGACTAAACCAGAATCCTGACTCCCAGTCCTTCATCTTCCTTATTACACTGCCCTACCTTGCAAAGGGAGAAGATGAGGCATCCATCCATCCATTGAATAAATAAATGTCGCTCCCCTACAGCAAAGCGTATGGTACTGTGTTAAATTCAGTGGCTATGTTGAGTGGGGTGGAGTTTTAAATATGGGTTAGATACAGATTCTAGCTTCAAAGATGGTTTCCAAAGCAGAACGTGCCTACCTCAAGGCATGTACAAGGCAATCATCCATTGAGGGTATACTTTGTAAATATTGCTGCGCTGGGTAATGTATATAATTTATAAACAAAATAAACATACATTTATTGGGAATGACAGAAAATCCCAAGCAAAAATATTTGTCCTTGTAAACATATTTTAACTTCAGCAAAGAAGTCATTTTCAGTGGGTGAAAAGGTAGAGATTCTCATTTCACATTTTATGTCATTGTTCAGCTGTAATAGATATCTGGATTGTCATTGATTTTATGTATTTATAGAAAACCAAATAACTGCCTAACCTGGCTTGTGTCCATTAAAATTTGAATAAGAATGGTAGCATGGTGCTATTCATTCTTTAAGCATTTGATCAAGTTGCATAATAAATACTTTACATTACAAACGAATATAACAATATTATGAAATGTCATTATGACAGTTTCCAGGTCATATTTTCAATCAATGTAAAAGACCTCATTAGGGGCCCAGCAGCTTGGGATACTTTGGTAGGTGGCTTACAGATTCACTTATAGTCTTATGAAGTTCATGATCTAAGACAGATGGGACACAGCATGGGATAGTCGAAATTCTGCTTCTAGTCCTGATTCTGTTTTAACTAGCTGTGTAACATTGAGTAAGTTCCTTGATATCTATGGGCCTCATGTTCTTAGTCTACCAAGGAAGAACCTCATCTGAAGGCAAGGGTAGGGTTGCCAGATTTAGCAATAGAAATATACGATGACCAAATAAATTTGAATTTAGATAAACCACAAATAAATTTTTAGTGTATATCCTAAATATGGCATGGGGTATGCTGATACTAAAAATTATTCATTGTTTATCTGAAATTCAAATGTAACTAGGCATCCTGTGTTCATATTTGGCAAGATAACATAGTTTGAGGTGTGCATGCTGTCACTTTTCCCTTCCCTTAGCTGCAAGAGACAAATTTCCTCTTGTGTGTGGGTTCGGCTTTCGATTCCTCTCTGTGCAATACTGCAGGTAGCCACTACCAATCACTTAGAGTTGGCATTGATGATAAAATCCTGGTTCAATAAATATTTGTGGAATGAAAGAGTATTTGGTATCCCTAATTTAATCTGTTATCTTCACGCTATTTCTAAAGTTCGATGATTCTATAACATTTACATAGTGTAGATAGAAATAAAGACAAACAACAGGTACATATTAATACAGACAAGCACAAGGTTATGTGAAAACTGCAGAGAGATTGGTCTGAATGTTGATATAAGGAAGGATTAAGGTGGCACTCAGTGTTTCTATTTTCCTATTGAAGTGTAATAGCTTGAAAGTGAAGGTAAGTTTTCAGGTATAGCTTGGATTTGAAGAATGATACATCGGAGAACCATCAGAGAGGCTAGGCCGAGTAATAATATAAAAGTAACATTTAGGAGGGGTTCGGCTAGATGTTTTCCCTTCATCCCTCCATATCCGCTTCCTTCCCTTCTGCACTCTGTTTTGTGTCCCAGGAGGCCAACCTGCATGGATTATATCAATGGGATCCCTTGCTCTCTGGTTTCCAGTTAGGTTTGGCAAATAGGAGAGAGGCTCCATTAGGAGATTAGAGGATGAGAGGAGAGTGTAGTTTGGGGGTACTTATTCCACAGTAAGTGGCCAAGGGTTGGTTGCATCTCTTTACAAAAGGTGCCAGATCTTTTCTGGCACATTCCTCAAATAGCTACTCTTCTCGCATTACAGGAATTACTGCTGCCCTGTGCCCTTTCAGGTCTAGGGGTGGTAATGGCTCCCTGTTGTTTCTAGTTGTAAGGTGCTGCGCCCTTTCTTCTTTCCCTAAACAGTGCTCTCACCTTTATAATTAGTCTCTTTATTAAACTCTCCTTAATTACTCATTTTGAGTGTGCCATCTGCTTCCTGCTGGGACTCTGACTTGTACAGGTGGATACTGAATTCGCTTATTATATGAGAGTAAGGGGATCACAAAGGTTAAGTCACTCGTCCAAGATAACATAACTCATAAGTGGCAAAGCTGGGACTCAGATCCAGTATCTGCAAGTGAATCTGAAAGAAGTAAGAGAGAAGAGAAAGTATGTCGGAAGACCCATCGGGAATCTGGTGATGGTCTTGGAAACGCATAGTATATTTTTCTTAATTGCCCTAGAAAATATTCTAAGGAAACTCACCTATATAATCACCTATTATGTCTCCCTTTTCCATTTTGGAAAAGTGAAAATAAGATTACCTCTTACTTGCTTATTCTTTCTTAATCTTTCAAAAAGCTGAGAAACAAACAAACAAAAAATAGACAATCTCCAAATTTCATGATTCTCAGTCTAGTGCTCTGTACTCTAAAAACATACTGGTCCTGGTGCCTTCTGCCTTCTCCTGAAATCCAAAAAGGAAGCTCCTTCTGCTAAGTATGACGGGATTCTTGACACGGTATTCATTTCTAATAAGTAACATGGTGTACTTAATACCATGTGCCTCCTGTATCTGAGATAATGATTATGAAAGGCTTGGAATTAAGTCATCTTTTTTGGATCAGACCATTTCCTATAAGCGTCCTTTGCTGTTAGCTAACCTGAGCATGGTGAGTAGGGTAAGTCCTGGGCACACAGGTTACTCCCAAGCTGCAGTCTCTTCTTGAGTAATACATGCTTTGGATGGCCGTTCTGTTTCCATTCACGCTTTTATACACTCTAAGTTCACTCCAGTTTCTTCTCTTTTCCCACCAGACACATCTTTCCAAAGTTTCAGCTTGCCTCATGCTCAAGCTCTTCTTGAGTTATGTCAGCTTCTAACTCCTTACTTTATTCTCATTGGTACTTGATATAAAAGGTTGGGATCCACTGATGGCTTCAAGAAGCATGGATAATATTGACAAAGCGGGAATGCAGTACAGATGTCCAGAGAATGTTATCTTTTATTCCTGGATGGAGGAGTGTATGGTGGTACCCAAAAAGATCCAGCGTGTTCTGAAATGCCAGGAGGCATAGCCAGTCATCTGTGGGCATTAGGTGAGCTATTTCTTTGAGCAGAAAAAATACTAAGTTTTTATATCCTAAAATAGTGATACAACGAGCCCAACAGATTTCTGAGGAGAGTTAGGGGTTTTGTTTAACTGAGAAAAAGTAGCTGTCTCATACTTTTATTTTAGCTAATTTTATAAAACTGGATTTTATTCATGCTGTGACTGTAGGGAACTAAAGTGACATCCAAAAGATACTCTTTTTCTTTAAAGGATTTTCTTAGGGAGTGCAGGATTGGGGGAGCTTTTTTTCAATGTCGTATGATGCATCTGTGTGAAAAAATTCTGCTATAGGGAATGGATTTGATGCACAGTCAGGAGCTTTAGTTTTTATTTTTCTCCGCAATTCCTGGAAACTCAAATTATATTGAAATGAACTGAGAGTAATCATAGGGCTTCATTCTAAGTACCATCGTAAGGATCTGCCATGGCAGCCAATTTTATATGATCCTCCAGGCTGGAGCCAGTAGTGTGGCCAAGGGACGGGACAGAGACACACAAACCAGGCTTCTGAACGTAAGTCCTCCTCCAGGAAAACAACTTCTGGTTAGCACTGAACATCACTCACGGAGAGTTGCATCCATTATTATTTATTTGTTTGTTTTATTTTTATTTTTTTAATTTTTTTATTGTACTTTAGATGAAGGTTTACAGAACAGATAGTTTTTCACTGAACAGTCAGTACACATATCGTTTTATGACATTGGTTAACAACCCCATGACATGTCAACACTCTCCCTTCTCGACCTTGGAGGACCTTTTTTTTTTTGGTGAAAATATACACAGCCAAAGTTACACCATTTCAAAAGTTTCTACATGCACAATTCAGTGACATCGATTACATTCTTCCAGTTGTGCTGCTATTCTCACTATCCTTTTCCAAATTATTCCATCACCATTATCTCCCTAGGCTTCCCATCAAAACTTTTGTGTTGCTGTTGTAAATTTGATCACACATAGATAATTCTTTTTTTTTTTTTGTACATTAGATGAAGGTTTGCAGAACAAATAGTTCCTCATTAAACAGTTAGTACACATATTGCCCTATGACAATGGTTAACAAACCCATGACATGTCAACACTGTCCCTTCTCAACCCTGGGTTCCCTATCACCAGCTTTCTTGTCCCCTCCTGCCTTCTAGTCCTTGTCCCTGGACTACTGTGCCTCACTAGTCCCGTTTTGTTTTACGAGGCTATCCAATCCCTGGCTGAACGGTAAACTTCGGGAGTGACTTCACCACTGAGCGAAAAGGGTGTCCGTGGGCCATACTCTCTTGGGGTTTTTCCAGTCTGTCAGGCCAGTAAATCTGGTCTTTTTTTTTTTTTTTGTGAGTTAGAATTTTGTTCTACATCCTTTTCCAGCTCTGTCCAGAACCCTCTGTTGTGATCCCGGTCAGAGCAGTCAGTGGTGGTAGCCAGGCACCATCTAGTTGTCCTGGACTCAGTCTGGTGGAAGCCTTGGTAGCTGTGGTTCATTAGTCCTTTGGAATAATCTTTTCCTTGTATCCTGTTTTCTTCATTCTCCCTTGCTCCTGAAGGGGTGAGACCAGTGGAGTATCTTAGATGGCTGCTCACAGGCTTTTAAGACCCCAGACGCCACTCAGCAAGGTAGAATGTAGAACATTGTCTTTACAAACTGTATTCTGCCAGTTGAGCTGGATATTCCCGGAGACCATGGTCCCCACAGCCCTCCGCCCAGCAATTCAGTCCCTCAGGGAGTTTGGAAGTGTCTATGGAGCTCCCATGACCTTTCCTTGTACAAGTTGTGCTGGCTTCCCCAGTATTGTGTACTGTCTCACCCTTTACCAAAATTACCACTTATCTATTGTCTATTTAGTTCTCCCCCAACCCTTCCCATCCCTCATAACCAACAAAGATTGTTTCTTTTTGCGTGTAAACTTTTACATAAGTTTTTACAGTAGAGGTCTCATACAATATTTGTCCTTTTGTGATTGACTTATTTCACTCACCATAATGTCCTCCAGTTTCATCCATGTTATGAGATGCTTCACAGATTCATCCTTGTTCTTTATCTTTGCATAATACTCCATTGTGTGTATGTACCATAGTTTGTTTATTCATCTGTTGATGGGCATCTAGGTTTTTTCCATCTTTTTGCCATTGTGAACAGTGCTACAATGAATATGGTGCACCCATTATTTTTGATGGAACTCAAACTAGCCCTGTTATTTTTCAGTCTGTGTGGGCCAAACAATTTGGGCAGTGATTTCTGAAGTTAGTTTGTACTGGTAACTGGCTTTCAACCAAAAATGAACTGACTGACTCTGGTCATGATTGAAATGAAAATATAACCAATTCGAGGCCCAGGTGTCCTCCCTTCATGTTTGAATTTAAACTGTAAGATTGAGGCATTTGGCCCAGTAGCTATCAACAGGTGACCTTCAGCGTTACTCAGACGGACAATTCTTTTCAGTAAATCAGATATGTAAACCGAGTGATTTTCTCCATGGGTTGTTATATCAGTATTTAGAATTACTGTGTTCTTTACCAGGCTGATATTTCCCCTTACACACACTTAAAAAAAAAAATTAAAGAAATTTTTAGGAACCCAATAAATGTTTCCCGTTCAAGCCAGACAAATTTGTATTGCAAAAGCTGCCGCTACTCTTTTGCTATAGAGAATCCGTCTTTTTAACCCTAGGTAGTGACTTAGGTTGCTTGGGAAACCCATAAGACAAATCAGAGAATGTGGATCTGATTTCTTTCTTTCTTTTTTTTTTTTAAAGCATTCCCCTAGGAGCAGGAGGAGGAGAAGTCTGGGATTTAAGGGAAATAAAAGTGGCTTTTCTGTAACTTTTGAGAAGGGAATGAAGAGGAAGGAAATACCAGGGAAGAAGAAAGAGGAAGAAATAAAGCAAACTGGAGATACAGAAAACCAAACCCATTGCTGCCTAGTCGATTCTGACTTATAGAGAGCCTATAGGACAGAGTAGAACTGCCCCATAGGATTTCCAAGGCTGTAATCTTTACAGAAGCAGACTGCCACATCTTTCTTCTGTGGAGTATTTGGTGGGTTCGAACTGCAACCTCTTGGTTAACCGTCAAGCTCTTTAACCACTGTGATACCAGGGTTTCTTAAAATTAGAGGTAAAACTTAGAGAAAAATGAGGATTGGAAAGTGTCTTGGGGATAGAACTGTGGTGTTTGTGCTTTCTGATCTGAACATTAAAATGATCCTCAACTGGCAAAAAGTCGACTTCTGAAAGACACCGGACAGAATATTTAAAAATCCAGCTGCCTGTAAAATTAGAGATGCATAGGTACCAGAGGGATTAAGAGCAGCAGACAGAGATTAATTTAGGGGAGAGCAGGGTGATTCAGAGTTCTCGGACTCTGGAACCATCCAGTCACCAGTGCACTCACTCTAATTCTGATTTTAGGTTCATGCGTATGTTCCAGTGTTTCATAGGCTATCTACCATAGACAACTGAGAGACAGAATTTTGCTTTAGAAGTTTTCCTGGCTGCTCTTTGGACAATGTCCTTTCCTATATCCTCATTTTGGCCAAGCATTTCACATGGCTGGACTGCCTATAAACAGAGAATGCTCTCCTTCTCGTTTTCTTGTCCTGAACTGGGGATCATTCCCTTTTGCATCGGCTGTTCTCCTTGGAAGTGTGAAGCATTAGCTTTAATCAGTTTATAGGATGCCTGACCTAATTTTACATCTGCAATAAGATCACTATGAATTCTCTGCCTCTCCATTGGGAGGACAAAGGTCTGCCTTCCCCCTCCCCTCTGCAATCTTTCCTTGTGACGGAAGGTTCTGTTCCACACGGTATCGCTCTGAGAGCAAATTTATTTATATATTAATTTTATATAAAAAAGATCCCTTACAGGGAGCCAAAGATTGAATCACAGGCAGAAACTTGATTTGAGATTTAAGGTAGGATGGCAGGAAGCAAAGTCAAAGAGCAAAAGCTTTGGGGATGGGAAGTGAGAAGGGATTGGAAATTTGCTTCTAAAGAGCTCTGCATCTCTCTCTCTCCTCATGGCACAATGGCACATGTTGAGTGCACAGCTCATGTATTAGTTTGCTATTGCTGTGTGTCTTAGCTATCTAGTGCTGCTATAACAGAATTACCACAAGTGGATGACTTTAACAAACAGAAATTTATTATCTCACAGTTTAGGAGGCTAGAAGTTCTAATTCAGGGTGCCAACTTCAGGGGAAGGTTTCTCTCTCTGTCAGCTCTGGGGGAAGGTCCTTGTCATAAATCTTCTCCTGGTCTAGGAGCTTCTCAGTTCAGGGACCCTGAGTCCAAAGGACACACTCCACTCCTGGCTCTTCTTGCTTGGTGGTAATGAGGTCCTTCTCTTTGCTTGATTTTTTCTTTTATATCTCAAAGGAGATTGACTCAAGATACAACCTAATTCTGTAGATTGAGTCTTACCTCATTCATATAACTGCCTCTAATCTTGCCTCATTAATATCATAAAGGTTAGGATTTACAACACATAGGATAATTACATCAGAGCACAAAATGGTAGACAACCACACAATACTGGAAGTCATGGCTGTCTTAGGCTGGGTTCTCTAGAGAAGCAGAACCAGTAAAGCGTATAAATATATATAGAGAGAGATTTATAACAAGGAAACAGCTCATGCAATTGTAGAGGCTAAAACATCCCAAGTCCATGGATCAGGGTAGAGGTCTCTCCTGATTCACGGAGCTGCAGAAGCTGGTGAACCCAAGGTCGGCAGGTCGGAGAGGGGCTCCCGCTCACAGGCTGTGAAGATCAATGAATTCCAAGATCAGCAGACAAGACCGCAAGTTTTCTCCTGATTCACCTAGCTGCAGGGGCTGGCGAACTCAAGATCAGCAGGTCGGGGAACCAGACTCTTGCTCGCAGGCTAAGAAGTTCGATGAATTCCAAGATCAACAGGTAAGCTGCTAACTCAAGTCCTAAGAACTGGAGGTAAGACAACAAGAGGCAGCTGCTGAGTCTGGAACAAGCCCAAAACCTTGGCAAGGCGAGCAGGCAGAACGTAACCGGAGGAAGGCAGAGAGATGAAATTGAGGGGGCGGTGAGCTGCCACAGGCCCTGCCTCCACCAGGACCACTCAGCAGATTCTATCATGGGGGTGATCACAAAATTTTACAACTGCTAAAACACTGAGAATAATGGCCTAGCCAAGTTGACATACAATCTTAACCATCACAATGGCCTAGCCAAGTTGATACATGTTTGTGGGGGGGACATAATTCAATCCATAACACTGTGTAACAAATTACCACAAACTCAGCAGCTTAAAACAACACCCCTTTATTATCTCACACTTTCTGCAGGTCAGAAGCCTGGCACAGCTTAACTGGATTCTCTGCTCAGGGCCTTTTCGGATGAAATCAAGGTGTTGGCCGGGCTGTATTCTCATTTGAAAGTACAACTAGGGAAGACACTGCTTCCAAGCTCCCCCAGGTTGTTCACAGAATTCATTTCCTTGTGGCTACAGAATTCATGGGAGCTTGCTTCTTCAAAGCCAGCAAGAGAGAGAGAGAATCTTTGCTGCTTACAGTCTCTGACCTCTAGATCCTCTTTAAAGGACTCACCTAATTAGGTCAGGCCCACCCAGAATAATCTCCCTTTGATTAACTAAAAGTCAATTGCTAAGAGACTTTAATGACATCTGCAAAATTCCTTCACCATGGCCATATACTTTTTAGTTAGGAGCAAGTAACAGTGTTCACCCTCTTTCAAAGGAAAGGAATTATGAAGATGTGACTCATTGGGGGTCACCTAAGAGTGTGTCTTCCAAACCTTGTTAATCCTCCAAGATGCTCAGGGTCCCCCAGTTCTCACACTAAATGCCACCCTATTATGTTAAGCAACCAAATGTGGTCAAAGGATCAGGAAAAGAAATTTCTTTCAGAATAAGCTGCATCTCCTTCTTGCTTAGCAGAATCATTTTTGAGTTCACATAAATGGGTTCATGTGGATAATAACCAAGAAATAGGAATGAATTAATTAGAATTTATTTATAAGTACACACCTCACTCGAGCCCATTAGTTACACTCTCTGTTTTGTTTTTTAATTGCTTTCATTTTGTGATTGCCTCAACTTAAAGATTTGATAAGGTTTGATAACAGCTTTCTTTAAGGCCTTTAGCACATAATAAATCAATTTCAAAGAGGGGTAATTTTTTATAATTAAGAAATTATATTTTAAAACATTGTACCTTGTACCTTGAAGACTCCTAGTTTGTTTTTGTAAAGTCTTAATTTTTAAAGACTTAATTTATGAAAACCCAAGACAAGGTAAAGAAATTAAGGGGCGTTTCATTTCCATTACATTTTGAGGGAGGTATATTTAGGAGAGGGAGGTCCACTTTCTACCTCTGTTTTTGCTGCAAGACCAAGACAGCATCAAATATCAATTATGTTCTTGGTAATCGAAGTCCTCAAGATCATTCTGCATTTATAGTGTGGACTTGTGGACTCTTTCTCCCCCTGGTGTTCTTTCTTCATTCACAAAACTTGGAGGACATAACCTAGAGGAGGAGAATTGGACATGTAATACAGGAAACCATAATATCCTACAGTTTAAGAGTTTATGAGCGTTGGGGATCCCAATCCAGAAATAAAGCTTCAGAGGAAGGGTGAGAAGACCAAAGTAGACAGAGAGCCCTGGAATAGGAGGAGTCTAATCTATGCTAGTTTATACTTCTGCCCTTCTTTTTTCTTTCTTTTGTCCCTTTGACATTTTTTGTAATTCCTCCCACTGCCTTTTCAACTGAAACTCATAATTTCTAAAGCCTGGTTTGGGTTATAGCCATTCTGCCCGTCCTATTTAACAAGAATTTTCAGTTGTATACATGACCTCCTGCTATACATTTCCCAGTTTCCCCTTGCAGCTAGATATGGTCATGTGACTAAGAGCTGCCCAATGAGATGTGAGTAGAAGTGATGTGTGTAACCAGTCATGTCCTTAAAGGAAAGGGATATGCTCTCTCCTTTCCTTTTTTTCCTTCCTACTGGCTGAATGTGAAGTGAGGATGGGAATGGGTTCACTTATTTTGGCTCATGCGATGGAAGCCATGTATTAAGGATAACAAAGTAACAAGAAAGAAGGAGACTAGGTCAAATAAATGTGGAATAACTGTACCCACTGTCATGGTTTGAATTATGTCCTTTCAAAAATGTGTGTATCAACTTGGCTAGGCCATGATTCCTGGTACTGTGTGATTTTCCTGTATGTTGTAAACCTGCCTCTATGATGTTAATGAGGGAGGATGGGTGGCAGCTGTGTTGGTAAGGCAGGACCGGATCTACAAGACTGGATTGTGTCCTGAGGCAATCTCTTGAGATATAAAAGACAGAAGTGAGCAGTGAGACAGGGGGACCTCATACCATCAAGAAAGCAGTGCCAGGAGCAGAGCGCGTCCTTTGGACCAGGGTCCCTGCTCAGAGAAGCTCCTAGTCCAGGGAAGCACTGAAGAGAAAAAGGCCGCCAGAGAGGAAAATGCCTTCCCCTGGAGCTGATGCCCTGAATTTGGACTTTTAGCCTACTTTGACTATGAGGAAATAAACTTCTCTTCATTAAAACCATCCACTTGTGGTATTTCTGTTGTAGCAGCACTAGATGACTAAGACACCCACTATGGACTTTCACATGAGAGAGAAAGAGGCTTCTATCTTATTTAAGTCACTATTACTTTTGGTATCTTGGTTAAAGTAGCCTAACTGATACTCTAACAAAAGCACCAGCTCTAAGATTGTGGATCATCAGTAGTGTTGGCTGACAGCATAGTGGTCGAGAGCACAGGCTTTGGTACCAGGAGGACCTGAATTAACTTTTAGCTCCACTCCATCACCCACATCTGTGGCTGAATCTCAGGTTCCTCTTCTATAAAATGAGGATAATAGCAACTGCCTCACAGCATATTGTGTAAAACCAGAGGATGAAAATTCAGTAGTGTACAAAATAGATGTGGTCCATGTTTTCACAGAATTCAAGGTCCAGAGGGGGAGATAGGTAAGACAGAAAATACATAATTCCAAATTGTGAGAAGTGCTGTGTAGGAGTAAAGGAGAATAATGAGCGGGGGTCCCCTAAAGGAAGGAAATGAGAAGGAAGCAGCTGTGCATAGCACATGTCTATAGCCCCATTGCGTACATTCATATGTCCAGACCGGTAAGAGATCACTTGGCTGATCTCCTGGCTCTTGACAACACAATGAAATACTTACTTAAGTTTTGGGTTGGACTGTCTCTGCTGATTAAACTATATGCCCCATGAAGGCAGCGTCCATATTTGTCTTGCTCTGCTATAATATGAGACATCCTGTTATTGGCTGAGGGAAGAATGACTATATGATTGAAGTCTGAATTGCATATCTTTTAAAAAAGATTTAGTTGTATCTTCTTCAAAAGAGACTGGATTGGAGCTAATTTTATCTCTGAGAACTCTGTGGTGACATTGCTTTACATGATTAGTGTTTACTACTGTCTTCTTGGAACCCTGGTGGTGCAATGCTTAAGTGTGCGGTTGCTAACAGAAAGGTTGGTTGTTCAAACCACCAGCCACTCTGCAGGAAAAAGATGTGACGATCTGGTTCTGTATAGATTTACAGCCTAGAAAACCCTATGGGGCAGTTCTACTCTGTCCTACGGGGTCACTATGAGTCAGAATCAACTCCATGGCAATGGGTACTGACTTCTTAGCACTTAGCACAGTGCATGGCATAATTGTTGTTTTTGTTAGGTACTGTCAGTTTGGACTCAAACCAACCCTGTGTACAACAGAATGAAACACTGCCTGGTCCTGCACCATCCTCACAACCATTGCTATGTTTGAGCCCATTGTTGCAGTCACTGTGTCAATCCATCTCATTGAGGCCTTCCTCTGTTTCGCCAACCCTCTACTTCGTCCTTCTCCAGGGACTAGTCTCTCTTGAAAATATGTCCAAGTGCATGAGATGAAGTCTCTCCATCCTCGCTTCTAGGGAGCACTCTGGCTGTACTTCTTCCACGAGAGACTTGTTTGTTCTTCTGGCAGGCCATGGTACATTCAGTATTCTTTGCCAACACCTTAGTTCAAAGGCATCAATTCTTAGATCTTCCTTACTCATTGTCCAACTTTTGCTTGCAATATGAGGCAACTGAAAATACCATGGCTTGAGTCAGGCGCACCTTAGTCCTCAAAGTACATCTTTGCATTTTGACACTTTAAAGAGATCGTTTGCAATGGATTTCTTGACTGCTGCTGATTGAGGATCCATGTAGAATGAAATCCTTGACAACTTCAATCCTATCTCCATTTACCATGATGTTGCTTACTGGTCCAGTTGTGAGGATTTTTGTTTTCTTTATGTTGAGGTGTAATCCATACAGACGGCTGTAGTCTTTGATCTTCATCAGTAAGTGCTCCAAGTAGCTGGCATAGAGTGGGTGTTTAATGAATATCTGTTGAGTGAATAAATGAGTTTCTAGTAATACCTCAGTTTTCACAGTTAGAAATCTCAACATGACGAACAGTCTAGCAATCAGGGATGTCCAAAAGTGGAATGAGGCACTTGAGAAGCATTGAGCTCCCTGTTGTCAGAGGTATTCAAGAGAAAGCTAGAGAATTTTTCAGGATTTTGGGGAGTATGTCACCCTCTGAACAGGGGTGAAGGGGTATGTCTTCTGAGTGCTGGTCAACCCTGAAAGTGTATGTTCTCTAAATACATATGTAGTTTGTACCTGAGATATCTGAAACCAACTTATTATGAAGGAGTTTTCCATTTTTATTGAAATAATCTCTATACCATGAGGTTACTTAAACAAATCTTTATGGAGTATAAGGGTAAACTGAGGCGTTGCTTTGTCCCAATGAGTCCTAAATTCTTAATGGCAATGAGTTATCCTGTGCTTATTGGACACAGGGAGGCAGATGGAAGCTGTCAAATCTACCTGGAGACCAGAGACAAGGATCCTGGTCTAGGTGCTATCACTTTGCGCCAGCATGTCCTGCACTGACCTACCACCTCTGTGCTCCATTAATATGATTTACATCTTTCTGTCTTGAAAATTCCCACATTATATTATAATGATTTCTTTTGATGTTTATTTCCACCACTAAACTATGACTTCATTGTGGGAGCATCAGTTGTGTTACTCATTTTTCTTTATCTCAGTGTCTAATACCATGCCCAGCCTCAGTGGCTGCTCGATAAATATTAGATTTTTGAAAAATTCTCTACTATCCTCATGCTGAGATAGAAGAACTATTTACCTGATTTTCATGGATGAAGAAATGGACTTTTAGAAAAAGAGTGAATTATCCCAGTGCTGACTTCCATAGCTGGTGTTCTGGTTAGTTTGCTTCTGGTGTGGCTCTCTTACGGCAGTTGAATAGGTCCATGCCCCTAATAGTTAGTAGTACTTAGGACACAGGATTGATTTCCAGTCCACAGTGAAAGCTTTCCCACAGACACAAAGGGAACCCCATGGAACTCCTGTGAGATGAGGGTTTGAAATAGACATACTTACGCATCACTTTTCAATCACCTCATATGAATGCAAAAGCTGGGCGATGAGTAAGGAAGACCAAAGAAGAATTTACGCCTTTGAATTAGGGTGTTGAAGAAGAATATTAAATATACCATGGACTGCCAAAATAACAAACAAATCTGTCTTGGAAGAAGTACAGCCAGAAAACTCCTTAGACGCAAGGATGGTGAGACTTCATCTCACATATTTTGTACGTATTATTAGGAGGGATCAGTCACTAGAGAAGGACATCATGCTTGGTAAAGAAGAGAGTCAGTGAAAAAGAGGAAGACCCTCAATAGATGGGTTGACATAGTGGCTGCAACAACGGGCTCAAGCATAACAACGATTGTGAGGATGTTGCAGGACCAGGCAGTGTTTCATTCTGTTGTACGTAGGGTTGCTAGGAGTTGGAACCGACTCAACAGCACCTGACAACAACATGCATCACTTTGTTTTTCTGTCTCCTATACCTTTGCACACTATCACTGTCTCTGTCACCACCCTACCTTACCCATCTTTTCTCATTACTGGCTTTCAGAACACCCCTAATCAGGTGCCTTCTAGTCTGCTCCCATGTGTGTCAGAGTAGAACTGGGCGCCATAAGGTTTTCAGTGACTGATTTTTTGGAAGTAGATAGCCAGGCATTTCATCTGAGGCAACTACAGATAGAATTGAATCTCCAACTTTTCAGTTAGCAGATGAGTGTGTTAACCATTTGTACCACCCAAGAACTCCAGAACCCCCACCCCTCTCACCATTTCAGATTTCCACCACTGCTCTTAGGAAGAGATACTGAAGCATCTGTAAGCCAGCATTTGTTCCTAAATTTCCTTATGGTGACTAATGGGTAACACCTGTCCTGTGGATTCCCTCTTGTACTCTTACGATTGGATTTATCACTGCAGTAGTTTAACCATAACTAGAAAAATGTAGCTCTCTAAAGTCCCTACAATGTTGAGGTTCCTAATGTGGTTTAAGTTATTCCTGGTGTCATAAATAAAATAGATGGCACTGTTATGGACCAATACCCTGAAAAGAAAAGGCACTAAGCTCATAAATAATACCCACAATAGGGGTTTGAGTAGGCTCCTGAAAGTGCTCTGGGGGGAAGAGGTGTTCTGATGCAGGACGGGGGAATGGGTGGGATTTCCTTAGAGAGGAAGGTCACCATGTCTGTGAAAACCTTTCAGATTCAGCTAACCTAACTGTGAAGTCACAGGGTTCATACCTGGTTAGAGGCCAAGGTCAGCTTCATTTTCACTCCCTAGCAGAGGACTGGAATGAGGATGGATCCTCTTGTGCATTTTTCGTGTCCTGCACTCTCCCCGCCCCATTATTGCCAAAGAAGGAAAGAGGGCAGAAGTAAATCCATATTGCATGAATATGGGGCATTCCAGAGTGAAAGAGCAGAGCCCTGCAAGGACCAAGAGCCCCAGTTTACGATCACATATTTTCCCTTTCGTTCCATCATGTGTCAGTCATCCCGTGAAGGGTGATTGCAATTTTTATCGGATTAGGCCTATCAGATTATTCTCTAAAGACGAAGAAACTGCTGCTCCTCCAACAAAACAGTTTCCGCATTACCTCAAAGGCTTCTCATTCTTTTTGCTTTGAGGGAAGTGAAAGAGCAAGTGAGAGAGTGTGTGTGTGGTGCCCTTTATTTGGACTTTCATCTTAACCTGGGAATAGCTGGTCTTCTGTTTCCTTCCTTCTCATGTAACTCTTCATTGATTTTCTTTAAATCAAACAAGCTGCCATCACAGACTCTTACAAAAGAAAAGTAAGCCACGAAGGAGCAATGGGCTTAGAATAGAAGTCGATCTAATTTTAGTTGCTGGAGAGCTCTTCTAAAGCAGTGGACAGTGGTCAGAAGTTCATCTTGGCGTGTGCTATCAGGACCCAACAGGAGCTGCCCATTGTCACCCTGCCATCAGGGTGAGAACCATCACTGGTGACAGATTCCATAATTTCATGATGAGGTGGCTTGTCAGCTACAAGTAGGTCTTTCTCTCTTTATTTTTTAAAAAAATAACATTGTTTCTGGTTTATGGATTCATCTTTTTCTGATGTCATGGGTGGGGGATGCTGTGCCACATTTTGATAAACAGCTGAACCCCAAACCCCTGCTCTTCTTCATGAGGGGCTTCTTTGCCTTTGGCTGAACTCAGGGGATTGGGCAGACTGTGAGCCATCAGGACAATTCCCAGTACATGACGGCCGGATTCCTAGCCTTTTGCAGACTAACCCTCTAAATCTTGTTATAAGGATACTGCATTACTCAAAAAAAAAAAAAAAAATTAAATTGTTTGATTTGTTTGTACTAATAAGTTCCAGAAGTTCTTGTAGGATTTTTTAAAAGGAAGAAGTAGAGTAAAAAATTACTCATACATTAAGCACTGTCTTGAAAAATAGTCCAGGCCCTATCTACTTACTGATGTAATTAAAACTGGATTAGTGGGATGGATTATAGAGTTTCTAAAACCGTTAGGGAGTTTGAGCTCCAGAATTTTCCTACACTTCTTTCTCCTCTCTACTCCCTTTTCTCCAATTCTAATTTATGTACATCATTTTTTGCAACTTAAATAGACCGGGGTCTTAGACATGGTACTTTGGTTAGTAAAAGGGAGAAATACTGGAAAATAACTTAGCATGTTTGGTAGAAAGGGGCCTTAGAGATTGACCAGACAATACAGATGGATGGTTAAGCAAGTAGAATCAGAATCTGGTTGTTGCTGTTAACTGCCGTCAAGTCAACTCGATCCATAGCGACACTTTGTACAACAGAACCAAACGTTACCTGGCCCTGCGCCATCTTCATGATCATAGGTATGCTTAATTCCATTGGCTCAGCCACTGTGTATCTGAGTGCCTTCCAAACTAGGAGGCTCATTTTCCAGCACTATATGGGACTATATTCTGTTGTGATCCATAGGGTTTTCACTGACTAATTTTCAGAAGTAGATCACCAAGCCTTTCTTCCTAGTCTGGCTTAGTTTGGAAGCTCTGAAAAACCTATCCACCAAAGGTAACCTTGATGGTATGTGAAATAATCATGGCAGAGCTTCCAGCATCATAGCAACATGCAAGCCACCACAGTACCACAAACTGACGGATGGTGGGAAGTCTGGTTGCCTGGATGCTAACCATGACTTAGTAGTTGTGTAACTATGGGTGAGTTACTTCAACTCTCTGGATTTCAATTTCCTCATACGTAAAATGAGGATGATAATAACATATACTTCATAAAGGTATTTTAAAGATCAAACAAAGTTGTGTATATGAAGTTTTTACGTAGTAAATATTCAATACCAGCTATAAACAATATAATAATAACAACAATAATAATATCATTATTGTCATCATCATCTAGTCTAAACTCCTGGTTATTTTGGAAGGGAAACTGGAGTTCTGAGACATCTTCTCAATTTGCCCAGGAACTCAGAGCTGCAGAAAGAAAAGACTCAGGTGAAGCTTTTCTTAAGTGAATTATGTATATTGTGTAATTTTCAGAAACACTTTCTCACTGCTCCCCCTCATTTTTACTTTTTCTTCTGATATCAGGTTTCCCTCATCTTTGAAAGAAGGCATATATAAAAAAGCTTACTCCCAGTTCAGCTTCATAAAGCCAGAATTAATGTGAAGTGAAACTTTGAAAAGCAAAGCAGCCTCTTGTGTGAGCATGGACATCAGATCTAGGAAATATTTGCTTGTTTCATGAAACACATCTGTCTTATTTCAAACAAGATTTGGTGCATAGTGGAGTGGGTGGCACCTGATGCAGCAAGGTCTGCCAAAATTGAATGATAAGCCAGGGATACTGGTGTCTGAGACAGTTCTCAAGAGCACCAGGGAGATGTCTGCTCAGCAACAATGGCCAGTGACCATTGAGGCATAAAACACGCAAGCTCTACCAAGAGTGAAAAACTTGGTTTCAGTACAGAATTCTCTTGCCTCCCTCACTCCTATTTTCCATTAAAAAGGAAAATGGTTTTGGGCTGATAGCATATTTTAATAGATCTACAATACACCCCAAGGGGAAAGACTATAAGAAATAAAATAGATTAAGCTCTAGCAGTTTTTAAAATGGAAACACTTGTAGCTAGGTTTATGTAATTGTAGCTGGGTTCTGTAACTGACCAATATATCCATGGATCAATAAGTTTTGAAACACTTACTAGGGGCCTAACTGTATGCAGAATACACATGTTCTTTGTTCTAAAAGAGTTCACAATGTGGTTGGAAAAAACAAAGTACATGAAACATTTAGGGGAGCAGCCCAAAAGAGTATAACATTGAAAAAGATTAGATAGATAGATAGATTAGACAGACAGATAGATAGATAGATAGACAGATAGATCAGTAGATCGATAGATAGATCGGTAAGATAAACAGGTATCAACAAAGTTCCATACAAATGTTATTCCTTATTATCAGAGGTTCTATGCAGCTGTGTGTGCTGTGGAAAATGAAAGAAGAAAGAAACCAGTGAGGGTTAGCTGGAATAAGAGAAAATTTCATAGAGAAGCTAGGACTTGAATTGGACTTTAAAGGATAAGTAAGATATAAGATTTCCAGAAAAGGCAATTCCAAGAAAATATGCAGAGGTAGGAATGAGCTTATATTAATGGGGATGTGAAGGGACTTACCTATCCCTCAAAAATGTCCACACTGACTTCACCAGAGAAGATATTCAAGTAGCTAACAGACACGTGAAGAAATGCTGGAGACATTAGCCATCAGGGAGATGCAAATCAAAACTATAATGAGATACCATCTCACCCAACAATACTGGCACTAATAAAAAAAAAAAAGAGAGAGAGAGAGAAAATAATAACTATTGGAGAGGTTGTGGGGAGACTGGAACCCTTATGCATTGCTGATGGGAATGTAAAATGGTACAACCACTATGAAAGTCAATATGGCACCTCCTTAAAAGGCTGGAAATAGAAATACCATATGATCCAGCAATCCTACTCCTAGGAATATAACCTAGAGAAATAAGAGCCATCATACAAATAGACTTATGCAGGCCCATGTTCATTGCAACACTATTCACAATAGCAAAAACATGGAAACAACCTAAATGCTCATCAACAGATGAATGGATAAACAGATTATGGTATATACTCACAATGGAATACTATGTAATGGTAAAGAACAATGAGGAATTCACAAAACATCTCACAACATGGATGAATCTGGAGGACATTATGCTGAGTGAAATAAGTCACGAAAGGACAAATATTGTTTGAGACCACTATTGCAAGAACTCAAGAAAAGATTTACACACAGAAAAAAAATATTCTTTGATGGTTATCAGAGTGGAGAGGGATGGGGGGTTGGGAATCACTAACTAGATAGTAGACAAGTGTCAGCTTTGGTGAAGGGAAGGACAACACACAATATAGGGGAAGTCTACTCGACGAAGGCAAAGTTATAGAAGTTTCCTAGACACATCCAAACAACTTGTGGGACTGAGTTGCTGGGACTGAGGGCTGGGCACCAAAGTCTCCGGGAACATCTAGGTCAACTGGCATAACATAGTTCATAAAGAAAATGTTCTACATCCTACTTTAGTGAGTAGAGTCTAGGGTCTTAAAAGCTCTTGAGTGGCCATATAAGATACCCTATTGTCCCATACCTGTCCGGAGCAAAAGAGAATGAAGAAAACCAAAGACACAAGGAAAATATTAGCACAAAGGACTAAAGGACCACATGAACCATAGCCTCCACCAGCCTGAGCGCAGAAGAACTAGATGGCACCTGGCTACCACCACCGACTGCTCTGACAGGGATCACGATAGAGAGTCCTGGACAGAACAAGAGAAAAATGTAGACCAAAATTCAAATTCAAAAAAAGTCCAGACTTACTCGTCTGACAGAGACTTGAAGAACCCTCAAGACTATGGCCCCAGGACAGCCTGCTAACTCAGAACTAAAGCCACTCCCAAAGCCCACTTTTTCAGACAAAGATTAGACAGGCCTATAAAACAATCAATAACACACATAAGAAATGTGCTTCTTAGTTCAATCAAATATACGAGACCAAATGGGCAATTTCTGCCCAAAAGCAAGACGAGAAGGCAGGAAGGGACAGGCAAACTGGACAAATGGACACAGGCAACCCAGTGTGGAATGGGGAGAGTGCTGTCACATTGTTGAGATTGCACCCTATGTCACAAAACAAAATGTGTATAAATTTTAGAATGAGAAACTAACTTGACCTGTAAACTTTCACCTAGAGCACAATGAAATTAAAAAAAAAAAAAATGTGTCCACACTGAGGAGCAGTGGGAGATAACCTTGGACTGGATTAGCGGACAATGGTTACTTTTGCGTTTTCGGCATCATTCATTTCCCCTTGTCCTTAACTTTCCTTTAGGAAACAACTCTTCCCTGCTCAGTCTATATGATTTGGATAGGGCTGATCCCTCCCACCGGCTTCAGGGATGGACTATGACCCATGCTTGGCCAATCATGGCGTTTCATCCAATTGATCATAGTGATTGGTTCAAGAGTTGGCATATGGCCCAGAGTTGGCCAGTGAGACTCAATTCTGTAGTCTCTTTTTCTGCTGGGCTTGATTGTTGCAAAGAAAATGAAGTTTGGAGCTGTTGAGGATCACCAGGTAGAGAGAGTCCGTCTGAGGAATAAAGCCTGTTGTTGTTAGGTGCCAATGAGTTGGTTCCAACTCATAGCAACCCTATGTACAACAGAATGAAACACTGCCTTGTCCTGCACCATCCTCACAATTGTTATGCTTAAGCTAGTTGTTGCAGCCACTGTGACAATCTATCTCCTTGAAGGTCTTCTTCTTTTTCACTGAACCTCTACTTTACCAAGCGTGATGTCCTTCTCCAGGGACTGATCCCTCCCAAAAACACGTCAAAGGTATGTAAGAAGTAGGCTTGCCATCCTTGCTTCTAAGGAACATTCTGGTTGTACCTCTTCCAAGACAGATCTGTTCATTCTTTTGGCAGTCCATGGTATATTCAATATTCTTCACCAACAACATAATTCAAAGGTGTCCATTCTTCTTCGGTCTTCCTTATTCATCGTTCAGCTTTCACATGCATAGGAGGCTATTGAAAACACCACGGCTTGGGTCAGGCGCACCTTAGTCTTCAAGGTAACATCTTTCCTTTTCAAGACTTTAAAGAGGTCTTTTGCAGCAGATTTGCCCAATGCAATGCATCTTTTGATTTCTTGACTGCTGCTTCCATGGGTGTTAATTGTGGATCCAAGTAAAATTAAATCTTTGACAACTTCAATCTTTTCCCCATTTATCATGATGCTGCTTATTGGTCCAGTTGTGAGGATTTTTGTTTTCTTTATGTTGAGGTGTCATCCATACTGAAGGCCATGGTCTTTGATCTTCGTCAGTAAGTGCTTCAAGTCCTCTTCACTTTCAGCAAGCAAGGTTGTGTCATCTGCATATCGCAGGTTGTTAATGAGTCTTCCTCCAATCCTGATGCCCAGTTCTTCTTCATATAGTCCAGCTTCTCAGATTATTTGCTCAGCATACAGATTAAATAAGTATGGTGAAAGGATACAACCCTGACGCACTTTTCCTGACTTTAAATCACACGGTGTCCCCCTGTTCTGTTCGAACGACTGCCTCTTGATCTATGTACAGGTTCCTTATGAGCACAATTAAGTGTTCTGGAATTCCCATTCTTCGCAATGTTATCCATAATTTGTTTTGATCCACACAGTCGAATGCTTTTGCAGAGAATAAAGCCTACACATAGTGAAAAGAGGGATAGAAAAAAACAGAGACAGAGAATGAGTCTGGATATCATTGTTAAAAGAACCTAGACCCATCCATGTATGAGGGAAACTTTGCTTTTGGACTTTCTGATTGCATGAGCCATTCAATTTTCAGATAGTTGAGGTGGATTTTTATGCTTTACAGACAAAAGGCCAGTAATGTCAGTACGCGTTCTGGTCAAGGGATTTTAAGTACAAGGAACAGAAATCCTCTCAAGTTGGCTTAAATCAGAAAGGAGGTTGTTACAAGCCACAGAATTCAAGCACAAGAAATATAACTAGGCCTCAGGGAAACTGGATTTTGAAACTGAAAACTCAGTGTCTTAGTTATCTAGAGCTGCTGTAACAGAAATACCACACATGGATGGCTTTAGCAAACATAAATTTATTTTCTTACAATTTAGGAGCCTAGAAGTCCAAATTCAGGGTGCCAGCCCTAGGGAAGGCTATCTCTAATAACTCTGGAGGAAGGTCCTTGTCTCTTCTGAGCTTTTGTTCCTGGGCAGTCTTCATGTGGCTCTGCATCTCTCTTCCCCCATCTCTGCTTCTCATTTGCTTGTTTAATGTCTTTTATCACTCAAAAGACCCTACACTAATCCTGTTTCATTAACACAAAAAAGATTACTCATTCCCAAATGGGATTATAACCACAGGCTTAGAGGTTAGGATTTACAACAGATATTTTTTGGGGGCAGAATTCAATCCATAACATTCCATCCTTTGTCCTCCAAAAATTCATGTCCTTGCCACATGCCAAGCACATTCACCCCATCACATCATACCAAAAGTCTTAAATCAACTACAAGTACAAAATCGTATCTTCTGAACCATCTAAATCAAACATGGGTGAGACTTTATTCCATTCTGGGACAAAATTCCTCTTCATCTGTAAACCTGTGAAATCTAGAATACAAGTTATCTGCTTCTAAAGTATGATGGTAGAACAGGCACAAGGTAGACATTTCCATTACATATGGGAAAAATTGGAGGAAAAGAAGGGATAACAGAAACCAAGCAAGTCCAAAACCTAGCAGAACAATTTACATTAGCTCTCAAGGCTTGAAAATAGTCTTATGTTATCTGAGACTATCTGGGCAATGGCCCTACCCTCCAGACTCTGGGTGTTGGCCATGCCCCCTGGATTCTGGGTGGAGGCCCCTCGACCCTGGGCTTCAGCTCTGCCTTCTAGACCCACAGAGATGGCAAATTTGCTCCTTTGGCTTTGGGCAGCCCCATTCTCCTAGTCCATCTGAGTGGCAACCCAAAACCCTTGGCCCCAGCAGGCACCATTCTTCTGCCCCTGGGGCGTGGCAGCCCCATCCTCTCAGCTTTAGGTGGCAGCTTCTTTAGGTGGCAGCCCCATTCTCCTAGTCCATCTGAGTGGCAACCCCAAACCCTTGGCCCCAGCAGGCACCGTTCTTCTGCCCCTGGGGCGTGGCAGCCCCATCCTCTCAGCTTTAGGCAGCAGCTTCTTCCCCTGGCACGCGTTAACGGCAGCTCCACACTCCAGAACCGAGTTGGCGAAGATCTGACTCTGAAACATAGGCAGTTGTGACTCCAGCCTTTGAGATCCAGGAGACTGTGGCCCCACCCATTGAAAATGAGAAATCCCTGCTTCCCGTACTCCTTCCAACAGTTCTGCTGATCTCCAAGCTGTTCCAGGCATGGTCCTTCTCTTTTCTCAAAGGACAACAGACGTAGCTCCTTTGGCCTGTTTCCTGCCTGTAGAATTCCAAGAGGCAGACAGTGTTCTTTCATTCTTTGCCTGCTTCAGTCTGAGCTGATGGGTTTTCTGCTGTGGTAATTGGTTATGTCCGTCAGTCCCAGGCTTAATATCTTCAACAAGGGATTGTGTAGCTACGTCCTTGGTGAACATTCTAGGGCACGTGTCCTTAGTTTGTTCAGCAGAATTTTCCAGATCTTTAAGTTTTGTTTTCATTTTGCACAGTTCATTTTTAAATCCATCTTTCCTCTCACATTTTACTATAAGCAGCAAGGAGAAACCACACAACCCTTTTAAGATCTTGCTTAGAAATCTCTTCAGCCAGATATCCAAGTTCATCAGTTACAAGTTCTACCTTCCACCAAACATTTGAACAAAATTCAGACAAGTTTTTTGCCACTGCATAAAAAGAATCATCCTTCCTACATTGTCCAATTACTTGTTCATCATTTTCTTTTAAAGCCTCACCAGGAGTACATTTAACATCCACATTTCTAGAAACAATCTGTTGCTGGTGCTGTACGTGTTCTCTGAAGACGTTGGGGACTTTCTCTATAGCTCTCTTCACTTCCTTCTGAGCTCTCACCAGAATTGCTTCTGATCTCCATAATTCTACCAACAGTCTCTTCAAGGCAATCTAGGCTTTTACTGTTAGGTACCTTAAAACTCTTCTAGCCTCCATCCATTACCCAATTCCAAAACAGCTTCCACATTTTAGGTATCTGTTAGAGCAGCACCCCACTCTTCCAGTACCAAACTCCATCTTAGTTATATAGTGCTGCTATAACAGAAATAATACACATGGGTGGCTTTAACAAACAGAAATTTATTTTCTCATGGTTTAGGAGGCTGAGAGTCCAAATTCAGGGTGCTGGCCCTAGGAGCAGAAGTCCCGGTGGTGCAGTGGTTAACGCAAGTGACTGCTAACCAAAAGATTGGCAGTTCAAAACCACCTGTGGCTCCATGAGAGAAAGATGTGGCAGTCTGCTTCCTTAGAGATTTACAGGCTTGGAGACCCTATGGGGTCGCTCTGAGTCAGAACTGACTTGACAGCAGTAGGTTTGGCAGCTGGTTGGCTGTAGGGAAAGGCTTTCTCTCCGTGTCAGCTCTGAAGAAATGCCCTTGTCTCTTCTGAGCTTCCGTTCCTGGGCAATCTTCATGTGGCTCAGCATCTCTCTTCCCCCATCTCCATTTCTCATTTGCTTGTTGAATGTCTTTTATCACTCAAAAGAGATTGACTTAAGACACACCCTACACTTATCCTGTCTCATTAACATAACAAAGACTACTCATTCCCAAATGGGATTATAACCACACATGTAGAAGTAAGGATTTATAACACTTATTTTGCAGGATGAGGGGGTGTCATGGATTGAATTGCGTCCCCCAAAATATCTGTCAACTTGGCTGGGTCGTGATTCCCAGTATTGTATGACTGTGCAATCTGATGTGATTTCCTTATGTGCAGTAAACTCTAGCACTATGATAAGGTTATATGTGATCTCCTTATGTGTTGTAAACTCTATCACTATGATGAGGTTGTACTGATGACGTCTACAAGATTGGATAGTGTCTTAATCCAATCTCTTTTGATACACAAAACAAAGAAGTGAACAGAGACACACGGGAACCTCACACCACCAAGAAAGCAGTGCCAGGAGCAGAGTGTGTCCTTTGGACCAGAGGTTCCTGCACTGAGATGCTCCCAGACCAAGGGAAGACTGATGCATCACAAGGACCTTCCTCCAGAGCTGACAGAGAGAGAAAGACTTCTCCTGGAGCTGACACCCTGAATTTGGACTTGTAGCCTACTGGACTACGAGAGAATAAACTTCTCTTTGTTAAAGCCATCCACTTGTGGTATTTCTATTATAGCAGCACCAGATGACTAAGATGGGGGGGAGCCCTGGTGGCACAGTGGTTAAGAGCTATGGCTGCTAACCAAAAGGTCAGCAGTTCAAATCCACCAGCTGCTCCTTGGAAACCCTATGGGTCAGTTCTGCTCTGTCCTGTAGGGGTGCTATGAGTCAGAACTGACTTGATAGCAGTGGGTTGGGTTTTTGGTTTTTTTATTACTTAAAACCATTCAATGATTTTCCATTATAACTTATTTTTCCCCTTTCTACCTAATCTACTTTATAACTATTAGTTAAGTATTATTTACTCAGAAAATTACATTCAGCACCAAGTGCAGTATGGGCATAGAGTATTAATAAATGTTTGTTAAATACATGAATGAATGACTTTGTGCACATGGATTTGAGGACCTTCTTGCAATAACTTCTAAGTTCCTCCCAGTGGTCCTCTGTCCACAAATTTTGAAAAACGATTTTGAGGCATACATAGATTCTGGGAACCCAAGTCTGTGTATTAGCCGCAGCAGAGTTCCCATGCTTCCTTTAGATAGATGCAAAAGGATGCCTTCCTATTGAGTTTCTAATGTATGCAACTATAGATATTTCTTAGAACAACGCCCAGGCCAGTAGACCTCTAGGCCCCATTTTGGGTTTTTACACTCTGTAGATGGTTATCATGGTCCCCTAGGTTGTTATTTAGTCAAATTATGTTCATTTTATCGCCTATGCCTGTCCTCATATTTCACTCCCTTTGATTTGTTTTTCTTTTCTTTTCTAAATTCCCATAGAAGCATCACATTACCTCTAATTGCCTGCAGTGTTCCAAGTCTGGTCTCCCTGCTGACACACAGAGACAGACTCTCTTAGCCATGGTTTGGGATGTCCCTGTGTGCTTGGTCGAGAATTTTACTAGCTTAGAGAATTGCTGAAGTGCAGTGCTTGCCTTACCTCCTGATTGCTCTTTATCACCAAGTCCCTGTTTTGTTGCTTTCTCTATTACTGCCATGTAGGAATCCCCCTCTAGTTAAATTCTGTCTTTACGTTTATTCATCCCCAGATAGATCATCTGCATTTTCCAACCGGTGCCTCATTGTGTTACTTTTGACATCTATTACTAACATCCCCACATAGCTTGGTATTGTGTGCCAGTCTTCAACTGCTGTTAGGAACACCTCCCAGTTTAGTGTCATCTGCAAATGTGATTATCATGATAATAGTAATAAGATATTCCCCTCTCTTTCCTGATTCTTAACAAAGTTGGTAAAGTAAAGCTGTGTGTCTTTGCAGATCGCGCACTCCAGATCCCCTTCTCATAACTCTGTTAACCTCTGCTCTTTTCAGGGCTCAGCTTGGGGCCTGTTTTACTTCCCGTGACAGTGCTGAAGGATCCACCCACTCTTCCTTTTATTAACATGCTCTTCAAACGCAATTTGCCAAACCTAGAGGAAGCTGTTATCCTTGGTTTCATTCTGTATGTTGGGTTTCTTCCTCTCCAGTTCCATCTCAGTGGTAAGGTTCAGCCCTGATCCCCCAAAGGAAATTGTAGATTGTTAATTGTTCGATGGATGTGATTAATAAGGCACTCAGGCATTAGGCTGCTTACTGCCCTGTGGCTAATGGAGGTAGCTTGGAAAGCCAAGGAGAGATTACTTCCCATTAAACCAAAAACAAACAAACAAACAAACAAAAAACCCAAACCCGTTGCTGTCAAGCCGATTCCAACTCATACTGACCTTATAGTTCCCATTAGTTTTATGTAAATTACAGTGTTTTGTAGGGCAGTCCAGTCTACTTCCACGTCAGGGAGCTTCTGCCATCTTCTAGATGAAAGAATGAAACCTTGTATATTTACTTGTAACTCAGCTCCTGCATTTATCCACTGCATGTAAAAGTCAAGTAGTGTATTTTGATATGCATTGTAGTTCACATGGCATTGATGCCCTGCCTTCTGATCTTCATCTCTTTCCTGGGATTCTCACCCATAATTACACATAAAATAGTGTTAGGAAGGGTTACACAGAATATTTCAGCCATATTAGCAATGCCTTAGCTCTCCAGCTCATTGGTCTTTGTGTTACTGTGGTGTAATTGATTACTTTTGTGTGGTCTTTCTAGCCATGGTCTTGTAACTCCCACCCAGGTGATGGGGCTGGACTGCGTCATAGGGTAATTGTGGCCCACCAAGGGGATTGGTCAGTTTTGCCTTAAAAGAGAGCCAGTGGTGCGGTTGGCTTCCCGGCCCACAAAGAGAGGAAGCTGAAGGCCTCTGGGGAGAGGCCTAGGGCCAGGGAGAGGCGTGCCTGCAAGCACAGTGGGAAGAGGCTGTCCTAATGGAAGAACTATATCCTGAGTGTTCCTGAGCCAGAATTGTAACTGTTACTTCCCTAATAAACCCGATAAGTGTGTGTGTGGTCTGTGAGTCCTGTGTGGCCATTGCAATGAATTATCAAACCCAGCAAAGAAGTAGAGAACGCTGTGCAAGGGACGGTCGGTGTCAGAATTAGTAAAGATGGTGGACAGAGGAGGCTTGTCTGACCTCCACCTGGTTGATCTTGGTTTTCCTTCCCCCTTGTGGGGTTGGAGGGGGTCAGACACTGGCCCCATGCCATTTTTAACAGTTATTCTATATTTCTTTTTGAATACTTTAAATATTTCATAATAACTTGTTGTTATTGTTGTTGGGTGCTGTTGAATCAATTACGACTCATAGTGACCCTATGTGACAGAGTAGAGCTGCCCCATAGGGTTTTCTAGACTGTAATCTCTATGAGAGCAGATTGCCAAGTCTTTTCTTTTGTGGAGCTGCTGGGTGGCTTCGAACTGCTAACCTCTTGGTTAGCAACTGATCAGTTAACCAGTGAGCCATCAAGGCTCTTTTCATAATAACTTAAAAAATAAAAATAAAATACCTGGATAGGTTAAATAACCTAGTGTATTAGTCAGGGTATGCTAGGTTCTGCTGTAGAAACCAAAAAAACTTTGGAAATCTCACTGACTTAATATGGGAAGGTTTATTTCTTGCTCACTCAGAGTCTGATACAGATGTCCCTGGGCAGGTGGCTCTCCTCTAAGCAAAGATCTCAGGAATCTGAGCTTCCTCCTCTGTGGGAACCTGTCAGCAGCAGGGCCAGGATTTACTAAGACAAGCCTATTTGTGAAACCAATGCATTCCATTTGTTTTCTACTGATTCATCTATGCTTGTAATTAACATAATAATTTTTTTTTAAGTTTAGAATTCATTGAAAGTTAATCATCTAAAAAGTACAGCCCTATTATTGAAAACTGTATACTTTGGCAATTAACAAAAGGGTAGTCTCTTAGTAGTAGGTGAGTTTCAACTCCGGCTAATTCGACATGAGAGGGGTTTTGTTGTGTTTTGCTTTTCCATAAATGATCATTTCAGAGCATTTGTTATCTTGCCTAATGAATAATTTAGAGTTGGAAAATTTGGTCAATTTAACTTTGATGTTGGGAGAGCCAAAATAGAATCATGCCGTTATCTGGAAGTCTGACTCCTCTTACTTGAGTATTTTAAGATAATTGGCCTCCATAGAGGAAGCAGTCTCATCAGTGAAACCCCAGTTGGTATAGGACCTAAATTTCAGGGGGCTGGAAATAATCTATCATGCTCCCTGGAGGGCCTTTTTTAACCCATTCGCCTGGAAGATAAGTCTGTATTTAGTATTCTGTCAGGCGATCGCAAAGGTGCTGCATTTATACATCATACCTGGGAATGGTTTAAAACTAAGTGCTATCAAGCCTGCTTTTATTCTGTATATAAGAAAGAGATTTATAACAAAAATGATAAATAAGAGACAAAGGAACGCTGAAGTTTCTTTTTTTCTTCTGCCTGCCTTTCCCTGTTCAGTGACAGAACAATTTATGAATCTGACAAATCCTCCCCTAGATAACGGTAAGAGTAACATACTGCTCAGCTGAGTAACTCCGGGCTACTAACGTTCATTAGACTGTGGAGCAACAGCGGCAGGATTGACGCAATAATTAAATGACATGCTTGATTTGGGCTCTCCCTGTCTCTCTCTTCCCACCCCAACCCCTATTTTCCTTCCCTCCCTCTCTTCCTTCTGCCTGTACCTAAGGAGAACTAAATAGAATTTGAAACCAAATAGGTTGGCAGGGGTAGACTCCCAATTTCCACAAGCAGCATTCACTCAGAAAGTATGAGAAGTCTGTGCCAAAAAGTTAAATGAAAATAAGGAACATGGTCATAAACACATTCTGACTGAATTTTTGGTTTGGATCCGGATAGCCTAAGAGGCAGATGGAGAAGCCTATTCTGCTTCCTAACTCTTGAGCCAGCCCTGAATTATTGGGACTCGAGAGGCATGATCAAAGGATATCAATATCTTGAGTTGAGCCAACACCAGTGGGTCAGAGTTGGCAAGGCGACAGAAATATAAGCACTGGGTACAAATCACAGTGTGCTTTGATAACTGTGGAATCCATAGGGTATGCTCATTGTAAAAACAAAGATTTAAAGAACTTACCTATTCTAGAGCCTTAATATGGCAGCCAGAAGGCTGAATCTGACTGTACACTTGTTTGGTTTGGCCGGCACTATTTTGTAAAATTGAGTTTTAATGACTTCAGGGGTGATTTCCATAGACTAGTTCTCAGAGCCTCCTCCTTTCATCTTCTACGTCTTATACACATATGTACATTACTCTTGACCCGTGAAGGCCTGTGTGTTTGACCCCTAAATCCATACACTGCTACTGGGAGGACCATGGAGTGGCACACAGTTGAAAAGAAGTTGAACTCCTAAACTAGCATCCTCTTTCTCTGCTCTTCAAAGAATGGAATTCAGTGGAAATAGCTAAAGGTCACCATTGTTCAGGAGAAACTGAAGAAGTTAACATATTACAAGGAAACTACCTGGACTGACACCCAACGCAGGAGAACTTCGGCCTTTTCAAGACAGTGAAAGAAAAAGGTCTCTCAAATGTCAAGAAACATACTTTATAACCAGAATAGTCTGTGATGAATGGGGTAATAATATTCCACCCTGCCTATAAAGAAAAGTGGTATGGACATTATTGCTTTTTTGGACACTGGAGCAACTGTATCACTTATTTCTGAGAGGTTGTCAAAAAAAATTGAAGGGTTTAAGTATATGACTTTTTACAGGAATTACTTCAACAATAGCTTATTCTACTGAGTCTGCTGAAGTTGTAATTGTGAGATGCAAATTGTGGGCTAATTGCAAGGTTTAATCCAACCTGTTTGGGGCAGTCTTTGAAAAACTGAGTTCCAGCTACACTGTTTTACAGATCAATACCGAATATTTTATCACAAAGAGGAAATAACAGAAGGGGGAAAAAGGAAACAGCAATACTAGGAATATAAAACCTGTCAGAAATACAGACTGATCTTGAAGCAAATGGGTTTTGCTTTGTGAATCAAGGTGGCAGTGAGGCAATGAAGTCATCCAGACTGATGCAAAATACAAGCTAAGGTTCCAGAAAACAGAGTCAGCATAGATGCCAACCAGATATTTGTAATAAAGCAAAATAAGGAAAATGAACCTGTATTCATTCTTTGGGAAGTCACTCTCATATGAGACACCACGCTATTATACCTGTCTAGGCCATGTACCTGATCTGGCCTGAATGAGAGCATTTCAGAAATGCCAGGGTAAGGTAGGATAGAATGTTTACTGAAATAGATAACTGAAAGCTCCACTTCTAGGCCGTCAGTTTTGCCAGCTGGATAATTGCATCTGAAGCCCTGAGTAAACTCCAACTATAGATGAGTTGTTCGGATTAAATGGTGTCACCTGCAGTCATTGACAACTCCCTGGATCTTCTCTGTCAAGAACCGTATGTGCACACCAGAGATGTATCCAAAGGCTACTGGCAAACATCTTTAGATAATGAGTGCAAATTAATAACTACTTTTGTACGTCGCAAGGGATCATGCCATTTTAATGTTATGCCCCTTGGGTGAACAAATGGGACAAAGATGTTTTAGATACTAATGAATAGTGTCTTACAAGGATTAATTTGTCCAACTTTTTGCTGAGTTGATATCACATGCAACCTGGTGTGATTTGTTGGGTCTATGGTGGGAGTTGACTCTGTGGAACTAAGAAAAATATGAGTTTTGACTTTGAGCTTTACGACTGTTATTTAAACAGGATGTTGTTCTGGATTCTCAATGCAGCAGCTTCTCATAGCATCGCTGTATATGGTTGTACAGGCTGTACCCTCATTCATATACTATTGTTAGCTGCCATTGAGTTGGCCCCAGACTCATGGCGACCCCAGGCACAAACAAAATCGTTATGATACATAGGGTTTCCCTAGATGAATGGTGCCCCCTGGAGTTGTGTGCACACAGCTAGTGCAACTGTTTGCAGTGGCCCTGGAAATTTCTCACGACCGCCCATTGTTTCTTCCTGTGCGACAGTGTGTAATACTAACGATGAATGTATTACCCCATTGGATTAACAAGAATTTAGTACTTGACGACAAGAGTTTCTGATCATTCTGATTAGGAACACAATAACCCTTTTTTATTGTTACAACCCCAAACCCAAACCTATTGCCATCTAGTTGATTCCGACTTATAGCGACCATATAGGACAGAGTAGAACTGCCCCCCTAGGGTTTCCAAAGAACGGCTGATGGATTCAAACTGCCAACTTTTTGGTTAGCCACCAGGCTTTTAACCACTGTGCCACCAGGGCTCCTTTTTTGTTATGTATGGAAGTTATATGTATATTTGTATGTTTTCCAATAAAAAAATTAGATACAATTTTTAACTGTCAGGCTTCCATATATTAAAGATATATATAATTTTCAGTATGGGCTATGGAACAGGAAAATAGGCATTCTCTTAAATTGTTAGTTGGTAGCTTAAATCAGCAGAGATATTTGATTTTTAGGGGAATTTGGAAATAGCTATTACATAAGAAATCATTTGACCAGTGAATCCCATTTTTAGGAATCCAACAGAAATGCTCCCACAAGGGTGCAGATATATGTATAAGTATTGTAGTTTGTAGTGATAGTCAGACAGACAAACACATCTCAAAGTGAGAATTGAATAAATCAACTACAGAATGTCTGTCAGTGGAATGCCGTGAAACGGTGAAAGAATGAAGCAGATCAACTGGTTGTATGGTGCGCAACCATACGTGGCAGCCCTGTCTATTTATAAGAACCGACCTAAAAGAAATAGAAGATGTCTCATTAGGTGGCAGAAAGCAAGTTGTGGTGAGATATCTAGGAGCCCTAGTGGTGCAACAGTTAAGGGCTCTGCTGCTAACTGAAAGGTTGGTGTTTCAAACCCACTCAGTTGCTCCACAGGAGAAAGAGCTGGTGATCAGCTTCTGTAAATATTACAGCCAAGAAAACCCTATGGGGCGGGTCTACTCTGTCACATTGGATAACTTTGAGTCAGAATCAACTTGATGGCATCCAAGAACAAGTATGGTATATAGAGTATGATCCCATTTTTATAAAAAGTAAGTAAATAGAAATTATACACACAGGTACACATATATATCTATATGCATGTAAATATATGTATGGAGGCAATTTTGTAAAAATAGATACTGACTTGTTGCCTGCGATTATCTCCAGAGGATGAGATTATAAAGGACTCTCATTTCCTATGATAAATGTTTCAGTATTTAAAAACATGTATATTTGATAATGATTATTACATTTGTAATTGGGGGGACAAAAAAACCAAACACAACCCTGCTAGCTTCTGTCTGAGAGTGCATTTCGGGGGTTTGGTCATCTTTAGGTCATTTTGGTCATCTTTAGGATACCAAATGCTCTTGGTAATGCGTATCCCCTAGGCAAAGAGATAACAGTCTTAGAGTGGATACCAACTTAGAGCTGATTATTGGGTCTCTAGAAAGAAGGAAAACTGATTCTTCTCCAGTAATGGTGACCACAGTCCCTTGCAGTGATTACTTGTTCTGCATGCTTTAAGTCGAATTTCATTGAGGTGCTGCTATATACATTGCCTGGGACTGACATTTCAAATAAATAGTCATAAACCAGGTTGACTGCCCCTGCATGAAGTCTTTGTAATTTTTGTATGTCACTCATTGACCAAAATAATGCAATATTGAGTATTTTGCCTTAGCCTGATAGAAGACCAATTTCCATCCGGTTGTCTTCTAAGTGCTGGTGGCTGTGGAAGAGAGTTATTAACCATTTTGGTTGTTAGACACTTGAAAATCTAATGGAAACCGTACATCCTCTTCAAATACGATTTTTGTGCATAGTTTTCAGGGCTCTATGTCCTTTTAAGGAGCCCTGGTGGCTCAGTGGTTAAGAGCTCGGCTGCTAACCAAAAGGTCTGCAGTTTGAATCCACTAGCTACTCCTTGGAAACCCTATGGGGTAGTTCTACTCCATCCTATAGGGTCACTATGAGTCGGAATTGACTGGAGGACAATGAGTTTGGGTTTTTCTTATGCCCTTTTAAAGGAGCCCTGGTGGCTCACTGGCTAAGCACTTGGCTGCTAACTGAAAGGTTGGCAGTTTGGACCCACCGGCCACTCCGTGGGAGAAAGATGTGGCAGTCTGCTTCCATAAAGATTTACAACCTTGGAAACTCTATGGGGGTGGTTCTACTCTGTCCTGTATGGTTGCTATGAGCAGGAATCGACTCTATAGCAACAAGTTTGGTTTTGGTTTATGCCCTTTTAGAGACATTCCATTAAGAAACTGTTTGTGGAGGTATTTAAAATTGGTTGAACTGGAAAAAAGTATGATGGAAACTAATATATATTTGTGTTCATATGCACATTTAAAAGTGACTGTAACTTCAATCTGAAGAACATCTTAAGACGTAGCTTTCGTCTAAGATTTTAAGAAGAAACACCATTCCAGTTTTATGCATTGGTAACTCGAGGTGGTTGTGGATTAATGGCCACTGTATTGGTGATATGCACCCTCTAAATGTGGGTTTGTAGGAGAAATCTGCATAATCTTAGTATCAAGCATAGTTGGGCTTCTCCTGGTTTGTTTTCATCTTGTAGGTGCTAGGGATTTGTAAATGATTGTTTTTCCTATTTAGCTTTGTTGCTAGAAAGCCTTGGAACCAAATCCATTCAGAGAAAGTACATGAGACTTGGTGCCATTTTGCATTAACCATTTCTGGGTCAATGTTAGACCCCTATCCTTTCTTCCTGCTTCTCGAATTTCTAATTTATGTTACCTTGTGTTATTTTGAAGCAGCTTTAATTTTTTAAAGAATAGGGCAGGACATAAATATATAGATCTGTAAATAAGTGCTGATAGTTGGAGAAATTATGGTATTTTGTCCACCACTTGATAAGGCTCACCAGTCAAGCTTGTCTGGGGCTCACTGGAAAGTGCAGAGCTGTTGTAAGAAATGAAGCTCCCTGATTGCAAAAGCCTGTCTGGAGTTGGTTGTGATGCAGTTGGGAGCATCTGAACAGTTTCTCCCACCTCTTTCACAGACATCTTAAACATGTGCACAGCATGAAAAGGGAAGAAGCTATGGAGACTCTCTCTGTGAGAGAAATTATAGATTTGCTTTTGGGGCATGGAGGAGGAGGGCTTCTGGGGGAACATGGACTTCCAAGATTCAGAGAGTCAAGAGAACTCAGGTCTTAGCATTTTCCTAATTGCCACTTCCTGTCCACTTTTGTCCCAACTTATTTGTGAAGGGCATATTTTTATAATGCCAGCATTACTGTATGTGGTCCCTTCCTAAATAACCTGATTTGGAGGTGCCCAATTTTCCCTCTTTTACACCCTGTATACAAGAGCATTTCAGTCACCAGTATAATTGAAACTCCCTTTAATTTCCCACTTTTAAAAAATAGGGGCAACAGCCCAATCACATGGATATACTGGCCATCTCCTAATCAGTTGGGCACATGAGGAGGCATCCTCAGAGTGTCCTTCAGGTGAGGCCTTCTTTCTCTCCAATTATTTGACTTTCAACTCCATTGTATTCTATAATGAAGGGACTGATTGAAGGCAAGGGGCTGCTTTTCTTCAGTAATTTACTGTGGGCTGAGAATCTGGAGATTTGCAGCTCTTTACCCACGGAGTACAATCTCACTGGAATGGAGCCCATTGAGAAGAGTAACAGATATATGTTGTTTAATCTTTACAATGAAGTAAACTTTAAAGTATTTTGCATTTATATTCTCCTTTTTTGAGGCATTCAAAGCACACTCAAATGACTACCACACTCAAGGGCAGATTATCCAACAAGCAAGGTAAGCACAGGTTTACTTGTGCTTACTTCCAAATCTGTAGTGAACAATTACACAGATGTGGTGAAACCCACATGAGATTGTTCACTACAGATTAGGAAGTAGGCATAAGTAAGCTGGTGTTTACCTTGCTTACTGGGTCTTCTGCCCTTGTCAGGTATTGTAAATTTGAAAAGAGCCTTCAATTCTGTAGGAAGCTGTTGTGGGGTTGAGAGAGAGACAGATGCCAGCCCTGCCTAGAAGTAGAGTCTTTGATGTGGTGAAAAAATGTGAAATCGTTCACTACAGACAATCTGGTAAGAAAGGTAAGCACTGTGCTTACCTTGCTTATTGGATAATCTGCCCCTGACGACACTAGTTTATACGGCAATTTACTGAAGGAAGTCCATGGCAATTGTTTTCTTTTTATGGTTTGGGAAGCCCAGGAGAGACATGGCACAATTGGCCAGAAACGGATCTGAGGATCAAATTAAACTCCCCCATCTGTCATTCTTAGCTCTGAAAAACAGCTCCTACTGAAGTTATCAGAAGTCCAGTTTAAAGGACATTATTTCAACAAGGAGACTCACAACCTTTAGAGAGCCAGGCTTCCCCAGCCTGCCCAGTAAATATTCAGTCACTGTGGTGTGCAGTTGATAGTGGTTGGTCGCTATGAGTTGGAATCAACTTGATGGTTTTTTCTTTTTTTCTTTCAGTAAATGAAACAAGCCAAGTGCCTGAGGAATGTGTAGAGGAATGTTAATTCTAGGAACAACCATAACTTGATTTTCTCGATTTCCATGAGTTTAAAGTCTCAGCCACAATATTACATTACCAAAGTTATTTGCATTTGAAATATAATACCTGGGGGTTGACATTTAATTAAATTACAGTGCTACCTCCAGGCTGCAAGGAACCGGGATGGCATGCTGTGCGTACAGTGCTGGCAATAACTTTGCGCCCCTCCTGAATGACATGACAGTCAGATGGCAGTGTCCCTGCAGGGGACTGGGAAGAGGAAACTTAGATGATCACTAAGAGTGCAAGGGCCAGAGGCAAAAATTAGCTGGTTTGCACTTAAAAAATGCAGATTGGAAAGCAGAAATACAAGAGCTTATGGAGCATGGAGAAGAGCTTTACTTCTCTTCATACCTGGAGGCTCCAGTCTCTACATTTTCAAAATGACCTTAAGAAGGAGAAATGGTGAGTGAGAACCCCTTGGCCTTTTCACAGCTACAGCCCAGCCTAAACCAAACCAGTTGCCACCAAGTCATCTCCGGCTCATGGTGACCCCATGCATGTCAGAGTAGAGCTATGCTCCATAGGGTTTTCAATGGCTGATTTTTCAGAAGTAGATCACCAGACTTTTCTTCTGAGGTACCTCTGGGTGGATTCTAACCTGCAACAGTTGAATATATTAACTGTTTGCACCACCCAGGGACTCCTAAGCCAGCTGTTTTTCCTAGTGGGAAAGGAAACTGATTCTTTAGCCTTCAGAGTCAATATGGCCCAGGATCTTTAGGGTGACTGTGTTACCCTTTCTCTACCCTTACTAGAGAATTCCTGGGAGTTAATACATGGGAGAGACCACCAAGGGCCCCACTTACCAGAACCCTAGTTTTCCATGCCCCCTGAGCTCCACGGACTCACGACCATGCATAGAGGCAGCAGTGACTTTCACGTGCACACAGAGCTCTAAGATAGCTTATCTCCTAAAGCATCAGTCCTCCACTTGGGGTGATCCCCTCCCCCCAGGGGACATTTGGCAATGTCTGGAGACCTTTTTTCATTGCCATGAATGGAGAGGCTCTACTAGCATCTAATGGGTAGAGACCAGGGATATGAGTTTAAAAAAAAAAACAAAAAACTACAAGGCACATGGTAGCCCCCCACAACAAAGAATTACCCAACCTGAAGTGTCAGTAGTGCTGAGATTGAGAAACTCTGTCCTAACAGAAGATGGGATCATGAAAAGTGGATTCCAGGTACTGAGTCAGTTATCAAGATAGAAAATAAAATATAAAATGCATTGTCTCAGTGTATTAAATTCTAACCAGAAAAACAGGAACCACTTTTGTACTTAAAATGGAGCAAGTTCAATGCAGGGATTTTTTCACACAGGTGTTAGAGAGGCTGAGAAGCAGATAGAAAATGAGGTAAGGCAAAGATTAACAACAGCAGGAAGCCACTGCCACTCCTTGGCTGTGGGAAGACGTGATGTTATTGGTATCTGAGAGCAATGGTAGTTGGAACCACAGAAGGTTTGCCTAGTGAGAGCTAGAACCACAAAGAAGTTTCTGGAGGTATAAATTGAGGAAGAGAAATGGGGGAGAAATACCTTGACTTTCTCTTCCTCTCATCATTCAGTCTTCCACTAGTACATACTATTTGCTGAGCCCCGGTAGGAAGCCAGTTGACATGGAAGCCTGCAAAACACAGCTTGCAAGTTTAGCCTCTCATGAGACAGAGTTGAGCAAGGGAAGGGGGATGAATGGAATTGAGTGCAAACGGACTCAGAATTGGCACTCTCAACCTCTCAGAGTTCCACGAACTTTCCAGAGCACTAGAGCTGACAAAACCATGGAGTCATTGGGCCAACACCCCATTAGTTCTGTATTACATCTGGTACTGTTCTACCGTGGAACATCATCTTTCCTTATGCCTTCGAATTCTAGGCTGAAAATAAAGTTCTAGCCCGTGAGATAGAGAGGGCAGACTTGATTGCTTCTTTTTTTCTTTATTCTTAGAACTAGCAAACGTCATGCGATGAGTGACCTCATGACATCATAGAGTTTAATGTCTCTGTGCAGACAGCAAGGTCCAACGGAAATCCAGATCAGAGCGCACATCTTTAATTTTGCCGTGTCTGTGGGAAACTCATTTCCACGTTGTCAAGCTTTGGCTCATTTTGGTGGCTATGATCTTGCTTCACCTAGATGTATCCTTTCCATGGGTCATGCCTCTCTCTAAGCTGGAGAACCTGGTGTGATGGGCTTTATTTTTCCTTATAGTGCAATTTTAAGTGTCTACGCAAAGAAGCAAAGGAAACTAACTGATTTGTTTTCTATTTGAATTGCCCAGTAGGTCCCCAGACTCATAGGGATGAAAGTGATAGATTTCCAAGAGTGTCTTCCTTAAGAAAGTTTTACAGATGCTTAATTATTTTCACCCCACTTTTGATTATCTACACTAATGGAGATGTGGAGGGCAGAAATCAATAAAATCCCTTGATAATCCAAAAAACCTCAATGTTGCCATTAGTTTTGACCTCCTCCCCCACCAAACCTTTTATTGGAGCTGCTAAAAAGTGCCTCTGCACCCCCTGGGCTCTCAATATATTCAGCTTGTTGACAGGCTGACTGATAAAATTGTCTGATTTGAGTTTTATCTCTTTTTCCTTTCTCTTGCCCACTCTCTGGGGGAGGCGCTAATGAGCAGTGAAAGAACAAAACCACAGGAAAAAGAGACTACAGAAACGCCAGGGTAACACAAAAAATGATTAAATAGCTCCCGTATCCCTGAAACTTTACTGTATAATGTCGGCTTTGTGGGATTTTTTTTCTTTTTTCTGAAGTAAATTGAAATAACTAAATGGGCCAAGTATATGGGGCCTTCATAGCCAGGACCCTTGATTTGAAGCTCTGAATAGCTTTTGTACAGTATTCATTTTCTAGGCAAAGATTTTTAATTGTTAATCTTTATAAAGGGCATTGATTTTACTCCCTATGCTGTTAAAATGCCCAGCCTTTTTCTTAACTAACTTCAGAGCAACTGAAAACAGTGGTGGTGATATCTGTCTTAATCCCACTGGGGATGACTATAGACAAGAAAAAGCTTATGGACCAAGTTAAAGTGTTTTCCTTTGTTTTGCTTGCTTGTGAAACATATTTATCCAGTATCCAAAATGGAGTGGCTGATACCACAGAAGAAAAACCCAGAATGTCCTTGGCTGTATACCTACCTTAGTATACCTGCTAACCCGTTCCCATACCCCCACCCATCACCACGCTTTAGGAATCTGGTAGAATAGACAATGAATAAAGCATCTATTGATACAGACATAAGATCTTTTATAAGTCCCAATTTATATTCTTCTTCAAGACCTGCAATAATACCCCTGTCTGGGTCTGGTGCCTGCTAAAGATGAACACCTCTCGTCCCGTTGTGCCAGAGTGCGTCCCTAAATGAATGAAAGGGCTGATAAAGTGTACAGAAGTGGAATGAGGTGAAGGTTCACGTAAGGAGGGAAAATGAGTGGGCATCTAAGTGACTTGCTTCCTGCGAGGGAGCCAGAGGCCCTTCGCTTTGGTCCGTGATGAAGTCATCTGTAAAGTTCTTTAGTCTGCATGGAGGGATGAGGTTACCTTTTTCTGAAGAAGAAAGACAGCGTATTTTCTGCTTTTTCCCTCAGTATTTCTTTTAGTGGTTTTTTTTTTATTTCAGTTTGCCAGATATTATTTGAAAGTGATTTCATAAACATCAAAGTGGCTATGAAATTTAATGTTTGTATCTGACAGGTGGCTTATAAAATCAAACTCAGGACCCACCTGGATTTGAGGAATTAGGATGATGTATCATGGTTCAATTCTAGAGGCAGAACCGCCATAAGTGATTAGAATAAGGGATTTGTTATAGGGTTTACACCTTACACAATTATGGGAGCTGGTATGAGTCTACGCAGGCGTCTGCATCTAGTGTTGAATCTGAAATTGCCATTGGTGAGTCAGACCAGCAGTTGAAATGAAAGCTGGAAGTGGGCAAGGGCAAGGGTGAACTAGAAATCAAAAAGGATAACGAATCCATGAGCGCAAGCTGGAATCCCTATCTGTCTCTGACCGCTTCCAACCTCAGTGACATGGGTTACTGGTAAGAAAAAAATGGCACCCTTCAAGGAGCTGTGCATTCACCTGGCTATGAAATGAGAGCTGCAGGAGGAGAATCAGTAGGTGCTGGAGGAGCTTCAGGTCCAAGTGCTGCTGCACAATAGCTGGGTGAGCAGATCCCCAACAATGTGTGTAAGCTGCCATGGTGCCTGGTGCCCAACCAAGTGTACCAGTTTTCAGAGCATTAAAAAAAAACGACTGCTGCTTCACTTCTGCCTCCAAATCTTGCACAAAGTGTTGCTTGTGGACAATGCTAACTGGAAATCACACAGGGAAGAGGATGCTAAGAAACATAGCTCTTGCTTAGTTGACGCTGTTGATGACATGACTCGAAAGTGAATGTTTCTGGGTGCAGTGGTATGTAATGGAGCCTTTACTCCACAGTTTAGAGAAAGTATCTTTACAAGAATGTTCCCCTTGGTGAATAGCAAGGTGTCACTGTTTAGTGATATCACTCAAAGGTACAATGACCACACAATTTGTGGTCTAAACCAAAATATTTTTTGAGAGTGAGGCAGAGACAGCTATATTTGACATATTTATTTATTCATCAAAAGTGTTTTTTTTTTTTTTTTTGTATTGGTGGTCCAATAAATGGTTCTATCCAAAAAATATTTTTCAAATATAATTCTTTGTTAAAAAACTAAAATACACATGTCAACGTATATTATAGCAAAATAAAAACAAATGTTTGTACTGATTATCTTAACATTAAAAAATAACATACACAGAATAACTATTCTTGGCTTATTCACATACTGTAGTAAGTTTCTCAGTCATGTTTCTGATCAAGTACCACTAGTATTTTTAAGAATTTACTTTTTTAATATGATATTTCATAAAATTGTCTGCAATTTTCAAAGTTGTATTTTTTGGTTGAAACTTTTGACACATTCAGTTGACTGATCTTTGTAATCCATGATACTTTTAAGTGAGAAATTAGTTTCTACAAGTGCTAGAGTATCTGGCTAACTCAGAGAAAATTCTACTAAATGGAGTGGATCCTCAAATCTGTTTTTTATTTTTTAATTGCAGTGTGTAAGTATTTCACGTTCATATTCATTTTTATTTGCTGAATATTTTGATTAAGTATTTCTAATCGATCTTGAACTAAATGCAGCCAACATTTAGAGGACTTATTGTTTAAAAAATTAATACTATTTTAATTTGGTCAATAATGTATTTCTTCAAAGTTTCAACTCTAAAACTTAGTTGATAAGGAAAAAAGTACCCAATTAATAATCAGCAGCAAAAAGAGGAAAATCATACAATCATGCTAAAAAGGGTTTTTTTTACTATCTTCAGCTTAGTCACAAAACTTTTGTACTTTAATTAATTTAATTTTGGGTATATAAAAATGTAAATTTCAACGTCTATTTAAACTAGAATTTAAAATGAGTAAAATTAATTTAGAAAAAGTAATTTGACCTAAATGAAAAGTCATGGTTGACAGAATGATATATAAGTACACTTTCTACAGCTTTAAGTATTAAATAAACATTTTTTGGCATAGTCTTCTTAGAATAACTACTGACCTTTTAAGTAGAAGCTGACACTTCTTCAGCGGATTTGTGTCTTCTGCCTTTCATATAGTCAATGATATCATTATGATCTCTCCACGATGGATGGTAAATACGAGCACACATTTTGTGCAAGTTACACACTCTCATCAACTTTGTTGAGAAATAGATCAGACTACATACAGCCTTTAGTATGGATTACACCTCAATATAAAGAAAACAAAAGTCCTCATAACTGGACCAATAAGCAACATCATGATAGATGGAGAGAAGATTGAAATTGTCAAGGATTTCATTTTACTTGGATCCACAATCAACACCCATGGAAGCAGCAGTCAAGAAATCAAAATACACATTGCATTGGGCAAATCCGCTTCAAAAGACCTCTTTAAAGTGTTGAAAAGCAAAGATGTCACCCTGAAGACTAAGGTTCACCTGACCCAAGCCATGGTGTTTTGAGTCACCTCATATGTATGCGAAAGCTGGACAATGAATAAGGAAGACTGAAGTAGAATTGACGCCTTTGAATTACGGTGTTGGCGAAGAATATTGAATGTACCATGGACTGCCAAATGAATAAACAAGTCTGTCTTGGAAGAAGTACAGGCAGAATGCGCCTTAGAAGGGAGGGTGTTGAGACTTCATCTTACATACTTTGGACATATTATCTATCAGGAGGGACTGGCCCCTGGCAAAGGACATCTTGCTCGGTAAAGCAGAGGGTCAGCAAAAGAGAGGAAGACCCTCAACGAGATGGATTGATACAGTGGCTGCAACAATGGGCTCAAGTATAACAACCATTATGAGGATGGCGCAGGACCGCGCAGTGTTTCGTTCTGTTGTACACAGCGTCGCTATGAATCGGAACGGAGTCCACGGCACCTACCAACAACAACAACTCAAAACAAAATGTGTTTTGTTTACTTGTATGTTTGATTTCATTGCTAATTTAAAGAATTTCAAGCAGATCTATTCAACTTTGGTCTTCCTTTTTCCAGGCAGTCATTAGGTCTTGATGAAACCTATACAAGAATATTCTTTTCTCAGTGACAAGTCCTGGATGTTAATGATAAGTAGGTGTTGAAATTCTGAGTCAATCTTACTATTCTTAGGAGCATTGATCCCATTTGGACTTCAATATTATCAAATTTGAGATTATTCTGAATATTACTTAGTCTAGACAGCTGTTTTTTTTTTTTTTTTGTACTTACCTAATTGGTAGAGATGGCTATTAAATGGAAGTTGTTTCATCCACAGTTAGAATAATTTCTAAAATGATAGTGTTTGCTGCAAATGAAAACATATCAAATCCTGAAAACTGCAACTAACTCTCACAATTTTAACAAATCAGCAGACACTTGAAACAGAAAAATGACTTTATCCTGCTAGTTTTGTTTACAAATTGTTATCCATTCAAAATATGCCCAGTTCTCTCTAGTCCATCTTTCCAAAATGTTTATCTTTAACCGTTAAGTGCCCTAATGAAGAAAGGATCTCTTCTCTCTCAATTTAAGCCTAAATGATGCCTGCTTGGGTTAAAAAAAAATCTCGTTTGGTTTTATTTTGAACATAATGCTCCATTTGCATTTTCTTACTGTAGCTTGTCACTCGTTATTTCAGAAACTTTCCTTGAGAACTTTGGAGTAGCTTCCCCCTCCCCACCCCACCCTGAACACCATTGGTTTATGTGTATGAGCTGCTGTAAAGTACAGTGATTGCTTAAAAACACTATAGTTGCTTTAAAAAGATGACTTTGATTGTGTGTTTTTTGTTCCCATCACAGTAACACTTTGCAGGTGATTATTAAATTAGAGATTTTCTTTGTTTTTCTAACAAAAAAAAAAAACAAAACCTTTTTATGTCAGCGCCAATTATGAGTGGTAATTTTTCACATTTTACAAAAGATTTTTCTGTCCCACCTCCACGCCCCTCCCCCAGATAAAGAAGGGCTTTGACATTCTATGACAGGGAGGGTTTTTTTGCATACACAGTGCTTTTGACTTTTCTTTTAAAAAAATCTGTTGACTCTATTGAAATGTGACAGGACAATATTTAACCTGAATAGAGGCATGTTGACTCCTCTTATTAAAACTGACAGTTAAGGACGTTTCTCTCTTTATTCCTTCTGATACACGCAGACAAGTCTTCACTGCTAACTAGTATACAAAATCAAAAACAAAAAAATACAGAGCGAAGAGATGACTACCTGATAAACAATATATGAATGACAATCGCAAGTTTAATCTAGCAAAGAAACCTTTTTTTATCCTTTAAGAAAATTAAAGCCTTTTCAAATTAGCTTGATATATGAAGACAGACTGACATCATTAATTTTCAAGTATTCGCTCTTCTTCCCTGGCTGCCTTTCCTCTCAAAGATATGAAATGTTCCGCTAAGCCCTGGACAGGACCACAGCGACACCTACGGAGAGAGTCTGGGGCCTTGTCTGAGTCTTGTATAGCGCTTGTGCCTTGTTCCTTGGAATTCCTCTGCCTTATTTGCTCTCTTGGGGCAAAAATGTTGGCCATGGAAGCTGTCCTTGGGCTTCACGCTAACTAACACTTGGTTTCTCTGTTTAAAAAAAAAAAAATGACTGGAAACATCAAGCTTTAGAGTTCTTTCTGCCTTCTTGGACTAATAAAGACCCTCATTAACATGAATGAGGCTTAAGTTCCTTTCAGTTCTGCATGGAGTGGGCCTCTTGGGAAGAGCACAGTAAGGGACCTGATGCCAACTTTCCGAGATAGACTGGAACCGTATGGAACTTGGATGCCTCTGGGTACTTGCCCGCTCTCTTCAGCTTCCATGAGTCAAACCTCTTAAAAGGAACTATTTGATTCCTTATGTATGAGGTACTGGATTTTTATATGACACAAGCAAACTGTCCATTGATATGCAAATTTTTGGGGTGGTGGGGGTGATTTTACAAGGTTTACTGATGAAGCCATTTTTGTCATAATGGGATTGTTGTAATGGGATTTGCTCTGTAGCAAAACCTCACATGGGACCATTTGCGATACTGTAGGCAAAGTTAACTCCTGTTCTCATTTCCATACTGAGTATTCGCTCCTCTGCATTTATCACCAAGCAAGGATCCTTCAGGAGTTCCTGGGTGGTGCAAATGATTAACATTGTTGGCTGCTGATAAAAAGTTGGAGGTTCAAGTTCACCCAGAGGTGCTTCGGAAGAAAGACCTGGCAATCTACTTCTGAAAAATCAACGATTGAAAACCCTATGGAGTGCGTTTCTACTCTGACACACATGGGGTTGCCATGAGTCAGAGCTGACTTAATGGCAACAGGTTTACTGCTAAGGATCTTTCAAGCAGTCATCAAATTGTCAACATGGTTGTTGTGGAGAGTCAGAAAGATAGCAATTCATTCATGGCAGCCTTCTACATTAACCGTGCCTAAGAATCAGCCTCTGTGCATAGATACTGACCTGTCCAGTTGATCTCCCAAAATTACGCCATTTGTATTTCTCTGGTTACTCTGAAAGAGACCAGGTGGGACACATGATCAAGGCAGCCTATAGACTACACCATGGAAGCCATTCTAAATTTATTCTCTCTTGAGAAGAGGGAACCAATAGTGTCTATGGTAAGAAGACCACCCTCAGGTTTTCAGGTCTAAAAGGCACTGGAAAACTTTAAAAAGTAATGTGTGGAAGTCTTAATTTCTATCGTTTATGTGTGTCATGATCGTGGGAGAGGGAGGAGGCTGCCAAATCTGTTATGGTATCTTAGTGTGAGTTACCCCCAAAGAAGACCCCAGAGCAAGGACTGATGCAAGTAGTTTATTGGGAGGTGGTCCCAGTGTGCTGTAAGGGAGTGGAAGAAGAAGGGAAAGGGAAGGCAGCCAGTGAGGGATGCGGTAAGGCAGGTTAACACTGTGGGCAACTGGAACATCTTCCTGTTGGGTATCCTCTCAGAGACTGTGTAGAGCACCTTTCAGAATGGACCTACAAGAAATCTAGGGTATTTATCCACAACTCTTAACCTTTGTTGGTTGAGAGCCGTTCCTGGGTATTTAATTTCCCAGAACTTCAGGCCTCTCTTTTGCCCTAGCCAAGACATCCCCTCAGCTAGAGAGATTCAGGAAGGCAATGTATATGGGAGCTTCTGCAGGTGACTTCTGGGGTGGCCCACGGTGATATGGGGGAGGCACCAACAACTTCTAGTAAGTACACACGTTTTAGAGAATTAAGTACAGCTGTAACTCTGTATGTGTGTGTGTGTGTGTGTGTGTGTGTGTGTGTGTGTATGGGGGGATTATTAGTTTTTCTTAGCATGAAAGTTAAGTATGTATGTATGTGTGATGGTCGGTGAGTACTGTTACTGTGACTCTCAAGGAGGGGCATGGGGATCTTGTGAGATATAGAGGGAAAATTGTCACAAGCAGTAAGAAAGAGCTAGATTCCCAAGTCCTGTGCTTGGCTATTTAGATTTTTAAAAAGTAAAAAAAAAAACTCGTTGCCGTCAAGTCGATTCCAACTCAAAGAGATTCATTAATGGGATGACACAACCACCAAGGGTTACACAGAAGGATGAGCTGTGGACCACAGGTTATGTTTTTTCTTTATTTCAGCTACTGTTTGCTCTAGAACTGCACTGTCCAGTAGAGCTTTCTACCAAGATGGAAATATTCTCTATATGAGCTGTTTGATATGGTAGGAGCCCTGGTGGCCCAGTGGTTAAGCATTCCGCTAAGCCAAAGGTTGGCAGTTGAAATCCACCAGCTGCTTCTTGGAAACCCTATGGGGCAGTTCTACTCTGTCCTATAGACTTGCTATGAGTCGGAATGGACTTGACGACAATGGTTTTTTTTCTTTTGATTTTGATTTTGATATGGTAGCCACTTGAGATGTGGCAAGCTAACAGAGGAGCTGAGTTTCTAACTTTATTTAACTTCACTTAAGTTCAAATAGCTGTATGTGGCTAGTGGTTACTGTACTGGACAGTGTACCACTAGAATATTCACCTTTTAGCTTTTCTCCTGTGAGTCCAGAGAAGTTGACAGCAAGGGGACTCCTCCATGACCATCAAAGGGCCGAGCCAACTGCAACACCTGGCAAACCATTGTGTCCTGAGAGTTATACACATCAAAAAGTGCCAGAACCTTCTGGGAAACAGTGACATTCAAGGCTGGGAGAGCACAAAAGTAGTTTTTGAGGTTGATGGTCAAGAGTAGAGTCACCAACCGGAGACAGAGCAAAGGGACAGAAACCTAGAACCTGGATGGGAGCAGAAGAAAATCTAGCTAAAGTGCAGAGGTCCTGAACACTTGATAAAACTCTGATTATACCTGGTCTTATCTCATTCAACTTCTGATGATGGAAGAAAACTGAAACTTGTTAGCTGAAAATACAATTCTGTCTCTCTAAAACAGTCTCTTTGGGGTATATTCATTCTGTTTAGGATAAGTATTGAATTAATGAAAGATTCACACCCCCTTTCAAGGAGGGCTGTTTCTCTCCTCTTTAAGCATCTAATCCCAACCTCACCTACTTTATCCTAGTAACCTCTGGGTACAGGGGAAGTATATTTCTTCTCAGTGGCGGCTGCCAGGAGAAGAACTGGTATGTGTGCTGTCCTCCGGTCTACTTTGTGACATGAGTGGCTTGGGCAGGCTGCTAGCTTTCAGTGCTGGTACCCACTGGTGTGGCTGGTCCTGGCTGGTCTTTTTGGTTTCTGTGTTGGTCTGGCCATTGCTTCTATTCCCTTCTGTGTGTTGTGTCTTCTGGTCCTTTGATTCTCTCACCAATTAATTGTGCATCTACCTCTTTGGAGGCATCTGGTCCTCTTTGATTGCCTATGCTCTGGCTTTAAGAACTAGGGGGCTGCCTTTAGTCCAGTGGTTCTCAACAGGGGGAGATTTTCTTCTCATCCAGGGGACATTGGCACTGTCTGAAGAGCTTAGAGGTCAAGGATGCTGCCAAATATCCTATAATGCACAGGACAATTCCCACAACAAAAAATTGTCTGGCCCAAAATGTCAATAATGCCAAAGTTGAGAAACCCTGTTGTATTCCTTCCTTTTAGACATCTCTTTCAACCATTTTAAACAATGTTTTGGCAGTCACATGTCCTTTTGGTGCCATGCTTAAAATAGGTACTACTTCAGGAGACTTGCAATTTGCCTGACCTTTGTCCTTAGAATCAAAGAGCAAGCCCGGCCACATTGGAAGGAACACACACTTACATGAAGGTTTCTATAACCCCTGCCCCCAGTCTTTCTCTGAAGTTTTAAGCCAAAGCAGAAATCACGACCCTTGTGCCTGATCTGTTGCTCTCTTTCACTTCATTAGATCCTAGTTTACTCTGTTCCATGGCTGATCAATTTGGATGCCCCAGGCTTGGCTCTGTCAAGAGAAGCTTTTACTTATCTACCCTTCCCTCGAAACAATGAAACACATTTATTTAATGAATGGTGAGCAGAATCCTTTTAAGGGAAAAAAGTAAATGGTTTATTGTTTTCAAAATATCACCCCCATCATATCCTGGCTCATGTTGTTACAGAGTTGGTTGGTGGGCATATAAATAGTGCACGGGTGTGTCAGGCTGGCATGCAGACCTGGAGTCTAAGCAGCTACCCTATTCTGTAATCCGATCAGCATGGTTTCAAGGTGAGTTTCTGTTTCATTTTCAGCAGCACTACCCATTCCTGCTTTGAAGTAGCTTAAACGATGTCCTTAATCTTGCTACTAATAGATGATGATTTGAGTAAATTGGAGTAAGGGATGAAGAGGGAAGACTTCGGTAGCTCCTCACTGCTTACTCCAATTTTTTTTCTCCTCCCTAACCCTAAGCAGTCTCTTCTCCACCCACATCTCCTGATACCCACCCCCAACAGACATACCAGAGGGAGCAACATTGAGAACGGTGCTGATAGAGGAAGACCTCTGCCTCGCTGGGACTCCCTGCCACCATATTGGCCTCTGCCCTACTGAGGAGCACGTACGGCTCCACATATATCACCTCCTGGCCATCCTGGGTGTTTTTCCTTTGGCAGAATGATGTAGAACAACTGTTGGCCTACAAGCCTGAGCACCATGTCTCCTTTGCTGCTGCCTTGAGGAAACCAAACCCCTTGTGGCCAGGGCTTGGCAAACCACGGAGCATTTGAAATCAGGCTGAGCCAAGAAATGCAGGTCTAGTTTTCTTTTTATATATAAAAACCTTTTAAAAAATCTTTAAATGTGTTCTTCAAGAAGAAATAAATCTTTATTAGACCTTTTGTATCGCTGTAAATTTGATTGACCAGATGTTTGTCAGATTTAATACATGCTGTTTAAAAAGTTGCTTTCTACATCTTGACTGGGGCCCTTTCTAGTGAGGAAGGTGCCAGTTTATAAGAAACAATGAAATCATTTTTTACACCTTACAGATGCTGTAATCCCATTACAGACTGAGGTGTTTAAAATTCTTGGTGTTTTCTTGCTTTATTTTTATGGTATGAGTGATTCCGGAAGGAGAGAGCCAAGGCAGGAAAATATTTAAATGAGGCATCCCCAAAGGGCAACTAGTGGTGGGGGGGGGGGGCGGTTATGGGGAGAGGTTCTTGGAATGACTGAGAGTTGTTGAACACTCTTGGAATTGTACTTTTAAGGATTCTCCCTGTTTGGTTTGCTATCCAGTCCTGGCTACTGGCTAAAGCTGAAAAGCCACTGCCAGAACTTTGATCACCGATGCTCAAACTTTTGGACCAAAGCCCAGGAAGTTACTATGCAAAGGAATTTGGGACTAGTTCCTCTCCAACCTCACTAAACAGAACATTAGTGTCTTTCTAATGGCAAACTCAAATGCCTACAAGGGCCAGACAGATAGTGTAAGTGTTCAAAGGAGGCTAGACACTCCACTGTGGCAAACTGGAGAACCCCAAGCCCCACAAAGGAACAGAGGTTCCCCAACTACAGCACTTTGCTGTCTCTGGGGATGTGAGCCCATAAAGGGATATTTATGAGAAATTTCCCAAATGTTAGCAAGCAAAATTCACCTATTCCTCCTAAGGATGACAGGTTTGTAAACCTTGTTGGTCTAGTAAAATGTGTGTGAATGGAAATGCATCATATACAGATTAAACCAAACCCGTTGCCGTTAAGTCGATTCTGACTCATAGCGACCCTATAGGACAGAGTAGAGCTGCCTCATAGGGTTTCCAGGGAGTGCCTAGAGGATTCAAACTGCCAAGCTTTTGGTTAGCAGCCGAACTCTTTACCAGTATGCCACCAGGGTTTCCATATATAGATTAGGAGTCCCAAAATTTGAATTACCAGGACTAGTGAAAATCATTTAAACTTTGGAAGCTGACACAGGAGTTGAGAACCTTTTATTCTGTTATGTCAGGGTGTTAAACAAACACAGTTATCATTTAATATCACCAACATGTTTCATAAAAGAAAGGATATTTTAATACTTGCACCACCCCAAATAAAAGAGTAAGAAGGGGACATCTCAGTCTAAAGGACAGCCCTTTAAGACGAATAGCTTTATTTTTATGGACAAATCATAAAATTCTCCTTTCTTTTTCTAATTTTCTAATGAATACTTTATCACAGACCAGCAACTATCTACAGACTACTGTCAAGGTTACCCCACCTAGTGATGCTAGTATGGATGTGTTTTTTTAACAGCTATACCATCAGGTTGTTTTTGGGTTTTGCCATCTTCCTTGCCCTTCCCTCTGTCTATGGCTTTTGACCCTTAGAACCATAGATTATTAGAGCTGGAGGAACCCCCGAGATCATTTCAGTCACCTAATATAGCCTACATATGAAGAACTTGTTTCATGAGATACATAGCTGATTGGTTTATAACTATAACCGGTTTAAATCATACATAGGAGAAATATTATTATTTTTAAATTACAAAAATAAATAAGAAAAAATAGGAAATAAAGATTTTACTCTTACATAATAATGACTGTAAACAATTAGTGTATACCCTTCCCATCCTTTTTCCAATCGTATGTTTTTCTGAGGATCCTACTATGTATGTGAAGCCCTGGTGTCACAGTGGTTAATAGCTCAGCTGCCTACCAAATGGTCGGCAGTTCAAATCCACCAGCTGCTCTTTGGAAACCCTATGGGGCAGTTCTACTCTGTCCTATAGGATTGCTATGAGTCGGAATCGACTCAACGGCAACAGGTTTGGTTTGTTTGTTTGTTTTTTTTTTTACTATGTACGCTGTTTCCTAATCTGTGTTTTCAGCAATACATCTTAAACAATTTTCTTTACTCAGTAGTCTTCAGCAACACTTTTTAATAGCTGAGTAGCATTACATTTTATGGCATAATTTAATGTTAGTGTTAGATATTTGCATTATTCCTCATTTTGCTTTTTCCAAAAACACTAGAGTGAATATCATTGTAGCTTCAGAACTTACCTTCTGAATACCTTATTTTGTTTATTACTCTTTTTATACTTCCCTAGATCTCTAGTAATTCTGTCCACATAAAACACAAGTTCGGTTCATCTCTATTTCCAGTTTAAGCCATTTGTGAAGTGTTCAGATAATCAACAGTAAAAGACAGTTCTGTGGCCAGTTAGGGCTGTGTTTCTCATAGTGGGTGTTATTAGATAATTAGTCTGAAGCAATATGGGGCCACTTTGGTAAAGTGGATGACAAAAGCTGGTCCTGCCGATGGATGGGAGAACGTTTGCACCATGTCATCTGGTCTGAGCATTTAGCTTGAAGTCCACACGCTTGTCAGGAAGCTATGTGAGTACCAGTGAATTCAATACAGAGACAGCTGGAAATGTAAGGGCAGAGTTTGGAAACCGACCATCCAAGTCAACCATTGTGTTTAGAAAGAGATGGGAAATTCTTAGCTTTCTTGATACCTGATCGCATCCTCGCATACTATTTAAATAGAGTCTAAAAAATATTGGTAAAATGTACCCTTTCCAGGAAGCTTTTAAATCTTTTTGTGTTAGATCCAGTTAGTACAGAAATTTTATAAATTTTCCTTGGGAGTCCTCTTATCCAGATTATTGGAGGCAATTTCATTCAGTGTGTCATGGTTTATATCCCCATTCAGAATGGTCTCACCATACAGCTCACCTTTACAACTTAGTTCTTCCTTATAAGAAAATACACTTTTCTTGAGATTTGGGCCTATCTAATTTTCATGCGGTTGTGTTTCATGGAATACTCTGCCTATTGCATTTTGAAGTGTCTGCTCTGAATTGGAGATAGAAGAAAAGAGCTTCTGCATTTGAAAGAAGTTTAATTTTGCTGCCAAAGAGTCAGAGCCAAGTGTGAGAGAATTTCTTAGTTCATAAAGTCAAAGTTAATTTTAGGAAAATAGTGTTGGTGTTCCAGGTAGCTTAAAATTGAACTTCAACAGTTGGAGTTTAATTCATTTTACATCTTTTGTAAATTCCAATAAGCAATTTTCCAAGGCTCTATCAACCAGTTGGTTTCATGGAATGATTATCTCTGTCTAGAATGTGAATGCTTGTTTATTGCCTGTTTCCACTAGCAGGTACACTTCATAAGGGCAGGGACTTTGTCCATTTTGTTAACATTGATAGACCCAGTGCCTAGTTCGGCCCTAAATACATGTAAAGTGCTCAATATTTACTAAATGACTGAATTAATTGAACCACCAAAATTGGGTTACTTTTTAGTAGTGTTATTCACACTGGCCAATGATACTTTCCCTTGGCCATGCATGGTTTCTACAACCGAGATATTCTTCTCATAAAGATTGAGCCTATAGCAGAAGAACAAAGGAGCACCCCCTTACATTCATCTTCAGGACCATAAGGAAATCCTAGAAGTTCTAGAAGGGGCAATGGGAACACCTTCCCCAGGTGTGGCTTGAAAGGAAGCCATGTTCCAGAATAAAACACAAGGCTTCCTACTATTATTTCTGCCTTGAAGATGCCTACTCTTTGCCAGTACACTCAGGTTCATTTATACGGGCAGCCTTGATAACTGATGAATCCATTATCTTTATGATTTCTAGGGTATCTCCTTTGCATTGAATATTTTTGGTATCATATTAATGGTAAAGTGATAATTTGGCTCCCTTTCTAATTTCTTTCAAGCTTGTATCATGGGGTTCCAGAAAAAATATATAAATAAATCCACTGCTGTTGGGTTGATTCCGACTCGTAAAGACCCCATAGGATTTCCAAGGCTATAAATCTCTACGGAAGGAGGCTGCCACATTGATCTCCCACAATCATGAGATTAGTAGCTAGAAAAAGGAGAAAAATAAAAAGAAAGGTGATGCTTCTTTGTTTGGGCACTGTTGTACAAAAGGGACTGTGTATTCAGCGTTTGTCCCTAACTCACTGCTTACCCTGTCATTCTTCTTAGTTGATATGGCTCCAGGCTTATTCAGTAATTAAAATTAATTATAATAATTAAATTAAAATTGAATAATAGTTTATTGAGCCATCCCTTGAACAGGAGCACCCTTATTGGGAGAGATGAGAGAGCATAAACTAGAGGACCCTTGTGTGTGATTTGAATCGATTATAGGCCCAGCAGTGCGGCACAGAGAAAATAAGTAGACTTTGGCTTTGTACACCTTGGCCCAGAGCATGGCACATGCTAGGTGTTCAATAAATGTGTGTTAATTTAAATTATTTAATCTTGCAGTGCTTGTTTGAACATCTATGCAATGGGAATAGTAAACAAATTGCCAGTATTTAAAAAGGATTACAGATGCTTGTAAATATTTATCATGTTTTTCTGACACATTCTAGGCATTCAATAAATGATACAAAACAACCACATGCTATGTTTAGCATGCTCCTTATAATACTCAAGAGAACTTTTCTAAAATTTCTTCAAGTCCCTTATTTAAAAAGGATAAAGAGTATGCACAAGTGAGGAGTGAATAGTGCCCAGATGGATGCACCAATTAAGAAAAAGGCTCATGAGAGCTTTACATCCCAGTTGTTGTCACTGTTGTTAGGCTGAGTTGGTTCCACCTCGTAGCGACCCTATGTACAACAGAACGAATCGGTGCCCGGTCCTGCGCTATTCTCACAATCGTTTTTATGCTTGAGCCCATTGTTGCCACCACTGTGTCAATCCATCTTGTTTATCCTACTCCTGACCTTAGTTCACTAAAATAAATAAATGCTTTAGAGGTCAGCAGACCCAAGGATTATAAATTCAAGGGCCAATACAGAGGTCAGACAGGATGATATAAGTCAATAGGGAGGAGCGAGGACTGTGGTAAACTGGGAAGGGTAGCCCCTGCCCAGAACCATTCAAATTCAAATGAAAAAAAAATGCCATCTGGCCAAAGGACACCTGTCTGTGTGCTATGTGCAGCCTCTAGTCTATCAATCTCTAACCAAAAAATTATTTTTCTGATAAGAAAATTTTAAATATTGGCTGAGAAATTATACTGTTCTCTGAGTAATCAAAGTAAAAAATGAACCCGGTACTCCAGATTTCCCCTATAGTTTTTGTATTTTTTGCAAATATTAAAGATAAGTATTTATGGAAAGAAAATACTCATTATAGAAAATTTGGGAAAAAACAGCAAAGCATATGGGAGAAAACAAATTGTAATACTGTCACACGGAAATAATTCCTCTTTATCTCCTATGTGTAGGCTCCTAGAGTATTTTCAGGGCATCAATATAGGCTTATAGATATCATAGAATTGTACAAAATTGAGATCATGCCATGTAGTTTGTTTCGTTTAATTCAACATCATAGTGTATTTTATTATGTTATTAAATAGCTACATGACACTTTATCATATGATTACATCAAATTTTATATCACTGTTTAACATTTAACCACTAAAATGGACATTTAGATATATACTTACTCTTTTAAATAATATTGTGATAAAAATCTTCATACATACATCTGTCATTCTCTGGTCCTTTAAGATCATTTCCCAAATATTAAAGCTCATGGTCAAAGGGTCTGAGTATTTTTAAAGTGTTGATAAATAATGCCAATTTGTTACTTAGAAGGGCTGTACCAATTTATACTCCTGTAACCCACATCTATGGCTCTTTTCCATACTGTTGTTGTTGTGTGCCGTCAAGCTGATTCCAACTCCTAGTGATCCTATTGGACAGCATAGAACTGCCCCATATGGTTTCCTAGTCTATAATCTTTGTGGGAGCAGATCGCCAGGTCTTTTCTCCTGCAGAGGGGCTGGTACGTTCAAATTGCCAACCTTTTGGTTAACAGCTGAGCATTTAACCACTCTGCCACCAGGGCTCCTTTTTCACACTGGAGGTTGTCATTAAAAAATTAAACAAAGCAAACTTTACCATTGTATTAGGTGGAAAATGTTTATCTTTTCATCTTATTTTTCATTGATTATTAGTATTTATTGATCCATTGTATTTCTTCTTTGTGACTCTTATTTTATATCATTGCCCATTATTTTACTGGTTATTCATTAATTCTACAAATATTCATTACACACCAACTATGTGCCTGGCACCATTACAGGCATTGGGGAAAGAGTAGGGAAGAAAAACGCAGACATCTGTTGTAAGAATTAAATAATGTCTGTGATAACTTTGGAAACCCTGGTGGTGCAGTGGTTAAGAGCTACAGCTGCTAACCAAAATGTTGGCAGTTCGAATCCACCAGGCGCTCCTTGGAAACTGTATGGGGCAGTTCTACTCTGTCCTGTAGGATCGCTATGAGTTGGAATCGACTCGATGGCAAAGGGTTTGATTTGGTTTTTCTGGACTGATAACCTTAGCACCAAAAAAAAGACCACCTTGTTGTTGAGTCGACCCTATAGGACAGAGTAGAATTGCCCCATCGGGTTTCCAAGGAGCAGCTGGTGGATTTGAACTGCTGACCTTTTGATTAGCAGCCGAAGGCTTAACCACTGCCCAACCTTAGCACGGTACTGCGCTACTCATAGAAAACGTCAGTGAGTTATCCGGTCACTCTCGGTGTAGTTGTATAGCCTTTGTACTGGTACTATCAGCTACTGTTTTGGGAACCGGCTATTTCTGGAAGCTTTGAGTTGGCTAACAATGACCTAGCTGTTCATGACTGTGAACTTTACACAAATATTTTTATCTAAAGCCAAACTAAATGTAACCAGATCCCAAAACGCCCATGGCCACTAAGCTGCCACCTGATGTGAGGGGAAATAGAACGAAAGTGAAAAAAGACAGCAGCCTTAACTGACTGCTTAACATTCTTATTTTTGCAAATTTTGCAAAAATATGTGACTTTTTATGTGGTCTCTCCCAGGGCCTTGGAAAGTGAGGGGCCCACAAGCTCAAGTTTCAACGCCTCATAGTCCTGCTCCGGGTAGGGTAGATAATGGAAAGCTTGAATGCTGTTGTTGGTGTGTGCTGTCAATAGCATCACGCAGACCTCATGTTCAAGTAGGATTGTGAAAGTACAGCTAAAAAGCAAAAGTTCAAAATCAGTGAGATGCTTGTTTTTCCTTTTCGATACATGAGGATTTTCTAATCTAGTGCACACCACCATGTTGTAATTGAGCACGTGGTATCAAGGATGACAAAGAACCAAGGCAGGCTTAACTCTGAATTACAGGGTTTGTGGGACTATTCCTACCCCTTACCCGGGTTTCAATGTGTTTTCTGTATGGTCTGATAAAGAAGCGAAAGGAGTGTTCCTTTTTAATTCGCAGCTGGCTTTTGTTTTTAAACACAATTCAGTTCATAGTCTAGTCACAAAAGGCCAGTTTTCAAGTGAATTCCTGGTCTGCTGATTTCAGCTGGACCCCAGTCCTTCTAAACTCATCCGTTTGCAAATGTTCCTGCCAAAGAGGAGAAAGGGAGGGAGGAAAAGGATTGTGTTCTTTTAAGGATGGAGAGGTTGGAGGGGAGGGGGAGAGAAAACAGGATAACATGTTAGGTGTTGAAATTTATATCAGAATAAGCGTCTTTTCAAGAAAGCACCACTTGTAACAAAACGTCACCAAATCCTTGCCTTTTACTAAGAGCGAACTGGCCACTTTTCATTCTGCGGTTTGATGGCTGTTGAGCTACTTATGACTGAGCCAGAAGCGGGCAGGCTGTATGCAAAGTGCTGTATAATTGTGCAGTTTTCTGTGGTCCGCCTTTGGAACAATGTCTCATAAAAATCTTAAGCGGCTATCACTTTTCATGGCTAATGAACTGAGGAACTAGGACTGAGATCCAGAGCCAATTCTTGGATTAAATCTTCTGAGGCTCAAACAAGGCTGTGCTTAGGAATTGGGAAGAGGGAGGCCCCAACCCTCAGATGGAGGACTGTAAACTCCGACCTTCCTCACTGAGCCTGGAGACCTGCTTGAAGAGCACCCCAATGACCAATCAAGGACGGGCATGAATATCAAAAGGCTTGTTTGAGTGTCAAGAACACATTTAGTGTGTTTTTCCCTCTGTTTGTTTTCCGTGTGAGTTCTAAGAGGCTCTTTCTCATTCTAAGAAATATTTGAAGTAAAGAGCATGTACATTCACATGCTGATCAGGAACCAAATGGGTGGTGGCCTCTGCCTCTGGTAAACAGTGGAGCAGGGGGAAAAGGAATCAGGAAACCTGTGGGCACAAAGGAAGAAAGCGATGGGAACTGGTAATCTCTGCTAAAGGTGGGTGGTCTATTCAGAAAGGAATTTCAAAGCAGATTCCATCCCATCCAGGGATGCATACATATTAATTAATAAATAAATACACAAACAAATATTTTTTTTTTATTTCACACTAAAGACAATGTCTGCATGTGTCTCAGCCCTCTGATGAGGAATGACAGTGAGCTGGAGCCCAGGGATAATCGCCTAAAAATATTTTCAAATGGGTCCCAACTAGATCTCCTTGTCTTTCATCTGGTTTTCTTTCTGAGATGCTACAAATTTCCTTTCCCCTCTTTTATTCTGCCAGTGTGTGGTGCTTGCACTCATTTCCAACGAAGGATGTGAACGTTCTATCGTGTGGCAAGGTGAAAATAATTTTATTTTCATCACTTCCCCTCACCTCTTCCCACCCCAACCTTGTGATGGATTTTCTTGAAAAAAAATAATGACGGGGCTTCACAAACTGGCCTGACAGTTGTGATGCGGAGAGCGAGCCGGCTGAGTAGGGACGGTGAGGCATCTCTGTACCTATTATGGCAAAAATCGATAATGCTTTCTGTAAATTGCTCCTCCCAAAGGAGCCAAACAAATGCAGGAGACAGGGGAAGCCATCATTCTGTGTGAAGGCTCCGCACACTTGGACCAGTGCAATTATGAAGAGGAGGGCGGTTTGGTGTGTGTGTGTGTTTTCAGAATAAGAATTCTCGGGGTGGGGTGGGGCAACTTATTCCTCATAAAATTTTAATTGCTGGCCTCTTCTCCCGGAAAGGTGCATCCTTCTGCCTGTCCTTCCAAGGTGGGAGAGCCTGAGTCACCCCAGGAAGCCCATTGGAAGTTGCAATGAATGGATTAAGGAGAATAGCCTATTTAATTGTTGATATCCTGGCTGGGGACTTATTGTTCTGCTGATTTTCTGGAAACTCTCTTACAAGGGCTGTGGGAATTCCATACTGGATCTAAGACTAAGCAATCTTGTATGATTGGGCTATGTTGGAATTATCGTTAGTTCCAAATCTCTTGTTTTAGTGATCTTTGAAAAGATAATGTATCACTAGTTCCTTTAGGGACTATTTTTTCTATAGGATTATGACTGCCTCCCAGCCTAGCTCAACCTACCCCCAAGTTGCAGAAGGGAATTGGTGTCATTTCAGTAATGATGAATCTTTTGGGCCTCTGCTGTATTTATTTTTTCTTGGCAGGAGAAGCCTAAAAATTAATTATGCCATGAAATACCAGTTGATGGAAATAGACAACCAATACTAAATCTGTTGCCGTAGAGTCAATTTTGACTCATGGAGCCCCTATAGGACAGAATAAAACTACCCCATACGGTTTCCAAGGATTCGAATTGCCGACCTTTTGGTTAGCAGCTGATCTCTTATCCACCATGACACCAGGGCTCCAGAAATAGTCAAAAGATGTCAGTAAATATAATTTTTTCAACAGATTTGTTGGATTGGGAAGTGAAATACCTGGAATGCAAAGGTTTTATGCAGGTTATTATTTAAATGACTAAGATATAGGGGAAATCTGTTCTATTGAAAAGATCCTTGGATTCGTGATAATGATATATCACTGTGCAGTCGTAAACACAGTGGGTTTCAACCTATGTTGGAATTGAGCATGTACGTGAAGAGGAAATGAGATTGTGGAGGTGCAAGTAGTTGGAATTTTAGCTGAGTACCACAATCTGAGAAAACCACGCTTTCTGTGGCATCACACTTAAGCAGGTAGATTGGTGGTTGGCACTATATCCTCAAGTAAGAAGTAGTTGCAACTTCAGTGAGGGGCAGAAGAACAGAAGGTACTCTTAAAAGGCGATGAAAAAATCTTAGAGAGGGAGAGAGAGAGAGTTGGAATTTGTCTAAGGAAATGAGACTCTGGCACAGTTACTGATTGTTTTGTTAAGCTGTTTTACTAAATTAGCGAGAAGAGGACTCAAGGATCAGTGTGCGAGATGATTCAGTATGAATCCCTGAGTAAGGAAGTAAAACACACCAAAGAACAGATGATGAGACAAGAGACAAAAAAGAAACTTTTCTAAAGACTTCAAAAAAACTAGTTTTAGAAATAGGGGCAATTAGATGCTTTGAAAAGCATCAAAAATAATCTCAATCATCATGACCCAAAGATATGACACAGTAATGGTTGAAAACATATTCCGGTTGATCAGGAAGTTGGGAATAGAAGTTAACACATACGTTAAAATGAATTAGGTGGACACTTTGATGCAATAAAGAATTTGAATGCACAGGCAGAGGGTGAATCAAAATGCATGGTGATTTAGAGGGCACTTGGACGGATGGACATTTGGGAGATAATTTGAGAAACAGAGTCACAAATACCTTAGAAAAAAGGAAGAAAGGAGGAAAGCTAAGGGAATCCTTTCAGGCTGGTACAGCTCCAAGATATAGCCAATTACTGTCAGAAACGAGCCAAGAGTTGAGGCAAATGGAATCACCCAACCCCAGGAATCAGTCGGAAGTGAAGGGGCATCCTTTCAAAGGAGTGTCGTCTTCTGTCTGCCCCCTGCTGGAAGCATCTGCCTTGTCTTCTAAGAGGGGGGTGTGGGGTGTGGGAGGGGTGTGGGAAGGAACAACTGCAGAAAAAAAAAATTGACTTATTAAAGTCAATAATCCCAGGATCCTAATGTATCCAACTGCATCTGAATAGCATATTAAAATTACCAAAATTGTCTTTTAAAACCTACTGATGTGGGTCACCCAAGCAGCATGTTCCCAGTTGTTAATAATTAATACTGAGCATCCTAGGGAGGAATCACTGTGGATAATTGTAGCCAGTAAGTACAAGTCTGGCAGCCCAGTGTGCTGCGGGTCACAAAAGGGCAGCAAGGAAGGTATCATACATCAAGCTGATGCCAGCGGCTGGGTATTGGTGATCTGCTTCCTCTGGCTGTACTTATTCTTTTGATGGGAAAGCCTTCTAAACAAGGCTGTGAATTGGTTTTCATGCTCGCATTGACAGATTGGGAAAGCAGTTTGTTCTACCAAATTTAACAATGATATATCATTATCACAACTTTGGGGGAAATCTATAAAATCAATAAGTTTGTAGCCTGAACAGGATTTGTATCGCTTGCTTGCTGTGCTGGTGTCAAAGCGTGAGCGTATGGATTGAGTCACAGCCTGAGATCAATGGAATTTGTGGACAGTAAGCTCAATAACAAGGCCTTCCAAAAAGAAATAGATGTAAAAAGCAAATTTACTAGAGTATAAAAAAAAAAAAAAAAAAAGCTAATATCTTTTCCGCGCCTGGCTGTAAAGTGCTGTTTGGCTTCCGTTGGCGGTGGGTACTTTGAAAGCTGTCTAGGGTATGTGCTTGCAATGCTGAATGCTGCTGCTCCAGCTTCATGCACTGCATGTAGTTGGGTGCTTCTGTTTGCAGGGTTTGTACTAGGAAACTCGCCAAGAATAGGAGGAGGGAGAAAAATAGCCCTTTATATTGTAAACTGAATAAAGAATAAAAACAGTCAGTGTGTCTGCTGGGGAAAGACCACGGTGGCTTTATTTACTTTGTGCTGGTAGGACTTGCTAATGGAGAAAAATAAAAAGGCATAATTAAATAGTTTAATGAATTCGCAGCTCTTTTGTTTGAGTGGGGCGGGAATGTGTGTTCCAGAGAGGCCTCACAAAGAGCTTGGCTGGCAGTGAGTTAAAAGTAGGAAATCAGTTCTTTGAAGGCATTTTTATTCTTCATTATCCCAGCATGTAAAATGACTTGTACTAAACGATTGAGGATTTTATTTTTCACTCTCTCTCTTTCTCTCCTTTTTCTAAACAAAAGAGAGCATGGGGTGGCTGGTGTACAATTCCCCTGCAGGTCCTGGAGCCGGTAGATCAGCCCATCACCAGGCTCGTGGGCCTGTCCCTGTATTTGGGCAAAGTACAGGCCTCTGGACAATTGTGGAGCCCTTATCAGCAGCCAGCCAGCCTGCCAGCCCTTCCACCACACTGGTAGCCTGAATGGCTCATAATCTCTTCCTCATTGGGGAAGGTTGTTGCCTACCACTGGCCTGCGAACTGGAGTGTCCTTCATGTGGTGTTTTCTGAGCAGCCAAGATTACTTACCCTTCCCGCTTGTGGTGAAAACAAAGAAAAAAAACCTACCTGGGGAAGATTAAGCAAAGTTTCAGGAGCACAGACTCTGGTTCCCTGACCTGGTTTCCAGCCAGAATGTGGTCGAGAGGGAAGGTCTTGTAAGGAAGCCAGCTGTGCACCAGCACCCAACTAGACCCCACTGGTGACGGGATTCTCATGATCAAAGAGGCCAACTGGGCACCGAGAGAAGCTGGTGAAAGGAAGGCATGTTTCTGATCGTCCAGAGTCAAACAGGGCTGTAGCTGCACAGACTGTAAAAGCTTGAGCCCAAGAGAGGTAACCAGACTGCAACCTGGGCAAGGAGCTAGGGAACAGCAGGAGATTTCAGGGGTCTGAGTTTGAGTGGAAACTGTTCCTGATGACCCATGAAGGAGAAGGTCAAAAGGAGGGCTGCCTTTGCACTCTGAGGAAATGGGGTAGCTTGGTCCTTCAACCGCAAGGCATAGCGTGATGCCTGAGGAGGAGCCCCTGGGCTCCCTCAGCACAGGCACAGGCCTCGTTCTTGAAGAACGAATAGTTAGTTGAGCTCAAGCTCAACCTCACAGCCTTGGTGACAGTGCTGTTGTTAACTGCTGTCGAGCTGGCTCTTTACTGCGATGTTACGTATAACAGAATGAAACACTGCCCAGTTTTGTGCCATCTTCGTGATCGTTGGTATGTTTGAGTCCATTGTTGTCACTGCTATGTAGTGCCTTCCAACCCAGGAGCTCATCTTCCAGCACTGTATTGGACAATATTCTGCTGTGATCCACAGGGTTTTCACTGGCTAATTTTCAGAAGTAGATCACCAGGCCTTTCTTCCTAGTCAGTCTTAGTTTGGAAGCTCTGCTGAAACCTGTCCACCACTGGTGACCCTGCTGGTATTTGAAATACTGGTGGGGTAGCCTCCAACACAGCTCATGTAAAACAAGACCCAGGATGAGCCAGAAATTTTCTGTATCTAGGAACCAGCCTTGACTACTCTTCCCTTATCTCTCCACCCCTACATGAGCCGTGTGTATGAGGGAGAGAGCAGAATGATTATTTTTTCAATAACTCGATTATTTTAAGTGCTTGACAGATTCCTGCCTTCCCTTCCCTCTCCTTCTCTCCCTTCCCACATTGCTTGAACACGGTGTCCACACTGTGTCTCCCACAGGGTGTGGCCAAGGCCACAACCACAGGGGATGGACCTGAGACAGCAGAGCTGCTTGACAGCCCCTCTATAGATTTGTGGTTATTTTTTCCTTTAGCCAAAGTAAAAGTTCTCTCCTGAGCCTTCTGTCGTAGTGATTCGGAGGCAACAGAAAAACAGCTCGGAGGAGGTGGTTCTAGGTGACACATCTAATCCATCTTTGGAGGCAAAGGGCCCTCTTGGGTCTGAAAATAATTATTGTTTCTTCTCGTCAACCTCTTTTTTCTCTCTCTCTCTACTGTTCTCGCACTTCAGTTTTTCTTCCGCATAGCAGTTTGGTCGCTGTTTAGCGTGGTTTTCTGGGCTCAGTCTTTCCCCACTCCCGTGATGTACTTCCCTGCACCCCTCACTTTGGAAGGCCAGCTCACAGTGGCCTTTTGCTGTTTCACCTTCAGCATGCTGGAGTTCAGCTGTCAGGAACAGGAAATTTCCATTCACTTCTTTGCCAAGTTCAGAGATTTGCATTCACAAAGCCTCTCTATGCCTTTAACTGCTCACATTTGCTTATAAACAGCACTCACCGTTTGTTTCTTGTTAAAGTTTACCTCATAAACAAATATTACTGTGTGAATCCCAGCCAATAACTGTTTAATCCTGACTTCTTTTTTATGCCTATAAAGCATGAACTATAAACCCAAGATTTAAACTTTATTGGAAGGTGCCTCCCCCTGCCCTTTTTTTAGAGAGCTGAAGGTTTCTCTTTGTGTGAGGACTTGAAAGAATTGGGACCAATGTACATAAATACCAGATACAGAATGCATCTTTGGGGTGGAGACAGTTAAACCCTCTGGTTAAACAACAACAAAAAAAAAATACAAGAAATGGACAAGCTCTGTGCTCTATCGCCTTCTTAGATTTAGGTACTGAAAATCGTGAAAGAAATGATGTTTACAATTAGCCCTAACTTTTGAATTACAGCATTTTTCTCAGCTTAATGACCAAGCTCTGTGTTAATTTACAGCTAGTCCCTGGCCTGGCTGAGGAGCAGGGAAACACTGTGGAAGTGACTGTTAGTATTGATCACTGAAGGCTAGAGAGAGTTGGAGACCCTCAGCACTGCCACTTAAAGTGGGCAGGAAACCCAAATTGACCAGTAATAAAGTGTTTGAGGTTGTACAAGGCGGCTCCTGGGGAAACTGCCTGCTCGGAGAGGGGAGGCTAGGGGAGAGAAGCTGTCAATTACTCTTGTTTGATGCCCAGTTACTGAACAGGGACCAGAGCAGCCTATGAGCCTGTGGCAGGGAGAGCGCAGGAAGCAGATGCAGGCCTGGATCCCTCTGGAAAGCCACCTTTGTAGGTGTAGGAAGTAAAAAGTGGGGGCTCTTTTTACATTCCCTGCAGGTCCAGAGATGGATGGGTGGTGGTTCAGTGGTAGAATTCTTGCCTTCCGTGTGGGAATCTTGGGTTTGATTCCTGGCCAATGCACCTCATGCACAGACACACCTGTCTGTCAGTGGAGGCTTGCGTGTTGCTATGATGCTGCAGAGGTTTCAGTGAAGCTCCCAGACTAAGATGGGCTAAGAAGAAAGGCCTGGCGATCTACAATGCAAAAATCAGTCAGCGAAAACCCTATGGATCACAACGGTCTAATCTGCAATTAATCGTGAGGATGACACAGGACCAGTCAGAGTTCTGTTCTGTTGTGCACGGGGTTCCACGAATCAGGCTGGCTCAAGACAGTTGACAACAACAACATAGATCCAGAAGCCTGAAGCTCACCTCTTATGGCCCAGTCCCAGTTTCCTTTTAACGGAGAGGGTAAAACCTGAGCTGTTCGCAATCTCTCCCCCACTTCTGTGCTGGACACTAGTTGATGACTGGTTTTGGCAATTGTTGGAACTACGTGTGAGAAGGACTAGAAATCCAAGAGGTACATTTGGGAATAAATAGCAATCTCTGTTAGAGGCTTTGAGAATAGCTGATAAATGATTGAAAAAATACCTCTATGGCTTTTTCTAAAACCTTTAAATATCATTTAAAGTGATCATGTAATTTACAATTATATAAACATATAAATTACATTATATATAAATTATATTATAGTTAGTAATAACAACAGGAAGTATGTGCTCTGATTTAAGTGCTTAACACGAATTAAGTCATTTAATCCTAAAAACAACCCTCTGGGGGTGGGTACTATTATTATTTTACTGAGGGAACAGTAAGTAATAGTAGTTCTGGTAGTTTTACTACTGTGGGGAGATGAACTAGAACATACTGGGGACAAGACCATGCTATAAATGAAAAGTTCACGACAAAACTTTTTTTTGTTCTTTATCCCCTGTAATTATCTCTGAAGTAACTGATTTCCTTTAACGAACCCTGTGTTCCACTGGCATCATTTGGGGTGCGTGTTGTTAACCTTCCAATTCACTGGGTTTTTGTTGCTTTAAATCAGCTGTGTGTTATTAATTGAGGTGAGTGATTTAGTTAAGTCTAAAACTGAATAATCAACCAAAAATAGATGATTGTAATCAGTTTGGCTAGATTAAAAGATCAAAACTTATTGATAAAACTGAGACTTCAATTACTTCTCCTGTAATTCTGCTTTTCATATCTCTGACCCCTTGCCACTCAAGAGTTCTTTGTTAAGTTAAATATCTCATGTAAAACCATTTGGAAGCCCCTCCAATATAAGTAAAAACTTTTTTTTTCAAATTATGAAATATTTCAGGCGTATAGAAAAAAAAAAGCATAGAGATTAGTATCGCAACCATCCAGCTTTCTCTAACCTGAACATTTTGCCATATTTGTTTCAGGCCATTTTTTTCAACCTCAGCTTGAAAGGAAACCCTGGTGGTATAATGGTTAAGTGCTATGGCTGCTAACCAAAAGATTGGCAGTTCAAATCCAGCAGGTGCTCCTTGGAAACTCTATGGGGCAGTTCTACTCTGTCCTATAGGGTTGCTATGAATTGGAATCGACTTGATGACAATGGGTTTGGTTTTTTAGGTGGAGACGTTATAGCTTAAATCATGAGGGAAAAAGAGATACCAAGGAAGTTAAGCAGAAATGGGTTTTTAAAAATTAGCTTGACAACTTCTAATAAGTTGTATTATTTCTTTTTATCTTTGATTAATTCAATACACACTGAGCTATGTAATAAAATGTATTGGCCTCTGAGCTATGTTGTTTACTATCAATGCAACATTATCCGGTGTATTTGGATTAAAATGGACATAACAGATTAATTCAATTCTGCACATACTAATTAAACTTCGCCTATGCCCAAAACACAAGTTCCTGGGTGGCACAAACAGTTAAAGGCTTGGCCAATAATCAAATGGTTGGTGATTTGAGTCCACCCAGAGGCGCCTTGGAAGAAAGACCTGGTGACCTACTTCTGAAAGATCACAGCTATTGAAAACCTTATGGAGCACTCTGAAACACGTGGGGTTGCCACAAGTTGGAACTGACTCAGTGGCAGCCAGTCTGGTTTTTTTTTTCCTTGTTGTTATTTGCAATACGCTGTGCTAGGTGCCCCACAGGAGAAAGTAATTAATAAAGAAAGAATAGCATAAGACAAGTAACTAAAATGCCAGTCAGAATAAGCACCATAAACCTGAAAAAAAAAAAAAAAACCCGTTGCAGTTGAGTTGATTCTGACTCATAGCAACCCTATAGGGGACAGAGTAAAACTGCCCTATAGGGTTTCCAAGAAGCGGCTGGTGGACTGAACTGCCAACCTTTTGTTTAGCAGCCAGGCTCTTAACCACTGCACCACCAGGGCTCCAAAGCACATAAAGGAGGTAGTTAAAAAGGGTTGTTAAAAAGGGGTGAAAGTCCTGGAACGGAAGATGGTGCACTGAAAATATGGCACATGAGATAGTCTTTGAAGGGTGGAGAACTATGTCTATAATGAAGAAAACAGCTTAGGCAAAGGCACAGAGGCAGAAAAACTCTGGGAAGTGGTATGGGACCAGCAAGTTGTTCAGTTTGTCAGATCTTGGGGAGGCGAGGGGCGGGAAGAGGGGAATATGTAGAGTAGAGCTGTAATGGGAGGTTGGGCTGAACCACAGACAACCTTGAATGACGGTTTAGGATTCCAGTTTCTCCTTGGTAGCCATAGTGATACTATTCAAGGCATCTACGAGAGATTACCCCAGAAGAGATTTCTAGGTAGATTAGAACCAGAAGAAACAGGAAGCTGTGAAGCTACTTAGGAGAAATTCAGAAAAGTCTCTGTGAGAGACAGCAAGAATTTGGACTGTTATACGGTCAAAGGAACTTTAGAGAGCAATTGAAAGGGAACTTTGGGGACTGAATGTATAGGCCAGCTGATTGGATATGGGTTAAGAAAGTCATAAGTCAAGGGTTCTCAGATAGTTTACTAGGAGAACAGTAGTCCACTCAACCTAAACAGGGAAGGCAGGAAGAGTAATGATTTGTGGAATGGAGAAAGGAGAGCCGGTGAAATTGTTTTGGACACACTCCGTTTTGAAGCACAAGGCAGGACAACTCAGTGGAGAATATGGATTTAGAACTTGGTAAACATGAAGGAGGAGTGTGTCTAGCCAAGTGTTCAATTGATCCAGGTGAAAAGAAGCAACACCACAGAAAACCATAAAGAAATATTTCAAAGCCTTATAAGAAATATGGCCAGTCTGTGATTCAGTGGAGTAGCAGACATTGTAGGAAGCCTGTCCACATCCTCTTGCCTTTGCTACTTGACTGTGTGCTGACTCAACAGCCAACTGCTAGCACCTGCTTTGTCTGGCCTCTGGCATCTACTCTGCTGCCCACACAGCAAACTGGAAGTTGTTTTTGTTGTTGTCAGCACAGGCACAGACTTCAGTTTTGAAGAACGACTGGTTAATTGAGATCAAGCTCAGCCTCACAGGCCTGGTGACAACCCTGCTGTTGTTGTCAGTTGCCGTTAAGTTGACTCCAACTCATGGCAACTATATACAACAGAGTGAAATGTTGCCTGACCCTGCACCATCTTCGTGACTGTTGGTATGTTTGAGTGCATTGTTGTGGCTATTGTGTCAACCCATCACTGAGAGTTTCCCTCATTTTCGTGGGCCTTCTACTTTATCAAACATGATGTGCTTTTCTAGTGACTGGTCTATCTTGATGTATCCGAAGGGAGCGAGTCAGAGTCTCACCATCCTCACTTATAAGGATCATTCTGGTTGTATTTCTTCTAAGACATATGTTCATTCTTTTGGCGGTCCGTGTTTTAAATCTCCAATGGGAGCAGCCTTGAACTGATGACTAAGTGGAATTGGTGCAGTAGAGAGTTGGAGCTGGTGCATACTGGCTTGCAAAAGCTTGATTGCTAAATTTTTAGGAATTTTGTGAGCTAGTTATGAAACACAGCTATTATTAAAAATTAAATTACATGCACTTGCAATTAACTAAGTTATATTAAAAGCAAAGGTAATCAACCATCACTTCCTCTATGCTCTTGTCTTCAGGTTATGTCTATTATATCTTTAAATAGTTTGTAATGGTGACTACTATGCTTCTCTTCCCAACTCTGCATTCAATGGTGTCGTGTTGGTAGCTTGAAATCCATGCTACCAATGCCATGGGAGTATTTATACCATGGAAATCAGCAAATGCTACAAATCTGGGCCCCCTCAAACTCACTCTTGCTCCTGCCAGAGAAGTGGTTGTGAAAGATTTTCCAGATACTGCGGAATTGATAAACCAATACCCCAGCTGCTTTACCCCTCAGGTAGGAGAACTCTGAGGTGCAGCTCTACACTGGCTCCCAGAGTTCCCCAGCAGGATTAAATTCCAGTTTCTCACACTGGTAACTTGCTTATTAACAAATCGTTTTTGTCTGCCTCCCCTGTCTCTTTCTTCTTGTCCCACTGAAAATTCTTGGGTCACTTCTAAAATAAACTATTTACAATTGAATCCTTGTTTCAAAGTGATTCTGGGAGAACCCAAACTAAGACAAATAACAAGAATGGTTCTTCTTTCAGATGAAGGGAAATGATAAGGCAAGGACAAAAGAGATATATGACCCAGTGGGTGGCAGCACCATGGGTGTGGAGCACAGCACTATATGGGTGACGTGCTAGAGATTAATGCCAAAAGATTTCTTTCCTCTCTGAAGTATAGTCATCACAACTTTAAAGCATTTGGCTTCTATATTGGTCTATATTGGTTTCCTAGGACTACCATAACAAAATCCCATAAACTGGTTGGCGTATAAGAACAGAAATCTATTGTTTCACATTTCTGGAGGCTGAGTCTGAGATGGGAGTAAGCCAGGCAGTTTCCTTCTGAGCCTTTGAGGCAGAATCTGTTCCATACCTCTCTCCTAGCTTCTGGCATTCCTTGGCTTGCAGCTGCAGCATCACATGTCATCCTTTCTCTGTCTCTCCTTCTCTGTGTATCTTCTTTTTTATAAGGACACCAGCCATACAGGATTAGGATCCATTCTACTTCAATATGACCTCATGTTAACCTAACTGCTAACATCTTCAAAGTTATAGTTACAGGAATAAGTATAGTTCATAGTTGCAGGAGTGAGGACTTCAACATATCTTTTTGAGGACACAGTTCACTCCATAATTAGCTTCTGAACTCATTTCATTTTTTAATCTTATAGGTTCTTTCTACCATGTTTGGGAACACTCTTTAAGTACAATTTCTTTAAACTGTGTGATGAACAAATGATTCTTCACTCTTAGGAACTATGAGTTCTACTGCCTCCGACATGTGCTGCTTCAGGAAGAAGGCCACTTAATAACCGCATGTGCCTTTTTTTCATATTGGGATTCATGTGGTATACATGGCCAGTGCTCACTTTTTCTGTATAATCTGAAAATGTATAATTTGCATTTCTTTGTGATTGATTGTAGGAGATAAAATTGCTTGTGCTGAGCTCGCATCTACAGATATTCACTATGTTCTAGTATGATCCTAACTCCATTGAGTCAATGTAGGCGGGAGTGATGAGAGTTAGTCACATAGATAGAATCGGCTTTGTAGGTAAGGCCACCTACTGCTCTCTTTCATCTTGCTATTTATTTTTCTACCCTTAACTCACTCACTGTCCCTTGTTACGACGGGGAACTCTTGAAAACTTACCACAGTGAAGCAAAAAATTCTTAGTGCATCTTAAACCTGAAGATTGCCTGTCTGTTCTTTCCTATCCATCTACCTGCATGTCCACCTTAATGTGCTTTTGTTTAGTTATTGGAAAGTCTAGTCCACTGTCTTCCCTGAACCTCCTGGGACTCTTAAATCTTTCTTACTCATGAAATGATTCAGATAGGCACAGTCCACCAATCTCTGCACGCTCCTTTATTACTAGTTTGTTGTGGATACCATTTCATGGCTCTCTCTGCTCATGCTATTGGAAATTATAGACCTTCTTCCCATAAACTTTCCCCTTCCTCCACCCACATCGATTTTTCTTCCTTCTTTTGCCTTCTGGATTTCAAGAACTCACGAAATCTATTTTTAATATTATTGGCTAATTAATATATATCTTTTAAAAGAATGACGCTTTTTTTTTTCCTTAGGTGGGTTGTTATTTTAATGATTGCTTTAATGGTAGTCGGGGATGTCCCTACTTGGGGAGGGCTTTTCTTTCTGTCCATAATGAGGCATACCTCATTTGCACTGTTCTGAGATTTATGGAGTGACTGGGGCTAGGAGGAAGCACCCTTCCAATTTATTACATCTTAAATGAACTACTCCCAAAGCCAAAACAACAGCAAGAAAAACAAAGGCAGTAAAGCAGTGTCTGTGCACTGTTTAGTTTGATGTTTATTGAGCTGTATAGAGGTTTGCTGACTAGTCTAGGATGGGTAGGCAAGACTTCAAATTGCATTTGAATTGCTCTTTTGTATTCTGTTTACCTTTAGTCCTTTCTTCTTTTTCACCTCACCACCATCCTATCACCACCTCCACTACTGAGCAATCTAAATGTTACCTCATATAATTAGACCTACGTGATTAGATAGTTATGATGGTTCATTTCACTATAACTTGAATGTTTTGGTGGGAACAAAGTGAAAGAAGGGTCTCTATTTTATACAGTTTGGTTCAGTGGACTAAGCTCTTAGATTTATGATCTCAAAAAAAGGAGTGTCTGGATGGTGCAAATGGTTAATGCACTTGGCTGCTAACTGAAAGGTTGGAGGTTCAAATCCATTCAGAGGTGCCTTGGAAGAAAAGCCTGGTGATCTGCTTCCAAAAAATCAGCCATTAAAAACCCTGTGGAGCACAGTTCTACTCTGACACTTACGGGGTTGCCATGAATTGGAATCGACTTGACCACAACTAGCTGGTTTTTTGTCTTTCATCCTCTTTGTGGGAAATTGTAGAAAATTTGATTTATCTACCACTGAAATACCATTTAATTTCATCTCTGTGATCCAGTCCCCAAATTCTGTCTTGTCCCATCTTTTCACATCATATAATAACAAAGTATCTGCCACCAACACAATTGACTCTCATCTGCCATTGGAGCTCATTGTGGAGGGACTGGTACCTGCACAGGTGAGAAGTTTCAGTGACACCAGCTTCAAGCTACTTATATTCCTGCTATTAGGGATAAAAGAACACGTCACTTTGGAGGAAGGCTCCACAGACCTACTGTTAACTGTTCTTCACTCTTGGTTTGCCTGTTTGAATCCTGGAAGGAAAGAGAAAACTCCACAATTCACCACAGTTTTGAAATGTTCCTGGGGAGGCTAATCAAAGTTGTCTTTGGTATATACCCCATCCAGGCTGTGCCCAATAAAATACACCACCAAAGAGGCCCTTTCTCCATGTTCCATCCTAACATCTCACCTCAGGACTCTTGCTCTTAGTCATTTAGGTCCATTCTCCTCCCTTGCTTTTGCAGCCCTTCTCCACCTAAATCCTCCTACTGCGGATGTGAACAGAGGAGTTGTGATTTTTATTACCCCAAGCACTGAAGCAGACTCAAAACTTGAAGAAATTGCTGCTCATGGCAGCATTGTTCTCTCTGCTTCCTTGGTTTTGGAAATGAGGCATTTCATTTCTAACCACGGTTTGAAGACTATATAAATGCATTTCACAAGATACAAAACACCAGAAGTATATATACTCTAATATTTTTTTCATTAAAAACCCTTTCGCTTCTTTTCCCTTGCTTCTCTTGATAGGTGCAGTGATAGGAAGCTCTTGAATACCTAGGATTTTTTTTTTTTTTAAATACTCAAACTTAAGAGTATTTTCAATATCTGCAACATTATCTTTTGAATAATAATTACCTCTTATATTAAATTATAAGACAGCAGGATTCAGGATTAGATCTCTCCATATTATTCTAGTGAAGGAAATTATGACAGGGGTCATTTTTTAGAATTATGTAGCAGGGTAAAAGGTCCCAGGCAGCATTAGAAGGCAAAGGCGTTTATAATTAAATTGTAATTTAGGCCAGTGATTTATCGTTTTCTCAGTGAAAAATTTGGTGCCGCCGAGAGATCCTAAGAGGAACTTTAGTGAGATACAACTTAATGAAATAATAAAAAGAAAAATTATTCTGGAATAGATTGTATTATAGTGGCAGAACAATTGCAGCCTGCCTTCTGTGGATATTTCCATTATCAATCCTGTTTTTCAGGGATTTCTAATTTAACCATAATTCTCTTTTAAGGATAAAACATGGCACAGGAATTTTGAGTCTTATATTTAGAACATTTTTAAAGACTTTAAAAATATAGCTAAAATCTTTTGTTTGTTTTCATGGTGTTCACAAATACATTTGGAAACATTTGCCAGTTTGCTTAAAAGCTTATCCATCTGAAGAAATGCTACTGTGTAACAAGAACAACAAAAAGCCCACCCGGATTTATTTTAAAATAACAGATGGTTTTCTTTTGTTTGTTTAGTGTTGAAGTTTATACCCATGAAAGGTGAGTCTGTGGTATTTGATTACTATTACTTTTTCTATCTAAACTTGTCGTATCCTTTGGGTGAGGTATGGGACCTGATCTATGGGAAGAACACGCGAATACACAAGCAGGAGGCTGTAGAATAGTTGTAAAATAAAAGAGTGTGGGCAAGTTTAAAAGTAAAAGAGTAGAATCTTTTGCAAAGAAAAGAAGAAAAAAAGGTCTTTCACAAGCTTTTAGTATGAAGTCAGCAATTTTACAAAATTAATTTGATCAGAGATTAGGCTCATGATAAGGCCATTTCTGTTTGTGTTTTGAGCCAGGAGGTTAAACAGGTTTTTAAAAAAACAAAAGTGCATCATGCACTTGTGATGTGATACTTGCATTTGTTGTAATTCAAATTGTTCATTTATTGTTATATTTTAACTGTCTCCTTAGAACCTCGATTGCTTTAATGATCTTGGTGGTGGTTCTTTAAAAATGATCACACTAATAAACTTTTAACAGCATGTGTTTTAAATAATTGATTGAAAATGGTCTAAATATCTGTTTATCCAATAATCTGTAATAGCTTCTTCACTAAACACCTAATCTATTGGGTAAATCATGTGTGTTTAAAAAATGCACTCTGTATTTACATAATAGACTTTTAGGTGTATTATGAAAACAACTTGTATTTTACAAATTCTTTAAATATATTTTCTCCAGGAGCAGAAATTGTTATCATTCAATGAGATAGCATAGACTTGAGGAATTATCTGAATGCATAGTTTTATGAAAGATCATAATGTCTTACAAGGACCTATTAAGGTTTATCTTGTGTCTCTGATCACATCATGATTTTTCGTCTTTTTTACTTCTTAAAATATATCTGAGAGTCTTTTGGGATGAAAATTTTAGGGAAAAGCGCTACCTCCATAATATCAACTTTTCAGAATAGAGGAGTGCTTTTTTAATTTTCAATACATGCTGTGTAATGATGACCTTCTGAATATCATTTTGATGTTAATCAGAAGTTTCGTATCTTATGGGCCTTTCTCTGTCCTCCAAACTTTAGGCAGGTTTAATATGTTACGGTGGCCCTAACATTACTCTATAGACAGAGTTCAGTGGTGGTTAAAAGCACAGGCTAGTGGCATGACCTTGAGCAAGTGGCTTCACTCAACTTCCCATCTTTAAAACGAGCAATGATAATAGGATCCACCTCACTGAGTTGTTGCGCACATTAAACGAGTTAATACACGTAAAGCATTTACAACAGTGTCTGGCATATAACCCAAAAACCAAACCCACTGCCATCGAGTCGCATTCTGACTCACAGCGACCCTAGAGTGACACATAGGTTTTCCAAGGCTGTAGTCTTTAGGGAAGCAGACTTACACATTTTTCTCCTACACAGCGGCTGGTGGGTTCAAACCACTGACCTCTCGGTTAGCAGCTGAGCACTTAACCACTGTGCCACCAAGGCTCCTCCTTTGGCATATAGTAAGTGCTTAATAAACGCTAGTGAGTATGTATGTTTACTTATAATTATAGATCAAGACTGTCTTCATTGGACAGATGATGACAAAAAATTGTTTATTAAAGTCCTGTGATAAAAAACTTGGCAATCTAAATTTTGACCTGCACACGCAAAGCTTTTTGAGAGTGAAGCCAGTAAGAAACACACACCCCTAGGGGAACTGACTGATGCAGAAGGCAATCTGCAAAACCTGTTGTCTTATTCATATGAAGTACGTTTATCTGTGATTTTAATACTGAGTAATCGTGTCCTCATGCCTTGTTTTTGTTTACTTTTTATTCTGAGATAATTTTAGAATTATAGAAAAGTCGTAAAAATAGTAGCGTTTCCCTATATATCTACCACACAGCTTCCCCTAATGTTAACATCTTACAGAACTATAGTGTAATCATCCAAATTTAACAATTAACATTGATATAATACAGTTTACTGAGCTTAAGACTAATATTTCCACTAATATTCTTTTTCTGTCCCAGGATCCAGTGCCGGATCCCACTTTAAATTTAGTTGTCACGTCTGTTTCGTTTCCTCAGTTCCGTGTCCGTTTCTCTGTGTTTCCTCACGTTTCATAACCTTGGCAATTTTGAAGAGTACTGGTCAGTTAGCTCATAGAATATCCCTCAGTTTGGGTTTTTCGGAATTTTTTCCACAATTACATTGAGGTCTTGCAATTTTGGCAAGAATGCCACAGAGGTGATGTGCCCTTCTCAGTGTATTATATCAGGGAGTACATGTCATTGATATGTCTTATTCTGGTGATTACTTGATCATCTGGTTAAGGTGGTGACTACTGAGTTTCTCCACTGTAAAGTTACTATTTTTCCCTTGGTAATTGATAAATATCTTGAGGGAGACACCTTGAGATTATGCAAATAAACTGTTCCTTCCCAAATTTCACCCACCAATTTTAGCATCCATCAGTGGCCTTTTTTTTTTTAAAAAAACAATTATTACTGTGGTATTTAATTGTGATTTTCTGTTTCCCTCATTTCTTCCACATTAAATAACTGGAATTCTTCTGAAAAGAAGAGCTATCCTTTTTCTCCCAATTTTTATTTATTCAGGTATTTATTTATACCAATATGAATTCATGGATAGTTATTTTATTTTATGGATTACATCTATAGGATAAAATACTATCATTAGTTTGTTGCTCAGATTATTCCAGTTTTGGCACTGAGAGCTCTTTAGGTTCGCTCCTATATTCTCTCAAAATGGCCTCATGCTGTTTTTGGGCACTTACTTCCTAGCACCAGAAGATGTTCCAGGCTTGTCCTGGATTTAAGGAGCCCGGGTTCCCTTTATTGGGAAATAGTATTTAGAAATCAAGATCTGCACTCTAGATGTGCTTATTGCTACTATAGTGTCACTCCTTTTAGACCCTTTCAACATACAGAGCTTATATACGTACTAACCCATGCATCATCCATCTGGTTGAAAGTCTTACTCTTTTTTGCTGACCCTTTACTTTACCAAGCGTGATGTCCTTCTCAAACATAACAACAATTGTGAAGATGGCGCGGGACTGGGCAGTGTTTTGTTCTGTAGTACATAGGGTCGCTATGAGTTGGAACCGACCCAACAGCATCTAACAACAACAACAACCCATGTATGCAACCACATCATAAGGATCCATAAGTAATTTAGAATTGTCTCTAGTTTTTTTGTTTTTGTTTTTATTTAAAGACTACAGAAGAAAAGTGATGGAAGCTGTTTTAGAAGACAATTTGTATGTTTGTATATGTAGAAAGAGTAGGTAGAGTGTTTTTTTAAAGCTAGAATTTAGCATGTGTCCAGGTTAGGACTGTGAACCTAGGCTAAGATTTTAGGCAGTCTTAGTTCTTTGGTATATGAAACAGAGGCGAGAATTTGCTCCAATCTTTGCACATCAGTGACTTGGGGGCCTGGTGATGACACACCTTGAATTCAATTGTTGGATTTGGCAACTTGGAAACAATGCCAAATCATCAATTTAACCCACTAAAGACATAATTGGGAGGATATTTTAATAACTGGGTGAGAGTTTCATTTTCATATATACTAAATAAAACCTTTTGCATCTGCCTTTTGAAACCATGGTTCATGTCTGTTCAAATATACATGAAATTGTGAAAAAAATCAGTATTTCCAAAACTTCATTCATTCCATAAATATTTTAAACACCTTGTGTGCCTCGTGACATTTAAATGATCTCTACTTTCTCATTGTTTCTTTGTGTTAAAAAAAAAATAGGTAAAAATTCAGGAATAGACCTTCTTGTAAAGCCACAGAATAAGTCTACATCTTGAAATAAACCAGAAATAAATGATATCAGAATCAGGTTTTCTAAAAGTCAATTCAATTAAGATACGTTTTTAAAAATTCCTTATTTCCCCAACAAAGCCTTCATAAATTATTAAACCTTCTTTTTCCTTCGTCTTTTCTACATATTTTTCTTTTCTACATTAAGTATTATGTTCCTTTTTCATAGTCAATAAGAAATAGCTACTATTAGAATTAATTACCTCGTGCTAGATATAATGGTCACTATTGATTACTGCACACTTTAAGTTTGGAGTTTGCCAACACTTTATTCCTCCCTTGTAATCTGTGTTTAAATAGTCCTTTCACTGGAAGTCTCTGGAAAGACGGAAGACATGAAAGCCACAAGCTAAATGTATAAATGGAAATTAAGGTAGGACTTTTGTGTGGGATTGCTGTGGAGAAGGAAAGGGACTAGAGAATAAATCAGACTGCCACTTGTCATGGTCACAAACCTGATGCTTTGATTGGGCTGACATTACACAGAGACCCACACAAAGAGAAACAATGGATTTAAAGCTGAGCAATGCGTACTTCAGTTCCTGTTGGTGTGTCTTAAAAATGAAATCATGAGGAGCTTTCCAGACTGAATGATTGATTGGAGTTCAGATAGTTGAATGTATCTTTTATCAATGCTCTTGAATTCACAATCCTTGACCCAACTGAGTGTTTCCTTGGCTGATGGTGATCCAAGCAGCCTCCACAGAAGTGTCACGGTGTCAGCTTCAGGAAGAACAACCAAAAAGTTGGCAGTTCAAATCCACCAGCCGCTCTTTGGAAACCCTACAGGGCAATTCTACTCTGTCCGCTAGGGTCGCTGTGAGTCAGGATCAACTCGATGGCAACAGATTTTTGGTTTTTTACCACTCTACAAATGGACAGCCAAGAAAGTCACTGTGGCAGACCCTGATGGTCTGCCTGCCCATATCTGGTGGACACTCACCTCTCTATACTGAAGGCTGCTTATTGAGAACAATTGTGACACTCTGCCTAAGGATTTTTTTTTTTTTTCCTGGCTACATGCTTAGCTTGGCCAGTATGTAGGGCAATCGAGAAACGCCAGACAGCTGATGCCACCTGAAGCAGCCCTCAACCAATGACAGCAGAGAATTTAATGGTTGCACCCTACTTCTCTCCTTGGTTGGAATAACCCTGAGGCGTGTATACATTGTCTCCCAGAATCCCCAGAAGAGTTAAGATCCAGTTGCCCACTGACTTGATAATACACTTTTTATTAACCTCCTTTCCTTCTATATCATACTTGCTAACTCCCTACTAGTTTTTCCCAGGTTCACATACCAAATAAATTACTTGTATTCTAGCTTTTAGGAGTTGCAATTGGTTAATGCACTCAGCTGCTAACTGAAAGGTTGGAGGCTCAAGTCCACCCAGAGGTGTCTCAGCATAAAGGCCTAGTGATTTATTTCCAAAAAAATCAGCCATTGAAAACCCTATGGAGCACAGTTCTACTCTGACACACATGAGGTCCCCTGAGTTGGAACTGACTCGATGGCAACCAGCTGTTTTTATTTTATTCGAATCCTTGTCTCGGGGTCTGCATTTGTGAGAACCAAACTATAGCCAGACCAAGCCTAAGTTATCTCTTGGGATAGGATGGTTTCTAAAACCCCTTATTTCCTCCTGTTTGCTGCTTTGTTCTTCTGGCCTGTTATCTAGCTTCTTCCTTCTCAGAGAGTTTGAGGATGAGCAGGTGAGCAGGATAGAAGGCAGTGAGTATCAACCAGGTCTCATAGAATGAGAGCAGAGAAGAGGAATCACTTGTATATTGAACACCTGCTGTGTGCCAAGCATTGGACTGGGTTAGGTGCTTTACAAAATGTGTCTCATCTCATTCTTTTGCAACCCTGCAGGGAGAAAGAGTAGATGATATTATCCTTATTTTTGAGACGAGAAAACCTATATACAGAGGGCTTAAAGAATGTGCATAAGGTCACAAAATTGCTAATAAACAGAAGTAGGCTTGGAACCCAAGCTTATGCCCTTTACTCCTCACTCTGTTGTTCTATTGGAGAAAGACTGAACCAGGAGCCAGAAAACCCGGGTTTGAATCCTAGATCTTCTGTTTACTAGTTGTGTGGCCTTGGGAAAGTAGTGTAATTTCCCTGAACTAATTTTCTCATCCATAAAATGGGACGTTGTAAGTAAGGGGTGAATCTTATTTAGCCTCAACAAGTTGAGTGCACTGAGATCATTTTCAGACAGAAAAAATAAATTAGTACAGATATCTTTTGACTAAAGGGGCTCATGGACACTATTTACCAGCTGGGATCAATCCATGTGGGGTCAGGGGGAAATAATTTACCCTCAAAGATACAGCTCTTTTATAATCACTTGAGTAAATGGCTCAGCAGTGAAGAGGCAGAGTTGTATATCTGAAAAGTTGCCTTCGCCTCTTGTAGGGGCCACGCCATGGCTCTGAACTTCCTTCGTTTAAGAGAGTACTTGGCTTTTTGAGTCTTGGGTCTATAACAGCTGTTTTTTCCACTGGTCTGTAAATGGCTTAATCATCATGTGGCCTTTCATTTCATATTTGTCCCTGTCAAGTTGACTTTGTGTTTTGGAAAGCTTCTTGCATTCATTGCCATAATGAAAAAGAGAGATGCAGTGAGTGCTTGGGCCAATTTCCACTGAGAAAAGTTTATATTCTCAACACAAAGACTTGGAAAGCTGCTTGGAGGGGCCACACTTGCTGTCAGCTCTTATCTGTTCAACTAAAAGAATCCGCAAACATATGTATTTTTCAAAAATATATAGCTATTTGGGTCTGCAGAACTGGAGACATAACCTTGTCCAGAATTGGCTGCTAAAGATCAGCAGGGTTGATAGCAGAGCTCATTTTGGTGTTAATTCTTTTATAGTTTTCTTTCGTTTCTTTTCACCTTGATAGCCGTTTGTAGGTGTTTTGTTATCCATCATGAGACATACAAACTCAGAGCCTGCTTTCCTTAGTAGCTGTGAGACAGGCAAAAGATTTTTAAGAGCGATGTCCTAAGTGGAAGACGGGCATGTTGTGTGTATTCTGTTGGGGTTCTCACTGAAGGGTGATGCCTGTTTGCACTGACTTGCAGAGCATTCCTTTTATTTAACTCTAAGAACTCCAGTTCGACCTTATTAGATAGAGGCCAAGACTGAGCCTTTCTCCCTTTCTCATTCCTGTGGCCTTTATGAGGAGGAAAGAACCCAGCTTTCATCTTTTATAAGTTGGTCTCTATTCTCACTTGTCATTTTCTTGCCTGCTGTGGTGCTGGGAGCCATCCAGAAACACTTCACATTGTAGTTCAAACACAAATGTTTCAAGAAGCCCTAATCCAAAGTGAAACTTCTATAAATAATAAACAGCAAATAGGTTCCATTTAGTTATATTAACCCCAAAATAGGTCAGCACATTGTTTAAAAATGCAAACATCACAATAAAACAGATTCCCTAGATGCAGAATTTGATGTGTATGTGCAGATTTTCTGGACATGGTAGAGGAAAAAAGTATCCACACCTATGCTTCTCTACTTAAAATATTTATATAGCATCTCTGAAAAGTGCTACTTTTGAAATGCTGTTTATTATAAACTGGTAGAACTCAAGGGCTCTCCGTCCTAGTAGAAGCCCTTCTTATTTTTCCTGATTGCTGAGTAGTTATTGCTGACTTTCCTCTCTGAGACTTATGGAGTCCTCAAGAGAGTTGTAGCTATTGCCAAATTTTTCCTTATTTCTTTCTGAACAGCTTGGCGCTCATCTGCAATCCTCTTTAGTTTCTTCAGTGGGTCTAATTTCACATGTTAAGAATCTTATTGTTTGCCAGCCAAAATAAAAAGTCGTGGTTCAAAACTATTTATACAATTCATTTTTTCGTTCGGTGCTCATTTGGCTTGCCTTTCTGCCTCGATTGTTATGTTAACTTCGTTTCTTTCATGCCAGGAATAATTAGACAATTAAGTGCCGGTGTTCTGGAAATGAAATGGCGTATTTTCACTGAAATTCTCATCTACAAAAATACCCACTCTAATACACATTCTCCCTTAAAATTGGATGGGTAAAGTGTTCATTGTGAACTCCAACATATAGATCCCAAAGTATTTGCACTTGGACAAGGATATGACACTGTAATTCAATTGAGAAATGATGGTAATTACTTTTTCCCAGGGAAGAGTAATTCTTGCAATTAAAAATATACAGAGGCGACCTTCATTACTGTGTTGAAATCTCCTGACCCTTTAAAACTAGTTACCTCTTTTAAGTCTTCCTTTAATTTCCTCCCTTCTCCTTTCTACTCCCTAGAAATGCCATAATTAAGAAGTGAAATAGAAGCCCAGTTTAGTTGGGATCCAGCTATGCATTTGGCTGGATTCATTCATGTAATCATGAAAAGGATGTAACGCAACTCAGCCTGATCCATGAAGTCTCTTCTGTAGCTTCCCATTTGAAGATCATACTGATCTCTAGGTAATCTAATAAAAAATGAAACTTTTCAAGTTTCTGAAGGAAATATCTACCTTTATTCCTCTTCTCCCACCCGCTAGTCTCTGCCTCTCCTTCCTCATACACTCACTTCACAACATTGTAATGGTTAGAAAGGAATCAACAAGACCAGCCCAGACTTAAAGACAGGAGGATTAAGTTCCACCTCTTGAAGGGAGGAATATTAAATAATTTGTGGACGTATTTTAAAACTCAAGAATTCTGGAGAAGGATTTTCAGCGAAGAAGTGACATGTATCTTCCATAAAAAAAAAGTTTGATATGAAAATAGGGTGCAGCGTGTGTTCACACTGTGAGGGACTGGATTTTTTTATTGTTATCTCTTTTCTCACTAAACTGGATGTCCCATTAAAGAGGGACCACATCACCATTGATTCCCCAGCACTACAAATCCTTTGCATGTAAGGGGTGATACTTAACTGTTTTTAGAATGACCGAATCATGAGTTAGTAACCCAATAAATGAAAAATTAATAAAGAATAAATGACTGAGTTACATAACTTAAGAGATAACAAGTCAAAATAGTTAAGAAGATATTTTCTGTGATCGTACTGCTTGTGTTCAAATCCAGGCTCCACCACATACTTGTATGTTTTCTTGGATAGTTACTCAATCTCTAAGCCTTAGTGTAAAATTGGAATATTCCTAGAACATACCACATAGAGTTATTGTAAGGATTACATGATAATTACTGTTAGGCAGAGTATTTCAAACCCATTGTCACTGAGTCCATTCTGACTCACAGTGACCCTATAGGACAGGGTAGAACTGCCCCATAGGGTTTCTAAGAAGCTGCTGGCAGACTTGAACTGCCAATCTTTTTGTTAGGAGCTGAGCTCTTAACTACTGCACCACCAGAGTATTAGGTGTATAATAAACACTCAGTAAATGTTAGCTATTACTATAACTATCATTAATACTCAAGTTCTCCAGCTATTGAATGGAAGATCCAGGATTTGAATCCATGTCTGTCTTATTTTAAAGCCTGCAGTCTTAACATATGCACCTTCAAGATAAGAGGTAATATTACTCACTCATGGGTAGTGATATTTAAGCTCTTAGAATATTTCAATCAGTATTTTTATAGAATCACCATTTAATTTGCTGACTAATTTTTATAGAAGTACCGTAATATTTTGTTTTTATCAAATCTTGGGCTTTTTTATTCAATTATAGAGGAAGACCATGTAGTTTCTTGAGGTTTGTTGATTTAGTGGTTTTGCTGGACTAGTTCCTAGAAAATAGCATGGGGTACCACCAGGACCATTTTTAGAAGACACTTGTTTTGACTGGGTATGCAATACAACAAGAACAGTAGCAGCAGGAAGCGCCTACTTTAATTTGTGTTTGATAACCAAGAGACACTATAGCCTTCATCGCTTATGGATAACATTTTCTTTTGTGCTGTTCTTTTTACTATGTCCAGTCCTATACTGGTGTGTGTGGATGGGGAAGTATAGGTCTGTGTTAGTTATCTATCGATGAGTAACAAACCACCCCAAAACTTAGTGGCTTAAAATAATTGCCATTTAATTTGATGACTAACCTTTAAGTCGGCAATTTGGGCTGTCATTAGCTGAGCAGTGCTGCTGTTCTCACCAGGAGCTGATGGCTTGAGTGAGGATAGATGTAAGATAGTCTCACTCACATGTCAGGTGCTGGTGCTGGCCATCAGCTGAACCGCAGGTAACTGGCATGTAGCAGGGGCCTATTCCCATCATGGCCTCAGAATTCCTACTGGCAGACAAAAAAGGAAAAGTCCCAATGCACGAGCCCTTTTCAAGCCTCTGCTTGCATCAGATTTACTAATGTCTCAGTGGCCAAAGCAAGGCACACGGCCAACCCCAGATTCAAGGAGTGAGAAAAAAAGATACCTGATGATGTGAGGGAATCCCTGGGTGGTACAAGCGGTTAACGCACTCAGCTGCTAACTGAAAAGTTGGAGGTTCAAGTCCACTCAGAGGCACCTCAGAAGAAAAGGCCTAGCAATCTACTTTTGAAAAATCAGCCACTGAAAACCCTGTGGAGCACAGTTCTACACCAACACACATGGGGTCATGGTGAGTCAGAATCGACTCAACAACAGCTGCTTCATGATGTGGGGGAGCTGCAGAGTCACATTGCAAAAGCGCATGCATGAAGGATGGCAGGAATGATTGAGGCCATCTTTGCAAACAATTACCACAGTGTGAAAGATAGTTTTAAGATCACATCTGCAAGATGTGAAGCAAGTCCCTATAAATCTTTTGAGATGGTGGTTGCATCACATTTTGAATGTACTAAATACCACTAAATGATTAATTTTATGTTATATGAATTTCACTTTAATAAAAAATAAAATATTAAAAAGAAACCATCTTGAGGGTTTTGAAGCTCACAATTATACTTGGCATAAATATTGATTCAAAATGTGCTTCTTACATAGTCGCTACAAGCAGGTCGCTAGGTGACTATACAGTTGTAGTTGGTTGTCACAGAAACCTTAATGTTTATGCCCTGCACATGGCAAACAGACCTAAAAGTCTGAAAATCCAGCTTGGGACTGTTCGAGTAGATGCAAACGCCTTATTTATGTTTCTTAAATATTGTGTGTCTCCAGAGCTGGATAAGCTTTGCTAATGAAACCTGATAGCCGTGTTTTCCATGGTTTCTCAAGAAAATTAAAAACCCCAAGAAACTCTCAGAAATTTTACTTATTCCATCTGACTTATAACACAGGACTCCTGATACAGCTTCTTGGGGAGCTGCCATGCTATGCCAAGCCCATCTCCTTCTGACTCCCATCCCCTCAGCTCTACATCTAACTGAGATGCTGAACAACTTAGGAGGTGGTGGGAGGGAGTGGGCAAATAGTTCCAATTTCTAGCACAGCCAGTAAAGCATCTGGCCTGCTACTTTACTTGGATCAGAAAATGTGCCTGTTTGCCACTCCTTACCTTGACCGTGTAGCTTAGACATGCTGCAAAATCAGTGAGCACCAGAAAATTAACCCAAGGAACATGTGGCTATTCCCCAGGAAGGTCCGAGTAACTTTAGAAATTTTAGGGGTTCCTAACGGCACCTAACAACAACAACAAAATCATCCTGTGCCCACAGCAGAATGTGAAATAGCAGTAGTATGCATAATTGAGCCAGAGAACCTTAAAAGTTTTTAAGTAACTATGTCTTATTTTGGTAATTTGGTAATATGAATTGAAATAAATACAATATTATCAAGATAATGTTTTTGTCTTAGGCTAGGTTGTCTAGAGGAGCGAAACCAGTGAAACAGATATATATATAAATACACAGAGAGATTTATCTCAAGGAAATGGCTCATACAGCTGTGAAGGCTGGGAAGTCCCAAATCTGTGGGTCAGGCATTAGGCTGGAGGCTTCTCCTAACTCACGTGGTTGTAGTGGCTGACAAACCCAAAAGTGGCAGATCAGATGGAAGGCTACTGGCTCACAGGGTTTCAGGAGCTGGCAAATCCCAAGATCTGCAGGTCAGACAACAGGATGCTGGATCAGGTCCCAAGAACTAGAGGTCAGAGGATGATGAGTCGGATGCAGGATCCAGAGCACGCAAGCTTTGCCAGAACATCCATATATATTGGATGCAGGCCACATCCCCAAGGAAACTCCCTTTTCAACTGATGGGCTGCTCATATCAGATCATGAAATGGGAGACGACCACACCAGATCATGATATAGAGGAGGATTATATCATTACATAATTGCCAAAATACATCATTACATAGCAGTTTGATGATTCTCACAGCTATGATTCTCACAACCTTAACCATCATAGTCTTCTAAGTTTGTCTTCTAGGTTTTATGGAAAAATGTCTTGGAACAACCGGCAAAACATTTGGCACATATTTCTGGGATCATTTTAAATGTGTTGATTTATCTAGCTCAACTTTGGCCAGCTTAAACTTCGGCTGTAATACCCAGTGTCACTGAAATGTGCAAATTCTTTGTGAATATGATTTTTTAAATTCAAAACACTCATTTTCTTACGCACAAAACTACAAATATTGTGGAAATTGTGGGAATGAGCAGAAGAGTGATCTTTAATATTAACAATTTGTAGAGTAACCAGTAATTGGTTTTCACTGATCACTATTCTAAAACAACAGTTGTCTCCTTTTGAAATACCTTTTTCTTCCATGTTTCCATAATTTACATACCCATGTTACTGTGGGAATAATGGCAAGATGCTTATGGAGTAATCTTCTATTGACTTCGACCATCTCAACTTTCACTTCCCTACTTAAAAATCTATAATAATAGACTGCTCTCTCCCGTAAGACCAGAAATCCACTGAGGGGCCTAATTCTGGTTTATCATTGCACAGAATAACTAAAACCTTTCTAGTAATTTTCTGCTTGTGATATTCTTGCTGGATTTCTGGATTTTTGTAATTTCTTCCATTCTTTGCACCCAATATCTTTTACCTATGCTCTGTGTGATCCTGCTTGCACAATGCTAGTGATGATATATGAGCCAAGCTACTTTCCATACACTATCTGAAACACTTATCACCACACAGAAGCACAAATGAGGCAAAGATATACTTAAATTCAGATGTTTGCAAAAGGATACAGTTTTTTTTTTCAAGTTTCAATCTATTTTATTTTATTTTTTCCGATCCAAAAACTTATATATACATGGTATGTGACTCTAATTGCTCTCCCCATACTGTGACAGCACACTCCTCCTTTCCACCCCTGATACCCCTTGTCCCTTCAACCAGCTCCTAACCCTCTCGCCTTCACATTTCACCTCAGGACAGAAGCTGCCCATTTAGTCTCTTGTATCTACTTGAGCTAAGAGGCACACTCCTCACAAGTATCACTTTATATCCCACAGTCCAGTCCAATCCCTGTCTGAAGAGTTGGCCTCAGAAATTGTTTTATTTCTGGGCTGATAGAGAATCCAGGCGCCATGCTTTCTGGTGTTCCGCCAGTCTCAGTCAGACCATTAAGTCTGGTCTTCTTACTAGAATTTCAGTTCTGCATCCCACCTTTCTCCAGCTCCATCCAAGACTCCCTGTTTTGTTCCCTGATAGGATGGTCATTGGTGGTAGCCGGGCACCATCTAGTTCTTCTGGTCTCAGGCTGATGAAGTCTCTGGTTTATGCGGCCCTTTCTGTCTCTTGGGCTAATACTTTCCTTGTGTCTTTGGTTTTCTTCATTTTCCTTTACTGCAGGTGGTTGGGACCAATGGATGCATCTCAGATGGCCGCTTGCAAGCTTTTAAGACCTCAGACGCCACTCATCAAAGTAGGATGCAGAACATTTTCTTAGTAAGCTTTGTTATGCCAGTTGACCTAGATGTCCCCTGAAAGCATAATCCCCAGGCCCCTACCCCTGCTACTCTGTCCCTCAAAGTGTTTGATTGTATTCGGGAAACTTCTTAGCTTTGGTTTAGTCCAGTTGTGCTGACTTCCCTTGTAGTGTGTGCTGTCCTTCCCTTCACCTAAGATAATTCTTATCTACTATCTAGTTAGTAAATAACCCTCACCTTTCCTCCAACCCTCATAACCATCAAAGAATGTTTTCTTCTGTGTTTAAACCTTTTCTTGAGTTCTTATAATAGTGGTCTTATACAATATTTGTCCTTCTGTGACTGACTAAATTCACTCAGCATAATGGCCTCCAGCTTCCTCCATGTTATAAAATGTTTCATGGCTTCATTGTTGTTCTTTATCATTGCATAGTATTCCAATGTGTGGATATACCATAATTTGTTTACCCATTCATCCGTTGATGGGCACGGAGGTTGTTTCCATCTTTTTGCTATTGTGAACAGTGCTGCAATGGACATGGTTGTGCATATATCTATTAGTGTGATGGCTCTTATTTCTCTAGGATATATTGCAAGGAGCGTGATAGCTGGATCATATGGTACTTCTATTTCTGGCATTTTAAGGAAGTGCCAAATCGATTTCCAAAGTGATTGGACCATTTTACGTTCCCACCAATTGTATAAGTTTTCCAGTCTCTCCACAACCTCTACAGCATTTATTATTTTGTGTTTTTTGGATTAATGTTAGCCTTGTTGGGGTGAGGTGATATCTCATTGTAGTTTTGATCTGCATTTCTCTGATGCCTAATGATTGTGAGCCTTTCTTCATGTGTCTGTTAGCTGCCTGAATATCTTCTCTGGCAAAGTGCCTGTTCTTATCCTTTGCCCATTTTTTAATTGGGTTATTTGTCTTTTTGTTGTTGAGGTTTTGCAGTATCTTGTAGATTTTAGAGATTAGACGCTGATCAGATTTGTCATAGCCAAAATTTTTTCCCAGTCTGTAGGCTGTCTTTTTAGCCTTTTGGTGAAGTCTTTTGATGAGCATAAGTGTTTGATTTTTAGGAGCTCCCGTTCATCTGGCCTCTCTTCTGGCGCTTGTGCATTGTTACTTATGGTTAGTATTCTGTTTATGCCAGGTATTAGGGCTCCTAGCGTTGTCCCTATTTTTTCTTCCATGATGTTCATCGTTTTCAATTTTATATTTAAGTCTTTGATCCATTTAGAGATAGTTTTTGTGCATGGTGTGAGGTATGAGTCATGTTTCATTTTGTTTTTTTTTTAATGTACTTCAGGTGAAGGCTTACAGAACAAATAGTTTCTCATGAAACAGTAGTACACATACTGTTTTATGACATTGGTTAACAACCGCACAACATGTCAACCCTCTAACTTCTCAACCTTTTTTTTTTGGTGAAAATCACATAGCCAAAGATACACCATTTCAAAAATTTCTACATGCACAGTTCAGTGACATTGACTACGCCCTTCCAATCGTGCTGTTATTCTCACTTAAGATGAAGGCTTACAGAACAAAATAGTTTTTCATTTAAGAGTTACTACACATGTTGCCCTATGACAATGGTTAACCATCTCACAACACATTGACAATATCCTTACTCAACCTTGAGTTCCCTATCACCAGCTTCCTTGTCCCCGTCTGCGTTCTGGCCCTTGTCACTGGACTACTATACCTCGTTAGTCTCATTTGCTTTTGTGGGCTGTCCACTCCCAGGCTGAATGGTGGACCTCGGAGATAACTTTGCCACTGAGGTAAAAGGGTGTCTGGGGGCCATACTCTCGGGGTTTCTCCAGTCTCCTTTAGGCCAGTAAATCTGGTCTTTTTTTTGTGAGTTTGAATAACGTTCTACATCCTTCTCCCTTTCTGTCCAGAACCCTCTGTTGTGATCCTGGTCAGAGCAGTCAGTGGTGGTAACCGGGCACTGTCTAGCTTTACTGGATTCAGTCCGGTGGAGGCCTTGGTAGCTGTGGACAATTAGTCCTTTGGACTAATCTTTTTGTTGTATCCAGTTCTCTTCATTCTCCCTTGCTCCCGAAGGGTTGAGACCAGTGTAGTATCTTAGATGGCCGCTCACAGGCTTTTAAGACCCCAGACACTACTCACCAAGGCAGAATGTAGAGCACTGTCTTTATAAGCTGTGTTATGCCAATTGAGCTAGATGTTCCCTGAGACCATCGTCCCCACAGCCCTCCACCCAGCAATTCAGTCCCTCAGGGAGTTCGGATGTGTCTATGGGGCTTCCATGACCTTTTCTTGTACAAGTTGTGCTAGTTTCCCCTGTATTGTGTACTGCCTCACCCTTCACCCAAGATACCACTTACCTACTGCCTATTTAGTATTTTCCCCCCACCCCTCCCATCCCTGGTAACCAACAAAATTGTTACATTTTGTGTGTGAACTTTTTCATGGGTTTTTACAATAGAGGTGTCATACAATATTTGTCCTTTTGTGATTGACTTATTTCACTCAGCATAATGTCCTCCACTTTCATCCATGTTATGAGATGCTGCACAGATTCATTGTTGTTCTTTCTTGTTGTGTAGTACTCCATTGTGTGTATGTACCATAGTTTATTTATCCATTTGTCTGTTGATGGGCATATAGGTTGTTTCCATCATTTTGCTATTGTGAACAATGCTGCCATGAACATAGCTGTACATATGTCTATTCGAGTGATGACTCTTATTTCTCTAGGATATATTCCTAGGAGTGGGATTGCTGGATCGAATGGTATGTCTATTTCTAGCTTTCTGAGGAAGCGCCGTATCAGTTTCCAAAATGGTTGTATCATTTTGCATTCCCACCAGCAGTGCATAAGAGTTCCCATCTCCCCGCAGCCCCTCCAAGGTTTGTTATTTCCACTGTTTTTGATTCATGCCAGTAATGCCGGGGTGAGATGGTATCTCATTGTGGTTTTAATTTGCATTTCTCTAATGGCTAGTGATCACGAGCATTTGCTCATGTGTCTGTTGGCCGCTGAATGTCTTCTTTGGTGAAGTGTCTGTTCATTTCCTTTGCCCATTTTTTGACAGGATTATTTGTGTTTTCGTCGTAGAGGTGTTGGATTTTCTTGTAGATTATGGAGATTAGACATTTGTCTGACTTATAATGTCCATAATTTTTTTCTTTGTCTGTAGGTTCTCTTTTTACTCTTTTGGTGAAGTCTCTTGAAGTGCATAGGTGTTTGATTTTTAGAAGATCCCAGTTATCTAGCTTATCTTCTGGTGTTTGTGCATTGATGGTTACAGTTTGTATCCTGTTAATGCTGTGTATTAAGGCCTGTAGTGTTGGTCCTATTTTTTCTTCTATGAGCTTTATAGTTTTAGGCTTTATATTCAGGTCTTTGATCCATTTTGAAGTAGTTTTTGTATACGGCATGAGGTATGGGTCCTGTTTCATTTTTTTGCAAATAGATATCCAGTTTTGCCAGCACCATTTGTTAAAAAGACCATCTTTTCCCCATATGATGGACTTTGTGGCCTTGTCGAAGATCAGGTGACCGTAGGTGGATGGATTTACATCTGGGTTCTCAATTCTGTTCCATTGGTCAATATATCTGTCGTTGTACCAGTACCAGACTGTTTTGACTACTGTAGCTGTATAGCAGGTTCTGAAGTCAGGTAGTGTGAGTCCTCCAACTTTATTCTTCTTCTTCAGTCGTGCTTTACTTATTCGGGGTTTCTTCCCTTTCTATATAAAGTTAATGATTAGTTTTTCCATCTCTTTGAAGAATGTTGTTGGTATTTGGATCTGGATTGCATTGTATTTGTAAATTGCTTTGGGTAGAATTGTCATCTTCACAATGTTGAGCCTGCCTATCCATGAGCATGGCATGTTTTTCCATTTATGTAGATCCCTTTGGGTTTCATGCAGTAGTGTTTTGTAGTTTTCTTTGTATAGGTCTTTTACATCCCTGGTCAGATTTATTCCTAAGTATTTTATCTTTTTAGGGGCTATTGAAAATGGTATTGTTTTCCTGATTTCCTTTTCATCGTTCTCCTTATTGTTGGATAGCAATCCAACTGATTTTTGAATGTTTATCTTGTATCCTGCTACTCTACTGAATCTTTCTGTTAGTTCCAGTAGATTTCTCGTGGAGTCTTTAGGGTTTTCTATGTATAGTATCATATCATCTGCAAACAGGGACAGTTTAACTTCTTCATGACCAATTTGGATGCCCTTTATTTCTTTTTCTTGCCTTATTGCTCTAGCTAGAACTTCCAGCCCAATGTTAAATAGGAGTGGTGATAAAGGGCATCCTTGTCTTGTTCCTGTTTTCAAGGGGAATGTTTTCAGCCTCTCTCCATTAAGAATGATGTTGGCCATTGTGTTTTGCATAGATGCCCTTTATTATGTTGAGAAATTTCCCTCCTGTACCCATTTTATTGAGAGTTTTTATCAGGAATGAGTGTTGGACTTTGTCAAATGCCTTTTCTGCGTCAATTGAGATGATCATGTAATTTTTTTCTTTTATTTATGTGGTGGATTACGTTGATTGATTTTCTAATGTTGAACCATCCTTGCATACCTGGTATGAGTCCTACTTGGTCGTGGTGTATTATTTTTTTGATATGACGATGAATTCTATTGGCTAGAATTTTGTTCATAATTTTTGCGTCTATATTTATGAGAGATATTGGTCTGTAATTTTCTTTTTTTGTGATGTCTTTGCCTGGTTTTGGTATCAGCGTTATGCTGGCTTCATAGAATGAATTTGGAAGTGTTCCTTCCTCTTCTATGCTCTGAAATAGCTTGAGTAGTACTGGAACAAGCTCTTCTGTAAATGTTTTGTAAAATTCTCCAGTGAAGCCATCTGGGCCAGGGCTTTTTTTGGTTGGGAGTTTTTTTTATTACCTTTTCAATCTCTTCTCTTGTTGTGGGTTTGTCAGATTTTCAGCATCACTTTGTTGTAGTTTGGGTAGGCCGTGTGTTTCTGGAAATTTGTCCATTTCCTCTAGGTTTTCCAATTTGTTGGAGTATAATTTTTCATAATCTTCTGTTATAATCCTTTTTATTTCAGTTGGGTCTGTTGTAATGGCCCCCATTTCATTTCTTATCTGGGTTATTTATGTCCTCTCCTGTTTTTCCTTCGTCAGTCTGGCCAGTGGTTTGTCAATTTTGTTGATTCTTTCAAGGAACCAACTTTTGGTTTTATTGATTCTTTCTATTGTTTTTCTGTTCTCTATTTCATTTATTTCTGCTCTGATCTTTACTATTTCCTTTCTTCTGGTGGTTGTGGGCTTTTTTTGATGTTCTCTTTCTATTTGTTTGAGTTCTGTAGTTAATGTTTTGATTTTTTCCCTTCCTTCTTTTTTCATATGTGCATCTATTTCTATAAATTGTCTTCTGAGGACTGCCTTTGCTGTGTCCCAAAGGTTTTGGTATGATGTGTTTTCATTCTCATTTGATTCTAGGAATTTTTTGATTCCATCTCTGATTTCTTCTATTACCCAGTGATGTGTAAGCGGGGTATTATTCAGTTTCCATGTACTTGATTTTTTTTCCTTGCTCTTTCTATTGTTAATTTCTACCTTGATGGCATTGTGGACAGAGAAGATACTTTGAATTATCTCAATGTTTTGGATCTTGTTGAGGATTTCTCTGTGGCCTAAGATGTGGTCTATTCTGGAGAACGTTCCATATGCGTTGGAAAAGAATGTGTACTTTGCAGCAGTTGGATGCAGTGTTCGATATATGTCTATGAGGTCAAGTTGGCTGATTGTGCCCTTTAGGTCTTCTGTATCTTTGCTGAGTTTCTTCTTAGTTGTTCTGTCCTTTACTGAGAGTGGTGTGTTGAAGTCTCCTACTATTACTGTGGAACTGTCAATTTCTCTTTTCAGTGTTGTTAGAGTTTGTTTAATGTATTTTGGAGTCCTGTCATTGGGTGCATGGATATTTATTATGGTTACGTCTTCATGATGGATCGTCCCCTTAATCATTATATAGTGTCCTTCTTTGTCTTACATAGTAGATTTCATTTTAAAGTCTATTTTATCTGAGATTAGAATTGCCACTCCTGCTCTTTTTTGGTAGGTGTTAGCTTGATATATTTTTTCCAACCTTTGACTTTTAATAGATTCACATCTTTGTTTCTAAGGTGTGTCTCTTGTAGACAGCATATTGATGGATCCTATTTTCGTATCCATTCTGTCACTCTCTTTCTCTTTATGGGTGCATTGAGTCTGTTTACATTCAGTGTAATTATTGATAGATATGAGTTTGTTGCTGTCATTTTGTAGTGCTTTTTTTTGTGGTGTTGAAGTTTTCTTCGTTCTTCTTACTCTCTTGTGCTGAGTTACTTTTGTTTGTGGATTTTTTTTGCATTTCTTTTGTTTTTGCTGAGACTATGTTTTTCCTCTTTTTTTATGAGTATGTTTGTTAACTTTCTTTGTGGTTACCATGAATTTTACCCTTATCTTTCTAAGTTTGAAGCAGTCTACCATTATTTGATATCGCCTTGCCTTCCTCTCCATTAGATGGTTCTATACCTATGCCGTTTATTCCCTCTTTTATTGTTTTGATGTTGTTGTCATTTACTGATTAACTGCTCTGATTCCCTGTTGTATTTCTTTTGGTTTTGGATAGTCCTGGAGAGTTCATTTCCTAGATTGGTATCTGGCTGGTACGATCCTGCTTCCTAGATTCTGCCTGTGAGCTGAAGCTGCTTGTCCTCAGATCGAAGAACTCCCTTTAATAATTCTTGTAAGTTTGGTTTGGCTTTCACATATTCCCTTAATTTCTGTTTATCTGGAAATGACCTAATTTCACCATCAAATTTGAATGAGAGTTTTGCAGGATATATTTTTCTTGGCTGGCAATTTTTTTCTTTCAACGTTTTATATATGTCATCCCATTGCCTTCTTGCCTGAGTGGTTCCTGCTGAATAATCAGAGCTTAGTCTTACTGTTTCTCCTCTGTATGTGACTTCTTTTTTTCACGAGCTGCTCTCAGGATTCTTTGTTTGTCTTTGGTTTCGACGAGTGTGATTATGATATGCCTTGGTGATTTTCTTTTGGGGTCTCTCCTATATGGGGTTCATTGAGCTTCTTGGGTGGCCAGCTTTTCATCTTTCATGATATTGGGGAAGTTTTCTGTCAGCAGTTCTTCAATGATCCTCTCTGTGTTTTCTGTTTTCTCCCCCTGTTCTGGAATTCAAATCACTGGAAAATTTTTGCTTTTGATTGTATCCCACATAACTCTCTGGGTCTTTAATTTTTCTTTGTTCTTTTTTCTGAGTTTTCCTGAAACAGAGTTGTATCCAAGTGTTTGTCTTCAATTCTACTTATCCTGTCTTCCACCATTTCAAACCTGCTTCTCAGCCCTTCTATGGCACCATCCATTCTGAAATCTTGTTGTTTATCTTTTGGATTTCTAATTGTTGTCTTTGTATAATTTCTAGTTGTGAATTTATTTTGGCATTTTGTTCCTGCGTTATTTTTCTGAATTCTTCCAATTTTTTGTTTGTGTTTTCCATGAATTCGTCTATTTTTTCCTCATGTTTGTCAGCTTTTTGCCTCAGCTCTTGGAGAATTCTGAGTATTAGAGATTTGAATTCCCTATCAGGTAGTTCTAGTGCATTTTCTTTCACTGGAGAGTCATCTGGTGTTTTGTTTTGGATGCCTACTGGAACCATCCTGTCCTGTTTTTGTAAATGTTTTGATATTGTCTGCTGTCTTCGGGGCATTCAGTAGTTATTTTTCTCATTTATTGATTGTAGATTTGTTTGTTTTGTCCCTTTTTAAAAAAAAAAATTTGACCTTGTCTGAGCAGGCAGACTGTGTGTTCTTTGTTGTTTGCTCGTCTGTGGGCACAATAACTTTCACCTCATTTTCCAGTTGGCAGGGTCAGTCACTCAGATATAATATGGCAGGGCAGTTCTAGCTGAAGAGGAGTTACTGGGACGGGTTGTTTGTGGCACTTACTACAGCCACCAGGGTGGGAATCAGTGCAGGGCAGGTTCCAGTGTGCCATGCCTGTGCTGTTTGGTGGTGTGACATCAAGCGCATGGTGCAGGTAGGCAGGATGCAGCGGGGAGATTGTTATGTGTGGAGCTAAGATGGATATGGGAGAGAAGAGAGAGGAACAGGAGCCAAAAACATACAAACAAACAAAAAAGAATGCTAGGGAGCTTGCTGTTGGAGTGGAGAGATGAGAGACCATGAAATGGAGAAAAACAGAAAGGGGAAGTGGAAGAAAAGAAAAGAAAAGAAAGAATAAATAAAAATTAGAAAGGTTAAAGAATCACAAAGTTCCCAGGGATCCCATCGGTGCAGCTATGAGTTCTGGGGAAATCGCCTCAGGTGTTGCAGTACAGCCTGGCTAGAAGGCGTAGAGGTATACAATGCCAGGTATTCAGGGAACAGAAAGAGAAGGAAGATATAGAGAGATGAGAAACTGAACAATGAAGATAGACAAAAAGGGGAAAAGAAAACAAAACAAATTAAAAAAAAACAAAGGCCCCCCCAAAAAAATAGAAAAAAAAAAACAACGTAAAAAGAAATGCTCTCAGGGATCCCTCTGCACGTCTGTGCAAGCCGAGGGGGATGTCCCCCCGCCACGCAGTACTGTCCAGCCAGAAAGGGCTCCCAACTCAAGAAAAGGAAAAGAAAACAAACGAATAATTCAAAACAAACAAACAAACAAAAGCCCCGGGATCCCACCAGCACTGCAGCCCAGACTGGGAAGCAGCTCCACACTCGAATGGATCTCCACAGCCCCCCAGGAAGAAGCAAAGATGGTGCACAGAGCCAGGTATTGGAGTGAAAGGAGGGGGTGGTGGTGAGAGGTAAGGAAGAAATCAAAAGAAGCAGGAAAAAAGCAACACTAGCAGCCAACAAATGGCACTCAGAGAGCCAGCTAGTGCGGACTGGTGTTTCTCAGACAAGAGACTGTGTCCACGGGAAGCAGAGGGGGTGAAGAAGGGTAGGGAGTGGGAAAGTGTATATCACAAATTACCGGAGCTCTGCAGCCCCTCAGGAAGAAGCTAAGATGGCACAAGGAGCGAGGTACTTGAGCAAAAGGAGGGGGAGGTGGTGATAGGTTAGGAAGAAATCAAAAGAAGTAGAAAAAAGCAACACCAGCGGCCAACTAATGGCACTCAGAGAGCTGGCCCATTCGGATGTGTGGAATCCAAGTAGCTGGTGTTTCCCGGTCAGGCGATTGTGGCCGCGGGAAGCAGAGGAGTCCAAGCTGGGGTGAAGAAGGGTGGGGGGTGGGAAAGCGTATATTGCAATTTACCTGTTGTTTTGTCTCCCGCTGGATGCTCCGTGAGGCTGCTTTCTCGTAGCCCCTGTTTGCTGGTCTCTGATAGGAGTACAAGATGGCGGATCTGCTCTGTGTTAGCTTGTAGGGGACCTCTGCATAAATCTCTCCTCGCTCTCCATTCTCTGTCAGTTTTCTCACTCCATTTGGTGCTTGGCTGAGTTCTTTATCTCTTCATTTGATGTTTTAGGGTTTCAGGATTGTTGTATTCTCTGTTTGTCTTAGTTTTTTGGATCTTTGCTGTGGAGGGACGGCATGGTGCTTCTGCCTAGAGCGCCATTTTGCCAGAACTCATTTCATTTTTTTGCAGATGGATACCCAGTTATGCCAGCATGATTTGTTAAAAGACTGTCCTTTCCCAACTAGTGGACTTTGGGCCTTTGTCAAATATCAGCTGCTCATAGGTGGATGAATTTATGTCTGGATTCTAAATTCTGTTCCATTGGTCTACTTATCTGTTGTTGTACCAGTACCAGGCTGTTTTGACTACCATGGTGGTATGATAGGTTCTAAAATCAGGTAGTGTGAGGCCTCCCACCGTGTTCTTCTTCTTGAATAATGCTTTACTTATTCGGGGCCTCTTCCCTTTCCATATGAAGTTGGTGATTTTTTTTCTCCAACTTATTAAAAAATGTCAGTGGAATTTGGATTGGGATTGCATTGTATCTGTAGATCGCTTTGGGTAGAATTGACATTTTCACAATGTTGAGTCTACGTATCCATGAGCAAGGTATGTTTTTCCACTTACGCAAGTCTCTTTTGGTTTCTTGCAGTAGTGTCTTGTAGTTTTCATTGTATAGATCTTTTATGTCTCTGGTTAGATTTATTCCTATGTTCTTTGACTTCTTGGGGGCTATTGTAAATGGTATTGACTTGGTGATTTCCTCTTCGAGATTCTCTTTGTTTATATGAAGGAATACAACTGACTTTTGTATGTTTAGCTTGTATCCTGAAACTTTGCTGAAATCTTCTATTAGATCCAGTAGTTTTCTTGTGGATTCTTTGCGATTTTCTGCGTAAAGGATCATATCATCTGCAAATAGAGATACTTTAATTCTTCCCTACCAATTTGGATGCCATTATTTCTTTTTCTAGCCTAATTTCTCTGGCTAGGACCTCCAGCACAATGTTGAATAAGAGTGGTGATAAAGGGCATCCTTGTCTGCTTCCCATTCTCAAGGGGAATGCTTTCAAAGTCTCTCCATTTAGGATGATGTTGGCTGTTAGCATTGTATAAGTGCCCTTAATTATATTGAGAAATTTCCTTTCTGTTCCTATTTTGTTGTGAGTGTTTATCCTGAATCGGTGTTGGACTTTTTCTAATGCCTTTTCTGCATCGATTGATAAGCTCATTTGATAAGATCATTATTGTCTTTTGTTTTATTTATGTGATGGATTACACTGATTGTTTTTCTAATGCTGAACCATCCCTGCATACCAGATATAAATCCCACTTGATCACGGTGAATTATTTTTTGATATATTGCTGAATTCTATGGGCTAGAATTTTGTTGAGGATTTTTGTGTCAATGTTCATGAGGGATATTGGTCTGTAATCTTTTTTTGTGGTGTCTTTGCATGGTTTTGGTATCAGGGTTATGCTGGCTTCATAGAATGAGTTTGGGAGTATTCTATCCTTTTCTATGCTCTGAAATCCTTCAGGAGTAGTGGTGTTTACTCTTCTCTGAATGTTTGGTAGAATTCTTCAGTGAAGCCATCTGGGCCAGGGATTTTTTTGTTGTTGTTGGGAGTTTTGTAATTACCTTTTCAATCTCTTCTTTTGTTATGGGTTTATGTAGTTGTTCTACCTCTGTTTGTGTTAGTTTAGGTAGGTAGTGAGTTTCTAGAAATTTGTTCATTTCCTCCAGTTTTCAAATTTATTAGAGTACAATATTTCATAGTATTCTGTTATGATTCTTTGAATTTCAGTTGGGTTTGCTGATCACCCATCTCATTTCTTATACGGTTTATCTGCTTCCTTTTCTGTTTTCGTTTTGTCAGTTTGGCCAATGGTTTATCAATTTTGTTGATCTTTTCAAAGAACCAGCTTTTGGTTTGTTAACTCTTTCAATTGTTTTTCTATCCTCTGTTTCATTTAATTCTGTTCTAATTCTTATTATTTCCTTTCTTCTGGTGCCTGAGGGCTTCTTTTGCTGCTCTCTTTCTACTTGTTCCAGTTGTGGGGTTAATGTTTTGATTATGGCCCTTTCTTCTTTTTGGATGTGTGCATTTATTGCTATAAACTGACCTCTGAGCACTGCCTTTGCTGTGTCCCAAATGTTCTGGTAGGATGTGTTTTCATTCTTGTTTGATTCTATGAATTTCTTTATTCTATCTTTAACCCAGTAGTTTTTGAGCAAAGTGTTGTTCAGTTTCCATGTGTTTGATTTTTGTCCTTGCTTTTTCTGGTGTTGATTTCTACCTTTATGGCTTTATGGTCAGAAAAGATGCTTTGTAATATTTCGATGCTTTGGATTTTGTTAAGGCTTGTTTTATGGTCTAATATGTGGTCTGTTCTGGAGAATGTTCCATGTGTGTTGGAAAAGAAAGCATACTTGGCTGCTGTTGGGTGGAGTGTTTGTTATATATGTCTATGAGATCAAGTTGGTTGATTGTAGCATTCAGCTCTTCCATGTCTATGTTGAGCTTCTTTCTGGATGTTCTGTCCTTCACTGAAAGTGGTGTGTTGAAGTGTCCTACTACTATTGTGGAGCTGTCTATCTCTCTTTTCAGTGCTGTTAGAATTTGTTTTATGTATTTTGGAGCCCTGTGATTGGGTGCGTAAATATTTATTATAGTTATGTCCTCCTGGTGTATTGACCCTTTAATCATTATATAGTGTCCTTCCTTATCCTTTGTGGTGGATTTTACTTTAAAGTCTATTTTGTCAGAGATTCGTATTACCACTCCTGCTCTTTTCTGAGTGTTGTTTGCTTGATATATTTTTCCCATCCTTTGAATTTTGGTTTGTTTCTGTCTTTATGTCTAAGGTGTGTCTCTTGTAGGCAGTATATAGACGAATCATGTTTTTTTATCCAATCTGCCACTCTCTGTCTCTTTATTTGTGCATTTAGTCCATTTGCATTCAGTGTAATTATTGATAGGTGCGAGTTTAGTGCTGTCTTTTTGATGTCTTTATTTGTGTGTTGTTCACAGTTTCTTTGTTCCAGTTAGTTTTCTGTGCCAAGTCGTTTTTCTTTAGGTATTTTCTTTTCATCTTTTTCATTGTTGTTGATTTTGTGTTTGCTGACTGTTTATATTTTTCTAGTTTTTTTATTTTGACTTGTAGGATTGTTAGTTTCCTTTGTGGTTACTTTAATACTTACCTCTATTTTTCTAAGTTTTTACCAGTCTTTTATTTATTTATATCATCTTGACTTCCTCTCCATATGCAAAATCTCTGTCTACATTTTTTAAGCCCCTCTTTTTTGTTTTAATGTTGTCATCTTTTACATATTGACTTCCGTTTCCCTATTTTCAGTGTTTTAACTTTGATCTGCTTTTGTGACTTCCCTATCTGGGTTGACATCTGGTTGCTCTGTCCTGTGTTGTAGTCTTGTTTTGTTTTCTGATGTTACTGATTTTCTAACCGGAGGACTCCCTTTAGTATTTTTTGTAATTTTGGTTTGCTTTTTGCAAATTCGCTAAACATCTGTTTATCTGGAAATGCTCTAATTTTGCCATCGTATTTGAGAGACAGTTTTGCTGGATATATAATTCCTGGCTGGCAGTTTTTTTTCCTTCAAGGCTTTATATATGTCATCCCATTGTCTTCTTGCCTGCATGGTTTCTGCTGAGTAGTCCGAGCTTATTCTTATTGACTTTCCTTTGTAGATGACTTTTCATTTATCCTTAGCTGCTCTTAAAATTCTCTCTTTATCTTTGGTTTTGGCAAGGTTGATTATAATATGTCTTGGTGACTTTCTTTTGGGATTTACCTTAACGTGGGTTTCGATGAGCATCTTGGATAGATATATCATTATCTTTCATGATATCAGGCAAGTTTTCTGCCAACAAATCTTCAAGAATTCTCTCTGTATTCTCTGTTATCCCCCTCTGTTCTGGTACTCCAATCACTTGTAGGTTATTCCTCTTGATAGAGTCCTACCTAATTCTTAGGGTTTCTTCATTTTTGTAAGTCTTTTTATCTGATTTTTCCTCAAATAAGTTGGTGTCAAGTGCTTTATCCTCATTCTCACTAATTCTGACTTCCATTGCCTCAATTCTTCTCCTATGACTTTCTATTGAGTTGTCTAATTCTTAAATTTTATTGTTAATCTTCTAGATTTCTGATTGCTGTCTCTCTATTGATTCTTGCAGCCTGTAAATTTGTCACTATGCTCTTCTCTAATCTTTTTAATTTCCTCTATTGTGTGTTCTGTGTTTTGCTTAATTTCCTTCCTAATTTCTTGAAGACTTCTGTATATTAATCTTTTGTATTCTGCCTCTGGTAATTCCAAGAAATTTTCCTCATCTGGAAAATTTCTAGATTCTTTATTTTGGGAGCTTGCTAAAGCCTTCATGGATTGCTTTTTTATGTGATTAGATATTGACTGTTGTCTCTGAGCCATCAATAAGTTATTATATTTATTTATTTTATGTTTGCTTACTGTGTCCTAGCTTCTTGTTTTGTTCTGATATGCCCAAATAGGCTGCTTGTATGTGCTAGTTGGATTATTGGCACCTTTGAAGCTCTAATGTCCTGTCATCAGTTGATTAGATCTGTTACTAGGTATGTGAGCTCAGGAGTCTGCCCACTCCTCCTGTATGGATTCAGCTCAGGTGCCCAGATAGACAGCCACCAAGTGTTTGGCATAGGCTCTCACTTACTGTCCTAGACAGGCATGGGTGATTGGTGTAGGCACAGGCATCTGGCTGTAACATGGGGACACACTCTAATAAAGGCAGGGGGCTGACAGCTGGCCTCGAGTATCCAGGAGGAAGGCGTGTCCCTGTTTCCTAGAGCGCATAAGTGGGTAGGTTTTGCAGCTGGACTACGAGCACCTAATGCTGTTGGCTCTAAGGACTGGGGGGCATCTCTTATTCATGGGCACCTATTGCAGGTGGCTAGATGGCATGGGTGGAGCCACCAGTCCTCAGGCCCCTGATGTGGATAGGTGAAGATCCTGCTTAATGGGCAGAGCAGTGTCAAATGTCATAACCTGCCACTTCAAAGCTGAAACAGTAGAAGTTAGAGTTCCAGTATATACCCTGTTGTACTGTAGTAATGAGGGTCTACACTGTTGAAGTGGGCCCACACAAGTCTGTGCAGGGGGAAAGGCACTCAAAGTCAATGGATCCCTTATGCCTGTGCCTAGACAAAGGAGCTGTGCCTACCCTGGGTTCCTGGCTAGGGGAGCTGGCATTTTTTTTTTTTTCCATGTTTGTTAATTTGTTCACTCTCCAAGGCAGGGAGAATGGCGTTGGGCATGTGACGGATCCTACTTCCGGCCCAGAGGACTTGTCAATTGCTGAAGCTGGTCCAGGACCCAGTGCAGAGCAGGCAGAAGGAAGGTAAATGGGAGAGAGATTTGTCCCTTAGGGTGGTGTTTTTGATCCATGCGGTAAGCCGTACACAAGTACTTATCTTTTGCCAGTGAGGGCTGATTCTCACTAGTTCTGGGTGACCGTGTAGACTCTCTGGTGCTGGGTCTCTCCTGGTGCAGAAAATGTGCTTCCTTAGCATCGTTGCTTGCCTGTCTCACTGCTCACCCACGTGCTCCTCATGCCTGAAGGGCTCAGTCTCTTGCCGGGTCAGGTCTGGCAACTCCTCGCTGCTTCCAAACCATCTCTTCCTCCCCCTGCCACTCAGTCCAGTTCCTCAACTCTGCCTTTGATATTCAGTGCCCTCAGATCGCCATATATAATCGAATCACTTGTTTTTTCAGGTCTTTGTTGTAATAGGGTCCACTGGAAGTGTCTGACTACTCTGCCATTTTGGCCCTGCCCCTGGATATAGTTTTAGATGGGTGATTTTCATATTAAAATTTTGTGTTAAACCAAAACTCATTGCCATTGACTCGGTTCCGACTCATAGCGACCCTATGTCCAACAGAAGGAAACACTGCCTGGTCCTGTGCCATCCTCATAATCATTGTTATGCTTGAGCCCATTTGTTGCAGCCGCTGTGTCAGTCTATCTCTTTGAAGGTCTTCCTCTTTTTCACTGACCCTTTACTTTACCAAGCATTATGTCCTTCTCCAGGGACTGGTCCCTCTGATAACATGTCCAAAGTATGTGAAATGAAGTTTCTCCATTCTTGCTTCCAAGGAGCACACTAGCTGTATTTCTTCCAAGAGGGACTTGTTCATTCTTCTGACAGTCCATGGTATATTCAATATTCTTCGTCAACACCATAATTCAAAGACATCAATTCTTCTTTGGCCTTCCTTATTCATTGTCCAGCTTTTGCATGCATATGAGGCAACTGAAAATGGCTTGGATCATGGCTTGGATCAGGTGCAGCTTAGTCTTCAATGTGAACCTGTAGGATTAGGCAAAAGTCTATGATAGACACCAGCCACTGAGTTTTACCTTCTACCTGGGGCTCTTCTCTGTTTTTGGAGAAGAAATAAGAAATTCCTTCTTACTTATTTTCTATTCTTCCCAGAAGGAGACCAATGAGAAAATTACAGATTCATTTTAATCTTTTCCTAAATAGTGTTTAAACTATTGATAAATTAAAATGTTAATGTAAAATGAATTTCTATTGCCATCTTCTACCTCTTTTGGTGAGTAATAAATACTTTAGAGGCTTTCTTTTCACTTGGAAGCAGTACCTCTATTTTGTGGCTCAGAGAATGAGCCAATTTTCATTCTAAGGATGACATCCATGATTTTGCAGGTTTTTATCAACTTCCTCTTTTTTTTTTTAAGCCTAACACACATTACCACTCTCAGTACTCCTTGATCATTTTGATTGTTGTGTTCTAGATCTTTTCCTTAAGCCAAATCTTTTTCTTTTTCTTTTATTTTTTTCTTATTTACAGGCTTCTGGATTTCTTGAATTCTTCTGAGACCAAAAGAAAACTAAATCAAAGAAGAACTTTTACATTGGTATGTAAGCATATCCCAATTGGTATATCATAGAATTTACTCATGGAGTCTTCAGAATTTTTTGTTTCATTAATGCAGTTGAAGGTTGATTCCAGGAAGGAGAATGTTCACTTTCTCATTTCTTAGACAAAATGATTTAAGAATATGTGTGACATATAAAGAAGCAACTTAACTTGAATAGTGTTACTTCTAAAGCTCTTATATATATTTCTGATAATCTGGCATGAATTTGACTTTAGTCACCAGAGTTTTAATGCCCTCTGCACTCTATGATGTTATTTTCACCACTTAGTTTTTGATCTTGAAAAAATGAATCTCGTTGCTAAAGCTTCTGTTGATAAACATGAATAATCCACAATTTCTAAAGAATGTGCTATTATTGTAACTCGTGAACTTGATAATTTCAGTAGTTACTTATAACTAGCTTTGGTGAGTATGACATGGATGCCTCATGACTGCGTTTCTTGTTGAGACTGAGCATAACTCTGGATCCCCATTGTTCTAGAAATGAATGAAGCACAACGGTAAGGAAATGGGATGTTGTTTGTTGGAATTCATTTCCATGGTTGTAGCTAGTTTTGAAGATATGGACAAATTCACTCAACAGAAAGTTGTGGTATGAGTTTTCTTACATAAGGGAAAATAAGGAAAGAGAAGGAGAATTTGAGTGTTAAAGGTGTGTTGGAGGTAGAACCAAGGTGACATTTGCCATTCCTGAGCCTCTTTCCTATCCCCAGAGGAAGGAACACAGGAAGCTCTTGCTGCTGGGAACATTTCATTGTATAGTAAAGCGCTTTCTCTCTGGCCTGAATTCCACAAATCAAGACTTCATGCTACCTTGGAAATATACTTTTACATTTTTTGACTTGAAAATAACAATGAAAGAGCAGGGGCTTAGGTACAGTGGTGAATGCATCAGACATTCGTTTTGATGAAGTGTTGAGTATATCAGATGCTTGGAATCAAATGTCTTGGTAAATATTTTAGAAATCAGAGCTGGTTTCCATTAAAATAATAAACCTCTCTGGAAGGATTAATATTACTTTCGCCATTTTGTTTTCATTTACTTCAAATACATATATTTTTAATTAAGTTTGTCTATGAGCACAAGCCAAGCTTGGACTATAGATTTAAAAAGTCAACCTGCTTGACTACAGATATGTGATCCTACTTGGTGCCGTGGTTATCTATCCTGGTTATGAGAGTGACATATGCTTAGATGGAGCACTGATGTTTGTGCACATTGGAGCCCAAAAACACTAGAATTTTTTAACAATGAGAACATTAGGTATTTCTCTTTGTGTGTGCTAATGGTATGGACTGATTTTACAGAATCACTGTAGCAAGTTGTAAATGATGTATGAAATGAAAAATTCTTGTCCAGTGCACAGAGAAAATCTATACAGTTCTATGCCACCACTTCAGTGCTGGGCTATTTGTTTTACTATTTCCTTCAGACATACAGTAATTTTTTTGGCGAGTCCTCATATCCAGATGCTTGCCATTGGCACATAGCACAGATTTCCCTTACATATATTTGAAATGAATTTCACTGTTATATATTTAAATTAATCAATGCTGCATCTTAGAGGATTTGACCTTTGAAAATAATATTAGATGAACATAATATTCCTATCTTTGCTTTTAAAAATTTGGAAAATTTTAAAGAGCACAAATAGTAAAATTAGAAATCATTTAATCTCATTATGTTTACATTTAGTATATATCTTTTAAGGTTTTTTCCTCCCTGTGTTTATATTGCATTCTTAAAAAAAATTGGCCTATTGATCTTTTTGTAATTTTTATTTCCAGTTACCAACAAGGTTTGAACATCTTTCCATGTCCTTCTACCATGTGATTTTTAATCACTACACACTGTTCAATTGCCTGACTATAGCACAAAGGAATTTTAACCATTTCTAACACTGAACAGTGGATATTCAGATTGTTTATAATTTTGCTAATATAAATAATTTTCTATATCAATACTGGAATGGTTACATGATTTTAGTAATTTTAGCATGTATTTGATAATGTCAAATTTACTACTAGTCTTCTGTTTCAAAATTTTCTTGGCTACTGTGTTGGTTTCCAGTTGGATGTTGATGATTAGACTATAAATGATTGGAGTAGAAATGGCATCTTTGTAATATTAAGCCATTGCATTGGCGACATAGTGTGTGTCTCCATTTATTGCTAGGCTTTCTAACATGGATTTATCCTTGCATTCCAAAAATAAACCTCCTGAAGGCATGCTAGTATTTTATTTAAGATTTTTGCATATATACTCAGTAAGTTATATCTGTATAGTTCTTTTTTGCACCATTTTCGTCAATATTTTGAAAAAGGATAATTGTAGCCTCATAATATTGATTGACAATAAACACATATGCGTACACACACAGACACACACACCATGCTTTGGAGCAGTTTAAGGAGCACAGAGTGACCCCTCTTCTTTAGATGTGATGGTGTTAGTGTCTACATCTGGCTCATTTTGGGGGAGAAGTTCTTTGAAACCTTTAATCTTTTTGCAAGATTGTTGATCTGTTCAGGTTGTTTTCTATCTCTTATTGAGCCAATTTTGGTAATTTATAGTTTCCTTTTGAAAAATCAATTCACATAGAATTTAAAAAGTTTGACAGAGATTCATATGCATAGATTCTGCTACAATTTAAGAAAATAACTCAGTAAATCTATTGTTAAATTACTTTTCTCTTTCTTAGTATGAGATATCCTTTTCTTGATTAGCTTTGCCAGAAGTAGTTTTGAAGTTCTTCAGTTTACTTACTATTACTGTAGGTTTTCTATTTTCTTACTAGCTTCTTGAGTTGCATGCTTGGGTCACTTTTGTTTGCTTGTTTGTTTATTAATAAAGAAGCCCTGATGGCAGTAGCGGTTAAGAGCTCAGCTGCTAGCCAAAAGGTAGCAGTTTGAATCCACCAGCCACTCCTTGGAAGCCCTGTGAGGCAGTTCCACTTTGTCCTATAAAGTCTCTACGAGTTGGAATTGATTCGACGGCAATGGGTTACTAATAAAAATACTTATAACTATCAATTTTCTTGTGATTTCCATTTCAGCTGTACCCGATAACTTATGTTATATTCTTATTTTATTCATTGTATAATAATCAAGCATGGTATTTCAATATTCTCTTTAATCCACTAGCTACTTTTGTTTCTATGCGTTTGCCTATTACAGATATTTCATAATAGAGATCATATAATATTTGTTCTTTTTGTCTGACCTATTTCACTTAGCATAATGTTTTCAAGTTTCATCCATGCCATAGCATTTATCAGAACTTGATTCCTGTTTATGGCTGAATAATACTCTGTTGTGTGTATATATGGTTTTGTTTATCCATTTATCTGTTAATGGACACTTGGGTTACTTTTACCTACCTTTTGCCTATTATGAATAATGCTGCAAGGAACATTGTCATAGAAGTATCTGTTCGAGAACTGCTTTCAGCTCTTTTTGGTATATACCTAGGAATGGAACTGCTGGGTCTCTTCGACCCTCATATTATTATTTTTTACTGCATAGGGAAATTTTACAATCTTTCTGTTAACGATTTCAAATTTACCTACATTATGGTCAGAGACTATCATTTGAAATTTTGGGGGATTTCTTTATGGTTTAGTACTCAGATCAATTTTTTTTTAAAAAGTAGAACATATTTGCTAAGGAAAACGTGTGTTCTCTTATTACTGGATACACTGTTATCCATATACTTATCAGATGGAATGTATTAATTGAGTATTGTAATACTGAATATATTTATTAAATTTTTGTCTGCTTGGCATAAACAATTGAATGATGTACATTAAAATCGTGAAGTATAATGTAGGATTTATCAGTTTTTCCTTTATTTATTTTGAGGCTATTTGATTAGGTGCATTTAAATTTAGAATTATTGTAACTGCTAGGTGAATTGAATTTTTTTCATCAATGATATTCTCTTTCCTTATTATTAATTTTGTAAAAATCTATTTTTATGTTAATTAGCTACTGCAGCTTTTTTGTGGTTAGTATTTACCTAGTATATCTATGTTATATTATAATATCTATATATTACATTATATTATATGATTATATTCCCACCAAGAGATAATTATATGTAGTATAATATATCATATTCTATATTTTTACATTATTCCATTTATTATAAAATATACAACATATATTTATATATTATACAAAAATATTATTTATAATATAATTCATATATGATATATAAATATTATATATAATATAATGTGTATATAGTTATATATAACATATATGTAATATATCTATACTATTCTTTTACTTTTTTAAAATATAAAATGTTTCCCTAAGGATTCTTTTTATTGTTGTAAGAATATAGATATCACCACATTTGTCAATTTGATATTTTTTCAGGTGTACAGTTCAGTGACACTACACCTACACTTTACTTATCGACTATCTCATTATCCAACTTTTCACATTTAGGCTAACAGTAAAAAAATCTATCCGGCTATTTTGCACATTAATGAGGCAGTGGGCATGGCGGCAAGGGCTGAGGAGTGTCCCCTCCCTAGAGGACGGTCTCAGAGCAGCCTCCGGGAAGCTGGGCTGCGCTGTACTGTGCCCTCCATACCCTCCTGCCAGCTGGGGCGCCACATCCGGTTGTCATGCTGGGCTGGCCTCCTTCGTGGCCTTGGCCTCTGTAGGTGGACACGCAGGCAGCACCAAGCCAGTGGGTGCCTGTTCTGTGTTTCCAGCTACATGCAGCCTAAGGCCCTTCAGTTCAAAATTGCTGTGGATGAAAAAGGAGGAAAGAAAGAGGCATTGGACAGGGTGTTTGGAAGAAATGCGTGAGAGTTTAATGACAACCCAGAGCAAGCTGAACTGGGCCTGAAGGCTCCTCCTCATTGGGCGGGAGTGTGGCCAGGCTCCCAGCACCTTCACAGGTAGTCCTGAGCCTCGGTGACTCGCCAGGCCTGGAGGGCAGAGCAGGATCTGTGGCTGTGAATGCAGGGCTTGCTGGAGTGGGAGTTGAGCCCTGGAGGCAGCCCCCCAAGGGAAGCTCTGACCCAGCATGGGAGGAAGGTGAAGTGATTAAGCTGTGGGCCCTCCGGTCACACAGCCCAGCTTTATCCAGATTTGTCTCCTTCAAACCTTTTCCACAGAGGAATAATCCATAACTGGACTCATCACAGTGATGAGCACATCGGTAAATCTTGTTGTTAGGTGCCATCGAGTCGGTTCCAAGTCATAGCAACACTATGCACCACAGAACGAAACACTGCCTGATCCTGCGCCACGCTTACAATCGTTGTTACACTTAACTCATTGTTGCAGCCACTGTGTCAGTCTATTTCATTGAGGGTCTTCCTCTTTTTCACTGACCCACTACTTTACCAAGCATGATGTCCTTCTCCAGGGATTGATCCCTCCTGACAACATGTCCAAAGTATGTAAGACATAGTCTCGCCATCCTTGCTTCTAAGGAGCATTCTGGTTGTACTTCTTCCAAGACAGACCTGTTTGTTCTTTTAGCAGTCCTTGGCATATTCAATATTCTTCACCAACACCACAATTCAAAGACGTCAATTCTTCCGTCTTCCTTATTCTTTGTCCCACTTTCGTATGCATATGAAGCAGTTGAAAATACCATGGCTTGTGTCAGGCTTACCTTAGTCTTCAAGATGACACCTTTGCTCTTCAACACTTTAAAGAGGTCTTTTGCAGCAGATTTGCCCAATGCAATGCATCTTTTGATTTCTTGACTGCTACCTCTATGGGTGTTGATTGTGGATCCAAGTAAAATGAAATCCTTAACAACTTCAGTGTTTTCTCCATTTAACATGCTGTTGCTTATTGGTCCAGTTGTGAGGACTTTTGTTTTCTTTATGTTGAGGTGTAATCCATACTGAAGTCTGTGGTCTTTGATCTTTGTCAGTAAGTGCTTCAAGTCCTCTTCACTTTCAACAAGCAAGGTTGTGTCATCTGCATAATGCAGGTTGTTAATGAGTCTTCCTCCAATCCTGATGCCCCACTCTTCTTCACAGAGTCCAGCTTCTTGGATTATTTGCTCAGCATACAGATTGAACAGGTATGGTGAAAGAATGCAACCCTGACGCACATGTTTCCTGACTTCAAACCATGCAGTATCCCCTTGTTCTGTCTGAACAACTGCCTCTCGATCTATGTACAGGTTCCACATGAGCACAATTAAGTGTTCTGGAATTCCCATTCTCAGTAAATATTAGTTGTTATTATTTCTATGACCTTATTTTCTAAATAATAAAAATTGGAAAAATGGGTGGTCTTAAAGCAGAAAAAATCTTCCCTTTTCACATAATGCTGATTATTGTACAATGAGCTGGTCTTTGGAACTTAACCATGTCAGTAAGTGAAGAGTGGGTATAATTACATCAATCAGATTGTGCAACCATCACCCATATCTGTTGCCAAATTTCTTTCTAGGCCTTTAAGTTCAGATGTTTCTGTTGTAAATAGAATTTGCTATACTTAATAAGAAATCCATAAAGATAAAATCTGTCTTTGTAACTGGCAGTTTATTTACACTTTTATGATCACCAATATATTTGGACTTGTCTTTACCATCTTTTTGCTTTCCATTTGTCCTGATTTTTCTATCCTCTTTTCTCTTTTATTACAATCTAAAAAAATCTAAATTTTTTTTTTTTCTCTTTACCCATATGGGAATAAAACTCCCTATTTGGATTCTTTCAGGTCTGGAAATTCCAAGTCATTAGCTGCTTAGATGTTATCTCTCCTCTGTTCCCTTTTTTTTCCCTTTCTTGGACTCTATTTAGATGTATTTTAAACTTTTCATTTTGCTCTTTCTATATTTAAACCCTCTTTCATATTTTCCATCTGTCTGTGCTACATTCAGTCTAGCTTCTAATTCACTAAGTCTCTCTCTGTCTGTGTCTACTGCTTAACCCAAGCACTGAGGTTTTTAAAATAACAAAGACAATTATATTTTTTATTCCTCAAAGTTCTAGCCAGATCTTTTTCAAATCTCCTTGGTTATATTTGATGTTTTCTTGTGTCTTGCTTATTTTATGTTTCTATTTTTTGTTTTTAAATATTTCATACATTGTTATTTCATATTCTGGAACTGATAATTCTAATGTCTAACCTCTTGAAGGTATAAACCCATTTTTTGTGTGCTGACTTTTTCCACTGTGTTTGGTAAGTTTTGATTCTTGAGCCTATATTTGTTTAATTACAATCTGTGAAAATTTGAGAACTTAATGAAGAATATTTTTGTCTAGAGAGAATTTGCTTTCGCTTGAAAGAGATCCAGAGGCATTACTGGCCTGGGACCACTTTAGGCTTTTCTGGTTTCTTAAGTTTCAGGCTTAATCCTCTCACCATATCTATATTTCAAGATTTCTGGCCCACAGTTCTGATGATGGCATGTGTCCTCAGGACAGCTCTACATTGTATTTATTACTTATTGCTCTGGTTTCAGCCTATTAGCTTTTACCTCCCCCCCCCCCCCATCTTTGCAGCTTTCTCTCATTTTCTGTGACCATGCATTTTATGCGTTATCTGGCTATTTAGTGATAAGAAGGGCTTTCAGAGTTATCTAGTCTGTCATACTGTCAGGAGAGCAAGTTTTCTCAGTGTGGAGTTTTTGGTAATATGGTAATATTTTATTGCCAGTTTTAGTTTTTGTTATTATTGACTGCTTAGTGCTTACTATGGGCCATGCTGTTGTGCTGGACCCTCTGTGTACAAAGCCTTAGTTATAAAACCACTTGTGCTCTTAAGCTCACATCCTTGTAAGGAAGGAGAGATAAATCAGTGCCATAGAAGCTGATCACTTTTAATCATAACAGACTATGGAAACAGAGATGAGGAAGTGAATAATTCTCCCTTGAGGGGATTAGGCAAGACTTCAGAGATAGACGATGTCAGTACTGAGTTTTGAGGGCCATGTAAAAGTTGCCCAATTTAAGAATATAGCATGTTTAAATATTTATCAGACATAAAATATTCTTGATAAAATTCATCAGAATATATGACTTGGTGTTTTAATGTGTGTTGTTAAAGTAGTTAGTCATACTGGATAACGTGAAGTTTAGAATCATTTCATTTTAGGGTTAATATAATTTCTGATTTTGTAGGTCTTCCATTTATCTCCTAGACTCACCACATTCACCTTGTTCCCAGAATATCCTTGTTTCTTCCTTTTTTCATAGGTTTTGATAAAATCAGAGTCTAAGATGGAAAGATGCCTCCTGGGGTGCCACAGTGGAGATTATATGATAGACAGTGCTTTTCTAATTGATTTTATCTGCCATCCAGATATGTCTTATATATATTACTCTGTCCTTAAACTATCATTGATTTTTATTTGCTTTGGTTACCCATGTTTCCTACTATGATTTTTTTCCTCACATCTATCCTCTATTCTTGGGTAGTATCAGTTTTCTTCACCCAGTATTTCTGTCTTTGAAAAAACCAGGAGGATCACACTGTTAAATGGCCTGTTTAACTGAAGAGTGGCATGTCAGACATTCCTTTCTACATATATAATGAGAGAAATGTATATAGGTTAACGTATGTATTTACTGAGATAAATAATACAGCTATTTTATGACATTTAAGACTAAATGCCACAGTTGCTTTTTTTTTTTTTTTTTTTTTTAAATAAGTCTAAACTTCCCTTAAAGGAAAGCTGAGAAAAGTAGTAATTTGGAACTAGTTGGCTTAACTTAAAAAGCTCCCCTGTGACATCTGATTGTGTTTTAGTGCAGTTGCTTTCTTAGGCTTCCTCATTAAAATATTGACTACTCTTTTTCTTCAGTAAGTGCTAATCCTGCCTCCCATGTACATGTATTTACATTTCACTGCAGGCTGCCTGCCAGGTTAGAAATAAAACCAATTTGTTAATATCACTATTTCCTTTTCAGCAAAGAAAATATGCATTAAATTAAAGGTTTTTTAAAAATAATAAGAAACGGCTCCTGTTGATACCAACCATTTATTTGTCTCGCTGGCTTAGGTTGTGATGGCTCACCTCTATCTGCCTGCTTTTCTCTGCTCCTCTCAGCTCTGGCCATCTCTGTGCAAAGTTCTGGATTCTAAAACACCCCTGTCCCAGGCCCTGGTGTTTGCCTTGCCTCCGTCCCCTCACCTTCCTATCGTTACACTTTTGCTAGTCCCTGCTGGTACCCAGCCAAGGATGCAAAACACTATTTTTAAAAGAACGTGAGCAAGTATGGTTAATCTCGGCTGATAACATGCTGCTGGGCTGGAGCATTCTCCCCAGAAATCTTGGAAATCTTCAAACCATAAAAGCGTTCCCATTTGATTTATGATTCATAGGTGAATCAGTGTTATTAAAATCCACAGGAGCCCTTTGTTCATTCAGTCACTCCAAGGACCACCCATCACTCACTTCCATACACTATTTTGCACAAGAGCATCCTCCTGGAGCCCGTAGCTGTTTGTTAAATAATCCTTCTGTAGAAAGTAACTAATTATGCAGCTGAATATCAAGTAGTGTTAGTAACTGTAGAATGTTTGTGCAGATTGAGTTATATAAAGTTACAGGTGAATTTTCAATAAAAGCTAACAAGTTATTAAGTTTATTAACATACTTTGCCTGGCTGGGTTCTACTACTTACTTTGTTGAATATTTTATTCATAAAATGGATTGATTTTTACTATCATTTCTGTAATCCACAAGGAAAAAGTGTCATTTGCAAATGCCACTATATCGTTTGGTGCTGGGAGAACTTACATTTAGCATCTAAAATTTGCAGCCTGCTTTTTCTCCTTACCCCCTATTGTTTTTCTCTCTCTAGTCAAATGGTCTCCTTTGCTCTAGCAAGGTTAGAAGAACAAGGTCTTACTGGTAGCCTTCACGTTCCGTTTCTACTTTAGGAAAAACATTAAGGAAAGAAAAGATTTAGCCTAAGCAGTTGATTGAGTACCTCCTTTCTGGTGTATCTTAACTGCTTTAAGATTTCCAGCTGTCAGTCCTTTACTGCAAAGATTCCATAATGACCAACAAAGTTAGGAGCCGTTTCCCCTCTTGAGCCCTTTCATCTTTCATAATGTTATTCCATCTTACTTCTGTTCAGTTTGAGTGAAGTGGTTTGCCTTTCTCTTGAGTCATTTATTTTTGTATTTTAGATTGGTGTGGCATCATCTTCACTACCTAAATCCTGTACAACTTTTGAGTTGGGTGCATATCAACACCTTAATAGTCTTTCTGGTATAAACTTTGGTCCTGAAAGTGGTCAGCATTGAGATACTTCTCAGGAAGACACATTTAGCAGTGCAGTGTTGTTGCGTGAGAGAAATCGTCTCATCCAGCTGGTAAGCAATTTATGCCCTGAAGCATGAAGATTTCATAGCCCTTGTAATTTTATCCTTCCTGGTGTTACTGCAGGTGCTATTTTTATTCATATAAATATTTAATCTTCTATAAAACTTATTAAGCTGTTGGCCTCAATAATATTTTTTGGCAGTGAGTTCCCTAGGTTAAAGGGACACAGTCAAGTACAGCCTCTTAGCTCAAGATCACAGTTTTAAATAAAGGCATAAAAGGTGATTTTGTGAGGTTTAAAAAAATACCTCAGCAAAGCTTTTTGGGGTTTGGCTATGACATTTCCCAGTAATGCTGCCACAGCCTCAGCAGCACCCAGCTGGCAACTGAGAGACCAGGAAGCAAGCTCAGTTGAAACTAAAGTGAAAGTAGTTAATGTATATTTTTCTCTAGACCTAAAAATCCATTGACATTGAGTGGATTCTGACTGATTGCAACCCTGTCGGATCGAGTAGAACTGCCCCATAGGGTTTCCAAGGCTATAGTCTTTACGGAAGCAGATTGCCACATCTTTCTCCTGAGGAGCAGCTGGTGTGTTCGAATCATCAACCTTTTGTTTAGCAGCCGAGCACTTCACCACTGTGCCACCAAGGCTCCTTTCTCGAGACCTAGTGAAGAGAAAAGCAGATAAAACCTATGTGCGACGTACTTCACTTTCTTAGCGTTCAGGTCCTCATGTTGACATTTTTGTAGCTCAGTGGTGCCAAAGGCTGGAGAGGCAGGGTAACTAAAAGTACAGGGAATTGTAGGGAGTGATAGAACTTTCCTGTATCGGGGTTAAGGGGGTAGTTACATGACTCTGTGCATTTGACATTTATTCTGTTGTACATAGGGTCACTATGAGTTGGAACTGCCTTGACGGCACCTAACAACAACAACGTACATTTGACAAAACTGTACACTAATAAGGGTGAATTTTACTGAATGTAAATTATTTCTCAATAAGCCGACTTTTACAAAAGCGCTCAGCAGTCTGATTTTTCAGAGATCTGACATGATGGTGTTATATTTGTGACCTGTAGTAGAATCTTTTTTTAAAATTTTTTTATTGTTGTAGTTTAAATGAAGTTTGCATTTCAACTTAGTCTCTCATATAAAAATTATACATATATTGTTATGTGACCCTAATTGCTCTCCCCGTATGCGACAGCACACTCCTCCTTTCCACCTCTGATTCTCCGTGTCCATTCAACCAGCTCTTAACCCCCCTGCCTTCCCATCTCACCTCTGGACAGAAGCTGCCCATTTAGTCTCTTGTATCTACTTCAGCTAAGAGACACACTCCTCATGAGTATCACTTTATGTTCCACAGTCCAGTCCAATCCCTGTCTGAAGAGTTGGCCTCAGAAATTGTTTTATTTCTCGGCTAATAGAGAATCCAGGGGTCATGCTTTCCAGGGTTCCTCCAGTCTCAGACAGACGACTAAGTCTGGTCTTCTTACTAGAATTTGCGTTCTGCATCCCACCTTTCTCCTGCTCCATCCAGGACTCTCTGTTGTGTTCCCTGTCAGGGCGGTCATTGGTGGTAGCTGGGCACCATCTAGTTCTTCTGGTTTCAGACTGATGAAGTCTCTGGTTTATGTGGCCCTTTCTGTCTCTTGGGCTAATACTTTCCTTGTGTCTTTGGTTTTCTTCGTTCTCCTTTACTCCAGGTGGTTGGGACCAATTGATGCATCTTAGATGGCCGCCTGCAAGCTTTTAAGACCTCAGACGCCACTCACCAAAGTAGGATGCAGAACATTTTCTTAATAAGCTTTGTTATGCCAGTTGACCTAGATGTCCCCTGAAAGCATAATCCCCAGACCCCTACCCCTGCTACTCTGTCCCTCAAAGTGTTTGATTGTATTCAGGAAACTTCTTAGCTTTGGTTTAGTCCAGTTGTGCTGACTTCCCTTGTAGTGTGTGCTGTCCTTCCCTTCACCTAAGATAATTCTTATCTACTATCTAGTTAGTAAATAACCCTCACCCTTCCTCCAACCCTCATAACCATCAAAGAATGTTTTCTTCTGTGTTTAAAGCTTTTCTTGAGTTCTCATAATAGTGGTCTTATACAATATTTGTCCTTCTGTGACTGACTAAATTCACTCAGGATAATGACCTCCAGCTTCCTCCATATTATGTTTCACGGCTTCATCGTTGTTCTTTATCATTGCATAGTATTCCATTGTGTGAATATACCATAATTTGTTTATCCATTCATCCATTGATGGGCATTTAGGTTGTTTCCATCTTTTTGCTATTGTGAACAGTGCTGCAATGAGCATGCGTGTGTATGTATCTATTCATGTGACAGCTCTTATTTCTCTAGGATATATTCCAAGGAGCGGGATAGCTGGATCATATGGTACTTCTATGTCTAGATTTTTAAGGAAGTGCCAAATCGATTTCCAAAGTGGTTGTATGATTTTACATTCCCATCAACAGTGTATAAGTCTTCCAGTCTCTCCACAACCTCTGCAGAATTTATTATTTTGTGTTTTTTGGATTAAGGCTAGCCTTGTTGGGGTGAGATGATATCTCATTGTAGTTTTGATCTGCATTTCTCTAATGGCTAATGATCGTGAGCCTTTCTTCATGTGTCTGTTAGCCGCCTGAATATCTTCTTTGGCAAAGTGCCTGTTCATATCCTTTACCCACTTTTTAATTGGGTTATTTGTCTTTTTGTTGTTGAGGTTTTGCAGGATCTTGTAGATTTTAGAGATTAGATGCTAATCGGATTTGTCATAGCCAAAAATTTCTTCCTAGTCTGTAGGTTGTCTTTTGATGTAGTAGAATCTTAAGAAGCCCTGATGGCACAATGGTTAAACACTCGGCTGCTAACCAAAAGGTCAACAGTTTGAACCTACCAGCTACTCCGCAAGAGAAAAGATCTGGTGATCTGCTCCTGTAAAGGTTTCATCCCAGGAAACCCTATGAGGCAGTTCTACTCTGTCATGTAGGGTCGCTATGAATTGGAATCAACTCCACAGCACACAACAACAACAGAATCTTAAATGCTTCACACGGTAGCATCTTCCCCTTCTGGGAAAGTTTTGTTCATACGCTTCCCTCGTCCCTTCAATGAATTTTTGTAAATCCCTTAGTATATATATATATTTTTTATTCTACTTTGGGTGAAGGTTTACAGAACACATATTTTCTCATTAAACAGTCAGTACACATATTGTTTTATGACATTGGTTAACAACCCCACAACATGTCAACATCCTCCCTTCTCGGCCTTGGAGGACACTTTTTTTTTTTTTTGGTGAAAATATACAGAGCCAAAGATACACCATTTCAAAAATTTCTACATGCACAATACAGTTACATCGATTATGTTCTTCCAGTTGTGCTGCTATTCTCACTTTAGATGAAGGTTTACAGAACAACATAGTTTCTCATTAAACAATTAGTACACATATTGCCTTATGACAATGATTAAGAACCCCACTACATGTCAACACTCTCCTTACTCAAACTTGGGTTCCCTATCACCAGCTTTCCTGTCTCCTTCAGCCTTCTAGTCCTTGTCCCTGGACTGCTGTGCCTCATTAGTCCCCTTTTGTTTTATGGGGCTGTCCAATCCCCGGCTGAACGGTGAACCTTGGGAGTGACTTCACCACTGAGCTAAAAGGGTGTCCGGGGGCCATACTCTCGGGGTTTCTCCAGTCTCTGTCAGGCCAGTAAATCTGGTCATTTTTTGTGTGTTAGAATTTTGTTCTATATCCTTTCCCAGCTCTGTCCAGAACCCTCTGTTGTGATCCTGGTCACAGCAGTCAGTGGTGGTAGCCGGGCACCATCTAGCTGTACTGGACTCAGTCTGGTGGAAGCCTTGGTAGCTGTGGTCCATTAGTCCTTTGGACTAATCTTTTCCTTGTATCCTGTTCTTTTCATTCACCTTAAGGGGTGAGATCAGTGGAGTATCTTAGACGGCTGCTCACAGGCTTTTAAGACCAAGGTAAAATGTAGAACAATGTCTTTATAAACTGTGTTATGCCAATTGAGCTAGATATTCCCCGAGACCATGATCGCCACAGCCCTCCACCCAGCAGTTCAGTCCCTCAGGGAGTTTGGATGTGTCTATGGAGCTTCCATGACCTTTCCTTGTACAAGTTGTGCTGGCTTCCCCAGTATTGTGTACTGTCTTACCCTTCACTAAAGTTACCACTTATCTATTGTCTATTTAGTATTTCCTCTCCCCCACTGCCCCCATCCCTCGTAACCAACAAAGACTGTTACTTTTTGTGAGTAAAATTTTTTCATGAGTTTTTACAATAGGGGTCTCTTATATTTGTCCTTTTGTGGTTTGACTTATTTCACCCAGCATAATGTCCCCCAGTTTCATGCATGTTATGAAATGCTTCACAGACTCATCATTGTTCTTTATCGTTGCATAATATTCCATTGTGTTTATGTATCCATTCGTCTGTTGATGGGCATCTAGGTTGTTTCCATCTTCTTGCTACTGTGAATAATGCTGCCATGAACATGGATATGCATATGTCTATTCGTGTGACGGCTCTTATTTCTCTAGGATATATTCCTAGGAGTGTGATTACTGGATCCTAGTATTTCTATTTCTAGATTTCTAAGGAAGCACCATATCATTTTCCAAAATGGTTGTATCATCTTGCATTCCAACCAGCAGTGCATAAGAGTTCTGATCTCCCCGCAGCCTCTCCAACATTTGTTATTTCCAGTGTTTTTGATTCATGCCAGTAATGCTGGTGTGAGTTGGTACCTCATTGTGGTTTTAATTTGCAGTTCTCTAATGGCTAGTGAATGAGAGCATTTCCTCATGTGTCTGTTGGCTGCTTGAATGTCTTCTTTGGTGAAGTGGTTGTTCATTTCCTTTGCCCGTTTTTTTATAAGATTATTTGTCTTTTTGTTGTAGAGGTGTTGGATTTTCTGGTAGATTATGGAGATTAGACCTTTGTCTGATTTGTAATGTCCATAATTTTTTTCCCAGTCTGTAGGTTCTCTTTTTACTCTTTTGGTGAAGTCTTTTGAAGCGCATAGGTGTTTGATTTTTATAAGATCCCAGTTATCTAGCTTATCTTCTGGAGTTTGTGTGTTGATGGTTATGGTTTGTGTCCTGTTAATGCCATGTATCAGGGCCTGTAGCATTGGTCCTATTTTTTCTTCTATAAACTTTATAGTTCTTGGCTTTATATTTAGGTCTTTGATCCATTTTGAAGTAGTTTTTGTGTATGGTGTGAGGTATGGGTCCTGTTTGATTTTTTTGCAGATGGATATCCAGTTTTGCCAGCACTGTTTGTTAAAAAGACTTGTCTTTTCCCCATTTGATGTACTTTGGGCCCTTGTCAAAGATCAGGTGACTGTAGGTGGATGGATTTACATCTGGGTTCTCAATTCTGTTCCACTGGTCAATGTATCTGTCGTTGTACCAGTACCAGGCTGTTTTGACTACCGTAGCTGTATAGTAGGTTCTGAGGTCAGTTAGTGTGAGTCCTCCTACTTTACTCTTCCTTCTTCAACAATGCTTTACTTATTTGGGGCTTCTTCCCTTTCCGTATAAAGTTAATGATTAGTTTTCCCATCTCTTTGAGGAATGTTGTTGGTATTTGGATCTGGATTGCATTGTATTTGTAAATTGCTTTGGGTAGAATTGTCATTTTCACATTGTTGAGTCTACCTATCCATGAGCATGGTATGTTTTTTCATTTATGTAGATCCCTTTGGGTTTCTTACAGTAGTGTTTTGTAGTTTTCTTTGTATAGGTCTTTTACACACCTGGTTAGATTTATTCCTAAGTATTTTATTTTTATAGGGGCTATTATAAATGGTATTCTTTTCCTGATTTCCTTTTCATCGTTCTCTTTATTGGTGTATAGGAATCCAACCAACTTTTGTATGTTTATCTTGTATCCTGCTACTCTGCTGAATCTTTCTATTAGTTCCAGTAGATTTCTCATGGAGTCTTTAGGGTTGTCTGTGTATAGTATCATATCATCCACAAACAGGGAAAGTTTAACTTCTTCATTACCAATTTGGATGCCCTTTATTTCTTTTTCTTGCCTTATTGCTCTAGCTAGAACTTCCAGCACAATGTGAAATAGGAGTGGTGATAAAGGGCATCCTTGTCTTGTTCCTGTTTTCAAGGGGAATGTTTTCAGCCTCTCTCCATTAAGAATGATGTTGGCCATTGTGTTTTGCATAGATGCCCTTTATTATGTTGAGAAATTTCCCTTCTATACCTATTTTATTGAGAGTTTTTATCAGGAATGGGTGTTGGACGTTGTCGAATGCCTTTTGTGCGTCAGTTGAGATGATCATGTGATTCTTTTCTTTCCATTTATTTATGTGGTGGATTACTTTGATTGGTTTTCTAATATTGAACCTTCCTTGCATACCTGGTATGAATCATACTTGGTCGTGGTGTATTATTTTTTTGATATGATGCTGAATTCTATTGGCTAGAATTTTTTTGAGAATTTTTGCATCTATATTCATGAGAGATATTGGTCTGTAATTTTCTTTTTTTGTGGCGTCTTGCCTGGTTTTGGTATCAGTTTTATGCTGGCTTCATAAAATGAATTCAGAAGTGTCACTTCATTTTCTATGTTCTGAAATAGTTTGAGTAGTACTAGTACGAGCTCTTCTCTGAATGTTTGGTAGAATTCTCCAGTGAAGCCATCTGGGCCAGGGCTTCTTTTTGTTGGGAGTTTTTTTATTTACCTTTTCAATCTCTTCTTTTGTTATGGGTCTGTTCAGATTTCAACATCACTTTGTTGTAGTTTGGGTAGGTAGTGTGTTTCTAGAAATTTATCCATTTCCTCTAGGTTTTCAAATTTGTTGGAGTATAGTGTTACATAATACTCTGTCATGATCCTTTTTATTTTAGTTGAGTCTGCTATAATGTCTCCCATTGCATTTCTTATTTGGGTTATTTGCATCCTCTCCTGTTTTTCTTTTGTCAGTCTGGCCAATGGTTTGTTGGTTTTGTTGATTCTTTCAAAGAACCAACTTTTGGTTTTGTTGATTCTATTGTTTTTCTGTTCTCTATTTCATTTATTTCTGTTCTGATCTTTACTATTTCCTTTCTTCTGGTGGTTGTGGGCTTTTTTTGATGTTCTCTTTCTATTTGTTTGAGTTCTGTAGTTAATGTTTTGATTTTGTCCCTTTCTTCTTTTCTGATGTGTGTATCTATTGCTATAAATTTTCCTCTGAGGAGTGCCTTTGCTGTGTCCCAAAGGTTTTGGTATGATGTGTTTTCCTTCTCATTTGATTCTAGAAATTTTTGATTCCATCTCTGATTTCTTCTATTACCTAGTGGTTTGTAAGCAGGGTGTTATTCAGTTTCCATGTAGTTGATTTTTTTCCCTTGATCTTTCTGTTGTTAATTTCTGCCTTGATGGTATTGTGGTCAGAGAAGATACTTTGTATTATCTCAACATTTTGGATCTTGTTGAGGAATTCTCTGTGGCCTAAGATGTGGTCTATTCTTGAGAATATTCCATGTGCATTGGAAAAGAATGTGTACTTTGCAGCTGTTGGATGGAGTATTCTATATATGTCTATAAGGTCAAGTTGGCTGACTGTGCCCTTTAGGTCTTCTGTATCTTGCTGAGTTTCTTTTTAGATGTTCTGCCCTTTATTGAGAGTGGTGTATTGAAATCTCCTACTATTACTGTGGAACTGTCAATTTCTCTTTTCAGTGCTGTTAGAGTTTGTTTTATGTATTTTGGAGCCCTGTCATTGGGTGCATCGATGTTTATTATGTTTATGTCTTCATGATGGATCATCCCCTTAATCATTATATAGTGTCCTTCTTTGTCTTTTATGGTGGATTTTGTTTCAAAGTCTATTTTATCTGAGATTAGTATTGCCACTCCTGCTCTTTTTTGGTAGTTGTTTGCTTGATATATTTTTTTCCAACCTTTGATTTTTAATAATTTTACGTCTTTGTTTCTAATGTGTGTCTTTTGTAGACAGCATATTGATGGATTCTGGTTTTTTTTTTTTATCCATTCTGTCACTCTCAGTCTCTTTATGTGTGCATTGAATGAGGTCATTTACATTCAGTGTAATTATTGATAGATGTGTTTATTGCTGTCATTTTGTAGGACTTTTTTTTGTGGTGCTAACATTTTCTTTGTTCCTCTTACTCTCTTGTGCCGAATTCCTTTTGTTTGTGGACTTTTTTTCATTTCTTTTGTTTTTGTAGGTTTTGTTTTTACTGGGACTTTATGTTTTTACTATTTATTTTTATCAGTAGGTTTGTTAACTTTCTTTGTGGTTAGCATGAACTTGACCCTTATCTTTCTATGTTTGAAGCAGTCTATTATTACTTGGTATCGCCTTGCCTTCCTCTCCATTAGAAGGTTCTATACCTACACTGTTTATTTCCTCTTTTATTGTTCTGATGTTGTTGCCATTTACAGATTAACTGCTCTGATTCCCTGTTGTGTTTCTTTTGGTTTTGGATAGTCCTTGAGAGTTCATTTCCTAGATTGGTATCTGGCTGGTACGATCCTGTATCCTAGATTCAGCCTGTGACCTGAAGTTGTTTGTTGTTAGATCGAAGGATTCCCTTTAATAATTCTTGTAAGTTTGGTTTGGTTCTTATATAGTCTCTTAATTTCTGTTTATCTGGAAGTGTCCTAATTTCACCATCATATTTGAGTGAGAGTTTTGCAGGTTATGTTATTCTTGGCTGGCAACTTTTTTCTTTCAATGTTTTCTATATGCCATCCCATTGCCTTCTTTCCTGCATGGTTTCTTCACATAATCTGAGCTTAGTCATCTTGTTTCTCCTCTGTATGTGACTTTTTGTTTTTCTCGAGCTGCTCTCAGGATTCTTTGTTTGTCTTTGGTTTTGGCATGTGTGATTGTAATATGGCTTGGTGATTTTCTTTTGGGGTCTATCCTATATGGGTTAGTTGAGGTTCTTGGATGGCCAGCTTTTCATCTTTCATGATACTGGGGAAGTTTTCTGTCAGCAGTTATTTAATGATCTTCTCTGTGTTTTCTGTTTTATCACCCCGTACTGAAACTCTGATCACTTGCAGATTTTTGCTTTTGATTGTATCCCACATAATTCGCAAGATCTCTTCATTTTTCTTCGTTCTTTTTTCTGAGTTTTCCTCAAACAGATTTGTATCAAAGTGTTTGTCTTCAATTTTGCTGATCCTGCCTTCCACCATTTCAGATCTGCTCCTCACCCCGTCTATGACACTGTCAATTTCTGACATCTTGTTGTTTATCTTTTGGATTTCTAGGTTTTTTTTTTTTTTTTTGGTATGATTTCTAGTTGTGAATTTATTTTGGCATTTTGTTCCTGCTTTATTTTCCTGAATTCTTCCATTTTTTTTTTGTCTGTATTTTGCATGAATTTGTCTGCCTTTTTCATGAATTTGTCTATTTTTTCCTCATTTTTGTCTGCTTTTTGCTTCAACTCTTGTATAGTTCTGAGTATTAGAGATTTGAGTTCCCTATAAGGTAGTTCTAGTGCCTTTTCTTCTACTGGAAAGCCATCCTGTTTTATTTCAGACACCTACTGGAACTATCTTGTCCTGTTTTTGTAAATGTTTTTATATTGACTACTGTCTTTGGGGCATTCAGTGGTTATTTTTCTCATTTATTGATTGTAGATTTGTTTGTTTCATCTTTTTTTTTTGTTTTATTTTGCTATGTCTTAGCAGGCAGGCTTTGTGTTCTTTGTTGTTTGCTTGTCTGTGGGCATAATACTTTTCGCCTCCTTCTCCAATTGGCAGGGTCAGCCGCTCAGATATGGTACAGCAGGGCAGGTCTAGATGAAGAGGAGTCACTGGGATGGGTTTTTTGTGGCACTTATTACAGCCACCAGGGCGGGTCAGTAAACAGTGCAGGGCAGGTTCTGGTAGGCCATGCCTGTGCTGCTTGGTGGTGTGATGTTAAGTGCACTGTGCAGGTAGGCAGGATGGAGGGGGGAGATTGTGATGTGTGGAGCTAAGATGGGTATGGGAGCAAGGAGAGAGGAACAGGAGCCCAAAACAGACAAACAAACAAAAAAGAGTGTTAGGGGAACTTGCCATTGGAGTGGAGAGATGAGAGTCTATGAAATGGAGAAAAACAAAAAGGAGAAGAAGAAGAAAAAAAGAAAAAAAAATGAATAAATAAAAATTAGAAAGAAAAACGAAAAGCTCCCAGGGATCCCATAGTGTGGCTACAAGGTCTGGGGAAGTTGCTCCCAGGCGTTGAAACACAGCCTGGCTAGAAGGCATAGAGGTGTCACTCAGCACCAGGTATTCAGGGGACAGGAAGAGAAGGAAGGTATAGAGAGACGAGAAACTGAGTAATGAAGAAAGACAAAAAGAGGGATAAGAAAACAAAACAAATTAAAAAACAGAAAAAGAAACACAAAAAAAGAAATGTCCTCAGGGATCCCTCTGCTGCGCGTTTGTGCAAACTGAGGGGGTAGGTCCCAAGTAGTGCAGTACTGTCCAGCTAGAACAGGCTGCCATTCAAGAAAAGAAAAAGAAAACAAACAATTCAAAGCAAACAGACAAACAAAAAAGCCCCAGGATCCCACCAGTGTGGCAGCATGGGCTGGGAAGCAGTTTCACAGTTGAGCAGTTTCACAGCCTTTCAGGAAGAAGCAAAGATGGAGAACGGAGCTAGGTATTTGAGCGAAAGGAGGGGGAGTTGGTGAGAGGTAAGAAATAAATCAAAAGAGGTGGAAAAAAGCAACACCAGCAGCCAAAAAATGGCACTCAGGGAGTTGAGCAGTGCAGGCGGGTGAAATCCAAGCAGCTGGTGCTTCCCAGTCAAGAGAATGTGGCCACAGGAAGCAGAGGAGGCCGAGCGGGGGTGAAGAAAGGTGAGAGGTGGGAAAGCATATATCGCTGGTTACCGGTTGTTCTGTCTGCTGCTGGAAGCTCTGTGAAGCTGCTTGCTCATACCCCCTGTTCGCTGGTCTCCAATAGGAGTACGAGATGGTGGATCCACACTTCGTTAGCTGATAGGGGACCTCTGAATGAATCTCTCCTCGCTGTCCATTCTCTGTCAGTTTCTCACTCCATTTGGTGCTTGGCTGAGTTCTTTATCTCTTCATTTGATGCTTAGGGTTTCAGGATTGCTGTTTTCTCTGTTTGGCTTAGTTTTTGGATCTTTGCTGTGGAGGGACAACGTAATGCTTCTGCTTAGAGCGCCATGTTGCCTGGAAGACTAAATCTCTTAGTATTTTTATGGAGATGTCCAAAGACTTAATATTTGGTGGTAAGAGTTCTATTTGAAACACAAGATTTTGTATGCAAATAAAGAAGCACCACTTTAGAAGGACTATTTCATATATGAATAGGTGACTCTTTGGAGACATGGATATGACATGATGGAATCCTTCTTAACTTCTCTGCTATGTGACTAATGAATCTACTAGATTTATAGGACATGAAGATTTGACTTCTTTAAGTCAATTTGCAAATCCACTTTACCAGATTTGAGTAAACTTCCCAGAGTTCCACTTCTCCAAACTTCCGCTTAGGCTGCTTAAAGCTTATTGAAGAAAAATCACAAAACTGGGCATGTGGTACAATAAAAAAATCATGTTTTTTAATGATGCCCCAAAATCCCTCTATTTATCTATGTTTTTAAAAGTTATTTGTATCTCATCTATTTCTAAAATGTATTTGAGGTGACTTGTTCTATTAAAACAGATATTCTGAAATTTATTTATATTGCTAGATCACAATCCCACCTGCACATCCTTCACTTGTTAGAACAGCATCTCTGTATCACCTTGGTCAAATTGTTAGCCTTCTTTCTGAGACTCATTCCTCTTCTCAGAAGTGAGGAGGTAAAATTCTAAGGGATCATCCCTTCATTGCTTTTCAAGCACCAGCTATATCCCCTTTCATTGCATTTGTTACACTGTATTTAATTACTTATTATTCATCTCCTACATTAGACTATCAGCTCTGTGAGGGCAGTGACCATACTTCTCTTATTCATTGTGCTATCCTCAGCAGATAGCATAATATTTCTTGAATAAATAAATAGCACCTGCCACATCGAATGAACTGTGATTCTGCCACTGACTACATACTTATACCATTCTATATTTTAAATTAAATAAAATATCTGTGAAAGTAGCTTAACTAAGTATTATTCTTTCTGCAAAAAAAGAAAAAATTACTGGTAAGGAAAGGCAAAGCTATTGCCATCATGATTATTTTTATTTTGGTGTGTTTGAATGTTTTGTTAACAAAATTTTTTTGTACATTGTTACTATATTTGCCCATTTTTTTTTGGTTGGGTGGCAGCTCCTTCAAAAGTTGTTTTGTACAGTTTGGGCTGTGTCTCTTCTTCATTGATATCCAAATATCACCAGGTGTTAGTGTTCTCATGACATGTGAATAAATATGATTGCTCCATAGTAGGTTAAGTCCAAGATGGAAAATACTAGGAGATTTCAAATTTCTGTATAGATTTGAGGCTATTTGTGGATACTGTTGATTGACGTTCTTTTTTTTTTTTTTTTAACCAATTGTAATCAATAGATCAGGAACTAGCATTATAAAAAGTAACTTTCTGAAAGGATATAAATATATGGCTGTTAAGCAGAACTTAATTTACAGGGCACTGTGCTGTATATATATGCTTTAACTTTAAAGTTAAATTGTCTTAGATTTTTATATTAGATACTGATACAGTAGTCAAAACCCGTTCTCCATTTACTGCAACCTGTTCTTAATGGAAACATAGGTCAGCACTGAACAGTGCCAGGGTATCCCAAGAATTTTCCCCCAGAAAACAAGAGTAGGAGTCATGCAGAAGGACAGCAATACTGTTTGGCAGAGCTATGTAGCCCACCTAGTTGGCAATAGTGCCTGGTTCAGTTTGGAAAAGAGTGGCTTACAAAAGGATTTTCTTTTTCTTGTATTTCTTTTTTTAACCACTTTCCCTAGCCAGCTCTCTCTGAAAACCACTTATCTATTTAGAGAAAAATTTAAAGTCACTGTGGCATATATCCAACAGATAGTGCTCCCTATAGTCCCCCTAGGTTCGGAAGCCTGTTGAGTCTTTCAGGTGCAGATTATAAGTGTGTATGGGCATGCGTTCGGGGTGAGGGTGCTTAGAGTGAATAGGGGTTAATCGCTTCAATGAGACAAAACTCCTGTTATATCCTGAAGCCAATCCGGTTCCCTTTTAGAGATAGTGGGTTCGTAACACAATATGTCATTGATTTCACTTTATTATCTAGTATTATAGTTTTACTCTGATTTTCATCACTTACGCTTCCCAACATAAATGGAATCTTTTGTTAACAAATGTTTATTTAGCATCTCCCTGCTCCAGAGTTTTTCTGGGTCTTGGGGCTGCATCAGTCTACAAAATGTTATCCTTGCAACCCTGGGAAGCCAGTAGAACTTTTATTAATTATTCATACTAGGAAATGAGAGAGAGTTTGAGACTTTCCTCTGAGATCATACATGAAGTTCTTACCAAGATTGGAACTGGAAACCAGATCATTGTGCTCCAGCAACTGTACCATTCATTACAGCAGATGACTTGCAGGTTGGAGAGTGGCAGTGGTCAAAGTACCCTTGGAATGGTGCCTGTTGCATTTGTCCTTGGACTATGACCTTACAGGCCACCTAACAGCTTGTCTTTGATAAATTACTTGCCATTTTCAAATAGCACCAAGGACAGTCAATTAGACAAACAGATGGGAAGCAAGGTATTGAATTTTATATTTTCTTTTAGTGTACTTGGAAAGGAAGAAATAGTTTTCAGGGTGAAGATGTAAAATGAAAACAGTTTTCTCAAACTCTTATGTCTGTCAAGACACTACTAACCAGGGTGGCTTTTTCTCCTCCCACCTCTTTTATTTATTTATTTTTTTGGAAGGGGAAGGATGACCCTGCTGAGTTTTGGAGTATGCCTATAGTAGCTTTTAGCAAATCACACTCCCAGCAGTAGGTTCAGATTTGAAGAAAGATTTACAAATCTCTCACTGCTTTATAAATATCTGCGTTTATATCTTAAAGAAGAAGAAGAAAAAGCCCCTCACAGTTGGTCTCAGCCTCCTCACCCTCTCCACCCCCCTACTTCCCCTTTTCTTGCTTTCTTCTTTCAGAAATTAAAGATAGTGATGTGTACAGGAAATGAGGGTCTATAAAATTGTGATAAAATGTTCCTGCAAAATTGCCTTTGAATTTTCGCCTTGAATTGCAGGCAAAATGAAATTGTTCGCTTTCAGCATTGCTTTGTTTTTGACCCCTTTTTGTGAATTCTCAAAGGAAAGAAACATATTCCCATCTTTTATAGTAATCAAATTTATCTGGCATCTCTCAGCCTCTTGAATTACTTATGCTAGAGTTGGCCAGCCTCAGGAAGGCTGTGGCTGGTTTATTTATTTATTGTTCTAAAGTGAGGGTTTTTGACATGAGGTCCCCACATCATCCTAGGGGAGTATAGGAGAAAAATCAAAGTGCTTTCCGACATCGCATGTGTGCATTATGTATCCATGTGCATATGTATTGTAAAGGTAAAAGATATCCATCTAATGAGAAATCATGGGGGGAGCTTCATGATCATAGGTTATGGTTGTATAATTTAATCTTTTCACGAGAAAAAAATCTCATGTCACTAATGCAAAATTATATTTAAAAAGCAAAAATAAAATCTGGGGAAAGGATTTGCTTATGCACAAAAGTGCTAATAATAAATAGGTTGTAAACTTGTTTAGTTACTAGTCAGTTTTAACAAATATTATTTCTGTGACAATTTTTTTTCTGTGATTTTATCACCTTGTAATTACGGGAGTTTAGTATGACTCTAAGGAGCCCTGGTGGTGCAGTGGTTAAGCGCTTGGCTGCTAAGCCAAAGGCTCAGGTGATTCAAACTCAACAGCCCCTCTGTGGGAGAAGGATGTGATGTGGTAGTCTGCTTCTGTAAAGATCTACAGGCTTGGAAACCCTATAGGGGCAGTTCTACTCTGTCGTATAGGGTCGCTATGAGTTAGAATCAACTCGAGGCAATGGGTTTGGCTTTTGGTTGGTTTGTTTGCTTTAGTATGACTCTTTCTTTCATATAAGAATGTAGGGACCAGAGATTGAAGGTAGCAGTTACCTGCAGCAGTATTAGGCCAAGACCAGCCTTGCCTGGTAACCCCAAATTTTCATGTAACATGATTCATTTGTTTTTTTTATTTCCAGTCCCCTGTGTCTATACTCAAAAAAACCCTAGGCTATGGGTGCAAACCTGCAGAAACCAGATTTGAGTTTCTAAACCAAATGTTTTCTTATGTTGAGAAAACTAAATGTACCACTATCTGGGAGAATACATAAATGGTACTTTTCTTGTGTGACCTTAACCTCCACTGGGCTCAAGTTAAAAATTATCTAAGTTAAATTATTTTGTGACCCATCGGTAATGCCTCACACATTCTTTATTTAAACCTATGCTTAGAAAACTGTATGATGTATCTTTCCATCTGTCGAACTTCTTTTATGCTCATACATTTCTAAATTACAATGAGTTAATCCTGAAAAGCTCTAGTTTCTTCCTTTTTTTCCATCATATTTTATAATATAGACAAAATATGCCACAATCTATTCTCCATACTAATTTTTCAAAGGCTTTCATTTGTGTTTCAGATTTATTATTAAAAATCACTTAAATAGGAACTCATAAAACCATGATCCTTTCTTTAAGGTTATTTTTATTTAGGTCAGTAAATAAAACTTATTTTATTTACTGAATAAGTTAAAAGAATTATAACATGAAAATCCTTAAGACAAGGTGTGTTACGTGCAATTTGCGCATCTCTCAAATATTCTACTTCCTCGATATTGTGAGAATTACAGAATTATTGGAATACAGGGCAGCCTGCAAGTCACCCTCTAACAGATAAGCCTCTATCTGTGTCTCAGCATCTTATAGAATAAATCTGGGGATGAAACAAAAAGTCAGCAAGTTTAACATAAGTGGGAATGTTTGCACTACTCATTTATTTAACATTAATTTACTTTAGCAATACTACTTATTTTAACTCCCATTATCTGTGACTTAATTATGATTAATTTATACAGTTAAAGGAATCAACTAAACCACCCATCACATTTCATTTTTTTATGAAACAGAGAAGAAAATGGGTTTTCAAGAAGATTTAAATGCAAAAGCGTAAGTTTTCACAGCATTTCCTATTGGGTTACAGATTTCAAGGGGACGTTGCATCTACAGTAGATCAGCAACCTGCATTTTAGTTTCTTCTTTTTCCTTATTAAAAAAAATTCTTAACGTTTATGTAAATACTTTAATCCACAGGAAAGTGGATTAACATGATTCTTACTTGTGGTGGTCAAGAAACAGGAATGATCAATATTTATTTGAAATAATTTTAAAAACAGTTCCTTTCTTCTACTTCCTAGAGAAGGCAACACAAATACTTTTCTGGTTCAGACACAGTAACTTAAATGTGTCCAGTTTTACAGTTGTTCCTATGAATCAATTTAGTGTGGGTTTGTTCACATCCAAAGTAAAGTGAGACACTGACTTTGAAAGTAGAGAAACGTTTCAAAAAGCACGCATTTGACTGTGAGCCTTAAAAGTCTTTAATGAACTATTTTCTTTTTCTGTTTGAAAAATTCACAAAGGGCCCTTCTGTAAGCCCTCTTTATATTGTCCCATTTGTCCTAAATTTTGCTTCAGGGGAATAAACAGCGACAGTGCTCAATTTCCCATTCTGAATGTATATGTCAACACAGAGAGCTTTTATTACAAGGAAAGAAATCAAATCATTGTCACCTAAAGTGCTAATTATGTCTGATAAACGTATGGCGTACACTTAATGCAAAGAGAGCTTAGGAAATGATACACCTTCTGTAATTACAGCGACCAACTTAGCTCCATCAGTCTAGATTTTTTTTCAATCCATGTTCATTTGGGTGGCTTTATTTTTATTAAATGGCTTTCTTAAGCTTCAACAGACCTACTTGCTGCTAATAAGGAAACTCACGTTAAGTATTTTGGAACAGTGTACAATAAGAACACCGCTATATGATACACACCCAGATGAACGCATACAGAAAAACACAAGCCCCTAGTGAATATAGTTACATTGTCTCCCGTGGGGGCACCGGGAACTGCAAACTGAGGATAGAATTTGCCATTATTTGCTTGCCTAATGAATTTGTGTATCTTGTTAACTAAAGATACTATATTTCTCCTTCAGGGGAGCCTGAAATCCTGTCACACAGCTGACAACAGGCCCTTCAGTCCCCTCCCTGGAGACATTAATGACCTTGTGAGTGGGCATGTTGCCCTCGGAACCTCTGATGATAACATTTAGGAATAAATTCTTTTCCCCTGTTTTTCTTCATGAAAGAAAGTCACCATTCTTCTCAGGGCCAAATTGTATGTGGCCTCTAATTGAACCTGACACCCTTATACAAATGAAATAAAAGTAGGTTTTAATTAGACTGAAGGAAGTTGATTTTCTTTGAAGCTGCTTCAGAGTCTCTCTCCGTCCCGAGGCCTGCGGCAGACACGTTGTTTCATGCACACACATATCTGACTGCAGAAGATGGTGCTCCAGAGTGTGTGTGAATGCATGCCTGTCATCAGACCGATTGGTCGAATATGATGCTCAGTTTTTTGTTTTGCCATATCACCTCTCTGAGTTTTGTTCATTAACTGCAGATCCAGTTAAAAGTGCACACTATGGTAACCGTGCCATTGGGACACTTTCTTACCATCAATTAAATCCAACCAAAATTTCCTTATTTTTGTTTGTGCCTTTTTTTCTTTCTTTCCTTGTCTCTCTCTCTCTCTCTTTCTGTCTCTGCTTCATGCTCCTTACTTAACTCTTTAAATCTGAATCTCCTTAACTCTAGTGTTTCTCTCTCTTTCTTGTTATTGTTGCTTTCCTTTTCACTTTGAGTTTTTAACTAAAAGCGATTAGTTCTAAAATCTGTATTTTTGAAGGCAGGCAGTAGAGAGGCTCAAAATTCTTCCATTTCCTTTTGATTACCTGTCTTAGAATCATTGTATGTTCTGGGTAAAAGTTAGTGCTACCTGACTGAACAGAAAGTAGATCGTGGAAGATATTGAATCCTCATTTATTTTTACTATTTCATTATAGTTATAATGTCAAAATCTAAAGCTTTGGTTGTTACACAGTTATGCAAAGAGGAAAATCTAGAACAATGATGTAGTTTTACATAATACTTCTCTTTAGCCTGTTAATATTTTCATACTGAATTTTCGAATGACCAGTTTTTTTTAGCTTTCTTTTTAAATATTTTAAATTTCAGAATTTTGATATCATTAAAAAGAGTAAATGTATTTGGTCCTATTCAACTGCGTCCTGATTTACATATGTGAGATGGTAGGGACAAAGAAGATTCTTACATGAGGAAAACTTAGAAGGATTTTTATTTTAGCCTAGAAAATTCTCAAAGTGTGAAATATATTTTACAAAACTTTTCATGTGTAAGATACTAGTTTTTTCTAAACTTCGTATGTTCTAAAGGTTAGAATTCCAATTATAGTTCTAATTATAGGGGTCATAAAAATAAATGCAACATTAATTGTAAGATTATACTTGTATTATCACAGTAAAAGTTAAATGTATTTCTCAGTGATGTGGTAATCATCTTAAAAAAAAACTAAACACATGTTTATTTCACAAAATCTACTTCTTAAGACAATAAAGAAGTGCTATAATTTATCTTCTTTATTATAGTTTTTTGTAGTCAGGTTTAAGTAAATATTAAACCTAATTCCACTCGTAGGTACGTATGTACCCAAAAGAAATGAAAACGTATGTCCACATAAAAACATGTACATGAATGTTCATAGCAGCATTATTCATAACAATCAAAGGTAGAAGTAACCCAAATGTCCATCAACTGATGAAAAGCTAAACAAAATGTGGTATACCCATTCAATGGAATATTATTTGACCACAAAAAGGAACAAAGTACTGATACATACTACAATGGATGAACCTTGAAAGCACCATGCTAAATGCAAGAAGCTAGTAACGAAAGACCACATATCATATGATTTTACTTTTATGAAATATCTGGAATAGGCAAATCTATAGGAATAGAAAATAGATTAGTGGTTGCCTAGGTCTGGGGAAGAGGGGGTGGAAATTCAGGGGTGATAGCTAAATGTACGGTGTTTATTTTTGAGGTAATGAAAATGTTCGAAATCTGATTATATAACTCCATAAGCATACTAAAAATCATTGAAATTATGTACTTTAACTGGGTGAATTGTGTGGTATGTGGATAATATCTCAAACCTATTATAAAAAATTTTATGACTTGTATGTTTATATTCTACCTCCTAATGAGCAAAGAAAAAAAAAAAGACTACTTTTTGTAAATGGAATCCATGGGTGGCACACACAGCTAAGCCCTTGACTAACTAGCAGAAAGGTTGATGATTCGAATCTAACCAGAGGGCCTTGGAAGATAGGCCTGGCAATCTGCTTCCAAAAGGTAACAGCCTCAAAAACCCCATGGAGCAGTTCTACTCTGCACACAAGGCGTTGTCATGAGTCAGAATTGACTTGACGGCACCCAATATAGGCTCACCATACGCTCCAGTAACCAAACTTGTATTTACACAGATGAGCTGAAAACTTAAGCCCACCCGAAAACCTGCACACAAATGTTTATAGCAGTTTGGTAACAATCTATAGGTCCTTCAACAGGTGAATGAATAAACAATCTGAGTATATCCATACTATGGAGTATTATTCAGTGATAAAAAAAAAAATGAGCTGTCAAGCCATGAAAAGACGTATCTTTTAGATTGATTATTATTATTGCATTTATTTCTTTTATTAGATTGGAAATTATGCAATATTTTTATTTTATTTTATTTTTCTTAGAAATTGCAGCATGTATAAAACCAAACCTGTTGCCATCGAGTTGATTCCGACTCATAGCGACCCTATAGGACAGAGTAGAACTGCTCCATAAGGTTTCCAAGGAGCGGCTGGTGGATTTGGACTGCCAACCTTTTGGTTAGTAGCCGTAGCTCTTAACCACTGTGCCACCAGGGCTCCAAAATTTAAAGTTAATCAGTACCTTTATACTTTCTACAGACAAAAGAAAAAACTGTACATTTCAACTCCATTTATTCTCTTTCAAAATTAGATAATTTTATTAGCATGTGTTTTAAATGTTTTTAAAAATGGTTATTAATGTTATAATCAATACTTGTTTCAATTAATCCACTTATTTACCTTTTTCTTTTATTTTTTCTTACATCTCATAACTTTCTCCTGGGATTACTTTTCCCTTCTGAATTATCATTTTCTTTAGTGAGGGTCTTCTGAATGCAAACTCTTTCAGTTTTTATTTGTTTGAAAAATTCCTTTATTTCCTTCTCACTCTTTTTAGTAAGGAGTCTGACTCCAATTTTTCTTTTTTTAATGTTTGACTGCTGACAGCTTTTAAGCCTCATCATTTCCTCTTTCTCTTGGCCCAACATGTGAGCAAGTTGATAAGAAAGACTAGTTTGCTTTTCTCCTTTGACATCAATGGCAAATTCAAACCACACAAGCACCTGCCTGTGTGTGGGAAATCTCCCCCAAACCCACCCGCTAACCACAAAATAAGCTTCAAGCCAGTCTTCTTTCCTTGCACTCTCAAGCCATTTCCAGGGCTCTCAAGCCATTTCCAGACCAGCTTGGGAGGCCTGCGCTGCTCTCCCAAGAAAGGCTCAGTTATGTAAGTAATAAGCCTTTTCATACATCATCTCCTAGACACCCTAAACAAAGTTTGGCTGGGAGTCCATTCGGTTTCTTCAGGTAGCTACAACACTTGCAAAAGATATTTCTCTGGGTATAGAATTCCAGTTTTACAAATTTTTTTTTTCACCATAATGAAATATCAGTCTATAGTCTTTTGGCTTCTTCTAATTGCTGCTCCTTTGAAATGCAATTTGCCTTCTTTTTTTTTTTTTTTCTGTCTGCCCTTAAGATTGTTTTCACTGTTTTTGGTGTTCTGTGGTTTCATTATAATGTTTCTAGGTATGTGTTTCTTACCTTTTTATTTAATGATGTTTGAGATCTGAACAGCTTCTTAAATCTATGGACTGCTGATTTCATCACTTCTAGAAAATTCTTTGTCATTGTCTCTTCAAATATTTTTTCTTTTCTATCCTCCCTATCCTCTTTCTTGAACTACCACCAAATATATGTTAGGCCTTCTTACTCTACCATTATATGACTTTTAATTTCTCCTTTATAGTTTACTTTTTTTTTTCCCCCTCTCTATGCTGTAATCTGGATAATTTCATCTGGCCCATATTCCCATTTATTTACCCTCTCTTCAGCTGTGTCTAATCTGATGTTATGCTCAGGTATTGTGTTTTTATTTTCAGTGATTGTATTTTTTTATTTATAGAAATGGTATTTTAGTAGAAGTTTCTATTTTATCAAATCTGTTAGGATGAATTTTTATAGTTCCCTGCATATGTTTTCAAACTTCATTTTTTATTTCTTTAATCTTGATAAGCATAGATGTTTTATAATCTGTGTTAAATAATTTCATTTTGCATAACTTTTTTGTCATCTGTCCTTTTTCTTGCTGCTGGTGCCACTTTCTCTTATGTATTTGAATATTTTTTACTCTGTGCTGCTTATTGTCCTTGAAGATAATCATTTGTGGATATTATTCAAGGCGTAGTAAAAGTGACTCACCCCCCATGGAGGATTTGAGTTTGCTTCAACCAGGCACCTAGGAGAATTTCCTTCAAGACCACCATAAACTGAATTCTTGACTTTCGTGTTTAATTGGATTACTTAGTTGATGTGAATTTAGTCTGTAATCCAAGTGAGGATAATTTTTCACCACAATTTTTCAATGGCATGTTTTCCTCTCTGCTTTCCTTATGTCTAGGCAATTTTAATTCAGTCCCCTGAGAGTGAAGGTGGGTTTACTTCTGGCTTACTCTTATTCTGAAGGTTTGAGCCTTTGGAAATCCAATTTAATTTGGAGAAGTTTGCTTGTTTTGGAAAATGCCTTCAGGGCAAAATAAAACTTAGTACTCTGTTTTCTTCTCTGAGTTTCTGCTTTCTCCGATATTTTGAACTAATAATTTTTTACTACCATGTCAGATCTTTGATAATCTTAAGAATTAACCTAAAAAAAAAAATCCAGCATTATTTGTGATTGTTTTCAGTAGATTGGCTCAAATAATCTAGCCTGCCATCTTCCTAGTAAGAGAGGTTTCAAGCTTGATTTTTTTTTTAAAAGGAATAACCAATTCTGGTTTTGAATAACAAACCCTATTCTTTAACTTTGAGAGAAAATCCAGAGTCAAGGACAGAATACACACCATCTGAAACTACCATTTTAAGATCTTGATTCCAACTTAATGGGATCTATTAGTCCTCACAAGGTGTGCTTACCATTATAGTCCTCTTTTTAGAGATGATTAAACTGAGGCACAGATAAGTAACTTACTCATCATCATATAACTTTTTTTAAGTGATAGAGCTGTAATTCAACCCCACATATGTCTGAACCACCAGTTGGGCTTTCAATCACATATATAGATCCTCTTCCAGGTTCAAAATTACTCTAATTGCTCCTTTATTTTTACCTCTATGACTTGGCCTTTGGACTCTTATGAATTACTTTTCCATAAAGCCCCACTTGGTCTGGGTTTTTGTTTCTGGGGTTTGCCCAGTTACCTGCCTCTAGCCCCAGAAATTTTAGTACTAACCATTAGGAAAGGTCATTTAGGTTCCAAAGATATTGTAAAGAGTCTAACTAGTTAGAAAATGCACTGACCAGATTTGCTAACTCTTTGTGAGTAACCATTAAAGTTCATAGACAAAATGAAAACAAGTTTATTAAGACTTTTCCTTGACATAAAATACATACATATTTATTACAGAAAATTGGAATATATAAATGAGCAAAACCAAAAACATTGAGAATAGCTATAATCATACCCAGTCAAAGACAATCACTTGGAAATCCTTCCAAACTCCCTATGCATATACATACACTCTATATTTACTTTTATGTTCTAAAAAGGTATAATGTCATGCATGCTGCTTTGTAGCTCGGTTTTGGCTGTATTGTACCATGTGCCTTAATGATAATTACATGTTGAGTAGGGAACAGTATAGATTGAGACCAAAGCCAGAAAGCAACAGGAAGTCAGGCCAGAAGCCTTTTCTAAGATATTGCAATCTTCACTTTGAAAAAAGAATATAAAATGACTTATTTTCCTAACTATTTTCTAATACTATGCTGCAAATCGTTACTTACCTGTGGAACATCATTGTAAAGAAAGAACACTTGTTCTCTCTGAAGTTGAGATAGTTATGGTGGTTAACATAGAAAGTATTATCCCCCGTAGTTAAAGGCTATTGTGATACTTTGTTCCTGTTGATATTTTTCTTCTAAGTACAGTAGTTATTTCAAAGCATATAACATTGAAAATGGTAACTACAATGTCCAAATGCAAAGGTAGTTGCATCTAGGGGACTTTTTAACGTATCATTTAAAAGCCCAAGAATATTAGCCTTTATTTCCATTAAATATTTGAAAATCAGAAAACGGTGAAGGACAAACTTACCTATCCCAAGGGTGGAAGCAATTTTGGAGGGCAAGAGCTGATTGATGCAAACAAATTAGTATGTTTCAAATTGAGGCGTTAAAACAACAATGAAAACTTAGAATGGAGATTGTCCAACAATGAGATAACTAAAACTACACTGTTCTCATTTTATATTAGTGAACTGTTCTGTGATTTTAAAGCCCTTTCTTAAGTGCAACCACGTAGTCAATTTATAAGGGTATGAGCTTGGATAACTCATTTAATCGCTCTAAGCCTGTTCTGCCACCTAAAAAGTTAGTAGGCTAGGTTGTTGTCCAGTTATTTGTTACTATTAAAACAGTGTGGCAGTGGGCACCCTCACACATGTATCTTTTTGTACCGATAAAGGAGTATCCTATCAGGAAAAATACTTTTATCAAAGGGTATTCATATTTAAAATTTTGATAAACAATTGCCAGCATATCCTTCAAAAGGCAGCACCAATTTACGTTCTTAAGAGTATATGAAAGGCTATACTTTTTGAAATTTAATATTAACATTTAATTTTTTTAATCAGATGGGTCAAAATATCACATTACTTTTTATTTATGTTTCATTGATTGCTAGTAGGTTTAGTTTATTTTCATATATGTTTACAGCCCATTTTTATTTATTTTCTATGAACTGATACGCATTTTTACCATTTTTCTGTTGAGGTGTTTGTTTCTTACTTACAAGTGTCTTTTAGGAGTATGTATGATATACATGTTGTGTTTATTTAGGAGCATGTGGCAGTAGGCCTAGAGTTTTCTTTCTTTCTTCTGTATTTTTCTCTCTCTCTTTTGCTTTTCTGGACTGTCAACTGGGAAACCTTTAATATTTTTATAAACAATGATGCAGTTTCAATAACTAGAGATATTTATTCTTTGATATAAAGAGGGTGGTCATTTGTCCTGATTTTCCTGGAACAGTTCCTGCTCCACATTTTGTCTCAGCTTAATTAGTAACAGCATCATCTTTTATTCTCCGAAGTGTTCCAATTTGAACAGTAAGTTATATTGGTCTTTCTGGGATGAGCTCTCTTATAATATTGGCTAAGCCTGAGGCACTTGGGGGTGTAGGTCTTTCACAATTTTTAAAATATTTCCTATAGTTATTGTCTATTCAGATTTTTTATGTAATCTCTTTTTGAGCCAAATGGAAAACTTGCATATTTTCTGAGTAAATCACCCATTTCACTTAGGTTTTAAAATCTGTCAGTATATAATTACTTGAATATCTGCTTCCAAGTACCTAGTAAGTATTATCTCATTTTGACTTCTGCATGTCTATAGATATGTCCATTCTGTATTTCCTAATATTAATTATGTCTTCTTTTTTCTAATCAGACTTGCCAGATACTTGCCTATTCTATAGATTTTTTGAAGGCCAATTTTTTTCTTTAGTTTATCAGGTTTAGTGAATTTTTGGTTTATATTCCATCAATTTCTGATTTCTTTGAACTGTTTGTTATTTATTGTATTGTTATTTTCTGTTTCTAGCTTTTTAAATTGAATGTTCAGTTAATTTGTCAATGTTTCTTATTTTCTATGAAATACAATTTAAGCTATAAATTTTCTCCTGAGTCCCACTTTGGTCACATCTCTTAGATTTTGAGGTGTGTACTCTTATTGTCTTATCTCTAGTTAGTTTGTAATTTCAGTTTTGGTATTACAAATGTTTTGCATGCCAGTAAATGTCTAGCTCCATAATTTTAAATTGCCTTGTAGCATCCCATTTTAAAGACACTATACTTTTTCTAATCCATCACCTAATCTTAGAAAATTATGATTTGCCAGTTTTTCACTATGATCAACAATGTTACAATGCATGTAGTGATTCACTAATTCATTTATTTATTTAGAATAAAATTTTAGGAATGGAATTTCAATCAAAGTATATGTCTACATTTTTAGTCTTTTGATACACGTTCAAAACTACTCACTGGAAAGATCATATCAGTTTTCAATCTCTTGTCAGTAGTGCATAAGCATACTCATTTCCCCCCAAATACAACAACCGTAAGAATTACTGGTTGTAGACCTTAAGAGAATGAGTTAGAATTTCTTGCACAAAGGCAAAGCTACGGCCATCACTCTGGAGTTGCAATTGCCTCCCAAAGCTGATAAGAGTAAGAGAGGGAGGAATATAATCATAGGACCAAAACGCTGGACCCGGAAGGAACCTGAAAAGTCATCTTATTTACCAATTTTATTTTTACACATTAGGAAATCAAATCAATGTCTTTTTGGTGCCTTCTGCCCCCCCTTTTTCCATATTAAAAATATAAACTCTCTGTAACTGTTCTCAAAGCATTATTAATTGATGCTTATTATGTTAGCTTTGTTATTTATTTTTTTAAGAAGGTAAAACATGATATATGAATACATCCTCAATCGTCAACACACATTTATTGAGTGCTAAAGCAGGAAAACTTGTATGTGGACCTAGAGGCAGTCATCTGAACAGAACAAGGGGATACTGCTTGGCTTAAAATCAGGAAAGGTGTGCGTGAAGGTTGAATCCTTTCACCACTTATTCAGTCTGTATGCTGAGCAAATACTCTGAGAAACTGGACTATACGAAAAAGAATGCAGCATCAGGATTGGAGGAAGACTCATTAACAACCTGCGATGTGTAGATAACACAACCTTGCTTGCTGAAAGTGAAGAGGACTTGAAGCGTTTACTGATGATCAAAGACTATAGCCTTCAGTATGGGATTACACCTCAACATAAAAGAAAACAAAAATCCTCACAACTGGGCCAATTAGCAACATCATGATAAACAGAGAAAATATTTAAGCTATCAATAATTTCATTTTACCTGGATCTCATGGAAGCAGCAGTCAAGAAATCAAATGGCGTATTGCATTGGGCAAATCTGCTGCAAAAGACCTCTTTAAAGTGTTAAAAAGCAAAGGTGTCACTTTGAGGACTATGGTATGCTAGGTCATATGGTAGTTCCGTGTTCAACCTTTTGAGGAACCGCCGAACTGTTTTCCACAGCAGCTATATCATTTTGCACTCCCACCAGTAATGTATGAGGGTGGATTGAGTTTTCAAGCAATCTTTAGCAGGAATAAAAAGGTAACTTCACCTTAATGGAAAATGAATTTAAAACATAGTTCAGTATGTTGCTGGTTACAAATGAATGGCATTTTAAAAAGTGTATTATGCTTTGCATCATAGCCAAAGCAGTAGGTAAAATAATTTTATGCATCACAGTCCAGTTCATTTATTAAGTTGGTGGTTGTCTTTGGGTGCTGGTTATAAAATTTGAGAGCATAAATTTTGTTACAATTAAACAGAAGGAAATTATTACCCTTAAAAATATCTCCCGAAAAGGGTTCATTTTTGTTTGTAATCAGAAGGACTGATTTCATTTATAATTTTATTTTAACTAATACCCATTCCCAAAAATTCTATGAAGGACTAAATCTCTTGATGATTTCTTCATTTACTGATAAAGACTTTTAGTATATACTACAGTGTAAATGACTTAAAATTGTTTTGCCTAAAATAATGTTTTCAGTTATTTTACAAAAGGTGCTGGCAGAGCCTGTGGTTATTAAAATCTCTGTGCTTAACACTCCTTTTACATGACCCTAAGAGTTAAACTGCTACACTGGGGGATTTTCCTTTAAAATTAATTTAACTGAAAATCTCTTCAAATTATATTGTTGGCTTTGGTGCAGGGCATGAAATAATTTTCCATTGTACCCCACCATTCCTTGAAGGTCAGACTTTGAATTGGGCTGTTACTGTCTTGCTGCAGAATTTCCAAGCCACGTTAATTTTGGGCCTGCCATTGATGGATGGAGCAGTTTGAATTCTGACATGTAGCAAGCTGACTTGAATGACCTGCAGAGGCAGATGTCAGCCTATTATTTTATGCCCGTTTGTCAGGAAGGAAAAACAGCGTCTGTTCAGGCTGTTCTATTCTGGGGTGCATATGTGGAAGTATGCAAACGTATACTACACTTAATATAGGTTACAGAGGCAGGATGCATGTGGTATTAATATAATATATTGGCACATAAAGGAACACAGGAATGGTCTGTGTATTATGTTCTTATATGCCATTTTAGATTTTGGTGTATGTAAATATTTCGTGTGGATGTAAACAGAGGTGTGTATCTTTGAACACACATACTACAAAACTGCTGTGTGTAAAGAGGAGTATATCCATAGATCATATACTTACTCATCCGTCTACTGACCTACCATATTTTTATACGAATAATGTGCACCTTCTACATTTGTTTGCCAACAGTGCCCTACTCCCGCAAAGTATTTTTGTATGTGTCACTATGCCAATGTTTTTTATATGTTGCTGTAAAAAAATTAACATAGAGTGCTTATGAAAATAACACACAAGGGGAGCATGCAGTTGGAAAAAAAACTTAGAAGGTGGGTGTTATTTGCGTAAAAATATGGTATACTCTTCCTTGTTGATATCATTGAACATAGTAATATAACCCATTGCCACTGAGTTGATTCCGACTCATAGCGACCATGTAGGACAGAGTAGAACTGCCCTACAGGTTTTCAAGGCTGTAAACGTTTACGGAAGCCAACTGCCACATCTTTCTCCCACGGAACAGATGGTGGGTTCCAGCTGCCAACCTTTCAGTTAGTAGCCAAGTGCTTGACCACTGTACCACCGGGGTTCCTCCACCACCAGGGCTCCTTTATGTATAGAGGAGTATATTCATATACCGTATACTCACTCATCTGTCTCTTGACCTGTATTCCTCCTTGTTATCATTGAACATAGTAATATAGCATAGGTAAGAAGAGAAGGTGTGTGGGTCCTAGACAGCAAGAAAGTAACACTATTGAGCTGGGAGTGTGAAGCTGAGAGAGGACAAGATGGAAGAGGAGAAAGTGGGAAACCAAAAAAGGAACAGAGGATAGAGGATAGGCTTTATCTGGATCCTCTGAAAGACTTAGAGCAGAGCAGATGACAAAAGATCAATCACAGGGTAGGAATAGTCTGATAAACCAACTGATAAAGTAAAAGAAAATAGAATTTCACTGGGAATCAGAGCTGTTTTCATAAGTGATCCTGAATTCATAAATTACTGTCACCTGTGGCTATCCAGGCCCAAGGACCACCTTCTCAACTTAAGCAACTGACTTTACTTGAAGTAACAACCTAGGCTGAAGGGTTTTCAGAAACTGCCTGGATTTAATGTCCTATAAAGAGAGGAGCTGGCAGAGGATACGGGCTAGCCCTCCCTGCCCCAGAACTAGCTTTACACTGACATCTGGGAATTTTGCAGACAGATCAATCTACTGAATTTTGTTCATTTGTTTTTATTTTAGTAAAGAAGTGCATGCATGTAGTTTTAAAAATTCAAATAATACTTAAGACTTATGAATACAAATAGTCGTTCCCTAATCCACCCCATCCCCCTCTTCCTATTCCCCAAAGGGAGCCACTTCCATTCATTTATCTCTCTCTTTTGGTGTTTATCTTCAAACTTCTAAATAATGTTGCTATTCCTCAGTTTATCCATTTGAGATGTGATCTATGGGATTTTTATTTTGGTAGATGAGGATTCAGATCTTGTATACACCATCCTCTGCTTCTTTCCCTTCTCCCATCCTCCCTAAGTCAGTATTCAGGTTTATAGCTTTATGTTCAGTACAATAATGTGTCCTAACCATATTACTCTTCTTACACAACATTTTTTTCATGTGCTTACTTTTATTAATTTTCTCAGTGATTCTATATGCTCCAACACCGTCTCAATCAAATCTTTCATCCCGTCATACCTATCAGATACTATGTCAGCTGTGTTTTTCAGAAGCCCTGGATCATTTCACTCTATTGTGGGCAGTTACTTTCTAGGTCTGCTGCAAACCCATTTCCCTTTGTTCTCAACCCTTTGTTGTTAGCCTGAGAATACCATTCTCTCCTTTCCTGTTTTTGGTCATCTTTCCTTGAATTTATGCCCCCTTCTTCCTCATTTTATTCCCTCATTTTGTTAGGGTACTTAGCTGGTAACTTCCTCAGAAAACTTGTATTGGGAGGTAAATACTTTGAGAACTTATGTAGTGTATTTTTATGCAAATAACGTGCAACTTCTACATTTGTTTGCCAACCACTCAGTCCCCCCTTGAGGCATTTTCATAAGTGCCACTATGTCAATTTTTTTTTACATGTTGCTTTAAAAAATATTAGCATAGTGCACTTAACGAAAATACCTCACAGTGAGCGGGGCTGGTTGGCAAATAAACATAGAAGGCGTGCGTTGTTTGAGTAAAAATAAAGTATTGAAAAATATCTTTATTCCACCCTCAAACTTGATTGATATTTTGACTGGACATAGAATTGTAGTTTGAAAATAATTTTATCTTAGATTTTTTTTTAAGGCTCTGCCCTGTTGTCTTCTAGCTGCTGTTAAGAAGACGAATGCCATTCTGGTTCCTGCTGCTTGTAGGACCGCTTCTCCTATTCTAGAAACTCTAGAATTTTCTCTTTGTTTCCAATTTTTTTTTAATTCACAAAGATGTCCCTTAACAAGGGTCTGTTTGCATTCACTGAGCTGGGCACTTAGTTGGAACTTTTTAATCCGAAGTTCTTGTGTCTTTTAGTTCTGGGAAATTTTCCTAAAATATTTCTCTGATAATTTTTTTCCTTTTTCTCTCTTAGAGAAATTTTTGTAAATCAGATTTTGTATGCTTCACCCCCACTCCCAGGATTGAGTGGCTAATTTTCTTGTCTTTTCTATCATCTTTTTATTCTGCTTTCTTGGAAATTTCCCCAATTTTCTCTTCCTACCCTTTGATTGAACTTTAAAAATCTGATAACATAGCATTCTAGTTTTCTGATTTTGTGTGTATATCTATGGATGTATGTATACGCACACACACACCAAACCAAAACCAAACCCATTGCCATCAAGGTGATTCTGACTCATAGCAACCCTATAGGACAGAGTAGAAATGCCCCATAAGGTTACCAAGGTTATAATCTTTACAGAAGCAGACTGACATGTCTTTCTCCTATGGAGTGGCTGGTGGATTTGAACCACAGACCTTTCAGTTAGCAGCCAAGCACTTTAACCACTACGCTACCAGGGCTCCTTACACACACACATATATGTGTGCATTTATATATCCATATACATATAAGTATATGGATACAATAGCTCCTCTTATCTTTCTGCAGATATTACTTGCTTTTAAAGGTTGTCTTTTGTTCCCTGCATTGTTTATGGTTTCTGTGGGTTCCGCCCCTCACCCCCAGTTTATTTCAGTCTCTGTCATTCATTTCCCCAAAATGTCGGGTGTTCTTTGACTTTTTGTGTCCAAGAACGAGGCACTAAAAAGTTGATTAGTTTGTTTTATCTACTGTAGTGTGAGGCAGGGAACAGGTGTTTTCACTGGGGAGCTCCCAAGTGGTAGATCACTTTTTGGGTTCTGTTCAGTGTCTCTAGAGGAGCTTTCTCTAACGTACTGCCTGAGGGGTATAATCATGGCTGGAAGAAATCTGGGAGCCTGGCAGGGGATGTGGACAAGGAACTAAATGAATAATTTATTTTATAAGGATCAGCACAAAGCTGGTTCCTGTGAGGAAGATGTTAAAGATGTCCCAAATGTCCAACTTTTCCAAACTGCTGTACCATTCCATCATTTCTAACATCAACTACTCCCCCTCCCTCAGTACTTTCCCTCTGGTCTTTGGGTTTCATAATTTGCTGCACATCTCACAGAACTCACTAACCATACTTACAGTTAAGTGGTTTATTAGGGAAGTAACAGGGTACAACTTGGGATCAGAAATGACTCAAAAGTAACAGGAACAACTCAGGATACAGTTCTTGATCAGGATAGCTTCTTCTTGCCCTCCACTGCTGGACCCTGCTCGGGGCCTTTTTGGGCAAGTGTTACAGCGGGTCAGCAAGCCCCACTGCAGCTGTCTTGTGCCTCTGGTTCCTGTTGTCTCACACTGCTATCATTCTTGCTACTGATGTGCTGCCATCTCTCTCACTGTCTTCCATGTTACAGCTCCTCCCCCCCACCCCTGTATCTCCCTTTAAGCCTAATGGGATGGCAAAACTGACCAACCCCATCATTAGGGTTCCTTACATCTTATTTGCATGGCCTCCGCCCCATAAGGGTTCCATGCACGTTATTTGTATTAGCGGCAAGCTGTCCAGTCCCCTTGGTGGGCCACAAGAACCTTAATTTACATAGTCCCACCCAATCATTATGTGGGAGTCACAAAGACTATGACCAGAAGGGCCGTATTAAGTTAATTCACTGCACTGCAGGCACCACTGTTCAGTTTATAAACTTTTACTCAATGCTCCTATTTCATTCCAGGGCCCAGAAGCTCTGAGTCTAGAGCCACTCCAACTTAAACATCCCTAAAATATACCCTCTATCTTCTGCAGAAATGAAGCAGAAGTAGTCTTCCTGTCTCTGAGGATGAAGGAAGGAGTCTAGAGTGCTAGCTTCTCCGTCCACAGACTTCCAAACAATGCTTCTATTTTCAGCCTTTTTGGCATTCTGTAAGGTGTCTCAGCTTGCTTTTCATCCTCCTGCAGAAATCTATTTCAGCTTCATGTCCTCTGCTAAGGCAATTATTACTCTTACCATGGTTTTCTTTCTTGCAAAGATTTGTTGACATTTCTTATCCACTGTTGTACTCACTCCCATTTTCCTTTTCCTTGTAGGTTTATGCCTTTTTTTACTCTTTTATTATTATTATGCCTTTTTTTATTCTCGTTATTTTGGCGGGATTGGCAGAGGAAGCAGAGATAAACACAGGTTCAATCTACCATGTTTAACTGGAAATCTACGAGGCTTTGCTTTTTGCCCTACTTTTAATGCTATTGGATTTGTACAGGGAAACTTCTGATTTAAGAGAACAGAAAAAAAATCCTCATTTCTCATTCTGACCCTGCCACTGACTCTAAACATAACCTACTAAGGTGACATGTTTCTGTTTTAATATTAACTTTTGTGAAAGGATATGATTAAAACCACTCTGCTTTCAAGAGAATGCCAATAAAAATCTCTTCAATGACTGTTGAGTCTCATGGGGTTACCTTAAACCCATGGTTTTGAGATTCTCAGTTTGAGATTTTCTATCTGTGGAAAATAGGTTTAACTTCTCCAAAACATTTTAGTGACTTTCTTACATAAACAACAATGAAAAAAATCGAGGAGAAAAAAAAACTTCCAGTGCACTATGTCTGAGCAGGGGAACTGGGATTTGCAAATCCAGACAGCACTGTAGCCGTAGATGTTACTGTGGTCTTGATTAGGCTATCGATAGAGGATCTCAGATGTTCTACAGTAGATTCTTGGATATGAAGATGGAAGAGTAGAAGAAATAAAAGAAGTAGAAGAAATGTTTCCCTTCTGCTTACCTCCAAGGGACCATTGCATGGTATTTTTCTCCATGGCTCCTACTCTAAGTTCCACAAACTCACATGTATGTGTGCCTGCAAGTCTAACAAATTGCTAAACACAGCTCTTCCTATTTTCTTCCTCCTTCCTCCTTCTCTTTTTAACAGGGCCCAATGAAACTTCAGTAGCTCTCATCAGATTAAAACCCATACCCTGAGACCTATTTTCTTTTATAGACACATATTGTGGAACATAGGTGTAAAAGTCCACATTAAGGGAAATAAATTAAATTGGGTTCCTACTTTATTCACTCATTCATTCAAAAAAAAATTTGTTGAATACCTTTTGTGTTGTGCTGAGGACGGAGAAATGAATTATTGACCCCTATCCTCAAAGAGCAGACAATCTAGTAAGAACAGGTATTTTAACTGAAGGAAAGGAAAACACACACACACACATACAATGTGATATTATAGCATGTGCTATAATAGAGATACATTAACAAATACATTAATAAATGTTCATTAAAGTCATATTATGTTTAAAGCATATTAGGTGCTAACATGCAAAGTAGTATCCTTCAGAGAGCTTAGAGTCATTTGAAGTCGTTTGAAGGACCTGGTGCAAGAGTACCAGTGAAAGCCCTTATACCTTATATCTAAATATTGAAAAGTTACACATAAAAACCAACCTGTTAAGTAAGATATTTTGAAATGCCTAACTGACCTGATTCCATTACTGCTCCTTTATGATCCATTCTGTACAACCAGTCAGATCTTCTAATAAATACATATCAGGTTATATCAGTTACCTGCCTAAAAATCAAATCATTCCCTTCTTGATTTCCAGTTTGAGAGAAATTAAAATCCAACTGTCATTGAGAATCCTTATACATATAGCTTTACTCACACTTGTCATTATTTACATAGAATAAAATTCTCAAAGAGTGTGATCATTTTAAGATTCTTGAAGGATATTGCTACACTGCTCTCAGGATGTGGTGTATAAGTGGACACCCACACTAACAGTATATGAGAATGTCAGTTTCCCCGTATCTTAACTGACTCTGGGTATTCTTAGTTCTTAAAAAATATTTGCCAATGTGACAAATAAAAATGACATCTCATTGTTAATTTTTAAGCCTGTTTGCCAGAAAAGCTGAACACGGTTTCATTATGTTTTATGAGTCTTTTATAAATATTCTTTTAAGCCAGTTCTTGTCTTGTGTTCTATTGGGGTGTTCACCATTTTATACTGTTTTTAAACATTGTTTATATATTAAAGATTTTTGCCTTTTAAACAGTATGCAAACTTTGTTTTTCAACTTCTTTATCTAGCGTTTTTTAATGTACAAAAGTTTTATGTCTTAGTCTAATCTATAAATCTCTTGCTAGATGTAAAACACGTTCATATTATTCTTATAGAAGTGTTCACCTATTCCTTTATAGTATGTCTGTTTTTAATTCTATATCATGATATATTTTAAACATTCAGAAAGTAATATTATAGACATCATGCACCTACCACAAAACTTTAACAGATATATATATGTATATATATATATATAATAATTAAATGTCTATGAATATAATAAGCAACGTCATGATCAATGGAGAAAAGATTGAAGTTGTCAAGGATTTCATTTTACTTGGATCCACAATCAACACCCATGCATGGAAGCAGCAGTCAAGAAACCAAAAGACGCATTGCTTTGGGCAAATCTACTGCAAAAGACCTCTTTAAAGTGCTGAAAAGCAAAGATAGCTTGTTGAAGACTAAGGTGCGCCTGACCCAAGCCATGGTATTTTCAGTCGCATATATGCGTGCGAAAGCTGGACAATGAATAAGGAAGACAGAAGAAGAATTGATGCCTTTGAATTGTGGTATTGATGAAGAATATTGAATATTCCATGGACTGCTAAAAAAATGAACAAATTTGTCTTGGAAGAAGTACAAACAGAATGCTCCCTAGAGGAAAGGTTGGCGAGACTACGTCTTACATACTTCGGACATGTTGTCAGAAGGGATCAGTCCCTGGAGAAGGACATCAGTCTTGGTAAAGTAGAGGGTCAGCGAAAAAGAGGAAGACCCTCAACAAGATGGATTGACACAGTGGCTGCAGCAATGGGCTCAAGCATACCAACAATTGTGAGCGTGGCGCAGGACCCGCCAGTGCTTCGTTCTGTGGTACATAGGGTCGCTGTGAGTCGGAACTGACCCAACGGCACCTAACAACAACAACAACGTGTGAATATAATAACTAGCGGGGTTGTCTTCTCCATGACTATATATTTCCCCCAATATAAAATGACTCTAGACTCTTTTCTTAAATTTTAGCCAACTCTTTATGCCTGCCATTTTGAAGTGGAAACTTCTCTGAAGGAAAGAAGTAGAATTGGTCCCTTTTTAGGAGAGAAAACATTTGAACATTTTAATAATATTTAAATTGGAATTCACTGATGAGGAATTATAATCTCCTAATTTCATACACATATGAAAGAAATCATATACATTTCCTTTTTATACTGTAGAGATCATACTGTGTGTGTGTGTGCAAGTATGTAAGTGTGTGTCTGTATAGTCCCTGGTTGGTACAAATGGTTAATGAGCTCGGCTGCTAATCAAAAGGTTGGCAGTTCGAGTCCACCCAGAGGTGCCTTGGAAGAAAGTCCTGGTGATCTACTTCTGAAAAATCAGCCATTGAAAACCCTGTGGGGCACAATTCTACTCTGATATACATGGGGTCACCATGAGTTGGAGCTGACTCCACGACAACTACTTGTTATTGTATATATGTGTATGCATACACACACACACACACACACACACACACACACACACAAGAAGATGAAGGGAATACACAGAGTCACTGTACCAAAGATTTGGTCAGTATTCAGCCATTTCAGGAGGTAGCATATGATCAAGAACCGATGGTGCTAAAGGAACAAGTCTAAACTGCACTGAAGGCATTGGCAAAAACAAGGCTCCAGGAATTGACAAAATACCAGTTGAGATTTTTCAACAAAAAGATACAACACTGGAAGCATTCACTTGTCTATGCCAAGACATTTGGAAGACAGCTACCTGGCCAACTGACTGGAAGAGATCCTTATAAATGCCTATTCCAAAGAAAGGTGATCCAACGGAATGTGGACATTATTGAACAGCATCATTAATATCACACACAAGTAAAATTTTGCTGAAGATGATTCAAAAAATATTGCAGCAGTACATCGACAGGGGACTGCCAAAAATTCAAGCAGGATTCAGGAGAGGATGTGGAACAAGGGATATCATTGCTGAAGTCAGATGGATCTTGGCTGAAAACAGAAAATACCAGGAAGATGTTTACTTGTGTTTTATTAACTACGCAAAGGCATTTGGCTGTGTGAGGCATAACCATTTTAGCATAACATTGTGAAGAATGGGAATTCCAGAACACTTAGTTGTGCTCATGTGAAACCTGTACATAGACCAACAGACAGTCATTCAAACAGAGCAAGTGGATACTGAGTGGTTTAAAAGAAGAAAAGGTGTGTGCGTCAGGGTTATATCTTTTCATCATAATTATTTAATCTATATGCTGAGCAAATCATCCAAGGAGCTGGACTATATGAAGACAAACATGGCATCGGATTTGGAGGAAGGCTCATTAACAACCTGCGTTCTGCAGATGACACAACCTTGCTGGCTGAAAGTGAAGAGGACTTGAAGCACTTACTGGTGAAGATCAAAGACTACAACGAGTGTGGATTACACCTCAACATAAAGAAAACAAAAATCCTCACAACTGGACCAATAAGCAACATTATGATAAACGGAGAAAATATTGAAGTTGTCAAAGGTTTCATTCTACTTGGATCCACAATCAACACCCATGGAAGCAGCAGTCAGGAAATCAAAAGACGCATTGCATTGGGCAAATCTGCTGCAAAAGACCTTTTTGAAGTGTTACGAAGCAATGATGCACTTTGAGGACTAAAGTGCACCGAGATCCAAGTCATAGTATTTTCAGTCACCTGGTATGCATGTGAAAGCTGGACAATTACAGGGAGAATTGGAGAAGAATTGATGTCTTTGAATTATGGTGTTGGCGAAGAATATTGAACATACTGTGGACTGCTAGAAGAACGAACAAATCTGTCTTGGAAGAAGTACGCCAGAATGCTCCTTAGAAACAAGGATAATGAGACTTCGTCTCATGTACTTTGGACGTGTTATCAGGAGGGACCAGTCCCTGGAGAAGGACATCATGCTTGGTAAAGCAGAGGGTCAGTGAAAAAGAGGAAGACCCACAATGAGATGGATTGACACAGTATCTGCAACCATGGGCTCAAACAAAGCAATGATTGTGAAGATGGCACTGGACTGGGCAGTGTTTCGTTCTGTTGTATATACGGTAGCTATGAGTCAGAACCGACCTAGCAACAACACATACGTGTGTGTGTGGGTGTGTGTATCCTGCTTTGATCATGTAACATCAAATTTTGATCATTTCTATATGTCATAAAAATGTCAAGCACATAATTTTAATCACTTCATAATACTCCCTTTTACAGATGTATTATGATTATTTTACTGTTTTTTGTTGTACACTGAGGACATTTTAAATATTTTACTATTAGAAATAATACTTTCATACACATCACTGTTCTTAAATAACTTTTCATTTGGGCTTTTTTTCTAAGGGTACACTCTTGGCAATGGAATTAATAGAGTCAAAAGGTATTTTTATTTTTCAGGCCCTTGATACATGTGGATACATGTTACCATGGTCTTGAAGAAAGTTTGTGCCAATTCATGCCACCATCACAGCCACCAGCATTGAGCAATATTATGTTTTTTCCTATTTTAAATAAATCCCTTCAGTTATAGAAAAAAGGTTATAGAGGATAACACAATCAAACCACCTACCTACCACCAGTTTGAGAAATAAGCACTACAAGTAGACGTGAAGGCCCTGATCACATTCCCCTCATTCTCTCTGAAGGTGATCCTTTTCCTGAGCGTGGCGTTTATCATTCTCACGAACATCACTGTACTAGCATTTACCAATCCAACAAATGACAAAACAAGATGGCTTTATTGACTTAATTAGTATTTCTTTGGTGGCTTGTGAGTTTAAACACATTTCATGTTTTTGACCACTCGTAATTCCTCTTACGTGAATTACCCGTCTCTTTTAAAATTGACAATTATTGTTCCCTTGCCAATTTCTATATCGCTTATATATTAAAGAGCTCAGTCTGTAGCTATATTTGTGGAAAACATTCTTGTTTTCTTTTAATTTTGTTGAAGATGATTTTTTAAACAGAAATTGAAGTACAACTAAGCTATCAGTCTTCTCATGTTAAATTTTCTCATTATTTTTATGCTTATAAAATCCTTGTATATCCATAGTCCATATAGTCATACACATTTTCTACTAGCTTTTCTTTTTATAGTTTTGTAAAGCCGGGTATCTCTCTACATGAGCTTAATCTTTAGCTGCTGATGGGGCAAGAGTGAGTGTATATATGCCCACATCTATCACAAAAGACACCCTCCAGTGACGGTGGTGATTTCATATTAGTATGCTCTCCTCTACCATCCGAATGTAAGTACTTCAAGGGCAAGAACTATTTCTCGTTCTTTTCTCTAGTGCTATGCCCAGTACTGGCCCTCTAGGAACACAGAAATTGCTTGGTGCAAATCTGTTGAATAAGGGAGTGACCACCATATTTATCTTTTACTTGCAGTCACCTTAGTAAAAACATTTTATAAGCCTTTTGAAATTTATCCTCGGGCATTTTCTTTCTCTCCATCTCCTCTTACTCCGTTGATTTTTAATTATGTCAATAACTTTGAGGAAAATTGTTCTATTGCTTTATTTAAAATGTCATATTTCTAATAGGAGAGGTAAAATATGTTTATTACAGAAAAATGCAAAATGCAAACACAAAAAGCCTAAAAGCGTGTTTCCTCCAACCCAGAGACAACAACTTGATGTCAGATCTTCCAACCCCTAGGCTACGAATGGATTTGTAATTTACACGGAGATAGAAATGATCTCTAGTTAGGTGACATATCGATAAAACAGATAAGATGATACATAGGGATTAAGTCTTTTAAGTTATAGAACCAACCGGTCTGAAGCAGGAATTTTCTGATACAGTATTTCCTTTTCTCTTGGACTCTGAAGCTCTGAATGGTATATCCTGAGTTGCTGAAGAAAATACAAACTTTCAACATATCTAGAGAAGGAATTAATATTCCTATGTAACAGTTGGTGTTTGTGGGCCATGTTGTTTTCAGAGAGCAGATAGAGGAGGTGGGTAATACTCACAACTAAAATTCATACATGACTATGAACCAACTCCAAAGTTTCTCTTTAGCATCCTCAGCAGCACTGCATGGCAATGTCCCATTTCATCTGTCTCAGGAATCACTCTTTGTAATTCCGTACTACTGCTCCCTGTTGAATCATACACTCGAGGAAGGCTCTGATACCAGAACACACAATATCAGTTTTAAGTTAGTAAAGCCCAGTGCATCAAGCAGCGAGGCTCTTACTACAGGGTTAAAATAAACAAAGGAAAACACGTAGAAACTCATTTCACCTCTTTCTCTACTAGAGAATATTTCTTCATTGCATAGCCTCACCTTCTACCAAAGAAATTAGATTTTTAAAAATACATTTAAATAGCAACAACATTGTGGTTCCTCCTGATAACAACCAGGAAATCAAAAGTTAAGCCTGACACTCTGTCCTGAACTTGGACGCTTCTTATTTATTTCTCTGAGTGTATGAGTTAACAGGGAGATACCAGCTGAACTTTTTATTTATTCCCTGACCGTTGATTTATGTCACAACTGTGTTGAAATACAACTTTAAAAAATCATTAATGAGCTGTTGTACCTGGTAAAAATGTGGTGGCAAGTCTATTCCTTAGAATTGGTTCCTTCCTAATTTGCTGTCTACTTTTCTTCTCCCAAGTATAGGGCTTGGTGAAACCCACTACCCTGAAAGGTACTGAGCAGCACCTGAAATCGTTTGATAATGTAAAATTGCCGTTAGTCACTTTATGGCAAGGTGAAGCTGACATTTGAGACAATAGGTATTTAATTTTGCTTGCTGTAGAAAAACGATGTAGGTGACTCAAGTTCCCAAAATAAACAAAACCTGTTTCTTCTGAAAGCAGGGTCTCTCCCTCAAAATGATCATATTAATTTCCTGCTTCCCTTTTGACCCTTTAAATGGCTTCTCTGGAGGTGGAGTTAAATTTGGAGATTTTCATTTGTCTTGATTTTCTTGTTAACTGTAAACTGTTTCAAAGAAGACTGAAATTAGACTAACATTTTCCAAAGTGTCTACCTTCGGTCTCACTGAAGAAAACCTCTGGAATTTTTTTCAGTGGGCTGAAATAGCATGACACCTGTCTAGACCAATTAGAGACAGAGAGTGGTTGAGTCTCTGCAATAGAAATGATGGATGTGCTGGGGATGGTTTTAGTGACTCATTAGCCAAATGCTACAAAGATATAAAAGGTTTTGTGGTTTTTATTTTCATTGACATCAAGAGCCTGCTTAAACCTGTACCATTCTCTCCATTACCTCTTTCTTGTGCGATTAAAGGAAACTATCTGTTCCAACCACCCTGCATACGTCGCATTTAGTATGCAAGCTGTCTCGTAGCCTGTGCCTTTTTAGTTATCCCAATCGTATTTTTAACTCGTAGAATTTCTAAGCTGGAGAAGGAAAGTGGCAGGAATTTAAGTATACTTTAAATTCATCTCTTTATGTCCATCTCCCGGGCACAAGTGATGGACACGCTGTGGATTTTTGCTTTTTTTTTTTTTCATTTCTTCTTCGCTTCATATCAATTTATGGCTTTGGGGTTTGCTTTTGTCTTTTCTTACCCTCTCCAGGCCTCCGTCCTTTTCATCCCCTCCTGTGATTAGTCCTGTGCAGCGTGCATCTTTCTTTGGTGCCTTGGAAAACTCTAGGCCTTTATTTATATTAAGTCCACAATATCATAAATGAAATTTTGATTTGAGTATAGAGGTTGCCCTGCTTGTAATATGAATCATAAACACCAGCAATGCAATTTTAAGAAGCTGATTATTTTCCAAGTAAGAAGGGGAATAAAATCTCTGAATCTGCTACAGTCAGACCCTACTGCTTACTTACTCTGAACAAAGGGCTGGGCAGTTTCACTCCTTCTGAATACTATATGAAATTCCAGGCAACATACAGAGCAGGGATGGGAACTGAAAACTTGCAACAGGAGATGGATTGCACCTCTCTCAGTATTTACGTACCAGCAGCCTTGTTTGTGCACACACACATACAGCACACAGGAGGTGGGAGGAATGACTAGCTATTGGTACAGATTTATATTTCCCATCACTGTTCTCTACCCTTTGGGATCAACTTTGTCCCGGGAGCACAGGCGGGGTTTATTACAGTGTGTGACAGCAGGTGTGGGGCTGTGTGTGTATTGTAGATTCACTGTCCTTCTGTATCAGGATTTATACAGCCACACACCCTTTCTTTCTGAGGGCTTGCTGGTGCACGGACATTCATATATCTATGGGCTGGGTCCTGCACAGTGCCCCCTGAGTCAGTGACAGGATTCTACATGTCTCGGCAAGGGCTAGGAGCACATTCAAAAAGATTTAAAATTTAGATTCTTTAAGGGACATAAAGATATAGGAAGAAATTGGAAAGAAATAGGTAGACTCACCATGAAACAGAAAATACCATGTAATTCATAACAATTAAAATAGACATAAAAGCTCTCTGAAGTTATAAATTTTGTCCGGTGTTGATTTATTGAGTATCTAATATGAATAAGGAGTCCCTGGGTGGAGCAAATGGTTAATGTGCTTGCCTGCTAACCGGAAGGTTGAAGGTTCAAGTCCACCCAGAGGCACCTTGGAAAGGCTGGTGGTCTACTTCCAAAAAATCAGTCATTGAAATCCTTATGGAGCACAGTTCTAATCGGACACACATGGGATTGCCATGAGTCGGAGTTGACTCGACAGCAGCTGGTTTTGGTCTTATGATGGCTAAGGCAGGTCTAAGGACGCCTGGTGGCATAATGGTTAAAGCAGTTGGTTGCTAGCCAGAAGGTCAGCAGTTCGAACTCACCAGCTGCTCTGTGGGAGAAGGATGTGACAATCCACTTCCATAAAGATTTACAGCCTTGGAAACCCTATAGGGTCACTATGAGTCAGAATCAACTCGATGGCAATGGGTTTTGGGGTTTTTTTTTTTAAGGCAGGTCTACAGCATAGTTCTATAAGGAACACAAGAGGATTTCTTGGTTTGAGGAAATTCAGCTTTTCAGTATTCAAATGGTACATTGTTTTTCCTATGGAGTAACAGTAATTTAAAAAAAATTATAATACATTGCAATGATATGTTTAATAATGAAGAAAGTTTATAGCTTCCTTTCTTTATCCCCAGAGATGTGATAAAAGGAGTAATGGGTTGTAGGTGAAAATTTGGGGTAGTTATTAAGTAGAATTATTAAACAGACATTCCTCATTTCTGGGCTGGCACTGGGTACCAAAATCAAGAAGACAAAAATCCTTGACTTCAAGCAACCCATCATTCTGAGGAAACTTTGCACTAGCCCCTTATCTTAGTCTGTTTCTTTGTACCACCTCTCAGTACACTTCCCATTAGCAACAGTTCTTAAAGCAGGTCAAGTCTTTCTTAGATGTGATCACTAATATGAACAAACTGTTTATAAAGACACCCCACAGGCTTACACAAGATTCTTCATTCAAAAGAATGTAAGTTATAAGAATCAGAAGTCTAGTTTCTCTTCACAAGCTGATCAGCAAGTTTGTTCAGTTGCTCCTATCTTTGTGCCTCATACTTTCCATCTTGAAAAAGATACAAAGGAGTTTTTGATATTCTCCTCCACTATATCCACAGATTGATCTTGCCCGTTGGACATCTTTCCTTAGCATGCATATGAGACTCTTCGTGACATTGCCTCTGCCTACCTCTTCCCATTTGTCTTCCCTTCCCTCTACCTCTCTCCAGATTCTGGTAATCCTAAACAGTTTGTAGCACTTGGATTCACTTTGCTGTTGCATACACCTGTGTCTTTGCGTATGTCTTGCCCCCAACCCTTTAGTAAAATTTCCTCTGCTTAAATTGTTCTTTCCTCTTGGCAAAATACCCTATCTCCTTAAAAAGTTTGTATATGCTTGTATTTTATCATCACAATAGTATGTTATTTATCCCCTATACCAAGCACAGAGCTTGGCACAGAATAGGTGCTGAACAAATCTTCATTGAGCTGGACACGTTGAAGAAACTATTTGGTTGAGGGAAATTGTACAAGTCAGATTGTACAAGTTTTCCAGTAACTGGAAAACAACACAAAAGCAATATTATCATTAAAAAAAAAAAAAAAGCAATATTATCATTTAAAGGCATAGGGTCCAAATAATGACTTCTCTGTGAGGAATGTAAAGTCAGTGGTGGATAGGAGGGCTGGTGAGTGTTCAAGGAAGGTGGAAGGCCCAAGTGGGACATTCAAAGGTAGGAAGAGTGTTTGGCAGATGGAAAAAAGGAATGAGAAAATCAGTACTGGCAGCAAAGGGCAGTGGACCCTTCTTTGGCGATCAAATAGCTTAACATTTTTCTCAGATGGTTTCCATTTATGTCACTTAATTCTTTTTAATGAAGATCATTCATCAGATGAATGTCTAAATGTAATTTAATTTTCAATACTTTGTAAGCCTTTTCATATATATAGATTTACAAATCAGAATATATCTCTTGATTTTAGATTGGGAAATATGGGTGCAGATTTTATATGCAAAGATGCATTCAAAGGTGAACATCTTCTGTTTTGGAGCACAAATGGATTCAAGAAAACCAAAACCATGGCATTTTCTTGTATGGCTTTGCTTTGATTGATGCTTCCTTTTTAACTGCTTCCATTCTGGATACAGGAGATAAAATATAACAGACGTGTATACAATACATATGTGAAGCGAAAACTAACAAATGTATTGTATGACATACCAAATAAATATATTATTTAATGTTATACCACAACAATGTTATTTAAGAACTTTAAATCATGGAGAACAAGGAACCTTTAGAAACCTTGCTAGTCAGTGGTCCCGGGACCATTACCATCAGCCATCACCTGGAAACTTTCTAAAAGTGCAGAATCCTGGGCCCCAGCCTGGACTTACTGAATCAGAATCTCCATTTGAGCAAGCTCCCAGGTGAGCTGCTGGTCTGGTCTGCAGACAGTACTCCGAGTAGTGACGCTTGCAACCTTTTTCAACAGGGGCTCCTCATTTGAACCACAAAAGCACAGAAAATGGCTCGAGAGGCTATTTTCTCAGTCTCCCCAAACTGAGGGATTAGTACATTTTAGATGCAGAGGTAAGAAGTTAATTCATTACGTACAGTGGATGTCTTGAGAATTAGGGATTAATTCTCTCACAGATCCCCAGTCTAGGAAGGCAGCTGGAATCCTGATCCTGAAGAATTCATGTTGCTTCTGTTATGTTTAGAGTTAGTTAAATGTGAACATATTGAGCTAGGCAAGCGTGAGCTGTAATCTCACTGTGAGAAGTGTGCCTTCCCATTGGTAAGATGCTTTTCTTTTTCTTATTCTGAATTATCAGAAAATATAACCTGCTTCATACAAACAGCAGCATTCTAAAAATTTAGCAGACTTTGTATGCCTGATTTACAGACCCAAATTGTGCAGATCTAGCTGGGGTTGCGTTAAATAAATGAAAGTGTGGTACGTGTTTTTCAGAGCTCCACATATATATTATATTTAAATGATTTCAGAAACCAAAGACATTTTTCTCAGGAACTCAAAATAAAAGTCACTTTTTTTTTTTCCAGAGAGTATAGAACAGCAGCTGGAAATGTGGCAGTAGGAAAGATGAAATATTTCCACGCTCTAGGCCCTTGAAAACGGGGCCATAGTCAACACTCTTTGGCAACTTTCATCATTAGCATTCATGATAACATTCACATCTGCCCTGCACGCATAAGTGTGTGTGAGATTGGATCTGGGAAAAGAAGAAATATCTTTGAGCATGAGGCAGCATTTGGCCTGACTACATGGAGTAAGAAATCAGGGAAAGCTGAGGCACACTAACAGCCAGGGACTTCTTACAGTGACCTCCTACAAAATTGGATCAGGCTTTTCCCTGGCAGTTGTATTAAGCTCGCACATTTGATGAAATGTGCTTATGAAGCCAGCATATTTGACTGCTTGCTATCTTTCCTTTCTTTTTTTTTCTTTCTTTTTCTGGCGGACAGATACTTTATTATCTGCTGAATTCATTTCACTCTGTCAATATTCTATAGAAAAATGATGGACATTCTATAATTTTGACTTTTATATTAATTCATAATTTTGATGTTTCCACCTTAGGGCTGCTTTCTCTCTTATCACCTTTCCTTCTTCTCCTCCCTCCTGCCCCTGACTCTGGGTCTCTGCTTCTCCCATCCAGCAGCTGAGATTATGACAGCTGCGTCTCTCCTTATTGCCTCAGCATACTGCAGGTCTTTTTTTCATATCAAACCCACAAGAATGGCAAAGAAATTCAGATTTATAGCTAGAAATCAGCCTATTTGTAATGAAACATAAATGTTGAAGCATTTGACAAAACCAAAGAATTTTTTTTTTTTTTCCTTTCTTGGAACTTCATGACCTGAGTTCCAAACAAGTGCTATTTTAAAATTTTCTGGCACCATGTAATATAATTGATAATAGTGCTTAAGCAGCATCTAATATTAGCCAGCGTAGTGCAAAGTGAGCCATCCTAGCATATGAGCTTAAAAAATTGCATTAACACTTAGACAAAATGAAATTTTTATACTTGATTTGCTCATGGTTGGACGGATGCAACTAAACACAATTTGAGCTGTCACTTTGCAAAGGGGAAAAAAATATGCAACTTTGGAATGTTTCAAATGAGCCCAATATTAGATTCTATAACTCAGAGTGACACAGGAAATACTATTTGCAACATGATTGGTTCATTAATATTTGGTAATTGTAGTACATCATTTTAAGGGAGAAATAAAATGCAAACAAATGCTCCCAGCTTCTAGTCACTCACTGTTTCTCAACTGCCACCACCAGGAAAGGTTTGGGAGCTAAAGGATATGTGTTTTGGGGAGGTTTTATTTTCCCCTCCCCATTTTCATTTTGGAGGAATAATTTTCATCATAAACCAACATGTCAGACAGAGCATCTACATTAAAAAAAATATTATTTCACAATTTTTCACACGCACATTTGATGTAAACCCTGGAGGTATATTCCCTGAGTACCTATTACCTCCATTTTAGGGAAATTACATTAAATTATTAGTGACAAATTTACTTGTCTGCCAATGTATTTTTCTGGAATTTTACTACAACATCAATACTTGGCTGTTTTATATGGGCCCTCATTTACCTGTCTTTGAAGGCAGCCACCCCTTGGGGAGCTCTGTCTGTCACTAACTGAAGCTGGAAAGAGTCTTTAAGTTTAACATTCGCAGTTTTGAATTAGATGGAAAAATATGTTGCACTTTTAAAATGTAATGTGCTCCTCTGAATTTGACAATTAAGCAGCTAGTTTTGTAATCCACGGTCTCACATTTTGGGACTGGGATAAAACAACACAAATCACCACCAGGTCCTACAGTATGAGCAATGGGTGTTATCTTTAAATAAAATATGTCTGCCAGGTACTGACAGCAAAACAGGGGCTAGTGTTCACATCTCCCACGCTTATTTTAGGGAAATGAATGCAGAGTGGATTTACCTTAAAGAGAATGAGCCTCACTTTGCATAGTAGCCTTAGAGTCCAGGAAGCTGCTGAGAGCTGTGGAAGGCTCTAGGTGGGAAGGGAAGTCAGGGCATCATCAGGAAGCTCAAAGAAATCTCTGAAGACAGGGACCTGAATGTCTAAGGCCCCAGCTATTTGTTGTGATTTATTTTCTCATTTTAAGTTAATAGTAACACTTCAACTTAATTCTGTATTCCTTTCTTACAGAGAGCTTTCCAGATTGTATGAACTTCAGATCCAACAAAACCTGGATCTGTTGCTAAATTAGGATATTATTTTTCTATGTATATTTCACTAGAACAGAGTTCCAGTAAAGCAGAGGAAGCGTGCCTGAGGCAGAGAATAAAAGTTACATCTCAAACTGTAAAGTTCTGTTGAGGGAAGTTATAGGATGGGTGAACGTGGAATATAAGGAAAGCTTGAAACAGAAGCGAAGGGAAAATGAATAAATAAGTAAAACCATAAGTCCCAAGGAGGCTGCGTATTCAACAGTTACACAGTAGTTATCCTTCAACATAGAATTCTCCTTCAGTTGAATTTACCAAAGTGATGGTTTGCTCTGATGGCATTTAAAGCCCTCCTATCCTGTGCTGTGGCTGGTTCTCTGGTTTGTACATCTATTTTTCATTTCAGGCTCATAAGTTGTTTACCGGAAGATTTCAGTTCATTTTCAATTGGGGATCTTGGGTCCTCAAACTGATTAAATTCCTCCTTCATTTTGACCTTATCAATATCTGCTGATGATTTGTTACCACTGGTATTTAACCTGGAGTTGAGGATTGTGCAGCACATTTTGTTTCTTCTGAATTCTCAGGGATTATTCTTCTGAGAAGTGTGCAACTCCTTATGTTCAAACTTTGGCTATTGCTTATTCTTCCCCATCCTCATACTAGCCAGGAGCCTCCATTTTTAAAGGCCTTTTCCTTCACTCCCCAAATAAACACAACCATTTTGATCCAATTAACTAGAATATCTGTTTCAACTGACCTAAATTCATCCTCTACTATAGCTTGGGAGGTCTGACCTTAATTAAACCTCTATTTTGCCAGAGAATGAGACTGCTGGAGGGGAAGACCATATGAATTTCTACTTTCATTTCAGGTGGAACATTTGTAGCACCTGGGGACAGATTGTTAATGAAATATTTGTTTTACCCAGCAGTGCTTTGTCGAGACCTGGAAATTTGGCAGGTGGGCAAATCTAAGTGGGAAATAATAGTAGGTAACGCTGCGTAAGGAGACAATGAGAAGTTGGTACTTTTGAAGGAGCTGTAAGGGGCAAAATGGAGGAGATCTGTAGAAAATAGAATTTCCTTTCTAACTTTCTACCAATTTCCCTTCTTCACTTAACAACCATCCTTTGTGCTAGACAATTATAACACATTATTACATATGATAATTACACCTACTCTTGTAAGATAGATACTATAATCTTCATTTTATCCACGAGGAGACCAAGGTGCATATAACAATTTGCTTAGGTCCTCTAAGGGCCTGGCTAGGATTCCTACCCAGTTGTGCCTCACTAAAAGGCCTAGTCCATTTCTACTCTGCTCAGCTACCTCCCGACCATCTACTAATTCCAAACATTGAGCCATTTAAAAATGTTTGCTATGAATTCTTTGGCCAGTTTTAGAATCCCTTGAGTAGTACCATGTCGTCTTTAAAAATATTATCAAAAGTTGAGTGAAGCGCATTTAATAAAGACACAGCCCAACTAACTTTTATCCCTAAGGCACCGCCTTTACTCAAGGAGAAAAGGATCAACTTTGAAGTTGGAAAGGAAAAGGCAACACTGCAGAAATTCGGACAGATCTGTACACTTCATCTTAAGCTACGCCAATTCTGGGAGTAACGTGCAATGAGTTCAAATGTGTTTAAACCAGAGACTTTATTCAAAGAAAATGTTTAGAAATTGTTAAGCTGGCCTGACTGTTGAGACACTGTTGTTAACATCTCCTATACCTCCACCCCTAATGGCTACTGAAACTTCATGCTTACTTTAAACCAAACAGAATTTTTGTGAAGAAGGTTGAAGTTGGTGAGTGACAGCCACCCAGTGGAAATGTCATCATAGACTTTTGGTTTTGTTTTTCAAGTATTGCCCTACGAGCAATATTTATGTTTCTTTGACACTTGAATCCATCCTTCCATTTATAAATCTGAGCCCAAGAAACAGATGTGTGCTATTAAACTTGTGTTTTTATTCTGAGGATGCTACCAAAATAGGACATTGTTTTTCTGCCACCTGCAATATCTTGGGTGCTCCAAACCATCTGATTCTCTAGGACTGTAAAGGCAGGCTGTATACTAAATTAATCAACTGGATAATGACTAGGGATTTATTAGAGCTTAATTAGCACGCTAGGCATTTTGAAGGTACAGAAAAAATATAAGCCATGTTCCTACAATTTAGCCAGAGAAACAACTAACAATAGGTGTACAGGGCATCACTTGATGAAGATTTGAGGTGTGGGACACAGACTGTTGTGGGCATCAGAGAAACAGTGTGGTGGAACCAGTGGCGGTTTCACGCGTGGGTAGGTTGGGGGTGGTTTCGGGTTGGGTAGACAGGCAGATGGAGTGGCACTTTCTTGGTGAGAGGAAAGAGAAGGGAGAAGGTGGGAATGTGCTGCGGTCTGAGGCTGAGGCTGGGTATCAGGAAGAAGTGGAAATTTCTATACGTAGGCATAGGACTTTAGACTTGCAGTGTTGTTACTCATGAGCCATTTAAAGAGCATTGACTTTCTAAGTTCAAAAGATAAAACTATTGATGGAGAAATTCCAATAGCTTCACAAACCTGTATTTTTATTTTCCACATGCTGCTCATTTTTATTAATTTTTGTGTAGCTTTGGGCAGAATATTGTAGGTGTCCTTTTCCTAAACGCTTTCATAAAGCAGCTTTTAAATTTAATTTTTTCTTATCGTTCCATTTGAAACATGAATTGATCATGGGAGTTGGCCAATGTTGTACTAGACCAGGACATTTCTGATTTCAAATACACTCGTCTTTTATTTTCTCTTGAGCATCCCCTTAATAATCCACGGAGGTTACCTCTGACATCTCATAGCCCCATCACCCTCATGTTCCTTGTCATATCACTAGGACAGTATTCTGGTTTAGAAATGAGATTTTCTAACTAACGAGGAAAAGCCACAGAAAATGAATGGGTGTCCAGGACTGAAGTCACTGGCATCAAACATATAATGTGTCCACCTGGCATCTTTGAGGCCAATCTTAATTTGGGGTACTGCTGCACATTTGAGAAGCCCTGGTAGTGCAGTGGTTAAGCACTTGGCTGCTAACTGAAAGCTGGGTGATTTGAATCTACCAACTGCTCGTCAGGAGAAAGATGTGGCATTCTGCTTCTGTAAAGAATTACATCCTTGGAAACCCTATACGGGCAGTACTACTCTGTCCTATAGGGTTGCTGTGAGTCAGAATCGATTCAATGGCAATGGGTTTGTTTAGTTTTGTTTTTTTGTTTGCTGTACCTTCAAAAAATTAGCAGAGTTCAAGTTTTGTCTTTTAAAAAAATTTTACAACAGTTTCCATCAAGAGGAGACTGGTTCAAGTATAAAGATAAGGAAGTCAGAATTCTAGGCAACTCTCTGTAGTTTGAAACCCACATGTGAGTCTTTAAAAAATGCTTCTTAGGTTTTTAATTCTTCTGAGAGGTGAAAGGAAAAGATATCAACTTTTGATATTAACTCTGTCGTCATGAGCTATGGGACCTTGGGCAGTTACTGAAATTCTCTAAACCTCAGTATCCTCGTCTGTAAATGCAGAGGGATTGTCTTAATTATCTAGTGCTTCTGTAACAGAAATACCACAAGCTGGTGGCTTTAACAAACAGAAATTTATTTTCTCACCGTTTAGGAGACTGGAAGTCCAAATTCAGGGAACCTGCTCTAGGGGAAGGCTCTCACTCTGTTGGCTCTAGGGGAAAATCTTTGTCTCAGCTTCTCTAGGTGGCCATCCCTGAAGTTCCTGGGGTTGTAGCTGCTCTGCATCTTTTATCTTCAGATAGTATTGGTATTCCCTCTGTGCCTGCTTTCTTCTGTGCCTAATCTGCTCTTTTATACCTCAGAAGTGATTGGTTTAAGACACATCCTACACTGATATGATCTCCTTAACATGACAGAGAAAACCCTATTCCCAAATGGAATTACATCCACTGGTATAAGGGTTAGGATTTACAGCACATATTTTGGTGGGACACAATTCAATCCATAACAGCAATCATAATTTTCTATTCCATAGATTTGTGATTTAAAAAATTACAGAAACATGTAAAGAACCTGATGGAGTACCTAGCTCACTATAGAAGACTTTCTCTATCTTTGCATTTGTGACTGGATAGAATTTTCTAAATCCAACACGTGGTGGGATTTAATTTGATAGAGAATAACTAGTAGGCATTTAAGAGCATCAGTTGACATTTATGGTGATCTTGCCTTTAACAGCCTGGGATTCTTGGATAATTCAGATATGAAGAGCTGCCCTAAATGCAGAGTACTATAATGATGGTCATTATTGACTGAAGTATAGACACCAGACAGCGCTGCTAGTGTCCAGTTGTAACAAATTCATTTGCCAGGCAAAAGGAGGCCCTGTGGGTTGCATGGATTTTCCATTATGAGTACTCTGACAGTACCTGAACATTCGTTAATGACTTAGAAAGAAGTGGTTCTATCGCCTTGTAGTCCAATGTGCAGAGCCAAGAGAAGTTCACAGGCAGCCCCACCTTGGGAGTCAAAGAGAGATGACAAGGACAATATTTAAGACACCCAAGTGAGACTGCGAATGGAAGGGATAGCATCTGGGTAGCTGAAGGAAGACGCTGTCATTCTCCTACCCAGAAAATATGTCAATTCTAATGACTTCAATGAGATTACATTTTTAAAGCAGGGTAAATTTTTAGCGTCCTCCCTATGGTATACTCTTTTATAACATGATTTCCTATAAATGAGGTTTCTTCAGTGATTTTCTTCTGCAAAAACAGTTCTAACAAAGACAATACATTTGACTAATAATAGCTCAAATGATTGTATTTATTTTTCTAGAAATGTTAACAAAGATGCTATTTTTTTCTGGTATCTACATCTCGTTTATAAATCTCTGTTAAGTAAATTGTAGAAATTTATCTTCCTAATTAAAAGCAATGAATTAGATGGTCGGTTTTCTTGAAATTGTTTTTCATATATTGTCTCATCTGTAACTTCTAAATGATCGAGGACTATTTATTTAGAATAAAATAATTCTGTTGCATGTAAGTATATACTACATCTAACTGCATAGTTCCAGGTGTACATTTCAGCAACTTAAAAGAATCACATCTCGTATTTATCTTAAATATTCAGTGCCTTTTATTTGCCCTTTTCTGTTGCCCTCACCTCATTGTCACTGCTTGATTCAGCAGTCGGCTGCCCGAGTAGTCGGCAGCTAGATTCCCACTTTATAAGCAGCCCATCATAGAAATTACAACTAATGTCAGAGCCCCTTTCCCCCAGTAGCAAGGGTTGCTTACATTTCAGAATGGTGGGGAAATGGGGGTTTGGTTTTCAACAGAAAGACCTTTTTTGCTTGTTTGCTGTTTAGAAACTCATCTGCACCTAATCTCTCATTTCACCTCAAGATGGAGGGTTTACGATTAATACAGTTGATGCAGAAAATGGCCGAGTGCTGGCTTCTTTTAAATACATCATGCTCAGTGCGCACAGGCTCTGAGCATCAGTTAGAGAGAAGTGACAGCTGACTTGACCTTTCTCTCTGAATCGCATGTGGAAAAAGGGAATTAGCTTGCTACAATAGTACTTGAACTTGCTTTAACTTATCACTTTCCTCTTTGGAAAGAGGAATGTACATTAGAAATATGAAATCACCTTCAGGCCTCATGTTGTTTGAAATGAAACTAAACTTCCTCATAATATTAAATCTGATATGTCTTTCAAAAGAATTTACTAAGGTGATCATAAATAACATCCGAGTTTTCTTTTCTTTCTTTTTTTTAAAGGAAAAAAAAGCAATATTTACATTGAGTGTTGAGAGTATGTGTGTATATATACATGCATACACGCACACACACACACACACACACACACACACACACACACACATACATATTGAATTTTGCAATGGCTATTGAGCTTCCCCTGGAGAACATACGAACAATAGGTCCACTAGAGGTGTGAGTTATAAAAGCTTTTAAATTGGCTCCCATGTAACTGGAAACCAAATAAATGGCTACAGAAAATGGAAAGGGAGACCTGGCAGGGATTTTTTTCCTATAGTTGCCAATTACTGCTATTAGAAGGTCTAACACTCTCTGCCTAGACCCAAAACAGGTGTGACTGACACAGACCGCAGCCAATCATAGTGCTTCTTTGTCAGCTGTCATTAGTCTGTAATCAATTACCGTGATATTAGACTCACTTGAATAGGAAGCAAAACCACATTGTTTCCAAAAAGCTCATCAGGTAAACATGCCATATAAAGAAATATATCTTCTCTGACCTCTCTGACATTTTCAAACTGTTTAAAAGCTGAAGTTAATTCTTTCTGATGGCTTTTCATCTTTAGTTGACAACAGAGAGCCCCAGAGTGGTGACAGCTCTTGTCAAGTGGGGCTGTCTTATAAAAAACAATACCCTCCAGATCTTTCAATCCAAATATTCTAATCTAAAATAATTGCATTTAAAATTTCATGTAGCTTTTATGCTTCCCCTGAACCATTCTGGTCTGAAATAACACGAGTCTCTTCCTTCAACCCAAGTTAAGCTTCAGATTTTCAATATTGCTAGTTTAAAAATGCATTATAGAGGTGACGTAAGAATGTTGAAATTATAAAACTGTAGCTGGAGTGAACAGCTACCATTTGTTCTACTGTGTCTTTTATTTGTATCTACAAGCTTGGAAGGTATCCTACAGGCATCCGCCCCTGTTCTGTCTCTGTTTCGCTGTAGTCCTAGTAGAAAATCCTGTCTCTGGCTAAGGCGGTGGCGATCTTGGATTTGGCTCTGAGGTGATGTGAATCATCTGCTGAATATTTAAAATTGTAACCACTCTGTTTTAGTTCTATCTTCCAAATTCTATTCAATGTGTAAATTGGAGGATTCCTGTAATAGCTTGTAACTGTAAGCAGATAGTGCTTTTATCACACATCTGTCCTGGATCCCAAGTCATTCGTGGAAGAACTTTGCTGGTTTATAGATTCAAAGGCAACTGCCCATCAGCTGTTATCAGCCACTTTGAGACGGATAGTGATGTTGCAAGGGGCTGGTTAGGGTTTTAGTTTCAGGAAGATTTCTTTTCTTGACAGAATTCTGCCTCAGCCCTGTGTGTGCCAACAGACTCAGACCTGTGGGTTTCCTGTCCTAGCGAAATCTGGAATCTCTTCTCTTTGTCTCTGACATAGCCCTATCACAGAGCATCATTCCTGGCCAATCTAGCACTGATCCCTTCTCAGCAGTTGTCTTGGGACGCACACTTATGTCCCGTTTACCTATTTCTTCCCATCCCTCCACCCTTCCTCTAGTCTGACTCCTGCACCATACACCTGATTGTACCTAGTGTTTTACAGCTTTGCCCCTGAAACAAACTAGTTAATTGCACTTGTTTCAAGAGAGGATTACGTTTCAGAATGGGGAGGGGTATCTTTCTTATACCAGTTTTTATCATTGAAACACAGCAGACTCACTTCCTACCCATACAAGTGAGACAGATTCAGTGCCCATTCGCACAAGCAAGGCAGAGTTGCCCAGCCTTTCTCCCTGTTCATCGATCAAAGGTTCCAGATTCAAGCAAAAAGAGCTGAGAAATAAGATCCTTTTAAAATCTTCCCCGAGTTAAGCCCTAAGAGAAAGCTATAAAAGTGAAGATGTGTATTCCCCTTCAGTTCTAGCTTTTCTCTTAGATATATTGTACCTGTAGAATCTTTTTATTCTTTGTTTTAAGCCTTTACTTGAGAAAGAAAGGAGGAAAAAGAGGACCAAATGGTGTTTACATCTTTCAAAAAACCAACACGAAAAAAGAAATGGTATGTTCAAAATAAGCAGATCTATTTCAGAGCTGGAAGACTCTCCACTCCTTGGAAAATTGTGTTCAAAATCTGAGTTGAATTTCCACATTGCGTGTAAACTCCTGACTTTTATTTTTAAAATGTTTTCTGCAAAACGCTACTATTTTAGGGGATGACTAGTTAGATATGTTCCTGACTAGACTGAGGTTCCATTGCCACCTTCACTTTTCATTAGGCGATTCACATCATAGTATCTTCACGTGTGAAATGTTGCTGTGCGTCCTTCCTCGTTGCGCTCCCATTCTTTCTCCTTTCTTTTGTCAGAAACTGTGCTTAATCTTTTCTTCCCAGACATGGATATAACAAAGGATATTACATAAACCTCAAACTTCAGCTCCTCATTTCAAGCAGTGTAAGATGGAGGCAGCAGAAAGTCCGGGTTCATTGTACAGCTTGATCTTTGGACCTAAAGAAAAGTTCTAATAGAAAACAGCAGTGTGCCACGGGTGTCAGAGAGGTTAGGGTTCAGGTCCCAGAGGCTGATTTTATTAGGACGTTACCACGGCTGTGACTGCACCCTCCCCCTGCTACAGACACACAAGCACAGTCCAGCTCTGTTTCTGCAAGATTAATGGGCCTAGAGTTATTTACACCATGCCGCTCACACGATGCAACAAATGCAGGCACCAACCCTCTATACCATGCCCAGTTACCCGAGAGCACGAAATCCACAATAGGATGGGAGCTATAAAAACATGTCAAAGTATATATAATCCCCCATTCAGAAACCCCACAGGTCACCACACAGTCCTATAAGTTTACTTTTAGGGGTGACCAAGGCCTCACCATGCCTGTACCCGGGCGATTTCTACCAGCTTTGTTCTCATGTAAATGAAAATTCACAAATCACAACCATCCTGTTTCAAGAAACTTCCACCCCTTTTCCCAATAATTGCACTGCCTTGTATTCCTCCTGCACCAAGATCTTTGTGAATCTCACAACCCTGCCTCACCTCCAAGGAACAAATGCAAAAACTAAAAACAGGTTTGATTTTCCTTATATAGATTAAAATAGATAAGGAGTCAGCATTTCTTTCTTTATTAATCTTTATCCAGATGTTTATATCTCTTTTGATCATTAAGAAAATCTTTAAGTGGACGCCCTGGATTGATCAGTGCTTAGGGAACAACAATTCCTTATGTCCCACATGAGCCACATCTTAGGAAGATGCAGCTGTGGAAGATTCTGGAGAAATTATCTTGACCGCAGGCCATTTGGATTTGGTTTCTGAAATTTAGATTTTAATTTTTACTAATATAAATGAAAATTCACTATTTCCCGTTTTCCAAATTTGAATTTAATAGAGTTAATTCCTCCCTTTGATATTTTAATATTTTGTCTTAGAGTACTTTCTACTCATAATTTTTTTCTCTTAGAATATTAAGATACTAGGAATTTCACTGGAAATAGCCTCTTAGTTTTCTTTAACTGTCTTAAATCTTATTTCCTTCCTTTTTTCATTTCATATAATTTCCCTTCCTTTTTTACTATCGCCTTTCTTTCCATTTTCTCTTTTGCTTCCTTCCTCCCTTTCTTCTCCCTCTTTTCTCTTATTGTTAAAGATTCAGTTATATTGCTACTATGTCCCCTTTAAGGACTTCAGAAAATCATTCCAAAATGAATTCATTATTCTTCAGTTTATCAAAAGCAAAGCATTATACTATGTTTAAAGTTTGTGTTTCTGTCGTTTCAGAATGCAGTTAATTTAATTTAACCTGTGCGAATGTTAGAATTATTTTGTGAGTCAGTCTGTATGTCTAAAATTTTTAGTCACCAAGGAATAGCTACTTACTAATCAATGGCAGGATGCTCCTCACACCCTCTCAAACTCCTTTTCGCCTTTCAGGAGAAATACATTGCTTTGTTTTTGATTTTAAATAGCTTTATTGGGATATAATTTACATACCATAAAATTCCCCCTTTTTAAGTGTGTTGAGAAAGCAGAAGCTTCTTTCTCATTCAGCTGCATAACTTTATTCATTATTTGAAACTGGAAAAGCTACAAAACATGATCAAATAGAAATCTTAAGACATTCTGTGAACCCCATTCTGTTTTAATGCAGAATTTTCCTATTACAGTGGTGTGTTTGCACCTCTGGAGTTAAGGTCATGGTGCTGTTTGCATTATAAACCCTTTTTTCAAGGGTTTATAAATGCAGATGCTTTTGTTTGCTCAGGACTGAAGCTTGCCTCATGAGGTTTCAAGGCAATAGAGCAGCTTTTTGGGGGCCGAGTTTTCTTTAACTAAATTAAAATTTTAAAACACCACATTGCCCTTTAAAATATCATTGCAAGTGTCAAAAAGGCTAGGTAGGAATTTCTCCCTGAATAACTTTTTTATGTATATGCATTTTTTAATTGCCTTTAGTTTCCAAAATTCTCCATCATATTCAGTTTATAATTAATGTTATTTGCCTTAAGTATTTACCAAGCTAAATTCAACTCTGTTTACAGACTGAAAAATCATGTTATATACCATTGCTGCCGTTCAGCATTGTTAACATAAAGACCTATTTTACAGAGCATGGCATGGCCCAAAGATGGCTTAGAAAGATAGAAAGCCTGAGATTGTCACACCTTGTGAGAATTTATTAATATGAATTTTTTGAGAGTGCATGTTTTCTAGGAGAGTTTAAAATATTTAGAAAGAAAATGATCTGCATTTTAGGATCACATTTTATACCTTTTTCAAAATAATAAAAGTAGGCAGTAGAGGATACAGACACAACCTTAAATTATTAAACTGGTTTTAAACATTAAAGAAAACAAGCATATATGATCATTAAACAAAATGCAATATTAGAATGTCAGTTTAAATGAATTATAACTGAGAATCCTGACTTTGCACACAATTGTCAGAAATTTCTATGAGACCTTCACTTGGTAATTTTAGGAATTTTACTAGTATTTTAGGTAATTTTACTAGTATGCAGCTGCCTAAATATCCCTTTATTTTTTGCAAGTCGGGTTTCATCCAGTCTGATTTTATTTAATATTTAAAATGTTACTTCATTTAATATTTTCCACACACAATTTATATTTTGCATGAAAAAGGAAGATAAAATCAAAGGCAAAATATTATTAATGTAGAGCATGTTCTGATATGTACAATTTGACTGGAAATAACTGTTTCTCTCCCAAAACATCTATAATGCTCAAAACAAAGACGTTTTTCATTCAGGACTATTTCAGGGTAGACTTCATGCCCCAGAAGTCAGCAGCTCCCTTTTTCACCCCCATCCGTGTATTGCCCATCCCAACACTGCCTACGTCTCGCAGGTTTGTTGAATGAAGAAATGACGTCAGTCAAACGCTCGAAAACCAACACTGTTTTTCTAACCTTCTTCCCACCTCCTGACTTCCAAACACAAAACGAAACCGGCAAACAAATAGAACACTTTAATCTGAATTTATGAGGCCTCACACGAGGGTGACAGCTTAAGTTAATGTTTCAGCTGTTTCAGGGTTTGTGTTGAGGTTCCAGCCACAGCTTTGCAAAGGCTACATCAGATGTAAGAGAAAGGTTGTCTCAGAATCTTTCTTTCACGGAGGCTGTGGTAGTTGTCCAGAGCCCTGAACTAGAGAGCCCTGAAATACAGTCATATGGCTCCCCAACCCCCCAGCTTCTGACAGTCCTTTGAATTTAGAATGTATTCATCTCAGCCAAATTTGTTCTAATCAAATAATAGAATCCCAAACTGGTGTTTAAAAAGAAAATAAGCATATTTGTTCCCTGCTAAGATATTTAATAATCCTTGTCTATCCCTGTCTGATGATTCTTACTGGAGGATTTATTTATCATCCTGTTTCTTTAACAAAGTATTGTTTAATTAAATTATACTATAAATTCAGGGACATTAGAGGAATGGGAAAAATAATTTTGTGAATTCTGTACTAACACGTTTATTCTTCAATCTGGCATTTCAGTTAACAGACTGGACTAAGTGTTTGTTTTTCCTGTGGGTAAACAACAAAACAAAAAGCCTCTGAGTGCTTTTATTCCCAGTAAAATGAAGCATTTTCAGAGCAAGAAATGTATGAAGCAGAAGGGGGGGGGTGGTGGTGGAAAGCACAATGTTTTCTATATAGTGATATCTCCCATACAAACTTGCCTTTCTATATTCTACAGTCACACGTGTATGGGGAAAAAGAGACACACAACCCCCCAGAAAGAAAATACAGTGATGGAGGTATAAAATCATCTCCTTTCGTGAGTTGAACGCATCAGATTTTCATTCTGGAGTGAAAATGAACCCATCATTTCCAGCCACCCACCATTTCCCATCAATCCCTGAATTTTTTTCCCCCTAAAGTTAATGCTATTAAATGTGGGCAGTTTGGTCCCTGAAAAATCCAGAGTGCCGAGCTCCCTAAGAAAGGAATAAAAAATCCTGCTTTGTTTCCTCTCATGCAGCGGAGCAGTATGTTTTCAGTCATGGCAGAGATGGTGAGGAATGAGGGAGACTGCTGTTTGAAACCTATACGCCTCTTTATGGTGTCAACCATGGGCAGGAACCAATCGCCTGGCCATTTCCCCCCACACCCGGTCTTATTTTAAATACGTATTTAAGAATTTTTGTATTATAAATTTTAAATACGTATTTACACATTTCAGATCGGCCATTTGAAGTAACAACTCCTGAGTTGTCACAGTCTGATTAATGTAAAAAGAGTCTCTCTTCTTTCTACACAATGGGCTAGAATAAAATTAGGATTTGACTTGATTGGGTTTGAATTTTGTGATGTGACTGTTCTCACCTTACGTTTCTAGAAAGTTTTCCTCAATGATTATACATACTTCTATACTTCCAATATTGTTGACACAGGTAACATTTCCTTCCAACAGTTTTCCCTCTTTCTCCCTCCTCTCTTCTCCTTCCCTCCCTCACTCTCCCCTCCCTCCTTCTCTCCTCTGTCCTCCTTGTCCTTCCCTCCTCCCCTTCTCCTCTAATCTGCTCTCCTCTCCTCACCCCTTCCCGCCTCTTCTTCCTCCTCCTCCTCTTTATCTTTCCCTCTCCTCTCCCTCCCTCCCTTTTCTTTCCCTCTGCACTCCCCTCTTTTCTTCTCCTTCCCTCCCTCTCTTTGTCTCTTTCTTTCTCCCTTCCTCCCTCCCTCTCTTCCTTCCTTCCTTCCTTGCTTCTTTTTATATCAGGCTACCCATGGTTCTTCTGTTAAGTAGCACCCAGTGACTCACGGTAAAATCCGCATCCTGAATCCTTTCTGTTGTTTAACTTTTAACCTAAACTAAAAACGTGGGTCCTTCCAATTGTGTCTGCTGATATTGTCTGTGTAAATCAGGGCATTCTTAAGGACAAATTTGTCTCTTGTTGGCAGCACCTTCAATTTCCCTTCTGCCCCTTTTAGGGCTGGTAATGAAGGGCTTAAAGTGGATCCTTCTATTTTCTGAAATGGAGGAAGTGTGCAATATTTGGAATTGTCTCGAGCATTTCTTTTCCACTAGCAAGGAGTGAACAGCATGTGAGGGAAGCATGGGTGTTCTGCAGGTGCTCATGGTGAATAAATTGGTTGTGTGATGAGGAAATCAAATGATGGAGCGATGATGATGATGAGCCAATCACATGTCTCTGCATGTCTTCTCACTTCTGAAATGGCATTAAGCCAGAAATTTTACAAGAGTGATTCCAAATGTCTGCTCCTCTATCACAAATGAAAGTTGCAACTTGTGCATATTGGGACTTGAAAAGCAAAGGGATTCATGCCAATTTAGAGAGGAAGAAGACATCAGATTGTTAACGAAGTTAACGGATAATTGAAAAAAAAGTTGGCCACCATTGCAGTTTACAAAATTTTGGCATCTGCTGGTAGTGAGGAGAAAATAAATGGAAGATAGAACCTAAGGAGCAAGAAACACTAATTAAGAAATGCTAATAATAAATCCAATTATATGTATGTTCAATAGCCATTTTTTGTGGTCAAACTCCATTCTGTTCATTTAATTTTTTTTTTTCTCTTACAAAATACTGTTCAATATTTATTAAATCTGGAACCAGAAGCTATAAAGCAAATATTCTGCTATGAACCACAGGTGACAAACACATTGAGTCTTATACCCTTTTGAAGATAGACTATGAATCTACTGGATGGTAACTGCCATGTATTTAGTTTTTAGTTAATATAATGCCACTTTAAACGGAGGAAAAGCCACAAGAAAATATTCATCTAAAAAACTGTGTTTTTGCCTGCTTTGGAATAATAGCATTAAAAAATACTCAGTTCTGGAGAACCTTTTCAATTTCAAAAAAAATGAAGAACAGTGTTGTTGTTTATTTCCACTTTTCAAACATTTCTGACACAGAAAATAAGTAATCTCATCTGGTCTGTATTTGTCATCTGTTTCTTCAAAGCAGAGAGAATGAAACTCAAAACACATATATTTAGTGCCTACCATGTACAGGTGTTATTAGGCCAACTACAGTGTAAATTTTGTATGCACACTCTATTGACCATATTGGGAAGCTTTGTGTAGTCTTATCTTTTGGTCTCACAGTTGGAACAAAGCTTCACAACAGTCCACAGGGAAATTCCGTAGGGAAATGGGGTGGGGGGGATACGTAGGCTTCATGGGCTTAAAGTTCTCTGAAGCTTAAAACAAATTCCCAAACATTTGCCCGTCTCTATTCCCCAGTCAGCGTGATGATTGCACTATTTCCTCAATATAATCCCACTGCTGTCTTTGTGAAACTCAGCATTCTCCCATTCTTTATGTGACGGTATTCAGCATTTCCTTTAGCCCTTTGTGGTCACTCCCAGTTGAGATGACCAAAGTCAGGTTTTTCATGATGAAACTTGGGTTTGTGAGTGAATTTCCCTAAAAGTAGTATTCGTAACAATAATACCTTGTGTTGGTATAGAAATTTTAAATTAATCATAATTCTTTCAAATCTGTTTCCTCCTAGGATCTTAAAAAGTAATCCTATTGAATAATTAGGGATACCTAGTATTTCCTCCATTTTATAGGAGAAAAAAAATGGTTTAGATTAAAATCACATGGAATGAAAGCAGAATCAGGCTCCCTCACTCTTAGCTCAGTGTTCTAGCTACTATCCTGGCCAGATGTCTTAGTTACTTAGTGCTGCCCTAACAAAAAAATACAAGTGAGTGTCTTTAAAGAACAGGAATTTGTTGTCTCACAGTTTTGGAGTCTAGAAGTCCAAATCACTGCACTGGGTCTAGAGGAGGATCCTTCTTTGTCAGTAGTCCCAGGAGTTCCTCGGAGTTCTTTTACGTTGCTTGGTGTTCTTTGGTATTCTTTGACATTCCTTGATGTTCCTTGGCATCTGTCTTCCTTCTGTGTGTGTCTCTGTTTCTGTTCTGCTATTTTTATAAGATACAACTAGAAGTGATTAGGTTTAGGCCCCAAACTAGTATGACCTCATTAACAACAAAAGAAAACCTGTATTTCCAAAGTAGAGGAGTTAGGACTTCAACACATATTTTGTGGGGACACAATTCAATTCATAACACTCAGGGGGCCAAGTCCAGTCTGGTGCTTGTTTTCTTTAATGGCCTCATGAACTAAGAATGGTTTTATATTTTTAGAATAGTGACGGTATATTTTGAGAAGTGGTTTTTTTTTATCATTTTAAAAAATTTTATTGTGTTTTAGGTGAAAGTTTACAGTGCAAATTAGTTTTTCATTCAAAAATAGTATACACAATTTCTTTTGTGACATTAGTTGCAATCCCTGCAATGTGTCAGCACTCGCTCCCTTTCCCTTTCCATCCTGGGTTCTCAGTGTCCATTCATCTAGTTTTCCTGTCCTTTTGTGCCTTCTCTCTCGTCTTTGCTTTTGGGCAGGTGTTGCCCATTTGGTCTCGCATGCTTAGTTAAACTAAGAATCACATTCCTCACATACGTTATTGTTTGTTTTATAGGCCTATCTAATCTTTGGCTGAAAAATAGACTTCGGGAGTGGCTTCAGTTCTGGGTAGTTAGCAGGGTGTCCTGGGGCCATAGTTTCAGGGGTTCCTCCAGTCACTGTTAGACCGGTAAGACTGGTCTTTTTTTGTGAATTTGAATTTTGTTCCACGTTTTTCTCCTGCTCTGACCGGGACCCCCTATTGTGATCCCGGTCAGAGCTGCTGGTGGTGGTAGCTGAGCATCATCTAGTTCTCCTGGGCTCAGGGTGGTGGAGGCTGTGGTTCATGTGGTTCATCCATTAGTCCTTTGAACTAATATTTTCCTTGTGTCCTTGGTTCTCTTCATTCTCCTTTGCTCTGAATGTGCTGGGACCAATAGATGTATCTTAGATGGCTGCTCACAAGCTTTTAGGACCCTAGACACTACTCACCAAAGTAGAATGTAGAGCATTTTATTTATGAACTATGTTATGCCAGTTGACATAGATGTCCCCTGAGACCATTGTCCCCAGCCCCCATCCCCAATAACCCAGTCCCTCAAGGTGTTTGGATGTGTCTAGGAAGCTTCTATGACTTTGCCTTGGTCAAGTTGTGCTGACTGCCCCTGTATTGTGTGCTGTCTTTCCCTTCACCAAAGTTAACACTTGTCTTCTATCTAGTTAGTGATTTCCCCTCCCCTCTTCCCTCCCTCATAACCATCAAAGATTATTTTTTCCTGTGTGTAAACCTTTTCTTTGGTTTTTAAAATGGTGGTTTCATCCAACATTTCTCCTTTTGTGACTGACTTATTTCACTCAGCGTAATGCCTTCCAGATTCATCCATGTTGTGAGATGTTTCGTAGATTCATCATTGTTCTTTATTTTTGCGTAGTATTCCATTGTGTGTATGTACCATAATGTGTTTATCCATTCAGCTGTTGATAGGCACTTAGATTGTTTCCATCTTTTTGCTATTGTGAATAATGTTGCAATGAACATGGGTGTGCATATGTCTATTCATGTGACAGCTCTTATTTTTCTAGGATATATTCCTAGGAGTGGGATTGCTGATCATATGGTATTTCTATGTCTAGCTTTTTAAGGAGACATCATCTTTTCCATAGTGGTTGTACCATTTTACATTCCCACCAACAGTGCATAAGAGTTCCAATCTCCCTGCAACCTCACTAACATTTGTTATTTTCTGTTTTGTTTTGCTTTGATTAGTGCCAGTATTGTCAGGGTGAGATGGTATCTCGTAGTTTATATTTGCATTTCTCTAATGGCTAACGATCTTGAGCATTTCCTCACGTGTCTGTTAGCTGCCTGAATGTCTTCTTTGGTGAAGTGCCTGTTCATATCTTTTGCCCATTTTTTAATTGGATTATTTGCCTTTTTATTGTAGAGGTGTTGGATTTTCCAATAGATTTTAGAGATAAAACTGTTGTCAAGATAAGTTATAGCCAAATTTTTTTTTTCCCCATCTGTAGGTTCTCCTTTTACTCTTTTGTGAAGTCTTTTGATGAGCATAAGTGATTAATTTTTAGGCTCTCCCAGTTATCTAGTTTATCTTCTGGTGTTTGTGCATTGTTAGTTATGGTTTGTATTCTCTTTATGCCATGAATGTACTTTAGGTGAAGGTTTACAGAACAAATAGTTTCTCATTAAACAGTCAGTACACATATTGTTTTATGACATTGGTTAACAACCCCACGACATGTCAACCCTCTCCCTTCTTGACCTATCTTCTCTTTTTTTGGTGAAAATATACATAACCAAAGATACATCATTTCCAAAATTTCAACATGCACAGTTCAGTGACATCGATTACATTCTTCCAGTTGTGCTGCTATTCCCCCTTTAGATGAAGGTTTACAGAACAAAACAGTTTCTCATTAAACAGTTTGTACACATGCTGCCCTATGACACTAGTTAACAACTCCACTACATGTCAACACCGTCCTTACTCCACCTTGGGTTCCCTATCACCAGCTTTCCTGTCCCCTTCTGCCTTCTAGTGCTTGTCCCTGGACTGCTGTGCCTCATTAGTCCCGTTTGGTTTTATGGGGCTGTCCAATCCCCAGCTGAACGGTGAACCTCGGAAGTGACTTCACCACTGAGTTAAAAGGGTGTCTCAGGGCCATACTCTCATGGTGTCTCCAGACTCTTTCAGGTCAGTAAATATGGTCTTTTTTGTGAGTGTTAGAATTTTGTTCTACATCCTTCTCCAGCTCTGTCCAGAATCCTCTGTTGTGATCCGGGTCAGAGCAGTCAGTGGCGGTAGCCAGGCACCATCTAGCTATACTGGACTCAGTCTGGTGGAGGCCTTGGTGGCTGTGGTCCATTAGTCCTTTGGACTAATCTTTTCCTTGTATCCTATTCTCTTCTTTCAACCTTGCTCCCGAAGGGGTGAGACCGGTGGAGTATCTTAGATGGCTGCTCACAGGCTTTTAAGACCCCAGGTGCTACTCACCAAGGTAGAATGTAGAACATTGCCTTTATAAACTGTGTTATGCCAATCAAGCTAGATGTTCTCCTAGACCATGGTCTCCACAGCCCTCCATCATAGGCTTCTAAATCAGTTGTATTACTTTTAAGAGTTATCAGTTCATGTCCTTTGTCCACTTTTTATTGTGGTATTCTTCCGTTTTTCTTATTCTACATGATATCTTAAGGCCATCAGAGGTAATATTTTAAAATTACTTTTCCAAGGAGAGTGAAGGGAACCAAATGGAAGCATTCAGAATTAGGAATTCATAGAGGTTGTACTCCTTATATGGAAGATTTAAATATATGTGAATGGTTCTTCCTCAAAGCATTTATTTGGGGTGCAATATAGAAGAACATGGTGACCTCCACTGCAAGAGAAAGGCATTGGTGGTCTTCTCTATTCAAGGAGCAGGACTGCTTTTTGTAATAAAAAGGTGTGTTTACCTCCTTATATCTTCGGAAAACCGAAGAAGAATTGATGCCTTTGAATTACGGTGTTGGCAAGGAATATGGAATATACCATGGACTTCCAGAAGAACAAACAAATCTGACCTGGAAAAATACAGCCAGAATGCTCCTTGGAAGTGAGGATAGCAAACTTCGTCTCATATACTTTTGACCAGTCCCTGGAGAAGGACATCATGCTTGGCAAAGTAGAGGGCCAGCAAAACAGAGGAAAACCTTCAGTGGGGTGAATTGACACAGTGGCTGCAACAATGGGCTCAAACATAGCAACAATTGTTTGAGGATGGCACAAGACCAGGCAGTGTTTAGTTCTGTTGTACAGAGGGTCACTATGAGTTGGAACCAACTCTATGGCACCTACCAACAACAACAACAACATCTACCTCATCACTTTTCATCTTAAAGTAGAAGCTTCTAGTTTTATTATATTTGTCCAGTCTGGGTATTGCATGAGGTAGATTTCTCTCTAAGCCTCAATTTTTTGTGGACTCCCAAATTGAAACAATTAAAATATCATTTTAAAATAAAATATTTTACATTAAAAAACCCACCCCTGGATTTTTAAATGTTAACATTTTACCATAATTGCTTCAGATCATTTTTTTGTTTGTTTGTTTGTTCTTCTTTTTTAAGAAATAAGAAGTCAGAGCTCTGTAATCCCATTCCCTTTCCCTTTCTCCTAAAATTGATGTGTTTTGTTCCTGACCATGTGCTTGCTATTCATGGATGTCCTACCATTCTTTGTTCCGTGTTTCTAAATGTTATATTAAACATCCATTACTGTAACCTGCTTTCCTTCACTTAACATTATTTTCAAGATCACTTAAATTTTTAAAATATTAAAGTGTACATTTGAAACTGCTGTCTATGTCAAGGAATATGTGGTGGGGTAAAGATAGGGAAGGTGGCAACATTGAATAAAGAACAATAGTGTGCCACAGAATCAGAAATCAAAGCAAGTATCTATTAAATGCCTGGCTGGGGACAGTGGCATCACTAAGGTTGGTATCAACCCCAGTTCCCCACAGATCTCCTCCTCCAGACCATACAGAATCCTTAGTAATGATTTTTGTATTAAAGTTGCTCGTAAATCGTAATTGCCATGTATCACTACTTCTTTTCCTTTAATTACTACTTCATTCTCAAAAAAGTTATTGATATGGCTCACAAATACTAATTACCCAATATTGTAGCTAAAATGCTAGAAAATTTGACAAAATCAGTGACTATAAAAACAGCAGCTGCAATGAAACCAGCTTATAGCATGTGCAGACAAAACCTCGTGATTTGAAGCGTCATCGTAATTGGGTAATAATGACAGCTCTGACAGGAACGCATTGTTGCTGTTGTTGTTAGGTGCCTTGGAGTCAGTTCCAACTCATAGCGACCCTGTAGGACAGAGTAGAACTGCCCCATAGGGTTTTCAAGGAGCGGGTGGTAGATTTGAACTGCTGACCTTTTGAGTAGCAGCTGAGTTCTTAACCACTACACCACCAGGGCTCCGACTGGAGCTCGTTAGAAGGTTCAAAAGAGAGATAAGCATAGAGTTTTAGCCTAGTAGGTATATTGATATGTGTAAGCTGGGCTTAGAAAAACTGTTTTTGTTATTATTAACTACAGAAATATTTTTATTTAAAAAGTAATAAATTTCCTGTTGAAATACTACACAAAAAAATTTTAGACAGTCATTTTGATGTCACCCCCATGACAGTGTCACCTAGTTCAGTCTGCACACACACACACACACACACACACACACACACCAACCATTCCCCTAGTGATGCCACTTCTGTGGGAGATTTACAAAAGCATAACCCTGTTCTTATCCTCAGAGAGTTTTATTTTAATTGAGGAAAAAAGAAAGTAAAAATAAACATACAATAAGTTAAAATAGAGTGCCAAACAATTGTTAAATAATAGTATAAGAAAACTTTTTAAATGTCACAAGGCAGTATATGCTTAAGTATCAAATGAGAATTGAGTTCTCAGTCACTTAAATGTCAGAATGGAAACACATTTATTAATAAACCCTAAATATTCTGTGGAGAAAAAAGCTATTACTTATGTTTTCGAGATTTTCTTCAAATACTTGACCTCTGCCTCTGGACAGAGTGATATGCTAGGTGTTAATTATAGCTTACAGGTCTGGAGTTAGACCTGGGTTCCAGTCCCTATGCCAGGGTAGTGGAACTCCATGATGGACCAGTTTCAGGTTATGTGCCTACTCTTCTGGAAGTGATAAGGTAACAGTGGTAAGCTTATGCTGTGTTGACAAAAACAAGTTAAATGGCATAGGTTTCAAAGATGTACAATGCAATAAGAGAGACCATAGTCCATACACTTACCCAAAAGATATGGTGGCCACAGAAACATATGACAAGAAGCAATGGGAAATGGAAGAAATAGTCACGTGCCTTCATATTTCCAGGACTCTCCAAATTAAAGCTCCAGTTACCATCTCTTATGAGAGTCCCCGTGATTTTCTCCCAAGGAAGATGATGCTTCTTTAGAAACAACTCACTTTGGATCTTTGCTTGTGGCCTTTGGTCTAATCTAATTGATACCACCTTATCCAGATTTGGAGACTGGTCAAATTGGTGTGCATGCGTAAGCAATCCTACCCTCTAATGCAAAGGTCTGTGAATTTCCTTTAAAAATGTTGTGATGGTTCCATGTACAAATAAGATGCTCAGTATATGCTTATTGACGTCATTATCCAGCAACCCCACCCCTCCCAATCTTATCCTAAGAGCATGGAGAGGGCTGAGGAGGTGGATGGAGGAGCCTCCACAATTAGCAGTAGCTGCTAGGCTAACATTTGCAACAAAATCCTACATAAAACTTCAAAGACAGGGACGGTAGCCTATCCAATAGACAGTAACAGATTTAAGAACCCACGAAATAAAAATTCTGTCCTCTAAAGAGGGGCCTCATCTTTCTCTGCCCTGAAAGTAAGCCTCATTATACCAAGCAGAAGTAAGTATATTCACCAGTGGGTTGTTAAAGTTTTTTTAATGACATTTTAATCTTGAATTTATTATTCATTGTGTAAACCACTTATATAGTTCTCAATCAGCTGCCATCATTTTTGATGATCTGTCCTAATGGAGGGAAGCCGTGGAGAAAATCCAAAGCAACTTACTATCCAAATGCTGTTAGTGTTTGCTTGTGAAATGTAACATCTGGTTTTTAGCTGCAGACAGGGCCAGCTTTGTGGGTGTGCAACCTCTGAATTCGTATGTGTCCCTGTGCTCAGAAGGGCCCTGTGCTTGGTTCAATGCCTTGTTGATGCTGTTCTGAAATTGTTCCTCATATTTGAACAAGGGTTCCCACATTTGCATTTTGTACTTACCCTACAAATTATGTATGTGGCTGGTCCTGGCTGCAAATCAACTTTTCTCAGATAGATTATAACATGGCTGTGCACCCTAGAGGACATTCATACTAACTAAAGGAGGAGGCCTCCCAAAGGCAGGTGGGATGGCTGGAAATCCAGCCTGTGACTTTCCCCTGGCTGACGCTCATGTAGCCAATGGAGAGCTGACTGACATGCAGTCAGAGCCTGCTAAGGGCTTGGAGCAGCAAAGTGGGGCATCATACGTAGCATCAGTTCTCTGTGAGAACTAAGAAGACATGGAGAAACCCACTCATAAGATGGTAGTTTAAGAACTTCATGGCCAAGAAAGTTTTTCTAGCATTCCAGTGTGAATTTTATGTCAAGGAAAGAACAAAGATATGAGCTGAGATTTAAAACATGAAAGGTGACGTGGCTTCACCTAGCTGGGCCAGAAGACTCTGTTCTGAGGAAGGCATTTGACTGAGAGCAAATTGTAGAGAAAGCAAAAGTAGATATAATTCCCTTAGCTCCAGAATGTGCCCCCGGACTTGGTGCTGCAGAGAAGCCTTGCATCTCTCTTAGGGACCCACCGTTCCCAACTACCCTGAGCTGTATTAGAAGCAATTCTTCTGGGGTACCTTAGTGGCCTAACAGGAGCCCTCAATCCTCCCCACCCCTATATTGAATGAAATTTAGAAGTAGTTCATCCTTTCCCCACCCCCTCATGAAGATATGTTTGAGAGCTATCATTGACCATTCCTAATGCCTGAAGTGACACTGATGATGTGGCTGTATGCCCCCAGAGTATTGCAGTGCTGGTCTCAACCTTCATTTATTTATTCATGCAACAGTTACTGAAGTTGTTGCTCAAGGGCTGTACTGAACGCTAACGGAAACACAGATTTAAAAAAAGACACATTTACTACTCTCAAGGAGCTTGCCATTCTGTAGTGAGGAAAGACAAATATAAACAGATAGTCTACAGATACAAATGGATAAAGCCCAAGAGAAATACACAGGTTAAGTGCTGAGAAAAGCAAGAAGAAGAGACAATTTTCAGAGGGCAGGGTCAGGGAAGGCTCCATGGAGGAGGTGACATGGTTGTTGGGCTCTGTATGGTAAGTAGGGCTCCTATACATGGAGATGATGTACTGAGAGAGTATGGGAAACAACTCAAGCCAAGGCAGGGAGGTGAGAATCACTGGGGCATGTATAAGAAATATGAGTTATTAAGATTGGCTGGAGAACAGAACATGTGATGGTGAGCAATATCCAGAAGAGTAGGCTGGAGCAAACCATGGAAGTTATGAATGCATGCTAAAACATTTGAACTGTGTTTAGCATACAATGAGGAGTCACTGATTTTTTTTTTTTTTAAGGAAAATGAAAGATTGTACTTTATACTCTAAGTAGACTCAATCTAACAGAAGTATGTAGGATGCATGCATTCATTTATACATTTGCACTACATATGTTTACTAAGTGCCCACTGGACACCATGGACTATAGCAGGCCTGAGAATAGGATGGTGAGTTAGGTTTGTAGTCACTAACCACCTGGAGTTTACAGTCCAGTACAGATGACAGAGAAATAAACAGTAAAAATTGAGAGCTATGATTAAACATGCTATGATAGGTGCTATGAGAGCATATAGGAGGAACACCTATTCTGTATATGACAATCTTTTCCATGGTAGGTGTTGTCTTAGGCTGAGTTCTCTAGAGAAGAAAAACCAGTGCAACATATTAATATATATAGAGAGAGATTTATATCAAGGAAATGGATTATGCAGTAGTAGAGGCTGGAAAGTCCCAAGTCTGTGGGTCAGGCTGGAGGCTTCTTGAATCCCAAGATCGGCAAGTAAGACAGCAGGTAAGTTGCTAGTTCAAGTCCCAAGAACTGGAGGTCAGATGAGTAAGAGCCAGTGGCAGGATCCAGAGTGAGCAAAAGTCCATGAACCTTGTCAGAAAGTCCACCTAGACTGGATGCAGGCCACACCCCCAAGGAAACGCCCTTTCAACTGATGGCTATTCACAGCAGATCACATCATGGAGAAAATTACATTACTTCAAATCTCATCATGAACGTGACTACATCAGTATACTACTGCCAAACTACATCATAACTGCCGAACCACTGAGAATCACAGCCCAGTCAAGTTAACACACAGCCTTAAAGATCACAGTCCACCCGTTGTCACCTTGGCACCTGTACACATCTCCTTAAACCATATGTAATTTCTGAATAAAGACAATTATAGGCATACTTGCACCTAATATGGTACAACCAACACGCGTACAACTGAAAATGCACTAGCCCTGTTTAAGTCTTATATTTTACAAGTGAAAAAAACAAAAATATTTGATGCATACATACAAGGGAGAAATACTCACAACGATTACAGTCCTTGTTACTGCAACTGGTCGCGTGGTCGTAACCGGTATTTAGAACTACCTTCTTCCACCACCCATCCTGTATTCCCTTTGCCTTCAGCAAGCACTTCAGCTGGTCATGGTTCTTTGCCTGGTGAGGTGACCCAAACCTTCATTCCTGAAGGGTCTGGGCCATTAGTAATCATGTAGGAATTAGGTTGCTATAGTTTTCCATTGACTAATCACAGGATCACAGGGCATGGTAGTACTAAGAAAAGCCCTAAGGGATCTCCTGCATTCCAGACATACTGTTCTTTACCTCCATTATGTAATATCAATCCAATTTCCTTTCGATAATCAGGATGAATCCCACCAGCCAATATGATAACTCCCTTCTTTGCCTGATGATCCAGAGGCATAAGGAGCCCAAGTGGCCAGGTGGCATTCTTAATTTCCAGTTCAGTGGAATTGGTGATGTGTCTCCAGGTGGCAGCATTCCTCCCTTTGGAACTAAGATCTCTAGACCTGCAGAGCTTAGGGTCGCAGGGACAGTAAGCGAAAATTTTGTGAGTGGGTCACTAGGGGTAATAGTGTGTGGTGCCACTCCCATTTCCACCCTTGATTCCTGGACCCATGAATCCTGGCTATGGGAGAAGTATCACCATATATTGGACGTTGGTTTAGAACATATACAGCCTCCTGGAGAACACTGCTCCAACCCTGCAAGGTATTGCCACCTAGCTGGTGCCATAATTGTGTGATTAGAAGGCCATTCCATCATTCTATCAAGCCAGCTGCTTCAGGATAATGAGGAACATGGCAAGACCAGTGAATTCCATGAGCACATGCCCGTTGCTGCACTTCATTTGCTGTGAAGTGAGTCCCTTGTTCTGAGAAGATGTTGTGTAGGATACCATGATGGTGAATGAAGCATTCTGTAAGTCCATTGATGGTACTTTTGGCAGAAGCATTGCATGCAGGCAAGGCAAATCCATATCTAGACTAAGTGTCTATTCTAGTAAGAACAAAACGCTGCCCTTTCCATGATGGAAGTGGTCCAATGTAATCAACCTGCCACCAGGTAGCTGACTGATCACCTCGAGGAATTGTGCCATACTGGGGATTTGGTGTTGGTCTCTGCTGCTGGGAGACTGTGCACTCAGCAGTGGCTGTAGCCAAGTCGGCCTTGATGAGTGGAAGTCCATGTTGCTGAGCCCATGCATAACCTCCATTCCTGTCACCATGGCCACTTTGTTCATGATCCCATTGGGCAATAACAGGAAATGGCTGATTTCCACAGAATGCGTCATCCTATCTACTTGATTGTTAAAATTCTCCTCTGCTGAGGTCAGCCTTTGGTGAGGATTCACATGAGACACAAATATCTTCACTTCTTTGGCCCATTCTGAGAGGTCTATCCACATACCTCTTCCCCATACCTCCTTGTCTCCAATTTTCCAACCATGTTCCTTCCAAGTCCCTGACCATTCAGCAAAACCATTGGCCATAGCCAAGTTGACACACAGCCTTAACAATCACAGGTGTTATCCAGGCAAACAGGTAACTAAGAGTGCCTAGGCACCATGTTTGAAGGAAGGCCCAGAGAGTAGAGCCATCAGAGACAGCTGATGGAAGTCCCTGTAGGAAAGATAGTGGTTGAGGATGATCAGCACAGAGTGGGTGGAGGTTGGGGAAGGGGTCAGAGATGAAGCTAAAGAGATGGACAGGAGCAGGTTGAAGTTCTATCCTAAAGGCAATGACATAGTCAGAGCTTAGTTTTAGAAAGACTCTCATAGGCAGTATTATGGAGAATAGATTAGAAAATGGTGGTCAGGAGAGAGAAAATGGTGACCTGATTTAGGGCAATGGCAGTGGGAATGGAGAGAAGTAGCCTGATTAGAGAGATGAATTCCACCGTTGTCTCCCTGATTAAGTTGGCAAAATTTTTTGTCCCACCCAAATCCCAGGCAGAGATAAATTTCATTGTTATCTCCCTGGTTAAGTTGGCAAAATTTCTTTCTAGCCCATCTTCCATTGTGGATGAGCCTTCTGAGGATCCCAAATTATGTGGGGATTCTTTTAACTCCTTACAACACAGGACATACAAATCTCATTTTCTGCCTCTACCTGGTCATTAAGACCCAAATCACTGGAGTCTTAAGTTTGATATACATGCCCCTGTCCCCACTACACTATCCACAATGTCACCTCATATGCTTACCTCTCTGAATTTCAGCCCACTATTTTATATTGTCTTTCCTCTTCTTGTAAGATTAGGTGTTGATTTAAAACATTTGTTACATTTTATCCAGATTTTCTAGGTTTGTTTCAAACAGGAGGGTTTTCTGTTACTTTAGTTTGTCACGGAGTCCTGGTGGCACAGTGGTTTGTTAAGAGCTCAGCTGATAACCAAAAGGTTGGCAGTTTGAATCCACCAGCCACTCCTTGGAAACCCTATGGGGTAGCTCTATTCTATCCTATAGGGTTGCTATCAGTTGCAATCGACTTGATGGCAATGGGTTTGATTTTTTTGTTGTTGTTTAGTTTGTCATATAGCTGGAATAGGTATTATATTATATCTCACTATTTGAGGGGGAGGAGTGTGAGGGTATGGTAATAGATGAGAGGAAAAATAGATTGATTAACTCAGTGCATATTGAGATTTTCAGAAGTATTTTTCAAGGCCGTGTCAGGCCCCCGCCCCCCACCTCAAAAAATCTGCAGTTTATAGACACTTTCCTCAACCCTGCAGTTCTATTTCCCCTACATCCCAAAACTAGTGCAAGAAATGAATCACATAGCCTTTTATATTTGGATTAATCAGATGCTAACTCTTTTAAAACAAGACACTACGACAGTGACTGGAATTTCACAAGGTTGTTAGTACCTGTAACTAATCCCCAAATCTCATCATTTGGATTTTATATGGCTACTTAAGCTCTCCTGCTATGTATCATCTGATGTCATGCCAAAGCAAGAATGGGGTCCATGTGGAAAATCCAGATAGCATAATTTTCATTAGATTTAGGCTTGATTTCCCATCTTCCTCTATCTTAGCTATTGAAGAAAGCTGAAAGTTTGTAGGAATGAGACATATGGCCATTTAGGATTCTGTGGGAGTGAGTACATCAGAACTCTGGGTTTATGAAGATTAGACACAACCTAATGGAAGGTCACTATGAGTCAGAATCGACTCGCTGGAAACGGGTTTGTTTTTTTTTAATGGAAGGTGTGTGAAACTGATGTGAAGAACATATCCACAAGGATTCGCATTTCAGCATGGACCCATATTTATACTGATTGTGTCTTAAAGCTTCTTCAGAACTCCTTCAGGAAGGGTACTCTTGCCTCTAGGGTTTTGTGCTGAGGTTTTTCTTAGTCTGATTTCTCCAACAAGCTGTGACTTCATTTGCTTTCTACATTCCAGGATTTTGTAGTCATTATATAGATTCACATCTTGTCTCATGACATAATTATGCTATCATTTTTTTGAAAAGCAGTATTTCGGGTATTTCAGTGGGAACCTGAGAGGGACTAGAATTGGATGTATGTGTCCAGTCCACTATTTTGACTAAAAAAAAATTGTTCTAAGCTTATGATCAATTTGTGAGATGGATGGTAATGCAAGTATTAACTCTTTATAGTTCTTTGTAATAAAATTAATAACCATTTCAATGTAATACTTTCTAAAAATGCAGTGCTTATACTTAAACACTCCCAGCTTGATCTTTGGGATGAATTACCCATTTGAAAGTAATAAGGGTCCATTTATATAATTGTTTTTTGTTCCTGCAAATGACAAGTCTAATTCCAAATGTAAACAGAGGAGTCAGAACTATACTACTTATATAGAAAATACATAAAAGAATAAATAATTCTTTAAAAGAATTATTTATTCTTTTATGTATAGTCTATATAAGTAGTATGCTAGTATGTAGTATGGTTCTGAACTCTTATAGTTGAAATGTTAGTAAGACTTTAGATTGAATTAGTATATTTCATGTAAAATCATGTACATAAACAACGGCAAACCACTCTTTCAGTAATGGCATCAGTGTATTCTCTTATTTTGGTGGTCTTGTACCTAAATTATAACATAAAATTTTCTTCTCTTGAAAATACTTGGAAAAAGCCATTATTCTGGCCATTGTTTAATACCTCCTATTGAGAAAATTTTTCTTTAGAAGTCGAGATGGGTATTTCTTATACCTGCCCATGGAATAGGCCGAAATGTCATGCTAACCCAAAAGTAATGAATACAACTTGCGCCCAGATTATGGTCTCTAAATACCATTTCTTAGTAAAAGGAACTGGGGCTGACTGGCTTCTTCTGGTCTATGGCAGGAAATATATAAGATCACAAAAAGATACCTTATTTTTCCAGAAAGTAAAGAAACTAGAAAATACTAATGGATCCTGTCAAAAACACACAAAAATCAACAGGAAAGGGCTCCCATTGGTGAAAAACAGGATACTATGAGCACCAAAAAGAATAACAAACACAATTGAATGAAAAATGTTGAGTCCACTGATACTCAAATGAAAAAAAAGAGAAAACCAAATGCAACCACCACTCATTGGACACCGTTAGAATTAACTCCTTGCTCCAAAAATTGGCAATTAAAAGGAAAGAAATAAGTAAGCATTTATCCTGTCTTTCCTATACAGATTATTTCTGGGCAACTAAACATTGTTGTTAGATGCGGTTGAGTCAATTTCGACTCATTGTGACCCCGTGTGACAGAGTTGAACTGCCCCATAGGGTTTTGTAGGTTGTAATCTTTATGGGAACAGCTTGCTAGGTATTTCTCCTAAGGAGTCCCTGGGTGGGTTCCAACCAGTAACTTTTCAGTTAACAGCTGGTGTTTAACCCTTGCGCCACCAGTTAATGAGGGAAAGTTCTTTTATACAGAAGCATTCCAACTAATATATAGGGAAGAAATTATAATAGTAGGCATTTAATGTTTTGCAATCCCTAATGAAATAATTAAGGAGCCATGGTGACACAGTGGTTACGGTGGGCGGCTGCTAACCAAAAGGTCAGTGGTTTGAACCCACCAGCCACTCTGTGGGAGAAAGATGTGGTGGTCTGCTTCGGTGAAGATTTACAGCCTTGGAAACCATATGGAGCAGCTCTCCTCTGTCCTGTAGTGTCACTATGGGTCAGAATCAACTCAACGGCAGTGGTTTGGTTGGTAATGAAATAATTGGTCCTTTATAACACTAAAGAAAGGATGTTTTCATTTAATCCCTTGTAACATACAGTGTCCTAAGATTTTATACAGTGTCCAAGGAGATATGTATATATATATATGTATATATGTATGTGTGTGTGTGTGTGTGTGTGTGTATGTGTGTATACATGCTCATATATGCATATATATGAAAAGAAAAATAGAGAGGTAGAGCAAAATCTAAAGAAATATGGAATCTGGGTAATGAGAATATGGAGGTTATTGCCTATCTTCTCTACTATTGAATATGTTTGCAAATTTTCATAATAAAAATTAAAATAAATGCAGTTTGAGTTGATAGAAAGGACTAAAGTGGGAATTTAAAGGTCTATATTCTAGTTTTAACTCTATGTTAAGGGCACGTTTTAAATAAGATGTCACTTCTTTGAATATCCATTTCCTGATCTATAAAATAGTTTGAACTACATTATGGTGTTCCAAAACTTATTAATTGGAATTCTGATCTGGGGAAAAAATGATTCTGTGTTTAATATAAGTTTGGAAGAACCTACATATAATATTTTCCCTTATAGAGTCACAATACATATTAGCATTTTTAAACCTTCGAGAACTTGTGTAGCAAACAACTAACCAATCAACCAGTTGAACCTCTTTAGTTCAGTGTTTCCCAAACAAGTCTAATGAAAATATGCCTTCCCCTTGTTTTTTTCATTTAACACATATGAAACTTTAGGGAAAACCTGGACTACATGATCTCTAAGATCCCTTTTGGCTCTGAAATTCTACAAGTCTATGATTCTGTAAGTCTTTTAAATGTCTATAGAAAATCAAAATAACCCAGTTAATACAGTAGGAAAAAAATCAATCAAATCAGTTCTCCGACAGAAGCGCCTTTAGAATTCAATCCAAATGTTTTATCAAGTAGCCCCAGGTAGACCAGCTTGAGTGTTTAAAAAAAATAATCTTGGCAGCATCCTATGAAATCCAAGCTTTGTTGAATTTGTGAAATGCTGAGCTTGGGCAAAGCAACAACATTTATTTGGTCTATCGAAATGATCAATACCGATTGCTCAACAGTCAGGTTGATTGACGTCAATGAGAAATCTCTGCAATGGGGAAAGCTGGCCCTCTGTGTATTGCCAAGAATTACAGAAACGACCACCATGGCACACGTTGGGAGCAGTTTAATATTTGACCTGGAACATTTTGTAACCACCGTATTTCCTCCATATAATTTTGCTAATCTTCATTCAATTATTAAAATTCATAGGATGATGAATAAAAATCTATAGAATGTAAGGAGGCCCATGACTATCATCAGAATTGTTGATTTCTTTTAAAAGACACACAATTTTTTGTCTATTTTATCCTTTCAGAAAATAAATTGAGAACTTTTAAAATAGAAGTACAACCCACCCCGCTCTTCCTTAAGAAATAAAAGGCTACTGTGGGTAGCTTTCCTGTATTTGCCTCTTGTAGAATTTTTGGAGAGGTTGGGAAGTGAGAGGAGAGGGGGCAGGCAAGTGAGTGAAAGTGATTAATTACCAACATAACCAAAAGCCTACCCTGTTCTGTGTCTGTCCTGCAATTATACTATGTGTGATTTTCTTTAAACTTTTTATTTTGAGGTAATTATAGATTCACTTGCACTTGTACGAAATAATACAAAGAGATCTCATATACTCTCTATTTAGTGTCCCCCAATCACAATAGCTTGCAAAACCATATAGTACAATATCGTAACCAGGATTACAATGTACGATTTTAAAAGAGTTTATATGAGATGCCAAAGGTAAAGACAGAAGAAAGGAAGGGACCAAAGTACAATTTCTACTTGAACTTCGTTTGAGATTTCCTACGTATCTCCCATGTTTTAAGAAAAGAGATCAAAATTATTATGTTTTATCGGTACCAAGGCGTCCTGAGGATTTCACTTTCTGTACTTGTGGAGATAAATCACACATGATTTTGTGTATAGCGAAAGCATTAACATACGCAATAATCACTCTTAGACATAAGCGTATACAGTATGATTTTTTCATATTCCCATAAACCTCCCCCTCAAAAAAATATGTATACCACTGTTGTCGGGTCAATTCCATCTCCTGGCAACCCTACAGGACAGAGTAGAGCTGCCCCATAGTGTTTCCAAGGCTGTAAGTCATTAGGGGAGTAGGCTGCCACATCTTTCTTCCATGGAGCAGCTGGTGGGTTCAAACCACTGACCTTTTAGTTAGCGTCTGAGTGCTTTAACCACGGCACCACCAGGGCTCAAAAAGTATATATATGTGTGTGTGTGTGTCTATATATATACATATATGCGTATGTATATATATATGTATATATGGCTGTCAAATGTTTCAAGGTGCAAACTAATAAAAATTTATTTTATTTTTATTTGCAAAAACAAACGTATTGAAATCTAGACCTAACTAGAAGATCTCATGGATTGAATCTGCTGTCTTATGAAATTTTAAATCTATGATTTATTTTGAATCTGATTGGAAGGATGGTACGAAACACCTCTGTGTTTCGGACATTACGAAATGTTAACACAGAACTCTCAGCAGGGTGTTGACTGGTCCCTTGCCATTGACTTTTACCAGAATTTTACTTCCATGCATACATCTATGACTGTGGAAGAATCATTTCTCTATTCTCCCTTAGTAATATTTATTCAAATGCTTGTTCCAGAAACCTGCTGCAGCCATAGGTGCATTATCTGTTGTTGCCCACTGCTCAGGTCCTTGGTGGTGCAAACGTGTGTGTGTGCTGAGGGTAAATATTTGACCACTGTTCCAGCCACCATTGCACAGCCCCTGAGTGACCCTGCATTAATTAACTGAGAATTTCAGGGCTTTGAGTCTGATTGAATCAAAATATTGTTTTTACAAGTTGATGAAGGCTCTTGATTGATGTGAGCTCTGCTGATTCTTTAAAGGATTAAACCGTATGTACAGATCACAGAGTCCTGGCTGTCACTACTTAAATGGGGATTGTTTTTTAACAAAGCTTTTTAAAAAAGAAAAAAGTGCTACGGTGTGTGTTTCCTCCCCATGGGTACCATGCATTTCAGTGAGCATGTATGTGTCTAAGTATAAAAGAGAATTAGAAATATTGAGGGAAATGGTTGAGAAAAAAAATTATTTAAAATAAAGAGGCAGAAGAGAAAGAAAAAGAAATGGGTGGGGGAGAAAGAAGGGCTTGGCTTCCATTCATCCTGAAAATATGTTTGGTGTGTGCATCTCCCATGGTAAAGCCTGCCATGTTTTACCCGGGGTGCAGGAGAGGAACATAATCATCGGGGTCTGAACTGGTCAAGGCTTAGAGGAGTTGAATGGCACACAGCATCTCCAGTGAGATATACTTGCATGGCCCTGGGTCACACAGCTCTCTTGCCTGCCGAACCCAAGAGCCCCACGGCATGAGTGAGATGTGACAAGACCTAGAGTCAGGCCCTCGTCCAGAGAAAGGGCAAGACAAGAAAAGCTCAAGGGGGAAACTGGCGGGAATAGAGACAGAAGGAGGAGGAGCTCAGATCCCTGCCGCCACCCCTCCTCCCACCAAGCCCCTTCCTTGTTAATGGGAAATATCCACATCCCCAAGCAAGGCAAGACTCAGTGTGTTGCCTTCTATATTTCTCTTACTCAGGACCTCTTATATTGGTCCCATGTTGATGTTTTTTCCACCTGCAAATTTACCAAACTTTAATCTAATTTCATTGTGCACCTGTTAACTTGAAAAATGACTTGTTCTCATGGACTCTGTGTTGTGTAATGAATCAAAACCAATCAGCATAGAGAAGAAACAATAAAACGGAGTACAAATCATCATGTGCCCAGAGCAGGGAGATTGCTGAAGGACTTAGCCAGCAATCCCTTATGCAGCTTCTGAGAATGAACCAGTGCTTTTTAAATACTTCTGGGAACATGCCACTTCCCTTAGCTGCCTTTTGGGACAAATGAGCTGGAATCCTGGATGCCTTTCACTTTTTTATTCTCCTTTCACTTGTACCATGAAAGGGGTCCTGAAAATTGGTTAGCTCATAACGTGTTATACGGTGGGCAGAACATGGTAATGTGTAACAGTGACTTGAAGCATGGAAAAAGAGGAATTGGTAAGAAGTAAAACTGTATAAGCCTAAGTCATACACACAAAGCTGCAATGAGGACATTTAATAGTTTGTCAATAAGTACATACCTTTAAAGTTAAACACAGAACCAGGGAAGACAGGTAAAACAAAGGAGAGTGCTAAGTAGTATGTGGTCAGTGAGGAAGACCACCACGGGGCTGTGGGTCTTTAGAGGGACCTTGAAGGAGATGTTGCTATTGCTGTAAGCAGCAGTTAAGTCAGCTGCCAACTCATGGGGTCCCCTTGCACAACAGTCCTGTGCCATCCTCATGATTGGTTGCAAATCAGACCGCTGTGATCCACAGGGTTTTTGTTGGCTAATTTTTGGAAGTAGATCGTCAGGCCTTTCTTCCTAGTCCATCTTAGTCTGGAAGCTCTGCTGAAACCTGTTCAACAACACAACAACACTCAAGCCTCCACTGCAGACGGGTGGTGGCTGTGCATCAGGTGCACTGGCAGGGAATCGAGCACAGGTCTCACGCACGGAAGGCTAAAATCCTACTACTGAACCACCACTACCCCTACCAAGAGAGATGGTAGATGTGAATGCAGTGAGAGCAGAGGGAACTGTCCTAAATGGCAAAAGGAGAAGTTGTAAGAAATCAGGGTATTAGGCTTGGCTGAGGCGGGAGTATGATATGAGTGAAGAACTGAAAGTTCAGGGAGGTGGCTTCCTGACAGAGGACCTGGAATCATAGACCAAGATGCTGAAAGCCGACATGATAGAGATCTGCTGTAGAAATCTGAGCAGAAGGATGGCAGCAGGCAAAACTGAGCTGTGAGGACTCTTTTTCCCCTTTGTCAATGTAACTGTCAGAAGCCACAGAGGCAAACCTTAAATTAGTGGGTCTTCAGTCTGGCTAGTTATCAGAACCATCCAGAGGATTCTAAAAAATTGTAAGTTCCTGGTTGCTTAGGCCAGTGCTTTCAAACTTTAAAGTGCATCCAGATGACCTGAGGATCTTATTAAAAGGCAGATTCTGACTGAGTAGGTCCCTGGGGATCCGAGATTCTGAAAGCTCCAAGGTGTGTGATGCTGTGGGACCCTGGGCCACACTTTGAGTAGCAAGGCCCGATGTGATAACCAGTTATGTTTAGGACCCTCTGCCCGAGAGGATGTAAGTTTCAAGGAAAAATGTAGCTGTAGTAACCTATCTGGATGAAATTTTACATCATTTCTTTAAGCAATGAGAAATGAAGAGGTAAGTTGGTTTTTTTTTTAAGCACTATAACTTGACCATAAAATAATGAGACTGTCTTTTTTTCATCACATATGAAATAAGTCTCATTCTATTTTAGAATTGCCTTTAGTGAAGTGGGATTTAAAAAAAAAAAAGTCTTAAATTTTCTCTGGAATATACAAATAATATTCTTCTAGGTCATTCTTCCTGTTTGAAGAACCAAGCTGCCATTATTTCAAAAGAAAGGGAGGAAGGGTGAGAGGAAAGAAGGGAAGAAGGATAAGGGAGGGAAGCAAACAGGCAAGCTTTAGAGTCCCCGTGGGTATTGCTTGACTTGGAAACAAAATAAACCTGTGCTGGAAAGAGAAGAGATATATAATTGCACCTAAATTATATCTGTCTATATACGTACACGTATTTGATACACATTTATATTTTATATAAATATTTAATATATATTGTATGTAATAATATATTAAAATTATGTCTAGAGAGAGAGAGCCCTGGTGGCACGGTAGTTAAGAGCTATGGCTGCTAACCGAAAGGTCAGCAGTTGAAATCCACCAGCTGCTCCTCGGAAACCCTACAGGGGTAGTTCTACTCTGTCTTATAGGGTTGCTATGAGTCAGAATCAACTTGACGGCAAGCATTCTATAGAGAGAGAGAGAGACAGGAAGAGAGAGAACCAAGCTGGTGGAAAATAAATCATTTAATTCTAATTATAGTAATAATAATAATAAAGTTAACCTTTTTTGATACTTGCCAGTGGCAGACAGCCTTCCGAGAACCACACATGTGTAACACACTTCACTAAAACAAACATTTTTAAATCAGACATAGCTACAGCCAATACACGTGGACACCTTCATCTCCCACCTTCTTTTTTATGCTTGCAAAAGTCGCATCTTCCCCTGCAGGCAAAAATCCTGCCTTTTTCTGTGAAGGTCCAGGGATTCTCTCTGTGCTGTGCTTCTGAGTGCATGCGGGGCCTCCATTTCCTTACGCTGACCAGCCTGTGGAAAAGACAACTGTGTCCGCTCCAGTTTTAGAAATGAGGTTTGAGCCGTCGCCAAGAAGGCCAAGCACTCATCAGGTCATATTCATTCCCCTTGAAGTTGGGGAAAATTGTTCTGGTCTTCTGTGTTTGGGCACATGGGAGAGCTTAGGACTGAGGCTTGGACTTCTGGTGGCGGACTGCAGAAGATTAAATATTCTTGCAGAATAGTAGTGCATAAAATGCAATAGAATGCTCCCCTCCTTCACTATAACTGTCTTATTATCTTGGGCTCAGGTGTGTTGCATAAATATACAATAATGGGACTAACAAGATGGTTTGGGGGTCATGAAGGGATAAACCATGGCGTAATCCAGCTCCAAAAGCTGTTCTGGTAATGAAAATTGTAGAGCAGTCTTGTGGCTAGTTTTGTAATAAAGATATACAAAGATGAATATAGGTTTCCAGGAATTAATCTGAAAGCATTTGATCCAATTTATACTGGAGTGGCTGCATTGAAGGCAGCTTGGTAGACAGGATTCCAGTTTAGGTTGATAGAGTGCTTTGGGATCCCAGGGAGGAAGGGTTCTCTGTAATTGGGAGATGATTTTATTTTCGAAATGCCCATCTCTTGGCTTTGTCAAAGGCCATGCATCTGTCTGCCTCCCTGTGAATGGAGCCAGGCACAGGGCATTGAACCCCGTGGTGCAAGCTTCTGGTTCGGTATTCAGAACAACAGACAGACTTCCAGTTTTAATCTTTCAGGGGGGACCCCAGGACTCACTACATGTTATGTTGTGATTGTTCTGTGGGCCAAGCAACATTAGACCTATGAGGGGGAAGACTCCAGACAGCTTTATGTCGCCTTGTCCTTCACCCTTTCATTTTTGACCTGCTAAAAGTGATCGAGTTTAAGGCTCCGAAGAGTTTCCTCTCTGAAACCAGGAGCTTGGGTCTGAGGAGCACGTGGTAACCTTCTTACTTTATCCTTCAAAGTGTGTCATTCTCTGGCAGATGGCCAGGTTAGGGACAGAACTGGAGGCAGCTGAATTCAGCCCATGACTCTCAAGAATTCCTGGCTCATTCTTACTAAAACAGCCTCACACCAACCAAAGAATGTTGACTCTGCCTACCTTATTGTAATGCTATCTGTTTGATTCTCTGAACTGCCAGTGCAGAGAAAAGTTTCTTTAAGAACATTTAGAATCAAAACGCATTTGATGCCTTCCATTGACTTTTCTTTTTTAAGTGGCATTAGGGAATTATTCTCTTCAAATCCTGCCTGGGTAGCTGTTAAGAGAGGCCTGTGTTAAAACTCCGGTTCTGCAGAAGATGAAACAGAAAGCATTTGACTTCTAGCACTCTCCCTTAGAACTTCTGGGCCTCTTGTTTGTAATTTATTTAGTTCTTTTCATCGATTTAAATTTTAACATATATGAATTTATGTATTGCACACATATGAGTTTTTTGTATTTAACGATTCACCATAAAAATGTATCATGGTTATCTGAACACATTTTTAATCCCAATTTGAAATGCTACTGTCGCAATAATCAAAAAGAAATCTATAACACATTTTCATTCGTGGCAGGAATTTTCACTTACTATCTTCGTATCAGTATTAGAAAAGTTGACTATATAATTGTTTGTTGCAATGTATGGAAATGAAATGTAGTTATTACTGAAGGCGTTTTTTTTCATTCTTAATTCTATCTTAATATTTCCCTAAATTGTGTATCTTGGCCTGTACACTGTACACATAAGGTGACGCAAGATGTGAACTGCCTTCAAAAACAAATAAAAAAGCAGTTTGCTTTCAGCTTAAAATAGCCCACAGCTAAAATGAAGGATATAGCTCTGCAGCCAACGAACCTGGAGAGAGTTTAATCATTTACCCTGCAGATTACAACTTAAGGCTTTTTCAGAGAATTTTAAAAAATATATATCTCCAAATTTGCTTATTACTTAGATAAATCACCTTTTTAATTTAGTACGAAAGAACCAAGCTTTTTCATCTTTTTTACCTTTAAACTATCTTAGCTTAGATGATCTATAATGGGAGATGGGAGTGGTATTTCTAGATGCAGAAAATGAGAAAAAAAATGCATTTTCAATTGTCAGTAATATTTAATTTCTATCAATTTCTTAATTGTTCTTCTGAAAAGCAAAGCTTTAATGTGTCAACCTAAATTACAATACAAAAGAAAGCTGAAATTATGCTGTTAACAGTTCCCATTTTCAGATATTACTGATTAGATTAAATTATTTCTTATAATTTCACTATAGAAAAGCTGTATGTCTAGTCATATCACTACGTCAAAATGAAATTAAGGAGAAACAATTTCTTAACAGTGTTTGCAGATTTTTCTTTTTTTTTTTTTTTGAGAATGAAAAGTTGCATCTTATTTTGCCCATGATTTGTTGTTATTAAAGGCTCTTGTCAGGGAATTAAACTTTTTAGGTCTGGGCATTGCCTTAAAAATACAAAACCTATCATGATGCAGGTTTTATAATAAAAATTAGACTGATTTTAATTTAAAGAGATTTATAAGTGGTTCTCTTAGGAATTTTGTTGTTTTATTCACCAAGTTAGTAGACCAATAGAAACGTACCAACGACGTTTAGCTTGCAAGTTAATGAAAAACAAATCCCCCATTGAAATAAATACGATATTTTTTCCTTTTACTATAAAGAGATCAAGCTCATGCCTAAGAAACTTTTCAAAGAGAAAACTCAACTGGATTTCTTTCTCAACGTGTTTAAGATCAAATAGCTTCTGCATGATGCAACTCACCGTTTATTTGGAAAATCTCGCCTTCTTAGAATTCACTGTTGTCATTTCGTGGACAGGAACATTTTTCAATATGACACAAATGTGTAAAATAGAAAAAAATGGAAGGAATCAGAAAAGCATTTTAATCTTAATTATTCATATATAGGGACCTTAAGAACATGCTTATTGTGCACAAGAAAACCATACTCGTGTTGTAAAAGGATACTAAATCAATGTGTATTTAACTTCAGATGAAAGTAGCGAAGCAGAAACAAGCATCTATTAGTAAAACATTATATGGGTTACATTTGTGATGAGAATCCTAAGGATTTTTCTGAATATGTTAAGGTTTTTGGATAACTCAGTGATGAAAGCTTACAGCAGAGAAACTGTATTTCTTAACACAAATTTGTAAGGACAGCTTTGATATCTCTATCTTTAATGTTTCAAAGAAGCTTTGTTAAAGTCCAGTTTCTGTAAAACGTATACTTGGAAAGTTCAGATCACAGGAAAAGAAGACTTTTAAATATTCAAGGAATATTTGTTTTTTAAGAAAGCTTGGAAGGATTGCCTGGCAAGGCCTATTTTTAGGATAGTGCACACCTGTGCCCAATACTGCTTCCTACCTTCTCGTAGGGAAGGAAAGTAGGTGATTAGGTTTCTAACTGCTATTTACAGCTAATGATCAGTTTGTTCTTTTCTTTCCAAATATGCAGATTAAGATAATAAAAGAAGAGACAATGGACCACTTGGGGAATTAACGGTTCTTCCCAGGCTCCATCCTGGCATCTGTAGTGTCTGTGTGCTCTTCCGGCCCTGCCTGGGAGTGCGCATGTTTGTATATACAGGTTTCACCGGCAGACCTAATTTCAGAATACATAATGCATGATTTTGAAACCAATTTGTTATTGTAATAAAATATTTTTTAGGAATGCATGGGAGTACTCGAGAGGAGAATGTTAAATTATACATGCATTGTGGCCGAGTGGATTCATTTAGCTCAGTCTGCAGGTGAATCTCCCCGTGACCTTGGCACTTGCTGGCTAGTATAGAATAACAATCAAAGCTTGGATTGGAAATCCGACCATTTCCAAATATTAACAACTTCTTTCAAAGGAAAGGCTGATTTCAGCATTTATGCTAATGGGAACATCAGTATCTCTTTCAGAGTTTTTAGGGGAGGGGGAGAGTTAAAAAAAAAAAAAGCAGCCACAATTCTAGTCCAGGTCTGTTTGGCAAATGATGCGTCCTATTTGGGGTAATACATGTTCATGTTTTTGGGGCAGCAGGTGTGCTAATGCAAGGCAGGTTTCCTCAAACTGCCGTGTTTAGGGGATGTTACAAATGGAAAGACTATTTAAATGCCCACAAACACATTTTTAAAAAATTCAAAGCCCTTTTCTGAAAAGTGGGGGGAAAAAATCAAAGGAAAAAGGCCCAGGCTTTGGGTTTTGCTCACTTATGTTTTTAGTAGTTGTTAAATGACCTATAAAGTCACTTTTCTAAGAAAAGAAACATAAAGGAATTTGGTAACCGAAAGAGCGGAGGGGGGCTGCTGAGATGTTTCCTTCTAGCTTCTAACAGAAACTAGACTGGCTATTTTCTGTGGTGTTTTGAAGGGCATTTGCCGTGTTCAGCTTTCTTTCTTTTCTCACCGATTTAGTTGGAGAATATAAATATTGAGACTATTTATTTTTCCTGCCAGAACAGTTGGTTTGGTTGGGGTTGTGTTTTGTTTTGTGTTTGAAAGAACAACCGACAAAAGGGGAGGTATCATCTACATTTTGCTTAGTACATTGGTTTATATTCAATATCCTTTTGTGAAAAAAAATCCTTCAATTAGCATTTCTCACCAAAACAAAGAGTTCTGTTCAAGGCTCGTTACTGAAAAATTCTAAGGCATAGAACATCGCAGCCTGTTGCCATGAAAATGATTTGTGAGTCATATCTTCATTAAGGGGGCACTTAGGCTAGAAAATATGCAAGCAAATCTTGACTTGGGATGGGAGCAAAACAAATGGATGAAGCCTGCAAATGTCCTCTCCAACTTTAAAAGGTAATCTCCGTCTTCACGTGCTGGTTGAATATGTACTCTGGGATGCGAAGAAAGAGAAAGCACTGGATACTGATTCAATGGGATGGCCTTGGCACAGAAAATGTTCTGTTTAGAGAAAATGTGGCCGGGTGGCCAGTTTTATACTATTAGAGGAAGCCCCTTCAGTGTCCCAAGAATGGAAAATGGGGATCTCTCCTAGACGTGACACTCGCTAGCCATTCTCCATCTACTTTAACTGCAGAGCAAGAGAACTTGGGCTTCATCTTCACATGGAGAATTAGTTTAAGGTAAGAAAAATTGTGAGTGTTTGAATGGATTACCCAGAAATACAGCATCCATCTCTGGTGTTTTAAGTCTAGCAGGAGATAACTTTGATTTTGATCTGCCATCTTCAGAGACCTCTTGGTCTGACATATATGGCACATGCTTTAGGGTATTAATAGGTCCCAGGGCTCTCTGGCATGCAGAAACACATCTTCAGGGGGGATCAGTTCAGGGGGAGGGAGTAAAAGTAACTACCCCAAGAGAGGCAACTCTGCAAGTCTCAGGCTAGGCCTGGTCCACAAATGCTATGGCTCTGGATTGAGCAAGAAGCTTAGGCAAAGTGTTTTCTACCCAAGTGGATACAAATCCAGGTATCTCCAGAACTAGCCTTTTATCCTAGAGACCGAACAAAATTTGCGCTGCTTTTTAGTACCCTAGAACTGGTCCAAGATTTATGAGAACACAGAGAATTTCATCAAGTATACACCGTCCCCTTGATGTAGCAATGCAGGTTAGGCACATGCTGTAGGTTGCACTGGTGCATTCAAAACACCCCAGCTTAGAGGATGCTGATGGCAGCTGAAGTGGAGAATGTGAAAAAAGGGACTAACCTGTGTGGTAGAGTGAAAAACAATGCTAAACCTAGACTTAAAGAAAGACCTAGATTGGGCTAGGTGATCTTGGACAAGTCATTTAACCCATCCTCATCTATGAAATATGGGGTTAGCTTATTCTTCCCTGAGTTCTGAGGAATTAATGAGAATATGCATGAAGATGATTTTGTAAACAACTTCCAAACCAAAAACAAAACAAAACAAAACAAAAAACAAAACCCATTACCATCGAGTCAATTCCAACTCATAGTGACCCCATAGGACAGAGTAGAACTGCTCCATAGGGTTTCCAAGGAGAAGCTGGTGGATTCGAATTGCTGAACTTCTGGTTAGCAGCTGATCTCTTCACCACTGTGTGACCAGGGCTCTGTAAACAACTTAACCTGAAAAAAATCTGTTGCCATCAAGTTGATTCCAACTCATAGCGACTCCATAGGACAGAGTAGAACTACCCCATAGGGTTTCCAAGAAGCAGTGGTGGATTCAAACTGCTGAGCTTTTGGTTAGCAGCTGAGCTCTTAACCACTGTGCCACCAGGGGGCCATAAACAACTTAGTGCCCTGTAAACACTGAGTTATGATGGTAGCCTTTGGAAAAAATGACCCACTGTTAATTTTTTACTCCTTGGCACCACCTTGTGTCCAAGCTACTACTCTTGAATTTTAACTTTTCACAGTACAAAAAGGACCAGAGGTCACTGAAGAATTGACTGGAGTTTTCTTCTTAATGCTACCAGTATGAAAAGCATTTGAAGGAGCTATCTAGGGCCCTCACTACTCCCTTAGAATTAGCATCAGATACAAATGTTTGGCAGTAGATGTTTTCCTACCACTCAGAAGACAGCAATGGAGAGGTACTCCCAAACCTGTCAGTTCCAGTTTTTGTTTTTGCTTTTTTTCCTAAGAGAACAATGGGGTTCCCCAAAGTTAGATATGTTGCTTAGCTACTGGCATTGAAGACCATAATGTGGAGATGACAGAGTTTTGGAGAAACTAGCTTCTAATTCTTATAACCTGAGCAGACCTGACCATTAGGCTTACAGAGACCTCAGCAGTACAATAGTGACATATTAAGAGTAAGAATGGGTTAGGCTAGAAAAATGATACGGCTGAAGGTTTAATTGCCAGAGGTTAGCCAGGGCACCAGTTGTAGAGTTGTGCCTGACCCATGTCCCTGTTTGTAATGACTTTGAACTGGTGGATGGAATGCAGTGGAGGCAAGTGCAAAGGAAGGAGGGAGTAGAGGAGCCAGAGTCTCAGGATAGTGGCAATAACTAATCCAGTGTAGTGATGTTAGAACTCATATCTTGGAGTAGCTGGATACTTGATAGTATTTTAGGGTAGAGGAGGCAAGTCCTACTTTTAAGAAATGGGACCTAGGGTTGGCAGTAGTAGAAGTGAGTCAGGGGCTATCATCTTGGAAGGGAACAATAGCGTAAAGCAGGTTAGATCCTTCTAGGGTAGAAGGCCCTTGTGACTACTGAGTGGGAGTGGAAGCTGCGGCTCAGTAGGCCTGCAGCCCTCAGTCCAAGAGAAGCTGGGGTTATGGCAGAGAGTGAGGATGAGGATCATGACATGTAGCAAGGGTTATTTCTCATTGACTCAGGATGGGGGGAGGTTGAACTTAAAAGTCAAAGTTCTTCAAGACTTATAGACTGACATTAGTGACAAGTATTGTCATGGATTGAATTGTGTCCCCCAAAAATATCTGTCAGCTTGGCTAGGTCATGACTTCCAGTATTGTATGATTGTGTAATCTGGTTTCCTTATGTGTTGTGAACTCTATCCCTATGATGAGGTTATATGTGATTTCCTTACGTGTTGTAAACTCTGTCACTATATATACTGATGAGGTATAAAAGATTGGATTGTGTCTTAATCCAATCTTGTTTGAGATATAAAAGAGAGAGGCAAACAAACACACATGGGAACCTCACACCACCAAGAAAGCAGTGCCAGGAGCAGAGTGTGTCCTTTGGACCTGAGGTTGCTGCGCAGAGAAGCTCCCAGACCAAGGGAAGACTGATGTATCACAAGGACGTTCCTCCAGAGCCGACAGAGAGAGAAAGCCTTCTCCTGGAGCTGATGCCCTGAATTTGGACTTGTAGCCTACTGGCCTGAGAGAGAATAAATTTGTCTTTGTTAAAGCCATCCACTTGTGGTATTTCTGTTAGAGCAGCACTAGATGACTAAGACAGGTATGAAGTACATGCTTTCTTCAGCCTATTCTTGGACTTGACCAAATAACTTGAAACTATACTCTGACTTATAACCTATTAAGTCTTTGCTGTTATGTCTTGTTTGGATTATAACTTAAGCGTTTCTTGCATAACCTCAACTCATTCCTTTATTATAAAGAAATTCTAAAGAAATGTTTTAGTCACTTCAGGATTTGATTTATGGGTCTTCATCTGACACATTGTTATATCATTTCCCTCATGGCTGTTTTGTCTTCCCACCTAGACTATAAGTTCTTTGAGAATAGGTGTCTATACCTTTTTGTAAAAAAACTGTCTCTCTTAATAAAAAAACATTCCTAGGACTTAAAAACAAAACACCTCAAGAACCCAAGCCTGGGCGCATGACCAATTTGGCATGACAATCAATTGTCTACCGTGTTTTGGACATCTGGGTGGGGAGTGGTCAGGGCGCAACGTGGGAGCATGCTAGAGGTGTGATACTGTACTTAGATTATTGCTGTTTCACTCCACCTGGAGCCCAGGGAGTAACCAATTACAGCCCCTAATGCTGTAGATTATCACATGTGATATTCATGCACATGAAAACTGGACTTTTAGACCATGCATTCAGGGGCTAATCACCCTATTTAACACCCCTCCATCAACTAAGTCTCAGTCTTCATCTTCATTTGTAAAGACTCTGGGTACTGCCATTTAAGTGAACATTTCCAGAGCGATATTTTGAATCGCTGGTGTTAAAACTGCAACCAAATGGTTTACAGCATTTCAGGCAAAGGTCCCCTTTATTGGAGGCAAGGATTTTCTGCTTATCTTCCTGTAATGGTGCAGTAGCTTTGCTAGGGGGTGGATTCTGAAGTATCCCTTAAGAGCAATCCATTTCCTTAAGATTCCTGATGAAATGGTTTGTATTTCACCTCTAATAAATAGGACTAGTTTCATAGAAAGGCTTTTAAAAACATAGGAGCAGTGGATTTACCGGTGTTTTGTTTATGTGTGTGTGTGTGTGTGTGTGTGTGTGTTTTAATACCCTCTCATTGTCATTTTAAAGCCATCTTTGAAAAGGAAGATGTCTTTTCTGGTGAGAAGAAGTGAATGAAGATGCTTCTCATGGCCTGTCCTTAAGTGCATCCTGTTGTATTTTGCAGTTCAAAACTGCAGGGCACAACCTTCACCCGGAATATTCTAGTGACGACTCTGATAGAGAAATTCCTAAGACAAGTGTTATCATGACAAACTATACGGAAAAATGCAGATCTAAAATACATTCCCCAAATCCCAAATATTCTGTTTCAGCAAATGTATAAATTTGTCAGACTGCCTTTGAAGGGGGACATTAATGACCATTTTCCATCTGGAAGTTCAAAAGTGTTGTGGTGTAGATTTTTATCTTGCTCTTTTTTTAAAAAACTGGGCACTTTTTTTTTTTTTTCCAAAGCAGAGTTAACAAGTAAGACTATGAGTGAGGAACCTGGCTGCCTTCTGGAGCCTTGTTTTTCATTTTTCAAAGCTGAAGTACAAACCTGATCCAGGGTACAGAAGAGGCCTACCCAGCCCCAGCTCAGTCATTCCAGTACTCACAGAGATGGTCAAATGCACTGTGAGCGCCTGGAGAAATTACCGCTGACTTTTGATTAAAACTAGTGCCGTGGAGCTTGGTATTTTTGTTTCCTTTTCAGGAATAAGCCTATTTTATGTAATGAGATTTTCTTGTAATCTGAAGGGAAAAGAGAAATAAATCACTGCAGGAAAATTAGTTGTCTTCAGTAAAATATGAGAATAATAAACCCCAATTATTTGGAATTTGAGAAATTCCAAATACATAATAATTTGACCCGGTAAAGATAAATTTTGGAGTCCTTGGGTGGTATAAATCATTAATACTCTTGGCTGCTAACTCAAAGACTAGTGGTTTGAGTTCACCCGGAGGTACCTTGGAAGAAAGATGTGGCAATCTACTTCCCCCAAAAATCAGCCGTTAAAAACTCTATAGAGCACAGTTCTACTCTGACATACATGGAGTTGCCATGAGTCAAAATTGACTTGATGCCAACTGGTGGTGGTGGTTTAGGATAAATTTTAGGTTTCCATTACTTTTGCACTAATTTTCTAAATGCAGGCTATGACAAAATACGGTAGAGTATGTCTAAATGACTTAAACAGTTTTTAAGGGCTTGAGCTAATTAACTTTTACGTGTAAGTGTAAGTATTTAATACTTATTATCAATATATCATTTCTAAGGCCTTCTACTTAGAAACAATTATTTTCAGAGATTTAGGTACAATCTGTACAGTAAAGGTGGTAAAACTGCTTTTCTATTTTAAAAAACTCTAAAATTTACATTTCATCAAGAATCACTTTAACATATACTTCCCATCTGCACGTGTATGGAAATGAAATGTATTACCTGCCAAAGGTCGGAAGAAAATTCTAGAACTCCAGTCTCCTGCCTCTGAAGATCAGCTTGGTTTGAATCTGAGATAGGGTTGCCAGATTTAGCAAATAAAAACACAAAACATCCAGTGAAGTTTGAAGTTCAGGTAAACAACATATAATTTGTAGTATAAGTAAATCCCATACCTGGGACATATACTAAACATGTCCCATACTTAAAATAAATATTTTAGTATATTATCTATACATATAGTACACCTTCTGCTTTATCTGGCAACCCTAATTAGGGAGAGATTTAGATTACATTTGCTCCTTTTCTCTAATAATTTCATATTATTTTGCCTGTTGTTGTTAGGTACCATTGAGTCAATTCTGACTCATAGTGACCCTATGTACAACAAAATGAAACACTGCTCGGACTTGTTCCATCCTCACAATTGTTATGCTTGGGCCCATTGTTGCAGCCACTGTGTCAATCCATCTCACTGAGGTTCTTCCTCTTTTTCGCTAACCCTCTACTCCACCAAGCATGATGTCCTTCTCCAGGGATTGGTCCCTCCTGAAAACATGTCCAAAGCATGTGAGACAAAGTCTCACCATCCTTGCTTCTAATGAACATTCTGGCTCTACTTCTTCAAAGACACATTTGTTTGTTCTTCTGACAGTCCATGCTATATTCGATATTCTTCGCCAACACCGTAATTCAAAGGCATTGATTCTTATTCAGTCCTCCTTATTCATTGTCCAGCTTTCGCATGCATGTGAGGCAATTGAAAATACCATGGCTTGGGTCAGGCACACCTTAGTCCTTAGTGTGACGTCTTTGCTTTTCAACACTTTAAAGAGATCTTTTGCAGCAGATTTACCCAATGCAATGCGTCATTTGATTTCTTGACTACTGCTTGTGGATCCAAGTGAAATGAAATCCTTGACAACGTCAATCTTTTCTCCGTTTGTCATGATGTTGCTTATTAGTCCAGTTGTGAGAATTTTTGTTTTCTTTATGTTGAGATGTAATCCACACTAAAGGCTGTGGTCTTTGATCTTCATTAATAAGTACTTCAAGTCCCCTTCACTTTCAGCAAGCAAGGTTGTGTCATCTGTATATCACAGGTTGTTCATGAGTCTTCTTCCACTCCTGATGCCTATTTAATTAATTAAACCTTCCAACATCTCTGTATTTTAAACAAGGAATAGAGTGATACTTCCTAGTCTCACAGAGTATTTTAAACTGGGCCTGTCTCTGACCTGACCAACCATGAGGTAGAAAGGACACACACAAGTGAAATTTTAGAGGCCATGTATAGTGACTTGACCACAGAACACAGACGTATCACCTTCCCATCTCTGGGTTATTGAGATCTTATTTTTAAATTACAGCTAATACTCGTCTGAGCCATGTTATTCCAAGTAGTGTTCAGAGACTACTACTGAATTCCCAGCGGGAGCCATTCCCTTAGCACCTTGAAATTTCCCCAGGGATTTTATCATTCTGACCTGGACCTGCTCCAAACCCACCTAGCTATTAAGATGATAGTGATGATGATTCAGGCTTTATGAAGTACTGATTTGATAGAATAACATAAGAAAAAAAACTGCAGAGCTGTAACTGTCGAGAGCAAGAAGGAAATCGGTGGGAATTTGGCATCAAAAAAGTGTTTAAAAAAACCAGCCTTGTCAGTTTCTTTATGATAAAATAGCACTGACTTCTGAAAAAGGACTTTGTGAACACTGATGGGTCTAATAATCAGTTCTGTTCCTGTTTCCTCTGCCACCTGTAGGTAGGAAGGGGAAGGAAGAGGCTCTTATTTTTCACTGTGATACTTACTTAGAGATAATAAACTGAAAATCTTTTCCACATCTGCAGTCCTTGAAACAGGCTGCAAAAAGATTCCAGTAACTGGGAAATCACCAGCTTCTTGTGAGTTATTTAACATTTGGTGCAAAAGCCAGACAGTGGAAAAGAAGTGAAAGCAAAACAGGGAAGGAACCCGGCAGACAAGCTCCCAGTCATCAGATCATCACGGCACTGGGGTTTTCCCCCATCAGGTCTTCGCTGGATGAAATGTCAAGTGAAACAAGCCCTTTTAATTCCTCTGTTAAATCCAGCTTTTAATAACAAGTATTTTGGAAGAGGAACAGATAGTATTTGTCTTATGAAATGTAACAGCCAGTTCCCTTTCTGAAGACAAATCTGCTCATAGGACTTTGTCGTGGGCTCAGGCCTAACAAGTTTGCAGATGCTCTGCCTTGTTAATTAATGAGATCCAGATGCTGCCTTTTCACAACCTTCCCACTGTCCCTGAATCCCTCACTATGGAGGGCATGGGCAGAGACGGGATCATTGGATACAGCCAGAGTCCACCAAAGACCTTTTAATTCTGAGAAGTTCTGCCATATTTTCTTTATAATTCTGTTTGTTTCAAGCAAGGAACTGGCCAGCAAGGAAGCGTGGGTTGGGAGAGAAGACGTCCATCTGACACAGCTGCTTAGATCAGATGCAGCATCTAGACCCAGTAGAAGCATGTGTATCTTCATTTCCGTTCGTCACTCTTCTGACAACTCTTTAGGTGGCCCAGTATCTCCCAGGTTGAACTTGGAAGGGTTGTATAGACCTGAGCAAAGAACTAAAAGAGGGTGACTTCATCGATGCCTGGTGTCACATGGCTATTTCCATCAGAGAGATTCAGCATCCATCAGTGATTGGCCAACTGAGCCCTTGACTTATATTTGGAAATGGGCTGGGGGTGGGGGGGAGGTGAGCAGGGGAATTCTCTTCTGTGTATGTGTGTGTATGGGGTTGAGGATAGTGTTGGTGAGTGAAGAGCCCATCCTTAGAGGTTTTGTTTTCACCCCTTCACAGTGGTCTCTCCAGCCACCCACTCATCTTTCCACCAGTCATCACTATCCTGATAACTTATTCTTAGCAGCACTGCAGCTTTCTGTATGTGAGTGACTTGTTCCCATCTGCTTTTGCGTGGGAAATAAGAGGTCTTGGCAGTTACTCCAGACATTGTAGTAAAATCCTGATCCTCAATACTATTTGACAAGGAAAAGGATTGCACTACCACCACATAGCACCGGTATTTGAAGGTGCTTTCTTTTAGAAACTTCCAGGTGCCTTTGCTCTCCGAACATGCAAACTGCTTGAGTCAAGGGTTGTCTTCATTTATACGGCGGTGGTGGTGGTGGGGGGATTCTATTATCTTTCTTTCTCTCTTGAAGAAACCTGTTATTCAGTGGGCTGTAAAATGGAAAATAAAGATCAGCGGTAGTGGAAATAATATAATGTACCTGGGCAGAAACATTAGAAACCTCCCATAAAATGTAAGGCATTTAGAAATTTTCACCCTTTAATTCACTATGGCCCGTTGGGAAGCTCTTCTCCCTACTGATCCTTTGATTTTGTTCTGGAACGTCTTCATAATTTGGTGTTCTCCATTCCCTTTACTCTTAGCTTCCCAAAGGAGAGAAGGCTCTTTAAGGACCATTTTGGGTGTTGAGGAATTAGAAATTTGGATTTATTTGTTATAATTTTTCTGACACAGAGATGTTGTGTCTCCACTGAGAGACTCCAGAATGACTTTGGTCTCCACCGGGCCATCCTGAATGGCGTGATTTTGGGATTTGTCCTACAATGTGTAAATTTTTTTTTCAGCCCATCAACTTGTCTATCAGACAGTACAGTACTAACAGATTGTTTCTTTTCCCAAAGCCCCATTTTTATCTGCCTTACAGTCTTGCTTCTTTGATTCTACCTTTGATTGCTAGTTGTTCTATACCTTCTGGGCAGTTCCATCGCGTTTGTGTTCCTAATGGTTGGCCTCCCACTACAGCTGACTAAGCAAAGAGTCAGCCATGTCATGGGCCCTAATGCACCCTGCCCATCCTAGAGTCATCAGCTGTCTCAGTTCACTGAGACCTTCTTAAAGCCAATCTTGTTTTAGAACACATCATCTGGTGGCGGGTGTTTAGCACATGGGGTCAGCAGGGTGGGCAGGCCCACCCACTCAACACTAGACACTAACCCAGTTTGAGCTAAGTCACCTCTCAAAACTCCTTCCGTTGCCCCCATATGTCATCTTTCCTTTCTTTCTAGCCTCTTCTCTCACCCCCTCCCCTCAATAAAACCCCAATAGGTTTTTCTCCAGAGAACAATAAGCCTCCGACTTTGGTTCCCATCCAGAGCTCCGAGGGAAAGTTGAGGTCAAAGTGGCAGGCAGTACAGCTTTCTTTTGAGGCAAACAGATGGTGAAGGTTAAATGACAGCTCTCTGACTGCCTCTTTTGAAGTAATTGGAGATAATTTGTATTTTGAATCAGAACTTGACCATTGTCAGAAGGGAAGAAGGTTAATATGGAAACGATTTTACATTAGCCCCTGTTTCTTGCACTGCTCCCCTCCTCACTTCTGTCTTTCTTTCCTTTGGATCCTTGTTTCTTTAATCCTTGCTCCAGGCAATTGGTAAGATTGTCTCTGGGCTCCGTGCACCTCGTTTTAGATTGTGGCTGTTACGAAAGCCAACAACAGCTTATTAAGGCCAGTGATAATCTCTTCTACTGATGCATTGTTGCTTTCCAGAGGTCCAATTAAGGCTGCACATCGGAAACAAGATCTTGCAAACCCACAGCTCCTTACCTAGAACAGTTTGCAAACAAATGCGCAGTTTTCTGCATCCAAACACAAGCTGCCTTCCTATCACAGAGTACAGTGAGTCTGTGTTCAAGAAAGGGACATGTTTGTCTTTCACTGCCACCCTCCCTGTCCAGACACTTTAAAAAAAAAAAAAAGAGTATTTTAATTTCAAAGCCTGGCTATGGGCCCCCTTCTGATGTGATGCATGGTATTGTTTACCTCCTGACTGCATCCTTTCAAAGAATTTACAGTACTTCCTGAAATCCCACTTGGGGAGGGGAGGGGAGGGGAGGAGAAGAAAGCCTCTTAAAAATAAGAAATGCCTTGCGCATTCTAGAAAAGAGACTTAAGACTTGACTGGCATGTGGATTTCCCACTTCCTACCCCTATCATAAATTTGCCTGGAGCTGGCAGTTTCCTAAAGCACAAGTGAACAGGGAAAGAAGTTTGATGTGATTGTCAGTCTCTGCCTAGAGGGAATCTGGGTGGAAGAGATGCTGCCTTCTGGAGGAGACTGTGATAAATATCCAGCCAACTCATACCACTCCGTCAGGATATTGCCAGGTACCAAGGACACTCTGGTGAGTGGCAGGTGCATTTATAAGTTACTGACCTATTGGACATTGGACCTAATGTGCCCTGCTGATGAGAATGGAAGAGCCAGTGGCTTCACAGGGCAAGCACCTGGCAGGCTCGCTCAGTGGATGCTAGTTAGGACCTTTATATCCCATCCTCAGGAGTGTCAACCATATGAGGGAAAAATGACCACCAAGCAGGTGAGGCTGAAACTCAGTCCTTCCTATACAGAGGTCTGAAACGTAAGAAATTAGGAATGCTTGGCCATAAAAGAATCTTAACAACAAATGCAAAAAATAGATGTTTTATTCTATGCCAGCACAAAAAGTTATAACTCAAAGAATCCAGACAGAAGAAGTGAAAGCAAAGACTGAGGTCTGTCTACAGCATGTTGAAGTGCTATTTGCAACAGAAGAGCTGAAGGCAATATTGTATTTTATTCATATACATCTGGTTTATTATGAAGCACATTTTTTCACTAACTTGAAGAAAGAAGAGAAGATATTGTCATGCTATTCCTGGCTTTTTCTTAACCATCCAAAGTAAAGAAATGGCTGCAAAACCTTTAGAAGCAATTCAAGTACCTCCGTGGCTTTCATCAGACATTCTCTGTACAAGGAGAAGAAAAAAAAATCGTTCTATCTTTTTATTTTTACTTTGCTTTAATCTTATTTGATGATGTCTCAACAGGCTGAGACATGCTTTCTTGGATGGCAATTTCACTGCACCATATGTGTCTCTCACAAGATAGCAGAGTAAGATGAGTCTTGGCAGGGAGAGAACTAAACACATCGGCAAAGAAAGAAAAAAATTATTTACTTAACTCCCTGTTGCCTGCATATATTTTCCCCCCTCGTACTGCAACTCTCAGTGTAGTAGTTCAGACTCGTTTGTTATAAACAACTGTGTGCAATGCAGGCCCCCGTTTATCACATTTTCTGATCATCTGCCCTAGTTTTGCTGAAAACCTACATTAAGCATTTCAGTGACCAGATGATGAAGTACGGTGAAAGGAAAGAGAAAATCCGGTTCTCCCGGAGACCCTCCATGCTGGAGAAGCCCCAGACCTGCTCCAGAAGCAGCAAATGCCCCTCCTTCCCTACCCGACATGTGGAGATTGGCCTGGAGGTTTCCTCAGCCATTCTGTCTATTCAGCCATCTAGCCAGGCATGATCTTCAGTGTTGGACACCGTGTTATCATCCTACCATGACATTTGCTTTGGACTTTGGGTTGCCACCATTAAGTCATCATAAATAGAATAACATGACCAGTTTAGGCAGAATAGACTGCACTTCCAAATGAAGAAGGTATTGCAGGTGACATTGGAAATGACCACTCGGTTTTGGCTATAATGGGAAATGTCTATGATATACTAGAATTCCATCATTTTTGCCACAGGGCCCAAGGTCTGTATCAATGGACAGGACAGAGCCCTGTTTCTGGACTCCACAGTTACCTTTAGATGGGAGCTAGGGGTGTTGCTCTCATGTATTGAGTCATGTGGGCTAGAGTTCCTGAAGACATTGCTGAAACTATGGGATTTATGTATTTTTACATTGTTCGATGCCTTCAGAGAATATCCTAGTGACCTTGTTGGTTATTGTGACAGAACCACTACAGAATTCAGGGCAGGAATCATGTCAGAACGAAGACAGAGAATGAAGCTCAGTAAGTCAATCCAAAATGTGTCGAGATTTAGGTGAAATCCAAAACTAAATTAAAAATACGTATTAGGAATATTTTTCATCAGCCACTGTTTTAAGGGGGAGGGAGGAAGAAGAGGAAGCTATAAGACTTCTTTTCCCAGTAGAAATTTAAAACATTTGGAAGCACTGTTTTCTTCTAGTAAAATTTCCATGTTTTATATTTTATGGGGCAAAAGAACAAGTGGAATACACCATCCCTGTCACACCTTGGATCAGATTCACAGACAATGTGATTAGGGCAGTTAGCAGAGCACGCAGTACGTAACAAAGGGTGCCTGAAGAATAAAGTTTCCCTGGAATACTCAGGCTGTGGATGGGAATCGTGAGGAGACTCAGGTCACAAGAAAAGAGAGTTAAATTCAGAACCAGTGGCCTTCCAATGTGCATGTTGACTGGTGTGTTATTTTCCAAGAATTTTCCAGGCAGGCAGAACAGTCTAGGTCAGGAAATTCTAAGTTTTTTAATACACAAAACGCAATATAAATGCAGTGCAATGGGCAGGTATCTACTGTTCGTTTGCTACTGAACAGAATGCCGTTCTTGCCTCACTTATACTCACATCCTTGGCTAACAGAGTTCAGAGAAAATTTGGTATTCTAGTTCTTGGAAAAAATACCTAAGATTTTATGGCTGTATAGCATCCATCCCAACTCTACCAATCTTTCAGTTGGAATCCTAGTTGTAATGAGAAAATGTGAATGCAAGTGTGGAATTTCAGTTTCTAATTGTTTCAAACTTCAAGCTTATTTTATTTAGTGGATTCCACATCTCAGGCATTTTTAGCCTCTGCCCCGGAAATTGACATTTGGATCAGGATAGAATGATCATTTTTTAAAGAACTGGCAGAATGCTATTCAATATGGTTTTCATGACTGATTTTTCAGTTACTAATGGTATGCTTATTAGGTGCTAAAATATGTATAGTACATAATAGGTATATATTTCTCTTACTTGTGCACTTGCTTGGCTTTGCAAATTGAAAGGAAGAGGTGGGAAAAATTACCGAAAGCAGGGTGGAGAGAGATTACTGGCAGTGATGTAATTTCCCTTTGGTATCTCGTCCCAATAAAAACTGAAGATTGCCCCACTGAAAATACCAGATCAATGCAATTTATCTCTTGAGTTAGGGGCTCTAGTTAGAAGTCTATTTGGATGAGATGAGTAAACGAAAATACACATGTACGACCATGTGCTCTCTCTCTCTCTCTCTCTCTCCCTCTCTCTCTCCCTCTCTCTCGCCCTCTCTCGCATCTATCTAGCTCTTACACACACAGAGACACACTCGCTCGCAGACATAAATGTGCTGGTATTATTTATACTCTCCAATATAAAAAAACAAGATGGGGTGCACAGATGTGGATAACAGTTGCATAAATGTACTGTACACACACCATCAATTGTTCATTGAAAGAAAATGCATTATTGTAAAGCCTATTCCAAAAGGCAGGCCAAAATATAAACTCTCTTAAATCGTTTAGAGTGTTTGAATCCACAAAAATCTTAATTTCAAGCTTCAGGAATGGGATATGATAAAGGAGGGTATGAGTGTGTTTTAATTTATCTAATTTCTTTGGAATGACACAGTATTTAAATTGATATGAAAATGAAATGCAACTTGCAGGGTTTGACAAACTGACTCCTTCTGAAAGAAATAATTCTGAATTTCAGCGAGTTCTAAAGATTCCAGACTGCATTGGGAGACAAAGAATATGAACTCTGTAAAAAGTCTCTCAGGTTTGGATAACACGAAGTCACGACAATGAGAACCTGACATTGGCTCCGCCCCCCTCAGCCTTGGTTAAACATATCCCACAGCTGCTTCCCTATTTATCAGAAGAGTAGTTAATAGTTCAGTAAATAGATTATCCTTTTAATTAGATTTTTACTTTTAAGACAAAACAGAGGCATAATTTGGTTAAATTAGTTAGCCCATTTGTACTTTTTTTCTTTCTTTTTTTTTTTTTGCTAATTGTCTTAATAACTCGTGCTGTTCACAGAATGGAGGACTATTTCTGTTGGATTTAAGTTTTGTATTGTAGAGGCCACTCAAAAATTCCCTCTCATTTTCCCCTCTAATGTAATATCAGTTAATTCTCAAGAGGAATACAGACAAGGTGTTAAAACTAGGATAAAAGCATTGTAATACCAGAAAATCTCCTCCGTCAAACCGGAGGCCTTTCTGCCGGTGGGAAAGCAGAAAAAGTAAACAGTAGCCATCTCTCGTGTAGCAGAAGATTTAGGTATAATTTGTTTAAATAGTAGCAGTAATGATTATTAATTCACCCTTTGAATGTTAACAATGACCTGGTTTTTGTTAGTTTGTGCTTTAGATTCATTTTCAGGCTCAAGTTTGTTTTAGGCTAACGCTCCCATCACTGGGAAATGCAATTAGTTTTAGCTTCCCATTCCCTCCTCCTCCCAAAATATATTTGATGTTTGGTAAAATACAAAATAAAATAATTTCCTTCCAGAACACTGCCTTGAAAATGTTGCAGTCACAGTGGAGTGAATTTTTGTTGAATCTTTCTCTACTTCCCTGAGAAACAATAAGGAATTCTTTTTGTTCTTTGCCACAGAAGGTAAAACAAATGGATTTCAGAATACCTGCACTATATCAGCAGTGCTTGGAAGAAAGAGAAAAATCAAAGCAAAAAATAAAAATTACAAAATGGTAGAGCCTGACCACTTTATCCACAGTTTGTGTTTGACCTCGTTGTTGAAAAATTTCGAGAAGATCATGGTAGCTAGTATTTCTCCCTTTGATGCTGTAACATTGAAACTAGTTTTAGTTATATTCTACCCTGTTTGGTGTGAAAGGAACAGAATCCCTAGAGGACCTGACCACAGGGACACCTTGCATTCTCCAAAAGGCAGCCCTGCACTGGGCCTGCTGTCAACCTAGGCAGGCTCAAGACCGGGGTCCAGCTTGTCCCGTCAAGTTTATCGTTCACTCCATCAAAGGGTCTAATGGTCAGCAGAGGGGGCTAAATGTGTCCCCTGTGACCTGACATTAACGGAGTGGACTTGTTTAAGTGTTACTGAGGGTGTCTCAGAATGATTTGGACGCCAATACCCGTTTCCCTCAATGAGCAGTCATTTGGGTCATGACTCAATACAGCTTTGCACTGACATGGCCCAGCCCCGAAGTGCTCCTGGGGGACGTGGCCTCACCTCTGAGACCAGCAGACAGAAGGGCTGATCAATGCCCTCTGACAACAAGTGAAACAATCGCCTTTCCCTCACCCTTCCACCCCTTTGCACCTCCCACCCCCTCACCCGTCTGACCAGCTTGAAAATGATAAAGATAAATTGTTTTATCTAAACATAGAGTCTGACACTGAAAAGAAACAGGAGGAGAAAGGAGCACCACCCGGTTTGTCTAGAGTCTTAGATTCCAGCTTTTTGCCTCTCATGTAATTTTGATGGAAACAAACAAAATCAGTCTGTATATCAGATGTAGAGCTTGACTGATCCAGAAAAAACCAAAAAAGTCTAGAGTTTTGGTGAATATTTTCTCCTTAGATTTAAGCTGGCCTATAAACATTAGCTTTGTAGGTGTTAAGGAGACACAGGGCATTTTCTGTGTTTGGATTGGGATTTTTGACAAAATCATACGCATAAGACACAAATATAAATTATAAGGTTCTGTAAAAAGCAGAGTATTTTTAATAAAGGAAACCAACAACATAGTATCAACGGGAGAAATCTTTAGAGAGGCTTGAAATACTTTTAAAAAGGAGATTCCCTGCAGAGTTCTAAAATAATCATTTAAACCATTTTTACTTTCCTATTTATTTAGATTTGAAACAAAACTAAAGAAGATGGAAAATGTAAGTATTTTCCACCATGAGTGTTGCCTTCTTTGTGACATAAAAAATATATCACCTGTAATAATGCCCAAATAACAATTGTGATGTAAATAAAAATATACATGAAACGTATGTTTAAATGATTTGGAATACTTTAAAATAAGTTGATTAAAATGTTTAAAAATTAGGTTCCATTTACTAACGGTAAGGTCATTTTTCAAGTTGATTTCAATGTATTTCTTTCTGAAATTCTTTTAAAATTATTTTCCTTTAGGCGGAAAAGGAAAAACCTTTCTATTAGATAGAGACATACACTCCTCATCTAAGAGCATGATTACTTTTGAATATTTAAAAGGAAAAAAAGTATAACAAAAAAAAATTTAATTTCAAAGCATTACCTTCTGAGTAATTTCTAAATGTCTCTTTTGTAAATTTCTGAGAACTAAATTCCATAGACCGTTTTCTTTTTTTTTTTTTATTTTTTAAACAAATATCTGTTTTCACTTTTTTGCTGATGAGAGCTGTCTCCATTCATATTTTCTGATTTGCTGAAGCGAACTGGGAATGTAAATCAATGGGAAAAGAGTCAAATAGTTTTATTTTTGATAGATAATTGTAGTTTACCAGTGCCTTTTATCATCTGATGTCTAATTTGTTTAAATAGAAACTCAAAAGCACATTTTATTTACATAATTGTTTATATAAATTATCTTTCCTTCTTGGCTTTCTTAATCATCTTTTCTTATTTTGTTTACACCTTCCAGGGGAGCGGAGTAAATACATTGTATATGTAATGTTTCAAAAATAGTTTATATTATTAGTTGCTTAAAGATGATATTTACAAAATGTACAGATTTATGTGGGTTATTTATAACAAAAGATTAAAGAATATTTTATTCTTCGTATGCTAGCATTAACAACAGATTAACATCTCCCTCTTTGGGGCACAAATATTTATTATATAATTGTAGTTAAAAAAAAAAAAAAAAAGGCTAAACACCCGAAGTGTCAAAAGTCAAGCTTAACAAATTTAAAAAGCAATGAAATGAAAACCCAATTAAGCACAAAAGGTCTTTCTTTAATTTAATGAAAAGCTGTTTCAACAACTAAAGAGAACAAGAACTGTGCCTCCAGTATTCAGTTTATTAGGTCCAATGCTCATCTTCAAAGGAATATCACAGCCGTGTGGCATTTAAGGATTTAGAGGAATTCTGAGAATTTGAGTGCTTTTTGCCAAAATGGATTCCGCGTGCACTTTAGCCATGAAAACTGATTTAGGATCTTTTACTTACTCTTTGTTCTCTAGCTATATTTGTGCATTTAGATAATTACAAAATTATCCATCTGCAAAAGTATAAAAATCAAGGAAGGATGGACCTATATAAAAATTATGCATATTAGCAAAATAAAAATCAGACTCGTCTGTTTACAGTGAGGAACATGCAGGTGTGGTTACTGGGCTGGCAAGTAAGACCGTGCAAGTTTTCAGATGCTAAAGCAACATTTGGGTATATATTTGCTCGAAGCATATATACGTGTTTGTAAATGGTTTTAACATAATATTGGGCATTGTCTCTGTTCGCAAGTTCCAGGAAAACCATAGTTTTACTGCACTTTAGAAATAGTAGTAGCTACAAGAATATGGTGTGGAAATGATCATGAATGCCTGAGGAAAGCACAGAGCCAGGACATGCCACCAGGCAGGCTTGGTTAGTTAGTATCCATCAATGACAAGTCCCTTTCTTGATTATAGTTTATATTATAAAGATTAAATAAGGCATTTCAGACTTAGTGTTCAGATAAAAAGAGCACAAAGTCAACCTTGTATTACGAAAATCAAGCCCTATTCACTATCAGGATTGTCCACAAGAGCTCTCTCTCCCTTTCTAGGCTACTCTCTGCCTCTTCCTTATGTCCATAGATAAAACCTAGTTCTGGGGTTAGGAGGGAAAGTGCAGGAATCTTAAGAGATCTAATTTTGAAATGAAGGCTCCTTGTCCCTGGAACTAAGGGAATAAAGCCAAAAATGGGGAAGATTTCAGGAGAGGCGCTGAGAGGAAGAAAATCTGAACTTAAAAAGAATGAAGTAGGATTTCATTTAAACCAGGGCCTTACTCTCCACTAATTAGCTTGATTGTACATAAGACATTAAAGTTTCCTTTCTTTCTTTTTTCCTCTCTTTCTCCTTCCTTCCTTCTTTCCTTCCTATTTTTAATTTAGAGCCAATTTGGTAGCATGAGCCTTGCTCTGAAATATAAAAATAGAATAGTACCATAGCAATGTGCAGGTGGGGAGGAAATAGGGGCATGTACCCTAGCTGAATTTTTACACAAAGAACAAATCTCTCCATCCTACATTGTCATTAGGACAGAAAGATTATTATTATTATTATTATTATTATCATTTCGGTATAAGAAAAGGACCCTTCTCAAGATGAGGTTCCTGCTTTTGCAATGTTGGATATGTTATTATTATAAAATGTGGTTATACTCTTTGCCTCTTATATTAACAATGAGGACAGGGGTAGGGGGTGGGTCGGAGGGGCCTGAAATGACAGAATGAGGGACACACAATAGGATGGCCGTGACTCCGAACAAATAAATAAAACATGTGAATCACATTCGCTGCTCTACCTCCCTCCCCCCTTCACCCCCCAACTGTGATTAAATTTGCTGTGGTCATTTCCCAAATGTCTGCCTTATGAAAAAAAAGAAGAAGAAGAAGGAGAAGGAGAAGCAGCAGCCGCAGCAGCCAGAGCCTTTTCTCACACCGTGGCTTAAAGTGAGGGCCCTTCCTGTGGCTGGCAATCTCCACTCCTGCCAATCACTCACACTTGCACAGACATGCATGCCGCTTTCATTAGCGAAAATGCTCCACCTCTGATTGCTGTCCTCCCCCAATCGCCCCAAAAGAAAAAAACAAAACAAAACAAAACAAAAAAAAACCCACCAACCCTATAACACCAACTCTGTCCCCTTAATAAACAGCTACTCAGACTACCCCCCCCCCCCCCCAGCATCATGCTGGAGCCCTAGCCGCCCGGGGTTCAGTAATGGGATTTCTCATACTCCTTCCTACCACCACCAACGCAGCTTCCCAGCAACCTATTGGAAGCACAGGGGGAGAAAAAGAATACATTTTAATAAATCGAGGGGAAAAATGATTTTGGTTCTGTAGCCCTGTTCTTTAGTAACAGAAAAAGGTGAGGTTGTTGGGGGGAAAGGGAGGGGGAATTTAATATTGCAAGAGATAAGAGCAACTATGTTAATATCCGGAATTTTCAGTGTACCATAAGTACATTTTGTTTTTCCTTTTAGCACGATTTATAATTAAAGATTTTAATCTGGCTTCACATTGAGTTAATAAGCCCTTTGATTGATTAGGATTCATAAAATTGCCATTTCCCGCTGATGCTTTGTGTTTCTGGGGATGTTCTTTTGAAATGCTGGGTTAAGGTGAATAGGAAGCAGCCATTGTTTAGGCTGAGCTGTGCCAATTCTGGGAAGTCGGAACTGCTTTATTCAGAGTTTGTCCCCTGCAATATCTTGTTGTTCAGCCAAATTAATGCAGATAGAATCTACTGGGCTACAGCTAAGCCATTTTTAGGGAAAAACTTTTTTTTTTTTAAATTTCAGCAGGTGTTCCACACAATTTCTGCCTGTTTCCTGACCTGTTCTTTGAGCTTAAAAAAACAAAAAACACACAATGAAATAACATCAAATTAATAAACAGAACGTTACCAACTGTTTCAAAGATAAAGAGGAGAAAAGTACAAATCAACTACATATGAATGCAGCAAACCTAGGAAAGTTGGGCCCCGATTTTTCTTTTAAAAATTCAACTTCAAAGGCTATGCATCCAACAGATTATCCTTTTGCATTAATGGCCAGTACTGCAATATGTGGGAAGTGTCCTCCTTCAGCTAAAGGGATGTCTTAGAAATGTAAACACGAATGAACAAACAGAAGCGAGGCAGAGGGAGGGAGGCAGCCAGGCGGTGTGCTAATGCTGTTTATCAAGCTAAATAATATATCCTGCCACTCCCTCCCTCCAAAACCAAGCCAAAATTAAGAGCAAAATCAAGAAACGATGATAAATTCTGAGAAGGAAAAAAAGAAAGAAAGAAAAAAGGGAATGTGAGAAAGAGCTGGTGACTGGCAATGTCTTGCCAAAGGGCCCCTTTTCTTCAGTTTATTGTACGCTGCATGTCTATATGGGATGTACAAGGGACTTCTTTTCCCCCCTTACTTTTAGCAGAGGAGAAAACTGACTCTGTTCAGCTTCCGAAGGGCCTCACTGTGGGGACTGAAGCAGAGCAAATTCCCTTTGTGTTTCTTGCTCAGAGGGGACCTGCTATTGTTGAATGTGGGGCCCCTTGTAAGATCCAGCCGAGCTGGGCTGCGGCAAAACCTCTCCAGACAACACTCAACTTGTTTTGGAATCGATACTACCTCTCCTTCCCTGTCACCCACCACCATTTGCTTGGCACTACTAGCATTTTTGTATCTTTCGTATCTTTCAGATAGTCTCCAAATGTAAATGTTTTGAGGGCGATAAGAAAAACAGAAGCCCTCTCCAGGGCTGGGGAGCCCAGAGGGAGCACCCAGAAAGCCAGGGCCTGGCCACCCCCAGAGGAGCTGGGAGGTGAGGCTGGGCTCCCTTCTCATCCACTCCTTGACCTGGGGCTCTGCCTGGCGTTCGTTTGTCATGTGAAAACCCCGTATCACTGCCTGTGCAGCCAAAGACCTCATCCATGCGAGCATCTTCGGTCCTTCTCTCCCTCCATTCCCATCACACATCCTCACCACCCCCCTGCACGGTGATCTGCACCCCCAGCCCTTCTTTCCCCTGAGGTTTTTGTTTTTGCCATAAAATAGCAAACACCAGCACTAAGTCGATAGTAGTCAAACTTGAGGAAGGGAACGGGTTTGGGTTTACAAACAGACAGCGATTCCCCTGACTGTCCGGAGGAGTCCCTGCTTCCCCACCACTGACCTCATGAATTGCAGACCAGCAGGCCCGATTGGTGAGCTTTTAAACGTGACTAATGAAGAAAATTTACCCTGGAGGGGGAGGGGCCCCTTCCTTCAACCAAATGGAATGTGACCTGATGGATTATATTTTTTTTAAGAAAAAAAAAAAAATCAAAAAGAATCCCGACACACACATTTGTGGAAATGCTAAAATAAAATCAATTTAAAACAAGCCCCCCCCCCCCCGCCTTTTTCCTAACCCAGGTCCTAGGCAATGACAGCAGAGAACGAATAATTCCCAGTGCAGTGTCTTACATCAGTTAAAGGTACCTTTGAATGTCAGCTCCTTTCTACCTTAGTGCCGGTCGATCGATGCTTCATGAGGGCCGAATTGTCTTTTGCCCATGCAACCTTGAAAATAGCCCCTTTAATTACCTGTGAGGAAGTCGGGGACCCTCCTTGTTCCCTCTATCTCCCTCTCTCCCTTTCCTCCTCTCTCGTGTTCCCTTCTCTCTCTCAGTCTCTCTCTCTCTCTCCCTCTCCCCCACCCCCTGCTCCAGCAGAAGGCTCAGGGAAGTGGGGGTGGGTAGATGGGGGTCACTCACATTTATTCATAGTCAGTCTGAGTACATCACTGCTTGATAGAGAAGCTGGGAGGAGAGGAGAAGGTGGGGGCAGGGGACTCTGAGCAGGGGAAAAAAAAAAAGAAAAGGGAAGAAATATTGGACCTTGAGGTGAGAGGGCAGGGTTCAAGTCCAGACTACAGATCTATGGAAGGGGTTTCAGCCAGGAAGGCCTCCACTTGACTTTGTCATCAGCCAGCTTTACGGATTCTTAGCTGCTCCCTTCCACCCCTGCTCCTTACATCTTCCCACTGCTAATTACTAGAGCTTTCTAAACAACGCAGAGCCAGGCTCCATCAGTGCCCCAAAAGGATTATGGGCAGGCTTCATTTAGGTCACAGGGAAAAGGGGGACCTGTTGGCTAAATATTTTAGAAGGATTGGGGAAAAATATACAAGGAGCAGCCTCAGCTCAGTTTAATCCCTCCCATTGAAACGGAAGGTGCTTCAAATAATTGTAGGCCTGGCAAGTTGAGTATTGGAAGAAAGTGCATAAATAATCGAATTTGTTATGCACTATTAAAAATTCACAAAGAATTTAAATTCAAGTGATAATCTGGTCATCCTGAGGGATAGGCTTGTATTTAATAGCCAGGTATTTTTACCTATTCAATTATGATGAGAAATATTCTAATGAAGTCATAAACCTCAGCAGAGGAATGTTAATCCCCTGTGTGTGCTCTGTTTAGCGCTGTGTTGAAAAACATACCTGCCCAAGCTCAGCTTCCTCCTAACGTGGTGATTCAGGATGGCATTTGGAACCCTTCTTCCCTCCAATGGTACCCAGGCACCTGGAAATATATGACTAAAAACTACAAAGCTCATTTGAAGGTCTGATAGTCTCTCCAGTTGCCATATTTCTATCTAAGCAAGGAGTCAGGGGCCAGGAATGCATTTCCCCCCAAATTTACATACCAGAGTAAAGTTACACTGTTTCACCCTCTCCCCCCCTCCCGCCAAGGTCTGCAGGTTGGGGTCCCAAATAAAATACAGGGTACCCGGCCAGTTGAATTTGAATTTCAGCTAAACAAATAATTTTCTAAAGTATAAGTATTTCCCATGAAGTATGTGGGATATACTTATGTTAAAAAGTTACTTGTTGTCTATCTGAAATTCAGATTTAACTGGGCCTCTGTGTTGTTATTTGCTAAGTTTTGCAATCCTATGCAGGTTCCTCTTAAATCTGAGTACTTTGTGTAAACAAATGAGTGTAGGAAATGATTTTAAGTCATTAAAAAAGTATAAAAGGATTTATTCAAATATTTTAGAGTCTGGTTTGTGGCGCTGAAAAATGAGATGTTATGCTGTGTACCAGTGTCCCTAATCTGTCAAGAGCCACCTCCTCAGTCTTGACATATATACCCCACCAATTCAAGCGGTTACAGGTGTACAACTGAGCCTGCCCATTCAGCTCAGTTGTATAAAAATAAGGACGGTTGATAAGAAAACGTTCACCCCCATCTATACAAGTGCGGATCACGCTGACATCACGAAGTTGCAGTCCAAGCATATCAGCCCAGCCCTGCCCGGGCTGCATTCACGGCGTGTGCACACACTGTGCAGCCCCCACACAGTCCCGTAATGTTCTAGTCCAGCGATGAGCAGGGTGCATTCGACCTCACTAGATCAAATCCCTCTAAGGTACAAGAGAAAGCACCTTGCAAACACGCTTCGGACTTGGCCTCACTCAGGGAGCTGTGACGGCACCACATTAAGCAGGAGAGCAGAGCTAAGAGAGCAGACTGCTGGGGTGGGGAACACCCTCCTGTGTGTGCGCAGCCGGCTAGACTGTGAGGGCTCTCCGTGCTTACTGTGTACCATGAAAACGGAAGGGAGGAGTTCAGAGGGCATTTTTATAGTCTTCACGTGTAGTGTGCCCGCCAGTCGATTCCGACTCATAGCAACCCTATAGGACACAGTAGAACTGTCCCATAGGGTTCCCAAGGCTGTGATTTTTATGGGATCAGATGGCCAGATTGCCAGGTCTTTTCTCCTGCAGAGCGCTGGTAGGTTTGGCTGGTGGGTTTGAACCTCCAACCTTTTGGTTAGTAGCCGAGCACTTACCGTTGCACCATCAGGGCTTCTTAGCCTTTGCTGCGTCTGCCAAATAACTAGAAAAATTAGATTTCTATTTATGTATGTTTGACTACATGTTTGTAATACTTTGTATGGGGGGCAGGGCCACAAATCTCACACGTAACATTTGTTAGGCCCAATATAAATGTTCATAAAGGTGGGAATTGTTTCAGAATGCAGGCAGGTAGGTGGAGAAGGAGGCACTGGGGTAAGCTGACCTGGCGGTTTCAGGTAACTCCTGCCCAGAGGGCAGGAGCAGTGCTGTTGCTGGGAAGAGCAGAGGAAACACAGTCTTTCAGACAGTTACCGCTGTCTATTCCAGAAGTATCTGGTTGGCTCAGCTCCACCACCCCTACATTTAGGACGTTCAGGCAAAACTGAGCATGCCCACAAGGTCACATGTGCGGGGCTCAGTGCAGCCCACCGCCTTGTCCCATCGGCCTTAGGTAGGGAGCCTGTTTGTGGTTTCTTCGTGGGGTTGACTCCAGAAGTGGCAAATATGGTGCTCGTGGTTTTGGTTGCAATCAACATGTATGTTCAAGGACAAGCACAGTATTTGATCCGGAAATCAGCGAAAGGGATGCATGGTAAGACAATTTGGGGAATGGCATTCTTTTTGAAGGGGTGACGCGAACAGGTAATAAACAAATAATTGAAAACAAAAGGAAAGTCTATGTGACGTCATGGGAATCAGGAAACGTAATTTTTCCTGAGAGGAGAAAGATGTATTTCTTTTCCTGCCCTTACTGTTGGTGAAATGATTTATCCTTTTTCTCCATTGAGGTGGGAAGGCAGGGGCAAGGACTGTTAGGAAATTTTGGCGGGGCAGGGAGGAGGGGGAAAGGTAAGATTTGGGTTCTTTAGGGGCCTGAAGCAAAAAGTGGTTACCTTCTTTATGAGAGAAGACCCTTCTTCCCTGAAAGTAGATTATAAAAGTTGATTATTTTTTTAAAGTTCCACATGCAGATCAGATATGTTGTTTTATTTACACTCGATGGTAGCTAACAACAAAAACAAGGAGTCCAGTTTGCCCAAATGGTTTTGGAAGTAGTTATTCCTGAGGGCTGTTGAAGCCATTTCCTCTTGGCTCCATATCCCATGAAAGCCAGCCACCATGTCATGCCAAGGAAAGTCCATTTTGTTTAAATGCAACATGTCTGCGTTATAGATGATAACAATGAGCTCCAAAAATATAGCCCCAGTGTCAGTCGCTAAAATATGTAGCTTGTAGCTACGTAGGCAGAGCTGATTAACATGTGCAATATTTGGAATGAGACCTCTACTTTCGTAGCGTAGATCTCCACAGCATAGTCTATGAATTCCTACTTAGGTTCACATATGTGAATGTGTGCAGAAAAACAGTTTGCCTTTACATAAAGCCACTGCCAACGAGTCAATTCCAACTCGGTGACCCTATGGCACAGAGTAGAACTGCCCCATAGGGTTTCCAAGGCTGTAAATCTTTGTGGAAGCTGACTGCCACCTCTTTCTCCTGGGGAGCGTCTGGTGGGTTCTAACTTCCGACCTTTTGGTTAGCAGCTGAGTACTTTAACCAATGCACTACCAGGGCTCTTCTTGCCTGTATGTACTGGGTATCAAAAAACAATTTCTTGCTGCAGTGAGTTTAATGTATTCAGTAACCTACTGTTTACCTGGGTATTATTTGCTGAAAACACTTGGAAAGCTTCAACATAAGAGTGTAGGAAAACCCAGACTGAGTGTTGATACAGAGCTTCCCTCTTCACATACCAGCGGCCCGGACCCACATGTGCCGACTGCAGAGGAGCCGTCTCTCTTTACTGCTCAGCATCAAATAAGGTTAGTGACGCTGCTTGTGCTCCTTTCTCCTTTTATTGCCCATGTTATCGAGGAAACCTATAAAAGTTCCCTCTTTTGATATCTTGACCCACGGTGTTGCTCGCATGCTGGTTTGTGGTTCAGAGATTTAAAGAAACAGAGAGGGAAAAGGAGTGAGAGAGTTTGCCTTAGGTGATAAACAGCAGTGTAAGGCCAGAGGCCTTATGAAAAAAAAAAAAAAAAGGGAAAAAAAATGGAGAAGCAGCAGTTGCAGCAATAACAAGAGAGTTTGGAAATTTGGGGAGTTCAGGCACTTGTGGGAAGAGGTGAGGGGGGCCTGTAAATCAGTTCCACCTGAAACAGTACAGACTAGAATTCCTGGTATTCGCGAACTCATTTACACCTGAGCTTGTTTGCAGAGGCAGGTGTATGAAAGACATGTCTGCAGGGCCACGAGGTCACATAAACACTTGGAAACCCACAGGTGCACTTGTTCAACTCGCTCAGTTTTCAAAGACAGAGAACGCTGTGTTGATAACATAGGTTATTGGTTTTTGTATTTAGTGGGAATTAAAATCATATGCTGCTACCCACCCCCAATAATTTTCTCTCTCAGGATCGTACTTTGTCAGATGAACCTCATTACACCTGTCGTCTGCCTTATCTATTACTGATAGTGTTTCTTCCCATAAGATGCTTTGGTGGCTTTGGATTTGCTTGATGTTGTTAGTTTATTGGAATGACTACTGTACACTACATATGGCTCCCATTGCACGTCCACCCAAGACAATGTGGTTATTGAAAAAATTGAGAAGAAAGTGCTTTGTTGTTGTTGGGAGCTTGTCAGATGATCAGGAAGGGCAAACCTATCTGCATGTTTTGTTTTGTTTTTCTGCCGTTTCCATGTGGGGTTTCAGGCTGCCCGATGCAGTGACTCTGAACTGTCATGTCTCCTCTGCTGTGTTAGCAGACAGACATGTGCCAGGAGTGAGGAATTAGGAACAAAACAGCTTGAGTAGATGTTTCTTGTGTATTCTGTTCTTCCCCAGCTCTGCTGTCAACTCTGATCCTTGCTTTGACTGGAGGTAAGATTGTTTCCTTGGAAAGGAGAGAAACTTTATAGGACTTTTTAAAGAGAAATGTAATTTTAGAAATAAGTTTTGAGGTTTTTATTCCTTGGATGCAGTGATTATGCGCTTCTCATTAAGTATACTGTTATGGATTGAATTATGTCCCCCCAAAATATGTGTTGTAAATCCTAACCTTTGTGCCTGTGGTTATAATCCCATATGGGAATGGGTTGTCTTTGCTATTTTAATGAGGCAGGATTAGTGTAGGGTGTATCTTGAGTCAATCTCCTTTGAGATATAAAAGAGATTAAACAAGCAAGCAGAGGAGAGATGGGGTAAGAGAGACTCCAAGATACGTGGAGATCTCCAAGGAACCAGGAAGCAGAACCTAAAGAGACAAAGACCTTCCCCCAGAGCTGACAGAGAGAGAAAGCCTTCCCCCTAGATCCGGAGCTCTGAATTTGGGCTTCTAACCTCCTAAACTGTAAAAATAAATTTCTGTTTGTTAAGGCCATCCACATGTGGAATTTCTGTTAGAGCAGTACTAGATAACTAAGACATACACCTTCAGAGCTTTAGTTTGGGTTTAGTAGTCAAGTGGAGGGTAACTCTTTTCCTTTTTCATGGACTTTACATTAAATTCTATTCCAGTAGTCCCTCGTGAAATTTTTTCTAAACCCTCTGCTGCAGGAGAAACAGAAGAGCGCATAAGACGAACAGCTGGAGGCCGTGTTTTGTTTTGTTTTCTAGGCTGGTTAGTGAAAAAAATAATAAAACAATAATATAATAGTAATGGACATGATATGTACATATACCAGGTGTTAATGTAGCCACATTCAACACTTGGAATCCTCTCATTTGATCACCTTGCTACTTCGCCTCTTTCATCCTCACAGTTTATTGAGATCTCCTTCCCAGAAAAAAATCAGAATGCAGAAATGACTAGTCAATATCATTCTAGGAAGCTTACAAAAACTTACACTGAACTTCTGTTAAGGTGATGGAAACATCTGGAAATGGATGGAGGTGATGGTTGAACAAGATGAGCATGATCGGTGTCACTGTATTATACACGTAAAAAATGTTGAAATGGTGAATGTTTTGTTAAATATATATTTGCCATAATTTTTTTAAAAAACTAAAAAAAAAAAAAAAACCTTTAAAAAAACAAACAACTAATGGACCACAACTACCTTGGTCTCCACCAGACTGAGTCCAGTACAACTAGATGGTGCCCAGCTACCACCACTAACTGCTCTGACTGGGATCACGACAGAGGGTCCCTCACAGAGCTAGAGAAAAACGTAGAACAAAATTCTAACTCAAAAAAAAAAAAAAAAAAAAAACCAGGCTTACTGGCCTGACAGAGACTGGAGAAACCCCAAGAGGATGGCCCCTGGACACCCTTTTAGCTCAGTAATGAAGTCACTCCCGAGGTTCACCGTTCAGCCAAAGATTAGACAGCCCCGTAAAACGAAACAAGGCTAATGGGGCACAACAGTCCAGGGACAAAGACTAGAAGCAGGAGGGGCCAGGAAAGTTGATAATAGGGAACTCAAGGTTGAGAAAGGACAGTGTTGACATGTTGTGAAGTTGTTAGCCATTGTCGTAAAACAATATGTGCACTAACTTTAATGAGAAACTATTTGTTCCGTAAACCTTCATCTAAAGTACAATTAAAAAAAAAGAGAGAGAAGAAAAAACAACAACCAAAAAACTTACAAAGCAGTGAGCCCATAGATGAACTATCTAAAATAAAGTCGGGGAGAAAAGTTATTTTAAGCAATGACCTTTTCAATACTGTATCAATAAGTCCTTGAGCAGATTCAGGATACTCCTTTGTGGCTTGAAAATGTGTAGGATGTTAGTGAAGCCAAGACCCTAAATGGTGAGTGTTGGTTCCTTCACCATTTAAGTTTTTCCTGGTGATGTGTAAGAGCAGGCTGATTTGCTGTCCCAGAATCATTTCATGGCGTTCGTGAAGGGTGGCTTGGCCTGGTTGGTGGTAAGACCCTTTGATATTGCCTTCCCATTAAGCACCATAATAGTCTCTGTATATGCACATCTCACAGGCCACCCCCCTTAAGTCATTAAGAAGTGACTTTAGAGCTGGAATCAAAACACAAGGAAAGACTCCTGAGCTTTCTTGTCTTAGGTCTGAAAGTAGCATTGGTAATGCTGAACTCTGTGCCATCAGCTATTGAAGGTGTAAAGATAATCATCAACCGGAAGCATCACGTAGACTTAGTGCGTGGATACTCTGTTTTCAGTGAATGAATTCAGTTGGTAGTAACTGAGACAGGTCTCTTATTCTCCCAGCATGTGATGAGATAGGTAAGTTACTGCTGGTATCTTTTGGATGCTCATGTCAGATAAACCTAAGGCAAATTAGCATGAAGCTGAAAGGTAGGATTGGCCAATGCTCACTGTGTGAGATTCTTTCTTTCTTTTTTTAATAAAGAATGTCATTGAATTAACCTATGCAAATACATCTTTCCAAATAATAAAACACAGATCTCTTAGTTAAATGTATGCCTACCATGTATTGCTTTCATTTTAATAACAGCAGATTAGTTCATCCCATCATGGAGCCTGAAAACTTAGTCCTCTGACAAATCTAGACTCCTGTGGGCTGTGCAGGAGCTAGGCAGAGAAAACCATGTAAGAACAGGGACAGCTTTAGAGATAAGCCTAACCTGGAGCAGTGCTTCCCTGAGTGTGGCCTGGGTACCTCTTTAGGTGGTACACAGGGAGCATTTCTTAATAGTTTATTTATTTTAAAGTGTATTAAAATATAATTAACGCATTAAATATGTGAGTCTGCAGATATTTTGGCTTAGGTTATAGTTGAATGAGGTTACACTTTATGCAAATTGAATGAATTGCCTTTATTTTCTGCGGCACATTGATTTTGATGATACACAGTTATTGCAAGAATCATAAAAGTGGTACAAGAATGTCTGAAGTTGGCAGATGACATCCTTTTGGGAAGCACTGGCCAGTGCAAACTGACACTCCAGATTTTTCACTGCCAAGAACCTGTTTTCTTATTTTCTTTGTGTGTAAACTTCATATTCTGAAGAGTTTTCAGCTTATACAAATTATTATATATAATAATTTATTTTTTAACTTAAAGGTATCTATATCTGCTGATAAGTACAATCAGTACTACTGATAGTCAGTGTTTAACTCCAGCCAGATAAATTGACTAAGCATAATATGTCCTTAGGACACTTGTTTGCAAGTGTCAGAAACCATCTTCGACTTGTGCAACAATGGGGAATTTTAAAGATAGAGGGACATTTTATGAAACCCAAGGAATGAACGTCAGGAAAAGCTGGACCTAGGAATTGCAAGGTGATTAGCACCTGAGGGAGAATTTTTTTCTTGGTCTCTTATCCCTGGTTCTCTTTCCAGATCTTTATTCTCTCTCAGCAGACACTATTTTTCTTCTGCCCTGTCTACATGTAGGAGCCGTGATGGTGCAGTGGTTAAGCCTTCTACGGCTAACCAGAAGGTCAGCAGTTCAAATCTACCAGCTGCGTCTTGGAAACCCTGTGGGGTAGTTCTACTCTGTCGTATAGGGTCACTGTGAGTCGGAATTGACTCAGTGGCATTGGGTTTGGTTTTTGGTTTTTTGGTCTACATGTAAGAAGAAAAATGGCTGTCCAAATTTCTCAAGTTCATATTCCAGCAATGAGAATGACAGATCTGACTCCTTGTCCCCGGGGAAGAGACTCTGATTGGTCCTGATTGGGTCAGATGTCCACTCTTATCTAGCTAGTGATGTGCTGAAGTCTACTCATACTGGCTTCCAAGAGCCAATTGATAAACTTTCCCAGTTTTTGCAAGAAGGTTGTTAAATACTGCTGTTATTAAAAATTAAATTATATAAGCTTACCATTAAATAATCTTTAAAAAATAATAAATACTCAAAATTAATCACTTCCTAATTATTACGCTACATTTTACTATTATCTATGCTCTTGAGGTTACATCTATGCTCTTGAGGTTACGTCTATTGAATCTATGTGGTGGAAACACTATATAATGGTGTGCTACTACGCATCTCAGTGTTGAGTGACATTACGTCAGCAGCTTGAAATCAGCCTTCGTGGGAGTATTTACACAATGGAAATTGGCAAACATTAAAATCAGAGTTTTTTGTTTTTGTTTTTTCCGGAGAGCTGATTACTAAACATTTACTAACACACCACTGAATCTAAGCCACTCCAGGTCTGTATGCGACCTGGACCCCTCTCCCTGTAAAAGGAGCACTGAGAGCATCTCATCCCATGCTTGTGTTGGGAGCAGGACTATATCCACCAGAAGTTAAAGGCTTTTTTTTTTTTTTTTCCATGTACAAGGTCAATATCTGGGTGCTTATTCCTTTATTTATATACTTTATGACAGAAGGTCATGTGAAAGGATCAAACACCATTATTGTTTGTCACCTGTGATGATGATGAGCAGTGATATAAAAAATGTTTTTATGAGAGAATGGGAAAAGAGGAACTGGTAGCAGTGAGAATAGACAGATGTTTTGAGAAGTTTGCAAACACCAGGAGGGGTAAAGAAATGGGGAGGTAGTTGAGGGAAGAAGTGAGGGTAAAGGAAGGTTTTATTTATTTAGCCTAAAAGAAATAGTGTGTTTGTATGCTTATGGTAGTGATCTAGAAGAGAGAAAAAAAATGGACAGTGAGAGAGGAAGGGAGAACAGGTAGAGGGATAAGGGATATCCTTCAGTAGGCGTGAGAGGTAAGATCTAGTATGAAGTGAAGGGATTGTACTTAGATAACAGCAAAAATAGTGTATCTATGAATAAAAAGGCAGAACATGAAAGTGCAGACGCTAATTTGTGGGTGGATGTGGTAGTCAGAAGTCTTTGGATATTCACTTCTGATTGTTTCACTTTTCTTGGTAAAGTAGGAAGCAAGGTCCTCAGCTAAGAGTGAAGATAGGAAAGAAGGCATTGCAGGTTTGAGGTGGAAGGAGAAAATGTCATAATCATGTTGGAGAGTGAGATGGTAAATGGACTAAATAAGTTCTGTATGATTCCCAGACAGCATAAAAGCTTGACTTCGGGTTCGTGGTCATGATGTGGGTATAATTATTATTCCCATTACAGAGGAAATTTAGGCACAAAGACGTTAAGTTATGTGCCTAAAGTTGCACAGCAGGTAAGTGGCAGAGCCAGGATTTGAACTCAGACAATCTGGCTCCAGAGCCCATCCTCTGTAGCATTATGAGATATTCTTTTAGAGCTAACTAATGAATGACTGTGATTTCTGTTTTTAATGATGACTACTAAAATAACAGCATTCTGTCTATGTTGTTGTTGTACGCTGTTAATGGATTGAATTGTGTCCCCCCCAAAATATGTGTCAACTTGTTTATGCAATAATTCCTAGTATTGGTGGTGTGGTTACCCTCCATTTGTGATTGATATATTTTTCCTATGTGTTATAAACCCTAATCTCTGCCTGTGGTTAATAAGGCAAGATTAGATTATGTTAAAGAGGATTAGGGTTGGATGTAACACCCTTGCTCATGTTGCATCCCTGATCCATTGTAAGGGGAGTTTCCCTGGGGTGTGGCCTGCACCACCTTTTATCTTACAAGAGATAACAGGAGAGGTTGGTGAGCAGAGAGGGGAAGCTCGTACCACCAAGAAAGCAACTCCAGGAGCAGAGCACATCCTTTGGACCCAGGGTTTCTACACGGAGAAGTTCCCAGTCCAGGGGAAGATTGATGACAAAGACCTTCCTCCAGAGCCGACAGAGGAAGCCTTCCCCTGGAGCTGATGCCCTGAATTTGGACTTGTAGCCTACTAGACTGTGAGAGACTAAATTTCTCTTTGTTAAAGCCATCCACTTGTGATAATTCTGTTAAAGCAGCACTAGATGACTAAGACATATGACTTCCAGCTTTAGGACAGCAAATCCACAAATCAGATTCATCAGAAATAATATCCTTAATTAAAAACAAATCCATATGCAAATGCTCAGATAAAAGGGCAGCAAGATAAGTTCTGGGTTAGAGTTTCTTGAAGAGAAAGTTATTACTGAAAGATTTTCAAAAGCATTTAAATAGTAGGAGATGTTAACCTGGAAGGTCGAAAGAGACCAATCTAGCTATACTGGGCAATGGAGATGTTAAGTGACAAGTAAAGGGCAGAGAAGGATGGCCAGGGCTGTGCCAGCCCTGAGTCCCAAACCAGTCAGAACTGGAACAAAGATTCTCATTTGGAAAGGCAAAATATCTCCAGTCTTTAAAAAGCCATACAATTCATAAGTTCTGTAACAAATAAAGGTTTAGAGGAAAAAGCTATTTGGCCATAAATAAATATAATCTCCATCTCATCTCTCCAGTTAATCAGTAACTTAAAAACAGCTTTTAGGTTTCCAGCATCTTGACATGTTTCTTCAATACAGAACTATCCCAGATGGGGGCTGGATGTTTAGACTTAACCAAGGGAGAGAATTCAGTTCAAATCCAGACCTGGTTGTCAGGCATTTTCTGTGCCAGACACTGGGGTTATAAAGATGAATAAAATGCAGGCCCGACCTCATGATGATCATGGTGGAGAGAGAATATAGATAACTGAACAACCGTTGTACAGTGTGAAATGTGCATAAACAATAAAATATGTAAAAGGATGTCACCTCAGAAGGCATGATAAGCTTATCTTAATCAATGAATGATTCAAGATTCAAAATATAAGAATGTGAACAGGCATAATGTCATAGTCTAGAACTTCGCTGATCAAAGACTGGTCACCCAACCAGTAGCAACAGTATCAACTTTGACAGCTTCATATTACATTACAGTCTGAGAAGCACTGGTTTAAAAAGCGTAAAATTCTGTCCTAACTCCTGGAATAACAAGTAGATTTCCAGCCATGGAAACCAACCTCTGGAAATTCTAGTCACATCTGAACTGTTGAGAGGACCTAACCTGGGACAAAGCAATACATCTTCAACTGCCAAATACGATACAGTTTTCCCCTCTCCCCCAAAAATTCCTTGATAGGGCTGAATCTTAGATATGAGGGGAATTATTTTCTAAGAAGTTTTCTGTTGCCCAGTTGCTGCACATCATCACATGACCTGAGATTGCCTAATTAAGACACTGAGACACAAGTGCATCAATTGGGATGTAACAACAACAATTGCAGACTACACAATTATTTCCAACACTTGAAATCGGAATTTTAGAGTGTTGAATTATTTGGTACTGAATTACTACGTAGGTGAAGGAAATCAAGTTTCAGTGTCATTGACTTCTCAGAGATATACCTCTTTCTGGAATTTTTCTGCAGATTCTAATGGGTGTTTTCCCATTTGTCACCTGGACACTGGGCACTGGCCAGAGAGCTGGCTCATCAAGCCTGCCAGCTAATCTCAGCAGGCCCAGAAAAGGTATGAGCCAAGTGGGTCTTTGCTGTCAGCAAGTGGCCCTGCTGCTGGGGAGCTGGCAGTGAAGCCTGTCCTCACTGCCTGGGTGAGCGCCATACTAAGTTCCTCTCAGTGGGAGGCTGGTTGAACACATCACACAAGTGAAACCTGCTAAATTGCTTCTTTAAAAGGGCTAGATTATTTTTTTATTAATCCTGCTCCCTGGCATCAAACTCCTTGATTTCTTCTTTCCCATACATGATTTTTTAATGAGTTTACCTGAAATTAGTATCAAAACCTTTTACCAGAGCAGCTTTTCCCTTAGCAGTCACCCTACCCAGTGGGCAAAAGGATCATCTACATATAAAGGGGGTCTAACCAGTAGAAATCCTGGTGGTCTAGTGTTTAAGAGCTGCAGCTGCTAATCAGAAGGTTGGCAGTTCAGATCCACCAGGCACTCCTTGGAAACCCTATAGGGCAACTCTGCTCTGTCCTATAGGGTTGCTATGAGTCAGAATCAACTTGATGACAATGAATTTGGTTTGGTTTTGGTTAACCAGTAAAATGAAATACACGACCAGCCTCTGTCCAGATAATTTATATTTTACCCAATATATTTTACTCTGTTTTCAAAGCAGAAGAAAATCTGCCCACCCCCAGCCTCATCATGCAGTTTGTTTTCATATTATGCATTTATGTTGTATGACGTCTTCCTTGGCACGCTCATATTTTATTCTTTACTGTCCTCAAGGAGACCCCAGCTTATTAATTGTTAAACATGTTAAGGAACTAGGCATTCATTACCTGCTGTTCTCAATTCAGAAGGTTGGACAGCCAGATGCCTGTCCTGTATCCAGAAGGTTGATGTTCAGTAATGTATCATCATAATGTAGCTGGTGTCACGAAGCTGAGGTCCTAGGTGTGATTCCCATGATGCCAGTTACCTTGGCTTTCTGGCCGCAGACCATAACTCCATTCTGATACTGTGCTTACAGTGTATGGTGTTTGTCAAAGCGGGACCGAACGAGAGGCTATGACCAACACAGCATCTATACTTAAGGAGCAAGAATCACAGCACGTTCCTTAACGTTAGTGGTTAGTCCTTCTTCAAACCAACCCCAGCCAGAGGTGAATTCTCCCACCGCTGACTTCCTACTGTACTTTTCTTCTCTCATGAGAATTATGAGATTTCTCGAATGAGAATTATTAGATTCCAGAAATTAGTGTCCAAGTACTGTTATCCCTGTTGGATTGTAAACTCCTTGAAGACATAAATCATGTTGAATACATTTTATATCTCATACAATGCTCTCACATGCTCAATAAATATTTGTTGGGATAATGGATAGAAGGATGGATGGTTGGTGAAACAGATGGATGAATAAGCGCATAAGCAAATTTGTTGGCTGGTACCTCTATTGATGCACCTTGTTAAGGACAGATAACTCAGACATGTAAAATATAGCATAATAATAATGACTGAGAATGAGGCTACGTCTTCCACAAAATTGGTAAATCTAAGCTAGCCTCCATCAAATATCCATAATATGCTGATAATGCATAGAGTTTCCCTTCCCACTAACAGACTCACATCCTTGTAAATATTTAATTTACGTTTAAAGCCTCTCTGGGAGGCTGCTCCCATTTTAGAGAAAAGGAAACAAGCACAAAGCAGTTGAATTGTTCTGTGTAACCTCATACAGTACATAACACGACCAGTGGAATTAGTGGGTATATTAGTTATCTCTTGCTGCACAACAAATTGCCCCAAAATTTAGCACTTTAAAACAACAGATGTTTATTATTTCAGTTTCCCTGGGTAAGGCATGTGAATGCCTCTGACTCAGGGTCTTTCATAAAGCTGGGGGTTCTGTCATCTCAGGGCTCCACTAGGGAGGATTCATTTCCAAGCTCACTCATGTGGCTGTTGACCGGTCTAGGCTCCTAACTGTTATCTGGAGACATTATCCTTGCCTCAGGAACCTTTCCATAAGGCAGCTCACAACATGGTGGCTTGCTTCCTCCAGAGTAGGGGCTCCAAGAGAAAATGAGAGAGGACAAGCAAGGTGGAAGTCTCAGTCTTTTTGTAACCTAATATCAGCGGTGACATTGTATCACGTTTGTTGTATTCTAGTCCATAGAAGGGAGTCAGTAGGTCGAGCTCACACTCACAAGGCAGAGGATCGCATAACGATATGAGTACCAGAAGGCAGGCATCATTGGAGGTCTCCGCAGACACTGCCAACCACATTGGATCCCCAAGGCTTACAGAAGGACTGCCTGTTGGCTGACTCTTGCCTATCTGTACATACAGTATGGGGTCACAAGGTGATGCCAAATAGGAGATCATAGAAGTAACCTGTCTCCAGAGTGAAATCTCTTTTCACCATTTGGCAGGATGCAAAGGTAAACGTGGCTTCTTGCTGAAAAGTTCTACCAACAACCCTTCCCATCCTTAGTGGCACCTAAGTGTCCTACCCTCACTGCCTGAGCTCTCTTTAATAGATGATAACGGGTTTCTGGGAACTTCAAACAAATGCACAGTCTTGGTCTGCGTCCACAGCGAACACCTTAGGTTGGGCCCCCTAAGGTGGCAGGATTGCTTTTCCAATGGGATCAGTGATAGAAATGGTGAGTGTGTGGGTGGAGGAAGAAAAAAATCCTTCTTGATGGTTGGTAGAAAAGAAACCCCATTCTTTAACTAGTTGTCTCTGGTGGTGGAAATGAATGCTTCGAGTCGACTAAAATCCCCTAGGAATTTATTCTTTGTGTCTTTTAAAGCAAGGATTTCAGGATAGATACAATCAAAGAGACAAACCGTATACTGGATGAGGAGTAGAGGGTATTTTTAAGCCCCTTTTTGCTTCAAATGGTCGTTTTCCCTGAAAGTGCACCGTTATTGCCAAATCTCCTTAACTCCTTAAGCAAGATAATGACATTTTATTAAAGAGCAATTGCTTTTATTAGCCACTGGGCTTAAAACACCGAAGTATCATCATTCTCCTGTTTCCCTTGGCTCGGATCACCACGGTTAAAGCTGCTTCTGATGTGTGAAGTTCATAGCAAGCAGTTCTCCCCATCCGCACTCAGAATTAACCAATAAATTAGAATAACTAAGTGAGAAAGGTTAAGACAAAGGCAGTGTTGAAACTGGCGGCCAGGGCCTGGGTCATTCTGAAGATGAAACGAAGCATGGTTTATGTTTTGTATTTTATAGGTTTTAAAACAAAACTGAAGAATAACATTACGGATCAAGGTCAGGGTGTTATCTTTTGTGGGGTGAATGGGGTGGGGGTGATGAGGTCACAGCTTATGCCAAAGAAGTGACCCCCTCCTTTCTCCGTACATTTATTTTCCCGAGCTTCTGTCTAATTAATATAAGGCCTTGCTCGAGCACACTGGCCCTCATTGGGCCTGTCACTCGTTAATCAAGCGACCCTTCTAGCCTTGGGTAATGACCTTGAAAGAATATATCAGCCCATGATGGCGGAAGTGAGGAATTAAATTGTTTCTCTGAGTGCTTATGGTCATTGCTGACAATTTATATCTCACAGCTGCCCTGGGCTGGCCATGCCGGCCATTGTGCAGCAATCATTTTCCTGGCTGGGAATGGATAGTGTGCTGGACAGGGACCAAGCTGGCCTCCTGTACATCTCCATCTTTATGTGTGTCCCCTCCCCCCCTCCTTCTTTTAATCACGTCTTTGTTTGAGAAGCAGGGACTGTACAAAGTTAAAAGCTTCGTCATTAACGCCACCAAGACCAAAAGCTTGGGGTAAATCGAGTGTCTTGCTATATACCCTGCTTTGTCTCAGAGCACACGGCTCTCACCTCTGCTGATGCAAGGCTCAAAAGGGAAGTGTCCTGAGAATTATGTTAGCTCAAAACTCATAAGAGAAAAATTACTGGAAATATTAAAAGGCTGCAAAGGGTATACTGTGTACAAGTGATTAAGCCTGAACCCTTTTCTGGGTCTTTCTGGGAGGTCAGGGAAATATTGGTTGCTGGTCCTGAGGGGAATAGGCAAAGATAGGGACTTTCATCCTTTTACCTTTTATAGTGGTATATTTAGACTTAGTGGTATCTTGGGGTATGCTGGTGTACAGCTAAAATCGTACTCGTGTACCAAGATAAATGTTATCAGTACCTGAAATTAAGCACTGTATGTCCACTAACGGTTCATACACCCCATTTTTTTCTTCTGTTTGCCCTTCTTGAACCTAAGTAAGTGAATTTTAAAAGCTCTTTTCCTGTGAGAACATCTTTTTCATTGTTTTACTATACCACCGTTGAGTTTGCAAAAATTAAGAATTCCGCTAGTTCACTCATTAGGCGAAAATTCAGCAAATAGCGTACTTTTGTGATTCTCCTGTCAACTCAGTTAATTACTGGATTTTGCGTGTGAAGCTTTATAAATTTCAAGGGCATAGCTTTGGTTTGTCCTAGGTTCTCTCTTGTATATAGACATTCAATAGTTATCGCTAAATGTATATGTTAAAATTTCAAAGAAGAGAAATCACCAAAAAGAATCTTCAAGGGTTGGGGAGAGAGTTAAATGTTTGTAAAACCGAAGCTTGGCTTGTGCTTCCCTCATCTCTCTAGCTCCTTGCTTGGTGCCTGAGTCTATTTATCGTTATTGAACAATGCCTTCCACCTACAGAGAAAGTTCTTTTCTCTGGGGTTGGTATGGCATGAATGCTTCTGCACGTCACACCTCACACTCCAATATGGGGACTATCCTCCTTCTTATATCACCACATTGTGTACAGTGGTTGATGAAAGGGAAGGGGGAAATGATGAGAGCTTCTATCTAATTAATCTAATGCTTTGCTCAAGCACACGGGCCTTTGGTGAAAATAGGAAAAATATTCATTCTGCCGCCATCCCATCTAGACACAGACCACATACGAATGTGGAAAACTAATACTTCTTACAACACAAGTGCAAATGAAGGCAGATTAATAGAACACAAGGTGATCACATATATGTTGATCCTAGTAAGAGTCACACCAAGATGTTTTCCCTTTAATTGGAGAGCTCATGGAAGGCAAGGGCTGTGTCATTTTTATCTTTGAATTCTTTACCACACCAAGCGTAGCAGATTACAAATAGTGAGGACACTAAAGAAAAAAAGGAAAAGAAGAAGTTTATTGAGGGATGAGATTCATTCATTCATTCAGTGGCCGGGACACGTGACTCAAGATGGTTCTTCAGCTCTTCAGGAAATGGTACTAATGTAACTGCTATGAAGATGATTCTTACCCCTCTGTATAGCTATTTTTGTTGTTGTTATTGTTTAGCTATTTTTATTTCATGCCTGTGTTCCAGTGGAAAGAGGATGAAGCTGAAAGTCTGAAGGTCTTACTTCCAGGCCTGCTTCCGTCACTCGCTCCAGTGTCTGACTTTGCAAGAGTCGTCATTTGTCTAGGAACATTAGAGTCTATAAATGTTAAGCGAAGGGGTTGGACTTGCTAATTTCTATGGTGCTTCCTAACTTGACATTTCTATAATTCTAGAGGACTGCCCGTCACTTTCTGGGAGAGAAAGCCAAGAAATAGAAAAAAATGTGGCTATGCATTAAAAATGGTCAAGACTGCCTATCTGTCTTGCACAGGGTCAGTGCCCATCAAAACACACATGCGCGCGCACACACACATGCGCACGCACACGCACACGCACACACAGAGTTGCCTTCAAGTTGATTCCAACCTACGGTGACCCCATGTGTGTCAGAGTAGAACTGTGCTCCGTAGGGTTTTCAATGGCTGATTTTTTTGGAAGAAGATCACCAGGCCTTTCTTTCAAGGTACCCCTGGGTGGACTCAAACCTTCAACCTTTCAGTCAGCAGCCAAGCGTGTTAACTGTTTGCACCACCCAGGGTCTCATAAATATCATGTGTGTTGGTTCATGGAGTAAAATTAGATGGTGGGGGAGAAATCACTCAGTTCAAATCCATGTTCAGACTCAGTCTTCTGTCGTTAATCAGACATTTGTGCGAACTGCTTACTGTGGCCCCTGGCACAGGCCGAGCTGCTACGATGTTATTTTTCCAATATATAGTTCTACTGATAAGGCTGTTATTTATCTGGAGAGTTTACAAACTGAAATTATGAAGGTTTTCAAAGTTTCGTTAGCTTTTTTACCCAAGTTCTCAAAATCACTTCATCTTCTCCTTGTCGACTCTCAGTGAGTTGGCTAGATTTCTTTTTTTAACCATTCAGGCTTCTGTACTTTCATAGATGGACGTCTTAACTGCTACACCTACATATATGTTTATTTACTTGTTTTAATAAAGGGTCAAGATTCCTCAAGGCAGGAATGACTTCTGTGTGAAGGGCATGCAAGAGGCGAGGCAAAGTCAAAGAGGGAGCTTCAGGAAGAAGTGAAGGAGAGAAGACTTCACCCATCTGCTTTTCTTGTTTTCCCTTCCTTTAGAATATGCACATGATGGAAGTCAGCTTTCTCCCCCCAGCTCTGCATAAATTGCAGTAAAACATGCCGTACACCCATGGTGAGTAGCCATTTGCAAAGCTGGTTGTGCCATCTGGGCATGTGAGAAAATGCCACGAGGTGTGTAGTACACTCATATGTATTCCAGCGAACTCTCCACATGGGACAGGGTCATCATATCACAGGAAGATAGCACCAACCCCACCTCCGAGGAGGTGCGTCAGATATTGTTAGCAAAGCGTGCAAATCCAGGGAGGGAACGTTTGGCTACAAGTTGGGAAACCACGTAGTAACTGTGTTAGGATTTAAATATCATTGGTAAGAGATCCCATTGGACCAGGTAGGTACTGTGTTTCAAAAGTTCTTTACTAAATCAGGCTTAGAAGAAATACAACCAGAATGCTTCTTAAAAGTGAAGATGGCGTGACTTCAGCTCACTTACTTTGGACACTTAATCAGGAAAGACTGGTAGCTAGGAAACAACATCATGGCTGGTAAAGTAAAGGGTCAAGGAAAGTGGGAGAAACCCTAAATGAGATGGATTGACACAATAGCTATAACAGTTCACCAATTCATTGCCATTTTTCTGAATCCTAACACTGTGGCCCACCACCCTTCTGTCCATTTGTCATACTGTGGTGGCTTGTGTGTTGCTATGATGCTGGAAGCTATGCCACTAGTATTTCAAACACTAGCATGGTCACTCATGTTAAACAGGTTTCAGTGGAGTTTCCAGATTAAGTCAGACTAGGAAGAAAGGCCTTGTGCTGTAATTCCAAATATTTGCCAGTGAAAATCATATGGATCACAACAGAACATTGTCTGACTAGCTTGCTTTGAACATGTCATCAGGAGAGATCAATTGCTGGTAGAGGACGTCACCAAGTAGAGGGCCAGCAAGAGTGAGGGAGACCCTAGGTGAGATGAATTTGCACAATAGCCGCAATGACTAACATGCCAGTGATAGTGAGGATGATGCAGGACTGGACGTTTGTTCTGTTGTATGTAAGGTGGCTATGAGCTGACTCAGTGACATCCATCTGTCCATCCATCCACCAGACCTTGGTGAGGCACTGGGGATAAAGGGATGTATAAAGTGTCTCAGAGCTCTTTTTGTTCCCTCTGCAGACCTGATTCCAAGTTAAATGAAGAGAAACCTGGTGGGATCAAATTCATACTGATTGTTGAAATTGAATTCTAATTGAACAAGCATTTATTGAACAAGATCCAATCTTTATGTTTTAACAACTCTATGAAATTACATGATGCCTGTTTTATGATCTACCTTGAACTATACCAGCTATGTTTGTATTTTTTTAAAGCAGATGCTTTTTAATTCAAATGAACTTCTGATTTATTGGTTCCCAACTTCGATCAGTTTAATTTTAATTTTATGTTTGTTATGCTTAAAAACCATGGACATCCGTGTTCTGGTTTAGTCTACCAAAGTTCATTGATTTAATAATAATTTTTCATCCTATGTTCATTAAGTAAAGATGCATATAACTGTCAATCAGAGCTTCTGTGCATCATTAGATAAAGCAAGGCTTTCAGGTTAACTTGCTGTAGTTTTAGCCAAAGAGGAGGGAACATGGCATTTTCATCAAGCCTGTGAAATCTTTCTTATTATGGGAACATACTGCCTGTTACAGGTTGAATTGCATCCCCTAAAAAGATATGTTGAAGTTCTAACTCCTGGTACCTGTGAATGTGACCTTATTTGGAAATAGAATCTTTGCCGATGTAATTAGTTAAGTTAACATGAGGTCATATTGGAATAGGGTGGGTCCTAATCCAGGATGACTGGTGTTCTTACAGAAAAAAAGAAGAGGCACAGACGTAGAGAGAAGAGAGCCATGTGAAGAGGGAGGCAGAGATTGGAATGATGCATTTACAGGCCAAGGAACATCTGAGACTAAATGAATTAGTTTCTTTTATAAGGATAAGCGCAAACCTGGTTCCTATGAGGCAGAGGTTAAAGATGTTCCAAACATCCAACTTTTCCAAACTGCTGTACAACTCTATCATCTCTAATGTCAACTACTCCCTCTCCACTAAGTACTCTCCCTCTGGTCTTTGGGCTTCATAATTCACTGCAACATCTCACAGAACTCATGAACCGTACTTACAGTTAAGTGGTTTATTAGGGAAGTAACAAGGTACAACTCGGGATGAGGAATGACTCAAAAGTAACAGGAACAACTCAGGATACAGTTCTTGATCACGACAGCTGCTTCTCACCCTCTGCTCCTGGGCCCTGCTTGGGGCCTTGTCAGGCAAGTGTTCCAGCTCTTAGCTTCGTGGGTTGGAAAGCCCCACTGTAGCCGTGTTGCACTGGTCTCCTGGTTCCTGCCATCTTGCACCACTATCTCTCTTGCTACTGGTGTCCCGCCGATGTGCTGTCATCTTCTGCTGTCTTCTGTGTTACAGCTTCTCCCTCTGTCCGTGTCTCCCTTTAAGCCTAGAGGGATGGCAAAACTGACCAATCCCCTCATTAGGATTCCGTACATCTTATTTGCATGGTGCCACCCCCACAAGAGTTCTGTGCACCTTATTCGCATTAACAGCAAGCTGTCCCATCCCCTTGGTGAGCCAGAAGCACCTTTTTTGCATAGTCCCACCCAGTCTTTGTGTGGGAGTCACACAGACTTTGTCTAGAAGGGCCATATTAATTCACTGCACCACACAGACCAACAGATGCTAGAAAAGGCAAGGAATGATTCTTCACCTAGAGACTGCAGAGAGAGAGCATGACCCTTCCGACACCTTGATTTTAGACTTCTAGCCTCCAGAACTTTGAGCGAGTAAATTTCTGTTGTTTTAAGTCACCCAGTTTGTGGAACTTTGTTATGACAACCCTTGGAAACGAGGATACTACCTTTACAAACTTGCAGAATTCTAAGGACTCAGGACTGGGAACACTCCTTTTATTGGTAGAATTTTAGGCACTGTAATGAGCAAGGAGCCCTGGTGGCACAGTGGTTAAGAGCTCAGCTGCTAACCAAAAGGTCAGCGGTTTGAATCCACTAGCCACTCCGTGGAAACCCTACAGGGCAGTTCTGCTTTGTCCTCTAGGGTCACTATGAGTAGGAATCGACTCAATGGACACAAGTTCTTTGGGTTTTTTTAATGATGAGCAAAAGTGAAAAACTTCAGTCAATGTGACAGTCTACCATTTTGAGCATGGTCCTAACTAATAGGATGACCTATATTCTTCAAGTTTTCCTGCTTTTCACAGATTTCCACCTTTCTCTCCTTTCACTACATTTTCTCAGAGTGGCTTCCATGATAGACGCCAAGGAAGAGGGGAGTGATGTTGGGGGTGTGGACAGAAGAAGTATGGAATTCAGTGTGAGACACAGGTATCCCCCCTGCCTGTCCTTTCTGCTTTGAAAAGCAGGGAGCTATTTGGGCTTTGTTTGTTTATTTGTTTTGGTTTTGTATTTGTTTTTTACACTAAGATATTCTGAAGTGCTGTCTCTGGTAATGTGGAATTCTTAAAGTTCTAAAAATGATTTTGTATGCTGTATTTTCTGACAGTTTTCCTGGTCCATGTAACTTCAGTTTCTGTCTCTCTTCTCTTCAGGGATATTAACTTGCGCCAACATACTATCAATATCTCTCAGGTGTGATAATTATTTGTGTCCTTTTTTTATCCTTATTTTATGGACTCTTTAAAGGCAGAATCTGTGTCTTCATCACCATCTTTTTTTTAGTATGTTAATAAACCTGTTGCTGTCGAGTTGATTCCAACTCACAGTGACCCTATAGGACAGAGTAAGACTGTCCCACAGGAAATCCAAGGAGCGGCTGGTGGATTTGAACTGCCAACCTTTTGGTTAGCAGCCGTAGCTCTTAACCACTGTACCACCAGTGTAAATAGAAGATGCTAAATAAAGATCTGTTAAATTGATTTTATCATAATTTGCATTTAATGCCATAGATGGCTCAGTGTATTCATTCAGTAAAATTTATTGCATATCTACTATATACACATGCCAGGTCTTTGCAGAAAGAATGAGTGGAGAACGATAGACTCTTCCAGAGTAGAAGAGATAAGGAAACCAGGTGGGGAATTTAAAACTTGGCCACTGTTTTGAAATCATTGAAAGAAGACCAATATGTATGAGTTGATATTTACCAAGACAAGTATTTTATAAGATATTCTTCAAAACATTATCTCAAGTGAAAGCACGAGGTCAGTCTTTGCTTAATAGGTGAATTTAGGAAAACTTAAGACTGGTTTGTTCAGCTATGCCTTTATAATTTTAGTTTTCATCCTAGATGAAGACAAAGGATTTTATAATTCCAATTTTAATTTATAGAATTTGGTGCAATTATGGAAAGTTTCAGAAAATGGAACTTTGGGGATTAGATATAATCATAAAATATGCACAATAGTGTTCTATTAAATCTTTTAAAGAAAGAGATTTGAAACAACACTTTTAAAATGGGTTCATTATCTAAAAGAAAACCTTTTTCCTCTGTCCCATACTTGAGAGTTTGTGAAAAAGTGCCTGGCATGAAATTAACTTGGTTTGCAGTGAGTCTATGTAAATCAACCCCAAACGGCAGCAGTTTCTATACTTTCTTTTATCCTTAGATATGTGATTTGCCTTGTACCTAAAATACCGTAAGTTTGGTATCTGAAGCAAGGTATTATATTTTTTTCACTCCAGTTTTAGTGCTAATAAACCAACTTCCTTTTCTCTAGAATTTTGGTTTGAGGGTGAAATTGCCTTGATTCCTAGTAGTTTGCAAGCATTACCGCCTAAATATCTGAGTACAGTTTATTACTCAGATTGGTTTCTTTGTGGCAAGTCACCCTGGTGAGAAAAGCAGACCTAGGTGTAGTGGTAATACTTCCCCCCCTTCTTGTGGGAGCACTATAAACTGAGCAACATTTGGGCTGCCTGTAGGCCCTTCAGCCGTTAAGTCTCTGGTGTAAGTAGATTTACACCAGGCTCTGGTGACATGAGAACACAAAGACAAGACAGACGACGTGTGACCTGAAAAGAACCAGGGACAGAGGAAGGTGGTGTTATTTGGAGGGTAGTAAATGAAAAGGAAAGTAATTCCAAGTGACTGAGATAGAAACTTAAAGGTTCATGATTTTCATAGGAAAATTTGTGAATGAGAATGAATAGTAGGCCCAAGGTAGAGAAGAATGGAAAGAAATTAAGAAGAAAGAAAAACTTTTTTAAAACACAGGCAAGTAAAATTTTAAAAAATAGATGTTAGGGAGATGTAGAAAAAAGTACTTAAAAATTCATAGAATATCTTTAAAAGAGATTGGGAAGAATTAAATGTCCTGACATTTAATAAATGAAAGGTGAAAGAAATGAGTTTATAATCTTCAATGCAGAAAAATATCTTTTTCTCCAATGAAAAGTTTCCATATTCAGATTTACTGGTGTTTTGCCTGTTTTCCATAAATAACCATTAATTGAGAATACTGGAAAATTTTTTAGGGTTGAGGTCAAGAAGGATGGGTCATTTTGAATTCTTTGGAATTCAGCAGATCACCCCTTTTTCCCTGAGAGGCTGATGTGCTTGGAGATGTTTATATCCATCTACTTACTTAAATGAGACTTGGGAAATTCAAATTTTCCATTAGCAGACTATGAACACCACTTAGTACCTTTGAGAATTTCCTGGACTTTGCAAAATCTCCTTGCTTTTGCAACTTTGCCTCTTACTGGCCACAAATCTCTCTCAGCGCTTTTTGCTGCATAGCATAATGGCTGTTTAGATGGGAAGACATGTTAACCTTTTAATGGCAAACTGGTCACCAAGTGCCCATTCGATGCCTTTCAAAGACCTCTTTGGACTTGGAAAGAAAGCCATGCGATAGGGCAGAACAGGGCGGGGTGGTGGTGGTGGCAGGCAGTGAGCATGGAGCTTTAGGGTAATTCAGGTTAGATAGGTGGAAATATATTTTTTTTCTTACAGCAAAATCTGTTAAACTCTCAAATTTGTTAATGAAGGAGTTTTCTGCATCTTCTTCTAAGGAGGTCTTTGAAAATTCTTTCCTCTGTATGGTGGTAATACATGTCTTAGTTACTACAGGGTCTTCCAGCTGCCAGTCCAGGAGCTAAGTGACCCCCTCTGCTGAGGCCTCAGCTGGCAGTTCTCCCCTAGATCCTCTGAATGGAAAGTTCATAGTGATTTCTTCTCGCAGAAAGTTGGGACCTGTGGATAAGGTGACTTCTCAGAATCAATCATTTGGCAAAAGCTAATTGAACAAAGCAGTAAAAAAGGAACTAATGGGAAGATTAAAAAAAAGTAAATCTTAGATGTATACTTCTTTATTCAGGGAAGTAAGACCTAACCATATGAAAAAGTAAATAACATTTCTAAACTATGTGTGCTAAGGCTTAGTTCAGTGCTTTAAATAGTCAATCAAAAGAAAGAGAAGACCTCAGTGACTATGAGGTCAATGTCATAGATACTCTGAGTGACCTCCTCATATCCCTTAGACCTGTGCTGTTTGATATGGTAACCACTAGCCATATGTGGTTATTAAACACGTGAAATGTGACCAGCCCTGACTGAGATGTGCTCTAAGTGTCAAATACGTAACACATTTCAAGGATTTAGTACCAAAAAGAAGAAGAAGCATGTAAAGTATTTTAATAGTTTGTTTATATTGATTACATGTTGGAAATGATATTTTCGACAATATGTTAGGTAGAATAAAATGTAATAATAAAATGAAACATATTATTGTAGTTAATTTCATCTGTTTCTTTTTACCTTTTTTAATGTAGCTACCAGAAAACTTAAAGTTACATATATGGCTTGCTTTGGGGGTTCACATTACATTTCTGTTGGATAGCACTGCTTCCAAAACCAAAACCAAGCCCACTGCTGTAGGGTCGATTCCAACTCATAATGATCCGATGGGACAGAGTAGAACTGCCCATAGGGTTCCCAAGGCTGTAAATCTTTACAGAAGCAGACTGCCACATCTTTCTCCCACAGAGCAGCTGGTGGGTTGGAACCACTGACCTTACGGTTAGCAATCAAATGCTTTAACCACTGCGCCACCAGGGCTCCCCTATAGCACTGCTTAGACCTCAACTATTTCAGGATCTACATTTCCATAACTGAGAGCTTCTTCTGGAGTTGTGGCAGATGGGAGTGATTGGGAAATAACCACCTTCCCCTACCCCCAATGGCCCTCAACCAATAACTTTCAGGAATTGGTGTATAAATACCCCAGCTCCCTCACCCCAGGGGTGAGATAGTTATAAGGTTTATGTTTTCCATCATTTCCCAGATTTTTCCCATGGGATTAAGATCACTCCTGGTTAAGATCACTGCTGATTTTCCGTGTTCTTCCAAAATAACCATTTGCTGTTATATTTCTTGCTGCAGGGACTGAGACACTAACCCAGACTAAGGCAGTCAGGGAAGAAGGCTGTAGGGTTAGATAAGGCATTTGAAAGGTGGATGAGATTTGTGAAGCTATATGGGAAGGAATAATCATCTGTCTATTGGTTCACTCGTGAATTTATTGATGAGTATGGAGAGAAACATACATCGCGAAGGCAGGGATGACCATGCCTGTTGGAGGAGCACGAGATAACAAATACTTCTAGAGCAAAGGAAGTGTGTGGGAGGTAGAGGTAGAAAAATATGCAGATTCCTGAATATGGATGATCTTGATTGCTTTGAAATCCTATAGGCTACAGGGAGCTTCTTATGGAAGGTGTTGGAAAGCAGAACAACATAATTACCGCAGTGCTTTTAGAGGTATTCCTCTAATGAGAATGTGGAGATGATGTGAAGGGAGACTCTGAAAGAAAGCAAGCCGGTTTATCCTGGTAACTTTGTGAGATGACGAAGACCTCAGCTGGGGGACTGGCAGGCAGAAGTTGAAAGGAGTACCTTAAAGGTGTATGGGGTTTTGCAGTTCATCAAGAATTTTCACACGCTCAATCCCATTTTATCACCTATCAACCTAGTGAGGTAAACAAATGCAAAAAAGCATTTTGAAGAAAGAAATGGTAGGGCTTAGTGTGTAACCAGAGCCTTGGTGGTGCAGTGGATAAGAACTCAGCTGCTAACCAAAAGGTCAGCAGTTCTAATCCACTAGCCACTCCTTGGAAACCCTATGGGGCAGTTCTAGTCTGTCCTACAGGGTCACTATGAGTCAGAATCGACGCGATGGCAACGGGTTTGGTTTTGGTTTGGTTTACTGTGTAACTGGAAAGGGAGCATCGGAGATGAGCCCCTAAATGAGGAGAATAGTAGTATGAGTATTCTGTCTTTCCAGCCATACAAATTACTCAACACATATTCAGTGAGCTTCTACTATGTTCCAGCCTTGGGAAAACAGTAGTGAGCAACTCAGACAAAGATCCTACCCCGTGTGGAGTTCACATGATGAAAACCAATAGAGAATGAAGGAATAAGAAGTTGTCTTTGGAAAAGCTAATTATTTTTATTTCAGATACATTGGCTCCAAGGTACAATTGCCAAAGGAAAATACCCAGTGGGTAATAGGCACTTTGAACTGTTATTCCATAGAAAGGACTGAGCAGGAGGTACGTTTGAGCATTGCCTGCAAAGAAGTGGTATTTGCACTTCTAATAACCACCCTGTCTCAGTCATCTAGCGCTGTTCTAACAGAAATACCACAGGTGGATGGCTTTAACAAAGAGAAGTTTATTTCCTCACAGTAAAGTAGGCTAAAAGTCCAAATTCAGGGTGTCAGCTCCAGGGGAGGGCTTTCTCTCTCTGTCAGCCTTCTCATCCGTGTTCGCCTGGACTAGGAGGTTCTCCATACTGGGATCCCGTGTCCAAAGGATGCGCTCTGCTCCTGGCACTGCTTTCTTGGTGATATGAGTTCCTCCGTTCTGTACTTGCTTCCCTTTCCTTTTATCTCTTGTAAGATAAAAGGTATTGCAGGCCACACCCTAGGGAAACTCCCTTTACATTGGATCAGGGATGTGACCTGGGTAAGGGTGGTGTTCTAATCCCACCCTAATTCTCTTTAACATAAAATTACAGTCACAAAATAGAGGCCAACCACACAATTCTGGGAATCCTGGCCCAGCCAAATCGATACACACATTTTTTGGGGGATGTAATTCAAACCATGATACACCCTATTGCAGTTACACATCAGGTGTCACAGCACAGAACATTCAAACAATCAAATTTATATACAGTGTAAAGATGATAAACTTTGTGTATTTATTTTCTGCATGCATGTATGTATCTAGCGTATAGTGTATATACACATACCGTATACACGTATACATATAAATATACTGTTAGGGGCACTGGTGGCACAGTGGTTAAAAGCTATCGACTGCTAACCGAAAGCTCGGCAGTTTAAAACCACTAGAGGCTCTGCGGCAGAAACATGTGGCGGTCTGCATCCGTAGAGATTCAGAGCCTTGTAAACCCTATGGGGTTTATGTGATTTTGAATCAACTCTATGGCAGTGGATTTGGTTTTTTTTTTTTTTTTTAATATTTTGGTTATGTATACTGTACCCAAGAAATATACTATTAAAATAAATAAATAAATAAATAAGTAATAAACCTAACCTGTTGTTGTTGAGTTGATTCTGACTCATAGTGACCCTATAGGATAGAGTAGAAGGGCCCCACAGGTTTCCAAGGAGCAGCTGGTGGATTTGAACTGCCGAATTTTTGGTTAGCAGTCAAACGTTTAAACCACTGTGCCACCAGGGTTCCAGAGATATTATATATACTCTGTATATGTAAAGAGAAGCCCTGACGGCCCAGTGGTTAAGCATTCAGCTGCTAACCAAAAAGTTGACAGTTTGAATCCACCAGCTGCTCCTTGGAAACCCTATGGGGGCAGTTCGACTCTGTCCTCTAGGGTCGCTGTTGAGTCGGAGTGAACTCAATGGCAATGGATTTTCCTTGCATGTATAAAAACAAAAGTCCTCACAGCTGGACCAATAAGCAACATCATGATAAAAAGAGAAAAGATTGAAGTTGTCAAGGATTTCATTTTACTTGGATCCACAATCAACACCCATGGAAGCAGCAGTCAAGAAATCAAAGGATGCATTGCATTGGGCAAATCTGCTGCAAAAGACCTATTTAAAGTGTTAAAAAGCAAAGATGGCACTTTGAGGACTAAAGTGCGCCTGACCCAAGCCATGGTATTTTCAGTTGCCTTGTATGTGTGCAAAAGCTGGACAATGAATAAGGAAGACCGAGGAAGAGTTGGTGCCTTTGAATTATGGTGTTGGCGAAGAATATTGAATATACCATGAACTGCCACAAGAATGAACAAATCTGTCTTGGAAGAAGTACAGCCAGAATGCTCCTTAGAAGCAAGGATGGCTAAACTTTGTCTCATGTACTTTAGATATGATATCAGGAGGGACCAGTCCCTGGAGAAGGACATCATGCTGGTAAAGTAGAGGGTCAGCGAAAAAGAGGAAGACCTCAATGAGATTGACACAGTGGCTGCAACAATGGGCTCAAACATAGCAATGATTGTGAGGATGGCACAGGACCGGGCAGCGTTTCATTCTGTTATATGTAGAGTTGGTATAAGTTGGAAGCAACTCAATGGAACCTAACAACAACATACTGTATACACTACATTTATACTGTACACACACACACACACACACACACACACGCATTGGTATTGTCTCTCTTTTTTTTTTTTTTTCCTTTATTTATGGGTCTGTCTAATCTTTAGCTAAAAGGTGATCCTCTGGAATGACTTCATAACATGATTAAAAGGGTGTCCGGGGGTCATATTCTCAGGGTTTCTCTAGTCTCTTTCAGGCCAGTAAGTCTGGTCTTTTTTTTGAGTTAGAATTTTGTTCTACATTTTTCTCCAGCTCTGTCTGGGACCCCGTATTGTGATCCCTGTTAAAGCAGTCAGTGGTGGTAGGCAGGCACCATCTAGCTTTACCGGACTTAGTCTGGTGGAGGTCATAGTAGTTGTGGTCTATTAGTCCTTTAGACTAATCTTTCCCTTGTGTCTTTAGTTTTCTTCATTTTCCCTTGCTCCTGAAGGGGTGAGACCAATACAGTATCTTAAATGGCTGCTCACAGACTTTCAAGACCCCAGACGCTACTCACCAAAGTAGAATGTAGAACATTTTCTTTATAAACTATGTTATACCAATTGAGCTAGATGTTCCCTGAGACCATGGTCCGTACAGCCCTCAGCCCAGCAAGGAAGTTTGGACTTGTCCATGAAGCTTCCATGACCTTACCCTGAACAAGTTGTGCTGGCTTCCCCAGTATTGTGTACTGTCTTACCTTCACCAAAGTTACCACTTTTCTACAGTCTATTTAGTGTTTTTCCACCCCCATCCTTACCCTCCCTCATAGCCATCAAAGTTTGTTTCTTTTTGTGTGTAAACATTTTCATGAGTTTTTATAGTAGTGGTCTCATACAATGTTTGTCCTTTTGTGATTGACTTATTTCACTCAGCATAATGCCCTCCAGATTCATCCATGATGTCCATGTTGTGAGATATTTAGCAGAGTCATCATTGTTCTTTATCATTTTGGAGTATTCCATTGTGTGTACGTACCATAGTTTGTTTATCCATTCATCTGTTGATGGGCATCTCGGTCATTTCCATCTTTTTGCTATTGTGAACAATGCTGCAGTGAACATGGGTGTGCACATGTCTATTCGCGTGATGGCTTTTATTTCTCTAGGATATATTCCTAGGAACGGGATTGCTGGATCATATGGTATTTCTATTTCTAGCTTTCTAAGGAAGCATGTATCATTTTCCAAAATGGTTGTACCATTTTGCATTTCCACCGGCAGTGCATAAGAGTTCCAGTCTCCCCACAGCCTCTCCATCATTTGTTATTTTGTGTTTTTTTGATTCGTGCTAGTAATGCCGGGGTGAGATGCTATCTCATTGTGGTTTTGATTTGCATTTCTTTATGTGTCTGTTAGCTGCTTAAATGTCTTCTTTGGTGAAGTGTCTGTTCATTTCCTTTGCCCACTTTTTAATTGGATTATTTGGCTTTTTGTGGTAGACGTGTTGGATTTTCCTGTAGCTTTTAGGGATCAGACCTTTGTCTGATTTGTAATAGCCAAAAAAATTTTCCCAGTCTGTAGGTTCTCTTTTTACTCTTTTGGTGAAGTCTTTTGATGAGCATAGGTGTTTAATTTTTAGAAGATCTCAGTTATCTAGCTTATCTTCTGGAGTTTGTACATTGTTAGCTATGGTTTGGATCCTGTTAATGCTGTGTATTAGGGTCTCTAGCATTGATTCCATTTGTTCTTCTATGATCTTCATAGTTTTTGGTTTTATATTTAGGTCTTTGATCCGTTTTGAACTAGTTTTTGTGTATGGTATGAAGTATGGGTCCTGTTTCATTTTTTTGCAGATGGACATCCAGTTTTGCCAGCACCATTTGTCAAAAAGACGGTCTTTTCCCTATTTGATGGACTTTGGGACCTTGTTGAAGATCAGGTGACCATAGCTGGATGGATTTACATTCTGGGTTGTCAGTTCTGTTCCGTTGGTCAATTTATCTGTCGTTGTACCGGTACCAGGCTGTTTTGACTACCATAGCTGTATAATAGGTTCTGAGGTCAGATAGTGAGAGTCCTCCTACTTTATTCTTCTTCTTCTGTACTGCTCTGTTTATTCGGGGCCTCTTCCCTTTCCATATGAAGTTAATGATTATTTTTTCTATCTCTTTAAAGAATGTTGTTGGTATTTGGATCGGGATTGCATTGTATTTGTAAATTGCTTCGGGTAGAATTGTCATTTTCACAATGTTGTGTCTACCTATCCATGAGCATGGTATGTTTTTCCATTTATGTAGATCTCTTTTGGTTTCTTGCAGTAGTGTTTTGTAGTTTTCTTTGTATAGGTCTTTACATCCCTGGTTAGATTTATTCCTAAGTTTTTTTTTTTTGTTTGTTTGTTTTTAGAAGCTATTGTAAATAGTATTGTTTTCCTGATTTCCTTCTCATTGTTCTCTTTGTTGGTGTATAGGAATCTAACTGATTTTTGTATGTTTATCTTGTATCCAGCCACTCTGCTGAATCTTTCTATTAGTTTCAGTAGTTTTCTCATGGAGTCTTTTGGGTTTTCTATATATAGTATCATATTATCTGCAAATAGGGACAGTTTTACTAGTTTATTACCAGTCTGAATGCCCTTTATTTCTTTTTCTTGCCTTATTGCTCTAGCTAGAACTTCCAGCACAATGTTAAATAGGAGTGGTGGTAAAGGACATCCTTGTCTTGTTCCTGTTCTCAAGGAGAATGTTTTCAGCCTCTCTCCATTAAGAATGATGTTGGCTGTTGGTTTTGTATAGATACGCTTTATTACGTTGAGGAATTTCCTTTGTATGCTTCTTTTATTGAGAATTTTTATCAGGAATGGGTGTTGGACTTTGTCAAATGCCTTTTCTTCATTGATTGAGATGATCATGTGATTCTTTTATTTATGTGGTGGATTACATTGATTGATTTTCTAATGTTGAACCAATCTTGTGTAGCTGATGTGAATCCTACTTGGTCACGGTGTATTATTTTTTTGATATGATGCTGAATTCTATTGGCTAGAATTTTGTTGAGAATTTTGCATCTACATTCCTGAAAGATACTGGTCTGTAATTTTCTTTTTTTGTGGTGTCTTTGCCTGATTTTGGTATCAGGGTTATGCTGGCTTTGTAGAATGAATTTGGAAGTATCCCTTCCTTTTCTATGTTCTGAAATAATTTGAGTAGTACTGGTGTAAGCTCTTCTCTGAATATTTGGTAGAATTCTCCAGTGAAGCCATCTGGGCCCGGGTTTTTTTTTTTTTTGGGGGGGGGGGGTGGTTTAAATTACCTTTTCAGTCTCTACTCTTATTATGGGTCTGTTCAGATTTTCAGCATCAATTTGTGATCATTTGGGTAGGTAGTGTGTTTTTAGAAATTTGTCCATTTCCTCTAGATTTTCAAATTTGTTGGAGTATAGTTTTTTATAATACTCTGTTATGATCCTTTTTATTTCAGTTGAGTCTTTTGTAATGTCTCCCATTTCATTTCTTATTTGGGTTATTTGCTTCCTTTCCTGTTTTTCTTTTGTCAGTTTTGCTAGTGGTTTGTCAATTTTGTTGATCCTTTCTAAGAACCAACTTTTGGTTTTGTTAATTCTTTCTATTGTTTTTCTATTCTCTATTTCATTTATTTCTGCTCTGATCTTTATTATTTCCTTTCTTCTGGTGGCTGTAGGCATCTTTTGCTGTTCTCTTTCTATTTGTTTGAGTTGTGTAGCTAATGTTTTGATTTTGTCCCTTTCTTCTTTTTTGATGTGTGCATCTATTGCTATAAATTGACCTCTGATCACTGCCTTTGCTGTGTCCCAGACGTTTTGGTATGATGTGTTTTCATTCTCATTTGATTCTAGGAATTGTTTGATTCCATCTCTGATTTCTTCTATTACCCAGTGGTTCTTAAGCAGGGTGTTATTTAGTTTCCATGTAATTGCTTTTTTTTCCCCTTGCTCTTCCTGTTGTTAATTTCTACTTTAATGGCATTGTGATCATAGAAGATACTTTGTATTATCTCAGTGTTTCGGATTTTATTGAGGGTTGCTCTGTGGCCTGTTATGTGGTCTGCTCTAGAGAATGTTCCATGCACTTTGGAAAAGAATGTGTACTTTGTAGCTGTTGGGTAGAGTGTTCTGTATATGTCTAAGAGTTCAAGTTGGCTGATTGTGGCCTTTAGATCTTCTGTATCTTGGCTGAGTTTCTTTTTAAATGTTGTGTCCTTAACTGAGAGAGGTGTGTTGAAGTCTCAAACTATTATAGTGGAACTGTCAATTTCTCTTTTCAGTTCTCTTAAAGTTTTTTTTATGTATTTTGGAGCCCTGTCATTGGGTGCATAGATTTTTATTATGGTTGTATCTTAAAGCTGAATCATCCCTTTAATCATGGTATAGTGCCCTTCTTTGTCTTTTATGGTGGATTTTGTTTTAAAGTCTATTTTATCTGAGATTTAGTATTGCCACTTCTGCTCTTTTTTGGTGGCTATTTGCTTGATATGTTTTTTCCATCCTTTGATTTTTAATAAATTTATATCTTTGTTTCTAAGGTGTGTCTCTTGTAGACAGTATATTGATGGATCCTATTTTTTTAATCCATTCTGTCACTCTCTGTCTCTTTACGGGTGCATTTAGGCCATTTACATTCAGTGTAATTATTGATAGGGGTGAGTTTATTGCTGTCATTTTGTAGTGCTTTTTTTTGTGGTGCTGATGATTTCTTTGTTCCTCTTACTTACCTATGCTGAATTCCTTTTGTTTGTGGATTTTTTTTTTTCATTTCTTTTGTCTTTATAGATTTTGTTTTTACTGAGACTTTGGTTTTCTTCTTTATTTTGATGAGTAGGTTTGTTAACTTTCTTTGTGGTTACCTTGAAATTACCCTTCTTCCTAAGTTTGAGCCAGTTTATTATTAGTTGGTATCACCTTGCCTTCCTTTCTATTAGAAATTTCTATACCTACACTGTTTACTCCCTCTTTTATTGTTCTGATGTTGTTGTCATTTACAGATTAACCTCCCTGGTTCCCTGTTGTAATTCTTTTGGTTTTCGATAGTCCTTGAGAGTTCATTTCCTAGGTTGGTATCTGCCTGTTATGATCTTGCATCCTAGATGCAGCCTGTGGTCTGATGTTGTTTGTTCTCAGACTGAACTCCATTCAATAATTCTTGTAAGTTTGGTTTGATTTTTACATATTCGTTTAATTTCTGTTTGCCTGGAAATGTCCTAATTTCACCATCATATTTGAATGAGAGTTTTGCAGGATCTGTTATTCTTGTTTGGCAATTTTTTTCTTTCGAGGTTTTATATATGGCATCCCATTGCCTTCTTGCCCGCATGGTTTCTGCCAAGTAATCAGAGCTTAGTGTTACTGTTTCCCCTCTGTATGTGACTTTTAATTTTTCTCGAGCAGCTCTCAGTATTCTTTGTCTTTGGTTTTAGAAAATGTGATTATAATATGTCTTGGTGATTTTCTTTAGGGGTCTATTCTATGTGGGGTTTGTTGAGCTTCTTGGATGGTCAGCTTTTCATGTTTCATGATATTATGGAAGTTTTCTGTCAGCAGTTCTTCAGTGATCCTCTCTGTGTTTTCCATTTTGTCCACCTGTTCTGTAACCCTGATCACTCCTAGATTTTTGCTTTTGATTGTATCCCATATAATTCTCAGGGTTTCTTCATTTTTCTTTGTTCTTTTTTCTGGTTGTTCCTTAAACAAAGTTGTATACAAGTGTTTGTCTTCAGTTTTTCTAATCTTGTCTTCCATTGTTTCAAACCTGTTCCGCAGCCCTTCTGTGACACAATGGACAGTCTCACAGAAATCTGAAATCTTGTTGTTTATATTTCAGCTTTCTAATTATTGTTTTTGTACAATTCCTAGTTGTGAATTTATTTTGGCATTTTGTTACTGTATTATTTTCCTGAATTCTTCCATTTTTTTGGTCTGTATTTTCCATGAATTTGTTTTTTCCTCATTTTTGTCTACTTTTGCTTCAACTCTTGGATAGCTCTGAATATTAGAGATTTTAATTCCCTATCAGGTTATTCTAGTGCCTTTTCTTCTTCTGGAAAGTCATCTGGTATTTTATTTTGGACGCCTACTAGAACCATCCTGTCCTGTTTTTTTATATGTTTTCATATTGTCTGCTGCCTTTGGGACATTCAGTGGTTATTTTCTTCATTTATTATTTTAGATCTGTTTGTTTTGTCCTGCTGTTTTGTTTTATTTAATTGTGACTGAGCAGGCCAGCTGTGCGTTCTTTGTTGTTTGCTTGTCTGTGGACACAGTATTTTTCACCTCCTTGTCCAATGGGCAAGGCCAGTCGCTCAGCTATGGTGCAGCAGGGCAGGTCCAGCTGAAGGGGAGGGGCTATGATAGGTTGTTTGTGGCACCTACTATGGCCAACAAGATGAGCTGTTGGTCAGTGTAGGGCAGTTTCCAGTAGGTTGTGCCTGTGCTGCTCAGGAGTGCAGTGTTCAGCACACGGTGCAGATAGGCAGGGTGGTGGAGGTTGTGATGTGTGGAGCTAGGTTGGGTATGGAAAAAGAGAGAGGAGAGAGAAACAGGCAAAAGAAAAGTGCTGAAGGAGATTGCCATTGGAGTAGAGAGACAAGAAACTGAGAAATGGAGAAAAATACAAAGGAAAAATAAATAAATAATTTTTTTAAAAAATTAAAGGGGGGAAAAAAACCCCAAGGATCCCAGTGGCATGACTTCACAGACTGAAGAAGCCGCTCCCAAGCAGCGCAGTATTGCCCGGCTAGAAGGGGTGGAGATAATACACAGCGCCAGGTATTCAGGAGACAGGAAAAGAAGGTAAGTAGAAAGAGATGAGAAACTGAGAAATGAAGAAGAATAAAAAGGTAAAAAGAAAGAGGAAAAAAAAGAAGAAGAAGAAGAAGAAAAGCCCCCAGCGATCCCACCAGTATTGCTGTGTGGACCAGGGAAGCAGACCAGGGAAGCAGTGCCCCAGCTGAGCAGCACTTCACAGCCTGTCAAGAAGGAGCTAAGAAGCAAAGGTGTTTGAGAGAAAGCAGGAAGAGGGGGTGAGAGGCAGGGAAGAAACCAAAAGAGACCAAAAAAAGCAATACCAGCAACAAAGAAGAGGCACTGAAGAAGCCGGCCAGTGTGGGTGAGGCGAATCCATGTGACATGGAACCGGCACCTCCCATGCCGCAGTTGTGGCCCGCTGGTGAGTGGTGGATTGGCCCACCGGGAAGCAACGAATCGACCCTCTGGGAGGCAGCGAATCAGCTAGCCGAAAAGCAGCAAATTGGCCCACCGGGAAGCAGGGAATTGACCTGCTGAGAAGCAGCTAATTGTCCCTCTGGGAAGCCAGGAATCGGCACGCTGGGAAGCCGAGGATCTGCCAGCCAGGAAGCATCCAATCAGCCCTTGAGGAAGCTGGGAATTGGCCCACTGGGAAGCAGTAAATTGGCCTTCTGGGAAGCCAGGAATTGACTCACCGGAAAGTCGCGAATCGACCAGTTGGGAAGTGGAGAAAGTCAAGCAGGGGAAGGGTGGGTGGCGGATGGGAAAGTGTGTCTCACCGATTACTGGGTACTCTGTCTCCAGCTGGGAGCTCCGTGAATCTGCTTTCCCGCACTCCCTGTCCGCCGATCTCTGACAAGAGTCCAAGATGGTGAATCCATGCTGCGTTAGCTGATAGGGGACCTCTGCTCGTAACTCTCCTCACTCTCTGTTCTCTGTCAGTTTCTTATTCCATTCGGTGCTTGCTTGAGTTCTTTATCTCTTCATTTGATGCTTAGGGTTCCAGGATTGGTGTTTGTCTCTGTTTTACTTAGTTTTGCAGGTCTTTGCTGTGGAAGGACGGCATGGTGCTTCAGTCTATAGAGCCATGTTAGCTCAGTATTCTCTTTTCTAACCAGGCAGTTCTTAGACATCAGCCTCTGTAGAATGGAAGCCCTGATTGTAAAAGAGCCTATGTTGCTTTAACTTCCTCTGTACAGCCCCAGCTATAAGAGGCTGTTTAATGCTATTACCTCTTCTAGCAGTGGTCAAACTCAGTATTATGATTTTGTGTGAGTTGTTTAACTTTTCAAAATGCCTTCACATAGGTCATGGCATTGTATTCTTAAAGAACCCATGGGTCGGTGTTTAATGATGATGATGAAGAGTTGGCAGTAGAGGTGCTGACATGTTTTCCCCTGCTTTCTGTCTTTGGATGTAAATTTATTTCATAGGGATTACTTAGTTCCAAATTGTATTTGATAAATGGTAAATGACCAATGGAAACAATGTGTTTGCATTTGTACAGTGAATGTACTATTTTGACTGACTCTATATCATCTTCCAGATGGACTTGTTTGACTGATTTAGCCCATCAGTCCAGCCACACAATCATTTTACTAAAACAGCTGGTCAGATGATCAAAATAGTTAGACATAGATACAGCTCAAAGAAATGTCTCCCAGATAGAGTCCCAGATTCCTCCATGACAGATTTTAAATGGTCCCAGATTCCCCCTAGCCATAAATCATTTCAAGGGATTATTTTCAGCCTCTTCTCCATTACGTACTTCTAAAGAAACTATATCCTCAGGTACTCATATTCGTAGCTCTCTCTCTGCCTCTCTTTCTCGCTCTCCCTTCCTCCCTCTCACCCTCTCTGTCTGTCTCTCCTCTTCTCTCCCTTCATTCTTCTTCTCCATTCTAGTTTAAGCTTCAGACCTCAATTCCATCTTTGTTACCCAGGAATCCCTTTACATATTTGAATGGGTTATCATTAGCCAGGACATTCTGTTCCAATTTAATGTGGTGTGTCCTGCACAACCCCGAGTGCACAGAATTGGTAATTGGCAACCTGGGAAGCTTAACAAAAAGATGACAAGACTTGGCTGAGCCTCAATTGTGCTGCCCTTCTGCACACAAATCCGATTTAGGTCAATGAAAGTTATGTAGATAAAGGCATGGAAAGGGGGCCTTCAGAAATCAGACTTTCTGGCCTGTAGGAGATTCAGGGTGTTCTGGGAAGTAGCATAGGAAAGCCTCTTAAAAATGTTTGGGATACATACCTTGCAATGAATATGCTAGAATTCTCTTTATGTATTTGCTTTCAAAATGTGAATCCTTTTGGTTTATGAAGGGTAAAAAAGAAATTAGAATAAAATATCAAGACTGTGAAGAGGACTAAGACCAGCTCAATTGTCATCGTATTTTGTCCATCATCATTTATTTGGAAGAGATGAAAGGAGGGGAGAGGAAGGCAGGGACAGTAGTCCTCCTCAGGTAGGTCCGACACATTGGCAATTCATCTTAGCTCATTCATTTATTCACTCATAAAAGTGTTATTGCCCTCAGTGGCTCACCCTTCACCAACCTCCCACCTCTGACTTCTAGGCAAGGATAGGAGTAGCATAGAGTGCTTAACGAGAGGTAGCCTCATATCAGGCAACCTTGGTGACTGTGAGCTTCAATTCGTCACTAGTAAAACAGGGATAATACCTATCTCATAGGATTATTGAGGAATAAATAAGATGATGGATGCAAAATATGCTGTTAACCAATGTTTGACAATATTATAAGTGGAAGTATAGAATAATAATAATAATCATAGTTGAGAATATTCAACTTCCTAATCTATAAAATGATAATAATAGGATCTAATTTATAGTTATTGTGAGGAATAAATTTGAAAATAGGTATAAAATGCCTATAAGGCATAGTGTTTAGCATATCATACACGATCAGTAATTAGTAGATACTACTATTAGCCTATCAGATATAGATTCATCCTTCATTATGGCTAAAATTATCACTTTCTTTGTGAAATCTTGCTCTCCATTATTAACCCCTCCTGCTTCTACAGAACTAATCACCTATCATAGCCAAGAAGAAAGAAGGGACGAATCCCCTGCTTATTCAGTGCCTCCTCTGTGATGGGTGTTAGCATGAGACAAAAGATCCACATGTTTTATACTCACTCCCATAGGTCCATCCATATGCCTTTTTCTCAGACCTTCTTGTTTCCAATCTTCCAATCTTGCTAGTCCGGGTTCTGGACTAACCAGACATTTACCACAGCTCAGTAGTCTTCATATATGCTTATCTCAGACTATTTCTTCTTCATACCAAATTGATGACCAGGTGTTCTACTTGTAGCTCTGCCTTAAGGACAGTTTCCCGTCACCACGCACTCTCTTTTATTTTGTTATTGTACTTTAAGTAAAAGTTTACAATTCAAGGTAGTCTCTTATACACATATTTGGACATACATTGTTAACTTGACCCTAATTGCTCTCCCTAATACTGTGACAGCACACTCCTCCTTTCCACCCCGGATTTCCCGTGTCCATTCAATCAGCTCCTGACCCTCTCTGCCTTCTCATCTCACCTCCAGCCAGAAGCTGCCCATTTAGATTCATGTATCTACTTGAGCTAAGAAGCACACTCTTCATGAGTATCATTTTATGTCCCATAGTCCAGTCTAATCTTTGTCTGAAGAGTTGGCCTCGGGAATGGTTTTAGTTTGGGGTTGACAGAGAGTCCAGGGGCCATGCTTTCTGGGGTTCCCCCAGTCTCAGTCAGACCATTAAGTCTGGTCTTTTTACTGGAATTTCAGTTCTGCACCCCACCTTTGTCCTGCTCCATTCGGGATTCTCTGTTGTGTTCCCTGTCAGGGCTGTCACTGTGGTAGCCGGGCACCATCTAGTTCTGTTCTCAGGATGATGCCATCTCTGGTTTATGTGGCACTGTCTGTCTCTTGGGCTAATACTTTCTTTGTGTCTTTGGTGTTCTTCATTCTCCTTTACTCCAGGTGGGTTGGGACCAATTGATGCATCTTAGATGGCCGCTTGCTAGCTTTTAAGACCTAAGACCTCACCAAAGTAAGATGCAGAACATTTTCTTAATAAGCTTTGTTATGCCAATTGACCTAGATGTCCCCTGAAAGCATGGTCCTCAGACCCCCACCCCTGCTACTCTGTCCTTTGAAGTGTTTGGTTGTATTTAAGAAACTCCTTAGCTTTGGTTTAGTCCAGTTGTGCTGACTTCCCCTGTAGTGAGTGCTGTCCTTCCCTTCACCTAAGATAATTCTTGCCTACTATCTAGTCAGTGAATATCCCTCTCCCTCCCTCCCCACCTTCGTAACCATCAAAGAATGTTTTCTTCTGTGTTTAAACCTTTTCTTGAGTTCTTATAATAGTGATCTTATACAATATTTGTCCTTCTGTGACTGACTAAATTCACTCAGCATAATAAGTTCCAGATTCCACCATGTTACACTATGTTTCACAGCTTCATCATAGTTCTTTATCATCGTGTAATATTTCATTGTGTGAATATACCGTAATTTTTTTATCCGTTCGTCCGTTGATGGGCACCTACATTGTTTCCATCTTTTTGCTATCGTGAAAAGTGCTGCAGTGAACATGGGTGTGTGTATATCTATTCGTCTGACAGCTCTTATTTCTCTAGGATATATTCCAAGGAGCAGGACTGCTGGATCGTATGATACTTCTATTTCTACCTTTTTAAGGAAGTGCCAAATCTATTTCCAAAGTGGTTGTACCATTTTACATTCCCACCAACAATGTATAAGTGTTTCAGTCTCTCCACAACCTCTCCAGCATTTATTATTTTGTGTTTTTTAGATTAACGCTAGTCTTGTTGGCGTGAGATGCTATCTCATTGTAGTTTTGATTTGCACTTCTCTGATGGCTAATGATCGTGAGCATTTCCTCATGTGTCTGTTAGCCACCCGAATGTCTTCTTTGGCAAAGTGCCTGTTCATATCCTTTGCCCGTTTTTTAACTGGGTTATTTGTCTTTTTGTTGTTGAGGTTTTGCAGTATCTTGTAGATTTTAGAGATTAGACGCTGACTTGATTTGTCATTGCCAAAATTTTTTTCCCTGTCTGTAGGTTGTCTTTTTGCTATTTTGGTGAAGTCTTTTGCTGGGCATAAGTGTTTGATTTTTAGGAGCTCCCAGTTATCTAGTTTCTCTTCTGGTGTTTGTGCATTGTTACTTATGATTCAGATTCTGTTTATGCCATGTGTTAGGGCTCCTAGCATTGTCCCTATTTTTTCTTTCATGATCTTTATCGTTTTTGATTTTATATTTAGGTTTTTGATCCATTTTGAGTTAGTTTTTGTGCATGGTGTGAGGTACGGGTCTTGTTTCATTTTTTTGCAAGTGGATATCCAGTTATGCCAGCACTATTTGTTAAAGAGACTGTCTTTTCCCCAGTCAGTGGACTTTGGACCTTTGTCAAATATCAGCTGCTCATAGGTGGACGAATTTATGTCTGGATTCTCAATTCTGTTCCATTGGTCTGTGTATCTGTTGTTGTACCAGTACCAGGCTGTTTTGACTACCATGGAGGTATAATAGGTTCTAAAATCAAGTAGTGTGATGCCTCCCACTTTGTTCATCTTCTTCAGTAATGCTCTACTTATCTGGGGCCTCTCCCCTTTCCATATGAAGTTGGTGATTTGTTTCTCCATCTCATTAAAAAATGCCATTGGAATTTGGATCGGGATTGCATTGTATCTCTAGATCGCTTTGGGTGGAATAGACATTTTCACAATGTTGAGTCTTCCCCCTCACCACTCTCTTGTGGGCCATCCTTGAGTAAGGCTCTTAGATCATTGACAGTTAACACCAACCTATTGTGCCAACATGTCCATTAATCAGTCCCAAGTTTGTTTCTCCTCCATCAGCTGGTCATGGAAAAATCCTACCATGAGGCGGTTGGTGTTGATTGAGAGGAAGTGTCAGTGCAACAGATTTAGGTGACACCAACTCTGGATCTTCTCAGACTTGCTTCTAACTATACCTACTATTTTTGTTGTTTAATGAAATGTTGGACTGCCTATTCAAATTATGACTCAGTGGATCTAATAATACCCAGATCATGAAGGGAAGCTCTGGACACATAGTCCTTTGAAGTCTCATGACTCTCAGTCATTTACTAGAGCTCAGTTTCACTCTACAGACTGCTTTTCAAAGAGCTGTCCATCTATCTCACCCATCAGAACCTCATGATTTTTAGCCAGTTCTTTAGATTCCTATTACCAGTCCAGCCTTGCTGCTCATTACAGTAACTGCTACTACAGTCCTGCTTTGAATGGTTATGTGGCCCTATCTGTCCTCTGCCATTATGGACTCCTATCATCTTTATTGACACTAGAGAACTCATTTCCATGATGGTATTTCCTTTTGCCTACCATGACTTAAAGAGGACAGTCACCAGCAAGTTTCACAGAGATGTCGGTGCCCATCTCACTAACGCATTCCTTACTGACTTGGCGAAGAGAGTGTTTTCTGGACCCTCCCAGGCAATATAGTCAGGTAGTGGATTCTGTGGTGTCAGATAATAAATCTGTTCTAACATCCCATCTCCTGACCCTTCTGATTCTTCCCTGAATACAATGCCAAAGCAGTTCTAGACTTTCTACCTCATTTAATGTAAGTGTTCCTGGAAGCATGACCAAGCTTCTAGGAACTACCCTAGGCAAATATTAAGACTGACTCCAATTATCTCGACCAGATTATTGAACCTGGAGTCATAATAAAGTCTTCTTATGCCATTAAGTTTTTTCCCTATCCATGATATTTTCTAACCCCCCACCCCTTTACAACACACTTTTTAGATCCATTCTGACACAAGTTTCATTATAGAATTTCCATGCCCTGTAGTTTCTTAAGTGTGCAAGCTATTTCTTTGTGGAGCAGGTACTTTATTTCCTCCACTTGAGTCTTCCTGAAATCCGACTCTGGTTATCAGACTGTAGACAATGGAGGAGGGTGGGAATGAATTCTGAGGAGCACAAGCATTGATCTTATAAAGAATCTGCCTCAGGTGAGGTTTTTGCAGGATCCCTAGGAGAAGGGAAGCTGTTCTCTTCTAGCATAGGAGATGGGGCTGTTTCTGCCAGCTGTAAGCATTCAGGGAATCCAGAAACTCAAGACTGTCAGGATTATCCACCCAAATTATTGCATTTCAGGTTTCAAGGTCCCCCTCTTTTTCTAGCAAAGTTCTGCATTTTATATAGGAGATCTGTTGAGACTGCATTTAATCTCTTTTGAAGTTCTTCTACCCTCAGAATGAGATCCTGGGCCTGATTTTCAGCTCTGTCTTCCATGTGGCTGTAGGAGATAAGTATCTCCTCAAATGCCATCATATAGACCCCCAGATTTTCATAGCTGCCTTGGATTGATAGTTGTCTAAACTGAGGTTACCATTTATTTTGATAAAAATAACATTCAAAAAAGTTAACAAAGTTATTCAACCCCATAACATTTATAATTAACATTTCCACATGCCATGCAAGTTTCACAGATACCATATAATCCAATTCTTCACCTTCTGTTTTCACTTAATCCAAATCTATCACGAGTGAAAATCTTGTATTCAGGTGGCTAACAGACACATGAGGAAATGCTCACAATCATTAGCCATTAGAGAAATGCAGATCAAAACTAAAATGAGATATCATCTCACCCCAACAAGGCTAACATTAAACCAAAAAACACAAAATAACAAATGCTGGAGAGGTTGTGGAGAGACTGGAACACTTATACACTGTTGGTAGGAATGTAAAATGGTACAACCACTTAGGAAATCGATTTGACACTTCCTTAAAAAGCTAGAAATAGAAGTACCATATGATCCAGCTATCCCACTCCTTGGAATATATCCTAGAGAAACAAGAGCCATCACATGAATAGATATATGCACACCCATGTTCACTGCAGCACTGTTCGCAATAGCAAAAAGATGGAAGCAACCTAGGTGCCCATCAACAGACAAATGGATAAACAAATTATGGTATATCCACACAATGGAATATTACACAATGATAAAGAACAATGATGAAGCTGTGAAACATAGTGTAACATGGTGGAATCTGGAACTTATTATGCTGAGTGAATTTAGTCAGTCACAGAAGGACAAATACCGTATAAGACCACTATTATAAGAACTCAAGAAAAGGTTTAAATGCAAAAGAAACATTCTTTGATGGTTACAGGGGTGGGGAGGGAAGGTGAGGGTTATTCACTAACTAGATAGTAGATAAGAATCATCTTAGGTGAAGGGAAGGACAGCACTCACTACAGGGGAAGCCAGCACAACTGGACTAAACCAAAGCTAAGAGGTTTCCTCAATACAATCAAAGACTTTGAGAGACAGAGTAGCAGGGGTGGGGGGTCTGGGGACCATGCTTTCAGGGGACATCTAGGTCAATTGGCATAACAAAGCTTATTAAGAAAATGTCCTGCATCCTACTTTGGTGAGTGACGTCTGGGGTCTTAAAAGCTTGCAAGCGGCCATCTAAGATGCATCAATTTTTCCCGACCACTTGGAGTAACGGAGAATGAAGAACACCAAAGACACAAGGAAAGTAGTAGCCCAAGAGACAGAATGGGCCACATAAACCAGAGACTTCATCAGCCTGAGACCAGAAGAACTAGACAGTGCCCAGCTACCACCAATGAATGTCCTGACAGGGAACACAACAGAGCATCCCCGATGGAGCAGTGGAACGATGGGATGCAGAACTCAAATTCTAGTAAGAAGACGAGACTTAATGGTCTGACTGAGACTGGAGGCACCCCGGAAGGCATGGCCCCTGGACTCTCTATCAGCCCAGAACTAAAAAAATTTCCAAGGCCTACTCTTCAGACAGGGATTGGACTGGACTGTGGGACATAAAGTGATACTCATGAAGAATGTGCCTCTTAGTCAAGTAGATACAAGAGACCAAAGGGGCAGCTTCTGTCCAGAGGTGAGATGGGAAGGCAGAGAGAATTAGGAGCTGGTTGAATGTTCATGGGGAATCAGAGGCGAAGGGGAGGAGTGTGCTGTCGCAGAATGAGGTGAGTGGTTGGGGTCTCATAACAATGTATGCAAAAAAAATTTTGTATGGGAGACTAGCTTGAAATGTAAACTTCATTTAATCACAACAATTAAAAAAAAAAGTGAAAATCTTGGTAATGGTGATGCTACTGTTAGGCTTATCACTATTCTACTTCTGGTACCAAATGTCTTGCCTGAGTTTCTCCCAAAAGCAGAGCAGGCGGTTTATTTGAGAAGTAGTCTTGGGTAGTAAGAGTAGAGGGTTGTGGGAGAGATGCATAAAATAAGTAAAAAAAAAAAAATACAAATGTCATTTGTTGAATTGGCCACTGTTGTAAGCAGTTGGTGCTTAATCTTACCTGGAGCTTCTTAGGAAATTTGAAAAGTGAATTTCAGAGCTACCTTCCCAGGTTATAAAAGGTAAAAAGCAAGTTTCCATTGACTCCATCTGTAGATGGTAAGCTTCTAGGTTGCCAGGCCTGAATGTCGAGCCGTTTCCCACAGGTATCTAATTTCACAACATCAGGCAAAAAAACAAAGAGAAGATGCACAGCTCAAGTCAAAGCGCTCTCCAGTTGCACCTGCACAAATCTGGTCAAAGTCATCACATTCATTGCTGGAGTAGATGGTAGGGCTGAGAGGATTTTAAGTGGTGCACATAAGTTGTCCTATACAAGATCCCACTGAGGTCCACTTCTGAGGGCCTTTCCAAATCCTATGATGTGGACTGAGGGAGAAAGGGCCAGGGAAAGTACATTGGGCACTAAATTCTTCCTATCAGAAGAGGAGAAGGAAAAGATGAAGTCCGTGTGATTTCTTTCAGAGATAAAGGGAAGTCTGCACAGCCATTTATGGTTGTGCAGGTTGGATATTGCATAACTCCATGGAGTGCCATTCACATCACCATGATGCAGATTGCTTCCCTTGGAGTTGTCCAGTACATCACTTGTGCATCAGTACGTGGTGGCCCTTGGTGATCTAATTTAGGAGTGGATAGACAAAAATAAAAAATAAAAAAAAATTCAGTCCTCACCTTCAAGATTGTATAGTTTACTTGAGACCTCAGATAAACAATATAAACCCTGTATGACTGGTGTGTTGTAATTGTGGCACAAATGAAATTCTATGGGAAGACAGAATGTTGTTGTAGTTTGTTAGATGCCATCGAGTTGGTTCCTACTCATAGCCACCCTGTGTACAACAAAACAAAACACTGTCCGGTCCTGTGCCATCCTCACAATTGTTGCTGTGCTTGAGCCCATTGTTGCAGCCACTGTGCCAATCTCATTGAGGTTCTTCCTCTTTTTCACGGACCCTCTACTTTACCAAGCATGACATCCTTCTCCAGGGACTGGTCCCTCCTGATAACGTGTCCAAAGTATGTGAGATGAAGTCTTACCATCCTCGCTTCTAAAGAGCATTCTGGCTGTACTTCCTCTAAGATAGATTTGTTCGTTCTTCTGGCAGTCCATGATATATTCAATATTTTTCGCCAACACCATAATTCAAATGTATCAGTTCATCTTCGGTCTTCCTTATTCATTGTCCAGCTTTTGCATGCATATGAGGCGATTGAAAATACCATGGCTTGGGTCAGGCACACCGTAGTCCTCAAAGTGACATCTTTGCTTTTCAATGCTTTAAAGAGGTCTTCTGCAGATTTGCCCAGTGCAATATGTTGTTTGACAGAATGAAACAAAAAAAAAAAAAAAAAAAAAAAACCCAAACCCATTGCTTTCAAGTCAATTCTGACTCATAGCAACCTTATAGGACAGAGTAGAACTGCTCCATAGAGTTTCCAAGGAGCGGCTGGTGGATTCGAATTGCTGATCTTTTGGTTAGCAGCCGAGCTCTTAAACACTGTGCCACTAGGGCTCTGTTTGACAGAATTGCAGTGATTAATTATGCTGGGGTTAGGGTTGAGGACTTGATTCAATACAAATTTATTGAGCACTTGCTATCTAGGTACTGGGGATAAAGTAGCAAACAGGATCGACAAGGTCTTTAAAGGAGCCTGTACTCTAGTGGGGAACATAGATAATAAATTAACAAACAAATATTAGATAATGATGAATGCTTTGAGAAGAATTAAAATATGGTGATGTCATAGCAAGTGGCTAGATAGTGACTTTAGATGTGTTGATCAAGGATGTCTTCTCAGAAAAGGTGACATTATAGCTGAGATCATAATGATGAGAAGAACCCAGCCATACCAAGCTCACAGGAAAACTGCAACCCTGGGAGAGGAAAGAACTAGTAGAAAGATCTTGAGGGAATGAGCCAGCATGTTTGAGGAAGGAGAAGAAAGCAAGACTGGATCAAGGTGGGAGTGGTAAGAAGTGAAGTAAGTGGGAAAGAGAATCAGAGCCCAGATCATGCAGGACTTTGAAGTTTGCCTTTTATTCTAACCAGACTGGGAAGCATGGAAGGGACTTGCTGGTGGAATGTGGGAGAGAGGAGCACGGTGGAGAGAAGATGAGGACTGTATAGGTGGTAGTGAGGTCGCCCCATTTAAAACGGGGCATCTGGGTTTAAATGGATATGGAGAAGTTCTTCAAGTTGTGGGGAGAGGAAGAACAGAATTTACAAAGCCCAAATTAAAAAACAAAAACATTCTGTTCTAGTAGCTACTGTTGCGACTAACTTGTGTGTATGAGAATTAAGACCAAAGTGGCTATGCCAGAAAAAAGAAAAACCTTTAAAATATCCAATAAATTATTACATATTTTGTGAACATGTATCGCTCTGGAAAACCACACTTGGCATTTATTTTATAGTGAATTTCTGTGTCCATCAAGGAGTCTCAAATGTACTTGAGTGTTCATATTTGAACCTTTGTACATTTGGTGCAAGGATATCTTTTCCTGAGATTTATTCAGAAGACATGGCAGACCTTCAGCACAGTTCTTATTCACAGCAAAAGTGTCAGACACACAATCTCCTTTGAGAAAGGAAGAGAGAGACACACTGCTTCTATTTTTGCCATTTAAGGCCTATGTCTCACAGACTTCATTCGTGTCTGGGCAATAGTGTAACATTGCGTCTGTGTATATTTCCAGTGTGTACTACTCTCTCTGGACTGTGTTTTGCCTGTTTTTGATGATGACTTGTTGGATGATGGGGAATAAATTGAGTATGCTTCAGGGTTGTCCAAAGTTCAGCCCACGCTATTTCCCTTAACTGGTTCCATGTGATAAAACGAAAGCTTTGTGTTTATGCTCTGCTCTGGCTAACTCACACATTTGTAATGATAGTCCTGAAGAAGTGCACACCCGTGCTCGAAGTATAATATCCTTTCACCCTCATGGAGTATTCCATGGTGGTAGACTCAAATCTTTTTCTCCGGAACTTGTTGAAGTGTGTGTGTGTGTGTGTGTGTGTGTGTGTGTGTGTGTGTGTGTGTGTGTGTGTGTGTGTGTGTGTGTGTTTTAAGGATGTATGAAGAGGAATTAAAAAAAAATTGCCTTCAGTAACTGATCTAACTTCCTTTCATAAAAGGTAAACATTTTCCCAAAAGCCCATTAGTTACACTAAATCTTAATGCTTCCACAAGGCCCATCACACCTATTTCTCTGATGAAAAAGTTAAGGCCTAGGAAAAATACTTCAGTATATTAGTGGTTGAATGAATTCACTAACCTCTTACATGCCTTAATTGGATATTCTTAGAGCCCCATATGGATTTTAATGGGTCTGGTTAGCAAATAGTATCAATGGGCATTTGGAGGAGTTCATTTTTTTTATCAATACCAAATTACCACCCTTACTCGTTTTCGAAGCGTCCATGCCTGGTACCTAAAATTTGTTGAGCATTCATTAGGTACTAATCTAATTAATTTCACAGATTTTGTAATTATTTTTGTTATTCTATTGTATTGATGGGGTGGCTGAGGATCAGACACATTGAAAAACTTGTCTAAAATCTCGTAAGTAAAAAAGTGACAATACTCTTTCCACTATGTCAGTTGCTAGGATGTATGTGAACTGTCTGGTTTCAGTAGTTCTTCTAGGAGTCACTATGGAGTGAGAGGCATGTTGTATTGAACTTAAAGGAATACAGCCTTCAGCCCAGCCATTAACCCAAGGTCTATCATGTATTTTAATCTATTTATTTGTATAGATGTATATGAATATATATGTGTATATTCTAGATCCTCTACATCACCTAGTTTCTTTATTTTATTCCTCCTACCTCTTTATTGACACAGTTTCCTTCCCTGAAAAGAAAACTGCTAAATTCGGTTGTGCCCATCTAAAGAAACCAAAAAAGCTATAGGCAGACAAATAGAACAAAAGGGCTTCCTAAAACTGGAACGGGTATTGAACATGTCCCAAGAGTATTGACATAAAACTGGAGAATCCAAAGGCAAAGGGAGACCCTGCAAAGGAAAAACCACTCCACACATAAGTCCAGTGAAGGAGCTGGGTGAGACAGGTCATGTTGGCACCTTTTACGTAATACTGTATATTACACGCTGTGCACTTTAGAATGGATTTGGGAAGAGGGCTCTCTTAGCCATATGCATATTAAAGTGTGTAATCTTGCCGTTACTATGGGGAAATAATTTACAGGAGCATACAACCTGCTGTCTCCTGTCATCTGCTGGGACCTTGTGGTTGCTGTGGCTGCACGTGGGGACTTAGCTACCAAGTTAATGTCACCTACTGTGTAAAATTACGCCTAAGCAGAAGGAGAAGGCTGATTGGTCTTGGTCAAGACTACATGTGGTGAAGGCTTAACTAAGAGAAAAGCCATCTGAAACCCTGTGGCTCCAGACAAGGGGGTATCAGAGCCAGACTTGACATGGAGACCTGCTTTGGTCTCCTAGTCTAGGTTCATTCTGGCTAATATATATGAACATTCCGCTAGCAGGTCTGGGCTCAACTTCAGCGCATTTCCTTGGGACTGTGTGTTAACCTAAACCCGTTGCCGTCGAGTTGATTCTGACTCATAGCAACGCTACAAGACAGAGTAGAACTGCCCCATAGAAGCACGAGAGTATTCAACAGGGGAAGGAGATCTGGGTCCAAGTTTATTCTTCCCGCTGTATGCTTGTTTATTTTGAGGTGAACAGTTAGGAAGGCCAAAAAATACAAGAGAACTTGTCCATTGGATTTTTTAGGCATCCCTGAATACCTGGAGCAGGTCCAGGCAAAGTGGCACTGTGGGTATTTTGAAACTAATATCATTTCTTAAAAAGATAAATAAGCTTCTCATTAAAAATCTTGGTGTCTCAGATCAGGTTAGGCCTAGGGCTTAGAAGAGTCTCTGCAAGACTCAGTCTACAGTGAAAGATACATGGCCCTTAAAGAAATCCTTTATATAGTCTGGGTTCCTGTTATCATCATCTGCAAATTGGTGACATTCGATCGACATGAACTTCCAGGACCCTGCCTCCCCAACCCGGTCCTGCAGTAGTGCAAGCTCCTGCAGCTTTGTCTTCTGAGTGTTCTATACACACGGTGCAGCAGTGTGTCTTGCACATAGTAGGACTTCAGGAAATACTGAATGGAAAAGAAGGGAACATCTAAGGGCAAAATGCCGAGAATCCTCCTAAATTGAGCAGGGAAGATTCTGCTCCGGTGAGTCTGTTTGGTGTCAGTGTGTCCATGCTCTTGAGCTCTACACTGCGGTACTCAAGTTTTCCATCCTGGGACTGGTGACGGTATGTTTCAAGGCAGGCAGGAAAGGCTTGCGATGTCAGCTGCTGAGGACAAATTGAGAGACAAAATCTGTGCTGTTGTGATGACCAGGGGCAGGTGCTGTGATCTGTAGCTGGTGGAAGAATTTACATTTTAAGCCTGAGCAGTAATTAAGTTTTGCATCTTTTAGACTCACAACTAAACAGACTGGAATCTTTTATTCTTAGCCTGATTTGCTGGGCTTCTGATTTTATTTATATCTATTTTTTGTCTTTTTATTTTCTTCACTGTGCTTCAGCTTTGGACATTGCACAAGGGTGACTGGCTGGGTTTCCTACGGATAAGGCGACAAATAAAACAGCCCCTTGACTTTGCAATCCAGCCGGAAGTTAGAGTTCATTAACGGAGGGGTAGGGGAAAGCCAGCTAAAGAGAAAGTGAGCAAGTGGTCAGCCCCGCCGTTCATGCTCTCCCTTCCAGAAGTGACGTAAATCTCAAAGAGAGAGAATTTTTTTTTTTACTTGTTTATCTCCACTATCAGGTAGTGCACTGGCTGGAACTCTGCATTTGTACAGCAGAGCAGGGAGGATATACATATATATTTATTGTATTTTTTCAAGCACATTCATCTGAAAAGGCTTGGGTTGATTAATATTTTCTGCTGTCTGGTAACCATGGCAATAGGGTCAGCAGATATAATACTTAATTTAATCTTCCAGCTGCCTCAGTGTGCTTCACCGGTGTCCCGAATAATAGAAAGCCTCTTGCCTCTCTCTCTCCACGTTCCTCCCTATCCCTTTCTCTTTCTTTTTCTCTGTCTTTCCCCTCATATATTATTATCTTTGCCAGTGGCTCTCTCACATGACCCAAAAGGAATAAACTGGGGTTTTTTCCCCTCGTTTCATTTTGTATATGCACTTAAATTCCTGTGATTCCGCTTCCCACTGGAGCCAGTTCCCCTCTTCAACAACCCAACCATCCCCCTTCACCACCTCCACTCCCCACCGCTCCCCCCACCCCACACCCAACACTCCAGCAGCCAATCTCCACGGAATAACAGGAAACGTGGGAAGATCCTGATAGCTTTCATAGCTGCACCGTAAGGTTTATGAAACACACTCCTCGGCCAAATGAACCCATGCTGACTCTCCTCCCTGCCGCAGACCCAGGCGATTGGCTGAGAGAGCCTTGCTGGTCCGATTTGCTCGCCAGGTGGGTTAAGTGCGTTGCTTTGTCTTCATTTGGCCCAGTTCCCTTGTGTCATATCTCTTTATTTTCTTTCTCTTTCCCTCTGATAATTATCTTTTTTTTTTTTTTTTTTTTTAAAGCTACCATGTTTTTGCACACACTCAATATTTGGTTAGTTCTAGAAAAAAATGGAGAAAGTGGCTTTGAAACCTATGTAGACTTTTATGTAGGGGCAAATCCAGAGAAAAACAGTTTGAGGAGAGTAAGGGGGTTAAGGTTTCAGAGTGATATTTTTGGTTTTCCCGCTTTCGGAAAAACGGATGTGAATTCTCTGATTTGAGTTCACTTGTTTCTTTCCCCCTTCTGTTTATCCTTCTCCTACCATTTATCCAGCAGCTGTTAAAAGAAAACATCAAGATTAAAATGATACTTTCTTCTTAAAGCTGGGGAGGGGGGATGGCGAAGGGGGTATTTAAAAGAGAAAAAAAAGAAATAGAAGAAGGATTGAGTTATAAGAAACTGTAACTTTTTTTCCCATTTCTGTTTATTTATTCATCAGACTTTTATTAATCCTGTCATTGACTCAGACAATAAACATATATTTCCATTTGGGTCTCCCTCCCTTTTGTTGCTGTTGTTTTTTGAATAAAGGACAATTTCCAGACAGAACAGTGTTTATAGTTTAAACAAATAAGAAATGCCACAAATACCACCTTCATTTCTTCCTGAGGAGCATAAACCCCAGTTCATTCCTTTGAGATTTCTTATTTTTCTTTTTGGAAGAGGCAGCTCAAAAATGCCAGTTGTGTATCCATTGACATTAGTCTGAAATGGGGCCAATTCAGTTGATTACATTGTCCCAAAATGGAGGAAGCATCCCCCATCTTTGATAATGTATTTTATGTAGATATGCATTCAGTATCCTTCTTCTTCAAGGGCAATTCCCCTTCTCTTTTTTCCTTTTTCCCTATTTAGGAAATGGCACATATGGTTAAATCATAACATTGTCTCTTACTGACACGTTGGTAATCGAAAGCAGCAGGAGTCAGGTTGGGGACTAGAGGAGGACGGATGTGTGGCTGTCAATCTCGTGGAGTAGGTGCCACTGTGGAGCCAAAACCATCAAGAGCAGACATGTACAGTCAACGTCTTTTTCAGACAGGTCTCATGTTAAGCCATGTAACATTTTTCAGGCAGATCCTATATACGTCAACAGTTACGACTTAAAGCAAAAGGAAACCCATCGTTGTCAGTATGCCCAACACAGCAGACATCCTCAGAGACAAACGTACCTGTAGATTTACCCTGGGCTGCTAAGGTTGTTTGCCTAAGTAACCATGACATCTGGACCCTGAAATGTGACCACAAAGAGGTGCACACAAACAGCTAAGTATGGACATGTAGAGACATGCCTATAGCTCATCACCTCACAGATGAAATCACGGCCATTCACAGGTCACAGGCCCTGTGGTGTGAATGCTGACTCTCATTTTAGGGGTGCATCATCTAGCTCTGTTTAAAACATCCCTCCAGAAAACTGGAAAGGGGACCAATATTTCCGAGTGAACAAAACACAGTGGGCTTGATCATCCCAATCCATGAAGCTGCGTGGCTTAGCAGTGAATGTGCTACAAATGGCATTTGCCATTGTGTTTATCACTATTAGGCCGGTATACCAGGGAGGTACTTTCGAGTAACAAGGAGCCAAGACAATCTAAGTTTATCTCAATTAACGGAATCAATTGTAGTAATACCCAGGGAAATGAAGAATAGGAAACCACCTGATCAGCACACAGTCAGGGCTTAAGAAGAACTAGAGTATCATCTGGGAACATTCAGTAGCTCTAGTGGTTTAGCGGCCCACCTTCATCTTGTAGGGTTACCAGGTCATTGTTTCACGCTGTTAGCGGCTGATATCCATTGCTTATACTTCAGCAAATACACCAAGTCCAACGCGCCACTGACCTTCCTCTGTTTTTGTTTCTGCTTTTCCTATGGCACCAATTCTCCATACGCTCCTTGCCTCTGCTGACTCATGATTTCATCACCATTGGCTTTTTCACCCTTATTGCTTATGCCTTCTTTCCATGTGGTTCTCAGCTTCGGCACAGTCCGCCATCTTTTGAGTCCCTTAATGGTCTGAGGCTCATACTTGCCACCCATGAACGAGGAACTGAGTTAGCTACCATGCGGTGTAAAGCAGCCTCTTGCACCAGGCCACTTCGTAGGCCACTGCTTCAGTATCTGTGATTGCCTTTGGGCCAGGGCTTCATCTCCAACCCTTTTAATTGTTTCCAATAGTTAGGGCTATTAGGTACAAAGAATGCATAATGGCTTCTTCCAAAAAGGGACATAGGCATGACAGGCCCTCTAGGTTTCTCAGCCAGAACCTTTCATCATTAGATATATTCCTGGGTCCTAGACTTAACACCACCTGGCAGGGTTTGTTGGCACTGGACCCAAGCCTTTCTCAAAGAAAACAAAGAAAAAAAATGTGTTTTCCAGGCTGCTTTCCTTAATGGCCTTTTAGAAGTTCCCATTTATATTCAAAATGGGCTAACCACAGGTTTCTTGATCTGTGGCCCTTTTTTGCCCAATTAGTGACTTTTAATGCTGTATCTTCAACCACCTTACAGTGGGTTCACCTCCTGGAGGAAAGAAACAGAAAGGAGAGATAAGCTTCTCATTGTAGGAGGCACAGTTTATCAAAGTAAACAAATGACTCTTCGTTTAAAAATATATATATATATGTATACACACACACACACACACACACACATATATATGTATTTCCCAGTAACAGCAACCAAACCTGTCCTCCAGAGTTCTTCCCCAGAGGTAGAAGAAAGGCAGCTTTTAGTGGCTCTTCATCCCCTTAAGGGAGAGATGCTTGGTGTGGTCTATTAGGCCAGGCATCAGTTCCAAACATGGGGGATAGGCTGACTCTGTGAACTTCCATCCTTTCTACGTGCAGCTTTTCTTCCAGGTTTCTTTTAATTTTTCTAATTAATTTTGAGAACGTTTTGAGACATTTTGCATTTTGTTCACAGTTCGAGTCCTGCTCTGAGGTGTTCTCAATAAATGTCGTGGTGTCTTTGGTGGAACTCTTTCACTGTAATGGATCCTTCAAAAGAGACTCATATTCCTGTTTAATTTAGATGCCTGATCTGATTGTCGGTTTCAATCCAGCGACAACTTCGATTATTGACACTGACCCATAAATCATAAGCACTCATAACACAGTTCAGAGAAGGGGGAGGGAGCCTGCTGGTTAAATGTTCCAGAATTAAGGAGCTCCTATAGGATACAATTACTGCTTGGGATTTGCCGGTATAGCTTTTCTTCTAAAACAGTTGGCTTATTTCACGCTTAAGACAAGCCTGTTCCAGAGTTTCAAATTGTGTGTGTGTGTGTGTTTATCTTTAAAGAGAAACAAAACATTGCAAATTGGATTTTAGTAGGACTTGTGAGTTGTGTATTTGTTCCATTAATGTATTATTTGAATTGCTGGTATCTCCTTTAATACTATATGTAGTCTCAATTCATAAAGTTTCTATCTGGATTTTCACAAACTTGGTTTAGTTGGTTCAAGCACAAAGCTGTGCATCTCCAGTGCTTATGCATCAGGTGGATATTTGTACCATAACATAAGGAACTAACAAGGCAATTCAGCTGTTTTCTCAAATGTGCAACTTGGAAAGATCCAGTATTCCAGTGTGAAAAACACAGATGCCCTCCTCTACTTTGGAAAATGCCTGTCAGTCAGTTGCCACCTGTTCAGAAAGGGGACCACCAAATGCAAAGTGGCAGCTTGTCACCAACTCCCCAAACGCGAACGCACTAGTTAACTCATGCCCCCTCATGGAAACTCTTCTGAAACCTGCACAAAGATGCCTCTCTCCCTGGCATGACAGCACACAGTGGAACACCCTTTGGGTGGATGAGCCTGCAGCTCCAGTTGCCTTCGTTGGATGTGACCCAACAGAGGAGGTCACGGGTATGAGGGACTGAGAAGGTGCCTCTGAGTTTCTCCCGAAGGCCATCCAAGCCCATCTTGTGTTTTCTTTTGCTATATGGTAGTTGGCAGGCTCAGTATCCTACTGCCATATGAGATTCTTCTTTAAATAAACTAGCTCTATAGTTTTGCCCCAGGAGCCCTGGTGGCACAGTTATTAAAGCACTCGACTGCTAACCAAAATGTTGGTGGTTTGAAACTACTATTGGCTCCATGGGAGAAAGATGTGGCAATTTGCTTCCATAAAGATTTACAGCCTTGGAAACCCTATGGGGTTTGCTATAAGTCAGAATCGACTCGACAGCAATGGGTTTGGTTCGGGTAGTGTTGCCCATGATTCCATACCAATCCCAGGTCTTACAAGCACATAGCACACACATTTGGGGGGATGAGGTATCACTAGGGATGAAAGTAGCACCTTCTTCTTACTTCTTGCCTCGACCCTGTAGTGGATGCTTCGGGTGCTATTCAGATTCATCACCTACTTTAGAACTGAAGTTTGCATTCCCCCAGCTGTTGGAAGTGTTGGAGGCTAACAGCTTTCAACTGAGTCCTCTCTCTAGTAAATGTCGAAGACACACCTCCTTCCCCAGGGGCAGCCTGCGTTCCAGCTCTGGAGGTCCTCTTCAGCTGAGGCCTTGGTTTTTGTCTGCATCACAGTTCTTCTTCTTCCTCCAACCAATCCTGTGTCCTTTGCCCCACCATAGGAGGGGTTGATCTCAAGCATACTCCTCAACAAACTTCATGCATAAAACTATCTCTCACAGATTCTCCATACCTGACACCCACCCACATCAAATCCTTCGTTGTGGTGTCCTGAAGGCAACTCTAGGCATTGCCAAACCACTCTGAGACATGAGAGACATTGCCTAGTGTCCTTGGACTAATGTGTGCATCTACCACCACCGTCCAATTTCATGAAAATGCCCACCCTTAAAAAAGACGGTGTAGCCATCATCCTAATGTAAATGAATCCCTTCTTCAATTGTTCAGTGGTAAAGATTCCAGATCTTTGGGAAAATGATTTTTTAAACATATTTTTTATTGTTGTATACATACGAATGATAAAGAGCACAGGTCTGAATGTATAGCTTACAGTGTAATTTTTCAAATACACACATTCCCATCACTGTCACCAAGATCAAGATGTCAAACACTTCTAACATTCCAGAAGACTCCTTATGCCCCTTGCCAGAGGTAAACACAGTCCTAACTTGTATCCACACAAAGTTATTTGAAAATCATTATTTTGCCCATTTCAAGTCTGCCTTTCTTGTACAGTCTTCAAAACTTGGTGAGCATCAGTGAAGGAGTCACCATCCCTGTTATGCTTTTGAAAGATGGCAAAGACTTTTAGGAGGCAGCATGCAGAAGGGAGAGACTCACAACTCAGCCAAAATTTTTTAAACCAAGTGCTTAAAAGTATAGGTAATGGCATTGTTATAATTGCACACACGTATAACTCTACAGGCATCTAGAGTTTGCGTAGAAATGGTTGAAAAATGCTATACAACCAAGATGTCAAATTATTTATGATTTAGTCAGTAAGATGGTTAGGTTGGAGTTGGAAGACTCACTAGGCTCTGATTTTGAAGTTAAATTAGGATAAGCAATTTAAGCTTTGGATCTATTGCCAATTTTTTTCTTCTAAATGAGTCATAAATTTTATAAGACATCATCTCATAATCCTTACAATCCTGCTTTCTCCAGTGTTACTGGAGGTCCCTGCCTTTTTCTAACCATATCCTTTGTGGTGTTTCAACCTTCAGTTCCGGTCCTTCCAATGTTGTTGCTGGGTTCCCAGGTAGTTTCAAGTAGCATTTCTTGAGATCCACATTGTGGCTTTCTTTCTCCAGGGGAAAAAGAAAATGAAAGTTTTGTGTAATAAATGTGGTTTCAGTGACTTCCACAGGCTGGCCTTAGTCAGGGCCCAGCCAGGAAAAGAGAGCCCACATACTTTATTCAGGGAAGTTAAGATGGGGTCTGGTTACAAAGGCATTGAAAGAGTTGATAAGCAAAACGGAATGGTGAGGCAACCCAGAGACTAGCTAGAGTAGGAAGCCATTACCTCCCCAGACTAGAGGAACAAAGGAAAGAGATGAGGATACACATCCCAGGAAGCAGGGTTACCTGGCAGGAGCCGGAATCGTAAAGAGGGCTGTCTGGCAGATGTTGGAGTCATGGAGGAGAAGCAGTAACTTCCAGTGTTGCTACCCAAAGCAGAGGGAATGGGAGGGGAAGGGGGGGAAATACCTGGCTTCTCCCTTACTTTCACCCTCCAGGCTCCTGACTGTGCCTTCCATTGGCTGATCCCAGCCAGTAGCCATTTGTCAGAGGAGTTTGGGAATGTAGTTTGCACACAACATAAGTCCCCTGTAATATGGACAGAGTAGAGAAAGGGAAGGATTGGCTCTGGAGCAAAGAGGCCAATAATCCACAAACCTCCTTCCCCATCCTTCATTAATTCATGAAAAGGAAACCTACCCACTAGTTTGGTGCAGAGCTAAAAAAAAATTTAAGATGTGTTTCTAAGAAAAGCAAAGGGCTAAACATTTAGTTAGGAGCCCTGATGGCACAATGATTAAGCACTCACCTGCCCACCGGCCGCTCTGTGGGACAAAAGACCTGGCATTCTGCTCCTGTAAAGATTAACACAATGTCCTGAGTTGATTCCAACTCATAGCTACTGTATACGACAGAGTAGAACTGACCCATAGAGTTGCCAAGGCTGTAATCTTTATGGAAGCAAACTGTCACATCTTTCTCCCATGGAGCAGCCAGTGGGTTGGACCTTCAGTTAACCAGCCAGGCACTTAACCACTGTGCCACCAGGGCTCCTTCACGTAAAGATTACAGCCTATGAAAACTTCTGGGGCAGTTCTACTCTGTTCTATGTTGCTGTTAGTTATTAGGTGCCGTCAAGTTGGTTCTGACTCTCAGCGACCCTAGGTACAACAGAACGAAACACTGCCTGGTCCTGCACCATCCTCACAATCATTGCTTTGTTTGAGCCCATTGTTGCAGCCACTGTGCCAGTCCATCTTGTTGAGGATCTTCCTCTTTTTCACTGACCCTCTACTTTACCAAGCATGGTATACTTCTCCAGGGACTGGTCCCTCCTGATAACACGTCCAAAGTACGTGAGATGAAATCTCACCATCTTTGCTTCTAAGGATCATTCTGACTATACTCCTTCCAAGACAGATTTGTTTGTTCTTCTGGCAGTCCATGGTATATTCAATATTCTTTGCCAACACTGTAATTTAAATGCATCAATTCTTCTTCGGTCTTCCTTATTTACTGTTCAGCTTTTGCATGCATAAGAGGCAGTTGAAAATATCATGGCTTGGGTCAGGTGCACCTTAGTCCTCTGAGTGACATCTTTACTTTTTAACACTTTAAAGAGGTCTTTTGCAGCAGATTTGCCCAATGCAGTACATCGTTTGATTTCTTGACTCCCGCTTCCATGGGCATTGATTGTGGATCCAAGTAAAATGAATCCTTGACAACTTCAATCTTTTCTCTGTTTATCACGATGTTGTTTATTGGTCCAGTTGTGAGGACTTTTTGTTTTCAGTTTGTCCTACTACGGGGGCTTGTGTGTTGCTGTGATGCTAGAAGTCACGCCACCGGCATTTCAAATACCAGCAGGGTCACCCCATGGTGGACAGATTTCAGCAGAGCTTCCAGACTAACACAGACTAGGAAGAAGAACCTGGTGAACTACTTCTGGAAAAACTGGCCAGTGAAAACTCTGTTTTTAGGATTACTATAAATCAGAATCAGCTGGACAGCGCACAACAACAAACATTTAATGTGTCTTTGTTTTCAAGGCACAGGGGCTTCCAGCTGCAGCCTGTGCTAAGGGGCTCTGTCTCTTGTGCCTTGGGAGTTTATGGATGCAGCGCCTCACTTTAGGATTTACAGGCTATCTCATTTTCGTAAATCAGCGATGTGCGCCCCATGTGTGAGAGTCTGCAAATTCTAAACCAATATGTCGCTCTCTTTCTGTCTAGCATCATATTTATGATAAGGCTCCATATATTGCGCTCCATGTTTCTGCAGCACAACTGTGATGAAAAGTGATGTAACCAGCAGTAAGAAGGAATGGAAATTAAAATGCAAGAAAACAAAATGACATAAAAATTCTCGTGGCCTGCGGTTTAAAGCTGCTTTCAGAAATATGCCTTGATTGGGGGAAGAAACCAAGTTTTCAGTTCGCATTTAGCCACTTGGCTGCGAAGCAGTTCACCCTGTCTTTGCTGTGTCAAGGTGCTGAGGATTGTTGCTGGGTCAGGGGTGAAGGTGGTAAGCTTCTGAGCCTTAATGTCTTCTCAGGGGCAGAATTTCCAGAGGAATCTTAGGGACCAGTCCATTGAAGCAGATTGTAAAGGCAAAACTGCCATTCTCAGAGGCCAGGTTTCCAACCAGCAGGTGAGGACGGAAGTGGGACTCCACGGAAGGCTTTCTGAGGCTTGAGCCAGGAATTTTGCTATTTTTGGCTTGTGTCGCAGACCCTTTCACTGGCTCCATTTTAGCCAAGGCATTGTTGTCGTACAGATTTTAGCATATTTTATGTGCACAGATTTCTTCCCAGTGTATCAGAGTCACAGAAGGCTTGACTGTACCAGAGCTAAAGAGCAACCCTTCTATGTGGCTCACTTGGCTGCAGGAGGGCAATGATTTAAAGGAAACTCACCTCGGATACAGAGCCTCTTCCTTTTCTTTCGGGGCATTTGCTTTTCAGGTTTGTTTATAACATCTGAAAACTGACGGAAACACCAGGTTATGCATTAGACCAAGGAATAAAAGGTAATATTTTAACATGCTAAAGGAATTCTGCCAGCCAGTCATAAGTATCAATCCATCACAATTATTAGAAACAATGTACTCTGCAGTAGTAAAGAGATACAGCCAATATGCAGACACACACTAAGTAAATTCCCTCTTAGCCTGGCTGTTTCCTCCCCTTCCCAGGCAAATGCAGAAACTGTTTATACAAAAGAGAAATGATGAGAGGTGGAACTCAATACCACCCATTTTTTTTTCTGGTTTCCATCATTTCTGTAAGGCTCTAAGTAGACCTTGGATCAGCATCTCAGGTTCCCTTTTAAAAACACAGGCTGGCCCTGGATTTAGGGGCTTAATATATACGGAATATGATTATAATGCTAATTATGTTTAAGCATCAACAAAAACAGATCTGTTGGGGAGAAAGAAAACGGGGGGGTGGGTGGAAGAAGGCAAATTGATTCAGCCTAGAACACTGACCTTACCTTAGTGTGTCCGCACGTCTGGAGGCCCGCTTTTGTTTCTATTTTCCTTTCTTTTCCAGTCATACCTTCATTAGCAGAGAGAACGCTGGAGGCAGCCCCTCTTTCCTGTAGACATTTGCTTACGTAAACCAGCTAGCAAACCGCTCTGTTCCTATTGATGTAGACATTACCACAAATCGCCACTTAGGGACCTGAACGAATTGACTAACTGGTTTCAGATCCAATACACATAACTTGATCAGACACAAAGTTTAAGTACACTTGCAGGCGTGCCAGCTGCACCTACCGGGAAGTGACTCTTTGGCTGCCAGTTTAAAGAGGCCCTAAGGGAAACCCGGAGGAAGGCAGGCAGACAGAGGGGTGAGGCAGCGAGTCTGGAGGTTTAGAGGAGAGCAGCCCAAAGTGGAAAGAAATAAGGCATTTCGGGCAGGAACCAAGGCAATTTCAAAAGCCACATGGGCACTTCAGTGCAGGGTGCACTTGATACAACTTTCTTTAATTTGATATTTTATCCTCCCTTCCAGCAGCTCTGAGGTCTGGGAGACTGAGTGTCGGATCACACTGGAGATGACTGAACTCAGATCAGAAAAGTCTCAGCTGGTCAAGGGTCAGCTGTGTGTGCATCTGCCCGTCAGGCTGCTACACACCCAGAAACAATGGCGTTTGAGTTAATTGTCTTCTCAATAGCCAGGAAATTGCCTGGGTAGAACTGGGGAAAGGCCCTGGGAAGGAGTTGCAGTGACCCCAGGAGGTCAGGGCTGGTCTGGGGGTGTGGCTGGGGCCGAGGATCAAGCCAGCCTCTACTCCCATGTCTGGCATGCCAGTCCAGCCCTGATCAAGTTGCCGGCCATGCCTGAACAAATCACTCTCATCTCTGACCCAATCCAACAATTAGAGCATTAATTGCTCATCACTCCTTTGGGTTATAAGTTTTTGTGTCCCTCCAGTCTACTTGGGATGGGAATGTTGTGTTGCTGTGACATGAAGCTTTCCCTCTAAACATTATGTAGCAGAACTTACAAGCGTGGGTGTGCAAGTGGAGTGATTGACTGGATCTGTAGTCACAGAAGTTTCTAGAAAAAAAGAATGAAAAAAAATCTGTCAGTTCATCCAATGTGTATGGAACTGTGTGAGTGTACGTGTGCATTGAGATGTGGACAATATTGATAAAGACGAACCAGACAGGATCCTGGCGAGAAAAGGACATGTAGTCTATTAGAAGCAGTCCAGACTAACAGATGTAAAACACTAAGTGACTCAAGAAAGGCTCCAAAGTTTGGTTAGAGAGGAAGGATTACTCGCAGGAAAAAAAACCAAACCAAACCCATTGGTGTTGAGTCACTTCTGATGATGGTGACCCCATGTGTTACAAAGTGGAACTGCTCCATAGGATTCTCGTGGCTGTAATCTTTATGGAAGCAGATGGCCAGGCCTTTCTTCCATGGTGCCTCTGGGTGGGTTCGACCACCAACCTTTAGGTTAGCAGTCAAGCACAAACCATTTCACCAGTTGGGGACCTTTACACACAGGGAGAGAAGCAGATATGGGTAGACTTCAAGGGGAAGGATTGTATTAGAGTGGGAAACCCTTTAAAATTGAAAGAATAATCCGTTTCAATGTGGACAAAAGTATTTCTTGTCATAACATATTTATATTACTATATATATTTTAATAATATTTATTCTATTATCCATTTGTTTCAGTGTATTCATTGAATACCTACTATGTAACAGGCAAGGTACTGTGGATACAGTGAGAAATAGTACAGACATGGTTGGTGACCAAGTAGAGTCTTGATCTCACAACAGTCGTCTACGAGTATATTATTGAAGGCTTAGAGCATTTAAAAACAATTTTTTTGTTGTGCTTTAAGGGAAAGTTTACAGTTCAGGTTAGTTTCTAATACAAAAATTTATACATACATTGTTATATGGCCCCAGTTGCTCTCCTTGTACTGTGACAGCACACTCCTACTTTTCCACCCCCGATTTTCTGTGTCCATTCAACCAGCTCCTGTCCCTTTCTGCCTTCTCATCTCGCCTCTGGACAGGAGCTGCCCGTTTAGTCTCATGTATCTACTTGAGCTTAGAAGCACTCTCTTCACAAGTATCCTTTTATGTCTTATAGTCCAGTCTAACCTTTGTCTGAAGAGTTGACTTCGGGAATAGGTTCAGCTCTGGGCTAACAGAGAGTCCGGGGGCCATGTCTTTCTGGGTCCCTCCAGTCTCAGTCAGACCATTAAGTCTGGTCTTTTTACTAGAATTTGAGTTCTGCGCCCCACTTTTCTCCTCCTCCATCCAGGACTCTCTGTTGTAGTCCCTGTTAGGGCGGTCATTGGTGGTAGCCACACACCGTCTACTTCTTCTGGTCTCAGGCTGATGGAGTCTCTGGTTTATGTGGCCCTTTCTGTTTCTTGGGCTAATTATTTTCCTGTGTCTTTGGTGTTCTTCATTCTCCTTTGCTGAAGGTGGTTGGGACCAATTAATGCATCTTAGATGGCTGCTCGCTAGCTTTTAAGATTCCAGATGCCACTCACCAAAATGGGATGCAGAATATTTTAATAAGCTTTGTTATGCCAGTTGACCTAGATGTCCCCTGGAACCGTGGTCCCCAGACCCCCGCCCCTGCTACTGTGTCCCTCAAACTGTTTGGTTGTATTCAGGAAACTTCTTAACTTTTGGTTTCATCCAGGTTTGCTGACTTCCCCTGTATTGTGTGTTGTGCTTCCCTTCACCTAAGATAATTCTTGTCTACTATCTAGTTAGTGAATACCCCTCTCCCTCTCTCCCCACTCTCATGACCATCAAAGAATGTTTTCTTCTGTGTTTAAACCATTTCTTGAGTTCTTCCAACAGTGGTCTCATACAGTATCTGGCCATTTGTGACTAATTTCACTCAGCATAATGCCTTCCAGATTCATCCATGTTATAAGATGTTTTGCAGATTCATCATTTTTCTTTATCATTGCATAGTATTCCATTGTGTGAATATGCCATAATTTGTTTATCCATTCATCCGTTGATGGGCACCTAGGTTGTTTCCATCTTTTTGCGGTTGTGAACAGTGCTACAGTGAACATGGGTGTGCATATATCTATTCGTGTGACAGCTCTTATTTCTCTAGGATATATTCCAAGGAGCAGGATTGTTGAATCATATGGTACTTCTATCTCTAGCTTTTTACAGAAGTGCCAAATCAATTTCCAAAGTGGTTGTACCATTTTACATTCCCACCAACAGTGTATAAGTGTTCCAGTCTCTCCACAACCTCTCCAGCATTTATTATTTTATGTTTTTTGGATTAATGCTAGCCTTGTTGGGGTGAGATGGTATCTCATTGTAGTTTTGATTTGCATTTCTCTAATGGCTAATGATCGTGAGCGTTTCCTCATGCGTCTGTTAGCCGCCTGAATGTCTTCTCTGGTGAAGTGTCTGTTCGTATATTTTGCCCACTTTTTAACTGGGTTATTTGTCTTTTTGTTGTTGAGGTTTTGCAGTATCTCATAGATTTTAGAGATTAGACGATGATTGGATTTGTCGCAGCCAAAAATTTTTTCCCAATCTGTAGGTTGTCTTTTTAGTCTTTTGGTGAAGTCTCTTGATGAGCATAAATGTTTGATTTTTAGGAGCTCCCAGTTATGTAGTTTCTCTTCTGGTGTTTGTGCATTGTTAGTAACGTTTTATATTCTGTTTATGCCATGTGTTAGGGCTCCTAGCATTGTCCCTATTTTTTCTTTCATGATCTTTATCATTTTTGATTTTATATTTAGGTCTTTGATCCATTTTGAGTTAATTTTTGTGCATAGTGTGACGTATGGGTCTTGTTTCATTTTTTTGCAGATGGATATCCAGTTATGCCAGCACCATTTGTTAAAGAGACTGTCTTTTCCCCATTTAAGGGTCTTTGGTCCTTTGTCAAATGTCAGCTGCTCATAGGTGGATGAATTTACTTCTGGACTCAGTTCTGTTCCATTGGTCTATGTATCTGTTGATGTACCAGTACCAGGCTGTTTTGACTACCATGGTAGTATAGTAGGTTCTAAAATCAGGTAGTGTGAGGCATCCCACTTTGTTCTTCTTCTTCAGTAATGCTTTACTTATCTGGGGCCTTTTCCCTTTCCATATGAAGTTGGTGATTTGTTTCTCCATCTCATTAAAAAATGCCATTGGAATTTGGATCGGGATTGCATTGTTTCTGTAGATCACTTTGGGTAGAATAGACATTTTCACAGTGTTGAGTGTTCCTATCCATGAGCAAGGTATGTTCTTCCACTTATGCAGGTCTCTTTTGGTTTCTTGCAGTAGTGTCTTGTAGTTTTCTTTGTATAAGTCTTTTATGTCTCTGGTTAGATTTATTCCTAAGTATTTTATCTTCTTGGAGGCTATTGTAAATGGTATTGATTTGATGATTTCCTCTTGGAAGTTCTCTTTGTTGGTGTAGTGGAATCAAACTGATTTTCGTATGTTTGTCTGGTATCCTGATACTTTACTGAAATCTTTTTTTTAGTTACAGTAGTTTTCCTGTGGATTCTTTGGGGTTTTCTATATATATAAGATCATATCCTCTGCAGATAGAGATACTTTGACTTCTTCCTTACCAATTTAGATGCCCTTTATTTCTTCTTCTAGCCTAATTGCTCTGGCAAGGACCTCCAGCACAATCTTGAATAAGAGTGGTGATAAAGGGCATCCTCATCTGGTTCCCGTTCTCAAGGGGAATGCTTTCAAAGTCTCTCCATTTAGGATGATGTTGGCTATTGGCTTTGTATAAATGCCCTTAATTATACTGAGGAATTTCCCTTCTACTCCTGTTTTGCTGAGAGTTTTTATCATGAATGGTGTTGGACTTTGTCAAATGCCTTTTCTGCAACAATTAATAAGATCATATGGTTCTTGTCTTTTGTTTTATTTATGTGATGAATTACATTGATTGTTTTTCTCATGTTGAACCATCCCTGCATACCTTGTATGAATCTCACTTGGTCAAGTGAATTATTTTTTTGATATGTTGTTTGATTCTATTGGCTAGAAAGTTGTTGAGGATTTTTGCATCTATGTTCATGAGGTATATTGGTCTGTAATTTTCTTTTTTTGTGGTGTTTTTACCTGGTTTTGGTATCAGGGTTATGCTGGCTTCATAGAATAAGTTTGAGAGTATTCCATCCTTTTCTGTTTTCTGAAATAACCTTTAGTAGTAGTGGTGTTAATTCTTCTCTGAAAGTTTGGTAGAATTCTCCAAGGAAACCGTCAGGGCCAGGGCTTTTTTTTGTTGGGGGTTTTTTAGTTACCTTTTCAATCTCTTCTTTTGTTATAGATTTATGTAGTTTTACCTCTGTTTGTGTTAGTTTAGGTAGATAGTGTGTTTCTAGAAATTTGTCCATTTCTTCTAGGTTTTCAAATTTGTTAGAGTACAATTTTTTGTAGTATTTTGTTTTGCTTCTTTTAATTTCAGCTGGGTCTGTTGTGTTTTTTGATCCTCGCAGTGGGTTAGACGCATGTACTTATCTTTTGCCGATTGAGTGCAACTTTTCACTGGTTCTGGAGGCTTGAGTAGACTCTCTGCTACTTGGTCTCTCCCTATATGGAAAATGCGTCTCAAGCACCACTGTTTACCTCTCACGCACGCCAGCCAATCCAGCCTGCAGGCTGCCGGTTCCCGCCAGGTCAGGCCTGGCAACTCCTCGCTGCTTCCAAACCATCTCTCCGTCTCCCTGGCATTCAGTCCAATTCTTCAATTTTGCCTTTGATGTTCAGGGCTCCTAAATTGTTCTATATAATTGATTCACTTGTTTTTTCTGGGTCTTTGTTGTAAGAGGGACCACAGGAAGCATCTGACTACTCCACCATCTTGCCCCGCCTCAAAAGCTTAAAGCATTTGAGTGTGAAAGCTTAATCCTTACAAACTGAAGTAGTTTAATGTTAAGGGTGACTTTTAAAATGATATGATAATGGCAATAACCAATAACAGCAATACATATTGTGTACTCTTATATACTAGGAACTGTGCTGAGGGATCGCTGTACATTGTATCATTTAATCTTCACAACCATTTAATAAGGGAGAGGCTGTTAGTCCCATTTTATGTTTGTGACTTAGAGAGGTTAAGGTACATTCCACATGCAAGAGAGAAAGACCCGGTTTCAAATTTAGGTGTATCTGACGCCACCCAGATCTTTCACTCTTTCTGCTCTACGATGCAGCTTCTCTGGTGACAGTGTGGAAGCTGGGAAAGGATACGGAGTGACTAGCGTTTGGGAAACAGTTAAAGGAATAACAGTAAACACATTATTATTATTCTATGTCAATAATAGTAAACATACCCCTCCAAAAACAGGGCAAGGGAGATGGAGAGGGGTAACCAATTCAGGAGTCTTGTGTGAACTAAAAATCTACAGAATTGGGTAGTGTGCAGAATTGTGAAGGTGGAGGAGTTGGGAGTCCTAAACCATATCAGAGTTTGCATCTATATGAGGTGTCAAGCCTCTGAGGTTTAGGGGTTTATTTGTTACTACAACAGAGCCTAGCTTTACCCTGACTACTAGAAAGCCCATGAGTATAAAAGGCAGGATGAGCAAGAATATTTTAACAAGACTGTGCCAAAGGTATATCCACTTTACAGGAGCATGAGAACCACGTGTAAAATATGTACGCACTAGAGTAGTCAGGTAAATGTTAGTCACATTTAGAAATCTGGCGTCATGGTACATGTTCATTGCAAGAAACATCAGTTAGCTGTCACCTCTGTAGTTTCCTGGTTTCAGTGGAGCTTTTTGTTTGTATCACACAAGATGGTTCTGTTTAATGGAGCTTGTGGCAATGAAAGGTGGAATTATGTAATATACAAATCCAGTTTTGATATCTGATGTATCAGGTGTACCTTGAAGCTAACTCCCACATAGCCTAAACCAAAATTTTCACTAGTATGAATAATAAGGGAATCACCTATGGTTTCTTCCTACATGCTTGAAAATTTTTCAGCAGAAATTGGATAAAACTTTACAACTCTGTGTTATTAAAAATATCTCCTTTGGAAAATATTTTTGTGGAAGTATGGAGTGAGTTAATGTGATGATTCTTAAACTGGATATCTTGCTACATGAAGCAGTTGATGTTTTTCTTCTGTTCTGAGCTGCAGCAGAATTCTTGGTAAAATTGTGAGCATGTCTGCTGTTAGTATCACTGTTAACTTTAAGATGCAAAATGTAAAGATTTTAAGACACTCTTCCATAAGTATTTGAATAACTGCAATGGAACTTTGTGGGGATTGGTTGCATAACAGAAATTTGTAACAATTATATAAATAGTGTAGCTCATGTTTTTCCACCTGATATGATATTTTTCATATTTATTTAGCACGAATTGAGGCACTGTTATCATTTTGTGATTTTATTGAAGTGCAGTTCAGACAAATTTTGACATTGTAGAACACAAGATTTCACTGACTGATTGCTGCTCTTGAAAGAATGCTAATAATGTTACAATTACTGTAAGCTTTGTTGTATTCAGTTTAAAAAAAAAAACCATTATCTGAAAAAATTGTTTTCAGCATTCTGAGTCAGAACTTTGGTTCATTTTTATAAAGTGATGTTACTGTTTTTCCCCATAATGCTATTTTTTAAAAGTAGGGGAAATTATTTTGAAACCATAAATCGCTTATGAGTATTTGCCCTTAGAACTGAATTCAGAAGCCAGATTTCCAAGATAATGGGGCTTAAAGTAAGAACGTTGTGGAAGAAAATTGTCAGCAGCAGTATTCCTCGCAGTTTGAATCTAGTGCATCAGGTAACAAGGGTGTGTGATGTTAATTGTGAATTATTCCAGACCTTTGAAAGGTGAACCTCAGTGCTTCTATGAATTATGCTGGATGCAGCTGGAAAAAGCCCTAAATGGGATGATCTGGAGAAGATATGGAATCATTTCTACGTTGCTCATCTCAGTCTGTCATAAAATGATCTTTTTAATGAACTTCCAGTTCTTAAATCATATCTTAATGAGAACTTGATGGCTAGATGGGATAGAGAGAAAGATCAGACACTATTGAATGTGTATATAGATTATCATCAGGAATACATTAGAATTCCAAACGTAAGGAAAATGCAGAATTGTCTGCTCTCACTGTTGGATTCAAATGCTGTGAATCAAGAGGCCATTTTCCCTGATGAATATCTGTTAGGGATCAGAGAAGGCATTAATGGTAGAATCTTTCTTGATAATCCAAATGAATGCGCAGAAACTTGGGAAAATATGGAGGTCTAAATAACTATTGAAGTGAAAGAATAATTATAATAGCAGTGCTATTAAGAGTTTGCTATGTACTGAATACTGTGCTCAACACTTCGAATGTATGATTTTATTTAATCATCACAACAACCATATGAGATAGGGACTATTATCTCTGTTTAAAAAAAAAAAAAAAACCCACTGCTGTCTAGTTGATTCCAACTCATAGTGACCCTATCTCTATTTTAAAGATGAGAAAATTGAGGTTAAATAAGTTACCCAGTAGCACAATATCCAGTACATAGCAAATTAGTAATAACAGCACTATTATTTTTAATATTGATAATAAGTTGGCATTTGATTCCAGAACAGATGCTTTTAATCGCCACTCTGTCTTGGCATCCTGACAACTGAACAAATAATTGGACATAAACTTCAACAGTGGGTGAGTGATGAAGATAAAAACAAATATAAATAATTTCCAAGACCAACTCTTCAGACAGGGATTGGACTGGACTGTGGGACATAAAGTGATACTCGTGAGGAGTGTGCCTCTTAGTTCAAGTAGATGCAAGAGACTAAATGGGCAGCTTCTGTCCAGAGGTGAGATGGGAAGGCAGAGAGGGTTAGGAGCTGGTTGAATGGACATGAGGAATTAGGGGTGGAAAGGAGGAGTATACTGTCACAGTATGGGGAGAGCAATTAGAGTCACATAACAATGTATGTATAAATTTTTATATGGGAAAAAATAAAAACAAATATAATGTCTAGGCTGGCAGACAACTTTCACCGGGCTTTGTATGCCCTGTCATATAGCTGTATTCTGTGGGCATCCCATGCCTCCCGAAATCACAGCCAGCTTCCTAGAATGAGAAAACTTGATCAGTGAGCCTTCTTCCAGTAGAGTTAAAATACTCCCCAATGTTTTGTTGTTTGGACAGGATCCTAGGAGACAGCCATTGAGATTTACCTGCTGCTTCCATCTATGTTGATACAAACAACTAGTGTTATCCCTGTGACTCCCTCAGTATGGGTTGACCTTCCTGTGGCCTGCCATTTGTCTGTTACATCCCCGTTATTGTAGACCCTGTTATTCTTTCCATCCCTCCTGTCTTCCCCCACTCCCATTCCAACCAATGCTGGCCCATGTTGCTCTTCTCATTATCGCCATGGTGGGCTTTTCCCCCTTCTTTGCCACCCTCATTACTGCTGCCCTCAACTTGCTGCAGTAGTATTACAACTGTGAGCAGGCAGCCCTAAAGGATGGCCCTATTCCTCTAGCTTCTTACAGTGTTTGCAGCTCTTGTATTAGTTCCCAAAAGAGTAGCCCTGCCCTCTCAAGTTCTTCTTGCTCTTCTCTTGAGAACTTGTATCAGTTATTTATTGCTGAGTAACAAATCACTCCCAAAATTAGAAACTTAAAAATTATTTACTTGCTCACTATACTGTAGATGGATCATTTGAGCTGCTCTCAGCTGGGATTGTTCATCTGTTCCATATGGTATTGGCTGGGTTCACTTTTATGTCTGGGACCTCAGCTGGGTCAGATAGGACAGCTGGACCTCTCTGTCCATACGGTCTCTCATCTTCAAGGAGGCTATCCTAGGCTTTGTCACATGGTGCCGGGAGGATTCCCAGCAAGCAGCAAGAGAGGACAAACCTCAGTGCATTAGCGCTTTTCAAACTTCTGTTCCATCACATTTGCTAAAGTCCCATTGGTCAAAGCATGTCACACGGCCAAGCCCAGAGTTAATGCGGGAGGGAGTACACAGAGGTGGATACAGAGAGATGTGATTCATTGGGGCCATTACTATGAAAGTCTGTTATGGACCGTAATAAAAGTCCCCCTATGGTTGGTTCAGGGCCCTGGTGGCACAGTGGTTAAGAGCTCAGCTGCTAACCAAAAGGTCAGTCGTTTGAAGCCACCTGCTGCTCCTTGGAAACCTAGGGGCAGTTCTACTCTGTTCTATAGGGTCGCTATGAGTCAGAATAAACTTGATGGCAATGGGTTAATGGTTGGCTCAGAAGCCATTCGCATGACTCCGCCCTACAGTCACATCTAAATGTTTCATCATTAACTAAATTCTTCATCTTGATATTTAAGGCCCTCGCCAGTGTGGCTCCTGTCCAAAATTACCTCCCTATAAACATTTTCAGGAACCCTCTACTCTATCCACCCTATTCACTGCGTCTTCCTGTTTCTTCAAGGTCAAACCATTGCCATTTCCAAATAGCAAGGTATTTCAACTTAAAGAACACTGTTCTACCGAACTCCAGTCTCCAGTACTATTTTCATCATTTTATTCCTGCTATTGCTATCATTTTATATGTTCTATTTTTCCAAGTAGGTTTTATGCTCTAACACTTATAAATATATGCCTAATATATAAATACTCAGTAACATGAATTGAATCGGGGTTATGGTGAAAAGAACTTGCCTCTGTGTTGAACTGTGAATTCCTTGCAAGAGTTGAAGTTGGTCTTGTTCTGGGTTACAGGTAAAGCCTGAAGTCCTCGGGTAGGCAGAGCAGACTGAGCACATTGAAGGGTGTGTTCTTTGCAGAATTTTCAGATAAAACAAATTCCATCCCTGAAGGGAAAAATAAGGAAGAGAGGTCCTATATTCAGCTGGGAGCAAGGAAGTTTATGGGCTGGAATGAAGACTGGGTCATAAAATCCATGAGATAAACAAGCAGGGTCAGATAATTTGGTGTTTGGAATACACGCTGTTGTGTTTTTATGTTGGAGACTCACTGGATTCTGTCATCAAGGGGCTTTCCTCACAAGCAGAACAATGCAGAAGCAGAGTGTTGGAGAAGAGCCTGTTACCAAGTGACATTTTTTAGGCCCTCAGTTAAGCTTTTGGATAATCAGAAGGCATTCATTCAACATATGGTTCATGTACCATGTAGCAGGCACTGTACTAAGCACCAGGGACCCATTGGTGAACAAGAGACAGGCAGCCTCTGCTCTCATGGGGCCGACAGCCTTGGGAAAGCAAACCGACAACTAGAGAACTTTGCAATAAGGTCTACAGGCTGCACTTTAAGAGTCTGTAGGAGGGGGCTTAACTCAGGCTTGGGAAGTCAGAGAAGGCTGCCAGGAGAAAATAGCATCTAAGCAGAGATCTGAGGAAGAGGATAAGGATGAGTCGGTCTTAGAACTGTGTGTGTGTGTGCACGTGTGTGCGGGTGTGTGTACACATGTGTGTGTGTGCATGTGTGTGCAGGTGTGTGTACATGTGTATATGGCAGGGTGAGGCAGTGCCCAGGAACATTCCCATAGGCAGAAGGGGTAGTTAGTGTGAAAGTAAGAGGCCAGAGAGAGCATGCTGGCTTTTTGGGACGTTGAAAGACGTATAGTGCGGCTGGAGTTCTGAGAAGGGAAAAGAAGGAAGGAAATGAAGCTGGAGAACCTACTAGGGGCCTAGATGCTGCAGGTCTGGGCAGCTACGTCAAGGGGCACATCTAGAAGAAAAACCTAAACGCAATTACACATCAGAAGGGCATGTTCATCAAAGACTTTTTTTCTCCAAAAGACAGAGTAACTTTGTAAATGCTTGGGTTTTTTTTTTTTTTTATATTTTACTCTGAAGTTTCTCTTGAATGAGACTCAAAACCTGAATTATACCCAATAGTTGAGTGCTCCTCATTTAAAACTAGCAATGAATGCAGTGGGGATGAAGCTGCAGAAAGAAGCATAGGGCCAGTCATTCCCCTGTCTAATGAATGGGGTATTTCAGAAGGAAAAGGAACAGCATCTTGGTCTGCTACTTCTCCACCCAGTCCCTTCCCTAGATCACCTGTGGGTCCTGTCTGCAGTGACACTGGGCAAGCAGTTTGTCATTTCCTGTTACTCATTTTCCGGCCCTCTATTTGACTTTGCTATGACCTGATCTATTTTTAGTCTTTCTTGTGTTTGTGTTAATTTTCCAAATGCTTGCAAGTAGCCATTAGTTCTCTCTTTACTCTTTGGAGGACAAAATTGGCAGGATCCTTTTGTAGCTGTGTCTCTGAGGATACTTCAAACCTTATCAAAATTCCATTTTTTTTCCTTATGGGAAATGCTGTCTGGTTTAAAGGCATGTATGTGGCTCTATTTTTCCAGTTAATACAAGTGGGAGGTTCATATTCCTTTCTATGTTCTAACATTGTACATTTTTATGAAACGTAAAATAAAAATAAAGTGCAAATGAAATGCATGTGGTGTTCCTGTGTAACTGGAGGAACATAAATGAAGGACATTGTATTCCCAGATAGGCCTTTTTTTATCGAAGGTATTCCTCCAGCAGAACAGGTAGATGCTAAGTCAAGGGAAATTAGAGGTTGATTGTTTTAAAGCAAAGGATGCTTTTGGAAGTATTGATCCTTCACTCTTCACATGCGTGCACACTTTAACTTTTGGAAAACAGTTATATGCCATCCCCTCTGATGCCTTGCCTCTCTCTAGGGCAGATTTGGCTCCGGGCTGACCATTCCCCTTTGCTCACCCATGCCACATAAAGGGGTGATCTCATCCCAGAGTCATCTGATATTCCAGTGGCCCATCTGGTCACCAGGCACCTAGCTCCTGGGGACATGGAATTAGGCCATCTCAAGGGAATGCCTAGGGCGAAAGACTCCAACCCTTTTCTTCATGAGTTTGGGGCTTAATGCATCATGAGCAGAGGTTTTCAAGCCATATCTGATTTTGTAAGAGATTAAAGCCAGCCAAATTTTAGCATCTTCAGGAGTGGGATGGAGGACAAAGTCAGCTATGATCCAGGAGGCGATGGCGTCTGAAACACTGGAATAAGGAGAAGCTGCTCCGTGGAATGAACATATTCTCTGCATCCCTGGTTCAGAAGCCTTCTCATCACCCAGGGCTTCGGTTCCAGTGTTTGCCCTGGCCCTGCTGCGCCTTCCTCACCTGGGCCCTGGCACTGGAAAGGAGCTCTTACCCTGGTTCCATATCTTATCCCCCTGCAAACTTGACATTCTTGCAGTCAAGTGTACGCACCGTCTAGTGGGGTATTTCAGACAGTTTTCTTATTACCAAATGGAGAGGTATTAACAACACAATGTAGAAAAAAAAAAAAAAAAAGGCAGAGGGTGGGGAGTGGGGGAAGAAAAGAAAGGACAGCCGCCTGCTCTTTTCTTCTTGGTATTATTATTTGTGACAAAGCCCTAGGTCCATTTTTCTTCATAATTTGCAGGACTCCTAATGGGAACAGCACCTCCCAATTACCATGGCTGCCAAAGGCTAATTTGGTTACCCTCCGGATCCACAATAGCGAAACTGTGTCGAGCCTTTGTCGATATTTGCATACTATACATACCAGGAATGTAAAACAGCTGCCTGGCCCCTCTCCCACTATCATGGCAATTATGGGTCATTAGTTTTTTCTACCCCCCTCCCCTTCTCCCTTTTTCTTGTTCTTGTCTTCCAGAGTCTGGTAGGCAGTGGTAGGCAGCTGACGGGTTTGCAGAGACAAGAAATGAGAAAGCCGAGCTGCATGGCCTATTTGTTAAGAGTCGAAGGCTGACGAACTGCCACTTGAATTGCGCGAATACAACCCTGCGCTTTTATTTCTTGATTACCTCCGCCTTTTCTTTTCTTCTACCCTCTCCTCACAGCTAACTCTTTTCTTTTGGGAAGTCTCTCGGAGGGTCAGTGCCACTGGGGCCTGCACGTGTCTATGTGTACGCATTTCTCCTGGTTCCCTGGCAAACTCGGCCCTTTGGCCAAGGCGTGTGCCAGCATTTGGAGCTGGGGGATTAGGCCTCAGACGTGGATGGTGAGCTCTAGCACCTAACTGGATCCTCATTAGGGGGAGGGAATGCTTTGCTTTTAAGTTTTCTCATTGAATTGTAGCCCTCTCCCCAGGGGGTGGGGTGATGAGGGGAAGAAGGTAAGAAAAAGGGGCTTAACCATGATGTGCTCTCCCGTTTGGAAAAATGTGTTGTGTCTTGCGGTGGTTAATGGGAAGTTATGGTTCTGAATATAATTTTTCCCCTTCAAGCTGCTAATTTTATTGACAGTATGGATAGATTGAAAAACCCAAAAGCTTTGTGTTGTTTTGTTAAAGCAAATAAGTGAGGCACAAATGTAAATTACATCTCCAGGCTCACATTAGAGGTTTGCAAATAATACTGAGCTAATGGTTATCGCAAAGGAAAATAGCACTGGGATCAATATTCTATACAGTGGAAGGCGATACCTCTCTGTCTTTTAATCACCTCATTGCAGAAATGGCATTGAAATTTGAAATCTCATTTTCTCCATTTGTGCAAATTGAACATAAATCACTATGAGTGAGAGGAGGTGGCAGTCAGCTTCACTCTTTGTGGGATTGCATTACTAATTAGCGTTGGGCTAAAGCTGTGCACAGCCCAGGAGAGGCTTCCCTAGACCTTTGGCCACATGCAGGATGCTCCCGGAAGCCTGGGCAGGTGGGGAGGGGCTCAGACCCTCTACTGAGGAGGGAGTGAGTCCAGGTCAGCTCGCAAAAGGAACACAAAGGATAGAAGGCATCTCAGACCCTCACAGGCTTATGTAATTTTCTGAGACTGGATGGCAGCTCCCGGCCAATCCCCTCTTGGATTTCAGTGCAGTCAGGTTGTATAGGACATGACTGTTCCCAAAAAGAGGCAATCAAGAGGTCAGCTTCCATACTTTGCCTTTTGTCTCTAGCTGTAGGAGTAGGGGAGTCCCTTGGTAGTACAAATGGTTAGCACGCTCACTGCCAACCAAAAGGTTGGCAGTTTGAGTCAACCTAAAGGTGCCTCAGAAGAAAGACTAACAATCTACTTCTGGAAAATCAGCCATTGAAAACCGTATGGAGCACAGTTGTACTCGGACACACATGGGGTCACCATGAGTTGGAATCGGCACCACAGCAACAACAGGGCCTGCTCAGCACCAGCACTTTGGTGTAGTCTTCGCAAGCTGACCACCTGCCTACCAACTCCAACTCCCCTTTCCTTCCTTCTGTCCTTCATTCCTTAACTTGGATATACTTCGGCTGAGTGTCTCTCACGGCTCTGAGCTGGGTGATAGATATTATTTACAAAGGATATTCAGAGATGTCAAAGGGCCTCTGACACTGTACCCACTTCAGCTACATTTGCTCAAGTTGTTCAAATGTTATTTACAACGTACTCAGTTTTTAGGCTCTGAGGTCATGATGGGAAAAGGACTCAAGACCTCTCTTTCCCTCCCCAGGTTGAACTATCCCATGTTCCTGCATTTCTGGGCTGGGCAGATGTGGGGGGAATGTGCTTCATTTCAAAGGTGATAAGAGATGGGTGAGAAAGATGGCATCTGAAATTTAGCAGGAGGAGAGAAGAGGGCAGAGGTGTCAACTCAGCTGGTGAAGAGACTGGATTTACAACTTTGTTGTTAAAGATTTGGGAAGACATAGCATAGAGAAGAGTTGTACGGAGTCCTTTACTTGTCTTTACATTGGCCACTTGCCCTCTCACTTGGAGTAAATAATGTTCTGCTGGATGGTTAATGGAGGATGTTTAGTTCATTAAACTTGATACCCTGTGGGCAGGATGGACTGGTAAAGTATATGTATTTATATGTAAGGCTGCCCCTCTAAGGCCCAGTGTGTGCACATTAGCCAAAAATGGGACAAGCTAGTATCCATCAGGGTGGAGTCTCAGCAATGGCTGTTGACACCAGCATCACCTGATGGTAGACCATAGTGGAACCAATGGACACCCTTAGGACGGAGAAAGATAGTTTTTCATTTCCAGCCAAAGCGAACATTTAGAAGGCCACAGTGGGTCCTTTGATGGCTAAGCGGTTCATCTGGGCGCTCTTGAGATAGCCACGGCAGTCAGACATTCACGGTGCACTCCTGCCCACCTCTGCCTGCCACTCCTTCCCCCTGCCTGGGGAGAGTGGCAGAGTGACTCTCATAGACTTATCAACACCCCAGGAGTTTTCATTCCTCTTCCACATCCTCAGCCGTGGCAGTAGGAATTTAAAAAAAGGGAGGTTAGGGGGGAAACTGGAAACAAAGTTCATTATACCTAAGGTTTCTCTTGTCCATTTCAATAGATGAAAGCAAAGAAAATAAAGCACAATCCATCCAAACAGTGAGAAGAAATAAAAACCTTTTAGAAATCAGAGCAGACTACAAAAAACACTGACAAAGTGGAATGAAAGTTCTGAACAATCAGTTCAAAGGAAAGGGTGTTTGAAATAAACCCTTAAAAACATTTCAAATGCTGAGTGAAAAAAAAAGGAGCTGCTGCTTTAGATATTTGAAGACAGGGTGACTTAATCTGGAGAGAGGACTTTTTGGATTCTACTTAAAAAGAGCTAATGAGTCCTTGCAGGCAGTAAGGCTTAGAGGACCAAACACTGGATCAGGTGCACATGGACTGGCCCGATTGCCCGTCCCAGGTCTGTCACCACCTCTTGGGTTGACCTGGGGCTTTTAACCTCCTTGTGCCTCCATTTGCCCCGCTGTAAACTGGGATTACTAATAGGCATGTCCTCTTACCCTCCAGGTCCCAGGGGAGGTTTAATAGGATAATGGAACTGATCCTATTGATGGAGAATGAGTAACCGCCATTTTGTGACCTCTACCTTTAGATGCCAACTAGGTATCCTCCCAGAGGCCTTTGGAGGAGCCTTCCTTTTTGGTGACTTTCAAATTTTATTCAATCATTCCTTCATTCATTCTAAATTATGTATACCTAGTATGTACCAGGTATTATTGTCCACAAGGACAAAATGGGAAAAACACAGTCCACTCCCTCAGGTTGATCACAGTTAAGTAAAGGAGACAGATAAGTTAACAGTGGATTAGAAAACAGTATGATGGGAACAAGCATGGGACACCTTAGGAACACAGCTGTAGGGAGGCTTCCGGGGGAGATAGTGACTAAGCTAATTTCTGACAGAAGGGCAGAAGCTGGCTGGGTGGGTGTCAAGGCTGGGAGAGACATCTCAGGCCAACAGAGCAACAAGTGCGAAGGGTGAGGGGCATAAGTTTTCAGACTGTAGAGATGTTGGGTAAGAGGAGCAGAGTGGAGAAAGAGAAGCCTGTAGTGGGAGGCAGGAACTTTTTCTAAGGGCAGTTATGTGAGGGATTTTATTCAGCAGCTGGATCTGGAGGTATTAGGCAACTCAGTCATCAGCAACCAAAACCCGTTGCTATCGTGTCAATTCCAACTCATAGCGACCCTCTGGACAGAATAGAACTGTTCCATAAGATTTCTGAGGAGCATCTGGTGGATTTGAACTACCGACCTTTTGTTGGCAGCCGAGCGCTTAACCATTATGCCACCAGGGCTCCTTCAGCCACCTGTGTTCCTTTTATTTTTGTGAACCGCCCTTTTTAGCAGGTGGTTTCCATCTTCAAGCTTGCCTCATTACTGAAGAAGGAGGGTGGAATGGATATGACATAGGCAACAAGCAGGCTCCAGCACAGCCCTTTACAACGTATGAAAGAGCTTAGATTTTATCTCAGGTGTGGCCTGTGATCATTGTCATGGTGAGTTTGCTTTCATCTTGCATCTACACCCTGTCAGATATTTGCACCTCAAGTATTTTATGAAAGGGCTAGGAGTCCTAAAGGACTAGCATACAAAAAAAACATTAAAGTAGAAGAGAAAAAAATGGGAAATTTAGAAACTTGATTGAGTGACAATAACAGAGAATTATAATACACAGGGTGACAACACATCCCAGTTTTCCCAGGGGAGCCGTAGATTATGTCTGTTGTCTTGGCATCTCTTCCGGTTCAGCATTGGCCCCAGATTTTGCTTTTATTATTGTTTCTAACAAACTGTCATCATTAACTGTTACATTAAAATAAGCCAAGATGGATAGGACAGACCTCCATTTTGTACCACCAGCTCCTGCCAGGGTCTCATCTAGTTGTGTGTGAGACGCAAGCTCTGTAAACAGAGTTCTCATTTTAACTTGTAGTTAAGTCTGAAAGACTACCGGGGATGACCCGTCTCTCTTCTCGCATTCCTTCCCAGATGACAGGTAACTAACTCTCCCTTTTCAAGGGCAACGTATATGGTGTTTGCTAGCGAACCAGTGTGAGCTGGGCCGTGAGCATGTATGGTTAGTAACTCCCTCTGGAGGAGAAGTGAGAGAAGTGGCTGAGGCTGCTGCCCCACCGGTTACTTCCATAGTGGCTGGTGCTGGGGTTTGCAGGCTGCAGGTGACCGGCTATGATGCCACCTGGCAGGGTCAGTGGGAAATGTGGAAAACTACAGAGTAGATGTAAGGAGCCCTGGTGGCACAGTGGTTAACTGCTAGGCTGCTAACTGAAAGGTCAGTGGTTTGGACCCACCGGTCGCTCTGTGGGTGAGAAGACCTGGCGATCTACTCCCATAAAGATTACAGCATATGGGGCAGTTCTACTCTGTCATATGTGGTCACTATGAGTCAGAATCTACTCGATGGCAAGCACCAAAAACGTAGGGCAGGTGTAGGGGAAAATACTGACGGGTGCCATAGCACAGTGCAAAAATAGTCTGTGTTTTCGATAGCAATTTTGTCATTTAATAGATGATGTAAATTTACAACTGTTTTATTGTTTGGTAACAAACTTTTATTTTTAAATAAACCCTTTATGGCAGCAGTGAGCTCGAGAAAACAAAGTTCATGTTTAATGAGAAAAATAATTCCTGAATTTCCATTTCTTAAGAAAGTTGCTGATGGCAAATGTGTGGCTTGCACGGAGGGTCCATCAACACTTACCGTCTACTACGGCAAATGACCACAGGAAAACCGGAAGACGAAATCTGCTGACAAAGCACCAGCCTCTAATTTTAAAAATCAGTTATTTTAAGAAGACTCTGCTATAAATGACGATTTCACATATGAATCTACAGAAAGTGTATTTACAGATCCTTTTGCAAAGCATTGTTTTTCATTTATATTAAATGATTGTGTTGTCTAAATTTCACTCGTTTTTTACCTCAAGCTTTCTTGTGTCTGTGTAAAACATGAAGTGATCATTGTTAATGTGCTGGCTCCATAGACAGAAGGAAAACTTTACTAGCAGCTCAAGGATATCACTTTTATCAGTGCTACCAAAGCTTTCAAGATGAAAATCAGTTCATTCTAATCATTGGTTCAAAACTTCCCCTCTGCTTCAGCAAATTAAAATAAAGTTTCTTGAAGTTGATTCTAATGAAGGTGAAGCATCTGACCTTATTTGGAATACTAGTGTAAAATTCATTTTAAAAGTTCAGCACTGAAGATAAAACTATTTGTTCTGGTGATGATAGTACACATTCAGATTTTGGTGAAGCACAGCTCTTATGGTAAAAGCATAAGAAACCTACGGACCCCAGACACCCTTTTAACTTAGTACTGTAGTCACTCCTGAGGTTTACCCTTCAGCCAAATATTAGACCAGCTCGTAAAACAAAATGAGGCTAAATGGGCACACCAACCCAAGGACAAGGACTAGAAAGCAGGAGGGGACAGGAAAGCTGGTAATGGGGAACCAAAGGTCAAAAAGCGGAGAGTGTTGACATGTCATGGGGTTGGCAACCAATGTCACAAAACAATATTTGTATTAATTGTTTAATGAGAAACTAATCTGCTCTATAAACCTTCATCTAAAGCACAAAAGAAAGGAAAAAAAAAGAGAAACCTATGGGGCAGAAATAGAGTTGGTTTTTGTGTTCATACAATCCATTATTTCTTCCCACTAAGCTGCAGTGCTAGATCAGTTGAAATAAAAGCTGTAGTGGTTTTAATTTATAAATATTTTTATACTTTATGTTTTTGATACATTTTATTTGGTATATTTTGTACATATGTCTTGTTAGAGTAACTGAACCATGAAATTTTTGTGACAAAAATTTTGAATATAAAAATTACTGTGGCCGTGTGCACTTTCTATTTGCTGCCAATTATCAGCAGGGTTCTAGAAGATTTTGCACTTTGAAGAACCACATTTTCTGCAATGGTATTGAACTGCTTTTGTAAACCAGCTTGTAAATTTTGGTTGCATTTTATGCAGCGTCAGTTGGAAATCTTTAATAAAAGTCTTCAATGAATGAAGTGTTCAGAAAACTTCATTTTGAAGTTTTTAACCATTTGCAGTTGTTAAAGACAGTGCTTGCAAACAGGAAGACAATGAAATTTATCCATCCAGTAGAAATCAAAAAATGGAACGAATTAAATGTGGAGAGCTCAAAAATTGTACACGATGTCATTTTCAAAATTATAATTGCTCTTTGGAATATCTTGAGCTGTGGGAAGAATCTTTTCATGGTATTTCCATTTTTAATTGGGTGAGTTATATTCTGCAAGAGTAGAGTGAAACTAAAAAGGTTCTGATTTGGAATAACAAATATAGTTTACTTATTTGAATAGTTTTGCCCTGCAAAAAGATCTGTAAAAGATAGATACTTGTGAGGTAAAGAGACAATATTTGATAAAATATTTGCGCTAAGATATTTACACATTTTAATATGAAAAAAAAAACGAGAATTGGAGTGTAGGCTAGTAGACTTTGTTCTGAACTTACAACGCACCTCAATAACTTTGGAGAAAGTATTTTCTCAGTGAAAAATATTATTTTAACCTACAGAGATGACTCAATTGAAGTTGTCAACAGTTTCAAATTTATTAACAATAAAATGCAACTTTTATACTTTTCTATAATGCTTCAAAAAACTTTAAAAATGCAACTTCAAAGAAGACTATAAGCAATTTCATTAAGCAAAGAGATTAAAAAATTAGTCCATGTTAAAATACGTGTTCTTTAGGAAAATACCATGACATGTTAGAAATAGATGTGGCTAAGAAAATCATGTAATACATGAATAAAAACCAAACACGATTATTTTTCTAATGGTATTGTTTAATATTCAGATAATAGTTTTGAAGAAATAAATTATTTTCATTTGCTCTAAGGAACACAAGCATATGTTATGTTTGATAGAAATAAATCAATTTTTATAAAAAGGTTTTAAATAAAATTATTTTATAAGTCTACCAATATAATACAATCAATTTATCAGTCAGTGTCTTAGGGTTCTCTAGAGAAACAGAACCGGTAAAATGTACACACACATGCACATTTTATTTTAAGACAGACTAGGAAGAAAGACCTGGTGATCTACTTCCAAAAATTAGCCAATAAAAACCTTATGGATTATAACAGAATGTTATCCAACTTGATTGCTTTGGCCAAGTCATCGGGAGGTATCAGTTGCTAGAGGAAGACATCACCTTTGGCGAGATAGAGGGCCAACAAGAGTGTGGGAGATCCTCAGTGAGATGGATTGGCAGTAGCCGCAAGGATGGACTCGAACATGCTGCTGATTGTGAGGATGACGCAGGACCAGGCAATGTTTCACTCTGTTGTACGTAAGATCTCCATGAGTCGAAGTCGACTGGATGACAGCTAACAACAACTGGTGATAGTTACCCACACCCCTTTCTGAAAGAAATAGTTTATCAACTGGAGGCAGTGCTATCAGTTGTTGATGATTCATCCATTCACTGATCCATCTCTTAGTCATTCATTTGCTCATTCATTAGTTCATCAACTCAATCATTCGAGAAGCCTTTACTGAGTACTTACTATGCGCCAAGCAGTTTTTTAGGGCTAATAATGCAGAAAAGGGAATGAGAAAAAACTCAAGGTGCACATAGCCTAGTTTCAGAGATGGGCAAGGAAACTGCCAGCTGTAAGTCAGAGAACCTAGTACTGGAACGGAGGCATGTAATGGACCCAGAAGGAGCATCCACCTGGGACGGGGTATCAGGGAAAGCTGCTCAGGGGGCATAACACCAGCTTCACCAGTTGAATCAAGCCACTTTCTTCTCCTCCAGGAAAAATGCTGTCTCACTTGGTAGCACTTTCTGTCACAATGTAGGCTACTTCTTTTAGCTCTTGATATTTGTAATAGTAAAAGAAGAACAATAATGCAGACCCCAAAGAATCATTCTTTTTTCTCCCTTGGTGTGGTTTCCAACTGTTTTTTCATTCCTGTCTGGTCTCAGACAGTGTCCTGGAAAACTTTTAGGACTCAGTAGCTGTTTCCTATTTCAGGTTCCTCGTGGTGTGTTGTTTCTGGGCATAGAAACAAATCTAATTCAAGCAAATAATGCTGTCATCAGGATTTTGTGCAGGCGTTGGAGCAGGGAGGCCTGGCCAATGGAGTACGATGTTTGAAATGTCTTGAGATCTTCAGAAACAGTTGTTTTTATTCAGAAGTGTTCATTTGATGTTTTGCTGACCCACACAGTTTCCCTATGGGCTTAAGCTCCCATTTGTTAAAGAAACAGATGGGAAAACCAGTTCAATTTGTGTTTGTTTTAGCATTTAAGGCAGCTTACCGTGAGATGGTAGAGTCTGAATGTTGCAGGTAGCAATTCATTGTATTTAGCAGGCCTGCAAGGGAACAGAATTGTGAGGTCATTTTCCAGAGATGTAAGCAGGGGCAAATGAGGATGTAAGAGACCTGCCCAATTTCACAGAATATATCAGTAGGTACCACTGGAAGTGAAACCCTGTGATTCTTCTGTGGACTCATTTAACTTGGGTGGGGTGACCTAAAGTAGGCTAGGAGAACGTCGCATGGAGTTTGCCGACTACTGTTGATTTCCCTCACCTCATTCAAATGAAAGTGACCCCATACACAGGTCAGCTAATGTAGACTATTGATAAATTTCCACCCAAGGATACCCAAGAGAGCGAAGGAGTGCCCTTAACCCACAATGATGCCTTCTGTATTACTAAGGGTCTTGGCAGGAAAAAGACAGCGCATTCAGCATGTTAATTTAATGAAGAGAGTTTAATAATAGGACTATTTACAGAGGTGAAAGGGTGAAAGGAACTGAGAAGGAATAATGAAGCACCTCAGAAACCTGAAGTGGAAAGAGGAAGAAGAGTGTTTGTGGACTCTAGAGAGACTGGTGGCTACAGGAGAGGAATGGTCTGCCAGCATATGTAGCCATAGGTAGAGAGCACTGCCAAACCATGGTGCGGCAAAGAGAAAGTTGAAGTAATCAGTACCCTGATCTCTGACCTCCTTCTGGACCTTCCATGGGTCAAACCTAACTGGGAGCTTAGGGGACAAAGGCATCTGGGTGGTACAGTCAGTCTCAGTCAGTCTCTTGGGACACAGCAGGATGGAGAAGTGTGGAGGATGGACAGTGGATCTGGAAGAAAAAATAAAAAAACCAACACAGCCTCACTTTTGGAACACTCTCCTGAGTCAGGCACTTACGATCTGTCCAAAACCCAATATGCTGTTCCTCTCATGGTGGGAATAGTAGAAAATGTGTCCTTTCATTGTGGTGGAGCTTTGGGCAGCAAACTAGAAACTTTGTGGCTCCATCAAAATCCACAAGTATTATGAGTCAACAGCCTATAAGAATTGAGTTCCCTGGTTTTTCCAAGTCTGCCAAGTGTGGCTTCTCATTGTGCCACCATGGGCGAGATAATCCAAGAGCTATTTCTTTGGGTTTTTTAATTTGTCATTTTTAACAGATTTGTAAAAAAGACTCCTGAACTAAGAGTCAGAAGACCGGGGTTCTTGGCTCAGCTGGCTGTGGGACTTCGATAAATCTTCTCTCTGGGTGTTTTGTCATCTGTAAAAGGAGGAAATTGGGTTAGAAACTGGTTTTAACAAAACTCTTTTAGTGTATCTTTATGTTCAGTATGTCTTTAAATCAAAATCAAAAGACTCTTAGGGGAAGTGATTGTGATTATACAGGTGAATGTCTGAACCACCATTAGAAATGAACTTGTGGAGAGGCAAGAGCTAATTCTGAAATGCTCTGTGGCACTGAACCAGTTGGTCATCACGTTGTCAGAATGAGAAGGCAAGTAGGTGGTTTATCACTATGGAGTGGGATGGCTCAGATGTTTAAAGTGATAGATTCTGTCAGATGTCTCAGCATGCTCTGGGGCCTTTTCCAGGTTAAGACTAAATTTCAGGGAACTTCTTAACTCTCCCTTTTTCCACCTAGGGAAGTAGAGAAGTTTTAGTCTCCCTTTTATGAGTTCTTATCAAAGGGAATTACTAGTAAAATTCATAATGGGAATTATCGGGTATCAGAACCAATAAACTGTCCTCAGGATCTTCCTCTTACCACCATCACCCAAGCCAGTTGGACCTGCAGTAAAGGATAGGCTTGAGGACAAATGAGGTTTAGAAAGATAGAAAGATTAATGAAGTGGAGGTCTGTCTTGCCTACTTACGGGTATGAACACCTTGGCCCACCTCTTTATCTGGATTCAGACTTGCAGGTAGCACAATGGTTAACATCAGCCTTCAGAAAGGTACACCTGTTCTCTGTTTGAGGTTTTGTAAAAACAGCACCAAAAGCAGCTGCCAGTTACACCTTCTAAGAGCAATCAAGATTCCTACATGGTACTGTTAATTGTTGACTATGATAACATATCTTGTTATCAGTTCTTCTTTAATGAATTCCTTAATAGATATCATTAGACTTTAAGTGCTACATTACTTCCTCTAAGGAGAAACATTTAAGGGAATTACAAAAAAAAGAAAAAAAATCATGTCCTGAATCAGAGCTGAATACCATCCTTAGAAATGACAAACCACACTGTGGTGTCCTGTTCTCCTTAGTGATGTGCACACATCAGCTTTTTTGACTTCTGAGACTGTGTGGCTTTGAGGAAGAATTTGAAGCTATAAATGGGTGTTCATCCCAAAAGGGGGCAGAAGGCTTTAAATTCTAAGGAATTCACTAGATCCCATAGGAAGCCTGTAGCCGTGATGAGAAACAGATAAATAATCTCAGTTTGTCGACACCCTGTGTAGGGAATTAAACTCACAACTTCCATGTTAATGATACTTTCACATTTAATTTCCTGTGTGCCACACTGAAAATGTATCCACTGAAAGTGGAATTTCACTCCATAGAGCTGTCTTATTAAGTGAATGTGTTTGAGGCTGTACCTGTCACAGCAAGATTCTGTAAGCTCATTTAGAAATATAATTTGGGGTGGGGGGAGCACAGGGGATTGTGCCGTGTAGAACTATCACTGTTTTCCCAGCATCGTTATTACTATTGGTAATTAGTTACTTATTGGCACTAAGCATTAATTATTAATATTAATAAGAGAAGTGTTAAGTACCAGCAGTGTACTCTCTGCCATGCACAACATGGGCCTTTCTAGAATGTCAGCTTAGTGGATGACACACTATAAATATGAAGGCAGATACAGGCCAACCAGCAGGTAACAAGTCTGGAGTCCAGTCAGGGATGGTTTCAAGACCACTTTGCATGGGTAGATAATGCATTACGCACAGCGATATGGTGAAAGTGCATGTGATCTTTAAGAGAAATGCAAGATTCATCTAGAGACACGCTACTCAAAATGTGCTTCAAAGAGCTGCAGCAGCAGCATCGCCCAGGAACCTATTAAAATGCAGACTCTCAGGCCCTACCCTGAAAAAACCCGTTGCCATCGAGTGGAGACCTCCTAAATAACAATCTGCATTTTTTCCATATCCGAAGATGATGGTCTTGAGCAGTGATTTTCCAACTTAGCTGTACGTTGGAATCATGTTGGGAGCTCTGAAAAAAATTCAAATGCCCAGGTTTTATCCCAGACCAATAAAATCAGAATCTCTGAGGTTGGAACCAAGTCTTAGTATTTTTTCAAGAATCCCAGTTGATTTCAGTGGGCAGTCAAGTTTGATGACCTCTGGTGAAGAAGACTATGTGAAGTTAACATCCATTCCTTTGAGAACCTTGAGAACTCATGCTGTTCTGATCCTTAGAGTAGATCCAAGGTCGCAGTTTGCACACAGATGATCTACACCAAGCTGGACACCTCCTTTTGACAATCCTCCCCATTCCATCCTCCTCCCAGAGCCCTGACTACTTGAGGCTCCTTGGCAGGCTCTTCTTGGCTGTGTTTTCCTGCTGCCTTCCTGCAGCCCACTCTGGCTTCTGTCACTTGTTCTCCCTTCCAGGTAAGATCACCAGTTTAGGACTCTTCTGCTCGCAGACAGTTTCTGTGCTTTTCAAGGTTTTGGCTATCTGATAGAGGTGGTGGAAGAGACTGGAGAGCCTTGCTCTGCATCCACATGCACTTTAACCAAGACCCCCCAAAGATAAGGATCTCTCTATTATTTTGAATTCAGGGAAGCCTCTGTTTCTTATCTCTAACATAGTGATGCTAATACTTACCTTACACCTTTGTTTGTTAAATAGTCCCTGGGTATAGCAAACGGTTGGTTAATATTCTGGGCTAGTAACTAAATGCTTGGAGTCCACCCAGAGGTGCCTTGGAATAAAGGCCTGCTGATCTACTTCCCAAAAAATCCACCACTGAAAACCCTAGAGAGCACAGTTCTACTCTGACACATGTGAGGTTGCCATGGGCTGGACTTACTGGCAGCTGGTAAAGCACTTATAACATAGCTACTTATTTCCTTTTCCTCCTCACTATGTGATCAGATCAGACAGGAGGCCATTGTTCTGGAGGTCAGTTGATAAGGTCAGAGCCGACCCTATGGGAAGGCAGAGTAAGCAGAAAACTGGATTTGTGATTAGAGCATTCTGGAGTTTTAGTCGTCCCCTAAAATCCATTCTCCCTCCGTTCATAGTAATGTAATTTTTTCTGCTGCACACATTGCTGCTGAGAATAAGGACTACATTTCTCAGTCTCCCTTGTAGCTAAACATGAACATGTGACTAGGCATGTATGTCAGTTTCCAGGAACCTTCCTGAAGAGGCAGCTTGTGCATGCTGTTTTCCCCTTCTGCCTTGTTCCTTCCATCATCCTGCTACTTGGAATGTAAATTCTGCCAATTTGGACCATGAAGATGGGACAGTCCCTTAAGGATGGTAGAGCAGTGAGCTAGAAAGCACCAGGGTTCTTGAGATGTTTGAGATGCAGAGTCTTTTCGGCCACTTCCATTTGGGCTTTGTTTATGTGAGAGAAATGAACTTGGAGCTTGTTTAAGCCACAATTGTTTTGGTAGGCCTGACGCTTGAAACCCAATGTAATCCCAACTGATACAATACCTAAAGTCTCTTTCCCACTGGCTAAAATCCCACTTCTTAAGATTTATTTCTTTGGATCTTAAAGCCTTGTATTACTCAGGAAAAAAAATGTGATAAAATACATACACCATAGAAGGGCTAATAGGTTAAATCTTTACAAGCAACATGCTTACATTGTTTAACTCTGTGCTATCCTTCTCAGTGCTCCTTGTGGTTGCAACTCATGCCTCGTCAAAACCTCAGTCTTCCGAGCATCCTCCCTCCTATCCTCTGGATATCAGACCTTCTAGAGCAGAATAGGGAATGAGGTTGCTATTCAGGATTAGTTCCCCAAGTTTTCTAGTAACAGGACAGGTATCTCTAGGGGTTAGTTTGATAAAAGCTGCCACTGGTTGAGAATTTAAAATGCACTAGGGTTCAGCTAAGCATTTTGTGTGCATTACCTCATTTTTGGTTCTTACTGAGACACGCACTCTGAATACAGATTTGCCTTCCCTGCACGCAATGCTTCTGCCAAAACTACAGTCCATAGACTTACAGAGTTCCTTATCCACCATCATAGTATTCCACACAGCATTGCCTAAGATCAAGGGACTCACTTCACAGCAAATGAAGTGTGGGAATGGGCCCGTGCTCATGGGATTCACTGATCTTGTTCCCAGTCATCATGAAACAGCTGGCTTAATAGAACGATGGAATTGCCTTCTAAAGATGCAATTATGGCACCAGCTAGGTGGCAATACCTGGCAGGGTTGGGGCAGTGTTCTCCAGGAGGTTGTATATACTCTAAACCAGCATCTAATATATCATACTGTTTCTCCAATAGCCAGGATTCATGGGTCCGGGAATCAAGGGGTAGAAATGGGAGTGGCACACTCCCTGTTACCCCTAGTGACCCACTCACAAAATTTTTGCTTCCTGTCCCCATGACCCTATGCTCTGTGGGTCTAGAAGTCTTAGTTCCAAAAGGAGGAATGCTCCCACCAGGAGACACAACACTGATTCCATTGAACTGGAAGTTAAGAATCTCACCAGGCCATTTTGGGCTCCTCATGCCTGTGGATCAACAGGCAAAGAAAGAAGTTACTGTATTGGCTGATGTGATTGATCCTGATTACCAAGAGGAAATCAGATTGATATTACATAGTGGAGGTAAAGAAGTAGATATGTGGAATATAGGTGATCCCTTAGGACATCTTTTAGTACTACCATGCCCTGTGGTTAAAGTCAATGGAAAACTACAGCAACCTAATTCCAACATGACTACTAATGGCTCAGACCCTTCAGGACAAAGAACCACACCAGCTGAGGTGCTTACTGAGGGTAAAGGGAATACGGAATGAGTGGTAGAAGAAGGTAGTTCTAAATACCAGCTACAACCTTGGGACCAGTTGCAGAAACATGGACTGTAATTGTTATGGGTATTTCTTCCTTATATGTGTACATCAAATATTTTTGTTTTCTTCACTGCACTAGCCCTGTTTACCTCTATTATAAAATATTATAAAATAGATGTAAACAGGGCTAGTGCATTTCCAGTTGTACGTGTGTTAGTTGTATCAAGTTAGGCACAAGTATGACTTCATAACTGTCTTTATTTAGAGATTTATATGGGTGCCAGGTTGACAAGGGGTGTGATGGTTTAGGTTGTGTGTCAACTTGGCTAGGCCATGATTCTCTGAGTTTTGGCAGTTATGGTGTGGTTTGGCAGTTGAGGTGTGGTTTGGCAGCTATGTGATGAAGTAATCACCTCTATGATGAGATCTGACATAATGTAGTAACTTCCATGATGGCATCTGTTGTAAGTGGCCAACCAGCTGAAGGGGAGTTTCCTTGGGGATGTGGCCTGAATCCAATATAGGTGGCCTTTCTGGCAAAGCTTGCTGGTTTTTGCTTGCTCTGGATCCTGCAGCTGGCTCCTGTTCATCTGACCTCTGGTTCTTGGGACTTGAGCTAGCAGCTTACCTGCCAATCTTGGGATTCATCAGCCTCCGCAGGCTGAGAGAAAACGGCCTGCCAGCTTACCTCCTGATCTTGGGATTCGCTGGCCTCCGCAGCCTGTGAGGCAGAGGCCTACTGTCTGACCTGCCAGTTGTGGGTTCACCAGCCCCTGCAGCTATGTGAGTCGGAAGAAGACTCCAGCCTGACCCACGTACTTGGGACTTTCCAGCCCCTACAGCCACATGAGCCATTTCCTTGATATAAATCTCTCTCTATAAGTGTTCATATGCTTAACTGGTTTTGTTTCTCTAGTGAACCCAATCTAAGACACCCCCAGCAATCCTTTGACATAGATACTTTTATTTTTCTTCTTTGACAGATGAGGAAGCTGAGGTACAGAGAAGTAACTGGCCAAGGTTGCACAGCTAATATAAATCTTCTATATGTATTTTTTGCATCGGGCATGCTCAGGTTGGAAAGAATGATTTTTTGTGGGAATTTGGACAAAGTGTTTTGTAAGGCTGTAATCATTATGTTTCTATTTTAATGTTGCTGTTTTCCTTCTTTCTTTGTTTCTCAAGTCAGTGTTTTTCAAATTGGGATCTTCAGATCCCACGGGTTCACAGACACTCTTGTGTTTTACTACATTTTCTTTTAAAGGCCTCCGTGCCTTCTTCCAGTTTGAGAAACAGCTGGTTTAGAGGCAGGGGGATCTGTCCCTCCCATTCTATCCTCTCCATGTTGTCATGGTTCCAGGGACTATAATCCAGGCCATTTAGACAGCTCTGTCCATGAAACTTTATTTTACAGTCCATTGGGATTTATTTTTTTATCCATCTCATCTGCACTTTGGGATAGAAGTCGAGCCAAGAAAGGAGAGAAGGACTTGGGAAAGGGGAGAGAAGGGAGCGGTTGTATTCTGGGCAGACAGGAAGACATAGCAAAGGCCCAGAGGTGAACAGTGGCGAGACTTGTCATCTGAGGTGACAGGACTGCAGGGTAGTAGTTGCAGTAAGGTAGGTGGGCAGCTTATCTGTAGAGGCCCTGAATACCAAGCTAGGGAGTCTGGACTATGCTGTAGGCAGTGGGAAGCCATTGAAAGAACAGATATGGAAGACTTCACTGGGGTTCCAATCCGGAGGAGACAGGCAAGGAGCCTCCGAAATGGGAGGAAATGAGAGGAGGCTGAAGAGGGCCATTCCTGATGAGGGAGGAGGTCCTTGGGTGCTTCTGTCAGCCATGGGAAGGAAAACACAAGAGCTGAAGACTTGGCTCAGCTCTCAAACTCTAAATGTAGTTTTCAGCCATTCTTCCTCTGAAAGAAAATTGTTTAATTCTGCTTCTTAAGCTGCCCTTTGCTTCAGTACAGCATAGGCTGGAGAGAGGGACAATAACTATTAACTCAGAGAATTGAAACGGGAGAAATGCGATGAGTACTTCTCTGTGATTTTCACAAGCATTGGAAATGTACACCATGGCACTTCCTACACCTGAGGGAACGCAGAGTGGCCAACTGGGCCCTGCTGGCTCCTTGATCCTAATGACCATACCAGCCCCATCCAGGTATGTTCACATCCAGATCTGCCTGCCCCCTGATAGGTGCAACTCGCCGCTCCCGCATCCCGCCTCGACATCCCTAGTTCTGTTCCCTATCCCAAGGAACCAGAACACATCAACAGAGCGTGTCCTTAGCCAGTCAGGAGAGGTAGCAGACAAATGAAGTTTTCCATTTGTACAAAGGAAAGATAAGGAGAGAGGGACCTAGAGGCGGGTCAGGGACTAAGTTGATCTCCAAGCCCCTTGGCGTGACTGAGCTCCAGCACAGCTGTGACATTAGCAGCTGGCATTTGAGGCATAATAATAATTCTTCAGATCAAAGCAGCTCTGTCTTTAGACAATTATAGTAAAATTGAAGCTCTCCTCTAAAAGAAACACATGCTCTTGTTGTGTTTTCCCCTCTCTCCCCTCATTTTATTCTTTATGAACAAATTGGTTTTCAGGGCTATAGAAAGAACCGATTGGAAGCTTAAATTCTCACTGTCTGCCCAAGGGTGGATTCGCAGGGTTGGACATGTAACATCTGAAAGCTGACTTTTTTTTTTTTTTTAAATTGATATCCAAGAATAAAAGAGAGAATGGTAGGAGAAGCTGATCAGGAATGAATAAAGTCTCCTTTTAAACTGAAATAACCCCCTCCCCCCATCCTCCCTCCAGAAAAGCTGGACTGTAATTGCTTGCAATCACTCGGCACAAATTGTCTGCTCGTATTTGCTTTTTAATTTTGTATAATCTGGTCCATTTCACTCTCTCTGCCTTTGAGCTTAACCTCTCTCTCTTTTTCTCTTGTTCTTTCTCTCTTTCTTTAATTCTTCAGGCTGTTAAAAAAATTAGTAATAATTCCCAATGATATTTGATGGCTTTTACTAAGCAAAAGCACTTAGGAAAAAAATACACACACACACACACACACAACAATGGAATAGATCTGGGTTGCATCTGCAGATGCATTTCTGTTTTCAAAGTATTGTTTCTTTTAATGCATTAATACTGTTTATTAAGACATGGTGGCCATTTTAATAAATAAATGGATTGACCGCCAAGTGAGCAAAGAAGGAGCTGGAACAAGACAGCTGATTTCCCAGAATAACAGTGTACCATTTTCTTCAAGTTTTTAAAGCAGGTTTATGTTTGCTGGTACCTGACACATTCTCCCCTTGCTCTTGCTATAATGGACCTTCCTTCTGTTTAGCATGCTGTGACATCCATTCTGTCACCTCACCAACCAGTGCTTACCCTTGTTTTTATGCCTGTGTCTTACTTATGTGGGGGCCAATGAATCTGTAAGGAGACACATCAGTTGTTATTGCTTACTTTCTAACAGCCTAAAAGGTGATAGGGAAGTGAGGGAGATTTGGATGGGGGGCAATCCAGAGGAAAAATCTTCTGTGGCAGAAAAGAAGAAAAATGGACAGAGGGGAATAGCAGGTGTGTACAAAGAGAAAGGGAACAAAATGAAGAGCACGGTTAGACCAGAAGCCATCACTCGTCTCAGACCCAAATATGTGCTTTCTATTTGCACCATATGTCCTGGTCTTGTAAGGAGAAATCGGATATCAAGACAAAGAACTTCAGTAGAACACCATGGCTAAGAGCTTGATTTCTATCCTGCCTCGGATCCTTACTGTGTGTCTTTTCACAGCTTACTTAACTTCTCTGGACTTTGGTTTCCTTTTCAGTAAAATTGGGATGAAAGCATTCTCTTCCTCCTGGAATCGCTTACTGAGATAGCAAATGTAAAGTGCTTGGCATGTGCTTGGCATGTTTTAAACGCCCAGTATATATTTATAATTCTTATCCCAGTTTAATGGTAAACATTTTAGGGCATCAGTCAGGATTCATTCAAGACAGCAGATACTATTAATATTCTGCAATAAGGCTTTATTACAGGCATTAGACTCTGCACAATTGTGGGAAGAGTGGAGAAGTAAGATCTTGAAGGGGGTTGTTAGAGGAGAAAAGTCACTGACTCAAATGGTTTCACTGGAGAATTCTGCCAAATGTTTAAAGAAGAATTAAACACCAGTTCTACTGAATTTCAAAATAAAAAGGAAGGAAACACTTCCCAATTCATTTTATGAAGCTAGTATTACCCTGATACAAAAACTCAGCAAAGATGGTACAAAAAAAGGAGGAAAACTACAAATCTGTATTCTTCATGAATACAGATGCAAAAATCCTTAGCAAAATATTAGCAAATAGACTTAAAGTATATATATGTATATACTTTATATAAATATATGTATTTATATTTATATATGTATATATATATATATATATATAAATCATCACCAAGTGGGGTTTATTTCAGGGACGTAAGGCTGGTTCAATATTCAAAAATGAATTAATATAATCCACTATGTTAACAGGCTGAAGAAAAAAAAGCATTTGATAAAATTCAATACCCATCCATGATAAAAAATTTTTGTAAAAATTGAAATAGGAACTTTCTCAATTTGATGAAGAGCATCTACAACAACAACAACAAAAAATGCAGCTAACACTATACTTAATCGTGAAAAACTTAATGCTTTCCTCCTAAGACTTAATATTTCCTTTGGGAATAAAGCAAGGATGTTTACTATCAGCACTCTTATTCAGTGTTGTGCTGGGAGGGCTAGCCAGTGCAAGAAGGAAGGGAAAGAAAAAGGCATACCGATTAGAAAGGAAGAAATTAAATTATCCTAATTTTCAGAAGACATTATTGTCTATGTAAAAAATTCCAAGGTATCTACAAAGAACAAAAAACTCTTAGAACAGATAAATGAGTTCAGCAAGGTTGCAAGTCACGAAGTATACAAAGATCAATTGTATTTCTATATACTAGAAATGAAAGTGAAGGGGACTTGAAGCACTTACTGATGAAGATCAAATACTACAGCCTTCAGTATGGATTACACTTCAACATAAAGAAAATAAAAATCCTCACAAACGGACCAATAAGCAAATCACAATAAATGGAGAAAATATTAAAGTTGTCAAGGATTTCATTTTACTTGGATCAGTAATCAATGCCCATGGAAGCCGGCAGTCAAGAAATCAAACAACGTATTGCATTGAGTCAATCTGCTGCAAAAGATCTCTTTAAAGTGTTATAAAGCAAAGGTATCACTTTGAGGACTCAGGTGCATCTAACCCAAGCCATGGTATTTTCAACTGCCTCGTATGCATGCAAAAGCTGGACAGTGAATAAGGGAGACTGAAGGGGATCCATGCCTTTGAATTATAGTGTTGGTAAAGAATATTGAATATACCATGAACTGCTAAAAGAATGAACAAATCTGTCTTGAAAGAAGTACAGCCAGAAGCAAGGATGGTGAGACTTTGTCTCATGTATTTTGGACATGATATAAGGAGAGAACAGTCCCTGGAGAAGGACATCATGCTTGGTAAAGTAAAGGGTCAGCGAAAGAGAGAAAGATCCTCAACGAGATGAATTGACGCAGTGGCTGCAATGATTGGCTCAAACAGCAATGATTGTGAGGATGGCACAGGAGTAGGCAGTGTTTTGTTCTGTTGTACATAGGGTTGCTGTGAGTTGGAACCGACTCGACAGCACCTAACAACAAACAACAACAGAAATGAACATGTGGGCATTGAAATTAAAAATGGAATAACATTTGCAATTGATTAAAAAAAAAAAAGAAAGAAAGAAGTGTAAAACTAACAAAACATAATATGTACAGGACTTGTATGCTGAAAATTAGAAAGCACTGAATAAAGTAATCAAAGAAGACCTAAATAAACGGAGAGACATACCATGTTCATTGACTGGAAGTCTCAACATAGTAAAGATATCAATTCTCCTTAAATTGTTATTCATATTTAATGCAATTCCTATAAAAATCCAAGCAAGTTTTCTTGTAGAAATAAACAAGGTTATTTTGAAATATATATGGAAAGGCAAAGGAACTAGAATACTAAAACAATTCTGAAAAAGAATAATGTGGGATGATTCAGCCTATCTGATTTCAAGAATTATTATATAGCTACAATAACGAAAACGGCATAAATATTGTCACACAGATAAATGGAACAGACTAAAGAACCCAGAAATAGGCCCACACAAATATTCCTAAATGATTTTTGTCAAAGGTGTAAAGTGATTCAGTGTTGGAAAGAGAACCTTTTTATCAAACAGTGCTGGAGTAATTGGGCATCCATGGACCAAAGGAAAAAAGAAAGAAAAAGAAACTACGTAAGTCTCACATCTTATACAAAAGTAACTCAAAATGGATCACAGAGTTAAATGTAAAATATAAAAGTATAAAACTTTTAGAAAAAAAACAGAGAAGAAAATCTTCAAGATTCAGGCTAGGCAAAGAGACACCAAAAGCACAATCCATAAAAGGAAAAAATGATAAATTGGGCTTCATCAAAATTAAAGACTTGTTCTGTGAAATACTTGTTTAGAAGAGTAAAGACAAGCTATGCATTTGGAGAAATAACTTGCAAACCACATATCCAACAAAGGAGTCATAGCTAGAATATATAAAGAACTCTCAAAACACAACATTTAACGAAAACAAAACCCCAAACAATCCTATTAGAAATGGACAAATGACATGAAGAGATATTTTACTGAAGACGCTATACAAATGACAAATAAGCATATTAAAAGATGTTCAACCCCATTAGCAAAGTAAAACCACAATGAAATATCCTTATGTATGTATCAGAATGGATAAAATAAAAAATAATGACACCACCAAATGCAGGAGAATATGCAGAGAAACTGAGTCACTCATACATTGCAGATAGGAATGTAAAATGATGCAGCTGCTCTGGAAAACAGTTTGGGAATTTCTTTATAAATTAAATATGTAACTGCCATTGTTGTTAGATGCTGTTGAGTTAGTTCTGACTCATAGCGACCCTGTGTACAACAGAACAAAACACTGCCTGGTCCAGTGCCATCCTCCCAATAATTGATATTCTTTTTTATTTTATTGTACTTCAGGTGAAGGCTTACAGAACAAATAGTTTCTCATGAAACAGTAGGACACATGTTGTTTTATGACATTGGTTAACAACCCCATAACATATTAACCCTCTAACTTCTCAACCCTTTTTTTTCTTTGGTGAAAATATGCATAGCCAAAGATACACCGTTTCAAAAATTTCTACATGCACAGTTCAGTGACATTGACTATGCTCTTCCAGTTGTGCTGTTATTCTCACTTAAGATAAAGACTTACAGAACAAAATAGTTTCTCATTTAACAGTTACTACAAATGTTGCCCTATGACAATGGTTAACTATCTCACAACACATCAACAATATCCTTACTCATTCATGGGTTCCCTATCACTGGCTTCCTTGTCCCCTTCTGCCTTCTGGCCGTTGTCATTGAACTCCTGTACCTCATTAGTCTCATTTGGTTTTAGGGGGCAGTCCACTTCCAGGCTGAACAGTGAACCTCGGAGGTAACTTCACCACTGAGGTAAAAGGGTGTCTGGGGGCCATACTCTCAAGGTTTCTCCAGTCTCCCTTAGGCCAGTAAATCTGGTCTTTTTTTTTTTTTGTGAGTTAGAATTATGCTCTACATCCTTCTCCAGCTCTGTCCAGAACCCTCTGTTGTGATCCTGGTCAGAGCAGTCAGTGGTGGTAGCCAGGCACCATCTAGCTGTACTGGACTCAGTCCAGTGGAGGCCTAGGTAGCTGTGGACAATTAGTCCTTCGGACTAATCTTTTCCTTGTATCCTGTTCTCTTCATTCTCCCTTGCTTCTGAAGGGATGAGACCAGTGGAGTATCTTAGATGGCCGCTCACAGGCTTTTAAGACCCCAGACACTACTCACCAAGGTAGAATGTAGAGCATTGTCTTTATAAGCTGTGTCATGCCAATTGAGCTGGATGTTCACCGAGACCATGGTCCCCACAGCCCTCCGCCCAGCAATTCAGTCCCTCAGGGAGTTTGGATGTGTCTATGGGGCTTCCATAACCTTTCCTTGTACAAGTTGTGCTAGTTTCCCCTGTATTGTGTACTGTCTCACCCTTCACCAAAGATACCACTTATCTATTGCCTATTTAGTATTCCCCCCCCACCCCTCCCATCCCTGGTAACCAAAGAGATTGTTACATTTTGTGTGTGAACTTTTTCATGGGTTTTTACAATAGAGGTCTCATACAATATTTGTCCTTTTGTGATTGACTTATTTCACTCAGCATAATGTCCTCCAGTTTCACCCATGTTATGAGATGGTTCACAGATTCATTGTTGTTCTTTCTCGTTGCATAGTACTCCATTGTGTGTATGTACCATAGTTTGTGTATCCATTCATCTGTTGATGGGCATCTAGGTTGTTTCCATCGTTTTGCTATTGTGAACAATGCTGCCATGAACATAGGTGTGCATATGTCTATTCGAGTGACGACTCTTATTTCTCTAGGATATATTCCTAGGAGTGGGATTGCTGGATCGAATGGTATGTCTATTTCTAGCTTTCAGAGGAAGCGCCATATCATTTTCCAAAATGGTTGTACCACAGCAGTGCATAAGTGTTCCAATCTCCCCGCAGCCCCTCCAACATTTGTTCTTTCCAGTGTTTTTGGTTCGTGTCAGTAATGCCGGGGTGAGATGGTATCTCACTGTGGTTTTAATTTGCATTTCCCTAATGGCTAGTGATAGCGAGCATTTCCTCATGTGTCTGTTGGCCATTTGAATGTCTTCTTTGGTGAAGTGTCTGTTCATTTCCTTCACCCATTTTTTGATAGGATTATTTGTCTTTTTGTTGTAGAGGTGTTGGATTTTCTTGTAGATTATGGAGATTAGGCCTTTGTCTGACTGTACAGTCCAAAAATTTTTTCCCAGTCTGTAGGTTCTCTTTTTTCTCTTTTGGTGAACTCTTTTGAAGAGTGTAGGTGTTTGATTTTTAGAAGATCCCAGTTATCTAGCTTATCTGTTGGGGTTTGTGCATTGATGGTTATGGTTTGTATCCTGTTAATGCCATGTATTAAGGCCTGAAGTGTTGGTCCTAGTTTTTCTTCTATGAACTTTATAGTTTTAGGCTTTATATTCAGGTCTTTGATCCATTTTGAAGTAGTTTTTGTATACGGTGTGAGGTATGGGTCTTGTTTCATTTTTTTGCAGATAGATATCCAGTTTTGCCAGTGCCATTTGTTAAAAAGACTGTCTTTTCCCCATTTGATGGACTTTGGGCCCTTGTCGAAGATCAGGTGACCGTAGGTGGATGGATTTACATCTGGGTTCTCAATTCTGCTCCACTGGTCAATATATCTGTCGTTGTACCAGTACCAGGCTGTTTTGACTACTGTAGCTGTATAGTAGGTTCTGAAGTCAGGTAGCGTGAGTCCTCCAACTTTATTCTTCTTCTTCAGTAGTGCTTTACTTATTCGGGGCTTCTTCCCTTTCCGTATAAAGTTAATAATTAGTTTTTCCATCTCTTTGAAGAACGTTGCTGGTATATGGATCGGGATTGCATTGTATTTGTAAATTGCTTTGGGTAGAATTGACGTTTTCACAATGTTGAGTCTGCCTATCCATGAGCATGGTATGTTTTTCCATTTATGTAGATCTCTTTGGGTTTCATGCAGTAGTGTTTTGTAGTTTTCTTTGTATAGGTCTTTTACATTCCTGGTCAGATTTATTCCTAAGTATTTTATCTTTTTAGGGGCTATTGAAAATGGTATTGATTTCCTGATTTCCTTTTCATCGTTCTCTTTACTGGTGTATAGGAATCCAACTGATTTTTGAATGTTTATCTTGTATCCTGCTACTCTGCTGAATCTTTCTATTAGTTCCAGTAGATTTCTCGTGGAGTCTTTAGGGTTTTCTATGTATAGTATCATATCATCTGCAAACAGGGACAGTTTAACTTCTTCATTACCAATTTGGATGCCCTTTATTTCTTTTTCTTGCCTTATTGCTCTAGCTAGAACTTCCAGCACTATGTTAAATAGGAGTGGTGATAAAGGGCATCCTTGTCTTGTTCCTGTTTTCAAGGGAAATGTTTTCAGCCTCTCTCCATTAAGAATGATGTTGGCCATTGGTTTTGCATAGATGCCCTTTATTATGTGGAGAAATTTCCCTTCTATACCTATTTTATTGAGAGTTTTTATCAGGAATGGGGGTTGGACTTTGTCAGATGCCTTTTCTGCATCAGTTGAGATGATCATGTGATTCTTTTCTTTCCTTTTATTTATGTGGTGGATTACATTGATTGATTTTCTAATGTTGAACCTTCCTTGCATACCTGGTATGAATCCTACTTGGTCGTGGTGTATTATTTTTTTGATATGATGCTGAAGTCTATTGGCTAGAATTTTGTTGAGAATTTTTGCATCTATATTCATGAGAGATATTGGTCTGTAATTTTCCTTTTTTGTGACATCTTTGCCTGGTTTTGGTATCAGAGTTATGCTGGCTTCATAGAATGAATTTGGAAGTGTTGCTTCCTCTTCTATGCTCTGAAATAGCTTGAATAGTACCGGTACAAGCTCTTCTGTAAATGTTTTGTAGAATTCTCCAGTGAAGCCATCTGGGCCAGGGCTTTTTTTGGTTGGGAGGTTTTTTTTTATTACCTTTTCAATATCTTCTCTTGTTATGGGTCTGTTCAGATTTTCAACATCACTTTGTTGTAGTTTGGGTAGGCCGTGTGTTTCTAGAAATTTATCCATTTCCTCTAGGTTTTCAAATTTGTTGGAGTATAGTTTTTCATAATATTCTGTTATAATCCTTTTTATTTCAGTTGGGTCTGTTGTAATGTCCCCCATTTCATTTCTTATTTGGGTTATTTGTGTCCTCTCCTGTTTTTCTTTTGTCAGTCTGGCCAGTGGTTTGTCGATTTTGTTGATTCTTTCAAAGAACCAACTTTTGGTTTTGTTAATTCTTTCTATTGTTTTTCTGTTCTCTATTTCATTTATTTCTGTTCTGATCTTTACTATTTCCTTTCTTCCAGTGGTTGTGGGCTTTTGTTGCTGTTCTCTTTCTATTTGTTTGAGTTCTGTAGTTAATGTTTTGATTTTGTCCCTTTCTTCTTTTTTGATATGTGCATCTGTTGCTATAAATTGACCTCTGAGGACTGCCTTTGCTGTGTCCCAAAGGTTTTGGTATGATGTGTTTTCATTCTCATTTGATTCTAGGAATTTTTTGATTTCATCTCTGATTTCTTCTATTACCCAGTGATGTGTAAGCAGGGTATTATTCAGTTTCCACGTAGTTGATTTTTTTCCTTGCTCTTTCTGTTGTTAATTTCTACCTTGATGGCATTGTGGTCAGAGAAGATACTTTGAATTATCTCAATGTTTTGGATCTTGTTGAGGATTGCTCTGTGGCCTAAGATGTGGTCTATTCTGGAGAACATTCCATGTGCATTGGAAAAGAATGTGTACTTTGCAGTGTTTGGATGGAGTGTTCTATATATGTCTATGAGGTCCAGTTAGCTGATTGTGCCCTTTAGGTCTTCTGTATCTTTGCTGAGTTTCTTCTTAGTTGTTCTTTCCTTTACTGAGAGTGGTGTGTTGAAGTCTCCTACTATTATTGTGGAACTGTCAATTTCTCTTTTAATAATTGATATTCTTGACCCATCGTTGCAGACTCTGTGTCAGTTCATCTCATTGAGGACCTTCCTCTCTTTCGCTGACCCTCTACTTTACTAGGCATGATGCCCTTCTCCAGGGACTGGTGCCTTCTGATAACATGCCCAAACTATGTGAGACAAAGTCTAAGGAGCATTCTGGCTGTATTTCCATCAAGACAGAGTTGTTCATTCTTCTGGCAGCTATGGTATATTCAGTGTTCTTTGCCAACACCATACAACACAGCAATTGCACTTCTGGGCTTTTATCCCAGAAAATGAAATTTTATGTTCACACATGAATCTGTACACGAATGTTTATAGAAGTTGTATTTACAATAGCCAAAAACTGGACACAAATTGGATGTCCTTCAGTAGATTAATAGTTAAACCAACTGTGGTACATCTCTGCTGTGGAATACTACTCAGCAATAAAAAGAAACTACTGATAAATGCAGCAGCCTAGATGAATCACCAGGGGATTACGCTGAATGAAAAAATCTAATCTGAAAAGATTATATACTATATGATTCCATTTATATAACGTTCTTGAAATGACAAAATTTTAGAAATGGAGAACAGATGAGGGTTGTCAGGGATTAAGGAAGTGGTAGGGATGAGAAAGAAGTAGGGGTGGCTATAAAGGGGCAACATGAGAGATTCCTTGAGGTGATGAAATGTTGTATACATTGACTATAAAAATCAATATCTTGGTTTTAATATTATACTGTAATATTCAAGATGTTGTTGTTGAAGGAAACTGGGTAAAGAGCTCATGGGATCTCTCTGTATTATTTCTTCAACTGCATGTGAATCTATAATTATCTCAAGAAATCCGCTACAGTTTAATTAGAAGAAAAAGTGCAATGCATCCAGTGACTCCACAGACTTTTCCACATTTAAAATGAAAGAAATATTTTTCTTTTTTGAGGGCATTAACTTACTTGGTATATCTCAAATATGTATCTACTCTTTCTTTTTCCCTACTTTAATGATCCCCATCAACAGGATAAATAGGTGTGGTAGGAAGAAGGGAAATGCTTTAAAAACAGATGGGTGAGCCGTGTTTGATTAGCTCCGGTAATTAGGCAAATGAGCTGCTTAGACAAGTCAGTTAGAATACTATGGACTAGAATATTTATTCTCCCTGTCATTATAGGCAGGTTCCAGTTGTTACTAACATGAAGCCTTATTGGCATGTTTCAATTATGTCACTTCCGTAATTACCTAAAGTAGGGGAAAGGGAATGTTTACAGAGCAGATGACTGAAAATCATTTTAATTGTGTCTATCAAGAAGGAAAAATACAGTACAAAAGCAAATGAAAATGAGATAAAGATTGGGGGTAAGGAGTTGGGAGATGTAACCTGGAGTAGGGAGAAGGAGGTGAGAAGTTGCAGGAAAAAAACTGGAATGTCGGAGGAGAAGCTCAATGAGCAGGTCTAAGAATTCTCCTGGGGTGTCTTAGGTAGCGGCTTATTGTAGGGCTGGAAATGTGTACCTAAAGGGAAAAAAGAAAAAAGAGAGAAGGAATAATAAGAGAGAAAGGGGGGCTGGAGAGAGGGAGGGAGAGAGATTTCTTTAAGGATAGACTTTTCAGTTGACTGAAAAGTGGCGGGGGTGGGGTGGGGGGAGTGGGAATGAAAACCAACAGCCATTGCCAGAACAGGTGGCTAGTGTGGGCAGAGGTTATGATGGTGCAGATCAAAATGGGTTGGGCACCTTTCTATGAAGGTAGCACATATAATGTGATAGGAAACTTTCAAACAATTGTCCTTAAGCACCCCCTTGTTTGGCTAGTGTCACCAGCATCCCAGGAGACAGCTGAGGTAGAAGGAACTACAACTAGGCTAACATATCTATTTTGAACTAGGCTGTGTGCTAATAACTTTCCATGCATTATCTCATTTAGGCATCACCATGAAGTAGGTATCACTCTCTCATCTTATAGGTGACTGAAGGAGGTTTAGAGTGGTTAAGCATCTTGTCCAAACCCATTATGCTAGTAAGTAGCAGATCAGCAAGTAAGGAACCTTTCCAGCTCCCACAATGCAATCAAACCCAGATGCTTTATGGCTGGCACTGGTCGGGGACACATTCTATGAAAGGCAACACCAGACTTCATTGTCTCTCCGTACCTGATGCCCAGGATTTCCACTCCCACGGGTCTCTCATCATTACCTCTTTACCCACCAGGCTAGTTTCAAAGGGGATGCTACCCCATAGAAGAAAACTATTGGTTTCCTCAATAAAAACCCTCCAAAGTTTAAAGAGGACTGTATTGGTTTTGTTGCGGGGGGTGGGGGTGTGTGCAGGAGAGGGAGAAGTGTGGGGCTCCCAGTCTGCTTAGAACCACAAGGTTCAACCACCCCCCACGTGTGTTGGTTCCCCCTCCATTTCTAACCTAAAGCAATCAGTGACTTTCACCTGAATGTTGTCCCCTCTAGTCTGTACAATCCTAGAGCCCACAAACCTTCGATTACACAATGCTGAAGGGGAGTTATGGGGCAACCCTCTGACTGACTATTCAAGTATTTTGCCTAGAATGTAATCACAAAATTTAAAGAGGTGGGGGTAGAGAATTACCAGAACTTAGAATTTATGCATATGGTTTTCAGTAGTTGATGCTTAGTAATTCTTTGTTAAATAAATAGTCAAATGCAGCTTGATAAAATCTTTCCATCCAGATAGAAGGTAAAAGTGTAGAACATCTGGATCCCATTCCCCAGACATTGGAGCAGCCCTTCATTAACTTTGAGGTTGTAATTTTCATTTTGATGTTGGAGTAGCAATTGGGAAGAGATGGAAGCTTGTGATTGAGTAACACCTGCTTTCTACCATAGCTAGCTGTGGTCTTTTCTCTCAGAATCTATTATTCTATATGTGCTTTATCCTAGACAGTCTTTAACAGTAAGTGTATCGTGCAAAGAAAATAACATTTGCCAAGGAGGCTCAATTGTGGTGGATGTTTTCTAGTGGAAGTAGCCCCTTTGATACTTGGGTTTGCCTTTATCTTTTCTTTTTTATAGTATAGAAAGTGGTCTTTATGACCACACAAGCCTTTCTATGCCGCAGAAGATCAAAAAAAAAAGGAAAGGAAGAGGAAAGAAGGAAAAAGAGAAAGGGGGGAGGGAAGGAAATAAAGAAGGAGGAAAAAAGGGAGGGAAGGATAAAAGGAGGGAGGGAGGGAAGGAAGGAGAGAAAGGAAGAAAGAAAAGACTGTCTCTTCAATTTGGGAATTAATTCCAGTCTCTAGGCATTTTAGGAGCTTGATAAATTGAGAAAACTCTCTTTTCTTTCCAAGTACTTAAAAAGGGAAGTGAAGAATAAGCATAAAATGCTCCTGTCTCATGACCCTGTCAGGTTCTCAGGGCAGTGAATATATGGAAAGCTGCAGGACACCCTGGCAAAAGGCTTTTTGACCCTTGAGAAGTACCCTGCCGTATTCTTCCTCCACTGGAGGGAGGGCTCCTCTATCACCCCATTCTTTTCTGGAACTGCTCAAGGACAAGTACGCTTCCCAGAATTGGAGAAGCCACAATAGCGATTTTTCCCAGGTAAGTGATACTTCTGCTTCAAATTCTAAGAACTTGAAGAACAATAATATTAATAATAATAAGCAATGTAACGTGGTTTGTCAGGGGGTGCCAGCCAGCTGGGTAATAGGGCATGTGCCACAGATAGATGAAATGCTGGGAGCTCCTACCAACCCAGGCCCCTCACTCTTCCTCAGATCAAACATAACATATTCCTCCTGTAAAAGTAAATTGATACCTGCTTCTCAACAAACAAACCTTTGAGGGGAAAAAAAAAAAAAAGAAAGAAAGAATATTAAAAAAAAGAAAAGAAAATTACATGTGTATTTTCTCTTGACACAATTTTAAAAGCTGTTTGTAGCTGATTTACAGTGCTCATATTCTTCAGCTTTTCATTTGAAATTCTAATAAGTCCTTTGAATGGGTTGTAGCTCGTTATAAAGTAAAGGGAATGAAATGTCTTCATTGGATTGTGAGGTTTTGCTGGCTTCTTCATGGACATTCTCGGTCTCCTTTCGGTGTCACCTGTCCATCCACGGAATGTTCTTGAGTTGGTCTGGTCAATAAAAGCAAACATGGAGTGCAAAGAGTGACTGTGTAGAACCATCTTGCATGTTCCATTGTGTGTAGCCACCAGGTCTTTGTGTTCCCCCCACCCCCAGCTGCCTTGGTTTTCATGTTTCTGCCATGTGCTAATGAATTGGTTGAATATCTTTTCCATTCTCTTGGGAAACCCTCTATTTTTCCAAACTCTAGGGATATGAATGCAAAGTTCCTGGGAAGCATCTGGACCTGTCAGGTCAGAGGTGCTATTTTTAGGGACGAAATGGATTTACCCTTGTTCCAAAAGCAGGTGCTGGCTGGTATGGAAACAAGCCTGTCTAGATCTCAGTTTCTATCAAGAGGCCATGTTCAGATTTTACCATCTACCCCATCTGTGATGGCCACCAAGCAACGCCATGGTGGTTTGTTTTTTTTTTTTAAAAAAGGCTTGGAATGACCAACTTTCATGTGGAAATCATTTTAAAAATAAGTGAATTGTTCTTAATATAATAGGTCTAATTCTCTTGTTCTGACCTTGGGGAAGATAAATCAAGGTTCAGGTTAGTTTGCGATAACAGAATTTTACTACCTTATGCTCTAATATCTTAGCTCTCTCAATATTGTTATCATAAATGATGGAAAAGTCTTGAATATTTGCGTTAACATTATAGAAGATTAGTGACTGCAAGGATAGGATGTAACGTATGCAGACAAGATACATCTTTTTTTATGTTTATGGTCTCTTCTAGCTTCTCTCCTTTAGCCACGCATTCCTCTTTCTTTTGTGGTGACCTAACTTGGAAAAGGAGGCCTGGTGGTACAGTAGTTAAACACTCAGCTGCTAACTGAAAACGTCAGCAGTTCAAACCCACCAGCCACTCCGCGGGCAAAAGATGTGGCAGTCTGCTTCCGTAAAGTTTATAGCTTTGGAAACCCTATGGGGACAGTTCTACTCTGTTCTGTGGCATGGCTGTGAATCAGAGTTGACTTAGTGGCAACAGGTTTGGTCTTTTTGGTTGACCTGGAAAAGGAAATAGTAATTGTGAAGGTTTTAGATTGGGTTGAGGAATGAGTAGAAGGTGAAGAAAGGAAAACAGCATGTGTAAACAGCTCATGAAAATTTGGCTATAGAGGGTGGAGAAGGAACTTAACTTTTACTAAGGAACCTGAGTTAAATTTCTGGAGAAACTACAGGGTTTAGTAGGTCTAATAGTCTCATTCCTGTGCTGGGGAATTCAGAGAGCATATATGAAATCCACGTGAGATATTTATTCCCTTGTGGTTGTCATCAGGCTCAAAATTCTTTCTGGTTTTATTATGTCTGCTAAGGTTGCTTCAAAGAATCCACCATCTTCATATCATCTGTAAAAAGACTTCTGGTAGAATAAGATTCTACCTGGATTTTCTGTCAAAAAGACTAAGTAATAGGTTCCCAAGAGAAAGGCAAAGGAATGATAGCATATTATAACCTCCTAGGATGTTCAGCTATCTATTGCTATATAACGAACCACCCCAAAATGCAGTGGTGTAAAACAACAACAATTTTATTATGCCCACGGATTCTGTGGGCCAGGAAATTGGATAAGGGATAGTGGGAATGCCTCATCTTTGCTCCAAGATGTCTACGGCTTCAGCTGGGAAGTTGCAAGATGGCAAGGAAAGCTACATTGGAATCATTAGTCGGGGGACACTCTTTTCCCTGTGGAATGTGCTGGACTGGAAGGTACAAGATGGCTCCTTCACTTACACGTCTGGTGCCTGGGCCTGGGTGGCTGGAACAGCTGAGGGCTGACTAGTGTTATTCTATCTTCCAAGGCAGCCTCTTTGTGTGATGGGCTTGAGTAACCTTATAGCATGGCTCTCACAATCATCAGACTTCTTACGTGGCAACAGGTATCCTCCCTGAAAGTCTTCTTAAAAGCTAGGGCTAAACTGGCGAACAGTCATTTCTACCATGTAGTGTTGGTCAAAGCAGTCACAGGCCAGCTTACATTCAAAGTGGTGGAGAGATAGACTCCACTCGTGATGGGGGAAGGGCTGAAAGGAGCAGCTGGTGGCAGCCTTCTTGGAAACAAGGGACCACATTGATTTCGTGCCCAGAGGGCCGCATCCCACCCCAGTAAATCAGTCATTCAATCAACAAGTATTTAATAGACCAGTTACATGGTACCTGGTGATATACAATGTAGATGTGGTACTATCCTTTTGGAGCTTATAGTTTAGTATGAAAGACACGTTTAAAAAATTGATAAAATCATTGTAAAAAAAAAATGGTAAATCTAACGAATGGAACCGGACTGGATATGATGGAAGCATGTAGCAAATAGTATCAGAGGTGATCTCATTTAGAAGGAGAAATTTAGTCAAAGACTTAAAAAATAAGCAAACACAGACAATCTCCAGTGTATTGATAAAAATGGTAACGATTTGTTGAACAGCATTGCTTTGTAGAAACTTTGGTATTGAAAGAAAATTTATTGCCTCTAAACCTCACTCCATTTGAAACCCCGAGACTCCATCCTTCCCATCAAGCTAAAACTTTGGACAGGCATGGCCTTTCCCTAAAGGAAGTAAATCAAACAAATGAAGTACCACCCAAATTTTGGTCTTCACAAATGCCTTAGTTTGGAAGTAGGATTTTTTTTCCCCCAGGATTAGTGTTTGGGAAGTCTCCAGAGGAAACCATTTCCGTATCAAAACATACTGGTTATTTGGAAAGAGATTCATGGCTATGTCAGGCTCATCCCCTAACCCATCATGAGACAATATTTCTGGCACCTGAGCAAGTTGCAAAACTATTTTACCCACCTAGGGTTGCCTGGGTGCATCAGACTTTTTAGTGTATTTCAGCCAGCCAGAAGAGTTCATTATATTTTTAATGTGATTAAAAAATTAAAATAAAATAGTGAATTTATATATAGACAGTGATGAAAGATGTGTTATTTTGTTTTTTTCCCCATGGATGATATTGTTTATTTCATAAGCCAGTCTGTTATTTTGACCAAAGGAGACCACCGGGAGTGACTTCAGTTCCAAATTCAAAGGGTATCTTAGGGTGATAATGTTAGGGGTTCCTCTAATATCTATCAGTCCTGTAAGTATGCCCTTTTTTAGGAACAGTTGGTAGTGGCAGGCGGGCACCATCTAGTTCTTCGGGTTTCAGGCTAGAACAGGCTGCGGTTCTCCAGAGCCGTTAGTCCTGTCCACTGGTTTCTTCCTCAAGTATTTGGTTTCCTTCACTCTCCTTTGTTCCTAATGGGAAGAGACCTATAGTTGTATCTTAGATGGCCACTAGCAAGCTTTTAAGGCCCTAGATACTACTCACCAGTCTAGGATGTAGAACATTATCTTTACGAACTAGCATGCCAATTGGCCTAGATGTCCCCCAAGACTATGGTCCTGAGCCTTCAAGCCCTGTTACTCAGTCCCACAAGATGACTGGATATGTCTAGGAAGTTACTTTAACTGTGCCTCTTCTCTGCTCTAATATATGTATGAACATATGTGCAGCGCATGTAATCATGAATATACATATGACTGTAGGTACACTTGTACCTACAGACACCAATACTTACATGTGACTTCCTATACCCATATATGCATTCATGTCTACCTATGTAACCACACATATATTTTATTGGTTGTTATTGTCATTGTAAAATTGTTATATTATTTACCAAAATTGTCCCTTATTCTTATTTACTTCTTAGTATCTTCAGTTACTTTGGACATGTTGTGCAGACTTCACCCATGTTGGGTATTGCCTTTACCATCACCAAAAATAACAAGGGTCTGTTATCTAGGAGGAGCCCTGGTGGTGCAGTGGTTAAGAGTTACAGCTGCTAACCAAAAGGTTTGCAGTTTAAATACGCCAGCTGCTCCTTGGAAACCCTATAGGGCAGTTCTACTCTGCCCTCGAGGGTCACTATGAGTCGGAATCGACTCAGCCCCAATGGGTTTTGTTTTGTTTTGTTTTTTTACTATCTACGAAGTGATTCCCCTCCTCTGCCCTTCCTATCCCTGGTAACCATCAAAGAACGTTGCTATCTGTGTATATACCTAATCTTGATTTTTTATAAAAGTGGTGCCATGCAATATCTGTCCTTTTGTGATTGACTTATTTCTCTCAGTATAATGTCCTCCAGATTTATCCATGTTGTAAGATGCTTCGTGGACTCCTTATTCTTTATGGTTGCATAGTATTCCATTGTCCATTCGTCTGTTGATGGGTACTTAGGTTGTTTCCATTATTTTGCTATTGTCAATAATGCTGTAATGAACATAGGTGTGCATATGTCTATTCATGTCAGTGCTCTTAATTCTGTAGGATCTGTACCTAGTAGCAGGATTGCTGGATTGTAAGGTATTCTATTTCTGGCTTTATGAGGAATTGCCATACTGTTTTCCACAGTAGTTGTACCATTTTGCATTTCCACCAGCAATGTAAAAGTGTTCTAGTCTCCCCACAACCTCACCAGCATTTGTTGTTTCCTGTTTTTTTGATCATTGCCATTTTTGCAGGGCTAAGATGGTATCTCATTGTAGTTTTGATTTGGCTCTCTCTATGGCTAATGATCATGAGCATTTTTTCATGTATTTATTGGCTGCCTGAATGTCCTCTTTGGTCAATTGTCTGTTCATGTCCTTTGCCATTTTCTCTTTTTTATTGGATTGTTTGTCTTTTTGTTGTTGAGTTGTTGAAGTTTTCTATATATTTTAGAACTTAGACCTTTATCAGATGTATCCTGGCCAAAGATTTTTTCCCAGTCTGTAGGTTCTTTTTTTACTCTCTTGGTAAAGTCTTTCGATGGACGTAGGTATTTAATTTTTAGGAGGTCCCAGTTATCTAATTTATCTTCTGTCATTCGTGCATTTTTTGGTTTTGTTTGATATTCTGTGTATGCTGAAGATTAGGTCCGTTAGTTTCAACCTTATGTTTTCTGCCAGGAACTTTATGATTTTAGTTTTAACATTTAGATCTTTGAGCCATTTTGTTATTTTTTGTGCATGGTGTGAGGTATGGATCTTTATTCATTTTTCTGCGTATGGATATCCATTTTTGCCAGCACCACTTGTTAGACTCCTTCTTCCCCATTGAATGGACTTTGACCCTTTGTTGAAGATCAGCTGTCCGTTGCTAGATGGATTTACTCCTGGGTTCTTAATTCTATTCCATTGGTCAATGTATCTGTCATTGTGTCAGTGCCAGGCTGTTTTGATTACCGTGGCTGTATAGTAAGTTTTGAGATAGGGAAATAAGATACCTCTTGCTTTGTTCTTCTTCAATATTGCTTTTGTTATTCAGGGCCTCTTCCCTTTCCATATAGAGTTGGAGATTAATTTTTTCCATTTCATTAAAGAATGTTGCTGGTATTTGGATCAGAATTGCATAATATCCGTAGATCACTTTTGATAATATTGACATTTTCACAATGTTAATTCTTCCAGTCCATGAGCATGGAATGTTTTTCCATTTATGCAGATCTCTTTTAGTTACTTGCAATAGTGTTTTATGATTTTCCTGTGTAAGTCTTTTAGGACCCTGTTTAGGTTTATTCCTAGATATTGTATCCTTTGAGGAGCTCTTATAAATGGTATTGATTTCTTAATTTCCTTTTCAGAGTCCTCCTTGTTAGTATACAGGAACTCAACTGATTTCTGTGTGTTGATCTTGTACCCTGCCACTTTGCTGAATTATTCTACAGTTCCAGTAACTTCCTTGTGGAGTCTTTGGGATTTTCTACGTATAAAATCATGTTGTCTGTGAATAAGGATAGTTTTACTTCTTCCTTTCCAATTCCGATACCCTTTATTTCCTTTTCTCGCCTTATTGCTCTAGCTAGAACTTCCAGTACAATATTGAATAGGAGTGGTGAAAAAGGGCATCCTTGTCTCGTTCCCATTCTCAAGGGGAATGTTCTCAGTCTTTCTCCATTGAGAGTAATGTTGGCTGTTGTTTTTGCATATATGGCCTTAATTATGTTGAGGATTTTACCTTCTTTTCCTATTTTGCTGGGAGTTTTTATCAGGAAAGGTTGTTGGATGTTATCAATTTTTTTGATTTTGGCCCTTTCTTCTTTTCTGATGTGTGCATTTATTACTATACGTTCTCCTCTGAGCACTGCTTTTGCTGGATTCCAAAGGCTTTCGTATGTTGTGTTTTCATTCTCACTTGATTCTAAGAATTTTTAGATTTCATTTTTAGTTTCTTTTATTACCCAGTGATTTTTAAGTAAGGTGTTACTCAGCTTCCATGTTATTTTTTTCCCTTGTTCTTTCTGTTATTGATTTCTAGTTTTATAGTGTCATGATCAGAGAGGATGCTTTATATTATTTTGATGCTTTTGAATTTATTATGGCTTGCTTTGTGGCCTAATATGTGGTCTCTTCTGGAAAATGATCCATGTACATTGGAGAAGAATGTATACTGTGCTTCTGTTGGGTAGTATGTTCTGTATATATTTATGAGGTCAAATTGTTTGTGCTATTTAGATCTTCTATATCATTGCTGAGTTTCTTTCTAGCTCTTTTGTCTATCATTGAAAGTGGTGTGTTAAAGTCTCCTATTATTATTGTTTGAATTTCTCTTTTCAATTTTGTTAGTTTGTTTTATATATTTTGGAGCTCTGTCACTGGGTGCATAAACATTTATTATGGTTATGTCCTTTTGGTGGATTGATTCTTTAATAATTATATAATGCCCTTCCTTGTCTCTAATAATGGATTTTGACTTAAAGTCTTATTTTATCAGAAATTATTATTGCCATTCCTGCTGTCTTTTGGTTACTGTTTGCGTGATGTATTTTTTTCCATCCTTTGATTTTTAACGTATTTATGTCTTTGTGTCTAAGGTGTGTCTCTTAGAGGCAACATATTGATGGGTCATTTTTTTTTTTTTTTTAATCCATTCTGCCACACTCTATCTCTCGACTGGTGCATTTAAACCATTTATATTCAGTGTGATTATCTATAGGTATGAATTAACTGCTGCCATTTCGTTATGCTTTTTACTGTGGTGTTAACAGTTTCTTTGTTCCATTTAATTTTCTGTGCTGAGTTCTTTTTGTTTATGGATTTTCTGTTTGTTTCCATCATTGTTGTTGAGTTTGTGTTTGCTGAGTCTTTTTGATTTTTCTTCGTCTTTTTTTTTGGTGTGTAGATTTATTAATTTTCTTTGTGGTTACTCTGGAATTTACGTTTCTCTTTCTAAGTTTAAAACAGTCTGTTATATCTTGGTATCACCTTGACTTCTTCTCCATATGGAGATTGTGTACCTACAACCTTTATCCCCCCCCTTTTTTTTTTGAGGTTGTTGTCATTTACATATTGACCTCTCTGGTTCCTTGTTCTCAGTTTTTCAGCTTTATTTTACATTTGAGAATTCTTTGGATTGGTGTTTGGGTGATGTTATTGTGTGTCTTCATCTCAGGTTGTTGTCTGATGTGATTGCTTCTCTGTCCAGAGGACTCCTTTTAATATTTCTTAATATATAAGGTTGATCTGGTTTTTACAAATTACCTTAATTTTTGTTTATCTGGGAATTTTCTAGTTTTGCCTTTGTATTTAAAGGACAATTTTGCTGGATATAGGTTTCATAGTTGACAATTCTTTTCTTTCGGGGTTTTATATATGTCATCCCACTGTCTTCTTGCCTACATGGTTTCTGCTGAGAAGTTAGCACTTAGTCTTATTGGTGCCTCTTTGTAGATGATATTTAATTTTTCACGAGCTGCTCTCAGAATTATTTCTTTGTCTTTGGTTTTGGTAAGTTTGATTATCGTATGTCTTGGTGACTTTCTCTTGGGGGGGGTCTATCCTATACAGGATTTGTTGAGCTTCTTGGAGAGAAATCTTATGGTCAATAAATCTTCAAAAATTCTCTGTGCTTTTTTTTCCCCTCTCCTCTTCTTCTGGAATTCCAATTATGTGTGAAATTTGCTTCTTGATAGTGTTCCACATAACTCTTAGGCTTTTTTCATTTTTCGTCATTCTTTTTTCTGGTTGTTTCTCAGACAGGTTAATGTCAAGGGATTTGTCCTCTATTTCACGGATTTTTTCTTCTATTGTTTCAATTCTACTTCTGTGCCCTTCTTTTGAGTTATCTATTTCTGATATTTTATTGTTAATCTTCTGTATTTCTAGTTGTTTTTGTGTGGTTTCTAATTATTTTGTCATTTTGTTCTTGTATTGTTTTCCTGAATTCTTCTAGGGTTTTGTCTGTGTTTTCCTTGATCTCTTTGAAGATCCTGTAGATAAATCTTTCGAATTCCTTATCAGGAAGTTCTGTTACCATTTCTTCCTCAGGAAAGTTCTCTGCCCTTTTATTTTGGTCATTTATTTGAGCCTTCTTATCCTGTTTCTTCATATGATTTGTTATTGTCTGTTCTCTCCAAGGCATTAAGGTGTTATTTTATTTACTAATTGATTGTATATTTCTTTGTTTCATCCCGATGTTTTGTTTTGATAATCAAAGTGGGCAGATTGGGCGTGCTTCACTGGTTGCTCATCTGATGGCACAAGTATGCTTACTGCCTGCCTCTGGGTGAGCAGGGTTTTGGTGGGCAAGTCATTGTTCACAGGGCAGGCAAAACATCTGAGAGTGGGCTGGGTGGGCACTGGCCATCACCTGTTGTTGGTCCAGCAATGTGGGAGTGCTCATGGCTGCTCACCAAGTGGGTGGGGCAATGGCCAGGGTGTGTGGTGGGTGGCTGGGAATAGTTGAGCACTCCTGCACCACTCAGCAAGGCGGGTTGGCAGGCGGGGGTGGGCAGGCAGGGGTGCCAGAGTGCTCTCAAGCTGCTTGGCAGGGTGGGTCAGTGGGCGGGATGTGGGTGTAGGTAGCTGGGAGCTCAAGAGCACTGCCACTCAATGGGTGGGTAGGGGGTGGCATATGGGGCTGAGCAGAAGGGAAAAGAAGGGGGGACTGGTACTGTGGGGTGATTGTACCTCTAATCACCAGAAGGGGGTGGAGGGGGAGCCTGCTCTCTGGTTGTCAGGCAAGGGTGCCTGGACACTTCCCATTGGCTGTCACCAGCAGTCAGGACCTGGCCCTGATCAAGTGTGTGGGGGAGTTGCCAGTAGTCCGGTTGGGTGGGGGACCTCCTGTTGACACTCTGTGGATCTGTTACTCCATGTGTGCCACCCACCCCAATTTTCAGGGACTTCCACTGGGGAGTACCCCTGTCTCTGGTTCCTGGCTCTGTCTCTGCTCTGTGGATGCCAGGGTCCCTGGAGTTCTTTCTTCCCTTCCTATACTTTCCCTACTTAGATCCAGATCATGCCCTGCTCACTTTGCTTCATTCCACATACGTCAACGCAGTTTCTCTGTCTCCTGTTGGGAATTCTATGTAGTTGCCTTTTTGTGTTCCTTATCCAGGATCACTGCTGGCTTTCTCCCAAGATGGCCACATTGTGCTGGGATGGCTGGCAGGGTTCCTCCGCTCTGTATCTCTACACATGCACTGTTTTTGATCAGTTTCTTCTTCCAGTCGATGTCTGATCTAATTCTTTATCCTTTCATTCGATGCTCAGGGTTCCAGGATTGTCTTCTGTATCTGTTTCACTTGGTTTCTTGAGTCTTTGCTGTAAAGGGATGGCAAGGTGTGTCTGACTAAGCCACCATCTTGGCTCCTCCTTGAAAGGTGTGTTTTTAAAGCAGTAAATTAAAATCTCATTAATATTTCAGTGAGAATATTTTGTGCTTATCTGTTTCATCTCTATTTTTGACCTATGGCTTCGGGTTCACAGCATGAAGGAGATGGTGAAATTTGTTCACCATAAAATGTTAATTATAAGTAAATTACAGCACAAACGTTCAATCAGCCACATTAAGTCTACATAAAGTGAATTATCGTAGCAGAAAATTTTAAAATGTGACTGAATTTTGTAACCTTCAGTTTCCTTTTTCTACCTCTCACACTCACCCTAATTCCCATGTGTTTATCCCAGAAACACTGAGCTATTTGTGTAGCATTGAGCTTATTCCACTTACTGTGTTTTGAAAGTTAAATGCAGTGTGTAGACCCCGTCTCTTCAAGTGATTCTGAACTGTACATAACTTTGCCCCATGGCAACTTAAATGGAAGCTTTGATATTTTTCAAGCAGAGAGTTGGGCTCTTAGAGTGAAGGGGTTGAGGTCATCAGATGGAATACTTCTCTCCTAGAATATGATCAAAATATCCATGCCTTTGGACACTGTTTTGAGATATATATACACTGTATTTTTACAAAAATAATGTGCACCTTCTGCATTTGTTTGCCAGCCACACCTTCCCTCTGCAAGACACCCACACAAGTGCCACTATGCCAATCCTTTTCTACATGTTGCTGTAAAAAAAAAAAAAAAAATTAGCATAGCATGCTTATGAAAATACCTCCTGGGGGGAGGGCGCAGCCAGCAAACAAACACAGAAGGTGCACATTATTTGCATAAAAATACGGTATATACCCCTGGTTTTAGGTCTATTGTAAAGTTATAAACTAAAAAAAAAGTGCTTTTATGGCCCAAAGCAAATGGATCTCCCATTTGGGATCATTTCTGAGTAACAAAAATGCTGAGGGAGTAAATAATCTTGCCAGAGAGTAATAAATACCAAAATAATAATTTACAAACTGTTTGAAACATCCAGAGTATAAGTGGCTCATCCTGTCAACTATGTTAATTATTCATTAGTAGCAAAAACACTCCTGCTTCCCTAAACAAGTGCCCCTGTGTATTCATTTTGTAATTAGAAACAGGGATGCTGTTCAGTATTAAGAGGATGTTTAATCCAGTAAGGTACCATTAGGTACTAGATACAGGAGAAGCCACAGATTTTGCAAAATACCCAGAAAGAAAAAACAAAATTCTTTTCAATATTTTGTGCCACAGACAGCCAAATGAAGTAACAAGTAGTCTAGAAAAATCCAGTATAGGAGTTCCTGACTCTTGGTTGCTTTCCATTCTAAAGCATTTTGTGATGGATTTGGCCTGCCTGCTGCCACTCAGCAAGACCTACTGTATCCCTGTGGGTCTTGGATGTTTACGTTGGAAATTTGGATCACATTCTGGAGGCTCTCCATTTCAGACCAAATGTCTATTGTCTTCAAGTCAGAAGCTCTGGACTCTGTCCTGGTCTCATCTCACCCACTGTGGCAACATTATTGTGCCAGGTATCTAGTCTGTGACCTCTTGAGAACTTTCTGACTTAGTGGAGCACAAAGCATGGTACCTGCATTGCCTCCCTAGCAATGTCTGACTTCTCTTTGGGGGATCAGTATTCTCATTAGTTAGAGGTAGAGCCTTTGCTTTGTTCCCTCAGATAAACCATTTCATTTAATATCCCATGAAACCCAACAGGAGGCTGAAGCAGCCAAGAAGAAGAGAAATGAAATACATCAACAAGGAACATGCAGAAACGGGAATCATAGCTTTATTAAGAGAAAAAGACTCCCACTATGAGAGGGATGAGAAAAGGAATTTCCAATTTTCTAATGGCAGAAGCTGTTAATCTGCAAATGTACGCAGGCATTGGCCAGTCCTCTTTTAATATGCCCAGAAAACCTTGAGGATTAAAATATCTGAGGGAGTCAGAGTTAGGGATTGGCACCATTAGGAGAAAGGGAGCATCATCTTCAAAAGAGGTTGGATCTTCTAAATAAAATATTAGAATAAGCAGTATAATGAAGTTAAATGACAGCTACTTTCATTTTAAACCATAGACAAAATTGTGGGGGAAAAAAAGATGACTGTGCTGCTTCCATTATTATTGTTTTCTCCTTTATTTTGCCTCAGGTTCCCAGTGTGGGCTTTCCAGCTTCTACTGTCTTTTTCTGTCATTTAGAAAATCATGGACCCATTCAGACCAAGGTGTTAGAAGCCTGAATTTTTCTTTTATAGAAAAATAATGTTATTGTTTTTGTAAAAAAATGACACATGTTCACCTTATAAAGTTAAAAATTGTAAAGTACAAAGAAGAAAGCAAAATTGCATTAAAAATTTTAACACCCAGATATACTCATCTTACAGATTTGGTGAATATTTTCTTAAGCATTTATTATGTATTTATAAAAGAAAAAAGAGAGAGGTGAGAGATAGAGAAGAAGAATGAAAGGCTCAAAAAGATAGAAAAAATGAGATTTTAAAAAAAGATTATATGTTACAAAGATAAATTAAGATGTATTAAATTTAATGGTAGTAGACTTTGTTATATTAGAGTTTAATAGAAAAAACAAGATTATGAAGGTGAAACTGAAGGAATTTCTGAATCTCAGAACAAAAGATTATTCACCAGAATAAAGTTCTTAAAAGATCTATCTAAGATTAAGAAAAACATATTAGAAAAAAGCTTGGTCTAGATCCATTATTTATTTTTTTAAACTTCATGTTGTAGCATTATACATAATTGGCTGAATCTCTGCTCTAAAGGTTAACAAAATTACCATATAGCTGCCAAATTTCCTTCTTCTGCTTCCTGATACTTATTACTTACTGTTTTGCTTTGTCATGGTTTGTAACATTTGCCATCTTGTTCTGAAACCGTAAGTATTACATTTGTTTTTACTAATTTCTGTATTTAAATAATGATTCAGTGCTCAAATCAAGTGTTTTAAACCCACCTTCTCCATTCTTGAGGATTTTCAGAAATTTCTCTTTTAGTTGTATGAATTTAATTTTGAAGGTTTTTAGGTGCTATGCTCCAAGTTATTACATGAATAAGAATGTGTATTGCCTTTATACTCAAGAATAATTTAGCTATGGAATACGCTAAATTTGTGTGCATTGGGGGCTGGAGGTGGGGAAACTGGCAGTGGGTTAAAATTAACATTAGACCGTGATGCAATCCCAGGATCTAAAATAAGCACAGGTCATTTTAAGATAGTGTGATCTAAGCATTCTGCCATTAGGTTTGGAGGTAGCAAACAAAATCTGTTGTGCTTGTTGAAGCCTTCTCAGTGTGAGGACATAGAAAAGAAAGTGAAAATAAATAAGTAAGAATTAATGAATAAACAAAGGGGCACCTTAGCTGGGTATAAAATTTAGTATTACTCTCTCAGAACTTGGTAGACCTCTGTCCAATGTCTGCTGACACTGAGTTGCTATTCGTATTTTGTTTGATTGGTAGATGGCTCGTGAGTACCATACTCTGAGTTCTTTCATATTTGAGAATCCCTCACTGTTGTGATTGTATCTAAACATTAACTTGACTGGCTATTATATTCTATGGAGCATACTTTTTTTCTTTGTTGTTGTTAGGTGCCATCAAGTCGGTTCTGACTCACAGTGACACTGCATGCAAGAGAACAAAATGCTGCCCAGTCTCGTACCATACACACAGTCATTGTTATGCCTGAGCCCATTGTTGCAGCCACTGTGTCAATCCATCTCATTTAGGGTCTTCCTCTTTTTTGCTGACCCTCTACCTTACCAAGCATGATATCTTTCTCCAGTGACTGGTCTCTCCTGATAACATTTCCAAAGTACATGAGACAAAGTTTCACTATCCTCGCTTCTAAGGAGCATTCTGGCTGTACTTCTTCCAAGACAGATTTGTTCATTCTTCTGGCATTCCAAGGTATATTCAATATTCTTCACCAACACCATTAATTCAAAGGCGTCAATTCTTCTTTGGTCTTCCTTATTCATTGTCCAGCTTTCATATGCATACGAGGCTATTAAAAATACCATGGCTTGGATCAGGCTCACCTTAGTCCTCAAAGTGACATTTTTTCAATGCTCTGAAGAGACCTTTACAGCAGATTTGCCCAATGCAGTGTGTTGTTTGATTTCCAGACTGCTGCTCCCATGGGTGTTGATTGTGGATCCAAGTAAAATGAACCCCTTGACAACTTCAGTCTTTTCTCCATTTATCATGATATTGCTTATTGGTTCAGTTGTGAGGATTTTTGTTTTCTTTATGTGGAGGTGAAATACATACTGAAGGCTGTAGTCTTTGATCTTCATCAGTAAGTGCTTCAAGTTCTCTCCACTTTCAGCAAGCAAGGTTGTGTCATCTGGCTATCACAGGTTAATGAGTCTTCCTCCAGTTCTGATGCCCCATTCTTCTTCATTATAGTCCAGCTTCTCAGATTATTTGCTCAGCGAACGGATTGAATAAGTATGATAAAAGGATACAGCCCTGACATATACCTTTCCTGACTTTAAACCACACTGTGTCTGTGATGGTTAAGATTGTGTCAGCTTGGCTGGGCCATGATTCTCAGTGTTTTATTGTGATCGCTCCCGTGATTGAATATACTGTGAGTAGCCAGTCAGATGAAAGGGATTCTCCTTGGGGGTGTGGCCTGCATCTGAATATAAGCAGATGTTCTAGCTTTTTGCTCACTCTGGATCCCGCAGATGCCTCCTGTCATCTCATCTCTGGTTCTTGAGACTTGAGCTGTCAGTTTATCTGCCGAACTTGGGATTCATTGATCTTCATAGTCTATGAACGGAGCCCTGCTCTCTGACCTGCCAATCTTGGGTTCGCCGGCCCTTGCAGCTACGTGAATCAGGAGAAACCTTGTGGTCTTGCCTGCCGATCTTGGAATTTGTCAACCTTCACAGACTGTGAAGCGGGAGCCCTGCTCTCCAACCTGCCGATCTTGGGCTCACCAGCTTCTGCAGCTGCATAACTTGGGAGAGGCCTATACCCTTATCCATGGACTTGGGTCATTCTAGCCTCTACAGTCATGTGAGCTGTCTCCTTGATATAAACCTCTCTCTCTATGTATATATTTATACGCTTTACTGGTTTTGCTTCTCTAGAGAACCCAGCCTAAGACAGTATCCCCTTGTTCTGTTCAAGCAACTACCTCTTGTTCTATGTACAGGTTCCTCATGAGCACAATTAAGTGTTCTGAAATTCCCATTCTTCTCAATGTTATCCATAATTTGTCATGATCCACACAGTCTAATGGCTCTGCCTAGTCAATAAAACAGGCAAACATCTTTCTGGTATTCTCTGCTTTCAGCCAAGATCTGTATGACATCAGCAAGGATATCCCTTGTTCCATGTCCTCTTCTGAATCCAGCTTGAACCTCTGGCAGTTCCTTGTCAGTATACTGCTGCAACCGCTTTTGAATGATCTTCAGTAAAATTTTACTCTCGTGTGATATTAATGATATTGTTTGATAATTTATGCATTCTTTTGGATCACGTCTCTTTGGAATGGACACAAGTATGGGTCTCTTCTAGTCAGTTGACAATGAACATATCTTCCAAATTTCTTAGCATAGATGAGTGAGCACCTCCAATGCTCCATCCATTTGTGGAAACATCTCAGTTGGTATTCCATCAATTCTTGGAGTCTTGTTTTTCACCATTCCCTTAAGAACAGCTTGGATTTCTTCCTTCGGTATCGTTGGTTCTTAATCATATTCTCACTCCTGAAATGGTTGAAAGTCAACCAATTCTTTTTGGTACAGCAGCTCTGTGTATTCCTTCCATCTTCTTTTGGTGTTTCCTGGGTTGTTCACTATTTTCCCTGTAGAATCCTTCAGTATTGGAACTCAAGGCTTGAATTTTTTCTCCAGTTCTTGAGAAATGCTGAGTGTGTTCTTCCCTTTTGATTTTCTAACTCCAAGTATTATAATGAATATTTTTTCTTTAGAACTTTATAAATATTGCTTTCTTGTCTCCTGGGAATAAATGCTATGGAGACAACTGAAACCCACGTAGTTTTTTTGTTTATAGAAAATTTGATTTTTCTCCCTGAATTATTAAAGCTTTTTTTTCTTTAACTTTTAAACTCTGCAGTCAAACCACCATATGCTCTACATCAACCAATTTGCGCTAGTTTTTCCTGGAATATACTGTGCCATTAAATCAATATACGCAATTCTTCCTCTTTTAAGAAACATTTTTTTCTTTTATATATCTGATTTTTTTCTGCCATCTGTTGCATTCTTTGTGCCAGGACATCAGTTATTGTTTCTTTTTCTATTGCCTTCTTTAATTTTTCTCTTTTCCTTAATTCACTAAGATTACATCGAGCCTTTCCCCTCTTCCAATAACTCTATATTCATTCATGCCTGTTCTATTCCTACCTGTTGCTAACTTATTTGTTAGCTCTATAATGTTGTTATTTTGATCCTCAATTTATCTCCACAGTCTCTCTTTTCCTTAATATCATTACATTGTTTTAATAGTGTACCATTTAGCTCCTATTTTAGTCAACTTGTTCATGTTAACTATTCTATAGCATGAGGTATTCAAAAAGAAATTTTGTTTTTTCCTTGGGTTGTGTTTTCTCCTAGACTGTTCCATCTCTTTTGCCTTTCTCATTCCTTTTTTGTTTTTCTTTTCATCTTAACCTTAACATGTAATCCCTTGGGGCCCTGGCTTAACAAGAGGTCTCTTGTTAAACTTTTTACCTGGAGAGGCTCTGGGCATTGATTTCTGTTCCCCCCTACACACAAGTATACCAAAATCAAAATTCAAATTTACCGATTTGACAGTTATACGCATTGGCAAATGACCTTGGAGTAAAGAGTGGCTCTCCTGCTCCACTTTGTTTTCTTGGTTCTGGCAGTCCCTTCAGTTTTGACCAGCTCCTTGATCCCTCATCAGCTTTTCAATGCTTTTAAGGCTATTTTTACTGGTATATCCACCATATGAAGTTGCTTTCAGCAGAAGGTTTAGTCTGAAAGGACTAGTTTGCCATTATTGAAAGTGGAAGTCCCTTCACGTTATTTATTTATTTTTGTCCTGTTCTTGCTTAATATGTGAAGCTCTATCCAGGTCTTCTATTTGCACGATAGATATTGGGTAAATTCTTCTTGCCCCCTTCCCTGCCTTGTCTGAGTCCTGACTTTCCTCTCAACAACAGTTTAATGTGTTCTATCCTGTTCTCTATACTCTGAGTGCTTTGGGAGAGGGGAGTTTTTTGGTGGGCTGCATACAGGAGTACCAGGAGCTCTGCCCCTTCTCCTGAGATTTTTATTAAATGTCCTTTATTAGGGTTTACTCTATCTGGCTGGGAATATATCTTATTTCCCTGGGGCCCTGCAAAAATATCAAGCCCTGGCACTTTTTCCTGCATCTAATAAAACTCTGAGGTCTTATAGTGCTAGGTAAGGGGCTTCTATTCATGAAAGTGCTTTCCTGACTCAACCCAAGATGCCTATACTCCCTTTCATTTTGCTTCTCTGCACATTGTGAGGTATTAGGAAAAATTCTAAATATTTTCTCTACTCTTTTCTACCCATTTTGAGCTTTAAGGTACAGTTAAAAGCAGCATTGTAACACACCAAAATCATCTTTCCTCCCTTCTCTGGCTAATATTTTTTGAAGTTATGGCTTGAGGTTCTACTGTTTTCTATTTTTGACTAATATTATTAAACATTTTGCTGATTTTTTCACCACATTTTGTTCCTGTTATTAGATATTGGAATGAGTGGATTCTGAGATCCAAATTCATTACAGCATCTTCCTCTCAAATCTAAATTCAGCCTTTTCATAGAAGAGATATGGATGCTATGCCCAACGGATGACTCTGTGTCTTCATTTGGGTTCTGTCAGAAAGAGACTCTGAGACAAGTGTTTGAGTAAAAGTGATTTATTTGGGAGGTGATCCCAGAAACTAGTAGGAAGGAGTGTGGAGAAATTAAGCAGGAAAGGTAAGGAAGCTAACAAAGAGTGCTTTATAGAGCAAGCTACCACTGTAGGCAGCTGGACATCAATTTCACTGGCAAACTTGGGGAGAGAGTGTAGAACACACACCCCAGAGTTACCCACCCAAGGGAAAAGGGAGCTAGTGTATTTACATGCTAACTCCTGTTACTGATTGGTAGAGAGCTACTTCCAGGGGTGTAAATCCCCTGTCGCTTCCAGCCTACCACATGCACAGGCAGTGCAAGCAGGCTCTAGTGTTCAAAGAAAGATCTCAAAGAGATGCAGGCTCTGGAATTTAGAAGCTGGACTGTCATGCCTTGAAATGGTAACAGCCAAGGGGATATGGCCAGAACATACTACGTGATTGTGAGATTTCAGGAATCTTGGCACATAAGTGGAACAAGACAGGGAGGTAGCAATATCTCCCCAGAGCTGCTCAGATGTTACCAACTTAGGTGGTTTCTTACATGACAACAAATAGAGAGACCTTGGCTAATGGTCCCTTCTAGTTTATATGGCTGTATCATATTTTCAAATTTAATGAATGCACCTATGGAAAAAAATCAGGGGAAATATCTTGGGAGGCCTAAAAATAGTGTGTGGGGGGGGGAGCTATTTTTGTCCATAATGCTGGAGAAACTTGTGGATGCTTTTTAAAATTATATTGTTGTTATTAGTTGCCATTCAGTCAGCCACCAACTCATGGAGACCCCGTGCACAATGGAATGAAATGCTGCCTGGTCCTGCACCATCCCTATAACTAGATATATGTATGTGAGTGTATAGATTCATGTATATGTATACACACATATATAAATTATGTTCATTTTATATATATTAAAAGATTTGTATAAGCAGTGACCATAGGTGAGGTGACACTTATAAATATGTGTCGTGTGGATACTGTATGGACACTCATTTGCAGAGCATTAACAGTGTTGCTCAACTGTATCCTCACCAGTTCCCACCTGGTGTGTACCAAAGGCATCATGCAGTTCTTACGGAGGCCACCACATGTAGCCACTAACCTCCAATTCTGCTGTCAAATAATCTCCTTTTATAAAAGTGTCGTATACTGATTTCGATCTTAGAAGAGACGTGATTTTTGACTGCTGTGCATGTTGTGTTTTGAAACCGAGTTCCACAAATCCATTCCTTTTCTCCTGTGTGAACTATCTAAACTACTGGTTAAAAAGTGGTGAGTTACATTAAAGCTAAGAGGAAAAAACTAAAAAGATTTCCAAATTCATTGACTTAGGTACAGAGAACGTGACGATTTTAATTTAAACAGAGTGAAGTTTGGGGATTCAAACCAACTTTTCTGCATATGAAGTGTATATATGGATTATAATATTTTAAAGGCAAGAGTACCTTAGAAGACCTACCCAAGGGATCAGAAATGTGTGTATATTCATGCTATATAGAATACCAACTTGTTCATTGCATGGTACCAGGCAAATTATCCATACTAGAAATCATTCCTGAGTGTTGTTTTATATTTTATTAAAGAAAAGCTAAATCTGGATGTCAAGTGGTAGTGAGGAGAATGTATTATGTTTATTTTGCTGAAATAAGAGAAAGCAAAGGAGTAACTTTATCACTCAACTATATGGTGGAATTTTCTGAGGCTATTTCTGAATAATTGTTTTTCATATCCGTAGATTACGGTAAAGTGGAGGGTCCGTGAAACCCTCCGTGAGATGGATTGATGTTGTGGCTGCAATAACGTGCTCATACTTATCAAAGATTGTGAGGACTAGGCAATGTTCCGTTCTGTTATACATAAGGTCTCCAGGAGTTGGAACAGACTCAGTGGTAACTAACAACAATAACAATATCCAGAGAGGAAAGAAGAAAGAGAAAGAGGGACTACGAGAGACTGAAAAAGAGAATAGGAGGGAATATGAAAGAGAAGGAACGTGCCAAAGTCACGAAGCCTTGGCGTGCTGAACTTTGGCTTCATTAGAAAGAGATTTTGGTCAGACATTAAGGCCTAACTTCTTGTTACCCAGAGTGGCAATTGTCAGAGTGGGTCTGTAAATAGTCTTATAGACTATCTATTTCTAGAATCGTTTAGAGAAGAGACTACCACCTTTCACACAAGGTTTATATGAAAGGTCCAGGTTCTAGTTTGAACATTATTGTAACTGCCAGGAGTTCTGATCATTCTCTGAAAGGGGATCAACTATTGTTTTAGGAAAATGTACACATAAAAGTATATCTCAATAATTTCAAGCCACAAAACTATTTTCTTCAGCAAACACCTTCATCTTCTAGTTATGTCACTAAACATTCGGCTGTGCCATATGCTTGCACATTTGCTTCTTCCCTGTCTTCATGTTTCATTGTTGCATTAAGTAAAGTTCCAGATTCGTCCACGAATTTACACGTTCCTTCCCTTTCATCACCTGTCTCTTCCCTTTGCCTTCTCTTGTAGTGACCTTTCTAGGGTCACTGACATTTCTTTTCCTTCTAGGTTTTTTTTTTAAATAACACTCACCTTTGCTCTTTCAGATTCCTAATGATGTTTCTTCACTTAGAGCTGTTGTTTCCTTCCTGTCCCATCCAGGCCTCCATCAATGAGGATCAGACCTCAAGTCCTACTGAAAGAGAAAATACCGTGAATCTCAAGATTCTGACTCTGGAGAACATTTTTATCCACACACATTGTTTCCATTAAAAAAAAAAAAAAGTACAAGTTTTAGAGAGACTTGTATTTGTGTTTATATAGCACATTACAGTTCAAAAAATATTTTTGCAGTCATAAATTTTGCTCAATCGTCACAAATTTTTGAGTTAATGGTTTTTCCAAAAACTGACACTCAGAGTGGTTAAATAATTTGTACAAAACTACACAGCTCGTAAATGGCAGAACTGGAATATGAACCAAGATGAAGTTAAGCTTTGTCACTGGTTCCCAATGCAAGATGGCCAGCAATAGCTGTTTTACTATGTGGCTGATTCTTACCCCTTTTCAACTGGACTTTCCTGAGCTTTCTCATGGCAGACATCATTACCTGGGGCTAGTTGTTTGCTCATGAATCATTATTGCCCCAACTAAATTGTAGGGTCTAGGGAGGCAGGTTCTGGGCTGTGCTTTCAGTTTAGTTACGATGTTTGGGAAACATTTGTTGATTGATTGGGTAAATGGACTTCAGTAGCAAACGATATAACACGTTTCTCGGCATCTAGTTTTCCAAAGGTATATGTAAAAGCAGTGGTGTCACTAAGGGGTTGCCGGGGCTGCGGACCACACCGCCTGACACTGTCAGAGGGGGTGACACCAAAATGACCCCAGGGTCTGCAGAGACAGAGGCCATGGGCAGGCTGGCAGCACCTGGGGAGGGACCACCAAGGCAGTGGCGTCACTAAGGCTGATGCCAGTGCGATAATTCATTATCACCATCCTCCCCTTGTCCTCCATCACTTGCTAGTCAGCGTGTGTTGGCCTGTCCACGTGCCTCCCATTGGGCAGAGAGGCAGGTCTCTGCCTTGGCCAGTGGGAGAGAGGAGGACCTTCAGGGAGCTGCGGGGGGCAGGACCTCGCAGCACACACCCTCTGCCCGTGTAGGGGCAGGGTCAGCTGCTTTGCCTATGGCGGGTAGGGTGTTTGCCAGCTGGCCCCACCCACCCCAGGTGTGTGTGGGGGGGCTGACATCATGAGTTTACACGCTGGTGACACCAACCCTAGAGACATTACTGCGTAAAAGTGAGAGGGAGGTCATGGTGTTGATCAGGCCTTTTAGACAAAGGTTGGGAAAGAGCATGTATAAAAATAATACGTGGAATGACATCATATTACAATAATTATAATTATTATACCCTGTATTTATATAGAGTCTCTCTCTCTCTCTCTTTGTCTCTAAGGAGCGCATAGTCATTTGTAAGCAGTGGGCCTTATCTTGCTCCTAAATAGAAAATAAATTGCTTATCTCTTGGAAGAGAATTAACTCTTTCGGGGCACTGGGGTACCATTTAGTAAATTAGTAATCCTCTAAATGGCACTCTAGATACGAAAGATCCCCCATATAAACCTGGAAAATCAATGTGTTCCCAGTGCTTAAAAGAAATCAGGGCATGCCTAGGAGAAATCAGGCAGCGAGCTTAAACTATATGTAATGTACTTATCTCTTCCCTTTAATAACTTTGTGTTCATTCTCATGGAAATCTGCTTGTGACTAAAGCTGAATCTATTTGCTAAAAGCTGGCACTTCTGATCTTTTAATCTACTAATATGAGAGCAATAAAGGAGAAGGGGGCAGATGACAGGAAAAGCAGAGTCATGTTGTTTATACGCACGGGACTAGTGACAATTTGTTCAGCTAAACAGATTTTGAGAGTGGTAAATTTTTTCAAAACTACTTGATGGTTTCCTGCAGTCCTGAAAATATTCAACTACTATCAAAATAGTGGTTAATGAGTTGGAATTAGTCTCACAGATCTCCTTGGGACCATTGCTAAGGTAGGTAAGGGCACAACCATGAATCACCAGTACCAGTTAAACCAGTTGCCATCCAGTGGTTTCCAACTCACGGCAACCCCGTGTGTGTCATAGGGTTTTCAGTGATGATTTTTCAGAAATAGATCTCCAGGCCTTTCTTCCAGGGAGTCTCTGGGTGAATTCCAACCTCTAACCTTTTGGTTAGCAGCCAAGGGTATCACCTAGGGACTCTGACTTTTTCTAATTTAGAAACACAACTCCCAACCAATCAGAAAGGAGGTTGGGGAAATTGACACAAACTCACACAGGCTGGAGATTTTCTGTGGTGAGTGTAGAGAAACAGGAATGGTTAACTGGTGCTGAATTGGTCCATTTTTTAAAAAGCAGATCGACTATGATCTTTCACTCTTGTTTTCACTTGCTTTCTCTCGCACTTCCCTCATATACTGTCTTTAAGGCATCGCTCCCAAAATGCTGATATGATTGTCTCATCCCACTTAAAATTTTTGGAGTTCACTCATTGGCTCAGATACCTCTTAGATGCATTTACTAGTCCAGGTGTTGCTATACTGAATTCTGATTGTAATTCAGTAACGTGTTATCGATTGTTGAGACTTTCGGTTTATGTGTAACGAGATAGAATTTGGAAACTGGTGGTGTCTTATTGACTTTCTGATTTGCGCTGCTGGGAAGCTCATTGGATGGTGAAATAGGTTGCCGCCAGGCAGTTTGGCAGTTCAGTAAACACTCGGTGGTTATTCTCCAATATGTGTACCATCCCCGTCAGTGTCCCTGGACTTTGATCCCATGTACTTATAAACATCCCACGTGACTACTGAGTACCATCCATGTGTCTCTGCCTCGACCCAATGCACAGGAGTTAGCCTGTCTCTGAAGCCTAGTCCCCTCTCTTTGGTTTGCTTCTCTCTTCTTCCTGCCCCACTGACAGCCAGCTGCCGGGGACCTCTTTACACAGCCTCAGCTTTTCAAGGTAAATATGCCAAGTAAGTCCAATTTCAGCAATCCACACACCTCTGAGCCCCTCAGACTCCAAGGATCATTCTTAAAGAGAAGAATCAGCAGGCTGCTAAAAAGAAATCAAAGTAGATCAGCAATATGTCTTGAAAGGGAGAAGGAAGGATGAGCCACGTATACTAACGGCCTTTGTTTTCCAGTAAGCAACGTGACTGAAGACAAAAATAAACTCTAATGGGAAAAGTGTGCATTCAGTCTAATTGTATAATTGCAGGTTGCTTTCTGTGCAGCATACGGAGATTGAAGTATATAACATCAGGAAGTAGCTCTGTGGATTCTCTCACGCATACATACGCATTTCGCATTTAGTTGTCATCTGGCCTGGGTAAAGATCCAAATAAATGGGGTTTGAGGGTGCTATCACCCTTATTCCTAAATATTCACCATCTCTAGATGGCTGTCATTTGCCTCGCTGTTCTGAGCTCAAAGGTAGCAAAATGGGGTGAACACAGCTAACATGAGAAACAATGCCACTAATCCATCTCCCTGGTGGCCCTTTCAATACAGGCAGTACCTGGGGTACAAACGTCCTACTTACGTACAACCTGTACTTATGAACCGGCCCCCATAAAGCCTATTATATTAAAAATTCAAGGTACATGCAATGGTTTGTAATAACAAGCGGGAGCTACTTTGCCATGCGCATCAAAACATTATTATTACTGTATTATTATTATGTTAAAGATGTTTTAGTGTATCTGGAAGTATTTCTTTAATGTTTTTTATGCATAGAAAGGTACACTATATACTGTATACTGAGACAAACATTTGACTAACTGACGTTAGATATGAACCATACCTAACTGTTCCGATTTATGTACAAATTTGACTTACGTAAGACAGATTTAGGAATGGAATTTGTTCAGAATCAGAGGACTGCCCATATTCCAAACCACCTTTAATCATCAAGCCATGGGTTAAACTAAGGAGCTCAGTCAGCAGCGCCCTTCTGCTGACTATCTGTTCACACTTCCTAGCAAGTAACGAAGCTGGTGGGTTTCTTACCTCACCCTATTGCTGACCCTAGACCCTTGGAGACTTTTTCAGGGAAGAGAAAGCTGGATGCTGTTAATTTCCTTTGGTTTGGGGAGGAGAGCAAAAACCCCAAAGGTTGATCCTATGGTGGTCGGAGACAGATTTGCTTCTCTTGTCTGAATCCCCATCCCATACTTTTTTATCATTCTATATCACGTAGGCTTGCACTGTCCTCAACAAATGTAAGCTGCTGACTTCACTGCTCCAAGTGTTTATCAGTTTTGTCTCTGTCCTGTCCGCCACTTTCTTTTCTGTGTGTGACTCTGATTTCCTCTTGAGTGGACAACCCTATCACACTCTGGGCAGGTATGAAGGTTCCATGAAGGTAGCATTAGAGCTGCAGCTGTTTGGGTAATTGCCACACATTTTATTCTCAAAATTTTCAGGAGGAAACTAGAAATATGAAAAGAGTTTGAGGTTCTGAAAATTCTAATTTAACACAAATTTAGTAATAAAATTAAGTAATGGTTATCATTAATACATTGCTGTTTTTCCACTTTATAACCCAGGATTTTTTAATTCCTGAATTTTGTACAATCCAGAGGCAATGCATTGAAAAAGAATGATTTGGATTAGATATTTATTACTTATCCTGTCAACATGGAAAATTACAAATTCACTAGAATACAAGATGTACTTGGATGATTTCTTTCATCTAGTTATGTGCATTTTGTAATTTGCTTCACACCATCTTCTTTCTTGATTTTTGTCTCTCGGTTCAAATGGCCAAGACTATATTTGAGCCATCACGAGGTTATAAAGATCGACGGACTTGCTATCTCAGGGACTGCATTATCAGCCTCCACCCCTCTGCAGAGAAACATCTTTACCAGGGAAGAGCCAATTTTTGTTTTCCTCTATTTGTTGTTTAATCTGACTTTGTGATAATGTCATCAAGCCTTATTCTATACCTTTTCTTGATGGGCTGGAATTCTCTGGAGAGAGAGTTGCAGGCATGGATGAGAGTGATAAACTGGGACCACAGAAATAGGCAAATGTATTTGTGACATTTCCCTGTCTCAGACATAAAACTGATGGACTCACATTTGTCATTTCTTAGGTTTAGGGCGACACAAACCCAGAACCACTTGTTGTTCAAATCAAACTCCATTAAGAGCATTTAACTCAAGAAAAGGAAACCAAGTAAAACATGTATGTGGAAAAAGCCTATTGCCTTTACTTTTAGCTCACTGACTTAAGAAAGTGGCTTCATGTTGAGAAAGTCTGTAAAGGAATTTGCAAGGACCACTTTGTTTGGAAAAATATTTTGAAGCATTAACAAACATTAATACTTACTGGATAAAAATGTGCAAATAGAACACACCTAAGAAATAATGAGATCTGGCTTTCTTTTGGTTGATACTTCCCACTTGGAAACAGTTTTATCTTCTGAAAACTGGTAAATATAGATTTGGTGGTAAAAATACTAATAATAGGCTATCTCATTTATATAGAAGTTACATAAGTAATATTGACTATTTTCAACAAAAGTAGTGGAAAAAAAATCCTTCTACCAAAAAAAAAGTATGCCACAAAATTTAATACTAATTAGGTAAAAATGTTTAGCATATTCTTATATTTAATATATTTTATAAATCTTTTAATAAAATATTTAAAATAAAAGCAGTGCTTTTAGGCTTGAAAGGGATAAGCTTCAGTTTTCTGCAAATTCTTGTTTGAAAACCCCTCATTCCCAGATAACGCCAGATAAAAAGACATTGTTGTACAAAGACCCTTTTCTAAATTTAATTTATTAATTTCGACTTTTTATAGTTTGCAAGTTAAAGCCAGCCACCAGAAAGGACATTGAGCATCTTGTTCTTGCCTTTGTTACTAGCTACTTGTATGACCTTGAACTGCACATTTAATTTCTCTGGCCCTAAGTTTTTTCATCTGCAAAAGAAGATACTACTCTAAAATTAAGTTTCTGCTATTTGTAAGAAGTTATATGATTCTCATGCAGTGGAGGTTCCAGCTGGGGATGTCAGGCAGACAGGTGGCTCCAGCCTTCCCTGGATCTTATTTAGCTGAACAACTAAGGAAACTTCAATAACCAACAATCAGTTATTCAGTAATCAGCAATAAGGCATCAAGAGGGGGAAGAAGGGTATGATCTGGAACACAGGCAAGTCGGTATCACTTGGATATGTCCTTCGGGCCAGCCTTCCTTGGACCCTTGTATGAATCCAAAGCCTGTTTGCAGTGAAAGCTCTGTGACATCTGAGGTGTCAGTCTGGATTGCTTTGGTGCCCATCTACCTGACTGTAAAACAAATGGGGAGGGAGCCTATCTTAGTTATCTAGTGCTGCTGTAACAGAAATTCAACAGATGGATAACTTTAACAAACGGAAATTTATTCTCTCACTGTGTAGGAGGCTAGAAGTCCAGATTCAGGGCAGTAGCTTAGGGGAAGGCTTTCTCTCTCTGTCAACTCTGGGGAAAGTCCTTGTCTCCTTTCAACATCTGTGGTCCTGGCATTGCTTGGAGATCTCCATGTGTCTTGACATCAGTTTTCCCCTGGGTCTAAAACGTCCTCAGCACAGGGACCCCAGGTCCAAAGGACACACCCAGCTCTTCTTTCTAGGTGGTATGCAGTTCCTTGATCTCTGCTCTCTTGTTTAATCTCTTTTATATCCCAAAAGAGACTGATCAAGATACAACCTAATCTTGTAGATTGAGTCCTGCCTCATTAACATAACTGCCTCTAATCCTGCCTTATTGACATCATAGAGGTTAGAATTTACAACACATAGGATGATTACATTAGATCATGAAATTGAGGTTAAATACTAAGACTCATGGCTTAACCAAGTGACACATATTTTCGGGGAACACAATTCAATCTATAACAGAGCCATTCTCCCTTCTTCAGCTAAAGCATCACCTGGCTTCACTGTGTCGAAGGCCTTAGAGAACACCGTGCAGTCTTGCAAGGGAGGGTCCCAGGACACTGACAGCAGGAGAATTCTCAGGACGCGGGGCCCCAGTGGCCCTGGTGGCAGCGGCAGTGGACAGCCATCACCTAGCACTCTGAGCCATGTGAGGTTTCACCACCCATTCAGGGAGCATCAGGAAATGACTCTCTGGGTATGAACGTCAGTGCTGGTAGGGTGCTCCCCCGAAGTCTGCAGAGGCTACCAGACTTCAGCAGCAGATGTCACCGGCTGGCCAGAACAGCAGTAGAGGCAAACGGCAGGTTCCCAGGGTAGCTGTGCTGATTTGTTTGTGAGTACCTATGAGATTCTACCCAGCGACTGAGAACTTGAGCAGAGGTAAGGTTCTGTGATACCATGTGAAGGCAAGAACCCGGAAAACATAATTCATGATGATTACTTTATCTCAGTGGTTCTCAACCAGGGGTCCTTTTGACTCCCAGGGTAGATTTGCCAATGTCTAGAGACCGTTTCAGCTGTCACAGATGTGAAGAGAGGGGTGCTATTACATCTAGTGGATAGAAGCCAGGGATGCTGTTAAACATCCTGCAACGCACAAGGCAGCCCCTCACAACAAAGAATTACCTGGTCCAAAACATCAATAGTGCCGAGGTGAAGAAACCCTGCTTCAGCTCCTTTGTACCAATCCTTCTTGCAGGTGTGACATGAGAAAATATAGATTCTACCTATATTTTATATGATAAGATGGTATTTTCTATTTTCTATGGAAGATAATTATTGTGCCATATGGCCAGCCAGTTTAATCGTATTGAGAATGATTACATGATGCTAATAACATAAATACTACTACTCATAATAGCTAACGTTTACTGAGTTTTATCTGCTACCTACCAGGTAGGTATGATTTTTACCCCTCATTTGTTGTTGTTGTTATGTGCTGTCGAGTCGGTTCCAACTCATAGCAACCCTATATGACAGAGTAGAACTTCCCCATAGTGTTTTCTACCCCCAACTTGCAGACCATTTAAATGGCTGTGCCAGCAATTTACTAGAAAGTGTCAGCCAAACTCTGTATTTCACCAATTTGAGTGGTCATGTCAGTTAACCAGCCCATCCAAGACGGCCTATCCAAGTGATTGACCTTATTCTCATCTCCACCACCACCATCCCAGCAAGTAGGAAACAAGTCCAACCTTTGTACCCGCAGACACTGGCTCTACGTGTTGAGATCATCCCCAGTTATGTAATTGACCACATCCGAAAACACATTATTTTTTTTTCTCCAAAAAGAAAAAATTACCAAACCACAGACAAATCAACACAGCACAAGCTCAAGTGAAAAGGGATTGGCAAGGATCCAGTGTCTCCAAGTATCTATTAAAATAGATCATTAAGTTCCCAAAGTCTGTTTTTGCCTAAGTTATTCATACTGATACAGATAGTTTGTAAATTACACAGATAATTGGGGCAGAGTAGTCCTGACCTGTTTCCACAGGCTTTTAGTGGATAAACTTAATGAGATGGACTAATTAGGCCTTAGCCCCCTGGTTCAGGGGCATTTGTTTCTTTAGAGGAATATCACAGACCTCCCATTCACCTTTTATCTCAATCAATCATCTTGTATTTACTAAGGGCCCCAGGAGTGGGGCACGAGAGGTGTAGATCATTCAATTTGTCGCAGTGCATATTTTCAATATTACGATAAGAAGACAAGGGACTCTGCATTTTGTCAGCTTGCAAGTCCAAGATCGATCCGCAAATAGATGGGCCTCCCACATTCTGAATTAAAGTGTGTGTTTTGGCAGCTTATTGACAGTTGATAACTACTGACCACTAGTCCTGATAGAGTTACAAAGGTCAGGTCAAGGCAGGTCAGAGGCACAAAGGACGCCTCCTGCTCTTGGAGTCCACTCCCCTCCCAGAAGGGATGCACAGGTCAATAACTAAGCCACCTGTAGGGTCTGAAGGTTTTTGTGCCTTTTTCCCTTTGGCTGTGCTGTGACATAACCCCAGTGCAACCCCATCCTCTCCTACTTGGACCCTGGCTGCTACCCTGAAGTCCCACGAATGACAGTGAAGCCGGGGCTCACTGAGCGGTGAAAAAGACACCGTGCCACTGCAGCTCTGGCCCAGGCTTAGCTCTGTGTCCCACTGCACATCCCCCCAGCCCATGCTCTTCACAAAAGGGTTGCAAGCACAGGCCACGCTTCACCCCATGACCTCAGAGAGTTAAGGGCACACAGAGGCAAAGGAAGTGGCTGTCTTTATGGCTCCCCCAGGAGTGTAGTCTCTCTCGCATATATGCAAACCACTCTTGGCAAGCAGAAGTTTAATTAAAAGCCTCTCAGAGTGCCTCTCCAGCTGGGGTGGGCCTCCGTCACCAGGAGGGGCCTTATCAAGTGGATTTGAAAACATACAAACGATAGGCCTTGTTCCCAGGAAATGTCATCTGGTTTCTGCCTCACTTGGTGCCTTGCTGGGGAGGGGAGGAGGGGGGCTGTGCTTGTGTGTTTGATGCGGGATCCATTGTCTACCTGGAAGATGCAAATGATATTCAAATTTGATTCCACTGTACAGGCTGCCTGCATATACCCCACAGCAACCCTCAAGCAAGTGACTAATGGGAACATGTGTTCTTTCTATTTTTATAAGGCTGAAAGAACAAGGGGATGGAGGGCTGAGCTTTTGGGGTTTGAAATCTCTTTTTTCAGGGGACATGCTGCTGTCTATAATGATAGTAATACCCAGTGGCAGCTCCATGGCAGCAGCCCTGACCTGTCTCGATGCTCCACTCCACTGAGGCCCTTCAGCTGAATAAATGGCCCTGCCTGTTCCTTCTATCCAAACAGAAGGAATGGGACCAGGGGACAGAACAGGGATATTTGGACAGTGACAACTCCCGAAGCCTCTCCTTCCTGTTGACTTGCCCTGGTGTTAGTCTCATCAGGACTCCATCTCACCGACCTCTAGTGGGGTGACTGTATTCAACATCAGTATTGTTAGTACAACAATGACCTGCATTTTTAATTAGATGATTCCTGGCCATTTCCACGTAAGGTCAGTGGAGGGGCTCAAAGATGACCTAGAGAACACCCATGTCTGTCTTCAGAGCCTTTTGCAGCCACTTCCAGGCCAAGCTGGGGGAAAAACAAAACGAAACAAAAAACAGAAGAATGATTCCATCCAAGAAAGTCTTAGTATCAAAAGTCCATTTTGCTGCTTGGTTCCTGTTGTGGATTGAATTGTGTCCCCCCAAAATGTGTGTCAACTTGGCTAGGCCATGATTCCCAGTATTGTGTGATTATCCACCATTTTATCATCTGATGTGAGTTTCCTATGTGTTGTAAATCCTACCTCTATGATGTTAATGAGGCAGGATTAGAGGCAGTTATGTTAATAAGGCAGGACTCAACCTATAAGATTAGGCTGTATCTTCAGTCATTCTCTTTTAAGATATAAAAGAGAAAAGCAAGCAGAGAGACAGAGGGACCTCATACCACCAAGACAGTAGTGCCAGGAGCAGAGCATGTGCTTTGGACCTAAGGTCCCTGCATAGAGGAGCTCCTAGACCATGGAAGATCGATGCCAAGGGACTTCCTCTAGAGCCAACACAGAGAAAACCTCCTCCTGGAGCTGGTGCCCTGAATTTGGATTTCTAGCCTATTAATCTGTGAGTGAATAAACTTTTGTTAAATCCATCCACTTGTGTTATTTCTGTTACAGCAGCACTAGATGACTAAGGCAGTTCCTGTTGCCGATATTGGTGGTAGTGGTGGTGGCCCCCCACATCTTGACTGCTTCTGTTCACCCCTCAGTCCAGTGAATAAGAATCATGTGGCAAAGAGATGCGATAGGGGAGCAAGAGCTCTTCTGTGTGAAAAATCACCTCTTATTATGTGAATAACAGGGTGCAAGAGTCTTGAAATCCTAGGATGTGGAGGGACTAGAGCGGGTAAACTGGATCAGTGGCCATCAAGTGGAACTCTAAAGAGTCTTTTCAGAGGGCAAGTGAGTGGTTTGGGCCCTGAACCCTTCACTCCATCATAAAACAGTCTAGCTTCAAGTTTATTTGTTTTATGTTGTATATTTCTGTATGCAGACTATAGAATGCTAACTCTAGTCAACTGATGGAGGCTACCTAAATTGCTATAAATGAAGATCCAAAGACCAAGTCCAAGCTAGATCTATATGAAAAAGAGAGTTGTGGTCAATAGGCACAGGTCTGGAGAATAATGGCATATAAACCAGGCATTTGCCATCTCTACTGTCAACTTTTTCTTGAAGAAAGTGTTCTGAGATTTTTAGAACTTCAAAGACCATTAAACTGTGTCTTCTTGCACTTAGATAGGAGTCTTCATCCAAACCTAGGCAAAGATACATTTTGTTTTTAAAGACAAACTTTAAAAATACTCAAGGTAATCCATTACCAGCTCAGCAGTTCTTAACAGCCTCTTGGAGTAAGGAAACCAACCTTCCCATTGCCAAATGGAGGGGAATTTTGGACAGGGTGTTAGAGCCAGGTCTAGTTACTCCTGCCCACATGGAGATTCATCTCCATTGACACTTCTGGAGGATCCTAGCTTGTCTCATCATAGCCATCAGCTGCCTCCTTATACTCAGTCGTAACAATTCTTAGAGTCAGCTTGATGCATTTCAAGACTCTTAACCAAAGTTCATCCCTTTTGACCAGACTTCTAGGATTTTCTCTCCCAAGTAAATAAATCATTGAATTATATATAAAAATAGTTCATCATAGCATTATTCTAAATAGTCAAAAACTGGGACTAACTAAATGACCAACAATAGATAATGGGATGTATAAAAAAATGATACATTTATTAATTATATTTCTATATGAATGTGTTTTGAAAACTATGACATGAAAGAAACAGGATATAAAATGTCATAAAATATTATCTCAAATTATTGTATATATGTATAGGCATATACTCTGATGAGAGAATAAAAATATATAAATAGATACACACACACACACACACACACACACACACACACACACATATATATAAGGGGAAACCCTGGTGGTGTAGTGGTTAAGTGCTACAGCTGCTAACCAAAAGGTCAGCAGTTCGAATCCATCAAACTCCCTGGAAACTCTATGGGGCAGTTCTACTCTGTCCTATAGGGTCACTATGAGTCAGAATCAACTCGATGGCAATGGGTTTGGGTTTTTTTGGTTTTGTATATGTAAGAAGCCCTGGTGACGCAGTGGTTAAAGCGACTGACTGCTAACCGAAAAGTCAGCGGTTTGAAACTACCACCAATTCCACCAGAAAAAGATGTGGCAGTCTGCTTCCATACAGATTTACAGCCTTGGAAACTATGGGGTTCCTATGAGTCAGAACTGACTCCATGGCAGTGGTTTTGGTGTATATATATCTACACACACCAAAAAGGGATGGAAGGGACAGGAGAATATACCAAATGTTGATAGGGGCTGTCTCTGGATGGTAGGATTATGGGTGGCTGTGATTTTTAGGTCCTTTGCAACGTTTCTGTCTTTTACAGATTACTTTTACAATCAGGAAACAACATTTTTAATAAAAGCCCAGGCTCCCATAAAAATTAGGCTGCATTATTTTTACAGATATGTGATCACCAAGACCAAACCAAACCAAACCCGTTGCCGTTGAGCTGATTCCGACTCACAGCAACCATATAGGACAGGGTAGAACTGCTCCATAGGGTTTCCAAGGAGCAGATGGTGGATTCAAACTGCCTACCCTTATGGTTAGCAGCCGTAGTTCACCATAGCTCTGAAAACAAGCTATCTTAGAGCATCTATAAAAGAAAAGTAAAGTGAGTTTTCTCTTACTATCCACTTGAGGTAATATCCAGTTTGCATAATTCAGGCAAAACGAAACCCACTCTTTTCTGCAATTAGATGTCTGGTCTTCTTTATCTGGAAAAGTACTTCAGTTTTCCATTTCCCTTTGCTTGTGTGGGACTGTCAAAATCCGGGTACTAAAATCATGTGCTAAGGCAGCGATAATTGTGACCTGTTAACTGGCCTGTTAGGAGTCCTGATGGCTCAGTGGTTCAGCCCCTGGCTGCTAACCAAAAGGTCACTGGTCCAAACCCACCAGCAGCTCCATGGGAAAAAGATGTGGTGGTCTTCTTCCATAAAGATTACAGCCTTGGAAACCCTATGGAGCAGTTCTACTCCGCCCTATGGGGTCGCTATGAGTTGGAATCGACTCTACTGCAATGGGTTTTGGTTTTGGTTTTAACAGGCCCTTTGAGTTCCCACTATGTGCCAAGCAATGTGCTAGGCACCAGAAATACAAAGGAAATTAGGACATGAGCCCTTCCTTTGAGGGACTTTGTAGACTAACAGGGACATACACATGTAAACAATTAAGGATAGTACCAGGTATTAGGGAGTCCCTGGGTGACGCAAATGGTTAACATGCTTGGCAGCTAACTGAAAGATTGGAGGTTCGAGTACACCCAGAGGTGCCTCGTGAGAAAGAATCCCCAAGACTATGGCCCCCTGGACGCCCTGCTAACTCAGAACTGAAGCCATTCACAAAGTCCACCTTTTAGCCAAAGGTTAGACAGGCCATAAAACAAACAGTAACACACGGAAGAATACGCTTCTTCGTTCAATCAAGTAAATGACCCAAATGGGCAACACCTGCCCAAAGTAAAGACGAGAAGGCAGGAAGGGACAGGAAAAGTGGATGAATGGACACTGAGAACCCAGGGTGGAAAGGGAAAGGAGGAGAGTGCTGACACACTGCGGGGATGGCAACCAGTGTCACAACAATTTGTGTATAAAATTGTTGAATGAAAAGTTAATCTGTGCTGTAAAACGCAACAAAATTTTAAAAATTAAATAAAAACAGAGAAAGACCTGGCAGCCTACTTCTGAAAAATCAGCCATTGAAAACCCTATGGAGCACAGTTCTACTCTGACACACTGGGATTGTCATGAGTCGGAAGTGACACAAAGGCATCTGGTTACTAAGTGTTAGATGTTGCAGTTCATTGACCACTTACTTCATGCCAGGCATTGTCCTGTATACTTCACCTCACAAGTTCACAATAACTGGAAACATCAACACTGTCACCTCATTTTAGAGATGGGGACAGTGATGCTTCTGAGGGTCAATAGCATGTCCAGCAGATAGTACAGCCAGGACCCAAACACACATCTATCTGTATTTACTCCTGATATAATTCTGTGATAAATTGATGTTGGAATAGAAGAAGAAACAATTCTGCCTGCAGAATGTAAGCATCATGTGGAAAAGGGATTTTTTTTTTTTTTTGCGGGGTGCAGGGAGCGGTCTATTATGTTTCCTGCTGTTATTCCCAGCACTGAAAACAGTGCCTGGCAAGAGTGCAGGGTAGGAGTGGTATAACCAAGGTAGGGTTGCCAGATTTAGCAGATAAAATACAGGACGTCCAGTTAAATTTAAATTTCAGAGAAACAGTGAATAATTTTTGGTATAAGTATGTCCCGCACATTACTTTAGGACATACTTACACTAAAAAAATGTTCATTGTTTATCTGAAATTTGACATTTATTGGGCATCTTGTATTTTATCTGGCAACTCCACCAAGGCAGTCTGTGGTAAGTTGGTATTTGAGTTTGGTTTATAACAGAAGAGAAGGCCCTCACCAGTTACACAAGACAGAGAAGGCAGAGTCATGAGCAAAAAGCGCAGGGATGTGAGGTTGCTTGGTGTGGTGCATTTGATTACTTTTGTGTGGTCTTTCTAGCCATGGTCTTGTAACTCCCACCCAGGTGACTGGGCAGGACTGTGTAATAGGGTAATTGTGGCCCACCAAGGGGAGTGGTCAGTTTTGCCTTAAAAGAGAGCCAATTCCAGAGCAGAGAGGAGAAACCCAGCACCACCATGGAGGAACAGCCAGGAGCCAGCGCGTCCTTTGGACCCAGGTTACCTGCGCTGAGAAGCAACTGGACCCAGGAAACATACAGTGAGCTGTAACCTTGAAGACGGTGAGAAGCAGTGGCAGGAGAGACCCAACAGCAGAGACCTGGCAGCAGGAGACAGCGTGGTGGACTTCCTGGCCCACACAGAAAGAAAGCTGAGTGCCTTTGGGCAGAGACCAAGGGCCAGGGAGAGGCATGCCTGTAAGCACAGCTAGGGAGAGACTGTCCTGATAGAAGAACTGTATCCTGAGTGTTCCTGAGCCTGAACTGTAACTGTAATTGTGAGTATGGTCTCTGAGTTCTGTGTGGCCATTGCAATGAATTTTCGAACCCAGTAGAGACGGCTGTGGGAGGGACAGTTGGTGTCAGAATTGGCAAAGATGGCAGAGAGAGGAGGCTTGTCCAGCCTCCGCCTCATGGGAGTCAGCCTTGCATTGCGGGTCTTCGTTCTTCTTCCACCTTGTGGAGTTGGAGGAGGTCAGACCCCGCCCCCATGCCATTTTTACACTGGGTTTATTTGGGGAACTGCGCCCAATATGCTATGGAGAGAGTGGAGAGCAGAGTTCTCAACAGGGGGCCTCTAATTTGAATTGGTTGTCAACATTGTACAATTGGGAGGTGGCACATTTTTTTTTAAATGGCTTTTTTTTTTAAATCTAACGGTTTTTAAATTTCCAGATAACAACAATAGGAGGTGAGTAGCAGCTGTCACTGTGAGGGGCAAGAGAAGAGAGGCTGGGCTCCCTTAGCACTTGTTTCAGACATTTATTTTCTCATCCTGGACTATATAGGCTTCTGTGTTTGCTACTCCTGGTACAGATTGATTTAAGGAATTGCTACCCCTGGTGTGGGCTGACTAGGGGAATTTCTACCCCTGGTGTAGGATACGCGACTAAAGATGAGAAAGCAAGGAACGTCCTGTCCAGATTGCAAAGGGCTATAAACCATGCTAATGAGTTTTCTTCTGTAGACAGAAGGCATCAGCTGAGTGTTTTGCAAACCAGGCAAGTGATATACCCACTGTCATTTAGGATGTAAATATGGTGGCCTAAGAAGGATGGATTAGAGCAGACAGTGACTGGAGTCAGTATGGAAGCCCTTGCAGTGGCTCACAAGAGAGATGATGTGGTAGATCAGGACAGTGAGGATGATGGGGAGGGCACAACATAGAAGAGAGCTTGGATAATTGTTACCTGTCTTCAGTCATTGGAGAAGAGCCTACGTGTTTCCAGAGCGCTGGATTACAGTCTTGAGCCTGTTGTAACCTTGTGAATTCAGATGGAGAGTGTGGTAGGTATGGAGAATGAGGACATGCGGTCATCTACGTTTATTCTATCTATTTATCTATCTACTTACTAATTATTTATGGTGAGTGAAGGCAGAAGAAGGCAACAGATGGAGCCAGAAATGGGCACGACCCCACATTTGCTCTGCTAACCCGCCTTGGCTTAAAGAAACATAGATACTTCCCTGGCCTACGTGTCTGCTGACCCAGGCTGTCCTCACGGACTGCTGGTCGCTGGGGGCAGATGCATTCCTGATGGAGGAGGCTCACTCACTGTTGAGGGTTGGAGGGAGGGCATCACATCATTCACCCAATCAGCAAGGAACGTTGCAGGGACTGATGAAGGCTGCCAGAAAGGCGAGCTCACTTTTCTTAATTAGTGCTAATGCAGCCGAGGCTGTTTTTCTAGCCTGACCAAAGGGAATAGCAATTAATATGGTGGGGGAGACAGACGGAGAGTTCAAGGCCAGCATGTGTGCCCCTGACCCTGGGGTCACTGGGGAAGGGGAGGCTCCCATCTAGAGTCCTGGAAGACAATAGCCTGGCTCCCACAGGCCTGGACAAAGGCTGGGTCTTGTTCTCCAACCTTAGCTTACTGTGGCCTCCCCATTATTGAGAAATTCTGTCCTTCCACCTCCAGAAAAGGGACTGGCTTATTGGCCTGTCATCTAAGATGTATAGATATGTGTGTGTACATGTGTAAGAGAGCGTGTGTGTGTTTTCAGGAATAATTTTTCTACCACTTAAACTTCTAAATTCACAGAGCGTGGGGCGGTGCCTCGTTTCTCAGTGTTAGTGTGTGGGTGCTGGTGTTACTGGGAGTGGCTGAGTTTGTCCTCCCCAACAAGCAGACCACAGATTCCACAGTTGTCGCTTCACCCTAAAGTCTGGGATCCTACTTCGCCAGCCTTCTTAGAACTGAGTACGGCCTTTTGCAAGTGGGGAGAGGCAGTCCAGGTAGAGGCAGCAGAGCAGGAGCCCAGGGCTGCTGGGTCAGTAGGCTGGGGGAGCAGGCAGGCCGACCCACATGTGGCAAGGGCTGAAGTCAGAGAAACGAACGGCCACTCCTCCCAGGGAATCCCCACAGTGAGGGGAGCAGGAGGCTTTGGATGATGGCAAGTGGGGTCTAAGTAACTGTTTCACTCAGTAAGGGTGACCTTACCACTTCAGTAATGACAGGCAGACACCCTACGCTACAAGTAAGAGAACACACACTGGACTTTAAGTGCCTCTCCCTTGTTTTGAGACTCTGATCTTCCCAGAGATGATTTGGGTTCTTTGAGATTTTTCCATCTCCTTTCCTTAGGCTAGTTCTCCCCCAGCCCTCACCCCCTTTAATTAAATATTGCTGCCTAACTCTTTCAGGTCAGTAGCAATGTCACCAGCATCAGCCATGAATCATGGCCCAGCTGACATTTTAAAAATGGCATCGTCAGGGCAGCGAGTGCAGGCCAGACGCCCAGGCACAATGGCTGGGCACCGTAAATTACACTAGAAGTCTAATCAGAATAATCAACACACTGACATCTTTATGCATGTGGGCAGAAGGCAGGGAAGGGAGAGACTCCGGCCTTGGGTTTCTCTGAGATTTCACCTGCAGCAGATTCTGGTACTTTCTGAGGATATGGGAAGACTCTTCAGGGTGGATCTTTTGAGGACTCTCTGACCTCTTCCCTCACATTTACATGTTTTGTGATAAAAACAGATGTAATGAGCGCCTCTCAATAATGTCGGTTTAGATGCGGTTCATGCAGCATAGCCATATACTTTTTCATGCAAACATCCCCCGTGCATATTTAATTCTTCATCGATGCAGGTACACATGAGTGGCTCTCATTCTCTCTCTCTCTCTCTCTCTCTCTCACACACACACACACACACACACACAAACACGCCCCATATACACGCCCTATGAATATGATTTGAAGACATTCTTAGGTGCTTCTGGCTGCAGAACTGCATTCCAGCTCTTGCACTGTAAGAATGGTTTTCATACTTCTGACCCAAGCTCTTTACTCTTCCCCATTAATGCAATTTCCTAAGGCCAGAAAGGACAGCCACCATCTGGCCCAGACCATTCATCACCCTTCTTACTCCATTTTAGTTTTTGACCTTTTCCTTTCTCTACTTCAGTCCTTTTTCTGTCTCTCTCAAACTTTTTTTCCACACTTCTTGTCTCTCTAGTTTGCAAAAAAAAAAAAAAAAAAAAAAACCCGAAAACCTCCGAAAGGCTTTGGGCTCTGCCTCTCATGGAAGGTCAGGGATGCTCTCACCCTACATATGCAGAAAGAGCACCTCCCCCTGGTGATTAATGGGCCCCACCCGGTCATAGCACAGAGAGCCCATTTGTCACCAGCCAAGCTCTGGCCATTACACCCAGGCTTCCCAGGGCTTGCGGGCGACCCAGTGCACACCAGCTGGGACTAGCCAGTTAGTGCCCACTGAGGTGTGGCCAGCTGGGGAGCCAAGGGTGAGTACTTTGGGCTGTCTGAAATCAAGGAGTGAATGCGAAACAAAAGAAAGGAGGAGAGAAGGAAGACAAGGTTAAAAAAGAGAGAGAAAATCAAGGTTCACAGATGCGAAGAGGAAACGTTTCCTAAGAGGTAAAGAAGTAGGTTCCGTTTTGCTTTAATTGATTTCTAAACACTTATTGAGCACCTGCCGTGTGCTAGGAATGAACAAGACAAGCCGAGTCCCCCCGTCCGGCGGCAGAGACTGCCTATGCTTCTCGAAGGGCTCTGATGATTTTTGTCCTTCTGATTTTTGCAATAATGGCTGGAGAAAAAGATGGCCAACGTTTATATGCTGGATGAACCGAGCCTGGGTCTCTGTGATTAGCTTGATGTCGTGCCATGGGTGGTGCTTATCCCTCCCTCTCTGGCGCTTCCTTTTTTATACCCCACACAGGAGGAAACCCACCAGGATGACCCTGTCCTGCTGTGCCCTTGGGTCCTGCCAGCATATCCTGTTCATGGGGAAGCCTTCAAACCCTTCAGCTCCTTAACATAAAAACATGCGCTCTGGTTTGAGTGCTGGCTCTTCTACTCACCAACAGTAGTATCTTGGGCAAGTCACTTTACCTCTTGGATCTCAGGGTCTTCATCTATAAAATGGGCTTTGTGGCCTTAAAGTTGTTGTGGCGGCTAACTGAGACCATAAAACTTGGAGCATTGTGCCTGGAATAGATTAAGCAATTAGTAAATGTTTAAGTATTTAAGGTATGTGATAGTATACATACAATCATTCTGTCTTGACTGGGCTGTCTGGGCGCCCCCATGTGGCTGCAGGATAATTATGCACACTGGGCTACAAGTCCGGGCTTTTGTTTTTTTAGTTGCCCTCATGTTGGCTCCAACTCATGGCAACCTTATGTTATAACAGAATGAAAGGTGGCCCAGTCTTGTGCTATCTTTATGATCATTGCTATGTTTGAGTGAATTGTTGTGGCTATTGTTACTGCTTTACAACCTATGGGGCTCATCTTCCAGCACTATGTCAGTCATGATCCATTGGGTTTTCATTGGCTGATTTTCAGAAGTAGATCACCAAGCCTTTCTACCTAGTCTGTATTAGTCTGGAAGTTCTACTGAAGCCTGTTCTGGGTAACCCTGCTGGTATTTAAAATACTGGTAGCATGGCTTCCAGCATTATAGCAACACGCAAGCCACCACAGTACGACAAACTGACAGATACATGGTGGCAAGTCAGGGCAGGAAGTTGAAAATAAAAGAGCAAATGCCCCACAATGCATTTCCCAGGGATCCCACTTCCCCAGTTTCTCCCTGCCCATTCTTCTACACCATTACCTCCTCAACCTTTGTTACAATGATTCCTGTAGCCAAGCATTTGCTCAGTAAAGACTCACTGATAACTACTAGTGGAAAGCACTATATTAAGCACTATGGGGCAGGGTAGGGGAGTGGGAAGAGGGAGGGTTCTTCATCTCCTAGGACCGCCATAACAAAAATACCACAAAGTGAGTGGCTCTGAGAAACATTTATTCTCTCACAGTTCGAGATGCTAGAAGTCCAAATTCAGGGTGTTAGCAGAGCTATGCTCTTTCTTTCTTAGCTTCTAGTGACTACCAGCAATCCTTAGCATTCCTTTGCTGCTTATAATATGCATCTGCCTGTTGTCACATGGCATCAGTTTTCCCCTGTATATCACTCCCTTTTTATAAGACTCCATTGAGAAGAAATTAGGACTAGGACCCACCTTTCTCTTGTATGACCTTGTTTGACCCAACTGATAAAAGAAAAACCCTGTTTCCCCAAACAAGGTCACATTCACAGGTACAGGGGTTAGAATTTCAACATATTGGTTTTGGGGATGCAATTCAATCCATAACAGAAGGGTAGTGAAAGACACAAAGCAGGGGAGGGGGGCATAGGCAGGCCCCACTTCTGCTGGTGGTCTTTGGCCTGAGTTATGAGACCACCATGTGAATGTGTCCTGCTTAAGAAGGCTCCATGTAAGAAAGGCCAGCCCAGTGAACAATTTCAGGAAAGGGAGATTACTACAGAATAATGAAATTTTTTGCTAAAGAAAAGTAACTGGATTGGATTAGATTTTTATACGCCAGTCTGTGCCAGGGAAGTGAAGAGGGGTAGGCAGAGTGGTCCTGACTTCAGGGAACTGGTTGCCTGGTATTTACTAAAAGAGACTGAGTTTAGTATGAATGCTAGAGGAGGATTAGCGTTAGAAATCTGATTGCCAACCTCTAAATCTCTATTGTCAGAAAGTCTATGATGTGCTGAAGGCCTTGCTATTCATAAAGAAAAATTGCCCCACTCAAGTGTCCAGCAGAGGAAATTATCTACAGCGCTAACCTGATTCCTTCCAAGTAGAAATACCCGTCTTCCTAAAACATTTTGGTTTATTTCTATGAATTATCCCTTTGTGCTTCCTAAATGGAAAAATAAGGTGCTTGGACTTGAGGTAGGCTGTAAACAAGAAAAAACATGTTGCATCTTTGCCCCTGAAGTGTGGTAGAAGAAATGTATTTTTCTGACCAGGAAGCCTCAGAAAGCAGGCAGGTCTTATCGCATGTCTGTGATTCTTCCTGGAATCTCGCAAATTTTCCCGGTGGACTTCAGGAGACTGCCCCAGTTGGAAGAATCTGGGTAGGCTTTTGTGAAGTTCTACAAAACCTAAGGCTTTACTCACCCAGAATGAGTCCAGGAAGAGCATTGTCTGGGTGTAGGTGCTGTTGGAGAGAAGACCAAATCCTGCCCAGCCACCCTCCTACCCGCAAGCCATGGAAAGAAGAAACTGTCCAGGCTTCTCTATTAACAAACCTGTCATCTGGCTTGAGACCAGAATGCAGTTTCCAAATCAGCCGAATGGAGGATTTATGGCAGACCTACACAGATGAAAATTTATTTAGGCTCTCCTGCCTAGAATTTCTTGGGTTTTTTCTGTTGATGTTTATTGGCATAAAATGTTTTACATTTACTTTTCTGCATTTATCACTATGACAGGGATGTTCAGATGATGACTACAGATGAAATATGGATGTATCCTGAAGATATTTATGTAATTTAGTAAAATAAGTCAGGTTTTTTCCAAAGACTCTGCTCAGTTCTTGCTAACACTGCAAAACATTTTACTAATCATATCCTAATGGGGGAACAAACACACATTGCTTAAACATACCAAATATGTGAACATATAAATAGCATTTAAAATATCTCTTATACGGTAAATTACAATTGCTATGTTAAAATACTAATTTCTAGAGAAAATTGATTTAAGCAAAATAGCTAATCACAGCACCCTGTGAAAGCAATGGTTTTTATCAGTATTATTTAATTTTCAAGCCAAGAGATTTGGGCTGTTGTTTCGTTTTGTGTTCCATTATTTTTCCCCATTCACTTGCTGAACAGTCATCGTCTAAAGCACCTCACTTCTGCCGCGGTATCAACGGGCATGTTACCAAAAAGATGTAAAGGATTTCATTGAATTAGTGTAATTAGGTAAATTAACAGTTAAGCGTATCATACACAAGCTTGTTCTGTTTATACTACGTTAAGAAGATAATTTAGTGCGGAAGGAAAATGGGCATGACCAAAATTCCAACGCAATGAGCCAGATTAGCTGGCAGAGGAAAAAATACAAAGATAATAGTCGATGAAATTAAATCTGGGTAAATAATTTAGGCGCTGGATTCATTATGTAATTTGCATTGTAGACAACGACCAGTTGATAGTCAACGAATATGCAAAAACATTGCTACTGAGCAAAAGTGTGAAGGCATCAGTATTGCTGACCTTTCCAGAAGCATGTCCCCAAGAAAATTCCAACATTCCTTGGTAATTCAGACATACTGAGGCAATGTAAGCCAGCTTCATTAGCCAAAAATATGAATTAAAGCAGAAAAATAAACCATAGTTTGATTGCTTCAGATACATGCCCTTAAACCAAGTTAAGACAGAGTTTCTCAACCTCATGACAATTTGGGCCAAATAATTCTTTGTTATGGGGTGGGGGCGGGGGGGACTGCCGAATGTTTACCCACCAGATGCCAGTAGCACTGCTTCCCCTAGCTGTGACAAACATTGCTACATGTTTCTAGAAATTGCCAAATATCCCCGGAAGGAAGGTCATGTGGCAAGAGCTAAATCACCCCAATTGAGAACCACTGAAATAAAACCAGTAAATGTTATCAAATATGAATCTTTAGGATCCTGCTTTAGTGAATTATTTGAGTGGGTTGTAACTTACATTAATGTTGTATAAAACTTGGAAAGTATTCATTATCTTGAGTATTTTAACATTCTTCTTTTCTTCTCATTCATTCATCCATTCATTTGTACGGCAAACATGTACTGAGCATACAGTATCAGTAGGTACCGAGAGTATCAAACACCTTGAGGGACGGGGACTAGTAGGTAGATCTGTGAAAGAAGGATCACATGGTGTAATAACTTCTGGCAAATGTGGGGAGGTTGAGGAAACCTGATGGATTTGTGAAAGAGCACCAGCCTTAGGTAATTTGCAGAGCACCAGGCCAGAAATGGGGGCAGGGGTCACTATCAAGGCATCAAAGGCCGAGCAAAGACATTAGCTGACCTAGTGGCAGTGTGAGAAATTGGAAAGTTTTAAGCAAGGGACTGTTAAACGTGGTCAGTGTGACCTTCGGAAAGAGCAAAGGTTGTAAAGTAATGCACGTGCGCGTGCGCACACATGCGTGCGCACACACACACACACACACACACACACACACACACACACACACACACACACTTACCAACTTGGCCACTTACCAACCGGGTCGCTTTGGCAAATTACAGAAGATTTCTGGGGCTCGTGTCTTATCTATAAAATAGAAATTATAATAGTTACCTCATCGCAAATCTCAAGTGAGACGACGTATAGAAAGTGCCTGGTCTAGTATCTACCCCATAAAAGTCACTCAATAAATATTAGTTCCCCTTTCCTTCATTAGCCAGCTCGTCCCACTTACATCGTTCCCATGCAGGACAGCATACATTTATGAGGTTTACGTTCCCCAACATCTGGAATGTATTGTTGAACATCGCTGAAGTTGTCCAAAACCTTGCCACTGGCTTTTGTTTACTCTAAAGCTGAAGTGTTTAAATCCCTTTAAATTGGTAACGTCAGTTTGATGTCCATGTTAACCTTCCATGAGACTTTAGGATCTGGAATGTAGAGGTGGCTTCTTCCACCACATCCATGGATCCAGAGCCAAATGTGGCCATTACTACCATACGAATCAGGAAGAACGTGGAAGAGTATCCATTGGAAGAAATGCTCATTTTCTATACAAAGGAATTTAACTGTTTTGCCAAGCAAATGTCTGGCAACATATCTTGAAAACTAGCATTTTCGTTCTGTTGGAAAACAGCGACAACTAAACAGAGGGGAAGGGAGACCTGTTTTGCATTTGGAAATACCAACAAAACCACATTCCCACCCCTTCTGCAAATGTATCACTAACATACTCTGAGCTTTGTATACATAATGGAATGCAGGGGTAAGCTGTTTTCTTTGGGACTATGGCATGTCTCTTTCTCTCTCTCACACACACTCTGTGGTTATACATCTACAAATAAAGAGGACATTTCCAATAACACATTTCATTGTCAGAAGCAGATAAACATAATGTACTAAACAATCTGGACACAGATGCCCTCTCTGCCCCTCCTTGCCTGGCCACTCTGTTCCTGTCTTTACCTGTGATACCTTAGCCATGGCCTGAGCAGGATCCCCCTTCCAGGTGACCAAGCCAGGTGAGCCTCTGCCCTGGCCTGCCCTGAAGATGCCTGACATCAGGACTTGCTCAACTGCCACTGCCACAAACTGCCGTCAGTGAAGAAATGGAAATCTTTAACCCCTTCTGTAATACCCAGGGACTTATTCTTTGAAGTTTAACTTGTGTGTGCTGTGTCTATAATAATGTACAAGTTCAGATTAACTCAAGAGGGAAATGATAAATTCCTAGTGGTTTAGGGCCATCCTTTAGGATTTAGAAGGTGCTAGAAGGAATGATTAGCTGCTGTGCTACTTTTCTGTCCCATTACCCGTCTTCCTCCCTGCCTCCCACAACCTTTTTTTTTCTTTTTTAAAAAACATTTCATTTTGAAATTAATTTAGACTTAACAGAAAAGTTGCAACAACAGTTCAGAGTTTCCATATACTCTTCACAAAGCTTCCCCTAATGTTAATATCTTATATAACCACAGTACAGTCCTCAAAATGAAGAAATTAACATCAGTGCAATTCTATTAAAGGAGCCCTGGTGGCATAGTGGTTAAGCGCTCAGCTGCTGACTAAAGGTCAGCAGTTTGAACCTACCCAGCGTCTCTATGGAAGGGAGATGTGGCAGTCTACTTCCATAAAGATTACAGCCTAGGAAACCCTATGGGGTAGTTCCACTCTGTACTGTAGGGTCTCTGTGAGTCAAAATCAACTCGATGGCACACAACAGCGACAATCATTTAACTATAGAGTTTATTTGGATTTTACCAGTTTTTCCACTAATGTCAATGTCCTTCTTCTGTTCCAGGATACAGTCCAGGATCCCACAGTGCATTTAGTTGTCATGTGTCCTTAGACTCCTCCAGCCTGTCACAGTTCCTCAGTCCTTCCTTGTTTTTCATGATCTTGATACTTTTGAAATATATGGGTCAGTTGGTTTGTAGAATATCCCTTCATTTGGGTCTGTCTGATGTTTTCTCTTGATTAGATAGAGGTTATGCATTTCTGGCAAGACTACTACAGAAATGATGGGCCTCTATTAGGGGTACAACTGTCTATTTGTCTCACTACTGATGATGATAACCTTGTTCACTTGATTAAGGTTATATCTGCCAGGCTTTTACACCATGAAGTTACTATTTTTCCCTTTGTAATGAATAACTACGTGGGCATCGGCAGTTCGGTGGTAGAACTCGCCTTCTAAGCAGATGACCCGGGTTCAGTTCCTGGCCAGTGTACCTCATGTGCAGCCACCACCCGTCTGTCAGTGGAGGCTTGTGTGTTGCTATGATGCTGAACAGGTTTCAGCAGAGCTTCCATTCTAAGACGTGACTAGGAAGAAAGGCCTGGCAATCTACTTCCAAAAATCAGCCAGTGAAAACCCAGTGGATCACAATGGTCTGATCTGCAGCTAATCATGGGAATGGTGCAGGACTGGGCAGTATTTTGTTCCATTGTGCATACGGCCACCATGAGTCAAGGGCTGACTCAGAGGCAGCTAACAACCAAACCAAAAACCAAATTCATTGCCATCAAGTCGATCCCAACTCATAGTGACCCTATTGGACAGAGTAGAACTGCCTCATAGGGTTTCCAGGGAGCGACTGGTGGATTTGACCTGCTGACCTTTTCGTTAGCAGCTGAGCTCTTAACCACTGTGCCACCAGGGCCCCAAAAACAATAATGAATAAATACCTTGGGAAAGATAATTTGAGACTATGCTAATATCTTCAAACTTTCATCTGCTAATTTTAACATCTAACCGTGGATCTTGCCTACAACAATTATTACTGTGGCATTCTAATGGTGATACTCTAGTTCCTTCATTGCTTCTATATTTATTAATTGAAATTCGTACAACCTTTTTATCCAACTCTTCACAGACTTTGTATCTTCTCCTTATAGAATTCTGCCCAGCCTCAGGCTTCGGTCCCTGAAAAGGACCCTATAAATGCTTTAAAAAAAGGGAAGAAATATGCCAACCGCCCCTTAGAAAAGCTATGGGGCAGTTCTACTCTCTCCTATAGGTTGCTATGAGTCAGAATCAACTTGAAGGCAACAGGTTTGGTTTTACATCTAGCTCAATTGACATAAGATAGTTTATAAAGAAAATGTTCCACATCCTACTCTGGTGAGTAGTACCTGGGGTCTTCAAAGCTTGTGAGCGGCCATCTAAGATACTCCACTGGTCCTACCCCATCTGCAGCAAAGAAGAATGAAGAAAACCAGAGACACAAGGGAAAGATTAGTTAGTCCAAAGGACTAATGAACCACAACTACCACAGCCTCCACTAGACTGAGTCCAGCACAACTAGATGGTGCCCAGCTACTGCCACCGACTGCTCTGACAGGGATCACAACAGAGGGTCCCAGACAGAGCTGGAGAAAAATGTAGAACAAAATTCTAACTCACAAAAAAAGACCAGACTTAGACTAGTCTGACAGAGACTGGAGAAACCCCGAGAGTATGGCCCCCGGACATCCTTTTAACTCAGCACTGAGGTCACTCCTAAGGTTTACCCTTCAGCCAAAGATTAGACAGGCCTATAAAACAAACAATAATACACATAGCTCAACCACGTATATGAGACTAAATGGGCACACCAGTGCAGGGGCAAGAACGAGAAGGCAGGAGGGGACAGGAAAGCTAGACGAATGGAAACGGGGAACCCAAGGTCCAGGAGTATTGACAGGTTGCGGGGTTGGCAACCAATGTCACAAGACAATATGTGTATTCATTGTTTAATGAGAAACTAATTTGCTCTGTAAACCTTCACCTAAGCCGCAATAAAAAAAATAATATTTACTTTGAAAGTTATAAGATTAAAAATGATAATATATGTAAATGTCTTACACAAAAGAAAGAAAATGGAAAGAGGAGAAAACATGATAAACAAAGGAATAGAAGAGACTGGAAATATTCTAATCCAGGCTTATCATGTGCCTTTGAACAAGTCACTTCTCTGAGCTTCAGTTTTTGCTTCTTAAAATGAGGGGACTTAGCCATCTCTAAGTCCCTCCAGCACTAAAATGCTGTGATTCTGTGACAGGAGGTGGGTTGTAAGAGAATCTGCAGCGGGTATCACGGAAGTGCCCAACAGTGAGATGAACACAGACAGGGGAATTCAAGGAGAAGGGGAGGAAATGGTCCATGAATCTTTTCCAAGTACTAGTGGAACTGACATTAGTAACACCTTCCACACCGAGAAATACATTGAGGGGAATGTTAAGGCTTAGGGAGGAGGCAGGCCCATTTGGGATGAGGTCTTTTATCTTTGCCCAGCCCTTGAAACAGGTGAATCGGCCCTTTTCTCCCGAGATTGAAGATTTCCTAACGTGTGTTTCCACTGTCTGTTTCATTACTTTGCATCAGGCCTAATACCCATTTAAGGCCTAATGGTTACAGAATGACACGGGGTGTAAAACATAGTTTTAATTGGGATATTTTAAGAGCGGAAGTTTCATTCTCATCCTCTGCATAAAGTTTACAAAACATCCAGGCCTCAAGACTGAAGATTCTCTTAATCTCTTATAAGATAAGTCTGTTTCTATTGGTTTGCAACCCAGAGCCAATTTTTACTGAGATCTTAACATTGAAATATCATAACATAATTATAAATTAAAATTTATTGTGCTTATCTTGCTAGACAATTTTAGAACATCAAACATCTTAAAAAAAAAAAAAGACTGAAATATTTTTGACTATGAAAGGAAGGGTTGGCTACTAAGGGTTAACTGTGAATGCTGATTTGGGCTAGATAGCCAGGAGCTGATCATGGGCAGCAGTGTTCTCTGTGATATTGACAGAGGATTCCAGAGATGAGTGAAATCAAAATTAGTCCACAACTCTTTTTATTTGAGCCAGTACTTGTTAAACTCTTCCCCAATGAGTCGCTTCTCAGATCTGCCAGCAAATAAAGGAATGCACTGGTTTGGGATCCTACCTCTCAATTACCCATTTTTAATGAGAAACTTTTTAAGTTCCACTGTAAAACTGCCTTGTGGTGCAGTAGTTAAGAGCTCAGAGTGCTAACCAAAAGGTCAGCACTTCTAATCTACCATCCACTCCTTGAAAACCCTATAGGGCAGTTGTACCCTCTCGTATAGGATCACTGTGAGTTGGAATCTACTCGACGGCAGTGGGTGTAAAACTGCTTTCTGTAATATAACTTGGAAGATCACAGGGAAAGTAGGGGTGGGAAGAATAAGTAGCTTGTCACAAATTATTGTGGAGAAACTGTGCTTTTGGTTAAACTTCGAGTTTAGTTCCTTGTGGGCAGGGACACACATCTGTCTTAGAGACTGCTATATCTCTAATGCCAAGCACAATACCTGGCACGTAGTAGGTGCTCAATAAATCCCAGACGCATGAATAAATGGTTGATTATAGGAAGTATCTCTGTGTGGGTTGCACCCTGATTATGGTCCCTTTTGATTATATTTGAGGTGATGGTTTGAGGTGAAAGGTGATCTAGTAGGAATAACTGCACTTGGAGGTCAATACTTTATATAATACTGTGTTATAATATTTTTCAAAATGTGTTTATTGGGAAAAAAACCCATTGCCTTGGAGTCAATTCCAACTCATAGTGACCCTATAGGATAGAGTAGGACTGCCCCCATAAGGTTGTTTATTGGAAAGTTAACAGATACTTATTAAAAGTGTTCTGTGGCCAAAATTTGAACTCCGCAAGGCTAATGGTTTTGTCTGTTGTTTTTGTTTTTAAGTGCAGGACTTGTCAGAGCCTTTGATAATTTCAGTGGGTATTGGGACTCACCAAGAGAGCTGTAAAACATTTGACTACTGAATTTTTTTTCCTCAGAGCATCTTTCAGGCTAATTATCAAGTGAATATAGTTTAGGAAACATGCTTTATAATATACAAAACACTGTATTTGGGTAAATCACCCCTGAACTTTTGATTTCCCTATCTTTGACGTTGGACTAGTTACTTGTGTATGGAAAGTTTTCAGAAATGTATAACATGAAAAAATGGCTGGAGGCACTCAAATACTTGTTCAGTAAATGAATGAATGGGTGGATTATTGCCTATATTGGAATAATATTGTTAAATAAATGATATAAGGATTAACATCATCATCACCAATTACCAAGGGAGTTCTTGACATTTCCCAAAACCACAGATATTCTCACATGTAGCCTTTTTTGCCACTCCCATTGACGCCCACTGCATAAAGCTACCCATTGGTGGTGTTAGGTGCCATCGAGTCAGTTCCAATTCATAGCGACCCCATGTACAACAAAACGAAACACTGCCTGGTCCTGTGCGATTCTCACCATCATTGCTGTGTTTGAGCCCATCGTTGCAGCCACTGTGTCCACCCTTCTCGTTGAATGTCTTCCTCTTTTTCACTGACCCTCTACCAAACATGATGTCCTTCTCCAGGGACTGGTCCCTTCTGATAACTTGTCCAAAGCATATAAGACAAAGTTTGCCATCTTCACATATAAGAAACATTGTGAGTGTACTTCTTCCAAGACAGATATGTTCATTCTTCTAGCAGTTGATGGTATATTCAGTGTTCTTCACCAACATCATAATCCAAAGCCATCGGTTCTTTGATCCTCCTTATTCGTTCTCCAGCTTTCCCATGCATATGAGGAGACCTAAAATACCATGACTTGGGACATGTCACTTGGGACAAGTGACATCTTTGCTTTTTAACGCTTTAAAGAGGTCTTCTGCAACAGATTTGCCCAGTGCCATACGTCATTTGATGTATTGACTGCTGCTTCCATGGGCGTTGATAACGGGTACAAGTGAAATGAAATCCTTGACAACATCAGTCGTTTCTCTGTTTATCATGATGTTGCTTAATTAATCTAGTTATGGGGACTTTTGTTTTCTTTATGTTGAGGTGTAATCCATACTGAAGGCTGTAGTCTTTGATCTTCATCAGTAAGTGCTTCAAATCCTGTTCCCTTTCAGCAAGCAAAGTTGTGTCATCTGCCTGTCACAGGTTGTTAATGAGTCTTCCTCCAATCCTGATGCCCCGCTCTTCTTCATACAGTCCAGCTTCTCAGATTATTTGCTCAGCATACAGATTGAATAAGTATGGCAAAAGGATACACTGACACACATGTCCCCTTGTTCTGTTCAAACAGCCGACGTACAGGTTCTGCAAAAGTACAATTAAGTGTTCTAGAATTCTCATTCTTCGCAATGCTATCCATCATTTATTATGATCTACACAGTCGAATGCCTTTGCATAATCAATAAACAGAGGTAAACATCTGTCATGGCTTGAATTATGTCCCCCAAAAAAATGTGTGTATTAATTTGGCCGGGCCATGATTCCTGGTACTGTATGATTTTCCTGTATGTTGCAAACCTGCCTCTATGATGTTAATGAGGGAGGATGGGTAGCAGTTGTGTTAGTAAGGCAGGACCTGATCTGCAGGCAATCTGAGGCAATCTCTTGAGAGATAAAAGACAGAAGTGAGCAGTGAGACAGGGGGACCCCATACCATCAAGAAAGCAGTGCCGGGAGCAGAGCGCGTCCTTTGGACCGGGGTCCCTGCGCAGAGAAGCTCCTAGTCCAGGGCAACACTGAAGAAAAGAAGGCCGACGGAGAGGAAGAAGCCTTCCCCTGGAGCTGATGCCCTGAATTTGGACTTTTAGCCTACTTTGACTATGAGGAAATAAACTTCTCTTCGTTAAAACCATCCACTTGCGGTATTTCTGTTGTAGCAGCACTAGATGACTAAGACAACATCTTTCTGATATTCTCTGCTTTCAGCCAAGATCCATCTGACATTAACATTGATATCCCTCCTTCTGCGTCCTCTTCTGAATCCAGCTGGAATTTCTGGTAGTTCCCTGTCCATGTACTGCTGCAACTGTTTTTGAATTATCTCCAGCAAAATTTTACTTGCATGTGATATAAATGATATTGTTCAATAATTTCTGCATTCTGTTGGATCCCTTTTTTGTAAATGTGCACAAATATGGATCTCTTCCGGTTGGTTGGCCAGGTAGCTGTCTTCTGAAAACATCTCAATTGGTATTCCATTGATTCCCGGAAGCTTGTTTTTTGCCAGTGCCTTCAGTGCAGCTTGGACTTCTTCCTTCAGTACCATTGGTTCTTGATCACGTGCCACCTCCTGAAATGGTTGTATGTCAACCAATTCTTTTTGGCACAGTGGCTTTGTGTATTCCGTCCATCTTCTTTTGATGCTCCCTTCGTCGTTCAATATTTTGCCCGTAAGATCCTTCAGTATTGCAGCTCAAGGCTTGAATTTTTTCTTCATTTCTTTCAGCTTGAGAAATGCCAAGCACGTGTTCTTCCCTTTTGGTTTTCTAACCCCAGGTCTTTGCACATTTCATCATAATACGTTACTTTGTCTTCTCGAGCCGCCCTTTGAAATCTTCTGTTCAGTTCTTTTATGTGATCGTTTCTTTTATTTGCTTTAGCTACTCTTCATTCAAGATTAAGTCTCAGAGTCTCTTCTGACATCCATTTTGGTCTTTTCTTTCGGTCCTGTCTTTATAAGGTCCTTTTGCTTTCTTCATGTATGATGTCCTTGATGTCATCCCACAACAAAGTTACTCATTACCTATTGCTACTTGAAGCAGATTTTTAACTGGTCTTTACACATCTGGCCTCATCACCCTTCAACCCATCCATGTTTTGCCCCAACATGCCTGGCTACCAAGTCAAGTGTCAGTCTTTAGCTTGCTACCCAGTGCCTCCTCCAATATGATTCCAAGGTACCCTTCCAGCCTCATCTATTACTCCCCTATGTATGGGCTACTTTCCACCCAAACCAGCCTACCTTTTTTTCCTGAGTATACTCTGAAATGTCTCACTCCTATGCTGTTATTTGTGTTGTTTTCTCTGTTTGGAATGCCTTGGGAATCCCACATCATTTGTGGAAAGGGCCTCTTGAAATATTACCTATTTTTTCACTCCCATTTCAAACCACCTCCTCCATGAAAATATCTCAAGTCCTGCTATTTTCTGAGTCTCTATGGCATTCTCTTTTATTCCTCATAATCACCTAATACTCAATTGTTTGCTCTTTTCTACACCCTCCCTCAACATACACATTGGATTGTAAATTCCTGCAAGGCAGCATTTTACTCTTCAGTGCTCAGCATAGGGTCTTGTACACAGTGGGCCCTCAGCTAGTGTTTGTTGAGTTGAACTTTCCCCTTAAGATATATAAGTGTCTGTATTGTTGCTTTTCAACAGGGGAGCACAGAGAGACACAGGTCTTGCTCTAAGAAAGCTTAAGTTCTAAATGGAAAGCCCAATTATCTTCTAGAATTATACAGCCAGCGTCAACTTACTAATGGGTTAGTTGCAGAAGTTCATTTATAAGTCTGTTGTTTGGAACCTGGGTTGAATTTTCCCTTAGAAACAGTGTTATACACAGTGGTTGTGTCTCCCAGTCAGCCTACAAAAGCCTATTTAACTTGTAATGTGTCTAAAGTTTGATACTAATAGCAGCCCCAGGGGTTCATCGGCCTCTTCTCTCAGGCCATTGCCAGTCTTAACACTACAGACCATGCCCTGAGGCAAAGTATGAGGCAGGGATGGAATGGGATAAGGGGCATCATCTCCAACAGCTGTGAATGGTGCAGGGGAGGAGGGACGACGGGAGAGAAATAAATGTCTGCTGTAAACAGAAAGGATGAAAGTAGAAGGGAAGTATCCACAAAAAATGAGCTAGGATACCCAGTCTGTGGTCTTCTATGACTATTCACATGCACTGGGTACAATGTGAGCTAAGTACGTGAAAATTCAGGGGATAAACACACTCTCTGACATTATTTCTATTAGAATTTCTTTGGAAGGCTGCCTGCCTGTGCCTGTCTCAGAGGTTTTCAGTTGTGCTTGCTTTAGTTTTAACCACAGTAGATACTGAATACATCAATGAAGAAATCAAGGAAAGAGTTATTTCAATGAATGGAGACACCTACTACAATATAGATTGGAGGTCACAAACTCCAATGCCTAAGGGGCCAGTCAGGCCATGGAAATGTGTAAAGCAGAACAGGAATAAGAATGTTGGGGACTGTGACACACTTCCTAACACATGCCCCATCTATAGGGAGAAGCCCCTGGTCAGCTTCAGCAAAACATTTGTCCAGAGTTCAAAATATTCCTTTTTTTCTTTTTTTAGAGAAGCCATAAATATGAATTTTAATTAAAAATTTTTTAAACATTGTGAAAGGCACACACACAGACACACACACAAAACCACATTTATGAGTCTAATCTCGCCCATGCTATCTTTGTTATAGCTGGTCATATATCACTTTATATGGTCCTGAAAAAATTATAAATAGGATTTTTGTAGGTAAGATCATATATTCCCATTAGATGCACATTAAAATTTTAGAGATGTATTCCCACAGAAAAAGATTTTTATTCAACAACACACTTGAAAATCACACTTCAGGGAAGTTTATGTATATATTTCAAGGGGCAAGTACCAATTTCTGATAAAATTTTGACAATAATGCACCAATCTTTTCAAATTTAATAACTAACACCTCTAAATCCCAGGGTAAAATAACTCAGAAAACTGAGGCCATTTCTGGCCAAGGACTTAGGAGACTTTTAGACAGAAGCTCATGTCAGCATTTCTGAAGTCAACTCCAGTGCGTGGCCATTCCCTTCTCTACAGATTCTGTAACACAGGATTCTACGCTGAACATTCTCAGTTATTCTGCAGTAGCCACTAGGGTCACTCAGCCACAGTTCAGGGGCTAACATGCTCTCTGGCTATGGTCTAATCACCCTTTGATAGTGCCCCACCAGCATTAAAGCTGTTCAGTTGGTGGTAACCAAGGATGTCCTTTGATGTCCTCATTGCTGCTGGCAGCTCTGTCACAGAGGACGGCCGTGCCCATCTCATATATCAGAGCTCTGTGCTACATCAGTGTGATGTGGGAGTGGAAATCAAAAGTATGGAAAAGTACGGGATTTTGGCTTTAGGTGCTGGATTCTAGTTCTAGAACGGCCACTGTGAGTTTGGGCACATCACTTCCCTTCTCTGTGCTTTAGTTTTCACATCAGCAAAAATGGGGCTGTTACGGGAATAAGATGAGATGAGATTGTGCTTGCACAGAGCAAAAGATTCGGTACTCAGTGAATGGTAACCATTGTGGTTATTCATTCTTAGCAGTATCCTTAGATCATCAGAGGATTTGGCCTCTCTTATTTGGTTCTTTCTCCACCCACCAGCTACTATCTCTTTAGACCACAGTGGTCCAGGAGCAGGAGGTGAGTCAGCATTTTATGTGAACCTGTGGGTACAAACTGGTGACACTTCTCCTTAAACCAAGAAGTACAAGTGAAGAACCACCTTCTAGCTTTTGTGGCCCATGAATCAAAAGATTTCTCATGACCTTATCCAGAGCAGAGCTGTCCCCAAACCAAATGTAACTTAACTTTTCTTGTCTCTGGGGGTGTCCAGGTTGATAATTCCGCTGCCACATTTCTCCTCTGTGTTCACATACACCACTGAGGTCTCTAGGAAGCAGTAAGCTTTGAAAGGGCAGAGCATGTCCTTCCGTCTTGCTGGCTACAGTGCCGAGCTTGGCACTAGAAACAAAAGGGTACTAATAAGTTGCTTTTTTAGCAAGTGAATTACTCACCGTGGGTGAAATACCCACCTAGGGGGTAAATTAACACTTCTTATTTCTCCATAGCTTGACTTTTGCCAAATGAGTTCCTGGACTAGATGCAGAGAAGGAACTGTTTAACACTGGGAATCCTTGCAGAAAGCCATGTTGAAATGAACGGGGAGACAGCCAGCCTTTTCTGGAATCCCCCAAGCTTGTGACTGTAAAGTTCGATCTACTCTGGCGTATGAAGACAACTCTGGCTGTCACAGTTCGGATTTGATGTCACTTGTGGTCCTCTCCCAAGGAACTTCTTGGATAGCATGTGGGGCTCATGTGACAGCATACCTGTCCACCTTCTGAGCAGAGGCTGAGCAGTTCTTCAGAGACCTGCCCACAACAGCTTCTAGGCCAAAGTGCTGACCCTCAGGGTCACCCAAGGGAAATGTCAAGGCTGCCACTGCCCTGGCTTCAAGCCTAAAGGCCCCCAAATTCAGCTAGTTGGGAACCAGTTTCCAAAGCTTTGCTGTGTTTGCCCTCCTCTCATTCCCACAGGAGTGAGTATTCCCAGCACAGAAGTTGCTTCCAGAAACTTGCCGCACATTGAACAGCAGCGCGTCCAGCTGTCGGGATTCCGAGTTGCCTTTATTTCTTGGCTGGAGCGCACTAGGGATGAAAGGGAAGGGCGGATGTGTCAATGAGGAACCAGTAGCAGCCACATCTGCTGCTGGTTAGAGTTACTGGCATCGAAACCCCTTTTTCTGTCGCCCCATTGGCTTTAGACCTCAAGACCCTGCCAGGGGCTTAGGCTTGTCTTGGTTGATTTCTTCTGCCTGAGTTCACCCTCTCAGGTCAGTTCTGCTACAAGATCATGTTCTCCACACATCTGTTTTTATGGTGGACACAATAGAATTCTCTTTCTTCTGTATCTGGTCTGATATCACTTAATGCAGAAATGCCTACAGGGGGCTTGGAATGAACATCCATCCACTTAGATCCCAGGCCAAATCCCTGCCCCCAAGCAGAAAAAGCCGCACCCCAGGCTTTTGCAATCAGAGCTTCTTTCCCCAACGCCCCCGCCAATCACCTTCCACCCCCTACGATCTTCCCACCTCTCATCCTTTGCCACTCCCCCTGTGGCCCAAGCCTCCCACATACATTAGAAGGGAGGGTGGGTGCACTTCCCTCAACTGCCATTTGCTTTCTCCCAGCCTGTGGGAATCGGAGGTTGGGGTAGGAATTGATAAAAACGAGCATTTTGCCATAAAAAGAATCTAAGAGGGCAATGGAAGGCCATCGGCGCGGTTCCCCAGGCTGGCTGTCTTTGAAAAGGAGGATCTGGCCAAACCTACAGAACTTGCTGCCTCTGGAGTTTATTCTTTATTTCCCTCTGTGCAGCACATCCTTGTGTATGAATTAAAGATTAAAGGCAACTTAACCTGCATTTTGCTCTGTCTCTATATACATACAGGCGAGGCAAGCAGGGAGGGAGTGTGTGTGTTCACTATGATCTCCTGGTTCTAATACCCAGCTAGGAGATGGGAGACTAAAGGTGGAAAGGCCAGTGGTTTCCTCCTGACTCTGCCACTCCTTCACCTTATGACCTCTGGCAAGTCATGGGACTGATCTGTGCCTCCATTTCTTCATCCATAGGATGAATATAATGATACCTATGTGGATTACTGACTTGGCATCTTCCATGCTCTGTGAGTTTCAGAGTGGTGATAATATCATTGTACCTCTGGCCATTTAACGAAGGACACGAGTATGAATCACCATTCAGGGGAAAGCCAGCATTTGGGCCCCTTCCTCCTTTTTAGGTACAGTCAGATTTGGATGGTGCACAGCTTAACTGTAATCCCAGCTGCTTCTAGTCACCAAGCACAGTAGCTACCTTTGCCATGCCTTAGATTAGGGTTTCTCAACCTCGACACAGCTGATACTTTGTTGTAAGGGGGTGTCCTGTGCGTTATAGGATGTTTAGCAGCACCCCTGGCCTCTACCCGCTGCATGCCTGTAGTACCCCTCAGCTGTGACAACAAAAATGTCTTTAAGCATTGCCAAATGCCCACGGTGGGGTAAAAGCATCCTCCATTGAGAACTCCTGCCCTAGAAACAGCCGTCATTGGAGGAGGCATCACCAAAACCCTAATCTGAGTAATTTTCACTTTAAGAAATGGAGTCACAAATGCAAAGGCTAATTCAGTGTCATATTCAGGAGCCAAAAGGTTGCCAGGGAATGTAAACCAGTCCCAGCAAAAGTTCATGAAGATTAGGCCACAAAAAGAAAATACATTCCCAAGCCATTCTCGGTTATTTTGCAATCTTTATGCCAGAAATGTCCTGTCAATGCAAATCATGGATCATTGACCACTCTATACCACTCATATTGAAGTAACATCTGCTGGGCACTCAGAGTTCTTCATTTACGAGCACCATGTAAGCAGGGAAGTATTTTACAGACACATGTGGGCTGGGTGTGCCCACTTGGCTCTGAGTCTGTAGTTACGAGTCTATGTAACAAGCATTAAACAGTATTTATTGCATACCATATGAATGTGTGGGCCTGGAACACTATGTTAAGCTGTCAGTATCTGCCGGAAAGGATACGTCTTTAGGATGAGACTTCTTTTAATATCAAATAGTATTATCTGTGATCATTGGAAATTGCCTTCAGGTCCAGCAAGGTGCCAACTGATCCTGCCTCGAGTGTAATTTTGTGATAGCTCCTCTGGCTGCAGAGACCCCAAGGAAGGGCTTTGTAGACTGTTACTGTGAGTGCTTTCATCGTTTACGGAGGATCAAAGAACCCATAGTGGCCAATAAGTTCTGTGTCCAAAATCAGAATCACTAGAAATGTGTCTGTACAAAAGGAAATGGTTCCTGATGCCTATACGGGGTTGACTCTGAGATGGAGGAATTAATTCCAGGCTCTCTTTCCAGCTGATGCTAAATAAAGCATCTGACGGGGCATCCTAAGGCCAGCTTCCAAGTGCAGATGTTTGTGCTGTTTCCTCCTCCTTGAGACAATAGAATGTGTGTCCCTCCGCTCCTCCCTCCCCGTGGCGTGCACCCCTGCAGGCATCAGCACTGGCTGCCTCTTGGAAACCACATTTCTAGGAGGAATTGTTTGTGTGGCACTTTCCAACCTCCCCTGGAGCCAAGGGAAAGATTTACATTTTGCTGTCGGTGTTCAACAGGTCCCAGTCATTTCCTCTGCTTTCAAAAAGATTCCAAATGAACATAAATCTCACTCCAGCTCTGACAGCCTCCAGTCATCTGTTTACCAAAATAAACTTTAATCATACATTGAAAAATAATTCCTAGTGAAATATGCATCCCCATGGCATTCAAGCCTAGTATTTAATGTCTTTTTTATGGTTAATAATGCATCAAAAGCATCCCCAGTCTGAAACTGTCATTACATCACATACATGATGTGCAGGGCCCATTTCAATGACTGGAAAACTTGGAGTCGGTTTTTATTGGAAAAAAAAATACTAATGTATAATGACAGTGGCCTGTTTCCTTCGATCTCTATTTCTTTTTAATAGATCTGCTGCTTGATGAGATCAATCTATTAAAAATACCTGGAGAGGTTCTTTATACAGATAAAGAGACATGCTGTATAACAACTCCAAAATCCCCTCATTAGAACTTGATTCTGTTTAGAGAGCACACTGGTCTTCTTTTTTAATTTTATGTCATTTTATTTAAAAAACAAAATCATCCAGGATCCTATCAAGTAGTACAGCTAAGCCTTGTCCCTCCTAGCAGACATGGAAAAAACAGAGTATTTGAATCAAAACATTGACATGCATTTTAATTCTGGCCCCCTAAAATTAAAAACGAAATCAAGACAACCCCATTTTCCTTCTGTTAATTGCAAAATAAATATATTTCTAAGAGAAAAGAAAAGTCTTTCCCTATTTCCTGTCTAGCTTTGGTCACCTGATACCGAGAATAGCATGGATGGCAGTAATAATGAGGGTTAAAAGTTTCCTTCCCGAGTTATCTAGAGGCTCATATCACACTTGAAGTGCAGCAGCTCTGGGTCCCATCACAGCCATCTGAAATGACCACATTAATGCCCGGAAGTGATTTCTTTGCCAACCTGGACCATTTCAAATGATCTGAGGATGATGCAACTCTGTGGGAACAGTCAGCTTATAAGTGCTCGGAGGTTGAGCAGTGTCTGCTGACCTTGATTTATGGCTCTGAGAACAAAGTGAGATAATTTGATAATGTATGTAAAAGTGCTTAGCACATGGAAAACACTCAATAAATGACATCAGGATCTGAAGGACAGTGGAGTGAGGTAGGTAAGAGTATGGCAGTGAAATCAGATGGTCTGGGGTTAGCTGGGACATCCTGAACTCCGAGATTTAGTTCCCTAATGTGTAAAATGGGGATAATAATAGTACCTACCTTATTCTCTTATGGTGGTTATTACGATGAATAAAATGAGATAATAGGTATAAAGTGTAAAGGACTCAGTGGATGATGGCTGTCAACAATAACAGCAACAGTAATTGTAATTAGCCCCACATATCCCTGTATATTTGCAAACACTTAGGTAATGTGATTTAATAGTCTCTTTTGTGGTCCCTTCTACTTATGACATACAAATGTTGGAGAATTCATACCCACTGCACAAAGTTTGAGCCAAGATTCATCCCACGTGATCACAGAGTTCTCCTCAACTACAGCTATGGTTCATACGTGTTTTAGCGAGTAGGGGAAAAATTGAAGGATGGCTACTTTCATGTCTTGCAGGTTTTACGATTTGATTGCTAATTCCAGAAAACCATTACAAACCACAGAATACAGGTTGAATTCAAGCCCTCGTTTGTGCTTGGTGGGGAATCTACTGTTCAGAAACTAAAGGCCAGATTTATCCAGGGTTGAGCTGAGTTGGCTAAAGGGGTGGGAAAATCAAGGGCTTCCCCTAGACGGCATTAGCTTTTCCCTGGGCCTGGCAGCTGGTTTCGTGGCTCCTCCTGACGGGCAGTGCACTTACGAAAGGATTCTTAAGAGTTCCAGCTGGCGCAGGAAGCGTTTTTGCTTTTCCTTAGTGCTTTTCTAAGACCAGAATTTGTGGGGTTCCCAAAGGGACTCCTCCCCTTAAAACTCCTCACAGGAGATTTTCTTCCATTTTTTGCCTGTAAAGGAACATCCAGTACCCAAAGCTAAAGCAACAGTGACTCTGAATGCCACCAGAGCCAAGACATTTTGGGCTGTCTGGGTTTATTCCCCATTCATTCCTTCTTGGCCCTTCCCTTTAACTCTCAGTTTCCTGGCCCCCACCTGCCAGGGGCTGACAGGGCTCACAGTCTGGAGAAAAATGCTGCCGGCTTCCCCTTTCAGAGGCGCTTTAAGAAGTTACCACTTGGTTGGGTTCTCCACTGGCTTCTTTTCATTTCTGCAGCTCCCACCCGCCTGCCTACTTCAGTCCCTTTCTTGGTTTCTCTATTGTTTGACTCCACGGTACTTTTTAAGTGTCAAAGCAAATTTGTGTTTCCAATAGTTGCACCTTTTGCTTTTTGCCTTTTTTTTTAATTGCATTGGCCTTCCTGATTCTAATTCCCATGGAAAACTTAACTGTAGCCACCTGAAAAGGCACAAACACGCACACAAACCCAGCGAGCAGATGGCCTGTGCCTTCGCACGCCCTCGCAGACACACGATCGCATACCGCAAAACTGGCTAATGTTGATGCATCCAGGTTGGAAATGACAGGATATCGTGGAGGACCAGTCACTTAATGAACCCCTGCGGGACCAGTCTTGGTGACTAACAATTTCTCTCCAGCTCATCAGGCAGGGGAATCGTAGCCCTCAGTGTTTCACTCCATCACGTCCACCCACTGCCCCCTTCTTCCTGCTCTACACAAACAAACCAATTACAACAATGGAAATAAATTGGACCCCTTTTCTGAAAATCCTCTTTCAACCTTCTTTTGTGCCCTTCCTTACTCAGCTCCGATCAGCCTGCCCACCAGGTAGACTATGCACACACACACACACACACGTGTGTATGTGTGTGTGTGTGTGTGTGTGTGCACGTGCACTGTGGCGTATACTCTGTCTCACAAACTTCACAGACTTCTTGTTCTTTGGTTTAGTCTGATTTCAGCTAGCTCTACATCCCCGTAATCTGTTACCTCATGGAATTCAGGTTTTCATTATTACTTTTCTTTCATTTTATTGGTTTATCTTCCTTTTTATATTATAGCCACCCTAAACCCTCACGTTCCTCAGCTGTACCTCTGCAGAACTTCCTGATTTATTCTTGAACAATGTCTCGAGTAACGCATAGTGGTATTAACTGTGCCCTCCATCTTAGTTTTCAATTGATGACTTAACTGAAGGCTTTGTATAAAGATCTATTCCTGCTTAAATAAAACTATCAAAGCATATATTTACAAACTCTTATAAATTAAGGAGTGAGAAGTTGCATAGTTGGAATTTGAGTCAGTGTAAATACGATAATGGGACATTCGCTTCTGCATCGGTGCTACTCAAAGTATGGTCCTCACACCAGTGCTGGTCTGTGACCCATTTGTTAGCAGGCCTCCACAAGTTAAGTATAGAAATTCAGAATCAGAGTGTAGAACCTTTGATAGCAATCTAACATTACTGTAGCATTCAAACAGCATTTTGGTTTTTTAGTAATTCATTTTTGTTGTATTTTACTAAAGCATCAGTCCTTGTAGGTTTAGAAATGGAAAACAAACAAACTTGTCTTTTGTCACAGATAATTTGAGAACCACCATCATCACAAAGATTTTCAAGTTTACCTAAGGAAGCAAGGGGACCCTTTTAATAATTAGATTATATGGTGCAGTTAAGTGTTTACAGATCTTTAATTGTTTGATGGAGTGGATGATGTTAGAAAGAAAAGGCGGAAGAAGTTAAAACTAGCATGGTTCTAAGTAAAGATCACAAAAGTGAAGATAAACCAATCTTAAGTAAATGTAAATCTGTGGGAAATGATCACACTTTGCAACAGTTCTGTCTTAAAATAATTTTTGGACTAAAAAATGTATTATGTAACACTACCTCGAATCCTAGTATGTGGGCCCCATATCTAGATTCTAGAGGGTAACTTTTTTATAATGCTAGAATCAGGTTACCCTACTAACTCACTGTTAAAAGCTTGATGTCGTTATTTTTTGGAGGAGGACATTGTTAGTCTTTTGGCATCTAGGAATCTCAGTGGAGTCAAAACCATGTTATAACAGGGTTCTTTATGCCTCAGCCTACACACAGACATGCTGACATTTCAAAGAGGGACTTTTGTTCCCGCTGGCATGAGGAACAATTACCCAATTATCTAAGCAGAATGATAGGTGTCTATGACAAATCATATGCTGGAGACATTTTAAAAATAATAATAACTTGCATTTTTAATGCACTTTCCCGTTTACAAAGCACATCCACCTATATTGATGCCCTTGATCCCTGAGCTGGCCAGCAAGGGAGACAGGGTAGGGCTTATCACTTATTACTTCCATCTTAAGGAGGGCATCTTTTACTTAGAGCTCATCCACTCCATTGTCTTTGTGTGTCTATCCTATTGCTGTACAAGGCCTGAGGAGATTCCCAGGGAACAGAAAGAACCTCTCCTCACGGCCATTTTTGCATGTATAACACACAAGGAGAACCTGTGGAGGGGTCACTGGTGGATTCCCACAGTCCTCTGGGCTTTCGAGGTGGTTTTCTTTTAAACCAAACACCTATGGGTTTTATCAGATGGATTGTGACTGGAGGCGGTGGGGAGACAGGAAGCACCGGGCATTAAAAATGACAAAGCACTTTCATTTGTGAGAGCCATCTGAGGAAGGTGACGAACGTATTTTCTGAGGGAAAAGCAATTTCACAAGGACTGCCTTGTTGTGTACAGATGAGCAGGACGGCGAGGCGGCTCTGGATGGCCTCCGACATTCCTGGGGAAAGACGGTTGATTGATGCTTTCTCATTATGTGGGCCAGAGAGGGAGTTCTATGCAAAATTCAAAGAAGGGGAAAAAAATCCCACTTCCTGCCCCGCCTCCTTTCACGAGGGCCTTCCTGAACTGGAGACAGACTTGGCGATGGAACTGACCCAGAATTATCTAGAGGTGACAGGGATCATTTCTAGGGCAGTTAGATGAGCCAAACATAGCAAGGTCTATCTAGTTGCTGTGAAAGATAATGTTCCCTCTGGGAAAGAACCCGAGGTAATAAATGGCTTTTGCAGCAATTAAACACAAAAGTAAAGGTGAGCCTTCAACTCCACAGTGTTATTCCTTTTTTAAGAACAACAAAAAAAGATAAGCCTCTAACTCCGAAGAACCTTTCCCTTAACAGGGAAATGGGCAGTTGTCTGTTTTTTCTATTAGTGAACTTCCCACTGCAGCTACTTAAGGGCTTTATAGATCAGATGTTGAGTAGGAGCTTAGAGTCCCTTTCTATCTTGCATTTGCTAAAATGCATTCAGAATCACATTAATATAGATTATGCAAGATTGGAACATAGTTGAGATGAAAATGTAGCCCTCGATGCTTCTGGGAGAAGGAAGTCAGACTGACCCCTTGGAGACAGAGCTACTGGCTCTTTGTTTTTCCACAGATCTACTTGCCTGAGGGAACAGTTCAGCTATTCCTTCCTTTTAATTCCTGTCTTGTGGGAGATGTGAAAACATGAAGCAAGGAGAACTTATCCCTGTAAACCCCCATCATATACCAACAGCTACATGCACGCACGTGCACACATGTGGGCACACATACATACACATACAAGCACAACACAATTGAGTCAACGTTTTAGAATTTTACTTCGACTGAGCAGCTTGCTTCTAGGGAAAGGAGCATATGAATTGGAGGTAAGAAAGGCAGGAACTCACTTCTGCTCTGATTAGCTGTGTGGCCTCAGGGAAATCACTTAACCTCTCTGGGTCTCAGTTTCCTTATCTGAAAAAAAAAAGGGGCTTTAGATTTGATGCCCTTTGTGATTCCCTGCAAACTCAACATTCTCTGATTCAGTGAATTTATTTCCAAGTAAAAACCTCACTCAGGAAGGGACATGGATTTTGTGTGCGTGGGTACGTATGTCTATGTATGTGTGTGCGCATGCAAGTATGTACAGCCCCAGCTGTGCATGGGAGATAACGCTGCAACTCCTTTCTGCTTACTCCCAGGCCCAGCCTCTGGGGGTCTGCCCTCTGCCATCTTTCCCCAACTCTCTGTGCACTTATGGCCCAGTTACATCCAGACAGCTACATCTTCTGAAAACCATAATTAGGGTGACGCTGGAATGACACATCTCTCAAGCTCTTAGCACCGTTGCAAACCAGCACTCAATTCCTGTTGGAAGCAGTCGAGGTAGCCACAGCCCACTCAAGCGTGCAGGGAGATTGGCTGCATGCTCCAGTGCACCGTAGCATGTCAATACCCCTGAATAAACTAATCAACTCATTTGCACCTTCATGAAAACGCATCGTGGAGTCAATGAAATAGGCATAGGGTCACTATGAGTCAGAACCAACTTGATGGCACCTAACAACAACAACAACACAGACAATAGTGATAATGAGTGGAGGGGGAACAAAAAGAAAGAGAAGGGTTATAAAGAAAAAACTTACTATATTTCTAAAAGAAAGGTGTTCTTTGTACCCAGAAACTTGGGGCAAAGTTGGAGAAATGTCCCAGGCATCCAGGAAACTGGAGTTTTCTCTGCTTTCTTACCCCGTACCATGTGTCCATTTCAGTGCTTCCACCAATTTTCCAGAGTCAAGAGATTCCCTAAGTCCCCAGTTCTTTTGCGACTATTTCATAGAAACAGTACACTTCTGCCTTTTAAAGAGCTCATTCCACAAAAAGATCGATACTCAGATTCCAAAACTTCCCTTTGACTTTTCTCCAGGACTGCTCAAGAGCCACTGCCGTTTATCATCCATCTTGTGATGGCAAAGGAGCTACACTGGATCAAGTTTGGAATGTTATGGGAGCTCCAGGTTGATGAGACCATGCCACTGTGCACTGTAAATGATCAGCTCTCATGCAGGAGTGACGTCCTGTAAGAGTACACAGATGCCATTCTTCTGACGATGTTGAACAACCACCACCGCTACCCAAAGTGGGAAGGGGTCAGTGGTGTGCTGAGCAACTAGTTCTCCAAAAAAAGGCCCTGATCTGGAGCAACTGTTGATTTCTGTTGTACAAGTGCTCCCACAATGACTTCTACCATAATGGCTGAATTTAACAATCAGCTCACACAATTTCTGAAAATTCAGCAGTCAGCTCTAGCAAGCCATGATGGGCCAGCTCCACCTCCCCACTAGAAGGGATTCTTTTGATGTCAGTTGGAATTACCAGTAGTGGCTTGGTCATCCTCCTTCCCCTAGAAATGCTGATGGATTGTATTTCCCTGACGTTACTAGAGAAATGCCTAAATATCTCCTGTGCCAATTCTACGTTTTCCTCAACCCCCTTATCTCTCCATTCTCTTTCCATAGAAGGACACATCTAAGCCCCTAAATTTAAATTGAATTCATTTGCTGAAGACACCGAATATTATCTCCCCTGTGCCCCAAGCTCTCTACTTCAACCTCTAGCAGCTATCTCAAATTTAGCACTTTTACAACAGGCTTCTTGATCTCCCCCTAAAAACTCTTCTCCCGTAGTCTCCCCAACTCCCCAATAAACGGCACCACGGCCCACTTATTCAGGATAAAAACTCTTTGACTGTCCACATCTAATCTCTCATCCTGACCTATTGACTTTACTTCCAAAACGCATCCTGTGTCCAACCCCTTCTCCTATTCCAGCTGCTAGTACCCTGCAGTAATCTCTTCATTGCTCTTCCTAATTCTTTTCTTGACCTCTGCAATCTATTTTCTCTGCCACAGCCAAAGTAATCTGAAATATGCAAATCAAATGCTATTTCTTTCTCCCCCTCCATCTCGCTCCACACATACCCTCACCAGTTTAAATCACTCCCTGGCATTGTATCACACGTAGAATTAGCTGTAGACTCCTTAGTCTTTGTCTCCTCTCCAACCTCACCCAGTGTCACTGTCACCCTAACTGCCACTTTTCTGTTCCGCAGTTACAAGTTAGCACCTGCCATAGGGCCCTTGCCCTGGGTTTCCATTTGCTCGAGTCCCCCAGATCTTTGCATGCTTACTATTCTTATCATTCAGCTTTTACTGTAAATGTCACCATCTCAGAGAGACTTTCCCTGATAACCTTTGGCATTTATTTTCTGTCTAGAATGTAGGCTCCATGAGTGCATAGACTGGATTTGTTGTTATTGTTGTTAGTTGCTGTCGAGTCACCTCTGACTCATGGCAACCCTATGAACGATAGAACAAAACATTGCCCTGTCCTCTGACATCTTGACAATTATTGGTATGCTTGAGTCCTTTGTTGCAGCCACTGTGTGTTTTTGAGTGCCTTCCAACACAGGGGGCTCATCTTCTATGACATCAAACAATATTCTATTGTGAGCCATAGGATTTTCATGGCTAATTTTCAGAAGTACATCATCAGGCCTTTCTTCCTAGTCTTAGTCTGGAAGCTCTGCTAAACTTGTCCACAATAGGTGACCCTGCTGGTATTTGGAATACCGGTGGCATAGCTTCCAGCATTGTAGCAACACACCAGTCACTACAATATGACAATAAATGAGTGGTAACAAAGACCATGGCGTACAAATCCAACAATAGAACAATAAAAGAACAAAGAAGTTAATTTCTTACTCACAAGGGAGCTTTTCAGGTTCCTTCCTTCATGTTGCTCCACCATCACCCAGGGCACCACCACCATCTGCAGGATCAAAGATGGTCCTGCAGGTGCTACAGAGTGAGAAAGGGATCAAGGAGGAGGCAGCACACCTACTGTCTTAAGGTCTAGGCAGAAGTGGCTCATACCTCTTCACTCACATGCCATTGGTGAGACCTCGTGCACATGTCTACACCTAACTGCAAAGGAGGCTGGGAAATGGAACCTAGCCATGTTCCCAAGAGGAAAGTAGAACAGATTTTGGTGACAGTTATTAAAATGATCTCTGCCATAATCTAGTATGTGTTTAATTAATTAGTTTAACTAATTGAAATTCATTTTAATGAATTTCTAGTTTAACAAAGTAAACTTTGAAAGCCATCGAAGCTGCAAAATGCATAGGCTGTTAGGAAGGTAAAATACAGGCATCTCCAGTTTGATCGTACATGGCACCCTTGCACCATGGAAGACATTCATAAATAAACCGATCTTCAGTTATCATAGAGTCCCCGGGTGGTACAAACAGTTAATGCACTCACCTGCTAACCAAAATGTTAGAGTTTTGAGTCCACCTAGAGGTGCCTTAGAAGAAAGGCCTGATGGTCTACCTCTGAAAAATCAGCCATTGAAAACCCTACAGAGCACAGTTCTTCTCTGACACACTTGGGTCTCCGTGAGTCAGAGTCAACTAGATGGCACCTGGTTTCAGTTATCATGGACTTGACCAAATTCACCACCCTCTCCACGTAGGCCTATAACTGTCACAGAAACTAGAAAAGAATGAAGAAATATGCCCCCTGGGAGGCTGATAGAGAAATTGTGTCTTATAGGTTTTCTAATGTCTTCTGCCTAGGCCCCCAGCCACTACTTGTCAACTTCCAGCAGAATGACTACATTCCTCTAAGGCCCTGTCCTACTTATTCCACTGTGATGATTATGAAAGAGCAAAGGAAAAAAATAGCTCAGAATTTTATAGCAAGCCATTGTTTTCTTCTAAACATTGTTAAAAGTCTATCTCTACCTAAAATGTATGTGTGAGCACATTTAACAAAGTCCTAAGAGAGAACTGGTGTGTGTAGGGGGAATAAATTGGTAGATGTCTAATACACCTGCACTTAAGTTTGGTAACTGGGACTTATTTGTAGGAGTTCTGTACTCATCTGTAGTGAGTTTTGCACATCAGGGTGGTTGGTACAAGCATCTGCCAGGCAGTCCAGTCTACTGGCCTTTTAAAAATATTATTCACATGATAGTTTATGAAAGAAAAACAATTGGTATCCTTTATGTAGCAGTACAGGGGCTTTAATGACGTCAGAAACATAACTATTTTGGTAATAGTCGTAAGAATATTGATACCCGGCTATGTGTCCAGCATTCTTCTTTGGGCTGGAGATAAAGCCAGGGAAAATTAGTTCAATTTCTTAAAAGAAAAACAATCATAGCATAGTCAGGTTGTCTCAGTCTTAACACATTTGACTTTTGGGGCCAGGTAATTCTTTGTTGTGTGTATGCATGGTAGTATGTTTAGCCACCTACCTGGTCTCTACCCAGTAGATTCCAGTAGCACCCCACCGCCAGCCCCATTGTGGTATCTCCAGACAGACACAGCCAAATGCCTCCTGGAGAGCAAAATCACCCTAGTTGCGAACCATTCCTTTAGTGGAGAAGAACATAGTCTTTGGGATCAGATCTGAGTTCACCAACAGCTTTAAAATGCTGGGCAAATTTCTTTGCCTTTCTGGCCCCTGGATTCTTCACTGGTCTAAGAGACTGATAGGATAACATAAGATAATATATGTAAGATGCCTTGGTCAGTGTTGGGCACACAGAAGTGCTCTGGAAATGTTATCTAAAGTGTACAAAACTTGATATGCTCTAGGATCGTGTGCATGCCTCTGTTAATATAAAATAGAGAAAATTGTTTATCATATCAGCTTTTATGATTTCAGCAGGGTTTTCTGTACTACTATCATCATATCTGTGTTCTTCTGTATTTATGTAGAGGATTATCTCAAAACAGAAAATAGGACATCAGTGGTGTTGGTGGCATAGAGATAGAAAACTACTAAAGAATTCTTGTTTTCAATGGTTCGCTTTTGCTTTCTTACTTTCTATGCACTAATCATGGACATATACATAAACTCTTACTATTTTGTGTACATCTCCTCTCAATATATTCAGATATATTAGATGTTCTATCAATTTTGTCTTCTTGTAAAAATCCTTCTAGACTCTCTGACCTCCCATTGGGATTGGCTCATCTCTAGATGGGGCCCTGCTGTCACCTCTGCATATCCCGTCTTATCCTGATGGTTCCTTTCTCTCTCTCTGGTGTGTTGAAGTCTCTGTTTCCTGCATCCCATCTCATTTTATCTCTACCCAGGTGTAGACACTATTATTAGTTTCATTTTTGGTAGATGAGATTTCCCAAAGTCATATGGTACTCACCAATGGCACAGCCAGGCCTCAAGTCCAGATCCATCTGCCACCAAGCCCATCCCCTGTATTACTCACTCCACAGTCATTGCATTCTCTATGAAGTCCTCACTGAGAGGAAGGCTGGACAATAGAAGCTGAGAGCACCCACAGGTGGTTCAGTGCCTCGTATAGTGCTTCCCATGTTCAAGTCAGACTGTTGCAAAATTCCAATCCTAAAGCACTTTTACGTGCCCTGACTCACTGTCCCTAATGGCAGCTTCTTATCTCTGGGATTAGAGGGTAAAAAGAAACATAGCTTCTGGGCATGTGACACTATTCTCGGGCCTTTAATGTCAGAAATAATGATCGTGTTAAATTGGAGCTCATTACCAGGGAATGAGACTTCATTGAGACCTCTTTTTGGGGGGTTGCGTAATGATTTTTTTCCCTTTATTATTTTTTTTCCACCTCCTCCTCAGTAGCTCTGACATGGTACACCGGGGGAGAAGTGGGTGTTTGGAGTGGTAATTTTTTACAAGATAAGAAAGATGTCCTTTCATGGATGTCAAGAAAAGAGTCCATCCTCCATTGTTCTCACCAACATTGGCTGTTCCTTTGTTGTTGTTAGGTACGGTTGAGTCAGTTAGGACTCATAGCAGCTCTGTGTACAGCAGAACAAAACACCGCCCAGTCCTACTCTATGTCCAACAGAATGAAACACTGCCCAGTCCTGCGCCATCCTCACAATCATTGCTATGTTTGAGCCTATTGTTGCAGCCACTCCTTTGTTATGGTCTCACGGAAATTTCCTGAGCCCCTTAAGCCACTAATACCACTTGTATCCTCAGCAGTCACAATGCATACTTAAGGCATTATTTCAAGCACAGCTTTTTCCATAATGAATCTGACAATCCCGTTTTATGATTTGTTGAGTGGTTAATCAAAATATACTGTTATCTAGAACCAGCTTTCCAGTACAACTCCTGCTATGCCTCCAGCAAGCAGCACTAAGGCTTGGAATGACCCTCATCACAGTGTACCAGGGGGCCTCATAGATAATGGTGCGACCTTGTGCCTGGCACTCCGCAAAGATTGCGGCCAGCCTGTGCTTTCTGCCTTCAGAAGCTCTGAGCACTTCTCTGGTACACTATCAGAATTATGGTGACCAGGAATGAATGCCTCACTCGAGGAGGAATCCACTGTCCTCACAGCCTTCTAAAATGTAAGAGGGACATTGGTCATTAGGAACGGCTACAGAGGAACCCGGTCACTAGGGGGTGATACAAGGACTGAGGAAATTTTAATTGGGAGAAGGAAAACACAAAGGTGAGGCATACAATTGTCTCCAAATACATTGTCTTTTCAAGGGGATTGACCCCTTTTTCTGACTGGCTCCAAAGAGTAGAATTGAAACCAATAGGGGTAAGTTACAGGGAATTAGATTTTGGATCTAGATAAAGAAGACCTGGTAGGAAATGTAATGGGCTTCCCTAAGAGCAACCGTGCATTTCCTCTTATTAGATGTATCGAGAGACTAAATGACCACAGATACTGCAGAGGAGAATCACATGTTAAATAGTTGTTGTTGTCAATAGTAGGTATGGCTAATAATCTAAAATACACCTTCTCAGAACAGGGTTCTGTGAATCTAAGAGGTAGAAGGTTATAAATCACTTTTAAAATGAGGGGAAAACCTATTGGCTATTTGGGGAAAAAAAAATTCTAGAAATAAGGGGCCGCTTTACAGCGGGGTTTGACCATTTGTTTCTTATAGGGCCAGAGAGTAAATATTTTAAACTTTGCAGGCCTTATGATCACTGTCGTGACTACTCAACAGTTGTAGAGCAAAAGCAGTCAGAGACAATATGCAAATGCATGAACATGTCTGTGTTCCAATAAAACTTTATTTACAAATCAGAGCAGTAGGCTGGATTTGGCCCATGAGCCGCAGTTTGCCAGTGCCTGCTTTAAAAGATATTTGGAGGCACAAGACTAGGGAAGAAAAAGTCTCTGTTAATGCCACGGGTGTGATCGCCTGTGTCACACTCATGTACAGCACACATATGCATATTTTTGTATGTTGGGTATGTGTGTTTATGAGTGTGGTGGGGGTGGTGAGGAAAGGGAGAAAAGAGATAGCATGCACGTATACATGCACACAAAAGGGTAGAACTTCTGAAGTATGGTGGTCATAGTCTTTGCAGACCAATTTTATGTCACAGTGATGTGAAGGCTCCAGCCCCAGGAGTACCCCAGGGGAAGTTGGACTCTGTGTCTGAAATTCCTACTGCTTGACTCTTTGCTTTGGACATCTGCCTTGTGAAGGAAAAGGTCTAGTTAAATGTAACTGTTCCAAAGGAGGGAAAACACAGCTACCTAGATAGTTGATCAGGTTGCCTGGTTGTCACATAAGCCTTCCAATAGGGAAGTCAGGCCAGGTCGGTTGGTGCTTGGTGCAACCAGGAACAGGGAGGAAGTCCTCAATTCCTGGGAGGAAGGTAGGTAGCCAGTGAGCAAACTGTGAGGAAGGAGGTGGGGGAGGGCAGAGGCAGAGACCTGCTTTGCCTGCATGGCAGGTTTGCTTAGGGATAATTCTGCATCTGTGTACCCATTCCCCTGCCCATTTGCCTGCGGTAGTCTCAGGTCATTTAAACAGAATTTTTCAAGCAGCTGATGAACATTTGCAGGGAAGACTAGGAACTTTTTGGTTCTTTGAGTTGGCACTGTTACATAGTTCAAGGTAGTTAAAATACTGTAAATTCTAAGTTTCTTGGAGTCAACATACTTTCCTGGAGCCTTTCCTTTCCCAGCTCATTACTACCCTTTGCTGTTCTCTGACCATTTCCCTGCAGACTGCCCCTTCTTCTCAGTACGTTCTGGCCCCAGTAATACTCCACCTCAGGTCTGTGCACACACATGTATTTTTCCTCAAGCACCTGGGAAGCACCGCTGCTGCCATTTGCTGCTGCTTTGTGTTTCCACAGCGGCCATTTTGTCACCTCCGAAGAGAAGGAAAGAACAGCCTACCCCGTTCCTTCTAAAGTGCAGGGTGTAGTACTGATTTTTTCCAATCACCTCTAAATAGAGGTTTCTCTCCCCCTCCTACCAGCTCAGCACCCGAGCGCGCAATGAGCGTGCCCTGCATTTGAAATCTGACATCTCTCTCTCTCACTCATACACTCCGTCTTCAGCTTGGCAGAGCGCTTAAAAATTGGTATCCCTTTAACTAGGGGAGCTATTCTTCTGCTGGGAGATGACCTTTTACACAGAAGACAGGGCTGTCGTAAGTGATCTCTGATACATGGAAGTTTCCCGTGTGTTCCAACAAAGTACAGTACTCCACCAAAGAGCAGTGGGTGTTTGCAGGGTGTTTCTGTGAAATGTATGTAAAAATATATTATTATCTATGGGCCCAGATAAATTATTACAGGTGCTTGAAAATACTGCCAGCCCTAATGAGACCCATCTGTTGATTTTTTTTTTTTTTTTAACTCAAAAAACAAATTTAGTCAGATTCAAAAGCTCTTAGGAAAAAATGAAAGAAAAAAAAAATCATTGAACATCGGGGAATTTTCCATAGATTTTGTAGAAATTAATTGTAGGTTGGTTCTCAAAGTTATAACCATAACCTCAATTCTTTCCACAGACTTGAGAAATAAAAACAATCAATGGCTTTTTATTCTGCAAGATAATATATTATCCTGAAGTCTTCAATCCTACCCCTCTTTTCTCATCAGAAGCGTAGTACCTGATTTTCTGCCAAGCAGAGCATTATTTGTTGTTCTTTTTTCTCTTTAAAATGTTAGTACATATTACCATAGAGTGTGGGAATCGGAAAGCAGAATGAAATGAGCAGTTTCCAAAATGGGAAATGATAAAAAGATTTTGTTCGCATGGCACAAATCCACTGGGCACCACACTCAGTGTTAATGAGTCTTAACTTCAGGACCTTGTCATTTGCTCAAATAATACGTGTACCCTGGCCTATTAGTATACCAAGAAAACATGAGCTCATGCAGTATCACGTAATATGCTGTCAGATGGAATGGAAATACTGGGAATGTGCTGACTGCCTGCGGTTCCCTTTATTTTGTCAGTTAAGCAAGAATCCCAGGATGACTGCTCTTGGAGCAAAAGAACTACTTTTCATTGCTACCTGGCCTTTTCTCTAAGCTGTTGGCAAAATGGGTTCTGAGGATTTTCCTAGTTTATATGAGAGAGATTATTTGCAGACCTCCTCACTAATTGATGCCACCTTTGATCAAATAGAAGGGAGGTCTACTTAGCATGAAGCTATGGGTGGCGCAAATGGTTAAGTGCTGGACTGCCAACCAAAAGGATGGCAGTTCAAACCCACCCAGAGATGCCTTGGAGGTAAGGCCTGGAGATCTGCTTCCAAAAGATCACAGCCTTGAAAACCCTATGGAGTAGTTCTGCTCTACACACCGGGGGTTACCATGAGTCAAAATTGACTTGACAGCAGCTAACAACAACAGCGACATGGCAGTGCTACACTAAACCAATTCCAAGGTATTAAATCAGAGCTCAGTGCCCTCCAAAAAAATATTTTTAAGGTCTGAGGGTTGCCTGATAACCACTTCAATCTCTGTTATCCCTCTTTTGACTTCCACACATATGGCCTGTTTCCCTGATTCTCCAGGTCATTGTGTAAGGACTGTGGAGGCCTCCTGTACACCTGCATTAAGTGGCCGCCTACCAGACATAAACTTAGGTAGCTCCATTGTTATGACTGAAATTCTAGCATTAGAGTTCCTAAGGTTAAATTAAGGAAGGAATTGTTCTCTGTCAAAATAAAAATACCTCTGAGAGGCTAAAACAATATTATTACTATCATGACTATGCTACTTTTACTATTTAGTAATAGTATTATAGCTAACAACCATATGCATTATCTCATCTCCCTATAATAACCCAGCAAGGTAAACATTTTAAAGATAAGGAAAGTGAGGTTCAGAGAGTTTAAATTCCTTATGCACGGTACATGCCTAGTAAGTGGTGGACCTGAGATTCAAATCTAGATCTGTCTGATTCCAAAACTTGGGCCTTTCTAATGCACCTGCTTCCAGTTGATTGTCTAATAAGACCCTTTCTGATTTGATTACTAGCTTAAAGTTGTTTTGGCAAGAGAGTTAAAAAAAAAAGTGAGAACAATGGTTAATTTATGATTGAGAAGATTCTGAGAGAACATGAAATGATGCTAAAGAAAACATTACCTGCTGTAGTTTTGTCTGGGATGACCTGCTGTATAGAACTCCAGCCTTGGTGGTTCTTAGCTCAGCTAACTTGAGTCAGGATTCCTGAGCCCTTTTCCAAGGATCTTTCTTCTCTAAAATGAGGGAACGATGCAGAACAGGCTAGAGTTAGGAATGTGTTTGGATACTAGTTGCGTGAGATGGTTGCATTTGAGAAGATTGGAGCCATTAGCGTCATTAAGCAATGGCCACGGTAATGGCCAGGGCAGCTGTGTATTATATGTTCCTTCTGCAGATGTGCCAGAATGTGTTTAAACTTGCAGGACTCTCCAGAAAAGGCTTCATGTACAGCAGTAGTGCACATGGACTCAGGTGTTCAACCACAGCTGAGTGGAAAGTTTTAGTAATTTTTCCCATCAGGACTTCTTTCCAACTGCAAGGCACAGAAACCTCAACCCCAAGTGACAGAAGCAAAAAAAGGAAGTATGGGCTCACATAACTGAAAAATCCATGGGGAGGTCCATTTGAATAGATATCCAGGTCAAGGGGGACATGTGACTAGGGGCTTAAACAATTTCATCAGATTGCTTCTCTCCCCCATCTCATGAGGTTGTCTTCTCCATATAGGTTCCTTTCCCAGGAGTAATCTCCTTTCAGGGTTGTGAGATGGCTAAAGCAGTCCATATCAGTCATTCTCTCACTTCAGATGCTCTGGTAAAAATGGAACATCCTTTTCACAGAAGTCCCTGCAAAAGTCTCAGGGAAATCTATTGGGTCACATGCCTGTCTCTGAACCAATCACTGTGGCCTGGGGCAAATGCAGTGTGCTCATTGGTTTAGGCCTGGATCAGTTGCTGCATCCTTGGAGTCAGCTCCACCCAAACCAGAGAACTAAAATTGGAAGAGAAGTGGCTACCATCAGGAAAGGGATAAATGGATATTGGGGCTCAAAAAGCAATGAATGTCTGTCCTGCTCTTTGGCTATCCACGACATGTGGATAAGTTAATGAAGTGGGAATGTGTCCAGCTCCTTCCTTTGGTGTACGCTACTAGGATTGTATCAGTAAATGAGGCAGATGAGGTGAGGAAAACAGATGACTGAGACTTGTTTCCCTGTAGCTTACTCATGTTATGTGACACTGTGGGGCCAAATTCATGCCTTGTGCATGTTACTACTTGATGTATATTGGCTCAACATACTTTTGTTTTGTATGGAGTGTTCTTGGACCTTGCTACTCAAAGTGTTGCTCACAGGCCAGAGGCATCAATATCACCCGGGAGCTTCGCAGAAATACAGAATCCCAGACCCCACCCCATATATATAGATGATGGCATAGGGCAGTGGTTAAAAACCTGTTAAACCAAACCTGTTGCCACCAAGTTGATTCTGACTCATAGTGACCGTATAGGGTATAGTAGACCTGCCCCATAGGGTTCCAAGGAGTGGCTGGTGGATTCGAGCTGTTGATCTTCTGGTTGGCAGCCTCTCTCTTAACCACTGTGCCACCAGGGCTCCAGGGCAGAGATTAGCAAACAGTAAATATTTACTGAGTCAGATAGTAAATCTGTCAGGCCATATGATCTCTGTCATGACTGCTCAAGTTAGCCCACAGATGAATGTAACTGAATGGGTATGGCTGCGTTCTTCTAAATCTTTATTCACAAAAACAGGCTGCAGGCTAGATTTGGCTCTAGGGCTGTCGTTTGCCAACCCCTGTCCTCCTCCTAGAGAATCAGACATCACGGCAGGGGTTGAAGTCACCTGGTTCTTAACTCCACTTTGGATTTAGATTTACAGATGGAGTATTAGAGCATTACTTCAAAATAATCTGTTCATCCATTTGTCTCTTCGAAGTGTGTGTGTGAGCAGCCTCTATTTGGGAAATACTTAAAACCAAAAAAATCGAACTTATGGCCGTCGAGTCGATTCCAACTTATTGTGACCCTATAGGACAGAGTAGAACTGCCCTATGGGGTTTCCAAGGAGATGTTTTCAAACTGCCAACTTTTTTATTAGCAGCTGATCTCTTAACCACTGCGCCACCAGGGCCCCAGGAGATACTTAGGCAATCCAAAAATGATTGAAGGGATCCTGAGTCTCCTGAATGCCTACGTCGTGGCAGGTACTGTCCTGAAGGCTTGCACTCTTCCCATTGTGCAGAACTGTGGGCATTTTTGCGGTGTTTCATTAAAGGCCAGCATCTTCAGCAAAATGAGGGCCCGTTGTGTCTGTCCACCAGGGAAACAGACTCAGGCATCTTCATGAAGAGTAGAACATCCTCTTCTTGCTCAAGATGCAGCCGTGAGGTGCAGAGTTACATGAGAGCTAACACTGCGCACCCTCCCCCCACCCCACACCCCGGTTCCTTCGGATCCACTTTCCTTTGCCTGCTCCACAAGGGATTCCAGGCAACAGAGAGGCCTCTACAAAGATAAGCCGCACAGAGCTCAGATGCCTGATGCCAGCTCCCTCTGCGGTTATGCTATTCTCTTCCCTTTACAGCAAATGTCAGCTTTGCTACCTCTCCCCAGCAGCTCACGTGTGTACGCGTTCTTTCGTTTTTCTCTAGAGAGCCTTCCGGTCCAGGTTGTCTATTATTTTACATTTGAAAAAGCAGAGCCTCTGTGCAGAGCCACAGAGCCTGAGTTACAGGCTCCAGGCCGATTGCTGATGTGCAGCCTTGGTTTTTTTGCCTTGGGCTCCCTAAACTTTTGCAGGGGTACTGAGGAGGATAAGGGGAAGAAGGAGCTCTGTTTGCTAACTGCCTCTCCAGCTGCTGTTCCTGCTACTGGATAGGGGGGAGGGGGGAGGGGTCCAAGCTTTGAAACCCACTTCCTAGCTGAGGAGAAGCAACTTGTTGTTTCACTCTGACCATTTAGCATTTTAAAACTATGGCTTCACGCACTGAAAAATGACTGCACAGCCATGTTGTTGGATCCTGAACCTCAAGAGCAGAGAGGAAATTATTCATTGCAGCCTTCCCATAGCCAGGGGCTGCAGGCACACACTCTGTCCCCTTCTGTGTTTGTCAGGGTCCCCTTCTCCTTCACAGTCTCACCGCTTCCTCTGGCGCCCTGCCTCATTAGCCCAAGAGTTCACTAGTTCCTCAAGATTGCAACAAGGTGGCTTGCCTGCTCTCTTCCCATGTTGTTGCAGTTAGGTGCCCTCGAGTCGGCTCCGACTCATAGCAACCCAGTGCACAACAGAAGGAAACGCTGCCCTGTCCTGTTCCATCCTTACAAGCATTGCTATGCTTGAGCCCATCTTTGCAGCCACAGTGTCGGTCCATCGCATTGAGGGTCTTCCTCTCTTTCACTGACCTTCTACTTTACCAAGCATAATTCTTCCCATAACCAGAGTCAAAAAGGACAATCAGATTGAACCACATGGGCCACTATATCTGAATTATCTCAGCGGTCACCCTGGCCAGAGCAAGCTCTTGGGTTCAAATGGCCGGTGATACTAATCTGCTTAAATTGAACAACTTAAAAGAGTCATACCACATTCTGAACTTCGCCTTCCCTCAAAGAAAGAATCGAGGAATCAGTTCAGGAAACTTTGCCTAGATAAAATAGGGCGTGTGGCATAGGTGTTTTCATTAAAAAATTAGCCCAAATTTATTGAACATCTGTTAATCCAGGGAGTCTGTAAAAACATCCCAACTGGTTTCCCTGATCTCCCTATTGCCCTCTGCCCCCCCTCCCACAAACCGTTCTTCACACAGCAGCCTGAGTGATCTTTTTAAAACATAAATCATATCCCTCTCCTGCTCAAAATCTCCAAGGGCTTCCAATTGCACTTAAACTAAAATCCATACCCTTTGCCCGTTTGTCTGTTGAGTTGTTTGTCTTTTTCTTGCTAACTGGTATATGATAGATATCAGTCATCTGTGGTACAAACATTTTTCTCAAATCTATTGTTTGTCTTTAGATTTTATTTTTGATCTCTTTTGTCACATTAAAGTTTTACATTTTTATGTAGTCAAATATGTCCAAATTTTCTTTTATGGCTTCTGTATTCCCTATCTTGATTGGGTGCCCTTCTTAGCATGGTCATACACGTAGTCCACCTGGATTTTTCTTCTAAGAGTTTTTTGTTTATGTTTTGCGTTTAAGCCTGCACTCCATCCTGAATTTATGTTTGTATTTGGCCAGAGATGGGAATCTAATTTTATTTTCCTCTAGATCAAGGGTTGACAAACTATGGCCTACAGGCTGGCTGCCTGTTTTTGTAAATAAAGTTTTATTGGAACACAGCCGTGCCTATTCATTTACCTATTATCTGTGGCTGATTTCACACTATAATGGCAGAGTTGAGAGTTGCAACAGAGCCTGTATGACCCACATAGACTAGAATATTTACTATTTGGTTTATAGAAAAAGCTTGCCAGCCCCTGCTCTAGATGACTAACCATTTATGGTGGCACGATTTGTTTAATAAACCACCCTGTGCCCTGTGTAATGAAATTCTATTTATGTCATATATGAAATTCTAATGTGTCCTAAGATATTCTCCTGGATTTTCCATTTGGATTCACTGATCTCTTTGTCTATATCTCTGATAGTACCACTGTGATTTGATTACTGTTACTTTATATCTGGCAGGGCATATCCCCCCTCACAATTCTTATTTTTCATGCTTTTCTTGGCTGTTTTCTTATAAATACACTTCTGTTTGAATTTAAGATATTTTTATCCAGTTCCCAAAGAATGGAAACCTTGTTGGAATTCTAATTTGATTTGCATTAAATTTATTATATATTTTGGGGAGAATAGACATTTTTGCAGTATTGTCTTCCCATCTAATAAAAGGTCTTTCTACGTGTTTAGTTCTTGTCTTGGATTTTTCACGTACCAGACCGGGGTCCAGTAAGGAGACAGAAGCCACACCAGTAATTTGAGCAGTGAAATTTCATGTAAAGAATTATTAACTAGTTAAGAGGAATTAGCGAAAAGGTTAAAAGAAAACTGTGAAGAATAAAGGAATAGGAAGTGCCAGAAACTATTACATCTTGGGCTGAAGGAAAGTACACAAGGATAGAACTAAAAACTTGGAAGAGAGACCCCCGCCTCGAACCCATGGCTGAAATTCAGACCTTGTTGGAGAGGGTGTGGCTGCCACAGGAATATGTAGCCTAGGGTCCGAGTTCCTTTTTTTTTTTTTCAGTTTGTCCCAATGTATTTTTATAGTTTTTAAAAATCTCTATTGTAATTTTGTCTCATTCTTGTGTCTAGATATTTGTTGATACTACAGAGTAAAGCTATTGGTTTTTGTATATGTATCTTTCCCATCCTTACTAAATTCTCTCATTTATGTGATGAGTATTTCATTAGAGCCTGGGGTTTTGTAGGGATTCAAACATATCAACACAAAAGAGAATTTTATCTATTTTTCTCGATATCAATACCAATTGTGATGGTTAAGGTTGTGTGTCAACTTGGCTGGGCCATGATTCTCAGTGGTTTGGCAATTATATAATGATGTAGTTTGGCAGTTATGTAATGACGTAGTTTGGCAGTTATGTAATGATGTAGTTATCCTCCATTTTGTGATATAATGTAATCACCTCCATGATGTGATCTGATGTGATCTGCTAATAGTTTGTAAGGGGTGTTTCCTCAGGGGTGTGTCCTCCATCTGATATATATAGACCTTCTGGCAGAGCCTGCTGACTTTTGCTCACTCTGGATCCTGTATCCAGCTCACCATCATCTGACCTCCAGTTCTTGGGACTTGAGCCAGCGGCCTGCCATATTGCCAGCTGATCTTCCTTTCTCAGCTTCTCATTGTAGAACCAGTTAGTTTAATTGTCACTCTTGAGTTTCCCCCAGAAGTTTCCACAGTTGATGTGTTTTTAGACTTCAACACCTGCAGGAAATATTATTTCCAGTGGGTCTCAGTAATCCCTGACAGTGATCTTCAGTCAGAAGTAAGCATTGTACTCTGCCCTTTCCATATGAAACCAGCTTCTCCATATTAACCAACCAGCTGCCATTAAGTCTGTTCCAACTCATGGCAGCCCTATGTGTGTCAGAGAAGAACTGTGTTCCATAAGGTTTTCATATGCTAAATTTTCAGAAGTAGATCACTGTGCCTTTTCTTCTGAGGTACCTCTGGGTGGACTTGAACCTCTAACCTTTCAGTTAGCAGCTGAGTGCATTAACTGTATGCACCATACTAGTTGTCCTCTAAAACAGCACGGAAGTTAGTGCTTTACAGAGTAGGGTAAGTGCTTTATCAATAGCTCCCAACCAAGACCCCAGACTGCCTTGGCCATGTCTGACTTTACTGTTGCCCATGTTGGTGCAAACTTGTTTTATTCAAAGGCAGAATTGACCGGCAGGATACCCTTCCTTTCTGCTTAATCAGTAAAAAACTTCTTGTTTCACATTCTTGCTCTCTGTGACAGTCACTTTGCATACTGTATGCATATTATCTTGCTTAATCCTCACAATAACCCTGGGGAATCTATTACTATCCCCAGTATGCAGATGAAGAGAATTTGGTGGCATGCTTAAGGATGTAAATAGCAGAGGTGGAACTTGGCCTTCATTCTTTTTTACTCTGTACACTACTTCTCCCTTCTCCAGAGTCCACTAGCCCACTATTTGTTTGGCCTTCTTTTCTTTCTCTTAATAGTGTTCCAGCCTGAGTTGAGAATGGAGCTGTGGGGTTATAGAGACAGAAAGAGAAAGTGTTCTAGAATGGCAAGGAGGCAAGGCAAGCACTGAGTAATGCCACTATAACCTCTAGCTTGCACTTAACACCTTTACTCCTCTCTGGCTAAGAAACCTCTCTGGCTAAGAAACTGGATACTATCGTTAAATATCTGGAAGTTCAGTAGAAATCTTCCATAACAAGATTAGAGATTATGCAGATATAAAGGTATAAAAATTTCATCTCCTTTGACTTGACATTGGCAGAGCCTCCTCCATAAGATCATCAGAATCATCCACGCGTGTGTTCTTGGGACTGTATAAGACACGTATAAAAGAACTTCAAGGTGTATTGTCTTCTTCCTTGAGAGTTTAACACTGCGGTTGGAACATATGCACTCAAAAGAAGAAAAAAAAAAGATGGCACAAAGGAAGTGCCGCAGTAAGTGCCTCCAAAGTCAGAGACAACGTCATCCCAGGGATAGATTTAAAGAGATAATGCAACTTGAGCTATGCAGAGAAGATAAGAAGCTAAGTGAGTGAAAAGAAGAAAATCATGACAGCAGTGAAAGCAAAAGCATGGAGGTGGGAATACATTACAAAGAGAGGGAAAGGGAGCAGACCAAGTTGGTCAAGGCCAAGTATTTGTGTAAGAGAGGTTATGGTGGAAGTTAGTATTGGCGTTAGTTTGATGCAGATCATGCTCTGGTTAAAGACTTTGGACCTAATCAGTGGGTAGCCAGAAGCATTTGAAAGTATTGGAGCAGTGGTACCAGATACATGATAGTTGCTTAGAGATATTAATTTCAAAATGGTGTATACCTGGTACATTGGAGTGATGAGAGAGGGAACAGTTTATTAACAGGTACAAGGAAAGAATAAACATTTGACAAAAGAAAAACTTTAAAAGGTCAATAATCATATGAAAAAAATGTGTTACGTTTATAAGTTAGCAAATAAATTCAAATTAAAACAACTATGAAGTATCCTATGGGGCAGTTCTGCTCTGTCCTATAGGGTCGCTATGAGTTGGAATCAACTCAATGGCAACGGGTTTGTTTGAAATGCAAGCATATTTTTAAATAATCAAGTTCCATGTTTTCAGGGGTGATCCTGACTCTCTTATATGCTGCTAGTGAGAGTATAAGATCTTTCAGGGAAGAATTTAGAAATGTGAACTAAGATTTCCCAAAATATTCAAACCTTTTAACAAACATTAAGGAATCCCAAATGATTTTGCTTTTTTAGAAGAGCTAATAAATGATTTCAAGGAGTTTCCTTCCTTTCATGAAAATGAAATGAATTAAAGTACAGCAAGTAGGTTGTGAAAGCCTTGCTGACATAGCTGAAAATTCTGTGGAAGAGCTGACTGAAGGTCAGGGAGAGAAAATGGCCCAAGACCGAAAATAATTTTTAAGAATTTTCTACAATATTAAAAAATTACAACAAGTCAGTAATGACCTTAAATAACTGTACATTCAATAATTATGATCCTACAACAGCATAGATAGTTCAGTGGTTCTATGCTAGAAAATTGTGTAAAGTGCCACATAAAAAGTCAGCTGTCTATATTTTTAAAAAGAAACCAAATGAAGAATAAATCGTATTTTTTAACTTACCTATATAGTAGAAGAAGGAAATAGGGTTTGGAGATAAGAATATGAGTTAATCTTCTTTGACTGTACCTTGTTGTGTACATTTGACTTAGAAACTGTATGAATATTTACCTAATTATGAAACAAAAGTAAATTAAAAAAAAATCCATCCTTAGAACTCAAACTGAAATAAACAAACTCAATTGTGTATTCTGTGGGTAGCGTGATTATTTAGAGAGGAACTCTTATGAGTGACTTTAAAACCTAGTTAAAAAAAACTGCAAAACAATATTAAGTAGTGTTCAGTAATCATATATTCATTGTTATTTTGGGACTATTGGATGTCTAATGTGGGATAAAACAAATATTTATATTACTGTCATGGAAAACTGAACTTTTTAGCATTGGATAAAGGAGATACAGCTGTAGGATCAATGAGGTTAAATAAAACCTTTAATTCTGAATTTGAATAGGAAACATCAGTATGAACTTATGATATATTTTATCTTAATTATGTATGCCTACATATTTTACATACTTCTTATCTAATAATGCAAATATGTATATATATATGCTGTGTTCACTGAAAAGGCATAGAAACAGTGACTAACCCATTAGCAATGAGCAACCTTAGCATCTACAGTATGGTCTCTAAATATTATTTCTTACTAAAAGAACTCAGGGCTCCTTGGAGAAATGGCTGATTTTAGGTCAAGATGAGCCTGGAACGTTTTGTCACAATACAAATTATGTACTCGAGCCAACTAGAACAGGCTTCCATTGGCCAAAGAGGAGACACCGTGATTACCAATAATAATAATAACTGCAATGGATTGATACACAACAAACAAAATGTGTTTAATTCATGAGTTCGTAATGATTCCAAACCAACAAACAAAACCTCAACATATTTGGCGGATGGTAGGGAGCCAACTTATTTTGAAAACTGGTAAATGAAGGAAAAATCAAGTGTTTGTTAAGACTTTCCTACGTGACCTCTCTCTCAGGGTAGCCAAGTGAGGTGACATTTCTCTCTATAGAAATGTTCCCACTTTAAAAAAAAAAAAAAAGTTGGAATGACGAAATTAGAAGACCAGCATTTTGGAATCCTTAAAGAATTAATACATCAGGTAGAGAGCGTCAACTGGGCATTAAACAGCTGCTGATGGAGATCCCCAGCACCACCTAGGAAGTAGTCTCATCAGAAAAGTGAGTCTGATCAAGCCGGTGGATCTAATTGCCAAGTTAGCAGAGATACAGGGGACAGCAGAACATGTAAACACCACCAGGGAAACACAATCAGCAAAATCCAGACTGTGTGAAACTGTAGGACACATGACCCAATTTCTTCAACAACACTGAAATGTTTGGAAGGGCCGAAAGGGACTGACAGTGAACTCCGTTGATTAGAGACTTTAGAGACCTATCAACCAATCACAATGTGTACATCTTATTGGCTCTTGGTTCAAACAAAATTGTAAGAAATGAAACTTATAGGACAAACAGGGAAATTTGGACACTGGTTGGATACTTGATGACATTAAGGAAGTAAATTTTAAGTGTGATAATGGTATTATGGTTATATTTTAAAACGTATCTTTTTTTTTAGAGATGCCTACTGCAATAGTTATGGATAAAAAAGTATTTCTGTGATTTCCTTCATAATAATAAGTGGGAGAAAGTAGGGAGGTTGATGAACCAGGATTGGCCATGAGACGATAATTGTTGAAGCTAAGTGATAGGGAGATGGAGGTTTATTATTTTTCATAATAAAACTTCTTTAAAGATATACTTTACATAATCTTATATAGTATATAGTGTATATGTATACAGTATACTTCAAAACATGTCATTCTCTAAGAAATAAGCTCTCATGCTGTATATTTTGACCCACTGCTGGCACTCTCATCTTCTCCGCTAACTGCTTCCCTTACTTCTGCTGCCAAAGGTGATTCTAATGGACCATTAGAAGGGCCAGAGGATGGGACTAAACTTCTGTATTCCAGCTTCTCCTGCGCATACTGCTTTCGATCCCCATTCTCATCCCAAGGATGCAGGTACTGTGTAGCTTTCATTTTGCAGATCCTGACAATCTGTGCAATAATATAGTGTAGAGTTTATTATAGCAGCATAACTTCTTCCAATAGCTTTGTAAACCATTTAGTCCAAAGTTTACACAGTCGTTAATAGTCTGAAGGGTTAACAAAAATTTCAGGTGCACTTGATTGTATTGTTTGGGGAAATCGTATATTGTAGTAATGACAGAGGGGAGTTTGTGAAGGGCTCTTTGTAAACTTCTAGATCAACGAAGTATTCAGAGGGATGGCCTGAGGCATAGAAGGAGAATTTTATCATGTACTGCCTCATTTTGTTCTTTGAACATGGATAATCTGGTGCACCTGTCCTTAGCAGAACCTGTGCTTTTTGCTTTAGTTTTGCCATCAGTTCTCCAGCTGGACTGGCGGTGGCACATTTTCCTAGCTAGCAGGAGTGAAGTAGAGGTAAAGGAACAGGACCGCATGTTTCCACGTCATGGTTCCATAAGACCCCCTGGGATCACCCCTAAAGGAAACTCTCTTAGACAGCACAGAGTTAAGAGGCTCTTCCATGTTGCCCAGCATGGACCAGTCCCATGCTGACCATTTCCCACTGCAGGTTGTTGGCTCCTAGGTCAGTGGGGATGCAATGTATGTAGACTCACCTCATCTAACCTATCCCACCAAAAATCTCTAACCTGAGAGCTGTGCTTCATAAGAGACAATGCAGCTAAGCCCAGGGGCTAGGGAATGAATAGCCACCCAACTTGTGAGAGATGGAAGCTGAAAAGCAGTCTGACAATTTCTGTCTCTGAAATTAAAGAAAATGGATCTGGAGACTTTGGAAACCTCCCGGCCCCACAATTTTAAGTCCCCAGGCCCAAGGGTCTCTTAATTCTTCACACTGGAAAAGTTAGAAGCCTCAGGACCAAGGGCAACTACAAGTTTGTCTCCGAATGGTCAACTCATTAAACTCTGTGAAAGCAATTTGACAGCGTCTGGGATGTGTTTTGTCATTAGGGGTGGATTTGGCACTGTTACTTATTTTAGCCAGGAAGAGGTGTGTGTGAAGGTGTCTGCATGCAAGAGTATGTGTTTCAGATGGAAGTGTCACTGAGTTTGTGTGTGTTATGGATGGGTGTGAGTTTTTTGAGGGTTTCGTTACTATTTTGTTTTGTGTTACTTCTACTGAAGAAATGCCCCTAAGCCCCTGAGTTTGATTAATCTGGAAATTCTGTGCTTCTCTTCTAAGTCACCAGAATCATCCAAAGTATGACCCTCCTTCTGGAGCAGTATGATCATGATCATTTCTACTACCCAGAGAATCATCTCTAAATGTGACATTTTACTTTCCTTTAACTTAGGGGCAAGTTGTAGTTCTAATTAAGCAACAACTTTATTATACGATATACAAGGGATAACACATTTGGATTATTTTCACTGAATTCCAGTTTAAATGAAGTCTTGCAAATAATTACTTGAGTATAAATTACTTACCCATTAATTCTTTATTTGAATTTGGGGGAATTCAAGTATGTTTTCTGGCAAGTGCTTCATGACAGATTACTTGTGTAATTAGTAGTAAACGTGTTATTCTTATCATTTCTGATGTATGATAAGGAGAACCCAGCCATTTCTCTTTCACGTGTTCTTTTTTAAACCCTTTATCTGCCTTAAAAAAAAATCTTGTTTAATAGATCACAGACATGATCTTTTAAACTGTTTTTAGTAGTTATGCAAAATCTTCACAAAAGTACTCGTGGGCAGACTCCAGGGACTTCTCGACTTTAATCAGTCACGAGAGTAGGCAGGATTTAGAAGTCATTTCTCAACTCAGGATCACCTGCAGAAAATGAAACAGTCCCAGGGAAGACTGCTGAGTATAAAATGCCATTGTGTACATAGACTATTATGGACTCTGAAAAGCCCTTTGACTCCTTGGAAATAGAAGCTATGTTGGAAGTGGAAAGAGTAGAAAAATTCGTGTGACATGTGCTTGTGAACACAGCACTGATGTTTAGGCTTGAAAAAGAGTGAAGAGGTCCAGGAAGGGGGCTCCGAGCACTGAAAATCTTAACTGCTTGCCCAGAGGGGCTGGGCTGAGACCTTTAATGGGAGGGAAAGGGCGTGGAGATCAGTGAGAGAGACTTTGAACTCTTTGCCACTGACATGGACTTCAGAACCCAAACCAGGCAACAACCACCCAAGAACTGGAGCAAGGTCTGGAAAATGGGCTCAGCGTGAGGATGAAGAAGCCATGTTTAACGGAAGCATGATAAAGGGTAACTGCTGTTCAGGCGAAGCTGCCTCTGTGGGCCTCACTAGCTAGCACTTGCTACAGCAAGCCAAGGTGGGCAGTGAGGGGCTGCAAAAAGCGCGCTGGTTTCTGTTGACACATGAAGCTTCCAGCCCTGCCTGTAACAATTCTCACTGTACGACCTTGGGCAACTCAATTCTCTAAGCTTCAGTTTCTTCACCCATAAAGTTAGGGGTTGGAGTGGTTGACCTTAAGAACATTTGCAGATGTAATGTCCTACAGTTCAGCAGTGATATACCAAGAGGGAAGAGCTTGGCTTCTCAAAGGATTCCAGGAAGTAGAGCTTCATCCCAGAAAGCTTTCTTCCTCTCTTCATTCCTGGGCACCTGGTAGCTGGGGGTAGCCAGCCATTGATGCATGCACCATAGACTTTCCAGAAACCAGAGAAGGACCCATTAAGTCTGAGATGGCTGGGCAAAGAGAAAGAGAATGACTTAGCCTTTCCAGTGACTGACGAGGAATATGTAGGTAGAGCTCCAAAGCAGTCAGGGACCAGGAGAAAAGAAGCCAGCAGCCTCCACCAGAGTCCAGGATTATCCCTTGATTGGACCACAGCAGTATGCTGCGCATGGCTACACTGGGATGGAGACCTCTTCCAGTAGACAGTAAATAGCATGGTAATCACACAGAGGGCCCCAGCATAAATATGTGGGGGGAAAATTCAGGCCGCAAATTTGAGTTAAGCCTGCCTCATATTACGGGGTTAGCACGTGGGCTTAACGGTACACCAGCGAACTACTCCAGGCACCTCTGAGCTTCCTATTTATGTTCCTGTACCACCCAATTAACACCCTGTTAATGACTGCACACAGACACCGGCTCTGCCTTGTCACCACTGCCCCGCAGCTCTTAACTACCCCCAATCTGCCTTCCCATGTCATAGAACCTTAATTAGTAATACTCTCATTCAGGCAGAACACAATCTGTTAAAAAAAAAAAAAAATCAAATGGCTTTGCTGAGAGGATGCATGCAGCTTGTCAAATGCAGCCATTCTGTTGGGCCCTGAAACAGACACCCAGGGGAGCATGCAGCTGACACGTGCCGAGTGGAAAGAAAGCTATCACCATACAATCAGTTTTCTGCCTGGGTTTGAAGTGTTTCCAAAGAAAGGCTGCTGTTGCATATCCATTTTCGCCAGCACTGGTCTTTTCTGGTTACGTGGCAACCAGAAGCCAGAAAGCTGGGGGTGGGAGGCAAGAGCTCAGTGTGAAAACTGTAGCCTTGAAGTTACAGTTTCAATGAGGAATAATTCTTGCCTAGTGGTATAAAAGGAACCTTTTGTATGTCCAAAAGCCTTATCACTGACAGACTGACCAAGTGATATATTGAAACGATGTCATAGTGTGATTTTGATGGCCTGGGCTCTTCAAATATGTCTTGACTATAACCTCGGTCTTGGCTGTGCATCAGAATTGTCTTGAGCTCATTAATAATACAGACACACAGGACCCAGCTCCTGGATCAGAATCTTCCGGGGCAAGAGCTAGCACCTGCATTTTGAACAGGCTCACAGGTGGTTCTGCTGTGTAGTCAGGATGGGAAACACTGGCATGGTGCTTGGCAGTTAAGTGGGGGCTTTTTTTTCATCTGTCATCTCGTTTGGTTCTTACTGCAACCTGTGAGGAAGGAATGGTCTCTATTTTATTGATGAGGAATCACAGATGGGAAAAGTTCCACTGCTTTGCCCAGGGCTGTAGAGTTGATAAGAAGCCGAGGAGCCTGGGGTCCCACCAACAGGGCCAGCTTCATGGGCATGCTACCTATATAATTGTACAGGGCCAGATGCTTAGAAGCCCACTCTTGGTTTAATGCTCTGCAGTTGCTGTCTTGAAATTGTTGGTAATTTTTAAGCAAAGGGCCCAGCATTTTTATTTCCCACTGGCCCTGCAAATTATGTGGCCAGTCCTACTGCCTAGAACTGTGTACTGTGTCACGTCAGTGACATTAAACCATGCTGGGGAGGGTGGAGTGTTTTCTCCCAAGTGTATCCCAGTCCTAGAGCTGTTAGCCTAAAGGTGCTAGAATGGCAGTCTAGGGGAAGAGTAACCACAGAGGATAATGCTTCCACTTACTGAGCACTGTGTTGTTGTGAGCTTCTCAGAAATCATCTCAATCCTTGCAATAATCTACTATGACTATTGTCAACCACTTTATAGATGAGGAAACTGAGGCACAGAGAAGTATGAAAACACAAGGGTCGTACCGTGTATGCCTACGGCAGTGGATTCTGGAGCCTGCTTTTCCAGATGCAAATCCCAGCTCTGCCATTTATCATCTGTGTAACCTTAAGCAAGTCACTAGACATCCCTGAATTTCAATTTATTCACAGGTAAAATGGGAGTGATAATATTTGCCTCAGAGAATTGTTTTGAGGATTAAATAAATTAATGTTAATAAAGTGCCCAGCACATAATAGATGCTCAATGAATGTTGGGCACTTTAACAACCTTTGCATTCAAGACTGTTACCCGTTATGTACAGAAATAGGTATTTAAATGGTACCTTACTTAAGGATCTGAAGTGTTTTCACAGCACTGGATAATATAGTCAAGGTGCAATTAGCCATACATTATAATATTTTTAAGTGATTCAAGTGACACTTCTTATGTCTAAGTGTAATCTTTCCCACTTTAGCATTTATCATAGTTTAATAACTACTGTATGCTGTTGAATTAAAATAATATTCTGTCTGGGGACATGTTGACCCTTAGCATGGTAAAGCTCATCCTTAGCTGAACTAGAGTCTAGAAAAAAGCTCACCAGAGCTACTGAATTCACCTGCTCTTCTGAAGCAAGAAAAGACCATAAGTAAAACCGGGGGCTTGTGACCAGTGCAGAAACCAGGCAGCTTCACACCTACATGAGGAGAAGGTATAGGCCAGGGGTGTAGTAGCAATAGCTCTGTAACATTTTACAGGCTGTTTTGAAGCGCCTACATACTTCATTAACTCACTGCATGGCAGAAGAGGGGAGTGGTGTTAAGACTTTAACAATCACCTCCATGGTAACTCCATCAGAGCATACCTACTATGTGCCTGGGTCCTGTGTTCAGTGCTGTACATGTGTTGGCTCATAGAATTCTCATACAACCTGCATGATAATTAACACTACCCATTTTACAGATGAGGAAAATGAAGCTCAGTCAATAGAACTACAGTCAATCCTCATTATTTGTGGATTCCATATTTACAAATTCACCTACTCATTAAAGTTGATTATAAACCCAAAATCGATACTGAAACAGTACTTTCATGGTCATTCATGGACATGCATAGAACGGCAAAAAATTTGTGCAAGTTCCCAGCTGAGGCCAAACAAGGCACTACTCTGCCTTCTTATTTCAGCACTCATACAGTAAACAAGTGTCCTTTTTGCGGTCTACTTAGTGACAGTTTTTTTTTTGCCACCAAGCATATTGCTGAAGTGCTGTCTAGTGTTCCTAAGCTCAAGAAGGTTGTGATGTGCCTTATGCAGAAAATACATGTGTTAGATAAACTTTGTTTAGGCATGGGTTATAGTGCTGTTGGCCATGAGTTCAATGTTACCTTACCAACAGTATATATTAAATAAGGTGTCTTTAAACAGAAACACACATAAAACAAGATTATGTAGTGACTGGTTAACAAAAACATTGTGACCAGAGGATTGCAAGAACTTAGCCCTGTGTTTCCTCTAGGATGGATGATTCGTTATTCGCTAATTCAGTGCTGGTGGAAGCTTTCTAGAATGTAAGTACCGCAAATAATGAGAATCAGTTGTAATTTGCCTGGGATCAAATAGTGATGGAGATAGGATTCAAGCCCAGGGTGGCCTGGCCAGAGCTTGTATTCCATATGTTCTTTAGTCTTTCCGCTCCTACAGCCATACGGTTCTCTACACTCTTTGATGAGAAGGAAGAGGCAGGTAGACAGTAGATATTTGGTGAATGAAGGAATGTGAGATGAGTAAGGAGAGCACCAGAATGTTTTAATGTCCATATGGACTGGCTTGAACACATGACCCAGTCAATTGTACTGTTGTTTTGAATTATTCAAAAGCTGTGAAACATTTGTTTTTCTAAGCAACCATTTTTCTTTTATTTATTGCACACTGTTCTTCCTGTTCCAAACCATGAAATGTGCCAGCTTGATTTAAGGGCATGTGGTCTCCCGGGCAGTTAGCCATCTTGATTCAACAGTCTCATGAGATCTCCTTCCGTCTTGTGAATCTCAGACTTGGCTCCAAAGCCTTTGAGTCTCCCAATGATCATTCCCTGGGAGGAAATTTAATATTTTGTAAAGCCATCTGAGGCCACTGAAATGATTTCAATAAAAGATCCCTTTACTCCTCTGAAGAGTTCCCTGGTGAGCTCCTCGGGACCCAAGAGACTGGATGAAAATTGCTCACTGTGCAAGAGAAAGAGCATGTGTACACATGTGTGCATGCACACTCACCCTCAGTGTTGAACAGAGCAGAGAGAAGACATGGGCCTAATGTGCAAATCACTCATAACTGTGGACGCCAGACTGAGTCCTTAGAAGTTTGGAGAAATGTTAGGCAAGAAAACTTTTCACCTATCTTGGAGAACTCTAGAATCCCAACCAAAGATAGTGTGTAATACAATAATGTAAACTGTCCTCTGTAGTCTTGATACGGTCATAGACCTCTCTGAGAAATCATGTAAGCTTGGAGCGCTTATCTCATCCCAGGAAATGTTCACCCATGCAGTACACACACACACAACACACACACAATATTTTGTAAGTAATATCAAGTGATTTGTGGGCTCTGTGGGTTGCTGTTTAGGACCTCTGCTCCATGGACTTTCTTCCCTGTCTCAAAACAGTCTCCAAGACCAATGTCTTCCTCTTTCCATCATTTCTTTCACTTAGGAGTCAAAAGAACAGGTTTTTATTTTCTATAGGCTTTTTTTTCCCCACTATATTATGAGCCAATTCCCACGTTGCTACGAAATCTTCATAATGATTATTATTGATGGCTGTATAATAATCCCATCCAGAAGTTTCTCAACCACTCCCCTGTTGTGGTCACTGAGGTTGTTTTCAATTTGTTGCTATTCTAAGTAACATTTTAGCACATAATTTGCCAAGAGTCTGCCCCATTCCCCATTCAAGCCACCAAACCTTTCCATTCTCTTGAGGTATCATAGTGGTCATCAGCGCCCCATAGGGTTTCCAAGGAGTGGCTGGTGGATTCAAACTGCTGACCTTTTGGTTAGCAGCCTAGGTCTTAACCACTGTGCCACCAGGGCTTCTTCCCTCACTTACTTGGATTTAAGTGTACCTACATTTACCTTCTCACTTGGCAGAAAGCAGGACGTTTCTTCCTTACCTCTTCATCTGGATGCTTGATTCTATCCCACCTTGCCACCATTAGTTATTTCTTTTTTTCTCTTGTACCTTTTGTTTTTCCCTTTCCTAAGCTCCTCCATAGCCAAGAATGCCCATGTCTTCCTCATCTCTATAAAGCTCTCTTACTTCCATGCATCTGCATGTGCTGGTCCTTCTGCCTGGAATATTCCTCCCACCTGCACCTGGGAATTTCTGTCAAGTACTAGACTGAGAAAAGACGTTGTTTAACAAGGTGAACCCAGGGTTGGAAGAAGGAGAATGTGACTTTCTGCAGGGGCTAGATACTACAATAAGCTGGGCCCAGAGGGTCGATGAGACTCTACGCTTGTGTTTAAGGATATCAGCCTCTGCAAAGGTGGAGATCATGGACGTCTTTGTAAATCTCCAAAGCAGAACAACCTACTGGAAAGAGCATGGGGTTTGGAATTGGGCTGACATTGAATCAAGTCTCAGCTCAGTCATTTACTAACTCCGTGACCCTATATATGTCACTGAACAGCAGTATTTTCATCTGTAAAAGGATTAATGAGGTATTATTTGGCTTAGTGCTGAGCCCCATAGTGAGCGTTTCATAAATGGTTTTTCTCTTCCATCATAAACCTTAGTACCCTAGCAATGTCTAGCCCCATGCCTGGATCACTGCAGACACTCAATAAATATCTGTTGAATGAATAAACATTGATAGCTCAAAGCAGGTGTGGGCACCAGCCCTCACCTGCGTCCTTGCTGTACAGCCTGGGCAGATGAGCCGGCGGCATCTGCTGTAGCCTGAGGCAGCCTGTGTGTGATGCAGGAAAGTCTGTGATTGCAAGTGCACACGTGGCCAGGCAGCAGCTGTCTCCAGATAAGGGGGTGGCACCATGCCAAGTACCCGTGGCCTCTCCACAGAGGCGCAATAATAATCATTACAATCCCTCATATTCCTTCTGGAGAGTGCTTCTCTTCTTGGAACATGTGGCACTTCACAGACATCATAGCAGTGATCTTCGCCACATGCCTGCAAGGGGGTGGTGAAAGTACTGCACACCAGACCAGATGCCTTATGGGCACATGGCAAAGGAAGGTCGATAACGAGAACTGATGGGAAAGGGTGAAGCAGGCACGTGTCTGCACTCTACAGGTGGAGAAATGGCAGAGAGAGGCTCAGATAGCTTCCTCATGGTCTCTGGGGCATAAGGAACATTTCAGGGTCTCCTGCCCCAAGGTCTGGAGTGGAAGAAAGCCCACCTAGTACAGTGCAAATGGTTACATGCTCAAGTGATAACAGAAAAGTTGAAGTTTGAGTCCACCCAAAGACACCTCGGAAGAAAGGCCTGCCAATCTACTTCTGAAAAATCAGCCATTGAAAACCCTACGGAGCACAGATCTACTCTGACACACATGTGGTCACCATGAGTAGAAGTCAACTCAATGGCAACTGGTTTTAATGGCAACTGTGGAATGAGGGAAAGGAGGAGATAAAATCCTAAAGACCCTGAGGGCTCACAAATCGACAGTTCAAGTCCAAAAACTCCTTAAAACTCAGTCTCAAGTCCTTAAAACCAAACCACATATACCAAGTGTGTCCTAAAACTCAACAGCTTATGTTGTAATGATGTTATGCCAAGCTGCTTGGTCTGCCGAAGAGTTCCCCTGGCCACTCTCCACCCAGGCTAGGTCATACTCCCCTACAATAGCACTCTGTACTATTCCTTTGTGGTGCTTGGCTAATTTGTAATTATTTGTTTATTAGCGTGATTATATGTGTAATCTGTCTCCCCAACCAGACTGAAAGCTCTATGGGGTCAAGGAGCACTTTAGTCTAGGTTGTTTTATATATGCCCTCTATTGAAGGCACATGGTGGTTCAGTGGTACAAATCTCGCCTTCTACTCAGGAGACCAGGTTCAGTTCCCGGGCATTGCACCTTATGCGCAGCTACCACACCTCTGTCAGTAGAGGCTTGCGTGTCACTATGATGCTGAACAGGTTTCACTGGAACTTACAGACTAAGATGGACTAGGAAGAAAAGCCTGGTGATCTATTTCCAAAAATCAGCTGATGAAAACACTCTGATCCAATCCTCAGCCAATCATGGGCATAGCGCAGGATTAGGCAGCATTTCGTTCTGTTGTGCATGGGGTTGCTGTGAGTTGGGGGCCAACTCGACAGCAGCTAACAACAACAACTGAAGGCAGAGCACATAATAAATATTTGTTAAATGGCTGAATGAATAAGATTTAAACAAATAGGAAAAACAATTAAAAGTCAATGAAAGTCTGCTGAGTAGAATAAGTCAATCACAAAAGGACAAATATTGTATGAGACCACTACTGTAAAAACTCATGAAAAGATTTACACACAAAAAGAAACAATCTTTGATGGTTACCAGGGAGGGGAGGGGTGGGAATAGAAAAACACTAAACAGACAATAGGTAAGTGGTAACTTTTGTGAAGGGTAAGATAGTACACAATGCCGGGGAAGCCAGCACAACTTGTACAAGGAAAGGTCATGGAAGCTCCATAGACACATCCAAACTCCCTGAGGGACCGAATTGCTGGGCTGAGGGCTGTGGGAAACATCTAGCTCAACTGGCGTAACACAGTTTATAAAGAAAATGTTCTACATCCTACTTCAGTAAGTAGCGTCTGGGGTCTTAGAAGCTTGTAAGTGGCCGTCTAAGATACCCCACTGGTCTCACCCCTTCAGGAGCAAGGGAGAATGAAGAAAACTAAAGATACAAGGGAAAGATTAGTCCAAAGATCTAATGGACCACAGCTACCACAGCCTGCACCAGACTGAGTCCAGTACAACTAGATGGTGCCCGGCTACCACCACCGACTGCTCTGACCGGGATCACAATAGAGGGTCCTGAACAGAGCTGGAGAAAAACGTAGAACAAAATTCTAACTCACAAAAAGAGACCAGACTTACTGGTCTGACAGAGACTGGAGAAACCCTGAGAGTATGGCCCCTGGACTCCCTTTTAGCTCAGTAATGAAGTTACTCCCAAGGTTCACCCTTCAGCCAAAGATTAAACAGGCCCATAAAACAAAACTAGCCTAAAGGGGCACAATAGTCCAGGGACAAGGACAAGAAGGCAAGAAGGGTCAAGAAAGCTGGTAATAGGGAACCCAAGGTCGAGAAGGAAGAGTGTTGACATGTCATGGGGTTGTTAACCAGTGTCATAAAACAATATGTGTACTGTTTAATGAGAAGCTAGTTTGTTCTGTAAACCTTCATCTAAAGTACAAAAAAAAAAAAAAAAAATCATAGGAAAGGAAACGCCTTATACCAGGGTGAGATGGCATTTGCTATGGATACACCTACCCATAGCCTTACATGTAGTTTCTGCCTACAGTTCTAGAAGAAAATTAGTTATTTTTAGTGGTATGCAGGATTAGTGGTATAAATAGCTACCGTTCCATGAGGCCAGGAATGCTGCTCCTCTTGCTTATCTGTTGTAGCTTGGAGGTTAGCATAGTGCAAAACATAAATTATATACCGAATAAATATTTACTAAAGGATGGATGGAAGGAAGGAGCCGGTAGATCCTTTAAAATTCATCAATCCATGCCCCATTAATTAAGAATAGTGGATAATTAAGACATAGTCTAATTGAGCTTTTCTATTTGTATTTCATTTATTTATCTTGTACTTATCATTTTTCTCCGCCCCATTTAAAAAAAAAAATGAGGTGGCAGCAAGATACATTTATTTCACACTATTACTCAACAAGTATTTATTTAGCGCCTACTCTGGGCCATGCACAGGGTTAGACGATGGTGATGTAATGGGGAAAAAGTTCATAGTGTCTGCCTTCACAGAGCTTACAGTATTGAAAACTTGCTGGATAAGCAAATCAATAGAATTTGGAGCGTTAATTTAAGACATGTAACAGTTGCTTTTTGTGGCAGAGCAAAGCACTCCAAAACTTAGTGTTTTAAAACAAAAACCATTTATTTAATTTGCGAATCTGTAGATCAGCAATTTTGTCCGGTCTCATCTAGGCAGTTCTGCTGGCCTGAGTCAGAAGCAGCTGATCTTGGCTGGGGCTCATTCATGTATCTGCAGTAAGTTGCCAGGTTGGCTGGGTGCTGACTGGCTGTCAGCTGGGGCACCTCAGTTCTGTTTCATGTGACCTCTCATCCTCTAGCAGCCTAGCTCAGGCTTAGTCCCATGGTGGTTCCAGGGTTCCAGGAGCTTGAGAGTGGAAAGGGCAAGGTGCGTTAAGGCCTAGGCACCAAAACTCACACTGTGTCGCTTCCACTGCATTCTTTTGGCCAACACAAGCCACAAGGCTAGCCCAGATTCAAGGGGTAGATAAATAGATTCCACCTCTTGACATAATAAGCTACAAAGTATTGTGGTCATTTTTCCAATCCACCACAATATATTTACCAAAAAAAAAAAAAAATTAAGTCCGTCTACCTTACTTTAGTACTTCTCACTTGTATTTAAAGTAAACATGATACTTCCAGAGATACTGAGCTGGCAGCAAATTTGTTTGGCCATTCTTTGCTAACTATTTTAGAATCCTTGATCTAGACAGCTTTTCTGCCTGCCCCGTAATTTTGCATTAGGGTATTTCGTTGTTCACTTTCACCTCTAGGAGACAAGGGAGGCTTTACGACAGTACACTCACGTGTACAGGTGTATTCGTATGGTCAGGTGCCATATCTGCCCTGCAGGTTTGCATACAGCCACACACTGCGGTCATATTTCAGGTACTGAAATACTAGGTGAATTCATCCAAGGTTCTGGATGTTTCTTGGTGACTCATTTGCAGGATATTCAACAATCCTTCTAAACACTCTGTAAAGTGTGGGGTATGTTGTCTGGTGAGGCCTAACACCCATTAGAGTCTACCGCTGTAAATTGGATGCATCAGCCCCAGTGAGCTGGCACCAAGGTGTGAATTAGATAGACAGGCTTTCGACTGTTCCTCTGGCCTCCTGACTCTGTCACCTGGGCCATTCCATAGCAGACCAAGCTTCCAGGCAGCAAACGTGACCTCGGCTGCCACAGGATAGGGAGATTCCAAAGTAGGTAGCAGAGGGAAACTGTGACAGCTCCCTTGTCCTGTTAGCAAACTCTAACAAAACGCAGTGGCTCTGAGAGTTGAGCTTCTTCCAATTCCTCTCCTGTGATGTAAATCTTCCCTCAGTAGAGAGTGTGGTGGGACAGAGGTCCTGGAGAGGGAAGGAAGGCAAGGAGGCATGCAGCCCGGGGTGGAAAGCCAAGCCATTTTTGGCTGCCATTATTTTCCCAAATCGTGTAGTAACAAGTTCTCTGGGAGGGATTTCCCTTCCATGAGGATATGAAAAATGAAAGCTGGCTACGAAGGACCTCAGTGAAAAATGTCTTTTGAAGATGCTTAGAAAGGAAATCAACACATTGGTTTGGGTTGGTTCTAAGCACAGAGGCAGAAAGATGGGTAATGTGGGTAGGATGGGTAGTGTGGATAGGGGCACATTACTTTTCAGAATCAATGTTTTAAGGGGGAAATTCTGTCTGTTGGCTGAACTCGTGCCATGTGTTATGGGGGAGACTTGTCACCATCAGCTTCAAGTAAATAAAGGTAGTCACGTCAGTATTGCCCCAAAGTTGTAGCAGAAAATAGTCTCAAAAACCAGTATATTGCCTATGAGTGCATATCTGTGCATATAAAAGTTTAAAAAGTACATTTTTTGAAAGTTGTGGCAGAAAATAGTCTCAAAAACCAATATATTATCTCAGTGAATATCTGTGTATATAAAAGTTTTAGAAGTATGCTTTTTCTAGAAATAGAAGTACCATACGATCCAGCAATCCCACTCCTAGGAATATAGCCTAGAGAAATAAGAGCCGTCACACAAATAGACATATGCACACCCGTGTTCACTGAAGCATTGTTCACAATAGCAAAAAGATAGAAACAACCTAGATGCCCATCAACAGATAAACAAACTATGGTACATACACCCAATGAAGTATTACGCAATGATAAAGAACAGTGATGAATCTGTGAAGCATCTCGTAACATGGATGAAACTGGAGGGCATTACTCTGAGTGAAGTCAGTCAATCACAAAAGGACAAATATTGTATGACACAACTACTGTAAAAACTTATGAAAAGGTTTACACACAAAAAGAAACAACTTTGTTGGTTGTGAGGAATGGGGAGGGCGGAGGGGGAACACTAAATAGACAATAGATAAGTGGTAATTTTGGTGAAGGATAAGACAGTACACAATACTGAGGAAGCCAGCAAGGTCATGGAAGGTCATAGACACATCCAACTCCCTGAGGGACCGAATTGCTGGGCGGAGAGCTGTGGGGACCATGGTCTCGGGGAACATCTAACTCAATTGACATAACACAGTTTATAAAGAAAATGTTCTACATTCTACCTTGGTGAGTAGTGTCTGGGGTCTTAAAAGTCTGTGAGTAGCCATCTAAGATACTCCACTGGTCTCACCCCTTCAGGAACAAGGGAGAATGAAGAAAATAAGATACAAGGAAAAGATTAGTCCAAAGAACTAATGGACCACAACTAACATGGCCTCCACCAGACTTGAGTCCAATCCAACTAGATGGTGCCCGGCTACCACCACTGACTGCTCTGACAGGGATCACAACAGAGGGTCCTGGACAGAGCTGGAGAAAAATGTAGAACAAAATTCTAACTCACGAAGAAAGACCAGACTTACTGGCCTGACAGAGACTGGAGAAACCCTGAGAGTATGGCCCCTGGACACCATTTTAGCTCAGTAAGGAAGTCACTCCCAAGGTTCACCCTTCAGCCAAACATTGGACAGACCCATAAAGAGATTAATGGGGCACAACAGTCCAAGGACTAGAAGGCAGGAGGGGACAGAAAAGCTGGTAATAGGGAAGTCAAGGTCTAGAAGGGGCAGTGTTGACATGTCATGGAGTTGTTAACCATTGCCATAAAACAATATGTGTACTGTTTAATGAGAAAGTATTTGTTCTGTAAACCTTAATCTAAAGTACAATAAAAAAAATAGTAATAAATTTAAAAAAATAAAGTATGCTTTTTGATCGATGGATATCATATCTCTAATTTACTTACCTCTATTTTATATTTTTATTTTTTCCTATACAAAAATTTATTCACACATTGTTATGTAACTCTGATTGCTCTCCCCGTACTCTGACAGCACACTCCTCCTTTCCGCCCCTGATTCCCCATGTCCATTCAACCAGCTCCTAACCCTCTGTGCCTCCCCATCTCATCTCTGGACAGAAGCTGCCCATTTAGTCTCTTGTATCTACTTGAGTTAAGAGGCACACTCCTGACGAGTATCACCTTATGTCCCACAGTCCAGTCCAATCCCTGTCTGAAGATTTGGCCTTGGAAATTGTTTTAGTTCTGGGCTGATAGAGAATTGAGGGGCCATGCTTTCCAGTGTTCCTCCAGTCTCAGTCAGACCATTAAGTCTGGTCTTCTTACTAGAATTTGAGTTCTGCACCCCACCTTTCTCCTGCTCCATCCGGGACTCTCTGTTGTGTTCCCTGTCAGGGTGGTCATTGGTGGTAGCTGGGCACCATCTAGTTCTTCTGGTCTCAGGCTGATGAATTCTCTGGTTTATGTGGCCCTTTCTGTCTCTTGGGATAATACTTTCCTTATGTCTTTGGTGTTCTTCAAATTTGGTTACCTCTACACAGGGGGAAAAGCACCTGGACTGGGGATGGTGATCAGAAATTGAGTTTTATCAGTAATATTCTATTTTTCTAAAAAAAGAATGGGTTATATATATCTTAAGTAATCAAAAATTAAATTTAAAAGAGAAAATAATGCCATTTCTGTTATTTCTGTATAGCAAGCCACCTCAAGACTTAGGGGCTTACAGCAACAACAGTGTATTACTTCCCACAATTTCCATTGGGCACTTCCTCTCCATACGGTCTAACTGAGGTTACCAGGTGGCTGCATTTAGCTGTGAGCCCCAAGATCTCTCTTCCACATGCTTCTCATCACTCAAGCCCAAGCTTCTTTGCAGCGTGCTGTCTGGCTCCCAAGGGGACAAGCCCCAATGTGCAAGCACCTGTCAAGCCTCTGCTTGCACCATGCTCATTAATGTCCCACTGGCCAAAACAAGTCACTTGGCCAAGCTCAGCGTTCATATGGGAGCGGACAAACCAGGACACGAATCTTGGAAAGTGTGGCTCATTGGGGTCCACCCGTGTAACAGTTTACCACAGTCTTTTTACTTGTTGCAGATCAAATGATTCTCTTGGGTACCGGGTTCAGGTATGTGATGTGGCAGTTGCTGACACTTGCCCAGCTTTGATTAACTTGCCTAGATCTCAAACTCCAAGTTCTAAAACTATCCAGATTTCCACATTTGTTCTTATATCTGTGTTTTCATTTTTCCACTGTCTCTCCCTTTCTCTTCCCCCCCGCCGCCCCAATCTACTGATTTTGAGGGGAAGATGGGTGGTTCATGACCTTCGATCAGTTTTTTTTACATTACTACCTGAACTATCCCATCAGGAAAAGAGTGAGGCCCTCTAGAATCACAACTGTGGTTCTAGCAGCTTACAAAAATTTAATAAAAGGGACAGCATAGACTTCCAGGCCCCTTTCAGCACAGATGGCTGTCAGTTATTCAGCATTTATTTAGCAACCCTCACACCAGATACTGCCGTTCCTACATTAACTCAGAGGTCAACAGTGCCATCTCTGGGCACAGATTGCATTCCTGGCTCCATACTGTGTAGCCTTTGGCAAATTTCTGTGCCTCAGTTTCTTCACTGGGTGGTTGCAAGAATTAAAATAGCTCATACATATAAAGCAAGAATAGTTCTTTGTACATCGTATGTGCTCAAGAAAAATTATCCATTGTTTTTATTGTTATTATTATCCTTAGAATCCTGCTTAATTCTCACAGCAACCTCGTGTTGTTGGTATTAACTCTCTCATTGTACCTATTAGGAACATGGGGCACAGAGAAGTTAAGTGACTTACCCAGACCACACGGCTAATAAGCGATAAAGCCAGGACTGAAATTAAAATTTGGTTGACTTCAAAGCTGTGCCCTCAAGCACTACATTACATCTTACTCAGGTTTACAGCCCCTAAAACAAGGTACGTTCTGATGGGTGATCCTTATTTAGTTTTTTACCAATAGTTGTTTGATCATTTTTAAAAATCCCATCTAACAAGACCTGTCCCATGATCAATACACATCCACACTGAATCTTTAATGCTCTGTCTTATCAAATTAGCAGCTTCCACCACAACTCAGGGTGGAAATCAATGTTTCCTTGACCTTAAACATGCACCAACTTGCAAATACTCATGCCTCGGTGCTTCAGTGGCTTGTAGGTGAAGGGAGCCACTCTCAGACACATCCACTTCAATCTGGAAAGAATGCAGCTCTGGATATGTCATGCCATGATAGGCCCTGGCAAGCGCAGCAGTGGTGGCCCCTCCACCCACTGGGGGCCTTCCCTTCCCTACTTCCAGGGCCTGGGGTGCCTGTGAATGTCCCTGCGCACACAACACACAGTTAGGTGGCCTTCAGGTCACCACTTTATCCTAACACCAGCCCTAATAATATGGGCCCCTCAGCCTCTAGGTTCTCTACTCTGTAAACCATCCTATCCTCAGGACTTATCACAAATATTCTGCAAGCCACAAAGTTTTCCCTCTTCCTATAGGATTGAGTCTAAGGTTGCAATGTTTGAGTACAAGCTTCTGCATCAATTGGTGTCATTTTCTCCCCAGTCCTCAGCCTCCACTCCAGCCAAACCCCACACCCTACTAGTCTCCTATTTTGTTCCTCCCTCTGGTTTTGTGTTCACACCAAGGCTCCTTGCTGAAATTCCCTGCTCCTTCGTTTTATGCCCCGTTGGGGTCTAATGATCTTTCACGCCTGGTTAAAGTCTCACCATGAAACATTCAGGAGAGCCCAACTTGGGGTTTTTTTTTTTTTCTTTACCTTCTCTAAACTCCTTCAGTTTTTCGAACACGATTTATCACTTAGTTGTCTGTTACCTTGGGTTGTCTTCTTCGTGAGCTGCAGCGTGTCCCTGGGCAGGATGCAAGATCCTCAATTTCCAAAGCTTGTCTCATACCTTCTCTTAAGGTCTTCATAAAAATAATAACAGACAGCATTTATTAAGTACTTACTGTGTACGAGGTAACTAAGTGTTGCCTTGCTTAATTTTCACAACTATTTTATAAGGTAGCTCTTACAGTTACAGTATCTCCATTTTGAAGATGAAGAACCGATGTCGAGAGGTCACATAACTGGCACAAAGTCATCGAGTTGGTAAGCAGTGGAGCCGGAATCCAAATCACAGCAATCTGACTTCAGAGTGGGGGCTCTTCGTCGCTGTACTGTGCTGCCTCCCATAGCTTAACACAGAGTTGTCTTACAGTCAATACCTGTTGTGAAACCGTCCCCTACAGTGACTCTGTAGAGTGACCACATACAATGATAAGATAAAATCTTGTGTTAGTTATCTGTTGCTGCGTAGCAAGTTACCCTAAAACCTAGTGGCTTAAAACAACCTTTATCTTCTAGTTTTTGTAGGTCAGGAATTCAGGCACTCTGGATGCCTCTGGCTCTGGGCCCCTGACAGGGCTGCGTTCAAAGTGTCAGCATTAGATGCAGCCATCTTCTGCTATGACTCTACTGGGGAAGGATCTGATTCCAAGCTCACTTACCTGGTTGTTGGCAGGAGTTGGTTCCTTGTGGGTGGTTGGCTGGAGGCTTCCCTCAGTTCCTCGTCATGTGGATTTCTCCATATGGCAGCTCACATCATGGAAGTTTGCATCATCAGAGCAAACAAGGGAAAAAAGTCAGAAAGAGAGTGCAAGCAAGATGGAAGTCAGTCTTTTGTGACTTAACCTGGATGTGACATCCCATCACTTTTGCCATATTGTGTTCATTAGAAGTGAATCACTAGGTCCAGCCCACACTCATGGGGAGGGGATTATACAAGGGTATGAGTTCCAGGAGATGGAAATCATTGGGAACCGTTTTAGGACCTGCCTACCACAAATCTATACAAGGAAATTTGGGAAGGCAATCTGGGAAGAAGGAGCATTTAAGCCGGCATCTGATGGATGAGTGAGAGTCGGCCAAGATGCATGCAAAGGGAAGAGACTGTGGGCCAGGAAAGAGTTTGGCTGATTCAAGAAGAGCAAACTGTTATGTGAGACTGAAGTGTAGGGGTAAGGGGAAAACAGACCCCAGGTGAAGTTGGGACAAGGCGATGTAGGCGAGTCAAGAATGTTTGTCCTTCTCCTGAGAGCATGAGAAGTCCCCGAAGGATTTTAAGCAGGGGAATATGGATATGTAAAATGTATTGGAGAGGACCAAGTGGAGGAGGTGACATGATGGAGGCTATTATAGCCATCCGGGGGACAGATGATGCAGAAGGGGAAAAGATGTGATGAGTCTGAGATATAATTTGGATGGACAATTGACAGTCAATCTCCCAGCAATGCAGGTAACTGTTCAAATTCAGACTACTAAAACGTTCCCGGCAGATGAGACCCGATTCCTTCCACACTTCTTTCTGCTGTCATAAATGAAGTATCATTCTTTGGCTTTGTTTAGAATCTGGAGGAAAGGGACCCTTTTGGAATAAACTCTCAGGTTTCCTGGCAAAACTCTGGCATTGAGGTAGCTCATCGGATAGGGCCAGGCATGCTCTCGGCATGTGTGCATCCACCAGTCCCTTTGGTTCCACTTTATTTCTCCTGCCTCTTTCTATTTCAGGCAGTTGTAGAAGGTTCTGGTCTTCCTTATGTTCTTGTTACTTGCCATTTGAGATTCCCCAAGCCACTTCCCTCACCAGTTCATCCCTTCCAGAGGACTTCAGCACTGCTTCCCATTCCTATTTCTTTTCCCTCAGTGTTGATCTTTATTATTAATGAAACCTGTGTCTTACTTTGAGTTCCCCCAGGCGTAGAACCAGAGACAAAAATTTGAGATGTCATCTATTTGGGAGGTGATCCCAGGAAACACTAACAGGGGCGTGGGGAAGGGCGAAGGAGAAGAGAAGGAAGCTGATAAAATGTGTATTACCAAGGACGTTTCCACTGTGGGCAACTGGAGCTTAACCCTGCTGGGTAACTCAGAGACAGTGTAGAGCACGCACTTGGAGTTGCCCCACCTAAGGGATGAGGATATCCTGGTCCATCACTCGTTAAGCGTTGCTTGCTGCCTTGTTAGCCCTTTGGTACTTCCCAGCACAGGCTTAGTGGGCTTCTGTGGCCAGAAAAAAATCCTCAGGCGGGAGTCACAAGTGCTTGCAGCAAGCGGTGTTCATCTGTAGGATGAGTGTTGAAAAGATAAGAATGGAACCTAAAAAAACCTAATGATAATAGTAGTAAGATCTAAAATATTTTTATGTTATTAGTCTATTTGATCCTCACAGAAATGCTTGCCTATCCTTGACACATAAAGGAGCCCAACAAGTGTTTATTAAACTTGTTAGTATTGCCATTGTGTCAGCCAAGGTCTCTTAGCTTATAAATGTCAGAGCTAAGACTCTCACCAGGTCATCTGTACTGGGCCCATTGGTCTTTATACTATAGAACAAGGAATTGAATGTGTCGCTGTAATGTGGGGTCCCCCTTCCTCTGTGGAGACAACTCAGGGAGAAAGGTGGAATGAGTAATGTGGAAGACTGACTCTGCCAACATCACCATCTTGATTTGGGTCAGCCCAATTAACAGGGCCTGCCTGATAAAATTATGAAGAAGAAAACTCCAGAATGACCTCTAGGGATATACATGAGATTGCAGGAAGAGCAAATGAGATTGGTAAAAGGTACACACCAGCTTTATCTATCAAGCCAGAAGCATCAGATTGAAAAACAGCCAATTAGGTCCTATCTTGCCTTTGCTTCTGAAGACCAAACTAGCTTGTCCAGTTGGTTGTGGGGATAACCTACCCTTAAGAAAGTGCCCTCGCAACCCAAAACCGGTTGATTCCTTAGCTGTATTTATACTTGGCCATCATCTCTTCTTTTATTCTGGAAGCTTGATGTTCTTTCAGAAATGTGGGCTTCTAGGATAGATTCTAAGCAAAATGGCAACCGTGGAACCGAAAGATCGCTGGAGAGGCAGTGTGACTAAAAGGGGAAAACACTAGATTTGGGAAGAACAATAGGCTCCGTTTCAGCTTTCTGAGTAACTAAATGTGTGAGCCTGAGTGGGAGAAAGAGTAGGGAATGAAACTAATATCTAATACTCCTACTGTATGTCAGACACTGTCCATGATGCTATCACAAGCTATTGCAGTTAATCGTCACAACAGCCCTGTGAAGTCTGTGTTATCATCTCCTTTGTACAGAAAGTCCTGAGATGTTACACAGCTTTCCCAGCTATTAAGCAGAGTGAGCATTTCAACTCAATTCTGCCTGACTCCAAAGTCCTTGCTCTTTCCTTTCTGCTGTGCCTCAGTTTCCTTTTGTGCTTTATAGGACTATTGCATAAAATGTATAGGAAGTGCCTCTTTAAAGTATAATTTTCTCTACACATTGATGTAGCTATTGGATGAAGCAGACCACCCCAGCTCCTGCCCCTGTTTGGGAAGATTAACAACAGAACACTCCACTACCTGTGCCTTTACTGCGCAAGGTTGAAGGAGTCTGTCACCTAGGAGAAGGGCTCCTTGTCATTCGTAAATCAATGGGACACGATCTGATTCTGGTCAGAGTGTTAGCAAAATCCAGATGAAATTTTTTTAAGCCAGGGCTTTTTATTATTATTATTCACGTCAGGAGTGCACTGGGAAAATCTTTATCTGCATTAAAACACACGTAAGAAGAAGAGAGAAGAAAAGGCAGACAAGAGTGTGTCCTACATAGCATTTCTTTGAGCCATGCTCTGTTCCTCTGTAAAGTTCTTTGCTGTGCTCTCCAAAAAGATGGAATCTGGGTTCAAGGTTGAATTGCAGCTGGCTCCTGATGGAGCGTGTATCCCCTGAACACACCTCTAGGAGATTAGCCCGTCATTAAATATTTGTAGGATAACAGGAGAAGCCTAATTTAGTTTTTGTTTCTTTCTCTCTGTGGTTTAATCACAGATGAAAGAGACTAATAGCACTGCAGAGCTTTCTGGTGATCAAAGGCCAATCAATCCTCTTTGTGGAGTAATTAACTATTTGCTAAACTTGCAGAATTGATTTCCATTTAGGGCTAAGAGGGAGGGTTTTAAATGAAGACCGATTCACCAGGCGAGAGGAGGGAATCTCGGGGTTGATGCCAGGAGATACTCAGGGTGATGAATTGGAATCTGCTAATTAGAGACGGAAAAATACAGCCAGAACCTGGCCCTATTCAGGAAGGACAGACAGGAGCAAGGGTGGCTGGGGATGCTGTCTGTATCCGCCAAGCAGCTGTGTGTACTTGAAGCAAGGGAAGACTTGGCATCCTGTTCTGGGGACTAAAGTCTGGGTTGCAGGCCTATTCCATGCCACGTGTGGCCAGGAAGCCCAGGGTGGAGGTCTGCAGGTGATCAGCATGTGGAAGGGAGACACCATGGAATGAGTGTCCTGTATGGGTACATCCCACAGCCCAGAGCTGGGTACTGTGGCCATTGTGCACCCATGAGAGTCTATGCAGGCACTTGAAACTTGAACTTGGAGCCAGTCAAGCATTTGTTGGTATCTATGCAGATGCTCTGAGAATCTGATCAGCTAAATACACTTGGGACCTTCTATTAAAAGTGTATGCCATATATAAAAGTAGAAGACAAAGCATATAGGGGGCACGGTTATGGATACTTCCTAGATACAACCAAACACCTCATGGGATTGGTCTACCGGGTTTGAGAGCTTAGGATCATAATCTCATGGGACAGCTCAGTCAATTGGCACAACATAGTCCATAAAGACAGTGTACTATGTCCTAGTTTGGTGAGTAGCGTCTGGCATCTTAAAAACTTGCAAGCGGCCATCTAAGATGTATCTATTGGTCTCTACTTGTCAGGAGCTAAAGAGAAAGAAGGAAACCAGAGACTTAAAGAAAAAAACTAGTCTACAGAACCAGTAGTGTACATAGTGACATCACCTATCTTGAGACCAGAAGATCTAGATGGTGCTCGGCTACCACTACTGACTGTTCTGACCAGGTACTCAGTGGATGGTCCCAGAGAGAATGGGAGAAAAATGTAGAAGAAAGCTCATATTCCTAAAAAAAAGGCTAGACTTACTGGACTGGTAGAGATTAGATGAACCCCTGAGACTGTCACCCTGAGATGCTTGGAACTCAAACCACTACCAGAGGTCACCTTTCAGCCAAATGACAGATTGGCCTACAAAATAAATAATATCACCCGTGAGTACTGTGCTCCTCAAAATAATCATCTAGATGAAACCAAATGCGTAACATTTACCTTAGACCAAAGATGAGAAGGCTAGAGGGAACAGGAAAGCTAGATTAATAGAAACAGAACAAACAAAATGGAAATAACAAAAATGCTAATATATCGTGAAGAATGTAACCAAAGTCACTGAACAAAATGTATAGAAATTGTTAAATGAGAACCTAATTTCCTGTATAAACATTCATCCAAAACACAATAAAATTTTTCTAAAAGAAAAGTTTATGCTAGCTTAAAACTAGAAAGACTTGAGACAATCTGACGCTTCTTTTTAGGGCTGCCGGAAAAAATTCAGAATGTCCAGTTAAATTTGCATTTCAGATAAATTGATAAAAAATGTAGTATAACTATGTCCCAAATTATTTACTGTAGTATGATTATGTCCTAATTTGTTTGTTGTTTATCTGCAATTTAAATTTAACTGGGTGCCCTGTAATTTTATTTGCTAAATCTGGCAGCCCTACTCAGGTTAGATCTTGACCCTTAGCTTATTGAGTTATAACCTTTCTGAGCCTCAGTTTCCTCACTATGAATGAGAATCATAGTAGTGGCTGATTATTTTGTCATGAAGATTAAATGAAAGAACTGAATATGAAGTACTTCATACAGTGCAATGCCTGGCACATTTTCTGTTCAATGAACGTTACGCCTATCATTATAGCAGACACTACTTATTTGATAAATAAAAATAACAGTGTTAAATATGAGTAATGAATTTCTCTTTTCCTGTCTCCTCTTCTTCTTTATCCCCGACCTCCTTCTCTCTCTCTTTTCCTGACTCTGTATCTCTCCTCTCTTTCATTTTTCCCTGTAAGTTGGGTCAGAATTAAGAACATTAACTTTATTTTGTAAACTCCAGTACCTCTGTCCATTATCCCTCCTCCCCCTCCTCAGAGGGGCAGGATGGGTGTGCAGCCAGGACCTGGATCAAGGTACTAATTCTATGATCTTGGTCATACTCTTTAACCTCTCGGTGCCTCGGTTTCCTTGTATGAAATGACATTAATGTCACGTGTCAAATTAAATAAGCTAATATAAGAAGAGCACTTAGAAGAATGTCTGGCACATAGTGTGTAAAACCAGTTGCTTTGGTGAGATAAGTGTGTAAAAACCAGAATTGATTCAACTCTGACTCCTGGTGACCCCATGTGTGTCAGAGCAGAACTGTGCTCCATAGAGTTTTTAGTGACTGATTTTTTTGGAAGAAGATGGCCAGATCTTTCTTCTGAGGTGCCTCTCGGTGGACTTGAACCTCCAACCTTTTGGTAAGTGGCTGAGCACATAAGTATTTGCACCACCCGGGGGACTCCAGTGAGTGTGCAGTAAATGTTAATTTTGGTAGAGTCATTTGAGCCAAGGTGGATGCTGATTCAGCCCCAGGTAGCAAATAAATGGATGCAAGGGCCCAGCTTGGGTTTTCACAGCTTCACCATGGTCAGAGAAGCTCAAACTTAAGTGAAGACCAAAACGACTTTGTTGAGATGAGCCTCGGGGTGGTTTTAGTGTCTGATGAAAATGAGAACATTTTCCGTGTATCCTGCAGACCAGCTCTAACTGTTCTTATCGTTTGCCAGAGCAGAGCCTCCCAGCAGGTCGATTGTGATCGAACAGTGTTTCTTGAGAACTCAGATGATCGATTTTCCCCATGGTCACTGCCACCACAACCCCCTTGCCACAGCCCCGTGAATTCCCCCTGGAAAAAGGACAGGGCAGGCTGGGGATGTCCCTTCCGTGCTCTGTTCCACAACTCGCTGTCAGCAGCACTTCAGCCTCCTGACCACATGGCTTCTGGGAAAACAGTGTAGCTCAAGCACACACTCACAGGTTGGGGACCCTTGCCCTGAACCAGGCCAATTTAGGGTGGCTGAACGGGATAGCACTTCTAATTGATTAGTGGGCTGTGGACTTCAAAGCAGATGAGGTCCCAGATGAGGAAAAGATTCAGGAAGGCTGATTCTGTTATACTCCCTTTGTACTACCTCTGAGTAGCCGATCATCTCCTTTACTTAATGCTTCTGTGCCTCCGAACAGGGTTCCAGAAGCTTTACAAATATTAGCTCATTTTATCCTTGTAACAACCAGTACAGCAGGTAACTACTATTCCGCCATTGTGCAGATGAAGAAATAACAGGTACAGAGAGGTTAAGCTATTAACCAAGTTCACACAGCTATGAACCAATCCTTTGTTGTTACAGATCACTTTAATCCAACTGCACAAACAGTTGCTGAGAGCTATTTCAGACAACGCAGTGTTCTGAGTGCTGGATGCAGAAAGATGCCTTCGACTCCATCCTTGCCCTCTCTAGGTGAGAGGCACGAACCAAACAGATGGGTCTACGATATCACCACTCTGGTGATTTTCCAGATTATAAGAAATACATCAAATTGTCAAGTAATGAGGAAGTGACAAATGGAAAAGCAAATTGTGGCCTCTTGCCTTCACTGGTGTCCCTGTAACCAGCGAGAAGGTGTTTGGTTCGGCTATTCTGGCAGTGGTCTACAAGGTCATCATACCGCATAGAGGCCTCTGAGCTTTGGAGACCGGTTGAGGTTTAGAAGGTTTGGTAAGGTTCAGCTGGAAGTTTGATGGCTGTTATATGTTTGACCGACTTGGACCTGGACCAAGTGATTTGAGAGTCTCTGGGGGAGTACACTCTGCTAGGAGTTCATACCCTGGACCTGCCCCTGGCTGGCTGGGTGCACAGAGGTAACTGGAACTTTGCCTTCAGAGAAAGGAAGAGGTTAAACATCATAGTGTTTTAAAAGGATTCAGTTTGATTCTTTATTGTAAATTGAATTCACCTATCAAACAGCCAGGACTTGATATTCATAGGCACATGAGACCAGGGCCTCTGCAGTGCCTTGTATATAGGGGCAAGACGATGCCCACTTAAGACTGAGCTGCGTGAAATTCTCATTGCTCTTTAAATTATTTAGGAAGGGGGCAGATACGTGGCTGGCGGAAAAAAAAAACGTTTCCCAAGTGATGTTTGGAGCAGGCACCTCAGTACTGGCCGGAGCCTCTCCTGGGCTGACCAGGAGTGTTTAAATGCAGGGGCTGCCGTGAACTGACTCACTGCTGGATAATTACGTTAGGGACCAATACGGCCTGTTGAAAATCAATTCTGTTGGACCAGTGTGTTTGTTCGGAAAGCCACTCAGCCAATTCAGGAGTATATTAGGCAGCAGGCCCAGTGCGGTGACCTCTCCGGGATTGGGGTTGACACTTGAACGAAAGCGTTTGTCCAGTTAAAGGACAGTACTAGCAGCAGGCTCTTATCTCCCCTAAATTGGATTACTCAGATCTGCTTGTTCTCTTTAAAGATAGCTACTCTTGGGTTTTTTCCTCTCTCTTTCTATCTGTCTGAGATGGTTACCTAGTGATTACTGTTTAACTTGCCATCCCTATGTATTCTCGGACAGTTAACACTCAATGCCACCAGTGTCACTTCCCCTACGTGCGGAAGGTCATCTGATGGTGACACCTCCATTTTTCAGGTCACTGGTTGGACTGGTGAATGGGTTGAGCTTAGCTGTGTGCTCTCCTGAGGAGTTCGTGGTTGGCAAGACTGTGATATGCTTTCCAGGGAGCAGAGTACAGGCTCACGGATAGCACAAACCTCCCTTCGAACCCATCAATTCCCTCCAAAGGAATTGCTCCTGAGAGGCTTTCCGTGACTTGAAAGCTCTCAAACCTGCTCATCAGCCAACAACCTTTGAGTGGGAGTGTAACACGGCCACCATGACCACAGACAACATCTCCCTCTGCCCTCTGGAGCATTGCAGCACTTGATTAAGGGTTAGCATCCAGGAGTAATAAGGAGGAAGCAGTGGTTCAGTGGTGAGAATTCTCACCCTCCATGAAGGAGACCCAGGTCTGATTCCCAGCCAGCGCACCTCATGCACAGCCACCACCCGTCTGTCAGTGGAGGCTCATCTGTTGCTATGATGCTGAACAGGTTTCAGCAGAGCTTCCAGGCTAAAACAGACTAAGAAGAAAGGCTTGGCGATCTACTTTTGGAAATCAGCCAGTGAAAACTCCATGGGTCACAACAGTTCAGTCCCCAGTGGATCATGGGGATGGCACATCAGGATCAGGCAGTGTTTCGTTTCGTTGTGCATGGGATTGTCATGAGTCGGGGCCAACTCAGTGGCAGCTAACAACAGTAACATCCAGGAGGAGTGGTGGTTGAAGATGGTTCCTATGAGAACCCTGAGAAATCCCACACAGGGCCAGCTCTCTTGGCTTGAGTCTTCTCAACTACTCTAGGCCTGTGTATGGCATCACGAAGGCATTGGGAAGCCCAGGGAATCCTGCCTACACCTTTTGAAAGAATCCAGGAAAGACTTATTGCCACAATTATGGTTCTTTTAATGACACGTAAAATTAACCGCTCCATATATCCATTTCGTTTGACAGCCAAGGATTTCATTGTGATGAAAGTAGGGCCCTGCACACTGTTAGTGATTTACATCTCCCTATCCCAAACCCTGTCAACCAATTAGACTGCAAGAATGAGCAGCATCATTTCCTAATGAAGCTATAATCATGCTGCTCCCTCACCCAGAAAGAGCAGATAGTTTCTTCCTGAATGGAGAAGGTGATCATCAGGGGGAAAGGGTTTGAATAAATCACATATGATATCACTGCAGCTTGCCATAGGTCCATTCTAATCGGAGTCTAGGCTGATGGGGACTCAGCATCCCCCTCAAACTGTTTCACTTCAAAGAAAGCTGACTTTTGTGTGGGGGGAAAAACAACACGGTTTCTGAAATAAACAGTTGGAAGGCAGAAGTCCTAGATATCAGGACTGTGCTTTCAAGGATTGGCTGAAATGTGAGCCCCTTGAGGGCAAGAAAGGTGTCTAATTCACCTTTTCACCCTCAGCACCTAGACAGGGGATGTGATAGGTAATTGCAGGGAGAAGGAGACGAGATGTCGATGGAAGAAGGCTATGAAGAAGAAGGAAGGGATGGAGGACAGAAGAGGAGAGGTAAGGGAGAGAGAGAAGAGAAGGAAAGAAAGAAAAAGGAAGGAAGGAAGGAAGGAAGAGAGGGATGGGTAGAAAAATGGAGGGAGGGAAGGAAAGCTGGAGGATGAACTAGCACTCTATCCATGCCTCCTCACATATAAAAACTGATTGATAATATCTGTACTCCTTATCTCTAGAAATGATTGTGAACTTATTAAACGAGATCATGCGGGTGAAAGACATGGTGCAATCACCTTGCATTAATGCGCTGCTAATGATGCCTCCTGCGAGAGAGCACTAAACGCTGCACAGGACCTCACAATACTGTTTGATGGTGATGACTGTGCACTTGGCTAGAGGCAGTTCTCCCGATCAGTTAGTTCTCCAGCAGGGTGTCGGATTCCAGAATGACTCCAGGGAAGAGGAGAGAGGAAGGGTGTGTAACGAGCATCTGCACAATTCCAAGTAAATATCGTTGACAGTAATGACAATAGACCCTCCCAAGCCCTTCCCTGGCATTGACTCCAGATTTTAAATTTTTCAGTACCCTTCCTATGACGTATTGAAGGTGTAGAGACATTGGGGAAGCTTGACAGCTGTCCCTTAGGGGAGTCTTGGGTGGAAAAGTTTTAAAAAAATACTCCTTGGGAATTTGTTCTGCTTTGACCTGTGTTATTGAAGCCCCAAAAGGAAGGCCAAGAAATACAAGATCCTGTGGGTCCCAGACAGGATAATAAAACCATCCAATTCTTGCTTCAGATTCTTTTAAAACTGTATTTTCTCACTGTATTTTAATGATGTCATTGATTTTTCTACTGAACCAATGCATTGAAATGCCACTAGATCTCTGATTCCCTGCATAAATGCATAAAACTTGCCTTAAATGAGTGAGAATTCGCTGGACTTCTGATGTCTGACTTTACAGGGTTTTGGCCATGCCTCCATGCCTCTGTTGGTGAAGGCTGGTCATCCACAAGGGAATCTTCCCATCATTACCTGTGAACGAGAGCCCCACAAGAGCACCCAATGACCGGCAAGGGTTCAATCCGCACAGCATTTGAGTGTGTTGCTTGTATCACCTTGGCTTGGGTGGCTAATTACACTGTGTGCACAAAATAACACCTGCGAAGATCAGTCCACCCTCTGAACATCAGCCTCTCAAAGTCAACCACAAAGCTCTCTGGGTGAAACCCATCACTAGAAACGCCCGTGAAAACATCAAACACGGCTTCAAGTGGAAAGTGACTGAGAGTGAAACTTTAAAGATCAATGAGAAGGCTAAATTGAACCAAATTCTTTCAGGGTCTGAAGAGTATGGAGGTTGGGGCTGGAGGCTGGGGGAAGGGGGGTGAGTGACACACCCTGAGGGTGAAGGACCCTTGCTGGAGAGATGATTAATAACTCAGTGCAGGAAGATTCTCACTGAGCTTCTCCCAATTGCATGGAAGAATGGACAATCCTAGACTTCTCTTTAGGACCTGTTTCCTAACCAATTTCAAGTAAATTTGGAGGAGCCCGGTGCTTGGGATGTGATTACTTGGGGCATGCTTTGACCACCAGCAGAAAATAAACCCATGGCTCTTGCAGGTTGGGTGCAGTTTCCTTTTAAGCAGCCTGCCCACTCAAGTACAAGATTAGTAAACAAAGACAGAGAGGCCTGGTTTATAGTGAGAAGGAAGCAACCCACACTGGTCTTTTAAAAGGTGTTTGTGAAGGTGCTTTTTTTTTTTTTTTTTTTTTTTTTTTTTTCCCCTTAACCAATTCCCTGTCTAAGAATTGAGCTTGATATTCTACCAGCTTAAATATCAGAAGTTTTCACTTTTTTCTGTGTGTGCAGAATATCAGCTTAAAGCCTGATGGGAGTCAGAGTTCTTGCTTAGCATACAAAGGCTTATGAGTTTTATAAGGTTGGGGACTTTAATCTACAAAGTATAATTTAATCCTCTTTGAGCTATCTGTACCATGGAGCCCTGGTTATAAATAAACCTTACGGTTACAGTGGATGCAGCCACAGCTGCGTGCCTCCATCACTCACCCTTAGTAAATATTTCTGCAAAACAGATGAAATTAACTACTGTAACAGATAAATGAGAGCGTAGTTCTCACAGCAAATGTTTTACCACAGCAGTCATGCTTAAACATAACTGGTGGCTCTGAGTTGAAGCTCAGCCACCTGCCAACACCAGGGACTCTCTCGTTGAGCCCCGCCACACCTGGTTGCCAGTACCTGCCTACAGGCCATCGGGTAAGGAGGTTGTGTGAGGAATAGGCTGGATCCTCCATGCTCCCAAATGAAGCAGATGCTGATGTTATGTTAAACTGATTCTACAACAAAAGTATGGGCACCATTATGGATTTCAGGAATGCCAGTTTGGGGCACTGAGGCTTGGAGAGGGTCAGGGAGTAAAGCCAAGAAAAATTGGCAATTCCTTTGGGGCTGAAGGTTGTGCCAGACGAAAAGGAATGATTGCAGTCCCGAGTCTTTTTGTATGGGGAAGTAGAATCAGGTGGATGGCATTTGTTTGGGATGACATGAATTTGGTATCAACTGGCAAACTTGGACTTTATGGTCATTTGGAAGAGAAGACATTTGAGTGTTTCTCCCTGATATGATCCTGGTAACACAGAGACCTGGGTTTGAGTCTGAGTTCTTGCACCTAGGAGCTGCATGCCTTTGTGCTGGCTCTGAGCCTCCATTTCCTTCCCCTGTAAAATCATACCTTCTTATAGCATATGGCCATGAGGATTAATTGGATCCACCTGATTAATTGACCACTATCATTATCCGCATCATCATTATTATTATGGTCACAGTAAATAACTTAATGGTTATGGGGAGAAGAGACTCCTGTGTCCATGTTGGGTTCTTCAGGCCACGGTCTCGTTGGCTAGGGCTGTGGCCCCCGCTTCTAGGATCTGATAATCCAGGGGTGGCCCATTCCACAGCTTCGTTACTTTCCATAGCTGCTTCAGCCGGTCAGTGCTTCCTCTGGGCCTCAGGTGTCGCAGGGCTTGTCAGAAGCTGCCTATTCTGTGCAGACAACGGGGGCAGCACAGCAACAGGAAAATCTGGAGTGTTTTAGGTATGTGAGGTGTTAAAGGCCAGGATTCAGTGGCCTATGAGGGATACATGTTTAACCTGAAGGCTGGAAAATGTCCAAAATGCAGGCAGACAGGAGCATCAGTTGGACCCACCTGCTGTTCTGGACGTCTGAATGGGATGCTGAGGCTGGGGCTGGTTCAGCCAGGGCTTTCTCAACACTCCTTGCAAGGAGAGGATCTGCTCTTATGGTGCTGGGTCCCTGACCTAAGACAGACGTCGAAATCCCTTATCTTGGTCTGGGAGATATCCCAGGAGAAATGAAACAGAGCACAGAAAAATCTCAGTAGAAACTCCTGGTTTCTTAGGCTTAGTTTCACAGCTCAGAGCCAAGATGTTCCCAACCCAGCCATACCGTGAAAGCTGAGGCTGAGTCATATCCTAGCATTGTAGGATGCAGGGCCCTGAGCTGGAGCTGCTGAGGGATGTGGCAGCATCGCAGCAACTTCCGGGACTTCTCACTCACTGATTAACATCATATTTGAAAATAGCTGGGTTTAATTGGATAATATTAAATAATAGTAATAAAGCCCATTGCCATCGAGTTGATTCTGACTCACAGCGACCCTGTAGGACAGAGTAAAGCTGCCCCGTTAGGGTTTCCAAGGCTATAAATCTTTATGGAAGCAGATTGCCACATCTTTCTCCCAGGGAGCTGCTGGTAGGTTCTAATCGCCAACCTTTCGGTTAGCAGCTGAGCACTTTAACCGCTGTGCCACCAGGGCTCCTAAAAATAATAATAAAGGATTTAAATCCAAATCCGTAAGAAAACAGGTCCTACTCATACTTCTAAGCTAAGAGAGGAGCTACGGAGTTCCACAAACAGGGCAGGGCATCAATTTGTCCAGCTTGGAAAAAAAAAGACTTGAGAGACCCAGGTTAGCTCTACAGCACCCCCGTACCTGGTTAAGTGTTTAAACTGAGATGTAACAACTGTATTGCTCTAAAAAATTTATGAGCAATGTTTTTTATTCTTTATTTTCAAACTTACAAAAAAAAATAGCTAGTATTAAGAATTCGAGTATATCTTCTATCCCGCTTTCCCAGTTATTTACATTTTGTCTTACTTGCTTTATCATTCAAGTCTTCCCTCTTTTTCCCCCACCTCCATCCTCTGGCTATACATAGATAGGTAGGTGGGTAGGTAGATAGGTGATAGACAGATATAGATATACATACATACATATATATATATATATATATATATATATATATATATATATATATATAATTTTTGTCAGTCATTTGAAAATAACTTGATGATATTGTGCTCTTTTATCCCTAAAAACTTCAGCGTGTATTTCCTTAAGAAGAAGGATGTTATTTTACACAGTCACAATACAATTATCCAAATCAGAAAAGTGAACATTTACACAATCCCATCAACTAACCCACAGTCCAAATTCAATTTTTGTTCATTGTTCTGGTAATATGCTTTATCTAGGAACACATATTGTATTTAGTCATCACATCTCTTTACTTTCCTTTAAACTGGAACAGTTGCTCCGTTGTTCTTTCTCTTTGCCTTTTCTTTATCTTCCTGGCTTTAACCTTGACATTTTTAAAGAGTACAGGCCAGTTATTTTGTAAAAGATTACTCCATTTGAGTTTGTCTGACGTTTCCTCATGATTAGATCCAGGCGATGAGTTTTGGACAGGAATACCCCAGAAGCGGTGGTGCATCTTCCTCGGTGCATCGAGTCAGGAGGGGTAAGATGTTGGCAGTGCCATGACTGGTGACGTTATCATTGATTGTTTGGCTAAGGTGGTAGGTGCTAAGTTTCTCCATTGTAAAGTGACTATTTTTCCCTTTGTAATTAATAAGAAATTTGTGGGGAGATACTTTGAGACCCTCTAGTTTTAGCATCCACTAAGGATGCTTGCCTGAATCAGTTGTGACTGTGATGTTTGCCAAATGGTCATTTTCTCATTCTACATTTATTAGTTCAATTCAACTGCCAAGGAAGAACTTTCTCTTCTACCTCATTTATCTATTAATTTATTCATTCATTTATATCAGTATAAACTCATGGAATCTTATGGATTATTCAGTGAGTTATAATCCATTATCATTATTCATTTTGATGCTCAAATTGTCCCAGAGTTGTCCCACTAGAAGCTCTTTCTGTCCTTTGCACTTGGTCCTCTTCATTTTTTGAGCACTTTCTTATTTTCTGGAACAACAAGTTGTTCAGGCTCATCTTGTACCTTCCCTGCCCTGAAATCAGCCATTTCTCCAAGGAGCTCTGGATCCTTTTAGTGGAGAACAGAATTTAAAAGCCAAGATCTGGGCATCAGCTTCTGGGCATCAGGGCTGCTGGGTTGCCATTATATCTAGGCCCTCTCAATGGACAAAGCTAGCCATGTATATTAAAACAAACAAAAACGTGAGGTCATACCGATACCTTCAATTTCAACCCAGCAGGATTCTAGCCTTCCTCTATTAATACGTTTGTAAAAACTGCTTCTCTAATAGACACCTAGTTCCCATTTTTCTAAACATATTTGTTCATTTATCAATCCCAGAATACACAGGAAGTAGTTTTAGACTTGTTCACGCACCCACCCACCTACAGCCATTGAGTCAATTCCCACTCATAGCGACCCTATGGGACAGAGTAGAACTGCCCCATAGGGTTTCCAAGGAGCGGCTGGTGGATTTAAACTGCCAACCTTTTGCTTAGCAGCTGAGCTCTTAACCACTGTGCCAACAGGGCTCCCTTGCTCGGGTATACCACGGTAAAAAGACAAACCTACCAACCAGAGTCCAATATTGCTTTATACTTCTCTTTGTCTTTAGACGGAGGGTACATAGTCAGACACTGTATTCAAAAGTTACTTGGGACAGTTTTCCCTCCCCTCCCCGCTAATTAGCGTAGCTCTGTTATACGTTTGAAACACAGTTAGTTCATTTGTTTCTGTTAGGGGCTTTCACCCTATCCTTGTGGATTTTTGAGTATGTAAACATTAACATGGTTATGAAAGTCAAAACTAAATAAAAAGGCATATTCAGAGAAGTGTTACTCCCCTTATTAACCCTTCCCCCTGGGGCCTGCTCAGCCCTTGCAGATAACCAATCTCATTCACTTCTGGTTTTCTTCCCTCTTTCTTTTTGCTAAAATGAGTACGTACATGTATGGTTATTTCCTCTTCTTTCTTATACAAAAAGGAGCACACTATAAATGATTTTTGCACTTTACTTTTTTCGTTGAACAATATATCCCGGAAATCACTTCACAGAGCTCTTCCTCATTCTTTTTTTGCAGCTGAATAGTCCCGCCTTGCGGGGCTGTACCACAGTTTATCCAACCAGCCTTTTATCTGTGGATATTTAGATTATTTCCCATATGTTGCCATTACAAGCAACGCTATAATATGTAATCCTGTTTATATGTATTTTCATATTGTTGGACAGGTATCTTCAGGGTAAATTCCTAGAAGTGGGTTCTCTGGGTCACAGGTATACAAATATGTAGTTTTGTTAGGTATTGGAAAATCTTCCTCTGTGAGAGTCATTATCAGTTTGTATTCCCTCTAACAAGGTGTGACAGTGCCTGTTTCCTCATGACCTCACCAGTAGAATGTATTATGAAGCTTTTTAATATTTAGCAGCCTGATGGATGAGAAATACTATGTCAGTGTGGTTTTTTTAAACAGCTTTATTGAGATATAATTCACATACAATACAATTCACCTATTTAAGTATATACATCAATAGATGTTAGTATACTGACAGATAGCTGCAACCATCACCACAGTCAATTCTGGAACGTTTTCATCACCTCAGGAAAAAAAAAAAAAAATTCCCTATCCTTTAGCTATCGGCTCTGTACCCCCGCACCCCACCCCCTTCCGGCCCTAAGCAACCACTAAACTACTTTCTGTCTCAATAGATTTGCCTATTCTGGACATTTCATATAAATGGAATCATACAATATGTGATTTCTTTTACTTAGCATAATGTTTTCAAGGTTCATCCATGTTGTAGCATGTATCAGTACTTCATTCTTTTTATTGTTAAATAATATTCCGTTGCATGGAGGTCCCCCATTTTGTTTATCCATTCATCAGTTGATGGACATTTGGGTAGTTTCCACCTTTTGGCTATTATGAGTACTGTTGCCGTAAAGATTGTGTACAAGTGCTTGTGTGGACATAGATTTAAATATCTGTTGGGTATATACCTAGGAGTGGAATTGGTGCATCATGTGGTAACTCTATGTTTAACCATTTGTGGAGCTGCAAGACTGTTTCAATGTAGTTTTAATTTGTAATTCACTTATTATGTGTGAAGAACATTTTTTTCTTACGTTTAAGGGCTCTTTTTATATCTTTCTTCCCCCTGTGTATGAATTGTCTGTTCACATCCTTTGCCCATTTTTCTATTTGGTTTTTGGTCTTTTTTCACAAATTTTTAGAAGGTCTTTGTATATTATAGAAATTAGCCATTTATCTGTGATGCCTATTGCAAACATTTTCTCCATTTGCCATTTGTGTTTGTTTTTATGTTAGTTATGGTGTTTTTTCCATGGAAAAATTTTTTTATGTCATCAAATGTATCATTATTGCCTTTTATTGCTTCTGGTTATTAATTCAAGTTAGAAATTCTTTCTCTACATCCAGGCTATACAGAAATTCACTCCTGTTTTCTTCCAGTACCTGTAAGGTTCATTTTTTTCAAATAGATCTCTGAACCACTTTGTAGTATATTCTTGTGTGTGGTTGGAGATATGGATCTAACTGTATTCTTATCTTAATGGCTACCTAGTTGTTCCAGCACTCTGTTAAAAAGATCATCTCCACCCCAGTGATTTGAGATGCTGTCTTCATTGCAGCCTACATTTCCATATATACTTGGATTTCTTCCCTGACTTTATTCTAGCAGCCTGTTTTTTCAGGCCCCAGCACCGTGCTGTTTTTATTCTTATGAGCAAGTTTGAGAACCTTCTTTGGACATCTGTTCTTTTAATAAGACCCTTGCTCTCTGGAAGTGCTTCCTAATATCTAGGCTTCGTTGTTCTCCCCCGCTGCAACCTAACCTCACATCCTCTCCGAATTCCCACGGACCGAGGATTCTCTTCGCACACCCCTTCAGAGCTGTCAGGTGCTATGAGCGCTCTCCTTCTGTGCACATGAGGCCACTGCTTCCTGCCCCAGAGGTGACTCTCTTTCACTGACAGCCCTGACTGCCGACTTTACAAGCAGTTTGCTGGGTTTGTCAAGCGCTGCGGAACCATGTAAACACCCTTATTGTTTTTGTCATCAGCATCATCATCATCATCAGCTGAAGCGTCAGCTGCTTCCCCTCTTTCACCTGTTGTTTAGAGCGGATGAAGAAGCTGCTGAACAGAGGTTTTCTCTGTGGAATATGCAAAGTCATAAACCCTTATAGGCTGGCTCATGTCTTAAAGATCTCAGACAGGCCAGGAGAAAGATTGTCATATACCGCCTACTTTGTACGGTCAAGGGATTGATTTTTCTCTCAATGGTTGGACAAGCAGCTTCCCCCTCCCCGCCCCGCCCCGCCCCCCATGAATTTGCTATCCTACTCTGGGTGTGACGGCAAAATGTCTAATGGTAAAATATTATATTTATGCCTAAGAGATGGTTGTGAAAAAATAATTGTAGACTCTATGAACCTGTTTCTCCCACCACAGGGTCAAATACAAGGCTATATGCTCAAGACAATTAGCCACTATTTGAGTCCATTCAGCAAATGTCTGGTGAGCGACTGCTCTGCGTACAACACTGTAGTAGAAGCTGTGAGAAACTCAAAGATGGATAAGATAAGATCCTGTCCTCCAGGAGTTCACACAAACTGGAGGAAAAAAAATAGGGGGAGACATATATAGTCACAAACAACTTCATTACAGGCAAATGAGGATGGGTAAAAAAATAAAAATTTCTGAATGCTATGGGAGTATAGAAGAAAAACTATTCATTCTGGAGACTCTTTGGAAGAGATGAGACAAAATTGGCGTCTTGGCTAGTGTGCTGCTGTCATAGAAATGCCGCAAGTGGATCGTTTTAAAGAACAATTTCTCATGATTCAAGTGGCTAGAAGTCCGAATTCAGCATGTGGCTCTAGAAAGAAGGCCTTTATCTATTTCAGCTTCTAGTGGCCGGCAATCCCTGGAGTTTCTATAGGCTTGTAGATTCATCTGCCTCCATTGTCATCAGACAGCATCTACCTTCCCTCATATATGCTTACTTGATTCTGTGTCTAATCAGCTCTTTTCATATCTCAGAAGTGATTAGGTTTAAGAACACCCTACGCTGATATGACCTCATTGAAACCAGAAAACCAAACCCGTTGTCGTCGAGTCGATTCCTACTCATAGCGACCCTATAGGACAGAGTAGAACTTCCCCATAGGGTTTCCAAAGAGCGGCTGATGGGTTTGAACTGCACCACCAGGGCTCCATGACCTCATTAACATACAGAAAATCCTGTTACCAAACAGGATTACATCCCCAGGTATAGAGGTTGGGATTTCAACTCATATTTTGAGGAGACACAGTTCAATCCGTAACAATTGGGCTCTAAAGCATAGGTTGGATGGCATAGGAAGGTAATTGGATATTCAAAATGGCTTAAGCACAATCACAGAGGCAGAAACATATTGAGTAGAACGGTATGAAATTACTGTTTTGTAGGTCCAAACAGTCAAATATTAGCGATTTCATATGATTTAATCTAATAAGTCATGTTTGGGGGTGCTATAGACTGGTTGTGGAGCCCCAGTGGCACTGTGGTTAAGAATTCAGCTGCTAACCAAAAGGTCGGCAGTTCGAATCCACCAGCTGCTCCTTGTAAACCCTATGGGGCAATTCTACTCTGTCCTGTAGGGTCAATATGAGTCAGAAGTGACTCAGTGCCAACAGTTTTTTTTATTTTTTCATAGACTGGTCGTAGATCTATGAGAACTAATCAGCTGATCTGAAAGAGTTAAGGAATCCTACAAAGGAGAGATAGCTGGGCAAAGTTTTGGAAGATTTTTTAGTGTTAAGATGAAGAATCTGACTTTATTTAGCAGATACTAGCAAGTATGGACTAAGGAGTAAGATTCATTTAATTATTCATTTGTCAAATATTTTTTAATTCCCTATGATATGCCCAACCCCCTTGTGGAGGAAGCTCTGAGGACAGAGCCATGTTTTAGAAAAATAAGTCTGGCAGTAGTGTGCATGGTGGGCTGGAGGCAGGTGAGACTGTGAGTGAGAAGACCACAGCCTTCTAAGGCCTCTAGGAACTGAAGAGCAAATGAGGGCTTAAAGCATGGGTATGAAAGTGGAAAGAAAGGATGGAAGGAAAGCCATTCCAGAAATGGAATCGGCCCCAGAAATGGTGACCCAATCAAAGTAAAGGCAAAGGAGAAAGGACAGACCAAGAGTCTCTAAGGTGCCAACTCAGGAAAACTGGGAGTCTCCCAATGACACCCATCCATCCATCCATTCATTCATTTATTCATTGCATAAATATTTATTGAGAACCACTGTGAAATGAGCAGCGTTCCAGGAGCTGGGGATATAGCAGAGAACAAGATGTAGGCACACTCGTCTAGTGAGAAGAGCCTGGCAAATGAATAGATAAACAAATATAGGATGCAATGATAGAGGATGGTAAGCACTGTAAGGAAAAGTTAGGCATGGTAAGAGCACTGGGGAAGGTGGAGGAGATGCCCTGACATAGATAATCAGGGAAGGACTCATGGAAAATTTGACATTGGAGAACTCTGAACGGTATGGGAGACCCTGGGGGAAGGGAGCCCCAACGAGAAGGAACGGCAGCTGTAAAGACCTTGAAACAGGTACCAGCTTGAAGTGTTTGAGAAACAGCTGTAAGACCAGGATAGTTAGACTGAATTGATAAGGGGGGCAGGAGAGAGGGGGAAACAGAAGGAGATGTAACAAAGGGAGGGACAAGAGCATGTCATGGCAGGGAGTTTGTATTTTATTTTTAATGTGCTGGGCTTTGAGTTTGGAGAGGGATGGTCTGACTGATGACTTGTTGAAGTTTATCTGTCCCCTGTCTGAAGAATTGACTGTAGAAGAGAGGGAGCAGGAGAGACATGATGTGGTGCAGGTGGTGAGAAGTAGTCAGATTCTTGGTAAACTCTGACACTGGAGTCAACAGAAGTTGCTGAGGAATTGGACACATGGTATAAGGGAAAGGGGGAATACAGGGCCACCACTTAAGGAGGATGCAGGGGAAACAGTGGCCTCAAGGGAAGGCAGATGCAAGACAGTAAAGGAAGCATTTACAGGAGAGGTTAAGGGGATAGGGGAGTTTGTTCATGACAGACCATGGATTCTAGAGAGCATGGTATAAGCGTTTATGGGGTTTAGGGATGGACCGAAGATTGGGTCAAATTAGGACTCACAGCCAGGGAGGACAAGCATCTGGGAAAAGATGGATGATTTTAAAGTCTTAAACTTATAGATAAACCAAGGTAAACAGGAATGTAAAACACAATGGTTAGCGAATTGTTCATTTTTAAATGGTTAATTTTGTGTATTTCACCTCAATATAATTAAAAAAAAAAAAAAAAAAAAAAAAGGATAGTATTAGGCCCAATGGTCTTTTAGGGAAAAGTCCAGAATTACACTCATTCATGGGAGGTCCGTTAGGCAGGCAGTGGTGGTATGAAGTGGTGATCAGACCAGGAGGCCGGTGAATCCTGTGGGCCTGCCTTAAATCCTTCTGTGGGCACAATTATGGTTGGGGAGGAAGCTGTTGAATGAGTCAAGGGACAGCGGGGGTTTCAAGGGGTAAGGATAATGAGAAGAAAATTTAAAATTGGGGCCATTACAAATTTGATTAAAAAAATGATGACCCTTGGGAGTGGAGGGGATGAGGTACCAAAACGATGGAGAACGGATTCTGGAGAAGTGGGTGGGAGGTTTTAGACCTAGGTTAAATGAGATAACTACCACCCAGTGTGCTTTGCATGGTACCTGGTGATTAGGGTTAGTTCCCTCCCTTTCCATCACTTTTCATGGCCTCCAGCTTCCCCTCCAAACGCACACAAGTGGACTCTGCGAGACTAATGGGAGTATGCTCGTGGATCAGTATAGATCCATCTCCAGCTGTTAAAACAGCTTAGAGTACATGCACTGCTAAGGATGGCTAGAGGCAGAACTGGGCAGTGATTTAGAAGAAAAGGAATCTGTAATGTGTAGTTGGTGAAAACATGGCCCAGACATGTCAAGACCGTTGCAAAATCTCATGATGCTGAGTCCAGCTATTGGGAGAATTGACTGACAAAAGCTTTAGTATATTTAGGGACATTATTGTAAGTGCATGAAACTTAGCCAGAACAAATATAATTAATACCTTAATCTTGAGTATTCATTGGCAATCAACAGTAGTAACTGGGAGAATTTGTTTTGAGCACTTTAACTATAAAGTTGTAGATGGTTACATCGGTACCTTAAATATGTCAGTTAAATGAGAAAAAATATTCTTGCAGCTGGAACTTTGCTCCTGGTAATAGCAGGCAGATGCAGAAAAGGTACACCAGAGTAAACTATAAGCCTTTTGCTGAGTTCTTTATCACTTTATTTTTTAACCCTCGATCCTTTCCAATGTTTGCTGAATTGAGGGTTTAAAAATTTCTGGAAAATTTGAAGTCATAGGGAAAAGAAACTTGTCTCCAGTTATGTGTTTGGTTTCTTTGTTTTCTGAGGAAAATTATAGGTCCTAACACATAAGAGTTGGTAAATATTATTTTTACTACTGTTATCAGTACAACAATTTGGCACACTTTTCTTAAATTTACTTTATTAACCTAAGAAAATGATAGCATTATGTATTAGTTTTCCTGAAAACTAATCATACTTGAGATGCTTAAAACCATGGTTTCTTCACGTAATAATTGGTTACACATTTAATTTACCTTAAATGTTTTAAACTTGGACTCAGATAGAGCTGCTGAGTCGAATTTTTTGCCATTGTCAGAAGTGGACAAACTCAAGAACAAAACAAGCCCTCAACATTAGGATGGAACAAAGGAAGTTCTTCTGTCAAGCATATTCAGAAAGCATTTATTTTCCAAAAAGAATGAGAAAAAGGGATCTCCTTACCCAGTTTAAAGGAAGATCACAGGACTGGAGAGAAGGGGCCAGGTTCAAACTCTGAAACCTTTCCACTTGCTACCAAGCTTCTGCATGGGAGCCTCCTGAAGTAGCAGCTTCTTGTTTCCAATCTCAGTTTCTTCTTTCCAATCTGTCTAAGCACAAAAGAGCACAACTATGAGTGGCTACTTGCTGGGGGCCCTTTGAGGAACAAGCAGAACAATGGCCCCTCTGCCAACCTCGGGGCTGAAGGCGACAGGAAGTTTACGGCAGTGAGGGAAGCATCCCACTTCCTTCAGTTGTGAGAACTGAAGTGGTCTCCTGGAAGCAAAACTGCCTTTCGTTCTTGCCTATAAATTTATTGTTCTATTTGTCCTCAGCATTTAGTATGGTTAATGAGTTTTCTTCTGCCCTCACCATCCCCTCACTCCTTAATCCCCTGCAGTCCGTCCCTGCCTCTGTGAAAACAACCCTTCCACAGGTCAGCAAATTCAACAGCCTCATCTCCATTCTTACCCTGTTCAGCTTATTCTCAGCATAGAGACCTAGAGGAGAGCTGATGACCCCTCTCCTTTCCTAGAACCCTTCTTGCTCTGGCTCTTGAGACTCTGGATTCTTCTAGCTCACCTGCCTTTTGGGTTAACTTTTCTGTATCTCCTCTTTGTCCTTCTGTCTCCCCCGAAAGTTACTTCCTTGACGCCTTCCTCTTTTCTGTAAAGTTTCATTATGGACATTCTCACCGGTTCATTTCTATGTGCTTGTATTAGTTTCCTAAGGTTGCTGTAACAAGTTAGCAAAAACTTGGAGACTTACAACAGCAAATTTATTCTCTCACAATTCTAGAGGCTAGAAGTCTGAAAGCAAGGTGCCAGAAAGGCCATACTGCCTCCAAAGACTCTAGGGGAGAATGCTTCTTTGCCTTTTCCGGTTTCTGATAGCTCCTGGCATTCTTTCATTTACAGACGCATCACTCCAATTTTTGCCTGTCTTCATACCGTCTTTTCCTCTGTGTGTCTTTTTCATCTCTTGTAAGAATACTCTTATTGGATTTAGGGTCCACCCTAATCTAGTATGATCTCATCTCTACCCTTACCTTAATTACATCTGCACAACTCTATTTTGAAATAAGGGCATAACCTGAGGTTCCAGGTAGACACGAGTTTTTGGATGACACTCTTCTACCCACTGCAGTGCCTCATCCCCAAAAAACATCTCTAGACTTGACCTCTTAGAGACTTCACCTGCTAAACATCTCTACCTGTATGACCATCAGGAAACTTAAACTCAACAGATATAAGATGGAATTCAGCAAGCTACCCTTAACCTGATCCTCCTTTTGTGTACCTTCTTTCTCATAAAGGTACTGTGATCATTAAGGTTGTGAGTCAGCTTGGCTGGGCCATGATGCTTAGTGGTTTGGCAGTTATTATGTAGTTTGGCAGTAGTATGATGATGCAGTCGTTTCCATGATGATATTTGATATAATGTGATCACTTCCATGATGGGATCTGCTGTGAGTTGCCAGTCAGTTGAAAGGGAGTTTCCTTGGGAGTGTGGCTTGCATCGAATATAAGTGGACTCTCTGGCAGGGCTTGGGGGCTTTTGCTGGCTTTGGATCCTGCAGCTGGCTCCTGTTTGTCTGACTTGAAATACCTACAATACCTTGAAATACCTCCTGTTCTTGGGACTTGAGCTAGCAGCTTACCTGCTGTCTTGCCTGCTGATCTTGAGATTCGTAGGTCTTTCCAGCCTGCGAGCAAGAGTCTTGTTGTCTGACCTGACAATCTTGGGTTCGCCAGTCCCTCCAGCTACGTGAATCAGGAGAAACCTCTCTCCTGACCCACAGACTTGGGACATTCCAGCCTCTACAATCATGTGAACCATTTCCTTAATATAAATATCTCTCCCTCTCTCTCTATATATATATATGTTTTTCTGGTGTTGTTTCTCTAAAGAACCCAGCCTAAGACAGGAGCCATTATGTTTTTCTTTTTTTTGGTCACCCGGTATAAAAACCCCCTTTGACTTCTTCTTCTCCTTCATCACATATCTAATTTGTTGCCAATTCCTGTTTTTCCTGTTTCAAGCATCTCTCTTATCTGGTGTCTCCTTTTCCATTCCATTTGCCATTTACTCCTAGTTAGTTGTTAGCTACCATCGAGTTGGCTCTAACTCACAGTGGCCCTGTGTATCACAGAACAAAACGTTGCCTGGTTCTGTGCCATCTTCATGATCATTGGTATGTTTGAGTCTATTGCATCCATGTGTCAGTCTATCTCACTGATGGTTTCTCTTGCCTATGCTGGCCTTCCACTTTACCAAACATGATGTCCTTCTCCAGCAATCAGTCCTCCCTGATGACGTGTCCAAAGTAAGTGAGTCTAAGTCTCAGACAATATTCTGTGATCTATGGCATTTTTTATTGGCTAATTTTTGGAAGTAGATCACCAGGCCTTTCTTCTAGCCTGTCCTAGTCTGGAAGCTCCACTTATCCTGTCCACGAGCAGCCCTGCTAGCACTTGAAATACCGGTGGCATAGCTTCCAGCAACATAGCAACATGCAAGCTACCGCAGTGCAGCAAACTGACAGATGGGTGGTGGACCCCTAGTTTAGGGACCTGATTATCTCTAAATAATCTGAATGACCTTTAACTGCTCCCTGCACAGATATACCCTCATTGTCCTTCTTTGTCAAGCTATCCTATATCCACCATCAAATGAATATTCCTAAAACAAAACCCTGATCAGGACTCTAGTAGGCACCATCTACATATATTTAGTCTCTCTCCCCTAAAAATATTTAGTAAATAAATATGAAAGGGAGATGAATTGATGGAAAGAAGGAAGCAAGAAAAGAAAGAATTGCAAGGAAGCAACCATAGGTTTATTCCTAGGTTTGTTGCTAATCTGGCCTCTGGAAAATCACTGATATTCCCTGGGCCTCAGTTTCCCTCTTGGAAATTGTGAAACTCTTACTACCACTTTCGTTGTATAGAATATATTCTTCATGGACTGTCTTGAGGACTTCATGAGCCCTTGGTGGAAAGAGCTCTCTATGCATGTATTAATACCATTGTCTCATCATTTTAACAAAAGGTGGTGGCTCAGGTCAAAATCAATGTTTCCTGGTCAGATTGTCTTTTTACATCTGGTAGAATTAATAGTCTTAAACATCAGCAAAGGATTTAGTTTTTCCTCCTGACCAGATAAATAGTTTTGAGAGAACTTCCAAGAAGGTTTGTTTGATAAATGAAGTTGAAAGTGGCAAAAAGAATATTAGTAAGTTTTTCTGTCAGTGGTTGTTTAACCAAGGACCTGTGTTACTGGAAAAATGTACAATCCTTTGTGAATTTAGATACTCCAGAGCATCTGCAGCTAGTAAGAATGGACAAGCCAAGGCTCCTGATTCATCCTCACCTAAAGAAAGGGCAGCTTTGGGCTCTACATTGTTATCTACCTGATTTAATCGCTTATGAAACAAAGTGTGGGTTCTCTCCTATCCTTCAATAGTAGACAAAGAGTTGGTATAATAATATCCCCCTCCCTGTATATAATACTCATACATAATCTCCATGCCCCAGTAATGACCTCCTATGTATTTAATAGCTCCAATTTTCCCCTAATCCCATTGTTAAACCTCCTGCTTTTTTTATGTAGCCCAACTCTTTCAGCATACCAGAAATATCTCCCGGTTAGATCTTCCTAGTGAAGGAATCTTGGGAAAGAGAATCAATAAGCATTCTTCACTGCTTAGACTTAACCACTGATTCACCAACACTTCTCCTATGTTACCCTGGTTTCTCCCTTCCAGATCAAGGGTACCACTGTTGAGGTTTACTTATGGTGGTCTTCTTTTAACTCCCATAGTCAAGTTATTGAAAAGAACGTAATGATTTAACTCCCCCCTTCATATTGTCCTTAAATTATGGCATCTTATCTGCACTAGGCTCATTTCAGATAACTATAAAGGTAGCAGAAATTACATATTTTGTCTTTTTTGATTTACTACATCAGCAGTTCATGTTCTTCCAAAAAAAATCATCAAGACTTGTAGGTATTTCCATCACTGAAATAAGTTGGAGAGTTACTCCTCTTAGGAACATTTCATGGATAGATCATGACACCCATGAGACAAAGTTGTCCGTATTGACCACATAGTGTGGTTTTATTCTATGACTGTGAAAGAATGAAAGATTTTAAGGCAAAAGGTCAGAGATGGCTCAACTCAGAGCACTTGCCTTAATGACACTGAGGAATGTTGAACACGTTGTTTCCAATCATCTCTCTTGGTTTTCTGCTCTTGGGATGCCCTTTCTACAAATGCTGTCCATAGTTTTTCCATCCAGGATAACTGACCAGCAAGAAAAAAAGCAATCATAGGGATTTATTAGAATAAGACCAAAATGGAGAGAAGCACAAATGAGTATGGGTTTAACGCTACTCTTCCTTTCAGAAGGGACAAAGCCAGACAATGGAGAAAACCGTAGTTGCCTAAGCTATTGTGTTGGGATCTGCCTTTTAGTCATCTCTCTTCTCTTTGCCAGACCATGATCATAAATATAGCGGCTTGTCCTCCCCAGCACCAACATGCCCTTACCGTCCCCCCCTTACTTGGTGATCATATTAAACATATCCACACCCAACCATGACCCTGCAAGCTCCTCCCAATTCAAGCCAGCTTTCAAAATCCAGCCAGGTCATCTGTGTCTTAAAGAAGACCCTTAAATGACAACCAAGGCAGTTCCTGACTGTAAAACACTAACACTAGTCCCTCTCCCTGTCCTTATCACATTCTCCCATGTGATAGTCACTGCAATAGACTATCTCAAAACATTCATGAATTGCTTGCCTCCATTTCACATTATCTACTAACAAACACACTTTACCTATTACCCTTAACAACACCTGTAACCTTTCCCTTCTTTAATATCTATGTTCACCACAACCTAACATCATCCAAATAACTATATCAGTTAACCTGTGCAGATTAATTATAAAATCCTATTTATTCACTGTTACCACTTACTTCTCCTCCTTTCCTACCTGGTCAATAGCTGCTATTTAGCCCTTTGGTGACCCATGGGACATACAGCCGCCACCTACATTCTATGCCTCTGGAGTTTCTTGGGAAGCTGCTTTCCCACTTATAGTGTGTGATACTACAAGGCTAGGGCCTGCATGGCTGTTGGAAACCAAAGAAAATGGATGTGTGCCGCAGATTACTGTTTTTACAGGGTATTGTATTAGCTGGTGCATACTGGAGGTATGATTTTTCATAACTTTTGTTTCTTTTGGCCTTTTTAGTGGGAAAGAAGCTTATATTTCCTTGTTCCTGTGTATTGTTTGGAAGTTATGTCATTCACAATGATTCCATGTTCTCATGAATACCTCATTTTCAGGTGCCATTCATTGTACCCACCTGTAATCCCACCAGTTATACCCCCAGAGTCCATAGGGACATAGGTGTCCCACGTAATCCTACTCCAGAGTCCATAGAAACATAGGTGTCCCACATATTACCCACAATACCTACCAAAAATTCAGACATGCTCAATGATTCAGCATGCCTTCCACTACTGAAAACACATGGTATCAAAAAAAAAAAAAAAAAAAAAATTCAAAGCAGAAAATAATTCAGTCACCAAAGGGCTAGGTTACCTGGCTATTTCCCCTGCCCATCGGTAGGTGGCTCAAGACTCCCTCCACTCTCCTCCCTATCCTGCCCCAAGTGTGCAGCTCCCTCTCTGCTCTTGGAGCAGCCTGCTTAGGATGACCCTACTTGATCCCTGTTACGTTCCTCTGGGCTTGTCAAAGGTTTGCATTGTGTCCCTGAGTAGCTAGGACATGCCATGAAGAGTGAGCACAGCCCAGCCCTAATCATGACAACCTCAGCCCCAGTGAAAGATGAATAACAACTGCTCTAGCCAGTCCCAGAAGAGCCCACTGAAGACGTTTGTTTTGGAATAATGAATATGGAAATTTGGAATCCATAATAAACTGCCAGCAGTCTTTCAACTCACTCGTGCCGAAAATTCGAACTCGCCTTTCCCATAACTTGTCACTTGTGTTTTTTATTGTTCGATATGTAAACAAGGCCGGGAAAGCCTTTGTTCCTTGGTGCCTACTTAGATTTGCCCATTAATCCCAACCCCCCCGCCCTGCTCCCTTTCCCACCAATGCATGCAGTATTACACAAAGCAAAAGTCATTAATTTTTATCTCTGACTATCTGTAGGGTTTTTAATGTGGCCTGGCTTGCTTATGCACCACCAATTACATGTCATAAGTGCTTGTAGATGCTGGAGCAGTATCATGGGCTGATGAATCACTGCCTCCTCTCCTGATTAGTATGCAAGGGGCCGTGTTCTTCTTTGAGCAGCTGGCATGCCAATGAGGATCTGGCTCCGCCGGTCAAGGCATCTGGACATGAATTCAATATGGATTGCTTTAATTAAATGGCTAAGCACACAAGACGCTAAGAAACAACTCCATCATTGAGTGAAACTTGAAAATGTAGTCGACACAAGCAAGAGGGTGGAAAGGGTAGGAGGATATTTCATCAACACCATCCACTCTACCTAAAATCCTTGAAATCCCCCTGCGTGAAGCACAGCCACTTGGCTAAAAGCATGATGAATTGAGGAATCCACAATGAAACACTGGAAGTAAATCTAGTTCATCACCCTTAAATTTAGAAATCAAAACAGCAGAGCAAAACTTACTCTTCTAAGGTTTTATTTCAGCTATGCACTTGCTTGCAAACTATGGATGCAGCTGATTTAAAGAAGGAAGGATGCACTTAGAGCTGGGTGGCAGAGTCCTGTTATACCCGTTACCAAAAGTCCTGGAGGAAGAAGACTCACTATAGCTTCTGAAAATATTAGTAGGGCCCATCGGTGTGCTAATTGATTGAGGAGGAGAAGGGGGAAAGCAGCATGGGTCTTCACTTTTCACTGGAATGGATTTTGCTTAGATCAGACAAAGTATCTGCCAGATTATGTTCCCTTTCAGCCTGTCCTTTATTAGTGTGTTTCAATAGGGAAACAAATGGAATATTTTCATAAGGCGGTAGATGTTGCAGCAGTAACCCCGGTTTATTCTTGTAATAAATTTTCTCTTATTTCCACCCCACATGGTAATTGACTTGCCTTCATATTTCACTGGTAGGTAGGATAGAATAAACAAAGTGAGGACTCAGAATTCAAACAGATCTGGACTCTAATGCCAGCTTCATTAATTTCTAGCTATGTCGTCAGGACAGGGCAGTGTTCCGTTCTATTGTACATAGGGTTGCTGGGAGTCAGAACCTACTTGTCAGCACCTAAAAACAGCATGTCCTCTTAGGCAAGTTACTGGACTTCTCTGAATCTACCTACCTCACCAATACTGTGTGAAGATTGAGTTAATGCACGCCAAGACTTTAACACTCAAACATGGTGGATACTATTAATATCTTTGTGGAATGTGGTCTTGTCAAGCGGTGATATTTTACTAACCAAAGGCAGGAAATACCTGTTTCCTGTAATTGACAAGATTTACCTATATACTCTAGTAGGTATTTAAAGAAGACCTTTAACAACCGCTGCCCCTCTGGTTTCTATCCATCCTCTACTCACCGTCAAAGAACTGGTACCTTCTGTTGATAATATGCACTATAGATGGACCAGGGGCTTTATTTTCTTTTGTAAATAATTTATTAAGACACCATTGTTAAAAAGGCCCTGAGGCACTCTGCCTTTTAAAAAAAAAAAAAAGCATCTGAAAATGATAAAACAAACTCAGCATTCTGGCTAGGATCTGCCTTTTAGTCATCTCTCTGTCCTTCACCAAACCACAATCATAAATATTTAATAATGGCCCATCCTCCCCAGCACCAACATGCCCTTACCACTCCCTAAGTTGGTGATCATATTAAGCATATCCACATCCATCCATGACCCTGTAAGCCTCCCTCATTCTGAGCTGAAAGGTTGATGACTAGTAAAGAAAGTTAAATGCTTGTGTCTGTGCTCACCCTATCCCTACACAGTGCGTAAAATTCATACAGGATTGGAGCATTCCATGCCAGCAAGTCCCTCAGGTTCCTAAGAGTCCCCCAGGGGCAAAGGACAGAAAGTAAACTACTCTAGTACAAAAAATTAAGTTGAACTACACAGGGAAAGTATGTGAAATTGCACATACTCTTTGTGAATTGCACTTTATGAATTGATCACAAAGATTCCATTCCAGAGCTACTCAGCATTTGACACATGAGCCTGCCAGGTCTGAGCTGAACACAAAGGCAGTATTTTTGCATAATAAGGCAAGATACTTGTGAACTCTTGTTATTCTCCTTTGGGTGTTTAGAAAAGGTAAGTCCAATCTAGGTTCTCCTTGGAGCATCATCAATTCACCTGAAGGTGCCAAGGTCTCCTTTGGAAGGAAACATGTTAGCATAGATGGCTGTCATTGGAGAAGGGACCTGAGTCTACAGTTCGACCCGGTCATGGGTCATCAATGGTTTCAAAATGGTGGGTCCAGATCTCCTTCTGGGGAGGTTGAGGAGGGAACAGAAGGGGGTTGTTTGGTTGAGCACTGACTCTTTGAAGGGTGGGAGTGGAGTTAGGGAATGAGTCATAATACCTGGTCTCAAGGAGTAATCGGGATACTGAGCAGCAGTCATTGCACTGAGTGGGAGCATCACAAGAGAAACTAGTCTTCTTGGCCTTAAAATCGCCTCACTTGCCATTGATTGCTTCTCCCTGTGCCGAGTAGATAAGAGGAAGGGTAGGGCATACCCAGAACTCAAGAATAATTAAGCCAAAAGGCTTATTCTAAAACTACTATTCCCACAAATGAAAACTGAAAATAGTTGCAGCATTAAGACTCCCACAATCATTTGTCCAGGCTTCTTTCTTGCTAAATGTTCTGTCTTGTGTTATTTAGAGAGAGCCTTTCAAAGGTTTGTGATACATGGTTTCTTAGGAGTGGGACTTCCCTTTTCTCTAGGAACGTTTGAGTCCTATCCTGGCTCCTTTAGAACCACAAATACTTACTGAGAACTATCTACAATGTCAAAATATGGAATTTGATGAGTTTTCAAAGGAATAAGTTGCATTTATCTTTTAATCTCCAAGCAATGTTGGTGTGAGATGTTTTAATGTACTAATTAATATGCTGAAGACCCAAATGAGGACTGTAGCTTTAGTTTTTTAAACAATTTTATTGAGATATAACTCACATACCGTAAAATTTACCCATTTAAAGTATATAACTCAAGAGTTTTATTTTCACAGAGGTGTGCAACCATCACCACACTCTAAGTTTAGCACACTTTTTATAACCGCATACCCATTAATAGTCACTCCCCATTCCTCCCTGCCCCCAGCCCCTGGTAATACTAACTACTTTCTGTCTCTTTAGATTTGCCTATTCTGGGCATTTCATATAAATAGAATTGTACAGTGTATGGTTTTTTGACACTTTCATTTTTTCACTTAGCATAATGTTTTCAAGGTTTATCCATGTTCATTCCTTATAGCTTTGGTCTCGAAACTCATGTGCACACACTACTCATGAGAACTGAAATGTCAGCTCAGAATGAATTTTTTAACTTGCTGGCTGTTGGACATTGGCTGTTATTGGGCTTTAGGCTTTACATACATGGCTCAGTGTCTTCTGTTCCACTATTTAATTTCCTTCCAGCTTCCCAAATTCTTGAACGGACATTGTATGTGATATGAGATATTACTCTTTATGGGTTTTTTTTTGTTAGGAAATATAAAGTGTCATTGAAGAAAAAAAGCTTTTATAAACAGTGATTACATTGGACAGTCCCAATATTCCGGGTTTTGTGAACTTCCTTTCATGGAAAATGGCTTGGAAGGAAATGACCACGCGTTGTATAAATGCAATTAGACTAAGGAACTTAGTGAGAAATGCAATTAGACTAACTTCCTTAGTGAGAAAGGAAGAGCTCTGAAGCAGGAGTGAGGAGATTGTACCTTACTGCCGTCCCACCACTCCAGACCTTCAGTTCTTGGACGTGTGGCTCAGCTCTCAGCTTCTGGCTCCTTGTCTATAGAGTGGCCATGTCTCCTCCAGACTTCAAGCCCCCATTGCTCGAGGATTAAATGCCAACTTCTTAGCGTAGTCACATGAAGCTCTCACAAGATGGTCTCAACTCACCTCTCCAGCCTCATCTCTTTTATGCATTTGCAGTTTCAGGGAAAAGTCCCTAACCCTCTCACAAGTGTGTCTCTGTATATGTTGCTTCCTCCACCTGGAGTACCTTTCTGCCTTTCTCTTCTAGGAAAACCCTTCCTTCTCATCTTCTAAGACCCTACTCAGATGTCCCATTCTTTTCAGAAAGTCTTCTCTAAATCCCCGCTTCCCAGAGTTTCCAGAATTACCCCCTAGATCCTATGGAACTTAGTCCATATCTCAGTGAGTGTCATTATCATATTATTTGTTTACCTACCTGTCCAAGCACCTCCCATGCCAAATCTTAAGCAATCTTCATGGAAAGGACCTCCAAGCACCCAGTACTTAACACCATGTCTGGGGCCATAGTAGACCCCTAGAAATGTTTGTTGAACTTAGAAATTAATTAGTTTGTGGCCTTGATGTTAAATTAACCATCCACTTCTCTCCATCCTCCTGTCACCGTCGTAGACTACACTACCGTATTGCCTCTTGCCTGGACCACACAGTGTCCCCATTTTCATTCTTTCTTCCTGTAATCCTTTCTACACACAGCAATCAGACAGAGGTTCTGAAAGGGTCAAATGAGACCTAATATACATGAAAGAGATGTGCAAATTCTAAAAGCACCATACAAATATAAGGTTTTTAACTGTTTAATTTTATGCCCGTCCGATTTTGATTTTTAGAATAAAAGTGATCAAGAGAAGGGTAAATGTTACATCCCTTGAGATAATTGGAAGCACTCTGGGCTGTCACAAAACTGGGACTGAGAACAACAGGATGCATGATTGTTTTCTCAATCCTGTGCTCCACATCAAGGGCCTAGAAACTCTTTAACTTCACCTTTCCACTCCCCATGGGTCTCTGCTCCAGAAAGTCTATATAATTCTAGCCAGAGACCCTGGAATCACAGAGTTCAGCTGAAGCCATCATTTCCACATCTCCCAAAGCCTTATACTTTCCCTACCAGGGACCTTTCCTACTTTGTGTAATGTTGAGTAGTGGCTGATGTCATATTCATCTTAAAATCAGTGGGACATTGTCTTTCCTCTCATTTTCACCCTTGAATTATCTTCTCTTACTCCATCATGCTGCAAGAAAGCTCCTGGGCCCACTTGACTTATTCAGTTTCTGTTACGGAAACTACCTTATAACTTCTTCCCACCATGATCTTCCCACGAACTTGACTTTATTCTTTCTTCTGTGAAAATTTTGGCATCTTCTCACGATAAGCACTGCAAATAAAAGTATGAAACTGCCAATACACTTATGAATCTAACATTTATAGTTCTTCAAAGAAGAAGCTACTGAAATCTAAATGCCTCGATCCACCTGCGTCTCTCCATTCTAGATTAAGACACCATCATATCTCTTGCCTGAACTATGGCAAGATTCTCCCTGTTTCCATTCTTCCCTCCTATCTCTACCCAGAAGTCTGAGCGGTCTCCTTTAAAAACCAAAAGGGAGGAAGGAAGGAGTTATATCACAGCAATCCCTTACTTAAACTCATGCAGTTTCCCCATGGCATTTACATGTGAATCCAGATTCCCTAACCTAACCTGCAGCCTCCATGTGATGTGACCTTGGCCTGTCTCTCCACATTGTCTTTTACCTCTCTTCCCTGTCACAAACAAAACAAGCTATTCCCTCCCCTACTTGGGACTTTGTACTAGCTATTCCTTCTGCCTAAAACATTCTTCCGCCAAACTCTCCTTCAGCTAGCTCCTGCTTGCCATTCAGTTCTGAAGTTAATTGTTACCTCTTCAGAGAGCACAATTCTCCAAACCTAACGTATTCCACTGTGTTAGTCAGGATGAGTGAGGTTGTGCTGTGGTAACAAGCAACTCCAATATTGCAGTAGTTCAGTAGAAAAAAAGTTTGTCTCCCTCCCTGATGAGGGTCCAAGCAACTCTCCAGGGCTGTCGTCCTTCATACTTAGCAATCTATGCTCCAACTATCTCAATACAAGGCCTCTTCTGTGATTGCCACAGCAGGGTTAGAGAGTTCTGGAGAGTCTCTCAGTGGAAATTAAATGATCCAGCCTGGATGTGATTCTATTTACTTCCATTCACATTTCATTGATCAAATCGTGTCACATGGCCATGTCTAATGTCAAGGTGAGTGGGAAGTACAACCCTCCAGGTGTCCAGAAGTGGAGAAGACTGGATATTGGTAAAAGGTGGTAATGCCTACAACACTCACAGATCCATCCTAAAAGCCTGCAGCAGAAAACAGGCCACTCACTGTCAACTTATCCAGGATGGTTAAAAAGTGGGTTGAGCCTCTTGCCCTCCAAGAATGACACCGATATTTCAGAGAAAACAATCCAACAATAGGAAGCCCTAACCCTACAAGTGAATTTCAGCAAGATTTCTCTCTGACTCAGTTGCTGCCATGGGTACTAGTCTCCTCTTATCTACCCAGACTTTTAGGTCTACTCTAGGGTACTTGGCTTCTTGTCCAACCCAAACGCTCTTGTCAGCCACTCTAGTTACTTTTTCACTGATGTTATAGATGTTCCCATCCACTGGACTTTTTCCTGAGCCAACATCAACGTAAATCATCTCCACTACACTTGGGCCTTCTTGAGCCTTCTTGGGCCTACTGTAGGGCAGTCATCAAGTAAGCAAACTTGGACTTCCATGGAGGGATGCCGAGACATTTCAGGGGAACCCTTCTAGTTCCTGAACATGTCTTTTATTATCTTGTCCCGTTCTCTTAATCCCAGGCCAGCATCGTTACCTTTGCCGTTAGCTGATATTCTTCATGAGATGAAGGAGACCCTCTGGGAGCATTTCCTAGCTTATCCACCACTTACCCAAAATGTCTGTTTGGTATCTCAGGCCTTCACTTGTCTTAGAGGCAGAAGGTGACCCCCTCCTCCATTCTTCCTGACATTAGTATACATGGTTCTTGCCTCTTTGCAGACTTGACAGTTATCTTCCAGCTTCCTAGATTCTGAGTCCCTTCCTACCTGCTGCTTTTTCTTTTACCTTAAGATGTGCACAGTCTCCCCTAACCTGGCAAATTCTACACACATCTTTGTCATTTATTCAAATTACTGACCTATGTCTTCCTTCATTTCTCAGTCAAACGTCCTGAGCGTGTGGTCCATATTCATTACTTCCATTTCTTTTTCTTTTACTCCTTTACCTTCCACTCTCTCATTCTGTTAAAGAATAACCCTGAATACTGTTTATCTCCCCCACTTCCTTCTTGAAGATTCACTTCTTCCTTGGCTTTGGAAATTCCACACTCTTTTGGCTCAACCTCAACTGCTCTGAACACCCTTCTTGCTGAGTACTCTGGAATAAAAATGGTTGCTGTAATCAGGTGATTCTTCTCACTAACCCTCAAACAACAGTGCTGCTTCTTTCCTCTGTCCCTTTGCCTTTGCTGCCCCCCCGCCCCAAAGTATGCCTTCTCCATTCCTGTCAGCTGTGTAGATCCCACCAGATTGTATGGAAGGGCTATCTTTTCCATTAATCCTTTCATGGTTACCCCAAGCCTCCATGAACACCCTTCTCCTGAATCTGGAACATCTAGACCAGAGGTTGGCAAAAGTTTTTGGTAAAGGGCCAGATATTAAATATTTTAGGCAGGCAATAAGGTTTCTGTTACCAATACTCCATGATACCATTGTAGGGATAAAGCATCCATGGACAATAAATGGGTATGGCAGTGTTCCAGAACACAGATGGCAATCCAGTTTTGGCCCACAGGCTGTAGTTTGCCAGCCCCTGTTCTGGATCATTTTCAACCTTACTCTCTTAAGTAGCTCGTTACTTTTCACATGTGAACATCTCGTTTTTCAACTAAATTCTAAACTCTTTGAATGTAGAAACTTTTTTTCATAGTTCTTAGTACTTTGAAATGCACTTAACAAGATTCTATAAACTTTACTAGGTATTCAGTAAATAGAGAATGAATGTGTGTAGAGACAGGCCTTATGATGAGTAGGCTGCTCAATAGTTGTTTCACCCATCATATCTCCCATCTCATATTAGAAGTTCGGTATTTTCTGTTGTAGTTCTTCCTAAAAAACACTTCCCAAACCAAGAGCTGTTGGAGAAGATTGGAAATGAAGAGCAACTCTGCCTACACAATAAGAAGCCACAAAATAGTTCTGAATTTGCTCTGCCACATCAGCAGGAGAATGTACGTTTCTAAGTCTCCTATTCAGATTTCGGCACCTCAGTGTCTTTCTATCACCACTCTACCTGATGGGACCATACATCAAGACGTGCTGCATAACCTTATTATTCTGTTGTGGCACATTTAAATGGGAAAGTTTCTTTAAACCTAGTTGCCTCACCATTAAATGTGTGAAAAGTATATCATAAGCTGCAAACAATAGTCATGAGGATTCAGATGCCTTCTCTCTTTCCAGCACTTTCTGACTGATTTCATCAGTGTCGGGTTCCCCCCCACCACCACCACCTCCCCCACCCCGTGTCTTCATTATGAAGACCAGGCTGGTAGAGCAGGCAGGTCAGCAGGCCCACCATCCTTGCTCTCCAAGCTGTGTGTGTGTGCAGCTAATGCTACCTGCTTACTGAGCAAAGTCAGATCAGCCCGCGCTGGGGCTGTGCCGCAGAGGGAAGCAAATGAACTGTGAGGTTGGGCATTGATGCCTTCTGGTGGGGAAAAATCACGAATTTTATTCCCAGCCTCTACCTCCGGGATTTTTATGTGCTTAACGATTTCGTACACTTTGTAGTTATTTTGGTCCTCAGGAGAGAACATGAGTGCAGCTGTCATGGAAAGTTGATAGACACCAGAAGGTTTCCCTCTCTCTCTCCGTCTTTTTTCCCTGCATACAGTTTACCGGTGCTTATGAGGAGATGTGGGCCCACTCTTTGGAGGAGAGGGACAAAGATGGCATTTTGTCGGTAGTCAAAAGATAACACAAAAGGAAAGTCACCTAGCAGGGGAAGGCAAGTTGAGCTGCAGACCCGTCATGCCTCTCTAGGGGGCATTGAGGGAAGAAGGTTCTGGAACATATATGTCCAAGTTGTGTCCTGCACCGGACTTTTCCAAAACAGGTGAAAAGCCATTGACCTATTGTCCAAGAGTTTATGATCTAAAAATTTTGCTTTCCTCTATTGCTAAAATAGCAGTGGACTGGCCAGGTTAATAGGGAATGACAATAGTTAATAAAATGTATATGTCCTGGATTGAGCATACCTGTTTACAACTATTGTTAGTTGCCATCAAGTTGGCTCCAAGTCATGACAGCCTTGTGTATAACAGTGAAAAGTTGCCCAGTCCTGTGCCATCTTTATGATCATCGGCATGTTTGAGTCCATTGTTGTGACCACTGTGTATTTTCAGTGCCTTCCAACTTAGGGGGCTTATCTTCTAGCACTATATCAGACAATATTCTGTCATGATCCATAAGATTTTCACTGGTAAATTTTTATAAGTAGATAGCCAGGCCTAGTCTGCCTTAGTCTAGAAGCTCTGCTGAAACCCATCCATCATGGGTGACCCTGCTGGTATAGGAAATACTGGTGGCATAGCTTCCAGTATCATATTAATACGCAAGCCACCACAATATGACAGATTGACAGATGGGTGGTGGTTATAATGTTGCCTGACTTAATTCTGTTAATAATCCAAGGAGGTCAGATACTCTTACGTCCCCATTTTTCAGATCAGAAAACTGAGACTGAGAGAGGTCACCCAGTTAATGAGTACCAAAGGAAGTCTCCACTGCAAAGTCTAGATTCTTAACTCCGGAGCTGTCCCGCCTCCCCACAATGGAATTGCTTATATAGACTTATGTGGAAACCAAAGTCTGTTATGAAACCCTAGAAAACATTAGAGAGCAATGTTCTGCAGCCTAGGACTCAGGAGAAACATGGCATTGGGAGTGGAGAGAAGGAAATTTATGAATGGTGTTTGGGTTTGCTCTCTACCCCATCTGCTGGTATCAAAGCTCCATGTCCCTCTTCTCTGGCACAACAGGAGCTCCTGGGACCCTGGGGCCCCTCTCTTTGATTCCCATGCACCTAAAGCATTGGCACAAAGTAGGTACCAAGTCAGTGGTGTCAGGTCAAACTAAGCCCTCTGACTGTAGAGCAATTCTTATCAGAAGCAAAATGACAATGCCAGGCTTCTCCTTTGCTGTGTCTTCAAACCAGGAGACGCTTGTGGCTTGTGAGGCCTTCACTTCATTTTATGGAAATGAGATTTTAGAATAAAGCACAGCCAGCCATAGAGAGGTAAGAAGGGTGGCAGAATCAGTGAGGGAAGCAGGAATTTTAGGGGCTCAGGCATCCCACGGATGGTTTATGAGATCTCTCGAGCCCACCGTGGAATTATATAGCCCTGTAATTCCTGATTATCTCTTATGTATGCCACAGCAGTGCTTGCTAAACAGCAGAGAGAAATCAGCCCAGGTAGATAGAAAGGGGTGTTGGGATATTATCTGCAGAATTATCGCCACCCGCTCAACGTCAGCCGGGTCGGGGGGGTTGTCACTGTGTTAAAGGAAACATGAAAGCAGTATTTCCAGAGGAAACGCTCCCCCACCAGCTCTGATGTGATATGATGTGGACCTGGGGCTGTCATGGACTTTTATATTCAATAAATAAATGCTGTGTAATTTGCCACCCTCGTCGTCATTAGAGTATTTTATTTAAGTGGCAGTAGCTGGGCTGTTCGTTGCAGTGACAGTTCATGGGTTTGGTTTAGTTTACTGTTGATGTTTTATAGAGCCATGGTACAGCAGGCTCATTTGGAATGTTTTGTTTTGTTTTTTTTAAAATAAGGGGTCATTAGTCCGATGTGCCAGTTTGGACGAGGAATCTCATATCAAACAAAAGTCATTGTCCGTCTTCTGAATCTCAGGCTCTCAAGTTAGTTATAGAGCTGAGGATTTCCTTTCATAGTGATTGTATCCTTGTGGTCTTTCCCTCTTCAAGACCTCCAGCCTTTTCCTCCTCCTCCTTGTCTCCCTCATTTGTACTGGATGCTAGTCTCTGTCCAGCTCTCTCTGGAGATAAAGACTTGCTTTAGCATACGGCGCGCTATCCGTAATGCAACCGAGTTCACTCTCATCATTTTAATAGTGGACCTAAGGTATGTTGCCATGTGAACAAGCCATCATGTCACCATAGCAACCGGCCAGATTGCAGCACACCAGTCTGAGGACTGGACCTTTTTCCCCCCACCCCCGCTCTCTCTCTTCCTCGCCTGGGCTCTTTCTTTTGTTAAATTTGCTGAAGTGCTCACAATAGGAAGATTCAGTCTGCTTTTTCAAGCAGAGTTTCATTTAAACCTGTAAATTGTTGTATAAACAGAAAGGCCAGTGTGGCACTAGACTTACTTTCAAAGACGACTTGATGAGGACTTTGAATCTGGACCCCACCCCCACTCTCTGCCATGCCTTACAGTTTGAGCAAAAAAGAGACGATCACAAGTATTGGGGGCATTTGGACTTAACCAACCCCCCGCCCCTGAGTTTCTTCTTAGCTTCCCCCAGCAGGACTCCGTGACTCTCACGTATGGGCCTGGTGACCACAGCTAGCCCTCAACTACGCTCGGAAGCCCTTTGCAGTTTCTGAGCTCCGTAGGACCTGAATTAGACCCAATTAAAGATGTGGATTCTCCTTCCCCATTCCCTATTGCCAAGTAACCTGTGCTGATTCCGATTCCAGCCACTCCGGGAGAGCAGGGATGTTGAAAGGACAAATGATAAAGGGACATGTGTCGCGTCCGCCTGCCCATATTCATCAATGTTGCTTGGCCTTTGATGCTCCTAACCTTCTCATCTTTGTTCGGGGAAGCATAAAGAATCATTCTTCCAGAGCCTCACATCTTTTCCCATTTTTTTCCTTGCTCTCTTGCACATGGTGCATCTATTACCTGCTCTGGTCCTCCTGTGTCCCCCTGCCCCCACCCTCCACCACTCCCCGCCCCTCCTGCTCCTCTTCCCTTCCATGGCATTTACCGCTGAGCTGGTACTGACGAACGCGCCAGGCTGTGTGTGGGCCGACTGCAGGCTCAGCTGCAGGCAAGTGTTAGTCGGGTGAACTGTCCTCCATGGGCAAGAAGGACGGGCTCAGCTTTGTGCATAAAATTACAGCAAACAAGCTTCAAATAACGCAGGACACTTTCATAATTGATTTATGCAGGGGTGCTGAAAGTTCTATTACCTTTTGTTTAGCTCAGGGGGCCTGACTATGCAATCCATTGCTGAAACTAATTACAAGATATAATTAAACTGTGACACAAAGATATTATACCGTTAGTTTACTAATGACACCGCGAAGCTGTACCACCAGCACAGGACAGTGATTACGCTTCATTTATTATTTATCCTTTTGCTAAATGAGACACTGACATTTTCAAAAATTACTTTGAGGTTTCTTAATTGTCAGCAGCAGGATGGACTAGAAGGAGATCTCCTTCCTCTTAGTTACTTATCCAAACCTCAGAAGCGTTATTAGCCAAAAGAAAAAAGAATAAGGGGGGGGGGGGGGAAGTAAAAACAGTCACCCAATAGTAATAAGTAAAGCCTAATTGCATCTTTGGATGTTTTAGGATTTTTACAAACAGCACTCCATAGCAGATGGGATTGCTGACCCAGAGCTTAGGTCCAGGTGAAGTAAAGCCTTGTCATGGGGATAAAGGTTACTCTTACTCTGTAACTTGGACAAATCCTGGTGGCTCTGGATGTGTGGGAAGGAGCCAGGCTGTGAATGACTGGAAGGAAGCTGACCCCACGGTTCCCGCCTTTTCCAGGAGCCCGTGTCAGCAGTCAGAGAGCAGGTAGGGCTCTGATACTGTGTTATTATTGTTTTTACAACTTTCCCCCTTACACATTTTTCCACACGAAACTCCTTATTAATGTGAATGACATGGAAACTTCTGTATGTGAGAAAGGTCAGCTCTCCTTATGGAAAGGACCAAGGTTAACGTGTGTTTCTGGTCTAGCCTTTTCTTTCACATCCTCCACAGGTGGGAAGATTCCACGTAAGGGCTCACTTACCCCAAATGGATGCTTTCCCTTTACCGTAAGAGGCCGTAAGTTTTTTTTTTTACTGTAAGGTTTCCTTGCTCCTTTTCCTTAATTGTTGGTATCGCTCTGGCTATTGGCAGAGGGTGTCCTGGAGAACACTGGGAAGTGGGATTCCCTCTATCACCTCTTAGGCCTGGAATTCTCTGGGCCCATTTATTTACCACCCCTGCATCTCCATGCATGACCCTTGTTTTATTACCCTCTCATTTATCACATTCTCAGAACAATAAAAGATTAATTTACTGGCTGCCATTTGATGAGTTTGGGATGCCATGAGTGTGTGTGTGCGCATGAGTGTGTCTTCTTACGGCTCCATCTGGATTTGGCATCCTACAAGTTACCGCTGGCCCCGAACGGCCACTAACCTCTCCGTAACCCCATCGGTGATGCAATCCCTGCAGCCACTGGTCGGCTTGAGACAGGCTTTAATTTCTTCTGAGTGTAATGGCATCCGGCATCTATAATTATGCTATTTTCTCTCCTGTGCTGATTAAATACGATTTACCCAGAGAGCTAAATGATGAATATTTGAGTGGAATGTGTTGAGCCAATAGCTGGTAAAATAGCCACAATAAATAAACCTCGAGAGGGGAGGGGACCTAGGGAAGGCTATGACTCTGCCACGTAACATTAGCGAGTGCAAGTGGAAAAAAAACAAGACTAATACTAAAGCCAGAACAATACCGCCACCCCCCCCGCCCCAGCCCCCAACTCAGCCTCTGTTTAAAGGAAAAGCAACCGTGCAACCTGAAAATCTCATCTGGGATCTTATTGAGCCTCAGGAGTAGTTATACTGTCAGACCCCGTATCAGTACCAGGGTTTGGTGGTGTTTCCAGCCTTCCAGCCCTTAGGAAGAATCTTCATTCCATAGCTTATAGCTGAGACAGGGAGTTCGCTATCACCTCTTCCCATCACCCTGGGCCTGCTCATCACACGTCTCCTGTGTTATTAAAAAGTGGCCTGGCTTGTCTCACGATTCTTCCTTCTGTATCCAAGATTCACCAGTTGAGCCAAGTGTCTGTGCCCAAGTGAAATCTCTGTGCCCAATCTGAAGAAAGGACCAAGACCCAATACCAGAGCCAGCCAGAAAAACTTTGACAGCATTTTCCCCCGCTTAGCCCAAAAAACAAACCAAGAATCTTTAGGGATGACAATTTATATCCCCACCATATTATAATTTTTATTCAAAAGTATGCCTTGAGTGTTTGTATCGACTGGTTAAGAATGTAGCGTGAATGTGGAGGCCTAAGCATAGCACTGTAGGGAAGTGTAGACATGTAGGTGTTACAAATTAAGCAGTTTATCAGCAAGAATTTTTTGAGGTCACCAAAGTACTGGATAGAGTGAGGCTATCCCCAACCGTATAAGACAAGGTCCTTTCTTTCAAAGCCCGTAGAGTGTTATTTGGTAGGAAAGACCTATACACATAAAAGCATTTGAGAAGAATGCCAAATAGCATCTGCTAAGTATTGGGTTGAATGGTAAAGATTACATAAACCTTCTGAGGTCAGAGAAAGAATAGGTCATTGTAGGGTGGGGGTAGCAGGGAAAAGCCAATGCAGGCAATGATCCCTGAGAAGGACTGCAAAATTGTTAGCGTGAGGGTGGATATAGAGAGACAGGAATAGAGTGGCTGCTGCCGCAAGCAAGAGAGGCAACAATGACCTGTATTCAAAGTCCAGTGCCCCATTGCCTTTATATTTGATTGCTTAAGACCCCCACTTTTTATCCACATTCGGTTTGGCTTTCCTCGATGACTTTCACTGACCTCAGGGTTATACTGCAAGAAATTAGGCTCACAATGGGAATTTCCCGCCGGGGTGAGAGACCTGCGGCCTTTGATGGAACATGTAGAGTTTGGGTTAGACTGGGAGCTCCTGGATTTGTTCTCCCCTTAGCATCCATCTTCTTTGTGATGAAACAACCAAGAAAAGACTGTCCTCTGAGAGCCTCCCATAGTGGACTGGCCAGTGTGGGCCGGCTGTTGATGGCACTCACTGAGAGGCCAGGGAGGCTAGACGAGGCAGGGTCTGTGGATCTCACATATCCTACTTTAGCAGTAACACCTTCCTCCTTGCAACTCCCAGCGGGGCTGCAAATGGATTTAAAAGCCTCTCTTACACATAACTGCAAACGGGAAGTGAGTGGGCAATGACATCCTCATAGGGAAATATTCTTTGAGCATACGTTGATGTATACAAAGAAAGCACCATTTCCTTAGGCACTTCGCATTTGTTAGTCATTTTGCTTTCCTTCCCTCTTTTGCTAACCTTGCTTTTTTCTTTCTTCTTTGCTGCTGAAGGCTCGTATAAGAAAACCATTGTGTTTCTGTTTGAGTCTGTTTCAATGCCTTTTTTTCCGATACCTGGTCCCATGGTATGTTTTTGTGCTGCTTTTTGTCTGTGTTGTCTTTTTGTTTGAAAATTATGTGAAAGATGAACTACCAAAAGAGTATACTTTGGATGGTCCAAAGAGATAACTGGTATTAACAGAAATCTGGCAAAAGAGGAATTTAAACTGAGAGCTTCAAGAGGTTTTTCCTATCAGTGAAGGGTTTAGTAAACCAAAAGGTAGAAGAACCCTTATCACAGGAATTGTGGAAATCAGGGCCAAACTCAAACCTCTGTAAATATAACGGCACATGTGCTTGGACATTCTTCGCCAGGTGGGAGAAGCTGGGAAGAAATTCCACATAGTTGAATTATTTTAAATATTCTGTATTCAAAATACAAATTGCCTAACGAGTATGGAGGGTAGGGGGTGGCAGGCGGTTTCTTTCAACTTACGGAAAAGTGAAAAGTGCTCAGTAAATCCTTTTTCAGTTGAATTGAAAGATAACAGGAGGAAATAAAGGTATTGGGTCTACTCGCCTTTGATCTGTCGAATATTGAGAAATGTCCTAGAATGACAGGGGCTGTCTGGAAGAAGAAGTACAATGGCCGTTTGGTGAGGGGGTGAGCCCAGAGGCTTCCTCCTTTCTCTCCAGCCAGCTTCTTCTCCTACCTCAGTAGGTGACCTCTGTTCTTCCCTTAATCTCTCATTGCTGGACTGCATGCAGTTGAGAGAGCAAAGAGCTCAGGAGAGCTTCCTATAGGAGCACAGACCATTGAGCCAGGTGGTGGGAGTTTCCATCCTGGCTGTGCCATTGATTAGTTGGGTAGCCTTGAGCAAGTCATTTGATGTTTCTGGGTTTCAGTTTCCTCATTTTTAAAATGGGGGAAATAATCATACTTACCTCCTAGGACTGTTGGGTTTGCCTGAAACACAGTATATGCAACCTAAATGTTTGTGGCCATTACTAGTACTACTGTAGTAATGACAACGACAGCAGCCATTAGCACTGCTGTTAATAATACCACAATGGAGTCCAATATATCAGCTTTTAAAATCGGTCCCTTGCTGCTTATTAGCTGTGTGGCCTGAGCAAGGTCCACAGCCTCCCCAATCTTCGTTTTCCTCATCTATAAAATGGGAATAAAAGTAGGAAATACCTCCTACCTCATATTATTAAATGAGTTTATATAGGCTCGGTGTTTTGAGTTATAGTTGACACAAAGCAAGCACTACGTAAGTGTTTGCTACTGCAGATATTATAATCATGGTGACGATAATGAAGAATATTACTATTTTTATCATTACTATAGAATCTGACACAGTTATTGGCTGTTTGCCCTGGGCAAGGTATTCAACCTCCCCGAGTGTGCATTTCCTCATCTGGGAAATAGGGTTGATATATAATAGTACCTTCCTTACAAAGTGACTGTAAGGAAAAAATTAGGTAGAGCACGTGAAGCACTTCACACCATTCCTGGCCCATGTCCATGGAAAGCACTCAGTGGATGTTGGCTGCTCTGCATTTGTTCGTTTGTTGAGCACTAAGCACTGGGAAAGCATTAGTAGCAACGCTACTCTCTCCTTTCCCTGGCTCTCCAACCTCTCTACAGCAACCCTGACACACTGCCATTCAGTCAGTGGTGGGGACCCTCTGACCTCCCAAGTTAATCACCCCATTTCTGGGCAACTCAGATTTACAAGAGTTTTCTCTTTTTGTTTGGAAAGTATGTGAAAGAAGATGCGTTATGTAGTCATCCTGAGCGATCAGTGCTAGCTCCGTGCTCTGGGCCCACACAGAGCATGCCCGTCCCTCTTCCATCTGACAGCCCTCCAAATATTTGAAGACAGCTCTCACATCTCTCCTAAGCATTTTTGTCATCAGACTAAACATCTCTAGCTCTTCCACCCTTTCATCACGTAACACAATTCTCAAGCCCCTCACCATCTTGGTTGCTCTCATCTGGACCTGCTCCAGGTTTTCAATGGCCCCCTAAAATGTATCATATAGGACTGCTTTCAACACTCCAGATGGGCAAACTTGCCCCAGAGAGGACTGCTACATACTTCATCCTGGTACAGCCTTTTATTAATGTAGTCGAAGGTTGCAGTAGATCTTTTTACAACCACATCGGGTCTCTTCTATTTTATTTTGAGCTTCGATCGGCTCAAGCTCTGTGTACATGAATTGGTCACAAGCAAGACCATCCTCCTCCTGCCTTTGGCAATGGAAACTTTGAGCTTCTATGTAAATGCCTCACAGTCCAATTATATTTCATCTTGTTAGGTTTGGCCTATCTTCCAACCTACTGAGATGTTTTTACAGAATATTTATCACATGTTTATTAAGAGGTAGTTCATGCTTATTGTAAAATATTTGAGAAATACAGAAAAGTGAAAAGAAGAGAATAAATATAACTTATATCACCATCCAGAGATAATCACTGTTGGCATTCTGGTGACTCTTTCTCGTCTTGTTTCTTGTTTGTGTGCATGGTGTGCGTATGTGTGTGCATTTGTTCTTATAAAGTTAAGATTGCACTGTATATACAGTTTATTATTCCTTTTTTTCTTCTAGTATTATATTGTGAGTGATTACCTGTATCATTAAAGAATATTTGAAAATATGACTGCAGGGTGCATCCCATGGGCGTGTGGATATTTCATAACTTAACCATTTCTCTATTGTTGGAAATGAAACTATGTCCAAAATTTTGCAGTTATAAATATAGCTTCAATGAACATCTTTGTCTATGTAATGGTTTCTCAACCTTGGCACTACTGACATTTTGAGCGGGGTCGTTCTTTATTGTGGGGGCTGTTCTGTGCATTGTAGGATGTTTAGCAGCGTCACGGGCCTCTCTCTACTAGATGCTCCCCAGTGTGACAACCGAAAATGTCTCCAGACTTTGCCAAATGGTCCCTTTGCGTTCGTTGCTAACGCCATCAGGTAGATTGTGACTCGTGGAATGTCCCCTAGAAGGGGTTAAATTGCCCCTCCTAATGGAGAACTAAGGAGCCCTGGTGGCACAGCGGTTAAAGCACTCAGCTGCTAACCAAAAGGTTAGGAGTTTAAATCCACCAGCCACTCCAAAGGAGAAAGATGTGGCAGTCTGCTTCCCTAAAGATTACAGCCTTGGAAACCCTATGGGACAGTTTGCTGTTGATAATGAGTCAGAATCAACTCTAAGGCAGTGGATATGCGTAATGGAGAACTACTGATCTATGTCTCTCCATTGCATATGGAGAAAGGGAGACAGTGGGAATAATCTCCCCAAGTTCAGAGTAAGGGATTGCATTGTCAGTAGAGAATTTAAAAGCAATAATGAAACCAATGAAAAATTCATCTGTTTTTTATTATCATTGTGTGCCAGTAATTCTAAACAATGTCAGTAACAAAATTCTCCTTCCTGCCGGGGCAGAATATTCTCATTCCACCACACCCCCGACCCCATATCATGGGTTTGCCATCATTGTCTCTTTTAGAAAGTGTCTCGAAGCAAGTTGTTTGTACTCCCCAAAGTTTTACAGAACTTTTAATGAAACAACTCTCTTGGTGAATTTTGTTTATTTTGTTTTGTTTATAGCTTCCTTGATCCTCACAGGTCACAGATCTGTTGAGGACAGGGCCAGGAGATCATTGCTACACTCAATCATCGTGCCCATCTTTTAAGCACTATTTTCTTACTGGATCGAGTTCAAGAAGCCTAACTCCCTCTTCTCTTAGTGTGTGTTATCCCCCAGGTTCCTGGACCACATGCCTGAGAGCCTGGGTCACCCTCCCTATTTTGTCACCATATCTGAATATCCTGCTTGAGAAGTCCCTGTCCCCATTATAATACTCCAAAACATGTTCCCATTATAATACATCTCTGCTTAAAAAATTAACTTTTAGTGTCTTCATTTCCTGTTAATTAAGCATGAATACCACTCTAAACCGTCCCTTCCAAGACCATCAAACTTGATTTCCCACGCTCCCCTGATAGGCCACTTCTGCTGCATTGGGCCAATCTCCTTGCTGTCCTCTGAACGTAGATTAGACTTCGTGGCTTGACATATGTTGTTGTTCCACTTCCTTGGAATGTCTTTGATTCCCTCTGGAGACCCTACCCTTGGGAAGCCTTCTTGGGTTCTAAATTCCTCATTGATAGTCTTCTTTTCTGAACTCTTGTCTTGATTATGTCATCTGTATTGTATCTTATCATGTCACATCACTTTGCACTAATTTATGTACTATGTATTTCTAATTGTTTTAGTAGCCCAGTCCCATTCGAACTTCCCCCAAGGGATTTCCAGGGCTATAAATCTTTATGGAAGCAGACTGCCACATCTTTCTCTCATAGAGTAGCTGGTGAGTTTGAACCACCGACCTTTCAGCTAGCAGCCGATCACTTTAACCGCTATGCCACCAGGGCTCCTCTGTCATCCCACAGTACATTTTAACTGAAAATAATGCCAAATACTTCTTATCTTTTCCTCCAAATTTTCAAGCTCTGAACTTTTAGAAAATTATCATCATCACATTATGGGTAAAAAATTTTAAGGAAAATTTAAACTGAATTTCAGCAACCCAGAATACTAAGAAACCAAAAGATGCTGTGTAAGAGGGAGGAAGATGGCCAAGGGTGAGAAGGGAAGAAAAGAAAGATCTTGTAACTAGGTTTCTGTTAAGAATCAGATTCGTTCACCTATAGGACCCAGTGCCATTGTAAGTCATGGAGCATTCTACGAGGGTACAGCAAAACAAGACGAAGTTTCCCTTGACCCAGTTACTGGTATGAGAGAGATCCAAAGGGCTATCCTAGAACAGACCGGATTCTATTCCAAGAATATGTTTATTCGGAAAGAAGCAGATTTTCCAGCTTTAGAGGAACAAGAGAGTTCTTTTAAGTCCACCTCCAAAAGCTCCTTGACCAACAACCTTCAGTCTCACTGTCTTTTTGGGGTCAGCCCAGATTGATTTAGTGATTAGCTCCAACATTTTTCTGACTTCTCCTCTACACTAGCACGTTTCAGGTTTCTAAATACAGGTCAACCCAGGCAATTAGGAGAAAGCGTCTGTCTTTGAAAGGTATTCTGCAGGCAGGAAGCCCAGTTTACAAATGCGTGATCATGTGTAGGACGTTTGGCCTCAGACGACTTGATGGCAGGGACTGCCATATTCTCAGCTACTTTGTTTAAACACGTTGAAATATAAGAGATGCTCCTGCACTTATTACTGTGTTAATCACAGGAAGCTTGAATTTCCCATCAAAAAATATCTTTGTCAATACCTTGTAGATCACCTCCATTTTAGTTGCCAGTTGTGTGGTCTTGCTGTTGATGTGTCAGAGATGAACTGAATCCACAGTCTCACTTCTCAGTTGGCCGTTGGAAAACATAGTCGGTGAAGGTTTTCATTTAGTCCTTTCCTAACTCCACACCCTTCTCTTGGTACTATTCAAGCTGGCAAACTGATCACACTGCCCTAGGAGTCTAGAAGTAACAACCTGGCATTGACTCTGGTAGAAGTTTATTTAGGAGGCTACCACTCAAGTTGTACATTCTACATAAGCAATTGATCAGCCTATCACTGCTGGGTGAGAAGGTCAGATTGTAACATTTAAAAGGATCTCAAATATCAACTCCATCATTATCTCCAGATGAGATGGTGCGTTCCATTTGTTGGGTTTAGAAGTATTAACGTGTTAAATACAAACATTCAAACTACCACAATTTTTGAAACTCTGTTTTGACATTTATTGATTTTTTTTTTTTTTTTAGTGTACGGGTAACTCAGAACAAAATATATGGAAGTATACTGGGTCACTTTTGGGTCTGAAGCTCACTCTTGCACTTTAGGGAAGGAGAATTGTATTGTGCATAATAGAACCTTGGTAGAACCTAAAACTTTGCTACCCAACATTGGGTCCAGCAGCACCTGCATCCCCTGGGAGCTTGTTAAAAACGCAGAATCTCAGAACTGCCACAGACCTACTGAGTCAGAATTCTACATTTTAAGATCCCCAGGTGCTTCATACACACTGTATAGCTTGAGAAGCTCTGATTTAGGAGGCTGTTGAAGTTTTGGGGTCAGTTATCAGGGAACTGTGGGATTGTGTGGATCTCATGCACATAGATGCTAGGCCTATGCCTTGTTTCTGCCAGGACTCTGAATTTGACCCGCTCCAAAGAGGAAGCAGCATATAAAACGAAATAGTCTGCCATTGTGAGATGTTAACATATCAAAGCAGTATTTTCTTTCTTCCTTTCCTGCTCTCTCCCACCATAATGAATATGGCTGTCGAGTTAGCATTGCAGAAACTTCCTGGGACTTAGGACATTTCAAAGATATGGAAGTTTTTGGATATGGCAGTGGAGGGTTTTGGCTTCAGCACTGCCGGCAGGTCTCAGGTTGCACAGATCACTCAGAATACATACACTTCCATGCGGGCCCTCATTTCAAGATCAGTGAAGACATGCAAGTCCGTGAAATTTGGGGATAAACCACTTGCTATTCTGAAGTTACAGTAGTGCCTTTCTTCCTTCTCCTTAGCTTTCACACTAGAACAACTTACCCTGGATGTCATCTCTAGGCTATTTCAGAGTCCACTCTCTTCTTTTTGTGGACCAGTTGCCTAGAATCTGACCAGTGCAACAACCACCTAACTGATGTTTGCAAACAGATTCCTGTTGTTCTCCCTTGTAATGGACTATGGACCCAAACTTGGTCTTTCCTCGCATCCAGCAGCTTTACCTGGTAGGAAACCCCTTTCTCTGTCTTGCCACTACCGGTGAATTGCTTCCTCCTTGAGGACTCTGGAATTGTCCGCTTGCAGCCTGCCTCCTTCCACCTAGTCAGGGTGCCACATTTGCAGCTCGTTGTGCTCTGGAGAGGTGAGCTCTTTCCCTCTGGTCATGGGCCATTTTTCCTAGGCTGCTTTTTTTAAAATATTTTTTTAAAATTTTATTTGTGGTCCCTGTCATTCTGCTGGGGCAAGGGGGTAAAGAGATCTGACAGTAAGTGCGGGGAAATGCTGAATCTGGAATCTATCTTCCAGACGGCACAAGAATAAAAATTCATGGCAGGACAGCCGCTGCTGCCACACTCCCAAAGACATATTGCAGGTAGCATTATTTATTGTGGCAAGGAGTTCATAGAAGTGCTACCTCAAAGCACCCTGAGAGATCCTAAAAAGCCCATCTCCCATCAGGTGAAGCAGATTTATGGCGGCTGTTCTTAGAGGGGTCAGGCGGTGCGGCTCAGGAAGCAGGCTCCTTACAGAACGCCTGGATTCCCTTAACATATTCAGTGCAGTTTGATTGGTTCAAAGGAGGGCTTGAGTCTGTAATGTTGACCATAAAATTGCAGTGACATGCTGCTTTAGATAAGAGGGCTAGAGGAAGGGGGCAGGGAGGCTGTGGGCCCAGGGGCAGCCAGCACAGGCAAGACTGGAGCATGCGCTCATATTTTAGGTTAATGTTGGGGGCGGGAGGGTGGAGGAAAGGGTGGGGGATGGGACCAGGCAGATGAATTGTTAGCACAAAGGAAAGCTGAACCCACCAACCTGGACAAGGCAGATACCCTGCATCTGTGTGCATAAAGCCATAAAGCCACGGGCACATAAAACACACAGGACACATAGGACCTCAGGGATACATGTCGCCCCTGCCACCCTCGACAGAAAGAGCATGCCAAGGCCAGGCCAGCCAATTTGACCTCACCATTGTCCTGCAGTCACCAGGGAAAGGGACTGCTTTGCCCATGACCCCTACCAACTTGATCAGTTATCTAGCAGGCTCTTCATCCAAACCAAAACAAGCCCATTGCCATGGAGTCGATTCTGACTCATAGCGACTCTATAGGATAGAGTAGAACTGCCCCATAGGTTTTCTAATGCCGTAAATCTTTACGGAAGCAGACTGCCACATCTTTCTCCCGTGGAGTGGCTGGTGGGTTTGAACCCCCGACCCTTCAGTTAGCAGCCGAGCACTTTAACCACTGCACCACCAGGGCTCCTGGCTCTTCATCAGCCCCATTTAAGTAGTGTCATTCCCTACATTGCTCTCTAACCAGCCTCAGATGCACAAATCCCAACTCCATGCCCTCCACCCCGACCCAGCCCAGTGGGGCTGAGATGGATGGGAGGCTGCCAGAGAAGGGAGCTGAGTTCCTCTTTTCTGGAATCAGTAACATAAACAGGCAGCCTGAGAATGCAAGGCATGGGAGGGTGACTTAGATGCCTTGTTCTGAGTCTAGTTTTGAAACTAAATCAGATGGGTGAGCCCCACTTCCCGATGGGGGTATCTTTGATGTGAATTTGGTTATCCTGGTCAGTTTCTACTGACCACGTATTGGTCAGTACCACATTCTCTTTTGTCATCCAGATCGGTGGCCTCCTGTGGGAGGCTTGGTTAAGAGACTTAATTGCTGGCAACTTTCTGTATCTGAGTCAGAGAGATGGAATATGTAAGGGGAAAAGATGGCCATCTAAATAATTCAGATGATTATCTTTTTCTGAATTATTCAGCCAGGACGTAAGTTGTTCTATAAATTCACATAAAGGTAGATTTTTGGTTTGAATTAATAGATAATAGCCTTAATTCTTCACTTCACTCAAGCCTAAAGGTTCAGTTGTAAAGTGACTCCCCTTTTATTGAAACTGGCAACCTTTAGGCCCTTGATTTCACCTGTTTTTAAATGTCCTTCCAACATGTTCAACATGCATAAGGAGTTTAGGATGTCCATCTTGGTTCACAAGATCCACTCCAGAACATGAACTGCAAGAGGTGGTAGTGTGAAGGTTTTCCAGCTTACTGTGATGAGACTCCTTTAGTTACATCCGTGCCAAACTGGTGAGCTGTTACAATTTACCCATTGCTTTTCCCTCCTTCAGAATCATGCCCATTTAGAGGCTCCCTGTATTCCATTTGCATACTCTATTGATCTCTCTCATCCGTGACTTTAAAAATATAAACAAAGGCCAGTGTTTAATTCTAATTGCTCACAGCAGAGAGTACCAGCACTGTTACTTTTCTTCTTGACTTCCAGATCTAGCCTCCTTACAAGCTCTGTCCTGAGGGATGTGGCCACTGACTGCGCCAGACCCAGGAGGATGTTCACAGCCTCTGAGCTCCACTGCTTAGATGGCATCCTTGCCCACTGGCCTACACAGTCGTTCCTCTGAGTACCACTGTTGACCCCCTGAGGTCCCGCGCTTGACCTCATTAATACAAAAGGGGAGAAAGCTAAGTGAATGTTTTCACAGTCTCCTTTTTTCTCCAGGCCAACTGGAGGTTATCAAGGCCAGAGGCTGCTCTCTAGTTCATAAACCTGTTAGGGTATTCGGAGTCATGATTCTTTTATTCAACTGTCTGTGCTTTTCCTTGGGATGACTAATCCCTCAGTGTGACTGGTGGAAGCCGCTGTATTGATTTCTGTGTCTCTCTAAACCTCAGTTGTGTTCAACGCTTGTTAGACATCTGAAGGAATATCCAGTAGGCTCTGGGGGCAATTTGAGAGCGAGGCTCAATAGGCTGCTCTTGAGAGAAGTTTCTGTAAGGTTGCCAGGCAAGCCAATCAAATGGATTTTAAAATGGGAAAAAGAGAGTGAGAGAGAGAAAAAGGAGACAGGATGAGAGAGAAAGAGAAGCAAGGAAAAGAAAGAAAGGGGAGAGAAAAAAAGAGGAGAGAGGAAAGAGCAGAAACAAAGGCGAGGAATACGAGAGGAGAGAGAAAAATAAAGGAAAACACAAAAAGGAAAGGGGACGCAGAAAGAGAAAGGGAGATTTCTCTTGCTAATAGAAATCTTGAAGACTTTTTTGTCTTTCTGCCCCTTTAGCCTCACTTTCCCTTTGTGAATAAAAGAGCACTTTTTTTTTTTTTTTTTCATTTTTTGGCCAACACCAACTGGGAAGAGAAGAGCGTATCTACAGTTTGTGGCCAGGTACCCGTGTGGGGCATACACACAGGAGTCCGTGAAAGTATGTCGATGTTGCTGACTTTGTTGAGCCCTGTGGCACGTGCAGCCTCCACACTCCTGTGTCCAGGTTTCAGCTTTGCTCCTGTGTATGCAAAGTGTGTAGGGGGGGCCGAGGGTACCGAGGGTCTCCAGCTGGAGCAGATTGGAGCTATGAGAAATGTTCGTGCAACTTTCAGACTTCTCTTCAGAGCTGCTATCCATCTCAACAGAATATTTCTTGTGACAAAAAAAAAAGAGTGAATAAAGTTGCTTTCTAGGGATTATAATCACCAGGCGAAAGATTGGCTCACTGCAATAAGTCACCAGGGATTTGTCAATGATTGTTCTCTGTCCCTCGGTATCTTTTAAAAATTGATACTTCAAGATGCCCACACTACAAGGCCTCTGGGTCTGTCTAGGCCAATGGTTCTCAACCGGGGCAATTTTGTCCCTCCTCCCCCTGTCCAAAAGACGTTTGTGAATGTCTGCAGACATTTTTGATGGTCTTGAATGATGATGGGGGTGCTACTGGCATCTACTGGGTCGCCGCCAGGGACACTGCTGAACATGCTACAATGCACATATCCAGTCTGACATGTCAATAGTGTAAGCATTGAGAAACCCTGGTCTAAGCCATGAAAATGTCTGAGTTCCCAATATTTTTTGTCTGATTTACTTCTTATTTTTACCTAAAACTCTCATTTCCTCAGCCAGAAGTATACAATAGCGTCACTTCTAGGACATCAAAAACAAAAAGGAAAGACAAAGATGCTTATGCCCAGGCCACACCCACCCAAATCCCCCTGAATTAAATTCTCTGAGGATGGGGCCCAGGAATCTCTATTTTAAAAAGTTATCCAGGTGATTCTGATATGCAACCAGATTTGAGACCCCCAGGGAAAGATAGGTGGCCCTTTCAAGATGTCACATGTTAAAGCACATAGGGAATTCTTTTCTTTAATCAGAAATCTCATTCCTAGTACTAAAATGGACCGCAACTACCACAGCCTCCACCAGACTGAGTCCAGCACAACTAGATGGTGCTCAACTACCACCGCTGACTGCTCTGACCGGGATCACAACAGAGGGTCCCAGACAGAGCTGGAGAAAAATGTAGAACAAAATTCTAACTCACAAAGAAAGGCCAGACTTACTGGCCTGACAGAGACTGGAGAAACCCTGAGAGTATAGCCCCCGGACACCCTTTTAGCTCAATAATGAAGTCACTCCCAAGGTTCACCCTTCAGCCAAAGATTAGACAGCCCCACCCCATAAAACAAAACGAGATGAATGGGGCACAACAGTCCAGGGCCAAGGACTAGAAGACAGGAGGGGACAGGAAAGCTGGTAATATGGAACCCAAGTTTGAGAAGCTAGAGTGTTGACATGTGGTGGGGTTGTTACCGTTGTCATAAAACAATGTGTGTACTAATTGTTTAATGAGAAACTATTTGTTCTGTAAACATTCATCTAAAGTGCGATTAAAAAAAAAAAAAAATCTCATTCCTGACTTCTAGAATTGGAGGGAGGTCCACAAGTCTGACGCAGCCCAGGGCCATCAGTTCTGTCTCACCAGAATCTCTAGCAACCTGGCTCACTTCTCCACCTGAGATTCGTATTATTCTCCAGCACGAATGTGTTGAACTCTTCCCGGCAACACACCTTCCTGAGCTGGTAAATCCTGGGCCCGTTGGCCTGTGAACTCAAGGAGAACTCTTGGCCGTAGAGCTCTCTGTCTCCTGGGACCCAGAGCCACCTGCAGGCCACAGCAAGGTTACCTTTGTTCCTCCTCCACATGGACTCCAGAGGGACCTGCTCCAATGCTTCTGTGCTATTTGGAATAGGTTTCAAACTTCACCTCCATAAGGGCCACGTGGAGTCTTTGTTTTCGACAGAGGGGCTCTCTGAAGAGTCTTTTGTCTTACAAAGTGGCCCTTGGAACACATTTGGGAAGGGACTGTGGCAAAAGAATCATATCAGACTCGCTAACTGAAAAAAGGCAAGGCAATTCATGGAAGTATAAGTCAGTCAAAATAAGGCAGAAACTTTAGATGATGTGGTGGACAATTAAGATAGGTAAAATCCATTTTCTTCCTCAACCGTAAGAGAGAGACAGGCAGAGAGCACTAGTGAGCCATCATTTCTGGTAATTGTTAAGAGTAAAACTTTGCTTTACTGAACCTTTGGAGATCTGACCTAGAAGCATGTAACGCCTCCCTTCACCTTTCCTTTGCCTCCTTTGAGTCCTGCAGACATGGCAGTCCCTATAATGCAGGTGGCATCCTTCATAAATGAAGGCAAATGGCCGGTCCCTTCCTGGACCAGGTCTCGGCCTGTTCCTCCTGGGCTGTGGTATTTTATGGGTTTTTCTCTTCAGTCTGCAGCATGGGCTCTTCCCCTCCTCATCAGCATTACCTTTCCAGAAACTCTAGCTGCCCCTCGTCAAGATTTATATTGCCGCATTCATTAGGTGATACAATATTGTCGACAGAATCAGCAATGGCAGCGTGGCCTCATTATCTCCGTGGTTAACCCCTGCTTCCCCAGAGCTAGTCCCTGTCAGGGATTTTAAATTCAAATTAAATTTTAATGTGGCAGCTCTGATGTTTGAGGTACAACTGTCTAGTCAGGAGGTGGCTAGGGATGGAGACTCTATTGTTACGGTTCCTCTCCTTCTTATGAACTCCAAGCAAAACGTCCCTGGAAAACACTTTTTGTCTTCAAGGGATTGAACTGCAACATTCTGATACTGTAACTTTTTTCATTTTCTGGTTGGAATAATAAATTAAGTAACATATATTTCAGATGTATAGATCATACCAGATTGTCTAAGGACTGTAGTATATGGGCCCAGATGCTACATGTGACTCTAGGGACTAAGGGATCCCAGCCTGTAAAATAATAATAATCATAATTTATATTTAGAGAGGAAATGAGTCATTTCAGAGACTTTCTGACATTAAAAAGAAAGAGCACCGTTTTCTGGGTCTTTATCTCCTTGTAGTTCTTCCTGTGTGCACAGATACTGACGTAGTTTGAAATATATAAAATACACTTAGTTTTAATTTGTATACATTTGTATTTATGGAGTCCTGGTGGTGCAGTGGTTAAGCATTTGGCTGCTAACCAAAAGGTCGACAGTGTGAATCTACCAGCCGCTCCTTGGAAACCCTACGGAGCAGTTCTACTCTGTCCCGTAGGGTTGCTATGAGTCGGAATCGACTCGTCAGCACTAGGCTTGGTTTTTGGTTCATAAACTGAAGTGAAATTGTCCTGGCAATATTGGGAGCTCTGGAAAGCAGGGACCTTATCTTATTTCAGGCATCATTCTAAAGTCATGAAATAAATTTTCACTATATAGCTGGCATATGTTAGGTATTCACTGAATGTTTGTTTCTTTTCCACTTACTGCATCTCCCTCACCCTGCCCGCCCACGCCTATTAGACTGCTGCTCCTCAGTAAATACTTGTCTGCTGATATTGCTAAGCCCGTCTTCTAACTGATGGCCTTGGCAGATAATAGCATCACAGTTGGCCATTTCGATCATACGGTAAGGCCAGAAGTCCAAAATATACCCACTGAGCTTACTACCTAATTACTATCTGTAACTATCAACAACAGTGTCTTAAAATTGTTGATTGAAAGAGGGGAAAACAACATAAATAAAATAAAGGCTTATTTATTGAGTTCTCATATGCCAAAGATTCTGCGGAAGGCTGTCTCCTTTATTCTGCAGAACATCCTACAAATTAAGGTTGTTATTATGCAGGCACTTTTCAGAGGAAGGAACAGAGGCTCAGAGAGGTGCTGTAACTTGCCAGGATCACATAATAAAAGAACAGCAAGACTTGAGCCTGGTCTGTCTGTCCCCAAAGCCCACACACAATCTCCCTGTAGTGCCTCTCACTTCTCTCTTAAAAGTCCACGGGGTAGCAGAGTCGCACCTGTCCTATTTGACTCCTACATGCTAAAGTGAGCAGGTTGCAAGTACCAGAATTTGGCTTTCTTCTACCTTTTATGATTTATTTTATATTTACCTGAGCCCCGGTGTCCCAGTCGTTGGGAGTTTGACCACTAACTAAAAAGTCTGGCTGTTCGAATCCATCAGCCACTCTTTGGAAACCCTATGGGACAGTTCTGCTCTGTCCTATAGGGTCCCTATGAGTCAGAATTGACTCAATGGCAACGGTTTTTTTTTATTTTTTTATTTTACTGTCTCAAGCCCTACTATAAATAAGGCCAAAAATAAAAGTTATATATTTGTTGTAGGTATACATATTTGTAGAAAACTCACTGTGTCTGTGTAAGAGAACCAGGTTACCAGTGATCTGGGGAATGACAGAGCCTCTCGACACTCAAGCAGGTTTGTGCTAGAATCAGCACCTACGTCATCAGGACATGGCAGAGCTCTTCACTAAACATTGTGGCTTTGAGACCTGGGTTTGCAGTCTGAATTCATCTCTTGCTAGGTGGTGACCTTGGGCAGTTAAGTTACCTTTCATAACCTCAGTTTCCATACCTAAGAAATGCATAATAATCCTACTTGCTTCACATGGCTATTATAAAGATTAAATGAGATGATAGTGCATGGCTCATAGCAGATGCTAAGTAGATTGTTATCATTATCAATATCATTATTATTTTTTTCCCTAGGCAAATCGGTGCAAAGAATCTACCCATAACCAAGAACCAATATGTAACAATTTATCTTGGGCAACTGATCAAGGGTATAGATTCTGTTTACACATTGCGCTGAATAGGAGACTGAGGAATAGAGGAGTAGAAAGCAAGAAGGAAACTATTAACAGAATTATTGTCTGGTAAATTTGTTAGACGTTCTAATGTATAAATCAGTCTTGAACACGCTCAAAGAGAGTACTTTTCTAATTGTGCTCACATGTATTATCTTCGCATTAGGCTGTATTATCTGTCCTCAGGTGTATTTTCATAGTGAAGCCTGGAAATGTGGCTGTTCAGTGTTAATTTCCCACCTTGTGGGTCTGGAAGACCCATTAAAGTTCTCTCATACTTCCTTCCCGGACTTTACATCCAAGATGTTCGTAATTCAGTTGTAACATTGCACTTATACATTATCATACAAGGTCTTGGCTTGTAGTGATGTTTTTAAATTAGAGAGTTTGGACATTTTTATGCTTTTTCAGTTATGTCTCTTAAAACGAAATTTCATAAGCATTTAGCTAGTAATGTGAATCAATTGCCTGAGTTATTTCCAAACAGAATGTACAAAGGTCAAGATGCTATGGTGTGAAAAATACAGAGAGAGAGAGAAAGAGGGAAGCGATTATAATGAAAAGGCGAGAACCGGGAACCTCTCTAAAGACGTTGTGTGAACTGTGGCCAGATAATAGGAACCCATTCTGGGAGTAACAACAGTGGCTGGGACGCCGTTCCTGCTGCTGGTGCAATTGGAAATAGGAAAGGAGCTGCAGGCAATGATCCCACTTCATGTCTGAGGAAAGCTACTTCTCCCAAGGACATCTGTGTTGCGTAAAGTCCAGCCAGAGCATTTGCTTCTCTATGTCTCCACTTTCTTGCTCCTGACAACCCCTTGCCCTCTTGGTCCCTTGGCAAGGTGTGAAACGGCAGCCATTGCCATTTCATCCAGCCTCCTGTCTGATCCAGGCCCAGCCTCCTCACTGTCCCTCAGTAACTCCCCATCGTCCACTTTACAGCAGCCTCCCATCAGTTCCATTAACTGAAACGCAAATGGATTTGCTGATGTCCTCAGTGCTGTTACCTCATTCTGGAAATGGAAACAGGGCACTCCTAAGACTGTAGCAGATAACTCAGAATTTCAAACACTGTGCAAAAATTGTGGAAATCCAGAAAATTTGCTGAAACCCAGTTATATCATCAGAGATTAATTCTCAGAGCCAATGAGAAAGGTTTAGTAAGTACACAAATTAAACTTTAATTTGAAAATCCCCACACTTTTCTTCTGAAGCTTTCACCAAACTTTTCCCACCGGTTGCCAGCAAACATCCAGATACAACTGAGTTCCGTTTTGTGTCATTTTCTCAACCACTCTTCGGTGCAAATGCTAAAAAGCAAGTAAGTTGGACAAAGGGAAGAGGCAGAAGCAGATTTTCAGCAATCCCCCACCTGGTTTAATCCCTAGACAATCCAGAGTTAGCCATGTGACCACTCAGGAAGAGTCTGTGGACATTAAGACTAATATCCACAAAGGAAAATCATAGACCACATTCCCACCTCTTCTCTCTTGCCTCTTTCATGGCTAATATGAGCTCCTCTATTTGGATTCCTTGCTCCTGGGCCTCTTGCAAAACAGCATGTTACAGATGCATGGAGACTAAAGTTTATTAGTGGTTACCAGGGGCAGGTCGGAGGCGGAAAAAGGAAGTCATTGCTTACGGGGCACTGAGTTTCTGTTGAGGGTTATAGAAAAATTTGGCAACCAGTAGTGGTGATGGTTCCACAACATATTAAACATAATTACTGTCACTGAATTGTATACATACAAATTGTTAAAATGGCAAATGTTTTGTTATATACATTTTACCACAATAAAAAAGACATTAAAAAAAAAAAAAAAAAAACTCCAGCAGTTTACTTAACAGCTTCTCCCTGTATTCTACTGGCTTCAAAATAAGCACGTTCCGCAGTCCCCCTCTTTTTGTTTGTAAGAAATTTTACTCATGTTTGTAGAAAACATAAGAATGAGCAACAGGTCAACACTTGGGGAAGGGGACTGCTTACCTGGAGAGAAGCTTTGAGGCTCACATTGTGGCCTCCGTCACTGGGGTAATTTTACCATCTTCCAGGACAGGGTTCTCAGTCTTATAGGTTAGAAGCCTATGATACCACATTCCAGGCATGAGCCCATCTCTCAGGGACAAACTCCTTAAACAAGCTTGTGAAATAAAATAAGGACAGTTTACAAATGTACAATGAAAACTATAACCCACAAGGATTGTACTGAATATCCCAACACAACTATCTCCCTCTGTCACTATAATAAGAGTACATGGGAACCCAAATCATAATCAGAATGTAAAAGTATTCATTTACAGTGAGAAATAACTGTCCCAGAGAATGGAATTTAGAGAATTTTAACACTGAGTGTTGTTCTCCTAGGGAGACCTACTTAGAAAGCCAAGGAATAATTCAAAGGTTTTCTAGTAAGCATTGAATTTGATCAAAATAAAACAGATGAAACTAATGTGTAATGGGTGGTCTTGCCAACGAGCCCAGGTCCTCGAAGTCTCCTGGCTAACACTTGGTAAATCCCTCTCCACCTTGGCTTTGCCAGTAAGACTTGGATACTGGAAACCTTGTAGCTAACGCTCCAGCTCCTCACAAATGGTTTTTAGTAGGCACTGCCAACATTTGCCTCCCTGAATCTCCTTGCTCTGTGCTTTTGTGGCTGACGAACCCTGCTTCTGATGAGCATGTTCTTCCATTAAGTATGTTGGCACATCCAATAGACATGGTCTTGCTGGCCTATGAGCTATTCTTTCTTTAAGGTGACTATGCCCACAGAGAGTTAAACTTTTAAGTCAACACTCCTTTAATTCATTTTCCCTCATTCCCAAATCCTTGGAGGGTCGTCTCACTATTGCCTTCATGCACCAATAGCAGAAAATAGAGTAGAATAGAATATATAGTTAATTAAACTATACGGACATTACAGGCACCGAAATCTTAAAAGTACTATTTTTAGTCATTCTTGGCTTTCCTTTAAATTCATAGTCCCCTTCCTAGAAATTTCTACAGAAGCTCATCCGAAAAACCAATTCATTCTTGCCCTATTGACATTGAATGCTTACTTTCGGTCTCCAAGGCTTGGTTCCAGGTGTGCTGGCATTCAGAGTCCCTTCGATGGCCTCTTTCCTGAAGTTCTCACCAAGTGCAGCTCCTGGTACTGCCTGACAGATTCTAACTTGGCAGTCGTTTCTCACACCTGCCTGTGGCTTCAGTTGCATCCCCCCGATGTTCCCACCCCAAACATGTGTTCTTTCTCCCTGTATGTTTGCTTGCAGCACACACACCAGCTGGTTTTTAAGGCTGATTTTGCTTTAAGGCACAGTTTGGTATCTCTCTTTTTTTGCTCCAAGGTAGTTAGGGCATCTCTTTCTGGAGGCCACACGCTCCTGTGGTAGGCAGCATCCTTGGACCCTGGCTGCATTGCCTTGGCTCCTTCCATAACTCTCAGGAGACTACTTTATCTACCTTTTTCAGAATTCAGATTCCCTGTTGAACATACCCAAAAGTCCCTGCTTCTACCTGAGGTATACCTTCCATTTCTAACCCATGCGCAGAGCACAGATGACTGATGTACCATGGGCTCAAACCTACCTGGGTCAAGTTGCCACCTCCACCCACGGCCTTGGGCTGTCCCTGGTGACCCAGCAGGTGTCCTATCCCTTTCTCATTTGTACCCCACCCAGACACATACAAGTAGACAATGGAAGAGTAGCACCAAGGGAAGAGAGAGATAATTTCTCTTCACTTCAGGAGGATGTTTTCCCTTGCAACTTGGTGAAGAACTAATTGGCATATAAGAAGATTCATTTTTTGATTATTGGCCTGTTTCCTCTAGAATTTAACTATTTTATGTTTTTATTTTAGCCTCCTAAAGTATTCTATCAAAATGATATGTCTGTACTCTGATATATCTGTAATTCATAGATGACAGAGCATTCTAGATTTGGGCTGGAAATTACAGCCCGAGCCCGCCCTTCTTATTGCAGACACAGCACTGCCCAGTCACCCTGGAGTGAGGAAGGCTGAAGTGTCTTTATAGGCTCTGAATCCCATCACTGAAGGTCTTAGTCATCTTAAACACCTCCCTGGAGAATGTCTCCACCCAAGGGTAACACCTTGTGTTGTGTTCCATAATGTATACTAATCATAGTTAAGGTTACTGCCCTGCCCTCATTCCACTTCTTTTTGCTGTTGGTAGTAGATTTCCTTACCCTTCTAGCTTTACAAATGGCAGTTGACGATATTTGTATTTGTTTTGTTTTTAGATTTTTCCCCCCATCTGTACAGCTGTCTATAAGATAAGTAACATGCTGAACTTAAGCATGTGTCTTAAAGAGCATCTCAGGACTTCCTTTCTGGCAATACTTAATAACTTCAGTTCTAGAGATGCCCTCTGCTTACCCAGAGAGGAAGTTCAGAGGACCCGACGAACATCTTTTCTGCAAATATGGATAAAACATAATGCAAACCTAAAAGCAAGATGCTTGACAAATGACTAGCACCTGAAAGTCCTACCCAGAATATCTGGAATCCTCAGAACCAGCTCCAAGCCAGGCTGTCTTCACCTCGGCAGAGTCTTACAGATCTATTATGCAGAATGATGAAAAGCATTTTCACAAAAACATATCAGGCTTTCTTGAAATGACCATGATAGTCCCTGATGGGTCCTGGTTCCGGAATGCAAATAGTTAAAGGCACCTGCCTATTCCTTCAGGATCAACACACCTGTTTACCAGGTGCTCAGAACTCTTAGGGCGGGTGTCCATTAGAGAGAAAGGAAGGTGAGATGAACAGATGCTGTCCATATTTCAGGCTTTCTAATTAGGGGCGAGCAGATGCTTTCCTGAATAGCTCCATATTGAGATGTCACTAATGTAAAAATTAGTGTTTTTCTCCTGATGCCAGAATGCAGGATTTGCATGATCCCACGTGTGTATCCCTGGAGGACTGGGGTATAATCTCACGACCAGCAAGGAGCCAATAAACCTTCATTCAGGAGAAAATTCAAGTCCCAGGAAACTCAGAAAGCTTTCTTCTACTGGCAGCTGCCCAAACCCCTCTGCCCGGGTCAGGAGCCTGCTCCCCTTTTGACGTGTGTGTCCCCCTCACTCTAGCCTGTGGTCTCTTGTCTACCCTTAGATGGCCGTTGTGAGGCAAGCCATACACCAAGCAGCGCAAAAAATTAGTGGGGATGAAAATGGGTAGAGCCCATATCTAGGTAGACGTACCCAGAGCTTGACATATCTTCAAGCTCACTCATTCTTTCCTGGGCCATGTCCAGTCTACTGAAGAGCCTGTTAAAGGCATTTTTCACTTACGTTACAGTGTTATAAAGGTTTGAGTGCTGGGGAGTATAAACCTTGGGTGCTGTCAGAAGTAGAATGGCATGACCTGATAGGGCCCTAAGGAACAGTTGGGTGTCAGCTTAATGACACGTACTTTTACACTGTGGTTTGTTGTGGCAGGAGAGGTCAGCCTGATAGCCCAGAAGGTCTATCTAGTGATTTTATATCTTCTGAAGTCTCCTGGTCTGCTGTAAAAGTCCCTCAGCACTGGTCAGAAGTTTCTTATTGGGATGTTCCCGAATGTCATGTTTTATCTTTTTGTTTTCCGTATTCTGGTTTCCCATTTGCTCTTACATGATCGTCCTGGGTTTGCTTTGAATGTGATTTCATTCCACCTACAAAGTTTCCTTAGCTTTCCTCCCAAGCATAAGCTGAGCCCCAAAGCCATCTGGGAATTTGGGAAAGCAGAGGCCAAGAGGCTAGTGCCTCTGGGAAGTCTCTTTGTTGCTCCTCCCTCTTCAACCCAACCCAAGGCCTGAAAAGTGCAAGGGAAGGGGATAGGCCACTGCCCTAGAGTGATAGGGTAGGTATCTGATCAAAGCCCTCCTAGTGGGCACCGCTGCGAAGTGTAACATGATAGCAGAAGCCTGGACTCACCCTTGGTCCCACTTTCTGAGCCTCAAGCCCCCCCTGGGGCTCTTTTCTACACCTTCTTCCCTGTGGACCTGTATTCCTTCTTGGAATCTTCCTGGACAGGTGGTTTTTACTTAGTACTATAGACAACTTTCTTTTAGACACCAACTCTCAACTTACATTCCAGGTTTAGAACATTTTTAGCTAATGTGGAGCGACATGGTGTTCACATTGCCTGTATTCATCAGGCTCCTGCCCGCTTCTGGGCCTTTGTGCAGGATCTTCCCTCTGCCTGGAACCCCTTTCCACTTGGTTCATGCCAACTTATCCTTCCTATCTCAGCTTCACATTTCTTTAGGGACGCCTTTCCTGACTGCTCAGACAAGGTCCAGTTTCCCTATCAGGCTCTTGTGGCACTAACTATCTGCAATTTTATATTCATTTCATCATTTGATTGACGTATGTCCTGTCACTAGAGTGTAATCTAGTGTCGTTCACTACATTGTACTCTCCATTAGGGCAGCAGCAGAGTCTGTTTGAACTCATCTTTGATTCCACTGTGCCTAGCACAGCACCTGCTTACGGTTTCATTACTATATACATTTTTGTTATAAATACTTCCGTATTCATATACACTTTTGTTATACTTTTTGAATGAATGAATAAACACCCTTAAAAAAATTAAGCTTTACAGAATAAGCTTATGTTCTCAGTTCGTATATAAATAAACCTATGCATGTATGCACATATGTGTATTTATACTCTAATACCTATAACTTCTACTTTATAGTCTTTGCACTACAGTCAGTGATCAGCAACTACATTTCCTTAGCACTCCTGAACCAAAGAAAGGCATCATAAAGCATCTTGGGTAGTTATGCAGAGGGGGCCTGGTGGGGACCTCCTACCTGGCAAGGTTTTCTGCAAAGCCGCTCCCTAGCAGTCTCTGGGTGGGGCAAAACTCAGCCGTGTAAAACCCTATCAAGCACAGTTGTACTTTGACACACATGGAGTCACCACGAGTCTAAATCGACTCTAGGGCAACTGAAACTGGATCATACTCCCTCCTTTATTCCTGGTTTATGCCCACATCTTGATTCACCTGGTACGTTCTTTCCGCTCTCTCTGACATCCCCAGAACGGTGAGTGAGTAGCTGGTTGTTTCTTTAGCTTGCACTGGCCAGTGGGAGTGGGACTCTGCACTGGCTTTGCAGGGCAACCCTAGAGGGTGTGGGGAAGCACATATCTGGCCTCTGCGTGTACAGCCAGCAGCCTGGGGATGGCGCTCAGGGTCACAGGGCCTGGCCGGTCAGCCTGCGACCACAGCTGTGGATTAGCGAACACTGCCTCTGAGCTGCTGAGAAATGCTTTAATTGACCCATCCCTGCCTTGTTAGGGACAAATATCTGGGGCACAGTCACACTGGGTGTGAAGCTGGGTGGTTTTTTCCTCCACATTGAAAACAAACAGCTGGGTTCCCCTGAAGATGTTTAGAATCACCATTTACATCCCTACCAAAAGGGTGGGGTAATTGCTGATGAGGGAGCCACATGCCTCCTTCCTCCCACCCTTCACTGTGAATAGCTGGAACAGGAACACACATGTATAATAGGGTTAGATGAGCTTTAAATCACCAACTAAAACTGCACGCTTGATTTGTTCCCTTTGGAGGGGTGTTCAGCCAGACGCAGGCAGGCAGCTTCCTTGGCCACATGGCCCTTTAAATACTCCGTTTCCAACAGGAATGGGGCAGCATTCGGGGCAGCCTCTCCCAGCGTTAAGACAGCAGCCCTCATCCAGCCCTTGCCTCAGTCCATCCATTCATGTGTCCTTTCTGAAGGAGTAAGTTTGATTCAGTACTTTCGGGACTTGGTGAAATTAATGTATCTGTTTTATGTAACACAAAGTCATTATTAACAGCATCCTAGATCATAAAAAAGGTACAACAAGAGACAGGGAGGGTTTTTTTTTTTTTTTTCCCCTCTTGAAGATAATAGCAGTCAGGCTGGAGAAGAGAGGGGTCACAAAGCTGCACTCTGATTGGTAGCTTCCACCCTGCATTGACATTCCTGCAGTTTCATCAGAAATTCTAAATAATCCATGTGAAAACGGACGGTTATTTACTGAAGATATATGCACTGCATGTGCCCGTAATGCACTGAAGACATAATCTTGGCTCTTGGCTCTGCCTTTTGTGTACGGCGGCGGCGGCAGCAGCAGCCGCAAAAGCCTTAGATGAAGCAGTCCAAGACATCTGCGGGGAAACTGAGTTAGTGGGTGACCAAGTATGGGGGACTGATAACATGTATGCTAAAGAAATCCATCTCTGCTGTGGACAGCAGACAAGAGTAGCCAAGTAGGCACATCTGGCCAGCAGCTTTAAAGAGAACCAAGTCACAGAGCCTCTCTGACCTGGCACCTGTTTGTTTTTTTCAAGCTGGTTCCCATTTCCCATAGGTGAAGAAGAGCATCTGCAGCTCCGGGTGAAGGAATAGATCTAAGGGAGTCTGTCCTTCTGTTTTGCCATTAAAGAGCTGGCTGTGTGCATCAGAATGAGCAGGAAGGAGGTCTCAGCACCTGGGCTTATTTTTGCTTTTTACGCTTATAGGACAGAGTGGAGGGACAGTCACCTGGAGGGATGCGGAGCCTAGCTTCTGTCTGGGACAGGGAGCCCTGGCTTCCCCTGGCCGGATGCATGTTTTGGAAATGATTGTGGATGCTCTCAGAGACCACTTTCTGTGTCCTTCCCATCTCTCCACCACCAGGCCCCCCATGGCTGTCCACCTTCCCTACCCCCACTCTGTGGGGAGGCAGGCAGGAGAAGCTGGCAGCGACACTGATGAAGAGCCAGACACCCATCCTCCTTATTGGCTCAAACTGAGATTGAAAGTCTAAGAGCAAATGTGGAGGTCAGAGCACTAATGGGAGCATAGGCTGTCCATCGCTGCCTGGCCCAGTGCTCGGTAGAACATTCTCGGTCCTATGTGTAAGAGTGAGGAAATGGGAGGAACAGCAAGATGGCCCAGAACGAGGGCCATCATGAAGGTGTGTGTGTGTTCTGAGGATTTGAATGAGTCTGCGACCGGCTCACATCCACGTACCCGCACACCCACATACACACCATGGAGACTTGTCAAGGTGATCAAGATTTGCGACACTTATCCCACATGCCAGTCATGGGATTTGATTTCAGATTTGGCTTTTGTACTGGGGTGGCAACATGGGGGTTTTGAGGAACACACTTCACAAGGTTTTATGGAACTATTTCCCTAATATTTTGCCACCCAGTCTAAAGAGTTCTGAGTTGATGCCTTCCATGAGATTACTCCACCTGATGATTTTTGCAAGGTTTTGAAAATCAGATTTATTTCTAACAGAGCTTTCTTCTGGGGTTGTTGTTCTGTTATTGGTTTTACTATTTGTATGGGTGTGACCAGAGGAGGGGGGAGGGGCGCGTGTGTGCGTGTGTGTGTGCTTGCGTGTGTGACCATGGGACCAGCAAAGGGAAAGATTAGTTGGCTCGATCTAAAGTATTTGTGTGATAGTCCCTTCCAGAAACGTGTGCATGACAGACGGTCTCGGATCCAGGGAGGCAGATGCAGCTTTTCCGGTACATATTATGAATTCCAAAACGTATAATAAATACACATTTTACAAAAGCAGTATGTGTTTTAAAATATAATATATGCAAACAATCTGATAAATCACTAGGCTTGACACTAGTCAGCCGAAGAGGCTTCTGGGGAAATGGTGTTGTGCACGTGTGTGTGTTTTTAATAATGTAAAAATATGTGTAATATGTTTGAAAAACAACAGCCAAAAACCCGTATACCTGCTAACTTTACAATACTTATTTCCCAAGAGCCTGCTGTATCCTAGACTCTCAGGGAAATAACAAGGGGCTTAAATAAAAAGTATAAATATGAATGTGACGTGAAAGCTCCACCTGCCTCAGTATATATTTCCCTGATGGACTTGACCAGCCCAGGCTTCACAGGTCAAAAAAATATGCATTTTATGGTCTGCCACGCAAAGGTTTCTGTGATGTTATTGCATGAGGCAGAGTTACGGAAGGCAAGAGGAGAGAGTTCCGTCAGATCCCCCGTTCTGACATACCCCATGGAGGCTTTCGCTGTCACGGTGTGTTAAGAGCTAAATGTCAACCTAGACTATGAATTTTGTGCCCTTTGTCAGCTGGCAACACCCTTTAGATTTTTTTCAGGCCCACTTTTAGTATTTAATGGTTTAATGGAGCTCTCCTGGTGTTAGGTAGTAATGGCCACAGTGGGACTTCGGGCTCTCACAATTACCCTGCACTTGGACCTCTTAATCTCCTCAAGTAGCTGCATAGGTCTCATCTCCTGTGGGCACTGCCTCACTGGGCACCAATATCCTAATCCTAATCTGGGGTGGACGTGAAAACAGTGAACCTCACCTATTTCTCCACTGGCTGCGTCTCCTACCACCCAACAAAAACCAGCAAAGGGAACGTGAATTTCTCAAGTTGCTGCAGCCAAACTTTCAATGGTAAAATGAGACAAGTGTCCTTCCCCAGGGACTTGTCCCTCCTGACAATATGTCCAAAGTACATAAGATGAAGTCTCACCGTCCTCCCTTCTAAGGAGCTTTCTGGCTGTATTTCTTCCGAGACAGGTTCGTTCACTCTTCTGGCAGTCCATGCTTTAGTCAATATTCTTTGCCAACACCATAATTCAAAGGTGTCAATTCTTTTTCTGTGTTCCTTATTCATTGTCCAGCTTTCGCGTGCCCATGAGGCGATTGAAAAGCCCATGGCTTGGATGAGGCGCACCTTAGTCCTCCAAGTGACATCTTTACTTTTTAACATTTTAAAGAGGTCTTTTGCAGCAGATTTATCTAATGCAATACGTCATTTGATTTCTTGACTGCTGCTTCCATGGGTGTTGATTGTGGATCCAAGTAAAATGAAATCCTTGACAACTTCAGTCCTTTCTCCGTTTATCATGATGTCGCTTATTGGTTCAGTTGTGAGGATTTTTGTTTTCTTTATGTTGAGGTGTAATCCATACTGAAGTCTGTAGTCTTTGATCTTCATCAGTAAGTGCTTCCAGTCCTCTTTGCTTTCAGTAAGCAAGATTGTGTCACCTGCATATCGCAGGTTGTTAACGAATCTTCTTCCAATCCTGATGCCGTATTCTTCTTCATGTAGCCCAGCTTCTTGGATTATTTGCTCAGCATACAGATTGAATAGTATGGTGAAAGGACACAATCCTGGTGCACACCTTTTATAATAATATATAATAATGCATTTTTTTTTAGTATATACTAATAATATAGATTTATATTTCTAGAAAAGTATCTGGAAGAATATACCTCAAAATGTTAACCTTGGTTATGTCAGGAGTGAGGATTGTGGCCATTTTTATTTTCTTCTCTTTACCTATCTGCATTTGTTTCTGGAATGAATATAAAATGCATTTTAATAAAAATAAAAGACATATTCAAAAAGGATTTTACTGGCCTAAGAAAATAAACCTGCAGTTACATGCTTAAAGTCTAGAATTTGTATAAAAGAAACCAGGCAGTATAACAAATACTAAGTCAGCAGGTGTTGTTACAACTGCCTTTGCCTTCTAAATCCTTTAGGAATTTTCACTGGTTATTCTCTAGGCCCCCTATTATTTGATGGTCACCCCAGTATCAGGCCTGGAAAGTTGTAGGGGTAAGCCACTATCAGATTCCAATCTTTAAATCTTTTCACACTGGCAACTGGAAAGGGGTCATGGCCAGAAGTGGCCAAAATGAGCTCTTCCCCTTGGTCTTGAATAATTGTGAGTGAAGGAAAAGGGGCTTAGCACATGCAGAATCACTCATAGTTGTTTCTCATTCCATCTCTCCTTGCTGGCCAGTCATCAGCCTCTTGTCTGTTTCTTCACCCCAACCAGGACTTTATACCTCATTGTTATAGCATAAGTAGATAGAATGTTCTCAAAGAAGCAATATCAAAAAGAGGATGAGAATAGCATTGATAAATGGTTGCCCTTAACCAGGGGTCAGCAAACTATGGCCCAGGGGCCAAATCCAGCCCACCTGTTTTGTAAATAAAGTTATTGGCTCATAGCAACACTCATTAGTTTACAGACTGTCTCTGGCTGCTTATGTACGATAATAGCAGTATTGAGTGGTTGTGACAGAGGCCCTATAGTCCACAAAACCCAAAATATTTACTGTATGTCCCTGTATAGAAAAAGTTACTGGATGTTTTATTACATATTTATTTGTTTGTTGTCTGACTTCTTTGTTCTGGAACATAATGATGAGGGCAAGAACTTGGTTTCAGTAATGGGTCTTTCCCTAGCATCAAGAATAGTGCCCGAAACATAACAGATGCTCAATAAATCAGTACTGAATGAATGAAACTGAGAATGAAGAGACATATGAAGACATTTATCTAGGGAAAAACATAAGCCAAGGAAAGAAGACAACCTTATGCTACTGCATCATGTTGTTGAAGAATGTAAAAAAATCATGAACTTTAGAAAGGAGATCAGAGACACTAAAACAATGAAAGAGAAGGGAGACTACAAACAAAGAAACTGAGTACTAAAATAACACTATTATAGAACTAATAGATAAGATAGCAGAACTAAAACAAAATTAGCTAAAATAAAATTCTGACATAAAGCAAAGGCTTAAACTAATCATGGTGAGTGCAGAGGGAAAAAGACAAAGCAATAAGAGAAATGTAATCAAAGTGAAGGACAGTCAAAATGATCCAACACAAAGATAATTGATGTCCCTGAAGTAGAGAACCTACGAATGGTAAATTTTTCAAAGACAGAGTAGCCAAAAAATTTCCCTAAAATAAAGAAATCACAGCACCTGGAGATAAAAAGGAAATTAATTATAGACTGAGAAATAGTAACCCTTAGCTAAATTCCGGTTAAAATTTTTAACCTTGAGGACAAAGATAAAATGTTTAGCTTTCTGACAAAAAAATGCAAGTCACCAGCAAAGGGAATGGGGTAAGGATCAGACAGCATTTTGGCTTTGCCAAAGAAACATTCACTGACAGAAGACACGTGAGTAACGTCTACTCAGTGCTTGGGGGAAGGAGATGTGACTGTGGGATTGGAAAAAGTACAAGGGTATAAGTTTGTCTGGTTTACAAGCATCTATATTGGGGGAAAAAAGGCAGACGCACACACACTCATGATGTGCATAGACTTGCTCTGAACATGCATACAAGAAACTGGTAACGCCGGTTGCATCTACAGGGGTAAATTGGGCTATTGGAATCTGAGGTGGGCAGGAAACCTATCCTTTGACTGGTTTAATGTTTTTTATGCGCTTATATTAGATTTACAACAAAATGTGCTAAATGAGAATGTATAATTATTAGAAAACAATAAATAGTTTTTGAAAGATCATTCTGGCTGTTCTGAGTCAAAAATGAATATAGAGGGACCAATTAGAAGACTCCTGACACGGTCTAGCTAAAAGATGATGGTGGCTTGAACCAGGATATTGACAGAGTAGGCAGAAAAGTGAACGGATTGATGCCTAAACTCAGCTGTTGCTGGCAATTTGAAGGTGAAGGAGGGGGTCACAGAGATTTGAGCATTTTACACAAATTGCTTTACTAATTCTCCTGTCTCCTTGTGAGTGGAGGACGAGAGAGAAAGGTGCTAGTTATTTTATGTACGTTTTCTCATTTAATCCTTAGATTTTCCTGATGTCTTGGGTATTTTTCCATTTTACAAGTATGGAAACTGAGACTCAAAAAGATAAGGCAACTTCCCTGCAGTTACACAAATAATTCTGCTAAAGAGTCATGTTTCACACCCAAGTCTCTGACTCTAAAGCCAGTGTTTTTTCTATTTCAGTGACCTAGTCAACATGGTTATCCTCAGGGGCTCAGAGCAGTTGGGAGATTTGTCCTAACTCCCACAACTTAAGTGTACTCGAGGGGAGCACAAGCTTCGCACTGTGTGCTTCATTCATTGACCGTTAACTGACTCGAAGGAAATCGTGGCTTTCTTGGAGATATTATACACACACACACACACACACACACACACACACACACACACACACACACACAGTCTAAAGAAATTTTCTTTAGAATCGTAACAGGTTTTTTTTTTTGTTTTTTGTTTTTCATGTTATGTTTCATTTTGGCATATCTGCTGAATTTCTCTGAGGCATCATTGTGTTAGGAGTCCATTGTATTCTCATTTAGTTACCTCTGAAATTGGCTTCTCCAAATCTGGCCCCCAAATCAAGCCAGACAATCACGTAGGCTGCCTTTCCATCTCTCTGATGCCCTGCTATTCATATTCTCTGATTAGTGTGTTCCACAAGCATTTCCAAAGGTGTATACAATCGTTGTTATCAGCAGATTATAGGAGCATCTTAGATACTTTTTAATTAGTTGCAGTATTTCACTTGTGAAGTTGGTGATTGCTCCTTTGGCTCAGCTGCAGGACTCTCCTGAAAGGAGCAGGGTTAATATTTCATGCAGCCTCCTTCAGGACACGGCTATATGACCTCATGTCTTGGGCTTTCTCTGCTTGAGAGATGGTTTCCAGTGCCTGCCAAGCTTGTAACTACAAGGAATAATGCCATTATTGAGAAGACCCCAAACTACATGAATGAAAAGATCTGTGAGGTATATGATCATGAGAGAGATAGCAGCAAAGGAATTACTCAGTACTGATACTTCGGGGAGTTCCGTAACAATTTCCTTTGGGCTCTTCATTTCCTTTATGATAAAATTATTTTCTGAATGTAAAAACTGAATATGAGTTCTTTTCTTCCCTATAACTATACAATAGTATATCACTTTCAGATCACTAATATGTAATAAGCTATAAATACATTGTATACTGCTGATCCCAAGTAGGATGGAATACCTAATGGGTATACTTTTTCACGTCTGCTAACAAGAACCTGATTACTCTCCGGGACCCAGTTCTCTGAAAACAGATTGAAGGGAAAAACCAATATTTTTTACTGGTTCTTTGGGGTCACAGCATCTGTTCTACTTTAGTAGTTGTGTGAAATGAATTAACTCTTGGGTGGGAAAAAAAAAAATCTGTGATACAAGATTATCAGCATCCTAAATTTGTAAAGATTATGAATGGGAGGCATATATATGTTAAGGGTACAAAGGAAGTTGTGTATATATTACTGTATAATATTGTAAGATCATGTCTAATATTATAAAATCAAAGAATACAGCCTTTAGTATGGATTACACCTTCCAGCTGGACCAATAAGCAACATCATGATAAATGGAGAAAATACTGAAGTTGTCGAGGGTTTCATTTTACTTGGATCCACAATCAATGCCCATGGAAGCAGCAGTCAAGAAATCAAACAATGTATTGCATTGGGCAAATCTGCTGCAAAAGACCTCTTTAAAGTGTTGAAAAGCAAAGACATCAACTTGAGAACTAAGGTGCACCTGACTCAAGCCATGGTCTTTTAAATCACCTCATATGCGTGCAAAAGCTGGACAATGAATAAGGAAGACTGAAGAAGAATTGATGCCTTTGAATTATGGTGCCGGCAAAGAATACTGAATATACCATGGACTGCCAGAAGAACAAACTAATCTGTATTGGAAGAAATAAAGCCAGAATGCTCCTTAGAAGGAAGGATGGTGAGACTTCATTTCAGGTACTTTGGACAAGCTATCAGGAGGGACCAGTTCCTGGAGAAAGATATTGTCTTGGTCATCTCATGCTGCTATAACAGAAATACCACCAGTGGATGACTTTAACAAAGAGAAATTTATTCTCTCACAGTCCAGGAGGCTAGAAGTCCGAATTCAGGGTGCCAGCTCCAGGGGAAGGCTTTCTCTCTGTGTCAGCTCTGGGGAAAGCTCCTTGTCATCAATCTTCACCTGGTCTAGGAGCATCTCAGTATAGGGACCCCAAGTCCAAAGGTCACGCTCTTCTTCCAGTTCTGCTTTCTTGGTGGTAGGAAGTCCCCCTGTCTCTCTGCTCACTTCTCTCTTTTATATCTCAAAAGAGATTGACTTAAGACACAGTCTAATCTTGTAGATCGAGTCCTACCTCATTAACATAAGTGCTGCTAATCCCACCTCATTAACATCATAAAGGTAGGATTTATAACACATAGGAAAATCACATCAGATGACAAAACGGTAGACAATCACACAATACTGGGAATCATGGCCTAGCCAAGATGACACGTATTTTTGAGGGACACAATTCAATCCATAACATTCCACCCTTTGGCCCCAAAAACTCATGTCCTTGCTACATGTATAACATCTTCACCCCATCATGTCATAGCAAGTCTTAATTCAACTCCAAGTCTAAAATCCAAAAATTCCTCTTCATCTGTGAAATCTAGAATACAAGTTATCTGCTTCCGAAGTACAGTGGTGGAACAGGCACAAGCTAGACATTTCCATTACAAACAGGAGAAACTGGAGGGAAAGAAAGGATAACAAGCACCAGCAAGTCAGCAGAACACATTACATTAGCCCTCAAGGCTTAAAAATAATCCTCTGTTCTCTGAGACCATTTAGGCAATGGCCCTGCCCTCCAGACTCTAGGTATTGGCCACATTCTCTGGATTCTGAATGGAGGCCCTTTGGCCCTGTGCTTCAGCTCCATTTTCCAGGCCCACTGGAATGGCAACTCTGCTCCTTCAGCCTTGGGTGGCCCTATTCTCCTGGTCCATCTGACTGGCAACTCCAGAGACCCCAGAGGTCGTGAACCTACTCTTTTAGACTGAGGCAGCTCTGCTTCTGTGTTCCTTGTCTTTTCAGCTTCTGCCTCCTGCTTCCTTGGCCTCTCGGCCCCTCAGGCCTCACCACCTGCATCTGCCCTGCCAGGGCGAGTGTTACAAAGCTCTTTAGCTCCACCGATAAGTGACTGCAGGTACCCCACTCCGCCAGTAAACTTCGGCCAGAAGGCACTCAGCTGTCTCACTCCATGGTTTGGCCCCAGTGCGCTGGTCTCCTGGTTCTGCTGCTGCGATTTCTCTGCTGCTGCTTCTTGCTGTCTGCACCATCTCCGGTGTAAACAGCTCTCCTCACTTCCTTCTGAGTCCTCACCAGAATTGTCTTTGATGTCCATTAATTCCACCAACAGTCTCCTCAAGGCAATCTAGGCTTTTACCATTAGGCACCTTAAAACTCTTCCAGCCTGTATCCGTTCACAGTTTCAAAACCACCTCCACATTTTAGGTGTCTGTTAGAGCAGCACTCCACTCTTCCAGTACCTAATTCTGTCTTGGTCATCTAGTGCTGCTATAACAGAAATACACAAGTGCAGGGCTTTAGCAAAGAGAAATTTATTCTCTCACGGTCTAGGAGGCTAGAAGTCTGAATTCAGGGTGCCAGCTCCAGGGGAAGGCTTTCTCTCTGTGTCAGCTCTGGGGAAAGCTGCTTGTCATCAATCTTCACCTGGTCTAGGAGCATCTCAGTGTAGGGACCTCAAGACCAAAGGCTACGCTCTGCTCCCATCTCTGCTTTCTTGGTGGTAAGAGGTCCCCCTGTCTCTCTGCTCACTTCTCTCTTTTATATCTCAAAAGAGATTGACTTAAGACACAACCTAATCTTGTAGATTGAGTCCTGCCTCATTAACATAACTGCCACTAATCCCACCTCATTAACATCCTAGAGGTAGGATTTGTAACACATAGGAAAATCATATCAGATGACAAAATGGTAGACAATCACACAATACTGGGAAGCATAGCCTAGCCAAATTTTGGGGGGACACAATTCAGTCTGTAACAGACCTCAGGCTTGGTAAAGTAGAGGGTCAGTGAAAAAGAGGAAGACCCTCGAGGAGATGGACTGCCACAGTGACTGCAACAGTGGGCTCAAACAGAGCAATGGTTGTGAGGATGGCTTAGGACCAGGCGGTGTTTCGTTCTGTTGTACACAGGGTCACTACGAGTCGGAACTGACACTACCAGTGGTGTCACTAAGGAGGTGCAGGAGTTGGAAACCGAACCAGTTGACACTGTCAGAGGAAGTGACACCAAAATGACTGTCTATAAAATTTTTGTGCAGTGTTTCAGCAGAAAGTTATTATTTTTATTAAAATAGTCCTGTAGTTAGTTACAACAACAAGAAACATTTTTCTTAAGCTTAGCTTACAAGTGTCAACATACTTACAAGGCTAAAACTCTATACTAATTTACTTTTTGAACCTTCTAATGCACTCCCGTCAGAGCTGTCATTTACCCAGTTATGACGATGGCTTGAATCACGAGGTCTTGTCTGCACGCGCTGCAAGCACGCAATGCTGTTTTCGTTGCTGCCGGTGATTTTATAGTCGCGGATATTGTCAAATTTTCTGGTGTTTTAGCTACGGTATTTTGGTAACTACTACTGGTGAACCTATATCAACAACTTTTTTGAGAATGAAGTAGCAATTAAAGGAGAAGTAGGGGTGATGTGTGGGAATTATGATTTATGAGTAACATTAATACAAAAAGCATTACAAAGGATTCTGTATAGGCTGGTACCGGAGGAGGCTCGTGGAGGGGGAGGGTGTGATACCATGAATTACTGCACTGAGTGACAACAACCCTAATGATGCCACTGGCCACAGCAGCACCTAACAACAACAGATGCCCTTGCATCTATGTTTTTTTGAGGTTAGAAATCCTGTATCTCTATGTACTACCTTCTCGTAGTGTACGAACCCCAAGAATATTACAAGTCGGGTTTACAAACACCCTTACCAGTTTAGCCTCATCACGAGCTGACGGACCACTACAGAGCAGGGAGACTGTGTGCTCTGTAGTGGGATTTTCCTCCTCTTACTTTGGAAAATTTGTACTTTTTGGCAGTTTCTTATAAAGTTAAATATATGTTCAAGCAATGTCAGTTGCAGGTATCTACCCAAGAGAAATAAAAACATATGCCCGCACGAAGACGTGGACATGAACGTTCATAGCAGCATTGCACATAATAGTCAAAAAGAGGACACAACTCAAATGTCCTTAAGCTGGTGAATAGGTAAACCGTGATATATCCATACTATGGAATACTACTTAGGAATAAAAAGGAACAAACCACTGATCCGTGCAGCAATATCAGTGAACCTCAAAAGCGTCATGCTCAGTCAAAGAAGCCAGTAACAGAAATCTACTTACCGAATGATTCCATTTATATGACATTCTGGACAAAGATCAGTGCAATGGTTGCCCGGGCTGGGGGCAGGGAAGGGGAATTGACAACAAAAGGGCAAGAGAGAACTTCTACGGGGCAATGAAACTGTTCTGTATCTTGATAGTGATATTGGTTATGTGACATTTGCCAAAACTCTTAGAACTGTACACTTTAAAAGGTTGGATTTTGCTGTATGTAAATTATGCCTCAGTAAGCCTGCCTTTTATAAAAACTATAATAAATAACTGATAAATACCAAATTAGGATAAAGGGTACATGCTTAGAATAAGAACCGGTGCCAGGTGCGATGATGATCCTAAAAGGAAACGATAACCAAAGAGCTTTTCACCCCAAAAGTGGAGTCAGCCAAGTCTGTTCCCTTATGTTGTGTCCACGGTGATTTTGCAAACTATCGCTGGCAGCGGGCATTGCTGAAAGCCAGGCTTCTAGACATTCCTCGAGTATTCTCTGGGCCCACCCTGCTTGCAGTTTCCCCACTGTAAGTATCTGCTTAGGCACCCTGCTGCTCTCTGTCCTCATTTGTAGAAGCGTGTCTTCAGGGCCGGCACTCCAGACCTCCCCTGAGTCTCCATGGTTATCCCTAACCAAGGGGAGAATGCAATGTTTCGGGCTGCACCAACTCCTCATTTTAAAACAAAAGCCTACTGAAAGGGCAGGTGTGCCCGGAGCCCTCTGTGGTTAGCTGTAATTCTTGGCATGGTGCGACATGCTTATTCTTCCAAATTAGTGCAGGGCACAAGGCATTTACCACGGTGCTAATTGCGATTGGATGGAAACAAGCAGCCCCAGTATGTGGGCATGAGGCAAGACAAAACAGATGCCAAAATCATTCAGAGCCATGCCCTGCGTCGGGCGCTGCGCCGGCAGCTGAGAATGGGTTTGTCTAAATGTCAGCCTCCCGTGGGTAGGAGATAAGGAAGTGAGCCTGGAATCCAACATGATTCTAGCTGGGTAACTGGGCAACCACACACCCTCTTTCTCCCCTGTAATACACTCTACTTGTATTCAGTGCCGTTCTTTACATTGAAGTAGAATTAGACAGTGAAATAATGTGCCACATTCTAAAGCATCTCCCCCTAAAGCTCCACATTATATAGAAATCCTCCCTCCATTAGGGAATGGTGCTCAGGCAAAGCCATTTGTGGGCCAAACTGAACTTTTAACACCCATCTTGTTCAAATATGCAGGTCTAGGAAAAAGAATATGATTTCAGTGATTTATTGTGGCAAAAAAAAAAACTATCCACATTCTACTTCTTCATATTTCTTCTCACCTTCCCAGCCACTACTACGGCCATATAGGGATGGAAATATCTAGTAAGTCAGATCTTCTGAAATCTTCCACATATAATAATAAGGGTCAGTAATAGAGCTAAATATTATCACTCTCTATTTTTATTAACAGGTACACCCAGAGGTGGCGATAAGGGTATTTCATAAACTGAAAAGATAAATACACTTCATTGTGGTTCTTAATTACTTCACCTTTAGTCAAAAACAAAACAAAACACTTTGGAAAAAAATAAAATGGGGAAAAAGTTCACGTAATGAAAATTTGCTTATCACCTTAAAGATAAAACAGCAGTGCTGAGTCTTTCAGAATCTACTGGGGTAGAGTGGGTCTGCTCCTCAGAGTCTAGCCCAGCTGCCACTAAAGGCTACTGGAGGCTGGATTGGAGGGCTTTATACCACAGAGGGAATGCTGGGATGCAGAGTTTTCACAGCAGGCAGTCAGAGCTCAGAAGGGGAAAAGCATCGTGTATCAGTGAAGCCATCAGGTGATGCCATCTGGGGTTGTGCCTTTGTATAAGAACGCCCCATGTTTTAATGAATGTTCCATTTTCAAGACTGAGAATCTAGATAATTACAGATCTGAGCCTGGTTTGTTGTCACCAGTAACTATTAATTATGCCCAAATTCCACTCTCAAGCCTAGTGGTATGCATTGAATTGTGAACCCCCAGACTATATGTTGAATCCTAACCCCCATGGCCATAAATATAACCCTGATTGGAAATAAGGGGGTTCTTTTGTTATGTTAATGAGGTCATACCAGTGTAGGTGGTTTCTAAACCTAATCACTTCTGAGTTACAGAAGGAACAATATCAAAACCAAAACCAAATCCATTGCCATCAGGTCAATTCCGACCTGTAGTGACCCTATAGAACAGACTAGAACTGCCTTGTAGGGTTTCCAAGGCTGTAAATCTTTATGGAAGCAGACTGCCACATCTTTCTGCCACAGAGCAGCTGGTGGGTTCAAACAGCCAACCTTTTGGTTAGCAGCTGAGCTCTTAACCACTGCACCATTAGTGCTCTTCAAGGAGCAATATAGACACAGATATATACAGGAGGAAGAGAGACACCAAGAAATGCCAAGGAACACCAAGAAATTCTAAGGAATTCCAGGAGCTACCGATAAGGAAGGACTTCTCCTAGATCCGCTCTCCAAACTTGGACTTCCAGCCTTCTGAACTTTGCGAAAATAAATTCCTGTTCTTTAAAGCCACCCGGCACTTGTGGTATTTCTTATTACGGCAGCACTAGGTAACTAAGTCAACTAGTCAGAATTATCCTCCCGGCTGACACTTAGCTCCACCATCTCAGTTTGGGGTGGTCAAGTTTAAGCCATGAACTTCCTCATGAAGCAGGATGACCCCCAGGAAAGGTGCCAAGGAGAAGTGCACTTCAAATCCAGCAGAACTGTCCTGGGTTAGGCCTCACTCCTATGCCCCTGGACCCAAGATGGCATTCCACAACTACAGACAAAGGGTGGACAGAGTCACAAGAGAATGGGTATTCCATAGAAATGGAAGGTAGAGATAGTGATTAAATAGTACTTACCTGACGTGGTGGAAACAAGGACTTGAACCCCCTTTTCCTTCTTCCTTCCTGTATTAGTTTCCTAGGGCTATTACAACAAATTACCACATCTTGGTGGCTTAAAACGTCAGAAATATATTCTCTCACAGTTCTGGAGGTCAGGAGTCCTAAATCAAGGCATCAGCAAGGCCATGCTCCCTCCAAATGCTCTAGGGGAGACTCTGTCCTTGCCTCTTTCAGCTTCTGGCAGCATAGCTCCGGTCTCTGCCTCCATCTTCTCATGGCCTTCTTGCCTTTGTGTCTGTGTGTCTGTGTATCTGCTACTTTTCTCTCTTATAAGAACATCAGTCATTGGATTTAGAGCCCACCCTAATCCAGGATGATCTCATCTTAGATCCTCACCTTAATTATATCTACAAAGACCCTTATTCCAAATAAGTTCACATTCTGAGGCTGTAGGTGGACATATCTTTTGGCGAGGCCACTGTTCAACCCATTACACTCCCGTTTCCCTATTCCCAATCAAGCTCTTCTGCCACAGATATTTTTCTGTCGTCAACTACACCATGTTCCTAAGGCTCTCACAAATATGCATCAAACCGCAATGATGTTTTTGCGTTTTCATTACCATGCACTCAGCTGCTGGGTATACTGGAAAGTGTACTGGAACTAGAGTCTATATACCTGGGTTCAAATCTCCTTTCTGCCTCTCAATACGCAACTAATTGTGGCCAAGCCACTTAAGTTCTTGGCATCTGTCTTCACGTCTGTAAAATGGGTACATGATGATGAATTTCCCTCCTTCATAGAAGCCTGAAAATTCTAGGTGATAACACTTATCATGATGCCTGGAACCTCACAGCTGTTCGTATGTTTCTTGAACCTCAAAGGTGAGACGTAGATATTATTTTGCATGTAAGTTTGCTTCAGAAAGTAAAATATATAGTCAGCCTTTCAAATTCGTAGAGGTTACATTCCGCCAAACAAAACAAAACAAAAATCTGTAGAATTTGTGACTATAAAAGTTTATAAAAACACTACAATTCAGAAAAGATTCGAGCCTGAACTGGCTACTGTATGGAGTCAGGCAACAGGCAGCAGAGAACACACACAAATTTAGCTGTTGGTACTGTCTTTGCCTATAGGACCTAAAGGTTACATTTGCATTTGTAATCACTGCCCTGTCACATTTTGATAAATTGGAAATCAGCTATATCTTTCTCTTTAAGAACTTCAGTCCCTTTTCTGTAAAGAATAAGTGGTTTATTTTCAGAATTGACTGTTAGATTGCAATGTTTCCTCCACTCTCTGTTAGCAATGGAGAAAGCAGTCAGGTTTGGGGAGTTCCTGCTGGAAGATGAAGTTGTTCATGTGACACCCACACCTGCTTTTCCCATCAGATCCATTTGGGCTTTGGCTAACAAACGTCAGCTCCCCTACAGACTAGAACCTGAGCTACCTTCTCCTGTTGCCAGCCAAAGTGCTAAAATCACCGTGGCCATTTTTGCACAACACGCAGAATCTTCATTTAAAGTAGATTGTCTTCATTTGTGACAGAAAACTGACCAGGGAAATTCCAGAGAGGCTGATGAGGTCACAGACCAGATTTTCCAGGTGATGACACAGAAATTTCCTCATCCCTCTTCTGAAGTACCTCTCAAAAGTACCAAATACTCCACAGGGTGATGCAGCAGTTGAAACCACCTTTCCTCCAATTTGCTCAGCCAAATCACCTAAATTTATTCCAAGAGTCTTGTAAAGAAACTCGCCATTCACAGAAAACCATTTTGGGTTTCAGGGATGATGGAATTCTGAATACTGTGTCCAGCACTAAGCTAGGTGTCGCGGGAATTCACCGTGATGGGAAGGAAACAGCAACAAAGCTCACCCCAGCTCACTTCCTCCCACCCGCCTCCCCTCACCTCGTGGCTGCCACTCTGGCCCCAGGATTTCCGGATTCCCAGCCAATTCCGCCCTTGTCTCCAAAGCCAGGTTATGCCTTTGCTCATGCACACTTGGCTTCCTAGTATAATGAAGAAAGAGGTGCCAGAACTTCCTAAGACTCTGATTTGGAGAGTCTCGGGAACTTTGTCAGGAACCTGGCATTGCTAGAACCACCTACATGAGGGCACTTAAGAGGAAATTTATAAAGGAAGAACAAAAAGATGCCTAAACTTGGGAGAAGTGGAGGATACAGGAATGAAATTTAATGAGAATTAAGAAACCCTAATTTATTTCTGAAGATGGAAATAGACCCCTTGAGGGGACAAGGTTAAAAAAAAAAAAAAAACCTATTAATGAAAGTCAAGTAAATGGGAAATGAGGGAGAAAAAGAGGCTGGTGAGTGAAGACTTTGGATCATCTGACTCAAGAGAATCACTACCTGGCTTTCATTTTTATAGGATGTTCACCTCTTGCCCAGCACCTTCCAGGCAGTGCTGGGTAAGCCCCTTCCCTTTTAATCCTATGGAAGTAATTTAACAACCATATAATTTGTGTCGCTAGTAACAGGGGTCTAGAGTCTGTGAAGAGGTGGAACAGGAGGGGCTCCTTCAGCCAGTGCTCCCTGGACCCTGCTCCAGTCTCTCTTGCTACTGCTGCAGAAGAACTGTGGTCTGTGACTCTGGAGGACATGGGTCTGCCCCTCCCTTGACAGGATCCCAGGCAGAGGCACGGGGGTGTTCTGGGAACAGAAGGATATGGGCCAGGCAACACATGGTTGGTGAGAGATAGTCTGGGTGAGAAGTTGCTTACTCAAAGCTTCCTGGAGATGAATTGTAAATATGGTCTTTTTGAAGAGAGGCTATCACCGGGTTCAGGATCAGTTTTAGCTGTGGAACAAACCACTCCAAAATATAGTCACTTAAACAGCGAATGTTTATTATTTAGCTCATGATTCTGTGTGTTGGCTGGGATGGCTGGGGTGGATGGACAGCTAGGGCAGCTCTTCTGGTCTGAACTAACTCAGTTGGTCTCTGCGGTCTGCTGTTGGCTTTGCTGGGGCTGGATGATCTAGGGCGGTGGCCCCACTCACATGTTTGGAGTTGGCTTGTTGGTTAAATTGAAAGGACCTCTGCTGGAACTGTTCATCTCCACTCCCTGTGGTCTCTCAGGCTCCCACAGGCTAGCCCAAGCTTTTTCACAAAACAGCAACGTTCCAAGAGAGTGAGAGCAGAAGCTATTAAGATACCTTGAGGCCTAGGCTCAGAACTCGCACAGCTTTACTTCCACCACATTCAACAGATGGAGAAATAGACTTATCCTCTTGATAGGAGATGCTACAAGAAATCTGTGGCTATTTACAATCTACAACATCTAGCAATCCAGACAGCTATGCTAAAGGGCCGAATCCACTTCTGGTTGGCTCTGCAACCTTGCCCAACTTCTTTGTTTCCTCAGGTCTCTCTCTCTCTCTTTTTTCTTTTTTTCTTTTCATCATCTGCAAAATAAGAGACATGGATTAGATGATCTCTGAGGATCCTTCTAGCTCTAAAATTTGATGATGATGATAATTAGAGTTTATATTTGTTGAGCGACTACCATGCGTCAGCACTGTTCTAAAGTGCTCTGCGTGTAATGACTCATGTATCTTCATAACAGCTCTATGAATCACATTTTACAGGCAAGGAAACTGAGGCACAAAGAGGTTAAATCACTTGCCCTAGGTCACACAGCTAGTGTGGTAGAGCCAGAATATGAATACAAGTCCCCTAAGTCCAAACCTCATGCTCCTAACTGCTGAGCTGTGTTGCCTCCTTGGAGCATCACAGTTCTTACGTGAAGTAGTGAATTACAAAAATGTATTAAATATAATCTGCCTACTTTAATACTACTCCTTAAATTTTTTCCTGTGCTTTTAATTTTTTTTTCTGAAATGCAAGTGGTTATACATAATTCCCCTCCCACTTCCCTTCTCCCAGAACTTTATTCATCCATGTATCCTTTTTTTACATTCACAAATATTTATTAAATTCCAAGGAATGTTGAAAATGTGAGTTGTCATTATTAACAGTCACGGTAGCCTGGCACTGCTTCTTATTGTCCCTGCTTCAATTTCATTTTCTCTGACTTACTGGTTAATAATATTATTATACCCACTTTATGGATGGAAAAGTTAAATCATAAAAGGATCACAAGACTATTTATACTAAGGGGTAGTAATCAAATTGCAGTTATACTTTTAGCTAAACTGGTGCTCCAGAAAACAAATCTCCTCTATGGTAGTTCAGTAAGCAATTAATACCTTACGTTAAAATGATGCATTACATTTATTTTGTTTTATGGTAACTTATTATTTAATACTCCACTTTAATACTTCCAAATTTAAATGGTAAAACAAAGTTTAAACATCATCTTCCCTCTGTTTCCCAAGCCACCCAATTATCCACCCACCAACAATTAATGTTGTTGCTTTCTTGTGCATTTTCCCGGGAATATTGTATGTATTTATTAGTAACTATCTATACAGTGAGACCTGTAAGAGCTAGAAGTTGATAGCACAGCCTTGTTTTTCCTGGTCTCACAAGCTTTCCATCTTTGGCAGGGTGCAGCCTTACCACTTTTCTATCACTCCTTTTCATGGAAAATATTTGAGTTTTCCTTCTCTGACAGGTTTCTGCCTTACGTAGGTGCTGGCTTTCGCAAGTTTTACTGTATCTGCTGATATATATACATATATATGTATATGGAGCCCTGGTGGTACAGTGGTTAAGAGCTCAGGCTGCTAACCAAAAGGTCAGCAGTTTGAATCCACCAGCCGCTTCTTGGAAAACCCTATGAGGCAGTTCTACTCTGTCTCCGACTTAAATGGTGGCTGCATTTCAGTCGGAATCGACTTGATAGCAATGGATTTGGAGTTTTTTTAGGGAGGAATTAATATAATATATATACATATATATATATATATACACATTTATATATATACATATATACACACATTTATATATATATATATATATATACACACATTTATGTATATGTATACACATACATACATATACAGATAGCCCCCAACTTATGACTGGTTCCATTTTGATGACTCCGTTGTAAGTCGATTCTGATGTAAGTCAAATACCTCTTTTTTGTTGTTTTGTGTTCGTTATTATTATTGCCTTTTATCAGTATCTTTATAAATCCAGTCTTTGAGCATCTGCAAGTGAACATCTGAAAATGATAACATCAGCAAATTACGTGCTACAACATTGTACGTAGTACGTATTACTAACAATAAGATGTACAAAAGAGAAACACAGTCCTAAGTGTAGTTTGTCATAACTCGAATATGTCATAAGCTGGGTACTACCTGTATAGATGTATGTATATTGATGTATATTATAAACCAAAAAACCAAACCCCTTGTTGTCGAGTTGATTCTAACTCATAGCAACCCTGTAGGACAGAGCAGAATTGCCCCATGAGGTTTCCAAGGAGCAGCTGGTAGATTCAAATTGCCGACATTTTGGTTAACAGCTGAACTCTTAACCACGGTGCCACCAGGGCTCCATATATATATATATGTGTGTGTATATATATATATACATATATATGGAGATTTTTTTTTTAGAACATGTATTTCTCTCTTAGTACATAAATGGTAAAATATCAGACACACAGTTGTATATTTTGATTTTTTTTTTACTTAGCAATATATTTTGGAAATAATTCCTCACTCTTTTATGGATGCATAGTATTCCATTGTATAAATATAAATTTACTTAACCCGTCCCCTATCAATGAACCTTTAGGTTATGTCACTCTTGCTATCCCATATAATGCTGCATTTAATCCTTGTACATAGATCCTTTAACAAATATGTGAGTGTATTTCAGGAGGAATTCCAGAAAGAGAGTAGCTAGGTTAAAAGTCAGATGCACCAGTAGTAAAGAGCACACCCATCACCCAGATCTTGGTTTCTACATTCCATTCTTCGCTTAAAGGAACCATAACTCCTTGGAAAATGGCCAGTTCCAGGACAGGAGCTGACAATGCACAAGATGTGCCAGAAAGTAAGGAAGTGCTCAGAGGATAATGGGGAAATGTGAAAAAGGCCCAGAAGACAGCTTGAAGGGGCTCCCAGTGGCCAAATCTCAGACAACTGAGCATCAAAGTAAATAATGATAGTAACCCAATATAACCCATTAAATCCATGAGGCCATACTGATATAAATATGATATGTTCGTAGTCTCAAAATATTTCCCCAAAGGATGCTTATTCATTACAAAGGGGAAAACAGTAACATTGCAGAAACCACAATAAACAAGTGATCAAAATAACATCACAAGTAATGAAACAAATCAACATCACGTGTATCCTTATACACCGAGAAGGACACAGTATTACTTCTGTGGTATGTCTGCCAAAAAACACAGAGTCAAATCATGAGGCAGCATCGGACAAATCCCAAATGAGGAATCTACTACAAAATAACTGACCTATACTCTTAAAAAACGTCAAGGTCCTGAAAGGCAAGGAAGACGGAAGAGCTATCCCATATTAAAGGAGGCTGAAGAAACATGACAACAAAACGCAGAGAACGATTCTAGATTGGATCCCGGAAGAGAGAAAGGGGGAGGGAGAACAGAAAGAGAGGGATTGAGAATTATAAAGCAAGTATGATAATATGTTAACGTTTGGAAAATCTGGATAAAGGGTACACAGGAATTTGTAACTTTTCTATAATTTCAAAATTATTTTTCAAAATAAAATAAAATATACGTACGTTTGAAATTTTGATAGGTTTTGCCAAATTGCCTGCTATAGAAACTGTGTAAGTTTCCTCTCCCACAAGCACTGTATAAAAGTGCCACTTCATATTTACATTCACATATTACACCAGGAGAATTCATAACTACTCCAAGAAATAGGCAAAAGTATTTTCTCCATGTTGCATAGCTGAAGCTTCAAGACAGAGTAGCGGTTAAGAACACAGGCTTTTGAAACAATAATTATATGTTAATTTTATCCCAATCAAACTGGCAAACATTATAAAGTTTGAAAATACCAAGCCTTGCAGGGATGTGAAGAAATTAAAATTCGTATAGTCTGTTGGAGGGAGTGTAATTTAGCACGATCATTTTGGAGACCTGTTTGGCAATATCTAGTAACATTGAAAATGGGCACTTCCCGCAGCGCAGCAGTTCCACTTTTAGCTTTGTCTTCTAGAGAAATGCTCACATGTGCTCAGAGACACACAGTCATGTTCCCAGAAGCATGACATGTAATTTTGAAAAATAGGAGACAAACTAAATGTTCACCAAAAGAGGAATGCTTGAATATGTTGCGATCTATTTATTTTATTGTTGTTGTTGTTAGCTGCTGTCGACTCAGCTCCGATTCACGGCAGCCTTACGTGTAACGGAGTGAAACGCTGAGTCCATTGCTGTGTCTATTGTGTCAGGCCATCTCATTGAGGGTTCCCCCATTCTCATTGGCTCTCTACTTTACCAAACATGCTGTCCTTTTCTAGTGATTGGTCGTTCCTGATGTTGTATCCAAAGTAAATGAAAGTCTCACCATCCTTGCTACTAAGAAGCATTCTGGTAGTGTATCTTCAAAGACTGATTTGTTCGTTCTTTTGGTTCATTCATTTGTTATACTACAACAATTAAAATACAAAAATTAGAACTATAGTTTCAACATAGAAAAAATGAATGTTGAGGTAAAAAGCAAATTACAGAAGGATGTATACCCTTTAGGTATATTTTATAGAGTGCTGTATGTTGTTTGTGAACACACTGACATATATTTAAGAAAAGTGTGAAATCTTTCCCAGGGAGGGGATGGCATCAGCCTCAGTAGAATGGCTGTTTGGGGGAAGAAAGTGAAAGGAACAGGATTGGGAAAATCTTCAAAGGGAGATTCAGCTGCATTTGTAACATTTTCTTGCCAAAAACAAAAAAAAAACAAAAAAAAAAGACTTAAAACAAGTTTGACAAAAATATTAGCATTTGTTAAATTGCGGTGTTATGTATATAGTTGTTTATTACGTTATTCTCTGTACTTTTCTGAATGCTTAAGATATTTCGTGATATAATAAAAAAAAAAAAAAAAGCAGAGAATAAATGAATATGAGCCTTGGAGTCAAATAGTCCTGGGTTCATATCCCCCCAAACACTTACCAGTCATGTGGGTGGTTTCCTCAACATCTCTGGGCCTCAGTTTCACCATGTGTAAAATGGGAATAATGATGATTACTTTGTAAAGCTAGTGTCTACACTGAATGTGATAATGTATACAAAGTCCCAGTGCAGCCCCCCTAATTGGTCCTCAAAAACGGTTGGTATTACTATACGCCAGTGGTTCTCACTGGGTATGATTTTACTCCCATAGAACGTTTGGCAATGACTGGAGACATGTTTGGTCGTCACAACTGGGAATGATAAGATGCTCCTGGCATCTAGTGGGTAGAAGCCAGAGATGTAGCTAAAGATCCTGCAATGCACAGGACAAACAGGCCCAAAATTTCAATAGTGCGGAGATCGAGAAGACCCTACTATAGTCCAAGGTCATCCAGAATTGAACCCAGGCCCCCTGACTCCCAAATGAGTGCTCTTGCCTCTACAACATGTAAGGTTATTAGACCACGGCCTTTCCATCAAATGGCTAGAGTAACTGGGTGTTTGAACCACACTACAACCCCTTTACTGGTATTTTCTTTGTGTTTCACTCCCCAAACCAAACCACTGCCATCAAGCCTATTCTGACTCATAGCAACCCTATAGGACAGAGTAGAACTGCCCCATAGGGTTGCCAAGGCTATAAATCTTTACAGAAGCAGACTGCCACATCTTTCTCCCGCAGAGCGGCTGGTGGGTTTAAACTGCTGACCTTTTGGTTAGCAGCCGAACACTTTAACCACTGCGCTGCCAGGGCTCCTCATATCACTCCCCAGAATGTTAAATCCCACCATTTGACCGTGCTCATCTCTCTGGCCACTAGATGGTGCTGGGAAATGTTTCCCAGTCCAGAAGATGAGATGACCACTAGCCTGGTTGACTAGACCATAGAACCAAGGTGCTATGTATTTACCCTCCTTCCATTCAGTCAGCTTCATGTTGGGTAAAACTTAACATGTTACTGAGCAAAACAGCTGCCTGGCACATAGGTCTTGATAAATATTTCTTGACTGAATGAATCAATCAATGAACGAGTGCAGCCTTTTAAATGATGAAGACCTAGTCGCTGTTCTTGACTTGCCTTCTCTGATGTCCCATTCGTTTGGAATGTGGGCTTTCTCAGTTTTCACTTCTTATGTAAAGAGAGAAACCAAAAATCAAGTCCAAGGTTCTCAGAGCCTTGTTGCCCGTCACAGGGGGTCCATCCTCTAACAACTTCAGAATCAAGCTTATGGACTAATCTTCAAAGGCGCTCGCCAAGATACATCAGGCATTTGCTGAGACAGAACTCTTGAGCTTAAACTGTCAATGGCCACCCAAAGTGAGGGGTTGACCTCACTTAGAGAGGATGAGCATAATTATGACACTTAAATCTGTTTTGATTCTAACACAGCTTGTGGAAAAACACTTAACTGTTTTTTTAATGCAGTGTCAAGAATACGTACAATTTCTTGCAACTGTTTACTTTTTGCTTTATTGTAGACACTGATTAGAGGAACCCAGACATTGTGCTTGCTCAGAGGATAACTCTTGAGTCCCTGCTATCATCTTCTTCACCATAGACTTTGGACAAGGTAGGTGCAGCCTCTCTCTGAACTCATTTTTTCCAATCTTCGTTTCAACAACACTGAAGCTCTCACCAGTTGTTTCAAGGGATATAAAAATTACCAAAATATTTAATCCAGATATATGCCAATTTCTACTTATGCGCATGTATGTCCAATAGGACTTGCAGGAGAGAAGATTCGCCAAACCAAAAGCTATAGTTAGTAAAAAGGGCTCTGTGGCTAGACCATGCTTCTAGTCCTAACTTTCTGCCTGTAACTGGCTGGGTGACCTTGAGAATGTTACTTAACCCCTCAGTTTCCTCATCTGCATGGTGAGAAATTTGGACTAGATTATTTTAAAGGTATTCCCCTAAACCTTTTAATTGTGCACACCTGTGAAGATTGAAAAAAACACTAGTTTAGAACAATGATTTCCAAAATATGACTGGCAATCCCTCTGCTTCTGTCACTGGAGTGCTTGCTAAAAATGTAACTTCCCAAGCCCCATCCCAGAGCTACGGAATCAGAACATCTAAGGTGAGAACCAGAAATGCCCCTTTTTTAACAAACTCCACAGGTGAATTGGAAGCATAGTGAAGTTTGAGAACCACTGCCCTAAGCACTGAAGGCATCATTCTAGCCACATGTATGTTCAGTTCTGTGAGATGTGAAGAGCTAGATCTGGGCCAAGCAGCAACTGGCTAGAATTGTCTTGTATTTGTAGAATTAACAAGGTCAGCATCTGATGGCTGTTTTATCTTTTGATTCTTGGCTCTCTATAATCTCCTTGTCATAGTCTTCCACTCAACACTTCATTTACCAGATCCTGGGTGTCTTGTGTATGTAGGCTCCTAGGCTCTCCTCTCTTTGGCTGCAATTGAATGAGAGTAAAATCCTTTTGGAAATGGCCATTGAAGGAAAGACTCTCCTCCTAGTACTAACTTCAAGAAGCCCTGGTGGCATAGTGGTTAAGCATTTGGCAAAGTGTGATCTCGTCAGTCTGTGTTGCAATAGGCTTCTCTGTCAGTCTTTCATGATGGAGAGTTGGATGCTGCTCCCAAGGGTGTCATCACGATGAAATGACTAAGGGTTGAGGTAAATCACGTATGTATGTGGAACCAAGATGGCAGGCTCCGAGAGAGAGGGGGCTGTGCCTAGAGATCACAAATGAGAGAACACCAGACGCTGCTTAGAGCTCTGGACTGTGAATCAGAAAACCACTCAGACCACGCTGCAGTCCTTTACAGTTGGCAGTATGGGATTATGTGGCATTTCAGGCTTTCTAGGTTGTGTACCTAAACCCTCAAGGAATCACAGGGATCCCTAAAGAGACTTACATCTTAAAGGAAAACTAAATCCTGGCTTTGAAATATACAAACAGGGTCTCCCAGCACTGCCTACAGAGATTCCCCACCAGGATCAGGCTAATTGCTCAGTGGGGTTACTGTTGCTCTTCTCCAGAGCTTCAGCAGATATTATTTTCTGGCATCAAATAAAGGGAATTGGAGCCTTAAGAACATAGTGTCGCTGTTGTCTGCTGTGGGTTAGATATAAAACTCTTCTCCGAAATCACAAGCAAGGCATTGTGCGTGATCTGTCAGGTAAGGTACTAACAAGTGCCCCTTAATGAGAGAACCACTCGCCCATAAAGAGCATTCCAGACAACACCCACTGCTGGCCGGGGATGGATGTGGGGTTTATTTGATTTGGGGTTGATTTATTTGTTTGCTTTGCTTCTAGAACAGCATAAGTTGGATTTAATGTGTCAAATACAGAATCCAGTGCTTCTAGGTTCACTGACTTGTTATTATTTAGCATTTATGAAGTATATATCAATGTACTTGGCACTTTACAATGACTCATAAAAAGGCAGGATCCTGGCTGTTGAGCATAAAGTTGCTATTGGTTGAGTTACTGCCTGTGTGGAAATGATCACAAGATAGATCTGGATATCCTTTGCCTTCAGAACTAACTGTATATCCTGGTTCCTCATCTCATCTGAGCCCAGAGACAGGTGTATGCCAGTACTCTCAGTGCATAGCTCTTCACACTTAAGAAATGCTTAGCAAACATGAATGGATGAATGGATGGATGGAGAGCTCTATCCTCCATGGACAGCTCTCATTTTTTATTTATCCCTCCACCCACAGCTTTATGTTTACGTCTTACAAGCCTTGTAGTTAGCTGACTTGGAAAAGAACTGTTACTTACATGGCTTTTTGTAATTAAGACAAGGTCAGTATACCTATGAAGTGGAAAGTAGCATAATGGGAAACAGATAGAACAAAATTATATGAACTTGTTAAGCTGGATGAAGGGTACATCAGACTCTGTACTATATTTGCAGCTTTCTGTGAGTCTATAATTATTTCCAATAACAAATCTTATGAACCTCAGCCTCACATCTTTACAGTCACACCTCACTGCCTATACCTTCCAGGCATTAGGCCCTCCACTAAAAGTATTCCAGGGGTTTCAGTTCAGGGTCTCCATAAAGCAGATGCCAAAACAGACTTAGACATGCAAGAGATTTATTGGAGGAAGTGCTTGTAAAAGATGAAGGGGGAGGAGCAGGAGTAGGAAGGGAGATCCTTCAAACTGTGATGCAGTTCTGACACCTGTGAAAGGAGAAAGGTAAGGAAAGATTGGATAGGAAGGCCCTCAGACTACAATGCCGTCCAGAGAAAATCTCAGCCAGGTCACTAAAGGGGTCCCCAAGCAAATGGTACCCGTTAGAGGACTCTGGTGTTGGGCAGGAAGCACCCAGTTCTAGTACCCCCACCATGCTCAGTCATTCGCTGGAGCAGCCCACCTGCTTCCTCAGGAGTCTTTATTGCCAAACCCGGTGCCTCATCTTGGGTCTCATCCATGACCTTTGTGTAACATTTGGTCTTTGCCGTCACTCTCCTCATCCTCCAAATTTTCTCTTCCCTTTGCTTCTAAGCTATTCTTAGCTCTCTTCCTATCTTTCTGACCTTATCTTTTCTGACTTCTCTTCTTATTGCCTCTAAACGTAAATGTTTCCCAAGATTCTGCCTTCATCACTCTTGATTTTACTCTACATTCTCTCCCTTCAGACTCTTATCTATTTCCATTATTTTAACCCTCCATGCTCCACAGAGAATCTAGGTTCCCAACTTCCCTCTCAAACTTTAATCCCCAGACAATCCCACACTTCTTTCCTCCCAGCTTTCCCATTTCTCTTAATGAGTCACCCCTATTCTCAGTCTTTCAAGTCGGAGTCTTGGAGTCAGTTTGACTCTTTATATCCAGTGCCTTGTCCATCCTTCCCCTACAGGGACTCTCCCAGCCTATCAATTCCCACTGCCACTCCCTGGCTCCAACACTTACTCCCTGCCCTGTGGGTTCATATAACCTGTTTCGTTGCCATCGGGTTGATTCTAACTCATAGCGACCTTATAGGACAGAGTAGAACTGCTCCATAGGGTTCCCAAGGCGCTGGTGGCTTAGTGGTTAAGAGCTTGGCTGCTAACCAAAACGTCAGCAGTTCAAATCCACCTGCCACTCCTTGGAATCCCTGTGGGGCAGCTCTGCTCAGTTCTGTAGGATCACTGTAAGTCAGAATCAACTCAACAGCACCTGGTTTGGTTTTTTTGGGTGTGTTTGTTTAATCCTTATGGAAGCAGACTGCCACATCTTTGTCCTGTGGAGCAGCTGATCGGTTCAAATCACCAACCTTTTAGTTAGCAGCCAAGTGCTTGACCATTGCGCCACCAGGGCTCCTCATGGGTTCATATAGACACCTCCAAACTGGCCTCTCCACTTTGAGTCTTTCTCCCTTCCAGGCCATAATATTCACCGATGGTAGATTTATTTTCCTAAAAGCAGAGCTTTCATTATGTCCCTTTTGTGCTTAAAAACCTTTGATGGCTTTCACTATGTACTCAACTCCTTCCTGCCCAGCAGCTAAAAATAATCTCCTCCCAACTAAATTGCCTGGTATTTTTTCTAAATTTCTTTCTTTTAGCAGTTATTATTAACTGCTTCCTTCTCCCACCTCCCTTCCCACCCGTCACTAGCCTCAAAGAAATAAAGGTTGTGTGTGTGTGTGTTATTCTTATTCCTAACCTACTTCTGTATGTCTTCACTTGGAGTAATCCGCCTCCCAAAAGGGATGTGAAGCAGAACATTCTGTTAAGTTCTACTCTTAAACAGAGTTCATAGTGTGGTGATTAAGAGCAAGGCTTTGGAATTATCCTGCCTGGGTACAAATTATGTAACCTTGGACATATAATTTACCCCTCTGAGCTTCGGTTTCCTCATCTACAAAATAGGCTAACAACTGTATCTGTGTCGTAGAATTGCTATGATAATTAAATAAGGTAATGTACATAACAGGCTTAGAGTTGCGCTTGGTTCTACCACCTCACTGTTAGCTATTGTTATTGTCATCATTGTTATTATTTTATCACCTTTGCAGCATGATCTTATCCACAGCTCAATTATTCACTGTTTGGCAAGAGAGACTAACTTGGCAATCAGATACAACTTTTGAATTAATATCCTGAATACTTTCCTCACAGACATTAGGCTAATAATCTTTGGTACTTTACATTACTTGTGATGGGTCCCCGAGGATCCTGAAACCAAGAGTTGACATTATTCCTCGTAAGAATGGATATTTTTGGAGTTTTATTGTCCGTAGTTTAATGTAACAGCTTCCACTACTGGACAGTGATAGGCTGAACTGAAGAAGGAAAGTGAACCCTGTTGACCCCAAAATCTCTGGTCCCCCACACATGACTCAGATTGTGAATAAGACCACAGAGCTGGCAAAGACAATCAACCACCAAATGCAGGATACAAGCGGGGCTGCAGTGAGGGGTTAAGAAGGAAAACAAGGTGAGAGATAAAAATTGATTCCAACAAATAAAGACATGAAAATAAGGGTTAATACCAGGCATCTGGAATGTATAGCAATTTATTATAACATTTTATTTCAGTCATGTTTCATTATATGACAGATACAGTTAGGTCAGCTTAGTGTTTATTGAGCACCTACTGTGTACAGGCACCGTGCTTGGTACACTATGTCGTGATATGTAGCTATACTTTTTAATGCATTAGTAGTTAAGTGTTACGTTGCTGTTGATGAAAAATGTTATCCTACGTTAAAGGGTAAGCAGCCATAAACATGATCATATCATAGACTTGATGGGAAAGTGCACCTTTGTAAATTGAAAGACAAGAAGAAGAAGAGCCTGGTTCAAGATCCCCAATACCCAATTAGTTTGAAAAGTACCTTCTTTAAATAGGGACAACGCCAAAGCATGAACCGACCAGCTGCTGTGTTGTCACTGTTAGGCTTGTAACAACCAATGTGTTATTTTCCCCCCAGTCTAACCCTGCATTAATTCAGCCTGACGGCAGCAACTGAAGAAGCTTGCAAAATGAACAAGTCACTCATAAGTTACAGCAGAACCTTGGGTCACAAAGGCTGCCTCAAGCTTGCTCAGTGGGAACTTGTGCAACCGCCTGGTTACTTTTGGACCCCTCCACAAATCTAGGAATGGAAGAGGCAACGACTTTGGCTGACGTAAATGATCCTCTCAGAGTCTGTCTCTGATCATCTTTATCCCGTTGGGAGAGCGGAAAAAAAAAGAAAGAAGGAAAGTAGTGACGTAACACAACAAGCATCGTATTATAGCAGAGAACAGAACGAAGCAGACTTGAGAAGGTAGCAGGTTATAATTTGGAGAAAATTGATTTGGGAAGCAGGACCGTAAAGGTCTGGTGGGCAACATGGGTTTTTAGAATTGGGAAATGAACTATGTATTTAGAAGGGTGCATATATACAGTTCCATTTAAAGTATAACCATAAAGCAAACAAGTATGTAATCACCACCCAGGTCAAAGCAGAGACCATTGCCAGCCCCTGAGAAACCCCAGGCCCTCGCTTTGAGTCTCTTCTTGATCACCACGCCTCCTTCTCCCCCTGCTAGAGGTAACCATCATACTGGGATCGTTTCCTCGCTTTTCTTCAGTTTGTTTTCTTCCACTTGTCTTGCTTCTTTTCTTCCACATTATGATTGTAAGATTTATCCACGTGTGTGACTGGGATTCATCCATTTCGATTGTAGTACAATATTCCCTTGTTCAAATGAAATACAAAGTATTCTTGGCGATGGGTAGATACGTGGGTAGCTGTGGTGAACATTCTTGTCCACGTATCTTGATTCACATATTCACAGATTTCTCTCAGGCAATGCTTCTCCAGCTAGAGTGTGCGCCAGAATCACTGGGGGGGCGCTTGTTAAAGCACTTATAGCTTGATGGCAGGGCCCTGCCCTCAGAGTGTCTGACTCAGTGGGACTGGGGTAGGGCTGGGAATTTGCGTTTGTAGCACATGCCTAGGTGATGCTGATGCTGCTTGCCAGAGGTGGGAGAACCACTGCTCTAAGTTATAGGAAGGAGTTTGCTGGGTCAAGGGATATGCATCTCTTCAGCTTCCGTAGATAATGCAAACCCGTTTTCCGAGTAGTGTCTTTACACTCTTGCCAGCAGTGTACAAGTGTTCCTCCTGTTCTGTTAGATCCAGGCCAACACTCACTGTCAGACTTCGGTTTTTGTCAGTCTAGTGGGCCTGAGGCATTTTCTAATTGTAGCTTTAATTTGCATTTTTGTAATCCTAATAAAGTTGATCACTGACCATTTGGACTTCTTTTTTGTGTGATATGCCTGTTCAAGTCATTTGCCTATTTTTTTTTTTTTTTTTTTTTGTGGATCTCCATCTTTTTCCTGCTGATCTGTCGGTACTTTTTATTGGAAAGACCAGAATAAAATTTCTTTAATTATTTTTTAAAACCTAAGGAAATCCCAGTGTAGTCTCACAAAATCTCCTTTAATAACAGCAAAACCAAGGTTAGGAACTCTTTAAGTAGTGTCTATTTTGACAATGGCTTCAAGGAAAATAGGTTAAGAACTCCGTTTTTCCAAACAAGCTACAAACTGTGGAAGCAAAACCATGTAGGGGAAATATCAGCATTCCTCATACATTCACTGAAAGTATGTCTGCAAGCACAAGACCATTTTTAAATGGCAATAATGCAACTGAAATAGATCATTGAAGGAAAGGAGACATATTACTGAGGCCAGCATGGCCATTGACACTTGTTAGCTTGTCTCTGAAGAACAAAATACTGAGCAGCAAAAGCTCAAAGTGAATGAAATTGTATCCAATTCTCAATTTAATGAAAACACTTTGGGCTCAGGGCCAGAGAATAGATTTGGACCACGGATTGGACATTTTTCAGAGCCTTAAATTTAAATGACTAGAATTATTTTTAAAGTAACATCCTCCTCAGTCTTTTGGAATAAAAATGTGTTTTTTGATTAAAAATAATTTCATTTCAACATAAGGATGGAATGAACGCAACATCTTTGACCTCGTGTGGTTCAGGAAAGCAGAGACTTGATTTTAGTGCATATTTAGCAGGTAGGAAAGACATCTGTTGTAGCACCCCTCAACCCACGACACACGTGTGCACACATATACACATTATATAACACGTGTTATGTACACACGAACATTTACCCACATGCATATACACAGACATATATATGCACCTGTGTGTGTGTGCTCACTTATATACCCATTGCCAGTGAGTCGATTCCAACTCATAGCGACCCTATAGGACAGAGTAGAAATGCCCCATAGGGTTTCCAAGGCTATAATCCTCACGGGAGCAGACTGCCACATCTTTCTCCCATGGATCAGTCAGTGAGTTTGAACTGCTGACCTTTCGGTTAGCAGCCAAGCGCTAAACCACTGCGCCACCAGGGCTCCTATCACATATATGCACATATGTATACGTATTACATACATACATATGCATGCACATGCACTCACATACGTATACACATGGATGCGCACACTTTGTGCCTGAAAAACTTGACACAAATATATATATTTGTCTCATTGGTGTGCTTGAGTCCATAATTGTGGCTGCTGTGTATTTTGAGTGCTTTCCAACCTAGGGGGCTCATCTTCCAGCACTATATCAGACCATCGGGTTTTCATTGTCTAATGTTCATAATTCGATTGCCAGGCCTTTCTTCCTATCCGTCTTAGTCTGGAAGGTCCACCAAAACCTGTCCACCATGGGTAGCCCTGCTGGTATTTGAAATACTGGTGGCATAGCTTCCAGCATCACAGCAACATGCAAGCTCCCAAAGCATGATAAACTAATAGATGGGCAGTGGTTATTTTGTACCCTCCCACTTTTTCAGTTACCGAGACCTTAAAGTAGTTGAGGCATGGGACTGCACTCTCTAATCTCAGAGTCACGGGGACCTGTGATGGAACACCCACATCATCACTAAGTGCTTCAATCTGTTTGGGTCTCAGGAGGTTCTGAAGAGCCCATGGAGGGTCAGCTTTGGACTGTACCAATTCCTCCTACCTCCCTTAAGCCTCGGTACTGCCCCAGTATTTCAAAGAGCTCTAAGTTGGGTCTTCAATTCTTTCTGGACAGTGTCCTTGGACAAAATTTTCATTTATTTATACAACCTCATTTCAGATGGCCATCTCCTTTGTGACATCTATTGATTTATTCATGCTTTTATCTATCAATCCAACAAACATTTATTGAGAGTCTGCTGTTTGCCTGACACAGTGTTGAAGAGTGAGTATATAAAGATGAGTAAATATAGTCCCTTTCTTCAAGGAGCTGACAGCTTAAGAGGAGACACATGAGTAAACTGACAATTACAGGACAGTGTGGGAACTGCTGTTGGTTTGGGGGAAAATAGAAGAGGAAACTTCTAAGTCAGTTATCATCTCCATGGGAGTAGGGTTTGACTACCCTGGGTGTCATATTCCTGCAACCCATCCGTTCTTCACAGGGCTTCCAGGCATGGGTTGCTGAGATAACCAGTCTGTCCAGGCCATACCAGTGCGGAACTAGGGTCATGTTAGTGTGGTTGGCTGTACCTCCATCTACAATTTTAAGACTTCCAGTTTCACTCAGAATCTCCCCCCAGATATTCTTGGGAATAACCTGGAGAGTAGAGGGTATGTCAGCTTCCCATTGACCTATGCCCCATGTAAATCCTTGTGAGGTGTCTCATCCAGCCATAGTCACAGCTGCAGTGAGGGCCAAAGTACTGCCTCCTAGCATTCCCAAAGCTGGTGGCATTCCTACCTGCCTGCCTGTTCCCAAGGCTGTGCCTGTCACTAAGGGCATCCTGCTGCAGCTGGGACTGATGTGGCCATGAGCACTGGTGTTATTTCAGGTTGAAATTCTCACAGTTCTACTTTGCCATTTCCACCCCTTGCCATTGCACCACCTTAAAACTGTTACACTACTGGGCGAGAATCTTTCCCTGACTTTTGTTCCTTACTCAGGTGCCTTGGTCCCAAAGCCCTGCTGGCCCCCATGTCAAAAAAAAACTTTTTGTGAGCGTATTTCTCAAGCCTTTCACTTGTTACCAGGGCGCAGACCTGTGTCCTGAGGTTTGGCCTGGAGGAAGGAGGAGAGAAGCGTAGCGTATCATCTTCACAGTAGAAGGCATCCCGCGCCCCAGATACGCCCACCGCTTTAATCACTGTGTCATTCTTCTTGAGTCAAGCTTGCGTGCCTGGATCTTCCCCGAGGACAGAAATCTTTCCCAGAAGATTTATTGGTCCACCATTCAAAAATGCTCCCAGCCCTCCAGCTGTGCCCAGGGTGTGGGAATCCCTGAAGAGGACGCTATTAAAAATTAGCCCTCTGCCCGCATGATAGGCAACGTTTCCTGGATCTCTTTAGATTCTTTCAGCACTTGGTCCCCCACTGCTCAATTCAGATGTTCTCATGTGCCCTCTCAAGAAACCAAGAAGAACTTCAGATCCACAAGTACCAACTTTCATTGGGCCCTACAGGGGCCAACCCACTCACTCAAATGTGGCCTTCATGAGTATTTTGTGCTAAAAGGACCTAAGAGCTCACATCCTGCTTTCACAGCCCTTTCTTTCTAGGGAGTAACATCCTTGCAAGGTATAGTTACCCCCAAGGGCTCCTGGCCATCAGCGTACCATTCTATCCTGGCACTTAGAGGGGGCCTTGCATCCAACTGAGGCTGAACAGCTTGAGGGGCTCTCTGAGTGCCTGAACATTAGTGAACCCTAGTGATAATTTTACTGGCTTCTTAGAGGATTTTTTTTTAAACTACTCCCAGATAAGCGATTGCTGAATAGTTGGATTCTGGATAAGTGAGATGTCACATGAATTCCAAGTACGCCGCTGAACAGACTGTCCCGAAAAGCGCACTGTGTCGCATGCTTGTGTGTATTCATCGTGCTATTTTTCTATGCCTCTAGAATATGATGCAATCGCTGGAGCAAAACCCTGATGAAAGCTAGTCACAATTTAGCATTTACCGTCATATGGAGATGTCATTTCCATCTGCCAAAGAGAATATTATAGGCATGTTCAATATAAAATGCAAATATAATAGCTTTGTGGGTTGGATATGTCAGCTGTGTTTCACTTAAACCTGTTACCTCGGCAGATTAAATACAGTTACAGATCTTTTACAAGGAGGATACTCTGATGAAGTTGCAACTTATATCAGCTTTTATGGATCATCAGTTCAGTTGGATATGAGTAGAATGAAGACAAAAATGGGTAAGGGGTATGGAGTGAGTAGGACACAGCCGTGGAGAAATAGGAAGAACTGCCTCCCAGACCTCCCATTAAGATACCCATTAAGAAATATTGTTATGTGCTCAAGAAAAAACATGAGCAGTTTGCAGCAAAGAAGATGTGTCTCTAACGTGATGAAATAGGCGAGGGTCAGCAAATCCCACAAGGCCTTGGAATCTTGATACCTGCTTATATATGACCCAGCTCAGCGCTAACATCAGCTGTGACTCTGGCTCCAACCCTGGTGCTTCTACAGCCATGTGGGGCACCAAGCTCCCTTAGCTGAACTCCACAGTAGTAGACTCCTCTCTTGTTTGACCACATACTCTAGACTCTGACTCAGCTTCACCTTCAGCACTCACTGTGCACATGCCTCATCTTAATACTACTGTTGTCCAAGTGCCATATAATCCATCATTCCATGGAACTGCCCAGTTCCTGGCAAGGACTTCCCCAGGACTGCCCTGTCCCACCACCTACCCCACACCTTCACGTGGATGGAAAGGTTACTGACTCCTGGAATAGTCAACTTTAAGCTTGTAAGACTCAGTAAGACAGTCTTGATGAGAATTAACCAGCCCCATCCGGTTTGTCCGGCACAGCTCTCTTGTTCAGTTATTGCATGCTCAGTTATAAGCATTGGGGTTTATATATCCGGAGGCATTTCCCTGTGGGCTTTTCCAAGGGAGAGGCTTGCAAATAATTACTACAGAGAACTGCAGAAATAACTGATCCCTTTTTAAAAGTGCATTCCTTCTGTGGCTTCTGTGATCCTTTTTGCTTTGTCTTACATCAATATGCTGTGCATATTATCTGTTCATAGCTACTATAGTAAAAAATCATGCTCAATGGTTTCTACTCTAAAAAAGTCTGCTTGACTAATGCTATTTTCAACAAGTCTTTCTGCTAAAGAAGACAGTAACCCACAGAGCAGTGGTTACCAGGCTCTTTTGAGGGAGAGGATAGACAGTTAATAACTGTGGGAAGAGGATCTGGAAAGGAATCTGGGCACACAGGACTTTACTGCACTGTTGGGAGCTTGCCTTAAGAGAGCTGGGTTCTACTTTTGATTCTGCCCTAACCAGCTATGTGAGGCTGCTGCACTGGTTTAATCCCTCAGCCTGTTTTTCTGTCTATAAAATGAGGAAGTAGACCTAGAGTAGGGGTCTTCAAGTCCAGTCTTCTGTGCTTCCGTGAATACGCATTACCCAGAATTCAGGGGAGATGGCTGGTCAGGAATCCAAACAATTACAACAAAAACAATTACCAGGTGCCGATTTTAGTAGTAGTTTCTGCAGGACTAGAGCTCAGCACTTTACATACTTTATCTCACAGTTATTCTAAAAAGGTTGGCATTATGGTTCCCATTTCACAGATGAGTGACTAGTTCTCAAAGAGCTTACACAGCTTTGTTAGGAGCGCAGCAGTAACAAATAACAGAGCAGAGATTCCAGTCCTGGCGGAACTGACTCCAAACTCACTTCTAGTGAGACAGAGTAAGAAACTCCAGAGCCTCCTCTCATGACTCTCATTGTCTGAGTCTGGTCACTTCCCTGCCCCGTCTTCCCTCTAAATCCTGATTTACCCCCCTTTCCTGATTTCTAAAACACACCTGTGTCTGTGCCTTTGGTTTGTGTGAAGAGGGTAAGCATAGTGCTGTAGAGTTCTGCAACCATTCATGTTGGGAATCAACAAGAAAATGGCAAAAATAGAATTTCCAAATAACTCTTGTTATTGTTGTAAGTGCAGTGTGAGTGAAGATAAAACCCAAAGAGGGCAAGTTTTAGCTCCAAAGAATAACTTTTTCAGACAGTCATGTAAAATCCTCTGCAGATAGTTATCCGTACTTTTTAGAGGGAGCCTTTAAATCATCAATGGGAGGCTGGCCGTGGGAGACTGCTCCCAGCTGGTGATAAAGTCTAACTGATTGTCCAGTCTCCACATCGCAACACAGCAAACCAGTTTTTTGTTTCTTTGAGAGAAATGCACCACCTCATCCCCAATAATAAGACAACTTTTAATGGAGTGACAATTATTTATGTGAAGAGTTCTAAGAAGGTGAAGATGATCCTTTGCCAGAAAGTAAAAGTTTTGTACAAATAAAAGAATGGGCTTCAATGTCAGAATTGTCCCATGCATACAAGGTCAGCATATTCTTTATATGGAAATAAGCAAAAGATCTACTGTTTCATCAACATATTCTTGTACTATTTGCAAACGTGGACATTCCTAATGTCTTGAGATATCTCTTGGGACTGCAAAGTGTCTGTGGAACTACGGATCTGGCCACTTTTTGCTTCATGGAAGATGGACACTCACAAAACCCTCTTCATTCCTCCTTTTCTCACTATTCAGTTTAACCAGGTGCTAACTGATGGCCCAGAATCTACTGCTGCTGGGAAATATGCAAAGGAAGCTTTCAGCAGTCCCTGACCTCAAACAGCTTTTACCTTGGTTGGAAAGACCAGGCTGAAGGTGGCAGATGTACCCAAGGCAGAAGGAAAGTGGGAACATGGGAGAAGTGGCAGAGAGAAGAACAACCTCCCTGAGGCATAACCTAAGGGAAACAGGCTATTTTTCTAACAGTAACCTTGAACCGTTAATTTAGTGTTTCCTCCCAGGAGCTCTGCAAAGGAAGTTCAGCTTTAACCAGAGCTTCTAATTAACTCCAGAGTTTCTACCACATCAGCAAACACCTAAAGACCACCTCAGTGCACATCTCTTACCTGACAGAAGTCAAAAACTGATGTAGGTGAGAATTGCACTAAAGAAAATCCTTCCTTTCACTGTGGGAAATGATTGCTGTATTTCCCTCAGCTCGATTATCATTTGGGCCTATAATATTGCAGCTGAAAAAGCAGTATTTATGATATGCAGAATAAGAATAGTAATATTAATTTATTAAGCACCCAGGCACCCAGTATATTCCAGGACCTGTGCTGGGAGCTGGGAACACAGGGATAAAAGGCACAGTCTCTGCCTCTAAGTTTCTCATAATCCAATAGGAAAGTCAGGTAATTGTAGAAGAAGGGTAAGTGCTGTGAGAGGGGAAACACGGGTTGGGGCGGATAGCACTGTGGTAGCACATAACCCAAAGTGGGAGTCTTGGTAGAGGGGAGAACTTGCTTGAACTCAGTCTTGAAGGTGGAGAAGGAATTGCCCAAATGAAGAAAGTAGAGTTGAACATTACAGGAAGCAGGAACATTCTATTGAAACTGTAGTGGCATAAAAGGGTGCGGTGCTTTCTATGACCTAGAGTATACAGATATGGAAACCCTGGTGGTGCAGTGGTTAAGAGCTGGGCTGCTAACCAAAAGGTCAGCAGTGCAAATCCACCAGCTGCTCCTTGGAAACCCTATGGGGCAATTCTACTCTGTCCTGTAGAGTTGCTATGAGTCGGAATCGACTTGACAGCAGTGAGTTTGGTTTTTTGGTTATACAGATATAGAAGAATTTCAAGAGAGAAAGCTGGGGAGACCCAAGACCCAGATCATGAGAAGCCTTGAAGTCTACATTCCAGAAAATCAAATCCATTGCCATTGAGTGGTTTCCTACTCATAGCAACCCTATAGGGCAGAGTAGAACTGCCCCATAGGGTTTCCAAGGCTGTAAATCTTTACGGAAGCAGACTGTCACATCTTTCTCCCACAGATCAGCTAGTAGGTTTGAACCACCCACCTTTTGGTTAGCAGCTAAGCACTTTGACCATTGTGCCACCAGGGCTCCTCTGAAAACCACATTAAAAAAAAAAAAAAAACATTGCCGTTCAGTTGATTCTGACTCATAAAGACCCTATAGGACAGAGTAGAAATGCCCGGTAGAGTTTCCAAGGAACGGCTGGTGGATTCGAACTGCCGACCTTTTGGTTAGCAGCCAAAGGCTTAACCACTGCGCCACCAGGGCCCCAAAAGTCACATTAAACAAAAAAAAAGGCACTGCTGTCAAGTCGATTCCAACTCATAGCAACCCCATAGTGTTTCCAAGGCTGCAAATCTCTATGGAAGCAGACTACCACATCTTTCTCCCATGGAGCCAGAGCCGCGCATGGTTTCAAACTGCAGGCCTTTCACTTTAACCACTGGGCCACTAGGGCTCCTTAAAGCCACATTAGGAGAGTGGAAATCCAGAGGCAAGTGAAATAATCATATTTACACTTTCTTTATATCAGTAAGAATCAGTGCAGAGACTGCATCATGGGCTGGGCAGGTCTGAGAATGGAGAGAACGGTTAGGCTGTTGGAAAAGCTACGAAGGAAATAAACCAAGAGAAGCAGTAGGAGTCGGTACAGAGGCTGGAGGGTCATTAAGAAAATAAAGAGTCGAAAGAACTTGAAGAGCAGTTGGAAGTGAGAGGAAAGGAAGAGGTTTGGGGATGGTGTTGAGTTTTGCTTTGGGTGTGTTAAGTTGGAGGTGCCTGTTAGCGATCCCAAGGAGATGTCAGCGGGCAGCCATATGTTGAGGGCTGAGCTCAGGAGAATGGTTAGGGCTGGAGATGATAACTTGATGCAGAGTTTATAGATGATTATTGAAGCCAAGTGCTTCCATTTACACAAGGCAAAGTGAGTGCAGCTGAGAATAGAAAAGGGTCACAGAAACCATCGTTGTTGCTGTGTGCTGTTGAGTTGATTCTGCCTATAGAACAGAGAACAACTTCCCCATAGGATTTCCTAGGCTGTGCAATCTTTATGGAAGCAGACCGCCACGTCTTTCTCCCGCAGAGTGGCTGGTAGGTTTGAACCACAGACCTTTCGGTTAGGAGCCGAGCACTTAACCACTGAGCCACCAGGGCACCATTCGGAACGCAAGTATTTAAGCAATCAAAAAAGAAAGCTATGTCTGAGATGAAGCCTGAAATGAAGCCGCCAGAAAAGAAGGACAAAATCTAGTGTGGAATAATATCAGATATGAGAGAGGAGAAGAGTTTCATGGAGGAAGGAGTGGTCAACGTAATTCAGTGATGCAGAGAAGGAGAGCACAATTTAACCGTTCATTAAGGACCTGGAGCCCCTTTGATGGGAATGTAAGAATGAATGCAGATTGCCTTGGGTAGAGAAGTGAAAGGGGGGAGAAAGTAAACACAACTCGAATGTAGGCCAGCCTGTAGGTAAACTTGACTTTCAAGAGAAGGAAAAGGAGATGGGGCAAAAGAGGGGAATATAAGGTTAAAGGAGGGTTTCTGCCTTAGCTGGTTGGTACTGAGCAGTGGTTGCTAATTGCTGGCAGGATACAGGGAACATTTTCAAGTTACACATGACGACAAATTACACAGAGCCACGGGATGAAGATCTCAAGTGAGTTGGGGGTATAAAAGAGGATCGAGAATAGACGACGCCTTGATCAGGCACTCTGAAGAAGATACTGTTGATGAGAACCTTTGAAGAATAGGAATGAGAAAAGGTCATTAGATTAAGATTCAGAAGACTTGCGAATGCCTCTTACCTTAGGCAAGTTCGCCACCTTTATAAGCCTGAGTATCCTTAGCCGTAAAATAAGCAAAAGACTATCTATCTTGCCTATATATGACTAGTTGTAGTGAGAATTAAGCAGGATAATGTGTGAAGAGCACCTCGGAAGTTAGAAAGCCAAGCCCTGTGTACATTGTGCGAGAAGAGGTGCTTTCTTGCTGTCCTTTCCCATTTACTGAAGTGCCTGTTTCTGTGGAAGTTAATTCAGGCTCCATGGAAAAACTTTCTTCCAGACTATAGGCAGGATGTCTCTCTTTTGAGAATGTCTTTTTTGTTTTTTTTTTTTCCCACCCACTTGGGATGTAGAGTTCTATGGGAAGATCGAAAATCAGAAGTTAAAATAGCACTAATTGTTTAAAAAATTGATAAGAGATACACATGAAAATATGCAAACCTTTCTAGATATTTCATCTTCCCAGTTATGGTCTTTGGGACAATCTTAGCGGAGAGCAGTACCTTAGGTAAAGATGACATGACATCATACCTGCCAAGATGAAGATGCCAGGGGCCAGAGTAAACAGGCCACACGTACACTTGTGTTGCCTACACATTTTGGAGAATAAGATTTGTGGTTCCCTTCTCTTCTCCATTGTTTCTAATTAGCACTTCCCTCCTGGTATAACCAGACACACTCCCATGATGCTTGCCATGCAGTTGCTAGTATCTTTATTTTTTTAATTAAAGGGAAATAAAAACACTTCTGCTAGGTATTTTAGACTGGGGGAAGAAAAGGTTGCAAACTGGCATGCTATAGAGCAAAACTGTCCTTGCACACCTCTTTTATTTGGCCCATAGAGTGTTAAAAACTTTGAACTAATATTTAAGCATAGATACATTTTGTATTTAAACATCCCAATTTCTACCTTCTCTTGAAACGTTGGAAAATTTAGGCAAAATGAGGCTGGGCTTTTGTTTTCCTGGAACACCAGGCAGCAGAGCTCAGTGGCTCTGCTCTCCAGTTTATTCCAAGCCCTACTCCTCCCCTCAGGCTGGCACCCACCAGGTCCCTGGAGATTTTGGAGTTTTTGACTCCCGGTCTAAAGCCAACCCAGTACAACCCAATTGAAGGGGAAGATGTTTGTTTCTGAGCATAGAGTGGCTAAAATAAAGAAGGAAGCAAACTTTTCCCAGCCCAGATACTTGAGATGAAGTGCCTGATCCTCAGCTAGTAGATAGCATTCTATCTACTTTAGAATGGGACTCCATAGACGTAGAAGTCAAATTGTTTGCTTTGTGTGCTTCTTTGTATGGCAGAGATTAAAACAAAAGCGACTACTTCCTCTGGGGAAGGCCTAATGCATAGCCCAAGAGAAAAATTGGTAATACTTCAAAAGCTGAGGCAATGGGCCAAAAGATTCCAGAAGTCTGTTCCTTCCCTCATAAGGTCAAGAAACATTGATAATCTATGACTGAATGGAAAGACATCTGGTAGACCACACTTCTCCTTTAGAGTTAGGGAGATAAAGTTCCTTCTAGGTTTTATTAACACAGACATACTGATCATGGCTGGGTTTTGCCACATAGAAGAAATATTTCCAAGCAATGCATTCTTTGGCTCTCGTCAAGTGGTCTGTTGTCTGTGGAATTTCCTATTCCCCAGCCCCAGAGCAGAAAGCAACCCCCACCGCCTGGCTTTGACCGTTATGAGGTTTAAAGAGGATCATTTGTTTTCATTACAACCCCTTGAAGCCCTTCCTTCCCTCCTCATTAATGAATTTCCAGCCTTTCATCAAAAAACAAAAACAATAAAACAAACATAAGAAAGGACCTGACAAAGGACATGGTTAAGTGGCTGGTGCACATGGCCGTGCCGGCTTTAGAGAGAGGAGACGGCCATTTACTGATTGCGAGGAGAGGTTGACATCCTTGGTTAGTATGCTAATTTTGTCTCCTACATTTAACATTCAGATCAGGTCTGTACAGGCTCTCCAGAGCCGCAGAGTCCAGGGATGGGGTGGCTGTCTGCTTGCAGCATTGAACATTCTCTGCATGAATTACATAAATACCCAAATATTCTGTCTGCTCCAACTTTGCTGTCTTTTCCTCCCTCTCGGGGAGACACACAGACACAGAGCCACGCGCATGCAAGCACACACTCCACGTAATGCATGCCGTGCACACAAACACCACAGACACAGGTCCCTGCAAACGCTGAAGAAAGACAGCGTAAGGTCTGAGCCATCCACAATTGGCTTATTTCCTCCTCCTTTGGGTCTCCAAGGCTCGCTCCTGCAGGAAATAACAATTTTCCTACTTGGGAAACTTGGACTCTATTGAGGAGTCTGAAATAAGGAAGTAACATGAAGATTAAAACCCCAGCCAGAAGGAGGACCTATTGACCTTCCAGTCCCAGAAATCCTTTAAAAAAAAAAAAAAAAAAAAATCCACTCATGGGAAAGAGAACCAGATAGCTCAGGAAGCAGAATGCCCAGAAAGAAGGAAAATCCAGCTCATTTTATCCTTGGGGTTCCCACTTTGTCATGCGTGTTTGGAACACTGTATTAAGAGTCCTATTTATGGTTGGTTTTGGACTCACCAAGCCACAGCTGGGTGACAACAGAAGAGGAATCCCAAACTAGCTCCCACACGGTGGTCCAAGTGGCCGAGACGATCGCCTGGCACGTTTGCCAGAAGCCCAGCCAATGGAAAACGGAATTTCCTCGACCTCCTTTTTCTAGCATGTTTCTGTAACATTGCAGCAGCTCCCCGGAGACAGAGAATCAGCAGCTCCTACTATCAGAAGGCGGATTTGGGGGTTTGCTTTTATTACACTGAAGCAATTTCAAGCAGACAGGAAGCTCCAGTTAAAAGGACAGGACAGGTTGTTTTGTATTGGTTTTTGGTTTTATTTATTTATTTTTTTGGTGTTTTTTGGGGGGTTTTTTTTTTTTTTTTTTCTTGCTCAAGGTACAACATAACTGGGCAAGCTGGCATGCTGTGATTCCGTCCTTCCGTCCTTCCTCTGGACGCTCTGATGGTCCCTGGTCCTGTCCCCTGCGTCTGCACAATATTCCATGTTTGGCTGAGGAACACCGGGTAATTCCTATCGGAGTCTCCGACAGGAGCCAGGGATGTTTTCTCTGAGCTGCAGACTTGATTTTCCTCTATTTTTTTTTTTTTTTTTTTTTTTTGGCTCTGGTCCAAGATGTTTTCCTGTCATCATTTCACTGTCTTTTTCCAGTAATCCCTTTTTTAAACATTGCCAACAATTAGTCGATTTATCTCCACCACCACCCCCACCCACCCACGTATCCACGCAAACACACACTCCACTGAGCCCCATCACTGTCTTGTTTTGCCTTGAAGTATAAGAAATTACAGCTTCTCATTAGCTGAAGAGCACGTTTGGAACGGCTTTGTGTTTACTCACTTAGTAAGTGATGCTGGCCTTTTTAATTATTCTCCCTCCGCGTGCCATCAGAGAGCAGCAAGCTGTTCCAATCAAACCAAGCGACTATATCTCCTCCGCAAGACAGTTGGAAGCAATCGTGTTTTACCTCACTGCTGCTGCTTTCTTCCTTCCCTGTCAGCAAGCCAAGGAATCCCCCCAAAGCTCTTACGTAGGAGATACCAAAACCGTGAGTCACCTTCCGCTCCCACAGCAGAGTAAGTCCACTGTGTCTTGCACGTAACAGCAGACCCAAGATGGGGGTTTCCTCCAAGCCACCGGTATCCCTGGAACCAGATGTCCAGTCATCGCTGCGTTTTTCTTGCTATTGCTCCCTCTTTCTCTTGCACCCTTAACCGTTCCTTCATTTTTAAGCCCTTTTCTCTGTTTCCTCTTTCTTTCTGTGTCGCCAACAGCCGCAGACCCAACAAGAGCTGGGTCCCTCTTGCCTTCTGTTTTTTTTCTTTTCCCTGCAGCAGCCTTTGGCTGCTACCTCGGCAAGCAGGATCACCAAAGACACACGACTCACTCACAATGAATAATCAATACAGATATTGATCTGTGGAAAATGTTTGTAAATTCCTGAAAAGGAATCAGGAGCAGGGGGCAGGGAGGCTCGTGGGGGACGACGCTGCGATGCTCACGGCGGTAGGAAGCAGAACCTCATTTGGATCCCAAGTCTTGCTGGCTCCGAGGTGACGGGTACCGGAATGCGTGCGAACGAGGGTGGGCACGTGTGAGCGCGCGTGTGAGGAGGGTGTTCTGCATTCTCATTTCTCTACAGCTGCTTTCCCTGAAGAATCAAGAGGCAAATGGTCGGGAGCCCCCGCCAGTGCCATGTCTTGGCTGCGGGCCAGCACCGTTTTGTTTTCCTTATCACACACTACTTTGCAATTTGCATAAATACAGGGTTAGTTTTTATCGTGTCGCCCAAAAGATAGGAAAAAAAAAAAAAATAGGAGTCTTTGTTGTGTACAAAAGGGGCTTTCTGCTTACTCATTGTGGCTAAGGATTTACCTCCAACGCAGGTCTTCAAAGTCAAGGACTCCAGAAGAAATAGGGGCAGAGAAAGGGTAATCACAGAGAGAAAAGAATACAAGAGAGACAGGAGACATTTAAAGATAACTGTGGGGCCCTCAGCTTGGTGAAACCAATATTTCCTCTGTGAAGAAGTGGTAGATCCTTAGACAAACAAGCAAGGAGGAGATACTGACCACCAGAATCTAGCCAGTGTCCTGTAAGATACACATTTGACTCTTTTAGCTGGAACGAACTATTTATCCTTGGTGGAAAAAGTATGTAAGACAATGAATGTGAACTCAGTCTCCCTCATCCCAAAACTAGGAACACTGGGAGCAGATGGAGGATTCCCCCTCAGCTGCAACACATCGATGGTTTTTAAGCAGGTGAATGGTTTACAACCTGGCCTTTTTTCTGACCTTCCTGGTTTGTACTTGCCCTCATATTGAATGGAATTTGCGTCTTCTTCTTGGCTCTTTTATCTTCTGGAAAGTGGGTACAAAACAGTCTTAAACTACATGAAAAACTGTGGATGACTTTCTCCGGCATGCTCCTCTTGGCTGTGGAGATGAGGCCTCGGACTCCCAAAGTTATGATCCAAAGTGGATGTCAGGCGTACTCACGTGTCCCAAGGAGTGGCACCTCACTTCAGAAAAGCTTCCAGTTCTTTCTGGCCACTGAACCCTTCCCTTCCCCCTTTGATGTCCTATCCTCGTATCTCTCCCCTGCTCACTCTGTGTTTGCAGTTTGGTAGTACAGTCTCTTTGGGATCATTCTACTCTTTCCTCCCGTTGCCCTGTATATCTCCTGCAAGCCTGGTGGCAGAAGGGATGCCTAACCTTTGAGACAGCCATCTAGAGGAAGATCTCCACGTGAGTATTCAATTCCAGGACCCCCTTCTTTTTGAAAGGAGCTCTCTGCTTTGTCAGTCAGCAGCAGCAGCAGCAGCAGGAACACTGGTTTTTTATTCCCTTTCTGGATTCTGATTAGCTCCACAATCCAATTAGCAGAGGTATTTATATCACACAGGCTGAGGTGCCCCTACTCATCACAGCAGCTCAAACCCACTCATAAATTCTGCCAGTACTACATCTTCCTGTGGCATGGATTAATTACAGCACTAGGCCTTCCCGAGTAGGTCTACCAGTGAAGATACACATGAATATCAGAATTAAAGAAGAGGCAAAAAGGAATGACTTTTGTGTCTCATGAAGGAGGCATGAAGGATGCCCAGTGAAGTCACTTTCATCCTCCACTCTATGTATCTGTACATTGTTCTAGTGCGTATCAAAAGGGACAGATGGACCAGACTTGAGCATTATGGAGGATTCAGAAGTGGCTAAATCATGGCTCACCCATCTATCTTTGCATATCATTGAGACATTCATTGTGAAACTTCAGGACTCTTAGTGACTAACTTCCTGCCGCCAGCCTATACTCCCCCACTGTAGTTAAACTATTTAAAATAGCTCTGTAAAGAGAAATGTCATTATCTTCATTGGTATTCTATTCCAGTTGGGTACGATCATGGCACTGTTGTACTCTTGCATCTATCTACAATTTCATCCCAAATTTATCCTTTCATTCATCAATCTCTAGCATCTATCTATCCATTCATCTAGCTCTATTCATTTATATATCAACTATTTATTCTGCTTCCCAGTCATCTATTCATCCATGTGCGTCTAGCTATCCATTTTCTAACCATGTATTGATCTACGAATATCTTTCTATTGTCTGTCATCTACTTGTCTATCCATTTGTGTCTCTATTAATTCATTCATCTGTATTACCCATCTATCTGTTCTTCTATCTATTCATTAACCTGTTCATGTATCTGTCCATTCAGTCATCTATCATTTGTTTATCAGTTACCAATCCCCTTTTTCTCTGCGCCTTTTGTTAGCTATGATCTTAACAGAATCCCAAGTTCACATTCTCAGTCATTCCTAAAGTAAATAATGCCCAATTTCCAAATGAAGTCTATGAATGCTCTAAACTTGTTTATCTGTTCTCTGGTTTAAAAGAGTCTTGTGAACTAAAGTCAGTAAAATCACATGATTTTTAAATGAGTTAAAAACTCCAACGAAAATATTTTTTCCTGGCTTTATGGCACATTTTCTTTGCTTAATAAAAGTATGCATTTCTACTCCCTTTTTAAACCAAGGTCTTACAAGAGGGGGATTTCAGACAACATCTGCAAGCAAATCTCATTCAGGCGGTTATATCTGCCACCGAGACACAGTTGAGCAAGTGATCCGATTCAACCAGAGCTAACTTGAGATTACTATTATCATAAAGCAAAACAGATATTAAACCCTAAGATAGTAATGTGGTTACACATGATTGGATTTATCCTATATCCAGGTTGGGGGTTGGGTAGCAGTTTGGGAACTTAAAAATATTTTTTCCTCATTATTTTTAGCTGGAATAGATTCAAAATCCGGTCAAAAACTGAGATTCTCAAAGTGACCCCTTGTTTTTTAGCTTCTAAGAAAATGGGTCAAGTGAAGCATAGCAGGGTTGAGGAGAAATTTTAATGGATGAACCTCATTTCTGTCTTGGACAGAAATCACACTTTGTTAATGTGAATGAGGAGGACTGTGGGTTTCCTCTGTATTTCCAGGGAATCACTTCCCAAACCGTAGCCCACGTCAGCATCCTAATTGACCAGTCTATCATGTTGCCTCTAACAATGCTGCTCATCTCTAATATTCTATTAGGTTGTAGGCATTATTATCAGTTAAGGATCCAAGTTTGGATTTTTAACTGAATAGAAGTACATTGATTAAGGCTATGCCTAGAAAGACCACATCATTTCTGAAGTTACAATCCTAAAAGAGCAGGCAAGGATCCACGCATGGTGTCCTCCAACACCATGATGGGCAGAAACCATCTCATTCCTTTTCTTATGTTCTTTCCATTCATTTTATCAGCACAGTTTGTCTAAATTGGGTTGAAATCAGGAATGAGATGTTGTTCTGGTCTTGGTTTTATTTGTCATGTTAAACAGGGCCAACTTACCCATTAGGCACTGTGGATGCAGTGCCCAGGGCCCACAACACTTTGGGGGGGTCCACGAAAGTATTTTAATTTCTTTTAAGATCGGGGGAAAAAAAGAACTTTTAGGTCAAAGAAATTTTCAACATACAGTAGTAATATACTCATACCAGCATAGTCATAAAATATATTTTAATATTTTTTATAAAGGAAGGATTCCATGAAACAGAAGTGCCCAGGACCTACAAAAGTCATGCATAATACGACTCTGATGCTCTGATGTTAACCAGGTTACTTACCATTTGATTGTTATGCTCAAAGGGGCATGATGGCTAAGATTTGAGGCTCAGAAGTCAGTCTCTCTGGGCTTGAGTCCTGTTGCCACCACTTGCTAAAATCATTTAACGTCTCTGAATCTCACTTTCCTTAACTGTAAAATGGGGGTGATAACAGTACTTAGTGCATAGAGATGTTGTGAAGATGACATGAGATTATATGCATAAATTGCTTAGCATAGAGCGACACACAATGAAGACACCAAAAAATTGTTATAATAGTTGTTGTTTTTGTTTTAGCTTTGACATCTTTGCCTTAAATATCTGTCTCTCCATAATCCAGCAGCTATGACTTAATCAATTTTTTTATCTAAAAAAAATCAAGATTATCTCCTAGTCACCATGGAAAGAAGGAAAAGGTGATAATTGAAATTTCCTCCTTATTCTTGAAATCAGAAAATTTTACTCTCCTAGAAGTAGTAAATTCTGTCCTCTCTACCTGGAACTAGGTCTTTATTCAGTATTATAAAATTCCTCTAATAAATCAGCATCATCTCTCCTGTTGGGAGATTTTATTCTTTCCTAACCTAAAACAATCCTGCAAAAATCTTACTAAGAACAACAGGTTTAAAAGAATATTGTCAAAACTTTCTCTTCCTTTTTCTCTCTTTACTTTATTATCCTCCTTTTTTTTTTTTTTTTTTTTTTGTCATTTAACTCCAATTATGAGATGCTAAGTGCTTTTGGAAATTTCACTGTTAATATCTTCTTACAGTGCTATTAACGTAAATCAAGTTTAACAGTGTCCCAGCAAGTGTAAAAGCAATCAAAAATTCAGTACTCACGAATCATTCTATAATTTCAGCATAAAATGTCAATAGAAATAATATCCAATACCATAAAATATCAGTAAATTCAACTTTAAATATATGTGATGAATTACTTCTCCATCCTATAGCATTTGTGGAATATTTTAGTGGGAAGTACTTAATTGGGTGAGCCATACCTCAGACATGCTGAAGCTGTCAAAAGTCCCCTCCTCTTCTTCACCCTTACCAGCCAATCCCGGAAGAATGAACAGTTCAGTGAAATGTATTTCTTCCTCCCAAACACACTGAGTTATTTGGAGATAGAGAAAAATGTTTCAGGATCACGGTGGGAAATACAGTCAACTTGGAGGAATCCAAATTAATGAGAACAAAGGCATTGGAGTTCAATTCTAAGAACACTGATCAGTAGTGCAAGGCCTTAGTGTTCTATGTGATCAGCAAAGATGCTTAAATTATGACCCCTGTCCTTGGGGCACTGACAATCTCATGAGAGAGATCAAGGCTGAGCTACATAGAGGCAGTATTTCAGGCCTAGCAGGGAGAACAGCTGTTATGTATGCCCACAGGAAGCTTCTAATGGGCCAGTAGTTGGTCAGTTAGTTTTGAAAGATAGCTAAAGCAGGCGAACATAAAAAAACAGCACATAAGTTAAACATTTTAACTGAAAACAAGGCATGTGCATTCACCCACCAGTCCTTTGATGTAGGGCTAAGCCATTTCTTTGAGTACCCTGCTTAGGGCTCCACACAGTCTTTTTTCATGAACCACCACCATATTGCTTGCCTATGATTTCTAGTTTCATTTTGAAGTGAAGGGAGAATTTAAAGGCACCAAAGATGCCATCAAAGTACAGAATCCTTCAGTTATGCTTGTCCTACCCACACTGGCAGTTTTTAACAACTTGTCTGAGTGTTTTCACTGAGTTAGTTTTGTTGTCATAGAAGCAACTCTTTTTGAACCCTTATATCTCCAGTTTATATTTTATTTAACTACATTATGAATTTTATTAACAAGAGTAACTTACATAAAGAGGCTTAGGAACAAACACAACTAACTCTTAGCAAGTATACAACTCAGCTGGTGGGGCTAGGACTGCTTAGGTGCTTGGGGGCAAAGGTTACTATCAAGGACTGCTTGGAGTGCTGTGGGTGTCGGGAATGGAGAGTGACTGTCAGTTCAACTAGTTAGCGTGGAGGTTAAAGAGATTCTACTGTCTAAATAAGGAGGTACAGGAATCTAGAGAAAAAGAATGCAGTATTGGGTCAGAACAAGGATCCACATGAGCTGATATTCAGTCTGTGCTAGTAGTACACTATATAGAACACAGTGTTAATTGGTCCATCTGCCATTAAGGAGTCAAGTTGGTATCTTGAATACTCCTAACTGAAGAAGTTGTTATGGATCTGACCTCCAGACATTTATTCAAATATTTTTAAATTTAGCTTCATTTACAGACTAGAAAGCTATTCAGAATAATAAGCCCCAAATGTTTACTCTCTATTGTTGAAGCTCATACTTTCTGTATTTGTCCTAAAAGAACATTCTTTAAGCCTGTATTTCCTCAAGAGCTGTATGCATATCCCTGGTAATGTGCAAGACAATGTTTGGCGGTAGACTGATTTTTTTATTTTTTTTTAATTTTAGCATTTCTGTATATATATAAAAATATAAATAGACTGTAGTCTCATGACTCATGGATATTATCTGTTAGGATGAGGCTAAATCTAAGTAATTAAAATTATGAATCTACTGAAAAAATATTAACAATGAAGGTGATACGAGAATAAGGCAAAAATCATGAAGGTGATAATCAAATGATTGGAAACAACTTAAGCTTTAAGAGATGTCTCTAAGTTACAGTACTCTACAATTCAACTACTTCCAATCATTCAGACTTTTTAAGCAGAAGATCCTGGAAGCCATAAATAGTCTGTGTTCGTGAGGAGCGACGCACTTTCTTGATTTTGTCCCATCTGTTATGCCCTTAATTGTCTTTGCCCATTTGGTTGAAACACTAGGTTTCCACTCACAGGCCTGCATTTAAAAACACAACTGAGAGACCTCGTTTTAGCAAACAGTTCTAGGTGGGGTGTGGCCTTTCTTCAGTCTGGCAACATGGATCCTTCTTTCTATAAATAAGGCTCTGTTGGCCACGTTTCTGCAAAATCTGTTCTTTCTTCACAGACCACAACTCGAGATATGGAGCCAGGCACTTAGAAGAAAGCACTTGAGGAATATTTGCTTGTTTGACTGAACTTGTCTTGGTTAAGTGCTCTGTGAGTCTGTCCTCTATTCTCTGTTCTCTATGAGTCTGTCCTTGGAAAGTTCCATGTTAAGCAAATAGATACAACTACAAGGAGGCAGTCCAAAGACTCAGTATGTGGCTGGTTTCAACAAGAAAAATCCCCTGCTAAATTCACTTTTTATTTTACATTTTCTTATGATGTAAGGGAAAAGTAATAATTCTTTAAAGCCAAGTACTTTAAATATGCCGCTTTGCATTGTTGATCTCACTTAATGTCACTCATATAAGGAGAAATTATTCAGACCTGGTTTAAGTACCTTTTTCGTCTTTGAGAAATAGCTATAGCCAGCAATGAGTACTTTAGGGTTTTTGGTGTTGTAGAAGAATAAGAAAAAGATGTGAGAGGCTTCTGGGAAACAATTGGAGATGTGCAAAAAAAAAAAAAAGTTTATCACTGAGGTATGTATACTAGAGAAAAATTTAAAACAGCCTAAATGTCCACCAATGGGAGATATATTAAATAAAATACATCATGTCTATACAGTGATGCAGTGTGCAGCCATGAAGTGACATAATACTTACAGACATAGAAAATATATACGGCATATTGTTAAGTGAAAAAACAAGCTACTGGATAGGATATATAGGAATCCCAATTTTATTTTTAAATCTATAAAAAGATACTCTTTTAAAGTAAAATATACAGTCATACCAATAATTTACACAAATCTATTTATATAGATAAATATATAAATATATTTACATTTATGTAAGGAGCCCTGGTGGCACAATGGTTAAGCACTCTTCTTCTAACCGAAAGGTTGGTGGTTTGAACCCACCAACCATTCCATGAGAGAAAAGACCTGGCAATCTGCTTCTGTAAGGATTACAGCCTAAGAAACCCTATGGGGCAGTTCTACTCTGTCATATAGTGTTGCTGTGAGTCAGATTCGACTCAACAGCACACAACAGCAGCAGCATATATTTATATATTATTTGTATATGTTTACATGTAAATGTAAGTATATTATTTACAAGTATATGTACCTTGTTGCTGGTAGGTGCCGTCAAGTCGGTTTGAACTCACAGTGACCCTACGTACAACAAAATGAAACACTGCCCTCCTGCACCATCCTCACAGTCGTGGCTGTGTTTGAGCCCATTGTTGCAGCCTCTGTGTCAACCGTCTTCTTGAGAGTCCCTCTGTTACACTGACCCTCTACTTTACCAAGCATAATGTCCTTCTCCAGGGACTGGTCCCTCCTGACAACATGTCCAAAGTACATGAGATGAAGTCCTGCCATCCTCGCTTCTAAGGAGCATTCTGGCTGTACTTCTTCCGAGACAGATTTGTTCATTCTAGCTCTCCAGGATACATTAAATGTTCTTTGCCAACACCGTAATTCTAAGGCATTGATTCTTTTTCGGTTTTCTGTATTCATTGCCCAGCTTTTGCATGCATGTGAGGCAGTTGAAAATACCATGGCTTGGGTCAGGTGTGCCTTAGTCCTCAAAGTGATATCTTTGCTTTTTGACACTTTAAAGAGGTCTTTTGCAGCAGATTGACTCAACGCAATACGTCGTTTGATTTCTTGACTGCTGGCTTCCATGGGCATTGATTTCGGATCCAAGTAAAATGAAATCCTTGACAACTTCAATATTTTCTCCATTTATTGTGATGTTGCTTATTGGTCCATTTGTGAGGATTTTTGTTTTCTTTATGTTGAAGTGTAATCCATACTGAAGGCTTCAGTCTTTGATCTTCCTCAGTAAGTGCTTCAAGTCCTCTTCACTTTCAGCAAGCAAGGTTGTGTCATCTGTAGAACGCGGGTTGTTAATGAGTCTTCCTCCAATCCTAATGCCCCATTCTTCTTCATACAGTCAGCTTCTTGGATTATTTGCTCAGCATTCAGATTAAATAAGTATGGTGAAAGGATACAACCCTGACACACACCTTTCCTGATTTTAAACCATGCCGTATCCTCTTGTTTATATATGAAAGACTGCCTCATGGTCTACGCACAAGTTCCTCATGAGCACAATTAAGTATTCTAGAATTCCCATTCTTCACAATGTTATCAATAATTTGTTATGATCCACACAGTCGAATGCCTTTGCATAGTCAATAAAATACAGGTAAACATCTTTCTGGTATTCTCTGCTTTCAGCCAAGATCTATCTGATCAGCAATAGTATCCCTCATTTCACATCTCTTCTGAATTCAGCTTAAATTTCTGGCAGTTCTCTGTTGGTGTACTGCTGTAACTGTTTTTAAATTATCTTCAGCAAAATTTTACTTGTAAGTGATATTAATGATACTGTTCGATAATTTCTGTATTCTGTTGAATCACCTTTCTTTGGAATGGGCACAAATAAGGATCTCTTCTAGTTGGTTAAATATATATGAAATATATACACCAAAGTTATAACTGTGAATAGAGGTAAGACAGGACTTTTTATTTTCTTCTTTGTATTCTGTTTATTTCCCAAATTTGCTACAATAGACGTATATATCTTTTGTAAGCAGGAAAAGTCCAAAAGTGTCATGTATGAATATATATGTACATATGTGTGTACATATTTTTAATACATACCTTCTAATAAATATTACACACACACACGTATGTGTATATATATGTGTGTGTGTGTATATATATATGTAAACAAGATATAACCAAGACAGCAGCCTGACATGCAGAATTACTTATATTTATGAGCCATTTGGTTTTAATGTCACCAATTTTGTAATCCTAGAAGCATGTTTATCTAGTAAACTATGTTTTCCATTATGATCATGGTCATGGATTGTTGCGATTAGTCAAATCTTCTTCTTAGAAGTATTCCACATGAAGTACCAGTTTTCAGAGAATTTGAATATAAATACACAAAACTTAGGCAATATCAAAAATAATTTAAATCATCTTGAGGTGATTCAGAAGGAATTTCATAATCCCTCTCTTATCATCAACAGTTTGTCAAAACAATGATAGGAAATTTTAACACCCCTCAAACAACAGGGCTTCACAGGCCCAAAAGAGCCTTGGTTGTCAAGTGGGCCTGTCTCCAGTACCTCTCCTGTCCCAGGAAGCAGATCTCACCCAAAGTTTTGACTCCCACCTCCGCATGGCATGTCCATATACTGCCTATCTAATCCCTAAATTATTTTATGTAATTCTTTAGCTATTTCTAGTCCACCCATCAAGAGCACTTGGAGGCAATGGCATGGAATCATCAAGCATTATTGAGTGCCCAGTGCTGGTACATGTTGATGGAATGCTGAGAGTATAGTATGTTAATAACATGACTTGGTAACAATAACAACATGAGGTTTTTAAGCCTGTATGTTGTTTATATGAATTTCAGTTACCATGAGGAGAATCAAAACCAGATCTAAAAATCCTAATGTCCATCAGCAGATGAATGGGTAAATTGTGGCATATCCAATACAATGGAATATTACTGAGTCATAAAAAGGAATGAACTATTCATACATGCTGTAATACAGATAAACTTTCAAAACCTTATCCTAGAATTTCTGGGCAACATGATGCTATAGTCAGAAGCACCACGCCATCCCTCTGCAGCAAAGATCAGAAAAAGTAAGTCAAACAGAGTCACACGTCAATCCTGAAACCCTAAGCATCAAATGAAGAGATAAAGAACTCAGCCAAGCACCGAATGGAATAAGAAAGTGACCGAGAACAGAGAGCGAGGAGAGATACATGCAGAGGTCCCCTATCAGCTACTGCAGCATGGATCTGCCATCTTGGACTCCTATCGGAGATCAGTGAATGGGGGTAGGAGAAAGCAGCTTCAAGGAGCTTCCAGCAGGAGACAGAACAACTGATAACCAGTGATATACGCTTTCCCACCCCACCCCCCACCCTTCTTCACCACCACTTAGCCTCCTCTGCTTCCAGCAGCCACAGTCTCTTAGCTGGGAAGCACCAGCTTCACCTATATGTTGCTTGGATTCCACCCTCCCGCAATGGCCGGCTCCCTGAGTGCCTTTTGTTGGCTGCTGGTATTGTTTTTCTCTGCTTCTTTAGATTTCTTCCTTAACCTCTCACGACCTCCCCCTCCTTTCTCTCAAGTACCTAGCTCCATGTGCCATCTTTGCTTATTCCTGAAAGGCTGCAAAACACCACTCGACTGTGAAACTGCTTCCCGGCCCATGCCGCCACGCTGGTGGGACCCCCAGGGCTTTTTTGTTTGTTTGCCCTGATTTGTTCTGTTTCGATTTGTTTGTTTGTTTTATTTTTCTTTTCTCGGCTTGGGAGACTCTTCTAGCTGGGCAGTCCCTCATGGCTTGGCAGCTACTCCCTTACTCTGCACAGAAGCACAGGGACATTCCTGGGGGCATTTCTTTTTTCTTGTTCTTTTTTTTTGTTTGTTTTGGGTTTTTTTTTTTTGTTGTTGTTGTTGTTTTGTTTTGTTTTTGTTCTCTCTCTTATTCCCTTTTTGTCTTTCTTCATTTCCAGTCTCTTGACTTATTCATTTTTTCTTTTACCCTTTTTCTTTTTTTTCATTTTTGTTTTTCCCCATTGCTCAGTCTCTCATCTCTCCATGCCAATAGCAAGCTCCCTTAGCACTCTTTTTTGTTTGTTTGTTTTTGGCTCCTGTTCCTCTCTCTTCTCTCTCCTCTTTCCCATACCCATCTTAGCTCCACACATCACAGTCTACCCCCTCTTTCCTCCCTACCTGCACTGTGCGCTGAACATCACACTCCCAAGCAGCACAGGCATGGCCTACTAGAACCTGCCTTGCACTGGTTCCCAGTATGCACCATCAGCCCATCCCAGCAACTTCTCTTCAGCTGGACCTGCCCTGCTGTACCATACCTGAATGACTGACCCTGACAATTGGAGAAGGAGGTAAAAAGTATCATGCCCACAGATGAGCAAACAACAAAGAAAGCACACCCTGCCTGCTCAGACATAACCAAATAAAACAAAAAAGCAGGATGAAACAAACAAATCTACAATCAATAAATGAGGAAAATAACCACTGAATGCCCCAAAGACAGCAGACAATATCAAAACGTTTACAAAAACAGGACAGGATGGTTCCAGTAGGCATCCAAAGTAGAACACCAAATGACTTTCCAGTAGAAGAAAAGGCACTAGACCTAACTGATAGGGAATTCAAATCTCTAATATTCAGAATTATCCAAGAGTTGAAGCAAAAACCAGACAAAAACGAGGAAAAAATAGACAAATTCATGAAAAATGCAGACAAATTCATGGAAAATACAGACAAAAAAGGAAGAATTCAAGAAAATAATACAGGAACAAAAAGATAAAATAAATTCACAACTAGAAATCATACAAAAACAACAATTAGAAATCCAAAAGATAAACAACAAGATGTCAGAAGTGGACAGTGTCATAGAAGGGCTGAGGAGCAAGTTTGAAATGATGGAAGATAGGATCAGCAAAATTGGAGACAAACACTTAGATACAACTCTGTTTGAGGAAAAATAAGAAGAAAGAATGAAGAAAAATGAAGAAACTCTGAGAATTATGTGGGATACAATCAAAAGCAAAAATCTATGAGTGATCGGAGTTCCAGAACAGGGGGAGAAAACAGAAAACACAGAGAGGATCACTGAAGAATTGCTGACAGGAAACTTCCCCAATACCATGAAAGATGAAAAGTTGACCATCCAAGAAGCTCAATGAACCCCATATAGGATAGACCCCAAAAGAAAATCACCAAGGCATATCATAATCACACTTGCTAAAACCAAAGACAAACAAGGAATCCTGAGAGCAGCTCTAAAAAAAGCAAAAAGTCACACACAGAGGAGAAACAGTAAGACTAAGCTTGGATTATTTGACAGAAACCATGCAGGCAAGAAGGCAATGGGATGACATATATAAAACCTTGAAAGAAAAAACTTGTGAGCCAAGAATAATATATCCTGCAAAACTCTTGTTCAGATATGGTGGTGAAATTAGGTCATTTCCAAACAAACAGAAATTAAGAGACTATGTAAAAACCAAACCAAACTTACAAGACTTATTAAACGGAGTCCTTCAATCTGAGAACAAACAACATCAGACCACAGGCTAAATATAGGACACAGGATTGTACTAGTTAGATACCAGCCTAGGAAATGAACTCTTAAGGACTATGCAAAACCAAAAGAATTACAACAGGGAACCAGAGAGGTTAATCTGTAAATGACAATAGCATCAGAGCAATAAAAGGAATAAATGGTGTAGGTATAGAACCTTCTAATGGAGAGGAAGGCAAGGCGATACCACGTAATAACAGACTGGTTCAAAGCTAGGAAGAAAAGGGTAAATTTCAAAGTAACCACAAAGAAAGTTAACAAACCTACTCATCAAAATAAAGAAGAAACACATAAAGTCTCAGTAAAAACAAAACCTACAGAAACAAAAGAAATGAAAAAAAATCCACAAACAAAAGGAACTCAGCACAGGAGAGTAAGAGGAACAAAGAAAATGTCAGCACCACAAAAAAAAAACACTACAAAATGCAATCCCACTCCTAGGAATATATCCTAGAGAAATAAGAGCCGTCGCATGAATAGACATAATGCACACCCATATTCATTGCAGCACTGTTCACAATGGCAAAAAGATGGAAACAACCTAGACGCCCATCAACAGATGAATGGATAAACAAACACACAATGGAGTATTATGCAATGATAAAGTACAATGATGAATCTATGAAGCGTCTCATAACATGGATGAAACTGGAGAACATTATGCTGAGTGACATAAGTCAATCACAAAAGGACAAATATTGTATGGGACCTCTACTGTAAAAACTCATGTAAAAGTTTACACACAAAAAGGAGCAATCTTTGTTGGTTACGAGGGATGGGAGGGGTGGGGGGAAATACTAAATAAGCAATAGATAAGTGGTATCTTGGGTGAAGGGTGAGACAGTACACAATACTGGGGAAGCCAGCACAAGTTGTACAAGGAAAGGTCGTGGAAGCTCCATAGACACATCCAAACTCCCTGAAGGACTGAATTGCTGGACGGAGGGCTGTGGGGACCATGGTCTCAGGGAACACCTAGCTCAACTGGCATAACACAGTTTATAAAGACAATGTTCTACATTCTACCTTGGTGAGTAGCATCTGGGGTCTTAAAAGCCTGTGAGCAGCCGTCTAAGATACTCCACTGGTCTCAACCCTTCAGGAGCAAGGGAGAGTGAAGAGAACAAGATACAAGGAAAAGATTAGTGCAAGGACTCATGGAGCACAGCTACCAAGGCCTCCACCAGACTGAGTCCAGCACAGCTAGATGGTGCCCCGCTACCACCACCAACTTCTCTGACTGAGATCACAATAGCGGGTCCTGGACAGAGCTGGAGAAGGATGTAGAACAAAATTCTAACTCACAAAAATAAGACCAGATTTAATGGCCTGACAGACTAGAGAAACCCCGAGAGTATGGCCCCCAACACCCTTTTAGCTCAGTGGTGAAGTCACTCCCGAAGTTCACCGTTCAGCTGGGGATTGGACAGCCTCATAAAACAAAATGGGACTAATGCGGCTCATCAGTCCAGGGACAAGGACTAGAAGGCAGGAGGGAACAGGAAAGCTGGTGATAGGGAATCCAAGGTTGAGAAGGGACAGTGTTGACATGTCGTGGGGTTGTTAACCATTGTCATAGGGCCATATGTGTACTGTTTAATAAGAAACTATTTGTTCTGCAAACCTTCATCTAAGGTAAAAAAAAAAAAAAAAAAAGAATTATCTATATGAGATCAAATTAACAACACCAACTCAAAAGGTTTAATGGGAAGTCTAGGGGGCAGTGAGTTGAAGATAATGGTGATGGCATATTTTGGAAAAGGATAGTGAGAATAGCAGCACAACGGGAAGAATGTAATCGATGTCACTGAATTGTACATGTAGAAACTTTTGAAATGGTGTATCTTTGGCTGTGTATATTTACCACCCCCCCCCCAAAAAAAAAGAAAAAAGGTCCTCCAAGGTCAAGAAGGGAGAGTGTTGACATGTCATGGGGTTGTTAACCAATGTCATAAAACAGTATGTGTACTGACTGTTTAATGAGAAGCTATTTGTTCTGTAAACCTTCATCTAAAGTACAATAAAAAAAATTTTTTTTTTTAAATCTTATCCTAAGTGAAACAAGCCAGACACAAAAGACCACAATACTGTATGATTCCATGTATATGAAATATCCAGAACAGGTAAATCTGTACAAATAGAACATAGATTCATGATTGCCAGAGGCTGAGGGGAGGGAGGAATGGGGAGTGAACACTTAATGGGTACAGGGTGTCCATTAGGGGTGATGAAAAATTCTGAAACTAGGTAGTGGTGATGGTTGCAAACATTATAAATGGGCTTAATGCCACTGAACTGTACACCTTAAAATAGTTAAAATGGTAAATGTTATGAAAGGTATATTTTACCAAAGAAAACAAAACACATCTATCGAAGCTTTGGGCACTGCATGGATACTTAAAAGAATTAGTTGGGTCATGCCTTGGAGCCAGCTCAGGATTATTTTTCCATAGTCCTATATTTTCTCATCCAAGATGTTTCATTAGGCAGGTTGATCACTGCAACTCCGTCATGAGAATTGAAGGTTCAAATTCCTTTTAATTGTGCAGACCAAAGCATCCTGAGTAGTTTTCTTTGTCGTATTTAGGCACGTGATTTCACAGTACCAGAATTTTTTGGTTTGCTGTCTCTAGCCTCCTAATATATATATACGTGAGTAAAGCCACACCTCGTATTATGCTACATTCTGGGTACCCCATTCTTCAGGATGAGTGATTCCAAACGACACTAAATCTGGAACGATTGAAGGAATGTAAGGATTTGCAGTGGAGGATTGAGTTATAGAAAAGCTTTTACCCTCAAAATAAAACTGGAGGAAACCATCACTTCTGGACTCTGGAAATGACTCATGGACATTATAAAATCACTAATCAATCTTATTCTTAAATCCTGGCATGTATAGGTTAAAAGAAATTAGATTCTTTTAGGTTAACTACAGAGCCACCAGCAGGGGGAAATATACAAAGGGATGCTTGGACGGCCTTTGGGCCCCAAAATGTCCTGGATTCCTCTGTAAACAGGGAGGCTCCTTTTGTGCCCTCAGTAGGAAAATAAATAAATAAATAACCCTATTGTGAGGCTGTGAGAGAAACAACCTCTAATCCTTGCAAAGCCCAATAACATTATGTATATTGACTGAAACCCCATGGAGTGGGCCTGACGGGGCTTTTTCATTACCACGGTACATTGTAACCTAGCTACCTTTGAAAAGTAACCAACGTCGAGAGGCACTTGACATTTGCAAAGTATTATGGGTGTCCTCTCTATGTCTTCTCAAGTTCCCAAATTTACAATGGTCTTAATTTAAAAGTTAAGCCAGGGGATCAATTGCTTAGTGGAGGGCCAGGCTGCCCTTTTTAAGACAAAGCACAACAAAACAAAAAATACCAAACCCCTGTGGGCCAGTGTGACCCGACTTCCTCATTTGGCTCAGATTTTGGGGGGTTGCATGTTGCTTTGTGTTCAATTTTGAGGGAAGGTGTCTGAAGCCAAATCAAATGGCCATGTTCCACTCCTCCAGGTGTTCCTGAGATACAGGAAGACAGCAGCAGCTGGTAATGAGCTGGTGAAAATGAAAAAGGAATATAAGTAGCTTCTTTAGCAAATCCCCTGGAAATGACAAGTAGCCTTGAAGATCGATAACATCGATCCATCCCAGGGCTACAGCCCTACTCCATCTGACTTGTCTGCAACAGTCAAAGCCCAGGGAAAACAGCAACATTATTATGGGCAAAACTGCAATCAGATCAACTGGGAAAATCAAACTCCCGCCTGCTTTGGATTCCCTCTAGTTGGGCAATGGTCATGGGTCAGCATTAGAGCCAGGACCATGCTGAAGTCCTAAGGGAGAACTTAGTGGGCTATGGCCTCATTTTGGAACCTGTCTTTATGACCTTCAGTGATATTTGCATCACTAGCTGTCTCCTGCTGACACCTATATTATTGTGTTAACTGACTCTCTTGAACTAGTAAACTGGGGAGACTAAGTTACTTTTTGAAAATACTCAGATGATACTTGACTCTTTTGTGGTAAATGGTCTATGAATGTTCCCTATCAAAATCAGACAGGGAGTAATTATGACTAAGTGCATTCAATTTGTTTACTATAGGCTATTTCTAGGTCTACAAAGATGAATACTGTAACTCACAGTCTTCGAGGGAGACAGATGCAGTACTAGTGACATTAGGCATGACAAGTACTATTGCAGCAGATCACCGGATGCTCTGGAAACCCAGAGGAGGGGAACCAGTTTAGGTGGGGAAGGTTTTACAAAGAAAATGACACGTAGGCCAGAGCTGGATTGGAAAGGGCCTTGAATGCCATGGTAAAGAGTACGGGCTTGTCCTGTAAGCATCAAGGGGCCATAAAGTAGGGGCCTTACATAATCGGATGGCAGTTTTTTTTTTAAAGATAATTCAGGAGGCAGGTGTATTAGCTGTTGCCACAGTGACGCCGTGCAACAGGCCTTCCCAAAAACGTTCCCAAAACAGAACGTTTATTTTTCCCCTGTGTGTCTATAGGCTGGCTTTGGTTCTACTGTGCTTGACTGGGATCATCTGGGCATGGCTCCAAGTTGTGAGTTGGATTCAAGTCTACTCTAAGAGTTTGCTTATTCTTCTTGGACCAGTCAATATCCAGGGCGTATTATTCTCATGGCAGATCGACAAAGCATAAGACTATGAGCAGAAACATGTAGTGCTTCTTGCAGTCTCAGTCTGGAACTAGCACACTCTACCCGCCTCCTACGCCACATTCCATTAGTCAAATCCATGAGCCACACACCAATGCAACGAGGACATATACTCCATCTCTAGTGGAAGAACCCACAAAATTACATGGCAAAGGATGTAGGTGTAAATACACAGAGGGCATGAAGAATTGTGAACAAATGATTCAATTTGCAGTACTAGAGAGAGGACAAGCCAGAGGAGGAGAAACCATAGCAGGTTATCATATGTTGAATATCGGTCCGTGTAAAACAGAAGAAATCAATCCATTGAGCAACACAGAGCCCAACAAGTTGGCCTCACCCATATATTTAGAACAGGAAGAAAACTCCAGCTAGAACATTATTAAATGGCTGGTTGAAACATTTAGGAATTCCCGGTTGAATTATCGTCTTGGCAGCAGCTGCTTTCCAGACCCATCTGGTTTGAATTGGCAAAGCTGCAGTTGTGCTTGTTGGTATGGGTGAGCCTTTCTTTGAGTAACGGGCCTGCATGGAAGGGGTGGAGAAAGGGAAGAGAAGGATGAAACTGTTGTCATGAAAAATGGGTAGAGAGAACAACAGAGCTACTACTGTTTTGCTTCACAACATGGAAGTGGGTCTGTGGTTCTGGGCTGGAAGACAGATTTTTGTAGGATTACTGGGTTCCCTCTGCTTCTCTTGAGCTGTCATACCCTGTAAATGCTGTCACATCACATACTTGGGTATTGAATTGATTGTTTTGCTTTTATAGGGCTGGTATAATTAGTTTCACATTTTTAATTTATAGCATCAGCTAAGCTTTTTAATCCGTTATTTATGGCAAAGAACTAAGAACTAAATTCCCCCCTGCCCCCTCACAGAAAGCATTTCAGTTCCACAGTTTGTAATCAGTTGTTTGGCTAAACCCTGTGGCTTTCTTAAAAGAAAACTTTTCTCACAGAGGAGTTGCTGTGACTTCTTTGGTTTCTTCCTTGAATCCTGGAAATGCTGCACGCAAGCACACACACACACACACACACACACACACACACACACACGCAAAAGCCTCAAACGTTCAAATGGAGTAATGTTTCTCTAAAGGTCTGCTTTAGGAGAAAGTGAAGCTGGCACTGATGAGAAAATCATGCCAGAAATTTCCGTTTAAAGAAAGACTCTTATGTTTGGACCCATTTTCTGTCTTTGTTGTTAGTTGTTTTGTGCAATGGAGTCAATTCTGACTCGTAGCGACCCTATAGGACAGAGTAAAACTGCCCCATAGGGTTCCCAAGGAGCGGCTAGTGGTTTCAAACTGCTGACCTTTTGGTTAGCAGCCTGAGCTCTTAACCGCTTTGCCACCAGGGTTCCTTTCTATCTTTGATCACCCCCTATTCAGTGTTCAGCTGTATCATTATTTTTCTGCAACTACTGAGGAACATTAGACATATGAGAGTGAACTGAAGGAGATGAAATAGGTGGAAAGAGGTCTGCACCATAAACAAAGCGTACTGGAGATTAGACAAGTGAGAGAGGAAGACAACTGATAGGCTCAGAAAGGGTTCTGAGATACATCTAGTTTCCTTTAACAGGGCTCCACTGCATCTGGTCTGAATTGGAAGAGTAGCTGGGAGGTTTGGAGAATCCTCCTCCTTCATGTTGAGTCGTATTGATGGTGGCACCGTAAGTCACTGAAAAATCACAGTCATGCTTGTAGGTCTGGAAAGACAGGATACCCCGTTCCTAACACTTAGCACTGTTGCCAAGATGGCACCAGGAGAAAGTGGTTGCATCCAGACTGGTAGCCCTACTGGTTGTCCAGGCTGTAAGCAACAGTTTAGGCTTGAATCCCAACTTTGATCCTTTGCCCAAGCCCATTTGGGCTGGAGTGTTGAAGGGTTTAAGATGAAGCACGAGACTGCCTCAAGAGCAGCTCCTACAGGATAAAGAGGAACACTGATGCTGAGCTGGGGTCTGCCTCTCTCCCCTCCTCCCATCTAGGCTGAGGGGTCTCAGTGTTTACTGAATGTTAAGTAAATACCAATTGAATCGTATGTTTAATGAGGTGTATCAAACATGTAATAAGATACATATCTGTTAAACAGTTGTGAAATCTCCACAAATATGTTCTTAATAATAAAGGGTGCAGATGGCTTACAGATTGGACCAGAGAACAAAGGCTGAAGAAGCTTATGGAAGGAATAGGAGAGCCATCTTTTGAAAGCTGAGAAGACAGCTGATTTTCAGCCAGAATTTGATACATGTATCTGCGCTCAACTAGAGCAAAACTGGGACCCAAGCCCATAAAGGAGAAGACTATAAACTTCAAAATCTAAAGACTAGGAGAAATAGTGATTAAAATTAAAGACAGAAAAATGCTTGCTCACAAAAATGTCACCAAAGTTTTAAATATACCTTGAGGTTTCAGCAGTACTCGATTCTCAATATCCTACATTTACCCCTTGAGTGTCCCAAAACTGCAGGGACTAACCAAGTATTAGAAAACAAAAGTGTCACATGATATGTAGGTAAAGGATTATTAACTTGTTTTTCTTTCTCTAATAAGTGGTAATTATCATATTATATTGCAATATGCTATTGAAGTTACATCAGAAAACTACTATTGAAAACCAATCTCTTTCTCCTTGTACATATAGATCAAGTCAACAGTCTGATTATGCATGATTGTTTGCTGAATAATTGGTGCTTAGAGTTGAGAAAAAGAGGGGGAAAGCAAAATTTGCAGGGGTAGAATGGCTTAAAGTGATTTCTGAAATAAATACGACTCTCATGAAGCTCATGACCATACTTCCCAACCTTTTTCAAGTCATGGCACACAACAAAAATCATTCTGTCTGATCAGTATACAGGGATGACCAATCAAGGCTGCCCAGGGCTGGATGCTAGCCACCCAGGGTTCTGATACTGGAGTCCATCCAGAGCCATGGAAGGCAAAGGAATCACTCTCTCAGCATACTTTTCTGAGAAGCTATGTCCTGTACCATGCAGAGAGACACAGAGCTTCAAGGACCCAAAGGTAACATTTTCACTTTTAGATCAGCAACCATCCAAGCTTTGAGATACAGGTACCGTATTTTTACACAAATAATACACCTACGTTTGTTTACCAACCATGCCTTCCACCCCTGCAAGGTACTTTTGTAAATGCATTATGCTAATTTTGTTTTTTTTGTTTTTTTTCTACTGCAACATGTAAAAAAAATTGGCATGGCAGGGCTTACAAAAATACCTCACAGAGACAGGGCGTGGTTGGCAAACAAATGTAGAAGGTGCTCGTTATTTGCGCAAACATATGGTGGTCCCTGACTTAAAATGGGGTCCTGTACCAACAACTTTATCATAAGTTGGTTGTAATGTAAGTCGAATGCCTCATTTTTTTTTTTTTCAGTTTTCATTATCGTTGTCTTTTATTATCGAGTATCTTTATAAATCTGATCTTTATTTGTCTTTGGGGGTTGGAAACATTACATATACACTTACAGATATATTCTAACATTGTATGTAGTACATGTTACGAAGGAATAAGATGTACAAAACAAAACAAAAAAAACCAAATGGTCCTTAAGTGTGGTTCGTCATAACTTGAAAACATCCTAAATCAGGGACTACTTGTAATTAACTTTTTTTTTTTTGCTTTATTAACTCTGTTTTTTTAATTGTGCTCTAAGTGAAAGTTTACAGTTCAAGTTATTTTCTCACACAAAAATTTATATGCACATTGTTATGTGACCCTAGTTGCTCTCCCTGTAATGTGACAGCACACTCCTTCTTTCTACTCCAGATTTCCCGTGTCCATTCAACCAACTCCTGTCCCTTTCTGCCTTCTCATCTTGCCTCCAGACAGGAGCTGTCCATTTAGTCTCATGTATCTACCTGAGCTAAAAAGCACTCTTTCCAGGAGTATCATTTTATGTCTTATAGTCCAATCTAATCTTTGCCTGAAGAGTTGGCTTCGGGAATGGTTTCAGTTCTGGACTAACAGAGATTCCGGGGGTCATGTCTCCTGGGGTCCCTCCAGTCTCAGACCAGTAAGTCTGGTCTTTTCACTAGAATTTGAGTTCCACACCCTACTTTTCTCCTGCTCCGTCAGGGACTCTCTGTCGTGTTCCCTGTCAGAGCAGTTGTTGGTGGTAGCCACACACTATCTAGTTCTTCTGGTCTCAGGGTGATGGAGTCTCTGGTCTATGTCTCTGTTTCCCTGTTTTCAGTGTTTTAGCTTTGATTTATTTTTGTAACTTCCCTAACTGGGTTGATAATGTGGTTGCTCTGTCCTGTGTTCTAGTCTTGGGTTGTTATCTGATGTCATTGATTTTCTAACCAGAGGAGTCCCTTTAGTACTGCTGGTAATTTTGGTTTGGTTTTTGCAAATTCCCTAAACTTCTGTTTATCTGAAAATGCCCTAATTTTGCCATCATATTTGAGAGACAGTTTTGTGGTATATATAATTCTTGGCTGGCAATTTTTTTCCCTCAAGACTTTATGTATGTCATCCCATTGCCTTCTTCCCTGCATGGTTTCTGCTGAGTAGTCCGAGCTTAGTCTTACCGACCCTCCTTTGTAGATGAGTTTTTGTTTATCCCTAGCCGCCCTTAAAATTCTCTCTTTATTTTTGGTTTTGGAAAGTTTGGTTGTAATATGTCTTGGTGACTTTCTTTTGGGATCTACCTTGTGTGGGGTTCAATGAGCCTCTTGGATAGATACCATCTCACCTTTCAAGATATCAGGGAAGTTTTCTGCCAACATATCTTCAAAAATTTCTCTATTTTCTGTTAACCCCCCCACCCCCACCCCCACCCCCGGTTCTGGTACTCCAGTCACTCGTAGGTTATTCCTCTTGATAGAGTCCCACATAATTCTTAGGGTTTCTTCTCTCTTTAAAAAATTATTTTAGCTGATTTTTCCTCAAATAGGTTAATGTCAAGTGCTTTATCTTCGGTCTCACTATTTCTGACTTCTGTTGCCTCAACTCTGCCTATGACTTTCTACTGAGTTGTCTAATCTTTTGGATTTCTGATTGCTGTCTCTCTATGAATTCTCGCAGCCTATTAAATTTGTCATTATGCTCTTGTATAACCTTCTTAAATTCCTCTATTGCTTTGTCTGTATGTTCCTTGGCTTGTTCTGCATTTTGTCTGATTGCTTTCCTGATACATTGAAGAGTTCTGTATATTAGTCTTTTGTATTCTATCTCTGGTAATTCCATGAAGTTCCCTTATCTGGAAGATTTCTTGATTCTTTGCTTTGGGAGCTTGCTGAAGCCATCATGGTCTGCCTCTTTACATGACTTGATATTGACTGTTGTCTCCAAGCCATCAATAAGTTATTATATTTATTTATTTAATGTTTGCTTACTGTGTCCTAGCTTCTTGTTTTGTTTTCTTCTGATATGCCCAAATAGGCTGCTTGTGTGAGCTAATTTGATTATTGGCGCCTTTGAAGCTCTAATGTCCTGTCAACATGTGGTTAGATCTGCTATTAGATATGTGAGCCCAGGAGTCCGTTTACTTTTCTTATATGGATTCAGCCCAGGTGTCCAGGTAGTCGGTCACCAAGTGTGTGGTGCAGGCTCTCACCTACAGTCCTAGATGGGCAGGGGTGATTGGAGTAGGCACAGGCATCTGGCTGCAGCAGGAGGTCACGCGCTGAGCAAGGCAGGGGACGGACCGCCACCCCTGAGTGTATGAGAGGAAAGCATGTCCCTGTTCCCTAGAGTGCGTAGGTGAGTGGGTTTTGCAGCCAGACTATGAGCACCCAGTGCTGTTGGCTGTAAGGACTGGGGGGCACCACTTATTCTTGGACCCCTGTCGAGGGTGGCTTGGTGGCATGGGTGGAGCCACCTTTCTTCAGGCCCCTGATGTGGGTAGGTGAGGACCTTGCCTAATGGGCAGAGCAGTGTCAAATGTCACAAACCTGCCACTCCACCATATAGCTGATACAGTTGGAAATAGGCTTCAGGTATATACCCTGTTGTACTGTGATGTTGGCCTATGCTGTTGAAATGGGCACACACAGGCCTATGCATGGGTGAAAGGCATTCAAAGTCCACGGACCCCTTATGCCTGTGCCTAGGCAAAGGAGTTGTGCCTGTCCTGAGTTTCTGGCTTAGGGGAGCTGGCAGATTATCTTTTCTTGTTTGTTAATTTGTTCCCTCTCCAAGGCCAGGAGAATGGCTCAGGGCACATGACGAGTCCTACTTCTGGTCCAGGGGACACGGCAATCACTGAAGCCAGCCCAGGACCTGGCGCAGAGCAGGGAGGGGGCAAGTAAATGAGAGAGAGATTTTTCCCAAACAGGGTATTTTTTGATCCGCACAGTAGGTTAGATGCATGTGCTTATCTTTTGCTGACTGAGCACTACATTTCACTGATTTGGGAGGCTTGAGTAGACTCTCCGCTGCTCAGTCCCTCCCCATGTGGAAAATGCCTCCTGAGCGCCACAGCTTGCCTCACTGCTCGTGCCAGCCCATCTGGCCAGCAGGGTGCCAGTTCCTGCTGGGTCAGGTCTGGCAACTCCTTGCTGCTTCCGAACTGTCTTTCCCTCCCCTTGCTGCTCAGTCCAATTCCTCAACTTTGCCTTTGATGTTCAGGGCTCCTAGATGGTCATATGTAATTGATTCACTTGTTTTTTCAGGTCTTTGTTGTAAGAGGGACCACAGGAAGCATCTGACTACTCCACCATCTCAGCCCTGCCTCTGTAATTAACATTTTTATTGCTTCCCATGTATCAGACGTTATTCTAAGTGTTTACATGTATTTACTTATTTAAACCACATAGTAACTATGAGGTAGATATTATCATTACCTCCTTTTAGGAAATGAGGAAATTGAAGGACACACAGAAAGTCACTTACTCAAGATCCCCAACCTGGTAAGTGGTGGCACTAAAATTCAAAACTATGTGGTCTGGCTGTAGAGTCCCTATTTGTAACTCCTACTCTGTATCAGTACTTCCCAAGAATTTTAGAGCCATGGCCTGCCCAGAAAATCACATTTGTAGAGTACATGAGGTAAACCCTGGTGGCAGCTCACAGCCCAAGGAGACAGGTATAGGGAGTGAGGGTGGGACTGCAAGTGGGCTAAGTGGCTCTGTATCTCTACACACCTGTAACCTGTTTGCCCTATATCAGTATGCTGTGGCACGCTAGGTAGGAAGTTCTGTTCTATATAGCCATCTAGGATGTTCATAGCAGGGTTATTTATAATAGCAGAACAAATGCCTTGGATAAATCATATACATGCTAGAGATGGATAGAGGTAAAGTTCATACCCTAGCATAATAGACAGCCTTTATAAAGTATGAGGTAGAGGTATGTTCACTGGCATACAGAGATGTTCATACTAGATTATGTAAAAAAAATCAAGTGATAAAACAGTATGTATACTTTGATTTCATACTTATTTTTTTAAAAAAAGATTTGTATGCATACATAGGGGGGAAAAAAGTCTTGTAAAATAGTCACTAAATGTTAACAGCCATGATCTCAGGGTAATGGGCTGTTTTCCTTTTCTTTTTGCTTATCTGTTTTCTCTGTCTTTTTCCTGTAACGAACATGGATATCTTGAAAATCTTTTTAAAAGTTACCTGTTTAATTCTTAAAGAAGAATTATTAATGTTTAGATTGCATTCCAATCTAAATGTAGTTCCCTAGACATTGTCATTGTTTTTTATCAACAGAATTCTTTTTCTAATAAAATCTTACTGACATAGCCTCAGTATATTTAAAAAAAAAAATAAAAAATAAAAAAAAGAACAGATGAAATTGAACTGTTCTGATGGGAGCCAGGTGATGGGAGCCAGGTGTGAGCCCAGACCCCACCACCCACTTACCACCCCCTTCCACCACCCTATTCCCAAGGCTTCTGGTTCACAACACAATTCACAAAACACTGCCCTAGACCACTGCAGGAGAATTATACTAGCTAAAAAAACATGCTTTGAAGGGGGAAAAAAAATCTATTTAAATAATCAAAATAATAACAACCAAGAGAAATTCAAAAAGCTTGATTGTTAAAGAAAAAGGTCCTTTGGGATTTAAATTTAATTCATAGACATTTGCCAGATCCTGCTCTGTGGACACTAAATAGGAGCCACCTGATGGCTTTCTCCATGCGGCAACCTCCTGGATATCTAGCATGATACCTGTCTTAGTCATCTAGTGCCGCTATAACAGAAATACCACAAGTGGATGGCTTTAACAAAGAGAAATTTATTCTCTCACAGTCCAGTAGCCTACAAGTCCAAATTCAGGGCATCAGCTCCAGGGGAATGCTTTTTCTCTCTGTCAGCTCTGGGGGAAGGTCCTTGTCATCAGTCTTCCCTTGGTATAAGAGCATCTCAGTGCAGGAACCTCGGGTCCAAAGAATGCGCTCTGCTCCTGGGACAGTTTTCTTGGTGATATGAGGTCCCCTCTCTCTCTGCTCACTTCTCTCTCTTATATCTTAAAAGAGATTGGCTTAAGACACTATCTAATCTTGTAGGTCTCATCAATATAACTGTTGCTAATCCATCTTATTAGATCCTAGTAACAGAATTTACAGCACACAAGGAAATCACATGAGATGATGAAACGGTAAACAATCATACAATACTAGGAATCATGACCTAGCCAAGTTGACAGATGTTTTTGGGGGACACAATTCAATCCATGACAATACCTTATGTAGGTAAACTTTCCCCACTTTGTATTTTTACTTTCACTGTTTCATTTCTACTCATTTGTATACTACCTTGCCTTTTTTCTTTGGAGAAAAATGGGTAAATTCCTCTTAGTTGATAAATAGGATTATCAGCATATATACTGATGTAACCACTCCTAAGTGTAATTGGGCATAGTCCTCAAGAAGAGCCCAGTGCCCAGAAATTCTGTCTACCTCCACTTTACTACGCTTGCTTTTATGGCGTTTGCCTACCTCTTAAAGAGACAAGCCAGTTGCAACTGATAGAAAGCGATTTTAAAGAAAACTAGTGGTTTTTTAGTGCAGTAAAGTCATCATCAACCGACATTTGTGGCTGACAAATAACAGCAGGGTGAAAAAGGCCAGAACCCATCCTCATCACTGTCCTGATGTGAACTTTGAGTCAGGGGCCATGGTCTTCATCCTCTATTTCTCAAGAATGAACCCAACAGTCAGCCAAAGGGTTACTTTTCAGCTTCTTTTTATTATCCATTTCCAAGAGGAAGGTTGAGTGGAGCCATAATCTATAAGAATTTGGTGAGTCATCAGTCAGTTATTGGACACTATCTATGTTATCTATGCCTCCAACTGCTCAGGAAACCAAAATAACATTTTAAAGAAATATTTCTGGAAAAAAAGCTGAGATGTCCCTACCTCTTTCCTCTTTCCATGGCTTTCTTGTTTACCATATCTGTTATTCTCCGCGCCAGAGTAGCCTTGTGACTCTTAGAAAGGATTAAGTGTGACACTATAAGCTCAGCTCTACTGAGCCAAGTTGAAACCTTGTTCTGTACGCTACAGGTTGTTAGGGTTAGCTGAAAGAATGTGCATTTATTTACTGATGGTACTTTATAAATCAATGGCTTGTTTTTGAAGTCAGGTCAATAAGAATAACTCTAAACACAACCAATGACTACAACAACCCTAAAACAGCACTTTCAGCTTACTGATTTTTAGAGAAGTGTCTTTTCCTGGCATTATTCACACACCGCTTGATAAGAAACTCAATCCAATCAAAAAATTTAATGGATTTCTTTACCCCGTATTTAAAAAAATATTTATGCATTTTTAAAAATGTCTTTGAATTGCAGCCAGTTAGGTTCTTTGAGAAAGGTAAGTTTGGGGGTGAAGGAAAGATAAAAATTTTCGTTTATTCATTGCAATGGTATGAGGAGGCATTTTGCTGGCTCAGTGTTAGAGCTCAGCTAACCAGATCTAACAGCTATTTACCATTTAATTTCACTGAGTCTTTTGGAGACTTTAGATATGTCTAATTTCACTGAGAAATTTTTATTTCTTCTCATCCAACAGTGTTATCAAGCATCTTAGCTCAGCATGGTCCCAGCCTGGGCACTTTGAAAAGCAAATGTAGCCAGAAAAACCCTTACCTTTCAGGCCAAGTATTCTTTTCTGAGGTGTCCATAGCCTTAGGGTGTCAGTTAATCCTCAATATTAATTATAAAATATTGCATGTGTGTGCATATGTGTGCATGCTCCCTTCTTGGAGATGGTAGAACATGCATAGTTTCTGGTGGGACTATGACCCCAAAATGGCCGTGAATTATTGCTCTAGAGCAGCAGTTCTTGAAGTGTGGTATAGAACCCCTGAGGTCACTGGAGTTGCTGGGGTCCCTGAGGTCATAACATTGTCATATCAATACCAAAACATTGTTTGCTTTTTTCACTCTCATTCCCTTGCTGCTGTACAGTGGCGTTTTCCAGAGGCCACATGACCTGTCACAGTGCCACGGAAAGAGTGCAGAAGCGGATCTGAGAATCCAGCTGTCTTCTATGAAGCCAGGCATTTGAGACTTACGAAAATGTGAAACAATGCCACTCCTCTCACTAAATTATTTTGATTTGGGAAATATGATTATTTTTTATAAAAATATGTCATTTATTCTAACATGAAATGGATTTATTATTTTATTTTTTAATTAATTAGTATTTTTAATTTTTTTCTCCATTTCAATCTCTAATATAGCTGTCCAACCCAGACCAACCAAATCTCTTTTGAAATCCAAAACCAAATACGTTGCTGTTGAGTTGATTCTAACTCGTGGCAAACCGTGACAGAGTAGAATGTCTCCATAGGGTTTTCTTGGCTATAATGTTTATGGAAGCAGATCACCAGGCCTTTCTTCTGTGGCACTACTGGGTGAATTTGAACTGCCAGCCTTTAGGTTAGTAGTCGAGTGCAAACCATTTCTGCCACCCAGGGACCATAAGAAATTTTAAGAGTGTAAACAGGTCCAGGGACAAAAAAGTTTGAGAACCGTTGCTCTAGAAGATTTGGGCTTTTTCTGAGCAACATTAAGAGGCAAAAATAAAAATAGAAAGCATGGTAACTTTACAAGCAGACATTCTGTGTTGTCCCTCATATATTGGGTTGAATCGTATGAAACTGCCAATATTTGGCTATACACAAAAATGATAGTTTCAAGTGGTAGACCCCAACAAAAAGATGATACATATTATCGATCCACCAGATAGGTTACTGTTACTCTGCTACTTTGCCATTCCAAAGTTGTCTGGACAGTGTTGACAAAAGAGTTTCACTGCTTTACTCTAGGTTCCTTTTTGAAAATAACATTCTCTCTTCTAATATTTTATTTATGAATCCTGATTATAAAAGTGGTATGTCTTCATTGTCTTATATTGGGGGAGTACGGAAAAGTCCTGGAATTGGCATCCATAACCCACCACCCATAGGTAGCTGCCTGTGTTAACAGTATAGTTATTCTTAACAGTATAGTACTTCTAGTCAGTTTTTACGCACATTTGACCTGGGTAAGATCATATTGTATTTTTCCGTTATGAATCCTACTTCTGTCACTTACCACTATTATGTAAACATTTCCTATTACATTTAAATCTCTTTATTTAAAAAGTATATAAATATTTTTTTCTGATCATAAAAATTAACATACTCAGGCCATCTAAGATACTCCACTGGCCTCACCCCTTCAGGAGCAAGGGAAGATGAAGAAAACTAAAGACACAAGGAAAAGACTAGTCCGAAGGACTGATGGACCACAACTACCATGGCCTCCACCAGACTGAGTTAAGCACGACTATATGGTACCCGGCTACCACCACTAACTGCTCTGACAGGGATCACAATAGAGGGTCCCAGACAGAGCTGGAGAAAAATGTAGGACAAGATTCTAACTCACAAAAAAAGACCAGACTTACTGGCCTGACAGAGACTGGAGAAACCCCTAGAGTAGGGCCCCCAGACGCTGTTTTAGCCCAGTAATGAAGTCACTCCTGAGATTCACCCCTCATCCGAAGATTTGACAGGCCCATAAAACGAAACAAGACTAAATGGGCACACCAGCCCAGGGGCAAGGACAAGAGGGCAGGAGGGGACAGGAAAGCTGGTAATAGGGAACCCAAGGTTGAGAAGGGAGAGTGTTGACATGTAGTGGAGTTGGTAACCAATGTCATAAAACAATATGTGTACTAAAACTATTTAATGAGAATCTAGTTTGTTCTGTAAACCTCCATCTAAAGTACAATTTAAAAAAAGAAAAAAATTAAATTAAAAAAATTAACATGCTTAATTTGAAAATAAAGAAAACTGTAAAGAACGAAATTACTGTTAGTGTCACCATCCAGAATAATCACGTACACGATTTTGATGTATTTTTCTTCTTCTGCACATAGTACTTTACACGACTGATATCATATTTTTTACTTGGTGTCTTAGTCATCTAGTGCTGCTGTACCAGAAATACTGCAAGTGGATGGCTTTAGCAAAGAAGTTTATTCTCTCACAGTCCAGTAGGCTACAACTCCAAATTCAGGGCATCAGCTCCAGAGGAACGCTTTCTCCTTCGGCACTGGAGGAAGGTCCGTGTCATCAATCTTTCTTTGGTCTGGGAGCTTCTCTGCGCAGAAACCTCAGGTCCAAAGGATGCGCTCTGCTCCAGGCACTGCTTTCTCGGTGGTATGAGGTTCCCATGTGTCTCTGCTCACGTCTCTCTTTTATATCTCAAAAGAAATTGGATTAAGACACTATCCAATCTTGTATACCTCATCAGTATAACCTCATCGTAGTGATAGAGTTTACAACACATAAGGAAATCACATCAGATTACACAATCATACAATACTGGGAATCATGACCTAGCCAAGTTGATACACACATTTTGGGGGGGACACAATTCAATCCATGAGACTTGGTTTTGTATTCTTGTTTTGATATGATAAACATTCTTGCATCGGTGAAAAATTTGTCATAAGCACTAGTTTATGGAGTATTTCATTATACAGATGTAACATTATTAACTGTTTCATTATTTATTGTTTTCACCAACATGAACAATACTGCTATGAACATCCTTTGGGCAGACATAAATCTTTTTCTCTGCTAGAAGTTCTCTTTACCTTGTTTCTCAAGAATATAGTCGTCCAGTTTCAACTCAAAGGCTCCTGTCACATAAACATGCTGCTGACGGTGTTAAAGCACAGGAGACAGCAGACAGAATGTTCCAGAGGGAAGAAGAGCTTCTTCAACTCTGTAGGATAGATTTTTAGAATTAGAACTAATGAGCCAAACTGCACGTATATACTTTTGGGTATTTTATTGCGAAATTACTTTCCGAAAAGATATCCCAATATACATTCCCAGCTGCCAGGTTAGAGTGGCTGCCACTTATCCTTGCCAGTATTGGGATTTCCCTCTTTATCTCTCACTCATTCTCTCCTGTCCTCTGTTTTCCAAACTAACTTAATGGGCAAAATATTACCTTATTTTATTTGCATGACTTTGATTTTTAGCGATGTAGAAATTGTTTTCCCAAACGTATTTTCTGGCCACTGATTTTGCCTGTCTGGTGAGTAACTTTTATTTTCAAGATGGCTGACTAATGCCTGAGTCAAATCTTAATATCTAGCCTGTAGTCATGAAATGAGCAAAGCCAACTGACCCGCATGGATATTGAACTCATTCTTTTGGCTTCATTATTACCTGTTTGCTAAAGAACTAACTGACCACTGTTAGGAATATTTCTGGCTAGAAATACAAAATGTTGAAACCACAAGTAACCTTCTCATTATACCCTACTGTGGTAAACACCCTACTACAGTCTAATTTAGTACCCTATAATTTAAGAGGAAAGTGAATAACTTCTACTTCACAAAAGAGCAGGAAGAGAAGAGTAAACTTGGAACTGGCCTTATTTCCCTGGGAAACGAGTGGTTGGGAAGTCCTAGACCCGTGTATCATCTAGTACCTTGCTTTCTCTTTCCTTTGAATTTAAGTTTCTTGAATGATCTCGTCTTTCCCTGTATATGTGCATTAACATATTTGAGATAGTAAACTTTGGAATCCAGGGGCCATGTCCAATCCTCTTTTTATACTTTTGCACAGATAATACTTTCTAAATGATCTATTCGATTGTATGTGTATTAAGATAGCAGCCAAGTGTAGGGAGGAAAAAGAGGGTGGGAAGAATTGCTGTAAATATATTCAGTAGGAAAAATACTGAATATATGATGATGAAGTAGAGGATTCTAGATGTCCCTAAGAATATTTGAATTAAAAATCTGCTATTATGTAACCAAAGTATGGTCTGGATAAGAAAGGCAATAGTGAACCCTAAGCTTCCCCAGAGATATAAAGAGATCAGAATTGAATGGAAAACACCCGACATAAATGTCTCAAAACAGCAAACTCCCCTGTTTTCCTGTGTTCTGTTGACCAGATCTCTTTATTAACTGTCTCCCATGCTTCACCAGCATCCATAGTGGTTTGTAATGATGACCTGGGGGCACAGCAAGATCTTGAAGTGCCCTCTGACTCATCAAAGAAATATTGAATTACATGTATTTTACTGTGGTCTAATTCTTTTAAGATTGGTAATCCATGTGTAGTATATATGATAATTCCCTATTAATCCAATATTTGATTCAACCAGAGCAATATTTGAGTAATCCATTTCCCAACCACGTTGAAGAGTTGATGGTAGTTTTTAAAATATAGTTGAGCACACATCAATTGCATCTCTATTGTATGTTGCTCAAGGAATTTACATAAGCACAGCTGAATATCAGATGTTCTTCCTCTGTGATAAAAGTTCATTTTTAAAACCTTGAATTGCAACTTGTCAAAGTCCATTTGCCAGTTCTTTAACAATTTCAGCCAGATTGTAAATTGTATAACTGTCTGCATCATTTGCATACATAATTATGTTAGAGTGATGGTATAATCTAGGCACATCATTTATGAGAAGAAGGGAACAATAGCAGCCAGCTTCCAATTCTTGGGATACGCAGGGTAATTTATTACATGGCTGATGTTTTCTTTCTAATTTCCACCAAATGATCTCTTTTAGAATGATGAGCACTAAGGACTGCTGTCCCTTGTGTATTATCTTTACTGCTTTCCTAATCTTGAACTGAGAGCCAAGATGAGTACCATGGTACACATGCCTGCTTCATTCACACACACACATACACACGCACACACAGTAATTTCAGTCTGAATAATATCACAAGAGTTCAATGAAACATCCTACTCAAATGGTGCCCCTGTGTTAAATTAATTTAATCTCTGCATCCAGTTATTGGGTATTCTTTTCTGTGCATTGACAGTGTGCCAATTGCTTGTTTCCTTTTTTTTAATCAATCTTGCAGATAATTTACCAGCCAACTAAATCATTTTACTGGCCTATCACACTCCTCTACCCGACAGAGAGCAAAAGTAAATACAATCAGTCTTGTGTTGCACCATCAGAAATTTATGATGACCCCAGGCAAGTAGCTTTCTGCAAGACTAATTTATGTATAGTCACATCTGTCACTGTGGCACTTGGACTCGTCCTGGGCTTTTTTATTAGTTATTCCTGGTAACAACCCTGTGAGATCACAAGGTGGGTCAGATATGCCCTTTCTCTAGAGGCCTCTAAAATTGCATCATATGCCTACATTTTGGAACTCAGCCCTGAAGTCAGGAGTATGGTCCAGGCCATATATCAGGATCACCTCTAGTGTTGGGACTCAGAATCTCTGCTAGGCCCAAATTCATGATTCTACTTATTAATGTCTTCCCCCACAACAAGGGCTGCATTGCAGAGAGGAAATCACTTTCCTAGTTTCATAAAACAATTAGGTAGTACTTGTTAAGGTAGCCCTGGTGGTACGATGGTTAAGAGCTACAGCTGGTAACCAAGAGGTCAGCAGTTCAAATCTACCAGCCACTCTTGGAAACCCTATGGGGCAGTTTTACTGTGTCCTACGGGGTCATTAGGAGTCAGAATTGACCCAACAGCAGTGGGTTTGGTTTGAGTTCGGTTTAGTATAGTTAGGGTTAATACAGAAGCAGACAAACCTAGATTCAAATCCTAACTTGGCCTTTTATTAATTGTGCATCCAGTGTTGTCATCTTTAAAATGAGAATAACAATGCCTACCTCAATGAGTGATTGTGAGGATTGAACTAATGACTCCCCCCCACCCCCGCCCCCACGCTGTCCAAGTGCTTTTTGCGCTAGGCTACTTAGACTCTTTGCTGTGCTTAACCCATAATAGAGCTCTGCAGAGGGGCCAGTGGTGGTTCAGTCGTAGAATTCTCACTTTCCGTATGGGAGACCCGGATTAAATACCCAATCGATGCACTTCATGCAGCCACCCCCCGTCTGTCAGTGGAGGCTTTCGTGTTGCTATGATGCTGAACAGGTTTCAGTGGCGCTTCCAGACTAAGATGGACTAGGAAGAAAGACCTGATGATCTAATTCCAAAATTCAGCCACTGAAAACCCTAAGGATCACTATGGCCTGATCCACGATCGAGCATGGGGATAGCACAGTACCAGGCATCATCTCGTTCCGTTGTGCATGGGTTTGCCATGAACTGGGGGCTGACTTGATGGCAGCTAATAAAAACAGCAGAGCTCTGCAAGGTGGGGTCTGTGATGCCACAGATATAGAGCTCCTGGTACAGGATCTATACGTGTCCTTCAGAAAATGGTAGCCATTGTTATTAGGATACCATATGGTAGAGAATACCACCTTGGTTGTTTTTCTCACCTTTCTAAACACATGCTGTTTATTTACTAAAACGTTGTGGAATTCAGAGAGGAATATTTTCAATTCAAGTTGCAAAATCACAGATTAATAGAATTTAAAATATTTAGGCTTAAAATTCTGTAGTGTGGGCAGACAGCAGTTGATGGAGCTCTCCGCTAACTCTCAGAACAAATCCATATAATCTCAGCTTTCTTAACCCTTTCAAGACCCAATTATTTTCTGCTTTGAATTTTTTGTTGATACCATGTGTTTTCATTAATGGAAGCGTGATGAATCATTGAGTGTTGTTGAATTTTTGGTACGTCCCATTGCCGAAACCAAACCTGGTGCCATTGAATCGATTCCAACTAATAGCAACCGTATAGGACAGAGTAGAACTGCCCCATAGGGTTTCCAAACTGGCCGGAGGGTTCAAACTGCCAACCTTTTGTTTAGCAATCAAGCTGTTAGCCATTGTGCCACCAGGGCTCCTTTTGTTAGGCAGTATGACTTTTGTTTTTCTTTTGCTCCCTCCAACAATCCTACCCTCCGAGTCCCAAAGGACATACCATGTCCCACTAATTCTACGCCAGACACCCTCTAGTGTCCAGAGGAACATATGATGTCTGAAAGAAAACAATTTCAAAATTTCTCTTTCTCTTACCAGAAATGCACACACCTCATACAGCATCCTGTATAAACAGTAATTTGCAGCACACACCTGTTTTTTGTCTGTTTGTTTCAAACAGTCGTATAGACCCCTGCCTTGTGGCAGCATGTACTGTCAGTGGGAAGGCAGCTTCCCAACAAACCCGAAGGGCAAAAAAAAGTGGATGGGCAACCATATATTCCAACAGTTGTGAAAAGGATATACAAATATGAATCTCACCAGATCCAACTCTCTCCCCTGAGTTAGATACACGGTTGTCGCTGAAGGACACAGGAGTCAAACTCACATACCGCTGAGTAGTATTAAGTGGTGGGTTTATACACGTAAGGCCCTAGAACAGCATGTGTTTTATACTAAGTGCTCAGTAAATGTTAGACAGTGTTATTACTATGAGCATACCCCTACCCACAGCCAACCCCGCTAGTTGTATTTTATAAATCAGCTTTGTTAATAGGTAAAATCAGGATATCTAAAACCAATCTAGTTCAGGATTTGGTTGAATAGCTTTCCCGTTTTTCTGGCCTAATGATACTTATAACTTTCCACAAATTTTTAGGGAACAAAAAAAACTATATGCTCACTATGGACATGACCGCTTTAGGGGCATAAAAATGAAGAAAACTTGAATCCTGCCCTCAGATAGCTTACACTCTGTTGAAGGATCGGGTCCTGTCCATAATGCAAGTCAACTGTGCGCATTAAGAAAAAAAAATTTTTATTATAGCACGTGATTTTGTGGGTCAGGAATTTGGGCAAGGCTTGGCTGGATGATTCTTTTGCCCCATATCACATCAACTGGAGTCACTTGGTGCTAGTCAGTTGGCAACTGAGCTGGTCTGAAGGGTCCAAGATTGTTTTACGCACATGTGTGGTGTGCATTAGTGGATTGTCTGGAAGGCTGGGCTCCCATGGGCCCTTTTCCCTTTCCATGTGGCTCAGGACCTCTCCACATTGTCTCTACAGCAGAGGACTCAGACTTCTTACGTGACAGTTCAGCACTCCAAGAGAACAAGCTGCCAGTTCTCCTAATGGTTGGGTCCAGAACTCACATAGCACCCTATCTACTGTGTTCTTTTTTTTTTTCCTGTGGGCATTTTTTTCTCCTATGTGTATATGTAAAGTGCGACAGGACTGGCAAGGTCATGGAACTTCCCAGAGGAAGTGACATGTGAGCAGGGCCTTGAAGGATTAAGACATTCTGCCTTCCTTCCTCTAGCCATTTATCTTCCCTGAATGCCCTTCTTACTGAGCACCAGGCACTAAGCGATGGGAACACAAAGTCAGGAGATGCATGGTTTTGGCCCTCAAAGCCATTCCAGGCATATGGGAGAGATACACATGTGGATCAATGACTACTTTCCAGTGGGGTCATTGCAGATCAAGTGGACATACAGGGGCTATTGGAGTCCAGAGGAGAGTCTCTTCTAAACTGGAATGAGAGGTCAGGAAGGCTTCCAGGAAGAAGTGATTCTTGAGTTAAGTTTAGAAGAATAGGTTGAGGAAATCAAGAAGAGGGTAGAAAATGGGAAAGAAAAAGAAAAAAAAAAAAACAAAATATGTGATGGCATGGAGGCAAGAAAGAGGATGGAGCCTTACTGTGCCCCGGGTAGTTCAGACTATGCAGAAGAGACTAGGAATAAAAGCATAGTAAGACGGATGGGATGGTTAGGACTTTGATGAGGGTAGACAGGAACGAAGGAAGTGGCCATCCCAGACAGAGGGACAGCATAATCAAAGGCACAGATGTTTAAAAAAAATGCATGATGAGAAAGACGACGAACAAGTGTTCCAGTGTGACTGGAGCAGGGGATAGAAGAGAGATGAGTCTCTAAAGGTAAATTGGGGCAGAAGTCCATCTTCCTCCTGTGGAATTTCTGTTTGGCTCTTTCAGTACCATCTGTCTGGTACAGTATAGTCATTCTGACTTCAACAACTCTAACATCTTCGCCTGCCATAGTGATGGGTTTATGACTTTGATTTTGATTCTGGGCCAAACTGACCATATGGCTGGGCTGCCTTAGTACAGAAACTCTTTGAGCCATTTGCCCTGGGTAATATTCATATTTTCTTCTTGGGCATCAGATTTCTCTTCCATGTGGCTTTTGATTGGCCTCATATTTTGGCCAACCTCCGGAGTCAAAAAAAGATGTTAGCAAATAAATACCTAAGAGATAGTTGGTGCAAAATGAAGGCATTCTTTTAACTGTATTCATTCAGGAAATTTTCAAGGGCTTAGAAATATTATGTCTAGCCCAGAATTTGACCACATCTATGAGTCCTAATAAAGTTTGTATTCTTAAACACCACCCTGCAGTGAGGAGTGGGTAGTTGGCTGCAGCGGCCTTATAGTGAACAATAATAGTGACTTAGATCTTTGCATCTAAATGTCATTTATTAGAAGATGATTGTGTGAGCCACTGAAAAAAGAAGATTCTTCCCGCTGGATTATGTTCTTGATGTTTTCTGGGAATTTTGTCAACCTTCAGAGAAGAGTCTGATCATTTTTAGATTGCATTAAATTTGTTGGAAACATCGGCATTCTGTAAGTACCTTTTGCTCTTGAGTATATGGTAAGCATTAATGACTGACAGGAGTTTTTTCTAATAAATTTGGTCAAATAAATGCCTACGGGACACCCAGACCTTTGGTATTATACATTCCAATGAAATACAAACCCTTTCCTTAAGGAGGTTTTCTATAATTGAGTATTACCTAAAAATAAAAATAGGAAATCTTCCTCATTATTATTTTCAAAAAATTTTTCGATATCTCTTTTCTTGCTCTACTAGAGCAGTTGCAGGGTCAGGTCTAGGTTGCTTGAGCAACATTTTCTTCTTGGATGGACAACAAAATCCTTAAATCCCTTTGAATTCAGTGAACACGCCTAAACATTCCAGAGTTATTTCAGAACAAAAGGAAATCCACTGAAACATTCATATACTTCATAGACAAAATTGCCCTAATTAATCAGGGCCCTTTTGGTTGAAAATGGCTGGAACCAAACTCACATTAGCTTAAGCAAAAAAGATGGGAATGTATTAGTTTATGTACTCAAATGCCTGGAGTAAGTGGTTTCAGACTCAGCTGGTCCAAGGCACAAGCAATAACATTCAACTCACTTCCCTACTCTTCCCACTCTCACGCCGGTCCTGTTTTCCTCTGTGTTTGCCTCATTCCCAAGCAGGCTATTTGCATGTGGTAGCCCAGGAGTTCCAGGCTCACATCTTATCAGTAGAACCACCCCACAGGGAGAGAACAGCCCACTGCCAATGGTTCCAGTAAAAGCCTTGGTTTTGGATTCGTTGTCTCAGCTTGGGTCCATCTGTGAACAGAGTAATGTGGTATTCCAACCGTCCAGGCTCCGGTCAACCTAGATCCAGAGTCTAGGGTCAGCCCGACCCAAACCAAATGGACTGTGAGGAAGGTATGATGTCCCCCTCCCCTAAAGAAATTTAGAGTGCATGTTCCAAAAGAAAGGGAAGAGATACAGAGCAAGCAATAACCACTATCCATTACAATTACCTCAATAAATCATAATATATTGGAAAATTGGATGGTACAAGCCAGGTGAAGAAAGTATAACCAAAAAAATTACTAATGTAGTAGATATTAGAGAATTTAAAAAGAAAATATGTCGTTAAAAAGTTGTACTGTTTTTTTACTCTTCAAATGCCAAATAGCTCCCTTGATTTACTTATTTTCACTGATTTTAACAAACTAAGCTATCAATTATCCCAGATGATTCTTAAACTCACTTTGAGCTGAAAAAAGAATTCTGTGATTTTATGAACTGGACAAGTTGATTAGTTCACTGTTTTGGAACTATCTAGAAACGGCTTTCAGGTCATAGAGTTATAAGCTACCTGATACTGTGTAAACAGTCTGACATTTATCGAGTTTTTTTCAAACTATGGTTTCCCCACAAGGCCAATCTAACATACAGTCCTTTAGGGGATCTTTTATTTAATCTCATTTGGTAAAGAAGCAAAGACAGAATTCAACTCTGTATTTGAATGAAGATACATCTCACCGAGTTTTATATAATTATTGAATAATATTAAATTTTTCCTTCAAATTTATAATCACATTCTTACCATCACTCTAAATATATAAAATAAAAGCTCATGAAGGAATTTTATGGCTAAAACAAAAGTGTCTCCTAGAAATGTAACATAGCAGAATAATCATTAATCATAAGCCTTATTAATAATAAAATATGAATATGAGACTAGAAATTATATCATTTTTATTTGATTTAGTACTATGATCTAAATTATACTTTTCTGAAAAATATAATTTTTTTAGTTATTGCTCTCTTTTTAACACTAGTATGTTTTACCCAAACAAAAACTGTCCAGAAGGTACTTCTCCTTTTCTATTCTATTTTTTCATGCTGATATTTTCCTTTATTTCCATTTTTCCCATGTGGAACCTTGATTACAAGAAAGGAAAACTATACTTCACAAATTGACTAGAGAGGTGATTAATTTTTTAAAAGATCGTGATAAATCCAGCTTTAGCATTATTTCATAGATTTTTTTTTAACTAAGTACTGTCAATCTACAGAACATTACTTAACTCTCATTTCTGAAATAAAAGTTAAATGGAATTCAGCAGCGCACAAAGAAGGCAACAACACTTTTGAGTTACCATTGTTCATCTGCTCCTTGTAGCAGCTGAACTATTGTGATGCTACCTTTTTCATCCACCATGGCCTCCCAAAGGGTGCATGTTTTAGCGATAAGATTCACCAGTTTTTCCTCATTCCAGAGAAAACAGTAGCCAGCTCTCTCTCATGCACTCAGTGATCTTACCTTGAGGTGTTAAGAATTGCTAAGGGCTGTAAGGACTTGTGTAAATTACAGCCATGCAGAGAGGGGTTGAAAAATCAATAAGTAATGAAATAGTACTAGAGTGAAGTAGCCAAGAGAGCAATGGGTGGGAAACTCCCAAGGATGCACTTTCATTTTGTCAAAAGGTAGATGTTCTGTTGTTTCTATAAAACAACCTTCGTTGGAAACGAGCGGCTTTTGGTGTAGATGGAAGTAGAATCACTCCAGTACATTAAAAGAACGCAGTGGACTTTGGACTTCTTGGTACTACAGTTTCATGTTAAATAACCATACATTTTATTCCGGGAAAGCAATAAATATGTATTTCCTTCACCAGTTTAGGTCTCAGCCCTTCAGCAGGTGTCCTGTATCCTGGATACCCAACTGTACTTCATATCCTCAGTTCTACAAAAGACCATCCATACAGCCTTCCAAACTGTCTTCATCCTTTTTAATCATGCATTAGCAATCTTCCCCAAGAATGTGATGGTATGGTTGAAACTAAGTGTCGGTTCCCAAGGTGGCCCACCCAGTCACAGCTGCAAATGATGAAAACTGTCTGCTGGAAGCCTAATAGCCAAAAGGGCTTTGTTTTGAAAGGAACATTCATAAGATTGAGAGTCCTTGAGCTGATACTTGAATCTGCTGGTTTCTTTTCTTTCTTTTTTTTTTTTTTTTTAATCGGAAAGTACATCTTATCCATGTTCTTGATATTGACTGTTTGTCTTAAGATAGTGTAACTGATTTTATAAAAAGAAGAGTATGGAGTGTTTGAATATAACAAAGAAGTAGGTGGGGAGAAGGGATCCAGTTTAATCTAGTTTGCTTAGGAGAACCTGCTTCTGAGTGAAGGTCCCCTTTTTTCTCTGCCCTTTCCAGTAGTGATAGATGGCCTTCACTACTTGTATCTCCAGCTGGTATATAAATGAAGGTATCTGTAAGGAAAGATGAGCCACCAACTGAATCTGGAGGTCTAGATCAAAAAAAAAAAAAAAAAGAAAACCATTGCCGTTGAGTCAATTCCGACTCCTGGCGACCCAATAGGACAGAGTAGAACTGCCCCATAGGGTTTCCAAGGAGCGGCTTGGTCAATTCGAACTGCTGACCTTATGGTTAGCAGCCGAGCTAGGAAAAGGGAACCATAAAGATGTCACTCAAGAATGGATTGAAATGATAGGATTATGTTTGCTTTTTTGCATCTCTCCCTCTCATTTTTAAATACAGAGCCTCTGGCCTTTGTTTTTCAGTAGAGCAATGAAAACTGGAGAATGTCTCCAAGCTCTTTTTGAGGTCAGTTGGTGCCACATTCAGCTATGGTTTCAAAACTTTAGGGAAAAAAATGATACTGGCATGGAAAAGAAGAAAATAACCATGGGTGTTTGTATAATTAAAAGACTTCTAGTCTTGGTAATATTGTGACTTTAGTCTTAAAACACCAGATAAGAAACTCCACTTACCTCCTTTCCCTTTAATGACATCCAAGTACATTTGGAACACTGATAAGAAGAATCTTTTGTATCTGATGAAACAGGGCAATAACCGTAAAGTATTAGGATTTGAACCAACTGCCACCCCATTCCCAGCCCATTTATGATAGGTCACGTATGTTTCCTGATAATTAATGAACAAGTTTTAATTATTGTGTTTTAACTCTCAGCCTTTGTCTACCTATACTATGTAGCATTGGAGATGAAGTCATGTATCACATGTAACAGAAATATATATGAAATATGTGTTGGTGTTCGTTGTCATCCAGTCAGTTCCTCCTCATGGTGACCCCAACTGTGCAGAGTAGAACTGCCCCATAGGGTTTTCAAGTCTGTGACTTTTCAGAAGCAAATCACCAGGCCTTACTTCTGAAGCACCTCTGGGTGGGTTTGAACTGCCAACCTTTCAGTTAGTAGTCCAGAGCTTAACCGTTTGTACCAAAAAAAAAAAAAAAATTTTTTTTTTTTTCCTCTGATATAGCCACTTTCCACTCGTATGTCCAGATATATAATGGAGATGATTTAGGTGGCTAGGATTATCTGGTTGATTTCACTTTTCTCCTTGCATGAACATATAGCATCAAGTTGATTTGTTTGTACCCATCATATGCTACAATGTCTGGGCAGAGGTACCAAGATGAAAAATCCAACAGACAAGTACTTGTGCTATTCACCATATCTATCCAGGTCTCTGGTTTACCCTCTGCTTGATGTGTCCATAATAAATCCCCTGCTAGTTCTGCTCCCATACCAATGGATAGAGCAATACCCACTTCCTCCAGCAGTTCATCTGTTGATGCCATTATCCATTGTTTATGACATTGCAACCACAGTAATGAATTGATATGGCTTGATCTTTGAAATGCTTAGACAGGAGGCCACACATTATAAGAAGAAACAACATCAAGACTCAACTCTATTTGCCAGGGGTTGGAAATGGATATTGTGCAGGAAAATGCATTAAAGGGTTTTGTTTAACATTATGGTTTTAAAGACATAAGCAATTATGATGGGCAATAATTCCTTCAGTCAGTATATTGTAGAAAGGCCTTACTTAAACGAGGGTGGCTGGTGTGATTCCAAGTCATGCTACCACCAAAAAACACTAGGGGTCGCCATATTAATACCAGTGCCCTGGCTCCATTGGCCTCCAGAACGCCCACCATCACAGAATTCTTGGCTCCTGGTTTATTCAGGGAATGTTACTCAGTGCCTATTTTTCATGAGGTGTGACCACTTGTCACCACTGAAATAGTCGGGTAGAGTCTTCTCTAAACATCCTTCTGGTGAATGATATTTTTAAGAGCCACCTGAATTGATCAATCCATTATTTTGGGTTAGACATAATTACAAGGGGTGTGCAGCCCGGTTAACCAAATATGGAACATTTTCATTCAAAAGCGACACAGTATTCCAATTCAGATGTTCTACTAAGGACTGATTCTCTCAAACCAGGGTAGCACTTTTTCACTTGCCAGGAATGACACTTCTGTTGAGTGTTAGCTGAAAAAATAATGTCTTTTCCTTTGTTTCTCACCTTTTTATCTTTTCAGTACCCAGTTCAGAAATGATTTTCCTAAGAAGAAATTTGAGCAGTTGTCTGTAACCCATAGACGTGTTATCACTAGGGTCTATCACAGTCTCTAGCATCAGGATGGAAAAGTGCTGGTCCATGCCCGTAGGGGGCCCCAACCTCATAGTGATACGACTCTGCTTACTCCTATTGCAGTCTTGAGGATAATCCTACCCACTCCACTACCCTAAGCTGGAAGCTCTAGTTATCTCATTTGGGGTAGAGCTTCTGAAGGTTAGGATTAAAGCAGCTGAAGATCTGTGAACAACATTTAACGTCCCCCCACAGCAAAAAAAAAAAAAAAAAAAAACACAATATTTCAAGGAAAAAGATGGCAATTGTTAATATTAAGATCATAGCCTAGATAAAGTATGCTTCTAAAACAAAGTTCATTTCAAAGCTTCTGGTTTTTTACATAATCTCTGTGTTTCTGTTTCATTTGTTTATTGAGTACCTAATATATGCAAGGCGTAGTCTAGGCAATGAGGAACACATGAAGATATACACGTACAAAGAAGGTAACTAATGGTTCCAGTTTTCTCTTTCCTCTCCTCTTCATGTGTGCAACTGCTTTCCTCAAACATATCCTCTCTTTACCCACCACTTGTTTTTTTTTTAAATTGTGCTTTAGGTGAAAGCGTATAGCTCAAGTTAATTTCTCATACAAAAATTTATGCACGTATGTTACATTAGTTGCAATCCCTATCATGTGACCATAATGTGACAACACACTCCCCCTTTCCACCCTGGGTTTCTTATGTCCATTCAACCAGTTTCTGTTCTTCCCTGCCTTCTCATCCTGCTCCAGATGAGGACCATTTGGTCTCGTGTATCTGCTTGAATGAAGAAGCACACTCTTCACGAGTATTATTTTATGTTTTATAGTCCAGTCTAATCTTGGTCTGAAGAGTGGGCTTCGGGGGTTCCTGCAGTCTCAGTCATACCGTTGAGTCTGGTCCTTTTACATGAATTTGAGTTCTGCTCCACACTTTTCTCCTGCTCCAACAGGGACTCTCTGTTGTGTTCCCCACCAGGGCGGCCACTGGTGGTAGCCAGGCACCATCTAGTTCTTCTGGTCTCTGGCTGATGGAGTCTCTGATTTATGTGGCCCTTTCTGTCTCTTGGGCTAATATTTTCCTCGTGTCTTTAGCGTCTTCATTCTCCTCTGCTTCAAGCGGGTTGGGACCAATCGATGCACCTTAGATGGCCAACAGACCCTAGACGCCACTCACCAAAGTGGGATGCATAACATTTTCTTAATAAACTTCGTTATGCCATTTAACCTAGATGTCCCCCAAAACCATGGTCCCCAGACCCCAGCCCCAGCTACTCTGTCCCTCATAGTGGTTGTGTTCAGGAAATTTCTTAGCTTTTGGTTTAGTCCAGTTGTGCTGACCTCCCCTATATTGTGTGTTGTCCACTGCTTCTTTCTAACCCTGTTAATCATGGTCTCTTGCTTTCTCCTGCATTTCTTCCTGCTCTGGACTCCTCATCACTTACCATCACCCATCCTCTATCTGTCAAGACCCTTTAACTGGACATAACAAGATAAACTGAACTATGTTTTGTAGTATTTGTTTTTTCCCTGTACTTAATTTTTAAAGCAGGTATTTCTTTCTCTAAGAAAAGAAATTGCTGATACTACCTTGATTTTTGTGTGTGGCCTTCACTCAATTTTTTTTTTCCCGTGGGTTATCAGCCTTTAATGGAAAGAAAAATAACCTCCCCTTCTGTCCTCTGGAATATCCACCGTTTGGTTTTTAAAAAAAGTGATTTGGGATATTTTTACATAACAAACTAATTTTGCAAAGCCAGTGGTAGAGAGGTAGAGAAATAAACCAAGAACACGCAAAAGGTTGGTATTTGTTAACTAGGTATGTGGGGAGACTTGAAATATGCTTCTGTCTAACCTGAAAATTAAACTGTTGTTGGTCCAAACCTTAATTCCTACCAAATTACAATGAAGTCTTCCAGAGTATAATCATATCGAAGAGTATATTTGCCATTATTTGTTTTTTTAAGTTATTCCAAACACTAACCTATAAACACTGTACATAAGAGATTTCTTCATCCAACTTGAAATAAGGTAATTTTCACTGTTAACTAAGAGACTCATGATTTTGACCTTCCATTTCTCCAGAATTGGGTAATTCTTAACCAAGTGATTTTTTTTTTTTTTTTTTTTTTTTTTGGCTATTTGCAGCTGCCATGGGAATAGAGACACAGAGAGAATTTCTCCAAGGCTCTCTCAGGGCAGTGCGCATTGTGCTTGGACAAAAATTGGTGATGATGTGCATTGAAGGTGTACTACTCAAGAAAGAGATTGTATAAGGTCTAGTTTGGGTTTAATTATATCATACGTTTTATCTTCTTTTTTGACCTCCAGTTGATAGTAACCACAACAAAATTTTCTAATCAGATGCTTATCTTTACTACATCCATAGCTGTACTTGGGTGGTTCTGATGACCCAGTGAAAAAGAAGGCAATCAAACAGAAGTTCCTGACCAAGGGTCTATGGATTCCATTCCGTGGATGGGCTGAAATCTCCCAAAATCATAAATGAATTTTGGGCGTATATTAACTTTTCTGTGGTGAGAGAGGCTGTAGCGTTTATCATTTCCTCAAACAAGTCCATGCCTTCCAAAAGCTTAAGAACCGGTGAGCCAGAAGGTCTTGACTTAGTGAGGTCTTTCATAGCTGAATCAAGAATCTCTTGGTTGGGTTTCATCACCACATGGGCCAGAAAAATTATATTAAAAAATAATATTAATAATTATTGAGTGTTTACTATGTGCCAGGACACTGTTCTAAGCACATTATATGTATTCATTTAATCCTTATCAGGTAGGAGCTATTATTGTTCCCATTTTATAGATGAGGACACTGAAGCCCAGAGAAGTAGGTAACTTGCCCAAGATACAAGATTTGGAAGTGGCAGAGTTAGGACATGAACAGAGTCTGGCCCTGGAGTCCATGGGGCTTAATCAAGTACTTAACCATTGTGCTTTACTTACACTTGACTGAAGGGTATTCCAGCCAGGGGTTTCCTCTTCAAAACAAAACAGAACCAAAGACTAAGGAAATGTCAGCACTAAAATGTGAGCTAGAAAGTAAACCTTAATTTGCCTCACCCCACTCCTCGTTCCCAGGATGCCGTCAATTCAGGCGAATACCAGCAAAATGCCAAGGTGTTCCGTGGTGCTAGTGAGGTGCCAAGGCTAAGCAGGTTGGTTGATCATCAACCTTCAGGACCCATAACACACTACACCTGAATCCCATTTTCCAGTTGCCAATCCATAGTCTCATCTCTCCTTTCATTTGATGTTTCCCACGCCCTACAAAGAAGAGTGGAGATTATTTTACAGACTAGAAAACTGCCCAGAGAGATTGCACTTCCCCAGAGTCACAGTACTAGGTTATAGCAGAGCTGTTTCTGGAACTGAGGCATCCGGACCTCCCGGTAAAGTTCTCTTCCCACTGCTTTTTACTGTCTCACCCGTCAATATATCACTTGACAGTAAAGAAAGCAACACCTAAAAAGACAAGAATTCTACACGCACCAGCTCTAAGCTGCCCTGGGCACCTTTTTATTTGCAGGCATTTAGTAGGCAACGCCCTGGACCAATACAAAGCAGTTTGGTTTCGTTATCTCATTTAATCCTCAAAACCACCCAGTGAGGTAGCTATTTCCAATTGCACCAACAAGGAAAAACGAGGCTTAAGAGCATAGCTAGTAAGTAACAAAATACACCCTTCAGACCCAGATGTGTCTGACTGTCCAACGTTTGCTGTCCCCCACTGGGCCGAGAGACAGGAAAAAGCAGAAGAGGAAGTGAATGGCCCTGTTCTGTGAAGAGCAATGCTTTCTACCTTCTCTGAGGAGGATGCGAACGGGAAATCTGTTTAAAGCACTAGCACATGAGGTTAAAATTAAAGAGGACAATTACAAGCGATTAGTCATTGGAGTGGGGCTCCATGGGCGTCTTCAAAAATAGGATCAGATCTCACTCACTTGGACCTGGCACAGAGGAGTCCTCAAAGAAGTCTTTTCTAGGCCTGAGATTCTGTGATTAACTGTTTCAAAGGAGCCAGGCTACTAGAGCTCATTAGAAACAATAACCCCATTTCTCAGGGGCTGTCGAGTCATGTGGGTCCCAAGGAAATTTCTTTGGCACCCAGTGATGATGAAATTCACACCGGAGCAGCTGGCACTGGATCACTGTCCTCCATTGAGTCCTCAGGAAGGGAACAGTCACTCAGCCTTTGTGTTCTGGAAACCCAGGAAGCTGGGCAGCAGGTGGTTCAGGTTTCAGCTCCTCTGACTGCACCGTTTCAAACAGTTGCTCTTCCTACATTTTAATTCATTCCAAGGTCCTCAGAGAAGCATCTGAATAAAAACAGACGGATGAGGAGGGCTCTGAAATGGCCGTGGAATAAGGTGTTTGAGGAGGAGATAAAGGGAGATCTGAGCCCAGGAAGGGAGACTCCAGGAGCTGCAGCAAAAGCAACAAATGTGCCTCGCGTGCCAGCTGGGCCGTGCCGGTGCCAGGGCAGAAGCAGGCCCTCTGTCTCCTCTCCCGCAGAATAAAAACGAGAACAACCTGAACAGGGACCTTCAGCAGTTTTGCACGGACCCCCTACCGCTAACAGCCAACCAGTGTGACTGAACTTCTGCCAGCAACACTTCCAAAGGGTGAGGCCCAGAAGGCCACAGCTTTGATGTGCTCAGTCGGGTAAAATTCCTCTTTGTGGAAGCTTCCCTCTGCTTCCAACGTTATGTCTCCTAAAGAGTGTTTGCACAGAGCCGAGGAGGCCTGGCCCCTCCGTGGCTCCAAGTCAGAGAGACGATAAGGCTTCTCCCCTTCCTCCCTTTCAAAGGCTGCTGTGGTCCCAGGGACAGGCAGTGCAGGTACCTGCTCCAGCCCCCGGGGAATTTGGGTTTCTTCTCCTCCAGCAAAAAAAAAAAGAAAAATACATATATAAAATCCAGGTCGAAGGATTCCCTCCGCAAGAGCCGTGGGTAAGAGGAAGCCAGAGAAATGTCTGACTTGTGGCCACTGTAAAAGAAGAAGAGAGAAACTGGGGAAAAAGCCAAGTGGTGGGGGCATGAAGGGGGGGGGGCTTTTTCTGCAACATTTTCTCGTTTGGAGATCTAAAATCTGCAAGTGTTACGTCAAAGCTTTCTCCAAGTGACTTGATGAGTGTTTTTTGTTGTTGGGTTGCTGCACTCCCGGGACTCATTGGGATGGCAGGATAAAAATTAATTAGAGGCTGTTTGGAGGGGGCTTTGCAAGACAGCCCGAGGCTACGCTTCAGTCTGGTTGTTAGAAGCAGTATCATTGCCGCCTCCTCTCCCAGCGAACAGAGTTGTGCTGGGGCGGCCGGGGGAGCCACAGAACGTTCAACACAGACATCAGAGCCAAGACTTCCTCCCAGAGAGAGTACTTACCACAAACCAGTGGTTCTACCTTCTGACAACCTCAGAAATATGTCTTGTTTCATTTTCAGATTTGTAAGAGGGGTTACATATGAAGCTTACAGACTCCTGATGAAACGCTCTAGGAGGAGGGCTTCTGTCTCTTCCACACCTCTGAATATGACATTCAGGCTGGGCAGAGCCACCAAGCAGGCATAGGAAGGCGAGATCCTTTCCAGCCATGGATATGTCTCCTTTTTTTTTTTTTAAATATTTTATTGTACTTCAGGTGAAGGCTTACAGAACAAACAGTTTCTCATGCAACAGTAGTACACATGCTGTTTTATGACTTTGGTTAACAACCCCACAACATTTTAAACCTCCAAATTCTCAGCTTTTTTTTTTTTTTTTTTTTTTTTTTTTTTTTGGTGAAAATACACATAGCCAAAGATACACCATTTCAAAACTTTTTACGTACACATTTAAGTGACATTGACTATGCTCTTCCAATTGTGCTGCCATTCTCGCCCAAGATGAAGGCTTACAGGACAAGATAGCCTCTCATTTAACAGTTACTACAAATGTTGCCCTATAACAATGGTTAACAATCTCACAACACGTCAACAGTATCCTTACTCATCTTGTGTTCCTTATCATCAGCTTCCTACTCCCCCTCAGCCTTCTGGCCCTTGTCACTGGACTCCTGTACCTCGTTAGTCTCATTTAGTTTTACTGGGCTGTCCACTCCCAGGCTGAACAGTGAACCTCGAAGGTAACTTTACCTCTGAGCTGAAAGGGTGTCTGGGGGCCATACTCTTGAGGTTTCTCCAGTCTCCTTTAGGCCAGTAAATCTGGTCTTTTTTTTTTTTTTTTTCCCAGGGGGAGTTAGAATTATGCTCTACATCCTTCTTCAGCTCTGTCCAGAACCCTCTGTTGTGATCCTGGTCAGAGCAGTCAGCGGTGGTAGCCGGGCACCATCTCGCTGTACTGGACTCAGTCCGGTGGAGGTCTTGGTAGCTGTGGTCAGTTAGTCCTTTGGACTAATCTTTTCATTGTATCCTGTTCTCTTCATTCTCCCTTGCTCCCGAAGGGATGAGACCAGTGTAGTATCTTAGATGGCCGCTCACAGGATTTTAAGACCCCAGACACTACTCACCAAGGTAGAATGTAGAGCATTATCTTTATAAGTAGTGTGATGCCAATTGAGCTAGATGTTCCCCGAGACCATGGTCCCGTCTCCTTTTTTTAGAGAGCGGCAAACTAAAAAAAAAAGCAAAAAGGGTGGAGTGGGGGAAGGTCTAGTAAGTTGGCATGTTTTCACGTGACCAAGGCTGACCAATGCTTATTTCACATTCAGAAAATTTACAAGAAAAATAATCCAGCTGCTCTTTCACTCTTCTGGCCTTTGTCTCTCTTGCTTCTCTTCCCTTGCCCTATGGTCCCTCACACCTCCTCTCCTCTCTCATCCACACATATTCCTCCTCTACCTGGAGTACTGGCTCTGTGAGTGACCTTGAAGTTTGATTAATTGGGAACTGGCTCCCTAAATCTGGATAAAATAGTTCAAAGCATGATACCAGTTCTGGCATTTCATCAGCTCCGGGTAGCTTTTACGTCCATGTATCTCACCCCGGAAATGGAGAATGCAAATACCTGAGACTCCTTCTTGGGTATATCTTTAACCATCATACAAGATCGTTTGTACTTATATAATACAGTTTGTCTCCAGACGAGTATAAAAACATTAGCTAATTAATCCTTGTAACATTTCCTGTGATGCAAGCAATAATTAGGATCCCTGTTTTATATGGAAAAACTGAGATAGTTCATATTTGTCATGTGCAAAACAAGACAATCTATGTGTGAGCTCAAAGAAAACTTGGAAACTCCTAGAGCCCTTCCCCTTTCCATAAGCTTAGCTGTGTCTATTTTATTGCCTGTAATTGTTTCCTTGCATCATGGTTGGGGTTGGGGGAACCAATGGGAACAATTACCAAAAGAAAAAGAGCAAATGTTTCCCCAAACAGCCATTCCCAAAATGAGTTCACCAGCTGTGTAATATGAAATCACACCATCATGCAACAGTTCAGTAACTTCCTGCTTTCAAAGGTGCGTTCTTTAAGGTGAATCTTATTCCCTTGACCTCAGTAACCTCAAGTAAGGAATGATCATAATGCTAACAACATCTTCAGAAGAAACAAGATGACTTCTTCCTAGGAACACTCATCATCAAATCTGAGCACTTGCCTTGTTTCAGAGTGGAGATAAGACAGTGGTGAGCCAAATTAACGTCACTGCCATTCCTCGTTTGCCTTGTTCTTATTCCCAGACAGACCAGAAATAGTCCCCAGTGCACGGATGATGGTGCCTGGTTAGTGAGCTCAAGGGGTTAGTGAACTCATTTGCTTTCTGCCAAAGGGAGGTGAGAGGGCTGCTCCCTACTTACTGAAGTGAGGGTCAAAGAGTATGGCGTCATAAAGCCAAATCCTCTCCACTAAGTGCTTTCAAAACTAACAAGTCAGCCTGAAAATCAATCTGCCACTTTATAAGCAGCCAGCGTATTTAGAATCATGGAAATTAAAGATGGAAAATACCTATTAAGTCTTCTAGATCATTCCCCAGGGCCCAGTGCAGGCTTGTTCCCTGTAGTACATTTGTTAGTGCAGTGTCAGGCCTTATTTTGAGTGTCTCAAGCAATGAACCTAAAGGAACCAGAGACAGCGGTGTGTGCCCACCCCGGTGAACAATGATCATGGGATTAGAATTCTAGCTTCTCACTGGCCTTTGGCATGCCTGGAAGGGGTTTGGATTTCCCACAGCTTGGCCCAGAAGAAACCAGCAGCTTCTAGAGACGGAGACATTAGAGAACATCTTCGCCTGTGTGTGTTAAGCAGAGTAATGCGCTGCCTTTATAAAGCATCCAGGCACTAGCCTCTGTGTAACTAAATAGCCATAAGGGAAGAGCAGAAACACCAGGTGTTCCAGGATTCATTTTAAAACTAAATAAGCCCTACCCCAGGGAATCCAGTCTTTCCTCCCTCGAGTTTTATTTTGGATTGGTCAGCAGTCAGCTTAACCTTGCTTCCAACTAGTGGCAAAATGGAAGAAACATTTTCAGAGACACCAGGACTGTATTCCAGAACGTTCAGGACCAGCTGATACGAAAATAAGGACAAATGGCTTCAGAGTAGTACAGGAAAGGTTTTCTGAGAAAACCTTTTCTCTTTTTATCTCTGTTCCCAGCAAGAGAGGAAGAAAGTCAGATTCACAGTTTCAGGTAGGGTAGGCTTTCAATGGGGATAAACAGCAACTAAAGCTTATAGAATCCAGAGAACAAAGGGATCACAGCAGAATGCAAGCAGTGTTCTTTTTACTCTCCTGGTTGTGAAATAATGGAGAAAGTCCTTTTAGATATTCATGTGATAAATTCCAAATTTGTGCATTGTAAGGTCCAACTCTATTACACGACATGGCTGAAGTAAAAACTGAGTCACCAGTCCAGTGCAGAAACTATACAGGTTTTCTACACCAAGAATCAGGAAAGCATTACCCCTTCACATTTCCAGGAATAGGAATAGCTGTCCTTCAAAGGATTCTCTTGCCCTCCTTTCTGGACTAAAGAATCAGGACCTTTCTTTTGCCGAATACTTTAAGCAAAACTGAACTTCTAAAAGCCCGAAGTTTGACTCACTGGCAGGCGATACATTCACTTCTGAAGTCCCCCCAGCCCCCACCTTCTTTACCACAGGCCTTTTCTCTTTCACCCTAAAACATTATCTCATCTCAGCATTGCAGCTTTTTTTAAGTTCAATGTCAATAGCTAGTTAGGAGAGGGCAGGAGGGTCAGGGATTAGGACTCCAAACTGTCCTTGACGTTTCTCTGTAGGCTGATCTGCTGTTTGCATCAGCCCAATAAAAAGGGGGGAAAAAATCCCTCTTTACTGTCTGAGAAAAGATCAGAACAGGAAAATGTCAGTTTGAGAGCTGACAGAATTCTGATAAGAATGGACTGGAAATGAGAGAAAGAAAGGACGAAATGCTGTCACTCTAAGAAGTTTTTAATTTAATGTTTTTAGACAAATGTGTTTCCCGCTGAATGTGTATGTATTTTTCACACACAACTTTTCCATCCCTCCACCTCTTTTCTAAACGCTCTTGTTGAGAGAAAGCCTGTCTATTTTGATTTGATTTGATTTGATTTTTACGGTCTTTCCACAACCTTTTAAAGATCTGGAAGGGTCAGCCTTCTTGGCCTGAAAGCTGTGAGCACATTCACTCCCACAGAATTTCTTCTAAACCCTGAAATAGTTTCCACTTTCAGAAGTATCTATACATATTTTTAGAGTTAGAGAGATAATTTAAATTCTCAGGCTTAATTGAACCGACAGAAAGAGAATGGAGAGCTACAGATGGAAACACTTTCCGAGTGTGCCGACCTCTGAGTTCAAATTTAATACCTACATCATAAAGACTTGAAGATAATAATGGGCATTGTTTCTATTGCCTTTTTTTTTTTTTTACTTATATTACAACTTTATTATTTGAGGAAATGGCCGGTGTTTTTAAATACAGTTACATGAATCAAGAAATGACCCTCATTAAAAGATATTTTTCATGAAAAAAAAGGCCAAGTTCTTTGATGAATAAAACACTCAGTAAGAGTGAAGTGCTCTTCTGAGTGAAACAAAAAGTTTTTTTTCTAGAAACCAGGGAATTGCCTATTTTACTAGCAAAGCTTTTATTGAGTACTTACTATATCCCTGGGACTCTCTCTACGAGGCATTTCAAATCATCCCATTTAATCCTTACAATAACTTAATGAGGTAGATACCATTATCCACTTTTGCAGTTGAGGAGAGTGAGGCTAAAAGAGGCTAGATCTTGCCCTAAATCACACACCCACGTTTTGACAGACCCAGTATGTACACCTGGTGGGGTTGCTAAGCATCCTGTATGTACAGGGCATGTCCTGTATTTAACGATTTTGTCCTGAGTCCTCATTCACCTTGTCAGGATACCTTAAGTATTTTTCCAAGAAATGACAAAAATTCATTAGAGCAATTTTCAAATTGAATTTGGTGTTCAGTATTTTTATTTGCAAGTAACCCTAACATCTGAGTTTCATGATCTCAAATCCAGAGGTTACTCCTTCTTCCACACGGAAGGAATGGCTCGTTCTGGACATCTGCTTACTCCTTGATGAAACAAACAGTATATACATTAAGTTCGAGCTATAATATTTAAAAGTGTGAACTCTTAAGTCAGTTAAATTTGGGTTCAAATTCCACTTGCAAGTTGTGTGACCTTGGGCAAGTTTCTCAACTTCTCTAAGCCTAAGGTTGCCAGTCTGTAAAATGAGCATAAGAACAGTGGAGATAAAGAAACAGAACCCATGCAATATAACATTTAACCTAATTACTGACACATAGTAAGTGTTCAGGAAATATTAGCTATTACATACACCCTCAAAATCATTTTCATGTGGTCCTTCTAAAGCCTAGATCTTCTCAGTCCATTCCCTTGCTTTAAACCATTCACTGCTGTAAGAGACCGTGCAAATTCCTTACCTTTGTAAATGATTTCTTCTTTGTACTGGTCCTGCCAAACTTTCCAGCCCTGTTTTCTGCTACCACACATAGGAGATCGTCAATAAATGTTTGTCAAGGTGACCTATTGAATATAACTCTAAATTTGATTTAGGAAACAATTACTTGATGTTCTCAAGAGTTAACTCTTTTCTTTTTCCGGGTTTAAGTTTGAATTCTGTTTCTCCCAAATATGAAGCCCTGGTGGCATAGTGGTTAAGAGCTATGGCTGCTAACCAAGTGGTCAGCAGTTGGAACCCATCAGGGGCTCCTTGGAAACCCTATGGGGCAGTTCTCCTCTGTCCTATAGGGTCACTAAGGGTTGGAATTGACTCTACGGTAACAGGTTTTTTGGTAATGAATCCTTGGATCTCCTCATCTTAGATGCAATTCACTTTATAATTAAAGATGCCAGGTGACTTAGGATGTCCTAGAACCCTACAAGCAAGAAAACCACATGGAGTGGCTGCAATGCTAGAGAAAGTATCAACAGGAAGACTTTGAACGGGAACAGAGCCCCGGGGTTTAACAACTCTCCAGTGATGCCATCCACAGCTCGCCACCCACCATCCCTCTGACCAAGCTCATCTTAGGTCAGTCTCTGCTTGGGGAGTAGTACGCCTCCTGTCTCAGAAGTTTGTTGTTGTTAGCTACCATTGAGTCAGCCCTCAATCCATGGCAACCCCATGCACAACGGAATGAAATGCTGCCCAATCCTGCATCATCCCTATGATCGGTTACAGATCAGACCATTGTGATCCATAGGGTTTTCATGGGCTGGTTTTCAGAAGTAGATTGCCAGACCTTTCTTCCTAGCCTGTCTTAGTCTGGAAGCTCCACTGAAACCTGTTCGGCATCATAGCAACATGCAAGCTTCCACCGACAGACGGGTGGTAACTGCGTATGAGGTTCATTGGCCGGGAATTGAACCCTGGTCTGTCACATGGAAGGCGAGAATTCAACCACTGAACCACCACTGCCTAAAGTAGCCAGGCTATAAACACAAAGGAGACATTTTACTGGGCCCTCCTCAACTTTCTATTTTATTGTCTGGCATTTCTACTACCTCCTCCTGAAACTGACAAACACGTCTTCCATAAAACCTGTGTTTGGTTTTCCAGGCTGATATTCTCATCGTCTTCCAAACCTTGCATGTAGCTGTACTGCTATCTCGTCTCACAGTTGCAGGCTGCCTCTTGGTTACCCTGTCTTGTTATAAATCTGAAAAGGGAGGTGCCTAGACCAGCACTTCCGAAACTGACCCAAGAATTGTCGAGAACACTGAGGACACTGAGGCCATGGTGGCACCACTTTGCACATGGCAACCCCAGGGGGGAACCAAGCAGGGAGGTTAAGTCAGAAGAGAGGGTAGCAAACAGCCCAGAAGAGCCTACAGTCCCCTGTGAGAGAAAAGACGTGGTAGGCCAGAGGCTTGCCTTGGTGAAAGCCAAGGATACAAAACAGCCCTCTTTATAAACACATGACCTGCATCCCTGAGGCCCTGCTCTTTACGGATTCATGTGCTGGCATAAGTTCTAAATTGCTGCCAGTTTCACAAGTGTTTTCAATTTAAAGGGCTCCGGGCCATGATATTCCAGGGCAAAGAGATTTTTTTCAGCAAGCCAAGCAGAAGAACGAAATCAGAGCGCCCCCACGGTTTGAAAGGATCAGCGTCAACTTCTCAGTTCATAAAATCATAATTAATTTTTCCCCATCTCCAAAATGTATTTTCATTCGAAGATAAGTGCACACATTAGAAACTATTCAGAGGAAGCTCAGAGGGGCAGAGCAGTCAAGCGCAACAGCTATAAACATAACTTCTTTTAATTAAAAAAATAAAAGGACGTCTCAGAGTTTTCCAGAACTTAAGACAGTGTGTGACGTCTGAACTGTAACATCAGCCATCTCCGGAGGCTGATGGAAAGAGATGAGCTCGGTGACACCCTCAGACAAGGAGTTCACTCCGGCAGGGAACACTTGACAAATCCCTTCGGGGAGGAAAAACCAAACAAAGGAAGACTCGCCACTCACCTCACTTTACAGTAATCCAGTTGCGAAAGAACAGGAGGGAGAGCCAGGGTAATTATACAGGCATTTTATTATCCAGGGCTGACTTTTAGAAGCTAGAGTATGAACTTCTACATGCTCTTGTTAGAATCTTGTCCACCGCCTCTTCCTCCAAGCTCCAAGGAAAAGGTCAGAAGACTCGGGGCCTTGTCTAGCCTGTTCTGCACCTTTGTGCCCTTTAGAAAAAGATGCCCCTCTGGAGAGACAGTTATAAAAAGGTGTCCCCACTGCATAGACAAAAGCCCATGGGCTGCATACTTGGATAACCAAATTCTCCATTGTATGAAGAAAAAGTTCTCTGTCCCTCCTGGTGGACACCACCCTGAGTCACAGCTGATACACTGTGGCAGCTTGGAAGTGGAACGTGGGCTGGTTACAGCCCATACTTGCCCCCTCGGGCAGATACCTTTATAAAAACTCGTTGCCATCAAGTCGATTCTGACTCATAGTGACCCTACAGGACAGAGTAGGACTGCCTCATAGAGTTTCCAAGGAGCACCCAGTGGATTTGAACTGCCACCCTTTTTGGTTAGCAGCTGTAGCGCTTAAACACTATGCCACCAGGGTTTCCAACCTTTATCCAACCCCCAAAATCATGCCCAGTGGCTCTAACAATAACATTATACTCACACACTCTGTTATTTGCTGACATTACGTGGATGGTCCTCTCCCTCCTCCCAGTCTTCAAAGCCTATCTATCCTTGAACATTTTTTGCCCATTTCCCTTTCAGTGATGATTGCATATTCGCAGTCGAGGGCATAAAAGGAAAGGAATGGAACTTGGGTCATGAGGGCAAAATTTAACCCCGAGACCATTCATAGATAATGGAGCCAGTGGTAAAGTTAAACAGCCCCTTGTGGGCTCCCCCCATCCTCCAGACATAAACCTATGCTGTTCCTTATCAGTGATTTGGGGTGATGGTCTCATTCCCACAGGCAGAGCTGGCTAAAGGAAAGTTACAGAGCCCTGAAAACCTTGCGGCTAAAGCCCTTCTCGTATAAATTGCTCCCAGACATTCCCCAAAGGCATTTCTCTCACAAGAAGAAGGCCATATAAAGAAACAGAATGACAGTAACTATGTGATGCCGGCATCTTGAGGGACCAGGGTGGCAGAACAAAGCTTCAGTTCCCTTGGAAATGCTGACATGGACACACCAGGAACGGTAGACAAAGTGTGTTGGCATAAAAAGCCTATTAGCAACAGCTCAGAGCCCCCAGCCTTCCTATGGGAGTGGGATGCATGCCCATTCATGTCTCCTGTGTCCTTCCTTCAGCATCTGCGACCTTAGAATTCCAGCTGGCAGGCGGGGCAACAGACCAGGCGTTCTGGATCCTTCTAGTGAGTCTAGACGAAACTTGAGAGTAAAAGCAAAATAATAATAATAATAAATAAAAGTAAGAATGAAACAGGAGAATCCCTTGTGAATGGATCTGAGTCCTGAATCTCTTCCCAACGTGCCTTTAAATTTTCCCCACAAATATTTGGATCTGTGTATAGCAAGCCTGAGTTTCATGGAGCAACTTGCTCTCTTGGTGACCCTTGGGTCCAAGAGTTGGCGGGAAGCAGAAACAACTGGCCAAAGCTTGGATGGATTCGGCTGGGCTCGGTCCCTGTAGGCTTTGTTCTAAATCTGTTTATACAGTTTCCCGCAGGAGTCTGTAATTTTAATCAGTAAATATCTCCCTTGATTTATCACCTTCTATTGACACAGTGGTAATTCAAGCAGTGGAACTGGAAGCTGGACCTGCTGTGTGTTTTTTCCTCTCATTGTGCCCTGCCTCTGTTAGATTTCTCTCAGTCCTCCTAGATAATTGGCCTGTGTCTGACACTCGCTATATGACATGGCTGTGGTCAGGGGTCAGTGGATTTCCCCTTCCGAAGAGCAGAATGCTCTAACCAATCGCGACGGCGACCTCATGTCAAATTTGTGAAAACCAGAGCAGACAAACCGAAGACTGATAGGACCCAGTGGATTTCATTTAAAAAGTAGAAACTCAAGATGCTTGTAAAGGACACTGTTACTCTGTCTAGCCCCAGAGACAGTTTGGAGACTTAAGCCACTGATTTAGTATCTCTGAGTTGAGCAGGGAGATCCTCCTTCCCAAGACTTCTGGAGCTGCCAATTTCCACTTTAGCGGATTGATCCCTCTGCAAACATAGAGTTGGGTAAAGGCTTGGTACACAGTTCTACCTTTTATTAATGTGTTTACTTATTTAGTATTTATACTACTAAATTGGCAAAATTCTTTGGGCACAGAATATCATGATTTCAATATCACATTTGACAAAAAATATTCATGATCTTAATAGTCAAGATAAAGAGACGAGGACTTGATAGTTGTATGATTAGGTGCATTCAAAGCTGCTTGGTATGCTCTAAGACTCTTTGCTAAGCTACTTGTGTTTATAGATGGCCCAGAACTAAAGGAATAGCTTGATGTTTGAGGACAGGATCTAGATTCCCAAGAGATCTTACTGAGTTAAAATGATGGACTGAAAATAAAAATATAAGATCAGTGTAACATTCTAAACTTCAGTTCCAAAAATAAAATACCAAAAAAGAGCAATCTGTTTAACCGGAAGTTTTGGAATAATACTCTAGAACTCTGGGTGTCCGTGAGCTTGGTAGATGCTAACTATATGACTCATGGCTACCAAAAATACTAATGAAATCTTAGGTTGTGTTGGTAAAAGCATGATCGCCTCCAACCATTATCTTACTAGACTTGAAGTTTACTGAAGCTCTTTATCGTTTTATCCCAGGTAGTAACTAGAACAGTGCCCCATATCACAGAAGCTTATTTAAGTATCATTTGGATGGATGGATGGATGGGTGGATGGATGGATGGATGGATAGATGGATGGGTGGATTGTTGGATGGATGACAAGGGAAGAAACTGGCCCATATATCAGAACATATCTAAAATATTGTGTTCCGTTTTCAGCATCCTATTTAAGGATTGGCAGAGATAAAGTGAAATGTGTCAAGAGAAGAATGCCCAGATAGTGAAGGATTTGGGAATCATGCTGTAGGTGAAAGAGTTGAAGAAATTTGTACGTTTAATCTGAAATAGGAGAAGTCAAAGGAGTCTTTGGAGGAGAAGTATTGTGAAAGGGGGGAAAAATGTCATTCAGATCTAGAGTTTTGCAGGGCTGATATGTGTGAGAAGGATTAAATTAATTTATATTGCTTTAGAGGATGAAAGTACAACCACATGGTAGAAGTTACAGTTAGGTAGATTTTAGCACAGAACAGGGAAGACATACCCACCAGTTAGAAGGTTTCTCTGGTGTCTACAGGGAAGTGATCTGATTCTACTGGTGGAACTTTCTCTTTCTCACTTAAGGCTGTCTGTCATAGGCAACCCCCACCCATGACAGCTTTTCCCCTATGATGCTCCCACAACTAATTCCCAACACTCCTTCCTCAGTGCTTTATTTGGTAGTGCTTTACATTAAAGTTAGTTTATATGTCTGTCTCCTCCACTAAGTTATAAATTCCTTAAGAGCAAGGCTCATGTCTTTCTTATTCTTTATACATAGTAGACAATCAACATTTGCTTTATTTGTTGAGTTAAGTAGAGCTTGGCTGTCTCTTTGATTCAAGTCTCATACCAAAAAAAAAAAAAAAAAAATTAGTTTGGTCTAGTCTGAGATCTGTGGAAACACGGGAACTCTGGCATGTCAGTATACAGTCAGCTTCATCCCAATGTTCTGTGTGTTTTGGGAAGGCCCATATCTGAGGATACCTGTATTATTGAGGTTGTAATGTAATGTTTCATATTCATTCAAATAAAGGTAATCTCTAAATTTAAGGTTCTATTATGATAATGTGTGTGTGTGTATAAAAACCAAAACACCAAACCAGTTGCTGTCAAATTGATTCCAACTCACAGTGACCCCAATATATTACAGAGTAGAACTGTGGTCCGTAGGGTTTTCAAGGCTGTGAACTTTCAAAAGCAGATCACCAGCCCTCTCTTCCAAGGAGCCTCTGAGTGGGTTCAAACTGCCAGCCTTTCAGTTAGTAGTCAAGCGCTTAACCATTTACACCACCTAGGGACTCTGACTCTCTGTATATATACCTACATCACATTAAGGAAACAATTTCTCCTTCCCTTTTAACATCTTTATTGTGTTTTATTCCCCAAGTCCGCACTACGAAAACCCATTTATCTGCTACCCATCCAAACATCTACAAACCCGTGGAGTCTCTTTTGCATGTAATAGAAGATATTTTATTTTCTTCTTCTTAAAGGAAGTAATGGGGTGCCTCTAATGTGCTGATGAGACACACTTGGTTCCATGGCTTAGTCACGATGATGGTGCAAATCCAGTGGGGCCCAGGACGAAATGATGAAGGCAGTTATCCTCCTGTATATTCTGTGGATGAAGAGAATTGCTCTGATGCAAGCCTTATGCTATTTCTCATTATTACGTCATTGCCTTCATATTACATTAGCTTGCAGGATAGGACTGGACCAGCACTTCCATGAGAAGGCCTTCCTTGAAGCTTAGCTTTCCTCTAGCCTACATTCTAGCACACTATCACATTCCTTCCCAAAGGTGGCAGCATTCCAGTGAATGGTAAAGTGAACGGATTTCCAGAGAAGTAATTAGCAAAGTGCATGGAGGATTTAAAAAGGAAAACAAAAAACAAAACAAAAAAAAGGCTATCAATCAATAAATAATAAAAAAAATTCAGTCTAAGCATTTCCCATCTTAATGTTCTTGGCTATAAGAGAGAGAGATTCATGAGGACAGGTCAAGTTACCCTTTCTTAGCTCATGTTACCCAGCTTCAATATAATACAATGTAGACACGTAATGAGTCATGATAAGGATCACAAATGGGAACCATGATTTCACCTCCACCTGATTTCCTACCACTACTTCAGGCTTTCAGGTAGGGCTGTAAGATACCTGATCTTGGATATTCATGGAAAATTGCATAGACATTGATCTCTTAATGGTAGATGATGAGTTAATTCATTCCCAAACCCTTCTAACTTAGCAGATGGGCAGTTATTAGTCAATGCACTGACTCTAAGCATTATATATTCTATTAGTCATCATTTACATATAAATGAAAGTGTGAGCCTCTCAAAGGAGAAACTGGCCTACAAGCAACAGAAAAGAGAAGGGGGATGGTGGGGTGGTAGGGGCAGCGCCTGGATGATTTTAGAATGTTACTATCGCCAAGAGACCAGAGTCAAATAATGACAGAAAAAAAGGAGAGAATAAATAAAGGTAAGATTTGGAGAAAAGAGAGTGGCCCAGGAGACGAGGTGCATTGAGAATGACTCTGATGTTAGAAGAGGAAAGGTAAGGACTTATAAGTCATTCAATATGCCTTCATATTGCATTGGATTTCAGGGTAGGACTGGACCAGCACATTTATGCATTCATTCAGCAAATACTTCTTGAGCTAGGTAAGGATATACAGAGATAGCCCTGTCTTCAGGTAAGCAAATCATATGTAATTACAAGTTGAAAAAAAGTGATATGAAGAAAACAAATAGTGTGTTTGGGGAGAAAATAACAGGAATGGGGGTTTAAGGACTAGGAAAGTATTTGAACAGACTGGTCAGAGAAGATCTCTAAGGAGTCAACGTTTAAACTTCAACTTGAAGGATAAGCAAGAACCAGGCATAAAAAGAGAAAAAGACAAGTGACAGAGGCTAAGAGAATGAATATGAAGGCCTTGGAACAGGAAAGTCATGGTCAGACCCTGGTATAGGTGCTGTACGTGCATTTACTTCTAATCCTATGTGTGAAAACCAAAACCAGCCCATTACCATTGAGTCGATTCTGACTCATAGCAACCTTATAGGACAGAGTAGAACTGCCCCATAGGGCTTCCAAGGCTGTAATCTTTACGGGAGCAGACTTCCACATCTTTTTCCCGAGAAGCAGCTGGTGGGTTTGAACTGCCAACCTTTCAGCTAGCAGCTGAGCACTTAACCACTGTGCCACCAGAGCCCCTAACTAGTTGCTGTCAAGTCGATTCCGACTCATAGCAACCCTATAGGACAGAGTAGAACTGCTTCGTAGAGTTTCCAAGGAGCAGCTGGTGGATTCAAACTGCCGACTTTTTGGTTAGCAGCCGAGCTCTTAACCAGTGCGCCACTAGGGCTCCACCAGAGCCCCAGTAGGTATTATTATATCCCCAGTTTACTGGTGTGGAAAATGAGGCCATGTGGCTAGAACATACAGAACAAAAGAGAGATGGCTCACAATCAAGTTGGAGAAGTTGGCAGTGTCCAGTGGGGTTTTCAACAGGGAAATGGCATTAGTCTAACTTGGGTTTTTAAAGGCTCCCTCTAACTTCTGACAGGACTGAAATGGGCCAAGAGAGGAAGGGGAGGGACCATTCAGAAGGCTCTCTGGGTTCCAGGCAAGAGTGGATGTGACTGAACCAGGAAGGTGGTATAGGAGATGGTGAGAAACGGCGGGATTTGAGGCAGGTTTTGGCTGGATTGAGATTTGAGAGGCTGCCAAACGGTGAGAACGCAGAAAGAAAACATATGGACTCAAACCTAATACCCAGTCCCTTCTACCATTAAAGAGTGAGAAGGGAGAGAAAATTGGGAACTAGATTCCTTGAAATTGGAAGTTTTTCAGGCACCTAACCAGGATCCTGCCTCGCCGTCAATATAAGACTTAAATACCCATCCCCTGAATGTTGTGATTTGGCTGCCCTTACACCCCGCCCCCCATGTTTTTTAGTTAAATGGACACACACACACAACCTGATCCACAGAGCACTTACAAGGAACCAGCAAGTAAAGCTTCCTCCTGTGACTGGAGAAGTCTCAAGGCAGAGAAGAGAGACTTGCTATCCAGAAACTGCAGTTTGAAAAAAAAGATGAAGGATAAAAAGTAAAGACGGCTCACCTGCGGGGAACAGGTCCAGCTAACCTCAAGTCAATCATTAACTCTGCCCAAGGCCTTCAGGACACACACTCGGGAATTTTAGGAGCCGGGAAACTAAGAACACACTTTATTTTAGGAAAAAGGCCTGAAGAAGGAAGAAAAGGAGAAACAGGGACTAAATGTTTTCATTATTTTTAACTGGTTTCCACTCCAACACTGTTCCTCAAATAATAAAAGAACGAAAGTTGGAGAGGATTTACGTGAGAGCATTTTCCTTCAACCCTCTGCCCTCTAGGCCTGCAGCAGCCCGGCTCTCCCACTTCCACTACGTTTTCTCAATGGGAATGGCTGGGTATATCCATGGCTGTTTTGTTATTTTGGCCAAACCAGGGCATCCGAGCCTGATGAGTTTTCCCGGCGGCCAGCTTCAGAACAGTAGCCACATCATGCTCTCGAGGGATGCCTCTGAGCTTCACGTGATACCGTTCTTCATCTGGGTTTATAAAGAACAGGAGTCTTGACCCTGCAGTGGGAGACAGCAGAGCCTTGTTAGCAACTGTCCGGGGAAAACTTTAAGGAAAACGAATGGGAAATGGGAAGGGCCAGAGGAACACAGGCCCTTCATCCAGTGCTAGGCCCAAGCTGACTCCCTGGGTGTGGCCTTCAGACTAGCAAAATCAACTCCAGATTATCTCGGGAGAGTGAGAGGAGAGGACAAAAGTGTTGGAGAAAAAATAACTGCTAATATGATAAAATGTGAGTGGATGCGACAAGCCACGGCACTTCGGCCATCAGGAAACATAGCTCGAAAGAGTACAAAAGTCCTTCAGTGTGAGGTAATGAGGCACATCTAATTATATTTAAGAAAGAAGCAGTAAGAAGGACATTGAAAGCCTTCCCCCTTTCTTGCCTCACAAACTATCCAAATCCCAATCCGAGAGACACCGACCGTTATTTCAGGGAAAGTGAGGAATTTAGAGAGCATCACGGGAAACAAAGTTGTTATTTTCCCAGAACTGAGAAAAACTATCACACAAACCCTTCCCTGCCTGTTCTCTCTTCTCCTTTCCCAAAAAACTCCCATCAGGAAACAGCAGGGGGAGAAAAAAATTAAAAAAAAAAACACCACAGGCAGCCCCACCATGAGAAATCAAGGCAGTTGAAATGACATTTGACACCACCAGGCCACAGCTGAAGAACAAGGAAAAAGTTTTAGGGCGACTGTCACTGACCCATAGTCCCTCACTCCTAACCTTGCTCTCCAACATATGTTTCTCATTTCCTTGCTTATAGCTGGTCCAAGCTAATGATATGTGTTTTGGCCGGGATCCCGTGCTTGGCATACAGCCGGCCTTGTTCTCATTGTCCTGGCTACTTACAGAAACCTCTTTCTCTGTCTCTTTCTCTCTCTCAAAAAACCAGCTTTAAAGAACAGTAAATATGCAAAACAGCCCCCAGGCTCTATACAGCTACCATCTTGAACACAGTCCCCTCCACCCGAACACACCCCATCAATAAAGGCCTGAAGAGACTGCCCACGGGTGAGGGGTAAATTCAACACAAAAGCAGTGGAAATTCAAACAAATTGGCCCATTAGAGTCTCACACAGCTATAAATACAGCTCGACTCAGGCTATTTTGAGGGATGGTGGCATGGGAAAGTCAGCCTGGAATCTCGAGTCTGTCAGAAGAGACAGATTTCTCCCGAGACATGGGAAGAAGACGCGAAGCGCTCAGCGGGCAGGAAGAAGGCGGCCATTGGATCTGGTCAATTTTAAGGCGAGGTTAAAGTTGGCAGGGGAGACACAGCCGGGCCTCGCCCCTGCTCTCCGTCTGGGGCTGCCAGCTGTCAGAGGCTTGGGGTCTGATGTCACTCAGAGTGTCCCTAACCTCTAAAAAAGCTGAACATGCCCTTTTGCTCCTCGGGGTCAATGGACCATTTCACTCTTCCTGAAGGACTGGGCAGGCGAGTGGAGGAGGGGTGGGAACCGGAATGGCCTAGCCAGGCTGGGCGGGCCGGCTGCAGTGGGGATCTCTGGCTGACCCAGAAGGAAACTTAAGGAGGCCATTTTTGCCAGTCAGATCATAAAGTGTGACACCCAGACCCTATACATTATGAAATGAAGGGTACAGCATCATGAATTTTAGAAAATTGGGGCCCAGAAGCAAGAGTTACCAAACTTTGTAGGATAACACATATGCAAATGTCAAGAACTGCTTAACATTTTCCCTTGGGGTGTGTCAGCAGATTGCAATTAACCGCTAACAGCTCCCAATGAGTAAACACAGAATACCCGTACAGTTAGGCAGCTCCTACCTGCCCACGTTTTAAGAACACAGGGTCAGTCCCCCTACTGTCTGGGAAACTGGGAAGGACCGCTGGATTTGGTCATTTTTCCCAGTGTTACTGAGCCCCATACTGATTTCCATTCAGAAAGCACACCCAGGAGAACTCTGAATTTACTCATTCTGTTAACAAGTTTGAGCCCCTACTATATACCAGGCACTGTTAAGGCCCAGGGGTCACAGCAGACACAGCCTGACCCCCTGAGGCTTTCATCTTTCAGGGGATGAATGTGACCTGTCCCTGACCCTGAGGTTTTGGTGACAGTGCAGCCCAGTATACCCGGGACAGCCCCAGTTTATATCTGCTATCCCGGTGTAATAGCACTTCTTCTAACTCTCAAAAGCATCCCACTTTGGATGATAAATTATATGGTTATTCCATCTAGAGTCTCTTTTTTAAAAGTGCTTTTTATGCTATGAAATCTAATACACAGAAAAGTGCAAAAATATCCCCTCCTCTGTTTTAGAGGCTCTTTGGAACTTGAAAAAGTCAAGAGAGGGTTCCCAAATTATCAAGAAAATGGCTTTAGCAGATTAAATTTTAATTAGTTCAGGAGCAACTACACTGCATTCTGGTCTCGAGTCCTCCTTGGCTCACGCTGAAGGAATGGCTGTGGGCTTCTGTACTCGCAGACACTGTCTGCTCTAGATTATCCATGATGCATCTGAAACCTCAAACTGACTACCCTCTACTACCCAGCCTGGGGCCAGCTAGGGCACATGAGGGCACTTGCCCCTGCACAGCCCTGAGGGGCAGAGCCAACTCAGGTTACCATGGCAACACCCTTTCCTGAAAACCTCTGACTGACACTTCCTGGGGAGACAGGAAGTAAGGACAGGAAGATACCAAGGTCACACTCTTCCCATGTCCAGCTTTCCCCACCTCCCAGACTTGTCTCCTATTTGACCTTGTCTGGCACAGCATTTCTTCTCCCATTCCCATCAGCAAACAACTAACTGCTTCTGTACCCATCTTCCCAGCTGGCCAATGGAACCTCAAAAATATTTCAGTAATAACCTACATAGAAGTAACTAGTCAGGTACAGATGCTTCAAAACGTTATGCAGCCGACTTCAAAGTAAAGCAAACTATTTAGGAACTCTCTGCACATTTACAATCAGTATTACAAAATTAACAACCATACAACAAATGTTCTTGGGCACCTACTATGTGCCAGGCATTGTGCTAGAGATTAGGTGCAGAGTGTTGAACAAAATGGGCATGACCCCTACCTTCACAGAGCTTACAGTGCCCCAAGGGAGACCAACAGTAAAGAGATAATCCCACAATAAATACATAGTTGCCAATTGTGACAAGGGCTACAAAAGAAGAGTACAAACTCCTGGGAGAACGTATAACAGGAGGACCTAATTTAGGTTTGGGTGGGTTAGAGAACACCCCCCAGAATAAGCAACATTGATCTAGGACCTCAATGCTGAATAAGAGTTAGGCAAAGAATGTCTATTGTCCATTCATATGAAGAGTCTGAGAGTCTGCACGGTATTGGACGTGACCTTTATGCTTTACCAAAGTATTTCACTTTGAGACCAGAAGAGTTTAAGGGATAGGACTCACAAATCTACATATTTATAACCCACATCAAAAATAATACAAGAGGGTAATACACCTAATTTCTAGTTTGTTAGTTACACGTGAAGCTCCTGGCAGTGTCTGACTTGTAGAAAGTTCTCAGAGCATGTCATTCACCTCTCTAGGACTATTTTGGCAAATGCAAGTTCTCTCATATCTGAATCCCCAGCACCTATCATGATTCAGAGTATTGATCCCAGGTAGTAAGTGCTCAATATACACTGAATAAATGAAAGAATCCATGAACCAATGAATAAACTTCTACAGAATGCCTTCCATGGCCAGGCACTGTGCCAGGTACTTTGACAAATATTCTCTCATTTTAACACCATAACATTACTGTACCTTTCTTAAGGTTGGTATTCTAATGTGTTAGACTAAACAATAAAGCTGAAAATAATTATAAAATATAACTCCAGTGAAGTTTGGAGAAGCAAACGAGAGAAAACGCGTTTTCAGGAGCATTTTGAAATAGCAAGGGAAGAGATGCAAGCCAGTGAAGGGAAAAGATGTGCTCCAAAGCATACCAGAAATAGGAAAAGAAAGAAGCTTTAAAAGGAGAGGAGGCATTAGGTGAGATGGATGGGCAGCATTACTAAACCCAAGAGCAGTTTGAGATCCTGAAACCGATGCTTCGTGGACAGAGACGGTGCAGTTAGATTCTATTGTCCGTGGAACAAGAGCTGGAAACACCTCCAAAAATCTGAGGGGGGGTTGGGTTTGGAGATAAAAGAGAGAGGAGAATTTGGGCTCAGTGAAACATTTAAGTGCAGAGAAGCTTCAGCAACGGGAATGTTAAAAGGCTGGCATTTATGGGGCAGGTGATAACAGGGAAGTTTTCCGAAACAAAGGTAATGAAAGAAGTGTGAACTAGAAGTAGCTCCAAATCTTGCCGGCTTAAAAAAGGACATTGAATAAGGAAGGAAACTAAGCAGATGATTTTGTATTTTAAGAGGTTCCTCTAGTCTAAAAGAGGCAATTGTTACTGTGAGTGATTTAGACAGAAGAAAGTTTAAACAGTGGTAAGAGTTTTTTCATCAAAGATAGCGATGGGAAGGATAGGTGGGAAATCTCTACGTTTGAAAACCATTCACATTAAAATGAGGATGAATAGAAAAGGGAAATGTCTGAAACAGTTCAAAGGGGTAGGAGAAAATCCTAAGGCAAAAATCATTGCTCCTGTTAGGGAGCTCTGTTGTTCAAGAGAATTTTCAACAGAAAACGGACTTCAGTCTAAAGTTGCTGTTCTTTGGTTGAGTCTCTGCATTTCCCTGAGACGGTGACAAGTTCCATAATTGTTCTGTTTTTATTTTGTCTTCCACAAAGACAAAATCCTGTTTGTGATAGTGCCCTAAAATTGTCTTACCCAATGCTTTCGGTTTCAGAAACTATGATACACAGCAGACCAGGAGAAATCAGGGTTTTTCCCTTTTTCGCAGCAGCTTGGCCCAAGTTTAGCAGTGAAATGGTTAAAATATCAGCACATTTCACTGGTCTTGGGTTACTCATAAACATTCAGCAAAGCAATTTCACTCAATCGCACATATTAACTGCTTAAGTTCTTCTCTCTGAGGATGTGGACTGTTATTTTATGCCAAAAGTCCTATAATTAAGTTTGACATAAGCGCACGGATTAAATATGTGCTGTGGAGGGGCGGCGGGGGCGGGGGGAGGACGGGAATGGAAGGTTTTTCCCCTCTCCTTCCTCTCCTTCTTGCCATATGGAGACTGTAACCAAATAATGTGCAAAAATTTTTAAGAGAATTTCCAATCTTATTAGGCAGGGTTGTTTATCAGGTAACTCTCAAGGCCAGTATAGTTACAAAGCCGGTGTTTTTTCCCCGATTTAGCAATAAGAACAACAACAAAACATTAACCATGAAACAGCCCAGGACAGTTGTTGTATAGTCTTTATAACGAAGAGAACAGAACAGCTATCAGAAACTCTGCTGATAGGCAAGTGACTGCGGCTGTAATTCGGAGCAGATTTGTAAGACTGGCTTAATTCAGGGGAGTCTTTTAAATGTTGAAACCATGATGAGGATGCTGTGTGTTGTGCCGTTTTGTGAATTACATTAAGGTAGGTATCATTCCAACGCATTTCATTCTAACGTGACTCTTATCAAGGTTTTCCCTATCTGAAGGGTCCTCAGGTGACTTTGAAAAGGGCCAAATCATTTAAGCAGTGTAGTAACAAATCTACTTTCAATTTCTGACCATATTCATGAAGTTTTCTTGTGGTTTGAGAGAGGAATGCTCTTGTTCCTCCCTTCCTAAAGACAGCTGAAAATAGCTTTTTCGAATGTTTGAAATAGAAAACATCCTCCTTGAGGTTCCCCCAAATCAGAGGGAGGACACGGGGGGATTAACCCTTAAAAGGAAGTTAGGGAGCAGGCCGCCTCGCTCCTTCCCTCCTGGGTAAGTTGCTCCTGTGCTCTTGCCCAACCAAGCTGCACTCAGTGTGGCTCTTCTTTTCTCATTGGTTTAACTGAGTGGATGTTTTCTTGGTGGCTTCATCCTGCCATAACTTCCCTAAAGCACCAGGAAACATTATCCAAATCCCTGCCAAGACATGCCCTGCCAAAGCCAGAGTTCTGTATGCTCAGCCATCATCCTGACAAACCTTACTTGCGTCTCTTCTGACTGCTCTCCAGTTCACTGAACTCAACCCTGAACCTCTTCCCTTTGGATGGGCACAGACCTGGCCACTCGTAACATTGGTGCAGGAAGCCCCATAAATCTGCATGTCATGCTAACTTCTGGCATTGGCTTCTGACCATTTTAGCATATCCATTTTTGTTTCATAATAGGTGGCTCGAACTGAGTACAGTGTTGAGATAAAGCCTTGGAAATTTGCTATACAGGAGTGAGAATAATTTACTTAAGCTCAATACAGCTCTCTGTATTCCCCATAATTTGGGGGACTATCTGCCGTATCTTTCAAAGCCCACCCCAAGCCCTCCAGGAATATTCTCATTTCTTAGTTTATCTTCCTAGTTTTATAACTTATATTTCTGCTCATTAAATTATATAAGCCTGTTATTTGGCCTACAGTCTTAATGTATTCCAGGCATTCTGAATTGTACTCGCTCTTCTGTATTATCCCCCAATTTGGTACAAAATATAATTACCTTTGGCTCTACTATCCATGTCATTGTTTGGGATTGTCTGTTTCTCTTAAATGGCTTTCACTTACCAGTGGCTTCTTTGTCTTTGATATTTCAGGTAGTTCTTTTTTATTCCTAAGCCTTATTCTCCAGAAAGACCAGCCCATAAGACTTACCCAAGAAGGGTAAGGAAGACTCCTGCCCCATAGCTGGGCTCTTCCATTTGGTGGCCATTAGGGGTGGGGTGAAAAGAACCTGGTGGTTTGCCACTCTCTGAGTCTAGTCCAGTGACTTAAAATTAATTGGAGCGACCAAGTCCACTCTGACAAACGTAGCTAATTTCACTTTCTAACTGTGTCTGGTTGTATTTATCATGGACCCAAGTCTGCCATTTTATTCTGTCACTGGCCAATCCCTTCACAATAACTCCAGAAATAAGCAAAATCTAAAGTAAGGATACAGGTCACCATCGGTTAGGCACTGGATCGAGTGTGGCTGGGGTTACATGTAGCTGACTTAAGTGGAGCAGAGTGCAGTAAGTCACAAATGCAGAAGCTCAAGCACAGGTGCGCACAGACCTTCCGGGAGGTCTGTTTAAACCCTTTTGCACTTGAGTCTTCCCCACCTGTGTCCTCAAAAAAGAGCCTATTTCCAGTTTTCTTCTCAGATGCTGTCTCATTTTTCCCCCAGGCTGGGATAATTTCAGCATGGACCTTGCATTCCTCCTGTAATGCCTATCTCCCTTCTGAGATGCCTACAGGATTGAGAACATTTTAGGAATTTTAGAAATCTGTGCTCACAGCTTTCTAAATCTGATTGTAGCCACATTGAAGAGCATGGTAATTATTCCTCCAGTTTATGCATAGTATTCTTTGGTTCCAGTCGTTTTAAGCATGACTCAAAATTGCACACCCCCACGCACGTCAGTGAGTGACAATATGGAATAGCGCAGTGAGTAAGAATGCAGTCTCTAAAACCCGACCACCTGGGTTCAAATCCTGGCTCTGACTTTTATTAGCTGTCTAACCTGAAGCATGTTAGCTTAATCCTCTGTGACCCATTTGCTTCATCTGTACAACGGGAATAGTACCTATCTCTTGGGATTGTTGTAAGGATTAAACACACGAAGATTAATAAGAGTGCTTAGCTCATGACAAGCCCTCAGTAAGTGTTGGCTATAGCATTGGTGGTCCAGTGGCAGAATTTTCGCCTTCTATGTGGGAGACCCAGATTCGATTACTAGCCAATAGACCTCATGTGCAGCCACCACCTGTCTATCAGCAGAGGCTTGTGTGTTACTATGATGCTGGACAGGATTCAGTAGAGCTTCCAAACTAAGACAGACTGGGAAGAAAAGCCTGGTGACTACTTCTGAAAACCAGCCAGTGAAAACCCTATGGATCACAATAGTCCAAGCCACAACCGATCATGGGGATGGAGCAGAACCAGGCAGTGGCTCATTCCCTTGTGCATGAGGTCACCATGAGTCCATGAGTCAGGGCCGACTTGTCAGCAGCTAACAGCAACAACAATAGCCAAATAGATGATGTGGATTCTAAGGAGTATCAGCCACAGTACTGTTTTCAACTTGAGGTGAACTGGTCTTTCAAAGATCTAAGATGCTCAGGTTCTCAAGGGGATTAGTGATAAGCAAACCAAGTCTTCAGACTGCACTTTATTTGGCAGTATTTAAACACAGCTTTACATCGAAACTAGCAGTCAACCCATGACTCAACATCCCACAGCCTAGTATTATTCAAGGACATGGAGGTGCAGGAAATGGGAAAACTGGTATAAAAATTAATAAAATGATTTAGTTTTGAAATTATTATTGTTTCCTCTCCTGTACACAGATAAAAATTTCAGAGTGCTCACATGGGCTCCTTATAAAAGCCAGAACCTTGCTAGAGGTGTAGAGTGGGCTTAGCAGCTTTGCCACCTTGGACAGGACTCAACCAACCTCTCAGAACTTCATCTTCCCCAATTGAGATAATTAACTGTCATGCCTACTCACCAGACTGTTACAAGCAAGAAAGAGAATAAAACTGTTAGAAAATACAATCGTAGTTATTATTAAATATATAGCTTGCTTTAAATAATCTATCTTGGAAATTAATAATAGTGCTTTGCATTTATACAGAGTATTTCTAAATACCTCTGGAATATTCCATCTCTCTCATCTCCTAGTCCAAGCTCTACCTTTTTTCTGGTGTCCAAGTTAAGCCTGCCTTTTTCTAAAAAGCCACCACAACATATACACACGAACGCTGTAGTAAACGGTCACTCTTCTAAACTGTTAGCACACTTACTACTATCCTTTCCACTTGCTTTGGCATTTGATCATCTATTCTATGAGTTGGTAAACTCATTATGTAAAGGTCCAGATGCTAAATATTTTAGGCTTTGCAAATCATATGGTCTCTGTCGCAGTGACTCAACTTGGCTAAAAAGCTCAAAAGCACCCATAAACAATGTGTAAACAAATGGATATGGCTGTGTTCCAATAAACCTTTATTTAAAAAAAGTGGTGATGTGCTAGATTGGGCCTGCGAGCCATAGTTTGCCAAGTCCTGATCAATAGCCTGGTTTTCTTATTGAGTCCTTTTTTGTCTATTCAGTTGGATTGTCAGAACTTCGAGGACAAGAGCCGTTATTAAGTGTTTGTAATGCCCTGTGCCTCCCCATTCCTCCTGAGCCCAGCACTTGGTTTAGTACATGCTTATTGGATTAAACTGTCTCGTGGGAAAGTTATGTATTTATTTTGAATAGATGAACCTGGGCAGCCAAGGCAGCCAAGGCATACAGACTGCCCTGAAGAGTTAAATCTGGAAAAAGAGAAATGTTGTCCCCACAGAACGAGAGGCGGCCATTCTGTGCGTCAAAGACATGAGTGTAGGAGAAACGTTGCCCACCAATCACTGTCAAATCCTGAGGGAAAAGCTATGGAAAACACCTGAAGACCACATGTTCCTGGAATCTGAGCTCTGTTCATGAATAATGCCATGTAAGTCCAGGAACATGAGTAGCCTGACTCTTTCCTAAGGACGTAGTTATAACTCTGAACTCATAGACAGCTGCCATTCTTTAGAAGAAACTATTATTTTCATTATCCTTGAATTTAGAAGAATATCTCTATTGCTTCCCATTTAGATACACCTGAATTTTTTTTTTTTTTTTTTTAATCTGTAGCACTATGATTCTCCAGGTACAAGTAGAATAGTAGTTCAGAGCAGCAGGGCCTGGGGTCAAACCTAAATTCAAATCTGTAAACCTTTGAGTAAGTCACTTAACCTTTCTAAGCCCCAATCTTCCCTTCTGTGTCATGGGGATTTTGTGAGGATTCAGTGAGATCGGGTACATGAAGAATTTAGTTTACGGCTCGAGACAGAGCCCTCAATAATATTGGCATCCAGTGGCAGCGATAGTAGTAGTGATCAAAGTCACAGAGGTAAAAGACATTTCCTAAGTTAAACACAGAGTTACCATATGAACTAGCCATTCCACTCCTAGGTATAAAAAAACCACTGCTGTCAAGTTGATTCCGATTCATAGCGACCCTGTAGGACAGAGCAGAACTTCCCCATAGGGTTTCCAAGGCTGTAAATCTTTATGGAAGCAGACTGCCACATCTTTCTCCCACACAGCGGCTGGTGGGTTCAAACCGCTGACCTTCTGTCTAGCAGCCGAGTGCTTTAACCACTGTGCTGCTTCAAGGTATATACCCAAGAAATATGAAAACCTGTGTCCACACAAAAACTTGTACATCAATGTTCATAGAAGCATTATTCATCGTGATAAAAAAAGTGGAAACAATCCAAATGTTCATCAACTGATGAGTAAACAAAATCTGGTATGTCCAAACAATGAAATATTATTCAACCATAAAAATAAATTAAGTATTGATACATGCTACCACATGGATGAACCTTGAAAACATTACGCTAAGTGAAAGAAGCCACATACTATATGATTCTGTTTATATGAAATGTCCAGAATAGGCAAATCCATAGAGATAGTAGATTAGTGGTTGTCAGAGGATAGGAAAGAGGAAGTGAGGAGTGACTATTAATTGGTATGAGGTTTCTTTCCGTGATGATGAAAATATTCTGAAAATAGATCGTGGTTATGGTTATCCAACTCTGTGAAAATACTAAAAGCTGCCGAATTATAAACTTTAAAAGGATGAATTTTATGGCATGTAAATTACATCTCCAAAAGCTGTTAGAAAAAAAAGACATTTCCTTTAAAAAAAATACACAATTCAGATATCCTCATCAAAAATTAACCTATAATATATACCTTATTTTTTGATCTAAGTAGGAAGTTCATACAGTGACGCTTGTAAGGCCAGAACTCAACCAGACTGCCTTGTTTTTCCGGGTCCCACAAGTTTTCTGCCTTTGACAGGGTGCAGTCTTAAACCACTTATTCTGTCGCTTTCTGTTAGTGGAAAATATATGGGTCCTCCTTCTCAGACAGGTTTCCGCTTTACAGAGTTTGCAGCTTTTGCAGGTTTTACTGTAGTTTAAAAATTCCACACACAAAAAATGTGTTGTGTACAGACATATTTTAAAACAGATTGGTGGTTAGATAAGTTGATAAGTCCATTTGAAGGATACAAAGATATATAGTGTCTTCCCCAAGGAGTGTATAATCAAAGCTGGAAGGCTTGAGAGACCCAAAAATGCTAACTGACCATATCTGTGGGGTGTGATAAATATAAAATAAATGATGAGATCCCCCGAGAGCTGTAAGAGTTCAGAGGAGCAAGCAATCACCATGGGCTGAAGTGGTTGGAGAAGACTTTATGGAGGACATTTCGGAGGCACTTAGAGCAAGTCTTAAAAGGTGACTATGATTGTGAGGAGGAAAATAGAAGAATATGGAGCAGACAATGAAGAGGATTTGTCTCAGAGCAGTTAGCTATAGTATGTTTACCCGAGGACCAAAAAGAGGCTTTACAGATAAAGCACAGTGAGGCCAAATTGTGGAAGGTCCTAAATGCCTGACCATAGGGTTGGGACTTTACCCAGAGTATGGGAAACCACTCAGTGCTTTTGATCAGGAAAGCGGCTTGATTTAATCTGTAAGTCACTGTGACCATTTTTGAAATGAGATGATGCATAACTAATGGAGCAATAACGTGATAGGTGTAGAATCCATAATGGACTGGAAAGAAAGGAAGACCAGAGGTAAGGAGAACTTTTGGAGTCTAAGACTGTTCCCTGCAACAACCTTCCCCCTAAAAGAACAAGCATGCCATGGCAAATGCTGATTTTCTTGAAAAGGGAAAAGAATACTAATATCATTTCTTCTACTCATGATAAGAGAGAGGCTCATCTGAAGCAGTTAGGGAGTGGGATTGTGATAGCAGTAGCATGGAGATAGAAGAAAGGATCTAGCCAGGCTCAGACAGTAGAAAAAGTGACTGTGATGTGGGCAAGAGAAGGGACTGGAAAACTGTATCTGCCAACCACCTGTTTGGAGTTCTCATCCTTAGGACCTTGCTCATGATAGCTAGCAGGAGAAGCACTGTGTAAAAATGGCATGGGGGCGGCATCTGACCTACTCTAACTTCACAAATGGGAGGGAGAACCAAGATCAACAGCCCAATGCTGATTCTTATGAGGCAGAAATCAGCCATGCCTCCTCTCTCCATCATCTTTACCAATTCTGACGCCAACTGTCCCTCCCACAGCACTTTCTACTTCTCTGCTGGATTCAATAATTCATTGCAGTGGCCACACAGAACTCACAGACAATACTCAAGATTATGGGATTTGTTAGAGAAGTAACAGGTTACAGTTCAGGTTCAGGAAGACTCAGGATACAGTTAGTTCTTCCATCAGGGCAGGCTCTTCCCAGCCATGCTCACAGGCACGTCTCTCTCTGGCCCTAGGCCTCTGCCCTGCTCAGACGAGTGTTATAAAGCTCTTTTAGCACTGCTGATAAATGCCCCAAGGCACCCCAGTCTGCCAGTAAGCCTCCCACCCAGAGGCACTCAGCTTTCTCACTCGGTGGGCCAGGAAGCCCACTGCCTGGTCTCCTGCCAGTCTCTCCTGTCACTATTTCTCTGCCACCACTTCTCATCAGTCTTCAGTTTTACAGCTCTCTCTCTCTCTCTCTGTCTCCTGGTTCCAGGAGCTTCTCAGCACAGGGATCCCAGGTCCAAAGGACACGCTCCACTCTTGGCTCTCCTTCCTTGGTGATGGTGGTCCCCTCCTTCCCATCTCTGGGATGGCTTATTTTAAGCCCAGCAGGATGGCAAAATGACCAGTCCCCTTGGTAGGCACAAGTATCCTATTTGCACAGTCCCACCCAATCACTTGTGTGGGAGTTACAAGACTATGGCAAGAAAGGCCACACAAAAAGCAATCCATCACACCGCACCCTGCTTCCTAGGAAATAGGGCCACAAACATGTTAGAAGCAACCTTTGCAAATGACCACACTCACACTGACTGCTCAGGGATACTTGATCTGAAAGACTTACCCAGCAAGGGAGAGTAGTCATTGCGTAACAGCTAATAGTCAAGTATCCGAACAATACCTTATATTTAAAGAAATGTATTGCTAGTAATAGACCTTAAATGAGAAAAATAAGTTTCATGATTATTTGTTGTTACTGCATAACAACCTACTCTAAGATTTAGTAGCTTAAAACAGTAAATCATTTTTCATAATTCTATGGGAAGGCTGGACATTTCTTCTGGTCTGAGTCGGCTTGGCTGAGATGGATAATCTAGAATAACCTCACCTTGAAGTCTGGCAGTAGGCCCAGTGCCAGCTCAAGCAGTTCTCTTATTCTCCAGCAGGCTAGCCTGAGCTTCTCCATGTGGTTGTCTCAGGGTTCCAAAGAGCAGCAAGAGAACAAGCTGTAATCACAGCGCTTTTTCAGTCTCTGTGACACATTTGCTGTTATCCCGTTGGCCAAAGAAAGTCACATGACCAGACCAGTATCAGTGTTACAAGGGGACTACCCAAGGTCATGGATAGAAGGAGGGGAAGCATTTGGGACCATTTTTACTACCACGGTAATGTATGTCTAAAGTATCCTGCACTCTTAAAGGAAGTGGCAAATACCTACTTAATTCTGCTTAAGGATCGGGAAGGATAAGGGTCTACACTGGACTTGGTCTGTATATGTCGGAATGTGAATAATTTGAACTGTTGAAAAAGAAATTCATAAATATATGTAATTTATTTTTTAAAGTTTTGGAAAAGATAAAAAAAGAAAGAACAACAGAAGAAGGAAGGCAGGGAGGGAGAGAGGAAGGAAGGAAGGAAAACAACGAGGGAGGAAGAGAGGGAAGGAAAGGAAGAAGGAGGGAAACAAAAAGAGAAAGATTTCTTTCTTGGCGTATCAAATTTCACCACTTTGCATGGGCAGAATACTACCAGTCTTATAAAGATCCTAAACTGTTTGCTTGTCATTACTTGTCTTGTAAAATATCCTCCTATCTCCGGCATGGATCAGATTTCCGCCCTGTGGAGGTGCTCAGCAGTGTACATCCAGGAGCCTTTCAGAGAACAGAAGTCTAAGTTTCCATTCCACAAAGTGGTAAATGCTTAGACTGCTGGCTCAGCCTTGGAAAGACCAAAGATGTAAACCAGCAACGCCCCATTCTTAGGACATAATTAATGCACTGTTAATTTTTTTTTCATCAACAAAGGATTACCAAAATACCGCATGATTTCCTTCAAAAATGTGACCCTCCCTTTCCTGTCTCATTTTTCTTTTCCTGGATTTGGACGTCGTTTCCACTGGCCTCACTAAAAACAGTTATTTCTGTTCATTTTCCTCCCAACTCGTCTCAGTTCCTACCCATCCAGCAGCCTTGATCTTTGCTAATGCAAACCATTAGTAGAAATTCAAGGGACTGCTTCCCTGCTCAGAGGATCTTCTCCTCTAACACATTGCTCCTCCTTGTGCCGCCAATGGCTTCCTCTGTGGCCCACGGCAGACCTCATGGTGTTATAAAAAGCCAACTAACTAAATAATGCCATAGGAATCTTAATGACTAGGGTCATTTGGCCAACAACATTACACAGTTTTTTCCTTTCAGAATTCTAGCATTCAAAATTACAAATATCCCATCCAATTCAGATTTAATTACCACTGTTCAAAGTTTAAGAACTTTCTCATTCTCATTTCAGTTTTGTAAAATTGGAAACAGTGGACTGCTGCTAAGAGATGGTGAATTGACTCCTTTTTTAAGGGGTAGCAGGAAAGTGGCATAATTGTTATCTCTTCCTGATAAAATTTCTGTTATTGACTGGCCACTTCTCTACCAAACGTCCCTAAATCCTCAGGTCAGTTTCTCTACAGTTATCATCGACCAATAATGAAGTTCACCTGTGATGAGCCTTGAAGTCTGATTTGATCACAGAGACCAAATTTTCCAGAACAAAAGTCCACGTGTGATAGATGGGCTAAAGCAAGCTTTGACAGTGGCAGAGGGCATTTGAAGTAAGAACTTGCACGGAAAATCCAGGACTTAAATGTCAGTGTTGATCCAAACAAACTTGGAGCTATTCTGTGTAATTTGTTGAATGAGGAGACAGAATTAGAGTGGCCAGCATCTCTGGGGTTTCCCAGTGATCCACACTCATGACTTGTCTGCCTCAGAAAGGCGAGAATTCAGAGTCATGCACATCTGCAGTGCTTTAGAAATGCGGTTGCTGAGAAAACAGGGCCAGGAGTGAAGGCTTAGTTCCAAGAGATCCCTGCATATTTGGGAGATGTCTCTTTGAAATAATAACGGATTGAGAGTAGCAGTTCTCTGAAAATTCATTTCAGTGTGCTTTGCAATCTATTCCACTGTCTTTCACAATCATCTTCAGAGACAAAATCCAGTTTTCTTATAGAACCCAAAATCACTTCTTTAAATGGGAACTACCCACCTACCTGTTAAGTAGTTCTTATAATGAGACTGACTTTTGTGTTACCAGAAAAGAGAGTTGTATTAACCAATGAAAACTCATGGATCACAACAGAACATTGTCCGACATGTCATCAAGAGGGATCAAGTTTAGTGACGTAGAGGGCCAAAGAAGGCATGGGAGACCCTGGGAGAGATAGAGTGGCACAATAACTGCAATGATGGACTTGAATATGCTGACTATTGTGAGTATGATGTAGGGCCGGGCAGTGTTTTGTTCTGTGGTACATAAGGTCACCATGAGTTGGTGTTGACTTGGTGTCAGCTGACAACAATATGTATATATACATTTGTATATGTATATATGCTACATATAAGAACATATATCTAAATCTATATCTCTCTGTGTCTAAATACACACATACACACATATGTATATCTGATTATATCACAATCATCCACTTCAAATCTGCTGCTTCTTGTCACTGTTGGCTGCTTCTGTTTATATGTAATGGAGCCTTGGTGGCAGTGGTTAAAAGCTTGGCTGCTAACCAGCTGGTTGGCAGTTCAAATCCACCAGCTGCTCCTTGGAAACCCTACGGGGCAGTTCTACTCTGTCCTATAGGGTTGCTATGAGTTGGAATCAACTCGATGACAGTGGGTTTGGTTTGGTTTGGTTGGTTATGTGGAAGGTTGAGAGATTGGGGTGAGGGCTGTATTTCCATTCAGCTTCCTGTTTGAAAGCGGTAGCCTGGTGTCTGGGAGATACTCTCAGTTTCGTATAGGAACAACATCTTTTATATTGACCACTAAAGCCTAAAGCCCCAAGGATTGTTTACTCTTCAGTGTGTGCTGTTCTGGCTTTGTGGAGAGGCATGTTCTTAAGGGTATAGTTTCCAACTGAAAAAATACCCTTTATTTTTATGCTGGAATTCAATTCATACTTCTTCATTTCCACAATCTTAGCTTTGAATAATAATAAGAGTAGCCTTCACTAGACACCTTGCCCTTCACCCTTCTTTACTATTACACGGTTTATTGAAGGTTGAGCATTTTGTATCTGACTTACACTTTCCCCCAGGACATATTTCTATTTACCAAAATCTCAAATTACCATGGCAATTATCAAGAGTCTCTAAAATGCATGCTGCTTTTTCTGTACTCATCCGACCTCAGAGTCACCACAAATGGCCACAGAGATTACATAAGAACTACATCTGGAACTGAGGAAAGACGCACCACCCCGGAGTCATCAGTTTCTTTCCATTTTAGTGCTTTTGGGGGAAATTTGAATGGCCAACCTACAAGGATAATAAACCTGCCAGTACAGACTCTTCTTGTTATTTCGCAGGCAGGGAATGACTGCCCAGTGGCTTGTGTGTGCCCAGTTCAGTGGTACAGGACAGAAGAGGAAGTGCTGAAAAACAGAACAGGAAACAGATGGGAGATATGATCTTGTAAAACTCCAAAAATCTGAAAAACCTCAGGCCAGCCTGGTTGCTTGAAGATTAGGACAAAACTGAGATCTATGCATTTACCAAAGAGAAGCCAGCTAAGCGGGCACAGCGAGGGGTCATGTCACATGGAAGCCAGTCCAGTGTGGGGTGGGGGGACACGGTGGGCAGTTCAGCAATTACCAAAAGGAAGTGAGAACACAAGACAATTACTTAGTTAATCTGGGTCAAGAAGGAACTAGAAAGTTTACGCGCTACCGACGATTGCTTCAACTCTGGCTTCACGTGGACAGCTAACATCTCAGCGATCATGTGATTTTTGGTGAAGAACACTTCTGTCTTTATTAACAATTGAGAGGTATTGAAAAACCGTAATGGTGGCCAAGGAAAAGGACTCAGTTTTCCTCGTCTGCAGCCTTCAGGGCTCACCTAAGGGAAAGGAGGGAGCAGTCTGGGTTAAATGTGTTTGGGCTATTTTGAATGACCCCCAAATGCAGAAACATCAAAAAATTCAAAAGACTTCATTAAAATTCATCCCAAGGTGAAATTATTTGTCTAAAAGTGATTCCTATGCCCAAGTCCAGAGCTCTGCAAGAAATTGTGGTGGTGACTGTCTTTCCAGTTTGGAACAAACATCCATGATTGAATTTACCCTTTCTTCCCTGGTTTGGCAAGTGGGGCGTGAGGGTGAGGGGTGGGATCACTCCCTAATAACCAGAAAGTTGATCCTGCTTCCTGAGGAGATGCTAACGTCTGACAGTCCAGCTGACCTCCTCCTCACAAAGCCTGATCAAGAAGCCATCCAAACTCCTAGACACCCCGCCCTCTTCCCTGCACCCGCATTTCACTTGTGACCTTGCACAGCCTGTGGTCAGGAGAGAGCCTTTGAACACATCTCCAGAGCTGCAGCGATTAGAAGGGCTTTGATTACCCAGCTCAGCTTGTCCTCCCTTCTCTATAATACTCTTTTCTCCCCTCCTCCAACCCCCTTCTCATTCCTCCATTTTTTTTTTTTTTTTTTTTAAGCAACCAATTTTTTTTCTCTTTTCATTTTCCTATAGCATCCTAAGCCTCAAGATACGGTTAACACTAATCCTGATTTATTTAGTTTATCTGCATTATTAATTCCAGTCATGTGGGGGGAAAAGTGCTACGGGCCCTAGTTTGTACACAAAGTTTGGGTGTTTGTGAAAGGGCCAACAATCCCTGAGAAACATATTTTCTTTAGATATCTTGGAAATCCAAACAACTTGCTTTTCTAATCTGAAAATATTCCTTGAGATGGGACCCGTCCTTACCAATTTCATTTATTATTATTTCTCCCCCAGTAAATATCCTTTGAAGCTGCTTTCTGCATTAATCTGGACTTAATATGGATTTAAACATTTACAATGGAAAATAATTCGGGTTAAAAAATAATCTCCCTTGATAAAGCTAGAAAAACCTGCACAACTGTCACCATGTCTGACAACTAGGAATGGAATGAGATTCTTGAACATGCATATTGAAGGAAAGGAAAAACAAGAGTAGCATGGTGTATACGTTATATTTTATGTTTGTCAGCTGTTATGACTGACTGGAGTTGAGTGATATTCAAGGTCTTGACTTGCTGTTTGAATGAATTCATCATCACTTGGGACTTATGAACAGTTATTTGGTGCCAGGAGGTACTGAAAAATCTTCTCTTGTAGGGCGGGAAAGCTGCCTCTCAAGGTAGCAACCTGAGTCCATCACCCACAGAGGCTGCTCAGTAACTAACAGGGCAGGGAGGAGGCTGTGGTTTCAAACCTCTCCCGCCTCCCCACCCCGCCCCTCTCCGTTCTGGCATTCTTCAGTCTTCTAACTGGTATAACACTGGAAGAGGAAGTTCATATTTCTTTGGGTAGCTCCCCAGCAAGGCCAGTGTAATCAAGTGAATGCTTCCTGAATTTGACTCAAGGAGCACATGGAGGCTGGGATATTTTCATGAGAATTCAGAGGAATTCAGACTAGATCTCTGAGACTACTTTATCAGACCTCAACACTTTGAGGCAGGCCTAAAATTGTTTCGATTTATGGGACTTCGGAATGAAGCTATGCTGAATCCAAGAAGTGCTCTTGCAGAAGTGGAAAATATGTGGCACAGGTGACACCACTTCCCATTCCTGTGCCTGAGGCAGACATCACTAATCAATCACCACATGTTTTTCTCACTGAGCTTGGAGGCAGCCTCTGTATCCTTCTAAACATAATGCTCTGAAAACCACCTGCAGTGGGTCGGATTTGGGATACACGTTGAAAGCTGTTTGCTATCTTGCTAGGCCCTGCACTACTTCAGAGACTCCTGGCTGATCTCCTGGCTTTCAGCATTCCCCTCCAGCCCATCTTGTACATTGTTGCTGGGTCTTATTCTTACTCTTGATAATATGGGGCCATAGTGTTGAAAATAATTCCAGATACTACAAAGACCAATGCAAGGGCCTGCTCCCTTTGACTGGCGTTGCTTCCAGTGTCACCATTACTGTCTTAGTCATCTAGTGCTGCTCTAACAGAAATACCACAAATGGATGGCTTTAACAAAGAGAGGTTTATTCTCTCACAGTCTAGTAGGCTACAAGTCCAAATTCAAGGCATTAGCTCCAGGGGAAGGCTTTTTCTCTCCGTTGGCTCTGGAGAAAGGTGCTTGTGATACATCAGTCTTCCCTTGGTCCGGAGCATCTCAGCGCAGGAACCTCAGGTTCAAAGGACGCACTCTGCTCCCAGCGCTGCTTTCTCGGTGGTATGAGGTTCCCATGTGTCTCTGCTTGCTTCTCTCTTTTATATCTCAAAAGAGATTGGATTAAGACACTATCTAATCTTGTAAACCTCATCAGTATAACCTCATCATAGTGATAGAGTTTACAACACATAAGGAAATCACATCAGATTTACAAAATGGTACAGAATCATACAATACTGGGAATCATGACCCAGCCAAGTTGACAGGTATTTTGGGGGGACACGATTCAATCCATGACAATTACTAACTTGGCAAATTAGAAACCTTTGCTCAGAAGGAGTCACCCCATTTTTGTTCTTAACCCCAGAAAGTCTATCCCCCTAGGGATTTCCTTCCAGCATTCCTCAGTCACTTAGGCCAAGATGTAATAAGGCTCGGGTAATCTTCTAATCACTTGACCACTCAGGACTGATTATATCCGACTCACACTCTTCTCAGTTCTTTAAGGCTTTCCTCCCACTTGCCTCTAACCATTTCACCAAGTTCATTCCTAAGGCCCCAGGTGAGCTCCCTTGTTACCTCAACCACTTGCCATTCTCCTTCCTATCCAGGAAGGCTTTTCCTGTCTCACACCTTCCATTCCCCTCTAAGATGGCTGCCTTAATTAGCCTTTTCTTGCCTTCCTTTGCTTCATGTCCCCCCCCCCACCCACTTTTTGTGTGTATTATACATTTTACTTTAATGACATCGACTTCTTGCCAAAGTAATATAAATCTATTGTAGAAATTTAAAGAACAGAGATACGCAACAAAGTGAAAAAAATCACCTGCAATTCCGTTAGGATGTACATCTTGATGTATATGCCTCCAACTCTTTTTATAAGCATTATTTTGGGGGGGGGGGGTGATTAATTGTAAAAAACATATACAGTAAAAACAGATAGATTTTATAATTTTTTTGTGTAAATTATACCTCAACCAAGGTGATTATTTATGTTTAAATCATATATAGAAAAAAGTAGATAACATGCATCTGAATTTTGATGTGCATTTTTAACCAAAAAAAAAGGATTATATGTTTTTATACTGAATTGAAAAGCCTGCAAACTTTGTTGTCTATAAGCTTTAAGATCCTAAAACATTTGGTTGAAAAGTCTTAGAACATTTACCCACACTTCCAATATCCCAAAGATATGTCAGTGTGCTTGCCCAATCTTGTTTACATTTTTATTACTTGAGATTTAATTCACGTATCATTCAATTCATCCAATGACAGTGTACAGTTCAATCAGTTTTAGTTATTCACAGAGTTGTGCGACCATCACCACCATCTATTTTAAAGCATTTTCATTGCCCCAGAAAGAAACCCCGTACCCACTGGCAGTCACTCCTCCTCTCCCCTACTGTTAGCCTTAAGCAACCACTAATCTACTTTCTGTCTCTACTGGTTTGCCTACTCAGGACGTTTCATATAAATGGAATCATATACTACGTAGTCTTTTGTGACTGGCTTCTTTCTTAGCATAATGTTTTCGAGGTTCATCCATGTTGTAGCATGTAGTACTTCCTTTTCTTTATTGCCAAACAATATTCCATTGTATTTGCTCATTCTTTTTAAGAGTCTCTGTTTTGTTCTTTTCTTTTCTGTGATGCTGATTGCAGTATTTAGCAATTGGTTGGCACTCGTATCTCCCATCTGTGCACCCTTTAGTTCTAATGATCATTTTTTTGTAGAATTCTACTGAATTTATGAAGAAATCCAATTCAGTTCAATTCAACAGACACTGAGTGTTGAAATGTGCAAGGTTCCTTTCTAGAAAAGTTCTGGGGATACAAAGATGCATGCACACAGTCTCTGTCATCCAGGAGTTTACCATCTATTTATGAGAGCAGATCATGTTCCAAATCTATTTGGATGCAGATGTATAAATGTTTTAAAATTTTATTTCATGTGATTTTACATTTTTACCATGTCATTCTGTCAGCTGCCCCGAAACAGGAGCCATGGATTCTATTTCTTTTCTATATGGTAAGCTTAACAATAATTATAGCAGTTACCATTTGTTGCTGCTGTTGGTAGGGACTGTTGAGTCAGTTCCAACTCAGTGACCCTACATAAAACAGAACGAAACACTGCCGGGTCCCGTGCCATCTTTACTGTGTTACTGTGTGTTCATTTTATTTGATCCACAAAACTTATGAAGTAGTTATTGTCATTTGCATTTATCAATGAGGAAACTGAGACTTACTGGTTAGGGGCAGGGGTAGGACTTCAACCCAGGACTCTCTTACTTCAAAACTCACACAATAGACCGTTGTGCCATACGGGCCCCCGGTTGCATGGAGGGCATTCTTAGCAGCCAGTAAATAATATTAACCTCTTGACACTCTGACCAGCAGCTCTGCACATTGGTCTGAATGACCTGAATTAGTCTCTAGGGTGGAAGGATGAAGTCAGAGTGGCCCCAAGCCTTCATCCAGTGGCATTTGTGGTTGTGTCCACTCAATTATTCTCTTGACAATGGTGGAAAACATAATTCCCCAAACAGCTCTGCGTGGTACAAGAAATCATTGTACTTCGTCTTTGAAATCTACCATTTTGGAATCAAACTGTAGAAAATACTCTTAGGGATAACAACTTAGGAACCTAAGAGCAGCATGCCAAATGGCAGCATTTGAGAACATGGCCCCCCCCCCCCCCCCGTTTTGGGCCCCTAGAATGGTCCAACTACTTCCCTAAGACACACTTGGCTATGTTCCTGCTGTCATCATCAACAGCGTGGCAGGTTACATCCATAAACCTACATATCATGGTGAAGACAGTAAATATTAAATAATAATTTTAGTTTCTTTCACATTCACTGACAAGATAAAATCCTGGTACACAGGCTTTGAGGTCTAATTACTTTGTAGGCATTGAAACCAAACTGCTAGTTGAGACATTAATTGTGGAGCAGTTGGAGATGGAGTAGTAGGAAGTTGTTTTGAGCAGTAGCGTCACTCTGAAACTCCAAGTAAAGTGTGGAGCAATAAACACCGGTGGAAACTGCCGAAAATGGCTGAGCAAGAGAAGACTTGATGTGGAGGTGATATTGAATGGGGCTTCAGATCACTTACTGATTACTTTGGCAGACAAATAAGTGTTGAGTGAGTGACCCACTGAATTAATTCACTAATAAGCAGAAAATGTTGTCGGAAATGTTTAGTACAATGTGCAGATGATATTCATAGCACAGATGAAGGCCCAGAATCTTAATAGTAATTACAACATCAGCTAACATTTACTGAGCACTAGCTATGAGTCAGGGCTTATTTCAAGTGCTCAACATATCTTATTTAATCTTTACAACAAATTATGAGGCAGATACTATTATCCCCATTTTTTAAATGAGGAAATGGGCGCACAGAGAAGTTAAGTAACCTGCCCAACATCACAGTTAGTAGTGAACAAGCCTAGGATTTGCCAAGCATGGGCAGATTCACTATGCCATCCTCTAATCTTTTAGAGGTCACAGAGACTCAGTCTTGAAGAAATATCCAGAGATTATCCAATCCATAGTTTTCAAACTGCTCCATGAAACCATAGAAGTTGCTTTGGAAGTTCTACCAACAATTAAGTATTTGTGCCAAACGGGGATGAGTTCAGTTCCCCTGGGAAACTATTTGTTCCTTGGACCTGCTTTGTGTATTGGATTTCCACATCAGACTTTATTTTTTAACAAAACAGGGAAAGACCATCCCATTAGTATAGGTCAGGTGTTGACAAATGTTTTCTTTAAAGGACCAGGTAATAAATACTGGCCTTGTTGGCCATATGGTCTGTTGCACATAGTCTCTGCTATTGTAATGCAAAATGAGCATTATTTAAATGAATGATGGCTGTGTTCCAATAAAACTTCATTTACAAAAATAAGCTGTCGGCCAGAGTTGGCCTGTGGGCCCTGATTTGCTGACCTCTAGTCTAGATCATCTCCCTGTGGTCAAATGGAGTTTGCCTAAGCTTTCCAGATAGGTAGTTGTCTTGCTTGCTCACAGAAAGAAGGTATATCATCCGAGGTTTACCGATGCCTGTCAATCAGAAAGTCCATGTCACGTTTTCAGAGAAAAGGAAACTAATATGTATGAACGTGGACTTTGTGCCAGGTACTCTACTAAAAGTTCTACACCTGATTTAATCCCCATTGTAACAGTGTAGGAAACTGTGGTGGCATAGTGGTTAAGAGTTCAGCTGCTAACAAAAAAGTCCGCAGTTCAAATCCACCAGGCACTCCTTGGAAACCCTATGGGGCAGTTGTACCCTGTCCTATAGGATTGCTATGAGTGAGACTGGACTTGACAGCAGTGGGTTTAGTTTTTTTTGGTTTTTGTAACAGTGTAGGGTGAAAGGCAGGTTCTCTTTTAACAGGGAAAGAAACTGAGGTTTAAAGAGGTGAATCAACATGTCCCAGGTCACATAAAGAGGAGCTACAGCTAAGCCTAAGTCTCAATATACGCCATCACACCATACTGACATGGCTTAAAGCCACTTTGTTTGTCCTGTCATATAATATAGTAGAAGGTCATTGACAAGCTACCCTCAGTCTTTCTTCTCTAGAAGAAAAAAATTCAAGTTGACTTTATGGCCTCACTTTGCTCCCCCAGATGCTTCACTATCTCTATTAAGTTAGAGACTTAAAGACCAGTGCTACCATTTCAATATGGGTTTTCCCAAGGCGTAACACAGGAGGAGAATAACCTTGCAATTTCAACAAGCTGTTCTCTCATTTATGCTTTCTAGTCCTTTATTGTCTTTCTTAGCAGATTGCACTGGGGGCTTGTATTTTGCTGGTGATCCTCCATGACCCACATGTCTTTTATAAAGATCATTTTTTATCTCTATGCTTTTTTTCCACCTCCTGTACTTGTCTCTCTCAAATTCATACTATGTTGGGAAATTGAAATTCTAAGTCTTCAGTAACCTCCTTTTCTTCAGGTTTATTTAACGGCACCACCAGCCTGCTTATCTCCCACCAGTAGATAAAGAAAGATAATTTCTTCATCCTGCACGGGATAGGTGGAAAATCTCAGTCTGGAATGTTGATGGCTAGGTTACTATTCCAGAACGCATTTGTTGTCTTCTCTTGTGTTCACCCAAATGCCTTGGACTTGAGGACACGTAAAGAAGGACCTCTTATATCTATTTTCAATTCATTCTTGCTTGGTTTCTTTCACGAACAAATCACTGCCATTCAGCTGAAAATTGGATATTGGTGCCATCCCAGAAGTCAGTAACAGCACCGCCTCTAGTGGCTCTTGGCTCCAGAAAAATCCATGTCTGAGAACCACCGCAGTCTGCCTCCACAATGGAAGAGTGACCCAGCTGCCTGTGAAATGGAAGAGAAATCCATCGCACGTGGAAAACTCCGTCATCAATAAGCAGCTCTGCAGGCCTTTCCGTTGGTGACCAACCACAGAGCTGACTTTCTATCAAGAAGCAAACAGTCTTTAACTGTGATCAACCACTTCCATCACCTCCAAGACTGGCAGGTTTCCAATAAAGCCAATAGCCCCCTCCCCCAGGGTAAAGTCATCAGCAGGAGGCAGGCATTGTCTTTTAGCCTAGCAATTTGACAACAGTGTTAGCTTACACTCTATTAGCCAGCAGCTACACCCTGACCCCTGACCCTGACATTGACCTTAGACAGCCTTCTCCTGAGGTAGACTCTGATCATTTGAGGTGACCCGCCCTGCTGGTTAGCATGAGAGAGGGTCCATCAGGACCAAATGTTCTGTGAACGACAGAGCAGGGCTCTCTGGCCACCCCTGGTCCCAACAGGAGGCTTAAGGTTTGAAGTACAGAAACAAGCCCTAGTTGAACCCAAGATGGCAAAGGTGAAAGTTCAGAAGCATATCCATCAGCAGCCTGTCACCAGGGGACAATGTAAGAACTATGGAAGCTTTCACCACAGGGATAGCCGTTGTCTCCAGACAGTTCTGCTCCCTAATGGAAAAGACATATCAAAATATGGCTTACAAAATACAAAATAATGGACTGAGATGTACATTATATGAGGGTGTTAGATTGCAATGTACTTTACAGTGGAGGAATTAGATTGAAGTGTTATGCCAGGGTAGTTAGGTTGAAATATGGATCATACTAGGAATGGTAGCTTGAGATGTGCTTTATAACACAGTTGTTAAATTAAGATGTGCTCTTCAGTACAGGCATTAGCCTGAGATGTGCATTATAGCAAAGTTGTTAGGGGGAGATGTGGATTGCTCTTCGGGAGGGGGGATAGGAGAGAGGAGAATAACTTGGGTTGAATATTATTCAAGATTATGGAACGTCTCCCACCTTGTATGGATTTCAGGGGGTTGAATGCAGGGAGGAGTAGAGATCTTGGAGTATAATGTTCTTTCCCTTCTCCTTTCTCCACAGCCAAACAATCTGCCACTTTCCCCACTTTTCCTGTTAGGGACTTATGGGCCTCCCCCATCAATAAAAACATTAGCTCACTAAACAGCCTGATGGCTTTCCTTCCCTGGCTTAACCCTTCGGGAGCTGGGGTTTCCTTTGGATTTGTAAAGATATTGATCCCAGATAATGTTTGCCTTTCTAACTCTCTCTTCCTCAGTCTTGATGGATAGGTTCAGGGCTACATCTCGGCAGCCAACTCACCGCAGCTACCCAGGGAAAGAGGAATGGAAAGGAAGGCAAGTGTTCAGTAGTTAACACCATTTAAATCCTTTCCCTGGGATGGATAGGCAGAAATACTGTGGCTGGGGAGGAATGCAGGAGCTACAGTCGCTTTAAATCAGCACAAGATTTCACTTTCAGTTTTTCTCAGTCTTGTCCTGATCCCTCCACCAATATTTCTTTAGCTTATCTTAGAGAGTTTTAGAATTTCTAATTAACATCAGCTAGCATCTTGAGGTTGGCCACCCCGAGCTGCATTTTTAAAGACTCCCTTTTCAGCTAAAGGAGAATGTGCTTTTCTATGAAATCATCAACATAGTGAATACAGGTAGCTCTGTTGTTTGCTTGTGACACTGGCCTACATGGTAATGACCTTAATAAACCCTTCCACCGGGTCCAAGACTTATCTGGGAAAAATAGCGGAGAGGATGGAAGGGTCGTCTTGCTTATTAACCACTTGTCCTACAAAGGTTTGCCGATCATCTCCCCAACAATGTTTTTGTCCTTTCTTCTCTTTTTTAGCTCAGAAAGTATAATTTACAGCCTCCAGAAGTCTAGCCCAGTGTGACTGGATGGTGTCCAGCTTTACCAGAATCAGACAGGTGAGTTCTAGCCTTCTTGTTCCTCAGTGAAAGAAAATGTTATACCAGGTGAGTTAATGCAGTCATAAAGACTAACCAGCCAGACAAGGAAGCCAAACAAAGCCAAACAGGTCAAAGGAAATTGCAGTGTTACTAGACACCTCTCTTATGCCTTAAGGTTTCGGGGAAGAGGCAAGCGGGCTTTTCTGTGTGCATTTTTCAGGCCATATTACTCTACTTAGAAAAGTGGGTTTGCTGCAGGACAACAGCATCTATCTTCCCTGGGCATTTCCTGGTGAAGCACTCTTTACAAGTTCGCCTTATTCTCTAGCCTGGTATGTTCTCTTCTCAGTGTCCGTTCCCGCCTCATTTTCTGGCATCACAGTTTCCTTAAAAATAGGCTATGAGGGCTATTTCTAACCTCCACCAAGGGATCTGTCCAGCCAGACTCCCATGGGATGTAGGAATGAGCTTAAAACCAATGTTGGAGAAGAAAGGAAAGGGTTGGCTTATTCCCAGACCCAGTTTTTAAACAAATCTTCTGTTGGGTCAAGTAAGATGCTTGGGGCTCCTCGCTAGAAGAGGAATTACAAAGCTTCTCTTTAAACACTGCCTGAAATCCCACCCTAAAAAAGAAACGCAACAGTATTTGATAGAATCGTGGTAGCCTGGTAGTTAGCAGCAGTTTTGGAGTCAGTCCCACTCCCACCATTTAATTTATTTGTGAGTTTGGGCAAGTCACTGGACCTTTCTGAACCTCGATTTCTCTATCCATAAGATGGGTCTGATAGTATCTACCTCACAGGGATATTACGAGGATCAAACAGGCTAATGCGTTAAAAAAAAAAAAACAATAAAGCTTAGTATTGTACCTGCCACAGGGTAATCGCTCAACAAATGGTAGCTATCAGCTTTATCATTTTACTAGCATACCAGCAACTAGCGGAGCAATGTTCCAAGTTACCATGGGCTTTGTGGTACTGACTTAGCACACACCACACCCACCCTCATGGATTCATTAACACATCTGGTTTTAGAAAGACACTGTGTCTCTTAGTTCACTCCTTTACAAGGCTACTGTTTATGAGGATTTTCCCTGTACAGGAAGAGGGGCCGCCCTGCCAATGAGGGGAGAAATAGATTACAACGGCCTCACTGATGGAATATAATCTCCCCTCTGTACTCACTGGTAACTAGCCATGATTGTATTTCAAAGGTAACAGTTCATCTCCACCACAAGTATTGGCGTGCAGTCCATAAATAGGGCCTAATGTGATCCGACAGGCCTGATTTCTCTAGATATATATTAAAACAACATGCCTAGCACTCATGGCTCGAAGGTCCTGACCTTTAACAAGGACTTATGACGTAAGTCAACCTGCCCAGGAGAGCTAGCAGGGCAGAAGGCCAGAGGGACAAGGTCATCGGCTAATGAAGTGGTCAGCATTGAGTTTCTGTCACTCAGCTGGTTAAGAGGAAACTGAGAGGGAAGTAAAAGAAAATGGGAACATTTAAGAAACAAAGGGAAGGACCACATTTGAGCTAATGTTCCAAAGGTGAACTGGTGTTGTCAGAGGGCCAGGTGGCAGAAAGCAGTTCATCAGTGCCTTCATTGTGGTCTCGTTCAATTTTACCTTCTGAATATGAGCTGGTTGAAAGAGTGTTTGGAAGAAGTTAACTCTATATAAATCTCAAATTATGATGAAAATGAGCATGTAGTAAACAAGCCTGTTCTTTGGTTCAGATATGCTCCAGACACATAATGTGGAAAGTGGTCGAGAGTATTGGCTCTCTGTGACCTGGGAAAACTACCTGCTGAGCTTTGGAAACACACTGGAAAGCTGGGATGGTAAAGGTACCTACCTCAAAGGGTGGACGGTAGAATTAAACGAAAAAATTCATGTAAAGGGCTTGGTAGCACAGTGCCTCGCACAAAGTGACCACTCAGATGTTAGCAATTATTATGCTATTCTGTGTGCTCTAATAATTTTAGAAAGTGTGTTGTTTTTGTTAATGGATAGTTAAGTTGTATGTTGTAGCCAGACGCAGTTCTACAAATTTTCCTAGTACTTAGAAATTCATAATTTCTAATGCTTCACATTCGTGAAACACTTTGAACATTTTAGCCATTTACCTAGTCAACAAGCGTTTATTGAAAATATCGTGTGCTGAGTGATGTGCTAGGTCCTGGCAATATCATTGTACTGAATCAGAATTGTTCTTGACTTTATTCTTTATTTAGTCTCACTGGGGAGGCAGAAACATCACGATTTAGAGCATAAGTGGTAGTATATTACAGGAACGTGGTATGGGGTGAGAGCAACCAACCCTTCTTGAGAAGGTCAGGGAGAAGTCAAAAAGACAAGGGTTTTCATATCTGTTATACCACTTGATCCTCCAAATGATCCTTCAGGCAGGTAAGGCAGGTGTTGCTTTCCTTGTTCATTTTTTGTATAAAAATGTTGAGACCCAGTTAGGTTATTACTTGCCTTTGTTTTCAACAGTAACTGGGAGAACTGAGACTGTTATCCCAATCTGCAGGCTTCTCAGCAGCATCAGGATGAATCGTGACCACTGATGGCTATCTTAAGTCCAAAAACGATTCTCTTTATTGGCCCTTTCATCATAGCCAGATTATGAGTCAACTCCTGAGCGTCCCAAGGCACAAAGTGTCAGAGTGTTTCAATTCCATTTCCTGAGCCATTAAAAAGATTATTTCAATCCTTTTCTATCTTATTTCCAAAAGTGAAGCAGTATGGTTTAGTGGAAGAAGCACTGGCGGGAGAGGTTGGGGACCAGCACACTGGTCTCACACCACCATGGTTTCACTTGAATCCCATGGCCCCCTGATGTCTCAGCTCCCCAGATAAAGAAACTTTTCTTCATATTCCCTGCCTGCCTCTGCTTTGCAAAGATGATATGAGGATGACTAAAAGCATTGATCTTAGGAAGCACTTTGAATGTTTAGTGGGGAGCATAAGGTTCCAGTGGAAATGATTATCAAATTAGACTACAATTGCTTGGGAATAAAGAGTTGAAGCACCATGAAGGCAACCAATTCTTACTACTGTCACGACCCAGACAACATTTTTCCCCAAGATTCAGATCCTTAGGTCTTTTTTGAGTTTGGAGACTCTGGCAGATCAGCACAACTATTTATATACTATTAACCAAGGTTAATAGTTGCTCTCTTTGTTTTTTCTTTCAAAAATGAACCTAACTTTAGGCTTTTTTCTTGTTAAAAACATAATGTATAATATCTTGAAAAATGTAAGCAATTTTTAGAAGTACAAAGAAAATTAAAATCACCCCAAATTCCACCACCCACCTATGCAAACACTTTAACCACAACTATATCTTATCAGATGTCAAATATATATATGTGTATATATGTATTTATTTATGTGTGTTATTTTATGTAGGCAGTATCATATTATTCATGCTATCCACAACATACCATGTCAGTGAATTTGTAGATTTAAGTAGTCCTTTTTAATGGCTTCATTGCATTCCAGTGTCTGGATATACCATCATTTATTTAACTAATCCCCTACCACTGAGTAGTAATGTTATTATAAACAGTGCTCTGATAAGCATCTTTGTGCTTTGTGAATCTTACCAGTTGTCTCCTTAAGATAAATTCTTCCAAGTGGAATTGCTGGCGAAGTTGTCCCCTTCACCCAAACTTTAAGAGATTCACATGGAGTAGTAACGGAATAAAAGGACAATGACTAGCCAAACTGAACCGTCCCACCAACCCTGGTGACCTGTGACGATCGCAGGAGCCCTTACTCCTTAATCTATGGGGAGCTAATGGTGAGAGAAGGTGAATTTTCACATCCCTGAGATTAAGCATCATGACATGCGTTACTAGAACTAGATGCTTGTTTTCTTTTACTCTCCACCTGTCATTCCTCTCTTGTCCTGGCCTGTGGAGACATTGCACGCTGTGCAGCTCACTCTGCGGCCAATGGAGCCATACTTCATCCCTGAATCTTTAACCAGCAGCCAGTGGATTCCATCTTCTGTTGGGTTTTCTTCCTGGTTGATTTCCTCCATACTGGAGGCCCAAAAGTTGATTAACTTCTTTGAGTAAAAGTAGGCACTGGAGCCAGCCAAGCAGTGAGTCGAGTTGGGTGATTACACTGCAGTGTTTTAATTTGCCTTTGGACAAACTCTTATAAGCTTTCATGAGAAAATCTCCCATTAGATTTAGTCATTTAATTTAAGAACAGTTGGGAGAGGAAGATGAACTAAGATGACAGATGGAGGAATGCAGATGTACTTCTTAGGGGAACTCAAAAGCACTCTGAGGATTTGGCATCCAGGGAAGCACAGTCTTCAGCCTCAATTGCTTGTGCCTGTGGACTTGAGAAATTTTCATTCTCTGGGGCCATTGAAGGAATCACTGAAATACAGGGATCCTCTCAGATGACAAGCAGGTTTCATTGTTTTCTCCCGTCTATAAAATGGTAACAAGGTCAACTAAAGAATCAAATATCCACCCCCCCCACCCCGACACACACACCCCAAGTGCAGCAAATACTAAAAGCAAAAATTTGAGTAGCCCTGTAGGAAGGCAAAACAAACCAAAAAATAATAGCAAGGTTGCTATTAGAGAGAAGTTCCCTTTGGTTACATTGTCACAAAGATAGCTTTTTTTTTTTTTTTTTTTAATTCCGTGCTCACTCTGGTTTCCTTCAAACAGATTTTCTGGACATCCTAATTTGGCATTTTTATAATTCAACATCTATTATTTTTTTAGGGCCATAGTTATTATTTTCATTATAATTTAAAGCTTCCTAATATACTCAGATGTCACAGGGCACCCAAAAGAAATAAATAAAAACAACTTGCCATTTTAAAAAGCAGTGTGTTTATTCGGAAGTCCTACAAGTCACTCAACCAAGACATCATAAAACCTTCAGATAAACTAAAACGGAAACAAAATAAGATGTCCGTTCTTAATTTCCTTAGAAGGCAAGCAGGAGAACACCGCAGCCAGCTGAATGCTGGCCTGAGAAGTCTCAGAATGATTTCATTACTGAGTTCGGGAACTCCATTGTATGTCTTGACAACCACACTTCATATCGCAGTCTGCATAGCCCTTGTTTTAGGATTACAATCCCTGAGCCTGGTGAAATTTTAGTCAATAAGAGGTCAGTCTATCAACTAATTTGGCAAAGAATAAAAGAGGGGGGCATGGTAGAGGCTGGGAAATTCCAACCTACTATATACTTCATCCGGTTGACTTTGGATGGCCTTTCTCCAGTTTAGTATCTATAAAGCAAATTCAGGTCTCATTAGCTCTGATAGTGTAAAATATAGAATTGCTAAAATATCAAAGTCTAGTGATTTTACATTTGGAAGGCAAAAGAAATTTCAAAAAAACTCCATAAATTTCCCACATGTGAGTTACCATAACAGAAAACAGTAAAATCATTTTCAAACCACTTACTGCTAGTATTCTCCACGTAATCAGAGCTGTTATGGTTTGTTAAGCAACAGAATTATCTAGTGGGCTGGAGGTTTATGCTGCTCCAAAGACCTTCTAGCCACACTCGTATGAAAACAGTAAGTATAGAATCCATCGAACAAACATAGTCAGAATTCCCAAAAGGAAGCATCTATTCCCTCCACCCTGAGAATTGTCTTAAAGAGTTTAGGGTGACTCTCTTTGGGACCCAAAGAGGTGAACTGTATTATTCAGATCACTCCAGGTCCTAAGAGCAAGGCAGAGAGTGATTCTCAGGGTGTCAAAGAATGAGCTCCCAGAGATCTTTGTCCTGACTGTGGAAGAAATATGACCAAAAAGAAAAAGAGGAAGTAGTTAGTTAGTTAATTAGTTGATCCCCATGGTGGCAAACTCAGGTAGCTCATGGGCTGAGCAAAGAATATAAATAAGTGAAGTGGGACTGGTGGAAGGCAATAGGGAGAGGTGGGGACTTTGGAAAACACATGCAGCAGCCTACGGGCAGCTGCTACTCAACTCCAGCTGTTGGTTCCCTGGCCCAATATATCCAGAATTTCAATTTATCAAGATAAGCTGAAAATATTGATGTTCCATGTGAGATATCTCAGATTTTAAATGTTGGCAATCAATTTGATTCAAACATCCACACAGCATACAGACTAAACAGAAAACTCCAACTGCCATAATCAGCCCATGGGTCATAAGTTTGCAACCTCTAAGAAGGAGAAGTAAACAGTTGGGGATGAAAATTGCAATAGGTTCTAAAACATGAGATGGGTAATTTACATTAAAGAGTTATTTCACTGTCTTTATATAATGGGAGAGTCTCAAGTCTTTATACTAATTCCCATCTCTAAAGGGAAATATGTATTTTTCTCTCCCATTCAATCAATGTCCTGGAGCCTAAAATAACTTTTATTTTGCTCCATTCTTTCTGATTCTCTTTGTTTAGGCTTTGTGAGTACTGGGGCTGGTGAATGAACTCTGGGTGTACTGAGCTAAGCAAAGCTTACGGTCTCTTAGCCTTCTGAGATAGGGATGGATAGATGCATAGAAAGTGTTTGTAGAAGGTGGAAACATGTATTCAGCCTATTTGCAAGAGCGCTTAGATGAAACCGTCTATGTATCTATGTTTACTAGTCATTTAAGGATATTCCTATAGTACCCTGGCATTTCTTATTAAAAATGTTGACCTTCAGAGAGTGTATCAGTTAGCCTTTACTAAGTAATGCTGCAATAGCAGACAATCCTCAAGTCTCAGTGACTTACAACAAAGATATATTTTTCACTCACAGGTTGGTTGCATCTTTCCTCCATTTTCTGTATGCTGAGACTTGGGCAAACAGAGCAACTCCTCCCTGGCTTCGTATTATTTTCATGCTAGACAGGAGAAGAGAAGCCACACAATGGCTTTCAAAACTTCTGCTCAGAAGTAGCATACATCACACTCACATGTTATTGGCCAAAGCAAGTCAGATGGCCAAACCTGACGAGTCAAGAGAAGTATAATCCTCTCACAGGGAGAGGTGATACTTGGGAAAAATAAAACAATCTCTCACACGGGGCATTGCCTCAGGCACTTTAAAAGAGAAAAATAACAGGGAAGTTTCCCAGCAGCTGCTACTGGAGAAACAAAACTAACCTTCAGGCACAATTCTGACCTCAAAGGGACTGCTAAAGTAATATGAGAGGTGAGTGGTTAAGAGCATTGTATCTGGAGTCAGACTTCCAGGGTTCAAGTCCCGGCTCTACCGCTTATTAGCTGTACGACCTTGGGTATGTCACTCAACACTTCTGTGCCTCAGTTTCCTCCTGTAAGCATACCTATCTCATAGGACTGTTTGACACATAGTACGAGTTGACTGTTACTACAGTGGTGGTGACTGGAAAGCCAATCATCCAAATGCATCTCAGCCAAAACCTCTGTCATAGCTGGATTCCTCTAGGTCTTTTCAGCTTTAAGAATGCCGTATTAAAATGCAGGTACTTCTGGACAATGAATAAGGAAGACCAAAGAAGAGTTGATGCCTTTGAATTATAGTGTTGGTGAAGAATACTGAATATATCATGGACTACCAAAAGAACAAACAAATCTGTCTTTGAAGAAGTACAGCCAGAATACTTCTTAGAAGCCAGGATAGCGAGAGTTCATCCCCTGTACTTTGGACATGTAATCAGGAAGGACCAGTCCTCAAAGAAGGACATCGTGTTTGGTACAGGGTCAGTGAAAAAGAGAAAGACCCTGAGCAAGATAGACTGACACAGTGGCTGCAACAGTGGGCTCAAACATAGCAACAATTGTGAGGATGGCACGGGACCAGGCAGTGTTTTATTCTGCTGTATGTAGGGTCGCTATGAGTCAGAACCGACTCGACGGTACCTAACAACAGCTTCTGGGGTGGATAAAACCTTAAGTTCTTGTCAACTAATATCTTGCCAGGGATTACCTTGAGAGAAAGTTCCAGTAGATTGGGATCTAGGAGAAGGTCCTGTAGACAAGAGACAGAGAAAACAGAAGTTGCGAGCCCCCAAAATAAACTTCCCACACCTGTTAGTCTTACCAATAGCTGCTCTGACCACCTCTGATGGGTTCTCATCCTGGAATACACATTAGAATCCCTGAGGCATGCCCAGGCCACATCCCAGACCAATGGCATTGAAATCTCTGTGAGTGGGGTGCAGGACTTCATACTTTTTAAAGTTCTCCCAGCGATTCCTATGTGCAGCCAAGTTAGATCAGCACTGAAGTAGCCTACCTCCCACTTAGAGCACCTCATTGCCTTCTTCTTTTCCCAGATTTTACTCCACCATGGATCTGCATTAACCCATTTCTCCATGGTGATCTGGCTGCAGTGACCAGTAAAGAAACACTTGCTGACAAAGAAGAGGGGAAGATACGGCCAAAGTTGAGCATTTGTCTTTCTGTTCCTCCTGATTGATCACTTTATACAATAATAAAACTTTTAAAAGGTTGAACCTGAACTGAGGCTGTGACTGTGACACAATTAATCAAACTCTTGAAGAATCGTGTTACATTATGTGCTTCAAGCATTGATCCACTTCAGTAAAAGTTGGCCTGAAATACAACCTAGACACAGGATATTGGATCTGTAAGAAATGGCCGGGATGCTGTCAATTGCTTTGTGACTGTGTGCAATATGTGGCCCTGCAGCAGGCCAGATCATAAAGCAGGATGAATTCCAACACATCAGAGAGGACGTCAGCCAGTCCCCAACTTGTCCCAAATTGCTAAGAGTGAAAGAACAGAGAAGAGAGGACTGATTATGGTGTGTTGCTCAAACCTACCATCACTGCATATAGATAATAATAATACTGTTCATCTACAAGGCTCCCGGTCTCCTTACCTGTTCTTGAATTGATTACAAACAATGCCTGAATCCCTGGCACAATAAAGTTCTCCACCTCAGAAGCATATTTTTGGGGTCCCCTCTAAATCTAAATTTTATATAGTACTACAAATGTAGAATATACATTTATGTATAAATGTATATGATTCGTATATTTTGAGGCTCTGTTGTTAGATGCATATATATTTAAATTGTTATACCTTCTTGATGAGTTGACCTTTTTATTATTATATAATGTCTTTCTTTGTCTCTTATAACAGTTTTTTACTCAAAGTCTATTTTTTTTTTTTTTTCTGATATTAGTGTTGTTGTTAGGTGCCATCAAGTTGTTTCCGACTCATAGTGACCCGGTACACAACAGAACGAAACACTGCCCGGTCCTGCACCATCCTCACAATCGTTATGCTTAAGCCATTGTTGCAGCCACTATGTCAGTCCGTGTCACTGAGGTCTTCCTCTTTTTTGCTGACCCTCTACTTTACCAAGCATGATGTCCTTCTCCAGGGACTGATCCCTCCTGACAACATATCCAAAGTATGTGAGACATAGTCTTGCCATCCTTACCTCTAAGGAGCATTCTGGTTGTACTTCTTCCAAGACAGATTTGTTTGTTCTTTTGGCAGTCCATGGTATAGTCAATATTCTTCTCCAACACCACAATTCAAAGGTGTCAATTCTTTGTTCTTCCTTATTCACTGTCCAGCTTTCACATGTATAGGAGATGGCTTAGGTCAGGTACACCTTAGTCTTCAAGGTGACGTCTTTGCTTTTCAACACTTCAAAGAGGTCTTTTGCAGCACATTTGCCCAATGCAATGCGTCTTTTGATTTCTTGACTGCTGCTTCCATGGGTGTTGATTGTGGATCCAAGTAAAATGAAATCCTTGACAATTTCAATCTTTTCCCCATTTATCATGATGTTGCTTATTGGTCCAGTTGTAAGGATTTTTTTTTCTTTATGTTGAGGTGTAATGCATACTGAAGGCTGTAGTCTTGGTCTTCATCAGTAAGTGCTTCAAGTCCTCTTCACTTTCAGCAAGCAAGGTTGTGTCATCAGCATAAAGCAGGTTGTTAATCAGTCTTCCTCCAATCCTGATGCCCTATTCTTCTTAATATAGTCCAGTTTCTCAGATTATTTGCTCAGCATACAGACTGAATAAGTATGATGAAAGGATACAACCCTGGTTTCACCTTTCCTGACTTTAAACCAAGCAGTATCCCCTTGTTCTGTTTGAAAGACTGCCTCTTGATCTATGTACAGGTTCCTTACAGGCACAACTAAGTGTTCTGAAATTCCCATTCTTTCCAATGTTATCCATAATTTGTTATGATCCACACAGTCGAATGCCGTTGCATAGTCAATAAAACACAGGTAAACATCTTCATGGTATTCTCTGCTTTTAGCCAGGATCCATCTCACATCAGCAATGATATTCCTGGTTCCATGTCCTCTTTTGAATCCGGCTTGAATTTCTGGCAGTTCCCTGTTGATATATTGCTGCAGCCACTTTTGAATGATCTTCAGCAAAATTTTATTTGCGTGTGGTATTAATGATATTGTTCAATAATTTCCACCTTTGGTTGGATCACCTTTCTTGGGAATAGGCATAAATATAGATCTCTTCCAGTCAGTTGGCCAGGTAGCTGTCTTCCAAATTTCTTGGCATAAACAAGTGAGTACTTCCAGCGCTGCATCCATTTGTTGGAACACCTCAATTGGTATTCCATCAATTCCTGGAGCCTAGTTTCTTGCCAGTGCCTTCAGTGCGGCTTAGACGTCTTCCTTCAGTACCATTGGCTCCTGCTTATATGGTACTTCCTAAAATGATTGAACGTTGACCGATTCATTTTGGTATAGTGACTCTGTGTATTCCTTCCATCTTCTTTTGATGCTTCCTGAGTCTTTTACTATTTTCCCCCATAGAATCCTTCAACATTGCTACTCGAGACTTGAATTTTTTCTTCAGTTCTTTCAGCTTGAGAAATGCAGAGTGTGTTCTTCCCTGTTGGTTTTCCATCTCTATGTCTTTGCACATGTCATTATAATACTTTACTTGAGCTGCCCTTTGAAATCTTCTATTCAGCTCTTTTACTTCATCATTTCTTCCTTTCGCTTTAGCTACTTGACATTCAAGAGCCAGTTTCAGAATCTCTTCTGACATCCATTTTGGTCTTTTCTTTCTTTCCTGTCTTTTTAGTGACCTCTTGCTTTCTTCATATATGATGTCTTTGATGTCATTCCACAGCTTGTCTGGTCTTCCATCATTAGTGTTCCATGAGTCAAATCTATTCTTGAGATGGTCTCTAACTTCAGGTGGGATATACTCAAAGTCGTACTTTGGCTGTCATGGACTTGTTCTAATTTTCTTCAGTTGCAACTTGAACTTGCACATGAGCAATTTATGGTCTGTTCCACCATCAGCCCCTGGCCTTGTTCCAACAGACAATATTGACCTTTTCCATCATCTCTTCCGCAGATGTAGTCGATTTGATTCCTGTGTATTCCATTTGGCAACGTCCACATATATAGTCGCCACTTATGTTGGTGAAAACAGGTATTTGCAATGAAGAAGTCGTCGGTCTTGCAAAATTCTATCATGCGATCTCCGTCATTGTTTCTGTCACCAAGGCCATATTTTCCAACTGCTGCTCCTTCTTCTTTGTTTCCAAGTTTCCCATTCCAATCTCCAGTAATTATCAATGCATCTTGATTGCATGTTCAATCAATTTCAGACTGCAGAAGTTGGTAAAAATCTTCAATTTCTTCATCTTTGGCCTTAGTGGTTGGTGTGTAAATTTGAATAATAGTCATATTAACTGATCTTCCTTGTAGGCATTTGGATATTATCCTATCACTGACAGCACTGTACTTCAGAATAGATCTTGAAATGTTTTTTTTTGACAATGAATGCAACACCATTCCTTGTCAAGTTGTCGTTCCTGGCATAGTAGACCATATGATTCTCTGATTCAAAATGGCCAATACCAGTCCATTCCAGCTCACTAATGCCTAGGATATCAATGCTTCTGCATTTCATTTTATTTTTGACGACTTCCAGTTTTCCTAGATTCATACTTCATACATTCCACCTTCCAATTATTAACGGATGTTTGCAGCTGTTTGTTCTCATTTTGAGTCGTGCCACATCAGCAAGTGAAAGTGCCAGTAGCTTGACTCCATCCACATCATTAAGGTCGACTCTACTTTGAGGAGGCAGCTCTTCCCCAGTCGTCTTTTGAGTGCCTTCCCACCTGAGGGCTCATTTTCTGGCACTATATCAAACAATATTCTAGTGCTATTCATAAGGTTTTCACTGGCTAAATCTTTTCAGAAGTAGATTGCCAGGTCCTTCTTCCTAGTCTGTCTTAGTCTGGAAGCTCAGCTGAAACCTCTCCGCCATGGGTGACCCTGTTGGTATTTGAATGCCAGTGACATAGCTTCCAACGTCACAGCAACACGCAAGTCCCCACAGTATGACAAACTGACAGACACGTGGGAGGGTATTAGTTTAGCTACCCTTTATTGGCATCAATCCAGTAACAATACCCAGCATCTCTGTATGGTGCCTTCCAGTTAACCAAGCACTTAAACATCCCCAGTCTCATTTGCGTCTCACAGCAGCCCCAGGGGTAAGTCAGCCAGGATTTGTTATTCCCATTTTATAGAAGAGGAAACTTGCTGGAGAAGTGATTTGAGTTGCCCAGGATCATAGAACTCATGGTAGAACTGGAACACCTGGTTTTAAGACTTGGATCCCCAGGCTTTCAGCAACTCCTTGCTCCAGACAACATGCAACACTGGAAAGGGAATCAGATCTTGCACTGACCCTAAGCAAAATCACATTATGGGCAAAGAACCTTTGATGCCTTCCTTATCCCCTTTGTCAGCCTTCCCTTCTCCAGGCGTCCCTCCTTCCCTGTGCCTTCCCATTGTTTCAGCTCAAGCTTTCACCTAGCATCTCAGGCTCCAGGAGTCTCTCTCTTGCTCCCCCACTGGTTTTATCTGCCCAGTAGGAAGAATCAGAAGATGTGTCCTCAAAACCCCAGCTTGCCTGTGTGAGACCTGGCTGTGTGATCTTGGGCAATTTACATTATACCTTTAAGTTTCTTCCTCTGTAAAACAGGATTATTACTAGAACCTACTTTTTAGGGCTATATGGAGTATTATATGAGTCATGTATGTAAAACACTCCAGATACTAGATACTCAAAAATGAAAGTTGTTTTAAAAGGCATTTATATGTATGTATTAATTATATATAATAGGTATAATAGCTAACATTTTTCAGGACCTACTGCATTGTTCTAATTCCTTTCCTGTGTGTTTTTCACTAATTTCTCACGGCAACCCTATGAAGCAGGTATTATTATTATGCCACTTTACAGGTCGGCAGTTTGAATCCACCAGCTGCTCCTTGGAAACCCTATGGGGCAGTTCTACTCTGTCTCATAGGGTTGCTATTGAGTCGGAATCTACTCAATGGCAACGGGTTTACAGGTGAAGAAACAGAGAGGTTAAATAGAGCCAGCAGGGGATAGAACTTGGATTTGAGCCTAGGTGGTCTAACTCCAGAGCCAGCACTCTTAGGTTAGCCATGAAACTATAATGCCCTCAGTTGGAAGGGGTGGATAACAAATGTTATATCATTGCTCATGCTGTTTTCATTTTTAAATATCTTAGAGTAAAATAAATAGCTTAGAACTGGCCCACAGATTTTCCAAGGAGCAGCTGGTAGATTCAAACTGCTGACCTTTTGGTTAGCAGCCAAGCTCATAACCACTGAACCACCAGAGCTCCAGCTTATGCCCGTAGTACTTATATGGAAAAGACTCAATCTACAGTGGTGGGGTGTAAGGTATCATAGCAAAGAAGACACAATCCATAGGAAGGAGGACTTTCTAGGTGCTGCTAAAATTATACTAAGAATATCCTTTTTAAATTGGGGGAAGGAATCACAAGGAAACGTGAACAGATGGTTTGTGTGGAAACGAACTGGGCAAGGGTGAAGGTGGCGGGATTTTTACTTTTCATTTTGTACTTTTCTGAATTATTTGAATTTTCAAACCCAGCTCCACAAGATGGTTTTGTTTATACCAACAGGATTTATCTGAGCAATGAAACTATCATTTTAGTTTATTTGTTATTTTCCTCACTTCATTAAAAATTAATCAGTCATTTTTTTTAAAAAAAATTATGCCACAAAACCCACCACTTCCTCCCCTTTGTTGTCACGCTCCTTGCCCTCAAGTTGCTTATCGTCTCAAAGTGGAGAAAAGACCTAGCAGACGAAAGGGTTGGCACATCCAGCATGATGGGATATAATTAAGTACCCAAGAACGCAGAGCCGTCTCTTGAGGCTGTAGGAGTGCAGCTCTCTTTCCAAACATGGTATTTTCCCTGATGTTTTTTTTTCTCCACTAGAAATTTTCCACTTTAATTATGTGGGTTAGGTTAGAGGAGTTCACCTTCGGAACTTTAAATGCGCAAACAGCTAATCCCTTCCATAAGACACATTTCTGGTAAAGCCCAAAGATAAATGTTTACAGCCTATGCTGGGATAATACAACCCAGTGAAATTCAGAATGATTTAAGCATTATGTGCCCATGCCCTAAGAAACAATTTAGGGAGAGCTCTAGCCTCTACGTTCTGGAATTCTGGCCTTGGTTCTCACAAACAGTGGAATCGCTGACAGTGCTCATAGGTTAGGTTTTTCCCCCCTTTTCCTGGTTTTGCCTTAAATAGGAGGAGGATGGTAATTAGAACCATACTTAAAATATTAAGTCTACTACCTAAAGGAATGAAGTTTATTAAAGTTGCTAAGCATTAAGTACAGCAACTCAGACTAGCCTGAGCACACTTCCCAAATATTGGTTGAAAGGGGCTTGAGCATAAAAACTGGTGTGTGTGTACACACACACACACACACACACACACTATCTCTCACACATCAATAGATTGATGTATCAATAAATAGAGTACATTTTTTAAATAGCTAGCTTTTGACAAGCACAGAGCAAACATGACCCCCTAATTAAGGTACTTAGAAGGGTTGTTAATCACAAAATTTTGAAATGGCCTTGTTAGGCCTCAGAGAATAGGGACCAATACTACATATCACTTTACCTCTTTGAGCCTCAATTTCCTCATTAGTCAGATGGGGTCAGTGACATCCAACACGGAAGGTTGTGGGAAAAGTTGAAGGAGACACCCAGCACTGTACCCTACACAAAGTAAGTGGGTGCTTAGTCAGTGTAAGTGCCCTTTTTCATGGGGGATTTCCTATGAAATTGAATTGATGAGAGATAAGGGCTCTTCTTCTTCCCAGCAGGGCTGGATGGAATCTATGGATCAGTCCAGGTAGTTCCAAGGATGATCAGGGAGTATTCAGTCACCATCCTTCTCTCCTACACCTAAAGTCTTAAGGAAAGGACAGCATAGTGTAGTGGCTACAAGCTCAGTTATGGGTCCAAATGCCAGCTTTGAACCTTGGACTACACACGCCACCATCCTGAAGGGTGTTGTGACGAATGAATGTGATCGTGAGTGACACGTGCTCAGCATGCAGTAAGTTTTTGACTGCAGTTGGCCCCTCAGCTCTCCAAGGACTCCTCACAGAGGAACCTGCCAGGGGCCAAGGTACCCTGCAAGCTAAAAGTGAGGCTGAGCTGCCTTTCAGGAGAACCTAGACTCACTGGGGAATCCCTGGGTAGTGCAAACGGTTAACACGCTAAGTGAAAGGTTGGAAGTTTAAGTCTACACAGAAGCAACTCTGAAGAAAGGCCTTGGTAATCTACTTCTTAAAAAAAAATAATCAGCCACTGAAAATCCTATGGAGCACAGTTCTACTCTGGCACGAATGGGAACATCATGAGTTGGAGTCCACTCGAGGGCAATTGGTAGACTCACCGGGAAAACTCACCAATGCAATGAGATATGGTGATAGTCCCCACATTCTGCCCATTTGTTCGACTTAGGGTCCCCTTCATTCAGTACTTTCTGAGGACTTGGTATGGTGGGCGGTCCAGGGGTGTCCTGAAAAGCAGCATGGGCAAGACGTGATTTCATCATGCTTGGAAAGAAAGACCTTCCTTATGTGTTTGTTTTCAAAGTTCCTTGAAGAATTCCTTCAAGGATTTCTTAGAGCACACTGCCTGGTGCATAGTTGATATGCAATAAGTATTTGTTGAATGAATCATTACAAATCAAAAAACCAAACCTGTTGCCATCGAGTCGATTCTAACTCATACCATTTACTGAGCTGCTATTACGTGCCAGCGCTGTACTCCAATAAAATCTTAACTTCATTATTTCATTGTAACTCTACAAATGAGAGGGAGGCATTAGAGTCTAAGAGATAAGAGAACAGGCTTTGGAGTCATAGTTTGAACTAGCCCTCCATCCTTCATTCTACCTGGTGACCTTTGGAAAAATATTTAAATTCTCTGAGCTTTGGTTTCCTCATCTGTAAAATGAACGTAATACAGTAAAACTTGCAAAAACAGGAACCTGTGTAAGGCATAAACTTGTCAGAGAAGCAAAACTCAAATATTTTCCACTAATTCAGAGCAGTAGAAAAGTGGTAAGACTATACCATCAAAGGTGGAAAACTTGTGAGACCCAGAAAAACAAGGCAGTCCCATTGAGTTCCAGCTCTCATAGATTTCGCTGTACAATATCTACATCCTGTGATGATTAAAAGCACACACACACACAGTCACTTAGCTGTGTCTAGCACCTAGTACATACTGAAAAAAAAAAGGAAAAAATATTATCATAGCAACCCAGTGAAAAACTCCTTACAACGATATCCTCTGACAAAAGTTCGTTTAGCCTCTTCCTTCTCTGCATCACAAATGATGAGTAGTGAATTTATCTGGAGCTTCAGGAATGACTCGGATTTGGGGAACAAGTGGAAAAGGGTATTCTAGACAGTCTCATACCTGACAGAAGCTTGTAAGGTTGGGAGGGGGGGCGGTTGCGGCGCAGCGGGAGAAGGAAATGGAGAAAATGGTAAAAGGCAAAAAGAAATACTAGCTACATTTTTCCTACTCCTCCCATAGAGGGCTTGAGTGTGAGTCAGTTGGTGAATTTATTTCCAAGTCTATCCTAGCAGAACCATCATTTATTAAGCACCTAAGCTGAGAGCCAGTATAGGAAGATGGTTAAGAAAAGGGTTCTGGAGTTAGTCTGCCTGGGTTTGAATTCCTCCCTGTCGTTTTATAAGCTATGTGACCATGGGCAATTCTTTTAACCTCTCTGAGCTTTAGTTCTACAAAATGGGGATAATAAGAAATCCTCCATAGGGGTACTCTTAGAATTAAACGAGGTAATATATGCAGAGTCTGGAACATGCCTGGCACCTAGTCAGCACTCAGTACATGGTAGTTTGTGTTGCTGTTGTTCTTTGTATACACAAACAAAGATTAGATGGGTCTTCATCTGCTAGGGCTGTCATAACAAAAATACCACAAAGTGAGCTAGCTTTAAAGAACAGAAGTTTATTTTCTCACAGTTCTAGAGGCTAGAAGTCCAAATCAGGGTATAAGCCAAGTTGATTTCTTCTGAGGGCGTTGAGAGAGGAAGTGCTCCATGCCTCTCTTTTAGTTTCTGGTGGCTGCCAGCAATGTCTGGCGTTGCTTTGCTGCTTATGGATGCATCTGCTCCATCATTACATGGCATTTGCCTTCTCCCTGTGTGTGACTCTATTTCTGTGTCTGTTCTTTTCTTTTATAAGACATCACTCAGAAGGGATTAAGATTAGGACCTACCCTACTCTGGTATGATTTAACTGGTAATACAGAGAAAGACCCAATTTTCTCAAACAGGGTCACATTTCACCAGTACAGGGGTTAGGACTTCAACATTTTTTTGGGGGGGGGGACACTTAATTCAACCCGTGACAGATAGATTAAGCAATTGGCCAAATCACCCAGCTACTAGCAACAAGTAGAGCAAGGGTTCTAAAACCTGATCCCCTTGTATCAGTCAGAAAAGGCTCAGTTTATGCTGCAGTAACAAACAACCCCAAAAGCTCAGTAGTGTTACATAACAAAAGTTTATTTCTCATTCAGACAACGTCCATTGCAGTTCTGGGCAACTATCCCTGGGTTAGCTCATCATTCAGGTGTTTTGCTCTGACCCGTATCAACACAAGCATGTGTGATCCCGGTGGTAAGCGAAGAGCCAAGTGAGTTGTGTGCCAGCAGTTAAACGCTTCCATGTGGAAGGAACACACATCACTCCTACTTACGTTCCATTGGCCAGAAAAAGTCACCTGGCCACACCTAACTTCAAGAGAAAGAAGTACAATCTTCTGAGTACACAGAATATAAGAAAAAAATTATCAGTACACATTATCGATGCCTACCATATCCCCCCAAAAACAAAAAACCCATTGCTGTCGAGTCAATTCCAACTCATAGCAACACTAGAGTACACTGTTCTGCTTCTCTCTGATGTTGTTAGCTGCTATCAAGTTGGCTCCGCCTCATGGTAACCTTATGTATAACAGAATGAAACTTTGCCCACTCCTGCGCCATCTTCACCATCACTGGCATGTTTGAGTCCATTGTTAAAGCTATTGTGTAGCTCCTTTCAACTTAGGGGGCTCATCTTCCAGCACAGTGTAGGATAGTATTCTGTTATGATCCATGAGGTTTTAATTAGCTAATTTTTTAAGGCAGATTGCCAGGCCTAGTCTGTCTTAGTCTGGAAGCTCCACTGAAACCTGCCCACCATGGGGGACCCTGCTGGTACTGGACATCTCAGTGGCATAGCTTTCAGCACCATGGCAACATGCAAGCCACCATAGTACGACAAACTGACAGATGGGTGGTGACTCTCTCTGATAGAACCAGCCTGTTCAATTTTCCATGCAGCGGTTAGTTTCAACTCCCCTCCCTTAAGCACAGTAAAAAGCATCTGGGTTTTAAGTGAACTCGTTAATCAACAACCATTTCACAAATTATAGCCTGGCCCTTGTCCCTTTCCTGGCCGCCAGCAGCACTCTGTTGTCTGTGACTGTCCTCCAGTGCCTCTGAGCAGCTCAGCTGAGCGCACAGCCACCCATTTCTCCATCCAGGGGCTCCCCTACTCCCCTATCCATCACCAGGGCCCCTATGATCTCACCTGTCGATGCCCGGCTCTCGCTTGATGTCTCAGTTCCGGAACAGAGATGCTCCAGCTGCTACCTGGGAAGGCTCTGGCCCCCAAAATATTTAGTTAGCAGCCATTCCATTAAGTGGGATTGACTTTTTATCGGCTTTCCTCTGTACGGCTGCCACCAGCGAAGGCTGTTTCCTCCTTCCCTCTTCTCTGCCTGTCAGTCCGCTCCACATTCTTATCGGCAGCCCTTAGCTCCGATCAATACTAACCGTTGTGTAACAGCTCACGCACGGCTGCTCTGGTTTGCATCGATCAGACCCTTCTTCCAACAGGTAGTCAGCTATTTGAGGCAATGATTTGAGATAAACACCTACTTTTACTTCGGGCTAATTCATTTCAGGTGGATTTCAAGGAGGCTCCACACCCCGTCTCTGTTAGACAAGCTGAAATAGAGAGTCGAGATCAGCTTCGCGCGTCCTTGAGATCCTAGGAGACCTTTCTTCCTCTCCCCTTCTTTCCTTTCCCTTGTATTTTGTAAGTGCCACTTATAAACAAGCTACCAGGACTTGGGACATTGAAAATGCCACTTCAGCGAATGTGTCAGCCATCCATCGCTCTTTCTTTTTAATGAGATGCATCTGAGACTGCAGGAAACCAAGGGCTGCTGCGGAGGCAGCATTGTCACCGGGCAAGCAAACGTTCTTCCCGCTTCCCCAGAACTAATCTCATAATACCCTGCAATCCTGGTTGTCTTACAACCTTGAAGGGTGCCTTCAGTCTACCTCCATCCTTGTTTCAGCCTCACAAGTAAATCTGCCAGGAGCTGAGGTTGCACAATAGGTTGATATTTTGCAACTGATGTAGTGTTGGGTGGTTGTGAGCAGAAAACACACACATCTCCTGTTGTTTGCAGCCTGTACAATAAGTGAGACTAAATGGTGTATCTGATACCACCATTCCCCTGGGTCTCCTGGGTCTGAGGCCTACTGTCCTGTTTGCCTTTCTTCAGCTCCCTTGACACACACAGCGCATCAGTCCCAAAGTCCTGTGGAGCCTTCCCTTGGAATCCATTCCGGGGTGTCCTCCCTCCATCTCAGTTGCTTTCATCTTCATTCAAGCCCTCATCACCTGGTGCTTTTATCACTGCAGTGTCCTTTAGCTGGTCGCCTGGCGTGCCATGCTCCCTGCTTTGTTAGTTTCACCCTGCCCACAAATTCATCTTCCTGGTGCTCCGCTGTGATTGCCTGTCACTTCTCTGAAATCCTCAGTGGCTCCCCATCGCCTACCAGAATGGAGGCCAAACTCCTCAGCCTATCATTCTGGCCTTCACAGACTTCCTTAGTAGCTCTCTCTCCAGACTGGTCTCCCTCTGTCCTCCAGCACCAACTCCACTCTCTAGTCCATCTGGATGACTCACTACCTCCTGTACATGAGTTATACTGTTCTAGCAATGTACCTAGAAGACCAATGCCATACCCCATGCCTCCTATGAAATCGATTCAGTTCCTGACTCCACTACTTATTACCTGTGTGACCTCAGTCGAGTTATCTAACTTCTCTCTGTCTCGATTCTTCATCTGTGACATGGGAATAATAGTACCTACCAATAAGATGGTTATGATGATTAAAGTAACTAATATACATAAGGCATTTAGAATGGACCCTGCACAGAGTAAATTCCCAGTAAATGTTTGCTATTATCATTATCCTTATTGCTGTTATTTTCCCCACTCCTCCAAGCCACAACCTAAAACATATCTCCTTCATGAATAGTCTCCAGGTCGCCCTAGCAAAAAATACTCATTCCCTGTTCTACCACTCCCCACCCACAATGAAGCCCTTGGTTTACACTTATAATAATAATAATTACAGCAAATAAGTAGTGGGTGCTAGGTACATGGTCCACCACCCATCTGTCAGTTTGTGCTACTGTGGTGGCTTGCGTGTTGCTCTGGTGTTGGAAGCTATGCCACTGGTATTTCAAATACCAGTAGGGTCATTCGTGATAAACAGGTTTCAGCAGAACTTCCAGACTAAGACAGACTAGGAAGAAAGGCCTAGCAATCTACTTCTGAAATTTATTCAGTGACAGCCCTACGGATCACAACAAAACATTGTCTGATTAACAACCTTCATGAATACGGTACAGGACCAGGCACATTTCATTCTGTTATACATTGGGTCGCCACGAGTTGGAGCCAACTCAGTGGCAACTAACAGCAGATACGTGGTCGGTACTTTTACATGCATTATTGCTTATGAATTCTTGTACTGGATACCTTCCATTTGCTCCAGATCCACTCTCCCTCCTTCTCCACCTCGCCTTAGCAGCAGGAGGTTGATCTGCATGTCCACCGGCTTCTAGTTGTATTTGGCCTGCAAGGAGCACAGGCAAGAGATGGGGGAGGAAGAAGTGTGAGGTCAGTTTTATTCCCCCAGGTCCTTCCCAGCAGCGCCACTGCAGAGTAGCTTCCCATCTCAACCCAAGAACACAGCTCTTGTCAAGTGGCCCTCTTGACCCAGCCCACTCTGTCTCCAGCTTCTGGTAACCATGCCCTCTGCTGGGGTGTTAACATGGCCTCAGGGCACCGCACTCTCCTTTGTGGTTCCCTTAACCCTAACCACACCTCTGTAAATACAGTAGTCCCAATATAAACTCTTCTCAAATTATCCTAATTCAGGTGCCATTCTAACTGACACTGTTCTCATACAGACCTATGAGATATGTACTATCATTGTTACCATCTGGCAGAGGAAGAAAGATGTCCAAGATCACACTAAGCATAAAAAAAATACTCCAAAACTTAGAGGCTCAAAACAACCATTATTTATTAGCTCACCATTCTAGGGGTTGGTGGTTTAGGCTGGGCTCAGCTGAATGGTTTTTCTGATAGGTTTGCCTGGGTTTGCTTATGGGACTACAGCCAGCTGGAGGAATATTTGAGGGTTGGTGATCCCAGATGGTGTTGCTTACATGTCTGGGAGTTGATTGGGAGCCACAGAGGGGCCTAGGCCATGTATCTAGCAAGCTAGCCTAGGCCTCTTCACATGGTAGCTGATTTCCAAAAGAGCATAAGCCCCAGGGTACAAGCACTTTTCAAGCCTCTGTTTATATCAGCTTTTCTGTTGTTCCATGGATATAACCCTGACTCAAGGGCTAGCAAAATAGATTCCACTTCTTGATGGGAGGAACTGCAAAATACTGTGACCACTTCCCCTCCCCCACCCCCCAATCTACCACACGGGACACTCCTTTCCAGAGGCGACTATCCCTTATCCTATATCCTCATAATCCAAATCAGAAAAGCAATTTAAGCAGGTCTTGTGTTTTAGGGGTTGGGGAGTGTCCTCTATATAGCTTGGGGAACGTCAGACACTATCTCTGCCCATTACCTCTGGACTGAAAGGGACGTCTATTAAAACTTAGCATTAGGGAGGCGGGGCAAGATGGCACTCTAGGCAGAAGCACCACGCCGTCCCTCCACAGCAAAGATCCAAAAAACTAAGCCTAACAGAGAATCAACAATCCTGAACCCTAGAACACCAAATGAAGAGATAAAGAACTCAGCCAAACACCAAACGGAGTGAGAATACTAAAAGAGAACGGAGAGCGAGGAGAGACTCAGGCAGAGATTCCTTACCAGCTAACGCAGCGTGGATCCACCATCTTGGATTCCTATCGGAGACCAGCGAACAGGAGAGCAGCCTTGCAGAGCATCTGGTGGGAGACAGAACGACTGGTAAACTGCGGTGCGTGCTCTCCCACCCCCCACCCCTCTCCGCCTCAGCTGGGGATCCCCTGCTTTCCGTGGCCAGGGTCCCTGGGCTGGGGGGCGCCGGTGCTTGGATTCCACGCGCCCGGGCTGGCGGCTTTCTGGGAGCCGTTTGCTGGCAGCTAGCGAACCTTTTTCTGCCGCCTCCCCCTCCTTTTGCCTGGGTGCCTGGTTCCGAGTGCCGTCTCTGCTCTCTCCTGCGGGGCTGTAGGGCTGCGTTCGGGCGTGTGGCTGTTTCCAGGTCTGGGCTGCCACGCTGGTGGATCCCGGGGCCTTTGTTCGTTGGCCCCTCTGCTTCCCGTGGCCACGGTCTCTTAACCCCGAGACTGCCGGCTTCTTGGAATTCGCGCCCCTGAGTGGGGGCTCTCTGGGTCCCATTTGTAGGCACTGACTGCTGGTGTTGCCTTTTTTTTTTTTTTCTTCCTTTTTTGATTAGTTTTGTCATTTTCCCCTCTTTTTCCCTTTTGTCTTTCTTCATTGCTTAATTTCTCGTCTCTCTATCTCTTCCTTCTCTTTCTGATCCCTGAATACCAGGCGATGTATGCCTCTGTACCTTCTGGCCAGGCTGTGCTGTGAAAATTGAGACCGACTCCCCCAGACCTCATAGCTGCATCGGTGGGATCCCTGGGAACTTTGCAGTTCTTTAACTTTTCTGATTTTTATTTGTTCATTCTTTCCTTTTCTTTCTCTTCCCCCTTCTGGTTTCCTCCATCCCATAGTCTCTCATCTGTACATTCCAACGACAAGCTCCCCTAGCATTCTTTTATGTTTGTATGCTTTTTGCTCCTGCTCCTCTCTCCTCTCTCCCATATCCAGCTTAGCTTCACACATAACCATCTTCCCGCTGCACCCTACCTACCTACACCGTGTACTAGACATCACACCACCAAGCAGTGCAGGCACGCCCTATTGGAACCTGCCCAGCACTGACTACCGACCGTCCTGGTGGCTGCGGTGAGTGCCACAAGCAACCCATCCCAGTGGCTCCTCCTCAGCTAGATCTGCCCAGCTGTACCACAACGATGAAATAAAAAAAAAAAAAAATCTACAATCAATAAACGCGAGAAATATCTACTGAATGCCCCGAAAACAGCAAACAATATCAAAACATTTACAAAAACAAGACAAGATGGCTCCAATAGGCGTCCAAATTAAAACACTAGATAACTCTCCTGTGGAAGAAAATACACTAGAAATACCTGATACGGAACTCAAATCACTAATACTCGGAATTTTCCAAGAACTGAGGCAAAAAGCTGACAAACATGAGGAAAAAATAGACAAATTTATGGAAAATACAGACAAAAAATTGGAAGAATTCAGGAAGATGATGCAGGAACAAAATGCCAAAATAAATTCACAACTCGAAATTATACAAAAACAACAATTAGAAATCCAAAAGATAAACAACAAGACTTCAGAAATGGACGGTGTCATAGAAGGGCTGAGAAGTAGATTTGAAACCATGGAAGACAGGATCAGTGGAACTGAAGACAAACACTTGGATACAACTCTGTTTCAGGAAAACTCAGAAAAAAGAACAAAGAAAAATGAAGAGACCCTGAGAGTTATGTGGGACACAATTAAAAGCAAAAACTTACGAGTGATTGGCATGCCAGAACAGGGGGAGAAAACAGAAAACACAGAGAGGATCACTGAAGAACTGCTGACAGAAAACTTTCCCAATATCATGAAAAATGAAAAGCTGGCCATCCAAGAAGCTCAACGAACCCCATATAGAAGACACCCCAAAAGAAAATCACCAAGACATATCATATTCACACTCGCTAAAACTAAAGACAAACAAAGAATCCTGAGAGCAGCTCGTGAAAAACAAGACGTCACCTACAGAGGAGAAACAATAAGACTAAGCTCAGATTATTCAGCAGAAACCATGCAGGCAAGAAGGCAATGGGATGACATATATAAAATCTTGAAAGAAAAAAATTGTCAGCCAAGAATAATATATCCTGCAAAACTCTCATTCAAATTTGATGGTGAAATTAGGTCATTTCCAGATAAACAAAAACTAAAGGAATATGCAAAAGTCAAACCAAACTTACAAAAATTATTAAAGGGAGTTCTTCGATCTGAGGACAAACAGCTTCAGCCCTCAGGCAGGACCTAGGACCTAGGACGCAGGTTCACATGAACCAGATACCATTCTAGGAACTGAACTACAGAGGACTTTCCAAAAACAAAAGATACACAGCAGGGAATCAGAGAAATCAATCAAAGGATGACAACAACATCAAAACAATGAAAGAGGGAACAAACGGCATAGGTATAGAACCTTCTAAAGGAGAGGAAGGCAAGGCAATACCAAGTAACGGTAGACTGCTTCAAAATTATAAAGATAAGGGTAAAATTCATGGTAACCACAAAAAAAGTTAACAAACCAACTCATAAAAATAAAGACGAAAAACATAAAGTCTCAACAAAAACAAAACCTACAAAAACAAAAGAAATGAACACAAAATCCACAAACAAAAGTAACTCAGCACAAGAGAGTAAGAAGAACAAAGAAAACTTCAGCATCACAAAAAAAAGCACTACAAAATGACAGCAACAAACTCACATCTATCAATAATTACACTGAACGTAAATGGACTCAATGCACCCATAAAGAGACGGAGAGTGGCAGAATGGATAAGAAAACAGGATCCATCAATTTGCTGTCTACAAGAGACACACCTTAGAAACAAAGATGTGAATTTATTAAAAATCAAAGGTTGGAAAAAAATATATCAAGCTAACAACTATCAAAAAAGAGCAGGAGTGGCAATTCTAATCTCAGATAAAATAGACTTTAAAACAAAATCTACCATAAAAGACAAAGAAGGACACTATATAATGATTAAGGGGATGATCCACCATAAAGACATAACCATAATAAATATCTATGCATCCAATGACAGGGCTCCAAAATACATAAAAAAAAACTCTAACAGCACTGAAAAGAGAAATCGACAGTTCCACACTAATAGTAGAAGACTTCAACACACCACTCTCAGTAAAGGACAGAACAACTAAAAAGAAACTCAGCAAAGATACAGAAGACCTAAAGGACACAATCAGCCAACTGGACCTCATAGACATATATAGAACAATCCATCCAACCGCTGCAAAGTACACATTCTTTTCCAATGCACATGGAACGTTCTCCAGAATAGACCACATCTTAGGCCACAGAGCAATCCTCAACAAGATCCAAAATGCTGAGATAATTCACAGTATCTTCTCTGACCACAATGCCATCAAGGTAGAAATTAACACTAGAAAGAGCAAGGGAAAAAAATCAAACACATGGAAACTGAATAATAATCTGCTTACACATCAATGGGTAATAGAAGAAATCAGAGATGGAATTAAAAAATTCCTAGAATCAAATGAAAATGAAAACACATCATACCAAAACCTTTGGGACACAGCAAAGGCAGTCCTCAGAGGACAATTTATAGCAATAGATGCACATATCAAAAAAGAAGAAAGGGACAAAATCAAAACATTAACTACAGAACTCAAACAAATAGAAAGAGAACAACAAAAAAAGCCTACAACCACCGGAAGAAAGGAAATAGTAAAGATCAGAGCAGAAATCAATGAAATAGAGAACAGAAAAACAATAGAAAGAATCAACAAAACCAAAAGTTGGTTCTTTGAAAGAATCAACAAAATCGACAAACCACTGGCCAGACTGACAAAAGAAAAACAGCAGAGGGCACAAATAACCCAAATAAGAAATGAAATGGGGGACATTACAACAGACCCAACTGAAATAAAAAGGATTATAACAGAATATTACGAAAAACTATATTCCAACAAATTTGAAAACCTAGAGGAAATGGATAAATTTCTAGAAACACACGGCCTACCCAAACTACAACAAAGTGATATTGAAAATCTGAACAGACCCATAACAAGAGAAGAGATTGAAAAGGTAATAAAAAAACTCCCAACCAAAAAAAGCCCTGGCCCAGATGGCTTCACTGGAGAATTCTACAAAACATTTACAGAAGAGCTCGTACCAGTTCTACTCAAGCTATTTCAGAGCATAGAAGAGGAAGGAACACTTCCAAATTCATTCTATGAAGCCACCATAACGCTGATACCAAAACCAGGCAAAGACATCACAAAAAAAGAAAATTACAGACAAATATCTCTCATGAATATAGATGCAAAAATTCTGAACAAAATTCTAGCCAATAGAATTCAGTATCATATCAAAAAAATAATACACCACGACCAAGTAGGATTCATACCAGGTATGCAAGGATGGTTTAACATTAGAAAATCCATCAACGTAATCCACCGCATAAATAAAAGGAAAGAAAAAAATCACATGATCATCTCAGTTGATGCAGAAAAGGCATTTGACAAAGTCCAACACCCATTCTTGATAAAAGCTCTCAATAAAATAGGTATAGAAGGGAAATTTCTCAACATAATAAAGGGCATCTATGCAAAACCAACAGCCAACATCATTCTTAATGGAGAGAGGCTGAAAACATTTCCCTTGAAAACAGGAACAAGACAAGGATGCCCTTTATCACCACTCCTATTTAACATTGTGCTGGAAGTTCTAGCTGGAGCAATCAGGCAAGAAAAAGAAATCAAGAGCATCCAAATTGGTAATGAAGAAGTTAAACTCTCCCTGTTTGCAGATGATATGATACTATACATAGAAAACCCTAAAGACTCCACGAGAAATTTACAGGAACTAATAGAAAGATTCAGCAGAGTAGCAGGATACAAGATAAACATTAAAAAATCAGTTGGATTCCTATACACCAGTGAAGAGAACGATGAAAAGGAGATCAGGAAATCAATACCATTTTCAATAGCCCCTAAAAAAATAAAATACTTAGGAATAAATCTGACCAGGAATGTAAAAGACCTATACAAAGAAAACTACAAAACACTGCTGCATGAAATCCAAAGGGATCTACATAAATGGAAAAACATACCATGCTCATGGATAGGCAGACTCAACATTGTGAAAATGGCAATTCTACCTAAAGCAATCTACAAATACAATGCAATCCCGATACAAATACCAACAACATTCTTCAAAGAGATGGAAAAACTAATTATTAACTTTATATGGAAAGGGAAGAAACCCCGAATAAGTAAAGCACTACTGAAGAAGAAGAATAAAGTTGGAGGACTCACACTACCTGACTTGAGAACCTACTATACAGCTACAGTACTCAAAACAGCCTGGTACTGGTACAACAACAGAGACATTGACCAATGGAACAGACTTGAGAACTCAGGTGTAAACCCATCCACCTACGGTCACCTGATCTTTGACAAGGGCTCAAAATACATCAAATGGGGAAAAGACAGTCTTTTCAACAAATGTTGCTGGCAAAACTGGATATCCATTTGTAGAAAAATGAAACAGGACCCATACCTCACACCATATACAAAAACTACTTCAAAATGGATCAAAGACCTGAATATAAAGCCTCAAACTATAAAATTCATAGAAGAAAAAATAGGACCAACACTTCAGGCCTGAATACATGGCATTAACAGGATACACACCATAAACATCAACACAAAAAACCCAACAGATAAACTAGATAACTGGGATCTTCTAAAAATCAAACATCTATGCTCTTCAAAAGACTTCACCAAAAGAGTCAAAAGAGAACCTACAGACTGGGAAAAAATTTTTGGACAGTACAAGTCAGACAAAGGTCTAATCTCCATAATCTACAAGAAAATCCAACACCTCTACAACAAAAAGACAACCAATCCTATCAAAAAATGGGCAAAGGAAATGAACAGACACTTCACCAAGGAAGACATTCAAATGGCCAACAGACACATGAGGAAATGCTCGCGATCACTAGCCATTAGAGAAATGCAAATTAAAACCACAATGAGATACCATCTCACCCCGGCATTACTGGCACGAATCAAAAGTACTGGAAATAACAAACGTTGGAGGGGCTGCGGGGAGATGGGAACTCTTATACACTGCTGGTGGGAATGCAAAATGATACAACCATTTTGGAAAATGATATGGCGTTTCCTCAGAAAGCTAGAAATAGACATACCATTCGATCCAGCAATCCCACTCCTGGGAATATATCCTAGAGAAATAAGAGTCATCACTCGAATAGACATATGCACACCTATGTTCATGGCAGCATTGTTCACAATAGCAAAACGATGGAAACAACCTAGATGTCCATCAACAGATGAATGGATACACAAACTATGGTAGATACACACAATGGAGTACTATGCAACGAGAAAGAACAACAATGAATCTGTGAACCATCTCATAACATGGATGAAACTGGAGGACATTATGCTGAGTGAAATAAGTCAATCACAAAAGGACAAATATTGTATGAGACCTCTATTGTAAAAACCCATGAAAAAATTCACATGCAAAATGTAACAATCCTTGTTGGTTACCAGGGATGGGGGGGGGGGGGAATACTAAATAGGCAATAGATAAGTGGTACCTTGGGTGAGAGGTGAGATAGTACACAGTACAGGGGAAACTAACACACCCTGCACAAGGAAAGGTCATGGAGGCCCTATAGACACATCCAAACCCCCCGAGGGACTGAGTTGTTGGACGGAGGGCTCTGGGGACCATGGTCTCGGGGAACATCTAGCTCAATTGGCATGACACTACTTATAAAGATAATGCTCTACATTCTACCTTGGTGAGTAGTGTCTGGGGTCTTAAAAGCCTATGAGCGGCCATCTAAGATACTCCACTGGTCTCATCCCTTCGGGAACAAGGGAGAATGAAGAGAACAGGATTCAACGAAAAGATTAGTCCAAACGACTAATTGTCCACAGCTACCAAGGCCTCCACCGGACTGAGTCCAGTACAGCTAGATGGTGCCCGGCTACCACCACTGACTGCTCTGACCAGGATCACAACAGAGGGTTCTGGGCAGAACTGGAGAAGGATGTACAGCATAATTTTAACTCCCAAAAAAAAAAAAAAAAAAGACCAGATTTACTGGCCTAAAGAATACTAGAGAAACCTCAAGAGTGTGGACCCCAGACACCCTTTCAGCTCAGAGGTGAAGTTACCTTCGAGGTTCGATGTTAAGCCTGGGAATGGACAGCCCAGTAAAACTAAATGGGACTAACGAGGTACAGGAGTCCGGTGACAAGGGCCAGAAGGCAGAGGGGGAGTAGGAAACTGATGATAAGGAACACAAATTGAATAAGGACACTGTCGATGTATTGTGAGATTGTTGACCGCTGCTATAGGGCAACATTTGTAGTAACTATTAAATGGGAGGCTGTTTTGTCCTGTAAGCCTTCATCTTGGGCGAGAATGGCAGCACAATTGGAAGAGCATAGTCAATATCACTTAAATGTGTAAGTAAAAAGTTTTGAAATGGTGTTTAAATAAAATAAAAATAAAAATTAAAGAAAAATGAGACTAAAGAGGTACAATAGTCCAGTGACAAGGTCCAGAAGACAGAAGGGGACAAGGAAGCCCCCTGGTGATAGGGAACCCAAGGTGGAGTAAGGATATTCTTGATGTGCTGTGAGATTGTTAACCATTGTCATAGGGCAACATGTGTAGTAACTGTTAAATGAAAAACTATTTTGTTCTGTAAGCCTTCATCTTAAGTGAGAATAACAGCACCGTTGGAAGAGCGTAGTCAATGTCACTGAACTGTGAATGTAGAAATTCTTGAAACGGTGTATCTTTGGCCATCTGTAATTTTCATCAAAAAAAAAAAAAAAAGGTTGAGAATTTAGAGGCTTAATACGTTGTGGGGTTGTTAACCAATGTCATAGAACAACATGTGTACTACTATTTCATGAGAAACTATTTGCTCTGTAAGCTTTCACCTGAAGTACAATAAAATATTAAAAAAAAAAAAAAACAGCATTAGGGAGTGGAATTTTTTTTTAATTAGACTTCAGTAGAACTTTTAAAAGAATCTTTCTTTTCTTCAGTTGCCTCTCCCTTGTTATAAATTGTAACTCCGCCCAGTGGCATACCACAGCCAAAACGGCTTCTCCTTCCCACCCTTCCCCACCACTGTTTTCTTGGCAGCAGTGCAAGCTCACATTGCCGCAGAAGGCAGAGGGAGAAGTCTTGCCTCCTCCTGGCCTCACTTCCTCCTTTTTTTCCTGCATTCCTCCCGGACTCCCTCCTTGTCCTTGTCTGTTCACTCCTGCTCTGTATCCATCTGGTGCCCTTCTAGGAGGAGGATGCTAGCAAGAGCTGGAAGGTTTGCCTATAGGGATGCCACATACAGCTGCGCAGGTTGAGCACTGCACTTGGCAGCCTTTAAGACTTAGCCAGGAGATTAGACCCCCAGAAAATCCCAAACAAGAGAATTAATCTAAAAAGTAGACGTAAAAGAAATTATACTTAAAGATACCTGTGAGATTGTGAACTTGATGTGGCTAGCCATTTATTAATTTATTCCACAAGTATTTATTAAGTACCTACTATGTGCCAGGCACTCTACAGACCCTGGAAATATAAGAGGTAACTAAAACATGGTCACTGCCCTTAAGAAACATACTGTCTGGTGGGGGAGACAGGCATATGAGGAGCGAATGTCAATTAATGAGTTAAGTGTCACGTAAAAGGGTATCGTAATATGTTAGGAGGCCACAGTTCCTATCCTGGGTGATTGGGGAAGGCTTTCTCAAGGAGATGATATTTAATGTGGTCTAGCCAAGAGCTGTCCAATAGAAATATAGTGCCAGCCACATATGTAATTCTAAATTTTCTGGCAGCCACATGAAGAAAGTAAAAAGAAATAGGTGAAAATAGTAATATATTTTATACAACCCAATATATTCAAAATATTGTCACTTCACCATGTAGTCGATATAAAAAGTATTATTGAGATATTTTACATTCTTTTTATTGTACTAAGTACTTGAAATGCAGTGTGTATTTTACACTTAAAGCACATCTCAATTTGGACACTGAATATAGTCCTATCAAAGTAATAAACCGTGTTTAATGGAAGCATATTTTATACTGCTTCAGTTTTTAAATTTTGATTTAAAAATTATTTAAATTAAATTGAAACTTCACCTTCCCAATTGCACTAGCCACATTTCAAGAGCTCAGTAGCCATGTGTGGTTTGTGGCTACCATACTGAAGAGCACAGATCTAAAAGAATAAATGGGTATGAGGCAAAGAAAGTAGAGGGAATAGGAAATTCTTGGTAAGGAAAAAAAAAGGAATGAGCAAAGGCATGTAAAACAGCATGGAGTTTGGAACTCTAAGCAGTTTGGCATTACTGTGACATAATGTGCAAGATCGGTGATGGGAAATGTGCTGAAGGTAGAAGGAGACACAAGGGACAGTCATAAAGGGTCTGTTGTTGTTAGGTGCCACTGAGTTCATCCTAAGTCATAGTGACCCTATGTACAACAAAACGAAACCCTGCCCAGTCCTGTGCCATCCTCACAATCATTGCTATGTTTGAGCCCATTGTTGCAGCCACCGTGTCAATCCATCTCATTGAGGGTCTTCTTCTTTTTCGCTGACCTTCTACTTTACCATAAAGGGCCTGAGTGCCCCCAAAAAGTCTAGAATCCTATCTTTCATAAGAATGTACTTAGTATGGGGGAAATTGAGCACAGAGGGAGCTCTTTGGAGTTGGCCCTGGCTGGGAACACTCAAGCCTAATGGGAATGAATCCACCCTCCTGGCTGCCTAGGACAGAAGTTTAGCAAGGTCACAGATGGGAGGGGGAAGGTAAGCCTTAAGCAAAAATATGTAGAGTGGATAAAATGTATGTTTCCTACATTGCCACTAGCAGGAATCAACTGAAACAGATTTCAATAATAAAGGGGCTTACTAGCTCACAGGGGACAGTAAGGCAAGCCACATAACTGGTTGATCCAAGCACTGAAAAGTATAATCAAGGGTGCAGAGTCTTTCTTTTGCTCCACCCTATCATCCACCATGTTAACTTCATCCTAAGGCTTGCTCCCCTTGGAATCGCAGGGTGACTGCAAACCAATTTTGGAGTCACATGTTTCCTCATTCATGTTCACTGAGAGAAAGTATTTCTGTCCCATCATTCCAAGCAAGATTCTTAAAATGTACCTGATTGGACCACCCCAGGACACAAGGCCCACCACTAAAGGAGTGACTGTAGTCAGGGAAATAAGATGTACTGACTGGCTCAAGCCATTCAGGACTTGCAGCTGCAACAGAGTAAGATTAGTTTCTCTCAAAGTCCATGGGCTGCATGAGGGTGCACAAACCTGAAGGAAAATCTGGATACTATTGAGATGGGGAAAATGGACAGGGATGCCAGGTAGCCAACCAATGATTAACAACTACAGTCCATCCCTTTGGCTACTAACAGTCATTTATGCCTCTGTTCCCACAGAAACACTTTCTCAAATGCCCATAGCCACATAAAAACGCATACAACTCAGATGGAAAGAATCCAAAGGCTCATATAATTATTGCATCCTTCAAGGCTCTGCCTCAAGGCTCTGGGTGCTGTGAAATCCCTCAGCTTGAAATCCAGGGGTAACACCTTGTGGTCTAGTAACCTGTGGTTAAGTAATAAGTTATCTACCCCCAACACACCCAATATCGTGGATAAAGAACAGAATGTACACAATAAAAACTCTGGGAAAAAGAGAAATAAAAACAGAGCTGGAGAAAAATGTAGAACAAAATTCAAACTTACAGAAAAGAACCAGACTTACTGGTCTGACAGAGACTGGAAAACCCCCGTGAGTATGGCCCCTGGACACTCTTTTAACTCAGTACTGAGGTCACTCCTGAGGTTTACCCTTCAGCCAAAGATTAGACAGGCCCATAAAACAAACAATAATATACATAGCTCAACCATGTATACAAGACTAAATGGGCACACCAGCCCAAGGGGCAAGGATGAGAAGGCAGAAGGGGACAGGAAAGCTGGATGAATGGAAAAGGGGATCCCAAGGTTGAGAAGGGGAGAGTGTTGATATGTTGTGGGGTTGCCAACCAAGGTCACAAAATAATAGGCATATTAATTGTTTAATCAGAAAATAATTTGCTCTGTAAACCTTCGTCTAAAGCACAATAAATATAGATAAATAAAGAGAAATATGACACAGTAGTAAACGGTTCTCTAGCGCATATTATACCTGTGGTACAGAAATTGTTAAGACTTCTGGCAGTAGAGCAGATTCTTAGTCTCCAAACTAGACCAGGGAGGATCATCTTTGTCCATTTGTCTTCCATAAACACAGCTGAGAAAGACATTAGAAGGTTGTGTATCTGGGGACTATATTGCTTTAGTAGTTCACTACCTTTTGGTGCAAGTTTGGGGTCTAGGGATTGTCCTAAAGTTTACTGTAACATTTGAGCAATTGCAGACCATCATCACCCCTTCTTAGAGTTTCTTTGGCAATGCATGTCTCACAAAAAATTAATGCGCTTTTTATCATTTTGCTTCTAGACAACTCTATTGGCCATTAGCCAGAGATTTTATTTGGTCATAGAAACCTGGAAATTTCTGTTTTCTAGCCCGAAATTCCTATACTTTATCCATCTGCCTAGACTACTAGCTTTCAACCTTTTTTGACCATGACCCATAAAAAGAAATGAATTTCACTTTATGACCCGGTATATAATTATGTATGTGTGTATTAATATGTATTTATGTATAATCGAAGCACAAGTTTCATACAACAGTATTTACCCTCACTGCATGCAGTGCACTCTGATATTTTCTATTCTATTCCATTTAAAAAAAGAAAGAAAAGAGAAGCTGGTCACAATCCACTAAATTGATTTTACAGCCCACTAATGGGTCACACCCATGGTTTGAAAGCACTACCCTTAGTTTAGTCCTAGTTTAATAGCCTCGCCCTTCATTTTAGTCTCTGCTTTGAGGGAAATGAAAACAATAGCCTTGGGTAGAGAGATTCTTATAATTTCATCTTGTCCTTAGACTGCTCCCAGATACCACTTCACAAAACACCTGAATCTCCCCTTCCTCAGGCAGAGAATGCTTAACAAGATGTGTTGGGAGAGTTTAGGGCAGAGTGGGTCAGGCTTCTTCAGTGTCCCAATCTCATCTCTTGTGATCCCTCTGGCCTGCTTCTCTGGGTATTAACCTTGGTTTGTGGTAGAAAACATGGCTTTCCAGCCCTACAGTCCCCAGAGTAAGGACTTTCAGACTTCTTGAATTGTAGGCCTTAGGCCGAAAGGACCTCCCTCAGCAAAGCTGTATTGCCTCCTCTCTCTATTTTAAAAACAGGGCCCCTTCAACCTATTCCTTGCAGTACTTTATTGAAGGCTGCCAGAAGTGGCCAACTCACTCCAATGTTCTGGATTTTTCCTACCAAATTAAGCTTGGAGAGGTACATGGTCTGCATCCCTAGGTAGAAAAAGTGACAATTTCACCAACTATATGAGAACCTCCATCTTCCCAGCCTGGCCTCCTCCACTTGGAATTCTAGAGTTTAGGGAGCATTTCTTACAATATACCACTTTCTACTCCAAAATCTCATTCCTCCTCTTGAAAATTAGCCTCACTTCTTCAAGTCTCCTTGACTTAAGGAAAAAGCCTTAAAGTGAGTCAGTAAATCCCTGTTAGTGCATTAGTCAGACTTTTCAAGGGGATCCTCCTCTTTGGAGTATCTGGATTTCACTGGGGAGACTCCTGAAGGTAAAAATAGCCTCCAAGTTGCAAAGGGCTATATCTAATGGTAAATTTCAGGTATAGGGACTGAAGGTAGCCCCATAAAGTGGAGAGCGCAAAAAGTTTGGAGCCGGATAACCCTGGATTTGAGTACTGGCTTCATCATTAACTATATGACTATCTTAGTTATCTAGTCCTGCTATAGCAGAAATACCAAAAAAAGATGGCTTTAAAAAACAGAATTTCATTCTCTCACAGTTTAGGAAGCTAGCAGTCCAAACTCAGGGTGTCAGCTCTAGGGGAAAGCTTTCTCTCTCTGTCAGCTCTGGGGGAAGATCCCTGCCATCAGTCTGTCCCTGGGTCTAGGAGTTTCTCAGCACAGGGACCCCAGATCCAAAGCACATGCTCCTCTCCTGGCTCTTCTTTCTTGGTGGTAGGAGGTCCCTCTCCTCTCTACTTGATTCTCTCTTTTGTATCTCAGAAGAGATTGACTCAAGATACAACCTAATCCTGTAGATTGAATCCTGCCTCATTAATATAAATGTCTCTAATCCTGCCTCATTAACATCATAAAGGTTAGGATTTACAACGCATAGGGTAACCATATCAGATCACAGAATGGTGGACAACCACTGATACTGATAATCATGGCCTAGCCAAGTTGACACACATTTTGGGGGGGCACAGTTCAATCCATAACAATGACCTTGAACAAGTTACTTCTCTAAACCTGTTTCCTTGTCTTTGAAATGTTAAGTAACAATACCTCCTACAATTGTTGTGAGGGCCATATGAAAGATACAAAACTCCTAGCACTGTGTCTGCCAGACAGTAGGTGCCCCAAAAATGTGGGTTCCCTCTTCTAGAAGCACGGAGATGCTAGAAGGTAGAAGAGGCTAAAAAAAGTCAAATATAAACAGTGGACTCTAGGACCCCATAATCTTGGGACAGGGGATGCCCTTGAATTCCTGAGATCAGACTCAATGCTCCCCCTCAAGGCACCAACTCAACAGTGTCGGCTGAGTCTTGGAGACAAGGGGCAGCCCAGAGTCAGGGTCTGATGTCTTCAACAGTTTACCTTAACCTGCTGAACATTGGTTCCCAAAAGGAAAAACTGTGCTCAGAGGGCCTGGAGAGAAAAGCTGAAGGCAGCTACTTCTGTGACTTTAGACTCTTCTGGAATAGTTACAACAGGGCCTTGGATCCCAGGGGAGGAAAAGTGACCTACGAGCTTCCCCTTTGATCAAAGACAGGCTGACAGTCCATCTCATGAAGTGGTGAAGTTTAGATCCTTAACAAAAAATCACCAAATGAGTCTGCCCAGTTTTTCATAACAAAATAAGGGATGATTAATAAAGAATGTTAAAAATGCAACTTCTGCTAATAAAATTCCTACTTACTTTCAACTGGTCACCAAATAGCCTCAGAAAAGGAGTAACATATTATGCAAAATCCTCCCCTATTACAGTTTCTAAAAACTCTCCTGGTTATAGGGACAACCACTTGATTTAAGCCTTCTCTCTGTGAAATATGGAAATTGACATCATTCTACCCCATCTGCAGGAACCTAGACCTCACATCCATGTTTTATTCCACTTCCTGTTGTCTCTTCTAGAACACTCCTTCCTATGCATTTGTTGCACCCACCTCCTTGCCTCTTCTCAGTAGTTCTCATAGTAGGCGTGTGTGATTATAGCCTGTGGGGTGCTCTTGCTTAATTATAATGACTCACATTGAAGCAATGCCTTGGATAATGCCTCATTCTCAAGGTTGTAATATGGACATGGGTGTGGATAGATGTGGGCCATATATATGGTGGCCTGTGATTTTTAATTTTATGACAGTTGGCAGAGGCATTTGTACTTCCTCAGGCCTTTTGCTAACCCTCAACTAGAACTTGTTCTTAATTTTCCTGCCCAATTCATTGGTTTCGGGATATTGTCTTGTATTATTCCTTCCTAGGAAAATAGAATGTCTTCCTTCTTCCCTTTCCTTCTTTCTTCCAGCTTCTCTCGCTCCTCTCTGTCTTTCATATCACCTCTTCTTCCTGTCATTCTTTTTTTCTAGCTCTTCTTTTTCTTCCCTCCGTCTTCTCACTCTCCATTTTCTTCCCTCTCTCATCTGCTCTCTCTCTCTCTCGTTTTCTCTCTCTCTCTCTTTCATGACTAATTCAGCTCATTTTGTACTACACTGTTTAGTTTGTTTTATCATTTTGAATATATGCCCAGAGACTTTCAGGTGAAGGGCAAACATTAAAATCCCCTAAGGCAGTAATAGCCGAGGTGGCCAGGCCATTGTGGGCACCTGGATCTGAAGTGGGCAGAATGTTTCCAGGGCGTGGAGGAAAGTGACACACTTGGCCTGAGAGAGGCTGCAGACTCCTTTCCCTGGCCACCCGGGTCCCCAAGCAGTCTGGAGACTCCTCTACCTGCTCCCCTGATGTGGAAGGGCCTCAGGTACCAAGGAAAGGTGGGTGGTGTCTGGGGTGCCACTCCCCTGTCCTCCCTTGACTAACCTCTCCCTTCCTACCCGATTAAGAAAAGTATTTTAAAAATCCTTCCTGCACGGGCTTGTTGTCATTCTTTTAATTGATGAGGCCTGGACTTCCAGAGTTCATTGCCCCACAGGTCCCTTTTGTTCTCTTCTGCCCATTTTTCTCTGACTTCCTATTTTATGGTTTCTTCTCTGTGGTCTCTGCTTGGAGTCTCTGCGTCTCTTTCTCCTGTTATCTCACCCCTCTCTTCTTCGCTGACTCTGTTCCATGTTTCTATCCCTCTTACTTTTTCTTGATATGGGGAACCATGGACAGGTAGGGGCAGAGAGAAGTGGGTACTCTGGAGAGAAGTTTGTCAAACATGCCCTGGGCATCTCCCAAGGCCTTTTCTAGGGAGCCCCTGAAAATGAAGGAAAAGACAGTAAGACATTGAGACCCACGTATTCTAGATTCTGCAAATGTAAACCCGTCTCCAGCTTTTCCAAAGGGATTCTTGTAGAGGAGGATCCACAGGCTTTAGAGTCAGTAAAAGCCAAGTCTGAATTCAGATTTTACCACCTGCTACTTGGTGTGTACAAGATTTTGTTCAAATGTTTAACTCTTCTGAGCCTTGTTTTTCTCGTCTGTAACATGGAGGTAGTAATACTTCTTGGAGTTCTAAGCACTAAATGGAATAGCAAATATGGCAAGTTTGGAATGGTTTAGGCACACATGAATGTTAACTTCCTTCTTCCTCCCAGATAATATTGAAGTTTTATATAGAATAAATAATAAAGCTTGATAGTTAAAGCTTATAAGAGAATAGCATTTCGTTCATTGGTTTCTGCATCAGTGGTACTGTTTCCTGTGGATGGCAAGAGCCTATGGGTCAATTTTTATTCTGGGTGTGCTTTAGTACCTGTAGTTGATTCTTTAATGTTTAAATAGTGCCTGCTTTCCTCTTGCTGGCATGGCTGTTATGCTTCCCACTAATGTGCTTATCTATTTTTTATACAGTTCTCTTGTTGAGGTGAAATTCACGTAACATAAAATTGCCCAGTGAACAATTCAGTGGCATTTAATACCTTCACAGTGTTGTACAATCACCACCTCTATCTAGTTCCAAACCACTTTCATCTCCCCAAAAGGAAGCCCTATACCTGTGAAGCAGTTGCTCCCCATTTCCTCCCTCCCCTCTGCCCCTGGTAACCACCAATCTGTGTTCTATCTCTATGGATTTGCCTATTCTGGACATTTCATGTAAGTGTAACCATACAATATGTGACCATTTGTGTCTGGTGTCTTTTCTTTAGCATAATGTTTTCAAGGTTTATTCATGCTGTAGCACGTGTATCAGTACTTCATTCCTTTTTATGGTCAAATAATACTCCATTGTATATATCTACCATATTTCGTTTACCCATTTATCCATTGATGAGCATTTGGGTTGTTCCACCTTTTGGCTATTGTGAATAGTGCTGCTATGACAATGTCTTCATGTACTTGTTTGAATGTCTGCTTTCACTTCTTTTGGGTATATACCTAGGTATGGAATTGCTGGATCATGTGGTAATTTTGTTTAACTTTTTGAGTATTTATTTATTTTTAATTTTACTAGCAATTTATAAAAGCATCCTCATGGGGAATGAAGCAAAATCAAACAAGACAGGATAAAACAAAAATGCCCATTGACCAGCCTCCAGAAGACCTAACCCTGTCCCAGAGGTAACAACAGCTTGGTGTGTGTCCTTTCAGGCCGGAAGTAAAAACTTTCATTAGCATGCACATGTGTACATATAGAAAGGTACAGATTTATTTTGTGATTTTAAACAGAAAATGTATCCTTATTGCTGTTTATTAGTTTCAAATGCTCTAGAGGTCTTGTCATTATATAGAGATCAAGGTAAAAACCCGCTGCAGTATATTCCATACATAAGCTTAGTAAAGGCAGATACATCGTCTTTCCATTCCTTTATCCCTCGAACCTCCAACAGTATGTGTCACATAGTAGGTGTTTTTAATACTATGTTAACAATTCTAAGTGTCTTTTTAGTGAATTAATGTGGATATACCGTATGCATTTTAACCATTCCCCCACTGGTGGACATTTAGGTTATTTCTATTTTTTGTTGTTGTAGCTATTATAAAATAATGACTCAGTGAACATCTTTATGCTTGCCTTGTTAAACCCACATGCATTTATCTCTCTAGTGTAAGTACTAAGAAGTGGAATTGCTGTGGCAAAGAGGACTTCCTTTTTTAATATCTATCAAGGCTAATGAAATTTTTTCCAAAGGCTGTAGTGCCAGGCTCCAATCCTATGAATAATATCTTTTCTTCGGTGTCTTTTTGGCACTGTGTCCAAAATAATCATATGTAGCCTTTTCCTGTTTTGATTTCAGGGAAGGAGGAGGGAAAGTGGTAATTAGAGAGAAAGGGCAGTATAGAAATTCATTCATTCATCCATTTTTCCAATCATTGATTCCATTCTATGCTCTGTTCTAAATGCTGGGCCTATAAAGATAAATGAGACCTGGTATGTGCCCTGGTGGATTTCACAGTCTAGACTTAATTCTTAAATTGCAACGTTGTAAAGAGACATGACAACTCAATGCAAGACATGACCCTGGATTTGATCCTGGATCAGGAAAAACAATAGCTATAAAGAAAAATACAGGGATATTTGATGAAATTTGAACGTTGTCGGTAGATCAGATAATATCATAGTGATGCTAAATTTTCTGATTTAGATCATTGGTCTGTGGTTATGTAAGAGAATGTTCCTATTCTTAAGCAGTGAACATGATTTTTCCACTTTACTCTCAAGTAGTTCAAAAAATATGCATTTATATAAATCAGTGCTGTCCAGTGGAACTTTCTGTGAAGATGGGAATTTTCTGTCTCTGCACTAACAAATGGCAGCCAATAGCCACATGCGAATACTGAGCACTTGAAATGTGGCTAGTGCAACTGAGAAACTGAATTATTAATTTGATTTAATTTAAATGTAAATAGCCACGCATAGCTAATGGCTATCATATTGGAAGACAGCACAAATATAAACATATATAGACCAGAGAAGACATTCAGGCAGCCAACAGACACATGAGGAAATGTTCGTGAGATCATTAGCCATTAGAGAAATGCAAATCAAAACTACATGGAGATATCATCTCACCCTGACAATACTGGCACTAATCCAAAAAAACACAAAATAACAAATGTTCGAGAGGTTGCGGGGAGATTGGAACTTTTATACGTTGCTGGTGGGAATGTAAAATGGTAAAACCACTTTGGAAAATGATAATGGTACTCCCTTAAAAGGCTAGAAATAGAAATACCATACGATCCAGCAATCCCACTCCTAGGAATATACCCTAGAAAAATAAGAGTTGTTACATGAATAGACATATGCATGCCCACGTTCATTGCAGCACTGTTCACAATAGCAAAAAGATGGAAACAACCTAAATGTCTATCAACAGATGAATGGATAAACAAATTATGGTACATACACACAATGGGATACTATGCAACAATAAACAACAGTGATGAATCTGCGAAACATCTCACAACATGGTTGAATCTGGAGGACATTATGCTGAGTGAAATAAGTCAGTCACAAAAGGGCAAATGTTGTATGAGACCACTATTATAAGAACGCTAGAAAATGTTTACACACAGAAAAAGCATTCTTTGATGGTTATAAGGGTGGGGAGGGAGGAGGAGGGGAAATCACTAACTAAATAGTAGACAAGTGTCAACTTCAGTGAAGGGAAGGATGACACACGATATAAGGGAAGTTAGCACAATTGGACCAAAGCAAAAGCATAGACGTTTCCTAGACACATCCAAACACTTTGAGAGACCATAGTCTCGGGGGACATCTAGGTCAATTGGTATAACATAGTTCATAAAGAAAATGTTCTATATCCCACTTTGGTGAATAGCGTCTGGGGTCTTAAAAGCTTACAGGCAGCCATCTAAGATACATTTATTGGTCCCATCCTATCCAGATCAAAGAAGAATGAAGAAAAACAAGGACACAAGGAAAATATTAGACCAAAGGACTATAGGACCACATGAACCAGAGACTCCAGCAGCCTGAGACCAGAAGAACTAGATGGTGCCCAGCTAGCCCACCCACCACCAAGGACGGTTCCTGACAGAGATCACAGCAGAGCAGGAGAAAAATATAGAACAGAATTCAAATTCTCAAAAAAAGACCACACTTACCAGTGTGACAGAGACTGGAAGAACCCCTGAGACTATGGCCCCTGGACACTCTGCTAAGCCAGAAGTGAAACCATTCCCAAAGTCCACTTTTCAGACAAAGATTAGACAGGCCTATAAAACAAAAAATAACACACGTGAGGAACATGCTTCTTAGTTCAATCAAATAGACAAGACCAAATGGGCACCTCTTGTCCAGGAGCAAGACAAGAAGGCAGGAAGGGACAGGAATTGGACAAATGGACATGGGGAACCCAGGGTGGAAAGGGGGAGCATGCTGTCACATTGTGGAAATTGCAGCCAATATCACAAAACAATACGTGTATTAATTTTTGAATGAGAAATCAACTTGCACTACAAACTTTTACCTAAAGCAAATAAAATAAAGGGAAAAAAGAAAAAGAATAATCAATCAAACGGGACAGAAGGTAAAGAATTGATGAGCCTGCATAGAGGGTATGTGGGAATTCTTTGGACTATTCTTATAACTTTTCTTTAAGTTTGAATTACGTACAAATCATTTTTAATTACCAAAAAATGCAACGTTATAGCAGGGAAATTGAAATTAAACTATATTGTGATACCTTTTATTACAGTTAAATTGTTACAAATAAAATTATACTATCCAGGGGCCAAGGAAAGGGCACACTCAGACATTACTGTGTGAATGCAAATGGGCACAATCATTTTGAATGGATCCCACAGAAATACTTGCACAAGTACATGAGAAAATGTCTAAGGGTGTTCACTGCAACTTGATTTATAATACCAAGAACCTGGAGACAGTTTACATGTTTTAACAAGAGAATAGTTAAATGTATTTTGCTTTGTTCCTGTTCTGGATTACTGTGAGGCTCTTCAACAGTTTGAGATAATTCTTTATGCATTGGCATGAAAGGTGGCCAAGATAGATTGTGGGGGGGGGGGGGGGGGGAGGAAGCAATTTGCAGAAGAAAATGCTTAGTGTGATTGTATTTTCCTAACACAAACTACACACTTGCATGCACACACACTCACATAGGTATGTGCATAGGAGGAAGTTGAGAAAAATATACACGAAACAGTTACCAAACCATTCTTCAGAAATTCCCAGAGTCCTGTGGAAAGCCCACCCAGCTCCGTCTCTGGTGTCCCCAGGACTCGCTGCTGAGAGTCCTCTCTGAGATGTCATGTGCTGTAACAACAGAGGTATCTCCAGCCAGCCAAGAATCCCATGCTGGTGCCCATCAGCTTGTTAGCTGCACACCTTTAGCCTACACCACCAAATCTCTGGGAAATGCCCTCTAAAATGGGCCTGCCATTTCCACCTCATGGAATGGCCAGTGCCCCTCCCCACAGCCACCAGGCCTTCAGGGCAGGCAGGGTCATTACTGAGTCCCAGTGAAGGGAGTGTTTATTATTGCTGTCGGTTTGATGCTGATCCCAAAAGGGCCTAATCAACAGGTAATAAGACCTCATGGGAACCATTAGAAACCTCAGCTTTAACCCTGTTACAACCACAGCAGGGAAAGCTAGAATCACTGCAGCACTGTGCCCCTCACTCTACAGGGCCTCATGGGGGGGCGGGGGGGGGGACGAAGTGGGAAGAGAGCCAGAGAGGTCCTGGTGGGTGTTCTCAGGGATGGACTGAGAAGGGAATCTGGGAGAGAAGGGCGTCCAAAATTCAGTCTGCCTGATAACATACACCGTCATTGTTATTGTCCCCATCACCACCACGCCTAATTCAAGACTTACACTAGCTACGTGAGTTATAAAGACGAATAAGTCATGGCCTATCCTCAAGATGCTCACAGACATGAAAATAAAGACCTGTAATGCAATATGAGCTGCATTACCAAACAGGTTTGTTCAGGGCACAGAGGTCGTACAGAGGAGGGAACTATCAACCTCACTGGGTGAGTCAGAGAAGGAAAATGCACCAGTAGAGTGATATCCTGTAGTATATAGATGTGACGACATCTGTTGGTTGGGCATGAAGGACTTATATTTAGGCACCCACTTCTCACATGGATCTCCTTTCGTCTTTGAAGCTACTTTAATTAAATCTTTTTTCTTTTTAAATAAGGTTGGATATAAATAAAACTAAAAAGTAATTAATAAAAAATATGTATTTGCTTTTTGGTGTTGCAAGTGACTCGCCTGCCAACCAGTTAGATGGAAAGTTAGTCCCATCTGTTAGCACAATTTGCCAATGCCTGATAAGATAACAGTGTCAGTATGGGGAGAGCAACTAGGGTCATACAGCAGTGTGTGTATAAATTTTTGTATGAGAAACTAACTTGAACTGTAAACTTTCATTTAAAGTACAATTAAAAAAAAAAAAAAGATAACCATTTCAGGACCCATTTCTCATTGCCCACATAGCAACCGAGCATGTTATTACAAAATTACCACATGAGAAAACCCTTGGAACTGGACCTACAAGCTGCACGCAGGCACATCGTCATTGTTGTCGATGGATAGTTGATAAATGTCTTGATTACTTAAACTTTCCAAGGCAGGGCTCTGTGATGAATGATCAGGAAAGGGAGACGAAGTCACATCTATACAGGCCAAATTGGCCCCTGGTTTTTTCCAAGTTGCACAGAATTGCAACAGCTTCTCTTGTCATTGTTGTGCAAGATTTTGCATCTTGCACAAAACTAGCTGCAAATGTCATGTCAACTGGCTTGGCTGATTTGACCGGACCCAAGAGCGCAATAAAGATAATGAAATTGGACAGTGGCATGGCAACCATCTCACTGCTCAACCTTTTATATCCTTTGAAGAACATTTGTCCTCAGAGAGGGAGAGTTTGTACATTTGCAACTTGCTTAATCATGGGTTCTGATCTTACTAGAACAAAAGTCCTGGAAACCAAAAACCAATACCATATAAAAACCAATGTTATGTTTTAGTCTTCTCAAAACTGGTAAAGATCTTCAACTTCATGAAATAAAAAAGAAATGTAAAATTCCACAAATTCTTATTTCACAAACATTCATCCAGCCAGCTAGTTCCTGGTATTGGGTGTGGAAAAACGAACAAGACAGATTCTTGCCCTTAAGGAGCTTGCAATCTAATTGAGGGAAACAGAAACCATCTGAGCACGATGTGAAAGGTCAGGCAGTAGCAGAAGCTCAAGAGGGAAGAGTCCCTAACACAGCTTGGAGAAAAGGAGTGCAGAGTGACATTTGAAGGCTTGCAAATTTCATTTGAACTGGGTTTTGAGGGGTGGAGAGGATTCCCCTGATTCTGGGGCCAATGTTCTAGGCAGAAGGGACTCCTTGTGCAAAGGCGCGGAGGTGAGAGATGGTAGGTCATTCAGGGCACATATAGGGGAGAGATTAGGAGGCAGAGGGAAGGCTAGATCTAAAGAGATCTCGACCATAAAGGTCTGGAAGACTATGAAAAAAAGCTTTCGACCCACAAAGCCATGAAAATGTTGATTTTTTTTTTTTTTCTTAAAATGGACAAATAGAGATGACTGTAAAAAGGAAAAGAAAAGAAGAACAGTGGCCAAGGGTATATTTATGTAAGTGTTCACGTCATCAAGCACAGTGGGTAAAACAGTCTGATATTTCGTAGCCCTGTTCCCTCTGCAGGACACTGGCATCATCTCCTGTGCTCTCAGAGTGGTCCAGTGACATATTTGACAGGTCCCTAGCCTCAGGGAGCTCACAGTCAAGTGGAGGAGAGACTTGTGCTTGATCACTCTACAGTGAGATGATGGAGGCAAGAGTAAAAGGCTGTGGGGACACGTGATGGGGAGCAGGACTGAAGGAGTGCCCAGGGAAGCTTCCTGAAATAAGTAACGTTTGAGTTACGTGTTTAAGGTTGACAAGGAGTTAGCTGGGTGAGAAGGCTACAAAGCCAGATCTTCACCTGAAGCCAACTGAGGCCAAGAAGTTTTTCTCTAAAAAGACTGTTCGTTCACATTACTTTTGTATAGCTAAGTCTATGAACTATGAGCCAGCCTGCCTTAATTGGTGAGCATCTTTCCCGAATCTCTCAAAAAAGAAAATGGCCGTACCACTTTACTGAGAGATTGGTCATATTTGAGGCCGTAGGCAGCACCTAATTCCAAAGTGTGAAGACTAAACTTATCATTTTACCCACTTATTATGACAGTGGTCTTCTGGAGACCTAACACTCCAGTTGGAGACAGGTGCATTTTATTAGCTACCTTATCAACTTCCTTTGACCCAGTGGGATTTTGCTAGTGTGTTCTGCCTTTGAGGCCACCACCACCAAAGCCATGAGGCATGAGACAAGGAGATTGGGACGAGGAATCGGGATACCACCTCCCGTTAGCTTGGGACTTTGGCCAACATGAAACTCTTTGTCTTGATTTTTACAGTTTTCTCGTAGTATCTCCCAATGCAACCCTAGTTTGGTCTGTGGAGATCCAGGTAGAGGATCTATGTAAAATATCTCTGTGAAGAGGTCTGCAAATAAGAAGGGTTACTATTTTTGTTAAAACCCAGCAGACATTCATTGAACTCTTAGTATCTTACAGGCTCTATGATTGGGACAGAGGGAGGCATGAGACATAATCCCCACCCCGAGGAGCCCATGGACTCACAGAGGAGTTTGGATACAAAAACAAATTAACTGTAATACAATATGAAAAGTGCTATGGTAGAGGAAGGTTCAAAGTGCTGTGGAAACATGGATGAGGAAGTAATTAACTCTCAGCAAGTATCTATGTATGGGCTGCCAAGGGGAGGAGAGATACTCCAGGCAAGAGGTGGGTATGGGGACACAGGTCTTACTGAAGAAAGAGGGAGTCTGGGAAGGGTGCACAAATGCGGGGTGCAGGGGGCAGTGCCTGGAGATGGGGCTGGAGAGCTGAGATGCTCTTGGCCCAGGAATTTAAACCTTACTCAGTAAGAACTGGGAACCAGTGGAGCCCTTTACAGAGATGTAAATTGGGGGACACCAGACCCAATGGCTACCATTTACTGAGCACCTTAACATGTACTAGGAACCATATTAAGCACTTACGTGCATTTTCTCTTTGAATCTTTACAACAACCAGTGGTTAAGAGCTACAGCTGCTAACCAAAAGGTCAGCAGTTTGAATCCACCAGCCACTCCTTGGAAACCCTATGAGGCAGTTCTACCTTTCCTATAGGGTCGATATGAGTCAGAATGTACTGGATGGCAGAAGGTTATAGGATAGGTGCTATTATTACTCCCCTTTTATGGAAGATGAAACTGGTGCTTAGAAAGGTTTAGGAACTTGTCTGAGGTCCCACAATAAGTGGTAGAGCTGGAATTCTGACTTCAAGACCAGGTGTTTTTTGTTTGTCTTGTTGTTGTTTTATTTCCACCTTGTTGTTGTTACGTGCCGTTGAGTCAGTTCTGACTCACAGCGACCCTGTGCACAACAGAACGAAACACTGCCCGGTCCTGCGCCATCCTCACAATCGTTATGCTTAGTCCATTATTGCAGCCACTGTGTCAATCCATCTCATTGAGGGTCTTCCTCTTTTTCACTGACCCTCTACTTTACCAAGCATGATGTCCTTCTCCAGAAACTGATTCCTCCTAATAACATGTCCAAAGCATGTGAGATGAAGTCTCACCATCCTTGCTTCTAAGGAGCATTCTGGCTGTACTTCTTCCAAGACAGATTTATTGGTTCTTTTGGCAGTCCATGGTATATTCAATATTCTTTGCCAACAATATTCTGTTGGCAAAGAATATTTCTATCTTAGCAAATGCAAATAAATTGAAAGGCATGAATAGCAAGGAGTGAAAGGTAGCTAGTATTATGATTGTGAAAGTGCTTTGTAAAGTTGAAAAATCTATATACCAAACCAAAAACCAAACCCACTGCCATTGAGTCGATTCCGACTCGTAGCGACACTATAGGACTGAGTAGAACTGCCCCGTAGGGTTTCCAAGGCTGTAAATCTTTACAGAAGCAGACTGATACATCTTTCTCCCGAGCAACAACTGGTGGGTTCAAACCACCGACATTTCAGTGAGCAGCCGAGCGCTTTAACCACTGTGCCACCAGGACAAAAATAACTATATAAATAATATTATTACTACATGTCATCAGTTAGTCTGTGATTAAGAAATTCACATGTTTGATCAAAGTCAACAAATATTTTTGAGGCACCAATATTATGCAAGGTTCTGTGCTATTGGAAAGGAAAGATGACGTGAAACAAAGAAACTCACTTCCAGGAGCTTCTAGTCCAAGTGGAAGAAACAGATAAGCTTGCACATGTATATTCCAAAACCTGGACAGGAAATCAATGCTGGGACAGAGGGGAAGTGTGTGCCTTGGATTTAGAGGAGAGGTCAGATCAAAAAAGGCCGGAAAAGGCAGCATTTTGTGATGCACCTTGAGGCTAGTTCACAGGAATGGTTTCAAGTTTTTAATCCGGAGATGCAGATGGGAGGATAGGAGAAACATCACTGAGGCGGGAGCACCTGACTAGTAAGGGGTAGGCTGGCAGGGTGGCAAACTGGTGAGGATGACTGGACGGTTAAGATTTGAAGCCTGGGGCCTGTGGAGCAGTGGAGACATTAACAAAAACAAGGAAGTTGGGGAGAAGCCAGTCTCAAGGAAATTGAATTCAGAAGAAAGGCTGAACTGTTAAGTGGCACTGAGATGGGTTTGTCTTAGAGCAACGGTTCTCAACAGGGGGGCGGGATTCTACCCCCAAGGGGACATTTGGAAATGTCTGGAGACATTTTTGGTTGTCGCAACTGGGGGATGGCACCACTGGTATCTAGTGCGTAGAGGCCAGAGATGTACAGAACAGCCCCTGCAACAAAGCTGTTGTTGTTAGTTGCCATCGAGTCAGCTCCGACTCATGGTATCCCACGTACAATGGAATGAAACATTGCTTGGTACTGCTCCATCTTCACAACTGTTGGCATGCTCGAGTCCATTGTTGTGGTCACTGTGCATTTGGAGTGACTTCCAGCCTACGGGGCTCATCTTCCAGCAGTATATTGGACAGTGTTCTGTTGTGATCCATAGGGTTTGGTTAATTTTTGGAAGTAGATCGTCAGGCATTTCTTTCTAGTGTTTTTAGTTTGGAAGCTCCACTGAAGGCTGTCCACCATGTGTGACCCTGGCCCAAAATGTCAACAATACCAAGGTTTAGAAACCCTGTCTTAGAACATCCCCAAAAATGTTACCTTAAGAACGTCCTATAAGAAAACAGAGAAGTAAGGAAAATTCAAAGGCTATTAACAAATGGACGACTTTTCACAGGATACATTTTCAGTTGTAAAAATCTCAGAGAAGACAACAGAGAGCTTTGTTGGGTTCCACAGTCATCATCTATAATGACTACATTCTAGGTCCCCAAAGAGTTAATAGCACTTTGTCTAGATTCCTTCTTTCCTCTGTAACACCTGGGATGGGGAGAGGGTGTTACCTTCAAACCGCCACCTTTATTCCTGTGCCCAATTCCCATCAAATGCAGGAAATGAGCGGCCTTACAGAATTCCACTCATCCGAGGTGCACAGTAGAACAATCTTATTAATATGGTAAACATATTCATGCCCAAAGGCAATGTTCTCAACTTTATGACTGATTCTGGGGAGTCCAAAGCCCACTTTAGAAATTCTGACTCAGTAGATGCCTAGAAATGTGCATTTTTAACTAGTACCTACAGCAGTTCTGATAAGATGGGCCATGGACCACAACTGAGAAACCCTTGCTGCAACATACAAACGGGGTGGGTAGAGGGAGGGAGACTGAGCGGGGAGGTTGTGTCAGACTGGCCAGGGAAACAGCAAGCAGAACTCTGAGTTTATGGGACACAAGACAGCTGGGTTTTGATGGGTAGAGGATGACTGCAGGGGGTAAGAAAGGACTGAAGTGGGAAAGGAAGGATGTGGTAGCTCCTGAGAAGTACAAAGAAAAGAGCAGCAGAGAGGTGCTGGGGAGCAGCTGTTTCCAGATTTTTACCCTCAGAATCCTTACTTTAGCGAATCCTGGAAATTCTAACCTATAAACCAGATCACAGGAAGATGGTTTAAGTGTGTGAAGGGGTCTCTCTTCAACTCTACTACTTCTCAGTATTTCTGAGAGTCAAATTCTGCTAAAGATTTGCAAACGTTAATCAAATTCAGCAACCGTAAGCCAGAGCAAAGAGAAAGAAGGAACACCACGAGACGGATCCTGTCTACTCTGGAGCATCTAGTGGCTGACGTTTATTCATTCATTTGGTGAATATTTTTTGACTATCTACCATGGGCCAGGGGCTGCTCTAGACCATGAATAGTATGCTAGGGCCATTCATCTGCTGTCCACATTTTCATTCTTTCTCTCCTCATTAGCCCAACTCTCAGAAAATAGGATAAGGAGAATGTCATGGATTGAACTGTACCCCCCAAAAATATCTGTCAACTTGGCTAGGTCATGATTCCAGGTATTGTATGATTGTCTACCATTTTGTCATCTGGTATGCTTTCCCTATGTGTTGTACATCCTATCACTATGATGTAATAAGATAGATTAGTGGCAGTTGTTAATTAGATCTACAAGATTAGGTAGTATCTTAAGCCAATCTCTTTTGAGATATAAAAGAGAGAAGCCAGCAGTGAGACCTGGCGACCTCATACCACCAAGAGAGCAGTGCCGGGAGCAAAGCCTTTGCACCTGAGGTTCCTGTGCTGAGATGCTCCCAGACCAGGGGAAGACTGATGCATCACAAGGACCTTCCTCCAGAGCTGAAAGAGAAAGACTTCCCCTGGAGCTGATGCCTTGAATTTGGACTTGTAGCCTACTAGACTGTGAGAGAATAAATTTCTCTTTGTTGAAAGCCATCCACTTGTGGTATTTCTATTTCTTGACAGCAGTACTAGAAGACTAAGAGAAAAAAAAAAAAAAACTGAATGAAGTGCATTCAGTTCAAAGCCTTGCTAATGGGTCTAGTGAGCAGTTTGATGGTTGTCGTGGTTGTTAGTTGCCATCTAGTAGACTCATGGCGACCAGAGCCCTGGAAATTGTCAAAAATGAAATCTAGGACTTCTCTCTGAGTGTCCTTTATTGGAATTCTCCTTGGCCCCCCACCCTTGCATGCAATGGGCTGATTACTATGATGAGATGGTAAACATGTAGATAGCATCCCAAGGCCTCAAAACAATGTTCCCAGGAAAAGGAATTCCACGGAGAGGGCCCCTTGGAATAATACCAGAAGTTCCCTTGGGATAATACCACGGCATTGATGTTACTAATGGCAGACCCAGATCAAACTGGATGTGTGGCCAGTTCTTGCTCCCTCCCCCTCCCCATCGCCACCCCCCCATCCCCACTGCACATCTGTTTCTGCTGAAAACTGGACACACAAAGCACACCTCTTAATATTTCCAAATAATGCAGCGTTAAGAACCTGGTTGTCTGGTGTGTGACAAAAATAACAAACCCCGACAACAAAAATTACTATTCAAAGCACAGTATTAGTTTAGGGTGACATTATTTTTTAAATTCACATTTTTCGTTTGTTATAACAGGTAGCAGTTCTGTGAACACATAGATAAGAGGATACAATAGATATTTGACAGTGTAGTTCTCGGAATATTTGCATATCCGAGAGATTATTTCAGCAAGTATACTTAGACTGACCCTATTAACCATTCACAATATTTTGTCTTGAATCCAATTCACACTCTATAGACATGTCCGATTCACATTTCAGCTCTCTTACGCTGCTTTCCTTTTTTAGACTTTATATTAGGAAATAAATCCATAACATCAAATTTCATGACAACATCTGCTCTGGCTGACATGATTGAAAGGGAATTTCACTCATCCCAGGTTATTCTGTTTCTTAACTCATTCTTTAGCGTACCTTGGAAGCAGCTTGCTTTATCAAGTCCAATACAGGGAGTGGAGGCTCCGGGTGCCGAATTCACAACTGGCACCAGCCTCAGCGATGCCGGACGAACGGTGACTGCCAGAAGTCCTCTGAAGTGGCAGAGGTCACAGGATGGCCAGAGACTCATCCCCAGGCATGAATGGCTTTGCCACGTTTGCCCAGGCCAGCTCCGCCAAGCTAATAAGCAGATCATTCAAGATAAAGGTAGATCAGTGTATGTTGTGTGCAATGTCCTTTTATGAAAATACGTGATGGTCAAAAACTAAATAAAATGACGGCAAAAAAAAAAAAAAAAACTCCAGGAAAAACTGAAACGAGATAATCACATCAAAAAGGCCGTGAAAGCTACAGATGGGAGATTAAGCAAACTAAGGGGAAAGAAAACAGTAAGCAATCCTTTTGTCCATTCCTCTGCCTTTGGGTAGAGCTCTCGTCTTCACACTCTTCCAGAAACAAGTGTGTCTATTATTTTCCTCTTGCCTGGGCTTCCCCTGTGGATGTGAGTGTTTGTTTACAGCGCATACTTGTGGCTGCCTTTCTAGATCTCATCTCCTCCGTTTGAGGCGATGGTGTCAGTCATCTTTGGCTGGCTTCCCTCTGCACTAGCACACCTTACAAGAGATGAAGGTCCAAAAGCAACCTTGCTCCCAGGCATGCTTCTGCCTCAAGGAAGAGTTGTAACACGATGTCACATTCTCTGCCTTCTGCCTGCCTCCCTCCCTCCCACCATCCGAACTTCATCTTTAGCCTCTACGCTGCTACCACTGTTGTTAGCTGCCAGGGAGTCAGCTCCAACTCATGGCAACCTTGTGTATAACATAATGAAATGTCACCAGGTCCAGTACTATCTTCATGATCCTTGGCATGTTTGAGTCCACTGTTGTGGCCACTATGTATTTTGAGTACCTTCCAACCTAGGGGCCTCATCTTCTAGCACAATATGGGACAATATTCTGTTGTGATCAGTGGGGTTTTCACTGGCTAATTTTCAGAAGTAAGTGACCAGGCCTTTCTTCCTACTCTGTCTTGGTCTGGAAGCTCTGCTGAAACTTTCCACCATAGGTGACCCTGCTGGTATTTGAAATACTGGTGGCATGGCTTCCAGCATCACAGCAACATGCAAGCCACCACAGTACGACAAACTGACAGATGAGCAGTGGAGCCTCTACATACTAGCTTTTAAATACTGGAAGTCTAGAATTTAACTGTTTTAAGAAACACCGAGGAATACCATAAGAGAGTCTGCAGAATGTAAGGATGGTTCCTGAGCTCACAGTTCATCAAAGACCAGACTACCTTTCCATCTGCAGCTCCTCCTTGTTGTCATAAGGAGAAAAAGCTACTTTCTGGAACCGTTATGGGAGCCCAAACTCAGTGCAGGCAGCAGGAGCAGGCAAGCAGGCAGCAAAGATTTCTCCAGATCCCCTGGGGACTGTAATCGCATTCCAGCAACCAGGTGCCGGGAGTAGGGCTTGTGGCTTCCAGCCTTCTTGGCATGAGGCCAGCGTTTCCAGGCCTCCCTCCACCCCTCGGCTCCTTCCCATCATCTTTCCAACCAGAAGCTTGTTAACTGTTTTCCTGCGCTTTTATTCAGATTTCAAGGCACCCTCTGTGTGTTAAACTTCAAAGAAAGTTCGCTGCAGTAAGTGCAATGCTATAACAAGTGGAAGCTCCAAACAGCTCTGTGGAAAATGGTTTGTTAAAACGAAGGGGCCAGGATTCTTTTTCTCACCCCCTTCTTTCAAATGAAATTGTATTTGTGTCTGGATTAAGTTGCCCAGTATCAATCCGGAAAGTTTTAAAGTTAAAAAGCAGAACAGTCACACAATATTTAAAATCTAAAATGATTACAACATGGCACCAGGCCAATGTTCATGAATCACTGAGTATGATCATAAAATAAAAAATAGTCACCAAAAGGTAAATAAATTACCCGGCTTACTGCTTATTTTCACATACAGTCTGACACAAAAGCTGCAACCATGAATGATTTCTACCCGTTTGAACAATAACACTCATTTCACTGAAAGATGGTCAGCACTCGGCTGCTGTGGGCAACGTGCCAGTTGTCGAAAGGTTAATGTTTCAGCAGCAGTACATTAAATTATGAATAATACTGGTCCCAAAATGGAAGGTTATTAGCTCAGTATGCTTAATTAGCCTAGCTAGAACTTTGCCATCAAGTAACAGTGCCCATTACTCCACCGCCATGATGGGATGATGGGGGATGTCTGCGTTGAGATGCTTATGCCAGGAGAGGGGGCAGGTAGGGGCGGGAGGGGTGTGGGGTATAGCTATGGCTTTTATTTTCTTTTCATCCAATGTAACATTATGAGAAGCATCCAGAGGGTGGTTTTCAGGAGTTTGAACTCTCCTATGGTTTATTCATGAAGGCTTCCCAGAAAGAAAGAGCAGAAATCATTTAGACCCACCATGATCTGGTTTTACATCAGTGTCTTGCTTCTAACATTGGGGCCTACCAAAGTAGCATAGGTTGCCCTTCATGGGGTAATCAGGTTCATTAACCATACAGCAAGTATACATTGAACAGCTGTACTATGTTCCAGGCTCTTAACCAGTTGCTGTTGAGTCGATTCCAACTCATGACGACCCCTTGTGTGCTCCATAGCGTCTTCAGTGGCTGATTTTTCTGAAGTAGATCACCAGGCTTTTTCTCTGAGGAACCTCTGGTGAGCTTGAACCTCCAGCCTTTTGATTAGCAGCTAACTACTTTAATCACGTGCATCACCCAAGGACTCTTACCAGGCACTTGCAGGGTAATTAACAAACCAAACACAGTTTTAGATCTAAGGGAGGGACAGGATCTTAAACAACTAACTACACAATGATTGTGTTAATTACAACCATGATGACTGCTGTGAAAAGGAAGTTTAGAACTCCAAGACTAAGCCTGGATGGGGTAGAACTCTTGGAGGTTTCCTGAAGGAAGTGCCGTTTGCTTTGATCTCTAAAGGGTGAGTAGGAATTAGCTCGGTGAATCCTGGGGAAAAGATCTTCCAGGGTGGGAATATCTAAACCTTGTCTGAGTCTCCAGAAAGAATGATGCTAGAAAAAGACACAGGCATTGCTGAAAAGGAGTACTGGAAGAGCATTTGCTTGCCTGGGCCATAAGAAAGCTATTTAGTACCCAGCTTGTGTGGGTATATGGAGCGTGTGTGTGTGTGCGCGCACACACGTGTGTGCGTGTGTGCACATGTGTGCATTCGCACGCCCACATCTAGCCCCACAACCATCTCTCCTCCCCTCCTTTCACCCTGACTTTGCCCTTCCAGGTGTTCCAGTTTCAGACTTGAACTTTGCAGCCAGAAGGCAGACTGGGACTCCCCCTTGCCATCGCCACTGCATCCCTGCTACAGCTGAGCTGTCTGCACCACTGCCTAGCTTCTACTTAGTACTATTAGTAGCTTGTTTTTCTAAGCCCTGAAATTCATTTTCTTTTCCCGCCTTGCTTCCAGAAAAATAAATAAAAGTGAACACATCACTCATTTAAGATGAGGAATGGAATTTAGGTTGCGTTTTTATTTCTATTTTTATGATTAGTTAGAATTTTCCTGGGAATGCCGCCAGGAGGGCATTATGGTGAGATAATGTCCCGTATTTAATCAGTACTGCAATGGTGAACTGCGTTCTGTGGGGAGAAGCCAAGTTAACTCATCCTGCTCTGTCTTGTCTGTTTTCAGGATACAACCATTTAGCCCAAGATGGAGGGAAGACTGAGAGACAGCAGGGCTCAAGGCTTGGGTGATGGCCTCCAAATGGGCAGGATGCAACCATGACTTTGTCTCTTCATGCAAGACCCATCACTCTAAGAGCCCTGAGAACCCCCAAGGAGCAGAGCGAAAAGGGCCCCCAAAACTGACCAAAGTGACCAACTGTCGTTCTGCATCCAGCAGACTCTTCTGGCTCCTTCCTCTACAGCTTTCAGACGTCTGTCGGCCTGGGCACACTTCTTGTTTTGAAATGTGTATCTTCCTCTTTGCAACCCAAGCACAATGTGTGCAGGGGAAGTACAAGGCTCTTAAGTGAACCTGGGAGTCAGCACCAGGTAGGACCTGAACATCCCCTTAACTCTGCATGTGCTCGGTCATCGAGAGTTACCCAAGAATCTTTGCCGGAGGCGAGAGTTGGTGGTTGTCAGTTTTCAGAGCTGTTTAGTTTTCAGAGTTGATTGATCCACTGCTGAAGAATGAAAGAATCCCTGGCGGTACTAAAAATAGAAAAGAAATATCTTAGAGAGATGTCTGGGAGGAAAGAAAAGAATGAGGGTCTAGGGAAAAAAGAGAATGGATTTAACTGAGAGGAAAGGAGCAAAGAGAATAGATGAATGGATGCAGATCGACCCTTCTCTGCAATTAGCACTGGTGACCAGGGAAACAGGAACCGGTGGGGCACACAGAGCCTTTCAGATTTACTGTTGTCCCTATTAAACTCCGGGTCTGCAGGAGCCTTCTGTTCAGGTGAGGGCAGTGAGAGAACAGGATGCCCCAAGCAACCCATAAATAGCAGGGTGAAGACAAAGTGTTTATTACTTAGCCTCATGAAGCCCATATAAGTGCTCTCCCAGGGCGCGAGAAAGCAAGAGCATGTGTGCACCGGCCCACGTGTGTGTCCTGGGAGTGGGAGTCCCAGACACGGTGTTCGCGCTTGGCTTGATTCTATGAAGGCGTCTATTTGATGGAACGTACTGGAACAGTTCATAGCCTGCCCAGCAAACCTTATGCAGAGACAGAGCTTTCTTTTTCTCTTTCCTTTTCCTGTTTGCAGTGAGAATGAGGCCTTTCTCTTCTCGGCCCTTTGCTCTCCCCAAAGTTGTCTCACGAGGTCATTGCCAGCTGACAGGCTTCCTTTCAGTGCAAGCTTTGGAGGGAAACAATACTCTGCTTTCTGGGGGACTGAGAAGGCTCGGGGCCTAGTCCTGACCAGGCTACCCTAAATTTAAATGGGCTATTGTTTTAGTAGGGCTGACGGTTTCTTCAGACAATTCAGTTGAAGTAATGTAACACTTTATCTTGTGTGTGTGTGTGTGTGTGTGTGTGTGTGTGTGTGTGTGTGTGTGTATCAATATTGAGCAGCAGAGGGGTAGTTAGATCACAATGTTTGGTTTCAAGTCATATTTTGACACTTACTTGCTTTGTGTCCTTGGGCAAGTTTCCTACCCTCTCTGGCTGGGCAATAGCTTCCTTCATTCACACTAGTCTATGAGATACCTTCTAGTGCAAACATCCTTTGACTCTGTGATTTCAATATACTACATTACCATGTTTGGACAACCAGCATAAAAGCACTTTCTTTGAATAACTTATACATCAACAGAATCAATTTCTAAGAGCAGTCAAAGTTATGTGCTGAGTGTTCTATTGAATATCCTGAATACTGAATTTAATAGCTTACTAAGGTGAATGGAAAGTAGTGGAAGAGATCTCTGCTGCCAAGTTCTAGTGTTTTGAAAACTCCTTTTATAAGGAGTTAGAGTCTCAAGATTGGCAGCTATAACAATCTTTGTCACCTATAGATAGATAATATTTTGAGAATTAAGAAGCACTTCTGAAACCTGTATATTGGGAATTTCAGAATAAGGACCCAGCTCTGCGTCTGATGAGGAATATAAAAGAGATAAAAGCAATTTATCAATACTAAAATCGACTATTAATTGTTAATAATTATCAAATACCATATTTCCAAGTTCAGGGGCATCAGAGGGAACTGATAGGATAGTGACAGGTTAGCAAGGCCCAGCCTCCTGAATGCTAGAAACCCTCCGGCATCACCAACCTCAGGCTGTTGCTGGCTGGCTCTGCAGAGGTGTCGCCAGCACAGATCTGTGTGCTGGCTTTCTAGGAAGCTAGGTCATAGCCGGGCCAAGAAAGAAGGAATCTCCAGGGTTCTGCCAATAAACATGGTGGGAATCACGGCTCTGCAGCCACTAAAAGCCATCACCAACTCCTTTGTAGAGCCACCACAGGTGGGCTTTCCCAGGATATATCCTTGTTTGAAGAGCTTGATGCTACCTCAGTAGTCTTTATTGCTTTCCTTTTTTCCTTTAGCCTTCCTTCCTTTCTTCTTTCCTTCCATTCACATCTGTTAAACATATACTTGGTGACAGGTACTATGCTAGGTACACAGTATATTTATACATAAAGAAATGGTCCCTGAACCCAAAGCACTTCCTGCCTCATGAGAAAGGTTATCAAGTAGACAAACATTCACAAATATTGTTAAAATATAAAGTAACTAAACATAGTGATGGAATACACAGGAATCATGTTAACTACATCTGTGGAAAGAGATGAAGGAGAAGCTCGGTATCATCAGTCAGAACAAGGCCAGGAGCTGACTGCAGGACAGACCATCAATTGCTCATATGCAAGTTCAAGTTGAAGCTGAACAAAATTAAAATGAGTTCACAAGAGCCAAAATACAATCTTGAGTTTATCCCACCTGAATTTAGAGACTGTCTCAAAAATAGATTTCACACATTGAACACTAGTAACCGAAGACCAGACAAGTTGTGGAATGACATCAAGGACATCATACAGGAAGAAAGCAAAAGGTCATTAAGAAGACAGGAAGGAATGAAAAGAACAAAATGGATGTCAGAAGAGACTCTCAAAGTTGCTCTTGAACATACAGTAGCTAAAGTGAATGGAAGAAATCTTGGAGTAAAAGAGCTGAACAGAAGATTTCAAAGGGTGGCTCAAAAAGAGTAAAGTATTATAATGACATATGTAAAGACCTGGAGTTAGAAAACCCAAAGGGAAGAACTTGCTAGACATGTCTCAAGCTGAAAGAAATGAAGAACAAATTCAAGCTTTGAGTTGTAATACTGAAGCATTCTATGGGCAAAAAATTGAACAACGCAGGAAGCATCAAAAGAAGATGGAAGGAATCCACAGACTCACTGTACCAAGAATTGGTCGATCTTCAGCCATTTCAGGAGGTAGCATATGATCAAGACCCAATGGTATTGAAGAAAGAAGTCCAAGCTGCGCTGAAGGCCTTGATGAAAAATAAGGCTCCAGGAATTGACGGAATACCAACTGAGATGTTTCAACAATCAAATGCAATGCTGGAAGCACTCACTCATCTATGTAAAGAAATGTGGAAGACAGCTACCTGTTGAACTGACTGTAAGAGATCCATATTTGTGACCATTCTTAAGAAAGGTGATTCAACATAATGCGGAAATGATTGAACAATATCATTAATATCACACACAAATAAAACATTGCTGAAGATAATTCAAAAATGATTGCAACAGTACATCTATAGGGAACTTACAGAAATTCAAGCCAGTTTCAGAAGAGGACGTGGAACAAGCGATATCATTGCTGATACCAGATGGATCTTGGCTAAAAGCAGAGAACACCACAAAGATGTTTACCTGTGTTCTATTGACTATGCAAATGCATTCAATTGTGTGGGATCATAACAAATTATGGATGACATTGTGAAGAATGGGAATTCCAGAAACACATAATGATGCTCATGTGGAACCTATACATAGACCAAGAGGCAGCTGTTCAAACAGAACAAGGGTATACTGCCATGGGTTAAAGTCAGGAAAGGTGTGTGTCCGGGTTTTACTGTATCCTTTTCACCATACTTATTCAATCTGTATGCTGAGCAAATAATCCGAGAAGCTGGACTATATGAAGAAGAACACAGCATGAGGATTGGAAGAAGACTCATTAACAACCTGCGATATGCAGGTGACACAATCTTGCTTGCTGAAAGCGAAGAGGACTTGAAGCACTTATTGATGAAGATCAAAGACCACAGCCTTCAGTATGGATTACACTTCAACATAAAGAAAACAAAAATCCTCACAACTGGACCAAGAAGCAACACTGTGATAATTGAAGAAAATACAGAAGTTGTCAAGAAGTTCATTTTACTTGGATCTGCAATCAACACCCATGGAAGCAGGAGTCAAGAAATCAAACAACATATTGTATTGGGCAGATCTCCTGCAAAAGACCTCTTTAAAGTGTTAAAAAGCAAAGACGTCACTTTAAGGACTCATGTGCCCCTGACCCAAGCCATGGTATTTTCATTCACCTCATATACATGCAAAAAAGAAATGACAATGAATAAGGAAGACAGAATTGGTGCCTTTGGACTATGGTGTTGGCAAAGAATATTGATTATACCATGCATGGACTGCCAGAAGAATGAACAAATCTGTCTTGAAAGTAGAACCAGAATGCTCATTAGAAGGGAAGATGGCAATACTTTGTCTCACGTACTTTGTACATGTTATCAGGAGGGATCAGTCCCTGGAGAAGGACATCATGCTTGGTAAAGTAGAGGGTCAGTGAAAAAGAGGAAGATCCTCAAGCAGATGGATTGCCACAGTGGCTCCAAAAATGGGCTCAAACATAGCAATGATTGTGAGGATGGCACAGGACTGGGCAGTGTTTCATTTTGTTGTACATAGGAACCGACTCGATGGTACCTAACAAAAACAACAAGTATAGTGAAATATAGTTTATATACCTACCACCCATCTGTCAGCTTGTCCTACTGTGGTGGCTTGAGTGCAAACTCTTTCATCTGATGAGGAATATAAAATAGATAAAAGCAATTCATCAATACTAAAGTTGACAATTTTAGGTCATTATCAATAATTATCAGATACCATGATGTCAGAGTTCATGCTATGATGATGGAAGCTATTCTACCAGTATTTCAAATACCAGCAAGTTCGTCCATGCTGGACAGATTTCAGCAGAGCTTCCAGACTAAGACAGACTAGGAAGAAGGTCCTGGCAATCTACTTCTGAAAATTAGCCAGTGAAAACCTATGGATCACACAGAATATTGTCCAATACAGTGCTGGATGATGATGAGCCCCTAGATTGGAAGGCACTCAAAATACACAGTGGCTGCAACAATGGACTTGATCATACCAACGATCATGAAGATGATACAGGACCAGGAAACGTTTTGTTTTGTTGTACTTGCGGTTGCCATGAGTCAGAGTCAACTCTTCAACAACTAACAGCAGCAACATAGTTTGAATATAATTTTAAAATAACAAATGTACAATGAACTTGGAGAGCACAGAATAGGAAGCTAGTAACTCTGCCTTCAAGGGGTCTCAAAGGCATTGTTTCAGTGGATATTGAGGCAGAGGGGGCACGCCATTCCCAGCAGAGGAAACACAGCCTATGTGGGAACATGGGTAGACTTCCTGTGAATTGACTCTAGAATGTGGGTAGGAATTGAACCTCCAACCTCACAGCAGCCACAACTTGGAGTCAGGAATATTTCTTTATACTTAAACTCCTCGGGCAATCCCCGACCTAAATATTGGTGGAGGAGCTTCGCATCTCTCAGTCATTAATAAAAAACTCGATGATCATTATTAAAACCGCAAGTCAGTCTCTTGGGGTGGGTGATGTTGTCCTTCAGGATATGTGTCCTCAGGGAAGAGCACCCTGCCCCCATGGAGACTATATGGCATGACTGCTCTTTCAGGACCTATGTAGGCCCCAAACTCTCCAATGACTAGCCAGCATGGCCAGCACTATAGATGCCAGAAGACCAGCCTTCTTGTGATAAGATGAGCATATGGTTATATCTTCTGATACCAATACCTTAATCTTCCTGATCTCCTGAGCCCATATGGTTGACTGCTTTGACCTTCAAGACCCATCTAATAATGGTTTAAACCTCATTTAATCACCTGGATACCTGTCCTTACTGCCTACTCTGACATACCATACCTACCTGATCCCTAAAGCCTTGTCTGAGTATGGAGTCTTATTTAGATTCGTCCCTCCCTTGTTCCTGTCCATGTCTACATTCTACACTAGGATAAAAATCATTTAGGTGATTCTTCTTGTATTCTAGGCTATATGTAATCATAGAGATGATAAGTACAGGTATGTGAAATAAAGTAAATGAAAGTTTGGCTTGGTTTATAAACTTTCTGTCCCTTACAATTTAAAATATTTTCTGATCTTTGAACCACAGTAAAGGTCATGATGTATTATGGTTTGGTGACACTATCCTTTACTATCAGAAAGAGCCCAAACTGACAGGAGTAAAGTAATCCCCATGAAAGAAGACATACAAATACCACTTGACTTTTAGACTCCCATGGGATTCTCATCTGTCATCTTCCATTTTTAATTATAGTCATAATCATCTCTCAGGGGCATCTGAAGGCTTCATTAAATTTACCAGCTTCTCTATGATATTTAACACTGGTGATGTTTAAAATCTTGGCCATATCAAAAATAATAGCAATTTAGGGATAGGAGCTTCTGGTAAAATGAGTTCTCCTTTCGTTCCTATAGGACCAAGACTTTCCTGAAGTCAGCACAAAAGCAGCATCCTTTCCAGTTGCTACAATTGCTTCATGTCTACCTTACATTTCTGGATCCTTACAATCTTCAGTTACATCTTTAGAAGTTGTTGCTTAGGGCCCTTTTATGACCCACACATGGCTCATTGATATTTCTTCAAGTTGCTACTGAACCTCATTCTTCCATCTGTACAGCAGGATGCTTCCTTCTGGTCAGAGTTCACCAAGGGCCCTTCCAGTAAGCTACTGGAATTATGAGTATTCCAGAACCTCTCTACTTCCATCCAGGCTACTGTCTAAACCAGTCAACTAGGCAGAGATTTCAGGAATATCAGCCTTGGTACCCTAACCCCATCATAGAACTGCAAAGTATCTTTTAGTGTTTATCACCTATGAGTTACTTCACAGAGCCACAACAGGTGACCCACTGAGATGGACCAGCCTTATTAGGTTTGGGTCTAGAACCATAACTGTAGATCAGGGGCTTCTCAATAGCAGCACTATTGACATTTTTTGGTTGAAATTTTTTTTATTTGGATAATCACTATTGATATTTTGAATCAGATAATTATTTGTTGTAGGGACCTGTCCTGTGCATTGCAGGAAATTTAGTAGCATCCCTGGCCTCTTCTGACTAGATGCCAGTAGCACCCCCCGCCTAGTTATGACAACATAAAATGTCTCTAGACATTTGCAAATGCCCCCTGGGAGGGCAAAGTCACCCCCAGTTGAGAACCACTGCCCTAGACCTCATGCAGAACAAGTATGGAAACCTGGGACTGTGTGGCTTCTCCAGTAATGAAATGTTCTGAGTATTTGTGGAATCCTCCATGGCCTATATGAATAGGGAAGCTGTGACCATGCAGAAAGCCACTGACCCATGGAAATCACGGGACTATCCACCACTCATTTACAGTTTATCACTTGCTCTATTTTGTACAACAGAGAATTACTCAGATGTGTTGCCAGTTGTGATATAGAGGGAAGCAATGATGGTACCAGTACATTGTGGGCTAGATTTCCTTGTCCAGCCATCTCATGTCTTATTGATACACCTTGTTTTTGTCATCACAAGGGGTCTCTGTTAGAATTAAGCTCATAATAATTAAGAATTATTATGAGCTCATAGAATTAAGCTCAGAACTCAAAACAGACTGATAGGCCAAGGCAAGTTGCCAAATCTAACAAGATGAAATGTAATGCAATGTTGTTTGCACTTTATGCTAGCTTAGGTGGTTCCACTAAGCCAAGATTTTTTTTTGATGCTCTCTTCTCTATATTTCATTTGGTCATTACCATAGATTCTGGTAAAGCTGTGATGTTTCAGAAACTGTGTTATCATTAATCAGTGTTTTTTATCATACTTCGTTGTAAAAAATGTCTTTATTCTAACACGGTCATTTGAATGAGCAGTGATTAAGAGAAACAACTGAGACTGTGGAGATCTGTCCAGGCACAACATTTCCCTCATGCCTAAAATGCATATTCCTCCAATATTCACTGCAGAGTCTGCTTTCATCTTGTATAAAAAATGAAAATAAGTGAGTAGGAGTCAAAGGTTAATGACTGATTCAAAGAAAATTTCTGAGTAAGACATTGTGCTAGTTACTGTGAGACAGTTAGAGGCACATAAGACACAACCTCGGTGTTCAAGAGCTCTTTGTCTAGTGGTAGAGTCAAGATATGGACAAGAACATTTATAACACAAGTCAGGGATCCTATAACCCAAGTGCCATAGGTGTTCAGAACAGAGTCACATAAAAGAAGGTGGGTTCTGCACACTACAGCCCAGTGCCTGGCCACAGGTTCTAGAATGCCTCTGTAGAGACCACTTCAGCTCCTTCTTTGACAGGATTGGTATAGACCAGTGGATCAGGGAAATATGGAAGACATAGAAAAGTGGGGCCTTATCAAGGCATTTGATAACATGGCAAATGACAATTTATCCATTTATCTCATGGGAAAGAAGATGAAGTGTGAGTTTGTTAGTAATTGGTTGGCATAGCTGGTGTCCATGTGGAGGTAGCTTTCTGGTGCTATGTGATGTTGAGGTTTTTGACCTTGGGTGAAAATGCATTTGTCGTTCTCAATCCATGTGTGGTTATCATGAAGTCATGTGCTGGCAGAGTAAAGAACTCAAAAGAGTCTGATAGGCCAAGGCAAGTTGCCAAATCTAACAAGATGAAATGCAACACAAGAAAATGGAAGGTCTCAAAAATCTGCTGTACAAACTCAGGGGGATAGAGCCAGCTTGGCAACAGGTACTGTGAAAGAGTCCTGGGGCATTTTTTTAATCAGATGTTTGTGTGCATTAATCACCTGGCACACTTGTGTGAAAATGTGGATTGCCAGGCCCACCCCTAAATTGTCAGATTCAGTAAGTTTGAAGTAGAGCCAAGAACTTCTATTTATTAAATATCCCTGCTTAGTTCTGAAGTAGGAGCTCCATGGACCACACTCTCTTAGAGGTTTAAGTTGATAGGAAGAGGATTCAACAATTGTATTGAGCAAGATACAATAAGGAGAACAAAGGAGGTGAGCATCCTGCCATACTGTGTAGGCAGAGCAGACACGGATAATTATACTTAATTGTGGGCCATCACCATTTCAGAAAAAGAGAGTCAAATTGGAAGCAGAGAAGCAAAGGGACTCAGAAAACTGTGATGAACAATTGAAGGAACTGGCAGTGCTAGCTCAGAAAGGTCAGAGAGAGGAGGACAGGAAAGGAAAAAGATTGTCAAACATTTGAAAGTCAGCTTCACAAGGTGACACTAGGACCAGTGGGCAGGGGAATCAATTTAGGCTCAAAATAATGACCATCCTTCTCCAGTAGTCAGAGCTACCTATAGGGCTGGAGTGGTGTAAGCATGGACTGGAGAGCATGTTTAAATAATTATTTTAGAAAGTTGGGTAGTGAATGGAAGGGTGGCATGTCACATAGGTGGTAGGATCAAAAGGAGCCTTTGTTTGTTTGTTTGTTTAAATAGGAGAGAATAGAGCATGTGTAAGCTTCCAAGTCCAGAACGGATTAATTAAAGATAAGATAGTGGTGGAGGCAAGCAAGGGGTGAGGGCAAGAGTAGGGAGAGATAAATAATTGAAGGAGCAGGGGATTGGAGGGATCTGGCTGGGTGGGGTTCTAGAGCCCAGGAAAGATCTGCAGTGGAAATGAGGCAGAATAGGAGAAAGGAGGTGTAATAGTTAAGGATACAAAGACATTTTATATGGAAAAGAGGGTCCAGACAAGGTACCTTGAGGTAATGCAACAAACAAGTTGATGATGTTCATTCCAATCATGGTTTAAACAGAGAAGGGGTTGAAATCTGATCAGAGTTAAGAAAGAGCAGAATGAATGGGACTAGAGGAGTGTGGAAAAGGTGTGAAGTAGCAGCTTTGGGGAATTTGTTGAGGAGTCAACAACCATCCCTAAATAAAAAGTCTTTTTGGCTATTGCGTGGTAGGCCTTTGTGTAGGGTGCAGTCAACTCACATTTTTCCATCCCCAGCAGTGTTGAGCAATCCAAGACCAGAGTGAAGACGCAGATGGCTGGGGATACCCAAGGCTAGAAGTCAGTATGGTGGACCAAAAGAAGGATGGAGGAACTGAAGCAAGTAGGGCTCACAAGAATAATAAATACAAAGCTGCCACCTGTTAAGGACTATGTAGGCTTTCTGCTTCAAAGCCTTTAAGTAGGAGTGGCTGGTGGATTCCAACTGCTGACCTTTTGGTTGGCAGCCAAGCTCTTAACCACTGCACCACCAGGGCTCCCCATTAAACTTACAACCCTCAAACCCTAGAGATACCCCAAAATACCTCAGATACCTGAATCCCATCTTTGTGCTCCCATCTTAGTCTTTATAGAGTTGGGGGTTTTCTGACTTTGAGATTATCTACGTGCAGTGCATATTCTGGAAATATTGAGGTGTTATTAAGATCTGAGATTTTAGAAAATGTGCAGGGCTTGTAGCCACTTTATGTTAAGAGGTATAAGCTATGGGTTTTTTTCATTCATCTTCCCTCATTTTTCTCATTTACTTTTAAAATAGATTTTCAATATATTAATGGAAAATAATGGATTTGACTTACGTGAGATTTACAGGATTGACACAATCTGAAAATTCATGATAACTGTTATCCTTTAACTCATGTCAGTTCAGAAATCTCTTCAAATTTTACCTAAATGCACGCAAGAGATCTAGAAATAGGCGGTCAAAGTAGAGGTCCTAAGTGTTGACCATTTGCTTCCTAATTGGTTTGGCATGATCGACCCTAAAATATTCCATAAATGCTGGTAAAAATATCTTTTTAAAAAAGTTTTCTACAGGGGAAAAGCTGTTTGTAAGGGAATCTGTTATTATTGGCTAAAATTATAGGAGAGTCACTTCATTTTTAAAAACATATAAAGACTGAAAAAGGATTAGGATCAATGTCTCTATTTTTAAAAAAGAAAAAAAAGGGAAGCTCGTAATGTCCTAATTTGGAAATTTTACTGGAAAAAAATGATTGCCAAATCATTTCTAGAATAATCTGTAGTCAATATGGGGTTGGGAACTTATATCACTTGACAGAACAAGTCCTGTCAAACTGATTCATTTCCTTCCATGAAAGAGTAATGTGATTTTAGTAGATTGAGGGGAAATGAAAAATGTAATCCGTATTTTATTTAGCAAGGTGCTTGAACCTGCTCCATCCAACATCTGGGTCAATAAATTCAGAGAATTTGGGGGTTGGCATTAGATGTCCAGGGGGCAATTGAGTCCTTATCCTGGGGTCTGGATTTAATAGCACGTCCTTTTTTAGAGGCTTGGCAGCAGGGGAAGAGTTACCTGATCTGCCTGAAGAGGAAGAAATGATGGAAACTTCCTCAGGGGGTCCTGATGAATGTATCTGATGTGTTTGTCATTCATGGTTTTGAGTATTCAGATAGGCTCTGAAGATCAGTTATGAATATACTTTTTTATAAAATAAAAATAAATGCTAGCTGCTCATGGTCATTCATATACGCTCCTTGCACATCCTTCTGAAAATTCCCCAAGAACTGCCTGACAGAATTAGTTCTCAGGCTTCTCTATCACCACAGAGGAGGGAAAAAATAAGAGGGAACAATAACTCTGCAAGCAAGTGAGATGTGTGGAAGTAAATCTGTCATACTCTGTAATTCCAAAAGGGAAGGATACTTTTGGAAATTCTATTCCAGCCTAGGATAGAGTCTCTGGCTAGAAATGGTGATGATATTACTTTTATTATTACTCCTTGGATTTACATATCCCCTCCACTCCAGGGAGCCAAAGCAGCTTAATAACTTGTTGCATCATTTTAAACTATTAATCTTCACAAAACCCTCATGAGGAAGTCTGGTAGGTGCTTGCGTTTCTCATATTTCAGTAACTTTATGGCTAGAATTAGGTATGTCAGATACTTGTACATGGAGAAAGCTTGCCCTGGATAATATATTTTTTATCTCATTGCCCCATATCCTACAGTAACAGATTTAACTCAGAGCCCAATAAGAAGTAAAAATAATATCTTAAATTTGTTTAGGGCCCTCTAGTTTATGCAGCACTTCTACAATCATCTGATCTTCACCCTCCAGCCCTGCCGTGCAGACAGGAAAGTAGTATCAGGACAATATTCATCATTTCTGTCATATATTGGACACTTGCCACGTGCCAGGCACAGTGCTAAACATTTTATATTTACCACTTCATTTAATTAATCCTCAGGGTTGTTACCCTGTGGGGTGTGGAGTGTTATATCCATTTTACAAAGAGAAAGCACATGAAGAGGATTAAGTAACTAGCTGGAAGCATCCAGCTCTTAGTTGGCAAAGCTGAGACTAGAACCCAAGCCTTTGGTGATCTTTCTACCTCTTCAAGTTGATATTTCTTTTCTTTTCTTTTTTTTTTGCGAAAAGACCTTGATTCATCCAGGGACTTAAGGAGTCCTTTCTTATATTTACTTACTACTTTTCTATGTGTTTTTATTTATTTATTTGTTTTTATATCACTTTAAGGAGCCCTGGTGGTGCAGTGGTTAAAAGTGCTCGGCTGCTAACTGAAAGGTCAGCAGTTTAAACCCACCAGCCGCACTGCAGGATAAAGATGTGGCAGTCTGCTCCTGTAAAGATTACAGCCTTCGAAACCTTATGGGATAATTCTAATCTGTCCTATAGGGTCACCAGGAGTCAGAATCGACTCAACAACGATGGGCTTGGTTTCTGTTTTTATATCACTTTGTGGTGCATTTGTTTCTGGTTTTTTTCAGTCCTTAGTGCCTTGAGTGTAAGGTGATTCTGTCCTGAGCTACCATCGTTGTCTCTCTGATGCCCTCCTCTGCTTCCCTTTACATGACCCACCCCAAACAGATTAGAAGACAGATTCTGTGCTCTAGGTACCAGAAACGAGCTTTCAAAGGGCAGCTCAAGAAGACAAAGTAAATTATTATAATGACACGTGCAAAGACCTGGAGTTAGAAAACCAAAAGGGAAGAACACCTTCAGCATTTGTCAAACTGAAAGAACTGAAGAAAAAATTCAAGCCTCAGGTTGCAATATTGAAGGATTCTATGGGGAAAATATTAAACGACACAAGGAGCATCGAAAGAATATGGAAGGAATACACAGAGTCACTATATCAAAAAGAATTGGTCGATGTTCAACCATTTCAGGAGGCAGCATATGATCAGGAACCAATGGTACTGAAGGAAGAGGCCCAAGCTGCACTGAAGGCATTGGAAAAAAACGAGGCTTCAGGAATTGATGGAATACAACTGAGATGTTTCAACAAATAGATGCAACACTGGAAGTGCTTACCCGTCTATGCCAAGAAATTTGGAAGACTGCTGCCTGGCCAACCAACTGGAAGAGATCCATATTTGTGCCGATTCCAAAGAAAGGTGAGCCAACAGAATGTGGAAATTATCAAACAATATCATTAGTATCACAACCAAGTAAAATTTTGCTGAAGATCATTCAAAAGCAGCTGCAGCAGTACATCAACAGGGAACTGCCAGAAATTCAAGCCAGATTCAGAAGAGGACATGGAACCAGGGATATCATTGCTGATGTCAGATGGATCCTGGCTGAAAACAGAGAGTACCAGAAAGATGTTTACCTGTGTTTTATTCACTATGCAAAGGCCTTTGACTGTGTGGATCATAACAAAGTATGGATAACATTGCAAAGAATGAGAATTCCAAAACACTTAATTGTGCTCATGAGAAACCTGTACATAGATCAAGAGGCAGTCATTCGAACAGAATAAGGGGATACTGCGTGGTTTAAAGTCAGGAAGGGTATGCATCAGGGTTGTATCCTTTCACCATACTTATTTAACCTGTATACTGACTAAATAATCCAAGAAGCTGGACTATATGAAGAGGAGTGTGGCTTCAGGATTGGAGGAAGACTCGTTAACAACCTGTGATATGCAGATGACTCAACCTTGCTTGCTGAAAGTGAAGAGGACTTGAAGCACTTACTGATGAAGATCAAAGACACAGCCTTCAGTAAGGATTACACCTCAATGTAAAGAAAACAAAAATCCTCACAACTGGACCAATAAGCAACATCATAATAAATGGAGAAACGATTGACATTGTCAAGGATTTCATTTTACTTGGATCCACAGCCAACACTCATGGAAGCAGCATTCAAAAAATCAAATGACACATTGCATTGGGCAAATCTGCTGCAAAAGATCTCTTTGAAGTGTTCAAAAGCAAAGACGTCACCTTGAAAACTAAGATGCGCCTGACTCAAGCCATGGTGTTTTCAGTTGCCTCATACCCATGCAAAAGCTGGACAATGAATAAAGAAGACCGAAGAGGAACTGATGCCTTTGAATTATGGTGTTGGCAAAGAATATTGAATATACCATGGACTGCCAGAAGAATGAACAAATCTGTCTTGGAAGAATTACAGCAAGAATGCTCCTTGGAAGCAAAGACGGTGAGACTTCATCTCACATACTTTGGACATGTTATCAGGAGGGATCAGTTCTTGGAGAAGGACATCATGCTTGGTAAAGTAGAGGGTCAGTGAAAAAAAGGAAGACCCTCAGTGAGATAGATTGACACAGTGGCTGCAACAATGGGCTCAAGCATAGCAACGATTGTGAAGATGGTTCAGAAATTTCATTCTGTTGTACATAGGGTCTCTATGAGTTGGAACTGACTTGGCGGCACCTAGCAACAACAACAGGTACCAGAAAAAGACTTCCTGTTCTGTGGCCATTTGCCTTCAGAGAGAGAGAAGTATTCGGTAACTAATTCATACTTTTAAAATACACTGACACAGATTAAAAGAGATTGTCAATCCACATTGTATTATTGTTATCCCATTTTAACCCACTCCACAGGCTCAGCAATTGAGATTGTTTCTTTGTGTAAGTAGTAAAAGACTAATTATAATGTTAAACTATAAAGAAACAGATTTCAGAAAAATTGTAATGAAAGTCTTAAAATTCATTCATTCATTCACTCACTCATTCTTTCATTCTTTGTTAAGCAAATTTCTATGCCCAGAACTATCTTCATCTTGAAGTCAGTTAGCATCATGGGTGTTCATGGAGGTGCTTACGATGTATACTCCACACAGGGCCTATTTTGGGGAAGGTAGGTGGGGTAACCATAACATAAGTACAAATCTATTCATAAATTCATGGCATTTCAATATCATCACAAGTACTAAGTAGTGAAACAGCAAATGGATCTTGTTGGCTTTTTTTTTTTTTTTTTGGTGCTTATGTAATCTTAAACTAATCCCAGAAACCTGCTGAGAGAGCTAAATCTAAGAAGCTGGCTAAGGTCAACCCTGACATTGGGGTTGGGGGCAGGAAGAGGTGAGCCCAAGCTAGATTCCAGGATGGGGAAAGAACTTCCTGACCATCCTTCCCCAGATCCCTCCGAAGTTGAAAGGTGCCATATTGAAATACCTGGAACTTCTCTATATTTTTTGGATAATTTCCATTACCCTCTATCACCTCTCACCACCACCTTGAACTTTGGTTTCACCAAAAAAAAAAAAAAAAGATAATAGTTGGATGTCAATGTAGAACCCACAGAAAAAGGCACCTTATACCCACAACCAGAAGTTCAGAACCTATACTCCACCTTATTCTGCTGGGCTCTTAATTCATCAGGGCCCCATAAATATTAATGGAGATGATAAGAATAACATTGACACTTGCCAACACCACTTTTTTGGGGTTCTAAAACCACAAACCACTACTTGTCTGTCAGTTTGTTTTACTGTGGTGGGTTGCGTGTTGCTGTGATGCTGGAAGCTATGCCATCGGTATTTCAGATACTAGCAGGGTCACCCAAGGTGGACAGGTTTCAGCGGAGCTTCCAGACTAAGATATACTAGGAAAAAGGATCTGGCAGTCTACTTCTGAAAAAATTGGCCAGTGAAAACCTTATGAATAGCAGCGGAACATTGTCTGAAATAGTGCCGGAAGATGAGCCCCTCAGGTTGGAAGGCACTCTAAATATAACTGGGGAAGAGCTGCCTCCTCAAAGTAGAGTCATCCTTAATAATATGGATGAAGTAAAGCTTTCCAGATTTTCATATGCTGATGTGGCATGACCCAAAATGAGAAGAAACAGCTGCAATCACCCATTAATAATCAGAATGTGGAATGAAGAAAGTATGAATCTAGGAAAACTGGAAGTCATCAAAAATGAAATGGAACACATAGAGGTTGATATCCTAGGCATTTGTGAGCTGAAATGGACCAGTATTGGCCATTGTGAATTGAACAATTATATGATCTACTATGCTGGGAATGACAAACTGAAGAAGAATGGCATCACATTCATCATCTAAAAGAACATTTCAAGATCTATCCTGCAGTACAACACTGTTAGTGATAGGACAATATCCATAGACCTACGAGGAAGATCCGTTAATGTGACTATTATTCAAATTTATGCATCAACCACTAATGCCAAATATGAAGAAATTGAAGATTTTTACTAACTTCTGCAGTCTGAAATTGATCAAACATTGATAATTGATAATTACTGGTAATTGGAATGGGAAAGTTGGAAACAAAGAAGAAGGATCAGCAGTTGGAAATATGGCCTTGGTGATAGAAACAATGCCAGAGATCGCATGATAGAATTTTGCAAGACCAATGACTTATTCATTGCAAATACATTTTTTCAACAACATAAGAGCTGACTATACACATAGACCTGGTTGTAAAGAATACACAGGAATCAAATCGACTACATCTTTGAAGACGATGGAGAAGCTCGGTATCAGTCAGAACAAGGCCAGGGCTGACTGTAGAACAGACCATCAATTGCTCATATGCAAGTTCAAGTTGAAGTTGAACAAAATTAAAAGAAGTCCACAAGAGCCAAAATATCTTGAGTATACCCCACCTGAATTTAGAGACCATCTCAAGAACAGATTTGTCACACTGAACACTAATGACTGAAGACCAGATGAGTTGTGGAATGACATGAAGGATATCATACATGAAGAAAGCAAAAGGTTAAGACAGGAAAGAAAAAAAAAGACCAAAACAGATGTCAAAAGAGACTCTGAAGCTTGCTCTTGAATGCAGAGCAGCTAAAGTGAATGGAAGAAACAAGTAAAAGAGCTGAACAGAAGATTTCAAAGGGTTGCTGCTCAAGGATACAAAGTAAAGTATTATAATGAAATGTTCAAGACCTGGAGCTACAAAACTAAAAGGCAAGAACACATTCAGCATTTCTTAAGCTGAAAGAACTGCAGAACAAATTCAAGCCTTGAGTTGCAATACTGAAGCATTCTATGGGGAAAATATTAAACGACACAAGGAGCATTGAAAGAAGATGGAAAGAATCCACAGAGTCACTGTACCAAAAAGAATTGGTCAACATTCAACCATTTCAGGAGGTAGCATATGATCAAGAACCAATGGTATTGAAGGAAGAAGTCCAAGCTGCACTGAAGGCATTGGCAAAAAACAAGGGTTCAGGAATTGATAGGATATCAAGAGAGATATTTCAACAAACAGATGCAGCACTGGAGGTACTTACTTACTCATCTATGCCAAGAAATTTGGAAGACAGCTACCTGGCCAACCAACTGGAAGAGATCCATATTTGTATGCTTTGCAAAGAAAGGTGATCCAACAGAATGAGGAAATTATCAAACAATATCATTAATATCACACACAAGTAAAGTTTTGCGGAAGATCATTCAAAAGTGGTTGCAGCAACACATCGACAGGAAACTGTCAGAAATTCAAGCTGCATTCAGAAGAGAACGTGGAACAAGGGATATCATTGCTGATGTCAGATGGATCTTGGCTGAAAACAGAGAATACCAGAAAGATGTTTACCTGTGTTTTATTGACTATGCAAAGGCATTTAACTGTGTGGATCATAACAAATTATGGATAACATTGCAAAGAAGGTGAATTCCAGAACACCTAATTGTGCTCATGAGGAACCTGTACATAGACCAAGAGGCAGTCATTCGAACAGAACAAGGGGATACTGCATGGTTTAAAATCAGAAAAAGTGTTCATCAGGATTGTATCCTGTCACCATATTTTATTTTAATCTGTATGCTGAGCAAATAATCCTAGAAGCTGGACTATAGGAAGAAGAACTCGGCATCAGGATTGGAGGAAGACTCATCAACAACCTGTGATATGCAGATGACACAGTTTTGCTTGCTGAAAGCAAAGAGAACTTGAAATACTTACTGATGAAGATCAAAGACTACAGCTTTCAGTATGGATTACACCTCAGTATAAAGAAAACAAAAATCCTCACAACTGGATCAAAGACCAACATCATGATAAATGGAGAAAATATTGAAATTGTCAAGGATTTCATTTTACTTGGATCCACAATCAATGCCCATGGAAGCAGCAATCAAGAAATCAAACGACGTATTGCCTTGGGCAAACCTGCTGCAAAAAACCTCTTTAAAGTGTTCAAAAGCAAAGGTATCACTCTGAGGACTAACGTGGGCCTGACTCAAGCCATGGTGGTTTCAGTCACCTCACACGCATGTGAAAGCAAGACAATGAATAAGGAAGACTGAAGAAGAATTGATGGCTTTGAATTATGATGTTGGTGAAGAATATTGAATGTACCATGGACTGCCAGAAGAAACAAACAAGTGTATCTTGGAAGAAGTACAGCCAGAATTCTCCATAGAAGCACGGATGGCGAGACTTTTTCTCAAGTATTTTATACATAAGACGTCACGTTTGGTAAAGGGTCAGCAGAAAAGAGGAAGGCCCTCAATGAGATGGATTGACACAGTAACTGCAACAATATGCTCAAACACAGGAATGATTGTGAGGATGGAGCAGGACTGAGCAGTGTTTCGTTGGGTTGAACATAGGGTTGCTATGAGTCGGAACCGACTGAACAGCACCTAATAACAACAAAAGCACAAAAATCATATAATTGACCAACAGAGCTATCTATCTAATTGACAATTGAACAACAGCAAATCCTTGGCCTATAACATTTGGAAGTTCAAAATTAGAACTTGTACAAAATAATTAAAGGCTATAGAAAGTTCTGGATTTTTTGCATGTCTGAAGGGGATTTATATTCCAACATGACTGAAGAGATATGTCCATGACTGGGCCTTCTCAACCAGACCCCCCTGCCAGCTTTTTCCACTGCTTGGTCAACTCATCTCCAGAAAGTGTAACTTTAAAACATCTGGCTTCTCTCCTGAGTGGCTGCCAGGGCCATCTTAACAGGAGCGGTACTGGAGTGTTTCTGAAGAAATAGGAGTGCACTGGAACATTGAAAACCAGGACTATTTTAAAGTTGAAAGTACCTTCTTGAGATCTTACAAGGATCTTCAACAGGATACTGTATTTCTCACTGTCTACATACCCAGAGGCAAACATGTCCATTAAAGGGCTCATGTCTTCCTGGTAGAGTCACACCTATATGTGCGTTGGGAGGTTATGAGTTCACACCCAAGTAACAATTACATAATAGACTCACTCTTAGACAATCTTCCCATGCCTCCCTAGACCTCACCAAGCCCTCAGCCTTCCCCCCTCCAAAAAAAAAAAAAAACAGTGCAGGAGTCCTCGAGAGGGTAGTCTAGGGTGGGAGGTGGGAGTAAAAGGGCAGGTTAGAGGCTGCGTTCATCTCTTTGGCCCAAGCAAGTTGTCCCCTTTGATTTCCCAGTTGTTTCACCCTCTGGCCTCACTACCTCGCTGTCAGCTTTTGAGGCAGTTTCCAGGGACACCATACATATCTCCACCTTTCTGTGCGGATAAATAGTTTGAGGCTCCCACGTCTTTATTAAACATTTCCTCTAAAACTGCATGCTTTGGCTCTGTGCCCATGTGCACCAAGAAAGCTTTCTGGGAGCAGCTGAACTCCAGAGCCCTGCCACATGGTTCCTCAAATAAATAGCCCTTTGAATAGGCAGGAGGCACCTGTACATGCTGATGGCTGCGCCTCCTCTTTGCCTCCTGGATTTTCCTAGCTCCCTGGGTCCAGAGGTGGGAGGATGCTGAGAAGCCTCATTGGCCCATCACATAACAAGGAGCAGCAGCAGCAGCAAATTCCAGGAGCCAGATGTGTGAGCTCTCTCCTCACAAGGCCAAGAGCTGCTGGGACCTGTGGTCTGGCTGTGGAGAAGGGAAGGCGCCCTGCCTGCAGCAGTGGTGGAAGTGAGGGGTGGACTGGAGGAGCAGAGGCTGAAAATGAATAAAGGCATGTCTGACCAAACCCCAACACCTAAATCTCGAAGCCCAGTGGAGCAGGAAATTGAGTGGCTGGGCCCAGCCGCCTTGCTTTGCCCTCCCCCACCCCTGGCCTGGAAGGTTTACCAGGCTGTCCAGACTTCTTTTATTTAGAAATCCCAAGTCAATCACGAAAGAGGAAGCGCGTTTTTTAAAACCGAGTGAGACTCAGTGGTCACGGATCTGAATGAGACAGAGAGGAAGAAAGGATTTTTGAGAGAAGGAAAAGAAGAGTGTGTGTGTGTGTATGTGTGTGTGTGTGTGTGTGTGTGCACGCGCGCGAGCAGTTACGTGTGCGCGCGACTGCGCGCGTGCAAGACTGTCTGAGAGACAGCCTGCAAGGAAAAGAAAACAAAGGAAAGTGTGACACGAGAAAGACAGAGAAATAAGTGGGGGAAGGCGTGCTTGTTGGGGGAGGGGCCGGCGCTGGAGAGAGGCTGCGGGCTGGATGGCGGAACGCTGGCAGAGCTGGCCGGGAGCAGGGAGGGAGGAGGACGGGAGGCCGCACACAAATGAAAGAGAGACAATGATGTCAGCATTTCCTTCTGGGCTGGTCACGTGGTCCCTGCCAGGTAAACAGACTGGAAATAGACTCCATAAAGGCAGTGCCTGCTGGGGGAGGGCGGGAGGCACTCCTGCTTCACCCTTTCCTCTCCGCCGGGTCCTAAACAAGCAGGTTTTCATGTCTGCGACAAGGTGGTCTCTGGGTGGAATTGTCTTTTTTACAAGCCAAGGAATATGACTCAGGGAGGAAAGCTATTTGCTTTTACAATTAGCTCAAGGAGTTTATAGAGACATTTTGATGTTAAAAAAGAATGGAGGTGGGGATGAGTGTACATCTAAGCTCAGATGCTGTGAGTATCTTGGTCCGGGGATTGCATATCCGCATTTGTTCCCTTCCATAGGGGATCAGATAGGTCAAGATTAAGGATGGAGTGGAAGGCTGCAGTTTAGAATGAAAGGATCCGATGCTGTGGTAATCACCATTAGGAGAAAGAAAATACTAACAGACTCAATGAGAAAACCCTTTCGTGACCCAATTATTTTTTCCTTTTAATTTTTTGTTGATACTATGTGTTTTCAATAATGGAAGGCACGCTGAATCATTGAGTGTGTCTGAATTTTTGGTAGGTAATATGGTTTTTATTTTATGCCTCATTCCACAAATTGTACCGTTGTGTACACAAATTCTACCCCCAGAGTCCAGAGGTACATATGTGTACCAAATAAAAGTTTCAAAATCCATGTTTTTCCTACCAAAAATTCAATGACTTAGCACCACCTCAAACAATACTCTGTGAAAACAGTAATTTGCGGCACATGCCTGTTTTTTTCTTTTTCAAAATGTTATATATATTCACTGCCTGCCAGCAGCGCATACTGTCGGTGGGACAGAAGCTTCCCGATGAGCCCCAGAGGTACAAAAAGTAAGTGGTAAATGTATGTACCACCAGTCCTGAAAAGGTTTAAGGGAGTTTGATACAGTTCAGGATGTGACCGTGGTGCCACAGGGAGGAACTGAAACTCCACGGAAGAGACTAGGTAGGAAATAAAAAGACAAGTTACTATGACTTCCAAGCAGAGTTTTAAAAAATGATATAAAGGGGTCTCCAAGCAAAACATGGAAGGAGTTCAAAGCATTTTAAAATGACCAAGGCATGTCTGGAAACTTTATCTGAAAAGCAAAGTGGATGGAGCAGGTAATTTTTCTACCTAGAAAGTTCAAGAGTCCAAAATGGTGGCTGGGTGAAGTATATGGCTATTTCTCAAGTGCCTGGAAATACTGCTTTCACATCTATGATGGAATAGATCATTTAGGTCATTCTTTTAATAATTTTGGTTTTAATTTTCTGTCCTTGTGGAAATGTGGCCAAAGCCGGTGGGAGGTAGAGTGACCATCTGTCCTGGTTTTCCAGGATTTCAGGGGTTCCTGGGACACAGAACTTTGAGTTTTAAATTTGGGGCAGTGCCAGGAAAGCTGGGAAAGACTGGTCACACTAATAGGAGGTCTAGTCTAGCCAGTTACCATCGAGTCAATCTCAACTCATGGGGACTCTAAGTGTGTCAGAGTAGAACTGTGCTCTATATGCTTTTTACTGGCTGACTTTTTGGAAATAGATCATTAGGCCTTTATTCCGAGGTGCCTCTGTGGACTTGGACCTCCAACCTTTTGGTTAGTAGCTAAGCACATTAACCATTTGCACCACTCGGGGACTCCAGTCTAGTCTAGATAGATATAAGAAAATAATCCATCCCTCCTCTCTACTAAAAAACCAGCTCCTTTTCCTCTGTTTTTCTCTCTTTCTCTTTCCTCTCACTTCTTTCCTTTGACCTTCTCTGGCCAGATTATACTAGGGAAATTGCAAGACAAATTGAGTATGTGTGACTCTGGATGGACTTATGAGTTGGCAGAATACAGCTGTTAAACAGTTGGCTTTAGTTGCACCTGGAAAAACGGAGAGGAGAAAAAAATGAACCCCATTGCTGCTTCTGCCTTTCCTCTGTCAACTTCCCTTATGGAGACAAAATCAAAACCAAATCCATTGCTGTTGAGTGGATTCCAATTCATAGCAACCCTATAGGACAGAGGAGAAGTGCCGCATAGGATTTCCAAAGCTATAAATCTTTACAGAAGCAGACTGCCACATCTTTCTCCCACAGAGCGGCTGGTGGGTTCCATCACCGACCTTTTGGTTAGCAGCCGAGTGCTTTAACCACTGTGCCACCAGGGCTCCCCTTATGGAGACAGGGAGAGTCCAGCCAGCGCCACAAATGTACTTTCAGCCCTTGGGTTGAAAGATAGATATTTGATACCCCTCTCCGTTAACGAAATACGTCACTCTGACAAGACTCTCAGCCCAGAGCAGAGTTATTTTTGCAGCATTATGTAATTGGATTGCCTGGTCAGGAGTACTTCCTTAACAAGGCTTTCAGCAACCCCTCTGTGTGGGCCTGGCCAGTCCTGCCCAATTACACAGACTTGTACTCGTGCTGGAATCAACCCAACTAAACACAGAACAAAATAAGAAGAGATGAGCCCACAAAGCTGAACTGACCACTCCACCGCCTCACTGCCTGTCAGGGTGGTTGGGTGCCTGATGGCACATGTACAGCTCAATGTTGGGGGACAGCACTCACATGGCCACAGCCTCAACATGGACAAAGCAGGTATTCCTGTCCCGCAGGCCTGCTGATATACGCTCCCTTCTCCACCCAGGGGGCCTGCAAAGCTGAGCTCCCAGGGCAAACCCTGGAGTGACCAGGGAGACCCTCAAGAGGCCTGCCATCTGGACTTTGCTGTCCTATCTCATTCCTAGGTTACTGGATTTCCTAATATTTTTTCATGAGTAGTTGGTCATCTGAACATCTCTTCCTGTTAGCCTTGCTGACTTACAGAAGTAAGGAACTTATCTCAGCTTCAGACACAGTAAGATATTTTAGAAAGAAAAACAACAACAACAAAAGGGCTGGTATGAACTTCTGGTCTGGCCAGCTCAGATCTGGAAATCCAGGGGTACACTGGGCAGTTGTTCCAAAGTTGTATTATGCTGCTGTCATCCTGGGGTTTTGTTTATGTTGTTATATTTTATTATCATCTCTGTCTTTTTCCTGTTAGAAAACAACCTTCATGCCCTTTGGTGACTTGTCTCCTAGCCCTGAATCCATATCAAAATCAGAAAACCCTGTTCTCCTGATCTTAACAAGAGGCAGCTGGATGTAATAGAAATATTAGGTTTAAAGCCAGATAGACCTGGATTCAAATTCAAGCTGAGCCACTTAATAGCTGTGTGACCTTAGGAAAATGACTTAACTTCTCTGAGTCTGGTATGCCTCATAGTACCAGCTTACCAGGGCTCTTGGGAGAATTGAGTGGAATTAATGTAAAGTGCTTGCCAGGGAGCTACCACATAGTAGGCACTCAACAAATATAGGACCTTCAGGGAGGGAGAAAGAGAGAAGGGCCATCTTGCCAGGTTGCTAAGAAATAACCTCTGTACCCTTTACTAGACCTTTAATCACCTGGGATGATCTTTTTAAAGGATGCTGAATTGAATCTCATTGTCATTTTGGGGGAGAAGCCAGAGGAAAGAAGAAGAGGTGCCCTTGGTCCCAGGCTCCCAGCACAGGGTCCCTGGGATAGACACCCCTTTGGCTGTTCCTTTCGGGAAGCCTTCCCAACCTGAAAAATCTTGCCCCCACCTGCCCTCTTACAGCCCAGAGTCACCCTCTGAGCCTGAGCACTAAGTGCAATTTATTAGCTTTGGTTTTGCCTGCACTAAGCTGCAGGAGCCACCAAGTGCCCAGAGCTAAGGGACAAGGGACGAGTGTGGTTTTTCCTAAAGTGTCCACCTACGTGGATCTTGAATCTTTGTCGCAGAGAAGGGTTCACTACAATTCTGCAGCAGGAACTAGTAGGAACCCACAGATGAGGGACCTCAAGGGCAAACTGAGGTACAAACAGCCACAGGCAAAATAATGGGGGAGACAAAGGATGTGAGTGTCCCTGGAGGTCGGGGTTAGAATCAGCTCCCAGAAGGTGGACAGGGTGGGGTGGAGGAGAGCTCATGGCAGCGCGCACCACACGCACCACTGTTCCAGTTGGCAGGAAGCCCTTCCTTGAAGACTGTAAGTTTAACCTTTAGCATCCAAGTGTTGGGGCTTAAGTATCGTTATGAGCAATTCTTCCTGCTGCAGCGTTCCCAGACTGTGGGAAGAGGGGTCGGCACAAATCCACCCGCTTTCCTTTTTCTTCCCAGACAAAATGAGAAGGAGGGAGTAACACAGAACCAAAAGCGCAGACACAGGCACCAGTCGAGTCGGCCCCTTTCTAACCCTAAGCACCCACTCCCACCTACTTGGCTTGTGAGGGCACTGGTCTGAGTCGGTGGCAAGCAGCGCCCCAGGAGGCTCCCCACTCCCAGCTCTGTTCCTGGGGTTGCGGGGCTGCAGAAGTGCTCTCCTGACCCAGGCCTTGGCCCCGTGCCCTCCGGCTTTCAGGTTCGGGGCCCAGCTCAACCCAGCGCTGCGCTCAGCTCTCTGCAGCACAGGGACCGGGCACCTGTGGCTCGAGAGAGGCTGGGAAGCCTGGCTAAGGTGGCGGAGAGGAAACAGCGCCGAGCGGCCCCTAGGCGGGGGTGGGCGGGTGGGGGGGTGTGCTAAGAGGGAAGCTGATACTGGGGTTGGGCAGGGGAGCGGGGGGAGGCGGGAAGACCCAGCGTGAGGTGCGCCAGCCTCCCGCCTTCTTCTTCCCAGGCTGCTTCTGGGGCCAGGCCCCAGCCCGGTGCTTTTCCTAGTGTCAGCAGGGGCGCAATGGGGGCGTAGGAATTGCTCGCCGAGGTCATTTCCCCCGCCCAGCCGAGGGGGCGCAAAGCCGTGTCACACTCGCACCTGCGAGGGGCGCCCGGACCCCAGGGCAGAGACTCTACACCGTCCTCCGCGCCCTGCCCGCTGCTCTTGGGGACTGAGTTCCGGGGCTTCCTCCCGAGCCGACAGGAGGAGAAAGGTTCCCCAAATGGAACTGGGTGTGCCAGACACGAGGGACGCGTGCGCTGGCTTAGTGAACTGGGGTCAGCGCCTCGGGAAACTGTCCGGATCCTCGAGGTGATGGTTCTTGCGGCGGTGGGGGACGGCGCCCGGTCTCTTTCCAATGCTGAACCCAGGAGTCTAGCGAGCAGGCTAGAAAGGGGTGCGCCCTGCGCCCGGGCCAGAGGAAACTGGCGTCGAATGTCCACGCTGCCCCGCTGAGCCCGGGAATTAAACAGGGAGGGGGCCTCGAGGGCACGCCCTGCGCCCACAGGGGGCCAGGGCCCTGCCGCTGCTCAGGCACAGGCTGGGTTCGCAGGCCGCCCGGCGGGGATCCTGGCTAGCGGGAACCCCAGTTCATGAGCCCCGGGCCTGGTGCGCATGGGACTGCTTGCCCGCGGGCCTTAACTCTAACAGCGTGGGCCCCAAATTTCGTAGCATCTGCGCCCAGGAAGATCGGATTCGCCTTTTTCTCTATTTTTAAGAATGGGAACAAACGAATCGGAAAATTTTTGCTTTGGAAAAGAATCTGTTCGATGTCGTTTGTTGCTTAAATTGTCCTTGGAATTTTTTTTCAGCTTCATTTGAAAAAGAGAAAGAAAGTTGATGCGCGCCCCAAACCTTGTTTCTGTTTAAACCGTCCCCTTAGACGTGCAGTCAGTTACGACAAATGTTTTCTGGGGCGAAGAGAGCGAAATGGAATGGGAGAGAGGACGGGGACTGGGAATCTCTCATTTTAAATCCCATGACAGGTTTTGAGGAGAGGCACAAAATATCAGGAAAAAACAGTTCGTCCCCCACTGATTTCCTTAACTTCAAAGATTTCTTTCGCCCCTTAAATCAGAAATATCATGGTGCTAGGTACTTATCCAGAAAAAAACGCACATATTTCTTCAGAATATGTACACGCTATAGGTCCCTTTTTACATTTTTCAGCCAAAAAAAAAAGGGGGGGGGGAACACTCAACTCCCTGGCCATTACGCAAGCCAAGCGTGCAAGAAATGCAGGCATCTGGGGGGGATTCTCAGCCGCGCATCCCTCCATTAGCGCTCGCCTGCGTGTCTGCGTGTCCACAACGCACGTGCCATCGTGGACACCGTATCCCCACGCCAGCCCTGGCGAGCTATGTTCAAATGGGCGCCAGGTTTCAGTTGCCCTCCCGCAGCCCTGCTCCCAAACACGCCGCCTGCACCTCGCAGGACTTTTTTTTTTTTTTTGCCTCCAACTGGCAAGCAAAAAACCTGCATCATTCTCCCAAGTTATGCTCTTGGAAATCTCTAAAGCGAATGTAGCCGGACTGAGGGTCTCTTGCCCTCGAGTTGTTCACTTTGTTGCGTTATGATGAGGTTACTTCTTTCTTCTTCACCCGCCCCAGGCTTTAGATGTAGTGCAAACTTCTGGTACCGGGTCACCAAAAACGGAAGCAAGCGCTTGCTGGTGGTGCAGGCATTGTGGACCCGGGAGAGCCACGGACTCCGAGGCTCCTCCCGTCCTAACGTTGGATTTCAGATTTACATTGCAAGGGAGCCCAGGAAACTGGGAATCAGACTCAAACCCCAGGACTGACTAACTGCCCTGCATTTTCACAATGCGCCATGTATTCAAAATGAAGGACAGGCTTTATCATTTGGAACTCTTTCAAGGACCTGGGCGCTCCAAGTTTGGGGCTAATTCTTTAAAGGTTTTACTTCTGAGAAACAGAAAGAAAAAAAAAAAAAAAGAATGCAGCATACCCACAATCCATGTACTGGGGATGACACTCAAGAGTAGGTTGTGGTCTCTTTTCAATTGGGAGTTCAAAAGGAAAAAAAAAAAATCGTCCCCTCCCCCTTGCCCCAGGGATGAAACCTCTCTAGACTCGAGCGGCCAATTTGGTTTGATTTTCGCGGTTTGGAGGCTCTAGCGGGGTTAGGGGCAGCCGGGCTCCGAAGACAGACCACAGCTGCCTTCTGGACCAGCTGGTCCGCTATTGGCCCTGGAAGCTGAGGCTGAATTCGGGGTGATTCGCTCTCACCCTTGCAGCTGGAGGGAGCGCCGGGAACGCGTCGACCAGACTCCGCGGCCGCGCCTCACACGCCTGTCCATGGACCTCCTTGCGGGTCTACCTTGTCTTTGAACCCCCCCACTTGCCTCCTGTCCCCCAGGGATCTAGTTCCCTTTTCCCTCTGTCATTTCGAGCCAGTTGTTTCTCCACCAAAAACTCTTTTTTCTTGGAGTAACTTTCCACAAGAACTGTCATTGTCCCAAATGCCCAGCCTCGTGGGGTAGATTTGGGAAGCTCCTTTTCAATTAAAGCCCCTTTTGTGGGCTCCATGCGTGTCCCTACAGTCCCCAGGATATCAGCTGGGCGCTGAGACCTATAGCCTGGTGTGCCCGGCGCTGCGCCGAGACTAAAAGGGACTCCAGACACTGCTCTTTTCCATTGGAACGCCCCAGAAACGAAATCTGAATTTGGTTTTTGGTTAGCTTTCAGGCGTGAAAAATATTTTGATAAAAGTATTCTCCAGGCTTCCTGGAGTTGGGGGAAAGAAAGCTCTTGACCAAGAATGTGGGCATAAAGCAAGTACCTGCATGTAATGGACACCACTGTGTACATCTGTTCACGACTGTGGCCAGCGGGACGAGCCTGAGGGGCTGCCGCCGACATCCAAACTCACCCATCCTGCCAGGGGCACCCCTGTTTTCTGCAGAGGGGGCAGTTTTTACACAGACCCAGCTGCTCACCCTCTGACACACTGAGAGCAAACTTTCTGATCTGATGGTTGAGGCTCTGGGCACAGTGGTTTGTTTAACCATAGGACAGAGCCGTGGATGGAGCAAATCGAGACGACCGAATAACCGCTCTCCGCACCCCTAGAAGAAAGGGGAACTGTTCGATTTGTCTTGGGGTTAAGAGTGAGCTGGGACGGGACTGGTGGGTCGAACGGATGGAGCGCCGCGCCTGGCTGCCTTTCTGTGTATTTCTCTCCCGTTTCTCCCTCCCCACCTCATCTTCTGCCATTTCCAGAGGCAGGAGAAAGGTGATCTCGGACTTGACCCCTAAATCACGCTGCCGGTGGCTGCACCTCGCTCCGGGATGAGCGCAGCCCTTCCCCCGGCTCAGGCAGCTTAACCCTTTCCTCCCCGCGCGCGCGGGAGCCGGTGGCGGCAGCGCCTCTGACCCCAGCACCACGAGTAGCCCGCCTCCTCTGCGCGGCACTTTGGATCCCGCGAAGAGACCACAAAAGGGCGAGACTGCGGGACGCTGCAGCCTAGGGCTCCGGCCAGCCGGCCCGGAGTGCTGCCGGGGAGCCTGAGGAAGAGCCGGAGTTGGCTGAATGAGGAGAGATGTTTGGATTGTGTTAACTACCCAGACAGATGCACTTCGGCATGTCTGCATTTATGGAATCCATATGTTGTCGTGGCAAATGAAAGGACAGCAACACGTACATACAATAGAGTTAGAATAACAATACACATTCAAAAAGGGACCCGCACATTCTTCACCTTGCAACCCTTCTCTTAGATCTACCTCTAGAGTTGTACTGATAGGCGTTCTTTCAACCTCTCCTGCCTGTACACCGGGTTTTCTCTTTTCTTCCCCCTCCTTTTCCCCTCCTTTTTGTCCCCAATTCCCCTGCAGAAGAAAACCCAGGGCCCAAAAGCTAGTCTCTTTCTTAGTGAGATCTCCTAAGACCCCCTTCACTCCTTTCCTTCCTAAGACTGGCCCATCACATCTTTAGCATTTGGACCAAATACCAGTTACTCACGTTGCAAGCCCAGGTTCAGAAAAATACAGGGGAGCAGATTCTGACTTAAATTCATCACCCACATCTTCATCATTAAACCAATATTTCTATATTATATTTGCAAAGAAGTGGCTTCAAAGAGATTTGGAAGCACAAACCCCAGCCAGAGAACACAGGCATAGCTCTGTACAGTACCTGCATTTATGTATACCTGGTGAATTGTGTGCATATATATACTCAAACACACAGATGCAAAGACATATAAAGTCATTCAAATGTATATTTATATACCCCTTTATGCATATTTTTGTATATATACACACACACACACATTCATTTGAGCGAGAGGCAGAGAAATGTACACATGAATGCAAGATTTAGCCTACTTTCTACTTTCCCTCCCTACTGTAAATATCTTAAAAACAGGTTGGTCTAAAATTTTCTGCCCTCTTTCCAGCTAAATGAAGGATTTAGATTCTGAAATTCTTGGTTCCTTTTTTCACTTTGTATGTGAAATAATCCATATAGATGCTGGATTATCGCTTAAGCATTATTCAATCATACAAGCTGGGTACCTCTCCTCCTTATAACGAATTCACTCAGTAAAATTAGCATAAGTATTTACCAGATTCAGCTGACATTTTCCTATATTGCAATATGAAATACATTTATATCTAGAGTTTTCTCCCAAATACCCTATACCGATGGAGATACTGACTTCCTCCGCGTTTTGTGTAAGAAACAAGCTGTAAGTTTGCTTCTCATACTATCTACATTTTTAGAAGAAAGTAAATACATAGCATGTTAGTGATTTTTCAAGATCTACAAGGAGAAATTTAATTCTGCTATATTTAAAAAAATTAACAGATTTATGAAGATTTGTGGAGACAGATAAATAGGGGGAAAATATACTCCTGAGGGTCTGAAGAATTTTCCTTACCTGATGTATTATGGAAAAATTCAGAATTTACCAGTCTTCCTTCAGTCAGCTACATTTTACACTGACCTGCACTTTGAACTGAAAAGGAAAAAAAAAAAAAAAAGGTTAACTGTTGCCAATGAAAAATTTAAAATAATAATCAGAAACTGGACAAACTGAAGGTAAAAATATACAATGGCTACAATAAAGATAAATATTTATTTAATCAAAGTAGAAGTTGTGTTTGGACTGTAGGAATGTTTCATCCTTCCCTTAAAAAAAAAAAAAAAAAAAAACAGCAAGAAAGAAAAAAGCCAGAGTCTTTGCAGGCTCCTGGAGAGTTCCCATTGTCCTGGGCTATCGAGAGCCCCGAATGCATTAACCTCACAAAAGACACATTGTGCAGGGGACAAAAAAAAACCCCTTCTTCTACAATAACTTTTAGCTTTTTTATTTTTAGAAAATGACAAAGGTTTTGCAAGCACTGACTGGTGAAACCTGTAGCAAGTCAGGCTGGACTTGGCTTTATTGATCAGCTGTCCCACATGGAAAAGCAGCCAGGAAAAGTTTGAATGGCAACCCAGATTTGGCTCATAGAGAGGAAACCTCCGATTTTTCTAAATGTATTTTTTCCCCTTAAATAAAACAGCATTATTCCTAGAGTGAATTCAGAAGGATTAGATGAGGTAACCATGCAAAATCCTAAACCGGTTTTCTCCCCCTAGTCTTGACTAAGAAGCTGCATGCTCTAAGAGCATTGGGAAATCTCGCAAAATGAAGAATTACTTTCTAATCAAACAGATTTGCCGATTAATTCCCAAATTCCTTCTAAAATAAAACATTCAGCTAGACTAGGGCAAAACAATTTTTTTCTAAGAAAAATAAGTTTTAGCGCTCGCTTTCTCTACTTGATGTTCAGGGTTTACTAATAATGCCTTAAAAACCAAAAATGCTGTTTTTGCATTTGTTTGCAGATCACTTAAAGTGCAAATTGCAGTTCATTTTATTGCAGACAGTGTAATTTCAGTGGTACTAGTTCATATTTAGAACTTACATAAATACCTACTTGTCATTAAAAAAAAAATCTATTGCAGTAGCAGTGACGCTGAGGCTAGAATTTGAAAGGGGGGGTAAAGAAAGAGGGGGAGAGAGACACTCTTGTTCTTCCTGCGTTTATTTGCTTGCTTTTTGGAGGTACCATGCACCCGCCTAAGTGATGGCTTTGAAGTACTGGGAATCGGTACAGTAGCAGGGTCCCTGGCTGCTGTCTTTGACTCCAGGGATCTCCTTTGGGCTCTGGTGGGATGTACCGCTCCTAGTCTTTATCTGAAACCTATCCTCTCATTTCAAGCCCTTTGGCTTTGAGACTCTGCTCCAAACTCTTGGAGGTAGCTGTAAGACTTTTTTTTTTGGCACTAGGGAAGGGGTATGTAATTTCCCCCTTTCTACACTTTAGACCTTTCTTCGCTATTTAAACATATTGGCTTGCTTTCTTATGAATTTAGTCTGAAATTATTTTTCACGGCCTTTATTACATTCCTGCTTTTGATGGCAAAATAGCTTCCTGTGTTTTGAAAACATCTGCTTTCCAGGTTTTACATGAGAAAATTGATTTTACTTTTCTCTCAAGTCCTGCAAGGTAGAAAGTCGGACTTGTTTCCAAGTGCAACTTTTCCTTTTCTTGTCTTTCTTAAAGTTACCCCCGTTCAGTTCTGATACACTTTCCCCCTTTTATTTCTTCTAATCATCACTCCCCTCTACCCCACTCCTTCTAAAGAACCAGAGGAGATTGATCTCGTCTTATTTCAGAAGACAGAATTAACACACACATATTTTTGTCTATAGTCTATGGTACGTGTGTAAGTTTTCTCCATATTTTCTTCATTCGCCCTCTGATTTGGAGAGAGGTAATTTTCCTCCCTTTAAAAAAAAATCTCAGATTTGCAATTTAAAGTGGCCTCTATTCTAAGTCTCTACTGCTTCTCTGCTCTTTCACTTGAACCTCTGCTTTAAGCTGTCCCACTTCATTTCTGCTTCCCCTTTTACTCCCCTCATCTTTGAAGATGCTGTCTTCCAATTTAATTTAAACATTGCTGCATTTGGGGAAAAAAAGAAAGAAAAAGAAGAAAGGAAAGAAAAAAAACTTTAAAAAAATCGTAGCCAGGTTCCTATTGTTGCTTCTCTGCATTTCACTTCTCGGTGTGCGTGTGCGTGTGTGTGGTGTGTGTGGTGTGTGTGCGTGTGCGTGTGTGTGTTTTTAATACATGCATAAACTTTTGGTGCCTCTCTCCCTCTTCCTGGGCTCTTCTCCCATCCTCTCTTCCTGCTCTCCTTGCCCTGCTCATCACTTTCCCCTGGTTTTTTTTTTTTTTTCTTTCCCCCTCCCTTCCTCCCCTCTGCCTCCCTCCACCTCCCCCTTTTCTTTTTTGCTGAATCTTATTGATCCAGAAGGTGGCTAATTAGCCCTTCCCGTCGTGCCTGGGTAATGAAGCACATGCGCACTGAATTAATCACAGCCATTTTTTGCAGGAAACTAATTAGCAGAATAAAGATCCAAAGACTTTTTTTTTCTTTTCACTCATCAGCTCCCACTTCCAGCGCGTCCCCTCCGACCGCTGCAGCCGCCGCCTCCTCCTCCTCCTCCCGGCCGCAGCCGCCGCCGCCGCCGCCGCCGCCTGCTTTGCATCCCAATTACAGCCTAGAGCCGCTGCCGCCGCCGCCGCCGCTTCTCCTCCGTGGCCCCTGCCCGCTCCGGGGGCTGTAAACTCCCCGCCAACCATGCTGCTCGGCGGCAGCGGCGGCGGCGGCTCCGGCTCCCCGGCTGCGGCCGCCTCCCGCCCCGGGCTCCGCCGAGCGCGCTCCAGCTCCGCCGCCGCCGCCGCCGCCAGCAGCGCGTCCTCCGCCGCCGCCGACCCCCGCCAGCCGCCGCTGCTGCCTTGATGGGCTCCGCGGCCCGAGCGCCTCTTTTCGGGATTAAAAGCGCCGCCAGCTCCCGCCGCCGCCGCCAGCCGCGCCGCTGCAGCCGCCGCCGCCGGAGAAGCAACCGCGTAAGTGGCAACTTTTCCCTCTTTTTTTTCCCGCCGCCGCCGCCGCCTGCTCCTCCTCCTCCTCCCGCTGCCGCCCGGACGCGGGGCTCCTCGGGGCGCCCGGGCTGCTTTGCATGGGGCTCGTCCTGCCCCCTCCCGGCTCCCGCGCCCGGCCGCCGCCGCCGCCCGCGCTCCCCGCGCCCTGCTCGCTCGCTGCGTCCCGCTCGCCTTCCCCCTGCGCCAAACTTTCTCTTTCTCTTCTTCCTCCTCCTCCCGCCGTCGCCGCCGCCGCCGCCGCCGCCGCCGCCGAGCCCGGCCGCCCCCTCCTCCTCGGCCCCCGCGCCGCCGCCGGCCGCCAGCGACCCCCGGGAGGGTGGAGGCGCCCGGGGCGAGGCCCGCGCGGCGAGTTTAGAGTCGCCGCCGGGCAGGGCCGGCCGGGGCGCGGGCCGAGGGCGGGAGGGCGGTCGGGGTCCCGGCGCCAAGACAAAGGCGGCGGCCGGCGGGGGTGGGGGGGGCGTCCGCGGGCCGAGCGCCCCCGCCCCCGCCGCCCCGGCCCCCAACTTTGCCCCACCCCGAGAGGAGCCGGGGCCCAGAGCTGAGCCACCGCGTGGGGCGCGCACCCGACCGGGAGCAGTCGCCGCCGCTGGTCGGCCGGGCGCCTTCCGCGCGGGGGCTCAACTTGCCGGGGACGCGGGAACCGGGCCGGATCCCGGGGTCTAGGAGGGGGAGAGGGGCGAGGCGGCTGCCCGATCCTCTACCTGCGCGCTCTCCGTCCTCCCCCACAGGCAGCGCGGCGAGCGCCCAGAGGGGGCTCGGCCCTGGACACTAGGGGCTCCCGGGGGTTCGGGGCTGCGCTGCCGGCCGGGGCCATACTTAGCCTGGTGGCCGACCTCTCCTCGGCTAGCTGAGTTAAGAGACAGAGGAAGACTTTATTATTTTTTTTTTCTCACGCGAGTCTGGGATTGTTTACGTTCTGTTCCCCACTCTAACCCCTCGCCCGGTTCCACTCCCTTTTTCCACGTATTTTCTCCATTAATGCAAAAACCAAATTCTTGATTTTTACGTTATGCATTTCAATGTCTATTCTTTTGCGTATCTGTTGGCCAGTATTGTATGCAGGTGTATTTAAATTGTGTGTGAACCGAGAATCCCGTGCTTCTTTTGTAAGGATTAAACTAAAAAAATATATTTTACGTATATCTGCAAATTAATCTGTTGTTTAGAATCTGTCTTTTGCAATATGTTGTGCAATTCCTTCCACTGTGGCAAATTCTCTGATTACAAGTGCTTTCAAAAATCACCCACTCTTAACTTTTCCCCCTTGCTGCTTTGAAGTCGGGTAAATACGACAATTTTTATTGATCTCAGTTATTGAAACTTGATCTAAGGACTGTATGGAAGAAAGGGTGATTGCCTTTTTCTGGTTTCCAGTTTTAGTGACTTTTAAAAGGGGGTTTTGTTAAGTACCTTTGAAGAATATGGCATACAGTGAATGCTTGGCTGTAATGCAAATTACAGAACATAAACTCACTTTGAAATTGAAAAAAGACTGGAACCTTTCAGTGGGAACACTTGAGGATTTATTATTATTATTATTATTTTTAATTATCCCCCCAAACTTCTTTGAGAGAAAGGTTAGTTAAGACCAACTTATTTGGAGGTCCTCGGGAAGAGGCTTGAGAAGTGAAAGAGGGGAGATTGATCACAATCTGCATAATCAATAGGGCAGCGTGCTGCGATCGTGTACCTACATTTACTGTAAATTTCTACAATATCTGCAGTGTGGGTGCTCCAGTGGGTCTTGCTTGGCCTCTTAGAGCGGATATAGAGGCAGTACAACTAGAATTTACTGCCCAGCCCTCTGGAACAAAATAGGAGAAGTCCACCTGAGACTGTCTCGTTTTAAAATTTGTTCATATTACTGTGATTTTTCTGTGAATCCATTTACATGTGCGGGTCTCAGGTATTGATCCCCCAAAATATAGGTAGCCTATGGGTTGAGGGGACTGAGGAGTATTGGGGGTTGTAGGTGGTGGGAATTCGCTCATTAGTACTTTGGGGGCCCACTTCTCATCTTACAACGTTAGATTTCTTTAACTGGTGCAAGTAATTTAGGTTTTACGAACATAAGAGAGAGTAATACAATGGAGATTAAAGCAGTGTCAAAAGGAAGGGTTCTGTGTGTGTGTGTGTGTGTGTGTGTGTGTGTGTGTGTGTGAGAGAGAATACGGACACTTATAGTCATACTTGAAAGCTTGGTGGTAGGTGAATCCATATTTGGAGATGATTTTGAAATAGCCTAGCAAATGGTGCATGAGCAGGATTTCGTAAAAAGTGTACATGGAGTCAGTTTTGAAAGGATTGCGGTTTGGGGAGATGAGGTGTGGGCAGGAAGACCCACTCCAGGCCAGTGGCCTTCTCTCTGTGTCCCCTCCCTTCCCCCTCCTTGGTTTTAGTTTTTAATTACTTAATGCTGAAACGCACAGGGCTTATATAAATATTTGCAAATGCTCTTTCCTATTGATTTCTTTGAATAAACTGCCCTGCTCTGCTCCAGAGAGGAGCGATTCAGATTCATGGACTTTTTAAACATCTAAAATTGCTGGAGGTGTGTTCGGCTGTGCATGCGTGCGTTTATGGGTAGAGCTGTAGGCATGAAGATTTGGGTACCCCATCCCTCCGCAAAGAGGAGTAGGCTCTTGGTAGCGTGAGCTGAGAAAACTGGGCTGGAGCTGACCCATGGCCTGGTAGGCCTGACAGATTGTGTGTGTGTGTGTGTGTGTGTGTGTGTGTGTGTGTGTGTGTGTGTGTGTACACTGCGTGGGTGCCTGTGTGTGTACTCTGGGGGAGTCTGAATGCATATGCACTTATTCTCCCTCCACCACCCCTCTCCCCCCCCCATTAAATATGGAGCAGTTTTCCAGAGCTCAGTTGCCTGCCTTCCTTAGGGTCCCATTGAGTTCGAATCTGACCCAAGATGCAGGAGCCCTGCAATGGGGAAATAAAAGAATATACAGAATGGGGTCAGGGCAGCTGCTTAGGGGCCAAAACCCCTACAGCTGCTTTGATTTTATTTTTTGTGTATATATTTCAGGCTCCTTCTGCCATGTTACAAATTGTGCCCCCCCCCCCCAGCCCAAGTGTTTGCTCTGTAGCTTAAAGGGACCAGACCCTCTGCCTGCATAGACGTCTGCTCCCAACAACAACAGAAACCCCACAATACGGAATCCAAAACAAAACATGGGAGGGAGGGGAGAAAAAACTCCTATTGAGTTCAGGCAAATAAGGTTGGGTCTCCAGATCCGATTACAAAGCAGCTTTGAATATGCAAGACAGCACACAAGACCAGTTATTCCAGTTACAACAAACTATTAAAAAAACAGAGAGAGAGAAAAGAAAAGGCATGTTTAGGTCGTAATTTGTTAGTACAAGGAAAAGAATCCCACATAAAGCTGCCTTTTTTTTTTCCTCTCCCTTTGCTGGCTTCACATAGAATTCACCCACCCTTTTCCGATTCGCCTCCTGCATAGGTTCTTTTATTAAAATCTTTTGGGTTTAGGAAGATCGCTGCAAGCAACACATTTTCTGTATTTTTTTATCTTAGAGGAGAGTTGGCAGGGGTTCTGTGGTTTGCAGTTACACAATATGTTATCATGTTTTTAATCACTAAATCATTGCAGTGGTTATAGATTTACAGTCTTGGGGTATTACAGAGAGGAGCAACAGTGGCTATATATATGCCTTTAAATTACACCAATGTAAACTGAGTGCAGCAGCTGTGAATATGGTCTGCAGACTTCTGTGATTTTTTTTCCAACTGTTTGATTTATTTAACATAAGCTACCCCCTTTCCTGTATTCTTTGTCTCTCCAGCACCCCCCTTCCAAAAAAATAAAAAAGAAAGCTAATTTTCATTTCAGCCCTCTAACACCAGATAAGCTAGAATTCAAACTCTTGCAACAAAACTTTGGATCAGATCGTATAGTAATAATAATAATAAGTGTGGATTTCCTGAGAAATCCTCTTGGTTTCCATACTGACCTCCTGTGTAGGGGCAGAGGGCTGATTGCAAACGAGAAAGTGGGGATGGGCAGAGGAAGGGAGGCCAGGCTTGTGGCGCTTGCCTGGAACCTTGCATGTCGTGTCACCACGAGCCCACGTTCAGCTTCTGTTTTTCATATTATTATGTAACAGAATCCTTGGCAGCATTAAAAATTCAGTATTACAAGCTGATTGTAATGCTGCCTCATTAGACAGCACTGTCTGGCCTTGTATTAAGTGAAACATAGAACATGGCTTTTAGATTATAAACACGAATAAATGTGAAGAATCAGCAGAGGGGGGAAAGAGTCAGCTGGGTTTTTGGCCCCTTCTGGTTTTATCCCCCCTCTTCTTCCCCTTGTCCCTCTTCCTCATCATTCCCCGCCCCCCCCCCCCCATGATAACTGTTATCTGTTTTCTGGTTGGGATGCTGATACGTCGACCCTGGTGACATTTTAGGAAAGCTTTTTATAGAGTTCTCTTGTATACACAAAAGGTTTGGAAGTTTGTTTTGTTTTGATCTGCAATAAACAGGTCCTTCACTTTGCTGATGTCATTTCCGTTCATATTTGAGTTGTTTATTGTGTTTCTTCACAGGCGCTCTCATCCCTACCCCCACCTTGCTTGCCAGCCGGAGTCTGTGGCTGCCTGGGGAAGGGGGGACGCACTCCTAAGCTGCCAAGTCTGGGTTCAAAGGCTGAGGGTCGTGTCCCTTTGCCTCATCCTAGGGTTTGCCACTGAGGAAGACGCTTCCAGCTTTGGAAACACTCAGATATCAACTTGCCCTGGTATTTCCATGTCATGCAGTGATTCATTGATTTTTTGTAGCGCCCCCACCCCACCCCACCCCGCTCCCCACCACACCTTGCCTATGTCTTTAATACATTGTAATTGTTCACTTCTCCCCTGACCCCCCCCCCAAAAAAAAAAAAAACAAACCCTGTAATGAGACTGACTTTGATTCAGTTGCAAATCTGAAGCTGGCATTAGTGGACTTCATGCTGTGAAAAAAAGAAAATGTTTCAAGGCGTTGCCCCCAGCCTTCCCCCTTCTATTCCTGTTCATTTTTTTGCATTTGTTTTTCTGCTCCCTGCTTTTCATAGGTATAAAGGCCATGCTGGTGTTAGTCAGAATGACCATGATGCCCAGTTTCTCTTATTCCCACTGAGCTCCAATTTGAAACCTAACCCTCCCCTCCAAAAAAAAGTAGGATGGGGAAAGGAAGGAGAAAAAAACCTGGTGTGTAGGCCCCAAAGGCTTTCCTTTAATGGGATGATGGGTTTTAGGTTAAAAAAAAAAAAAAATTATTGTTCTTTTAGGTTTAGAAATAATAGGGAGAGAGGGAAAAGCAGTCATTAGGAAGTTCACTGAGCTGCTTTCCAACTAAGACGGGTGAAAAATGAAGCAGCATTGACACTTGGCTCCATGTGAAAGCCCCAGTAACCTCTCCCCCCTTCCGTGGCCCTGGCCTTTTGTTCCTGGAGAACGGAGCTAAGGTGCTTTTTCTCCCAGACCAAAGGCAGCAGGCAAGGAGTCCCCTTGTGCGCACATCGCCTTTAGATGGCCTTCTCATGGTTATTGTCACTGCAGACTCCCCCCAACAATTGCTCCAGGGAGACACAAAAGCAAAAACATTTGTCCTATTTTTTTAACCTCTTTGTTTTAGATTTTTTTTTCATCCATTCTTTAAATTTCACAGTTTCTATTTGTCTGCAGAGAGACAAACGGAACAGCGTGAAGCACATTTTACCGTAGGCCTTGCTGGCGATTAGAACAGCCTCAATAGAAATCCAAATTCTAAAACACTGGCTGAGTTAGAGGAGGATATGTGAAATTTCAGCTCAGGGCTCTTAAGTCAGATTAGCCCAGATTCTGCACAAAAATGTGCTAAAATGAAGAGATGAGAAAATGGGATCCTTGGCTATTTGGGGGGAACATGAAAGGGGTCATCTTTTGTTTACCTTCTAGTATCCTGCCCCATTCTTAGAAATGGCTGTTGGAAAGGAGAGAAATGCAAACCTACATGAAATGCTTCGTTAAAAAAAAAAAAAAAACCAATTCTGATCGTGGTTATTGTGATTCCGATACAGCATTTAGTTGATTGTTTTCACTCGTGTGGGGGAACTCTTGGTAAACATACTATGGAACTGATAACTGATGAGAATTTTTTTTAAACTCCAATTTATTTAGAGAGGCAATATGCCATCCACATTTTCTTTTCTTCTGCTATTTCCTTTTTCCTCCCTCCCACCTGCTTCCCCTCCAAGAATTCAGTGGTTTACGCCAGGCAGAGTGTAAAGAGATGTGTCCGACAGTACAGATGGCCCGTGCACAAAACAGGAGCCCACCTTTTTCTGCTGGCCCCAAACAAAGCTCTTCTGTCTCCTGTAATGTATGGACCTTGATTGCGATACTGTCCTTAAGCATCTGTCTGCCTTTTCATTAAAATCCTCAATTTCAAGGTTTAGAAACACAAATGTAAGAATCCCCCTGGGTATAAAAGTCTTGCATGGCAAATTCTCTTTGCCCTTTTACAAATAATATTTTTGTTAAAAAAAAAAATGAGAAAAGGCGCTCATTACCTAACATTTTAAAGCTGTTGTAAGGAAAGCTCTCTATTTTTTGCTTCCTTAAAACTTGGGCTTTGGAACTTAGAATGAATTTAGCAAAGCTCTTCTGAATCATGGCTTTAAAAAAGGGTTATTCATTTGTGTCTTTCTTGTGTATGTCAGTGACGGATTTAGGGTCTGTGCTGGGGAGGGTGGGTAAGTGAAGTAGATAACGCTCCATCTAAGATTTGGGGGTAAAAATTAATCTATGGAATTAGCACGGTAGCGATAGGTGGAGGCCTTGAGGTTTGTTTCAGAGAAATGTGAATCGAAACATCTGTGTGTAGGCCGTGGCACTAGACTCCAGTGGTTGTGAAGGCGAGTATGGCTGTGCTGAGGAAAGCCTGCATTTTGTCCCATACTCATGAGGGCCTGACCACCCAGCCGTTACCCGACCCCTAAATATAACTGCCTACAATCGAGGGGGTGAACTCCAGACTTAAGAGTGTCGTTCAGCTCCCAGTGTTTCCTCATTTATTTGGGGGAACTTGTGTTTTTGTTCTTTTGCCCTCTTCTGGCTTTTTTCTTTGTTTAAGCATTAGTTTTAAAATGAGCGTGTACATATGATTTAATAAAATAGAAGGACCTGGAAGAATACACAAGTCTGCATTAACCCAGTTGTGCTGCTAAAATAGAGCCCGGGTTTAGCTAGAAGTCAGAACGCTGACATTCACTGTCTCTTAGCTCAGAGATCATTTTTAGTTTTGCTGAAGTGAAAGGATATACAGAATTGGAGAGTGAGTGTATGTGTGCAGAGAGAGACAAGCAGGTTTGGCTGGGTTGGGATCTTTGTAATTTACCAGCCAGCTAAGCCTTAGAGGGCAGGCCTCTGGCTTGGAGAGTGGGTAAAGGGAGGAGTAGAGAGGGGAGTTAGTGCTCCCTGGTTTACTTTTAAATATTTATCCTTTTGGCTGTTGCCAATTACGCTTTCCAGATGAGACTAGACTGGTTACGGAGAACTGGAAGGGAAGAATTGCCTTTTCTGAGACTGGGTTTATTTGGCCACAGCGTTCAGGACGGAGTGATGAGAATGTTGGGCTGGCACTGCTGGGTAGGCCCTGGGTATTTAACGTCACGCAGCTGCTCTCAGAAGAGCTATGGCCTTCCAGAGCTGGAGGACAGAAATTGCAACATGTGTTTCAGAGAAATTGTTGATTCTATATGTGAGTGTACAAGTGGCAAATTCTCTCTGAAGAGGTATTGTTTTTGTTCGTGATAAAAATAAGTTTTGGTGGAGGCAACACCCTAGCTTTTGTGCAATCCCTTGTGTTCCTCACGGTACATAGGCCATAGATTACCTGCTTATGGGTTACCTGTTAATTTTTTTTCTGTAATAAAGGCAGGCTTGACTAGGCCTCGCCATGTATGCAGCTGGTGCCCAATTAAGATAAAGAAAAGGAACCCAGGACCACTCTCGTTTCTACTTGTCAGGCCTCTGAGGTGAAGGTGGTGGCTTGCACTGGGGACACTGGGGACTGTCCGGGCAGAGCCCCTTGGGGCCTTCTGCCCAGTGCCTGTGCATCCTCCAGCTTACTTACGGCTCTGTTCTTTGGGCTTTCTAGCTTTTATTGAAGATATTTATCTGTCGCCCCACCAGGCTCATGATGTCACCAGATTATGAGGTTGTCTCATGTTAATAAAAGTTAAGAGAAAGCAGCAAAATTAGATTTTCTGGGAGTGTAAACATTTTCTTATGGCCTTTAATTTATCTGATAGGTCGCGTGTTGCTTCCAGGTAAGAAGCTGGGCCTGGAGTCTTCGTTTTCCAGAAGATACTTCCCAGAGGCATCTCGGTGGTGTGTGCTGCGTTGGCTTGCGTTATTGCTAGCATCATCATCTTCATGCATTATTCATAGTTACTTTTTCAATTAAATTATTAATTGGTTTTCTTTAAGGTGTTCTCAGCTCATGTGGCTAATATAAATAACAGTGTGTTTTGAAAACACCACCTGTTCTGGGGCCTGAAGTCAGGAGGTCTGGAAGCGGCTCTGCAGTGATCATGCTCTGGTTTACAGAATCATCCTCCACTTTCCTTCCTCACTCCCCCCACCCCCACTTGGTCTCTCACGTGTGACTGAATTTGGCTTGTGCTCTCCTTTGTCCCTAATCAGACCTGACTCCCTAGAGGCTGTCTTTTCTCCCAGGGCCCTAGCTGGAAACATTTTTTGGAGTCTCATTTTTCTGGAGTAAAATTAAAAGAGGGGTTGTCTGCACCCAACAGGTTAGGTACTTAGGTTCATTTGAATCCAAATTATATTGTGTAAAATCTCTTGCACGTGAGGACATGACAGTATTCACCAGCGAAGCATCCTGTTTCTCCTGCGTAAGTGTGTGCTAATGCTGATATGATTCCATACATACAGCTCTTTGCCTTGTGAGCTTATTATATTTCTGGCACTTGCATGGTTCATTATTGTGCAGTTGGAAAAGACTCTGAAGGCTGTGGAGCCACCCTGGGTGGGTGGTTTTCAGAAAGGGTGAAAGCAGGTGCCTTTCTGCTCCAAGAGAAATGGGAGCATGTTCAGACCATGTGTAGGATTCTGGCAGGGAAGACAGGAGACTTCAGTGAGATTTCTTGAGGGCTGCCTTTGCCTATCAGAATGGAAAAAGTTAACCTGGGGGTATATAAAAGTGTCTAGCCGTGACTCTGGCCAACCGGACTGGCCACATTAAATTTGACCCAGGCAGGAGAATCCCCTTATGAAGGGCATGATCTGTGCCTTATCTGAACAGATGTGGCTTATAAGGCGAGTCTTGTTAAAGAGACTGCAAGCTTAATTGCAAACGGTGGCTCTTTTCTTTCCTTTTCTCTTATTTCTGTCTTTCTATCCCACTGTCTATTTCTTTTCTCTTTTTCTTGCATTAAAAACTCTGTCCTTAAACTCTCAGTGGAGAGCAGGGGATGTTTTTCTAAGTTTCTGCAAGCTGAAAAACAGAAGTGCTCTGTAAAGCATGTAATAGGATTGGGTGTGTGTTTCAAATAAATTCCTGTCCACATTGGCCAATGTCCCTATGCTAAAGTGGTCTGGCTGTGACGTGGACGGGGCCCAGAGACGGATGACTCTGGTTCGGAGGCCCCAGACTCCTTTTTGTAGCCAAGGGCGCATCCCTTTCTTCTCGCACGGTTCTAGGCCGGCCCCTTACTTTTGATGAGGGGTCAGCGCCTCAGGGAGGATCTGGCTTTGTTCCCGCCGGGGCGGTGCAGGCGGAGCCGCTGAGGTCTGATGGCCCCGGGCTCGCGGCCCCGGCCTGCCCCGAGGCCCATTCCCGGAGCTGGCCGAACGCTCGGGCCTTGCGCGCCTGTGTCCCCGTGTCCCCGCGGGCGCGGCTGCCGCCGAGCAGCCCGGCCTGCGCCCGGCATGACTGTAGATGTCAGGCTTTGCCCGGGGAGCCAAGCGGCTGCGGGGCTGTGAGTTTCAAATTAACCTTCCGCTTTGTTGCTGTGTAATGTGGATCCCCGAAGGCCCCCCGCCCCGCCCGCCCCCCTTCCCCGGGCAGAGCGCGCTGCAAACTGCGAGTTGGGCTTCATTTACATAAAGCGATTCCGGGCGGGCGGCCGAGGCGGCGGCGGCAGCGGGCAGGCCGGGGAGGCGAGCGCCGCGCCCCGTGGGTGAATCCCCGCTGCGCCCCCGGGGACCCTCCCTCCTGGGGAGGGGCGGACTCCCAGCCCCGGCCTCACCATGAGCCCCCGTCACCTGCCTCCTGCCTCCCTGCACCTAGCTCGAGCCACCTCGGAGCCCCGGGGGCAGCGGGAGGTGGGGAGAATGCCGCCTGGGGTGGGTGAGTTCTGGGCTTTGGTGCCGCTGGAAATTCCCATTGTCGCGCACGGCGCAGCCCCTGGACCTACGAGTGTCTCCTCCTTCCGGAGGTGTGCGGAGGCTTTGTGTGCCAGGTGAGTGAAGCCTCCCTACCCCCGCCTTGCCGCCGGGTTCTCGCAGCTGGCCTAGAGCTGTAGGCAGGTGCTTTGAGTCTTGGCTGAACTTCCCATTCTCTTGGGGCATGTGGGGGAAGGGCAGGCTGGATGCACTTGAACTGCTAGACTCCTGTTGGTATCTACCTGGGGTGAGAGTGCCTAAATTCTGCTGGACTGCGAGTAAAGCCCTCCCTTCTTCCTTTCCTCCCTCCTGTCTTCCCTCCATCCTTCGTATTTTGCTTTTGGATCAGTTCCTGCCTTTTGAGTACTTGCAATGTCGGTATCATTTAGAACTTTGATTCCTCTGCCTAAAAATGCACCCTTTTCGGCCCAAGAGAAGTTACTGGTCAATTCAAAACAATGTAAAGAATGCCCTTGCGGGGTTATTAAGGCAAGGATCAGAGTGTTGGAGCTGGAAGGCACCTTTGGAGACCATGTTGTCCACCCTCTAATTTTAGTTTGTTGGCACTCTGGAAAGACCAGAGGGCCATTCATTTGGAGGAGGGGCGGAGAGAGAAGGGTGTGAGGGGGAGATCTAAGATTTTTGTCCTGTTAAAAGAGGAAGAATGCCCAAGCTAGGTCAGTAGCAGAGGGGGGGAGAAACAAAACGAAAATAATCCTTGTAGGATTGGTGGAAAAAGAATTCTCTGGAAAATACTCCTTTCTGCTTTGGACATACCTGTATTATAAAACTGGAAAAACATCTCTCTTGAGGGCGAAGACCACAGCTCTTGTGAGGCATGTTCTAAGAGCACATTGCTTGGGCACAGTGGTACACGGTGTGTTAAACTGGTTTAAAAGTAACCACTAAGCAGGTGAATCCAGGAGGGTTCTGTTTGTATCATTTAACAGGCTGTGGAGACTTGTTAAAAGCCACTGCCAGATAACCCCAGAGAGGACAGACAGCCCACCTGGGCACAGAGGAAAGGCCTCTCCTTCAGGCTGGGGCCTGCTTGGCGGAATGTATCAAGACAAGGCAAGGAAAACAAACTTAAGCCTTGAAGGTAGATAGTGAGAAAGTTACATGTCATCTTATTTCATCCCATGCTTTGAGAGCCTTGGAGACAAGCCACTAAATAAATAGAGTATAGTTTAAAGCTCACCCTAGCTGGGGAACTTCATTTCTTTGCCACAAGCAGCAGGTGCAAGTTTGTAGTGTTGGCCCCTTGAGTCCCCTCGTTCCTAAATTCAGGAGGTGTCAGACTTTCATGTTCATTTAATGGCTGTGGTTTCTGGATAGGTTTCAAGGGAAACCCTAAAAATCACGAATTCCACAGTAGGCCGGGCTGGAGCAGGAAGTCCAAGTGCTGTGGCAGAGACTACATTCGACGTGACGGTACACAGCTTCCAAGGTAACTTGAGCAGGAAAGGCTGCCCGCAAGGAACATAGGTAGGTTCCTTGTTATTACAACAGGCACTGATGACCTGAGATTCTGAATCCCTCTTGTTATGAAAATGTGCATATCAATTAGGGAACAGAGGTGGGGTGCAAGGGAAGGAGACTGTAGTTCTAAGTAATTTAAGGTTTTTAAGAATGGGTTCTTTGGCGAGCGGTACGTACCTGGATGTTTGCACACCTGTATTTGTGTTGATTCTATTTTGCAGAGACCCTGGCGGTACTCTTTTCAGAGGGTGTGTAGCTATGTAAAGGCCAAGGAAACTTTTCCTCTCCTTCCCCTAAATTACAGGACCAAGGAGGTTGTCTGCGTTTAGTGTCCAGCATATTTTCAGAAAGCATGTAAGTGCCTCTCAGAATGGACTGGGGTCACACTTTGCTCTTTGATTTAATTACACAAGTGTTATTTAACAACATCTTCTGCATGTGCAGAAGCAAGCACTTTTATACTTTAAAAACAGTCCTTTTGGAATCATAAAGGAATTAAATGACTTAGGGACATTCTACCTTTATGACATGGGCCACCTCCCTTTTCCAACTCTTTTTCTGCAGTGGTTGTGCTTTCTATGGAATAGAGCTCCTGTTTTCTAGTTGTCCTGAAAACAGTTCCGATTGAAAGGAAACTGTTGAGAAACACTTGCTAACTACTGCAGAATAAAAAATTTGATCTGCCTCCCCAGCCACCTGAAACTTCAATTTTGGTTTTTTCCTTTCTGCCTTTTATTTGCACAAATGAATGCTAACGGAGGGTGGAAAGAGCCCAAATAAAACTGTGCTCTCAGTAGGCCTCTGTTTAGCTCGTCCCGACAGGACAGTGAAAGTACCTTCCTGCTCTTTGCTTTGGGGTTGGATTTAACTGCTGTGTAAATGCAGTGCCAATCGGACCGCCCAGTGGCAAGGAGCTAAAATAAGCGAGATTTCAATTTTCATCATTGTGACTTTAAGGGATGCCTACTAGACACTCCCAGGGTAGGCCTGGCTCACCTTGAGTGACCGTAAGGGTTGTTAGTTCATTAGAATACATCTCTCATTGCGGGCTGCTGGAAAAGTTCTGGAGTTATCTGGGGCTCCTGGTGATTTAGCTTACTTCCCCTAGTTCTAGTCACAAGTGGTGTCCAGGGAGTACGTCCTTGTTGCCATTGTGTGCTGTTGTCCCTTTTTAGTGTATGTTTGGGGCTTGGGACTTTTTTGGGTTCTGAAGTATCAGGGCGAGGGCCTGGAAATACTTATTTCAGGGTTGCAGCAGTCTCAAGGAGTAAATACGTAAGTGGCTAAGCAACATTTATGAAAGTGGGGAGAATGGCTCAAGGTAATTGAAGGGAAGGAAAGCTAGTTGTCTTTACCACCACTTTTAGAGTAGCCAGCTTGCTCCTTATCCCTAAGGGTTCAGCCTTGTTTTGTAGGGAGGCAGCCGTGATTTCTGGCCTGAAGAAACTTTTGCAAAGTCCATCTCCCACTTGCCAGGTTACAGGAGCAATGCACCTGATGCTGAACATCAGTAACCTCAAGAAGTACAGTATGTGATGTGGCTTATATTTTCATTGGTTATTAAAATGGTTGCTTGCTCTTAGCTTGGCCTATTTCTATAAGTCTTGGGCCTATTGGTCTACTCTGGTTTCCAAGGCTGGTGTAATTAACCGGGGTGGGAACGTTACTTAAAAGCACAACAGGGAAGGCAGATTCCATTACAGTGAACTTCATAGGGGTATCTGAATGCTCTGGTCTGGGAATCTGGTTGTAACGGTTCGTGTTAGAAATCACAGCTCAGCTCAGAACCACCATGCTCTGGGTCAGGAACTGTAGTCAGGGAAATGGGGACCTAGTTTTAATAGAATCCAGGCAGAGGAGTTCCTTTGCAGGAGCTAGTCTTGATCAAATGTTCAAGAGTGTCTGTTCTGTTCTTGCATCCTTAGGCCATTCAAATTGAGAAAGAAACACGCAGAAGTTAAGGTTGAGCCAACCTGCCCTGAGGGAGAGGGCCAAGCAAAAATTCTGACTCATTGGCAAGCCACTCTCAAAATCCAGATTAAGGAAGAAAACTAACAAACCAGCATCTGTCAGATTTCTATATGATTTAAAGTTGGCTGCCACATTGTTTTCTTTGAATATGTGACAGTCATGTTAGAGGACTTTTTCCTGCTACTATGGTAAATGACTCCTATATGGACAGGAACTAGGGAAAGAGGTAAGGCCAGGCTTATCTCTGATTGACAGTAGCACTGAGCTAACGCCTCAGAAGTAGCGAAACATCTTGAAATTTTTTTTTCCTGTTTTTTATCCTTTGGGACGGGGCAAGATGGTGAGGACAAGGCAGTGGCCTAGTAGCGATGGGAGTGTTTCCCAAGAGTTCTTTGCCTAAGGAAAGTGCCTTGACTTCTTGTTTGTAACTTTGAAAATGACTTTCCTGTGATATTTCTGCCTTTCTCTGGCCCTTAATTCCTGGTGTGTCTTGCTTTTGCAGGATAAGAAGGGTGAGAAAGAAACGGGAGGGGAGAGATGTAGAAAGTTTGCTTGGTGGCAAATTCAGCTCCATTCCAGAGCCAGACTTAATGTTTTGTTGGTTATAACCCCAGCTAGGGCCTCTTAGCAAAAGGCCTGGGCTTTATCTGCCTTTTGGGTGAGACCTTCTCTCTTCCCACGGTAGGGTCACCACGTAGTCTTGTCAGCACGAGGATTAACGCATGGGGGTTTGATGTGCACCTCTCCAAAGGGGTGCTCACCTCCTGTGTCCTGGGGGTAGGCGGAGCAGGGGCTTAGGTGGCTCAGCTGCTCATTCTTTGAACTGTGCTGTTAATACATGCGTTACTTCCAAGATTTGTCCACCCTCTTCCCTGCCTGGAGTTGGGTCTGAGAAGCTCCCAGGGAAGAAAGGAGTGGAATGGGCAAAACATGTGTTCCCCCTACTCCCTGTTGGTTTGGGACCAAAACCATTGAAACCCCTGGCAGGCAGCCCCTGGGGAAGATGGGGCAGCCCTGGGCTTCCCCCTCGCCTCCTATTCTGCTTGATTTCAGGGAGGAAGCTAATCACATAATGGCCTTAAAGGCTTTCTTAAATGATTATCTCGTCTTTAATTTTAAGTGGGTCTTTTGAGGCATCAGTTGAGGATTTATGGAGTATCTTCAGTCATCTGTAGGCAGAGTCTGACTGGAACTAGGGGAACTGGCTCCTTCAGACTATGTGAAAAGATGTAGTGGTAGAATTTTCACCTGCTGCTGATTTCACACGCTGTCCTGAAAGTGGTTTCAGCCACAAGCCTTTGATCTAGGAGTGAGACTTACCCTCCCTTCTGTGCTTCTGGAGGCAGGAGTTAGTGACTGTTCAGGCCTCCTTCCCTTTGTGTGTGTGCGCCTGTGCACATGTGTGCACTCATGTGTTAGCTAAAGAGTGTGGGGCTGAGTACTTGAGGGCAGTAGTGGTTCAGTGATAGAATTCTCGCCTTGCACACGAGAGACCACGTTCAATTCTGGCCAGTGCATCTCATCGGCAGCCGCAACCTGTCTTGTCAGTGGAGGCTTGCGTGCTCCTGTGATACTGAACAGGTTTCAGTGGGGCTTCCATACTAAGACAGACTAGGAAGAAAGGCCTGGAGACCTACTTTAAAAAGTCAGTCATTGAAAACCCTGTGGATCACAATGGTCCGATCACATTGTGTGTGGAGCCGCCATGAGTTGGAGTCCAGCTTGATGGCAGCTGACAACAGCAACAACAAGAAGCACGTTGGAGGCTTGTAGGCTGGGGAGATGACGAGGCTTAGGCTTCTCACTGGGTAAGAAGGGCTGAAATACTTTGGGGTCTTTCAGGGTGGCTAAAAGACCAGTGTTTCTTGTTTTTTCCTGACATTATCTGGGAATGTGACTGGAGGAAAATTCTTCTGAGTCTATCGGTTGAGCTAGGTTTTAGATGAGAACTATTTCCCATGCACATTTCTGTGGCAGCCTCTGCATTTTAGTATTAAAATTCTAATTCCAAGGTGGCTGTCGGTCTTCTTGTTTGAATCTCCTCAGTGGAGAGACTGGAGTCAGATTAGCTGAGTGAAGAAAGACCAAGGGGCTTGCTTAATTTGGTGTTTGATTTCAGCCCAGCACCTCCCTTTCCCCCCACCGAAAGTCATATAAGCACCTGTTCATATATGGAAGTCTCCTTTATTGATCTCCCTTCAGTGTATAAAAAGCTCTTTTCAAAAGAGTTTAAACTCCTTTAAGTCTCTAAAAAGTCCGTATGTGTAGATATGAACTTATTTGTGTCCGACAGTTAAGGTCTCTGAGTGGCCTGTTTTGGACAACTTTTCTCTTCCGGACATCTTTGTCCAGTGGAAATCCGCTAAAGCACACCTGTGTGTGTGTATGTATGTGTGTTTTCCCCTCTTTCGCAGCAACTTTTCTTTTTTTAAACAATTTTTCTTAACTGCTCAAGAAGCAATGCAAGTTTCTTCCACCATTTCAGGCCCTGCTTCCTAAAATGCTCTTTGGCTCAGGGCCTTGGTTCTTAATGCACATTTGGCTTGTTGGGGGGTGCTTTTTGCTTTCCTCGTAGCAGCTCCGTTATTTCTCCGTGGAATGTTTGCATCATTGTTAAAGCGTCAAAGTCAGTGTCAGGTCAACTTTTGGACACTTAAGGGAGAGGCCTGTGGATTTGCGTGTGTGTTGGGAGGAGGGTGTCACCACTAACACAACTAATTTTAAATGCCATCTCTCTTCTGCCAGGTTCTAGAATGGTGTCACTTTTATATCCAGAGATGTAATTATTGCCAAGGGCCTGACATTGAAGACTTTTATACTGTGCACCTGACTACGTGAATCCATTTTACCTAGGCTCACCGTGCTTACTTTTCCACGAGAAAATATTTTACCCACTCTTAAAGTGTAGTTCCAGGAAGAGAATGGCAGAAGTGAAAATAGTGGTTCCCTTCCCTTGCCCCTTTTTCAAAGAGGAAGTTGGAGCTGACTTTTCCTTCAGCAGGCATGAAACCTTGGAGTTATCTTTGCGGAAAGCAGAGAACTTTTAAACCTCTTGGGAAAGGGTCATCGATTTCTTTTGCCCTTGCAGGGGAAGCTGTAACAATTGTCCAAACAGTGGAGAAACTGGGTCATAGAGGAAATCCTGGCTCAGACTTCAAGTGTCTGACTGGAGGGAATACAGTCTTCTTCATTGGTTGTAGGAGTGAAATAATTACAACGTAAGCCAAAGTATGGTCCATTTCAGGGTCAGGTCCAGAATGGGGGTTCTGTTGTTCATACTCTGTGTCATGGGAGAAGACGCCGCTCTTGGGGAAGACAGAGTCTGCCTTCAGTCTGCTATAGGCCTTGGTCCTCTCTTGTCTGATAACCAGCTGGAGTCATTGGCACCAGGCACCAGCCAGGCCTCGCTTTGAGGCCCAGCTCTGGCCTAGCTGTGTGACTTTGGACCAGTCACTTAATCTCTCTGAGTCTCTTTTCCTTCATCTGTAAAATGGGCATACCACCTCACATTTGTCGTGAGAATTAAATGAAATAGAAAGCAGGGTTTACAGACTGGCTTGGCGTGTAGAGTAGCCTCTCCACAAATGTTACTTCCCACCCCCATATCCTTTTGCCTTTTATTTCTTTTGTTTCTGCTCATGGCCTCTGCTATCTTTTGTTTCCCAACACCAGGAAGAAATACACTAAAAAGGTCCAGCATTTCTCCTGCTCTTCCCTTATGGCTTGGGAATAAAGCCAGCCCGTTTTGACATCCTGCAACTGCATTCAAGAGTGAAAGGGTCTGAAACAGATACAGTGTGTCCCATGCCCCCCAGTCCTCCCTCATGTGCCCCCACCCCCCAAGCTGGCAGGCGGCCTTTTAAGTGAGCAGCCCCACTCAATGACCCACCTAGAGAGGCCTTCCTGGGCTGGCTTGTATATGCTAATAGGCCTGACATGTCCTGGCTTGTTTGTAGTGATTTGTGGAGGCATTTATATGCAAATACTATCAACTTGCTGAGTTAATTATCACATGCTCCCCCCCCCCCCCCATTGCCTCCCAGCCTGGCTCTGTGAAGCGGCTGTTCTCATTCAGCCTTGAGCTCTTGTCTTTGCCTCCTCTGTCCATTCCCAGGTCTCCTTCCTGTACCTGCAGGCCTGGTCACCAGCTCCTTCACTGCTCTGTCGCCTGTTGCAGGAACCCAGGCCTCACTGTGTGGTCATGTGTGGTCATGTGGTTAGGCATGGGGAGCTGGACATGCTAGTGGCTTGCCCAATTTGAATCCTCCATTAGAGGCTTCACGCCTCGTGTAGGGGAGTCTGGCTCCCATGGCTTTGAGCTGCAAACCCCATTTTTACTTACTAGTTTGAAAAACAGAGCTGCCCAGATATATCAACCCTTGATACTCAATCCCCAATCTGGTGAGAAACGGATTATAGTTTTGTTACTATGATTTTTGTTTTCCCACAATGTTTATAATCACTAAAACTTTTGTTTTTTTTTTAATCAGTTCTGAGACCTGAAGAGAAACCATTTTGCAAAGGAATGCCCCCCCAGCCCCCTGCCCCTAGAAATCTGAGTATTAGAAGTGTACTTGAGTGAACCTCAGACTTAGTCATTGCCTGCTGGCACTGTTGACATTTTGGGTTGGGGAATTCTTTCTTGTGGAGACTGTCCTGTTCATTATAGGATGTTTAGCAGCATCCCTGCCTGGCCTCTACCCACTAGATGCCAGTAGAACCTCACACACCCCCTCCCCAGGTTGTGGCAATAAAAAATGTGTCCAGGCATCAGCCACTGTCAGGGTGGGGGAGGGGGGGCAAAAATCATCCTCAGTTGTTAGAGGTTGTATTTGTCTTTGATAAAAAGATGGCAGACTCATGGATTCCCTCTAAGTTAGGCGTATCTGCTACAGCATAAGAGTTGGGCAGCCTTGTGAGTTTGAGGTTTGACCTGTGTGATATGAGATGTTGCTGTTAGAACATGGTAAGGGGATAGTGTTTGAGATTGCAACATTTACATCCTCGAGAGCGCTGTCCAGTAGAAATCCAATGCAAGCCTTGTATGTAATTACATGTGTACATTTTCAAGTAGCTACGTTAGCAAAAAGTAAAAGAAGCAGGTGAAATTAAGTTTAAAATAAAATGTATTTTGTGCAGCCCAGTATAGCCACAGTATTACTCTTTAAACAGTTCGTGCCAGCCACACTTCCAGGGCTCAGTGCCACATGTGACTAGTGGGCACCGTGCTGGACAACGCAGCTCTAGGATGATTCTGGCCTTTTTCAGCAATGAAGTCACGCCGTTTTCTACAATTACTGAGTCAGGGAGAAAATTTTTTCTTCTCTCAAAAAAAAAAAAAAAAAGGGCTTTGTGTTTACTCTCTGGAAGGTAGGCCTTGGCCGCCCAGCTGCAGCGTGGAGCAGAGGCTGAGGGAGTGGGCCTCTAATCTCTGGGGAAGCTCCCCCAGCCTCTGTGGGGGAGGCTCTCTGGGCAGCACCCTGGGCCAGGCCTGGAAGGAGGGTAGATACTCTGATGGTTCAGTGTCCTCTTTCACACCACACAGAAGTTTGTGTTAGACTAATGATTCGAGTTAATTTTGTGTACAAGGTCTCTTTTGTTGGAGAAGGAGGTGAAAGTCCACAGCTGTGACCAGAAATAGGGGAAGGGCCTGCTGGAATGACCTTGTTTTGGAAAGTCTAAATGGAATACTAGTGGCAGAGATATAAGACCGGTGATGTATTTGGGTGATGTATTCCTGTGTGCGTGTATGTGAGCCTAAAGATAAGGTAAAGAGTGTTTTAAAAGTTACTTTAGTCCAACCTCCCAGATAACCACATGCCTGCGGCCAGTTACAATTTATGGCAAGCTGGTAGTCACGGCTGTGGATTGGCTTCACTTTATCTTTTGAGTTTAGGTTCTGTAGCTTAACTGGTGGTACTCTGTTTATCTTTTTTTATTACTACTTTTTAAATTTTGGACTGATCAGGTTTTGTAGCAAAGTGTAGTGGCATCTTGTAATCCACAAAGAGCTGTTCATCCTTCTGCTACTGGGTGCCTTGCGATGTGTCACTCCTTGATGTCTCTAATTAACTCACACTGGGCTGTTGACTTCTGGAGTTTTCCATAGCCTGGAGTGTGGGCTCACATCTTGTACAGTGCCACAAGCCTGCCAGAACGCGAGCTGGGGAGGAGGTGTGGAGGACTTAATATAGCCCAGAGCCCCAGGTTTCTTTCATCTCTGAGGTCACCCTTTTCCTGTTGCCTCTTGACTTATTGAAACTGGCTGGCTCTCACACCCAGCACTTTCTTAGTAAACAGGTCAGCTTTGAATGTGGAGTCCCCAGAGTTTTCTGAAACTTTCACCCAATGAGATTCTTTCATCCATACACTCAGCCATTCTCTAAAAGCTGCCTTTCTTATAATTTAAGAGTCCAAATTGTAAAAAGTCACCATGGAATTTGATTGAGGAATAGCAACTAGCTGCCCCTCCTTCCCACACAGTATTCCCAAAGAAGAACTGTGTACTGGACAATATTCCCAAGTTTTGTTCTTGAAATAGTATTTTCTCGAGCTAACCTGGACTTGACTTTTAATAATTGATAATGGGGTTGTGGCACTTGAGTGTTGCTTAAATCTTACGTTATTTCTTATTTGGACTTTGACAAAGTATAGCTTTTGGAGGTCTTTTACATGAGGCCAGGAAGGATAAAATGAAGAGCTCTTTCTTCTAATTTTTGAATTTAATCTACAATTAGAAAATTCTTGTTTCTTAGGCCATAGATTGATGAGAAGGTTTACGGGTATCTTTTTTTGTATTTGGCGGGGGAAGGTGGGGGGTGTGGTCCAAGGTTCCTTCTTCAGACTAGTCATGTTACTATTCCACGAGCCACTGCCATCTGCTTTTAAAAATTTATTTTTTTTCATTTTAAATCCTCAAAGACAAAGGGACCTGGAAGCTCAGACCTGTCCAGCCACATTCCTGAGTAATTTGGTTTTGATTAACCCAAGGAGAAAAGTTAGTTTCTCCTAGCGACCAAGGGGATCAAAGCGCCGGGAGGGGCAGTTCCCCCGAATACACGAAGTCCCCTCCCTCCCACGGCCCCCTCCCCCCCTCCCTTCTCCCTCTGCCCCTCCCCCCTCTCCCCTGGCCTTTACAACCTCCCCCTTTCAAGAAGGCCTGAGCAGGAGTTGTTTCCACTTTCTGACTCATAGAAGTGAAGTGTATCGCAGGGCTTTGGACGGACAGACCAGGGAGAAATACACCCCCTCCCCATTCCTTTCTTCCTAAACTCCTTTTCCCCCCACAAAGCTGGAAAGCACATTCCTGTGCTAATCCTGCTGCTGGAGGAATGCAGATGGCTGTAATTGTGTGCCCAGGATGGGCCTTCCGCATCTGTGCAGCTTTTCTTCTTTGAGGGGACGGCTAAAAAGTTCATTTACAAAGAGAAATGAGACTGTCCTGTGATCCCTAGTGGTGGGATGGGCACCTTCTAATAGGAAAGGAGGCTGTGTTCTTTGCCTCTTCCTCTGCCTTCCTATCCCATTTTACAGAGAGAGAAAGTGCGTGTGTGTGTGTGTGTGTGTGTGTGTGTGTGTGTGTGTGTGTGTGTGTGTGTAAAATGGGGGTGTGCGTACACCAGCCCCTTGCTGGGCATATTTTATGGGAAGGGCAGTTAAAAGGAAAAAATCTGCTCTTGATAGGAAGAAATCAAACTGGAGTTGGAGACAGGCCTTGTCGTTAGTAACCCTTATATTAAACCACAATAAGCAACTTCTAAAATTATTTTTTTGAAGCAAAGCACAGGGCTCAGAAGTAACTGATACAGTTTGGGAGAGGTGGGTCATTCCACCAAACCTGTTTAGCTTCTGGTACACTCTGACCTTCCACTTTTCTTCTTAACTCCTACTTTTAACTTGGCCAGGGGTTCTTTGGGTACTAAGAGTATTCAACACATAAGTATCTCTTGGGAGTTGGAACATTGTAGCTTTAGGGGGATGTTCCAGAGAACAAAATAAAATTCTTTCCCAGTCATACTAAGAACACTTACTCTGGGCGGACTCTGAAGGTGAAAGACAGGCTGAAGTTCCACAGCACTGCTGTCCAGTAGAAATACAGTGCGAGCCACATGTGCAGTTTTAACATTTCTAGTAGACACATTAAGAACTTTAAAAGAAACAGACGGAATTAATTTTAATAATGTGTTTTATTTAGTCCAGTGTATCCAAAGGCTATTATTTTGACATATAATCAACATAAAGCAATGAATGAGATATTTTACATTCTGCTTTTTGTATCAAGTGTTTAAAATCCTGTCTGTCTTTTACACTAGGTACATTTCAAGCGCTCAGTTACCACATGAGGCCAGTGGCTTGCTTATTGGACAGTGCAGGTCTAGAGTAAAAGGTCTGAATGGTGCCCTGGGCTCTTCTGAGGTGTTCTATAGATGAAACTGTGTCACCTAGCATCTCTTATGACCAGCTATTTCTGTTGACTGGAGTTTAGCAGTACAGGCTGAGTCCACAGAGTTTCTTTGGTAAAAACTGCCTGGGTCCCCTGACTTCTTCATGTATGAGGAGGCAACAATGTGATCCTCAGTGTGCAAACGTTTTGTAAATGGCTTCATGACAGGCGGGTGTGAGGTGCACGTATTTGCCTGGTGGTGTAGGCCTTTCCAGTGGCAGCAGTGTGGCCCACACCTCCATTCTTACTGGTGTGAATTCTGGTATGTTTATTAAAAACATCTGGTTCCTTTATACGTCATCCTTCTTTATTCGTGAAATCATACACTGGCAGGGCTGCACGGGCCTCTAGAAGCCATCTTTTTCACTCTTTCCATGGTGGCATACTGGTTTATGGTAGGACTGGGGCATGAATCGCAGACCTTCAACTCTGAAAGGAACCTGTGCCGTTTACCCTGTGCCACACTCCCCTCCCTGACTTCTTCAGGCAGGCTCCCAGCGTGGTCAGCCCAGGGCTGAGGCGGTGGTGTTTCTTGGAGGCTCCAGCACAGCTGCCCTTGGTGAAGTCCCCAATCCCAATATCTTTATTGACAGCTTATTTCCAGCCAGAGAGGGGTCTGCAGACAAGGACAATGACTTAAGAAATCACTTCCTTTCTCTTTGTGTTTATGCGGATTCTGGTTTCTCGCATTGTTTTGATGCCACAAAATAGAAACCACTTTCCCTAGTCTAGGCCCTGTGGGCATCTCTGGTGGGAGGAGAAAGGGAGGGACAGAAGATGATAAGGAAAAATTAGAGACAGCCTTGCACTCGCACTAGAGGATAAGGGATCTAATATAGAGGGAAGAAGTCCCAGCCAACACTTTTCTTTAAAAAAAAAAAAAAAAAAAAGCCTATTAACATTTTCTCTTGTTCACTCACAAAGTGACTTCTCAAAGCTGACTGATTTAAGTTCTGCTAACATTACAGCTCTTATTAGTAAAATCACAGGGAAAGCCGTCCACTGGCTTCTGCTAAGAGCAACTGTAAAATGTGTCCCACAGAGGTGCTTCTGCTCTCAGAGCGTGCTTTCTGATCTAAGCATTCCTCCCTCCATCAATGTCTGTGATAAGAACAGTCTTCCTTAGCCATTGCTGTTCCCAGGGCTCCCAGCCAGCCTCTGCTGATCCAAGGCCTCCTCCAGGAGGGCAGAAGGATTTGTGCCCTTGGTAAGCTGAGAGGTGGGTGTGGCTTTGGATTTTTCGGGAGGGAGGTCTCTAATTCCTTTACCAGGCTGGCCTCCTGCGAGGGCAGGAAAAGAACTGTGTTTAAGTGTGAGGTTGAGTGGGCCCCAGCGCCGGCCTCTCCTGGGGACAGAGTATTGCAGCTGTCTGACCCTGGGTGAAAAGTTCAAATCTGCATTTAAAAGGAGAGCCAGGGACCCCCACCCCCTCTTTTTTTGTCTTACCAGTCAAGTTGAAACTGTTCAAGTTTTAGAGGATATGATCAGGCCTTGGGCTGGGACATGAAACAGCTTCTGGTTCACTCACTTCTGCCAAGACCCCATGATGCTGGGGGAAGGGAAGGGGGCTTTCGGGAAGTCGGAGGAGGGTACTGGGGGATCTTGTAAGTAGCGGTTCTCGAATAACAGGAATGGTCGAGGGCTAACCCCTGGAGGTGCCTGGAAGGAGAGGCAAGTTTTGCCCTTGGTCAGACGCAGTGTGCCTTTCTGTCTTCCTCCCTGCCCAGGTTGTGTGGAGGCGCTGGCAGGGCTCCGGGGGATCCTGGGCTGGGGGGCAGTGATGTCACAGTGGCTGTGGTCCCCTCTTCGTGGAGGTGGTGGCACCTGGACCTAGAGGGGCTGCTCCGTGTTCTCAGCCTTGTGGTGTAGAATGTGCTGCTGTGCCCAATGAGGGCAAGTCGGCCAGCCCCCTCCTTCTCTGTGCCTTCTTGATGTCTTGTATGTGTGTGCTGGGCATTTCTGGAAGCTTCTATGGCGTCTGGAGGTTGCGCAGGGTCGAGGAGGGCTCAGGCTTGGGGAGAAGCTCGGGCAGGGCTGGAAGGAGAGCGGTTTCCAGGGCTGAGAAGTGACAGTGTCTGTCTTCCTCCCCTTTCCCCATTTCCCTCCTGCTCAGAGGGGGTCAGGCCTCAGCCCTGCCAGGAAACCCCTCGGCTTGGGCTCAGATTTGTTTACTTGAGCATTAGGTGAATGTAAACAGTTCAACCTCTCCGATTTTATATCCCTAAAGGGTCTGAGTGTGAATACAAATGGGCAATAGGCCCCTGCAGTTTCAGTGACTTTCCCCACTCCCTCCTGTTTGTAACTTGCAGGTCTTTAACCTGCCGGGTAGTAAGATAAAGTCCTGTGCAAGAGTGAGGACTCCGGGACACCTCCTTTTTCTTTTTCTGAGATATAGAAAGTGATGTCGGGAGGCCCCATTTATAGGACTAACAGTTAAAGAGAGCAGAGAAGGAAAGCTGCTGGTTTAGGGGAAGTGTAGTTATTTTGATCTCTTGTTTGAGGAGGAAGAGAAGTTTTCTGTGTTCCCATTATCAGATGTGCTTGGGAATTTTGACTTTCGGGTTAAACTAATATTTTAGCGCAGGTTGGGTGGTATATCTGTTTCATTCTTTCTGGATGTTTTCTTTCTTTTTTTTTGTAAAGGGCAATTAGTAACTTACACTTTTGGAATTCTGTCCCTTTAAGAAGTGTGGTCACTAGGAAAGGGTCTATTTTATCAGTTTAACACATCTTGCTTTCTCCCTACTAGAGGACACGTGTGTGTGTGTGTGTGTGTGTGTGTGTGTGTGTGTGTGTGTGTGTGTGTGTATTTTCCACCTTTTAGGGGATCATGAAACTCATATAAAGTCTTGAGTGCCACACCAGGCGACTTGATCCAAAAGGTTCTATGGAATCTGCATTGTAAGGGAGCTGGTGGTCTCTTTGAAATCTCAGTGCCCTCAACATTACTCCGGCTCCTTTAACTCTGTTCCACCCCTGACCCCCAGTCCAAGTAAGGAGCCCCATTCTTGAGCTGAGGAGGTTCAGCCAGTGGGCCAGTGTGACCTGCAGAGGAAGGATCCGGAAGTCACCCTCACTGTATGTTTGTGTTCTGGTTCATGCATTTAAGGCCGGGGCAGTTGTGTTCCCTGTGGTGGCTCTGAGTCCAGTCACGCCATCACAGGGGCATTTTAATTAGCACTGTCTTAGTCATTAGTGAGTTATTGTTTTTGTCTGGAAACACTTAAGTACTGTTTACTCGATGTCTCAACGAAATGCAAAACAGCAATTAAGCAGAAATTTGTTGTATGAGGCAGGGACCGAAATGGATCGTCAAAAGCAGGTCGTGGTTCCTCCAAACCAAATAAAAATGCTCTTCCCTTTAGCCTCTTGATACCGCGATGCCCCAAATCCTCTATTTCCTTCCCGACTTGCCCCCTAGAGTTATCTGATAGAAATACTCAGAAACTTCTTCCTCTGGTGTGCCTTCCTTGGTGTGAACGTTTATGTTTGGTAATGTGTTAGTATTTATTTTTTCCCCCTCACATTCTTTGCTGTGTATCTGGGATATTTTAAAACCCTTTCAAATGAGCATTAATTATTTGTGAAAACTCTTACATATCCTTGTATGATGGTTTATAAAACTTGAGTATATTTTCTTTTAAGTACCCTTCTTGAGATTGAGTTGCCATGGTTAGCCTGATAGATCCTTTGTGACCTCTTGGGAGTGTTGGGATGCTGGGGTAGATATGCCTTTTACTTAAAAAAAACCTTTTTATGGATTGCTGAAAAGGAAGCTAATACGAAGAATCCTGGCTGAGGTGGAGTTGGAGAGGCACTAGAATGTGGGAAAAAGGGTTTGTGAACTGCCTGCAACTTAGGTATCATTGAACCTAAAGGAAGCAGTTGCTCCTTGCTAATCAAGCCAGCTTCTGCTTTGGTAGGATCCCCCTCCCCACCCCCCATTCCAAGGTTTATGGAAAATGGAATCTTGTGAGAAGGCTGAGGGAGGGGGCATGTAAAGGGGGCAAGTTAGCTCTGAATTATGTCATATTGCTTCCTTTCCAGTGGGCACGTTGGTGTAAAACTCTTGGCACCAAGTTGGTCATTGGAGACCCGGTTTCTAAACTGTTCTGGCTCTTGTCTCACGCTCCCTGTCTCTTCTTTTTTCTCTCTCTTCCCTTCAAACAATATCTTCTGACTTCCAGATTTCTGATAAATTGATAAGAGGCATTGCGTGAGTCAATAGAGCTGTAGACACTTTGCCAATATAACCCCGGCTTTATTGATCTTCCAGTAAATTAAAGTCTTACTTAGAGGCTGCCGATATTTCTAATCTCCTGCCTCACCAATTACATCCTCCTAGCTACCTGGAAAAGGGGCTTGAGCCTTTGAACCTTTTTTTTTTTTTTTAAGTTACAAGCGCTGCTCTCTTTCCAAGGGGCTGGGGGCAATTGCCTTGCCTATCTGGTAGAAGAAAGGGGAACATGGGAGAAAATGAGCCAAGTTAATGTCTTGTACAAGATCTTTTTTCATGCTACAAGGTTCATTAGTAAAAATTTCTAGAAGATAAATTCCATTGTAGTGGTGATGTATATTTTATGGCAATTCTGCAGGCCACTCTTACCCTTGCTTCGGAATTACTCCAAGTTTGGAGGTAGAGAAGGTTGAGAATAGCTGGTAACGGGGTTACTGAATATATTTTATAGCTATGTTTGACTTTGAAAACATTGTTGACAGCCTTTCACACTGGGAGAGAATGGGAGTCTGGATTAAAAGCTGGGTTATTAGTGTTTATCACTTATTTTTAAAAACATGCTTAAGAGTTTGGAAAAGAAGAGGAGTTGTAAGAAGTTGGAATGATTGGAGGCATGTCTCCGTGCAAGCGGTTTTGTTTTTTTTCTTCCCCCTTTCCTGTTTTGTTTTGTTGTCGTTTTGCATTTTCCTCATTGGAGCAGAGGAATGAGGGGAAGGGAATTAATTTCTTTGTCCGTTGTAACTTTTGCCCATGGTCTCCTCTCCGTCATTCCCCTTTCTGCCCTCGCTCACTTGTTTGAAGTTGAGTAACAATAACAACTGCTTAGAGATGTCCAAGCAGGAGCAGTGGGGCTCATAGAGTTCCCTACCGGGATTCCCACTTTCAGTGATGGCGATTTGAGCAGATTGTTTGTCCGATAAGCTCCTTTCAAGCCCCATTTAGGTGGTTGGCTTTGGGATGAAATCTCCAGATGAACGCTGTGTTCTCTCTGATACTCCAGAGCGAAAAATCAATGGGAGGGATAATTCCTTTCCTTGTCCAACACATTCTTCTCCTGTGTTTCTACCTCTAGCATCACTTAAAAATATTTTATGAAAAATATAGTCCTGGAATCCCATCCTCTCTCTGTCATATGAGGAAGGAAGTGTTAGGAGGTGTGTTTGTTCCCTCTAGTAGAAAGGAAGGCTCATACCCTGTTATCTGGGAGCTCAGGGCAACTGAGGTAGTGAGGCTTCCAGGTATTTCCAAGTCCTCGTCTTTGTCACTCTACCTTCTTTTCCTTCTGCTCACCTCCCTGGTGGGAGTAGTTGATAATGAACTACCTGTTTCCGTCCAGTCGATTGAGACTCAGCGACCCTATAGGACAGAGTAGAACTGCCCCGTAGGGTTTCCAAGGCTGTAATCTTTACAGAAGCAGACTGCCACATCTTTCTCCCATGGAGTGGCTGGTGGGGTCAAACTGTCACTCTTTTAGTTAGCAGCTGAGCACCTAACCATTGTGCCTCCAGCGCGCCTTTGATAAAGAACTAGGGTCAGATAATGCGGGAAACCTATCTGCAAGTTGATTTGTTGGTTCTGCTGAGATTGGTAGGGAATGGAAGGTGAATTAGGGGCCAGGCGTTAAAAGGCCTCGCCTTCATAGCAGAGGCCTTGCACAGCCATGTGACAGACAGCCAAGATGGTGCACCCCAAAGTTCGTGAAGGAAGCTCACTTTAGGGTTGCTGAGGTCATCTCGGTAGCTGGGGCTGAAGACAGCCTGTCTGTGCCTTCAGTTGGCTGCCTTGGGCTGAGTGAATGAAGAAGATGTTAAACAAGGAGAAAGCCCAGGAGGTTGGGATTGACTTTCCCCTTTGTTTGGATTGCATTGTATTGTAGGAGGTGTTTAAATCTTGTTCACACCTGTCGAGGCTGAAGCCTGACTTTGAGAGCAGTTTGTAACAAGACTTCTGTTGTTGTTGCAGAAAAGGTTTCTCGCTCCCAACAGAGGAACTTTATTGTAGCAACTTGTTAATGTTCAATTAGGCAAATTGTGGGTGCCCTAGAGCAGTTGGAAGGTTGTGCTGACTTTCTCTGGCTGCCCGTTGCCATGTTCCCAGGGATGGGGTGGGAGAAGCAAAGCCTTGTCCACTGGAGGCTTCAGGGAGCAAGAGATGGGGTCTTGGCTGAACTTGAGAGTCCCTCTGAGATGGTTGACGGCCAGGTTTGGTAAGGATGAAGGGAGCCTGCCTGATGGCTTGGTTTTGTGCCCTTAGTTGTAACAGTCTTCCCCTGTCGGCACTTGCTGACTCTCCCCACCCTTGGGTGCGGTGGAGGCTGGGTATGATGCACAGTTTGCCCGTAGGTTTGGCCGGGCGGGGGGGGGGGGGGGGACGGGGGACCAGCACCAAACCTAGTGTGTGACAGCTCGCGTCACATTGCCCCAGGCCGTGGATCGCTGTTATCTTTTGGAATCTGAGCCTGACTGGCTGCCACACCTGGGTCTGTTCTCTGGCTTTTCTCCTGGCATGATTCTTCTAGAATGACTGTCCTGCACCTCAGTGGCTATCCTTTTCACCTCCTGCTCTCAGTCTGGAGCCCTGGTGGCACAGTGGTTAAGTGTTTGGCTGCTAACCAGAAGGTTGGTAGTTCAAATCTACCAGCCGCTCCTTGGAAACCCCATAGGGCAGCTCTGCTCTATCCTCTAGAGTCTCTATGAATTGGAATCAACTTGACGGCAACTGGTTTGTTTTTATTCTTTTTTTGGGTTGCTCTCAGTCTTGGGACTGGGAGGAAAAACAGGAAGCTCGTTTCTCTAAGTAGGGGGTTTTCTTTGGAGGTGCTTACAGTTTTCCATATGAACATGTTTGGCAGACAGTTGTCTTTTCATGGTAGAGAAAAAGAAGGGGAGGACGTGAGGGGCTGAAGCCGTACTTAAAAAAAAAAAAAAAAAAAAGAGAGAGAGAGAGGCTAGAGGATCTCAGGCAAGGCAAGTCCCCATCCTCTTCTCCCCCAGCCCACTGTCAACACGTGTCTAGGACCTGGCAGCCTGGTGGAAGGAGGAGGGAGGTGAGTGTTCCCACCCGACTGTCTCCTGGAGTCATCTGTGCTGGCAAGGCCTGGCTATAAAATATCGTCCCCTGTGGCAGCCTTGCGCCACAGTGTTGAGCGATGAGGAGTGCGAGGCAGTGTATTAAACACTAGTTGAGCACAGGAGGGGCCGTATATCACAGGAGAGAGATAAGCAAAGTTCTCTGATAGTGGATCAATAAAGGTTAGTGACATCATATCTCAAAGTGAGGGAACCTGCTTTCCGCACAGCCATTTATCAGATCACAGCCTGGAAGAGGCATTAACCCTTTCTGGCCAGATTTCTTCTTAACTCCACACACCCAATGCCGTCAAGTTGATTCCGACTCATAGCGACCCTATAGGACAGAGTAGAACTGCCCCATAGCGTTTCCAAGGCTGTAAATCTTTACGGAAGCAGACTGCCATCTCTTTCTCCTGTGGAACGACCAGTGGGTTTGAACTGCCAACCTTTTGGTTCGCAGATGAGCACTTAACCACTGTGCCACCAGTGCTCATTTACTCAATAGTAATAGATCAAAATTCCTTCCATAGGTATCCCCCAGCACTATATTTAAAGAGGACTCTCCATGTGCTACTTTTGGAAATGCCTTCTACAGTTAACCTATTTAGCCTCCGGTGGCTTGCGTGTATCATGCGTTTATGGAAAGTTTCTTAAGTTTGAAATTTGTGCAGAAATTCCCATAAAAAGGCAGTGTTTTACTGAAATCTTAATACTCTGCCAGTGTGTGATCCAGCTGTACTGCTTTGGATACCTGGGGATTGGGTTCATGATTTTTTTAATAAATACATAATATTTTGTTGTGTTTTTGGTGAAAGGGTACATAGCAGGTTAGCTTCCTGTTTGACAGTTTCCACACAAATTGATCAATGACATTAGTCACATCTGTCACATTGTGTCAGCATTCTCTTTAATTGTGTTCTGGTTGGTCCATTTCCAGTGCTCTAGTTTCCCTGCTCCCCTTATGTTCTTTGCTTTGCTTTGGATTAAATGTTGACATTTTGGACTCTACAGATGGTTTTTAGTACAGCACCAATCTAATGGGTAATATCTCTTATTTTGTGTGTCACTCTGCTTTTCTGCTAAAAGGTAATCGGAATAGTTTTGGTTCGATGTTTAAAGAGTGTCTCAGGGCGATAGTCACGATTGGCGTTTGATACTCAAGTAATTTCGACAGGATTGGAAAGTTAAAATTGTAGTAAGCTGGGAATGACCATGGTTGATCTTTTTCAGATTTGTGGTATTCTAGATATTTAGAGGGGACATTAGTGGTTCAGGGAGCCCTGGTGGCACAGTGGTTAAGAGCTCGGCTGCTAACCAACAAGTCAGCAGTTCGAATCTACCAGCTGTTCATCAGAAACCCTGTGGGACGGTTCTACTCTATCTTATAGGGCTGCTGTGGGTCGGAATCAACTCAACAGTGATGGGTTTGGTTTTTTAAAAGTGGTTCAGGGGTAGAATTCTGACCTTCCATGCAGGAGACACAGGTTTAATTCCTGGCCAGTGCACCTCATGCACAGCCACCACCCATCTGTTAGTGGAGGCTTGCATGTTGCTATGATGCTGAACAGGTTTTAGCTGAGCTTCCAGACTAAGACAGACTAGCAAGAAAGGCCTGGCAATCTACTTCTGAAAATCAGCCAGTGAAAACCCTATGGATCACAGCAGTCCGATCCACAACCAGTCATGAGAATAGTGCAGGATGGCGCAGTGTTCTGATCTTTTATGCATGAGATTGCCATCATTTGGGGCTGACTCGATGGCAGCTAATAGCAACAGATAATTAGAAGTATCTCAGTGGTTTAGGTCCGGGATTGGCAAACTACATACAGCCTGCAGGCCAATCCAACCCAAGCCCGTTTTTGGTAAGGCCTGCAAGCTAAGAATGGTTTTACATTTTTAAGCGGTGTAGGGGGAAAAAAGATAGATGCCCTGGTGGCAAAGTGGTTAAGAGCTCGGCTGCTAACCAAAAGGTCGGCAGTTCAAATCCACCAGCCGCTCCTTGGAAACCTTATGGGGCAATTTTACTCTGTCCTGTATGGTCGTTATGAGTTGGAATTGACTCGACAGCAGTGGGTTTGGGTTTTTTTGTTGTTTTTTTTTTAGGGGGAAAAAATCAAATGAAGAATATTTCATGACACATATAAATACGTGAAGTTCACATTTTGGTGTCCATAAATAAAGTTTTATTGGAAAACATCCGTGTTTGTTTGTTTATGTATTGTCTATGGCTGCTTGCATGCTACAATGGCAGAGTTGAGTATTTGCAACAGAGATTTTATGACCCCTAAAGCCTGAAATACTGCTGTCTGCCTGGCACTTTACGGAAAAAAGTTTACTGTCTGTTCTCAGATCTACTGTTACCAGCTTTGTGACTTTGGGTGAGTCCCAGTTCTCCGCTGCCTCAGTTTTTCATTGGTCTCTGTAGTAAAAACCACATCCCCTGCCTACTCTAGGTGTTCTGATAGGCAAGTGAGAATGGATGAGAAATGGCTTTGAAAAAAAGCTTGTGTTTGCAAAATGTTTCTTATTAAATTAGCAGACTCCCTAGGATGTAAACCCATCTGAGACTACTAAGACGTGGGGATTTTCCTTTTGTGAACGTAGTGTCTGGTGTGATAGTATGAGCTTTGTGGAGGTTGTGTAACTTGTCTCATTTCTGTGTTGCATTGGGTGAAGTTTGAGTTTCTTTGTCGCTGAAAACTTGAAGGCATGCATCTTTCCAGAGTGAACATCTTTCGCTTAGCAAGGGAACATCAATTTCCCTCTGTGACTGCTGAGATTTTTATCCTTAAAAGAGTTGGATCACTTTTCTTTCCTTCCCACTGGTGATTTATAGATGGGGAGAGCAGGCCTTTTCCTGTAGGTCTTTGACTGTTTATCTTTTCGCTTGGGCCCTGACAATATGCTGGCTGGGATGTTCATGTTGGCCAGGGTATTCAGAGGCAAGATGCCAGTTCTACAGCCCAGGGGTGGCTGGGGGAGGGGGCAGGCCAGAGATTCCAGCCCAAAGCTAATGGGCTGATGTCCAAGTGGAAAGTGTATTTTCATTGAGGAAGTGTAGGTATTAGTGGAGCCTGGATTACTGTGTGATTGTACTGTCAATATTGCCATATTGAGTCCATGAGAGCCTGCACAATACGGGGAAACACTTAGCTCACTACTGCTGCTTATTGAGAAGCCAATAGCAATTTACTTGCTGACACTTGACATTAAATCCATTCCCAGAGGTGGAGCTCCTGCAAACCACCATGGCACTGCCTTCCCTTCCTAGGCCCCTCTCCTACCTTGGAGGGTCCTGCACTGGCTCATAGCTGCTCCTGTGTGGCGGGGAGGAGGCAGAGTGGGGTGTTGGTGGTTAAAAGTTAAAAGTTCTTGTTTAACTTTCCTAGCTGACAAGACATTTTCTTCTCCTGCTGATGGCTTTTGTACTGTCTTCTTTCAAGAAGTGCTGAATGACCCTGTCTTCATTCCTCCCTGGGGTGTGAGTTTTCTGCATGTGGGAACTTTCTCCTCCTCTCTCCACAAAAAGTGGAGTTCTTTAAAATGGCTACATGAGGAAGTCATATGTGGGAGAGAGCTGAGGCGCGTCTCATCTCCAGGCGGCGGGTGGGTGGGTGGGTGTGCGTGGGAGCAGTGAAGGCCAGGAGGATGTTGTGCTGGAGACTGGAGCTGCCCATGGCACTCGCAGTCAAGACGTGGGGTCGGGAAGCGGGGCCTCCCCCGTGCCCCTCCTGTGGGAGAGACGTTGTCTCTGAAGTGTTGGAATTGGGCGCCGTCAAGCACTCTGTTTCTTCTGTAACCATCCCGTGGACTCTGTCTGTGAAGTGTCTGGTCCCTTGATTTACAGTGTTTTCACATGGGCAAGTAGTTTAGATGCCTTCAGACCCTGGATTCTTCTCTAGATAATCAGCTCACAAATCAGGGTAGCCCACTTCTGGGAGGCTGAACCTGACTGTTCCACAGTGATTTTGGGGGTGGCCAGCCCAAGCCTGCCACTGGCTCCTCCAGCAGCACTGAATGTCAGCGCGGTTTCGTTTCATCTTTGCATTCCCATGCCTTGGGACCCAGTCTAAAAATTCTTTTTGTGTGTTTTGTGCATTTCTTTGAAACCACTGCTCAGATATCTGGTGAAGGAAAAATTAGACTTGTGTTGAGAGAGTGTGGCTGATCTCAAACTTGGTCATCGTAGAGGGTGCCTAGGGCCCATGGATGAGTTGGGGGAGGGAAGGGGATGTAGAAAGACTTTGCCTCTGGGATATAATGTGGCTTTGTGGAGACCAGCTGTTCGTTGGATTCTGCTGCCTTCAGTGCGGAAGTTTTTTCCGATTGGGAGGATTGTCCTGCCTCATTTCTTTTTGTCCGTCCCCTTCCCCCATCTTACCCTGCTCACTCAGTCTCTTTCTTCCTCCTCCAGAAGATTCAGTTATTCATCTCAAGAAAAGCAGCGCTGTGTGGAAGTGAGATTAGGTGGCTCTGACAGCTTTACCTTTTCTCAAGGAACCTCGATTGGATCCAGAATATAGAGTAAGCGCGTGAGGTGGACGGTGCTGCTGCTCTTTATTTAGCACTGTGCTGGGGACGATATGCATGGGACTGGACGCGCATGTTACTTAATTACGATAACGCACATACTTCGTTTCTAGGATGCCTTCCTCTGGGAACGTGAGAGCACTCAAAGGAAGTACTTATACCGATTTTACAGATGGGGCAGCAGAAGCTGGTGTCTCACCAGCAAGCCTGTTCAGAAATGGAAATATAACTCAGAGCTCAGTGGCTTTTTGTTGTGCTGTAAAGTGAACAGGCCACACAGCCTTTGGACTGACAGTGTGGTGTGTGTTGTCATAGCTTCCTTTCCTCCTGGTTACTCTCGGCTCAAGGATCGGATGTGTATGGTGGCAAAATGATAAAAGCTCTGCCTAGTGGATTTGTGATAGTGGCCCTGGGCTCTAATTCCAGCAGTCTTCAAAATGCTCCCTTTAGTTAGCCTTTTTCTAAGCCCTGGTTTTCTGTAAAACAAAGGAGCCAACATGAAGGATGTCTAAGGGTCCTTGCAGCTCACGTCTGTGATCCTGTGTAAGTTGAGCACTTCTGTGCAGGACATCATGGGAGGGAGTCGAGGAGGCATCTGGACTAGTTGGTTGGAGCAGCAGTGACATTGCCCTGATGCCTCCATTAAACTCATTGCTGTCAAGTCGGTTCTGACTTATAGTGACCCTAAAGGGGAGTAGAACTGTCCCATAGGGTTTCCAAAGCTGTAATCTTAATGGAAGCAGACTGCGGAGTGGCTGGTGGGTTTGAACCACTGACCTTTCGGTTAGCAGCCGAGTGCTTAACCACGGAGCCACCAGGGCTTCTTGCCCTGGTACCTGGAGGAGGTTGATTATGGTCTGGGCACTTCCTAGGCCGCTGTCGGGGTAGATTGAATGGTGGATGGAGGCCCATCAGGGGACTAGGCTGGTTTCTGGCCATTGTAAAGATGTACAGGCCTCTCCTTTGTCCAGGATGGGTGTCAGGCTCAGGGTCATACAAGCCCAGGCTCATATGCCTTCTAGAAGTAAGTATGGACTTCTGCATTTATTTTGGTCATAAAAGAACTCTCCAAAGCCTGTGGCTGTACTTGTGGCATAAAGTTTTGTGTTTTAGGAAAATTTGGGGAGTTGTCCTGATATGCTTATTTCTTCCTAAGAGTTTCTGGAATTCAGGCCTCCCCCTCCCCCTCCCCCTCCCCTCCCCTCCCCCTCCCTTCCCCTTCCCCCTCCTTTTTTTTCCTCTCAGTAAGCACTCTCACAAGCCTCGTCTAGGTCTCAGGTGCCTTGTGGCTGAATTACTACTACAGGTTCCACCAACTCATTTCATCTCCAGGCAGCTTCTGTGTCAGAGATTGCAAAGGCTTGGCCTGTAAGCAGAGACTGGTATAGCCATTATTTTCTTAGCCCGCACAATATTTTAAAAGTCGAGCTATTTCACATAAAAATCTGAGTTGGAAGCTTCACTTGATAAAAATCGGGGAATTTTACAGTTCTGGGCCTTGATGCAAAAGCTGGCTAGAGCAGGACAGTGGCTACCTGTTTTAGAAGGGACGCGTACTTTTTAGGTCATTGGAGTCCTCGTTACTCCCTATTACCTTACACCTGGCCAGTGTTGGCTCAGGTGTGTCACTTGCCTGGCCTCTGTAGGCACGTGCTTTCTGGGACTGCTGTGTATGCACTGTTACTAGACTGAAACTCTCGATTTCAGTGGCTCTCAATGGGGGTGGTTTTCTTCACACACACACCCACACACCGCCCGACACTCCCCCCCTCACCCCCCCACCCAGGACATTTAGCAGCATCTGGAGATGTTTGTGGTTGTCACGACTTGGCGGGAGATGCTACTTGTATTCAGTGGGTAAGCCTAGGGATGCTGCTAAACGTCCTCCAATGCACAGAAGAATTATTTGGCCCAAATGCCAACAGTGCAGAGACCGAGAGACCTTGCTCTACTTTCTTCCTTTTGTTCTGCTCAGAGACCTGCAGTGGCTCCGTGACACCTAGCGTTCTCTGCCTGCCTAACTTGTATGTTCTCCTGCCTCCCCCTGCTCACCTGGCTTGCCCTGCTAAGGCTTTCAGTATTGGGGCTTCTGTGAGGCTGCTCTCCCTGTGGCTGTCTCCTTTAGGCGTCATGCCCCTTGCTGTTGCCTTTGACTTTTGTTCCGTCATCCGTCAAATGTTTGAGAGCATCTTGTGTGCCAGGCACTGTTCTAGGTGCTGGGATATCGCAGTGGGGGAAGAAATAGAAACCTTTGCTTTCAAGGAGCTTCTATTCTCTATCTCCCTCAATATACATAGTTAATAAATAAAATGTAGTATTTTAAAAGATGTTAAGCACTATAGAGCAAAAGCAGGAACAGGGAGTGCTGCGGAGGGTGGTGGTTTGCAGTTTAAGTAGGGTGATGAGGAAGAGCCTCACAACGGGCAACTTTAGAGCACAGACTCAAGAAGAAGAGCACTCTGGATAGAGGGAATAGCCCTTCAAAAATCCTGAGGCAAAGCGTGCCTGGCATGTCTGAGGAGCAGCAAGAAGCCCCTGTGGCTAGAGTGTGTGTATAAGGAGAGGGGGGCAGATTACGTAGGGCTTCAAAGGCCACTGTGGGATTTTCCTTCTTCTCTTGAGTGAGGCGGATGCCGGGGAAGGGTTTTGTCCAGAGGAGAGACATGATCTGGCTTTGATTTTAACAGGCTTCGCCTGGCAGCTGTGTTGAGGTGAGGGTGGCAGCAGGGAGACCGGGCAAGATCAGGTGGGGTGCTCAGTGGAGGGGCGGGACCTGGTGTATTGGTTTCCTAGGATGCTATAACAAGTTACCAAAAATTTGGAGGCTTAAAACAAGAGAAATTTATTCTCTCACAGTGCTGGGGGCCAGGTGTCCAAAATCAAGGTTTCAGCAGGACCATGCTCCCTCTGAAGGCTCTAGAGGAGAATCCTGTCTTGCCTCTTCAGGCTGCTGGTAGCTCCCGGCAATCCTTGGTTTGTAGCTGCATCAGTCCAATCTCTGCCTCTGTCTTCATATGGCAACCTTCTCCATGTTTCTCTAGATCTGTCTTCTTAAAAGGATACCAGTCACTGGATTTAGGGCTCAACCTAATCTAGTATGACTTCATCTTAATTATATCCACTAAGACCCTATTTTGAAATAAGGTCTGTTCTGAGCTTTGGTGTGGACATGAATTTTGGGAGGACCATTATTCAACCCACTTCAAGTGGTTGCTCTCTGGGCATATTTTGAAGGTAGGATTTAGGGCAGGAGGTAAAGAAAAGTCAAGGATGACTTCGGGTTTTTGGCTTGAGCAGTGGGAAGGTGGAATCCTCATGACCTCTGCTGGGCTGGACTCCTCTGCTGCCCCTTCTCGTCCCAGAGCCTCAAGCCCCACTTCCTGAATTGCTTCTTTCCTCACTGCTCTAAGCCCCATTGATCTTCTGCGGAGCTGCTACATGTCTCCCAGTATCATTGTTTAGACTTCTGAGTTAGCCACTAAAAGATTTAACTGTTGGATTCTAAATAGGAGGGGGTGCCATATCCGTCTGAGGAAAACTGGAAAGTAATTCAAGAGGCTTCATTTTTCAAAGCTCTTGAGCCTGTGCCCTTTCAATCAATCCTTGCAGTTGTGCTATAAGGTATGCAGGGTGGGGACATGTCACATTGTTTTAAATGCGAAAAACTTTGTTGCTGAGTGGCTTAATGGGGTCACCTAGCAGTTGGTTCAAATCTGAATTTGACCCCAGATGGGTGATAGGGCACTGCTATGGAAGAGTATTTAGACACTTCAGGGAGTGGATTGTAGGAGACGTTCTTTCCCCCCACACTACCCCAGGGATGACTCAGAATTCCGACATAGGAAGTGTTCCAGAACCACCCGGATACCTGTTGAGGAATAAATCTATGAGGGTCTGTACAAGAGAGGGCCTGGGCTGAACTTCTTCCGAGATGAGCAAACATTTTTCTTCATAGTTTGAAGAGTGTAAAGGGAGGAAAGACAAAAAGACGAGCTCCTTGGGAGCAGGAACTAGTTTGTGTATGAATCAAACATTCTGCACAGTTGCTCATGATTGGCTTGTTGGCTTGTATATAGATGACCTAGCAGGATGTGTCCAGATGTATGTGCTCCCAAAGACTCTGGTATTAGAAAAACTAAGGGCTGAGTTTTTCCTGGCTGTATGACTTTGGGAAAGTTACTTGAACTCTCTGAACCTCAGTTTCTTTGTTGGCAAAATGGAATTGATAATGGTATCTATCTCATTGGGTTGTTAGGAGGATGAAAGGAGAGAGTGCAGGTAGAATACTTAGTGTAGTTCCTGGCACGTAATTGTGTAGATGTTAAACTTAATGTGGTGTGGTGTTCTCCCAGTTTAGTTAGATTTGAATAGAAGGCAGAAAGTGACTGATGACTATGACATATATAACTCTCTAACCTTACCCTTCAACCACGTGATATTTGAATGGAAAATATAGGCAGACATGGGCAATTTTGGAGAATTGTTGAGTTGAAGTCAACATTGGAGGTCTGAACTGATCAGTTCCACTTGATTCAGTTTCGATAACTTTATTGCCCCGTCATGGCCCACAAGCACTGCCGGAGTCAATATGATGGTTCTGGCTTGGACAGTTGTGGCCTACTGGTGTGTCCCATGTGTCTTACATTTCCTATTTCTCTGTATATTTCAGAAGCTGTTCCCTGTGGTGAGGCCATTCTTGGCCTTTACACTCAGTGTAGGGGATATTTTTCTTTCAGAATTTAAGACAGAGACTTTTTTTTCCATTTAACAGTTTTTCTAGAGCTTATTCTGTGGCATTGGTTACAATATTCACAGTGTGTCAGCATTCCCACTATTTCCATCCTGTTCTGTTTCCATCATTCTAGTCCCTTTTTACCTTATCATCTTTGTTTTAGGGTAAATGTTGATTATTTAAGGGAGTACAGTATTCGTGGGTGATATTGTTTATTTTATAAACCAGTCTATTATTTGGATGAAAGATGACCACTGGGAGTGGCTTCAGTTCCAAATTCAAAGGGTATCTTAGGGCAATAATCTTGGGGGTTCTTCTAGTCTCTGTCGGTCCAGTAAGTCTGGCCTTTTGTAGGAATTTGAGTTCTGTTCTACATTTTTCTCCCTTTCTATCCAGGACCTTCTGTTGTGTCCCTAGAAACCTTTTGTTTTGAAATTTCTTGTAAGAAATCAGAACTACATCTTTGTTTTTTGATAGAATGATGGCAGCATGAGCCCTGTTTATGGTTTCCCTGAGCAGTCCCCCCCTTTGATGATGATCTGAATTTTGGTCATGGTAGCTAAGGGGATTCTGCCAGTGTGAAGTTTTTGTACGTGGTTATACATTTTTAAAAATGTATTTTTTTTTTTTAAATCAAGTATCCTGGTATTTCCTTGGAGTAATTGGTAAAGGACTTTTTTTGGTACCTCTTGTTCTGGTGACTGGCTTTTCCCACACTCCTGGTGTTTCCTTTCTCTTGTTCTTACATGCTCAGCTCTCAGACCAAGAATGTGAAGGATCCATGTGTGATGTTGCAGGGCAAAGTGGATTTTGTCTTTCAGCAATGATAAGGAGCGGTGATAGTCAATTCCCATGGAATGTCTGCGGCTCTTCCAAAAGGTTAAAGGGCTCTCAGTACAGGACCCAAGCAGAGTTGGAACGTATATTTCTTAAAAAGTGTTTCTGCCCTATCAGGAATGTCAGACAGCTCTCTCATTTTTCTTACCAGTGGGCTAAACAAATAAACAGTCCCAGTTGTGGGTAGATGGAAGAAGAGATCTTGAGAAAGTTCGCAGAGGAAAGGAGTGGGGTGGGTAGCCCTGAATGCTTTTTAAGAGACGAGGGGAGAGAGACATGAAAAATCTCTCTAGGAACTGGCTCAGTTTTTAGACTGAGAAGTTGCTTCCTGCGTGTACTGATGACTCACACTCGTCAGGTTCATGTCCTTTAGAACAGGAAGGTCTACACAAGGAAAAATGCTAATCTGAGGGTGCAAATGCAAACAGCAGGGAGTAGAGTCACCCAACAGTAAGGTCAGGTTTGGACAGGCCAAATGCGGTTCCCTCGATGTTCAATCATGGCCGAGAGGAATGTGGGGGTACAAGGCAGGGGCTCCCGGGGAGTCCGTTGGTCGGGAAGGGGGTGTATGTGTTCGTGGTTGGAGGGCTGCAGTGGCCTGTTAAGCCGTGAAGTTCATGTGTGCACACCCACACAAGTGCACTGACATGCACACACACGGATACTGATATTGACTGAAGATTTGGAGGTCCTTCTAGGGCTTAGTGTTGTGCCTAAGGACAGTTTTCCTGGGTATATAAAGTGTGAGCAGGGCAGACACATTGGCTGGCTGTTGGCAGATTCAGCAGTGTTAGGCCACTTCCTAAGTGGCTGCCCAGTCTTTGTTTCTTAGGGATTCCTTTGTAAAGTCACAAGCAGATATAATCCCAACTTTTTGAATTGAGGCAGGATGAGAAGGTACCTAACATATTACTGCTTCACTCTCACATCCAACAACAGCGTTAAGGATTCTTGGAATGATGCATCTAAGGAAAATAATTATGAGAGCGTGAGAGAACAGAGTGCTAGGCCTCTAAGGTATTCTTAGAAAGCTAGGTCAGAGTCTTAGCGGAACTGGAAACTGTAGCACCAGCACAAGGGTAGAGGCAAAGCTGGATTCCAGCTTCTTTTTGGGTTGGCTAGGGTAACCTAGGGTAGCCTTTGTATGAGAAGAACTGTAGCATTTGGGATAAAATCACCCCAGGAGAGTACTGGGGAGATCGTTAGAGAACCAGTGGCAACATTTAGAATTACAGCAGGTGAGCTTCAGTCTTGAAGGAGAAGAGGACTTCAGATTCCCAAGATGAAAAGAATGATAATACACAACCAAGGGCTGGTTGATTTAGTTCAGGATCCGCCAGAAACTTCCGCTTAAAGAAAATTCTAACCATTTATTGTCTAATATTAGCTGAATTTTTTTTATAATGTCAAAAACCATGGTCTATAGATCGTCCCTGCCCCTAAAAAACCTGGAATTTTTCAGCTAAAATGGAAAAATCCTTTCCAGAGAAGGGAGTAAAAGTGGGCAGTAGAAGATGATCTGAAGAACTGGTGGTGGGTGGGCAGACAGAGTGCTGTAAAAGCTTGAGGGGCTGAGGACATGAGCTCTGTACAGATGTTAGGGGCCTTAGTCTGTTTGGCTCACTGCTCATACTAGCTCATGGGACAGTCCCTGGCACAGTGTAGACATGCAGTTGAATGCACGGAAGGGCAATTCCCTGGACAGGCTAGAGACTTTAAGAGTGCTAAACTAGAAAGGCTGTTTGTAGGGACAGTGTTATCTGCCTCCTGGGAGTTGGAGAAGTCATCTCATAGGTTGTGCTGAAGATCAGAAAGGTACGGGTCGGCTGTGGAGGAGAGAAGGTAGTATTTAGACGTGAAGGCAGCCAAGACAGTGGTAGGGAGTCCAGGAAAGTGCAGCAGAGAATGGTGTTGGCAAGGCTTTAACGGCTTGGCAAGGAGAACCATTGGGATGGGGGGGGGCTGGAAAAAACTCAGAGCACTTTCAGATATTCCTTTCAAGTATTCTTCTTCCTGTGGCCAATGGAGAATATTCTCTGGGACATCTTCCATACCCACCTCCCTGGATAAAAACAAAACCCCACCCCTTAATCCAAGTTTATAAGAACACCTAATCATGTCTTGAGATCATCTTAATTGCCGACCCAGCTGTTGATACTCCTTTGTATGTCTCTGAAGTTCATTGAAGCATAAGAAGTATTCAACTAATTCTCTAGGGATGTGAACCTGAACCTGGGTAGGATCCCCGGTGAGCTTACCCTAGAGTGGAGAAAGTGTTTGAGAGCATTCCTGCTCTCACCGGGGTGTGATTCTACATCCGTGGGAGGCACAGAGAACATTCTTGGTTCACGCAGAGGTTACAGAGTGGCTGTAAATGGACATTCATATAGAAGGAGGAGGAAATTACTGGAGTCAGAACTCTGGTGCAAAGGCTTTACATGAAGGTCATAAATTAGTCATATGCTAAGAGCCAAAGATGGGATTCTATTTCTGGGGCTGGTTTATTTTGGGGGGCATCAGAAGAGGCAAGAGGTAAAAAAAAACTGGTCAAGTAACATAAAGACTTTGAATCTGGGGCAAACTAGACACAAATTTTGCCAGAATTCATCTTCTCTTGGATGTTGAATTTTTAAAGTTATATGTTGGACAAGCAAGGTGCCATGGTGGTGCAGTGGGTAAAGTGCTCAACTGCTAACTGAAAGATTGGTGGTTCAAAACCACCAGTGGCTCTGCAGGAGAAAGATGTGGTGGTCTGCCTCTGTACAGATTTACAGCTTTGGAAACCCTGTGGGGTTGCTGTGAGTCAGAATTGACTTGACAGTAGTGGATTTGGTGGGTATATTGGACAAACAGGAGGCTGGATGAGATCTGTGATTAATCTTTATTTTTTTCTACTTCATCTTCTTGAAGTAATGACTCATACATGGGCACTAAAATTGAGAGTTGAAATCTTATTGAGTAATCCTAGCTACCCAGTGTTCAGCATTGTAGCAGCGTGTGAGCCTCCACTGAGGGATGGGTAGTGGCTGCACATGAGGTGCATTGGCTGGGAATCAAACCCAGGTCTCCCACATGAAAGGTGAGAACACTGAACCACTGATGCCTCATAGTAGAAGGGTTAAGTAGAAGGGTAGTCTGACTTGTGATTGAAAGAGAGCTAGAGTACCCTGGAATAGGAATGTGGTGGGATCCTCCTTTGCATAATTAGTGAGAGGAATATTCATTGCATTGAGTCAGATGTGAAGCAGAAGTGCATTTAATTGCTCTGCATCAGCACAGGCCTCTGCTGTCAGTCTGGCTGGTCCATGTGTGGGACATTCTGGTCAACAGTAGCCTGTACCTGTGTGGTGTGTAAAATCCAGTCCTGAAAAGTTGGCTGCTCCAGAGGTGTTGGGCAATTGGGGCCGGCTGGCAGCCAGCTTCTGATGTGGTTGGCTGCCTGGCTCACACCTCTCAGGTGCTAGAGAGATGGCGAGATCCGATGGCCCTGGGCTACCACTGAGGCGGGCAGGGTGCCACTGCCTTCCCAAGCCTTCCTCCTCCCTTTGTCTTCAGCAGCCCAACGGGCATGGGCCCTGGCTTTCTGGTTCTTCAGGCTGGCTGTCTGGCATTGCCACAAGGCTTCAGGCCGGCCCACCCATGGGATACAGTGGGCGAGGTTAGCTTGGCCTGGCTTCTGTCCACCTGATTTAAAAAAAAGAAAAGAGAAAGGATCTGGGGGATTCTTCCCTGTAGATTTTTTTAGCCCAGAGTCTCCTGTTAGATAAAATCAAAATGTGGTACATATTTATTCTTTGTTTAACTACTGCTTTTCTGTCGCTTCCTTGGTTTATTTTGGATACTTACGAATCTCAAATGCAGCAAGCTGGTATGGAAGGTTTTTCTGTCCGATGTTAAGATACTCCACTGAGCACTAATCATAGGACACAGCCCTTGACTGAGGCATTGTGGGCCTTTGGCTCTAACTTTTGGTCATGGAGAGGGAAATAGAGGACTCGGCAGCTCTTAGGGTCTAAAGGGGGCAGTTGTGTGAGCCTTGCTGGGGATAACTTGTCCTGTAATTCAGTGACTTTGCCTCTCTGCTTCTGTGGGTTCATTGTCAAGTTCTCCCTTTCTCCAGAAGGGTTGTATTATTATCCTCTGGCTGCTGTAACAAATTGCCAGAAACTTGATGGCTTAAAACAACACAAATGTATTCTCTTACAGTTCTGGAGGCCAGAAGTCCAAAATTTCATCAGACTAATGTCAGGGTGTCAGCAGAGCTGGTTCCTTCCGGAGACTGTAGGGGAGAATCTGTTTCCTTGCCTTTTCTAGCTTCTAGAGGCCACCTGCATTCCTTGTTTCGAGACCCTTTCCTCACATCACTCCAGCCTCTTGCTTCTTTCATCACATCTACTTCTGTGTGACTCTGACTTTTCCTGTGCCCCTCTTATAAGGATCTCTGTGATTACATCAGGCCCATCTGGATGATCCAGGATGATCTCCCCATCTCACGATCCTTAACTTAATCACAAAGTCCCTTTTACCTTGTCAGGTATCATTTACAGATTCCTGGGAATAGGACATGGACATCTTGGGGGGTTTGGTATTTAGCCTACCGCAAGGATCCTGTGGAGGAATTGATGAATTTGGCAAATAAGGAAACCCCCACGTGGACCTGGGGTTAGGTGGCTTGGGAAGATATCATAGTGGAAGCTGGCACATCTCTACCCTTCAGCAAGTGTATTTCCTTGGAAATGGGGGAGGAGGCTTTGAGGTGAAATTTGGCAGCCCCCTCTCTGAAATAATGTAATACTCTTTTTGTTAAGTAGTATTTTGGTGAGGTGTCCAGAGTAGTACTTGAGAGAGAAAGAGAGCATTTAGGGGGTTCCTATACGAGTCTCCATAAAAGAAGATTCCAGGCCTTGTGGAGTAAGAGCAAAGGTTCATCTCAGGTGGACACAACACTTTAGAGGTCAGTCATGAGGTACAAAGAGACTTGAGTTTGAGAATCCCAAGGCCCTAACAAGCTGTGAAGGTGGTGGGAAGGTGGCTTCCTCTCTGCCTTCTTTGTGCATGCTCTTGGCCAGGCACCTCCCCTATGCATAATTATGCATGTTTCACAGGTCTGTAGCCTAGTGCCCGACTGCTATGTCCCATTGCTAGACCATGACTTTTTGGCAGCCTCAGAGGGGTGAGGGGTCCTGAGGGAAAGTATGTTCATAGCATGTGGATATGCTATGAACGTAGTATGTTCATAGATGGGTTTCGAGAACCATTATGGATGCGTTTTCTACCCTAAGTGATACTGTAAATGAATTTGTTCTTGGTCAGCCCCTGACACTGTTAGTTTGAACCGTATGGAATGCTGTTTTAGATTAAATTGATGTGGACCCACCTCGAGGTGCCTTGGAAGAAAGGCCTGGCAGTCTGCTTCTGAAAGGTTACAGTCTTGAAAACCCTATGGAGTGCAGGTCTACTCTGCACACCTGGAGTTGCCATGACTTGGAACCAACTTGATGGGCAACTAACAATATCAGCAAACAGGAACCTAACATAACGTTACGGAGAAATACGTTAGATTCTAGGTAGGGGTCTTCGAGGTACAATTTTGGAACAAGTATAAGTAATTGGGTGACTAGATGATAACATTCATGCCAGGATCTCAAAACTTGAGATAAAAATAATTTCTATTCCTTTTTTTTTTTTTTTTAAATATTCACTTGCCAAGATTTAAGAAACTGGTGGTTTCCACCAAGTTCCAAAGAGGAACTTGGACACAAGGCCAGTTGCTGCCATAGCACGTGGCCACCATCAGGCAGCAGTCATGGCTGGGGGCACCCGTCACCAGGCAGAGGCTGAGCTGAGATGCCAGTGCAGATAACCTCACAGAGCTGAATGGGAGTTTGAGGCAATACGAAATCGAGAGCCTTTATCAGCATTAGTTGTACCTGTTTCATGAGACCCTGTAGTGTTGGAGACCTGCGATCAAGTTTAGTCAGCGGTGGCTTCAAAGCATAGCTCAGAGGAGTGCCTCTTCAGGTGACCTGGCCAGTTCCCTTTTGGCACGCTTCGTTCTGCTGCCTTAAGCTTTCTCTTCTAGTTTTAAAGGGCTATGACATTTAACTTTAATTTTTATCTTAAATGTGCTTTATGCTTGATAAGCTAGTAGCGTGCCTCCCCCTAAAGACAGGGTTTCAGAAGTGGTAGAAGAGACTTCCTCCTTGGGTCTGGAGATGAGCAGTTAGTTTCTACACCTTGATAGAAACGTAACATAAAAACAACAACAAACTCATTGCCGTCGAGTCAATTCCGACTCATAGTGACCCTGTAAGACAGAGTAGAACTGCCCCATATGGTTTCCAAGGAGCACCTGGTGGATTTGAACTGCCAACCTTTTGGTTAGCAGCCATAGCTCTTAACTACTACGCCACCAGGGTTTCCTGGCTTCTCAGAATTTGTGAAACACCCAGGTAACACCAAAAAAGGATGTCCCACCAAACTGAGTTGAGGAAGGACATCTCAATTTTACTTGTATTCTCCCAGAATTATTTTCTTAGACTAGCTTAAATTTTAAAACTCTGTCAGGGAACTTGTGACATGAAAATGCCCAGTGCTAGCCAGAGACTGGAGCCCTGGTGGCACAGTGGTTAAGAGCTCAGCTGCTAACCAAAAGGTTGGCAGTTTGAATCCACCACCTGCTCTTTGGAAACGCTATGAGCCAGAGATTAGGACTAGATTGGAGAAGCTCCTTGTTGTCAGTAAAGTCTGCTTTGGAGTAGCCTGGCTGTGGAGGGGATGGTCTCTGAAGACAGACACAGAATGCATATTGGGCAGAGTCAGGCCTTCTGGCTGCCAGCTCAGTCCTTTTATGATGTGTCTTGAGTCAGCTCCCCTGAGAGGTGGAGGTTGAGATGAGGTAACCCGGTTCTGCGGGTCAGCAGGCGAGGTTCTGCCCCGGGGCTGTGTGCCGGGTGCTCTGATAATGCAGCATTTTCGCTTTAATGCATCTTAAATGTGGATTATACTATTAATTACTGCTGGACAAAAAGGGATTAGTGCAGCTGGCCTGCTTTCCCCTCTGCACTTTTACACTTCCCTTTTGTTAGCAAACGACCAAAGGGCACTAGGTTTTCCTGTCATCTGTCTTTTGTTTTAGCGGCAGAGGCTGCTGAACCTCCCTTGTTCACGCAAACAGAGGGGAATGAACATGGGCTGGGTTCAGAGTCTGGAGCTTGGGTTGGTACATGGGAGATGGAGGTGGGACAATTTCCTTCCCAGCGCTGGGCATTCTTGGCCAGGCTCTGAGGATGTCTGTCTAGATGGCTTGTTCCCAGCAGGGAGCGTCACTATGCTCTGTGGCCTGTTAGCTACAAAACCAAGCAAATAAAGAAAACCCAGTTGTATTTGAGTCAGTTCTGACTCTTGGTGACCCCATGCGTGCCAGAGTAGAATCGTGTTCCATAGGGTTTTCAGTGTCTGTGATCTTTTGGAGGTAGATTGCCAACCCTGCCTTCCAGGGCGCCTCTGGGTGGATTCAAACTGCCAAATTGTTGGTTCATAACTGAGTGCTCAACAGTTTGTGCTACCCAGGTACTCCCTTAGCTACCAAAGGGCCTTGGTTTATGGGGGGTAAGTGCTCCTTTCCCACCGGGCTGCACCTCCCTCGGTGCGTTCTGCTGTGAATAGAAGTCCCAAGGTGCTGTGTACCTTTATGAGTTTAAATGGCCAAGTATGTACAAACGGACAGCCTTGCAGACTTCTGCTGGTCTCTGCCCCAGTGGCAGGGTGGAGGTTTTGGTAGCCAGCAATGAACCTAATGCCTTGTATTTTGAGATTTTCTGAATCCCTGAGCTTTGGTACTGCCACCTTATCCTTGCATAAAATGTTCTAGATTTTAAGGAATATACTATTATGTTTTACATTTTTCCCATATTCAGCCTAGTATATTCACTTTTCATCCATATGGAATGAATTTTTTTTAAACAGATGAGGCATTAAATAACAACATCTCGCTAGTACTACTCCCAAGAGGACATAACTAGGTAGTGTTTGCAATTACGTACAGTGTAATCTGTTGTGTGTGCTGTCGTGTGGATTTCTGTTTACTGGCATCCTTCGTTATATGGTAACATAATATACAGAACTTCCCAGATGCAAAAATTAAAAAAGTAGGAAACAGATTTCTTGAACATAAATTGGAAAACTGATTTATGGAGTTTTTTTTGTTTAACTTAGAAAGTTTGTGGGAAGGAAGGGACTTGACAGTGGCATAACACTCATAATCATAAATTAATTCAGTTAATTTTGATTGAAATTCATTTGAAGTAATAATGGAGAAGTCTGTAGCAACTAATGTGTAATACATAGCGTTGGTAAAGTGTGAAAGGGTAGGTGAAGAGTTGGAGGAGAATGGGAATTGTGCCACTTTACCCAGATACACACCTTCATGAATTTCAGGTTTCAAGATGGTAACTGGTTGAAACCTGGTTACACTTTTTTTTTCTTTTTTTTTTTTTTGATACTTCCTTATCTTTGAAGCTCTTAGTTCTTCTGAACTCGGAGGTCACAGAATTAGAGCTCATTTTTATTTTCTCCTCCCTTTTGTACGCACAGATGTTTATCATCTTGGGGCCAAGTCTTGCTTGGTAGAAACAATCTGTAAATTTCTTCAAAGAAAGTATGGAAATTTACTTGGTTGTATACTTAGAGGGAGCCCTGGTGGCACAGTGGTTAAGAGCTACAGTTACTTACCAAAAAGGTTGGCTATTCGAATCCACCAGCCGCTCCTGGAAACCCTGTGGGGCAGTTCTGCTCTATCCTATATGGTCTCTATGAGTCAGAATTGACTCAGTGGCAACAGGTTTGATTTTTGGTTTATATACTTAGACAGTATATGTAGGATGGTTTTATTCTGTTTATTGAGAGAGAACGTTGCTTTTTAAATTAATTTTTAAAGAGGTAATACATCCCCTTGATAAAAAATTTCAAAAGCCATGGAAGAGACTTCTTTTCCCCTCTCTCTCTCTCTGCTGGCTGCCCTTCAGACACTCACTTCTCCTCCCCCAAATCAGCAGCTGCTGTGTCCCTTTTATAAGGGATATACTTGGGTATGGCCATCACAGCGTCATATAAGTAATGTCTTCTGTTTGAAAGGGTTTTTTTTTTGCCAGAGTTCCCTCATCTTCTTTCAGAGGTATTTTATCCCTCATAGAATACTCAGTATTAAAAATGTTAATGAATACAGTTACTTGAAAATTAAAAAAAAAAAAAAAAAAAAAAAAAAAAAAAAAAAAACTCCTGAATCACACTTGGGTCAAAGAGGAAATGAAATTACTGTTATAAAATCATTAGGAAATATTGAAAACGTCATGCATCTAAATGTATGGGTTATTGCCAAAGTGATATGCAGGGGCACATTAATAGCTTTAAAGTCTTTCATTTAATAATAAGAGAAAATGAAAGTAAGTGAATTAAGTATTCAACTCAAAGTTGGAAAAAATAAAATAAACCTAAAAACAGCTGGTGAAAAGAACTGTAAAATGTAAGTGACATGAATGAATTAGAAAACAGACAAAAACATTGAATTGGTAAATCTAAGAGCTGTTTATTTGAGAACCAAAAATTGAGGAAATAGACTCAATCACTATCATGTCTAATTAGGAAAAGAGATAAGACTCAAATACATAGAACTAAAAGTGAGCTGATATGATGAGAAAAAGAGTAAAAAATCATAAATTATATTTGAAATAATTATTTTGTGATTTAAAAATAAATAAACTAGAAATAACTTGAAATATAACAACTTTGAATAATTCAGTGACAGGAGTATTGTAGGGAAATGACTCAGAGGTCTAAAACTTAACTACCATGGGAAGAAACTAAACATTTAAAAAAATACTTCAAAAAAAGACTCTGGAAACAGGCAGTTTAATAGTTTTAAACTTTTGGGGACAAAATAATTGCCTGCTAAATAAACTGCTTAAGAGCATAGAAGAAGTAGTAAAGCATCTCAGTTGATTTTACAAAGCTAACCCAACTCTGGGAATCAACATCATTACAAAGATGACACAAAAAGAATGCTAAAGATTGAGTTCAGGCAGCATGAATATAGATGCAGAAATCCCCAATAAAACAGTTGCAGATAGAATTCAGCAGTATTTTTAAAAAACCATAACCACATAGGGTTTATCCCAGAAATGTAAAAGGAAGGCTTAATATTGGAATGTCTTTGTTAAAATACCTCATGTAAGTAGAGCAAAGAAGAAAAAAAATACACATCAGAAAGGCATTTTTGTAATTTTCTACTTCTATTACTACTTTGTATAATTTTAAAAGACCAAAATATAGAGATTTTATTGACTTAATGAAGAAACCAGCAGCCAACAGCTTCATCCTTAAATGGTGAACCATGAGAGGCAGCACTTTGAAATTGACAACAAAATAAGACTGCTTAGTCGTCTTCTTTTCCCTGCCTTATTGAATTGGCTAGGACATACAAACCAAAGTCAAATAAAAAAAAAGGAACAGTCAAAGTTATTTGCAGATGTGATTATTTTCCTAGAACACCCAAGCACATTTAAACTGAGTTAAGTAGGAGTTCAGTTACTAAGTAAAATTTCAAAAATCATTAGCTTTCCCACATACCAGGAAAAGCCAGTAAGAAAATATTATCGAGACCACTCACTGGAGTGGAATCAAACAGAAACGTGTATAGTAAAGGTAGCATTTCAAATTAATGCGAAGAATTAGAATAATAACAGCTCACATTTTTTAGTGTTTCTAAGTGCCACTCATTGCAATAAGCACTTTTTCATGAATTTATCCATTTAATCCTCGAAAGACCCTTATAAGGTGGGCAATACTAATAGTTCCATTTTATAGATGAGGAAATTGAGGCTCAGAGAGTTTAAGGAACTTGTCCAAAGTCACGTAGGCTTGAACACTGATCTGGTTGACACCAAAACCAAGTCTCTTTTAGTGTGCTTTGCTGCCTCTGATGTTATGCAATACATGGTTCTAGGACAACTAGATAAACCAGTGGGGGGGTGGAATTAAGTTAGAAGAATCATTCCTCATGGTGTGTGTTTTCATAAATTCTGCATGAATTAGAGAGGTAAAGGTAAAAACTGAAGTCATGAAAGAGCTAGAAGGAAATATAGGTTAACATTAACCTGAATATGGGGCAGGGAGGAGTATTAGATCTAAGTCTAGCGAAAAAGTCATAATGGAGAAGACTGACTTAACTACACTTAAAAAAATATTCCATATGGCCATCCAAGGGACAACAATTGGTGTCTGTGTTTGCCTGGAGCAACTAGAGGAAGAAGGAAAGTCAGGAATAGGAGGAGGATATGGAATGTTTGGCTAACTGCCTCCGTGAACAACTGCCTCCTTTGCTATGAGATCAGAAGAACTAGATGGTGCCCTGCTACCATTACTGAACATTTTGATCAAAGATTCTACAGGAGAATCCTGCAAAAGAAATGCAGAACAGAATTTCAAATTCTCATGGTATCCAGGCTTTCTGGAGCCATTTAGGTTGGATGAACCCCTGAAACTATTGCCCTGAGATAATCTTTGAATCTTAAACCAAAAATATCCCTTGAAATCTTCTTAAAACCAAACAGTAGTTTAGCTTAACTAGTAAAAAATGTCTGCCTTGAGCATTAGGCTCTTTTAAGAACTAGCCATATGGCATCAAATTCACAACAGCAACTTAACAGAACCTTAGGTAGCGGTGAATTTATGTTAGTGGGGGAGGAACAACTCAGAAGAGGAGGGTGAGAATGATTGCACAACTCGAAGAATATAATCAGTGTCACTAAATGATACGTGTAGAAACTTGAATTGGTGGTTGTCTTGCTGTGTATATTCTCAACAATGCAATACATTTTTTAAAAAATTAATAAATTCTGTATGCTGTGCACTACTAGCAAAATTTAAAGACATATGAAAAACTCAGAAAAGATGTTATAGCTCATGTGATTGACAGAGTTGTCCTAAATACCTTTAATATATAAAGAGCTCTTAAAAAATCAATAATGGACAAAGATAGTAGAAAAATAAATAATGAATATGAATGGGCAACTCATGAAGAATAGGTTGCCCATTTGAAGAGCTGAATGATAACCTAATTTAAAAAATTTGCTTTTATTTGATTACCAGTGAGGTTGAGCCTTCTGTATTTTTAACCAAGACATTTTATAAAGCAGATACCTTGTTATATCGAGGGGATGGAAATATTGGTGCACTTTTCTGAAAGGCTGTTTCGCAGCATGTATCAGGAAGCTTTAAAATAATGTTTGTTTAAAATTTCACCTTGTCCCACCATGAATTCCTGATTCTCCTTACTCTGTTCTACTTTCTCTTTTACCATAGCATATCTCACTCAGCAAAATACTCTGGTATGTAATTTTCTTGTTGATTACCCTTGATCATCTCTCCTTGCTAGAATATAAGCTCTATGAGGGCAGATCTTTGTCAGGGCTTCCACTAAGTTGTCTGTATTGTCTAGAACAGGACTGTTGACCCAGCAATTCCATTTCTAATAAGAAAATCATCAGAGATATGCAAAAGAAATGTACGAATAAAGATTTTAAATATAGACATGTATAATGGTGAAAAATGGAAACAATCTAAATCTCTTACAGAGGATTGCAGTATATCGTATGGCAGATTGTTAGATGGCTGTTTAAAACCCCTGCCTGATGGTTATGAATGTGGGAAAACAGTGATGTTAAATTAAGTGCAAGGAGGTTGGGTGTACTTCAGTTTAATTTAAAAAAAAAAAATACATACTTAATGCATAGAGGAGGAGCTAAAGGATATATACAACAGAATTTTAACTAAGTGATTATTTGCAGGTAGTAGAATTACAGGCTACTTCATGACTTATTTTTCTGAACTCTGAGCAGTGAGTATCTATTACTTTTGTAATAATAAAGTATATGTGTTTAAGAAATGTTAGTGAGGATGTAGAATCACTTGAATGGCATTGGTCTGTGGCTGTGTCTGGAAGTTTTATGGAGATAACCCAATCTTGAGAATTAGTGAGCGCCTACTTTAAAAAATCAACAAAATTGTTTTACAGAGTGTCCCTAGGCTACTTAGCCTTAATTATTTATGATATTTACTATAAGTTCTGTGGTATGTGTTTGTAAAAATAATGGAAGTCTTAGTAATGTGCAAGCTTGTGGAATCCTCTTGGAGATGCAAGAGCACCTCTGCCCAATTTAGTTCACTTGATGGAAATGTTTGTGTCGTCTTCCTAACGTGTCATGGAATTTCAGTGTAAACTTAAATTATGCCTCAACATAAGCTGGGGCATATGGTGTTGTGAAAATGTGGATTTTCAATTCTCATATAACCAAGGAGAAAACTGCCTACCTGATGGGTTCCCTCACTGTGTGGAAGGACTGAGGGGGACAAATGTGGGAGAAGGTGCCAATTTAGAGGGGCAATGTCAAGAGGGGGAAGGAAGCCTTGGTGTGCCAAGAGTGGGGCATCTGCTGATGGAATTTTCCTGGCCAGCAAATCATAACCCCTGTTCAGCATGTTTGGACTAAAGTTTCCCTGAAGAATCACAGGCCATATTGGCCGGGGTTTGAATTCCGTCTGTGTTCCTTTACGACTGTGGGTCTCAGTATCTTTATCTGTAAAAGGAGAAGGTTCAACTAGATCATCTTTTCACTCTTCTTTCAGCCAGCCCTAACATTCTGAAGGAATTTGGTGCTTTCTTACTTTAAAGCATGGATTTTAGGTATCTATGTATCTATCATCTGGGAGCCCTGGTGGCGAAGTGGTTAAGAGCTCAGGCTGCTAAGCAAAAGGTTGGCAGTTTGAATCCACCAGCTGCTCCTTGGAAACCCTAAGGGGCAGTTCTACTCTGTCCTATAGGGTCACTGTGAGTCGGAATGGACTCAACAGCAGCGGGTTTACATGTCATCTGGGGTGATTGAGAAGCCCAGTAAATTTCATTACTTCATAAGAGCTGCTATAGAGGATCATTCTGGCCTAAGTGAGAATCCCAGTTCTACCACTTACTGGCCAAAACCTTATCCTCTCCATTTGTAAAATGGAGAGATGTACTAGTTACCTATTGCTGCATAACAAATTACCCCAAAACTTAGCAGCTTAAAACAACAGTTACTATCTTTTTCTTTGAGTGAGGAAGCTGGGTGTGGCTTAGTTGGGTGCCCTGCTTCAAGGTCTCTCATGAGGCTGCAATCAAGGTCTTGGTGGGGGCTGCAGTCTCGTCTGAAGACCTGACTAGGGAAGGGTTCACTTCTGAGTTCACTCACGAGGTTGTTTACGGGGCTCAACGCCTTATTGGCTGGAGGCTGCCCTCAGTTCTTCACCACATGGGCCCCTCCATAGGGCAGCTCACAACACGGCACTTGGCTTCCACTTGGGAAAGAGAGAGAGAGAGAGAGAGCGCATACAAGACAGAAGCTACAGTTTCTTTGTAACCTCATCTTAGAAGTGACATCCTCACTTTAGCCCTATTCTGTTTGGTATTAATGTTGGTTAGAAGTGACTCACAGTGTCCAGCTTACACTCACCAGGAGGGATTTATACAAGGGTGTGAATACCAGGAGGTGGGGCCCAGAGGAGACCACCTTAGAGGCTGTCTGCCAGGGGTTGTGAGAGGATTGAATGAAGTGATGGTTTGTTAAGGGTCAGAGACATCTTAGATGCTGTTTTAGCTCCTCATTCCTGCCTCCTGGTTTAGAAACTGCTTTGCTTAAGGATAGCTTTGTGAGGTTTAGCAGAGTCTCCAGGAGTGGGTCAGAATGTGGAGATGGGTGTCATCACATGGTCTGACATCTGTCCACTGTCTTCTTACATTTAGGCCTTGAGTGTCTGTTGTGCTGGTCTCTTAGACCCGTGACTCTTCACCCACCATCTTCTGGGGTGTGGCGTGTCTAGTGCAGTTTGAGAGGAAAGTGAGTGTTTGGCCCATGAAAACGTCCAGTGTGTGTTGCCATGGGTTAGGCAGCAATTCAGGGAAGCACCTAGGAGCTTTTTGGGAGCCTGCGGGTTGAAACAGAAAAGCTTCCCAAAGTTGCCGCTCTTTCGAGTCTGAATGTCACCACTTACGAAGTCACGGGGGTCTGCCTGGCACATCCTCTGGTTAAGGGACAATCCTGTGGGTTAAGCTGGGTGGCAGACATTGCCACAACGCTAGGAAATGAGCGAGAAAAAAAAAAAAGTTAAAACTGAGTCCTCCCCTTAGAACAAGCTGAGCTTTGTGCAGAACAGGCTCCAAATATGAAAAGACCATTGTTCCCGGATGGCTTTTTAATTAGTGCTCACTACTCACACCCATCAACTCACCAAGAAGAGTTGCCTCCTTCCTTCCTTTCTCTGTGCGCTCTTCACTCCTCCAGTCTTCTCCCCAGTGCACTGGGTACCTACTGGTGGAGGGACCCTCGCTCGGCCAGTGAAGAACGTGAAGAACGCCAGAAGCAGTGTTGACAGCTAGGGCTTTCCCCTTCTCTTGCCCGGGATGCTTCGTTGGGTGAGCCCTCCACCTGTTGGAGAGCAGCCCTGTGCATTTCCTGGTTCAGGAGCCAGCCCTGTCCCCTGTGGGGCTCTTGGAACAAAGCCCAGCCTCAGCCTGTTTCAGTTCTTTCCTCCAAAGCTCTGTGCACACCTTCTCTTGCCTGAAGCCAAAACAAGCCAGAAATTAACTATTTTCTGGATGTTTTAGTTTCCCCCTGGTTGCACCCCTCTTAGACCTGAATCTGGGTTTGATGAGCCTGAAAAATGTTTAGATTGCCAGTCAGGTTTCTAGATCGAATCGTATGCTCCTCTGGATAGGGCTGATACAAATACAGGGAAGAGAGAGTGAGGTACACTGTGGGGAAAATGGGCTGATTTAGGAGTTGCTTCTGGGGTGTGTATGTTTGGTGGGCTCGTGTGGGACCTGCGCAGCCCTGCTTTGGCATTGGAAGGCATGCTGTTCCGTGTCTGACTTGCACTGCATGCGCTAAACCGTGAAGAATGAGAGTCTTGTCAGGGCTCAGGACAGATGGACTGTCCCTGAGCCATTGTGCCTCTGCAAGAGTGAGGGGGATGGGAGCAAACACTTAGAGTAACTTGGTGCCGCTCCTGCCCAAATCTAGATTGAGCCTACAAAGGTTTCTGCTTAAGAGTTGCTGAGAATGTGCCTCAAAATTTTGTCTTCCGTGGAGATTTTACTTCTGTTTACAGTCACTCCCCACGCCTTTGGATTTATCCTGCATCTCTTGGTGCCTTAAGATTCTGCAGCTACAGTCTCAGTTAATTATTCTGGGTAACTTCATGTGTATGATGTGCATGGTGTGCAGAAATAGTTCAGTGAGATCTCGAGTTAGATCAAAATGGAGGCTCTCATAGTCAGCCATACACCAGCCTGTGGATGTTTATGTGGTCACCATAGAGTTAACTGCATGCCATCGTGAAGATCATGAATTTTCCAGTTATCCCATCATAGGGTTACCAGGACTTTAAATTAAGAAACCCCAGGGGCCTAGTTTAATGGTAGACAAGCCCTGGAGAGAAGATCTGATTGACCAGATAAGTTGTACACGATTTCCTCGAAAATCTGTTAACTCCAGGCCCAGCCAGCTTAACTTCTTGACATGTCTCCCAAATATAATTGTAAATGCCGTGGGAAAGAATCTGGAGTAGGGTTGAGTTCTGTAAAGTCTACGAGTGGGAAAAACAACCATGAATTATTACAGGGAGGCCAGATTAGAGTTATGTTTTAGGTTCTTGTCAGCAAGGAAGCCAGTGCATTAGGTCTGTCCCGTACAGTAGCCACCAGGCTCCATGGCTGCTGAGCACTTGAGATGTGTCTGGTCCATGCTGTCAGTGCAAAATCCATATCAGATTTCCAAAAGTTAGTATGGAAAAAAAAAAAGGGAAAATGTCTTAATAAAATTTACATTGATTCCATTTGAAATAGTATTTTAGATATATTAGCTGAAGTAAAATATATTAAAATTTATTTTACTGGTTTCTTTTTCTGTTTTTTAATGTGGTTACTCGAAAATTTTAAATGACCTGTTTGACTCCCATTACATTTATATCGGACAGCGCTGCTTCAGATAAAGGATAACTAAACATGGAAGACCCAAAGATGTGCTGGCTATGGTTCTTGGTCAGTGAACTTTGTGCACAGTCAAATTCAGAATACTGTGAGTAATTTCATGAGAGAAGATCTGTATTTTCCTTTTTAACACGTAGAATTTTTTATTGTACTTTAGATGAAGGTTTACAGAGCAAATTAGTTTCTCATTAAACAGTTAACACATATCGTTTTGTGACATTGGTTGCCAGCCATGCAACATGTCAACACTCTCCCATTCTCAACCTTGGGTTCCCTATTATCAGCTTTCTTGTCCCCTCCTGTCTTCTAGTCCTTGCCCCTGGGCCGGTGTGCCCATTTAATCTCGTTTTGTTTTATGGACCTGTCTAATCATTGTCTGAAAGGTGAATATCAGGAGTGACTTCAGTACTGAGTGAGAAGGTGTCCGGGGGCCGTACTGTTGGGGTTTCTCCAGTCTCTGTCAGGCCAGTAAGTCATGGGTCTTTTTTGTGAGTTAGAATTTTATTCTACTTTTTTCTCCAGCTCTGTCTGGGACTCTGTATTATGATCCCTGTCAGAGCAGTCAGTGGTGGTAGCTGAGCACCATCTCGTTGTACTGGACTCAGTCTGGTGGAGGTTGTGGTAGTTATGGTCCGTTAGTCTTTTGGACTATTCTTTCTCTTGTGTCTTTAGTTTTCTTCATTCTCCCTTGCTCCAGATGGGGTAGGACCAGTGGAGTATCTTAGATGGCTGTGTGTTTTCCTTTTGATTAACCCATCTTCGACATCCATCAGACTGTGTCCCTCTGGCTGTGGCCAATGGTGAAGTGATGAGGCAGATTTTGTGGCTAGAAAAATGAGTCACCCCACATAATTGGTGATGCATGAGTGCCAGTAGGGGGGCAGTGGCTGCGGGACCTTACTATAGGAAGCCTTTGAGGGGAAGGAAGATTCATCAAAAGTTGGAGCAGCCCTCCAGGGGAAAGATCTCTATTACTCAACTTGTGAGACCTTTGAGGGAAGACAGCTATTGCTTAAACAGACCTCTGGACCCTCTGACTCCAATTGTCCAAGTTAAAGGCCCCGGGCAAGACAGTACCATTTAATTCTTCTGTGGCATTGAGACCGCCGTGATACTTAATACATAGATCTTACCTTACAGACATGGATGGGTATGGCAGAGCAGTTTCTGAAGTGTGGTGTGCTTTTGCGGAAGGCCAAAGTTAGATTTCTGTTTATGATTTCCTTTCTGAAGATTTGGTTGAGGAGAATCTCTGTTTCTGAGCAGGGCCCAACAGTTCTCTTTAAAGAGCACCAAGATCTTGTCCTTCTGCAGAGAGGGGGAAGTTTTCTTGATGATGCTGGCAGTCCAGCCTCACCATTATTAGCTTTTACCAGCTGAGGCGGGTTAAGGGTTCACCATGCCAGTTGTCAGCAGTAGTATTTAGAGTGCTAGCAAAACGATATTGACCTTATTAAGCTTCTTTTAAGTTTGTCTTTGTTATGATCCTGCTTCCAGAGTACTGGTCAAACCAGTCCATATCTGGTTGATTATTATCAATAAAGTAAACTAAACTCTGTGGCCAGAAAGAGTCTCTAGCCTCCTGTAGCTTAGCTTTACCAGATGAAACTACCACAGTGACTGTGGTTTGCATTTCACAGGACAGTGTCTCTAAATGCCAGAAATTGAGGCCATGTTTGCATGGAGGGGGTGCCCTAGTGCCCCTCCGCCTCTGTAGAAGCACAACCAGTTATGCATCTTACCTTGTTACAAGATTTGTCTTTTTGTAGAGTTAGTGGATAGTTGTCAGTAGTATGTTGGTGCTGGAGAACACATGGGTAGCCACGTTGGTTGTAGACTCCGACTCTTTATCGAGGCCCTGCTTAGTGCACGGAAACACTGTGCTAGGCATTGGTTTACACAAGGTAGAAAGCCACAGTCCCTGGCCTTAAGGACATCATGTCTAGTTGGACTAATGATTATCCACATCTACATAATTACCTGCATTTAGAGGCTTAGAAGAAGTAGAAGAACCTAGGTAAATAGTCACGGTTAAGAGGAACGCCAGGATAGCATAGTGCCTCTTGAGCAGAGAATTGAGAAATCCGGTGCCTAAGGGCTTGGGCCGCCGGAATAAAACCAACACTTATTTGCATTTTCAGTTTGCACTGTTTTCATATATCCTCTCCTGACCCTCTTAACAATCTCTGAGTCGTTCAGGCAGACTAAAACCATCTCTGTGTTCGTGGTAAGGCCCTGAGAAGTTATATGTTTTGCCCAAGGTCAGGAAGCTAGGGAGTGACAGGACTGGGACTCAGCCTGGGGCCTGGAGGCGGATTGCTGTGTTCTTGCTGCACACCGTGCCACAGCACAGTTTCTGCAGAAGCTCAGAAATTGACTGATAGCCTTTGTGTGTTTTCTATTAGAGGAATTTCGGAGCTTGCCTTGGGGAGAAGAATATGACAGCTATAGTTGTGGATACGATTGGAGGGATAAAGAAGGTGTCCATCAGAGAAGTTTGTGCCAGCAGTTTAATTTCCTTTATTTCAGGCCTGGAAGTTATTTAAATTACTTTATAGACTTCCTGTTTCCTTACAAGAGCTCGTTAAGTCCAGGCTGAACTGCTGCATTGCCATAACGGAGTACCTGGACCTGCAGTTCCCATTCTGTCCTCTAGGGTGTGCAGATTGAAGTTCACGCGGACAGCGGAGGGGAGGGTTTGGGCAGCTCATCTGTGATGACTCCCTTAATAGATGGCAATGATGCTTTTCCACAAGGATAAAGAATTACCCAGTAGTCTGGTTAGATTCCGTAGCCTCGATTTTCTGAACTTGTTAATTTCACCATTATGGGGGAAATGGTAGGCGCGTCTCCTCGTCAAACCGTAGGACAAGGACCCTGTCCCATTTTTGGTGATTGGAGTGCAGGCTTGGATTAAACATGGCTGTTAGAAGCTGACATTAGAGGCCGAGGATCCTCCTGGTGATCAGGAAGATATGTTGGTGGTACCGTGGATCACGTTAACCTCTATTGTACTTGCTGGGAAGACTTTCACACAGGAATTCCAGAATCACTGTACAGCTTTTTAAAGCCTGCCCAAAGGCAGCCCTTCAAGAGATATGTATTTACCTAGATGATTTACCTTTAAACCTACCAAGAAAATAATTTTAGATGACCAGGAACACCCCCGACCCTTGTGCGTCTTGAATGGTGCCATCAGGGGAAGCCTGCTGCAGTGCTTAGGGCTGAGTCTGTTGCAGAGTGCTAATTAGACATAATAGCAACAACAAACAAGTGTTCACAGGGAGAATAAATGGTATCAACACCAAGAAGTTGTTGCCAGCTCCCTGCAGGTATATGGGGTAGCTGCAGGGTAGGCGAGCCCAGGATGCTTACTGTCCACCTTGAGAAAGGTGGAGAAGGTAGAACTCAGATAGGTTGCCCACGTCCAGACTTTTCCTTGGCTTGATGACTTTTATTCTTAGTCTGAGGTTATGTTAAGCACTGTATGCCGCATTGACACTCTAGTACACATCCCATTTCAGCTGGTTCAGAATATCTTGGAGAATCTCAGAAATTACCATTATAGGGGTGAAAGGTGAGGAAGGGTGTCTTTCCTCACTACTAGGCAGACAAGAATCTTTCCAAAGGTGGAGGTAATGCAGTAACTGAAATGTAACCGGAGTCAGACTTGCATGTCTAATGCTGAGTCTTAAATATTCATTTAAAATGTTAAAGTCTGTAATTTCTTTATAAAGAGTTCTAAAATAATAAAGATGACCTGGTAGGGAAAATTCACTTGTATTTTCTAAAAGCTTTTGATAAGTTCCCTCATAAAAGATTGAGAGAACAAAACCACAGTGTGGCACAAAGTCCTTGTTGTGGATTAAAAAATGATTAAGTGATAGGGAACAGAAGACTTCTGGTGGAGACCCACTGCTTGTAGCGGGGAGAGGTCAATAGAGGGATGTCTGAGGAGTCTGTCGTTGGGGCCGGAGTTATTAAGTATATTAATTGTTTGGAGAAGGAATTAGAGGGTGAATTGGTGCAGTTGGCTGCTGCTACCCTGGTTTTTGTAACTGGATTCAACCTAGTGATTGAATGCACGGGAGGATTGGGCAGTGCAATGGCAGAGGAACTTAAGTTTGAGAAGTCAGTAGTGTAATTCAGATTGACAGAAAGTCTAGAACACATGGGTAAGCTACAGTGCCCCTGAACTTGACTTGCTGCTTCTCCTGAGGAAAGAAGTTCAGGAGTTATCATGGGCAACAACAGTTCAGTCAAGTGGCTTTTTTAGTGCAAAGCAGATAGAGGAAATTGGAATTCCCCTCCCCTTGAGGATGGAGGGGGAGGTTAAAAAATAAAAGGTTTACTGGGGAAGAACAATACAGACCCTGCGCTGCTGGGATATTGGTTCTAGGTGAAAGGTGGATGAGCATTTTAAATTTTAATCGTTATGTAGTTAATGTTTGTTTGAACCAATACAGCCAGCACACACCTGTGGTTCCTCAGATGTCACTGCTTAGGAAGATGCTATAATAGATACTTAGGTCTCTTATTGTCCTGTCATCATTAGAAGGGACGGTTTTTTAGCCTTTCTGACAATATTCCCTTCTGTGCAGTTATATTTATTTCTAGAGTCATGAAGAAGACAGTCTGCTTTACATGGAAATGCCTCTTTGTTTTTCAGTGGAGACTTTGCATGTTATCTGAAACACGTTACATACATGTGGGGCATTAGTGGAGGTGACCTATTTGACGGGTCTCGTTGAATTACCAGGTGATAGCACATGTTGATCATACAGATCCCTTAGGGTAGACCACACGACCTGGCATCTGAGTTTTCTAAGGTGAAAGGCAGGGCGTACAAGCTGTTGAGGGAGTGGTTTTGCATTGAGTGGGTTATGGGCATATGTATGGGGTGGGGATCGGTACAAGCCAAGTGGCAGAGTTGTCATTGTGAATTCTGCCTTTTTACATTTCTTTTTGATGCCTCTTTGAGGCTACTTGTTCTTTTTGAGGGAGCCCTGGTGATGCAGTGGTTAAGTGCTTGGCTGCTAACCGAAAGGTTGGCAGCTTGAACCCAACAGCCACTCCTCAGGAGAAAGATGTGGCAGTCTGCTTTTGTAAAGATTGCAGCCTTGGAATCCCTATGGGGCTGTTCTGCTGTGTCCTATAGGGTCGCTATGAGTCCAGGTCAACTCGATGGCAAACAGTTTGGTTTTTAAAGGTTTTGTTCCTTCTGTGGCTGAAATGAAAGTTTCTCACACGTGGCCATCTGTCTTAAGAGCTTGTACGTTCCTGACAGGCTCTTCCAGGCAGGCACTAGATTTCTGTCTTTGCCACTCTCCTTTATTTCCTGATTTTCTTTTGTAGCTGTCTCCTTACTCTGGGTCCCACTTTAATTAAAATCTGCAAAAGTGCTGGCCTCCCTTAGAAGTGTTGCTGAGTCCCTCCTTTTGGCTGCGAGCAGATGCTTCTGTGTGGGTCGGGGTCCCCAGCAGGGCCCCTTGGGGAATTTTTGCAGTCTTGGTCCTGCATAGTTAGAAGCTGCAATTACTACTCAGTCGCTAATTACTCTGCCTAGCATTAGATCAGTTTACAGAGGGAGCTTGGAGCCTGTCAGCAAAGGTCAGCGAGAGGTCCTCTCACTAAACAGCCCTCTTGTGATAGCTGTACAAGGGAAAAGGCATTATCAGGGGAAGGCTGGGAAGCCAGCTTTGGGCCTTAGGATCCTTGCTGGGGGATGGGAGAGGGAGAAGTGCCCCTGATGACTAAAGGGGTCACGGAGGCTGATAATTGTTCTCATAACCTTTCTCAGAAAGCCAGGAGGAAGGTGGAGAAGCCCTTTCACTGGGAGGGTATACTTTAGCAAGGAGGGAGATACACTGAGGACCAAAGATGGGCCGGTTGGTGACTTTCAGTGGTTGACTGTTAGAAATATCAGTTCAGTGAAAGCCTCTGAGAAGGGCCTAGGAGAGAGCTCCCCAGACTTGAGGCATCATTTCTGTTATTTATTTATTTTTTTACCACCTGTGCTGTGTTATTTGCTTCACTTTTTCTTCTGGTGGGATCCTCTGTTAAAAACACAAGTATCTGCTTTAGCATCATCCCAAGCAGTGATGGCTGAGGCATCACAGGTGTGTGCTATTTGTATTGGTTCAAATAAACATTAAATGTATAAAGTTTAAAATGAGAATGTTCATCCATGTCTCACCCAGAATCATCTGGCCTGTCGCCATCAGTGCATGTGTGACATACTGGAAAATAATGGAAAAGACACTGTACTAGCAGTTGGAAAGCTTGTTTTCAAGCCCTGCTTTGCTTGGGTGACAAGATCTGTGCGTCTCCACTTCTCTGAGCCTTAAAAATGAGATAGAATCTGCTTTGATTCATATGATCAGTGAATGAAATGAGAAAGTTCTCTCTTCTCTCTGCCTCTCTCTCTTTGTATGTGTGTGTATATACACATGCGCAAATATATAAATACATCTCTATATAGTATGTATACTGTATATATTTGCACACGCATATATGTGTGTGTGTAAATATTAATAACCCTTATTAAACACCCACTGTGCTAAATACTTCACTGTCTCATTAATCCTTGCAGTCATATGAAGCAGGTGTGATCCCTACACCCATTATACATTATATGCATGATGAGCCTGAGGCCCAGAGCCGCTTTTACGTGGCTGCTGCTCTGGGCAGCCGGCTCAGAGCGTAAACTCACGACCACTGTGTTATGCCCCGACATGTAGAGGAGCTCTTTGTTATTGACTCACTTCAAGGTGCTAGTTTTTTGCCTCTCCAGTATCTACCTGTTGGGGTGCATCATTAGGAAAAAATATTTTGAAGTGAGAAGGTCTAGAAAGAAAAGCGTGTTCAGCTCCTAATAGGTGGGTCTTTTCTGCATTCTCTCAGCAGCTGAAGAAGATTCCAGGTGCTCAGTTCCAGCCACCACTTCATCCCATTGCTGGTTGGGACAGGCCTGGACTTCACCATAGCTCTCCTGCTTTCAATCAGGGCAAGATCAGTATGCCGTTGATGGGGGCCTTGGAGGAAGGGGTACGATGTGTTATATTGATAAAGTGCTTACAGTCTGAGACTTGGGCTTCAGAGCCCTTTCAGAACTCTGTGTTCGATCTCTTCATTGGTACAATGTGTTAACCTGACATCAGTGGCTCCAGCAATGCCAGGGCCTGTCATGTCTTCCAGCTTGAGGAAGAGGGCACCGGGCCATCCTAAACCTCAGAAATTGTTGAGGGACAGCGATAGGAGGTATAGCGCTGTCCCCGCCAGCAGCATAAGTGGAAATGCTCTTCCCCACACTATTGTAGTTAGGGATGTGTGCCCCTCCCTTTGGCCTCGCTGTGTCTGAAATGAGCAAAGATTTTGCACTTTCTCTTTTTTATAAGAAAAGTACAGAAAGGAAGAGAACGTTGTGTCATTTTATAAGTGAGGAAAAGTTCAGCTGGAGCAGTCAAGTGACTTGGCTTTGGACACCCTGTTAGGGGAAGCTTTGGAGAGAGAAACTGAGCCCTCTGACTCCTAATTCCACTTCTTTTCTTGAGCCAGAGGAGCTCCACCCAGGCCTTTGCATGAAACAGTGCTACACAAAACTCAATTTCTACTGATCCACCCCCCACCCCCACCCCCAGTGCTGACTAACACAACTTCCCCGCATATAACTTCACATTCGTGTAATTAACTTATAATTTGATACCTGGAAATTTATACTGGGTGGAGCTGGAAAGGATTACTCAGCTTTTAGCAATTCAGTCTCTTGGGTTATAGAACTCTGCGTGCTGTGTGCCGAGTCTCTTGTTACTGCTCACTTGTTTTGCCAATATCCCTGCTGCTATGTCTTCCTTCTTTCATGTGAGAGTGAGAGAAATGATTATACAGTATCTTTTTATCATGTAAACAACTGAAGAGTTGCTGACTTAACAACAAGTGTCAACTGCCCACTTCTCTCGTACGTGTGTTCTTCGCCTTCTGTCATTGGCCGGTGGGACTTGATAGCGCTATAATGTATTTCACTTCCTGCGTCTTCATCAAGCCAGTGCCATCAGTATTAAAAAGTGCAGTAAGTAATTATCAGTGAAGAATAAAGATGAAAAATTAGGATGACTTTTGCAATTTAAATTTATTTAGAGCGTATGCTGATGGTTATAAGTTGTTGGAGAAATTATTTGTTGTATTGAAACATGTATTAATGTGGGAGAATCGTGGTCCTTAATGTATGTAATCCCTGCCCATTTAAAGATACAAAGACTGGGTGAGCTCTGACCCAGAGCTGAGAATCAGCACAATTGAGTGCCGATCAGAGTCTTTTGAAAATGTATTGGAATATCTACAGGACCTTCAGAGCAGTACAGATGAAAAATTGTATATGATGTGCACTCAGAGGAAGGAAAAAAATGACTCACTTAAACAGCAGTAGCAAATGGATTCCAACTTGCTTGATGGCTCTTGACGGTCACAGCTTCTTCACACATTGGGTTGAGAAGGATCCCACGTCCATGCCCTGACCAGGCAGGTGCAGGGAGGGTGGGAGCAGGGAGAAAGGTAGCTCCCATGCTGGCCATTTGTTCTCTGCCATCAGTGGTGCTTGTGAGCCTTTCAGGACTTGAGAACTTGACTTTGGAAAGCTTCTAAATTTGTTCCTAGTGGGTTGATTTATTTTGTTGAGGTCAAATTAGACCTAATGGCACTAATGCTTTACTATGCTCCTAAATGGTTCTTAGCACTTAGGCAGACTCGCCTGGCCGTTGTGGGCGGGCTTCCAAGTGTGGACCATAACATTCTTAGGGTATATTTTTTTGTTGAAGTTATTGTTGAAAGTACAACTTATATATGTAAGTGAGATTAAAAGGCAACAGCAGAATTAGTCGCACTTAATATTAAACTTTCTTTTGGTATCACAAATCCATGGAGGTGTTTGTTTATGTGGGCCCTGTGGGCATATGTTAGTGAGTAGGGCACCCAGCTAGGATTTTCTTAGTTGATGGTTGTTTGTCCTTGGCCACTTTGCCTATGAGTGTGTTTTTCATGAAATGCAGTAATAGGGAAGTCTTAGATTTCCTCTGGACATTCCTGTTTGCCAGATAATTCTTGTAAGAGCAGGTAACCAGGTTAAACTAATCTCTGTTGCATCCCTTCCAGCCATGCTGTGGTGTCTGTGAGTTCATGGCAAGGTCTTTGGCAAGGGGATTATACTCCACATAAAACTGGCTCCAGTCTCCTGATTTGTGTGTGATTGGGAGTAGGCGGAGCAGAGCCAGGTGTCTACAAAGGAGCTGCATGTCTCTACTGGTCCACAAAATTTGAAACTGTGTGTGTGTATACCCAGGAACACCCGAACAGTGACCTCCCAGGGCTGCTAGGTACAGCTGAAAGGGGAGAGAATTGGGAGGGTAGGGGCTTCCCTGTCATAAACCAAGGTGGTGGTGACAAGATTTCTCTGTGCTTTGACTGGGCAGAAAAGCTGCCTCCAAATCATCCTCCTTTGGCCCCCCAACTCTCAGAGTAGTACCCCCCTAAACTGCAAACGTGGTTTTGAAAGCAGAGTCTAGTTGAATTCTGTTCTTGTTAGTAGCTGTCGAACTGATTTCGACTCATGGCAACCCCATGTGTGCGGAGTAGAACTCCATAGGGTTTTCAAGGCCATGACCTTTTGGAAGCAGGTTGCCAGGCCTGTCTTCCAAAGTGCCTCTGGGTGGGTTCAAGCCACCAACCTTTGAGCTAGTAGTCAAGCATTTAACCGTTTGTGCCACGTAGAGACTCTAGTTGAATTGTGGGTAAAATCCTATTGGCTGCCATCGATTGAGCCAGAGCTGTTGAGGGACGAGTGAAGGAGGGGGGTTTGTCTTCCAGTTGCTAATGAAATGGCTACTGGATTCTTTTTTTCCTCTTGCATACACTGAAAATCCACTTTATTGAATGAGCTTTTTGCAGAGCTTTGCAGTCCTGAGGCTATCGTACTTACTCTCAAGGCTCTTCCCTTGAGCCATTTGAAGAACATTATACTAGTTGTGAGGTGGCTACTTCTATTGAGAAAAATCTCCGTATTTCAGCTCATCTAGAAAATAGCCATCACAGTGTGCGTTACCGTGCTTTTAATCCAAAGATTTGGGTCTCAAGGCAGATGGCTGGATTTATGACTAAAAAGGAGTTAATTTCCACTGTTTATAAAACTAAGCTGGTGCATTGGACATTATATTTCCAGTTCATCAACCAAAGTCACCACTGAGTTGTGTTCGTGGAAGTGCATTCTAGAATCAGTGTTTGGCCATGTTCAGTTAGTTCCACGGCCATCAAGTTCTCCAGAGAAGTTTTAATTACAAACCAAGGTGATGTGGTTTCTTAAATGTGTTACAACAAATAGATGTCAGTCCAAGTAGCCCTGAGAAGCCCCTCCATCAATAAAACCCTGTAATTATCACATGACAGGCTCTAAGGAGGAAATCTAAATGCTCAAAGTGTCTAGTCGGCTGTGCTTCCGTCCTCCCTTCCTCCTGAAGTTGGGGGCGGGGCGAGGTGAGGATGATGAAGGACGGTGGGTTCCTGAGAGAGACTGTAGAGTGATGTGTCCCCCAGGGTGAGCAGCGGGGTGCTCTTCTCAGTGAGAAGCATGTCATAGCAAGGGGGTGAGGTCTGTTTTTTGGTGGTGGGCTAGGGGTAGGCGTCTGGGTCGGGTGCTTAAGATGGAAACCTTGGAATGGCAAATCTTTATTAGTTTTGTAAACAGCTTTAGGAAGCACTGGGAGCATCTTGCAGGGACCCTGCAATTATCATAATAAACAGTTTTATCATCTGCTTGGCAATCAATATTGTGGCTTATGCTTCTTTAGTATCTCAGTGGTATTGATTACCTTAACAACTGTGCTGCGGTCAGCTTCCATTAACCCCTGCTCTGCCATCCGAGCCTATGCCTTCCACTGGTGGATGGAAAACTGCTCTGGTCCCAGCCCAGGCAAGTGCCGGAATTTGACAGCTGGCCAATGAGGCAAACACAGCTTTTATCTCAAGGCGCCCAACAGAAGGAAGGGTTTTAAACAGGGAATCTGGAAGCTAATGCAACTTTTTAAAGGCATCTTTTGTGTGTGTGTGTGTGTGTGTGTGTGTGTGTGTGTGTGTGTGTGTGTGTGTGGAGACAGTGTATAAGACAATTATAGTAGTGGATTTTCAACTGTGACTCAGGAATTTGAATATTAAGAATGAGAATTCTGATTCTCCCCTGCCTTGGCTCTGTCCGGTGTCCCTCTTAATTCTCCCTCCACCCTCCCAGGGGGAAAAAATTGGCATGTGTGGAATTTCATTGAGGACTGCAGCTCTTAGGCCCTTATACAGCAGGCATTCCTGGGGCTCTTCTAGCATTTGTTTTGTGATCTGCATTTTACTTTTGGAGAGAAACCGTTTATTTGAGGACATCTTGTTCTAGGACTCAGGTTCTCCTGGACCAGTGGTGTTTGAAGTTAATTTGTGGATTTTAAGATGACAGACTGCTAGAGATAGATTGTGGTGCCACCTTAGATTATATCACTCCCACTGGATGTCCTTGTCTCTAGTCTGGTTAATATTTACTTTCTCCTTTTCTCCTGCCAGATTGAAGGAGAGAAATGCACTTTTCTCTAGGAGAGTAACTGAGGTCTAGTTCCCAAGGATTTAGAGATTAGGTAGCATTAAGTAAGTGACAGTCATCCAGAAGCTTTCAGGACAAGATCTTGGCAGCAGTAGGATGGTAGTGGTGGTGGTGGTGGTAGTGTGTGTTACATCCAGAGGTTTAACCCCTTTAGCCCAATTTTAGTGAAGACTAATATAGGGGTTCTCAACATAGTAAATTCAACAACACAAGTGCTGTTCAGCCTGTGTGACATTGACCTCTAATGAGAAGCCAGGTATCACATCTCACAAATCAGTTTTTAAAGTTGGTGAGCATGAGTTTCATGTAGTCACTGGGGAGAGGAGGAGGTAATAGTTGGACTAGGAGGAGGATGAATTGGATTGGCAGCTGCCACCTTCCTGCCTTTCTTGCCAGACTAGAACCTGTGGCTTCCTCATCCCCCTTGTGGCTGCCCAAGAAGAGCCAGGAGTGGAAGTTTATCAGAAAAGGAAGAAGCCAGCAGGTACATGATTAAGGTGAGGGCAGTGGACTGGAGCTTGAAGTGGAGACAGTTGCAGGCAAGGGGGTTGCAAGTGTATGAAATTCTCGCCAATGGGGTTCAAACCCTGACCAGGCAAGGGTCTATGCAAGAGAGGATGAGGAAGCCAGGTGATAGAATCTGGGCAGCAAGATATAAGGCTGTATAGACAGCAGGTATAGGCAGCAAGGCCCAGGGCAATGATGCCAAGACTTTACCTTGGTATCCGATCACTGGATGATCAGGGCCTTCTCTGCACCGTGGCAGGGGCTGAGCCTGCAGATGGCAGTGAGTAAATACGCCTGTGCCAAGTGAGGGAAGGGCCCCAGGGAGTAATGATGGGTCTCTTCTATCCTGAGCAGAAGCTGGTGGGAGTGGTCTTCTGCACATAGGTGAGAGTCTGCACGTGGCCATGGCTTCCACAGGCCTTCCCTCCTGACCCCACCCTAGGGGTCACCCTCACTCCTACCGGGAAGTCAAGGAATCCTGTCTCTCTTTTGTATTCTGGACCCACTCACTTCTATCCCTCTCCTTCCCTCTGCCCAGACTACCTTGGTTTCACAAATTGGGAAGTTTTATTTTGAGTATAGTTGTCTTCCTAAAAATGTCATCAAGATCAATCAGTTAGGGTGAGAGGCTGTGTTATTAAGTTGAATAGTAATTCCCATTGTTTTTTTATCATGATAAAATGTCATGATTTTTTTTTCACAGCTCTGGAGGCTCAAAAGGCCCCATCCATGAGGGCAGAGATGGTTCATACCCGTAGAATAGGCAGTATTCATGATGAGAATGAAGCCAGCGTGCCCCCTTTTTTGGTTTTATGTAAATAATGTGCGCTTTGATTGGGTCATGATGTAGTCATACTCTTGCCAAAATCACCCCGTTACATTACCCTACTGATCTTAACTTGAACTCTGCATTGACACCAATTCTTCTGCGTTTGGCCTCAGTCACGAGAGCTCCTAGATGTTGACAGCTTTTTACTCTGTTCTTTTACAAGTAACTTCTTGAGCCAGGTGGTCAGACTGTTTTGGGTGGTCTGCACTGTAGAGGGTGTTTTCAAGGGAATTGCACTCTGCCTGTTCTTGGTTTACTCGCCCCTCCCCCCGGCCCCATGGGCAGAGACTCTTGCTTCAGCATTTGGTGCTTTGACTAAATTTCTTCTCTAGGCCCTATGACACTGATCTATGTAAAAGATTAAGAAGACCACTAATGTTTTGCCATCAAGGTTCTTGGCTGTCTGGAGCAACCCAGTGTTTGGTGTTTATTTATAACTCTGTTTTAGGTTTGAACAGTGAAATGTCTTTTTTGGTTCTTTGGTGCACTCATTCTTTTCCCCCTTTATTTGGAAAATGAAGGGTGCTTCTGAAGGATTTAAAACTGTAGGGTTTTCTCCATGCAGCATATAGATCTCCATTTTTATCCTTCCTGTTTTTCTTTGAGTCAGTGACTCTTTCAGGAAGTGATGTCTTCACAGAGAGAAGAACACTGGAGTAGAAATCCAGAGACTGGGTCCTGGACCCTGCTGGGCTACTAACCAGTTGCATGACCTTAGGAAAGAGTGATTCATAGCAGTCACTTTCATGTTTGAATGCATTTTTTTAAACTGTAAAATCTGAATTATGATTCCCATTCTGTCTCCTTAACAAACTATTGGCAGTCAAATGAGAAATGAATATAAAAATGTTTGAAAATATATAAAGCATCTTATACATTGAAAGAGCATTGTTATTTCCTCCTTGGGAGGTTGGTGCTGGGTGTGACTGTGTTCTTGTTCAAATACTGATGCTGTGATGAGAAGGTTCACTGCAGTGAGTATTTCCCAGGAGCCTGAAGCGTGGTGACACCTACTGACCAGTGGGCGTGTGTGGGCCCTCATATGGCAAGAAGTCCATTCATCACTGGGCAAGTCTACCTATAGACCAGTACAAGGGAACCACCGCAGTGGGCAGCAGCTCAGTTCAGGCTTTACAAAGCAATTAAGGTGGCTTGTAAAACATTCATACTGAGATGAAAGACCATGAACTCAAAAACAGCAGTTGGTAAACATCTCTTTATGTTTTGAACTCACTGAGAGGGTTTAAAATTATTTCTTAAACCATTAAATAAACAAGTGAAGGCTTTTAATTTATTAATAAACGTACTTTCTTATTCAGACTTTGGCTCTAAACGGTGAATCAAGCTTTTATGTCATCTTAGGCTGTTGAACATTTGTAAACGGACTCATTTTTGATCACTAATGATAGCTGGCTTCGTCTCATAGGCCTGCCATAAGAAAATTCCACAAAGTGGGTGGCTTTAAACAACATTTTATTTGTTTTCACAGTTCTGGAGGCTGGAAGTCCAAATCAGGTTCTGGGCCATATCGATGCCTTCTGGGGGCTTTGAGAGAGGAACTTATCCATGCCTCTCTTCTAGTTTCTGGTGGCTGCTGGCAATCGTTGGTGTTCCTTTGCTGCTTATAGATACATCTGCCTCTTCTTTCACATGGTGTCTGTCTTTCCCTTGTGTATGACTGTTTCCCTGTGTGTCCTTCTTTTTTATAACAAGTCACTGAGAAGAAATCAGGATTAAAAAACAAAACAAACCCACTGCCACCAAGTCGATTCCAGCTCATAGCGATCTCATAGGGTTTCCAAGACTGTAAATCTCTATGGAAGCAGACTGCCACATCTTTCTCCCACAGAGCTGCTGGTGGTTTCAAAATGCTGACCTTTCGTTTCGCTGTCGATCACTTTAACCACTGCGCCACCAAGGCTCTAGGATTAGGATTAGGACTCACTTTACTCTGGTGTGATTTTGTTGACTTAACTGATGACATCTGCAAAGAGAAATCCTGCTTTCCCAAACATGGTCATATTCACAGGTACGTATTCTTTCGTGGGACACAATTCAGTCCATAACATTAGTGATAGTTACCTTGTATGAATGTGTCAAGTACTGGGTGCAGAGAATAGTGTACATTGTCTCTTCCTGTATTCTCAACATTAGTGACAAAGTGGTGCTTGGTACTGTCTCAGGATAGGAATAGGGATGGGGTCAGCAGATGGTGATTTGTGGAAGAGAGCTCTGGAGATAGCTGGGACCTGAAGGAGTTTTCAGGAAGGAAAGCTCTTCCAAAGAAAAAAAGAACCCATATTTCTTTGGAGAAAAGGCTTGATTTACCATAACTTTTACCAAAGCTGAATAACTTGGCTCTGACCAGTGCTGCTATTTCAGAAACTGCCCTTGATGATTAATGATAAGTTCTAAAGAAAAAAAATATATATATATTACTATGTAAAAGTAGAATAATAAAATGAACCCTCTGATATCCCCACTGCGCCACCAGGGCTCCTAGTTATTTAGACTTAACAATTAACTTTTGCTAAATTTGTTTATATCTTTGTTCATTGTGGAAATATTTTAAAGCCAAATAAAGATATTGTGATGCTACCATAAGATGCACTGTTGATATCCTTTCTGATGTATGTTTGGTAAAGACGAAAAATAAAAGAACTGCTTTTTCTTATTAAAAAATAAAAAGATATAATGATGCTTCATCATTTTCTTACGTACATGTAATATCACCTAACAGAATCAACAAATTCTTAACACCATCTAATCCCAAATTGCTATTCAGATTTATCTAATTGGCTGGCTCAAATTTCCCTCACTCTGATTTTTTCCTTCTTTTGCCTAACTTAATTTTATGTTAGGATGCTAAATTATGTATCTTGTAAGCAGTATGAATAAATTATTGTGTACTGGGTATTCTTATGTGACTCTCACCTTATGTGAGTCTGCAAGCTCACTGAGGCCAGGGTCTGGGTCTTACGTATTTTCTGCTTTGTTGAGCCACAGATGAGATGCTCCATAAAAGTTTCCTGATAGATTTTGGTTTGACACATTGTCATCACTTACACATTTAACGTTTTCCATTTTAGTAGTGGGGAGTTTTTTGGAGCAGTATTAAATTTTCTGACTGTGGCCTGGCTCTTTTCTGATCAATGTTTTATATAGCAAAATGGCCATGGAGGTCTGGTGAGCCATCTGGTTGGTGATGTTTTCTTTGTAGAACAAAGTGAGGAGTAGATCCTAGCTGTGTCTTTTCATAGACCTTTGCTGAGTGAGACAATATTTGCTGGGCAAACAGTTGAGGGGAGGGGGGGATCTTAACCGCTAAAACAGTAGCCATTCTATGCATTCCGAAGAGAAGTTCACCTCTTGTTCCAGCCTTGGACACAAGGAGCGCTCTTATGATTTGGAGGATGATGGACATAGATGAATCAGAATCTGTCATCTGCTATATCTTGAAAAAAATAGACTGGACAACGAGAGGTGCTTCATCTTCTCTTTAGACTGCAAGTATAAGTGAGCTTGATGATTGACTCTCTTTGCTGTTGGTGAGAGTCTGTGTTAACCTTCTGTAAGGCATTAGTACCAACTGGCCCTCTCCTTTACTTCCTGGGCCTTGGCCTCCTTATCTGTCTGAAAGAGTGGAGAACACTCATCCTGAAGGGTTAGGTGAGGGCCGGAGTTTGTGCATGCTGAGCACCTAGCACAGTGCCTGGCGCATGGTAGGCACTAACCAAATTGTAGGTACCTTCAGGTTCATCTCTCTGAGTGGTTGGGGGACATATTTACAACTATTGCTTAGTGGCTTCCTCTTTTCTTGTATGTGGCACTTGGAAAGAGTCCTTTAAGCATTGGTTTTGAGGGAACATGGTTTGGAGCCTCTTCTGGGTCCCTGAAAGTGTCTCTGTAATCCACACAGAAGGTCTGAGATGCTCTTATTGGTTCAAGGAGTCCTGCTGATACTCCTCTCCTGGATCCCAGCCACTCAGATGCTCTTTCAAGCCAGCAGTGTGATGGCTGTTCCTTCACTGCCATTTTGAGAAGAGCACGTCCCTTCCTCTGCTGGGTATGGACCTAGTCCAGACGAAGGCAGGACCTCTCAGGGCGTCCTGGGTGTGGCTAGAAAGTTGAGGCTTGCAAGTTTTCTTCTAATGGAATTTCCCATCACTTACTGCCCTGCTGATTTCTGATCAATGAAAATGAAATTGCATCACCTCCTCAGAGGCTCCACGTATGCCTGCTGCTTCCAGCTGTGTCAGTTCCGGTAAAATAATCTCATCAGGCGTGCGAGAGGGTAATAGGAAATAAAAATAAAAACCCACAATTAGCAAGAGGCCTTGCAACTGAGTAACACTTTCCGTTCCAGAGGCAGAAAGGGCTGGGTAGTGAATGCTTAGGGAAGATTGCCTTTTAAAAAAAAAAAAAAACCCTGTCCTTGTCTGCTCCCTGCTTTTTGCTTCACTTCCCTGAACACTCTCACACTAAAACTGATTTCAGTTTTGCACAGTGTTTTGCTGTCGTACTTCTAGGTCAGTAGGATTTCCATGTGATAAGCCCATACCGGTGTGGCATTTGCTTTTCTTTTCTCTAGAGTCCCCACAGATAGGCACCAAATGAATTATAGGAACTCCAGCTTCTCCTGTTGACCTGGTTGACAAGTGACTTCTCCCATTGACCTGTGACAGGGCACCAGATGGTGGGAACAACTGGAAGCTGAATTAGAGTTGTTAAATAGACTTAATTCCTGGGCTTTATGCTTCAGTAATAAGTCTTAAGAATAGGACTTCTCTCTGCATTATTCCCTATAGCTTACAGTACTGTGTCATGAACATGAGGCTCTATAAAGAACATTGTCCAACCATGTAAAAAGTAGGCCAGGCCGCTCCCATCTTCACTGAGGGCAACGAGCGTGTGGGTGTGCCACCCCTCCCCCACCATAGCACCTCTTGATAAGACTTGGGGAGGTTGGACATTGTCTCCAGAACACTCTGTTGCTGTGTGTGTGGAGCCTATGAAGTCATAAGACCCAGCCTAAAGAGAAGACGGGCCAAAGAAACCAGACCTGGGGACACAAAGGGCAAGTGAGGATATAGGAAACCTGTTCGTTTACCTAAGAGGAGCCAGTAGAAATCAAATTAGCATCTCTTGTCAACTTGACAGTGTTAAAGGAGAAGAAATGCTCTTATAGACCAGTTCAGTGGTTCTGGCAATTTCTCATAGATATTTTCGGGACAGTAGTCCCTTCATCCCAGGGAAAAAAATACCCTGGACTGTCAGAAAATGGTCAATCTCCAACATCGCTAATGTTCCTTTAATTGGTGACTCCTGTGAGGATTAAGGGAGAGATCCCAGAGAGGGATTAGAATAGCTAGGGAATGGGGTAGAGATGAACCGAAGTGCTGGAGCCACCATGTTCTCCAGTATCATTGAGTCACAGAGCAGTTGCTTCACTTGCCATACCATGTGTTGCAATAGTTTGACTATTTTTTCCCTAAGTTTTATTTATTTTGTTGTTGTTGAGACTAGACACAGCAAAACTACGCCAGTACAGCTGCTTCTACGTGTATAGTTTAGTGACACTGATTACATTCTTTGAGTTGTGCAACCATTCTCACCCTCCTTTTCTAAATTGTTCCTTCCTCATTAACACAAACTAACTGTTCCTTAAGGTTCCAGTCTAGTCTTTCAAATTGCTGTTGTCAGTTTGATCCCATACAGATAATTCTTAAAAGAGCATAATGCTCATGGTAGACTTTTTTTTTTTTTTTTTTTTTTTTTTACTAGTTAAGCCATTCAGTTTTAACATGACTTTAGGAAATATTTTTGGTTTAAGGTTTAAAGATTATCTCAGGGCAGTAGTTTCAAGGGTTCATCCAACCTTCAAGCCTAGAGTCTATGAGAATTTGAAATTCTGTTCTCCATTTTCCTCCTTTTGATCAGGATTCTCCTATGGACTCTTTGATCAAAATGTTCAGTAATGGTAGCCGAGTACTGTCCAGTTCTTCTCGTCTCATGGCAAAGGCTACCACTCATCTGTCAGAAATTCAGGCTGGATTCAGAAGAGGATGTGGAACCAGGCATAGCATTGCTGATGTCAGATGGATCTTCACTGAAAGCAGAGAATACTAGAAAGATGTTTACCTGTGTTTTAATGACTATGCAAAGGCATTTGACTGTGGGGATCATAACAAATTATGGATAACATTGTGAAGAATGGGAATTCCAGAACATTTAATTGTACTCATGCAGAACCTGTGCATAGACCAAGAGGCAGTCGTATGAACACAACAAGGGGATATTGTATGGTTTAAAATCAAGAAAGGTGTGTGTGTGTCAGGGTTGTATCCTTTCACCGTACTTATTCAATCTCTATGCTGAGCAAATAATCTGAGAAGCAGTACTGTATGAAGAAGAACGGGGCATCAGGATTGGAGGAAGATATTAACAACCTGCGATACGCAGATGACAACCTTGCTTGCTGAAAGCAAAAAGGACTGACTTGAAGCACTTACTGATGAAGATCAAAGACTACAGCCTTCAGTGTGGGTTACACTTCAACACAAAGAAAAATCCTCACAAGTGGACCAGTAAGCAACATCATCACAAACGGAAGTAAGATTGAAGTTGTCAAGGATTTCATTTTACTTGGATCCACAATCAGCACCCATGGAAGCAGCAGTCAGGAAGTCAAATGACATACTGTATTGGGCAGATCTGCTGCAAAAGACCTCTTTAAAGTGTTCGAAAGCAAAGATGCCACTTTGAGGGTGAAGGTGTGCTTGACCCAAGTCACGGTATTTTCAGTTGCTTCATATGCATGCGAAAACTGGACAATGAATAAGGACGACCAAAGAAGAATTGATGCTTTCAAGTTGTGGTGTTGACAGAGAATACTGAATATACCGTGGACTGCCAGAAGAATGAACAAATCTGTCTTGGAAGAAGTACAGCCAGAATGTTCTTTAGAGGCAAGGATGGGAAGACTTTTTCCTCACGTACTTTGGACATGTTACTAGAAGGGACCAGTCCCTGGAGAAGGACATCATGCTTGGTAAAATAGAGGGTCAGCAAAAAAGAGGAAGACCCTCAATGAGATGGATTGACACAGTGGCTGCAACAGTGTGCTCAAACATAGTAGTGATTGTGAGGATGGCACAGAACTGGGTAGTGTTTGAATCTGTTGTACATAGGATCACTGTGAGTCTGAACCAACTCAACAGCAGCTAACAACATAACAACAACATGGCAAAGGAGGCAGTTGTTCATGGAGGCAGTTAGCCACGTATTCTGTGTGCTCCTCCTATTCCTGTTGCTATTCTGTTGCTCCAAGTGAATAGAGATCAGTTGTCGTGCCTTGGATGGCCGCTTGCAAACTTTTAAGGCCCCAGGCACTATGGAATGAACCAGGAGGTAGAACAGAAGCACTAAACACGTTATTAGGCTAATTAACTATAGATGTCCCATGAAAACATGACCCTATACCTCGAAACCAAGGACTAAATCCCATGATGTGTTTGGTTGTACGTAAGCAGCCTCAGCAGCTACTCTTTTTTTCTTTTTTTATTGTTGTAAATAGATCTATCACACTACTTTCATCAATCCAACTTTTTACAGGTGTACAAGTTACAGCAATTACAGTAATTGGCTGTGCAGCCCTACCCTTAATCACTGTTAACCATTTCTATCACCATTAACCCTCATTTTCCCCCCCTCCCTGTTGCCCCGGGTAACCACTAATAAACTTTGACCTCGGTACATTTGCCTTTTTTTTTTTTAAGCTTTTTATATAAATGAGATCATACAGTATTTCTGCTTTTGTGATTAGCGTATTTCACTCAGCATGATGTCTTCAAACTTCATCCATCCTGTAGCATGTATCAGGACTTCATTTCTCCTACTGGCTGAGTAGTATTCCATTGTATGTGTGTACCACATTTTGTTTATCCATTCATCTGTTGATGGGCATTTAGGTTATTTCCACCTTTTAGCTATTGTGAATAGTGCTGGAATTAACGTTGGTATACAAGTTACTTTTTGAGTCTCTGCTTTCAAGTCCTTTGGGTATATACCTAGGAGTAGAATTGTGGAGTCATATGGTAGTTCTATTTTTAGCTTTTTGAGGAATTGCCACACTGTTTTCCACAAAGGTTTTACCATTTTGCCTTCCCACTAGCAATGGGTAAGGTTCTAGTTTCCCCACATCCTTACCAACATTTGTTATTTTCTTTCTTTCTTTTTTTTTTTTAATCTTAGCCATCCTAGTGGGAGTGAAATTGTATCTCACTGTGGCTTTGATTTGCGTCTCTTTGATGGCTAATGATGCTGAGCGTCTTTTCATGTGTTTGGTGGCCATTTGAATGTCCTCTTTGGTGAAACGTCTATTCAAGTGCTTTACTCATTTTATGATTGGGTTATTTGTCTTCTTGTTAAGTTGTCGAAGTTTTATATATATTTTGGTCATTAGGTTCTTGTCAGATACGTGGTTTCTGAAGATATTCTACCAGTCAGTAGCTTGTCTTTCTGCTTTTTTGGTAAAGTTTTTTGATGAGCAAAAGTTTTTAATATTTATGAGGTCCCATGTATTTATTTTGTCTTTTACTGTTTGTGCTTTTGTTATTATATTAGATAATCTATTGTTGAGAGCTGGACCTGACAAAATTGCCCCTACTTGTTCTTCTAAGAATTTTACGTTTTCAGTTCGCACATTTAGGTCCTTAATCCAATTTAAATTTGTTTTTGTGTATGGTGTGAGGCATGGATTCTGTTTCATTTTTCTGCATGTGGAAATCCAGTTTTCTCAGCACCATTTATTGAAGAGACTCTTCTTTCCTCATAGGATGGGCTTAGCACCCTTGTCAACAATCAGTTGACCATAGATGCATGGGTTTATTTCTGAACTCTCAATTCTGTTCCATCGATCTATGTGTCTGTTGTTAATACCAGTACCCAGCTGTTTTGATCACTGTCCCTGTATAGTATGTCTTAAACTCAGGAAGTATGAGTCCTACTTTGTTCGTCTCTTTCAGCATCGCTTTAGCTATTCATGGCCTCTTGCCATTCCATATAAAGTTGAGGATTGTTTTTTTCTATAAAGACAGCTGTTGGAATTTTGATTGGAATTGTGTTGAATCTGTAGATCGCTTTGGGTAGTGTTGACATCTTAATGATATTAAGTCTTCCAGTCCATGAACATGGAAGATCTTTTCATTTATTTAAGTCTTCTTTAATCTTTTTCAGCAGTGTTTTATAGTTTTCATTGTATAAGTCCTTCACATCTCTGGTTCGATTTATTCCTAGGTGTTTTCTCCTCTTAGATGTTATTGTAAATGGAATTGTTTCCCTAATTTCTCTTTCAGACTTCTCATTACTGGTATATAGAAACCCCAACTTATTTTTGTTTGCTGACCTGGTACCCTGTAACTTTGCTAAATTCCTTTATTAGCCCTAGAAGTTTTCTTGTGTACTCTTCGGGATTTTCTATATGTAGGATCATATCATCTGGGAATAGAGATAATTTCACTTCTTCTTTTCCAATCTGGATACCTTTTATTTCTTTTTCTTGTCTTATTACTCTGGTTAGGCCTTCTAATAAAATATGGAATAGAAGTGGTGAGAGTGGGCACCCTTGTCCTGTTTCTGACATCAAGGGGGAAAGCTCTCTGACTTTCTCCATTAAGTATAATGTTGGCTGTTGACTTTTCTTATATGCCCTGAACAGGGGCGGATTAACCAGTAAGCACGGTATATGCATGGGGCTTAATTGTGTTTACTTACTAATCTGTAGTGCACAATTTCTGTAGTGCATATCTTTGATGTGATGAAAACCAGGTGATATGTGCTGTACAGATTAGTGCGTGCCTTGCTTATTGGGCAATCCGTCCCTGGCCCTGAATCATATTGAGGAATTACCCTTATATTCCAGTCTTCTTTAGAATTTTCATCAAGAAAGGGTCTTTGGTGAAGGGTAAGACAGTACACAATACTGGGGAAGCCAGCACAGCTTGTACAAGGAAAGGTCATGGAAGCTCCATAGACACAACCAAACTCCCTGAGGGACTGAATTGCTGGGCAGAGGGCTGTGGTGACCATGATTTCGGAGAACATCTAGATCAGTTGGCATAACAGAGTTTATAAAGACAGTGTTCTACATTCTACCTTGGTGAGTAGCGTCTGGAGTCTTAAAAGCCTGTGAGCAGCCATCTAAGATACACCACTGGTCTCACCCCTTTGGGAGCAAGGGAGAATGAATAGAACAGGATACAAAGAAAAGATTAGTCCAAAGGACAAATGGATCACAGCTACCAAGGCCTCCACCAGACTAAGTCCAGTATAGCTAGATGGTGCCCGGCTGACTGCTCTGACAGGGATCACAACAGAGGGTTCTGGACAGAGCTGGAGAAGGATGTAGAACAAAATTTTAACTCACAAAGACCAGATTTACTGGCCTGACAGGAGAAACCCTGAGAGTATGGCCCCCAGACACCCTTTTAGCTCAGTGGTGAAGTCACTCCCGAGGTTCACCATTCAGCTGGGGATTGGACAGCCCCATAAAACAAAACGGGACTAATGAGGCACAGCAGTCCAGGGACAAGGACTAGAAGGCAGGAGGGAACAAGAAAGCTGGTGATAGGGAACCTGTCATGGTTTGAATTATGTCCCCCAAACAATGTATCAATTTGGCTGGGCCATGATTCCCAGAATTGTGTGGTTGTCCTCTGTTTTGTGATTGTAATTTTATGTTAAAGAGGATTCAGGTGGGATTGTAACAGCACCTTTACCCAGGTCACATCTAATGTAAAGGGAGTTTCCCTGGGATGTGGCCTGCACCACCTTTTATCTCTCAAGAGATGAAAGGGAAGCAAGCAGAGAGTTGGGGACCTCATACCATCAAGAAAGCAGTGCCGGGAGCAGAGCGTGTCCTTTTGCCCAGGGTCCCTGCGCAGAGAAGTTTCTAGTCTGGGGGAACACCAAAGAGAGGAAGGCCAGCAGAGAGAAAAAGGCTTCCCCTGGAGCTGACTCCCTGAATTTGGACTTTCAGCCTACTTTGACTGTGAGGAAATAAACTTCTCTTTGTTAAAACCGTCCACTTGTGGTATTTCTGTTATAGCAGTACTAGATGACTAAGACAGAACCCAGAGTTGAGAAGGACAGTGTTGACGTGTCATGGGGTTGTTAACCATTGTCATAGGGCAATATGTGTACTGTTTAATGAGAAACTATTCTGTAAACTTTCATCTAAGGTACAAAAAAAAAAGAATTTTCTTTGAGATCAGATGGACAGCAGGAACTCAGAAGGTTTGATGGGAAGCCTAGGGGCCAGTAAGTTGAAGATAATGGGGATGGAATAATTTGGAAAAGGATAGTGAGAATAGCAGCACAACTGGAAGAACGTAGTTGATGTCACTGAGTTGTACGTGTAGAAATTTCTGAAATGGTGTATCTTTGGTTATGTATATTTTCACCAAAAACAAACAAACAAAAAAAGATCCTCCAAGGTCCCAAAGGGAGAGTGTTGATAAGTCGTGGGGTTGTTAACCAATGTCATAAAACAATATGTGTACCGACTGTTTAATGAGAAACTATTTGTTCTGTAAATCTTCACCTAAAGTACAATTAAAAAAAAAAAAAAAAAAGGGGTGTTGGATTTTATCATGCTTTTTCTGCATCCATAGAGATGATCATGTGATTCTTTTCCTCAGTTTTATTGATGTGGTGTATTAAACGTTGATTGATTTTCTAATGTTTAACCAACCTGCATTCCTGGCGTAAGTCCTATTTGGTCATAGTGTAAGACTTTTTTAATATGCTGTTGGAGTCTGTTTGCTAGTATTTCATCGAGGATTTTTGCATCTATATTCATAAGAGATATTGGCCTGTCGTTTTTTCTTCTTGTGGTGTCTTCGTGTGTTCTGGGTGTCACGGTTGTATTTGCTTCATAGTATGAATTAGGGGTTATTTCTTCCTTCTATATCTTTGGAAGGGTTTAAAGAGTATTGGTGTCAGTTCTCTTCTAAATGTTTGGTAGAATTCCCCAGTGAAGCCATATGGTGGGGGACTCTTTTTTGTTGGGAGGTTTTTGATCCTGATTCAACCTCTTCATTTGTTATGGGTCTTTTGAGACTTTCTGTTTTCTCTTGAGTCAGTTTGGGTAGGTTATGTGCTTCTAAGAATTTGTCCATTTCATCTCGGTTATCCAATTTGCTGACATACAGTTGTTCATAATATTCTGTTGTAATTCTCTTAATTTGTGTTGGGTCAGTTGTGATGTCCCCTCTTTCATTTTTTATTTGGTTATTTGTATCTTTTCTCTTTTTTTCTTTGTTGGTCTAGCGAAAGGTTTGTCAATTTTATTGATCTTTTCAAAGAACCAACTTCTGGTTTTATCGATTCTATTGTTTTTCTGTTTTCTATTTTATTTATTTCTCCTCTGATCTTTGTTATTTCCTTTCTTCTGGTAGGTTTATGCTTCGTTTGCTCTTCTCTTTCTAGCTTCTGAAGTTGTTGAGTTAGGCTGCTAATTTGAGATCTTTCTTCTTTTTTGATGTAGGCATTTATTGCTATAAATTTCCCTCTGAGTACTGCCTTCACTGCATCTCATAAGTTTTGGTATGTTGTGCTTTCATTTTCATTTGACTCTTAAGAAATTTGTGATTTCTCTTTTGGTTTCTTCCTCAAGCAATTGGTAATTGAATAGTGTATTGTTTAATTTCCATATGTTTGTGTACTTTCCATTTTTTTTCCTGTTACTGATTTCTAGCTTCACTCCATTGTGGTCACAGAGAATATTTGTATGAGTTCAATCTCTTTAAATTTATCAAGACTTGCTTTGTGTTCTAAAATGTGGTATCTCCTGGAGAATGATCCACGTGTACCGGAGTAGAATGTATATTGCACTGTTTTTGAGTGGAGTGTTCTATATATGTTTGTTAAGTCTAGTTGGTTTATAGTATCACTCAGGTCCTCTGTTTTCTTAGTGATCTTCTTTCTAGATGTTCTGTCCAGTATTGAAAGTAGTGTATTGAAGTCTCCAACTATTATTGTAATACTTTGTATTGCTCCCTTCAATTCTGTCAGTGTTTGCTTTACATATTTCAGTACCCTGATTGAACTATGTTGTTAAACTCAGTAGATGTCAGAGTTCGTCACTGTGACCACATCTAGTTAATAGAAGGACAGATTCTGTCATGAGAGCAGGAAGAGTCTGGAATAGGGGGAGGAATAACGCAGGTAATTGTGTTCTTGTAATGAATCCCAGGGGCTGTGTGAAGTGCTGAGTCCATTCCTATCAGCGCCCTTGATAGCCTTATTCCAGGTTCTTATTTTGCACGAGTGGACTTGACTAAGAGAGAGCTAGTAAGAGTCTGTATTGATAGGGGGGGGATGCTATCTATATTGTAGGCACTCAGTAAATATTTGTTGTGTGAATGAATAAAAATCATTAGAGCAGCCACTGAGTTTTTGGATGAACATTATGCATGGGAGCTTAACACCAAGACTAACAGGGCTAGAACCCCAATAGCCTCTGTATTATTGCGATAAAAGAAATTGGCCCCTTTGACTGGCCAGCATTCCCCTCCCCCACAATCTTAGCATGTCTTAATGTGGAAATCTTTCAGAGTAGTGGGGATAGTTTCTAAAACTTCCTTTGGTTCTGGAGTTGTCCAAGATCAGGTCTGCTGCCTGAAAGTTTGATAGAATGAGTGGAGTGCTAGGAGCAAAGTTGCAGGTTCAACCAGGAGCTGAAGTTCTTTATATTAACGTGCACTTTTCATTTGTGTTTGTGTGTTTGCACAAATACATCTCTCCTCTCTCATCTTAGACACTTAGCATAGGGTCTTGGCCTACATTGATCACATTTTATGACTTAAACTGGCAATTTCCCCCCCCAGGACCAAACCTAACCAGGGTGTTCAGGAAGCCATTAAGGAAAAATAAGTAACCACACTCATTCCCAAACTCAATTGTTCAGTCTTAGCAGTGCTTGGATAAGAGACTTTCAAGCATAATTAATCCAAGTACTATTTAACATGGCCTTGGTAATTTCGTCATAGCAGCTATTGAACCAAAAGCAGCAGTTGGAGCTGCAAGAGGAGAAAGACCATTTGTGCCATTTTTGCTGAGTATGTGAGGGTGTAATTAGTACCCACAGTCACTTGGTTCTTTGGGTGGCTTCTGGAAGGTTAAGGAAGTGTGAACTCTTGAATCCTTGCACTGTAAGAGAAATTTTCCTTTGTTGTTTTGCCTAATTACCAGGCCTGCTCTTTGACGTGGCCAGTGGTAAATACGGCTTAATATGTTTTTCTTGATTAAAAATAACAGTGCAAAGAATGGGCCTTATTTGTGGAATCGGGAAGGGGCAGTGGAGAACAGGACACATAATTAAGTTGCATCTCCTCTTTTCCTGCCCTCATACACATCCACCCACTTGGGCTTTAAGTTTTGGAATTTGGAAGTCTTTCAAACATACTCAGGGTGCAAACAGAATCTGTGCCCCTTCCATTTATGTCAAAGTCCTCCAGGTTTTTGTGGTGGTTTTTCAGCGTTGTCATGAGGAGAATAATTGAAATTAGAAACAATTCCTTAGGCCGCTAGGATTTGAGGACTACCTGATATGAAATATGCTTCTCAGATCTTCAGTTTAGTAAGTGAGCTCTTTTAGGAGTTAAGTTACGGAATTGCTGTCTATAGTGTGGCCTCTGAATAGGAAGTCGAAGGAAGCTTAACACACACAACCTGAAGGGTGGCCAGCCTAGGATCACCCACCCTGGGGCACATGGAAGACTCTGTGTGTGGTCTTGCCTTTCCAGTGACCGTTCCCTCTTCTCGTCCTTGCCAATGGCTTGGCCTTACAGCTCCCATTCCTGCTTTATGTAGTGGTCCCTCATGCTCCCTGCTGCTCAAAAAGCTGTTTATGTGAACAAGCCAGGGAACATCCGAAGTACTTGCTGTGTCTGTGCTAGTGAGAGGCTGTGTGTGTGTGTGTGTGTGTGTGTGTGTTCGTGTTGCCCTATTAATGAGCCTCTGAAGGGCAGCCCTTGTTTGTTTTGTCACTGTGCCAATTCCGGAGCCCTGTGCCAGAGCCAACTGCCAATGGTGAGCCCACCGTGTGGTTTTCTCCCTGCTGAGAGGAAAACACACTTTTTTCAAAGAGTCATTTTGGAGGTGCCTACTGAGGGAGACTTTCCTTTGCCCAAAGCTACCTTTTACCTCACCCTTATTAGGCTTCCCTGTCCTGTGAATACCAGTTGACGGGTTTATTGGAAAGCACGTGTTTCCTCTGTCCAGAAAAGTTGGATGACGTTTCCCAGGTAGGGGAGTTAGCTGTCCAGGACCAGATAAAAACATATATAACACTGAGTGTCATTCATTTGTTCTTACATAGATCAGATTTGTATGGAAGAATGTTTAAGGCAGTGGCCACTTCTAACTGCATTCCCAAAATTGCAGGTACAAACAAAGAATCTGCCCCAGCACAGTCTTTCTTGGGTTTTGTGCAGCCTTGGACTATAGCGATTACTTCTACTGCTCAAATTAAATGTTCTGTGGATTAATAATGATCTAATGAGAATCCAGGAACCCTATTGACTCAGCATTCTGTCGAACTAGTGAACATGGCTTTGATAACCCTTTCCAAGAGGAGAGTCCTTTTAATATACTCCATACGTGATACATATTTTTTTCTCTTTTAAGCAGAATTGTATTTAGGGATTTGCTTGGCTTATTAGATTTCTGTTTCATTGTTCTAACCACTTAAGATGAGTGGAACAAGGGTTGTCTCTGTAGACTTCAGGCCTTCAGTAATTTTGGAATAAGAGATAATAAATCTAATACTATAAACTGCAAAATTTTGAAATACTCAAGTAGAGTACTTGAGTCTCAGAATTCGGGTTACTGCGTCTTTTATGATTAATTATATATAATGTTGCAATCAACACACTCCCACTAATGTTATTTAAGATGTCTCCTAGGAAGAGAAAATATGCTCTCAATCAAGTATGTTTTTTCATACTACACGCTTAGTACTGTGATAGTAGATAAACAGAAATATAAACTTCCCCCTCCCCCACCACCTCAAGGAGCTTATAGTCAAATTATGGTGATAAAAGCATTCAAATGACACAAGGAGAGATTGAGTAGCAAACAGTATGATTAATGATTACTGTAGGATTACAGAAAGAAAAGAGATTTTCGTGGGCTTGAGTGATAGGAGAAAATTTTATTGCCTAAGTGGAACTTGAGTTTGTGCTTCTTAAAGGATGGCCAAGGATTGGGTGTTAGGGACCAGTAAAGAGTATTCAAAGGGCCTGGGACTGCAGGAACAGAGGTAAGAAGGCGTATGAGTGTGGACACAATGGAGAAGAGACTCCACTTGGGAAGAGACTTTTGTTTGGAGGGAAGTGAGAGATATGACTGGATAATAGAATGAGAGTAGATTTTAGAGTGTTTTGAAACAAATCTGGAGAGTTTAAGTCTGAATATTTTGGCAGCAGATTGATTCTTGGATGGCTGAGGCCCCTAATAAATATGACCTTTGGAAGGCTAGCCTGATCTTACCTTTCTGTTTTCTGGAATCAAAGATGGGCCAGGAGTTCCACTGAGAGACATCAGGGCAGTCAGTGAGGGGCAGTTCTGTTTGGACTTGTTGAGCCATGATGAATTTCGAATGATGAAAGACTAGCCGTTTGTAGACATCTTGTGGTCTGCTGAAAGGAGACACGTATTCAAGTGATAAGTCAGGAATGGACATTTTTATTTTGGGAGTCAACTCAATAATTTAGGTAATTGAAACCACAAGAAGTAGTTAGAAGTAGTTGATGTACCAAGATAAGAGCAGAGAGCCGGGGGTGGGGGGGACTATGATGATGATTAAATACTGTAGGAGAACTGAGAGAACAGATTCCTGTGAGTTAAAATGATGGAGAATTTTATAGAATAGGTGGAAAAGCTCATCCATGGAAAAGTTGTAGAGTAGGAAGAGGGGCAGGCAGTGCAGAGATCAGAGAGGTGTAGGAGAGCCAGAAAAGTGAAGGAGGAGAAGGTTCCATGGAGTCACGATCAGCAGTTCTGAACACAGAGGAGACTGAAGAAGATGGAATTAGAAGAGGAAAAGCCATTGGATATGACTAGGATGGCACTGATGACCTAGAAAAGATGACTGAATCTTGGAGACATAGGGCCTTAGAGTCATCTAACCCACCTGAAGCAGATGCCCAGCTCTCAACCTCCAGAGAGTCCCAGTAGTTCTGGGATGGGGCCTGGACATCTATGTGTATTTCTGCTAAGTTGGTTCTGATGTATAACAAGGGTTTGAGAACTATTGAAGCACTGTTAAACAAACAAACAAACAAAAAACCCAGTTGCTTTCAAGTTGACTCTGACTTATGGTGACCCGATGTGTGTCATGTCAGAATAGAATTGTACTCTGTAGCATTCCAGTAGCTGATTTTTCTGAAGTAGATCACCAGACCTTTCTCCTGAGGCACTTGTGGGTAGACACGAACCACCAACCTTTGGATTAGCAGCCAAGCGTGTTAACTGTTTGCACCACCCAGGGATTCCATTTTGATGTACTATGGCCCTCTGAAATTACAGAGAGGAGGAGGAACTCACTTGATTTTAGGAAAATTGGTGTTGAGGAAGTGAAGCAGGGGGCAGAGCCCACTGGTTTAAAGGAGTTGAGATTCAAAGGAAGGACAGAGAGAGCTGCCTGAACTAGCAATGCAAATGAGCTGGACTCTCCCTCGTCCAGGAGCTCATGGGGTAGTGGAATATGGTAGGCAGTCAAGTGAGAAGTATCACCAATAAACATCTATCAAACCCTCTTATTACTCACTAAGGAAAGGATAACACTGCCACTCACCCCCAGATATAACAGATAATTCACAAAAGAAATGTAAATTGCCAGTAAATCTCTACAGATGGGTTCTAGCTCACTAATAATGTGTAAGTTAAAATGAGATGCCATTTCTTGCCTGCCAAATTGACAAGTTTTTGATAAAAATAATACCCACTGTTGATGAGGGTGCAGGAAAATTGATGCTTATGTGCCAGTGAGAGCATGAGTTGGAAAGACTTTCCTGGAGGGCAGTTTGGCACATGTCAAAGCCTTTAATGTTCCTAGTTTTGAGCCAGAAATTCCACTTCTAGAAATGTGTCCTAAGGAAATAGAGACGGAATGTTGTAGGTTAGGGCATAGGTTTAGAGTAGTAAGGGAGGCTTGTTGTTAGGTGCAGTCGAGTTGATTCTGACTTATAGCAACCCTATAGGGCAGAGTAGAGCTTCCCCATAGGGTTTCCTAGACTGTAATCGTTACAGGAGCAGATTGCCAGGTCTTTTCTCCCACAGAGCTGCTGGTTGGTTTGAACTGATGACCTTCGGGTTCGCAACTGAGGACTTAACCATTGCACACCAGGGCTCCTTACCTGGTTTCAAATGCTGACTTAACTAGTGTGTGACTTGAGCATGGCATTTAAATCTGTAAGCCTCAGTTTCCTCATCTGTAAAATGGGATGATCACTTCATAGTGATCCTGTTGCAAGGATCAAATGAAATAACGTATACAAAAAAAGGCCTTAGTATCATGTCTGGCCTTACTAAGTAGGCAGTATGGAGCTGCTGTTTATTTTTATTAGTTATTTTGCTATTTTATATGTGCAAAGACTTGGACATTTATTGCTGCATTAACAGCAACGTATTGGGAATTGCTTAAATGTCTAGTAATTGCACTTGGTGAAATTATGCTATGTCCGTAGAATGCAGTGTCTATGCAGCCATTAATTCTTACTTATGAAGAATATTTAATGTCACGGGAAAACTTTCATGCTAAATTAAGTTAAAAGAACGGGTCACACGAGGAGCAGTGTGATCTGAAAAAACCTGTAACTATAGATGCACGGAGGAAAAAAGTCTGGAAAACTATGAGCCGGTGGCTCTCTGGCTGGTGGGATTATACGTGATTTTTATTTTAGTTTTTGATTCTTCTGTATATATCCTTTTTAAAAAAAAAAATAATGAACTCATACTACTTTAATCAAGAGCAGTTATTTAAAATAAATTTAACATTGTGAGATGCCAGATTGAAACCATAATGGACCAGATAGCACATTTTTACATCATCTCCTTGCATTTGCTTAGCATCCCAATAGCAAGTATGGAAACACCAGGACTAGGATCTTTTGAGGGGGATTTTGGAGAAAATAGTGAGGAGATGGAAAAGTTTTGGGTGCTGGAAAAGGAAACATTTAAGTAGTTGGTTACAGTTAGTATGGAAAGGTGTCCGATTTAGCTGGGCCAGTGGATGGGATGAAATGGGAGGCAGTGACCTTGCTCCCCTTGGATGGATTGGATATTTGGTGAAAGGAGGTACTGCTGCAAATATGGGAGGGGGATCCAAGCTTTATGGTGATTAAACCAGGTTGAGGAGAGAACCTTTCAGGCCAGTGATATACAAAGGATGTTGGTCTTTTGTCTTCAGAATATGGCCGAAAGATCTCCAAGTGACCCTGAGGCGGATGCTGAAGTCAGTACTTTTAAGTATATACTTCAGCACTGGGATGCAAATACTGAAATAGCTGGTTAAATTGCCCCAAATCCTTTGATGGAACAAGGCAGAGTAATAGCTGAGTAGTCTTGCTTTTTATTATTTATTGTATTCATGGGTCCGGTAGTTGTTGAACTGTGAGTACGTCTATATGTATAGCAAAGAATCTGTTCCTCTAAGTATGAGCTCTTCCCTTCCAGCACCCACAGAGTGGGTTCTAAACCGAGCTCTGCTTCTGATCTCACATCTCCTTTTCCCCTCCATGACTCCATTGTGACCAGAATATCGAGGTTCTTGTGGCTTCCCTGCAGAATGGACTGAGCTAGCAGTTTTCACTTCAGGCTGATTTGTGTTCATGCTGGAAATAGCACAGATGCACTTATTAGCAAACACGAAGCCCAGGGCATGGATGATTCTCTGGGCCTTCTGGGCAGTGGACCTCTGCAGTATGAGGGACCTGTTCTAGCATATGTGTGTTCTCTGACCTTGCCACAGTTACAAAAGAATTCTTAAGGCTGCTGGGAAATTGCTACCCATTGGATGGAATCTCACCTATTTATGGTTTAACACTTACTGACTTATACATAGCAGCAATATACAAATACTGTTATTGCATCAAACACAGAATGGAATTGGATATGGTTCTTCAGTGGATTTCAAGCTAAACAGATAAGGGTATTATTTCTTTGCCACTTGAGAGAGGTTTCTACTTATCTAAAAGTCTGGGTTTCCTTTGGGGCTTGAGGAGGTGAGTTTAATAAGGTGTTAGTTTATTCATTGTTGTTTGTTTTTCTCTCTGATATGCTTTAGTATGGACTTGGCAATGCCCACCCTCTGTAGATTGATGGAGTTCTTCTTTTCTGAGGTGGCTGTCCTTGGGAGTGCCTCCTTAGATTTAGTACTGCTTTGCACCAACTTAGGGAAATCTGTTCCAAATCAGTTTCCTGGGTATCTTGGGTAATGTCTTTCAGTGTGATATTATTTCAAATTCTGCCCAAGTTAGAATGACCAAATTTTGCTTGTCTTATCCAACTAGAGGGCTATACCTAGAAGCCTCTCAGTTGGAGAAAGAGAAGACCAGTTTTCTGTTCTTGTCTGTCTTCTGTAACTCCCTGTCCAGCTTTGTAGCCTTCCTCCTTTCATGAAGCTGTGCCAGGATCCAAGTTCACGTGAAGATCAAGGTATGCATATCAGAACGGGTTAACTGTTCGCAGGTATTTTTGGAGGTTCAATATGTGGAGTTTTTTACCCTGGACATCTTGTCTTTTAACTATTTATTTTGACATAGTTTAGATGTATAGGAAAGTTGGAAGAATAGAACAAAGAATTCTCGTATACCCTCATCCAGAACCCCCATATGTTCATATTACCACATCCTTCGTTCTTCCCTCCCTTTGCCTTCTTCCTCTCATCCACCCATCCATCCATTCATACATACATACATAATACACACACATTTTTTAAAACCATTTGAGAGTTAAGTTGAGATATTATCCCATTCCTTCTAAACATCTCATTGTGTATTTCTTAAAAACAAAGATATTCTTATATAACTATACTGCAGTTATCAAAATTAGGAGATTAACATCGACACACTACTGTTAGCCAATCTGTAGTCCTTATTCAGATTTTGCCAGTTGTCCCAATCATATCTTTTACTGCACTTGATGGCAGTGGGTTTTTTGTTTTTTTTTTTAAATTGGAAAAGAAAACCCTGATTATGTGCTGCATTCATTTGCCGTGTCTCTTTAGTTTCCTTTAATCTGAACCAGGTCTTCATTCTTTTTGTTTTTGTTTTTGAAGAGTATAGGACATTTTGTAGACTGTTCCTCAATTTGGATTTGTCAGATGTTCCCTCATGATTAGATTCAGGTTTTGCATTTTTGGCAGGAATACCGCAGGAGGAATGTTGTGTTCTTCTCAGTACATCCTATCAGGAGGCACATGCTGTCTATTTGTCTCATTACTGGTGATGTTAACTTTGATCACTTTGTTAGGTAGTGTCTGCCAGGTTTCTCCACTGTAAAGTTACTATTTTTCCCTCTGTAATTAATAAGTATTTTATGGGGAGATACTTTGAGACTGTGTAAATAATCCTGTTACTCCTCAAACTTTCATCCACGAATTTTGGCATCCATTGATTCTTGCCAGAATGGATTGTTACTGTGATAGTTACCAAATGGTGATTTTCTAACTCCATAATTCTCCTCTGCATTTATTAGTTGGCTTTCTACTGTAAGGAAGAAGTTTCCCTTTTTCTACATTTATTTTCTTATTTATAAAAGTGTGGAATTATAGATTCTTATTTTATTCATGGAGCCCTAGTGGTGGCAGTGGTTAAGAGGTCAGCAGTTCAAATCCACTAGCTGCTCCTTGGAAGCCTTATGTGGCAGTTTTACTTTGTAGGGTCGCTATGAGTCAGAATTGACTTGAAGACAGTGGGTTTGGTTTGATTTTACTCCTTGTGTTGTCATCCTTTACTCTCATTCTCATACGCAGATTATCCCAGTTTTGGCCAGTGGGAGCCCCTTCAACCTGCTCTATGTCCTTTTGGCATGAACTCATCATTCTTTGAGTACATTCTTACATCTTGGCCCAAGAAGATGTTCCAGCTCATCTTGTACTCTCCCTGCCCCAGACTAAGAATTCGCCATTTCTCTAAGGAGCCCTGGTTCCATTTAGTGGCCAATAATTACGTGGGACATTATTTCTTAAAGAGAAAATAAGAGGAATGTGTTAAGGGCTCATTTTTTCCCTCTAGAAGTGTTCATCTTTGTGCTCATTAATTTCCCTCATTGTTTTATTAAGCACCTCTTACATCTCAGATGTGGAAGATACAGAGCTGAATGAGACATGGTCCCTGCTCTCAAGCTGCTTACCGTCTAGTGGCAGAGACAGATCAGCCAACAGATAATCACAGCAACATGATAACTGCAGAATTGCAATGTGTCACCATGTGCAAAATGCTATGGGACCTCAAAGGCAATTAGTTAAAGTTGGCTGAGTAACCTTATTGATAACCTAGGAATGAAAAGAATCTTCATGTTTAAAAGGACCTGAGAGGCTGCCTGATTGAACCTCCTGGCCAAAGCAAAATCCCCTTCTACTCAATTCATGAAAGCAGGGAGCTCAGTATTTCACAGAGTAAACATTCCAATTTGGAACTTTGATAACCTTGAGAAAGATTTTCATTTATATTAAACCAAACTCTAATTCCTTATAAATTCCCCTCATTACTTCTAGTTAAAGCCTGGAGCTAGATAGAAAACACATCTAATCCTCCTTGTGGAAGGCAGGCTGGCAGGTCGCCATGTAGTTGAAGATAGTTGTTCTGCCCTGCAATGGGCCTTCTCTTTTCTGGGCTCTAAGCTGTTATGGTTGGCCATTCTGAGAATGCTTCAGTTTGTTTGTCAGTATCCCTCTTATGAGATTCCCCAAAGGGGATCATAATAGTCTTCGTGTAGGCAGAGAAAATGATTGGCTGTTAACCTACTGAGTTCCATAAAGCTATGATGTAGTACTGTAGCGGGCAGAGCCCCTGGGTGGTGCAAATGGTTAACGCACTCGACTGCTAACTGAAAGCTTGGAGATTCAGGTCTCCCCAGAGGTGCCTGGAAAGAAACGCCTGTTGATTTACTTCCTAGAAATTAGCCATTGAAAACCCCGTGGAGCACAAGGTCTGACACACATGGGGTCGCCATAAGTTGGAATTGACCCAAGGGCAACTGGTTTTGTAGTTCTGTAGCCAAAGATCATATTTATGTCTTTGGCTGCCATGTCAGCATTTGACTTTCACTGAATTTGTACTCAAGTAAAACCCCTAGGTATTTTTTGCATGAAATTCTATTAAGCCACCTCTCTTCGATCCTTTGTTGGTTTAGCTGGTGGCCTGAACTTAAACATAGGACTTCATATTTATCCATTTTAAATTTCATCTTGTTCGATTGGGTCAGTTGTTCCAACTTGTGGAGATCTTTGCAGTCTTAATTCCACCATCTAGCTTCTTAGTTATTCCTCTTAGCTTTATGTGCTCTGCCAATTGATGTGTATGCTTTGTCTTGTTCCTCACATTGTTCGTTTAAATGAACAGAGCAGGGACAGGACAGAGCTCCGTGGCATGTCAAGAGAGACATTGACCTCTGAAATCAACACTTGAGTAATGGCATTAACCACCTATAAAATCAGTCAGGCTTTATTATCTGACAGATATTTTACCACCCTGGATACAAGGAAGTGGTAAACTTTGGGATTTCTTATTAAAATTAAAAGGTACTCTCTACTGCATTTCTCAGATCACTGAGTCTCAGTGAGGCTATTTTTCAATTCTGTGTGAATTTTCTTACTGGACAGATAGCTAATTGCTAATTCCTCAAGATCACCTTTCGTTTTTTTCTCAGCACTTATTCAGCAACTGTTGAATCCGTTCTAAAACTGAGAAACTTGCACTAAATAACCTATAACATGTTCTTTTAAATTTAATATCATTACTTTATCCAAAATGATGTACACATACTCCTATCATTCTGCTCCCGTCTCTTGTTTTATATGACTTCTGAGTGCTTTTCACCACTTTACCATTTTTATTTGTTTGTTTGTAGTCTCTCTCCCCTAAAAGAATGTAAGCTGATACCTGTTCGTCATTGATTCCTAGCATCTGGCACATAGTAGGTGCTTAGTAAATATTGAATGAATGCATTTGCTGGTCTGTAGTTTCTGGAATCTGCCTTTCTTTTGAAATAATCAGGATATTCGACCTCCTGTCCAGTTCTTCGCACCAGCCTACCCTTCCTCCTTTGTCTCCCCTCTCCTGTCTGAAGATAACCAAATAAAGAAGGGCACTTGAGCTCTCCTCCCCTCCCTACTCCCAAGTGAGAAGAGGGTGTATGTGAGAATCGACAGGGTTGTTTTATATTAGCTGCCCTGGTATCTCATGATCTTAGGACAGTCCCTGGGTGTAGAATAGTAAATTCTAATGCTAGATGGAGGGATGTTCAGGGGTTTTCTTTGAGGAATAGACATTAAAGAAAAGCAGAGTAGAATAGCTAAGAACACAGATGCCACAGTCAGACTGCCTCGTTTTGTCATTTACTGGCTGCTTAGCCTTGCACAGCCTCAGTGTTCCCATCTTTAAAATGGGGATAAAAATCGCTTCCACCTCGTAGAGTGCTTGTAAGGATCAAGGCGATACTGTCCCCCACAGGCCTTAACACAGGGCCTAAGTCAGTAAGTGATGGCTGCTATTTATGGTGGTTTTAATTTTAAAAAGCTTTGGGAAATAAAGGCACAAAGGAGGAAATGAAGTCATCCTTAACTCATCCCCTAGAAATTGCCATTGTTAAAATGCTGCTATAAATCTCTCATATTTTCATATGCATACATATATATGCTTTGTTCATTTAACATCCTGTGTGATCATCTTCCCATGCCTGTAAATATTTTCTTCAAAAAATGATTTTTTTAATAGCAGCCTGTGGAACGCTAGGCACTGTAATTTATTTAGAGAGTCCCTTGTTCTGGCCAGATTACTTCCTTTTTTTTTTTTTTTCCCTGTTATAAATGCTGGGATGAATAATCTTATGTCTCCATGTGTATCTTGGGTTGTTTCCTTAGGATAAACTCCTAGAATGGGAGGATTGCTGAGCCAGAGGGCATGAGCATTTCTGAGGCTTCTGACAAACACTGCTGAATCGCTTTTAGGAACGTGGTACCCGTGGGCAATCCCTTTAGCCGGGCAGGGGAGCGTCTAGAGAAGCCTTCCTGCTGGCTCACGTCTCTCTGGTGATGCCACATGGGTTATTAATGGAGGCAACAGTTTCTTACTGTCTCTGTTCTCTGTTTTTCTTTCCTTCTCCCTTGTTTCCCTTCTTGGTTTTCTGCCAAACAGCCTCTTGTGAAAGGACCGCCTAATTAACCCTGTGCTAATTAACAATTTAAAATTACACAGTGTGACTGTTCATGTTTAATTCTCGGGGAGCTGGAGCAACAGCAGGAACCCCCTCCTCTTCCTAATAACCACCCCCGCCCCCAGCTTCCCTGTAACTGTTGCATTTTACCCAGTCCCGTCTCCTTAAAGGAACATGATAAAACTATTGTACCACATTGCAAAAGATCCCCCCAGCCTTTAGAATTCGATTGTCTTTTCTCATTTAAAGATGGAGATGGATGACTTTGTTTGAGGGTAACATGGTAGAGTTTCAGTATTTTAAACAATCTTTGAAAAGTGAAGGTGGATATTTGCACAGATAGTGAACTTTGTAATAGTTTCCAGGAAAAATACAACTTGTGAAGGGAGCAAGTGGGAGGGAGGGGCTTCTTGATGGGGATGTTGGAACTTTTCTGCACAAGATTACTTCTCAGATGCAGGTCTAGGTGCTGAACAGAGAGAGAGAAAAGGAGGAGGAGGGGGAGGAAAGAAAGGAGAGAGAAGGGAAGAGAACAATCATTCCCGTCTTGTCTTATTGGAGAGGTGTGCTCTATTGAAATCTTGAGTTCTTAAAACAAAGCAAAGCAAAACAAAACATTCTCAGTGCAGTATTGGAGGTCATGAGTAGAGAGAAGGGCAGAGTCGAATGTCTCCATGATTAAAGAGAATTTTGGGATATACCCTGCAGAAGAGAGGCAGGTGCAGGAAGTGTTGAGGGCTTTTGCTGTGTGAGCTGGCCATGGAGGGAGGGAAGGGCAAGGAGGAGGGTGCAGAGACTGGGGCGGGGGGGTGCTGAGCACGAGGTGGGCTCACATGGGCAGGCGGGGCTGCCTATGAAGACGTGGGGACCTGCTGGGTTCTCAGGCTGCCCTCTATAACTGAAGATCATTGATTTTACGGGAAACCATGTTTGCAGACAGAGTGCTGATCGACCTGCTGAGTTGACTTCTGCCTCCTTAAGTAAGAACTACCTTTTTCTTATTGACTGGCTGATAAACAGAGCGAGAGACAGCAGGCTGGGTGGGAGAGTGGTGCGTGCCCTGGGGTCTTCCCACGGAAGGAGGGCAGGTTTTAGAGCTTTCTCAATCTCTGGGCTCAGGTTCCCTCTTGTTCATCCCCATTCCTGCACCCCTTGGAGACTACTGGGAGTCAAAGACTGACCTTCCCTAGTTACCTAGCAATCCAAGTGCTCTGTCTACCTGAGTTGGCAATACTGTGAAGATGCTGTAAAACAGAGTGTCTCCAGCTTTAATGCACATCACTTGATCTTGTTAAAATATAGATTCTGCTCCCATGTGTCTGGGGTGGGGCCAGACAGTGCATTCCTTACCAAGTCTCTGTTGGTCCAGGAACCACACTTGGAGTAGCAAGGTTATAAAAGATTCCACTTGTCATTGCCAGCGTCAGTTGAGAGGCAAGCCAGAGCAGAAATGTGGATGCTGAACTAGGGATCCTTCTTTCTCACCTGAGCCTTAATGGATGAGGGGGCTCCTGCAGGTCCCCTCTCTGGGGTTGATGTCACCACCCTGGGGTCATCTGTCTTTCAGAGATGGGTACAGTGTCATCCTTCCTTGACCCTTTCTGCTTTGGAATAGAAAACAAAGTGTGGCCAGTTTGTAAAGTCCCAACCCCTTAGCTGGATCATTTGTGGAGGAGGAGGAGGAGAAGAGCAGAGCAAGAAAAGCCCACCAGTTAATTGGTAAACGCTTGCAGGTTTCTTGCCCAGCCCAGGCTGAAGAGGAGATTGGCTTTGCTGTCAATAAACAAGTCCCTGGTGCAGCATCAAAGCTGTTCTCCTTTATCAACCGTGGCCTCCCCTTCCCACATGTTCCTGTAACTTACCAAGCATTTATGACATTGATTTTACAATCGGGCTGTTAACCCTCCCGCCCCTTCAGGACTGCCAACCTTTTTGGCCCGAGCTGTCAATCAGGTGTCATTCAGCCAATCAGGCACCTCCTTAAGAAGTGCCACCCTGGATTCTCACCTGTATCCCAGCTAAGCCTTCTGAAGAAGTTCCACTGCATTTGCTGTTTGATTTGGTTTAGTCATCTTTGTTTAAAATCAGTACGTCTTTTCTGGGGCACATGGAACTTTGTTGTCACAGAGTTTTTGGTTTATAAGCTGAGAAGTGTGGCATGTATGTGTGTGTCTTTTAAATGAAATGTGACCGATTCTTCCAAAAAGTTATTTCTCCAGAGACTGCTGGTAAAACTGCCTTCCCCATCTTTTCCCGAGGGGGAGCTGTTGGCTCATTCTGCAGGCAAGAATCAAGAAATGAAAAAAAGAATGGGAAGATGGGAGGGAGGAGAGCCCAAACATAGCCAAAACCTTCATCCTCTGTGTATGAATGAGATTGTGGGTGGAGAAGCAGCCAAGTGTTCTCCAGGAAGGAGGAGCAGAGGGAAGAGGTGGCCTGGGATTTGCAGGCGAAAGATCATCCCTATGCAAGGCGCTGAGATGCCTGTAGGAGAGGTGCTGGGAAGGAATAAATGCCCCTGTGATTGATGTTGCCACAGGAGCAAGAGCGGTGGCGGCGGGTGATCTGATGCCTCTCCCTGGGGATACCAGGTCTCAGAGGGCAAATTCAGCTCAGTGGCACTTTGGAGTCGGAAACGGAAAAGCCCCCGGGCCAAAGGACAGCTGCTTGGGTAGTGACTAATAACTAAGAGGCAGGTGTGGAACGGAATCACTGAGCCCAGCTGCCGTCTCTAGCTTGCTGCTAAGATCCTTGATAGCAAAAGCCACCAAGCAAGTGGTGAACAGGCCTGATCCAGACAGGGTGAGGTAGACACTGTTGGAGGGGGAGTTGGCGGATGCAGAGTCCGGTCGATTCTTCATAGAAGTATCAGGCTTACGTTTTCACATACGGTTTCTAGTCTAAAGCCAGCTGGGTCACAGGCAGGGGTGCTGTACTGGTTGGGGTGAGGAAATGGGAATTTGGAGACGTGCCTTCTCTTTCTGTTTCACGGCAGTCAGGATGGCATGGAGCCCATTGTCAGACTTTGCTCCTCTGTTTTATTGCTTGTGAAATGGGACTGATGCTTCCTAGAGCTGGAGAGGAGGGAAGGCGGTGACCGGTCCTCTGTGGAAGGCTGACTGCCTCGGGGGGTGCTTTGCAGAGCATGCCCAGGCCTGCACGTGCACCCTCTGAACTGTGCATTTCTCAGATGCTGCTTTTTGAACTTCGTGTACTAGAAACATGGTCAGTAAGAACACCAGCAGTGTCTCCTCTGAATCAGTTAGTATATCACAGCCCAGGTTTACCATTCTTTGGGGGGCACTAAATCTTCCCCTTCTCATCCCTCTCTGCTGGCAGCCAGGGCTAGCTTTTTGTGTTAGCCATCTGTACATGCTAGGGACACAGTTCTGTTGATGATGCAGTGTTCTTTCTTCACTGTGGCTTGTCTCCCTGTTGCGATGCTAGCACTGTGCTTGCGAAGGATGGAGATTTGAACTGGTCCTCAGGGTAGAGCAGCAGCCCATCTGAAGACAAAGGGGGATTCTCCTTACTTCCCTTTCCTCACGCCCCTGCTCATGCTTTGGTTCCAGCCGTGACGCCCACGGGCACTGCCCACCCTCTCATTTGGGGCAGTTTGGGTGACCACCAGGGTCTTAGCTGCTCCCAGGCCTGGCCTCTCCAATGCATTCTCTGTGTTGCGGGTATGGACAGAAGCCTCTTAGAGAGCTCTGTGTGGGACCTGAGCCTTGGCCCTCCTAACCTCTTTCCTTTCTCTCTCTCTCTTCCCCTCTCTCCCTCCTCTCCCCTTGCCTACGCTCTTCAGGTCCGATCCGTACTGGGTGCAATGAAAGCTCCACGCAGGCCTTACCATGGAAGGCTGTGACTCGCCTGTCGTCTCGGGGAAGGACAATGGGTGCGGTCTCCCTCAGCACCAGCAATGGACTGAACTCAGCAGCACCCACCTCCCTGACAAACCCAGTAGCATGGAGCAGCCCACGAGCGAGAACCACGGGCCCCTGGACAGCTTGAGGGCCCCCTTCAATGAGCGCCTCACGGAGAGCACCGCCTCGGCCGGCCCTGCTGCCGAGCCCGCTAGCAAGGAAGTCAGCTGCAACGAGTGCTCGGCCTCCTTCGCCAGTTTACAGACCTACATGGAGCACCACTGCCCCAGCGTGCGCCCCCCACTGCCCCTGAGAGAGGAGAGCGGGAGCGACACCAGTGAGGAGGGGGACGAGGAGAGTGATGTGGAGAACCTGGCTGGAGAGATAGTCTACCAGCCAGACGGCTCGGCCTACATTGTCGAGAGCCTGAGCCAGCTGACCCAAAGCGGAGGTGCCTGTGGCACTGGCAGCGGGGCTCTCCCTTCACTCTTTCTGAACTCTCTCTCCACCGCAGGGGGCAAACAAGGGGACCCTTCTTGTGCTGCACCAGTCTACCCACAGATCATCAACACTTTCCACATAGCCTCATCCTTCGGGAAATGGTTTGAGGGCCCAGACCAGGCTTTCCCGAATACCTCAGCCCTGGCGGGGCTCAGCCCCGTCCTGCACAGCTTCCGCGTTTTCGACGTGCGACACAAAAGCAACAAGGATTATCTGAACAGCGACGGTTCTGCCAAAAGCTCCTGCGTATCCAAAGATGTTCCCAACAATGTGGACCTGTCCAAATTCGATGGCTTTGTGCTCTACGGGAAGAGGAAGCCCATCCTGATGTGCTTTCTGTGCAAACTCTCCTTCGGGTACGTCCGCTCATTTGTGACGCACGCCGTGCACGACCATCGAATGACCCTGAGCGAGGACGAGCGGAAAATTCTTAGCAATAAGAACATCTCCGCTATCATCCAAGGGATTGGCAAAGACAAGGAACCCCTTGTAAGTTTTTTGGAACCAAAAAACAAAAACTTTCAACACCCTTTAGTTTCCACAGCTAACCTCATAGGCCCCGGACACAGTTTTTATGGTAAATTTAGTGGCATTCGGATGGAAGGGGAGGAGGCTCTCCCAGCTGGCTCTGCCGCTGGCCCTGAGCAGCCCCAGGCTGGTATCTTGACCCCCAGTACCCTCTTGAACCTTGGCGGGCTCACCAGCTCCGTCCTGAAGACCCCCATTACCTCAGTCCCTCTGGGGCCTCTGGCTTCCAGTCCTACCAAATCCTCAGAGGGCAAGGACCCTGGGGCAGCAGAAGGAGAGAAGCAAGAGGTGGGTGACCCAGATTGCTTCTCCGAGAAAGCAGAGCCAGCTGAGGAGGAGGCAGAGGAGGAAGAGGAGGAGGAAGAGGCGGAGGAGGAAGAAGAAGAGGAAGAGGAGGAAGAAGAGGAGGAGGAAGATGAGGGTTGCAAAGGACTCTTTCCGAGCGAGTTGGACGATGAACTGGAGGACAAGCCCCACGAGGAGTCTGGGGCCGCGGCAGGTAGTAGCAAAAAGGACCTTGCTCTCTCAAACCAAAGCATTTCTAACTCCCCCTTAATGCCTAATGTGCTCCAGACTCTGTCGAGGGGCACAGCTTCTACTAGTTCTAATTCTCCTTCTTCCTTTGTTGTCTTTGATGGTGCGAACAGGAGGAATCGTTTAAGCTTTAACAGTGAGGGCGTCAGGGCCAATGTGGCAGAGGGCGGCAGGAGGCTGGACTTCGCTGATGAAAGTGCCAATAAAGACAATGCCACAGCACCAGAACCAAATGAAAGTACAGAGGGCGAAGATGGGAGCTTTGTCTCCCATCACCAGCACGCTGGCTCCCTCTGTGAGCTTGGGGTTGGGGAGTGCCCCTCGGGGAGTGGCGTGGAGTGCCCCAAGTGCGACACAGTCCTGGGCTCCTCCCGCTCACTGGGCGGTCACATGACCATGATGCATTCTCGTAACTCCTGTAAGACCCTCAAGTGCCCCAAGTGCAACTGGCACTATAAGTACCAGCAGACGCTGGAGGCACACATGAAGGAGAAGCACCCGGAGCCAGGGGGCTCGTGTGTCTACTGCAAAAGTGGGCAACCTCACCCTCGGTTGGCACGAGGCGAAAGCTACACCTGTGGTTACAAGCCTTTCCGCTGCGAGGTGTGTAACTACTCCACAACGACCAAAGGCAACCTCAGTATTCATATGCAGTCTGACAAGCATCTCAACAACATGCAGAATCTGCAGAATGGAGGGGGTGAGCAAGTCTTCAGCCACACTGCCGGGGCGGCGGCCGCTGCAGCAGCCGCAGCGGCTGCAGCAGCCAATATCGGTAGCTCCTGTGGGGCCCCCTCGCCCACCAAACCAAAAACCAAACCCACCTGGCGGTGTGAGGTGTGCGATTATGAGACCAATGTGGCTAGGAACCTCCGCATTCACATGACCAGTGAGAAGCACATGCATAACATGATGCTGCTGCAGCAGAACATGACCCAAATTCAACACAACCGCCACCTGGGCCTCGGCAGCCTGCCCTCGCCTGCCGAGGCAGAGCTCTACCAGTACTACCTGGCCCAGAACATGAACCTGCCCAACCTGAAGATGGACAGTGCCGCCTCAGATGCCCAGTTCATGATGAGCGGATTCCAGCTGGATCCCACGGGGCCCATGGCTGCCATGACGCCTGCTCTAGGTGAGGCTGACTTCCTGTTTGTTCATTTCAGTTCTGTGACTTTCACTGGGGAAAATTGAACATAGTTGGCCCTATTGATTTGGTTCATTTTTATTTCCTTCAGTTATTGTGTGTAAACTTGAGTATTTTAGTTCACTGGATTTCCTCAGATATCTTCTCTCAAGAAACTCTTGGATTCTGTATGTGCATGTGGAGGACTGTATACCCTCAACAGAGGGATGATTGTACTCTGGCTACGTATCAGGCCGGGATTAAAATTTAAGTGTTTCCTCTAGTTTTTGGCGTATGCTCAACCTTTCTTTCTGTTCCCATTCTCTCTTTCTCTGTCTGTCCCTCAGTTTGAAAAATCACCATAGTTGTCTGACACTTTTGGGTTTCATTAAATATTTATTGGAACTTACAGGAACTGTAGCTGGATTTTTAAGTAGGGAAAACCATCTCAATAAGAGGAATTAGAAACTGTAGTATACTTTATTCAGATAACCAAAGGCTGGTTCTTTGCTGAGATGGGAACTGCGCAGATAGAGTTTCTCACTATTATCCAGTGTATTCGTGAGGATCTCCACGAAAGAGACTTTTTTTCCTTTTTATTTGGGATGAGTTGTTGGTGATTGGTATAGTTGGGAGTTAGTTGGGAATTAAATGGCCATAGGGAGACTGTCATGAATGGTGTGATAGGTGAAAAATGAATGAATCGTGAAATTTGTACATCAAAGAAAGTTAGGTTTAATAGTGATTAGATCCTTGCTAATGGGGCCTTTGTTGCCATGAAAAATGACCCATTACCAACTTAGAGAAGTTGGGTTAGCTATATCCAGAGACCAAGTCTTACCAATTAGCTTAATATATGTAGAATAGGACCAAGAGTATAGGACACAGATGCAGAAAAACATGAGTCTTTTGGTAAAATAATCCCCTCACTTTTGGGAGAGCTTCTGTAAATCATTTGAGTGTGATGGTTGTGCCACCCCTGTCCCCGCCACCTGTGCTTCGGTGGGACTTTGTCCCCTGCCTGCTCTTCATTCCCTCACCTTGCTAACCTCTTGGGACCAGCAGTGACAGCCTGAATTAAGCAGTATCCCATTACTGACAGCAGCTAACAACATTACTGACATGGGTATAAGTTGTTCTCAGCAACAAAGTGTGAACAAGTACCTTTATTTTAGGATGTTGTTGGGTGCCGTCGAGTTGGTTTCGACTCATAGCAACCCTGTGTACACAGAACGAAACACTGCCCTGCCCTGCACCATCCTCACAATAGTTGCTATGCTTGAGCCCATCCTTGCAGCCACTGTGTCATTCCATCTCATTGAGGATCTCCCTCTCCTTTGCTGACCCTCTGTTATGGGATGGTTTAGGTTAATGGCCAGAGGAACAGACCTCACCAGTTTGCAAGTTTTTTTCTGTGTGGTGTTTTGGTGCTAATTGTTGCTGATGAGTTTTATTTCATAATATTTAATTTGATTTTCCTGCTATGTATTTAAATTTGAGTTCTTCATACTTTAATCATATTTTCTATTTTGAAATATTTACCTGCTCATCCTTTATTACCAAATGATTTAAAGATGTTTTACCAACTCGTGAATCATCTAATATGTCTCCAGAGTGAGCATGGGCATCCATATTGCAAGACCTAAAAAAAAAAAACCAGAAAAAGCCTCTGGGAAATAGAAGCAGCCCAGGCGGCACAATGGTTAAGTGCTCGGCCGCTAACTGAAAGGTCGGCAGTTCAGATCCACCCAGCGGCTCTACGGGAGATGAGACCTGGCAGTCTGCTCCCGTAAAGATCACAGCCTAGAAAACCCTCTGAGGCAGTTCTGCCCTGTCACAGGAGACTGCTATGAGTTGGAAATCAATTCGACAGCACCTGACAGCAACACTAGAGTTTTCTGATCTGGAGACTGAGAATCTTGAGAGTTTTATGGATTGAATTGTGCCCCACCTCCCCAAATGTGTGCTGAAGTTCTAACCCCTGTATCTGTAAACATGACAGTATTTGGAAATAGGGGTTTTCTTCTGTTATGCCAATGAGGTCATATGGGAGTAGGGTGGGTTCTGAACCTAATCACTTGTAAATGTTGTCTTATAAAAAGAGAAGAACGGACACACAGACATACATGCATGGGGAAGACAGATGCCAGAAATGTCGTGGGGCTACCAACAAGGAAAGCCACACCCCATCCTACCCTCTGCCCATGTTCTGGTTTAGACTTCTGGCCTTCGAAACTATGAGACAGTAAATTCCTGTTCTTTAAAGCTACCCAGTTGTGGTAGTTTTTATTAATGGCAGAACTAGAAAACTAAGATCAGGAGGCAGAACTTGAAGTAAATTGTATTGATTTCCTAGGTTTGCCCTAACAAAATACAGGCAGTCCCCAGATTACGAGTGAGTTCCGTTCCTAATCTATCTTTAAGTCGAATTTGTACCTAAGTCGGAACAGTTAGGTATGGGTTTGTATCTCACGTCAGTGAAATAAATGTTTATCTTAGTATATTGTGTATAGTGTACCTTTCTATGCATAAAAAACATTAAAGAAACACTTCCAGATACACTAAAACATCTTTAACATAATAATTCAGTAATAATAATAATGTTTTGAAGTGCGTTGCAAAGTAGCGCCCATTTGTTGTTATGAACCATTGTATGTACCTTGAATTTTTAACATATTAGGCTTTACGGGAGTTGGTTCAGAAATACGGTTTATATGTAAGTTGGACATTCATAAGCCGGGACTGCCTGTATCCTTTGCATTGGGGCATCTTTGGTGGCATTGGGACTGGTTTAAGTCCTTCTTGAGGGCAGCTTCACATATCAAGAATCATGAAGCCACTTGTGTCCTCTGACCTGGTATCCTCACCAATGCAATCTGTATCTCAAAGAAAGAACAAAAAATTATTTAAAAAAATTATTCCCAAAAGATTTTCACTGCAGTAATATTTATGGTAAATAATATTAAAAACAAATTAACCATATGACAGTTTGGGAGTAGTTAAGTCAGTTATGAGAAAACAATAGATGAGCATATGGAGCCATAAAAGCAACAAAATAACTGTGTAAACCAAGGAAAGTTTCGAAAATAATAAATGCAGATTTTTTAAAAAAAAGTTTAATGCATATTGTTATATCCTGTGTTTACAACTCTGAAAGAACTATGTGTCTGTGATTATAGTTCAGAAGAAAAAATGGAAAATTTAAATAATTGTTTTTTTAGTGAAAGGATTACGAGTAATCGCCTCAGTTTTAATCTTCTAAAAATATTTTTCTGAGATTTTAAGTTGTCTTGATAATGAATTAAAATGTTCAAAAGACTCCACAATGAAGCTAATGTAGTAAATTAATTATCAGTCCCAAGCCTAAAAGCTGGTTGCTCAAGCCTAGGAGGGTTGGGGGCTTGGGGAGTGCCAAGAACAGAGAGAGGCGGCCTCACCTCAGCAATGCGGGCAATGGCCATGTTGATGAGCCACTGAGCAGTTTCCACGTTGGAGAAAGTAGAGGTGTCCCAACCCCCAGGACCTGGGAAGTGATATGGCAAATTTGAACAGACCCTGATCGCTCTCAGTTCAGATCCGTTTACTCATCCAAATGTGTGAGCACTGTTTGAGCACTGTTAACTTCAGCTTATGCAGTGTCTCCTTGGATTTTGTAAAACATCTCTTTTGTTTCTTCTGTTAAATGTGACCTTTCAGGTAATCATCTTCTTATGGGTAATTGTTTTCTTACCCCTAACTCCAGAAATGGGTATATGAATCTGCCAGGTCTTACTGGCCAGGCTCACCTCTGCTATTACCCCAATGCACACCACAATGACCACAGCCTTGGCCTGGTCCCCATTCATTCTGTCCAGCCCAGAGGTGACAAAGACCGTCCAGTTTCTCTGGTCCTCTAAAGAGTTGCCTATACAGGCAGTCCCTGGGTTACGAATAAGTACCATTCCTGAGCCTGTCTTTAAGTCACATTTGTGCTTTTGTGTACAAATGTGTACAAATTTGAAAGTCGGAACAGTTAGGTACGGTTCTTATCTAATGTCAGTCAAGCGTGTGTCTTAGTATATAGTGTACAGTGTACCTTTCTATGCATAAAAAACATTAAAGAAATACCTCCAGATACACTAAAACATCTTTAACATAATAATACAGTGATAATAATAATGTTTTGATGCATGTCACAAAGTAATACCTGTTTGTTATTATGAGTCATTGTACGTACCTTGAACTTTTAATATAATAGGCTTTATGGGGCTCGGTTTGTAAGTACAGGTTGTACGTAAATCGGATGTTTGTAACCTGGGGACTGCCTGTACCACAAACTTGGTAGCTTCTAAGAACAGAAATTTATTATCTCACAGTTTTAAAGACTGGATGTTTGAGATCCAGGTGTCAGCTGTCTTGATTCCTTCTGAAGCTTTGAGGGAATCTTCCATGCCTCTCTCCTAGCCTCTGGTAGCTCCAGGTGTTTGTTTGTATCCTTCCTCTGTCTCCGTATCTCTGTGTATCTCCTCCTCTTTTATAAGGATACTACTCATATAGGATTAGGGCCCACCCTATTTCATCATCAACTCTTGCTAACCTGACTGATAACATCTTCAAATACAGTATTTCCAAACAGGGCCTCATTCACAGGTACAGGGGTTAGGGCTTCAACATATCTTTTTGGGGGATGCAATTCAATCTGTAACATAAACAGAAGAGAATACAGGTGGTATTGAAGATGTGGAAAGCAGATGGGTTCATATTGGGTCAAAGCAAGATCTTTTTATTACTTGAAAATGAATCATTCTGACTAAGGCTTGAATCGAGAGGTGGAGAAATATTTTCCTTTTGCACCAAGTGTTTGTGAGTCTACGGGACATCGTGTATTATACTGGGTGTTATGGCCAATGCAAAAGAAATAGAAGATCAGAATGCATCCCTGTGTTGTAGACACAATTAAAAGATCTGCATTTTGTTCCTTAAAGAGAATAGAGCTCTTCCTTCTAAGGACTTTATCCAGCTCAGCTAAGAAGGGCCCTTGAATTTCCAGTGTCACTACTTGTCGGCTGAGGTGAGTCTCTGGAAACCTCCTGTGCCTTCCTTAGGCCATGAGAGCTGTTGAGATGGAGTGACAGCCACAAATCCTTTATATTGGCGTTTCAGTAGGTGTGGGTATAATAGGAAGTGTCCAAAGAACTTAAAATTTAAGCTGTACAATCTTGGTAGGAGAAACCAACGTAATACAAATGAAGAGTGATACTGTTCAGTTCTATCTTTGCTGCAGCTGTACTGATTTTTTCCTTAGGCCATTTATAAGAAGGTTGTAGGCATTATTAGATATTACTCTGCAGGGGAAATAAACATGTTTTTGTGAATTATAGTCCTGCTTACAAAGTTATGGAGTCCCTGGGTGGTCCAAATAGGTAACACACTCAGCTGCTCACTGAAGGTTGGTGGTTTGATTTCCATCCAGAGGCACCTTGGAAGAGAAGCCTGGCAATCTACACCCGAAAAATCAGACACTGATAACCCTATGGAGCACAGTTCTACTCTGAAACACATGGGGTCACCATGAGTCAGAATTGACTCGACAGCAACTGGTTTTACGAAGTTATTGTTCTTATGCTGCCTTGGATAGAGGCTTCTCTTTAGAATTATTAAGCACAGACACTGATTCTGGGGATGCTTCCTTCCTGAGGGCCTTTAAGGAGAGGGTCAGCACCTCTTGGTCTGGTTGGATCTGGCATTATTTGTAGACAGCATATTGGATTTAAGGCCATATGAGCATCTTTCAAAACATCCCTTTAGATCTTGAAGTTAAGCGCCACCCTGAGGAAGGGACTGCTTGTGGGGGCATCCGCACATTTCCGAAATAGCCAGCCAGCCACAGGACACTTTCACAAGGCTGAACAACCCCCCTGGGAATGTCTTTGTGCCTTTCTGAGCCTACGAGCAGGTTCATGTGTAAATTTCCAGTGTTAGAGTTAGGTGCCTTTCAACCTAGGGGTCACCGTGGGTTGGAGAGGGCTCGACAGCAACGAACAACAACAAAAGTTAGGTGCTTGTGGGGAGATGGGGGCCCACCCCTTTCAAAGACCGTATATCCAGTATGGCCCAAGAGTGAAGACCACTAAGCCTTACTTAAGGGGGCTCTGCTCCTAACTGCCTGTAAATTGGGGGCTGAATTAGCTCCTTCTAGTCCTATGGTTTTATAGGATTCCAGAGCGAGGACAAGGACTTCTCCAAGGAATAGTTCTTTCATTTTTTTTTTTTTTTTTTATTGTACTTTAGGTGAAGGTTTACAGAACAAATAGTTTCTCATTAAACAGTTAGTACACATATTGTTTTATGACAATGGTTAACAACCCCACGACGTATCAGCACTGTCCCGTCTCGACCTTGGGTTCCCTATTACCAGCTTTCCTGTCCCCTCCTGCCTTCTAGTCCTTGTCCCTGGGCTGTTGTGTCCCATTAATCTCATTTTGTTTTATGGGGCTGTCTATTCTTTGGCTGAAGGGTGAACCTCTGGAGTGACTTCATTACTGAGCTAAAAGGGTGTCCGGGACTATACTTTCAGGGTTTCTTCCATCTCTGTCAGGCCAGTAAGCGTGGTCTTTTTTGTGAGTTAGAATTTTGTTCTACATTTTTCTCCACCTCTGTCTGGGACCCTCTGCTGTGATAAAGGAATAGTTCTTAAAGGGAGTTTTGGCTTGCCTGTCAACCTCATTTCCCCACTCGTCTGCCCCTGCCTTTTGTTTGCATTTTATTTTAAGAGCTTGGAATGGGAATAGGGACTTATTTCCTCTGGTTGTTCCAAGGACTTGTAATTTTTATTCAAGCATCCAGCAAGTGACAGCTGAATTTCTTTTTAGAGTGATATTGATGTACTGAGGTTAAATTTAAAAAGTGGAAAGGATTTGATGCTTCACGTGGTCGGCATCAGAAACAAATATATGTTTGCTCCTTGTCTTGCCCTCCGGGCAGTTTCTTCTTTGAGTGAACACCGTGCACGTTTCCTGGATGTTGCCTGGCCTTCGTCCCCGTTAAGGGAGGGAGGTTTTTGACTTTTTTTTTTCTTCCTCCTTTTTTCTCTCTTGTCCTAAAAAGAGTGTCGTAGTTACGGCTCCTCTTACCAGGGGAGATGGCAAGAGAGATGACAAGCAGAAAGCTTCCTAAGCCTTCTGGAATGCATGTGCAAAAGATTTCTGTGGCTTGCTAGACTGTTCACAGGTTTCAAACGCAGCTGGTCTGTTCAGTGGAGTCTGCCCCCATCTTCACACTCGAGGTGCCTCGTATAGCGTAAATAAGAAAATCATTAAAAAAAAAAAAAAATCTTTTCTTTGATTAGCCACTAACTTCAGTTCTAATCAGTCATAAAAAAAATAACCTCAGCCCAACCACACGTAAAAGGTCAAGTTTAAATATCAGTTGGGAGGGGGCGGGGGCAGACATAATAGCTGAAGTGTGCATGTGTTTAGGGGTGAGGCAAAAAATAGAAGCCACTGCTCAGCTTTCTGCTTGACTGTACGCTTCTAGGTAACGGAGGGAAGGCTGCTCTTTCCAAGCCTTTCGCGTGATATAAATAAGAGCTTGCTGCATTAATTTACCGTTAGTGAGCGAGAGAGTACGTTCCTGGTTTATGCAGGTCAGTGATAGACTGAAAAAGCACAGGGGGCGGGGAGGGAGGGGCAGACCTTTCTCTGACCTTTTTTCCTGTACCATGAGTTGACCATTGCATTTCACCGCCCGTTTCTATCCACTTCCCGGATGTGAAACAGCGTGGGTCCTTTGTAACCTCTGCTTGGCACAACAGATATTTGAGCAGCTCTGCAGAGGGCTGAACACTAGAGGTTCCGAGAGGATAGGCTGGCCTCCTGCCCTGAAGAAACTGACCCCGACAGGGGACATTGACCAGTGCGTGGCTCTGTATATGGCTGACTGTGACAGAGTGTGACACGTGCTGTTGTAGAGGCACATGTCACACGGGGGGGGGGGAATTCACAGAAGGCAAAAGATTCACTCACTGGGGAGCTTGGGGGGCTGATGGAGACAATAGCACTGACAGATTGGTAGGATATTGACCTGAGGGGTGTGGTAAGGAATAGAAAGATCAGTCCCCAAATCCTTTTTAAAAAAAAAAAAAAATTTTATTGTGTTTTTGGTGAAGGTTGACACAGTAGTTTAGGTTCCCATTCAATAGTTTCTACCCAAGTTGTTGAGTGACATTGGTTACATTCTCATTGTTTCTGTTCTGGTTGTTCGTTTCCATTAATCTTCTTCTGTCTCAAAAATCTTTGATTTAGAGCTGCGTTAGCCACTAGCCACATGTGGCTATGCAAATGTAAATTAACAAAAATGAAATAAAAAATTCAGTTCCTGAGTCATACTGGCCACATTGCACGTGTTCAGTAACCACAGGCGGCTTAGTGACTATCGCATTGGACAGCGCAGATATAGACCATTTCCATCATTGGGCAGCTCTGTTTTGGATAAATTCTGGGTCTAATGATTCACCATAAAGATTGGCGTCTTAGATTGCAGCTGTAACTCATTGCCAACTTTTTGGTTCTGGCGTTTTCAGGGTCTGTTGTATCCAGTTGATGATGCCTATTTCTGTCTTTTCTCGGATCTGAGTTTAGCACTGAATCGCAATAGTCAAGAGGTTACGGCTCCTAACTTTTTCTAAGTCTTCTTTTCCTAAAGGAAGAAAGAAAACATTAGGCCTTCCACAAATCTCGGAAAGTCTGTAGGAAACATCCAAACACATTAACTTGACTTTGTTTTTCCAGCTAGTAAAAAAAACAAGTTACCTTCGAGTCACCTCCAACTCAGGGTCAGAGGAGAATTTGCTCCATAGGGTTTTCAGTGGCTGATTTTTTGGAAGTAGATTGCCAGGCCTTTCTTCTGAGGTATCTCTGGGAAAGCTTGAACCTCCAACCTTCAGTTAGCAGCCAAGGGTGTTAGCACCTTGCAACACTTGAAATGTGTAATCTTTCTCTCCTTGAACCTCAGTTGAGGTTGGTGGAGGGCTGGGTCATGCCTCAGTTAGGGCAGTGGCTGTGAACCTGGCCTCTGACTCTCTTTCTCCTTCCCCACAGTGGGCGGTGAGATCCCCCTAGACATGCGGCTCGGGGGCGGGCAGCTGGTGTCCGAGGAGCTGATGAACCTGGGCGAGAGCTTCATCCAGACCAACGACCCATCGCTGAAGCTCTTCCAGTGTGCCGTCTGCAACAAGTTCACCACGGACAACCTCGACATGCTGGGGCTGCACATGAACATGGAGCGCAGCCTTCCGGAGGAGGAGTGGAAAGCCGTGATGGGGGACTCATACCAGTGCAAGCTGTGCCGCTACAACACCCAGCTGAAGGCCAACTTCCAGCTTCACTGCAAGACAGATAAGCATGTGCAGAAGTATCAGCTGGTGGCCCACATCAAGGAGGGCGGCAAAGCCAATGAATGGCGGCTCAAGTGTGTGGCCATCGGCAACCCCGTCCACCTCAAGTGCAACGCCTGTGACTACTACACCAACAGCTTGGAGAAGCTGCGGCTGCACACGGTAAACTCCAGGCACGAGGCCAGCCTGAAGTTGTACAAGGTAGGACCTGGCTCCTTGGGGCCAGGCTCTCTCGGAAGAGGGTGGGTTGGATACCAGGGAGAAGAGACGTACAGTCCATGCCATGTCTGGTTGCTGGATGGTAACCTGGTGTTGAAAGGGAATTAGCACCCAGTGGATGGTGTCACTGAGATGTGGTGACAGGATACAACTTATAACTTAAGGTTCTTTTTCTGGGACACTTGTGTGTTGGGGGCGGGCTTTGGTTCAACAGCCACATACTTTTGTGTCGTTCCTCTTGTGCCTTGACTGTCTCTACTCACAGTGGCTGTTTCTCTGACTCCCTCACTCTTGGCTTTTGTCTACCCTTGTGCTTCTAGGCTTTTCTTCTCCTTCATGCTTTCTACTCTCCTTCTTGTCTGTTTCTTCTCTCCTGGGTGCCCCTGGGGTGTTTCATGCATGCACTGATTCAACAAATATATAGAACACACCTACTATGTACCATGGACTGATCTGGGTACATGGCTACGTAAAAGCACAAGACAGACAAAAATTCCTGCCCTCATAGAGCTTCCATCCTTTCGAGGGGGAAACGGATGGTAAAACCAATGAATAAATTATGTAATAGGCTTGATGGTTGTAGATGCTGTGGGTGGAAAAGGGCCAGGTAAGGGGACTCCTTTTTTTTTTCTTTCTTTCTTTCTTTTTCCCCTTTGCTTTCGTTGTTCTATATCCCCTCTCTTTTCTACTGATCTTTTTCTGGGCTTTTTTCATCCTCTTCTTCTTCCCCCTGCCTCCCTTTCCATTCCTTCTTTCTAACTTTTCCCTTTCTCCCCCCAGTGCCCAGTCCTGCTCTCAACTCCATAGATGGTGCAGAGGAGGAGGAGGTGCTCCGGATACTGTAAATAGTCCTTTCACTTGCCCGGCAGGATTGCTCCAGACGTTTCTATTGATTTTCACTGGGCTTAAAGCCTCACCTTTTTCTCTAATCATCCCATAATGGCTTTAGTATGAACAATCAGGTACAAATCGCCATAAATCCTCCCAGGCTCATTCCATGTACCTTCTACTCCTTCACGCTCTCTCCATTTTCCTCACTTTTATTTTCAGTCTCTCCTCTTTCCTTTCACACTGTTTCCCCCGTTTTGGGGCCCAAGTGTTTAGTTTCTGCTGACCCTGAACTCGTTTAATCCCCTTTGACTCATCGTAATTTTAAATGGAGACTCCAAATAGGGAGGATTTCTGATTCTTTCCCGTATTAGTCTCTGCCTAGATAGATGATTGTAATTCATTTTATAACTGATCATGCTCAGGATGGCAGGAGGCCTGTGTACTGGATGTAACATACATGAGAAGCCATTTCAGGGAAAGAAGGAAAAAGCAGGAATGAGGTAGCAGGCATAGAATGTTCTAGAAATTGGTTGCTGATACCACTTATGGTAGGTTGGAGTGGTGCAAAAGGGAAGGTCTGGACACCATGCCACCAACCTCCCCCTTATTTCAAGTGAGCAAAAATCTCAATAGACCAGGCCCAGTTTTGTGCCACCATCAAAAGAAAAGGCACTTGGCTGCCAGTTTAAATTGGAGGTCTTAAGTGGCCACAGGATGGTGCCAAGAGGGTCAAGAAAACCTGATGGAAGCTAATGGAAATAAGAATTTCTAAAGGACCCAAAGGAGTAAAATTAGTACAGAGGACCTGGCTTGGTTATTGAAGGTCAAATACAATGTTGATGAAGGTGGTGTAGAGGGGACACAAAGCCTCCCTCTTGCATACAAGCACGAATTTGCCCTTTCGATAGTAAAATGCACGTAAACCAGAAAACCAGGTCCATTGCCGTCGAGTCAATTCTGACTAACAGCAGCATCCCTATAGGACAGGGTAGAAGCACCTGGTAGGATTTCTAAGGGGTGGCTGGTGGACTCGAACTGCTGACTTTTGGTTAGCAGCCGAGGGCTTAACCTCTGCACACCAGGGTTCCTTCTCCTCATGGTGGTGATTAACTCTCCATGTTGTATCCTCTGTGGGCCGTAGTTGGGAATAAGAGGACATCAGGCACTTGTCTTTGCTTCTAAAAGGACCTGGAGCCTGGAAGGTTCACTGAGAATATCCCTTTTTGGTCCGAAAACCATGTCCGCAGAGCACATCTTGAGGTGATTTCCAGGGTAGATGTGAGCGGAATGTTTTATTAGTGTGCTTCCAAACTGCTAGCTCTGGTCACAGCCTCCTGGGCCTGAATTTTCTCATCTTTTTTTTTTAAAATGTGGAGGAAACCGCTGCTCAAAAAAGGTAGAAGGGTCATAACAGTTGGGACACAGCGCCTGAAGGAGAGGTGCTGACATAATGCATTTGGCCGGCAAGTCCCTGAGGGTGACAAGCCCCTGAGACATCAGGGTAGAATGCTTTGCATGAGGAGCCAAAGGTCATTAGTCTGGTCTCATTAGTCCTTGCGTAATGACTGTCCCCCTGCTTGCTGTGACTCTGTTGCAGGCGTGGGAAGCCCTTTCACCAGGTCTGGGTGACACGAAAACAGCATTATCATTCCAACGGTTCCATTGAGCCTCTTGGCTCCTCACTGTGATTAAGATAAACTTCTCTTGCCACTGAGGGGGCTCCCTCTCATAGGGTTTTGTTCATCCATGGTTTGGGGTGGGGATTGGAGGTGGTTTGAGAATCAGTTTTTCTCTCAGCCCTGGTGTGGCCTGTGGTAAATGGAGATTGATTGCATGTTATTTTTCCTCTTGCTAATGTAATCCATTAGCCCGGCACATGCATAATCAGTTTAGAGCACAGTTAACTGGGTGTAATCGAGTTCTTTACTGTCTGCTAGAGAAACCCGCTCCAGATGCTGCTGACCCGGGGAGGGCGCCAGGCTGCTCACACACAGCCCTCTGTGCTTGGTCTCTCCCCCCACATCCACCCCTCACCAACGCCTCCCCCCACTCCCCACCCGCCACCCCCCACCCCCGGTCCCACCCTGTTCCCTTGTACATTATTCAGTATTGTTCAGGTAGACTCCCCAGATTTCTTTCACTTGCACTGCACCTGCTGAAGTGGCCATGATGTATTTGGCCTCATACTGGGTCTCCCACCCCCTCTTCCCACGAAGCTTTCTTCCTCTCCTCTTCCTTTTTCACGCTGGAGAAGAGCTGCAGTCAGTAGTGGTGTGTCATCTGACCTCACGCCGCTCCGGAGTCATATCTCTTAACGTCATAAATGCCAGGACATACGTTGCTGTGTTAGGACTGAAAATGTGAAATAATCTCTCATTTGGACATGACAGAGGGTTGGGCTAATCTGCACAAAATTGGTGACATTATGTTGGTTGCCTGGAATTGTCTAGTTATGATTATTGTGTGATAGCAACTTTTAAATCGAGATTGATGTTTAGTGTATTTATTCTTCCTCCCTGCCCCATGGAAGTAGAGCGGAGGGAGAAGGGTAGTGAAGGCTGGAGAGCCAAGGTATTAGATGGAAGCTCTGTCTCCTTTTCTCTGGAGTCGCAGGTTACTTCTACAAAGTGCCATGATTGAGTTCTTTGGGTTTTTTGTTTGTTTGTTTTAAGTAGTGTCCACCTCTGGTCCAGCCCCTAGTGGTCGGTCATATGTCCATATCCTAACACTCGCCATTGTGACTGAATGACTCACCAGGAAGGCCAGAAGCTCCAGTGAATCTTACAGGCTGTGCTCTCGGTTTCTGTCCTTAGTGGCTTGTCTGAGCCAGAATGGAAGCGTGTTGTGTAAAAAGGACCTGTTTCTCAGCAGGACTGAGCTCCGAGATGTTAACTCTGCATCTTTCTGCTTTCACGGGTAAATGCATCACTCCTCGTTTAGAGGCCTATAGCCTGGCCCCATCGCTCACCCCCTCCACCATAGAGATGTAGGTGTTCTTGCTTGACAAATCCAAGGATGCCTGCCCTCTGTGCTCCTCCATGGCTGGCTTAGATCCTGAGTCTAGGATGTCTGGCTTTAGAGTCGGTGCAAGCTCTTCTGCGTTCATCTTGACTTCCCTGTTACATGGCATTGATAGTGAGCGCTCTGAAATTTGTAGTATTTTGTTTGGCGGGGGAGGGGTACAGAAAGTGCAGTTGGCAGTCAGTGTACACCTGCCAACTATCAGAATCTGGTTTTCACTTTGATGGCTTTCTTCACCTGAGAGTCAGTGGCATGGAAATCCATCAACTTTAGCAGATGGATTAAGATCCCACCAGAATCTATTACTCAAACAGCTCCCAGCTGAGGTTCCTTTGATTGGGCCAAGACTGAAGGTTTCATATTAATCTTAAATTAGACACAAAGAAGGTTTTCTACCAGGGTGTTGGGTCTGGGCCACATGTGAGCTGCCTTGTGCCAGCGAGGCAAACAGGAGGTGGGAAGCCATTGTTTAAACCAACTCTACTTGGCTTCAAGTAGGAGGTAGAGTATGGTACCAATTTATTTAAAAATAAACACCCGAATTCTCCACATACTGGACTTTTACTTTTGCCATCCTATTGAGGTTATGTGGTGCAGAAGGGTATAAGCAACCTTCCACTGAATTCTGCATCAATTTAGAATCCACCTTCTGGGTTCTTTCTGTGATGTGTAGGAAACTCATTGGGGCCCAGTCTCCCAACAAGCCCATAAAACCATCATATGGTGGATGGGCAAATCAGATGATGTAGAAAAAGTCCAACAAAGGTTTGAAATCTGCATTTGTGGTGCTACTTGATGAATGTACTAGGGTTGGGAGACCTTTGGAAGACAGCTGCGTACTTTAGGCTAATACGTGGTCACTTGTGACCTTTGTCCTGCTCAGAAAGCAAAAAGCATAAATCTGCTGCAGAGTCTCCCCTCCTCTCCTGTCCTCTTCACCCTAGTGTGTCTAGGTGTTTGAAGCAATGGTGCAAGTGTCATCTGGTTTCCATTGTGATTCTGGAACTGGTTTCCTCAAACCTTGTTTTCTCATTAGACAGACTTTTCTTTTTAAAGTGCATATTTTTGCCTTCTTTTCCCCGCTACCTTTGTGCCTTCAAACCCTCCCCCCACAAAAAAAAAAAAAAAAAAAAGAAAGAAAGAAAGAAAGAAAGGAGGGGAATGTTTTCCTGTAGTTGATTTAGAAGGTGTGAAAGGCCAGATGTTTTGGTAAATTTTAGCACATACAGCCGTTGAGCCCTCATTTTCCTGGAACAGCTGGAGGTTTGAAGTCTGTTTCCCAGACTTGATGGCTGGGGCTCTGGGGCTCTGGGCTTCCTGGGGCTGGGCTGGGAGCCTACATGGGGGTCTGAATCTGTCAGTGCCTGAGATGCTCGGATTGGCCCTGGTGATCCCTCTGGCTACCACCTGACTTTAAGAGGACTTCAAGAGGTCTCTAGGAGTATTGAAAGATTGAATCTTTTTTTTGAGGAGGTGGCTTGCACCAGAGCCAAGTTAATTATCTCTGCTGCTGGTCGTAGGAATCTGTGGCTGATGCAGCTCCAATGATGTGCAGGGTGAAGTGTTGCCACTTTATTGCAGAGAAGCTTTCCTTGCTCTCCCCTCCCTCCAGAACTGCCCCGCCCCACCTCCACCTAACCTCCTCCCGCCCCACCCCCCCAGCCGTAGGCATTATTTCATCCAACACATATATTCAGCTGATTGGTATTAGGTGCGACCTTAGTAAAAATCACTCTGGCTGTGGTATTGTATCCACCCTCATACCAAGTAGGTAGGATCAGCGTTATCTTTTGGCTCCATGCTTTAGATACCACCTAATGGGATTAAAATCTTATTAGACTTGCCTGTTTAAAAAAGGAGTCTGGTACTAAGCATGCCACCTGTTGAAAAACCAGTTTTACAGCCATTAAGCATAGCATTTTTATTTTCTCTTTTTTCTACATGATTTAGGTTTTTTCACTAAATAACTTTTGTGGATGATGAAGAACTGATCAGACCCTTTTAGAATATTATTGTATTCTTAATCATTTCTCACTAGGTTAGTATTCCATGTTTACTCAAGTGTAAGCTAATAATAAAATATGGATTTCTTATTTTTTTAAAGGTAAAAGCAGTGTGAGTAATGCATGTTAACTAGAGAAAATCTGAGAAATCCAGGGAAGTGTAAAAGAAAATAGCCATAAACCTACCATGTGATGTTATATTTTTGTTTCCTTTTTTTGTTTGTAACATAGACATTTTACAAAATTTGAATGATATTGTGCAGCTACAGTTTTATACGAGCCCTTTCTCATATCTTTAAGTATTTTTCAGCTTTTAAAATGGAAGTCCTGTTTCTACTCTCCAGCTTTACTTTCTAGAAGCAATCACTGTTACATTTAGTTTACATCCTTTTGGGCTTTTTTCTGTGCTCATACAGATGGAGATATATGTGCATTTAGGGGTGTGCGTGTATGCACGTGTGTGTGTGCACACATACATACCTGCTCGTCAGTTAAAAACTCTCTAAATATAGACATGCTATGCTTTCAGCTTGCTTTTTTCATGTAACTGTTTATCACGTGAAAATCTTTAGGTCACTACATACATAGACATAGTTCATGCTTTTTTTATGGCATTGTAAGAGCCCACGAAAAGGTTGTACCACCCTGTATTAACCAGTCCCTTATTGATGCACATTCAGGTTGTTTGCAGTGTTTTGATATTACAGAAAATGAGGTAAGGAAGAGGTGTGTACATGTATTTCTATAAGCTCGTGCTATTTCAGAAGTGGGATAGCTAGGCCCCAGGGTGTATACTTCCAAAATGTTGATGGATACAGCACTTTCTAATGGTCTTTCAGGGAAGAAGGTGACTATTTCATCCCCCCAGCATTAGATGATGTTCAAATCCCTATACAGTGGCCAACACAGATGTTTTTATTTTTCTGTTTTCATCATTCACATTGACAAGATTGTTCTAATATGAATCTCTAGTTATTAGACAGGTTAAGCATCTTTTCATACATTTTTTTGGCCAGTTGTATTTCTTTAGTGGCTTTGCTGTTTATAGTCTTTACCCTTTATTTTTCTTGGCTTGTTCCTTTTTCTGATTGATTTCCAAGAGCTCTCGGTTTATCAGGGCCAACAGTTTTTTGTGTTATGAATGTTGCTAGAAGTTTCTTCAGGTTTTTTGCTTGTCTTCAACTTTGCTCACGGTGCATTTTGGCATATAACTTTTTATTTGTGTAATGTCTGATCTGCCAGTCTTTTTTTTTTTTTTTTTTTTTTTAATGTCTCTAACTTTTCTCTTGGGCAGGCTTTCTCTTTGCCAAGATTATAAAATAATAAAAATAATAACTTACACCTGTATACCATTTGTTACAAGCCAGGTGCTATTTTACCTGCTTTCCATATATTAGCTGATTTAATCTTGTGCTATTAAACCTATTTTCAAATGAGGAAACCAAGGCAGAGAGAGGTTACGGGTCACCAGCTAGTGAGTGTTGGAGTCAGTATTCAAATCCAAGCAGGATGGCACTACTTCACCGATATTTTCTTCAACACTGTTTTTTTTTTTTCCTTCCCATCTAAGTCTTTTAATCCATGAAGAATGTATTTTGTGTATGGTGTGATTTAGGACTCTATTTTCATTCAAAGTGGATGCTTAATTGTCCAACATTTTCTTAAATGACCATCCTTTCCTAACTGATGGGAAAAAAGCCACGTTTATCATCCCTTGTTCTTTCAATGACATAGAGCATCTTGTAGTATACTCAGTAAATTTTGATCAGTCAAAACGTATTTACTGAGTATTGCCTGTCAAAAGCCCTGGGGATCAAGAAGGAACAAAAAGACAGTTGTCTTTTCAAGGCATTTGATGTCTAGTTGATGAAATTTCTTCCTCTCACTTTTTCCTGTTCCTCTTCAGTATAATCACCAAGATGAGATTTCTTGGATTCATTGCCTTCATCAAACTCCCTGGGGGAGAGGGGAGTTTCTAGGAGAGGCAGGGGCTTATAAGAGGGGCAGAGATATTTTAAACTTGTACCTTAATGTAAGACAGTGGATCTCACCATTATCTTAAAAAAGGAGTGAGAAACAAATTCAGAAAGTTGTAGAAGTTCTTTTACTGAAGAAGTTATTATTCCGATAGCATATAGGTGCCATGGCTGTATCTACATATCTCCAGCTCAGAGGGTCTTCAGGTACGTTAGAAACCTTTCTGGATTCCAAAGGTGTGCTGTTGCCTCTGACAAAGGCTGAGGAGGAAGGGGGGGTCTAATTTCAGAGACTGTAATAGCCACTGGTTAGTTAAAATATGTGAAAGACCCCCAAATCATCAAGCTAAGAGCCCTAGACCCTGTGTGAAAAATTTCAAACTACCAGTGTCCCTCCAGCCCCGTCTAGAGGAATAACTAACACTTGTGGAATTTTTTGCATGAATGACAGCTGCTGTTTTAGGGGTGGTCTGTAACCCTTAGAAGAATTTAGCTGCGAATAGTCCATTGCCTCTGCATTCCAGAATATTCCATTGCCTTTGCATTCCAGAAAGTTATAGTTGTTCTAGGTAAATCCTCTCTGGCAGGAAATCAATGCCATATAATGGGACAAAGACTTGAACCCGATTTTGAGTCCTTTCAACTTGCTGAGGACTTAGCTCTAAAGGCCAAATTTGAATACATTTAGTCCCAACAGGTGTTTCTGTTTTTTTTCTTTTGAAAGGGAAATTGTAAGGGAACAATTAAGCATTGTCGGGAACATTGTCAGGAAAAGGCAAGAGTTTTTAAATAATTACATAATACACCTGAGCTATAGTTTTAATTCTGTTTTAAACATAACTTGGAACTGTAAATACTGTTTAAGTGTAGGCTGGGAAAGATTGTTACTATGAAGACCATTTTGGAAGTACTAAGTAATTTTATACTTTAATATTTAGTAAAATTAGATTTGCAGCACTTTTTTTTTTTTTTAAAGCAACCAGAGTGTAGGAAGAAAGTTAAAAAATTTTTAATGACAGAAAATCTGTCTCTCACAGGAATGATGGAAATTATTGAAACCAGTTCTATTAGGGAGGTGATACTTGGAGGAGCAATGAAAGCGCCACAGCAGGGGCCTCTGGGTAGGGTTGCCAGATTGAACAAATGAAAATATGGAACGCCAAGTTAAACCTGAATTTCAGTTAAACAGCAAATAATTTTTTGCTGTAAGTATGTCCTGTGCAATATACTTATACTAAAAAATTATTTGTTTTTTATCTGAAATTGACATTTACCTGGGCATCCTTCCTTTTTTTTTTTTTTTTTCCCCCTGGCAACCCTACCTCTGGATGCTGAAGGAATTCTTCCCTAGTGATCTACCAACAGGCTCTTCAAAAAAAGCAACCAATTGCTGTCAAGTTGATTTCAACTCAGGGTGACTCTGTGTGTGTCAGAGTGGAACTGTGCTCCAGAGTGTTTTCAATGACTTAATTTTTTTGGCAGTAGATCACCAGGCCTTTCTTCTGAGGTACCTCTGGATGGGCTTGAACTTCCAGCCTTTGAGTTGGCAGCCAAGTGTGTTAACCACTTGCACCATCCAGGCTTTACAGGGGTATAAAGAGAGGTAAGTGGCTTCGTTGTTTGTTTGCAAAACCTGTTTTTTTTTTTAGCGTGTCTCAACAAAAGAAGAGAATTACAGATGCCTCTAAATGATGATTTTTGTTATTTACAGAAAACTGTCATATCAGATGTTCACATTTTCCACATTAAAATGCTTTTCCTATAATGAGATCTGAAATTTTCTCCAGAGCTATTTGTTCATACTCATTTTTTGATGTTTTCTTCATTATTTTCCTTTCTGGAAATGCTTTTGTTGATACAAAAAAGTGAGACGGACTTCAGGGTGTACAGTTCAGTGTTCGCAGCTTGGCTGAACGATGGAACTGTCTTTGCTCACACTTGGGCAACTTGGGGCTCTTCCTGTGGTTGTTCTTTACACGTGGACTGTAAAAACTCACAGCACTTAAGCACTGATTATTGTACACTGAAGACCCTCCACGTGCCTTGGATATATAGGCTGCTGATAGGAAGTGCAGAAAGTAGATTTGAGTGGGGACTAATCATCAAGAACAATCAGGGAAGCTTCTCTAGGGCCTGCGTCCTCATCCTGTAAAAGGCAAATTAGTTAGAAGGTCAGGGATGTTTATCTACTGATCGTATTTGGTTTGTAACCTCTTAATTAGCTGGGCAGGTTCCCAGACCCAGGACGAGTGTCTCCAAAGCATACCTGGTCTCTTAGGTCAACAGTTTTACCAACGATGCGTTTGCTGGGATGGCGTTTGCGTTGGAATTGCTGGAGGAATTTCTCATCCACTTGCTGCCTCTTTTGTGTCTTGTCTTCTCGCTCTTTGATCTCTCTGGTGATAGGCCACTGTGGACTTTCCTGGGTGACAGGTGTCATACTAGGTAGTCTTTGTTGTTGTCTTTGTTGTCATGTCCCATAGAAGGAGGCAGAAGATTGGGCACAGGGATCAGTGGTTCCTTGATAGACGATGCCCTGGCACCTGTCGGTTCTTGAGTTGCTCTCCTCCTGCCAGTTGAGACCCAGCCCTTAGGGGTCAAGTAGGCCAGGCCACGAGATTTCTCAGACCATTCCCCTATGTGGTCTCTGGAAGACAAATCAATGGGAAAGGAATTTCTTCCTCTGGGTCAACACCGTTTACTGAGTGCTGATTTTGTGCTGAGCCACTGGAGTAGGATTTTGTGTAGACTCAGGCTAATGATTCTGTAACATGCTATTTAAAAACCTATTTTGTTTAGGGAACTATTTGTCAACAGCATGTACTAGGAATGCATTTCATCTCCAATATCCATGTTCTGTAATGTGCACCCCCCCAGTGCCTGCACGTTTTTTGCTTGCCTTCCGTGTTTCTCTTTCTTCAGAACTGTCTTCTTCTGCAGGGTGCCATTTGGCCAAGCGGGGGTTGATGATCAGACACCAGGTGTGGTTCTGAATTAGAAGATGACTCTTCAGAAAATTGGAGCAAAAAATTGGAGTACCTGTGTGGAACTGGAAATGTTTTTTGGTACACTCTTACTCCTGCTATCTTCCAGCCAGAAGTGTTGATCTTGTTTGAAAAGCCTTGAATCCATTTAGGATTCCACCCCTACCCCCACCCCCTGCAACTCCTGGGTTGTCAGAGGAGCACAGGTGTCACCAGGCTAAGGGTTAGTAGCACTGTCGTGGTGCACACCTGTAGGTTTTACTGAGTTCCTTTTTTTTTTTTTTTAAAAAAAAAAACATAGATTGGTGCATCTTAAGGCCTTTGGGACAATGGGAGTGGTAACACCTGGGTTTGGGGTATGCTTCCCCAGTCACCTTTAGCCCTTCTTAGGGACTCAGGAGGGAACATATGTCACTGCAGTGGTTCTGCAGGTGGGATGTTGGCTCTCCTGAAGATCTACAAAAGGGTCTAGTTTATGTATGATGGAGATGGTCCTAGTACCATCTAAAGCCATCTGGCTTTAGAACTTGTTAATTTATAAGAGGGCTCATTTGAATTGAATGCTTCATGTTCCAGACTCTCTGCTGACTGTTGTGGGCCCAGAAAGGTTCTCTGGGCAGCTTCAGATGTTTTCTCTCCATTTGGGGCACTTTGTGCTGTGTGTGTGTGAGACGGATGAGCTCCCCAAAAGCCCACCTCCAGCCAGGGAAGTTCCCTGTACCACGATGGTTTTCAGCGTGATCCTTCCCTAGCTGCAGTGCCTTCAGATTTCTGTATTTCCACTCCACCACTACCCCCTCTTTTTCTAAAATAATTAAAGAGCAAGGGAGTTGGGGAACATTCCTAGGCCCTTGTAGTCTGTTAAGCCAAGTGGCTTTGGCTCTGGGACTGTGATTTCCTCACTGTCCTAGACATTAGTCAGCGCGTGGGACTCTGCAGCCAGCTGTGGCTTAGGAAGCATGGTGGGGAATGGTTTGGCTGCAAACATCTGCTTGTGTGTGTGTTCACTTTCTGTTTCTCAGATTATGCTCTGACCATTTTTATTATTTTCTTGCCCTCACTGAGTTCCCAATAACGATGTCCACAGCTGCCGGTGTAGGAAGATGGAGCTGTTTCTCCAGGGACAAGAGTTCTGTCCTTTGTCCGGTCTCATTGTGCATACTTTGAATCCGTATCCCGCTCTCTTTTTCTCCACCTTCTTGCTACGATAATTAGTGTCTCTGAGCCTTTGGTGCTTCGAGTTCATCCACAGTCCAGGCTCGGTGCAGGTTTGTTCTGAGGTGGTGGGCTGTTGAGTCATTCTTCCAGTGAGGACTTCTCCTCTCTGCAGTTCTAGCCCCAAAAGGGCCCTAGATGTATGCCCCAAAACACCTTCTCCCTCTTCACTGCTCCCACAAACACAGTCGGACACTTTTCTTCTTTGTCTGGCATGCCCTTTATTCCTCTTGGAGCATGACATTTGGAATAAAATCTCACCTGGGGAAGTTTTAGACAGCAGCGACAAGCCCAGCTCCACCAAGGGGGAACTAATTACACAGCTAATTAGTCCTACAGATGTCATTTTACGTGATTGTTTCTTTGTGATTTGTTTGCACACATCCCACATTGCTGAGAGAAGCTTCTGGCCCTGTTGGAAGATGTCTTTTTTATCAGACTACAAGGAGTAGTCTGTGTTCTCTTCATCCTTTAAGCCCCAGTGGCACATCCCTTGTTTTCCAGAACACTTTCTCCAGCTACTGCAACCACAGAGCGGATCTTTGCCCTGAATGCCTGTCACACTCTTTGGCCCTGAGCTAGCCGCTGGGTCACGTGTCCATCTGTCTCCCCACCTGGTTTGTGAACATCCTGAGAATACCTGGTGGCTAGAATCCAGCGCGACAAGAGACAGGTAGATACTCAGTAGATGGTTACCCATTTCTTTTTCTTCATTTTCTTGTTTTTACTGAAGGCAAGTTTGTTTGTGAGGAAAGTAGCTGAGGAGTGTTTGAAAGATGCCCTTCGGAGGCCAGATGGTTAAAGTGTATAGAATATCAGTGATATGAACAGTGAAATTTAACAACTCATGTTGTTGCTAGGTGTCATTGAGTCAGTTCTGACTCATAGCGACCCTATGTACAATAGAACGAAACACTGCTTGGTCCTGCACCATCCGCACAATTGTTGCCGTGTTTGAGCCCATTGTTGCAGCCATGGTGTCAGTCCATCTCATTGAGGGTCTTCCTCTTTTTCGCTGACCCTCCACTTTACTAAGCTTGATGTCCTTTTCCAGGGACTGCTCCCTCCTGATAACACGTCCAAAGTACGTGAGAGGAAGTCTTGCCGTCATCACTTCTAAAGAGCATTCTGGCTGTACTTTTTCCAAGACAGATTTGTTCATTCTTTCGACAGTCCATGGTGTATTCAGTATTCTTTGCCAGCACCATAATTCAAAGGCATCAGTTCTTCTCCAGTCTTCTTTATTCATTGTCAAGCTTTCACATGCATATGAGGCTATTGAAAATATCATGCACTGTGTCAGGCGCACCTTAGTCCTCAAAGTGACATCTTTGCTTTTTAACACTTGAGAGGTCTTTTGCAGCAGATTTGCCCAGTGCAATACATCGTTTGATTTCTTGGCTACTGCTTCCATGGGCATTGATTGTGGATCCAAGTAAAATGAAATCCTTGACAACTTCAGTCTTTTCTCTGTTTATCATTATGTTGCTTATTGGTCTAGTTGTGAGGATTTTTGTTTTCTTTATGTTGAGGTGTAATGCATTCTGAAGGCTGTAGTCTTTGATCTTCATCAGTAAGTGCTTCAAGTCCTCTTCACTTTCAGGAAGCAGAGTTGTATCATCTGTATATTGTAGCTTGTTAATGAGTCTTCCTCCAATCCTGATGCCGCGTTCTTCCTGTAGCCCAGCTTCTTGGATTATTTGCTCAGCATACAGATTGAATGAGCGTGGTAAAAGGTTACAACCCTGACGCACACCTTCCTGATTTTAAACAACTCATGCATAGGACCAAAAAGGGTCCTTGGAAGCAGAGACAGAGAGTCAGGAAGGAGATGGTGTTTTCTTTCCCTCTACACTAATGGGTCATGATCCATAGTTTAAAAAACATTTTTATACACTGTGTGAAGAGGAGTTGATAACTTGGTAAGAGCAGTCAAATGTGTACACTGGAGTTATCCAAGTATGTAGGGAAATGGAGGGAAGGAGAAATCATATCCAATTGGTTAGATCAGAAAGACCTCATGGAAAAGGGGAAAGTCAGTATTTGGGCAAGATGTGAAGAGAGAGTAATTGCATAGAAGGGTGAGCTGGGCAAAGGGCAAAGGCAGATTCATTGTTCTATTTACTGAACTTGAGGCCATGTCACTGGACTAATGTTAATATTTAGAACTTCCTTTTTTGTTGAAGCCCAAAAGCTAGGACTTACCTGTGGGGCCTCTTACTGTTTTACTCCCGTATAGCCAAACCATCAACAGATCTACTGTGTCTTTCTTCAGAATATGTTCCCACCATCCTCCCATGTAGGCCGCCCCGTCATCTCTCAGTGTCTCAACTGTTTCTACTCTTGTCCCTTAGGATCCACTCTCCACACAGTGATTTTTATGAAGATGAAAATTAGGTCATATCACCTGTTTAGCATCATAACAACATGCCAACCTCCAGTGACAGACAGTTGGTAGCTGCACATAGGTGCATTGGCCAGGAATTGAACTCAGGTCTCCTGCATGGAAAGCAAGACTTCCAAATTTTTTTACTGTGCCTTACAAACCCTTCTGTGGTCTGGACTTCTCCCACTGCACTGACTTCATCTTGTAACACTCTCCCCCTTGCCCACTACACCTCAGCCATACTGGCCTTCTTACTATTTCTTCAGCATGTCAAGCTCGTGTCTGCCACAGGGCCCTTGCACTAGTTGTTTCCACTGCCTGGAATTGTTTCTCTGACTTACTGAGCTCTTGACAAATGTCTGGTCCTCTGAGAGGCTTTCCCTGACCACCTCCTCTCAAGTAGCTGTGCCATCACTTGCTTTCAAACCATCCTAGTTTACTTCTTTGCATGCATTTATTATGTTTTTCTTGTTTTTTCATCTATTTTGTCTCCTAAGAGAGTAGAGACTTTAATTGCCTTGTTCGTGGCTATGTCATCAGTGCTTAGAATGATGTCTGCTATTAGCTCAATAAATATTTATCAAATTCTAAAAGTAGCAGTGGAATATGCCCATGGTTTATTTGGTTTATTTCTTCCCCTATGATCTGGTGTAGCAGCCCCCTCTGAATGCATCACTCTGCAAAATTTAGAGCTCAAAAGGATATGTTGTGATAAACTGGATGAGCCACATGGACAGGGGATTCCAGAGCCATTTGCGGCGGAGTCAGCTGTCATCAGTTTTCCCGAGATCTGTGTTTCTGTAACAACCTGCTGAGAAACAGCCCGGCAAGACTGTGCAGCTTGTGTCAAAGCATTTTGAAAATTCCCACGACCTGTATCCCAAGTTCTGCCCAACAAACTCACAGCTTCTACTCATCACTCTCAGAGAGGAGGATATTGCAGTGGAAAGAACAATGGCGCTTTGCCCCTTTTACTTTGTGTTATAGTCCATTTGTAGCCTCTCTCCTTTACTTAGTTGTAAGATCCTTAACAGTAGAATCTGTTTATTCTCCTTTAACTTTGTATCCATCCTAGTTTCTTGCAGATAATTAGGTAGTCAGCAAATGTCAACTAAAGATTTAGTATCGAAAGACAGTCTTAGATGTAGAAATTTAAAGATTAGGTTCAGCCCCTACGTCCTGTTGTTAGCTGCCATCAAGTCGGCCCCAGCTTATGGCAACTCCATGTACAGTGGAATGAAATGCTTTCCGTAGTGGGACCCATATGTAAGGCGAAAATTCTACCACTGAGCCACCACCACTTCCCCTTTCAAAAGCCTACTCCATCTGTTTCCCTGGGATCTCCTCTGCTGCTTTCACTTCTCCTCTCCTAGGGCAAGTGTACGTGTCTAAATGGTGCTAACTGGTCCCAGATCTGGCTGCCACCACCCCCCACCCCCCTCAACAGTGTTACTGGTGGCAGAACATATTCCCAGTAAGACAGGAACTCCCATCTGCTTTGCTCCTCCTACTGCATCCTCAAGCCACACAACTTTGAGCACCTTCTGTGAGCACAATAATGTATATGCTTCTTTTGGGCCATGGCTTTTTAAACTTTACTGACCATGGTCCAAAAAGAAATACATTTTATGTTGGTGACCCAGCAAGTTCGTATAGATTAGATATTCTATATATGTAATTGAAACAAAATTTTACAAATAATATTTATCCTTAGTTCATATGCTACATTCTGATACTTTTTATTCTATCCTATACTAGTGTTATTTTATTTTTTAACAAATTCTGGTTGTGGTATAGTATATTGATTTCATAATCTAGTAATACAGTGACTCTCCACCTGGGGAGCTTAAAAAAATGTGCCTGGCCCTGACTCCCAGAATTTCTGAATTAGTTTTGTGTTGGCTTCTAATGTGCGGTCCTGGATTGAAATCTACTGTTTGAAAAACACTGCTATACAGTGTGCAAAGAGGAGTTGATCATTTAGTAAGAGTAGTCAGATTTGTACACAAGAGCTACCCTATTCTGTAGGGAGATGATGGAAGGAGGGAGAAACCACATCCAATTGGTTAGATCAGAAAAGGGGACTCAGTGTTTGGGCAAGATTTGCAAAGGGAACAGTTGCATAGAAGGGTGTGGGCAAAGGACATAGGCAGATTCATTCTTCTTCTTGCCAAACCAGAAGCCATGTCACTAGACTAGTTTTAATAACTGGAGCTTTCTTTCAAATACCTGTGGCTAGTACAGCTTTTAAAGGAAAATCGGTTGTGGACTAGACATTTCATGCCATAAAACCGAAAACCAAACCCGTTACCGTCGAGTTGATTCCAACTCGTGGTGACCCTGTAGGACGGAGTAGAACTACCTCATAAGGTTTCCAAGGAGCAGGGTGGATTTGAACTGCTATCGTTTTGGTTAGCAGCCAAGCTCTTAACCACTGAGCCGCCAGGGCTCCTTTCATACCATAACATACTGTAAATTTGGGCCTTTTTAGTGTTTGCTAGTAAGAAAATCTACTCAAATGACCTGTTAAAATAATGAAAAAATAAAATAAAAACTCATAGACAAATAGTGAACCATAGTTAATGCTATGCATGGTGAAATATTTGGGCAGTGAAGTGTCCTAGTGTCTTCACTTTGCTTTGAAATGTATCAGAAGTATACAGTGCATTGATGGCTGACTGGGAGGATGCTTTGATGGACAGCAAAGTATTACTTCTAGCATCTGAGTAGTGAGCATATAGGTATCTGCTATATGATTCTTTTAATTTTTTTCTATGGGATTTTTCATAATTACAGTGCGCGTGCAGGGATAGCAAAACTTAATGGTTAGGTATTCTTTCCTCTGAACTCCACCAAGTAGAAGCCACATGTTTGATACAGTGTCTTTCCTCCACCCCTGCTGTCCTCCCCTCCACCTTCCCACTCCATAAAGAGAATGATATTGATGTTCTGTTGTGTCTTTGAAGAGAGGGACTAGATGAGTTATTTCTGTTGTTGCAGGCAAGTGCATACATTCTGTGGGAGGCAGAAACATACCCAGTTGAGACGTCTCAAAACAACTACATAATAGCCAGTGAAGTCCAACAGGCTCTTGGGCCACTCTAGGGTTATTGAGATGCCCAGTAGATGCCAGGCTCTTGTATAGATTACAAGACTTTAAGATGGAAGCCCAAGTGCCTTTAAAACCCAAAACCAAAACAAAACAAAAAAATCAATGTAGCTGTTGAGATTTTAAAGGGGGAACAATTCCCTGGTATCAGGCTGCCGTCTCTGAATCCCAGCGCCTGCGCTTCACATGGCTTTGGACACGTCATTTAATCCCTCTCCGTTCTTCATTTCATGAGCCAGAATGGACTAGATGGCAGTGGGTTTGAGTTCTTCAGCTGTAAATTGGTCTCATAAAACTCCTGCCTGATAGAGCCATTGAGCAAATTAAGTGAGATAATACATGGAATGTGCCTAAAGTGGTAGTGAGCATATAGCTCCAAAAAAATGTGTAATTCTTTAAGAATATCATTTTTCTTTGTTAGATTTTCTACTGTCTTGTGTAGACCACAAAATTGAAGTTATTTTATAATTTGGTTTTTATTAACTTTGAACTTGATACAGTTTTGGTTTGGAAGGTGGAAAGGCTGGTGGGTTTTTTGGTGTGGAGGAAGGGGAAAGAATTTCCCTTAAGAGAAATGAGACCAGTGTTCAGTGAAATGATTTGGTGCAAGTAATTGAACCTTGGGCAAGTCTGTAGTGGCCCCATCTGAAGAATGAGGGGCTTGGACAGGCCATTAAATCCCCTTCAACGTCTAAGAGTGCATGTTTGCAGGACTTTTTTTTAAGGAGTACTTCTGTCTCTTAAGTTATGGGGTAATGTGTGAGCTGGTGAAGTACTTACGAAAATTAGAAATTAATCCAAGTCTAGCTTTATTTTTGCTACCAGTTGCCCAGCCCCTTATCTGAGAAGTGCCCAGAATGTCTTCAGTTGAGAGAGAAGTGAGCAGTGGAATTACTTTTACGGACATAATTTTTAAACATTGTCCTGCATAGCTTGGGAACTTCAGAATTTGATTTTTTTTTTTTTTTTAATGGGATATCCTTGTAAGCATCAGCACATCCATTCTTCCCTTATGTGACCAAAGTAAGACGCAGTGGGAATTTAGGCTGGGAAACTGGTATATAGTACACAGCATACTCAGAATTCTGTTCTCTTTTTTTCGTTCATTCATATATAACCCTTTGCTGTCAAGTCAATTCTAACTCATAGTGACCCTATAGGACAGAGAATTGCCCCATAGGGTTTCCAACTGGATTCAAACTGCTGAGCTTTTGGTTAGCAGCCGAATGCTTAACCACTGCGCCACTGGGGCTCCCATTCGTGTGTGTGTGTGTGTGTGTGTCTGTGTGTCTGTCTGTTTTTGAAGCTAATGCATAATCACTACAATCCAGAGATGAACATTGTAGACCAGGGCAAAGATTGAAATCTGAAAGTTAAATTTTAGTTAAACTAGAATATGCATTGACATTGGTGTCTTCTTATGTTTTGTATTTTTATCTGTTTATGTTTTGTAACCTTGGCGATACACACAAAATGGTAAAGGGGGAACAGCCTCTGAGCGTAAGTGCGGTGGTACCTGGCACTGCAAAGCTGCTGTGCCTGCCTTGCAAAAGGGACTTCACTTACACTGAAAACCACGGAGTCCGTGGCGTGGATGACTTAACGTTGCCTTAGGGGTCTTCCTTTAGTGTTTACATCGGTGTCCCTGCCTGTGGCTGTCCCATCCCTGGCTCCATTCACAGCAAGGAACACCTGCAGTCAAGTATGCAAAACCATTTCCATGGCAACCCATTGTTGCCCATTAATTTCAAATATTCCCAATTTTTTCTTCAGCTAAAACTTAAAAAAAAATTATTGTTATTATAGTCATGCATCTTGCCTCTTCCCTATTTGTACATTGAAAGTTAATCTCCTTGGCTACTCAAATTTTGGATGTTTCTCCCACACACCCACCTCCTGTGAAAGCTGATTTTTTTTCTTTAACAAAGTAAATGGGTAATCTTGGGCTCTCTGATTGCAGCTGTGAGTCAATGAGTGGGAGGAGATGCCTGCCTTCTTGATTTGAAAGGAGAAAAACAATGAGAAACAATATTTAGCATCTGAAACTATGTGCAGAGTATGTACAACAGAAAAATATCCCCAAGTTCATTGCTCCCTGATGATTAGATCAATGTGAGCAGATCTGGAAAGCAGACTTGAAAACAGAGCAGCTCTGTGTAACTTGAATGGCGAATTTAATGTATACTATCAGGACTGAGTTCGGCAACACAAGGTTCCTGCTGGTGTCCTTTTGGTGTGTAAGGAACAAGTCCACAACTTATGTGTGGAAACACCTATGAAATCAAATGCAAATCAATGGCAATAGCATATTAAGCTTGCAAATTTGAACACAAATGAGAAAATGCAAAAGAAAGTTTTGCATAGCAACACTCATTTCACATGTGGTAATTATTACTATCAAATATGCTATTGTAATATCCGTGTTGTGAGGTGTAGCTCAATTATTATTCCTTGTGCCAAATTTTACATTTTCTAAGTATTGTATGCAAGTCTTTTGCATTTCTTACACGCTTGGGTGTAAGTAATGATTCTGTCATTTGTTGTCAGTATAAACAATCTCTCTCATTTTAGAAATAAATACTATGCTTGTTTTCTTCCCTCTTCGGTTTTATGGGTATTTCTCAATGTATTGATTCTGATCTGTTACTCACTGTTGGCAATGGCAGATAAAGGCAGGTGCTAGTTTTCTTTTGTGGCTGTGTATCTCCTTAGTCATTTAATTTTTCGAGCATTCTTGCTCTGCTGGGTGTCACTTATGTTTTGGTCATTTTTAATCTTAGAATTTAGCTTTTTGTAGCTTCAAAATAATCTGCACTTATAGAATCTGTCTGCAAGAACGGGTCACACAGCCCATATCTCCCCCTCCCCTGCTTTTGGTAAATTTACTTTTATTTACACCCACCCCCCACCCCCCAATTCTAAATAGTTTGGCCAAGATGTTTATGTGCAAAACGTTAAAGGAGTGTTTTATCAGATGCCAGTTCTCTCCCTTGGGTTGAAACAGAGAGAATGATAGAGAAGATTGGCAGGAAACTGTATCTGTAAGGTGTGTGTGTGTTTGTGTGAAGTGTGTTATTTTAAAAAAGTGAAGGTTTCGTTTTTCTCTTTCCCCCTTTCCTGTTGTGGTCTGGGAGCCTCAGCACATCCCTATGACTGCAGTTGATTCAGCATAGTTGATGGGATCTCATTCCCCACAGCTGATGAGGATTATATCAGTTTGGTTTAACAGTCTCATTTTCTGCTCCCACTGCACACTTGTTTTTAATGTGTTGCAGTTAATGAGGTAGAAGAGGGAATGAGGTGTTACTGTTTATACACAGATGGTGAACGTTTGTGAGGGCGCCACCACAGCCCACGTAGCCCAGGGTGTCCTCGAGGGGCGAGTCCCAGAGAGCAAAGCCACCTTTTTGGAACCTGGTTTTTCATGGTTAATAATGGGTAATGATTATTAAGTATAAAACTTTGCCAAATAGTCTTATTAATACTGTTTATCTTTTTGAGAATTATCTTTCACATGTAATGATAAAAAGATTAGACTTGGATCAGAGCTTGGGGTGGAATAGAGGGAATCAGCTGATTCCCTGAAAGCTTTCTCAAACTGTGCATTTCTGTCACCAACCCATCATCCCCAGGTGGGCCCTCCCTAAGTTAGGTAGCTAGCTGCCTTGTAGTCGACTCCAACTCGTGGTGAACTTATGTACAACTGAACCAAACTGTTTCCTGGTACCGTATCATCCTCATGATTGCCGGCATGTTTGAGTACATTGTTGTGGTTATTGTGCCAGTCCATCACACCAGGGGTCTCCCTGGCCCCTGCTGGCCCAATACTTCACCAAACGTGATGTCTTCCTCTAGCAATGGATCCCTCCTGATAACATGTCCAAAGTTAGTGAGTTGGACAGTGTTCTGTTATGATCCATACAGTTTTCTTTGGCTAATTTTCAGAAGTAGATCTCCAGGCCTTTCTTCCTAATATGTCTTAGTCTGGAAGCCCAGAGGAAGCTTGTCCACCATGGGTGACCCTGCTGGTATTTGAAATACCAGTGGCCTAGCTTCCAGCATTGCAGCGACAAGGAAGCCACCACAGTATGACAAACTGACAGATAGGTGGTGCCTCCCCAAGTTAAGAGTCCGTGAAGTTGAAGTAGTGTAAGTGGGACCATCCCTCTGCCTGTGGGATATTGAGAAATTGAAACAGGCAATAAGAATTCGTCAATTTTATCCCTTGGGTCAGAACAGGGTGCTACTGGGGTGGTGGCAGAAGGACAGAAGAGACTTCCCTGGGGTAATTTTATATGAACAGGGGTCTGGTTTAGGATCGTAACTTTGTTCTTGTTCATTTTGGGATGTGGGGCCTGGAGGTTGGGGGCCTGTTGTAATTGAGGTGCGAACACTCTCCTAACCTTCTTAGAGCTCCTTGGTGAGCAGGCTGCCCCCCACCCCAGCAGCCAGGAAACCACAACTGGGTGGGCCATTTGCATAGATTCAAATCTCCAGTTCTGTACACATGTGGGACCAACCTGAACCATTTTTTCTACCGTATGCATGTTTGAAAGGGCACGCTCTTGTATCTCCCACTCCACTTTCCATCGTAAGCCTTTTCCTTTTTTTTCTCTGTCAGCGTGGAGCACCCTAAACAGTTAAACCTGTTGCCTGGCCTTGGCACGATGCCAGCCTCATGGGGCACTGTGCTGGCTGGGGGCTCCCAGCACATCCCGCTTCCCGAAGGCAGAGCAGCCGTGGGTTTCAGCAGGAATTAAACAATTACCTAGTCTTAGTCCTCCCCACCTTCCGTGGATTGACTCTCTAAATTGTCAGCCTGTTGACATTTTAATGCGAATTATGTCATGTGGTATCCCCTTTGATTTCAACATGCCTCAGTTTGTAAATACATGAGCCACTCAAAGGCTTGTGGTTAGTGTACACTCTGGAGGCCTCGGGCTTTTTGGTGGGGGAGAGAGCGCTGGAAAGAGCACAATGCAGGGAGTGTGCCTGGCGTGAAAAGCCTCTTCCAGTCACCCAGGGCAGATCCAGTGGGGCAGCTGGCTCTGCATGCCGGGCTGCTCGCTCTCTAGCCCCTCCCAGGGCACCAGGAAGGCCACCACCTTTGGGTCCAAGTCCCATGGTATTTTCTGGGGTGCATTGATGGACGAACGCGTCCTCAAAGGCACTGTGCAGCTCTGCTCCTCCTGATGTCAAGTGTGGAGTCACCTCCCCCACATCACCAGCACCTGCAGAAGAAATAACTTATTTTTAGATTCATTGACAAATCAGGAGGCCAAGGGAGCATTACCTGGAGCAGGTGTTTTCCTGGCAAGGGCTTGGCTCTCACAGTGAGATAATGATTTGAGAAGGATTCTTAAAGCGATGATTGGTGGGGACTGAGAAGACTCGTTTGTGTAGGAGAGGAAGGAGGAGTAGAACCTTGAAGGTTTAGATTCTACAAGTGAAATTCAAGGAAAGAAATATCGAAATAGACTTCCAGAGGCAATTTCCCAGTGCGAGCAGTTGAGAAACCCCTGAGCCAGGACTCTCCTCCAGCTCACTGTGCTTAACACCTATTTTCTAACCTCTGCTCTCCTCATTTGAGACTTAAAATTTAGCAACCCTGGAGGAGCTGGCTTCTTGGAGGTCTTTTGTATGTAGCATATCAGTGGTCTAAAAAGTTAGCAATTTCAGATTTAGTGTGTTACACCCAGAGGAGGCTGGCCAGGATGACGTCAACTATAGACCCCAAGAATGGACCAGAAGTAGGAAAGTTGGTCTCTGCTTCTCATGGAAGAGGCGGGAACATGTAATCTTCCCCTGTCTGACTACAGCGACTGCTGGTCCTGCTGTCTGGGTTGGAATTTGGCTGACTTACAAAAAAGTCATGGGATCTTTAATGGCCATGGGTGGTCGGGACCTGTTTCCCACATGCTGAGTAATTCCAGTTTCATGTGTGAATAATGCCCATATTAAAGCAGTTAGAGCTACACATAATCTGAAAAGGAAGAAGGGACCTAAGTTCCCGTTCATCAGAGACACTCCCAGCTCATTTGAGAAAGGACTGGTTGGTAACTTTTAGGAGGGCTACAAAAAGTTTTTTCAGTGGATTCTGTATTTTAATTTGTTTTTAAATTGTTTTTTTTAAAGTTGTAATAGAAACGAGTGTTTGATAAGTGGAGTTGTTGCAGAAATACCTTCTTTTGCCTCCTCCATGGATTTATCCAGCCTTTATTACTTAGAGATGTAGGTGAAAAGGAGGGTGGAACAGAATACGTGTGTTTGTGTGCATGTGAGAGAGAGAGCACTTCACACAGTCTCCTGAGGAAGTAGTTCGTTGGCTACTATGGGAAATTATATTCTATCTCTGTGCAATATCAAGTTAGAGTTTAACTATAAGAGCATATGTGAAAGAAAATGACAAGATATTGTACTCATGGCCCATAAGAACATTCATCCTTGCTAATTAAAAAGTAAAAGTTCAAGTTTCCAAGTTAAAGCAAACAGTGACTTCCCAGGTATAAAGTGAGCCCCATGCTTTAAAAACGTTGTTTGCAACATGTGAAGAAGTCTCATTTTCCTACTTCCTCTGTATTGTAGTGAATATAAGTTAACCCTTGGAAATGTACATTCAGATACAATTTTAGGGCCCTTTTCAATAAACTGATAGGCATTATGTAACTTGTTGGGGAGAGGGGAGTACCAGCCTGCACCACTTTACATTTCATTCACCTCTTTCAGAGGATGTAAAACTTGTGGTCACCGCCCACAGGTAGCTAGTTACCCATTCCAGCCACCTGAGCAAGTAATCAGGGAAGGAGTAGGCCAGAAGGTAACACTTGGTTTTCCAGCTCTATAAATGAGAAGAATTAATTCTAGATGTTTGTAGACTTGAAGCACAGAAGGGAGAGGCTCAACTAATTTGCTTTCACTCCTTCCTTCCTTCTTCCTCAGTTATTCCTTCAAAAATAAAGGCAACTCAAGGCAGTGGAAAGATCCAGAATGGGGTGGATGGATACCGGTTGGGAGCTGTTTTTTAGCACAGCTGGGAAGCGTCATTTTTAGGCCTACCCATTCTTGATCACCCAGTGTAAATGTGGCATTGCTGCTATGTTTGGAGCTGTTTAATCTGACCTATGACAAGCCTGTACCCTCTGAAATTGTCTGGCAGCCAGTGGCTCTAGAATTCTCTCTTTATAGAGTTAGTTACCTCAAGATTATTTTTATTGGGCTTTATTAAAAAATATATATATATATATATATATATACATACATATATGTAGCTAGCTAGCTAAAACCAGTTGCTGTGGAGTCGATTCCAACTCATGGCAAACCCCTTGTGTTTTAGAGTAGAACTGTGTCCCATAGGGTTTTCATGGCTGCGACCTTTAGGAGGTATATCACCAGGCCTTTCTTTCAGGTGAATTCAGACCACTAGATGGGTTCGAACTGCCAGACTTTTGGTTATAGCTAGCTAGCTAGATGTTGAAATAATTGACAGGGTAAAAATGCACTTGAATAACTGTAGCCAACCTGAACATTGATGGTGGCCGAGAATTGTTCAAAAAGAAGAAGCCGACCAGCCAAGGGAAAATGGGCAGCCGAATGAACTGTTTCTATAGCACAGCAATGGCTTTGTATTAACTTCACATTCCAGCTTGTCCTGGCTCCAAAGATTATTTGCATAGCACACAAACAGCAGATTGTACAGTATATACAGGTATCGCCAGGATTGGCACTTGACCATGAATATGAATGGGACCTGTGTGTCCCTGTTGTAGGACCTCCCCAAACTCTCCCTACCCCCCCACCCCCGCCCTGTTATTGCCTGGCCAGGGTTCAAACTTACCAGTGGGGGCGCCTGAGTCAGACCCATCTGTGTTCTCACTTCTTGCATTTGGATAAAGGATAGGAGGAGATGGGATTAAAATCCCATAGGGAAGAAGTGCCCCGAGGAAGAAAACCCAGGAGGTTAGTTTAATAAGAAGAGAAAAAAAGGGGAAGTTGGGCAGGGGGCGGGGGGGAGGGGATAAATGAGAGAGTGAATGAGAAGGATTTCTGACAACTAATTCTCCTTGCTCTAACCCATGACAGAATTAATCACACATTAACACACTGACAGCAAAATTAATGTCATATGCAAATTAATAGTGCAGGCTTGGCATTCAACAGCCTGTTGGCTTTTTAAGACCGATGTTGTAGCTACACCCACCCAGCCCATCAGTTGGCGTGCTCCCACCCCACCCTCATTCTGCCTAAGAACACCCTGTAAAACTTTGTAACTGAAGCGACATCCCATCCACTGCCTTGAAGCAACTGATGTCAAAATCCATAGCCAAATCCTTGTGAGAGCTGAATCAGGAATAAAACAAACTTTGGGTAGGAGCCCGTTTGGCTCTAATACTTTTTTTTTTTTTTTACCTGCCACTGTAGTTTCACCATCAGTGAATATCCTTGTAACCAAATAACCAAAGCATTGGTTGTTTTCTGGAAACATTCACAGGAAGCTACCGAAATGTTGCTTTTGAGATGCTATCATTGAAAGGGGAAATTGGGTTGGAGGGAACAAGGAATGGTAATAAGATAACCAGTTACCTTCAAGTCGACTCGGACTGAGGGCAACCCCATGTGTACCAGAGTAGAAGAGTACGCCACAGGGTTTTCAGTGGTTGATTTTTTGGAAGTAGATCACAAGGCCTTTCTTCTGAGGTTCCTCTATGTGGACTCGAACCTCTGACCTTTTGGTTAGCAGCCAATCATGTAAACCATTTGCACTACCCAGGGACTGCACAGCATGGTCAAATCTGAAGTAATTCTAGTTTTAACTATGAACCACTGAGTGAGTTGTTTTACGTGGCTTCCAATCGGTTTGACTTATTGATGCTGACTCTAAAAGAGAAAACGTGAGCATCTCCTTGATGCTAAAATTGAAAAAAAAAAAAAAAAAAGATTAAATAAATAGCAAGAAGAAAGAACAGCACATTTTATAACATTTTGGCCGCTTAGCTTTAGTGGCTTGGGGCAAGTGCGGGCTAGCCACATTATGGCTGATGACTAACCTGCTTGTGAATTTGTCATCTGTGATAATAATTATTTTGACGTTTAATGAGTAATAGCGCTGTGCACCAGGCATTATACAGAAGGCAGAGGCATGATCCTGCGCGGGAGGTGCATCGCTTAAACCATAAGGCCGAGGTGATTCAAAGTAGGATAAAAATGGGTAACTGTTTATGTAGATTGGGAATGAGTATTGGCATTTTCTTAGTGCTGCTGATTCCTTTAGCTTTTTCATTAGCTCCCACTTCATCTACTACCAAGGAGAGGAGACTTGAGATTGATGAGGTCACGGCAGAGATCTGGGGAAGCAATATTGCTGGCTGTGGAATAGTCTTACTTCCTGGGCATACTGGTGCTGCCTGTTCATTGTGTGCATAAAAGAGCCTTGGAGACTCTCGGGCTGGCCTGAATTGGGACCGTGGAAATTGAGACCCTGGGAAGTCATCAGTCTAATACTTTGGTTTTGTTAGTGAAGTGAGGAGTGAGAATAAATCAAGTATAGAAGATTTATATAGAGATATACACACGTAAATTCTTGTGTGTGTGTGTGTATGTCTTCCACCTTTGATTCGTTCATATACACGTACGCATATACACATACATGCCTTCTCTATCTGATATCCATATATATATTTGTCAGCTTATATACACACATAAACATATACATACAGCTGATCCTCATTATCCGTGGATTCCATATTCACAGGTTTGCCTATTCTCTAGAAATATTTGCAACACTTTCATGGTCATTTGCAGACATGTGGATATACAGAGTGGTGAAAAACTCCCAGTTGAGGTCGGACAAGGCTGATTTGTTCTTGTTGTTGTTGCTAGGTGCCATCAAGTTGGTTCCGACTCATAGTGACCCTGTGTACAACAGAACGAAACACTGCCCGGTCCTACGCCATCCTCATGATTGTTGTTAATGCTTGAGCCCATTGTTGCAGCACTGTGTCAATCCATCTCATTGAGGGTCTTCCTCTTTTTTGCTGACCCTCTACTTTACCAAGCATGATGTCCTTCTCCAGGAACTGGTTCCTCCTGATAACATGACAAAAATATGTGAGACAGAGTCTCACCATCCTCCCCCCTAAGGAGCGTTCTGGCCGTACTTCTTCCAAGACAGATCTGTTCGTTCTTCTGGCAGTCCATGGTGTATTCAGTATTCTTCGCCAGTGCCATAACTCAAAGGCATCAATTTTTCGGTCTTCCTTATTCATTGCCCAGCTTTCACATGTATATGAGACAATTGAAAATACCATGGCTTGGGTCAGGCGCAGTTAGGTCCTTAAAATGCCATCTTTGCTTTTTAACACTTTAAAGAGGTCTTTTGTGGTAGATTTGTCCAAATGCAATGTGTTGTTTGATTTCTTGACTGGTGTTTCCATGGGTGTTGATTGTGGATCCAAGCAAAATGAAATCTTGACAACTTCAATCGTTTCCCCATTTATCATGATGTTGCTTATTGGTCAGTTGTGAGGATTTTTGTTTTCTTTATGTTGAAGTGTAATCAATACTGAAGGCTATGGTCTTCGATCTTCATCAGTAAGTGCTTCAAGTCTTCTTCACTTTCAGCAACCAGGGTTGTGTCATCTGCATAATACAGGTTGTTAATGAGCCTTCCTCCAATCCTGATGCCCCATTCTTCTTCATATAGTCCAGCTTCTTAGATTATTTGCTCAGCATACAGATTGAATAAGTAGAGTGAAAAGATTCAACCCTGACGCACACCTTTCCTGACTTTAAACCGCTCAGTCTCCCCTTGTTCTGTTCGAACGACTGCCTCTTGATCTGTGTACAGGTAGGTTCCTCATGAGCCCAATTAAGTGTTCTGGAATTCCCGTTCTTTGCAATGTTATCCATACTTTGTTATGATCCACACAATATAATGCCTTTGCATAGTCAATAAAATGCAGGTAAACATCCTTCTAGTATTCTTTGCTTTCAGCCAGAATCCAGCTGACATCAGCAGTGATATCCCTCATTCCACACTCCTTCTGAATCCATCTTGAATTTCTGGCAGTTCCCTGTCGATGTACTGTTGCAACTGCTTTTGAATGATCTTCAGCAAAATTTTACTTGTGTGTGATATTAATGATACTGTTTGATAATTTCCACATTCTGTTAGATCACCTTTCTTTGGAATAGGCATAAATGCAGGGCTCACAGGGACTTTATGGAACATAACTGCTGGAATGATGAGAATCAACTACAGATACATGTGTGCATATAAATACATACACATATATGGTGTCCCTAGGTGGTGTGAAACAGTTAATGCGCTCAACTGCTAACCAAAATGTTGATGGTTCAAGTCCACACAGAGGCACTGCAGAAGAAAGTCCTGGTGATCTACTTCTGAAAAGTCAGCAACTGCAAACTCTGTGGAGCACAGTTCTACTGTGACATACATAAAATTGCTGTGAGTTGGTGTCGATTCAACTACAAACTGGTTTTTTATATGCACCTATGACTGTATATATATTTGCTGTAGTGTTTCTGTATGGTATAGCACCTTGTTGCGGTTGTGTGCCATGACGTCAAGTCCGACTCATAGCGACCCTACAGGACAGAGTAGAACTGCCCCATAGGGTTTCCTAGACTGTCATCTTTACAGGAGCAGATCACCAGCTATTACTAATTTCATCAGTTCGTATAGTGATTTTATTGCATATAGACTTAATAATGCTCTATCTAAGGAGCCTGGTACTGCCAGAGCAAGAAGCAAGATGGGTGGATTCTCTCCTGGCCTTAGTTCTGACATGTACCAGCCCCAGAGTTACTAGGAGTGGATAACATAGTAGATAGGAAAGAGTTCCTAAGACTAAAGCACGTAGCAATCTAAAGTGTATCTCTTAAGATCGTATCTCATCACACAAGGTAACGTCGTAGGCAAAAAGTAGCTAATGGGAGAGCGCTTGGAGTGAAGAGTGCTGCATTAAGCCACGTTTGGCTGCACCTATGCTTACCCAGCGCTCACTTTTGCTCCAGCCTCAGATTCTGGTTGAATGTGGTAACCAGATGAATCTCCTTGCTGTGCATGTAAGGTAGACCCAGACTGGTATTTCTTTCCTCTGTGCACTGTCGAGTAAGGACCAGTCCTTGCCTTGATTGTCACGCCTCCTGTGGGTGGGATAGAATGTGGTGAACTTAGACTGAGAGAGAAGGAACAAGTGACAGCAGCCAAGGAAATGTCTCTTGTCTGCACCAAGTGGACTGAGCTGGGTGACCTGGGATGAGCCTCAACGTCCCAGTGGAGTGGTTGGGAGTATGATGGGGAGCTAAAGCTGGTTTAACAGAGGAGTGATTCAGTGGTAGAATTCTTGCCTTCTTTGCAGGAGACCCAGGTTCAGTTCCTGGCTAATGTGCCTCATGCACAGCCATCACCCACCTGTCACTGGTGGCTTGTGTGTTGCTATGAGGCTGCACAGGTTTCAGTGGAGTTTCCAGACTAAGACAGACTATGAAGAAAGGCCTAGTGATTTACTTCTGAAAAACCAGCAATTGAAAACCCCATGGATCACAACAGTCTGATCTGCAGCCGATCATGGGGATGGCACAGGACCAGGCAATGTTTCATTCTGTTGTGTGTGTGCTGATCATGAGCCTGTGGCTAACTCAGTGGCAGCTAACAATAATACCAGACCTGAGGGTGTGTGCGGAAGTAATTACAGAGAGAAAAATTTGGATGTAAAGAGAATACTCAAAATATAGTGCTTTGGATGGCACTGCCTATGATTCAGGATCTCAGAAAGACAATTAGGTATGTACTTTCTGGCTCTTGTGTCCCTGAAATGTGGAAAAGTGATCTGATGTTCTCCGTCTTGGAGCAGGATGTAGATTTGGAGGGGTGGCTGTGTCCTGCAGATGCTGCAAGGCTGAGGGGAATGAAGTGAGGCCCTCCATAGCTAGTACCCAGAAGTGCCCTTCAGTGGCACTTGGTTTTAGAGCAGACTGGCTGTGTACCTCCATGCCTGACTGGGAGCTAGGCTTGCACTAGTTTTGCATCTGTGCATGTGGCCATTTAAATTTTTCCCTGGATGGCCTTGCCGAGGACACTGCCTGCTGCCAGCGAGGGTTGCTAGGAAACCAGCAGAGGCCTGTCTTCTCCTTGCTCAGGACAAGGCCCCAGCCAGCTTCCCGGGGCCTGAACCCAGCACGCATCACAGGGAACATGAGTGCTGAGCCCAGTGCTCTGTCCCCTTTTGCTCTCTGCCCTGATCCTTTCCCTCAAGACACCACGATGCCTTTCTGCACATCCATTGGCTATTTGCCACCCAGAAGCATTCAGAGGAGAATATGGCATGACAGCCGCCCTTCTCATGCCTGTCATATTAGTATGAAGATGGCTTTATCAGGGGAGGAGGGTAGCTTCAAATCTCAATGCAAACGAGATTACCTCTAATTTTTTCCCAGAATCTTCCTAGAGTCGCAACCAAGCAGACAAATCCTCTCTCAGTTGTCTTTCCCTCTCTCTCTCCACTGAACCCACGTGACCTTCCGCTACAGCCCTAAGTGTCTCCTGCTTCCTAAGCAATGCCTGATGCCTTTTGAAGAGAAGAAAAGCTGAATGCATGCTTGGCTGTGCGTCCTGGAAGAGAGTAACCAAGGCCTCATTTCTATGAAGAACTTGTCCAAATTCCTAGAAGCTGCATCTCCTGGAAGCTTTGTTGACTACATTGCCCTGTTACCTCACAGTCGTATAAGCATAATGGTGGCGTGGTGGGAGAAGGAGCCAGCAGGGGCTGTGATTCAAAAGACTAAAGAATGTTTATGTGTTATGTAAGGGTCTTCCCTTTGGGTTTTGTTAGATTTATTTTCAAACCTATGGAAGTTGTATTCTTCCGTTTGAGGATACTGCTCTGCAGGTTATACACAGATAAGCAGTTTTCCCCTAAATGTTTATTTTATGTTGATTATATTCCTAATCAGGAGGGAGTGCATGGGCTCTTGTGTCTGGTTGGTGAGTGTGTAGAATTGTTTAAGTTTTCTGTCGATGCATATCATAGTGTAAAGCAAGCTTGTTTTTTGGTGGGCCCTCTGACTTCTGGGCATTGATGTGCATGAAATGCTATTTATCACAGCATTTCTCATTCCATTAAAAAATGGTAAGCTGTTCCTTTGGACTAGTTAAATAAATTGTAGCATGTCCTTGCTATGGAATACTATGCAGCTGTTAAAAACGATACATACATGCATGCGTGCACATGCACGTAATTGAGAAGGTGGCCTCAACAGACTATAAAAATGTTACATATGTAATTTCATTCATTTCAAATTGTCAAATTATGGCCCTGGTGGTGTAGTAGTTAAGAGCTCAGCTATTAACCAAAATGTTGGCAGTTTGAATCCACCAGCTGCTTCTTGGAAACCCTATGGGACAGTTCTTCTCTGTCCTATAGGGTCGCTATGAGTCGGAATAGACTCCTTGGCAACGGTTTGGTTTTTGTATATATAGAGAGATTAGAGAAGCCAGAAAGGATATGGGTCAAAAGTAATCATCTCAGTGATAGAATTTGCTGATTTTTACTTCTTTTTCTTCTTTTCAATATTGCCCTTTAAAAAGTAACCCAGATACCACTTCTTTAAAGCAAAACAAACAACCTGTTAAAGATATCACCTAGCCCAAGGGCTCACAATTCCAGATGTGGGTGAGAATCACCTGGTGAGCCCTTTATCATACAGATTCTGGAGTCCTGCCTGTGAGATGGATTCTGTATGTCTGGGCTGGGGAAATACAAGGAATCTGTGTTTTTAACAAGCTGCTAATACAGCTAGCCTTTGAAAGGCATTTAGGAAAAATTAAACCCAATGAAGAGCTTATAGAAATAACTCTGAACAGTGCTAAGTTCCTCCGAATGCCTCTGCTTTCTTTACATAGGTAAGGCTATGGGCTCTTCTTGTCTGTTGAGAAGCTCTTTCTTTATGTTGAGATGCTGTCTGTCCGCTTTGCTACCTGCAGGTGGTTCTGTCCTCCCGTAATGCACCATCACCTGATTCAGCTTTCATAGGAGAAATGTTTTTGTGATATGGTTACTTTGCAGAATTTAAATGATAAAGTATGTATTTTGTAAATGGTTTTTTTTTTTTAACTTTACAGTGTGTGATATTTTTATGTGACTAAGTATTTTTCTACAGCATGATTTTTAATAGCTGCATAGCACGCCATTGTATGACAGTTTTTATTTAGCTGGATGCACCCCCACTTGTCATTTTGTCCGTGTGTGTACCTTCTCCATTCTATTAAAAAAAAAAAAAACTCTAGCGTTCGTAACCATTCTTCTTAGGAAGTGGTTTCCGGACTTCTTATCATCCCTGGTTACCTGTTGCTGATGGGTTGCTTGTTGATGTGTATCCTGAATGACTCTGTACTTTATGGAACATGGTCCACTCAGCGAGGCCTGTTGTTTGGTTTTAGGAAGACTTTAGGGATATTTTTGGTTTAAGGTTTAAAGATTATCTTAGGGCAATAGTTTCATCTTTTTTTTTTTTTTTTTTAAACAGCCATGCCAAACCCTTGGCTCTTATTAAATTTGTGATTCACTGAAAGGATCAGGGTTTTTTTGTTGCCTTTGTTTTCGTGGAACTTACAGCTACACCAGGCCTCCTCTGTCCCCTGAACCTGAGGACAGGTCTTGATGTTTGTTGCTATTTTCCTCCATCCTGTTTTATTCCGCTGTGCCAGTGCGTTAGCTGGCTGCCCTCCCATGTTTATGATGTCTGGAAATGGCAGTAGAGTTGTCATCTTTTCATTCATTCGTGTGTGTGTGTGTGTGTGTGTGTGTGTATACCTATGTATTTTTAAAAAATTTTTCCCGGTTCAAAAGTGCTGCATTTGTATTGTAAAAAGTCTTGGAAATGCAGAGAAACATAAGAAACTCACAATTTCACTACACAAAGATGGTTTTAATTTTAAGCATTCTGGTATGTATGTAATTTTAGTCTTTTCTGCACAGATGTAGTACTATTTTGTAGAATTTAAATGATACAGTGTGTGTTTTGTAACTAATTTTTTTTTAACTTTGCAGCGTGTGAATTTTTTTCCTATAGCGTAAGTTTTAATAGCTGCCTAGTGCACCATTGTATGAAGGTGCTGTGGTTTATTTACTTAACGCCCTCCTACCCTTTTGACAGTCAGATTCTTTTTTTTTTTTTAATTGTACTTCAGGTGAAGGCTTACAGAACAAATAGTTTCTCATGACACAGTAGTACACATATTATTTTATGACATTGGTTAACAACCCCAGAACATGTCAACCCTTTAACTTTTCAACCTTTTTTTTTTGGTGAAAAGACACATAGCCAAAGATACACCATTTCAAAAATTTCTACATGCACAGTTCAGTGACATTGACTACACTCTTCCAATTGTGCTGCTATTCTCACTTAAGATGAAGGCTTACAGAACAAAATAGTGTCTCATTCAGATTGTTTCTTATTTATCACTTTTATAAATAAAGCTTTAGTAGATATATAATATAAACAAATAAGCAAATTAATTAAAACAGCTCTTTTAACTATCATGTATTTGCCCTCTGTTATTGTTTTGCCCGTAATTCACCATCATCTTTTATAGTTTATGATGTTTTGGGATTCCAAAGTTTAACCAAAATTTTAGAATTTTGCCACATATAATGTTCTAGGCCATAATTTTCAGATTCTGACACTATTAAAAATCAGAAAATGTGTCTCGTCTCCAATGCCATTTTGTTTTTTCTGGATAAGTTGAAACATTGAAATGTACAGAAAAGAATACACATTTACCTCTAGGATGGTTGGTACTTGTCTTTATTTCCTAGGGCTGCCATAACTAAGTACCACAAAGTGGGTGACTTTAAAGAACATTTTTATATAGCAGTGTTTTTTTAGTTTCTTTTCGTTTCATTTCGTTTTAGTTAAGCTTAGAAATGCCTTTCCTCTCCTGAGATCACATTCATTTATATTCCCTGTTAGTTCTCTTACGGTTTCATGTTTTGACAATTCTTTAATCAATCTGGAGTTTATTTTGGTACATGTAGTCAGGTAAAGATCCTTCCACATTGATTTTTTTCTTAATGAGTTATCCCTCTTACCCCTTTTACTAAGCGGTCCATCCATTTCTTTCCTCCAGTGACTAGGAACGCCCCCATATCATACACAAAATTCCCTTTTGGGTCTGTTTCTAGACTACATTTATTAGTTTCTCTTGACTTGAGCCCATGCTGAACTGTTTTAATTTTACCTTGCCTGGAATTGTTGTTACGTCCATCGAATTGTTTCCACCATCCTCACAGTCCTTGCCATGTTTAAGCCCATTGTTGGAGCCACTATGTCAGTCCATTGCATCGAGAGTCTTGCTCTTTATCACCGAACCTCTACCTTACCAAGCATGATGTCCCTCTCCAGGGCCTGATCCCTCCTAATAACATGTCCAAAGTATATGAGATGAAGTCTCACCATCCTCGCCTCCAAGGAGCACCCTGGCTGTACTTCTTCCAAGACAGACCTGTTCGTTCTTCTGGCAGTCCATGGTATATTCAGTATTCTTCACCAACACCGTAATTCAAAGGGATCAGTTCTTCTTCAGTCCTTTTTATTCATTGTCCAGCTTCTGCATGTGTATGAGGCGATTGAAAATATCCTGGCTTGGGTCAGGTGCACCTTAGTCCTCAAAGTGATTTCTTTGCTTTTCAACACTTTAAAGAGGTCTTTAGCAGCAGATTTATCCAGTGCAATATGTCATTTGATTTCTTGACTGCTACTTCTGTGGGTGTTGATAGTGGAAACAGTAAAATGTGGATCTAAGTTAGATGAAGTCTTTGACAACTTCAGTCTTTTCTCCATTTGTCATGACGTTGCTTATTGGTCCGGTTGTGAGGACTTTTGTTTTCTGGTATTAAGATATAGTAATTTCCTCATCAGTCGTCTTTTTAAAATATGTTCTTCATTTCTCCTTCTGTCTATTCCTCTGTTGACTTTTCGACTGATTTTGTTGGGCTGATGGACATGACTTCTGTCTCCCTTCATAATCCTGTTAAAAAGGTTGGACAAGACAAGTCCAGTTAGTTGATTATATTCTATTGTGGACGTTTTCCCCCAGGTTGACTTTGATTCCTGATCAGCGTTCTTTGGGCCAGTATTCCCAGGTACAAGACACTTACCATACTATAATCAGATCCTATTTCCAGAATGTTCACCAGGATTTCATGACAAACAGAATCAAATGTCAGTCTCTAATACTTCCCTGATCTACCAGTTCAGTATTAGAAATAGAAGCAGTACTTGTATTATTCGGAAAAAAAAAAAAAAAAATTAGAGAAAGAAAGAAGTTAGTCTCTCTCTTGTTCTGTATTTGGTAAACTTACTATGTCCACTTCTAATGATTCATTGCTTTCTTTTCTAAGTGCTTTAAAACAACTGTTAATAATTTTAGATTTTTGTCACATATAATGTTCTAGTCTGTAATTTTCAGATTTTGACACCATTAACAATCAGAAAATGTGTCCCTCTCCAGTGCTATTTTGTTTTTTCTGGATTAGATGAAACATTGAAATGTGTGGAAAAGAATATACAGAAAGGTTAAGCAGTGACCTGTAGAGTGATTGGTGCTTGTCTTTGTTTCCTTGTTTTTGTTAGGTGCTGTGGAGTCGATTTTGACTCAGCGACCCCATGTGACAGAGTAGAACTGCCTCATAGAGTTTTCTAGGCTGTAATCATTATAGGAGCAGATCGCCAAATCTTTCTCCCGCGGAACCAATGGGTAGGTTCAAACCGCCAACTTTTTGGGTTAGCAGCCGAGCGCTTAACCATTGCGCAACCAGGGCTCTTTGCTTTCTAGGCCTGCCATAATGAAATACCACAAAGTGGGTGGTTTTAAACAATGGAAATTGTTCTCTCACACTTCTGGAGGCTGGAAGTCCAAATCAGGGTACTGGCCGTGTTGATCCCTGCTGAGGGCTTCTGTTCTATGACTCTCTCCTAGTTTCTAGTGGCTGCCTTGGTGTTCTTTTGCTCCTTACAGATGCATCTGCCTTCATGGTCATATGCGTCTGTCTTCCTCCTGTGTGTGACTCTTGTTTCTGTGGCCATCCTCCCCTTTTATAAGAAACCACTCAGAAGGGACCCACCCTATTGTGGTGTGACCTCCTTTAAATCAACTGATAACAAATGGATAACCCTATTGCCAAACAAGGCCACATTCACAGATACGGAGGTTAGGGCTTCAACGTATTTTGTTGGGGGTGGGGGGTGGGGGGGGCACAATTCAGTCCATAACAGTGCTTTATCTGATTCTTCTTAGAATGGGGCTTAGAACCATGCCTGGCACACAGTAAGCACTCAACTAATAGCTGCTATTAATTATACTTTCTGCATTTTATTAACTGATTAAAAATCACACTGAAAGTCTGCCTTGAGAGATGTCATTTCTGGTTTTCCCTTCAGATGGAGCCTGGTGGAAGCATTTGAGCAGAGGCAGGTCATGCTGATCCAGTACACCATAGAGGGGTCTCTTACACTGCGATGATAGCTACGACCCATATCTGTTTTTCATGTTCTGAGAGTCTAAGTGTTCATGGAATATCTGCTCTCTGCCCAGCCCTGTGATGAGATCTGTGAGGCATTAGAAGAATTTGTATGACATAGCCCTTTATTAGTGTTATTTTAAAGCAAATTTTTGCAGTCATGACAGTTGGAGAGCAATTCAAGGCAGGGTTCGGTGGAGTAGAAATGAATGCCAAATATTTGGAGAAGGCAGTGTGGGGTAGGCATCCAAGAAGGGGGCCTTTGTTGCCTCCTGCTCACTTCTTCATCATCTTTTCTCCATGCCAAGGATAATGGTAAAGATCAGCATTGGAATTTTGGATAATGAATGACTTGATGGCACCTGGTTTTAGGCTACCTGGGGGCAAGCAACAGTTCTTATCCAAACTTTCCTGGTTCCTTTCTTTGTTTTCTAGAAGAAATTCGTTTCCTTTTATCTTCTTGGTGTCAGAATATCAGATATTTAACAGTTGAGATTAAAGAAGCCCACATTCAGGTGTTTGTAGGTGGTAGATCTGGCAGGTTGTGGGCCAAATTCCTCTGCCCTGTCGGAGCTCTTGGCCTCTTTCTGTCTTGACATCATCTCTTCACAGCCAGACCACTTGTTCCAACACTGACCTTCTGAGATCTATGCTTTGTGCTGTGTTTGCCCCAGTGAAGCTCCAGAATAGTAGAAAAAGTAAATGTTATTCACAGAGACAGTTCCAGGTTTGCCTCTGTGACAAGCAGGGACTGGGATATTAGTAAACATCATGGCCCATGGATTTGGAGCATCTCCCATACCTGTTGTTGAGGGGAGAAGTCCCTGGTCCAGCTCAGATGTTCTGTATTCCTTGCTGCCGCTATAAAGATACAGGAGACTGTGTTTGGTTTGAAGACTCCTCGAACATTTCTGTTTTGTCAGGTCTCCTCAGTGCTGTGGCAGCAGTGACACCTGGAAGAATATACTGCTCTCCAAAGAGGAGCCTCTGTCCCATTGACTCTTGGCATCTTGCCCCACATAACTCTTCTCTCTCAACTTATGTTTTGCTGCCCCATTTTGAATGTCCTGCAATTTTGGAGTTATATATCAAGAAGGTGCGTAACAGAGAGGTTAAGCCATGGACTTTGTAGCCAAGTGGCCCAAGTTCAGATTCTGCCTTTCTCACTTTAGTAGCTAACACAAGAGCTAACACTTAGATGTTAACACAAGCTCGTTATTTAGCCTGTTTGTGCCCCATTTCCCCATCTGTAACGTGGAGCAGATTGTTGTAATGTGATACAAAATGTACCAGGTTGTTGTGAGGATTAATTGAGCTAGTATATCTAAGCGTTCAGGACTCAGCCTGGCCTATATTAAGGGCCCTGTACCTTTTGGGCATTTATTTATCTACGTTGTTGAGAATCCAAGTATTCAAAACAAAGACAACAAACTCTGACTTTCTAGATAGACATTTCCATTAGGTACATCTGTTTGCATGAAGAGAAGGCTTTCTCTTGTACACTGTATTTTTATTTTGTTTAAAAACATCATAGCCAGGAGGTGGAGCTTAATTCCCCTCCCCATGAGTGTGAGCTGGACTTAGTGACTCACTTTGAATGAATAGAGTACGTGAAAGGGAAAAGAGTAACTCAACTGTGGAGAAACCTGGCAGACACCGCCTTACCCGAGTGCTCAAGTTAATGTCAGTAGTGATAGGTCATGTGACTGTCATGTGCTCCCTAATATGATGTAATGAGAAGGACACTTTATCTCTGTGGTATTCTCAGAAATCTTTGTCATTGTTGTTAGCTGCCATCAAGTCAGCCCTCGACTCATGGCTGGCGACCTCATGCACAATGGAACAAGATACTAACTGGTCCCGCGCCATCCCCATGATCGGTTGCAGATCGGACCATTGTGGTCCACAGGGTAGTCATTGGCTGATTTGCAGAAGTAGATTGCCAGGCCTTTCTTCCTAGTCTTTCTGAGTCTGGAAGCTTTGCTGAATCTTGTTCAACATCATATCAACATGCAAGCCTCCACTGAGGGACAAGTGGTGGCTGAACAGTGAGGTGCATTGGCCAGGAATTGAGCTTGGGTCTCCAGCATGGAAGGTGAGAATTCTACCACTGAACCGCCACTTCCCCCTGAAAAATCTATAACCCATCTTATTATGAGAAAATATCACAGAAACCCAAATTGAAGGATGCTTACAGATACCTGGCCAGCACTCTTCCAAAGTGTCAAGGTCATGGAAGGCAAGGAAAGACTGGGGAACTGTCACAGATTAGAGGAACTGAGATGCGGCTACTAACTGCAATGTGGGATCCAGTTTTGGATCCTGGAACAGAAAAAGGACGTTAGTGGAAAAACTGGCGGAGTCTGAATAAAGTCTGTAGTTTAGTCACAGTACGGTACCAATGTTAATTTCTTAGTTTTGACAAATGTACCAGATGTGAGGCTTTAAGATGTAAACATTAGAAGAAGCTGGGTAAAGCGCATATGGAAAACTCTCTGTTGTCTTTGCAGTTCTTCTGTAAATCTAAAATTATTTTAAAAACTAAAGGTTTTTTAAAACCACATAAAAATAATACATGCTTGTTTAAAAAACATATTTAAAGAAATGAGAAGAATATGATACAAAAGTGGAAGCCCCACCCTGCCTCCCACTCTCCTATCACGCTTCCCAAGGACAGCTACTATTAACAGTTGCTGTTCCTTCCAGACTTTTTTCTAAGTACATGTACACATTTTTATTAAAATCTTAAATAGCCTTTTTACTCCTACTCTGATTATATGCCTTAGATGTTTAAACCCTTTTTATTTTTGTACACCTATTTTCCAAATTAATTCCGTTTTGGACATATTTGGCTCTTCCCTGAGACTTACTTAAAATGGTGTTTGTTCAGCTAGTGCTTAATTTTATTTTCCACTCATACTTCTAACCCATCCAGGTCCCATTTATATTGCCTCTGCCCTTGCCAGTCTTTGCAAAGCCTCCCAAATTAGCATCATCTGAGAATTTAATTAACTTTCTGTTTACTAACTCTATCCTTTCAAGATAATTAATGAGGATGTTAAGTGACACTGGACCTGACATTGCTCCCAGTGGCACCTGAGCAGGCACCTCCCTGAATGCAGCCCTGGGGATTGTGAGCTCCTCCTCTTACCCTTCAGCCAGCATCTACGCCGCGTGGGTCCAGGTACCCATGGCAAATGTTTGCTTAAAATCAGGCTTTCATGCCTTGCCTTTTATCCACTCGTTTTCTGCTTTGTTAATTAAAAAGCCTCATTTTACTTAGAGTGGAATGCTTACATTTTGTGCTATTCCCTAGACAGAGTCTACATTACCAGGCTTGAAATTAAACTAGTTGAGAGAGTCAGGTGTCACAATTCCCTTTTGTTCCTGTAAAAGTGGCAGCAGAGTGTCTCCTGCATTCCTCCCTCCGCTCCCCCCACCCCCCGCCCCAGCCTTCTACTTAATCCAGGAAACTGGAGGTGATTGTTGATCCAGAATTCAGCATTGCCGACTAGAACTTTCTCCAGTGATGCAAATGTTCAGTATCTACGCAGTCCAGCACAGTCACTGCTGGCCACATGTGACTGTTGAACATGTGGAATGTAGCGAGTGTGACTGAGGAGGTGAATTTTGTATTTTATTTAATTGTAATTAATTTAAATAGCTGCATGTGGCAAGTGACATCTTTTATCTGGCTTGGGCTTTCGGTGGCAGGTCTGAAACCCTCCCAGCAGTTTCCATGCCCTCCAGCAGCTTCCTTCCCTGACAGGGAGGTAAACTGATTTCACCACCACACTCAGCAAGCTGTAATTAGGAAGATAACTTTTCCGAAGGAAAAAGATGTTACTTTCTAAATCCAAATGTAAATGACTTGGATTATCCGTGTCACTGAGCGCTTCATTCATGCAAATAATTGAGAATTGACAGTGCCCTTTTCCCTCAGTTACTTCCTGATAGTTCCATGTGTTACAATGGAAGAAACAAGGAGCCGTTTTTAAATAGCTATGTTAATGTCCTCATTAATTTTACCTTTTTCTACCAATTAACAAATATTAACTCCTATAGCAGAATTAAGCTGGCTTTTCTTGGGAAGCCACATTGGTTCTTAACTCCCTTACTGCCTGTGTCAGGGGTAGCTTAGCTTTTTGCCTTCAGTAGAAGCACTATGTTGTTCTAGGGCGTCTTTGTACTGGGTTATTTATGGTGTAGCCTGGTGTGGTGTGGCAAATGCTGACCAGAACAAGAAGAAGCAGAGTCACCTTTTAGGTTGTTGTTGTTGGCTGCCATTGAGTCATGCCCTGATTCATGGCGACCTCATGGGCAACAGAACAAAACACTGCCCGCTCCTACACCATCCCCGTGATCGATTGCGGATTAGACCGTTTGATCTGTAGGGTTTTTGTCGGCTGATTTTTGGAAGTAGATCACCAGACCTTTCTTCCTAGTCTGTCTTAGTTTGGAAGCTCTACTGAAACCTGTACAACATTGTAGCACCACACAGGCCCCCACTGACAGACAGGTGGTGGCTGCCCATGAGGTGCATTGGCTGGGAATTGAAGCGGGGTCTCTGGCGTGGATGACGAGAAATCACTGCCCCCCTCCCCCCACTGACTTCCAGGACCACCACTTAAAAGCCATGTTCTCTTATATACACGTGGGGTTGCCGTGAGTCAGAATCGACTTAGTAGCAACTGGTGCTAGTCTCTTATATACATGGTGCAACCTAGGGCTGCAAACCCAGATGCCTCCAGGAGCCACATAGGATCATAAAGGGGTGACTAGTGCTGAGCAGGAGACTGCCTGTCCCGTCTTATCTAGATTTGGTGACTTGAGGGAATATGGAGTGAGTGCAACCAGATACTCCTTTTTTTTTTTTAAAGCAGAGGCAGAAAATCTAAATTGTTGGTGAAATCGGCAGAATTTACCATGTTAACTGTTAATTAAGAATGTCGAAAAGCCCTTAGGGTTATCCAGTTCATACGTATGGGCTGCCCAGTCACTGCCAGTTTGCCGTCTCTGACTTAACTGTCTCCTCTGTCTATTCAACAGCCAAGAAAGGTACCAGCCCTCCTTAGTCTCACAGGTGGTTGGAGGATCAGCTGAGATGATGAATAGTCAAACCAAATCTATAAAGTGCTAGATGCATATAAGATGGCATTATTGAGAAAATGTTTAAGTATTTTTCTAAATCCAGACTTTCCAACTACTCATTCTTGGAGGTCCAGATCATTGCTAGCTTGTCCTTTTAAGAGATGCTTGGGGAGTAAGAGCATGTCGTATAGGAAGGGGTGTGGATGGTGGTGGACTCATTTTTCACCACCTCATTTCTGCTCACGGGCTATTTAAACCTGGTTTATTCTCAGATACTGGAGGGCACAAAAGAAGACTACTTTTTGTTGCTGTAAGTAATGTCATCAGTAGGTTAGCTAACAGTTGCATCAGTTATAGGTGTTGTTAAGCTCTGAATCAATGTATAATCTCAGCCTTTCTTCCTGTGTTACTCGCCTTAGTTGTATAATGAGATGCAGAGCTCAAGCGTGAGTGCATGCAACTGGAGAGCACGCTCATGTGCAGGTTTTCACATTTGAAAGCATGAACAAGCATGAAGGTGAATTGTTCTGGAGTCATTACATAATTCAGAGTTAAAAGGTACTTGAATAAGTGTTGACCTGCAGTTTGAAACAGCTTATTTTTGTATGAAGTTTGCAACCCTGCTCTTACTGGAGTTTCAAAAGTTAGAAGAAACTTATTTTGCTTAACAAAGTGTATGTGTACATGCTCTCCAGCTCTTCATTAGGAGTAGACAAACAATATTCCAAACAATTAGGTGAATTTTCCAGGAAGTTTTAGATCAGGGCACCACCACAGGGTGGAATCCAGCCAGCTACCTGTTTTTGTAAATAAAGTTTTATTGGAGCACAACCACACTTGTTTGTTCAAAGGTTGTTTGTGGCTGCTTTTGTGCTGTGACTGCAAAATGGAATCATTGCAGCAGAGACTGTATGACCCACAAATCCAGAAATATTTAGTATCTGGTCTAGATGATACAAGAGTGACTTGTAAAATGCTGTATTTTTGTGAATTCAGAGGAAACTGTGGAGTAAGAAATTATTCTATCCAAACCATCCTTAAAAATGGAATTGTGGTCAGCTCAGTTGGCTCTGGTTTCCTTCTGTGATCTTAATAATTTGCTTATTAGATGTTGAATGCAATGACCCTGGTTTCATGGTAACTAAGCCTGCATCAGCTTCTTGCTAATGTACTGCTAGTCATTTTATTCAGTAGACTGAATAGCTTTCAACGTTTCTATGGGAAGGACACTGCTCATTAGTGGATGTGTTCAGCCTTCAGCTTAGCTAAAATCTGAAAGCTTTCTCAACCTGAAACAGTGGGTAGTATTCTAAATGTTAAGTAATATAGCTCTCTACAAAGACAAAGTGCTTCCCATTCATTATTAGCTGTGCTCAATCGTCATTCTTCACGATAACACCATGAAGTAGGTTCTTAGTATTGCCATCCATATTTTATCACTGGAGCGGGAAAGGAAGGGTGGCTTGCTGAAGGTCACATAATAACAAAGCCCACTGGCAATTTGTGTCATCTCATGAGTCATGCTGGCGCTGGTGAATGCAGCTGGCACCAGTGGGACTTATACCCAGAGGCAAGCTAGTCCTCCTAACAGGTTCTTGCCTGGCAAAACCGGATGATTTCATTAGCGAGGTAAGTGAATGGGTGATCAAGTAATTAATTCGCCTTTGTGTAGACCTAGGACCTGAACGAAATCAAATGGTGGGGAAGACTTGCTGCTTCTTCAAGTTCCTCTTTCAGCCATTTGTTATCACCTGACAACTTCTTCCTTTTGATTTTGATTTACCATTTATGAAGCACGTTCCTGTTGATTTACTCACTCGAGCCTCATGGCCTGTCAGTGGGTGGTGGCATTATTTCACAGTTTACAACTGAGGAGCCAGCTAGTGTCAGAGCCTCTCTCCTCTGCCTGGCTTCTCACTCCCATTCCCAGGCTTTCTTCATAGGATGACCTGGGTCCTGGGCAGTGAGTGCTGAGTGTGAGGGTGCATGGTCCCTGCCTTCAACAGCCTTGCTGTCCCATTGGGGAATATGCCACAGACATAAAGCTGATAACCAGCACTCAGGGTGTCAGTGTGAAAAGATCTGATGAGAGATCAAGACATCGAGTTCAGAAGAGAAAGAATCACTGTAGGCAGAAATAGGGTGGAAGGTGAGGTGTTTGGAAAGTAGAGTAGAATTTGGATGAACTTGAACGGAAGTATACACAGGAGGGAATGGCATGAGCCAACACACAGACATACGCACACACACAAATAGACACACATACACATATGCGCGCGCACACACACACACACACACACACACACACACAAATAGAAGAGACCACTAAGGAATAGAGAGTCAGCAGAACTGGCTGTGGGCATAAGGGTGGTGCAGGGGAGTAAGGAGTGATAAGACCTGTCGTTGAGGGCCTTTCTCAAGTACAGAGAATGATGAAAATAATGCTTAGAGAAGATTAATTAATCTTGTGGTGTTGTGAGGGATTAAAGTGTGAGGAAGCAAGAAGCAGGAACACAGACAAATGGGGAATAAATGAATCAGAAGCTGGAAGACCACTATAGAAATTCAGATGCCACTAGAAGCTGGGGCTAGCTGCTGGTTCCTCTTCCCTTATATTATTATAATCTGGAAAGATCATCGAACAATTTGTGTTTTAAGATTTAAGCCTTTAAAATTCCTACTAAAAAATATTTTTTAAGTCCCCACACAATATATTAATTCTTGCAACACCAAGGCTACTGCATTTAGGATTCCAAAAAGTCATCAGCTGCCAATTGGGGGGTTGGCTGCATCTTAATACTACACCCATTTTTGTGCCCATGTCAAGGTGCACCACTAATATAGTAACTACTAATGTCTATCCCAATAACCCAGTTGCCATCAAGTTGATTCCAACTCATGGCAGCTCCATGTGTGTCAAGAGTAGAACTGTGTTACGTAGTGTTTATAACGGCCGATTTTTCAGAAGTAGATTGCCAGACCTTTCTTTCAAGGCAGCTCTGGGTGGATTTGAACCTCCAGCCTTTCGGTTAGCAGTCAAGTGCGTTAACCATTTGCACCACCCAAGGACTCCACTAATGTGCATAATGCATATCACAACTTCCCAGTGCTTTAGAGCTGATGGGACCTCAGAGATCCATCACTCTAGTCCTACCTTGCCCCAACCTTGTCTGCCCCCTCCCAACCCCTACCATTTTGTTCAGAGAAATGTTCACAGTTGCCAGTTTTTTGGATAGTTTTCTGAAGCTTCAGTTTCACTGAGGAAAATATCTCGTGATTCTCCAGCAGGTTTTGTAAACCATCACCTCTCCAGAACAACTTTATAACTATGTACACTCCCAGCATATGTTTACTGTTCGTCTCCTCTCATCACTGTTTCTTGTGTCTGATAGAGTAGAATGAACTGACTGAGTGTAAGCAGAAGGTTTCCTTCAATCTGAACTCACTGATGGAAAATCTCCCCATATTTTACCATTTAAAATAGGGTAAAAACAAACAAAAAACAACTCACTGATTGGCCTTGCAGCCTCATTCCATTAAGCAGCTTGAGAGCAGAACTGTCTTTAGGCCTAGTTGCTTGGAAATCCCGGGAAGGACTCTGCTGTCAGTGGGCAGGCCAGCAAGTCAGAAGGCTGGGGAGCCCAGAGTTGGGGCATAAACTGAAACGGGAAGGAGGCTTTGCATTCAACTTCTGAAACCATAATGGAAGACCACCGCTTTGCACAGGTCTTAGAATTTGCCAATAGATGAAAATGAAAGACTTAGCTAGGCAGCTGTTCCTTAGGTAGTTGTAAGAATTGGGGGCCCAGAGAATGGCAGTTCTAGGCAGCAGTCAGTCAGATAGGACAGGAAATTCAGGAAGAAAATCAATATGAACGTGTGTGTATATAAAAGTCCTCATTCTAACTCTTCAAGTCTACAGACAAACTATTCATCCTTATGTTCCAAGAACACCAGTTTAACCATCTGCTTTCAGGTATCTGAGCATTATCACACCACTGCACTGACTTGTGTAGACATTTTTAGTTGAGACCTAACTTTGTTTTTGTTTTTAATTTATAAAGGTGTGATAGGCACAGCCAACTCATATTTGAATTATTCCTCTTGAAAGCCATCTGTCTTCTATCCCTGTCTCATGTGATCTTCTAGATGTTCTCAGTATATCCAAGTGTTGCAATTATTCATTAGTTTAATAATAAAAGAGGTCTTGTTAAAAAAAAGGATAGCAATATTAACCTATGTAAATAACATAGTAGATATGTAGAAGAAATAGAAGGATAGAAAGATCATGACCAATTAAGTTAAAAACTGACGAGTCCCTGTCTTCTGGCAGAGGGACATTTTGGCTGATGCGGGGTGGGGAACATTTTTGAGATCCCTATACTAAAAAAATTAAGTCACTAAGTGAAATCATTTATAGTAATTCTATGGTGTTACAAAACCTTGTTTAAACAGGCAGCAGATACAAGCAAATGTACTTATTCTCTTCAGTCCCCAACCTCCCATCCTGGTCATCAAGGAATGTAGACTTTGGTCGAAGTCAGGTGAGGCATACGCGCAGAAGAGTCATTGGTGGTGCTGATGGGGAGTCACCTGTGCTGTGGTGCCCCTGAGGACACAGAGTTCTAGCTCAGGTGTGATGGGGGAAGGCTTCCAGGAGGTGCCATAGGCCTGCCCTAGTAATTATGAGAATGTTAGCAGGAGGAGGAGATGGTCAGGGAGGTTTCCAAGCAGGAAGAGGCGTCGTGACCAGAAAGATCAGGGCTGGTGAGTAGGTGGGGGACTACCACACGTTGAATTTTATGTGGACAGTGGAATGAGGTAAAGAGATGAATTATGATGTGAAGGAAGTGAGTTTGGACTAGATTAGATAGTATATTGGTTCCCTGGGGCTGTTGTAGCAAATTATCAATCAGGTTGGCTTAAAACAACATAAGTTTATTCTCTCTCAGTTCTGGAGGCTTTAAGTCTGAAATCAAGATGTTGGCACGGCTATGCTCCCTCTGAAAACTCTAGGGAAGAATCCTCTCTTGCCTCTGCCTAGCTTCTGATAGCTCCCGGCAGTTCTTGGTGATCCGTGCTTTGTAGTTACACCACATCAGTCTCTGCCTCTGTCTTCACATGACCTTCTTCGCAGTGTGTATCTCTGTGTGTCTCTTCACCTCTTCTTATAAGGACACCAGTCATTGGATTTAGGGCTATCCTAATCCAGTGTGGCCGCATCTTAACTAATTGTATCTACAAGACCCTATAGTAGGTCACATTCTGAAGTTTTGGTGGACAAGAATTTTTCAAAAACACTATTCAACCCACTAAAGATAGGTCTTGAATGACAGCCTAAAGACTAGGGGTAAAAATGGGGCATTAGAGGCTTTTTCCTCTCTTGTTCAGACTTCCAGTCAATAATTTTTAGGCACCTGCTACAGATCAGGAGGTGTGTCGAGTACTGAGGATAGAAGAATCGACATGACCCTAGTCCATGAGATGCTGTTCACAGTGTGGTGGAAGAGGAAGGGGTGGCTTGCAACATAGTGTGGTAAGTATAGTGTAGAAGCTGCTACCTGTGGGTTGCAGGGCCCAGAGGAGCAAACGTTTGAACCTGGGAGTCCAGGGAGGCTTTGGAGAAGGATCGGCCTCTCAGCTGAGCTTTTGCACAGTGGAGGGATCTGATCTCTTTATCTGCATATTTTCCTTTTATTCCGCTCATCCTCTCACCTAAAAAAAAGAAGAAAAAACAAAGAAAACAGTTATTTTACTTCAGTCAGAATATGAGACAGTTAACTTTTGAAATTCAGTAGTGTGACCCTCTGCGAGATCTTTTCCTACTAATAAAATGGAGTTTTCACACAGGCCTCATTTCCTTGCTTTTATTATTCCCAGAGGCCTCACATTCTGGAGCACATGGATGGTAGGATGACCAGAGTCAAGAGCTAGAATGAATAGTTCCTCCTCTGGCCCAAGCACAGTGAAAATGTGGTTTTCTAAAGTATATCTTAGGCAGTGAACTATTTCTGATTTAGAAAGGACCAGCTTGCCAATTCTTTGTAATGTACAAGAAGGTCGTCCTGACTAGAAGCCAGTCTTGCCTACCCCACCCTCTAAGACAGTGTCATCAAACATGAGCATGCATCAGGATCACCTGGAGGGCTTGTTAAAAACCCACTTTCTGGGCTCCACCCCCCAGAGTTTCTGTAGGTCTGGATAGGGCCTGAGAATTTGCATGTCTGACGTTTCCCAGGGGTGCCGATGCTGTTAGTCCAGGGGCCACACTTTGAGGACCACCGCTCTGAGCTATGCAGCACTGAAAAAAAGGAACTACTGGGTTCTGGGTGGAACCTCCCTTCAGCGTAGCCCTTTCTCAGGGACTTCCATGGTGAGCTCCTTGAGGAGAAATGGCCCTGCCCAACCCATCATAGCAGGAATCAAAGTGAAGATGTACAGTGGACTCCAAGGGATGGAAGATGATCTCCAGACTCCCCATGGAGTCCTCCTGCTTGTTATTGTGAGAATTCAGACTCTTGCGATGCCCGTGCAACTTTTCAGAGGTGCCGGACCAGTCACTCTTGACTTTCCATCTTCTCGTCTGTGAAGGAGCAACCACTCTCAAGACCAAGACTTGGTCTGAGCAATTTGGATGTCAGAGCAAGGAGTAGCAGTTTTGGTTTTTGTCAATTCTCATTCCCAGCCTTACCAGGTGTGGCTGCTGAACTTCAAGTTTAGCCTTGTCCTCATTTTCTTGTGCTGGTTGGTGCTGGGACCCTTCTGTGAAAGGCCAGCCTTATGGTCTGGAAATGGTGTCGAGGAAACGAAGGTGCAAATATTCAGTGGCAACCCCGAGGGAGGCTAGCAGATACCCAGATATCCTTCAGCCCAACGATGTTCTCAGTCTTTGAGCTCACGCCCATTGGAATGATTAATTGGTGCCCTCCACTCTGCTAGACAATTAAGAAAAGCAGGAGAAGTCTTCAGTTAGACCTAATTTGGCACCATATTGTTTTCTGTTAATCTATTTTGTTTTCTGTCCGTCTGTCCCAAGGGATGGGTGCTTTGCTGCTTGCTGAAGCATGCATAACTAATGTCCTCATTAAGGGCTGATCTGTTTGTCAGGGCCATGCGAGGAAGCCAGCCTGCCAAACCTAGGCGCAAGCTGGGGCTGTTACCTCCCTCTGGGCCTTAGCCCCACCTCATTAAGCTGGTCCAGGCTATTGATTGGGAGCCTGTGTTTGGAAGAGTCTTACTTACTCCATGCATTATCTTGACAGATTGATCAGACCTGATTGAGAACCTCTTAAAGGAACGAACAGCTGTAATGGGAAAGTTGGACTCTGTCATCCGTTAGGATGATTCTGGGAGCAAGAAGAACAAGGCTGACATCTTGGAGCAATTGTATTTACAATTAACATGGCTGAAAACGATTGCCTCTATTGATCCCCCCTTCCTGCAATTACAGCCCCATTGTTTACATTCCAGCACTTCAGTTATAAAAAGGAAATTCAATAATTATTGCATTATTTAAAGTTAAAGTGCCACAGAGTTTGCTGGCTACGCTTGCTGGTTGATTTAACGTTCAGTAAAATCCATGCTGAGCTCTCCATCTTGAGGCCGAACAATATCGGCTTTTAATGAGACTTAAAAAGTAGGGGAAGGAAAGCAAAACCCAGTCCACAGGGTGTTTGTCTGGGTTATTTATGTGGGGGACCCGAAAGCAGAGCAGAGAAACTAGCCGAGTCATCGTTCACAAAACCGTCTCCCCTTTCCCACCACGTGGCAGTCCCATCCACAGGTCCCATCTCCTGCTGTCTTGACTCAGGCTCAGCTCTGCTTCCTTCAAGAAGCATCTTTCTCTTTAGACCCTGTTGGTCCCATGTTCCCCTCCCACAAGTAGAACTGTCTCCTTCAACCATAACAAATTGGTAGAATCTAAGGAGAAAGGCTGAAAGGTCTGCAGTAGCCAGAATGATGGACGCCAAAGGCATTACTTAGAAGGAATTTTTCTCTCCTGCCCCATGACATTCCCATTTTCTCTTTCAAGGAAAAAAGTGAAATAAAACACAGATTCAGCCTTTCTTACCAGGAAAGAAGCCAGCCTTGTGGATGCTCGATGCCCCTGTCCAGGTCACATGGGCTGCCCGTGCCTTCTCTCCTAATGAAGAGGATGAGGGTATTACATCGTGGGAGCTCAAGAGGAGCCTCTGGGTTTGAGCGCCACATCAGCAGCAGCTACCGGAAAGTTGAAGGGTGTGGGAGGAATTTTAATGACCATTTTATTTTTCTCATATTTGGCTGAAATTATTCCATGGGCTATGTTCCAGGAAGACATCTGGACAGGTGCACTCAGCAGGGTGCAGAGCTGGAGAGGAAAAAGCAATGCCTCATGCTTCGCCATCAAGAGTCACGCTCTCAGCGACAACCCCAGGAAATTTCAGACTGCAGGTGTGAAAGGGGAGAGGACGATGAATAGCGCCAATTCTGACTTTTATGAAGTATCTGGAGCAGGCCAGTAGCAGGCAGCTGCTTCTGCGTGACTTTTTCATTAAAGAGGTGAATTCTTGTGTGCAGGCATTGCATGATTTATCCAGTGCCATTTGCTAGAATCTGAAATACTCTTTGGGCGGGTGAAGGCTGGTACAGAGGTTTTAGGCCTTGGAAGTTTTCCTCCTTATAGCGGCATATCTCCATGTATCCTGACTTCAGTCTCTCCTCCTTGGCAGTTGCTGTTGGAGATGCAGCAGTGATTCTTAAAGTGTAGTCCCAGAATAGCAGCAGCAGCAGCATTTCCTGGAAGACTGTTAAAAATGCAAATTCTTGGGCCCTACCCCAGACCTGCTGAATGAGAAACCACTGGGGTGGCCCAGCCATCTGTGTCCTAACAAGCCCTCCAGGTGCTTCAGATGCACGCTCAAGTTAGAGAACCACTGAGCTAGAACACCACCTGCCTCATTACCACCGAGCCCACGGTGTTGTACCTGCCAGTGAGAAGGGAGGAGGCGAGATTTGAGCCCTAGGTAGAAAGGCGATAATGGTGCCAAGTATTTGGGTAGTCACCCTTCCCGTCTTCTGAAGGGTTTTCATATGTGTTTTCTCATGTGCTTCTTAAATCACCTAGGAAGACAGGGCAAGTATAAAGATCACCATTTTACAGATGAGTTAATGTGCCTGTTAATGACAACCAAGCAAGTGTTTTTTCTGTGGTGTTGACTGTCATGGTTTGGAGACAGAAATAAGCAAGTCCTTCAGAGTGGATTTGGGGAGCCAGCCATTTCAGCTGAGTTCTCCTTCTTGTCTCGCTCCCCATTTGAGATGTCAGCACACGTGGTAAAGAACATGGTCCTTGATTTTGTGTGCTCAAGATGAGCAAAGAGATCCAGTAAACAGATAATGGACTCGGGGTTTGGATCCTGGCTCTGCCTACGTTGGCAGCATGACGAGACAAATTACTTACTTTCTATGCATTGGAGTTTCTTTACTGTCAAGTGGGGATTCCTCTTTGGTGCTTGAGGGGATGGTTCTAAGAAGAGAAATGTCAAATGGGTAATTTCAGTAGATGCTCATTTCCATCCTTAATCCCAAAGCTTAATTAATTTGAAAAATAATGATAGTAATAATAACAGCTTTATTTATTTTAGAGGCTGCACTGTGTGTGAATTACCCCACCGAGTCCTCCCAGCAGTGCTATATGAGGAGGTTTTGTTAATTGTCCCCATTTTGCAGATGAGGAAACTGAGGCTCAACAAAGAGTACATCCCTTGCCCAACATAGTGCAGCAAGGGAGAGCCAAAGTGAGGGTTTTCCACCAGGCCATCTTACTCTGGATTGTGCCTTAACTGCTGTTACTAACAATTTGACTTAATGAGGATGAGCTAGAATAATACATATACAATGGTTTTTAAAAAAAAAAAAGATTTTTTTTTTAATTGTGGCAAAATACAACAAAATGTTCGCTATTTCAACCATTTTTACAGGTACAATTCAGTGACATTAAGTTCACCAGGTTGTGCAGCCATCACCACATGTGGTGTTTTTATTAGAATTACAGTCTTAATTTCATGGCTTGATAAGGGCAAGAGAGTTGGAAGAGGGAGACAGCGGGAGAGAGGGGTGTTGGCTGCAGGGATGTGTGAGCTGATGGCCAATGACCATTCTTCTGTTAGTCTCTCTGTGGTTAAAATAGGCAACAGGATTGAAATAAAAGCCTGGAGAAGTGGATCATGAATTTTGTAAGGTTTAGGAACCCTTTTCCAAACTTTATAACAGATTGACTATATTTTTATCTTCTTGGGCCACTTTACTTGGACTACCTTATTTGCCAAATCAACCAAGTGGAAGGCATTTGCCAAAGCCTTTCTAGTTCCCCTTATTACAAACACCATCTCAATGTGCTTGTGTTTTCTGGGCTTAGTTGCTCTCTGGGCCAAGGTGCTTTTTACAGCAAGAAGAGGTTGACCATTGCTCAGGCAATGTGGACAGATGACCCAAAGTCACCACCATGAATGATATACAAATAGAATCACATATGGCATTTTTAGTTTAGGTAGCACTCCTGGACTCTTGGTGAAGTAGTTACCATTTGAAGAGATCAAGACAGATTGATAACATGCTTTTTTTCCTTGGAAAGTCTATCATTTGAATGAGTCTTGAGGCCATGAGCAAAGGGAAGAACACAGAATACATGTTTCCCTAAGCATCTTCCTCCCTCTCCTACACTCTGAGCATCAGTGTGTTGGAGAGGAAAGATTAAATCTTAAGGGTTGAAAAGTATGTGGTAAATCCCAAAGTGTTTAGGCAGAACAATTAAAAGCTGTAGACATCAAAAGGAAGAAGCAGCTGGAAAGCAGTTGGTGCAGAATGGGAACCAAAAAACCAACCCCCTTGCTGTCAAGCTGATTCTGACTCATAATGACCCTATAGGACAGAGTAGAACTGCCCCATAAGGTTTCCAAGGAGTGGCTGGTGGATTCGAAATGCTGATCTTTTAGTAAGCAGCCGAGCCCCCGGGCACATTGATATTTGACCTTCGGCTGCATCCTGAAGGAAGGGCAGGGTGTGGCTCAGCAGTATGGAACTAGCAAGGCATTCCAAGGTGGAAAATGGCCTGCACTCGGATACTGAGAGTGAACTATCATGACTGTTCTAGGAGTCTGGCCTAGAAATCAGAAAATAGGTCAGAGTGACCCAAACGGACTGATCTAAGGGAACATTTTTACTTCCTTTCACTTGTTCTTGTAAATCATAGTTGAGCTTGTATCTTATGGTATCTGCAGGGTTCCTACAATGAAGTAGGACTGAATTAGCATGTGTAAGGACAAGGGCATGAGTGGATGAAAAACCAACATTAAATAGAAAAGAAAAAATATATATATATATCAAGGTTGACCTGCGAACCGTCCTAAAATGTGACATTAAATTTAGAAATTTAACACAGCCTCACTGATTAAAAAATTAACTGCCCTCACCCCTAGTTGCATTAGACCTGATACAGTTTCATTTTTAGGCATTCAAGGTGGATACCTAGCTCTGGGCAGTTTTTTGTTCAAGAACACTCCCGTGGTCAGTGCTGTGATGACTGTGGGATTGGAGTCAAGTCCTAGGTTCAAGTCCTGTTTTCTGCCATGCTCTGTGTGACCTTGGGAGAGTCACGTGACCTCTCCGAGCTTTGGATTCCTCTAAGAATTGGAGCCAAATGCTCCCTGCCTCATTGAGCTGTAATGAGGAAGTGAAAGTTTGTGTAGGTGGTTCGTCAGTGGCAAAATGCTGTGTGTGTATACGACGGTTAATGAACACCCACTTGCGGCTCCTTTATTTCATCTTACGATGTTGGGAATTAGAAAACGGAACTTGGAAGTGTAATCTAGAACCCTGGGTCCTTATCCTTTTCCCATTCCTTTTCACTGGAATTGTTAATAGATTTTTATATAGTCGTCTCCCCAAAGGGAGAAGCCAAAGACCTTGTATACAGGGATTGGCAGTTTTTCCCTCCGGAGGGAAAGCCAACAGTGGCTTCTCCATCCTGAGACCTACAGTTTTTTGGACTGCAGGAGAGTGATAGACAGGCCCCGTCTCCTCTGCCTCAGTGGTGCCGTTCAGAGCCCTGACGGGTGTTTTGTGGGGCAGGAGGCTTTCTCCAGAACATCCTGCTATGGGCTTTCTTCTCCATTCGTTAGGAGGTATCTGGTTATCCCCCAAACCAGTTGCTGATTCATGGCAACCCCACGTGTGTCATAGTAGAACTTGTTCCATAGGATTTTCAGTGATTGATTTTCAGGAGCAGATCGCCAGGCCTTGCTTTTGAGGTGCCTCTGGGTAGACTCGAACCACCAACCTTCAGGTATAGTCCATTTGCTTGGAGGAATGCTTGGGAGCTGCTTTACTCCAGCAGAGAGCCTTACTGTTTTCATTTGCTCTCGGAAGAGTTGGGCTGTGTGTGCTGCAAAGTGTGGCAGGAGGGTGTGTGTGTGTTTATAGTAACAGGTGTTATTCCCCGAGAAAGCTTGATTTGTGATTCGTGTGTGTGTTTATCAGAATGTACTTTGTTCATCTCAACTTTAAAGAGGAAGCTTTGACAAAACCTGATCAATATTTTGCATTCCATGCATGAAGAACCAGATGTTAGAAGTTTCCTATCGTTGAGGAGGAGGAGGGAGTTGGGGCCCCTCCAGATTTATAGAAATCGATGTTCGCTGACAGAAGTTGGTTAGTTTTCCTGGGAAACAAGTAACAGGAACACATTTTTTTTTGATTTTTACGATGAATTGTTTTCTAATGAGAGCCCTCTTTTTCGTCTCTTTGACTTTCAATATTTGGCCAGGATGAATGAGAACAACATATTAATGGGATTGGATCCCACAGAGTAACACAGCCTGGCTTCTTTTCTTTTCTTTCATGTTTAATTATTAATTTGCTTTTTGCAGTCAACCTCACGTGCCAGACTCATTATTGAAGGTACCTCTTGCTGCAGTAAGGGCTTCTCCCTGAACGTGACCCAGGAAGAAAGTCAGATAGATGTGGAATGTTAGACATGTCCATGTCAGGAGCACAAGATGTGTCGTTGTCACGTGTCAAATGTGTCATTTTCCAGCTAAACCAAGGTGGGGATGAGCATTTTAAAATGGAAGTAGCCAAACCAAGAACCAGGAAGAGGTGCAGGAAAAGATTTCTTTGAGCAGTACCAGTAGAGGCCACGCCAGCCTTACTTCCAATACAGGGCACCAGCCACCTGTCGTGTGCCCCTCAGATTCCAAGTTACTCACAATAAGGACAGTCTGTTATCTGCTGCCCAGTGGTAGTTTGTAAATATTGGAGCTTGTTGGGCTGTTACACCGCTTCCAGTTGTGAGTCAAACTAGATGCTTATTTCCTTCTTATTATAAGTCATTATGCCTCTTTGAGTTTTCAGAAAGTGAATCCTATTGCCAAGTGTCGATACTTCTTTTAGTGAAAACTAATATGCATTTGCAGTTCATCTAAGCCAGTCTCTTCAGGCGCTTTTTAAGCAAGCCAGTGAGATTAGGGATAATAGAGAAAACTTTATGCAGATTCAAGATTGTTACAGGGAGAGGCTGGCCTATTGAGTGAGTTTAGATGGACCTCAGTTGCTACTCTTCTTTATCTAGGTTGATCTTCCTTTCTTGATTTATTATTCGGTTGTCCTTCCCCGTGAGTATTTTGTGGGTGGTAGTACTGGTCGTTAGCTACCGTAAGTTGGCTCATGGTGACCCCATGCACAATGGCATAGAATATTACCTAGTCCTGTGCTGTACCCATGATTGTTGCAGATTAGACCCTTGTGATCCATAGGGTTTCCAGTTGGCTGAATTTCAGAAGTAGATCCCCAGGCCTCTCTTTCTAACCCGTCTTAGTCTGGAAGCTCTGTTGAAACCTCTTCGGCATCATAGAAACAAGGCTCCACTGACGGATGGGTGGTGGTTATGTATGAGGTGCATTGACTGGGAATCAAACCTGGGTCTCCTGCATGGCACGCGAGAATTCTGCCACTGAACCGCCAATGCCTCCAGTTTGTAGGTGCATACTGATTTTCCTTGACTGAGGCAGATCCCTTTAGTTTTTCAGTCATTCAGGCAGTGTATTCTCTTAAAGGTATTCAAGCCAAAGGGATGCCTTCCTCATATCCCCATGGCACGTCCTCTGAGTCACCACCGTCACTGCTGTAATCACTTGCAGGTTAAACCCCTAGGAGAGGGCATATTCTGTGTATGTGTTTGACATAGTGTCTCATGTGCTACAGATGCTTAGAATCGAGCTGAAACAAAACCCCGCCAAAAGTATAGCCAGTTCTCTCTGGGTCGATGTGTAGACTGCCTCACTCTGCCCTAGCAACAGTTGTTTAAACTCCACCTGTGACCTGACGGAGGTGAGCAGTTAGGAATCTTTAAAACAGAAGAAAGAGAAATGGAAAAAGTAAGCCAAGTCTGAGTCCCCTGTATCGAGGCACAGAGAGGGTTGGGGAAGTCAGGATTTGTGCAGGAGAAAAATTTCCTGCCTGGCGAGGAGAGCCAGAACTCTGAAAGGAGGCAGCTTCTTTATTGAGTGTACCACTGGGATCTGTGCCTTGGTGGATTTTTCATATATTACAGTGAATTTAATTAAATATATTGTGATCCCAGTTGAGGGTATTCTAATTAGCTGGGTCAGGAACAAATTATTCTCCCTCCTTCTCCAAATGAAAACATCTTCTACTTGCTTCTGCAAGAAAAGCCATGTCCTTGGCTGAATGACTTGCCCTGTGGAGTCCTCATCTGCCCCTTTAGCCCCACCCCTCCTGCAGCTTTTTATTAGGCAGGTTTCAAGGGTGGAATTTAGGGATGGGTCTCTTGGGGAGTTGTGGCCAGCAGGGTCATGAGGTTGACGGTTACGTAGCTCAAGGACTAGAAATGATGGGATGGCATGGAGGTCCAGAGATGAGGAAATCCACCCCTGCTGCCGGCTTCGGGTCCCTGTTGGCCCCAGGTCACACAGCCTGGGAAGTAACAAGTGAGAACGTAGGTGTAGGTATTTGGTGAGAACAGGATTTGTCAAGTGCGGGAAGACATCAGGAGACCCAGGTTGTGAGCAGAAGTTTGGGGTGGGATGCGACCTTTATGAGCTAGGTATCTCCTAGAAACTGAGGAGTAGGCTATTCTGGTTTTTTTTTTTTTTTTTTTAGTGCGTTAGAAAATGAACTTGGAGGTCGAAGCAAAATTTTGAATTAAGCTTTGGTGCAAGTCTATAAGAAAGAGCCCTAAATGTTCCCTATACCAATATCAGTGGAAGAGGCTGAGGTTTTCCTTGCCCCTTTCTCCCATTTTCTTTCATTTGTTTCCCCACTATTTGTGACCATGTCCTTTCCAAAATAGCTCTCATGGCAGACACAAGAATTTGTGGCAGTACAGGAGATTGTAATTTACGAAGATGATGAGCTCGAGCGTAGACTTGTTTTGGAATGTCTTGACCGTATCAATTTTTTTTAAAAGCAGGAGTTCCCAGTATGATGTTTATTTCAGGTCAGGATTTATAGAGTCCTATCACCCAAGGATTTGAGGGCAAAAGGCATTTGACGTCTCATCTCCATCCAGCGCCTTTTGGCCATGTCATCCCTCTCTTCTGGCCAGTTTGGAGATTGGAAACCCCAGCCATTTGGAATAGAAACCTCACATCCATATTAAAGTCGTATGTTTAAGATTCAGTGCCTTATTACAAGGAAAACCTGTTTCGTGGGGAGGTGATGGAGGTTTGAGGTTAGGGCCTTAGGGAGTCTCACTCTGATTTCACAGTTTATGATGCCACCAGAATCCCCTGATAGAAGTTATTGCTTCAGATTGCATGGTTATTCTCCCTATTTTTTTATTGAGTCTGTTTTAGTTGAGGCTTTCTTTTTTTTATTTTTTATTTTTATTTTTTATATTGTACTTCAGGTGAAGGCTTACAGAACAAATAGTTTCTCATGAAACAGTAGTACACATGTTGTTTTATGACATTGGTTAACAACCCACGATATGTCAACCCTCTAACTTCTCAACCTTTTTTTTTTTGGTGAAAATACACATAGCCAAAGATACACCATTTCAAAAATTTCTACATGCACAGTTCAGTGACATTGACTATGCCCTTCCAATTGTGCTGCTATTCTCACTTAAGATGAAGGCTTACAGAACAAAATAGTTTCTCATTTAACAGTTACTACACATGTTGCCCTATGACAATGGTTAACAATCTCACAACACATCAACAGTATCCTTACTCAACCTTGGGTTCCCTATCACCAGCTTCCTTGTCCCCTTCTGCCTTCTGGCCCTTGTCACTGGACTCCTGTACCTCGTTAGTCTCATTTGGTTTTACGGGGCTGTCCACTCCCAGGCTGAACAGTGAACCTCGGAGGTAACTTCACCACTGAGCTATAAGGGTGTCTGGGGGCCATACTCTCGAGGTTTCTCCAGTCTCCTTTAGGCCAGTAAATCTGGTCTTTTTTTTTTTTTTTTTGTGAGTTAGAATTATGTTCTACATCCTTCTCCAGCTCTGTCCAGAACCTTCTGTTGTGATCCTGGTCAGAGCAGTCAGTGGTGGTAGCTGGGCACCATCTAGCTGTACTGGACTCAGTCCGGTGGAGGCCTTGGTAGCTGTGGACCATTAGTCCTTTGGACTAATCTTTTCCTTGTATCCTGTTCTCTTCATTCTCCCTTGCTCCCGAAGGGATGAGACCAGTGGAGTATCTTAGATGGCTGCTCACAGGTTTTTAAGACCCCAGACACTACTCACCAAGGTAGAATGTAGAACATTGTCTTTATAAACTGTGTTATGCCAATTTAGCTAGATGTTCCCCAAGACCATGGTCCCCACAGCCCTCCGAGTTGAGGCTTTCTTAAATATAATTCTTTTGGTCTTGGTGATCTAAGACAGAAGTTTCTGGCTCTTGTACAGGTCTCCTACTCCTTGGTCCAGGCCAAACTCTTGCTCCCAGGAATATCCTGGTGGAGTTTTTGGCTTTTGGAGGGCCGTGTGCAGAAGTCAGGGAGAATGAACGTTGCTAAAGTCCATCTTTTTCCTTTATATCGACTTCATCAGACCCTTCTTCTCCACTGGGATGCAGCCTCCAGAAAGCATTGCCTTGGCATGGCCCCTTCTCCTGAAATCCTCTACAAGGAGGTTTATCTTAGAGAAGGCAAATTAAAGATAAACCTTTTTTAAAAAATGAAATCGAATTTATTTCAAGAAAAGTAGCTTTTTATTATCAGTTGCAGTAATTTCTTTAACACTTACCATTGAGCTTGCTAGTTCTTGAAATTCCTTTTGGTTGTGAAATTGTTCTGGGACAGCTATTACTTGTGAGGATTTTATTTTGTTCCAAGGTTCTGCATGTTGACTGTGTTAAATAACCCATTTTAGGGGGAAGCGGAGTTTTTCCTCTATAGGGTGCACATGAAGCCCTTATCATTCTTACCTGCAAGATGGCTCCAGAGCAAATTTACTGTGGAATAGTTAAGTGACTTTACATCATTGAGAGTCTCTACCCTCCGCCAGTGATTTTTCTACAGTACTTCATGGGTGCATTCATGTTTCTTCTTCGCACAAGGTGCGAACATGCTTCTGAATCTTTCACACCTTTTCCGTAAATATGGAACCTGCACGTGTGAGCACATGAGCTTCAGAGCATTGTCATCAGAGAGAAGCACTTATGGGGTCACTCTTTTATTTCTGATGTTCCATGGACTGCAAAACATTCTAACTGGTCTACCTGCCCGGTGTCTTGCATTATATGCTTGGACAAGAAAGATTTCCAAGCAGGATCAGAAATAGTTATTAAGGCACAGACACCGAACAGAACCGTGTGGGTCAGAGAGAAGGTGAGTGTCACGATGCAGTTCCCAAGCATAATGCTCCTCAGGCCACTAAAGGTGGGGGTGAGTGATGAGGAGGACAAGGGAAGGACATGTAAAGACATGAGCACATAAAGCATTAAATTATTTGACTTTCCTCCTCCAAAAGACTGTTGGGTAGCATGGAGTAGTGAGAAATAAGAGATGTAGGTTCTAGTTCTCTCTTTCCCACTAACTGGCCGGGTGATCTTAGGTTAGTCACTGAAGCTTTTTGGGCTGTTTCCTCTGCTTCATACGCACCCAACAGAAAAATTCCTTCTCCCCCTAAAATGGATCATTTGAAATGAAGGAGATGGGCGTTCTACAGCAGGAGCATGTCAGTTCCCTTGCTGTCAGTAAAGTTCTGTGTATATGCACAACAAGGAGTCCATAGCTTTTATCACTTTCTCAGAAAGGCCCAAAACATTTATCAGTGTTGTTCTTGGATAATCTTTAAGTCTTCTTTTTCTAGCCTGGGAGCTGCTGACCTCTTCCATGATTGCTACTCTTCTTGCACTCCTGACTTTGATCCTATGAGGACCTGCTTCTGGCTGGTTCTTGGGCTTCTGTGTTCTGGAATTTGAGTACTGTGTTACACAAACACAACGGAGAGCGTACTTTTGACCATCGGATGAACTAAGCCAAGTGACCTTGAGATACTGACAGGGAACTGGTCTGAAGCAATTTATTTTTCTGTTATTTTTTAACTCAAGGAAAACCCTAATTTTGCGTTCTCCTGAAAATTAAAAAAAAAAAAAAAACCTAAATTAAAAAAAAAAATCTTAAGTTGTCTTTCTTTTGAAAAAGTCAGACAGCAGCCTTGGCTCTGTGTTAGTGATGTAGGGTGCTGTGCAGGTAGGGTGACCACGTAGTTTACCATCTAAAACAGAAGTTAGCAAACTTTTTAGGCCTTGCAGATCATACAGTCTCTGTCACGACTGTTTAGATCTGGTGTTGTATGTAGCGTGAAAACAGCTATAGATGATAACGTAAATGAATGTACGTGGCTGTGTTCCAGTAAAACTTTATTTACAAAAGCAGGCAGTGAATCAGATGTGGCCCTCAGGCTGTAGTCTGCTGACCCTGATCTAAATGAAACAGGATGCTCTGGAGAGTGAAAAGGGGGACCTTTAATAATTACGCCAGTTGACCAACAATATTATCATCGCTCTGAAAAACCCACCCAGGAGGCGGGTGTTTGGGGAGACAGGAATTGTGCATCAGTGTGGTGCTTGTCTTCAAAGAGCTTCAAGAGAGGGTACGTTGGGAAAAACAAACAACCCCTCTACGAAGCCTTATAATCAACAACCGTCTCCTTTGACCTTGGAGATGTGGCCGCAACCATGACGGGGCGGGCTTGGTGGTGGTGGCGGGCTTCAGGTGGCTCATCCAAGGTGTGTCCCTCTCCTTTGTCCCTCGCAGCACCTGCAGCAGCACGAGAGTGGCGTCGAGGGAGAGAGCTGCTACTACCACTGTGTCCTGTGCAACTACTCCACCAAGGCCAAGCTCAACCTCATCCAGCACGTGCGCTCCATGAAGCACCAGCGCAGCGAGAGCCTGCGCAAGCTGCAGCGGCTGCAGAAGGGCCTTCCCGAAGAGGATGAGGACCTGGGACAGATCTTTACCATCCGCAGGTGTCCCTCCACCGACCCAGGTGAGTGCCCTGGCAGGCTCAAAAACCAGGTGGTCCTGGGTGTTCACCTCCAGGAGGCCTCCTGAGGTCTTTGGTTTGAGGAAGACATTACTGTCACACTGGTCCTTGTGTCCATCCTGGACCTCACTGGTGACCATTGTGTTCTGGAAGGAACATACATGGATTGTTTTTTAGTTTGTTTTTAAGGCACTTAGCACTACTTTTATTCAAAATACTGGGTGTATGCTCAGCCTTAAGGAAGTCTCAAGTCACTAGCCCCATGAGCAGACCAACAGATTTTTTGTCCCCATCCTGAAATTCCTCTAGTATATATTCAGGATTCAACTTATTGGTTCAAATGGACGTAAAGCAAATGTTAAATTATGTCTGGCTCCGTATTAAGAGTAGGCAGTTTGTGACCTCAAAGTCTGGTCGGTAAAAATGAACTTGAGAGAGGATCAAAACCAAAAGAACTTGTTATTGTTTTAAAATTGTATTTAAGAGTGATTCCAGTTGTTTGTGGGTCAGTGCTGCCTGCTCCCTCCCAAGGAGAGTAGAATCCACGGATGCAAACTTGCCCGGCTTCCACCCACTGTCCTCTCATTTTGTTCAGTCACCCTTTTCTGCACCTCCTTTTCTCCTTTTTGTGAGTCCTAGCCCCACTGGGATCCCATTTGGTAGGATCATACCCTCTTTTCTGTTTTTTCTATCTTCGGGCCCTTTCTCTTAACTTGTAGGCACAAGACAGTTTCTTGTCTCTTTCAAAACAATAAAAACAAAAGTCGCTCTTAATCCTGTGTCACCCCCCGCCCCCCGAATCTTCTTTTCCTCTCAGGATTCTCGAAAGAATAATCTGTACGACTTATCTCTAGTCCACTCCTCTTCCTACCATGGCCTGTTTGCCTCCATCAGCAAACCACCCCGTCAAGGTCAGTTTGACCTTGTTTTTGCCCGACCCAGTGGCTACTTGGGGTCTTCATTCTTTTCTAACTTTCTGCAGCATTTGAAATTGTTGTTGCCCGTTCTCTTCTTGAAGCACCTTTCCTTGGCTTCCAGGGCATCTTCCTCTCTTTTTCTCCTGCTTCCCTTGACCATTGTCTGTGTCCATCCCTGGCACTTTGTCCTCAGCCTGCCCCATGGGCCAGTGTCACCCAGGCTTGAGTCCCTGGCCCTCGGCTCCCAGACCCTTAAAGTTTTATCTCCTGGTGTTGCCAGATGTCATTCAAACAGCTTCTTGGACTTCTTGGTGGTTGATGCCACCTCAGTCACTGAACTCAGTACTCTCCCCACCAGATTTATTTTTCCTTCTGACTGCCTACCTTGTTTAATGGCCTGACCAAGCTAGACACTTGGCCCTTCCTCATCCCTCCATCTCTTGCAGCATCATCTCAGCCATTGAGCCATTGTGGCCATGTGGGGTTTCTAATCTTAATGTTATAAAATCATGCACTTTTATAGTTTTCAGAGGTAAAAAGTTATATAAACTGTATTACAAAAAAATGGCATGCCCCTGTCCCATCCCACCCAGGGGAAATGGCTTTGGTCTTTTAGTTGTTTCTTCAGATACTTAATTTCCACATTTCTTAATGTGCTTCTACTGTTTTTTTTTTTATTTAAAAGAAAGTTTTAGGCATTATCTGTTGGCTTTCTACTCTGAGAGATGAAGATTTCACTCTTGTGCCATTTTCCAGACCCACCTACTGGCACTCAGTTGCACACCCCCACCCCTCCTCACACTCGTACACACTCAACTCTGACACTACCCACAGACTTAGACACTGTACCCTCCACACACCCCATAGCCTGTACACACATATGCCTTATCCATACCCCAGACACGTGCACACACACACACTCATAAATACGCATACACCATACCCACCCCCCAGCCCCCATACGCACTCCCACCTACACCCCACCCAAATACAAATAAACACTGCCCAAAAACTTGTCAGACACCACACGCATATCCCCCTGTACCCCTCACACATGTACACCACTTGCACAAAGCCACAGACACCATACCCACACACACCTGATACCTCGTGTACACACACACACTTATCCACCCCATTTTCCCCACTCACAAACTCCTCCACTCCCCCATTCTCCCCAGCCCCACCCCCCACCCCTCGCCCCTGCACTGAATCTTTCCCTCCCTCCATTTTCCATTGTGGTTAAATAATAATTTGGGGTTATATTAATATTCAGTGTTTTCATTATTGTAACTCTATAAATATTAATCACAGCTGAGCCATGTAGAGTTTTATAATTTCATTTACCTTCTTGTACAACTTTTTGTTTTCCCTGGTTTTCTCGGTACCTATGATTAATTCATGGCTAGGCCTCTGCCAGCGTAGACTTTTTTTTCTTGAATGCTCCAATATGTCAGGTTTTCTGTTCGCTTCATTTCCTTCTAGAGGAGTGCCCCCCTGAGCATCTCTGGGTCCCCTTTGTCCACCTGCTTCAGTACTGATTACTGGATTGTTCCTTATTTCTCTTCTCCATGTAAATGGAAATGGAATTTCTCTCTCAAGCTAGACTTCCTTTTGAGTGTTAACGTTTGCCTAAATGACAGGACTTACCAAGATTTAAGACTGCTTTCCCCTGTTAGAGTAGTCGAGGTTGTCTCTCACAGTGGGAGGGCAAGTCCTCCTGACAGTATGAATGGTTAGGAAAAGTTTGTTGGGTCACCAGGACAGCCTTTGTCACCTCCAGGTTACTTCAGGACTATCCCTCCCCATGTGTTTTTCAAATGCCTCTTCCAGTTTAATTGTAAATGCCTTCATCTGTGGGGCTCCAGCTTCCTCTCTGACCCCATCCCTCTGCGTGTGTGCTCTCAGGAGTGAGGGGTGGACTGGGCCCTCACAGACTTGCTTCTGTGAGAACAGAGACCACTGTGGCCTCTGGCTGTGAGAGGCTTCCGTTCCCTCCCTGGGTGTTTGGCCTCTGTTTGATCTTGCCTCTCCCAGTTACTTCACTGTTGGGTCATTTCACAGGCTCTTCTTCCTTGTACCCATATACCTGGACCTCTTTATCTCAGGGCAGCGTTTCTTTTTTTTTTTTTTTTTTTGCCAGCTCTGCATACGTCATTATTATAATCTTCTGTTAAAAGCTGGTCCCTTTAGCCCCTCAATTCTTTCTTTCACTCTGCTCAGAATTCCCTTTTTTATTAATGAGGTGCCCCAAACTAAATAGTGTACAGCTGCCATTTCACCCGGGGTCTATGGACTGGAACAAACAGTCCCCTGTTTTATAATGTAATACTTCTATTTATGCAGTCTGCTCTGGAATTGCTTTCTTACACCATTGCCTTCTGGGTTTCTCTCATTTAATGCGTATTAGGGTTTTTTTTCCCCTGAAGTGTATGAGCAACTTTAGTTGAGATGATAGACTTCCTTTCCGTATTTCAAAATCCTTGTGTATTGTCTTTGGCCTGGAGTCATGTTGTGTTTATGTGCACCACCCTCCCCTCATCCCTCCATTCCGTCTACTACCCCCACTCCAGTTAAGTTTATGTTCTTTGCTGATGATAAAAAGGACACACTGAGAAGTAATATTCATATTGACATTGACAGTAACTCGCTTCTGTTTTAGAAACCCCTTTAAGAAAACAAACCTTAAAATATATCCTCCTTTCCATCCGGGATTGGCTCTTAAAAACTTCTTGAAAAAGTGTCTTAAAGAAGAGGGACATTATGGTCCTGGTAGAATTGAGACACTGAAGTTCATCAACTTCAAATTTTATAAACAAAGACTTTATAAAATATTCCCAACTTTCTCCTCTCTTAACATAAAGATCAAGATGTTATTCTTCAGCCAGAAGTGCCATTCATGCAACATAGGAAGCGCTGGGGTTTCTGAGCACCTTTTAGGGGCCCTGACTAACCTGGCTCTAAGCTGCATATAAATGATCGTGCTGTCTGGAGTCTGTTATACTCGTATTCTGTCATCATTTAGTTAAATGATGTTGTCACTTCTCAGTACCTTTCCTTTTCTCCTCTTCTGTCTGCCTACCACAAAGTTTTACAGAAAATCCATTAGAAAGAACGTATTTTCCTGTTTTTGAGCTCAGTACCTCATACCTGAGTCTCATACTACCTTCTAGAGCTATCAAGAGTTCCCTTGTTGCATCTGATGGCGTGAACTAAAATATTACCTGTTGATGACAAAAATTTCTTCAAATTTTACTTGTTACTTAAATCACATTTGCCAGTCAGTTGTGTTCACCACATAGCCTACAAACCCACATGAACACGTAAATCTGGAAGGTAGAAGAAACTGCAAGGGTCTCCTCCCTCCTTTGGAACACCTGCCACTGGCCACATAAGCCCTGGTGAGGCCTCATGGCCGAACACAGAACATCTGATCCTACCCTGCACCAAAGGGACCAGCCTTGGCTGCCAGGCAAAAAAAAAAACCAAACTTGTTGTCATCGAGCCAATTCTGACTCATAGTAACCCTGTAGGATAGAGTAGAACTGCCCCATGGGGTTGGCTGCCAGGCAGGGTGCTGATAATTAGGCAGAGCTTTCCCCCCACATCAGTGGGCAGGGAGAGTCCCTGTTCTGGGTTGTCTTTAGCCTTGTGTGGTGGTCTTCCTGGTTATGCTTTTCACACTAGACACACAGATACACACGTGCACACAAGTACACAGACATATATAGTGGGCCTTGCTGTTTTAAAAATGCCTTAGAAATACACATCTCATAACCTAACCAGGTGACTTTTTTTTTTTCCTCTTCTTTCTTGCATTTTTTTTCATTGCAACCTAGACTTTTGAGTGTTGACTTGAGTGTATTTCCTGCAAGACCAGACAGCCTCTTGACATAATGGGGATTGAGTCTTCTCACGTCACACCCACATACAGAGCTAGAGAAAGCCCGCTGTCACTGACACGCTAGGTTACGTCTCTCACTCTCTGGCATCGGCTGTTGGCTTCCCCTTAGTTCACCAAAAGCTCTTGAAAGCTCTTATAGGTGGGTCATGTGTAGGATCAGCTTCCCTGTTTGCTTATTAAAAAGGCATTTCTGCCTCCCGGGTGAAATTGTAGTTACTTTCACTCTATCAGGGCCCTGGGCTGCAAAAGACAAGAGGCCCTTTGTCTGCTATCAACCTTCCTCCTCTACCTCCTCCTCCTGTTTTCTCTCTTACCCTTCCTTTCACACTTTTTCACATAGACACAAATCTCTAACTTTTGTACAAATTAACTAAATTTAACAACTCTTTATTGAGGACCTACTATGTGCAAGAAATTTGTTGGGGGGTGTAGCTGATGTTTTTTCTCAGCTGTTGGCACAGGTACATTTATAGGCAGTTAACACACCAACTCAGGCATTTGAGGTATTCTGATGATGGCTCAGTTTACTCAGGGCATGACTCACATGCTGAGTTTAAGGAATATTTTGCTTGGAGCAGAACACTGCACCCCCTTCACTGACATCTTTGGTGCTCTAGGTTGTGAATTCCTGGGGCTAGGGAGGTGGAGGCCGCTTTCCAGGTGCCAGTGTGGTTTTAGGGACAGCCTTTCCCAAAACACTCATCGGCTTGACTGATGGATCATTTTTTTAGACCAAGTTTCCGAGAGAGTTTGGTTAACTCATACTGCTTAAGAGAGCAAGAAACCATACAGCCTTGAGCTTCCTCATTTGGTTTTGTTTTTATTTTTCAAAATTGGCATAAGGCTGCCCTTTCAATATGAAGTACATCTTTCTTGTATAGCTAAATTACATGCAATTTCAGTGTAATTTTTCTCATAGCACTAAAATATGTTGTGGCCAGTTGTATAATCCTGAAGCATTGTTTTTGCAAAACCAGCACAGCTCTGCTCTTTGCTTTTTCCTTTTTATTGTACGTTTTGTTCACAGGGCTTGGGGTAGGCATAGGGATAAAGTATTTCTGACTAGAAAAGTTAAATGTAAAAATGCATCAGAACAAGTTGGGGTGGCTGAAATTTTAAGCACTTATGGAGGAATGGAGAAAATATGAACTTTCTCTGTTTTAAATGCATTCCCTGATGAAGGACTGTTTGGACAAGAACTGTAAATTTCATCTGGCTTTTTAGAAAGATGCTTTACAGTGCAGGATAAAGAGAGATCGTTATGTATCGACATGAAAAGAAAATATTAAGTGAAAAATGGAGTTTACAGAATAGCATACAGCTTGGTTCTGATTTCTTAAAAATGTATTTTTTCTTACAGCTTTTAAAGGAAGCATCCTAAGCAAAGAATTTGTCATTTGTGTATCTGGCTGTTTCATGGCTGGGATATATGTTATATTGAATCTAATACAGCGACAGACATATAGAAAGAACTCAAATATTGGTCATGCTTGATGGTATAGACATTAGCAGTATTGCTAACAATATACCAGGAAGTAAGTCTGGATATGTCTTTTGTTCACGGAGGTAGTTTGCTATTTGTTGGTATCTAAGACATACGTACGCGTGCATTTTGCATCTGCATAGAGAGGACAGGAGGAGTTCTCAGGGTGTGCACTGTCTTGTTTTTCTGTTGGAACAGAGTCCTGATTTGCCTTAATTAGTCCTCTAACAATCTACAAAGGTCAGTGCCAATTGCCTGTTCATTTACATTTGTAATTGTGATGGCTTCTGATTACATATTCTTTGTCTTAGTCCTTCGTCTAAGTACATGCTAGTGTGTCCTCCCTTCCCCCTTCTCCCACAGCGAACACACACACTCACACACACTCACACACACACCCCAGAGCAGTGTGAAAGCAGAAGATCTGACCCCTCACACAAGAAACCTTTGTGGTGAGGGCCCAGCCTTCACTGGAACGTTGGAGTCTGTTAGGGAAAGCCATCTTGGAGAGGCTATTGCTTCTAAGTTAGGGATATAATGAAGCCAGAGTCAGGGAAATTATGTTGATACCAGGCAAGAAATCTGAGAGCCATTATCTAGGAGCCTTCTAGAACTGAGTAATTAAGGGCAATTAAACTTTTCTGCTTGCTCTCTGCAAAATATGCTAATGACCTGGTCTGTTACAAGGTGGACAGTGCTGTTTCACTGCTGTCAGACACTGCTGGTCTGCAAGGGTCCTTCTGGAGCGGATGTGACGTCGCCAGAATGGTCACTTGTGCAGTATGTCCAGTCTGACTTGCCACCTAACCTTCTGATGCTCTCTGTCTCCTCCAGGAGAGCTGGATATCTGCACCAGGATATGGGACTGTTAGAAATGATCTGGGACCTGGCTCCAGAAATCTGTGTGGCAAAGATTTGCACTCCTTCATTCTTTCATAAATATGACATCCCCCGTTCACTAGTTGCTTTAGTTTTATGGGGAGGTCAGAGCTACCTGTTTTTGTTTGTTTTTTTTTTTTTTCAGCATATAAAACAGAACAAGGTGAGAAAGAGCACCAGCTAGACATTGCCGTGCTAGTTAGCCTTGTCTTCCATGCCTTCCCCGTGGGTGGGTGCCAGCGTGTGCCCTCGTACCACCCAGCACGGCCCACTGAGAGGTAGCAGCCCAGTGGCCACTCCATACGAGGGAAGATGATATCGAGTAGACAGCAAAGAAAAGGAAAAGGTATCTGCTGGCAGTTACTAGTGGTTACTGGAATTTGGAGAGACACTGTCTGTGCCTTGTGAAGTGACCATTGAAGGATCCCCAATTTAAGGATATAAGTGGGCCAGAAGACCCCAGTTGGTGAATCAGAGACTAGGGACCCTCGAGGGGAGCTGTAGAATGACATGCCACACCAAGTACGATTGTGGTGAAGCCTTTTATCCCTAAAAGATCCCAGGTCACTTTTGAAAGAAGCATTCAAGGAACTTGATATTTTGAGGCTTGAGTGGAAAGCGAAAAGTGCTAATGAGTAGGTGCTTTGGCCAAATTGGGCGTTGGGGGTTGTGTACCGGGATTTTATCAGAGAGGAGGGGGCCTATGATGACGGTAACTGTGGCAGGAAGCAGCATTCATCATTGCCCATCCCTTGTCGGATGTGCAGACCTCTCCTGTACTGATCTCTCATCCCAGGCTTGTCCCTGACTTTGGTAGGGGGCCAGGGAGGAAAATAGGACATGCCTCTTCATCGCTTATAGAAATAGCTCAAAAGTTTTTTCTCGCATTTACAGATGTTAAGGAACCTCCTTCCAACTGTGACCCAATTATGAGCATTGTAGTCCCAAACGAGTTTTCAAACTTTTAGTAGCAGAGGAAGGTTTTGTGACTTCCCCAGTCAGTGTAAGCACTGCCCATGCTTCCCTGGTTCCTGGGTTTCTAGGATGCTCTGTCAGCCTGTCTAGTATGGTAGCCACGTGCCACATGCCGCTATTTAAGTTTAAATGAATTAAGATTAAGTAAAAATTTAAAATTCAGTTTCTACATCATACTGGCCACATTTCAAGTGCTCAATACTCACACGTGGCTTGAGGCTATCACAGTGATTTCTGAAACAGTTCCATCATTCATTAGCACAGAAAATTCTTTTGGACAATGTATTAGTTTCTTAGGGCTGCTGTAACAAATACCATGAACTGGATGACTTTAAACAACAGATGTTTATTCTCTCACAGTTTTGAGGACTCTCACGGTTCTGAGGACTAGAAGTACGAAATCAAGGTGTTGGCAGCAATCGTTCCTTCTAGAACCATGTGTCCCATGCCTCTCCTAGCTTCTGGTAGTGGCCAGAAAACCCTAGGGTTCCTTGGCTTGGAGACACATCACTTGACCCTTGCCTCTGTCTTCACATGATATTCTTCCCTCTCTAAGTGTCTTTCTTTTCTCTTCTGATAAAGGCACCAGTCATTGGATTTAGGGTCCACCCTAATCCAGTATGACTTCATCTTAATGTAACTAATTATATCCTTGAAGACCCTCTTTCCAAATATGGTCACATTTTTAGGTTCTGGGTGGGCCTGAATTTTGGGGGGATGCTGTTCCACCCAGTATACACAGCACTGGCCTAGGTTCCTCAGTGAAATCCCTCAGATTTCTTGTAGGCCCAGGCTAGGTTTGAGTAGCATTCCCAATAATATTCCTCAACTTCCATTTTAAGGAAGTATGTTGCCTACCAGCCACATGCTTTCTTCCAACCTGAATGTGTTGTGTCCTTTAAGGCCTTTCCATCTTTCTTTCTGCTTCGTTTTATCAGTTTTTCTCAGCATGGGAGAAATATGTTTTCAAATAAGCATTTAATTTTGGTTTTGCTAGTTGATCCTTATTCCATTAGCAGTTATGAGGGAGTTTGAAAAGTCTTTGTGAAGATCTGTTTTTCCCAGGGGATCTTAAAGGATTTTTCGTAGCTTTATACCTCAAATTTATGTTGAGACATTTTGTGTATATGTTAATAAAAAAAGAAGTACTTACTGCTTTTAAAAGGTCTCGGACTTCTGCTCTAATTAGAATATGAAGAAATGGACTATCCCACATACGTGATTTTTTTGGAACAGGCCTGTCTGTTATTTTTACCCAAATTTCAATCCTAACTTTTCACCATTTTCTAAAGTCAAAGAAGCATTTGTGCGTTTTTCTTTCACTGTTTCCGTTGTTTTTGACGTCTGTACTTAGAACAGAGTTTTTCCTTATAGACTTTCTGACATTGGTGGGCCAGTTTCTTGTTTCTTTTTCCATAGCTGTTTTGGGTATGTAAGCAGGGAACTCATTTTGCTGGACTTAGAGGCAAAAGGAAGTGGTGGAGACCCTGGATGTAGCCCTTCTGGAAGTGTTGTCAATGGCTCTCAGGCCCTTTGCGGCTTTCTGCTCTCTGCACATGATCCTTGATGCTGGGCCTTTGCATGTGAAGAAACAGAATGGGCTTCTTGGAAGGGGATTCCACAAGAAGCCAGAAATGCTCCAGGAAACTTGCCAGGACAGGTAAGAGGTCAGAACAGTCTGTTGGCTGAGCCCATCTCACCGTAAGTCTTTTCTTGCCTGTTATGGCACAGCATCCACTCAAACCTCTCTACTGGTAAGCCACAAAGGAATAGCCAGCCCCAAAGAAGGTAGGGACATCTTTGGTCTGTGAAATTTGACAGTTTTAACATCAACAGATTTGCCTTTGTTGAGGGTGCTCCGACAGCTGCAGCATATTACGCTTGTGTGCAAGGGATTGATAGTAATAGGGACTCCTCTCGCCTGCCCACTTGTGCTTTTGAGGACTAAGCAAAACTCATTGGATTTGTGGATGGTGTTTGATAGCCGTGGGGTTTTTTTGTTTTTTGTTTTTTTTTTGGGGGGGGGGCGCAGGTTAGGGGTAATGCCCCGCAGAGCCTTACCATACTCTACGACCTGTTTTGGTATAGAATTCTGTATGGTGTGAATTGGTTGGGCTTCCATCCAGAGGATTTCAGTTGCTGGAAGTACCTGCAGGACTTGTTATTCCTTGGTTTTACCTTACTCTCTGTCAGATACTCCAGGCTTGACATTATATAAAGGTTCCAGTGTGTAAGTTTTTAACCTTAATTACTTTTCTTCAGGGCTGTCCCTTTTGTGTCTGTAATGTAGGTACATCCTGTTCCCAACCCTGGCCTTTCTCAGATGCAAACCTAGGGTGCAGGCATCAAGGCAGGCCTCCAGTATGGTCTTCCTGTACTGCAAGAGCACAAAGCAAAGGCATGTTCACCCCTTTACAGTCAATCGGAGGGCTCGAAAGTTCCCACCATTTCAGGATGGTTTGAGCTCAATAACCACGTGTCACTAGTGGCTGCCATATTGGACAGCGCTGATAGAGAACATCTCCTTCACTGTACAACGTTCTCGGGGACAGTGCTGCTCTAGACAGCAGCAAAGCTGAGACTCAAAGCAGGGGCCCAGGGCTCAGGCCAGTGCTCCTTCTGCTGGGTACTACCATCTTGCCGGGGGCTGACAAATTCCTCTAAGGGACAAGTATTGCTTTGCCACCGGGATGGGATGCTTTGTCTATAAACCAAACCTGTTGCCATCAAGTCTATTCAGACTCATAGTGACCCAGTAGGACAAAGTAGACTTGCCCCATAGGGTTTCCAAGGCTATAGACTGCCACATTGTTCTCCTGTGGAGTGGCTGGTGGATTTGAACCGCTGACCTTTCGGTGAGCAGCTGAGCAGTTAATCCATTGCTGGATTCTCTAGCATAGAAGTGAAGACATCCATAAGACTGCAGCTGCAAAAAGGGACAGGAGTTTTCTGTGGCTCTTCATATATCAGAGTGCAAGCCTGGGTGGGTCCTCTCTGGGAATTGGAAATGTTTTGCTGGTGTTCTTTTTTTTAGGATTTTTATTTTATTTTGTATATTCATAATAACAAAAAACCAAACCAGTTGCTGTAGAGTTGGTTCCAACTCCTGGTGACCGCATGTGTTACAGTGTAGAAGTGTGCTCCATAGGGTTTTAAATGGCTGTGATCCTTTTTTTTTTTTTTTTTTTTAATTGTTGTAGTTTAAGTGAAAGTTTACAATTCAAGTTAGTCTCTCATAAAAAAATTTATACATACATTGTTAAGTGACCCTAGTTGCTCTCCCTGTACTGTGACAGCACACTCTTCCTTTCCACCCCTGATCTCCCATGTCCATTCAGCCAGCTCCTAACCCTCTCTGCCTTCTCATGTCACCTCTGGACAGAAACTGCCCATTTAGTCTCATACATCTACTTGAGCTACGAAGCACACTCTTTGTACAAGTATTGTTTTATATCTCATAGTCCAGTCCAGTCTTTGTCTGAAGAGTTGGCCTCGGGAATTGTTTTAGTTCTGGGTTGACAAAGAGTCCGGGGGCCGTGCTTTCCAGGGTTCCTCCAGTCTCAGTCAGACCATTAAATCTGGTCTTTTTACTAGAATTTGAGTTCTGTACCCTACATTTCTCCTGCTTCATCAGGGACTCTCTGTCATATTCCCTGTCAGGGCGGTCATTGGTGGTAGCCAGGCACCATGTTGGTGTTCTTAACATGCAAAACCCTTTTGTGATTTCCCGAGTGAGTCAATTCTGAAGGCATTTAGAGGAGCCCCACAGAGTGGTGAGGGCAGCTCTAGTTTGGTCGGCTGGGTCAGAGGTCTTTACTTGGGTGGTTCCCTGCTCATCACCAGCACTGGAACCTTGTGAGGAACTTAAGTGATGAGAATAGGGCCTGGCTATCTGCCTTGCAAACTTGTGTGCACCTGGGCATTTTTATGGTAATAGTTGGGATTTTGTAATAGATGTTAGCTGGAACTTGGGTTGGTGGGTCTTTTTATTAACACAACGACAGAGGCTGCATAGGGAGGAAGAGTTCAAATCAAGGACCAAGTTTTATTTTCATTATTGTTATTTTGTGTGTGGTAAATGTGTAGGTAAGAAAACATTTGCCATCTCTATAATCTTCACATATCCAGCTCAGTGACATTGTAAAAGGGAGGGAGAGAGAAGGTGCGCAGAGGCTAATGAAGTGCTGAAGAGTTTGGAAATGAAGGGGCAGAGGTGAGGAGTGAGAAGGGGACAGAGGACAAAACTTCTTGTTTCTTGTAGAAAAGAACCAGGACTGGGTAAGATGTGACTGATTCAAGTCCAGACGTGATTCTTTCATCCTGCAAACACTGACGGTGTCCCCGGTATGGCCAGGCACCTCTCGGGACCCTCCAGCAGAGAAGAAACACCTAGTCCGGAGTTTCCCTCCTAGTGGGGTAGATGAACACCAGATAAACAAATATGGAATGTCAGGTGTGCAAGGTACAATAAAAATTGAGCCGGTGGGGTAGGGGCAGAGGGGGGAGGTATTTTATATAAAGTGCTCTGAAAGTTTGCAAGGCAGATGGTCTCTTTGGGGAGGTGACAGTGAAGCTGAGCTGAGCTGAAAGGCACTGGGTCCCAACAGAGGGCCCAGCCAGTGGAGACACCCTTGACTGGTTGGAGGAATGGAAAGGTGGCAGATTGCTGGCAAGGAGAAGTCCAAGGAGATGTGGTCCAAGGAGCCTGTCCCAGGGACCCTGGCAGGGTGTTTGGAGAATTTGGATTTTGCTCCACTCCAGTGTGACCCACACCGTAGGTTACTGTAGACACTTGGCTTGCTCATGCTCTGTGGTTCACATGTGAATTGTTGCCACCCCCACCCCCGGTGTAGGAGGCTCTCCGCTGGGCCGGGAGGCCAGGCAGTGCACCATGTGCCATCTCTAGTAACCTTGCTCCCAGGGACAACTGCAAGTAGAAGGGGGCTCTCGGTAACCCCAAACTGGGAAGAATCCGCTCCTGTGTTTGCCTGGGATCAGCATAGCTCTTCGGGGTTCTCTGCTTTAGCCCAGGATCAGCAGTTTTTTCAGACAAAATAATCCTTATCCTGGTGACTGATTGCCTAAGTGTGAAGCACAGGAAAGACTTTTGTCCTTTGACTTCAGGATGATTTGTCTCTCCTACAACATAAACACCAGATCCAAAGAATGAGCAACTAGCTCTGGTGAGGGTTTGTGTTACGAAGATGGCAGCAAAGTTAAATACCTCTCCTCTCCTACTGCAGACTTCTGATGGGCGCTCTCCTTACACAGGATGTCTTGGTATATAAGATCGTGATGTTTATTTCCAGGACAAGGATTTCATTTCACTATTTGATTTTGTAACCCTAAAAGAGCACAGTGTCCTAACACCTTTGTTCCCGTGGTGTCCCCAGTGGTGCGTGTCCAGAGGTCATTATCCCATCCTGGAAGGGCTGATGGCCCAGCTCTGGCTTCTGTGTCTAGCCAGGTTTGATGGGCAGGCCTGATCTAATTCTGTAGCCATTTTAGTCTCTGTGGACATGTGCCCAGGCCGAGGCAGATCTGAAGACTTCCTTAGAACACATAAGACCAGGGAGATTTGTGCCATACTGTACTGTTTTCTCTGGGCTTTTCTTTAGTCAGGAATGCAGACTGGGTTTTTGGGGAGGTTTTGGTTTTATGATTTTTGGGGGAGGGATAGATGGTGTGCAGGAGCAGGGCTTCCAGTCACTTCCGGAAGGTGGTATTACACAGCTAATTGGGAATAATGGTTCTTTTTCAATAATTATTCTGGCGCTGCTCCCCCCGCCCCAGGGTCCCTGCCCACTCAGGATGGTCAGGCTCAGGTTGAAAGACCCCTGGCGGGTAGGATGTTGGTATGTATCTGTGGCTATTTAGAAAGAATGTTTCAGCCACACCTGGCTGCCGTGTGTGAGGACAAATTTAATTTATTTTAAAAATATGACCACAGGCAGATTTTTCTGTTTGTTTCTTTAGGGGGGAGGGATTGAAGAGCAGCAGCAAGCTATGGCTCCCATTTGTTTTCTTCCAGTTTGACCAGCCAGCAGAAGAGAGATTATCTGTAAAGGATATGAAAGGTTTAATCATTTTAATTTTGTTTTTATTAAAGTTTATCATAACTTTTTTCCCCCCAGCATGCCCTGGTAGAACAGAAAGGAGAGAGAAGGAGGTAATATAAATATACATAAATCCCCAAGCATTTGGTTAATAAAAGTCTCTTATAGGTGGCGACTCTTGGGAAGGAAGTAGTTGGATGGCTGGGTACAGTGCGCCGACCAAAGGTACATGGTGATGGCACTGACACGTGGTGGCCTCTCAAAGCTCCCCGTCTACCTCCAGGAGACACTTGTCTGAGGAGCTCATGGCTTTCATTAAATCCACGGAGAGGAAGCCCCCATTGTTAATATATTCCACCACGGTTGTTAAGCAAGACTGGATCCCTAAGTCATTTCTAGCTTAAAGAGGTCTGAATTTACAGACAGCAATAGAGTTTGCTTCTTTTAGATTCTTCATAACAATGAAATATTTGGACCCGGATATTCTGAGGAAGTTTGCTTTAGGCCAAAATCTCTGAGGTCGTGTGTGTGTGTGTGTGTGTGTGTGTGTGTGTGTCTGTGTCTGTGTGTCTGTGTGTGTGTCTGTGTGTGTGTCTGGGTGTGTGTCTGGGTGTGTGTGTCTTTTATGAAAGAGCAACATTGGTATAAAAATAGTCATTAGTTTTTGGATAGAAAAACTGTCCTATAAATTATGGTAAAACTGCCAGTAATTAGGATCCTAGAATAACAGGACTTTTGGCTCAGTTTCCCTTTGTTGCTGTTAGCTGCCTTTGAGCCACACCCAGACTCATGGCAACCTCACGCACAATGGAACAAAAGGCTGCCTGGTCCTTCGTCATCCCCATGAGTGGTTGCAGATCAGACCGTCAATGATCCATAGGGTTTTTATTGGCTGATTTTCCGAAATAGATCGCCAGACCTTTCTTCTTAGTCCATCTTAGTCTGAAAGCTAAACCTGTTGAGCACCACAGTAACACTCACGCCTCCACTGACAGATAGGTGGTGGCTGGGCATGAGGCTCATTGGCCAGGAATCAAACCCAGGTCTGTGGTCTGGAAGGCAAGAATTCTACCACTGAATCATCACTACCCCCATCACTTTGCCTTTAGGACAGTAAAAGAAGCTTTTTTTTCAAAGGTGGTTCAGTTGTCAGAATGCCCTGAGTTTGGACCTGGAGTCATCACAGGTTTAGCCCAGTGTCCCCTTTCTTCCATGGTTATAAAAAGGCATGACTGTTTTAAATTTCAGCCCCAAGATCAGGCAGTATGTTGCATCTCCTGATCTTGATGAAATTGCGTTCACCTTTCTGTTCTTATAAAGGCTGGGCATTTGACTTGCACACTTTAGACTTTTTTTTTAAGCAGTAGGATTAAGGCATTCTCATCTCGTTAAACCTGACTTACGCGAACAGTTCAGTTAACCCCAGTATGTACCAGACTTTTAAGGTTCTGGCTGCATTAGGGCTTTATAGTACTTTGTATGAAGTTTTTATGGATGGAATGATCTGTTCATTAGAGGAGAAACAGCTTTTCTGGTAACAGTTGCAACTCCAGTTCTTTGAATCGAGTAGAAACTGCCATGAGGCTTCGATTCCTAAGTTTGTGTGAGTGAATGACCTGGTCCTAGGCAGGCCAGGTGGATAGACACGTGTTCCATCAAGATTCCCTTAGGGTCTAGTGACCCACTGGGCTTCTGGCCTGTTCGTAGTTGCACTGAGGGCTTCCACGAGGAGCTGCATTGGCTCAGAGGCCTCCCTGCAGGCTGGCACAGAACCAAACCAGGTCTCTCCTCTGAGAAAGGGACCCAGATCCCAGTACCGCCCCCAGTTTGGAGGCACAGCTGGCTGTGTTCCAGGTGGCTTGTAGTTGTGGAATTCTGTGAATTACACAAGCTCGTGAGGGGCAGCTTTCTTGGTCACTCTCAGATGGGAGTTGTGTGGACATTGAAAATGAACAAAAGCAGGTCTATATCATTCTCTGCAGGCTTCTTGATGGGGGCCTATTATCCACAGGATAGGCAGCCCTTGTGAGACGACCTCACAGCTCCCTCTCCAGAACTTCTCTCTCAGGTTGGAGTGAATGGCCACAGAAATTCTGGTTTGCATATATGATCTTAGTCCCATATTTTTCAAGCTGATAGACTATGAAAAGAGCCCTGAAAAAAAAAAAAGTGCAGTGTTCAAGTGCTCAGCTGCTAAATGAAAGGTTGTCAGTTTGAACCCACCCAGCGGATCCCCAGGAGAAAGACCTGGCGTTCTGCTTCCGTAAAGATTACAGCCCAGCAAACCCTATGGGGCAGTTCTACTTTGTTACATGGGGTCACTGTGAGCCGAAAGTCGACTCAGTGGCAGCCGACAACAACATAGACTATGAAGAAAGTCGGTGGTGCAGAAGCCAAAAAGTATAATTTGTTTCACGCATTCAGCTGTGAGTTAGAGACACCCGCGAAGTGGCTTAGGTGAATTAGGCATTTCATTTTTTTTTCACGCAAGCAGAGTTGGGAGGCGGCCAGTCAAGCAAGGAGTGAAGACGCCACTGGGTGAGCAGGGACCAGGTTTCCTTCCATCTTTCCATGCAGACATTCTTAGAAAGCACTTGTTGTTTCCTGCTCTCAAGATGGCTGCTGGTCTGTGCTCCACGCAAGAGAGGGAGGGAAAGCGAAAGCCCATGCTCTGGATGAGCTGCCCCCTTTAAAAACCTTCCCCCAAACTCTACCCACTTGCTTCTTATATCTCATTGGGTGGAGCTTGGTCACATGACTATCGCTGGGCCCAGCAGGGGTGGAAAGAATTTTTTTAAATGGCAAATTGCTGCCCTGAGTAAAATTGAATGTTCTCTTAGCAAGGATGAAGGGAAGAATGATTGTTATTATTATTGGGAAGGCAGGTAGGAGCCTCTGCCACACATCTTTTGAAAGTTAAGAAAGGGATTAAGTAAACTGTGTTATGGTTATGTGATGGAAATCTGGGTAGCCATTAAAAATAATGTTTTTGATTAATATTTAAGAGTATGGAAAAAAACTCAATAGACTAGGGGGGAAATAAGGCACAAAATCATATATAGGTAATTGCCCTACTTTCTTTTAAAATATATGTAAGTATATTGAGATGCTATCACTGATTATTTCTGGGTAACAGTATTATAGGTGATTTTTATTTCCTTCCTACTCTTCTGTATTTTCAACAATAGGCACTTACTGCTTTTATAATCAAGAAAAAATTGGCAAACTTTAAGTGTAAGGAGTAGAGAGCCTAGTAATTACCACCTCATATATGAAATATACTTGCTGGAAGCAAATAAAATGAGTAATAAAGGGGAAAATCTTTAAGCAGGTAGACATAATGGAATGATGACTGGTCACTGTAGTGCTGTGGACTCATCAAGAACAGATCCCATCATACTAATAAGATAAAATGAAATAATGTACATGAACCCCCATTGAAATGGAAAGTGGTACTGTACAAATGCAAACATACATTCCAAGGGGCTCTAAATGTACTTCAGAAACGTTCACCATTCTCTCCAGCATCCTTTCGAGTTGGTTATTCAGTGGCACCACCCCCCCATTTGCACTGGAAACACTGGGGCATGTTACGCTTTGCATGTCTCTTTCCCATTAACAGCTGTTTATTAAGCACCTATTAGTTGTAAATACTAGTTTCTGAGAGGGAATATAAAAGAGTAGCAGAAGGGACATCAGCCTATGATCTTTTTGGGGGATGTGCGGCATACACACACACACAAAAGATTAACAGGGTTCAGAGTAGTCTGGTAAATACCAGATCATGGGGTGGGACTGTCAATATCCTGGACTTCCGAGGTGTGATGACTTTTTGGGTTGAATGACAGGAAACTCCAAGGAGATGGTTGAACTGCACCTAGAAGTATGAATCGGCAGAGCAAGGTACAACAAGAAGAAGGTAGAGGAAAGACCTTCCAGGTAGAAGGGAGTTCAGGGGTTTGGTCTGGGGTCACTGAGAACATCACTCTAGCTACAGAGAGGATCTTAGAGAAGGACCAAAAATTGCAGTCCCATGTCCCATCGTTTGGGTCTAGTTACCTCCATTTTTCTCCCCACTGTACCAATCTCTCTCTGCCCTTATGAAAAGACAGACAGGATTGCAAGTGTGACTATCATAGACTTATTAAAAACGAACACATACAAACTTCTGTCTTTCCCATAATCTCCTAAACAAATTCAGATTCTAAAGAGAAATTTACACATGTGTTGAACCCTGACTGACAGAAAAACTGATAAATAGGAATGATATATTGATTTCTGGGCTATTTGTGTTGAGGGGACTGCAGGCACACTGGTAGTATTTTCATTAAAAACAGTAAATAATTTGCATACAGTCTAAAATATTTATGCAGTAATGCGCAGATTCTTAGTAGAAAATGTATATAATTAGACTAGAAATGTTGGGAATCTTTATTTTCAATTTGTACTTCTTTTAAAATTATTTTTATTTTGGTAGAATTTCAGACTTACAGAAAAATAATGTAAATAGTAAAAATAATTCTCATATATCTTTACCCACATTTGCCAGATGTTAGTATTTTGCTACATTTGTTTAATCAAGCTCTCATTCTTTCTCTTGTTCCCTCTACCTATAACTAACACACACACAGTTATTTTCTAAACCCCATTTGATAGTAAAATTTAGACATGATGCCCTTGATCTGTAAACACTTGAGTATGTAGTTCCTAAAAACAAGGATATTCTCTTTCATTAGCACAGAACAGTTACAAAAATCAGGACATTACCATGATACAAAACCATTAAATAATCTACAGACTGTATTCAGATTTCACAAGGTTTCCCATTAGTGTCCTTTATTTGAAAAGAAAATCCCAGGTCACAAGTTATATTCCTTTGTCTTACCTCTTTAGTTTCCTTTAATCTAGAGCAGTTCCTCAGTCCTTTTCCTTTGAGGAGCCCTGGTGGCAAAGTGGTTAAGTGCTTAACTACTAACTGAAAGGTCAGCAGTTCGAACCCACCAAGTGCCCCACATGAGAACTATGTGGCAGTCTGCTTCAGTAAAGATTTCTACCTTGAAACCCTGTGGGGCAGTTCTACTCCATCCTGTAGGGTCGCTGTGATTTGGAATCAACTCGACAGCAACAGGTTTGGTTTGTTTTGGGTTATACCCTTCACATATCTGACGAGTATAGGTCAGTTATTTTGTTGATTGGCCTCCACTTTGGGTTTGTCTGATTTTTTGTTACGATTAAAATCAGGTTGTGCGTTTTTGGTAGAAATTCCAAAAAAGTACTGTCCTGTTTTTCCTAGTGCTTGCTAATCAGGAGGTACATGATATTGTTTGGTCTCTTAATGTTGGTGTCAACTTTGATTGCTTAGTTATGGTGGCATCTGCTAGGTTTATCCATCATAAAGTTACTATTTTTCCCTTTGTAATTAGTGAGAATCTTGTGGAGAGCTACTTTGAGACTGTTTAATAAGGAATTGAACTTTTAAATGGAATTAAATTTAGAAAACTACAAGCTAATAAAAAAAAATCAGTACATAGGAATATTTGGCTAAAAGAAAGTAATGGTCATTAATGTTGATTTTTAGCTTATATACTGTTTACCAAGTGTTCTAGATGATTAGGTAATTCAGCAGGCCAGAACATCAAGGGAGTAGAAAGAAGCTTCCAAAATACCACTGACCACTGATAATGCAAATGAGGTACGGTGAATTTTGGAGGTTCCAAAGAAAGGATTATAGTATAAGAAGGAAGGTGAAGTGTTAGGATGGCTAGAGCCTGAGTGGAAGGGTCTAGGAGATATGAAACTGAGTACTGTAATAAAGATTAATTCCGTTCTAATTCCTTTATTTAAGAAAAACCTTTTGTTTTCATCAGTGTGTTCTGCTTAAAGTAGGCCTCTGGTTGGCAAAAGGCTCTGGGTGGCCAGTCCTGGGTAGTGGGCAGGATGAGTTGTAGCTGTGTGCAAGAGTGCAGAAGAAAAATAGCATTTTATTAACTTTCAGTTTTTCTCCGCTAAATCTACTGAAAAGTTTAGATCCCTGTTTCTTTACTTTTCCATCTTCTCCTCTTTCTCTGAATGGAACGAATGAGCAGACAGATCTTTGTCTTGGGTGATTCAGAAGGTACAGCCTCATCTTCACCTTCCAACCTTTTCTCTTACTGGATTTGGTGGAATACAGCCTTCTGATTTTTCTTCTTCTTGCATCAAATATTGTCATCTTTTTCTCCTGTCCAGCTTACAATTTCTGCTCTGCCCAGTTCCTATCTTCCTTCCTTTCTGGAGGTAATTATTCTTCCTTTCATCTTTAAGGCCGTATGTACAATAGGGTCACATCTCCCCACTACTTAGGTGAAGGAAAGCGTATGGAGCCTCTGAGCCTGGTGAAGCGTTAGGAATGCAGGAGCTGAAAGTGAATGGGATGCCCAAGGAAGCGCACGTCTAGCAGGAAAACATTCCTAAAAAGACCTGTGACGTGGACTCGGAAAACAGTTGAAATGCCAGTGTGTAATGTGCATTGGAGTGTTCTCCATGATCAAAATATACAATGTGAGCAGGTAGAGGAGGCAGAAATAAGATCTAAGTGAGGCTAAAAAGGAGAAGGGAATCTTGGACTTGCCTCTGTAGGGAGTGGGGAACCATCAGATGCTTGTACCTCGCAGTCACCTGTTCTCCCTGTTTTAGACAGATAATAGTGGTTCCCCTGTGGAAGGTAGAAGGATTTGAAGGAGAAGTTCATGTAAGGTGGAAGTTGAGGAGGGCTGGGCAGGTGAGGTGTGGGGGGTGGTTAAGAGTGAGATACTTGGTGGTGTTTAGATGGTGAACTGGTGGTTCCATTGGGAGAAGTGGGGAGGGAGCAGCTGAGGGTTGGTTGCATGGTGTCTGGCTTGCACCCCTAGATGGGTGCTGGTGCTCTGAGTGAATGAGAGCAAGACAAGTAGCAGGGATGGATAAGAAAGGAGGGTGTTATCATTGATGCCAGGCATTTCTTCCCTCATTCCCTACTTTTCTGTAGGAGTATAGTGCTTTATCTATACCACAAAGTGTTGTACAAGATCATGGACTATTTATATAGCTCATATTGTTCAAAAAAGATTTGACAGACTTGGTTGGCTGATTATTTAATATCTCCTTCCTGTTCATTCCTAAAATGGTAAACCTCTGAAGGGCGGGGACCATGTCTTAAAGTAACTTCTGCAGCACCTAGTCCAGAATCTACCCCATGAGAGATATGCAGAGGACTTGTGGATGGAAGTTCCGTTAATCCCATTCTTCCTTTGGGGCCATCTTGCTGGATCCCTGTGGGTCCTACAGTGCACCCTGAGTGGGACCTGCCACACACATTCACTCTGTTGTGTCCCCATTGCTACTGTTGTGTTCTTCCTGCCTCCACAAACATGCCTTTTCAATGATTAGGGAGAACTAGTTAGAAAAAAAACAACTAAACAGTGTGCTTTTGTGATGAGGTTCGTTCAGTGACCCAGGATATCATCAGAAGAGGAAAGTTGCCACCTTGAGAAAAAAGCATCTGGCCACACACAACGTGTCTTCTCTTTTGTTTCTGCAGAAGGCCATGCTCTCCCTGGGTCCGTTTCATTTTGGCCAGAAATTTGACAGGAAACGACTACATGAGCAAAAACAGATGATATGACGAAAATAAACGTGGAGTACGTGTTTAAACCAGTGTCAGCAACAAATGGAAAGAGGTTTAACTACTCATTGGCTCCAGAGGGCACTAGCTCATAGGATTACACTGCTGCTCCCTACAGCTTGCAGATTTTGGCATGTTTTGTCTTCTGAAAGCTGTTTCATGTGTCTGTCCATCCTCCGGATACAAGGGCAACACCTTTAAGAAGCAGTACAGTACTTGTCTTCCTACCCAGAATTACCCAGGATGCATCCTCCTCCCCCACCCCATTTGATAAAGTGCACATTTCCAGTGTTCTGTTACCTGGATGAATGTGATTCTAAACTGAATTCCTCTACCCTGCTTAAAAAGTGCTGGCTTTTCTAATTTTAATGTGACTATTCAGAGTAAATGTATAATATGCTGCCCTGTCGTAACTGACTCTGTGTGGAATAGAATGTGGACTGGACATTCACAGATTGGGCTGGTGAGACTTGATGCTGGATTCACCAGGGCATTTTTGCTTGGCCTGCAGCTGGGAAACATTTTTATCAATGAGATGCACTCTTAATTATTGCATAAGCTGTCTACCCCCAACCTCCAAACTAAGAAAAGCGGTACATGCTTCTTGTTTAAAAAATTGTAGATACATGTGTGGGGTTGGGAAATCTCACAGCCCCGTAAGGATGGGATTCTCTCTCCCTAAAGATGATGACTGTTCCTGTTTTGCAGAACTTCCTTCCAGAAAGACTGTGATATACAAAATCGGTGTACTTACTGTTTGTCCTGCCGTTTCTAGGTCATTACCTGACTTTAAGTAATGCTGAGGCAACAAGTTGGTGGGTTTATACCTGTGTTGATGGTGAACCATGTGGGAATATTGGTTCCATGCAGAGCTGTCACTCCTGTACACTGAATGTGTTCAAAGAAGTGAGCTGGCTTTGAAGAAGCTGTAGGATAGAGCAAAAGGCCCCTGAGTGTCCTGAGGCATTAGCTGTGGCCCAGAGCCCCTCTCACTTCCTTTCGGACTTCCTTGACTCCGAGGAAACCCTTCTGTGGTTCTTTTCCTTTCTCACACAGTGGACACTGGGGACTTTCAAGAGCTTTTTAAAGTCACAGGGGCATTTACATCCCAGCTTTTATAAGCTAGGTGACCCTGGTCAAGTTATACAGCCTAAGAATTCTTGACCTTTTCCAGGTGATCTGATGAAAGAAATGATCCCTCCCTCCAGAAAAATGCACCTGCCCGTTTGTGTATTTATTTCAGGGGTTCCTAACTGCACGCCTCTAAAGCTTCAGTCTTTATGTCTGTAAAAGGGATGCTAATGCACATTTGGGAGTTTATCTCATTACTTCTCATATGGCAATTAAATGCGAATGTACGCAGAAGTATTATACCGAGAGTGGGGCTTGGCACGTAGTAGATGCAGTCTTTCTTTCTGGCCTTCACGCTCTCTCTCTTGTCTTCTCTTCCTCCTTCTCAAATGTCTGCCACAGGAGGAAAGTTATGACAGAGCCAGGCCAGATTTTCATTTTATTTGTTCACAATGATTTCTTTGTTCCCCGTCTTCCTCCCTCCACTTTGGGCATCTCATCGACGGAAGCATCATGTTATCTTTCTGGTCTGCAGCTTGGGTACACCCATTTCCTTCCTGTGGGAGGGGTTGTGGAGTAAGTTGAGCTGAGAGAAGCCTTGGGTCTCCCGCTCTCAACTATGGCTGTCCTGGGGTTGTAGCTTTAGGTTATGCAAAGTCTTCGGTATGACATCTCCTCCACCTTCCCTCACAAGGGAAGCCCTGCTGTAGATTTAATGCTTCAGACAAGTATGCGTTGGCATAACCATGGCCTCAACCTGCAGGGCACACAGGCCCGCAGAGGGTTTCCCAGCAGGTGCCAGGGACTTGGTCGGCAGTAGAATTGGCAAGAGCCAGCCCAGACGGTGAAAGCCCACATTTGTTATGGGTTGGAAGTGACTATGGCCAGAGTAGTGGCCTGCCTCCCCAACCTGTCATGGGTAATGGGAGGTCCCCTCCATCTCAGCAGCAAAAAGCTTGCCTCTCTCTTGTTTCCTGTACCTTCCCCATAGACCGTGAGTCTTGACTCCTGTCCTTGGGTTGGCACATTGGCTAGGGACAGTTCATTCTTGTTGGCACTCACTACAGAGTGAACTGAGCACTATTACTAGCAAAGGGTTCTCGGAGCCCAGGGACCTGTTGTGGCCCACCATGGAGCTGCCATCAAGTACAAGCCTCATCCCCAGCCCAACTCAGGACCACATGGGCTTGTTCATAAGTGAGGGCTCAGCTGCATTACCAGGATGGGCCTCAGAAGGAGCCCAGCCGTGAACACCTTTGCTTGTTGGCCTTTTCCCCTTCCGTCCTGCCCGGTCCTCAGTCTTGTGATTTGATTCCAGTTCTGCCTAGTTAATTACTGGGCACCTGGAGGTCTCTAGTGAATACTTGTTTGTGGGACACCTTCAAGTCACAGGCTTTATTTTGAGAATTTAAAAATTGCTCTCTTAGGTTCTTATGCCAGTATTCCATCTTCTGTTTAAAATAACTTATTATGGTCGTTCAGCTGGCTTTCACTAGCCTGAAGGTAGAAGGAAACACAGAATTCACGTCTTAGAACTATTTCCATGGTAGACAGATGTTTGCCTACCTAATGCCTGCTCAGGCTCTCCTAACTGGAATTGCATTGGCATGCATCTCCATTCTCCTCCTCTAGGATTTAGGGAGGGTCTGTCATTTTTCAGTTGACATCATCATGACTTGTAAATTGAACACCACTTCCATTGGATTGCCCTAGGCTCCATCCTTAAAACTGTAACATCTGGATGTTTCCAAACAGCCTGCCATGTAGATGATTGATGGCTTTCATTCTTGGTTCAGAATCTGATTTAGTCCACAGTTGTTGGAACTGGAATTGGTGGTCCAAATGTACACCACCCGTAATGTTGGTGTCCTTGGTAGTGAGCCCAGGGAGCATGGGCCACTTGGATGGTGAACTGCCTCTCTGCCAGCACAATTCGGCGCTTCATTCACACATTTATAGAAAAGGTTTCAAAGTGTTATGTGTTGTTTTGATACGTGACAATTTGTTACTGAGACTGTTTGAGTGGTATGGTAATATTTTCACATCTTTCTCAGTGTGGGGTGAACACCTCTTCAAAACTATATATAAATACACAGGTGCACAATACCTTGAGCTACTAAATGATTGATATGGTCATGTTCACACGTGTTCTAATATATATTCAGTGAAGCTTTCTATGTGCCAACTATCTTCAAAGCCCCGTGGTGAATACAGACTAGTCCTCAGCTCTCAAGTAGCTTACATTCTAGAGTGGCTTATGAGTAGTAAATAAACATATATAAGTGTTAGGCAAAAAATTGAAATCAGATGTAGGATGAGATGGCTAGTGGCTGACTCGGTGGCTATTGTAGTGGGGTAATATTCAGAGGTAGCCAGACTGCAAGGTTTTAGGGCACAGTTCTTCAGACTGCCAAGTCTGCCCAAGACTTCGGAGAGCAACTGCAAGCTTGAGTGTCTCCCAAAACTACTCTCAGGTTTGATAATTTGCTAGAAGGACTCACAGAACTCACTGAAAGCTATTATATTCATGGTTACAGTTTTTTCCCCAAGGAAATGATCTATTAAAATCAGCTGAAGGAAGAGATGCATAGGGCAGAGCCTGGGAAGATTCCAAATGTGAAGTTTCCCTTGTCCTTAGGATGTGTTAACCTCTCGGTATCAATATGTGACTATACGCATGGAGTGTTTTCAATCTGGAAGGCCCACCAGGACTTCAGTGCCCAAGAGTCTTTACTGGGGCTTCATTGTGTAGGGGAGATTGATTCATTGCCCATGTGTTTGAATTCAGTCTTCAGCCCCACTCTCCCCAAAGTGTGGGTTAAGTTAATATCATGGCCTGAGGGGCCCACCATGAGTCACCTCATTAGCGTAGTAAACTATTAGGTGGTCCAAGAGACCCACCATGAATAACAAAGATACTCCTATCACTCAGGAAATTCCAAGGGTTTAGCAGTTGCCTGTCAGGTAGGGGCAAAGGCCTGACCTCTCCTTGGGCAAAGCCAACTTGCTTACTATAGAAGTAGTTTTTGAAAATTTCACATACCAAGTGGAGAGAGTGATACAGTGGACCCCACGAACCCATCACCCGTCCTCAATGAATATCAATTCATGGCCAATTCTGTTTTATCTGTATCTCACCCAGTCCCCACCCCTTACTAAATTATCTTGAGCCAAATCCCAGATACATCATTTCATCCGTAACAATTTCAGTATGTATCTGTCTTTTTAAATGTATCCACAATATCATTATCACATCCCTAAAAATTGTGATTTATTGAAATCATCAAATACTGAGTCAGTATTCAGAATTTCCTAATTACATGTGGGTTTTTTATAGTTGGTCTGTTTGAATCTGGATACAAGCACAGTCTATGCATTGCCATTGATTGATGTCTCTTAAGTCTTTTTTAATCTATAGGTTCTCTTTCTTTTTTCTTTTCCTCTCTGTAATTTTTATTGCAGAAGCTGAGTCATGTATGCTGTAGAATTTGCTGCAGTTTGGATTTTGTTGATTACATCCCCACAGTGTTGTTTAACATGTTCCTCTGTCCCCTGTAGTTGCTGTAAACTGGTAGTCACATCTAGAGGCTTGATCTGATTCAGGTTCAGTTTTTCTTTTTTAATCCAGCTGCCTTCATGAGTGGTCGTGTTCCATCAGGAGGTACATGATAGCTGCCTGACTGTCTTTCTGATGTTAGCAACATTGATGATTACCCAAATCTTTTTCATTTGGAGTTAGCAAAATGTTGATATTCTCATTCTATCATTTCTTCATTTATTAGGTGGAATATTCCTGTCAAGGGAAACTGTTCCTCATTAACTATGGTTACCCTGAATACGGCAAAAACAAAAAAACCAAACTCACTGCTGTTGAGTCAATTCCAATTCATAGCGACCTTATAGGACAGAGTAGAACTGCCCCATAGGGTTTCCAAGGAGCATCTAGTGGATTCTAACAGCTGACCTTTGGGTTAGCAGCCATAGCTCTTAACCACTATGGCAACAGGGTTTCCGAATACAGCAAAAGCAAGTTAAATGTCTGATCCTTTGCCTCTATTTAAGGTAGTGACATGTAGCCTGTGACCAAACTTGGCAATGTGAAAACAAAAGGGAAGAGCACTGCAGGCCAAAGACCTAGCTACTGCAAAGACCCTGGGGTGGAAGAAAGGCCAGCACAGCTGGCATGTCCTAGAGAGGGGAGAGGTACAGATCACTAGAACCACGTTTGAAAGCAGGGCTCAAAATTTGGGGTTTAAGTGCTGTGGGAAACCACTGGAGAAGTTTAGAAGTGGCTTGACATAATCAGACTTAAACTGTTAGGTTGCATAGTATACAATTTATTCATAGTTCCTGTCCTCATACATAGAGCTTACAGTCACGGGAGCAAGAGATGCAGAAAATTAGTTACATCAATTCTTGTGTAAAATTTTAATAACACATGGACTTTTATGTTGCACTTTCTGGTTCTTGCACCTTTTGCATATTGGCAACTTCTCTTTTTCAGATAGAATTTTTCTGTAATGTATTCTTTCGTTCCTGGAGTCTGGTTTTCAAGGGGTATTTGGGGCTTCCTTAAGAGCATTAGGTTGTTCTCTTGCTCTTGTAAGACAGTGTGCTTGTGTTCACCTAAAATGAAGGTGATCTGTCTGCTTCTTAGTTGTTGTCCTTGTCCTGGGAGTTAAATTTACCTTGTGCTGTTAGTGAGACTTTCCCATCAAATGTTTGGAGGAAAGAAATTATATTCCTTTTTCTTTGCTAATATCGTTCTTTATATAGAAAAATAGAAATTTAAATATACTGTATGACAAAGTCTGCAACAAGGAACCTGTAAAGGACAGTAGGTACGGAGGTTCTTCTGGAAGAGTGGTGTAGACACTTCCAGAGGGGTGGTGTAGACATATGTAGGTTCTCCTAGAGGGCAGTGTAGACACTTCCAGTAGGGCAGCGTAGACATAAACAGCCCAGAGGGCACAGGTGCCGTCCAGGTGGATGGCAGGTTTGTGAGTCATCTGAATGGGAAAGGGAAGGTGTGAGAGAAAAGCATAGACTGACTAGTTGCTGTTGGCCAGGTAAGAGAAGAGGAGAATGTGTTTTTGTGACTTGGAAAAACCCTGAGAAACTGTAAAGTCAACTTTGTGCACCCCCCCCCCCCAAAAAAAATTAATAATTTTCCGTTGTCAGGCAAGGGATGAGTTTTTGAGAGAGGGGCTCAGGCAAAGATTGGGAAACAAAGGGCGATTGGAGGAGTCTGCTTCTTGTGTGCCCTGTGTGTGATTGTACCCGGTGAGGGAGACCCCACAGCCTGGCAGCCTCCACAGCCTGGCAGCCTCAAAGGTGACTAAAAGTTTGTAAATTATAAAGATGGTAGAGAGGGACAAGTTTTTGATGTTTGTTAAATGATTATGAAAAAGGGAACTTAGCAAGTTTTTGATAGTTGTTAAATTTGTGAATTTGCAACTTTCCCAGAGAAAATGGAAACATTCAAGACGATACCTGATCAAACAGGCAGGATGTTTTATCACCCCTTCCAGACCAGCTTCAGGGGTGACCTACTAGAATGGGCTCTGTTTTTTCCCTCTCCTCTGTAAACAGAAAGTAGATTTTTTAGACGGGAATATGTATGTGTTAAAAACCATCAACGACAAGGCTTTATTATTTATTGAAGTATGGAAACTGAGTAGGAGGACTCAGGGTGGAAAGAAGGGGCATGAAATGCTTCAGCTGCTGGAGAATATTGTTCTTCCCAACCAGGCGAGGAGTCGCAAACATCCATCACATAGGAAAGGCACCTTAAAGAGCTCTCCACCCCTTCACAGACGCCCAACTGCGTCCTTTAAAATCAGCTTCTCTCCTCTTGTTTTCATTGTTATTATTTATCACCTACTTCTGTAATTGTCTCTGATTGGCCTCTGAGTCTCTCTCATGGTCTAGGGTCACAGCCTCCGTCTGTCACACCATTGGAGTTGAGTCCTCCCTAAACAAACTCTCTTGACATCAGGAATGTGAACAAGGAGTAGCCAGATTGTGTTCCTATGTCCATACCCAGAGGTGGCTGCAGCCACACTGTTCTTTTTTCAGGACTGTGCAGATATATAGAATTTTATCTTTTTTTATTGAAGCTATACATTTCCTCCTGGTATAAAACTAAATACCATAAACTTCTTAGATGTAGTTATAATTTCACATTAGTGTGTAGGAATAGAAGGGATGAAACATGACCATGCACATAATGAAGTTCAAGTGTGGATTTCAATATACATGAGATAAAGTAGTCCAAAGAGCTGCAGTGCTGAGGAGGTGGTCACAAATGTTATGCAGCAGCAGAGCTGAGAAACTGTCATGGGTTTTCTTCTCTGATATTCTAGGTAAGGGGAAAACTAAGACATAGAATTAGTTTGGAAGGATGCAAAACCCATCTTTTCATTCAGTCTAGTTTCTACAATCTAGCTTAGATTGGTTCAGTCTCTCAAGTTCAGTTTAGTATTTCTTTACCTATTCTTTTTTTGTGTGTGTGCTTTAAGTAAAAGTTTACAATTCAAGTTAGTTTTTCATACAAAAATTTATACACACATTGTTATGTGACCATAGTTGCTCTCCCTATACTGTGACAGCACACTTCTCCTTTCCACCCTGGATTTCCTGTGTCCATTCAACCAGTTCCTGACCATCTCTGCTTCTCATCTCGCCTCTGGAGAGGAGCTGCCCGTTTAGTTTCATGTATCTACTTGAGCTAAGAAGCACACTTTTCACGAGTATCTTACAGTCCAGTCTAATCTTTGTCTGAAGAGTTGGCCTTGGGATTGGTTTCAGTTCTGGGCTATCAGAGAGTCTGGGGGCCATATCTTCCGGGGTTCCTCCAGTCTCAGTCAAACCATTACGTCTGGTCTTTTTACTAGAATTTGAGTTCTGCACCCCACTTTTCTCCTGCTCCGTCAGGGACTCTTTGTTGCATTCCCTGTCAGGGTGGTCATTGGTGGTAGCTGGGCACCATCTAGTTCTTCTGTTCTCAGGCTGATGGAGAATCTGGTTTATGTGGCCCTTTCTGTCTCTTGGGCTAGTATTTTCCTTGTGTGTTTGGTGTTCTTCATTCCCCTTTACTCCAGGTGGGTTGGGACCAATTGATGCACCTTAGATGGCCACTTGCTAGCTTTTAAGACCACAGATGCCACTCACCAAAGTGGGATGCAGAACATTTTCTTAATAAACTTCGTTATGCGAGTTGACCTAGATGTCACCTGAAACTGCAGACCCCCTGCCCCTGTTACTCTGTCCCTCAAAGTGTTTGGTTGTATTCAGGAAATTTCTTAGCTTTTGGTTTAGTCCACTTGTGCTGGCTTCCCCTTTAGTGTGTGTTGTCCTTCCTTCACCTAAGAGAATTCTTGTCTAGTATCTAGTTAGTGAATACTCCTCTCCCACCCTCCGCACCATCATAACCATCAAAGAATATTTTCTTCTGTGTTTAAACCTTTTCTTGAGTTCTTATAAAAGTGGTCGTATACAATATTTGTCCTCTTGTGACTGACTAAATTCACTCAACATAATGCCTTCCAGATTCCTCCATGTTATATTTCATGGATTCATCGTTGTTCTTTATCATTGTGTAGTATTCCACTGTGTGAATATACCCTAATTTGTTTATCCATTTGTCCGTTGATAGGCACTTAGGTTGTTTCCATCTTTTTGCTATTGTGAACAGTGCTGCAATGAACATGGGTGTGCATATATCTATTCATGTGATGGCTCTTATTTCTCTAGGATATATGCCAAGGAGCAGGATTGCTGGATGATATGGTACTTCTGTTTCTAGCTTTTTAAGGAAGTGCTGGATTGATTTCCAAAGTGGTTGTACCATTTTACATTCCCACCAACAGTGTATAAGTGTTCCAGTCTCTCCACAACCTCTTCAGCATTTATTATTTTGTGTTTTTTGGATTAATGCTAGCCTTGTTGGGGTGAGATGGTATCCCATTGTAGTTTTGATTTGCATTTCTCTAATGACTAATGATCATGAGCATTTCCTCATGTGTCTGTTAGCCACCTGAATGTCGTCTTTGGTGAAGTGCCTGTTCATATCCTTTGCTCATTTTTTAATTGAGTTATTTGTCTTTTTGCTGTTGAGGTTTTGGAGTATCTTGCAGATTTTAGAGATTAGACGCTGATCAGATTTGTCATAGCCAAAAGTTTTTCCCCAGTCTGTAGGTTGTCTTTTGACTCTTTTGGTGAAGTCTTTTGATGAGCTTAAGTGTTTGATTTTTAGGAGCTCTCAGTTATCTAGTTTTTCTTCTGGTGTTTGTGCATTATTACTTATAGTTTGTATTCTGTTTATGCCATGCATTAGGGCTCCTAGCATTGTTCCTGTTTTTTCTTCTATGATCTTTATCATTTTCAATTTTATATTTAGGTCTTTGATAGATTTTGAGTTAGTTTTTGTGCATGGTGTGAGGTATAGGTCTTGTTTCAGTTTTTTGCAGATGGATATCCAGTTATGCCAGTACCATTTGTTAAAGAGACTGTCTTTTCCCCATTTAAGGGTCTTTAGTACTTTGTCAAATATCAGCTGCTCATAGGTGGATGAATTTATGTCTGAATTCTCAATTCTGTTCCATTGGTCTATGTATCTGTAGTTGTACCGATACCAGGCTGTTTTTACTACTGGGACGGTGTAATAGGTTCTAAAATCAGGTAGTGTGAGGCCTCCCACTTTGTTCTTTCTTGAGTAATGTTTTACTTATCCAGGGCCTCTTCCCTTTCCGTATGAAGTTGGTAATTTGTTTCTCCATCTCATTAAAAAATGCCACTGGAATTTGGATCGAGATTGCATTGTAACTGTATATCACTTTGAGTAGAATTGACATTTTCACAATGTTGAGTTTTCCTATCCATGAGCAAGGTATGTTTTTCTGCTTATGCAGGTCTCTTTTGGTTTCTTGCAATAGTGTCTTCTAGTTTTCATTGTATAAGTCCTTTGCATCTCTGGTTAGATTTATTCCTAAGTATTTGATCTTCTTGGGGGCTATTGTAAATGCTGTTGATTTGGTGATTTCCTCTGCGAAGTTCTCTTTGTTGGTGTAGAGGAATCCAACTGATTTTTGTATGTTTATCTTGTATCCTGATACTTTGCTGAAATTGTCTATTAGTTCCGGTAGTTTTCTTGTGGATTCGTTGGGGTTCTCTGTGTATAAGATCATATCATCTGTAGATAGAGATACTTTTACTTCTTCCTTACCAATTTGGATGCCTTTTATTTCCTTTTCTAGCATAATTGCTCTGGCTAGGACCTCTAGCACAGTGTTGAATAAGAGTGGTGATAAAGGGCATCCTTGTCTGATTCCTGATCCTAAGGGGAATGCTTTCAAACTCTCTCCATTTAGGTTGATGATGCCCTTAATTATATTGAAGAATTTCCCTTCTGTTCTTATTTTGCTGAGAGGTTTTATCATGAATGGGTGTTGGACTTTGTCAAATGCCTTTTCTGTATCAGTTGATAAGATCATGTGGTTCTTGTCTTTAGTTCTATTTATGTGATGGATTACATTGATTGTTTTTCTAATGTTGAACCATCCCTGCATACCAGGTATAAATCCCACTTGATCATAGTGAATTATTTTTTTGATATGTTGCTGAATTCTATTGGCTAGAATTTTGTTGAGGATTTTTGCATCAGTGTTCACGAGGGATATTGGTCTGTAATTTTCTTTTTTTGCAGTGTCTTTATCTGGTTTTGGTATCAGGGTTATGCTGGCTTCATAAAAGAGTTTGTGAGTATTCCATCCTTTTTATTTTTTAAATTATGTATGTATATATTTTTATTGTACTTCAGGTGAACAGTTACAGAACAAATAGTTTCTGATGAAACAGTAGTACACATATTGTTTTATGACATTGGTTAATAACCCCACAACATGTCAACCCTCTCCCTTTTCGACCTTCTTTTTTTGTTTTTTTTGGTGAAAATATACATAGCCAAAGATAAACCATTTCAAAAATTTCTACATGCACAGTTCAGTGACATCGACTACGCTCTTCCAGTTGTGCTGCTATTCTCACTTTAGATGAAGGCTTACAGAACAAAATAGTTTCTCATTTAACAGTCAGTACACATGTTGCCTTATGACAATGGTTAACAACCTCACAACACATCAACACTATCCTTACTCAGCCTTGGGTTCCCTATCACCAGCTTTCCTGTCCCCTTCTGTCTTCTACCCCTTGTCCCTGAACTGCTGTGCCTCATTAGTCCCATTTGGTTTTATGGGGCTGTCCACTCCCCGGCTGAATGGTGAACCTTGGTAATGACTTCACCACTGAGCTAAAAGGGTTTCTGGGGGCCATAATCTCAGGGTTTCTCCAGTCTCCTTTAGGCCAGTAAATCTGGTCTTTTTTTGGTGTGTTAGAATTTTGTTCTACATCCTTCTCTAGCTCTGTCCAGAATCCTCTGTTGTGATCCTGGTCAGAGCAGTCGGTGGTAGCCAGGCACCATCTAGCTGTACTGGACTCGGTCTGGTGGAGGCCTTGGTAGCTGTGGTCCATTAGTCCTTCGGACTAATCTATTCCTTGTATCCTGTTCTCTTCATTCTCCGTTGCTTCCGAAGGGATGAGACCAGTGGAGTATCTTAGATGGCTGCTCACAGGCTTTTAAGACCCCAGACGCTACTCACCAAGGTAGAATGTGGCACATTGTCTTTATAAACTGTGGTATGCCAGTTGAGCTAGATGTTCCCCGAGACCATGGTCCCCACAGCCCTCCACCCAGCAACTGAGTCCCTCAGGGAGTTTGGACGTGTCTATGGAGCTTCCATGACCTTTCCTTGTACAAGTTGTGCTGGCTTCCCCTGTATTGTGTACTGTCTCACCCTTCACCCAAGATACCACTTATCTATTGCCTATTTAGTATTCCCCCCCTACCCCGCCCATCCCTGGTAACCAACAAAGATGTTACATTTTGCGTGTGAACTTTTTCATGCGTTTTTACAATAGAGGTCTCATACAATATTTGTCCTTTTGTGATTGACTTATTTCACTCAGCATAACGTCCTCCAGTTTCATCCATGTTACGAGATGCTTCACAGATTCATCATTGTTCTTTTTCGTTGCATAGTACTCCATTGTGTGTCTGTACCATAGTTTGTTTATCTATTCATCTGTTGATGGGCATCTAGGTTGTTTCCATCATTTTGCTATTGTGAACAATGCTGCCATGAACATAGATGTGCATATGTCTATTCGAGTGACGACTCTTATTTTTCTAGGATATATTCCTAGGAGTGGGATTGCTGGATTGAATGGTATGTCTGTTTCTAGCTTTCTGAGGAAGTGCCATAACATTTTCCAAAATGGTTGTATCATTTTGCATTCCCACCAGCAGTGCATAAGAGTTCCCATCTCCCCGCAGCCCTTCCAACATTTGTTATTTCCAGTGTTTTTGATTCGTGCCAGTAATGCTGGGGTGAGATGGTATCTCATTGTGGTATTAATTTGCATTTCTCTAATGGCTAGTGATCGCGAGCATTTCCTCATGTGTCTGTTGGCCATTTGAATGTCTTCTTTGGTGAAGTGTCTGTTCATTTCCTTTGCCCATTTTTTAATAGGATTATTTGTCTTTTTGTTGTAGAGGTGTTGGATTTTCTGGTAGATTATGGAGATTAGACCTTTGTCTGACTTGTACTGTCCAAAAATTTTTTCCCAGTCTATAGGTTCTCTTTTTACTCTTTTGGTGAAGTCTTTTGAAGAGCATAGGTGTTTGATTTTTAGAAGATCCAGTTATCTAGCTTATCTATTGGGGTTTGTGCGTTGATGGTTATGGTTTTATCCTGTTAATGCCATACATTAAGACCTGTAGTGGAGGTCCTATTTCTTCTATGAACTTTATAGTTTTAGGTTTTATATTCAGGTCTTTGATGCATTTTGAAGTAGTTTTTGTATATGGCGTGAGGTATGGGTCCTGTTTCATTTTTTTGCAGATAGATAGCCAGTTTTGCCAGCACCATTTGTTAAAAAGACTGCCTTTTTCCATCCTTTTCTATACTCTGAAATATCTTTAGTAGTAGTGGTGTTAACTCTTTTTTGAAAGTTTGGTAGAATTCTCCAGTGAAACGGTCCAGGCCAGGACTTTCTTTTTTTGGGTAGTTTTTTACTTTCCTTTTCAATCTCTTCTTTTGTTATAGGTTTATTTAGTTGTTCTACTACCTGTGTTTGTGTTTAGGTAGGTAGTGAGTTTCTAGAAATTTGTCCATTTCCTCTAGGTTTTCAAGTTTGTTAGGGTACAGTTTTTCATAGTATTCTGTTATGATTCTTTTAATTTCAGTTGGGTCTGTTGTGATATCACCCATCTCATTTTTTATGTGGGTTATTTGCTTCCTCTCGTGTTTTGTCAGTTTGGCCTGTGGTGTATCAGTTTTGTTGATTTTTCAAAGAACCAGCTTTTGGTCTTGTTAACTCTTTCAATTGTTTTTCTCTTCTCTATTTCATTTAATTCTGCTCTAATTCTTGTTATTTCTTTTCTTCTGGCGCACGAGGGTTTCTTTTGCTGCTCTTTCTACTTGTTTGAGCTGTAGGTTAATGTTTTGATTCTGGCCCTTTCTTCTTCTTGGATGTGTGCATTTACTGCTATAAACTAACCTCTGAGCACTGCTTTTACTGTGTCCCAAAGGTTCTTGTAGGATGTGTTTTCATTCTCATTTGATTCTATGAATTTCTTTATTCCATCCTTAATTTCTTCTATAACCCAGTAGTTTTTGAGCAAGGTGTTGTTCAGTTTCCATGTGTTTGATTTTTTTTTGTTACTAACTTCTACTTTTATGGCTTTATGGTCAGAAAAGATGCTTTGTAATATATAGCGATGCTTTGGATTCTATTAAGGCTTGCTTTATGGCCTAATATGTGGTCTCTTCTGGAGAGTGTTCCATGTGTGTTGGAAAAGAAAGTATACTTGACTGCTGTTGAATGGAGTGGTCTGTATATGTGTATGAGATAATGTTGGTCGATTGTGGCATTTAGCTCTTCCGTGTCTTTGTTGAGCTTTTTTCTGGATGTTCTGTCCTTCACTGAAAGTGGTGCGTTGAAGTCTCCTACTGTTATTGTTGAGCTGTCTATGTCTTTTCAATGCTGTTAATGTTTGTTTTATGTATTTTGGAGCCCTGTGGTTGGGTGCATAAATATGTATTATAGTTATGTCCTCCTGTTATATTAGCCCTTTAATCATTATATAGTGTCCTTTCTTATTCTCTGTGGTGAATTTTACTTTAAAGTTTATTTTGTCAGAGATTAATATTGCCACTGCTGTTCTTTTTTGATTGTTGTTTGCTTGGGTGATGGTTAAGATTGTGTGTCAACTTGGCTGGGCCATGATTCTCCGTGTTTTAATATAACCACTCCCATGATTGAATATACTGTGAGTAGCCAATCAGATGAAAGGGATTCTCCTTGGGGGTGTGGCCCGCATCTGTATATAAGCAGACGTTCTGGCTTTTTGCTCTCTGCATCCTGTGGCTGTTTCCTGTCATCTCATCTCCCATTCTTGGGACTTGAACTGTTAGCTTATCTGCCGAACCTGGGATTTGTTGATCTGCACAGCCTGTGAGTTTGGGAGCCCTGCTCTCCGACCTGCCGATCTTGGGCTTGCCAGCTTCTGCAGCTGTGTGACTTGGGAGAGGCCTCTACCCTGATCCACGGACTTGGGACGTTCTAGCCTCTACAATCACGTGAGCTGTTTCCTTGATATAATCTCTCTCTATATATATATTTATACACTTTACTGGTTTTGCTTCTCTAGAGAACCCAGCCTAAGACAGCTTGATATATTTTTTTCCATCCTTTGAGTTTTAGTTTGTTTGTGTCTTTAAGTCTAAGGTGTATCTCTTGTAGGCAGCATGTAGACACAACATGTTTTTTTAGTCCATTCTGCTGCTCTGTCTCTTTATTGGTGCATTGAGTCCATTTACATTCAGCATAATTATTGATAGGTATGAGTTTAGTGCTTTCACTTTGATGTCTTCTTTTGTGTGTGTTGTTGACAGTTTCTTTGCTCCACTTAATTTTCTGTGCAGAGTTGTTTTTCTTTTTATATATTTTCTTTTCATCTTTTTTGTTGTTATTGATTTTTTATTTGCTGAGTCTTATGTTTTTCTTTTTTATTTTGATGTGTGGGATTATTAGTTTCCTTTGTGGTTGCCTGAATGTTTACCCCTTTTTTTCTAAGTTTAAACCAGTTTTTACATCTCCTTGACTTCCTCTCTGTATGAAAGATGTATGACTACATTTTTAGTCCCTCTTTTTTGTTTTAATGTTGTGATCTTTTACATATTGACAACTGTTTCCCTATTTTCAGTGTTTTAGCTTTCATTTGTTTTTGTGACTTCCCTGTCTGGGTTGATGCCTGTTTGCTCTGTCCTGTGTTCTAGTCTTGGGTTGTTAACTGGTGTTATTGATTTTCTAACCAGAGGACTGCCTTTAGTATTTTTTGTAATTTTGGTTTGGTTTTTGCAAATTCCCTAAACTTCTGTTTATCTGGAAATGCCCTAATGGCGCCATCATGTCTGAGAGACAGTTTTGCTGGATATGTAATTCTTGGCTGGCAGTTGTTGTCCTTCAAAACTTTATATGTCATCTCATTGCCTTCTTGTCTGTATTGTTTCTGCTGAGCAGTCCAAGCTTAGTCTGTTGACTCTCCTTTGTAGATGAGTATTCGTTTATCCCTAGCTGCTCTTAAAATTCTCTCTTTATCTTTAGTTTTGGCAAGTTTGATTATAATATGTCTTGGTGACTTTCTTTTGGGATCTACCTTGTGTGGGGTTCAATGAGCATCTTGGATAGATATCTTCCCATCTTTCACAATACCAGGAAAGTTTTCTGCCAATAAATCTTCAACAGTTCTCTCTGTATTTTCTGTTATGCTCCCCTGTTCTGGTACTCCAGTCACTCATAGGTTATTGTTCTTGATTGAGTCCCACATAATTCTTAGAGTTCCTTCATTTTTTAAAATTCTTTCATCTGATTTTTCTGATCTTTCCTAAAATAAGTTGGTGTCAGGTACTTTATCTTCAGTCTCACTAATTCTGACTTCCATTGCCTGAGTTCTGCTCCTATGACTTTCTGTTGAGTTGTCTGTTTCTGAAATTTTATTGTTAATCTTGTGGATTTCTGATTGCTGTCTCTCTGTGTATTCTTGCAGCCTGCTAAATTTGTCATTATGCTCCTCTCTAATCTTCTTAAGTTCCTCTATTGCTTTGTGTGTTCATTGGCTTTTTCTGTATTTTGCCTGATCTCCTTCTTCATATCTTGAAGAGTTCTGTATATTAACCTTTTGTATTCCTCCTCTGGTAATTCCAAGAAGTTCTCTTCCTCAGGAAAATTTCTTGATTCTTTGATTTGGGAGCTTGCCGAAGCCATTGTGGTCTGCCTCTTTATGTGATTTGATATTGACTGTGTCTCCAATCCATCAATAAGTTATTCTGTTTATTTTATGTTTGCTTACTGTGCCCTAGCTTCTTGTTTTTTGTTTTGATATTCCCAAATAGGCTGCTTGTGTGAGCTGGTTTGATTATTGGCGACTTTGAAGCTCTAACATCCTGTCACCAGGTGGTTAGATCTGTTACTAGGTATGTGAGCCCAGTAGTCCATTTATTTTTCTTGTATTGATTCAGCTCAGGTGTTCAGGTAGTTGGTCACCAAGTGTGTGGTGCAGGCTCTCACCTACAGTCCTAGACAGGCAGGGGTAATTGGTGTAGGCACAGGTATCTGGCTGCAATGTGGGGTCACACACTGACCAAGGCAGGGGGCTGACTGCTGCCCCTGCGTGTCTGGGAGGAAAGCATATCCCCATTTCCTAGAGTGCTTACATGGATGGGTTTTGAAGACTGACTGTGAGCACCCAGTGCTGTTGGCTGTAAGGAGGGAGGCACCACTTATTTTTGGACCCTTGTCAGTGGTGGCTAGGTGGTGTCTGTGGAGCCACCAGTCCGCAAGTTCCTGATGTGGGTAGGTGAGGACCCTGCTTAATGGGCAGAGCAGCATCAAATGTCACGAACTTGCCACTTCACCATATAGATGATACAGTTGAAGTTAGGCTCCAGGTATATAGCCTGTTGTAGTGTGGTTTTGGGGGCCTCCACTGTTGAAATGGGAGTGTGGTTTTGGGGGCCTCCACTGTTGAAATGGGCTCACACAAGTCTATACAGGAGTGAAAGGCATTTAAAGTCTGTGGACCCCTTAGGCCTGTGCCTCGATAAAGGAGCTGTGCCTACCCTGAGTTTCTGGCTTACAGGAGCTGGCAGATTATTTTTTCCTGTTAATTTGTTCCCTCTCCACCACTGGGAGAATGGCTCAGTTTACGTGACTGGTCCTACTTCCAGCCCAGGGGACTCAACAATTGCTGAAGCTGGCCTGGGACCCGGTGCAGAGTGGGGAGGGTCAGGTAAACAGGAGAGAGGTTTTTCCCAAAGGTGGTGTTTTCTGATCCCGTTTGTAGTTCAGACACGTGTACTTATCTTTTGCCAACTGAGTGCTGCTTTTCACTGGTCCTGAAGGCCTGAGTAGACTGTCTGCTGCTGGGTCTCTCCTGATCTGGAAAATGTCTCCCAAGTGCCGTTGCTTGCCTTGCTGCGCACGCCAGCGAGTCCGGCCTGAAGGGTGCCGGCTCCTGCCAGGTCAGGTCTGGCAACTGCTTGCTGCTTCCGAACCATCTCTGTCTCCTTCTGCCACTCAGTCTGATACTTCAGCTTTGCCTTTGATGTTCAGGGCTCCTAGATTGTCATATATAATTGATTCACTTGTTTTTTCGAGTCTTTGTTGTAAGAGGGACCACAGGAAGCGTCATCTTGGCCCTGCCTCCCCGCTGTTCCATTTTGTCTAATAAATGTCCTTCTGTGTTTTCTCCCAGCTGGACAACTCTTTGCAGACTGAAGAATGGTTGGTGAAACTCATTCTTGCCCTGAACTTTCTTTATATTCTAGTGAGGACGATGAACTTTAGCTCTGGTTTCTTCTGTCGTAATTTATAAGAGGAATCCCTCAGTGGAGCTAACAGTCAGTGCACTGGCTGCTAACTGAAAGCTTGGAGTCCACCCAGAGGCACCTAGGAAGAAAACGCCTGGTGATCTACTTGTGAAATGTCAGCTACTGAAAACCCTCTGGAGCACAGTTTTTGTCTGGCACACATGAGGTCACTATGAGTTGGAATTGACTCCACAGAAATTGGTTTAGTTTATATGAAGTCAGGACTGTACTTAAAATTGCTTACTAACTTTATTTCCTTCAGTGGGAGATGGAGCGAAGTGGGGCCTCGTACATGGATCAACAGATTTCCAGAGAGATCTACCCCAACTATGTAAAAGGGAAATTGAGGAGAGAAAGCTGAAGTGGTGATGGGGAGTGGGATTGTGTGGCTTCACTGAACTGATAATGGTTGTCATAGAAACCCCACCCACGGGCAGCCCTTTTGCCCCGTTTCCACCCACAAAGAGTGGAATCCAGAGAGCTCTGCTGTCTGGACAGAAAAAGAATGGTTGAGTTGGTGAGAAGGGAAGATAAAGAGGATTGTCTATCTGGATGGGTATTTCTGAAGAATAAATCAGAGTCCTCTTTGCAGTAGATATGTTCTTTGGTGGGTTGCTTTAAAAAAAGTCTCAAAAATGAAAGTTCTGTTTTCTTTTGGGACACATGAAGTTACGTTGCCCCATTGGGGGAGGCTAGTCAGCATGCCACAGGTAGAAGCCAGTGGGGAGAGGCTATGATGAAGCCTGGGAATTACCCCTGAAGTGGCCAACCCTCCCGCTGCCAGCACAATGGACTCAGAGGCTGAGCGTGAGAAGCAGGCAGGAGCCAAAGCTGAGCTGGGCACAGCTTTCCAGAGTCACTGCCTGAAACTGCCATATTTGGATTGGCCTCTCCCCTTTAGCAGTTTTCCCCAGACATAGGATTTTATTCTCTGAGGCCGTCTGAAGCTGAGCAGGAGGCCGGCAGACTTTCTGGAATGGAAGCCAGCCCCAAGGTCTGGCAGGGCCCTGGGCCGCCAGTGCCTCTGCTACTACCTGACCCAGGTTGCAGCAGCATGTGCATAAATAGGGCAGCCCAGGCCACGTCTCTCCTTCCCTCTGCGCAAATTGGAAACGACTAACCTTGCCATATTTAGTGCACTGCTAACGGCTGCCCGCCTCCAGGGGGTAATCATGCAGGCAAAATTCGGAAAGTTGCTAAGCTATGAGCAGTCTTATGAGCATTAAAAGTGTCCTCTTTGCCAGAAAGGTCATTCATAACTTGGCTACCCTGCTGATGTGCAGTCAGTGATATTGATTGATTAATGTATAAAACACCAGATCCATTTGCTTCTATGCAAGAGAATAAAGTGCAGTTGTCTCTCTCTTTATTTTCTCCTCATCCTTTTGTTTGAAGGACGCTTTTTTTTTTCCCTCTTTTTGTTTTGCCGGCTAGGTTTAAGGGGGTTACAAAAAGCCAGTTTCTGCCAGGTAATGTGTTCACAAAGGGAACATTGATTCACATCAGTGTTGCTTGAATTACCCTTAAAGGTTTGCCAAGGAACTGCTCTCATATTAACCTTCTGTTCATGAAAGAAGAAATAAGTAAATAAGTCATAAAATCAGCTTGGTTGCTTTGGATTTAGTTTTGGACTGGATCTAAAAAAAATTCTCCCCCCTGAGGCTAATTGTGGTGAAAGGCATTGAGCAGAAAGTCCCTTGTTAGTTTTTGGGGTACATGGTGGGGGGGGCACCAAGGGAAGCGCCCCCACCCCCGCCACCTGAGCCTCCCTGGGCACCAGCTCAGGGAACAGAGTGCTGAATTTACTTCCAGGGTAGAGATTAGTTCTGATTGGCTGCCCCGCCTTTCAGGCTGAGGAGCTTCGGTCTCCTTTCCTTGCACACTCTTTGGCATTCAGACAATCAGGTGGTGGAAACGGCAAGAAAAACCTTCCTTTGTCTGGAAGATGAAGGATTTTGGTGTGGAAGGCAACTTTGCTTTTCAGCATCAGTGGAATGAATGAGTTATAAAATCTTCAAATTCATCTTTCAGTTTCCCCGTTCAGTTGCAAACCTACCAGGACAGTAGCCTGGAGTTGAGGGAAAAGAATTCCTTTGTTTTTGTTAACTTAAAATTAAGTTTGTTTGTTTATTTTTCCGTTATCCAGGCAGTCAGTTTACTGTTCTTAAAAAATCCAAATGGGCTTGATGCTTTACGAAAGCTAAAACCGATTGATTACCCTGTAATTTGGTGAGCCTTAGGTATTATATGGGATAAAGCATTTTGCCAGCTAATGAGTTCTGTTATTAAGGTTTTCTTTCAGTGACTTGCTCAGAAATGTCTAGGAAGACAGCCCAGGACTGGGCATGTGTGAAGCCATCAGGCAGTATTAGTTGGCTGGCCATTTTAGATTCTTTAGCATTTGACATGCTGTTTTCATATTCGGAAGGATTTCAAAGCAGCATTTCAACCAGGCTGGGAAGCCAGGGGTATGTGGGATTGCAGAATATGAGCTTGCATTTAGCTCCTGGAAAGATGCAATCTGAAGCATCACCTGCAGGTGGCAGTGCAGGGTTCTCCTTACTGGCTGCCCCAGCAGTGGAATGGCCTTGACTTTTGGGTTGTTGTCTGTGTGCTTGTATGCTTTTGATGGGAGCCATGAAATGAAAACTGGTCAATCTGACTGTCTTTTCCTATAAGCCAGACCAAGTTCACATTACAGGGGGTGAAGTGCATGGTCAAAGCTGTTCATTCAACAGGGCACCTTCTTTCTATCAAGGCGAATGAGGATGTTGGAAGAACCAATTCCGCATCAGTTTGCAGCTCTTGAGCATTGAGAGTGTTGATGGTTGGAAGCTACAAAGGAGCTTTCCGTCTGCTTATGAAGAGTGGACATGCAAGTCTTTCCCTGGGAATCTGGACCTGTGGACCCATGCAATTATCTCTCTGCCCTGGGTGGCCACCACCCAGGTGTTGTAATACTGTGTAATAATCTTACACTTCAGGTGAAAAGTAAATATTGCTTTTTTTCTTCTTGTCCTTTCAAAGGTGGTTCAGGAGCTTGGAGGTTATCTAGGCTTCTGTGAATCCCTCCTACTTTACAGTGGCTGTGCGGTAAGCTAGTTGCACCTGGACTGTGCTCTGATGGCGAAGCATTTCTTCCCTTGGGAGCATCGAAAAGTGTGCCCCCCCCCGCCCCCGCCCCACCAGATCTGCATGACACTTTGAATAATCCTTTCTGTTCAGCCAGGAGTAGTGCAGAGCTACGGATGGTTTATGGTCTGACTGCAGTGCAGGTGCCTCATGTCAGTCTTGTGGGCTTCTCCTTAGTTCTAGAACAGATAGACAGGGACAGCATCTGGCTTTATAGTTACATGTGTGCTATGTTACTGGTTTCTTTCTGTTTATAACAACCAGAGCTCTAAGTGCTCATTGCTAAGCTAACCCCAAGACGCTGGTGAAGTGTTGAACTGTACAGGAAGCCCAACTAACTTTATGTAATTGTTTAATTAAAACCTTGGTTTTCTAATTGCAGCCTAAACACAAGCGCCGTTTGTTAATGAAAGGCAATCTCAGTGCTTGGTGTTCTCATGCACAGCGTTTCTTTTCCATTTTTTCAACTTGAAAATCGGCGTTTAAATTCCTACTGTGGTGAAAGTGGCAGATGGTGTTTCTTGCCACTGGGGGACATGCTCCACAATTCCTTTTGTCAGTCCTTGTCAGCATCTTATCTAGGCTGTGGTTGCCTTTCTGACTTCATATTGCAGTGACTCAAATTTGTAAGCCCTTTCACCTGATGGGGTAATCAGAAAAACAGAGAAAACCCCCAAGTTTCTCCAGTGTAAGCATTTTCCATATTCCTGGTGCAGGAGTTGATACAGAAAGATTTCAGGGCTTGCTTTTTACAGGGGAAGCCTTCCCTTGGTTTCCGGATGAATGTTGGCACTTTTTCCTCCTCCTCCCTCTGCTGAGGTGATAGGAGCTGGCTCAGAGGATGCTCTGAGAATGAATCCATTTTCTTTCCTCTGTCTGCAGAATAAATTAGAATTTGCCTGATTTAATAAAATGGCTTCATCTCCCTGCCATCTTTCCCATCTCTAGAGTGTTCCTTCCCTAGTGGCCTGCTTTTCCATAATGTATCTGAGCTCCTCCATATCTCCTTAAGACAGGCTAGTGGTTTCTCAGGTAATGCGCTCACTCGCGCCCTCACGCATACGGTTTCACACGTGTGTGCGTACCCCAGCGTTGGGGGATCCTGATGGCTGAAGGTGTGGAAGTTTGTCACCAGATCTCATTGTCCCCATTGTCAGATGTGATGTTTTATAATTGATGTAGAGGTTGGTGCAGTTTGCTGTCTATCTGCCATTAACCCCACCTCCTGGAGCTGATGTAACCGCCCTGTAGAATGTATTTTGGGAGGAGGGAGAGCGGTTGGAGATGCCGAATTTGCAGCGTAAATCTTCTCACTCTGCCCCAGCCCTTTCCTGTTTAATTGTAACGTATTTGTCTCTGTACGGCAGGGTATTTTGCTATCTCCCCATCGCTCTCTGATGGACTGATGAGAGTTTGCTGTTTGAATTTGGAATGGACTTTCAGTTTGTACTTTCCCCCTTCCTCTTAAATCTGTGTTTTAATTTCTATTTCCTAGGTTGATTTTTTTTCCTTCCATTTTGACACTAATTATGCCAGCCGCATTGGGAGCGCTCACTGCTGGGAGGTACCCAGCTAAGTGTTAAGAAGGGTTTTTAAAACAGGCTGAACTCTTCCTTAATGAGGCTCCATCGTGCTCTCCTCCGGGTGGTTTTGTTTTGCTGATCTGTCAGTTTTTCAAGGATTTAATTGCACTTTTTTTCGTATTAGTCTTTGAAATTGGCCTATACAATCTTGCTATAAAATACATTTTTTACAAAGCAAAAAGTTAGTAGCTTTTGTTTGCCCCCTTTTTATTGTTGTTTGGAAATTTTATTTTTCGCTTTCATCTCTCCAAGACCGTCTTCTGCCAGTCACTCTTGGGAGTCAGCAGTGTGTAGTGAAGATCTACACCGCAGACCAGAATGGCAGTAGAGGGAGGAGGCCGAGAGACCTGTATCTCCAGGCCTCTGGGGCGATTTCCCCATGTCTTATGCCTTCCATCTTTGGGGCTTCAATAATGCCCTGCAGCCTGTGCTTCCTCTTTGGGGTCTGCTCTTGGCCAGGGGCGGGGAGAGGCTTTTGTGCACAACTCTGTTTCTTTTTAGCCATGGAAGTGACAGATTCCATCATGTGGTGCCAGGCCAGCTTCCCAGTGTCTCGAGTCTTCAGACACGTGAGGTGAAGAAAAGAGAGTCCAAAAGATAGAACGCGTAAGTTGTCAGGCAGGGGCGGGGGAGGGAAGCAAGGCCATATCCTTTGTGCTATTATCTTTATGGCGTAGAAAAACATGCTTGAAGCAATCAGCATGAAATTCTTAATTGCTTCGCTTACTTCTGCTCTCCTCATGGGACAGATTGTGCAAATGCTGGAGCTGCCAGGACCTCATGTTAGCACACTGTCCCTCCTGCACACACTATTTTTAACTAGTGCTTTGTTTTGCAAAGATGCACAAAGCTTTTTTTTTTTTTTCCCCAAGGATGATAATAAACAGCAGAGTCAATAAAGGGCTGCCCTAGCCACCCTGCCAGCAGCTACACTTTATTAGGCTGTGCACCCCACTGTCTCCCCAGCTGCCCTGCCTTTCTCTTCCTCTCTTTGGATTTCTTCATTCCTTCCCTTTCTGCGTGAGTTTTGGCTGCTTCCCCACCCCCGGATTTATCCCTTGAAAACAAGCTCCTTTCCCCGTTCCTCACTCTTCTGAATCTAATTTACATGTCTCCAGTCCTCTCTTCTGATGTGTATCTTCCTCCTTGAGATTTCCAGGCCCCTCTCATGAGGATGTAAAATACAAGAACCAGATCTCGGAGATTTCAAAATAAAATAAAAGTAAACTCTGCTTAAAAAACACTTTAGCAGGAAAGCCAGGCTAATTGTAAATCAATGGGTCTTAAAATGCAGCATCGATCTCCAGTTAGAAGTTTGAAGGGGAAAGCAGTAATTACTGCACCAGAAGGTAGTTTTTCCTCTTAGTAAGTTCTGGGCAGAAAGAAGGCTCATTAGGGCAGCACTTCGGAATCCGAGTAATTCGTTTAAAAAGTACTTTTGTGGTGTTATTCCCTTGGCTAGAAATTATTGGAGTCCTCACAGATTTATAGCTCAATTCTGGTAAGATTTATTATTGTGTTTGGTGTGGAAGAACCTTGATACATAACCACCCAGGTGAAGATTCAGGGAAGCATGGATTAGGATCTTGGGAAGGAAGAGTCTTTTTAGAGTGGGTGGGGTTTGATTCTTTAATGGTTCATGCCGTTGATCAGTAGTATCTGATGTGGCCAACTTAGAATCCTAGCATGGCAACCCTTTTAGGCCATCCAAAGCCAGCCTTGTCATCCCTCAGATGAGCAAAGGGGACACCCAGTAGTAAAGAGGTGATTTTCTTGTCCCAGGTGCATGTTGGCATGATGGTTCAGTGACAGAGTTGTATGTAACACAGTCATCTCATGTTAGTCAAGATGGATCTCCTGGAGGGTAAGTTACATGTGGGCAGGAATCTGTCCTTGTCCAGTTGGATTCGTAGTACCTGGGACCTAGTAGGGATAAACTAATAGGTATGTTTAACTAACGAGGTAGTACGTAAATAAATGAACAAATTGACAACTCCTCTCTTATGTCTTAGAGAGGGAGCTTCTCAGGGCTTGTCTTTGGAGGAAAAAACCCAGCATGGAAGATTTCTGTTTGGTTAGACGATCAAAGCTAGGACAACTTACTACTCTTGAGCATTCGCCACTGCAGAGAAAGCAAGCAGCCCTTTTTTAAAGAGACTTGGTTTTGCTTCCTTGCGAAGTCATCAAGACATCATTCTCTTTCCCCTTTTTTACTGAAAAGAAAATATACAACATAAGATAATGCTTTTAAGCCGACTATAATCTCACCACCGTAGCACAACTATCTCTCATTTTAGCACATTATCTTTCATATGCCTGTTAAATGTCTGTGGAAGTGCTCTGTAGACTTAGAGCTGTGAGTTTGTCAGTTCTTACTAGGAACTTTAAGATATACATGTTGCTTCTCAAGGGAGGCTCTCCAAAGAGTATACTTTTTTTTTTTTTTTTTAGTATAGAACTGTTTACCAGATGAAGCAGTGCTTTGATCACTTTTATTAATGGAGTCCCCTATTCTAAAAAAAATGAAATCTTACATTGAACCCAGTATGTAAACACTTTTTTAGAAAGCTATTTAGTTGTTGTTGCTAGTTGCTGTTAGATGGGTCCCAGCTGATAGCTACCCCGTGTACAACAGTCAGAACATTGTCTGGTCCGGCACCGTCTCCATGATCATTGCTGTGGTCAAGTCTATCGTTGCAGTCTTCCAACCGAGGGGACTCGTCTTCTAGGACTGGATCAGACAGTATTCTGTTGTGATCCATATGGTTTCCATTGGCCAATTTTTTGAAGTAGATCACCAGGCTTTTTTTCATAGTCTAGCAGCTCTGCTGAAACCTGTTTATCAGAGGTAATGCTGTTGGTATTTGAAATACAAGTTGGTATAGCTTCCAGCATCATAGCAAGGCACCACAGTTCCGCAAACTGCAGAAGGGTGGTGGATAGCTATTTTAGGAGTTCAAATTTATAACATTTATATATTAAGTCAAAAAATGAGACTAAGGCAGAGTTGATTAACATTTTGATCATAATTAAGAATTATGGAAGGTAGTTAAATAGTATCAGACTGAGGATCTGTTTTACATATTATTTTGTTTTGATTTCATTATTAAATCTTCATTCATATGGAAGTAGTTCCACATGATAACAGTTTTCAGCATCATGACCTGCAACTCAGCTAGTCTTCAGTTAATCAGAAATAGCAAGAGAAGGTTTGCTCTGAGGTCTACACACAAGCTAGTTGACTTGGCTGTACAAGTCAATACCCTGGCCTCCAGTGGGTTAAATTTTGGTATATGATACATTTGAGCATGCTTTATTATAGCATTTAAAAGGAGACCAGAATCAAAATTTACAGCATCCCTGTAGCATTACGCCAGAGAGCAGTTCAGACACCATCACACCATAGGAACTCTGCCTCAGAAGTACATCGGGATTCTTGACATTGGAAGAATACTGCTCTTGCTGGAAAAAACACTGTGGGTGTTGAGTGGCTGACAAAGGGCTCCTTGTCTGGGTTCCTCACTGTCAGCTGTACCCAGGTGATTCCTGCACAGAGTATGCAGCCTTCTGTTCCACAGAAACAGTAACTTCATGGGCTAAGGAGGTCTTGGCCTCCCGTTTGAGGAGGCCCACTTCTCTCTGGTGTCTCTTGGTCTCCACTCTGGAGGTGATGCCTGGCTGTGGCATCTCTCTCTGGCCCCTGCCTTGGTCTGTTCAGAACTCTCCCCTTCTCTGTTCTTGTGAGCATGGAAGTGCTGATGTTCCACGTGGAAAAACGTCACTTTCTATTTATAAATGAGAGGAAATATTTCTACTGTTTATCCTAGAAGTCCCGAGCCATGCTTTCAAACACTGAGAATTATGTCCCTGAGCCAGAGCCTTGGTCAGGGTCCTGTGCTCTGTCACTACCCAGCCCAAAGCTGCTTCCTTCCCTCATCTGCTTTCTACAAGTCTCGTTGCTTGTACCCTCTTCTCCTTGAGTTAAATGTTAGTGCTTGCAAAGTTTATTAATAGCACCATTGAGTGGAGTAGTGATTTTTTCTTTTCTTTCTTTCGTTCTTTTTCTTTTTTTGGGCTTTTTTAGATCCAAATCTGGAATAATATTTCAAGCTGCTCCCTTACTGGGGCAAACTCTAGTTAATCCTTTTAAAGCACATCTTGGGGTCAGGCATTCCTCACATCCCGTCCCAAAGCTACAGGCATATCAGAGCTCATACCCTTTGCTACGACATTGATGCCCTTGGGCTCACTGTTTATCGGTAGAGCCTGGCTCTAAATCCTCGGTTCTGTGGATCTAGCCCATATCCCCAGTTGCCTGAACCTTTCCTAAAATAAGCTACCTAAAGATTCTTTGCTGCCCAGAGAAATTTGTTTTTTCCTCAGCTGTGGCTTTGCAATGGTATAAGTGCTGTTGAAGTGATTTATTGTATGCATTTCCGCTTATATTGGAATGTCACTTGTGTACGCTGATTTACGGGGCAGGCAGTGGTGATAGTGGAGTGGTTGTTCCTAATGTGAGAAGTCCTCTTCTGTACTGACGTTTGGGATTTAAGATGGCTAGGCAATGCTCTCCTCCAGGCCTGTCGGAGGTATCCATTGAGGTGCACAGCATCAGGTGAGGTCAGCGATGTGATTGACTTAGGGAGCCCAGGGTCTGGCTGAATCATTTCCGGCAGATCCTAATCTAGAAACATCTCCTGACTCCACCTATTGCTGTAACAGTCCTCAGACCCTCCCACGTTTCCTTCTATTCTGTGTACCGCGATAGAGCATAGCACTTTCGTCACCTCTAGAACACAGAAGGTGATTTTCAAATGGAAGGGTAGGTGTGATTTTTTTCAGTACATGAGCCCCAAATGACAGAGAGGCCACCTACAAACCAGCTGAAGAACTGAGGACTCTAAATAAAAGTGTAACTTGACATAGCTCTGTCTCCTACTCCCAAACAACCAGGGAAGCGAATGGCAGCCGCTGGCCAGGAATTGATTGCATTAATTGATATGCCAATAAGAGAGCTTGTTACATCTGCCATTGGTTAGGAGTCCAGCTAACAAGTCCGCTGATCAATGGCTCCAATAAAGATTTCATCCATTAATGAGCAACATGGTAATTAATGTTATCCATAAACCAGTTAGCCTGGGTAGCTAATGCGCCTGTTAGCGCAGTGAGTGGCAGTGCTGAAAAGTGGGCAGGCGGCTGCCCTGTCCGGTGTGGGGTTTGCGTCTTCAGGCGCAGCCATGGAATATGCAAGAGCTAAGACTCAGCGGGTTTATTCCAAAAGGAGAAAGTGAAGACAACATGGCTTGCTCAAAGACCTTTGCAGAGAGAGAGACAGCAGGCTGGGCTGTGGCCCGGCCCTGCCTGTCCCCCTGTCCCTGTCCCTGCTGGGAGGAAGTCAGGGACACTCTTCTCTCCCAGCTCCACCGGCTGCACAGCTTTCCCACGGAGTCTCTCAGGGGCTGTTAGGGGCCGTCATGGAATGACTGCGTTCCTGGTCACCGCGGTCCCGGCTGGCATCCTCTCCCCAGGGACATCCCCCTCGGTGGCTCACAGGCACTGCCCTGTGCTCCTGAGGGGCGGGCTGGCCTCTTCTGGGAACCATGAGCAAGTGGTAAAGTAATTAACATCCCCCCACCCCAGGGTTTCCTTAAGAAGAAGAATTTTGCTAGAAGAAAGAAGGAGAGAAAGATGATTTGAAGCTGTACCTTTTTCCTTCCCCCTGGTTTTGTGAAATGACATCAGTGGGTTGTTTGCCAAGCATAACCTGGCAGCCTGCGGCTGAGCCTGGCTGACTGAGATTTCTGGGGACGTGCAGCTTGCCAGCTCCAGCCATGGCAGCGTGCCAAGGTGACGTTCCGTGACTAAGCAGAAACCAGGGAGAGGGAGAGAGGGAGGAAAAAGGTATGTGTGGTGGGGAGCCAGGGGAGAGAGTGGTCCCTGGCTCTGGGTGTGGCGTTGGGGAGGCGTGGAGGCATGTCTGGGGGCATCTGACCAGGAAGGCGGGTGTCGGGGACTGCGCTGGCAGGACAGCAAGCGTCCCTGTGGCACCCGAGGTGGGGGTGGGGGTGGGGAGGCTGCAGGGCAGCGGCCACAGATCCAGCCTGGGAGGTGGCCGAAGGGGTTTGACTTAGGAGGTAACCGGCAGAGCCAAAGTGCAGGTGATGGCCCAAAGGGCCTGGCACTGTGGAGAAAGGAGGCTCAGGGAAGCTTTTATCAGCACCAGGCCCGATACTCTGCAGCAGCGGAGTTTCCTTTGCATTGTTAGGTACTGACCCTCAGAGACCCCTTGTGGATTCCCTAATTGAAAATTAATACTAGATCAATGCCATGGGCAATTTGCATATTGATCATAAACAACTTTGAAGGCACCGAGTGTTCCATAGATCAATAGGGCTCCTGAATAGGCTGCAGAGAGAGCACCTCTCAGTACAATGCTCTCCGAGAAAGGTTAATGATTTGGGAAGTTCCTAACTGCTCAGCGCAGGCAGCGGCCCCCACACCACACAGCATCCTCGGGAGCAATCTGTACTGGAGCAAGCCTCCTCCCCTCAGGCCCCCTTCCCCCCACCCCTGAGCAGAGGGCAGGATGACTGTGCCGGTTGAGGGAAGGGGCTGGGCTCGGAGTGTTTTCACAGTTGCCTTTTTTGGAGATGGATGAAGTCTTGGGCAGTTTATTCTTGGATGTGTATGTAAAAGGAGGCAGCCAGGTTAAGGCTCCAATAAGTGTTCTGGCCCCTTCCCCAAAACACGGTTCTCCTGATGATTTGATTGAGAAGAAATTGAGGAGGGGAGACGATGCGCTTTGCCCTGACCCAGCTTCCTCAGGCGTCTGATCAGCGGGAAACACGCCTCAAAGCTTACTTTTAAGCTGTGATGGTTTTGGCCCTATTTTTCTTCCTGTTCCATTCATCTACTTTGTGGCTTTTGCTTCCTCACCTATCACTTCCACTCTGTACTTCACGCTTTGTCCTGCTCTGACTTTAGGCCTTGCCTTTCTGGACCAGTGCAGTGTGCCCCTGTTGAAGCCCCAGTGGGCCTTGAAGGGACTCCCACCAGCAGTTCCCTTTATCTGCTCCTTCACTTTTCCTCTGGGTCTCTCCCCTTCTCCATTCTAGCCTCCAACACAGGCCTCATAGTCCAACTTTTCTTTTCCCCTGACCATGGAAGCAGTGTACAGACCAGCTGCCCCACAGGGGCTCTGAGCTCACCCAGTAATGTTTTATACCAAAACTCAGAATCCTTAAGGGCTTGCCACTTACTCTAACTTGAAGCTCCCAGGGTACTTTGAGATAGCTGGTCCTAGGGTCAAGGCCAGATGCAGCCTGAAGAAAGATGTGATGCCTGTCTACCTCTCCAGCTTACAGCTACCTAGCCCTAACCCCAAGACAGTGGGGGGAGGGGAGTGACACTGGCAGTGAGGAGTTACATGTGTCACTAAGGGGAGTCACCTTTTGATGTAGTGGTGTGTCAGCAACCTTTTTTCCACAACAGCCCATTTAGGAAAAAAAGCCTCCTTCGACCCAAGTTTTCCCCTTCCCCCAAATTCATCTTGCACTAGGTCGAGCTGGCATTAAAATAGCAGCCCTGCCAAGGTCATGTAGTTTTATGTGGTTATTAAGTTTGCAGAGTACATTTAAATTCATTCATGTGAAGGGGCAATACAGTTTCAGAGAAGGGAAATGAACAGTCGGTAACTAATTTCTAGTTTGAGCTGCAGCTGTTCTGATCTTGGAGTCCTTCTTCCTGACCCCGGGGCTGCCCCTTCAGCTTCTCATGGACATGTTCTGGAGCCTGATGTTCAGATGGATCCTTCTGATTTACTGAAGACAAGACTGGCCACATGCTGCAGCATGGCTCGTGGCAAAGGATTGCCAAGGATCTCCTTCCCCTTTTTCCCTTTCTTCATCTTAAGGTCAGCTCTTCATCTGCATCTATACGTTGCACATACACATACTTAGAGAGAGATACAGTAGCCTTTGGAGTGGGAAGTCTTACCAGGACCACAAACACAGCACTCTGTGGAGAGGGAGAGTAAGGGCTGCCATCCATCCCAGACTCTACTTACCAACCAGACTTGTGCATCTCTGCTATATCTACCCAGAGGACGGGGTACTGAAGAAAAGCACCATGTTCTAATCTGCGCGCACACACACACACACACACACACACACACACACACACACACACACACACACACACACACACACACACACACACACACACACACACACACACACACACACACACACACACACACTCTCATGGTGACTCCATGTGCATCAGAGTAGAAGTGGGCTCCTGTAACCTACTAGTGCCAGACCTCATCTCACTTCAAGAGGAGGAATGACAATCACCATCAGCACAAAGCTGATTTCCTGTGAGGTAGAGGTCAGACATACCTCCACTCTCCAACTTTTTCACCATTTCTAACACCAGCTGTCCTCCTCATGGCACTCTCTACTTCTCTGCTGGGTTCAGTAATTTTTTGCAGTGGCCACCCAGAACTCACGGACCATCGTCACAATTCTGTGGTTTATTAGGAAAGTAACAGGCTACAACTCAGGATCAGGATCAACCTGGAAGCAGCAGGATACAACTCAGGAGACAGGATACAGTTCTTCGGTCAGGACAGCTTCCAACCAAGACAGCTCTCAGATTCTTGGTCGTGCCTGCAGGCAGGTGACCCTTCTCTGGGCCTCTGTCCTGCTTGGGCAAGTATTACAACTCTTTAGCTCTGCCAGCAAGTACCTGGAGACACCCTACTCTGCCAGCAAGCCTCCTGCCCAAAGGCACTCAGCTCTCTTTCGCTCTGTGGGTCAGCAAGCCCACTGTAGCTGTTTCGTGCTGGTCTCCAGTTCTACTTGTACTGCTGCCACCACTTCTCTTTCACTTAGCTGTGCTGTGGTTACCACAGTTTCTTGCCATCTCCAGTGTTACAGCTCTGTCTCTCTCCTGTGTCTGGAAGGTTCTCAGTGCAGGGATCCCAAGTCCAAAGGACATGCTCAGCTTCAGGTTCTTCTTGGTGGTGGTGAGGTCCTGCTTCAACCTCTGTGGGATTGGCCCTTATGTAAGCCTATTCCTTGTCAGTTTCAACTCATGATCCTCCCACCAGGACCACAACTGACCAGTCCCCATGGTAGACCACAATCAGTTCATTTACATAGTAATCGACCAATTCCTGAAAGGTCACTTAATCCTACTGGGTAGTTCTACATGCCCTATTTGCATAGTAGGCTAATCAGTTGCTTGGCAAGATTGTGGCCTATTCAGTTGTTTTAGCAGAATTATAAACCCGAGGCCAGAAAGGCCAGATATAAGAGAAACCCATTGTACTTCAGTTCCATAGGGTTTTCAGTGGCTGATTTTTTGGAAGTAGATCACCAGACCTTTCATCCAAGGGTCCTCTAGATGGACTTGAACCTCCAACCTTTGGGTTAACAGCCATTTATACCACCCAGGGATTCCTAATTTTCACAAAGGCACTTCTTGTTCACAGTGCCTCTGGCCCTACAGTGGCCGAAAAGACCTGTAGAAACTTACCCCCCAAGACCTGTCTGAGATTATCGCCTATCCAACACTCCCCACCCCCAAGCGCACCATTCCTCCGGTAAGCCAGCCCTGCTCCCACCTTGCACCCTTTGCACTTCTTGTTCCCCTCGGCCTGGAAGACCTCACGGCCCAGCCTTATGTCTCGCACTCTCCCTTCTTCGGGTCTATTTTGAAATGTCACCTTCCCTGACCTTTCCGTATCACATGACCCCTTGGATTCCTTTGTCTCCTTTCCAGGCGTTACATGTATGTTCACTTGTTCAGTTTGCTTATTGCCCACCCTCCTTCCTACCCCTGCCCTATGAGAGCAGGGACTTTTCCTGTTTTGTTTACAAAGTATTGTCAGTGCCTAGAGTCATGCCTGGAGCAAAAAGAAAAAAAAGTGCTCCCTGGATGTGTGATGGTTGGATGGGTGGACAGAGTGGAGAGAAACAGAAGTGTAGGTTCCCCTGGGAAGACCACAAGGGAGGCTGTCAAGAAAGCCTTTGTGTCAGTTCTGTCACTTCCTGGCTATGTGACCTTCACCAGTAATGTTCTCTCTCTGAGCCTCAGTTTCCTCATCTGTGAAATGGAATTAATAATAGCATCTGCCTCAGTTGAGGTGATAATTGTACTACTCCATATCACTATTACTTTTATTATTATTATTATTATTGGAGACTTACTGATGACTTAAGTGGGGTCGCTGTGAGGCAGAGACGACCAGACAGCAGCTAACAGACAACAGCACTGACTTCAGCAATAGAGGCCTTCTAAGCACATGGTGCTGGCTCTCATGATCGGGCTGTTTGGAGTGAAGGGCTTGTCAAGCAGGAGGAAAGGGAAGTAACCCATGTTTTGTACTGGCAGATCCCACTTTGTTAGTTCCTTCTTCCTCCACTTTGCAATCAGAGCATCTGTGGTTGGTTCAAAGAAAATAGTGCTCAGGCCGCAGGCTCCTGGGGCCCGACCAGGGTGACTTGACATGGGAGCTGGGATGGGAGCACATGGGGGAGGGGCGTGGGGAGGTGGCTCAGGGCTGGGTGTGGCTGTAGCTCTGCCAGCCAGGCAGGCAGGTGCCAGGACATCCCTTCGCATGTGATTATTTCATTACGGAGCCTTTCATTGACTTGGCGGCACTGTGCTGATGAACTGAGACTGGGGACGAGCACATAATTGAGGGAAATAAATTCCTGTCACAGGCCTGGCTGCAGCCGGCGGTAAGGTAAACGTGCACCTCCTCTGGGCACGTGTGAGAAGGGGGTACGTGCAGGTGTCCCTGTTTCTACCCGGTTGCTTCTTCTCTTCTTCCTGTCCAGACCCTCATAGTCACTGGGTGCTGCCGGATGAACATCTTTCCAGACCTGCCCTCTTCCATAGGCAAGGCCACCATGTGGAACAATCTTGCCCTTTTCTTCTGGGCCCCCCTGAGCCTCTGTTTCCTCTAGGTGGAGCTTCTTTTCCAAAAGCAGGTATCTTGTGTTTTCACGTTACCCTCTTTGCATGCGGTCTAAGCGGCCAGAAGCAGCCAGGCCCGCCTCCTTTCCCTCTCACACCTGTTCTTGCTCTTTTTCACCGCATCTCCCTTTGTCCATTGACTGGTCCATCTTCGGTTCTGTCTGTATGCTCTCCTGCTTAGATCTCTGTGAAGACGGAGAAGGAGGAGTACTGTGGCTGCTGTTCTTAATTGAAATCACATTTCATTCATTTGGGAAATTAGGCAGAAGGAGGGGTTGGGGCTGAGTTTCCCATGGCAGTTGACTTGCAGCTGATGCAAAATGGAGCCTGAAGATATGAACGCCGTGAACACACAACAAGATCTTGAGAATTTGGGAACCAATGCATTCGCATAAAACTAAACCAAAAGCCACATAAGCAGCTGCAAGGTTTAGCCAGCGAAAAAGCATGTCCTGTAATGCATTTTCTAACAACTGGGAAATTAACAACTCAAGTCACCAGCGTATTTAAAGTTGGTCCTTACTAATCAGTTGTTTACAGCATGATCTCCCCCACCACCAGTGTTTTCTGGGCCTTAAAAAACGTTCCTGGAATCCTTACTGAAGTCAGTGTGTGCCTTTGGCTGGTGAGGCACATAATGGCCTGGCTGGGGAGGCAGGTTGCCTCAGTTACAAAGAAGCATGGGTGGCGTGAAGGCGAAGTAGAAAAGAAATGGAGAGCCCTCACTTGACACCCTCTGACCTCTGCTGGTGCAGCTGAATGCTGGAGAGCCAGGACTGAAATTGCAGTCACTTTAGATTATTTGGAGCGAGGAGAGGCAGGGAAAAAAGAGTCTGTTAACTACGGGAAGCTGAATTCTTCCTCTACTGAAAAGCTTATTAGTGGAAGGGGAAAAGGCAATTACTTGGCTCTTGCTAGTCTTCTGCTCCTGGGATGCAGGGCTGCGACAGCAACCCTCGCCCCCAGCATCTCGGACCTCACCCTGGATCCAGAATATCTCTGACAGGCCCTATACCAGGCCATTTGGGAGAAGTACTTTGAGGGTACCCCCTTTTAGAGAAGAGCGTACAGGGAGGAGTGTGTGTGTGTGATAGAAAAGACAGAACATGCGTGCAAGCAAACTGTGACTTGTCGTGTCTTTAAACGTTATGCTTTTATTTTGGGTACCACGTTGCCACTTCGGCAAGAAGCTAAGAGGGCATTATTAGCCTGGATATATGGGTATATGAGTTCTTAGGGGTTGTTTTCGGTGAGCTCATTTTTATCCTTACTATGCTTTTTGCCTCAGAATATAAAGAAGAGCTCAGTATTGCTTGGAATGACTATGGCAGCAGTATTAGACTTCATTTGCCTCAATATTACAGCTTGGATTGAGGAGAGATCCCTGAGAAGTTGGCATCCAGTGAGGCGGGTGCCAGGTTTCTTCGTTCAAATGGCCTATTGCTTCCTTCTTTGTTGCTTGTTTGATTGGATAAGTGTCACCATTGGGATTGTCATACCAACACTGACAATGTCCCTTATTCTCCTTTGGAGAAAGACCTGGGGCTAACTGTGTGGTGTCAGAGCCCTACTCTTCTCCAGGCCTCAGTCTTCTAATCTGTAAAATGGAGGTGCTTGTGGTCAGCTTCTGCAAATCCCTCAAAACAAGGACAGAACCCACAAATGACCAGGTTTCCACAAACAGCCATCGTTCCTCCTTCCTAAATCTATTTGATCTGTGTTTACACTTTTATGCCTTCTCCTTGTTCGGGCTGCCCTATTTATCTTTTTTTTAATATTTTCTAAAACTCTTAAAGAAATTTCTGATCTCTCCACCTTAATTGTATCTTGCTAAATTTTACACAGCTAGGTTTTCTAGTCCATTGACCCTTTTCATCTTTTCTGGCTTATGTGTCCATCCTTCAAATTATTTCTCTTTAAAGTTGAGCTGTCTTTATTTCCACTCTCTTGGAAATTTCTACTGTTCTTTCCAACGTTTCACCAAAGTTTTTTGGTAGCTGAGTCAATTCATAGACTAACTCCTTGCAGACGTAGAAATTGATCTATTTTTCTGCCATAATGTATATTTGATTTTAAGATATAATCGTATCTAGCCTTTTTTTTTTTTTTTTTTTTTTTTAAGTTTCTCACTGTTTATAAATTCTCTTCCTCCTCCTCCTCCTCTTCATGTTTAAAGATGCTGCTTGGTAAGTGGGGAGTTATTTCCCACCTCATTCCTCCAGGCCGTTGGGAGATCTCACCTGCAGTGTTGCATTGCTCTTCGGCTAGCTTGCATTCACACCTTTGCTTTGTTGTGCTCCTGTCTTTGCTATACTTACAGAATGAAGCAAAACGTTTTACTTGTTGTGGGTTTCCTTTTTTGTCTCTCAGCTTGGGGTCCATATTTCACTAGGAAAGTTGCCCATTTATGGAAGTTTGGGGAGGGTCCTTATTTAATGATTTCCGTCTCAGTGGAGTTCTAGTACTTCCTTCCGTTGCAGTCTACACAAAGAAGGATTTAAACATCCACAATTATTTCTTCGAAATGTAATCGTGTGCTATGAATTTTTAAATATCCTAACTGTCCGAAGTACTAATTCTTTGTTACTAAACTGCTCTTTCTGTCCAGGTTCTTGATGACTTTCTCATCTCATGGCAATATTTTCTTTCTCTTTGCTTTCGTGTATTGGTTGTTTTCAGATGTTCCCACCGTTAAAGAGTATGAGTGTGGGTCTAGAATTTACTTCAGTTGAATTGTTTGCTTTGAGGATCATTACTGTGTGTTTTTGTGACCTGAGATTTATGGCCATGTAAATTTGGGAATGTGTAATGGAACGTGTAGCTTTTCAAGGGATACCAGCCTGTTCTTAGGTCTAAGAAACGCTTTACAGGAGGAAAGGCTGAATAGAGTCTAAAACAAGGTTAGTAGCTCTGGGAGATTTAGGAGGGGCTGCTATAGCTAATATAATTTTGAAAAGGAGGGTGGCATTTTGTTAAACCCTAGAAGAAGACCATCTTATTATATGTGGTTGTTGTTAGGTGCCATTGAGTTGATTCTGACACATAGCAACCCTATAGGACAGAGTCCAATGTTTAAAAAATAGAGAGGCTTTGGATTCAACTACTGGTATAACTTTGGAAGTTTCTAAGAAGAAGGAAGAGGATCCAGGAATTTTCTTTCTCCCTTTTTTGCACAGAAGAGTTGTACAAGGTGCCTGTTAAAAATGACGACAGTTTAGTAATTCCATCTACTTTTTCTACCATTAATGCAGGAAGGCTCTTGAAAATAAACCTCTGGACTTTCTTTGTACGTCAGTTTTCTGCTTCACGTTCTTTGCAATTTTCTAGGAAATGTCACTGAAACATGTTGCCTTTGCCACCTGCTTGTTTCAGAGTGAAGTGAGTTTAGGGACTTGGTTTTGGAGAATGGCCCAGTTTTTGACTTGCTCTGTGTAGACACGTCCTGAAAGTGTCTCAGGTCTGATGGTGAAGGCTCCTGGTAGAGGCAGGCTCCTCTCTACTCGCCCTCCCCAGGTGGTACGTGGTAGGCACCTGAAGACACCCTAGTGTGCTTGGAGCTGCATGGCTGTTCTCGGCCACTCCCAGGGCCTGCACGTGTTTCTGGTGCTGAGTCCTTGACCGTGCCATGATGAACACAGGCTGTGGCCTTTGCGCACACTTGGGTCGGGCCCCGGGAGAGCAGGTTTAGCCAGTGCTCTTCTGGGTGCAGTGTGGCCTAAAGTTGGTTTGATTTATCTTCCCCAGATTTGGTTTGGAAGCCTTTGTTTGTGTTTTGTTTTTATGAATCAGCTTGTTTTACCAGCTGTGCATATAAGTGCCTTATGATCATGCAAAATAAAGCTCTCCAACAGTCAGCTCCTTGCTCTGCTGTCTGCCAGTGGGAGCAGACTCACATTTCTGCTTGAATTCTTTGCTTCACGGGGTACAGCTATTTTCTAAATAGGTTGGAGACCCTTCAGACACTGTGGGCTTAAGAGTAAGGCAGCAAACAGGCTAGGAATTCAGGTCCCTTATTTGTATTGTCATGTGAGTTGGGCCTCCTGAGGTCATGGTTTTACTTTTCTCTGCTGAAGCAGTGATACTCATTTTGATAGTCAGAAAAGAAATTTCACCTCTTCTTCTTTGCTCCCCATAACTTCTGTTCTAATTTGCTTTTTTTGCATATCCTCACCCCCAAATATCCCATCACTCCCTTTGGCATTGTCAAATAGCGTCTCCCCAGCACTGTAAACACCTTGGGTCTGCACGGCCACCCCTCTATCTTCCCTTCCCTTTGTATCGTTCCTGTATAGATTGCATCCTTCAATGTTGACGTTCCCGTTATGAGAGCCATCCCACAAGATTTCACTTATACCCGTTAGGTTGTAATCACCATCATTTAATATCACTTCTGGTGTATCCTGTTCATTTCTCACACACCTTCATTTGTATATAGATGCTTAAGTACATTTACAGGCCTTCCTTGCATTTCTTTTTAACTTACGTATTTCCAACTTAAAAAAAAATATAGGGAAAGATGTCATAATTGGTGTGTGTATGTGTTAAAGCATAAGATCTCTCTCTGACAAGTCAGTTTTGACTCAAGCTGATACCAGCCTTCTTTAGTGGAAACTGCTAATTTTCTTTTTCAATTTACTTTCTATCATTCACGTGTGTTTATCTGTCTTGTCTTCTCCCCTCCAACCGTGGAAGCCCGGCAGTGTTTATTTCAGGCAGGGTGTTGTTGAAAGACAGGTGCTTGTAGCGACGGCTCAGGCCTCACACCTGGAATGTTAAAAAGCTTTCAGGCAGATCTGTTCTGTTGAAAAATTTTCCTTTCTGTAGATAAGGGGGGGCTAAGAGGAAGTGGTGCCCATCAGAGAGAATCCCCATCCTTGCCTCCCCATGTAGTCATGAACCCCCAATTCCTGACTGTAATTCCAGGCTCCTTAGATGCCTCTGAAATGGTTTATTCTGATGAACAAACAAAGCCCCTTTTTCCTCTACCAAGACCCTCCTCCATCTACTAACCCCATCATTTTTACCTTTTACACATTCTGTCTTTAAGACATTACCGTTTACTCTCTCCCTCTTCCTCTCTTCCTCAGAAGCATACTGAGTTAGATTTATTATTTTTCTTGACTACTTTTGTTTTTAACAAGGGGGAAAAAAGCCTTCTTGATTTCAAGGGGCTTCTAGTTTGCATGCCTCTTCTTTCCAGAACATTCCAGGTTGGTGTGAGGTTAAACTGTGCAAAATACTGTTTGAAAGAAAGGAGAAAAAGAGAAAGGAACTTGTCAAAATGCATTTGTTAGATCACGTTTTAAATGAAGTACAATTGAAGGTAGTTTTTGTCCAAAGAAAGGAAAAACCCCTGCAAATCCTACAGGCTCCCAGAGAGCGCGCCTCCTTTGTCGTCGCACTGACATTGAAGTGTAATTTTTCATGGTTATTTGGACTGGAAAATGGGGGTGGGGGGGGTGGGGAGAGATGGGCCTGCGATTATTTCCCATAAATGACAACACAATCACATCACACTCTGCTGTAAACATGCTCGGGGAATTTGCCTTTTTTTACATTTCATGTGTGACAGTAACAGCAGCAATCATGGCTCTGTAGAAATCCAAGGAAACTAATCCCTGCAGAATTCAGTTTACTTCAGAGTTCTGAGACCTTGCTGGGTTTCTTGTTGAGCGTGGATTCAGAGACCATTTCAGGACTGGGTTTGTCTTTTTACAAGCTGGAACTCACATTTTTTAGTTATTAAAAAAAAAAAAAAAACTTCTTGTGAATAGCCATCAGGAGAGTCGGTGACATGTTTAGTTGGTTGTGCTTTGTCATCACACTTGGCTTTTATCCTTTCTGAGTTTCTGCAGGGGGCAACCCAGGTGCTCTGGCTAAGGACACAGATAAATGGAACTTGTGGCCACACTGGCTCTGGGCGTTTCCTCTCCTTTCCCTCTCTTTTGACCCCCACCAACCCCCTTCATTCTAGTACGGTTTTGACAAACTGTTCAGATGACCAAGTGGCCTTGCACTGGAGAGGAAAAATGGCAGAACCCACCCCTTGCCACACAATGGCAGCATTCTTCACTCCACGTTCTGGTGTTCTGTGCTGCTCACTCAGGAGGGACAGCTCAACTCAGAGAAGGGGATTGTCCCTGGGAGGCCGTAACAGGCCAGGGCCACTCTGGACCCACAGTGCACTCCCTCCTGTCAGTGCTCCAGCTGGAGGTGAAGTTAAGTAAAAGGCAAATGGAGAGGCTCCTGCCAGCCTGGCTGCACCCAGCAGGGACAAAACATGTGACTGCAGCCCAGCCTAGCGTTCCCAGCCTCACTTTTGCCGGAGTCCCCATTTTTCTTGTTTCTATAAACAGTGGCAAGATCTTCAAATATACAAAAGCATAAATGGTCTCTATTCTCCAATTAGTCACTTTTAATAATACCCACAGTTGCCTTCAGAGTCTTGATTCTTTTAGCCTGATGCCAAAAGGCAGGGTTGGGTGGGAGGCAGGAAAGGAGGCCAGCGTGGGGGGCAGCAAGGACGTGGATTCCTTCGGTGTCGGTTTTCGGGCCAGCCTCTCCCGCGGCCCCTTCCCAGGCTGGCAGGCCGCCATCGCCTTTCACGGTCTGTCCAGAAACTCCAAGCAGTGTGGCCCCAGGTGTATTTGGTAAATGAGTGCCTAGTGGTAAAAAGGATTCTTGTGGTAAAAGAATCCGTGTGAAAAAGAACTCAGCTTTGGAGGAAGGGTCTGGCGTTATCTTTTCCACACCCTCAATTCCTTTCCTGCCCACTCTCTTTACCTTTTTTGAGGAGTGAAACTTGTTTTTATAAATGTCACCTTTGAGAAGGCAGTTTGCTTTAAAACAACTGGTTAGCAGTTTGGCCACTTTTTTTTTTTTTTTTTTAAGCCACTGGGGTGGGAAATTACCTGCAGGAGCACCCAGCTGGCTCCCTGACCCTTTACATCCCGGACTGGGATGGCTTGTCAAGATGGCCTGACCTGGCAGAGAGCTTAGATGAGTGAGAAAGTAGAAAATGCTGGACAGTGCGACGTACCTGGAGGGTGAGGCTTACCTCTGCCTTTCCCGTGCTGTATCCTGTAAACTCCTGCAAGGCGCCCTGGTGGGAATGGAGGAGGGGGGTTTAGAGAGGCTAGGACAAGTGGGGGTGGGAGGGTGGGGCAGCTTTCCTGTCACCCACGCAAAGAATGCACTTTTCACTGAACGCCTCAGGCTCTGTAAGCACACTGCAGTTCTAATGTCCATTTGAAAAGAAATGACATGGAATCCTGAGAAGCCAGGAAAGTATTATACTTGTGATAATAAATGTATGTGCCAGCCGCAGAGCCATTTCCTGCCCTTCCTCCCTTGCCCCCCTTCATACACCCATACTCTCCTTCACCCCTTTAAGGTTTCCTGCCTGGACTAGGATAGCTTAATCTCAAGATGTTGTATTCATTTGTTTTGATTTAGGTTCCAGGCCTTTCCTCTTGTGATTTGGCATTTTCCTTGAGAGTAGAAAATGGAACAGAGTTTACTTACGATTAAAAATATATATATTCAGATGATTACTCACGAAAGACTCCGGGGTAGATTTGTAAATTCCGTATGCCATGGGTGTCCATGAGAGTAGGTAGTCACCTTTACCAAGATGCTAAGTATAAGGTGTGCTAAGAGAGCAATTTGCATTTGTGGTTAGCAAAACCATCGTGATCCAAGGGAAATTTTCTGGAGTTGGGGTATTGTCACCCAGAAAACCTAATTGCTCTAAGCCACCTCTCAAGCAGCTTCCAGCCAGGTTGGTAGGGCGAGAAAGACACTGTGGAAAAAGCTGTGGAGGAAACATTGGAGAAGATACGTTTGGGAATGTTGCCAAGCAGCTTCTTGTGCTTTGGATCTGGATGTCACTGTGCAGTTAGGCTGTGGCCCAGGGCATATGGAGAGTCACCGCTGGTGGGACCTGTGGTCACCATCCAGGGAGACTCCATTTGCCAAAATGTCACAGAAGGAGAATGACATAGTGGCCCACCCCTGTGAGTACAACCATGAGTGTTACCCCAGCTCACCTCTTCCTTCCTGGAGAGTGAAGACAAGTCTCTAAGCAAAGAGCTGGGAAAAACACAGTTGTCTCTCCATCTGCATTGCAAAGCACATCCTGTTAGGAGTTTCTATTTTAGCAAGAGTTTTAATACACTGGATTTTATTTGAAATAAGTAGTCGAGGCCTTTGCAATCATCTTTTATATTGTAGGACTTGACTTGTATTTGCAAAATAGAAACATTCATATTCCGTAGAACATTTACAGCTATTAAAGATTAACGTCAGGAGGATTGGACACACTGGAGTTTTCTGCCCCCGTTTTCCAGCTGCGTCAACCGAGGCTTGACAAGGACAACCGATTTGTCAAGGTGTCCAGTGAGTGAGTGTCTGTAGTTAGCATCTAGCAGGACCACAGAGCCTAGTCCCTACACAGGAGTTACAGGAATAAGAAGGCAAGACAAAATCCAGGCCCTCCTCCTATCTACCACAGAGAGACTGGCAAACGCCACTTGTGGCCACCACTCTTGGTGACACTCCCGCAGGCCATCGTGTGCGGGCCTTTCCCTCCTGCTCTGGTGGTCGTCCTTGGTTAATGAGGTTGAAAATGGAAAAGGTTTAACCCTGTTTCAAAGTAAGCAGATTGGTTATTTTGATTTTCAAAGAAGAGGTCCTATATACAATTAAAACTTGTTTCTGGTAAACCTCATTCCAGGAAAGATGAGCTTTTAACAAAAGGCTTTTGACAGCTGCAGGCCATTTCATTTTTTTTAATGCCGAATGAAAAATCAATACATTTTTCTGGGTTATACATATTCAGAACAGGCCTGATATTTCCATTATAATGGAAAGTGGGTGTCTGTGCACATCTCGCCTGTCAGAGCTGCACCGCCGCATTTTCCAAGCCACTGCTAAATATTTCAAACCTGATTTGATTGTGGTTCATGACAGCTAATGTTTCTCAGCTCTTGAGCCTGCCGACAGGCAGATGCACTTTATTGCACCCCCTCCTCAAACATTACTTCCCCCCTAAAAAAAAGAAAAGAACAATTTCATTCTTAGGGGATCACAGAGTGGTGTATTATTTAAGTAACATGATAGCGTGAGAGCCTTGGGTACAGACACCCTGATTCTTAGGAGAATTTCCCAATTTCTATCACACTGAGGCACTATGGGGGCTTTGTCAGGTTTGGGGGAAGGTTTGAATTAATCTGCATTATCCTGTTAAGAGTTAGGAACAGAGGGAGTAGTCTCAATCATTGATTGACTCCCCTTTCCTGTAAGCCTGTAAGTGATTTGTAAAATACATCCAACGGACACGTCTCTCGGCCCTGGTTATTTGGTGAACCGTACTGTGTGCTTCTGAAGAGGAGGAGCTTTTTGTAGGGGAGCACATTCGCGGAGTGTGTGCAGTGATGCAGCATGCTGACTTCATGATAATGGCACCTCTATTTTTGGCTTCTGCCTGATGATCCTTCCACAAACCAGTTTCCAGGTCTTTCATAAAATTGTTACAAATCCCCACGGGGTGGCCACTTGGCACAAGTGCCTCCTTTGGGAGCAGGCTTCACCATGGATTAGGGAATCATGTAGTTGGTCACCTTTACCAAGATGCTAAGTATAAGGTGTACTGCATTTGTGGTCAGCAAAACTATGCTCATTGAAGGGAAAATTTCTGGGGTTGTAGTGCTGTCACCTAGAAACCCTAAGCTGCCCTAGGAAACTTTCCCTCTTAGAGTATGTTTATCTGCTGAGGTTTCTACACCTGAGGGCACTGCCCTTAACCAGGAGACATGAATCACACGAGCAGGCTGGGTTTGGCTCAAATTTAGTAAATGCTGTCTGGGAAAGGCAGCTGTAAAAAGGAGGTGGTGATGGAAATAGATTTTTAGAAGACCCTCAGTCACCACTTTGCATGGACATTGAAGGCAGAAGGGACACTAGGAAGACTACATAGTTATTGAAGATTGGCCTTTGTTTCCTCGCTTACCCCTGAACATGAAAATATACCCAAATAGTAGGGGGTTCTGTAGGCCTAGAGCTACTGTAGGGTGTAACTATCAATGTGGGTTTTTATGGGGGCTTTAGAGGCACCTTCTCTGGGATCTCTCTTTTTTTCTTCTTTTTAATTTTATGGTGGTAAAATCTATAGATTATAAAATTTGTCATTTTAACCGTTTTTAAGTGTACAGTTCAGTGACATTAATTACATTTACAGTGTTGTACACCTTTCACCACTGTCTATTTCTAAACCTTTTTCATCATCTGGGGTCTTTTTAAAAGCAGGTCTTCTGTCTAGTATGTTCTAGGCCTGCTAGCTCTTGCCAGGAGCCATGGTGGGCAGGGGTAGAAGAGACGGCCTCTGTACCCAGGTTCTGGCCATGTCCTAGAGAAAGCATTGCTGGTGTGTTCTGGTTGGGTTCTGAAATACCATTAAATGCTCTGGGGAGGAATTACTTTTGATTTGTCTTCTTTCAGCCTTGAAAACGGCGTGTTGGCTATTGTGTGTCTTGGTGAGGGAAAGCCTTCTCTGAATGAAAGAATTTTCCAGATAAAACTGGATCTTTGGTCCATTGAGTCTTTACTTGCTCCTACCATCTGCTGCTAGCTGATATCATAGGGAAAAAAATCTGCGGCTTCTATAATGACCTCGGCCAGTTGCCACTAACTTCCTGGGGGAAAACGCAATCCATAATCTGTGGAAAAACTCCCCTCTGCTCTGTGCCCGATCAGCATGTGGGTATCAAATATACATTCCTCAAGGGACAATGGCTAGAGAGCCGCCCCAGTAGCTATGGGTGTGGACACGGCACTCTCATTTCAGAACTAGATGCCATCACACCCCTTCAGTTTTGTTCCCACGTGTTTCCAGTGGTGGGAGACCGGTTCCTTCCTGTGGACACCCCAGGGCCTGGATGTTGGTGAGGTGGCTTGCTTAATGCTTTGGGGACCAATAAAACACACACTTCCTGCAAAGCTTCGTGGGCCTGAGCTGCCCAGACGAGTTTGCAGTTTGTATCCCTGTTTTTTAATCATTTCTCTACCTTTATTGGTATTCAGAGCTCACAGTTTTTCCGGTTACTGTCAGCCTTGGCTTTCATCCATTTTTAAGAGTTATTTTTCCTCTTGTTGTTGATGATGATGGTATAAAGACAGATGGTGTAACTGCTTATGAATGTCCTATTTTATTTCCCCAGAACCAGACAGTTCACTTGAAGACGTATATTATTTACACATGCTCAGGTTAGGCGGCCCAAGCGTGTCTGCCTCCTGCAGCTAGCTGCCCTTCCTGGGCCTTGCCATGCGAAGGGCGACACCTGTAGGACACAGGTGGAACTGCAGTAAAGCTCCTGCTCAGCCAAATGGTACCTGGTTTTTAACTGGAGGACATGATTCTGCTTATAAAGGAAGCTGACATGTCCAGGAGTTTCTTAATCATTTCTTCTTCCACCAGGCATATTACAGCCATTTAGTGAATGGGTCACAAGTGATAATATTAAACCTAAGTATTCAAAAAGAAGAAGACTTAATTTATAAAGTCTTAAAAAAAAAAAAAAAAGAAAGGGGTAGGGGGGAAGAAGCGCAGTAACTTCTCGTGAGGACTTCTTCCATCTATCTTCTCAGCTCTCTTCACTTTTCTGCTTGTTGTCGTAGGGCAGGGAGGGAAGAAAGCAAAGGCCTGAGTGGATTCACTGAATGAGGGCTCCCGTAATAGTCACACAGCACGGTGTAGTTTCCGTGTGTGTTGCATCATTGATGTGCTTATTCTTTACATCATCTCTCTTCTGAGTAGATTAGTTTGGAAAAATTTGAAGAACTGGGGTCCATGCCAGAGTGATCATGAATTTTTAACTTTCTGCTTGGATGGCTGTGGGCCACATAAGAAACAGGAGGGGGTTGTCGGCCTTGGTGATGGCCTCCCAGTGGGTAAATTGCTTCCCTCCTCTGCAGAGTGGTGTGTTCAGGTGCTGTTCATCACCACGTCAGGGTGCTCTCTATTTTGTAGGTGTCAGACTGTCTCCATCTAAGGTGATAACGTGTGTGTGTGCTAGGAGGAAGGGTCATTGAGCAATTTCTTTGCATAATCAAGTTTGATTAATGTATCGATACTACAGATATTTTGTGTACAGCATGAATTGGGGCAAATGAGTATATTTTAAGAGACCTAGCTAACTTGGATAGGCCCAATTTAATAATATTGATTGAATGAATCTTGGTATTTCCATTCAAAGATGGAATTTTATCATTACAGTGTTAAACAATTTCATCCAAAGCCTAAATATGTGCATTGAACATCTTGCCTGAACATAATTAAGATGGTATATATATCATATGTATAACTTGCTTATTGTTACTCTGTTAACACTATATATATGTGTGTGTATATATGCATATGTAGGTATTATGTATTTTCTACTAACTGTGTTAATATGGGGCTGTATACTTGATTGACTCCCAATCATGGTTGCCCGATTTTTCTTTGAACTAAGGGCAGGGGTGGAGAGACTTGATGTTAATTTTACTATACAATGGGACCAAAAAAAAAAAAGAAAAGATACACAGAAATTATGTGTGGAGTCCTCTTAGTTGGAGATGAAAATAAGCAGCAGCTTCTTTTATCTGTCTTCCCCACGACTGTCTCATAAACTCCTTATTGCTGGTAATGAAGCGAGCGTGTTTCCGGACCCCTAGTTCAGTTTTCTGGTCCTTTCTTTTCAAGGATAGTTAGGAAATCCTGATTCTGTATAGATACTTTCTTCCTAGAGTGTTTTATAAACTCTCTTATGATAGCTCAGTTTACTTTGCTTTCCTTTTACTTCCTTTGTGAGATGAAATTTAGAGACTTTTTCTGGAAGGTTGGAGGGCATAACATCTTAAAGTAATTAAAAAGTGCAGTTGGAGGGACTTGTGGTAGCATCGGACAGAGCCCTGAATCCAGGGTCTAGAAAACTAAACCAAACCTGTTGCCGTCAAGTCAATTCCGACGCATAGCGACCCTAGAGGACACAGTAGAACAGCCCCATAGGGCATAGGGTTTCCAAGGAGTGGTTGGTGGATTTGAACTGCCGACCTCTTGGTTAGCAGCTGAATTCTGTGCCACCAGGGCTCCCCAGGGTCTAGATTGGGCCCTAATTCCTGCTGCAAACGTGGACCTTGCCAGGTCGGGCTTAGGGGTCGGGCTTAGGGGTTTAGTGCTGGCCTGGGTGTTGTATGTGAGCATCCTGGCTCTCATGCCTCTGCACTTGGGAAGGTGTGTGCTTTTCAAAGTCTCCTAATAATTTCATTGTTAACCCACCTGGGTTTGCTGGCTCATTCATTCATTCAGTCAGTCTTCTCTTACTGAGTGCATGTTTTGAATAATGCTCCAAAGGGCATTCGGAATCCATCCAGAGGTACCTAATGGCCACAAGTCTAGAGCAAGTCACAGTCTTATCTTGCTAGTGGGGAGGAAAAGTCCTCATGGCTTACCCAAACCTTGGTGCATCCTTAGTGCAGTCAACCTTTCGAGGGCCACTGGGAAGAGAAGAGGGATGGAGTCATTGCATCTGAGTTTTGTGGTTAGTAACTCTGGAGTAGGAGCCAGGAGTCCTCCATCTTCTCTCTAATTTTAATCTTTGACATTTTTGATTTTCTTCTGTTTCAGAAGAAGCCATTGAAGATGTTGAAGGACCCAGTGAAACAGCTGCTGATCCAGAGGAGCTTGCTAAAGACCAAGAGAGTGGAGGCGAGAAGGACCAGAGCAAGTGGACAGGTAGTGTGTAGTGGGTGCCCTTGATCCCCCCAGCGTTTGTCCCTGGTGGAGTGAGGCTGACAAGTCACGGAGGAGATGGAGCCTTAGTCTGCCCAGAAAAACTATGTTGGCACTGTGTGGGCAGGAGAGGGGTTTTGTGGGGTTTTTGGTTTTTTGGTTTTTTTTTTTAATGGTCACCTTTATTTTCCTTCTATTATGTTGTACTAAAGTTTTATTAAATGACCAAAAAGCCAGCTTGTTGATTGAGCAGCCAGGTGTCAGACTCTGAGCTAGGAGTGTGCGTGCTTTGGCTGTCACATTTCTCCAGCAGCTCCTCAGTAGTGGTGTTTTGTCTTTTATGTTATTCTTCCTCCATTGAAGGTTTGGTCCTGTATCCCACCTGCTGCCAAACCCAGCAGTGGGATTTGGCCTATGAAACTTGGTCAAGGCCACCCCCGATTCTCAGCCTCAGGATTTCGCTAAGGGAGTCAGCAATGAAGGGCGATCTTTGTCCTGAATATTGGGGCCTGGCCAGGGTCCTGCACTCATATCACTAGTTCTGCAGACTCCCCATACCCTACCTCTCCCATGGGGTGAGTACTCACCCAGTGAAATCCACTCAGAGGGGAGGTAAGCAGTACAGCCAGGCCAAGGGATTCTTAGCAAAAGGAGAAGAAACTGAAAAAGCCAAGAAAGGAAGTGCTATTTCTAGAAAACCAGTGTCGAGAGAAGGAGAATGGCCGTCTCTCAACATGATGGGATTTCTGTACTGAGGGAAAGATGAGCTGAGACTAAGAAGAAAAGCTTTGGGTTTTTTTTTTTTTTTTTTTTTCCGAGGAGGAGGAGCAAAGTAGTTTCTGAGAAGACTTATTGGTACAGAGACGTCTCCCAGAAACCCCCACAGTAATAAGAGGAAATGACATGTCAAGGGATGAAAATGATTTTATTTAATCAACCTAATTTTTACTACTTTTCATTATTAATATTGTAATACTTGGATTTTTTTTTTTTTTTTTAAATTTACCTTCTGGAGTCCATATTGGTTGGGTCTTTGTTACATTTCCAGTCACAACTGTTCTTAAATCATGTCCAGTGTTGGCCTTCACTATTTAAACAAGATACAGAATCTTGGAGAGAGGCCAGAGGAGAGCAATGAAAATGACTGAAGGCTGAGAAATGTTGCCTCAGAGAAGAGGCTAAAGAAACCAGGGCTATTCCACCTAGAAAAGAGAAATTCAGAAGGCAGTGTAACAGCTTCCACATATCAAAAGGGATCCGGCCTAGTAGGTGATGCGCTATTCTCCAGTGTTTTTTGGGAGAAAGAGACAAGGCGCCCCCGCAGCTGAATCGATGGGCAGACACACTAGGCAGATTTTCCCATCTGTACTGCTGTCGTCCCCTTTCACACTGGGTTCTGTGGTGTTCAGAGGCCAGTTCTTGAAATAACACTGAGGAATAGTGTAGAGCACCCTAGGAGAATTTTTAAGATAGGATCGGGGAGTTGAAAAGATGGACATCTATGCTCAAAGTCCCTGAATACGTATCTGGGGAGCAGGGGACTCCTCCTGGGTTGCTTTTCATAGACCAGGATCCCGGTTTTGCTGTAATGGTAAGGTAAGAGCTAAACAAAAGAAGCGGACAGCAATTAAACATGTCTGCCTGGAGAAGGCAGGCTGGAGGAGAGGACTTCACAAACACCGCTTGAAGACTGGGTAACCTTTTGGACCATCTGTCCTTTGTTTTCATGATTTGCTTTCAAATCCTGGCCCTGCCATTTACTAGCTGAGTAACCTTGTTCAAGTTACCTTAATCTTCCTGTGCCTTGTGTGAACTGGGGATTCAAAATAGCGCCTACTTCACACAACTTTTGGGAGACTTGTTTCTGTAACGGACACTTAGAACAGTGCTTCGCTGTAGTAAGCTCTCCATAAGAAGGTTGCCCCATACTCCCCAATAGCTTAGTTCAATAAAATGAGGGAAACTAGTAGTAGTTTCTCTTTGGATCCTCCTGTTTGAATGTAAAAGTGTCACCAGGCAGCATGCGGCTTCTGGAAATTTTCTGAGACGATGAGGGGGAACAACATATAAGGATTTAGTGGGACCAGAAAACCAAACCTGTTGCCGTCGAGTCGATTCTGACTCATAGTGACCCTATAGGTTGGAGTAGAATTGCCCCATAGGGTTTCCAAGGAGCAGGTGTTGCATTCAAACTGCCAACCTTTTGGTTAGCAGCCAAACACTAGCCACTGTGCCACCAGGGTCCCTTAGTGGGACCAGGCAGATGGAATTTGGTGCAAATGTTTCCTGCATTCTGTGTGCTAAGGGAACTATGAAAAGGTCAATTAAAAGTAGCTACCATTTACAGTGCTCCCACTGTGTGCCAGGCCCTGTACTGGGCACTTTATATTTACTTTTCCAGTCCTTACAACCAGTCTAGTCCAGGCTTTGTTGAGGGCAGTTCAGTTAAATCTCATTCAGAGTGTTCGTAGTGTTAGATGGACACATTAGGCAGTCAGAAAATGTAAGCTAAGACTTAAAACAAGTGCCAGAAAAGTCAATGTCCTTAACAGGCTCTACTTTCTCGTTCATTCATTCACCCATTCATTCATTCAAGCCACAGACCACACTGAATCTTTACCTTCAAAAGACGAAGAGAGAGAGAATATGAGTAACTCGGGTGCACCCTGCCAGTTGAACAGTGGTAAAGAGCAAATGATCCTTTTGACCCAAGGCATAATTTTGTCTATAGTGTCTGAGTGTGTAATGACAGGCTTTATTAAGGTACTTGGGCTGATTTGATCTTAGAATCGATAGAGGTGCTGGCATCCTCTTCTGAGCTTTCTTTTGGACCCTTCGTGTTTTATAGAAATATCTGTGTTTGTTCCATTTGCTCGCTAAATTGAGCTGTTCCTATCTGATTGAATGTGATGGAGGTGCCTCCTCCCAGCAAATAAATAAGTAGTGATTTCACAATTTGTACCGTTGATTAGTGGCTGCTCATGATGCAGATTAATATTTCAAATAGGCCTGGATAATTGGCATTTTCTCAGACATTGATTATGTAGTTTTGGGGTTGGGCAGGAATGGATAATCTTGACTAAAAATTTTTACTTATTTTTACATAGAAATGAGACCCTGATTTCCTTTTTGGTGTCCACTGGTAACCCTGTTCGGTCTTCTTTTATTTAGATGTCACATCTTTTACCTTGGGTGGCAGCAAGACAGGCAAGAAAGTGATTTCAATCAATTCCACAGTCACTGGCTGAGTCCCTACCATGTGCAGGGTAATGGGCAGACTTCCACCAATCACAAGTTCAATGAGATTATAGGCCTTGTCTTTCAGGAACGTAACATTCTACTAGGGATCTCAGAAACAGCCCTAGTCTTAAGTGCAGTATTACTATAGATCAGTGGAACTTTCTGTATTGAGAGAAATGTTCTGCATCTGTCCTGTCCAATACAGTAACCACTAACCACATATGGCTATTAAGCACTTGAAATGTGACTAGTACCACTGAGGAACTGAATTTTTAATGTATTTAATTTTAATGAATTTAAATAGCCACATGTGGCTAGTGGCTACCATACTGGACATGGCAGCTGTAGTTACTCAAAAGAACAAGAAATGAATAACTGAAAGAATAACCCAGGTATAATAACTCTCTTGTTACTGTAAAGTCTACATGAGGCTCGAGCGGCGTCCTGGGCACTGTTCTCAGTGCTTCACACCTGTCTGTCCAAGCAGGTGTTCCGTGAATGGCTTACAGTGCACAGGTGCTTGGGTAGGCTGGGTGGAGCTGGGAGCAGCCAAAGCCAGGATAGGTCACAGCTTCATCTGTTTACCCCAGTTGGCCATCATTTTTTGTGTGTGCTATGATGGGAAAAAAGTTGGGAAGCACTGCTTTATACACATTATATCATTTTATTCTCTCCCCCTCTCTGTGATACAGGAGCTATAAGGACCTACCCTGTCCATTTTGCAGGTAAGGAAGCTGGGTCCTGAAGAGCTCAAGCAACTTGCTAAACAGCATATACAGATAGGTTTGGATTTGCATTCTGGCTCTGCCACTTACTCTAACTTACAGCAGAGCCCAAGCTCTTACATGGAAATTTTCAGCCTAATCATTTGATCTACCTTTCATCTCAGCTTTTTAAGTATGAGTAGTAGCACTCTCCTAAAGTTGTGCGGTGATAACAGCAATGTGACAACTACCTCTGTGTTCAAAATGAATGGGATTGTCAGCCATTATTATGCCTTTTAATAAGATAGCCTTGTGCTCAGTCTGACAGCAGTGTGGTGAAGTGGAGAGAACTCTTCAGATTTGGAGTCAGGAAATCCACCAGCTAGCAAGTGACTTTGGTCAAGGACTTGGCCACTTGGCACCTCAGGTGTACAACATGGATGAGTGGCATGTTTCCACAGTGGCAAGTGGTGGCACATGTGCAAACTCTGGGTGAACACTGAGGGATCACATCTACTCAAGGCAAGTGTGAAACACTGTTGTGGGCCAGCGGGGGGTCCAGAAATGTTCTTTGAAGCAAAGCCTCTTCCCTATGCATAGCCGTTTCTACTATGCAACTGTGTGATTTTCTCTTTTGAGACATGAAAATTATTCTTGTTCTCTTTTAGCAGAGAATATCTGAATGTGTGTCCTAGATTGAAGAGCCCCCAGTGTCAGCAACTGAACAATGACTGATGCAGTAATTATCCAGACAATCATTAATTGCTATAAATTAAGTGATATACAATTAATGCGATGCCTTATCACCAGTAATTAGTGTGAAAATGAACTCTTGGAAAAGAATCATAGCAAGATGGTTATTTAAATCCTGTAGCCTCCATGGTTTCCAGCCACAGAGCACTAAGCTGGGCCTAGTTAAACTAATTTGAGACAGGATGACCACGGGGTATTGGTGCTTTGAAAACAAATACCAAAAAACAAACAAAAATAAACCAAAGATGAGGAAATAGCTAAAGTGACACTGTGATAATGCTTCCAAAATCCCTAACTGATGCTCATGTTTATATTTTTGTAAAATTTTGAGTTAGAATTATAGTTAGAGTGCTTTTTTTCTGGAGGAACAGCCTGAAGGGATTTTATTTTATTAATTTTTTAAAAATCCATGATGCTCACCTAACACAGAGCAATTAGTGCAGTGGAGCATCCCTGATTTGAATCTATGGAAGATTGCTATTAAAGGAGGTATTAATGGGCTGGCAAGGTCTGGACGACTGTGAGGGAAAAGTGTGTTTATGGAATATGGTGCTGGCAGGCATGATTTCAATCGGATTTGACATGTTTAACATAAATGTATAGTGTATGGCTCTTACTGCATATGAATAATTCCTACAGACCCACTGCCTTTCTAATTACTGAGGTTGAAAAAAAGCAGGTCAGGCACATCCTGGTGGAAATCTATTACTAGCCCTCCTCCATCTCCCTGTTGTTTACAGCTTTGTATAAATAGGGGTGCCATTGTATGAGGAACTTAACGCTCGAAATGTAGTCTGTGACAGAGAATGGAAAGGGGCTGAAAAAAATACTTTTTGGTTAATTGCGTCCATAAAGACAAAAGAACATATGTGCTGAGAGGAAGCATTATGTGTTAGGAAAAGCACTGGGCTACTAGAAGTCAGAAGCCCTAGGCTCAAGGTCTGGTTCTGCCACTGAGATTAGATGTATGACCTTAGATCTCTGGACCTCAGTTTCCAAATCTGTAAAATGGCAGGTTGGACTAAATGGGTCTTTGCAGTTTTGGAACACCATAAAAATATAATTGGAGGAGGGGAGGTTGTAGAGGAGTGTTCAGTCTTGGAGAACATTAATTACTAAACTAGGAGCTTTGGTATCTTTCAAAGAACCTAGTCTGTGGCCAATCGAGACAGCATGGATCAGGAGCCTGGATAAAGAGTTCTACATATTTTGCCTATGCCCAGCATAAACTCCTTGGGCTTTCCCCATGGAGGTGGGCAGCCTTTGTTGGTGGCACATAAGAGTACCTCCTGCTCTCACCTAGTTCTGTGCTATTGGGACTGATGGCACAATGTTGTCAGAGCCCGATGTGATGAGGTCATCAATGGAGAAGTCCTTAGAGACTCAAATGGGTGTCTTTGAGAGGTACCATACTGTTAGCTGGAAACCAGACCATTCACCACCACACCCTAACGGAAGTCATAATGTCCTTCTAGCACTTGGTTCCATTTCTCCATCTCACCCAAAAGTAAATTTGTCTCTGCAGTAAGGTACTGTATGAGAGAATGCTGGGAGCCTGGCTTGCACAGCCTCTTTGTGGTTCACATTCCTATCAGAGAAACCCATTTTTGGTTTTACATTTTCACACACAGATGGGAACTGTGCCTCTATGTCAGCTTTTCCAGAGTCTCTTCATTCTCTTCCCACCCCACCCCCACCCCCCTTTTCTTCCCAGGCCAATTTCAGTATAACTTGGCTGCTTAAAATCTCTGCAGGCAGAATTCTGTCTCACAATTGAAAACAAACCATTTTAACTATTTTTATGTTGGGAAGCAAAAATAGATACAGGGTGTGGTAGACTATGTGGACTCGCCTGAATTCCAGTAATTCAAAGGTCTTGGCTTTGAGAATTTATATTGTAAGCCACAAGAGATACAGGGACCACATCAACTGGACAGATAACTTTTTGTGCAGATACTTTAGGCAGATACAGGATATGAGAAAAGGAACTCACTTTCTAGAAGCGAGGTCATATGTAAGCACATAACTAGGGTACAGTATAATGAGAATCACCATCAAGGCAGAGATAAAGGGTATTGAAAATGTAGGTTTAAGGAGCAAATATATTTTCAGCACTATAGAAAATTCTTTATAGATTTGCATATTATTCTAGCAAAGGGATCATGTTAATATTCCCTACTATGTTCTGGTTTTAGTTTTTGTGTTGATGGGGAACTACCTCTGCTATGACAATCACAGTCATGATTATTTAAAACAACAACAACAAAAACAAACCATGGTGCCTTCCTCACGGAGACATCTGAGCACTTTTTTAGGCTCTCACATTCTTCTTGGATCCAGTATTTATTTTGTAGGCAACAGAAGTAAGAGCCATAGATTATAAACTCCTGGGTGTCAGAGTTGTAACCAAACCCTGATTTGCCTTCTAGGTCAAGTATATTCCCCAGAATATAAAGCTAAAGAACACCAAACATAGTAGCTTTCTCTTATTATGTGAAGATTTGAAGAGAAGGACTTGAAAATCCTATGTTTCTCTAGTTGTCAGACAGAATCGTTGGCTCCTATGGTCAGAGGCCATGTGCTGTTCATTCCATTTTTAAATTCTCATCACCTAGCAAGTGTTCAATACATACTTGAATGTGTCATTAACACTCATTTGATAAAACAGCATGACCATAAGCACTTTATGTCCAAGCTGTTCTACTTTCATCTCTGTAGACGTTGAATCCGTGTTGTTACACAGAAAAAGCAAATTTAGGGTGTCTCTGCTTGTTCTAAAAACCAAGCCTTTCTCCTCACTCAGTTTTTACCATATAGTGCCTCATGAACAGTGATATTTCTTAGTGATATCTCTAAAAAAGAAACCATAACAACAAATGTTTGAACTCTTACCATGTGCTAGACTGTGATGAGGCCTCATATGCCTGATCTCTCTCCAGCCTTCCAGAAACCCAGTGAGTAGAGATTGCTACCTCATTGACAGATGAGGAAACTGAAAGCGCACTATAGTCACGTAAAGAGCTGAAGGTCACACTGCCAAGATGTGAACCGCGGTGTTGCCAGCACTGCACACCACTTTATTATTTAGCAAAGGGGACTGAAGCCTTTGGGTAAAGAGAACGTGGCCATAGGAAAACAACATGTGAAAACATCAGTTCTTAAGGGGTCCTGAAAAGCACCCCTGAGCCACCTTCCCACTCCTTCACACAGATCGCTTATCTCAGGCCTTTGAAGTACCTTAGGAAAGCTGAGCATAGGGACTCAGTAGAGACTGGGAGAAGCACTGGTGTAAACATTACTTGGCATGGGGTTTCCCTCAGTCTCAGGTATCACACTCTGTACTATACACAATACCAAGAGGATATTTCCTGTCTTCTCAGTGCTTTAAACCTACAGGGTAAAGTGCAGAATCATTCCTGTTTTCTAGCTTAGCTGGCGTCCGACTGATGTCTGTCTTCCCTGAGTACACATTCTCACACTCTCCTGTGGAACCACAAGAAAGAAACCCTTGGTGGGTTACAGGGAAAGGTGATTTGCAGGGTTGCTGAGAAGTTGTGTGCCTGTCACCATGCTGGACACATACCAGTTTTGTGTGTTTATTTTCACAAGTTCAGATTCAGTCCTAAATTTTAGTATAAGTTTTAGAGCCCGTCAGAGAGGCTGTGCCATAAGAAAGCAGAGGCCCACAGTGTGTGGTGACTGACCCCACCCCAGATTGCTGTGGCAGCCCATTGTCTACAAGATGTTAACTAGAGCTACAGCTGATGTTGGTCTAAATGAGGTGGTGGCTGGTGGCTGTTTCAACTGGTGGTTCACCCACAAACCTGATACAGAGGGAGCAAAGTATCATGGAATTGTAGGGTGGCCTTTTGGGAGCCCAAAATCGGTGTAGTTAAGCAGCTTTATACATAGTTCAACAAGGAATTAGTGCAACAGATTGAGGCCTCTGATGCAGGGCTTAGCACTGTTTTCTCCCCTAAGATGTAGAGCAGGCCGCAGTATCCATGTCATCAGCATAGGCCTGCACCATTCCCCCTTGAAGCTGCCAGAGCCGGTCAGAGAGGCTACGCCATAGGAAAGCAGAGGCTCACAGTGTGGTGCCTGACCCCACCCCAGATTGCTGACTTATACACATAGGGCTGGCATGGATCTGTGCATCCCTCCCAGACTGAAGCAAGTGGGGACTGTACTGGGTTGAATTGTTGTTGTTAGGTGCCTTCAAGTCTGTTCCAACTCAAGCAACCCTATGTACAACAGAACAAAAAACATTGCCCGGTCCTGCACCATCCTCATAGTCATTGCTGTGCTTGGGCCCATTGTCGCCACTGTGTCAGTTTATCTCGTTGAAGGTCTTCCTCTTTTTCACTGACCCTCTGCTTTACCAAGCATGATGTCCTTCTCCAGGGCCTGATCCCTTCTGATAACATGTCCAAAGTATGTGAGAGGAAGTCTCACCATCCTTGTTTCTAAGGAGCATTCTGGCTTTACTTCTTCGAAGACAGGTTTGTTCATTCTTTTGGCAGTCCATAGTATATTCAGTATTCTTTGCCAACACCATAATTCAAAGGCATCAATTCTTCAGTCTTCCTTATTCACGTCCAGCTCTTGCACGCATATGAGGCAATTGAAAGCACCATGGCTTGGGTCAGGCGTACCTTAGTCTTCAAGGTGACATCTTTCCTTTTTAACACTTTTAAGAGGCCTTTTCAAATCCAAACTCTATGAGGGACTGAATTATTGGGCTGAGGGCTGTGGGGACCATGGTCTCAGGGAACATCTAGCTCAACTGGCATAATATAGTTTATAAAGAAAATGTTGTACATTCTACTTTGGTGAGTAGCGTCTGGAGTCTTAAAAGCCTGTGAACAGCCACCTGAGATACTCCACTGGTCTCATCCTTCAGGAGCAAGGGAAAATGAAGAAAACTAAAGACACAAGGGAAAGATTAGTCCAAAGGACTAACAGACCACAACTACTGTGGCTTCCACCGGACTGAGTCCAGTACAAGTAGATGGTGCCCAGCTACCACCACTGACTGCTCTGACAGGGATCACAATAGAGGGTCCCAGACAGAGCTAGAGAAAAATGTAGAACAAAATCCTAACTCAAAAAAAAGAAACCAGACTTACTGGCCTGACAGAGACTGGAAAAACCCTGAGAGTACGGGCCCCAGACACCCTTTTAGCTCACTAATGAAGTCACTCCAGAGGATCACCTTTTAGCCAAAGATTAGACAGGCCCATAGGACAAAACGAGACTAAAGGGGCACACCAGCCCAGGGGCAAGGACTAGAAGGCAGGAGGGGACAGGAAAGCTGGTAATAGGGAACCTAAGGTCGAGAAGGGAAAGTACTGACATGTCATGGGGTTGTTAATGTCATAAAACAGTGTGTACTAACGGTTTAATGAGAAGCTAGTTTATTCTGTAAACCTTCATCTGAAGTGCAATTAAAAAAAGGAAAAGATCTTTTGCAGCAGATTTGCCCAATGCAGTGTGTCTTTTGATTTCCTGACTGCTACTTCTGTAGGTGTTGATTGTAGATCCAAGTAAAATTAAATCCTTGACAACATCAGTCTTTTCTCTGTTTGTCATGATGTTGCTTATTGGTCCAGTTGTGAGGATTTTTTGTTTTCCTTATGTTGAGGTGTAATTCATACTGAAGGTTGTAGTCTTTGATTTTCATCAGTAACTGCTTCAAGTCCTCCTCACTTTCAGCAAGCAAGGTTGTGTCATCTGCATACCGCATATTGTTAATTAGTCTTCCTCCAATTCTGATGCTGTGTTCTTCATGTAGTACAGCTTCTCAGATTATTTGCTCAGTATACAGATTAAATAAGTGTGGTGAAAGGATACAACCCTGACGCACACCTTTCCTGGCTTCAAACCATGCAGTATCCCCTTGTTCTGTTCAAACAACTGCCTCTTGATCTATGTACAGCTTTCTCATGAGCACAGTTAAGTATTCTGGAATTCCCATTCTCTGCAATGTTGACCATAATTTGTTATGATCCACACAGTCAAATGCCTTTGCATAGTCAATAAAACACAGGTAAACATCTTTCTGGTATTCTCTTTCAGCCAGGATCCATCTGACCTAGTGTGCCCCAAAATCCATGTGCAGCTGGAACCTGTGAATGTGACCTTATTTGGAAATACAGTCTTTGCAGATGTAATCAAGTTAAGATGAGGCCATACTGGATTAGGGTGGGCTCTAAATCCAATATGATTGATGTCCTTATTAAAAAAACAGTTGCCGTCAAGTCATTTCCAACTCATTAGCAATCCCGTGTGTGTCTGTGCTGCATAGGGTTTTCAGTGACTGATAAATTTTTTTCAGAAGTAGATCACCAGGCCTTTTTTCCGAGCCACCTCTGGGTGGACTCAAACCTCCCACCTTTTGGTTGTAGTACGCAGGGACTTTGGTGTCCTTATAATTTGGACACAGAAACACAGACGCACATGTGATGACAGAGGAAGAGATAGGAGTGATGTGTCTACAAGTCAAGGAAGTCAAAGATGGCTGGCAACTACTAGTAGCCAGGTGAGGCAAGGAAGGATTCTTCCATAGAGCCTTCAGAGGAAGCATGGCCCTTCCAACACCTTCTCCAGAGCTGTGAGAGAATAAACTTCTGTTGTTTTAAGCCACTTAGTTTATGCTGATTTATTATGGCAGCCCTAGGAAACTAATCCAGGGGCCTTGGGCTGGTGTGGCCTACAGGTTCCAAGGCCAGGGAAGTCTGCACTAAAAAGATGCTTCCTCCTTCTGCAGGGTGGAAAGAACCCACAGGCGTTTACCTCTTCTCACAGAGGTTCTCCATGACATGTGGTAAGGTTGAGAGTCCATAAGCAAGGCAGTCTGTCATCATTCTGGATTACGATGGTAACAGAACATATGAGGTTGTTCTTTTGAGGCTTTGAAAAGGTGTCTGAATTTGTTTCAGAGTAGGTAGGTTCCCTGAGGGACCAAAAAAACAAAACCTGTTGCCATTGAGTCGATTCCAACTCACAGTGACCCTATAAGACAGATTAGAAATGCCCTGTAGGGTTTCCAAGGTTGTAATCTTTACAGAAGCAGACTGCTACAGCTTTCTCCCGCAGAACGGCTGGTGGGTTCAAACCACCAACCTTTCGCTTAGCAGCCGAGCACATAACCATTGAGCCACCAGGACTCCTGAGGGACAGCCGTATTTAATCTTTCACCTTTGGCCTGAGCAGGAAAAAAAGTCTAGCTTTGAGACCGGGCTCGGCTTTTAGAACCTGACTTGAGATGATGAAAGTGTCGTGTTAGCAGAGTCATTTGAAAGTAGACAGGCAGATAATGGCCTTGCTGGCCAGGGCCTCTCATCTAATTCCTGCCAAACCATACAGCAGTGTGGGTCCTACCAGTTACAGGAAGTTTTGGCTCTGACAGTGGTTTTTGAAGTGTGGTCCCTGGACCAGCAGCATCAGCATCACCTGGGAACTCAACTGGAAATGCACATTCTCTGAATCAGACCTACTAAATCCAAAACTCTGGGAGATGAGGCCTGCAGTCTGGGTTTTAACAAAGTCTCCAGGGTATTCTGGTGCACACATAGAGCCTTCCTCTGAAGGCTCTATGGAGTTTGAGAAACTGCTGGGCTGTTATTTCAATGGCACATGTGAGGTTTTGAGACCGGATTTTCTTTTAACCGGACAGCAAGTCTTGAGCACCTCTTGGTGATAGAGGTACTGAGCTTTCCTAAAAGGCAGGTGACGTTCTCATAGAAGCCTGAAAGAGGCTCTGAGTCTTGGCAGATGTGATCCTTGATACCGGGATTGGGCAGCATGGTGGTCAGGGACAGGTCACAATGAAGAATGACTGAAGACCTGGAAATCTTTATCCAAACGTGGGTTAAAAAAAATATCCCCTGGATGAAGGAAGGGTACACGAGCCTCTCTGTACTATTCTCGGAACTTCCTGTGGATCTATAATTATTTCTAAAACAAAAAAAATACCCAAGAGCTTCTGGATTTTCGAAGTTCACATTCGACCTGAAGGAGAAAAATAATAAGCTCTGTCTTCGTTATCTAGTGCTATTACAACAGAAATACCACAAGTGGATGGCTTTAACAAACAGAAGTGTATTCTCTCTCTCAGTTTAGAATTCAGGGTGCTGGCTCTAGGGGAAGGCTTGCTTTCTCTGTCAGCTCTGGAGGAAGGTCCTTGTCTTTTTTGAGCTTCTGCTCCTAGACAATCTTCATGTGGCTTGGCTCTCTCTTCCCCCATCTCTGATTCTCTTGCTTACTTGATTTAATCTCTTTTATATCTTAAAAGAGATTGACTCAAGATACACCATACACTAATCCTGTCCCATTAACATAAAAAGACAACCCATTCCCAAGTGGGATTATAACCACAGGCATAGAAGCTAGGATTTACAACACTTATTTTTTGGGGACACAGTTCAATCCACAACAGCCTTTCCCTGAATACCAGTTACATCCATCTGTAGTATAACTCAAACTTTCTTTGAAATCCTTTTTAGAAACAAAAAGACATGTCTGTTTCATTGATGAGAACTGCTTCTTTTACTCTACTCATTATCTAGGAGTATCCTACTTTTTGAGTAGGTGGTTATATGTCTCCAAAATGCTTCCTAGGGAGGTGCAGGAACAATACAGCCTGCAGTTACTGCAAATAGGACAGTGTTTTGGATAGAAGGTTCTTAACCTTACCAGGCTGGACTCTGAGGCAGATTCTGTACCTTTGAGCAGGGAAGGGGAAAGCACTAACTTCTTACTAATGGCATGAAAGCTGCCCCTTGCAGGGTGTCCACATGCATGCCTCTGCTTTACACCAGTCCGTCAAGTCCTTTCTAAACATCCTGCAGGTGCTTGGTTGGAAGGTGGAATGAGACCATGTATCTGTAAAGACCAAGCTGACAGCAAAGAGGACTCTTTAAATGAACTGTTATTCTCTGTGTCGGGAGAGGAAGAAAATTTACAATTAAGAGATCTCTGTCCACTTAACTAGTAACGCAAGAAGAGACGTAAGAAAGTCCAGCCTAAATCTCTGGGGATGGAGTTGCAAGAATTGCCAGGAATAATTCCACTTTCAAGGACAGTATAAAGATTGCAGAGTCCAGAAGTGCAGATTACCTTCTGGAAACATGGCATTTTTGCTCTCCAGAGGGAGGATGAGGTCCATGAGAAGCTGAAGGACAAGGGCTGCAGAATGAGTACACTGCGCCTTTCATTTAATTATAATTAGGAGCTGTATGACTGTTTTCATATCTGGTGAAGCTTTTGTGTCTCTAGTGTGCTGGGATAGTTATCCTAACTCACCCATTGAGCACGGAGTTGTGTGAATGTTTTTTTCCTTGGTCAGTGGAGATAAAAGATTGTTGTAAATTTCTGGGGCAGGTGGCAAGCTGGTTTACGGAATGCAAGGCGATGAGAACCTCTGGCTTACGGAAAGTAGCATGAATTAATAATCATTTAATTGGCTCCTCCATTATGTTGTTGGTTTGGGAGATGAAGTTTAGATGGAGGGGCTGTCAGTGGTACTTAAGCTAAGAGTATGATGGTTGAGAAGTGGGGGCGTGGCTGCCTTTGGCCTCTTCACAAGGATCAAATGTCAGGCAGCATCCCAGGCCCTTGGTAGACTCACCTTGGGGCCTACAAAAGGAAGAGGATCAGCATTTTGGTGAATACACCGCCACATGCCAGTTTATCATGAAGAAAGGAAATGCAGAAGAAACTTCGCAGCAATGTGGACAGCTCAAGGCCTGACTAGGATCTCCCCAAGGTGAGGCCTCTGGCCAGAGGGAGGCTGGCCTGTAGCCCAGAATGCCCACTATACCAAGAGGTTCCAGTTCTGCTTCATTTCTAACTTCCTTCACGTTTCTTTTTCATGAGTCAGCAACTCTATGCCTAACCTGGCTTTAGCGTTGTAGAGACCAAGTCACTAGATGAGAAATGAGGTATGTGTAGGCATTAAATCCACTGGCAGTCTCTGGCATTGCCAGTATAACTCACTTTTTCTGTGCAAAAATTTCAGTGACTCGGATATTGAATTTGTTAGGGGGGATTGGGTGTGAATTTGTACCTAGGAAGAGCAGTTTTGTCAGGTGCAGTTATACCAAAACCAAACCTAACCCACTGCCATCGAGTTGATTCCAACTAATAGTGACCTGGTAGGGACAGAAAAGAACTGCCCCACAGGGTTTCTAAGGCTGTAAATCTTTACAGAAGCAGACTGCCACGTTTCTCTTGTGGAACAGCTAGTGGGTTCGAACCCTGATCTTTCAGGTAGTAGCTGAGTACTTTAACTACTGTGCCACCACAGCTCCTAGGTGCAGTTATAAAACAGAAAACCAAACCCGTTGCCATTGAGTCGATTCTGACTTATAGCGACCCTACAGAACAGAGCAGAATGGCCCCATAGGGTTTCCAACGAATGGCTGGTGGATTCAAACTGCCAACCTTTTGGTTAGCAGCCTAGCTCTTAATCACTGCACCACCAGGGCTCCAGGTGCAGTTATTAGGGGACTGTTAATGTTTAAGGGCTGTGTTTCTACCGTAGCTGGCCACTTTACAAGCTCCCTAAATGACACCATCCTGACCTATTCATTAAAGTCAGTCAGGTTCTACATGAAGCTTTGCTTTTAATTACTCTGTGTGCTTGAAAGTATTAACACCATTTCTTGAAGATTGCAAAAAAAATAAAAAGGCATGAGTTCAGATTGGCACTCTTCCCTACTCCCTCTAATTAGTGTGGAGAATAATAGGTATTATTATTCTCTAGAATAAAAAATTATTTCTAGAAGTTAAATATGTCTTAAATATGACGAAAACAGAAGATATCTGGAAGTTGACGTGTCTCCATAAGTAAATGAATTTTTTTTTTTTTTTTGAGGAAGCCATGCAGTGACTACTGTGTTTCCTTTTAAAATGTAACTCTTTTGCCTCCAGTGTAGAGGAAGCTAAGAGAATAGAGTGAAGCATCATGAATCTGATCTGCCTATCTTAGTATTTGTCTTTGTCAGTTTTAGTGGCCAGCCCTTCACAGTTTAGCGGGAAATGGTGGCTCTGGGCCCAGAAAACCTACTTTGAATTTTCTGTACTACATACTAAGGACATGCCAGCCCTTCCCGTGCCTCATCAACTGTAACACCTAACCTGTTGAACCAAGCGCCTTTTCACTCCTTAGAAAGTTTGTGTGGCAGGGAATCCCCAGCTCACATGCTGTTTGATTTTGGTAGAGGTTTCACCCAGCATTTCCCGTTTACCTATCTTTATATGGAGTATGTCATCTATAGCACGTGCACTCACATGATTCCTTGCCACATTTTCATCCCCTTTGAAATGCTGGGAGCCCAGCCTGTTGCCTCTGGAAAATTCATTGAGATTTAACACACCTTTTCATATGACATAGCTACCAAAATGAGAAAAATTGCTTTAACTAGCAAAGTAAAAAATACCACCTGATGTTTTGCACAGTATATAGATCCAAATATAAACTTTCTCATGGGCAGCTGAATTTAAATGCTAAACCATTTAATTATATTATTAAATGTAATATAATTACATGACAGACTTAGAAAATGGGAAAATAGTCAATGATAACGTCACCTTCATACGACAGTCATTTTCTTCTAGTCGGTTTTCTAATGCCAATTTTTTTACATAGCGGTCACATGGTATAATGCACTTTTTACTGTTTTTTTCCATTTGACATTCCCAAATATTTTTCCATATTGGTTCATAGCTATCATTTTTAATGTCTTCTAATACTCAATAGAATAGCTGTACCATTATCTACTTAACTATGTCCTGTTGTAAGACTTATAGGTTGTTTGCAGTTCATTTTGTCTTTACTGTTAAAACCACTATTGGTAGTAATTCTTCAAGTTGTTTGGCTTTTTTGTTACCAATATAAACCAAAGAGTCTAGGCATTATTAAATTATTTAGATTATTTAAACTCTGCTTGTCTCTGAAGCACATCTATTTCTCACTCCTTGGAAATTCTATGGGGCAGTTCTACTCTGTCCTATAGGGTCACTGTGAGTCGGAATCGACTCGATGGCAATGAGTTTGGCTGGTTGGGTTTTCTAATGTGAAATCTTAGTGGCCTCAGTGACCAATAATCGATTTTTTTTTAAAGTAGTGTTTTCTATATTGTGACATCTCTCCTAGAATTTAAGTTAAAGTTTAGGAAAGTTTTCAAAGCAAAAAACCACAGTACTTTCTCTCTTGGTGTTTATACAGCCTCATTTACTTATGCCCACAGTGTATGCTAGTAATAGAACTGAAGCTGAAATTGATTTTGAGACTCTGGCCTTTCTGAATTGTTTAGAGAGAGCACTTTAAGAAAACCTGGAACTGTCTATGGCTTCTCATAAGCCCTTATGCAGCTGCTGATGGAGAACTTGTACAATTGTTTGCCAGTCTACAGAAAATGTTTAAAGATTTTGGTACCATGTCGTGATAGGGACTGATGTTTTACTGTCTGAGGTCAAACTAGGGAGGGGGCTGTGTCAGCTGTAGTTAACCTAATTCTTAGGAGAAGTCCCCACATCACCCAGGGAAAAAACAATGGATTGAAACTGGGTGTTTTCCTTATAAGGGAATCCATTATATGAATGGCATGGCTTTATCTTCATAGAAGGAGCTAGTGAGCAGCAGGTGGCTAATGGTCAGTTCTAGACAGATTTGATCACATAAAAATGCTGGTTGTCCTGGATAGAAGGGAGTTGAACCCCAGAAGCCTTTGCACCAGTAGATGTAGTATTTCATATGATAGACGGGCTGTTGTGTTACTGAGAAGAATGAGTGAGTGCTGATGTTATTTCTTAAAATGCTTTGCAAGGACTCTGTAGCTTAAGCTCACAAAGGAAGCTTTAGAATTCCCGAGCAGCTTGAGAGTTTGAACAAAAAAAATCATAGAAGTTCCCCTCTCCATGCAGGGGGAAAGAATAGTGGCTTCTGAAACCAGAATTTTCACCTTTGCAACCTTGTCACAATTCATTACGTGTTTGGTGTTGAGGGAAGAGGATGGGCTCTTTGGTCCTACAAGGAAGCAGGTGGCTGTAGTGGGCTACTGTGTTTGCTTTTCAGTACTGAGTGAGTGAGATTAGTTGGGTGGTGTCTGCCTCAGTGCCCATTCACTCACTTCACCAATCACCTGCACAATTGACAGTCATTCCAAAGCGGGGGTGGCAGGCAGATTGATGGCTCTTTACAAGGTGGGGTCACAGTCCTGTAAAAGCAGGTGTTGTTTCAGGTCAGACTAACTAAGGAAAAGACAGGGATGGGTGTTTGGAATAGAATCTGTGTCTTGGTTTGCCTCTGGAGGAAGGAGGAACAGATAGCAGCTCTTTCCTAACTATAAGCTGTCAGCCTAAACAAATGCCCACCAGTTGGGATGGAAATAGGGAAAGGAAAAGATGGCTGTGACAAATAAGCATATAAATTTCACCTGATGCCTCTCCTCTCTTCCCATCGTTAGAATGCATTTGAACAGCTCATATATAGAAGATAGCCGCTAAGCAAAAGTGAAAATGATGAACAGGCAACCTTCGGGAAGGGGGCAAGAAGAACTGGAAGTCCCTGAAACGTTAATTAAAGACTCCTGTTGTGGGAGTGTTCAGGCAAGGGCCCATCTGTCTGCAATGTCTAAAACCTGCCATGTGAGCTTCTGCAGGATCAGGTCTGCAGGGGGCCAGGAGATGGGAAGTGGGCCATGGGGGAACTGGTCTAGAATGTTACAGCACCTAGTTAATCGGCAGCCAGTGTATCACATTGAATATCCAGCCGTCATATATTACCTTTCAAGTGAAAATGAATAACTCCCATTAAGAGCAAAATGGGTTTGAAGTCTATTTGAGACAGATTAAAGTACTGTTACGAATGTGTGTGTTGGGAGGAGGAGGGGTCTGTGTGTAGTAATGCCTGTCCTTGGACTTCTTAAATAATAGATGTCTTACAAACTTATGTAGACCAGGTTACCAAGATACTGGGGTTAAAGGTCACAAGATGTGCATTCTGGGAAGAGCATCAACTTCCTGGAATATTTCCTGCATTTAGCAATTTTTTCAAAATTATTTTGTGGCTTTATGATTTTAATGAATAAAATTGATTTTCTAAAATTGCTTATTAAAGTACACATCTATAATGACAGCATCTTGGTGTCCATGTCAGAACAAATTTCAAAGCTGGCGTAAAATGGAAATACATGCTAGATAACTAGACAAGATGAGACAGCAGTTTTACAAAGGAGTAAAACTGAGGCTTTCAAAACCAGTGACCTAAATGCTGTGTCAGATTATTCTGTGGACATATATTTTCTTACTACCATTTTCGGGGGATTTTTTCCTATTGCTTTTGGCAAAATTATGAAAAACAGAGCCCCACGTCAAAAACAAGTGAGAGCTAACCATCACATACTCATCAGGTTTTGGAATAACCAAATCCAGCCATCCTGGAATTTGTATTACACTAGAAGAGCCCTGCTTTCCTGGTTAAACCCTCCACGTGGCTGTTTCTCATCAGAATCTTCCAGCTCCCTTTCCTGCTTCAGAGAACTGCTTCCACCACCACTTCCATACCCACTGTTTGCTACTTAAGTCTCATGTGACTGTCCTCATTAATTAGTATTTTGGTTTTGGGGTGGGGAAAGGGATATGGTTTGGGCAAGCTGTTAGGAAACTTTCCCTCTTACCACCCACGCTGAATAAACTCTTGTGTGTGTAGCACTGGCTGCATTAGAACTTGGACTAATGCCCTGCCCAGTCCACTCCTCAGTTGCATCTTCCCCAAAAGCAAATTGCTAAACCCAACCTTGATTTTTCCACATATTCGTATGCAGATATCCATGTAAACCTTTCTTAGATTACGTTTATCATGCTGTCTGTGATACGTGTGATTCCGAGAACTAGGACAAAAAAGTTGTGAGTATGTAGTTTACTTTACCTTTATAAAAGCAGAGGGTAAACAGAGGGTGTCTGGTACTTGGTTGGCTAAGTGGTTGGCAAAGCAATTGACGAGTTTCCTACCCACCCTCACCCTACTGCCCCGGACAGCCAGCAGATTGTGTCTTGACTGGGGGACTTCAGAACGGACTGCATTTAGCTTAAAACTATATAAATCCAATGCAGAGCTTCTTGCTCCATATCTTTTTTTCCTAGGGTTCAGGTGTTAAAGTAATGGCTGGAATTCATGAGGGGAGGAAAAAACACTTGCTTCTTTTCCAGCATGCTTGATAAGTCAGTCTGGATGCTCATCCTTCTTGGATATTGGTGTTGCCAGAAAATCCTGTGCTATAGATGAATGTTGATTTTCACCTAAAACAAACCCTCTGGGAGCTGGCCTGCTCTGGCTGCTGTATGTACTGCATCTTCCATGTTCTTTTCCAGCCTCATCCAGCCAAGGAGAGAAGGAGCTGACAGATTCTCCTGCAACCTCCAAACGTATCTCCTTCCCAGGTAGCTCAGAGTCTCCCCTCTCTTCAAAGCGACCAAAAACATCTGAGGAGACTAAACCAGAGCAGGTGAGCCTGGTGGGGGCTCTGCTGATGGGGTGAGGGAGATGGTTGTTAGACACTAGTGGGAAATGAACTCCTGGCTGGGTGGGCTTGGGACAGACAGAAGTTGCTGGTGAGACGTGAAGATTCAGCCAGAGGGGTGGGTGTGTTCCCCACAGATGTACCAGTGTCCCTACTGCAAGTACAGCAATGCCGATGTCAACCGGCTCCGGGTACATGCCATGACACAGCACTCCGTGCAGCCCATGCTTCGCTGCCCCCTGTGCCAGGACATGCTCAACAACAAGATCCACCTCCAGCTGCACCTCACCCACCTCCACAGTGTGGCACCTGACTGCGTAGAGAAGCTCATTATGACGGTAAGGCACCAGGTGCAGGACCCTGTGGCTTTTCTTTCCCCAGAGATCAAAGCAATAGTATGGACAAGACACGGTGTTGCTGGAAGTGAAAGCCAATGTGGAGCTGGAGATGTCAGAAAATTATCCTAGTTCTGTGACCTTTGTCCTCTCTACTGTATCGCCTTAGACTGGGCATGATCGGGCCCAAAGTGCTGCATATGCATGTGGTTTCTCAACCTCCCTTATCATCCTCTCTCCCCTCCAAACACAGAGGTATAGACCATTTATATGATGAAATTGTTAATTCAGATTCTCCAGACCTTATTGAGCAGGTCAAGTTCTGGGTTGCTCTTAGGTTCCTTATGTTTTATTTCAATCTCATAACAGCCCTGTTTAGAAAACAAAAAGTTTGACAAGTTCAAATTAACAAATGAGAAAACTGAGGCTTAGAGAAGTTAGTTTAATTGATGCTGATTTTAAGTGGCAGAGTTGAGATTTGAACTCAGATTTTCCAACTCCAGGAGTGTGGTCTTCTGGAGTTTCTCAAGTGGATACTTTTGTTTGCAAAGCAGGAAAATGGTCAATTAGATATAACATTTTGATTCATGAATGCGGGCTTTGCATTTTGAACATGATGTTGCTACACCGGCAGGTTTTGAAAGCACAGCTCTAAATGGACCATAACATGGCCCACAAGGTTAGCATGAAGATTTACATCTAATCTTAATGTGAAAACTTTTCAGAATACCACAGATGATACAAATGTTCCACTTTGGATTTCTGCTGGGGCTGCTGTGAGAGCCCTCTCTTCCTTTTTGTAAAAGGAAATACCACCAAAGAGATTTAATCCTACTTCTGACTTAGCATTATTTCAACAGTGAAGTAAGTTAATTTGATTGCCTTTTCATGCAAAGATTCCCAGAGAGGTAGTTTGTTCAGAATTCCACATTATAACTGCAGGTCACAGAAACATAACCTCTAGGTATCTCCTATTCTGTTTGGTTATGCAAAATTAATGAATATTGTTGTAAGTGATGTTTAGTCGTGAGTAGCATATAGTTGATGATGCATCAAGAGAACTTTAGCAGCCAGTGGGAAACTCAGAGGTGACCTAGCATGAGTTTCATTTCATAGATCTTTCAGGCTATAACTTCACTTTCCATGGATATTTTCAAATAGACTGGTGAACAATGTTGAAAGATTCTATAAGTGGACAGGTGGGTTTTTATAAGTTAGGTTTCCTCAGCATTCTCACCAAGCTTGGAAATAACAAGGGGGATTTTCCCAGGCCTCATAACACTTTCCATCACATGGTCTGCTGGAACCATGGTAGCCTGAAGTAGCAGAAAGAGGTGTGGGGAAGGAGACACTATCAATACCTAACTACATTTTTCTTTGCCTCAGGTGATTATTTTTTCTGTTTAATACAAATCTAGTCTAGGAACTCTGGGCCAATAGTAATTTGCATGACTGATTTATAACAGACAGTACAACACTTCATTTATACATCCCTAGGGACTTGAACACAAATTATATTTTAAATATCTATTGTTTGTCATATTTTTTACAACAGCAGTAGTAAAGCACATGTGAAGTAGTGAGTCTGGTGATCATTATGAATCTTCTTCATCTGCCAACAGTGTCTCCAGGGAAAGAATGCTAATGGTTTAACTCCCAGAAATAACCATAAGATATTTCTGGAAGTTAACCCACTAACTAGCACCCTCTCAAGCAGTTATTCTCAACCTGTTAGAAACTCTGAAGAAAGCTGTATAACAGCCATGTTTGAGTTATTCTGTGCACACTAAAGTTTGACAGCCACTCTTATAGACCTCCATCTAGTAGTCTGCATATACAAAAGTGTGCATTTAATGCCAGGATGCATAAGGATACCCTGAAGTTAATCCATGGAACTTGGTTAAGAAATCTTGTTCTAGAAGAATCCCTGACAGCATAATTATGTAGGAGAAACATTTTTTTTCCCTAAAGGTCCTGTGCTTGGCTTCTTGTATAGGAGCCTGTCTGCCTCGTCTTTCCACAGCAGACAATAGAGATGCTTTCCAGACATTTCTGAAAAGTGTGCAAATTGTGGGGAATGTGGTTATAGGAAGTTGATCGGTTAGCAACGAGAGTATGTTAATGGCTTCAGGAATATGTTGAAAGTTGTGGGAAACATAAATTGTAATCATATAAGGGTTTCTCACTCTGCATAAAAGTGGATGTAAGGGTGATTTTGCACTCTCTTTGCATAGGAAGATGGAGTCAGTGCTGGGCTGTTGGTATTGAATTGGTTTTTCACGTCATGAGGATGGTTTGCACTGAGCCAAATAACGCATTTCCACCTAGACCCTTTGATTCAGCAGTAAAAGATGAGCAACCAGGGTTAGGGGGAAATATGTAGCCATACCACAGGGTGAGGCTGGAATTCTGTTGAGGACTGGAATCCTGATCTTGATCTCTGCAGCTGATGAATCAAAACAGATGGTTGTGTCTTTCCTCTGAGAAGTTTGATGTTAAGACAGAATTAGCAATTATTTTACAACTAAGTGATTATAGTGAACATGTGATTAAAGTCCTGCCCCTAGAGGGTATTTTACTGTAATTTTATTAGAAAATTGGCCCTGGGAGAGTACTGGTTAGGCTTTCTGACTATATTTCTGTTTACTCCTGGCCAACTGGAACAGGGAACTCAGCAAACAACAGGACGAGAAATGCCCCTCAAATCGAAGCTCCATTTTCTAAACAATATCATTAAGAAATAGCCAGTCCACCCCGGATAAGTAAAGCATTACTGAAGAAGAACAACAAAGTGGGAGACCTCACACTACCTGATTTTAGAACCTATTATACCACCACAGTAGTCAAAACAGCCTGGTACTGGTACAACAGACACATAGACCAATGGAACAGAATTGAGAATCCAGATGTAAATTCACCCACCTATGAGCAGCTGATATTTGACAAAGGTCCAAAGTCCATTAACTGGGGGAAAAGACAGTGTCCTTAACAAATGGTACTGGCATAACTGGATCTCCATCTACAAAAAAAATGAAACAAGACCCATACTTCACACCATGTACAAAAAGTAACTCAAAATGGATCAAAGACCTGAATATAAAATCTAAAACAATGAAAATCATGGAAGAAAAAATAGGGACAACTCTAGGAATCCTAATACATGGCATAAACACAATACAAACCATAAGTAACAATGCACAAACACCAGAAGAAAAACCAGATAATTGGGAGCTCCTAAAAATCAAACACTTATGCTCATCCAAAGACTTCACCAAAAGAGTAAAAAGACGACCTACAGGCTGGGAAAAAATTTTTGGCTATGAAAAATCTGATCAGTGTCTAACCTCTACAATTTACAAGATACTACAAAACCTCAACAACAAAAAGACAGATAACTCCATTGAAAAATGGGCAAAGGATATGAACAGGCACTTCACCAAAGAAGACATTCAGGTGGCTAACAGACACATGAGGAAATGCTCACAATCATTAGCTATTAGAGAAATGCAAATCAAAACTATAATGAGATACTGTCTTCACCCCAGCAAGGCTAGCGTGAATCCAGAAAACACAAAAGAATAAATGTTGGAGAGGTTGTGGAGAGACTGGAACACTTACCCACTGTTGGTAGGAATGTAAAATGGTACAACCACTTTGGAAATCGATTTGGTGCTTCCTTAAAAAGCTAGAAATAGAAGTACCATACAATCCAGCAATCCTGCTCCTTGGCATATATCCTAGAGAAATAAGAGCCATCACACAAATAGATCCTTGCACACCCATGTTCACTGCAGCACTGTTCACGGTAGCAAAAACATGGAAACAACCTAGGTGCCCATCAACGGATAAATGGATAAACAAATTGTGGTATATTCACACAATGGAATACTGTGCAACAATAAACAACGATGAATCTGTGAAATATAACATGGATGAATCTGGAAGGCATTATGTTGAGTGAATTTAGTTAGTCGCAAAAGGACAAATATTGTATAAGACCACTATTATAAGAACTCAAGAAAAGATCTAAACACAGAAGAAAACATTCTTCGATGGTTATGAGGGTGGGGAGGGAGGGAGAGGGGCTTTCACTAACTAGATGGTAGACAAGAATTACTTTAGGTGAAGGGAAGGACAACACACACTACAGGGAAAGTCAGCACAACTGGACTAAACCAAAGCTAAGAAGTTTCCTGAATACAGCCAAACACTTTGAGGGACAGAGTAGCAGGGGTGTGGTTCTAGGGACCATGGTTTTAGGTGACATCTAGGTCAATTGGTGTAACAAAGTTTATTAAGAAAATGTTCTGCATCCCACTTTGGTGAGTGGCATCTGGGGTCCTAAAAGCTAGCAAGCAGCCATCTAAGATGCATCAGTTGGTCCCAACCCACCTGAAGCAAAGGAGAATGAAGAACACCAAAGACACAAGGAGAATATTAGCGCAAAAGACAGAAGGGGCTACATAAACCAGAGACTTCATCTCCCTGAGACCAGAAGAACTAGATGGTGCCTGGCTACCACCAGTGACTGCCCTGACAGGGAACACAACAGAGAGTCCCTGATGGAGCAGGAGAAAAGGAGAAAAGTGGGGTGCAGAACTCAAATTTCTAGTAAAAAAGACCAGACTTAATAGTTTGACTGAGACTGGAGGGACCCCAGAAGACATGGCCCCAGGACTCTGTTAGCCCAAACTAAGAACCTTCCCAAAGCCAACTCTTCAGGCAAAGGTCAGACTGGACCATGGGACATAAAATGATACTTGTGAAGAGTGTGCTTCATAGCTCAAGTAGATACATGAGACTAAATGGGCAGCTCCTCTCCAGAGGCAAGATGAGAAGCAGAGAGGGTCAGGAGCTGGTTGAATGGACATGGGAAATCCGGGGTGGAAAGGAGAAGTATGCTGTCACAGTATAGGGAGAGCAACTAGGGTCACGTAACAATGTGTGTATAAACTTTTGTATGAAAAGCTAACTTGAATTGTAAACTTTCACTTAAAGTGCAATAAAAATAAAAAAACAAATAGCCAGTCCACAGTTATTCATCCTCGAAGAGGAGAAAGTTATGTCTGCTTTGTCTCTGAATGGCTAGATGAATGGCAGTTGTACGGAGTGGTAACTTCCTAGTCAGATGTAGCCTTTGGCTGCAGAATAGGAAGAGCTGGCAAAATCCACCAAAAAGAAAATTCCTGGCAGACCTGGGTGTGTCCAGAGTATCTAAAGCTATAAATTCTGGTAAATATTATTTGCTGTCTGAGTCCAAGTTCTCAGGCTCTAGCTTGAATTGGGTTTTGGTCCCTCTAAAAGTAAATTCCACCCTGATGAATGGAAATAGATTACTTTCTACACAATGTCTTTCCGTTCAGTTGTAAATGGAGAGCGTTTTGAGGAGGCTTCATTTAATAATACCTTATCAGACAGCTTTCAGGAACCTGCGGTGTCTAATATGTCTGTTGCTATGGTGACAGCTGCTTGCTTATGCTCTGCATCTCATATCTGTGTCTTCCACGGGCCCTCTTCCTTTTATCAATGAGGGGGCTTGAAAAATATTCTCTACTGGGAACAATTGCAGCACTGGCCCTCCACTATGGAAACCGCATCCACAGCACTTCACTCTGTTTGGCCTGTTGGAAACAGGGCTCCAAATGGTGTCCTTACCTGTCATACGAAAGAAAAGAAATCTATAAAGCTTAAGGGAGATGAGACAGGTGCCCTTCCAGGCCTGGCTGGAAGCCCACCCCCAATGTCAGTTTCCCATAACTAAGTCTGGTCTATCTACATGGAAGCTGGAGATTTCGAAATTGGTGGTGATGGAGAAACTGCTGCTCTTTGGCCTCATTTTCCCAGTCTTTTGGGGAGGGAGGGTAGATGGGTGGGGAACATGTTTATGGCTCCTAGGTGAAAATGGGAAAGCCCACCTACCGTGACATTTCAGTACTCTTAAATTACTCTAATTGATCACTATCTTTCTAAGTGACAGAACATACCACTGGGATCCTGGAGCATTAATATGGGAAAGTTTCTTTGTTGCTCAATTACTTAACAAAATACGGCCTCAAAATGAAGATGGGGATTGGTTCCTGAACAGCCCAGGAACAGCTTTTTCTCTAGCCCTTTGTCTTTTCCCTTTTGGTTGTTCTTAATATTCCGTATTTTGTGTGTGTGCCCAGACTTCTCTTCCTGCTCCTGGTCCTGCACTGCCTTCAGTTTCCTCTGTATCTCTCTTTGGGGAGCAATAGTTTGTCTTCTGTGATTTTTCAGTCACTTCTCTGCCTCTGTGCTACGTGTCTATGTGTCTCTGGGACAAGCTGGCTGTCTTGCTCTCACCCCACCCCCCACTGAGCCTCTCTGGTGGCCACTGGCCCTGGGGCTGTAGCACTGGCCTGGTACCTGCTATCTCACTTTGTCTCCATCTCAGAGGAAGGTAATGAAAATAATCGGGCTTCATTAATTCCAAGCCCTGTGAGATGATAGCCATTTGGAGCCCTGTTTGCCAATTAGATGGTCTAAATTAGATGTGACCTTGGTATACTGCCACTGCTTGCCTCTCTGAGTCTAATGAAGCTTTTCTCTCCAATTCGTTCTCCTTCTCAGCTCTCATTTCTCTCTCTCTCTCTCTCTCTCTCTGTGTGTGTGTGTGTGTGTGTGTATGTGTGTGTGTGTGTGTGTGTAACTGTTCATGTGTTTCCTTTTCTCTCACCCGCCTTTTTTTTTTCAGTCTTCCTCACTCCCAGTTTTAAAAATTTGGTTTGGGGTTACATTTGTTTCTGGCCCAAATGAATGTTAATATGGCTCTGCAGTATTTACTGGTGGGTTTTAGGTTTAAAAAACGAAACAATTAGATAGACAACCTCACAGAAGACATTTTAGAGACAATACTAAGCCCTCCAGACCCCCCCGGTCATGTGACCAGCCTAGCACATTTGCTGAAAGGGAGGGGAAAAAAAAACTCTGAAGCTCTTCTGCTAAGAGCTGCCCTGGTTAGTTAGCTGCAGAAGTGCAGAAACCAGCTAGCCAGCCCCAGTGAGCATCTAGGGACAAGAGGAAGTAAGCAGGTGGACTCACTGGGCAGTCAGCTTTTGATACACTACTGGGTAGATGCAGTTAGGTTTTAACTTCATGCCTACGTTTTTGAGATAGCAACAGAACCTCATTCAAAAAAAGGAGAGACTGGTAGGCCAGTTCTGTGCCAGGGGAGAATTCCTAAGGCCTCTCCTCTTTTTCACTCTCTGTCTGAGATTCTTCTGTTGATTTGCACTGAAAAATGAGGGATTTGAGGTCTTGGCAAGTCTAGTTTCACTTAGAATTCATGGACCTTTTAGAAGGAAGCCCTACTTAGTTGAGTAATGCCAAGACCATAGGAATAAGGGTCTCAGAGAAGCCAGATCCAACACTTTTCCTAAGAAAAGATCTTTTCCTTTTACCACATGGAACATGTTGGTTGCACTGATCTAACCTAGGCCAGCCTGAGGGTGGTCTTCAGAAGTGAATTTGCACAAACAGTCCCATAACGTCTTAATTAGCAAGGTGTACTCCTTGGCTGTATAGGATGTTCTGTTTGGCCATTCTATACCCATGCCCCAGAGAAAGGTGGCAATGGGGGGTGGGGGGAGGGCTTAGAACTCCTTCTACCAAGAAAGAATAAACATCTGAGGCCCCTCCCAAATATCACAATGGGGATCAGGCCCGCATTTAAGACTCTGGGTTCTATAAGGTGTATCCTTGGAGCACAAGGGTACACTCACCTAGTAAGAATCTTGAAAGGCATTAAATCATAATCCAAAATAATGATGAACCAAGCTAGAAGGAGGCAGGAACTGGATACTTATAATAGTGTATGTCACCTGTCTTAGTAGGACAAAGGCTATTAACTTGAGTTCATGGATTTCCCTCTAGGGAACCTGTGATTCCCTGAGATCATCTGCAGTATTTTATGTGTGAAAGTATTTTTCTGGGGGTCTGCAACTTTCATCAAATTTTCTAAGGAGTTTACAAGCTCTAAAAGATTAATTATTCTGGATTGTAAGCTTCTTGGGGACAGGGATCTTGTCGTGCTCTCTGAGTCTCACAAGCATACAGCACAAGAAACCCTGAAGTGTTCAGTGAATGGGTGAGCAGAGTCACTAGAGGCCCTTCCTTCTCAGCTACTGAGTTGTTTGGAAATTATTTAAGTTTGAAGAGTTTCAACATCAGTGGGGAGCTCCTCTATTGCTATTGTTATTTATAATTGCTTAAACTTGAAGATTTTCTGTATAGGGGCAGAACTCCACCATTTCTATTGTTATACATGAGACCTGTTTACTTATTAGGAAGATGTTAGAGCCATTGTTTGTTTCTAGACTTTGAGCACTCCAACTCAGCTGATGGTTTTCTTTCTACATCTCTATCAGGTCTGCATACACTGGAGAGGGATATAGTTGACTTGACTTAGAAGGAATGGGAGCGACACATGAGGTGTTCTAGAAGATTGCCATGGGACTGCTCTTTGCGTGGCCAAGGGTAATCTTGATAGACACAAAGTGCTGAGGAAACAATGGCTCTAAGAGACTGAATGTTCTTAACTAGAAAATTTTCTGTTTTCCTTTTTATTTAGAAGTCTGTTTTAATATTTTCAGGTCCCCTCAATATAGGAGCAAGTAGAGTGTGGAGGACACAATTTATTGTATTCAGTGTTTACAGGTGTACAGATTATTAGAAGAACCAATCTAATGGGTTCTAGTGGATGCAGTAGTCAGTGTAGTAACTGTAGGCGTTTAGGCCAACTATGTACTGTCATCTGGTCAAACCTCAAAACTTTTTTTGGCTTTGGTTTTGATGGAGGTGGCAGGTGGACAGGGAGAGAATACGTGTGTGCACGTTGTTTGTGCAGGGGAGCTGGTGATGGGATCCAGTTATTTGAGGGATTGAGGTTTGGGCACACTTGGCATGGCTCTGGTTATGATGTAGCCCTCTTTTATGCTCTCATGTGCACGTACATACTCCAGTGCTTCTAGCAAAAGAGAAGGCCTTTGAAGAACTGGGCCCAGCACAGTTGAGTGATTTTCTTTCCCTGCCTTTCAGCTGTCCATCGGAGACTGTGGATAAGATAGCACAATCTGAGCCTTCCATGCAGTTTGGTGGGCAGATATAATTGGAAAATAATGAGGATGCCCAGGCAAGTGTTGAAGGATCTCCTTCACCTTTGCCCACCTATCCTTTTCTTCATTGAGCTCTCATTATATTTATGGCTCTTTAGGAAAAAGCATGCAAGCTTTGAGTGAAAAGCTTTGAAAACTGGTGGGAGAAGAAGGAATGAAGACAGGCAAGGAGGAACATTAGTGTCTGAGAACTGACACGAGGCCCTCTCGTAGCCCATGCAGCAAGCCAGCTTCCATTGTTAACCTGTTAAGACACATACACAGATACACTCCACCAGAATTTGTAGATCCTTAGGCTTCTCTTTAGGGAATCTTCCTCTTTGCCTCCTGAGAATTTCTTGCCTGTTAAATTTCATATACCAAACCATTTTTTCCCACTCAGGGAGAGATGGTATATACTATAGTTAAGAAGATGGCAGGTAGATAGAAGTAATTACTTAAACACATATGGGGCAAGACTTACAGGTTTGGAGGCCCAGATTAGGATGCAGAGGAGCATGTGAGGTGGATGATTATATTTTGGAGAGAGTTAATTGATGGAAGGTGAAGGCAGGCAAAGAACTGCTGCTTACCGCCTTCTTGAATCCCAATCAGGAATTATGATTAAAGTTGTGGCGAGACAACAGAGGGCTGATGAATTGGTGTCTTTTTTTTTTTTTCCTTTTCTGCCGTCATTCACACTTGATTGACTTCAACCTTTCAAGTGCAAAAGTCTCTCTTTTCCATTACTATTCATAGCCATCTGAGTTTTTCTAATTAAACTGTATGAAAACAATTACTGATCCATCGTACTGAGTCTGTTAGAGGGAATGTCTGCCTTACTGTAATGCGTATAAAAAGCCCACAGTTTTCAATAATGATGTGCAGCTGAGGTGTTAGATAATTTTATTCTTTTTTACTCTGTAGGGCTTTTTTTCCATATCTCATGATTCATTTTTCATAATTCCTAAAGATCCCACAAAAGGACTGATCTTCCAGCTACAACCGAGAAGGGGTGGGGGATCTTTTTTTCCTTTCCGTTTTCCCTCTCTTGCCCCCAACCTTGTGCTCCCCCTCGGCTGAGGACTATAAATTAATCGGTGACCTTTCACTTCTTGGATTCCCACTGGACTCCCCAACCACACTGGTCAGAAATGCTTTCTATTAAAAAGAAAATAGATGGAATAAGTTTGGCAATCTCTGCTCCATTCCTAATGATTCATCAACAGCTAGCCTTAACCAGCTGCCACTGAGCTTTGTGTGAGGGTGCAGATGTTGGGAAGAGCAGGGATGCTATGTCACACACATTCCACCTGTCATGCACCTGCTCCGTGGAAACCTAGCATCTCTCAGAAGCCTTCTCTGGAGTGCTTGTTGCTTAATTTTTGCAACTGTTGGCATCTGGGTTGCTGAAATTATTTGAACACCTCTAAATGTGGTGGGGAGTTACCTTTTTGGTGTTGATGGGGGCAGCTGTCCAGGTTTCTTCCAGGAAATTGAGCCTATCACTGAGGAGTCTAGTGAACGTGTCAGCAGCTAGTCTGAGCAAGGCCAGGATCTCCAAACCATTAAAAATTAGTAGTAATTTATTTAAGATAGGGTCTAATTTTGAACAGAAATCTGGTTGTTCCAATCCTTGCAATAGCAAATGAAGATATTCTTGCAGTAAAATCATGTTTGATCGGAAAATAATGTCTCCAAGTGGGGCTGGGAACAAAGTAGAAAAGTTAGTGGTGGCTGTAGTTTCTGTTCCTGTAACCTGTAGGTCAGTCCATTTTCAGGCTGTCATCAAATGGGGATGACTTCTAATTTACTTGGGAATATCACTCCCCGCCCCCCCCCGCCCCATCTTCCCACCCCATAGTAAGCAAAGGGATATTGCTGCTTCTTAAACTAAGAACTTTTTATCCTTACATTGGGCATTGAGGGCTACTTGTTATATTAACATAGAGCAAACAGTAACTTGTTCGGGCAAGTTTCTGGCTGGATGGCAGGAAGGACTGGAGAAATGACTGAGGATTTGACCTAAAACTGTAGCTCTTTTGATCCAGGCTAATTTCGGAATTGCTGTATTAAGGAACAACACCCGTGGTCAAGATAGGGCTGTTCTCTTGTAGGATGCTATGTGGGGTGCCCTCTGTGGTCAGGACACTGGCCAGAGGTGACCTCTGATGTTGTATACCTTAGCGAGGACTCCAGGAGAAATCCTGGCTTAAGTGAGTCACAAGGAATGCTTCTTTGCTCTTGATCTCAGCTTGTAAAGGGTTACATACAAAATGTGTTTCCTAGAAAATCTGCCAGCGTGTCTGCGTGTCCTTAGCCTTCCCTTTGTTCTCTTCTTTCTCTTACCCTTTCCTTCTTGCTTATTCCCCTCCTCTTCTTGCCTGAATACATTATGAAAACAGTACTACAGTGCTCCCTGCTTCAAGATTACAGTGTACTTTACTAGGTATGATTTAATTAGGGCCCTTATTATGTTTTCAGCAGCTTAAGGTGGGCCTTTCAACTTATCTACCTAATTGGTTGCACAAGAAGTTTCACAGCCCGTGACAAAACATTGTCAGTGATCAAAGTCAAAATTCTGCATAAAGGAAAAATATTAATAATAAGATTATCTTCAAGTGTGCACTGCTAATTATGTCCAGAATGTAACCGTAGAAACACTTTTGACTGATGTGAGCTTTGTCTAATAAACATGAATCTTCAGTGAGCTATGAAAAGTGACACCTCTGGCTTTACACTGGTGAAGGCTAATTTTGCTTATTAAATAATTTTTAAACATTTCCCTACTTTGTATCTCTTTTCTCTCCATTTGACTCTCCTCGTTTCTCTGCCTCTTGCTCTTCAGGTGACCACCCCTGAGATGGTGATGCCCAGCAGCATGTTCCTCCCAGCACTGGTTCCAGATCGAGATGGGAATTCCAATTTGGAGGAGGCAGGAAAGCAGCCTGGTTAGTATAGTTATTCTTGACCCTGGGAACAGAAATCAAATAGAAATCTTGAGCCAAAATTTTCACAGAGAGAAGGTGCCAAGAATTCTTTGACAGTACTCCTAAGCTGAATGTAGCTGATTGGGAGATGAGGGGCACTATTATCAGCTACTTTATACTCTGGCTCTTGGCTTGTATTTGTATATTATTCATATGGTTTCAAGATGAGAGAAAATCAGTGTGAGAACCAACAGAATTTTGGTATGGACCACATGTCCCTGTAGACTATACAGTGAGGGAGTGAATAACCAGAGACTTAGTCATTAGGCCCATAGCACCACCACCCTAAGCTGTTAAACACTCTATCTCTAAGGATTTAATTAATAGGGTCTTGTGAAACGGGGGGTGACAGGATTAGTTGTCTTCTAGGAGCTACCTCTACACAGAGTTCTTGTCTAAGTCTTCTGGAATTGCCTTAGGATGAAGCATAGAGGTGCAGCATTTGGAAAGAACACTGTTGGAGACATGCATACTGCTATTGTTGGTGCCACACGGTGGTACCTAGTTAGATGGATCAGTAGGCCTCTGTTTATGAGGCACAGAGGTTCTCCTGCCTCTTTCACCTCTTGTAATCACCTAAGATTTAAGTTGGGAAGCATTAAGCCGCACCACTGCCCCACTCCTCCTTTGTTAATGGTCAGGGTATTTACGGGTGTGATGAGCTCACTGTAGAAAAATAATTTTAATAATTGGCCACATGCATGTTTGTTGTTTAGAGATGACAGTCACAAGTCACATTATTAAATGCCTAAAAATATGTATATTTCTTACAGTATAGTGGGCAGCAGTTCCTATAAATTTCCTATTACTTAGGACAGCATTAATTCACATAGTTAACAGTTCAGATCCACTGTGCTAAATTCTTAATACATAAAAGTAAAAGGGGAATCCAGTCTAAGATCAAGCACCTTTCAAACCAGTTCTTGAGAAATTGAAGATTCTGAGTCAAGCAATTAAATATTGTTTTAAAAAAAAAAAAAAAAAAACAGACTTTCAGATCTGTGATATAGATCTATTAAGAGTTGAAACTTTCTGTATTTCTTTTTATTCATCTCTGTTCCTGTGTGCCCTGTTTATAATATGTAATACTGGGGGATCTGTGGAGAGATTCTGTCTTTCAGGTTGGGTATTTCTCTCATCATTAGATCCTTAGTCCTCACTAGGTAGACAGCTCACCCTGGGTGCTCTCCTTGAAACAAAGCCTTGTTTATTTTTGGGCTTGATTTTTTTTTTTACAGAAACCTCAGAGGATCTAGGAAAGAACATCTTGCCTTCAGTGAGTGCAGAGCACAGTGGAGATTTGAAGCCATCTCCCGCTGACCCAGGCTTTGTGAGGGAAGACTCAGGCTTCCTCTGCTGGAAGAAGGGGTGCAACCAGGTTTTCAAAACTTCTGCTGCCCTTCAGACACACTTCAGCGAAGTTCACACCAAGAGACCTCAGCTGCCTGTGTCAGATCGCCACGTGTACAAGTACCGCTGTAATCAGTGTAGCCTGGCGTTTAAGACCATTGAAAAGTTGCAGCTCCATTCTCAGTACCATGTGATCAGAGCTGCCACCATGTGCTGTCTTTGTCAGCGCAGTTTCAGAACTTTCCAGGCTCTGAAAAAACACCTCGAGACGAGCCACCTGGAGTTGAGTGAGGCTGACATCCAGCAGCTTTATGGTGGCCTTCTGGTCAATGGTGACCTCCTGGCAATGGGAGACCCCACCCTGGCTGAGGACCACACTATAATCGTTGAGGAAGACAAGGAAGAAGAGAGTGACTTGGAAGATAAACAGAGCCCCACAGGTAGTGACTCTGGGTCGGTACAGGAAGACTCGGGCTCAGAGCCAAAGAGAGCTCTACCTTTCAGAAAAGGCCCCAACTTCACCATGGAAAAATTTCTAGACCCTTCTCGCCCTTACAAGTGTACTGTCTGCAAGGAATCTTTCACTCAAAAGAACATCCTGTTAGTGCACTACAATTCTGTCTCCCACCTGCATAAATTAAAGAGAGCCCTTCAAGAATCAGCAACTGGTCAGCCAGAACCCACCAGCAGCCCAGACAACAAACCTTTTAAGTGTAACACCTGTAATGTGGCCTATAGCCAGAGTTCTACTTTGGAGATCCACATGAGGTCTGTATTACATCAAACCAAGGCCCGGGCAGCCAAGCTGGAGGCTGCAAGTGGCAGTAACAATGGGACTGGGAACAGCAGCAGTGTCTCCTTGAGTTCTTCCACCCCAAGTCCTGTGAGTACCAGCAGCAGTAACACCTTTACCACCACCAATCCAAGCAGTGCTGGTATCGCTCCGAGTTCCAACTTACTGAGCCAAGTGCCCACTGAAAGTGTAGGTATGTTGCCTCTTGGGAATCCCATCGGAGCCAACATTGCTTCCCCTTCAGAGCCCAAGGAGGCCAATCGGAAGAAGCTGGCAGATATGATTGCTTCCAGGCAACAGCAGCAGCAGCAGCAGCAGCAGCAGCAGCAGCAGCAGCAGCAGCAGCAGCAGCAGCAACAACAACAACAAGCACAGACACTGACCCAGGCCCAGGCCCAAGTTCAAGCTCACTTGCAGCAAGAGCTGCAGCAGCAGGCTGCCCTGCTCCAGTCTCAGCTATTCAACCCCACCCTCCTTCCTCACTTCCCCATGACCACTGAGACCCTGCTGCAATTGCAGCAGCAGCAGCATCTCCTCTTCCCCTTCTATATCCCGAGTGCGGAGTTCCAGCTCAACCCCGAGGTAAGCTTGCCTGTGACCAGTGGGGCGTTGACGCTGACTGGGACAGGCCCAGGCCTGCTGGAAGATTTAAAGGCTCAGGTTCAGATCCCACAGCAGAGCCACCAACAGATCCTGCAGCAGCAGCAGCAGAGCCAGCTCTCTCTGTCCCAGAGTCACTCTACCCTTCTTCAGCCAAGCCAACACCCTGAGAAGAAGAACAAACTGGTCATCAAAGAAAAGGAGAAAGAAAGCCAGAGAGAGAGGGACAGTGCCGAGGGAGAAGGCAATCCAGGACCAAAGGAATCACTGCCAGATGCCATGAAGGCCAAAGAGAAGAAGGAGTTGGCACCAGGGAGTAGTACTGAGCCTTCCATGCTCCCTCCACGCATTGCCTCAGATGCCAGAGGGAACGCCACCAAGGCGTTGCTTGAGAACTTTGGCTTTGAGCTGGTCATTCAGTACAATGAGAACAAGCAGAAGGTACAGAAGAAGAATGGGAAGACTGAGCCAGGAGAGAATTTGGAAAAGCTTGAGTGTGACTCCTGCGGCAAGTTGTTTTCCAACATCTTGATTTTAAAGAGTCATCAAGAGCATGTTCATCAAAATTACTTTCCCTTTAAACAGCTGGAGAGGTTTGCCAAACAGTACAGAGAGCACTATGATAAACTCTACCCCCTGAGGCCGCAGACCCCAGAGCCGCCACCCCCTCCACCTCCACCCCCACCTCCTCCTCCTCCTCTTCCTGCAGCGCCACCTCAGCCAGCTTCCACGCCAGCCATTCCTGCCTCAGCCCCACCCATCACATCTCCAACGATTGCACCGGCCCAGCCATCTGTTCCGCTTACTCAGCTCTCTATGCCAATGGAGCTGCCTATCTTCTCACCACTGATGATGCAAACAATGCCACTGCAGACCTTACCAGCTCAGCTGCCCCCTCAGCTTGGACCTGTGGAACCTCTGCCTGCAGACCTGGCGCACCTGTACCAGCATCAGCTCAATCCAAGCCTGCTCCAGCAGCAGAATAAGAGGCCTCGAACCAGGATCACAGATGACCAGCTCCGAGTCCTGCGCCAATATTTTGATATTAACAACTCCCCCAGTGAAGAACAGATCAAAGAGATGGCAGACAAGTCTGGGTTGCCCCAGAAAGTGATCAAGCACTGGTTCAGAAATACTCTCTTCAAAGAGCGGCAGCGTAACAAGGACTCCCCTTACAACTTCAGCAATCCCCCGATCACCAGTCTGGAGGAGCTCAAGATTGACTCCCGGCCCCCCTCACCAGAACCTCAGAAGCAGGAGTACTGGGGAAGCAAGAGGTCTTCAAGAACAAGGTTTACTGACTACCAGCTGAGGGTCCTGCAGGACTTTTTTGATGCCAATGCTTACCCAAAGGATGATGAATTTGAGCAACTCTCTAATTTACTGAACCTTCCAACCCGAGTCATAGTGGTGTGGTTTCAAAATGCCCGACAGAAGGCCAGGAAAAATTATGAGAATCAGGGAGAGGGCAAAGATGGTGAGCGGCGTGAGCTCACCAATGATAGATACATTCGAACGAGCAACTTAAACTACCAGTGCAAAAAATGTAGCCTGGTGTTTCAGCGCATCTTTGATCTCATCAAGCACCAGAAGAAGCTGTGTTACAAGGATGAAGATGACGAGGGGCAGGATGACAGCCAAAATGAGGATTCCATGGATGCCATGGAAATCCTGACTCCCACCAGCTCTTCCTGCAGCACCCCAATGCCCTCACAGGCTTACAGTGCCCCAGCTCCAACAGCCAATACAGCTTCCTCTGCCTTCTTGCAGCTTACAGCTGAGACTGACGAACTGGCCACTTTCAGTTCAAAAACAGAAACAAGTGATGAGAAACCAAAGCAGGCTGAACTTCCCAGTGCACAGGCAAACCAAACCCAAGAGAAGCAAGGACAACCAAAGCAAGAGCTGCAGCAGCAAGACCAGCCCGAGCAGAAGACAAACACACCCCAACAAAAGCTCCCACAAATGGCTTCTCCCCCTTCGTTACCACAGCCGCCTCCACAAGCGCCCCCTCCTCAGTGCCCCTTACCACAGTCGAGCCCCAGTCCTTCCCAGCTCTCTCACCTTCCCCTGAAGCCCCTCCACACGTCAACCCCTCAGCAGTTGGCAAACCTACCTCCTCAGCTAATCCCCTACCAGTGTGACCAGTGTAAATTGGCATTTCCATCATTTGAGCACTGGCAGGAGCATCAGCAACTTCACTTTCTGAGTGCACAGAACCAGTTCATCCACCCCCAGTTTTTGGACAGGTCACTGGATATGCCTTTCATGCTCTTTGACCCAAGTAACCCACTCCTGGCCAGCCAGCTGCTCTCTGGGGCCATACCTCAGATTCCAGCAAGCTCAGCCACTTCTCCTTCAACTCCAACCTCCACAATGAACACTCTGAAGAGGAAGCTGGAAGAAAAGGCCAGTGCAAGCCCTGGTGAAAATGATAGTGGGACAGGGGGAGAAGAACCTCAGAGAGACAAGCGTTTGAGGACGACCATTACACCAGAGCAGCTAGAAATTCTCTACCAAAAATATCTACTGGACTCCAATCCAACTCGAAAGATGTTGGATCACATTGCACATGAGGTAGGCTTGAAGAAACGTGTGGTGCAAGTTTGGTTTCAGAATACCCGAGCTCGGGAAAGGAAAGGACAGTTCCGGGCTGTAGGTCCAGCCCAGGCCCACAGGAGGTGCCCCTTTTGCAGAGCGCTCTTCAAAGCCAAGACTGCCCTGGAGGCTCACATACGGTCTCGTCATTGGCATGAAGCCAAGAGAGCTGGCTACAACCTAACTCTGTCTGCAATGCTGTTAGACTGTGATGGGGGACTCCAGATGAAAGGAGATATTTTTGATGGAACTAGCTTTTCTCACCTACCGCCAAGCAGTAGTGATGGCCAGGGTGTTCCCCTCTCGCCTGTGAGTAAAACCATGGAGTTGTCTCCCAGAACTCTTCTTAGCCCTTCCTCCATCAAAGTGGAAGGGATTGAAGACTTTGAAAGCCCCTCCATGTCCTCAGTTAATCTAAACTTTGACCAAACTAAGCTGGACAATGACGACTGTTCCTCTGTCAACACGGCAATCACAGATACCACCACTGGAGACGAGGGCAATGCAGATAACGACAGTGCGACAGGAATAGCAACTGAAACCAAATCTTCAGCACCCAATGAAGGGTTGACCAAAGCCGCCATGATGGCAATGTCTGAGTATGAAGATAGGTTGTCGTCGGGTCTGGTCAGCCCAGCCCCGAGCTTCTACAGCAAGGAATATGACAATGAAGGCACAGTGGACTACAGTGAAACCTCAAGCCTTGCAGATCCCTGCTCTCCAAGTCCTGGGGCAAGTGGGTCAACAGGCAAATCTGGAGATAGTGGGGATAGGCCTGGGCAGAAACGTTTTCGCACTCAAATGACCAATCTGCAGCTAAAGGTCCTCAAGTCATGCTTTAATGACTACAGGACACCCACGATGCTAGAGTGTGAGGTCCTGGGCAATGACATTGGACTGCCAAAGAGAGTTGTTCAGGTCTGGTTCCAGAATGCCCGGGCAAAAGAAAAGAAGTCCAAGTTAAGCATGGCCAAGCATTTTGGTATAAACCAAACGAGTTATGAGGGACCCAAAACAGAGTGCACTTTGTGTGGCATCAAGTACAGCGCTCGGTTGTCTGTACGTGACCATATCTTTTCCCAACAGCATATCTCCAAAGTTAAAGACACTATTGGAAGCCAGTTGGACAAGGAGAAAGAATACTTTGACCCAGCCACTGTACGTCAGTTGATGGCTCAACAGGAGTTGGACCGGATTAAAAAGGCCAATGAGGTCCTCGGACTGGCAGCTCAGCAGCAAGGGATGTTTGACAGTGCCCCTCTTCAGGCTCTTAACCTTCCTACAGCATACCCAGCGCTCCAGGGCATTCCTCCTGTGTTGCTCCCCGGCCTCAACAGCCCCTCCTTGCCAGGCTTTACTCCATCCAACACAGGTGGGTTCTGCTCTAGGTGATTCTTTCTCCTTTAAAGAGCTAGTTGCCCAATTAAGAGTTTTGTCATGTGGCTACCACCCAAACCCTCCCAGTACTGGAAGGAAGCTTCCCCTTTCTAGTTCTTTAAGAGAAACAAAACTTCAGTTCCTTTCCATTTAGTCTCCTTACTGCTGGTGTGCAACTGAGTCTTTGCCTTCCTAGGTCAGGAATGGAACCTCCTAACTGAAACATCTCTTCTGAAACCACTCTTTTGCCCTGTGTTCACTAGCGCAACTAGGGGGTGTGCTATAGGTGAAAGCTTGAGGGTCCTAGCCTACTGACTCCTGGGGTATTTTCAAGAAAGATGTTTCCACCATAGACTCATTCAGTCCTTGTGGAAATGCTGATCCCATCTAGACATTTGTTACAAGTATAAGACACCAGAACCTCGTTAGTTCTGGGTTTTCCTCTATGGAAACTGGTTCGAGATGATTTAAATCAACTCTTTGCCCTGGCCTGTGGTCCAGCTCTCTTTTTTAGAGAGTTACTTGCTCTGGCAGGAGAACTGCTATCAAGAAGCAGCTCTTTTATGATGAGTCCTTACTCCTGGAGTTCGCTCTTAACTTCTAACGAAATTGCCTTTCTACTTGAGTGTGCTGACCAGGAATCTTGTACTGGGCAGTGTAGTTCTGAATTTTGATATGTTTATCTTCCAGACAGACAAATGCACATGTTTAGGGGTTCTCAGTCACCCCTTCATTTCTTTTTGCCCATTGTTTCCTCCTTTATTCAGAGTCATACATACTTAGCACTCTTGTATTTCCACTTAATAGAGAGTTTGATAGTTCTTCCTATCTACCTCTTTTGTTCCTCCATCCATCATCATCCATCTTCTCTGGATCCATCTGTCTTTTGTAAATTGGACCTTCACCTCCAATATCCTGTGAGGCTTAGGCAAAAGTCTGCAACTTCGCCCAATGGGCTGCACTGGCCAGTGCACATTCACCAAAGGAGAGCCCCTCAGAGTGCCTCCCTGACCTTTAAAACACGTCTTTGTTCCCAGTGCTTGAAGTGGCTCTGCTGTTTCCTAGAGCAGTCCTGGTTTCTGGTTGAATTAATTCTCAGTTTTACAGAACATGAAGCTACCTCATTCCTGGTCCAGTTTCTTATCCAAAGAGAAAGAACAAGAAAAGAAGGCATTAAGACATAGAAGTAGTTGCTTATATGTGTTGGCAAGTAACGTTACAGAATGATGCTGAAGCCAGCTACATATAAGCCAGGAAATCAGCTATGGAAAGTGTCCAGGCACTGAATTACCCTTGCAGCCCAGGACCTTGGCAGAGGAGCTTGGGAAGGCCCAGCCTATCATAATAATGTGAACAGATTAGAATCAGGATGTCTGATCTATTCCCCTTGTTTTACAGATGAGAAAACTGAGGCCCAGAGAGGTCAAGACCATTCAGCAAGCTAGGGTAGGAGCCAGAGCTCCCACCCAGGCCTCCTGGCTCCCAGTGCTTTGTGCTCCTTCCACAACACCCAATATGAGCCAGTCAGTCAACAGGTATATGTTTAGTGCTACTCAGGTTCTGACCACTTAGAGTGGACTCAATATAGAAAAATCTGCTCTTTATTCAGGGCAGCCAGACGTACCCCAGTTACCTTCACCTGACTGCACCACAGCTCTCAGGAGCACTGGATATGGAATGGGAGGGAATTAACTCATGTTTCTTAAGTCTGTATTATATGTGAAGCCTAATTCTAAACTCTTTCCACATGGTCTTTCATTTAGTCCCTACAACTATCTATTGTAGAAAGCTGAGGTTCCATGAGGTCAATAGGCCAACGACACACAGCTGATGATGTATGTTAGCCAGTACTGCCCTGGTCAGTCAGACTCCAGAAGTGCATAGCTAAGTTTCTGGGGGATGAAATAATTTGCTCAGTTCTGATTTTACAGATGAGAAAGCTGATTGTCATGGAATTATTGTGAGAATGTATTGAGCTACTGTGTCTAACATGACTAGTGCAGCGTTTAGAAGTACAGGTTCAATGAATGTTTCTTAACATTGGGATCTTTTATGTAGGCTGTCAGTTGAGGATACAGAAAGTCAGTTTAAGGCCTTCTTACCCATGTCTTTCTCCTGAAAGCCTAATGCCCATAGGGATGGGGAAATCACAGATGTTTCTTCCTTGCCGCACTGATCTTTTGGCTCTGTCCCCAAGCCTAAAACCTGGAGCAGGCCCATTGCCTTGTGATTTGACAGAAAGAGTCATGCCCCAAGTTTAGAATTCATAATCCATTCTGTCTTGGCCTCATTTGTGCAGTTTAATCAAGACTTTACTGATTTCCTCAGTAAAGTCAGTCATCTTTTCCTCTGGTTTTAGTCCCTTTTGTATGTTGAGGAAACTGGACAGCTTAATTTTAGAGGCCCTGTTCTGCCATTTTGGAAGAGTATGTGATGCTGAGGGAATCATCCTCCTTGGTTACCCAAGTGTTAGTGGATGTTTTTCTAGGATTGGCAATTTGATGCAACCCTGCTTTCTTCATCTAAACTTTGAGGGTTTTTAAAATGCAGTCTAATAGTTTGGTGAACATTGCACCATGGTAGCCAGAAATGGCAAGGTCTTCACTCACGTTGCAGTGATCCTCACTCAGGTCTGGGCTTAAAATGTGTTTTTCACAAAGACAGTGTCATGTTTTTGAACCCCTGCCCCAGCTCTCTGGCAGAGGATGGTCCAGATGAAATATGAGGAGCTGTAGAATTTATGATTTTATATTTTGGAAGCCCCTAAAAGGTGCCCTGGTTGCACAGTGGTTAAGGGCATGGCTGCTAATCAAAAGGTCGGCGGTGTGAACTCATCAGCCACTCCACTGGAGAAACATATTGGCAGTCTGCTTCTGTAAAGATTACAGCTTTGGAAACCCTCTGGGGGCAGTTTTAGTCTGTCCTATAGAGTCACTATGAGTTAGAATCGGCTTGATGGCAACGGGTTTGATTTGTATATGGTGTCCTCTGAAGTGAAGAGATGTGCACTGTCTAGTTTCTTGGGTGTGGTGAATGAAGATGTTCTGGTGGCCGTTGCCTGTGAGCTCTTCTTGATTCCTGCAGCTTGGTGTACCATCAGCAGCACTATCCTCTATCATCACCCTAGAACAGAAGACTCGAATAAGGAGACAGCTGTGGGTGAGGGAGGATGTTAGGTTCTGGGGTGGGTGGAGGCTCTGCAGGGTAGTGGTGGATTAGATCTGACTATGATCGAGGATGGGACTGTACTCCATTCGGGCCTGGTGACATGGTCAAAGACCCTTAGCACCCCCATAAGTAATGAGGCCTGGGGGTGGGTGGGGGTAGGTTGTGATGTCTTGGGAATTGGTGGTGCCAGCACGTCGGGCTGTTCCATTTTGGTCAGTGCTTTTCTCTTCTTCCTGTAGCTAGTTATTCAAGCATCTGTAGCCCTGCCAACTCCTGCATGTCATTCAGTGGCTAGAGGAGATGTTTGGTTCCAGAACTTCAGAATCCTATTCCTAGATAGTCAGCTGGGCAAAGGCAGTGGGAGAGTTTTCCCTGGATAGATTGTTTTCCCATGCTCTTCCTTCACATTTTCCCATTCCTCCTCTGCTCTCTGTCCTCCTGTAGCGTCTATTCAGCTGTAGCACCAGGGATCAGAGGGAGCAAGCCTGTTCATTTGTTCACGTGGCCTTGGAGCCTTGCCAGCTTTGTTTTCGCTCTCTTCTCCTGTTGCGTCAACTGTGGCTGTACTGTTCCTGTGGAGCTTTGGTTCAAATGCGTCCCAACTGAAAATAGCTAGTTTAGGGGCCTCCAGACTAACTGCATTGGGCAGAGCGAGTGATACCTGAGATCGCATGGCCAAGAAAATGTGAATTAGTGGGAAAAATGAACTAGTGGGCATAGCATATTGGGCAGGAAAGTGTTGGAAGCTGAAAGTTGTTTAGCTGAATAGAGGAAGTATGGGAGCTGACCCAGGACTGGATCCTGATTTTACAAGGTTATCCAACCCTGGATCACAACGGTCCAGTCCCACTGTGAATGGGGTTGCCAAGAGTCAGGGGCTGACTCGACAGCAGCTAACAACAGTCCAGCCATAAGCCTGGAGGGATACTTCTGTTGGAAACATTGGTTTTGAGAGGATCTTTCAAGTTTAAACCTTGGGACGTCCAAATAATGTGTCACTGACACAGGTAAGATACCAAGCTCAGCCTCACCACCCCAGACTGACATGTGATTTCCCTTTCTCCACTCCCTTCAGCTTTAACGTCTCCCAAACCGAACTTGATGGGTCTGCCCAGCACAACAGTTCCTTCCCCTGGCCTCCCCACATCTGGATTACCAAATAAACCGTCCTCAGCATCGCTGAGCTCCCCGACCCCAGCACAAGCCACCATGGCGATGGCCCCTCAGCAACCCTCCCAACCCCAGCAGCAGCAACCACAGGTGCAGCAGCCGCCACCGCCAGCAGCAGCCCAGCCGCCACCCGCACCACAGCTCCCGCCGCAACAGCAGCAACGTAAGGACAAAGACAGTGAGAAAGTAAAGGAGAAAGAAAAGGTGCACAAAGGGAAAGGGGAGCCCCTGCCTGTCCCCAAGAAGGAGAAAGGAGAGGCTGCTACAGCGGCGGCAGCCACAATTTCTGCCCCACTCCCCACCATGGAGTATGCAGTGGATCCTGCACAGCTGCAGGCCCTGCAGGCAGCCTTGACTTCGGACCCGACAGCATTGCTCACGAGCCAGTTCCTTCCTTACTTTGTACCAAGCTTTTCTCCTTATTACGCTCCCCAGATCCCTGGCGCCCTGCAGAGCGGGTACCTGCAGCCCATGTATGGCATGGAAGGCCTGTTTCCCTACAGCCCTGCGCTGTCGCAGGCCCTGATGGGGCTGTCCCCGGGCTCCCTACTGCAGCAGTACCAGCAATACCAGCAGAGTCTGCAGGAGGCCATCCAGCAGCAGCAGCAGCGGCAACTGCAGCAACAGCAGCAGCAGCAGCAGCAGCAGCAGCAAAAAGTGCAGCAGCCCAAAGCAAGCCAAACCCCAGTCCCCCAGGGGGCTGCTTCCCCAGACAAAGACCCTGCCAAAGAATCCCCCAAACCAGAAGAGCAGAAAAACGCACCCCGTGAGGTGTCCCCCCTCCTGCCGAAACCCCCCGAAGAGCCAGAAGCAGAAAGCAAAAGTGCGGACTCCCTCTACGACCCCTTCATTGTTCCAAAGGTGCAGTACAAGTTGGTCTGCCGCAAGTGCCAGGCAGGCTTCAGTGACGAGGAGGCGGCGAGGAGCCACCTGAAATCCCTCTGCTGCTTCGGCCAGTCAGTGGTGAACCTGCAGGAGATGGTGCTTCATGTCCCCACCGGCGGCGGCAAAGGCGGCGGCGGCAATGGCAGCGGCGGCGGTAATGGCGGCGGCGGCTCGTACCACTGCCTGGCGTGCGAGAGCGCGCTCTGTGGGGAGGAAGCTCTGAGTCAACATCTCGAGTCGGCCTTGCACAAACACAGAACAATCACGAGAGCAGCAAGAAACGCCAAAGAGCACCCTAGTTTATTACCTCACTCTGCCTGCTTCCCCGATCCTAGCACCGCATCTACCTCGCAGTCTGCCGCTCACTCAAACGACAGCCCCCCTCCCCCGTCAGCCGCCGCCCCCCACTCCGCTTCCCCCCATGCCTCCAGGAAGTCTTGGCCGCAAGTGGTCTCCCGGGCTTCGGCCGCGAAGCCCCCTTCTTTTCCTCCTCTCTCCTCATCTTCAACGGTTACCTCAAGTTCATGCAGCACCTCAGGGGTTCAGCCCTCGATGCCAACAGACGACTATTCGGAGGAGTCTGACACGGATCTCAGCCAAAAGTCCGACGGACCGGCGAGCCCGGTGGAGGGTCCCAAAGACCCCAGCTGCCCCAAGGACAGTGGTCTGACCAGTGTAGGAACGGACACCTTCAGATTGTAAGCTTTGAAGATGAACAATACAAACAAATGAATTTAAATACAGAAATTTACAAACCAATTTCAAAAATAGACTAACTGCAATTCCAAAGCTTCTAACCAAAAAAAAAAAAAAAGGAAAAAAAATAAAAAGCGTGGGTTGTTTTCCCATATACCTATCTATGCCGGTGATTTTACATTCTTGTCTTTTTTTTTTTCCTTTTATTGTTAAAAACAAAACAAAAAAAAACCCTAACCCTGTTACATTGTGTCCTTTTGAAGGTACTATTGGTCTGGGAAACAGAAGTCCGCAGGGCCTCCCTAATGTCTTTGGAGCTTAAACCCCTTGTATATTTGCCCTTTTTCAATAAACGCCCCACGTTGATAGCACAGAGGAGCCCGGCATGCACTGTATGGGAAAGCAGTCCACCTGTTACAGTTTTAACTTTCTTGCTATCTTAGCATTCAGATACCAATAGCTTGCTAAAAGAAAAAAAAAAAAAAGAAATGTAATGTCTTTTTATTCTCAGGTCAATCGCTCACACTTTGTTCTGTTTTCAGAATCATTGTTTTATATATATTACCTTTTCAGTTTTTTTTTTTTTTTTTTTTTTTTTTTTTTGGTTCCAGTAAAGATTTTTTGTTTTGTTAATTTAAATGGGCAGAAAGTATTCAAGAAAAACAATGTGAACTGCTTTAGCTTTCTGGGGATTTTAAGGATAGCTTTTCTGCTGAAGCCAATTTCAAGGGGAAAAGTTAATAAGCACTCCCACTTTCCGAAAAAAACAAAAAAACAACCCACACACACAAAGAGTGTTGAGGACTTGTAGCTTAAAAAAATAAGTTTTAAAAACTGACTTTCTGTATTTATGATAGATATGACCATTTTTGGTGTTGAGTAGATTGTTGCATTGGAAATGAACTGAAGCAGTATGGTAGATTTTAAAGGAAAAAAAAAAAAACCTTTTGTGTACATTTAGCTTTTTGTATGGTCCAGCTGACAGCTCCTCATTTGATGTTGTCTTGTTCATTCCTAGCAGATAGATTGCAATCCGTTGATTCGCCTAAACTTTTCTCCCCCTTGTCCCTTAAGTCCCCTTTCTCTTTCCTCCTTCCACCTCCCATCCTATAATCTCCCACTTAAGGTAGCTGCCTTCATTTCTTAGAGGGTAGCTGCAAATTATTTTATAAAACTGAAGAAAGAATTTCAAAGGGTTTTAGGGGTTACTAGGATCCTCACAGAATATTTTTGGTTGGGGAGTTAAAACTTTTTAAAAGGCATATAATTCTAGTTACTTGTCTGTTAATCTTGTGCATTTATTTTTTTATCTTTCCTTTGTCTTTTACCCCTTCTTTTTGATAGATGCTTCAAATATTCTTTTCCTAAAGCATTTGTTTCTGTTTGTGTAATTGGACTGTGTGCTTTCTCCCCCCCCCCCCAAAAAAAGTTTTTGGTTAGGGGTTTGGTTTTTGGTTTTGTTTTTTGTTTTTCCTCTCTCAGAAAAAGAAATTTCATGCTTTAAATAAAATCCAAAGACACATCCTTTCACTGCTGATGCAGGGGAAGGGTTCTTGTTACTTGAGAATTTGTTTTTGATTTAAACAAGTAAGACTTAGTTTAATGAAAGACTAAAACAAAAGATTCCCAGGTTGTTTATGTGCTTCTTCTGCAAGCAGAGAGGCAACTATTAATGACAATTCCATATACCAAAAGACACATTTTTTACTTCAAAGTTTTGTCCTTGTGTTAGGCAGTCTGAGCGGCGAGTGATCCAGAGCGCAGCCAACAAAGAAGCAGATAGTAATGTACAGAAAGCAAAAAAGGAACCGTATGTGAGGCACTTGCGTTTATGTTGGTATCCATATTCCTGTAACACACAACACACATCCTTCCTCATCTTAAAAATGGTCTGAACTTTGAAAGGAAAACTTTGTGCTGCTAAAACATAGATTTTGGAGACAAATAGATGCTTTGCTGTTTCACTTTAATAGCCAAACATCAACAGAAACAATCTCCCCTTGCCCCAAAAGTGTGAAATCCTTCTCCCCCTTCATTCTCTTCCTTATGTTTCAAAAGGGAACTTTGAAGACTGTGAATGCAGGTTCCATTTGGTCACCTTTCGGGCTTCTTTCCCCAGTGCTGAAGCCACTCATCGACTTTGCAAAAAGACTGGAGCATTCCAAGATCTGAAAATGGATTTTCTTTTTTAGCCGGGACTGTTTTATTTTTATGAATTTGTTTTTAGTTTAATGGAAGAGTAGATCCTGAACTGTTGTACATATTTCTAACTAGGCTGATGCACAGTGCAAATTCCTTTTTTAATTTTTTTTAAGTAGAAGTACTAAAGAGTACCATCTGACTATTCATACCAGTATCCAGTTGTAGCATAAGGTGTCAAAAACGAGTACACAAAACATTTGCTGTTTTAACAAGCTATTTTCTTTTAACAGGAATTCTTGTATTTTCTCCCTGTGTTTGAGATGAACATTTTTAAATTTTAAAGTTGTACAGTTTTTTTTTCCATTATTTTATCTTGTTTGTAACTCTATGAAATATATATATATATTTTTTGCCATTTACCTGTTGTATGTTACTCTGTGTCTGTATCATATAGAAAAAAATGTCTTTGGTTCTCTATGTGATACCAATTAACAATTTAACACTAGCTTTACCTGTCAAATTCTACTAGGTCTTTTCTGAAATCTTTGTTTTTAAAAATGGTATTGCTTGGTAATAGTGCAATTTCTATCCCTTCCTCCCTGCACCCCCCCCCCCTTAAGTTCATTTCCTTGTAATTTTGCCCACCCCCACTTGGTGGGTTTTTTTTTTTTTTTTTTGAGCTACTATGCCATCTTCCCTCTGTGAGGCAGAGTGTCGGGGTTTTGTTATGCCATGCCTTGTGTTTGGCGACAGCAAGGTGGTTGGTAGACTGGCTAAGCATGTTTCCACCACTAGTGTTTCTCATAGGGGTTGTGTGATTGTTTCAACCTGGAGTGGGTTGCACACTTAATGCTTTCCTCTACAACTGAACTGCCCACATATAAGTTCATTCAAAAGGAAAAATAATTCTCAGCATTAACCCAGAAGTAGCAAAGCAGTCAGTGATGGTGAAGATTAGAGGTCAAACATGACCTTTTTAGGTGTTTGTGGGCTGACAGCCACTGTGGCTATGACCGGTATCATTTAAAAAGCATGAAGTTCACTATAATGCTCAACTGTTAATTAATTTAGATTGATCTCACTCGGGGAATTTACTCCTGTTTGCTGCATAGTAGGTAGCTGAGTAGGATATATCAACCCACTTTTAAATTAGTTCTTCACTTCACTTCCATATTTTTTTCAATACTCCATAGTGTGGGTTGGTGCTGGAAACCGTTCAGTCATAGCACCAAATGGACCCCCAGAATGGGAGTTACTTCACCCATCCTTCCTCCAGCTTTCCAAAAAGAAAAAGAAAAAAAAAAAAAAAAAAAAGGAAAAGTTTAATACATCTAGGAAGTTTTTGTTTTGTTAAATTAAAAGCTATTTAAAGAGATGAATGTGGCCAAAGTTTTACACGATTGAAAATAAAGTAAAACAGACGGCATGTGTTTAAACCTGAGTTTATCAGGCATGGCAGGAAGTTTTAGGAGAGAGGCATGACCTAAGCCAGTGCACTTGATGTTCATGGACTTTTTTTTTTTTTTTAAAATAATAAATTAAATTAAAACATTTTAAATAGAAGCATAAATTGAGTTGGTTGGTTGTTGGCGCTGAGATACTGCCCACTGTGAAACAAAGCTTTGACTAGTTTTTTTGTTTACTTTGCGGGGAGGGGGGGCAAGTTGGGTAGGAAAGAAAGCATAAATGAACGTGACCCTGAGGTGAAGAGGTATATGAACAGCCTTTGCAATGTAAGGAAAAAAAAAAAAAAAAAAAATAGAGCAAGTGAAACCAAAAATGATGTTCTTGGTGTTTTTCTATAATGTAGTCTTGTTAGCTTTTTTGTTACTGTAACAATGCTGATCTCAAACTGTACCAAAATACATGGAGACTAACAAACAGAACCACATGGAACTTTCAAACTGAAAAAAAAAAAAAAAAAAAAAAAAAATTTGTCACAAAAACTTTGTTGTCATAGTTAAGTTGATTGTAGATGGTAATTGAATATACTCCTTTGAAAATATTTCATCAAGTATGTTTCCTGCTCATTGTGATACATTAAAAAAATATGAGCAAAAGCTCTTGTCTCCGTTACCAAATTTTGTGTGTGTGTGTGTGTGTGTGTGTGTGTGTGTGTGTGAGAGAGAGAGAGAGAGAACAGAGTCAAAAAAGGTTGATGACTAACATGTAAATTTGAACAATATTTTTAGGTTGTGTGTGCAGGGAGTACTTATTCAAAGTACACAAGTATGTGCACAAGCTCTTTGTTATTTCTAAGTGCCCTTGTATTTTCCATCCCCTGGCACTAACAAAAAAAGCCAGAAGTTTTGGCCGTGATGCTAGCCAACCTATTTAACTGGGAGGAATAAGCGTGACCACTTGGAGAATACTTGACCCCAGAGAGCCATAATAGCACCTACATTTTTAATTCAGATGTTTATGTGAGAATTTTAGACACTTGACACAACCACGAACAAAGGAAGTTTTCCTGATGGTCAGGAGAGAGAAGTTCAATTTTTCCAAAATGGAAACCAAATCTAGTGTTTAAGACAGAAGGATATGAAAGGTAAGTTGAATTAAATAGATGATTGACTACATATACCTTTTCTAGCAAAGGACTTGTCTAAACCTCTGTTAGAGCCAAAGTTGAGATAGGAACAGTTTGCAAAACAATAACAGTAGGGTACTTCCGCATACAAGAGACTCTTCAATCCTGGTATCAAATCCCTCTTACAGCAGAAAAATGCCTGAAATTGATTAATGAGTAGTACATCCAAGAGCAGGCCCAAAGGCCTTTAGTCATCGCTAATTTATAGCCACAGCTAAAAATAATTGACAAAACTCTAGCAGCTGGACTAGGACAGCATTGCAGGCTACTGTGCCCTTGCAAGGTGTGAAGCATCTGCCCTCATTCAACAGGGGTCTTTTCTTCCTCAGGAGTTGAGCCAGGAAGCCACCTTCTGTTGGCTCAGCCATTGTCAACCAAATCGTCTTAGTAACTGCAGTGGGATATTCAAGGAGAAACAGTGACCCTGTTAACTCAAAATTTCCAAGAATTCCACAATTGGCTGTCATTACAGATGCAGTAGTAACTAGTGCTCAGAAAAGCTTGACTAAGGCTGCAGCGTTTGTATGAGAACCAGTGCTTCCTGGTAACCTGGCCAGTGTGCCATCCTCTGTGCCAAATAGAGTCACTGTCCCTGGTGAAACCTTGAACTTATCCCAGGCATTGTACCTTTTTTTTGGGTGTTCCTACAGAAGCAGACGGCGTCTATCTCAGTATGTTTTCTTGGCGCACAGTTATGTCACTAATCTCTATTCCCACCCGTTGAAAAGGTACAGTATGCTAAAAATTGTTCAGCCCTAAAGCCATGTCTGCCTTTCTAAGCTATAATTATTTTAGGATCTGGCAGGATCACACTGAAATGTTTTAAACGGAACTAGTTTCGCGGAGAGGTTTTGCTGCTTCAGCTCTTTGGACAACAGTGACTACAATTCAAATTCTTCTACAGAAAGAGGTGTGGTCAACATGGTGGACCAGTTAGATGCTTCCTATATCCCTCTTATAACGAAGACCTGGAAAAACAAGTGATTTGATTCTATGTGAACATCGGGCAGCCCTGAACAAGCCAAGGTTAAGAAATCCATCTAAGTCATACCGGAAAGGAAGGCCATTTGGAAGAGGTGAGGAGCGCTAGAGCTGCAGCGGCAACACAGCAGAGACAGCCACGCTGGGCGGTGGTGAAGCAGGCAAACAGCTGTGCTGTGCGGGCGCTGGAGAAGCAGTTTCCACATCGAGAGAGACCCAGCAGCAGAGATTCTGCTTGGACACTCCAAACCAGTGAAGAACCGCTCCCAAGAGGCTAGGATAAGTACATGCACGCACCCTTTCACGGCGAGTTAAAAAAAAAAAAAAAAAAGCCCATTTGGGAAAAACCTCTCTCCCTTTTACCTCCTATCTCTGCGCTCTGCACCAGGTTTCGGGGGGGGGGGGGGGGGACTTCTCTTGCTTTTACCACCTCCCTCCCCATTCTGCACCAGGTGTCCCCTGGGCCGGAAATAGATCCCAAAAGGCACCCTGACCCATTCTCCTGGACTTGGAGAGGGAACAAATAAGCTGCTGGCTCCCCTAGGCCAGGAACACAGGGGTGGCACAACTTCTTTGCTGGCCATAGAAATCAGGGGTCCGCAGACTCTGAGTGCCATACTCCCCTGTATAGACTTGTGGGGACCCATCTCAACAGCCTTAGCCCTCACTACAACAGGGCAAACATCTGACGTTTACCTTCAACGGCTTCAGCTGTGAATGGGCAGATTTGTGATCCTCGAAACAGCCCTGGCCCCTCAAGTAGGCACTTTTACCGATCTGTAGCAGGGTCCTGAGGACTGGTGATAGCGCCTACAGTGCCTAGTCACCTACTACAGGAGTTCAAGAAAAAGTGCTGCCCTCAAGACTTTGCAGCCAACATAGTGGGGAGCTCTTAGCCCGGCTGCAAAACTCACCTACCTATTCACCCTAGAGAACAGGGACACGCTTTTCTTTTAGACTCTCAGGGGCAGTCATTGCCCCCCCCCCCCCCCCCCCCCCCGCCTAGCTCAGTGCGTGATCCCCTAACACAGCCAGAGTCTGATGCCTGCACCAATCACCCATGCCTCTCTAGGACTGGGGGGTGAGAGCCTGCATCACACCCTTGGTGATCGACTGCCTGCACACCCGAGCTGATCCCGTATAGGAAATTTTAATGAACTCCGGCGTGCACATACTTAGTTACAGAACCAACTACCTGGTGACAGGACATTAGCGATCAAAAGGTGCCAAAAATCAAACTAGTGCACACGGGCAGCCTATTTGGGCATATCAAAACAAGCTAGGTCTCACTAAGCAAACACAAAATAAAATTATAATAAATTATTGATGGCTCGGCGACAAGAGTCAATATCAAGTCACGTAAAGAGGCGGTCCATGATGGCTTCAGCAAGCTCCCAAAATAAAGAATCAATAAATTCTCTGGAGGAAGAGAACATCTTGGAATTACCAGAGACAGAATACAAAAGATTAATATACAGAACTCTTATAGAAATAAGAAAGGAAATTCGACAGAACGCAGAAACAGCCAGACAACATACAGACACAGTAGTAGCGGAACTTAAAAAAGTTATTCAAGAACATAATGCGAAATTTAATAGCCTGCAAGAATCCATAGAGAGACAGCAATCAGAAATCCAGAAGATTAACAATAAAATTTCAGACAACTCAGTAGAAAGTCATAGGAGCAGAATTGAGGCAGTAGAAGTTAGAATTAGTGACATTGAAGCTAAAGCTGTAGATGCCAACTTATTTGAGGAAAAATCAAATAAAAGAATTAAAAAGAATGAAGAAACTCTAAGAGTCATGTGGGACTCTATCAAGAGAAATAAACTATGAGTGATTGGAGTACCAGAACGGGGGGGATAACAGAAAATACAGAGAAAATTGTTGAAGATTTGTTGACAGGAAACTTCCCTGATATCATGAAAGATGAGAAGATATCTATCCAAGATGCTCATCGAACCCCACATAAAGTAGATCCCAAAAGAAAGTCACCAAGACATATTATAATCAAACTTACTAAAACCAAAGGTAAAAAGAGAATTTTAAGAGCAGCCAGGGATAAAAGAAAAGTCATCTACAAAGGAGAGTCAATTAGAATAAGCTCAGACTACTCAGCAGAAACCATGCAGGCTAGAAGGCAATGGGATGACATATTTAAAGCCTTGAAGGAAAATAACTGTCAGCCAAGAGTTATATATCCAGCAAAACTGTCTCTCAAATATGATGGCGAAATTAGGGCATTTCCAGATAAACAGAAGTTCAGGGAATTTGCAAAAGCCAAACAAAAATTACAAGAAATACTAAAGGGAGTCCTACGGTTAGATAATAACACCAGCTAACAACGCAAGACTAGAACACAGGATAGAGCAACCAGATATTGACTCAGATACGGAAATCGAAATTTCATCAAAGCTAAAACATTGAAAATAGGGAAACAAATATCAATATGTTAAAAAAAAAAAAAAAGGATAATATTAAAACAAAAAAACAGGGACTTAAAAATGCAGACATTGATTTTTCATATGGAGGGGAAGTTAAGGCGATATAAACTAATAAAAGGCTGGTATAAACTTAGAAAGTTTGCGGTAAATATTAAGGTAACCACAAAGGAATCTAACAATCCTACAAATAAAAAAGTAGAAAAACATAAAGACCCAGCAAACACAAAATCTACAACAAGGAAAAAGATGAAAAAAAAAAAAAATACATGGGGAAAGACAACTCAGCACAGAAAATTGAGGGGAACGAAGAAACTGTGACCAACACACAAAAAGAGATAGCAGGATGACAGCACTAAACTCATACCTATCAATAATTACACTGAATGTAAATGGACTTAACGCACCAATAAAGAGGAGAGTGGCAGATTGGATAAAAAAGCATGATCCATCTATATGCTGCCTACAAGAGACGCACGTTTGACTTGAAGACACAAACAAGCTAAAACTCAAAGGATGGAAAAAAATATATCAAGCAAACAACACTCAAAAAAGAGCAGGAGTGGCAATATTGATCTCTGACAAAATAGACTTTAAAGTAAAATCCACCACAAAAGATAAGAAAGGGCACTATATAATGATTTAAGGGTCGATACACCAGGAGGACATAACTATAATAAATATTTACACACCCAACAACAGGGCTCTAAAATACATAAAACAAACTCTAACAGCATTGAAGAGAGAGAGAGAGACAGCTCCACAATAGTAGCAGGAGACTTCAACACGCCACTTTCGGTGAGGGACAGAACATCCAGAAAGAAGCTCAACGAAGACACAGAAGAGCTAAATGTTACAATCAACCAACTTGATCTCACAGACATATACCGAACTCTGCACCCAACAGCAGCCAAGTGTACTTTCTTTTCCAACGCACATGGAACATTCTCCAGAATAGACCACATATTAGGCCATAAAGTAAGCCTTAACAAAATCCAAAACATTGAAATACTACAAAGCATCTTTTCTGACCACAAAGCCTAAAAGTGGAAATCAACAACACAAAAAGCAAGGAAAAAAAATCAAACACATGGAAACGGAACAACACCTTGCTCAAAAACTACTGGGTTATAGAAGAAATTAAGGATGGAATAAAGAAATTCATAGAATCAAACGAGAATGAAAACACATCCTACCAGAACCTCTGGGACACAGCAAAAGCAGTGCTCAGAGGTAATTTATAGCAATAAATGCACACATCCAAAAACAAGAAAGGCTCATAATCAAAGCACTAACCCTACAACTGGAACAAGTAGAAAGAGAGTAGCAAAAGAAGTCCTCAGGCACCAGAAGAAAGGAAATAATAAGAATTAGAGCAGAAATAAATGAAATAGAGAATAGAAAAACAATGGAAAGAGTTGACAAGACCAAAAGCTGGTTCTTTGAAGAGATCAACAAAACTGATAAACCATTGGCCACACTGACAAAAGAAAAACAGGAGAGGAAGCAGATAGCCTGTATAAGAAATGAGATGGGGGATAGCACAACAGGACCCAACTGAAATTAAAAGAATTATAACGAACACTATGAAATATTGTACTCTAACAAATTTGAAAACCTAGAGGAAATGGACAAATTTCTAGAAACTCACTACCTACCTAAACCAACACAGAGTTAGAACAACTAAATAAACCCATAACAAAAGAAGAGATTGAAAAGGTTATTAAAAAACTGCCAACAAAAAAAAGCCCTGGCCCGAATGGCTTCACTGGAGAATTCTACCAAACTTTCAGAGAAGAGGTAACACCACTTCTACTAAAGGTATTTCAGAGCATAGAAACAGATGGAATACTCCCAAACATATTCTATGAAGCCAGCATAACCCTGATACCAAAACCAGGTAAAGACCACAAAAATAGAAAATTACAGACCGATATCCCTCATGAACATTGAGGCAAAAATCCTCAACAAAATTTTAGCAATTTTAGAATTCAGCAACATATCAAAAAAATAATTCACCACAACCAAGTGGGATTATACTAGGTATGCAGGGATGGTTCAACATTAGAAAAACAATCAACATAATCCATCACATAAATAAAACAAAAGACAAGAGCCACATGATCTTATCAATCGATGGAGAAAAGGCATTCGACAAAGTCCATCACCCATGCATGATAAAAACTCTCAAAAAAATAGGGATAGAAGGGAAATTCCTCAGTATAATTAAGGGCATTTATACAAAACCGATAGCCAACATCATCCTGAATGGAGAGACTTTGAAAACATTCCCCTTGAGAACAAGAACCAGACAAGGATGCCCTGTATCACCACTATTATTCAGCATTGTGCTCGAGGTCCTAGCCAGAGCAGTTAGGCTAGAAAAAGAAATAAAGGGCATCCAAATAGATAGGCAAGAAGTCAAAGTATCTCTATTCGCAGATGATATGATCTTATATACGGAAAACCCCAAAGAATCCACAAGAAAACTACTGGAACTAATAGAAGATTTCAGCAAAGTTTCAGGATACAAGATAAACATACAAAAATCAATTGGATTCCTTTACACCAACAAAGAGAACCTTGAAGAGGAAATCACCAAATCAATACCATTTACAATAGCCCCCCAAAAGATAAAACACCTAGGAATAAATCTAACCAGAGATGTAAAAGATCTTTACAGAGAAAACTATAAGACACTACTGCAAGAAACTAAAAGAGAACTGCATAAGTGGAAAAATATACCTTGCTCATGGATAGGTAGACTCAACATAGTGAAAATGTCAATTCTACCCAAAGCAATCTACAGACACAATGCAATCCCGATCCAAATTCCAGCAGCGTTTTTTAATGAGATGGAGAAACAAATCACCAACTTCATATGGAAAGGGAAGAGGGCCCGGATAAATAAAGCACTACTCAAGAAGAAGAACAAAGTGGGAGGCTTTAAACTACCTGATTTTAGGACCTATTATACCGCCACGGTAGTCAAGACAGCCTGGTACTGGTACAACAACAGATACAGAGACCAATGGAACAGAGTTGAGAATCCAGATATAAGCTCATCCACCTATGAGCAGCTAATATTTGACAAAGGCCCAAAGTCCATTAGTTGGGGGAAAGACAGTCGCTTTAACAAATGGTGCTGGCATAATTGGATATCTATATGCAAAAAACTGAAACAAGACCCGTATCTCCCACCATGTACAAAAACTAACTGAAAATGGATCAAATTCTTCTACAGATAATTTTTTAACAAGAAAATAAGACAAAAACCTTAGTGATCATTGAGGCCTCTGTACCAGAGAAATCTCTAAGTACCTAAGTTACATTGAGAGGGTTAGGTAAAAGACCTGAAGCTCTTTCTGTTGATTGGAAAGGCTTTTTTTTTTTTTTCTCAAGGGAAAAGAAGTCTCTCAATCTAGCTTCAATACCATGCTGATATGGATATTAATCTCCTTGGAATTAACAGTTTTTCCCCCTCTGAAAAATGTGAAAAGACAACATCTTCAAACAGCTTGTATGTGTTAGGTAGCTGTTTCTAATTTTGCTTTAAAGAAATGTCTATGGTGCCTACCCCCTGTTATAGACTAGTGACCTTCCAAATCTCATTTTTAACAAGTTTAGAAGTTACAACAGCACAAGCAGTTTAAGAGTCAGGTTGAAGGATGAGAAATTTGTGCATTACTGCGGGCAGTGGACCAGCCAAGGCTCTGGCAGAACTTGCAAAGAATTTAGTGCTCAGCTTTCCATTATTCTTTACTTCATGGTGAAGGTGGCCTTAGCCTACCCACCTACCTACTTTTTTTTTTTCCCTTCCTTCCTTCCTCCCTCCCTCCTTTCATCCTTTCACTGGAAGCATATGTTTTTAAGATTTCTTAGTTAGCTTGAGTTTTTCTGAATCTTTCTTCTTGGGTTTCTACATTACAGACACAAAAATCAATTGGTGGTCCTGTATGATTGCTTCGTTTTTATCCTATGTGGGACAGACTCATAGGCTATTTAATCCAACTTTTGAATACTTTCTTAACATAGGAATGAAAACTTTCGGATTAACTGTCTTACTTGTGGGCCAAGATCCCTTAGCCTGAGAAATGAGTGCTGAGAAGGAGCTAGGAGGAGCAAGTGAAAAAAGCATCAGTGGTTATTCTCTGCTGCTTTGTTGTCAAAAGTTTCTTTTTGACACTTGCTATTCCTTGCTTTCCTACTTTCAAGATACTGCTTTTCTCCATGCCTCTTTACACATTGCTGCTGCCTTTTTGGCCACCCTCTATTGATCTGTTTGCATGGCACATGACGTACAAATTATATACTTCTTGCTTATTCCTCAAAATGACCTATGAGAGAGGCAGGTCAAGTAACATTTATCCTGTTTTCAGGATAGTGAAGTTAGTGATAGGAGAAGGCACTAACCATATGTTTAGCCTTCGTACAGTGCTACTCCTCACCACAATATATCCTGAGAGACACTATAAAGAAGTGGTTAAGAGTGTGTGCTCAGGAGACCGACTGACTGGATTCACATTTTGACTACACTACTGTGACCTTGATTGACTTAGTTATTCCCACTGTAAAATGGGATAGTACCTGCTTCATAGTGTTGGTTGGAAGATTAAATAAGTTAATACATGTAAAATGCTTAGAACACTGGTACATACTGAGTGCTAAATATCTGTCGCTACTAATTGTTCGTATTACCTCTCCTCTTCCTTTGCTGTAGGGCCCCTGGAACTGCAGCTTTTTAACTCTTGCTTTACTTCATAGAGGGTCTGAGGACTGCGATTGTATGATGTAAGTCCCATTAAGTCTCTGCCATAAATGTATTTCTGATGCTTCCCTATCTGTACATATCTCAGAGGGTGCAGAGATCCTTTAGGGGGATTCTGCTCATGAGTTGAATAGTACAGGAGTTTGGTTTTCAGTGCTTCAATGAATTTGGGCATGAGGAAAGGCTTTTAGTTTGCTTTTTTTTCCAAGAGTAGACGTATTTCTGCTTCACCACGCCTTAAAGGGTGAGCAGCTAAAATATTTGGTGCGACAGAATAAAGGGACTGGAATAGGTAATGACAATTTGCCCACTGCCTCTGCCTGTTTTGAGGTGGTTTAGATACACAAGTAGAGAGCTGTAGCATCTAAAATGAGACTGTGAGAGTGAATGAATTACAGGTGAAACAAAACTGAAAGAATAATATGCACAAATGAATGCATCCAGAGGATCTCCCCACCCCCAAACACAAGAAGAGTTCTTAAAAATACTGTTACCCTAGAAAGCTGGAAAATAAACATTTGGGAGAGACATGGGAAAGACTGGGTAAGAACTAAATTAGCATGAAGAAAAGGCTACATTAGTGTTTCTATTATAGCCTCTGCTTAGAAGAACTCAGTGATACTGGCTTTAGGAAGCTATGACCCAATCTGTGAACTTTGTCCATTTTCAATCAGAAACAATGATGGTCTTGAAAATAAGCTTGCTGATATTGGTATCAGAGGGCTAGTAAAGACTATGTAGGATGACTGGTGGGTGATTTTTTTTCTTTTCTGTGAAGGTAGCAAAGCATAAATGTAGCTTTGTCATATTGCCTGTACATATGTCATCATGCAGTGTCTTTGCTTGATTTCTTTGTTACATGGGTTTTAAGTTCAATGCTAAATAGTTATCAAAGCCTGATTTGGATTCAACTGAATTTACTTTTTTCTTTCAACACTAGAAAGATGTTGTTCCACTGTCTTTCATGTGCATTGTTTCCAGTAAGAAATCTGTCGTCATCTTATTTTTGTTGCTTTATATGTAGCCTGACTTTTTTTAGTCTGGTTGCTTTTAAGATTTTTCTCTTTATCATTGTTTTATCACGTTGCAATTTTATTATGATGTGCCTTGGTGTAGTTTTATTCATGTTTCTTGCGTTTGGGGTCCATCTTGGATTGCTGGGGTAATACGTTTACATCAAAATAGGAAAATTTTCAGCTATTATTTCTTCAAATATATTTTCTGTCTCCCTCCCTCCCCCAAAACAAACAAACCAAACCTGTTGCCACTGAGTTAATTCCAACTTATATGGACATTAGGCCATTTGAAGTTGACCCACGGCTCACTGATACTCTGTTTTGTTTTGTTTTTTAGTTCTTTTTTCTCTGTATGCTTCATTTTAGATAGCTTTCAATGCTATGTCTTCAAGTCTACCAATCTTCTAATCTTCCATTATTCCCATCAAGTATATTTTTCATCTTAGACATTATAGTTTTCATCTCAGTTATGGGTCAGTTTCAGTTGACTGGTTATTCTCCTCATTATGGGTTGTGTTTTCCTGACTCTCTGCATGCCTGGCGATCTTTGATTGTACACCAGGCATTGTGAATTTTACCTCCTTGGATGCTGGATATTTCTGTATTCTTATAAATTTCATTAAGTTCTGTTTTGACGTACACTTAAGTTACTTAGAAACAGTTTGATCCTATTAGGTCTTGCTTTTAAGTTATGTTAGGCAGGACTAGAGCAGTACACCCACTCCTCACTTAGCAACATGGTTAGGTCCCAAAGACAAGATTGTCACGTGAAAATCGGTGCTATGCAAAAATGGAGGAATTTTTTTTCTGTTTTCAGACCATCCATCTGTCCATATTTTTTTATTTAGAAAATATGAACAAAGAATAATAACAGCTAAGATTTACTGATATGCTCATCACTGTGACAAGTCCACCTATGGATTATTCCTCTGCGGAGAAGGAAGCTTGGAGGAGACAAAGCTGGATAAAGCTGGGCTGTGTGACTGGAGGGCCCACTGCTTAATCATTTCACCTTCCTCCTGTGCTGGGTCAGAGCTTCCCTTGCACAACCATCTCCAGGGCTCCATTCCCACCCCTGCAAGCCCTGCCTTCATGATCCTGGAAACCTGCTCAGCCCTCCAGGTCTGACAAGTCACTGAGGCTTGAGGCTTCCCATGAGGACACTTGGAACCTGGCTGTGCACCCAGCCCCACCAAGGTGGAGGCTTCAGGCCCAGTTTGGTTCACTTTGGGAAGCCATTAAACTCACACACATTTCTTCCAAACACCCTCTCTGATGCCTCCTTCTTTCCTCCCTTCCCACCCTACAGCAATTTTGAGCTGCAGAGCCTCAGGCCACATAGAAGCTGGGAACCCAGAACAGGCGCCCACTGGCTCAGTGCTGCCTGTGCATCTGCCCAGAGGCCATGGCCCTGGAGGAGGCCAGCCCCACACAGCAGCTGGACACAGTGCCCCCGCTGGCAGGAGGGAGTGGAGGGCGCAAGGCAGCGCGGCCCAGCTTCCCAGAGGCCGTCCGGAGATCCACCTCAAGGGAGGCGATGCTCCACAGCTGTTGCCGCCATGTCCGCCACCTTGTTAATACACAAAATAGGTAGTAGATTTTTTGCTGTTGTCGTTAATGCGAGATGTCAGATAACAAGATAGTTGATAAGTAAGGAGTACGTGTATTTCATCTAGGGTTAGTCATTCCCCATTATTGAAGAAAGACCCTTCTCAGAACTCTACTCAGATGCCCCACAAACTACTTCCCATCCTGTATGAATGCCAGGTACTGTTCTCTTTCAACCTTTTGGATGGTTCTTTCCCTGGTCTCAAGTAGTATCCTCACATGCACGTACATGAATCCTTATGGGAGACCCTGTGAAGATCTCCAGAGTTCTTTGTGTCTGCTGCTCCCTCTTCTCTGGTATTCTGCTGCCAATTCTAGCTGCCTTGGTCTCCCTGGGCTCAGTTTTATCTCAACTCAATGATTCTACTGTGTTCCACGTATGTTCCTCACCCTGCACCAGGGCCTGGAAACTCCCTCAAGTCGGGAAGCTGGGGCTCACCTTGTTTGTTTTTCCTCATCTCTCAGGGAGGGATTACTATCCTTCATTGTGTGACGTCCAGTGTCTTGAAAACCATTCTTTCGTATATTCTGTTTCAATTGGAAGGGTGTATTTCATCTCTGTTACCCCCAGATGGAAGCAGAAGTTTACTTTTGTATATATGCACTCAGAGTCCTGCACACCTTTCCTAAGTGCTATTAACACATATGAAATTTCCCAAAAAGGTTTGAATTAACACAGAAGCCTGATTTCTCCAGCAGACTTCTGTGGCCATGATATGGTGCTGACTGACCTCTTAAGATAAAGGGTTGCAACTAATTAATCCTCTGGCTGGACTCACAGTGATCAGAGGTAGAAAAAAGGTAGGTAAATGCATGAACTCTTCTAACAACCTTGTCAACTTGCCATAATGCCACACAGAGTGGGAGAATCATTTCTTGGTTTTTACAATTATTATCCAGGTCCGTGGAAACAGAGGCATGACTGATCCTATAATACATCTGTGCTCTTCCCACTTAACTATAAGTGTTATCACTATTCATAAAATTATTCAAGCCATTTAAGAAAAATTCATTTCATTTCAGTGTCTTCCTTCAGACAGAGTATTTTTAGGTTAACTAAATGTGGACCAAGAAAATTTAAAAGTGATTTAAATGTGTGGCTCTCAGTGTAGATGAGTTCTCATTGCACTGAGTAATACAGGGGAATAAAAAACATCAGCCCCAACGGACACGCCATTTTGCTATACTCAAATCATGATTTTTGTTGTATATCTGTTTATTTTGGGAAAAATTAATTCCTATTCTTACAGGAGACGTGGGCACAGTGGTTAAAGTGCCTGACTGCTAACTGAAAGGTTAGCGGTTCAAAATCACCAGTGGCTCCGCGGGAGAAAGCTGTGGCAGTCTGCTTGCTTCTGTAAAGATTTACAGCCTTGGAAACCCTATGGGGTTGCTACGAGTTGGAACTGACTCGACGGCAGTGGGTTTGGTTTGGTTTTTATTCTTACATTGGGCATATAATGCACCCATAATAAGTAAAATGCTTAAAGTATTTACTTACTACCTGCTTTCAAAACTTTCAATATTTGTTCCAAGGTACCTTGCCTATTATACTGACCTACAGATATTCTGCTCCACTAAAACCAGCCCTAACTTCCAAGCATAACCTATACTTTCCCCCCTACCTTTAAAGGCTTAACTAATGTCATTTATTCCATGATATCACATTTTCCCACTCCCTTTTATGACCCCTTATGAAGCTCACACAATGTCTTATTTTGTAGTGATTCAGGTACATGTCTTATCCTCAGAGAGCCTGCTCTCCAGCATCTTGTCATACATTTAATGTTTCAACTGCTGAGGAAATTAAACAATGAATGAATGAAAGAGTATTCACCCTGCTCTTTATAAGGGGAAAGATCTTAAATGAGTGAGGGGGTTCAGAGAGAATTACATAAAATTAAGATGAAAATAATGAATCTGTATGTACATTTTTCAACAGTAGAGGAGTACCAGAGAATAGAAATCAATAAAAAATTAAATTAGAGAGGTTTAAAACTATACTGGCTAAATATAACACCAAATGCACTAACAGCAAAAGACAAAACAGATAAATTGAACTACATCAAAATTAAAAACTTGTGCATCAAAGGACTATCAACAAGTGAAAAAACAACCCATAGATTGGGAAAAAATTTGAGAGAACCACATAGCCGATAAGGATTTAAAATCCAGAACATATAAATAACTCCTACAACAGAACAACAAAACAACAAATAACCCAATCAAATAATGGCCAAAGAACTTGAATAGACATTTCACCAAAGTGGATAAACAAATAGCCAACAAGCAAATGAAAAGATGCTCAATATCGTTAGTCACTGGGGAGATGCAAGTCAAAACCACAATGAAATGCCACTTCACACTCACAAGAATGATAATGATCAAAAAATAATAATAAGGAAAATAACAGGTATTGGCAAGGATGGAGAGGGATCAGAACCCTCAACCATTGCTAGTGGGAATACAAAATGGTACAGCCACTGTGGAAAACAGTTTCACAGTTCCTCAAAAAGTTAAACATAGAACTATCAAAACCGGTTTCCAGTTGCCATCGAGTCATAGCAACCCTACAGGACATAGTAGAACTGCCCCATGATTTCCAAGGAGCAGCTGGTGGACTTGAAGTGCTGACTTTTTAGTTAGCAGCTCAACCCTTTAACCACTGAACCATCAGGGCTCCACAGAACTACCACATGATCCAGCAACTCCACTTGTAGGTATATGCCCACAAGAACTGAAAGCAGGAATGCAAATAGATACTTGTACACCAGTGTTCACAGCAGCACTACTCACAATATCCAAAAGATGAAAACAACCTAAATGCCCATCAACAGATGAATGCATAAACAAAATGTGGTATCTATGAACAATTGAATATTACTCCACTATAAAGAGAAATGAAGTCCTGACAGATGCTACAACATGAATGAACCTTGAAACTATGCTGAGTGAAGAAATAAGTCAGTCACAAAAGAACAAATATGCCACTTATATGAAATAGGCAAATACATAACACCAAAGGTTATTAGTGGTTACCAGGGGTGGAAGGGAGGGAGAAAGGGGAAGTCATTGCTTGGAGGCACAGAGTTTCTGTTAATGGTGGTGGAATAATTTAGAAAAGGACAGTGCTGATGGTTGTACAACATGATGAGCATAATCAACGTTACTGAATTTTACATGTAAAAATTGTTGAATTGGCAAATGTTTTGTTATATATATTTTTCCAACAATAAAAAAAATCAATCGATTATTTAAAAATATATACTAGCACGTTTTATTTTATTTTTAGGGGAGAAAATAATTGCAATTAAAAAAAAACAAACAAAAAAAAAAACCACAGTCTAGGAATTTGGAAGTACCAGCTGGAACCCTTTGTAGCTATCCCCAAATGGAAGGGTGGTGTTAAATTATATTTGAAAGGAGTTAGATGACTCTGTGTTTTTAATTCAAATGGAACTGCTTGTGGAATATTTGAAAACTAGGTCTTACGCCAGACCTTGAAAGAACACCAGAGTATAGCCTTAATGGAGTTGGCTAGGTAATTATAAAGTCTATAATTTGCCTCCAGTTTTCACTTGCTGGATTCTTTAGTTGACTCATTAGGAAAAAAATACATGGAAGTTTTTTCATGATTTTCTGTCTGTATAATCTCATACCAATAAAAATATTTCCATATTTCGTGTACAAATGCAATAGAAAGTGGTTAAGTACAGATAAGAGATAGAGACTAGTTCCATTTAATGAGTCTGACCTATAGCGCATCCCTTTTGTCCTTAAAATGTTTTTTTATATCAAAGAGCTATACACATAAAAACCACCCTCCCCACGAAGAAAAGCAGCGTGTCCAGAAGGTTTCATGGGTGTCTTTTACGAAGCCATGAAGGCCAGTGCCAATGCAACTGCAAAGCCACCAAAGAGGGTGGGTGAGCATAAAAAGGGATGTAGACAAATAACATCTGCTTTAAGTTGAGCCTCAAAATTAAAATTCCAAAGCATAAGAAAACAATTTAACAAGACAACCAACAACTTAATAATCAGGAGATGGAGTTACTTAAAATCTAATGGCTTATAATCCATTAAAATTATTAATTATGAAAAAAAGCAGGCAGATATGACCAAAGAAAAAGAATCAAATTAAAAATCCTAAATATGAAAAATACAGTCATTAAACAAATTCATTAATCTGTGATATTCAGAGAGATCATGTGTAGCCATTTTCTGGAATGGAAAAATACTTCATCAGATTGAAAGTACACATGACATACCAAGAAGGATAAATAAAAATAATTCCACACTGAGACAAAATCTAGTGAAATTATAGGTTATCTGTAAACTATTCTCTCTCTCTCTCAGGTGGTTTTTAAGATTTTCTCTTTACATTTGATATCTGGCAAAGATAGAGAAATTAGACTAACATCAGATTTTTTATAAGAAGGAACAGATGCAGGAAGCAATGGATTAATAGCCACAAAGTACTAAGGAAAAACAGCTAACAACATAGGATTCTATCTTTAGCTAAAGTATCATTCAAGGGTGAGGATAAAGATTCTGGGAAAATCGTGGCAGTGGCTTACTTTTTTAATCTCCCATAATCCCCCCACCTCCCCTCCATAAAAACAGACAGAATAACTAGAATAACAAAACCCAAATCCACAAATAGGATCTACAAAAGAAACTAGATGATATCTTCACAAACCAAAAATATAAGTAGACGGGGGCAAACCACCACAGCTTCGAGACTTGAACAGTATCAGCAAATATCTAAGAAGCAAATAAGCTTGAGAACAAGGGGACCCCAAAATAGCCAACAACACACAGGGTCGCCATGAGTCAGAAGTGACTGGATGGCACTAACAACAACAATTCATGAGAACAACAGCTGAAACTGGGAGCAGTTTTTGCACGCTCCAACTGTGGAAGTAGGGAGCCTGGAGAGCAAGGTAAGGGGTGTGGTAAGATCTGAGAGGGCTGGAATTATCAAAACTGAAGTTCCCTTTTAGGGAACAGAATTCCAGCTGAGCAAGATAGGGACAACAGGGATAAGAAGAGACAGGGAGAAAGTCCAGATGAAAGTAAGGAAGGGGAGCAGAATAAAGAGATCTCAAAGTATGAAGCCATAGTTTTGAATACTTCATGAAAACAATAAAAGAAGGATCACTAGAGCCATGAAACTAAGAAGGGTTATTGCCAACTCACCCCTTCCTCATAAAGAATGATAAAGAAAAAGGACTGTGGCTGAATCCCATACAGAGTTATTATAAAGAAAACAGTAAAGAGCAGAATAACACTCCTACAGATGATGAAAGAAAAGACATGCCCATAGAACAGATGAAAGTTTATAGCCTATTATTTCAAAATACGCCAAAAGAAATTTTTTTTAATACAGAAGATATAAAAGAAAAACTCAGAATTGGGATGAAAACTCTGGAAAAAATAGAAATAAAAGAAAAAAAATTCATTATCAAATTAAAAAGTGAATAAACAGGACATACAATACTTTAAGAAAGACGGAAAGCGAAAAACAAATTTTAAGAATCCTAAAGAAATGAAGAGATTTTTTTTCCTTCTTTCAGTTTGGATACAGAAAGCTACAAAGACTGACTTCCACCCTAACAATGAAAACCAAAACAAAAAGAGGATAATCTATAAATGATAACTTATTGTGAGTCCATTAGAGAGCTAAGGCTGGCAAAAATGGAGTAACCTGAACTGCAAAGAGGAACAAGCCATTCTCAAGTCAAGGAGAGAAGGGATTCACAACAGTTTCACCTTTGGCAGAGCACAGGAGGAAAAGGCAGCCGCCCGACAAGCCTGTAAGACAAAGCAGGCTACAAATTTAACAAGGTGTGAATAGCCAAGTGAGGGCTAATGTGTCTATTTGGAATGCCTAGACACAAGGGTAGCTTGACATTCACTTGCAACCCTTTTTCTAACGCCTCTAACTGGGTTCTGAGAAAGACTGGTGTAGGTCTGTTGGAAGTGATCAGATGCTGCTGGGGAACAAGGCATTAAGCCCCACCTGCTTCCTCAGACCTTTCTTTCCTACAAAGCAAAAGCATTAAAGCTGCTGAGAAAGGGAAGCAAACCCTGATACCTCCCCAAGTCATCAGCAGAAGTGCCTTCTGCTGGGAAAGTTTGAAAAAAAAAATTTAAAAAACCTATACCCCTGGGGTAAGAGCAGGAAAAAGTCTTGGGCCCAGAATCCTACACTGATACCAAGATGTCTGCTACCACTGAGGGAGGAGCAGAAAACTCCCCCAAAACCAATATACAGACAAGGTGGAGTTTGGCTGCTGGGGGAAGGAGAAGCAGAAACCATGAGAAAGCCCCTCCCCCAAGGCCTAGGTGCACAAGTCCTGCCTATGACAACAGGGAATCTCCCTACCTCTACCATGGAACTAGCTCTGAGTTACAAGCAACAGCCAAGAATGTGGAGAAAGGCTCTCTCCATTGCAACAGGCATGCAGGAGCAGCTGAAAGTTAATGGGAGTGAAGAGATATTGAGAAAGCCCTCTGATACCCAAGCCCCTACTCTAAGCACAAGGCAACAGCAACCCACCAGTAGAAGAATTTGAAGTCTGTGGTGCACTGAAATCAACTCCTGATTTTACCAACTCAAACACCTAGCAGCCTGACAGAAGAGGCATGCCCATTTCTAGGCATAAGTACTATGTCTCACTCTCAACATGTCCCAAACAGAGAAGAAACCAAACAGTAGGTGACTCCTGATGAAAGAATATAGTATCACTTATGAAGTTGCCTTGACAAAAAAAAAAAAAAAAACACCTGATCAAATCTCTAGATACAACTACCAATTCCCAAGGTATATAGAGACTAGAGAGCCCCCGGGTGATGCAAAGGGTTAACACACTCGGCTGCTAACCAAAAGGCTGGAGGTTTGAGTCTACCCAAAGATGCCTTGGAAGAAAGGCCTGGTGATCTACTTCTGAAAAAACAGCCATTGAAAACCCTATGGGACACAGTTGTACTCTGACACACATGGAGTCACCGTGAGTCAGAATCCACTCAACAACAACTGGTAAAGGTAATAGAGAATAGAGGAACAAAAACTATATCACAGGATGCAATAAACAAAACGTAGACCGTGAGAAAGTCTCCAGGACAAACAGATGTCTTTATCAAATACATTGCAAGGAGAGTAAAAGAACTGGAAGAAAAAGGAAACAAAAAAAAAAAAAAACCCTATGCATTAAAAGACACTTAAAAATCATATTAAACAACTAATGAAAATGTGGACTTCCTTGGATCTTGATTCAAGGTTATAATTTAAAAAAATTATGCCCACACAGGGAACACAACAGAAAGTCCCTGAAGGAGCAGGAGAAAAGTGGGGTGCAGAACTCAAATTCTAGTAAAAAGACTAGACGTAATGGTTTTGATTCAGACTGGAGGGACCCCAAAAGACATGGCCCCAGACCCTCTGTTAGCCCAAAACTAAAACCATTCCTGAGGCCAACTCTGCAGACAAAGATTAGACTGGACCATGGGACGTAAAATGATACTTGTGAAGAGTGTGCTTCTTAGCTCAAGTAGATACATGAGACTAAATGGGCAGCTCCTGTCCAGAGGCGAGATGAGAAGGCAGAGAGGGTCAGGAGCTGGTTGAATGGACACTGGAAATCCAGGGTGGAAAGGAGGAGTGTGTTGTCACAGTATAGGGAGAGCAACTAGGGTCACGTAACAATGTATGTATAAACTTTTATATAAGAGACTAACTTGAATTGTAAACTGTCATTTAAAGCACAAAATTGTAAACTATCATTTAAAGCACAACAATACAAATAAATAAAAGAAACCAGAAACCAGAGGTCAACCATTGTTAAACAAAAAGAATTCTGACATTTGAAACAATCAGAAGTTTGATTATGATTAAGAGTTTCATAATATTAAGAAATTTTCATTAAGGGAAAGAGGATATGGAAATTAAAGCCCAGGGCTCCCACAAAAATGGTTTCTCGCAAGAGATACCCTACACAGTAAACTAGAACCCAAAAAGGCTACATCCTTAGGATGGGGGTAATCCATAGGTAGAGTAGCCCTTTCAGACTTCCAGTCTGGGTTCAAATCCCTTAGTAAGTCTAGGGAATCTAAAGCTTTAAACTTGGTTTTCTGGATGGTTGGTAGCCACAGGTGCCTGACACAGAAATATAAAGCTTCTCTAGAAGAAGGTACATTCATCACATACCTAAAATTATCCCTACATGTAATTTTTAATTACAGTATCCAGTTCACAAAGATAACCAAGGATACAGGAAATTAGATCCATGAGTGAGAACCAGCAGAAACAGCACACAACAGAAAGACTGTCATCATATTCCATTTTCACTGTTTGAATTATAAAAATTACAATCTTTACAGTTCATGTTATACTAGTTCAGCCTAACATAACAGTGGGCCAAGAAAACTGGTCCGTCTCAGGTTAATTCCAGTGAAGAAGTGGTTTAGATAGAAATACGGTTTCATACAGCCACAGCTTACTGTCTTGGGCTGTTCTGTACCAGATCACATCCCTCATCTTAATTAATTTGGTAGTTATGCCAAAGTAGAGTTTTACACAGGAGTGGTGAAAGTCACTTTAGTTCTAGGAACAACAGAACCCAACATGTGACTTGAGGAGGCTTAAAAATGTATCACTGAACGAGTCTGGGTTTGATCTTACAACTTACTGGGAATGAAGGCAATTCTCCCCCATAAACCTGGAGATTTACTTCTACCCATATCACTGGAATTTAATGGCAAAACAAAGCCATTAAGGCAGATGAATGGGATCACGAGATGGCTGGCACACTTGTAGAGCTTAAATAGTCCTAAAGTTTTTCTGCAAAATTTCAGTTCCTTTGGATTGCTGTGACTGAATTACTGTAAGTTTTTTAAACACTCAAAAACAACAACAAAAAAAGCCCCGCAACAACAACAACAAAACTTTTCTGGGTGGAACACTCACAGGAGGAAAAATTGAGCCAATCAGAAAGATTGTGATGTGTTTAGTAATTTAGAGAAATTTTAGTAATTTTAGTAATGTTTTAATGCTAGGAATATGAAAGACTGAAAACTATGCAATCAATGGTTAAAACCAATTCAGTTGAGAATACTTCACTTAATTCTCCTTCCTTAAGGCCCACTATGTATATCTTGCTTCCATCATGAGATCATCCCATTGTATTCTCATGCCTCATCCTCATTTTCCTGTCTCAAATCCTTTTTGAAATGAGGACTACATGTATGCACTTCTCAACTTTTTGTTTTGTTTTGGGATCCCATTTCCAGTGACCGATTACAAATGCCCCTTCCTTACAATATACTTAGGAAACCACAGGACATCTTTCCCTTTTCTATGGGTTTTTATAGTCAAAAGCTAAAGCGAGGTAAGCATTACTTAAGCACCTTTTACCTTGCTGTAATGCTCTTTTGGTAAAATATTTACCAGCATAGTATGATAAAGATAAATAAAAGAAGCTTACTGAAGGAAATGAAATATTTTTTGAAACTTCACTTTTTAACTTTTGTTTAAAGAATGATTTATGTTATACTTTTTTTTGTTTTTAATTTAAAGGTCCATTAGGTATAAAAGCTGGCTAGATTAACGTACAAGAAATCACGATTTTCCCTGCAAGAATTATAAGTACGCCCTGCATTTTGATATCTAAATACAACCATTACACCTAAAATTTATAAAGGTAAGCATTAAGAGCAAAGTATCCTAGTTTGTTGTTCAGTTTTAGGCTGGGACTCAGCACTTTAAAGCCATGCTGTTCTTTATTAAATACAGGAAGTAAATCATTCTATATTCTTAGTTGATGTGGTTGTGAATTCTATAAATGTTCATTCCCCCATTTAGAGACAAGCAAGATTCTAAGGACAATTATATTTTTGTAAACAACTATCTTGTTCTTGCCTTCTCTACACTACTTTTGAGAGATTATGAACAATGTCAATCTAGAATGTGGCCTTTCCCAAGAAGAACAGAAAGCAAACACTGGCATTAAAACGAGCAACTCCATTTTTCCTATAAAGCAACAAGTGTTTGAAGACTCTAGAAAAGACAGCTTAAGAGATGTCAATAGGAGTACCAAACCCAGACAAGTCATCTAGTGAATCTACTCCGGGTTAATCTGATAGCTTTCATAGGATAAATTATTCTACCCCAGAAAAACAAACAAAAAAACCAGGCCAGCAGATGTACCAAGAAGAATGGAATATTCGAATTATCTCAGAGTTTTGCTAGCAGTATCTACTTAGTAGCCTTTCTTTAGCTTAAACTGCCCTGAGTCCCTTCTGTGTTTTGATAGGACACCTGCCTGAAGTCTTGCAGAAGTCACTGAAAAAGGTCTTCTGTGGTCCTTATTAACAAACGAGTTAAATAGTTGCCAAATACAAACAAGAAATGACTAGCACTGACGGATGCTGCCCTTTGTTTATTTGGGGCATTTCTGACCTTCTTTATGATATATCAACTTCTCAGTGCCTTCGGAGTTTATGCAGAGATGACGACAAGAGCAGTGAGATACTTACAAGACATGTTTGTTTTTAGAGAAGTCTGTGTTTCTTCATGTTTATACCTGGAGGCAAAGGAGATTTGAATTTGAGAGACTGTAAAACTTGAGCAAGAGTTTGCAATCTGTAATATTCTAGTGCTCAAGGCTCCTAAAGAAGCCATTTAGCATTCTAATGATCTTCAAAGAAGGGCTGCCCTCTGATGTATCTCAAAGAAAGGTGACACTCTTAGCCTCTTTGTGGCCTGTTTTCTATTTGGACAACTTCTAGATTTTTGATATCCTTATGTGGGGACAAAGGTTTTGTCAACTGCGCAGAAACCAAGTTATCCTGGAATGTAGTGAAATAAGCCATAAAATATTTGTTTATCAGGCAGAGTAAAATAAGACTGCTTCTTTTAAATCTGATTTGTTTCCCTTTTTTCTCACCTAACCAGCTCTTCAACCTAGCTCTCCAGCATGGGGCTGGAACTGATTGGGACTTTAAAATGCTTTGTTACCATTTGTTCTTTTCTCTAACAAGCACAATCTTTACTCCCTTTTGAGTCAGGGGCCCCGTGTAATGAGTCTATGGATGCTTCTGTTAACTCCAAGAACCCTTAATTATTTCCCCCATTTTCTCCATGTGTTTCTTTTGCTGACTGTGTGAATTAGAGGCTGCTGGTTGTCAGAGATGGGAAAAGTCACTGGCCTTCCCTGCTGGCAGGGAACTGAATTCTGCAGCATCTGTATCCACGGACAGAGTATCCTGTCTCAGAGTTTGTGCAGTACCTTCTGTTTTCAGTTTACTGGTGAACGGGGCACATCACAAGAATTTGGAGAGCAGCTTAAGCCAAATCAGACTTGACAGAAAATTATTAGCAGGGTACAGAAGGAAAAAAGATCTCCCTTCCTTTCTGTAATCAGGTTAATATGTGCATGGAATGTTTCACTTAAAAAGGTAGTGTGTTTTGGCAAAGCCGGTTTCTTAAGTAGAATTTCAGTTCCCATTATGCCAGGCTATCCATTGCTGCTCTGGCAGGGCCTTTGATCAGTGAACTCAGTGGGGGAGAAGGGCATAGGCATATTAATAACTTCAACATGTGGCCCTTCGGCCCAGCTGTACCCTTGTCTTGGAAAAAGGCCAACTGGAAAGAGTTTCTTAAGACGACCTATGTATGCATATTTTGGAAAGGGGTAAAGGGAAGACAGGGGTTCAAGGAAGGAAATAAAATCTGGTTTTATGGCAGTTCTTTCTTTTGTCCTTGTTCTCTGGGTCATTCTGCTACTACATATTTGGATCCTATAGACTCTGGCTCCATCCTCAACTTTTACTATCTTCTTTCCTTCTGCTATAGGGTTGTAAAGATTAAACCTGCTGGTTTAATTTGCATACCAGCTCAGGACAAGGTTAGGGAGAGGCAGGAGACTACATAATAGTCTATAGAGAGGAGAGATTAATGGGAGCCAGGTGCCTGAAATAGGAGCCTAGGGTCCATTTTGCCAGGACTGTATCTTTTGCCACCCCCCCGCCCCGCCCCCCGCCACCCCCACACTGCATTGGTATTTTTGGCTGTTTTATTTTAACAACCACAAGCTTTAGGCCTCATTAAATTACTTCCTCAAACTACAGCCCCGCCTGCTCTTTCAGTGTCGTTTTCCTTGTATTATTTCATGCCATTCTCCTTTCATTTTCTTCTTCTGGGATGCTCTTTTGCTAGGCATCCCTGGCTGGTCCTGAAAAGGTTCCTGAATGATTCTGCATCACAGTCATGGGGCAGGCTTTAGTTCTCATTGCAAGTGACTTCTCAATGATGACTTTGGTTAAAGTTCATCTCTCTAACTCCTCCTTCAATTCTACTATTGTTACCATCTTCCTGATCCAAACCTTCTGTGCTTCCAATTCTTTAACTGCCTGATATCAACTTGTTACAAGGGATTAACAGGGAATGATCTTGAGGGTGAGATGCAATACCAAAGGGCACTGTGTCAGTCAGGATTCAGATTTGACTTCTGTTACAAAAGCAAAAATAACAGTGGTTGATTTGCCTCTCCTGGAACAGTCCAAGCATTAGCAGCCTGGAGCTGAAAAGGTCTGATATCCTGACTCTTTCTATCCTGTTGCTTTCCTCCTCTCAACACAAAACTTCCAGCTTAGGGTCTAGAATTGCTTCTCCAGCTCCTGTCCCCACATTCCCATTCCTGCCAGCAGCAAAGGGGAAAAGTGAGGGAGAGGACATGCTTCTTTCCTTTTAGGGTGTTGTACTGATTACCTCTCCTGTTCCATAGTCCAGAACCTACTTACATGGCCACACTTAGCTGCCTGGAGACTGGGACATGAATGCTTTAGCTGGTGGCTTCTTTGCCATAGAAACCTACTTACCATTTTGCCTCAGACAGCTATAACACCCGTTGCCACGAAACAATTTGTGTATAAATTTCTGAATGAGAAACTAATTTGCTCTGCAAACTTTCACCTAAAGCACAATAAAAAAAAAAAAAATTGGAAAAAAAAGAGAAACAATGGTTTTAAAAAAAATAAAAAACTTCTGCTCTGCAAAAGACATTGTTTAGAGAATGAAAAGACAAGCCAAAAACTAGGAGAAAATCTTTCCAAAACACATATGTGATAAGGATTGGTAGTCAAACTAGAAGTTTCCTGGGGAGGGCAAATTGTTCGTGCTCAGCTGCTAATGTAAAGGTTTGCAGTTCGAACCCACCCAGTGGCACCACAAAATAAAGTTCTGGTGATCTGCTTCGGTAAAGATTATAGCCAAGAAAACCCTATGGAACAGTTCTACTCTGTACAAAATCGACTCAATGGCATGGGTTTGGTTTTTTGGTTTTTTATTAAAAATATACAAAGAAGTCTTAAAACTCAACAGTAAGAAAGCAAAAAAAAAAAAAAAAAAAAAAAAACCAATTAGAAAATAAGCAAAAGATCTGAACAAACAGGTGGCAAATAGGCATATGAAAAGATGCTCAACATCATGTGTCATTTAAAAAGTACAATTCACAACAATGATAAGACACTACTACATATTAATTAGAGTGGCTAAAGTCCAAACCAACGACAATACCAGGGTGTGGAGCAACAGGAATTCTCAAGTCATTGCTGATGCGAATGCAAAATGGTACACCTAGTTTGGCAGTTTCTTACAAAATTGAACATACTTTTACCATATGATCTAGCGATTGCACTCCTTAGTATCTACCTAAATGAGCTGAAAACCTATGTCCACAGAAAAACCTGAACACAAATATTTATAACAGCTTTATTCCAAAACTGGAGGCAACCAAGAGACCCTTCAATAGGTCAATGGATAAGAAAAGTTGGTACATCCATACACTGGAATGTTACTTAGCAATAAAAAGAAATGAGCTATCGAAAGTCATGTAAAGACACGGCAGAACCTTAAATGAATATTGCTAAGTAAAAGTAGCCACTCCGAAAAATGCTACCTACTGTAAGATTCCAACTATATAACATTCTGGAAAAGGCAAAACTACATAGACAGCAAAAAGACCAGTGGTTGTCAGGTTTCAGGGTAGAGAGGAAGGGATGAGTAAGAGGAGCATAAGGAATTTTTAGGGCAGTGAAACTATTCTGTATGATATCATAATGGTGGATACATGACATTAAGCATTTGTAAATCCTAGAAAGTAAACAACACAAAGAGTGTACCCTAATGTAAACTATGGCTTTTTGTCAACAATAATGTATCAATATTGGTTGATCAAGTGTACAAATCTAGCACAGTAATACAAGATGCTATAATAGGAAAAACTGAAGTAGGGGGATAGGAGGAAACAGGAGTATATGGGAACTCTGCACTTTTCACTCAATTCTTCTGTAAACCTAAAACAGCTCTAAACAATAGGTAAGTGGTAACTTTTGTGAAGGCTAAGACAGTACACAATACTGGGGAGGCCAGCACAACTTGTACAAGGTAAGGTCATGGAAGCTCCATAGACACTTCCAAACTCCCTGAGGGACTGAATTGCTGGGTGGAGGGCTATGGGAACCATGGTCTCAGGGAACATCTAGCTCAATTGGCATAACACAGCTTGTAAAGAAAACGTTCTACATTCTACCTTGGTGAGTAGCGTCTGGGGTCTTAAAAGCCTGTGAGCAGCCATCTAAGATACTCCACTGGTCTCATCCTTCAAGAGCAAGGGAAAATGAAGAAAACTAAAGACACAAGGGGAAGATTAGTCCAAAGGACTAACAGACCACAACTACTATGGCCTCCACCAGACTGAGTCCAGTACAAGTAGATGATGCCCAGCTACCACCACTGACTGCTTTGGCAGGGATCACAATAGAGGGTCCCGGACAGAGCTGGAGAAAAACGTAGAACAAAATTCTAACTCACAAAAAAAGACCAGACTTACTGGCCTGAAACAGAGACTGGACAAATCCCAAGAATATGGCCCACGGACACTCCAGTAGTTCAGTAATGAAGTCACTCCTGAGGTTCACCCTTCAGCCAAAGATTAGACAGCCCCATAAAACAAAACAAGACTAATGGGGCACAACAGTCCAGGGACAAGGACTAGAAGGCAAGAGGGGACAGGAAAGCTGGTAATAGGGAACCCAAGGTCGAGAAGGGAGAGTGTTGACATGTCGTGGGGTTGTTAACCAATGTCTTAAAACAATATGTGTACTAACTGTTTAATAAGAAACTATTTGTTCTATAAACCTTCATCTAAAGTACAATAAAAACATATTACAAAGAATAAACTGGAAAAAAAAAAAGAACAAATAGAAGAGTCCTGTCCAAGCACACTAAAAAAAAACTGCTCTAAAAAAGAAAATCTATTTATTAAAAAACAAAAATGAATAAACAGATAATCAGATTAAAAAAAAAACAAACCCGTTGCGATCAAGTCAATTCTGACTCACAGCAACCCTATAGGACAGAGTAAACCTGCCCAACAGGGTTTCCAAGGCTGTAGTCTTTATGAAAGCAGACTACCACATCTTTCTCCTGCTAATGGCTGGTGGATTCAAACCGCTGACCTTTCAGTTAGCAGGGAGCGCATAACCACTGCACCACGAGGGCCCCTCTCAGACAGCTATAGGGTGTGTGAAATTACGAGATAGTTACAAAAAGGAAAAGCATAGTTATTCTGTCTTCTCGGAAAGGTGAGAATTAAAGAAAAGAACAGGTGGCAGTGTGCTGGCCTTGTTTTCCTTTTGTTTTTGAACGACTGTTCTCTGATCACCTCACTCATTTATTCATTCATAAAACCCAGCATCTACTGCATGCAGGCACTATACAAGGACCTGGGCATACAAAAATGCCTTTAACATAGGATCTGCCCTTATGGATCTTCTTCCCACAGACATGTGAAGGAGTCAGACAAGGAAGCAGGTGTGAATGGACAAGGCATGCTAAGCAATTGGTGAGACTTTTGTTGGATTATAATAAAGTGTGTGCTCAACAGGATGAAGGGAAAAGAAGTAAGTAGGGATGAGATAATAAAAAGCCTAGTATGTCATGATAAGGAGATTCAAATTTATCCTGTAAAAGGCAATAGCAAGCTACCAAAGGAAATAAAATGAATAGATTTAGTTTATAAGGGTATGATCCTCCATAAAAGAGAAAGTTGATCAATTTGACTACATGAAAATTAAAAAAAAAAAAAAGCTTGGCACAAACATCACAAACAAAATCAAAAGATATATGACAAAGTGAGAAAAATATTAACCACACATAATAGACAAGGGGCTAATTTTCTCATATACAGTGAAACCTGAGAAAGCCAGAATGCATGTAAGGTGGAAACCTATCAGAGAAGGAAAACTCAGATATTTTCCACTAATAGAGAGCAACAGTAAAGTAGTAGTTTTCCCCTGTTAAAGGCTGAAAACTTGTGAGATCTGGAAAAACAAGGCCATCCCGTCAAGTTCTGCTCTCAAACGTTTCACTGTAATAAAAATACTCTCAAGACCAGTAGAAAAAAAGAAAAATACACAAAAGATATGAACAGACACTTTACGGAAAAAAAATTACTAATGAGTTTCAAGTATGGGAAATGTGCTCCACCTCACTTAAAAGAAATTAAAATTCAAATTGACATAGCATATCCAAAGTTTGCAAATACACCTTATTGGTAGGGGCTGTGGGAAACAGGTACTGAGGGCAAGAAGCACTAGTACAAACTAAAAGAAGTACTTTACAACAACAACAAAAAAAGGTAGTATATCCCACTGTGATAGACAGCCTCTAAAATGGTCCCCAAGAGACCATGCTTTCAGGGGACATCTAGGTCAACTGGCATAACAAAGTTTATTAAGAAAATGTTCTGCATCCTACTTTGGTGAGTGGCGTCTGGCGTCTTAAAAGCTTGCAAGCGGCCATCTAAGATGCATCAGTTGGTCCCAACCACCTGGAGTAAAGGAGAATGAAGAACACCAAAGACACAAGGAAAGTAGTAGCCCAAGAGACAGAAAGGGCCACATAAACCAGAGACTTCATCAGCCTGAGACCAGAAGAACTAGATGGTGCCCAGCTACCACCAATGACCACCCTGACAGGGAACATAACAGAGAGTCCCAGATGGAGCAGGAGAAAGGTGGGGTGCAGAACTCAAATTCTAGTAAGAAGAGCAGACTTAATGGTCTGACTGAGACTGGAGGAGCCCTGGAAAGAATGGCCCCCAGATTCTCTATCAGCCCAGAACTAAAACAATTTCTGAGGCCAACTCTTCAGACAAAGATTGGGCTGGACTGTGGGACACAAAATGATACTCATGAAGAGTGTGCTTCTTAGGTCAAGTAGATACATGAGACTAAGGCAGCTTCTGTCCGGAGGTGAGATGAGAAGGCAGAGGTTAGGAGCTGGTTGAATGGACATGGAAAATCAGGGATGAAAAGGAGGAGTGTGCTGTCACAGGAGAGCGATTAGGGTCACATAACAATATATGTATAAATTTTTGTATAAGACACTAAATTAAAATGTAAACTTTCACTTAAACTACAACAATAAACAAAAAGAAAAGAAAAAAAAATGGTCCCCAAGAACCCCCACCTCCTGGCATCCATGCCTTTATATAAGTCTCTACCCTTGATTGTAGGCAGGACTTAGTGACTTTCTTCTAACTGAAAAAAATATGACAAAAGTGATGAGATGTCATTTCTGAAACTAGGTTACAAAGTACTCCGGCCTCCATCTCGCTCACACTGTCTTGCTTTCTGCCTTCCTCACTCTGAGGGACTCTAACTGCCACGTTGTTAGCAAATTCGAATTATGATTTTGTATAATGGAGTAAGCCTCAATGAGAATCACAGGAAGCCAACAAAGCTTTTTCAAGAACTGTATCAGCAAATCTCTGCCAGCTTGGACTGAAAGAGATAGAATGAAAAGTATAGAACAAAATAAAAAGATGTCATTGCTGTAGTTAGGTGCCGTCGAATCGGTTCCAACTCACAGCAGCCCCATGTACAACAAAACTGCCCAGTCCTGCACCATCCTCACAATTGTTGCTGTGCTTGAGCCCACTGTTGCAGCCACTTTGTCAACTGATCTCGTCAAGAGTCTTCCTTTTCTTGCTGACCCTCTACTTTACCAAGCATAATGTCCTTCTCCAGGGACTGGACCTTCCTGATAACATGCCCAAAGTACGTGAGACAAAGTCTCGCCATCTTCACTTCCAAGGAGCAATCTGGCTGTATTTCTTTCAAGACACACTTGTTCATTCTTCCAGCAGTCCATGGTATATTCAATATTCTTTGCCAATACCATAATTCAAAGACATCAATTCTTCTTCAGTCTTCCTTATTCACTGTCCAGCTTTCACACGCATACGAGGTGATTGAAAATACCACGGTTTGGGTCAGGCGCACCTTAGTCCTCAAAGTGGCACCTATACTTTTAAACATTTTAAAGAGGTCTTTTGCAGCAGATTTGTCCGATGCAATACAATTTGATTTCCTGACTGCTGCTTCCATGGGCATTGATTGTGGATCCAAGTAAATGAAATCCTTGACAATTTCAATCTTTTCTCCATTAATCATGATGTTGCTTATTGGTCCAGTTGTGAGGATTTTTGTTTTCTTTGTGTTGAGGTGTGATCCATACTGAAGGTTGCAGCCTTTGATCTTCATCAGTAAGTGCTTCAAGTCCTCTTCGCTTTGAGAAAGCACGGTTGTGTCATCTGCATATCACAGATTGTTAATGAATATCCCACTAATGCTGATGCTGCGTTCTTCATATAGCCCAGCATCTTAGATTATTTGCTCAGCATACGAATTGAATAAGTATGGTGAAAGGATACACTAATACACACCTTTCTTCGTTTTAAACCATGCAGTGTCCCCTTGCGCAGTTTCAATGACTGCCTCAGTCTCTGTACAGGTTCCTTCTGAGCACAATTAAGAGTTCTGCAATTCTCATTCTTCACAATGTTATCCTAATTTGTTACGATCCACACAGTCGAATGCCTCTGCATAGTCAATAAAACACAGGTAAACATCTTTCTGGTATTCTCTGTTTTAAGCCAAGCCATTTGACATCAGCAATGATATCCCTTATTCCACAGCCTCTTCTGAATCTGGCTTGAATTTCTGGCAGTTCCCTGTTTATGTACTACTGCAACCACTTTTGAATGATCTTCAGGAAAATTTTACTTGTGTGTGATATTAATAATATTGTTCAATAATTTCTGCATTCGTTGGATCACCTTTCTTTGGAACAGGCACAAAAATGGATTTCTTCCAGTCAGTTAGCCAGGTAGCTGTCTTCCAAATTTCTTGGTATAGATAAGTGAGTACCTCCAGCGCTGCATCCGTTTGTTGAAACATCTCAATTTGTATTCTGTCAATTCCTGAAGCCTTGTTTTTCACCAATGCCTCCAGTGCAACTTAGACTTCTTCCTTCGATATCATTGGTTCTTGATCACATGCTACTTCCTGAAATGGTCAGATGTTGACCAATTCTTTTTGGTACAGTGAGTCTGTATATTCCTTCCATCTGCTTTTGATGTTTCCTGCGTTATTCAATATTTTGCCCATAGAATCCTTCAAAATTACAATGCAAGTCTCGATTTTTTTTCTTCAGTTCTTTTCAGCTTGAGAAATGCTGAACAAAGATGCCAATGGATTCCAAAAATTCTACTGGCAGGAGCAGGCTGAACAGCTTCTCAGCTGGAACATATACTATCTTTCCTGAAAAGGAAAGGATGATTTCTTAGTTGTAACATGTGCTATCTTTTTTGAAAAAGAAAGGATGACTCAGAGGAAAAAACCAACTGCCTAGAGGGCAGAGACAAAAGCCATGAAGAAGTATTCCTAATGCTGAAAATTAGTCAAAGAATGTCTGTCTCAGTTATCTAGTGTTGCTATAACAGAAATACCACAAGTGGATAGCTTTAACAAAGAGAAATTTATACTCTCACAGTCTAGGAGGCTAGAAGTCCAAATTCAGGGTGTCACCTCCAGGGGAAGGCTTTCTCTCTATTGGCTCTGGTGGAAGGTCTGTGTCATCAGTCTTCCCCAGTCTAGGAGCTTCTCAGAGCAGGGACCTCGGGTCCAAAAGGACACACTCCCATCCTGGTTCTTCATTCTTGGTGGCATGAGGTCCCTCTGTCTGTCTGCTCACTTCTCTCTTTTATATCTCAAAAGAGATTGACTCAAGATACAACCTAATCTTGTAGATTGAGTCCTACTTCATTAATATAACTGCCTTTAATCCTGCCCCATTAACATCATAGAAGTAGGATTTACAACACATACAAAATCACATCAGATGGCAAAATGGTGAACAATCACACAATACTGGGAATCGTGGCCTAGCCAAGTTGACACACATTTTTGGGAGACACAACTCATTCCATAACAACATCCAACATTGACCTGAGTGGATTTCAGGATTGCAATAGACCATGGTGATTTCTTATTGCCCCCCATTTTCTCCCTCTTTGAACAAGGTAATTCAATGCCTGTACTACTACTGTATGTTGAGTATTGGGAGCGGGGGAAAGGCAAATAACTTGTGTCTTTAATTTTACAGATTTAAAATTGAGAGGAAATGCAGGAGTTGTACTTAAGGAACTATGTATGCCTGAGGAGCCTCATCTATGCCTGGACTTGACATAGATGAAGAAACTGTGGACCTGTAATTGAATAAGACTTTGGGGGATATTAGAAGGAAGTGAGTGTATTTTGTACATGGGAGAGACATAAATCATTGGGGGCAGAGGGAAGACTGTAGTAGACAGCCTCTAAAATGCCCCTCAATGATCCCTGCTTCCTGGTGTTTATGTCCTTGTGTAGTCCCCTCTGCTTGAATGTGGACTGGACCAAGTAAGTCCCTTCTAACCCCCACCCCTCAAAAAATATACATATGGCAAATGTGATGAGATGTTATTTCTAAGATTAGGCTACAAAATACTCTGGTTTCCATCTTAATAGCTCTCTCTTTCTCCTTTACTCACTTTGAGACATGCCAGATGCCACATTGTGAGTGCCCATGTAAAGTGGCTCATGCTGCAAGAAAACTGATGTCTCTAGCCAACATCCAGTGAGGACCTGAGGCCTGCCAATAGCCATGTAAGTGAGCATGGAAGCAGGTCCTTCACCAGTCAAATATTAAGATGACTACAGCCCCAGCTGACACCTTAATTGCAGCCTTGTAGGACTTTAATCTAGAGGATGAAGCTAACTCATGCCTGGAATCGTGATCCACAGAAACAATGAGATAATAAATGTTTATTGTTTTAAACCACTAATTTTGTGGGTAAACTGTTACATAGCAATAGATAACTAATGCACCCAATAGATAACTAATGAAGTAGCATTTATGTCCAGTATATATCTAAGCGATATATATTGAACTATGCTCTGAAAATAGAGAATTTTTTTAAAGAACTTTGCAATATTCGCAGTTAACCTTATGTTAGTCCTCCAAAAAAAAAAAGCCAAGAAGTAGAGTAAAATTATCTGATCAAAAGGGGAAAAACACTCTAGAAATATTTTATAAACTCTTAACAACACTTAAGACAAAAAGAAAATCAAAACTAAAGTTACATAATATCTAAAAACAAAAACAGAAGATCATATATCAGACTGTATCGGATATAGCTACAACAGTGCTCTGTGGAAAATTTATAACTTTATATGCATTTTTTAATTCATAAGTTACATATATAAAAATAAAGTTTAATTAAGTTTCAAATTCAAGAAATTGGGGGGGGGGGCACCAAGAAACCATTTAGCTAATGACTAGTTTAATCAAGAAACAGAGTAAACCGGCTGCTGTACAAATAAATAAAACATTAGAGTTGGGAAATAACAGATTAAGAGGAAATATACAAAGCATTATAACAGAGTTTTCCACAACTCTATATACATACTAGAAAATATTATTGAAATGGATGAATTTTAAGAAAACATAAAACATAAAAATGTATCCCAGAGAAGAGAGTAAATATAAATAGATTAAATACATTTAAAAATTTTAATTATCAAAGAGCTGCCCTTCCCCCTCAAAATGCACCAAACCAAGAAATTTTCAGTAATTCACTTTTTACTACTATTATTTAGCAGTGTTGTAGGAGTAGTTGATACAATCAGGCAAGAAAAAGAAAGAAGAGGTATTAAATTGGAAATGAAGCAGCAATACTATCATCATTTGTAGGTGATGATTATATTCCTGGAACATGAAGAGATTCAACTGAAAAATCACTTCGAATATCAAGAGAGACAAAAAAAAAAACTATTGAAAATGGCAAAAGATAAAATATTTGTACGTATGTACAAGAAATGGGCAAGTTCTACTTAAATGAAACCATTAATAGCTATTATTTATGTAAAGGTTCTAAAGTTAATAGCAAAATGCTGCTGTAGGACAAAAACAAAGGCTTTAATAAGTGGAAAGGCATATCCCATTCTTAGCAAGAAAGTTTTAATGTTTTGAAGATATCATGTCTCCCTAAACAAATCTATAATAAAGTTATTGAATAGAAATCACTGTTATGATGATAATGTTCTTATATTGGAGTAGCCACTAGCCCCATATGGCTATTTAGTACTTAAATATGGCTAGTATGATTGAGGAGGAGCCCTGGTGATGCAGTGGTTAAGAGCTTGGCTACTAACCAAAAAGTAATTGTTGAGAAAATTAATTTTAATTTAATTTTAACCATTTTAAATTTAAATTTAAATAGCCACAAGTGGCTAATGGCTACTCAGTTGCATAGCACAGGTCTACAAATTTAATATAACCACAATAAAAACAGAGGAATTTAAAAAGAAATCAGACAAGCTAATTCTAAAGTTAATAGAGAAAAATATACAAGAATAACTAAGAAAAATCTGTAAAAAAAAGAATTAGAGGTGATACCTATTGGGAGGCAACTCTCCATGGTTCTTGTATTTCTGTACAGCTTGTCAACAGATGCACAAACTCTTTGTTCAAGACTATCTTTTCTAAGATGTTTACCTAAATAACAGTTATTGGGAGGTGGGGCCAAGACGGCGGAGTAGTCAGATGCTTCCTGTGGACCCTCTTACAACAAAGACCCGAAAAAAACAAGTGATTCGATTATATGTGGCAATCTGAGAGCCCTGAACATCAAAGGCAGAGTTGAGGAATCGGATTGAGCGGCGGGGGAGAGAGATGTTTCGAAAGCAGCGAGGAATTCCCAGACCTGACATGTCGAGAGCCTAAGCCCTTTAGCCCAGAGCAGCTCGTGTAAGGTAGGCAAGCAGCGGTGCTCAGGAGCCGCGTTGTCCACACCAGGAGAGACCCAGCACCAGAGACTCTACATGGCCACCCAGAACCAGTGAGAAGGAGCCCTGGATTGGTGAAAGGTAAGTACTTGCAAACAGCTTACCATGCAGATCAAAAATATCCCCCTTAGGGAAAAACCTCTCTCCTATTTACCTCCCCACTCCCTGCTCTGCAATGGGTCCTGGATTAGCTTCAGCAATTGCTGAGTCCCCTGGGCTGGAGGTAGGATCCGTCACACGCCCAGAGCCATTCTTCCTGCCTTGGAAAGTGAACAAATTAACAAATGGGAAAAAATAAACTGCCAGCTCCACTATGCCAGGAACCCAGGGTAGGCACAGCTCCTTTGCCTAGGCACAGGCATAACGGATCCACAGACGTTGAGTGCCTTTCTCCCTGCGTAGACTTGTGTGGGCATATCGTAACACCTTAGGCCCTCATTACCACTGTACAACAGGGTATATCCCAGAACACTACAACTATTTCAGCTGTGAAGTGGCAGGTTCTTGACATTTGACACTGCTCTGCCCATTAAGTAAGGTCTTCACCTACCCACATCAGGGGCCTGAGGACTGGTGGCTCCACCCATGCCACCTAGCCACCAGCGATAGGGACCCATGGATAAGACATGCCCCCAAGTCCTTACAGCCAACAGCATTAGGTGCTCATAGTCTGGCTGCAAAACCTACCCACCTACGCGCTCTAGGGAACAGGGACATGCCTTTCTCCTGGACACTCGGGACAGCCGTCGGCCCCCTGCCTTGCTCAGAGTGTTTCTACCTGCTGCAGCCAGATGCCTGTGCCTACACCAATCACCCATGCCTGTATAATACTGTAAGTGAGAGCCTATACCACACACTTGGTGGCTATCTACCTGGGCACCTGAGCTGAATCCATTCAGGAGGATTGAGCAGATTCCTGAGCTCATATACCTAGTAACAGATCTAAACACCTGATGACAGGACGTTAGAGCTTCAAAGGTGCCAATAATCAAACTAGCTCATATGAGCAGCCTATTTGGGCATATCAAAACAAAATGAGATGCTAGGACACAGTAAGCAAACATAAAATAAATAAATATAATAACTTATTGATGGCTAGAAGACAACAGTCAATATCAAATCACATAAAGAGGCAATCCATGATGGCTTCAGCAAGCTCCCAAAACAAAGAATCAAGAAATCTTCCAGAGGAAGAGAACTTCTTGGAATTACCGGAGGTAGAATATAAAAGACTAACATACAGAACTCTTCAACAAATTAGGAAGGAAATTAAGCAAAACGCAGAAAACGCAATAGAGGAAATTAAAAAGATCAGAGAAGAGCATAATGACAAACTTAACAGGCTGCAAAAATCCATAGAGAGAGAGCAACCAGAAATCCAGAAGATGAACAATCAAATTTCAGAATTAGACAACTCAACAGAAAGTCACAGAAGCAGAATTGAGGCAATGGAAGTCAGAATTAGTGAGACTGAAGATAAAGCACCTGACACTAACTTATTATTTGAGGAAAAATCAGATAAAAGGATTTAAAAAGTGATGAAACCCTAAAAATTATGTGGGTCTCTATCAAGAGGAATAACCTATGAGTGATTGGAGTACAAGAATGGGGGCGGGGGGGGGGGGCGGATAACGGAAAATACAGAGAGAACTATTGAAGATTTGTTGGCAGAAAACTTCCCTGATATCGTGAAAGATGACAAGATATCTATCCAAGATGCTTATCGAACCCCACATAAGGTAGATCCCGAAAGAGAGTCACCAAGACGTATTATAATCGAACTTGCCAAAACCAAAGATAAAGAGAGAATTTTAAGAGCAGCTAGGGACAAACGAAAAGTCATCTACAAACGAGAGTCAATAAGAGTAAGCTCGGACTACTCAGCAGAAACCATGCAGTCAAGGCAATGGAATGACATACATAAAGCCTTGAAGGACAACAACTGCCAGACAAGAATTACATATCCAGAAAAACTGTCTCTCAAATATGATAGCAAAATTAGAGCATTTCCAGAGAAACAGAAGTTTAGGGGATTTGCAAAACCTAAACCAAAATTACAAGAAATACTAAAGGGAGTCCTCTGGTTAGAAAATCAGTAACATCAGAAAACAACCCATGACTAGAACAAGGGACAGAGCAACTAGATATCAACCCAGATAGGGAAGTCACAAAAGTAAATCAAAGCTAAAACACTGAAAATAGGGAAACAGATGTCAATATCTAAAAGATGACAACATTAAAACAAAAAAAAGGGACTTAAAAAAATATAGACATAGATTTTCCATATGGAGAAGAAGGCGATATAAAGAAATAAAAGACTGGTATAAACTTAGAAAAACAGGGGTAAATATTAAGGTAACCACAAAGGAAACTAACAATCCTATAAGTCTAAATAAAAAACTAGAAAAATATAAAGACTCAGCAAACACAAAATCAACAACAATGAAAAAGATAAAAAGAAAATACATAAAGAAGAGTGACTCAGCACAGAAAATTAAATAGAACAAAGAAACTGTGAACAACACACAAAAAAAGACATCAAAATGACAGCACTAAACTCATACCTATCAATAACTACGCTGAATGTAAATGGACTAAATGCACCAACAGAGAGAGAGTGGCAGACTGGATAAAAAAATACAATCTGTCTATATGCTGCTTACAAGAGACACACCTTAGATTCAAAGACACATACAAACTAAAACCCAAAGGATGGAAAAAATATATATCAAGCAAACAACACTCAAAAAAGAGCAAGAGTGGCAATATTAATCTCTGGCAAAATAGACTTTAAAGTAAAATCCACCACGAAGGATGAGGAAGGACACTATATAATGATTAAACGGTCAGTACACGAGGACATAACTATAATAAATATTTACGCACCCAATGACAGGGCTCCAAAATACATAAAACAAACTCTAACGGCGCTGAAAAGAGAGATAGACAGCTACACAATAGCAGTAGGAGACTTCACACTACTTTCGGTGAAGGACAGAACATTCAGAAAGAAGCTCAACAAAGACATGGAAGAGCTGAATGCTACAATCAACCAACTTGATCTCATAAATATATACTGAATACTCTACCCAACAGCAGCCAAGTATACGTTCTCTTCCAATGCATCTGGAACATTCTCCAGAACAGACTGCATTTTAGGCCACAAAGCAAGCTTTAACAGAATCCAAAGCATCGAAATATTACAAAACATCTTTTCTGACCATAAAGCCATAAAAGTGGAAATCAACAACAGAAAAAGCAAGGAAAAAAATCAAACACAGGGAAACTGAATAACACCTTGCTCAAAAACTACTGGGTTATAGAAGAAATTAAGGATGGAATAAAGAAATTCATAGAATAAACGAGAATGAAAACACATCCTACCAGAACTTCTGGGACACAGCAAAAGCAGTGCTCAGAGGTCAGTTATAGCAATAAATGCACACATCCAAAAAAGAAGAAAGGGCAATTAATCAAAACATTAACCCTACAACTGGAACAAGTAGAAAGAGAGTAGCAAAAGAAGCCCTTGGGCACCAGAAGAAAGGAAATAATAAGAATTAGAGCAGAATTAAATGAAATAGAGAATAGAAAAACAATGGAAAGAGTTGACAAGACCAAAAGCTGGTTCTTTGAAGAGATCAACAAAACTGATAAACCATTGGCCACACTGACAAAAGAAAAACAGGGGAGGAAGCAGATAGCCTGTATAAGAAATGAGATGGGGGATAGCACAACAGGACCCAACTGAAATTAAAAGAATTATAACGAACACTATGAAATATTGTACTCTAACAAATTTGAAAACCTAGAGGAAATGGACAAATTTCTAGAAACTCACTACCTACCTAAACCAACACAGAGTTAGAACAACTAAATAAACCCATAACAAAAAAAGAGATTAAAAAGGTAATTTAAAAACTCCCAAGAAAATAAAGTCCTGGCCCTGGCGGTTTCACTGGAGAATTGTACCAAATTTTCAGAGAAGAGTTGACACCACTACTACTAAAGGTATTTTAGAGCGTAGAAAAGGATGCAATACTCCCAAACTCATTCTATGAAGCCAGCATAACCCTGATACCAAAACCAGGTAAAGACACCACAAAAAAAGAAAATTACAGACCAATATCCCTCATGAACATTGATGTAAAAATCCTCAACAAAATTCTAGCCAATAGAATTCAGCAACATATCAAAAAAAATAAATAATTCACCATGATCAAGTGGGATTTATACTAGGTATGCAGGGATGGTTCAACATTAGAAAAACAATCAACATAATCCATCACATAAATAAAACAAAAGACAAGAGCCACATGATCTTATCAATCCATGCAGAAAAGGCAATTGACAAAGTCTAACACCCATTCAGGATAAAAACTCTCAATAAAATATGAATAGAAGGGAAATTCCTCAGTATAATTAAGGGCATTTATACAAAGCCAACAGCCAACATCATCCTAAATTAAGAGAGCTTGAAAGGATCCTCCTTGAGAACGGGAACCAGACAAGGATGCCCTGTGTCACCACTCTTATTCAACATTGTGCTGGAGGTCCTAGCCAGAGCAATTAGGCTAGAAAGAGAAATAAAGCGTATCCAAATTGGTAGGGAAGAATTCAAAGTATCTCTATTTGCAGATGATATGATCTTAAACACAGAAAACCCCAAAGAATCCACAAGAAAACTACCGGAACTATTAGAAGATTTCAGCAAAGTATCAGTATACAAGCTAAACATACAAAAATCAGTTGAATTCCTCTACACCAACAAAGAGAATTTCGAAGAGGAAATCACCGAATCAATACCATTTACAATAGCCCCCAAGAAGATAAAATACTTAGGAATAAATCTAACCAGAGATGTAAAGGACCTATACAGTGAAAACTACAAGACACTACTGCAAGAAACCAAAAGAGACCTGCATAAGTGGAAAAACATACCTTGCTCATGGATACGTAGACTCAACATTGTGAAAATGTCAATACTACCCAAAATGATCTACAGGTACAATGCAATCCCGATGTAAAATCCAAAGGCATTTTTTAGTGAGATGGAGAAACAAATCACTGACTTCATATGGAAAGGGAAGAGGCCCCAGAGAAGTAAGGCATTACTGAAGAAGAACAAAGAGGGAGGCCTCACACTACCCGATTTTAGAACCTATTATACCACCAAGGTAGTCAAAACAGCCTGGTACTGGTACAACAACAGATACATAGACCAGTGGAACAGAATTGGGAATCCAGACATAAACTCATCTACCTACGAGCAGCTGATATTTGACAAAGGCCCAAAGTCCATTAATTGGAGAAAAGACAGTCTCTTTAACAAATGGTGCTGGCGTAACTGGATATCCATCTGCAAAAAACTGAAACAAGACCTATACCTCACACCATGCACAAAACTAACTCAAAATGGATCAAAGACTTAAATATAAAATTGAAAATGATAAAGATCATGGAAGAAAAAATAGGGACAACACTAGGAGCCCTAATACATGGCATAAACACAATATAAACCATAAGTAACAATGCACAAACACCAGAAGAGAAACTAGATAACTGGGAGCTCCTAAAAATCAAACATTTATGCTCATCAAAAGACTTTATCAAAGAATAAAAAGACAACCTTCCGACTGGGAAAAAATTTTTGGCTATGACAAATCCGATCAGTATCTAATCTCTAAAATCTACAAAATACTGCAAAACCTCAACAACAAAAAGACAAATAACCTAATTAAAAAATCGGCAAAGGATATGAGCAGGCACTTCACCAAAAAAGATATTCAGGCAGCTAACAGACACATGAGGAAATGCTCATGATCATTAGTCATTAGAGAAATGCAAATCAAAACCACAATGAGATACCATCTCACCCCAACAAGGCTAGCATTAATTCCAAAAACACCAAATAATAAATGTTGGAGAGGTTATGGAGAGACTGTAACACTTATACACTGTTGGTGGGAATGTAAAATGGTACAATCACTTTGGAAATTGATTTGGCACTTCCTTAAAAAGCTACAAATAGAAGTACCACACGATCCAGCTATTCCGCTCCTTGGAATATATCCTAGAGAAATAACAGCCATCGCACAAATAGATATATGCACACCCATGTTCATTGCAGCACTGTTCACAATAGCAAAACGATGGAAAAAACTTAGGTGCCCATCAACGGACGAATGGATAAACAAATTATGGTATATCCACACAATGGAATACTACCCAATGATAAGGAACAACGATGAAGCCATGAAACATAGCATGGAGGAAGCTGGATATGCTGAGTGAATTTAGTCAGTCACAGAAGGACAAATATTGTATAAGACCACTATCAGAAGAACTAAAGAAAAGGTTTAAACACAGAAGAAAACATTCTTTGATGGTTATGAGGGTGGGGAGGGAGGGAGAGGGGCATTCACTAACTAGATAGTAGATAAGAATTATCTTAGGTGAAGGGAAGGACAGCACACACTACAGGGGAATTCAGCACAACTGGACTAAACCAAAGCTAAGAAGTTTCCTGAATACAGTCAAACACTTTGAGGGACACAGTAGCAGGGGTAGGGGTCTGTGGACCATGCTTGCAGGGGACATCTAGGTCGACTGGCAGAACAAAGCTTATTAAGAAAATGTTCTGCATCCTACTTTGGTGAGTGGCGTCTGGGGTCTTAAAAGCTTGCAAGCGGCCATCTAAGATGCATCAATTGGTCCCAACTACTTGGAGTAAAGGAGAATGAAGAACACCACAGACACAAGGAAAGTAGTAGCCCAAGAGACAGAAAGGGCCATATAAACCAGAGACTTCATCAGCCTGAGACCAGAAGAACTAGATGGTGCCTGGCTACCACCAACTACTGTCATGACAGGGCACACAACAGAGAGTCCTGGATGGAGCAGGAGAAAGGTGGAGTGCAGAACTCAAATTCTAGTAAGAAGACTAGACTTAACGGTCTGACTGAGACTGGATGAACCCCAGAAAGCATGGCCCCTGGATTCTCTATCAGCCCAGAACTAAAACAATTTCTGAGGCCAACTCTTCAGACAGGGATTGGACTGGACTGTGGGACATAAAGTGATACTTGTGAGGAGTGTACCTCTTTTGGAACTCTAGGACACCTAGTTCAACCAGGGGAGTGCTTGATGAAGGGATAAGTTGCTCATCCTTCCTAGGTGAACCACATGTACCAACCAATTGCCATCCCCCATCCCCACTGTGATGGTGGGGATAGTGGCCTGTGTTCCTAAAGCAGCTGCCTGCTGCTAGGGTGGGTAATGAGAACCTTGTCCTCCCAGGATTTGAGACTGCACAGTTAGCAAAATTAGGTTGGTCTGCCTTTATTGCTATTTACCTTAAATGTAAATAGTTAAACACTCCAGTCGAAAGGTAAAGAATGGCAGAATCGATACAAACCATAATCCAGCTATATGTTATCTACAAGACACACATCTTAGGCCCAAAGACACAAAAAGGTTGACAGTGAAAGGATCAAAAATATATATATATATTCCATACAAATTGTAAACCAAAAGAGCTGAGGTGGCTATGTTGATATCAGACAAAACAGACTTTAAGTCAAAATCAGTTATAAGAGACAAAGGACACTATATAAAAAGGCCAATTCATCAAGAATATATAATAATTATATATGAACCTAACATCAGAGCCCCAAAATAAGTAAACAGTGACAAAACTGAAGGGAAAACAGATAGTTCAAAATAATGGTTGGAGACTTCAATACGCCACTTTCAATAATGGACAGAACATATAAGAAGATTAATAACAAAAAAGGATTTGAACACATTATAAACTATCTAGCCCTAACAGACATATAGAATACTCCACTCAACATCAAAACAATATGAATTCTTCACCAGTGCACATGGATCATTCTCCAGATAGACTATATGCTAGGCCACAAAACAAGTCTCAATAAATTTAAAAAGATTTAAATCATACATACTATCTTCTCCCGCAACATGGAATGAAACTAGAAATTAATAACAAAAGGGAAACTGGAAAATACAAAACTATGTGGAAATTAAACACTATTAACCAACCAATGGGTCAAGCAAGAAATCAACAGAGAAATCAGAAAATACTTAAGAGTCAAATGAAAATGAAAACACAATATACTAAAACTTATGGGATGAAGTGAAGGCAATGCTCAGAGGGAAATTTATAACAGTAAAGACCTATATTAAAAAAAGAAGAAAGATCTCAAATTAATAACTTAATTATACAACTTAAGGAAACTAGACAAAAAATGATAAAATCAAGCCCAAAGCTTCCAGAAGGAAGGAAATAACTATCAGAGCAGAAATAAACAGAAAATTAAAAAAACAAGAGAAAAATCAATAAAACCATAAATTGGCTCTTTGAAAAGATTAATAAAATCAAAAAACTTCCAGCTAGACTGACTCAGAAAAAAAAGAAAGAAAATGCAAAGAACTAAAATCAGAAATGAAAACAGACATTACAATCGATTCTACAGAAATAAAAATAATCCTAACAGAATACTACGAACAAAAATACACCGACAAATTAGATAACTTAGACAAAGCAGACAAATTCCTAGAAACACAAAAACCTAAGTTGTCTTAAGAAGAAATTGAAAATGTCAACAGACCCACAACAAGTGAAGAAATTGAATAAGTAATCAAAAACCTAGCAACAATAACAACAACAAAAAAAGTCCTGGACCAGATACCATCAGTAGAGAATTCCACCAAACATTCAAAGAAGAATTGACACCAATCCTTCTTAAACTCTTCCAAAAAACAGAAGAGGAGGGAACACTTCCTAACTCATTCCAGGAAGCAGGCATTGCCCTGATACCAAAGCCAAACAAAAACGCCAGAAAACTACAGACCAATTTGATCCCTTCTGAATATAGATGCAAAAATCCTCAGCGAAACACTAGCAAACTGAATGCAAAAGCATATTCGAGGGATTATACAGTGTGACCAAGAAGGATTTATTCTAGGAATGCAAGGGTGGTTCAACATTAGAAAATCAATCAATGTAATATACTACATTAACAGATCAAAGGAAAAGAACCACATGATCATCTAGACACAAAAAGGCATCTGATGAACTCTAACACCCTTTCATGATAAAAAACATTCAACAAACAAGAAATAGAAAGGAAATTCTTCAATATGATAAAGTACAATTATGAAAAACTCACAGCTAATATCATAGTCAGTGGAGAGAGATGAGAGTTTTCCCCTTATGATCAGGAATAAGACAAAGATGGCTCTCAACACTGCTATTCAATATTGTGTTGGTAGTCCTAGGCAGAGCAATTAGGCATGAAAAAGAAAGAAAAGGTAACCAAATCAAGAAGGAAAAAGTATAACTATCTCTCTATTTGCAGATGACATGATCCTGTTTACAGAAAATCCCAAAAAATCCACAAGAAACAGCTAATGGATTCAGCAAAGTTGCAGGCTACAAGGTTGATGTTGGCTTTTTATATACCAGAAATGAACAATCTGAAAAGGATATTAAGAAAATAAATCCATTTACAAGAACAGCTAGAGGAATAAAATATCTAGAAATAAATTTAACCAGGAGATGAAAGACTTGTACACTGAAAATTATAAAACATTGCTGAAAGAAATTAAAGAAGACATAAATAAATGGAAAGACATTCTGTGTTCATGGATTAGAAGACTTAATATTGCTAAGATGTCAATACTACCCAAAGCGATCTATAGATTCAATACAATCCCCATCAAAATTCCAACAGCCTTCTTTGCAGAAATGGCAAGGCCAATCTACAAACCTATGTGGAAGTCAAGGGGTTCTGAATAGCCAAAGCAATCTTGAACAAGAAGAACCAAGTAGTAGGACTATATATCCGAGTTTTAAGATATAATATAAAGCTACACTAATCAAAATAGCCTGGTACTGGGAAAATAATAGACACATAGACCAATGATGTAGGATTAGGAGTCCAGAAATAAACCCATATATCTAAGGCCAGTTGATTCTTAACAAGGATATTAAGTCCTTATAATGGGGAAAGAACAGTCTCTTCAATAAAAGGTGCTGGGACTACATGCAAAAGAATAAAGTTGGAACCATGCCTCACACTGTATATTAAAATTAACCTAAGATGAATCAATGACCTAAGTATAAGAACTAAAACCATAAAAATCTTAGAACAAAACATAGGAGCAATGCTTTAAAAACTAGTTTTTGACAATGGATTCATGGATATGACACCAAAAGCATGAGTAACAAAAGACAAAATAGGCAAATTAGACTTCATCAAAATTAAAGACTTCTGTGCGTCAAACGACTTTATCAACAAAGTAAAGAGACAACCTACAGATAGGGAGAAAATACTTGGGAACCATGTTTCTGATAAGGGTTTAATATCCAGAATACACAAAGAACCCCCTACAACTCAATAAGAAAACAAGCAATCCAATTTAAAAATGGACAAAGGACTTGAATAGACATTTAAACAAAGAGTGTATACAAATGGTCAATAAGTACCTGAAAAGATACTCAGTGTCATTAGTCATTAGGGAAATATAAATCAAAACCACAGTGAGGTATCACTTCATCCCCACTAGGATGGCTATTATCAGAAAAACAGAAAGTAACAAGTGTTGGTGAGGATGCAGAGAAATTACAACCCTCATTCACTGCCAGTGGGGACTGTAAAATGGTGCAGCTGCTGTGAAAAACAGTCGAGTGGCTCCTCAAAAAGTCAAATGCATAGTGCTTGCCTCAGTAGCACATATACTAAAATTGGAATGATACAGAGAAGATAAGCACAGCCCCTGCGTAAAGATGACATGCAAATTTGTGAAGCGTTCCATATTTTTTTTTAAAAAAAAGGTTAAACATAGAATTACCATATGACTCAGCAACTCCACTCCTAGGCATATACCCAAAAGATTTGAAAGCAGGGACTTAAAAAGATACACGTACACCAATGTTCACTGCAGCACTATTCACAATATCCAAAAGGTGGAAACAACCTGAATGTTCATCAACAGATGAATGGATAAACAAAATGTGGTATACATACAGTGGAATTATTCAGCCATAAAGAGAAATGAAGTTCTGACACATGCTACAATGTTGATAAACCTTGAAAACATTACGCTGAAATACCTAGAATAGGCAAATGCACAGAGACCAAAGTTTATTAATGGATATTAGGGGTGGGAGGGAGGAGGCATTGCGGAGGTATTGCTTAAGGTGTACTGAGTTTCTGTAAGGCCAACGAAAAAATTGGGAAATGGATAGTGGTTATAGCTGCACAACATGGGGAATGTAATTAATGTCACTGAATTGTACACATAAAAATGTTTGAAAAGGCAAATATTTTGTTATATATATTTTATCACAAAAAAAAATTTCTTTTTGAAGTCTACCTTACAGTGCCACTGCAACTGTGAATAAACCTGGGGGTCATTTCCATGTTCCTGAATGTACAATTGGAATTTACATACTTGGCAAGTGGAGTAAATCTTACATGGGATCATGGCCTGTGGGGTAAGTGTTGGGAAAGGCCAATAAAAGACTCTGAAACTGTACTACCCAACCTGAATAGTTATTCAAGAACAACATCAAAGATCTAAAGAATAAAAGGGCAGTGGTCCCTATGGTGTTCCATATCACACCTGTTTAATTTGTCAATCTTACCCTTGTATTACATGTATGAATCCTGGAGTATGATTGTGGACAACTGCATATTCAACCAAGCAGTAGTCCTGTGTGCAACAGGGGGTACGGTGAGGTGGGCAAATCCCACCTTCATTGCTAACTGCATGGTAAAGATGAGCATAAATTCAATCCCGAAAATGTGGATAAGGATCCAGTCCTCACCTTTCCACTTCTTCATCCTCGTCACCAGCCACACAAAACAACACTCTCTGGGAGGTTGTGGTCTCAGAGCTAGGTCAGAGTACACAAGTTAAAAGGACACCATCCTTCAGATCAATTGCCTGCACAGCTTTCTCTGACCCTAGCCACCCAGAGCTACCTCAGAGCACACAAGATAAAAGGACACAGTCCTTCTGACTGCCAAATGGGCAGATGCTAGCCATAAGCTTGGGGAGTCTACCTGACACCCCAAACTTCTGCCCAGCTAGTTCCTACTGTCCCCTTTGGGTTCAATAATTCACTGGAACAACTCACAGAACTCACAGAAAGCATACTATTTGTACAACTACTGATTTATTATAATCAGAAAGGATACAGACAAAGATAAACATAGGGTGAGGTCCAGGAGGGGTCCCAGTGCAGAGCTTCTCTATCCCCAGGGATGCACAACCCACTCCCATGCATGGATGTCTTCCACCAACAAGAAAGCCCAAGGAACATCCATGTCCGAGGCCTTAATCTAGCCTCCTTGCAAAGTCATGATTGAGGGCTGCTCACTGCACAGTCATGATTGAGACCTCACTGAAAATGTATGGTTGATCAAATACTGTTCCCCTCCCTTCCCGAGGTTAGCTGACTGGGTGATCTGTGTAGCCTGGCCAGCCCCCTCCTCATTTGCACAAATTCTCAAGTGCTGTCTGGTGGTTTTAGATAACAAGGGCACCTCAATTACCAAGGAAATTCCAAGGATTATCTCTCAGGAACCAAGGACAAAAGGTCAACTTATTTTAGGTAACTAATTCATTACCACACAAGCCCCAATTGCAGTTGCCATGGAGATCATGGTACTGTTGCTAAAGCAGATGAATACAGTCTTGGGTACATAGAATATGGGTATATTTAATATATTCTTTTCTAATCCAGTCAAGAAAAAGTATCAGAAATAGTTGGCATTTACATGGAAAGGACAACAATATTCATTTACAGGTTTGCCCCAGGGCTATGTTAACTCTTCCACCCCTGTTGTAATATAGTACACAGATTTGGAGTAACTAAGCATCCCACAAAATCATCCACAGTTTATTACGTTGATGACATCATACTGATCAGGCAGGATTAAAAAAATGGGTAACTAGCATGCTGGAAGCCTAGCTAAGATAAAGGTACTTCCGGGATTATTAATAAATCCTACAAAGATTCAGGGACCTACAACTTCAGTAAAGTTTTTAAGGGCCCAGTGGTCAGAGGCATGCTGGGACATCCCCTCCAAAGTAAAGACAAATTGCCTCATCTTGTATGTTATATCACAAAAAAAGAGGTATAATGACTATTAGGCCTCTTCAGATACTGGAGACCGTACATTCCACGACTAGGAATACTGCTCTAGCCCCTGTATCAGGTAATACAGCAGGCTGCCAGTTTTGAGTAGGGCCAGAAACCATCACTCATATGTTAGTTTGTTGTACTGTGGTGACTTGTGTATTGCTATGATGTTGGAGGAGGCTGGTGGTGCAATGGTTAAGTGTTCAGCTGCTAACTGAAAGGCTGGCAGTTCAAATCCACCACTTGCTTCTTGGAAACCCTATTGGGCAGTTCTACTCTGTCCTACAGGGTCGCTATGAGTCGGAATCGACTCGACGGCAACATTTTTTTGTTTTATGATGTTGGAAGCTATGCCACCAGTATTTCAAATACCAGCAGGGTCATTCATGGTAGGCAGGTTTCAGTGGTACTTCTAGAATAATACAGATTAGGAAGAAGGTCTGGTGATCTCCTCTCAAGTTACACAATGAAAACCCTGTGGATCAGAGAATATTTGTCAGAGACTTCCACCGGCTTATTGTAGATGCATCATCAGGAGAAACCAACCATTGGAGAAAGACATTATGTTTGGTAACACAGAGGTCCAACTAAGGCAAGGCAAATCCCAGTGAGATGGATTGATACAATGGCTGCAACAACTGACTCAAATATACCAATAATTATGAAGATGCTGCAGGACCAGGCAATGTTTCGTTCTGTTATACATGGGGTAGCCATAAATTGAAGCCGACTCAATGGCAACTAATAACCACCACCAAAACTAGGAACCACAAAGAGTTCTGTAGATAATATGGGCTGTATAACAAGCAGTCAGGCCACTTGAATCATACAATCCAGAAGGCCTTATGGCGCTAAAAGTATCAGTTGTGATAAAAGGTGCAGCGTGGGGTTTATAGCAAGCCTTCAAAGAAGAATCACAACATCGGCTCTGACAGAGTTGGAATACTTGACCATAGGACACCTAATGACCTTGTGTCCAGGACTGCTGAATGCAGCAAGTCATAAAGTTAAGTTGTCCCACCAGCAATCCATTATAAAATAGGAATAGTACATAGAAGACAATCACAAAAAGTACATGTCATGGTTTGAATTATGTCCCCCAAAAAATGTGTGTATCAATTTGGCTAGGCCATGATTCCTGGTACTGTGTGATTTTCCTGTATGTTGTAAACCTGCCTTTATGATGTTAATGAGGGAGGATGGGTGGCAGTTGTGTTAGTAAGGCAGGATTGTGTCCTGAGGCAATCTCTTGGGATATAAAAGACAGAAGTGAGCAGTGAGACAGGGGGACCTCATACCACCAAGAAAGTAGTGCCGGGAGCAGAGCGCGTCCTTTGGACCGGGCTCCCTGCACAGAGAAGCTCCTAGTCTGGGGGAACACTGATGAGAAGGCCTAGAGAGAGAAAGCCTTCCCCTGGAGCTGACACCCTGAATTTGGACTTTTAGCCTACTTTACTGTAAGGAAATAAACTTCTCTTCGTTAAAACCATCCACTTGTGGTATTTCTGTTATGGCAGCACTAGATGACTAAGACATGAGCAGGTAGATCATACTCCCATATCACCCACCACGGTTCACATCTATAGTAAATTAATGAATTAAATACAAGCCAAAAAAAAAGGAGGGCAGCTACATTACATCCTTATTCAGAGATGGCGTTAAAAGATAGTAGAGAGGGTAAATCTTATTGGTGGTTAGAGCTTCAGGCAGTGGTTATCTTTGTTGTAAGGAAGAAGTAGCTAAGAACATATAGGGACTCACACGCGGTAGAAAATAGTGTCGCTGCTGGTTCTGGACCTGGAAAGAAAAAGACTGAAAGATCAGAGACAAGGAGTTCTGGGGCAGAACATATGTATAGACCTATGAAAGCGGACATGAAGTATGAAGATTTTTGTATTACACATTAATATTCACTAGGAAGCATCTACCATGGAAGAGGCACAAAACAACCAAGCAGACAAAAAGACTTGGCCAGTTAATATTAGCCAGTGCCCACCCCAGCACAATGAGGTCAATGAATAAAATGACTGGAGTGGCAGAAATGAAGGCTATACAAGGAACCAATAGCATGGACTTTCATTTACAAAGGCCAATCTAGCCACTGTTGTCTCTGAATGTCCAACTTGTCAGCAGCAGACACCAATACTGAGCCTGGTAAGGCAACTAGCTAGTAGATAGAAAGTTAATTACATTGGACTCCTTTTATCCTTGGAAAGGCCAGCAGGTTTTTCTCACAAGGATACTGATTCCAGATACTGGCTTAACTTTGCTGACTACGGGGACTCAGCCAGTATTACCATCCAGGGGCTTAAGGAGTACCCAACCTACAGTCATGGAATCCCACACAATATAGCATCAAATTGGGGAGCACATTTTATAGTGAAGGGGTTCCAGATGTGGGCCCATGGAACCAATGGTTGTATCAGTTACTATACCAACTAGAAGCTGCCAGCCTCACAGAGCATTGGAATAGTCTGCTGAAGACAAAGCTCAAGTGCCAGCTCAGAAGTAATACCCTTATTGGGTGGGAAACTATCACCCAGGTAATGGTACACACATTGAATCAGAAAGCTTTATATGGCACTTATTTCCTATACAGAACACAAGGATCCAGGAACCAAGAGGTGGAAATAAGAGGGGTCTGAGTTACCATTACTCCCAATAACCCACCAGGGGATTTTGTGCTTCCCATCCCCACAACTCTGGGCACTGCAGAGTTAAAAGTCCAGGCCCCCAAAGAGTGGACACTCTCAACAGGAGATAAAGTAAGAATTCCACCAAATTGATTTTTTGAACTGTAAAATATAGTTGTCTCCTGAGAATGTTAGGCTTTGTTATGGATTAAATTGTGTTCCCCCCAAAATATGTTGAAATCCTAACCCCTATCCTATGGATGTAATCCTGTTTGGAAATAAGGTTTTCTTTGTTATGTTAGATGATACCTAGGTAGGATGGGCTCTAATTTTAGTTACTTCTGAATTATAAAAAGAACAGATTAGATACAGAGATCTGCACAAATGGGGTAGGGGAGGGGGGCAGACTCCATATGAGGATTATCTACAAGCCAAGGAACCAAGGAATGCCAAGGACTACCTACAAGAAAGGAATCAACAAAGCTGAAACCCTGATTTGAACTTTAGCCTCCAGAACTGTGAGAAAATAAATTTCTAAATTTCTGTTCTTTAAAGCTACCTGCTGTGGTATTTGTGTTACAGCAGCAGTAGGAAATTAAGATAGGGTCTTTGTAAGAGGAGTCACTACCTTGTCAGGGAAAATTATTCTTAATCAAGAGAAGAAACCAGGGCTTTTGTTACACAGTGGGGCAGAAAGGAATATGAGTAGACTCAGGTGACCCAACTGGGCATCTCTTGGTATTTTCTTGCCCACTTGTGACTGTGAATTGTCAAGAGCACCAACTCCAGCTTAACCAGAGTATAGTTAGCAAGGGCTCAGACCTCTCTGAGTAATGAGGGTTTGGGAGACACCTTCAGGCAAGTGACTGAGACCAGCAAAAGTAGTAGCTAAGGGTGAGGGGAATTTAGAATAGGATAGTAAAGGATTGAGATAACAAGTACTAGTTGTAGTCCTGAAACCAGCTGCAGTGGTGGAGGCTATAGTTCATTCCTCTATTTCCCTCTTCTAAGTTTCCCATCAGGAAGAGAGGCCCACCAGAGTCCTGAAGGAACTGCTCCCCTCAGGTGCATGGAAAAGTAGATCTACAAAATACAAGGGGTGGACTGTGGCAGACATGGAGATGTGCTACTCAGATCACCCTTTAAGAAAGGATTTGCTGTCCAGCTGTGAGCAATGTGGTTAGCTGACAGCCTCCAGCTGTTAGTTTCAGTAGGGTCTGCCTCAGGTTTTGAAGCAAGGTCACACTTTTCTCAGGGCAGTACCTGGTCAATGGCTGAACTAGGTGGTATGTACAAGGGCCAAGGCATTTCCATCAAATGCCGGACTCCACTATAGGTGAACTTTGCTTATTGTGCTGGCAGAGACTGAAGTCAAGTTAGTATTTACATTCTTTTCTGTGGCTGTTGTAACAAATTACCACAATCTGGGTGGCTTTAAAAACAGAAATTTATTGTCTCACAGTTCTGGAGGTCAGAAGTCCAAAATCCATATAACTGGGCCAAAATCACTCCCTCCAGGGGCTCTAGGGGAGAATTCATTCCTTGCCTTTTCCAGCTTCTGGTGGCTGCTGACATTCCTTGGCTTGAGGCCACATCAGTACAATCTCTGCCTCCATTTTCATATCACCTCCTCTTCTCTGTGTGTCAAATCTTGTTTTCCTCTTATAAGGACATATGTGATGGCATTTAGGGCCCATGCAGGATAATCTCCCTATCTCAAGATCCTTAAACCGATTACATCTGCAAAAACACCTTTTCATTGTAAGGTAATATTTACATGTTTCAGGTATTAGAACTTGATATCTTTGTTGTTATCAGTTGCCGTCAATTTGGTTCCGAGTGACCCTATGTACAACAGAACGAAACACTGCCTAGTCCTGCGCCATCCTCACAATTATTGCTGTGCTTGAGCCCCTTGTTGCAGCCACTGTGTCAGTCCATCTCATTGAAGGTTTTCCTCTTTTGGGCAGACCATCTACTTTACCAAGCATGACGTCCTTCTCCAGGGAACTGGCCCTCCTGATAACATGTCCAAAGAATGTGAGACCAAGACTCACCATCCCCACTTTTAAGGAGCATTCTGGCTGTACTTCTTCCAAGACAGATTTGTTTGTTCTTCTGGCAGCACACAGTATATTCAATATTCTTCACCAACATCACAATTTAGGCATCAATTCTTCTTCCGTCTTCCTTATTCATTGCCCAGCTTTCACATGCATATGAGGCGATTGAAAATACTATAACCTGGGTCAGGTGCACCTAAGTCCTCAAAGTGACATCTTTGCTTTGCAACACTTTAAAGAAATCTTTTGCAGCAGATTTGCCCAATGCAATACATCATTTGATTTCTTGATGGCTGCTTCCATGGGCATTGATTGTGGATCCAAATACAGTGAAATCCTTGACAACTTCAATATTTTCTCCATTTATCATGATGTTAGTTATTGGTTCAGTTGCTATCTCTGGGGGGTCATTTCCCAGCCTACCACAGTATTGTAAACTAATGCCTCTCCCTGTCCAATTGAGTTTCCTTCCTTTTTCTTTCAAAGGTGTTACTCCTGAACAAACCTTTTGCACTAACGCCATCTCAGCATCTTCTACCAAGAGAAGCCAACCTGTGTCACTGAGGTTAGCCAGATATATTTTTTCCTTATAAATGACTTTTATTTATAAATCTTTTTTGCCTGATTAACTGAAGAATTCATTATTTTGAGAATCTAGTAACTTTATCAAGTTGGAACTCTTTTTTTTTTTTTTACTATTTTGGGCTAATTTTGTTCAACACACAGTGTGCAGCCCTTTCAATATATAGATTCATGTCTTTCATTTGGGTGTCATTTAAACATTTGTTCTATTTTTGCTGTTTTTCTCTTCTTCTAACACTACAATTTTGCATGTTAGAACTTCCTGTGTCTTCTATATCTATCATTTTCTCTCTCAAATTCTTTTAAACTAATTCTTCATTTTTACTTAATTCTGTTCTATCGTTCTTTATTTGCCTTTATGAATGTTAACTCACTCTGCATTCCTTTTAATGTTGTCTTCAGTAAATTTTAATTTTTTTCTTCTATTTCTTTCCTGAATAATTATTTTCTTTTCTGAGTAATAAATGTTTTATTTCCTCCTGCTGCTTCACCATTGTTTCACTGAGTTCTTGAATTTCTGCTCTGTAGTCTTCATTCCAGAAGTGATTTTTCATTGTTAGTCTTTTTTTTTATTCTAAAGTTATGCCTTATCTATCTCTTTAAGCATCCAAAATATATTTACTCTGAAGTTCCACAAAATCATTTCCACCTGATGTAAATGCATATTCTGATTGTTAATTTGGTTGGCTTCCTTCTTATGAGTAAACCTGTTCCTCTGTTCCGGAATTATGGACTATTTTGAGAGGATTTCTTCCACCCCTGCCCCCTCTTCCTTTACTATTCAACTCGCTCCCTAGTCAGATAGTTTTATGTTTACCTCTACCCAAATCCTGATCTTCCCAATCCAGAATGAGGTCTGATAATGGCATTTTAGAATTCTTATCCCAAGATGATAAATGGGGGATCTCACAGGAAGTTTGATTCTGTTCTAGTCATGAGAATGTGCCTATTATCTTCCCTCAATTGCAGCCTGCAGCTTTCTGAAAGTCACAGCCAGATTCTGTTTTCTTTTTTCCCCCAACCTTCTTTCATGAGAGGAGCCCCCCCCCCCCCCATCTATTTCACGTAGTAATCCTGAATTCACACTCCTGGTTCACATGAAACACTTTAAGTACTCTTAAATCACAGGAGCTAAACTCCTGACAAACACTGCCTTTTTTTTTAGAACCCACAATATAGCAGGCCGTTGGCTTCCACTCCACTCATTGTTTTTCTTTTCTGTCCCATATGTGGTCCACAGAGATATTTATCTTCTTTTTGAGCCTACTTGTCTCTTTTGGTGTTTTAATATTCTACTGAACATTACTAAGTGTTAAAGCGTTTCATATGATAAACTTATGAAATCACTGTGATTAGAAATCCTGTAAAGATGGAATTTAAAATATGAATTATTTAAGAATGTTTTTAGACAAATGAAAGAGCATTTGGAAAAAATAAATTTGTGTCCCTACCTTATATCTTTCACTAAAATAAATTCCTGATGGATTAAAGATTTAAACTTTAAAAATGAGACCACTAAAATACTAGAAACGATCTTCTTAGGGCAGACAAAGATTTGCTAAACATAGGGGAAAAAAGAAAGAGAGATAAATTTGACTACATTAAAACTAAGAACTTTCTGTTCATCAAAAGACACCATTAAGAGAGTAAATAGGCAATTCACAAGTGGAATAAGGTATTTGCAACAGATATATATAACAAAGGACTCATATCCAGAATCTATTTCTTAAAACTACAAATCAGGAAGAAAAAGATAAAGAACCTATTTTTGAAAACTAGGGAAGAGATTGGAATGAGCACTTCACAAAACAGGATATCCAAATATCTAATAAGCATATGTAAAGGTGCCCAATATCGTTAGTCATCAGAGAAATGCAAATTAAAACCACAATAAGATACCATCACACCTCACCAGAATGCTGGTGAGAATGCAGAGAAACCAGAACTCCAAAACATTGCTGGTGGGAGTATAAAGTCACTTTGGAAAACTGGCAGTATCTTCTAAAGCTAAACATAGGCCTGATGAAGGTCATACAGGTTAAGTCAGAAGCACACTGAAAGTCACATAAAAAGGGAAGTGGAGGAAACAATGTCTACCTGATCTCAGTGCCTACTGACTGCAACAATGGACTCAAGCATACCAAGGATCGTGAAGATGGCACAGGATCAGGCAACATTTCATTCTGTTGCACAAGGGGTTGCCATGAGTCGGAGCCAACTTGACGGCAACATGACCACCCTGCTTTTTTGCTATAACCAGGTCTCCTAGAAACACATCAATACCTTAAATGGATTTTATTTCTACTTCTGGTTCACTGTTACTTGAATTTATTTAAAACAGAAGACCTTATCATAGCCTGGCCCTTGGATATTGTCAGAGTTTAGTTATAGTTAGTTCAGTTATAGGTTTAATAGAAGCATATAACTGAAATACTGACTAGACCACAAGACCAGGGGAAACAGCAAACAAAATCTTAGTGGTTGTTTCTGATTTAGGTTCAGTAAAATACACATGAGAATCATTTTTTAACCTGGTTTGCCTTGTTACCATTTTTCTTTGTTGTAATCCTCAGTGTTCAGAATGTCCTCCTCATTTCCTGCTTATAATCAATATTCAAGACCATGGTCTTGCCTAGTGTTTATTTTGTTTCTGATGTCATCCTGTCTATTATTTTAGAGTTCTGCCTAGACTCATGTTTTTGAGTCTGCTAAACTTGTCGATATTTTATTACTTAAGGATCTCATCTAAAATTGGTTACCTGGAATTCACCACAGGTTTTACTTCTACAAAATGCTTTTCGTTCCTGTTGCTTAATAGGATCCAGCAAATCTGCACCACCACACTAAAATTTCTAATCCTTGTGGTGAAAACTTTTCTGAAGCTTTTCCAAATCTTCGTCTTTTGGGCAATTTTAAATGGCTGCTTCCATTGCCAGCACCAAACTTGGACATCTAAATATTTCTGTGATAATTAAAATTGCCACATGGATCTGTTAATATGTCTTACTGATACCACATTGGAGTCTGAAAGATATACAAGAATATTCCATTAAAAAGTAGCAGCTTAGAAGTTACATAAATTTCTAATTAAAAATAAGTTTGTGTTAATTTATTTAATAATGGTAATATTCACCCTGCAAATCCCTCAATTAATTAGGAATCCTTTTTAAAACACTAAAAATTTTTATTTTTATTTATTTTTTTATTGTTGTAATTAAATGAAGTTTATGTTTCAAGTTAGTCTCCCATACAGAATTTCTTTTTTTTTTTACATACATTGTTATGAGACCCCAACCGCTCACCCCATTCTGCGACAGCACACTCCTGATTCCCCATGAACATTCAACCAGCTCCTAACACTCTCTGCCTTCCCATCTCACCTCTGGACAGAAGCCGCCCCTTTGGTCTCTTGTATGTACTTGACTAAGAGGCACATTCTTCACAGGTATCACTTTATGTCCCATAGTCCAGTCTAACCCCTGTCTGAAGAGTTGGCCTCGGAAACTGTTTTAGTTCTGGGGTGATAGAGAGACCAGGAGCCATGCTTTCCGGGGCACCTCCAGTCTCTGTCAGACCATTAAGTCTGGTCTTCTTACTAGAATTTGAGTTCTGCATCCCATCATTCTACTGCTCCATCAGGGACCCTCTGTTGTTAAAACACTGAAAATTTTTAGACAGTACTAGGACAGAGAAAGAAGACTGTCAAATTTCAGTAAAAAGCTTGAATATTTCAAACACTTTGCCAAAGTGAAACAAAGAAATCTCCCCAGATGTCAAAATTTTTTTCCAGAAATCAAGACACTTGGGCATAGACAGGAGCAAGGAAGAGTGTACTGAACTCAATCTGCAGGAGAGCTTTTTCTTGACTAATTAAAGAAGCAAAAAAGGGCTAAGAATTAAAGCAATCTAGTCAAATAAGAGAACAGGTTTATAATGACTTTTTCCACCTCTTAAGAAATTTTATAACTAGATAGTAGACAAGAATTATCTTAGGTGAAGGGAAGGACAGTACACACTACAGGGGAAGTCAGCACAACTGTACTAAACCAAAGCTAAGAGGTATCCTTAATACAACCAAACACTTTGAGGGGCACAGTAGCAGGGGCAGAGGTCTGGGGACCATGGTTTCAGGGACATCTAGGTCAACTGGCATAAACAAAGTTTATTAAGAAAATGTTCTGCATCCTACTTTGGTGAGTGGCGTCTGGGGTCTTAAAAGCTAGCAAGCAGTCATGTAAGATGCATCAATTGGTCCCAACCCACCTGGAGTAAAGGAGAATGAAGAACACCAAAGACACAAGGAAAGTATCAGCCCAAGAGACACAAAGGGCCACATAAACCGGAAACTGTAACAGCCTGAGACTAGAAGAACTAGATGGTGCCTGGCTACTACAATGACCGCCGTGACAGGGAACACAACAGAGAGTTCCTGTTGAAGCAGGAGAAAAGTGGGGTTCAGAACTCAAATTCTAGTGAAAAGACCAGACTTAATGGTCTGACTGAGACTGGAGGAACCCCAGAGAGCATGCTCCCTGGACACTCCGTCAACCCAGAACTAAAACCATTCCCGAGGCCAACTCTTCAGTCAAAGATTAGACTGGACTATGGCACATAAAATGATACTCATGAAGAGTGTGCTTCTTAGCTCAAGTAAATACATGAGACTAAATGGGCAGCTTCTGTCCGGATGTGAGATGAGAAGGCAGAGAGGGCTAGGAGCTGGTTGAATGGACACAGGAAATCAGGGGTAGAAAGGAGGAATGTGTTGTCACAGTATAGGGAGAGCAACTAGGGTCACATAACAATGTATGTATAAATTTTTGTATGAGAGACTAACTTGAATTGTAAACTTTCACTTAAAGTACAATAAAATAAAATTTAAAAAAAAATTTTATGATGATTCTGCATATGTGGGAATGTATGGGCTTCTTCAGCACAATTTTCATTTCAATTTTTGAAATCGTGAAGAGTCCATCTATGAGCAACAAAGAAGACTAAGCATCCCTGAACAGAAGTTAATATGTGTGTATGTATATATATATGTATTTATATATAAACATATATATGCATATTATGAAGGAGCCCTGGTGGTGCAGTAGTTAAGCGCTCGGCAGTTCAAACCAACCAGCCACTCCACAAGAGAAAAGACCTGGCAATCTGCTCCCGTAAAGATTATAGCCTTTGAAACCTTATGGGGCAGTTCTACTCTGTCATATAGGGTTGCTGTGAGTTGCAATTGATTCAATGGCACACAACAACAGCATGCATATTATGACAGATTACTTTTTATCAAAGTTTGACTCATTTTTATGCTTCATGTCTTTTTGCTTGTATTGATTAAAAAACTGTAACCCAGAGGAAGGCGGAGCAAAAGGCAGCATAAGCAGTTACACACGCCAGTCCCCCCACAACAATTCTAGAAGTAAGTAAAAATTGAAAAATTAATAATGTCAGAACTCCGAACAGCAGTTAAAGGGTTGGAGAACCAAAGTGAACACAGAATTTTTTAAAAGTAGTATACAAATGGTGGGAGAATGGATGTTCGCTGAGTCCTCACCAAACTCCTCACCCCAGCTCAGCATGACCGTCTTGGAATGGCTACAGCCAGAGCCCCCAGGCAGGAAACCCAGGGTTACAGCAGCATGGAGGACACAGACTGGACTGGAGGTAATGAGTAATCAGTCCTGGAATAGAATGGCACGGTAGGCACAGGGCGGAATGGAGCTCCTGAGCAGTCAAGCCAGGGACAGAAAGGCTGCAGGAGCACAGAAGAGACCAGAACACCTTAGTGGGCAAATCTAAGACACAACAGCAAAGCGAGTGCAGTGCGGGCTGGACTGTCAGGCCTGGGATACAAGGACATGGTGAATGCAACACAGGCTGGGATGCCCGGGTGGGCAAAACTGGGGAACAGTAGTATGGAGAGTACAGAGCAGCCCAGAATGAGTCCCAGGAGAGAGCAGCGTGATGAGCATGAGACATTAAAACTGACCTAGTAGTAGTAAAAAGGATCATAACAATACTATCAACAATTGTAATATAACACACTTGATAAATGAAATGACAAATTCCTAGAAGCACATAACCTACCTAAACTGACTCAAGAAGAAGTAGAAAATCTAAACAGACACAGAACAAGTGAACAGATTGAGTCAGTAATCAAAAACTTCCCAATGAAGAAAAGCCCTGGACCAGATGGCTTCACTGAGGATTCTACCAAACATTTGGAGAACCGACACCAATCTGGTTCAAACTCTTCCGAAAAGTAGAAGAGGAAGAAATATTCCCTAACTCTTTCTATGAAGCCAGCATTACCTTGATACCAAAGCCAGACAAAGATACCACAAGAAAACTATAGACCAATATCGCTTATGAATAAAGATGACAAAATTCTCAACAAAATACAGGTAGTCACCAACTTATGATGGGGTTCTGTTCGAACGACTCTGCTGTAAGTTGGTTCTGATGCAAGTTAAATACCTCTTCTTTTTTTTTTAGTCTTCATTATTATTGTCATTTATTATCAGTATCTTTATAAATCATAAACATCTGCAAGTGAACATCTGAGAATGACAGCATCAGCAAATTACACATCACAACACTGCATGTAACACATATTACTAACGATAACATGTACAAAAAATAAATTAAAAAACAGATGGTCATAAGTGTAATTCGTTGTAACTCGAATACTTCAAAGTCGGGGACTATCGGCACTAGAGAACAGAATCCAACAGCATTTTAAAAGAATTACATGTCATTGTAGTGACGCTATGAGTCAGAATCGACTTGACGGCAATGGGTTTTTGTTATGTTCTCAACAACATCAACAAAAAATAAATTATATACATATGTAAGTATATGCATATATATATAAGAATTATACACCACGATCAAGTGGTATTTATTCCAGGAATGCAAGGCTGGTTCAACGTTAGGAAATCAATCAATATAATATACTATATTAATAGAACAAAGGAAAAGAAACACATGATCATCTCAATTGATGCAGAAAAGGCATTTAATAAAATCCAACACCCTTTCTTGATAATAACTCTCAACAAGATAGGAATAAAAGGAAAGTTCCTCAGTATAATTAAGGACGTTTATGAAAAACAAACAGCCAACATATTATACTCAGTAGAGAACATATTATACTCACCTTGAAAATGAGGACAAGACAAGGATGCCCACTCTCACCACTCCTATTCGATACTGTATTGAAGTCCTAGCCAGAGCAATAGTGCAAAAAGAAGAAATAAAAGGTATCCAAATCAAAAAGAAAAGAAAGAGGTAAAACTATTTTTATTCGCTGATGACATGATCGTGCATATAGAAAATCCCAAAGAATCTACAAAAAGCTTCTAGAGCTAATAGAGAAATTTAGTAAAGTTGTAGGATAGAAGGTCACCACATAAACATCAGTTGGGTTTCTATACACCAGCAATTTGAAATCTGAAAAGGAAATTAAGAAAACAATTCCACTTACAGTGATATCTAATAAAATACATAGGAATAAATGTAACCAGGGATGTGAAAGACTTCTACAATGAAAATTACAAAACACTGCTGGAAGAGATTAAAGAAGACTTAAATAGAAGGAAAAACGTTCCGGGTTCATGGATTGGAAGGCTTAATATTGTCAAGATGTCAACACTACTAATGCAATCCTGATCAAAATTCCAACAGCATTTAAAAAAAATTTTTTTTTATTGTACATTAGATGAAGGTTTACAGAACAAATAGTTTCTCATTAAACAGTTAGTACACATATTGTTTTGTGATATTGGTTAACAACCCCACAACATGTCAACACTCACCCTTCTAGACCTTGGGTTCCCTATTACCAGCTTTCCTGTCCCCTCCTGCCTTCTAGTCCTTGTCTCTGGACTGTTGTGTCCCATTAGTCTCGTTTTGTTTTATGGGGCTGTCTGATCTTTGGCTGAAGGGTGAACCTCAGAAGTGACTTCATTACTGAGCTAAAAGGGTGTCTGGGGGCCATACTTACGGGGTTTCTCCAGTCTCTGTTAGGCCAGTCAGTCTGGTCTTTTTTGTGAGTTAGAATTCTGTTCTACATTTTTCTCCAGCTCTGTCCGGGACCCTCTGATGTGAGCCCTGTCAGAGCAGTCAGTGGTGGTAGCCAGGCACCATCTAGCTGTACTGGACTCACTCTGGTGGAGGCCTTGGTAGCTGTGGTCCATTAGTCCTTTGGACTAATCTTTCCCTTGTATCTTGTTTTCTTCATTCTCCCTTGCTCCTGAAATGGTGAGACCAATGGAGTATCTTAGATGGCTGCTCACAGGGTTTTAAGACCCCAGACGCTACTCACCAAGGTAGAATGTAGAACATTGTCTTTATAAAGTATGTTATGCCAATTGTGCTAGATGTTCCCTGAGTCTATGGCCCCTGCAACCCTCCGCCCAGCAATTTGGTCCCTCAGGGAGTTTAGATGTATCTATGGAGCTTCCATGACATTTCCTTGTACAAGTTCTGCTGGCTTCCCCAGTATTGTGTATTGTTTTACGCTTCACCAAAGTTACCACTTACCTGTTGTCTATTTAGTATTTCCCCCTCCACCCTTCCATCCCTCATAACCATCAAAGATTGTTTCTTTTTGTGTGTAAACATTTTCATGAATTTTTACAGTACTGGTCTTATTCAATATTTGTCCTTTTGTGATTGACTTATTTCACTCAGCATAATGTCCTTCAGTTTCATCCATGTTATGAGATGCTTCACAGATTCATCATTGTTCTTTATCATTGCATAATACTCCACTGTATGTACCACAGTTTGTTTATCCATTCATCTGTTGATGAGCGTCTAAGGTTGTTTCCATCTTTTTGTATTGTGAACAATGCTGCAATGAACATGGGTGTGCACACGTCTATTCGTGTGGTGGCTCTTATTTCTCTAGGATATATTCCTAGGAGTGGGATTGCTGGATCATATGGTATTTTTATTTCTAGCTTTCTAAGGAAGCACCATATCGTTTTCCAAAATGGTTGTATCATTTTACATTCCCACCAGCAGTGCGTAAGAGTTCAGATCTCCCCACAGCCTCTCCAACATTTGTTATTTCCCGTTTTTTGATTCATGCCAGTAATGCTGGGGTGAGATGGTATCTCACTGTGGTTTTCATTTGCATTTCTCTAATGGCTAGTGATCATGAGCATTTCCTCATGTGTCTGTTGGCTGCTTGAATGTCTTCTTTGGTGAAGTACCTGTTCATTTCCTTTGTCCATTTTTTTAACTGGATTATTTGTCTTTTTGTTGTAGAGGTGCTAGATTTTCTTGTAGATTTTAGAGATTAGACCTCTGTCTGACTTGTAATGTCCAAAAAATTTTTTCCAGTCAGTACATTCTCTTTTTTACTCTTTTGGTGAAGTCTTTTGATGAGTATAAGTGTTTATCTTCTGGAGTTTGTATGTTGTTGGTTATGGTTTGTATCCTGTTAATGCTGTGTATTAGGGCCTCTAGCATTGATCCTATTTTTTCTTCCATGAACTTTATAATTTTTGGCTTTATATTTAGGTCTTTGATCCATTTTGAATTAGTTTTTGTATATGGTGTGAGGTATGGGTCCTGTTTCATTTTTTTTTTTTTTTTTTTGCAGATGGACATCCAGTTTTGCCAGCACCATTTGTTAAAAAGACTGCTCCAGCCATCACACGAATAGACATATGCACAGCCATGTTCATGGCAGCATTGTTCACAATAGCAAAAAGATGGAAACAACCTAGATGCTCATCAACAGATGAACGGATAAACAAACTATGGTACATACACACAATGGAGTATTATGCAATGAAAAAGAACGATGAATCTGTAAAGCATCTCATAACATGGATGAAACTGGAGGACATTATGCTGAGTGAAATAAGTCAGTCACAAAAGGACAAATATTGTATGAGACCTCTATTATAAAAACTCATGAAAAAGTTCACACACAAAAATTAACAATCTTTGTTCGTTACGAGGGATGGGAGGGGTGGGGGGGAAATACTAAACAGACAATAGATAAGTGGTAACTTTGGTGAACGGTAAGACAGTACACAATACTGGGGAAGCCAGCACAACTTGTACAAGGAAAGGTCATGGAAGCTCCATAGACACATCCAAATTCCCTGAGGGACTGAATTGCTGGGCGGAGGGCTGTGGGGACCATGGTCTTGGGGAACATCTAGCACAATTGGCATAACACAGTTTATAAAGACATTTTTCTACATTCTACCTTGGTGAGTAGCGTCTGGGGTCTTAAAACCCTGTGAGCCGCCATCTAAGATACTCCACTGGTCTCCCCTCTTCGGGAGCATGGGAGAATGAAGAGAACAGGATACAAGGAAAAGATTAGTCCAAAGGACTAATGGACCACAGCTACCAAGGCCTCCACCAGAGTGAGTCCAGTACAGCCAGATGGTGCCCGGCTACCACCACTGACTGCTCTGACCAGGATCATAACAGAGGGTTCTGGGCAGAGCTGGAGAAGGATATAGAACAAAATTCTAACACACAAAAAAAGACCAGACTAACTGGCCTGTCAGAGACTGGAAAAACCCTGAGAGTATGGCCCCCAGACACTCTTTTAGCTCAGTGGTGAAGTCGCTCCCAAGGTTCACCGTTCAGCTGAGGATTGGACAGCACCATTAAACAAAATGGGACTAATGAGGCACAGCAGTCCAGGGACAAGGATTAGAAGGCCCAAGGGGATAGGAAACCTGGTGATAGGAAACCCAAGGTAGAGTAACGACAGTGTTGACATGTAGTGAGGTTCTTAACCATTCTCATAGGGCAATAAGTGTACTAAATGTTTAATGAGAAACTATTTTGTTCTGTAAACCTTCATCTAAAGTGAGAATAGCAGCACAACTGGAAGAACGTAATCAACGTAACTGAATTATACAGGTAGAAATTTTTGAAATGGTCTATCTTTGGCTATGTATATTTTCACCAAGAAAAAAAAAAAAAAGTTCCTCCAAGGCTGAGAAGGGAGCATGTTGACATGTCGTGGGGCTGTTAACCAATGTCATAAAACAATATGTGTACTGACTGTTTAATGAGAAAATATTTGTTCTGTAAACTTTCATCTAAGGTACAATTTAAAAAAAATTTTAAAAAAAAGACTGTTCCCCACTTGATGGACTTTGGTCCCTTGTCAAAGATCAGGTGACTGTAGGAGGATGGATTTACATGTGGGTTCTCAATCCTGTTCCATTGGTCAAAGTATCTGTCGTTGTACCACTACCAGGCTGTTTTGACTACTATAGCCCAACAGCACGTTTTACAGAGATGGAAAAACTAATCCTCACCTTTATAGGGAAAGACAAGAGGCCCTGAATAGCTGAAGCAATTTTGAAGAACAAGAAAGTAGGAAGCCTCACTCTTCCCAACTTTAAATCATACTACACAGCTACAGTAATCAAAACAACCTGGTACTGTGATAGATGTATTTACAACAATGACAAAAAAAAAAAAAAAAAGAGTAGCTCTGAGGTGGCTTAAGTACAGTCAAAAATCTTGTGGGATTTCATTCCCTGATTTGGAGGTTTTGGGTCATCGTTTCATGGGAAATCCCAGTGAAGTGGCATAATAATGTGTTTAGTGCTCCTGTTCTATCTCCTAGTTGGTTGTGTAGTGCCTGGGATCTTAAAAGCTTGCAAGTGGCCATCCAAGGTATAACTGGAGGTATAATTCACCTGGAGCAGCAGAGGAAGAAGGAGGGCCAGGAACTGGAGAAGGAACTGGAATGTATTGTCTAATTGCCTTCATGAACAACTGCCTCTTTTGCCATGAGATCAGAAGAACTGGATAGTGCCCAGCTACCATTACTGAATGTTTGATAAAAGATTCTACAGAAGAATCCTGATCAAAAGGCGGGGGGAGGTGTAGAACAGAACTACAAATTCACATGGAATTCAGACTTTCTGGAGCCATTATGGCTGGATACCCTCCCCACAAAAACTACTGCCCTTAGGAAATCTTTAAATTTTAAACCAAAACTACTCCCTGAAGTAATCTTTAAACTAAACAACAGTTTAAGTTAATTACAAAATAATGTCTGCCTTGAGCATTGTATTATTTTAAAGAATCATCTATATGTGATCACATTGACAACAGCAACTCAAAAGATTAGATGAGAAGCTTAGGGGGCAGGGTGTGTTAATGATGGTGAAATAATTCAGAAAAGGATATTGAGAAATGTGGTACAATTTGAAGAAGACAAACTTCTACAATTCAACAACGAAAAGACAAAAGACCCAATCAAAAAAATGGGCAAAGGACTTGAATGGACATTTCACCAAAAAGGATATTCAAATATCCAACAAGCACATGAAAAGATGCTCAATGTCATTAGCCATTAGGGAGATGTAAATCAAAACCACAATGAGATACCACCTCACTCCCATTAAAATGGCAATGATAAAAGAAACGGAAAACAATAGGTATTAGGGAAGATGTGGATAAATTGGAACCCTCATCCATTGCTGGTGAGAATGCAAAATGGTACAGCCACTATGGAAAACTGGTAGTTCCTCACAAGTCTGAACATGGAACTATCAATGACCCCAGCAATCCCCATCCTAGGTATGTACCCAAAAGAAGTGAAGTGAAAGCAGGACACAAACAAAAACCTGTATACCATGTTCACTGCAGTACTCTTCACAATAGCCAAAAGGTAGAAACAATCTAAATGTCTATCAACAGACGAATGGATAAGCAATGGAATATTACTCAGCCATAAAAAGAAATAAAGGCCTGACACATGTCACAACATGGATAAACCTTGAAAACATGCTGAGTGAAATAAGTCAGTCACAGAAGGACAAATACTATATGATCTTACTTATATGAAATAAGCAAATATATAAAAACCAGGAGTAGGAGAGAGGGGGAAACCGGAAGTTTTTGCTTGTGGGTCACTGAGTTCAAGTTAATAGTGTTGGAATAATTAGAAAAAAGATAGGGATAGGGGTTGGGCAATATGAAGAGCATAATCAGTGTCACTGAACTGTACATGTAAAAACTGTTGAATTGACAAATGTTTTGTTGTCTATATTTTCACCACAATTAAAAACAAAAACTATGACCCAATTTCCTTTGTTATTCTTTCCAGCTTAAGTTTCTTGTGTTTTCCTATTTCCCAGGCTGCTGTGCCTCACCTGAGGGTGCTGTTTTTTGTCTCCAAACTGAGATGTTGAAGAACACTTAGCAATAAAATTCTGAGCCGGGGGCTGTAGTATAGGAGCAGCCAGAAGAGTCTTAGTGAAGGCAGCAGATAGCACGTACTGAGACAGGATGGCAGTAGCCAGATGTAGCCCATAACCTACTTGCCTCTGCATTTGGCCACTTTGGAGGAGAAACTTGTAGTTGGACCATTTTTAGTTTTAGTATTCACTTATTCTTACTGAAATAATAGATATTAGATTGTTTTCTGATCTAAAAAAGAGAAGGAAGAGAAGGATATTTCTTAGATGTGCCACTTGTGTTGCCTGTTGTTCTCATTGTTCTCTTGATACTCATCACAGTCAGAATTTGTTTCTAGTCTTCCATAACCAATAAATTTCATGCACTGCCTTTTTAGACCTTCCTGGAATTCTATTTGCTCCAAACTTTTTACAAACAAGTAAGTGCCAAAAATGCACAAGAACCACTAGAGTGCTGCTAACCAAACAGCTAGAGGTTCAAGTCCACTCAGAGGCACCTCAGAACAAAGCCCTGGTGATCTACTTCTGAAAAATCAAGCATTGAAAACCCTATGAAGCACAGTTTTACTCTGACACACATGGGGTTACTAAGAGTTGGAATCAACTCAACAACGACTGTTTTTTTTGTTTTGTTTTGTTTTATGCAATGTACCAACCTTGAAAGGCTCTATAAAGAGTTTTCATAAGCCATGTGTGTACAGCAAAAAATAAGGACTGACAGGTAGAAAATTATGTTACTCAGGTTAGGTGAAATATCTATTTCATTTTTAAAATGGACTTACGCACTTTCTACAAACATAAATGCTTGTTTAGAAATTAGAATGGTTGATAAAGAGATATAGGTGGGAAAGGAACCAACCTTAAGGATCAGTAGAAATTCCTGCTGGACAACCAACGTGCCTTGCTTCAGGGCTTAAAGTCATTCATCTAAGAGCACATGGACTAATACACGGAAGCTAATATATCAGTTTTAAAAAGCTTCTGGGTCTTTATTCTCTGACCAAATATTTGCATTCTGTGTCTTGAATAAAAAGTTTTAATTTCTAGTGTTAATAGTTTTCTCACTGATGATTTCTTTAATTTGGTCTTTTTCTTTAAAATGCTTGACATAGGCAGACAGAGTTTTCAGGAAATGTGTTTAACCTTATAAAGACGTACACGTAGGTGTAATGATCTTATGTGGGGAGAGAGATAGTAAAGTTAGTTGTGTTAAAGTAAAATCAATACCTACAGAAGAGAAAATAAGAAAAAGAACCTCTGATTTTCCCTTCCTCTTTCATTTTTCCTGTCACTAGTCTCTTCAAGTTTGGAACTCCAGGAATCCTTATGTTATAAAAGTCTCCAGGTTTCCATTCTAATGGGTTCCAGATTTTTCTGTTATGAGGATGAAACTAGCAGACTTAGTAAATCCTTATTTATTTGTCCCAAAGGCCAGCCAGTTCTCTTTCTTCTCTGGTGCTGGTTTCTATTCATTCAGTACCTCTTCTCAGGTTCTTTTTCTGCCCATCATCAATCTTTCAAGCTACAGCTGGGTGGGTTCAGAACAAAACCATCAGAGGAAGTGAAAAATGAAATATTTACCTGCACCGCTGGGGATAAAAAAAGCCTATCAACCTTGTCCTTACAATGCAATCACGTTTTTTTATTTTATTCACTCTCTAGATAGAAGACAGGATACATATATCCACACACACATATATTCACTTTCTGTGTTAATATATTATTTTTACTATCTATCCTCATTTGTAATAAGGTGCAATATATAGAGCTCAGTTAGTTACCATGGAGACACTGGTCTTCTGTTTCTTATCACAGAGCCACACTATCGTCTGGTGTCAGCCAAGGAGGGATGACAAAGGCCTCCTCAAGAGCCTAGCTCTGCAATTACTGAGCAATCAAGCGCCTCTTTTAATAGAGCACATCCAGGTATACACGGCTCCTCTCTCAGCACTGTCTTCTCGTCTTCGTTTTTAAAGTTACATAGCAGGATGCAGTTACTGAGTATAGATATCTTCCTCTGTTGGATGGCCTGTTTATTCAGGATTTCAGTGATATTCTTTGGTTTTCCACATGGCTAAATATAACGGAGCTCACTAGCTACTATCCTCTTTATTCTGAAATCCCCCATATATTTTAGATTTAACAACAAGTATTATTTTCTTTTGAGGATGTACAGTGGTCTTCCTTTCATGCACTCATCTGTTTTTATATCATAAAGAAGGCATGGATAAATGAGAATTACAGATAGTCTCTAAATTTCCTTTTAGACCAGTGTTCTCCCTGCCATCCCTAACCAAACTGCCAAAGATATCAGCGGGAAAAAAAATGCAAACAAGTCCTGAGAGACTGGCATTCATTGTCTTTCTTCCAGTTGTGATATAAACGAGAAGCCAAATGAATCAGAGGCATATAATAGGAGAAACAAAAGACTTGATTTTTCTTCAGGTTTTTATCCCATTTGGGGACTGGTTTTACTACTGTCCAGATTTGCCTTGGATGCTCAGACTCCAACATTCTAAACTCACCTGGAAATCTGGGACAAAAGAGTGTATGGAGGTGCTGACTGAGGCATTTGAATTAGCCTGGATATATTATTTAGACAGGCATCTTACAGTAACAGCTATCTAAGGTTTGCTCTGTGTAGCGTCCATAGTGTTATAAAATATACAATTATCTCTGGCTCAGCTGAAAAGTTCTAGAACACTGCTAACACGCACTTTTCCCAAGGAAGAGGGAATGTTCAGGTGTTTAAAAATTATGATTAGGGTTGGGGTGGTGGAGATAAAACAGTGAGATATTTAAAAAGTATATGACATGATCACTGTTCTGAATAAACTTAAATTCTAGTTGGGGAAACAAGCCTTTTCACTTATGTACAGGCTTAATAAAACAAATTAAATAGCACAAATATACAACAGCGTGTAAGTAAGGGGAAGAAAAACGATCAATGAAGTCCAGAGTTAGTAAAATTTACTGGAAGAGGTGAAGTTTGAGATTGGTCTTGAAAGATGAAAGAGATGAGGAAAAAGCACTCTAGTCAAGGAAAATAACAGAAGGTAAATGCGATAGTGGGAATGGCCATGATCTTCTCAGAGGACAGTGATAAGATTAGCATTAGTGAAGTAAACTACTTTTCGAGTTTCAAGAAAACTTCTAGAATCAGTTCAAGTGATGATGTTAGTTTCTTTGTTTCAGACCAATACCCAAGCTGCTTCCTTCCTTCACTTGAGAGAAAGCGAAACAGAGGAGAGAGCACCAGAGAGCAAGAGCAAGCTAGAGAGACAGAGAGAGAGAAAGAAAGAAAAGAGAGGCGGGGAGGAAGGAAGGGAGGGAAAAGAAAGAGAGAGAAAAGGAGAAGGAGAGAAGAAGAGAGGGAAGGAAGGAGGAAGGAAGAAGAGGGTAGAAAAACTGCACTCAAAATAACACACTAAAGGAATGAAAAGCAGAGCCAAAGAATTCTCCTGTTTTTTTGCAGGTGGAGAACAAAGTGGGTTTTTGCAAGCAGAGTGAGGACACAATCTGTTATATGATCCCCATATGGCAGGAATGTCATTAATTAGATACAAGTGAATGACTTGAGACTTGCCAAATTCAGCTCAAAAGATCAAGGGCCATATACTCACACGTTTTTACCTATGCTCTTGAATCCTTGCTATAGCTACACAGTATATATAGGCATTGTTAGGAACTTGACAGGAATCTGAATGAATACTAGGTTTTTTATAGAGATACTGACTCCTGGCACTTTTGTTACCAAAAGATAGTCTCATAAACATACAGTTCTTTTGAACTGGACACTGGAGAAAAAAATATTTGATTAGTGGCATGAGCTGGGGAAAAGCCAACACAAAAGTTTATTGGGTCTACTCAAGAAAGTTTGCAGAAAAGGTTTACTGAGAGGTGACTGGAAAGAATGAAGATGTTCATCTGTTACACATGATAACAGTAAGTTTTGGCTCTACAGACATTACCTATTCTGATGTTATGTGAAGAACAGCACTAACTGCTTCATGTGCATGATCTCATGCAATCCTCACAACCCTATAGAATAAAGAGTAGTTTCCTCCACATATTATAGATGAGAAAACCGAGGTTCGAGAGAGGTTAGTAAGTGGCATGTGGAGCCCTGGTGGTGCAGTGGGTAAGAGCTATGGCTAATAACCAAAAGGTCGGCAGTTCAAATTCACCAGCCACCCCTTGGGAACCCTGTGGGGTGGTTCCACTCTGTTCTATAGTGTCACTATGAGTCAGAATCTACTCAGTAGCAACCAGGTTTGATTTTTTTTGGTTTTAAGTGGCATGGAACACAGCAACCTGATTCTATTATAACAAAGCAGAATCTACTTCAAATATAGAATTACTCTAATATATATTTCTTTAGCATTTTCTTTTCTTTCATTCCCTTTCATGAGGTTATGATGAGAAGATATAAAACAAATAATCTGTATTTTCTCTGTAAATTCTGTCAATATAGGAAATAAAAATTGGAAGATATTTCTGAATATTCAAAGCGGAAGGAATGGAGACCTGGTGCTCATATGGAAAGGCTTCTTGAGACACTAGGGGAAAGGAGTAAAAGAGTCAACATAATTCTCTTCTTTAAAATGGTTCATCTTGTGTCTTTAGCTATGAAGGGACTCATGCAAAAGGAAAAATAAAAATTTACAGGTAAAGAGATTTTAGCGTTTCTTGTATTCCATCATTCATTTGCCATTCTGTGGCTATTAGGTTACAAGTCCCAATGAGCGCTCACTTAATGACATGGCCTTCTTGTCATTCCTTGCATACACCAATCTTGTTCCTATCACAGGGTCTTTGTGCTATTCTTTCCGCCTGGAACTTTTGGCTGATTCCTTCTCAACATCCATGTCTGTGCTCAGATTCAATGCCTCAGACTGACCTTTCTGGACTAACCTTCTTGCCTACCCTCAACCCACTCTTGTCCTCACACTCAACCTAAATATCCTGCTTTTTTCTGTCTTCACACCATTTATTATCTGAAATACTTTATTAATTTATCTATGTTCATGGTCTGTTTTATTCATTGCTATATTTCAAGACTTAAAAGACTGGTTGGATCCATCTATATGATGCCTACAAGAGACATACCTTAGACTTAAAGACACAAACTAAAACTCAAAGGATGAAAAAAAATATATCAAGCAAACAACACTCAAAAAAGAGCAGGAGTGGCAATATTAATATCTGACAAAATAGACTTTAAAGTAAAAGCCACCATAAAGGATAAGGAAGGACACTATATAATGATTAAAGGGTCAATACACCAGGAGGACATAACAATAACAAATATTTATGCACCCAATGACAGGGCTCCAAAATACATAAAACAAACACTAACAGCATTGAAAAGAGAGATAGACAGCTCCACAATAATAGTAGGAGACTTCAACACACCACTTTCGGTGAAGGACAGAACATCCAGAAAGAAGCTCAATAAAGACACGGAATATCTAAATGCCACAATCAACCAACTTGATCTCATGGGCATATACCAAACACTCCAGTCAACAGCAGCCAAGTATACTTTCTTTTCCAACACACATGGAACATTGTCCACAATAGACCACATATTAGGTCATAAAGCAAGCCTTAAAAGAATCCAAAGCATCGAAATATTACAAAGCCATAAAAGTAGAAATCAACAAGAGAAAAAGCAAGGAAAATTGAACACGTGGAAACTGAACAACACCTCGCTCAAAAACTACTGGGTTACAGAAGAAATTAAAGATGGAATAAATAAATTCATAAAATCGAATGAGAATGAAAATACCTCCTACCAGAAGCTTTGGGACACAGCACAAGCAGTGCTCAGAGGTCAGTTTATAGCAATAAATGCATACATCCAAAAAGAAGAAAGGGACAAAATCAAAATGCTAACCCTACAACTAGAACAAGTAGAAAGAGAGCAGCAAAAGAAGCCCTCTGGCACCAGAAGAAAGGAAATAATAAGAATTAGAGCAGAATTAAATGAAATAGAGAACAGAAAAACAACTGAAAGAGTTAACAAGACCAAAAGCTGGTTCTTTGAAAACATCAACAAAATCAATAAACCTTTGGCCAAACTGACAAAAGAAAAAACAGGAGAGGAAGCAAATAACCCATATAATAAATCAGATGGGTGCTATCACAACAGACCTAACTGAAATTAAAAGAATTATAACAGAATACTATGAAAAACTGTACTCTAACAAATTTGCAAATCTAGAGGAAATGGACAAATTTCTAGAAACTCACTACCTACCTAAACTAACACAAACAGAGGTAGAACAACCAAATAAACCTATAACAAAAGAAGAGATTGAAAGGGTAAATAAAAACCTCCCCCAAAAAAGGCCTGGCCCTGATGGTTTCACTAGAGAATTCCACCAAACTTTCAAAGAAGAGTTAATACCATTACTACTAAAGCTATTTCAGAGTATAAAAAAAGATGGAATACTCCCAAACTCATTCTATGAAGCCAGCATAACCCTAATACCAAAACCAGGTAAAGACACCACAAAAAAAGAAAATTACACACCAATATCCCTTGTGAACATTGACGCAAAAATCCTCAACAACATTCTAGCCAATAGAATTTAACAACGTATCAAAAAAATAATTCACCATGATCAAGTGGGATTTATACCAGGTATGCAGGGATGGTTCAACATTAGAAAAACAATCAATGTAATCCATCACATAAATAAAACAAAAGACAAGAACCACATGATCAGTCGATGCAGAAAAGGCATTTGACAAAGTCCAACATTCATTCATGATAAAAACCCTCAGCAGAACAGGAATAGAAGGCAAATTCCTCTACATAATTAAGGGCATTTATATAAAGCCAACAGCCAACATCATCCTAAACAGCATTCCCCTTGAGAACGGGAACCAGACAAGGATGCCCTTTATCACCACTCTTATTTAACATTGAACCAAAGTATCTCTATTTACAGATGAGATGATCTTCTACACAAAAAACCCCAGAGAATCCACAGGAAAACTACTGGAACTATTAGAAGATTTCAGCAAAGTATCAGGATACAAGATAAACATACAAAAATCGGTTGGATTCTCCTACACTAACAAAGAGAATTTCGAAGAGGAAATCACCAAATCAATACCATTTACAATAGCCCCCAAGAAGATAAAATACTTAGGAATAAATCTAACCAGAGGTGTAAAGGACCTATACAATGAAAACTACAAGACACTACTGCAAGAAACCAAAAGAGACCTGCATAAGTGGATACGTAGACTCAACATTGTGAAAATGTCAGTTCTACCCAAAGTGATCTACAGGTACAATGCAATCCCGATGTAAAATCCAAAGGCATTTTTTAATGAGATGGAGAAACAAATCACCAACTTCATATGGAAAGGGAAGAGGCCCCAGAGAAGTAAGGCATTACTGAAGAAGAAGAACAAAGGGGGAGGCCTCACTCTACCCGATTTTAGAACCTATTATACCACCAAGGTAGTCAAAACAGCCTGGTACAACAGATACATAGACTAGTGGAACAGAATTGGGAATCCAGACATAAACTCATCTACCTACGAGCAGCTGATATTTGACAAAGGCCCGAAGTCCATTAATTGCAGAAAAGACAGTCTCTTTTAACAAATGGTGCTGGCATAACTGGATATCCATCTGCAAAAAAATGACACAAGACCTATACCTCACACCATGCACAAAACTAACTCAAAATGGATCAAAGACTTAAATATAAAATTGAAAACGATAAAGATCATGGAAGAAAAAAAAGGGACAACACTAGGAGCCCTAATACATGGCATAAACACAATATAAACCATAAGTAACAATGCACAAACACCAGAAGAGAAACTAGATAACTGGGAGCTTCTAAAAATCAAACATTTATGCTCAACAAAAGACTTCATCAAAAGAATAAAAAGACAACCTGCACAGGGAAAAAATTTTTGGCTATGACAAATCCAATCAGCATCTAATCTCTAAAATCTACAAAATACTGCAAAACCTCAACAACAAAAAGACAAATAACCCAATTAAAAAATCGGCAAAGGATATGAGCAGGCACTTCACCAAAAAAGATATTCAGGCAGCTAACAGACAAATGAGGAAATGCTCATGAACATTAGTCATTAGAGAAATGCAAATCAAAACTACAATGAGATACCGTCTCACCCCAACAAGGCTGGCATTAATCAAAAAAACACCAAATAAAAAATGTTGTAGAGGTTATGGAGAGACTGGAACACTGATACATTGTTGGTGGGAATGTAAAATGATACAACCACTTTGGAAATTGGTTTGGCGCTTCCTTAAAAAGCAGAAACAGAAGTACCATACGATCCAGCAATCCCACTCCTTGGAATATATCCTAGAGAAATAAGAGCCATCACATGAATAGATATATGCATACCCGTTTTCACTGCAGTACTGTTCACGATAGCAAAAAGATGGAAACAACATAGGTGCCTATCAACGGACAAACGGATAAACAAATTATGGTATATTCACACAATGGAATACTACCCAATGATAAAGAACAATGATGAATCTGTGAAGTATAACATGGAGGAATCTGGAAGGCATTATGCTGAGTGAATTTAGTCAGTCACAAAAGGACAAATATTGTATAATACTACTTTTATAAGAACTCAAGAAAAGGTTTAAACACAGAAGAAAATATTATTTGATGGTTACGAGGGTGGGAAGGGAGGGAGAGGGTTACTCACTAGGTAGATAGTACACAAGAATTATCTTAGGTGAAGGAAAGGACAACACACACTACAGAGGAAGTCAGTACAACTGGACTAAACCAAAGCTAAAAAGTTCCCTGAATACAGCCAAGCACTTCGAGGGACAGACTAGCAGGGGTGGGGGTCTGGGGACCATGGTTTCAGGTGACATCTAGGTCAACTGGCATAACAAAGTTGATTAAGAAAATGTTCTGCTTTCCACTTTGGTGAGTGGCATCTGGGATCTTAAAAGCTAGCAAGCGGCCATCTAAGATGCATCAATTGATCCCAACCCACCTGCAACAGAGAATGAAGAACACCAAAGTCACAAGGAAAGCATTAACCCAAGAGGCAGAAAGGGCAACGTAAGCCAGAGACCTCATCAGTCTGAGGACAGAACTAGATAGTGCCTGGCTACCATCAATGACTGCCCTGACAGGGAACACAACAGAGTCCCTGACAGAGCAGGAGAAAAGTGGGGTGCAGAACTCAAATTCTAGTAAAAAGACCAGACTTAATGGTTTGATTCAGACTGAAGGGACCCCGGAAGACATGGCGCCCGGACTCCCTGTTAGCCCAAAACTGAAACCATTCCCAAAGCCAACTCTTCAAACAAAGATTAGACTGGACTATGAGACATAAAATGATACTCGTGAAGAGTGTGCTTCTAAGCTCAAGTAGATACATGAGACTAAATGGGCAGCTCCTGTCCAGAGGCGAGATGAGAAGGCAGAGAGGGTCAGGAGCTGGTTGAATGGACACTGGAAATCCAGGGTGGAAAGGAGGAGTGTGTTGTCACAGTATAGGGAGAGCAACTAGGGTCACATAACAATGTATGTATAAACTTTTGTATGAGAGACTAACTTGAATTGTAAACTTTCACTTAAAGCACAATAAAATTAAAAAAAAAGAGTGGTTGGCACATAATAAGCATTTAATAAATATTTACTGAATGAATGAATGACCACAGTACTAGCCAATGAAGAGGGCAATCCTAAAAGAGACACATTTGGTAATGCTTCACAATTTAAAAAGTGGTTACATATATTTCAGTACTCAATATACCCTGGGGCCTAATCTACATATCAACTTTTTATATCAAAACACCTAAAAGTCAGAGAAATCTATTTGCTCTCAGAAAACTTATTTGCATGAAGACCCTACGCTCAATTTAAACTTTTGGCATAGTTGTATGCCCAGTTACTATCCAAACTCTTTACAGAGTATTTCTAAGAAGGACTTTGGCTAGAATGCAGAAGAGCAACAAAAAAGTTATTTCAATGAAGCTTGAAGTTTTTATTGCCATCTCCAAAAGACAGTAAAGTTTTCGGTCTCATTTGCCAGATATGTTCCTGTAAACACTGAAGTTTTTATTTCTGCTTTTCTAACTAGTACAAGTTATACTGCTCTGAACAGCTAAGAGAATATCATGGTTAACAAATAAAAAACAGCTGGTCAAAGCAGGTAACTTTTGTTTATAACCCAGAGTTCATTAAGAATTTTCCGCATATCGGAAGAGAGACTGGCATTCAGGGATAAAAGTCAAGTGCACATTCTTGAATGTTCATATGTTTTCTTTGTTGATTTATCTAGGTACTAGGAACATTCCCTTGATGGACTCAATCCCATTCCAGTCTCACTGACTTGCTAATTACGTTATACAGATGTAATTAGCAGCCTAAACGTATCTCCATCCTTTCAGCCTCCACCACAGGGCTTGGCAAGAACCAACTATTTAGATTCTGTAGAAAATACAGGTAGCAAACTGGTAACTTTAAGTAGTAACTATATTTCAAACCACTGAATTATTGACATCCCCACTGCCAAATGATTTTTTCTTTGTTTTCCTTTGCATAATGATGCACAGGTAACAAATATCAATAAGGGAATCCTATGTTGGAAGCTACAAGATGATATCCCAGTTCTTTCCAATGTCTCTAATGGAACTCTTGATTCTTTTTTTCTGAAGAGATGATTAAAGGTCTTTCCTACTGAGTCTTTCCTTTTCAACAAGAGACAGAGACTACAGTTTACACTGACTTCCATCCAGGTTTCTGCTCTTAATTCATCAAGGAGTTCTGGTGCATTTTTAAAACATTATATGTTGTTTCAACCCTTCTTTCAATACAGGAAGTGAGAATAGATGTTCCATGGATGTACCTGGTGGAAAAGATAGGTCCACTTCTGGTGTAGTATCTTAGGTTGAAGAAATTCTTCCTAACTGACTGCAAATTACTAATCATTCTCTTTTTGTGGCATTACTATCATGCAGTTGCATATCCCATTATGTATTCATCAACTGATAATTTTAAAAGATTTGTATCTATAAGCAGCATGTTTATCTTGGAAACATTTCTAACAATTTCACCTTAAAAACTTGCAATATGGCTCGTCTGCCTTGAAAAGGGTGTTTTAAGTAAAACACAATGCTCAGTACATCATATGAAATTCTTTTTGGAAGGCTTTTGGCTCTTTATCACCATTTCAGAGTAGATGCAAGGTGATAAGAGAAAGTTGATCGGATTAGCACATAGGGCAGTACTTAGTGAACTGCAGAGGATACACAATATGGAAAGGAAAACCTTAATAAACCCAATAATGTATCAAGAAATTGCAACAGAATATAGAAAATGGTGATGTAAGAATACATCCTTGAACAGCTACGCAAAAACTTTCAGATTACTCAAATGTAACAGAAGTCAGTAGCACTGTTATCAAAAGTTAATAAATCCTGCCCCCCCGCCAACGTTTTTGTATTTTAACAAGCTTTTTTTAAAAAAATAAAAATAAAGACAAACAATAACAGAAAATCAACAAGATGTGGCAGCACCCGACATGCATATATCAACAGGAAATGGTAAGTAAAATTAATAAAAGTCCAAATTTTGGTTTTATCCTTCAAATATTCTTTTTTTATGCCTTAGGTGAAGGTTTAAAGAACAAATTAGTTTCTCATTAAACAATTAAGACACATACTGTTTTGTGACATTTGTTGCCAGCCCTGTGATGTGCAAACACTCTCCCCTTCTCGACCCTGGGTTCCCCATTTTCATTTGTCCATCTTTTCTGTCCCCTCCTGCCTTCTTGCCCTTGCCCCTTGGCTGGTGTGCCCATTAAAAAGTCTCAGATACATTGTTGAGCTACATGTATTATTGTTTGTTTTATGGGCCTGTCTTATCTTTGGCTGAAGGGTGAACCTCAGGAATGACTTCAGTACTGAGTTAGCAGGGTGCTTGGGGGCCCTAATCTCAAGGTTTCTCCAGTCTCCAACAGACCAGTAACCCTAGCCTTTGTGAGTTTGAATTTTGTTCTGCATTTTTCTCCAGCTCTTTCCTGGACCTCTTATTGTGATCCCCGTAAGAACACTCAGTGGTAGTAGCTGGGCACCATCTAGTTGTGCTGGACTCTGTCTGGTGGAGGCTGTGGTAATTGTGGTTCATTAGTCCTTTGGACTAATCTTTTCCTTGTGTCTTTGGTTTTCTTCATTCTCCCTTGCTCCAGACAGGGTAGGATCAGTAGACGTATCTTAGATGGCCACTCATAAGCTTTTAAGACCCCAGAGGCTACTTACCAAAGTAAGATGTAGAACATTTTCCTTATAAACTATGTAATGCCAATTGAGCTACATGTCCCCTGAGATCATGGTCCTGAGCCCTCAGCCCAGTAACTCAATTCCTATGGGAGTTTGGATGTGTCTATGAAGCGTCTATGACTTTGCCTTGGTCAAGTTGGCTGGCTTTCGCAGTACTGTGTACCGTCTTATCCTTCACCAAAGTTACCACTTGTCTATTGTCTATTGTTGTTGTTAGGTGTCATTGAGCCAATTCTGACTCATACCGACATGATGTACAGCAGAACGAAACACTGCCCAGTCCTGTGACACCCTCACAATTGTTATGCTTGAGCCCATCGTTGCAGTCACTATGTCAGTCCATTTCATTGAGGGTCTTCCTCTATTTTGTTGACCCTCCACTTTAAAAAGCATGATGTCCTTCTCCAGGGACCCCTCCTGATAACATGTCCAAACTGAGTGAGATGAAGACTTGTCATCCACGCTTCTAAGGAGCATTCTGGCTGTACTTCTTCCAAGATAGATTTGTTCGTTCTTTTGGTAGCTTATGGTATATTCAATATTCTTCACCAACACCACAATTCAAGCCGTCAATTCTTTGGTCTTTCTTATTCACTGTTTAATTTTCACATGCATATGAAATGACTGAAAACACCATGGCTTGGGTCTGGTGCACCTTAGTTCTTAAAGTGATATCTTTGCTTCTTAACACTTTAAAGAGATCTTTGACAGGAGATTTGCCCAGTGCAATGCGTCGTTTGATTTCTCCACTGGCATTGATTGTGAATCCAAGTAAAATGAAATGCTTAACAACTTCAATCTTTTCTCCGTTTATCATGATGTTGCTTATTGGTCTACTTGTCAGGATTTTTGTTTTCTTTATGTTGAGGTGTAATCTATACTGAAGGCTGTGGTCTTTGATCTTCATCAGCAAGTGCTTCAAGTCCTCTTCACTCTCAGCAAGTAAGGTTGTGTCATCCGCATATCACAGACTGTTAGTCTTCCTCCAGTCCTGATGCACATTCTTCTACATATAGTCCAGCTTCTCAGATTATTTGCTCAGCGTACAGATTTTATAAGTACGGTGAAAGGACACAACCCTGACGCACACCTGTCTTGACTTTAAACCACACAGTATCCCCTTTTTCTGTTCAAAACGACTACCTCTTACTCTAAGTACAGGTTCCTTATGAGCACAATTAAGCATTCTGGAATTCCCATTCTTCACAACATTATCCATAATTTGTTATGATCCACACAGTCGAATGCCTTTGCATAGTCAATAAAACACAGGTAAACATCTTTCTGGTAGTCTCTGCTTTCAGCCAGGATCTGTCTGACATCAGCAATGATATCCCTTGTTCCACATCCTCTTCTGAATCCGGCTTGAATTTCTAGCAGTTCCCTGTTGATGTACTGCTGCAACTACTTTTGAACGATCTTCAGCAAAATTTTACTTGCATGTGATATTAATGATATTGTTCGATAATTTACGCATTCTGTTGGATCATCTTGCTTCGGAATGGGTACCAATATGAATCTCTTCCAGTTGGTTGGCCAGATAGCTGTCTTTCAAATTTCTTGTCATAGATGAGTGAGTGCTTCCAGCGCCTCATACGTTTGTTAAAATGTCTCAACCAGTATTCTGTCAATTCCTGGAGCCTTGTTTTTTGCCAATGCCTTCAGTGCAGCTTGCACTTCTTCCTTTAGTGCCATCAGTTCCTGATCACATGCTATCTCCTGAAATGGTTGAAAGTCAACCAATTCTTTTTGGTACAGTGACTGTGTATTCCTTCCATCTTCTTTTGATGCCTCCTGTGTCGCTTAATATTTTCCCCATAGAATCCTTCAATATTACAACTCGAGACTTCTATTTTTCTTTCAGTTCTTTTAGCTTGAGAAATGCCAAGAGTGTTCTTCCCTTTTGGTTTTCTAACTCCAGGTCTTCGCATGTGTCATTATAATACTTTACTTTCTCTTCTTGAGCTGCCCTTTGAAAACTTCTGTTCAGCTTTTACTTCATCATTTCTCCCTTTTGCTTTAGCTACTCTATGTTCAAGAAAAAGTTTCAGAGTCTCTTCTGACATCCATTTTGGTCTTTTCTTTCTTTCCTGTCTTTTTAATGACCTCTTCTCTCTTCATGTATGATGTCCTTGATGTCATTCCACAACTCATCTGGTCTTTGGTCATTAGTGTTTAATGTGTCAAATCTATTCCTGAGATGGTTTCTAAATTTAGGTGGGATATACTCAAGGTCATACTTCAGCTCTTGTGGACTTGTTCTAATTTTCTTCAACTTCAACCTGAACTTGCATATGAGCAATTGATGCTCTGTCCCACAGCTGGCCTCTGGCCTTGTTCTAACTGACGATATTGAGCTTTTCAATCATCTTTTTCCACACATGTAGTTGTTATGATTTCTGTGTATTCCATCTGGTGAGGTCCACATGTACAGTCACTGTTTATGTTGCTGAAAAAATATATTTGCAATGAAGAAGTCATTGGTCTTGCAAAATTCTATCATGTGATCTCCAGCATCATTTCTGTCACCAAGGCCACATTTTCCAACTACCAAGCCTTCTTCTTTGTTTCAAACTTTCACGTTCCAATTGCCAGTAGTTATCAGTACATCCTGATTGCATGTTTGATCAATTTCAGACAGCAGAAGTTGGTAAAAATCTTAAATTTCTTCATCTTTGGCCTTAGCAGTTGGTACGTAAGTTTGAGTAATGGTCATAGTAACTGGTCTTCCTTGTAGGCATATGGATATTATCTTATCACTGACAGCATTGTACTTTAGGATAGATCTTGAAACGTTCATTTTGATGATGAATGCGATGCCATTCCTTTCAATTTCTCATTCCTGGCATAGTAGACCATAAGTTTGTCTAACTCAAAATAGCCAATATCAGTACATTTCAGCGCTCTAATACCTATGATATCAATGTTTATGCGTTCCATTTCACTTTTGATGATTTCTAATTTTCCTAGATTCATACTTCAAACATTCCACGTTCCAATTATTAATGAATGTATCTTAGGTTGAGTTCTCTAGAAAAGCAAAACCACTAAAGCGTATAAATATATATACAGACAGTAATTTATATCAAGAGAATGGTTCATGTGATTGTAGAGGTTAGAACATCCCAAGTCCACGGGTCAAGATAGAGGCCTGTCCTGATTCACATACTGCAGGGACTGGCAAACCCAAGATTGGTAGGTCAGACATCAGGGCTCTTGCTCACAGGCTTTGAAGACTGACAAATCCCATGACTGTCAGGCAAGATAATAGGTAAGCTGCTAGCTCAAGTCCCAAGACCTGGTGGTCAGATGAACAAGAGCCAGCTGCAGGATCCAGAGTGAGCAAAAGCCGAGCCTTTCCAAAAAGTCCACTTATAGTCGATCCAGACCACGCCCCAAAGGAAACTCCTTTTCAACTGACTGGCTACTCACAGAATATTCCATCATGGAGGTGATCACATTATATCAAATCTCATCAGGTAAGTGATCACATCATCATACGACTGCCAAACCAAGAATCATGGCCCAGCCAAGCTGACACACAACCTTAACAATCACAGGATGTTGGCAGCTGTTTCTTCTCATTTTGAGTCATGCCATACCAGCAAATGAAGGTCCTGAAAGTTTGAATCTATTCACATCATTAAGATCAACTCTGCTTTGAGGAGGCAGTTTTTCCTCAGTTTTATTTTGAGTGCCTTCCAACCAGAGGGTCTCATCTTCCAGCACTATATCACACAATGTTCGGCTGCTATTTATAAAGTTTTCACTGGCCAATTTTTTCAGAAGCAGACTGCCAGTTCCATCCTCCAAGTCTGTCTTAGTCTGGAAGCTCAGCTGAAACCTGCCCCCCAAGGGTGACCCCAATGGTATCTGAAATACTGGTAGGAAAGCTTCCAGTGTCACAGCAACATGCAAGCCACCACACTATGACAGACTGACAGACACCTGGTGGATGTATTGTCTAGTTAGCGTTTTTCCCTACCCACCCTTACCTTCCCTCATAACCATTAAAGGTTGTTTCCGTGTGTAAATCTTTTCGTAAGTTTTTGTAATAGTGGTCTCATACAGTATGTCCTTTTGTGACTGACTTATTTTTCTCAGCATAATGCCCTTCAGATTCATTCATGTTGTGAGATGTTTCACAGATTCATCATTGTTCTTTATCACTGCATAGTATTCCATTGTGTGTATGTACCATAGTTTGTTTATCCGTTCATCTGTTAATGGGCATGTAGGTTGTTTCCATCATTTTGCTATTGTGAATAATGCTGCAATGAACATGGGTGGGCATATGTCTATTTATGTGATGGCTCTTATTTCTCTAGGATATATTCCTAGGAGTGGGATTGCTGAATCATATGGTGTCTTAGTCATCTAGTGCTGCTATAACAGAAATACCACAAGTGGATGGCTTTAACAAAGAGAAATTTCTTCAGAGTAAAGTAAGCTAAAAGTCCAAATTCAGGGCATCAGCTCCAGGTGACGGCTTTCTCTCTCTGTCAGCCTTCTCATCAATGTTCCCCCGGACTAGGAGCTTCTCCATGCAGGGACCCCAGGTCCAAAGGACACTCTCTGCTCCTGGCACTGCTTTCTTGGTGGTATGAGGTCCCCCTATCTCTCTATTTTGGCAATTCGAGTTAGACTGCTGTTCACCTGACCTAGAATTCATCCGTTTGTACAGATCAAGTAAATATTTAGTAGATTTCCCATCTCTTTCATTCCTAGGGACACCATGATGAAGTAGCCAACGCCATAAATCTGTATGAGTCAGACTATTTTGATTACTGCCTTGAGTCCGTTGTCCATTACTGTAACCATGCCCATCTTGTCTTTGTTGATGGAGTGCAGCCACTTGACCCCTACCACCACGGGGTCCAATCAGCCCCATTGTAGTTAGGTGGTTTAATTCAGTTAGGGCAGTTACCACTGTCAAATCTGATTTACATAAAATAGCAATCACAGCAGTCTTCAAGGATGCTGGAGCTCCCTTCACAAATTTGTTCCTCACAGTTGTGGTAAAAGGTGTGTCCTCTGGGCATTCCATGTGTGGGCCTGTGGGTCTAACCTGATAAATCCACTCTAGCATGCCAATTTCCCTAAGCCTATGGATACCTTCTTCTACAGTATACGAAGGCAGGTCTGGCACTTCAACTTGATTTAGTGTAAGCCACCTCGTAATCCATGCTTCAGCAATCCAAACTATTAGATCCTTTCCTAACTTCTTCAACTGAAACACCGAATGAACAATATGTGCTTAGTGGACCCATATCCATAAACTCAGATTGATCCAACTTTATGTTCCTTGCACCATTATCCCACACCCTTAATAGCCATTCCCACACATATTCCCCAGGTTTCTGTTTGTACACATTAGAAAACTCAAGTAGTTCTTTTGGAGTGTAGTGTACCTCCTCCTAGGTCACACTCTGTACTTCACCTTTTGGGGCTCACTGGGACTTACGTCTAGTTATAGATCTAGAAGCTAGGATCAGTAGTGTGGAATTGTTTTGAGAACATTCAGCATTGTCTTGTAAAGCATCTGCCTCAGGCGATACCCCAGGCAATGACTCAGGCAAAGGCTCTTTAGAGGCAGCTGGGCTAGGGCTAATCTCATTAGATGGGAGTGGACGGGCTAATGGTTTTCCTGGGCAGGGTGGTGTAACAGACAAACATGAAGTAATCTCTTCAGGTGGGAGTGGTTCTGTTGGCAGGAGTGATTCACAGAATTTAGGGGCTCAGTGTCTCCAGCTCCCTGATTATCTGCCCATATGTCCCCATCCCAAGTTTCAGGATCCCATTTCTTCCCAATCAATGCTCTTACTTTAATTTCAGACACCTCTCGAGGCTTGCAATTGAGCTGGCATTGTAATTCAGCCCCTCTTACAATAAGAGTCTGGGTTTGGCTTTTGGCAATTTCAGCTCTGTTACTACAAGAAATAAGTCTTTCCTTCAAAGCACAAGTGGAAGCCTTGAGGTCATTTACGTGGCATTCGAGCTTTGACTCTGAAGTCCTGAGCACATCTCTTTCTTTCATCAGTTTGTCTAGCAAAAGTAGGACCAACCAACCAGCTTCCCTATACTTCTCATTCTGACAAAGCTGTAGAAAGATATCACACATGTGCTCACCCAGAGGCTCACCTTTCACCAATACCCGATCTACTGGTGGTGATATTTTGCGTATTTGTATCACCACCTCACTCCATGGACTAGCAGTGCCCTCTTCACTGCTAGAAGCAGAGTCATCAACATCTTTAAGACTAACCAGACTTGAGAACCAATTTAGAAAATCTATCCTTAAGATTTTGTTTCTCTAGAATCACTCTTGGTACCAAATGTCTTAGGCTGTGTTCTCTAGAGAATTTAAACCAGTAAAGCATATAAATATATATATAGAGAGATTTATATCGAGGAAATAGCTCACGCAATTGTACAGGCTAAAACGTCCCCCAAGTCCGTGGATCAGGTAGAGGCCTCTCCCAATTCACGGAGCCACAGAAGCTGGTGAACCCAAGGTCGGCAGGTCAGAGAGGGGCTCCCACTCACATACTGTGAAGGTCAGTGTATTCCAAGATCAGCAGACAAGATCGCAAGGTTTCTCCTGATTCACGTAGCTGCAGGGGCTGGCGAACCCAATATCAGCAGGTCAGAGAACCGGACTCTTGCTTGGAGGCTGAGAAGTTCCACGAATTCCAAGATCAACAGGTAAGCTGCTAACTCAAGTCCCAGGAACCGGAGATGAGACAACAAGACGCAGCTGCTGAGTCTGGAACAAGCCAAAAACCTTGGCAAAGGGAGCAGGCAGAAAGTAACTGGCGGAAGGCAAAGAGATGAAACTGAGGGGGTGGTGAGCTGCCTCAGGCCCTGCCTCCGCCAGTACCACTTAGCAGATTCCATCATGGGGGTGATCACGTATCAAACTGATGATAACACTGAGAATAATGGCCTAGCCAAGTTGACATACAATCTTAACCATCACATATGGTATTTATATTTCTAGCATTTTAAGGAAGCGCCATATCGTTTTCCAAAATGGTTGTACCATTTTCCATTCCCACCAGCAGTGCATAAGAGTTCCAATCTCCCTGCAGCCTCTCCAACATTTGTTATTCTTTGTTTTTTTGATTTGTGCCAGTAATGTTGGGGTGAGATGGTATCTCATTGTAGTTTTGCTTGCATTTCTCTAGTGGCTAGTGATTGCAAGCATTTCCTCATATGTTTGTTAGCTGCCTGAACGTCTTCTTTGGTGAAGTATCTGTTCATATCCTTTGTCCATTCTTTAACTGGGTTATTTGTCTTTTTGTTATAGAGATGCCAGATTTTCCCACAGATTTTAGAGATTAGACCTTTGTCAGATATGTCATAGCCAAACATTTTTTCCCAGTCTCTAGGTTCTCTTTTGGTAAAGTCTTCTAATGAGCATGTTTAATTTTTAGAAGATCTCAGTCATCTAGCTCATCTTCTGTTGTTTGTGTATTGTTAGTTATGGTTTGTATCTCATTTATGCCATGGGTTAGAACTTTTAGCGGTGACCCTATTTTTTCTTCTGTGATCTTTATAGTTTTTGGTTTTATACTTAGGTTTTTGATCCATTTTGAATTAAGTTTTTGTGTATGGTGTGAAGTATGTGCCCTGTTTCATTTTTTTGCAGATGGACATCCAGTTTTGCCAGCACCATTTGTTAAAAAGACTGTCTTTTCCCCATTTAATGGACTTTGAACCTTTATTGAAGATCAGTTGACAGTAAGTGGATGGATTTACCTCTGGCTTCTTGATTCTGTTCCACTGGTCAATGTATCTGTCACTGTACCAGTATCAGGCTGTTCTAACCACCACAGCTGCATAGTAGGTTCTGAGGTCAGGCAGTGTAAGGTCTCCTACTTTGTTCTTCTTCTTCAATAATGCTTTACTTATCTTGGGCCTCTTTCCTTTCCATCTAAAATTAATGATTAGTTTATCCATCTCATTAAAGAATGCTGGTGGTTTTTGGATTGGGATTGCATTGTATTTGTAGATTGCTTTGGGTAGAACTGACATTTTCATAATGTTGAGTCCACCTATCCATTAGCATGGTATGTTTTTCCATTTACGTAGGTCTCTTTTGGTTTCTTGCAGTAGTATTTTGAGCCACTCTTCCTATGGAATAAACGCAATCAAAATTTTCCTTTTCCTTCAGTATTTGTTTATTTAACTAAGATGGCTTTTCTACATGATTTATTTTAGAGGCCATAATTATGTCATCAAATCCCTGTCAAAGTAACAACTTAATGTAAAATATTAACACTTGGTGGTATTTAAACAACAAAAAAATATAAAAACCCACTGTGTCCTATGAGTAAGGTGAATTTATTCAGGCTATTTATTTCCTCTAGACTCCAAAAGAAATTTTTGGCTACCCTTATTATTTATTATTGTACATTATTGTAAAGAGAAACAGCTCATGAGCTCATAAACTCATAAGCTCTGATGAGGTCATAAAGGGCACCAACTATTATAAAACCAGGAAAGATAGTAAAGACCGCAGAACAACATAGCACAAACAAGGTAGAGTATTTTTACACAAGTAATGCATGCCTTTTACTTTTGTCAACTCTGCCCACCCCCCATGAGGTATTTTCATAAGCGTCGCTATGCCAAAATTTTTTTACGTGTTGCTGTAAAGAAAGTTAGCATAGTGCACTTATGAAAATACCTCAGGGAGAGGGGTGCAATTGGCAAACAAACATAGAAGGTGCATATTACTTGCATAAAAATATGGTACACACTAACAGGTAATTTCATAGTTGAAATATCTGGGGATAACAGAATCAAGAAATCTTTGGGCTAGAAGGGTCTTCACTAGAATTTTTCCGTTCTTTTGGCTGGGAACACATGCATACACCCATTCTGGACAGATTAGAATATTCTTTGTTTTTAGCCTCTTTTTAGTGTTGGGGACTCTACCATCCTTTTTGGTCATTCATGCTGTGTTTATGCTATGTTTTAAGTCTATTTCTCTTATTTTGTCCTGAAGATGGAGAAGTAGCAACCACCCCTTCTATAGAAAGGGCCTTCCTGTACTTGAGGATAATGATCAGATCACTCATCAATCTTATCATCTCCAGAATAAAAACAAAGTAGAGGATTTTTCTTTTGTTTTAAGAATGATACAGGATGTGGTTTAATGACTCACACATAACATTCAAAATCCTCACAAGTAAGCGAGGGAAGGGGAAAGGGATAACTAAGAATAAAGGTACAGCAGGTCAGATGCAGTGGGAAGTATAAGCTGAAAGAGAGAATCAATAAAAGAGATTTGTGATGCACTTCAAAAATAATGTTTGAGAGCCTATTATAAGCAAGGCACTGTGAGAGTGCTTTATATTGTTATCATCACTTTGTCATCATCATCATTAGTTAACACTTACTGAATACCTACTATGTGCTGGGCACCATTCTCAGGGCTTTACAAGTATGAACTCATAAAATCATCACAACAGCCTAACGGTAGGTAATATTATATCCCTATATTTCAGAAAAGAAAACTGAAACACAGGCTTATAATACCTCATATATTCCGTGTTTTCTGTAAGGTAGACATTATTTCTATTTGACAGGTTAGAAAACTGAGGATCAGAGATTAAGTAACACGCCCATGATCACAACAGCTGGTAAGGGACAGGGCTGGGAATTGAAACCAAGATTAGTATGATTATGAAGCCTATCCTTTTTTACTTCATGCTGAACTTGATTGAGAGAAGAAAGAAAATAATAATAGTAACCAGCACTTGCTGAGAGCTTACTATATATGCCAGGCATTGTCCAAAGTGTTTGTAAGTATTAACACATTTAATCCTCATAACAACCCTATGAGATGGGAACTATAATTATTTCTACTTTACAGATGAGGAAACTGAGGCACAGTGAACTAGCACGTCTAGGGTCATTCAGTTCCTAAATGGGAAACAGGGACTCAAATCCAGGAAGTCCAGTTTTAGAGCCATGCTCTCACCACAGTGGTATACTGCCTATTATAACTAAAAAATACAATGAGAGCAACTGTTCGGGATGTTGAAAGCTGAGAATTGTCTCAGTGATGGTTACTTTTATGTGTCAACTTCGCTGGCTATAGTGCTCAGTTGTTTCATCAAACACTAGTCTAGATGTTGCCGTCAAAGTATTTTGTAGATGTGATTAACATTTACAATCAGTTGACTTTAAGATTACCCTAGATAATGTGTGTGGGCCTCATCCAATCAGTTGAACACCTTAAGAGCAAAAACTGAGGTTTTCTGAAAAAAAAAACAATTCTGCCTTGACTTCAACATAGAAATTCTGCCTGAGTTGCCAGCCTGCAGGCCTGTCTTACAGATTTCAGGCTCAAGACTGCAACAACTCTTGCTTGAGTTTCCAGCCTGCTGGCCTTCCCTACGGATTTTAAACTTGCCAGCCTTCACAATCGCGTTAGTAAATTACTTAAAATCAATCAATTTCTCTCTCAATGTCTGTCTACTTACTATTCTATTGGTTCTGTTTCTCTGGAGAATCCTGACTGATACAGTTTCATGGGTAAATATATATTGAAACTACTATATAACTATATCACCCAGACCCACCTTCGGGAATGAAGGACTTACTTCATGCTATAAGAAGACAGCCCTCACCTGTCAGCTCTTGGCTAAAGACACCTGCGTGAGGGGTTGACTGACACCTTTGCTGGGAATGAACTGCAGTTCCCTGTCTATGGATATTTATCCTAAGAACACTCCCTAATAATCACCCTGAATGTTAATGTCCATCTCAGAGTCGGCTTCCCTAGAACTCAACCTGTGATGACACTTTATATGGATTATCTCATTTAATTCTCATAGCCCTATGAAATAGGGGCTATGATCCTCAAATACTCATTTTACAAATGAAAACACTGAGGCTTAGAGAAATTAGGAAACTTTTCCAAGACCACATAGTCAGGACCTGTAAAAAATGGAGCCAGAATTTGAACCTCTCAACCTCCACATGATTCTGTAGAGGGAAAAGCTTCAGAAATTGAGACCTACCATTAGTTGAGCATTTATTTAATACTAAGGAAGAAAAAAAGCACTCAGGGGCTCTGATCCTGAGGGAACAGGAAATCTAACATTCATGTTTAAAGCATATGTAAGAATAATGGTAGTAGCTGGAATGACCTAAAAACAAACAAATTAGTCTGAAAAGGAAGACTGATCAAGAAAGTAGTGAAACAATTTTGCCTCTAGGCTCTCAATTGATTTCTTGGAAAAAGACACCTGAGGATAAAGAAAAGATCCATATGATAGGGGAGAGGAAAAGGTTCAATTAAATATAGACCCTTATATATTAAATTATCTTAAATTCAAGGAGAGAAAGCAAGGCTTCACCCTCTAATATGCAATGTTTATCGTTTGGTACATCTACCTAGCATCTTTCCTCATATGAAGGAAGTTGAAAACATAAAATGCCAACATATGGTCCTGACTTTAATAAAAAGTTACAGGGTATGAGATCTGTCTACAACATCCTAAGAGATACATGTTGTTGTTAGGTGCTGTTGAGTCGGTTCTGACTCATGGTGACCCTATGTACAACAGAACAAAACACTGCCCAGTCCAGCACCATCCTCACAATCACTGCTATGCTTGAGCTCACTGTTGCAGCCACTGTGTCTATCCATCTCATTGAAGGTCTTTCTCTATTTTGCTGACCCTCCACTTTAAAAGCATGATGTTCTTTCCCCAGGGACTGGTCCCTCCTGATGACATGCCAAAGTACATGAGATGAAGTCTTGCCATCCTTGTTTCTAAGGAGCATTCTGGCTGTACTTCTTCCAAGACAGATTTGTTCGTTCTTCTGGCAGTCCATGGTATATTCAATATTCTTCACCAATACCATAATTCAAAGATGTCAGTTCTTATTCAGTCTTCCTTATTCATTGTCCAGCTTTTACACGCGTATGAGGTGACTGAAAACCCCATGGCTTGGGTCAGGCACACCTTAGTCCTCAAAGTGGCATCCTTGCTTTTCAACACTTTGAAGAGGTCTTTTGCAGCAGATTGTCCAATCGAATACATCCTATGATTTCTTGACTGCTGCTTCCATGAGTATTGATTGTGGATCCAAATAAAATGAAATGTTTGACTACATCAATCTTTTCTCCATTTATCATGATGTTGCTTATTGGTCCAGTTGGGAGGACTTTTGTTTTCTTTATGTCGAGGTGTAATCCATACTGAAGGCTGAAGTCTTGGTCTTCATCAGTAAGTGCTTCAAGTCCTCTTCACTTTCAACAAGCAAGGTTGTGTCATCTGCATATCACAGGTTGTTAATGAGTCTTCCTCCAATCCTGATGCTGAGTTCTTCTTTGTATAGTCCAGCTTCTCGGATATATTTGCTCAGCATACAGATGGAATAAGTATGGTGAAAGGATTCAACCCTAACGCACACCTTTTCTGACTTTAAACTATGCAGTATCCCCTTGTTCTGTTCGAACGACTAACTCTTGGTCTGTGTAAAGGTTCTGCATGGGCACAATTAAGTGTTCTAGAATTCTCATTCTTCTCAATGTTATCCATAATTTGTTATGATACACATAGTTGAATTCCTTTGCATAACTGTCTTAGTCATCTAATGCTGGTATAACAGAAATACCACAAGTGGATGACTTCAACAAACAGAAGTTTATTCTCTCACAGTCTAGTGGGCTAGAAGTCCAAATCCAGGGCGTCAGCTCCAGGGGAAATCTTTCTCTGTTGGCTATGGAGGAAGGTTCTTGACATCAATCTTCCCCTGGACTAGGAGCTTCTCCTTGAAGGAACCCTGGGTCCAAAGGACGTGCTCTGCTCCCAGTGCTTCTTTCTTGGTGGTATGAGGTCCCCAACTCTCTGCTCACTTCCCTTTCCTTTTATCTCTTGTAAGACAAAAGGTGGTGTAGGCCACACCCCAGGGAAACACCCTTTACATTGGATGAGGGATGTGACCTGAGCAAGGGTATTACATCCCACCCTAATCCTCTTCAGCACAATCCAATCTTGCCTTATTAACCACAGGCAGAGATTAGGATTTACAACATATAGGAAAACTGTATCAATCACAAAATGGAGGACAACCATACAATACTGGGAATCATGGCCTAACCAAGTTGACACATATTTTTGGAGGACACAATTCAATCCATGACAATAGTCAATAAAACACAGGTAAACATCTTTCTGCTATTCTCTACTTTCAGCCAACATCCATCTCACACCAGCAATGATATCCCTCGTTCCACATCCTCTTATGAATCCAGCTTGAAGTTCTGGCAGTTCCCTGTTAAGCTACTGCTGCAACTGCTTTTGAATAATCTTCAGTAAAATTTTATTTGTGTGTGATGTTAATGATATTGTTCAATAATTTCCACATTCCGTTGAAAGAACTGAAGAAAAAATTCAAACCTCAAGTTGCACTATTGAAAGATTCTGCAGGGAAAATATTGAATAACAGAGGAAGCATCAAAAAAGATGTAAGGATTACACAGACTCACTGTATCAAAAAGAATTAGCCAGTGATTGAAATCTTTGACAACTTCAATATTTTCTCCACTTATCATGATATTGCTTATTGGTCCAGGTGTGAGGATTTTGGTTTTCTTTATGTAGAGGTGTAATCCATACTGAAGACTAGTCTCTGATCTTCAGTAGTAAGTGCTTCAAGTCCTTTTCACTTTCAGCAAGCAAGGTTGTGTCATCTGCATATTGCAGGCTGTTAATGAGTCTTCTTCCATCTTGATGCTGTATTCTTCTTGAATACATCCCACCTGAATTTAGAGATCATCTCAAGAATAGATTTGATGCACTGAACACTAATGACCGAAGACCAGACAAGTTGTGGGATGACATCAAGGACACCATACATGAAGAAAGCAAAAGGTCATTAAAAAGACAGGAAAGAAAGAAAAGACCAAAATGGATGTCAGAAGAGACTCTGAAATTTGCTCTTGAATGTAGAACAGCTAAAGTGGGTGGAAGAAATGATGAAGTAAAAGAGCTGAACAGAAGATTTCAAAGGGCAGCTTGATAAGACAAAGTAAATATTATAATGAAATGTGCAAAGACCTGGAGTTAAAACACCAAAAGGGAAGACCATGTTCAGCATTTCTCAAGCTGAAAGAGCTGAAGAACAAATTCAAGTCTCTAGTTGGAATACTGAAGGACTCTGTGGGAAAAAAATTGAACAATGCAGGAAGCATCAAAAGAAGACAGAAGGAATATACAGAGTCACTGTACCAAAAAAAAGAAAAAAGGGTCAACATTCAACCATTTCAGGAGGTAGCATATGATCAAGAACCAATGGTACTGAAGGAAGAAGTCCAAGCTGCCAAGAATTGACAGAATACCAATTGAGATGTTTCAATGAACAGACTCAATGCTGGAAGCACTTACTTGCCTATGCCAAGAAATTTGGAAGACAGCTACCTGGCCAACTGACTGAAGACATCCATATTTGTGCCCATTAGAAAGAAAGGTGACCCAACAGAATGCAGAAGTTATTAAACAATATCACATGCAAGTAAAATTCTGTTGAAGATGATTAAAAAATGGGTGCAACAGTGCACCGACAGGGAACTGCCAGAAATTTAAGCCAGATTCAGAAGAGGACGTGGAACGAGGGATATCATTGCTGATGTCAGATGGATCCTGGCTGAAAGCAGAGAATACCAGAAAGATGTTTACCTGTGTTTTATTGATTATGCAAAGGCATTCAACTGTATGGATCACAGAAAATTATGGATAACACTGTGAAGAGTGGGAACTCTAGAACAGTTAATTGTGCTCATGAGGAACCTGTACATAGACCAAGAGGCAGTCTTTCAAACAGTTATGCTATACACTCAAAGGTTTTCTTCAATGTTTTAAATCCCCAGGGGCTTTAATCCATCTGAATTTTACTACTTTTCTCAGAACAGTTAGGTTAAGATGTAAATAAATCCTTTGACAGTGTTGGCTTAAATTCTGTGGAATCCACTTTTTAAAATCACATTTCTTTTTTTTTTATTTATTTTTTATTTTTTATTGTACTTCAGGTGAAGGCTTACAGAACAAATAGTTTCTCATGAAACAATAGTACACATATTGTTTTATGACATTGGTTAACAACCCCACAACATGTCAACCCTTTAACTTCTCAACCTTTTTTTTTTGGTGAAAATACACATAGCCAAAGATACACCATTTCAAAAATTTCTAAATGCACAGTTCAGTGACACTGACTACGCTCTTCGAATTGTGCTGCTATTCTCACTTAAGATGAAGGCTTACAGAACAAAATAGTTTCTCATTTAACAGTTACTACAAATGTTGCCCTACGACTATGGTTAACAATCTCACAATACATCAACAATATCCTTACTCAACCTTGGGTTCCCTATCACCAGCTTCCTTGTCCCCTTCTGCCTTCTGGCCCTTGTCACTGGACTACTGTACTGCATTAGTCCCATATGGTTTTATGGGGCTGTCCACTCCCAGGCTGAACGGTGGACCTCGAAGATAACTTCACCACTGAGCTAAAAGTGTGTCTGGGGGCCATACTCTCGGGGTTTCTCCAGTCTCCTTTAGGCCAGTAAATCTGGTCTTTTTTTTTGTGAGTTAGAATTATGTTCTACATCCTTTTTCAGCTCTGTCCAGAACCTTCTGTTGTGATCCTGGTCAGAGCAGTCAGTGGTGGTAGCTAGGCACCATCTAGCTGTACTGGACTCACTCCGGTGGAGGCCTTGGTAGCTGTGGACCATTAGTCCTTCGGACTAATCTTTTCCTTGTATCCTGTTCTCTTCATTCTCCCTTGCTCCCGAAGGGACGAGACCAGTGGAGTATCTTAGATGGCCACTCACAGGCTTTTAAGACCCCAGACACTACTCACCAAGGTAGTTATGCCAATTTAGCTAGATGTTTCCTGAGACCATGGTCCCCACAGCCCTCTGCCTAGCAATTCAGTCCCTCAGGGAGTTTGGATGTGTCTATGGGGCTTCCATGACCTTTCCTTGTACAAGTTGTGCTAGTTTCCCCTGTATTGTGTACTGTCTCACCCTTCACCCAAGATACCACTTATCTATTGCCTATTTAGTATTTCCCCCCCCCCACCCCTCCCATCCCTGCTAACCAACAAAGATTGTTACTTTTTGTGTGCGAACTTTTTCATGAGTTTTTACAATAGAGGTCTTATACAATATTTGTGCTTTTGTGATTGACTTATTTCACTCAGCATAATGTCCTCCAGTTTCATCCATGTTATGAGATGCTTCACAGATTCATCAGTGTTCTTTCTTGTTGCACAGTACTCCATTGTCTGTATGTACCATAGTTTATTCATTCACCTGTTGATGGGCATCTAGGTTGTTTCCATCGTTTTGCTACTGTGAACAATACTGCCATGAACATAGGTGTGCATATGTCTATTGAGTGACGACTCTTATTTCTCTAGGATATATTCCTAGGAGTGGGATTGCTGGATCGAATGGTATGTCTATTTCTAGCTTTCTGAGGCAGTGCCATGACATTTTCCAAAATGGTTGTATTATTTTGCATTCCCACCAGCAGTGCATAAGAGTTCCCATCTCCCCACAGCCCCTCCAACATTTGTTATTTCCAGTGTTTTTGATTCGTGCCAGTAATGCCAGGGTGAGATGGTATCTCATTGTGGTTTTAATTTGCATTTCCCTAATGGCTAGTGATTGTGAGCATTTCCTCATGTGTCTGTTGGCCATTTGAATGTCTTCTTTTGTGAAGTGTCTGTTCATTTCTTTTGCCCATTTTTTAATAGGATTATTTGTGTTTTTGTTGTAGAGATGTTGGATTTTCTGGTAGATTATGGAGATTAGACCTTTGTCTGACTTGTACAGTCCAAAAATTTTTTCCCAGTCTGTAGGTTCTCTTTTTACTCTTTTGGTGAAGTCTTTTGAAGCGCATAGGTGTTTGATTTTGAGAAGATCCCAGTCATCTAGCTTATCTCTTGGGGTTTGTGTGTTGATGGTTATGGTTTGTATCCTGTTAATGCCGTGTATTAAGGCCTGTAGTGTTGGTCCTATTTTTTCTTCTATGAACTTCATAGTTTTAGGAAAAAATCACATTTCTTTTTTGTAGGCAAGGTTAATTTCCTATATTTCCAAAGAAGCAAAGGGAAAAATGGCAACTAAAATTTTTTTTAATATTACATTTATCCTCCCAGTGCTTATTTGTCCTAGGTGCATCTTTGATTTCACTTAAAACCTGAAATAAATCTAAAATATAACCAGAATATAAAAGGACCTGAAAAACTAAGTTCAGGGAAAATGCAGTTAGCAAAGATTACGTGCATCAGTGAACTGTACTAAATTGAACACTTTTAAATGCCAGAGATTTTCTATGTGAAACTAGGGGGTTTGAAAGAAAAATCAATAATGTTGGGGAAAGGGAAACCCTCTTCACACATTTCTCATTAGTCGTAGGAGAATCTGGTTGATTTCCATTTTACAACTGGATCAAACTTGTGAAATTGGTTTTGATCCTAGACTCATTCAGTACATCCTCCAGAAGAGGCTCTACTCCAGACACTCAAAAGCTTTTCAACCTTGAAAGATTCCCCAAGATCACTCTTTTGGTTTGCATCCATTCTACATTATATTCAGTGTCTATCTGATATTGCCTACAGAAAATCTCCCTGGAATTACCTGGTAAGAGCTCTGTTTATAAGAAAAGGCAAAGGATATTCAAACTGGTTGGCTTCAACTTCATCTCGAGTGCTCAAGATCTATATTTGTAAAGTGAAATCAGGCATAAAGAGGCCCAGTTCTTCAGTTCTTTAATTTTCTAATAAATAAATATTGGCCACATTGCTTATATTAGGGCATGAGCCCCTCTGTAAAGTCACTGTTCAAGTGTAATAATGGAGTAGGTGAAGGTTTCTAAATTTTTCTGAAAAATTAGTATCATAGCTGCTGATACAAATTTATTTGAACCCCAGGGAACACATCTTTTAAAGTTCTGGGAAATTTTTAAATACAGTGTACAAATCAATAAGTGGAGAAAACATCTCTTTCAATGTGTTCATTTTTATTTTGAGAGGAAATGTATCTTTACATAATCTTTCTCTCACTCCCTCCATTAGCCTTTCCCCAAATTACTTTTTACTAAAGAAACTCATGACAAACAACTGAACGTGAAAACATTCCTGCTTGGCTATAATTAGAAGTGGTGTAGAGGTAAGCTCTCTGAACAGGATGACTCCTCAAGCCCTAAAGACAGTCTTCCTCTTTTCACCCTTTTGCAATGCTCTCATACTTCCATCTTTTTCCCATCATTTCACATTCAGTTTTGGAGCCTGAGCTAACTGGGATGGTTTGAAGCCACTTCAGAAGAGATTGGTTTGGCCTGTTTTGGTGGCATGTGTTGTTTTGAATAGGATGTATCTATGAGATTAAAAAAAATATTTTTTCATTACTGCCTATTTTCACAGTTCACTAAGCAAAAATACAAAGCAATTTTTTTCCTACTTCCATTCTCCCTTTCTCCCTTCGTTTTCTTTCTTCCCCTGTGGAGTTCAAATTAAAGAAAAGTGAAAATTGAAGCTGTTGTACGCAAGGCGATTGCAACATGCATATTTGATTTTTATGATGGATCTAAATTGCTGAATAAGGCCATGGAACAAAGGCAGACTGTGGCTTCCTGCCCATCACATGCAGCCACTGAATGCAGAACAAAAGCTTCGGCCATTAGGGACTCAGCAGGAAGACACATTATATAAATGACTTTGTCTTCTCTGCCTCCTCCCCACCACTGGGTGCACCGGACAGGGATGGGGGTGTGTGAGTATTATGATTTGCTACAGAAGGAGATAAGAAATCTTAGGACAGCAATGGGAATAGAAATGAACAGCACGTTATTACTCAAAAGGGCCATTCTTGACTCACTGGACCAATGCATCTCTCACAGCTGTAGTTAGAGCGCCACCTAAGACAATTGCTATCTTGAAAAATTCAGTGTTTTTTCAGAGTAACCTGTGGCTTTTCTTTTTATTGCTTTGTTTCTTTCATCAGGAAAGACGAAGCAAAACACTTGGAAAAAATATGAAGGCCTAATTTTCCAAGGTAATTTCCATATCCACTTAAAAACTAGTTCATTGCAGCACTAGTTAGGTTCGTTAAGAAAGCACCCTCTAATACTCCCTTGTAGACTCAAAGTTTTTCTTTTAGCAGGACAATAGAAAATATATTAATAAGAACCCTATCACATAGCTGAGACAGCCTACTCTTAGTGGGCTCTATGTGGTGGTGATATGACTAGGCACTACTGTTTTCTCTGGCTTAAAACATCAGCAGTCCTGCACATATATTCGACAATTCTTGCATAGAATTTCTGTTTTGCAGAAAGATTACATTCTACAAATGTGAATTGTTTTATTGTTTCTAATATCACTGAAAGAGAGTGAATAAGAGGGAATCTCTTAACAGATTCTAGGTTGAAGCAGAGACTGGTTGATGGTTAAGTACATTATTAAAGACTGAAACCCAGGTCACTGGATGCCCCATGTCAGCTCCAACTCACTGCATGTGAGGACGTATCACAATGGTAAGTTTCTGTTTCAGAAATTGTACAAAAATGTTCCAACAGTCTTCCAACTGTCTAATATAGTAGAGAAGCAGTACCACTATGAACCAAAGTAACTGAAAACCTTTCTGGAATGTGCTGCAGAACGAGAACTAAGGGTTCTTGGAGAAAATGAATCCCAAAGACAAACCCAACATATGGGTATATACACCCTTAAATAACCTATCAGTGACTGTATTGTGTGAAGCTAGCTAAGGGAAACGCCATGAGATAAATGCCATTTGTCACATACCATCATTACTCTGTTTCAAAATGGACAATTCATTTTCCATAAGTTAGACTCTTATGACTCATATGAAAGCTGAGAAGAAGGTCAGGAGGAACAGTGGCCGTCACTGTAGAGAAGGTCGGCGGTTTGAATCCACCAGGCACTCCTTGGAAACCCTATGGGGCTGTTCTACTCTGTCCTATACGGTCGCTATTAATCGGAATCAACATGATGGCAACGAGTTTGGTTTTTTGGTTTTTCTGAGGTGGTTCAATTTCTTTTTATTGGGTGGGAAAATGTGTGTCAACAAAGGCTACTTAATGAATTAAGGATAGTAGAGAGACTTTTGCTTATCACTAATTTTAGGCACCTGGGATGAGTAGATGATTAAGGGGAGTTCATAACCCCCCAGGGCCAGCGATGGGTGGGTGATAGGATGGATAGATCACAGATAGATATGTATAGTCAAGACTGAGGTAAAATCATTCATTTCTTCATTCATTCAGTTATCAAATATTCATTAAGGGCCTACTATGATGCCATGAGATGTGGATTCAGTGTGAATAAGACTCAACAACTTATGTAAATGGCTTTGTCCTCTCTGTCCCCTCCCTCGCAATGGGTGCAGGGAAGTCATTAAATACTTACACAAATAATTATGCAAGTTAACATATTACTAGAGATATAAAGAGAAAGAAAGTTCTATGAGAATGTTAACCAAAAGGATTTACACCATCTGGATGGGCCAGGGATGGCTTTAATGGGGAAACTATGAGTCGAAATCGACTCCACAGCACCTAAAAACAATTTAAGCTTAGGCATGGCGGGGGGGAAAAAAAAAAAAAAAAAGATAGGCTCTAACCTCCAACATTTCATTGATGGAGTACATCTCAAGATGGCAGATAAAAACAAAAGTTAAGGAACTGATGATGTATTTCTTTAGGTTCTTACACATTCTAACCTCATTTATCTTATCAAAGAAAGAAACGCTGTTCCTTTGTTTTTAAAAATAAAGCAAAATACGAATTTGGCAATAGGCTTTAGGTAATTCAAATTGAATTACACTTCACAGTAAAAGCCGAAGGTCACTAAGACTATAGCTGAGCTGCTCAATACAACAGCCACTAACCACATGTGGCTATTTACATTTAAATTAATTAAAAGTAAATAAAATTTAAAACTCAGTGTCACAGAGTCACTAGCCATAGTTCAAGTGTTCAATAGCTACTGTCCCTGCAACTAGAGGCTATTGAAATTAACAAACAAACAAACATTCAGTTAGTTGTGCTAGTCATATTTCAAGTATTCAGTTTTAAGTGAGGAGTGGCTACCATACTGGACAGCATAGTTAGGAAACATTTCTGTCACTGCAGAAAGTACTCCTGGACAACACTGAAAGACTGTTTCCTCTCTAACCTAATTTTTTACTACTCTTGCCTTCCTCCTGCCGCTCTAGCCACACGGAAATTCATGTTCCTCCTTGAGTCGGCCATGTTGCTCCTGCCTCAGAGCCTTTGCAGTTTGGCCCCTACCTTCCTCTCTAGCCCTATCTTGTACAATAATCCTCAGCTCCTTGCCTCCTAGCCAGGGCCTTGTGCATATTGTTACCTTTCCCTGGAAGGCTCCTCCCTCCTTCCTTTGCTTGGTTAACACCTCCCTTACCTTTCCTTCTAGGAGCCCTGGTGGTACAATGGTTAAGCACTAGGCTACTAATTAAAGGTTGTAGGTTCAGACTCACCCAGTAGCTCCATGGAAGAAAAGACCTGGAGATCTGCCCCTACAAAGACTATAGCCTAGGAAACACTATGGGCAATTCTACTCTATTTCTAATTCTAATTATGAGTCACTGTGAGTTGAAAAATCAACTCAATGGCACCTAATAACAACAACAACCTCTCCTTCAGATATCAGCTCACTTATTACTTCTTTAGGGAAGCCTTTTCTGACCAGGTCAAATCCTCCCATTACAAACTCACATTCCTTTCCTCATAGCACTTATCACCGTGACAAGTTTATGTTCATCTGCGTCAATTTTATTCATGTCAGACTCTCCAACTCAACTGAGAGATCCATGAGGGCAATGTCTGTTTTTTATAACTATCGTATTCTCAAAAGGTAGCAGAATGCATGGAACAAAGCAGAAGTTAAATATTTATAACTTATAAATAAATTAATGCTATTGAAAAAATGCCCAATGGTCAGTTTAAAATACATGTATTTTGTTATTTTTTCCATGCATGTCAAGTTATTTTTTCCATTCATGTTACTTCCAAATTTCAAAGTGAGATTATGCATAGTATACAAGAATATCTGAGATCTTTTCTATATAGGATCATGTCATCTAAGACAGCTCATTCTACTTCTTCTTTTCCAAAATGGCCTTTTATTTCTTTTTCTTCCCTAATTGCTCTGGCTAGAACTTCTAGCACAATGTTGAATAGCAGTGGTGACAGTAGGTATCCCTGTCTTGCTCCTGATCTTAGGTGGAAAGCCCTTCTTTTTTAATTCCTGAATTTGGTTAGTTATCAGTGCCCCCCTCTACACCCCCTCTAAATGACGAGTCTCATTTGGGGATAGGAATTAATTTTATTATTCATTTCAAAGAACCAACTTTTGGCTTTGTTGATGTCCTTTATTTTGTTGTTTTATTAATTTCTACTTTTTACTATTTTCTTCTGGTTCTTTATGTTTTATTCTTTTTCTACCATCTTCAGATGGATGCTTAGATCATTAATTTTTCAGTTTTTTTTCTTTTCTAATATATGATTTTAAGGCAAAAATTTCCCCTCTAAGCATGCTTTAGCTATAACCCCACAAATTTTTATATGTAATATTTTCATTATCATTTAGTGAAAAATATTTCTATTTTTCCATTGTGATTTTCTTTCCTAAGATACATGGGATATTTACTACTGCAGTTAAAAATTTTCAAATATGTATGGATTTTCTAATTATCTTTATGTTATTCATTTCTAGTCTAATTCCATTGTGACCTGGAAATATATTTGGTATGATTTCAATCCTTTGAAATTTATTAATACTTTCTTTATGGCTAGAATACAGTTTAATTTTTTTAATATTCTGTGTGCACCTAAGACAATGGGTATTATGTAGTTGTAATATGTATTCTGAAGTTTTTTAAGTATAAGATAATTAAATAATGTTTAACTGTGTGGTTCAAATTTTCCCTCTACTGATTTGTTTTGTCTGTTTGTACTAAAAGTCATTGAGAATGGTGTGTTGAACGCTCCCACTATAATTATGAATTTACCTATTTTTCCTTATTGTGCTGTATATTTTTGTTATATTATATCTTGATCTCTTCCTGGAAAAGGCAAAGACCTTAAAGCACTTTAAATCCATTTTCTCTTCTCCCAAATTATATGATACTACTGCTAAGTATGGTTATTTTTAAGCTCTACAAGACATTATTATCACTGTTTCACAGAGTCAATATCTGATTAGATTAATCCACATATTTGGCCTTCATTTGCTTTTCACTTTTTGTTATATCTCACCTTCCATTTGGGATCATTTTCCTTCTGCTTTAACAACATCCTTTAAATTTTTGCTTGATGAATATGTGCTGGGGACAAATTCTCAGTTTGTGTTTATCTGAAAATATCTGTATGACACATTTATTTTTGAAGGCTACCTTCCCTAGGTATAGAATCGTAGATTTTTTTGGGTATTTTTGTGTGTGTGTATGCATGTTTGTATATGTACATACACACGTATGTGTACATACACACATACACACACATACATATTATTCCATTGTTTCCTTCTGGCTTCCATTGTTTCTCTTGAGAAGTATCAGCTGTCAGTCTTGTTACTATATGTTTCTAATTATTTTTCCTTTTTCTTTAGTATTCATGATATTTCTAGTGATTTTAAAGAGTCCTGCTTGGGATTCGTAGCGATTTTTGAATCTGTAGCTTGATATCTTTCCTCTGTTTCAAATACTTTTCAGCCATTACTGAAAAATGGTGGAATCTGAAGTCATCTAACTTCATGAGTAGGAGAGAGAATCAGCATCAGGCCAAGGTGGACTCCTATGAGGTTGAGGTCAGACATACCTCCACTCTCCAACCTTCTTTTGCCAATTTTGACACCAGCCATTCCTCCCACGGCACTCTCTACTTCTGTGCTGGGTTTGATAAGTCATTGAAATGGCCACACATAACTCACAGACCACACTCACGATTATGGGGTTTAATAGAGAAATAAGAGATTATAATTCAGGATCAAGAAATACTCAGGATACAGTTCTTTGATCAGGACAGTTTCTTCTCAGCCATGCCTACAGACAGGCTTCTGCCTCTGGGCCCTGCTTGGTCCTGGCCTCTGCCCTGCTCGGGCAAGTGTTACAGCTCTTCAGCTTACTGATAAGTGCCTGGAGGCACCTCTACTCTGCCAGGAAGCCTCCTGCCTGAAGGCACTCAGCTCCCTCACTTCGTGGGTCAGTGAACCCACTGTAACTGTTTGCCAGTCCCATGCCACTGCTGCCTCTAGTGTTACAGCTCTCTGTCTCCTGAGGCTAGGAGGTTCTCAGCACAGGGACTCTGAGTCCAAACGATGTGCTCCGCTCTGGCTCTTCTTCTTGATGGTAGTGAAGTCCCCCAGCAGACTCTGGGATTGGCTTTTTTAAGCCTATTGGGATGGAAAACTTGACCAATCCCATTGGTGGGCTACAGGTACCTTATTTGCATACCCCAGCCAATCTCAGCAAGAGTTTTACATACCTTATTTGCATAGTCCCACCCAATCATTTTGTGGAAGTTATACGATCATGGCCAGAAAGGCCATATAAAAAGATAAACCTATTGCCCTCCAATTACCCTTCAAATATTGACTCTGCTTTATTATCTCCTCACATTTCTTGTTGTTAATTGCTATCAAATCAGCTCCAACTCATGGTGACCTCATGTATAACAGAATAAAACACTGCCTGGTCCTGTGCCATCTTCATCATTGTTGGCATGTTTGAGTACACTGTTGTAGCTACTGTGTCAATCCATCTCACTGAAGGTTTCCCTCATTTTCTCTGATCTTCTATGTTACCAAACATGATGTCCTTTTCTACTGATTGGTCTTCCCTGATGACATGTCCAAAATAAGCGAGCCAAAGTCTTGCCATCCTCACTTCTAAGGGGCATTCTGGTTGTATTTCTTCTTAGACTGATTTGTTCATTTTGCCAGTCCATGGTATATTCAATATTCTTCACCAACTCCATAGTTTGAATGCATGAATTCTTCTTCTGTCTTCTTTTTTATTGTTCAGCTTTTGCACACATGTAAGGCAATTGAAAAGCCCATGGCTTAGGTCACACATACCTTAGTCATCAAAGTGATATCTTTCCTTTTTTAAAACTTTCAAGAGGTCTTTTGCAGCAGATCTGCCCAGTGCAACACGTTACTTGATTTCTTGACTGCTGTTGATTCAAGTAGGATGAAATCATTGACAACTTCAATTTTTTCTTCATTTATCATAATGTTGTTTATCAGTGCAGTTGTGAAGATTTTCTTTCTCTTTGTGTTCACATAACCCATACTGAAGGCTGTAGTCTTTGACCTTCATCAGTAAGTGCTTCAAGTCATCTTCATTTTCAGCAAGCAAGGCTGTATCATCAATATATCACAGGTTGTTTTCTTCCAATCCTGATGCCATGTTCTCCTCCCATTACTCCAACATACATGTATATTACATGTACTCCAAATACATGTATACTTGATATTTTCACCATATCCCCTATGTCCTTCATTCTCTTTTCTTTATGTTTTCATATTGTTTCTCTCTGGATATTTTCTTTGGATCTATCTTTTGTGTCCTTACTTTCTCAAATGTATCTAATCTATAGCCATTGAGTTCTTTATTTCAGTTATTATATTCTCCTCTTTTTGGAGGGTTCTTTTCCTGAGCAGATTAAGCAGCATAGTTTTGATATATGTGTCTGAAAACTCCCCTATATGACTCATCTGTGAGTCTGGTTATATTGTGCATTGCTTCCCTTGGTTTTCTATCCTGTGGTCTTGTCTTTTCCTGTGCCTAATTATTTTTAATTGAATCCCAGTAACTGTATATTAAAAAAAAATTGTAGTGAGACAACTGGATACCAAGGCTGATTTTATCTTCCTCTACAAAAGATTTAAATTTGTTTCTGGGGTAGGAACAAACAAAAACCAAACCCACTGCCATTGAGTTGAGTTGACTCTGACTCATAGTAAGGGTACTAGCAATTCTGTATCATCTAAATTATATCAGGATTTGAGATAAGTTAAAGTTGGTTTTCAGGCACTAGGTGGGCTGGTGTACTTCAGGTTCATCCTTACTCTTAGATTTAATCAGACACCTCTGCCCTCTTTGTGGGCCTTGAATTCCATTTTTTCCTCTGAGGGATCATGATTCTGGGTATTCAGCTTCTCAGCCTTTTAAGCACCTTTACTGGAAATAGCAGGTATCTGCGTTTATAGCAATCGGCAAACACCTCTAGGGGAAATGCAGTTCTCAATGCCAGACTCACCTCTGTTGGATAGTCTCTGCGTTGGCCTCGTAGTTATTCACCACCTTGTTAGTATTGCAAAGCCTCACACAGAATTATTTTTTTCTATATCATCCAGCTTTTCTATTTATTCTCAGCAGGAAGGGAGGTACAAATTACTTAGTCTACCATCATTACTAAAGCAGAACTCCAAAAGTTACTTTTAGAAAGCATATTTAACTATCAAAGTAAACTTTCACAAAGTGATCTGTAGATAATTTATATAAGAATAATCTATGATGCCAATACAAAATGTAAATGTTAGGCTGCTAATCAAAAGGTTGGCAGTTTGAATCCACCAGCCGCTCCTTGGAAACCCTATGGGGCTGTTCTACTCTGTACTATAGGGTAGCTATGAGTCAGAATCGACTTGACGGCAACCGGTCTCTCAAATCTAGCCAAATCAGAACTGCATTTTTAACCAGCATTCCATTTCACTGAGAATTATCTGTACATAAATAACTAGATAATTTTATTTATATTATGATAATTGACCATCCAGTCATAAAGTAACTACTACTTTACAGAAGAGTTAATGGAATTATTTGTCTTCTAAACAAAATGGCCTAGTATAACTTGCATCTTCACATTGCAAGTAGGTAAAAGGAAAGACAACAAATATGAAGCAAACTTCTATAGTTTCAAAAATATCTCTCATAAATAGATAAGCAAATCCACTAGCAAGTTTTGCATATTAAAAAACACATTATCTTTCTGATTCTTTTATTTAAATGTAAACTGTTATCTTTAAAACATGATTAGGAGATTTATATATATCTATGTAAAATAAGAATTAGAACGGGCCAAATAAAGAAAATCTTGCTCATTAATAAGATCAAGATACATTATAATGGGAAACTACGCAATAACAAAAACCATTTTAACTTTTCTATATTAATGGGATTCTTATTTAGTGAATTGTCAGATCAAAGAATTGTAAGATCGAGATAATGGTAGGGTAATCATTATAGACTATATTTAAAACTTAACTAAATGAGTCTCACTTAAAATTTCCTAATAATTAGCTTAAACTTCACCTTTCTAGGAAGAAATGAGAAATAATATAATTCTCTTTCACACATAATGCCCAGTGCCATGTTAGACAGCTTCTATTTGTCCTTGAAATTTTAAATGTTTACAAATAGCCAATCCTCTTTTAGTTTTTGCTTAGTCAAGCCATACATATTAACTTCTATTAAACTTGACTGATAAATTAGTTCACGTAACCCTTTAATCTCCATAAATGTATTCTTATTTATTTCCTTTTAATAAGATGTCCAAAATGCAACATAATTTTCTTGTATAGTCTTCCTGGAAGGAATAGAAGTATGTAACAGTATTCCTTTCAGTTATATGCTAGCTTTCATATGATTATTGTTCTGCATGTAGGAAATAATTTTAATCAATTTTTTTATTTCCCTATTGTTTGTCTCTACATTTTTAGTCAGCTTTATAAATGTTCTGCATAGTCCCAACAAGGCAAATCAACAAGTTTAAAAGAGGATAACCCAACCACTCAAAAAATTTGGGACCATAGCTTATTTAAATTAGAAAAATTCATCTGCTTTGAGAGCAGATACATTGTGCTCTTTTAAGTAATTATATATGTAAGATCAAATTGACAACAACAACTTGAAAGGTTGGATGGGAAGCCTAGGAGGCAATGAATTTAAGACAATGATGGTGGAGTAATGTGTAAAAGGATAGCGAGAATTGTAGGACAACTTGAAGAATGTAAACCAATGTCACTGAATTGTACATGCAGAAATTGTTGAAATTTGGCTGTGCATATTTTAACCAAAATAAATTTTTTTTTGGTTGTTGTTGTAGTTTAAGTGAAAGTTTACAATTCAAGTCAGTCTCTCATACAAAAATCTACACATACATTGTTATGTCACCCTAATTGTTCTCCCTATATTATGACAGCACGTTCCTCCTTTCCACCCGATTTACTGTGTCCATTCAACCAGTTCCTGACCCTCTCTGCCTTCTCATCTCACCTCTGGACAAAAGCTGCCCATTTAGTCTCATGTATCTACTTGAGCTAAGAAGCACACTCTTCACAAGTATCATTTTATGTCCCATAGTCCAGTCTAATCTTTGTCTGAAGAGTTGGCCTCTGGAATGGTTTTAGTTCTGGGTTGACAGAGAGTCTGGGTGCCATGCTTTCTGGGGTTCCTCCAGTCTCAGTCAGACCATTAAGTCTGGTCTTCTTACTAGAATTTGAGTTCTGCACTCCACCTTTCTCCTGCTCCATCAGGGACTCTCTGTTGTGTTCCCTGTCAGGACAGTCATTGGTGGTAGCCGGGCACCATCTAGTTCTCCTGGTCTCAGGATGTAGTCTCTGGTTTATGTGGCCCTTTCTGTCTCTTGGGCTAATACTTTTCTTGTATCTTTGGTGTCCTTCATTCTCCTTTACTCCAGGTGGGTTGGGACAAATTGATGCATATTAGATGGTCACTCACCATCTTTTAAGACCCCAGATGCCACTCACTAAAGTAGGATGCAGAACATTTTCTTAATAAACTTTGTTATGCCAGTTGACCTAGATGTCCCCTGAAAGCATGGTCCCCAGACCCCTGCCCCTGCTACTCTGTCCCTCGAAGTGTTTGATTGTAACCAAAATAAAAAATTTTTAAAACTGGGGACCATATTGACAGTCAGTTCAACTTATTCAGGCCAAAAGAATATTTTGCTTTGGCATGAATGGTATGTACAAATCGACTGTCTACTTGATTGTACATTCCAAGTTGCACCATAGTGTGCTCTCTTGTCGCTAAAAACTACTCTCAAATCCTTTTAAGAAGTTTATAAGCATCTATGGTACTGAGTTTGATAATGAAAATGTAGTTTTTTTTTTTTTTTTAAGTATGCTCCTTAATTTGGGGCACACACACATACGGTTTAAATTATGCACATAATTTTCTTAAACTTTTTGGTACTCCCACTCCCATTCCAGTCCAACTATCTTTCTAAATATTAAAGTCAGGGAACCTGTCCATCAGTATCTCTCATGTAGACAAAGGCTATATTACACTCACTCATACCTGAAAGATTGTTAATTTCTGGTAATAGACTCCACTTGTCCTCATGAAAATAACCTACAGTCTGAAGAACACTAAACTCACCGACAGAGTTCATGATTGATAACCTCTCCCAGTCATGCTGTGAGTTAAGTGAGAAGACATAATGCTTGGGTGAAGGCTAGAGTTCAATAAATGGAATATTATTCTTAATTGTTAAGTCAAAAATAATACTTAATTTGGAAAAATTTTATCTCTTGAGGAGCAGTTAATTTTAATGTATTTGGTTCACATTTTTAATGCAAAAAATAAGAGAAAAATCTCATGGGAATAATGCCAAAATCAATGAAAGTAAACTGCTGGGGAAAACTTGCCACATTAGAAACCCATTGCTATAACCATAAAAGGTCAGATGTATCTCACATTTTCTCTCTTAGGCTCACAAAAGATCTAAATCAAGAGCTTAGAAGATTTCTCTTTATCCTCTCTAAAAAAACAAGAAGATAAAAGAAGGTTGAGTGGAATAGGACTGTTTTCTCTCTCTGGGGTCCCTTCCCTCTATGATGCCATCTCCAACATAAAAAAAGTAAATGGTGGCTCACCAAATGATGACTGAATAAAAAAGAAACCAAAATGAGTTTTAAAAAAATGCTTTAGGCATTTTAATTACTTTTTTCTTTGTTACTTTTTTTTCCCTTTGTTCAAGGATTTGCAGTGGAAAAGGAAGCTGTGCCCCTAAGAAACAACTCCCAGAATGCACCATGATTTGTGCTGCATTTGAGGCCTCTCTGCTCATTAAGGATACCTATGAGTTTCTTCTTTGTTTTTCAAAAGGGCAGAATCCAGTAATAACTCAAATTCCCAGACCTCTCCCCAGACATCATTTTTCTAACAGTCCAAGAGAAGCTGGTTCAAGGTCAGAGGTCATAGGCTGTGCTCCATTTGCCAGCTGGCAATAAGCTCCAAGGACAGAGGGTGCAAGAAGCATGACGATTCCTCAAGATGCTCATTCATAGAGCACTGAGAGTATCCCCACGGATACCTCAGAAATACTTATTTTATCTCAGTTTGGTAAGTTGGAGAAAAGGGGGTCAATTATCTTGGGTAGCCTTGCAGGGCTTCACATGCTATGATCCCTTCTCATCGAGGCTGACTTTATTTTACATTAACACAGTAAAGCTTAAGGAAGGATAAAAAGTTTCTATTATAGATAAACATTATCTGCCCTATGACTCAGAACAGAGTAATACTGAATAAAAGGCAAACACCTGGAACTTCAGTGGAGGGAGAAACAGTGGCTAGTGTGAACACTATCTGGAGCGATAGAAAAACTTCCAAATGGAGGAAACTCATATTAAAATGCTGATATACAAATCCATGTTTTAGACAGGCTCTACCTCTCTCAAACCTCCTTCTCAGTTTTTGTGCCCTGGACCCATATCACATGCAGAATTTAACTGTTTTTCCCTTCTTAACTGGCTAAACTGAAATGCTGTGTGTAAGAAATGGAAAGTGACAAGATATGACCGAAGCATTGGAAATCAATCCAAACTAAATGTGCTTCTTAACTATAAGTGAACAGTTGAAAACAATCCTCTTTTATAGCCATGGAGATAAATACTCTGTTTTTATTAGGAAAAAATTGCTTTGGACTGAATAAAGTCATTTGATTAACAAGTCAAAGCAGATGGTTTATTGATGTTTTAGAAAGGAGTTTACAAGGTCTAGTGAAAAAAGAGACCCAGATCTGAATTAACAAATTACCCTGGTATATGGGACACTGACAGTTCACTGCTAATAGATTTATGGGTTACTGCTGGGTGTTTCATCCCCATTTGGTTTATTATGATAAAATATTGGGGCATGGGTAACCTATAGCCTTATTGCAATATACTATATTGACCTTTGACTCTTAGGACCTGACAGCAAAACTATGTATTAGATTTTTAATTTGTCTTAATCTAACAGGATCAGCATCAGTGTTGTGTGGTTTATTCTGAAGAGGCTTTTTGGTAACTAACACATTGCATGCTGGCTTGGGATTTGCTGGAACTCAATAAGTTAACTCTCAGAGGTTGCCAGAGTCACATGTTAAGATCCAGAAGTCACTATGGCAAAATGGCATGTACTTTGAGTAAAAAGTATCTACAGGGAATCTCACTGTTCAGTTTAGAAGAAAATATTTTTTCCTCTTGGAAAATTTCAGGATCTTTGCATTATTTACCTCCTTTGAAAAGGGAACTGTTCATTTCAATAAATTTAATTTTTTAATTTCTGGGAAGTTCTAGGTTTTTTTCAGATCTGCCTGTTATTTAATACTGCCTGTTCTTTTCTCATGTTTTCCACTCCTTCTCCTATGTCTTTAAATATTTAGCAGATGTTTTATAGTCTCTATCTGATAATGCTATTATTGGAAATTCTTAGGCATCTAATACTGCTGTGCTGTGTTTGTTGACTCTCACTTAGGATAGTTTTCTTTCTGTATTTTATAATTTTGGGTTATGAGCTCATTTTTAGCGGCATTCTATTTATGAGAACCTTTAGTTGAAGGTATTTCCCTCCAAAATGTTTGGTTTTGCTTCTTACAGGTGCTGCATGGGTATTTCCAGCCCAGGTTGAATTTTTATGTCCATTTCTCATTTTGGGAATTCCTGTACCATGCAAGCAAGGTAACTTTGACCCTTAAACCAGAATGAGGGCAAACATGTGGCTATGGATACTTAAGAGGAATCTCTCTCTCCACCTACACCCCCCTCCACATCCAGCCCCCTAATCCAAAATCCAGGGCTACTCAGACAAGTTTTCTTGTGCTCTTACTGTCCCAGTGGGGATATTTTTGTTTTAATCCCCCTTTGACCTGGGGTGTAGTCTTAGGGGGTTCCAGTTTTTTATATGGGGGTTTTAGTTACAACTCTGTGCTTTCCCCAGACCCAGGTCCCACATGGCAGTTAAAATCATAGACCCGTGAGTACTGAGACTGACAAACTCCTCCAGGCAGCTGCAGTGTTAGCTCCCATTTACTCAGTTTCTTCTTCACCTTTGCTTTAGGCCCCTGGGAAATAATTTCCCATAATTTCTTGTTGGCTCAGTTACCCACTTAAAAGAATGTTTTTTACACTACATAGACAATAGATAAATAGTAAAGTTGGTGAAGGGTAAGAGAGTACACAGTACTGGGGAAGTCAGCACAATTTGTCCAAGGCAAGGCAAGGAAGCTACATAGACACATCCAAACACCCTGAGGGTCCGAATTACTGGGCTGAGGGCTTTGGGGACCATGGTCTCGGGGAACATCTAGCTCAAATGGCCTAACAGTTTATAAAGAAAATGTTCTACATTCTACTTTGGTGCATAGCATCTGGGGTCCTAAAGGCTTGTGAGCAGCCATCTAAGATACTCCACTGGTCTCACCCCATCTGGAGCACGGGAGAATGAAGAAAACCAAAGACACAAAGGAAAGATTAGTCCAAATGACTAATGGACTACAACTACCACAGCCTCCACCAGACTGAGTCCAGCACAACTAGATAGTGCCTGGCTACCACTACCAACTGCTCTGACAGGGATCACAATAGAGGGTCCTGGACAGAGCTGGAAAAAAATGTAGAACAAAATTCTAATTCACAAAAGAAAAAAAAGACCAGACTTACTGGTCTGACAGAGACTGGAGAAACCCCCGAGAGTATGGCCCCCAGACACCCCTATAGCTCAGTAATGAAGTCACTCCTGAGGTTCACCCTTCAGCCAAAGATTAGACAGGCCCATAAAACAAAATGAGACTAAAGGGGCACACCAGCCCATGGGCAAGGACAAGAAGTCAGGAGGGGATAGGAAAGCTTGTAATAGGGAACCCAAGGTTGAGAAGGAGAGTGTTGACAAGTCATGGGATTGGCAACCAAAGTTACAAAACAATATGTGTACTAATTGTTTAATGAGAAACTAGTTTGTTCTGTAAATCTTCATCTAAAGTATAATTTTAAAAAAGTTCCAATTCTCTATACAATCCTATTAATCCAAACCTTACTCATCTTTCAAGTTCCAATTGTCTTTTAAAAATTACAAAAAATAAAAGGATGTATTTTACAATTTACATAGAATTTTTAGATATTTTATAGAAGAAAGGTTTTAAGATTAACAAGTCCACCAAATTGTTAGTATTGGAAGTCATAACCTTGTTTTAGAAATGTTCCTTTTCAAGTAGAATCAGGCAGAAAACTTAAGGCTCACAAAATGTGTCCTACCAGCTTTACTTATTTTATAATACAATTAATGAATGACCCAATTTATTGAATTAGCCATGATATCTAATAACTGTTACGTTTCTTCTACTCAGTCTATTTTTTCTATTCTGAATACAGCATTTGATATTTTTTGGATAGTATATAGAGGAACATGTTAATAGCTTCTTTTTAAACTCCTATGTTTGAAATACAGGAACTAATTTAAGTGGAAAGTTTTATGTGAATTATTAAATCCCCAAATTCTCACGATACAGTAGATACTTACCTAGACACGGTATTTTCAAAGGGATTTCTACATGCATCATTCCAAATACGGAAATCACTGCATTAAGTGATCTCACATAGACATTTCAGGAATCTGCTGGCCTTTTAATCATTTCTGCTTTTCCATAGAAACAATTACCAACCAATGAATACACCAAATGCATCCCCCTTCTGTGACTCCCATACTCCTTGCTGCCATATTACTTGATGTAATAACCTTCTTGTGGTATAACATATTTTGACTCTAAGAACATATTACCAACCAAAATACAATGAAAAGGAAGTGGCAAAAGGTAAGATTGAAAATTATAGTTTCGATAGCTATCTATAGTCACTTACATATAAATACTCATAAGTGAAGTATCCACATTAGAGGAAAGATTAAAATGAGGATGGAGGAGAAGCCAACAATGAAGAAAATTAGAAAAAAATTGATTAAAAAATACTATTGTTATTGGTTTTCTTCCAAGGCTCTGAAAATAAATTTCAGTATAAAATAATTAAACTCTTTTTCTAATTCTGTACTTTTGAAATAGTACTTATTACAAAGATAAGAAAGAAATCACTTACTGATAAAGTAAATCAAGGACTCTATAAGAAATGTTTTTGAAGTGCTGGCAATGAGGTATTGTTGCCTTATCCATGTGGTGAGTGCAGACCATATCAATGACATTTTTTCTTTTTTTATTGTTGTAGTTTAAATGAAGTTTACATTTTAAGTTATTCTCCCATACAAAATTTTATACATACATTGTTATGTGATCCTAATTGCTCACCCCATTCTGCGACATCACACTCCTCCTATCCGCCCCTGATTCCCCATGTCCATTCAACCAGTTCCTAACCTTCTCTGCCTTCCCATCTCACCTCTGGACAGAAGATTCCCCTTTGGTCTCTTGTATCTACTTGAGCTAAGAGGCACACTCCTCATGAGTATAACTTTATGTCCCACAGTCCAGTCCAATCCCTGTCTGAAGAGTTGGCCTCAGAATTTGTTTTCGTTCTGGGCTGATAGAGAAACCGGGGGCCATGCTTTCCGGGGTACCTCCAGTCTCAGTCAGACCATTAAGTCTGGTCTCCTTAGTAGAACTTCAGTTCTGCACCCCATCTTTCTGCTGCTCCATCAGGGACTCTCTACTGTGTTCCATGTCAGGGCGGTCATTGGTGGTAGCCAGGCACCATCTAGTTCTTCTGGTCTCAGGCTGATGAAGTCTCTGGTTTATGTGGCCCTTTCTGTCTCTTCGGCTACTACTTTCCTTGTGTCTTTGGTGTTCTTCATTCTCCTTTACTCCAGGTGGTTGGGACCAACTGATGCATCTTAGATGCTTCAATGACATTTTTTCTAATCTCTTCTCTCTAACTTAAAATTTAACTTTGACCATTCCATGAATAGTCACAGAATATGATCTATTTATAGGAAAAATATTATTGCATATTTTAGCTTTAAGAATATGGAAGCAAAGCAACCCTTAATAAAATCCAAAATATCAAAATAATACAAAGAATTCTCTCTGATCACAACTCTATGAAAGTAGAAATCAATAACAGGAAGAGCAAGGAAAAAAAAATCAAATATACGAAAACTGAATAACATCTTGCTTAAAAACAACTAGGTAATAGAATAAATCAAAGAAGGAATAAAAAAATTCCTAGACTCAAATAAGAATGAAAACACATCATATCAAATCCCTTGGGACATAGCAAAGGCAGTACTCAGAGGTTATTTATAGGAATAATGTACATATCAAAAAAGAAGAACAGGCCAAAATCAAAATGTCAGCCCTGCAACTCTACCAAATTAGAAAGAGAAGAACAAAAGAAGCCCACAGCCACCAGAAGAAAGTAAATAATAAAGATGAGAGCAAAAATAAATGAAATGTAGAAAAGAAAAACAACAGAAAGAATCAAAAGTTGGTTCTTTGAAAAGATCAATAAAATTGACAAACCCTTGGCCCAAACTGACAAAAGAAAAACACAAGAGGAAGTAAATAACTCAAACAAAAAAATAAGATGGGGGCATTACAACAGACTCAACTGAAATAAAAAGCATCATAACTGAATACTTTGAAAAAATGTACTCCAACAAATTTGAGAGCCTAGAGGAAATGGAAAAATTTCTAGAAACACACTATCTACCTAAACTAACACAAACTGAGATAGAAAATCTGAACAGATCCATAATAAGAGAAGAGACTGAAGAAGAAGTAATAAAAAAAACCCAAAAAAACCCAAAAAACTCCAAAAAAAACCCGAAAAAAGCCTTGGCCTGGACGGCTTCACTGGAGAATTTCTACCAAATATTCAAGAAATGCTCACACCAGTACTACTCAAACTATTTCAGAGCATAGAAAAGAAAGGAATATTCTCGAATTCATTCTATGAAGCCAGCATAACCCTGATACCAAAGCCAGGCAGAGACATCACAAAAAAAGGAAATTTCAGACGAATATCTCTCATGAATACAGATGCAGAAATTCTCAACAAAAATCTAGTCAACAGAATTCAGCATCATATCAAAAAAAAAAAAAATACACCATGATCAAGTGAGATTCATACCAGGCATGCAAGGATGGTTCAACATTAGAAAATCAATCAACACAATTCACCACATAAATAGAACAAAGGGAAAGAATCACATGATCATCTCAATTGACACAGAAAAGGCATCTGATAACGTCTAACATCCATTCCTGCTAAAAGCTATCAATAAAATAGGAGTAGAAGGGAAATTCTTCAACATAATAAAGGGCATCTATACAAAATCATGCAGCCCTGGTGGCATAGTGGTTAAGAGCTCGGCTGCTAACTAAAAGGTCAGCAGATCAAATCCACCGGCCACTCTTTGGAAACCCTGTGGGGCAGTTCTACTCTGTCCTGTAGGGTCTCTATGTGTCAGAATCAACTTGACAGCAACGAGTTCAGTTTTTTGGTTATACAAAATCAAGAGCCCTGGTGGCTCAGTGGTTAAGAGGTTAGCTGCTAACCAAAAGTCAGCAGTTTGAATCCACCAGCTACTCCTTGGAAACCTGAGGGGACAGTTCCACTCTGTCCTATAGGGTTGCTGAGTCGGAATCAACTTGATTGCAATGGGTTTGATTTTTTTTTTTAATGCAAAATCAACAGCCAACATAAATCTCATAGGAGAGAGTCTGAAAGCATTTCCCCTGAGAATGGGAACAAGACAAGGATGCCCTCTAACACCACTCCTATTAACATTGTACTGGAAGTCCTAGCTAGAACAATACATCAAGAAAAAGAAATGAAGAAGTAAAACTATCCCTATTCACAGATTTATGATCCTATACATAGAGAACACCAAAGACTCCTCAAGAAAACTACTGGAACTAATAGAAAGATTCAGAAGAGTAGGAAGATACAAGATAAACATACAAAAATCAGTTGGATTCCTACACACCAACAATCAGAACTTTGAAAAGGAAATCAGGAAAACAATACCATTTACAATAGCCTCTAAAAACTAAAATACTTAGGAATGAATCTAACCAGGGACGTAAAAGACCTATACAGAGAAAACTACAAAACACTATTGCAAGAAACCAAAGAGACCTATATAAAGGGAAAAACACACCATGCTCATAGATAGGAAGACTCAACATTGTGAAAATGTCAATTCTACCCAAAGCGATCTACAGATATAATGCAATCCCAATCCAAATACCAACAGCATTCTTTAATGAGATGGAAAAACTAATCACCAACTTTATATGGAAAGGAAAGGGGCCCCGGATAAGCAAAGCATTACTGAAGAAAAGGAACAAAGTAGGAGCATGCCTTGTGGGCACGAGGTGGGCCTTGCAGAGAGGCAGGGAGAAGGGAAGACACTACGGGTATGGTCTGAGTTCTGGAGAAGCCTAGTAAGAAGGTGGGGTTAGGGTGAGGGGAGGGAGGTGGCCATGAGTGACATTCCATCTTTGGGGAGGTTGATGAGGGGTCTTATATAGATCTCTTTTGGTTTCTTGCGATAGTGTTTTGTAGTTTTTTCCGTATAGGTCTTTTACGTCCCTGGTTAGATTCATTCGCAACTGTTTTATCTTTTTAGGAGCTATTATAAATGGTATTGTTTTCCTGATTTCCTTTTCAAAATTCTGATTGTTGGTGTGTTGGAATCCAACTGATTTTTGTATGTTGATCTTGTATCCTACTACTACTTGATCTCAGAACCTACTATATAGCCACGGTGGTTAAAACAGCCTGGTACTGGTACAACAACAGACACACAGACCGATGGCACAGAATTGAGGACCCAGGTGTAAATCCATCCATCTACAGTCAGTTGATCTCTGACAAAGGACCAAAGCCCATTAAATAGAGAAAGACAGTCTTTTTTAACAAATGGTTAAAGCTGGATGGCCATCTGTGAAAAAATGAAACAGGACCCATACATCACACCATCCACAAAAACTGACTCAAAAAGGATCAAAGACCTAAATATAAAACCTAAAACTATAAAAATCATTGAAGAAAAAGTAGGGAAAAAGCTAAGGGTCTAATACACGGCATAAATACAATACAAACCATAATTAACAATGCACAAATACCAGAAGATAAACTAGATAACTGTGAGCTCCTAAAAATTAAACACTTATACTCATCAAAAGACTTTATCAAAAGAATAAAAAGAGAACCTAAGACTGGGAAAAAATTTTTGGCTACAACATATCTGACAAGGGTATAATCTCTAAAATCCATAGAATACATCAACACCTCAATAACAAAAAGACAAATAATCCAATTAAAAAATGGGCAAGGGCAGATGGCTTCACTGGAGAATTCTACAAAACATTTACAGAAGAGCTTGTACCAGTACTACTCAAGCTATTTCAGAGCATAGAAGAGGAAGCAACACTTCCAAATTCATTCTATGAAGCCAGCATAACGCTGATACCAAAACCAGGCAAATACGTCACAAAAAAAGAAAATTACAGATCAGTATCTCTCATGAATATAGATGCAAAAATTCTTAACAAAATTCTAGCCAATAGAATTCAGCATCATATCAAAAAGATAATACACCACAACTAAGTAGGATTCATACCAGGTATGCAAGGATGCTTCAACATTAGAAAATCAATCAACGTAATCCACCACATAAATAAAAGGAAAGAAAAGAATCACATGATCATCTCAATTGATGCAGAAAAGGCATTTGACAAAGTCCACCACCCATTCCTGATAAAAAACTCTCAATAAAATTGGTATAGAAGGGAAATTTCTCAACATAATAAAAGGCATCTATGCAAAACCAACGGCCAACATCATTCTTAATGGAGAGAGGCTGAAAACATTCCCTTGAGAACAGGCACAACACAAGGATGCCCTTTATCACCACTCCTATTTAACATTGTGCTGGAAGTTCTAGCTAGAGCAATAAGGCAAGAAAAAGAAATAAAGGGCATCCAAATTGGTAATGAAGAAGTTAAACTGTCCCTGTTTGCAGATGATATGATACTATACATAGAAAACCCTAAAGACTCCATGAGAAATCTACTGGAACTAATAGAAAGATTCAGCAGAGTAGCAGGATACAAGAGAAACATTCAAAAATCAGTTGGATTCCTATACACCAATAAGGAGAACGATGAAAAGGAAATCAGGAAAATAATACCATTTCCAATAGCCCCTAAAAAGATAAAATACTTAGGAATAAATCTGACCAGGGATGTAAAAGACCTATACAAAGAAAACTACAAAACACTATTGCATGGAACCCAAAGGGATCTACATAAATGGAAAAACATACCATGCTCATGGATAGGCAGACTCAACTTTGTGAAAATGACAATTCTACCCTAAGTAATTTACAAATACAATGCAATCCCGATCCAAATACCAACAACATTCTTCAAAGAGATGGAAAAACTAATCGTTAACTTTAGACGGAAAGGGAAGAAGCCCCAAATAAGTAAAGCACTACTGAAGAAGAAGAATAAAGTTGGAGGACTCATACTACCTGACTGAGAACCTACTATACAGCTACAGTAGTCAAAACAGCCTGGTACTGGTACAACGACAGATACATTGACCCATGGAACAGAACTGAGAACCCAGATGTAAAGCCATCCACCTACGGTCACCTGATCTTCGACAAGGGCCCAAAGTCCATCAAATGGGGAAAAGGCAGTCTTTTTAAAAAATGGTGCTGGCAAAACTGGATATCCATCTGCAAAAAAATGAAACAGGACCCATACCTCACGCCGTATGCAAAAACTACTTTAAAATGGATCAAAGACCTGAATATAAAGCCTAAAACTATAAAGTTCATAGAAGAAAATATAGGACCAACACTATAGGCCTTAATACATGGCATTAACAGGATACAAACCATAACCATCAATGCACAAACCCCAAGAGATAAGCTAGATAACTGGGATCTTCTAAAAATCAAACACCTATGCTCTTCAAAAGACTTCACCAAAAGAGTAAAAATAGAACCTACAGACAAGGAAAAAATTTTTGGACAGTGCAAGTCAGACAAAGGTCTAATCTCCATAATCTACAAGAAAATCCAACACTTCTACAACAAAAATACAAATAATCCTATTAAAAAATGGGCAAAGAAAATGAACAGACACTTCACAAAAGAAGACATTCAAATGGCCAACAGACACATGAGGAAATGCTCCCGATCACTAGCCATTAGAGAAATGCAAATTAAAACCACAATGAGATACCATCTCACCCCGGCATTACTGGCACGAATCAAAAACACTGGAAATAACAAATGTTGGAGGAGCTGCGGGGAGATCTGAACTCTTATGCACTGCTGGTCAGAATGCAAAATGATACAACCATTTTGGAAAATGATATGGCGCTTCCTCAGAAAGCTAGAAATAGACATACCATACAATTCAGCAATCCCACTCCTAGGAATATATCCTAGAGAAATAAGAGTCATCACTCGAATAGACATATGCACAACTACGTTCATGGCAGCATTGTTCACATTAGCAAAACAATGGAAACAACCTAGATGCCCATCAACAGATGAATGGATAAACAAACTATTGTACATACACACAATGGAGTACTATGCAATGAGAAAGAATAATAATGAATCTGTGAACCATCTCATAACATGGATGAAACTGGAGGACATTATGCTGAGTGAAATAAGTCAATCACAAAAGGACAAATATTGTATGAGACCTCTATTGTAAAAACCCATGAAAAAGTTCACACACAAAATGTAACAATCTTTGTTGGTTACCAGGGATGGGAGGGGTGGGGAAGAAACACTAAATAGGCAATAGATGAATGGTAACTTGGGTGAAGGGTGAGACAGTACACAACACAGGGGAAATCAGCACAACTTGTACAAGGAAAGGTCATGGAAGCCCCATAGACACATCCAAACTCCCTGAGGGACTGAATTGCTGGGCGGAGGGCTGTGGGGACCACGGTCTCGGGGAACATCTAGGTAAATTGGCATAACACAGTTTATAAAGACAATGTTCTACATTCTACCTTGGTGAGTAGTGTCTGGGGTCTTAAAAGCCTGTGAGCAGCCATCTAAGATACTCCACTGGTCTCATCCCTTCGGGAGCAAGGGAGAATGAAGAGAACAGGATACAAGGAAAAGATTAGTCCGAAGGACTAATGGTCCACAGCTACCAAGGCCTCCACCAGACTGAGTCCAGTAGAGTTAGAGGGTGCCCGGCTACCACCACTGACTGCTCTGACCAGGATCACAACAGAGGGTTCTGGACAGAGCTGGAGAAGGATGTAGAACATAGTTCTAACTCACAAAAAAAAGACCAGATTTACTGGCCTAAAGGAGACTGGAGAAACCCCAAGAGTATGGCCCCCAGACACCCTTCTAGCTCAGTGGTGAAGTTATCTCTGAGGTTCACTGTTCAGCCTGGGAGTGGACAGCCCCATAAAACCAAATGGGACTAATGAGGTACAGCAGTCCAGGGACAAGGGCCAGAAGGCAGAAGGGGACAAGGAAGCTGGTGATAGGGAACCCAAGGTTGAGTAAGGATATTGTTGATGTGTTGTGAGATTGTTAACCATTGTCATAGGGCAACATGTGTAGTAACTGTTAAATGAGAAACTATTTTGTTCTGTAAGCCTTCATCTTAAGTGAGAATAGTAGCACAATTCGAAGAGCGTAGTCAGTATCACTGAAGTGTTCATGTAGAAATTTTTGAAATGGTGTATCTTTGGCTATGTGTATTTTCACCAAAAAAAAAAAAGGTTGAGAAGTTAGAGGGTTGACATGTTGTGGGGTTGTTAACCAATGTCATAAAACAATATATGTCTTACTGTTTCATGAGAAACTATTTGTTCTGTAAGCCTTCACCTGAAGTACAATTAAAAAAAAAAAATTCAAAAAAAAAAAAATGGGCAAAGGATACGAACTGACACTTCACCAAAGACATTCAGACAATTGACAGACACATGAAGAAATGTCGCAATCATTAGCCATAAGAGAAATGCAAATCAAAACTACCATGAGATACCATCTCACCCCGACATTACTGGCACTAATAAAAAAACAGAAAATAACAAATGTTGGAGAGGTTGTAGGAGATTAGAATGCTTATGCACTGCTGGTGAGAATGCAAAATGGTACAACTCCTTTGCAAAACAATATGGTGCCTTCTTAAAAAGCTAGAAATAGAAGTACCTTATGATCCAGCAATCCCACTCCTCGAAATATACCCTAGAGAAATAAGAGCCATCACATGAATAGACATATGCACACCCATGTTCATTGCAGCTTATTCACAATAGCAAAAATATGAAAACAAGCTAAGTGCTCATCAACAGAGGAACTCATAAAACAAATTATGGTACATGCACACAATGGAATATTATACAATGATAAAGAATAATGATGAATCCTCAAAACCTCTCACAACAGAGATCAATCTGGATGGCATTATGCAAAGTGAAATAAGTCAATCACAAAAGGACAAATACAGTATGAGACCACTACTATAAAAACCCAAGAAAAGGTTAACACACAGAAAAAAACAATCTTTGAAAGTTACTAGGGACAGGAGGGGTGAAGAGAGGAAATCACTAACTAGATAGTGGACAAGTGTTAACTTTGGTGAAGAGAAAGACAACACACAATATAGGGGAAGGGAGCACAACTTGACCAAGGCAAAGTCATAGAAGATTTCTAGACACATTCAAACACCTTGAAGGACTGAGTTACTGGGGCTGATGGCTGGGGACCGTGGTCTCAGGGGACATCTAGGTCAATTGGCATAATATAGTTCAAAAACAAAATGCTCTACATCCTACTTTGGTGATTAGTGTCTGCAAGTGGCCTTCTAAGATATATCTATTGGTCCCATCACGTTCAGAGCAAAGGAGAATGAAGCAAACCAAAGACACAAGGGAAATACTAGTCCAAAGGACTAATGGACCACAGGAATCACAGCCTCCACCAGTCTAAGCCTAGAAGAACCAAATGGTGCCCAGCTACCACCACTGACTGCTCTAACTGGGATCACAATACAGGGTCCCACACAAGTGGGAGAAAAATGTAGAACAAAATTCAAATTCACAAAAAAAGACTAGACTTACTGGGCTGACAGAGACAAGAGGAACCCCTAAGACTATGGCCCCCAGAAACCCTGCTAACTCAGAACTGAAGCCACTCCAAAAGTCCACCTTTCAGTCAAAGATTAGACAGGCCTATAAAACAATCAATAACACAAGTGAGGAAGCTTCTTCTTAGTTCAATCAAGTATACAAAACCAGATGGGCAACACTTGCTCAAAAGCAAAGACAAGAAGGCAGGAAGGGACAGGAAAACTGGACAAATGGACAAGGAGATCCTGGGTGGAAAGGGAAAGGGGATGCGATGATTAAGGTTGTATGTCAACTTGACTGATTCTCAGTGGTTTGGCAGTTATGATGTAGTTTGGCAGCTATGTAATGATGTAATCACCTCCATGATTAGATCTGATGTAATGTAATGTAATCACCTCCATTATGAGATCTGTTATGAGCAGCCAATTGGTTGAAAGGGAGTTTTGTAGCAGGTATGGTCTGCATCCAATATAGGTAGACTTACTGGCAAAGCTTGAGGGCTTTTGCTTGCTCTGGATCCTGCAGTTGGCTCCTGTTCATCTGACCTCCAGTTCTTGGGACTTGAGCTAGCAGCTTACCTGCAGATCTTGGGATTCATCAGCCTCTGCAGTCTATGAGCCAGAGGCCTGCTGTCTGACCCGCTGATCTTGGGTTCACCAGTCCCTTGCAACTACATGAGTCAGGAGAAGCCTCCAGCCTGATCCACTGACTTGGGGCTTTCCATTCTCTACAACTGCGTAGACCATTTCCTTGATGTAAATCTCTCTCCCTCGAGAACCCACCCTAAAACAGAGAGAGAGAGTGCTGACACACTGTAGAGATTGCAACCAATGTCACGAAACAATTTGCGTATAAATTTTTGAATGAGAAACTATTTGCACTGTAAACTTTCACCTAAAACACAATTTAAAAAAAAAATGTGGGAGTAAGATTATTAGATTGCATAGGAAAACTGGTACATAAATATTTCTATTCTTGTCCATTTAATTATTCAAAAGGACTTACTGTTTCTCAACTTGGTCTTTTAGTATGGGATTCTTATTCAACTTTGACACTTTGACTCATCATTTGATGGTTCTGCCTATGGTTCACATTTTCTATTTTAAAACACACACACATACCACATATGTCATACTGAAGCTTTCACTCAATTCTGCCATTCTGTAAATTTACTGTTTTCTGATCAGCTCTAAAAAGAGACTGAAAATGAAAGAAGGGCTATTTAAAAATGTGTCCAAGATGTTACACTTTCCTTCTGGAGCTAGAGGAAGCAATTGAATATAGTGGAATAGTCTGTGCCTTTCAAAAATTATACTAAAAACTTTGTATAATACAATTTCTGGTGCAAGAACAAAAAATCACCCTTATATTTTGAAAAAACTGTCTAAAAGAAAAGGAATCAGATGATGTTTTGCTAAGGAAATAAGATAAAAAAGGCTAAGTTATTCTGAATTGGAGGAAAGGAAGAGATATGAAATAAGGGAGTATGTGTTAATTTGCACCAAATTTTAGCTTTGCAGCAGGCCTAAACAATATCTGCATCTGAGGATGACATGCTGATGAATGGGACACAAATGCACCTTTTATTCCCTCTCCCACTTTTCTTTAGTGACTGTTGGACAGCTGGATACAAGAATTCTTATGATTTGTTCTGGAGCCATTTTTTCTCTACTGTAATAGGATCTGCAGAAATAATTTAAAAAGCTGAAAGGTAATTCAGTGTTCTCACTAAGCCTTCTTTCTTCCTCCCCCTGTACACTTTCCATAAGCACTGAATACTCTACAAGTGAACTAACCCTACTATAAAATATTATTTCTAGTCTTTATTCTTCTAATCTATCAACTGTCCTGTTTTATTTACAACACTTTAAATTCACCAGGAGCGCTGGTAGTGCAGTGGTTAAGTGCTTGGCTGCTAAATGAAAGGTCGGCCGTTCGAACCCGCCAGCCCCTCAATGGGAGAAAAATGTGGCAGTCTGCTTCCGTAAAGATTCACAGCCTTTAGGAAGCCTATGGGGCAGGTGTACTCTGTCGTATAAGGTCACTATGAGTTGGAATCCACTCGACTGCAATGAGTTTGGTTTTTCTGGTTAGATTAACCCTGAGGGAAATTACTGTTCTTGATTTTCTTCTCTTCAGGCCTTCCTTTCTATCATTTGTTCTTTTAAAAGCCGCTATCTGTTCTTTCTCCTTCTCTCTTCCTGTTTGTCCCCCAGAGGGCTATTACATAAAAACAGAACTACAGAATCTCAGTTTTCATCTCAAAATTTTATTACAGAAATCTTGCTCTTTGGAAAAATAAAACTCTGGTCATCAAGAGGGTTTTAAATAGCTGGGTAAGTACTTTTTTTTTGTAAATGAAACTTTTAATTTTATACTTGAAAATTATAGACCTGAAAGTGAACCTATGCAGTAAGAAAAAACAAGACTTATTAAATGATACAGCCCATCTAAATTGTAGAATAACAGGATATTTGAACACTTACGAAGCTGGGCACATTGGTAAGTGACTCTGGAGCAGAATCTGCTATGGTTCAAGGACAAACTACTGGTAATGTGATATCAAGTCTACAGAGTTAGCCTTAAACAATGGAGAGATGCAAACCCAAAGATTTTTGTTTCAAAAATGAGATAATGGACATGATTCAGAAAGGTAGTGAAGCATTTTGAGTTGCATATGTCTTTCAGATCTGAACTGTCATGAACATTACTTCCTCCTTTTAAGCAATCTTTAGGAGTCAGAATGTGCTTATGGAAAGATATACAATGGGTCTCCAAGACAAAGCAACATAGTTGTAATAATAAAAGGCACAGGCAGTCTAAATGATGCACCGAGATCAAGAGCAGAACAACTCTGCTTAGTTTAATCAAGTCCTGTAAGTGGCTCTAGGATGAACCCATAATGATATTCCAATTTTTGCCACCTCAAAGTAACAAAAATTCCCTTTCACCAGTTGCCCATGGTTTGCTTTTCATACTGAGTTTTTAAATTAATGTACAGAAAGAAAGGACAACATATTTAAAGGTGGGAAGAAATTTGGGAGTTTACACAAACAAATGATTCGAATTTATAATATAAAGAAGGGTTGCAGTTATAACTAGACCCAGTGATATATTTTTGAAAAGCAAACAGTTTAAATGAAGAAAAAAGTAGCTACTACAAAGTGTCTTATAACTGGGAAACAGGGCAGAAGGATGGAACTTATAAAAAGTTTAAAAAAAAAGATTTTAAAAAGGCAATCAATTCCACCTCAAACTAAACATACAGGAAGATAAAAAAAAAACTACTGGATAAAAAACATTGGTGAGTATTGTGCTCCCCTAAACAATCATCTAAAAGAGACCTAACAGTCAACATTTACCCTAGACCAAAGATGAGAAGGTAAAGGGTGACAAGGAAGCTAGATTAATGGAAACAGAACAACCAGAACGGAAATATGAGAATGCTGACACACTGTAAAAAGGGTAACCAATGTCACCAAAAAGATGTATAAAAATTGTTCAATGAGAACCAAATTTGCTATGTAAATTTTCTCAAAAAACACAATAAAATATTTTTGAGAAAAATGAATACACAAAAGAATTGTATAGGAAATCAAAAAGAGGGGAGAATAAAAGGATACATTATGTTAATCATCAAGGAAAGCAGACTAAAAATAAGGGAGACACAAAAGCAAAATGAAATAATGCTCATTAGGGGAGTTAAAGGAAATCAGAAAAAGTAAGTAAAGTATACTTAAAAGGGGTTGGGATAGGACCTTCAGGAAGCACAACAAACCAGCATTTGCAAGGAATGTTAAATAGCTCTTTTGCATAGCTTTCTGTAAAAAGGCTAATGATAACAAGAAAATCAAGAACACTACATAAAAAGCCAGTAATTGAAGCCAACAGTTTGAAAAAACTATGCACCTAAAGAGTTAATAAAGATATTGGAAAGAACAATTATATGTAATTATACGCAAATCTACAGATTTGTATGAAGTAGTCTTCAGAATATTTTAAAAAATTACGGAACACCCGTAATTAATCCTGGAGTCTAGAGTTAAACAAATTGCCAAAGGACAAACAAACAATAAAATGATTCTACCTCCACATACTCAAAATAACAGAATTAGAAAACCTTCTGTTAAAACTCTGGCGTTGGTGCCATGAAAACTATGAACTCAGTGCGAATTCATATATATATATATATATATATATATATATATATATATATATATATATATATATATACATATAAAGAGCTAACAGAAAGATGACTAATTACTAGCAATTCTAATTTCTCCAAAATAATCCATGTCAAATAAACCACGTAAGTTTTTCATAAAATTTATGACTTTTGTGTATTTTCACCAAAAAAAAAAAAAGAGGTTGAGAAGTTAGAGGGTTGATATGTTGTGGGGTTGTTAACCAATGTTATAAAACAACATGTGTACTTCTGTTTCATGACAAACTATTTGTTCTGTAAGCCTTCACCTGAAATACAATAAAAAATTAAAAAATTTAAAAAAAAATTTATGACTTAGTTAATAATGACTATTTAGAATGGATAAAGCAAGAATATTTGGTTATCATCAGAAATTTCTGCAGTACATTATTATTATTATTTAATAAACTTCTTGTGACACTGAATAGATTCTAAGAAAAAAAAATTTGTACGGCCTGGTTTCCATATGACAGAGTCTGTAAAGGTGACATTCAGGTCCCACTGTTTCATTTTGCTCACATAATGCAATTGCAATGAATTCAGTACAAAAGGAAGTGAACTTAAAGCTCATCGTATCATATGTTAGAATCTGATTCATGAGCCAGGAATAAAGAATAGTGATCTATGGTTAAAGGAATGACAACAGAAAAACCCTAAGAAAAAGTTAAACCTCACGTTACTTTCTCTTTTTTATTAGTATCTAAAATAAGCACCAACTTTTATTTTAAACTAATAGAACACATATCCTACTCCCAGATTTAATGCACAAGGAAAAGATGTAACTCTTTAGAAATTTCTTATTCCAAATTTTGTAGAAAGATAGCGTAGCTATCTTTGGGGGGAAAATGAGTTGGCAAGAAAAGAGAAAACATTTTAGGCTGGCATTTGGAGACATTTGCAGCACTATGAGATGCTACAGAAATCCATTTGGTGGCGCTAATTTAAAAGATACTGCATATTCTATTATGAATACCTCTATAAATGTCAACATTACGGTGAAAGAAATAACTCAGTAAATTCAAATTATGATGAAGGGATTAAAGGATAAACAGTAGGTAAAACTTTCCAAATGATCTAAATGGTCCTTAAATTTTATATCCACTGTTTAGCATACTTGCTTGCTTTTTTTCTATGTAGTGTAGGAAGTAGATTATGATAATAAAACAAGACTACGTGGAGATTTGATTCCATGATTCCATGTGTAAATGACAATAATAAAACAGGAAAAAATGGAAGTCTAGATTTACAGACTTGGAAACCTTACAGGGAAGTTTTACTCTGTCCTACAGGGTCACTATGAGTTGGAATCAACTCGATGGCAATGGGTTTGGATTCTTAATATCATGATTAGGATAATTCTATAATTATTTTAATATTTTATTAACAAAAAAATTATGAAAAATAAGGGGCAATAATCTAAGATTAGGAAAAAATTCTTAGGGGGAGCTTGTGAAGAGAGAGTACAACTGAGCCACGTAAAAGAGGATGACAATAATGGAGGAGCCAGAATCAGAATAAATTACCATTTGTTAAAACCAAATTGCAATGGTATGTTTAAATGATGGATTCCTGAAATAACTAGACAAAAGGAGGCAATCGATAATTCTCATCTTAACTTTCATAGGAACAGCAAGAATATATCCTCTGTCATCTTCCAAGCAGTCCCTAATAACACATTTCAGAATTCAGGGCAAACCTATAAAGTAGGGCAATGTAAATTTAGGTAATAACCACAGCTCCTGATAAACTTACATTATCCACCAAGAGCAGTAAGGGTTGATAAATTAGAAAACATTTTTATACATATCACAAAAGTCAGATCCATAACAGGATATAAGAAATTCTAGGGATCTCTAACTTTCTGAGATTTGAAGGATTGTCTCCCACAAAACATTTTTTACCATTACTTTAGGAAGCCGAATAGTTTTAGAGCTATAGGTATAAGCTACAGGTATGACTAAGTATAACGTTTATGTTTTTCTTGTACTTTTGTCATAAGAATGTTTATTTTTACTACGATTATATTGATTACATTCAGAATGGAACACTGTAACATATTCTAATAAAATCTACTTTAAAAATCAACATGAGAATCCAAAACATCCAGGTATATCAGCTAATTTCCTGAGACAAATCACACCAACTCTTTTTTCCTATGTCTTAACTTCTAAATCAAATATACGTACGTGTGTGCGTGTTTAATTCACTAACTGTGGTCAGGATTAGAGTTTCACAACTTTGCTGATCATTTTCAAAACTGCTGTATTAGCAAAAGGAAAGTATTCTTTCTCTGTGCACATTATAAAGAATCCAGAGCTCTTGTGATACCTTGGCAGTAGTAAGCATGTTAGAAAAAAAGATTACAAAAACTTACTTTAAAATTTGTTGTTGGTGTTGTTGTTAGGTGCTGTCGAGTTGATTCCAACTCATACTGACCCCATGTGACAGAGTAGAACTGCCCCATAGGGTTTTCTTGGCTGTAATGTTTATAGAAGCAGATCACAAGGTCTTTCTCCCACGGAGCAGCTGGGTGGTTCCAACCACCAACCTTCTGGTTAGCAGTCAAGTGCTGAATTAACCATTTGTGCCACCAGGGCTCCTTACTTTATAAAGTTTACAAATATAAAATGTTTTAGCAATACAGTTTATTTAAAGGTGCCAGAGTACATTAGATTGTTGCAAATTATGCCTATATAAAGATCACTATACTACAGGTGGGGATATACTGATAGCTGGGGTAAAGCAAAAAGGATGATGGAAAGAGATCATGATAGCTAAGTTTCAGAATGTAGGAAACACACAGAGAATTTCTTAGAGAGTGGATTTTGACTGGTTTATTACAGAGTGTCAGGAGTCATAGCCAAGGCAATGGGTCTTAGGATGGAATTTGAAGAGTCCAAAAAGTCTCTTTGGCACTTACATTCAAAGATGTTCCCAGGTGGTAGAGCCAATGTGAGAAATCTGTATCACCCACTGTGATACAAACATTAAAGGAAAGTCCAGAGAAGCCTGAAGTTTGGCAGAATAAAATGAATGAATAAAATCACGCTAATGTAAAAAGCTCACAATTTAATTTCATTAGCATCTTAAGTTTATATTTGATTGTAACAGTTTTTGCTCAGTTTATTTGTCTGTTTTGAGATCTGTTATAAAGATCATCTGAAGAAAATACAGGAAGATGGCAAGTGCTAGGATTTATGGGGAGTCAGTTTTTTATGAAGAATATTTGGGAAATTACTAAAATAAAAGATAATTGAATCTACTTAAGGTCAGGAGTCCTTCTCAGCTTCAAATATTCAAAATGGTTCCTAACATATTGGCTGTAACATCGTGAAAGATTTAAAAATAAAAAGATGTGCTAAGCAGCTAAGAGCTCAAGGTCAAGGGAATAGTCCTGGTTTCTAAGAGAGAGATGAAAATGTTAAGATCTAAAGAAACATCAAGAAATGGTAGCTAATGGCATTGATGATAACAAGGATATTGAGGAATATTTACTTTCTAAAGACATTAAGTAGTAGGTGAGCAAAATGAGATGTTTAATGTCTATAGTAAACTAGATTCTTCCACGTTTTAAGTGAATAGATGTGATCAGTTTACTATCTATGGTTTAAGTGACTGTAGAAATGAAGGCTATGCCTTTGACAGAAGAGCAAGGATCATATTATGACAAGGTTACCTCAAGGAATAGAAAGAATCAAGCCTCTTTGGATTTCTTTTAAAAATGTCTAAGAAACAATAGTAGCTATTTCAGATATACAAACATTATGCTCCTTTTTTTTCCCTTTTCACAAAGTTTTCCAAAGAATACGATAACTGTGCTTATGTCCAACCTTTTAGCCTTTCTATCCTTCTGGCATTTAGGGTTCTACATTTTAGGGGACTAAAGGTCAGACTATCTGGTAATGAATAATTTAATAACCAAGTATACCACCCAGGCAACTAGAGCTCGGATTGAGGGAGTAGTTCTTGTTGCACTTCATAATTCTTGTTGCATATTATATGAAATTTGTTATATTTAATACAGAAGAGCTGTATCTCCACACTGGAGAAGTTTATAGAAAGAAGTGGATGGATAATCTGTTTAGTTTTGTAAAGATTTCAAAACAACCAGATTAGATTGTTTTTGTTTTGTACAGGCATTCGAATAGTCAAATAATTAACACAAAGTATCTTCAAAGCATGGAGAGGGACCTTAGAGATGATTTGGTCCAATTCTCTACCCAAGGTAGGATTCTTCTTAGTTTCTCAAAATTAAAGGATCAATTTATTTTGTTTAACACTTCTTTTCCCAAACATGTGGCGTTCCTTCCTTCATCTTTGTGACTCATGTATAAAAGGAGGAGGTTGAGACAAGATCTCGAATATTCGTTCTAATTCATTAATTCTCATATATTTGTTGCTAGTTGGAACTTACTAGGCCTAAACATTATGTATGGCATCACAGTTATAAATTTTCTTTCAGTGTATAGGTTAAAGAAATAAGTATTCTTAACCATAAAAATGAAGGTTCATAGATTTTTTTCATGTTGAGAAAATTTTAAAAGCATCTATTATATCACATTTAATAAGTATATATAGTCATCCAGAAAAGAGATTTCTTCATTTATTATCCTGAATGATTCCTCACCAATGAATGGTAACATACTCAGGTCGCCTGATTTATACTGTGATTATTGGAATAATGTATTGCTATAGGAATTCTGATCTATGGTTTATTCCTTTTCATTGCTATTCACTCAGGTCTCAACTGCAACACACTTCTCAGATGTTACTCTTGTGTATTTGTTCTATAAGCTGCTATTGGGGGCATATGCCTCTATTTGCAAATCAGGCTTGCAGATTGGGATAAATATGACACAGGCCTAAACCAGTCTGAGCAACTATTAAGTGAGGCCCCTACTAACCAAAAGGTTGGCGGTTCGAATGTACCCAGAGGCGCCTTGGAAGAAAGTCCTGGTGATTTACTTCCGAAAGGTCACAGCCATTGAAAACCCTGTGGAGTACAGTTCTACTCTGAAACACACGGGGTCATCATGAATCAGAATCCACCTGACCGCAACTTTTTTTTTTCTTTTTTGGCTATATGTAATTTAAGTGAAAATGAGAACATAGTATAAAGAATCAACAATCTGTAAATTTAATTTGGGAGAGAAGGAAAAAGGTTAAAAAAGGAGTTAGGTTAAGATGCTCTGAGGCTTAATGTAAATTATATGTCTGAGAAAGGAAGGGTCACCTACATGCGATATGAAGTGGAATCAGCAGTTATGAATGGAAGACTTGTAAAATAGCTCAGCATAATTTGCTGAAGATGAATACACTCGTCTGCAGTGTTCGAGGGCTTAATCATTTTTATTACTACTTGTATTTTGTTGACAGTGGTTAGGTACCAAGTTGACACAAAATGAGTTCTGTCTTCCAGATGTCATTTTACTAGAGGTCTGAAAGAAAAAAAAGCAGACTATTCTATACTTTCTCTGTGGCATGCAGTATATATGTAGCCATAATCTTCGAAATCACCGCATCATAAATTCATATCTACTTTCTTATTCATTTTTACCCTTAGGTCTTTTTGACCATAAAATGATTTTCAGATCTCGCTCCCTTTGAATACCTATTTTGTTTTATTGTTTTCTCCTAATGCAGTAGTAGTTTCTATTTTTGAGGAGTAGAATCTCATTTTGTTGTTTCCATTCCATATTTCTAAGCTCTCTGGGTACCTTTATATTACTTTGCTGCCCTTACTGCTATTTCCACCACCTCCCAATTTAATATCATCTGTGAATTTCATTAACATGCTTTTCACTCCATCTTCTACATCATTAATGCAGCAGCTATATAAGACAGGACATAACACTGATCTTTGCAGCACCTGGACAGACACATTCCCCAACTTGATGCATTGCCATTTATGGTTTATCAATATTTTTTATGGTTCTGCAGCCAGTTTTGAATCCATGTGACTTTGCTTATATCCAGGATAATATGAATTAATTGTGCACAGATATCATGAGACACTGCATCAAATGCTTCACTAAAGTTGAGAAATACTACATCTACTGTACTTTTTTCATTCACTGATATTATACCTGAAAAACTCACATTTTCAGACTAGCTGAATATATTTCTGGTGGCATATATATATATATAATTTTCTTTTAATATTTGCACCATTATTTTCATGTAATGAATACAGATGACACAATCATCTTTATTTTTCAAACACTCCCTTTTTTAACTTTTAATTTTGTAATAATTTTAGATTTATATAAAACTTACAAAGATAGCACAGAAAATTCCCTTATATATTCTCCCCATGGCAACCGTAGTTTTTAGTTGCTGTCGAGTCGACTCTGACTCATGGCAACCCCATTACAACAGAACAAAATGTTGCCCTGTCCTGCTCCATGATCGATGATATGCTTGAGTCCACTGTTACAGCCACCATGTATTTTGACTGCCTTCCAACCAGAGGGCTCGCCTTCCAGCACTATGTTATTAGCTGCTGTTGAGTCGACCTCCAACTCACGGTGACCCCGTGCACAAGCAGATCAAACCGCTGTGATCCATAGGGTTGTCAATGGTTGATTTTCAGAAGCAGATCATCAGGCCTTTCTTCCCGGTCCATCTTAGTCTAGAAGCTCCGCTGAAACCTGTTCATCATGATAGCAACACACAGGCCTCCACTGACAGATGAGTGATGGCTGTGCTTGAGGAGCACTGGCCAAAAATTGAACCGGGGTTTCCTGCATGGAATGCAAGAATTCTAAAATTGAACCACCACTGTCCTGCAGCACTATATTGGACATTATTCTGTTGTGATCCATAGGGTTTTCATTGGCTAATTTTCAGAAGTAGATCGCCAGGCCGTTTTTCCTAGTCAGTATCAGTTTGGAAGCTCTGCTGAAACCTATCCACCATGGGTGACCCTGCTGTTTTTGAAATACTGATGGCACAGCTTCCAGCATCATAGCGACACATATGCCACCACTGTATGACAAACTAACAGAAAGGTGGTGGTGTCCATATTTTAGCTTCCCTTGATATTAATATCTTACAAAACCATGGTACATCTGTGAAAACCAAAAACTTAACATTGGTACAATACCATTAACTAAACTACAGACCTCATTTAGATTCCACTCATTTTCCCACTAATGCCCTTTTCCTGTACCAGGATACCACACCTCATTGCATTTGGTGGTCATGTTTTCCTAGTCTCCTCTGATCTGTGACACTTCCTTGGACTTTCCTTGTTTTTAATGACCCTGACTGTTTTACGGGTATGAAGGGTATGAATGTTTTAGGCACTTTTGAAGAGTTCTGGTCAGACATTTTGTAGAATGTTTCTCAGTTTGGGTTTGCCTGATGTTCTCATGGGAAGACTGGGGCTATGATTTGTAGACTACCACAAGAGTGAAGTATCTCTCTTATTGCAGCATACCAAGGGATATATGGTACAACATGACTTATGACTGGTGTGTTAATTTTCATCACAAAGGTGTTATCAGTCAGGTTTCTCCACTGTAAAGTTAGTATTTTTCCCTTTCCATACTCTATTCCAAGGGGCCAAAAATTGGTTCTTTGGGGACAAAAACAGCTTACTCTTTTCATGCTTAAAGCACAGATATACATATAGTACATAAAAAGATATACAATATATCTGTGGTATTAAAATTTCATGGGAAGAGGTATGATTAGGGAAAAACGAAGTCTAAAAAGGCTCCTATATGGGGCACTAATGAAATAAAGGCTGAGAAATACTTCTCTACTAACTGGAAGCAAGTCAGTAAACCCAGTTCACACACAAGAGGAGGGGAATTAAGCTCTACCTCCTGGAGGAGGGAGCAGCTACATTTACTGTTTGGAACTCTTCTGTAAGAACATACTTTTTTCATTATTAAAGACATCATTTTGATGTCTTTTCTGTTAATAGATCCTATGCTAGTTTGGGTTTTTCAATAAGCAGATGCCAAGATGGGATTAGATATGCAAAAGATTTATTAGAGGATATGCCTATAAAAGATAAAGGGGAGGGAGCAGGAGAAGGCGGGAGAGCCTTCAGACTGATGGCTTTCTTGGCTTCAGTCTGATACCTGTGATGGAGAAAGAGAAGGAAGGAGACCTGGGTAGGAAGAGTCTCAAACTACAGCACAGATCTAAGTTTTGGCCTAGGTGATGGGGACTCCCTGAGCCAAAGTCTCCCATTAATTGAACCCTATCTCACAGGAAAGGTTCTGCATCAGAATCCCCACCATAGGTAGTCATTGTTTGGGAGGAATGCTATGGAATTGTGGCCTTGGCATAAACTTGGGAATGGATTCTGAAGGGCAGCAGCTGGAGCCATCAGTCAATTATGTTCCCTGCAGCAGGAGAGCTGAACAGCACATTTTCATGCCCACTACAGTCCCTAATTTTACGGTTTTATTAAAACACCAGAAATTATTTTTGTAAGAATACTACCTAATTTTCTCCTATTCTAAGAAGCCTCTTTTCACTTTTTGCTTTTCTAAACATAGCTGCATACAATAAAAAAAAAACTATAATTTATTAAAACCATACTTTTTTTTCCATTTAAAATACTGCTTTTATGAAGACTGGCTTCCATTAATGATGGAGTATCTAAATTAGATAACCTTTCTGCCAATAACAGTGATAAATTACAGCTATAATATAAGATAAAAAGCTATTTTAAGGCATTGAGGAGTAGCCAAAAGCACACAAAAACTGGAGGTGATACAACTCTTACAAGAAGAGAAGCCAACAGATATCTATATTTATTTGACTTTTCAGAAGACTATTCCCAATCTGCATGGTACACAACAAATGGCGCTTAATCAATAAACAATAGTTCTTTGGGTTGAGGAGTCAGAAACTGGAGTATGAGGCTACTGAAGCAGCTGGAAATTGACAGAGAAAGTCTCCAAAAAAGGGAAGCCACGGAGAAGGGAGCTCCAAAGCCTGCACAATAACTTCTCTCAAGTCCTTGTCTGACTCCTGAACTGTGCATCTACAGGTGAGATCTAACAAATCTAGAGGAAAGCAATAGCTAAAAAGCTGAAATAGTTAAGCAGAAATTTCAGCAGCTTCCCAGTGATGATGAGTCAGAGTTTGGATGGTGAATTCCTCCAAGCTAGAGAAGCTTGGTAAACACCTCAGACTTTCCAGAAACCCTAGAAAGGCCACACCTTTAGAGTAAGGTCCATACCTAGGACTAAGGGAGAAACTAAAATAGGTAAATTTAGGCAGAGCCTAAAATCAGGCCTCCACAGTATCAAGATGATTTACCAGTAATTTAACCACCTGCTAGAAAAAAATTCAAAACACTCCTTGGAAGGACGTAACAGAATAAACAGTTTCTTCAACATATTATTCACAATTCTAATATACTATAAAAAATTACAAGATACGTGCAAACACAGAAAAGTGTGCTCTATAATTAAAAGAAAAAATAGTTAATAGAAACAGACCCACAAAACCCAGATGTTGGAATTTGCAGACAAGGGCTGTAAAATAGCTACGATATATATGTTAAAGAATGTACAGAAAAAGAAGAATGGGTAAAGATATGAGGAATTTCAGGAGAGATATGAAAACAAAACAGAATGGAAATCCTAGAACTGAAAAATAAAATATAAATAATGATTAAAGAAATTCATTGGATGGGATTGATAGCATATTGGATAGTGTACAATAAAGGTTCAGTGAACTTGAAGACAGATCAATAGAAATTATCCAAACTGAAGCACAGAGAGAAAAAAAGATTTGAAACCAAACTAACAAAGCATCAAAGAGCTATGTCTTCTCAAGCTGCCCTTTGAAATCTTCTGTTCAGCTCTTTTACTTCGTCATTCTTCCTTTTGCTTTTAAAGCTAATAAATGAATTCATCAAAGTGGTAGGGTACAAGGTCAACACACAAAAATCAGTCCAGTTTCTATACATCAGCAATGAGTAAGCTAGAAAGGAAATACTACCATTTACAAAAGCATCTAAAAGAATAAACTACTCAGGAATAAATTTAACCAGGAAGGTGAAAGACTTGTACACTGAAAACTATAAAACATTACTAAAAGAAATTAAAGATGTAAATAAATAGAAGGACACTCTGCATTCATGGATTGGAACGCTAAATATAGTCAAGATGTCAATACTACTCAAAGCAATCTATAAATCCAATGCAATCCTCATCAAAATTCCAACAGCCTTCTTTGCGGAAATGGAAAAGCCAATTATCAAATCTATATGGAAGGGCAATGGACCCCAAATAGCTAAAGCAATCTTGATGAAGAGGAAGAAAGTAGGAGGACTCGCACTTCCTGATTTCAAAACATAGTATAAAGCTATCGTAATCAAAACAGACTGGCACTGGTATAATGATAAGGCACACAGATCAATGGAAAAAAATTGAGAGTTCAGAAATAAACCCATACATCTATGATCAATTTATTTTTCAACAAGTGTGCGAAGTCCATTCAATAGGGAACCAAAAGCCTCTTTAATAAATGGTTCTGACAAAATTGGATTTCCACATGCAGAAGAATGAAGCAGGATCCATGCTCGCACCACACACAAAAACCAATTCAAAATGGATTAAAGACCTAAATGTGACTACTAAAACCATAAAATTCTTAGAAGAAAATACAGGCATGTGGCACAGGGCCTATTATTTAACAATGGATTATCAAATACAACAACAAAAACAGGAATAGCAAAAGACAAAATAGATAACTGGATCTCATAAAATTAAATATGTTTGTTTATCAAAGGAATTTATTGACAAAGTGAAGAAACAACCTACAGATTTGGAGGAAATTTTGGGGAACCACATAAGGGTCTAATATCCAAAGTACAGAAAAAATTTCCACTCAACAACAAAAACAAACAACCCAATCCAAAAAAAGGGCAAGGGACCTGAACAGACATTTCATCAAAGATGATATTCAAATGGCCAACAAGTACATGAAAAAATGCTCAATGGCATTAACCACTGGTGTTGTTATTCGATGCCACTGAGTCAGTACCAATTCATAGTGACCCCATGCACAAGAGGACAAAACACTGCCTGGTCCTTTGCCACCCTCACAATCACTGCTGTTTGAGCCCGTTTTAGGGACATGCAAATCAAAACCACGGTGAGATATCACATCACCTCCACTAGAATGGCTATGATTTAAAAAAAAAAAAAAACAACACAGAAAACAACAGGTATTGGTGAGTGTCATGGATTGAATTACGTCCCCCCAAAAATGTGTGTATCAGTTTGGCTGGGCCTTGATCCCTGGTATTGTGTGATTTTCCTATGTGTTGTAAATCCTGCCTCTATGATGTTAATGAGGGAGGATGAGTGGCAGTTGTATTAGTGAGGCAGGACTCAATCTGCAAGATTGGACTGTGTCCTGAGGCAATCTCTTGAGATATAAAAGATAGAAGTGAGCAGAGAGATGGGGGGAACCTCATACCACCAAGAAAGCAGTGCTGGGAGCAGAGCACGTCCTTTGGACCGGGGTCCCTGCACAGAGAAGCTCCTAGTCCAGGGGAACACTGATGAGAAGGCCGACAGAGAGAGAAAGCCTTCCCCTGGAGCTGATGTCCTGAATTTGGACTTTGAGGCTACTTTACTGTGACGAAATAAATTTCTCTTTGTTGAAGCCATCCACTTTTGGTATTTCTATTGTAGCAGCAATAGATGACTAAGACAGTGAGGATGTGGAGAAACTGGAACCCTCATCCATTGCTGTTGGGAATGCAAAATGATAGAGCCTCTATGGAAAACAGTTTGGCAGTTCCTCAAAAAGTTGAACATAGTTATCCCATTTGACCCAGCAATATCAGTTGTAGGCAAAGATCCAAAAGATACGAAAGCAGGAATGCAAACAGAAACCTATACATCAGTGTTCACTGCAGCACTATCCACAGTATCCGAAAGGTGAAAACAACCTAAATGCCCAACAACAGATGAATGGATAAACAAAATGTGGTATTACTCAGCCACAAAGAGAAATGAAGTCCTGGTTGTTGTTAGGGGCCGGTGAGTTGGTTCCGACTCATAGTGACCCTGTGTACAACAGAATGAAACACTGCCCTGTCCTATGCCATCCTCATACATACCACAATATGGGTTAAACCTTGAAAACATGCTGAGTGAAATAAGTCAGTCACAAAAGGACAAATACTGTATGATCGCCCTTATATTAAATAGGCAAATACACAAAAACCAAAACTTATTAGTGGTTACCAGGGGTAGGAGGGAGGGGGTAAGGGTGAGTTACTGTTTAGGGGCCACAGAGTTTACGTTAATAGTGATGGAATAATTCAGAAAAGGATAAAGATAATATTTGCACAACATGAAGAATATAATAAATGTCACTGAATTATAAATGTAAAAATTGTTGAATTGACAAATGTTTTGTTATGCATATTTGTACCAAAACAAAAAGAAATAAAGCCAGAAGGTTTTAATGTGAAAATTTGCATTACATATTTGATGCCTCCATTCTTCAGATGGTTCTGATTTTCCCTTGAAAGTATTTATAACTGTTACATACAAAAGAAATTTGGACTAATATCTGTTTTATTATTGTTAACTGTATCATGGCTATTTAAAAAACGCTTAATGAGATATACTTTCAGTAGCATTTCTCAAGGACAAAAAGATGATGATCGTACAAAACCATGAAAATGTCTATCAAGTTGGTGGTATTAGCAGAAATGTTCTTCTTTAATGAATTTTAACTTTTTGACTCTAAACTATCACACTCTTTTCTCCAATTGTTTCTATCATCTGTATCTTTTCAATTTTGGATATTTTATAGAAATAGAGTATAAAAAGACATTTCCATTTCTTACATTTCCTATGAAAATTGTTTTTATATCAAGCCAGTTTGGAAACCAGGTTTTTAACGGGGTGGAGGAGGGAAATTAAACCATTTCCTATAAATATTACTGTATGTTCTTGAACTACAGGTTCAACTTTACCATTAATTCCACAATAAATTACTGACACCATATTATGGAGTATGTGCTGTGCCTTAAAAAAAAGTTTTTAAGCAGTATCTTAGACTGCCAACTCAATAAATAGTCTCGGTGATAGTGCTTCCTATTTGGGAATCCTCACCATGTAAGTAATATCCTTTACTTATTTCAGTAGCTTCAGATCTAGAGTGACTTGAAAAGCAAGGCAAAAGGCCTTCTGGGTTGGAGAGGTATGAATCACTCTTGTCAGATCTGCATCTGTCAGGATATACACGAAGGTCACCTTTGACTAATGGGAATTCTCAGGGGTGTAACAGCAATCACATGTTCAAAGTGATTGTTAATTCTTATGATATGTTTAAGGTCTTACTTAGAAATCAATTTCTAAAGGTAAACAAATGTTTACTGAGTATTTTACTAAATCCATAGTATTGTGCTAGATATAGAGACACAAAAGAAATCTGAACTATAAACTATTAGCTTATATCCTCAAGGACCATACACATTCTGGTTTGGGAGACAAGACTAACACATAAAACAATGAGAGCAAACCAAAAGGAAGTATATCAGTAAACACTTAATTATATAACAATACAGATTGAGGATTTCAGGAAAGAGAAAAAGATATATAATGAGTTGTCAAGCATATATCGCTATACCACCTTACAATTTTCAAAAACTTTTATATTATATGATGGTCACAAAAACCACATAAAGATAGGAAGAACAATTAATACATTATCAATAGTAATAACCACCATTATTGATAACCTCCTATGTATCAGACTCTATGAAAGCACTTAACATTCTTATTTTTATCTTCACAAGAACCCCATTTAGTAGCTAATATTGTTCCCATTTCCAGATGCTGAAACTGAGTTAAATGAATTGCTGGTGATTACTCTAGCAAGTCACACAGTTGATGCTTAACACCAGCATTGTGGTGTAGCGAATTACTTTAATATGGCCCTTCTAGCCATGGTCTTTGTGAATTCCACAAAACGATTGGGTGGGACTATGCAAATAAGGTGCTTGTGGTCCACTAAGGGGATTGGACAGTCTGCCAATAATAAAAATAAGATGCATGGAACCCTTGAAGGAGTAGAATCATGCAAATAAGGTATATGGAACCCTAACAAGGGGATTGGTCAGTTTTGCCATCCCACTAGGCTTAAAGGGAGCCAATCCTAGAGGTAGGAAAGGGAACCTCACTACCATCAAGAAGAGACAGGAGTGGAGTGCACCCTTTTGACCTGGAGTCCCTGCATTGAGAACCTCCTAGACCCAGGAGACAGATAGAGAGTTGTAACACCTGAGATGATATGAGATGGTGAGAAGCGGTGGCAGAGAAATGGTGGCAGCAGAACCAGAAGACTGGCATAAGTAGGCACAGTGGGCTTCCTGGCCCATGGAGCAAGGTGGCTATAGTGGGTGTGTCAACCCACAGAGAGAGCTGAGCGTCTTTGGGCCGAGGATTACTGGCAGAACAAAGTACCTCTGTGTATTTATTAGCAAGGCTAAAGAGCTTTATAACACTTGCCCAAGGAGGGCAGAGGCCAGGATAAGTGGCCGAGAGTGATGCCTGCCTATAGGCATGGCTGAGAAGCTGTCCTGACTGAAGAACTGTATCCTGAGTCATTCCTGATCCTGAATTGTAACATGTTACTTCCTTGATAAACCCCATAACTGTGAGTATAGTCTGTGAGTTGTGCATGGCCATTACAGCAAATTATCAGACCCAGAAGAGACGTAGGGACTACCCTGGGAGGGATGGCTGGTGTCAGAACTGGCAAAAAAGTTGGAGAGAGGAGGTATGTCTGACCTTCTACCTCACAGGAATCAGCTTTGGGTTAATGTTGATCTTGATTCTCCTCCCTCCTTGTGAAGTCGGAGGTCTGACACCACCCTGCCATTTTTACAAGCATCAAAGCTGATACTTAACCCCAGTACTAAAGCTGAGAATTCTCTCTACTACTAAATTTTGCCAATACTGTGAACTTACTCATTTCCATACCTGTAAATTTCTCGTCTATAGAAAAAACTTTCCCTTATTTTGTTTGAAACAGGCTGAAGCAAGACTACAGTAAGTCTAAACATACTTGAAATATCACCTAGCTCATTTCGAGTAGGTTTTTAAAACATAGGTTAGCATCAAAAAGTCAACACTAATGCTCATCACATCTACATTTTTCAGCCTCAATGGTAGATAGTGTAAGATGAAATACAAGAAGGGTTTTCTGGCTCCCTTGTAGTCAGTTATTCTCAATGGGAAGAAGCAGCCACACAAATTTGGTGATTTGTTACTACAGCAGAGCCTACCCTATACTAATACAAAAGATAATATTAATCATGTTTTTAGCATTATAATTTAAATAGGTAATGTTAAGTAGGTAATTTGGATCATCTGCCTGTGCTGTTCCATAGGACCTTCAGGTTTTCTATTACCTAGATACTTTATGTTTTGGACTGTCAGGTTCAGAACCTCAGCTCAGCAAGTATTCCTGTTGCCGTCGAGTTGATTCTGACTCATAGTGACCCTACAGGACAGAATAGAACTGCCCCATGGGTTTCCAAGGAGCGGCTGGTAGATTCAAACTGATGACTTTTTGGTTAGCAGTCAAGCTCTTAACCACTGTACCACCAGGGCTCCCAGCCAAGTAGAGTCAAACCCAAAAAACTAGGCCAATATTAGCAAATTCTTATGAGAAATGATTTGAGTTTGACAGGTATCTCATCAATTTATAAATTTAATACTCAATACTAGAGTATTCCTGATGCCTGGACAGTAAGCTTTGTTCTCAGAATGAAAAATCTATTTGTAAAATCCAGTTAAGATTAAAAGAAAAATAAAGAACAGAACAAAGAAAACCAAACATTCTCAAGGGTTTTCTCATTAACTGATAGGCTAGATCAGTGGTTCTCAAGAACAATTACTACACTGAATTCTTATTCTTTTTTATATATTTTTCCATGTTATTGTTGTTGTTAGGTGCTGTCGAGTCAGTTCTGACTCATAGCCTCTCTATCTATGTACAACAGAACTAAACCCTTCCCGGCCCTGTGCCATCCCCACAATCTTTTCTGTGTTTTGGCCCACTGTTGCAGCCACTGTGTCAATCCATCTTGTTGAGGGTCTTTCTGTTTTTCGCTGACCCTCTAGGTACATTTTCACAAGAAAGCATTTTCAGAAGAAAGAAGCAATGACTACTAAGTGATTTTCAAAAGGAAAAAGTGCTGCTATCTAGATATCTAGGAATCATGTGTGCCAGGTTTTGAAACTTAAGTCTTTGCCATTGCTAATTGTTATCATGAGGTTTTATTGCTCCAATCCTTCTCTTACTAATTTTTGACCAAGAACATGGAAACAGATTCACCACCTATTTTGCTAGATAAGAGGCTTATGTTTATTTTTAAAATGTCTCTTGTTATTTGAAACAATTTAAATTAGAAAGCCTTGCCAATTTCAAAGATCACACACTATATGACTGCATTTATGTAACACTCTTGAAATGACAAAATTATAGAGATGGAGGACAGGACAGATTAGTGGTAGCCAGGGGTTAGGGATGGAGGTGGGAGTGGGAGGGTGTGGCTAGCAGGAGGAATCCTACTAATGATGGAACAGTTCTATATCTTGGCTGTGGTGATGGTTACATGAATCTACATGTAATGAAACTGCATAGCAGTAATGCACATGCACACACACAAACACATGTAAAACTGGTGAAATCTGAATAAGGTCATAGATGTCAATTTCCCTGTTATTACACTGTATTATCATTATACAAGATGTTACCACTGGGAGGAACTGAGTGAAGTGTAAAAAGGACCTCTCTGCACTGTTACTTGCAACTACATGTGAATCTACAGCTATCAAAATAAAGAGTTAAAAGAAAATAAGGCTTGTAACTTAAATGCCAAATATTGCATGGTGTGGAAAAGGTTGGCATGGAGTGAAGAGACTTGGCTTCTACTATTTGGTTCCAAGTTCCTCAAGCTTTCTGAATCTCAGCTGTAAAAACACTATCTCACAATACTGTTGAAAAGACTTAATGAGTAAAATATTTAAAAGCACTGAAAATTGAGCTAAGTGGTATTATTTTGAGATGTTTGAAGTTAACAATAGCATTTACCATTTAATGAGTACTATTTGTACTACAAGATCCTATGCTAATTTTTTTTAATTGAACTTTAGATGAAGGTTTACAGAATAAACTAGCTTCTCTTTTAAACAGTTAGTACACATATTGTTTTGTGGCATTGGTTAACAACCCCATGTCAGTACTCTCCATTCTCAACCTTGGGTTCCCTATTACCAGCTTTCCTGTTCCCTCCTGCCTTCTAGTCCTTGCTCCTGGGCTGCTGTGCCTCTTTAGTCTCGTTTTATCCTATGGGTGTCTGTCTAATCTTTGGCTAAAAGGTGAACATCTGGAGTGACTTCATTACTGGGCTAAAAGACCGTCCGGGCTTCATACTCTTGAGGTTTCTCCAGTCTCTGTCAGGCCAGTAAGTCTGGTCATTTTTTTTTTAGTTAGAATTTTTTTTTTTTTTTTGCTTTTTTTTTTTTATTGTATTTCTGGTGAAGGTTTACAGAACAAATAGTTTCTCATCAAACACTAGTACACATATTGTTTTATGACATTGGTTAACAACCCCACGAAATGTCAACGTTCTCCCTTCTCCACCTTTTTTTTTTCTTTTTGGTGAAAATATACATAGCCAAAGATACACCGTTTCAAAAATTTCTACATGCACAGTTCAGTTACATCGACTATGTTCTTCCAATTGTGCTGCTATTCTCACTTCAGATGAAGGTTTACAGAAAATAGTTTCTCATTAAACAGTACACATGTTGCCCTATGACAATGGTTAACAACCTCACAACACATCAACACTGTCCTTACTCAATCTTGGGTTCCCTATCAACAGCTTTCCTATCCCCTTCTGCCTTCTAGCCCTTGTCCCTGGACTGCTGTGCCTCATTAGTCTCATTTGGTTTTATGGGGCTGTACAATCCCTGGCTGAACGGTGAACCTCAGAAGTGACTTCACCACTGAGCTAAAAGGGTGTCTGCGGGCCATACTCTCCGGGTTTCTCCAGTCTCCTTTAGGCCAGTAAATCTGGTCGTTTTTTGTGAGTTAGAATTTTGTTCTACATCCTTCTCCAGCTCTGTCCAGAACCCTCTGTTGTGATCCCGGTCAGAGCAGTCACTGGTGGTAGCCGGGCACCATCTAGCTGTACCGGACTCAGTCCGGTGGAGGCCTTGGTAGCTGTGGTCCATTAGTCCTTTGGACTAATCTCTTCCTTGCATCCTGTTCTCTTCATTCTCCCTTGCTCCCGAAGGGATGAGACCAGTGGAGTATCTTAGATGGCTGCTCACAGGCTTTTAAGACCCCAGACGCTACTCACCAAGGTAGAATGTAGAACATTTTCTTTATAAACTGAGTTATGCCCATTGAGCAAGACGTTCCCTGAGACCATAGTCCCCACAGCCCTCTGCCCAGCAATTCATTCCCTCAGGAAGTTTGGATGTTTCTGTGGAGCCTCCCTGACCATTCCCTGTACAGTTTGTGCTGGTTTCCCCAGTATTGTGTACTGTCTCACCCTTTACCAAAGATACCATTTATCTATTGCCTATTTAGTACTCGCCCCCCGCCACCCTTCCCATCTCTGGTAACCAACAAAGATTGTTACTTTTTGTGTGTAAACTTTTTCATGGGATTTTACAATAGAGGTCTCATACAATATTTGTCCTTTTGTGATTGACTTATTTCACTCAACGTAATGTCCTCCAGTTTCATCCATGTTATGAGATGCTTCACAGATTCATCATTGTTCTTTCTCATTGCATAGTACTCCATTGTGTGTCTGTACCATAGTTTGTTTATCCATTCACCTGCTGATGGGCATCTAGGTTGTTTCAATCTTTTTGCTATTGTGAAAAATGCTGTCATGAATATAGATGTGCATATGTCTATTCGAGTGATAACTTATTTCTCTAGGCTATATTCCTAGGAGTGGGATTGCTAGATTGAATGGTATGTCTATTTCTAGCTTCCTGAGGAAGCGCCATATCATTTTCCAAATTGGTTGTATCATTTTGCATTCCCACCAGCAGTGCATAAGAGTTCCACTCTCCCCGCAGCCCCTCCAACATTTGTTATTTCCAGTGTTTTTGATTCATGCCAGTAATGCCGGGGTGAGATGGTAACTCATTGTGGTTTTAATTTGCATTTCTCTAATGGCTAGTGATCATGAGCATTTCCTCATGTGTCTGCTGGCTGCTGGAATGTCTTCTTTGGTGAAGTGTCTGTTCATTTCCTTTGCCCATTTTTTAATAGGATTATTTGTCTTTTTGTTGTAGAGGTCTTGGATTTTCTTGGAGATTATGGAGATTATACCTTTGTCTGACTTGTACTGTCCAAAAATTTTTTCCCTGTCTGTAGGTTCTCTTTTTACTCTTTTGGTGAAGTCTTTTGTAGAGCATAGGTGTTTCATTTTAGAAGATCCCAGTTACCTAGCTTATCTTTTGGGGTTTGTGTGTTGATGGTTATGGTTTGTATCTTGTTAATGCTGTGTAATAGGGCCTGTAGTGTTGTTTCTATTTTTTCTTCTATGAACTTTATAGTTTTAGGTTTCATATTTAGGTCTTTGATCCATTTTGAATTAGTTTTTGTACAGGGTGTGAGGTATGGGTCCTGTTTCATTTTTTTTTCAGATGGATATCCAGTTTTGCCAGCACCATTTGTTAAAAAGACTGTCTTTTCCCCATTTGATGCACTTTGGGCCCTTGTCGAAGATCAGGTTACTGTAGATGGATAGATTTACATCTGGGTTCTCAATTCTGTTCCATTCATCAATGTATCTGTCGTTGTACCAGTACCAGGCTGTTTTGACTACTGTAGCTGTACAGTAGGTTCTGCGGTCAGGTAGTGTGAGTCCTCCAACTTTATTTTTCTTCTTCAGTAGTGCTTTACTTATTCGGGGCTTCTTCCCTTTCCATATAAAGTTAATGATTAGTTTTTCCAACTCTTTGAAGAATGTTGTTGGTTTTGGATCGGGACTGCATTGTATTTATAAATTGCTTTGGGTAGAATTGTCACTTTCACAATATTGAGTCTACCAATCCATGAGCATGGTATGCTTTTAAATTTAGGTAGATCCCTTTGGGTTTCTTGCAGTAGTGTTTTGTAGTTTTCTTTGTATAGATCTTTTACATCCCTGGTTAGATTTATTCCTATTTTCTTTTTTTAGGGGCTACTATAAATGGTATTGTTTTCCTGATTTCCTTTTCATCGTTCTCTTTGTTGGTGTACAGGAATCCAACTGATTTTTGTAGGTTTATCTTGTATCCTGCTACTCTGATGAATCTATCAGCTTCAGTAGATTTCTCATGGAGTCTTTACGGTTTTCTATGTATAGTATCATATCATCCGCAAACAGGGACAGTTTAACTTCTTCATTACCAATTTGGATGCCCTTTATTTCTTTTTCTTGCCTTACTGCTCTAGCTGGAACTTCCAGCACAATGTTAAATAGGAGTGGTGATAAAGGGCATCCTTGTCTTGTTCCTGTTTTCAAGGGGAATGTTTTCAGTCTCTCTCCATTAAGAATGATGTTGGCCGTCGGTTTTGCATAGATGCCGTTTATTATGTGGAGAAATTTCCCTTCTATACCTATTATATTGAGAGTTCTTAGCAGGAATGGGTGTTGGACTTCATCGAATGCCTTTTCTGCGTCAATTGAGATGATCATGTGATCCTTTCTTTCCTTTTATTTATGTGGTGGATTACTTTGATTGATTTTCTAATGTTCAACCATCCTTGCATACCTGGTACGAATCCTACTTGGTCGTGGTGTATTATTTTTTTTATATGATCCTGAATTCTGTTGGCTAGAATTTTGTTGAGAATTTTTGCATCTATATTCATGAGAGATACTGGTCTGTAATTTTCTTTTTTTGTGGCATCGTTGCCTGGTTTTGTTATCAGTGTGATGCTGGCTTCATAGAATGAATTTGGAAGTGTTGCTTCCTCTTCTATGCTCTGAAATAGCTTGAGTAGTACTAGTACAAGCTCTTCTGTAAATGTTTTGTAGAATTCTCTAGTGAAGCTATCTGTGTCAGGGCTTTTTTTGGTTGGGACTTTTTTCATTACCTTTTCAATCTCTTCTCTTGTTATGGGTCTGTTCAGATTTTCAACATCACTTTGTTGTAGTTTGGGTAGGTAGTGTGTTTCTAGAAATTTATCCATTTCCTCTAGGTTTTAAAATTTGTTGGAGTATAGTTTTTCATAATATTCTGTTATAATCCTTTTCATTTCAGTTGGGTGTGTTGTAATGTTCCCCGTTTCATTTTTTATTTGGGTTATTTGCGTCGTCCTCTCCTCTTTTTCTTTTGTCAGTCTGGCCAGTGGTTTGTCGATTTTGTTGATTCTTTCAAAGGACCAACTTTTGGTTTTGTTGACTCTTTCTATTGTTTTTCTGTTCTCTATTTCATTTATTTCTGCTCTGATCTTTATGATTTCCTTTCTTGCGGTGGCTATGGACTTTTTTTGCTGTTCTCTTTCTATTTGTTTGAGTTGTGTAGTTAATGTTTTGAATTTGTCCCTTTCTTCTTTTTTGATGTGTGCATCTATTGCTATAAATTGTCCTCTGAGGACTGCCTTTGCTGTGTTCCAAAGGTTTTGGTATGATTTGTTTTCATTCTCGTTTGATTCTAGGAATTTTTTGATTCCATCTCTGATTTCTCCTGTTACCCACTGATGTGTAAGCAAGGTATTATTCAGTTTCCACGTAATTTTTTTTTCCTTGCTCTTTCTGTTGTTAATTTCTACCTTGATGGCGTTGTGGTCAGAGAAGATACTTTGAATTATCTCAAGGTTTTGAATCTTGTTGAGGATTGCTCTGTGGCCTAAGATGTGGTCTATTTTGGAGAACGTTCCATGTGCATTGGAAAAGAATGTGTACTTTGCAGTGTTTGGATGGAGTGTTCTGTATATTCTATGAGGTCAAGTTGGCTGATTGTTCCCTTTAGGTCTTCTGTATCTTTGCTGCGTTTCTTTTTAGTTGTTCCGTCCTTTACTGAGAGTGGTGTATTGAAGTCTCCTACTGTTATTGTGGAACTGTCAATTTCTCTTTTCAGTGTTGTCAGAGTTTGTTTTATGTATTTTAGAGACCTGTCTTCGGGTGCATAGATGTTTATTATGGTTATGGTTTCATGATGGATTAATCATTATATAGTGGATTTTGTTTTAAAGTCTATTTTATCTGAGATTAGTATTGCCACTCCTGCTCTTTTTTGGTAGTTGTTAGCTTGATATTTTTTTTTCCTCCAACCTTTGACTTTTAATAAATTCACGTCTGTTTCTAAGCTGTGTCTCTTGTAGACAGCATATTGATGGATCCTGTTTTTTTTATCCATTCTGTCACTCTCCATCTCTTCATGGGTGCATTGATTCCATTTAAATTCAGTGTAATTATTGATAGATGTGAGTTTGTTGCTGTCATTTTGTAGTGCTTTTTGAGGGGGCGCTGACGTTTCCTTTGTTATTCTTACTCTCCTGTGCTGAGTTACTTTTGTTTGTGGATTTTTTTTTTTTCATTTATTTTGTTATTGTAGGTTTTGTTTTTGCTGTGACATTATGTTTTTCCTCTTTATTTTTATGGGTATGTTTGTTAACTTTCTTTGTGGTTATCATGAATTTTACTCTTATATTTCTAAGTTTGAAGCAGTCTACCATTACTTGGTATCGCCTTGCCTTCCTCTCCATTAGAAGGTTCTATACCTATGCCGTTTATTCCCTCTTTTATTGTTTTGATGTTTTTATCATTACTGATTAACTGCTCTGATTCTCTGTTGTATTTCTTTTGGTTCTGTAGAGTCCTTGAGAGTTCATTTCCTAGATTCGTATCTGGCTGGTACGATCCTGTGTCCTAGATTCTGCCTGTGAGCTGAAGTTGTTTGTTCTCAGATCAAAGAACTCCCTTTAATAATTCTTGTAATTTTGGTTTGGCTTTTACATATTCCCTTAATTTCTGTTTATCTGGAAATGACCTAATTTCACCATCATATTTGAATGAGAGTTTTGCAGGATATATTATTCTTGGCTGGCAATTTTTTTCTTACCAGATTTTATATATGTCATCCCATTGCCTTCTTGCCTGCATGGTTTCTGCAGAATAATCTGAGCTTAGTCGTATTGTTTATCCTCTGTACATGACCTCTTGTTTTTCACGAGCTGCTCTCAGGATTGTTTGTCTTTGGTTTTGTCGAGTGTGATTATGATATGTCTTTGTGATTTTCTTTTGGGGTCTATCCTATATGGGTTTGTTGAGCTTCATGGATGGCCAGGTTTTCATCTTTCATGATATTGGGGAAGTTTTCTGTCAGCAGTTCTTCAATGATCCTGTGTTTTCTATTTTCTCCCCCGTTCTAGAACTCCAATCACTCGAAAATTTTTGCTTTTGATTGTATCCCACATAACTCTCAGGGTCTCTTCATTTTTCTTTCTTCTTTTTTCTGTGTTTTCCTCGAACAGAGTTGTATCCAAGTGTTTGTCTTCAATTCCACTGATCCTGTCTTCCACCATTTCAAATATGCTCCTCAGCCCTTCTATGACACTGTCCACTTCTGAAATCTTGTTTATCTTTTGGATTTCTAATTGCTGTTTTTGTATAATTTCTAGTTGTGAACGTATTTGGCATTTTGCATTATTTTCCTGAATTCTTCCATTTTTTGTCTGTATTTTCCATTAATTTGTTGGCCTTTTCCATGAATTTGTCTATTTTTTACTCATTTTTGTCTGCTTTTTGCTTCAACTCTTGGATAATTCTGAGTATTAGAGATTTGAATTCCCTATTAGGTAGTTCTAGTGCCTTTTCTTCCACTAGAAAGTCATCTGATGTTTTATTTTGTATGCCTACTGGAACCATCCTGTCCTGTTTTGGTAAATGTTTTGATATTGTCTGCTGTCTTCGGGGCATTCAGTAGTTATTTTTCTCGTTTATTGATTGTAGATTTGTTTGTTTCATCCTTTTTTTAAATTTGGCTATGTCTGAGCAGGCAAGCTGTGTGTTCTTTCTTGTTTGCTCACCTGTGGGCAGGATACTTTTCACCTCCTTCTCCAATTGGCATGTGTGGGGATACGTGCCATTAAAATATGGATGTATAAAGGCCTCTGTGCTGCACAGCGTGTTGAGACTTGTCCCCAACATGTTGAGACTTGTCACGACTTTTTTCCAAACCTGTTACTGATTGGCTTATCTGAATTCCTCCTCCCTTGCCCGAAACTTATTGTTATTCACCCAAAGCCCATTGTTCTGTTGTTTGCTTCACTGTTTGCTGTACTGACTATAAAATAAACTCCTGGGACTGAAGCTGGGTTCGACTCCTCAGAGTGACCCTCCTGGCCCCACTTCTCTGTAAGAGTTATGGCATTGGTTATTGTCTCCACCGCCCCAACAACCATCGCCACTGCGACAGATGGTGCCCCTTGTGAGTGGTGATCTGTAGATACCCTCACACTCATTCCCTTCAGGTGGTGAGTATAGGACGCGTCCGTTTCAGGCTGCCTTCACAGCCTCAGAGTGGTGGGGTTTTTCCGCGGGCGGAGTTTTCCCAAACGCTCTCAGATCAGGCTGCTTTAGCCCCAGAGCAGCAGGTCTTTCCTGACTGCTCCCAAGTGATTTCAGGCTTCAGGCCAGGAGCTTTACTATCATTCTTTCCTTCATCTTCCTATTCCTCCTCACTATGGGGAATTCTCATTTTCCTGAGCAGCGTCAACACAAAACCCAGTTGTTGGGATTGTTAAAGGCCTCTAAGCTTAAGGTGTCAGAAAAAGCCCTTACCTAACTTCTGCTTTTAATTGAATCTGCCTGTCCTTGATACCCCTTGTGGGGGAACCTTGACGTAGAAGCATGGGAACGTATCGGTAACATCATTTGTGACATGAACATCCCAGCTTCAGTTCTTATTGCTTGGCATCACTGCGGCCTCGCTTTACAGCCCCTACAGGGAGCTCCTTCTGCTCCCTCCCCTAATAAAGAAAATGTTTATGACCCTCCTCTTTCCACGCCTCCCAAGGCTGATTTCTCTCAACATGAGTCTCTTATGGAAAGATGTTTGCGGGACGGCTGTGAGAAAGAGGGGTTTTCTGCTTATCCTGTCTTTCGGGGATCAGGACCGCCCCGTCACGATGGCCTTGGCTTTCAAGCTTTTAAGGAACTTCGTAAAAGCATGATAGAAAATGGTTTACAATGTTCCTTTACAAAAGAGATTGTGGAAGGTTTAGGACAATGCTTTGAAATGACCCCCTGGGATTGGAATCTCCTAATGTGAACAGTTTTAACTCCTGCTCAATTTAGTGTATGGAGTCAAGAGTACAAGGAGCACTGTAACCTTTATCCTGTAGACAATCTTAATCATAATATCCCTGTTAGTCTTGACATGCTCCTGGGTATTGGGAATTATTCCACTCCTCAGGTCCAGAGCCAGATGAATAGGCAAGCATTCAGTCAAGCCTCTGATGCTGCCACCAAAGCCTGGAGTCAAATCCCTGATTCCAGAACACCCACCGGCTCATTTGCCACTATTTGCCAAGCGGCAAATGAGCCTTACATTGACTTTATCAACCATCTCCAAACAGCCATTTCGCGATAGGTAGACAATCAACAAGCAGCTGAAGTTCTTTGTCTCCAGCTTGCTTATGAAAATGCTAATGCTGACTGTTGGGCTGTTTTAGCTCCCTTAAAGGTACAGAATCTTAACCTAGCTGAAATGATTAGAGCATGTCAAAATGTTGGCACAGAAACTCATAAGGCACAAGTATTAGTGGCAGCTCCCCGTCCATCCACTGCCACCTGTTTTGGGTGTGGTAAACATGGACATTTTAAAAACGACTGTCATAGGTTAAAAAACAAAAATGCCAACACCAAACTTCCAATCCAAAAGTGTCCCCGCTTGGTAAAGGCTTTCATTGGGCTAGTCAGTGCAGGTCTCAACTTAACAATCAAGGCAGCCCTATGTTGGGAAATGGGAAGAGGGGCGAGAGCTCTTGCGCCCCAAAAAGTCCAGGGAGCCCCCAAGTGTGGAGTGTGGAGACCACAGCATAGACTCCAAACAGCAACGTTTGTGAGTCAATGATTTAAAGGCAGCCATGGAAGGGAGTGCAAGTCTAGATTTACCCTTAGCAGAAGGGGCTACAATAGATGAGGCAGTAAAAGTTTTTCTTATAGCAACACAGGTTTGGGGACCCCTGCCTCGAGGATATTTAGGACTCCTAATGGGTTGCTCTAGTATTACATCCCAAGGTCTAACTGTTCATCCTGGTGTAATAGACTCCGATTATGAAGGTCAAATTAAAATTATGGTTTCCAGTCTCTCTTATTGAAACATTACTCCCTCGGATAAGATAGCACAGTTAATTTTATTTCCCTTTGTAGTCCCCTCCGCTCGGACTACCCCAAGACGGCCCGGGGGTTTTGGCAGTACTGACGCTTTTTGGGTTACTAAGTTACAATCTTCCCGACCATACCTTACTGTTCAGGTCAATGATCACATGTTTAAAGGGCTCGTGGATTCTGGGGCAGATGTAACTATCTTCTCCTCTGATTCCTGGCCCTCCTCTTGGCTTAAGAAGCAAACCACTGAAACCCTCACAGGAGTTGGAGGAGCACAGTGTCCTTTGCAAAGTACACTTTCCATTGTTTGCTACAGCCCTGATGGACAGCCCGCTTCTATCTGTCCCTTTATCCTTCCTTTACCTACTATATTACGGGAAATATACTCTCCCAATGGAATGTTCAAATTGGCACCCCTCAGGATTTTTCATAGGGGCCACCGCTCAAACAGACCCTCTGCTAAAATTAACCTGGATACCTGGCCCTCCTGTTTGGGTTGAGCAGTGGCCCATTAAAGAAGAAAAATTAAAACACCTTAAGAAACTTGTCCAGGAACAGTTAGAGGCCGGACACATCCAGCCTTCCTGCAGCCCTTGGAATACAACTGTTTTCTGTGTCCCCAAAAATCCAAAAAATGGAGGCTCCTTCATGACTTACGGGCTGCTAATCAACGCCTTGTCCCTATGGGACCTCTTTAGCCAGGAGTTCCCAATCCGGTTTGTGTTCCTCAAACATATCACATTATCATTATTGATCTTAAAGATTGTTTTTTTACCATCCCACTCCATCCCAATTATTGTGCTAAATTTGCCTTCTCAGTTCCTTCTGTGAGTAATTGTCATCCTATGCAACGGTATGAGTGGACTGTTCTCCCACAGGGCATGGTCAGTAGCCCAACTATCTGTCAATATTATGTTGATAAGGCTCTCAAACCAGTCCGAAGAGCCTTTCCCTCCTGTCTTATATATCACTATATGAATGACATTCTCCTAGCCCATCCCATACCAGAACAACTTGATTCACTTCTTGTCTCTGTTCAACAAGTGTTACGAAGTTTTGGCTTACAAATAGCCCCTGAAAAGGTTCAGTCTTTCACCCCATGGCAGTATTTGGGATACTATCTTGACACCCATATCATTTGCCCTAAAACACCAGAAATTATAATTCCCAAGAAATTAACTCTAAATGACCTCCAAAAAATCCTTTGTCATATTAATTGGCTGCGACCTCCACTTGGTATAACAACTTCTCAGCTGACCAACTTATTTGAGACCCTTAAGGGTGACCCTGCTGTAACCTCTATGAAAACACTCCCCAGGCATGCCATGAATTAATAGTTGTTAACCAAGCCATTAAAGATAAATTTTTTATTCATTTACAGATAAATTATCCTGTTTACCTTATCCTATTAAATACTCCTCATAGTCTTACAGGCGTGCTTTGTCAGTTTACTCCTGATTTCAGAGCACTTGAGTGGCTTCTTCTTCCTTATCGCCCTCCACAACAATTGTTTACACACTTCTCTCAGTGCATTAATCTATTAATACAGGGGCGTACTTGCTCTGAACAACTTCTGGGTTCTGACCCTCATTTTATATACTTTGGGGTAACAAAAACAACTTTTGACCATGCTCTTCTCAATTCTGAAGAGCTCCAGATTGCTTTGGATGATTTTACTGGACAAATAATTTATTCTTATCCCACTTCAAAGCCACTCTCTACCCTACAGCTTCTTCCTTTACAACTTTCTACTATGCTTTCTCCTTCACCTCTTGCTAACGCTCCTACCACCTTTATAGACGGATCAGGAAAAACTGGAAAAGGAGCAGTCACTTGGCAAACAGTGCCTGGCAACATTTCATTATGCAAAAGGCTTCCACTACACAGTGTGCTGAGCTGTTGGCAGCTATTGCTGCCTTTGAAATTTTTAAATCAATGCCGTTCAATTTAATTGCTGATTCTGCTTATGTTGTCCACACCATCCAACATATTAGCAATGCAACTCTCTGCTTTAGTTCCGATTATGAGTTATTTACTCTGTTCAAAAGACTTCAAACCTTACTTAATAACCGTAACTCTCCCTTCTTTGTAGTGCATATGCGCTCTCATACACCTTTACCAGGACCTCTTTCTGATGGCAATTCTCGCGCCGATTTACTTGCTGGCTCTGCCTTTTCTACTGCACGAACTTCTCATAATTTCTTTCATCAAAATGCACGGGGACTTCAAAAACAATTTTCTATGTCTCTTACTGAAGCACAACAAATTGTTCGCACCTGTCCTGACTGCCAACGCTTTTCTCCCACGTCCTTTGCTGCTGGCGTCAACCCACGTGGTCTAGTAGCCAGTCAATTGTGGCAAATGGATGTAACACACTATCCTCCCTTTGGGAAACTTAAGTATCTCCATGTGTCCCTAGATACATGTTCTGTGTTTCCTTATGCTACAGCCCTTTCTGGAGAACATTTTACTCATGCTTGTGGTCATTTCACCCAAGCCATTGCAACTATGGGATGTCCCCAAGCTTTTAAAACTGATAATGGTCCTGCATATGCTTCTGCTAAATTTCAACAATTTTGTGCCACTTGGAACATTCTTCATACCACTGGCATTCCTTATAACCCTCAAGGGCAAGCCATAATTGAACATGCCCATCATACTCTCAAACAGCTCTTAAATAAACAAAAGGGAGGAGATGATGGGTCTAGAGTATGTGACTGGAATGAAAGACTTGCCAAAGTTCTCTTTAACTTTTTATCGGTTTCCAAAGATGGTCGTACTGCTGCAGAACGACATTTTATCCCCTCTGACAGCCAACCTCGCCCACAGCTCCACTATAAAGATCTTCAAAATCCCTCTGTCTGGCAAGGACCTGTAGAATTATTAATCTGGGGGCGAGGGTATGTGGCTGTTTTGTTTCCTACAGGCCCACTTTGGATTCCCGCTCAACTAGTAAAACCATATCATGACCCAGTGACAGCCACCACTCTTCCGCTGGCCAGCCAATTGGATTCCAGAGCAACTCCTAATACAGCCATCCCCTCCTCCAGGGAAGCAGAATGAACAAAACTCTACTATGCTGGTAACATGGGGAGGTTTGCAAGCCCTCTCCTCTAAAGCTGAGAATGTTCTCTCAGCTACCGGTACCCCACTTACACCTAAAAACCTGTTTCTAGCCATGGTCTCCCTTTTGACTTTTAACTCTCAACAGGTTTGTATTCTTCTTCTCCTCTTTTCTCAAGTACTAATGACTTCTGCTTCAACCTATACCTACTGGGCTCACGTTCTTAGCCTCCGTCTTCCACCCGGTTACTTGAGAAGAACCAGAACCCCCTCTTTCCTCCAATGACACTACCGTCACTGGCGGACAATATTTGGCTTATTCCAAACCACTTACTAACTCCCCTGAGGAGGGATGGTTTGTACTGCCTACAAATTGGACACTCTATGCTGATGCTCTTCCTTTCTGCTTTACTACCCAACCACACACTGCTTCTGCGTGCGTACCTATATTAGAACAATGGTATATGAATTAAATTTATTACAATGATACCTATAAACAGCCAGCCTATTCTAAACAAATTTTTATCAAAGCTATAGGCATTAATGGCACGTTCAGTAATAACAGTGCCTATATTACTCACTCATCCCCTTCCATCCCTGTATGTCAACACCCATACCTATCTCTTACAGACCCTATCGATAATACTTGGGTTATTTGTTGAACTACTAACTTTTCTTCATATTCTCTCCCTTTCAACATTTCACTAGAAAATTGGGGCCCTCAAGGTTTAATTTTATTACCAAATTGCTCTACTTGGCAGTGGGCAGCCCCACACCATTATCAAGGACATTCTAAGTCCTGGAACCCTGGCCTAGCCAGACCCATTCTTCGCTTACGTTATTCAACTACTCATTTCTCCCCATTAAAAATCCTTTCTTGGTGATTAGGTCTCCCTTTTTATGAAAGAACTCTTCGTTCAGGAGCCTTTCTGAAGGGGATAAAGGATGCCAAGAACCCACTCCTGAAATTAAAATGGACTCTCCATGACCATAACAATTCTGTGCTTATATGCACGTCTTGACCATACATTTTTGCTATAACTTCTAGTCCTCCAGATGTCATTAAAATAAATGCCTCTTTTCAATTAACATTATCCAATGGCTCTACTTGGATTCCTCCATGTCTGTCCAGACAAAATCTCTCAACTCTTAACATCAGTTCTGTATTTGTTCTTCGACAAAAAGGCCACCTTTGGCTGCCCGTTAACCTTACACACCCTTGGCAAGATAATTCCCCCCTTGCTCAGGTTGTTAACGCATTACAGAAAATACGAACTAAAAGGTTTCTTGAAATTCTCATAGCCTCTATTATCACAGCCATGGCTATTGCTGCTACGGCAGCTACCACCGCCGTAACTCTCTCCCAATCTATTCAGACCGCCCAGCAGTTTAACACTTATATGCAAAATGTTACTTCTGAAATGCAAACTGTGGCACATATTGATCAAGAGATCCTCAAGCGTCTGGGTGCTTTAGAAGCCTCAGTCCTTTGGCTTGAAGAGCGACAGGAAGCCCTATGGGAACATTCCCAACTAACCTGTGATGCTGAATACACTCGCTTCTGTGTTACAGCCCTTCCATATAACGAATCCTGGAAGGATGTTCAAAGTAATCTTTTAGCTAGCTTCACTTCTCCATTGAAAAGTGATATTCAAAAATTACAATTTCAATTACAAGAACAGCTCTTGAGATTACGATCAGAGTCTAATAAGGCTACAATTAATACACTTAATGATTTTGCCTACTGGTTCAATCCCACTCATTGGTTCTCTGGACTCAATCTCCGTGTCTGGAGCCTTTTCGCTATAGGATGTTTAATAGTCTTGTGCCTCTTTATAGTCATCCGATGTCTCTACTCCCTTAAGATCTCCCATCACCAACAGAAGTCAGCCTTCTATGCCTGGACCATTCGCTACCAGTTACCTAAACAGGAGATGGGAAAAATAAAGACCTCCTCTTAAGAAGGCCCTTCCTATGCTATTATTTTGATAATCAGTAATTACCTGTAATTTGTTAACCAGTAAGTTCCCAATGAAAATTTGTTATGTGTAAATTCCTCTATATTTTCTGCTTCTCCTAGTCAGATGCTTCTGTATAGATAGATTTCTTAGATGATTCCTTTCCAATTGATAGTAAATTTGTGTAAATCAGTGTTTGTTTGATTGTTAAATCTGTTATGATGTATAAATTGCCCTTCCTAGTGATTCCCTTCCAAGTAATAGTGAAGCTGTGTAAATCATTGCTTGTTTGATTGTTAACGAATCTTTGAGCCTTTATAAATCTTTGAGCCTTTAAGAATAATAATATTAGTGAATGTTAAAAGTTAGTGTTTAGCTTACAAAATGAGAGTCAGAGGAAACCCATGGGTCCAACAATCAGGATATTACTAGTGCAGAGGATTATATTATCCTCATAAGATCATCCTCTATTGCCTTACACACCTGAAAGGCACATTGAGTCTGCTCACTCCGGCTATGCAATTGATAAGAGCATCGCTCTTACTTAGTAACCTGGTGAAGAACCAGATGGTATCTGGTGGAAAACCAGCACCGTGAGTTTAAAGAGCCTGCAATGGCCACCATCTAAGAGCCCTAAGCCCAGGCGTTAAGTAACAACCTGGTGAAGAACCAGATGGTATCCAGTGGAAAACCAGCACTGTAAGTTTAAAGAGCCTGCTATGGCTGCCATCTAGGTGACTAAGTCCAGGTGTTACTCATACCTATGCTACTTCTCCTTAAACGTATGGAGTGTGCCCCAGCCGTAGCTGGGCTCACAAGGACTCACTAAGATGCCAGGCTCTGAGGCGTGGAGACAGTAGCTGAGAGAGTCTTGGATTTTATCTCGTAGAGAAAATTTTACTTTATCCTAACGGGCATTTGTTGGACCAGTGAAAATCCTCTTGATTCTTATTCCATTAACTAAACAAAAGGGGGGAAATGTGTGGATATGTGCCATTAAAATATGGATGTATAAAGGCCTCTATGCTGCACAGCCTGTTGAGACTTGTCCCCAACATGTTGAGACTTGCCACGACTTGTTTTTCCAAACCCGTTACTGAATGGCTTGTTTAGCTGAACTCCTCCTCCCTTGCCCGAAACTTATTGTTATTTATCCAAAGCCCATTGTTCTGTTATTTGCTTCACTGTTTGCTGTACTGACTATAAAATAAACTCCTGGGACTGAAGCTGGATTCGACTCCTCAGAGTGACCCTCCTGGCCCCATTTCTCTGTAAGAGTTGTGGCACTGGTTATTGTCTCCACCACCCAGACAACTGTCGCTGCTGCGACAGGCATGGTCAGTCACTCAGGTATGGTACAGCAGGACAGGTCTAGCTGAATACGAGTTGCTGGGATGGGTTGTTTGTGGCACTTACTACAGCCACCAAGGCAGGTCAGTAATCAGTGCAGGGCAGGTTCTGGTAGGCCATGCCTGTGCTGTTTGGTGCTGTGATGTTAAGTGCATGGTGCAGGTAGGCAGGATGGAGGGGGGAGATTGTGATGTGTGGAGCTAAGATGGATATGGGAAAGAAGAGAGAGGAACAGGAGCCAAAAACATACAAACAAAAAAGAGTGCCAGGGGAGCTTGCTGTTGGAGTGGAGAGATGAGAGACTATGTAATGGAGAAAAATAAAAAGGGGAAGAAGAAAAAAAAATGAATAAAATTTAGAAAGAAAAAAGAACAGCAAAGCTCCCAGGGATTCTACTGGTTTGGCTACGAGGTCTGGGGAAGTTGTTCCCAGGTGTTGCAGTACAGCCTTGCTAGAAGGCGTAGAGGCATTCAGTGCCAGGTATTCAGGGAACAGGAAGAGAAGGAAGGTATAGAGAGGTGAGAAACTGAGTATTGAAGAAAGACAAAATGGGAAAAAGAGGGAAAACAAAACAAATTAAAAGAAGAAGAAGAAGAAGAAAAGCCCCCCAAAAAACAGAAAAAAAAAAAAAACCATGAGAAAAGAAATGCCCTCAAGGATCCCTCTGTGCGTCTGCACCAGCTGAGGGGGTAGGTCCCAAGCCATGTAGCACTGCCCGGCCAGAACAGGCTCCTTACTCGAGAAATGGAAAACAAAACAAACAATTCAAAACAAACAAACAAAAGCCCCAGGATCCCACCAGTGTGGCAGCACAGCCTGGGAAGCAGTTCGACACTCGAACGGAGCTCCGCAGCCCCTTAGGAAGAAGCAAAGATGGCGCCCGCAGCCAGGTATTTGAGCAAAAGGAGGGGGAGGTGGTGAGAGGTAAGGAAGAAATCAAAAGAAGCGGATAAAAGCAACACCAGCAGCCAACAAATGGCACTCAGGGAGCCGGCCAGTGTGGGTGGGTGGAATCCAAGCAGCCGGTGCTTCCCGGCCAAGAGACTGTGGCTGTGGGAAGCAGAGGCAGAGTGTGGGAGAAGAAGGGTGGGGGGTGAGAAAGTGTATATCGCTATATCGCAAATTACCGGTTGTTTTGTCTCCTGCTGGAAGCTCCATGAAGCTGCTTTCTCGTACCCCCTATTTGCTGGTCTCTGATAGGAGCCCAATATGGCGGATCCACACTGCGTTAGCTGATAGGGGACCTCTGCACGAATCTCTCCTCGCTCTCCTTTCACTGTCAGTTTTCTCACTCCATTTGGTGCTTGGCTGAGTTCTTTATCTCTTCATTTGATGTTTTAGGGTTTCAGGATTGCTATTTTCTCTGTTTGGCTTAGTTTTTCAGGTCTTTGCTGTGGAGGGACGGCGTGGTGCTTCTGCTTAGAGTGCCATTTTGCCTGAACTCCTGAACATGTCTTTGGAGGACACAAATCCTTGAGTTAGAATTTTGTTCTATATTTTTCTCCAGCTATGTCTGGGATCCTCTATTGTGATCCCTGTCAGAGCAGTCAGTGGTGGTAGCTGGGCACTATCTAGTTGTACAGGACTCAGTCTTGTGGAGGCCATAGTAGTTATGGTCTATTAGTCCTTTGGACTAATCTTTCCCTTGTGTCTTTAGTTTTCTTCATTTTCCCTTGCTCCTGAAGGGGTGAGACCAGTGGAGTATCTTAGATGGCTGCTCACAGGCTTTTAAGACCCCAGATGCTACTTACCAAAGTAGTATGTAGAACATTTTCTTTATAAACTATGTTATGCCAGTTGAGCTAGATGTTCCCTGAGACCATGGTCCCCACAACCCTCAATCCCATTAATTCAGTCCCTAAGGGGTTTGGATTTGTCCATAGGGTTTTGATGACCTTACCCTGAACAAGTTGTGCTGGCTTCCCCAGTATTGTGTACTGTCTTACCCTTCACCAAAGTTACCACTTATCTATTGTCTAGTGTTTTTCCACCCCCACCTCTTCCCTCCCTTGTAACAATCAAAGATTGTTTCTTTTTGTGTTAAACTTTTCATGAGTTTTTACAGTAGTGGTCTTATACAATATTTGTCCTTTTGTCATTGACATTTCACTCAGCATAATGTCCTCCAGATTCATCCAAGTTGTGAGATGCTTCTCAGATTCATCATTGTTCTTCATCATTGCGTAGTATTCCATTGTGTATATGTACCATAGTTTGTTTATCCATTCATCTGTTGATGGGCATCTAGGTTGCTTCCATCTTTCTGCTATTGTGAACAATGCTGCCATGAACATGGGTGTGCAAATGTCTATTTGTGCGATGGCTCTTATTTCTCTAGGATATATTCCTATGAGTGTAATTGCTAGATTATACGGTATTTCTATTTCTAGCTTTCTAGGAAGCACCATATCATTTTCCAAAATGGTTGTACCATTTTGCATTCCCACCAGCAGTGCATAAGAGTTCCAATCTCTCCGCAGCCTCTCCGACATTTGTTATTTTCTGTTTTTTTGATTTGTGCCAGTAATGCTAGGGTGAGATGGTATCTCACTGTAGTTTTGATTTGCATTTCTCTAATGTCTAGTGATCAGGAGCGTTTCCTCATGTGTCTGTTAGATGCTTGAATGTCTTCTTTGGTCAAGTGTCTTTTCATTTCTTTTGCTCATTTTTTAATTGGATTATTTGCCTTTTTGTGGTAGAGGTGTTGGATTTTCTTGTAGATTTTAGAGACTAGACCTTTGTCGGATTTGCAATAGCCAAAATTTTTTCCCCAGTGTGTAGGTTCTCTTTACTCTTTTGGTGAAGTCTTTTGATGAGCTTAAGTGTTTAATTTTTAGAAGATTCCAGTTATTTGCTTATCTTCTGGAGTTTGTATGTTGTTAGCTATAGTTTTTATCTAGTTAATGGCATGTATTAGGGTCTCTAGCATTGATCCTATTTTTTCTTCTATAATCTTTACAGTTTTTGGTTTTAGATTTAGCTCTTTGATCCATTTTGAATTAGTTTTCATGTATGGTGTGAGGTATGGGTCCTGTTTCAGTTTTTTGCAAATGGACATCCAATTTTGCCAGCACCATTTGTTAAAAAGACTGTCTTTTCCCCATTTGATGGACTTTGGGAACTTGTTGAAAATTAGGTGACCATAGGTGGATGGACTTACATCTGGGTTCTCCATTCTGTTCCATTGGTCAATGTATCTGTCATTGTAGCACTACCAGGCTGTTCTGACTACCATAGCTGAATAGTAGGTTCTGAGGTCAGGCAATAGAAGTTCTCCTACTTTATTCTTCTTTAATAATGCTTTACTTATCTGGGGTCTCTTCCCTTTCCATATAATGTTAATGATTATTTTTTCCATCTCTTTAAAGAATGTTGTTGGTATTTGGGTCAGAATTGCACTTGATTTGTAGATTGCTTTAGGTAGAACTGTCATTTTCACAATGTTGAGTCTACCTATCCATGAGCATGGTTTAAGTTTTTCCATATATGTAGATCTCTCTGGGTTTTTTGCTGTACTGTCTTGTATTTTTCTTTGTTCAGGTCTTTTACATCCCTGGTTAGACTTATTCCAAGTATTTCATTGTTTTAGGGGCTATTATAAATGGCATCGTTTTCCTGATTGCCTTTTCATCATTCTCTTTGATGCTGTATAAGAACACAACTGATTTTTGTACATTTATCTTGTGTCCTGTTACTCTGCTGAATCTAGCAGTTCCAGCAGTTTTCTCACGGAGTCTTTTGGATTTTCTATATATAGTATCATATCATCTGCAAATAGGGACAGCTTTATTTCTTCATTACCCATTTGGATTCCCTTTATTTCTTTTTCTTACCTTACTTCTATAGCTAGGACTTGCGGAACAATGTTAAGTAGGAGTGATAAAGGGTATCTTTCTCCTTCTCCTTTCTCGAGGGGAATGTTTTCAGCTTCTTTCCATTTATAGTTATGTTGGCTGTTGGTTTTGCATAGACGCCCTTTATTATGTTGAGGAATTTCCCTTCTATACCTACTTTGTTGAGAGTTTTATCAGGAACGGGTGTTGGGCTTTGTCAGATGCCTTTTTTGTATCGAGATGATCATGTGATTGTTTTCTTTCATTTATGTGGTGGATTATGCTGATTGATTTTCTAATGCTGAACCATCCTTGCATACCTGATATGAATCCTACTTGGTTGTGGTGTCTTATTTTTTTGATATGATGTTGAATTCTATTGGCTACAATTTTGTTGAGAATTTTTGCATCTATATTCATGAGAGCTATTGGTCTGTAATTTTCTTTTTTTGTGGTATCTTTGGTTTTGGCATCAGGGTTATGCTGGCTTCATAGAATGAGTTTGGAAGTATCCTTTCCTTTTCTATGTTCTAAAATAATTTGAGTAGCACTGGTGTAAGCTCTTCTCTGAATGTTTGGTAGAATTCTCCAGTGAAGCCATCTGAGCCAGGGCTTTTTTTTTGTTGGGAGTTTTTTTTTTAATTACTTTTTCAATCTCTTGTTATGGGTCTGTTCAGACTGTCAACATCAGTTTGTGATAGTCTGGGTATGTAATGTGTTTCTAGAAATTTGTTCATTTCCTCTAGATTTTCAAATTTGTTGGAGTATAGTTTTTCATAATACACTGTCATGATCCTTTTTATTTCATGTGGGTCTATTGTAATGTCCCCCACTTTGTTTCTTATTTGGGTTATTTGCATCCTCTCCTGTTTTTCTTTTGTCATTCTGGCTAGTGGTTTGTCGATTTTGTTGATCCTTTCAAAGAACCAACTTTCGGTTTTGTTGATTCTTTCTACTGTTTTTCTATTCTCTATTTCATTTATTCTGCTCTGATCTTTATTATTTCCTTTCTTCTGGTTGCTGTAGGCTTCTTTTGCTGTTTTCTTTCTATCTGTTCAAGTTGTGTAGCTAATGTTTTGATTCTGTCCCTTTCTTCCTTTTTGATGTCTGCATCTCTTGTTATAAATTGACCCCTCAGCACTGCCTTTGCTGTGTCCCACAGGTTTTGGTATGATGTGTTTTCATTCTCATTTGATTCTAGGAATTTTTTGATTCCATCTTTGATTTCTTCTATTACCCAGTGGTTTTTAAGCAGGGTGTTCTTTAGTTTCCACGCACCTGATTTTTTTCCTTGATCTTCCTATTTTTAATTTCTATTCTGATGGCGCTGTGATCAAAGAAGATGCTTTGTATTATCTCAGTGTTTTGGATTTTGTTGAGGGTTACTTTGTGGTCTACGATGTGGTCTATTCTGGAGAACATCCCGTGTGTGTTGGAAAAGAATCTGTACTTTGTAGCTGTTGGGTGGAGTGTTCTTTATATGTCTATGAGGCCAAGTTGGCTGATTGTGGCCTTTAGATCTTCTGTATCTTTGCTGCGTTTCTTTCTAGACGTTCTGTCTTTACTGAGAGTGGTGTGTTGAAGTCTCCTACTATTATAGTGGAACTATCAATTTCTCTTTTCATTGCTGTTAAAGTTTGTTTTATGTATTTTGGAGCCCTGAAAGTGGGTATGTAGATATTTATTATGGTCATGTCTTCACGCTGGATCGTCCCTTTTATCATAATATAGTGCCCTTCTTTGTCTTTTATGGAGGATTTTGTTTTAAAGTCTACTTTATCTGAGATTAGTACTGCCACTCCTGCTCTTTTTTGGTTGCTGTTTGGTTGATATATTTTTTCCATCCTTTGATTTTTTTTTTTTTTTTGTATTTTATTGTACTTCAGGTGAAGGCTTACAGAACAAATAGTTTCTCATGAAACAGTAGTACACATGTTGTTTTATGACATTGGTTAACAACCCCACAACATATTAAGCCTCTAAATTCTCAACCTTTTTTTTTTTTTTATGAAAATACAGATAGCCAAAGATACACCGTTTCAAAAATTTCTACATACACAGTTCAGTGACATTGACTATGCTCTTCCAACTGTGCTGTTATTCTAACTTAAGATGAAGGCTTACAGAACAAAATAGTTTCTCATTTAACAGTTACTACACATGTTGCCCTATGACAATGGTTAACAATCTCACGACACATCAAGAATATCCTTACTCCACCTTGTGTTCCCTATCACCAGGGGACTTCCTTGTCCCCTTCTGTCTTCTGGCCCTTGTCACTGGACTACTGTACCTCATTAGTCTCATTTTTTTTTTAACACCATTTCAAAACTTTTTACTTACACATTTAAGTGATAGTAACTATGCTCTTCCAATTGTGCTGCCATTCTCACCCAAGATGAAGGCTTACAGGACATAACAGCCTCCCATTTAATAGTTACTACAAATGTTGCCCTATAACAGTGGTCAACAATCTCACAACACATCAACAGTGTCCTTACTCAATTTGTGTTCCTTATCATCAGTTTCCTACTCCCCCTCTGCCTTCTGGCCTTTGTCACCGGACTCCTGTACCTCGTTAGTCCCATTTAGTTTTACTGGGCTGTCCACTCCCAGGCTTAACATCAAACCTCAAAGGTAACTTCACCTCTGAGCTGAAAGGGTGTCTGGGGGCCACACTCTTGAGGTTTCTCCAGTATTCCTTAGGCCAGTAAATCTGGTCTTTTTTTTGGGGGGGGGGGAAATTAAAATTATGCTCTACATCCTTCTCCAGCTCTGTCCATAACCCTCTGTTGTGATCCTGGTCAGAGCAGTCACTGGTGGTAGCCGGGCACCATCTAGCTGTACTGGACTCAGTCCGGTGGAGGCCTTGGTAGCTGTGGACAATTAGTCCTTTGGACTAATCTTTTCGTTGTATCCTGTTCTCTTCATTCTCCCTTGCTCCCAAAGGGATGAGACCAGTGGAGTATCTTAGATGGCCGCTCATAGGCTTTTAAGACCCCAGACACTACTCACCAAGGTAGAATGTAGAGCATTATCTTTATAAGTAGTGTCATGCCAACTGAGCTAGATGTTCCCCGAGACCATGGTCCCCAGAGCCCTCCGTCCAACAACTCAGTCCCTCAGGGGGTTTGGATGTGTCTATAGGGCCTCCATGACCTTTCCTTGTGCAGGTTGTGTTAGTTTCCCCTGTACTGTGTACTATCTCACCTCTCACCCAAGGTACCACTTATCTATTACCTATTTAGTATTCCCCCCCCTTCCCATCCCTGGTAACCAACAAGGATTGTTACATTTTGCATGTGAATTTTTTCATGGGTTTTTACAATAGAGGTCTCATACAATATTTGTCCTTTTGTGATTGACTTATTTCACTCAGCATAATGTCCTCCAGTTTCATCCATGTTCTGAGATGGTTCACAGATTCATTGTTGTTCTTTAACGTTGCATAGTACTCCATTGTGTGTATGTACCATAGTTTGTTTATCCATTCATCTGTTGATGGACATCTAGGTTGTTTCCATCATTTTGCTATTGTGAACAATGCTGCCATGAACATAGGTGTGCATATGTCTATTCAAGTGATGACTCTTATTTCTCTAGGATATATTCCAAGGAGTGGGATTGCCATCCTTTGATTTTTAATAAATTTACATCTTTATTTCGAAGGTGTGTCTCTTGTAGACAGCATGTTGATGGGTCCTGTTTTTTTATCCATTCTGTCACTCTGTATTTTTATGGGTGCATTTAGGCCATTTACATTTAATTATTGATAGGTGTGAGTTTATTGTTGTCATTTTGTGGTGCTGATGATTTCTTTGTTCTTCTTACTCTCCTGTGCTGAATTCCTTTTGTTTGTGGATTTTTTTTTCCTTTGTTTTTGTAGATTTTGTTTTTACTGAGAATTTATGTTTTTCTTTTTCTTTTTCTTTTTTTTTTTTTTTTTGATGAGCAGGTTTGTTAAGTTTCTTTGTGGTTCCCTTGAAATTTACCCTTTTCTTCCTAAGTTTGAACAAGTCTATTATTACTTGGTATCACCTTGCCTTCCTCTACATTAGAAAGTACTATACCTACATAGTTTATTCCTTCTTTTATTGTTCTGATGTTGTTGTCATTTGTAGATTAACCTCTCTGGTTCCCTGTTGCAATTCTTTTGGTTTTGAATAGCTCTTGCGAGTTCATTTCCTAAGTTGGTATCTGGCTGGTGTGATCTTTCATCCTAGATTCAGGGTGTCATCTGATGTTTTTTGTTCTGAAACTGGACTCCCTTTAATAATTCTTGTAAGTTTGGTCTTATTGTTTCCCCTCTGTATGTGACTCTTCATTTTTCTCAAGCTGCTCTCAGGATTTTTTCTTTGTCTTCGGTTTTAGCAAGTGTGATTATGATATGCCTTGGTGATTTTCTTTTGGGGTCTATCCTATATGGGGTTTTTTCAGCTTCTTGGATGGTAAGCTTCTCATCTGTCATGATAATAGGGAAGTTTTATGTCAGCAATTCTTCAATGATCCTCTCTGTGTTTTCCATTTTCTCCCTCTGTTCTGGAAATCTGATCACTCGTAAATTTTTTCTTTTCAATGTATCTTACATAATTCTCAGGGTTTCTTCATTTTCCTTTGTTCTTTTTTCTGATGTTTCCTCAAAGTTGTATCCAAGTGTTTGTCTTCAATTTTGTTAATCCTGTCTTCCATCATTTCAAACCTGTTCCTCAGCCCTTCTATGACACTGTCCATTTGTGAAATCTTGTTGTTTATCTTTTGGAATTCTAATTGTTTTTGTATGATTTGTAGTTGTGACTTTACTTTGGCATTTTGTTCCTGAATAATTTTCCTGAATTCTTCTATTTTTTTGGTCTGTATTTTCCATTAATTTGTCTATTTTTTTTTCCTCATTTTGGTGAAACATGGAACACTTCACAAATTTGCGTGTCATCCTTGTGCAGTGGCCATGCTAATCTTTTCTGTATCATTCCAATTTTAGTATATGTGCTGCCAAAGCGAGCACCCTATGCCAATATTTTTGATAACCCTAAAAGTATATCCATATTACTAGCCTCATTTGACAGAGAAAACTTAAACTCAGAGTAGTTAAGTAAATTGCATAAGATCATTCAAATAATAAAAATAGTTACCATTTATAGAATGGCAAGCACATACTTAACATTATATCATTTTATTCAATGCTATGAGGCAAGTATTATTAATTCCTATCTTACAGATCAGGTTCCTGAGATTCCAAATTACCTACCTTACTCAACAACATATAAATAACTAGGAAGAGACAGACCTGAGTTTTGAAACCAGGTCTACTACGTACAGTCAGCCACCACATTAGTTATCTATTTATGGCTGCCTTATAAGACTGCAAGGAGTCCCAGTGATGCAGTGGTTAAGCACTAGACTGTTAACTGAAAGGTCAGTGGTTTGAACCCACCAGCCGCCCCACAGGAGAAAGATGTGACATTCTGCTTCCATAAAGATTACAGCCTTGGAAACGCTATGGGGCAGTTCTACTCTGTTCTACAGATTCACTATGAGTCAGAATTGACTTGATGGCTTGCGTTTGGGTTTATAAGACTGGCATATAACAGGCAACATACAAAAAACTATTTTGTTGCTAAGTCTAGAAGGGACAATATTTTTCCCTACAAAAATTTTCTTTATAGTTTATCTTAAAAAAAAAAAGACTACTCGAGAAATTCTTTTTATTTTTTGTTTTCACTTCTTAAAAAGGAGACTTTTAATTAAATATATTAATTCATTTCTTTTCTCCCCTATTATCCATGAAAGGTCTTAGACAAATTTAAGTTTCACTAATGATGCATGCTTACTGTTAATATTATCATTTTCCTTTATCTATCACAAGGAGCCCCAGTGGTGCAGTGAGTGCTCATTGCTAACTGAAAGGTTGATGGTTCAAACCCACCAGCTGTTCTGTGGGAGAAATATGTGGCAGTCTACTTCTATAAAGATTACAGCCTTGGAAACCCTATGGGGCAGTTCTACTCTGTCCTATCGAGTCTCTATGAATCAGAATCCACTCGATGGCAATGGGTTTTGGGCTTTATCTAGCACTCTTTATTTCCTTTGATCCTGTTTTAAACAATTATTTTCTAACATTACCAAAAATGGAAATTCCAGATTCAACATAATCCCTATCAAAATATCAACAGCCTTCTTTGTAGAAATGGTAAAGCCAATCCTCATATTTATATAAAACTGCCGAACCCATTGCCATCGAGTCGATTCAGACTCATAGCAACCCTACAGTACAGAGTAGAACTTCCCCATAAGGTTCCAAGGAGTGGGTGGTGGATTGGAACTGCCGATCTTTTTGTTAGCAGCCAAGATCTTAACCACTGTGCCACCAGGGCTCCTACGGAACTGCAAGGGGCCCCAAACAGCCAAAGCAATCTTGAAAGAGAAGAATGAAGTAGGAAGACTCACACTTCCTGATTTCAAAACATACTACAAAGTTTTAATACATAGAACAGTCTGATATTGGCGTAATAACGGATACACAGAATGAAGGAATAGAACTGAGAATCTAGAAATAAATCTACACATCTACGGCCAATTCATTTTCTACAAGGGTGCTAAATCCATTCAATAGGGAAGAACAGTCTCTTCAATAAATTGTGTTGGGACAACTGGATCTCAACATGCAAAAGAATGAAATTTGGCCCATACCTCACATCATATATGGAAATTAACTCAAAATGCATCGTATGTATAAATGTAAGAACTAAAGCCATAAACTCTTAGAATAAAACATAAGAGTAATGCTTTGGGACCTGGTTTTTGATGATGGAGTCTTAGATCTGACAACAAAAGAATGAGCAATAAAAGACAAAATAGATAAACTGGACTTCATTAAAAATAAAAACTTTTGTGCAGGAGGCGGGGCCAAGATGGCAGAGTAGTCAGACGCTTCCGGTGGACCCTCTTACAACAAAGACCCGAAAAAACAAGTGAATTGATGATGTATGGCAATCTGGGAGCCCTGAACATCAAAGGCAGAGTTGAGGAACCGGACTGAGTGGCAGGGGGAGGGAGAGATGGTTATGAAGCAGTGAGGAGTTGCCAGACCTGACACGACAAGAGCCTGAGCCCTTTAGGCCTGATCAGCTCAGGGGTGAGCGATGAGGCAGGCAAGCAGCCATGCTCGGGTGGTGTATTCCGCACCAGGAAAGACCCAGCACCAGAGAGTCTGCACAGCCACCCAGAACCAGTGAGAAGCAGCCCTCATCAGTGAAAGATAAGTACTTTTGTGCGGCCTACCACGTGGATCAAAAACACTCCCTACAGGGAAAAACCTCTCTCCCATTTACCTCCCTGCTCCCTGCTCTGCACTGGGTCCCAGACTGGCTTCAGCAACTGCCAAGTCCCCTGGGCTGGAAGCAGGATCTGTCACACACCCGGAGCGATCCTCCCTGCCTTGGAGACAGATCAAATTAAACAGAGGAAAAAATAAACTGCCGGCTCCCCTAAGGCAGGAACTCAGGATAGGCACAGCTCCTTTGTCTAGGCACAGGTATAAGGGATCCACGGACTTTGAGTGCCCTTCCCCCTGTATAGACTTGTGTGGGCCCATCTCAACAGCATAGGCCCTTATTACTGCAGTAGAACAGGGTATATACTGGAACTCTAACTTCAACTGTTTCAACTGTGAGGTGGCAGGTTCTTGACATTTGACACTGCTCTGTTCATTAAGCAGGGTCTTCACCAACCCACATCAGGGGCCTGAGGACTGGTGGCTCCACCAACGCTACCTAGCCAGTTGTGATAGGTGCCCATGAATAAGAAGTGCCCCCCAGTCCTTACAGCCAACAGCATTAGGTGCTTATAGTCCAGCTGCAAAACCCACCCACTTATGCACTGTAGGGAACAGGGACACACCTTCTTCCTGGACACTCAGGGGTGGGCGTCAGCCCCCTGCCTTGCTCAGAGTGTGTCCCCCTGCTGCAGCCAGATGCCTGTGCCTACACCGATCACTCATGCCTGTCTAGGACTGTAAGTGAGAGCCTACACCACACACTTGCTGGCTATCTACCTGGGCACCTAAGCTGAATCCATACAGAAGTAGTGGGCAGACTCCTGAGCTCACATACCTAGTAACAGATCTAACCACCTGGTGACAGGACAGTAGAGCTTCAAAGGTGCCAATAATCAAACTAGCTCATAGGAGCAGCCTATCTGGGCAGAGCAAAACAAAATAAGAAGCCAGAACACAGGAAGTAAAGATAAAATAAATAAATATAATAACTTATTGATGGCTCAGAGACTACAGTCAATATCAAATCACATAAAGAGGCAATCCATAACAGTTTCAGCAAGCTCCCAAAATAAAGAATCTAGAAATTTTCCAGAGGAAGAAAATTTCTTGGAATTACCGGAGGCAGAATACAAAAGATTAATATACAGAACTCTTCAAGAAATTAGGAAGGAAATTAAGCAAAACACAGAAGACACAATAGAGGAAATAAAAAAGATTAGAGAAGAGCATAATGACAAATTGAACAGGCTGCAAGAATCCATAGCGAGACAGCAATCAGAAATCCAGAAGATTAACAATAAAATTTCACAGTTAGACAACTCAGTAGAAAGTCACAGGATCAGAACTAAGGCAATGGAAGTCAGAATTAGTCAGACTGAAGATAAAGCACTTAATATCAACTTATTTGAGGAAAAATCAGATAAAAGGATTTTAAACAATGAAGAAACCCTAACAATTACGAAGGACTCTATCAAGAGGAATAACCTATGATGGACTGGAGTACCAGAATGGGGGGATAACAGAAAATACAGAGAGAATTGTTGAAGGTTTGTTGGCAGAAAACTTCCCTGATATCATGAAAGATGACAAGATATCTATCCAAAATGCTCATCGAACCCCACATAAGGTAGAACCCAAAAGAAAGTCACCAAGATGTATTATAATCAAACTTGCCAAAACCAAAGATAAAGGGAGGATTTTAAGAGCGGCTAGGAATAAATGAAAAGTTATCTACAAAGACGAATCCGTAAGAATAAGCTCGGAATACTCAGCAGAAAATATGTAGGCAAGAAGGCAATGGGATGACATATATAAAGCCTTGAAGGAAAAAACTGCCAGCCAAAAATTACATACACAGGAAAACTGTATCTCAAATACGATGGTGAAATTAGGCCATTTCCAAATAAACAGAAGTTTAGGGAATCTGCAGAAACTAAACCAAAATTACAAGAAATACTAAAGGGAGTCCTCCGGTTAGAAAATCAGTAACATCAGATAACAACCCATGACTAGAACACAGGACAGAGCAACCAGATATCAACCCAGACAGGGAAGTCACAAAAGCAAATCAAAGCTAAAACACTGAAAATAGGGAAACAGATGTCAATATGTAAAAGATGATGACATTAAGACAAAAAAGAAGGACTTAAAAAATGTAGACATAGATTTTTCATATGGAGAGGAAATCAAGCTGATATAAAGAAATAAAAGACTGGTATAAACTTAGAAAAATAGGGGTAAATATTAAGGTAACCACAAAGGAAACTAACAATCCTATAAGTCAAAATAAAAAACTAGAAAAATATAAAGACTCAGCAAACACAAAATCAACAACAATGAAAAAGATGAAAAGAAAATACATAAGGAAAAACGACTCAGCACAGAAAATTAAGTGGAACAAAGAAACTGTGAACAACACACACAAAAAGACATCAAAATGACAGCACTGAACTCATACGTATCAATAATTATACTGAATGTAAATGGACTAAATGCACCAATAAAGAGACAGAGAGTTGCAGATTGGATAAAAAATAAGATCCGTCTATATGCTGCTTACAAGAGACACACCTTAGACTTAAAGACACAAACAAACTAAAACCCAAAGGATGGAAAAAAATATATCAAACAAACAACACTCAAAAAGAGCAGAAGTGGCAAGACTTAAAGTAAAATTCACCACAAAGGATGAGTAAGACACTATATAATGATTAAACGGTCAGTACATGAGGAGGACATAACTATAATATTTATGCACCCAATGACAAGGCTCCAAAATACATAAAACAAACTCTGACAGCACTGAAAAGAGAGATAGACAGTACACAGTAGTAGTAGGAAACTTCACACCGCTTTCAGTGAAGGACAGAACATCCAGAAAGAAGCTCAACAAAGATACAGAAGAACTCAATGCTACAAGCAACCAACTTGATCTCACAGATATATACCAAACACTCCACCCAACAGCAGCCAAGTATGCTTTCCTTTCCAACGCACTTGGAACATTCTCTAGAATAGAGCATATATTAGGCTGTAAAGCAAGCCTTAACAAAATCCAAAGCATCGAAATATTACAAAGCATCTTCTCTGACCATAAAGCCATAAAACTAGAAATCAACAACAGAAAAAGCAAGGAAAAAAAAAATCAAACACATGGAAACTGAACAACACCTTGCTCAAAAACTACTGGGTTATAGAAGAAATTAAGGATGGAATAAAGAAATTCATAGAATCAAATGAGAATGAAAACACATTCTACCAGAACCTTTTGGAGACAGCAAAAGCAGTGCTCAGAGGTCAGTTTATAATATAAATGCACATATCCAAAAATAAGAAAGGGCCATAATCAAAACTTTAACCCTACAACTGGAACAAGTAGAAAGAGAGCAGCAAAAGAAGCCCTCTGGCACCAGAAGAAAGGAAATAATAAGAATTAGAGCAGAATTAAATGAAATAAAAAATAGAAAAACAATCGAAAGAGTTAACACGACCAAAAGCTCGTTCCATGAAAAGATCAACAAAATTGATAAACCATTGGCCAAACTGACAAAAGAGAAACAGGAGAGTAAGCAGATAACCTGTATAAGAATGAGATGGGTGATATCACAACAGACGGAACTAAAATTAAAAGAATCATAACAGAATACTATGAAAAACTGTACTCTTACAAATTTGAAAACCTAGAGGAAATGGACAAATTTCTAGAAACTCATTACCTACCTAAACTAACACAAACAGAGGTAGAATAACTAAATAAACACATAACAAAAGAAAAGATTGAAAAGGTAATTAAAAAACTCCCAACAAAAAACAGCCCTGGCCCGGATGCCTTCACTGGAGAATTCTGCCAAACTTTCAGAGAAGAGTTAACACCACTACTATTAAAGGTATTTCAGAACATAGAAAAGGATGCAATACTCCCAAACTCATTCTATGAAGCCAGCATAACCCTGATACCCAAACCAGGTAAAGACACCACAAAAAAGGAAAGTTACAGACCAATATCTCTGATGAACACTGACGCAAAAATCCTCTACAAAATTCTAGCCAACAACATATCAAAAAAAATAATTCACCATGATCAAGTAGGATTTATACCAGGTATGCAGGGATGTTCAACATTAGAAAAACAATCAATGTAATCATTCACATAAATAAAACAAAAGACAAGAACCACATGATCATATCAATCGATGCAGAAAAGGCAACCGACAAAGTCCAAAACCCATTTAGGATAAAAACTCTCAACAACATAGGAAAAGAAGGGAAATTCCTCAGTATAATTAAGGGCATTTATACAAAGCCAACAGCCAACATCATCCTAAATGGAGAGACTTTGATAGCATTCACCTTGAGAATGGGAACCAGACAAGGATGCCCTTTATCACCACTCTTATTCAACACTGTGCTGGAGGTCAGAGCCAGCGAAATTAGGTTAGAAAAATAAATAAAGGGCATCCAATTTGGTAGCAAAGAACTCAAATTACCTCTATTTGCAGATGATATGCTCTTATACAAAGAAAACCCCAAAGAATCCACAAGAAAACTACTGGAACTAAGAGAAGATTTCAGCAAAGTTTCAGGATACAAGATGAACATACAAAAATCAGTTGGATTCCTCTATAGCAACAAAGAGAACCTCGAAGAGGAAATCACCAAATCAATACCATTTACAATAGCACCCAAAAAGATAAAATACTTAGGAATAAATCTAACTAGAGACGTAAAAGTTCTATCCAATGAAAACAACAAGACACTACTGCAAGAAACCAAAAGAGAACTGCATAAGTGGAAAAACCTACCTTGCTCATGGATACATAGACTCAACATAGAGAAAATGTCAATTCTACCCAAGGTGATCTACAGATACAATGCAATCCCAATTCAAATTCCAGGCATTTTTTAATGAGATGGAGAAACAAATCACCAACTTCATATGGAAAGGGAAGAGTCCCCGAATAAGTAAAGCATTACTCAAGAAGAAGAACAAGGTGGGAGGCCTCACACTACATGATTTTAGAACCTACTGTACTGCCATGGTAGTCAAAACAGCTTGGTACTGGTACAACAGATACATAGACCAGTGGAACAGAATCGAGAATCCACACATAAATTCATCCACCTATGAGAAGCTGATATTTGACAAAGGCCCAAAGTTCGTTAATTGGGGAAATGACATCTCTTTAACAAATGGTGCTGGGATAACTGGATATCCACCTGCAAAAAACTGAAACAAGACCCATACATCACACCATGCACAAAAACTAACTCAAAATGGATCAAAGACTTAAATATAAAATCGAAAATGATAAAGATCATGGAAGAAAAAATAGGGACAATGCTAGGAGTCCTAATACATGGCATACACATAATACAAACCATAAGTAACAATGCACAAGCACCAGAAGAGAGACAAGATAATTGGGAGCTCCTAAAAATAAAACACTTATGCTCATCAAAAGACTTCACCAAAAGAGTCAAAAGACAACCTGCAGACTGGGAAAAAATTTTTGGCTATGACAAATCTGATCAGTGTCTAATCTCTGAAATCTACAAGACACTGCAAAATCTCAAAACAAAAAGACAAATAACCCAATTAGAAAATGGGCAAAGGGTATGAACAGGGACCTCACCAAAGAAGATATTCAGGTGGCTAACAGACACATGAAGAAATGGTCACGCTCATTAGCCATTAGAGAAACGCAGATCAAAACTACAATGAGATATCATCTCACCCCAACAAGGCTAGCATTAATCCACAAAACACAGAATCATAAATGCTGGAGAGGTTGCGGAGAGACTGGAACACTTATACACTGTTGGTGGGAATGTAAAATGGCACAATCACTTTGGAAATTGATTTGGCACCTCCTTAAAAAGCTAGAAATAGAAGTACCATATGATCCAGCTATCCTGCTCCTTGGAATATATCCTAGAGAAATAAGAGCCATCACACGAATGGATATATGCACACTCATGTTCATTGCAGCACTGTTCACAACAGCAAAAAGATGGAAAAAACTTAGGTGCCCATCAACGGACAAATGGATAAACAAATTATGGTATATCCACACAATGGAATACTACGCAACGATAAGGAACAACGATGAAACTGTGAAATATAACATGGAGGAAGCTGGAAGTCATTACACTGAGGGAATTTAGTCACTCACAGAAGGAAAAATATTGTGTAAGACTACTATTATGGGAACTCAAGAAAAGGTTTAAACACAGAAGAAAACATTCTTTGATGGTTACAAGGGTGGGGAGGGAGGGTGAGGGTTATTTACTAACTAGATAGTAGATAAGAATTATCTTAGGTGAAGGGAAGGACAGCACACACTACAGGGGAAGTCAGCACAACTAGACTAAACCAAAGCTAAGAAGTTTCCTGAATACAGTCAAACACTTTGAGGGAGACAGTAGCAGGGATAGGGTCTGCGGACCATGCTTTCAGGAGACATTTAGGTCAAATGGCATAACAAAGCTTATTAAGAAAATGTTCTGCATCCTACTTTGGTGAGTGGCATCTGGGGTCTTAAAAGCTTGCAAGCAGCCATCTAAGATGCATCAATTGGTCCCAATCACCTGGAGTAAAGGAGAATGAAGAACACCAAAGACACAAGGAAAGTAGTAGCCCAAGAGACAGAAAGGGCCACATAAACCAGAGACTTCATCAGCCTGAGACCAGAAGAACTAGATGGTGCCCGGCTACCACCAATGACTGCCCTGACAGGGAACACAACAGAGAGTCCCCAATGGAACAGGAGAATGGTGGAGTGCAGAACTCAAATTCTAGTAAGACCAGATTTAATGGTCTGACTGAGACCGGAGGCACCCCAGAAAGCATAGCCCCTGGATTCTCTATCAGCCCAGAACTAAAATAATTTCCGAGCCCGACTCTTCAGATAGGGATTGGACTGGACTGTGGGACATAAAGTTATACTCATGAGGAGTGTGCCTCTTACCTTAAGTAGATACAAGAGACTAAATGGGTAGCTTCTGTCCAGAGGTGAGATGGGAAGGCAGAGAGGGTTAGGAGCTGGTTGAATGGACATGGGGAATCAGGGGTGGAAAGGAGGAGTGTGCTGTCTCAGTATGGAGAGAGCAATTAGGGTCACATAACAATATATGTGTAAATTTTTATACAGGAAACATTAAGAAAATTAAGAAAAAACCTTTTGTGCATCAAAGTATTTTATTAACAAAGTTAAGAGAAGCCACTGAATGGGGAAAATATTTGGGAACCATATATCTGATAAGAGTTTAATATGCAGAGTATATAAAGAAAATCTATAACTCAACAACCAAAAAGACAAACAACCTAATTAGACAATAGGCAAAGAACTTTGAATAGGCATTTTACCAAAGAAGATATGTGAATGACCATTAAGACTATGAAAAGGTGCTCAATGTCATTAGTTATTAGATAAATGGAAGTCAAAACCACACTGAGATACCTCTTCAGCTCCACTAAATAAACAAACAAAAAAGACAATTGCCATCAATTCCGACTTATGGTGACCCCATGTGTGTTAGAGTAGTACTGTGTTCGATAGGGTTTTCAATGGCTGAGTTTTCAGGAGATTGTCAGGCCTTTCTTCATCAATAGATGAGTGGATAAATAAAATGTGTTATATACATATAATGGAAAATTATTCAGTCATAAAGAGAAACAAAATTCTGGCACATGCTACAACATGGATGAACTCTGAAAACATTATGCTCAGTGAAAAAAGCCAGACAAAAAAGTCAGACACAAATATTGCATGATCCCACTTCCATGAAATATCTAGAGTAGGCAAATGAGATCAACGTTTATTAGTGATTACTAGAGGCAGCTGGATGGGGGAAATGGGGAGGTACTGCTTAAGGGTTCCTGAGTTTCTGATGAAAATATTCGAAAACAGTGGTGATGGCTGCACAACATGGTGAATGTAATTAATGTGACTGAATTGTACACATATAAATGTTTGAAATGACAAATGTTTTATTATATATATTTCACCATAACAAAAATTTAAAAAAGGAAATCCCTAGTAGATTATAAGTAACTTGCCAGTTTACCTTTTACATATAATGACAATATCTCATGCTTTTTTTTTTTTGCACGTTGTAAAGTATGGTTAGAGTCCCTGGGTAGTGCAAAGGGTTAACACACTCAGCTGTTAATATAAAGGTTGGAGATTTGAGTCCTCCCAGAGGCATCCTGGAAGAACGGCCTGGCAATCTACTTCCAAAAAATCAGGACTTGAAAACCCTATGGAGCACAGTTCTATTCTGACATATGTGAGGTCACCATGAGTCAGAATTGACTTGACACAATGGATACTGGTTAAGGTATGCTTAATCATTCCTAGCTTTGACTTTCTTGCTATCAATTTATTTTTCAATTCATAGTAACTCCACAACTCTACAGAATTTCAATTAAAGGGCACCGAATAAATGCCAAACACAGAATCCTTTCCATGCTCATCCTACAACTCCATTCACAGTGAAAACCCAAACCCACTGCCTTCGAGTCAATTCCGACTCAGCGACCCTATAGGACAGAGTAGAAATGCCCCATAGGGTTTCTAAGGATGTAATTTTTATGGAAGCAGACTGCCACATCTTTCTCCCGTGCCATTCACACTAGATATTGTCTAAGTAATTCTTTGCGTGCAACTCTCATGTTTTGTTGATTTTTGCAGGTTTTCTTCCCTCTTTCTGTTTCATGTTCTGCCTCCTTTTCAAGATCCCTGAAAAAAGAAAGATGTTTACCTGTGTTTTATTGACTATGCAAAGGCATTCAACTGTGTGGATTGTAACAAATTATGGATAACATTGTGAAGAACAGGAATTCCAGAACATGTAATTGTGCTCATGAGGAACCTCTACATAGACCAAACGGCAGTCGTTCAAACAGAACAAGGGGGATACTTTGTGGTTTAAAGTCAGGAAAGGTGTGTGTCAGGGTTGTATCCTTTCACCATACTGATTCCATCCGTATGCTGAGCAAATAATTTGAGAAGCTGGACTATATGAAGAAGAACACGGCATCAGGATTGGAGGAAGACTCATTAACAGCCTGTGTTATGCAGATGACACAACGCTGCTTGCTAAAAGTGATGAGGACCTGAAGCACTTACTGATGAATATCCAAGACCACAGCCTTCAGAATGGATTACACCTCAACCAAAAGAAAACAAAAATTCTCACAACCAGACCAATAAGCAACATCATGATAAACGGAGAAAAGATTGAAGTTGTCAAGCATTTCATTTTATTTGGATCCACAATTAACACACATGGAAGCAGCAGTCAAAAATCAAAGGACACATTACATTGGGCAAACGTGCTGCAAAATCTCTCTTTAAAGTACTGAAAAGCAAAGATGTCACCTTGAAGAATAAGGTGCACCTGACTTGAGCCATGGTGTTTTCAATTGCCTCCTATGCACGTGAAAGCTGGATAATGAATAAGGAAGACCAAAGAAGAACTGACACCCTTGAATTGTGGTGTTGGCAAAGAATATTGAATATACCTTGGACTGCCAAAAGAACTAACAAATCTGTTTTGGAAGAACTACAACCCGAATGCTCCTTAGAAGCAAGGATGTTGAGACTAAGTCTCATATACTCTGGACATGTTATCAGGAGGGATCAGTCACTGGAAAACGACATCATGCTTGGTAAAGTAGACGGTCAGTGAAAAAGAGGAAGACCCTCAATGAGATGGATTGACACAGTGGCTGCAACAATGGGTTCAAGCGTAACAATGATTGTAAGGATGGGGCAGGACCAGGCAGTATTTCGTTCTGTTGTACATAGGGTCACTATGAGTTGGAACCAACTTGACGGCACCTAACAACAAAAACAAAAAGAGAAATTCCTCCTAAATTTTCTCCATAACCCTCTTCTTCTTCCTTCATCTCTTAGAAATCTTCTTTATCATAAAGGGTTTCCAATTTTTTCTTCATTCTCTACCTTTTTTCCAGGTTCTTAAACTACATTTCTTCCTACTTGCGGAATAGCTTTATAAAGAAAGCTTCATTTTCCTCTAAATCAAATTCTCAGTGTCTATTAATGGCTTAGCATCTCCCCTGTCACTCAAGATTTAATCTTTAGAACTGTTCTTCAATCTTCTGTCTTCCCCACTCACCACTGTCAACAGATCAGTGTGTTCTTAAATTGAGGTTATATATTGAAATGAGTTAAACAACCTAAATCAAAATCATGGGGAGGGTTGTTAAAAATGCACATTCATGTGCTTCACCCTGGACTAACTAAACAGGTTTTTAAGGATGGAACCCGGTAATCCGCTTTTTAAATAAATACCCCATGTAAAATTTTCGGCACACTAAGGCTTGAGAACTCCTGCATTATATCAAACTTCATCTAATTCTGTGGATTCTATCTTTAAACGTATCTCATCCACTTCTCTCCTTTCCCATTGCCTCTACTCTAGTTTAGAGCTGCTTCATCTCTTAGCTGGACATTTGTAATAGGATTTTCCTGCCTTTAAGACATTTCTTACCCTAATTCATGCTATACACTGGGGTCTTATTAATCTTACTAAAATCTTACTAAATCACACCACTGCTCATTTAATTTGACAAGCATTTACTGAGAGCATACTATATACTAGGTGCTCTAGGGCAGTAGTTTCCAAATGGGGCTGATCATCAGAATCATAGGCTGGGAGATGAGCAGTGGAAACCTTTTCAAAATAAAGATTCCCTTCCCACCTCTCCTGGCCTACTCTGTAGGAATGTCCAGCGCTAGAGTTGAGAAAAGTTTACTTTTAAAAAATTCCCCAAGTGACTGTGATACTTTTCGTTACCACCAGACTGAAGCACATAAAGCCTAAGACATACCGGTGTATTTCAGAATGTATTAGCAGAAGATATGAACACTTGGAATTAACTACCATAGAACATATTGATTACTGCTATGTTAGAGGTATCAAGTGTCATGGGAATAATTATTAACTCTAACTGCATTAAATACCTTCAATAACATACGCAGCTAGAAGAAATCTTTTCCTCCTTTAATCTCCCATAGCATTTTATAATACTCTTATGGTCTTCTCACTTTTACCTTGCATTATAATTGTTTTTGTATAAGTCTCATTTCCTCTACAGTCGCATTTGAGAACAGAGCCATGGCTTTATCAGGGCACATTGTCTCAAAAGGAATTTTTTGGAGTTCTAATTTATTTATAGGATAAAGTTGTACAAAAGAAAATTAGATTATGCATAGCTATGAGTTTAATAAACCAAAAAAAAACCCATTGCTATCGAGTCGATTCTGACTCATAGCAACGCTATAGGACAGAGTAAAATTGCCCCATAGGGTTTCCAAGGAGTGGCTGGTGAATTTGAACTGTTAACCTTTTGGTTAGCAGCTGAGTTGTTAAACACTGTGCCAGCACGCCTCCATGAGTTTAATACATTGTTCTCAAAAATAAGGTGTTCTTGTAACTCTTGGATATATGTGGTCAAATTTACGGATTTTAATCTCAGTATAGCACTTATACAGTTCCTTCAACAAAGCAGGTACTCAATAAAAATGTGTGAACCAGTGGAGTGAGGGCAAAATGTATTGTCTTTGGATATGCAAAAAAAACACTTAATAAGTCCAATATCCAAACAACTATAAGAGGTTATAAGTTCCAGATGAGATAACATGCTGGCTACTTTTGCAAACTGATGCCCTGTGAGCCAAAATCAGGCAGCCTGTTTTGTTTGGAAAGCCCAGTAATGGGGCGGTGGGGGTGGGGGGTTGGGGGTAGGGGTGTTGTTTTTTTAAATTTTCATTTGAATGTCTTTGACTGGGCAAATATTCTGATTTACACAGGCCCTATCACTCTCTGTTATCTTACACTAATCTGATTTTATAAATTTAGGTTATCTATAGATCTAAAGGTGAGTTCTTAAAGGTAGCAGATAACTATTTCAATCATTTCTGCTTTGTGAATGTTGGCTACCAACTATATTTAACATAAATGTTAACTTAGACATTTTTACATTAAAACTCATTTGTTTACCATGTTCAAGTCACTCTGCCAAGGATAGTGGGGAATATAATTCTACCTAGTTTAGAATCTAGCAGGGGGAGGCAAGCTATATTTAAGATATATTCATAAATAAGAAAAAGTATAAGGCATAAAGCAAAAATGACAAATAGAGAGTATACCGATAACTTCATAGGAGCTCTGGAGGGACAGTGGACTAGGTTATGAAAGATTTAGAAATTTGAGCTAGATCTTGAAGGATGGGTGTGATTCAACCAAGTAGAGAGGAGAGGATAGTTAGGTGAGGGAACAGGGTGTTTAAAAGTAATATATGTCTGCTTCTAGAGTAAACGTTTTTTCTTCTAAGTATATCTGGACAATGAATAAGGAAGACCGAAGAAGAACTGACCAACTGCCAAAGACTGAACTAAATCTATCTTGGAAGAAGTACAGCCAGAATGCTTCTTAGAAGCAAGGGTGGCGAGACTACATCTCACATACAGTGGACATGTTATCAGGAGGGATTAGTCCCTGGAGTAGGACATTATGCCTGGTAGAGTCAGCGAAAAAGATGAAGACCCTCAACGAGATGCACTGACACAGTGGCTGCAACAGTGGGCTTAAGCATAACAACGATTTTGAGGATGGTGCAGGACCAGGCAGTTTTTTGTTCTGTTGTAGGCAGGGTCGCTATGACTCGGAATCGACTCTACGTCAACAGGTTTGTTTTGTTTTTTTTTGAGCTTACAAAGCACAGAAAGGAGACTTGAACCTAGGTTACATATACTTTGTTGTTGTCAGGTGCCATCAAGTCGATTCCGATTCATAGCGCCCCTACAGGACAGAGCAGAACTGCCCCATAGGGTTTCCAAGGAGCGGTTGGTGGATTCGAACTGCCAACCTTTTGTTTAGCAGCCAAGCTCTTAACCACTGCACCACCAAAAACCACTATATATTTTTAAATTAATAGTCTGAGTCCTTATAAATTTAGGCTTTTGTGTTTCCTTGCCAGATAAATAACACTTCAACTGACTTTGTTTAGTACAATACTGACATCTGAAGGATACACTGGTTCATCTTTAGAGCCTCTTGGGCCTTTGCTGAGTTAGTTTTATTTTCAAAGTGGTCTATGTAGGGAGGAAGTAGCTTATAGAACATTCTCTTTTGAGACGTTGGGCATTTTTTGATCTCTTGCCTATCTATTAAATCTTATCACGTTATATGGCTCCACAATGCAGGTGGCCTGTGTTTTCTTAAGTGTCTCCTCTTCTGAAGAATATATTACTCAGTTCATTAATGTTTCATACCTAAGTATTCTAATGTACTTAATTTTTTTATTTAATGAAATTTCTAACCTCCAGGCTGAGAAAGTTATTCAGAACGTTTCATCCAAGCTGCTGGAAAAGTGCTCATTAGCAGGGAGTTTTGAAGATGGAATTTTAAGAAAGGGGTTGGCAGGAACCTAAACACATATAGATCTAAGCTTTCATAAATGCTTCCCTGCCTAGACTCCAGAGGAAGAAATTATTCTTGATAACCAGATAAGTTTTGCTGAGGTTTTCTTTTAGATTTTGGTGACAAGAATTTAAAAATTATTTTTTTTCTTTTTTTTTATAATTATCGGTGTGTAGAAAGCTTTATTTCTCCCCTATCATTTCAACGTTTACTTTCTTCCACAAATGAGTGACAGACTAGTGAGACTAACACCGTCAAATGAAATAAACATGGAACGAAAGGAGCCATGTTTAGCATTTGGTTTCAATTACTTTAGATTAAAATGATTCTGCTCATGAAAGTAGCGGACTTTGCTGAATTAGTCTGGTTCTTGTAATGGTTTGGCCTCAAATCACCTGTGCCTCTTATTGTCTGCCTTCAGATTTATGGGCAGTGAACAACTTGAGTCAGAAAAGCTTAAAGACTGTTACAGAAAATGAAAAGTTTCAGGTCTGTCTTTGTCCATTACCCAGTTCAGAAGGAGTTTCTGGGCCAGAAAGAATCAGAATTTTAAATATAATTGCAACTCAAATTGCACCTAAGGTCTGAAAGCTAGAAAATGCGTACAGTGCAGTCAAAAACACTGTAAGAAGGTGAATATTTAAAAACGTAAATTTTCGCTTTTTTTTTTACTACCAGCTCGTTTTGTGACAAGAGACTCAGAAAGTCTCCGTTTCCACTAAAATAACGGCCGCGGTGGCGAAGAGAATGGGGAGGAGGTGTTAACCACACGCTTACCTTAGGGAAACAACTTGCACTTTATAACTGGACAGGAATATTGTTTGGTGTGACAGGAGGATAATGATAACGAAGGCCAGAAGCGTGACCCTAACACAGTCCCGCGATTACTCCTGAGGAAACTGCCTCCGCCCGCAAACTACCCGTCCACCTCGAGGGAAGCTTTTTCCGTGGAGTCTTGCCTTCTAGCGGAAAGTCGCTTCAACCCGCTTAATCTGGAGCCGTTGTCTTTGCAACACAGTCTCGTCCCGCCCCCATCCTCCGACACGCCCCCTGCGGTAAACGTCAGAGCAAGGTGGGTTTCGATTGGTCCATCGACCCTTCACTCTGGGAGACCCTGGAGGCCGCGCCGCTCTGGCGCTCACGTTTGAATTCGTGGAACTTGGAGTTTTGGAAGGTACAGAACGGAATTGGGCGTCTCGCTGCGGCTAGCGAGCTCGAGGGTGAGTGACAGGAGGGGAGAACAACGGCAAGGGCGGACCCAAAGGGTGGGGCACTGAGTCAAACAGCTCACTTCCATATGTAAGACTTCAGCTGGGCTGTGGCACTCTCGGAGACGGACACCTTCGCCCTCATTCTGTCTCCCTTGAAGGAAGGCTCCTAACGCTAGGTTCGCCGTTCTTTTACAGTGTGTCTCAGGTTCCTTCCGTTCCAGAAGCACCACTCCAGCCCCGACGTGCTTACACCTCCCCCAAGTGTATTTTAGTCCCCACTGAACGTTTTGATCTGTTTCATATTAATATCCTCGTGTCCATTAACAACACCATCACACACTTTCTAAAAATGTCTCCCGAGCAAGCTGGTGAGAGTCCCACACCTCACAAATTGCGTCCAGAAAGTTCTTTAACAAGAAGAAGGATGCTGCTGCCCTACTTTTCCCAACCGGCACATAATGTGGGTCACAAGGAAGGCGACATGTGAAAGCGCTTTTAAAATGTAAGTGACGCAACGCACGGCAAACCCAGGGTGGAAAGGGGGAGTGTGTTGTCTCATTATAGGGATTGCAACTAGTGTCACATAACAATATGTGGATAAATTTTTGTATGAGAAATTAACTTGAGCTGTAAACTTTCACCTGAAGCACAATTAAAAAAAAGAAAAAAGTGATTATTGTTGCAGTTGCTGACTCTTAATTGGTGGTGGATTCTTTCGAATACATAATTTTGTACTTAGACCTTGTGATACGTATGTTTCATATTGGGTTTATGAATACCATCCAGTCCTTGAAACAATAAGAATAGGTCCATTGGAAAACAAACTCTTGGGAGGAATTGGAAGCACAAAGCAACAACTGATCTAGACGTTTTCTGCACTAATCTTCAGCTTCTTTGTTATACAACTTTTTCTCCCCAGTGTGTTTAATTGCCATTGAGATTAAGGATCATATCAAGAGTTTTACAATATAAATTGACAGCTGCCCTACACCCGCTGCCTGTGACTATGAAATTCCTGTTTTCCTTTCCAATTTGATAGTTCGACTTGAGGTTCTGTATGTCCAGCCTGCAGAACGGAGGTTCTTAAGTTTAGGGGGTGGGGAGGTTCATAGGCCCTTTAAGAACCAGACAGAAGCCTTGCAATCTTTCTCCAGAATATGACACATAAACACAAAACTTTGTATTCGGGTTTAAGAAGTTTTAGACCTTACTCTAAAGTATGGATATCTCCTGGGCCCCAGTCCGGTTCTAGAAGTTTATTTCTAGTATTATTATTTTAATTAGAAGTAGTTAAGCAGCAAAGTCAGCAGAGTGTTTTATTTAAAAGAAAAAAAAAAAAGTCATGTCATTACTTTCTGAAGTGTTTTAAGGCCTGTAGTTCTGAGGGAGGTGGGAATTTAGAAGGCTGAAGCAGTTAGTAGCAAAGCTTCCAATGAGCACTAGTTTAAGAATGTTAGAGAAGCCACTGAAGTACTTCCTAAAGTTGTAGGAGAGTCATTCATGGATAAGATAGTATATAAGCACAGGGGCATATAAGATTTTGTATCCAGGGTCTTTACGAGTTAACATAAAAAGTAGGAAAATTCTTGATCAACATGAAGAGTGAAAATAATTTGTATAATTTTTTTTTTTTTTAATTTTGTTGTGCTTTAGGTGGAAGTTTACAGGGCAAATTAGTTTGTCATTCAAAAATTTATACACAAATTGTTTCGTGACATTGGTTGCAATTCCTGCATTGTGTCAGCACTCTCCCTCTTTCTCTTTCCACCCTGGTTTCCCTTGTCCATTCATCCAGTTTTCCTGTCCCTTCCTGCCTTCTAGTCTTTGCTTTTGGGCAGGTGTTGCCCATTTGATCTCGTATACTTGATTGAACTAAGAAGCACGTTTCTCACGTGTATTATTGTTTTATAGGTCTGTCTAATCTTTGGCTGAAAGGTAGACTTCAGGGGTGGCTTCAGTTCTGAGTTATCAGGGTGTGCGGGGGGCCATAGTCTTGGAGGTGTACACTTTAATTTTTTAATGTTTTATATTAAAAATAATTTTCAATCCTGATTAAAAGGGGAAAATACAGAACAGAATTTCAAATCCTCATGCGTTCTAGACTTTCTGGAGCCATGGAGGGTGGATGAACCCCTGAAACTATTGCCAAAATAATCTTTGAAACCAAAAATGTCCCCTGAAGCCTTCTTAAAACCCAAACAGTAGCTTGGCTTAACTAGTAAAAAAATGTCTGCCTTGAGCGTTATGCTCTTTTAAGAACTATGTATATGGGATTAAAGTGACAATAGTAACTTGAAAGATTAGGTAGGAATCTTAGGGGGCAGTGAGTTTATGTTAACGAGGGAGGAACAACTCAGAAAAGGAGGATGAAAATCTTGCACAACTCAATGCAATCAATGTCACTGAATTGTACATGTAGAAACTGTTGAATTGGTGTATGTTTTGCTAGGTATATTCCCAACAATAAAATAAATGAAATTTAGAAGAAAAATAATTTTCATTGTGGAATAGTGAGGTTAATCTCCTACATCCTTTTCTGAATAATTTCAAGAATTGTTTTTCACATTAAAACTTTAATTCACTTGGAGTTTATCTTTGTGTAGGATGTGAGGAATGGTTCTAACTAACTTTTTACATTGTTTAGTGCCATTTGGCAAACCGTGGCCCATGGGTCATATCCAACCCACCACCTTGTTTTGTAAATTCGATTCTACTGAAACAAAGCCACATCCATTTTGCTTATTGTTTATGACTGCTTTTCCTGCTAATCCAGCAGAGACTATCTATGCCCAAAGCCTAAAATATTTGCTGTCTGGTCTTTCACCGAAAAGTTTGCTGACGCCTTGAAATAGGGTATCCTTTCTCCACCAAATTCATAATGTCATCTCTGTGCCATATAGTTTTCATATACGTGCCTCTCTAGTCTCTCATTGGTCAAGCCCTGCACCTATACCAGTCTCTTAATATACCTCTAAAATAAGGTATATCCACTAGAGTGAACTGCTCCCCCACAACCAACTTCTTTTGCCTTGGTTATTCTTGACCCTTATATCCTCCATATAATTTTTAGAATCAGCTTGCTAAATGCCATGAGAAATCTTTTTGGAGTTTTGATTGTGATTGCTTTGAACATACAGATTAATTTGGGAAGATCTTCATCTTTATATGTTCGTTCTTCCTGTCCTGAACATAGCATTTTCAAATGTTCTCATGTTTTTTAACTCAGTTTTATAAATGTTTGCTTAAGAGTGTAGCTCTGGATACATATTATCTGGGTTTGAATTTTGGTTCTACACAATACTATCTATGGCTTTGTACAAGTTATCTAACTTCTTTGTACTTTATTTTCCTTATCTTTTAAAATAGTAATAATAATAACAGTTGTGAGGATTAGTGTTAATTTTTATCAAGCACTTTGGCAATCAGAAATGCTCAGTGAGTATTGGCTATGATTATCATGAAAATATTTTACCTCATTTGTTAGATTTATTCTTAAATATCTTTTACCTAGATGCCTTTGTTGCTAATGCAAATGAGTATCTTCTTTAAAATTATGCTTTCTAACTGTTGCTGGTATATGGAAACACACATAAGTTTGTGTCCAAAAACCTTGCTAATCTTGCTCTTATTAGTTTTAATTGTAGATTCTGCTAGAATTTATATGTAACTGTATCTTTGCATAGTTGTAGTTTTGTTCCTTTTTTTCCCCATTTTTATATATTTTATATCTTTTCCTTGTCTTACTGCCCTAACTAGAACCTGAAGTACATTGTTGAATACAAGCAATGATTGAAGGTGTCCTTGTTTGAATGGTGATGCTTCTAAGGTTTAATCATTCTAAGATTTTACCATAAAGTATATTTTTAGCAGATGCCCTTTATCAGATTATTTAAGTTCCCTTCTATTCCTAGTTTGCTAAGATTTTTATTTTTTTAGTCAAGACCAAAAGTAGTTTTGAATTTGTCAAATGGTTTTTCTGTATGAACTGGTTATAGTTTTCTTCTTTAATTTCATATTGTGGTGAATTACATTGACAGACTTTTCAATGTTAAATAAACCTTCTTCCTGTGATAAGCTTGGTCACAGTGTACTTTATTTTTTAATGTGCTGCTGGTTTTGTTTTGGTAATATTTTATTTAGGATTGTTCTTTTTATATTCATGAAGGAAATTAGCTAGCCTGTAATTTTCAGTTCTCAAACTGTCCTTGCTTAGTCTTATCAAGGCGTGTTTGCCTCATAACATTTGGAAAGTTAGGGGAGGGCTGTTCACTCTGAGTTTTCTGAAACAGTTTGTATCAGATAGGGATTATCTCTAATTTGAGTGCTTGGATCTTGCTTGTAAAAATATATGGGCCTGGAAGTGTTGGATTTCCTTTTATTTTTAACTCTTTAATTTTGAAATAATTTTAGACTTACAGAAACAGTTGCAAAAATAGTGCAAAAAATCTCAATGTACATTTTACTCACTATGTATCAAATACATATCACTCACTTAACACTATGTTAAGTATTTCTTACATTGTTCCGTGTGCTTGTACATATACATATACGTACACATATACATTTAAATATATATTTCTGATTTTTTTCAGAGCTATATGAGAGTAAGTTGAAGATATAATGGCCCTTTATTCCTAAATACTTCAGCCTGAATTTCCTAAACATCAGCCTATTTTCTTACATAATCACTGCACAGTTAGGAAAATCTGGAAATTAACATTAATGCTTTACTATCACCTCATCCTCAGACACCTCTCAAGTGTTGCCAGTTGTCAGTAATGTCCTCCATAGCAAAGTATCAGCTCAGTAGCATGTGTGATACTTCATTGTCATGTCTTTTAGGCACCTTCAGCCTGAAACAGTTCCTATGTCTTTCTAAGATTTCTGTTACCTTGACACTTTTGAAGATTCCAGGCTATATATTTTATAAAAATCCACAATTTGAGTTTACTTGATGGTTTTTTATGATTAAATTTAGATTATTGTTTTTTACTTTTGCCAGGAATAGAGCATCAATGTCCTTCTCAGAGCGTCCTATCAGGAGCACATGGTAACTGTCTGCCCATTACTGCTGATGTTAACTTTGATCACTTGGTTATGGTGTTGTCTGCCACATTTCTCACTGTAAAGTTATTGTTTTATTTGTAATTAATAAGTGTCTTGTGATTTACTTTGAGATTATATAAATATTCTGTTCTTGTTAAAATTTTCCCATTAGTTTTAACATTCATCGACGATCCTTGCCTAAAAGTTACAACTGTGGAGGATGCCAAATAATGATTTTCTATGTCCATCATTCCTTTCGCATTTATTAGTTGGTGTTCCGTTGTAAGGAAGATAGTTCCTTTCTCCTCTAGTTATTTATTTATTCATAGATTTATTAATATTATGGATTTATTTTTCATTTTTAAAAGTTATGGTAAAATATATATACCATGAAGTTCACTATTTTAACCATTTTAAAGTGTCCAATTCAGTGGTGTTTAGTACATTCACATTGTTGTGCAGTCATCACTACAATTTAGTTCCGGTTATCATCACACCAAATGTAACCGGTAACCCTTAAGAAGCACTCCCCGTTTCCCCTTGCCCCCAGCCGTGGCAACCGCTAATCTGCTTTCCACCTTTATGGATTTGCCTCTTCTGGATTTTTCATATAAATGTGTTCATACAATATGCGGCCTTTTGTTTCTGGCTTTTTTCTGTTAACTATATGTTTTAGTGTTCATCCCATTTGTATCACGCATCAACACTTCATTCTTTTTATGACTGAATAATATCCCATTGTATGGCTATACCACATTTTGTTTACCCATACGTCAGTTGATGGACATTTGGGTTGTTTCCACCTTTTTGCTATTGCAAGTAGTGCTGCTATGAGCATCTTTGTACAAGTTTTTGTCTGAACACCTGTTTTCAATTCTTTTGGGTATATACATAAGAGTAGAATTGCTGGGTTATATGGAAACTCGTTCTTCAACTTACTGAGGAATCACCAAACTGTTTTCCCCAATTGTGCATTTCATCTAGTTTATTTAATTTTTTGGTGAACAGTTGTTCATAATATTCTTTTATCCCTTTTGTTTCTAAAAAGTTAGTAGTAATGTTTCTACTTTCAAGAAACCTGTTAAAGAATAAAAAACAAAAGCACTAGTTATGACTTACAAATGGATTATTCAAACAGTACTGTTTGTAATTTCAAAGGCCTGGAAATTAAATGTCCATCAGTAGAAGAATAAGTGTAAACTTTTTCATATATTTTCAGAATAAAAAAAATGTATGGCATTTAAAATAACGTATGAGAGAAATATGTATTAACTTGATTAATCTCACAATGAAAATTTGAGGAAAAAAATACAGAAATATATATGCTGTATATTACAAAATTAAAGTTTAAAAATACGTGGGACACTATAAAATATCATTTAGTAAAAGTTACAGTATTAAAAAATGCATGGGGTTTATAAACATCAGCTTCAGATAGTAATTAGTTGTGGAAATAACTTGTGGCATGTACCTGTGGGGGGAAGAGAGGGAGAAGGTTATTAAAGGGGCTCATAGAGTGCTTCAACTATATTGGTAATGATTTATTTCTTAGGCTATGCGGTAGGTATACAGAAGTTAGTTTTGCTTTTTAGAAAATTTCCAATGATTTTTATAAGAATATACAAAGGACAGAACAAAATGGTGATAGACCTTGAAAGGATAACTGTCGTTGTTGTTAGGTGCTGTCAAGTCAGTTCTGACTCATAGCAATCCTGTGTACAACAGAATGAAACACTGCCTGATCCTACTCCATCCTCACAATCGTTGCTGTGTTTGACCCCATTGTTGCAGCCACTATGTTAGTCCATTTCATTGACGGTCTTCCTCTTTTTCACTGACCCTCTACATTACCAAGCATGATGTCCTTCTCCAGGGACTGATCTCTTCTGATAATATATCCAAAGTAGATGAGACAAAGTCTCACTATCCTTGTTTCTAAGGAGCATTCTGGCTGTACTACATCCAAGACAGATTTGTTCGTTCCTCTGACAGGAACCTGACCCACGCCTTTCCTGACTGTAAACCGTGCAGTCAGTATCCCCTTGTTCTGTTCGAACATCTGCCTCTTGTTCTGTGTACACTTTCTGCATGAGCACAATTAAGTGTTCTGGAATTCCCATTCTTTGCAGTGTTATCCATAATTTGTTATGGTCCACACAGTCGAATGCCTTTGCATAGTCAGTAAAACACAGGTAAACATCTTTCTGGTATTCTCTCCTTTCAGCCAAGATCCATCTGACATCAGCAGTGATATCCTTTATTCATGTCCTCTTCTGAACCCAGCTTGAATTTCTGGCAGTTCCCTGTTGATATACTGCTGCAACCACTTCTGAATTATCTTCAGCAAAATTTTGCTTGCTTGTGATATTAATGATATTGTTCGATAAATTCCACATTCTGTTGGACCACTTTCTTAGAAATGGGCACAAATATGATTTCTTCCAGTTGGTTGGCCAGATAGCTGTCTTCCAAATTTCTTGACATGGATAACTAAGCTGGAGCTTCCAGGGTTGCATTCATTTGTTGAAACATCTCAAGGGGTATTCCATCAATTCCAGGAGCCTTGTTTTTTGCCAGTGCCTTCAGTGCAGCTTGGACTTTTTCCTTCAGTATCATTGGTTCTTGATCATATGTTACCTCCTGTTTTAGTCATCTAGTGCTGCTATCACAGAAATACTACAAAAGTGGATGGCTTTAACAAAGAGAAATTTATTTCTTCACAGTAAAGTAGGCTAAAAGTCCAAATTCAGGGTGTCAGCTGCAGGGGAAGGCGTTCTTTGTCTGTCAGCCTTCACATCAATGTTCCCCAGGACTAGGAGCTTCTCCACGCAGGGACCCAGGGTCCAAAGTACATGTTTTGCTCCTGGCACTGCTTTCTTGGTGGTATGAGGTCCCCCTGTCTCTCTGCTTACTTCTCTCTTTTATATCTCAAAAGATTGCCTCAGGACACAATCCAATCTTGTAGATGGAGTCCTGCCTTACTAACACTACTGCCACCCATCCTCCCTCATAACATCATAGAGACAGGATTTACAACATATAAGAAAATCACACAATACCAGGAATCATGGCCCAGCCAAATTGACACACGTTTTTTGGAGGACATAATTCAATCCATGACATTCCACCCTTTGGCCCCCAAAAAATCACATCCTTGCAACATGCAAAACATATTCACCCATCATAACATAGCGAAAGTCTTAACTCCAAGTCCAAAATCCAAAAATTCCTCTTCATCTGTGAAATCTAGAATACAAGTTATCTGCTTCCAAAGGTACAGCGGCAGAACAGACACAAGCTAGACATTTCCATTACAAATGGGAGAGACTGGAGGGAAAGAAGGGATAACAGTCACCAAACAAGTCAGCAGAACGTATTACATTAGCCCTCAAGGCTTTGAAAATAATCTTCTGTTCTCTGAGACAATTTCCACAATGGCCCTGCCATCCAGACTCTGGGCATTGGCCCCTCTCTTCGGATTCTGAGTGGAGGCCCCTCGGCCCTGGGCTTCAGCTCCGCCTTCCAGGCCCACTGGGACAGCAACTCTGCTCCCTCGGCTTTAGGCACACCATTCTTCTAGTCCATCTGAGTGGCAGCTCCACCCTTAGAAACACCAGACTCCCTGGCCCCACCCTTAGAAACCCCTGAGGTCATGGCCATACCTTCTGAGACTGAGGCAGCTCAGCTTCTTGTGTCCCTTGTCTCTTCAGCTTCTACTTCTGTTTCCTGTGGCCTCTTGGCCCTCGGGCCTCATGCCTGCATCTGTCCTGCTGGGGCAAGTGTTCCAAAGCTTGGTAGCTCCACCAATAAGTGCCTGGAGGCACCCTACTCCACCAGAAAGCCTCGTGCACACAGGCACTCAGCTCCCTCGCTCCGTGGATCGGCAAGCCTAGCTTTACCGATAAGTACCCAGGCACCCTACTCCACCAGAAAGTCTCCTGCACACAGGCACTCAGCTCCCTCACTCCGTGGGTTAGCTCCAGCACCGTCTCACACTGGTCTCCTGATTCTGCTGCTGTTTGGTCTCTGCCACTGCCACTTCTCTGCTGTTGCAGGGTCTCTGCTGCTGCCACTGCTCTATCTATTCACAGTTTCAAAACTGCTTCCACATTTTAGGTATCTGTTAGAGCAACACCCCACTCTTGGTACCAAATTCTGTCATAGTCATCTAGTGCTGCTGTAACAGAAATACCACAAGTGGATAGCTTTAACAAAGAGAAATTTATTTCTTCACAGTAAAGTAGGCTAAAAGTCCAAATTCAGGGCATCAGCTCCAGGGGAAAGGCTTTCACTCTCTGTCAGTCTTCTCATCAATGTTCCCTGGGACTAGGAGCTTCTCAGTGCAAGGACCCCAGGTCCAAAGGACACGTTTTGCTCCTGGAGCTGCTTTCTTGGTGGTATGAGGTTCCCCTGTCTCTCTGCTTACTTCTCTCTTTTATATCTCAAGAGATTGCCTCAGGACACAATCCAATCTTGTAGATTGAGTCTTGCCTTACTAACACAACTGCCATCCATCCTCCCTCATTAACATCATATAAGCAGGATTTACAGCATACAAGAAAATCACACAATACCAGGAAACATGGCCCAGCCAAACTGACACACACGTTTTTGGAAGGACATAATTCAATCCATGACACCTCCTGAAATGATTGAACATCAACCAATTATTTTTTACGGTGACTCTGTGCCCAAAATTAAGACAAGTCCACAAGAGTCAAAGTACAACCTTGAGTATCTTCCACCTGAATTTAGAGACAATCTCAAGAATAGATTTGACGCATTGAACACTAATGACCGAAGGCCAGATGAGTTGTGGGATGACATCAAGGACATCATACATGAATAAAGTAAAAGGTCATTAAAAAGACAGGAAAGAAAGAAAAAACCAAAATAGATGTCAGAAGAGACTCTGAAACTTGTTCTTGAACATATAGTAGCTAAAGTGAATGGAAGAAATGATGAAGTAAAAGAGATGGACAGATTTCAAAGGGTGGCTTGATAAGACAAAGTAAAGTATTACAATGAAATGTGCAAAGGCCTAAGTTAGAAAACTGAAAGGGAAGAACAAGCTTGGCATTTCTCAAGCCAAGAGAACTGAAGAAAAAATTCAGGGCTTGACTTGCAATCGATTTGACAGCAATGGGTTTTTTTTTTTTTTTTTTTTTTTTAATGGGCAAAATATTGACCGATGCAGGAAGCATCAAAAGAAGATGGAAGGGATACACAGAGTCACTGTACCAAGGGATAACTAATCAAGTTAACATTTTTTCACTCATAAATGAGTAACAATATCAAATGAAGAACTGAGGATACACCAGAACCAACTGAGAAAAGAATGTTAAGAGGAGGACTTATTTGAGTACTCAAAGTCATAATCATATAACTTCTTTTAAAGAAGTCATGGTTTCCATTGGGAACGCTAGATCAAGCAAAAATGTAAAGTATTAAGACCTGGATGCAATTTCATTAATGTATATTTCACAAATCAGTGCCTTCTAGGAGATTCTAAAAAAGATATTAAATAGTCTCAGAGGGAGGAAACCATAAGGATTTGAGATCTGAGGCAAAGCCATAAGGAGATCTTTCTTACATGGCATAAGAAGCTCAGAGAAAAGGTAATCACCAGGTAGGGAAGTCCCCTGAGAAGCAGATTACACAGCTGAAGCAAGAGGGTACTTGAATGGTTTCTAGTTCGTAAAAAACAACATTTATTGATATCATCCCATTCTAGTAACAGAATTATAAAGATTTTATCCCTGTCCTCAAGGAGCACGGGAATTTGTTCTCACTATACCATTAAGCCTGTTTGTGGGAGGAGAAACTTTTGTGATGAGGGGGCTTTATAAGAGATGTGAGATCAGAAGCTAGGGTCAGTTAAAAAGAACTACCCACAGAGATGTATGATGAAAACAGGAGACTCAAGGGACTTTCAGAAACTCAGTCCTGCAGAACACGGCCTGGGAGTATAAATATTTTTTACAGCTTAAGTCTGAAGACAATTTCTATCTTCATTACTTTTGCTACGTACTTCCTAGTTTCCTATAGCAATTAGGAAAAAAAAAATGCTTAACATGAAAATGACTACTATGATTGCTTTGTGCAACATAAAGAGAAAAAAAAAAAAAAAACCACTGGGGAATTTGTGTCCTATTATGCCATCAGTTCTGAAGGGAATAAGGCTCCAAGAGTAGTTTGTGGCAGTGTTAGGGAAGAAAAGGAAAAAAAATCCCTAACACCTGTTTCTGTGGCAAAGTAGAGCCAGCCTAAGACAGACATACCCTATAGGAACCTCATCTGTTCTATCTGGGATCCTCAACGTAGGATCTACCTGTTTTTTAAAGTGGCTTCTGTCAGGCATTTGACTTAATCTCAAAAGCAGCTATCATTGCTTAGATATACTCTCATAAGCAGTTATCATTGCTGGGAAAAGATAGTAAATGGGAATAATAATAATATTAATAGCACCAGTAACAGCAGTAGTAGCAACTAACATTATTGAACATTTACTGTTATCTCATTTGACCATACTACGTGCTAGATACTGTTATCACTCTTACAAATGAGAAACTGAGGTCAGTAGAATGTTGCCTTGTAAAAAACAAACAAAAAATCATCATTTCAAAAAAGACACCTAACTATGTCTCGAGAAAGTAAGGAAAAAGGGAGTTCAGGCACTGAGATATAGAATTCACAAATAGCATGAATCAGCTGAATTTTTATTTTATTATCTTCCTTTATATGTTACCTCTAAAATGTCTGATGACAATTTGATTTTTCTTCCTTTGTAAGCCATTCCAGAAGATTTCTTTCCTATCATTAAAGTCTAATAATGTACTGTAATATATCTTAGAATGGAGTGTTTGTATCAGTTTTCCCAGGTTCTTGGTAGGCCTTCTAATATGTGGATTTATGTCTTTTATTTCTGTTAATTTTTTGTATTATTATTTTAGATATTACTTCCATTCCATTGTTTTGCTTTTTTATTCAGATGCTACAATTTTATGTGTGTTGGATCCTCTTTCCCTCTTTTGTATATAATACTTTCTTCCTGATGAGTCAGAATCTGCTCAACGGAAATGGGATTCGTTTTGGTTTTCCTGATCCTTATTACCCTCTTTCTTCATTTTGTTCTGTTTTCTTGGCTGTTTCCATGTCTTTGTTCAATAATCCTTATTATATTTTCATTCAAACCTTTTCTTTCTTGGGTACAATCATTTATAAAATAATTTTTATTTTTTTCTTCTCAATGTCTTTAATGAGTCCAGTTACCTCTCATTTCACATACTCTTGAATTTTGCCCATTTCTGTTCTGAATTGCTGAACGTTTGATTTGATTTTTAAATTATATCTGTATATAATTTAGTTTGAGATATTGTTATACTTTTTTCTGCCTTATGATTTTTTTTTTGTTCTGTTTTGTTTTGAGGAAGGTGAGGGAAAAGGTGTGTTCATCAGCCACAGAATTTGGTTCTCATTTTTTGTATTCTCATAATAACTTTTTACTGTTGCTTTCTGCTGTTTTCTCATATATTTTGAATATTTTGTTTTCTTTACAGAAAGTGGTGAGGGTGTTTGCAAGGTTTCTTAGTTCAAAAACACCCTATTTAGTTACTATAATGAAGTGTAGTTCTTTCAATCTATAGTGCATTTTTTTGGAGGGAGACAGAGTTTTGTGTCTCTTCTGATTTTGTGATTCTCCTTTGTTTCTGTAGAACCATTATTTTGAATCTCTTGTTGTTATGGATTGAATTGTGTCCCCCCAAAATATGGTTGGATACTAACCCCTGAACCTATGGATATAATCCCATTTGGGAATAGGGTTTTCTTTGTTATGTTAATGAGGTTGTATCACCATAGGGTGTGTTTTAAGTTGATCACTTTTGAGATATAAAGAGAGCAGATTAGGCACAGAGACAAGGAAGCACAAATAGGGGAAGATAGATGCCAGGCCACATGAAGATCTCCAAAGAACCAAGGAAAAGGAGCTGAAAATAAAAAATGACCTTCCACTAGAGCCAACAGAAAAAGTCTTCCGCTAGAACAAGTGCCCTGAATTCAGACTTCTAGACTCCTAAATGTTGAGAAAATAAATTAATACCCAGTTGTGGTGTTTCTGTTATAGCAGCACTGGATAACTAAGACACTTGTTTTTTTTCTTTCTCTTTACCACCAAGTATCCACAGAACACCACTTTTAAGTGACTGCCTTCTCCTCTGAAATGTTCCTGTCTCAAGACTGTCACTCTGTTTCTTCCAGTTGTAAGCCCCTTCCTTTGGATTCCATAGTAACCAGTTATGTGATCTAACAGGTCTCAGACTGTTCTGAGGATTTCCCCATTTTCTGGGCTGTATTTTTTCTGTAAAGGGAGCCCTGGTGGCGCATTGGTTTAGCTCTCTAGCTGCTAACTGAAACGTTGGCGGTTCAAACCTATGAGCTGTTCCGTGGGAGAAAAATAATGGCAGTCTGCTTCCGTAAAGATTGGCAGCCTTGGAAACTCTATGGGGGCAGTTCTACTCTGTCCTAAATAGGGTTGCTCTGAGTTGGAATCGACTGAACAGCAATGGATTTAGTTTTGGTTTTTATTTTATCTGTAGTTTGTCACCCCAGGCCCCCTGCTTCTCTCTCCTCTTTTTTATATAGCTTTTTAATGTCTCTTTGCTCCAGCATTTGCTCAATATATGACTGCTGGATTCTGGTATTCAATTCTCTACATATGTGTATTTGAAGTTTATATTATTGTTTTTCTCTTAGTCATACTGTAGGTATGGATTATGTGTTTTTCATTATTCCATTTTTATTTTTAAAGTTTTTTTGGAAGTTATATGAAGACATTTGGATTTAGGTGGTTGCCATAATTTTATAGGAAACTGGAATCTGAGTCCTATTTTTTTAAACATATTGTTGTTGCTCTTAGGTGCCATTGAGTTGGCTCCGATTCACAGCGACCCTACGTACAGCAGAATGAAACACTGCCAGGTCCTGCGCCATCCTCACAATCTTAGCTGTGCTTGAGCCCATTGTTGCAGCCACTGTATTAATCTATCTTGTTGAGAGTCTTCCTCTTTTTTGCTGACCCTCTACTTTAGCAAGCATGATGTCCTTCTCCAGGGACTGGTCCCCCCGATAACATGTCCAAAATATGTGAGATGAAGTCTCTCCATCCCCGCTTCCAAGAAGCATTCTGGCTGTACTTCTTCTAAGACAGATTTGTTTGCTCTTCTGGCAGTCTATCGTATATTCAATATTCTTTGCCTACACTGTAATTCAAAGGCATCAGTTCTTCTTCAGTCTTCCTTATTCATTGTCCAACTTTCACATGCATATGAGGTGATTGAAAATGCCATGGCTTGGGTCAGGTGCACCTTAGTCCTCAAAGTGACATCTTTGCTTTTTAACACTTTAAAGAGGTCTTCTGCAGCAGATTTGCCCAATGCAAAACGTTGTTTGATTCCTTGACTGCTGCTTCCATGGACGTTGATTATGGATCAAGTAAAATGAAATCTTTGACAACTTGAATCTTTTTTGCATTTGTCATGATGTTGCTTATTGGTCCAGTTGTGAAGATTTTTGTTTTCTTTATGTTGAGTTGCAATCTTTACTGAAGGCTGTAGTCTTTGATCTTCATCAGCAGGTACTTCGAGTCATCTTCACTTTCAGCAAGCAAGGTTATGTCATTTGCATATTGCAGGATTTTAATGAGTCTTCTTCCAGTCCTGATGTCCCATTCTTCTTCATATAGTCTAGTTTCTCTGATTATTTGCTCAGCATACAGATTGAATAAGTATGGTGTAAGAATACAACCTTGATACACACGTTTCCTGACTTTAAACCACGCAGTATCCCCTTATTCTGTTCAAATGAGTGCTTCCTGGTCTGTTACAGGTTCTTCATGAGCACAATTAAGTGTTCTGGAATCGCCTTCTGTCACAACGTTATCTATAATTTGTTATGATCCAAACAGTTGAATGCCTTAGCATAGGCAATAAAACAGGTAAACATCTTTCTGATGTTTTCTGCTTTCAGCCAAGATCCATCTGACATTAGCAGTGACATCCCTCGTTATCCATCTCTTTGAAGAGTGTTGTTGGTATTTGGATCAGAATTGCACTGGATTTGTAGATTGCTTTGGTTAGAACTGTCATTTTCACAATGTTGAGTCTACCTATCCATGAGCATGGTATGTTTTTCTATTCATATAGATCCCTTTGGGTTTCCTGCAGTAGTGTTTTGTAGTTTTTTTGTATAGGTCTTTTACATCCCTGGTTAGATTTATTCCTAGGTATTTTATTTTTTTAGGGGATGTTATAAATGATATTGTTTTCCTGATTTGCTTTCCATTGTTCTCATTATTGGTGTATAGGAATACAAATGATTTTTGTATGTTTATCTTGTATCCTGCTACTCTGCTGAATCTTGCTATTAGTTCCAGTAGACTTCTTGTGGAGTCTTTAGGGTTTTCTATGTATAGTAGTATATCATCCGCAAACAGGGACAGTTTAACTTCTTCATTACCAGTTGGATGTCCTTTATTTCTTTTTCTTGCCTTATTGCTCTAGCTAGAACTTCCAGCACAGTGTTAAATAGGAGTGGTGATAAAGGGCATCCTTGTCTTGTGCCTGTTCTCAAGGGAATGTTTTCAGCCTCTCTCCATTAAGAATGATGTTGGCCGTTGGTTTTGCATAGATGCCCTTTACTATGTTGAGAAATTTCCCTTCTATACCTATTTTATTGAGAGTTTTTATCAGGAATGGGTGTTGGACTTTGTGGAATGCCTTTTCTGCGTCAATTGAGATGATCATGTGATTCTTTTCTTTCCTTTTATTTATGTGGTGGATTACGTTGATTGATTTTCTACTGTAGAAGCATCCTTGCATACCTGGTATGAATCCTACTTGGTTGTGGTGTATTATTTTTTTGATATGATGCTGAATTCTATTGGCTAGAATTTTTTTGAGAATTTTTGCATCTATATTCATGAGAGATACTGGTCTGTAATTTTCTTTTTTTGTGGCGTCTTTGCCTGGTTTTGGTATCAGCATTATGTTGCTTTCATAGAATGAATTTGGAAGTGTTTCTTCCTTTTCTATGCTCTGAAATAGCTTGAGTAGTACTGGTACAAGCTGTTCTGTGAATGTTTTGTGGAATTCTCCAGTGAAGGCATCTGGGCCAGGCCTTTTTCTTGTTGGGAGTTTTTTTTATTACCTTTTCAATCTCTTCTCTTGTTATGGGTCTGTGGGTCTGTTCAGATTTTCAACATCACTTTGTAGTAGTTTGGGTAGGTAGTCTGTTTCTAGAAATTTATCCATTTCCTCTAGGTGTTCAAATTTGTTGGAGTATACTTTTTATAATATTCTGTTATGATCCTTTTTATTTCCGTTGGGTCTGTTGTAATGTCCCCCATTTCATTTCTTATTTGGGTTATTGGTGTCCCCTTTTTCTTTTGTCAGTCTGGCCAGTGGTTTGTCAATCTTACTGATTCTTTCAAAGAACAAACTTTTGGTTTTGTTGATTCTTTCTATTGTTTTTCTGTTCTCTATTTCATTTATTTCTGCTCTGATCTTTATTATTTCCTTTCTTCCAGTGGCTGTAGGATTTTTTTGCTATTCTCTTTTTGTTTGTTTGAGTTCTGTAGTTAATGTTTTGATTTTGTCCCTTTCTTCTTTTTTGATGTGTGCATCTATTGCTATAAATTGTCCTCTGAGGACTGCCTTTGCTGTGTCCCAAATGTTTTGGTATGATGTGTTTTCTTTCTCATTTGATTCTAGGAATTTTTGATTCCATCTCTGGTTTCTTCTATTACCCAGTGATGTGTAAGCAAGGTATTATTCAGTTTCCATGTAATTGATTTTTTTTCCTTGCTCTTTCTGTTGTTAATTTCTACCTTGATGGCATTGTGGTCAGTGAAGATACTTTGAATTATCTCAACATTTTGGATCTTGTTGAGGGTTGGTCTGTGGCCTAAGATGTGGTCTATTTTGGAGAACATTCCATGTGCATTTGAAAAGAATGTGTACTTTGCAGTGGTTGGATGGAGTGTTCTATATATGTCTATGAGGTAAAGTTGGCTGATTGTGCCCTTTAGATCTTCTGTATCTTTGCTGAGTTTCTTTTTAGTTGTGTCCTTTACTGAGAGTGGTGTGTTGAAGTCTCCTACTGTTATTGTGGAACTGTAAATTTCTCTTTTCAGTGTTGTTAGAGTTTGTTTTATGTATTTTGGAGCCCTGTCATTGGGTGTGTAGATGTTTATTATGGTTATGTCTTCATGATGGATCATCCCCTTAATCGTTATATATTGTCCTTCTTTGTCTTTTATGGTGGATTGTGTTTTAAAGTCTGTTTTATCTGAGATTCGTATTGCCACTTCTGCTGTTTTTTGGTAGTTTTTAGCTTGATATATTTTTTTCCAACCTTTGACTTTTAATAAATTCACATCTTTGTTTCTAAGATGTGTCTCTATTAGACAGCATAGTGATGGATCCTGTTTTCTTATCCATCTGTCTCTCTCCATCTCTTTATGGGTGCGTTGAGTCCATTTACATTCAGTGTAATTATTGATAGATGTGAGTTTGTTGCTGTCATTTTGTAGTGCTTTTTTTTTTCTGGTGCTGACGTTTTCTTTGTTCTTCTTACTCTCCTGTGCTGAGTTACTTTTGTGTGTGGATTTTTTTTTTCATTTCTTTTGTTTTTGTAGGTTTTGGTTTTGCTGAGACTTTATGTTTGTCCTGTTTATTTTTGTGAGTATGTTTATTAGCTTTCTTTTTGGTTACCATGAAATTTCCCCTTATCTTGCTAAGTTTGAAGCAGTCTACCATTACTTGGTATCGCCTTGCCTTCCTCTCCATTAGAAGGTTCTATACCTATGCCGTTTATTCCCTCTTTTATTGTTTTGATGTTGTTGTCATTTACAGATTAACTGCTCTGATTCCCTGTTGTATTTCTTTTGGTTTTGGATAGTCCTCGAGAGTTCATTTCCTAGATTGGTATCTGGCTTGTACGATCCTGCATCCTAGGTTCTGCCTGTGAGCTGAAGCTGTTTGTCTTCAGATCGAAGAACTCTCTTTAATAATTCTTGTAAGTTTGGTTTGACTTTTACATATTCCCTTAATTTCTGTTTATCTGGAAATGATCTAATTTCGCCATCATATTTGAATGAGAGTTTTGCAGGATATATTATTCTTGGCTGGCAGTTTTTTTCTTTCAAGGTTTTATATATGTCATCCGATTGCCTTCTTGCTTGCATGGTTTCTGCCAAATAATCTGAGCTTAGTCATATCGTTTCTCCTCTGTATGTGACCTCTTCTTTTTCATGAGCTACTCTCATGAGTTTTTGTTTGTCTTTGGTTTTAGCAAGTGTAATTATGATATGTCTTGATGATTTTCTCTTGGGGTCTATCGTATATTGGGTTCGTTGAGCTTTTTGGATGGTCATCTTTTCATCTTTCATGACATTGGGGAAGTTTTCTGTCAGAAGTTCTTCAATGATCCTCTCTGTGTTTTCTGTTTTCTCCCCCCATTCTGGAACTCCAATCACTCGAAAATTTTTGCTTTTGATTGTAACCCACATAACTCCCAGGGTCTCTTCATTTTTCTTTGTTCTTTTTTCTGAGTTTTCCGCGAACAGAGTTGTATCCAAGTGTTTGTCTTCAATTCCACTGATCCTGTCTTCTACCATTTCAAATATGCTCCTCAGCCTTTCTATGACACTGTCCACTTGTGAAATCTTGTTGTTTATCTTTTGGATTTCTAATTGTTGTTTTTGTATAATATCTAGTTGTGAATGTATTTTGGCATTTTGTTCCTGCATTATTTTCCTGAATTCTTCCATTTTTTGGTCTGTATTTTCCATGAATTTGTGTGCCTTTTCCGTGAATTTGTCTATTTTTTCCTCATTTTTGTCTGCTTTTTGCCAACTTTGATCTTGTTGATTCTTTCAATTGTTTTTCTGTTCTCTATTTCATGTATTTCTGCTCTAATCTTTTGTTATTCCCTTCTTCTGGTGTCTGAGGCCTTCTTTTGCTGCTGTCTTTCTATTTGTTTGAGTTGTAGGGTTAATGTTTTGAGTTTGACCCTTCTTTTTTGATGTGTGTGTTTATTGGTATAAATGGACCTCTAAGCATTGCTTTTGCTGTGTCTCAAAGCTTTTGGTAAGATGTGTTTTCATTCTCATTTGATTCTTTGAATTTTTTTTATTCCATTCTTGATCTCTTCTATTACCCCGTAGTTTTAAAGCAAGGCGTTGTTCAATTTCTATGTATTTGATTTTTTTTGTTACTGTTTTGGTTATTGATTTCTATTTTTATGGCATTATGTTCAGAGAAGATGCTTTGTATCATTTCACTGTTTTAGATTTTGTTAAGGCTTGGTTTGTGGCCTATAATGTGGTCTGTTCTGGGAATGTTCCATGTGCGTTGGAAAGAATGTATACTTTGCTATTGTTGGGTGGAGTGTTCTGTATGTCTCTGAGGTCAAGTTGGTTGACTGTGGTGTTTAGATCTTCTGTATCTTTATTGAGTTTCTTTCTAGATGCTCTGTCCTTCACTGAAAGTGGTGTATTGAAGTCTCCTATTATTGTCATGCTGTTTCTCTTTTCAGTGCTGAGTTTGTTTTATTTATTTTGGAGCCCTGTCATTGGGTGCGTATATATTTATTATGGTTATATCCTCCTGGTGTCCTGATCCTTTAATCATTGTATAGTATCCATTATGGTGATTTGCTTTAAAGTTTACTTTATTAGAGATTAATATTGCCACTCCTGCTCTTTTTTGGTTATTGTTTGCTTGATCTGTTTTTTCCATCCTTTGAGTTTCAGTTTGTTTATGTCTTTGTGTCTAAGGTGTGTTTCTTGTAGACAGCATATAGATGGATCGTGTTTCTTTAATCATTCTGCCACTATCTTACTGGTGCATTTAGGCCATTTACATTTAGTGTAATTATTGATAGGTATGAGTTTACTCCTGACATTTTGACCTTTTTTGTGTGTGGTGTTAACGGTTTCTTTGTTCCACTTAATTTTCTGAGTTCTTTTTGTTTATATATTTTCTTTTCGTTTCTTTCATTATTGTTGGTTTTGTGTTTGCTGAGTTGTGATGCGACTAATTATTTTTGTGTGTGGCCTTTCTAGCCATGATTTTGTAACTCCCACCCAGATGATTGGGCAGGACTGTGTGATAGGGTAGTTGTGGCCTACCAAGGGGATTGGTCAGTTTTGCCTTAAGAGAGAGCCAATTCTAGAGCAGAGAGAGGCGGATCTTACCACCACCAAGGAAGAACAGCCAGGAGTGAAGAGCATGTCCTCTGGACCTGAGATCCCTGCATGAGAAGCAGGATAATGAGAGAAAGAGAAAGCTGTAAACCTGAAGATGGTAAGAAGTGGTAGCAAAAGAGACCTGAGAGCAGAAGATGATGTAGTGGAGTTCCCAGCCCACAGATTGAGAAAGCTGAATGCCTTTGGGGAGAGACCTAGGGCTAGGGAGAGTCATGCCTGTGAGCATGGTTGGGAAGAGGCTATCCTGATGGAAGAACTGTATCCTGAGTGTTCCTGAGCCTGAATTGTAACTTTTACTTCCCTAATAAACCCTGTAATTGTGACTATAGTCTGTGAGTTCAGTTTGGCCATTGCAGTGAATTATCAAACCCAGCAGAGAAGTAGAGAGTGCTGGGAGAGGGACGGTTGGTGTCAGAATTAATAAAGATGGCAGAGAGAGGAGGCTTGTCTGGCCTCCACCTCATGGGAGTCAGCCTTACGCTGTTGATCTTAGTTCTCCTTCCCCCTTGTGGGGCTGGAGGAGGTCAGACACTGCCCCCAAGCTGTTTTTATATGAGTCTTTATGTTTTGCTTCTTTTGTATTTTGATGAGTAGGTTTGTTAGCTTCCTTTATGGTTACCTTGAAATTTAACTTTATTTTTCTAAGTTTAAACCAATCTTTTATTTCTTAATTTCGCCTTGACTTCCTCTCCATATGGAAGTTCTGTGACTTCGCCATTTGTTCCCTCTTTTTTGTTTTGACTTTGTCATCATTTACATATTGATGTCTCTGATTCCCTGTTTTCAGTCTTTAAGCTTTGGTTTATTTTTTTGAATTCTCCATCTGGGTTGATATCTGGTTGATCTGTCCTGTGTCCTACTCTTGGATTGTTGTCTGATATTGTTGGTTCTCTAATCAGAGGACTCCCTTTAATATTTCATGTAATTTTGGTCTGGTTTTTACAAATTTCCTTAATTTCTTTTTTTCTGGGAATGACCTAATTTCACCATCATATTTGAGAGACAATTTTGCTGGGTATATAATTATTGGCTGGCTGTTTCTTTTTCTTCAAGGCTTTATATGTATCATCCCATTACCTCTGCTTGGTTTCTGCTGAGTAATCTGAGCTTATTCTTATTGGTTCTCCTTTGTATGTGACTTTTCGTTTATCCCTAGCCACTCTCAGGATTCTTTCTTTGTCTTTGGTTTTGGCAAGTTTCATTATGATATGTCTTGGTGACTTTCTTTTGAGGTCTATCCTGTATGGGGTTTGTTGAGCTTCTTGGATAGATATTTTCTCATCTTTTATGATATTAGGGAAATTTTCTGCCAGCAAATCTTCAATAATTCTCGCTGTGTTTTCTATTACCCTCTGCCCTCCCCCCCCCCCCCCACCCCCGTTCTGGTACTCTGATCACTTGTAGGTTTTTTCTGTTGATAGTATTCCCACATAATTCTTAGGCTTTCTTCATTTTATTTTTCATTCTTTTTTTTCTGATTTTTCCTCAAACAAATTGGTGTCAAGGGATTTATCTTCAATCTCAGTAATTTTGACTTCCATTGTCTCCATTCTACTCTTATAAACTTCTATTGAGTTGTCTAATTCTGAAATTTTATTGTTAATCTTTTGGATTTCCAGCTGCTGTTTTTGTATAGTCTCTAGCAGCCTGTTGATTCTGTCATTTTGTTCTTTTATTGTTTTTCTGAATTATTCTATTGCTTTGTCTATGTGTTTCTTCATTTGGTCTGTGTTTTGCATGATCTCCTTCTTGATCTCTTGGAGAGCTCTGTATATTAGCCTTTTGAATTCTTTATTATGTAGTTAGTTCCACTTCCTTTTCTTCTTCCATAAGGTTTTCTGGTTATTTTGGTCACTTGCTGGAGCCATCTTGTCCTGCTTCTTTATATGATTTGATATTGAGTGTTGTCTCCAAGGCATCAATAAGTTATTATACTTATTTATTTATTGTATTTTTGCTTACTGCATCCTGTATTTTTGTTTTGTTTTGATATGTTCAAGCACGCTGGGCACGTGTGCTACTCTGGTCATTAATTTTGCCTCACTGAAGCTCTCGTTTCCTGTCTCCAGGTGGTCAGAGCAGCTACTAGGTGTGTGAGCCAGGGAGTCTGTTCACTGTTCTTATGGAGGTGTGGTTGTTCGGGGCACAGGTGCCTGGGTTGTTGGTCACCAAGTGTGTGGTGTGGAGACTCTCACCTACAGTCACAGGTGGGCAAGACTGTGTGGGGGTGTTCAGAGCAGCAACTGGTCTCTGGTTTCAGTAGGGGGTGATGTGTAGGGAAAGGCAAGGGGCTGTTGGCTGCCCCTAGGTGCCTGGATGGAGGGTGTGCCCCTTTCTGCTACAGTGTGTAGTGGGCAAGTATTGCAGCTGCTCCTTGGGCACCCAGTGCCATTGGCTGGAGGGATTGGGAGATACCACTAATTCTCAGACCTGTGTTGTGGGAGGCTAGATGGAGTGGGTGGTACCACCAGTCCTCAGTCCCCCAGTGTGGGTGGGTGAGACCCTTACTTTGGGGGCAGGACAGTGTCAAATGTCACAAATCTACAGCTCCCACTTGGCTGCTGCAGGTGAAAATGGGCTCCAGGTGGATGTCCTGCCTGTTTTGTCCTAATGAGGACATGCGTGTTGGATTTTTCCTCAAGACACTGGGGCAAGGGTTAAGGGAGCTGCAAGTCCTTGGACCCCCTATGCCAGTGGCTGAGCAAAGGAGCAGGTGCCTGTGGAGCCAGCTGTGAGTTCCCAGCTTAGGGGGCTGGTGTTGTTGAATGGGTGGGACTGGTGTTGGAGTAGGGAGGGGGATGGGTGAGGGGAAGTGAGTATTCCTCCGCTGTGGAGCTCTGGTGGGGGGAATGGTTATGGTGCCAGTGCATGGTGGGTTGGGAGCTTGCACTTTTGCACATCTAGTGTCACTCCTGTTTGGTTCTGGAGGTGTATGCAGATTCACTGCTGCTAGGCTGCACCAAATGCCGTGGATTTCAGCTTGGAATGTTGCTCCTTGCCTCAGCCTGTGTGCACTGTGCAGATTCAGCTAGCAGGACACTGGCGATCCTGCAAGCCATAGTTCCCTGTTTCTACTGTTTTTGAATTGTGTCTCCTTCCACCTCCCCCTCAGTCCAGTTCTTCAGCTTTCTCTTTGGTGATTAGGGTTCCTAGATTGTCATATGTATCGAATTCACTTGTTTTTTTTTGGGGTCTTTGTTGTAAGAGGAACGAGATGAAGGTCTGACTATTCTGCTATCTTGGCCCCGCCTCCCCACAGGGTTTCCAAAATTGTAAATCTCTGCAGAAGCAGACTGCCTCATCTTTCTCACAGGGACAGTTTGTTGGATTCCAACTGCCGACCTTTCAGTTAGCAGCCGAGTGCTTTTACCACTGCACAACTAGGTCACAGCCTTGAAAATCCCTATGGAGCAGTTCTGCTCTGCATACATGGAGTTGCCATGAGTTGGAATCAACTTGATGGCAACTAACAACAAGAACAACTGTATATTTAATTTCTATAAGTATCTTTCAATTCTTTTAGGTCATATCTTTCAGTCCTTGTAGGTCGTATCTGTCAATCCTTCTAGGTCATTTGGTTTTAGTTTTCTGTGACAATATTTTCACAGTTTAAAATTATTTTAAACATAGTAAACTCAGTTATTTTATAATCTGTGCCTTATAATTCCAATAAATGAAATATTTGAAGGTTTATTTTTGCTGGTTCGCTTTCATGATACCTTGTTTCTATGTGTATTTAATACTTTTTTTTTTTTTTTTTTTTTTTTACTGTGTACTGCTTATTTTCCTTGGAAAACCATTTAGAGGACTTTTGAAAACAAGTATGAAGACAACATTTTGTGTCTTCACACAACATGTGTGCTTGCTATAATCTGGCATTTAGGGACACTACCAGTTGGGGACCACTTTATATTTATTCCCTTTTTTGTTTGGAACCCATCCAGATGTTGTGAATTTGGGCTGCATATTTACTTGAGTGCCTGGTTGTAGTTACACCTTTTTATGATTTTATGTTTTTCCCTGCTTTGTTCATTGCCAGGACAACTTTCCTTGTATCTCTCTATGGCTAGCCTCCTGGACAACCTTTACCTTGAAGTGATAACCTTTTGAATTTCCAGCTTCCTGGGAAGAGAGTCTCCTATTAGATTCTTAGGTTTGTTTTCTATCCCTCATTCCGAATGAGATATTTAAGGCTAAAGCGTTGGTCAATGGTTGACTAAATATCCTCAGGGCAAAAGTAGATTCAGCACTCTGCTTACCATCTCTGAGTTCCCACTTTTGCTTAGATTTTGGATTGATAATTCTTTCCTATTCTTTTCAACTCTTAGATGCTTTTGAGAAGATGGTTTTTTTGGTTAGTTTTTTAATTTTACCTGGTATTTTAGTTATTTTCGGTGATGAGGTTGATCTAAATACTCTGATCCTGTTTTTGGATTATAAAAGTTGGAGAGACACTCATAGCAACTTTATTCTTCTCTTACTGTTTTTTAACCCCCACTACTCCCATCCCCACCTACAAACACATACACACAACTCAAACCAGAAAACAAAAACAAAAAAAACCACGAGTTGCCATCTGGTTGATTCTAATTTATGACAATTTTATATGTTGCGGAGTAGAACTACACTCCATAGGTTTTTCAAGGCTGTGACCTTTCAGAAACAGGTTGTCGGGCGTTTCTTTTGAGGTGCCTCTGTGTAGATTCGAACCACCACCCTTCTGGTTAATAGTTGAACCTTAACCATTTGTATCACCAGGGGCTCCTTACACATACACGCATGTGTGCGCGCATGCACGCACACACACACATACTTCTTTAAAATGAGAACAGCTCTTCTACTTTTTTTCCCCTTTGCTTTAGTAGAGAGAAGGTTTTGAAATGTATCTGGATAAAGCTGAGTTTTACTTTTTGGTGCAGGATTGTATTTACTGTTAGCAACGCACTTTAGACCATGACAACCTTAAATAATTTTCAGAAGGCAGGGATTTAGGGTACAATCAATTTATCTGGGATACTTCTGTAATTCTAAGAATTGTACTTAAGTTATAAGGTTTAACATAAAAAGCAGGAATAGCCCCCCTTGTTTCTATTTTTGTTCCACCCTTTAGCTCCCTATACTCGAGTGGTTAGAAATTTGGAAATGATAGACATTTTAAACGAATTTGTATACTCTTGTGATTAAGTATTGTAAATAGTTTCAGAATTTATTTTTTCTTTCTTAAAGCATGAGTACCTCAAAGACAAGGATTTGTTTTAGGATGATTTTTCAATAGTTTCCTTTTATGAAAGATTACCTAATCAATATTAGGTGACTAAAAGAGATACTTTATGTTAGAGTAATACATAACTTTAATGGTCTTTTAGTCTTTAGCTTTGCAAATAAATATAAAAAGTGATCAGCTCATAACATTTTTTAAAATCACTTTCTTCTTTCCCCAGAAAGTAGCAAAGCAAATAAAACCATCATTCTTTTCTAGTCTTCATGAATAATTTCTTACTGGCCCTGAGTGAGAGGCTGTTCTCAAGGCCATCCTATGGTATCTACAAAGATACAGTGTAATCCTTGCTGCATAAGCCTCTGTGAAAGCTCTTGTAGATTACGCAAGTAATGAGAGTTTACACTTTGGATAATTTCAGTTGTGGATTTTAGAATGAAGCAGCTGGGGGAGAAAGGTTCCTTATTAGCATAAAATCTACTGACTGTATCTTGGCCAGTGTTCCCTTTTTTCCAGTAAGCTGTCTGCTATACAGAGGTGTATAACCCTAATGGCTTGTTGTATGCCATTAAAAGGTATTGTACACTCATAAAAGAATGACATTTTGATCAATGCTGTTAAAAGAATTACTGTCTTGACACAGAAAAGCTTTCCTGCTGCAAGTTTAAAAATATGCCTTTAAAAGCTTTTTATTGAATACCTTTGCATCCCTCAGAAATGTGCCATTTTGGCATGAGGTTACTTTGAAGTATTCCACATTGTAACTTAAGTGCAAAACCTCCTATTTACCTTTAGAAGTAGCAAAGCCAAACAGGTATTTCACTACCAAATGGAGCTTAAAGACATGGTAGCATCTTAAACCACTGTATCTGATCTAAAAATAAATTTTTGTAAGGAAAAAACTTAAAACTAAATTATTCCTCTTTATTTTCTGAGGTATTGATTGGTTCATTCTGTTTTGTTTAAACTTTGGGGTTTAATTTCCCTTTGGATTTAGAGATCATGCCTCACTCCCTCCAACCCCCGCATTGAGAGAGAGATCTTTTCTAGTCACTTTGGCATTGGTTGTCTCAAATGGTGGTATGCTGGAAGTGTTTTCCTACTTTTTTTTCCTTTCTTTTATTATACTTTCACTAGGAGTTTATGAAAACCATGTTGTAATAGACAAGTCTTCCAGAGCTGAAGATTTCTTCTATATGCAACTGGTCTTATATAGATTTTCTTATATACCATTGTTATAATTTTAGTTTTATGCCATACTTTGTAAGCCTTCTACTACTACCTAACCTCTGACTTTATGCCATTTTTATCCGACTTGTGAACTGAGCATTTTGAAATTCAATACTCTGAAAACCACCATTTTCTTAAATGTGTTGCTACAGAGTGATTATTTACTGGCTAGCTTTTAAATTTTGTACTTTTTGAATTTGAAGTTTAATCACAATCCAATGAACTTTTCACACATTTCAGGGAATGGGCATACTTCAGGATACATAGCATTGATTTTTTTATACAGCGTGTCAGCTTTGTTAGTTTGTTCTAGTTTTACTTGTAAAGGAAGTTATATGTTATATTAAATAACATATCAACAACTGCCACCTTCAAAGTAAGTTCTTAACTGTACAATAATACTATTGGCAATAGTAATAATAATAAATGACATTTATCAAGAATTAGTTTTCTGCTACTGCATTTTGTGGTAAGCATCTTATATATGTTGCATCATGTAATAATCATGAAAACCTTATAAGGCAGGTACTGTTATTATCCCCATTTTATGCACAAGGAAATAGAGAATTAATAAGGTTAAGCAATTTTTTCCAAAGTTACATACCTGGTGAGTAGTGAAGCTAGAATTCAAACCTATAGAATGCCGTGGAGATTTTTCTTATATTTACCAAATAAAATAATTGTAAGAGGTTACCTGTGTGATATGAGTATGATGAGTATGATTTTTACTCATACTCATTTTGGTATGAGTATTATTTAAACATGAGACTTTTTAGGAAAGAGTAGGTGTGGTGACTTTGATGAATGACAGTTTCTGAGTTTTCTGATAGGATCGTTGCCAGTTACATATTTTATTACCATAATCATAAAACAAGTAATAGCTGTTGGATAATTTTATAATACCACTTATTTTCTGAAGAGTTAATAAATTCATTATAAGTTTTAGGAAAACCTTCAAAGTTTGGGATAGGGATGGATGAGTGTGTATGTGTATGTGTGAATGCGCACGCATGGATTGTTAGATGTAGATTAGAGTGACTAGCTGTCCTGGTTAGCTGAGGCTTGGGTTTCTTGGTCGTGGACATTTTTTACTGCTAAAATCAGGAAAATCCTGGGCAAACTGACGCCAGTATGTGTATATGTATGTGTATGCATGCACATATGCACGTGTGTTAAAGTAATGGGAGTGGTTGTGCTACAGGAAATTCACAGCTTGCAGAAAGTAAAACAGCTCTAAATTCAGTGCCTAGACTGATATTTGTCTGTTTTATTAGCAGAAACCTCAGTCTCCTGTGTTTTCCCCATTTCAGATAACCTTTTCTTGTCATCTAAGAAATTAATTTCTTTGTTGGAATCATTGCAAGTAAACTTGATAGCAGGAGTGCTGTTATTGAGGCAGCTTACACAGTGATTTGCTAAGTACAGCCTCTTCATAAAAGGTGAAGTAGAAGTCGATTTATTGATCACTACTAGGATTTCAGGAACCTGTTGAACTACCTGATTTTTTCCCCTTCTCGTAAAACTCTTTCTTTTCATTTCTCATTATCCTCTTGCATTTAGTTGTTTCCTTTGAAAGTATTTTTTACGTGTATTTTCACAGCGTGTAAACATTTTTTTCTTTTTTTGTATTTGCTTTTTTTCTAGAGTAAAATTAGAACTGTCTCAAAAGCCATTTTTAGGTTAAACCACATGACAGTGCCATGATTTGTTTTTGACCTGCAGAAATGGCAATTTCATGTAGTTAAACCTAATAGTTAGTGTAACTTTGATTATTTGGGACTACTAGGTTACTAATTTAAATCTAAGCAAAATATTCTGTTGAAACTCTGGTTAATCTTAGCAAGGAACTGAGATGAACTTTGGGCTGATCACTCTATGCTGCCCATTTGCTAAAAATACATTTTAAAGGACATAACCCATGTGGGAAAACTGAGCATCGCACAGTCATTAATATTAGCCATTTAAAAATGTATTTTAACAAAGGTTAAAATCAAATTTAATCTTTCTTCTTTCTCAGAAGTTCGACCCATTATATTAATTTTAAGCTATAGTAGGTTTTGTAAATGTTCATTTTGGAAGAAGATTGCTCTTTTTATGGGATCAGATTTAAAATTGTTGCTGTATTATTAAGGGAAAAAAAATACCAACAAGATTACTTTTGTTTGCCTTCTTGGATAATTTAGGCTTCTAGGGCAAATGTAGGTAGTAACTGAAATTTTCTGAAGAAGTATTGGATAACCAATTATTGCGTGTCTGAGCCTTACATGCTATCATAACTTTGAGATTCTTGTGGTATGTATAAAATTGTATGTGTGAATTTTTGGTATTAAAAGCCAACTCCTTTTTCTTTCTTTCTTTCTTTTTTTGCCTCTTCTCTCTTTAATTCCATAAAGCTTAACACTTGGTGCATAAAAAGGAAAGGATCAACTCACAGCATGTGGGCTCAAGCATATAACAGTGATTGGGAGGATGGCACAAGACCAGGCAGTGAGTGTTTCATTCTGTTGGACATAGGGTCACTATGAGTCGAACTGACTTGCCCGCACCTATCAACAGCAACAACAACAGTTCTGGGTACAGTAGACTCAACTGATGCTGAAACCTAGCACTTCGACTTACAGCAATAACTCCTCCTTATCAAAATAATAAGCTATTATAGAGTTTTAGGCAATAAACTATAGTTTTAAGCCATTTGTGTGGTATTCTTTTTTTTGGTTGTAGATTTAATTTAATTAAATTAATTTATTTATTGTTATAAATTGTGTACTTCAGGTGAAGGCTTACAGAACAAATAGTTTCTCATGAAATAGTAGTACACGTGTTGTTTTATGACACTGGTTAACAACCCCACAACATGTTAACCCTCTAACTCCTCAACCTTTTTTTTTTTTTTTGGTGAAAATACACATAACCAAAGATACACTGTTTCAAAAATTTCTACATACACAGTTCAGTGACATTCACTACGCTCTTCCAATTGTGCTGTTATTCTCACTTAAGATGAAGGCTTACAGAACAAAATAGTTCCTCATTTAACAGTTACTACAAATGTTGCCCTATGACAATGGTTAACAATCTCACAACACATCACCAATATCCTTACTCAACCTTGGGTTCCCTATCACCAGCTTCCTTGTCCCCTTCTGCCTTCTGGCCCCTGTCACTGGACTCCTGTACCTCGTTAGTCTCATTTGGTTTCACGGGGCTGTCCACTCCCAGGCTGAATAGTGAACCTTGGAGGTAACTTCACCACTGAGCTAAAAGGGTGTCTGGGCCATACTCTCGAGGTTTCTCCAGTCTCCATTAGGCCAGTAAATCTGGTCTTTTTTGCGTGAGTTAGAATTATGTTCTACATCCTTCTCCAGCTCTGTCCAGAAACCCCTGTTGTGATCCTGGTCAGAGCAGTCATTGGTGGTAGCCGGGCACCATCTAGCTGTACTGGACTCAGTCTGGTGGAGGCATTGGTAGCTGTGGACAATTAGTCCTTCAGACTAATCTTTTCGTTGTATCCTGTTCTCTTCATTCTCCCTTGCTCCCGAAGGGATGAGACCAGTGGAGTATCTTAGATGGCCGCTCACAGACTTTTAAGACCCCAGACACTACTCACCAAGGTAGAATGTAGAGTATTATCTTTATAAGCTGTGTCATGCCAATTGAGCTAGATGTTCCCCGAGACCATGGTCCCCACAGCCCTCTGCCCAGCACTTCAGTCCCTCAGGGAGTTTGGATGTGTCTATGGGGCTTCCATGACCTTTCCTTGTACAGGCTGTGCTAGTTTCCCCTGTATTGTGTACTGTCTCACCCTTCACCCAAGATACCACTTATCTATTGCCTATTTAGTATTTCCCCCCCACCCCTCTCATCCCTGCTAACCAACAAAGATTGTTACTTTTTGTGTGTGAACTTTTTCATGGGTTTTTACAATAGAGGTCTCATACAGTATTTGTCCTTTTGTGATAGACTTATTTCACTCAGCATAATGTCCTCCAGTTTCATCCATGTTACGAGATGCTTCACAGATTCATTGTTGTTCTTTCTCGTTGCATAGTACTCCATTCTGTGTATGTACCATAGTTTGTTTATCCATTCATCTGTTGATGGGCATCTAGGTTGTTTCCATCGTTTTGCTATTATGAACAATACTGCCATGAACATAGGTGTGCATATGTCTATTCGAGTGACGACTCTTATTTCTCTAGGATATATTCCTAGGAGTGGGATTGCTGGATCAAATGGTATGTCTGTTTCTAGCTTTTGGCGGAAGCGCCGTATCATTTTCCAAAATGGTTGTACCATTTTGCATTCCCACCAGCAGTGCATAAGAGTTCCGCTCTCCCCACAGCCCCTCCAACATTTGTTATTTCCAGTGTTTTTGATTCGTGCCAGTAATGCCAGGGTGAGATGGTATCTCATTGTGGTTTTAATTTGCATATCTCTAATGGCTAGTGATCTGGAGCATTTCCTCATGTGTCTGTTGGCCATTTGAATGTCTTCTTTGGTGAAGTGTCCGTTCATTTCCTTTGCCCATTTTTTAATAGGATTATTTCTCTTATTGTTGTAGAGGTGTTGGATTTTCTTGGAGATTATGGAGATTACACCTTTGTCTGACTTTTACTGTCCAAAAATTTTTTCCCAGTCTGTAGGTTCTCTTTTTACTCTTTTGGTGAAGTCTTTTGAAGAGCATAGGTGTTTGATTTTTAGAAGATCCCAGTTATCTAGCTTATCTGTTGAGTTTTGTGCATTGATGGTTATGGTTTGTATCCTGTTAATGCCGTATATTAAGGCCTGTAGTGTTGGTCCTATATTTTCTTCTATGAACTTTATAGTTTTAGGCTTTATATTCAGGTCTTTGAGCCATTTTGAAGTAGTTTTTGTATACGGTGTGAGGTATGGGTCCTGTTGCATTTTTTTGCAAATGGATATCCAATTTTGTCAGCACCATTTGTTAAAAAGACTGTCTTTTCCCCATTTGATGGACTTTGGGCCCTTGTCGAAGATCAGGTGACCATAGATGGATGGATTTATATCTGGGTTCTCAATTCTGTTCCATTCGTCAATGTATCTGTCGTTGTACCAGTACCAGGCTGTTTTGACTACTGTAGCTGTATAGCAGGTTCTGAAGTCAGGTAGTGTGAGTCCTCCAACTTTATTCTTCTTCTTCAGTAGTGCTTTACTTATTCAGGGCTTCTTCCCTTTCCATATAAAGTTAATGATTAGTTTTTCCATCTCTTTGAAGAATGTTGTTGGTATTTGGATCGGGATTGCGTTGTATTTTTAAATTGCTTTGGGTAGAATTGACATTTTCACAATGTTGAGTCTGCCTATCCATGAGCATGGTATGTTTTTTCATTTATGTAGATCTCTTTGGGTTTCATGCAGTAGTGTTTTGTAGTTTTCTTTGTATAGGTCTTTTACATCCCTGGTCAGATTTATTCCCAAGTATTTTATCTTCTTAGGGGCTATTGGAAATGGTATTGTTTTCCTGATTTCCTTTTCATCGTTCTCCTTACTGGTGTATAGGAATCCAACTGATTTTTGAATGTTTATCTTGTATCCTGCTACTCTGCTGAATCTTTCTATTAGTTCCAGTAGACTTCTTGTGGAGTCTTTAGGGTTTTCTATGTATAGTATCATATCATCTGCAAACAGGGACAGTTTAACTTCTTCATTACCAATTTGGATGCCCTTTATTTCTTTTTCTTGCCTTATTGCTCTAGCTAGAACTTCCAGCACAATGTTAAATGGGAGTGGTGATAAAGGGCAATCTTGTCTTGTTCCTGTTTTCAAGGGGAATCTTTTCAGCCTCTCTCCATTAAGAATGATGTTGGCTGTTGGTTTTGCATAGATGTCCTTTATTATGTTGAGAAATTTCCCTTCTATACCTATTTTATTGAGAGTTTTTATCAGGAATGGGTGTTAGACTTTATCAAATGCCTTTTCTGCATCAATTGAGATGATCGTGTGATTCTTTTCTTTCCTTTTATTTATGTGGTGGGTTACATTGATTGATTTTCTACTGTTGTATCATCCTTGCATACCTGGTATGAATCCTACTTGGTCGTGGTGTATTATTTTTTTGATATGATGCTGAATGCTATTGGCCAGAATTTTTTTGAGAATTTTTGCGTCTGTATTCATGAGAGATATTGGTCTGTAATTTTCTTTTTTTGTGACACCTTTGCCTGGTTTTGGTATCAGCGTTATGCTGCCTTCATAGAATGAATTTGGAAGTGTTGCTTCCTCTTCTATGCTCTGAAATTGCGTGAGTAGTACTGGTACAAGCTCTTCTGTGAATGTTTTGTAGAATTCTCCAGTGAAGCCATCTGGGCCAGGCCTTTTTTTTGTTGGGAGTTTTTTTATTACCTTTTCAGTCTCTCTTCTTGTTATGGGTCTGTTCAGATTTTCAACATCACTTTGTTGTAGTTTGGGTAGGTAGTCTGTTTCTAGAAAGTTATCCATTTGCTCTAGGTTTTCAAATTTGTTGGAGTATAGTTTTTCATAATATTCTGTTATAATCCTTTTTATTTCAGTTGTGTCTGTTGTAATGTCCCCCATTTCATTTCTTATTTGGGTTATTGGTGTCCTCTCCTGTTTTTCTTTTGTCAGTCCGGCCAGTGGTTTGTCGATTTTGTTGATTCTTTCAGAGAACCCACTTTTGGTTTTTTTGATTCTTTCTATTGTTTTTCTGTTCTCTATTTCATTTATTTCTGCTCTGATCTTTACTATTTCTTTTCTTCCGGTGGTTGTGGGCTTTTTTTGCTGTTCTCTTTCTGTTTGTTTGAGTTGTGTAGTTAATGTTTTGATTTTGTCCCTTCTATTTTGATATGTGCATCTATTGCTATAAATTGTCCTCTGAGGACTGCCTTTGCTGTGTTCCAAAGGTTTTGGTATGATGTGTTTTCATTCTCTTTTGATTCTAGGAATTTTTTGATTCCATCTCTGATTTCTTCTATTACCCAGTGATGTGTAAGCAGGGTATTATTCAGTTTCCATGTAGTTGATTTTTTTCGTTGCTGTTTCTATTGTTAATTTCTACCTTGATGGCATTGTGGTCAGAGAAGATACTTTGAATTATCTCAACGTTTTGGATCTTGTTGAGGATTGCTCTGTGGCCTAAGATGTGGTCTCTTCTGGAGAATGTTCCATGTGCATTGGAAAAGAATGTGACTTTGCAGTGGTTGGAAGGAGTGTTCTATATATGTCTATGATGTCAAGTTGGCTGATTGTTCCCTTTATGTCTTCTGTATCTTTGCTGAGTTTCTTCTTAGTTGTTCTTTCCTTTACTGAGAGTGGTGTGTTGAAATCTCCTACTATTATTGGGGAACCATCAATTTCTCTTTTAGTGTTGTTAGAGTTTGTTTTATGTATTTTGGAGCCCTGTCATCGGGTGCGTAGGTGTTTATTATAGTTATGTCTTCATGATGGATCATCCCCTTAATCATTATATAGTGTCCTTCTTTGTCTTTTATGGTAGATTTTGTTTTAAAGTCTGTTTTATCTGAGATTAGAATTGCCACTCCTGCTCTTTTTTGGTAGTTGTTAGCTTGATATATATTTTTCCAACCTTTGACTTTTAATAAATTCACATCTTTGTTTCTAAGGTGTGTCTCTTGTAGACAGCATATTGATGGATCCTGTTTTCTTATCCATTCTGTCACTCTCCGTCTCTTTATGGGTTCATTGAGTCCATTTACATTCAGTGTAATTATTGATAGATGTGAGTTTGTTGCTGTCATTTTGTAGTGCTTTTTTTTGTGGTGCTGAAGTTTTCTTTGTTCTTCTTACTTTCTTGTGCTGACTTACTTTTGTTTGTAGTTTTTTTTCATTTCTTTTGTTTTTGTAGGTTTTGTTTTTGCTGAGACGTTATGTTTTTCGTCTTTATTTTTATGAGTTGGTTTGTTAACATTCTTTGTGGTTACCATGAATTTTACCCTAATCTTGCTAAGTTTGAAGCAGTCTACCATTACTTGGTATCGCCTTGCCTTCCTCTCCATTAGAAGGTTCTATACCTATGCCGTTTATTCCCTCTTTTATTGTTTTGATGTTGTTGTCATTTACAGATTAACTGCTCTGATTCCCTGTTGTATTTCTTTTGGTTTTGGATAGTCCTTGAGAGTTCATTTCCTAGACTGGTATCTGGCTGGTACGATCCTGCATCCTAGGTTCTGCCTGTGAGCTGAAGCTGTTTGTCCTCAGATCGAAGAACTCCCTTTAATAATTCTTGTAAGTTTGGTTTGACTTTTACATATTCCCTTAATTTCTGTTTATCTGGAAATGACCTAATTTCACCATCAAATTTGAATGAGAGTTTTGCAGGATATATTATTCTTGGCTGACAATTTTTTTCTTTCAAGATTTTATATATGTCATCCGATTGCTTTCTTGCTTGCATGGTTTCTGCCGAATAATCTGAGCTTAGTCTTATTGTTTGTCCTCTGTATGTGACTTCTTGTTTTTCACGAGCTGCTCTCAGGATTCTTTGTTTGTTTTTGGTTTTGGCGAGTGTGAATATGATATGCCTTGGTGATTTTCTTTTGGGGTCTCTTCTAGATGGGGTTCGTTGAGCTTCTTGGATGGCCAGCTTTTCATCTTTCATGATATTGGGGAAGGTTTCTGTAAGCAGTTCCTCAATGATCCTCTCTGTGTTTTCTGTTTTCTCCCCCTGTTCTGGAATTCCAATCACTCGTAAATTTTTTATTTTAATTGTGTCCTACATAACTCTCAGGTTCTCTTCATTTTTCTTTGTTCTTTTTTCTGAGTTTTCCTCAAACAGAGTTGTATCCAAGTGTTTGTCGTCAGTTCCACTGATCCTGTCTTCCACCGTTTCAAATCTGCTTCTTAGCCTTTCTATGACATCATCCATTTCTGAAATCTTGTTGTTTATCTTTTGGATTTGTATTTGTTGTTTTTGTATAATTTCAACTGTAGATTTAGTTTGGCATTTTGTTCCTGCATCATCTTCCTGAATTCTTCCAATTTTTTGTCTGTATTTTCCATGAATTTGTCTATTTTTTCCTCATGTTTGTCAGCTTTTTGCCTCAGTTCTTGGAGAATTCCGAGTATTAGAGATTTGAATTCCCTATCAGGTAGTTCTAGTGCATTTTTTCCACAGGAGTGTCATCTGGTGTTTTATTTTGGATGCCTACTGGAACCATCCTGCTCTGTTTTTGTAAATGTTTTGATATTGTCTGCTGTTTTGGGGGTATTCAGTAGTTATTTTTCTCGTTTATTGATTGTAGATTTGTTTGTTTCATCCCTTTTTTTTTTTTTAAATTTGACTATGTCTGAGCAGGTGGACTGTGTGTTCTTTGTTGTTTGCTCGTCTATGGGCACAATACTTTTCACCTCCTTCTCCAACTGGCAGGGTCAGTCACTGAGATATGGTACAGCAGGGCAGGTCTAGCTGAAGAGGAGTTACTGGTACAGGTTGTTTGTGGCACTTATTGCAGCCACCAGGGCCGGTCGGTAATCAGTGCAGGGCCGGTTCCAGTAGGCCGTGCCTGTACTGCTTGGTGCTGTGATATCAAGCTCACGGTGTAGGTAGGCAGGATGCAGCGGGGAGATTGTTATGTATGGAGCTAAGATGGATATGGGAGAGAGGAACAGGAGCCAGAAACATACAAACAAACAAAAACAATGCTAGGGGAGCTTGCCGTTGGAATGGAGAGATGAGAGACTAGGAAATGGAGAAAAACAGAAAGGGGAAGAGGAGGAAAAGAATGAATAAATAAAAATCAGAAAGGTTAAAGAACTGCAAAGTTCTGAGGGATCCCACCTATGCAGCTATGAGGTCTGGGGAAGTCGCTCTCAGGTGTTGCAGTACAGCCTGGCTAGAAGGCGTAGAGGTATACAATACAGCCTGGTATTCAGGGATCAGAAAGAGAAGGAAGATATAGCAAGATGAGAAACTGAGCAATGAAGAAAGACAAAAAGGGAAAAAGAGGGAAAAGAAAACAAAACAGATTAAAAAAATAAATAAAAAGAAAGGCCACCCCCCAGGGGGAAAAAAAAAAAAAAACAACGAAAAAAGGAATGCCCTCAGGGATCCCTCTGCATGTCTGTGGAAGCTTAAGGGGAGTTCCTTGCCACGCAGCTCTGCCTGGCCAGAAAGGGCTCCCAACTCAAGAAAAGGTAAAGAAAACAAACAAACAATTCAGAATGAACAAATGAACAAAAGCCGCGGGATCACACCAGCACTATAGCCCAGACCGGGAAGCAGCTCCACACTCGAATGGAGCTCCACAGCCCCTCAGGAAGAAGCAAAGATGGCGTACGGAGCCAGGCACTCAAGCGAAAGGAGGGGGAGGCGGTGAGAGGCAAGCAAGAAATCCAAAACAGCAGAAAAAAAAAAAAAAAAAGCAACACCTGCAGCCAACAAATGGCACTCAGAGAGCCAGCTAGTGTGGGTTGGTGTTTCTGGACAAGAGACTGTGTCCGCAGGAAGCAGAGGAGGCCGAGTGTGGGTGAAGAAGGGTAGAGAGTGGGAAAGTATATATCACAAATTGCTGGTGCTCTGGAGCCCCTCAGGAAGAAGCAAAGGTGGTGCACGGAGCCAGGCACTTGAGTGAAAGGAGGGGGAGGTGGCAAGAGACACGTGAGCAATCAAAAGAAGCAGAAAAGAAAAGCAACACTAGCAGCCAACAAATGGCACCCAGAGAGCTGCCCGCTTAGGTGTGTGGAATCCAAGCAACCCATGCTTCCCAGTTAAGAGACCGTGGCCGCGGGAAGCAGAGGAGGCTGAGCCGGGGCGAAGAGGGGTGGGGGTTGGGAAAGCGCACACCGCAAATTACCGGATGTTTTGTCTCCCCCTGGACACTCCATGAGGCTGCTTTCTCGTACCCCTGTTTGCTGGTCTCCGATAGGAGTCCAAGATGGTGGATCTGTGCTGCGTTAGCTGGTAGGGGACCTCTGCATGAATCTCTCCTCGCTCTCCGTTATCTGTCAGTTTTCTCACTCCATTTGGTGCTTGGCTGAGTTCTTTATCTCTTCATTTGATGTTTTATGGCTTCAGGATTGTTGTATTCTCTGTTTGGCTTAGTTTTTCAGATCTTTGCTGTGGAGGGACGGCGTGGTGCTTCTGCCTAGGGCGCCATTTTTTCGGAACCTGCCGTTTGTATTCTTACCTTTAACAATGACATAGGAGAGAGATGTATCTTTGAACAGTGTGTTACAAAACTGGAATTCATATCTAGGTCTCATTCTTTATTTCTATCATGATTTTATATACTACTGGCATTGGTCTTTATTATTACTAGATCTGCCTCTGTCATCTATATCAAACGTATTTGAGTGCCCCCATTAGTGAGGCATTATACTCAATCTTATGTATTTTTTACAAACTAATTTGTGACTATTAAGAAGTAACATGCACGAGTTGTAGTTTGGTAGATCTTTTCAGGGATCTAACATTATGATTATCAGGCCTATTTAAAAATACTTTCATAAGTCATTCGAATAGGAATAATTCTTATTGTTATAAACTATATTATGAACTAATAGACATGAATACAATGAAACATGTATTATTGCTCTAAAATGTCTAACTCGAGTGTGTCCTTAAACAGCTTAATTGGAAAACTGAAAACCAAATAAGTGTGAAGCTGAGATGATCCTGATCAATTGGGAATTTGAAACTATAGCTTTTCTTAGAGACTAAATTCATGGGGCAGGTGACTAGAGGACACGATGTTTCTTTGATCACAAAGCTTCTTTGGATTCATGTATTGTAAATGTGCAGCTCAATGAATTTTTATAACCTGAAGATACCTATATAGCTAGCACCCTGATCAAGAAACATACATAACTACCACCTTGCAAACCCTCTTAGTGCTTACATCTAAATTAAACATCAAGATCTATCTAAATAGCTAATTGTAGTTGGTAATTGCAGTTACCTAGATTTAAAAACTGTCCGAAGAGCAAGTCTACTAAATTTTTGCACAAATTATTCAAATGCTTATATTATTTTCATCTTTGGCTATGGAGACTAGCTGTGACATTACTAGTATTGAATTTAATTCCACAGAATTGTAAATGTCTGGAGTTTCCTTAGTTGTCTCTGTGATCACTGAGTAAGACTATTTCTAAGTGTGATCCTGATTTTTTTTTTATTAACTACATTGCTTGGACAGTGGCTGACCTTCAAAGCTGATTTGATTGGCCCCTTTAGTTTCTCTGTTTTGAGCTGTTGAGATTACAGAAACTCAATCATATGCAGAGAATTTGCCATTCAGACTGACAGTTCTGTCAGGTCAGATGGTGCTGTTATCATGCCTACTGCAAGTACATTGTTATTGCCAGGTTTTTTGTTTTTGTTGTTTTTCTTGAAATCTAGATGGAACTCCAATCTCCAAAGGTAAAAAAGCTAGAACATTAATTTACTATCTCCACTTGGCTTTAGTTTCTCTGCTCTTTCCATCCATGTGTGCTGAGCTATTCCAGGAACCGCTTTAAACTCAATGTTGTTCACTAATATTTTTTCAGAGAAAGATCTGTCTTTGGTGAGATCGACACTATTGGCAAGTGGCTTTTGGGTCCATGAAGTTATAATGAGCTACAGTTGCCTGGTTGGAAAATTCGGTTTTCAGTTGTCTGAAAAGGCCCCCAGAATATGAACTTGAGTTTCCATGTGCATTAAAACAACCACCACCAACACAAAAACACAGTTTTGACAAACCTATAAATGCGTTATTAATTGCTTTGTAAGCTATTTTGTAATTTAACATTCATGGGTTTCCAATTTCAATTGGTTTTTGCAGAAACCTGGAAAAATGAATAATATAAACCTTTTGATAAAAGGTAGTTTTGCATCAGGAACTGAACTGATGGTATGTTTCTTCTAGAAGTTCAGTTTAATATATTTAAGAACAAGGAAATGATAACAAAACTGTACTATACAGTGTGGATTATGTATGTTGATCTTCTCTTCTTGGACCATCACAGTCTTTCCTGTGTATACAATGAGATATACCATCACATGGGAATACATGTTACTCCATGGGAGTGTATGGCATAGTGTGATAAACTTATGGTTCAGTGGAGAACCCAGTATGTAAGTGCAGTTACACCCAAGGGTTAGGGTTGTAATCTCAAATTATTTCTGTTTTCCTGAGATTGGAGAGTAATTTCTTACACTTCTTATGTAAAAAAATAGACCATTTTGTCTAAATTCATATGAGGACAGTGTTCCATGTCAAGGTGAAAGGACCCATGTTTTGGGCTTGAATAATGATATTGTATTAATATAACAAAACTTTTAATGTATCAGTTTCAGGAAAGTGCTTTCTTTGAAATGGTCTGTTTGCTTATTCAGAGGGGATGCTGGGGTCTATTTAGTTGATGATTTTCATATCAACTCTAAGAAAGCCTCGTAAAATGTTTCCTGACCTTCTAATTTGTAGAAAACTACTGAGTGATTTTTTTGACAGTGAATTTTTATTCTGCTTTGATGTTTGTAAAAGGGGACATCATTGCTCTTGAAGAAGATGCAGGTAAAAAGAAGTGCAAATAGAGAGAAGTCATTCCTAGTATAATAAGTAGCCACGGCCAGGCTTTCATCAAGAACATTTTATATAACTCATCATTTTATGGAATAGCATTGCACAGATCAGTGGAATCACTGTTAAGCATTGTAATGGTTGTAACTATAAAATAAACCAAACAGAAGTTCTCTGCTAAATTGTGAACTTTCACATTTGCAAGCAGAGACTGAAAATTCTTTGAATTTAATATGAAAGTCTTGATGCAGGAGGGCATGAATCTGACACAGGCTGGTGTGGCACATGGAATGATTTAGGGCATAGAGAGAATCAGTACACAGTAGAGAACAAGGGTTATGAAACTCCAGCATCTAAAACAGGTTCAAGATGGAGATCTTTCCCTTATCCAGACTTGTTCTTTATTAAGGAGCATTGGAAGTTAACATCAGAATCATTCTGGATCATTTATAATTTATAGATAAATTTGTCATATATGTATATTAATTGATTAGTGAACTAAAAAATAAAATAATGGAAGAAAGTGAAAAGTTATGACTTTGTCAAGAATAGAATCTGTAAAAGGCTAGGGTAGAGGGAAAAGCAAGTGTAAAAATGGCATAGGGGCAGTGTCTGACCTCCTCCTCTAACTTCACAAGAGGGAAGAATAATCAAGATCAACAGCCAAAGGCTGATTCCTATGAGGCAGAGGTCAGTCATGCCACTATCTTTACCAATTCTGACATCAACCATCCCTCCTACAGCACTCTGTACTACTCTGCTGGGTTCAATAATTCATTGTAATGGCCACACAGAACTCACAGACAATACTCATGATTATAGGGTTTATTAGGGAAGTAACAGGTTACAAACAACAACTGTCAGTTTGTCGTACTGTGGGGGCTTGGCATGTTGCTGTGATGCTGGAAGCTATGCGACCAGTACTCAGATACCAGTAGGGTCATCCATGGCAGAAAGGTTTCAGCTGAGCTTCCAGACTAAGACAGACTAGGAAGAAGGACCCAGCAGTCTACTTCTGAAAAGAATTAGCCAGTGAAAACCTTATGAATAGCAGCGGAACATTGTCTGATATAGTGCTGGAAGATGAGCCCCTCAAGTTCGAAGGCACTAAAAAGACAACTGGAGAAGAGCTGCCTCCTTAAAGTGAAGTCGACTTTAATGACGTGGATGGAGTCAAGCTTTTGAGACTTTCATTTGCTAATGTGGCATGACTCAAAATGAGAAGAAACAGCTGCAAACATCCATTAATAATTGGAACGTGGAATGTACGAAGTATGAATCTAGGAAAATTGGAAATCATCAAAAATGAAATGGAACTCATAAACATCGATATCCTAGGCATTGGTGAGCTGAAATGGACTGGTATTAGCCTATTTTTAATTGGATAACCATATGGTCTACTATGCCAGGAATGACAACTTGAAGAGGAATGGCATTGCATTCATCATCAAAAAGAACATTTCAAGATCTATCCTGAAGTATAACGCTGTCAGTGATAGGATAATATCCAAATGCCTACAAAGAAGACCAGTTAATACGACTATTATTCAAGTTTATGCACCAACCACTAAGGCCAAAGATGAAGGAATTGAAGATTTTTATCAACTTCTGCGGTCTGAAATTCATCAAACATGCAATCAGGATGCACTGATAATTACCGGTGATTCGAATGTGAAAGTTGGAAACAAAGAAGAAGGATCAGTAGTTGGAAATATGGCCTTGGTGATAGAAACAATGCCAGAGATTGCATGGTTGAATTTTGCAAGAACAATGACTTCTTCATTGCAAATACCTTTTTCCACCAACATAAGCGGCGACTATACACATGGACCTTGCCAGATCAAATACACAAGAATCAAATCAACTACATCTGTGGAAAGAAACGATGGAAAAGCTCAATATCATCAGTCAGAATAAGGCCAGGGGCTGACTACAGAACAGACCATCACCTGCTCGCATACGAGTTCAAGTTGAAACTGAAGAAAATTAGAACAAGTCCACGAGAGCCAAAGTATGACCTTGAGTATATCCCACCTGAATTTAGAGACCATCTCAAGAACAGATTTGATGGGTTGAACACTAATGACCAAAGACCAGATGAATTGTGGACTGACATCAAGGACATCATACATGAAGAATGCAAGAGGTCAATAAAAAGACGGGAAAGAAAGAAAAGACCAAAAATGGATGTCAGAAGAGACTCTGAAATTTGCTCTTGAATCTCGAGTAGCTGAAGCAAAAGGAAGAAATGATGAAGTAAGAGAACTGAACAGAAGATTTCAAAGGGCTGCTGGAGAAGACAAAGTAAAGTATTATAATGACATGTGCAAAGAGCTGGAGATAAAAAACCAAAAGGGAAGAACATGCTTGGCATTCCTCAAGCTGAAAGAACTGAAGAAAAATTCAAGCCTCACGTTGCAGTAGTGAAGGATTCCATGGGGAAAATATTAAACGATGCAGAAAGCATCAAAAGAAGATGGAAGGAATACACAAAGTTATTTTACCAAAAAGAATTGGTTGACGTTCAACTATTTCAAGAGGTAGCATATGATCAGGAACCGATGGTACTGAAGGAAGAAGTCCAAGCTGCACTGAAGGCATTGGTGAAAAACAAGCCTTCAGGGATTGACAGAATATCAATTGAGATGTTTCAACAAACAGATGTAGCGCTAGAAGTGCTCACTTGTCTATGCAAAGAAATTTGGAAGACAGCTACCTGGCCAACCGACTGGAAGAGATCCATATTTATGCCTATTCCCAAGAAAGGTGATCCAACCAAATGTGGAAAGTATTGAACAATATCATTAATATCACAGGCAAGTAAAATTTTGCTAAAGATCCTTTAAAAGCGGCTGCAGCAGGATATCGACTGGGAACTGCCAGAAATTGAGGCCAGATTCAGAAGAGGATGTGGAACCAGCAGTATCATTGCTGATGTCAAATGGATCCTGGCTGAAAACAGAGAATACCAGAAAGATGTTTACCTGTGTTTTATTGACTATGCAAAGGCATTCGACTGTGTGGATCATAACAAATTATGGATAACATTGCAAAGAATGGGAATTCCAGAACACTTAGTTGTGCTCATGAGGAACCTGTACACAGATCAAGAGGCAGTTGTTCAGACAGAACAAGGGGATACTGCGTGGTTTAAAGTCAGGAAAGGTGTGCGTCACGGTTGCATCCTTTCACCATACCTATTCAATCTGTGTGCTGAGCAAATAATCTGAGAAGCCGGAGTATAGGAAGAAGAATGGGGCATCAGGATTGGAGGAAGACTCATTAACAACCTGCAATATGCAGATGGCACAGCCTTGCTTGCTGAAAGTGAAGACGACTTGAAGCACTTACTGGTGAAGATCAAAGACCACAGCCTTCAGTATGGATTACACCTAAACATAAAGAAAACAAAAATCCTCACAACTGGAACAATTAGCCACATCATGATAAATAGAGAAAAGATTGAAGTTGTTGAGGATTTCATTTTACTTGGATCCACAATCAACACCCATGGAAGCAGCAGTCAGGAAATCAAACAGTGCATTGCATTGGGCAAATACGCAGCAAAAGACCTCTTTAAAGTGTTGAAAAGCAAAGATGTCACCTTGAAGACTAAGGTGCACCTGACCCAAGCCATGGTATTTTCAATTGCGTCGTATGCGTGCGAAAGCTGGACAATGAATAAGAAGGACTGAAGAAGAATTGACGCCTTTGAATTGTGGTGTTGGTGAAGAATACTGAATGTACCATGGACTGCCAAAAGAATGAACAAGTCTGTCTTGGAAGAAGTACAACCAGCATGCTCCTTAGAAGGAAGGATGGCGAGATTACGTCTTCCATACTTTGGACGTGTTGTCAGGAGGTATCAGTCCTTGGAGAAGGACATCATGCTTGGTAAAGTAGAGGGTCAGAGAAAAAGAGGAAGACCCTCAATGAGATGGATTGATACAGTGGCTGCAACAATGGGCTCAAGCATAGCAATGATTTTGAGCAGGGCACAGGACCGGACAGTGTTTCATTCTGTGCATAGGGTCGCTATGAGTCAGAACCGACTTGACAGCACCTAACAACAACAGGTTACAATTCAGGTTCAGGAACTCTCATGATACAGTTCTTCCATCAGGACAGCCTCTTTTCAGCTGTGCCAGCAGACATGCCTCTCTCTGGCCCCTCAGCCTCTGCCCTGCTCAGGTAAATGTTACAAAGCTCTTTCAGCTCTGCTGATAAGTAACCAGAGGCACCCCACTCCACCAGTAAGCCTTGGCCTGAGGTGCTCAGCTCTAGCTCCGTGGGTCGGCAAACCTAGCTCCAAGTGCCCAGAGGCACCCAAATCCTCCAGCAAGCCTCCTTTCCAAAGGCATTCAGCTTTCTAGCTCCATGGGCGGGGAAGCCCACCACACCATCTCCTGCGGCCCGTCTCTCCTGCTGCCATTCCTCTGCCACCTCTTCTTGCATTCTTCAGTATTACAGCTCTTTCTCTCTCTGTCTCCTTCTTCTCAGCATAGGGATCCCGCTCTTGGCTCTCCTTCCTTGGTGGTGGTGGGATCCTCTCTTGCCTCTGGGATGGCTCATTTCAAGCCTAGTAGCATGCCAAAATAGACCAATTCACTTGTTAGGGTTCCTATATATATATATATGTATATATATATATATATATATATATATATGTAAAATATATATATAAAATATATATATTTTAGATACAGGCTACACCCCAGGGAAGAACATAACTTGAGTAAGGGTGGGACTTTAGTCACGTCCTCCTGCAAGGCTGCGACCCAAGACAAAACCCACACCAATCCTGCCTCATCCACATGTAGAGGTCAGGGTCCATAATATATAAAATGGAGGACCGTTACACAATATTAAGAATCATGGCTTAGCCAAGTTGACATATAACCCCAACCCTCACAGATTCCATATACCTTATTGCATACCCCTACCCAACCATTGTGTGTGAGTCATAAAGACCATGGATAGAAGGGCCACATCAAGTAATTCATTGCACCACAGCAAGGAAGAATTTGGTAGATATTTTATTCCTTAGTGAAGGAAAAAATCTTCCCTAAGATCATAAATTACATGAGATTCCTTGATTTTTCCCTGTACCCTTAATCCTAATATTTGAACCAGATCCTCATCTTATTGTCTTCTATTTGTAACATGTATTTTCTTTTCTTTCTTTTTTTATTGTACTAAAATATATATCACAAAAAATGCTGTTTCAACCAGTCTTAAGTTTTCAACTTAGTGACATTAATCATATTCACCATGCTGTGCAACTGTCAGCACTATCCTTTAAAAAAAAATCACACCAAACAGAAACCCAGTACCCCTGAGGCAATAGCTCCCCATTACCTCTAACCCCCGCATCCCCTGGTAAATGTTGATAAACTTCTGTCTCTATGTATTTCCTGTTTTAGATATTTCATGTAAGTGGAATCACACAGTATTTGTGCTTTGAGTCTGACTTATTTCACTGCACAATATTTTACATATCATAGCATGTATCAGAACTTCATCTCTCTTTTTGGCTGAATAATGTTCTTTTCTACAGATACCACATTTTGTTTATCTATTCATCAGTTGATGGACACTTGGTGGTTTCCAGGTTTTGCCTGTCGCAAATAACGCTGCAGTGAACATTGATGCACAAGTATCTGTTTGAGTCCCTGCTTTCAAATCTTTGGGGCTGATACATAGGAGTGGAATTGCTGAGTCATATGTTAAGTCAATTTTTCTTTTTTTTTGGAGGAACCACCATGCTGTTTTCCATAGTGGCTGCACCATTTTATCTTCTCACCAATAATGGATGAGGTTCGAATTTCCCTACATCCTCTCCAACATTTGCTGTTTTCTGATAATACCATCCTAGTGGGTGTGCAGTGGTATCCCATTGTGGCTTTGATATTCATTTTCCTAATGACTAATAATGTTAAGCATCTTTTCATATGCTTGTTGGCCAGTTGTATATCTTCCTTGGAGAAATGTTTATTTAAGTCCTTTGCCCATGTTTTACTTGGGTTGTCTTTTTATTGTTGAATGTGACCCAGTTTTTTTTTTTTTTTTAGTAACTTTATTGAGCTATGATTCACATACCATACAATTCATCCATTATAATGAACAATTCAATGGTTTTTAGTCTATTCACAGAGTTATGCAACCATTCCCATAATCAATTTTAGAACATTTTTATTACCTCAAAAAGAAACCTCATGCTCATTAGCAATCACTCCCCTTCTCCCCCAAGCCCCCTAGCCCTAGGCAACCACTAATCTATGCGATTCAAGTTTTAAAAGTTGTTGTTTGAAATTCTTTGCTGTCTTCCAAGGACATTCTACTTCAAACAATTTGATTGACTATACAGTTATGCTCAGAAAACTGTGACTGTTCTCTTTGTTGATGTAAGTCTGGTAAATCAAAGGGAGTACAGATAATAGCATTTGTACATAAAGTACATATATATAGCTTCTTAAACATGATTTCCAAAAGGTTTTTATCATAGATATAGACCTGTTGTTTACCATCCCTCATGCTGATCCTTAACTTAAAGATTCAGAAGATTGATCTTGTCTGAGTCCTAGAGTTTTTGAACTAAGAGATTCTAACTCATTCTGACAGAGCTCACTAGACACTAACGTGTAACTCAGAAAACAAATTATTCAATAGGATGTAAAATGGATTTGCCCAGGGAATTGGACATTCATATCCTCTAAACAGCCCATTCGCTTTCTATAAACAAGCTATACGGCAAGCCAAAATATTATCAGTAAGTTGTCTTGTACATGTGGAACTAGAACAAGGGGGCTAGTTATATGGTTGAAACATTGAGTGGCACCCCATTCCTACAGTCAGACTGTGACAGGCAGAATAACAGCCCCCCAAAATGTCTACATCTTAATCCCCAGAATCTATAATCTTACATGGCAGAAGGGGTTTGGTAGATGTGATTAAGGAGTTTTCAATGGGGAGATTATCCTCCATTATCTGAGCGGACCCAATCTAATCACATGGGTCCTTAAAATCAGAGTACCTTTTTGTGGTGAACAGGAGATGTGACTATGGAAGAACTAGAGCAATGGCAACATGAAAAAGACTCGACCCCTTTGAAGGTGGAGGAAGGGAGCCATGAACCAAGGAATGTGGGCACCCTCTACAAGCTGGAAAAGGCAAAGGAGTGGATTATCCCCTAGAGCCTTCAGAATGGAATGCAGCCCTGCTGACTCCTTTTATTCTAGCCCAGTGAGACCCGTGTCAGACATCTCTGACATAGCAAAACAGTAACAGAATAAATCTGTTGTTTTAAGCTGCTAAATTTGTGGTTATTTGTTATGACATCAGTAGAAAACTAATACACAAGTCTCTAGATCTCTATTAAAGCACATTTAATAGGAAGAGGGACCTGGCTGTTAGATGGACCTGGGTTTAGATTCTGGCTTTCCCATTAAACTAACTGGGTAATGTTGGAAAGGTATCATTCCAAACCTTGTTTTTTCCATCAACAAAATGGGGATAATAATATCTACCCTTCAGGGTTGTTTTGAAGGTAAAATTAGATAATATATGTAAAGTGCCACAATACTTTATATATAGTAAGCACCTAATAAATGAAAGCTATTATTAATTGGTATCGCTACCTCTTAAAGGTTAAAAGAGGCAATTGCCAATAGGACACATTCTAACTCTTCCTCAGATATAAGTATATTCAGAACTATTGATTCAACTATTGTCTTTTGGGGGACTATTCCAGAAACTTTTTTTCATAGTCCTCTGGCTCTTGATATTGAGCCTCCTAACAAAAATATTATTTTTTGAAGCTTTAATGCATAGGTTAAAAACTATCTTTCCTTGTGTTAATTCTTATTTTACTCTCTTTTATATTTATCAATTCTCCCCCTTTATACATGTTCCTGTTCCTATTGTGTATGACTTTATCAAAATTTTGACTTTGCTTCCTCTCTCTACAGCTTTGTATCATAAAGATTCTGAGAAATATTTAATACTCTTATAATAAATATAAAATAATATTAATTATGCAGATAGAAGTATTTTACTAGGTAATAGCAAATTTTTTCAAGCTTTTACTTGGACCAGACATTGTTCTCTAACAGCTTTAAATGAATGTGATGCATTTAATCTTCAGAATAATCCTATAAATCTAAAATGTTATTATATCTCCATGTTACAGATGGGAAACTGAGGGACAGATAAGTAACTTACCAAAAGTTGTACAGCTATTAAGGACCATTACTAGAATTGAAATGTAAGTAGTAATGCAGGCAGTTTTGACCGAGAGCGCATTTTATTGTACTGTGCTGCCAAAAAACCCAAGGTATATATGGATGGGTAGACCAGTAGATACCTATACTTAATAATAAACATTCCCATCTATAATACAGGTGAAAGGAGAAGTGGTGGTATAAGGAATAGAATCTTGAGAGCATGATGACATACAATCAGCAAGTGGTCAGTATTATAAAATCAAAATAGGAATGTTATTTGTTGAGCATCTACTTATATATGCCAAGAAATGAACTTGATACTGTACATATGTCATTGAAGATTTATAATAACACTATTGTGTAGTTACTATCATCCCCATTTTATAGATGAGGAAGAAGAATAGCAAATGTATTAAGTGACATGCCCAAGAGTTACTAAGCTAGGAAATGGCAAGGCTGTGAGGTTGGAACACGGGCCCCTCTGCCCTGTTTTCTTTTCACTGTCCTGTACTGTAATAAGATGCTCTGGCAGCAGAGCAGGGCACAAATTACCAGCCAGGCAAACAAGTTCTTTCTAGAATGTAGTTAGATCTGTACTTAATTTTGGAATATAATATTATGATAATACTCTTTTGACCTTCAAATTAGAGTTTGAACAAGGAGTACAGCCAGTGTACTGGAATAAATCCAGTAAAAGCAGTATTTGTTGCTAACCTATTACTTTGTGATCTTGGCTAAGCTTCTTTCCCTTTTTGTGCTTTAGCTGTTTCTTCTACAACATACGTGTGGTTAATAGACATTGATTTATATCCATGGATGTTTTATGATGTTAAAGTAGCGTTTGGAATCTGGAAGCAAGGACTGCATAAATACTATTTTTCAGTTCTTAGTCTGAACATTGACATTTGACCACACCATGTTTTTCCTTTATGGTGTCATACGTTTACTTTGCTTTGTCTTTTTTTCTCCTGACATCCACAAAGAGACTTGTTCATAGAGAACTGACTCTGAAGATGGCAACTCATTGTTGTATCTCAATGGCTTAGGCTCCGCATACAGTTTCTTCTCTGTCTTTAATTAAACTTGTTTTTTCAATGTTGTAGCTGGGAGCATTATGTTGACACAACTCACTCTTGTACAAAACAGATTAAAATGTCAGTGTTCTAATGTTCTCATCTGTGGGAAAAAGAAAATATTTAGGGTATTTTATTTATAACTTTTAAAAGACTCCTCTGTGGAGAAAGATTACTTGTAAGACGGAAAACCATTTGATGGTTAAAGGGACAGAACTCTATTTAATATTAGTCTAACTACAGAAAGGGAAAAATCTGGAAGCTTACTAAAATTCTTTTCTAGGGATTTGGAACACATCTTTCTATTTCCTTGTTAATTTTCACTTAATCGTATCTTTTAATTCCCTAGTGTCCTGCTTAATCCTTCAAGATGCTGTGTATGCAGAATACTGACAGTTGCTGCAAAAGGCAGTTAGTTAGTCATTACAGTAAACATATATATTATGTGGAAGAGAACTACTAGTAGAGGGAAATGGAGCTGGTGTATTGAGCCTTTAACCTTCAAATCATAATTCTAACTGTATCTATTTTTACACTGGAGTCATTAACATTTGCTAGCTATTTATTTGTAAATAGGCCAACAAATTCATCATGCCACATCTTGAAACTCACTTCTCACTAGCTTTATAACCCTTTTCAATTAGCCCTGATGGCCATGTGAATTTTAGAAGTCGAAGAGATGAGATTGCTGTAAGTTGATAAGGTGGGGATTTAATAATAGGAATAGTTGTACCTAAGACTTATGGAACATTTACAATGTGTCTGGAATATTTGTAAGTATTTATATGCATCAATTGTCTATTCTTCAAAACTCTATGAGTTGGAAACAACCTAAATGTCCATCTACAGATGAATGGATAAACAAAATGTGGGATATCCATACAATGGAATATTACTTAGCCATAAAGAGAAATGAAGTCTTGATACATGCTACAACATGGATGAAACTTGAAAACATTATATACTAAGTAAAAAAGGACAAATACTATATGATCCCACTTATGGGAAATATCTAGAATTGGCAAATGAATAGAGACCAAAGTTTATTAATGGTTACTATTGGTGGGGGGGAAGGAGAAGGGGGAGTCACTCCTTAGGGTCACTGAGTTTCTGTTAAAGGTGATGGACAAATTTGGAACTGGATGGTGGTGATGGTTGTACAACATGATGAAACTAATTAATGTCACTGAATTGTACATGTAAACAATGCTGAAACAGCAAATTTTTTGTTATATATATTTTTACCACAAAAAAGAAGACTCCTAAAACTCTACAAGTGGATAATTATTATCTCCGTTTTGAGAAAACTGAGGCCTAGAAATATAAAGTAACTTCCCCAAGGTAACACAGAAAGTAAGAGACTTAGGACTTGAACTCAAGGCATCTGGCTGTGTTGCCTATTCTATTAGACAGTTTCTGAGTTTATTAACTTTCTATGAAGCACAGTTTGGCAACTTTTACCCTTCCATGGTATTATTAACCAACATGTAATATGAGGTAGATGAAGATGACAAATATTAAAATGACAAGGGAAATCTTTTCTGTGTTCATATGGTAAGTGGTGGCCAGGCAAAATTTTTAGTGTTCTTTGGGTATATCTTAATTGATAAAGGAATTGTTAATTGTTCTAGTTTTCCTACATAAAGTCAAAAGGTGGCTTTCCAGAAGGGCAGATGTTAGCATTCCAAGTGCCCACTCCATTCTGCTGGTTTTGGAAATTAGCTGCCCTCTAGGAGAGCATCTGCCTTTCAGACCTTATTTAGAGATTTGCCCGTTTTGAATTGTCCCCTGGGTTAACAGCTGTGGAATCTGAATTTCTTTGGCATTGTTCCCTTCTATGTAAATTACAGATGTTTTCTAATGCCCTTTTGGGCTGCTTTTGGAAAAAAGAGGAAGAGTAAAAAGTCTTTTTCTTTTTAAAGGAATCTACCCTAGGTTCTAAGTAGGAGGACATACATTTACTGAATATCCCCCTTTTATATTTCCCTTCAATCTTCAAAACTACTTGCAGCCCTACTGCTATGGGATCAATTTGTTAGCAGGGGTTATTCAAACATGAGCAGAATTTGTGTCCTCTTTGGATTAAAGTCCTAAAGCCAACAATAACAGTTTTTGTGTGGGAACTAGTACTTAATATCCAAGTTAGACTATACTTGGTGGTCTGTAATTTACTCCATATTAAAAATGCATTGTGGGGGGTGGGGTGGGGGAAGGGTCTTTTCCCAGGTTTTTGTGATTTTTTTTTTAACCTGTTGTTAATAGAGATACTTTTTTTTTTTTTTGCCTTATGATTTGGGATTGTTGTGGAGTACTTGAAATGAGACATATAATATAGTTCTTTTTTAAAAAATTAATGTTTATATTAAGGTATAGCTTATACTCAGTTTAAATAGACAAATCTTAATTGTAGACCTCAATGAATTTTTACAGTGTATAATTCAGTTCTTTTTCCTCCACTCCCATTTTATTTCACTTCTACTCTTATATTCCCTGTGAGTGATATAAGGCTAAAAGGAAAAGGGGGGATAAACTGATAAAGTCAATTGCTGAGAAGATAGAAGGAGGTGAACACAGCTTTAAACCGGAGAGGAGCAAGGAAGGATGAATATGGGTATTGTTTCTAAATATAGGAGAGGGATAAGGGGGCTAGCAGAAGGTAAGATAGTTCCTATTTGCATAACACATTTTGGTGTTATGATTTTTTTTTAAATATGGTCAAATCTGATTGGAGGGGGAAAAAAGAATACATAATCTTGAAGATTGCTACTTAGTTTAGATTTCTAGATTTCAATCTCAGTTGTGCCACTAGTATCATGTGACAGTTCTTATCTGTGTTCCTGATTCAACTTCCTCTTATATTCTCTCAACAGTTATTTCAAACTTTTGTCACTGTCTTTAGCACTTCTTTTTTACTCTTTCTTATTAGCTTTCAGCAAGAAAATAGAGGCAATCAGGAGGGAACTGTCTTACATTCTACTAGCCCCCTTATCCCTCTCCTATATTTAGAAACAATACCCATATTCATCCTTCCTTGCTCCTCTCCTGTTTGAAGCTGTTGTCTTATCCCGTTCTATCTTCTAAGCAATTGACTTTATCAGTTTATCCCCCCTTTTCTTTTTAGCCTCTATATTGATTTATTCTTCCCAGTACATATGCATGATTGAAACTTCCCAATTTAAAAAAAAAAAAAAAAGATAATACAAGTTTACCCTCGACCGTGTGCCATCCTCTAGTTACTACTCGACCTTTCTCCTCACCTCATGGTCAAGCTTTTTGACTCCTCTCTCTTTCTACTTCTTCATCTCCATTCACTCTTCCTCAACTGTAGGTTGGCTGTTCACCATTTCTCCATTGAAACTGTTCCTTTTCTAACTTTTTAACTTTTTCTAAGCTAAATAATTTTTCAGCACAGGATTTTTAGGTATGTATTTTTCTTCAGGTTATATACCAATGATGTTCGCCAAGTCCAGTAAATACCTTTTAGCCCTTTTGAAACTCCTCCCTTAATGTAATTTTGTCTGATTCATTTGTTCCTGTAACTACACTTAACTACTTGCAGCCACCAAAATGTGTTTTGCTTTTGAGAGTTTGTCTCGTTTGTTTATTCTTGCCTCCACCTGGGATACCTTTTTTCTTCCCCCTCAAGCCATCCCTGTGTTTTTACAATATTCCACTTATACGTCTGTTAGAGCACTTACTACCTTGCATTGTGCTTTCATAACTTCCTTTCTGCTCTTCTCCTTAAATTGAATGTCTTGAGAGCAGTTTTTCATCTCAGTATCCCTAGTATTTAGTACAGATCCTAGCACATAGTAAGAGCACAGGCAATATATGTGTAATAAACGAGTGAATAAAGTTGATCCAGAATGATATCCAAAATTATTTTATTAATTTAAGCTTATTCATACTTAAAAAAAAAATTTATTTCATGTATGCTTTCACTGCTAGGATATAAGCTTCCTGAGGGTAGGGATCATGTTTGTCTTATTCAACACAATGTCCACAGTGTTTACCACAATCACAGGTATATTATCATATGGCTCGTTTTCTTTTTTAATGAACGAATGCTTTTCAGTTTTTCTGATTAGCAGTTGTACTCCCTGCCCATTCTAATAATATCAAGTAAATACAGAGATTTCACCTCTTTCTGCAGGACAGTTATATTACTTAGGTGGCTAAAAATGTTCAATGTCATGATTATAATGCTACAGTTATGCTGTAAATTGCTGGGTTGTGCTTCATTGTCTAAGTCAACCCCCTAAATACAGTGATGCTCATGGACATTCACAACTGATAAGAACTTGTTGAATTTCTTTTTCTTCCTGTCCCTATTCTAACATTTTGAATGCTGCCATTATTATAGACCAAAGTCAATGTGCCTTATATCATGTGGGTTGTAGGACTAGCAGAAAAGTAAGTTATGTAATTAGTTTTGAAACTAGAGAGTTCAGTGGTCATTGTTGGTTCACATTCCTTTGAGTCATTAAAGTGTAGCATATGTTTTAGAATTAAGCAGGACTTTTTTCCTTTAACAGAAATCTCTTTCTTCTAACCCCAACATTGTTAAAGTTAGAGTTTTGGCTTTGGATTTGCCAGGAATAACTACTTTGTGTGGATAATTAACCAGATTGAGTAACAGAGCAGAAGAACATAATTTCTTTCCACACTGTAATAATAAAACTGTCACGACTTTTGGAGCTCTACATTATTTCCGTTGAATATGTCTTAATAAGGGAGTGGCTTCCTCTCACTAACTTCAAGGTCCACCAAGAAACTTGCTTCTGCGTGATGAGTGTTTAACTTTTCTAGGCTAATTCATTTTCTAGCCCAGGATTTTTAGGTACTTATTTTTCTTCAGGCTATATTCTAGAATCTGCTAGTAGGAAGGAAAAGTGAAGGATTCTTGTTATTGTTGATTCAGTACTTTACAATCTAAACTGTTCCTACTTATGCTCTGAAAGTGATAATTATAGACCCCATAGCTATTACATAACCTAAATGTTATACTTATTTAAAATTAAGGGAAAAAATGTGTGGGGGAGTGGTAGGATACTGGAAGAGTAAAATGTAATTAAAAAATTTTTATAATCCAGATTTCTATGTATTGACATTTAAAAATAAAATTAGAAAAAAGATTCTGGTTTATATTTCTAGATTTCTGCTTAGTTTTTGGTTGATAATATTCCATTTTTGACATAAATATTCATTATTGAATAAAACCACAGATGCCATAGACTGAATCATGGTCTGAGGTTATTGGTGATGAAAGACTAAAGACTTTTTTTTTGGTCTGTAGGACATAGTTTTTCTTAGTCTCCAGGAGTACTATCAATGAACTTCAGATTTAGCTAATTCAAAGGGAACCCCCATCCAATTTTTAATTAACAGACATCATACTAAATATATCTTACAAGGGGATTAACCTAGTTGGTTAAATAATTCTGAGCAGAGGCAAGCTATGTTTAATTATGAGACCATTGATGACTTTTATGGAGTTTTAGGTGAGGACCAAGGCATATAGGTAGAAGCCATGGAAAAAATTTTCTCTGCTCTGCTTATTCTAATCAGAGTCAGACAATCTCCTTGTGTTTAAAATGTAACCAAAAAACAAAAACTTACAACATAGTATTCAAATATGAGAAAATTGATATCCCAGACCCTGTGATTTTCAAACTGTGCATAGGTACACCCTGGCCACACTTTACTGCCTGGAATTGGGAATAGACATGGTATTTCTTCCTGAAGTGACACTTTTCCTGGATGTTCATAACATAAAACTTTATTTTCATATGGAAACAAATGTGGGTATATTTTGGAGTAGGGAAAACTTTTTTTTTCATAAACATGTTATTTGTTAACGTAATGATTTCTTGTTACTTTAAAATTGTTTGTTATATGTTTTTAAATTATCTCAGTTTTAATTTCCATTATGGTAAATTTTAGTTGTTACAATCCACATAAAGAAGCTCTTTGGATTCCTCAATCATTTTTAAGAGAATAAACGGTATTCTGAGACCACAATGTTTGAGAACCCCTGGACTAAGTAAAAAACTTCCCCCCTTCTCAAGCTTAACTGGAATTTAAATATATCTGCACAACCTTATTCATTAAAGATATTTACATCTTCTTGTTTTGGTTTGATTCTACTCCTTCAAGCCTTCTAACACCACCCTCCCGCCCTGTCCCAGTTCCAGAAAGGGTCCAGATAAAGCAAAGACCTGAACTGGGAATGGAAAATAAGTAAGGAGGCAGATAAGCATGATTCCATTTTAGAGAGATAACTGAAAGTATTAGGAAATCTGAGACCATATCTGTTGTTTCCATAATTCTGACTTTAAGAAGTAGTAATTTCTGATATGTTTTAAGCCTAGATAAAGTAGTATATTTTGAGTATATCAATGTTTTACTTTAAAACATTTACTTAATTTTTAAGTAAATGATATTTTTTAAAAACTAGGTTTTTTTTTTTTTAATGGAAATGCAGTGTCAGTTTTTAGTAGAAGTCATAGGGAAAATGATTCCATTTCTATTTGTTTTGCTTCTAAGTCTTCAGGAATGGTTTTATATAGTCTTCCAAAGTGAGAGAGCTATACCAATAATTAATGTTAAGTCTTCTGTTCAAACTTTCTGATACTAAAATAAAAGATTTCTTTTGAGAAAGAATACCTCAAATCTTTTTTCTGAAAGAACTTAAAAAATATAATTGTCAGTTGCAAGAATAAATATCTCACTAAAAGTCTCTTAGCAAAAGCTGGTAGCACCAGCCCTCACCTAACTTCAAGAGGAGGAATGAGAATCAGGACCAGTCCAAAGCTGATTCTTATGAGGCGGAGGTCAGACATAACACCACTCTCCAACTTTTTCATCATTACTGACACCAGTTGTCCTTCCCACAGCACTTTCTATTTCTCTACTGTGTGATAATTCATTGCAATGGCCACATGGAACTCGCAAACCATCCTCATGATTTTGTGGTTTATTAGGGAAATAACAAGCTACAACATGGGGTCAGGGTCAGCTTGGAAGTAACAGGTTACAACCCCGGAGACAAGATACAGTTATTCAATCAGGATAGCTTCCAACAGAGACAGCTCTTAGCCTCTCCTTGGCTGTACCTGCAGGCAGGTGGCCCTTCTCTCAGCTATAACCACAGGCAGGAATTGTATTGGTGTGCTTGTCAGGCCTTCTCTCAGCCTCTTCCCTGCTTGGGCAAGTGTTATAGCTCTTTAGTTCCACTGACAAGTGCATAGAGGTACCCTACCAGCAAGCCTCCTGCCCAAAGGCACTCAGATCTCTCTCCCCATGTTGGCAAGCCCACTGCAGCTACCTTGTACTAGTCTCCTGGTTCCTGCCGCTCTACCACTGCCACCATTTCTCTGCCACTGGGCTCTGCTGTGGTTGCTGCCGTTTCTCTTGGTCTTGTGCGTCTCCAGTGTTACAGCTCTCTCCTTCCTGTGTCTAGGAGGATGTCAGCTCACAGACTCTGATTCCAAAGGATGCGCCCTACTCCAGGCTCTTCTTGATGGTAATGAGATCACTCTCAACCTGTATGTGATTGCCCCTTATAAGCCTACAAGGATGACAAGACTGACTAATCCCTTCCAAGACAACTATCACTTAATTTGCATAGGAATAGATCAATTCCTGAAAAGGTCACTTAATCCTATTGTGTGGTTTTACATACCCTGTTTGCATAGGAGACTCACCAATCCCTTGCAAGAGTGTGGCCCAGCTAATCATTTTGGCAGAATTATAAACCCAAGGCCGGAAAGGCTATATATTAGACAAACTCATTGCACTGACTTAGGTACCGTGTGGATGTTTGGCATTCATTCCATCATTAATAGAAAATTTGTCTATGGAAACATTTCTTTGGATTTCAAGAGGATACATATTTTTATTAACCAAACACCACCCTAATCATGAATATTAGGCCTAGGTCATCAGAACACATGGGAACCAGAGTTAGCTTTTGAATAAAGCCAAACTTTTCTCTTGTAAAAGCAGCAGCTTTAGTGGCCGTTTGTTAAAATGGGAGTCATCACCAAGAAATGCCAGTAAGTGTCAATGGGTACCACTTGGGAGGAGGACATAGAAAAGAAAAACTAAGAAGGTAAAAAAGTATAAGAGAAGGAAAAGAAAGTAGAGAGTGATGGAGGTAAAGTAGTAGAATCCAGTGAGAATATTCAAATAATTGGGGGCCATTATAAGTTTCAGGAGCTTGCCAACAAATCTTTGTATACATAAGGCCAGCAAATCTCTACTGTGATATTTTGGTTAGCTGGTTAGTTCCTTCAGTCAACTTTACTACCATGAGACTGATTACTCTGAGTGCATGGGTAGTGGTGTGATGAATGGGCAGGAAATATTTGTTAATCATACCAGCCAAATATCAGATGCTGGTTTAAGTGCTTTCCTTTACTTCTTCCTTTTTTTTTAATAAACTTTTTATTTTGGAAAAATTATATTTACAGAAAAGTTTCATAGGCAGCTAAATGAATAATTTCTTTTATAAGGATCAACACAAAGCTGGTTATGATGAAGCAGAGGTTAAAGATGTCCCAAATGTCCAACTTTTCCAAACTGCTGTACTGCTCCATCATCTCTAACATCAACTAATACTCCCTCTCCCCTCTTTACTCTCCCTTTGATGTTTGGGTTACATAATTTGCTACTACAGCTCATGTAACTCACAAACTGTACTTACAGTTAAGTGGTTTATTAGGGAAGTAACAGTACAACTCACGATCAGGAACAACTCAGAAGTAACAGAAAAAACTCAGGATACAGTTCTTGATTAGAACAGCTTCTTCTTACCCTCTGCTGCTGGGCCCTGGTCGGGGCCTTCTCAGGCAAGTGTTAACAACTCTTAGCTCTGTGGGTTGGCAAGCCCCACTGCAGCCGTCTTAGGCTGGTCTCCTGGTTCCTTCTGTCTTGTACCACTATTGCTCTTGCTACTGCTATGCCACTGTCTCTTGCTGTCTTCCATGTTATAGCTGCCTGTCTGTCTCTCTTGGTGTGTCTCCTGGATCTAGGAGGTTCTCAGCACAGGAACCTTGAGTCCAAAGGACATGCTCCACTCTCAGCTCTTCTGCTTGGTGGTAGCGAGGTCTTCCCTTTCCACATCTGGGATGGCTCATTTTAAGCCCAGGAGGATGGCAAAGCTGATCTATCTCCTTGTTAGGGTTTCATATACCTTATTTGCATGGTCACACCCCCACAAGGGTGCCATGTGCCTTATTTGCATTATTAGCAAAATGTCCAATCTCCTTGGTGGGCCACAAGCACCTTATTTGCATGGTCCTACACAGTCATTTGGTGGGAGTTACAAGACCATGGCTAGAAGGGCCATATAAAAGCGATCCATTGCACTGCAATAGTACAGAGAATTCCTGTATACTTCTCACCCAGTTTCAGTTTCCCCTTATGTTCCCATCTTAAATTGCTGCTTGATTTCATTTAATCCTCAGAAACAACCCTTGGAAGGAGCTACTATTACTTTGTTTTACATAAGAAGAAACTTAGGCCACGTTGTGAAGAATAGCTTATTTATTCAACAAATATTTGGCTGCCTACTATGTAGTAGACATTATTTTAGGGCAGCCATGGGAATACATTGGTGAGCAAGATGATGTGCTTGCCTTCATGGAGTTGTAATATTTACATGATTTGTTATGTGTAATACTACATCACACTAATTTCCATTTTGTTCCTTTAGGAAGTCATTATAGGAAAAGAGGTTAAATGTTTATCTTATGGGCAAAGCAATATTGAATGTTCCTCTCCCCTGGCCCCAAGGTGCTTCCTCAGTATTATGACTTCTAGTTAGCTCCAGATCTCTACATTTAGTCACCTTTACAAATGCTCTGTAATGTTAACATATGCCAGCATTTCTGATTATGTGTATACTCTGTTATATTTATTGATATATATTGTAATCCTCTAAACTTCCTTTGAAGTTTTGTAACCTAAACTGTATTGACACTGTAGGTAGTGTAGGATGTATGAAAATACAGTTCTCAGCATCAGAAAGAATCCTGGCTTAGATTTTCAGTGAAAGAATATAGCCTGTAAATCCTGTTAACAACAGTGATGAGAGTCCCATGACTACCTCACCACACCCCTTACTGAAAATGCTGCTATTCCTAAGGGGGTCACTGATCTTCACATCCATTATAGAGGTATGGGAGGCGCAGGGAGGGAGATGTACCTTAAGTAATAGGTTAGCCACTGAGACAATAATCAGAGCACTTAGAAGCTGGAGTAAGCTTATGAAAGAATGGGGAAATGAGCTCCTTATAACCAGGATCCCTGCTGTTCTCTCTGTTCAATGTGGCAAAGAAAACTGGGCCCCTATGGACTCTAATACTAAAGAATGAATTATGGAGCTGAATAGAAATGTATAGTGCTATGATTTCATTGGTGATCATAGCCCTTGTCATTTCTTTTTGGGTTTGTGTGCAAGTGGATGTGTGTGTGTTTGGGGAGATTAATTCATTAAATAACATATTTGACTTAAAAATAAAATGTTTTTCTGTAAGTAATTTATTCTTCATGAACTTGGCAGTACAAGAAATTCACTTTATATACATTTCTTCAATTATTCTGACTGAATAAACAAATAGGTTACATTATTAATTTTGTGCTTAGTCTTAGTCCCATCTACTATTGTTTTTATAGTCCTTTTTCTGTCAAGATTTCTTAGACCTTTCTTCAAATTACTATCTTTTCATTGTTTGGTGGTGCCATTGGGTCGGTTCTGACTCATAGCAACCCTGTATACAACAGAACTAAACATTGCTCAGTCCTGTGCCATCCTCACAATCATTGCTGTGTTTGAGCTCATTGTTGCAGCCACTGTGTCAGTCCATCTCATTGAGGGTCTTCCTCTTTTTTGCTGACCCTCTACTTTACCAAGCATGACGTCCTTCTCCAGGGATTGGTCCCTCCTAATAACGTGTCCAAAGTACATGAGACGAAGTCTCACCACCCTCACTTCTAAGGAGCATTCTGGCTATACTTCTTCCGAGACAGACATGTTTGTTCTGGCAGTCCATGGTATATTCAATATTCTTCACCAACACCGTAATTCAAAGGCATCAGTACTTCTTCAGTCTTCCATATTCATTGTCCAGCTTTTGCATGCATATGAGGCAACTGAAAGTACCATGGCTTGCTTGGATCAGGCACACCTTCATTCTCAAAGTGACGTCTTCATTTTTTAACACTTTACAGTGGTCTTTTGCAGCAGATTTGCCCACTGCAGTATGTCGTTTAATTCTTGAGTGCTGCTTCCATGGATGTTGATTGTGGATCCACTAAAATGAAATTCTTGACAACTTCAATATTTTCTCCATTTATCATGATGTTGCTTATTGGTCCAGTTGTGAGGATTTTTGTTTTCTTTATGTTGAGGTCTAATCCATACTGAAGGCTGTGGGCTTTGATCTTCTTCAATAAATGCTTCAAGTCCTCTTCACTTTTAGCAAGCAAAGTTGTATCATCAGCATATCGTAGGTTGTTAATCAGTCTTCCATCAGTCCTGATGCCACATTCTTCATATAGTCCAGCTTCTCGGATTATTTGCTCACCATACAGATTGAATAAGTATGGTGAAAAGATACAGCCTTGACACACACCTTCCCTGCTTTTAAACCACGCAGTATCCCCTTGTTCTGTTCGAATGATTGCCTCTTGATCTATGAACAGGTTCCACAGAACACAATTAAGTGTTCTGGAATTCCCATTCTTTGCAAAGTTATCCATAATTTGTTATGATCCACACAGTTGAATGCCTTTGCATAGTCAATAAAACATAGGTAAACATCTTTCTGGTATTTTCTGCTTTCAGCCAAGACCCATCTGACATCAGCAATGGTATCGCTCATTCCATGTTCTCTTCTGAATTTGGCTTAAATTTCTGACAGTTCTTTACCAATGTACTGCTGCAACCGTTTTTGAATTATCTTCAGCAAAATTCTACTTGCATGTTATATTAATGGTACAGCTTGATAATTTCTGCATTCTGTTGGATCACCTTTCTTTGGAATCTCTTATGGATCTCTTCCAGTTGGTTGGCCAGGTAGCTGTCTTCCAAATTTCTTGGCATAGATGAGTGAGCATTTCCAGCATTGCTTCCGTTTGTTGAAACATCTCATTAGTATTCTGTCAGTTCCTGGAGCCTTGTTTTTCACCAATGCCTTCAGTGCAGCTTGGACTTCTTCCTTCCATACCATTTGCTCTTGATCATATGCTACCTCCTGAAACGATTGAACATTGATGAAGTATTTTTGGTATAGTGACTCTGTATTCCTTCCATTTTCTTTTGATGATTCCTGCATCATTCAATATGTTGCCCACAGAAGCCTTCATAACTGTAAGTCAAGACTTGGATTTTTCCTTCAGTTCTTTCAGCTTGATAAATGCCGAGCTTGTTTTTCCCTTTTGGTTCTCTAATTCCATGTCTTTGCACATTTCATTTTAATATTTGTCTTCTCAAGCTGCTCTTTGAAATCTTCTGTTCAGCTGTTTTACTTCATCATTTCTTCCATTCGTTTTAGCAACTCTACGTTCAAGGGCAAGTTTCAGAGTCTCTTCTGACATCCATTTTGGTCTTTTCTTTCTTTCCCGTGTTTTTAATGACCTTTTGCTCTCTTCATGTTTGATATCCTTGATGTCATCCCACAACTCATCTGGCCTTCAGTCATTAGTGTTCTGTGGGTCAAATCTATTCTTGAGGTGGTCTCTAAATTCAGGTGGGATATACTCAAGGTTGTACTTTGCCTCTTGTGGACTTTTTAAAATCCTCTTGAGGTTCACTTGAACTTACATATGAGTAGTTGGCCCCTGGCCTTGTTCTGGCTGATGATATTGAGCTTCTCCATCATCTCTTTCCACAGACGTAGTTGATTTGATTCTTGTATATTCCATCTGTCGAGGTCCACATGTATAGTCATGTTTATGTTGTTGAAGAAAGTATTTCCAATGAATAAGTCGTTGGTCTTGCAAAATTCTATCATGCAATCTTTGATGTCCTTTCTATGACTAAGATCATATGTTCCAACTACTGATCCTTCTTCTTTGTTTCCAACTTTTGCATTCCAATCACAAGTAATTATCAATGCATCTTGATTGCATATTTAATTGATTTCATACTGCAGAAGTTGGTAAAAATCTTCAATTTTTTTCATCTTTGACCTTAGTGGTTGGTACGCAAATTTGAATAATAGACATATGAACTGTCTTCCTTGTGAGCATATGGATATTATCCTATCACTGACAGTGTTGTACTTCAGGAGAGAGCTTCAAATGTTCTTTTTGACAATGAATGTGACACCATTTCTCTTTAATTTGTCATTTCCGGCATGGTAGAACATATGAATATCTGATTCAAAATGGCCAATACCAATCCATTTCAGCCCACTAATGCCTAGGATATCTATCTTCAAGCATTCCATTTCATTTTTGATGACTTCTAATTTTCTTAGATTCATATTTCATGCATTCCATGTTCCAATTATTAATGGTTGCTTGCAGTTCTTTCTTCTTATTTTGAGTTGTGCCACATCAGCAAATGAAGGTCCGAAAAGCTTGACTCTATTCACCTCATTAAGGTGAACTCTACTTTGAGGAGGCAGGTTTTCCCCAGTCATATTTTAGTGCCTTCCAACCTGAGGGGCTCATCTTCCAGCCCTATATCAGACAATGTTCTGCTGCTATTTATAAGGTTTTCACTGGCCAGTTTTTTTAGAAGTAGATCACCAAGTCCTTCTTCTAATCTGTCTTAGTCTGGAAGCTCCACTGAAACCTGTCCACCACAGGTGACCCTGCTGGTATTTGAAGAAGCGGTGGCATAGCTTCTAGCATCACAGCACCACACATGCCACCACAGTACGATAAACTAACCGACAAGGGGTGATCAAATTACTATGACAAAACTGAATTGTTCATTTTTCTTCCTAAGCCTTTTTTTCCCCATTTTTCTTCCAACTTCTTTCATTCTCACATATTTTTATTATCTTTTAGAGGTAATCAGACTTCTTTTTGTTCACATTTACCTATTTTCCAGAAATCTAGATTTTAAACTTGATTGAGGTTTGTTAAATGCTTTTTTGTAGCAGTTATGATTTATAATATGCTCCCAATTGTCAATGAAAATGTATACCACTATTAAGGCTAAAAAACATAATAATGTATATTTTTATAATTTTACATTTGTTGTCCCTCTAAACTAGTATCTAAGCTTCAACTGAATATTCAGTTTAGCTGTAGAAGAAACATTTTACATGTTCTCATACTTTCTAATCTAGAATGTTCCTGAAGAGTTTGTATGCTTTTCATGCTATTTATCTTTTAATTGTACTTTTGTAACATTAATGTCCTTAGAGTCGAGTGTTTCACTAGTTTGTTAGAATTTCACGGACTTCTCAAACCTTACCTTAGTTTCATACTACTGCTTTTGAGTTCTCTGAGATTCTTTCATGGAATCTTTGAGAGAGGAATTATAGCTTTTGGGGAAATCAAGAATCACTCTTCAATCTGTCCTTAAGTATATAACATGGGTCAGCATTTCATTGAAGACTAATGAAATATATCTTAGTTTTAAGATAAAAATAACTTTATTCTCTTGATAGTCCAGTAAATTAGAACAATCAGAGGCAACATAGGGATGTATATAGTAGAAGCACCAGTCAAAATTGCAAGGATGGTATACTGTCCTCAATTTACTTGAAAATTTATGTGAGAGAAATGTATCTGGAGGAGATGGACATCATCCAAAGACTGTCTCTTCTACCTGAGAATAGCCTTTGCCACTGCAATAAATAGCAAGCTTGAGCTAGGTCTATGCAGCCCAAAATGAAGTAGAGAATTAATAATTATCTGTAAATCTGGATTACCATCTGGATCTTTTGAGGCATCAATCTATTTTTTTACTGTTCTACCACTAGGGCATGGCCCTGGTGCGACTGGCCAAATTTGCACTTTGTTAAATTTGACTTGTATGAGATTTCTATGAAATCCCCTTTCAAAGGGATAATTTAAGGTCTCTCACTGAAGGAGCAAGCAACACAGACTCCCACATTGTCCTATATGCTGAATAATGCTCTGTCATGTCAGATTGCCAATTTCTATCTAATGGTTTCATCTTCTACAAATCTTAAAAGCAAATAATTTTTTGCCATTTTTCTTAAGGTGCTTAAATACCTTTCAAATATTTGGTTGGGAGCTGAAGACTATTCCTGTCTTGCTCATCTGGGTAAAACTCATTTACTGTTTTTCCTTTTAAACTGTTAGCTCCAGTGACCTTACACACAAGTCCCAGCTGTGCATTAACATTGCTTGGGGATGTGTTTGTATCTTTTGTCTAAAAATATCCAGCTGGTAGGATTCATGATCCATGAAAGCTAATTGAAACAATTTCTCTTCAAGTTTTGGCAAGCGAAGCATGCATTATAAGCATTAATATCTATAAATTGAATTGTTAATGAATCTAGACACTAATAATGAATGCAATTTTGCAGGCTTAACTAGGAACCCTAAAATTATCAGGATCTGGAGCAGAATTTTCAATCATTTTTGCTTATTAAATAGCAAAGCTATGCTTTTAATAAGCTAATCATTTTTATTTGACCCCATAAGAGTAGCTCAGTTGATTAGAAACAGGTTTCTAAGTGCAAAACAATGTTGTTTTTCAATCACTGTTTTAACCACCAAAGCACTGAAATTTTAAGATGAATATTTGATCTCACAGCCTGTGTTCCCTAATCACATCTGTACATGCTGTTGAATGCTTTCTGAAATATTTACTTCTTCCATTGCTCCTCCATTATGCTGTATGTCTTAAATATATAAATATACCCTCTTCAGTTTTTAGAAACAGTCAGTGTCACAATCAGTTTAAACAAATGGTCTCATTTCACATACAGACATTTAAGATTACATGATTAAGCTAAAAACATTCTGAGCTTCATGGTTGCCTTTCTGATCTCTTTATTATTCTCTGACACTTAGTAACTCTTTTGATACATATTCCCATTTGAGTATTAGCTCCTAAAATTTTTGCTTTTACACCTAGTTTAAGAAGCGGCAAACTCTTATAGATAATGTTAAACACAATAGAGTGTTTTCTCCCTGGTACCGAGTGACTCTGAGATAGTAAGCCATGTATTTAGGGACGCACTTAGTGCATTTCAGTAGCTGAACACCAAATGGTTGTCAAGTGGCCTGAAAGAGTTAATGCACCTTTCTGTGCCATTTGCTTAAACAAAAAACCAAACCTGTTGCTATTGTGTTTGTTCTGAATCATAGTGACCCTATAGGACAGACTAAACTTCCCTGTAGGGTTTCCAAGGAAGTAGACTGCCACATCTTTCTTTCTTGGAGCAGCTGGTGGGTTCATACCAGGGCTTCAGACTGGTTCCAGAAGGTTCAGTCATGGCCAGTGAAGCAAAACCTGAAAAGACCTGAGTTTTTACAATTCGGGAACTCCGTAACAGTAACTAGAATGGGAAAAATTATGGATTGAAGCCCTGAGATGGGAGATTCAGAAGAGGCGTAGTGAGCCCTTTCAGGAGCCTGATGCATGAGACTGGATTATTGCCAGTAGTGTGGGGAGTGACACATGTTCAAAGCAGCGTGGTCTGCTGCCATCTTTGAGTGGGGCAGTGCCATTTCCGACTCTGCTCAAAACCCGAAGGGCAAGAGATTTTGCTACTATGCAGTGCGTATGCTGCCTTGTTTTCTACAAGGGAGATTGGGTTTCTAGCAGGGCTTCAACCCATGATTTTTCCCATTTGGGTTACCATTCCAGTTCACTCAAATTTTACAAAAATCCCAGACTGTTCCAGTTTCGCTTCCATGGCCATGACTGAACCAGGAAGAATCGGTTCGAAGCCCTGGTTTCAACTGCCAACCTTCCGATTAGCATCCAAGCACTTAACTACTGCACTGTCAGGGCTCCCTGCCCTTTACTTACTACCCAAGAATTACTTAAGCACTAGGGTGAGTGAAACAGTACCAACTAGGAGTATGTGGCACTTCTGTAAATATTATCACGGAGGTGGCTGAAATTGGGACACAAAGTACCTTATTTCTTTCCTTACAAATATTAAGAATACTGACACTTGTTTGGGCTTGAACTTTGGAAAACTAAGAAGGTGAGGTATAGAAGTTGAGTCTGATAGTGAATTTGATTATTTTGGTCATTGCTTCAAAGGTTATGGGTGGGGACTTTTGCAGAAAGGGAAAGGGTTTGTTAGAATTCTTTACTCTTTTGGTAAAATCTTTTGACGAGCCTAAGTGTTTAATTTTTGGAAAGTCCCAGTTATCTAATTTGTCTTCTGTTGCTCATGCATTTTTAGTTGTTTGATAGACTATTATGCTGAAAATTAGGTCCCCTAGTTTTGTCCCTGTGTTATCTTCAAGAAACTTTATTGTTAGCTTTAACATTTAGGCCTTTGATCCATTTTGAGTTAGTTTTTGTTCATGATGTGAGGTATGGATCTTGTTTAATTTTTATGGAAATGGATATCCAGTTTTGCCAGCACCACCATTTGTTAAAGAGAATGTTTCTTCCCCATTGAATGGACTTCGACCTTTTGTCAAAGGTTAGCTGCCCCTAGATGGATGGATTTAATTCTGGGTTCCCAGTTCTATTCCATTGACCTATATGTCTGTCATTAAATCTGTACCAGGCTGTTTCGATTACATGACTGTATAGTGAGTTTTGAGACTGGGAAGTGTGAGGCCTCCTACTTTGTTTTTCTTCTTCAATATTGCTTTTCCTGTTCGGACCTCTTTCTTTTGCATATAAAGTTAGAGATTAGTTTTTCTATTTGATTAAAGAATGTTGTTGGTATTTGGATCAAGATTGCATTATATCTATAGATCACTTTGTGTAGTATTGACATTTTCACAATGTTTAGTCTTCCAATCCAATGTTTAGTCTTTCCATTTATGTAGGTCTCTTTTGGTTTCTTGCAATAGTGTTTTGTACTTTCCCTTGTATAAGTCTTTTACGTCCTGGTTATGTTTATTCCTAGGTATTTTATCCTTCTGAGGGCTATTGCAGGTGGTATTGTTTTCTTGATTTCTTTTTTGGAGTTCTTGTTAGTGTAGAGGAACCCAACTGATTTTTGTGTGTTGATCTTGTACCCTGACACTTTGCTGAATCTTTCTGTTAGTTCCAGTAATTTTCTTGTGGAGTCTTGGGGATTTTCTATGTATAGGGTCATGTCATCTGCAAATAAGGATAGTTTTTCCTCCTTTCCAATTTGGATACCCTTTAATTTCCCTTTCTTGCCTTAGTGCTCTGGCTAGGACTTCAGTACAATATTAAATAAGAGTGACGATAATGGGCATCCTAGTCTCATTCCTATTCTCAAGGAGAGGGCTTTCAGTCTTTCTCCATTGAGAATAATGTTGGCTGTTGGTTTTGCATATATATCCTTAATTATGTTGAGGAATTTCCCTTCTAATCCTATTTCACTGAGAGTGTTGGATTTTATCAATTGCCTTTTCTACACTGATTGAGATAATCATTTGATTCCTTTGTTTTATTTATGTGGTGAATTACATTGATTGATTTTCCTAATGTTGAACCATTCTTGCATCCCTGGTATGAATCCCACTCGATCATAATGTATTATTTTCTTGATAATGCTGGTGAATTCTGTTGGCTAGAATTTTGTTGAGAATTTTTGCATCTATATTCATGAGTGTTTTGGTCTGTAGTTATCTTTTTTGTGTGTGTGTGTGGTATCTTGCCTGGCTTTGGTACCAGGGTTATTCTGGCTTCATAGAATGAATTAGGGAGTATTCCTTCCTTTTCTGAGTTCTGGAATAGTTCGAATAGAATTGGTATCAACTCTTCTCTGAATGTTTTTTAGAATTCTCCAGTGACGCTATCTGGGCTGGGGCTTTTTTTTGGTGGGAGGTTTTTTTTGTTTTTTTTTTAATGACATCTTCAGTTTCTTCTTTTGTTATGAGTCTGTTCAGATTTTCTACCTCTATTTGTGTTAGGTTAGGTGGGTAGAGTGTTTCTAGAAATTTGTCCATTACTTCCACTTTCTAATTTGTTGGGGTACAGTTTTTCAGAATAATTTGTTATGATCCTGTTCTGTTGTTATGTAACTAATTTCATTTTTCATTTTGGTTATTTACGTCTTCTGATTTCCTTCCTTTGTCAATTCAGCCAGTGATTTAACAATTTTATTAATCCTGTCAAAGAACCAACTTCTAGTCTTCTTGACTACCATTATTTTTCTGTTTTCTAGTTTATTTATTTCTCTCCTATCTATATCATTTCCTTTCTTCTAGTAACTGTGGTCTTCTTTTACTATTCCTTTTCTATTTTTTAAAGTTTTTGGGTTAAGTTATTGATTTTGGTCCTTTCTTCTTTTTTGACATGTACATTTTTGCTATAAATTTTCGTCTGAGCACTGCTTTTGCTGTGTTCCAAAAGTTTTGCTTTCATTCTCATTTGATTCTAAGAATTTTTTAATTTTATTTTTTATTTCTTCTGTTACCCAATAGTTTTTAAGTAAGGTATTATTCAGTTTCCCCATGTATTTAATTTTTTCCTTGTCCTCTCTGTTATTGATTTCTAGTTTTATAGCATTATGATCAGGGAGAATGCTTTGTATTATTTTGATTTTTTTAAAATTTATTGAGGCTTGCTTTGTGGCCTAAAATGTGGTCTATTTTGGACAATGATCCATGTGTGATAGAGAAGAATGTGTACTGTGCTTCTCTTGGGTGGTGTGTTCTGTATATGTCTATGAGGTTGAGTTGGTTGGTTGTGTTATTTAGATCTTCTATATCTTTGTTGAGTTTCTTTCTATTTGTTTTGTCTGTCATCAAAAATGGTGTGTTAAAGTCTCTCTTCTATTTTTGTAGAACTGTCTGTCTTTTCAATTCTGTTAGAGTTTATGTATTTTGGAGCTCTGTCATTGGGAGTGTAAATATTTATTGTTATGTCTTCTTGAAGAATTGACCCTTTAATCATTATATAATGCCCTTCTTTGTCTTTTATAATGGACTTTGACTTAAAGTCTACTTTTCCAGAGATTATTATTGCCACTCCTGCTCCTTTTTGGTTGTTGTTTGCTTGATATATTTTTACCATCCTTTGATTTTTAACCTGTTGGTGTCTTTATGTCTAGGACGTGTCGCTTGCAGACAACATATTGATGGGTCATGTTTTTTAATCCTTTCTGCCACTCTCTGTCTCTTGACTGGTGCATTTAATCCATTTACATTCAGTGTGATTATCGATAGGTATGAATTCATTGCTGCCATTTTGTTAGGCTTTTTTTTTTTTTTTTGTGGTGTTAATTTTTTCTTTGTTTTGCTTAATTTTCTGTGCTGAGTTTTTTTTTTAAATGGATTTTCTTTTCATATCCTTTGTTGTTGTTCTTTTTGTGTTTACTGAGTCTTTTTTATTTTCTTCTTCTTTATTTGGTAAGTAGATTTATTAGTTTTCTTTCTGGTTACTCTGAAATTTACCTTTACCTTCCTAAGTTGAAAACAGTCTATTATATCTTAATATTGCCGTGACTTCCTCTCCATATGGAAGTTCTATAACTACACCATTTATTCCCCCTTTTTTGATTTGAAGTTGTCATGGTTTACAGTTTAACATCTCTGGTTCCCTCTTACCAGTTTTGCAGCTTTATTTTACTTTTAAAGAGGATTCTTTATCTGAGTTGGTATATGGGTGATGCTGTCGTGTGTCTTTATCTCAGATTGTTGTCTAACGTCATTGGTTCTCTATTTGAAGGACTCCCTTTAATATTTCTTGTAAGGTTGGTCTGGTTTTTACAAATTCTCTTAATTTCTGCTTCTCTGGAAATATCCTAGTTTCTCCATCATTTTTGAAAGACAGTTTTGCTGAATATGTGATTCTTGGTTGACAATTCTTTTCTTTCAGGATTTTGTATATCCCATCCCATTGCCTTCTTGCCTGCATAATTTGTGATGAGAAATCAAGACTTAGTCTTATTGGTGCCTCATTGTAAGTGATATTTTGTTTTTCACGAGCTCCTCTCAGAATTCTTTCTTTGTCTTTGTTTGCAAAGTTTGATTTTGGTATGTCTTGGTGAATTTCTTTTGGGATCTATCCTGTATGGGGTTCATTGAGCAGCTTTTGCTCTTCCAGTCATAGAATGGTTGCTCCAACTTAGGCATTACAGCCACATCCCAAGTTAAGAAGAAGGGAGTAATACCCAAGGCAGAGGGCAAAAGTTTTCTTGCTAAGCTTATTAGGGAAGGGAAGCCCTCCTCAGGGACTTTCCACTTAATATCTCATTAGCAAATGCTATTACCTGGTCACTCTAGTTGTGAGGGAATCTAGGAAGGTGAATTTTTTTTTTTTTTTAGGTTTTTTTGAATAGCTGATGCATTTTCAAACTTAAAATGTGAACTAGTATATGGTGAAAATCTCAGTTTCGCATCATATCTCCCTCATTCTTTCACGTATGCAATGCCCCACTCTCCTACAAGTGACCACTGGTATTGTTCTCTTGTTTAGTCTTCTGGAGATTTCTTAAATGTGTGTACAAAACCCGTTGCTGTTGAGTCAATTCTGACTCATAACTACCCAATAGGACACAGCAGAACTGCCACATAGAGTTTCTAAGGAGCACGTGGTGAATTCAAACTGCTGACCTTTTGGGTAGCAGCCGTAGCTCTTACCCACTATGCCACCAGGGTTTCCAAATGTATATACAAGCTGATACAAATATATGTTCTTTTCCTCCTCTCTAATTTTTTTTAACATAAGTACTGTATAAAATGAATATTTTTAACTGGTCATATAGTGACCCTAAGCAAAATAAACAATGGAAAGAAATAAATAAGCCAGGATTCTTGAGATTCTTGTAATAAGAAGGAAGGGAGAAAGGTATTAGAAACACAGCTAATAACATCTGCCACGTACTGTTTTTTGGTTTGAATTTGCAATTACCTCATTAATAATAAGATTGAATATCTTTTCATATGCTCATTAGCCATTGTGGGTTGTTTTTCTGTGAAATATTTTCCTCTTTTGCCAGTTTTTCTATTAACTTGTGATTTCTTATTAAATTGTAGGAATTATTTAAATATTCTGAATATTAATCTTTTCCTGAGTGTGTGTATGTGTGTGTATGTGTGTTGCAAACATAATCTCTTAGTCCGTAGCTTATCTTTTGTGTGTGTGTGTGTGTATGTGTGTCTTGTGATGAAGAAAACTTCTTAATTTTAATGTGGCCCAACTTTTCAGTTTTTTTAATAGCACATTTGTTCTTTTGTTTAGGAATCTTTCCCTACAGTAAAATCATAAAAATTCTGTCATAAATTATTTTCTGAAACATTAGTAGTTTTGTCTTTCACATTTAGGACTGTAATCTACCTAGAACTGATTTCTGTATTTCATGTTTTTTCCATATGGAAAGCTCACTGTCCCAATATGGGATGGATTAGTCTATGCTTTCCTTATTGATCATCAATTCCAGTTCTCTTATAAATGAAGTTTTCATATATAGGTGGGTCTATTTCTGAGTTCTTTCTTTTGTTTTGTTGGTTTGTTTTTCGATCCTTGTGCTACTACCACTGTGTCTTTATCTTGGCTTTATATTAAGTGTTGGTATTTGGCAGGGGATATTTGGTAGGGCAAGTCCCCCAAACTTGCTCTGTTTGTTAGATTTCTTGGCTATTCATGCTTTGCTTTCCATGTACATTGTAGGATCACTTTGTCAAGTTCAAGAGAAAAGCTATTAGAATTTTTTAAACTTATACATTAATTTGAGGAAGTATTACCTTCCTAAAATATACAGCTTTCCATCCTTCATATCTCTCCATTTATTTAGATCTTTCTTACTTTTAATAAAGTCTTATAATTTTTAAGTAAATCTTTTATATGTTTGCTAGATTTATTGGATATACCTTTTTTGTTCCTATTATAAATGGTATTTTATTTATTTTATTGTGAAATATTTTAAATATATAGATAAGAATAGAGAATAATATAATGAACACCTATGGGCCTATTCCCAGCTTTATAAAATGTTAGCACTATGCCTTATATGATGTTGCTGCTCCTCCTGCTCTGATTAAGTTTTATAAATACAATTACTGTTCCCTCTGTGTTCCTCTCCTAACTCATTACTCTCTCTGTCTAGTGTTTCACAAATCCAGTGTTTTTCATTTTTATACACGTTTTTATATTTCTACTACGTGTCTATGTATCTGTAAACAATATAAAACATTGTTTTGTATGTTTATAGTGTATGAATCATTGTCCTTTACGGAAGCAGTAGCTTGTTGGTATTGGTAGAAAGTAATCTCTCAAGAAAATCTTTCTACCTACAATATTATTGATTCTGATTTTTCTCATGGTTTCTCACTAAAACATCCTACATTTGGTACTTATAGTATTTTTCTCTTTGAGAACGTTCTAGAGAGGGGAAGGTGTAAAAATTTCAAATGGTTGCATGTATTTGTACCTTGTGTTTGAGCCTTATCATGTATGTGCCCCTACTGGCTTTTTCATTACATGCCAGAAATATGTGAGTTAATTATTTTAACTATATAACCCAATGACATGGAATTTTGCTGCCATTGATTTTAGGCATTTTTAACCCTTGCCTCATTCACCTACATCCTCATTTCTTACGTACATAGACAAAATAAATAAATAATAAACAAAAACATATAAAGGATAATATAAACTTTACACAGTATATTTCTTGATTTCAAATCCCGCAAACCAGTATCAGTTTGATGTTATGCATAAAGCTTCTCTTTAGCTGTATCACTGAAGGTAGAGAAGAAAGAGAGGCAAAAGTAGTCATTTTTGTTGCATAGTTGGTGATGACTGGAAGTAAATTGAAGAATTTTCTTGATTGATTTAGAGGTCTGGTTAGCGTTTCCCTGGTTGTAGATTCATCCTCTCCCAAAGTTTAAACATATTCAAGTGACATGTTGCCTACTTTGAGCTAAATATCAACCCACCTTTCTCACATTTCAAGAAATGACACATGGATACCCACTACTGTAATGCTTATTTTCCTGGTTAAGGGAACTATTTACTGCCTTGCCTGAAAATAGCTTTCCCATGGGTTAAGGAAACCAGTGCAGATTTAAATGAAGTATTTCATGGAAAACTTAAAAATTCATAAAATAAATTCCAAGTATTAAGACTTTAGTATCACATCACGTTTTCTGTATCAGTGGTGCTGTTAGACGAAATGAATCAGACAAGGATTATTTATTTTGTGGGTGATTTTAATATGACAAGTGTCAGGCGCTTTATACAAAGATAAATCTAAATAGTAAGTGACTTCCTTGCAGATTTTTATAGAATATGCTGCCCCAAGGTTGATATAATTTAAATTTCCGTTTTTTAAAATAGAAAGAATGTCTAAAATACAGAAAATAAGAATTATTGTTGTTTCAGAAGAAGATATATCTGAGAGGAGAAATTAATCCAGAAGCTAAAATAGAGCCTGGCTGCTTAGAGAATTATAAATAGAGTCATAATCATCCAATAGTTCCAAACACAAGGGGAAACTTTAATTTTAAAATTTGGGGAATTCAAACATTTTATCAGAAGAAATGAATATTTTCATTTTATTTCCTGAAAATTTCTTTTATGTAGGTTCTTGGCACAGTTAAAACACCACAATATCAAGTTCTGACTGCTAGCTTTTGCGACTATCCTGTGTATGTAGTCATGAAGCAATTATTGCACCATTCCTTTTTTCTCCATCAGAGGTAGAGAGAAAAGGATACTTAGTAGCTTGGGTGGAATCTACAAGCTCAAAGAAACATTCCTGAGTTTGGACTGCTGTACCAGTAAAGGGGAAGTTCTATGAGCTTGTCCATCTGTACCTTTTTTCTCTACTTAGGTATGCAGCAAATAACTCCTGCCATGGTTGCTTTAGCACGTAAGGGCAAAGAGAGAAAAAGCCACAGAAGCTGTTTCTTGGCTCTCCTACCTAGATAAACAATGGCCTGCTGCCTCAAAGGAGGCTGCTTTTAGAGAAAGTCAAGCTGTCTACATAACCTATGTAGGACTTCTTACAGCACTCATTTTTGTTTTTATTCTCCCCAGTTCTCCCCCTTTCTTATTTTACAATATTTATTGCCTTTATTTATTTATTTATCTTTCTTAAAAATTTTTTTTGAATAGAGAATGTTTACATAGTATTAAATCCTAAAGGGCTAAAATAGCACTCAGTGAAATGTAATCCCACCCCTATATCCAAGCCACACAGGCCTCCATTCCAGAAACAACCACTACTACCAGTTTCTCATGTGTATTTCCAGAGATCTTTCTTATGTATATGTGAATGAAATATATATACACACATACACGCGCGCACACACACACACATGCGTACCATACATACGTTCTTTTACAAAGCACGCCACACTTATGATAGCATACTTTACATGTTGTTCTGCATCTTGTTTTTTTAACTTTGCAAGAAGTCTTAGATTCATATCAGTACCTATAAAAATACAACATTCTTTTTAATGACAGCATAACATTTTGTTGTATAGAGATCTTATTTAACTATTTCCCTGTTTTCTGACATTTAAGTTGTTTTTATTTTTCTGTTATTATAAATTCTGCTGTGATGGATAACACTGTATGTTAGTGATTTCATGCACATATACATGTATCTAGGACCTGCAAGGTTAAAATCTATGTTCATTTTACTGATTTTCTCTATTATTTCTATGTTTATCTATTTCAGTGATTTCCACTCATGTATTTATTATTTCCTTCCTTCTGTTTTCTTTGAATTAAATTTTTTCTTCTTTGTTTGGCTCTTTAAGGTAGAAGCTTAAATAATTTAATTTTTTTTTCTAATATGAGCATTTAGAGTTACAGATTTCCCTTTGCAGTGCAATGGATCACTTTTATGTGGCATTTCTTGCCATGGTCTTATAACTCCCACCAAATGACTGAGTGGGACTATGCAGATGAGGTGCTTGTGGCCCACCAAGGGGATTAGATAGCCTGTTAATAATGCAAATAGGGTGCATAGCACCCTTGTGGGGGTAGGACCATGCAAATAAGGCATATGGAACCCTAATGAGGGGATTGGTCGGTTTTGCCATCCCACTAGGCTTAAAATGAGCCATCCCAGAGGCAGACGGGGGAACCTCACTACCAAGAAGAAGAGATGGGAGTGGAACACGCCCATTGAACCCAGGATCCCTGCACTGAGAACATCCTAGACCCAGGAGACAGAGAGCGAGCTGTAACAACAAAGATGGTGAGAGACAGTGAGAAGCAGTGGCAGAGAAACAGTGGCAGCAGAGGCAGCAGAACCAGGAGACCGTCAGGAGACATAGAGTGAGAAAGCTGAGCATTTTGGGCAGGAGGCTTGCTGGCAGAGTGGGGTGCCTCCGGGCATGTGGTGGAGCTAGGGTCGCTGATCCACAGAGCAAGAGAGCTGAGCACCTTCAGGCAGGATGCTTGCAGGTGAAGTGGGGTGCCTCCGGGCACTTGTGGGCAGAGCTAGGCTTGCCAACCCATGGAGCGAGAGAGATGAATACTTTTGGGCCAGGTTTTACTGGTGAAGTAGGGTGTCTCCGGACACTTTTTGGCAGAGCTAAAGAGCTTTGTAACACTTGCCTGAGCAGGGCAGAGGCCAGGCCGAGGGGCCAAAGGCCAGGGAGAAGCCTGCCTTTGGGCACAACTGAGAAGAGGCTGTCCTGATTAAAGAACTGTATCCTGAATTGTAACCTGTTACTTCCCTGATAAACCCCATAACTGTAAGTATGGTCTGTGAGTTCTTTGTGGCCATTGCAACAAATTATCTAACCCAGCAGATAAGTAGAGAGTGCTGTGGGAGGGGTGGCTGGTGTCAGAATTGGTAAAAAGATTGGAGAGAGGAGGTATGTCTAACCTCAGCTTCATAGAAATCAACCTTGGGCTGTTAATCTTGATTCTCTTTCCACTTTGAGAAGTTAGAGGAAGTCAGACACCCCCAACATGCCATTTTTACACCCTTCAAACACTACTTTAGCTGCATCCCAGTTTTTTCTTATGTTCTGTTTTTGTTACTGTATTCAGTTAAAATATTTTATAATCTTATTTGTGGTTTTTTATTTAGCCTATGTGTTATTTAGAAGTGTGTTATTTTAATTCCAAACACCTTTTTGTTATTGATTTCTAATTTGATTCTGTTATGGTTAGAACACAAACTGTATAATTTCAAATTTTTTAAGTATTAAGGATTATATACACTTATTGAAACATAGCATATAAATTAGTGAATGTTCCTTCTGCAATTGAAAGTAATGTGTATTCTGCAGTTTTGTGATGTATGGTTTTATAACTATCAAGTTGGTTGTTGAAGTCTTCTAACCTTTTACTTACTGTTTTGTGTAATTGTTCTATCAACTACTGAGAGAGAGATATTAAAATTTCTCAGTTAAGATTGTGGGTTTGTCTCCATTAATATTTCTGTAAGTATTTGGAAATGTGTTTTGAAGCTCAATTATGAAGTAGGTGCATATTAACTATTGTTAAGTCATCGTTATGAATTTACCTTTCATCGTTATGAGATGTCTTTCTTTTCTCTGGTAGTTGTCTTTGTTCTGAGGTCTACTTTGTCTGATTTTAATATCACCAATTGAGCTTTCTTATGCTTAATGTTTCCATGGTATATATTTTCATTGTTTTACTTTTAGCCTGTTTGTATTTTTATATTTAATGTACATCTCTTGTAAACATATAATTGGTTCTTGTTTTTTATTTAGTCTGACAATTTGTTACTTCTAATGGGAATGTTTCATCCAATTGCATTTAATTTTTGTAAGCTTTGGCTTAAGTACCACTTTGCTATTTGCTTTCTTTTTGTTTCAGCTCTTCTTTGTCCATTTTGCTTCCTTTCCTGTCTTCTTTTGAATAATACTTTTTAGTACATTTTTTCCCTCTATTGGTATATTAGCTATATCTTTTGTATTACTGTTCTAGTGGTTACTCTAGGGTTTATAACATTCATCTTTAATTTATCACAGTCTGCCTTCCAATAATATTGTACTGCATCCCATACAACTTTATATCTCCTACTATTCTTTTTTTTTTTTTTTTTTTTGTTATCTTGCATTTTACTTTTATATATGCTATGTCTTAGTTACCTGGAGCTCCTGTAACAAAATATACTACAGGTAGGTGCCTTTAGAGAACAGAAATTTATTGTCTTACAGTTCAGAAGCTAGCAGTCCAAATTCAGGGCATGCATGACTCTACTAGGACGTCCTTCTTTGTCTATTTCAGCATCCAGTAGATGTGGCATTCCTGGACTTGGAGATGCATCTACCAGGTGTGTCTGTCTTCATATGGTGTCTTCCCCCCAGTGTTTCTCTGTCTATAACATAACAACACAAAACCCCTATTTTCTCCCTGACAGAGTGGGATAAAAATGTGGAACAAAATTCAAATTCACAAAAAAAGACTAGACTCGATGGTCTGTTGGAGACTGAGGGAACCCCTGAGACTATGGCCCCCGCACACCCTGCTAACTCAGAACTGAAGCTACTCCCGAAAGTCCACCTTTTAGCCAAAAATTAGACAGGCCTATACAACAAACAGTAACACACATGAGGAAACTGCTCCTTAGTTCAATCAAGTATTCGGGACCAAATGGGCAACACCCGTCCAAAATCAAAGACCGGAAGGCAGAAAGGGACAGGAAACCTGGACAAATGGACGTGGGGAAACTGGGGTGGAAAGGGAAAGGGGGAGAGTGGTGATACATTGTGGTGATACATTGCAGGGATTGCAAGCAATGTCACAAAACAATTTGTGTATAAATTTTTTGAATGAGAAACTAATTGTCTCTGTAAACTTTTGCCTAAAGCACGCACGTGCACACACATACACACACACGCACACACACAATAAAGCAAAACAAAAAAACCTATTTCCAAGCAGGTCTTATTTACAGGTTGTAGGGGTTGGTATTTCATGTTTTGGGGGACACACAGTTCAATTCATAACATGCTATAAAACCCAATGTACCATGTTTAAGGAAATTAGGATATAAAAGGAAAAATGTATATTTACCCACACATTTTCCATTTCCAGTGCTCTTCATTCCTTTGTATAGATCTGAATTTACATCTGACATCTTTTGCTTCAGCCTGAAAAATTTCCTGTAACCTTTCTTGTAGTACAGGTCTTCTGGCAACAAGTTATCTCAGCTTCTGTCTGAATATGCCTTTAAATACTTCGTTCTCATGGTTTTCAGCAGTATGAGAATGCCCTGTTGCTTTCTGATTCTAAATTATTCTTCACCCCAAAATTTTTATGAGTATAGAGAAGTGGTTGGGCTAGGCTTTATTGTTGCTTACTTAAAACCCATTGCTATAGAGTCGATTCCAACTCAGAGAGACCCTGTAGGACAGAGTAGAACTGCCCCACAGGGCAAGGAGAGGCTGGTGGATTCGAACTGCCAACCTTTCGGTTACCAGCCAAGCTCTTAGCCACGGTGCCACCAGGGCTCCTTATTTACATAAAATAAAACTCACTCTTTTAAAGTGAACAGTTTCATATGTTCTAACAACTGTATATAGAGGTATAACCAACACTACAAAAATACAGAATATTTTCATTACCCCAGAAAGTTCCTTTGTGCCTCTTTCCAATTAATCCCTACTTTTCTTTCATTTACCATAATGCTTTTGCGATTCATTTATGTTTTAGCATGTATCAGTACTTCATTCCTTTATATTGCTGAGTGGTATTCCATTAAGGAGTCTTGGTAGTGTAGTGGTTAAGCACTTGGGTGCTAACCGAAAAGTTGGCGGTCGAACTCACCAGCTGCTGCACAGGAGAAAGATGTGACAGTCTGCTTCCATAAAGATTTACAGCCTTGGAGACCCTGTGAGGCAGTTCTACTCTGTTTTATAGGGTCACTATGAGTGAGAATCAACTTGACCGCAACAGGTTTGGTTTTTTGGTTTAGTATTCTATTGTATGTCTGTGTCACAGTTTATTTATCCATTCCCCACTTGATGGACATTTGTGTTGTTTCCAATATATGCCTGTTATGAATAAACTTCCTGTGAAGATTTGTTCACAGAAGTTTGTGTGGACGTATATTTTCTTTTTCTTGTAAATACCTAGAAGTGGAATTGCCAGGTCATATCCTTGGTGATACAGTGGTTAGGTGCTCAACTACTAACCACAAAGTCTGCAGTTTGAACCCACCATCTGCTCTGCCAGAGAAAGATGTGGCAGTCTGCTTCCATAAAGATTACAGCCTTGGAAACCCTACGGGCCAGTTCTACTCTGTCCTATAGTGTTGCTATTAATCAGAATTGACTTGATGGCAATGGATTTTTTTTTTTTTTTAATGTTGAGTGTATGCTTAAGTTTATAAGAAATTACCAAATTGTTTTCCGAAGAATTTGTACTATCTTACATTCCCACCGTAAGTGTACAAGAATTCCAGTTTTTCCATATCCTCGCCAGTATTTGGTAGTGATAGTCTTTTTAGTTTTAGCTATTCTAGTAGGTGTATCCCATTGCCGTTGAGTCGATCCCGACTCATGGTGATCCTGGGTTAAGTGCTACAGCTGCTAACCAAAGGGTTGGCAGTTGGAATCCGCCAGGTGCTGCTTAGAAACTCTATGGTGCAGTTCTGCTCTGTACTATAGGGTGGCTATGAGTCGGAATCGACTCGACGGCAATGAGTTTGGTTTTAGTTTATTTTTTTTTGTAGGTATATAGTAGGATCTCCTTGTGGTTTTAATTAGCATTTCCCTGATGACTAACGATTTTAACATCTTTTTATATGCATATTAGCCATTTATATATCTTGTTTTATGAGGGGTCTGCTCTAAGTTTTTTGCGCATTTTTAAATTTGGTTATTTGCCTTATTGAGTTCTTAGAATTTTTTATATATTTCAGATACAAGTCCCATATCAGAGGTGTGCTTTGCAAATATTTTCTCTTGGTCTGTGGCTTGTGTTTTCATTTTCTTAATTTTGTTTTTGGAAGAACAGGACTTTTAAATTTTGGCAAAGGCGAGTTTAATAATATGTTTCTTTTATTGGTCTTTTTGTTTGTTTGTTTTTTATAAGTCTATTTGTAACCTAAGGTCACAGAAATTTTCTCCTATGTTTTCTTCAAGAAGTTTCATAGTTTTACCTCTTACATTTATGTTTATGATCCATTTGGAGTTAATCTGTGAATATGGCATGAGGTATGACTTGAGGTTCATTTTCTTGCATTTAGTTACAGGCATGGAGTCCTGGTGGTGCACTGGTTAAGAGCTAAGCTGCTAACCAAAAGGTCGGCAGTTAAACCACCAGCTCCTCCTTGGAAACCCTATGGGATAGTTCTACTCTGTCCTGTTCGGTTGCTATGAGTTGAAATCAATTCCACAGAAACAAGTTTTTTTTTTTTTTTTTTTTCCTAGATAGGCATACCTCATTTTATTACACTTCACAGATACTCTGTTTTTTTACAAATTGACGTTTGCAGCAACCCTGCGACGAGCAAGTCTATCAGCACCATTTTTCCAACAGCATGTGCTCACTTCATGTTTCTGCGTCACATTTTGGTAATTCTCACAATATTTCAAACTTTTTCTCTATTACTATATCTGTTATGGTTGTCTGTGGTGATTTTTAATGTTACTATTGTAACTGTTTTGGTGCACCAAGAAGCATGCCCATTTAAGACTGTAAAGTTAATCGATAAATGTTGTGTGTGTTCTGATTGCTCCACCGACTGGCTGATTCCCTCCCCCCATCTCTTGCCATCTTCTCAGGCCTCCCTATTCCCTGACACATGAAATTAGGCCAATTAATAACCCTGTAATGGCCTCTGAGTGTTCAACTGAAAGGAACAGTCACATGTCTGTCACTTTAGATCAAAAGCTGGAAATGATTAAACTTAGTGAGGAAGGCATGTCAAAAGCAAAGATAGGCTGAAAGCTAGGCCTCTTGTGCCAAACAGTTAGCCAAGTTGTGAATGCAAAGGAGAAGTTCTTGAAGGAGATTAAAAACACTACTCCAGGGAACACACCAATGATAAGAAAGCTAAACAGCCTTATTGCTGATATGAAGAAAGTTAGTGGTGTGGATATAGAAGATTAAAGCAGCCACAATATTCCCTTAAACCAAAGCCTAATCCAGAGCAAGGCCCTAACTCTCTTCAATTCTATAAAGGCTGAGGAGAGGTGAGGAAGCTGCAGAAGAAAGGTTTAAACCTGGCAGAGGTTGGTTCATGAGGTTTTAGAAAAGAATTCATCTCCGTAACATAAAAGTGCAAGGTGAAGTTGCAAGTGCTGATGTAGAAGCTGCAGCAGTTATCCAGAAGACCTAGCTAAGATAGTTGATGAAGGTAGCTACACTAAATAACAGGTTTTCAATGCAGATGAAACAGCCTTATATTGGAAGAAAATCCATCTAGGACTTTCATAGCTAGAGAGAAGAAGTTGAAGGCTGACTTCAAAGCCTCAAAGAATGGGCTGACTGTCTTGCTAGGAGTTAATACAGCTGGTGACTTGAAGTTGAAGCCAATGCTCATTTACCATTCCGAAGTTTCTAGGGCCATTAAGAATTATGCTAAATCTATTCTGCTTGTGCTCTATAAATGGAACAACAAAGCCTGGATGACAGCACATCTGTTTGCGACATGGTTACTAAATATTTTAAGCCCACTGTTGAGACCTACTGCTCGGAAAAAAAGATTTCCTTTCAAAATATTACTGCTCATTGACAATGAACCTGGTCACCCAAGAGCTCTGATGGAGTTGTACAAGGAGATTAATGTTGTTTTCCTGCCTGCTAACACAACATCCATTCTGCAGCCCATGGATCAAGGAGTAAATTTTGTAAGGCTATAGCTGCCATAGATAGTGATTCCTCTGATGGATCTGGGCAAAGTAAATGGAAAATCTTCTGGAAAGGATTCACCATTCTAGATGCCATTAAGAACATTCATGATTCATGGGAGGAGGTCAAAATATCATCATTAGCAGGAGCTTGGAAGAAGTTGATTCCAACCCTCATGGATGACTTTGAGGGGCTCAAGACTTCAATGGAAGAAGTAACTGCAGATGTTCTGGAAATAGTAAGGAACTAGAATTAGAAGTAGAGCCTGAAGATGTGGCTAAATTGCTCTAATGTCATGATAAAACTCTAATGGGTAAGTTGTTTCTTATGGATGAGCATAGAAAGTGGTTTCTTGAGATAGAATCTATTCCTGGTGAAGATGCTGTGAACATTGTTGAAATGAAAACAAAGGATTTAGAATACTATATATCCTATTACATAAACTTAGTTGATGAAAGCAGTGGATGAAAATGCTTATGCTAATAAATTTGAAAATTTAGTAGAAAAGAACACATTACTAGAAAATCATAGCTTAACACAGCTGACTCTAGATAGAATCAAAAATCTTTTTAGTCCTATGACTATTTAAAAAATTAAATCTATGCTAAAATATCTTTCCACAAAGAAATGTGCAGGCCTAGATGGCTTTAGTTGCAAGTTTTTCCAAACATTCAACAAGAAATCATTCAAATCTTTTACATACTCTTTTAGAGATTACCTGAAGAAGGTGTGTTCCTCATTTTGTTTTCTTAATCTTGATACAAAAAATCTGGTTAGCAAACACTTCAAGGGACAGAATAGCAGGGGTGGGAGTATGGGGACCATGGTTTCAGGGGACATCTAGGTCAGTTGGCATAACAAAGTTTATTAAGAAAATGTTCTGCATCCCACTTTGGTGAGTGACATCTGGGGTCTTAAAAGCTAGCAAGCGGCCATCTAAGATGCATCAATTGGTCCCAACCCACTCGGAGCAAAAGAGAGTGAAGAACACCAAAGACCCAAAGAAAATCTTAGCCCAAGAGACAGAAAGGGCCACATAAACCAGAGACTCCATCAGCCTGAGACCAGAAGAACTAGATGGTGCCCAGCTACCACCAATAACCGCCCTGACAGGGAACACAACAGAGATTCCCTGATAGAGCAGGAGAAAAGCGGGGTGCAGAACTCAAATTCTAGTAAAAAGAGCAGATCTAATGGTCTAACTGAGACTGGAGGGACCCCGGAAGACATGGCCCCCAGACTCTCTGTTAGCCCAAAACTAAAACCATTCCTGAGGCCAACTCTTCAGACAAAGATTAGACTGGACTATGGGACATAAAATGACACTCATGAAGGGTGTGCTTCTTAGCTCAAGTAGATACATGAGACTAAATGGGCGTCTCCTGTCCAGAGGCGAGATGAGAAGGCAGAGAGGATCAGGAGCTGGTTGAATGGACACAGGAAATCTGGGGAGGAAAGGAGGAGTGTGCTGTCACAGTATAGGGAGAGCAAGTAGGGTCACATAATGATGTGTGTATAAATTTTTGTATGAGAAACTAACTTGAATTGTTAACTTTCACTTAAAGCACAACATAAAAAATAACAACAACAACAAAAATCTGGTCAGGACAGTTTCAGAAAGGAAAGGTACAGGTAAATATCCCTTATGAATAAAACCAAACCAAAACAGTTGCCTTCAAATCAATTCTAACACCAGCAACCTCATGAGTTGCAAAGTAGAACTGTTCCGTTGGGTTTTCAAGGCTATGACCTTTGGGAAGCAAATTGCCAGACTCTTCTTCTGAGGTGCCTCTGGGTGTACTGAGCAACCTTTCAATTAGTAGTTGAGCATTTAACCCTTCACACCACCCAGAGACTCCTCCCTCAAGAATGTGGATGTAAAAACCTGAGCACACATAATGAGAGACACAGTAATTTGCAGATTAAGTCTGGTCTATCCTCTCCTCTCCGGGAGTGTGGGCAAATCCAGCTTTACATGGGATCCATGCCACCAAGGAGGTGGGGTGTGACTTGTAGAAAACCAAAGCTTTCCTATAGTTTAGAACTTGCCTTTTTCATGATTCAGTGTTCAATTAGTTGCTAGAATCCTTTGACTGGTTTCTAGGGTTCTGACTAACTTGGTTCTGCCAGTTTCTGCCTTTTTTTTTTTTTTTGGTGTTTTGTTGGGGGTGGGGGAACAGTAGCATGGAGTTGTTCACACTGCCATATTTCCAAGGTGTCTTCTAAACATTTATTGAAAGCCTTAAAGAATACCCAAATAAATGAAGAGAGATATCAAGGATATTATTGAGGCAAGTAAGAATTTCCAGCAGAAGTTCATTTCTGATCATGTTTGGATTACATGTATACATCATGTATATGTGCATATTTATTTCTTAAGTAATTGGTTTACTACCTAATGCACATTATGAATTATGTAACTGACAAAGTTACTAGAAAATTGAGCCAGATCTATAACCTACCTATAGCGAACATGTATACCTGCAATACAGAATGTTATTTATGACTTCATTCTGCTTTCACCCTTGGTTTTCTCTCACATTTAATTTATGTTTTATTGTTATTGAATGTATTTTTTCAAGCTGTCTTGAATTCTTTCTGGAATAAGGTAGGGTATAAACCAATAAACCCAAAAGTTATAACATTACCTACAGAAGCTGAACAGTTGGTAGAGCTGCCAAACAAAATGAGATCAGTTATATCTTCTGTAAAGTCACTGTTTTTATTTCAGTAGAGAACAATGCATAGTGGCATTAATAAATTTTTATATATGAACTTAAGGAAGAGAATTTGACTTTTGGGGTTAGTGAACATATATCAGATAGCTTAGCCAGCACACTTCTTCTGGAATTTTCCTTCCCCATTCACATATTTATCAAACTTCTTGGTCCCAGGTGTGTGGTTCAGGGATTACTAACTGTCTGGCTCAACTTGGACTCATGATCGTTCCACACCCACTTAGCCAGAATTAATTTGTCAAGGGGTAGAAACCTGATTTAGATGGATCAATGAGAACCTTTAATGAGCGTTTTAGATTTGGGACTGAAAGAGTAGAGTTGGAAATGGGAAATGTAAAACTACCTAGCTCTAGGAAGCCATGTTTTCTTTTTAGAGGAAAAGCCAGTCTGCAGTGATTAAAGCGTTAAGCTGGTCCATGGAAACAAAAGAGAGATGAGAAAGAAGTCAGAGTCCCAGCCTTGTCACTGTCTTTCTCTTCTTTTTACAATTCTTCCTTGCATTCAGTGAGGTACCCCAGTATCATTTTAGTAAATTCTTCTTTTTGTTTAAGCCAGTTCAAGATAGTTTTGGTCACTTATGACTAGAAGCACCCTATCTAATATAGTTAGTTATAGGCAAGATTAGTAGTAGGAAGTACATGTTCATATAGAATCCACATCATCACCCTAAGCTGCCTAAACCTGAAAGTCGGCCCAAATACATGAACATTTTATTCTTCATGTTGAACCATGCAAATTCTTTAGGCACATTGATGAGCAGATAAGATTGATTAACTTTTTTTTTTTTAAGTGTACTTTAGATGAAGGTTTACAGAACAAACTAGTATCTCATTAAACAGTTGGTACACATTTTATGACTTTGGTTAACAACCCCACACTGTATCAACACTCTGCCTTCTCGACTTTGGGTTCCCTATTACCAGCCTCCTGCCTTCTAGTCCTTGTCCCTGGGCTGTTGTGCCCTTTAGTCTCGTTTTGTTTTATGGACCTGTCTAATCTTTGGCTAAAGGGTAATCCTCGAGAGTAACTTCATTATTGAGCTAAAAGGATGTCCGGGGGCCATACTTCCAGAGTTTATCCAGTCTCTGTCAGGTCAGTAAGTCTGGTCTTTTTTTGTGAGTTAGAATTTTGCTCTACAGCTTTCTGCAGCTCTGTCTGGGACCTTCTGTTGTGATCCCTGTCAGAACAGTCAGTGGTGGTAGCCGGGCACCATCTAGTTGTACTGGACTCAGTCTAGTGAAGGCTGTGGTGGTTGTGGTCCATTAGTCCTTTGGACTAATCTTTCCCTTGTATCTTGTTTTCTTCATTCTCCCTTGCTCCCAAAGGGGTGAGACCAGTGGAGTATTTTAGATGGCCGCTCACAGCCTTTTAAGTCCCCAGACGCTACTCACCAAAGTAGAATGTAGAACATTTTCTTTATAAACCATGTTATTCCAGTTGAACTAGATGTTGCCCGAGACCATGGTGACCACAGCCCTAAGCCCAGAAATTCGGTCCCTCAGGGAGTTTGGATGTGTCTATGGAGCTTCCATGACGTTGCCTTGCACAAGTCGTGCTGGCTTCCCCAGTACAGTGTACTGTCTTACCCTTCACCAAAGTTATCACTTACCTATTGTCTATTTAGTGTCCCCCCCTCCCAACCCTCCCATCCCTCATGACCATCAAAGATTATTTCTTTTTGTGTGTAAACCTTTTCATGAGTTTTTACAGTAGTGGTCGTGTACAATATCTGTCCTTTTGTGATTGACTTATTTCACTCAGCATAATGCCCTCCAGATTCATCCATGTTATGAGATGCTTTCAGATTCATCATTGTTCTTTATCATTGCATAATACTCCATTGTGTGTATGTACCATAGATTGTTTATCCATTCATCTGTTGATGGGCATCTAGGTTGTTTCCATGTTTTTGCTATTGTGGACAATGCTGCAGTGAACATGGGTATGCATATGTCTGTTAGTGTGATGACTCTTATTTTTCTAGAATATATTCCTAGGAGTGAGATTGCTGGATCATATGGTATTTCTATTTCTAGCTTTCTAAGGAAGCACTGTATCATTTTCCAAAATGGCTGTATCATTTTGCATTCCCCCCAGCAGTGAATAAGAGTTCCAATCTCCCCGCAGCCCTTCCAACATTTGTTATTTCCAGTGTTTTTGATTAGTGCCAGTAATGCCGGGGTGAGATGGTATCTCATTGTGGTTTTGATTTGCATTTCTCTAATGCCTAGTGATAACGAGCATTTCCTCGTGTGTCTTTTGGCCACTTGAATGTCTTCTTCAGTGAAGTGTCTGTTCATTTACTTCGCTCAATTTTTAGTAGGATTTTTTGTCTTTTTGTTGTAGAAGTGTTGGATTTTCTAGAAGATTTTAGAGATTAGACTTTTGTCTGACTTGTAATGGCCAAAAATTTTTTCCCAGTCTGTACGTTCTCTTTTTACTCTTTTGGTGAAGTCTTTTGATGAACAAAAGTGTTTAATTTTTGAAGATTCCGGTTATCTAGCTTATCTTCTGGAGTTTTATGTTGTTGGTTATGGTTTGTATCCTGCTAATGCTGTGTATTAGAGCCTCTAGAGTTGATCCTATCTTTTCTTCTATGAACTATGTAGTTTTTGGCTTTACATTTAGGTCTTCGATCTATTTTGAATTAGTTTTTATATATGGTGTGAGGTATCGATCCTGTTTCATTTTTTGGCAGATGAACATCCAGTTTTGCTGGCATCATTTGTTAAAAAGACTGTCTTTTCCCCATTTGATGGACTTTGGGCCCTTGTGGAAGACCAGGTGACCATAGGTGGATGTATTTACATCTGGGTTCTCAATTCCGTTCCATTGGTCAGTGTATCTGTTGTTGTACTCATACCAGGCTGTTTGGACTACCGTAGCTGTATTGTAGGTTCTGAGGTCAGGTAGTGCGAGTCCTCCTACTTTATTCTTCTTCTCTAATAGTGCTTTACTTTTTACTTATCCGGGGCTTCTTGCCTTTCCACATAGAGTTAATGATTAATTTTTTTTTCTCTTTAAAGAATGTTGTTTGTATTTGGATTGGGATTGCATTGTTTTTGTAGATTGCTTTGGATAAAATTGTCATTTTCACAATGTTGAGTCTACCTGGCCATGAGCATCGTACGTTTTTCCATTTACATAGATCTCTTCAGGTTTCTTGCAGTACTGTTTTGTAGTTTTCTTAGTATAGGTCTTTTACATCCCTGGTTAGATTTATTCCTAAGTATTTTATTTTTTTAGGGGCTATTATAAATGGTATTGTTTTCCTGATTTCCTTTTCATCATTCTCTTTATTGGTGTATAGGAATCCAACTGATATCTGTATGCTTATTTTGTATCCTGCTAGTGTACTGAAACTTTCTATTAGTTCCAGTAGTTTTCTCATGGAGTCTTTTGGGTCTTCTATGTATAGTGTCATATCATCTGCAAATAGGGACAGTTTAACTTCTTCTTTACCAATTTGGATGCCCTTTATTTCTTTTTCTTGCTTTATTTCTCTAGCTAGGACTTCTAGCACAATGTTAAATAGGAGCGGTGAAAAGGGCATCATTGTCTCGTTCCTATTCTCAAGCGGAATGTTTTCAGCCTCTCTCCATTAAGAATGATGTTGGCCAATGATGAATCTGTGAAGCATCTCCTAACGTGGATGAAACTGGAGGACATTATGCTGAGTGAAATAAAAGGACCAATATTGTATGAGATCTCTACTGTAAAAACTCATGAAAAACTTTAAACACAAAAAGAAACAATCTTTGTTGATTACGAGGGATGGGAGGGGTGCAGGGGGATGGAATTAAATAGACAATAGATAAGTGGTAACTATGGTGAAGGGTAAGACTGTACACTGTACTGGGGAAGCCAGCACGACTTGTGCAAGGCAAGGTCATGGAAGCTCCATAGACACATCCAAATTCCCTGAGGAACAGAATTGCTGGGCAGGCGGCTGTGGGGACCACAGTCTCGGGAAACATCTAGCTCAGTTGGTATAACAAAGTTTATAAAGACAATGTTGTACATTCTACCTTGGTGAGTAGCATCTGGGCTCTTAAAAGCCTGTGAGAAACCATCTAAGATACTCCATTGGTCTCACCCCTTCGGGAGCAAGGGAGAATGAAGAAAACAAGATACTAGGGAAGATTAGTCCAGAGGACTAATGGACCACAACTACCACGGCCTCCTCCAGACTAAGTCCAGTCCAACTAGATGGTGCCCAGCAACCACCACTGACTGCTCTGACCGGGATCACAACAGAGGGTCCCAGACAGAGTTGGAGAAACATGTAGAACAAAATTCTAACTCTTAAAAAAAGACCAGACTTACTGGCCTGACAGAAACTGGAGAAACCCTGAGAGCATGGCCCTCAGACTTCCTTTTAGCTCAGTAATGAAATCACTCCCAAGGTTTACCCTTCAGCCAAAGATTAGACAGCCCCATGAAACAAAATAAGACTAATGGGGCACAGAAGTCTAGGGACAAGGACTGGAAGCAGGAGGGGACAGGAAAGCTGGCATTAGGGAACCCAAGTTTGATAAGCAACAGTGTTGACATGTGGTGGGGTTGTTAACCACTGTCATAAAACAATATGTGTACTAACTGTTTAATGAGAAACTATTTGTTCTGTAAACCTTCATCTAAAGTACAAAAAAAAGAATGATGTTGGCCATTGGTTTTGCATAGATGCCCTTTATTATGTTGAGAAATTCCCCTTCTATACCTATTTTATTGAGAGTTTTTATCAGGAATGGGTGTTGGACTTTGTTGAATGCCTTTTCTGTGTCAATTGAGATGAGCATGTGATTCTTTTCTTTCCTTTTATTTACGTGGTGGATTACGTTGCTTGATTTTCTAATGTTGAACCATCCTTGCATACCTAGTATGAGTCCTACTTGGTCATGGTGTATTATTTTTTTTTATATGATGCTGAATTCTATCGGCTACAGTTCTGTTGAGAATTTTTGCATCTATATTTATGAGAGATATTGGTATGTAATTTTCTTTTTTTGTGGTGTCTTTGCATGGTTTGGTATCAGGGTTATGCTGGCTTCATAGAATCAATTCAGAAGTGTCACTTCCATTTCTGTGTTCTGAAATAGTCTCAGTAGTACTGGTGTAAGCTCTTCTCTGAATATTTGGCAGAATTCTCCAGTGAAGCCATCTGGTCCAGGGCTTTTTTTTTTTTGTTGGGAGCTTTTTAAATTACCTTTTTAATATCCTCTCTTGTTATGGGTCTGTTCAGATTTTCCACATCACTTTGTTGTAGTTTGGGTAGGTAGTCTGTTTCTAGAAATTTATCCATTTCCTCTAGGTTTTCAAATTTGTTGGAGTATACTTTCTCATAATAGTCTGTTATGATCCTTTTTATTTCATTTGGGTCTGTTGTAATGTCCCCCATTTCATTTCTTATTTGGTTTATTTTCGCCCTCTCCTGTTTTTGTTTTGTCAGTCTGGCCAGTGGTTTGTCGATTTGGTTGATCCTTTCAAAGAACAAACTTTTGGTTTTGTTGATTATTTCTGTTGTTTTTCTATTCTCTGTTTCCTTTATTTCTTCTCTGATCTTTATTATTTCCTTTCTTCTGGTGGCTGTGGACTTTTTTTGCTCTTCTCTATTTGTTGGGGTTGTGTAGTTAATGTTTTGATTTTGTCCCTTTCTTCTTTTTTGATGTGTGCATCTATTGCTATAAATTGTCCTCTGAGGACTGCCTTTGCTGTGTATCAAAGGTTTTGGAATGATGTATTTTCATTCTCATTTGATTCTAGGAATTTTTTGATTCCATCTCTGATTTTTTCTATTACCCAGTGGTTTGTAAGCAGGGTGTTACTTAGTTTCCGTGTGATTGATTTTTTTTCCTTGTTCTTCCTGTTGTTAATTTCTACCTTGATGGCATTGTGGTCAGAGAAGATACTTTGAATTATCCCAACGTTTTGGATCTTGTTGAGGGTTGGTCTGTGGCCTAAGATGTGGTCTATTCTGGAGAATGTTCCATGTGCATTGGGAAAGAATGTGTACTCTGTGTCTGTTGGGTGTAGTGTTCTATACATGTCTATGAGGTCGAGTTCGCTGATTGTGCCATTTAGGTCTCCTGTGTCTGTTGAGTTTCTTTCTAGATGTTCTGTCTTTTACCAGGAGTGGTGTGTTGAATTCTCCTACTATTATGGTGGAACTGTCAATTTCTCTTTTCAGTGTTGTTAGAGTTTGTTTTATGTGCTTTGGAGCCCTATCATTGGGAGTGTAGATGTTTATTATGGTTATGTCTTCATATGTATCGTCCCTTTAATCATTATATAGTGCCCTTCTTTGTCTTTTATGGTGGATTTCGTTTTAAATTCTATTTTATCTGAGATTAGTATCGCCACTCCTGCTGTTTTTGGTAGCTATTTGCTTCATATATTTTTTCCATTCTTGGATTTTTAATAAATTTACATCTTTGTTTCTAAGGTGTGACTCTTGTAGATGGCATGTTGATGGATTCTGTTTTTTTATCCATCCTGTCACTCTCTGTCTCTTTATGGGTGCATTTAGGCCATTTACATTCAGTCTAATTATTGACAGGTGTGAGTTTATTGCTGTCATTTTGTAGTGCTTTTCTTGTTATGCTGATGTTTTCTTTGTTCCTCTTACTATCCTGTGCTGAATTCCTTTTGTTTGTGGATTTTTTTTATTTCATTTGTTTTTATAATTTTTGTTTTTACTGAGACTTTATGTTTTTCTTCTTTGTTTCAATGAGTAGGTTTGTTAACATTCTTTGTGGTTATCTTGAAATTTACCCTTATCTTCCTAGGTTTGAAGCAGTCTATTATTACTTGCTATCACCTTGTCTTTTTCTCCATCAGAAGATTCTATGCCTACACCATTTATTCCCTCTTTTATTGTTCTGATGGTGTCATTTACAGATTAACCTCTCTGGTTCCCTGTTGTAATTCTTTTGGTTTGGGTAGTCCTTGAGAGTTCATTTCCTAGATTGGTATCTGGCTGGTATGATCCTGCGTCCTAGATTCTTTCTGTGAGCTGAAGTTGTTTGTTCTCAGATCGAAGAACTCCCTTTAATAATTCTTGTAAGTTTGGTTTGGTTTTTACATATTCCCTTAATTTCTGTTTATCTGGAAACGTCCTAATTTCGCCATCATATTTGAATGGGAGTTCTGCAGGATATATTATTCTTGGCTGGCAATTTTTTTCTTTCAAGGTTTTATATATGTCATTCCATTGCCTTCTTGCCTGCATGGTTTCTGCCAAATAATCTGAGCTCAGTCTTAATGTTTTTCCTCTGTATGTGACTTATTGTTTTTCATGAGCTGCTCTCAGGATTCTTTGTTTGTCTTTGGTTTTAGCAAGTGTGGTTATGATATGTCTTGGTGATTTTCTTTTGGGGTCTGTCCTATATGGGGTTCGTTGAGCTTTTTGAATGGTCATCTTTTCATCTTTCATGATATTGGGGAAGTTTTCTGTCAGCAGTTCTTCAGTGATCCTCTCTGTGTTTTCTGTTTTCTCCCCCTGTTCTGGAACTCCAATCACTCGAAAATTTTTGCTTTTGATTGTATCCCACATAACTCTCATGGTCTCTTCATTTTTCTTTGTTCTTTTTTCTGAGTTTTCCCGAAACAGAGTTGTATCCAAGCATTTGTCTTCAATTCCACTGATCCTGTCTTCCACCATTTCAAATCTGCTCAGTCCTTCTATAATACTGTCCACTTCTGAAATCTTGTTGTTTATCTTTTGGATTTCTAATTGTTGTTTTTGTATGATTTCTAGTCATGAATTTATTTTGGCATTTTGTTATTGTATTATTTTCCTGAATTATTCTATTTTTTTGTCTGTATTTTCCATTAATTTGTCTGCCTTTTCCATGATTTGTCTATTTTTTTCTCATTTTTTTCAGCTTTTTGCTTTAACTCTTGGGTAGCTCTGAATATTAGAGAGTAGTTCAGTTCCCTATCAGGTATTTCCAGTTCCTTTTTTTCTGTTGGACAGTTATCTGGTGTTTTATTTTAGATGCCTACTGGAACCATTGTGTCCTTTTTTTTATGTTTTGATATCATGTCCTGTCTTTGAGACATTCAGTAGTTATTTTCTGCATTTGTTTATAGTACACTTGTTTGCTTCATCCTGCTTTTTTGTTTTATTTGGTTATGTAAGAGCAGGCCGTCTGTGCATTGTTTGTTGTTTGCTCTTCTGTGGGCACAATGCTTTTCACTTTCTTGTCCAATGGGCAGGACCGGTCACTCAGCTATGGTGTAGCAGGGCACGTCCAACTGAATGGGAGTTGCTGAGATGGGTTGTTCATGGCACTACTAGGGCTGTCAGGGCAGGCCAGGAATCAGTGTAGGGCAGGTTATGGTAGGCTGTGCCTCTGCTTTTGGGGGTGTCATGTTAAGCACATGGTGCAGGTAGGCAGTAAGGAGGGGGTGTTTGTGAAGTCTGGAGCTAAGATGGTTATGGGGAAAAGGAGAGAGAGGAGAGAGAAACGGGAGCCAGAAACAAACAAAACCAAAAGAAAAAAAATGTGTGCTAAGGGAGATTGCCATTGGAGTAGAGAGATGAGAAATGGAGAAATGGAGAAAAACAAAAAGAAAAAAGGAAAAAGAAAATAAATAAATAAAAATTATAAAACAGAAAAGAAAAGCTCCCAGGGATCCCACCGGTGTGGATGTGAAGACCAGGGAAGTGGCTCCCAAGCCACAAAGTACAGCCTGATTAGAAAGGGTAGAGATGTAACACAGGCACCAGCTATTCAGGAAACAGGAAGAGAAGGTAAGTATAGACAGACGAGAAACTGAGAAATGAAGAAAGGAAAAAAGAGAAGAAACAAAAGGAAAAAGAAATGCCTCCAGGGATCCCATGACGTAGCTCCACAGACCAAGGAAGTATCTTCCAAGCCATATAGGACAGCCCCGCTAGAAGGGGCTCCCAAGCTGAGAAAAGAAAACAAAAACAAACAAAGAAACCAAACCAAACAGAAAAAATCAAAACAAACAAAGATAAAGCTCCGGGGATTCCATAAGTGTGGTGGCACAGCCAGGAAGCAGTTCCACAGTTGAGCAGCACTTCACAGCCTTTCATGAAGAAGCAAAGATGGTACATGGAGCCAGGTGTCTGAGAGAAAGGAGGGGAAGGTGGTAAGAGGTATGGAAGAAACCAAAAGAAGCGTAAAAAAGCAACACGAGCAACAAACAAATGGTAATCAGGGAGCCGGCCAGTGTGGGTGGGGTGAATCCAAGCGACAAGGGTGAAGCTGGTGCCTCCCAGCCAAGAGACTATGGCTGCAGGAAGCAGAGGAGGCCAAGCAGGGGCGAAGAAGTATAGGTGATGGGAAAGCATATATTGCTGGTTACTGGTTGTTGTGTCTCCTGCTGGGAGCTCTGTAAAGCTGCTATCCCATACTCCCTATCCACTGATCTCCGAGGTGGGTGAGGGAATCCAAGCAGCAGGAACCCTGCACTTTCCGGCCGGCCAACCTACAGTAGCCAGCTATGAAGCGGCAGAGGTTGAACAGGCAGGAGAAGGATAGGGGGTGGGAAGGCATATATTGCTGGTTACCAGGTGCTCTGTCTCGTGCTGGGAGGTCTGTGAAGCTGCTTTCCTGTACTCCCTGTCCACTGATCTCCAACAGGAGTCCAAGATGGTGAATCTGTGTTGTGTTAGCTAATAGGAGACCTCCAAATGTATTTCTCCTTGCTCTTTGTTCTCTGTCAGTTTCTTATTCCATTTGGTGCTTGGCTGAGTACTTTATCTCTTCATTTGATGTTTATGGTTTACCTCTTAGGGTTCCAGGATTGACGTTTGTCTCTGTTTTACTTAGTTTTTTTGATCTTTGCTGTGGAGGGATGGTGTGGTGCTTCTGTCTATAGGGCCATGTTGGCTCCACCTCTCTATTTAACATTTTTATAAACCATTGTCTGCAAGCTTAGAATATTCCAGGAGAGATGGGGATACGATGGCGGAGTAGCCAGACACTTTCTGTGGTCCCTCTTACAACAAAGACCCAAAAAACCAAGTGAATCAATTATGTATGACAGTATAGAAACCCTGAACATCAAACGCAAAGTGGAGGAATCAGACTGAGTGGCGGGGGGAGGGAGAGACAGTTCAGAAGCAGCAAGGAATTGCCAGACCTGACCCAGAGGAAGCTGGATCCCTTCAGGCCAGATCAGCTCATGTGCACGGTGAGGAAAGCAGTGGTGCTTGGGAGGCGCTTTCCACATCAGGAGAGACCCAGCGGCAGAGAGTCTACTCGGGCATCCAGAACCAATGAAAAGCAACCTTCAATTAGCAAAAGATAAGTTCTTGCATCTGGTCTACGCGCGGATCAAAAACGCCCTTCTTTGGGAAAAACCTCTCTCTCATTTACGTCCCCACTCCCTGCTCTGCATTGGGTCCAGGAGGGCTTCAGCTAGGCTGGAAGTAGGATCTGTCACGCGCCCTGAGCCATTCTCCCAGCCTTGGAGAGGGAACAAATTAACAAACCAGAAAAAATAATCTGCTGGCTCCCCTAAGCCAGGAACTCACGGTAGGCACAGCTCCTTTGCCTAGGCACAGGCAGAAGGGGTCCACAGACTTTGAGTGCCTTTCACTGCTGCATAGACCTGTGTGTGCCCATTTCAAAAGCATAGGCCCTCGTTACCACAGTACGACAGGATATATACCTGAAGTCTAACATCAGCTGTTTCAGCTGTGAAGTGGCAGGCTCGTGAGACTGACACTGCTCTGCCCATTAAGCAGGGTACTCACCTACACACATCAGGGGCCTGAGGATTGGTGGCTCCACCCATGCCACCTAGCCACCTGTGGCAGGGGTCCAAGAATAAGTGGTGCCCCCCAGTTCTTACAGCCAACAGCACTGGGTGCTCATAGTCCAGTTGCAAAACCCACCCACCTACGCACTCTAGGGAACAATGAGATGCTTTTCTCCCAGACATTCAGGCAGTCGTCAGCCCCCTAACTTGCTCAGCATGTGACCCCTTACTGCAGCCAGATGCCTGTGCTACATGAAGCACCCATGCCTGTCTGGGACTGTAGGTGAGAGCCTACACCACACACTTGGTGACCAACTACCTGGACACCTGTGCTGAATCCATACAAGAAAAGTAAAAGGACTCCTGGGCTCACATACTTAGTAACAAATCTAACCACCTGGTGACAGGACATTAAGATTCAAAAGTGCCAATAATCAAACTAGCTCACATGAGCAGCCTATTTGGCACAGCTTATAGGGCACAGTAAACAAATGTAAAATAAAAGAATATAATAACTTATTGATGTCTCAAAGACAACAGTCAATATCAAATCACATAAAGAGGCAGACCATGATGGCTTCAGCAAGCTCCCAAAAGAAAGAATAAGAAATTTTCTGGAGGGAGAGAATTTCTTGGAATTACCAAAGGCATAATACAAAAAGATTAATATACAGGACTCTTCAAGAGTTCACAAAGGAGATCATGCAAAATGCAGACCATGCTACAGAACATACACTTATGCTCATTAATAGACTTCACCAAAAGAGTCAAAAGATAACCTACAGACTGGGAAAAAAATTTTGTCTATGACAAATCCGATCATCGTCTAATCTGTAAAATACTGCAAAACCTCAACAACAAAAAGACAAATAACCCAATTAAAAAGTGGGCAAAGGATATGAACAGGCACTTCTCCAGAGAAGACATTCAGGCGGCTAACAGACACATGAGGAAATGTTCACGATCATTAGCCATGAGGAAATGCAAATCAAAACTACAATGAGATACTATCTCACCCCAACAAGGCTAGCATTAATCCGAAACACACAAAATAATAAACGTTGGAGAGGTTGTGGAGAGACTGGAACACTTATACACTGTTGGTGGGGATGTAAAATGGTACAACCACTTTGGAAATCCATTTGGTGCTTCCTTAAAAAGCTGGAAATAGAAGTCATATGATCCAGCAATCCCACTCCTTGGAATATATCCTAGAGAAATAAGAACCATCACATGAATAGATATATGCATACCCATGTTCATTGCAGCACTGTTCATGATAGCAAAAAGATGGAAACAACCTAGGTGTCCATCATCGGACAAATGGATAAACAAATTATGGTATATTCACCCAATGGAATACTACGCAATGATAAAGAACAACGATGATTCTGTGAGAAACGTCTTATAACATGGAGGAATCTGGAAGGCATTATGCTGAGTGAATTTAGTCAGTTGCAAAAGGACAAATATTGTATAAGACCACTATTATAAGAACTCAGGAAAAGGTTTAAACACAGAAGAAAACATTCTTTTATTGTTACGAGGGTGGGGAGGGAGGAAGCAGGCTATTCACTATCTAGATAGTAGACAAGAATTACCTTATATGAAGGGAAGGACAGCACACACTACAGAGGACGTCAGCACAACTGGTCTAAACCAAAGCTAAGAAGTTTCCTTGATACAATGACATACTTCAAGGGACAGAGTAGCAGGGGCAGGAGTCTGGGGACCATGGTTTGAGGGGCCATCTAGGTCAATTGACATAACAAAGTTTATTAAGAAAACGTTCTGAATCCTACTTTAGTGAGTGGCATCTGGGGTCTTAAAAGCTAGCGAGTGGCCATCTAAGATGCATCAGTTGGTCCCAACCCACCTGGAGTAAAGGAGAACAAAGAACACCGGGGACGTAAGGAAAGTACTGGCCCAAGAGACAGAAAGGGCCACATAAACCAGGGACTCCATCAGCCTGAGACCAGAAGAACTAGACGGTGCCCTGCTACCGGCAATGACTGCCCTGACAAGGAGTACAACCGACAGTCCCTGATGGTGCAGGAGAAAAGTGAGGTGCAGAACTCAAATTCTAGTAATTACACCAGACTTCATGATGTGATTGAGACTGGAGGGATCCTGGAAGACATGGCCCCCGATCTCTTTGTTAGCCCAAAACTAAAACAATTCCTGAGGCCAACTCTTCAGACAAAGATTAGACTGGACTACGGGACATAAAATGATACTTGTGAAGAGTCTGCTTCTTAGCTCAAGTAGATACATGAGACTAAATGGGCGGCTCCTGTCCAGAGGCGAGATGAGAATGGAGAGAGGGTCAGGAGCTGGTTGAACAGACACGGGAAATCCAGGGTGGAAAGAAGAAGTGAGCTGTTACAGTATAGGGAGAGCACCTAGGGTCACATAAAAATGTATGTGTAAATTTTTGTATGAGAGACGAATTTGAATTTAAGCTTTCACTTAAAGTACAACAATAAAAAAAAAATACTCAGATTTTTTTAAATTTGTTTGATCTTCTTATTTCAGAATTTGATACCTATAATTTTATACAAAGTAACAAAAACAGAGATAATAATGCCAGCCTATATTTGATCAATTGAATTTAAGGAAGCCCTTGGAATAGAGCAAAGTTTTGTGTAATGTACATTATATCATGTGTCTGAATGTTAGCCAAGTCCCTAGGGACAAAGCTTTTCTCACTGGCAGAATAGCAGCAAGAGCTTTCTTCTTCTCTTGCAGCCAGCACTTGGTGTTTAAGGTCTAAAAATATTTGGCAAACACAACAGAAGAAGGGTTGTAGATGTTGCCTTTAATTGGACTTTAAAAATTAATATAGTGAAGCGGTGTTCTGGATTTTGCCCTTTTGCCATTGACCAGATGAAAAGAACCCAAAGTACTTTTCTCAGTTCTGTGTTGTTCTTAAGGAAGGATGTGGTATTAAGAAGAAATTAATTGCTCTAAATGGTACTGTGACTAGTTTCATTCTGGAGGTTTTATTGTTTTGTGTGTATAACGTATGTACAATGGTATATAATGGTTTTGATACTGGAGAGGGATTATTCAAAAGAACAGAACAAATGATCACTAGATTCATTTCTTCCAATAATCTCAATTTCTTTTTTCAATCCAAGATGCTAGAAGGAGGAAAACTGACTGATCTGTTTTCTATCTGCTCTACTAAGCCCTTGCCACCTTTTCATGGAGGTGCTAATGAAACTGCAAAATAGAGAATACAAACTAATCTTGATTACCCACAAAATGGAATCTTAATTTTTCGGTTTTTCTTTTAACTAAAAGTCAAAGCACATATTTTCTCTGTCCTGGGAAGTAACCTTTTTGACTTCTTGCTGTGATTAATGTTAAAGCTGCCAAACTATGCCACAGCCAGCTCCATTAAGAAAGTTCTTTCAAAAAAACATTTTGTCACACACATAATTGTTAAATTCTTTTAAAAAAAAAAGTTACCAGTGCATATCATGTCAGATCAAGAAAAGTGGACTTTGAATGTCACACTTTGTACAGTTTCTTGTACTACCTCTTACAAGGTAGAGTGGGCCACTTCTGCAGGTCCAGGGGTGAACTGTAGGAGAATCTAGGGATTCAGGGTTGTCAGCTGCATCTGTCCGGATATCCGTATCCCAAATCTCAGGTTTCTGCTCCCTCCCTTTCACGTCCTTGGCTGTGTTGTAGGAGACTTGCTGAGGCTTAGAATTCACCATTCTGTGAAATTATGCTACCTTTATAATTAAGTCCTAAGCCTGGTTGTTAGTACAATCGGCCCCTAGCTATAGTAGGTAAAATGAAAACCTGCTGCCGTCAAGCAAATTCCAACTCATAGCAACCCTGTTGGACAGAGTAGAACTGCCCCATAGGGTTTCAAAGGCTGTAAATCGTTACTGAAACAGACTGCCACTTCTTTCTCCCCACAGAGCAGCTGGTGGGTTTGAACCACCAATGTTTTGGTTAGCAGTGGGGCGCTAAGTACTGGCGCCACCAGGGCTCCTTGTAGTAGATAAAGTTCTCTTAATTTCACATGTTGTTTTTGTATTGGTGATTAATCATTCTCAGCCCATCATTTCCTCTCTTCCAGGTATCAGCGGTGCTCGGTAACAGCCATCTAATTCGTCAAAGCTTGTAATTACTATTGTCCTTGTTCCTCTCAAATCTAGAGATATTGTGCAAGCCAATTAACTATCTTCTACATGTGTCTTGTCCCAGTTCACCATAGGTGAAAATTCTGTCAGTTGTACCGCTACAGCATGCCAGGGACCATCAAACACTAATTTTGGGGGCCTCATTGACAGCCAGACAGTCAGCAGGTGATTACATTCAGCAATCTCATCCCTAGAGTATGCTTTCTAGGGCCACTTTTGGCACCAGTTCTCTTAGGTTGGGTCCCCTAAAAACAGAGCTCAAGAAAGAGATTTTTGTGTAAGTTATGTATTGATGGAGTGCTCTCAAGATACAGTGAGGGAAGCAGAAAAGAACAGGGAAAGAAGGTAGGCAAAGATGTAGTTTCAGAAATCTGGCCTCAGCCTGATCCCAGGAGGAGCTCTGGAGAGTCAATGGTACCATAGAATTACCCCTCTGAGGAGCTATGACTTGGCTTTTGTAACCCCTATTTGTTATTCATCTGCTGTGAGCCACTCTTAGGGAATTGACTTCTATTTTCTAGGTGTTGTTAAATAAAGAGATTCCCATTGACAGAGGGTAAAATTGGTAATCACCAATTTTAATTAGGTTCCTAGTATTCCATTGTAGGATTGTACCATATTTTATTTAGCTAGATCCCTAATTGGGCATTTTGATTTGTTTGTTTGTTTGTTTGTTTTTTTCCTATTGTAAACTATATGGAAATGAACCTCTTACTCTAACAGAGCACGTGTAATTTTTAAAGCAGTAACAAGATAACAGACAAAATATGAAAACACCCTAAGCGAATCAGCTTTTTATGTGTCATATCTGTACTATTTAAGGATGAAATTCAAGTTAAATTGTGGTTTAGAAAATGGAAATAGGCTAAAGTTATTGCATGGATACAGAGATGGGAAATGGAAATTAAAATGGAACAAAAAACGACATGAGGAAAATTTTGATAACCAAAAAAGAGTAGAAGTTAGAACTTATGAGGCAATAACTGTAGTTCCTATATTTAGGTACCTATTTTATTTTTACACAAATAACATGCGCCTTCTATGTTTGTTTGCCAGCTTTGCCCTCCCACCATGAAGTATTTTTGTAAGTGCACTATGCTAATTTTTTTATAGCAACATGTAAAAAAATCGGCATAGCGGCACTTATGAAAATACATCATGGGGGGAGGGTGCATGTTATTAGCATAAAAATATGGTAGGTGAATTTTCTAATGCTTTAACAAATATATTGAAATATAAGACTTGACTGAGATAGCATTAAAAAGTAGGTTGAGAGATCCCCTTATTGACTTAAGTATGTGAAATCAGACCTGTATGTCATAATTATGCCATAAGAGGTAATTTTAAAACATATATATATGTGTGTGTGTGTGTGTGTGTGTATCTATATATATACTATGAGAAAGAGGCAGCATAAGAAATTGTACAAAGATATGTAATTTAAGGAAGATGGATTAAGAAAAGGAAAGGTATGCAAAGCTAACAGTAGGAAGGTAAGAAAAAAAATTATGCTTTCTTTCAAGACTATTGAGGACATATGACAAGATTTTCATGTAGGAAAAGATAAATACTTAGAATAAAAGAATGCATTAGTATAAGATGGAAACTGATAACTAAAATGCCTGAGATATTCAATTTTTGAGAAAAATATATCTTGGCTATAGACATGTAGGTGGATAAAGAAAAAATGTCAATTGTTTTCATAAAATTTATAGAAACTATTTACTCCTAAGAGATAAAAAAAAAAAAACTCCGCTGCCATTGAGTCAGTTCCAACTCATAGTGACCCTGTAGGACAGAGTAGAACTGCCCCATAGGGTTTCCAAGGAGTGGCTGGTGGATTCAAACTGCCGACCTTCTGGTTAGCAGCCAAACACTTAACCACCAGGGCCCCATCCTAAGGGATAGATGGTGTAAAAATGACATGGGGGTGGTGTCTGAACTCCTCTAACTTCACGAGGAGGAAGGAGAATCAAGATCAACAGCCCAAGGCTGATTCCTATGAGGCAGGTCAGAGATGCCTCCTCTCTCCCCCATCTTTACCAATTCTGACACCAGCCATCCCTCCCACGGCACTCTCTACTTCTCTGCTGAGTTTGATAATTCAGTGCAGTGGCCACACAGAGCTCACAGATGAGACTCACAATTATAGGGTTTATTAGGAAAGTAGCAGGTTACGATTCAGGTTCAGGAACTCTCAGGATACAGTTCTTCCATCAGGGCAGCCTCTTCTCATCTGTGCCAGCAGATACACCTCTCTCTGGCCCCTCAGCATCTGCCCTGCTCGGGCAAGTGTTACAAAGCTCTGTTAGCTCTGATGGTAAGTGCCCAGAGGCATCCCGCTTTACCAGTAAGCCTCTGGCCAGAAGACACTCAGCTATAGCTCTGTAGGTCAGCAAACCTAGCTCCACCAAGTGCCCAGAGGCATCCTACTCTTTCAGCAAGCCTCCTGCCCAAAGGCACTCAGCTTTCTCACTCCCTGGGCTGGGAAGCTCATTGCGCCATCTCCTACTGGTCTTTCCTGCTGCCATTTCTCTGCCACCACCTCTCACCATCTTCAGTTTTACATGTCTGTCTCTCTCTCTACCCCCCACTCCACCCACCTCCTGGTTCCAGGAGCTTCTCAGCACAGGGATCCCAGGTCCAAAGACACGCTTCACTCTTGGCTCTTCTTCCTTGGTGGTGGTGACATCCTCTCCTGCCAGCCTCTGGGATGGCTCATTTTAAGCCTAGGGAGATGGCAAAACTGACTAATCCTTTTGTTAGGGTTCCATAGACCTTATTTGCATGCTACCACCCCACACAGGTACCATGAACTTTATTTGCATTATTAGCAAGCTATCCAGTCCCCTTGGTGGGCCACAATTTCCTTTTGTGAACATTCCCACCCAATCACTTGAGTGGGAGTTACAAGACCATGGCATGAAAGGCCATATAAAAGCAATCCATTGCACCACAGATGGAGAGATGTGTACAGCTAACTGTGAAAGTACTGGGTAATGGTGTTTTTTTGTTTATTTTAACCTAGGGTGATGAGTACCTGCATACGTTTCTAATATTACGTTTTTAAAACACACTTTAGAAGTGTATTTCCATATAAAAATAAAATTAAAAATAGCTTTTAATATGGCAAAAGAATTTTAGATAACAGTAAATCGAAAAGAAATTGCAGTTATAAATGTAAAGAAGGAACAAAATAGTTCTTTCTCAGTTCATATGAACCATATTGATTTTGCTTCAACTTACCAATTCCAAAATACTTAAAACAGAACATGTAAAATTAATCTTTACTCACATAATGTCCTGGCAAATTGGAATCTAACATTTAAACAATTCACTACACAAGAGAATTTGGAATAAGAGCTCTTCGGCAATTTCACATCATAGACGTGAGAACAACATCACAGCGTGGTTTCCATGGTGTTAGAACATACTTATGAAAAATATAACAGTTGCAGAAGGGTAAAAGATGGATAGTAAAAACATTCTTTCATGCAGAGAAACAATCATAATGGTAGTTTTTAGCACTAATACTCTAAAAAAGGTAAACACTGATCATGAGCATGATCCTGTTCTTAGTCCATCATCAACCACTCCTAAAATAATGAAACAAATAGTAAGTGGCCAAAAAGTGCTGCATTTTTAAGAATACAACAAGATTATAAACATTAAGCAGCATTGGAGTTTAAACAAAATAAATTGTCATAGACAAACTTCATTAATGATTTAGAAGAGAGGATACACATCACATTAATTAAATTTACAGATGATACTAAATTGGGTGGTGTTGACAAAACCAGTGAGGGCAGATAAAAGGGACCTAAAGTGGTTAGAAGTATGGGCAGGAAATGAAATGTGATTCAACCTGAAAAAATGTAGCTAATACATCTGGGGAAAAATAATCAGAAACACAGCCATTCAATTGGCAGGATATACAGTACTTGGAAAGCAGTAATACCAAGAGACTTTGAGATGATAGTGGGTAGCAAATTATATATGATCTTGTAATGCAATATGGCAGTAAAATCAGTCAATGAGATTTTAGTCTGTATATGCAAAAGCTTCACATCATGTGGCTGGAAGATAAAAGTTATTTTAATGGTACCACTGAGATCACAACTAGAGTACCAGTTTAGGGCATGTAAATGTCTCAAATAAGCAAATTGAGTAGTGTTCAAACTGGAAAATAAATGTATAATAGGTTTCAGACTTTGACTTGTAAGGAAAGATTAACAAAACATAGAACAAGTACCCATCTCTGAGTTGAGTTATGGTAACACTTCACAAATATTTGAAAGATGTAAATATCATGGGTGTCAACTCATTTTTAGAGGTAGAATAAGAGAGTTTAGAATCAAGTAATGGGATGAAATTAAGTAACGGAAATTTAAGACTGAATCCGGGAAATGTTTCCTGACAGTGAAATCTATTAGTCTCTGGAATTGATTCCCTAGGGAGGTGGGGGAAGTTCCATTGCTCTAGTCACTGGGACTAGATCAAGGCTTGGGAAGCACATTATTGGGAGGAAAAAAAAAAAAAAAAGCCAATTTGTCCATTTTGCATTGGCAGGGATGCACACAATGACATGTCAGGTCTTATCCAGTTGTCTTCTATGGTCTCAGTCTTCTCTGACATGTTATGTCTTATCATTAAGGACCTGTATATTGTTTTTTTTTTTTTAATGAATGTTTGCTAAAGGTCCAAATTCATATTTTCCAGCTCATGAATTTAAATTCCCTGGATTATTATTTTTTTCTTCCAAGTCATAGGAATGTTAGAAAAGAAAACACCCTTCCTTTTCCCTATTGATGAGATAAGGACTTAAATATTCCAAGCCTTTTGGATCAAATCAGATGAGGTAGCTGAACTCAGAAGTCTCACTTACACCAGTGCATTGAAAACATATTTTTACTGCAGCTTTGCAGCCACAACTATGCAATATACAAAAATTCATTCACTTCCTTTTCTGGGTTAATCCACAGAGAGATTTTTACCAGATGGTGTCCTGGAGGTACCATTTACTTTTAGCAAGGCAATATAACTGAGTTTGAAAAATACAAAGTGTGCATTTCATCCCAACATTAAAACATTCTGTCAGTTGTAGTTTTAGATTATCTTGGCTAAATTCATCCATAACTTCTTGCTCAGTTGGAACACAGAACAAATTAATGTGGAGGCATAATACTTTCAAATGACAATAAGTTTTAACTCAAAGCATAATTCTTCTAAGCAAAAACAAAAATAAAATTAAAACGTGTACCAGACTTTAAGCAAGAGTTAAATTCTGTGGTATAGTACTTTAACTATATTTCATGTTATTAGTCTCTGTAGAAAGAAGTAAAGAAAACAGAGGTTCTTTTCTTCGAAGTGCTTAATAATTGAATTGGAAAAAATATGTGAGAAAGCAAATATAGGTGTACAGATGCATATCAGTTATATATGCATATGTTATATATAATATATTGAAGAGATATTGGATAAAGAAGTGATCCATTTGAAGCTAGATTATTTAAGGAATTTTTCCTGAAATAAGTGTGATTTGAGTAGTTCTTTGAAAATGGGAACATCAATGATTGACTGAAAGGAGCCTATATGACAGCAAGGGTTAATATCATATATAAAAGCGTATAGATGGAATTGTACAAATTGGGTAGTGATGACAAATTTGTTTAAGTAGAGTGGAAGGTCTGTGGAGGTCTAATGAGGAATGAACTGGTGAAATGGAATTACAGGTTTGGGGTAGATAGAGTTTGAGAGGAATTTGAATTATAGAGAACAGTGTGGGTTTTTGAGTAGAGAAATAACATAAAAGATATCGCACTTAAGGACTATTCTAATAGCAGGAAATAGAAAAGATGGGAGAAGCAGACTTGACTCAAGAGAAGTTGGTAGTTGTAGAATGAGAAAGGAAGGAGAAGACCCAAAAGACCTCAAGGGTTGAAAGATCATGGCTTGGTTATAAGTTAGGCATATAGAGAGAGGCTGCTATTTTAAATTTAAAGATAAACATCAGTCTGGGGATTTGGAGAATTGTTAAGCAGAAATGGAGAAGTGGAAAAGAAATAAACAAGATAGAAGGAAATAAATGACTGGTTCTATTTTTGGTAAAATAGAGTATAATAAACAATGCAATATAAATTTCTGGAGTTAGCAAGTCATCTAAGTTGAAGAGTATGTGATTACATAACTACAAGTGAGTTGAAAGCTGCTATTTTTTTCTTACTGACTAAGTAATATTGAGCAAGGAGAGCATCTCTTCCAATATCATGGAATTAGGGTACCCGTTTTCTAATTTTGGAATGTTTATATACTTTTGTTGTTGTTATGAAACAAAATTCAAGTCTTTAACCCAAATTGGTAAGGAAAAAACCCCATAAATTAGAGGTAGGTCTTAACTTTAGAACAGTTCACGCTTTTAAACATAATAGCTTAAATCTAGTTACATAAGCAGAATTCAGACTTACATAAACAGCATTCAAACATTTCTACATTCATTAGCACAGGACAATTCTAAGCTATTATTACATGGTAGCCTTCTGTCCAGCAAAGAATGCAGTTTGGAAAGTTTTAACTTCCTTATGTTTTTTCAATTATTTGTATAACTTTTTGCTATAATCTCCAACCTGTGCTTCCCAAATCCTGCAGAGGTTCCTTAGATGCCAGTATGGAAGGAAGGACAGGGGTCTGAGTGGGAGGGGCAGCTCCAGATTATTTTGGCTTTATTGGGTTTCCAAAACATATTTCTTTGTCCATGCCTGAAACAACAATTTTAAAGGCACAATATTATTCCATTTTACTCTTAAATATATTTTATGAAAATTAGCAGAAAAGGGAAAAATAGATATTTTTATATCAATTTAACAAAATTAACTCAAATGTAGAAAGTATCAAAATTAAGATGATGGGCTGTGTTCAATAATGATGAAAAAGCTTTTTAAAAAATTTTAAATATATTGGGAATATTTTTGTCAAAGATTACTTAAAAGTTGGGAAGAGATAGCCTACAAAATTGGGAGAAAATATTTGATAACCATATATTTGATAAGAGTTCAATATCCAAAATATAAAAGAACTTTTTTCTACAACTCAACAGCAAAAAGACATATAACCCAATTAAATGGGCGAAGAACTTGAACAGACATTTCTCCAAAGGAAATATATGAATCACAATAATTACATGAAAAGATGCTCAGTGATATTAGTCATTAGGGAAATGCAAATCAAAACCACAGTGAGATACCACTTCACACTGGATAGGACTGCTAGCCCATTGTTAATGACTGCAGCTTAAATGTTGCTTGGGAGCCTCCAATCAGCCTTGACTGGAGGCTGGAAAGAATAATGTCTTGATTTTGGTTCCCCAGAATAGTCCCTGAGACAGGGATTTGAGTACAAGCCATTTATTTGGGAGGTGATCCCAAGAAACACTGGTAGAGGAATAGGGAAATAAGAAAAGAACAGCAAACTAGTCAGTAAAGGGAACAACATAAAGTTTGAGACTTCTGTTGGTAAATTCCTGGAAAAATAGAAAACATGCTTAAGAGTTGTTCTGCTTAAGGTGTAAGTAAGGGAGCTGCAGTAGTTTTTCATCGGTTCCCACTGGTTATTGGTTGAGAGTTTTTACTGTTTTGTTTTTTTAATTCTCCAGCACCTCCAGCCTAGCATGTGCAGCAGTGGAGTAGCTTAGGAGAAAGCCCTTCCAAAAAACCAAATCCACTACTCTGGAGTTGATTCTGAGTCACAGAGACCCTATAGGATAGAGTAGAGCTGCCCCATAGGGTTTCCAAGGCTATAAATCTTTATGGAAGCAGACTGCCACATCTTTCTCCTGTGGAGAGGCTGGTTGGAACCGCTCACCTTTCAAGTAGCAGCCGAGTGCTTAACCACTGCGCCATCAGGGCTCCATTCCTCTGCTACAAGAAGGAAGAGGAAGAATGGTTTGTGAGGAGGAAGGAATTGGGGAGAAGCAGGGATAAAGCCTACTTCCGTAGGCTGTAAGATAGGATGAAATTGACTACCTTAAGCTGTGAGACTGGTCCCCAAGGCTAAAAGGACTAGAAGAGGAGGAGCTGGCTTAGTCTCTAAGTCCACAAGCACTTTTTCTTCAGGGCTCCAAAATCTGTTAACTGTGCTTATGTCTATATTAGGATTCATTTTGTAAGTTGCTCTAGTTATTGAGGTTACATGGATTTGGAGTGATCTGTCCCAATAGTATTTTTCTCAGCAGCCTGGTTTTGTAGAAACAGAGATATTCCAGAACTGTCAGAGCAGAAATACCTGTATTTACTGCAGACATATTGCTTAGGTGAAAGCTATGCCTGCCTAAATCAGGCAGAAATGCCTATACCATGTATGAGTTGGAATCAACTCGACAGCAACGGGTTTGGGGTTTTTTTTTGTTTATGTAGCTGTTATTTATTTATTTATTTTAATAAGCTAGCCATGTATGAACTATTGGAAACATCTCTAAGATAACTTTGGTTTAAAACACTGTGAAGAACATATGTGTAAGAGACAACTAGCTACTCTCCGAAGATTCATGCTACCCTTCCATAGAGTAGGAATCTTGGTGGCACAGAGATTAAGAGCTACAGCTGCTAACCAAAAGGTCAGCAGTTCGAATCCACCAGCCACTCCTTGGAAACCCTATGGGGCAGTTCTACTCTGTCCCATAGGGTCATTGTGAGTTGGAATCGACTCAACGGCAACAGGTGGTTTGATTTCCATAGAGTACAGTTGAGGAGGTGTCAAGTCAGGATCTAAATTTCCCAGCCTCCCTTGCATCTAGGAGGGCCATATGGATATTATTTCAAATGGATATATGCAGAAGTGATCTGGTAATTTGGTAACTTCTGAACAAGGTGGTTAAGAAACAATTATGTCTTCTTTTCTTCCCCCCATTTGCCACGGAAGTGAAGAAGTCTGCAGCTGGGGGGCAAGGCAGAATTTGGTTTCCTGAAGCCATGGAAGGCTGCCCACTAAACATTGGACTGACACATGAGTGCAAAATAAACTTTTATTGTGTTAAACCATTGAGATTTTGGGGTTTTGTTATTATAGCAGCTAGCACTGCCTCAGCTAAACAGTATATTACTATTTGAATATATCTATAAAACTGAATATGTGCATACATGGTTATATATGTACAGAATGTGACAGAAGGAATACTTAAGAAATTAAGAGTGGTAGTTCATTTTGGGGTAGATATTGTTCATATATTTACTGTATAAGGGAATATATATTTAGTGCCGAAAGATGAGCTCCTCAGGTTGGAAGGCATTCAAAATATGACTGGGGAGGAGCTGCCTCCTCAAAGTAGAGTCGACCTTAATGACACGGATGGAGTCAAGCTTTTGGGGCCTTCATTTGCTGATGTGGCATGACTCAAAATGAGAAGAAATAGCTGCAAACATCCATTAATAATAGGAACATGGAATGTATGAAGTATGAATCTAGGAAAATTGGAAGTCATCAAAAATGAAATGTAACACATAAACTTCAATATCTTAGGCATTAGTGAGCTGAAATGAACTGATATTGGCCATTTTGAATAAGATAATCATATGGTCTAATATGCCGGGAATGACAAATTGAAGGGGAATGGTGTCGCATTCATCATCAGAAAGAACATTTCAAGATCTATCCTGAAGTACAATGCTGTCAGTGATATGATAATATCCATATGCTTACAAGGAAGACCAGTTAATACAGCTATTATTCAAATTTACGCAACAACTACTAATGCCAAAGATGAGGAAATTGAAGATTTTTACCAACTTCTGCAGTCTGAAATTGATCAAACATGTAATCGAGATGCTTTGATAATTACTGGTGATTAGAATGCCAAAGTTGGAAACAAAGAAGAAGGATCGGCAGGTAGAAAATATAGCCTTGGTGATAGAAATGATGCCAGAGATCGCATGATAGAATTTTGCAAGACCAAAGACTTATTCATTGCAAATATGTTTTTTTAACAACATAAGTGGCAACTGTACACGTGGACCTCACCAGATGGAAACAGGAAGAAAATCTACTACATCTGTGGTAAGAGACGATAGAAGAGCTTAGTATTATCAGTCAGAACAAGGCCAGGGCCGACTATGAAACAGACCATCAATTGCTCATATGCAAGTTCAAATTGAAGCTGAAAAAAATTAAAACAAGTCCACAAGAACCACAGTACAATCTTGAGTATATCCCGTGTTTCTCTGCTCACTCCTTTCTTTTATATCTCAAAAGAGATTGACTTAAGATACAACCTAATCTTATAGATTGAGTCCTACCTCATTAACATCATAGAGGTAGGATATACAACACAAAGGAAAATCACATCAGATGACAAAATGGTGGACAATCACACAATACTGGGAATCATGGCCTAGCTAAGTCGACACATATTTTTTTGGGTCCTCATACCACCAAGAAGCAAAAGTCAGAAGAATAGTCTTTCCGTTGGACCCGGGGTCCCTGGGCTGAGAAGTTCCTCAGCTGGGGAAGATTGATGAGAAGGACCTTCCCCTAGAGCCAGCAGAGAGCGAAAGACTTTCCCTGTAGTTGGCACCCTGAATTCGAATTTCTAGCCTCCTGGACTGTGAGAGAATAAATTTCTCTTTGTTAAAGCCATTCACTTGTGGTATTTCTGTTATAGCTGCACTAGATAACTAAGGCATCAAGACTGGTGGAAGACTCATTAACAACCTGCAATATGCAGATGACACACCCTGGCTTGATGAAAGAAGAAGATTTAAAGCACTTACTGATGAAGATCAAAGACTACAGCCTTCAGTATGGATTAGACCTCAACAAAGAAAACAAAAATTCTCACAATGGGACCAGTAAGCAACATCATGATAATTGGAGAAAATATTGAAGCTGTCAAGAATTTCATTTTACTTGGATCCACAATCAACACCGATGGAAACAGCAGTTAAGAAATCAAACAATGTATTGCATTGAGCAGATCTGCTGCAAAAGACCTCTTTAAAGCGTTGAAAAGCAAAGTTGTCACTTTGAGGACGAAGATGTGCCTGACCCAAGCCATGATATTTTCAGTCACCTCATATACATGCAAAAGCTGGACAATGAATATGGAAGACTGAAGAAGAATTGATGCCTTTGAATTATAGTGTTGGCAAAGAATATTGAATATGCCATGGACTGCCAGAAGAATGAAAATGTCTGTCTTGGAAGAAGTATAACCAGAGTGCTCCTAGAAAGCGAGGATGGCAAGACTTTGTCTCATGTGCTTTGGACATGTTATCAGGAGGGACCAAGCCCTGGATAAGGACATCATGCTTGGTAACGTAGAGGCTCAGAGAAAAAGAGGAAGACCCTCAACAAGATGGATTGACACAGTGGCTGCAACAGCGTGCTCAAACATAGCAACGATTGTGAGGATGGCACAGGACTGGGCAGTGTTTTGTTCTGTTGTACATAGGGTTGCTATGAGTCGGAACTGACTCAACAGCACCTAACAACATAAGGGAAGTGCCCGTATTTACATATATATGAATGTTATTATTTTTTTCTGAACCATTTGGGAATAAGTTGCTGACATGATATTCCATTACCCCAAAGTACCTTTGTTTGTATTTCCTAAGAATATTCTGGTAAATAACCACAGACAAAATTAATAACATACAAAACCATTATCTAGTCTACAAACCTTTTTTATATTTCACCAGTTTTTCTCTGCAATGTCTTTGATAGTAAATGAAATAAAAAAAAATTTTCTGGACCAGGGTCCAATCCAGGGTAACATGTCGCATTTATTGTCTTTTAACCTCCTTTAATCTTGAATCATTTGTCAGTCTATCTTTGCCTTTCATGACTTTGACTTTTTTTCAGGAGTATAGGCTAGATATTTAGTAGGACATCCCTCAGTTTGGGTTTGTCTGATGCTCCCTCATGATATTAGATGAGGCTATGCATTTTTGGCTGGAATACCACAAAAGTTATTCTCAGTATATCATGTAGTATCTGTTTGTCTCATTACTGTTGATGTTAACTTTGATCATTTAGTTTAGGTGGGGTCTGGTACGCTTCTCCACTATGAATTACTATTTTCTCTCTTATAATTAGTAAGATTTTTGTAGAGTGATCATTTGAGACCATGAAGATACACTGTTCTTCGTCAGACTTTCACCAAGCAGATGTAATATCCATTGATGATTCTTGCCTGAATCTTTTATTATTATGATATTTGCCAAATTGTGATTTTCTAACTCCATAGTTCCTTTTACATTTATTAGTTGATGTCCTGCTGTAAGGAAAAGATTTACCTTCCCTTCCATTAAAATATAAATATAAACAATATGGACTCACTGATTCCTCATTATTTATTTCAATCCTTATACTCTTTGTCTTAGTCATCTAGTGCTGCCATAACAGAAATACCACAAGTGGATGGTTTTAACGAAGAGAAGTTTATTTCCTTACAGTAAAGTAGGCTAAAAGTCCAAATTCAAGGTGTCAGCTCCAAGGGAAGGCTTTCTCTCTCTGGGCCTTCTCATCAGTGTTCCCCCAGACTAGGAGCTTCTCTGCAGAGGGACCCCGGTCCAAAGGATGTGCTGTGCTCCCGGCACTGCTTTCTTGGTGATATGAGGTCCCCCTGTCTCACTGCTTACTTCTCTTATATCTCAAGAGATTGCCTCAGGACACAATCCAGTCTTGTAGATCAGGTCCTGCCTTACTAACACAACTGCCACCCATCCTCCCTCATTAATATCATAGAGGCAGGTTTACAACATACAGAAAAATCACACAGTACCAGGAATCATGGCCTTGCCAAATTGATACACACATTTTTGGGGGGACATAATTCAAACCATGACACTCTTCAATCCTTATCTAGTCGATACTATTTAAAAAAAAAAAAAAATCCATTACCACCAAATCAATTCTGACTCATGGGAACTGTATAGGACAGAGTAGGATTCCCAAGGAGAGGCTAGTGGATTCGAACTGCTGACCTTTTGGTTAGCAGCCTAGCTCTTAACCACAGTGCCACCAGGGCTCCTAACACTATTAGAGTGGCTGATATTATCCAAGGAGAATGCAGAGAGTAACAAAAGATAAAGATCTGCGTCTTAACACTTGCTTTGTATTTGCAAAGAATAATAATTTCAAAATTAGCCTTAGATTCTGGAGAAAGCATAGTCTTTTCAACAAATTGTGCTGGAACAACTGGATATCCACATGAAAAAAAAATATTCTAGACACAACCTTATACCTTTCATAAAAATCAACTCAAGATGTGTCATAGACCTAAATGTAAAACACATAACAGTTCCAGAAGATAAATTAAGGAGAAAATCTAGATGGTCGGGTTTGCCAATGACTTTTTAGATACAAAATCAAAAGCATGATTCATAAAAGAAAAAATTAGTGAATTGGACTTAATTAGAATGAAAAATTCTGCTCTGCAAAAGACACTGTCAAGGAAATGCAAAGACAAGCCAAAGACTGGGAGAAGATATTTGCAAACACATATCTGATAAAAGACTTGCATCCAAAATATACAAAGAACTCTTCAGAGTCAATAAAAAGAAAGAATCCAATTAAAAAATGGACAAAAGATCTGAACTAAAACCTCACCAAAGAAGATAGGCAGATGGCAAATAGGCATGTAAGAATATGTTCAGTATCTTATATCATTACATAATTGTGAATCAAAAAAAAAAAGATTCTACTACACACCTATTAGAATAACTAAAATCCAAAGCATTGTTAACACTAAATGCTGACAAGGAGATGGTGCAATAGGAACTCTCATTCATTGCTGTTGGGAATGCAAAATGGTACAGCCACTTTGGAAGACAGTTTGGCAGTTTCTTACAATTGGATCCAGCAAATTATACTTCTAGGTATTTATCCAAATTACTTAAAAACGTATATTCACACAAAATTGTTTATAACAGAATGTATATAGCAGCATTTGTATAATTGCTAAAAATTGGAAGCAACCAAGATGTCCTTCAATAAGTGAATGGATAAACTGTGGTACATCCTTATAATGGAGTATTTTTCAGCAATAAGAAATAGTGAGCTTTCAAGCTGAGAAAAGACATGGAGGAACCTTATTGCTAAGTGAAAGAAGTCAGTCTGAAAATACTACATACTTTAGGATTTCAACTATATGACATTCTGGAAAAGGCAAAACTACAGAAACTGTAAAAAGATCAGTGGTTGCCAGAAGTTTGGAGAGAGAGAGGGAGTGATGAATAGACGGAGCACAGGAAATTTTTTTGGCCAATAGAACTATTCTGTATGATACTATAATGGTGGATACATGACAATATGCATTTGTGGAAACCCATTAAACTGTAAAGCACAACCTTAATGTAAACTATGGACTTTAGTTAATAATAATGTATTAGTATTGGTTCGTAAATTATAACAAATGTACCACAAGAATGCAAACTGTTTTAATAATAGGAGAAACCCTATGCAGGGGGATGAGGGGATGTATGAGAACTCTGTACTTTCTACACAGTTTTTCTGTAATCCTAAAATACGAAGTCTATTAATTAAAAAATAATCAATGACTAATGAATTCAGACAATATTTTTTAAAAAAGGAAGTTTAAAAAAGATTTCGTATCAATGTCATTGAATGAGCTTTTGCTGATAATAGGAAGGAGATTGGAAAGTGTGATCTTGTTGCTCTCTGTGGTGGGTTAAAATGAACAAGAGTGGGTCAGCAAAGGAGTGAGCGTAACAGTAGATGCCTGAGATTCGACCGTGTCCAAAACCAGCAAATTTATGTCAATCTTTTTTATTGACATTCAAAATTATGGAAGTGAATGACTCTGAACCACTGTCTGAAGTTCAAGATGAAGAAATGAAGCTCAAAATGGTTATCTGTTTGCATCTTTTTGCTTCCAATTTTACTGCTCCTGATATCATTAGATTGTGCTTGTTTTGGAATTTTTGAGTTTGTTGGTTCAACTCTTGTCATAATTAAACTTATTGCAAGAGCAATCATTTTACTTGTATGTTCTGATTTTTTTTTTTTTTACAAAGGCGTGGTTCCTCTTCCTTTTCTTCTGACCAACAAAGAACGTCAGGTTGAATTCATTGTTTAACCAAATTTAGGCTTTTTAGCAGGATCTTAGATTGTTTGCTTTATGTTGACTGATTTGTTTGAAAAGCTGGAAATAACCATTAAATTACTGAACTGGTTTCTTTCTTGCTCTGTCCATCACTTCCACTTTTTCTTCTAATCTGTGGCCTTTTCTGGCCTTAGACACACCTATGTTCTATGTGGGTTCTTTCATTTTCATAGTAGGTATTTTCACTTAACAATGAGAGGAAGGTGATCGTGTTCATGTAAAACATGTTTCAATAGCATGAGCATGAGTAGTGATCCTGTCGGTTGAATAGCCATACGATGATTGCCGCTTGCTGTACAAACGAGATTTATGCACAACTTAAATGCTTCTTCTGGCCTATGCGTTCAAACTCATTGTGGCAGCCCTTCAATTCAGATAATGATTGGCATTAAATATTTTGCAATTTTATGCAAAATATTTGGGTAACAGTGGGTACCTTTACTAATCCCAGTGTATTAACATTATCTTATTCTTTTCATAAGCACCTTGGAAACAAGGAGTATGTCTTATTCATCATCATACACCTTGCACAGAGTAAAATGTGTAGTATACTGTGGGAATTGTAGAGTATCCATTAGGCTTAATTCTTGGCAGGTAACAATCAAAGGAAAACTAGAATTTTGTCATAAATACTGGCATGGTTACAAATTAGTGTTCTTTACCTCTATAAGACGTATCCTCTAAATTTATTTTTACTTTCTATATTTTGTATTAATGAAACAATTATTTTAAATCATTGAAATTTTTCCTCCTGTGGCTTATGTTGTCCCCACCAGCCCTGATAGCATATATTCCTATACATTCTTTCTAGTTGGAAAAATGCCTCCTTTTCTCCCAGAATATATCTTTTGCTGATAATATGTGCTAGTAATTAATTTTGTTTAAATCATTTAGGCAGAAACTAGCTTTATTACATATCCCCAAACATATATATGAGTGAATAAATATAATCAGTGTTTACTGTCTCTAGTTGCAGTATAAAGCAGGGTTGGCAAATATTTGGCTCACATATGACCATCCTCTTCTGCTTAGTCAATCCACCACTCTGCTGGCGAGCCAAATGACCTCAGAACCTTTCTTGACGCAATACTCTGGGCAGTCATTAATAGTCATTCAGAGTTGGCACACAAGATGAAACCTGTTTGTCATCCCTGATAGGAATATTAGTAGGTGATGGGTTAAATCTTTCATTATGTATGTCATTATATTACTTTGGAGAAAATATAATAAAGGTTAAACTGTATTTGATATAATTACCAAAAATGAGATCTTAAACCTTCTGAAAAAGTAAACTTTCATATAAGATAATAGTTGTAGATGATTGGACTTCCATAATACCTCACTTCAACCTGGAAAAAACATTTTTTTCTCTCCAAAATTTAAGTCATCATTGCCAGTGGATGAAAAGAATCTGTTAACCTCTATGGTTTAGGGGTTTAACAGTACCTTCTCCCTATTTTGTAACAATGTTTTTGTTAAAGCATTCAGCTTTTTTGGATAACAGATGATTTGATATTAAATTTTATATTTGCTTCATTGGTATCTTTAGCAAGTGGAATAGTGGCAAACACAATTAGTACTATTGAATAGCTTTGAAAATCAGAAGTAAAGACCTCCTATTTATTTAGCTGTCATGAGCATTACTGATATAAAGGAAAACTGGAACTATATCCTTTAGCACAAGTGCAGTGTTAAAAGTTCATAAGGTTAGAAATAATTTTCAACATGATTTAAAACTTATAGGTAGTTTTTAAAATAATATTTAATTACAGTTGTCATTTCTGTGATGTTTACTGATAAAACATAGGGGGAATACCCCCGCTGGATGTTCTGCCTCATTCCTGAATAATTATTATATTCTTGAAACAATGACTTTGCCAGGTGATGCTTAGTGGGAAGGCCAGAAATTATCTGATTTTCAAAGTGTTTGAATGCATGCATAGTAATTTCACCTTTTAAAAAATTTTTTAGCATTTTGACTAAATGAATCCTTTGATTTATAGTAGTACTGTAATGCTGGCTCAAGTGAGTAATATTTATTCTTGATATACTGACTGAAACATACAGAAAAATCCATTTGAGAAGCTTTGCTGTTTTGGGAAACTAAATTTATTGGATGCCATTTTGTTGTTATTAAAATATATTTTAAACTTATGAAGAAAAGATGGAGACTGATATAAGGATACCTATGTACCTTATCATACAGTTTAATAGGTTCTTAGCATTTTATCATGATTACTACAGATTTCTTTGAAAAGGAAATGATAGATTGTGAGTATAATTCATGTTTTCCCAAATCCAATGTTACCTTCCTTCTCAGAGATGATCAATATCTTGAAGTTGGCAAGTTTTGTTACTAAGAAATTTTTGTATTATTATTACACATTTGTGTATCCAAAAGTGATATATGCTGTTATGTAGCATGTTTTCAAGGTATAAATGTCATCACACTATATGTATAGCTCTACAATTTGCTTTTTTTTCAAATTCTATTTTTGAGATTTATTTTCACTGATTCATTTTGTATGATATTCCATTGTAAGAATATGTCCCATTTTATTTACCCATTTGTCTCTTCATAGACATTTGGGTAGTTTCCATTTTTTTGGGTGGGGAGAAGTTATTAAAAACAATACTACAGACAATGAATATTCTTGTGCCTGTCTCTTTGTGCTCATGTGTAAGATTTTTGCTAGATTACATATCTGAGAGTGGAATTTCTGGATATATATGTATATTTAACTTTTTTAGATATTGCAAAACGTCTTTAAAGTTTCAAAGTGGTTATACCAATTTACATCACCCCATCATCAACCATTTTTGTAAACACTTTTTTGAAATATAATTTACATACCATAAAGTTCACCTGTATAAAGTGTCCAATTCAATAGATTTTAGTATATTCACAGAGCTGAACAAACATCACCAAAATCTACTTTCAGAACATTTTCATTACCCTATATAGCTTCGTTTTCAACCCCCTCTTTTGTGTTGCTAAAGTCAGCACCATAAAAGAATTTCTGTCTGAGCAAAGCCACACTGTAGCAGCTATAAATTATACAGTGACCCAGTTACATGATGTTCTTAATTTGGAACCTACCTTGTAGGTTTTGTTACTGTTGCGAATGGAATCTTTTCTTTTATAGCGTTTTGTAAATGGTTGTTAGTGGGGTATATGATTTGCGAATGTTAGATTGTCTTATTCGTTCTAATAGGTTTTATGACATTTTCTTTTTATTTTATGTAGTCAGTAATATCTTGGCCAATAAGTTCAGTTTTGTCTTTTCCTTTGTAATTTTTATAGCTCCTATATCTTTCCTATTTTTGCCTTTTTTATTTTGGTGCTATGTTACTATATATGCACAAATTAAAAATTTTTAGATCTTCGTAGTATTATGACCCCTTTATAATTATATGTCCCTCTTTATCACTATTAATGCTTTTTTGATTAAATTTTGTCTGATGTTGTATGTACACCAACTTTCTTTTGGTTAGTATTTGCACAGTGTAACTTTTTCCTTTGTTTTCAACCTATGTCCTTCTATTTTTTTTTTATTGTTGTAATTAAATGAAGTTTACATTTCAAGTTAGTCTCCATACAGAAATTTTTTTTTTTTACATACATTGTTATGAGACCCCCACCGCTCACCCCATTCTGCGACAGCACACTCTCCCCCTCTGCCCCTGATTCCCCATGAATATTCAACCAGCTCCTAACTCTTTCTGCCTGCCCATCTCACCTCTGGACAGAAGCTACCCCTTTGGTCTCTTGTATCTACCTGACTAAGAAGCACATTCATTACAAGTATCACTATGTCTCACAGTCCAGTCCAATCCCTGTCTGAAGAGTTGGCCTCGGAAATTGTTTTAGTTCTGGGCTGATACAAAGTCCAGGGGCCATGCTTTCTGGGGCACCTCCAGTCTCAGTCAGACCGTTAAGACTGGTCTTCTTACTAGAATTTGAGTTCTGCATCCCACCCTTCTACTGCTCCATCCGGAACCCTCTGTTGTGTTCCCTGTCAGGACGTTCATTGGTGGTAGCTGGGCTCCATCTAATTCTTCAGGTCTCAGGCTGATGAAGTCTCTGGTTTATGTGGCCCATTCTGTCTCTTGGGCTAATACTTTCCTTGTGTCTTTGGCGTTCTTCGTTCTCCTTTACTCCAAGTGGATGGGACCAATTGATGCATCTTAGATGGCCACTTTGTCCTTCTATTTTAAAAGGAGCCCTGGTGGTGCATGGTTAAGCACTCAACTGCTAACCGAAAGATAGTGGTTCAAACTGCTCCACAGCAGAAAAATGTGGCAGACTGCTTCCATAAAGATTACAGCCTTGGAACACCTATGGGGCAATTCTGCTCCATCCTATATGGTCAGTATGAGTCGGAATTGACTTGATGGCAGTGGTACGGGTCCTTATATTTAAGGTTTATCGCTTGAAAGGAGGATGCACTTGGGTGTAATTTTTTAAAAATAAACCTGACAATCTTTGTCTACTGATGCAATTATTCTATTTACATTTACTGTAATTAATGATATACTTTAATTTAAATCTTAATGTTTACTTTTTCATAGTCCCAATTATCTTTGTTCTCTGAATGGTATTCTCAGTAAATTCTTCAGTACTATCATCTAATTTTATTAATTCTCTCTTTGATTGTATTCAGTGTAGACTTTATCCATGCTATTGAGTTTTTAGTTTTAGTGACTGTATTTTCATTTGTAACTCCCCCGCAAACACACATCCACCTGTTCTTGTTTTTCTTCTGCCTCTTTTGTTTCATAATTTCTTATTGCCTTTTGCTGGAAGTCAATCCTTCATTTATTCCTTCAAGCATCCTAAACATACTTCTTTTAAAGTCTTTGTTAGACAGTTTCAATAAAACTGATTTTACGTGGAGTGAATTTGTTTTCTCACTATTGTTTTGTTGGTTGTGTTGGATACCTTTGTTAGCGTTAGATTTCTGAATTTTCCTTTGCAGTCTTATTTTGAGTGGGATACTTTATGAGTGTTTTGTTTTTTCTGTTTGACTCTGCTCACACATCCCTGTGAACCTTACCTGCATCTGGCTCCCCAAGGCCCTTGTTCAGACCTAGTTCTTACAATGACAGTCTGGTGTTGTACCCCAGAGTAATATTGGGAATTCTACATATCCAGTCAGTGAGCCTTCTTTCATGTGAGGAGGAGTCCCCACCTTCAAACCGTATACTAGTCTACCCCTCATTTGTGTGGAACCTATTTAGTCCCCCTTACCACACAGGAGCCTAACTCCTGGCTATCACTATTTCCCACCAGAGTCCATAGCAAGCTGTAGCCTCAGCCCTGCAAATGGTTTTGCATTTCTCTTTTCATTCTGGTTCATGGACGCACTAATCTTTTTTGTTGTTGTTATTGAGAATATACACAACAAAGCATACACCAGTTCAGTCTTTTCTGCATGTACAATTCAGTGACATTGATTACATTCTTTGAGTTGTGCAACCATTCTTACCCTCCTTTTCTGAGTTGTTCCTCCTCCATTAACATAAATTCGCTGTTGTCACTTTGATCCCACAGAGATGGTTTTTAAAAGAGCATAATGCTCAAGGCAGACATTTTTTACAAGTTAAGCTAAACTATTGTTTGGTTTTAAGAAGACTTCAGGGGATATTTTTGGTTTAGGTCTAAGGATTATCTCAGGACAATAGTTTCAGGGATTCATCCATCCCCCATGGCTCCAGAAAGTCTGGAGTCCATGAGCATGTGAAATTCTGTTCTGCCTTTTTCCCCTTTTGATCAGAATTCTACTGTAGACTCTTTGATCAAAACGTTCAGTAATGGTAGCCGTGCGCCATTCAGTTCTTACTGATCTTTTTTATGAGCCCGTTTATGTCTTTTGTTTTTAAGAATCTATTTTTATGTTTATCTGCCAAGTTTTCTTTTTTAAGCCGAAGGGGTATGCCAATTTTTACAGTAAATTGTAAAATCCCTATACCTTCATTTATTTATTTATGAATTTATTTATTTAAGAATAGTATTTACTCTTTAGCTTAATCTTCAATCATCAGCAGGGTGAAACTAATGTATTTGTTCTCTGTATAGAATCTCATTTTGTTATTATAAGTCATATAAAATGAATATTATATTTTATTCTCAAATAGTTTTCCCCCCAGTAAAATGTTTTCAATAATAACTATCATTTGAATGTTTATGTGCTTTATGACAGGGACTGTACTGAGTGTTTGACCTATATTATTCAATCTCAACAACCCTACAAAGTTGATATTTTTGTTCTTATTTTATTGAAGAATAAACTGAATCTAAGACTATTCAAGAACTTGTCAGTAGCCAATAGAATTAATAGTCAAACTCAGGTCTATCTGATTTGAAAGCCAGTATTTTTTTTTCCCCCATACAAAATTTATGCATACACTGTTATGTGACTCTAATTGCTCTCCCCATACTATGACAGCACACTCGTCCTTTCCATCCGATTCCCCATGTCCATTCAACCAGCTCGTAACCCTCTCTGCATTCCCATCACACCTCCAGACAGAAGCTGCCCGTTTAGTCTCTTGTATCTAGTTGAGCTAAGAGGCACTTTTCACAAGTATCACTTTATGTCCCACAGTCCAGTCCAATCCCTGTCTCAAGAGTTGGCCTTGGAAATTGTTTTAGTTCTGGGCTGATAGAGAATCCAGGGACTATGCTTTCTGGGGTTCCTCCAGTCTCAGACCATTAAGTCTGGTCTTCTTAATAGAATTGGAGTTCTGCACCCCACCTTTCTCCCACCCCATCTGGAACTCTCTGTTGTGTTCCCTGTCAGGGTGGTCATTGTTGGTAGCTGGGCACCATCTAGTTCTTCTGGTGTCAGGCTGATGAAGTCTCTGGTTTATGTGGCCCTTTCTGTCTCTTGGGCTACTACTTTCCTTGTGTCTTGGTGTTCTTCATTCTCCTTTACTCCAGGTGGTTGGGACCAATTGATGCATCTTAGATGGCCGCTTGCAAGCTTTTAAGACCCCAGACGCCACTCACCAAAGTAGGATGCAGAACATTTTCTTAATAACCTTTGTTATGCCAATCGACCTAGATGTCCCCAGAAAGCATGGTCCCCAGACCCCCACCCCCGCTACTCTGTCCCTCAAAGTGTTTGATTGTATTCAGGAAACTTTTTAGTTTTGGTTTAGTCCAGTTGTGCTGACTTCCTCTGTAGTGTGTGCTGTCCTTCCCTTCACCTACTATCTAGTTAGTAAATAACCCTCACCCTCCCGCCCCACCTTCGTAACCATCAAACAATGTTTTCTTCTGTGTTTAAACCTTTTCTTGAGTTCTTCTAATAGTGGTTTTATACAATATTTGTCCATCTATGACTGACTAAATTCACTCAGCATAATGACCTCCAGCTTCCTCCATGTTATCTTTCATGGTTTCATCGTTGTTCTTTATCATTGCATAGTATTCCATTGTGCAGTTATACCATAATTTATCCATTTTCATCTGTTGATAGGCACCTAGGTTGTTTCCATCTTTTTGCTATTGTGAACAGTGCTGCAGTGCACATGGGTACACACATATCTATTTGTTTGATGGCCCTAAACTCTAGGATATGTTCCAAGGAGCAGGATAGCTGGATCGTATGGTACTTCTATTTCTAGCTTTTTAAGGAAGCGCCAAATCAATTTCCAAAGTGGTTGTACCATTTTACATTCCCACCAAATGTGTATAAGTGTTTCAGTCTCCCCACAACCTCTCCAATATTTATTATTTTCTGTTTTTTGGATTAATGCTAGCCTTGTTGGGGTGAAATGGTATCTCATTGTAGTTTTGATCTGCATTTCTGTAATGGCTAACGATCATGCGCATTTCTTCAGGTGTCTGTTTGCCACCTGATTATCTTCTTTGGCGAAGTGCCTGTTCATATCCTTTGCCCATTTTTTAATTGGGTTATTTGTCTTTTTGTTGTTGAGGTTTTCAGTATCTTGTAGATTTTAGAGATGAAACGCTGATCAGATTTGTCATAGCCAAAAATTTATTCCCAGTCTGTAGGTTGTCTTTTGACTCTTTTGGTGAAGTCTTTTGATGAGCATAAGTGTTTGATTTTTAGGAGATCTCAGTTATCTAGTCTCTCTTCTGGTGTTTGTGCATTGTTACGTATGTTTCATATTGTGTTTATGCCATGTTATTAGGGCTTCTAGCATTGTCCCTATTTTTTCTTCCATGATCTTTATCATTTTCAATTTTATATTTAAGTCTTTGATCCATTTTGAGTTAGTTTTTGTGCATGGTGTGAGGTATGGGTCTTGTTTCATTTTTTTGCTTATGGATAACCAGTTATGCCAGCACCATTTGTTAAAGAGAATGTCATTTCCCCAATTAATGAACTTTGGGCCTTTGTCAAATATCAGCTGCTCATAGGTGGATGAGTTTATGTCTGGATTCTCAATTCTGTTCCATTAGTCTATGTATCTGTTGTTGTACCAGTACCAGGCTGTTTTGACTACTGTGGCTGTATAATAGGCTCTAAAATCAGGTAGCGTTAGGCCTCCCACCTTGTTTTTCTTCTCGAGTAATGCTTTACTTATTCAGGAACTCTTCCCTTTCCATATGAAGTTGGTGATTTATTTCTCCATCTCATTAAAAAATGCCAGTGGAATTTGGATCGGTATTGCATTGTATCTGTAGATCGCTTTGGGTAGAATTGACATTTTCACTATGTTGAGTCTATGTATCCATGAGCAAGGTATGTTTTTCCATTTATGCAGGTCTCTTTTGGTTTCTTGCAGTAGTGTCTTGTAGTTTTCATTGTATAGGTCCTTTACATCTCTGGTTAGATTTATTCCTAAGTATTTTATCTTCTTGGGGGCTATTGTAAATGGTATATAGATTTGGTGATTTCCTCTTCGAGGTTCTCTTTGTTGGTGTAAAAGAATCCAACTGATTTTTGCATGTTTATCTTGTACCTTGAAACTTTGCTGAAATCTTCTATTAGTTCCAGTAGTTTTCTTGTGGATTCTTTGGGGTTTTCTGTGTTTAAGATCATATCATCTGCAAATAGAGATACTTTGACTTCTTCCCTACCAATTTGGATACCCTTTATTTCTCTTTCTAGCCTAATTGCTCTGGCTAGGACCTCCAAGCTTAATGTTGAATAAGAGTGGTGATAAAGGGCATCCTTGTCTGGTTCCCATTCTCAAGGGGAATGCTTTCAAAGTCTCTCCATTTAGGGTGATGTTGGCTGTTGGCTTTGTATAAATGCTGTTAATTATATTGAGGAATTTCCCTTCTATTCCTATTTTCTTGAAAGTTTTTATCATGAATGGGTGTTGGACTTTGTCAAATGCCTTTTCTGCATCAATTGATAAGATCATGTGGTTCTTGTCTCTTGTTTTATTTATGTGATGGATTACATTGATTGTTTTTCTAATGTTGAACCATCCCTGCATACCTGGTATAAATCCCACTTGACCATGGTGAATTATTTTTTTGATATGTTGCTGAATTCTGTTGGCTAGAATTTTGTTCAGGATTTTTGCATCAATGTTCATGAAGGATATTGGTCTGTAATTTTCTTTTTTTTGTGGTGTCTTTTCCTGGTTTTGGTATCAGGGTTATGCTGGCTTCATAGAATAAGTTTGGGAGTATTCCATCGTTTTCTATGCTCTGAAATACCTTTAGTAGTAGTGGTGTTAACTCTTCTCTGAAAGTTTGGTAGAATTCTCCAGTGAAGCCATGCAGGACAGGGTTTTATTTTTGTTGGGAGTTCTTTAATTACCTTTTCAATCTCTTCTTTTGTTATGGGTTTATTTAGTTGTTCTACCTCTGTTTGTGTTAGTTTAGGTAGGTAGTGACTTTCTAGAAAGGTATTCATTTCATCTAGGTTTTCAAATTTGTTAAGAGTACAGTTTTTCATAGTATTCTGTTATGGTTCTTTTAATTTCAGTTGGGTCTGTTATGATATCACCCATCTCATTTCTTATACGGGTTATCTGCTTACTCTCCTGTTTCTTTTTGTCGGTTTGGCCAGTGGTTTATCAATTTTGTTGATCTTTTCAAAGAACCAGCTTTTGGTCTTGTTAACTCTTTCAGTTGTTTTTCTATTCTCTGTTTCATTTAAGTCAGCTCTAATTCTTATTATTTCCTTTCGTCTTGCACCTGAGGGCTTCTTTTGCTGCTCTCTTTCTATTTGTGCCAGTTGTAGGGTTAATGTTTTGATTATGGCCCTTTCTTCTGTTTGAATATGTGCATTTATTGCTATGAACGGACCTCTGAGCACTGCTTTTGCTGTGTCATAAAGGTTCTGGTAGAATGTGTTTTCATTCTCGTTTGATTCTATGAATTTCTTTATTCCATCCTTAATTTATTCTATAACCCAGTAGTTTTTGAGCAAGGTGTTGTTCCGTTTCCATGTGTTTGATTTTTTTTCCTTCCTTTTTGTGTTGTTGATTTCTACTCTTATGGCTTTATGGTTAGAAAAGATGGTTTGTAATATTTTGATGCTTTGGATTTTGTTAAGGCTTGCTTCATGGCCTAATATGTGGTCTTTTCTGAAGAATGTTCCATGTGCGTTGGAAAAGAAAGTATACTTGGGTGCTGTTGGGTAGAGTGTTCGGTATATGTCTGTGAGATCAAGTTGGTTGATTGTAGTATTTAGCTCTTCTGTGTCTTTGTTGAGCTTCTTTCTGGATGCTCTGTCCTTCACTGAAAGTGGTGTATTGAAGTCTCCTGCTACTATTGTGGAGCTGTCTATCTCTCTTTTCAGTGGTATTAGAGCTTGTTTTATGTATTTTGGAGCCCTGTCATTGGGTGTGTAAATATTTATTATAGTTATGTCCTCCTGGTGTATTGATCCTGTAATCATTATAGTGTCCTTCCTGATCATTTGTGGTAGATTTTACTTTAAAGTCTATTTTGTCAGAGATTAATATTGCTACTCCTGCTCTTTTTTGAGTGTTGTTTGCTTGATATATTTTTTTCCATCCTTTGAGTTTTAGTTTGTTTGTGTCTTTAAGTCTAAGGTGTGTCTCTTGTAAGTAGCGTGTAGATGAATCTTGTTTTTTATCCTAACTGCCACTCTCTGTCTCTTTATTGGTGCATTTAGTCCATTTATATTCAGCATATTTATTGATAGGTATGAGTTTAGTGCTGTCATTTTGATGTCTTTTTTTGTGTGTTGTTCACAGTTTCTTTGTTCCACTTAATTTTCTGTGCTGAGTCCTTTTTCTTTGTGTATTTTCTTTTCATCTTTTTCATTGTTGTTGATTTTGTGTTTGCTGAGTCTTTATATTTTTCTAGTTTTTTATTTTGACTTGTAGGATTGTTAGTTTCCTTTGTGGTTACCTTAATATTTACCCCTATTTTTCTAAGTTTATACCAGTCTTTTATTTCTTTATATCACCTTCCTCTCCGTATGAAAAATCTAAGTCTACATTTTATAAGTCCCTCTTTTTTGTTTTAATGTTGTCATCTTTTACACATTGACATGTTTCCCTATTTTCAGTGTTTTAGCTTTGATTTACTTTTGTGACTTCCCTGTCTGGGTTGATTGCTATGTCCTGTATTGTAGTCTTGGCTTGTTATCTGATGTTACTTATTTTCTAACCAGAGCCCTACCTTTAGTATTTCTTGTAGTTTTTGCAAATTTCCTAAACTTCTGTTTATCTGGAAATGCCCTGATTTTGCCATCATATTTGAGAGACAGTTTTGCTGGATATTTAATTCTTGGCTTGCAGTTTTTTTCCTTCAAGGCTTTATGTATGTCATCTCATTACCTTCTTGCCTACATGGTTTCTGCTGAGTTGTCCGAGCTTATTCTTATGGACTTGGCTTTGTAGGTGGCTTTTCATTTATCCCTAGCCACTCTTAAAATTCTGTCTTTATCTTTGGTTTTGGCTAGTTTGATTATAATATGTCTTGGTGACTTTCTTTTGGGATCTACCTTATGTGGGGTTCGATGAGCATCTTGGATAGATATCTTGTCATCTTTCATGACATCGAGAAGTTTTCTTCCAACAAATCTTCAACAATTCTCTCTGTGTTTTCTGTTATCACCCCCTGTTCTGGTTCTCCAATCAGTTGTAGGTTATTCCTCTTGATATTGTCCCACATGATTGTTAGGGTTTCTTCTTTTTTTTTAATCCTTTGATTTTTCCTCAGATAACTTGGTGGCAAGTGCTTTATCTTCAATCTCACTAATTCTGACTTCCATTGCCTCAATTCTGCTCCTATGACTTTTTATTGAGTTGTCTAATTATGAAATTTTATTGTTAATCTTCTGGATTTCTGATTGCTGTCTCTCTATGGATTCTTGAAGCCTGTTAAATTTGTCATTATGCTCTTCTCTAATCTTTTTAATTTCCTCTATTGCATGTTCTGCGTTTTGCTTAATTTCCTTTCTGATTTCTTGAAGAGTTTTGTATATTAATCTTTAGTATTCTGCCTCCAGTAATTCAAAGAAGTTTACCTTCTCTAGGAAATTTCTAGATTCTTTATTCTGGGAGCTTGCTGAAGCCGTCATGGATTGCCTTTTTATGTGATTTGATATTGACTGTTGTCTCTGAGCCATCATTAAGTTATATTTATTTATTTTATGTTTACTTCCTGTGTCCTAGCTTCTTGTTTTGTTTTGATATGCCCAAATAGACTGCTCGTATGAGCTAGTGTGATTTTGGCACCTTTGAAGCTCTAATGTCCTGTCACCAGGTGGTTAGATCTGTTACTAGGTATGTGAGCTCAGGAGTCCACCCACTCCTCCTGTATGGATTCAGCTCAGGTGCCCAGGTAGATAGCCACCAAGTGTGTGGTGTAGGCTCTCACAGTCCTAGACAGGCATGAGTGATCGGTGTAGGCACAGGCATCTGGCTGCAGCAGGGGGACACACTCTGAGCAAGGCGAGGGGCTGACAGCCACCCCCGAGTGTCCAGGAGGAAGCTGTGTCCCTGTTCCCTATAGCGCGTAAGTGTGTGGGTTTTTCAGCCGGACTATGAGTACCTAATGCTGTTAGCTGTAAAGCCTGGGGGGCACCTCTTATTCATGGGCCCCTTTCACAGGTGGCTAGGTGGCATGGGTGGAGCCACCAGTCCTCAGGCCCCTGATGTGGGTAGGTGAAGACCCTGTTTAATGGGCAAAGCAGTGTCAAATGTCAAGAACCTGCCACTTCACAGCTGAAACAGTTGAAGTTAAACCTCAAGTATTTACCCTGTTGTACTGCGGTAATGAGGGCCTACCCTGTTGAGATGGGCCCACACAAGTCTATGCAGGAGGAAAGGCGCTCAAAGTCTGTGGATCCCTTATGCCTGTGCCCAGGCAAAGGAGATGTGCCTGCCCCGGGTTCCTGGCTTAGGGGAGCCGGCAGTTTATTTTTTTCCCGTGTTTGTTAATTTGTTCACTCTCCAAGGCAGGGAGAATGGCTCTGGGCTTGTGACGGATCCTACTTCCTCCCCAGGGGACTTGACAGTTGCTGAAGCTGGTCTGGGACCCAGTGCAAAGCAGGGAGCGGGGATGTACATGGGAGAGAGGTTTTTCCCTAAGGGTTGTGTTTTTGATCTGCGCGGTAAACTGTATGCAAGTACTTATCTTTCACCTATCCAGGGCTGCTTCTCACTGGTTCTGGGTGACCATGAAGACTGTCTGGCACTGGGTCTCTCCCGGTGCGGAAAACACGCCTCCCAAGGACTGCTGCTTGCCTGCCTCACCGCTCAGCCTCGAGTTGCTCAGGCCTGAAGGGCTGAGGCTCTCGCCAGTTCAGGACTGGCAACTCCTTGCTGCTTCTGAACCATCTTTCCCCCACCACCTCTCAGTCCAGTTTCTCAACTCTGTCTTTGATGTTCAGTGCTCCCAGATTGCTATATACAATCAAATCACTTGTTTTTTCGGGTCTTTGTTGTAAGAGGGTCCATAGGAAGCATCTGACTACTCCGCCATCTTGGCCCCGCCTCTGATTTTAGTTAGGTTTTTAGTGATGTACTACGTAAGGTGGAATAGAATAATTCTTAGTGGGTTAAAACTGTCTGCTGAAATGAATCTCCCCATGCCTTTCTTCTAATTGTAGGAGATGGTTTATTGGAAATCTCGTTTGAACTACTCAGACTTTGTATCCCATCTCCCTAGGGTCAGCTCAGCCCTTCATCCTGTCAATGCAGATAAAATAGAACAGCCTGAAAGTTGCTATAAGGGGGTCCTTGGAATGAAACATTTTAATGTCCATAAAAAGTGTAGACGAGACCTTCATTTTTAAAGACTCCCATGGAACGTTTCAAATGGCATGAATTTGTCTTTGTGCCCTTTCCAAAATTCATAGATTTGGACTGCAGAGTTGGAGGAAAGCTAAGCATTCAGTACTACTTGTCATCTGATAACATTTTACTGTATTTATCTCACTCATCTGATAACATTTTACTGTATTTATCTCACGCTAGCCCCTATGTCCTAAAACTGACGATGCATTGAGTAAATACTTAAATAACAAAGGCTACGAATTTTTAGACCTGTGTCAGTTAAATATAGGAAGAATACAGAGTTACAATAATATTATTTTAGAAATTATAAATCAGAGAATATAATTTATACTCACAAATCAGAGAATATAATTCTAGAGAAAAGTTCAAGTTGATTTAACTTGGCATTCTTCCCTCCCCCAAATCAAACGACGTATTGCATTGGGCAAATCTGCTGCAAAAGACCTTTAAAGTGTTAAAAAGCATAGATGCCACTTTGAGGACTAAAGTGCACCTGACTCAAGCCATGGCATTTTCAATCACCTCATATGCATGTGAAAGCTGGACAATGAATAAGGAAGACTGAAGAATTGATGGCTTTGAATTATAATATTGGCGAATAATATTGAATATACCATGGACTGCCAGAAGAATGAACAAATCTGTCTTGGAAGAAGTACAGCCAGAATGCTTCTTGGAAGCAAGGATGGTGAGACTTTGTCTCATGTACTTTGGACATGTTATCAGGAGAGATCAGTCCCTGGAGAAGGACATCATGCTTGGTAAAGTAAAATGTCAGCAAAAAAGAAGAAACCCCTCAATGAGATGGGCTGACACAGTGGCTGCAACAATAGGCTCAAGCATAACAATGATTGTGAGGATGGCACAGGACCGGACAATGTTTTGTTCTGTCATACAGAGGGTCACTATGAGTCGGAACCGACTCGATGGCACCTAACAGCAACAATTCCTCCTTTGTTTATCAATCTAGGGTTGAAATGCCATTCGGGTTTCAAGTAGCTATTCCAACCAAGACCCTACTGATGAGGAAATGGTAGACACTGTAGTGTCGTAAAATACTAAGTGTGCTATTTTCAATTCTTCTCATGCCTTGAGAACAGGGATATCTTAAACTTTGATAGAATGGTGCAATTTTATATTTTCCATTTGACTCCTGTAAGAGGTTCATTGTCTTTTAATTAAACTACAGGGGTGGAAACGGAGATTAAAAGATGTGGAACTAAAAAGGGGATGGCTTTTAGCTACTAGTACGTGAGTGAAGACACCACAATAAAGCAAGATGGAGTGCAGCAACAAGTGTTGTGCTTTGAAGCCTCCTCTTGTCTGACTGTGGCAGTAATTTGGAGTTAATCTGTGCAGCTTCTCAATAAAAAGACTTTGTGTTTTATATTCTTCGATTCTTCCCAGCATTTCTTCCCAGCTGTTCTTTTATCTTGTCTTTCATGCAATCTAATGCAGCTTACACAACTAGATGTGATAATAATGTAAACCATGTAGGTGAAAAAACTTGACCAGGCTCAGTACATGGATATTTCCTGTTCATCACCTGCTTTTTACGTCCACGAGTAGCACCTTCCTCCAACCTCCCACTTTCTACTCTCACTGGCTAGTGGAGGCCCACCTTTTCCTTTAGTGATTTTAGAGTATCAACATGGGCTGAGTGTTCAGATTTGTACATTGGAAAATATTACTGCATGCAGTTGTCTTATTTTCCTTTGTCTGCATGAAGATGTTTTTTCTTTGTGTTTGTTTTTCTCCTTTGGCTTTCTACTCCCCCACATGTCCCCAAGTCCTTCAAGCCAATGAGGCAGTGGTGACACCTTCTGGGCAGTACTGGGAGTGAATTATAGCCGTAAATTCCGTGGTAGAGTTAGGATACCAAAGATTTGGTGTGTAATACTACATTTAGTTTGCGCCATCAAAATGATACAGCATGCTTCTTATGTGCAGAGTTCCTAAATCCTGTGAAATGTCAATGTCATTTCTTTCTAGTAAGTAGGGATTTGTAGTTAGCTAAATGAAAAGCCAGTGGGCCTACCTGCTTAAGCAACTTCAGGGTACAGTACTTGGTTTGGCCTGAAAATGAATGTTAACAGAGGAAAAACTAATGATTGCATAGTATTAGAATATTAGCACTGTACGCCACTGCTTTTTCCACCCACCCCCCACCCCCACCATCCTCTGATACAGTGGTATCAAAAAGCTAGTGCTTTATAGCAGTGGGAAAACGTCCCATGAACAATCTTGGTAGAAACAGTGTTATCCATCATAACCATCCACTATCTGGACAGTGTGGGAGGAAGGTTTCTCCAGAGCTATTCTTGTCCACCCAGACCTCTCATCAGTTTAAGAAAAACATAAGGAGAATATAAACCTGATTTAACATATGTAATAAAAGATTTAACAAATCTGATATAATACATGTAATAAAAGATTTTAAATTTTAGCTTTTTCACACATAGGCAGCATGAGTATGATACATTTACTGTTACCAATTTATTTGTTTATTTTTATTTATTTTTTTACTGACCTTTGCTCAGATACTGAACATGCTGAAACCTGTAGTTTCTAATAAAATCCTGATAGTTCTTACAGAGTTGCCATTACTATCTCTTCAAGAAATCACCTAGTATTAAGAGAACCTTGTGAAGTTTATTATTAAATACTCTCAGGGATTTCAAGAAATTTTCCTCTATTATCTCCAGTAACTGAAGCAAATGTAGAAGTATTGGGCAACAAAGGTGTGACTGGCTGTCAAAGCAGCTATAAAACTATCCATCTCTATAGCATCACCTTAGGGCTGTGTCAGTGGGGAAAGCTCAAGACATTCAATGTAAAGACGAGGATAACTGCAACAGTTAAATATGCAGCCTTTAAAATGGCACCACATGCCTTTTCTTAGCTCTTTGCATCACCCTTTGGTCAAATGTTGTATACTTAATGTATAATACACATAGTTGGTACAGAACTACTATTTCTATTATTACTATATAATAGAATCAAGGCAAGGACACAGTGTCTTCTAATTGTGATTTGTAAACAGATGATAGCTGGGAAATGGACTGGAGCTTTAAAAAGAGTAAGGAAAAATGCTGTCGTGACATGAAAAGAAAGGTAGTTTAAAATACTAAGGGTGTGAATGAGTAACAAAATAGCAGGTAGCAACTGTGGAGATGATGGTTTTATTTGAAATAGGGGGAGGGAGGAGAAAGCTAGAAGGAGGCAAAAACCCAATTTGGCCTAAAATTAAATTTCTCTGATAAGACATTTCAGAAGCGGCTTGTCTTATTCACTCAGCAGCAAAATAATCATATGCGCTTTAATAATCTTTATTTTACAGGAGTGTGTTGCCAGGGTAACAGAATGCAAGCAGGGGAACAGCACCTTGCAGATCACAAAGGCAAATCTGTGGAAAGAAATTTCACTGAGTTTCTCTTTTCCTTACCAGTGTAATAACAACCTTATTTTTCCTGCACTGTTTAGTAATCTCATATAAGCATTCTTTTCCCTTCCCCTTTCCCATATCTGTTTAAACATGGACAATGGCATAAATCTGGAACTGTCAAGCTCAGTGGGCTAAGCAAAAAACAGATGTTATATCTTTAGCATTTTTATATAATTACTTTTTATTGCTATTTTACCCCTATCTCCAGTCCACCCAACCTTAGTGTTATTTTCTTCTCTCTGTATACAAATCTGATATAGTACTCCAGGTAAAAGGGGCTTGAGATGGGAGTTGGTATTTGGCTACATTAATCAAAATTTATTAGCTAAGCTTGCCTGCATAGAGATTCTAAAGAGGCGGAGGTTGCAACTGAAGCATTTATTTTTTAAGGGGGTAAATTGAATTATAGCAAATGGAATGACAAACATCCAGGTTAGAAGGTGCAGAAATAATGTTTTCTTTACCCTCATGCACACACAAACATAAACACACACACACACACACACAAGAGGGGAGTGGGAAAGGAAAGGAAGCAACCTTAGGTTCTTTTAGCTATCCATTGGACACTAGAATCTCAATGAGTTCTAGGAAACTGGCTGACTTGAAATTATTAGCAACATGAAAGTTACCAATGCCTTTTCAAAAGAGAAAACTGGCAATAAGACTGTACCTACGGATCATTTGATTGGATCTCATTTATGACAAATCTGTAGCTTGTAAATATTTGTCTGTTATTATCTTTGCCAAGGACCATAGATTGTGAAAGTGAAGGTAGAAACAAAGTCACTTTAGGCTAAAGAACTAGCAAAAAAAGAGATCTCAGGAAATTAGATATGAAAATCTATCCTCAGATGGTGGTTGAAATTCTGACTTCAGCCTACAAATGCTAAGAATTTTGAAGTTAATGCAGCCTCGTAGTTTTAATGTGTTTGCTGTGTTCCCATGTTATATATTGTTCATATAGTTGTTTGTCTAGATCTGTAGAATAATCAGCAAACAAGATAGGTACTCAAAGAACTAGTCCCTGGATGGATTTCATTCTAAATAGTATTTTTTCAGGATTTTGATGAAATTTACTAAAGTGTAACTTTAATTACTGTTTATTTTTCTAGAAATGTTTCTTTCTTTCCAGATAAACCCTGCACTGTTATTTAAAATGAAACTAATTGAAGCCGCATTAAAAACAAATAATGGTAAAAGAGCAAGCAAAATTTGAAAAGGCCAAGTAAGGACTCTCATTAAAATGGTAAATGTAGGGAGAAATTTCCATAGTGGTGTGGCTAGTGTTTCTCAGATGTTCAGAAAAATGGAAAAGGGTCATGTTGATATGTAGTAATAAAGCGAGGACAACATAGAACGCTTTGGAGAGCATGCAATAGAAAAAACATGATAGCAGTGCTGATGATGTGCACAAAACACATGGAGGGATGACGTGAATGTTACCTTCATACATTAGATCTGATCAGGCCCCTCGGGGTGATCTCCTGATGTCCTCTGCAAAAATACTATTCTATCTTCACCTTAAAGGGTATTATGTATCTTATTTCAGACAGAGAAATCAAAATACTTTCTAAAGTCACACACACACAAACCCAAAGGGAGAAACCCAGTTATTAAATATAGTTGCTCTCAGTGCTCCTATACCATTTAATAATTCTCATTAATTGGATGAGACTTTCCTTATCATTTACGAAGTCATTCATATTGTAATCTATGTAAATGATCTTTTTTCTCTCTCTCTCTCTTTCTCTGAAGTCTATTTGTTCCTTTATAAGTGTGGAGCTGTACTTACTAAAAAAAAAAATTAGCTAGTGCAGGTATAACTAAATATTATTATTAAAACATGTGATCAAAACCTTAGGGGGCAGTGACTTTATGTTAATGTGGGAGGAACAACTCAGAAGAGAGTGAGAATGGTTACACAACTGGAAGAATGTAATCAATGTCACTAAATGGTACATGTAGAAACTGTTGAATTGGTATATGTTTTGCTGTATATATTCTTAACAACAAAATTAATAAAATTATATTAAAAAAAATGCAGTCAAGGAAATTGACTCAGTATTTATTGAACATTTCTACCTGTGCATATAATCCTATCACAGTGAAGCAGACTGAAAAGAATATTTGACTAGTTCAAGTCTTGTTCTGCCACTTACTACGTTTGTGACTTTGGGGTAGTCACTTGCTGAGTCTTTTTCTCACCTCATCTGTAAAATGGAGGTAGTATTTCCTCCCATGCTTAAATGATAGAGTCATTATAAAGATGAAGAGAGGCAATAGATAAGGGGCAAAATCTGTACCTGTTTTAAGATTCTTTTCATTATCATGATTTTGCATACACAAAAGTATTTAATTGTTCTTATTTCCGCTGCTGAGAATTACTTGATGAGTGAGGTTATAAATATATTTTCTGTCAATGAAGGATTCATCAAGTCCTACAATTAAAGGCAAGTCATGAATTGGAGGGGAAAACACAAATTTTAGTAGTTCTCTTTGTTTCAGAAGAATGTAACCAAAGTTGTCAGAATAGGGACATAGGAAGGAAGGAGTCTTATTTAGAAGAACACTGAAAGAACTATAAAGAACTGTCCTGAATATTCCATGTAGACATCTTAGCCTGCAAATTGATTTTTGGATGATCGACCTTAATATTTCAGTAGTGGAATAGATTAAAACCAGGAGTGAGTAAAAATAATGTAATTCATCACAAATAGAAAATACAAACACTCAAAAGTAAGTTTCAGACTAGGACTAAGCTTAAAACTTAGTTCATTTAATTCAACAATAGAAATAATTTTTAGAAAAATAATGAAATAATAACAGTGAGAAGCTTTTGAATTTCAGGGATTTTTTTCTCTCTCACTGCTCCCCTACCGTCACCCCTGAATCCTGAGTCACAAGTAGTTGAACATATTTGAGTAATTTGATGTTAGTAAACTGGCATGCAAGTTGTCACCTTGGCTACAGCTTCAGACCAGTGTAATGTGTAATAGCCAAAATATGTTAAACCTTCCAAATAGAGCTCAACCAGACATGTCAGCCAAAAATAAGAATGTGACGTCCTAAGACAATAATAAGTACTTGTCCATTTCCCATACTTGAAGAATCTTAAATTAAGAATTTTTTTTCTATTTTTATTCATTTAGGGTATACTCATAATGCTTTTTACCTCATTAGGGAATAGTATAGGTTTATAGGACTTTTTTCTTTCACAAATTAACATGAGTGTGTACGTATGTGCATATGTATGTGCAGGTCAATGAGGAAGACCTGACAAGCAATCCTCTTCAGATTTTAGAATTTATATTTCATCATTAATATCAATTAACACTTTACATTTTCTTCCACGTGAATGATGTAGAAAGCATTTTCCAAAGGGTAGGAGAAATATGTTCCTTGAACTCCAGGAATTTGCAACTTGAAAATTATTTTTACATTCTGTTTAGGTAAGAGAAACCCCCTTACTTTAATGTCTCCAGCTTGAACTCATGGTTCTCTAACTAACTGACTAACTAACCTTTTGCCATCAAGTCAATTCTGACTCACAGTGACCCTATAGGACAGTAGAACTGGCCCATAGGGTTTTCAAGGAGCATCTAGTAGATTTGAACTGCTGACCTTTTGGTTAGCAGTGGAACGCTTAATCACTGCACCAGCAGGGCTCCCATGCTTCTCTAGCCTCAATTTATTTTGTAGTTAAATTAATAGGATATTGTAGCATGGACTGAGAGAAACGAAAACTTTTATTATTAATATGATTATATTAATCTTTATGATATGAACCATCTACTTATTCTATAGTTAATTAACTAAGATTGTAGTAGGAAGTCTGAGTTACAAATTAAAGTCTTTTGATTCACAGTATATACTAGGTCACATACACTGGTAATAATTGTGGTTTCTTGTGGCTACTATGTTTGAAATGGTTGCTAACTTATACAGGATCTCTTGTCATTTGAGGGTGGATTTTGGCATGACCTACTTCAATATAATTCCTACTGGTTAACTCCACTGAAGTGTTAAATGATAAATCCTTTGAAATGTTTTCCTTGAGTAATCTTAGCCATATTATGAAAATAGAAATAGCTCTGCAAGTAGATTTTGTGTGTGTGTGTGTGGTGTGTGTGTGTGTGTTAGCCTTTAGTCCTTCTGAAGAGCAAATACTTTGGGCTTCCTTTTGTCTCTGGGAATGTTATTTAAAGCTGTAGTTGACATTTTCCTAGGTAACACGAGGATTTGTGAGAATAATTTTTCATTTCAGGGCATGTATATAAGATTTAAATATAATCATGAGACTTAAAAGAATAATCCAGTTTCTTACTCTAAAGCAGAGTGACAATACATCTTCATCCCACCACAGAGTAGTATGAGTATGAGAGGGAGACATATTCCAATTGGTAATAAATCATGTCAGAAATAAAATAGCTTGTCTCTAAACTTTGTGTATTCATACCTAAATTTTCAGATAGTGAGAATCATCTTCAGATATTATAAGTGATTGGCTACCATTGTTCTCCTTTGAAAGCAAATATAACTATATATATTAGCTAATTACAAACCACCAAACCTAGGAATGTTTTGTAGATCATTACAGCTGAGAAGAAATACCAAGAAGTAACACTTAAGAAATTGCACAAAGGAAATGGATTTTTATCTCCTTATAACCAAGTATTTGTTACTGAATGCTTTCTGTCCTCTTATTCTCTACCTCCCCATCTCCCTGTTCATCTTTTCATGTTTTTTTTTTTTTTTTTTTTTCTAATCAAGCTCTATTCTCTCTTAGGTGAACAATGAGGTGACAACCTAGTTGTACTAATGTAGTCTTACATGGCGGAGATTCTTTAGCTCTCATGCCTATTGAAGATCTGCTTCATTTTTTTTTTTTTTTTTTGAATCTTCTTTGGCTGGGGAAGATTTAACTTATGATCTACCTTAATTTTCACAAGGAAAGGTAAAAGTTGTTTTTATTTAAATAAGCCATGATATTTTCAACAGCTAAATTAGGTGATTTACTTTTTTCTGTCATGGTAACCTGGGTTTTTCTGTCTTTTGAAATGGAAACAGTTCTAACCTCATAACCTCAACATCACTGTGAGTAAAACTCTTTCTAATTATATGACTGTGTATTGTGCACATTAGCATTGCTAATCAGCTTATTGCGGCAGATTTGTATCTTCAGTACTAATGTTCATAGAATGTCCATTGACATAATTGCAGGTCTGTAACAGCGCTTAGATGGTAGTGTATTTAAAACCACAGGTTTGATTTTCTCAGTGGATACCACAGTATATGGAAAAATAGTAAACCATGTAAGATTGCATGCCACTAACTTGAGTTTCCATACAATTCTCTTTTTCCAAAATGTTCATGGTGCCTAATGCTATAGTACATTGGATCTTTAGCTAAAAAGTTAATTAAAAAAGACTCCATCTTGTTTTTGCTGCATATTTCTGTTTCTTCTATGACTGAAAGGCAGTCATCTCTTGTGGGGGCAGTTTTCTTGGTCTGTGTCAAAGAATAGCTAATCATTTCTGAAAATCACTTTTAAAAGGCCTGTGTGAGATCATCATGATTGTCACAAATGAATATTTATTAAGTGCCCTTGGATTCTTGACATCATACTAGGTTTTTCAGAGATTTCACTGAAGATAGGCAATAGTATGTAACATCCAGGGGTGGCCTGATGTATAAAAGGGTGGAGATTCAGGTGAATGTAATTTTATAAATATGTAAATATAAAAAAAAATTATGTATTACGTGTATATATTTTGTAAATATGTGCTATACTTCTAATGTAATAAAAATGTGGCAGAAATATGAGATATATATGGAGCATTTTCTGTATTTCCTCTTGTAAATTAAAGCAAATCTTTATGTAAATCTTCCTTAAGTAAATGAGTTATTAAGAATGAAGCAGGAAATAAGCTAGCGGCAAAAAGTCTTATGTGCTACCCACATTTGACACTGTCTTAATCAGTGGAAAAACTAATTGAGTTGAAAGAAAGAAATTGAGTGTTGAAAGAAAGAAAAGTAATTTTTAAAAGTTAAAACCAATAAGATTTTTGCAAGCCTATGGCAGTAAAAAGACATCACAAGAGTTTCATATTAAAAAGATGACTGGCAAATTCAAATGGGGCAAACAGAAGAAGAAATAAGCTGAAGATAGATTGCTGTGACTACGATAGTAGTTGATGTGAGAAAACCGTAGTAGTCTAAATGAAGTCCCTAAAAGATGAAATTCACCCATTTATACTGAAGGATTTGAGAGAGAAAAGTTTGGGAAAAAAAGATAATAAAGAAAAGGAATGCTGCTGCAAAAGAATAGTAATTCGTTCCTTCAGTCACTCCGGTTTCTGCCGGATACTGTGCTAAGGTTATGTCGAAAATAAAAACAGTTACAAGCAAATTCCTGGACAGACAACCTGGTATTAGCTTTAAGCTCTCCTGCTACAAAACATCCAGAAATGCTAGATAAAATGTGAAAAACATTCTTTCGAATGTAAAGCTGTGCTTGCAAGAAAGTAACAGAAAGTCTCAATGGCTAAAAATAGACAAGGTTAAAAAAAAAAAGAGTATGGGTAGTGACTTGAGCCACCCTGGGAATTCGGGTGAAGGATGTCCTGGCCCAAATATATACGTCTAATAGCCAGTCAAGATTTTGAGGCAAGGTTTGGGGCCCACATTTTGAAGAAAGTTAGAACTGAGACACAAGTGTGAAAAAGGAACCCTAGAAGCATTATCAAAGAACAGGCAATTTAAAAATAAATATACTCTTCTGCTTAGGGAAACCACAAAGGATAGTTTTTCTCACCCTGAGCTCTGTGTCTAAGTGGGTCAAGAAGGCTTTCCCCAAGAATTTCTAATCATAGACACACCCTGTTTTAGGTTTAAGATTTAAATTTACATTCGTACCTGGTTCCTATGCTGAGAAATTAGCAAAAAAGTGGTTACTGAGTATTAATCGCTCCTGAAGTACCTTACAGAAGCTAAAATAAAAACCATTCTGGAAGGATGCACCCTCAATCCAGGGTACACTGTATTCACCCAGAAAAAGTACTACATAGCATAGGCTTACTTTCCAAAAATTACAAAATATACAAGGAAACAGCCAATATGAACAAAAGTCAGTAAACCCAATATACACCAGGATTCTCCTCTAATAACTTCAAAGAATGTAAATAGAAAAGTATAAAATACTTTAAAAGGCAGATTTAAAAAATCTTTGAAAAATTAAAAGTATGGCCACTGAAAAGAGAATTAACAGCTAGAAGACAGATTTGAAGAAATCCTCAAGGCAGTACAGAGTTATAGAGATAGAAAATATGAACTAGAGTATGATAGACATGGAAGATAAAATGTGAAGATCTACCATTACATGATGGGAGTTCCAGAAAAGAGTATGGAAGAATGAAGGAGAGATAATATTTGATGAATAAGTGGTTAAGAGTTTTACCAACAGTTTTGTGAGCACGTAAATTTCTGTTTTAAATCCCTTTAACTTTAAATACCTGTGGTGGTTTCTCTTTATCTAACTGAACCCTGATTACTACATAATCCCAACTAAACTATTACTTAGTAAATGGAGGCAAAATAAAGATACTTTCAGAATAAACACGAAGTGAAAGAGTTAACTTACTAAAAGTCTCTCTCTGAAAAATTTACTAGAGAATATACTCCAAGTAATAAGAGAATGCACCTAGAAGGAAGAGATAAGATGCTAGGAAGAATAGTGAGGAAAGAAAATGGCAAATATGTAGAGAAAAATCTCAAAAATCATTGACTATATATATAATGATAGTAATAAATAACTTAGGGTTTTAAAGTAAGAATGGGTCCCAAACTTGAAATAAGAAAAATATTCTACAATAGTTGAATGGTTAAAGAAATTGTAGTAAATCCGTACTGTGAAATATTAAAATCCAAAAATGAAACCCATTGCCATCAAGTCATTTCTGACTCATATGAGTCATGAAATATTAATCACCAGTAGAAAGGAATAAACTATTGATACATGCAATAACTTGGATGGACTTCAAGGACATTATGCTGAGTGAAAAAAAAGTCAGTCTCAAAAGCTCAGATAAAGTATGAATTCATTTATATACAGGCATGCCTCAGAGATATTGTGGGTTCGGTTTCAGACCACTGCAATAAAGCAAGTCACACGGATTTTTTGGGTTTTGGTTTCCCAGTGTATAGAAAAGTTATGTTTACACTATACTGTAGTCTATTAAGTGTTAAATAGGATATGTCTAAAAAAGCACACCTGTCATGGATTGAACATGTATGTCAACTTGGCTAGGCCATGATTCCCAGTAGTGTGTGGTTGGCTACCATTTTGTGATGTGATGTGATTTTCCTATGTGTTATAAATCCTACCTCTATGATGTTAATGAGGCAGGATTAGAGGCAGTTATGTTAATGGCAGGACCCAATCTACAGGATTAGGTTGTATTTTATGTCAATCTTTTTTGAGATATAAAAGAGAGAATTGATCAGAGAGGAGAGGGACCTCATACCACCAAGAAGGAAGTGCCAGGAGTGGAGTGAATCCTTTGGACCCAGGGTTCCTGTGCTCTCAAGTTCCTAGACCAGGGGAGGATTGATGACAAGGTCCTTCCCCTGGAGCCAACAGAAAGAGAAAGCCTTCCCCTTGGAAGTGGCATTCTGAATTCAGACTTCTAGCCTACTAGACTATGAGAGAATAAATTTTTGTTTGTTTAAGCCATCCACTTGTAGTATTTCTGCTATAGCAGCACTAGATAACTAAGATAATACCTTAATTAAAAAATACTTTATTGCTAAAAAGTGTTAACTATCGTCTGAGCTTTCAGCGAATCAATCTTTTTCCTGGTGGAGGGTTTTGCCTCGATGTTGATGGCTGCTGACTGATCACGGTGGTGATTGCTGAAGGTTGCGGTGGCTGTGGCATAAGACAGAAATGAAGTTTGCCATATCGATAGACTCTTCCTTTCATTTGGACACTTAAAGGCCATTGTAGGGTTACCAATGGGCTTAATTTTAATATTGTCGTGTCTCGGGGAATAGGGAGGCCCAAGGAGAGGGAGACATAGGAGGGAACAGCCGGTTGATGGAACAGTCAGAACACACACAACATTTGTCAATTAAGTTCGCTGTCTTATATCAGCATCAAAAATCACTGATCACAGATCGCCATAACAGATGTAATAATAATGAAAATGTTTGAAATACAGTGAGAATTACCAAAATGTGACAAGAGACATGAAGTGAGCACGTGCTGTTGGAAAAAATGGCGCCAATAGACTTGCTTGACACAGGTTTGCCACAAACTTCCAATTTCTAAAAAGCATAGTATCTACATAACACAGTAAAGTGAAGCGCAATATAATGAGATATGCCTGTAATATCCTCAAAATGAAAAAAGTTATTGTCCTGTGTATTGATTTGCAGAATATTGATGTCTTTACTACTTTGTCTTCCACCACATAAACATAGCGTGTTTGTTTATTTTGATATTTCATCTCTTTTATCAGCATTGTGTAGTTTTTCAGCATAGAAGTCCTGTACATGTTTTCTCAGATTAACACACATTTTTTTTTCATTTTTTAAGCTTTCTTAGATTATCACCCAGGTTTTTCTTCAGCAATAGTAAATTTTTTTTTTTTAATTTTGGCGTCTATGTGTTTGTTACTAGTGTATAAAAATTGATTTTTGCAAATAATCCAAGAAGCGGGGCTATATGAAGAAGAACGGGGCATCAGAATTGGAGGAAGACTCATTAACAACCTGCGTTACACAGGTGACAGAACCTGGCTTGCTGAAAGTGAAGAGGAATTGGAGCGCTTACTGATTCAGATCAAAGACTACAGCCTTCAGTATGGATTACACCTCAACACAGAGAAAACAAAAATCCTCACAACTAGACCAACAAACAACATCACGATAAACGGAGAAAAGATTGAAGTCATCAAGGATTTCATTTTACTTTGGTTCCACAATCGACACCCATGGAAGCAGCAGTCAAGAAATCAAACAACGCACTGAATTGAGCAAATCTGCTGCAAAAGACCTCTTTAAAGTGTTAAAAAGCAAAGATGTCACTTTAAGGACTAAGGTGCACCTGACCCAAGCCACAGTGTTCTCAATCACCTCATATGTGTGTGAAAGCTGGGCAATGAATGAGGAACACTGAAGAAGAATTGACGCCTTTGAGTTATGGTGTTGGTGAAGAATGTTAAATATACCATGGACTGCCAAAAGAACGAACAAATCTGTCTTGGAAGAACTATAGCTAGAATGGTCCTTAGAGGCGAGGATGGCGAGACTTCATCCCACATACTTTGGACATGTTATCAGGAGGGGCCAGTCCCTGGAGAAGGACATCATGCTTTGTAAAGTATAGGGTCAGCAAAAAAGAGGAAGACCCACAACAAGATTGACTGACACACTGGGTGCAACAATGGGCTCAAGCATAACAACTATCATGAGGATGGCACAGGACTGAACAGTGTTTCGTTCTGTTGTTCATAGGGTCACAATAAGTCAGAACCAACTCAACAGCTCCTAACGACAGCAACATCTTATGTCTTGCGGAACTCACTTATTAGTTCGAGGAATTTTTGTAGATTGCTTGTGATTTTCTATGTAGATAATCACATCATCTGCAAATAAGGACAGTTTTACTTTTTCTTTTCCAATTTGAATGCCTTTTAATAAATTTCCTTTTCTTGCCTTATTGCAGTGGCCAGAATTATGTTGAATGAGTGGTGAGAGTAGATATCCTTGCTTTGTTCCCAGTCTTAGGGAGAAAGCATTCATTCTTTGATCATAAAATGTAATGTTAATTGTAGTTTCTTACAGATGCTCTTTATCAAGCTGAAGAATTTCTCCTTTATTCCTATATTTCCGAGAGCTTTACCAAGAATGAGTATTGAATTTTTTCAAATGCTTTTTCTGCATTAGTTAATATGGTTATGTGATTTAAGCTGCTAATATGGTGGTTTATACTGATTGATTGTTAAATATTTAACCAGAATTGCATCCCTGGAATGAATCCCACTTCGTCATGATGTATAGCTATTTTTACATATTCCTGAATTCTGTTTCTAATATTTTGTTAAGGCTTTTTTTTGCATCTAATATAACAAGGGATACTGGCCTGTATTATTTCCTTCCTTTTTTTTTTTTTTTTGTCCTGCCTTTCTTTGGTTTTCGTATAAGATTACTAGCTTCATAAAATCACCTAGGAAGTGTTCCCTCTTCTATTTTCTAAAAGAGATTGTATAGAATTGCTATTAATTCTTCCTTTAACATTTGGTAGAGTTCTCCAATGAAATCATGTGGGCCTGGAAATTTCTTTTTTCGATAGTTTTAAAATTACTGATACAATTTCTTTAATACTTATAGGGCTATTTAAATTATCTATTTAATATTGGATAAGTTATGATAATTTGAGTTTTTTTTATTGTACTTTAGGTGAAAATTTATAGCACAAATTAGTTTCTCATTCAAAAATTTATACACAGATCATTTTGTGACATTGGTTGTAATCCCTGCTTTGTGTCAGCACTCTCTCTTTTTCCTTTTCCGCATTGGTTTCTCTGTCCATTTGTCCAGTTTTCCTGTCTCTTCCTGCCATCTTGTCTTTGCTTTTGGGCAGGTGTTGCCCATTTGGTCTCATATACTTGATTGAACTAAGAAGCACATTCCTCACGTATGTTATTGTTTGCTTTATAGTCCTGTCTAATCTTTGGCTGAAAGGTAGCCTTTGGGAGTGGCTTCACTTCTGAGTTAGCAAGGTGTTCAGGGACCATAGTCTCAGGGGTTCCTCTGGTCTCTATCAGACAAGTTAAGTCTGGTCTTTTTTTGTAAATTTGAATTTTGTTCTGTATTTTTCTCCCACACTGTCTGGGACCCTCTATTGTGATCCCTGTCAGAGCCACTTGTGGTGGTAGCCAGGCACCATCTAGTTCTTCTGGGCTCAGGCTGGTGGAGGTGGTGGTTCATGTGGTCCATTAGTCCCTTGGACTAATATTTTCCTTGTGTCTTTGGTTTTCTTCATTCTCTTTTGCTCTGGATGAGATGGGACCAATAGATGTATTAATTCTCTAGAGAAGCAAAACCAGTGAAGTATATAAATATACATATATAGAGAGATTTATATTAAGGAAATGGCTCACACGGTTGTAGAGGCTGGAACATCCCAAGTCCATGAGTCAGGCTGGAGGCTTCTGCTGATTCATGTAGCCTCATGGGCTGGCAAACCCAAGATTGGCAAGTCAGACAGCAGGGCTGTAGCTCTAGCTCACAGGCTGGCAAGACTGACAAATCCCAAGATCAGCAGGCAAGACAACAGGTAAGCTGCTAGCTGAAGTCCTAACAACTGGTGGTCAGACGAGTAGGGGCCAGCTTCAGGATCCATTGCGACCAAAAGTCCACAAGCCTTGCCAGAAAGTCCACCTATATTGGATGCTGGCCACACCCCCAAAGAAACTCCTTTCAGCTGATTGGCTACTCACAGCAGATCCCATAATGGATGTGATCACATTATATCAAATCTCATCATGGAGATTATCATATCATGCCAAACTACATCATAACTGTCAAATCACTGAGAATCATGACCCAGCGAAATTGACACACAACCTTAAAAATCACAATATATATATAAAGAGAGAGAGAGATTTATATCAAGGAAATGACACATCTGGCTGTAGAGGCTGGAAAGTCCCAAATCTGTGGGTCAGGCTGGAGGCTTCTCCTGACTCACATGGCTGCAGGGGCTGGCGAACCCAAGATCAGCAGGTCACACAGCAGGCCTCTGGCTCACATGCTGCAGAGACCAACAAATCCCAAGACTGGCAGTTAAGACAGCAGCCCTCTGGCTCACAGGCTGTGGAAGCTGACAAATCCCAAGATTGGCAGGTAAGCTGCTAGCTCAAGTCCAAGAACTAGAGGTCAGATGAGGATGCAGAGCAAGCAAAAGCCATCAAGCTTTGCCAGAAAGTCCACATATATTGGATGCAGGTCACATCGCCAAGGAAACTCCGTTTCAACTGACTGGCTGCTCATAGCAGATCTTGTCATGGAGGTGATTACTTTATCTCAGATCTCATTATGGAGGTGATTCATCATTACACAGCTGCCAGATGGCATCATAACTGCCAAACCACTGAGAATCATGTCCCAGCCAAGTTGACACACAACCTTAACCATCACGGTTGGCTAGTCTGTGTTTATTTTAGGAATTGGTCTGTTTCATCTAAGTTGTCAAATTTATATACGTAGAGTTATTTTGTAGCATTTCCTCACTATCCTTCTGATGTTACAGGGTCTAAGTGATATTCTCTGTTTCATTCCTATTCTTGGTAAGTTATGTCTTCTCTCTCTTTTTTCTTTGAAGTTCATCTTTTCAAAACAAATAATTCTTTATTTCATTGGTTTTCTCTATTTTCTGTTTTCAATTTCATTGATTTCTGTTATTTTCTTGATTATTTTTTCCTTCTGCTTGCTTACTTTTTTTGGTTTATTTGCTTATTTTTGTTTTTTCTCTTCTCTTTCTAGGTTTGAGGGGAGCTTAGATTATTGATTTGAGACTTTTCCTCTTTTTCTAATGTATGCAATTGGTGCTACAAATTGACTGCATTCCTATGTACTATCACCAAAATAAAAAATTAAAAATGTAATTTTAAAATTTTCTTGTATAATATCACTAAAAATCATAAAATGTAGAGGAATAAATGTACAGAATGAAATACAAAGCCTTTACAGAGAAACTTACAAACTTTATTGAAAGACAAAAATATCTAAATAAATGGTCAGAGAAACTATGTTCGTTTATAAGAAAACTCAATATCATAAATATGATCGTTTTTCCCCAAATTAGCCCTAATCATTCTAATGGAATTCAAATATTGTGACACCTGAAAGAATGATAAATACTTACTTGAGATACCATTTCATACTAATTGGAATTACAGAAAATAAATTCAAAATATTTAAGTGCACAGATGTGGAAAAATAACCTAAAAAAATACAGGTGGTAGTACAAGTAGGTATCATGTTTGAAGAGCAGTTTGGCAATATCTAGAAAAGTTGAAGATGCTTACATGTACCTTTGTGATGGAAGGACATATGTGTGCACAAAGAAAGTGCATGTTAATGTTCATTAAACTGAAACCCATTGCCATCGAGTCGATTCCAACTCATAGCAACTCTATAGTACAGAATAGAACTGCCCCATAGGGTTTTCCAAGGGGCAGCTGGTGGATTTGAACTGATGACCTTTTGGTTAGCAGCCCAGCTCTTAACCACTATACCACCAGGGCTCCTTAATGTTCATTACTGCATTGTTAATAATCATGAAAAATTGGGAAAAGCCTAATTGTCTATCAGTAAGGGAATGGATGAATAAATTGGTGTATGCCCATTCATTAGAACACATATAGCAATCAAAATAAATTAGTTACAGCTCTATGTATCATGAGGGACAGATTTCCAAAACATAATGTTGAGCTTGAAAATATTATTGCAGAATATAGACAGTATATCATTCATATAAAACATGCAAAGCATGCATGGAAATGATAGTCGTCAAATTCAGGGTGTACTTTGTATCTAGGGAGGCAGGAAGGGAGGGAAATAACGTGAGGAAGGGTTATCCAGAAGCCTTAAGCGGTAACTATAATTCCAAAAACCTGAAGCAAATATGGGAACATGTTAAGATCACAAAACTAGATGGTGGCTATACAAGTGTTCATGCCATTATTTTCTTTACTACTTTGTATGCTTGAAATATTTGATAATTTTTTAAAAAGGTAAATAAAAACAGAAAAAAAAATTTGCTAAGGTACCCAAGGACCACATACTATTCTATTTTAGGAATAGAAACCCCCCCCAAAAAAAGAGGGGTAGTAAAAACTATCAAAGACCACTATGAAAGAAAGAGTAGCAGATATAAAGTTAATCAGTTTGTGCATATGTGACTGGCTAATATGTGTTCAAGGTATAGCTCTGTATTTGAGATACTGGGCACCTATGGAGCCCACAGGCTGAGCCTCACCTGACAACTATTTCTCCCCAACTCCTTTTTTTTTTTTTTTGCTTATCTCTCTTTATTCATGTTCCAATTTCTCTGTCTCCTCTCTCTTCCCTAGATGTGATGCTAGTCCAATGTTTTGTCCTTTCATCTGCTGTTGAGAAGCAGGAAACTGTGCTTCATTTCAAATGATCCCTTTTCTAAGTCAAAGGGCACACACACTACAGACTTAACCCTAGAGACTTAAACCAAGTCTCTATGCATATAGAAATCCTCAAAGAGTTTTTTCCCCCCAAAAAAGTGGGAGGTAACATTTTCAGAATCCTCCTGTAGCAGCCAGTTCTACTTTCCCTTTTATCTTTATCCTTCCTCACATAGAAAGCTCTCTTCGTTTAAGTTCACTACTAGGACAGGTATGTGTGACAAGTGTTTGCCATCTACTGAAAGAGCTACCAACCTGATAATATATAAGCCTGAAACATAGTTTAAAAAAATCCTTTGTTAATTCCTATAAAGAGTGGATCAGGCCAATTTAACATAATGTTTTATATGTATTATGTTTTTTAGTGGGGTCTACCTGATTCATCTTAAAAATTGAAAGTTTTTGTTAACTAACGTGTGTCATGATTTTCCAAGCCAGCTAATAAGGTAATAGAACAATTTTCAACCAGCAATAATAATATTTAGTTAAACCATATAGAATCTGTTATCATCAATTGACAAATCTGTATTATTCTAGATGATAAGTGCTATAGAGAAAAATAAATCAGGATAAAAAGGGATAGAGAGTGCCCAGGGCTGGGGGTGATTGCTGTTTTATAGTGAGTACTCAGGGATGTTACCTGAAATAAGTAAAAGAGGGAAGACTGTGGCTCGCTGAGGAAAGAATGTTTCAGTTAGAGGGAACAGCAGTTTTAAGGCCCTGAAAGCAAAAGCATGCTTCACACACTCATGGAACAAGGAGACTAATGTAAGCTGAGATAGAGTGAGCAAGATAGGAAATAGTAAGAAATAGGATCAGTGAGGTGAGGGGGAGTGGGATCAAGTAGGGCCTAGTAGGTTAAGGTAAGGACTTTGGCTTTTACTCTGAGACAGGAAGCCACTGAAAGATTTTGATCAGAGGAGGAACCTGACCTGACCATTTTTGTTTCTTTTTTTTTTTTTTTTTAATTTTAGTAATTTTACTGTTGTTGAGAATATACACAGCAAAACATATACCAATTCAACAGTTTCTGTGTGTACCATTTAGTGATGTTGATTATATTCTTCGAGTTGTGCAACCATTCTCACCCCCTTTTCCTTCATTAGCATAAATTCACTACCCCCGAGGGTTTCTATCTAATCTTTCAAGTTGCTGTTGTCACTTTGATCCCATATAAATAGTTCTTAAGAGAGCATAATGCTCAAGGCAGACATTTTTTACTAGTTAAGCTAAACTATTGTTTGGTGTTAAGAAGACTTCAGAGGGTATTTTTGGTTTAGAGTTTAAAGATTATCTCAGGGCAGTAGTTTCAGGGGTTCATCCAACCTTCATGGCTCCAGGAAGTATGGAGTCCATGGGAACTTGAAATTCTGTTCTCCATTTTCCCCTTTTTGATCAGGATTCTTTTGTAGACTCTTTGATCAAAGCGTTCAGTAATAGTAGCCAGGCACCATCTAGTTCTTCTAGTCCCACAGCAAGAGGCAGTTGTTCACGGAGGCAGTTAGCCACACGTGCCATGTCCTTCTATTCCTAACTCTCCTACTTCCTCTTGCTCCAGGCAATAGAGACCAATTGTTGTGCTTTAGATGGCTGCTTGCAAGCTTTTAAGATGCCAGGCACTACGTAAATGAGCTAGGAGGCAGGACAGAAGCTCTAAACATGTTATTAGGCCAGTTAACTGGGATGTCCCATGAGACCATGACCCTAAAACTCCAAACCAGAAACCAAATACTATGAAGCTTTTGGTTGTACATAAGCAGGCTCGGCGCTATTCTTTTGTTGTTGTAAATATACCTATCATACAATTTTTGCCAATTCAACTTGTTACAGGTGTACAAATTATTGACAGCAATTACAATAATCATCTGTGCAACCCTACCCTTAATCAATGTGATATTTCCATCACAGTTAATCCTCCCTTTTGCCCTCCCTCCAGCCCCTGATAACCACTAATAAACTTTGTTCTCTATACATTTGCCTTTTCTTGTCTTTTTGTAAGTGAGGTCATACAATATTAGTCCTTTTGTGACTGACTTACCATATTTTTAGGCAAATAATGCTTGCCTTTTTTTCCATTTTTTTTTTTTAACACGTTGCTGTAAAAAAAATTAACATAGCATGCTTATGAAAACACCTCGCAGCGGGAGGGAGCAGTTGGCAAACAAATGTAGAAGGTGCCCATTATTTGTGTAAAAATACAGTGTTTCATAGAGCATAATGTCTTCCGGCTCCATCTGTATTGTATATGTGTCAAGACTTCATTTGTCCTACTGGCTAAGTAATATTCCATTGTATGTATGTGCCACATTTTGTTTATCCATTCATCTGTTGAGAGGCATTTAGGTTGTTTCCATCTTTTGGCTATTGTGAATAATGCTGCAATGAATATTAGTGCACAAGTCTCTGTTTGAGTCTGTGCTTTCAAAGCTTTCGGGTGTATACCTAGGAGTGGAATTGGTGGGTCCTATGGTAGTTCTGTTTTTAGTTTTTGAGGAACTGCTACACTTTTCCATAATGGCTGTACCATTTTATATTTCTACCAGCAATGAGTAAGGGTTCCAATTTCTCCACGTCCTCGCCCACATTTGTTATTATTTATTTATTTATTTTTAATCTTAGTGTCTTAGTCATCTAGTGCTGCTGTAACAGAAATATCACAAGTGGATGTCTTTAACAAAGAGAAATTTATTTCTTCACGGAAAGTAGGCTAAAAGTCCAAATTCAGGGTGTCAGCTCCAGGGGAAGGCTTTCTCTCTCCGCTGGCCCTCTCATCAATCTTCCCCAGACTAGGAGCTTCTCCATGCAGGGACCCCGGGTCCAAAGGATGCACTCTGCTCCTGGTACTGCTTTCTTGGTGGTATGAGGTCCCCAATTCTCTGCTTGCTTCCCTTTCCTTTTATCTCTTGTAAAAAGTGGTGCAGGCCACACCCCAGGGAAACTCCCTTTACATTGGATCAGGGATGTGACCTTAGTAAGGGTGTTACAATCCCACCCTAATCCTCTTTAACATAAATTACAATCACAAAATGGAGGACAACCACACAATACTGGGAATCATGACCCAGCCAAATTGATACATATGTTTTTTGGCGGGGTACCTAATTCAATCCATGACATTCCACCGTTTGGCCTACCCAAAATCACATCCTTGCAACATGCAAAACATTAATCCCATCATAGCATAGCAAAAGTCTTAACTCCAAGTCCAAAATCCAAAAATTCCTCTTCATCTGTGAAATCTAGAATACCAGTTATCTGCTTCCAAGGGTACAATGGCAGAACAAGCACAAGCTAGACATTTACATTACAAATGAGAGAAACTGGAGGAAAAGAAGGGATAACAGCCACCAAGCAAGTCAGCAGAACACATTACATTAGCCCTCGAGGCTTTGAAAATAATCTTCTGTTCTCTGAGACAGTTTCCACAATGGCCCTGCCCTCCAGACTCTAGGTATTGGCCACAATCTCCACATTCTGAGTGGAAGCCCCTCGGCCCTGGGCTTCAGCTCCACCTTCCAGGCCCACTGGGACAGCAGCTCTGCTCCCTTGGCTTTAGGCACACCATTCTCCTAGTCCATCTGAATGGCAACTCCACCCTTAGAAACCCCTGAGGTCCTGGCCATACCTTTTGAGACTGAGGCAGCTCAGCTACTTGTGTTCCTTGTCTCTTCAACTTCTGCTTCCTGTGGCCTCTGAGCCCTTGGGTCTCACGCCCACATCCGCCCTGCTGGGGCAAGTGTTCCTAAGCTCTGTAGCTCCACCAATAAGTGCCTGGAGGTACCCTAGTCCACCAGGAAGCCTCCTGCACACAGGCACTCAGCTCTGTTGCTCCTGGGTCGGCAAGCCTAGCTCCACCGATAAGTGCCCAGAGGCACCTCACTCCTCTAGGAAGCCTCTGGCGCACAGGCACTTGGCTCTCTCATTCTGTGGGTCAGCTCCAGAGCTGTCTCGCACTGGTCTCCTGGTTCTGCTGCCACAGGTTCTCTGCTGCTGCTGGTCCTCTGCCACTGCAGCTCCTCTATCCATTCACAGTTTCCAAAACACTTCCACATTTTAGGTATCCGTTAGAGGAGCACCCAGCTCTCTCAAAACCAAATTCTATCTTAGTCATCTAGTGCTGCTGTAACAAAAATACCACAAGTGGATGGCTTTAACAAAGAGAAATTTATTTCTTTACAGAAAGTAGGCTAAAAGTCCAAATTCAGATTGTCAGCTCCAGCGGAAGGCTTTCTGTCTCTGTCGGCCCTCTCATCGATTTCCCCTCAGACTAGGAGCTTCTCCACACAGGGACCTCGGGTCCAAAGGACATGCTCTGCTCCCGGCACTGCTTTCTTGGTGGTATGAGGTCTCCAATTCTCTGCTTGCTTCCCTTTCCTTTTATGTCTTTAAGAGAAAAACTGGTGCAGGCCACACCCCAGGGAAACTCCCTTTACATTGGATCAGGGAGGTAACCTTAGTAAGGGTGTTACAATCCTGCCCTAATCCTCTTTAACATAAAATTACAATCACAAAATGGAGGACAACCACACAATACTGGGAATCACAGCCCAGCCAAACTGATACACACATTTTTTTGGGGAGGACATAATTCAACCCATGACACTTAGCCGTCTTAGTGGAGGTGAAATGGTATCTCATTGTGGTTTTGATTAGCATCTCTCTGATGGCTATGATGCTGAGAATCTTTTCATGTGTTTGGTGATCATTTGAATGTCCTCTTCCGTGAAATGTCTATTCAAGTCCTTTGCCCACTTTATGTTTGGGTTATTTTTCTTTTGGTTAAGTTGTCATAGTTTTATATATATTTTGGTTATTAAATTTTTGTCAGATATATGGTTTCTGAAGATATTCTCCCAGTCGGTCACTTGTTTTTTCACTTCTTGGTAAAGTCTTTCGATGAACAAAAGTTTTAAATTTTTATAGGGCCCCATTTATTTATTTTGTCTCTTGCTGTTTGTGCTTTTGTCATTATATTAGATAATCCATTGTTAAAAGCTAGGCCTGACAGCATTGCCCCTGCTTTTTCTTCTAAGAATTTTGTAGGTTTAGTTTGCATATTTAGATACTTAATCCATTTTTAATTTATTTGTGTATATGGTGTGAGGCATGCATCCTGTTTCGTTTTTCTGCATGTGGAAATCCAGTTTCCAACACCACTTATTGAAGAGACTTTTCTTTCCCCATCGACTGGACTTAACACCTTTGTCAGAAATCAGTTAACCATAGATGTTTGAGTTTATTTATGGATCCTCAATTGTATTCCATTGGTCTCTGTGTCTATTGTTATGCCAGTACCAGGCTGTTTTAGTTCCTGTAGCTGTACAGTATGTTTTAGAAACAGGAAGTGTGAGTCCTCTTACTTTGTTCTTCTCTTTCAACATTGCTTTAGCTACTTGAGGCCTCTTGTCTTTCCATATAAAGTTGAGGATTGGTTTTTCTATTTGTGTAAAGAAGGCTATTGGAATTTTGATAGGGATGGCCTTGAATCTATAGATCGCTTTGGGTATTATTGACATCTTAACAATATTGTCTTCCAAACCATGAACATGGAACACCTTCTATTTATTTAAGTCCTCTTTAATATTTTTCAGCACTGTTTCATAGTTTTCATTGTATAAGTTCTTCGTGTCCCTTGTTAGATTTTTTCTTTAGGAATTTTGTTTTCTTAGATACTATTATAAATGGAATTGTTTCCCCAATTTTCCTTTCAGATTTCTCATTGCTGACATATAGAAACCCAAGTGATTTTTGTTTGTTGACCTGCAACTTTGCTAAATTCCTCTATTAGCTCTAGAAGTTTTCTTGTGTAATCTGACTGTTATAAAAGGATCACTTTAGCTGTGGAGAAGAGAAGCTGTCTATTAGCCATTCTTCCTTTATAACCTGGAGAATTTTAATGAAATAGTAATAATTTGTTGTTGTTGTTGTTAGGTGCCGGTGAGTCAGTTCTGACTCATAGCAACCTATGTACAACAGAACGAAACACTGCCCAGTCCTACACCGTCCTCTTGATCATTATGCTTGAGCCCATTGTTGCAGCTACTGTGTCAATCCACCTCGTTGAGGGTCTCCCTCTTTTTCGCTGACCCTGTACTTTACCAAGCTTGATGCCCTTCTCCAGGGACTGATTCCTCCTGATAACATGTCCAGAGTATGTGAGACATAGTGTCACCATCCTCGCTTCTAAGGAACATTCTGGCTGTACTTTCAAGACAGATTTGATTCTTTTGGCAGTCCATGGTATATTCAATATTCTTTGCCAACACCATAATTCAAAGGCATCAATTCTTCTTCAGGCTTCCGTATTTATTGTCCAGCTTTTGCTTGCATATGAGGTGATTGAAAACACCATGGCTTGGGTCAGATGCACCTTAGTCCTTAAAGTGATATCTTTGTTTTTTTTTTTTTTTTTAAACAATTTAAAGAGGTCTTTTGCAGCAGATTTGCCCAGTGAAGTGTGTTGTTTGATTTCTTGACTGCTGCTTCCATGGACGTTGATTGTGCATCCAAGCAAAATGAAGTCTTTTCTCTGTTTATCATGAGGTTGCTTATTGGTCCAGTTGTGAGGATTTTTGTTTTCTTTATGTTGAGGTGTAATCCATACTGAAGACTGTAGTCTTTGATCTTCATCAGTAAGTGCTTCAAGTCCTCTTCACTTTTAGCAAGCAAGTAATAATAGTTAATATTTATGTATTAATAGGTATTAACTGTACTATGTTTTATAAGAAATCACTTATTTAATCCTTACCATAACACTGTGAAATAGCATCATAATTATCTCCCATTTTACTGATGAAGACATTGAAACACAAAGAGGTTAATTTGCTGAAGGCCACATAGCTATACAGTGACAGAGCTTGAATTCAAACCCAGGCAGTCTGACTTCATTGCCTCTACCCTTAATTAACAAAAATTCTATTCTGCCTCTTACATTCCAGGGTGGTATTATGAGGAATAAGTGGGTATGGGTGTGGGGTGTGTATACTAAAAATGTTAAAGTCCCCTGAGTATGTAAAAGCAATGAAGTAATGGAAAGAATAAGATTGTAATAGAAATAAATTTCATAAGTAGTTTTAGGGGTAGAGGATAGAATGTGTGATAGATTGTTGACTTGAGGGAAAAAATTGCTTTTAAAAGATTTGTGTAGTGTTTGAAGAGAATCTTATATTGAAGGAAGAAAACTACTGTAGTTCATTAAAAGGCTCACTTAAAGGGGAGGAAAGGATTAAAGTCTAAGTGGCATTATTTTGGGTGGATGAGAATTGATTGCTGCTGAATAAAATCAAAATTGAATAAGATCATCAAGTATCATAAACAACTAATTTAAAAAGTGGTTTGTTTTTTTTTTTCACCTAAAAGACTGTCCTTGGACATGCCACAATATGTTCTGAAAGTATCTGCTTCAGTAATTCTTTGCCTATTTGCTGGATTGAACTGGGTTTCATCAGTTGCATTTGGAAGGAAAATGTTTCTAGTGGTGGTTTAAGACTGTTTTTCCTGTTTGGTATTTAAACTGAGTCATATAATTTGAGACTATTGTGTCACATTTTCTACTTTCATTCTCCTCAAGAGACAGTATCAGGAGAAACACAAGTGATGAACATTAGTGGTAGAGTGTGGTTACAAGAATCAATAAACCACAGGATACTTCAGATTCTGAAACAGTAAAACAAGGTGAGGCCACTGTGTCAAGTTCACAGAAAGAGTGATTTTGTCCAAAGCTAGTAAGGAGTGTGAGGACCCAGCCCATAAATAAAGCTTCCCTATCCCGCTATAACTCCTTCTTTTACATAGACACCCTGATAGAACCCGTAACCTTGACTACATATGAGAGTTAGTCTCACTGTTTTACAAAATAACAATGCAGTTTAGTAAAAAAACAAACAAATATTGTCTAATATTTAAATTGTAATTGCTACAGTGTTAAACAATCTTGCATGCAAATTAAAAAAGCCTCCAGGCTCTCATTTTAACACCTTAACCAGCTCATTCTAATCTTTCCGGTCTTCTGATGATATAAAGCATCACAACCCCAAGAAGAATGGTTTAGGATTTGTATTTTGAATTTTTATTAAAATTCTTACTTGCCTCTGGTCTGATTTTTTAAGTTCCTTTTAATGTCTGCCATATTTAATTGCATGACTGAGACCGATAAACATTTATTGAGTGCCAGCTCTTTAACTGATCTTTTAAATGAACAGATACACTCTCTGTGAATTCTGGATTAGCCAAACAGAAGAGAAAACTAGGAAAACCTTGACAATGTCACCAGTTTTAACATGCCACTTTTCTCCCTTTCTTCAATTCCAGCTTTTATCCACTTAAATCTCGTGGAGTTAGCTTAGAGACTTCATAGAAGAAGTAAGCTTTTAGAAATAAATTCAAGAAATAGAGGACTTTTACGTTCTTTCAGGAATAAGGTACAGAACATAAGAGTGTAGACAAAAGAGACATTAAGAGTGAAGATAAATAAAACAGTAGTTTAAAAAGACACTAGGCAGTCTTCAGGGTTGAAGAAAAAAGATGTTGATGGGAGAAAATTGAAGGAAGACTTTAAATATGAAAACAAAGTAGTATAGCTGCTACTTATATGTATATTTCAAATGAGCTGCCCTTTAGCTTGCCTATGCAAAACCAGCATTTATTAAACACTTGTTTACTCTGTGCCCAACAGTGCTTTACTTGTATAAATTTATTTAATCTTCACAACAACTATATGAAGCCATTATCATTATTTTTTCTATTTTACAGATGAGTAACTGAGGCACAGAGAATGTAAGTAATTTGACCAAGGTTATATATATATACCTTGTGAGCAGCAGTGCCAGGTTTCAAACTCAGCCACTCTAGCACAGAGCCTATGCCCTTTACCACTACGCTAACTCTAAGATGACAGCCTTATGCTTCAATGACATGCATGAAATTTGAAAGTATTTTTTTTGGACAAGTCTGAGTTTGTTGTGTATCAGAGATGAAGATAGCTTAAAGATAGAGATGTAGCAAGATGTGAGACCCACCAAGCATGTAATAGCAGCTTTCTAAGTTGGGAGCCATGGTGAAGTGTCTTAGCTGTTCATACCTGATTGCTTAAGAAAGAAAAGGGAGTGTCATTTTATGTGTTTAAACAGATTTTCCTAATTTTTATAGTTGATTTGTAAAGATAAAACTCTAGAAGATGTTTTCTAAGTTTATCTTTTAAAAAGTTTTGGAATACCCTGGATAAAATGGAAAAGTATACACAGATTATTAATAAGAAATATTGACTATGATGGTATCTACTATAAAGGAAATATGACAGTAGAATACATTGAAGATTATCTGAATTACAACAAAATCAAAATGTTAATAATGGTCATGTTTGTTGGTGGGACTATGAGTATGTTGTACATTCTTTCTGCTTTTTATTTCCATTTTTTTCCCCATTATAATAAAAGTTACAACAAATTGAGACTTGTGCAAGACCTACTTTCAAATTTGCTGTATGTCATTGAATGAAGAAATTTAATCAATGATGATTCCACAATCGGTTTATAATTTTTAGAAGGAACTGATTTTGCTTACTGGATATAAACTCACTGAGGACAGAGAATATCACTTCTGATTCTTTATAGTTTCCCACAATTCCTATCCTTGCAGATAGTAGCAGCCTAATAAGTAATTATTGACGATAAGCCTTTATTGTAGACTGTTGAATTCACTGAGGGTGGGGGGTGGGGGAGGGAGAAGTAAAATTAAATTTAGAAGATTTAGGAAACCTTCAAAAATATTATGTAGAAGTGAGTATTTGGGAATAGTGATCATGAAATTTGGAGAACTCAGAGCAGAGTAAGAAAAACCCAGAAGTATCAGAGCCCATATGCCATTAGTATGGAAGTACAGTGACTTTGATTTTTACTGACAAAGAAATTTGCAATTTGCCAATAGTAGCTCTTGTGACTTCACTGAAGTCTTTTTTAAAATATAAGGAAAATAATATCAAAATCAAACAAGGTTACTACAAGAGAAGAAACAAATATATCTCTCATGAATATAAACATAAAAATCCTAGACAAAATGCCAAAAAATTTAATGCAGCAACTATATAGAAATGATTATAAATCATGAACAAGTGGAGTTTATTCCAGAAATGTATAGGGAGGATGGTTAACATTTCAAAATCAGTGTAATTCACCATATTTACAGGAAAAAAAAAAAAAGAGAAATCACATAAGCATCTAGATAGGTTTTTTAAAAGTCTCTGATAAACTTTAATGCCCATTCATAACAAAGCCTCTTCACAAACTAGGAATAGAAGAGTACTTCCTTAGTCTTATTAAGAGAATCTATAAAAATCCACAGCAAAATTAGAAACAAGACAAATATACCCAATATCATAATTTCTATTCAACATTGTATTCGAGGTTCAAGCTATTGTAATAAGGCAAGAAAAAGAAATCAAAAGTACAAACACTGGAAATAAATAAAATTGTTATTCAGAAATGACATATTAGTGTGCATGAAAAATCCAAATGAATACACAATCTTTGTATCTTTGGGGTAGGCCAGATTTCTTGAAAAGAACACAAAAGTTATTAAACATAAAGAAAAAAAAATGGATTCATTGGAACTACATTAAAATTAAGAACTGCTCATCCAGAGATACTCTTATGAAGAGTAAAAAGGCATGCCACAACCTAGAAAATATTTACAATAGATGATTTACAAAAGAGGTGTATCCAGAATATGTAAAAACTGTAAGAAAAACAGCCCAATAGAGAAATATTTAGACAAAAGACTTAAATAGATACTTCATAAAGGAAAATATCTAAATGGCCAGTAAACATATGAAAAGGTGCTGAACTTAATTAGACATTAGGAAAATACAAATTAAAGCCAACAGAATAGCTAAAATACCAAAAGTTGGCAAGAAAACAAAGCAATTTGAACTCTCATACACCGCTTGTGGGAGTATAAATTGATATAAGCACTCCTGGTTCTACTTTCTTGGTGGTAGGTCCCCTTGTCTCTCTGCTGGCTTATCTCTTATATCTCAAAGGAGACTGATTTAAGAGAAAACCTAATCTTGTAGTTTGAGTCCTGCCTCATTAAAATCATTGAGGTAGGATTTACAATGCATAGGAAAATCACATCAGATAACAAAATGGTGGACAATCACATAATGCTGGGAATCATGGCCTAGCCAAGTTGACACACATTTTTGGGGGGACACAATTCAATCCATAGAATGTATATGTTCACCAGAGACATGAACTAGAATGTTTATAGCATATATTTATAATAGACAAATACCAGAAACAACCCAAATGTCCATCAGCAGTACAATGGATAAATAAATTACGACGTATCCACACAATGAAAGCTTTACAGCGAAGGTCAGCAACTTTTTCTGTAAAAGGCCAGATAGTGAATATTCTAAGATCTGTGTGCATTACAGTCTCTGTCACAACTACTCAACTCTGCCATTGTGGGATGAAAGCAGCCATAGACAATACTTAAACAAAAGAGCATGATTGTGTTCCAAAGGAGACATCACTTATGGGCGCTGAAATTTGAATTCCGTGTAATTTTCATATGTCATAAAATATCCTTCTTCTGAATTTTTTTTAAACCAATTAAAAATCTAAAAAACATCCTAGCTCCTGGCTGTACAAAAGACAGGCAATGGGCTCATCTGGACCTCTCAGCATAGTTTGCCAATTCCTGTTGTACAGCAGTGAGAATGAACCAACTACAACAGCATACATCAGTGTGAATTAATCTCATATAACTGTGAATGAAAGAAGCTAGACACAAAATAGAACACACTGGATGATTCCATTTATATAAAGTTCAAAAGTACACATAATTAATCTATGTTGTTAGAAGTTAAGATAGAGACTACCTTCAGGGTAGTTGGTATTGAGTAAGAAAGAGGTCGAGGGAGGCTTCTGGAACACTGGTAAAATGTTCTGCTTCTTGATCTGTGTACTAGTTAGACACAAATGTGTGCAGTTAATGAAAATATATAGAGTATACTTTTGTGTGCTTTTTAGTATGTGTGTTACTTTAATAAAACCTTTCCCAAGTGGTTAAGAGCTATGGTGAGCTTACAGCTGCTAACCAAAAGGTTGGCAGTTCAAATCCACCAGTTGCTCCTTGGAGACCCTATAAGGCAGTTCTACTGTGTCCTATAGGGTTGCTGTGAGTTGGAATCAACTCGACAGCAACAAGTTTGGTTTTTGGTTTTTTACTAAAATGGAAGGTTATTAGTTATATATAATGAGAGGGGAGAAAAGGGTATATACATCAATAGTTTTCTACCCTGAAAAAAGAAAAATGACAGAAAAGGCACAGCAGTCAACGGTAGATTTTTTAAAGAATCACTGACAATTTTTAAATATTATCAAGGAGAAACAGAATTCCAAAACAAAGAAGACCTGTGAAGATGAAATGAAATATTATTTTTAAATGGTTCAAGTTTTTAATTCCTCTTCAAACAATCTGTTTTAAGAGGTCATTTCCCTATTTCTTAAGGAAAGTGATATAGATAGACTATATTGCTGAGGAAGTACCCAAGAGCAGAAACTCAGAGGATCATTCAACATTTCACTAAACTTCCAGCCTTTTCAAGCATTTCTGAGCATGTACTGATTAGTTCCTCTTCTGATGTTCTTGGATCCTGCTAGTACTATAGCTCTAACTATGCTGTACTGAGTTTCCACTGGGTAGCCTTGAGAAGATGTAACCTTTTTATTTTGTGCTATAAACCTGTAATTTAATTATTTTCAGTTTTTCCCCAAAGGATAACAAATACATTTTATCCAAAAAGATATAATATGTACTCAAACAGGTAGTGATTTAAGCTCCCATGGGTTGATTCCGTTGTTTCGGTGGCATCTGGGAGATCTAAGAAACTTGTTTGGGGTTTTGCGCAGCAGTCACAAAGCAGCTTTAGCATAGGATTCTATGAAATTTTAAAATAATTTCTTGAACTAAGAAAGCATAGAGGGTAAAGCAAGCTGTTTCATAATTAGAAACCAATAAAATAATTTTTACTTTTCATCTGTTTGTCACTGAGCTTTGGAATAAGACAATGTAGTTTCTTTAAAGCTAGAATATCATACTTGATGAAGACTCTCTTTACAGCTCCTTGGAGTATTTGCATAATGTAGCCTTAATTTATTTTCCATTGCTTTTATAATTCACCTTCAGTGATACATTACTGAGAATTTTTTTTACAGAATTTCTTCTGTACATATATATACATATATGTTTATAAAGAAGGTTTTAAACAAGAAATTTGGTAAAATATATATATATGTACATATATATTTGAACTCTTGAATTGTCGTCTTCATTCGTAGATCATCACATACAGACCATTCCAGCTAGATTCCTAGAATTTTTTTATGTTAAAAAAAAAAAACCCACTGCTTATAGCTATGATACCTGGTATTATTTATGGGTTTTCATAAAAAAGGTAGGTGGGGAGAGGAGGAAAAATACAGAACTGTCTGGCCTCTCTCTACCTTCTCCTCCTTCTGTATTCCCTTTCTTCACAGAGGAGTTTAATTTTAAATGATAAATGTGGAAATTAGAGACCATCGCGAAAATCCAATTTGGTGAGGAGTTTTAAAAATCCCATAATAAACGCAGAGTGAAATGTATGATTTAATGCAGGGTGCCAATGGCTGCTATTATGGGCTATTAGCAAATCGGGGCTGAGAGTGAATCTTTATCACTTGGTGAGTGCGGGTTGGTCCTGCCTTTCCCTCTGCTATTGATTTGTAGCCGCTTGTCATAATGACACTGGGAAGCAATGAATGGAAGATGTGCTTTTGATAGGATTCAGGGGGGCCTTTGGGCAGGGGGAGAGAAAATTCAGCAAGTTTTCTATCTCTTCTGCCTGATTAGATTTTTTTCTTCTTTTAAGAGCTTTCACATTCCAATAAAAATGCTAAATCAGCTCTGAACCAGAATTGTTAGGGTGTAAATAGCTAGTCACATTTAAAGGAGGAAAAGATAGAAATACAAACCAGACTATACAATGCTAGATGAATTTGACTTTATAGAAATGAAGTTTTGTGTGTGTGTGTGTGTGTGTGTGTGTGTGTGAACACATGAAGAGCAGTGTGAAGGAGTGTCAAGGCATAATGCGATAAGTATACTTACTAAATATAGACCTATATTTTTGTAAGTATTTGATAGTATGCCTACAGTATGTAACAGTCTTGCTTTGTACGAATGTGTCCATCTTATGAATAAGAATACGTTTTGATGTGTGTGTGTAATTTTATAAAGAACACATAGAAATGTATGTTTGTGCTGATGAATTTGAAAATTAAATCTCTTAAATCTAACTGTCATAGCAGAGATTTACCCAAAATTTTTGGCATAGGGAAAGCACGCTGTTTGAGAACAAAGGCACTGATAGGGTAATCCAGTGGGGGGAAAAGATTTTCTGTAGATAATAGAAAGTTTTCTTTAGATGGAATTAGCTAAGGTTATGCGGAAATGGTTGTTTTGCAGCCTCAGTATATTTCTTCAAACCCTTTTAAGAGGCCACCATTGCCTTCCTTTCAGGTTATTCTTTTATGCCAAGATAATGTCAGGCATAAGAGTCTCTGTGTTTGCATGCAGAAGTAGGTGCTTAGAGGCAGTATGGTGTTATAAAAAAGGATGTGGTTAATGTGAACATGGAGGGAGGGGTGCATTCAATGAACATGAGGCCGTTTTGTTAGTTTTATCATGTGATAAACCCACCTTCTCACCTGTTTTACTTCTCAGACCAGTCTAGATGAGACTTTTATTAAGAAGAGCACAAATATTCCTCCTACAGTAAGTAGAATGCCACTGTTAGATAATTGATAAATGCTTGTGGTGATAATGTATCCCTTTATCTTTACTAGTTGAGGAAAAATATTAAAATACACTGTTGCACTTCAGCAGAAACCAGGTATGAACAATAAATTCCATATGGGTCCTTAGAGACAAACTTAAATACTGCCAGGACTTCTAACCTACTGAAATATTCCATGAAATAATTAGATAGGCTTGGTTTATAGAGTTTTATGTCAGAGGAACCAAAAAACATCTTTGAAAAAAAATCAGACAATCAATCCAAGTGTATTTCTCATATCCGTGAAGTAAAAAGGACTATGTCCAACTCTAAGTATTAGTCTTACTCAGTGTGTATATGTGCAGGAGTGTGTGTGTGTGATTTAAAGCCAATAGTAGATGAGATGGATGTTTACAGACATGTGGACCAAGAAGAGAGACCATTTATCTGCATTTAGAACCTTGTGTTCTACAGGGAAAGGAGCCCTGGTGGTGCAGTGGTTAAAGTGCTGGGCTGCTAACCAAAAGGCCTGTGGGTGGGTCCTACAGGGATTACAGGCAGTCCCCAGGTTACGAACATCTGACTTATGATTTATGTATAACCTGTAGTTAAGGAACAACTCCCATAAAGCCTACTATATTAAAAATTCAAGGTACCTACAATGGTTCATAATAACAAATGGGCACTAACTTTGTGATGCACATCAACACTATTATTATTATGTTAAAGATGTTTTAGTGTAACTGGAAGTGTGTCTTTAATGTTTTTTATGCATAGAAAGGTACACTATATACTAACACAAACATTTGACTAACTGATGTTAGATATGAACCTTACCTAACTGTTCTAATTTACATACAAATTCGACTTAAAGACAGACTTAGGAAAGGAATTTGTTAGTAATCGTGGGACTGCCTGTACTTCCCATTAGCCATGCCCGTACCTTATGACAGCATGCACCTTTTCAGACATGGAGAACAATGCCCTTTAACAGAGAAGGTTTCACAGGCTATGGGAACAGCTCTTAGGGTTCATATACTCCCATCCCCGTTCAAGGACTATGCCTAAGCTGTGATAAATTAGAATGTTGCCATTTATTATGTATCATTTATTAAAACTAATTAGAGGCAGAAAGAGGCATTTCTCCATTTTTCAGTGGGGGTTTTATTTTATCCCATGTAGTAAGTGATTATTGTTTGGTCTATATGTGGCTGTTTCATACTGCAATGAATTACCTGTATTATAGTAATAATACCACATGTTCACATAGCCTTTGTTCTGATATAAAAGCATAATTAATCATTCCAAGAGCACAAAGAGGTAGTCGTTTCCATATTTTATATACGTTAAGTGATTTCTACTTATGTAACCAAAAGTAATATAGTTGGAAAAAAAACAGAAGTGTGAAACATTTTTATTTTTCTTACCCTAAGGTTGTATAAAATATTAATGTAAGATATCTCATTGTATAAATTGAGATAAATATATATTTCATAATTTGGAAAATTTTTCTGAAGTATCCATACTTTTATTTACTAGGATATCCATGAAAAGCTATAATAAAGTTTATTGTTAGTTTATTTTTTCCAATGGTTATTTATCTTTCAAAGTGAGAGGATGAACATTTTCTTCCTATTGAAGATTTTACCTCTTTGGGGCTTGTAAGTAAGATATATAGGCTATTGACAATTTTGCTAATTGAGATTAACTGGAATAAATATGTAAAATGAGATTATTGTTTGTTTACAAAGCACCTTCACATATATTAAGCATTACTATCATTGTTATGACTGCTATTATGATAGCTGAACAACACAGAAATAAGTACTAGAAGAAAAATAGCCAAGTGTTTGCACATGTTAATAGAATAACAGAAGGGAGAAACCCAAGACAAGAATAAATCATAGTTTTGTGTAAATAGACTGAAAATAAGACAAAGAGAAAACACAAGATAGAAGGGGGATTAGAAATTCCTAGATATAAAAATATTTACAAATAAGAGATAATAAAAACAGTATATTGAAGAAATTATCAAGGGAAATGAAAATGAAGATATTAACCAGAATTTAACCTAATGTTTTATACATCCGTTATCTTCTCTAAGCTTTTGTGGGTAGCAAAAGAGCATGATCTTTTCCAAACATCTTCACAGCACAGTAAAATTTCTATGAGCTCTGTACATTATCACACTAATCCTCCCATTATCAACACTCCTGTGCAGTTTCTGGCAAGAATTATTGCCCCTGTTTGATGGAGAAGCTGAATCACAGTGGAGATCACTGACTTTGTCAAGGTCAGTAGTGAGCCAGAGGCAGAAATGAAACCCAGAGTCTTTTACTGTTAGTATCATGGCCTCTTTATACCCATTTCTCAGTCTCCTGTTGTCTTGGATTTGTTAGAGCCTATTCTCTTGTTCTGTTTGGACACCATTCATGGCATTTAGACAACACAAGTACTTGAAGAGCCATGTTTCAAGAATATTTCATCTCTAAATGTTGTCCCATTCCAGAAATGTTAGCATGTTCTACCTTTTATTTGCCCCTCTTTTATTTTGGATTGGTATTATTTAACGTATTATGTTTAATCACTTTTTCATGCATTATGCACATTCAACCTTATATGACACGCACTATGCAGAATAACATATTCCCCTTAAAAACACCCAAGTAAGCAAAATTTAAAAAAGAAAACAAAACTAAAAAAATCCATTCTAATCCTTGTTTCAGCATTCTTAGCTCCCTCGTTTACCAGAAGACAGTTTCAGAGACCTTATATTTACCCACATTTCTGGAGCAACTGTTGGGTTGATCCTCACCTTGATTATTGAAAAGAATGACAGGAAAACATAAACACACATACATGTATAGACATGCCCCACACACGTACATACATTAAAATGCCTATGAGCCCTTTTTGAGTATTTAGTGTTTCCTGATCTTTCTCATGCTCTTTAATTCTTTGTGTATATGCTCTTTTAAAAGAGAAAAAGGGTACTTTAGTTAAAATTTAACTAAAATTTTATGCAGATTATTTTCTTTAAGAATAGCCTTTGAACAAAAGATATGTTATTTTAAAAACACATGTGACTCATTTCACAAAGTTAAAAAAATCATTACTTCTAACTCTTTAATATATTACTGAAGTCTAATTAGCCGGCATTACAAACCAGAACAATGTTCTAAAGATCCACTTATCTTTTTCTTTTGACTAAGTTGACAAGGAAAACCTAAGGCCTAGTATAAGCAGAGCAATTCATGAAAAAAATTTGAGATTTGGAGCACATTTCATGTGCAAGACAGCACTAGAGGGCGCTCTTCAGCAGGTTGCAAAATACGGTCTTCCTTACTGGTGTCATCGCCAGATTTGGTGATGGAGGCAAAATTTGAGTAGCTGAGGGGAGTGAGCGGCATTTACTCTTCTCAAAAGACTAGAAGACCTCAATCAATGCCAGTGATACTATGTCTCTTAAAACACACTTAGAATTTTCCATGAAGTATGTATTTCTTAGATATTAATAATCTAAGTTACCTCCATGTAAGTATCTCTCCGCTCTATATGAAATAATTGTGACATTTATAACTTTATTTTGTTTGTAGAATTAAATATTTGTATAATAGGTTGGTCTTTCTATGTTTTTCATTATATCATTAGTACTTTCTACAGCACATTGATAGGAAGAAAAAAAAACTTTCGGTACTTCATTTCTGAAAAAGAGAAATGTGGTTCTTCCTTTTTTCTTAATTTGAAAAAACTGAAATTAAACCTAAAGTAGAATTTTTTTATCCTCTATGATAAATTTTTTCCTGTCTTTTTCTCCACTATGGATGGAAACCTTTTTTCTTCTTTCAAGTTTGCTTTGGTTCAACCTCTTTGCGTACTATTCCAACTCCAGTTCTTGCTCTTTTATACTTGTCGACGAAAGAGACTTGATCTCTAAATCATATCTTTTCTCTTACAATCCTTTGGGGTTTTTTCTTCTCTCTTTTGTTTCTCTTACATTTTCATTTTCCCTTTCTTAATATACCCTGCTATAAGGCTGCAGTAATAAGTGTATTATATCCAGAGGTTAACTCAGTTTTTCTAAAAATAATTCAGCATCTATGTAAATAATTGACATTTAAATGTCTTCTTATGGCAGAGAAACAGTCAACAGATCACTAACATTGAACGGTTATAGTTGGGAGACAGGAAGCATAGCAGTTAAGAGATTGGGCTTTACAGTTAGATGAACTTGAGTTTCAATCTTTCCACAGCTTACTGTCTATGTGACTGTGAGCAAATTATTTAACATCTATAAGCCTCATTTTCCCAATCTATAAAAATGGGAGTAATAATAACAATACTTTAACTCAGAGCTGAGAACTGAAAGAGGTAACAGATAATGTTTAGCAAGCAATAAAGACTAAAAATGTGTTTGCTATTAGTTAATGTTTGGATTCAGCTGAGCTCTCCAATTATATTAATATTGTCCTACTTGTTTAATTTTTATGTAATGCCTTTGTTATAAAGCCTTTAAATAATTTACTTGATCTTTTTTAGCTTTAGAGCAACAACAACGAAACAATGTGAAGTCAGAGATAACATTGCCTTGACTCTGAAAGACGTTTGGGAATAAACCAAGGCTAGGACAAAGGGTGAGGCTAACAGGTGCCTAAACCAGAAAACAAAACAAAACCCCTTGTTGGCAAGTTGATTCCGACTCATAGCGACCCTATAGGACAGAGGAGAACTTCCCCATAGGGTTTCCAAGGAGCAACTGGTAGATTCAAACTGCCAACTTTTTGGTTAGCAGCCGAGCTCTTAACCACTGTGCCACCAGGGCCCCAGCAGGTACCTAGAGCCCAAATTTAAGGAAGCACTCATTCTCAGGTGACAGCCCTGCACATGCACAATCTTAGACTTAGTGCCTCCTGGAATTTTGCAGCCGAGGCACTTCTCTTGCCTTACCCTAGTCTCGGCCCTGATAAAAACCTCAATTTTCACTTTGGCTTTTGCTTTAAATGCATGGAATCAGTGCTTATCAAAAAAGATAATTTGCTTATGTCTCAGTCTGAATGTAGGATCTGAGGCAAAGGAAAGTTTAAACACCTTTGAATCCATGACTGGCTTGAAAACTCTGTGTCTGTCTTTCAGATGGGTCTTTAACCCATAATAATAAAATGCCTGAAGTATCCTAAGTACTAAATATGATATAGTGACTCTTTTTATTTTTTTGTCAGGTATATTGTGGCCTAAAAATCCAACTTTAGCTGTTAAATTCTCTGGGGATTAAATTATCTCTGGCACAACATGTTTTAAAGCATTCTAGTCAGGGCTTCAACCCATTTGTTCCAATTTGAACCCCTGCTGAGAATTTGCATTTGTAACAAGTTTCTTAAAAAAAAAAAAAAAAAAAAAAAGCCCCATTGCCTTCCTAGGACAGAGTAGAACTGGGTTTCCAGAGAGCACCTGGTGGATTGTGAACTGCTGACCTTTTGGGTAGCAGCCATAGCTCTTAACCGCTAGGCCACCAGGGTTCCCAACAAGTTTCTAGGCAATGCTAACTCTGCTGGTTAGGGATCAATTTTGAGAACCACTAGTAGAGTGGTGGTTCTCAAAATTGATTATGCATAAGAATCACCTGGGGATCTTGTTGAAATGTAGATTCTGATTCAGTATACTGGGGTGGAAATTAGAATTCTCAACAGGAGTTCGAATTGGAACAAACCAGTTTGAAGCCCTGATTCTAGAAAGGTGACAATTATCCTTATTGCTCACAAGTCATTTCAGCTGCAAATAACTAAAGTAAAATAAGAATTACGTTGTTAACTTTGGTAAAGGATAAGACAGTATACAATACTGGGGAAGCCAGCACAACTTGTACAAGGAAAGGTTATGGAAGCTCCATAGACGCATCCAAACTCCCTGAGGGACTGAATTGCTGGGCAGAGGGCTGTGAGGACCATGGTCTTGGGGAACATCTAGCTCAATTGGCATAACACAGTTTATAAAGAAAATGTTCTACATTCTACCTTGGTGAGTAGCGTCTAGGGTCTTAAAAGCCTGTGAGCAGCCATCTAAGATACTCCACTAGTCTCATCCCTTCAGCAGCAAGGGAGAATGAAGAAAACAAGATACAAGGGAAAGATTAGTGCAAAGGATTAATGGATCACAACTACCATGGCCTCCACCAGACTGAGTTCAGTACAACTAGATTGTGCCTGGCTACCACCACTGACTGCTCTGACCGGGATCACAACAGAGGATCCCAGACAGAGCTGGAGAAAAATCTAGAACAAAATTCTAACTCACAAAAAAAGACCAGACTTACTGGCCTGACAGAGACTGGAGAAACCCTGAGAGTATGGCCCCTGGACACCCTTTTAGCTCAGTAATTATGTAACTCCCAAGGTTCACCATCCAGCCAAAGATTAGACAGCCCCATAAAACAAAATGAGATTAATGGTACACAGCAGTCCAGGGACAGGACTAGAAGGCAGGAGGGGACAGGAAAGCTGGTAATAGGGAACCCAAGGTTGAGAAGGAACAGTGTTGACATATTGTGGGGTTGTTAACCATTGTCATAAAACAATATGTGTACTAACTGTTTAATGAGAAACTATTTGTTCTGTAAACCTTCATCTAAAGTATAATAAAAAAATTTTATTTAAAAAAAATTACCGTTGTTATGTACAGAAGCTGCAATCATATTCAAGTTTAATCTGTAAACAGCTACATTGCAATTTAGTGAAGTGACAATGTTCCTGAGTTATGTTAATATGCCTTTCTATATTTGTTTTGGTCATTAAGAGAGATACATCTATAAGTGAAGAAAGATCACTTTTTGTGTGCTCATGCCAGACTGAAAATTTATATCTGATTACAGAACCAGCATTTTTGCTCTTATGAGATATCTTGTCCTCCATATTCCACTCAGTTCTGAAACATTCTTTATGATAATAGTGAAAACAATTGGTCTCTTCATTCCTTTTATTTGAAATCTAACTTAGTTTTAAAGCTTATGCATTTGCCTAATTTGACCCCATGCTCAGGCTTTCTGGAGGCCCCAGTGTATCAATAATTGCAAACATAAAAGCTTAAGTCTAAAAAAAGAGTATAAGCATTAGGGAAGATTTTCTGATTAGATGATAATACCCAAGGCTATCTACTCAGAAACCCTTCCTAGATCCTCTTGATTGACAAATTCTTTGGCTAAGATCCTTGTTGTCTAGTAAACCAAACTAGAATATTTGCCAAATAGCCTAAGAAAAACTAAGTCTATTGACACTGATGACATTCTAGGAAGTTCTCCTTCCTCTGAGTCAAAACGAAAACCAGTTCCAAAGCAGGGTTATAGACACCATGTTGCTGAAGATAATATTTTTCATACTTAATATGACCTGAAGTGCACTATAAGCAATCCAAGATAACTGAGCAGGAGATTAATTTGGGGAAACTATTAAACTAATATTATATTCTGAAATTTTTGTTCGCCTCATAGTTTATAGCAAATTAAAGCTGACATACTTCGTTTCCTCCATTATTACTATAAATATGCAATATTGTGCTCTACACACAATAAGTTTTCAAAAATGTTGACTGCAAGGAGTTCCGGCAAAATGGCGCTCTAGGCAGAAGCACCATGCCGTCCCTCCACAGCAAAGATCCAAAAAACTAAGCCGAACAGAGAATACAACAATCCTGAAACCCTGAAACATCAAATGAAGAGAGAAAGAACTCAGCCAAGTGCCAAATGGAGTGAGAAAACTGACAGAGAACAGAGATCGAGGAGAGATTCATGCAGAGGTGCCCTACCAGCTAACGCAGCACGGATCCACCATCTTGGACTCCTATCGGAGACCAGCAAACAGGGGTACGAGAAGGCAGCCTCACGGAGCGTCCAGCAGGAGACAAAACAACTGGTAGTTTGCGGTGTGCGCTTTCCCACCCCCCACCCCTCTTCGCCCCGGCTCAGCCTCCTCTGCTTCCCGTGGCCACGGTCTCTTGACCGGAAAGCGCCAGCTGCTTGGATTCCACACACCCAAGAGGGCGGCTCTCTGGGTGCCATTTGTTGGCTGCTAGTGTTGCTTTTTTTTCTGCTTCTTTTGATTTCTCACTTGCCTCTCGCCACCTGCCCCTCCTTTCACTCGAGTGCCTGGCTCCCTGTGCCATCTTTGCTTCTTCCTGAGGGGTTGCAGAGCGCCGGTAATTTGTGATATACGCTTTCCCACTCTCTACCCTTCTTCATCCACACTCGGCCTCCTCTGCTTCCTGCAGACACAGTCTTTTGTCCAGAAACACCAGCCTGCACTAGCTGGCTCTCTGAGTGCCATTTGTTGGCTGCTGGTGTTGCCTTTTTTTTTTTTTTTCCTGCTTCTTTTGATTTCTTGCTTGCCTCTCGCCACCTCTCCCTCCTTTCGCTGGAGTGCCTGGCTCCGTGCGACATCTTTGCTTCTTCCTGAGGGGCTGCGGGGCTCCATTCAACTGTGGAGCTGCTTCCTGGTCTGGGCTACCACGCTGGTGGGATCCCAGGCCTTTGGTTCGTTTGTTCGTTTTGAATTGCTTGTTTGTTTACTTTTCCTTTTCTTGAGTTGGGAGCCCTTTCTGGCCAGGTGGAGCTGCGTGGCAAGGAACTCCCCTTCAGCTTCCACAGACGTGCAGAGGGATCCCTGAGAGCATTTCTTTTCTCGTTGGTTTTTTTTTCTGTTTTTTGGGGGGGCCTTTCTTGTTCTTTATTTTTTTCTTTAATTTGTTTTGTTTTCTTCTCCCTCTTTTTCCCTTTTTCTCTTTCTTCATCTCTCAGTTTCTCATCTCTCTATATCTTCCCTCTCTTTCTGATCCCTGAATACCAGGCATTGTATACCTCTACGCCTTCTAGCCAGGCTGTACTGCAACACCTGAGAGCGACTTCCCCAGACCTCATAGCTGCATCGGTGGGATACCTGGGAACTTTGCGGTTCTTTAACCCGTCTGATTTTTATTTATTCATTCTTTTCTTTTCTTCCTCTTCCCCTTTCTGTTTTTCTCCATTTCCTGGTCTCTCATCTCTCCATTCCAATGGCAAGCTCCCCTAGCATTCTTTTTTGTTTGTATGTTTTTGGCTCCTGTTCCTCTCTCCTCTCTCCCATATCCATCTTAGCTCCACACATAACAATCTCCCCGCTGCATCCTGCCTACCTGCACCGTGCGCTTGACATTACACCACCAAGCAGCACAGGCATGGCCTACTGGAACGTGCCCTGCACTGATTACCGACCAGCTCGGGTGGCTGTAGTAAGTGCCACAAACAACCTGTCCCAGTAACTCCTCTTCAGCTAGACCTGCCCTGCTGTACCATATCTGAGTGACTGACCCTGCCAGTTGAAGAAGGAGGTGAAAAGTATTGAGTGCACAGACGAGCAAACAACAAAGAACACACAGTCCGCCTGCTCAGACATAGTCAAATTTTTTTTTTTAAAAAGGGATGAAACAAACAAATCTACAATCAATGAACAAGAAAAATAACTACCGAATGCCCCGAAAACAGCAGACAATATCAAAACATTTACAAAAACAGGACAGGATGGTTCCAGTAGGCATCCAGAATAAAACACCAGATGACACTCCTGTGGAAAAAACTTCACTAGAACTACCTGATGGGGAATTCATATCTCTAATACTCGGAATTCTCCAAGAACTGAGGGAAAAGGTGACAAACATGAGGAAAAAATAGACAAATTCATGGAAAATGCAGACAAAAAATTGGAAGAATTCAGGAAGATGATGCAGGAACAAAATGCCAAAATAAATCCACAACTAGAAATTATACAAAAACAACAATTACAAATCCAAAAGATAAACAACAAGATTTCAGAAATGGATGATGTCATAGAAGGGCTGAGAAGCAGATTTGAAATGGTGGAAGACAGGATCAGTGGAATTGAAGACAAACACTTGAATACAACTCTGAGGAAAACTCAGAAAAAAGAACAAAGAAAAATGAAGAGACCCTGAGAGTTATGTGGGACACAATTAAAAGCAAAAATTTACAAGTTATTGGAATTCCAGAACGGGGAGAAAACAGAAAACAGAGAGGATCATTGAGGAACTGCTGACAGAAAACTACCCCAATATCATGAAAGATGAAAAGCTGGCCATCCAAGAAGTTCAACGAACCCCATCTGGAAGAGACCCCAAAAGAAAATCACCAAGGCATATCATATGCACACTCACCAAAACCAAAGACAAACAAAGAATCCTGAGAGCACTCGTGAAAACAAGAAGTCACAGACAGAGGAGAAACAATAAGACTAAGCTCAGATTATTTGGCAGAAACCATGCAGGCAAGAAGGCAGTGGGATGACATATATAAAATCTTGAAAGAAAAAAATTGTCAGCCAAGAATAATATATCCTGCAAAACTCTCATTCAAATTTGATGGTGAAATTAGGTCATTTCCAGATAAACAGAAATTAAGGGAATATGTAAAAGTCAAACCAAACTTACAAGAATTATTAAAGGGAGTTCTTCGATCTGAGGACAAACAGCTTCAGCTCACAGGCAGAACCTAGGATGCAGGATCGTACCAGCCAGATACCAGTCTAGGAAATGAACTCTCGAGGACTATCCAAAACCAAAAGAAATACAACAGGGAATCAGAGCAGTTAATCAATAAATGACAACTACATCAAAACAATAAAAGAGGGAATAAATGGCATAGGTATAAAACCTTCTAATGGAGACGAAGGCAAGGTGATACCAAGTAATGGTAGACTGCTTCAAACTTAGAAAGATAAGGGTAAAATTCATGGTAACTACAAAGAAAGTTAACAAACCAACTCATAAAAATAAAGATGGAAAACATAAAGTCTCAGCAAAAACAAAACCTACAAAAACAAAATAAATGAACACAAAATCCACAAACAAAAGTAAGTCAGCACAAGAGAGTAAGAAGAACAAAGAAAACTTCAGCACCACAAAAAAAAGCACTACAAAATGACAGCAACAAACTCACATCTATCAATAATTACACTGAATGTAAATGGACTCAATGCCCCCGTAAAGAGACAGAGTGACAGAATGGATAAGAAAACAGAATCCATCAATATGCTGTCTACAAGAGACACACTTTAGAAACAAAGATGTGAATTTATTAAAAGTCCAAGGTTGGAAAAATATATATCAAGCTAACAACTACCAAAAAAGAGCAGGAGTGGCAATTCTAATTTCAGATAAAATAGACTTTAAAACAAAATCTACCATAAAAGACAAAGAAGGACGCTATATAATGATTAAGGGAATGATCCATCATGAAGACATAACCATAATAAACATCTACGCACCCAATGACAGGGCTCCAAAATACATAAAACAAACTCTAACAACACTGAAAATTGAAATTGACAGTTGCACAATAACAGTAGGAGACTTCAACACACCACTCTCAGTAAAGGACAGAACAACTAAGAAGAAACTCAGCAAAGATACAGAAGACCTAAAGGGCACAATCAGCCAACTTGACCGCATAGACATATATAGAACACTCCAACCACTGCAAAGTACACATTCTTTTCCACTGCACATGGAACATTCTCCAGAATAGACCACATCTTAGGCCACAGAACAATCGTCAACAAGATCCAAAACGCTGAGATAATTCAAAGTATCTTCTCTGACCACAATGCCATCAAGGTAGAAATTAACAATAGAAAGAGCAAGGAAAAAACATCAACTACATGGAAACTGAATAATACCCTGCTTACACATCAGTGGGTAATAGAAGAAATTAGAGATGGACTCAAAAAATTCCTAGAATCAAATGAAAATGAAAACACATCATACCAAAACATTTGGGACACAGCAAAGGCAGTCCTCAGAGGACAATTTATAGCAACAGATGCACATATCAAAAAAGAAGAAAGGGACAAAATCAAAACATTAACTACAGAACTCAAACAAATAGAAAGAGAACAGCAAAAAAAGCCCACAACCACCAGAAGAAAGGAAATAGTAAAAGATCAGAGCAGAAATAAATGAAATAGAGAACAGAAAAACATTAGAAAGAATCAACAAAACCAAAAGTTGGTTGTTTGAAAGAATCAACAAAATCGACAAACCACTGGCCAGACTGACAAAAGAAAAACAGGAGAGGACACAAATAACCCAAATAAGAAATGAAATGGGGGACATTACAGCAGACCCAACTGAAATAAAAAGGATTATAACAGAATATTATGAAAAACTATACTCCAACGAATTTGAAAACTAGAGGAAATGGATAACTTTCTAGAAACAGACTACCTACCCAAACTACAACAAAGTGATGTTGAAAATCTGAACAGACCCATAATAAGAGAAGAGATTGAAAAGGTAATAAAACAACTCCCAACCAAAAAAAGCCCTGGCCCAGATGCCTTCACTGGAGAATTCTACAAAACATTTACAGAAGAGCTTGTACCAGTACTACTCAAGCTATTTCAGAGCGTAGAAGAGGAAGCAACACTTCCAAATTCATTCTATGAAGCCAGCATAATGCTGATACCAAAACCAGGCAAAGACATCATAAAAAAAGAAAATTACAGACCAATATCTCTCATGAATATAGATGCAAAAATTCCTAACAAAATTCTAGCCAATAGAATTCAGCATCATATCAAAAAAATAATGCACCACGACCAAGTAGGATTCATACCAGGTATGCAAGGATGCTTCAACAGTAGAAAATCAATCAACGTAACCTACCACATAAATAAAAGGAAAGAAAAGAATCACATGATCATCTCAATTGCTGCAGAAAAGGCATTTGACAAAGTCCAACACCCATTCCTGATAAAAACTCTCCATAAAATAGGTATGGAAGGGAAATTTCTCAACATAATTAAGGGCATCTATGCAAAACCAACGGCCAACATGATTCTTAATGGAGAGAGGCTGAAAACATTCCCCTTGAGAACAGGAACAAGACAAGGATGCCATTTATCACCACTCCTATTTAACATTGTGCTGGAAGTTCTAGCTAGAGCAATAAGGCAAGAGAAAGAAATAAAGGGCATCCAAACTGGTAATGAAGAAGTTAAACTCTCCCTGTTTGCAGATGATATGATATTCTACATAGAAAACCCTAAAGACTCCACGAGAAATCTACTGGAACTAATAGAAAGATTCAGCAGAGTAGCAGGATACAAGATAAACATTCAAAAATCAGTTGGATTCCTATACACCAGTAAGGAGAATGATGAAAAGGAAATCAGGAAAACAATACCATTTTCAATAGCCCCTAAAAAGATAAAATACTTAGGAATAAATCTGACCAGGGATGTAAAAGACCTATACAAAGAAAACTACAAAACACTACTGCATGAAACCCAAAGGGATCTACATAAATGGAAAAATATACCATGCTCATGGATAGGCAGACTCAACGTTGTGAAAATGGCAATTCTACCCAAAGCAATTTACAAATACAACGCAATCCCGATCCAAATACCAACAAGATTCTTCAAAGAGATGGAAAAACTAATCATTAACTTTATATGGAAAGGGAAGAAGCCCCGAATCAGTAAAGCACTACTGAAGAAGAAGAATAAAGTTGGAGGACACACAATACCTGACTTCAGAACCTACTATACAGTTACAGTAGTCAAAACAGCCTGGTACTGGTACAACGACAGATACATTGACCAATGGAACAGAATTGAGAACCCAGATGTAAATCCATCCACCTACAGTCACCTGATCTTCGACAAGGGCCCAAAGTGCATCAAATGGGGAAAAGACAGTCTTTTTAACAAATGGTGCTAGCAAAACTGGATATCCACTTGCAAAAAAATGAAACAGGACCCATCCCTCACACCATATACAAAAACTACTTCAAAATGGATCAAAGACCTGAATATAAAGCCTAAAACTATAAAGTTCATAGAAGAAAACATAGGACCAACACTACAGGCCTTAATACATGGCCTTAACAGGATACAAACGATAACCATCAACGCACAAACCCCGATAGATAAGCTAGATAACTGGGATGTTCTAAAAAGCAAACACCTATGCTTTTGAAAAGAGTTCACCAAAAGAGTAAAAAGAGATCAGACTGGGAAAAAATTTTTGGACAGTACAATTCAGACAAAGCTCTAATCTGCATAATCTACAAGGAAATCCAACACCTCTACAACAAAAAGACAAATAATCCTATTAAAAAATGGGCAAAGGAAATGAAGAGACACTTCACCCAAGAAGGCATTGAAATGGCCAACAGAGACATGAGGAAATGCTTCCGATCACTAGCCATTAGAGAAATGCAAATTAAAACCACAGTGAGATACCTTCTCACCCCGGCATTACTGGCACGAATCAAAAACACTGGAAATAACAAATGTTGGAGGGGCTGCAGGGAGAGTGGAACTCTTATGCACTGCTGGTGGGAATGCAAAATGATACAACCATTTCGGAAAATGATATGGCACTTCCTCAGAAAACTAGAAATAGACATACCATTCGATCCAGCAATCCCACTCCTAGGAATATATTCTAGAGAAATAAGAGTCATCACTCGAATAGACATATGCACACCTATGTTCATGGCAGCATTGTTCACAATAGCAAAAACAATGGAAACAACCTAGATGCCCATCAACAGATGAATGTGTAAACAAACTATGGTACATACACACAATGGAGTACTATGCAACGAGAAAGAACAACAATGAATCTGTGAAGCATCTCATAACATGGATGAAACTGGAGGACATTATGCTGAGTGAAATAAGTCAATCCCAAAAGGACAAATATTGTTTGAGACCTCTATTGTAAAAACCCATGAAAAAGTTCACACACAAAATGTAACAATCTTTGTTGGTTAGCAGGGATGGGAGGGGTGGGGGAGAAATACCAAATAGGCAATATATAAGTGGTATCTTGGGTGAAGGGTGAGACAGTACACAATACAGGGGAAACTAGCACAACCTGTACAAGGAAAGGTCATGGAAGCCCCATAGACACATCCAAACTCCCTGAGGGACTGAGTTGCTGGGCGGAGGGCTGTGGTGACCATGGTCTCGGGGAACATCTAGCTCAATTGGCATGACACAGCTTATAAAGACAATGCTCTACCTTCTACCTTGGTGAGTAGTGTCTGGGGTCTTAAAAGCCTGTGAGCGGCCATCTAAGATACTCCACTGGTCTCATCCCTTCGGGAGCAAGGGAGAATGAAGAGAGCAGGATACAAGGAAAAGATTAGTCCGAAGGACTAATTGTCCACGGCTACCAAGGCCTCCACCGGACTGAGTCCAGTACAACTAGGTGGTGCCCGGCTACCACCAGTGACTGCTCTGATCAGGATCACAACAGAGGTTTCTGGACATAGCTGGAGAAGAATGTAGAACTTAATTCTAACTCACAAAAAAAAAAAAAGACCAGATTTACTGGCCTAAAGGAGACTGGAGAAACCCCAAGGGTATGGCCCCCAGACACCCTTTTAGCTCAGCGGTGAAGTTACCTCCAAGGTTCACTGTTCAGCCTGGGAGTGGACAGCCCCATAAAACCAAATGAGACTAACGAGGTACAGGAGTCCAGTGACAAGGGCCTGTAGGCAGAAGGGGACAAGGAAGCTGGTGATGGGGAACCCAAGTTTGAGTAAGGATATTGTTGATGTGTTGTGAGATTGTTAACCATTGTCATAGGGCAACATTTGCAGTAACTGTTAAATGAGAAACTATTTTGTTCTGTAAGCCTTCATCTTAAGTGAGAATAACAGCACAATTGGAAGAGTGTAGTCAGTGTCACTGAACTTTGTTTGTAGAAATTTTTGAAATGGTGTATCTTTGGCTATGTGTATTTTCACCAAAAGAAAAAAAGGTTGAGAAGTTAGAGGGTTGATATGTTGTGGGGTTGTTAACCAATGTCATAAAACAGCATGTGTACTACTGTTTCATGAGAAACTATTTGTTCTGTAGCCTTCACCTAAAGTACAGTAAAATAAAAAAAAAAAATGTTGACTGCTGTACTTGCTACAGAGCCCTGGTGGTGCAGTGGTAAAGAGCTCAGTTGCTAACTAAAAGGGTGGCAGTTCAATTCCAGCAGCCACTTCTTGGAAACCCTGTGGGGCAGTTCTACTCTGTCCTATAGGATCGCTGTTAGTCGAAATCGACTGGACGACAATGGGTTTAGTTTTGGCAAAGGGTATACTTGCTACTGTTTCTGGGAGGGGGGTTTAGTATGAGATATGCTGAGAATGCAGTCTAGCAGAACAGTTAAGAGCTCAGCCCTGCGTTTGAGCTCTGGTTCCTGGTTAAATTAAATTACTTCTCAAAGCCATAGTTTCTTCATTTGTAACATGAGGATAATCATGGTACCTTCCCCATAAGGTGATTATGATGGTCAACTAAGAAAATACATTACAGTGTTGATTATATTTAACATCAGAAGACTCATGAAAATTTGGTACAGTAAACATGTTCTTTTTATAATTTATTTATTTGTCTTTGATTCTTAAATTATTATCTCTAGTCCAAATTTCTGTTCTACTTGTCAGCTCAAAATCAGCATGTCCAAAACTGAACTCATGATCTTTAAACTCTACTTAAAACAAACTTGCTCTTTTGTCCAGTGTACTCTTTACCTTATGTAAATGACCTCACTATCAATTTAGTTGCAGAATTATTTTTATATTTTCATCTCCATGTTCAGTTATCATCAAGTTATGTCAATTTTACTTGTAAAAATCTTTTGAACTCAACCACTTTTATCTATTTCCACTGCTAACACCCTAGTCAAAGTAATCATCATCTTTTAACTGGACTACTGTAGGAGCCTGCTAACTTGTTTCCCCACATCCATTCTTATCTTTGACAATCAGTTTTCCATATCACAACCAAGGTGATCTTTTAAAAACACAGATCTGGTCATTTGTTTCTTATTTATGAATCTCTTCAAAGGCTTCCTGTGCTCCTAGAGTGAAGACTGGCATCCTTCACATGGCGTTCCAGTACAAGCATGATCTGGATTTTGCTTGACTCTTCAACTTCATCACATCACATTCTTCCTTTCACTTTATATTTTAGCAACATATCTATTAAATAGGATCTTTGCACAAGGCTTTTCTTGTGTCTGGAAATATCTGTTATATCCCATGCCCCTTTTTACCTAGTTAACACCTACTCATTGCTCACATCCCAGGTTAAAATTTACCTCCTCAAGGAACTCTTTCTGTACTCTCATTCCTTCCGCCACCAAACTTAATAATTTCTCTCTGTTCTGTGCTTTCATAGCCCCCTATAATGTTTCTTTATACCACTTATGTAATTTTTAGAAATATAGTTTTATGATTACTTGATTAATGTCTATAAACTCTATGGGAATGGGATCTATAACCAACTTTTTCCTCCACTGAATTGCTCATACCTACCAAAGTGGCTGGAACATAGTAAATACTGTCAAATGAGAGAGAGTAATCTCATATGATAGAAGAATGGCAATGTTCATCTTTAGATTTCTAAGAAATCTTAGAAATCACTTAATCAAACACACTGGTTTTATAGATTAGGAAACCCATATCCTGAGAGATTATTGCCTAAGTATCAGATAGTATCAGAGCCAAAACTGGGAATACAGAATCTCAAGGTTAGAATGGACATTAAAAGTCACCTAATATACAGAATTTCTTTACATAACTTCTCTGTCAAATGTCATCCAGTCGGTCTGTATTCATCTCCACTGGTGGGGGGATTACTGCCCTCTACAGAGACCATACAGATTTTAAATAGCTTTAATTACCCATAGTTATATGTTGTGAAATCCTATGGCAATTAAAGATACCAGACAACAAAATTGATAATATTAACTTCAGTCCAAGGTTTTATCACCTATACCATCAGTAATCATTTTTTGTTGTAAGGAGCCCTGGTGATGCAGTGGTCAAGCGCTCAGCTGCTAACTGAAAGGTTAGTGGTTCGAACCCACCAGCTGCTCCACAGGAGAAAGATGTGACACTCTGCTTCTGTAAAGATTTTCAGCCTTTGAAACCCTATTGGGACAGTTCTACTCTGCCCTTATGGGGTTGGTATGAGTCGGAAATCGACTCAACAGCAGTGAGTTTGGTTTTGTTGGTTTGGGTTGCTGTTAGGTACCATCAAGTAGATTCTGACTCATAGCAACCCCATGTGACACACTAGAACTGTCCCATAGGGTTTCCTAGGCTGTAATCTTTACAAAAATAGATCACCTGGTCTTTCTCCTGTGGAGCCTCCGGGTAGGTTTGAATGGCCAACCTTTTGGTTAGCAGCTGAGCTCTTAACCATTGCACCACCGGAGCTCCTTAATCATAGTTTACATAGATATTAATTACACTGGAAAAATTAAAATGTGTAATATTCATTAAGGAAATGTACAGAATTCAGTAAATGGTGTGAGATAAATCGTGTTTTTTTAATTTCAAGTAGGATGTGACTTTTGAGCTAAGAAGAGAGATATAGAAATGGAAATAATGTTAAGGAAAAACAGGTAGATTTTAAGTGAAAAAATACCTATTGTCAATTCTATCAACACTATTTAAAAGCTCTCTCCACTGTTTGAAAGTCCTCTATAATGTGGCCTGATTGGCCATTCTACCCTTCGAGTTCATGAAATTAAACTAGTCTAGTCTAGTGAACACATCTTTATTGTTCCTGCTTCCATGCTTTTGTCCATAGTTTTTCTTCGATTGCAAACACCTAGCACTCCCACTGCTGCCTATTAAAAATCTAGCTTATCAATTAAAGTCTCTTAAGCATAACCATATTCATTCATTTATTCACTTAGCAAATAACATTGTATTGGATGTTAGGGAGAAATTGTGAGCAAACAAGGTAGAAGTGGTCCCTGCTCTACAATGCTCATCTGATCACCTGTCAGTAGTAGATGACCCTTAAACCCCATAGCAATTTGGTTAGTTTACTGTTCAGGAATATTTAATATATGCCTGCTACTGTTCTAAGGAGCCCTGATGGCACAGTGGTTAAAGCTCTCGACTGATAACCGAAGGGTTGGTGGTTTGAAATCACCAGCAGCTCCATGGAGGAAAGATGTGGCAATCTGCTTCCATAGGGATTTACAGCCTTGGAAACCCTATGGGGTTGCTATGAGTTGGAATCAACTCAGTGGCAGTGGGTTTGGGTTTGGGGCCACTGCTCTAAGTGCCATTTATCGATTCAATGGCAGCGGGTTTGGGTTTGGGGCCACTGTTGTAAGTGCCATTTATACTTTATTAAGGCACTTGTTTTATTCTACTTTTAAAAATTATGTACTTTTCTAATTTAGCCCACTACACAATGCGTTAAACTCTAAATTCCTTGAAGGCAGAGATTATCTTTTTCATCCTTACTTATCATTTTATGAGCTATAATGTCTAGCACAGTATCTTGCTAATATGTACTTACTGAATATTTGTTGAGGAATTCACAGGGAAAACTCCAAAGATATATAATTTAACTTCAAGATATATCAAAACTTAATTTGAGGTCAGTATTGTCCTTGATTAGATTTAACTGGATTTTTAATTTAGGCTATATGATAGAAACTGAATACTTTAACATTCTAAATCATTACTTTTTTTTTCTCAATCTGACAGAGGTTCTGAGGGTTCATGTATTTTAGAACAACAGTTAAAGAAAAAGAAGAACACTATTAAAAGATAAATATTTTGGACCCACCAATAAATATTAGTGATAATTCATCTGATTTTAAAGGGACATGAATTCCCAGCCTCACATATAGTCAATATTTAAGAAAATTGAGCAGTTTAAATAGCCATTCATTCCCACTTTATTTTCTTCTTCACTTTGAATCTTGATGTGTTGAGATTTATTTTTACTTCTTGTATCAGAACTAACACCTGGGAAGATTAGGCCATTCAGTCTTAGTGCTATCCTGAGAGTTGAAGTTGACTTGGAGATTGGTCAGGATTTCACTTAAGGGTGTATGGTATAATCAGGGATAAATTAAACAAAGGATGTGTAAGATTTTTACAAGGAACATTATAAAACATCGCTGAAAGAAATTAAAGAAGACCTAACTAAATATACACATATACCATAATTATGGACTGGAATATTCAATATTGTAAAAGTGTCAAATCTCCACAGATTAACCAGTAGATTCAGTACAATCCAATAAGGATTCCAGCAGGATTTTTTTAAAAAAAAATAAGAATTGACAAACTAATTCTAAAATTTATGTGGAAAGCAATGGACTAAAAGAAGAATAAAATTGGAGGACTTATACTATCTGGTTTTAAGACTCACTATAAAGTTACAATAATGAAGATAATGTTGTATTTACATAGAGATGGACCAATAGATCAATGAAACAAAATAGAGTTCAAAAAGAGACTCTCACATATATGGTCACTTGAGATTTGACAAAAGTTCCAGGATGAGTCAAATAGGGAAAGGATAATCTTTCAACAAATGATGCTGAAACAATTAGACATCCATATGTGGGGAGGGGGCAGGGGAAAAGAAAAGAAAGAAGATAAATGAACTTTGACCCGTACCTTACAGCACATACAAAAATTTCTCTCAAAATGGATCATAGGTTGGTAAGAACTAAAACTATAAGCCTTACAGAGGAATACATAAAAGAAAATCTCTGTGACCTCTGGTTAGGCAAAGATTTCTTTAAAAGGACACAAAAACACTAACCATCAAAGAAAAACATTGATGAATTAGACTTCCTCATTATTTAGCTAAAAGGGTGTCTGGGGGCCATGTTCTTGGAGTTTCTCCAGTCTCTGTCAGGTCCATAAGTCTAGTCTTTTTTTGGTGAGTTAGAATTTTGTTCTACATTTTTCTCCAGCTCTGTCCAGGACCCTCTGTTGTGACCCTTGTTAGAGCAGTCGGTGGCGGTAGCCGGGCACCATCTTGTTGTGCTGGACTCAGTCTGGTGGAGGCCATGGTAGCTGTGGTCCATTAGTCCTTTGGACTAATCTTTCCCTTGGGTCTTTGGTTTTCTTCATTCTCTCTTGCTCCAGATGGGGTGAGACCAGTGAAATGTCTTAGATGACTGCTCACAAGCTTTTAAGACCCCAGATGCTACTCACCAAAGTAGAATGTAGAACATTTTCTTTATAAACTATGTTATGCCAGTTTAGCTAGATGTTCCTCAAGACCATGGTCCTCACAGTAAATGAGTATTTTTGAGTAGTCTATTTTATCTCCTCTGTGGTCTTATTAGTTTAACCTGTTTAATTTTTTTAGTGATTGCTATAGGGTTTACAATGTGCATTTTAACTTCTTACAATCCACTGCCATATAAGAGTTTGCCATTTCCTGTATAATAGAATAGTTTTACGACAGTATACTTCTATTTCCCTCCCAACCTTTGAGCTACTATTGTCAAGAATTTTATCTCTACATTCTTCTAAACCCCACAATACATTGATACTATTTTTACTTTAAGGTCAGCAAACATTTTCGGTAAAGGGCCAAATTACAACTACTCAATTCAGCCATCAGCCATACACACTACATAAAAGAATGGACTTGACTGTGTTCCACTGAAACTTCATTTACCAAAACAGGTGTCGAGACAGATTTTGCTTTTTGGCCATATTTTGTTGACCCCTGCCCTAAGTAATCAATTTTTTTTTTTTAAGATGTGAGAAATAAGAGAAAATATATTTTATATTCATCCACATTTAAACTATTTCTTGCCCCCTTCATTTTTTTTGGTGTAGATCCAAGTTTCCATCTATCATTTTTCTTCTCCTGAAAGATTTGCTTTAACATTTTATTTTATTTTCGATATTCTGGCAATGGAGTTTCTTAGCTTTCGTCTACCGCAAATGCCTTTATTTCACTATCATATTTAAAGAATGTTTTTGCTGATATATAATTCTAAGTTGACCAGTTGTTGATTTTTTTTTCCTTTCAGCACCTTGAAGATATTCCATTTTTTATGGATTTATTGATTTTGAAGAAAAACCATGAGTCATTTTTATCTTTATTTCCCTGTGTGTAATATGTCTTTTTTTTTTTTTTTTTTTTTTTTCCTTTTAAGATTTCCTCATTAGTGCTTATTTTCAACAATTTGATTATGTTGTGCCTTGGTGTAGTTTTCTTTGGATTATACTGCGTGGGTTTGTTGAGCTTCTTGAAGTTGTGGCTTTACACTTTTTATCAAATATGGAAAATTCTCAACTAGTATTCCTGTAAGTATTTTTCTGCCCCCTTGCCTTTTCCTGAGATTCCAGTTGCAATATGTTAGGTCAGTTGATATTGTCCCACATACCACTGAGGCTCTCTTCAGCTTTCTCTTCTTTTTTTCCTCTTTGTACTTCAGTATGGATAGTTTCCACTGCTATGTCTTCAGTGTCTACTCTGCTTTTAAGCCCATCTAGTGAATTTTTTCATTTTGTATGTTGTATATTTCATCTCTAGAATTTCCACTTGCTTCTTTTTTATATCCTGCATTTTTCTTTTTATTATGTTCATGTTTTTCCTTTAAATCTTTGCACACATCTGTAATAGTTGTTTTAAAGTTATTTTAATGCCATCATCTTTGTTGTTTCTAGATCTTCTAGTAAATTATTTTTCTCCAGGTATTGAGTCACATTTTTCTGCTTCTTTGCACATCTAGTATTTTTTAAGTTGGATGCTGGACATTACAAGTATTATGTTATTGGATCTGGATTTTGTTGCCTTCCATTAAAGTGTGTTGAACATGTTTTATTAGGCAACTAAGTTACTTATGGATCAGTTTGATGTTCTTGAGATTTGTTTTTAAGTTCTGTTTTGGTCAGTCTTGAGTAGCCTTTACTCAGGAGCTGAGTTAGTCCTGCTACTAAGTAAGACATGATACTTCTGAGGATTTTACTAAATATCCTTCATGGTTAGCAAGTCTCTCCGTGCTAGCTGGTCAGAATTTGATTGCCTCTCAGTCTTCTGTAAATTCTGAGAATTGTTTAGCTTACAGTTCCCTATAGTTCTTTTTCTGGTCCTGTGGAATTTTACCTTACATATATGCAGCTTAGTATTTAGCCAGAGACCCTATGACAGCAGTTCTCAAAGTGTGGGCCCAGGCCCTCTGGGAATTTTTGAGATCTTTCTGGAGTCCGTAAGTTTAAAATGTCTTTGTAAATAATACCAGGACAAGTGGTTTCAAAACTGTTTTTCAGTTTTTCTAGGATATTATTTGTCTTTCTACTGTCACTCTCACTAGTGTATAGTGGAGCTTTCCAGAGGCTACACTGACATGTAATATTGCAATAAGTTGAATTGAGAAGCAAATGTGAAAATCCAAACATTCTCTATTAAGCCAGAAAATAAAGGGAATTGCAGGAAACAAAAATAAAACAATGCCACTATTCTCACTTTTTGTTTGTTTGTTTTCATGAAATATACTTATTTTTCATAAAGAATATGTTATGGCTTTTTATCATTATGTTTAAACGAATTAATAAACATATTCCAGATAGTTTCCAGTTTAAATTTCTAATGTACTAAATATTGATAGATATAATCCACATAAATAAAGACTCTTTGGACTCCTCAATTTTTAAGAGTTTAAAGGGGTTTTGAGACCAAAAAGTTTCAGAACCACTGGTCTAGGGAATCACTGTGCAGCTCAGAAATTCTTTCTCGTTGGAGCTCCCTCTTCTTGAGTACCAAAGAAAAAACCCAAACCCATTGCTGTTGAGTCAATTCCACAGAGTAGAACTGCCCCGTAGAGTTTCCAAGGAGCACCTGGTGGATTTGAACTGCTCACCTTTTACTTAGCAGCCATAGCACCTAACCACTGTACCACCATAAATTCTAGGCACTTTGACCTCCCCAACCTTTTATCTCTCGTCTCCTCAGCTACACAAAACTGCCATGCTAGACTTAGTTTCTCCTTCCTAGGCTGTGATTTGGAAATTGCCTCCAAACAGAAAGTTGCCTTGTTTGTTTCCTTCTCTCAGGGATCCTGTGCCGTCTTTTGTTCATTATTTAAAGCCAGTTGTTTCATATATTTTTTCCAGTTTTTTACTTGTTAATGTTGGGAAGGCAATTCAGATATTAGTCTAATACTAGAAAGTTATTAAATGCTTTCACATAAACTTATTTCTCACAAGAACACTATGGGGTAGAAACTGTAATTTTTCTCATTTTAATAAAAAAGAAACTGAAGTTTTATGAAGGCAGTTTATGGTCAAGTCAGGCTCTGAGCCCAGGCATTCAGACATTAGAGCCTTAAACTCTGCAGTACAGTGCCTTTCATTGATTAAAGCAGTATTTATGGAGTGTGTATTATGTGCCATGCATAGTTTTAGGCACCAGAGAATATAGCAGTCAACAAAACAGACAAGATCCCTGTCCTTGTGTAATTCATATCTTGGTAAGGAGAGACAAGGAATAAATTTGATAAGTGTATCATATTTTCTGTTATGTAAGTATTCTGGAAAAAAAGAAAGAAGGGTATGAAACGTTGCCAAGATGGGAAGTGTTAAAAATTTTAATAGGGTAATTCAGGAAAGGCATTGAGAAGGTGACATTTGAAGGAGGTAAAGGAGTGAACCCTGAGACTATCTGGTGGTGTACCAGGCAGAAGACAATAAGCATGCTAAGGCTATGAGTTAGGGGTATGCCTGGCAGGTTTCACGAGGCCAGTGTGTGGGAGGAGAGATCACAAGAAGGACAGCCGTAGTAGGTGAAATCATTGAGGTAAAAGAGGGTCAGATTGTGTAGAGCCCTGAAAAATCTTTGGATTTTTACTATGAATGTGATGCGAGCCCAGCAGAGGTTTTTAAACAGAGGGGTGATAGGAACAGATTTCTATGGCTATTATATATTTAAAAAAAAAACACTAGGGGAGCAAGAACTGGAAGAGGAAGACCAGTTAGGAGGCTATTGCAATAATCCAGGCAAGCCATGCAAAAAGCAATGAAGGTGGTGAAAGTGGCTTCATTTCTTCTTAATGATAATAACAGTAGCAATAATGATGATTTGTGTGTCGGTTACATTATTTTTGTTGTCATTGGTATTAAATTTCTTAAATTATACTTTCCTCGTCAATACAGCGTCTATTAGTAATTAAGATAGTTTTTAAAAATCATTTATGGCAGGTTTTCTTTCTTTCTTGACATTTTATAAATTTGCTGTATTTTAAAATAAATGGTCATAAAAACCATTTCATTGCACCGTCATCCGCAGTTAATCACATGCTGGTGCTCACTTTACACACATGCCATTTTGGCTGATACACGCATCCCATGGAACCTATTGTTCATTATTTGCAAACATTGCCAGAGGATCCTATCTTTCTCTGAGGATTAACTCTATAAAGCATAGCTTGTCCCTTCTTACCATGTATACATGGGAATTAGCTGCCTTAAAGCTACAGCTTTCTCTGAGAACCTGTTGGGAATGAGACCGCTCCCTCTGTTTCAGTTTACAGAGAGAAACCTGACGTCAGTGGTCATTCTTCAGAAACAATAGCTTTATCCTGATAACTAATTTTCCTAGGGACAAACAAGCAAGTACAGCCTTGCCTTAAAGGGCAAAATCGAGAAAACAAAGAAAAAAGATGTATGGACTTCAGTTGTCTGTGGACGTTTGTTTTACCTAGTTGTTAACAGTTGGCTTTGAGAGCTCACAGTAACAGCCCTTAGAATTGCAGTTTTAGTTTGTGTGTTTTATTTCTACAGAAGTGAATTTATCTTTATGCCGTCTTGAGTGAAAACTCTGAAGACTCAAGAAATCGGTTGTCAAAACTACTAATTTACTGTCTTCATTAAAACATCACCTTTCATAATGGCTCTTTAAACCTTGGTCCTGAGATTTAAAAGAGCTGGTTTTCAATGTTACTCATCTTGAGTTTAAGTTTTGAGACTTCACACAGATGAAGAAATACAGAAGCTGAGTCCTAGTAAATTCCTTCAAAATAAATAGCAACAACTTTTAGTGTTATTTACTGCAATAGATTTTTAACTTACAAGACCAGTGGTAAATGATCTTAAAATTGTGGTTTATTACTGTTTGATTCACCAAGTTACACCATCCTGATCTTAGACCTTGGGTTAAGAGAAGAAAAAAAAAAGCTGTTAGTACTTGCCTTATTAAACTTTACATTGATTAAATGGACTTAATCATGCTTACTTTTTTCCCAATGATAATTAATTAAAGGAGACTACAAATAACATTTATAGCAACATACAGTTGCCACACTGAAAATATTCTAGGATTCTGACTCCTAGTAACAGGAAGACTGAGGAATGTATCATGGTGTTTTTATGTTATCAGTTAAGAAAACATCCCAGTTTCCCTTTAATACATTATGAATCTAGCATCCATTTATTTGTTAAGATGGTTTTAAAAACTTATTTATTTTTTACTCTTGAAGCAACAATTTCTGGACCTTTGTTATATCAAGTAATGCTCCATTTTGTTTGATTTCATTGTATGTGTTCTATATTTACTGCTTTCAAGCTTCAAGCGATGCCCCTAATTCTAGGATTTGGTGAATCAGTTTTCATCCTGCCCATAGCCTTCATTATTCTTAACGTTTTAGACAGAGGCATCTTAATCTTTTCAACTTTTCCTCCCCGTTGCTAATCCCCTTGATTTTAGTGACCTTTAACGTTTTATTTTTAAGGTTTGGGATCTGCCCATAGACTATCAAGGAGTGGTTCCGCAAAGTTTCATGTAAGAAGTCACTTTATGAATTGTTTCTTTTACAGTATGCCTTTCCGATGGTGCCAGCATTTTTTTTTTTTTTTTTTTTTTTAATTACAGTTTTGGCTGTCGCAACGCACTGAGTCAAACTCTTCAGGAACACTTGGTAACCACCTATGAAGAAAAGTATTCATTAACATAATGGATCATTTTTTTGGCTTCTAAAGGTCGAATCACCTTAATTAGTTAATGTTTTTCTCCTTTTTACTCCTGGCATTCTTTCTTTGTCTCGTCTCTCATCTCTACTGTGTCTGTAGATTCGGTTCTAACAGAAGTAACTTTGAATTTTTGCATTTTTACTTTAACCAATTGAGCTAACTTTCTATACGTCATTTAAAATAGCATTATAACTACATGTACACTTATTTATACCTAATATACACAAGGTTAATTAAATTTTCTTGATGCCTGATTTAAATTTTCTTGAAAACTGATTTACCAAATCCTAGAATTAGGGGCATCTCTTGAAGCTTAAAACAGCTATAAAACATTCTAGCTGTTAGGATATTTTATCGAGTGATTTGCCTTAATATATGGATACCTTTATTTCCACTTACAAGATAAAGTTATTCTCAACCATTAACCAAACATTTTAAAAATTATGTTCAATTACAATACCAACCAAGTGTTCACTTTATCATCTATATCATTAAACTTTATCATCTATATCCATAATTTTCATTATACTGGCAGTGTCCAATTTTGGGATGCAGGTAGCTGTTTTTCTTTTGATGAAAATTAGAGGAAGGGGGAAACTCATACACAAAAAATACTTGGGTAATTCTTTCCCGTGTAGAAGCCTGCGAATCAATCTTGCTCTACAAAGAAAATACATAATGCAATCAAACAAATTTTCTTTGTGTGATATAATTTCATAGAAATTCAGGTATTACTATAGTTGTTTTAAGAATGATAGTGGGGCAGGGGCATCAATGGTTAGATTTTTAAAAAGTAGTTAGTGCTTTAGCTTCTGTACAGGTACAAAGGATTTGATCCATAATTTTATTTGACTCATAGTGTGTCTGCTGTCCAATTTGCAAGTGAGAACTTCAAGTTCACTTATGTAGAAACCAAATGACTGCTTGAATTTGAAGGCAGAGAATAGGAAGGAATAGAATTCCAAATTAGTGTATCCAGAATGCATAGACACTTAAAGTCAAGGAGAGATGGCTTCCTCTAGCATTCAAAATTATAAACACCTTTAGGTATTGACCGGTCATTCTCATAAAACATGAAAAATAATTCATCCTCGCATCTAGTTAGTACATGGAAAAAAAAAAAAAAGCTATATCATCAATTTACCCGAGGAGGAGCCAACATTTCATTAATAGCATACTGTTATCTTAAACTCTAGAATGACTTTGAATAGGCAGCTTGTATTCACTGATTCTCTCAGAGAATATGGAGACTAAAGTTTTCTCCACTTAAAGCTTTTTATCTTTACAAAACCATCATCCATCATGCAAACTGGTTTAGAATTACAGTTTTATGAGAGAAGAGCTCACATTTCTAACTGAATGAATGATTTTATAGGTAGAAGTAGCTCAAAATGTCTGATTTCAGAAAAGACTAGGGAAAGAAGGTGATGCTATGGAGAGAACATTGATCTGGGAAGTAAGAGACCCAGGTTTTAATCCTGATTCTGTTACTAACTACCTGTGAGAGCTTTAATGAGTCACTTAAGCAATGTAAGTCTCAGTTGCCTCCTTTCTAAACTAAGGGGATTATTTTAGGTGATCTGACCTGTGGTGTATATGATTCTGTAAGGAAGGGAGGGGTATTTTTCTTCAAAATTGTATAGCCTTATTTGTCTCGTAAGGAAAAAAGTCAGCAGAAGAAAATGAGATGAGTTATGTGTGTATCTAGATCTAACATCTATTAACTTGGAACTGAGCACCACATAAGACCCTTGCCTGGGAGTTCTCTGTGCTTTGCAACCCCTGTATTAGATGGTGGTGGAAGGATCAAAGCAGAAGTATATTTTTTGTTCACTGAAGGCCTTTGGCATATACAACAGTTTGCGTTGGTGTAGCAATGATGGCTACCGTGTGTTATTTTGCTAGTCTGGGAATTCATAGCTAACTTAGAGATTTTATAAAGCATTTGCACTCTCTATTCCTTATCAATCACTGACAGACTCATTGTTTTATAATGTACTTTTCAGCAAGCTGTTTGCAACTCATTGCCTGCCTTGCTTTATAGTCTATAAATATTTAATTCTTTAATAAACTGCTTATATGTAATATAAAATGACTGATGCTATTCTCCACCCCCCACCCCCGCTTTTTACTAGTGCTACCATTTGCAAAACAATTCTTATTTTTTTTCTAAATAGCAATATGTTTCATAAATGTTTGACTTTCCTTTTTCTAAGTAGCAATTTATTCTGGGAGGTTGGTAGAATGACAGGCAGGAAAACAGCCTCTTGCTCCTGGGAGTACAATATAACTCTTCCCTCGCCCTCACCCCTACCAAGCTGCAAATTGATGAGGTAAAGAAGATGGACTTTGGATTGTGGCAGAGAGAAATCACCTGTCTCTCTACAGACCCAGTGTGCAAAACAGCCTTCAAATCTATAGACTAAATGTGTGTTTACAATGAGCAAATATGGTTCTCTCTTTGATCTGACATCCTTTGTCTAGGGGAATCATAAAAGATAGTCAGGGATAATATACCAACACCTTAGTGTTCTCATCTTTTTTTAACTGTGTAGTTTATTCTTGAATGTTGGCTGATTTGCCTTCTGTGCCATGAAATGATTTTCAATATTTAATGACTCATTTTTAAAATCAGATAAGTCAGACATTATTGAGTGCCTGTTGTGTGCATTGCATAGCTGTTAGGATGTTTTCAAACAAGCTATTATTTTTTTTCTATGATGTTTCAATATAATTTATGAACTCTTACAAATTGTGAGCTCCCTTGAGGAAGGGCAGGGAGGACAGTTTGGGGAAGGCTAGAACAAATCATATTTCTTCAGTGCCTATCACTTATCAGGTACATGTATTATCCCACGGCCCCAACTCAGTTCTGCAGTTCTTTAGCATACTGCCTTTCGCTTAGCATACCTTCCAAATTTTCTACTAGAACACAGGTACATACGGTTTTGGAAAAAGCATGAGGAAAGTGGGGGTAGAACATTTGTTAACAATTCAAAAAAGTCTTGATTTACATGCTACTTCTACCACTTACTAAGTATTACTTTAGGCTTAGCATCTAATCTTTCTTATCTATAATATGGGTATAATAAAGATGATATACTTCATATAAAGCACCTGGCATATAATAGTTTCTCCAGTAATGTTAATTCTGTCTACATGTTCCACCCTCTCTAAAAAAGAGCATCAAGACAAAATGAAAATGAGTTAATACTGTTAATGCAAAGATGTGATTAATTTTATGTAAATAGGACATATAATTTAAGTTGTTTAAATAATAATAGCGATGAGTTGCTTTAATCAATAAACACTTTAAACTGAGGCTCCTGCCTCAATTTGAGGAGATTCATTAGGATCTGTTGCTCTGGAGCAGAGAATTTTTTTATGTAAAATTGTGCAGGCCAATCTTTTATCCTTGTGCTTATAATCCATATGATCAATCTAAGTGAGCTAATCTGCTTATACAAGTCAAATTATTCCAGCTTCATGTTCCCTGTACTTCCCCATTTTATATGATACAATTTCTTATTTCACAGATAGGATTCCATTTTCTTCTTTCATTCAAAGAATAGGTTAGTTTTATAATAATAACAATTATCATTCTTTCTGTTGTTGTTAATTGAGGTTTTATTATATATTAGGTATTACTTTAAGATATGGTCATTTTTTTTCATTTTCTTGCTTTATGAGGTCAGAATTCCTAATCTACAGATGAGAAAAATGAGGCACATACAGGTTAAGTGACTTACTCAAGGTGACATAGCTAGTAGGTAAATAAAACCAGAATTCAAACATAGATCTTTTTGACCCTGAAGACTGTGCTTTGCCTTTTGAGAAGCTTAGCAAAAAAAAAAAAAAAAAAAGTGCTGTTTTTATATTGTAAAATGAGAAACGGTTTCTTCCTCCATTTTAAAAGGGCCACTATTTACAGAAAAAAAAATTTAGTATCGGTTCGTATTCTTGTGATGCCTTTCTTTTAAAAGAAACAATATATGTGAAAGCGCTTTATATACTATAAAGTCCTAGACAAATTTAAAGTAAAATTATAATAATAGTAATGAATTCAAACCACTTTTATTATAACCCTGTCAATAGTTAAGACATTTTTACCCCAAATACAGGTAAACTTGCTCTATGTGATAAAAGGTTTTCAGAAAAACAAGTAATTAAAAAAAAATTTTTTAAGAATAACACTATTTTAAATGCACAAAGGAATTTTATTATTTCCAGGTGAAGCCTGTAATAAAGTAAATAATTAGTTTTTAATATGACTAATTCCCTAATCATCTGTTTAGAATCTGAAATTTTTTAGCGTTAAAGTTTTTTTTAAAGGAGGGCACTGTTAAATAATGTTGACTGACAGCTAAAATTCTTTGAAATATTGCCAAAAGGTGTCATGGAAAACCTGCTAACTTATTTTTGAGGTAAGAAACCATCATAATTAGAGCTACCTATTACTGAATTCCTAGGTCTTATGAATTCAAAACCTGAACTATTATGCCTACATACTGATACCCACTAAAATAAGGATAGTTCATTAGGAACAATATTTAAGTCCCTATCTTTAAGTCAGTTCATATATTTCATGTATACAGTGAATGAGTTCAATTTATGTGCACAAGACTGAGATTTGGAAGATATGATAAGAATCTATATGATTTTTCTCTACTAGCCCTTATTCATTTTCAGACGTGATAACATCTAATTCTCTTCTAAAATAATATTTTTCTATTTATAAAAAATATCACTGGAAAGTTTTTAATCTTCTTTGGTAATTAATTCTTAAATTAGGACATCCTTCATAAGACTAAATTATTAATGATATAATCTTTAACCTATTAACCATTTATTTTAACCTTCTGGAAAACACTATTTCTGCTTCACAAAGTTATGAAATATGTGCATATGAGTTAAAAGTAATGTGTTAATCCCACTTGGTTGCTGTCTCTTCCACAATCATAAGCTGCATTCCTGACTCCAGCCATAAAAACCTGTTGCCATCGAGTCAATCCTGACTCACAGTGACCCTATAGGACAGAGTAGAACTGCCCCATAGGGTTTCCAAGGAGCGGCTGGTGGATTTGAACTGCTGATCTTTTGGTTAGCAGCTGAGCTCTAAACACTGCACCACCAGGGTTCCACCTGTAAGCATAGCACTCATAAATGACTCTTCTGTCAATATGGGCAAAAATTGAGTAGAAGCATGTTAGAAAGTATCTAGGTAAGCATAAAAATAGGGACTAGAAGTAATTGCTTAGGGCAAGTATTCAAATCCTTAAAAAAAAAAGCACAAACGCAAGACATAATGATTATGTGGATTCAGTTACTTAAATGCACGTTCAGAGTCTCAGTCTACTAAAAGTAGAATTTCTGATAAATTCATGGCTTGCCTTGCTAATAATTTGCATCTTCAATAGATGGAAGGAATGATAGGGAAACTAATTACATGAACCTAATTTTGATCAACAGGTAAGAACTTCTTAGAGAGGTAGAGAGAAAAGAAAGAAAAAGAAGAAGAAAAAAGAAAGTAGTCATTTAATCTTAGAGTTTAAAATAGCCAGGAATGATGAATATTAGACATAATCAGACATATAACCTAGAGCTACCTGTCCAGTAAATTAGCCACTAATCACATATTACTATTTAAATTTTAATTAATTAAAGTTACATAAAATCAAAAATCTAGTTTCTTAGTTCTACTAGCCAAATTTCAAGTATTCAATAGCTCATGTAGTTTAGTGACTACCATTTTGGACATCAAAAGTTCTATTGGACAGCATTATCCTAGATTTCAGAAAAGCAGATTTTAAAATTATTCAAAAATAAATAAATATAACTCCATAGACAAAATCTCTGGAAAGGAGCATAGCTAAAGAAAAATTGGAGGCCCTTGAAAATAACACTAAAATTCCACCTAACATGTAACACATGGTATTATAGTTGGGTTTTTTTGTTTGTTTTTGCCTATGTTGCAAAGCATTCTTTAAGGCAGGGTTGTGTCTGTCTTTTTCATTGTGTCTGGTATGTGTTAGGTACATGAATAGGAACTTAGTGATTAATTGATGAATAAAATAAATTGTCAGGAAAAAAAGGAGGGAGGATAAATAAAGAAGTGCAATGTGATTTCATAGGTATCTGTTTTTTTTAATTTAGGTAATAAATGATCGGGTATGAAAAATATAAGGCAGAGCATATAAGGTAGAAAATTTCAGGGTTGTTTGTAGGTAAAAGTGAAATAGGCGTGCTGCAGGCTTTTAATGTTCTGTTAAGAGATTACAAACAGAGAAGAAAAGAGAGAATTTTTTTCAAATCTTTTTTCTTTGTCTTCTCTGTCAAGGAGAATGGCTTTCAGAGAGAAAAGACAAGACTAGCATTGGTTAGGAGAGATTGTACCCCAAGATCAGGTCAAGAGATTAAAAGACAACAACTAATTGTTGGAATTCAAGTCTCTTACCCCAGGTACGTTACTTCCAAAGATAACTATGAGAATCAGCAGTTGAGTTTGAGGAATTACAGGTGTTTTGGAGAAAATGCATAGATTAAGAAGGATGCCAAAAACCTGAATAGGAGTAAAAATCATTTCCAATTTTCAAAAACATTGTGTTGATTTTAAAATCAGTTATTATAATCTGCTTTTGTAAGCACTTGTACTGGAAATTTTGGTCACTAAGAATAAATATAGGTTCACAAAGAACAGATGTCCTTACTTTCTTTTTTGATGATATTATTTCAGAGAAATTTTACAATCACAGTGTAATCTCATAGTTTCAGTTTGCCTCACTTAGGAGAAAAAGGCTAATAATCAGAGCAGAAAGCTACTGAAAAGCCAGGTGGAGCTTTCACCAGTCTCATAGTGCTGGGAAGACAAAAATCAGAGTTAGGCTCTGTCTAGGAAGTGGCACCTAGGAAATAAGGTGAACCAGATGTAATCTGAACCTTACAAAGGCTACAATCTAATTTCAAATCAACTTCCTTACTGGATTGAGGTGATCTACCTTGTTCTACCCTGCTGTCTCCCAGATGGTAGGGTAAATTTTCTTCAGAGGACGGTATAACCATGATAATATTTTGGAAAACAAAAGAACCACAGCTCACAAAAATAATTAAGTGGGAATTCTAGAACTGAAAATACAGTAACTGAAATAAGGCATTTATAAATAGGTTTAACAGCAGATTGTTAAAGATATGAATAGTGGATTATTGAACTATACACTAGCTCAGTAAAAAATATTCAAGCCAAAGCATGAAGAGACAAAAGTATGGAAAATAAACAGCATAAAATACACAAGGTACACTGAAAATGTTTAATATATGTTTAACTGGAATTCTGCAAGGAAAAGAGAGATTATAGTAGAAGTAAGAAGTGCCCAGTACTAATCAAAAGGTTGCTGGTTCAAATCCACCCAGAGGTGCCTCAGAAGAAAGGCCTGGCAGTCTACTTCCGAAAGATCACAGCCATTGAAAACCCTATGGAGCACAATTCTACTATGAGACACATGGGGTCACCATGAGTTGGAATCTACTCAATGGCAACTGGTTTGGGGTTGTTTTGTTTGTTTGTTTAGTAGAAGTAATGTTTAAATTGATAATGACCAACAATTTCTGAAAGGGAGAGAGAAGATATCATGTCACAGATATGAGTCCCAAGCAGGAAAAATAGAAAAAAAAGCACACCTAGGCACATCAGCAAAACTGCTGAAAACAATGAAGAGAAAGTCTTAAATGAAAATAAATTAAAAAAGGACATATTACTTCAAAGAAGCAACAATAAGCTGACAGCTGACTTCTCAACAGTAATGATGAAAATCTAAAGGCAATGGAGTGACATCTGTAAAATACTGAAAGAAAATAACTTGCAATTCGGAATTCTATACTCAATGAAAATATCCTTCAAAACTGAAGATGTAATAACTTTCCAGACAAAAGAGATGATTCCTCAGCAGTAGACCTCACCTAAAATAAATACCAAAGGGTATCTTTTAGGTAGAAGAAAAATGATCCCAGAAGGAAACATGAAAATGGAGGAGGGAACAAAGAGCAGTACATAGGAGATATGTGTGTGTGTGAGTGTGTGTGTGTGCGTGTGTGTGTGTGTGTACCCTTACTTATCGACATGATTAGGTTCCAAAGACCAGGTTGTTATGTGAAATCAGCATTGTGTGAAAATGGAGGATGACTGTATCATTATATAACTGCCAAATTACATCATTACATAACCGCCAAACCACTTGAGGATCATGGCCCAGCCAAGCTGCCACATAACCATCAAAGTCAGCAGTACTCTTGCCTTGTACCTCGACATTCATTACTGCCAGACATATGTGCAAAATAGTTGGATAGTAGATTTTTTACCTTTGTCATAAATGCAAAATGTCAGATAACAAGATAGTCACTAACTGAGGAGGTGCGTGTATATATGTGTGTGTGTATATATATATGCACGTTTGTGTGTTTGTGTATGAATGAATCTTGACTACACAATAGAAAAATGAAAATGTTCTATAAGGTTTAAAGTATACGAACAATCAAATTCATGTCAACAGCAGAAAAGATGGGAAGGATAAGCAAAATGAGAGTAATCTAAGATTCTAATATTGTCTGGGATGTGGTAGAAGTACTACTGTAGTAAGTCAGGGATAGGTATTGTAATGTTTAGGATAACACTTAAAGAATAGTAAAGTGATATAAGCTAAAAGAGGGGGAAACTTAATAAGAAAATACTTGATTAATCCTAAGGAATGTGAAAAATGAAGGAACAAACATAAATCATGCAGAAGAAATAAGAAACAAATAATAAAGTAATATGTGTATAATCCAAAAAATATCAACAATTACATTAAATATAAATTCACTCAGTTCTGCAGTTAAAAGACCAAATTACCATACTGGATAAAAGATAAAATCCAACTGAAAAACAGGGCACAGAAGGGTTGAAAGTAAAAGGATAAAAAATACTGAAGCAATACCAAACTATAGCTAGAACAACTGTATTAATATTAGACAAAGTAAACTTTAAAGCAAGAGATAAAGACATATTTGGCATAATTCTTAAAAGGTCAACACAACAGAAAGATATAGTCATTCTTATTTTGTGTGCACTTAATAACATAGCCACAAAAATATACAAAGCAAAAAATGACAAAACCAAAAAAAAAAGTACACAAATTGTATCATGTGTGAGATTTTAACACAACTCTCTCAATAACAAATATAACAAGTACACAATCAGATAAAAAATCAGTAAGGATATAGGTGAGCTGAAAAAACATAATTATCAGGTGCAACTTAGTTATATACAGAACACTGCATCTAATAATGACGGGATATATTCTGTTGAAGTGGACATTTACTAAAATTGACCATAAAGCAAGTCTCAAAAACAGTCAAGAGATTGAAATAATTCATAGTAGGCTTTGACCAGATATCTGGAAAACAATAACAAAAAGCTAGAAATCAATAACAATAAGATAACTAATATTTATTTTTAATTCCCAAATGTTTAGAATTTAAACCATATATTCCTAAATAACCTATAGACCAAAAAGATACTTATGATGTAAATTAGAAAATATTTTGAACCAAATGATAATGAAAATATGATTATGAAAACCTGAGGTTTGTATCTAAAGCTGTGCTAGAAGAAAATTCATAGCCTTTAAGTGTATGCATAAAAAAGAAAATAAGACTGAAAGCCAATTACATAAGTAACACTCTCAAGAAAGAAAATGAAGCCCAAAGAAAATAATAAGAACAGAAAATAATTAGATGGAAACCAAATGTGCAGTAAAGAAAACAGCAGAATATGTATTCTTCTCAAGTGCACATTAAAGTTCAAAAAGACTATACATCGGGCCATAAAACAAGTCTTGAGCTGAAATTACACAGAATGTATTCCCTAACTCAAGTGGTATTAAATTAGAAATAAGTAGTAATAAGTTTCCTGGAAATAAGTAATAAGATACCTGGAAAATAACAAAATATTTGGAAATAAAACAGCACACTTCTGTGTCAAAGAAGAAACTATGAGGGAAATTTTTTAGATCTCAACTAAATGATAATGACATATCCTTTGAAAATGTGTGGGATGCAACTAACACAGTCTTTAGAGGGAATTATATAGCCTTAAACAAGTATATTAAGAAAGAAGAGAATAAAATTATCTAAGAGTCTACTTTAAGAATCTATAAAAAGAGAAGCAAACTATGCTGAGTAGTGAGTAGAAATGAGTCGAAGAAAGAAAATTATAAAATTAAGAGTAGAAATCAGACAAAAATCAAAATCAGAAGTCAATTCTTTGAAAAGATTAATAAAAACAATTTTTAAAAGACTGATCAAACATAAAAGAAAGGAAATATACATCACCAGTATCATGAATGAAAGAGGGGGCATCAGTAAAAATCCAACAGAGAAAAACAAAAAGGATAATAACAGGATGTCATGAAAACTTTATTCCAATCAATTTGATAACAAAGATCTACACACATGAGGTCGCCATGTGTCGGAGTCAACTAGACGGCAACTTACAGCAACAACATGGATCACAATAGAGTGTGTGCCTAGGAATTTGAAAACTGAGATGAAATGGACAAATTCCTTGAAAAACAACAGCTTACCAAAAATGACAGAAGAAATTGAAAATCTGAATAGTCCTATTTTTTTTAATTCCATTTATAATTTTAAAAAAAATGCCTACAAAGAAATTTCCAGCCCTCGTAGCTTCACTGCTGAATTCTATCCAACATTTAAGAATGAAATAATGGCAATCTTATACAAACACTTTCACAGTATAAAGGAGGGGAAACACTCTCCAACCCATTTCATGAGGCCAATAAAACTCTGATAACAATACCAAGCGAAATCATTATAAGAAAAGAAAGTTATAGACCAATGTCTCTCATAAGCATGGATTCACAAGCCTTAACAAAATATTAGCAACTCAAATACTGTAATATATAAAAAGGTTAATACATTATGACCAAGTGGGTTTGTCTTAGGATTGCAAGGTTGGTTTAACATATGAAAATCAGTCATTGTAATTCGCTGTAATTAAACTGTTAACTGTTTCAGTAGAGGCAGAAAACGTATTTGACAAAATTTAACAACTAGGCATAAGTTAAAAAATCAAACAAACAAAAACCTCTTATTACTCGGAATAGAAGGAAACCTTTCCAACATGATAAAGGACATCTTTCATAGTTGTGAAAAACTGAATTCGTTCCCTGCCTAAGATCAGGAACAAGGCAATGATGTCCCCTAAGACTGGGAACAAGGCGAGGATGTCCACTCTCACCACTCACCACTTCTGTTCAACATTGTATTAGCTGTCCTCACCAGTGAAATAAGGCAAGTGAAAGAAAAAGAAATAATTGGCATGATTACTGGAAAGAAAGATGTTCAGCTCTCTATGCACAAATGAATTGATGTGTTTGCAGAAAATTCTAAGGAATCTTTTTAAAAACTACCATTTGTGTAAAAGTGGGATAAAAATATGTTAATATCTGGACATAATATCTGGAAGAAAGAACAAGAAACCAGTAACAGTGATCACCTATTTGGGGGTAGGGTTAGGAACTCATGGCTAAGAAAGGGGCAGAAGGGCAATTTTTCACTACCTACATTAGTGAAATGACTGATATTTGAACTTATTTCATGTATTACCTATTCAAAAATGCAATTTAGTTTTGAAACAAGACAAAGTTGGCATTGCCCCATTAATGGGATCAAATATTAAGCAAATCTCAGTTCCCATAGCCCTCCACACCAACCATAACTCTCTTATCAGACTATAGATGTCATGCAACGTCATCATTACGGAATTACACAGACATTTTAAAGGAACTCTTTCATTGGTCTGTAATGAGTTGTATTAACATGAACTATTTTGACTTTTGGTTGCAGAAAATTCCCAATCCATTCACTAGGGATAGCTATTTAATTCTTTCTCACTAAACTTTTTACTTCCATTACTATTTAGTAGCAACTGCAAAGATTGAATGTTTTTTTCTTAATTTATTTCAAATACTAACCAACACAATGAAATGATAATAACAATAATAATAAAACAGCAACAATAATATTTAACATTTATTTAGAGATTGCTATGTGCAAATGCTTTTCTAAATTCTTCATTGTTTCGAACTTTAGTAGCCAGAATTCTGGCAACGAAGATGGAAAGACTAAGAGAGGTTAAAGGCCTGCATTTTGTGTGTGTGTGTGTGTGAGAGAGAGAGATATGAAGGAGACTCATAAATGGAAGATTTGGAGATTATGGGTGAAGAGCGGCAGAATTTAGAGCATGCTTTAAATAAGTAGAAAGACCAATTCCAGGTCAACATTCTGCATTCAAGTAGAAATTTGTGGAGATACACAGATCAGATCAAAACTATCTTTAGGTAATTTAAACAGAAATATAAAATTGTTTTAACTTTAGTTACTAAAGTAATCTGAACTACATCTATGGGACCAGGAAAAGTAATGACACTTCTGTTTTTCTGACTGCTACTTCTTGCTTTGGTTTTCTTTGTTAATCCTTTGAGGCCATGAGTAATATTCAAATATCAGTTCTGAATCTACCCAGTAGGCTCATTTACTGTCCATCTGTATTTATCGTACACATGCACTTATCCACACTGGTAATTTTGACATTCTGAAAACGTTAGAAAACACCACAGAAATCTTCACGCTGAATATTAACCTGCACAAATATCAGGCCTGCTTAAGCACCGGAATGACTCCATCAGCTCATTAGCAATGTATACTATAATAACATCAAGAATTCCCTCTTTCACAAATACCTGGACCAGGACGCACTCTACTGCATCCCCAAATTAGGAGTAGCTGTGCTTTTGGCTTCTGAGCTGTAGACAGCTGGGGTTGCGGACACCAAGTGGCTGCTGCTTTCCTCAGCCTCAGACCTAGAAGGGCCTCAGTGCTCATGTTGGTAAAACTCTGATAGCTCCCTGCATCAGGAGCCCACATCTGAGTCTAAGGAAGCAAAGATGGTTTCTGAAAACATCCTGTACTACTAAATACCATGCTGTAGCTCTGAATAGACTCTTCATATATTCTTTCTTCTCCCCTCCCTCCACATCCATGCCCTTGTTAAGTTATTTGGGCAGCAAATTTCACAGACTGGATCCATCTCAATGCTGCCATGCAAAGAAAACACAATCTGTTCCCTTCATTTAAAATAAGGGGAAAAAATTGAAATAGCAAAATGTTGTAGTCCCTTTGAGCTATTTCCTAATGAACCTGTTTGTCCCATGAACTGTAGTGAGGAGCTTCTTCTCCTCGGTGAGAACCCTTTATGCACATTAATATCATGCATGTTTCCATGTGACTCCTTCTGACTTGCCCTCACCCCATCCTTTGAATTCATTTAAATAAAAATAATTTATGTGGACATTCCCTCAGTTAGGATTTTCTCTCCCCGTTTCTTAAAGACATCCATAATATTTCATTGATGTTCTGTGTCCAAACTGAGTCGTTATGCTTTTGCATATCATTAGGGCTTTATAAAGAACAACAGCGACATCTGCATGTGCCACAGCGCCAAGGAAATAGGAAAAATACCAAAAATAAACTCTGTATTGGCTTTCTGTCTCCCCAGCAGCCCCTGCCACTACCATGGATAGAAGTAATTGTACAGTGTAATCACATCATGCCTCATCTGAATATTCATAGCAGAGACAAAGCTTTGGAGGATAAGAGTGGGGATAATTTAAATACAAACAGCATCTCATTTCCAAATCTAGTGCCAGTTACACTGTGCACCAGGATTCAATATTAAACCAACGTTGTTTTATAGTTTGGAAATTGGAAGTGATGAAGATGGAGGAGAGAAGAGACTCACTAAAGAAGGGGTAACATTATATTCTCATTCTTGACCAAGGAAAAGCAAAGCAAGACAACAACAGCAAAAGAATAAAAATAGTTACAGTGGTATTTGAAGAGTCACCAACAGTGGCTTACCAGCTGCTGTTTTACCAGGAATGAAATAGCCTATTGAGGGAGCTTTAAAAGCTCCCAATTAATATGTTGTACATGTATAAGATCTACAAAGAACTCACTGTATTCCTCCTCCCCCCCACCCCCCATTCACACATACTCCCTAACTACCACCTCGCTTCCCTGTCGGGTACAGGGGAAAAAGATCAGAGCTACAAAATAATTGACTAATCACTTCAAAAGTGACAACATCCCTCTTCAAAAAGAAAGGACAAAAACAAACACATACAAAAAGGCGACTGTTCCTTAATGAAGGTATAAATTACCGATGGCTTCTTCATTCTCTTTAGTTCATTACCCAGCCACCCCCAAAAGAAACAGATATAATCCACATGTTAATATTTCTTGTCTTCATTTTCTTTTGTTTTAATATGATGCTCTTTTTTTTTTTTTAAGTGTTGGTATTTGTAGAAGCTCTGCCACTGCATTCCCCAAAGAGCTACTAGTTTCAACCCATTAGAGTTTATATTCCTTTAATTGTCTAGTGCAGGAACATTTCTGCTGTTTTTTAAAATATACCGCTCTGCAGGAATTAGAAGAATCCAAGGTTGTATCCAACTTCAAAGGTTTCCAAGTCATAATGATTTTAGCAAAAGTAGAAGACAGATCATGGAACAAGTCCCTGTTTGAAGATAAGCATCATAGGGACCTTTTTCTTCCCTCTCTCTCCAACTTTGTACTTATCCTGGCTCTGAATGCCCTTCGCTAACACGGTTTAATGATATGCAAATGAAATATGCATAAAACCATTCTACTGTATGATGATTAAACACTGGAGACATTAACAGCGGAGGCTTCACTCTTTGTAATAATCCTTCCCGACCATCCACTTTGATTGCAGAGTTATGGAAACCCATAGCAGTTGGCAGAGAGAGAAAAGGAAGGAAAGATGCAGGGACACATCACCCATCTCGATGCTTCTCCCACTCCAGAAGAGGTTCCCCCACTTTGTACTGCGGTCCTATTGCTGTCTTTTGTAATCCATCCATGCAGTCGCACCAGAGCGATTAACGGAAAAAACCTCTTTTCTCTTAATGTTTCAAAGCTCATTAGCCAAACAATTATTCCTCATTAACAGCGAAAGTTCATTCATTGAAAGGAAGAATATGCCCAAAAGATGCCAGCGCGGTTAATCTTGAGTCCCGTAACTGGGCTGTAAATCCCATACTACTTGTATATTCCATGCAAAAGGGACACGCGCCAATCCACATTTAAAAAAAAAGAAAGAAAAAGAAAACAGTTTGTGTGTTTTGTAAAATCCACAAGAGCAGCAATTAATATTCCCATTGAATGACTTTATTTTTGTCTCTCCCTTTTGTTTCCAGCGCCTGCCCCTGGCTCAGCGCCCGGTGCCAACAGAACACCTTTCAGGATCCACAGCAACGCAGACAACGTAAGTACCAGCCGTTCCCTGAAACCCCTTTCAGATTTTTTTTTTTTAAACAACCACCTAAAATATATAGAGAGACAAGCCTCTTTCCCCTTCTTCTCCCCTGCGTTATGCCACCAGGGTTTCCTAAGTAGCACCTTCCAAATCCCTCTGCCTTCAAGTTTGTGCATGTCTGTGTGGCATCCCTCCTCCTCCTTCACTCCCATAGTGGATCTTGTAAAAGGGCTTCACATCGGCCCCATTCATCTCCCTGGTGATAGCAGTGAATGTAGATAAATCTCTGACTGCCTGCTTGCTGCTGGAGTATGATTTTTATTTTGTCTTCTGTGTGTACCTGGGTCAAAAAGTGGGATGCATGCACACACATACATGCACACACACAGATTTCCTTCTGTCTTCCTCTCCTTTTTCTCACACATGCATACGCCCCACATATGTGTTTCTATGCATAAACATACATACCTATATACATACCCATACCTATAACACAAAAATATATACATATCTAAACGTTTAATTTGTCTGAAAATATGTGTATTTATATACACATACAGCCTTACATATGTGCCTTTATACCCCTCTATATCTCCATTTAAATATTCCCTCTCTTCTCCCAGCAGAGGCTGTGTGCTACTGCAATCCGGGATTGTATAAGCGGTATTCCTTTCTTAGGATACTATTTGTAGACCTTCATGCTCTCTTCTCTGCCTTCTTCCGAGCTGGAGAATTGGCATCTTTCCCTGAGGTTTTCCGAATAGCAAGTGGCACCGGCTGTGGCACGCATTCATGCCGCTTCTTCGGCATTTCTCTTCCGATGTCTGCTTTTTCTCTTTTTTGTTGTTGACTAGTTGAATGGTATTTTTTTAAAGTTAATTATAAATGAAGTTAATAGCAAGCAAGTCAACTGCTTGCCTCCCCCCTCCAAAAAAAAGCCCCACACAAGTGCCTTCTGCTGCAACAGATGCCCAGATCACGCCTGGCATGGGCAAACGGGCACACAATTTTGGTTGTTGTTCGTTTTTTCTGTTTGTTGCTGTATTTGTTGTTTGCTTTCCTTGTTGCCTTTTGATTTTACAAAGAGTCCTGATCCCGGCCTCTGCTTGGAACGGAACAGTGTCATGGCGGAGACGACGGCCTTTGTCTTGCTGGGTGTGAAAGCATCCGCTGTGCTGGCTCCACTGCGGCAGAATCAAGTTTAAAGGAAAAAAAGAGTGATTAAAGTCAGCTTTGTGCCTCTCTGGTGTGGAAGACCCCCAAAACCCAAGTAGCCGAGTCCCTGGGTCCAAGGAAGGGCTCATAGTTGGAGCAGCCTAGGCTGTAATCCTGGCACTTGCGCCTTCGGTTGCTGCTTGCTGTTCGCTCCTGGGGGTCTGGATAATCTCCCTTGGCTTTACCGCACTGTCTGGCCCGCATACAGGGCCCCCGTAACATATACCCGCTGCTGCTATCACACGAAACTGTGGCGTTGCCCCTGAATGGATGGCACTGTGCCAACTCTTCTGCCATCCGCCCTTGCAGCTTTTTTCTTTCCTCCCTCCCCTTCTTCTCCTCCTCCTCCCGTCGACTTGACGTTAATTAACACACGGGTTAATTGATTTTAAAAGCCGAAGAATTACAGTTAACTTTTCCCACAGGGTACAGACGCCAGCCGCCTGGCACACTCTGCCTTTCGCACTGGTGCAGGGGGGCAGGGAAAGCCTGCAGCAAAACTAGCAACTGCTGAGGCAACGTTGCCTGCTTACTGGAGTAGAGCCGATAGAAGTCACCGTGGTACTCTTATCCTTTACAACATCTATAGCCGTTATATACATTTGCTAAATAAAGCACAACCCTATCTTTCGTCTTCCCCCTTCCTCTTTCAAAACAAGGAAACCCTTCAGAAGTTCTTCTAGAGGAAAAAAAAATCCCTTCCCCATATCATTTATCTTGTCCATAATATGAATTTTTCCCCAATAGTAAGAAAATAACTGGTGCTTTTTTTTTTTTAAGTTATAAGGAGGAAGACCACCCCTTCTCTAAATACCATAAGCAAAGGAGATTTTCTTTTAAAGAAAAACTCCCATAAAGTCTCTTTCTATGTATTTTAGTGTTTTGCTTTGTTTCCATTCCTCTTGGCTCAGATGGGTTATAGTGAAGGATCTCAATGAGAAAGTGAGTACAGTGTAATTAAGAAGAAAATTCATCGAATGAAAGGTCTTTGTTTTTTTGTTTATATGTGTGTATATCTTTGCTGTCTCCTTCACCCCAATCCCCTGTTGAAAATGAAAGCAGTTGATATTATAGTGGGAAGGAAACAGGCATGGCTGGGAACTTGGTGCTTTCACCTTTTCATGCTTTCATTTTATTTCATTTTGTTTTTTAGAAGGGCATAGCAAGTGAAGCGACAAGAGGAATCCATTATGCAAATCATGTCAGTTTGCATAATGTCTCATGACTGGAATATGCAAATGAGCTGTATAATTTATGAGCGCCGGCATCTGTCTAACAGTGTTTCACGTAATTTACAAAGTGAGCCTGAGAGACATGGGGAAGGCAGGTCTTCCCACTCCATTACCAGGAAATCTCTATTTTCCCACAAATGCTCCCTAGTAATATCATCAAATGCTATTTTAGAGAAATTAAGATTCCAAATATTCATGAAAGACAAAAATTTTCCTCTGATTTCCTTTATCCATTTATTCTTTGTCTAAAAGTTTACAAGGAACTATTAGACTCTAAAGCATTAATTTTTAGGTTCAATTTGAAAAAGAAAAGTCATTGGCACCAAACTTACTACTTGTGTATGTTTTCTTTTCTGAAGCAAGGAATGTATTAGAGAAGCAGACATCTTATCCATCTATGAGAGGAGAAGAACAGAATTTCTCATTTTGGTTGATTTTGTGTGTGTCCTGCTGTGTGTAACCTTTTAGAAATTATAGTGTCTTAGAATATCAGATGTGTGATATGGAAGACTGATACGTCAATATTCGTCTGAGGGTATACTTGTACTTTCAAAGTAGACTTCAAAATGCCATTCAGTAAAAACTGGGTTTTAATTAAGTCAATTTAGTTGACCATGTCCATATCTCATTTTGGTGACATTTTTGAGTAGGTGATTCTCAACCTTTTGAAAAGTCATAACATCTTTGATAATCTGATGTTAATCATTGGATCATACTGGGAACAGAAAATATTGTCTTCAGATAACTTGTAATACAGAAAGGGAAGTAGTTTTACTTAAAGAATGGTGCTCTGTATGTCTAAATAGAAAAGTAAATGTTTGGCCTTGTGACCTTGCAGTGCAAATCTAGGAATAACGTAAGTTCGAGCCTCCAAGGTCAAAGACAAAAATATAAAAGGGAAGATATTTCTTTTATTATTTAAACCAATATAGTTACTAGACTTAAAACCTAATATTTTTGTTTTCCTAAAGACAAAAATTGGAAATGTTTAGTGTGCAAGCAACTGATCAAGAGAAATAGCCTGGCAAACTGTAGTCTTTCCCTGGGTATCAGGAAAGCTACATGATGGAATCTATTCCCAGTTAAACCAGTACTGAACTCCACACAAGCCTATTGCTTCTGACATCAATTGAAATAGAACATGAAAAGTTACCAAAAGGCTATACATCTAAATATGACAGCCTTGAATTGGTTGTTCTGATTCAAAGAACCAAGTCTCTCCTACAGACATGTATTTAACATGCATTTTCTTTTATAGCTTCATTAATATAATTATGGAAAACTGATTGTCAAAGACTATTTGAGCTGGAGATAGTCATACTATAAACATCCTAGTTTCGGAGCAGTAACTTGAATAGGAAATTCTTTTTCATTTCCAGTGTCTTGACATATAGGATTTCCAATTGATTTCTTTGCCATCCTTGTACTGCAGACTGAAATGATAACTCGCTTAGCCCCTCCAGATTGGAAAATAGTTCTAGCATGTGAAGAGGTAACTTATTCATTATCTGCATTCATCTTCTGGTGCCTGGTCTCTTATATCATTATTAACCATAGTACATGTACTTCATTAAATTTATATTGAGAACTACTTAGCTATTATACTTCTTATAAAAAATTATTTTTTCAAATTCATTCATTGAACCATCAAATTTCTAAATCCAACCTTATGTCACATACTCCTTTTTATAAAATTTTACGTTCAAAAAAGTTAATGGATATTTACAAAAATGAAAATGGAGAAAACACTCCACCCAACAAGAACAGAATATAAATTCTTTCCAAGTGCACATGGAACATTCACTAAGACCACATTCCGGTCCATAAAAAAAAAAAAAAATTCCACATGTTTTAAAAGTATTGAAGTCAGACAAAATATATTCTCTGACCACAACCAAATTGAACTAAAAATCAGTAGCAGAAAGATAATCTGGAAAACCCCAAGATTTTGGAAGTTATGACATTTCCAAGTAACACATGAGGCAAAGAGGAGTTCATAGAGAAATTAGAAAATATTTTGAATTGAATGAAAATTAAACCACATTACAAAATTTCTAAGATGCAGCTAAAGAAATGCTTAGAGGGAAATATCTTATTTTAGAAACCAAGAAAGTTTTGTCCATCTTGAGAAAATAAATTAAACCCAAAGCAAGATAAATGAAGGAAATAATAAAGATAAGAACATAAATCAGTGAAAATGAAAACAGAAAAGCAATAGAGAAAATAAATATACAGGTAGTCCCCGACTTATGACATATTCAAGTTACAATGAACCACACTTGTGACCATCTGGTTTTTTTTTTTTTACATCTTATTGTTAGTATTATATACTACGTATAATGTTGCAGCACGTAATTTTCTGATGTTATCATTCTCTGTAATGTGATGTTTCCAACCCCCAAAGACAAATAAAGATTGGATTTATAAAGATACTGATAATGAAAGGCATAATAATGAAAACTGAAAAAAAAAAAAAAAAAAAAAGGTGTTTGACTTTCATCAGAATCAACTTACAATGGAATGGTCGGAATGGAGCCCTGTCATAAGTTTAGGGACTACCTATACTCAAAAGCTGGTTCTTTGCAAGTATTATAAAAATTGGTAAACATCTAGTCAGACTGAATAAGAAAGAAAGTGAGAAGATGCAATTACCAAGACCAAGAATGGAAGAAGGGACATCACTAAACATCTGACAGACATTAAATGGATAATAAGAAATAAATAACAACTTTATCTCAGTAAATTTGATAACCTAGAAGAAATGGACAAATTTCTTGACAGATGCAAACTACCAAGGATAATTCAAGAGAAAATAGAAAACCTGGATAGTATTATGTCTATTAAAGATATTGAATTTGTAGTTTGAAAACCTTCCTACAAAGAAAACACCAGGCCCAAAAGACTTCTCTGGCAAATTCTACCAACCCATTAAACACAGAAGAAAACATTCTTTGATGGTTATGAGGATGAGAAGGGAGGGAGAGTGGTATTCACTAACTAGATAGTAGATAAGAATTATCCTAGGTAAAGGGAAGGATAACACACAATACAGGGGAAGTCAGCACAACTGGACTAAACCAAAAACTAAGAAGTTTCCTGAATACAACCAAACACTTCAAGGGACAGTGTAGCAGGGGTGGGGGTCTGGGGACCATGGTTTCATGGGACATCTAGTTCAATTGGCATAACAAATTTTATTAAGAAAATGTTCTGCATCCCACGTTGGTGAGTGGCGTCTCGGGTCTTAAAAGCTAGCGCGTGGCCGTCTAAGATACATCAATTGGTCCCAACCCACCTGGAGCAAAGGAGAATGAAGAACACCACAGACACAAGGAAAATATTAGCCCAAGAGACAGAAAGAGCCACATGAACCAGAGACTCCCTCAGCCTGAGACCAGAAGAACTAGATGCTACCCGGCTACCACCAATGACTGCCCTAACAGGGAACACAACAAAGAGTCTCTGATGGAAGAGAAAAGCAGGTGTAGAACTCAAATTCTAGTAAAAAGACCAGACTTAATGGTTTGACTGAGACTGGAGGGACCCCAGAAGACATGGCCCCCAGACTCTCCATTAGCCCAGAACTGAAATCATTCCTGAAGCCAACTCTTCAGACAAAGATTAGACTAGACTATGGGACATAAAATGGTACTCATGGAGAGAGTGCTTCTTAGCTCAAGTAGATACATGAGACTAAATGGGCAGCTCCAGTCTGGAGGTGAGATGAGAAGGCAAAAAGGGACAGGAGCTGTCTGAATGGACACGGGAAATCCAAGGTGGAAAGGAGGAGTGTGCTGTCACATTATGTAGAGAACAGCTAGGGTCACATAGCAATATGTGTATAAATTTGTATGACAAACTGACTCGAACTGTAAACTTTCACTTAAAGCACAATTAAAAAAAAAAAAAAAAAGATGACCCCCCCTCCCAAAAAGCAAAAAATATTCTACCAACCTTTAAGAAAGAAATTAAACGAATCCTAAACAATACCTTTCAGGAAATAGAAGAGGAGGAAACATTTCCCAACTCATTTTACGAGGTTAGCATTATCCTGATAGAAAAACCAGACAAAGACAGTACGGGAACAGAGAACTACAGACCAATATTCCTGATAAACATAGTCACAAATATCTTTTAAAAATATTAGCAAATCGAGTTGAATAATACTTAAAATAAAAGATACAGCAGGACCAAATCAGGTTTATTCCAGTAATGTAAGGTTGGTTCAACATTCTAAAATCACTGTGATTCATCATATCAGTAGATTTAAAAAATAAACAAGACATGATCATTTCAGTGGATGCAGAAAAAGCATGACAAAAATCAGCAATCATTCATGATAAAAAATTTTTTTAGCAAACATGGAATAGAAGGGAACTTCTGCTTGATTAAAGGTATCTACAAAATACCTACACCTAGCTTCATACTTATTCATGGAAAACAGAATTGCTTCCCCTAAGATCAGAATGAAACGAGAATGTTCTGTCTCACTATTCCTATTCAGCTATGAACTGGAGGTCCTACCTGATGCAATAGGACAAGTAAAAGAAATAAAAGATACACAGATTAGAGATCTTAAAAAAATCTTTATTTACAGATGATACTATTATCAATAAAGAATTCCTAAGACTCTACCAGAAAAACGTACTAGAACTAATAGATGAGTTGTGCAATATCATAGGATACAAGGTCATAATAGAAAAATACACTAGCAATAAATAATTGGAAATTGAAATTTTAAAAAGTTTCATTATAATAACATAAAAAGCATGAAACACTTAGGGATAAAAATAAGAAAATATGCCCATTTGTCTACTGAAAATTATAAAGCTGAAGAAACAAAGACTAAATAAACAGATATATATATATATATATATATATATATACTGTGCTTGTGGATTAGAGGACTCCATATTAATAATATGCAATTTTTCTCCAAATTGATAGATTAAATACAATCCCCCATCAAAATCCAATCAGATTTTTTTAAAGAAATTGACAAGCTAATTATAAAATGTATGAGGAAAAGCCAGAGAATGACCACAACAATTTTGAAAAAGAACAACTGGAGGACTTACTATCTGATTTAATGACTTTGTATAAAGCCAAAGTAATCAAGACAGTAAATGATAGGTGTTAGTGAGGATGTGGAGAAACTGGGACCCTCATCCATTGCTGATGGGATTGTAAAATGGTACAGCCAATGTGGAAAATAGTTTGGAGATGCCTAAAACTGTTAAACATAGAATTACCATATATCCAGGAATTCTTCTCCTAGATATATACCCAAAAGAATTGAAAGCAGCAACTCAAATCGACACTTGTACACCAATGTTAGTTGCAGCATTGTTCACAATAGTCAAAAGGTAGAAATAACCCAAGTGTCCATCAACAGATGAATGGATAAATAAAACATGGTTAATATACATACAGTGGAGTAGTATTCAGCCATAAAGAGAAATGAAGTCCTGATACATGCTAGAACTTCGATGAACTTTGAAAACATTATGCTGAGTGAAATAAGTCAGTCACAAAAGGACAAATATTGTATGGTCCCACTTACATAAAATATCTAGAACAGGCAAATGGATAGAGACCAAAGTTTATTAGTGGTTGCCAGGGGTGGGAGGGATCAGGAAAGAGGTAATTATTGCTTAGGGGGTGCTGAGTTTCTGTTAAGGGTGATTGGAAAATTTGGAAATGAACAGTGATGATGATTGTACGACATGATGAACATAATTAATGTCACTGAATGGTACATGTAAAAAAAATGTTGAAATGGCAAATGTTTTATATACATAACCTGTTGCTGTCCAGTCTATTCGGACTCATAGCAACCCTATAGGACAGAGTATATATAACTGCCCCACAGGGTTTCCAAGGAGTGGCTGGGGATTCAAACTGTGGACTTTTTGGTTAGCAGCCAAGCTCTTAACTACTGTGCCACCAGGGCTCCATGATATATATATGCTTACCACAAAAGAAAAAAGAAAAGAAAAAAAAATAGCCAGAGAGAAAAGATAGATTGCCTTCAAAGGAATACCATTTAGAATAATAGCTGACTCTCCAGTAGCAGCAATAGAACATGTAAGTCAGTGGTGATATCTTCAGCTTGTTAAGTGAAGATACCTTACATGAATGAGGGCAAAATAAAAATATTTTCAGACAAGTATAAACTGAAAGAGTTTGCTACTGATTAGCAAAAGAAGGATATACCAGGGAGACAGAAAATAACCCATATGTAACAACTGAGATGTAAGAAGGAGTTAGAACACAAAAGAGGAAAAAAATTGGGATAATCTAAGTAAATATTCACTGCTTCTAACAACAAAAAAATCCTTGCTACCATGTAGAAGTACAATTGATTTGTGTATATTAATCTTGTACCCTGCAACCTGGCTGAATGAGTTTTTTATTGTTGTTATTGTTGATTCCTTAGGACAATGTTGTCTGCATATAAAAGTAGTTTTACTTCTAATCTGCATGTCTATTCATTTTCCTGCCTGTTTGTGCTAGATAGAATCCCCAATACAATGTTTAATAGAATTGGCAAGAGAAAATTTGCTTGCCTTGTTCCGTGTCTTAGGAGGAAAGGATTCAGTCTTTTACATTAGTATAAAGTTAGCTGTAGAATTTTTGTACTTGCCATTTGTCAAGTCAAAGAAGTATCCTGTTCCTAGTCTGTTTCATCTTTTTTTTTTTTTTTCTTTTATCATAAATGGATATTGGATTTTGTCAAGTACTTTTTCTGTGTCTTTTGGGTTGATCATGTGATTATTTTCTTTTCATTCCTTGGATAAATTCCATTTGGTCATGGTGTACAATCCATTTTATACATTGCTGGGTTGTTTGCTAATATTTTGCTGAAGACTTTTGCATCTATATTAAACTGTCTTTGATATTAGGGTAATACTGGCCTTAGAGAATGAGTTAGGAAGTGTTTGCTCCTCCTCTATTTTCTATTAAAAGTTTGTGAATTCTTCCATCTTCTTATTACTTTTTCTTTAAATGTTTGACAGAAATCACCAGTGAACAGGGGCCAATATGGCGGAGTAGTCAGACACTTCTGGTAGACGCTCTTACAAGAAAGAACAAGTGATTCGATTATATATGGCAATCTGGGAGCCGTGAACATCACAGGTAGAGTTGAGGAACCAGACTAAGTGGCAAGGGGAGGGAGACATGGTTTGGAAGCAGCGAGGAGTTGCCAAACCTGACCCGGCGAGAACCTGAGCCCTACAGGCCTGATCAGCTCGGGGGTGAACAGTGAGGCAGGCAAGCAGCTGTGCCCGGGAGGCACGTTTTCTGCACCGGGAAAGACCCAGCTGCTGAGAGTCTACATGGCCACCCAGAACCGGTGAGAAGCAGCCCTCGATCTCGCGAAAGATAAGTAATTGCGTACGGCCTACCGCACAGATCAAAAACACCTCCTTTAGGGAAAAGCCTGTCTCCCATTTATCTCCCAGCTCCCTGCTCTGCACTGTGTCCCAGACGGGCTTCAGCAATTGCCGAGTCACGTGGGCCAGACATAGGATCTGTCACACACCCAGAGTCATTCTCCCTGCCTTGGAGAGTGAACAAATTAACAAACGGGGGAAAAAAGAAACTGCCGGCTGCCCTAAGCCAGGAACCCAGGGTAGGCATATCTCCATTGCCTGGGCACAGGCATAAGGGATCCATGGACTTTGAGTGCCATTCCCCCAGCATAGACTTGTGTGGCCCCATCTCAACAGCATAGGCCCTCATTACCGCAGTACAACACGGTATATACTGGAATCCTAACTTCAACTGTTTTGGCTGTGAAGGAGCAGGTTCTTGACATTTGACACTACTCTGCTCATTAAGCAGGGTCTTCACCTACCCACATCAGGGACCTAAGGATGAGTGGCTCCACCCATGCCACCTAGCCACCTGCGATAGTGGCCCATGAATAAGAGGTGGCCCCCTGTCCTTACAGCCAACAGCATTAGGTGCTCATAGTCCAGCTGCAAAACCCACCCACCTATGTGCTCTGGGGAAGGGAGACATGCCTTCCTCCTGGACACTTGGGGGTGGCCGTCAGCCCCCTGCCTTGCTCAGAGTGTATCCCCCTGCTACAGCCAGATGCCTATGCCTATGTCTATACCAATCACCCATGCCTGTCTAGGACTGTAAGTGAGACCCTACACCACACACTTGCTGGCTATCTACCTGGGCACCTGAGCTGAATCCATTCAGGAGGAGTGAGCAGACTCCTGAGCTCATATACCTAGTAACAGATCTAAACACCTGGTGACAGGACGTTAGAGCTTCAAAGGTGCCAATAATAAAAGTAGTTCATATAAGCAGCCTATTTGGGCATATCAAAACAAAACAAGAAGCTAGGACACAGTAAGCAAACATAAAATAAATAAATATGATAACTTATTGATGGCTCAGAGACAACAGTCAATATTAAATCAAGTAAAGAGGCAATCCATGACAACTTCAGCACACTCCCAAAATAAAGGATCTAGAAATTTTCCAGAGGAGGAAAATTTCTTGAAATTACAGGAGGCAGAATACAGAAGATTAATATACAGAACTCCTCAAGAAATTAGGAAAGAAATTAAGTAAAACACAGAACACACAATAGAAGAAATTAAAAAGATTAGAGAAGAGTATAATGACAAATTGAACAGGCTGCAAGAATCCATAGAGAGACAGCAATCAGAAATCAAGAAGATTCACAATGAAATTTCAGAATTAGACAACTCAATAGAAAGTCATAGGAGCAGAATTGAGGCAATGGAAGCCAGAATTAGTGAGAATGAAGATAAAGCACTTGACACCAACTTATATGAGGAAAAATCAGATAAAAGGATTTGAAAAAATGAAGAAACCCTAAGAATTATGTGGGACTCGATTATCAAGAGGAATAACCTATAAGTGATTGGAGTACCAGAACAGAGGGGGATAACAGAAAATACAGAGAGAATTGTTGAAGATTTATTGGCAGAAAACTTCCCTAATATCACGAAAGATGAGAAGGTATCTATCCAAGATACTCATCAAACCCCACATAAGGTAGATCCCAAAAGAAAGTCACCAAGACATATTATAATCAAACTTGCCAAAACCAAAGATAAAGAGAGAGTTTTAAGAGTGGCTAGGGATAAACAAAAAGTCATCTACAAAGGAGAGTCAATAAGAATAAGCTCAGATTACTCATCAGAAACCATGCAGGCAAGAAGACGATGAGATGACATATATAAAGGCTTGAAGGAAAAAAAAATTGCCAGCCAAGAATTATATACACAGGAAAACTGTCTCTCACATATGACAGCAAAATTAGGGCATTTCCAGATAATCAGAAGTTTAGGGAATTTGCAAAAACCAAACCAAAATTACAAGAAATACTAAAGACAGTCCTCTGGTTAGAAAATCAGTAACATCAGATAACAACCCACGACTAGAACACAGGACAGAGCGACCAGATATAAACCCAGGTAGGGAAGGCACAAAAGTAAATCAGAGTTAACACACTAAAAATAGGGAAACAGATGTCAATATGTAAAAGATGACAATATTAAAACAAAAAAGAGGGACTTAAAATATGTAGACATAAATTTTTCATATGGAGAGGAAATCAAGGCAATATAAAGAAATAAAAGACTGATATAAACTTAGAAAAAAAGGGGTAAATATTAAGGTAACCACAAAGGAAACTAATAATCCTACAAGTCAAAATAAAAACAACTAGAAAAATATAAAGACTCAGCAAACACAAAATCAACAACAATAAAAAGATGAAAAGAAAATATGTAAAAAAAAAAAAAAAAAAAGACTCAGCACAGAAAATTAAATGGAACAAAGAAACTGTGAAAAACACACAAAAAAAGACATCAAAATGACAGCAGTAAACTCATACCTATCAGTAATTATGCTGAATGTAAATCGGCTAAATGCACCAATAAAGAGACAGATAATGGCAGATTGGATGAAAAAACATGATCCGTCTATATGCTGCCCACAAGAGACACACCTTAGACTTAAAGACACAAACAAACTAAAACTCAAAGGATGGAGAAAAATATATCAAGCAAACAACACTCAAAAAAGAGCAGGAGTGCAATATTAATCTCTGAAAAAATAGACTTCAAAGTAAAATCCACCACAAAGGAATAAGGAAGGACACTGTATAATGATTAAAGGGTCAATACACCAGGAGGACATAACTATAATAAATATTTATGTACCCAACAACAGGGCTCCAAAATACATAAAACAAGCTCTAACAGCACTGAAAAGAGAAACAGACAGCTCCATAATAGTAGTAGGAGACTTCAACACACCACTTTCGGTGAAGGAGAGAACATTCAGAAAGAAGCTCAACAAAGATATGGAAGAGCTAAATGCTACAATCAACCACCTTGATCTCATAGACATATACCGAACACTCCACCCAACAGCAGACAAGTATACTTTCTTTTCCAATGCACATGGAACGTTCTCCAGAATAGATGACATATTAGGCCATAAAGCAAGCCTTTAACAAAATCCAAAGCATCGAAATATTACAAAGCATCTTATCTGACCATAAAGCCATAAAAGTAAAAATCAACAACAGAAAAAGCAAGGAAAAAAAAATCAAACACATGGAAACTGAACAATACCTTGCTCAAAAACTACTGGGTTATAGAAGAAATTAAGGACAGAGTAAAGAAATTCATAGAATCAAATGAGAATGAAAACACATTCTACCAGAACCTTTGGGAGACAGCAAAAGCAGTGCTCAGAGGTCAGTTTATAACAATAAATGTACACATCCAAACAGAAGAAAGGGCCATACCAAAACATTAACCCTACAACTGGAACAAGTAGAAAGAGAGCAGCAAAAGAAGCCTTCAGGTGCCAGAAGGAAGGAAATAATAAGAATTAGAGTATAATTAAATGAAATAGAGAATAGAAAAGCAATTGAAAGAGTTAACAAGACCAAAAGCTGGTTCTTTGAAAGATCAACAAAATTGATAAACCATTGGCCAAACTGACAAAAGAGAAACAGGAGAGGAAGCACATAACCCATATAAAAATTAGATGGGTGATACCACAACAGACCCAACTGAAATTAAAAGAATCATAACACAATACTATGAAAAACTGTACTCTAACAAATTTGAAAACCTAGCCGAAATGGACAGATTTCTAGAAACTCACTACCTAAACTAACACAAACAGAGGTAGAACAACTAAATAAATCCAAAACAAAAGAAGAGATTGAAAAGGTAATTAAAAAACTCCCAACAAAAAAAAAAAAAACCCTGGCCCGCATGGCTTCACTGGAGAATTCTACCAAACTTTCAGAGAAGAGTTAACACCACTACTACTAAAGGTATTTCAGAGCATAGAAAAGAATGGAATACTCCCAAACTCATTCTATGAAGCCAACATAACCCTGATACCAAACCAGGTAAAGACACCACAAGAAAAGAAAATTACAGACCAATATCCTTCATGAACATTGATGCAAAAATCCTCAACTAAAGTCTAGCCAATAGAATTCAGCAACATATCAAAAAAAATAATTCATCATGATCAAGTGGGATTTATACCAGATATGCAGGGATGATTCAACATTAGAAAAACAATCAATGTAATCCATCACATAAATAAAACGAGAGACAAGAACCACATGATCTTATCAATTGATGCAGAAAAGGCATTTGACAAAGTCCACCACCCATTCATGATAAAAAATCTCAAGAAAATAGGAATAGAAGGGAAATTCCTCAATATAATTAAGAGCATTTATACAAAGCCAACAGCCAACATCACCCTAAATGGAGAGACTTTGAAAGCATTCCCCTTGAGAACGGGAACCAGACAAGGATGCCCTTTATCACCACTCTTATTCAACATTATGCTTGGAGGTCCTAGCCAGAGCAGTTAAGCTAGAAAAAGAAATAAAGGGCATCCAGATTGGTAGGGAAGAAGTCAAAGTATCTCTGTTTGCAGATGATATGATCTTAAACACGGAAAATCCCAAAGAATCCACAAGAAAACTACTGGAACTAATAGAAGATTTCAGCAAAGTTTCAGGATACAAGATAAACATACAAAAATCAGTTGGATTCCTTTACACCAACAAAGAGAACCTCGAAGAGGAAATCACCAAATCTATATACCATTTACAATAGCCCCCAAGAAGATAAAATACTTAGGAATAAATCTAACCAGAGATGTAAAGGACCTATACAATGAAAACTACAAGACACTACTGCAAGAAACCAAAAGAGACCTGCATAAATGGAAAAACATACCTTGCTCATGGGTACATAGACTCAACATAGTGAAAATGTCAATTCTACCTAAAGCGATCTACAGATACAATGCAATACTGATCCAAATTCCACTGGCATTTTTTAATGAGATGGAGAAATAAATCACCAACTTCATATGGAAAAGGAAGAGTTCCCAAATAAGTAAAGCATTACTCGAGAAGAAAAACAAGGTGGGAGGCCTAACACTACCTGATTTTAGAGCCTATTATACAGCCACAGTAGTCAAAACAGCCTGGTACAACAACAGATACATAGACTAATGGAACAGAATTGAGAATCCAGACATAAACTCATCCACCTATGAGCAGCTGATATTTGACAAAGGCCCAAAGTTCGTTAATTGGGGAAATGACATTCTCTTTAACAAATGGTGCTGGCATAACTGGATATCCATCTGCAAGAAACTGAAACAAGACCCATACATCACACCATGCACAAAAATTAACTCAAAATGGATCAAAGACTTAAACATAAAATCAAAAACAATAAAGATCATGGAAGGAAAAATAGGGACAACGCAAGGAGCCCTAATACATGGCATAAACACAATACAAACCATAAATAACAATGCACAAATGCCAGAAGAAAGACTAGATAACTGGGAGCTCCTAAAAATCAAACACTTATACTCATCAAAAGACAGCCTACAGACTGGGAAAAAATTTTTGGCTGCGACAAATCCGATCAGCATCTAATCTCTAAAATCTACAAGATACTGCAAAACCTCAACAGCAAAAAGACAAATAACCCAATTAAAAAATGGGTAAAGGATATAAACAGGCACTTCACCAAAGAAGATATTCAGGTGGCTAATAAACAAATGAAGAAATGCTCACGATCATTTGCTTTTAAAGAAATGCAGATCAAAACTATAAGGAGATACCACCTCACCCCAACATGGCTATCATTAGTCCAAAAAACACAAAATAATAAATGCTGGAGAGGTTGTGGAGAGACTGGAACACTTAGACACTGTTGGTCAGAATGTAAAATGGTACAACCACTTTGGAAATCGATTTGGTACTTCCTTAAAAATGTAGAAGTAGAGGTACCATATGATGCAGCTATCCCACTCATTGGAATACATCATAGAGAAATAAGAGCCGTCACACGAACAGATATATGTACACCCATGTTCATTGCAGCACTGTTCACAGTAGCAAAAAGATGGAAACAGCCTAGGTGCTGATCAATGGACGAATGGGTAAACAAATTATGGTATAGCCACACAATGGAATACTAGGCAACGATAAATAACAACGGTGAAGCCATGAAACATCAAATAACATGGTGGAAGCTGGGAGCTTATTATGCTGAGTGAATTTAGTCAGTCACAGAAGAACAAATATTGTATAAGACCACTATCATAAGAAGTCAAGAAAAGGTTTAAACACAGAAGAAAACATTCTTTGATGGTTTCAAGGGTGGAGAGGGAGGGTGAGGGTTATTCACTAACTAGATAGTAGATAAGGATTATCTTAGGTGAAGGGAAGGACAGCACACACTACAGGGGAAGTAAGCACAACTGGACTAAACCAAAGCTAAGAAGTTTCCTGAATACAGTCAAACACTTTGAGGGACACAGTAGCAGGGGTAGGGGTCTGTGGACCATGCTTGCAAGGGACATCTAGGTCGACTGGCAGAACAAAGCTTATTAAGAAAATGTTCTGCATCCTACTTTGGTGAGTGTTGTCTTGGGTCTTAAAAGCTTGCAGGCAGCCATCTAAGATGCATCAATTGGTCCCAGCCACTTGGAGTAAAGGAGAATGAAGAACACCAAAGACACAAGGAAAGTATTAGCCCAAGAAACAGGAAGGGCCACATAAACCAGAGACTTCTTCAGTCTGAGACCAGAAGAGCTAGACGGTGCCCGGCTACCACCAATGACCGCCCTGACAGGGAACACAACAGAGAGTCCCTGATGGAGCAGGAGAAAAGTGGGATGCAGAACTCAAATTCTAGGAAGAAGACCAGACTTAATGGTCTGACTGAGACTGGAGGAACCCCGGAAAGCATGGCCCCTGGATTCTCTATCGGCTCAGAACTAAAACAATTTCCAAGGCCAACTCTTCAGACAGGGATTGGACTGGACTGTGGGACATAATGTGATACTCATGAGGAGTGTGCTTCTTAGCTCAAGTAGAGACAAGAGACTAAACAGGCAGCTTATGTCTGGAGGTGAGATGGGAAGGCAGAGAGGGTTAGGAGCTGGTTGAATGGACATGGGTAATCAGTGGTGGAAAGGAGGAGTGCACTGTTACAGTATGGGGAGAGCAATTAGAGTCAGGTAACAATGTCTGTAGAAGTATTTATATGAGAAAAAATAAAAAGTAAATAAATAAATTACCAGTGAAGTCATTTGGGCCTGGGCTTTTCTTTAATTTCCTTGCTTGTTATAGATCTGTTTAGATTTTTTATTTTATTTTTGAGTCACTCTTGGTAATTTGTGTCTTGCTAGATATTTGTTCATTTCCTCTTTGTTGTCTTATTTGTTGATATAAAATAATTCATACTATTCTTATATAATTCTTGTAGTGTCTGTAAACTCAATAATGATGTCTTCTCTTTAATTCCTGAGTTTGGTAACTTGTGTTTTCTCTCTGTTTCTCTTGGTCATCCTAGCTAAAAGTTTGTCAATTTTGTTGATGTTTTTAAAAAATAATTTTTGGTTTAATTGGTTTTCTAATTATTTTTCTATTCCATTAATTTCTGCTCTAATTTTATTATTTTATTATTTCCATTCTTCTGTTTGCTTTAGGTTTAGTTTTCTTTTTCTTGTTTTCTTAAGGTAGAAGCTTAAAACCTTTGTATTTGAGATCTTTATTCTTTTCCAACAGACATTTAAAGCTATAAATTTCCTTCTATCCATTGCTTTAGATCTATCCTATAAATTTTGATATGGTCTACTTCCATTTTTGTTTGTCTCAAAATTTCTAATTTCCTTTGTGATGTATTCTCTGACCCCTTGGTTATTTAGAATGTGCTGTTCAATTTCTAAACATTTGTGAATTTCCCAAATTTCCTTTTATTGTTGATTTCTAATTTAGTTCATTGTGTTCAGAGAGCATACTTTATATGATTTCAGTTCTTTTTAAATTTATTGAAACTTGTTTTATGGCCTAACATATGATCTGTCATGGAGAAAGTTCTATATGCTCTTAAATATAATATATATTCTGTTGTTGGGTGGAATGTTCTGTAGATGTCAGTTAAGTCAAGTTGATTGATAGTGTTCTTCAAGTCTTCTATATTCTTGCTGATGTTCTGTGTAATTGTTCTATCCATTTTTGAAAGTGATTATTGAAATCTCTATTATTATTGAATTGTCTATTTCTCCTTTAAATTCTGTCAAGTTTTGCTTCATGTAATCTGAGCTCTGTTGTTAGGTGCATATATTTTTATAATTGCAATAATGAATTGACTCTTTTGGCATTATAAAATATACCTTTTGGTTTTAGTAACATTTTTGCTCTTAAAATCTATTTTTTCTGATAGTCTAGCCACTCCAGCTCTCTTATTAGGTCCAGATGATAGTTCCTGTCTATATCTGTTCTTGTTTGCTGTCTACTTGTTCTATCATTTACTGAGGGAAGAGTGTTAAATCTTCATTTATGATTTTGTACTTTTTCTTTTTGTCTTTTGTTTCTGTCATTTTTGCTTTAGTACTTTGAAATTCTGTTATTAGATGCATACACATTTAAGACTGTAATGTGTTCTTAGTGAATTGACCATTTTATCATTATGAGATGTTTTTCTTTATCTCTGGCGATACTTGTTTTGAAGTTTACATTGTGCAGTATTAATTGATTAATTAGTCATGTTTCCACAGTATATCTCTTTCCACTAAACTGTAGTTTCTAGTAATGCATACTTGGGTGGTAGGGTTTAGGAGAAGCAGGTAACTAGATAACCTAAAAAATCAAGGCATTGATGTTTTTCTGGGGAACACAGAGGACATTATTATTGAAATGGCACTTGGAAGGCTTCTCTGTCACTATCAAGATTCTTTTTTTTTTTTTTTCACTTGGATGTGGCAACACAGGTGTTTGCTTTGTAATAATTTGCTAAGCATATTAGTATGTTTTGTGAAATATACATACACATACAGTGAAACATAGTTCACGATAAAAAAATTTCAAAAGCAAACAAAAAAAGTTCATTATGTTCATGCATATAAAGGATATATGCAAAAAATTAACTATGTAGTTTGTCACAAAGGAAATATTAATAAATATCAAAGAATTTATATTATTCAGATTGTAACATACAATCCTATTCTACATTAACCATAAAAAGTAGTTTTTAAAGCTCTACATGAATAAAATATATAAAACTAGTAATAGGTTGTAACTCATAACATTTTGTATATGTACATAAGTGTGTAATATGAATAAATAAGTAAATTGGGGCAATGGGACAGCTTTTCTTATAATAAACTTCTAATAAATAAATGTAGAGAGAATTATGGAAGTAGAAAATACCATTTGACAAATTGTTGTTGTTAGGTGCCGTTGAGTCAGTTCCAACTCACAGCAACCCTATGTACAACAGAATGAAACACTGTCCGGTCCCGCACCATCCTCACAATTGTTGTTATGACTGAGTCCGGTCTTACAGCTACTGTGTCAGTCTATCTTGTTGAAGGTCTTCGTCTTTTTTGCTCACCTTCTACTTTACCAAGCATGATGTCATTCTCCAGGCACTGATCCCTGTTGATAACATGTCCAAAGTACGTGAGACGAAGTCTCTCCATCCTTGTCTCCAAGGAGCATTCTGGCTGTACTTCTTCATATTCTTCGCCAACACCATAATTCAAAGGTATCGATTCTTCTTTGGTCTTCCATATTCATTGCCCAGCTTTCACATGCATATGAGGCGATTGAAAACACCATGGCTTGGATCAGGTGCACCTTAGTCCTTAAAATGACATCTTTGCTTTTTAATACTTTAAAGAGGTCTTTTGCAGCAGATTTGCCCAATGCAATGCAACATTTGATTTCTTGACTACTGCTTCCGTCAGTGTTGATTGCAGATCCAAGTAAAATGAAGTTCTTGACAACTTTAGTGTCTTCTCCATTTATCATGATGTTGTTTAATTGTCCAGTTGTGAGAAGTTTTGTTTTATGTTGAGGTGAAATCCATACTGAAGACTGTAGTCTATGATCTTCATTAGTAAATGCTTCAAGTCCTCTTCACTTTCATCAAGCAAGGTTGTGTCACCTGCATAATGTAGGTTGTTAATGAGTTTTCCTCCATTCCTGTTGCTGCATTCTTCTTCATATAGTCCAGCTTCTCAGATTATTTGCTCAGCATACAGACTGAATAAATATGGTTAAAGGATACAACCCTGATGCACACCTTTCCTGAATTTAAACCACGCAGTATCCTCTTGTTCTGTTTGAACGACTGTTTCTTTATCAGGTACAGGTTCCTCATGAGCACAATTAAGTGTTCTGGAATTCCCATTCTTTGCAATGTTACCCATAATTTGTTATGATCCACACAGTCGAATGCCTTTACATAGTCAATAAAACATAGGTAAACATCTTTCTGGTATTCTCTGCTTTCAGCCATGTTCCATCTGATGTCAGCAATATATCCCTTGTTCCACATCCTCTTGTGAGTCTGGCTTGAATTTCTGGCATTCCCTGTCGATGCATTGCTGCAATTGCTTTTAAATGATTTTCAGCAAAATTTTACTTGTGTGTGATATTAATGGTATTGTTTGATAATTTCCACATTCTGTTGGATCACTTTTCTTTGGAATTGGTACAAATGTAGATCTCTTCCAGTCAGTTGGCCAGGTAACTGTCTTCCAAATTTCTTGGCATAGACGAGTGAGCACTTCCAGTGCTGCATCCGTTTGTTGAAACATTGCAATTGGTATTCTGTCAATTCCTGGAGCCTTGTTTTTTGCCACTGCCTTCAGTGCAGCTTGGATTTCTTCCTTCAGTACCATCAGTTCTTGATCATATGCTACCTCCTGAAATAATTGAACATTGACCAGTTCTTTTTGGTAGTGACTCTGTGTATTCCTTCCATCTTTTTTTGATGCTTCCTGCGTCATTCAGTATTTTTCCCATAGAATCCTTCACTGTTGCAACTCAAGCCTTGAATTTTTTCTTCCTTTCTTTCAGCTTGAGAAATGCCGAGCATGTTCTTCCCTTTTGGTTTTCTAACTCCAGGTCTTTGTTCATGTCGTTCTAATACTTTACTTTTCTTCTCAAGCTGCCCTTGGAAATCTTCTGTTCAGCTCTTTTACTTCATCATTTCTTCCTTTTGCTTTAGCTACTCAACATTCAAGAGCAAATTTCAGACTCTCCTGACATCCGTTTTGGTCTTTTCTTTCTTTCCTGTCTTTTTAATGAGCTCTTGCTTTCTTCGTGTATGATGTCCTTGATGTCATTCCACAGCTCATTTGGTCTTCTGTCATTAGTGTTCAATGCATCAAATCTATTGCTGAGATGGTCTCTAAATTCCGGTGGGATATAGTCAAGGTCGTATTTTTGCTCTTGTAGACTTGCTCTAATTTTCTTCAGCTTCAACTTTAATTTGCATGTGAGCAATTGATGGTCTGTTCCACAGTAGGCCCCTGGCCTTGTTCTGACTGATGATATTGAGCTTCTCTATCATCTCTTTCCACATATATAGTCAATTTGATTCCTGTGTATTCTGTCTGGTGAGGTCCACGTGTATTATCATCGTTTATGTTGTTGAAAAGAGGTATTTGTAATGAAGAAGTCACTGGTCTTGCAAAATTCTATCATGCAATCTCCAGCATCATTTCTATCACCAAGGCATTATAAAATATATCTTTTCCAACTACCATTCCTTCTTCTTTGCTTCCAACTTTCACATTCCAATCACCAGTAATTATCAATGCATCCTGATTGCATGTTCGATCAATTTCAAAATCAATTGCAGAAGATGGTAAAAATCATCAATTTCTTCATCTTTGGCCTTAGCGGTTGATGTGTAAATTTGAATAATAGTTGTATTAACTGGTCATCCTTGTAGGCGTATGGATATTATTCTATCACTGACAGTGTTGTACTTCAGGATAGATCTTGAAATGTTCTTTTTGACAATGAATGCAACGCCATCCCTCTTCATGTTGTCCTTCCTGGCATAGTAGACCATGTGACTGTCTGATTCAAAGTGACCAATACCAGTCCATTTCAGCTCATTAATGCCTAGGATATCGATCTATGTGTTCCATTTCATTTTTAACAACTTCCAATTTCCCTAGATTCATATTTTGTACATTCTACGTTCTGATTATTAATGGATGTTTGCAACTATTTCTTCTCATTTTGAGTTGTGCCACCTCAGCAAATGAAGGTCCTGAAAGCTTGACTCCATCCACATCATTAAGGTTGACTCTACTTTAAGTAGGCAGCTCTTCCCCAGTCATCGTTTAAGTGCCTTCCAACCTGAGGGCTCATCTTCTAGCACTGTATCAGACAATGTTTCACTGCTGTTCATAAGTTTTTCACTGGCTAATTTTTTTCAGAAGTAAACTGCCAGCTCCTTCTCCCTAGCCTGTCTTAGTCTGGAAGCTCAGCTGAAACCTATCCACCACGGGTGACCATGCTGGTATTTGAATACCTGTGGCATAGCTTCCAGCAGCACAGTACCATGCAAGCCCCCACAGTACCACAAGCTGACAGACGCATGGGGGGATTTGACAAGTACTACAGAAATAATTATTGCAGAAAATGATCTCCCATGGATGCTTAAATTGGTGGGTAGAGGTTTGACAAGAAAGAAAGTATTTATCCTTTATTTGCTTCTTTTAACTCATCTCAAAACGTCTCCCTGCAAGATGCTTATTAATTGCAAAGGACAAATTACAGTAACTTTACTGTGGATAAGCCTGGAAGATACCACCTTAATGAAGTGTTCAAAGTTAATATTAACTAGTTTGAGACATAGTAACACCTTGTGACTCCTGATATGATACAGTCTCAGAATATCATGTTGAGGTTAACATCATCTTGGCAAAAAATGCAGTGTAATCATGGGAAACTTCAGACAAACCCAAATTTGAGGATATTCTACAAAACAGCAAGAATTCTTCAAAAGTGTCAAGGTCATGGGAAAACAAAGAACAACTGAGAAACTTTCACAGATTGAAGGAAATTTAAGGAGACGTGATGACTAACAACAACTCCTTTCTCGTGTACAAACAGCTCAATAACAGGTTTGTCCCTGGGCTATAAAACCAAACTGCTTTTTAAATCTCTAGCAGGAGCTTCTCACACACACAAGTACTCTTCAAAACTGTGGCAAAGACTTGTTTATCTGTTGCTACCTGTTCATGGACCTCATCTGTAGGCATGCCTTTTCCACATAATTAGAGGTGGCAATCAGCCAGCTCACTAGGGGGATATCCTGATGGAGAAACATAAAATGATATAGAAATACAACAGAGGTGCAGGATATCCATGATGACCACCTATCATGAAGAACTTTGTCTTTCTTTTATAAACATGAACACACAAATGAAGATCACTAGATTTTTTGAGGAAAATCCACAAAATGGAAATGAAAGAGTAAGATGAGAAAAAGATATTATTGACTGTGAGGAACTGTAGATGATGCAGGAAACAGAAGAAAACATTAAAAAGTTTATTTTGAATCCTCAGATTCAAGAGGATATGTATCCAAAATAATAGTAATAATAGACTTGCATGCAAAAGAGAAATCGGATCTGGAAAGAATTCTTTAAAATTCAAAAAACAGAACTGTCCAAACAGAAAATTCAATAGAATTGATAAGATGGCATGTCAGTGACTGAATTAGTGATGTGGAAGGAAATCTTTCATAGAACAAAAAGACAGATATATAAACAAATAATGAAGAGTTGAGATACAGTTATTGATGTTTATGTCATTGTTATTTACCTTTATTTTAGAGCATTCCTTTAGACCTTCTTATTCATTACAGTTTGAAGAAAGAATCTTGCACTGCTTTCCCACTATTCCCACAGAAGTCATAAACCTATAAACATTAACAATATCCAAAGTGTTTAAACTGAGATACAAAGTAGCTTTTCTATAGCCACATGTGGTTACTTTGTGTTCTCTCTTCACCATTGCCTTTTGTCAAAGCTGAATGTTTGTTGTTTCCTTAGAAAATAGCAAATGATTGTGGTAAGAAAATGAGTCCTACAGAAATGTAAAACAGTAAATAAAGTATGCCCCATCACTACCATCTCACTTCCACTCTCCAGGGGTAACCACTGCTGACATCTTTCTGTGTATTCTTCAAGACCGTCTGTGCAAGTACAAAAACAAAAATGGAATCATATTTACTTTGCAGCATTTTGCTGTTATTAATAATAAAGCATGCAAATCTTTTCGTGTCTATATCTGTATGTCATTTTTGACAACTACATAGAATTCTACACTATGAATATAAAATACTTTGAATAACCATTTCCTAGTTGGTGAAACTTTTTTCACTATAACTGGTAATTATAATTGTATTTTCAGGTTTGATTCCCATCAATGTCTATCCTTTGGTGTTACTTTACATTGTTTTCTTCTTTTGAATTAATGTTTCTGTTTTTAGCACACTCATCCTTTCTTCTATTCTTCCTTTCGGAGTTGTGTTTTCTGTGTACCTAATGACTCTTGCTTCTCTTCCTGCTTAGTATCCTCAGTTAGTTGTAATTCTTGCTTTTGCTCTTTGAAATCTTAAATTGAATTTTAAATTCTGCTAAAAATCTTCAGATTCCAACTAATGGCTAATATTTTTGGCAGATGCTCTTCACTAGAATTTAAGATGGTGGAGGAGTGTAGCATCTGAAGCCTACAGACTGAGGAAGAGCCATCAAGATTAATATAGTAGAACCCTCATAGCTAATATGATTGGGATGTATAATTGGTCAGTAACCAAAAACAATATTTAAAAATTTTGCTTTCTTTGAAATATAAAAGTACATTAATTCACTAATCCTTAGATGTAAAGCCAAGATCTTTTCTTTGAATATAGGTTGTTGAATGGTGCTCTCAACCAGTGCTCTCACAAAATCACACCCTTGATGCATGACGTAAACAAAAAATGAGTCAGATTTGACTCTACGACAATGGGTTTGGTGTTTGGTTTTTTAATGCATGATGTATGACTGACTTCTAGTTTTGATTTCTTTGGAGGAAAAGTTGAAGACATTGTGAAACAATTTGAATACAGACTCCGTCTAGATATTTATATTTGTTCTTCTAATCTTTTCCAGTGCCTCATCCGCACCTAATTCAAGTTAATATCTAGTGACTTCTTTACTGAATCCTTTTAGATCATTCGACAGAGTTTTTTGTTATTGTTGTTAGAAACTACAGTTCTCTTTTTGAATGCATATTTCATCAGTTTAATAATAGTTAATTATATTATGTAACAAGGGCAACTGGCATAAACAGTATTGGGAACAAACACAATTGACCTTTAGTAGGCTTTTGCTTAACTAGAGGAGGCAGAATTAATCTGGCCATATTAAAGAATAGTTTTTTTTAGCCATGAACCTTCAGCAAGGTGAATATCAGTTATGTTTTTATAGAGAGAATGAAGAATGTACTGTAATATAGTGAATCCTTGAAATGGAAGTTGGTTAAGATATTTTCTACTGCACATTATGATTAAACGAGATCAGTGGTTGAACTAGCACAAAACTATGTGACAGGCAAAGGCAAAGACAAGTTACATGCCTAGTGTTTGCTTAGCTGCTAATGCCCAAGTTGTTTTCAGGGGGTTATTTCATATTTAACTGTTTTTAAAATGTTATTAGGATATTATAGGGGAAGTATATTTTTATCTACCAATACCTGTTTGCATTATTGGAACATGGTTTATGTTAAGACTGACTGTCGCCATCTAAAATTGCTGTGTGTGTGTGCATGTGTGTGTTTGTGCACTGAACTGTAAATACTAATGATATGTCCCTTGCCTAAAACTAAGTAATGTTTTATCTATCCGTTTTAAAATAAATAAGGTTTACCTGAAACAGATCTTAAATCTATTTGAACTTCCAAAGTATTTTAAAAATTCTATCTGGCAGCAAAACTTAAACCAAAGAATAAATTTATACTGGCTTTTTCTTAATATAGTAAATCACTTTTAACCTCTTCCTCAGTGGTCGTAGGATATTGCAGTAAAATGCTGAGATCACCTTCTTGTGTTCCCCAAATACCCAGCTTCCTGGCCATGCACACTGCCTAAGGGTTCCATAAGTAGGTAATTCTTCCTTCAGGGTTGGCCTGAGGGTTAAAGTTCCTGACAGAGCCAAGCAGAGCTATGCTTATAAGAAAAAGGTGCGTGGATAAAGCATGTGAATGATGAGGGAGAAAAACCACTCACACGTAGCTGAAGTCACAAGATGATCTTCTTTCGTTTTCAAGAGCGCCGTTTGTTTTCTTGTTGATTCTTTGTTCTTGATTTATTTTACAACGCTTATAGTAAAGCTCTTTTTAACATCTGACAAAAGATTGTTATGAAAACATCTCCCAATATTTTCATGCACTTGTTTCGGTGGAAGTTTTAGATCCTATTGCTTTTTCATGAATTTCGGACCTGCTTCCTGTCTCACCTTTTATTTTATTTTTTTAAGTTGTGCTGTAAGTGAAAGTTTACAGCTCAGGTTAGTTTCTCATACAAAAATTTATACATACATTGTTATGTGACCCTAGTTGCTCTCTCTATAATATGACAGCACGCTCCTCCTTTCCACCTTGGATGTCCGCATCCATTCAACCAGCTCCTGTCCCTTTCTGCCTTCTCATCTCACCTCCAGACAGGAGCTGCCCATTTAGTCTCATGTATCTGCTTGATCTAAGAAGCATACTCTTCACGAGTATCATTTTATGTCTTATACTGCAGTCTAATCTTTGTCTGAAGAGTTGGCTTCAGGAATGGTTTTAGTTATGGGTTAACAGAGAGTCGGGGGGCCATGTCTTCCAGGGTTTCTCCAGTCTCACTCAGACCATTAAGCCTGGTGTTTTTACTAGAATTTTGAGTTCTGCACCGCACTTTTCTCCTGCTGTGTCAGGGACTCTCTGTTGTGCTCCCTGTCAGGGTGGTCATTAGTGGTAGACAGGCACCATCTAGTTCTTCTGGCCTCAGGCTGATGGAGTCTCTGGTTTATGTGGCCCTTTCTGTCTCTTCGGCTAATATTTTCCTTGTGTCTTTGGTGTTCTTTGTTCTCCTTTACTCCAAGTGACTGGGACCAATTGATGCATCTTAGATGGCTGCCTGCAAGCTTTTAAGACCCAAGACAACACTCACCAAAGTAGGATGCAGAACATTTTCTTAGTAAGCTTTGTTATGCCAATTGACCTAGATGTCCCCTGAAAGCATGGTCCCCAGACCCCTAACCCTGCTACTCTGTCTCTCAAAGTATTTTATTGTATTCAGGAAACTTTTTAGCTTTGGTTTAGTCCAGTTGTGCTGACTTCGCCTGTAGTGTGTGCTGTGCTTCCCTTTGCCTAAGATGATTCTTATCTACTATCTAGTTAGTGAATAACCCTCACCCTCCCTCCCCACCCCCGTAACCATCAAAGAATGTTTTCTTCTGTGTTTAAACCTTTTCTTGGGTTCTTATAATAGTGGTTTTTTTGTTTTTTTTTTTTAATTTTTTTATTGTACTTTAGATAAAGGTTTACAGAACAAATAGTTTCTCATTAAACAGTAAGTACACATATTGTTTTATGACATTGTAAGAACCCCTCGACCTGTCAACACTCTCCCTTCTCGACCTTGAGGACCTATTCTTCAGTGAAAATATACATAGCCAAAGTTACACCATTTCAAGAGTTTCTACATGTACAATTCAGTGACATCAATTACATTCTTCCAGCTGTGCTGCTATTCTCACTATCCTTTTCCAAATTATTCAATCACCATTATCTTCAACTCACTGTCCCCTAAGCTTCCCATCAAACCTTTTGAGTTGCTGTTGTCAATTTGATCTCACATAGATAATTCTTTTTTTTTTTTTGTACCTTAGATGAAGGTTTTCAGAACAAATAGTTTCTCAATAAACAGTTAGTACACAGATTGCCCTATGACAATGGTTAACAACCCCATGACATGACAACACTGTCCCTTCTCAACCTTGAGTTCCCTATCAACAGCTTTCTTGTCCCCTCCTGCATTCTAGTCCTTGTCCCTGGACTGCTGTGCCTCATTAGTCCTGTTTTGTTTTCTGAGGCTTTCCAATCGCTGGCTGAACGGTGAAATTCAGGAGGGGCTTCATTACTGAGCTAAAAGGATATCTTGGGGCCATACTCTCAGGGTTTCTCCAGTCTGTTAGGCCAGTAAATCTGGTCTTTTTACTTTGTGAGTTAGAATTCTGTTCTTCATCCTTTTCCAGCTCTGTCCAGGACCATCTGTTGTGATCCCGGTCAGAGCAGTCGGTGGTAGCCAGGCACCATCTAGCTGTACTGAACTCAGTCTGGTGGAGGCCTTGGTAGCTGTGGTCCATTAGTCCTTTGGACTAATCTTTCCCTTGTATCTTGTTCTCTTCATTGTCCCTTGCTCCCGAAGGGGTGAGACCAATGGAGTATCTTAGATGGCTGCTCACAGGCTTTTAAGACCCCAGACGCTACTCACCAAGGTAGAATGTAGAACATTGTCTTTATAAACTGTGTTATGCCAATTGAGTTAGATGTTCCCCAAGACCATGATCCCCACAGCCCTCCACCCAGCACTTCAGTCCCTCAGGGAGTTTGGAAATGTCTATGGAGCTTCCATGACCTTTCCTTGTACAGGCTGTGCTGGCTTCCCCAGTAATGTGTACTGTCTTAGCCTTCACCAAAGTTACAGCTTATCTATTTAGTAACCCCCCATCCCTCCCATCCCTCGTAACCAACAAAGATTGTTTCTTTTTTGTGTAAACTTTTACATGAGTTATACAGTAGAGGTCTCATACAATATTTGTCCTCTTGTGATTGACTTATTTCACTCAGCTTAATGTCCTCCAGTTTCATCCATGTTGTGAGATACTTCACAGATTCATCATTGTTCTTTATTTTTGTATAATACTCGATTGTGTGAATGTACCATAGTTTGTTTATCCATTCCTCTGTTGATGGGCACTAGGTTGTCTCCATCTTTTTGCTATTGTGAACAGTGCTTCAATGAATATGGGTGTGCATATGTCTATTACTTGTGATGGCTCTTATTTCTCTAGGATACATTCCCCTAGAGGGGGATTGCATTTTGTAGTGCTTTTATTTTGTGTGTGTGGTGCTGACATCTTCTTTGTTCCTCTTACTCTCCTGTGCTGAGTTCCTTTTGTTTGTGGATTTTTTTTTCATTTCTTTTGTTTTTGTAGGTTTTGTTTTTACTGAGACTTGATGTTTTTCTTCTTTATCTTGATGAGTAGGTTTGTTAACTTTCTCTGTGATTACCTTGAAATTTACCCTTATCTTCCTGGATTTGTACCAGTCTATTATTACTTGGTATCACTTGACTTCCTCTCCATTAGAAGGTTCTATACCTACACTGTTTATTCCCTCTTTTATTGTTCTGATGCTGTTGTAATTTACAGATTAACCACTCTGGTTCCCTGTTGTAATTCTCTTTGTTTTGCATAGTCCTTAAGAGTTCATGTCCTAGGTTGGTATCTGGCTAGTACAATCCTGGGTCCTGTATTCAGCCTGTGGTCTGATATTGTTTGTTCTCAGATAGAACGACTTCCTTTAATAAGTCTTGTAAATTCGGTTTGGTTTATACATAGTCCCTTAATTTCTGTTTATCTGGAAATGACCTAATTTCACCATCATATTAGAACAAGAGTTTTGCAGGATATATTATTCTTGACTGGCAATTTTTTTCTTTCGCAGTTTTCTATATGTCATCCCATTGCCTTCTTGCCTGCATGGTTTCTGCCAAATAATCCAAGTTTAGTCTTATTGTTTCTCCTCTGTATGTGACTTCTTGTTTTTCTTGAGCTTCTTTCAGGATTCTTTGTTTGTCTTTGGTTTTAGCGAGTGTGATTATGATATGCCTTGGTTATTTTCTTTTTGGATCTATCCTATGTTGGGTTTGTTGAGCTTCTTGGATGGTCAGCTTTTCATCTTTCATGATATCGGGGAAGTGTTCTGTCAGCAATTCATCAATGATCTCTGTGTTTTCTGTTTTCTCCCCCTGTTCTGGAACTCCAGTCACTCACAGATTTTTGCTTTTGATTGTATCCCACGTAATTCTCAGGGTTTCTTCATTTTTCTTCTTTCTTTTTTCTGATTTTTCCTCAGAGTTGTATCCAAGTGTTTGTATTCAATTTCGCTGATCCTCTCTTCCATCGTTTCAAACCTGCTCCTCAACCCTGCTATGACACTGTCCATTTCTGAAACCTTGTTGTTTATCTTTTGGATTTCTAATTGTTGTTTTCGTATGATTTCTGGTTGTGAATTTATTTTAGCACTTTGTTCCAGTATTATTTTCTTGAATTCTTCTATTCTTTTGTCTGTATTTTCCATGAATTTGTCTGCCTTTTCCATGAATTTGTCTATTTTTTTCCTCATTTTTGTCTGTTTTTTTGCTTCAACTCTTGGATAATTCTGAATACGAGAGATTTGAATTCCCTATCAGTTAGGTCTAGTAACTTTTCTTCTACTGGAAGATCATCTGGTGTTTTATTTTGGACGCCTACTGGAACCATCCTGTCTTGTTTTTGTAAATGTTTTGATGTTGGCTGCTATCTTCACGGCATCAGTGGTTATTTTCCTCATTTACTGATTGTTGATTTGTTTGTTTTGTTCTGGTTTTTTTGTTTTATTTGGTTATGTCTGAGCAAGAGGGCTGTGCATTCTTTGTTGTTTGCTCATCTGTGGGTATGATACTTTTCACCTCCTTCTCCAATGGACAGAGTCAATCACTCAGGTATGGTACAGCAGGGCAGGTCCAGCTGAAGGGGAGTTGCTGGGATAGGTTTTTTGTGGCACGTACCATGGCTGACAGTGCAGCCTGGGAATCAGTGCAGGGCAGGTTCCAGTAGGCCATGCCTGTGTCACTTGGGAGTGTGATGTTCAGCACATGGTGCAGGCAGGCAGAAAGGAGGTGTAGACTCTGATGTGTGGAGCTAAGATGGGTATGGGAAAGATGAGAGAGAGGAGAGAGGTACAGGAACCAAAGACATATACACAAACAAAAAAGAGTGCTAAGGGAACTTGCTATTGGAGTGAAGAGATGAGAGGCTGAGAAACGGGGAAAAACAAAAATGAAAAAAAAAAGAAAAAGGGTCAAAGAAAAAAATGAATAAATCGAGAAACTGGAAATGAAGAAAGACAAAAAGGGAATAAGAGAGAGAAGAAAACTAAACAAAAAATGAGAAAAAAAAAGAAAAAAGAAATGCCCCCAGGGATGTCCCTGTGCATCTGCACAGAGTAAGGGACTAGCTTCCCAGCCACGCAGTAGTGCCCAGCTAGAAGGGGCTTCCAAGTGGACAAAAGAAAAAGAAAACAAACAAATCAAAACAGAACAAATCAGAGCAAACAAACAAACAAAAGCCTTGGGGGTCCCACCAGCGTGGCGGACGGGGAAGGAAGCAGTTTCACAATCAATCGGTGTTTCGCAGCCTTTTAGGAAGAAGCAAAGCTGGCGCATGGATCCAGGTATTTGAGAGAAAGGAGGGGGCAGTGGTGAGGGTAAGTAAGAAATCTAAAGAAGCGGAAAAAAGCAACACCAGCAACCAACAAATGGCACTCAGGGAGCTGACCAGTGCAGACGGGTGGAATCCAAGCGACACTGTGGGGAAGCTTATGCTTCCCAGCCAATAGACTGTGGCTGCAGGAAGCAGAGGAGGCTAAATGAGGGTAAAGAAGGGTGGGGGGTGGGAAAGCCTATATCGTGGGTTACCGGTTCTGTCTCCTGCAGGAAGCTCCGTGAAGCTACTTTCTTGTACCTCCTGTTCACTGATCTCCAATAGGAGTCCAAGATGGCAGATCCATGCTGCAGTAGCTGATGGGGACCTCTGCATGTATCTCCCCTCGTGCTCTGTTCTCAGTCAGTTTCTTATTCTATTCAGTGCTTGGCTGAGTTCGTTATCTCTTCATTTGATGGTTAGGGTTTCAGGATTTACATGTAACTCTGTTTGACTTAGTTTTTCTGATCTTTGTTGCAGAAGGACGGTGTGGTGCTTCTCACTATAGTGCCATATTGCTTGGAAAATAGCGGTCTTATACAGTATTTGTCCTCTGTGACTGACTAAATTCACTCAGCATAGTAAGTTCCCAGCTTCCACCATGTTATATGATGTTTCACAGCTTCATGGTTGTTCTTTATTGTTGCGTAATATTCCATTGTGTGGATATACCATAATTTGTTTATCCATTTGTCCATTGATAGGCACCTGGGTTGTTTCCATCTTTTTTGCTATTGTGAACAGTGCTGCAATGAACATGGATGTGCATGTATCTATTCATGTGACGGCTCTTATTTCTCTAGGATATAGTCCAAGGAGCAGGATAGCTGGATCGTACGGTACTTCTATTTCTAGCTTTTTAACTAAGTGCCAAATCGATTTCCAAAGTGGTTGTACCATGTTACATTCCCACTAACAGTGTATAAGTGTTCCAGTCTCTCCACAACCTCTCCAGCATTTATTATTTTGTGTTTTTTGGATTAATGCTAGCCTTGTTGGGGTGAGGTGGTATTATCCTGTGGTTTTAATTTTCGTTTCTCTAATGGCTTATGATCGTGAGCATTGCCACATGTATCTGTTAGCCGCCTGAATGTCTTCTTTGATGAAGTGCCTGTTCATATCCTTTGTCCATTTTTTAATTGGGTTATTTGTCTTTTCATTGTTGATATTTTGCAGGATCTTGTAGATTTTAGAGATTGGACCCTGATTGGATATATCATAGCCAAAAAAATTTTTCCCTGTCTGTGGGTTGCCTTTTGACTCTTTTGGTGAAGTCTTTTGATGAGCGTAAGTGTTTGATTCTTAGGAGCTCCCAGTTATCTAGTTTCTCTTCTGATGTTTGTGTATTGTTAGCAATGTGTTGTATTCTATTTATGCCATGTATTAAGGCTCCTAGCATTGTCCCTATTTTTTCTTCCATGATCTTTATCGTTTTTGATTTTATATTTAGGTCTTTGATCAATTTGGGGTTAGTTTTTGTGCATGGTGTGAGGTATGGGTCTTGTTTCATTTTTTTGCAGATGAATGTACAGTTATGCCTTCATCATTTATTAGGGAGACTGTCTTTTCCCCACTTAACAGACTTTGGGCCTTTGTCAAATATCAGCTGCTCATAGGTGGATGAATTTACATGTGAATTCTCAATTCTGTTCCGTTGGTCTATGTATCTGTTGTTGTACCAGTACCAGGCTGTTTTGACTATCGTGACTGTATAATAGGTTCTAAAATCAGGTAGTGTGAGGTCTTCCACTTTGTTATTTTTCTTCAGTAATGCTTTACTTATCTGGGGCCTCTTCCCTTTCCATATGAAGTTGGTGATTTGTGTCTCCATCTCATTAAAAAATGCCATTGAATTTTAGGTTGGGATTGCATTATATCTGTAGATTGCTTTGGGTAGAACTGACATTTTCACAAAGTTGAGTCTTCCTATCCATGAGCAAGGTATGTTTTTCCACTTATGTAGGTCTCTTTTGGTTTCTTGTAGTAGCGTCTTCTAGTTTTCTTTATATAGGTCTTTTACATCTCTGGTTAGATTTATTCCTAAGTAATTTGATCTTCTTGGGGGCTATTGTAAATGGTATTGATTTGGTGATTTCCTCTTTGAAATTCTCTTTGTTGATATAGAGGAATCCAACTGATTTTTGTATGTTTATCTTGTCTCTTGATACTTTCCTGAAATCTTCTATTAGTTCCAGTAGTTTTCTTGTGGATTCTTTAGGGTTTTCTGTGTATAAGATGAGATCATCTACAATAGAGATACTTTGACTTCTTCCTTACCAATCTCAATGCCCTTTATTTCTTTTTCTAGCCTAATTGCTCTGGCTATGACCTCCAGCACAATGTTGATTAAGAGTGGTAATAAAGGGCATCCTTGTCTGGTTTCCATTCTCAAGGGGAATGCTTTCAGGCTCTCTCCATTTAGGATGATTTTGGCTGTTGGCTTTGTATAAATGCCCTTTATTATGTTGAGAAATTTCCCTTCTATTCCCATTTTGCTGAGAGTTTTTATTATGAATGGGTGTTGGACTTTTGTCACATGCCTTTTCTGCATCAGTTGATAAGATCACGTGGTTCTTGTCTTTTGTTTTATTTATGTGATGGATTACACTGATTGTTTTTCTAATGTTGAGCCATCTCTGCATACCTGGTATAAATCCCACTTGATCACGGTTCATTATTTTTTTGACATGTTGAATTCTATTGGCTAGAATTTTGTTGAGGATTTTTGCGACTATGTTCATGAGAGGTATTGGTCTGTAATTTATTTTTTTGTGGAGTCTTTATCTGGTTTTGGTATCAAGGTTATGCTGCTTCATAGAATGAGTTTGGGGGTATTCTATCTTTTTTCTATGCTCTGAAGTACCTTAACTAGTAGTGGTGTTAACTCTTCTATGAAAGCTTAGTAGGCCAGGGCTTTTTTTTTGTTGGGAGTTTTTTAATTATCATTTGAATCTCTTCTTTTATTATAGGTTTATTTAGTTGTTCTACCTCTGTTTGTGTTAGTTTAGGTAAGTAGTGTGTTTCTAGAAATTTGTCCATTTTGTCTAGGTTTTCAAATTTCTTAGAGTACAATTTTTCATAGTATTCTGTTATGATTCTGATTCTTTTAATTTCAGTTGGGTCTATTGTAATATCGCCCATTTCATTTCTTATTCAGGTTATTTGGTTCCTCTCCTGTTTTTCTTTTGTCAGTTTGGGCAATGGTTTATTGATCTTGTTGATCTTTTCAAAGAACCAGCTTTTGGTCTTGTTAACTCTTTCAATTGTTTTTCTGTTCTCTATTTCATTTAATTCTGCTCTAATTTTTATTATTTGCTTTCTTCTGATGCCCAAGGGCTTCTTTTTCTGCTCTCTTTCTATTTGTTTGAGTTGTAGGGTTAATGTTTTGATTTTGGCCCTTTCTTCTTTTTGGATGTGTGCATTTATTGCTCTAAATTGACCTCTGAGCACTGCTTTTGCTGTGTCCCAAAGGTTCTGGTAGAATGTGTTTTCATTCTCATTGGATTCTACCAATTTCTGTATTCCACTCTTAATTTCTTCTTTAACCTAGTATATTTTGAGCAAGGTGTTGTTCAGTTTCTATGTGTTTGATTTAGTTTTTTTCTTGCTTTTTCTGTGATTGATTTCTACTTTTATGGCATTATGGTCAGGTAAGATGCTTTGTAATGTTTCAGTACTTTGGATTCTGTTATGACTTGCTTTATGGCCTAATATGTGGTCTATTCTGGAGAATGTTCCATGTGCATTGGAAAAGAAAGTATACTTGGCTGCTGTTGGGTGAAGTGTTTGGTATATGTCCATGAGATCAAGTTGGTTGATTGTAGCATTTAGATCTTCCATGTCTTTATTGAGCTTCTTTCTGGATATTCTGTCCTTCACCAAAAGTGGTGTGTTGAAGTCTCCTACTATTATTGTGAAGCTGTCTGTTTCTCTTTTCATTGCTGTTAGAATTTGTTTTATGTATTTTGGAGCCCTGTCATTGGGTGGGTATATATTTATTATAATTATGTCCTCCTGGTGTACTGTCCATTTAATCATTATATAGTGTGCTTCCTTATCCTTTGTGGTAGATTTTACTTTAAAGTCTGTTTTGTCAGGGATTAATATTGCCACTCCTGTTCTTTTTTAATTGTTGTTTGCTTGATTTTTTTTTTCCATCCTTTAAGTTTTAGTTTGTTTGTGTCCTTAAGTCTAAGGTATGTCTCTTGTGGGCAGCATATTGATGGGTTGTTTTTTTCAATCCGTTTTTCCACCCTGTCTCTTTATTGGTGTGTTTAGTCCATTTACATTCAGTGTAATTATTGATAGGTATGAGTTTAGTGCTGTCATTTTAATGTCTTTTTTTGTGTGTTTTTCACAGTTTCTTCGTTCCACTTAATTTTCTGTGCTGAGTCATTTTTCTTTATGTATTTTCATTATTGTTGATTTTATATTTGCTGAGTGTTTATATTTTTCTTGTTTTTTATTTTGATGTGTAGGATTACCTTAATATTTACGTCTTTGTTTTAAGTTTATACCATCTTTTATTTCTTTATATCACCTTGACTTCCTTTCCATATGAAAGATTTATGACTACATTATTTAGTCCCTCTTTTTTCTTTTAATGTTGTCATCTTTTACATATTGACGTGTCTGTTTCCCTATTTTCAGTGTTTTAGCTTTGATTTATTTTTGTGACTTCCCTGTCTGGGTTGATATCCGGTTGTTCTGTCCTGTGTTCTTGTCTTGGTTGTTATCTGATGTTATTGATTTTCTAACCAGAGGACTCCCTTTAGTATTTCTTGTAATTTTGGTTTGATTTTTACAAATTCCCTAAACTTCTGTTTATCTGGAACTGCCCTAATTTCACCATCGTATTTGAGAGACAATTTTGCTGGATATATAATTCTTGGCTGGCAGTTTTTTTCCTTCAAGGCTTTATATATGTCATCCCATTGTCTTCTTGCCTACATGGTTTGTGCTGAGTAGTCCAAGCTTAGTGTTATTGACTCTCCTTTGTAGATGACTTTTCATTTATCCCTAGCTACTCTTAAAATTCTCTCTTTATCTTTGGTTTTGACAAATTTGTTTATAATATGCCTTGGTGACTTTCTTTTGGGATCTACCTTGTGTGGGGTTCCATGAGTTTCTTGGGTAGATATCGTCTCATCTTTCATGATATCAGGGAAGTTTTCTGCCAACAAATCTTCAATATTTCTCCTATATTTTCTGTTATCCCCATCTGTTTGGTACTCCAATCACTCATAGGTTATTCCTCTTGATAGAGTCTCATATAATTCTTAGGGTTTCTTCATTTTTTAAGTTCTTTTATCTGATTTTTCCCAAATAAGTTGGTGTCAAGTGCTTTATCTTCAATCTAACTAATTCTGACTTCCATTGCCTCAATTCTGCTCCTATAACTTTCTATTGAATTGTCTAATTGTGAAATTTTATTGTTAATCTTCTTGATTTCTGATTGCTGTCTCTCTATGGATTCTTGCAGCCTGTTAAATTTGTCGTTATGCTCTTTTATAACCTTCTTATGTTCCTCTGTTGCTTTGTCTGTGTGTTCCTTGGCTTGTTCTGCGTTTTGCCTGCCTGATCTCCTTCCTGATCTCTTGAAGAGTTCTGTATATTAATCTGTTGAATTCTACTTCCAGTAATTCCAAGAAGTTCTCTTCCTGTAGAAGGTTTCTCGATTCTTTGTTTTGGGTCCTTGCTGAAGCCATCATGGTCTGCCTCTTTATGTGATTTGATACTGACTGTTGTCTCTGAGTCATCAATAAGTTGTTATATTTTTTTATTTTACGTTTGCTTACTGTGTCCTAGCTTCTTGTTTTGTTTTGTTTTGATATGCCCAAATAGGCTGCTCATGTGAGCTAGTTTGATTATTGGTGCCTTTGAAGCTCTAATGTCCTGTCACCAGGTGGTTAGAGCTGTTACTAGGTTTGTGAGCCCAGGAGTCCATTTGCTTCTCTTGTATGGATTCAGCTCAAGTGTCAAGGTAGTCGGTCACCACGTGTGTGGTGCAGGCTGTCACCTGCAGTCCTAAACGGGCAGGGGTGATTGAAGTATCTGTCTGCAATAGGGGGTCATGTGCTGAGCAAGGCAGGGTGCTGACGGCTGCCCCTGAGTGTCTGGGAGGAAAATGTGTCCCAATTCTGTAGAGTGCGTAGGTGGGTGGGGTTTGTAGCCGGACTATGGGCACACAATGCTGTACGTTATAAGAACTGGGAGGCACCACTTATTCTTGGACCCTTGTCGAGGGTGACTAGGTGGTGTGAATGAGGCCACCAGTCATCAGGCCCCTGATGTGGGTAGGTGAGGACCCTGCCTAATGGGCAGAGCAGTGTCAAATGTCATGAATCTGCCACTCCACCTTATAGCTGTTGCAGCTGAAAATAAGCTTGAGGTATATACCCTGTTGTACTGTGGTAATGAAGGCCTACACTGCTGAAATGGGCCCACACAGGTCTATGCAGGTGTAAAAGGCATTCAGAGTCCATGGACCCATTATGCCTATGCCTAGGCAAAGGGGCTGTGCCTGCCCTGAATTCTTGGCTTAGAGGAGCTGGCAGATTATTTTTTCCTCTTTGTTAATTTGTTTCTTCTCCAAAGCCAGGAAAATGGCTCAGGGTGCATGACGAGGGAACGCACCAGTCGCTGAAGCTGCCCTGGACTCGGTGCAGAGCAGGGAGGGGGCAGGTAAACGGGAGACAGGTTCTTCCCAAAGGGGTGTTTTTTGATCTGTGTGGTAGGTTAGAAGCACGTACTTATCTTTTGCTGATTAAGCACCGCTTTTCACTGGTTCTGGAGGCTTGAGTAGACTCTCTGCTGCTTGGTCTCTCTCAATGTGGAAAACACCTTCCAAGCACCACTGCTTGCCTCACTGCATACGCCAGCCAATCCAGCCTGCAAGGGGCTGTTCCCACCAGGTCAGGTCTGGCAAGTCCTCACTGCTTCTCAACCATCTCTTCCTTCCCCTGCCGCTCAGATTTCTCAACTTTGCCTTTGATGTTCAGGGCTCCTAGATTGTCATATATAATCAATTTAATTGTTTTTTTGGGTCTTTGTTGTAAGAGGAACCACAGGAAGCGTCTGACTATTCCACCATCTTGGCCCTGCCTTCCGTATCTCACCTTTTTATGAATAAGATGAAATAAGGGAGGGAAAAATCAGATCACCTGGGAAAATTCTTTTTTTATTTAACTAAATTTTTTTCTGTAACATCTCTGGTAGTAATAATGATAGTTTCCATATATGCTCGCATTTTACATATTTTATGTATTAGCCATTATCTCCATTTTCAACAGACTACGCTTTACTGGTGGAGGAAGAAAACCAGACTCGAGTTTAAGTAACTCATCCAATTCCCCACATAAGCAGTGGGAGGAAGTTGACATTGTATCCTATGGTACTGAATTAGGAGGCCTGGTGGTGCAGTTGTTAAGCACTCAACTGCTAACTGAAAGGTCAGAGGTTTGAACCCACTAGCTGCCTCATGGGAGAAAGATGTGGCAGTCTGCTTCCCTAAAGATCACAGCCTTGGAAACCCTATGGGGCAAGTTCTACTCTGTCCTATAAGGTTGCTATGAGTCGGAATCGACTCAAAGGCAATGGATTTGATTTTGGTTTGGCCCCAAGTTAAGCAGCTAGGAAGCGGCAGAGTAAGGGTTAATAGCTAATAAATAGATTCAAACTCTAGTCTCTCTGACTCCTAAACCAATTCTTTTTCCTCCATGCCAATATTTCTCAGTCTGGGAATCCTAAAATGTTGAGGTGTTCCCAGATATCTGTGACAAGTTTTTATTGTTTCAATAAATATTTACTGAGTGTCTGCTACATGTTAAGGAGCCCTGGTGGTGTAGTGGTTAAAGTGCTCAGCTACTAATCAGAAAGGTCAGCAGTTTGAACCCACCAGCGTGCTGCTGGAGAAAAATGTGGCAGTTTGCTTCTATAAGTATTTACAGTCTTGGAAACCCTATAGGGCAGTTCTACTCTGTCCTATAGGATCACTATGTGTCAGAATCTATCAACTTGATGACAGTGGGTTTCGTATTTTGTTTTATTTATTTATTTATTTATTTTGGTTTATTATGTGTTGGATGTTGTCCTAGGCACTTAAGATGCATTATGAGAAAAAAAAAAAAAGATAAAAATGTTGCTCCCTTTATGAGCTTACATTCTGATGGGGGTAGATAAACAATAAACAAATAATGAGGTAAAATACATAATATGTTAGAAGGTGATGGGTGCTATGGGGAAAAAGTCTCAGACAATTTTAAATTGTGCTTTCATCTTATTAATTATAAATACTGAACATAATGATATTGTAAAGAATCTTAATGATCTCCTATAACAAAGTACTGACTTGTGATTTCAGAGCAATTATACTTTTTTCTCTCACATTCTTGGATAATGAGTGTAAAAAATATCATGATGCCATGTGTAAATCATGATGTTATAGTAGTTCAAAGAGGATTTATTCATAACACTGCACATGGCGGTAAAGGCATGGGGAACCCAAAAGAACAAGCATTGAAACAGTTTGTATATACTGAATTTGACATTGTATTGTGCAGACCCTATCTTTGCATGTACCTCCTTGAAATAATTCTGTGGTGCTAAATACCCTGTCACAATGGCCACCAATTGAGTTATTTAGTGTAGATTTAAATAACGAGAAAATTTAAACTTATCTTCCAATAAAGCTCTACAATGTTAACCGTAACACCTTATTAAAATTGGCATTTAACGATTGTTTATGAGCAGGACTTGGATAAGTAGGAACATTTCATTTTAAAGGATCTGCGTATTTCTTCAGGAGCCCTGCTGGCACAGTGGTTAAGTGCTTGGCTGCTAACTGAAAGGTCGGCAGTTCAAACCCACTAGCTGCTCTATGGGAGAAAGATGTGGCAGTCTGCCTCCCTAAAGATTATGGGGCAGTTCTACTGTGTCCTACAGGGTCACTATGAATCGGAATCTACCTGACAGCAGTGGAGGTTTTGGTGTATTTCTTACATTTGAGAAACACTGCACTACGCAGCATTGTCTCCCTCTAAATAAAAATTTATTTGATAAGCAGTGAGTTTATTTGAGCACCTTTAATGTACCAGCCATAACTCCTTTTGTTTAATTGCCAAGTTACCATCTGGTGGAGAATTATCTTCCATTAGAAAATATAATCTATATCCATGCAGTTCCCATTTGTATTGTTGTCAACAAATAGTGATCATTGAAGTTGGTGAACAGATTCAAACTATGTTGTAATTTTTTAAATTATATTTGGTTGGGAAATTTATACACGTATTAATTCTTTCTTCATAGATCCCTATTGTAGAAATTCAAATTGTTCTATCCTTGACTCTGTTTTTATGTGAACATTTCTACAATTCTAAATTCCTGATTTTTTTATTCTAAGTTATTAAGAGATTTGATTGAAGTAGACTTAACTTCAATGAATAATCTATGTTTCCCAGGACAATTTTGGGGAAGATTTTGGGGAGGTGAATGGAGGACATGTTTATTCATGGCAATGAAAACTTCAAATTCAGTATTAAGCACCCCATTCTTAAGAATGTCTTGTACCAACAGGATATTTTTTTCCTGACCTTCCCTCCTTGTACTTCCCATCTTCACATTTTGCTCTCTCCTCTCTTGGCCTTGCTGCCTTTCCTCTCTCTCCTACCCCACTCCCTCTCCAAAGCGAAACAAATACCTTCCTTCTTCTCAGGCTGAGCAGATTGGCCTAATTTTTGTTGCTTGGGCCTCTGAAAGACAGTTTGTTTAGATATTCCCTCCACTCTCCAAAAAGTTTTTATTCTAAAAATTGTAGTCCTAGCTGCTAAGATATGAATATTTTTATTTGGCTTATTTTTATCAAGTTAGCATATATAAATACTTAATAAAATTAAATAGTTATGCAAGCTTATAACAAAAATCAGAAGTCTCCATCATTACTCTTCCCTAACAGAATACACCTTCCCAGAGGCAACCACTTTTAATTATTGTAGATATTTCTTCCAACATTTGCTTCTCTATATCTTGTAATATAGAGAAAAATGTATGAAGTATGAATCTAGGAAAAATGGAAGTCATCAGAAATTAAATGGAATGCATAAAGATTGATGTCCTAGGCATTAGTGAGCTGAAATGGACTGGTATTGGCCTTTTTAAATCAGATAATCATATGGTCTACTATGCCAAGAGTGACAAATTGAAGACGAACAGCATCACATTCATTGTCAAAAAGAACATTTCAAGATCTGTCCTGAAGTACAATGCTGTCAGTGAAAGGATAATATCTCTGCATCTACAAGGAAGGCCAGTTAATTAATATGACTATTATTCAAATTTACGCACCAACCACCAAGGCCAAAGATGAAGAACTTGAAGATTTTACCAACTTCTGCTGCCTGAAATTGATTGGAATGCAAGAATTGGAAACAAAGAAGAAGGATCTGTAGTTGGAAAATACGGCCTTGGTGATAGAAATGATGCTAGAGGTTGCAGGATAGAATTTTGCAAGACCAATGTCCACTTCATTGCAAATACCTTTTTTCAACAACATAAACAGTAACTATCCATGTGGATCTCACCAGATGGAATCACAGGAATCAAAACAACTACATCTGTGTAAAGAGACCTTGGAGAAGCTTAATATCATCAGTCAGAACAAGGCCAAGGGCCTACTGTGGAACAGACCATCAATTGCTCACATGCAAATTAAAGTTGAAGCTGAAGAAAATTAGAGCAAGTCTACAAGAGCCAAAATACGACCTTGACTATATCCCACCTGAATTTAGAGACCATCTCAGCAATAGATTTGATGCATTGAACACTAATGACCGAAGACCAAACGAGTTGTGGAATGACATCAAGGACACCATACATGAAGAAATCAAGAGGTCATTAAAAAGACAGCAAAGAAAGAAAAGACCAAAATGGATGTCAGAAGAGACTCTGAAACTTGTTCTTGAATGTCGAGTAGCTAAAGTGAAAGGAAGAAATGATGAAGTAAAAGGGCTGAACAGAAGATTTCAAAGGGCAACTTGAGAAGAAAAGTATTGTAATGAAATGTGCAAAGACCTGGAGTTAGAAAACCAAAAGGGCAGAACATGCTCAGCGTTTCTCAAGCTGAAAGAACTGAAGAAAAAGTTCAAGCCTCGGTTTGCAGTATTGAAGGATTCTACGGGGAAAATATTGAACGATGCAGGAAGCATCAAAAGAAGATGGAAGGAATACACAGAGACACTGTACCAGAAATAATTGATCGATGTTCAGCCATTTCAGTAAGTAACATATGATCAAGAACCAATGGTACTGAAGGGAGAAGTCCAAGCTGCACTGAAGGCATTGGTGAAAAACAAGGCTCTGGGAATTGACGGAATACCAATTAAGATGTTTTGACAAACTGATGCAGCACTGAAGTTGCTCACTCGTCTATGCCAAGAAATTTGGAGGACAGCTGCCTGGCCAGCTGACTGGAAGAGAGCCATATTTGTGCCCATTCCAAAGCAAGGTGACCCAACAGAATGTGGAAATCATTGAACAGTATCATTAATGTCACACAGAACAAAATTATACTGAAAATCATTCAAAAGTGGTTACAGCAGTGCATCCACAGGGAACTGCTGGAAATTCAAGCCAGATTCAGAAGAAGACATGGAACAAGGGATATCATTGCTGATGTCAGATGGATCCTGGCTGAAAGCAGAGAATACCAGAAAGATGTTTACCTGTGTTTTATTGACTATGCAAAGGCATTCAACTGTGTGAATCACAACAAATTATGGATAACATTATGAAGAATGGGAATCCCAGAACACTAAATCATGCTCATGCAGAACCTGTACATAGACCAAGAGATGGTCTTTCAAACAGAACAAGAGGATACTGTGTGATTTAAACTCAGGAAAGGTGTGTGTCAGGGTTGTATTCTTTCACCATACTTATTCAATGTGTATGCTGAGCAGATAATCTGAGAAGCTGGACTATATGAAGAAGAATGCGGTATCAGGAATGGAGGAAGATTCATTAACAACCTACATTATGCAGGTGACACAATCTTGCTTGGTGAAAGTGAAGAGGACTTGAAGCACTTACTAATGAAGATCATAGACTACAGCCTTCAGAGTGGATTGCACCTCAACATAAAGAAAACAAACAACCAATAAACAACATTATGATAAATGGAGAAAATATTGAAGTTGTCAAGAACTTCTTTTCACTTGGATCCACAAGAATCCTCAGAATATTCCTTTTTATAGCCTCCAGTTCTTCCCCAGCATATTTCCATGAAAGTTTCAATCAGAATTGTGTTACATATCGGCTCCTAGCTGTAGCAGAGGCTAGATAAACTAGTATTGGGTTTTTCCAAACCCTTATAGTGGAGATGGGCAAAGAATGTCAAGATTAGTACTGGGTCAACCAAACAACAGTGTCTCCACATGTAGCTAACAGTGGGCATTGTTGAAAGGAGAGAAGAAATAGGTTGATTCCTAACACCAGCTGGGTATATACGTAAAAACGCAAGGCTTTCCCTAGAGAGCATTGTTACTCATATGGGGCAGAAAATGAGAGTGATCCTTGGAGGAGAGATTTCTTTTGCTCGTGGAGCAGATATGCAAAAACAAATAGAAGAGAGGGTGGTATTAGTTACAGAAGTAGACAAGTCTGGAAATCCTTTCAGACTTACCCATCCTGGTACTACAGGCAGCCTTAGAGAAAATATTTGCATGTGTGTGCCCAGCCTCAAAGATATCAGCCTAGTCCACTGGTACATGATGACCTGGCTGTGAGCTAGTCACAAGAAGTACTTTTGGTAAGTTCAAGTGACCTGCTTCCATGCATGAGAAGTACTTACAGGCCAGTAAGTTGAGCAGGCTTGTACTGGTCACTGTGCCCAGGTTTTCAGCAAAGGGCCAGGCTTAATTTAATGTGATTCATCCCACTATGAACAAGGAGTATGGCACCAGAGTATTTCAGTACTGACTAAAAAAACTGCTGGAGCTGCTGGGTTGTCTTTGTTTCAACAAGCATATCTTGTGCCAGTGTTATTAGTAACAGCTGGAAAGAATGTGAACCCCTTGGTTGACTGAGCAGAGGATGGTTACCAGAACTGACCTCTCACTCTGTATCAGCATCCCTAGGGGTCTGGGATTTATCAGCAAAAGGAGCATCCTGGGGAGAGAAGAAAGGAATAGGGCCTTTAATTTTAAAATTAAAAGGAATGTGACCTTATTTTGTGTCCTAGGATGATGATAAGTGATGTGTTGTATACACATATAGCATATAAATTTCTAAACATAATAGGGAAATTACAACTATCCTCATTTTATTGGGAGTTCAGAGAAGTTCATAATAACCTTTAACTCCTCCTCTTCCACTTTCTAAACCCACCTTAGTGTTGTCTTCAATTCATTGTACTTTCTTTCCCACTCCACAGCACATTTCTTTTCCATTCTCTCCCTCTCCTTCTTTCTCGTCTCTCCTTTTTCCTTTCTCTCTCATTTAAATATGTCCAGGGTAGAGCTATTTTCTTAGCAAGGTTCAGTCAACAAGGAATAACAGATCAGGCAGTCTCTCCAGTATGTGGCTACAAGCAGCCTTCAAAATGGGAAATATCTATGCATTTTTGGTAGGATATTTAACCTAAACTTCATAATTTATTTGTAGATTCCTAGATAGTCATAACATTCACTCCTGTCCTCCCAAAATGTTAGTTACAATCTTTCTAAATTCTTAAAATCTGCCTTTTTAAGACCAGACTTACTGGCCTGATAGAGACCGGAGAAAACCCCAGAGTATGGCCCCCGAACACCCTTTTAGCTCAGTACTGAAGTCACTCCCGAGGTTCACCCTTCAGCCAAAGATTCGACAGCCCCATAAAACAAAACGAGACTAATGGGGCACAACAGCCCAGGACAAGGACTAGAAGGTAGGAGGGGACAGGAAAGCTGGTAATAGGAAACTCAAGGTTGAGAAGGAGAGTGTTGACATGTCGTGGGGTTGTTAACCAATGTCATAAAACAATATGTGTACTGTTTAATGAGAAACTATTAGTTGTGTAAACCTTCATCTAAAGTACAATCTATAAATTTTTTTTTAAATCTGCCTTTTTATAGGTATCCTATATATTTTCCATGAGTTAAATTACTATTGAAAACTACTCCTAAACATTGAGAATAGAAGGAACTGCCATATGTCCTTTATCCAGATTCACCAGTTGTTTCATTTTATATGCCAAAAGACTCTGGGTCCGTGGACCCCAAACTGTACTGAGGCACCCCTGGACACTGCAGCCGACTCCCTGGGGCACTGCAGGATATTTTAAATTTTTGAGAGAAACAGCGACATCTGTTGGGCATCATTTGAACTACTACTATTCAATTGTTGGAACTTTCTTTTCTCTTAGCCGAAAACCAAAAAACCAAACCTGTTGCCGTCGAGTCGATACTGTAGGACAGAGTAGAACTGCCCCATAAGGCAGCCTTAAAAAACTACCACAACACTAAGGGTGCCGTGACCTGAGATAGTTTGGGAATCTGTGCTATAGGCATTAAAATTTCTTCTACATCAAATTAACGTTAGAATTATTTTTAGTACATAATTAAATCAACAAAATATATTTCACATTTTGATAAGTAATTATTAAAAAAGTAAACTTTTGTCAAAAACACATCCATTAATGAGATGCAGGGAGGTTTTTTTTCCCCAGTTAGCCCCTGTGTCTGTGTATGAATTTTACAACTTCGAATCGATTTTATTTCTATTCTATTTGCTGATGTAAGCCTTGAGCAAACCTGTTTACACATATAAGTAGATAGAAATAGAAAGAGATTCGTTATAGCAGTCTTGTCATTCTTTGGATACTTCCAGACTTGCAGAAGGATTTTTTGCTTATACCTGTGCTGACCGGTAGCCATTAGCCACATGTGGCTATTCGAATTTAAATTAATTTAAATCATATAAAATTTATAATTTAATATTTGATTTATCAGTTGCACTAACCACTTATGAAGGGCTTAATAGCCACATGTAGCTAGTGTCTACTGTACTGGACAGCACAGATATAGAACATTTCCATCGTGGTAGGAAGTTCTATTGGATAGCACTGGTCTAGATGTTAATGTTGTACTTTTTCTCAGTAATCACACCAGTATCTTGAATTATTTAGGTTTTTGGTACCCCAGAGATTTTTCCACCAGAGGTTAAATGCATGACAGTTTTTTTTTTTTTTTAATACACATGTTATCATAAGCCAGAACCAAACCCATTGCCATCAAGTGAATTCCGACTCATAGCGACCCTATAGGACAGAGTAGAACTGCCTCATAGGACTTCCAAGGCTGTAAATCTTTATGGAAGCGCACTGCTACATCTTTCTCCTGCAGAGCAGCTGGTGGGTTCAAACCGCTGACCTTTCAGTTAGCAGCCAAGCTCTTAACCACTGTGCCATCAGGACTGCTCATGTTATACTGAATGTGATTTCAGTGATTTGCCTTTTTCACTCTGTTTTTGAGATTCCGTCATTGATTTACATAGCTGTTGTGTATTCATCTTTGTTGTTGATTATCATTACATTGTATGGTGATTTTTTATGCTCATGGATAATTTTTTCCCAGTTTTTTGTTTGTTTTGATATTAAAACCGGTCTACCTCAGGCCCATGTGCAAATTCTCTAGGATATACAGTGAAACTGGTGAGAGCTAGAACTCAACAGACCACCTTGTCTTCTGGGTCTTGCAAATTTTCCACCTTTCAGAGTGCAGTCTTAGCACTTCTCTCTCTCTCATTTTAGTGGAAAATGTTGGAATTTTCCTTCTCTGGTTGATTTCATGCCTTACACAGGTTCCGGCTTTCACAGGTTTTACTGCATATCCAGAGTAGAGTTTCTGGGTCATAGGATATTTCCATCTTCAACTTTACTGGATAATGCCAAATTGTATTCCAAAATGGCTGTACTACTCCACACTGCCACAAGCAGTATGTAAGAGTCTTTATTCTTAATGTATCATTTCAAATTAGGTTTGGCTGTGATTGGCAAAAACAAACACAAATAACAGTGGCTCAAAAGAAAAGTTTATTTCTCTTCATGTAGTTCGGAGGTAAGCAATTCAGTGTAATGTTGTGTCTCCAGGATCATTAGGGTCCAAGTCTCCTTTTTTCTTTTTCCTCCACCATCTTCAACATGTGGTTTCCACCTTATGGTACAAGGAGGCTGCCTTTCTCCTTGAATGATGTTAGAGACATCATTCCCCTTCCTTCAGAGGAAGAAGAGAGAAAGAAGATCATGTCTTCCCTCCCTAACATGTATAGTGGTATTTCCTGAATTTGCAGTCTATCTGTTTATAAGCTGTTAGCCAGATGTTAGTCACACGGTCACACCAAGCTACAAGAGTGACTGAAAATGAGGTCTTTATTCCATGTGCTTAGGTGCCCAGTCAAAAATCAGTGGGGTTTTTTTGAGCAAGGAAGAAGATAAGAAATATTAGGGAGCAACAAGTGGTTTCTTCCATATTCCATAGTTTACCAATAGTTGGTATTGTCATACTTAAAAAGCTGTTCTTTTGTTTTATTTTGATTTTTTTTTTTTTAACTATCTCATGGACATAAACTGGTATCTTATTGTGGTTTTAATTTACATTTCCCTGAATTCTGGGGAGATTAAGCATCTTTTTATATTTATAGGTCATTCAGGTTTCCATTTCTATTTTGCAACTGTTTGTTTCCTTTGTTCATTTTATTTCTATACTCTTATTTATTAAATTTTGGGAATTTAATATATATCCTAAAATATTGAATCTGTCTCTCTGGCCTTGTTTTAGGCATTTCACTTGTAACTAGCATGTAACAGGATTTTTTAAAAATGTAGTCTGAAATCTTCATCTTTTACCTGGTGAGTTTAGTCCATTTATTGTCCATTTACTGATTTATCTTCCTGTCATCTTATTTTATGCTTTCTATTTGTCCCACTTTGTCTGTTTTTTGATTTTTTTAATGCTTAACTTATTTTGAGTTACATCTTTTTTCTTAGTCCATACTGCACCTCTACTGTTTTAGCAGTTATCTGCTCTATTACTGCTATTTTAATGGTTAAAAAACCATACCCATTACCATCGAGTTGATTCCAGCTCACAGCAACCCTATAGGACAGAGTAGAACTGACCCATAGGGTTTCCAGGGAGTGGCTGGTCGATTCGAACTGCTGACCTTTTGGTTAGCAGCCGAGTTCTTAACCACTGCGCCACCAGGGCTCCATTTTAATGGTTGCATTTTAAATTCTAATATGCATAAATATAAAAAATCTAAAACAATAAAAATATCCCCTTTCAGGACTGTACTAAGAGTTTCGAATACTTTAAGTCAGTTCCCTTTCCCTGCTTAGTCTTGCTGTTGTCCAGTATCTTAGGTCTGTCTCGTTTCTTAATCACAGAAATTAAACATTTAAAAAATATTTTTATTATATGAATTTCAGATGTACATAAAATTTTCAAAAAAAAAAAATAATACAAGAAACTCCCATATACCTTTACCCAGATTCTCCAGTTGTTTATGTTTTGCCCCATTTGCTTTACCATTCTCTTCATCTGCCCCCTCTCCCTCCATCTCTTTTTCTCTCCATTCTGTCTTTCTTCTTCTCTACCCTATTTAAGAGCAATTTGGAAAGTTGGGGACATCATTCGCCTTAATTACTAAATAATGTGTATTTCATAAGAACAAGGGCATTCTCTTACATAACCAAAGTAAAATTACCCAAAGCAAGAGATTTAAATTTTGTACAACACTATTATGCCACAGTCCACATTCATATTTGGTCAGTTGTCTCAATAGTGTCCTTGTAGCTATCCCCTCCCCTTATCCAGGATCTAATCAAAAATTTTATCGCATTTAGTTGTCATGTTTCTGTAGGCACATTTAATCTGGAACAGTTCCTCAGACTTGCTTTGTCTTGCTTGACCTTGAAATTTTTGAAGGCCAATTAATTTGTAGAATGTTCCTCAATTTGTCTTTTCATGAGGTTTGTTGATGGTTAGATTCAGATTATGCATTTTTGGCAGAAATAGCACAGAATTGATCCTATGTCTTTCTCAGTGAATGATATCAGAAGGCACATGATATTGCTTTGTACTAATATTGGTGATGATAAGTTAGAGTAGTTGGTTAAAATGGCATCTGACAGGTCTCTCCACTGTATGTTACTACTGTCCCCTTTGTAATTAATAAGTGATTTAATCAGTAGATACTTTGAGACTATGTAAATATCCTGTACCTCCTCAAACTTTCACCTACTACTTTTAGCAACCATATGTGATTATCTAACTCCACTATTTCCTTTTGTATTTGTTGTTGTTGTTGTTAGGTGCTGTTGAGTCGGTTCCAACTCATAGCGACCCTATGTACAACAGAACGAAACACTACCCAGTCCTGCACCATCCTCACAATCATTGCTATGCTTGAGCTCATTGTTGTAGCCACTGTGTCAATCCATCTCATTGAGGGTCTTCCTCTTTTTCGCTCAAGTATGCTTGTACATTCCATGTTCTGATTGTTAATGGGTACTTGCAGCTGTTTCTTCTCATTTTGAGTCATGCCACATCAGCAAACGAAGGTCCCAAAAGCTTGACTCCATCCATAACATTAAGGTTGACTCCACTTTGAGGAGGCAGTTCTTCCCCAGTCATCTTTTGAATGCCTTCCAAGCTGAGGGGATCATCCTCCAACACTATATCAGACAGTGTTCTGCTGCTATGGTTTTTACTGGCTAATTCTTTTCAGCAGTAGACCTCCAGGTCCTTTTTCCTAGTCTGTCTTAGTCTGGAAGCTCAGCTGAAACCTGTCCGCCATGGGTGAGCCTGCTGGTATTTGAATACTGGTAGCATAGCTTCGAGCATCACAGCAACATCCAAGTCCCCACAGTACAACAAACCGACTGATGGATTCTCACAGTTTCAGAGGCTAGAAGTCCACATTTACAGTGGCAGCTCCAGGGGAAGTCTCTTTCTCTCTGTAGGCTCTGGGGGAAGGTCTTTTTATCAATCTACCCTGGTCGAGGAGCTTCTCAGCTCAGGGACCCCAGGTCCAAAGGATGAGCTCTGCTCCTTCTTGCTTGGTGGTAATGAGGACCCTTTGTACTTATGAATTGGCATTTTATTTTAAGGAAGATCTTTCCCTTTGTTTGTTTGGTTTTTTATTTATTTATATCAGTATGGACTCATGGAAACTCATTTTATTTGATGGGTTATAATCCATTACTGTTACTATGTTGATATACAAATTGTCCCAGATTTTTCAGGTGGAAGCCCCCTCAAACTGACTCTCTCTCCTTTTGATAAGTCCCCATCATTCTTTGAGCGTTTCCTCACTTGCTGGAGCAAGAAGATGTCCCAGGCTCATCTTATACTTCGCTACACCGGTTGAAATTAGCCTCTATTCCATGTAACCTAGTTCCTTTCAGTGGAGAGTGAATTTATAACCAAGATCTGTTCACTAAGTGTGCTCATTGATAATGGTGTAGCTTTGTGTCTAGGCTCTTTCAACCGATAGAGCTAGGAAATATGTTTTTATATTTATGTTATAAAACCAGAACAGATGAGAGCAGGACTATCTCCATCCTTCAACTTCAATTTAGGGCGTAGTTTGACACCATGTTGCACATGACACAATGTGATACATCAAGAGATTTCCTGGGGTATAAAATGAGAGTATAAGCCCAGTCCTGGGGAGCTGTGACATAGCTGGCATAGGCTGGATAACTAACAACTAGACCTGTGGTTCTTAACCCTGGCTATGCCTCATAACTGCATGTAGAGCTTTTAAAAACACAGAAGCCTGGGCCCCAAGCCAGATCTGCTGAATATCACAGTCTAGGTGTGGGATCTTTGAAAAGGGTCTGGGAGGCAGTATAATGTAGTGGTCAAGGGTGAATGCTCTGGAGCCAGACTGCCTGGATTCAAATCTGGACTCATGACTTGGTAAATTTCTTCAGCTTTCTGTAGTTTCTCATATCTAAAAAGGTATGACTACCTCAAACAGTTGTTGTGAGAATTTAATGAATTACTGTAAGTAAAGAGCCTAGAGCACTCCCTACCATTTAGTAAGTGCTAAGTGAATATTGTGTATTATTATACCTATGTGTATTTAAATCTCTACTTCTAGTTTTCCTGCACAGGCTGACAATGCGCTGATATAAAACAGGCTCTGACAATATAGTTACCTGGATCAAGAGGGGCAGAGAGCAGATGATGTTCATACCTTTCTCAATGTATTTCTCATAAAATAAGTGCAATTACTGGTAAATTTTAAGTTTCAAATTCTATAAGGATGAAAGCAAACATTCCTAATCCATGCCCTTCTTTCCCATCTGCTTCTCTACCACCACGGTGAATCCACAGAGGCTTCAGTTCTTAAGCAGTCATCAGGACCTGACCACTGCTAAGACAACGCCTCTCCCTTTACTCTGACTACCCTCACGGAATGCTCTGGACCTTCAGATCTTACAAGTCAATTTAAAAAGTGGGTGCACCAAAATAGAGTTGCCGAACTTTTATTTTACTTAGCAAGACCATTAAAAAAATTATAATAACATCTACTGTAACTCTAAAGAAGTGGGAAGATTGTAATCTCAGGATAAATAATAGGCCTACCATAATCAAGTTACAACTATAGCTTCTCTCGCTGTCTATGATTGTAGTTCGTTTAACTGTGTACCTTTGTTAATTATGGATGGGAAAAATTTATTGCTCGTAGATATCACTTCCTTTGCTGAACCCCCACTTGCAATCATAATTATGGTATATGCATAGAGAGCCTTCTAGCCTTTAAATTTGGTGAATGCTGCTGAACAGGTAAAAAAAAGAATGCCATCTTTGATTTATAGCTAAGTTTTGGCATATTTATGTTTCTATAGCTTTACTTTTATTTACTAAGTTAGGTTTGTTTTGATAGTCTATTTTAGTAGAAATCAGCATAGCAATATTTCAGGATAGGAACTAACATACATCTTTCTATACAAGTATTTCTCATTTTAGTTAATGAAAATTCTGCCTATTAGGCACTGGGAAAGTATCTGTCAGTAGTTAATGCTAATAGAGACACCAGAGCATTCTCCCTGCTATTAATCTGTGGGTAATGGAAGGCCCATTTCTTAAGTACACACTGAAGAAAGAATAGAAAAAATACTGGCTATGACACCAAATGAATTGCCTTCCTCCCACACGACTGTGCCCTTGTAACCTAGGGCATGTAGAGCAGGCTGGCAGCCATCGCATTACAGATTTGAAAGTGCTGGAATCTCTCGGTCCTGTAGAGGGTTGCCTGATGGATTGGTGAGTAATGTACTTGAAGAGTGCATTACTGAGCTCTAGACTAATGGCCACCTCTTGCCCATGGCCTTTATGGTAGATCATTCATTGAGCTGCCTCATCAGCTTACTGCCAGTCTGTATCTGGCATAAGCACTGGCTGTTCCAAAGCTGATTAATCCCCTGGAAACGAGTCCATTGCCAGTCTCAGTGTGGGTTACACAAAAGTGAGAATGTTCTGGTGCTATGGGAGCAGCACACTTTTTCTTTAAATTCAAGAATTTTTCTTTTAGAAGATGAAATTAGCTCACCAACCACTAACATATGTGGCAGATCTCATATAAATTCAAGATATTTCCCATAAAATAAATGTAATTATTGAGGTATTAAATTCTACAAGGATGAAAAGCTTAGAGGACATATCTACAATGTAAACTAAGTTTATCATTCAGCTAAGGAGATATCACATCACAACACAACTCTATATTGCATTTTTATTTAGCTTTTCTCTTTCTGACATGTTTTGCTGATTTCGGGGGTGGGGGATAAAGAGTCTATACTTTTAATCTATAGAGTAATGTAGACTTTCCCTTAAAAGCCTTATGATATATTTACTATAAACAGCCACAAACAGAATGTGATGGTAGGATTTTATTCAGTGTAAACGTATGGCATAACATTTGCTTTTGATTTAGTATAGAAATGTATCTTGATATGTTTCTTACTGATTAATAAAATGGAAAAAAAATTTATAAATTGTCAAAGTAGACGTCTATACAGACTATAGATTTATTATACTGTTATTAATTATAATTAGTACATGTAAAGAATAATAACACATTAAATAGCTTAGGTCCCTTTGGTGCTTTAATCAGCACAAGGATATCATATTACTTCAAATTCAATTTCCTGAAATTAAGTGTGTGAAATAAGACACAATAAACAAAAGTAAATAATAGAAGATCATATGTAACTTGGGCCTTAGTACAAACTATAACACTAAGAGAATTCAGAGGAGAGGGAAGTTGACGATGACTGGAGGAATAAGAAACATCATGGAGAAGATGAAGGTTAAGCTGATTCTTAAAGGCTAGAAGGAGGTAGGCAATGGGGAGGGTGTGTATTACAGGGTCAGTAAAACAGCATGGACAAAAGCATAGAGGTATTAGGGAGTATGACATACTAACAAACTAGAAAGAAGAGAAGCCTGACCAGAGCAAAGGATATGGGTTTGGAATTAGTAGAAAATAAAGCTAGACTGAGACGACTTCTAATTCTGGCAATATGATAAACTAGGTCACCTAAAAACCCTCCCGCTATACTCACTTAGAAATTCTAGATAAATTGGAATTGGTGCTGCTAATTCAAATGCGCATGTTCAAAAAATGAGAAGACAAGCAAACAAGCGAAGGGATGAGTTGGAAACAAATACATACATACAGATGATATAATTATTTACATGGAAATGCCAAGCAATTCTAACAAAGTATTTAATAGAAGTGTGCAGTCAGATTACTGGATACACATTTAACAAGCAAAAAGTCAATTATATTTCTGTACACCAGCAACAAGCCACTACAAAATGTAATTTTAGAAAAATATCAGTCTATAATAACAGAAATTAGAAGATACCTCACAACAAATATAACAAAATTTTTAGAGGAGCTTCATGGAGAAAATTATAAAACTTTATTGAAGAAAACGTAAAGGAAGACTTAAATAAATGTATAGGTAAACACTATGTGAATGATAAGGCTTAATAATGTAATGACTTCAGTGCTTTAAAAAGCATTGTAAGAGTAAAGCTATAGCACTGATAAACGTCTAGATAGATAAATAGATCAAAAGAACACATTAGAGGGCCATAGATATATGGCAATATGATATATGACAGAAGTCACATTTCAAATCAATGTAGAAAAAGATGTGCTATTCAATAAATGATGCTGGGACTAGTGATTATTCATATGGAAAAAACAAAATTAGACCTCTACCTCATACGATGCTCAAGAATAGAATCCAAGAAGACTAAGGTCCTAAATGTGAAAACCAAGATTTTCAGAAACAAATACATGAGAAAAAAAAGTCTTTGTCTTTAGGATTGGGTAGGACTTTTTCAACAGGACATGGAAAGCATAAACATGAGTAAAAGCATTGATACATTTGACTATATTAAATTTTAAAAACTCTGCAACAAGCAATACAATAAATGAAGATAAAAGCAACAGATTGGGGGAAGTTATTTGTGCCACATATAATTAAAAATGAAATTGTATAGAATATATGTATTTTTAACTCATAAATCAAAAGAAGAAAAAAAGCAAAACCAGGCAAGACATTGGAATATGGAAAGAAAATGTTAGAACTTCTACGTACGTTATTTTTAATCTGAAAAATTGTAAGTAAAGAAATTACTGTGGAATTAATCCTTTCATCATTATAAAAAGTCTTTATGGTAATAGTTCTTGTTTTGAAGTCTGCTTGATATTAATACAGTCACATTAGCTTTCTTATGATTAGTTTTTGCATGACCTATCCTTTTTCATCCTCTTGTTTTTAACATCAGTGTCCTTATATTTATTTTTATCTCTTGTAAATAACATGTAGCTGACTCTTTTAAAAATTTTCCATTCTCACCATCTCTGCTTTTTAATTGGAACATTATCACATTTACATTTAATATGAATATTGATATGGTCGACTTTAGGTCTACCATACTTTGTGTTATTTTATTTGGGTTTTTTCCCCAAGAGGATAAACTCTTTCCTATGTCTAGCACTTGAAGAGGTGATGATTCAAATTTCACTAGAGATTGAGTTAATCTGGGACCGAACTACAGTTTTAATAAAGATTAATCTTACCTCTGATAGCCCAATCTTCATCTGCCAGGCTGCCTTCACTGAGCAACTAATTCTTTTTATCTTATCAGTATTTGCATGTAGAGAGGGTTGGCCTGCAGTTTAAGTCCAACTTTGTGTTTAGCTGCACTAAGGCCCCAGGTTCCAGGCAACACAAAAATGTATAAAATGTAAAAGATTATTCAATTCTTTATTCCTTCCACCTCTGCCTCCCCTGCTGCTCTTTCAGCAAAATTCATGGTGGGGGAAGGAGAATTATCATGCCAAGTAAATTACTAGTGTGTACGGGGCTCCTCTGTTAAGTGCTTGCCTGCTAACCAAAAGGTAGGCAGTTCAAACTCACCAGCTGCTCCATGAGAGAAAGATACAGCAGTCTGCTTCTGTAAAGATTATAGCCTTGGCATTTGACAAAGTCCAACACCCATTCCTGATAAAAGCTCTCAATCAAATAGGTATAGAAGGGAAATTTCTCAACATAATAAAGGGCATCTATGCAAAACCAACAGCCAACATCATTCTTAATGGAGAGAGGCTGAAAACATTCCCCTTGAAAACAGGAACAAGACAAGGATGCCCTTTATCACCACTCCTATTTAACATTGTGCTGGAAGTTCTAGCTAGAGCAATAAGGCAAGAGAAAGAAATAAAGGGCATCCAAACTGGTAATGAAGAAGTTAAACTCTCCCTGTTTGCAGATGATATGATACTATACATAGAAAACCCTAAAGACTCCATGAGAAATCTACTGGAACTAACAGAAAGATTCAGCAGAGTAGCAGGATACAAGATAAACATTCAAAAATCAGTTGGATTCCTATACACCAGTAAAGAGAACGATGAAAAGGAGATCAGGAAATCAATACCATTTTCCATAGCCCCTAAAAAGATAAAATACTTAGGAATCAATCTGACCAGGAATGTAAAAGACCTATACAAAGAAAACTACAAAACACTGCTGCATGAAACCCAAAGGGATCTACGTAAATGGAAAAACATACCATGCTCATGGATAGGCAGACTCAACATTGTGAAAATGGCAATTCTACCTAAAGCAATTTACAAATACAATGCAATCCCGATCCAAATACCAACAACATTCTTCAAAGCGATGGAAAAACTAATTATTAACTTTATATGGAAAGGGAAGAAGCCCCGAATAAGTAAAGCACTACTGAAAAAGAAGAATAAAGTTGGAGGACTCACACTACCTGACTTGAGAACCTACTATACAGCTACAGTAGTCAAAACAGCCTGGTACTGGTACAACAACAGAGACATTGACCAATGGAACAGAATTGAGAACCCAGATATAAATCCATCCACCTACAGTCACCTGATTTTCGACAAGGGCCCAAAGTCCATCAAATGGGGAAAAGACAGTCTTTTTAACAAATGGTGCTGGCAGAACTGGATATCCATTTGCAGAAAAATGAAACAGGACCCATACCTCACACCATATACAAAAACTACTTCAAAATGGATCAAAGACCTGAATATAAAGCCTAAAACTATAAAGTTCATAGAAGAAAAAATAGGACCAACACTTCAGGCCTTAATACATGGCATTAACAGGATACAAACCATAAACATCAACACACAAAACCCAACAGATAAACTAGATAACTGGGATCTTCTAAAAATCAAACACCTATGCTCTTCAAAAGACTTCCCCAAAAGAGTCAAAAGAGAACATACAGACTGGGAAAAAATTTTTGGACAGTACAAGTCAGACAAAGGTCTAATCTCCATAATCTATAAGAAAATCCAACACCTCTACAATAAAAAGACAATCCTATCAAAAAATGGGCAAAGGAAATGAACAGACACTTCACCAAAGAAGACATTCAAATGGCCAACAGACACATGAGGAAATGCTCGCGTTCACTAGCCATTAGAGAAATGCAAATTAAAACCACAATGAGATACCACCTCACCCCGGCATTACTGGCACGAATCAAAAATAATGGAAATAACAAATGTTGGAGGGGCTGCGGGGAGATGGGAACTCTTATGCACTGCTGGTGGGAATGCAAAATGATACAACCATTTTGGAAAATGATATGGCGTTTCCTCTGAAAGCTAGAAATAGACATACCATTCGATCCAGCAATCCCACTCCTAGGAATATATTCTAGAGAAATAAGAGTCGTCACTTAAATAGACATATGCACACCTATGTTCATGGCAGCATTGTTCACAATAGCAAAACAATGGAAACAACGTAGGTGCCCATCAACAGATGAATGGATAAACAAACTATGGTACATACACACAATGGAGTACTATGCAACGATAAAGAACAACAATGAATCTGTGAACCATCTCAGAACATGGATGAAACTGGAGGACATTATGCTGAGTGAAATAAGTCAATCCCAAAAGGACAAATATTGTATGAGACCTCTATTGTAAAAACCCACGAAAAAATTCACATGCAAAATGTAACAATCCTTGCTGGTTACCAGGGATGGGGGGGGGGAATACTAAATAGGCAATAGATAAGTGGTATCTTGGGTGAGAGGTGAGACAGTACACAGTACAAGGGAAACTAACACAACCTGCACAAGGAAAGGTCATGGAGGCCCCAAGGACACATCCAAACTCCCCGAGGGACTGAGTTGTTGGACGGAGGTCTCTGGGGACCATGGTCTCGGGGAACATCTAGCTCAATTGGCATGACACTACTTATAAAGATAATGCTCTACATTCTACCTTGGTGAGTAGTGTCTGGGGTCTTAAAAGCCTGTGAGCAGCCATCTAAGATACTCCACTGGTCTCATCCCTTCGGGAGCAAGGGAGAATGAAGAGACCAGGATACAACAAAAAGATTAGTCCAAAGGACTAATTGACCACAGCTACCAAAACCTCCACCGGACTGAGTCCAGTACAGCTAGATGGTGCCCGGCTACCACCGCTGACTGCTCTGACCAGGATCACAACAGAGGGTTCTGGACAGAGCTGGAGAAGGATGTAAAGCATAATTCTAACTCCCCCCCCCCCAAAAAAAAGACCAGATTTACTGGCCTAAAGGAGACTGGAGAAACCTCAAGAGTGTGGCCCCCAGACACCCTTTCAGCTCAGAGGTTAAGTTACCTTCGAGGTTCACTGTTCAGCCTGGGGGTGGACAGCCCAGTAAAACTAAATGAGACTAACGAGGTACAGGAGTCCAGTGACAAGGGCCAGAAGGCAGAGGGGGAGTAGGAAGCTGATGATAAGGAACACAAGTTGAGTAAGGATACTGTTGATGTGTTGTGAGATTGTTAACCACTGTTATAGGGCAACATTTGTAGTAACTGTTAAATGGGAGGCTATTTTGTCCTGTAAGCCTTCATCTTGGGCGAGAATGGCAGCACAATTGGAAGAGCATAGTCAATGTCACTTAAATGTGTAAGTAAAAAGTTTTGAAATGGTGTATCTTTGGCTATGTGTATTTTCACCAAAAAAAAAAAAAAAAAACTGAGAATTCAGAGGGTGAAAATGTTGTGGGGTTGTTAACCAAAGTCATAAAACAGCATGTGTACTACTGTTGCATGAGAAACGGTTTGTTCTGTAAGACTTCACCTGAAGTACAATAAAATATTTAATAAAAAAATAAAAAATAAAGTACAATTAAAAAAAAAAAAAGATTATAGCCTTGGAAACCCTATGGGACAGTTCTGCTCTGTCCTATAGGGTCTCTAGGAGTTGGAATCGACTTGACGGCAACAAGCTTGGTTTGGTTTTTATGGGGCTTCTCCAGACTCCAGTCTGCCCCATCAGCCCTCACTGTTGCTAGTAGCTTGACTGATTTCCCCTGACCCACAGAGTCTCTTCATCTTTCATAGGTCTTTTTTCTGTGCCCACCCACATCAAACCTGGTATTTTCCCCTAAGGAACCTGTTGAAACTTGCTACACGCATTTGAAGGATTCCTTTTTCTGGCTATGAATTCATCAAAGATACCACTTTTTAATAGTTCCCTACATTAGTATGATTTTTATTTAATCTGTTTTTTTCTTATTGTTACCATGGGGCAATGGCCACCCATGACCTTTTACATGTTAGCTAGATGTGGAACTGTATTGTTTATTCTTACATACATTTTATGGCTAACCTGAGAATCTCATATTAAAACCAAAAAAAAAAAAAAAAGAAGAAAGATTAAGCAAAATAATTATAGGCAACTAGTTACTACTGAAGAACTTGAGACAGAAGAATGACATAATTAGGTTTATGATTCAGGAAAGCGTCCTAGCAGTTGTATGGCCTTTGGATTAAAGCAGTGCATGAGTAGAAACAGTGAAACTTGTTATGAGGTGATTGTTACAGTCTGGACTACAACTTGAACCAAAGCTATTGTGGAGGAATATGAAAAAGACAACCAATCTGGGAAATCACTGTCTGTGCCTATGGCAGTGAGGAGATGCAGTAGAATGGAGATTACTAACGGGAAATCAGATTACAAGACTGTCTAGGGCCAGTTTATGAACTTGACAGGAATTTTTTTTTAGCAGGGGTCTTTATTTATTTATTTATTTATTTATTGTACTTTAGGTGAAGGCTTACAGAACAGTTTCTCATTAAACAGTAGTACACATATTGTTTTATGACATTGGTTAACAATCCCATGACATGTCAACCCTCTTCCTTCTGGACCTTTTTTTTTTTTTTTTTTTTGTGAAAATATACATAGCCAAAGATACACCATTTCAAAAATTTCCACGTGCACCATTCAGTGACATCGACTACGCTCTTCCAGTTGTGCTGCTATTCTCACTTCAGATGAAGGTTTACAGAGCAAAATAGTTTCACGTTAAACAATACATGTTGCCCTATGACAATGGTTAATAATCCCACGACATGTTAACACTGTCCTTACTCAACCTTGGGTTCCCTATCACCAGCTTTCTTGTCCCCTTCTGCCTTCTAGTCCTTGTCCCTGGACTGCTGTGCCTCATTAGTCCCAGTTTGTTTTATGGGGCTGTCCAATCCCTGGCTGAACGGTGAACCTTGGAAATGACTTCACCACCGAGCTAAAAGGGTGCCTGGGGGCCATACTCTCGGGGTTTCTCCAATCTCCTTTAGGCTAGTAAATCTGGTCTTTTGTTGTGTGTGTGAGTTAGAATTTTGTTCTACATCCTTCTCCAGCTCTGTCCAGAACCCTTTGTTGTGATCCTGGTCAGAGCAGTCAGTGGTGGTAGCCGGGCACCGTCTAACTCTACTGGACTCAGTCCGGTGGAGGCCTTGGTAGCTGTGGACCATTAGTCCTTCAGACTAATCTTTTCCTTGTATCCTGTTCTCTTCATTCTCCCTTGCTCCCAAAGGGGTGAGACCAGTGGAGTATCTTAGATGGCTGCTCACAGGTTTTTAAGACCTCAGACTCTACTCACCAAAGTAGAATGTAGAACATTGTCTTTATAAAGTGTGTTATACCAGTTGAGCTAGATGTTCCCTGAGACCATGGTCCCCACAGACCTCCACCCAGCATTTCAGTCCCTCAGGGAGTTTGGATGTATCTATGGAGCTTCCATGACATTTCCTTGTACAGGTTGTGCTGGTTTCCCCAGAATTGTGTACTGTCTCACCCTTCACCAAAGATACCACTTATCTATTGCCTATTTAGTATTTCCTGCCCACCTCTCCCATCCCTGGTAACCAACAAAGATTATTACTTTTTGTGTGTAAACTTTTTCATAGGTTTTTACATTAGAGATCTCATACAATATTTGTCCTTTTGTGATTGACTTATTTCACTCAGCATAATGTCCTCCATTTCATCCATGTTAGGAGATGCTTCACAGATTCATCGTTGTTCTTCATCATTGCATAGTACTCCACTGTGTGTCTGTACCATAGTTTGTTTATCCATTCATCTGTTGATGGGCATCTAGGTTGTTCCATCTTTTTGCTATTGTGAACAATGCTGCCATGAACATTGGTGTGTGTATGTCTATTCATGTGACGGCTCTTATTTCTCTAGGATATATTCCTAGGAGTGGGATTGCTGGATTGTATGGTACTTCTATTTCTAGCTTTCTAAGGAAGCGCCATATCATTGGATAGGAATTTTTAAAAATTCAGTAGGTCTTAAAGATTTTTGAGCAAAGAAATGTGGAGATTGAAGTAGTATTTTTAAAAAAAATTAGTCAAGAAATGGCAAGTATCTAACAAAGAGTAAAATAAATTGAAGAAAGGTGAAATCAGCTGGGAAGGATGTTGGCATAATACATAAGGACTTACTGAAACCCTAAACTAGGGTGGTGTAGCAGGAATGGAGATGGAAAAATAATAATGATCTTAATAAGTTTATTCCTTTCTGTATTATGAAGGGGCACATCATTACCGCTCAAAGGATTAGTCTGAATCTGTGTCAAGCTTCATCCTATTCAAAGTTGCCATGCACTTCTAGCATTTGGTACCATAATACTAAGTGATTACTCTATGTGCAACAAGAGAGTAAAAGGAAAATAAACCAATTTAAATGATTAAAAGCTTGATAGCATCTGGCTACAATTAGAATCCAAGCTAATAAATGAAACCTCATAAATTCTGGAAAGTGTTCCCTATTAAAAGTACTTTAAGTGGGAACAGAATTATGGTCTCAATAATGCCAAAGAATAGTGCAACCGGATATACAATTAACAAAGGTAAAGAATTTTAATCCTGATTTTCAACGACTATCATGAGACTATTTTTCTAGATATAGTCTAACTTTCCTAAAAACAGAGGCTTTATCCAGTCTGAATATGAGTCCTTAACCACCCTGAAATAGAAAACATTGAGGCCCCTCCGTCTTCTCTTTATAGCAGGTTTCAGCCAACTTTTTCTATAAAGAACCAGATAATAAAAATTTTAGGCTTTGTGGGCCATATAGTCTCTGTTGCAACTACCTAACTCTATTGTTGTAGCACGAAAGTAGCCATAGACAATATTTAAACAAATGAGAATGGCTATGTTCCAGTAAAACTTTTTTTTACAGAAACAGGCAGTAGGCCAGATTTGCTTTGTTGACCATAGTCTGCCACCCTCTGCTCCACAGAGTTTGTCTATCCAGGAGAGTCCTGGAGGCTAACTCTTTTAGGATGATGTAGAGCAAGGCTCTCCAAAAGAAATATAATGTGAGCCACATATGAATTTTAAGTTTTCTAGTAGCTGCATTTTTTTAAAAGAAACAGGTACAATTAATTTTAATAGTATATTTTATTTAACCCTATATATCCAGAATATTATCACATTAGAAATTTGATAATGAAATATTTTATATTCTTTCTTTCATACTATGTCTTCAAAACCTAGTGTGTATCTTACACTCACAGCATATCTCAATTCAGACTAGCCACATTTCCAGTGTTGCATAGCTACATGTGGTTAGTGGCTTATTAGACAATGCAGGTCTAGAGACTTCATAATTATCCCACATCTAACTACTCCTCCAGGAAACTGACCACTGGTAAGACCATTTCTCACCCAGCTAGGTGTTCCTGGTAATCTCTCCCTTTCTTAGTCTCAACTCTTCAGTCTCATCACTAGAAACTACCTCAAACAGTGCTTCTCAAACTTTAATATATGTATGACTCACCTAGGGATCTTGTTCAAACGCACGTTCTGATTCAGTAAGTCTGGGACAGAATCTGAGATTTTGCATTTCTAACAACCTCCCACGTGGTGCCAATGCCTAATAGCCACATTTAAAATAGTTTTTTTAAAGTAAAATTAATTGTAATATATCTTGTTTAATATGTCAAAAATATCATTTCAATATGTAATCAATATAAAAAAGTATTAATGAGATATTTTACATTCTTTTTTTTTTTTGGTACACTAGGTCTTTAAAATCCAGTGTGTATTTTACACTTACATCACATCTCAGTTTGGACCAGCCACGTTTCAAGTGCACAATGGCCACATATGGCTAGTGACTACTGAGTTGACAGTGTAGCTCCAGGTTCATCATCATGGCTTGTATGCTTATCCCTGTATGGCTCTATACACGCCCAAATCTGACTCAGTTTTCCATTCTTCCTATTCCCACCAAACCCTTCTACTGTATTGTCCAAGATTCATGATCTGTCATCAGGAAATAAAAAAAGACCCTCTATCAACCTCTTCTTAAAGAATGTTCCTTTCAGCTTCTTGCTCTAACTGAAAACTGGTTATCCCTTAGGATAATCCTCTTCTGTTCTCTCGAGTGGTAACTGCTTTTTCTCATATCTTCAGGACCTTAGGTGGAGTAGATGTCTTCCTTCCTCCTCTTTGCTCCATTCTGGCCCTTTTTCCTCCTCCATCTCTCAAAACCCCATCCCTCTGAATCAGATGCCAAAAGATTATGTTACCTGTTATCCCTTCTTTTGTGTGGCCATTTGCTCAACCTCCTGGTTGAGCAATTCATGTAGTCAGCACCTGGCTTATAGTACTTCTGTTCACCTTCATCCCTCTCAACTTTCTCGGTGACTTCAGCATCAACACATTTATTTAATCTTCTCACCTCCACTAATCTTTTCCTCTTTCACTTCATAGCTATCCACTCTGCTGCTTCCAAAATCTAGATTTAAAAATCTATTTAAAACAGCTTTTTTTTCCAGCTCACTCAGATTTCAGTGTCCATATGCCAACAATTTTTCAACCTCATTCAACCTCTTCAACCTCCTTGTACCCACCCATCAACTGATTCAACTTCATTTTACCTCACTCATATCATCAGTCCTCATCTTTTTATCCCCCTGCTTCTCTTTCCCTTGTTATACTTGCTGGGTAACCCCACCTGGGTAAATCCAACATACTACCTACTCTGACCTGCACCAGAACAGCTAACCCCATTTAGCTGTTCTCATTTTTTTAAAGAGACCATTCTGACTGGTCTCATTTTAAATTTTTTACTGCAAATCTCAAATAATCCTCAGTATTACTCTCTTAGTTGATAATTTCACATCTTATTTCATTGAGAAAATAGACTATCAGAAGAGAACTGGCTCCTCTCACAACCAAATCTACCACTAATAACCTCTACCTTCCCTCCTATAACAATGAATAGCAGGTTGCTGCTACTGCCTAAGGCTAATGTCTTGACTTGGGAATTGGATCCCATCCTTTCTTTAATCAAATATTTGGCTCCTGCAATTTTACACTCTCTCTAGCTCATCATCCTTTCTCTTTCCTTTCAGGACCATTCTTAATGGTGTACAAAAGTGCTGGGTTGCTCACAACTTAAAACCTTTCTTCATCCCAATATAACCCTCCAACTAACCCCATTTCTCTGCTCTCCTTTGAAAAAAACTCATCATTAGAGTTATCTATATTTACTGACTCCTATTTTTTCACCACCATCCTCCATTTTGCCTATCTCCAATTAAGTTTTCGTCCATATCACTCCACTGAAACTCTCCTGTCAAGGTGACCTGTGACCACCAGTGTCATGGACTGAATTATGTCCCCCCAAAAATGTGTGTATCAGTTTGGCTGGGCCATGATTCCCGGTATTGTGTGATTTTCCCATGTGTGGTAAATCCTGCCTCTATGCTGTTAATGAGGGAGGATGGGCAGCAGTTGTGTTAGTGAGGCAGGACTTAGTTTACAAGACTGGATTGTGTCCTGAGGCAATCTCTTGAGATAAAGAAGACAGAAATGAGCAGTGAGACAGGGGGACCTCATACCATCAAGAAAGCAGTGCTGGGAGCAGAACACGTCCTTTGGACCGGGATCCCTGCGCAGAGAAGCTCCTAGTCCGGGGGAACACCAAAGAGAAGAAGGCTGACAGAGAGAAAAAGCCTTCCCCTGGAGCTGATGCCCTGAATTTGGACTGTTAGCCCACTTTGACCGTGAGGAAATAAACTTCTCTTCGTTAAAACCATCCACCTGTGGTATTTCTGTTACAGCAGAACTAGATGACTAAGACAACCAACTTCCAAAATAAATAACCAATTCTCAGTTCTCACTGTACTCAAACTCTTGGCAACACTTTATACAGTTTATTACACCCTCCCTTTTCAAATGTCTTTTTTGTTACTGGTAGTGGTTTCTGGTTATTCTCCAGTAACACTGGCTGTCTAATATCAAAATGGAGCTTATTTATTTATTCATTTATTTATTGTAGTTTAAATGAAGTTTACATTTCAAGTTACAGAAATTTATGCATACATTGTTATGTGACCCTAATTGCTCTCCCCATACTGTGACAACACACTCTTCCTCTCCACCCCTGCTTCCCCGTGTCTATTCAACCTGCTCCTAACCCTCTCTGCCTTCCCATCTCACCTCCAGACAGAAGTTGCCCATTTAGTCTCTTGTATCTACTTGAGCTAAAAGGCACACTCCTTATGAGTATCACATTATGTCCCACAGCCCAGTCCAATCCCTGTCTGAAGAGATGGCCTCGGAAATTGTTTTGGCTCTGGGCTGATAGAGAATCCGGAGGCTGTGCTTTCCAGGGTTCCTCCAGTCTCAGTCAGACCATTAAGACTGGTCCTCTTACTGGAATTTGAGTTCTGCACCCCACCTTTCTCCTGCTCCATCAGGGACTCTCTGATGTGTTTCCTGTCATGGCAGTCATTGGTGGTAGCTGGGCACTATCTAGTTCTTCTGGTGTCAGGCTGATAAAGTCTCTAGTTTATGTGGCCCTTTCTGTCTCTTGGGCTAATACTTTCCTTGTGGCTCTGGTGTTCTGCATTCTCCTTTACTCCAGGTGTTTGGGACCAATTAATACATCTTAGATGGCCGCTTGCAAGCTTTTAAGACCCCAGATGCCACTCACCAAAGTAGGATGCAGAACATTTTCTTAATAACCTTTGTTATGCCAGTTGACCTAGATGTCCCCTGAAAGCATGGTCCCCAGATCCCTACCTCTGCTACTCTGTCCCTCAAAGTGTTTGATTGTATTCAGGAAACTTCTTAGCTTTGGTTTAGTCCAGTTGTACTGACTTCCCCTGTAGTGTGTGTTGTCCTTCCCTTCACCTAAGACAATACTTGTCTACTATCTATTTAGTGAATTACACTCACCCTTGTAACCATCAAAGAATGTTTTCTTCTGTGTTTAAACCTTTTCTTGAGTTCTTCTAATAGTGGTCTTATACAATATTTGTCCTTCTGTGACTGATTAAATTCAATCAGCGTAATACCCTCCAGATTTCTCCATGTTGCAAGATGTTTCACAGCTTCATCATTGTTCTTTACTGTTGTGTAGTATTCCATTGTGTGGATATACCATCATTTGTTTATCCATTCGTCTGTTGATAGGCACCTAGGTTGTTTCCATCTTTTTGCTATTGTGAACAGTGCTGCAGTGAACATGGGTGTGCATATATCTATTCGTGTGATGGCTCTTATTTCTCTAGGGTATAGTCCAAGGAGCGGGATAGCTTCATCGTATGGTACTTCTATTTCTAGCTTTCTAAGGAAGCGCCAAATCAATTTCCAAAGTGGTTGTACCATTTTACATTCCCACCAACAGTGTGTAAGTGTTCCAGTCTCTCCACAATCTCTCCAGCATTTATTATTTTGTGTTTTTTGGATTAATGCTAGCCTAGCCTTCTTGGGGTGAAATGATATCCCATTGTAGTTCTGATCTGCATTTCTCTAATAGCTAATGATCATGAGCATTTCTTAATGTGTCTGTTAGCCACCTGAATATCTTCTTTGGCGAAGTGCCTGTTCATATCCTTTGCCCATTTTCTAATTGGGTTATTTGTCTTTTTACTGTTGCGGTTTTGCAGTATCTTGTAGATTTTAGAGATTAGATGCTGATCAGATTTGTCGTAGCCAAAAATTTTTTCCCAGTCTGTAGGTTGTCTTTTGACTCTTTTGGGGAAGTCTTTTGATGAGCATAAGTGTTTGATTTTTAGGAGCTCCCAGTTATCTAGTCTCTTTTCTGGTGCTTATGCATTGTTACTTATGGTTCGTATTGTGTTTATGCCATGTATTAGGGCTCCTAGCGTTTTCTCTATATTTTCTTCCACGATCTTTGTCTTTTTCAATTTTATATTTAAGTCTTTGATCCATTTTGAGTTAGTTTTTGTGTATGGTGTCAGGTATGGGTCTTGTTTCAGTTTTTTGCAGATGGATATCCAGTTATGCCAGCACCATTTGTTAACGGACTTTGGGCCTTTGTCAAATATCAGCTGCTCATAGGTGGATAAATTAATGTCTAGATTCTCAATTCTGTTCCATTGATATATGTATCTGTTTTTGTACCAGTACCAGGCTGTTTTGACTACCGTGGTGGTATAATAGGTTCTAAAATCAGGTACTGTGAGGCCTCCCACTTTGTTCTTCTTCTTGAGTAATGCTTTACTTATTTGGGGCCTCTTCCCTTTCCATATAAAGTTGGTGATTTGTTTCTCCATCTCATTAGAAAATGCCGGTGGAATTTGGATTGGAATTGCATTGTATCCGTAGATCGCATTGGGTAGAATTGACATTTTCACAATGTTGAGTCTACCTATCCACGAGCAAGGTATGTTCTTCCACTTACGCAGGTCTCTTCTGGTTTCTTGCAGTAGTGTCTTGTATTTTTTTTTTTTATTGTACTTTAGATGAAGGTTTACAAATAGTTTCTCATTAAACAGTAAGTACAGATATTGTTTTATGACATTGGTTAAGAACTCCACGATGTGTCAACACTCTCCCTTCTTGACCTTGAGGACCTTTTTCTTGGTGAAAATATACATAGCCAATGTTACACCATTTCAAAAGTTTCTACATGTACAATTCAGTGACATTGATTACATTCTTCCAGCTGTGCTGCTATTCTCACTATCCTTTTCCAAATTATTCCATCACGATTATCTTCAACTCACTGTCACCTAGGCTTCCCATCAAACCTTTTGAGTTGCTGTTGTCACATAGATTATTTTTTTTTTGGACCTTGGATGAAGGTTTGCAAAACAAATAGTTTCTTATTAAACAGTTAGTACACATATTGCCTGATGACAATGGTTAACAAACCCACGATACGTCAACACTGTCCCTTCTCAACCTTGAGTTCCCTGTCACCAGCTTTCCTGTCCCCTCCTGCCTTCTAGTCCTTGTCCCTGGACTACTGTGCCTCATTAGTCCCATTTTGTTTTATGCAGCCGTCCAATCCCTGGCTGAACGGTGAACCTCAGAAGTGACTTCACTACTGAGCTAAAAGGGTGTCTGGGGGCTATACTCTCGGGGTTTCTCCAGTCTCTTTTAGGCCAGTAAATCCGGTCTTTTTTGTGTGTGTTAGAATTTTGTTCTACATCCTTCTCCAGCTCTGTCCAGAATCCTCTGTTGTGATCCCAGTCAGAGCAGTCAGTGGTGGTAGCTGGGCACCATCTAGCTATACTGGATTCAGTCAGGTGGAGGCCTTGGTAGCTGTGGTCCATTAGTCCTTTGGACTAATCTTTTCCTTGTATCTGTTCTCTTCATTCTCCCTTGCTCCCAAAGGGGTGAGACCAGTGGAGTATCTTAGATGGCTGCTTACAGGTTTTTAAGACCCCAGACGCTACTCACCAAGGTAGAATGTAAAACATTGTCTTTATAAAGTGTGTTATGCCAATTGAGCTAGATGTTCCCCAAGACCATGGTCCCCACAGCCCTCCACCCAACAATTCAGTCCCTCAGGGAGTGTGGATGTATCTATGGAGCTTCCATGACCTTTCCTTGTACAGGTTGTGCTGGTTTCCCCAGAATTGTGTACTATCTCACCCTTCACCAATGATACCACTTATCTATTGCCTATTTAGTATCCCCCCCCCCCCGCCACCCTTCCCATCCCTGGTAACCAACAAAGATTGTTACTTTTTTGTGTAAACTTTTTCATGGGTTTTTATAATAGAGGTCTCATACAATATTTGCCCTTTTGTGATTGACTTATTTCACTCAGCATAATGTCCTCCAGTTTCATCCATGTTATGAGATGCTTAACAGAGTCCTCATTGTTCTTTATCATAGTGAAGTACTCCACTGTGTGCACGTACCATAGTTTTTTTACCCATTCATCTGTTGATGGGCATCTAGGTTGTCTCCATCTTTTGCTATTGTGAACAGTGCTTTAATGAATATGGGTGTGCATATATCTATTACTTGTGATGGCTCTTATTTCTCTAGGATATATTCCTAGGAGTGGGATTACATTTTGTAGTGCTTTTTTTTTTTTTTTTTTTTTTTTTTTTTTTGTGGTGCTGGCATTTTCTTTGTTCCTCTTACTTTCCTGTGCTGAGTTCCTTTTGTTTGTGGATTTTTTTTTTTTCATTTCTTTTGTTTTTGTAGGTTTTGTTTTTACTGAGACTTGATGTTTTTCTTCTTTATTTTGATGAGTAGGTTTGTTAACTTTCTTTGTGGTTACCTTGAAATTTACCCTTATCTTCCTGGATTTGTACCAGTCTATTATTACTTGGTATCACTTGACTTCCTCTCCATTAGAAGGTTCTATACCTACACCATTTACTCCCTCCTTTATTGTTCTGATGTTGTTGTCATTTACAGATTAACCTCTCTGGTTCCCTATTGTAATTCTCTTGGTTTTGCATAGTCCTTAAGAGTTCATTTCCTAGGTTGATATCTGGCTAGTACAATCCTGGGTCCTATATTCAGCCTGTGGTCTGATATTGTTTGTTCTCAAGGACTTCCTTGAATAAGTCTTGTAAGTTTGGTTTGGTTTTTACATAGTCCCTTAATTTCTGTTTATCTGGAAATGACCTAATTTCACCATCATATTTGAATGAGAGTTTTCCAGGATATATTATTCTTGGCTGGCAATTTTTTTCTTTCAGGGTTTTCTGTATGTCATCCCACTGCATTCTTGCCTGCATGGTTTCTTCCGAATAATCCGAGCTTAGTCTTATTGTTTCTCCTCTGTATGTGACTTTTTGTTTTTCTCGAGCTTCTCTCAGAATTCTTTGTCTGTCTTTGGTTTCAGTGAGTGTGATTATGATAGGCCTTGGTGATTTTCTTTTGGGGTCTATCCTATATGGGGTTCACTGAGCTTCTTGGATGGTCATCTTTTCACCTTTGATGATACTGGGGAAGTTTTCTGTCAGCAATTCTTCAGTGATCCTCTCTGTGTTTTCTGTTTTCTCCCTCTGTTCTGGAACTCCAGTCACTCACAGATTTTTGCTTTTGATTGTATTCCACATAAATCTCAGGGTTTCTTCATTTTCCTTCGTTCTTTTTTCTGATTTTTCCTCAGAGTTGTATCCAAGCGTTTGTCTTCAATTTTGCTGATCCTATCTTCCATCGTTTCAAACCTACTCCTCAGCCCTTCTATGACACTGTCCATTTCTGAAATCTTGTTGTTTATCTTTTGGATTTCTAATTGTTGTTTTTGTATGATTTCTAGTTGTGAATTTATTTTAGCACTTTGTTCTGGTATTATTTTCTTGAATTCTTCTATTCTTTTGTCTGTATTTTCCATGAATTTGTCTGCCTTTTCCATGAATTTGTCTTTTTTTTTCCTCATTTTTGTCTGTTTTTTTGCTTCAACTCTTGGATAATTCTGAATACGAGAGATTTGAATTCCCTATCAGTTAGGTCTAGTAACTTTTCTTCTACTGGAAGATCATCTGGTGTTTTATTTTGGACACCTACTGAAACCATCCTGTCTTGTTTTTGTAAATGTTTTGATATTGACTGCTGTCTTCAGGGCATCAGTGGTTATTTTCCTCGTTTATTGATTGTAGATTTGTTTGTTTTGTCCTGGTTTTTTGTTTTATTTGGTTATGTCTGAGCAGGAGGGCTGTGCGTACTTTGTTGTTTGCTCTTCTGTGGGCACCATACTTTTCACCTCCTTCTCCAATGGGCAGGGTCAGTCACTCAGGTATTGTACAGCAGGGCAGGTCCAGCTGAAGGGGAGTTGCTGGGATAGGTTTTTTCTGGACGTACCAGGGCTGACAGTGCAGACTGGGAATCAGTGCAGGGCAGATTCCAGTAGGCCATACCTGTGTCGCTTGGGAGTGTGATGTTCAGCACATGGTGCAGGCAGGCAGGAAGGAGGGGGTAGATTGTGATATGTGGAGATAAGATAGGTATGGGAAAGATGGGAGAGAGGAACAGGAGTGAAAGACATACATACAAACAAAAAAGAGTGCTAAGGGAGCTTGCTATTGGAGTGGAGAGATGAGAGACTGAGAAATGGGGAAAACAAAAAGAAAAAAAAAGAAAAATGTAAAAAAAAATGAATAAATCAAGAAACTGGAAATGAAGAAAGACAAAAAGGGATTAAGAGAGACGAAAACTAAACAAAGAAATGAAAAAAAAAAAAAAAAAACAAGAAAAAAGAAATGCCCCCAGGGATGTCCCTGTGCATCTGCGCAGAGTAAGGGACTAGCTTCCAAGCCACGTGGTACTGCCTGGCTAGAACGGGCTCCCAAGCTGAAAAAAGAAAACAAACAAACAAATCAAATAGAACAAATCAGAGCAAACAAAGAAAAAAGCCCCGGGGGTCCCTCCATCATGGCAGCACAGGCTGGGAAGCAGTTTCACAGTCAAGTGGTGTTTTGCAGCCTTTCTGGAAGAAGGAAAGATGGCGCACAGATTCAGGTATTTGAGAGAAAGGAAGGGGAGGTGGTGAAAGGAAAGGAAGAAATCTAAACAAGTGGAAAAAAGCAACACCAGCAGCCAACAAATGACACTCGGGGAGCTGGCCAGTGCGGGCAGGTGGAATCCAGGTGGCACTGCAGGGAAGCTCGTGCTTCTCGGCCAATAGACTGGCTGCAGGAAGTAGAGGAGGCTAAATGGGGGTGAAGAAGGGTGGGGGATGGGAAAGCCTATATTGTGGGCTACCAATTGTTCTGTCTCCTGCTGGAAACTCCATGAAGCTGCTTTCTCGTACTTCCTGTTTGCTGATCTCTGATAGGAGTCCAAGAGGGCGGATCTGTTTTGCAGTAGCTGATAGTGGACATCTGCATGTATCTCTCCTCGCACTCTGTTCTTGGTCGGTTTCTTATTCCATTCAGTGCTTGACTGAGTTCTTTATCTCTTCATTTGATGGTTAGGGTTTCAAGATTGATGTGTGACTCTGTTTGACTTAGTTTTTCTGATCTTTGCTGCAGAGGGATGGCATGGTGCTTCTGACAATAGCGCCATCTTGCCCAGAAGTCGTGTCTTGTATTTTTTACTGTATAGGTCTTTTATGTCTCTGGTTAGATTTATTCAAAAGTATTTTATCTTCACGACGGCTATTGTAAATGGTACTGATTTGGTGATTTCCTCGTCAAGGTTCTCTTTGTTGCTGTAGAGGAATCCAACTGATTTTTGTATGTTCATCTTGTATCCTGAAACTTTGCTGAAATCTTCTCTTAGTTCCAGTAGTTTTCTTGTGGATTCTTTGGGGATTTCTGTGTATAAGATCATATCATCTGCAAATGCAGATACTTTGACTTCTTCCCTACCGGTTTGTATGCCCTTTATTTCTTTTTCTAGCTAATTGCTCTGGCTGTGACCTCCAGCACAATGTTGAATAAGAGTGGTGATAAAGCACATCCTTGACTGATTCCCGTTCTCAAGGGGAATGCTTTCAAAGTCTCTCTATTTAGGATGATGTTGGCTGTTGGCTTTGTATAAATACCCTTAATTATATTGAGGAATTTCCCTTCTATTCCTGTTTTGTTGAGAGTTTTTATCATGAATGGGTTTTGGACTTTGTTAAATGCCTTTTCTACATTGATTGATAAGATTATGTGGTTTTTGTCTTTTGTTTTACTTATGTGATGGATTACACTGATTGCTTTTCTAATGTTGAACCATCCATACATACCTGGTATAAATCCCACTTGATCGTGATGTATTATTTTTTTGATATGTTGCTGAATTTTATTGGCCAGAATTTTGTTGAGGATTTTTGTGTCAATGTTCATGAGCGATATTGGTCTGTAATTTTCTTTTTTTGTGGTGTCTTTACTTGGTTTTGATATCAGGGTTATACTGGCTTCATAGAATGGGTTTGGGAGTATTCCATCCTTTTCTATTCTCTGAAATACCTTTAGTAGTAGTGGCGTTAACTCTTCTCTGAAAGTTTGGTAGAATTCTCCAATGAAGCCATCCAGGCCAGGGCTTTTTGTGGGGGAGTTTTTTAATATTCTTTTCAATCTCTTCTTTTGTTATGGGTTTATTTAGTTGTTTTACCTCTTTTTGTGTTAGTTTAGGTAGGTAGTGACTTTCTAGAAATGTATTTATTTCCTCTAGGTTTTCAAATTTGTTAGAGTACAGTTTTTCATAGTATTCTGTTATGATTCTTTTAATTTCAGTTGGGTCTGTTATGGTATCACTCATCTCATTTCTTATACATGTATGTGCTTCCTCTCCTGTTTTTCTTTTGTCAGTATGGCCAAAGTTTTATCCATTTTTTTGATCTTTTCAAAGAATCAGCTTTTGGTCTTAACTCTTTCAATTATTTTTCTGTTCTCTATTTCATTTAATTCTTCTCTAATTCTTATTATTTCCTTCCTTCTGGCACCTGAAGGCTTCTTTTGCTGCTCTCTTTCTACTTGTTCCAGTTGTAGGGTTAATGTTTTGGTATGGCCCTTTCTTCTTTTTTGGATGTGTGCGTTTATTACTATAAACTGACCTCTGAGCACTGCTTTTGCTGTCTCCCAAAGGTTCTGGTAGGATGTGTTTTCATTTTCATTTGATTCTATGAATTTCTTTATTCCATCCTTAATTTCTTCTATAACCCAGTAGTTTTTGAGCAAGGTGTTGTTCAGTTTCCATGTGTTTGATTTTCTTTCTTTCCTTTTTCTGTTGTTGATTTCTACTTTAACGGCTTTATGGTCAGAAAAGATACTTTGTAACATTTCAGTGCTTTGGATTTTGTTAAGGCTTGCTTTATGGCCTAATATGTCATCTATTCTGGAAAATGTTCCATGTGCATTGGAAAAGAAAGTATACTTGTCTGCTGTTGGGTGGAGTGTTCGGTATATGTCTATGAGATCAAGGTGGTTGATTGTAGCATTTAGCTCTTCCATATCTTTGTTGAGCTTCTTTCTGGATGTTCTCTCCTTCACCGAAAGTGGTGTGTTGAAGTCTCCTGCTATTGTGGAGCTGTCTATCTCTCTTTGCAGTGCTGTTAGAGTTTGTTTTATATATTTTGGAGCCCTGTTGTTGGGTACGTAAATATTTATTATAGTTATGTCCTTCTGGTGTATTGACCGTTTAATCATTATATAGTGTCCTTCCTTATTCCTTTATGGTGGATTTTACTTTAAAGTCTATTTTGTCAGAGATAAATATTGTCATTCCTGCTCTTTTTTGAATGTTGGTTGCTTGATATATTTTTTTCCATCCTTTGAGTTTTAGTTTGTTTGTGTCTTTAAGTCTAAGGTGTGTCTCTTGTAGGCAACGTATAGACGGATTGTGTTTTTTTATCTAATCTGCCACTCTCTGTCTCTATTGGTGCGTTTAGTCCATTTACCTTCAGTGTAATTATTGATAGGTATGAGTTTACTGCTGTCATTTTGATGTCTTTTTTTATGTATTGTTCACAGTTTCTTTGTTCCACTTTATTTTCTGTGCTGAGTCATTTTTCTTTATGTATTTTCTGTTTATCTTTCTCATTGTTGTTGATTTTGTGTTTGCTGAGTCTTTATATTTTTCTAGTTTTTTATTTTGATTTGTAGGATTGTTAGTTTCCTTTGTGGTTACCTTAATATTTACCCCTATTTTTCTAAGTTTATACCAGTCTTTTATTTCTTTTTATCGCCTTGACTTCCTCTCCATATGAAAAATCTAAGTCTACATTTTTTAATTCCCTCTTTTCTGTTTTAATGTCATCATCTTTTACATATTGACATCTGTTTCCCTATTTTCAGTGTTTTAGCTTTGATTTACTTTTGTGACTTCCCTATCTGGGTTGATATCTGGTTGTTCTGTCCTGTGTCGTAGTCTTGGGTTGTTATCTGATGTTACTGATTTTCTAACCGAAGGACTCCCTTTAGTATTTCTTGTAATTTTGGTTTGGTTTTTGCAAATTCCTGAACTTCTGTTTATCTGGAAATGCCCTAATTTCACCATCATATTTGAGAGACAGTCTCGCTGGATATACAATTCTTGACTGGCAGTTTTTTTCTTTCAAGGCTTTATATATGTCATCCCATTGCCTTCTTGCCTTCATGGTTTCTGCTGAGTAGTCCAAGCTTATTCTTATTGACTCTCCTTTGTAGATTACTTTTTGTTTTTTCCTAGCTGCTCTTAAAATTCTCTGTCTTTGGTTTTGGCAAGTTTGATTATAATATGTCTTGGTGACTTTCTTTCGGGATCTACCTTATGTGGGTTTCGATGAACATCTTGGATAGATATCTTGTCATCTTTTGCGATATCAGGGAACTTTTTTGCTAATAAATCTTCAACAATTCTCTCTGTATTTTCTGTTATCCCCCTCGTTCTGGTACTCCAATCACTCGTAGGTTATTCCTCTTGATAGAGTCCCACATAATTCTTAGGGTTTCTTCATTTTTTTAAATCTTTTTATCTGATTTTTCCTCAAGTAAGTTGGTGTCAAGTGGTTTATCTTCAGTCTCACTAATTCTGACTTCCGTTGCCTCAATTCAGCTCCTATGACTTTTTACTGAGTTCTCGAATTGTGAAGTTTTATTGTTAATCTTCTGGATTTCTGATTGCTGTCTCTCTTGGATTCTTGCAGCCTGTTCAATTTATCATTTTGCTCTTCTCTAATCTTTTTAATTTCCTCTATTGTGTGTTCTGCGTTTTGCTTAATTTCCCTCCTAATTTTTTGAAGAGTTTTGTATATTAATCTTTTGTATTCTGCCTCCAGTAATTCCAAGAAATTTTCCTCCTCTGGAAAATTTCTAGATTCTTTATTTTGGGAGCTTTCTGAAGCCATCTTGGATTGCCTTTTTATGTGATTTGATATTGACTGTTTCTCCAAGCCATCAGTAAGTTATTGTATTTATTTATTTTATGTTTACTTCCTGTGTTCTAGCTTCTTATTTTGTTTTGCTAAGCCCAAATAGGCTGCTTATATGAGCTAGTTCAATTAATGGCACCTTTGAAGCTCTAATGTCCTGTCACCAGTTGGTTGGATCTCTTACTAGGTATGTGAGCTCAGTAGTCTGCCCACTCCTCCTGAATGGATTCAGCGCAGGTGCCCTGGTAGATAGCAAGTGCATGATGTAGGCTCTCAGTTACAGTCCTAGACAGGCATGGGTGATTGGTGTAGGCACAGGCATCTGGCTGCAGCAGGGGGACACACTCTGAGCAAGGTAGGGGGCTGATGGCCACCCCTGAGTGTCCAGGAGGAAGGCGTGTCCCTGTTCCCTAGAGCGTGTAGGTGGGTGGGTTTTGCATCCAGACTATGAGCACCGAATGCTGTTGGCTGTAAGGCCTGGGGGGCACCTCTTATTCACGGGCCCCTATCGCAGGTGGCTAGGTGGCGTGGGTGGAGCCACCAATCCTCAGGCCCCTGATGTGGGTAGGTGAAGACCCTGCTTAATGGGCAGAGCAGGGTCAAATGTCAAGAAGCTGCCACTTCACAGCTGAAACAGTTGAAGTTAGACTTCCAGTATATACCCTGTTGTACTGCGGTAATGAGGGCCTATGCTGTTGAGATGGGGCCACACAAATCTATGCAGGGGGAAAGGCACTCAAAGTCCATGGATCCCTTATGCCTGTGCCTAGGCAAAAGAGCTGTGCCTATCCTGGATTTCTGGCTTAGGGGAGCTGGCAGTTTATTTTTTCCTGTTTGTTAATTTGTTCACTCTCCAAGACAGGGAGAATCATTCCGGGCATGTGACAGATCCTACTTCTGGCCCAGGGGACTTCGGCAAGTGCTGAAGCCAGTCTGGGATGCAGTGCAGAGTAGGGAGCGGGGAGGTAAATGAGAGAGGGGTTTTTCCCTAAGAGGGGTGTTTTTGATCCGCGCAGTAAGCCATACGCAAGTACTTATCTTTTGCCAATCCTGAGCTGCTTCTCACTGGTTCTGGGTGGCCGTGTAGATTCTCTGACACTGGGTGTCTCTTGGTGTGGAAAATGTGCCTCCCATGCACCGCTGCTTGCCTGCCTCACCGCTCACCCCCGAGCTGAGCAGGCCTGAGGAGGTCAGGCTCTCGCTGGGTCAGGTCTGGCAACTCCTTGCTGCTTCCAAACCATCTGTTCCTCCCCCTGCCACTCAGTCTGGTGCCTTCACTCTGCCTTTAATATTCAGGCCTCCCAAATTGCTATATAATTGATTCACTTGTTTTTTCGGGTCTTTGTTGTAAGACGGTTCACTGGAAGTGTCTGACTACTCTGCCATTTTGGCCCCGCCTCCCAAAATGGAGCTTTTGATTTCACCCTCAGTCTGTGCCCCCTTTAGTCTTCTGCAACTCAGTTAGGCATCACCATTTACTCCTCTATCCAATTCCTCAACCTGTTCAATAACAGTATCGTCAAAATATATCCTGAATTCCTCTACCTCTCACCACCTCCAGTGCTACCACCTTAGTCCTAGACACCATAATAATCTCTTGCTTGGACTTCTGTGAGAATCTTCTTTCTGGTTTCTTTGCTTCATTCTACTTCCCCATCCCCACCCCGACCACCCTGAATTTATGCTTTACAAAACAAATCTTAAAGCATATATGTATGCTTAAACCCTTTGATTGCTTTCATCATATTTAGAATAAAATTCAAACTCCTTACATGGCCTTCAAATGCCTTCTTCTCCTTGCTACTGCTTTTTTCTCCCACCTCCCTCTCCCCTCATACTCTACTCCAGCTACATTGGCTATATTTAACATTTTTAAATATGCCAAACTTTTTCTGATGTCAAGACCTTTACATTTTGTCTGGAACACTCATCTGCAAGATCTTCACATGGCTTGCTCTTTTCTATCACTAATGACTCAGCTTCAATGTCAGCTCCTAAGTAATGTTCACCCTGTTTCAAATAATCCCCCTTAACATTCTCCATTCTCTTACATAGCTGCATTTTTCTTCATAGTTCTTACAGATACCTGAAGTTATATTTTTAATTATCTGTTTATTTTTTATATTTTCACTCCTTTGCTAGAAAGTAAGTTCTGTGAGTGAAGGGACTGCTCATAAGTGTGTCTTCTGCATCTAGAGCAGGCCTTGGCACTGAGTGAGTACTGACTAAATGAGTGTGAAAGATTTCAGGAGACAGGTCAGGTGGCCAACGAAATCAGAATTAGTTGTTTGTGTTGACTTCTAGGGCTTACCTGGGCAATACGGAACCAGAGAGCCTTCTAAGAATGAAAGGCTCTAGTATAAAGTAATTCCTGCAGTATAGTCCATACGAAGGAGCTTTTCCCAGTGCTTGTTAGTGGTTGGATGCAGAAATTCACAGTGAGCCCTGCTAATCAGCTAATTGGCCTGTTTCCATCAGTAGTTACTACCTATTAGTTTCTGCTGCCCAGTCTCCACCTAACTTGCCTCACAAGAGCTTGCTTTTAAACTAAGAATTTTCTTTGCTTGCTTTGCCATCTCCTTGCTCGGCTTTTCTTTCGGCTTTTCTTTCTTTAACAAGCACAACAGCATGCTGCTGCATCTTCAAAGAGTAAATTAATTCCGTCCGCAAAAGGGTCAAGTGCTAGAAAGTGCATAGCCATGCAGTTTGCATGGCAGGGTACAGAAGATATGATGCTAATAAGATTCTAAGATGAGAACAGTAGACTGTCTCTGGGGATTCAGATGAAGGGGTCTGTAAAGTTTAAAAGAAATGGTCTCCGAAAACTAATGATGTCTGCTTTCCAATTCATTAATAATGTGGAGTGGGGAGATGGGAGTGAGATTCAGGCCATGCTTTGAAATATCAAAACGTAACGAGGAAAAAAACAGTAAGAGCAATCTCAATGGGGTCATAAAGCTGGGAGAAGGAGGCAAACTATAAGAAGATGTGGTGGTGCCGTATGGAGGGGAGGGAATCAATCTACCCCATGTGTGTATATTTATGTGCATATACTACCTTTATCTATACACAAGTAGATAGAAAGTTCTTCTGCTAGAAAAAAAATACTGCATCATTGATAAGGCTTTTGCAATTTTCATATTTAAGGTGACTCAGAGAGAATATTTCAAGTATTGTAAAAACACGTCTAAGGTGTCTGCCTTTCCATATCCTTCACCTCTTTGCATTGCATGCAAGGAACTGAGTAACAAGAACCTCAACCTTGTTTGTAGTTAATAGTGGAAGAAAAAACCCTCAGGCAAAGCCTAATGAACCAAGAGCAATTCTGAGCTCTCCTCTGTAATATCTGCCGAGGCAGTGTCTTTCCAAGGGCTGTCTGGACACAACGTGTGACCTTGCTGCTTTACATCATTAAAATTTCCCATTACTGGAATGGTGTTTGCATGGAGGGGCTGTTGTGCAGATATTATGGCTGAGTTTCTCCCTGATGCATTCGGAGTTTGTGCTAATAGAAAATGCCTCTCTGCCTGAACAGTTCCATGGAGCTGGGAGGTGTACAACAGCAGGAGAATTTAGCTTTGGCTTTTATTTTGACAAAGCTATTACATTTTGCAGATTGAGGTTATGGTCTTTCCTCCTATCTCTGTATTTTATCTGCATGATATTTTCTGATCTCCCTTTTAAACCCCCATTAGTTACAATTGAGGCTCTGGGGTGGCAGCCTGCCTTTGAGCCGTGATATCGTCAGGTTTTCTTTTGAGCCACTAAATAGACTGACTGATTTCAGTAGTGTTCTGTCGTGTGGAACCTTTCCAGGGGCCTAGCCTTAGAAAGAAGACCCTTGTGTGCCAGAGAGAAGCCTACGGGGTTACTGCAACCCCACAAGGGACTGACAATCTTAAACACAGTCTCATTCTCTGGGACCATGGGTTCTATCTGTCACCTCCTCCTCCTGAGCTTCATCCTGCAGGTGCCCGGCTGCACCATGAAGTTGTGGAGGTTGACAGAACTGGTGGCATTTTCAAGTCCGAGGCCCACCCCACTGTGCTTTACTATCCTCCTGGGAAGCTGCTGTCCTGGTTCTCTTGTTCCAAACTTTGTTTCATCCATAGTCACATTGTTAAACTTTAACACAACTCTGATCTTATGATTTTAGCAGAAAATTTCACAGTATTGAATCCTTTTGGCCAGAGGGGAAGGAATTATTTCAAAGTACTGGTTATACAGCTGTAAACTGTTTAGAACCAACTGAGAGGGAGAAATTCTTCGGACACTCTCCCAAGTCTGTAAGCAAACTACAATCTATTGAGAGGTTTTGAGCCAAAAGCCGGTCATTTCTAAAGCAAGATAGTGTGGCTTTTTCTTTCTCCATGACCCTCCTATTTTAAGCAAGCACAGTGAATTCTTCCTGATAAACATTTCTGAAGCTGGGAGGAAAGCACAGCCACATGCCTCCAACACTTCACTTTGTTCACCTTCTTGAATGTGTGGGACATGGCAGTCTAAAGTGGAGGATGTCACGGAGAGGGGGTTGTAGAGGTGAGGAATTTATTTCCCCAGGAAATCTCATTAGCAATGCAGTGCCTGTTTTTCATTGAGGTTTCTGCTCCTTGGCTTTGTTTTCGGCTGAGTAACTGAGCCCAAAAGCTGTCTGATGACTCACAAAAGGTCACACTGAGAGTTGGGGGCACGGACCAAAGCACACTGCCTACCTGTGATTGATGTGTATTAAAGCTGTCTTGAGCCACTCATAAACACAGCAAGAATCCTGTTCTCTTTTCGTCAGTGCTCTCGACCAAGACTTGATTTACTGTTTTGAAATCAGCTGCTCCTTCAGTCTTCTACAATAGCTTCTTTAATAGTTTATCATAACAGTTGATGACAATTTGGAAAAGCTCACATATTCAATATATTTTTTAAATTGACTTTGCACTATTCCAGGTACCAAGGCTTTATAAACAGTCTAATTGTTCCCTGAGTGTTTGCTGACCTAAAGGAAAGTGTTGATGAATCATACCCTCCTTTTCTATCTATGAGTGTATTGAGATGTGTATTCAATATTGTAGCAAATTACTGCTGAAAATTGGTTCCATGTCCCCGAGGCTACTTACCTCAAAAGGTGAACCGATAGAAGTACCTGCTAGAGAAGACTAAACGGCTCTATTTCTTGATGAGATTGCTTTAAAGTTTGTACTGAGAAGAGATCAAAATTGGATCAGAGTTTTATAAGTACAGTTTTTGTTCCAGTAAGGAAGAATAATAATTTACCTATACCCATTAAGTAGGTTTGTCGTTTTGATACATATGGCCATATGATAATGAAGTTTAAGACTGATATTAATATGACTGAGGCATTAGTTGAATAACCTTAAAAGAGGTGTGTACACAGAATACACAAGACTTATCTAAGACATAGCAACACTTAAAAATAAATCTCTATTTCTGATAAGTTAAATTGTTACCTTTTAATGGCCTGGGTAAGTTGAACTGCTCCCTGACCTCCCAATAGCCACTTCCACATCTGTGTCCAGGAATGCCTGCTCAGGTGATCTTCAGAATATCTAACAACCCATTGGGCAGGTGCAGCAACCATTCAGAATGGATTCACCAATCACACAGAACAGACACCAGCCACAAGCTGCTGGTGCCACTGTGCCAGAACATCCAACTAAACATCAGCCTTGCTCCTTATTCCTCTCCATATATACCAATTCTGCATATCCTTCAAGGCTCAGCTTATGTATTACTTCTTTCATGAAGCCATTCCTGGACACATAAGTGTACCGTTCTATGTCTTGATTCTGAATTCCTGGAATACTTACAGTCTGTGCCTCCCGATTGTCTTTAAATCGTGTGCTATCTTCTATTGTTACTCTCCTTGTTATGTCCCCCATAACACAGTGTTGTGGGCATGTAGGCATTTAAGAAATATTTTTGAACATTAATTGTTCTTGTGAAAATACTCACAGATAATATTTGAAAGTGCTACATTTAATGTGAGTGATTTGAATTTCCCTTGTGGACTTGAAAATTGTATCCGAGAAGCCCATTTTCTTTTAAAGAAGTAACTGGAAAAATTACATTTCATCCAAAAACTGTAGCATGACAACACTGTCACCAGCATCTTTTCACCTGGATTTTTTTTTTTTTTTTTTTTTCCGCATGTACTCTGCACATTTCCCAGATGATTAGAAACTTTGCTCCATTCTTTTTCTTTGGAAGGGAATTTTGGGTGAGATCTTCTACCATGATGGAAGAGTTCCATTTTTTTTCAAGAACCTATAGGGAGTTGTATATATTATATAGGAAGTCATAGTTGCAGATTTGAGCAGAATATATAGTGGTTTCTCTTCAGAATAGAAAAAAATATATATTCAGTTAAAATTATAGGAATTATAGAAAAAGTTTGTTTTGATTATATAGAACTGGGAACATTATTTTTTTCCCCCCATAGAAATGTTACCAAGAGGATCAAGGTTCCTATAACAGTGAGTCATCATCAAAGCTTCCAGCAAAGAGGGGGGCCTAGGTTCTGCCATGAGGGTTTTAGGAATGAAAGGCGGAGATGGATTCTCTGAAGAAGTCTGTGAGGGCAGAACGCCCAAAGCATTACATGTTGCCCCCAGATGATGCCTACTGTATTTTTTTTTATTTAAAATAAAGCTCAAGTGGGATGTAAGAGGTCTTGTAAAGCAAGTGTGAACAAGCGGGAAATTACCAGTTGCTTCTTGGAAGTAACTAGGATAAGCTGTTAGAACAGTAAGATGAACGTGAGAACAGAATTAGGAGAGCTAGTTGTAGTCCTGGCTCTGCTACAAACTCTCTGGTTGACCTTGAACTTGTCACTGCACCTCTCTGGGCCTATGTTTCCTCATACATAAAGTGAAGGATCTTACTATACAAAACAAACTGTGACCATCGTCTTTCCATCTCCACCCGAATCTCATTATGTCCTCTTCATGCTTTCTCTGTATCTTCTTGTATTCATTTCATTCTGCTGAATCCCGCCACTCCTTCCACTCCAACCTCTTCCTCTCAACTTCCCTTCCCCTCAGGCTAACAATAGATCAGAGAGGGGAAAATACTTAAACACCTACTGAATAACATGTTATTGTTGTTGTTAGTTGCTGTTGAGTTAATTCCAACTCCTGGCCACCCCATTTATGTGGAGTAGAACTGTGCTCCATAGGATTTTCAAGACTTGGGAACTTTCAAAAGCAGCTCGCCAAGCCTCTCTGTCAGGGGCCCCCTGGATGGGTTCAAACCGCCAACCTTTCATCTAGTGGTTGTGTGCTTAACTGTTTGTGCCACCCAGTGATTCCTACTGGTTATCATAGACCATATTTGTTTTGCTATAAATACATCTACGCTTATTATCTGTCTTAATCTGAAAGACTCAAGAACAGAGACTATGCCTTCTTTTGCTTATTTCTGTATTTTAAAGCACCTGGTAGATTTGGAAATTATTTAAAGAAGCAATGACATTAACATCTTGAATTAAAAAGTAGCATCCCTCTTTCTGAGGAGACTTAGTGGCACAGTGGTTAAAGCGCTCGGCTGCTAACTGAACTGTCGGCAGTTGAAACCCACCAGCTGCTCTGCCGGAGAAAGATATGGCAATCTGCTTCCATAAAGATTTACAGCATTGAAAACTCTATGGGGCAGTTCTACTCTGTCCTGTAGGGTTACTATGAGTCGGAATTGACTTGATGGCAATGGGTTTGTTTTTTTGGTTTTGATCCCTCTTTCTATTCTTTTAATATTTCTGGATGCATAGCAGACTGAACCAGATTAAAGATTGTTACTTGTACATATACTTGTCATCAACTCTGTGCTAGTACTAGTGGATACAGTTGCTACAAACCAACACTAATTGCTTTTATGGCGTTGCCAATTAAAGCCATCTGTCGCTGTATTAATTTGGTTTGAGTTATATGTTATTTCATAGTTAATTGAGAAACCACCCAGTTATATGCCAGTGTGTATGGGTGATTAGCCTCCCTTACAGAAATATAGATCACATTATTGCTTCAAGTTTACCGTTCACACTTGCTGTCACTGCTTATTTGAGTCTGGTTGTTGTAGCTCAAGACTTGGTATTTTTGTCGGTTAAGAGTACTCGTGCTCTCACCTGACATTTGGATGAATATCTTCAAAGCTCATTTTTTTCCATATAGGCACCTTACAGATTATAGAACTACTTCCGAGCTTGTGCTTTCATGAGTAACTTATGTCCTTAAATGTTATGTGATTGGATGTGGGGAAAGTTGAAAATAATGTTTTAAAAAACTATCTTCCGGAATCTGTCCTTTCCTTCCATAATTATAGGGTTATAGCCAACTACATAGCTAGTCATATTTCCTAGCCTTCCTTACAGTTAGTTATGACCCAGTGAATAACTTCTCTCCAGTGGAATGTTGTTGGGCATGATGCGCACCACTCCAAGACTGGGGCTTTTAAGAAATCAGGTGTGCCTTCTCCACGCTGGCTAAGGAGAAAGCGAGTTCTTGTGTGTTTTTCTGTTTTAGTGAGCAGTAAAATAAAATCTTACCCAGTATGACCCTAGCAGACTTCCTTTTATATCCAGAAGGCATAGCCATACCTACCTCTAAGAATAACTGGGAAATTGAGTATCTGGTTATTTTAGCCTCTATAGTTGGAAGGAGAGCAACAGGTTTGGTTTCTTTATTTTTATAATTGGAAGTGGGCAATGGAAAGGGGGGTTAGGAATGGGGTAGCCAAAAAACAGTGTCTACAGTAATGACCTGAATACACAACGCAGTAAGTTAAAAAGAAAAACACTGAAATAAACCCAATTGGGATGGAAAAAATTTAAATGGTAAAAGGAGAAAATAATGCATTAAGCAAAAAGTCCAAAAGGGCTAATTAATAAAACCATTAGCTGGTCCTTTAAAAGTCCAAATTAACAGTAAAACCTCTGGCCATTCTAATCAAGAAAAAATAGAAGAGACACAAATAAGCAGCATAAGACGGGATATAACTATAGTTAAAGAGTTTTATTTTTTGTTGTTTTTTTTTTAAAGTGTAAAAGAAAGCTAAATATGAATCAATGCCAGCAAATATAGAAGTCCAAATTAAAAGCTTGATTTTTCTAGAAAAATATAAATCACAAAAATTGACTGAAGATGAGGTCGTATAGTACCTTAGAAGAAACTGAAAGAATAATCAAAGATTTATGTCCTTAAAAAGCCCCAGACCAGATGATATTATGGGTAAATTATAGTAAAACTTAAAGGAAGAGATAATTTCTAATATATAAATTTTCCAAAATATAAAGATGGAAAGCTTCCCCATTCGCTCTATATGGCTAGCATAATCTTGATTATAAACCCATACCAATAATAATAATAAATAACAATAAAATATTCTAATTTAATTTATGAATATATGTATGTATCCCAAATAAAATATTAGGCGATCAAACTCTTCACTGTTTTAAAAGAAAAGAAAGTGTTTCTAAATGATACAGATTCAAGTTGTTATTTTATTTTATTGTGCTTTAGGTGAAACTTCACAGAGCAAATTAGTTTCTCATTCAACAATTTATATACAAACTATTTTGTGACATTGGTTGCAATGCCCGCAATGCGTCAACATTCTCCACTTCCATACCTCAACTCCCCGTTTCCATCCATCCATTTTTCCTGTCCCTTCCTGCCTTCTGGTCATTGCTTTTGGGCAAGTGTTACCCATTTGGTCTCATATACATGATTGAACTACAAAACACGTCCCTAACGTGTGTTATTGTTTGTTTTATAGACCTTTCTGTCTTTGGCTGAAGGGTGAACTTCGGGAGTGGTTTCAGTTCTTAGTTAAAAGTGTATCTGTGAGCCATAGTCTCGGGGATTCTTCCAGTCTCTGTCAGACCAGTAAGTCTGGTCTTTTTTTTTTTTTTTTTTTTTTTTTTTTTGTGTGTGTGTGTGTGTGTGTGTGTGTGAATTTAAATTTTGTTATACATTTTTCTCCCGCTCTGAGACCCTCTGTTGTGATCCCTGTCAGAGCAGTAGGTAGTGGTAGCTGGACACCATCTAGTTCTTCTGGGCCCAGCCTGGTGGAGGCTGTGATACTTGTGGTCCATTAGTCCTTTGGACTTATTTCTCTTGTGTCTTTGGTTTTCTTCATTTTCCTTTGCTCAGAATCTGCTGGGACCAACAGATGATTCTTAGATGGCCGCTCTCAAGCTTTTGATACCCCAGACACTACTAACCAAAGTTGGATGTAGAACATTTTCTTTCCGAACTTTGTTATGCCAGTTGACCTAGATGACCCCTGTGACCATGGTCCCCAGCCCTCAGCTCCAGTTACTTAGTCCCTCAGGGTGTTTGGATGTGTCTATGAAGCTTCTATGACTTTGCCTTGGTCAAGTTGTGCTGACTTCCTCTATCTTGCACACTGTCTTTGCCTTCACTAAAGTTACCACTTATCTACTGTCTCGTTAATGATTTCCCCTCCCCAACCCTCCCTTCCCTTGTAACCATCAAAGATTGTTTTTTTCTGTGTGTAAACCTGTTCTTGGGTTTTTATAATAGTGGTCTCATATACAATATTTATCCTTTTGTGATTGACTTATTTCACTCAGCATAACGCCCTCCAGATTCATCCATGTTGTGAGATGTTTCCCAGATTCATTGTTGTTCTTTATCATTGCGTAGTATTCCATTGTGTGTATGTACCATAATTTGTTTATTCATTCTTCTGTTGTTGGGCACTTAGATTGTTTCCATTTTTTTGCTATTGTGAATAATGCTGCAATGAACATGGGTGTGCCTCTGTCTATTTGTGTGTTGGATCTTATTTCTCTAGGATATATTCCTAGGAGTGGGATTACTGGATCGTATGGTCTTTCTATTTCTAGCTTTTTAAAGAGGTGCTGTATTGTTTTCCGTAGTGGTTGGACCATTTTACATTCCCACCAGCAGCGCATAAGAGTTCCAATCTCCCTGCCACCTCCCCAAACTTATTTTCTTTTTATTTGATTAGTGCTACTAATGTAGGGATAAGAGAGTATCTCAATGTAGTTTTGATTTGCATTTCTCTAATGGCTAATGTTTACAAGCATTTCCTCATGTGTCTGTTAGCCTGTTAGCTGCTGTAATGTCTTCTTTGGTGAAGTGTCTGTTCATATCCTTTGCCCATTTTTTAACTGGATTCTTTGTCTTTTTGTTGTTGAGATGTTGCAGTATCTTGTAGATTTTAGAGATTAGGCCTTTGTCAGATATGTCATAGCCAAAATTTTTTTTCCCAGTCTGTAGGTTCTTTTTTTTACTCTCTTGGTGAAGTCTTTTGAAGAGCATAAGTGTTTAATTTTTAGGAACTCTCAGTTATCTAGTTTATTTTCTGATGTTTGTGCATTGTTAATTATGGTTAGTATTGTATTCATGCTATGTACTAGGGCCCCTAGTTGTCCCTATTTTTTCTTCCATGATCTTTATCATTTTAAGTTTTATATTTAGGTCTTTGATCCATTTTGAGGTAGTTTTTGTGTATGGTGTGAAATATGGTTCCTTTTTTTTTTTTTTTTGCAGATGGACATCCAGTTTTGCCAGCACCATTTGTTAAAAAGACTGTCTTTTCTTCATTAAGTGGACTTCGGTCCTTTGTCAAAGATCAGCTGACTATAGGTGGATGGATTTACATCAGGGTTCTCGATTCTGTTCCACTGGTCTACGTGTCTGTCATTGTACCATTGTACCAGTACCAGACTGTTTTGACTACCTTGGCTGTATAGTAGGTTCTGAGACCAGGTAGTGTGGGGCCTCCTCCTTTGTTTTTTCTTCATTAATGTTTTGCTTATCCAAGGCCTCTTTCCTTTCTATATGAAGTTGGTGATTAGTTTTTCCATCTCATTAAAGAATGCTATTGGTATTTGTATTGCATTATATCTGTAGATCACTTTGGGTAGAATTGACATTTTCACAATGTTGAGTCTTCCTATCCATGAGCATGGTGTGTTTATCCATTTACGTAAGTCTCTTTTGTTTTTTTGCAATAGAATTTTGTAGTTTTCTTTGTATAGGTCTTTTATGTCTCTGGTTAGATTTATTCTAAGTATTTTATCTTTGTAGGGGCTATTATAAATGCTATTGTTTTCCTGATTTCCTTTTAAAAGTTCTCACTGTTTGTGTATAGGAATCCAACTGATTTTTGTATGTTGATCTTGTATCCTGCTACTCTGCTGAATCTTTCTATTAGTTCCAGTAGTTTTCTTATAGAATCTTTGGGGTTCTCTATGTACAGAATCATATTGTCTGTGACTAGGGATAATTTTTCTTCTTTTTTTCCATTTGAATGCATTTTATTTCTTTTTCTTGCCTTATTGCTCTAGCTAGAACTTTCAGTACAATGTTAAATAGGAGTGGTGATAAAGGGCATCCTTGTCTTGTTCCCATTCTCGGGGGAATGCTTTCAGCCTCTCTCCACTGATAATGATGTTAGCTGTTGTTTTTGTATGGATGCCATTTATTATGCTGAGGCATTTCCCTTCTATTCCTAATTTGCTGAGATTTTTATCAGGAATGGGCATTGAACTTTATCAGATACCTTTTCTGTATCAGTTGAGATGATCATGTGATTCTTTTCTTTTGTTTTATTTATATGGTAGATTATGTTGATTGATTTTCTAATGTTGAACCATCCTTGCATGCCAGATATGAATCCCACTTGGTTGTGGTGTATTATTTTTTTGGTATGATGCTGAATTTTATTGGCTAGGATTTTGTTGAGAATTTTTGCATCTATATTCATGAGAGATATTGGTCTGTCCTACTTTTTTGTATGTTTTGATATTGTCTGCTGTCTCTGAGGCATTGAGGTATTATTTTCTTTATTTATTGATTATATTTTTGTTTTGTTCTGCTTTTTTGTTTTGTTTTGATATGTCAGGACGGGTGGGCCAGATGTGTTTTGTTGCTTTCTCATCTGTGGGCATGATAGTTCTCACCACCTTGTCCAGGTGGACAGGGCCAACAGGCAGGGCAAGCCTACTTCCCTGTACACTGGTTTGGTGAGGTAGCTGAGGGAGGACTGGGTAGGCTCTGTCTGTCTCCTAATGTTGGTCTGGCAGTGTGGGAGCTTTCCCAGCCCCTCGCCAAATAGGCGGGGGTGTCAGATGGGAAGTGGTGAGGGTTTGCTTCCCACTGTTCAATAGCTGGCCAGTTGGCAGGAGGAGGGCAGTGCAGGCCCAGTGTGGCATCTGGCCTGAGCACCAGTGGTACTGTAGCCACAAAGTACATCAGAGGCCAGTGAAAATGGAGTGGGGGGTGGCATACGGGTATAGGTAGCAGGGAAAAAGAAAAGAGAGAAAATTAAAAAAAAAAGGTAGCTGGTGGGTGGGGGTGGGGTAGACCTGGAGGCCAGTGGGAAAGGGGGATAGGTGATGTACAAGGCTAGGTGGGAGTTAGTGAGAAAGCAGGAGAAAAAAATAAAATAAGTGGTGGTGCAGTGAGGATGGGGCAGACCCAGAGCAGTGGTGGGCTGGTGGGTCTCTAGCCACAGTGGTGCAGCAGGGTCCAGCAGCATGAGGGGGAGGTGGTGTATGAGGCTAGGTCCGCGAAAGAAGGAAAGTGAAGAACGAGAAAAGAAAAATAACAATAAAATTAAATTAAAAAAAAAACCTGGCAGTATGGTGGGGGCCAGCAAGTGGGGGCGGAGCAGACCCATGGATAGGTTGGAAGGGAGGGTTATAATGTGCAAAGCTAGGTAAGAGGGAAAAAGAAAAGAAAGAAGAGAGAGAAACAAAAGCAAAAGAAAAATTTTGCTGAGGGAGCCAGCCAGTGGGGTTGGAGTGGACCAGGGATGGTGGCGGGCCAGTGTTTCTCTCCTCAAGTGGCTTGGCAAGGCCTGTCATGAATGGGTAGAGGTGGCATACTGGGCTACGTAAGAGGGAGAAAGAAAAGGAAGAAAGGGACAGACAAAAAAAAAGGCTCAGCGGTAGCCAGCCAGTGGGGGTAGGTTACACCCGAGGGGATATGATGTGTGGGGGTAGATGGGAGGGAGAAAGAAGAGACAGAAACGAAAGCAAAAAAAAAAAGGTAGCACAGCGGGAGCTGGCAGGTGGGGGTGGGGCAGACTGGGCAGCCACGTGCTGAGTGGTTCAGCACAGCCTGTCGAGAAAGGGCTGAGGCAGTGCACAGGGCTAGGTGGATGGGAGAAGGAAAAAAAAGGAAGGGAAAGAGAGAGAGAGAAAAAAAATATGGCACTGAGGGAGCCCACCAGTGGGTGGAGTGGAACCAGTGGCCGTCAGCTGATTCTCTCTCATTGGGTGGAATGGCACAGCCTGTCAGGAAGGGGCAGAGGTAGCACAGGTGGCTAGGTAGGAGGGAGAAGAAAAGGAAAGAGAAAAAAAAGAAAAATGGTATTGAGGGAGCCAGCCAGTGAGCTGGTGTTTCTCTGGCCAGGCAACTGTAGCCTGTTGGGAATTGGTGGAGGCAGCATACAGGGAAGAAGGGTGAGGGGTGGGAAAGCATGTATCTCTGGTTACCAGCTGCTCTGTCTCCTTTTGTGAGCTCCATGAAGTTGCCTTCCTGTACTCCCTATCTGGGGTCGTTACTGGCTGTGCTCCAAGATGGCAAAGCTGTGCCACATTAGCTAACAGGGGATCTATACTCCATAACTCTTCTCTTTCTCTGTTCTCTGTTAGTTTTTTCTTCCATTTGGTGCTTGATCTAGTTCTTTAGCCCTTCTTTTGATGCTTTGCATTCCAGGATTGACATTTGTATCTGTTTTACTTAGTTTTTTGGGTCTTTGCTGTGGAGATATGGTATGGTGCTTCTGTCTATAACACCATGTTGACTCCATCTAAGATTCAAGTTCTCGAGCAATTAAAATTTATTTCTGGAATGCAAGGATAGCTTAACATTAAGAAATTTATTAATTTAATACATTAAATTATCAGGTTTAAGTAGAAAACCCATATAGTCATCTCAAAAGATGTCAAAAACAGTTTATCAACACTTGTTTGTAATTAAGGCAATTTTTTAAAGTCCTTAATAAGCTGTAAAAAGGAAAATAAATACCTTAATTTAATAAACGTATCTATCAGAAACTTACAATAAACATAATAATTAAAGACATTAGCAGAGATGGCTAACTATACCCCACTATCCATCCTCCTCATCTTCCATAGTAATAGAAATTGATTTTTACCTGGACTCATGGCTGTCTGAAATAAAAGCTACATTTCTCAATTTCCTGGCCACTAGGTGTAGCCATGTAACTAGGTTGGCTAAGTCTGGCCAATTGGCTATAAACAAAAGTATCATATGCAGCTTCAAGGAACTGTCCTTGTCAACAAGGATGAATTTCAAAAGCTCACAAGATCAAGTTACAAAGGCTACATACATGATTATACCAACTATGTAAATGTTGAAAAAAAAACACAAAATAATAGCTAGCGTTATAGGCACACATATAAATCATGAAAATATTAGTATATGTACATGAGAATGAAAAGCACACCAATATCTGAAGGAATGGAAAGGCAAAGGGATGGTGCTTTAGCTCTGTTAGTAATATCTCATTTCCTTAAAACTAACAAAAACAATAGCAGAAGAGTTCTGAACTAAATATGGCAAAAAGCTAACAGCTATTAAACGTGAGTCATTTTAAATAACCCAACATATTATTCTCTGTGCTTTTTATATGTGTATGAAATATTGCATAATCTAAAAACTGTATGAAATAAAGTCTTGAAGCAAAAGAAAGTCAAAATAAAATGGCAGCGATGCATGTGGAAAAAGGGAGAAGAAGTCCCAACCATGTTGCTTTGTTCGTTTTGGATCCTAGGATGATTGAACACATATAAGCCTCAGGGCTTGGCCTAATTGCCTCATCCCCTGAGTAAATAACGTCTCAAAGCAAAGGCTAAGGGTAGTCACTTTGATTTGTCATATCAATTCAGATGCTGTATTACTAGCAATAGATTATTAAATGACTACAATTAGAGTAAAACTACCCTTATATCTTTATTTACTACAGGTTTTTTTTTTTTTTTGGCTGAATTTATCTAATAAAAGTTAAATCGAGATAGCAAAAAATAAAATGTAATACATCCCATTGATAAACAGTAACAAGAAGCATAAAATGCCTAAAAATAAGCCTAACAAGAAATATGCAAGATCTTACATGGAACAAAACTGTAAAAATTTACTGAAAATTATGAAAGAAAATATAAATAAATGGAAAGATATTCTATGCTCATATATGGAAACATACAGTATTTTACAGATATTGATTCTTCCAAATTAAATCTATAAATTTCAATGAAATTCCAGTAAAACAGACTTTGATAGGCCAGTTCTCAGATTCATCTGAAATTTGGAAATATTTAAAAAAACTGAAAATACTCAAGAATCTCCAGAAATTTTTTTAAAAGACAATGAGAAAAGATGATCCATATCAGATATCTAAGTACATTATAAAGCTTTAATAATTGAAACAGTGTGGTATTGGCAGAACAGAAAAATAGAACAAAGGGCCCAGAAGCAGATTAAAATATGTGAAATTTTAAATTAATAAAAGTTGTATTTCAAATCAGTGAAGAGAGTAAACAATAATATATATAAAAATGTATGCATACATTTTAACATTATATGCATGGTTACACTCTAACAGGCACAACTATAAATTACAAATGGATTAAAGAGCTAAACATAATGAACAACAAAATTATAAAACTATTGGAAGAGAATATAGGAAAATATTTTGCTGTTTTGTGGTGGGGAGGCCTTTTTAACCAAGAAGCAATACCCAGAAATCATTTTTTAAAATGACAGTTTAGATTTCTTAAAAATCGAGATAAACTGGAAGAAAATATTTGCAACATGTGTAATTTTTTTAAAAGATTAGTAATCAGACTATATAAACCAAAAATACCAAACCAAACCCATTGCCATCGAGTCAATTCCAATTCTTAGCGACCTATAGGACAGAGTGGAACTGCCCCATAGAATTTCCAAGGAGCAGCTGCTGGACTCAAATGGCCGACCTTTTGGTTAGCAACCTGAGTTTTTAACCTCTGTGCCACCAGTGTTCCAGAATATATAAAGAGTCCCTAAATCAGTAAGAAAAAAATCCAATGCAAAAATGACCAAAAAATATGAAGAAGCAAGTAAAGAATAAGCACTAAAATGGCCAATACATACATGAAAAAATTCTCCCTATCATTAGTAATCAGGCAGAATGCAAATTGATAAAAAGGGAGTGAGATTTCCCAGTAGATTGTCAAACACTTAAAGATTAGTAATATTTGGTTATTAGCAAGAGCCTGAGGGAACAAATACTCTCCTACACCAATTACCTTTTCTACTTTCCCCCTTGATCATTCGAATCCTGCCACACTGTCTCCCTTGCTTTTCTTAGTACATACCACCTACCTGTCCACCTCAGATACTTTCACTTGCTGTTCCCTCTAACATGAATGCTTTTCCCTCAGCTATCTGTGTAGCTTGCTATAGTATTTCTTTCAGGCTTTTCTCAGAGATTGGCTGCTTAGCAAAGTACTTGTACCCCTGATTTAAGTATGCAACCTGCCATTATCACTCCTGATACTTCTTAACCTGCTTTATTTTCCTTCGCTATCTGCTGCGTTGGGTGGGTAGGTAGGTAGATGGGTAAGTAGGCAAGTAAGTAGTCACTGAATAAACATTTTTGAAAAAAAAAGAATGAAAAATGGTAAGAGTGTAAATTGGTGAAAATGTTTAGGAGATTTTGCATTTAATTAAATACTAAACTAGATGAAATATAGGTACTCTCTGACCTACCAATTTCACTTCTACATATCTGTTTTTAATAAATACATTTGTGCACAGAGAGAGATATGTATAAGTCGACAAGTATGCTCAGTGCAACATTTTTTTTAATAATTATATAAAAACTAATAAAGGAGAGGTTAAATAAAATATGGTATATTTATACAACACAGTACTATGTAGCTGTTACAAAGAATAAGATGGGTCTGTATATACTCATATCGAAAGATTTCCAAGATATGATGTTATGATGTTAAGTGGAAAAAAGCAAATCACTGAAAGATATCTAAAATGTAATACTAGAATGAAGAAAACTGAAGATGCAAGGGAAAGATCAGTCCAAAGGACTAATGGACCACAACTGCCACAACCTCCACCAGACTAAGCCCAGAACAACTAGATTATGCCTGCTACCACCTGACTGCTCTGACAGGAATCACAATACAGAGTCCCATACAGAGCAGGAGAAAAAAGTAGAACAAAATTCAAATTCACCAAAAAAAGACCAGACTTGCTGGACTGACAGAGACTGGAGAAACCCTGAGAGTATAGCCCCTGGACACCTGTTTAACTCAGTACTGAAGTCACTCCCAAGGTTCACCCTTCAGCCAAAGATTAGACAGGTCTATAAGGCAAACTATAACACATGTGAGGAATGTGCTTCATAGTTCAATCATGTATACTAAACTAAATGAGTACACCAGCCCAAAAGCAAAGACAAGAAGGCAGGAAGGGACAGGAAGGCTGTATGAATGGAAACAGGGAACCCGAGGTGGAGAAGGGGAGAGTGTAGACACATCATGGGATTGGCAACCAATGTCACAAAACAATTTGTGTATTAATTGTTTAATGAGAAACTAGTTTGCTCTGTAAACTTTCACCTAAAGCACAATAAAATAAATAAATAAAATATCCTAATTATTGGGAAAAAAAACCCTCTCTCTATGGGTATATATATACACACACACGTATATATATAATGTGTATACATATATACACATACATATATAAATGTATACATATACACACACATACATATACTTAAAAAAGAAAAAACCATTGCCGTTGAGTCGATTCCAACTCATAGTGACCCTATGGGACAGAGTAGAACTGCCCCCAAGGGTTTCCAAGGAGTGGCTGGTAGATTCAAACTGCGGACCTTTTTGGTTAGCAGACAAGCTCTTAACCACTATGCCACGTAAATACATACATATAAATTTAAAGTATAAAGGATACGCACCAAATTGTTAATAGTTTGTTAACTTCTCTCTGCAGAGAATAGGAGTTTGGGTATTAGGGAACTAGTGCAGGAGCATATTCTATATATGTCCGAATTGTCCTACTCTTTTACAATGAGAATATATTCATCTATTACATTTTTAATTAAAAAATAGAATGTCTCCAAAGTTATCCTATCCCAATGTCAGTGTCATTCATTTGTATCCTGAAATACTCTCTTGGGTGGCAGTGAATGAGATGAAGTAATGGTCAGTGTGCTGGGAATTACGTTTAGAAGAGTATCGTGCTGGGAACATTAGTTAGCCATGTGTGCCCCTGTAGACAAAAGGTTGAGAACCATGTTCATTTCCTCCCACAGCATTTAGAAACAAAAGAAGCCTCGTGTTGCCTTTACTGTGGTCAGAATATGTCAAAAGTGCTGGAGGAAGGTTTCTCTACAGTTTAGACACATTTCATACCTACAGAATTGCTCTTTATACTGTATTCTGAGTTAATTTTAAATAAATAAATGTTTCCCTGCTAACATCAGATATAGTGAAATAAATTTCAGAGCTTGGAGTGCATAAATGAGTAGTATGCTGGCAGACCCTTCTTTTATGTCTTGTGTGTGGATCAGAAAATATAAGGTATTATACAGCACAGTGACCTCACCGTCTTTACAGGCATTCCATTGTTTATGTGCATTCATTCTCAGTTGTTGTATTGTCTTCTTTCCAATTTATACATAAGCTTGTTTATGCTAACACATGGGAACACACGCATGCGTGTGTGTGCACATGCAAACACACACACTACCAGAACCGCCTGTCTAAATCCCATGCTTTTTCTGGATATGCATTACTTGACCTTGTGTCTTTTCACCGTTGACGTCCTTTTAATGACTACCCAGGGTTGGAAGTCACTGACCCATGGGCCAATGACAACCTTCTGGGGCAGCTCTGTTTTAAATCAGATCTGCTTCTCTTCCTCCTTTTCTTCTTGACTTGACAGGATAGAATTGAGTTGAGAGGGTATGAAAAGAAGAGTTACTTCTATTCAAATGTATTACTAATAATAGAAATAACAAAAGTAACAATAATGATAACTATATTACCAGAGCCCTTGCAATACACTTGGCACTAGTCTAGGCACTATATGGGTCTCGTTTAATCTTCACGGTAACTCTGTGAGCCAGGTACTATCGTGATTATTACTATGACCATTTTACAAATGAGAAAAATAAAGTTTAGAGGGACTAAGTAAATTGCTTGAAGGTCACATAGATAATAAGTGGTAAAGATGGGATTTAAACCCAGGAACAAATGTAATAATGATCAAGAATCTGAAAGAACTGAAGGTCTGTGTGAATTCATTTTCATTTTTAATGTTTTCAATTCATTTGATATTTTTAAATTACTAAAATAACCAATGCTTCTAACAAATGAAAACAGTAGAATAAAAAGTTGTGTCCCGGCAAGACTGATTACCCACCCTTTCTCCTACCACCTTGGCCACATCCCTCCACTAATGTCTCCCAATGAAACCAGGGTTAACAGCCTGCCGTGTATCCTTCCATGCGTTTCTACTTACTTATCCACCACAAAGGCATCCATACACTTCTATAGGGATTTTATTTGTGCATGTGTGCGTATACAGTGACTATGTTTCCTACAGTTCTCTTTGCCAGAATTCCCTTCTGGGCTAGGATTGACTACAAGAGAAACTTGCATGAGATTTAGAAGGCAGATATGAAACAGCAGTCATGTTTAGATTCGGAAGGTTGCTGTAGGGTCAGGTTCTGAAGCAGCTTATACACATTGTTGTGGATCTGCTGGTTCACCTGTTGCATAAGGACTAATGGACCACAACTACCAGCTCCCACAGGATCTCCTACCTCAATCTTCTCTTACTCCTGCTGCATGTTTCACTCCGTGACAAATGGCATCACCTTCCCCTGGAGGTCACCCATACCACTAAAGTTGGAGGCTTGGAGAAAGTGAAAGAGTCCTTGCTCTACCTTCCTTCATGTCCGTCTTTCCTTCCCGATTGCCTGCCCTGTAGACTTCATGCCCAATACTGGATATAGAGGCAAAGCCGTACCTAAACTCTTTAACCAGCCTCACCAATGCATAAGATCAAATCCCTGTATTAGATTACTTAGGCTATATAACTCCTAGAAATGCTGCTTCTCTGATCAAAGCCTGACTGATAGAGTGTGTTTGTTGTTTTGTTTGTTTTTAACCTAGACAGAGTCATGTTATTCTGCAACTTGATTTATTCACTGATAAATTATGGAGATTCTTACAATAGATCTAATTATCCACCACCCCCCAGCCCTATTTCTCCATGTATATTTACACACAGTCACACAAAAATACATCATATGTTCTGGGTTTGTTTAGTGATTTTTTTTTTTCTTTTTGTCCCTTCTCTCCATCTCCTGCTTTATGCCTCACGTCTACCTTCCAGACAACTTGTATTAACACCTTATGTGTCCTTCTGAAATTTTTTTCATGATCATAGATCCATACATGAACTAGTTGTGTAAGCTCTATTGCTTAAGTAAACTATACTTTCCCCCACCAAATTGAGCTACTAATTTTATCATACATTAAATTTTCGCATATATTATGATCTATTCTTGGATTTTCTATTCTTTCAACTGATCTGTCCTCAAGCTAATACTATACTGATTTAATTTAAAAAGCTGTGTAGTATTTTCTTATGGTAAAGATCCCACATACACTGTCCTTTTTTATATCTTTCTCGATTATTCTAGGACATTTATTCTTGCATATAAATTTTAAGATTATAATAAGAATCTACTTTTTTAAAGTTCTGCTATTATCCTAATTGGAAATGCGTTTTCTTTTATACTAATTTGGCAGAATTTTATCATCTTTGGTCTTCCTATCCAAGAACATTTTACCATTTTATCATCATTTTATCCTAGAACATGAAATGTCTTTCCAATTGCTTAGATCTTGTTTTATGTCCTTCAGTAAGATTTCATAGTTTTCTTCATATAGTCTTGTGCCTTTCTTTGTAATTTTATTTCTAATTATCTTCTAGTTTTTGTCACTGTTGTGAACAAAATATTACTTTTCCTTTATATTTCCAGTTCCATATTGCTAAAATATGGAAAACATTGATCTTAATATTTATCTTGTATCCAGCCCCCTTAACAGATTATTTTACTAATTCTGTCAGTCAGGGTTTAGTCAGAGAAACAGAAGTAGTACTATGGATTATAACACTAGGAATTTATTATAGGAATAAGACCTTACCTAGTTGTGGGAGATGTTCAGAAGTAAGGGTCAGAAAGGGGGAGTTGGAGGGTCAGAGAAAAGTCATTAACCAGCCCTTCTAAATGTGTGTGCATAGAAATCTGGAAAGTCAGCTGCTGAAGTAGGAATATGAAGGGGAGTTGGCAGAAAACTTTATGGAAAGCTGGAACCTCTGCAGAGCTCCCACTTCTAAGGTCTTCAGTCAAGCTGATGGTGGAAGGTCTAGGGATACTTTTGGTCAGCAAGTCTAGCAGTCAGGGAGAAAAGTTGGCATGGAGTAGGAGAGAGCAAACTGGAGTTCACTGAGCACCTCTACATCTGCCCTTCGTCTTATCTAACCCACATGATCCTCAGAGATTAATAGTTGCTGCTCCACTTCTGTCTTTCAAATCTCATGTGACTTCTATCTTTGGCCAACCCTTGCACAAAACCACACAGGGAGGGGCTTCTGAAAAACATAGTTCCCACTGTAACCTCATTAACATTGGAACAATCCAGCACACCTATCCTAATGGTTTCTTTTTCCAATGCCTATGCAATTATTTAATTTTCTTCCTTCCCTGCGTTCACTAGAATCTCCAAGATAATGTTAAATACTAATTATAATCAGTGTGCCTTCCTAGTTTTAACTGAAATGGTTTTAGAGTCTTGTTATTTAGAATGATATTTGTAGTGGTTTCTGATAAACTGCCTTTATCATGGTTAAGTAGATCCCTTCTACTTACATATTACTTATTAGAACAGACTTTTGAATTTTATCAAATGCCTTTTCAATATCTGATATAATAACTTTGTATTCGTTTTGGATGTGGTGATGCAATGAATTATATTGGTAGATTTCCTGATATCGAAATACTCTTTTATTCCTGGAATAAACACGTCTTGGTCATACCACATTGTTATTTTGATACATTGCTGGATTCCATTTGTTGCTACATTATGATTTTTCTTATGTATTTATAAATGAGATTGCCATTTGTAGCTTCTTTATCTGTGTGACCTGTGGAGTATTTTTCTGGAATGCTTCACAGTTAAGACTTAATAATTTGAATAGATCATTTGAAGCATTAATGGGTGACCAGCAGGATGAGGAAAGAAGAGGAGAATCAGTGTTCACTCTCATGACAGCTTTCCCATTGCTTGACCTCTGGTCCTGAGTTAAATTACTGACTGAAAAACTGATCTGCAGTCTTTCATGTCTTTCTCTTCAGCATGTAATGTTATTTCATTACATACTCATTAATGAGAAGGACCATCTGCTATGATGTTTTAAAGTAACAGATTTAATTCATCATTTATTTGGGGCTGAGAAGATAGAAGAAAGTATTCAGTTTCTAAAAAAATATTTAGAAGAGCAATATGCAGTGCTTTTCTATGTATTTCTCTGAATTCAGAATGAAATAAGTGCTATTTTCTGGCCATCCACTCTAAAAAGATTCTTCAACAAGATTAATATTTATATAACATTAAAAAGAGATAACTTTGATTCCATAACGAACTCACTAGGAATCCCAGTAATTTTTAATATTTATCCACTGTAGTGATTTCAATAAATTCATATCAAAGCCCGTTTAATTAACCTGATATTGTCATTCAATAAAAAATAAAATCTGCTACTTCATGTGTTGTCTAAACATGAAGATTTCCTACTTGAATTACTTAAAAAAAAAAAAAAAAGCAAATATCTGTGTGCATTTATAATTTGTACACTCTTTTTTCTATGAGGGAAAAAAAAGATTATCTAGTTATTCTTACACGGTTTTGTAGGGGACAAGTAGATATAAGCTTGTGGGGCTAAAACCAGGTTTGTGTTAGAAGGGCTCAGAAACGGAGCAAGGACTTTTAGGGGTCAAAGAATCCATAAAGGCAAATTGCTCTGTGCCTGCCTTAAGCTGTGATGTTAATATTAGTAGATAGGATGCTGTAGAAATGTGAGGGAGAAAACTATAAAAAAAGATATTCAAATTGCTGCAAAGCTTGAACTGAGTTCTTTTCCATTATTCCAGAATCACTACTAATGTAAGGGAAGCAGAGAAAGAGCTGGGCCCAATAAAAAGCCATAGGAAGCTACAGAACCCATGAAAATCCCAGCTGGTGAATAAAATCTATCATGTTGGCAAAACAGTGTGAGTGAAAATCTTTTAAACATGCATCAGCTGCAGGGGCTGAGTGTTGAGAAATAAGAGATTAAGGTGATGCTGGGGAGAACTGGTGGCATTCATGCTCACCCCTCTGAGAAAAGCCTACCTATACTCTACTGAGTCATACACTATTAGGGTGATAACACAGCTCAACCTCTAAAGACACCTCTTTCCTATGTGTAAAAACAGGGCAGAAACACTATGGCTCAGCTGCCTAAATCAAGTAGTCTCTAAAATGAATATTAGATATTAAATAGTTTTATTACTGTATTATTGAGGTTGTAACAAATCTAATTGCTAAATTTCTTTTAACATATTTTCCTTCATACTAAGCTGGCAATACAATAAAGATACTAAAGGTAGAATATTTAACAAGTATTTATTGATTACTTACTATGTGCAAAACTACAAAGATAAATCAGACTTGGTCCTGAACTTGTAGGACTAGAAGTTCATGTTCTTGTGGGGGAAGTAGACATGCATAAGTAACTGTAGCACAAAGCAGACTGTAACAAGAATAGTAACAGAGGAGTAGAATTCTACAGTGGTGTGTGTGGGGAGGAGGGTAAGGAAGAATGAATAAAGATGATAATTGGGAAAAGATAGTTTATGTAACATTGCAGTGTAGTCTAGGAGTTCTCATCCTGACTGATTACTAAGGAGCCAGGTGACCCTCAGCAGATCTCTGGGCTTTCATTTTCTCATTTATAAAATGAAAGGGTTATTCTGTAATGATCTCTAAGGTCCCCTTTCAGACCCAGATCTCTTTAATATTATCATCCTATTCAGATAGCAAAATGGCAAGAGTAAAGCTTTTATTACTATATTACTGGGGTTGTAACAAGAGTCCACAAGAAAACTTGTAAAGCTAATAGAGGAATTTAGCAAAGTTGCAGGGTACAAGTTCAACAAACAAAAATCACTTGAGTTTCTTTACACCAGTAATGAGAAATCTGAAAGGGAAATTAGGGAAACAATTTCATTTACAGTAGCATCTAAGAGAATAAAATACCTAGGAATGAATCTAACCAGGGCTGTGAAGGACTTATACAATGAAAACTATAAAACACTGCTGAAAGATATTAAAGACTTAAATAAATGGAAAGATGTTCCATATTCATGGATTGGAAAACTTAATATTGGTAAGATGTCAACCCTACCCAAAGCAATTTATAGATTCAAGGCAATCCCAATCAAAATTCCAACAGCCTACTTTGCAGAAATAGAAAAACCAATCCTCAACTTTATATGGAATGGCAAGAGGCCCCGAATAGTTAAAACAATGTTGAAAGAGAAGAACAAAGTAGGAGAACTCATACTTCCTATTTTTAAAACATACTATTACAGCCCTGGTAGCACAGTGGGTAAGAGCTATGGCTGCTAACCAAAAAAGGTCAGCAGTCTGAATCCACCAGCCACTCCTTGGAAACCCTATGGGGCAGTTCTACTCTGTCCTGTAGGGTCACTGTGAGTTGGAATTGACTCCATGGCAACAGGTTTGGTTTTTTGGTTTGTTTGTTTTTTTTTTTTTTTTTTTTTTTGGTATACAGCTACAGTAATCAAAACAGTCTTTTATAACATAGACACATACATCAGTGGAATAGAATTGAGAGTCCAGATATAAATATATCTATGGTTAACTGGATTTTGACAAGGGTGCTAAGTTCATTCGATGGGGAAAGAAGGGTCTCTTCAATAAATGATGCTCTTCAATAAATGATACTGGGAAAATTGGATTTCCACATACAGAAAAATGAAACAGGATCTATGTTTCACACCATATACAAAAACAAATTCAAAATGGGTTAAGGACCTAAATGTGCAAGCTAAAACCATAAAATTCTTAGAAGAACAAGCAGAGGCAATGTTGTCAGGCCTAGCTTCTGACAATGGATTATCTAATATAATAACAAAAGCAAAAACAGCAAAAGACTAAATAAATGGGACCTCATAAAAATCAAAAACTTTTGTTCATCAAGACTTTACCAAAAGCCATCTAAGATACTCCGCTGGTCTCACCCTGTCTGGAACAAGGGAGAATGAAGAAAACCAAAGACACAAGGAAAAGATTAGTCCAAAGGACTAATGGACCACAACTACCACGGCCTCCACCAGACTGAGTCCAGTACAACTAGATGGTACCTGGCTACCACCACTGACGGCTCAGACAGGGATCACAATACAGGGTCCCAGACAGAGCTGGAGAAAAATGTAGAACAAAATTCTAACTCACAAAAAAAGACCAGACTTACTGGCCTGATAGAAACTGGAGAAACCCGGAGAGTATGGCCCCTGGACACCCTTTTAGCTCAGTAATGTAGTCACTCCTGAGGTTCACCATGCCTTTCTACTTATTCATCCAACATAAAGGCATCCATACACTTACATAGGGGTTTTAATTTTTTGTGCATGTGCGAGTATGCGGTGGCTATGTTTCCTTCAGTTCTCTTCCCCACATTTCCCTCCCCTGTACGTTAGATATTGACCTAATCATGTGATCAACACTGATAATAACCTATCCTTATGAGTACCGAATGGATATTTTAACCTGTACTTAATTGTGTGGAAATAATTTCTACTTCCCATTCATATATGGATCCTCTTCTCTGTGCTTTTTAGGTTCTAGAAAGGAGGCAAAGATTTTAGAGACAGAAGAGACTATCATAGATACTCACAAGGCATTTGTCTTAAGGATTTGGAGGCTCTGCATCAGACAAAGGGAAAGCTCCAGTGAGAGTCAGGATGCAATCCCAGACAGGTGTCACTCCTTATTTAAAATGTGTCAAGGTCAGGTGCCTATGATATGTTCAGCTCTGTTCCAGCAACTGTGAAGACAGGGAGACTAGAAGGAAGAAAAACAACAGTTTAGTTGGGTACTAAGTATGGTCTTTGCTGTCAAGTCAATTCTGGCTCATCCCTGGTGGCACAGTGGTTAAAGCAAACAACTGCTAACAGAAAGGTTGGAGGTTCAAAACCACCAGTGGCTCCAAGGGATAAAGATGTGGCAGTGTGCTTTCGTAGAGATTTACAGTCTTGGAAACCCTACGGGGTCACTATGAGTTGGAATCAACTCAATGGCAGTGGGTTTTGGAAGTATGGTCACAGGATCCCTGGTGGTGCAATAGTTAAGCACTGGTGATTGGAACCCACCAGCCGCTAGGCGAGAGAAAGATGTGGCAGTCTGCTTCCATAAAGATTTCGGCTTTGGTAACCTTATGGGACAGTTCTACTCTGTCCTACAGGGTTGCTATGAGTCACATAAATCATAACATTTAATTCTGATAATAACTCTGTGAGGCAAGTTTTGTTAGGCACAGTAAATGGCAGGAATTGGGTTGAATCCAGGTTCAAAGCTGATATTCTTTCCACCATACACACTGCCTTTCATAACAGGTATCCCAATAAGTACCTTCCTGGAGGGCATTGTTGATATATAACTTTTATGTAGCTATTCTCTTAGTCCTGTCATATTTTCATCTACATGCCTCTTATTTCCCATCAAAATAAACAATTTACAAAGAACTGAATCTATGAGATTTTGCTTATCAGAGGTCAACAGACATTTTCTGTAAAGGACCAGATAGTCTATATTTTTGGCTTTGGGGATAGTCATGGATTGAATTACGTCCCCCCAAAAATGTGTGTATCAGTTTGGCTGGACCATGATTCTCAGTATTGCGTGATTTTCCTATATGTTGTAAATCCTGCCTCTATGATGTTAATGAGGGAGGATGGGCAGCAGTTGTGTTAGTGAGGCAGGACTCAATCTGCAACAATGGATTGTGTCCTGAGGCAATCTCTTGAGATATAAAAGACGGAAGTGAGCAGAGAGACAGGGACCTCATACCATCAAGAAAGCAGTGCTGGGAGCAGAGCACGTCCTTTGGACCGGGGTCCCTGTGTAGAGAAGCTCCTAGTCCAGGGGGAACGTTGATGAGAAGGCCGACAGAGCGAGAAAGCCTTCCCCTGAAGCTGACGCCCTGAATTTGGACTTTTAGCCTACTTTACTGTGAAGAAATAAATTTCTCTTTGTTAAAACCATCCATTTGTGGTATTTCTGTTGTAACAGCACTAGATGACTAAGACAGGGACCATGCAATCTCTTTTGCAACCACTCACCTCTGACAGTCACAGACAATACGTAAATAAATGGATGGGCGTGGCTGTGTTCCAATAAAGCTTTATTTGCTAAAACAGATAGTAAACTGGATTTGGCCTATGGACCATAGTTTGGCCACCCTTGCTCTATATCAGAGGTAGTCATTTTTCACATCTTTCAGTCCACATAGTTTCAGAGACCTGAGCTTATTCACTGTTCTGTCTCCTGTCACTCTCAAAATCTCCCTAGTCCTATATCCAGAAGTAACTCCCCAGGGTCCCTCAACATGGAAGTATCCATGTCTAATTACAGCTCAGCCTTGGAGAGAAGGTTGTGAGGCAAGGACCCAGGACTGTGCCCATTATAGTAAAATTTGTGTCATAAGAAGAATATTTATAAACGGCCTTGGACAAATCAGAGTCAGCACCCCACTGCCTGTATCAGAGGCGGCCACATGGTAGGAAATCTCATATAGAGGGTGGGCTCTCATTTCAGAGGATAAGCATCTAGCCTCCCATGCTGGTCTCGGTTGGAGCTATTGATTACATGGTAGAACAAGATGAGATTGACAGCACTTGAGTACCCAGTATCTAAATTCTGTGCAGGGAAGCTTGTGCCAGTCAACTACACTGATATACACTGCCACACTAGCATGTGTCTTAATTTTAAACTCCCCACAATTCCACCAAATTATTCATGTTGGCCTGATTTTTCCACTCTTTTTCTTATCTGGCATTTGTGTTTATTTGTTTTGTTTTATATGTCTGCGTAGCTGCTTTAGAGACATTCTGCCACCTTTCTGGACTTAGCTAGATCAGGGGAAGTAGGCAGATTGTGATTGGAGTCCTAATAACCTGTCAAAACAGCACATTTAAATCCTATTCGTGTTATTTTCTTTCTTTCCTATGAAACACAGATAGCCAGGAAACAAACAGAAGAAGCCCCTTGGTATTTTTTTGTTGTTTGTGTGATACCAAGGGTTTTGATGAACTGACCTTTGCAAGTTACATTGAGGCGGTTCAAGCCAGCATCAGGTGGCTCTGACTTGCTTAATGATTTGGCAAGGATCCGAGGCATTGAAAAACAAAACAAGAAGGGGGAAAAAAAAAACCTCAGATCAGCCTCCACCATAACAATATAATTATTCAGCATCTTATCTAGTTACTTAGTATAGGTTGTGCAGCAATAGAAATGGAAATAATTTACTCTGGCTACTCTGTGTTGCTGTTAAATCATTTATGAGCTGTGAAAGGAATTGCAAACTGTTGGGACTCAAAGGTCTCCTAACTGCATTCTCCCAAAAAGGTCTCCACCACCATCCCTGGTTCTATTTCATATTTTAAACATTTTCTTAGAGTGTGAGCTTTATTATCCATTTTCAAATTCTGCAAGCCTTACTTGTCTAGATAGATCACCATCAAGAAATATAGTAATGTGAAATAAAGCTACTTCTGACATTTTTATGGTGTATTATGTATGATGTAACATGATGTATTAAGCTCTTTGTAATAATTTTTAATTTTTGAAATAACTGGTTCTTTGGGGACCATTTAATACATAATTTTAAAGATTTTAGTCATTTCAGGTATCTTTTGAGTATCATTTTAATTGAGCCTCTGGTTCTTTTTGTCCCCCATCAACTGTGAATCAAACTAGGAGTTTGTCAAATCCTGTTGGGTGACAAATAATAGGTGAAAGAAAAATTGGTCCACAAGTCATGTCCAAAGACAAATAAGATTCAATTCCTGCCTTCAAGGAGCATATGGTTTATTAGGGAGAGAGAAGTATACATAAAACTACAAGACAAAGTAAAAACGCGGTAAATTTAGGAAGAGGCAAAACGTCATGGGAGTTGGAGAGGTAAAATGGATAATAATAATTACTATTATTGTAGAGCCACATTTATTTACTATGTGCTAGGCACTGTTTTTGGAGCCCTAGTGGCACAGTCGTTAAGAGCTTGTCTGCCAACCAAGAGGTTGAATCCACCAGCCGTTCCTTGGAAACCCTATAGGGCAGTTCTACGCTGTCCTATAGGATCACTATGAATCAGAATCAACTTAACGGCAACAGGTTTGTTTTTTTGGAAGCACTGTTTTTAAGCCCTGGTGGCACAGTGGTTAAGTGCTCGACTGCTAACTGAAATGTTGGCAGTCTGAACCCACCAGCTGCTCCATGGGAGAAAGATATGGCAGTCTGCTTCCATAAAGATTACAGCCTGGGAAACCCCATGGGGCAGTTTTACTCTGTCCTATAGGGTCGCTATGTGTATGTGTTTTTATATTTACCATGTATAAAAATATCTTTGAGATATAATCCATTGTACAGATGAGAAAACATATGCACAGAGAAGTTATAAAAGTTCAGCAAGGTTATACAGCTATTAGGTGGTAGACCTGGGTTCAATAACCAAGACAATAAAATGACGAAAGTGCATCCCAGTGCTGGGAAGATTAGGACAGAAGAGACTTAAGCAGGGAGTCTATGTAATGGGATCTTGAAGCAATCCATGGGGAATGACAGACACTGGACTAGAGTGGTAGCAGTGGGAATAAGGAGGAGCAGAGTATTATGGAGGTCAGGATTTCTATGAGATTTTCTAAAGGAATAATCACAAATGGAACTTGGTAACTGATAATATGAAATATCAGAAACGTGAGTCAAAGATACTGTGATGGTTAGAGTGGTGTGTCAACTTGACTGGGCCATGATTCTCAGTGGTTTGGCAGTTACGATGTAGTTTGGCAGTTGTGTGGTGATGTGGTTTGGCAGTTATGTAATGATGTAATCAACTCCACGATGAGATCTGCTATGAGCAGCCAATCAGTTGAAAGGGAGTTTCCTTGAGGATGTGGCCTGCTTCAAGTATATAAACGGAGGTTCTAGCAAGGTTCTTGTTCTGGATCCTGCATGCAGCTCATCATCATCTGGCCTCCAGTTCTTGGGACTTGAGCTAGCAGCTTACCTGGGATTCATCGGCCTCTGTAGCCTGTGAGCCAGCAGCCTGCCATCTGACCTGCTGATCTTGCGTTCATTAGCCCCTGCAGCTATGTGAGTCAGGAGAAGCCTCCAGCCTGATTCTTGACCCACGGACTTAGGACTTACCAGCCTCTATAACCACATGAGCCATTTCCTTGAGATAAATCTCTCTCTCTCCATATATATATATATATACACACCATTGACTTTTCAGTTAGCAGTCTATCGCTTTAACCACTGTGCCACCAGGGCTTCTTATATATACATTCATGCATACATACATATACATATATATATATATATACACTTCACTAGTTTTGCACCTCTAGAGAACCCAGTCTAAGACAGCTAACTACAGTATTTTGAGCTTGGATGAGTAGAATGATGACGTAGGGAGGAAGAATTTTAGGGGATTAGCCAGTCTCTCTGGACACCCAGAGCACACTGCACACACCTCTCCATTCCCAGCCCTCATCACACTGTACCTGTAATTATTTGTTTATGGATGTCTCTACCCCATTAATTCTGAGTTCCTTATGTTTCATGATTTATATGGACCCAGCACCAAGGACAGTGCTCTGGACATAGTTAAGTCTTTCATAAACATTCCTTTGGAATAAACTTTAAACATATTAATATAGAAGTGCTGACTGAATAGTCAAGAATCACTGTTTAGTAGGCAATTGGAAATATGCAATAAACATTTTAGAGTGATATCAGGGCTCTGTAAGTATATTTTGGTTATCAGAAAGAAACAGTATTTGAAATCCTGAGAAGAGGTTAATACTTCAAAAATATGAAAGAGTCACCAAATTGAGTAGAACTGACAGTTAAGGAAAACAATAGAGGGCTGGAGGAAAAAAGGAATAGGAACAGGATTCAAAAAGTGAGATCGTTATTTAAAGGAAGGAATGGCTGAGCAATAATGTCAATCGCAAAAAAATTGAAAGAGTTTTCTATGGTCTGTAAAGAATCCAGAGGAAATTTATGTTTTTTATCACCCATTTTATAATTGCTATTGTGGAATATAAGGAGCCCTGGTGGCGCAGTGATTAAAGCAGTTGGCTGCTAATTGAAAAGTCAGCAGTTCGAAGCCACCAGCCGCTCCTCGGAAGAAAGATGTGGCAGTCTGCTTCCGTAAAGATTACAGCCTTAGAAACTCCATAGGGCAGTTCTACTCTGTCCTATAGGATCTCTATGAGTAGGAATCAAGTTGACAGCAGCAGGTTTGGTTTTTTGGTTTATTTTAGAATATTATATTTGAAGAGGTACTACAAATGCTGTATTAATTAGACGGTTTATTAGGCATTAGTTTTGTTTTCTTTTAATAAATGTGTGTATACTCCTCAGGGGAAAGGAAAACATTTCCATAGCTAATCCATTCAGATGAAAAATAATCCATTAAAATGAGCAAATCATAAACTATTCCATTTAAACCATCCTCATTTAATCACCCAATGTGCAATAACTGTTAATTTAAACTTATTTGAAATCTACCATTGTAACTTTCATACTAACCACTGTATTACAACTGCCAGATATTCTCCATTAAAGATTTCTGGTTCTAATCTCTTAGCATTTCCTGTACATTTTCCCTTTTAGACAAAAGTGTTACATGTTAAAACTTCATCTAAATTTACAAAAAAAAACGAGACTAAAGGGGCATACCATCCCAGGGGCAAGGATTAGAAGGCAGGAGGGAACAGAAAAGCTGGTAATAGGGAACCCAAGGTCGAGAACAGAGAGGGTTGTCATGTCATGGGGTTGTTAACCAATGTCATAAAATAGTATGTGTACTAAATGTTTAATGAGAAGCTAGTTCTGTAAACCTTCATCTACAGGACAATTAAAAAAAAAGAAAATCCTATGGAGCACAGCTGTATTCTAATACACAATGGGGTCACCATGAATTGGAGTGAAGTCTACAGCAACTGGATATTCTGCAGTCCAAATAAGAGAGGAAGGTAGCTTGGATTAGGAGAGTAGCAGTGAAGATGAATAGAAGGAGGTAAGATTCAGTATATTTTCTTATTCTTGGGGATGTATACTTGGACTTGGTGATGGAATGGATGACACAGGGAGTTAAGAAAAGAGAGTGGAATCTGGAATGCCACCTAAGTTTTAAAATGGATGGTGCTGCCATTTACCTAGAAGGGGGAAGACAAAAGGAAAGGTTAGGAGGGGAAGAACTCTTTCCAAAAGTTACTTTGTTCAAAAGATCACATTCAAAGGTTTTTGTTAACATCTGAGTGGGAACATAAATTAGACCTGTAAGTTTGGATATTATATGTATACGTACATGTATATGTGTGTATACATACACATGTGTAAATGTGAATTTATGTATATATACACATCATATTTTAACCTGGTTTTTTTGCACTCAACAATTTATCATAATTTTTATTTTTATGTAATTTAATATATTACCAAAACGTCATTTGTAATGGCTACATAGATCTTCCTTATGTGAATATAGCATAATTTATATGCAATCATTCTTCTATTTCTGGGCATGTAATTGTTCCAATGTTTCTTTTTTTCCCCCCTTTCTATTGTTTATAACTCTATGTTGGTCATCCTTGTGAGATAAATAATTATGTATATCTATTTTATTTATATGGGTAAAATTTTCAAAAATGAGATTGCCAAATCAAAGCGTTTCCATGCTTTGAAAGACTTTGTTACTTGGTTCCAGCACTGCTGCAAAAAGAGGCACCATCACGACTTTCATCAATAGTACAAGAGTAGCCATTTCTCAGTATCATGACCCATACTAAGTTTTTTGTGGTTAACTGTGCCAATTTTCCAGAAGAAAAATGCCGTCTCAGATTTATAGTTATTAAAAAATTTCCTTAAGGCTGTTGAGAGGTTATTTTTTCATTATGTGTTCAGCCATTTCTCTTTCTTACTTTGTAAGTTAGCTATATACGGTTTTTGACTATTTTTCTTCAGAAATTTTCATTTTTTTTCTTATTTATTTGTCAGTAATCTTCGTTATTATTCACATAAATGTTGAAAATATGCCTACAGTTTTTCTTATACTGGTCATGTTAATTATGGGGATTTTTGATGCATATTGAAGTATTTTTGTAGGAATATATCTCAGTGTTTTCTTCTTTGTGATCTATGTTTAGATGAATGCTTAATGTAATAAAGATTCTGACCTCCGCCCCAAAAAAAAGTGTTACATGTTTTTGATGGTTGCTGAAGTCATTTGTTTGGGAGAAATTCAGCAGAATGCCTATTTAGCTGTCTTCAATTTGCATTTGAATATTTAAAACATACTCATTATCCTGCTCTTCTAATGTGTGGAATTATGAAAACTGATTCCAAACACCCTTGCATATATAATTTTGAAAATATGATTGCTTTGTTGCTGTTCTTAAACAATCACAAAATACCTCATCTCCTTAGAGAGCTATGAATTCAGACCATTAAAGAAAAAGAATAACAAAATTTATTGGCATTGTAAGTATATTATTCTTATAATGCATTTTAAGAGTAAGTAATAGAGGACTTTATTAATAAGTATGTGCTATCCACCCAGTTGTATCTTATAATTGGTATAAGAAATGGTCTCTTTACATGCATTCTGGAGTGCATGTTTCTCCTCAGACTCAGAATAGGGACCCTAGAATGATTATCTTTTTAAAAAAAATTTATTCTGCATCAGAATTAGAATAACATCTTAAACCCATAGGTGGAAAAATTTTTTTTTTAAAATTAGTGATGTGGAGGTCAGTCCTGAGAAATTCACAGAGAGATGAAGAAATAACATACAAGTAAAAATAGTTAAGATATGAAAGATTTATCGAGAGTCACCAAGCCACATCTAAAAGTAGTTCTGGAGGAAAAGAATAGAAGAAATAGACGAAGAAACTTGAAGAGGTAATACCAGCAAATTTTACAGAATTCAAAACACAGCAGTCTTCACATTTAAAATATACCTTGAATAGGAAGCAGGGTAAATAAACATAAAATCACACCAAGTCACGTTATAATGAACCTGAAGAACATAAGGATAAAGAAGAATCTTAAAAGCTACCACAGAGGAAAAACAGATTACCTGTAAAGGAAAGACTTGCAGCAATCATCTGAACAGAAACAATAAATGGCAGAAAATAATAATGCTGAGAAGAAATAATTGTCAAATTAGAAGTTTATACTCTGCTACACTAACATTGGAGCCCTGGTGGCGCAGTAGTTAAGAGCTCTATTGCTAACCAAAAGGTCGGCAGTTCGAATCCACCAGCTACTCCTTGGAAACTGTATGCGGCAGTTCTTCTTTGTCCTATAAAGTCACTATGAGTCAGAACTGACTTGACGGCAATGGGTGTGGGTTTTTTGTTTATACTAACGTTTAAGAAAGCAACATTACAGACCCTCATTGATACAACCAGGAAAGTATGTAAGAAACAAAGTTAACCCAGAAAATAGTCAAAAAGTAAGATATACCCAATTCATTATTAGATGGAAGAATAATTCTGATACCAAAATGGAAAGGACTGTGTAAGAAAAGGAACTATTAGACCAATTGCACTTGTGAAGGTGAATCCAAAACCCTAAATAAAGCACAAACAAATCAGATTCAGACAAGGAAAGTAGGGTTTATACCAGGAATATATGTTTAGTACTTGAAAACATGGTACTGTTATATATCAGGTAATGGAATAAATGATAAAAGCCATAAAATCATCACAACCGAGGCAGAAAAGGCACTAAACAAACAAAAAAACTCATTCAATTTTTAAGTTAGAAAACTAGGAAGGGAACATCGTTAACCTGATAAAGAGTATCTATCAAAAATAGCAGCCAATCAATGTAATTCACCATATAAACATATAAAAAAAAAATCTCATCTCAACAGATGCAGAAAAAGTATTTAACAAAATTTAACACTCATTCCTGATTTAAAAAAAAAAAACCTCGGCAAGTTGGGAATAGAATGGAATTTCCCAAACTGGGATCTTCCAGTCTACAGAGAGTTTGTGCTGTGACATACCCTTGGCTACCAGGTAGAGGTAACTATAATGTGGGAAAACTGTCTGGATGGGTACATTTCCTAATTCTGGGGTAAGGGATTAGGAACCCCATAGGTGCTCCACATCCAAACCATGTTTTCCAAACTTACCAGAAATAGGCTGCTATTTAGGTCTCTATCTGCCTTTGTCTCCCTTATTTGGTTTTTAGAATTTAGAAGGAAAGGTGTGTTGTAATTGCTGCACACACCTACGCTTTATCCTCCAACGTAGAGTTTATTGGTTATACTGCAGATTTTATTTCCATCTGACTTCTTCATCTCTCTCAGTTGAGTCAGAACTTGGGTAGGGAGGAGAGGTCTGTAATTTTTGGCCCTCTCAAACTTCAACAGTAAATACAAAGATGTTTGTTATATTATTCTCTGTATTTTTTTGTAATGAAAATTATTTTATAGATACATATATATCAAGATTTTAATTAATTGTTGAACTTTTCAAAATAGATTTCTCAATTATTTAAAATCAAGAAGTAATTTTTAATTAATTATGAGGACCTAGCTGAAAAAGTACTACATATAAAGTCAGAAATTCCATGTTAGGAAAATAAATAACTCCTGTATTTCTACCTATATCAACAGAATAATAAGAACACTTTGAAAGCAAAGGTATCCATGTTTTGAACCAATAAGAAATACCTTTGTATCATCTCTATTGGAAAAATAGAAATGTAGGGGAAAATGTATTTTATAGGTAAAGATACTAGCTTTTAACATATCAGAATCATGGAGTATAAGAAATGAGTACAACAAGTATCTGAAAGAGATGTCTGGTTTATATAATACTATCCTGGTTAAATTAACCAAACTTGTAATTCCTTCAAGTTTTCCAACTCCTTCCCTGCAGTTCTCCTACTTTGCTGTTTCCTTTTTGACCACACTTCTATACTTTCAGGTCAAGACCTTGCCCTGAAGAAAGGAAAAAACTTAGCTGAAATTAGAAGGTTTAATCAAGTCTTTTCTAGACAGCATGAACAATCAGCAAACACTGAACTAGACAAAATGAAATGCCATTCAAATGGAAAGAGCTAGAGCTTGCAGATTGCCCCAACAAAGAACATGACTCCAATACTTACTCCCCCTCGTCTCTTTACCACATACTGTTTCCAGCATTGGATCTGAATGAAATTTCGGTTGTTGGTGGTAGGGGTGGTGGTGAGGGTTGGGGACTTAGAAAGGAAGAGTCACACAACATTGCTTTCTGGTTGCTGAACCGAATGCAAGTCATTATTTTTCAGTGACAGTGTTCAGAGACTATTTGAATTTGTAGAGGTACTGCTCTCTGTGATGTTCTTTTTTTTTTTTTTTTTTTTTTGCAGTGGTTTTCATTCTTAGGAATTGGCTCATACTTTAGCTTGTAGACATACCCCAGAGTGTCATTTCAACCACTGGGAGAAACAAAATGTGCTTCTGACTTTGGAAAGGAGGTCAGAGAAGAAAGAGCATGTGTAAGAAGCACCTCTATATTTAGATGAAAAAATGAGTACAAATTGGTTCCTTTTCCAGAAGGCTGGTGTGTTGTATCATTTTCTCAGTACTATGTATTTAGTAATTGTAACTCATGGATAGGCATTCTGTCGATTAAAAATGGTGAAATATGATCACTTAAGCTGGCAGCAATTATATTGCTTCTAGAATTGGATATTTTCAAATAACTCCCCATATTTTGTAGCCACCAATTGGAAATGCAACAAGAATGTAAGAGATGTCAGATTATTTCAATAGTAAATCCACTAATTCTTTCAGAGATGATTTTAGAAAAATAAATCCATATCTTTCCTCCTGGACTGTAATTCCCTAAGGCTTATTAAAATAGAAAATAATCTCTACTCCTAAAAAGATAGACTGTCATGTCTTTGAGTTTTTTGTTTAAATGAACTTAAACTCACATTTGCTTATTTCTCACTCAAATATGTTTCACACTTAACCTTTTGTATCAGAGTACAGCATGAAACAGGCTTACCTAAAAAAATTGGAATTCATGGACTAGATACAGAAGTGTGGGCAGGGCTTAAGGATGCAAGAAAGAATGATGAGGTACCTAGAAATTAGTTGTATTAGAGCCTTACCACCAACCCCTCAGCGAGAAGGGACAAAGGGAGGAATGGTGTTTACCAAAGCCTCATGATAGCTCGGTCATAAAAGAAGGTATGACCTAGTCCCTGCCAGAACATCAGTGCAAGGAAAAACAGGGATTGAGCAGAACTCTCTCTTCTCCTACCCTTCCATCTCCTGCTGGTGCCTCCAGAGCACAAGGAAGTTCAGATGATGCAGTCAGCAGAGGTCAGCCTCCCCAGACACAGAGCTAGAGAAGAGCAAAGAATGGATCTGGGAGTAAACAGAATAATCAGTCCATCGTCCTCTGAAAGTTATGTCCATACATCCATACATTCACATTTTAATTCATACCGAAGATCATCCCTCATAACTTATTTTTCATTCATTCCAAATCCTGCACTTCTGCCACACAGAACATTCCATCATCATACATTCTATCTTCAGTCTACCCTTCCAGCATCACCCCTGCTAACTTTAAACTTTATTCTTTAGGTAATAGATGACTGAAATCTTTAAAGAGATTTAGTTTATTTTTTGTTTGTTTTTTAGTAAAATCTGGACAGAGTTGGAAGATGAACTTGAGTGGCAAGACACTGGTGGCAGAGAGTATTACTACAACTCAGGCAAGAAAGATAATGAATGCATAAGTAGAGTGAGGTCAGAGAGGATGGAGCACTGCAGCTAGAGTCAGGAGTTATTGTTGAATAACTGTTGAATAAGGTCTATAGCATTTGGTGACAAATTTGAAATGATGAGGGAAAGAGAGGGAAGAATTAAGATTGAAACTGATGTTTCTAACTTTGGAGACCAGGTCAGTTGTTATATGATTTATCAAGATAAAGTAAGAGTAGAGGAGCAGGTTTGCATGCATGAGAGAAAATAATTTAGTCATTTTTATATTAAATTTTTTGAGATGACTGAAGGAAGTCTCTGAAGAGAAGTTCAATGGAGACAACTCTGGTCAAGATGGCTCTATAGGTTCATATTTTGAGGCACTCCCACCCAACACATACACAAAATAAGAAATTAGATATAAAAAGAATATTTAAGAGATACGTTTGCATTCACAAATGAGATAAACACCCTGAGGCCAAGAAATGAAACAAAAGCTCAAATGGGTGAGTGGTAAGAAGTGTTGAACCCATGGACCTGGAGGACTCTGCTTCTGGAAGCAGTGATGACTGAGAGGCCCTAAGGGTTATGTTGTTCCATGTGAGGATGGGGAACAGGAGCCAAACTACTTTCTGAAATCAGGAACTAAGGTGGAAGTTCTCCACAGCCCAAAAGGTGGCTGAAAGAAGAGCTGCTGCCCCTTTCTGCCTGAAGCTTCAGCTTCTGTGAAGCTGAAGACCTGAGGGAGCAGACAGTCTCGGTACCAGAAAACAAACTAATCTTCCCACTAGCTCAGTGACTAATATGATGATTACCTCAAAATCACTGTGGTATAAGGGTCCCAGCTCTAAATTTAAGTCTTGATGTGGACTCGGGGCCCTGAAGTGTTGCCTGAAGTCAGCTACAAACCATCAGAACATGGCATAAGCACGATATGAACCATAAGTAACAATGCACAAGCACCAGAAGAGAGACTAGATAACTGGGAGCTCCTAAAAATCAAACACTTATGCTCATCAAAAGACTTCCCCAAAAGAGTCAAAAGACAACCTACAGACTGGGAAAAAAAATTTTGGCTATGACAAGTCCGATCAGCATCTAATCTCTAAAATCTACAAGATACTGCAAAACCTCAACAACAAAAAGACAAATAACTGAATTAAAAAATGGGCAAAGGATATGAACAAGCACTTTGCCAAACAAGATACTCAGGTGGCTAACAGACACGTGAAGAGATGCTCATGATCATTAGCCATTAGAGAAATGCAGATCAAAACTACAATGAGATATCACCTCACCCCAACAAGGCTAGTGTTAATACAAAAAACACAAAATAATAAATGTTGGAGAGGTTGTGGAGAGACTAGAACACTTACACACTGTTGATGGGAATGTAAAATGGTACAACCACTTTGGAAATTGATTTGGCGCTTCCTTAAAAAGCTACAAATAGAAGTGCCATACAATCCAGCTACCCTGCTCCTTAGAATCTACCCTAGAGAAATAAGAGCTGACACACGAATAGATATATGCACATCCATGTTCATTGCAGCACTGTTCATAACAGCAAAAAGATGGAAACAACCTAGGTGCCCATCAACAGATGAATGGATAAACAAATTATGGTATATCCACACAATGGAACACTACGCAACAATAAAGCCAACAACGATGAAGCCATGAAACATAACATGGAGGAATCTGGAGGGCATTATGCTGAGTGAATTTAGTCAGTCACAAAAGGACGAATATTATATAAGATCAGTATTATAAGAACTCAATCAAAGGTTTAAACACAGAAGAAAACATTCTTTGATGGTTACGAGGGTAGGGAGGGAGGGTGCAGGTTATTCACAAACTAGATAGTAGACAAATACTGTCTTAGGTGAAGGGAAGGACAGCACACGCTACAGGAGAAGTCAGCACAACTGGACTAAACCAAAGCTAAGACGTTTCCTGAATACAATCAAACACTTTGAGGGACAGAGTAGCAGGGGTAGGGGTCTGGGGACCATGCTTTCAGGAGACATCTAGGTCAATTGGCATAACAAAGGTTATTAAGAAAATGTTCTGCATCCTACTTCAGTGAGTAGCATCTGGGGTCCTAAAAGCTTGCAAGTGGCCATCTCAGATGCATCAATTGGTCCCAACCACGTGGAGTAAAGGAGAATGCAGAACACCAGAAACACAAGGAAAGTATTAGCCCACGAGACAGAAAGGGCCACATGAACCAGAGACTTCATCAGCCTGACACCAGAAGAACTAGATGGTGCCTGGCTACCACCAATGACCGCCCTGACGGGAAACACAACAGAGAGTCCCTGATGGAGCAGGAGAAAGGTGGGGTGCAGAACTCATATTCTAGTAAGACTAGACTTAATGGTCTGGCTGAGACTGGAGGAACCCCGGAAAGCATGGCCCCCAGATTCTCTATCAGCCCAGAACTAAAACAATTTCCGAGGCCAACTCTTCAGACAGGAATTGGACTGGACTGTGGGACATAAAGTGATACTTGGGAGGAGTATGCCTCTTAGCTCAAGTAGATACAAGAGACTAAATGGGCAGCTTCTGTCTGGAGGTGAGATGGGAAGGCAGAGAGGGTTAGGAGCAGGTTGAATGGACTTGGGGAATCGGGAGGAAAGGAAGAGTGTGCTGTCACAGTATGGGGAGAGCAATTAGGGTCACATAACAATGTATGTATAAATTTTTATACGGCAGACTAACTTGAAATGTAAACTTCATTTAAACTCCAGCAATAAAAAAAATTAGACATGAAGGAGGGTGAGGAGAGAGAAAACAAAAGGTTTTTTTAAAAAATCATAACATGAATTAATTCTAAGTGATATAGACTTAATAGACTAGTTGGACAAAGATTTCTAAAAACCAATTCATACCCACCAGAATGACAGAAAAGACAGTATTAAGTGTTGATGAAGGTCAAGGAACTGCTGATAGGGATGTAAACTGATTCAGTCACTTTGGAGAACTATTTGACAGTATCTACAAAAGCTAAATATATGCATACCCAATGACCCAGTGATTCCACTCCCCTAGGTATATACCTAAGTGCTTGGCTGCTAACCAAAAAAGTTGACAGCTCGATCCCACCAGCTGCTCCACAGGAGAAAATACCTGGCAATCTTCTCCCATAAAGATTACAGCCTAGGAAACCCTATGTGACCATTCTACTCTGTCATATAGGGTTGCTTATGAGTCAGAATAGACTCAATGACACACAGCAACAACAATAGGTCTATGCCTAACAGAAGTGTGTTCATATATGTACCAAAAGGCATTTACAAGAATGGTCATAGCATCACTATTCATAAGAGCCAAAAACTGTAAAAAACACAAATGTCCATCAAAAGTGGAATGGACAATATACAAAAATCACTGGATTCCTATACACCGACAAAGAGAACTTCAAAAAGGAAATGAGGAAAACAATACCATTTATAATAGTCCCTGAAAAGATAAAATACTTAGAATAAATCTAACTAGGGACATAAAAGACCTTTACAAAGAAAACTACAAAACACTATTGCAAGAAATCAAAAGATACCTACACAAATGGAAAAATATACCATGCTCATGCATAGGAAGACTCAACACTGTGCAAATGTCAATCCTACCCAAAGTGATCCCAATCCAAATACCAACAGCATTCTTTAATCAGATGGGAAAACTAATCACCAACTTTATATGGAAAAGAAAGAAGCCCCAGATAAGCAAAGTATTATTGAAGAAAAAGAACAAAGTAGGAGGTCTCACACTACCTTATCTCAGAACCTACCATACAGCCACAGCAGTCAAAACAGCTTGGTACTGGTACAACGACAGACACATAGACCAATGAAACAGAATCATGAACTCAGATGTAAATCCATCCACCTATTGTCAGCTGATCTTTGACCAAGAACCAAAGTCCATTTAATCAGGAAAAGACAGTCTTTAACAAATGGTGCTGGCAAAACTGGATGTCCATTTGTAAAAAATGAAACAGGACCCATATCTCACACCATACACAGAAACTAACTCAAAATGGATCAGAGGCCTAAATATAAAACCTAAAATGATAAAAATCATGGAAGAAAAAATAAGGACAACACTAGGCACCCTAATACATGGCATGAATACAATAAAAACCATAATTAACAATGCACAAACACCAGGACATAAACTAGATAACAGGGAGTTCCTAAAAATTAAACACTTATGCTTATCAAAAGATTTCACCAGAAGAATAAAAAGAGAACCTACAGACTGGGGGAAAAAAAATTGAGCTACCACATATACGTTAAGGGTCTAATCTCTACAATCTATGGAATACTTTAACACCTCAACTATAAAAAAGCAAATAACCCAATTAAAAATCCAGCAGAGACACTTCAAAGAACACATTCAGGCACGTGAGGAAATGCTCTCAATTGTTAGCCATCAGAGAAATTCAAATCAAAACTAAATGAGATACCGTCTCACCCCAACATTACTGGCACTAATCAAAAAAAAAAAAAAAAAAAAACAGAAAATAACAAATGTTGGAGAGGTTGTAGGGATATTGGAACTCTTATGCACCACTGGTGGGAATGTAAAATGGTTCAACCACTATGGAAAATGTTACAGCAACTCCTTAAAAAGCTAGAAATAGAAATACCATACGATGCAGCAATCCCACTCCTAGGAATCTCCTAGAGAAATAAGAGCCATCACACAAATAGACATATGCACGCCCGTGTTCATTGCAGCATTATTCACAATAGGAAAAGGATGGAAACAACCTAAGTGCCTGTCAACAGATGAATGGATAAAAAAATTATGGTACCTACACACAGTGGAATACTACTCAATGGTAGAGAACAATGATGAATCTGTGAAACATCTCACAACGTGGATGAATCTGGAGGGCATTATGCTGAGTGAAATAAGTCAATCACAAAGGGACAAATATTGTATGAGACCTCTACTGTATAACTCATGTAAAAGTTTACACACAAAAAGAAACAATCTTTGATGGTTACGAGGGATGGGATGGGTCGGGGGGTGGGGGGACTAAACAGATGAGTGGTTACTTTGGTGAAGGGTAAGACAGTACACATTACTGGAGAAGCCAGCACAACTTGTACAAGGAAACGTCATGGAAGCTCCATAGACACTTTCAAACTCCCTGAGGGACTGAATTGCTGGGCAGAGGGGCTGTGGGGACCATGGTCTCGGGGAACATCTAGCTCAATCGGCATAACACACTTGATAAAGACAATGTTCCACATTCTACCTTGGTGAGTAGCGTCTGGGGTCTTTAAAGCCTGTGAGCAGCTGTCTAAGATACTCCATTGGTCTCACCCCTTCTGGAGCAAGGGAGAATGAAGAGAACAGGATACAAGGCAAAGATTAGTCCAAAGGACTAATTGTCCACAGCTACCAAGGCCTCCACCAGACTAAGTTCAGTACAGCTAGATGGTGCCCAGCTACCACCACTGACTGCTCTGACTGGGATCACAATAGCGGGTCCTGGACAGAGCTGGAAAAGGATGTAGAACAGAATTCTAACTCAGAAAAAAAAGACCAGATTTACTGGCCTGACAGACTGGAGAAACCCCGAGAGTATGGCCCCCAGACACTTTTAGCTCAGTGGTGAAGCCCTTCCCGAAATTCACCGTTCAGCCAGAGATTGGATAACTTCATAAAACAAAACAGGACTAATGAGGCACAGCAGTCCAGGGACAAGGACTAGAAGGCAGGAGAGGACAGGAAAGCTAGTGATAGGGAACCCAAGGTTGAGAAGGGACAGTGTTGACATGTCATGGAGTTGTTAACCATTGTCATCGGGCAATATGTGTAGTGTTTAATGAGAAAGTATTTGTTCTACAAACCTTCATCTAAGGTACAAAAAAAAAAAATTGTGTGAGATCAAATTGACAACAGCAACTCAAAAGGTTTGATGGGAAGCCTAGGGGACAGTGAGTTGAAGATAATGGTGATGGAATAATTTGGAAAAGGAGAGTGAGAATAGCAGCACAACTGGAAGAATGTAATTTACGTCAATGAATTCTACACGTAGAAACTTTCAAAATGGTGTAACTTTGGCTATGTATATTTTCACCAAAAAAAAAGGTCCTCAAGGTCAAGAAGGGAGAGTGTTGACATGTCATGGGGTTGTTAACCAATGTCATAAAACAATATGTGTACTGACTGTTTAATGAGAAACTATTTGTTCTGTAAACCTTCATCTAAAGTACAATAAAAAAAAAAAAAGACAAATATTGTATGTGACCACTATTACAAAAACCCAAGAAAAGGTTTACACACAGAAAAAAAAAATCTTTGATGGTTATGAGGGAGGGGAAAGGAGGGGAGAGGAAATTATTAACTAGATAGTAGACAAGTGTTAACTTTGGTGAAAGGAAAGACAACACACAATATAAGGGAAGTTAGCACAACTTGACCAAGGTGAAGTCATAGAAGCTTCCTAAATCTAAATACCTTGAGAAACCGAGTTACTGGGACTGAAGGCGGCGGACCATGGTCTCCGCGGACAGCTAGGTCAATTGGCATAACATAGTTCATAAAGAAAGTGTTCTACATTCTACTTTGGTGAGCAGCGTCTGGAGTCCTAAAAGCTTGCAAGTGGCCATCTAAGATACATCTATTGGTCCCAGCACGTTCTGAGTAAAGGATAATGAAGAAAACAAAAGACACAAGGAAAATATCAGTCCAAAGGTGACAACTGCATTGTGTGGTGTAAGTTCTGATTTGTTGTTCGACATCATATATTTCCCAGCATTTGTATATACATTACGAGCTTATGCATACCCACTTCCTTGTTTCTCTTTCTAAATATTTTTCCTAATGGATATTTTGTTTGAAGTTGTACTTTTTTTTTCTAGCCCAGGAAAGCTTCTGTACCACTAAACCCAAGAGACAGAGAGCAGCTGTGTGCTTCTAGACTCAGACTCAAAAAGTGTGGGTAGAGGAAGGAGAGGTCAGAAAATAGGTTGTTATTTCCATTGCAGGCAATTTAGATTCAGAGGCATTTCATCTGCGGTTCCCTCAAGTGTTGAATTGAATAAAAGTAGTAGCATGAACAGGAGAAACAGTGATTGGGGGAGGGGCTGTGAACACTTCGACCTAAACACAAAGAGACAGGCAGTTTGTAAGTGTGCATCCTCAGCTTGGAATAAACACCACAAGAAGCCTGAGAGCCAGCCTTTATCGAAACAAGGTGCTGCTGTAGTGAGACAAAACGCACACTGAAATTCATCTACACTGGCAGAGTAGTACAATTATTGGGCACTATTCTCCAACAAGGAGGGGCAGGGTAGACTGTGAATGAGAGGAAGAAGAAAGCACTGCAGCATTTGCATCCTGGCTAATGCGAGTAATTTAGGAATACGCATATTTCACATGCATCTTTAATAAGAATTAATGTATCTATAAAGATTTACTCTTTATTTCACATTCATTCCAACCAGCGTTGATATTTGCATTGAGCTAGGCACAGTGAAATACAGTGTATACAGGAAGCTTCTTGTTTACAAAGGCCTGGTATCCCAGATTCCATTTTTAAGCCTATTTAAGCCAGTTTTCCCTAGAAATATTGTTACAATGGTGGCAAGCATCATAGGCTAGCCCTCAAAAATCTTTTCGGCAAATAACATGGCTGAAGAGTAAGAGAAATACAAGGAAAAGGAATAGAAAATAAGACTGCAGGAAAATTAGGGATGTAAACAGGAAAAAATAATTGAATGCAGATTTATTTATCTTGTTTGCTGATACCTACAGAAATGGCTTAATTAGGAAAATGAGAAAAACAAAGAAAACTTGCAAGTTTATGAAGGATACTTTGATGTGCTTCAAGGATTGTAAAGATTCATAACACTGATCCTTTATTATACCTAGTTTACCTCAAAAACATGACTTTACATCGATATAGATTCCAGAGTCGTGTAATAAATATTGATCATTCTCTACAAAAGGTACTGCATTATGTGCTGTAAGAGATACAAGAATTGTTCAAGACAGGGAACCCTTCATCAAGATGCTGACAATTTAGTCAGGGAGATAAAATATACATGGTGCAAAAGTATATATAATCAATACCATGTGCAGAAATACAGACTAACATGAAAAATAACATGGAGAAGTAGGAGGAACAGGAACCTCAAAGTCATATCAATTTGGTTTTTTAGCGCAGGCTCCACTGCCTACAAGCTTAATTTCTTGAAGCTTTGCTTTCTTTACCTATAAAATGGGGATAACAATACCTGCCTCATGAAGTTGTTGTGAAGATCAAGTAAGATAACACAAATGATGTGCCTAATACAAAACTGGATATCCATCTGCAAAAAAATGAAAAAGGACCCATACCTCACGCCGTATACAAAAACTACTTCAGAATGGATCAAAGACCTGAATATAAAGCCTAAAACTATAAAGTTCATAGAAGAAAAAATAGGACCAACACTACAGGCCTTAATACACGGCATTAACAGGATACAAACCATAACCATCAACGCACAAATCCCAAAAGATAAGCTAGATAACTGGGATCTTCTAAAAATCAAACACCTATGCTCTTCAAAAGACTTCACCAAAATAGTAAAGAGAGAACCTACAGACTGGGAAAAAATTTTTGGACAGTACAAGTCAGACAAAGGTCTAATCTCCATAATCTACAAGAAAATCCAACACCTCTACAACAAAAACACAGATAATCCTATTAAAAAATGGGCAAAGGAAATCAACAGACACTTCACCAAAGAAGACATTCAAATGGCCAACAGACACATGAGGAAGTGCTCCTGATCACTAGCCATTAGAGAAATGCAAATTAAAACCACAATGAGATACCATCTCACCCTGGCATTACTGGCACGAATCAAAAACACTGGAAATAACAAATGTTGGAGGGGCTGCGGGGAGATCGGAACTCTTATGCACTGTTGGTGGGAATGCAAAATGATACAACCATTTTGGAAAATGATATGGCGCTTCCTCAGAAAGCTAGAAATAGACATACCATTCAATCCAGCAATCCCACTCCTAGGAATATATCCTAGAGAAATAAGAGTCGTCACTCGAATAGACATATGCACACCTATGTTCATGGCAGCATTGTTCACAATAGCAGAACGATGGAAACAACCTAGATGCCCATCAACAGATGAATAGATAAACTATGGTACATACACACAATGGAGTACTACGCAACAAGAAAGAACAATGATAAATCTGTGAAGCATCTCATAACATGGATGAAACTGGAGGACATTATGCTGAGTGAAGTAAGTCAATCCCAAAAGGACAAATATTGTATGAGATCTCTGTTGTAAAAACCCATGAAAAAGTTCACACACAAAATGTAACAATCTTTGTTGGTTACCAGGGATGGGAGGGGTGGAGGGCGGGAATACTAAATAGGCAGTAGATAAGTGGTGTCTTGGGTAAAGCGTGAGACAGTACACAGTACAGGGGAAACCAGCACAGCTTGTACAAGGAAAGGTCATGGAAGCTCCATAGACACATCCAAACTTCCTGAGGGACTGAAATGCTGGGTGGAGGGCTGTGGGGACCATGGTCTCGGGGAACATCTAGCTCAATTGGCATAACACAGTTTATAAAGACAATGTTCTACATTCTACCTTGTGAGTAGCATCTGGGGTCTTAAAAGCCTATGAGCAGCCATCTAAGATACTCCACTGGTCTCATCCCTTCGGGAGCAAGGGAGAATGAAGAGAACAGGGTACAAGGAAAAGATTAGTCCAAAGGACTAATGGACCACAGCTACCAATGCCTCCACCAGACTGAGTCCAGTACAGCTAGATGGTGCCCGGCTACCACCACTGACTGCCCTGACCGGAATCACAACAGAGAGTTCTGGACAGAGCTGGAGAAGGATGTAGAACAAAATTCTAACTCACACAAAAAAGACCAGATTTACTGGCCTAAAGGAGACTAGAGAAACCCTGAGAGTATGGCCCCCAGACACCCTTTTAGCTCAGTGGTGAAGTCATTTCCGAGGTTCACCGTTCAGCCAGGGAGTGGACAGCCCCATAAAACCTAGTGGGACTAATGAGGCACAGCAGTCCAGGGACAGGGGCCAGAAGGCAGAAGGGGACAGGAAAGCTGGTGGTAGGGAACCCAAGGTTGAGTAAGGTTAGTGTTGTTGTGTTGTGAGGTTGTTAACTATTGTCACAGGGCAACATGTGTACTAACTATTAAATGAAACACTATTTTGTTCTGTAAGCCTTCATCTAAAGTGAGAATAGCAGCACAATTGGAAGAGTGTAGTCGATGTCACTGAACTGTGCATGTAGAAATTTTTGAAATGGTGTATCTTTGGCTATGTATATTTTCACCAAAAAAAAAAAAGGTTAAGAAGGGAGAGGGTTGACATGTTGTGGGGTTGTTAACCAATGTCATAAAACAATATGTGTACTACTGTTTCATGAGAAACTATTTGTTCTGTAAGCCTTCACCTGAAGTACAATTAAAAAAAAAAAAATGATGTGCCTAATAAAGGAACAAGGTAGGTGCTTAATAGGTGTTAGTCCTCACCTCTTCCTATAGTAGCCGGTACCAGTTACTGTCCAGTTAATTCTGACTCATGGTGACCCCACATGTGTCAGAGTAGAGCAGGTCCATAGGGTTTTCAATGGCTGATTTCTCAGAAGTAGATCACCAGGCCTCTCTTCCAGAGCACCTCTGGGTGAACTCGAACCTCCAACCTTTCCATTAGCAGCCAAGCACGTTAACTATTTTCACCACCCAGGCACTCCCTATAGTAGATAGAGGGTAATTAAGATAATTGCTTCACCAACAAAGTTAATGAAGGAAAATATTTGAATAGGACCTTGAAAGATGGTTTCTGGGTCCTTTTAATATGACCCAAGTAGTCTTTGATAGTTTCCATGATATCTAATATGTTAAGATATTCCAATTCATCTTACACATTTCCTGCTACAGACATGGAATCAACCATTTCTCTAAGAAACTCTGGTTTCTTCTCATGGAAAATGATATTTCAAGACCACAAAATAGGTGCTAAGGATTCTTTTTTTATTTTTAATTTACTTTTATTGTTGTTGTTAAAAATATACACAGCAAAACATACGCCATTTCAATAGTTTCTACATGTACAATTCAGTGACATTGATTACATTCAGTGACATTGTGCAACCTTTCTCACCGTCCTTTTCTGAGTTGTTCCTCCCCCAATTAATATAAACTCACTGACCCCTAAGTTTCCTATCTAATCTTTCAAATTGCTGTTGTGGATTTTATCCCATTTAGATAGATCTTGAAAGAGCACAGTGCTTAAGGCAGACATTTTTTACTAGTTAAGCTAAACTATTGTTTGGTTTTAAACAAACTTCAGGGGATGTTTTTGGTTTATGATTCAAAGATTGTCTCAGGGCAGTAGTTTCAAGGCTTCATCTAGCCTCCATGAATCCAGAAAGTCTGGAATCCATAAGAATTTTAAATTCTGTTCTTCATTTTCCCCCCTTTTGTTCAGGATGCTTCTATAGAATCTTTGACCAAAATGTTCAGTAATGGTAACCAGTTCTTCTGGTCTTATGGCAAAGGAAGTAGTTGTTCATGGAGGCAATTAGCCACACATTCCATATCGTCCTCCTATTCTTGACTCTCCTTCTCCTCTGTTGCTCCAGGTGAATAGAGACAAATTGATGTGCCTTGGATGGCCACTTGCAAGCTTTTAAGACCCCAGGCACTATGCCACAAACTAGGAGATAGAAGTACTAAACACGTTATTAGACCAATTAATTGGGATGCCCTATGAAACCATGACCCCAAACCTCCAAACCAAGGAACCAAATTCCATGAGGTTTTTGGTTGTACATAAGCAACCTCAGCAGCTACTTTTTTGTTTTTTCGTTTTTTTTTTTTTTTTGTCATTTTTGTAAACATATTTATCACACAACTATTGCGAATTCAACTTTAAACAGGTGTACAACTTATTGACAGCAATTACAATAACCAGCTGTGCAATCCTACCCTTAATCAATGTGATTTTTCCATCACCATTAACCCCCCCTTCCCCTCCCTCCCACCCCTCATTACCACTAAGAAACTTTTGTGTCTATAGATTTGCCTTTTCTTGTCTTTTTATATAAGTGAAGTCATACAATATTTGTCTTTTTGGGATTGACTTATTTCACTCAGCCTAATGTCTTCAAGGTCCATCAATATATATCAAAACATCATTTCACCTGCTGGCTCAGTAATATTCCGTTGTATGTATCTATCACATTTTGTTTATCCATTCATCTGTTGATGAGCATTAGGTTGTTTCCACCTTTTGGCTATTGTGAATAGTGCCGCAATGAACATTGCTATTCAGTTCTCTGAGTCTCTGCCTTCAGTTCTTTTGGGTATATACCTAGGACTGGAATTGCTGGGTCATATGGTAATTCTCCCCCATGCCATCTGTCAGTTTGTCGTACTGTGGGGGCTTGTGTGTTGCTGTGATGCTGGAAGCTGTGCCACTGGTATTCAAATACCAGCAGGGTCTCCCATGGGGACAGGTTTCAGCTGAGCTTCCAGACTAAGACAGACTAGGAAGAAGGAGCCGGCGGTCTCCTTCTGAAAAGAATTAGCCAGTGAATACCTTATGAATAGGAGTGGAACACTGTCTGATATAGTGCCAGATAATGAGCCCCTCAGGTTAGAAGGCACAATGTGACTGGGGAAGAGCTGCCTCCTCAAAGTAGAGTTGACCTTAATGATGTGGATGGAGTCAAGCTTTCGGGACCTTCATTTGCTGATGTGGCACGACTCAAAATGAGAAGAAACAGCTGCAAACATCCATTAATAATCGGAACATGGAATGTACAAAGTATGAATCTAGGAAAATTGAAATCATCAAAAATGAAATGGAATGCATAAAGATCGATATCCTAGGCATTAATGAGCTGAAATGGACTGGTATGGGTCATTTTGAATTGGACAATCATATGGTCTACTAAGCCAGGAATGACAACTTGAAGAGGAATAGCATTGCATTCATCGTCAAAAAGAACATTTCAAGATCTATCCTGAAGTACAGTGCTGTCAGTGATAGGATAATGTTCATACACCTACAAGGAAGACCAGTTAATACGACTGTTATTCAAACTTACCCACCAACCACTAAGACCAAAGATGAAGAAATTGAAGATTTTTACCAACTTGTGCAGTCTGAAATTGATCAAACATGCCATCAGGATGCACTGATAATTACCGGTGATTCGAATGTGAAAGTTGGAAACAAAGAAGGATCGGTAGTTGGAAATACGGCCTCGGTGATAGAAACAATGCCGGAGATCGCATGACTGAATTTTGCAAGACCAACGACTTCTTCATGCAAATACCTTTTTTCACCAACATAAACGGCAACTATACACATGGACCTTGCCAGATGGAATACGCAGAAATCAGATCGACTACATCTGTGGAAAGACGCAATGGAGAAGCTCAATATCATCGGTCAGAACAAGACCAGGGACCGACTGAGGATCAGACCACCAATTACTCACATGCAAGTTCAAGTCGAAACTGAAGAAAATTAGTACAAGTCCGTGAGAGCCAAAATACGACCTTGAGTATATCCCACCTGAATTTAGAGACCATCTTAAGAATAGATTTGATGCGTTGAACACTAATGACCAAAGACCAGATGAGTTGTGGAATGACATCAAGGACATCATGCATGAAGAAGCAAGAGGTCATTAAAAAGACAGGAGAGAAAGAAAAGACCAAAATGAATGTCAGAAGAGACTCTGAAACTTGCTCTTGAACGTTGAGTAGCTAAAGCAAAAGTAAAAAAAATGATGACATAAAAGAGCTGAACAGGAGATTTCAAAGGGTGGCTTGAGAAGACAAAGTAAAGTATTATGATGACATGTGCAAAGACCTGGAGATAGAAAAGCAAAAAGGAAGAACATGATCAGCATTTCTCAAGCTGAAAGAACTGAAGAAAAAATTCAAGCCTTGAGTTGCAATAGTGCAGGATTCTAGGGGGAAAAATATTAAACGATGCAGGAAGCATCAAAAGAAGATGGAAGGGATACACAGAGTCACTATACCAAACAGAACTGGTTGACATTCAACCATTTCAGGAGGTAGCAAATGATCAGGAACCAATGGTACTGAAGGAAAAAGTCCAAGCTGCACTGAAGACACTGGCAAAAAACAAGGCTCTGGGGATTGATGGAATAATAATTGAGATGTTTCAACAAACAGATGCAGCACTGAAGTGCTCACTCGTCTATGCCAAGAAATTTGGAAGACAGCTACCTGGCCAACTGACTGGAGGAGATCCATATTTATCCCTGTTCCCATGTAAGGTGATCCAACCGAATGTAGAAATTATTGAACAATATCATTAATATCACATGCAAGCAAAATTTTGCTGAAGATCATTCAAAAGTGGCTGCAGCAGGATATTGACAGGGAACTGCCAGAAATTCAAGCCGGATTTACAAGAGGACGTGGAACCAGGGATACCACTGCTGAGGTCAGATGGATCCTGGCCAAAAGCAGAGAATACCAGAAAGACGTTTACCTGTGTTTTATTGACTATGTAAAGGCATTCGACTGTGTGGATCATAACAAATTATGGGTAACATTGCAAAGAATGGGAATTCCAGAACACTTAATTGTGCTCGTGTGGAACCTGTACATAGATCAAGAGGCAGATGTTCAGACAGAACAAGGGGATATTGCGTGGTTTAAAGTCAGGAAAGGTGTGCGTCGGGGTTGTATCCTTTCACCATATCTATTCAATCTGTATGCTGAGCAAATAATCTGAGAAGCTGGACTATATGAAGAAGAATGGGGCATCAGGATTGTAGGAAGACTCATTTACAACCTGCCTAATGCAGATGACACAATCTTGCTTGGTGAAAGTGAAAAGGACTTGAAGCACTTACTGATGAACATCAAAGACCACAGCCTTCAGTATGGATTACACCTCAACTTAAAGAGAACAAAAATCCTCACAACTGGACCAATAAGCAACATCATGATAAACGGAGAAAAGATTGAGGTTGTCAAGGATTTTAGTTTACTTGGATCCACAATCAACACCCATGGAAGAAGCAGTCAAGAAAGCATTGCATTGGCCAAATCGGCTGCAAGAGATGTTTAAAGTGTTAAAAAAGCAAAGATGTCACCTTGAAGACTAAAGTGTGCCTGACCCAAGCCATGACGTTTTCAAGTGCCTTATATGCATGCAAAAACTGGACAATGAATAAGGAAGACTGAAGAAGAATTGATGCCTTTGAACTGTGGTGTTGGCGAAGAGTATTGAATATACCATGGACTGCCAAAAGAATGAACAAGTCTGTCTTGGAAGAAGTACAACCAGAATGCTCCTTGGAAGCAAGGATGGCGAGACTGTGTCTCACATACTTTGGACATACTGGCCGGAGGGATCAGTCCCTGGAGAAGGACATCATGCTTGGTAAAGTAGAGGGTCAACAAAAAAGAGGAAGACCCTCAACGAGATGGATTGACACAGTGGCTGCAACAATGGGCTCAAGTGTAGCAAAATTGTGAGGATGGTGCAGGACCTGGCAGTGTTTCGTTCTGTTGTGCTTAGGGTCGCTATGAGTCGGAACTGACTGGACGGCATCTAACAACTGCAACAACGTGGTAATTCTAGTTTTAGTTTTTTGAGGAACCTCCATACTGTTTTCTACAGCAGCTGTACCATTTTGCATTCCCACCAGCAGTGAATAAGGGTGCCAGTTTCCCCACATCCTCACCAAACATTTGTTATTTTGTTTTGTTTTCTTTAATCTTAGTCGTCCTAGTGGGAGTGAAATGTATCTCATTGTGGTTTTGATTTGCATCTCTCTGATGGCTGACATCAAGCATCTTTTCATGTGTTTGGTGGCCATTTCCAAGTCCTCTTTGGTGAAATGTCTATTTAAGCCTTTGTCCATTTTATGATTGGGTTATTTGTCTTTCTGTTGTTAAGTTGTCAAAGTTTTTTAAAATATATTTTGGTTATTAGATTCTTAACAGATATATGCTTTCTGAAGATATTCTCCCATTCAGTACCTTGTCTTGGGTACTTAGGATTCTTAATGCCACTAGATTGGTCATTGTTTCTAGGCCTTTTCAATGGACTGAGCTGGGAAATTATATATTCATATATATGGAAATATGTTTCCTATATTTATATATATATTTATATATATTTATTTTTATATTATATTTATGTTATAGATATATATGTCCTGTAATTTTTTCTCTATTTCCCGTAGAGACAAAAAACCTCATGAGTTCATATTAATATTTCTAATTCAAATTCAGGACTACAGGGTTAATTAAAATGGTCAATATTACATCTACATCTTCTTTCTTCAACACCAAAAATTCTGGTTCTCAAGGACACATGACATGATAGAATTAGAATATTCCATAATTACTTATTTACTTTATTAGAATTATCTTAATGCTTTTCACCACCATTTGTGATTACTAAAAACAGTTAAATGTTTTTTGCATGTTATCTTCATTTGTCCCCCATTTCTTACTATATTTCCATATACAGATAATATAGCTATTATATACTATAATCTCTCTTTTTAACCCCCATTTCATCTTAGTTTTACAAGTAACTATATATTTAATGCTGTGTAACTCCTAAAGTTTATTCTCTAGTAGATTCCTTAGGAAGGGCTCATGGGAAAAATTTTCTGAGATCTTAGATGTTGGTAATTTGTTTGTTCCCTTTTAAGAGCTATGTCTGCTAACCAAAAGTTAGGCAGCTTGAATCCACCAGGTGCTCCTTGGAAACTCTATGGGGCAGTTCTACTCTGTCCTATAGGGTCGCTATGAGTCGGAATTGACTTGACAGCAACAGGTTTGTTTTTTTTTATAACTGGATATAAAATCCTTGATTCACATTTTCTTTCATTGTGTATCTTAAATATTTTGCTTTTTTCTTCTGTCATAAAAGACTACTATTGAAAAGTCTGATGATAGATAATCTTGAACCCTTTTTGTTTCTTCATTTCTTTTTGATTTTTTAAACAAATCTCTTTTTAATTTTCTATTTATCTTAAGACCTTATTTGTCATGTTTATTTGTGAAAATATCATATTAATTTAGCAAATGTTTTATTGAGCTTCCTGTATGTGTCAGGTACTAGGAGTACAATGGTAGGCGCACACACAGGGTCCTTGCCATAACAAAACTGATTTAGCATGGAAGATCAATCTTTAATCAGAGTATGGCCTCTCAGTAGCAGTACTCTTGACATTTTGGGCTTGATAATTCTTTATTGTGGTGGATATTCTGTGCATTGTAGTATGTTTATCATTATCCTTGACCTCTACCCACTAGATGCCAGTAACATCCCCCCAGTTGTGACAACCAGAATTTCTCCAAACATTGCCAAATGTCCCCTGAGGGGGGATCACCCCCAGGTGAGAACCTTTGAATCAGAAAATCACACAAATTATTGTCAAATTACAAGTGTAATAAGTATTCCCCATCTGTAAATGGCATTACCCAATGGCTTGAGCCAAAAACCATGAAGTCATGCTCTTTCACACCCACATCTTATTTATCAGCAAGTCCTGATTCACTAGCAAAATATACCCTGAGTCTGATCCTTTTCTCCACCTCCACTGCTACCACCCTAGTTCAAGCCACCATTTCTTACATGGATATTATAATATCCTCCTAACTGGCGTCTCTGTTTCCACTTTTGCCTCCTCTATGCTCTTTTCTCCACACAGTAACCTTTTTTAATGTAGATCAGATAATGTCATTCTCTGCTCAAAATCCTCCAGTGACTTCTCCTCACTTTTAGAATAAAATATAAAGTCCCTACCTGGCCTGCATGGCCCTACATGGTCTAACATCATATTGCCCCTGGCTACCTCTCTGAACTCATTTTCTACTACTGTTCTCCTTACTTACTGCTTTTCAGCCAACCACACCAACCTCTTAGCTGTTCATTAAATATACCAAGCACACTCCCATCTTTGGGCTTTGGGCTTGCTGTTCTGTTAGCAAAGAGTGTCTTCTCCCAGACATTCACACGGCTTGCTCCACTTCATGCAGTTCTCTGCTGAAGTGTCACTTCCTCAGGGAAGCCTTCCTGATTGCCCTGTCTTAAATAGCAACTCTATCACTCTATCCACTGCATAGCACTTATCACTATTTGACATTACAGTATATGTTTGTCTGTTTATTTGTTCATGTTTCTCTTCCCCTACTGAAATGTAGGCAAGGACATAGTCTGTTTTGTTCACTGCCCTCTAAGGCACAGGGAACCCAAGACAGAGAGCATTCTAAGAGCCAAGAACAGTGCCTAGAAGCTTGTAGGCACTCATATAATTTTAAATGAATGAAGAAGATTGTGGTGCTATGAGGAAGAACTTAACTGGTCAGAACATCAGGGATAGCTGTTTTGAGGAAGACTGTCAGTGAACTAGGTAAAAGAAGTTATTTTGGTATAATGGGTGGGTAGTAGGGGAGGGGGTGATAACTTTCAAATAGAGGGTCTACCTATGTGCAGAGAACCCATGATAGGTGGGAATTTGGAACATAAAAGGCACTGAAAGAAAGTCATTTTGACTGGAGTTTTAAAAGCCACAGGAAATAATTGAAGTATTTTAAGCAGAGGGTGACATGATAAGATTTGTGAAAGCCTGGTGACATAGTGGTTAAGAGCTACAGCTGCTAACCAAAAGGTTGGCAGTTCAATCCACCAGGCACTCCTTGAAAACCCTGTGGGGCAGTTCTACCCTGTCCTATAGGCTCACTATGAGTCAGAATCAACTCAACAGCAACAAGTTTTTTGGTTTTATCCAAAAAAAAAAAAAAAATTATGACTCATGTATGGAGAACACATTGAATGAAATCAACAACCAGACCCTGGAGTTGGAGCCAACGTGGCATCCTAGATAGAAGTATAATGCTGTCCCTCTGCAGCAAAGACCCAAAAAACTAAGTAAAAAGGATACAAACATCAGTCCTGAAACCCTAAGCATTAAATGAAGGGATAAAGAACTAGATCAAACACCGAATGGAAGAAGAAACTGAAGGAAAACAGAGAACAAGGAGAGATATGGAGTGGAGGTCCCCTACCAACTAACACAGCACAGCACTGCCATCTTAGAACACAACTAGCAGCAACAACCCTGGACAGGGAGTACGGAAAGGCAACTTCATGAAGGTCCCAACAGGAGACAGAGCACCTGGTAACCAGAGAAACATGCTTTCCCACCTTTCACCCTCTGCCCCATACACCACCTCTACCCCTTCCCGCTGGGCTACACACTGTACCACCTTGGCAGAGAGCCACTGGCCTGCCACTACCACGGGTCTGCCCCGCCCTGCCCCCACCCACCAGTGCCCGCCACACCACTTTTTCCCTTTCTTCCTCTTCTTTCTCCCTGCCACCTAGCCTTGTAACCCATTTCTACCCCTTCCCACTGGGCCACACCGCACTGCCTTGGCTACAGAGCCACCAGCCCACCACCACCTCAGGTCCACCCCGCCTCCACCTGCCAGCTCCCGCCACACCATTTATTTTTTTTTTCTTTTTCCCTTCTTTTTCTTTCTCCCTCCCACCTAGCCCTGTATGGCACCTTCCTCCTTCCCACTGAGCCACCGGCCCACCAGCACCCTGGGTATGCCCCACCCCCACCCACCAGCTTCCACCATGCCATTTTTTCCCTTTCTTTCTCCCACCTAGCCCTGTGCCCCACCTCTACCCTTTCCCACCAGGCCACACGATGTTGCCTTGGCTAGAGAGCCACTGGCCTACCACTGCCCTGGGTTCATCTAGCCCCCACCCGCCAGGTCCTGCCATGCCTTTTTTTTTCTTTTTTCCCTTTCTTCCTTTTCTTTCTCCCTCCCACCTAGCCCCATATGCCACCTCCACCTCTTCCCACTGGCCCCTGTCGTGCTGCCACCACTAAAGAGCCACTGGCCCACCTTGCCCCCACCTGCCACTTCATGCCATGCCACCATTTTTTTATTTTTTGCATTTTTTCTTTCTCTTCTTCCTTTTCTTTCCCACTCTTACCTAGCCCTGTACACTACCTCTCCCCCTTCCTTCCAGATCCAGCCATGCCTCTGTGGCTAGAGAGCCACCAGTGTACTGGCCTGCCTCTGCCCCAGGTCTGCCCCGCCCCTACCTGCAGCCCCCACCATGCTGCATTTTTTTCCATTTTATCTTTTCTTTTTCCCTCCCACCTAACCTAGTATGTCACCTCCCCTCCCTTCCTGCTAGCCCTCAGGTCTTCCCTGTCCCCACTCACTGGACCCTGCCATGCTGCAATTTTTTTTCCTTTCTTTCCTTCTGCCTTCCCACCTATCCCCATACACCACCTTGCCTCTTCACACCAGCTCCCATTGCACTGCTGAGAATAGAGTGCCACTGGCACACCAGCCAACCACTGTCACAGGTCCACCCCAGCCCCACCTGCCAGCACCCAGTGCACCACCATTTATTTTATTTTTTCTTTTTCTCTCTTTCTTTTCTTTCTACCTCCCATGTAGTGCCGTATGTCACCTCCCCACCTTCCTACTGGCCCTCAGGTCCACCCAACCTCCACCTGCCAGCTACCTTTTGTTCTTCTTCCTCTCTCTTTATCCCCACCGCCTATCACCATATGACACTCCCCCTTCCCACTGGCCCCTGCCATGCCACCACAGCTAGAATGTCCCAGGCACTCAGGCCTGCCACCACACCAGGCCTGCTCTCCCCTTCCCCTCCCAACACTCCACCAGCTGCTGAATGATGGGAAGCAAGCCCATATCACTCCTTGTCCAACACCCCTGCCTATCTGGCAAGGGGCTGTGAATGCTACCACACCACTGGACCAGCATCAAGAGGCAGACAGAACTCACCTAATCTTCCCTCAGCCACCTCGCCAAACCAGTGTACAGCAAAGCAGACTCACCCTGCCTGCTGCTGCCCCACTTACTCAGACAAGGTGATGAGAGCTATTGTGCCAACAGATAAGCAATCAGCAAAGCATGCCTGGCCTTCCCCCCAACCCCGACATATCAAAACAAAACAAAGAAGCAGGATGAAACAAATGAACATACAATCAACAAATAAAAAATAATAATACCTAATGTCTCGGAGACAGCAATATTAAAACATATAAAAAAGCAGAACAAGATAGCTCCAGCAAATGTCCAAAATAAAGAATCAGATGACCTTCTGATAGAAGAAAAGGCAGTGGAACTACCTGATATGGAATTCAAAAGACTAACATTTAGGGCTCTCCAAGAGATTAGGAAAAGATCAAGGAAAACATAGGGGACGAAAAGGAAAAAATAGACCAAATCTTGGAAAATATAGGAAAAAACAATGAAAAGAGAGCCAAAATTAAGGAAAACACAAAGCAATAGAAGAATTCAGGAAAATAATACAAGACCAAAAAAGTAAACATAAATAACCAATTAGAAATTATACAAAAATAGCAACTAGAAATTCAAAAGATAAACAACAAAGTTTCAGAAATAGATGACTCAGTAGAAAGTTTTAGGAGCAAATTTGAAATGATAAAAGACAGAATCAGCAAGATGGAAGACAAATTCATGGACACCACTTTGAGGAAAAATCAGAGAAAAGAGTGGAGAAAAATGAAGAAAACCTAAGAATTACGTGGGACACAATCAAGAGCAAAAATTCACATGTGACCCGAGTTCCAGAATGGGAAGAAAATGGAAAACACACAGAAGATTTTTGAAGATTTGCTGGCAGAAAACTTCCCAAATATCATGAAAGAAGAAAACCTGACTATCTAAGAAGCTCAACAAACTCCATATAGGATAGACCCCAAAAGAAAGTCACCAAAACATATCATAATCACACTTGCCAAAACCAAAGATGAAGAAAAAATCCTGAGAGCAGCTCAAGAAAAATGAAAAAAAAGGGGAAACAATAAGACTAAGGTCTCATTACTCAGCAGAAACTATGCAGGCAAGAAGGCAATAGGATGACACATATAAAACCTTGAAAGAAAGAAACTGCCAACCCAGAATAATGTATCCTGCGAAACTCTCTCAAATACGATGGCAAAATTAGGACATTTCCAGATAAACAGAAATTAAGGGAATTTGTAAAAACCAAACCAAAATTACAAGATATATTAAAGGGAATCCTTTGGTTAGAGAACCAAAAACATCAGACAACAACCAGAGTCTAAGGCACAGGACAGCAACAGCCAGATACCAACCTAGGTAAAGAACTCTCAATAATAAAACAAACCTAAAGACTTAAAACAGGGAAACAGAGACATCAGTCTGTAAATGACGACAATGTCAGAACAATGAAAGGAGGAACAATCAGCATAGGTATAGACCTCTCAAGTGGAGAGGAAGTCAAGGTGATATCAAGTAATAAAAGACTCATTCAAACTTAGGAAGATAAGGATAAATTTCAAGGTAAATGTTATGGATTGAATTGTGTCCCCCCAAAATGTGTGTCAACTTGGCTAGTCCGTGATTTCCAGTATTGTGTGATTGTCCACTATTTTGTCATCTGATATGATTTTCCTATGTATTGTAAATCCTATCTCTATTATGTTAATGAGGTAGAATTAGCAGCAGTTATGTTAATGAGGCAGGACTAAATCTACAAGATTAGTTTGTGTCTTAAGTCAACCTCTTTTGAGATAGAAAAGAGAGAAGCGAGCAGAGAGACATGGAGACCACATACCAATAAGAAAGAAGCACTGAGAGGATAGTGCATTCTTTGGATCTGGGTCCCTGCGCAGAGAAGCTCCTCAACCAGAGGAAGATTGATGACAAGGACCTTCCCCCAGAGTCGACAGAGAGAGGAAGCCTTTCCTTGGAGCTGGCACCCTGAACTTGGACTTCTAGCCTCCTAGGCTATGAGGGAATAAATTTCTCTCTGTTAAAGCCATCCACTTGTGGCATTTCTGTTATAGCAGCACTAGATAACCAAGACAGTAACCACAAAAAAAAATTAACTATTCAATATAATAAAGAAGAAAAAGTCTCAATAAACACAAAATATATTATAATCAAAGGAAAGAAAAGCAAGTCCACAAACAAAAGGAACTCAGCACAGGAAAGTAAGAGAAACAAAGAAAAAGTAAGCACCACAAAAAAGTGAGTTTATAACAGCAATAAACTCATACCTATCGATAATCACACTGAATGTAAATTGTTTAAATGCACCTGTAAAGAGACAGACAGTGGTAGAATAGATAAAAAGCATGACTCATCAATTTGCTGTCTACAAGAGACATGCCTTACACACAAAGACATAAATTTTTTAAAAATAAAAGGATGGGAAAAAAGCAAACGGTAACCAAAAAAGGGCAGGAGTGGCAATACTAATCTTGGATAAAATAGATACTTACTGGTCTGACAGAGACTGGAGGAATGCCAGAGACTATGGCCCCTGGACACCCTGCTAATTTGGAACTGAAGCCACTCCTGAAGTCCACCTTTCAGCGAAAGATTACACAGGCCTATAAAACAATAATACACGTGAGGAGTGTGCTTCTTAGTTCAATTAAGTATATGAGACCAAACGGCAACACCTGCCCAAAAGCAAAGACAAGAAGGCAAGAAAGGACAGGGAACTGGACAAATGGACAAGGAGAACCCAGGGTTGAAAGGGAAAGGAGGAGAGTGCTGGCACATTGCAGGAAGTACAACAAATGTCACAAAACAATCTGAGCATAAATTTTTGAATGAGGGGAAAAAAAAAGACTTTCCGTTCTGATCTACAGATTGGAACTAATATCTAAATGACTACAGTATAATTAGAGGCTGTTAACCCATCAAACAAGAGTTTGCTAGGCCTCACAGCTAAATTACTGTTTTCAAACTTACTATTTTGTCTTCAAAGCTCATTACTTGAGTTTAAAACAAACAAACATAAAAAATAACAATAAAACACTTTGCTAATTGTTTAAAAAAAACCAGACCCTTCAGCCTTGTCTTAGTTATCTAGTGCTGCTATATCAGAAATACCACAAGTGGATGGCTTTAACAAAGAGAAGTTTATTCTCTCACAGTCCAGTAGGCTAGAATGTCTGAATGTAGGGCGTCGGCTCCGGGGGAAGGCTTTCTCTCTCTGTTGGCTCTGGAGGAAGGTCCTTGCCATCAGTCTTCCTTGGTCTGAGAGCATCTCCGCGCAGGAACCTCAGGTCCAAAGGACGAACTCTGCTCCTGGTACTGCTTTCTTGGTGGTATGAGGTCCCCATGTCTCTCTGCTCACTTCTCTCTTTTATATCTCAAAAGAGATTGGCTTAAGACACTATCTAATCTTGTAGATCTCATCAATGGAACTGCCACTAGTCCATCTTATTACATCATAGTGATAGAATATACAACACATAGGGAAATCACATCAGATGACAAAATGGTAGACAATCATACAATACTGGGAATCATGACCTAGCCAAGTTTACAGATATTTTTGGGGGACATAATTCAGTCCATGATAGGGCTTTTGTAGTAGTCCATGAGAAAAAGGATGGTAGCAGTGGAGAAGAGAAGGAGACAAACTCTAGACATGTTTAGAAAGTAGAATTAACAGAGCTTGTGATAAATTGGACACACAGGGGATGGGGAGTAAAGGAGAGAGAAGTCAAGATGACTTGGAGTTCTGGCTTGTAAAACAGGGTGGGTGGTAGTGCCTTTAACCAACACAAGGAACACCTAAGGATAACCAGTTGGAAGGAATGGGAAAGAGTAAAGATTTTGAGTTTGGTTTCTAGATATCTAAGTAGAGGTGTCCATTAGGCAGCTGATTGTATACACAGGAACTCAGTGGAGAGATTTGGCCTAGAGAGAAAAATTGAGACTCTCTTGGGTAAAAGTGGTAACTGAAGCCATGGACATGGATTAGCTTGGCCTGAGAAGAAAAGAAGGCCTAAGGCTGAACCATGAGAAACATTTAATGGCCAGATGCAGGAGGGAGTAGCAAGGAACCTGAAAAAGAAAGTCTCCAGAGAGATGGGAGGAAAACTGAAAGCCAGGGGAAGATGGTATTAATCTCCTTGAAAACTACGGTGGCATTGCTGCAAATGATCATCTGATTGACCTGTTCCCAGTCCTAAATGACAAAATAAAACATTTGTTTGAGATTAAGATATGAAGAAACCTCCAGTGATTGCATATGACAGTAGTAAGCACCATTTGCATCAGATATGTCCATCCTGTGAGAACCAAATGGTAAAAACCTAGTTTCCGCTGGGACGTTCACTGCTTCTCCCTGGCTGCCCTTGCTTCTAGCCTGCTAATGATAATACCTAATCCACCATAATACCCAGAGTGCAAAGAGACTTCCTGGGTAATGTCCAGTGGCAATTCTTACCATTTGTGCCAATTGAGATCTTACTGCTTAGGGCATCATATTGTGTGCTTGTTTTGATTGAAGTCTTTGAATACACTATTTATTTAATTTGAATTTTAATTATTAAAAATAATACATGAACATGGTAGAAAAAAATAAAATGGCATATACTGAGAAGCCTCATTCCTACCCTAAGGTAAATGGATCTGCAATTTAATAAATATTGCCAGGTTTCTCCCCATGGGAGCTGTACCTTTTGCATTTCCACCAGCAATGCACTAGAGTGTCTTGCTAGCAGAATATAGTGTCACATTTTTGGATTTTTGCCAATCTGATAAGTAAATACGTTATCTCAGTATAGTTTTAACTGGCGTTTCTCTTATTATTAGTGAAGTTAAGCATCTTTTCATGTATTTAAGGAACCAATATGTATTTCTTAAACAGTGAACTGTCTGGTCAAATTGATTCCAACTCATAGTAACCCCATGTGTGTTAGAGTAGAACTGTGCTCTGTAGGGTTTTTAATGGCTGATTTTTTGGAAGTAGGTCTCCAGGCCTTTCTTCCAAAGCACCTCTGGGTGGACTTGAACCTCCAACATTTGGGCTAGCAGCCAACGTGTTAACCATTTGCACCACCCAGTGACTCTGTCTGGTCATGTACTTTACCAATTTTTCCATTGAATTGCTGGTATTTTTCTTCTTAGTACTCTATTTAGATTGAAACTTATTTCTAAAAACAAATATCTTGAGAAGTCTGCGATAATCTATATTCTAGTGTACTTTCATTTCTAACACTGGTAAGGAAAGGAAACCGTGGGAGGGACAGGTGCTCTTAAAGCTTTAAAGGAGGAATAGAAGAGATCTCTCTCTCAATGACTGTTTGATATATCTTCTGTGATTTTTTACATCACTTTGGCTTTCCTTTACTTTCTTCATCCTGACCATCCTTTCCAACAATTTCCCCTCCCAATTCTAAAATGTTTTGATTTTTTTGAACAACTATTATGTGTCTACAACTAGGAATTGATGCTTCCCTGACCTCATCTTCTGTGTTTTGTCATTCTCTCCACTACGGCCACACTGACCTTTTGTTCATTGAATGGAATGGTCTGGCCCAAGTTCTTTGCATTTGCCATTCCCTGTGTCTAGAATGCTCTTCCCCTAGTCATCTACATGGCCACCCCCATTTAGTCATCATCTCTGTGTCATCTTCTAAAATTTCAACACTCTTCCACCAAAGTTTTCTGTCCCTTTCTTGCCTTTATTTTTTTCTCCTTGGCTTTCATCAATCTAATATACTACCAATTTTACTTATCCTTATATCATTTGTCACCTCCTTTAGAATGTAAGCTCCAAGAAGGCAAGGCTTTTTGTCTGTTTTAGTCACTACTCTATTCCAGAGGGCTTGAAAACTACCTGACATATTGTTGGCATAAGCAATCTTTGTTGAGTGAATTAATGAATGTGAAAGTGAAAGAGTATTTGCCTTTCTATGAGCTTGTATTCTCATTGCAGAGAACAAATGCAAAGACTCATCCATATACAAAACAACTAAAGATATAGGCGTCTAGTGATGATAGGACCCAGTGCCTAGAGTAACTTAAGGAGAGATTGGTTATTTTGCATTGGGATCAGATGATGGTACAAGGGTGAACCTTGAGTTGGGTCATAAGATATTGATAAACATGGACTGTGTCTTAGTCATCTAGTGCTGCTATAACAGAAACACCGCAAGTGGATGGCTTTAATGAAGAGAAGTTTATTTCCTCACAGTTAGAGTAGGCTAAAAGTCTAAATTCAGGGTGTCATCTTCAGGGGAAGGCTTTCTCTCTCTCGGCCTTCTCATCAGTGTTCCCCCAGACTAGGAGCTTCTCTGCGGAGGGACCCCAGTCCAAAGGACACGCTCTGCTCCCGGCACTGCTTTCTTGATGGTAGGAGGTCCCCCGTCTCACTGCTCACTTCTGTCTTTTATATCTCAAGAGATTGCCTCAGGACACAATCCAGTCTTGTAGATCCAGTCCTGCCTTACTAACACAACTGCCACCCATCCTCCCTCATTAACATCATAGAGGCAGGTTTACAACATATAGGAAAATCACACAGTACCAGGAATCATGGTCCAGCCAAACTGATACACACATTTTGGGGGGAACATAATTCAAACCATGACAGACTGGAAGACAGAAATGTGAATACATGCCAAAAAGAAAGAGTAACATGAGTTTTGTTAAGTACACAAATAGTCAAGCTGATCTGATGGGAACAGAGGGACCAGGCAGAAAGTAATAACAATTAAGATTAGATAAATACCTGAGACCGCAACAGGTTTGATTTTTGTTTGGTTATATCAGTCAGGGTTTCAGCAAGAAACAGCCGTCTCCAGATGTAAATCCATCCACCTACAGTCACCTGGTCTTCGACAAAGGCCCAAAGTCCATTAAATGGGGAAAAGACGGTCTTTTTAACAAATGGTACTGGCAAAACTGGATGTCAATCTGTAAAAAAAAAAAAAATCAAACAGGACCCACACATTACACTATACACAAAAACTAACTCAAAATGGATCAAAGACCTAAATATAAAACCAAAAACTGTTAAGCTCATAGAAGAAAAAATAGGGTCAATGTTAGAGGCCCTAATACACAGCATAAATAGGATACAAACCATAACTAACAATACACAAACACCAGAAGATAACCTAGATAACTGGGATCTTCTGAAAATGAAACACTTATGCTCATCAAAAGACTTCACCAAAAGAGTAAAAAGAGAACCTACAGACTTGGAAAAAATTTTTGGCTATGACAAATCCAACAAAAGTCTAAGCTCTAAAACCTACAGGAAAATCTAACACCTCTACAATAAAAGGACAGATAATCCAATTAAAAAATGGGCAAAGGATATGAACAGACACTTTACCAAAGAAGACATTTAGGTGGCTATCAGACACATGAGAAAATGCTCACCATCACTAGCCATTAGAGAAACGCAAATCAAAACTACAATGAGATACCATCTCACCCCAACCTTACTGGCACAAATTAAAAAAAAAAACAGAAAATAAGAAATTTTGGAGAAGCACAGGGAGATTGGAACTCTTATGCACTGCTAGTGGGAGTACAAAATGGTACAACTGTTTTGGAAAATGATATGGTGCTTCCTTAAAAAGCTAGAAATAGAAATAGCATACAATCCAGCAATCCTACTCCTAGGAATATATCCTAGAGAAATAAGAGCCATCACAAGAATACACATATGTACATCCATGTTCATTGCAGCATTGTTCACAATAGCAAAAAGATGGAAACAACCTAAGTACCCATCAATAGATGAATGGATAAACGAACTATGGTACATACACACAATGGAATACTACGCAACAATAAAGAACAATGATGAATCTGTGAAACGTCTTGCAACATGGATGACTCTGGAGGGCATCATGCTGAGTGAAATAAGTCAATCACAAAAGGATAAATACTGTATGAGATCACTATTATAAAAACTCATGAAAAGATTTACACACAGAAAGAAACAATCTTTGATGGTTACGAGGGAGGGGAGGGGAACGGGAGGGAGGGGAGGGGAACGGGAGGGAAAAACAAATTAGACAGTAGATAAGTGGTAACTGGTGAAGGGTAAGACAATACACAATACTGGGGAAGTCAGCACGACTTTACCATGGCAAGGTCATGGAAGCTTCATAGACACATCCAAACTCTGAGGGACCACATCACTGGGCTGAGGGCTGGGGATCATGGTTTAGGGAGGACATCTAGCTCAATTGGCATGACACAGTTTATAAAGAAAATGTTCTACATCCTACTTTGGTGAGTAGCGTCTAGGGTCTTAAAAGCTTGTGAGCGGCCATCTAAGATACCCTACCGGTCCCACCCCATCTGGAGCAAGGGAGAATGAAGAAAACCAAAGACACAACTACCATAGCCTCCACCAGACTGAGTCCAGCACCACTAGATGGTACCTGGCTACTGCCACTGACTGCTCTGACAGGGATCATAGTAGAGGGTCCCAGAGAGAGCTGGAGAAAAATGTAGAACAAAACTCAAACTCACAAAAAAAGACCAGACTTACTGGTCCAACAGAGACTGGAGAAACCCCAAGAATATGGCCCCCAAACACCCTTTTAACTCAGTACTGAAGTCACTCCTGAAGTTCACCCTTCAGCCAAAGATTAGACAGGCACATAAAACAAACAATAATACATGTAGCTCAACCATGTACACATAGCTCAACCATGTACACGAGTCTAAATGGGCACCAGCCCAGGGGCAAGGATGAGAAGGCCAGAGGGGATAGGAAAGCTGGATGAATGGAAATGAGGAACTCAAGGTCGAGAAGTAGTGAATGTTGACAGGTCACGGGGTTAGCAACCAATGTCAGAAAACAATATGTGTATTAATTGTTTAATAAGGAACTAATTTGTTATGTAAATCTTCACCTAAAGCACATAGAAAAGGAAAAAAATGTAATTATAAAAAGAAGAAACAGCTGTCATATTTAGAGTAAGAATTCAAGCAACTACTTACAAAGGTATAGGCAGGGGTGCAGAGAAACCTCAAGGAATAGAGCAGTATCCTGGAGCTAGTAGCAGGGAAGCTGCTATGACCCCTAGGCTTGAATGCAAGGAAGGGGAAAGTTGTGTGGAGAGGACATCTTGAGAGGAGCTGTGAATTTATGGAAGAACACAGCCATCTTGAAGGGATCTATGGGGAGGGAGCCTCCTTTATGCTGACCCCCTTTAGCCAAAGCAACTGGAAACCAGAAGTAAGGAGGCCAGTTGATGTAGACCATAAAAGTCAGCCTCCTTGGCACAGAGCAGAGTAGAGAAGAATGCAGAGTAGATCTGGAGGGACAAATGGAAAATATCCAGAACACTGAGGCTAGGATAACCTGAAAACTGTTGCTAGGATAACCTGAAAACTGTTGCTAGAAATCCTTGAATACCTCCATCGAGGTTGTTATCTCTGTATATGACTGAGAAAGTTTGCATGGAAGAATTTTCTTCTGATTGACAGATTACATCCTTTTTACAAGACTATTTCAACCACGTCTTCATAGTGAAAACATTGCTTGATACGGTGTTTGAATAGTGCAAAGTATAACACAAAATTACAGAGGTTCAAAGCAACTGAATAAAGAAATTAAGAGAAAAAAAAAAGGAATCAAAACACTAGCCAGCAAATAAGTGACTCAATGACCAGCAAATTCAGTGAGGCAAAACAGTTTATTACATTTTTTGAAATGAGTAACAGCCTCAGTAAAAATGAACTCTATTCTCTTATTCAGTCCTGCTGTCCATATTCTCACTTCCTTTGAACACTATCCTGTTCTTGTAGTCAGCTCTATCTTTTCTTGTTTTACTTTCACTTTCACATATCTTCACCTATATTAAAAAACCAAACCCATTGCTGTCAAGCTGATTCTAACTCATAACGACCCTAAAGGACAGAGTAGAACTGCCCCATAGGGCTTCCAAGGCTGTAAAATTTTTACAGAAGCAGATTGCCACATCTTTCTACCACAGAGCAGCTGGTGGGTTTGAACAACCAATCTTTCAGTTAGCGATCAAGCATTTAACCATTGCTCCACCAGGGCTTCTTCTCTCATCTATATTATATATTGATATTTTTCTACCTATGTCTATGTATGTATTTAAAAAAAAGACCAAACCTGTTGCCATCGAGTTGATTTTGACTCATAGGAACCTTATGGGACAGAGTAGAACTGAAGAAGAATTGATGCCTTTGAATTGTGGTGTCGGCAAAGAATACTGAATATACCATGGACTGCCAAAAGAATAAACAAATCTGTCTTGGAAGAGGTACAGCCAGAAAGCTCTTAGAAGTAAGGATGGCAAGACTTCATCTCATATACTTTGGACATGTTATCAGGAGGGATCAGTCCCTGGAGAAGGACATCATGCTTGCTAAAGTAGAGGGTCAGCAAAAAAGAAGAAGACCCTTAATGAGATAGATTGACACAGTGGCTGCAACAGTGGGCTCAAGCATAATAAGGATTGTGAGGATGGCACAGGGCTGGGCAGTGTTTCGTTCTGTTGTGCTAGGGTCGCTCACTATGAGTCGGAACCGACTCAACAGCACCTAACAACAACAACATACTCAAGGTCATACTTTGACTCTCATGGACTTCTACTAATTTTCTCCAGCTTCAACTTGAACTAGCACATGAGTGATGGTCTGTTCTGCAGTGGGCCCCTGGCCTTGTTCTAACGGTTGATATTGAGCTTCTCCATTGTCTCCACATATGTAGTTGATTTGATTACTGTGTATTCCATCTGACAAGGTCCACATGTACAGTTGCCATTTATGTTTTTGATAAAAAGTATTTTCAATGAATAAGTCATTGGTCTAGCAAAATTCTATCATGCGATCTCCAGCATTGTTTCTATCACCAAGGCCATATTTTCCAACTATCAGTCCTTCATCTTTGCTTCCACCTTTTGTATTCCAAACTAAAACCCATTGCTATGAAGTCGATTCTAACTCATAGTGACCCTATAGGACAGAGTAGAACTGCCCCCGACAGGGTTTTCAAGGAGTACCTGGTGGATTCGAACTGCTGACCTTTTGGTTAGCAGAAGTAGATTTTAACCACTACGCCACCAGGGTTTCCAGTCACCAGTAATTATCAATGCATCTTGATTGCATGTTTGATCAATTTCAAACTGCAGAAGCTGGTAAAAATCTTCAATTTTTTTCATCTTTGGCATTAGTGATTGGGCATAAATTTGAATAATAGTCATATTAATTAGCTGGTTTTCCTCGTAGGCGCATGGATATTATCACTGACAGCATTGTACTTCAGGATAGATCTTGAAATGTTCCCTCTGACAATGAATGTAACACCATTCCTCTTCAATTTGTCATTTCCGGCATAGTAGACCATATGATTGTCTGATTCAGAATGGCCAATATGAGTCTATTTCAGCTCACTACCGCCTGGGATATCGATCTTTATGTATTCCATTTCATTTTTGACGACTTCCAATTTTCCTAGATTCATTCTTTGTAAATTCCACATTCTGATTATGAATGGATGTTTACAGCTGTGTCTTCTCATTTTGAGTCTTGCTACATCAGCAAACAAATGTCCTGAAAGCTTGACTCCATCCACGTCATTAAGGTCAACTCTACTTTGAGGAGGCAGCTCTTCCCCGGTTGTATTTTGAGTGCCTTCCAACCTGAGGGGCTTATCTTCTGGTACCATATTAGACAATGCTCTGCTGCTATTGATAAGGTTTTCAAAGGCCAGGTTTTTTTAGTAGTAGATCACCAGGTCCTTCTTCCTAGTCTGTCTTAGTCTGTAAGCTCCACTGAAACCTGTCCACCATGGGTGACCCTGCTGGTATTTGATATACTGGTGCCACAGCTTCCAGCATCAAGCAACATGCAAACCACTGCAGTAGGAAAACTGACAAATGAGCAGTGGATTCTGACCTAGGCAGCTGTAAACAAAATTGCCTGTACTGAAAACATAATTAAGTTGTTAACAATAGCAGCTATAAACCCTCATTTTTTTAGTGACTCTGAAATTGGCTTAATTTTTGTTTTTAGTTTTTTAACTTCTACAATTTTTTTTTTTTAGTTCTAGTAGAGATTAATGTCAAATAGTTCAGAGCTATGTTGATTCACACCATACAGTTATTATGTGGTATTCAAAATTCTTTCAAAATTCTGGCTACATCTTGGACAATATTCTGAACTTCTAGTAGATACAAATAATTCAAATGACCATGAGCTCCTTTTTGAGACAAAGCATTTGCTAAGATCATTTAATTCAAATTAATTCAAAGCTATTTACTGATGCCTCTTTATGCACGCAACAGAGTAGATTCAAAGATGAGCTTTACCCATCCCTTCCCCTTGAGGAGCTTATAGCTTAGTATTCAGAAAAATATCTTTAATACAAGTAGTAAATTAAGTTGAGTCAGAGCTGAAACACAGTGATACAGAGTTTCAAAGGTAGGAGATACCAGTAGTTTGGGATTGGACTTGAAAGGTGATAGCCTTTAAATAGGTTGTTGTTGTATGCCATCAAGTCGATTCCTATAGGACAGAGCAGAACTGCCGCATAAGATTTCCAAGCCTGTAATCTTTTTGGAAGTAGATTGCCACATCTATCTCACACAGAGTAGCTGGGAGTTTCGAACCACCAACCTTTCAGTTAGCAGCCAAGTGCTTAACTGCTGTGCCACCAAGGATCCTTATTGTAATAGGTAGAGAGCAGCTATTGGGGGAAAAAACTGCTTTAAGCTCCTGTTTATTCATCCATGAAATGAAAATAGTATTTATCTCATTGGATTTTTGTGAGGATTAAATGAAAGAAGAAATATAAAGCACTTTTCAAAGCTAATGAAAAGATCACAAGAAATGCTAGCTTTAAAAATACCCCTTGCAAAGTTCTAGCACCATGAATTGGCCATGGGTATGGGGGGAACTGGACACTAGGCTGGAACATAGAACTGGAAGTAGAACAATTAGAGAAAAAGACAGCAGAAGAAAGTTGGAGTGAGAACTCATTCAGCAAACATTTTTTTAAAAAACTTCCTACGTGCTAGAAAAACAGTGAAAATGGTATTAAAAACTAAAGCTGACTCCGTGGGGGCAGAGACTTTGTTTTTGTTTTTGTTTTTTTTCTGTTGTGTCCCCAATGCCTGTATCAAAGACAGGCACATGGTTGGTGCAGAAAACTATTTGCGGAATGAACCTGTCTTATTGGAGAGGTGAGGAGAGATTCCATCATCCTTAGCACAAGGAAATCAATCTCTGCAGAGGCAAGTAGAGGAGGAAGAAGGAAAATGCTATAATTTCAAAGCCTCTGTTAGGTGTGTGTGTGTGTGTGTGTGTGTGTTTGTGTGTGTGTCTGTGTGCGCGCGCACGTGCACGCTCACATGCTCATGCATTGCTAAGGGTCCATGGATATGCACGATGCATATATGGAGGCAGGCTGAAGCAGAGGAGGGGATCTGTATTGTTTTCCACTTAAAAGTGAGAGTAGCTGAGTTGCTGAGGGAGGAGCCTGAATGAAGGGAGCTGCAGAAAAGAAAGAAGCGGGGACTTAGGTAAAATCAAGAAAGTGCCAAGAATATAGTGATGTAAAATCCCTGTCTTCCCGTAATTCAAGGTGTTCATACACCTTGTGTGGGTGGCTTTGGTAGTATTGAGTGCCACACCTGGATTTGTAGAGACCAGAGGCAAGAGACGGGCCAAAAGAAGTTCAGTGGCATCAAGTGTACAGTAGGAGCTGGACTTCAAGCCACCCCCACCAAGGAATTTGCAAAAGTCTAGAGGAGGGCATTGGACTTCCCATTAAATGAGGGTTTGGGAGCCAAACCACTTAAAAAATCTCAAATGCAAGATAAACTTAGCCGACTTTGTTGTTGTACTAGGTACCCTGCTAGCTAATTCATACTTACCCAACAGGACTCTGCCCAGGAATCACTCGTCCAGAAAATGATCCCATGTCACCTTGCACTTACCTTTATCATTGTCTTTATCCTGTATTGTAATTATCTGTTTATGTTTCTGCCTTCTCTATTAAACTGGACATTCAGACTGGGCAGAATCCGAGCCCATCGTCATCAGGGCATAGCTGGAGTTAGACATGTTTGTAAGGAAGCACGAAGGCTGTGAGAGAAGGGAGTCAAATACAAAATCCAAGAGTAGAATTAGGTTAGGAACCAGAACAAGCAAAAATAAAAACCAGAGACATTATCAAGGGTTCGGTTGCAGCATTTTGGTGTATTTGTGGGACCCTTCCAAATATCCCCATTTATCCTAAATCTCTAAAATGAAAGGCTTTGGTATCTTTTTTGTTTGCGCTTGGTTACGTACTGCCACCATTTTTCAGAAGAAAAAAGATTTTTTTTTCCCAAAAATCCCATCAGTGGAAAAAATGTCTAATTTCCTTTTTATGGAAAGCTGTGTTTATTCTTAACTCTCCTAGAAAGGGTGGGCATACCCTCCACTCTCACAGCCACTACTCAATCCACAAAAAGAAAAAGGAAAGCTTCTAGTGGTTGTAACACAAAGCCAAGGGTCTGCAGCTTATTTTGTGTTGATGACAGGGCTTGCAAGGGTGTTATTTTTCCTGTCTTTACTCTCTTGCCATCAAAGGAGGAACCAATTAGGCCAAATAATAATATTTAAAATCTGACAGCCCTCCGGAGCCTGAAATAAAAACCTAAATCTCCCATGTGGGTTCTTCAGAGCCTGTGTTGTATGCATGACCAGGGACTCACCCCAGCCTGAAGCTTGTGTACCTTCGGGTGCTTGGACAATAGCAGAAGTAATTGTAGGGAGAGCTTGAATTTTCTGCATCTGAATGTCATTCCTTATATTTGTTGATGCAAGCTAGAATCTTCCTTCGTGGCCCATGTCATGTGAGAACAAAAAGAGACTAGCCTAGAACACAGTGAGTATCGTAGAATAGTTGACTTGTCCTGTAACTGCCTATACAAAACAAAAAGGGTCTGAGAAGGGTTTAAAACGTGAAATGTTTGTGCAGAGCTAGGACTTCTGTGTCTGTGTCTATAGAATTAAACAAACAAACAAAAGCAATTTAAAGAATTTATGTATTGTATTACTGTGGCTTCTCTGTGTATCCCTTTCCTTTGCTTTTTTTTTTTTTTTTTTTTTTTTAATAGTTTTAGCTATCTTTTTCAGAACAGGAATAAAAATCTTTATGTCTTTTATAAAGGAAAACAAAAACAGTTTTCAATACAGGTCAGGCACTATGCCAGGCTTTTTAAAATTGAGTTAGCCACCAGAGAATGCAGAATTTTTAATTTGTGTTGCAGGCAGACCTGTGTACATATACATGCATAAGGACTACGGGATATGTTAATATTTTCCTGCATTGCTGTCTGTGTGTGTCTGTGTCCTAGCACAGCCATGCGTGAAAGTTCGTGTGTGTCTAAGTGTGGCCGTGTGCAAAGGAAAGGGACTCCTGCCCCATTATTCCAAGCAGCTAAACTCCAACAGCACAAGGATGAAGGAGAGGCCCTGATTTTCTTTTCCTTTGCAGTAATTGCCCCAGCAATCATCTTTGATCTGAGAAGAGCAGTGGAGGAGAGTCCTGCAGGTTGACATCCCCGGTATAAATATATACATTTACATACACAGGGGCAGCGCAGCTCCGCAGCTGTTTACTGACGTCTCTGACCTGAAACCATTGTAGCTCCATTGACACCTCATTTAATTGAATCCTTCCCTAGCAGTGCAGAAGCCTGAGGATTTGAAAGGGGGAGGGGAGTAGAAGGATGGGTAATCAAAGCAGACTCTTCTTGAATGTCTAGAAATGACAGGGAGGTAATTGCTTTTGAAAAGCAAAAATAGAAATAGCACAATTTGTTCTACTTAGCAAGATGCTGAAAGGGGATAAAGATATGGGGGTTTTGTCCCAAACATACCAATATCCTTACCCCAAGAATAAAACTCATTTGAATTTCTGTGCAAATGTTTAAAAAAAGAAGAAGAAAGAGAATAGAATCCTAAGAAAGAAAAATCTAGAGGCTTTCCTCGTTCAAAATGTCCAGAGACAATAAGATGATTCTGAGCCCAGAGCCACAGCACAGCCCCTTTTGTCAGCTTCAAATCAGCCAGCCAGAGGGTCAAATCAGTTTAACCTGCCTCCATGACATATCACCCACCCGCCTGACCCGAGAGCGGCCTCATTTTTATGGATGCAGAAGCTAACGGTGTAATTCATTCCCCAGCACACCCTGCTCATTCAGTCGTCTGCTTTGCCACAAAGGTACACTGAATATTTTCTGCCGGCTGAACTGACGAGATATCAGTCTGCTTCCTGCTTAATGCAGGAGTTACTCTGCCTTACAGCTGAAGAGTGATGTCCCTCACTAGACATCAATCTGTGGGCCTAGATCAGCCATGCAAATGAGCACATGTCCACAAATTCAGGGTCTTAAAGAAATCAATCTGGACCTGGAAGAATCAGGCAGCAGGTTTAGGGAAAAGAACAAAACCTAAAGGATATTTAATAACATTTTCTGCCTTTATTATTAGTGCTCCGTTTTTGCTTTTTGGGTTGTATGTTAGTAAGAACGTGGAAGCATGTATGCCCTTTGATTTAGTACATGGTAAAACGGAAAACAAAACAAAAAAGGCATAGTAATGATGTATTACTGAGTATAGAACCACTGATAGTTTACAAAGCACTTTCATATACACTGTCAAATTTATTTAGGCTTTCAGCAATCATTTGTAGTAACAATAGCAGTTTTATGGCCCCTTATGCAGATCAGGACACTGAGGCTCATATAGTTTAAGGAAGCTGCACAAGTTCTCACTGCTGACAAGCAGCAAAGCAGAGAGTCCTGACGTGCAGCAAGAGAAGCCCATATAAGAGGACTCTGTTCTGGCCCCCTTCTTGCTGCATCTCATCCCTTCTCACCGTCTGAGGAGCCCATAGGGATCAGGGAGTGTGTCCAGTCATCTGTTACCAGCCTTCTCCACCTCTAGACCACACTCTACTAAACTGGACTCTAGAATTTCAAGACCTGTACCGGCCTTTTCCCTGGGTCCATCCTTTAGTTTTTGGGTTTTGGTAGTAGGCATGAGGAGTAGCCGAACAGTGACTATTTGTAATAGTGGAGAATGCATTTTGGAAGTGAAGGCAGAGTGTCTACGCACGTGTGCATGAAATCATTTGCAGTGGGGGAAGAACCTTTGAATGGAAAGAGAGCTGGTTTGGTCAGAGTCTGGGTCTGTGAGCTAACTTCCCATACAACTGTGGTATGAAGTCCAAGAATTCCTAACTAAAATCTGGCCTTCCCGGTTGTCATGAAGGTATATATTTGTCAAAATAGGAAAACAGAACATGTTTTATGTAACTATTTAATTTGTAACTTTTAAATATTTAGACATATGGTACATCGACCTCCATTTGAGCTCTCACTTAGATTCCACAAAAGTCAGGGGCAGGCTGGTTGAGGTGGTATTGATGTACATGGTAGAGATTAATGAAAATTTGAAAACGATTTTATAATCTATGCTGGCATAAGTTTTCTTTAGCTCTCTTTAAAGGGTCACATAATTTATCGGCTTTCATAATTCCAGCAGCTTTTCCCAATCGTTCTTTAAAGGCTGAAGTACCAATATCTCCAATAGTTAAGGGTACTAATGATGGATCTGATAACATAAATAAACAGGGACTTTAATGTTTTACAAGTATGTTAACACAAACTGTGGGTTATTATCTTGCCACGTTCCTAAAAAAAAAAAAATTATGTTGGCCCAAAAGAGAATACCCTGCCTAGAAGTGAAACATTTCTTTCAAGCAATTATGAATTCCTCTTCATCAGCAAGATGAGGCTTAAAACTTGTCCCCAGCTTCATGGCTAAGTTCATCAGCTATCCATTTTCAGCAGGAGAGGCAGTTCTGCAAGAAGACAACTCAAAGCAGATGAGATAATATATTAATATGGCTCCCTTCAGCAATTCACATCTAATTTCTGCAGAGATCTCCCACTAACCTAAGGGACATGTCAAGTCTCACCTTTTCCATGAAGTTCTTTCTTCTAACACTGAACTTCCATGCCCTTTATATCTCAATAGGGTGAATATTATACTCCTTCATCATTTATGTATCTCTCATCTTTTCTGCTAGCTTGTAAGCTTCTAAAAGTCAAGACCCTTTAACTTCCACCATTGAATCCTACAGTGTGCTGTGCACATAGTAGGCATTTAATGACTGTTTGATAAATGAATAGATAGATGATTCCTACTTTTCTCATTATCCACTCCCAGCAACATTTTTATGTGTTCTGTAGTCTCCTCTACGGAAACCCCCTGGTTTTCACCAACCCCTGAAGAAAGCAATTAAAAACATAGATAAGGTTTTTTCTTTTACATGGAGATATTCATAGACTGAAGATATTCCTATATGTGAACAGAGAAATTTTGTATCAGTTGGGAATCCTTTTGGCAGCAAATAACAGAAAACTCAACTTTTATTAGTTGAGTATGTAATAAAGACATTTAATTATCTGACATAGCTAGAAGACATCAGAAGGCTGGTAGTTCCAGGAACTCAACAATGTTATCATGGGCTCAAAACTTCTTTGTACTCCTATTCTGCTATCTTCAGTATGTTGGCTTTTTGTCCTCATGCTTGTTACTTGATGGTAATGGCTGATAAAGTATCCAGTTAGGAAGGAAAATGAGAATACGTAGATGGTACACACTATCCCAGTCTCTCTTTTTAGAAAGCAAACTATTTCCCAGTAGCCCCCAACTAGACTATACATACACACCATTGTCCATGACTTTGTCATTGGCTTCAAGGGGCTGGAAAGGTAAGTATTAAGCAAAGGGGAATGGAAATGACACACATTGCCACCTGAACAAAACTGGGATTTTGTTAGCAAGGCAGAACAGCCATAAGGGTTATTGAATGGCTAGCAAATAATATCTGCCACCACTTCTCTGTTTAGTTTAGGTATTATCAATGGCTGTCTTCCTCTATTTTCCCCAAAGAGCCCATATTGAGTTATTTGAAACTGAAAGTTCCCATTTCCGTAGAATTCCTGCCATAACGTGAAAGCCACATAGGGATTTGACATACATCTAAAACTGTCATCGATAAAACCCACAAACTCAAGCATCTGTGGAAATATGTAATTAGAAGTTTATAAAATGTGATAGATTCTAAAAGGTTGGAAGAGGTGTCATATTTGTTCAGGATCACAGTATGCTAACTCTGGTGTATTTGGGGTCTGGCTAAATCAAATGGTTCCCATGCGGAGTGAAAGATAAGACTAGAAGCATTAAAGAAACTGATGTTTTGATGGGTTGGATGTCAAAGCTGAAGAGGACATAGCAGTCAAAGCAGGCCTTAAGGTCATAAGCTTGCAGGAGAAAATTCAGGAAGGGGCTCAGCTGGGGTTGGGGAATGACAGTAAGTTGGAAATATCCAGTAGATTGGTGGAAATAAAGGAGTATGCATGAGTGATAGGTGTGTTTGGGGCATAGAAATGATTGTAGAGGCTATGAGAGTAGACAAAGAGGTAGAAAAATAGAGGCCAGCCACTCAGACATGTCCCCAAATCCATCCTGGATCACTCCCTCCTTGAAGCCAACATTGCATCTCATATATACCATAATTTCAGCACTTCACACAACTGTAATGCAATTATTCATCAGTCAGCAAATATTTGTCAACCATCTAATATGTTCCAAGAACAGGTGATAGAACAGCAAATGATACAAACAGGAGCTAAATTCCAGGGGACAATATAAAAAAATAAGCATAGAAACAAGGTAATTTTAGAAACAGGTAAATTGAATGAAGAAAATAAGATGGGGTAATGTGAATGTGACTGGAGTTGCATGAGTCTCCGTTAGCTAAGGTGGTCAGGGAGACACGAATGGTGATGAGAAGAGAGCCATTGGCTCAAGAAAGGGGATTTTGGGTAACAGGAAGACTGTTGTGTATTTGAATGCAAAGAGGAAAAGGGTCAGATTGAGATGCTGAGAACCCTCATGGGTCTTCCCAGGTCTGGGAACCTGAAGACCTAGGTATAACCCTGTGTTAAAGAGCTTGATCATTCAGTCTGGTAAAGAATGTTGTAATTAGGGCACCTCAAGGAGAAATGTAACTGGAAAGAGTCTTAGAAATGCTCTAGTCCACACTCTCTGCTGACTAATGAGGCAGCAAGCTCTCCCAGTGTAAGTGAATTTACCAGGCTCACAACGGGGTTAGAGACAAGTATGGAACCCAAGTCTCCAGACTTACTGGGTGCAACAGCTGTGATTATGTTTACTTTATTCATAGGTTATGGTTATCTGCAAAGGCCATTTGCTGTTCGACCTATAATTTATTCTTCATTTTTTATTTTTTCATTCAATAAATGTGCCTGGTATGTGCTGAAAATAAAGAAGACAGGTGTGTTTCGTGAGTCTCCCGCTCCCTAATTATAGCATGTGTGTCATTAACTCCCAAACCCAGCAGCCCGATAATGTTGAAACTAGTGTTCTGTGGATTTACTTAGCTTTCTAGGGCGGAGGCTTGTTAGCGAATGAAGTTTGGGGTGTGCATATTGGGGAGGTGGGGGTTATAAGTGTGTTCATGTATGTGAGATAGTTTTTAAATATATTTATGAAGTAGGGAATACACTCTTAGAATTCAAAAAACAAAGTATAAAAGGTACAGGGTGAAAATTCTCTCTCTGTGTCTCTCCTACCCACCCAATTCCCTTTCCTAATAGCAATCCACATTATCCATTTTTTTTGTGTATCCTCTCAGGGATATTTTATGCATATACAAGCAGTTATATATACATATATATATGTATAGGGTTGCTATGAGTCAGAATTGACTCCTCGGCAAAGGGTTTCTTCAACGGGTATATGTGTGTATGTGTATGTATATATATAAACCCTGGTGGTTCAGTGATTATGAGCTCGGCTGCTAATCCAAAGGTCGGCAGTTCGAATCCACCAGCCCCTCCTTGCACACTCTATGGGGTAGTTCTACTCTGTCCTATAGGGTCGCTATGAGTCAGAATCAACTCGATGGCAACGGGTTTAGTTTATATATATGTATTCCCCTCTCCATTTTTATGTAAACAGCACACACCCTACACCCTGCTCCGCACTTTCTTTCTTTTCTTTTTTTAATTTTATATCTTATTCATAGATATCATGGCCTTTCTGAACCTCTCATGTCATCTATTTCGTTTTCCTGCAATGGTTACAGAGAAGAAACATCTACATCTTCATGTCCATTCTATTGTGTGGACAAACCATCATGTATTTAACCAGATTTTACTAATGGCTATCTAGGTAGATTTTTCTACCTCTGTGTCCACTCTCACAGTTTACTATTACAAAGTTGCAATGCATATCCTTTTATATGTGCCATTTCAAATGTGTGCAGTTATATCTGTAGGATAAATTTATAAATCTAGAATTGCTTGGTCAAAAGATATGTGCATGTAATTTTAACAGATCTGGGAAAATTTCAAACTATAGAAATTGTGGCAGTTCCCACTTATGTTATCTGAAATTTGATGGTTTTGTCAATATATTAAGGATAAAATGATATCTCAATGTGGGCTTAAGTTGCATTTCTCTTACTGTGAGTGATTGAGCTTCTTTTTATATGTTTAAAAGTCATTTTATTTATTTCCTATAAACTTGATTTGTCTATTAGCTTTTTAGACTCTTACACATTGATTTATAAGAGCTTTTTATGTATTATAGAAATTACCTCTTGTCTGTGGTATGAATTACGTTTTCTCAGTTTGCCATTTGTCATTTTACTTTGCTTATGGTGATTTTTGCCATAGGTATATTTGTTTTTATTTTCATGATGATGAATTTATAAATCTTTATTTTATGATGTCTGGGTTATGGGTCATATTAACAAAAGATTTCTCTCACTCCAAGATTAGTTTTTAAAATTCTCTCATTGTTTCTTCTATTAATTATGGCTTTATTTGTACATTTTTAGTTCATCTGGACTTTATTTTGGTGTATTTTGTCTACCTAGTTGTCCCAACACCATTTTTCACTCACTAAGAAAAGGCCATTTGTGTTTATTCCTCCAGTATAACTTAAATCAAAGTATTGCTTTGAATTTTTTTAAACATGTTTTTGTGCCTTAGGTGAATGTTTACACAGCAAATTAGTTTCTCAGTCAATAATTAATACACAAATTGTTCTGTGACATTAGTTGCAATCCCCGCAATATGTTAGCACTGTCGCCATTTCCACCCTGGGTTCCTTGTTTCCATTTGTCATTTCCCTGCCCCTCCCTGCCTTCTCATCTTTATGTCTGGGCAAATGTTGCCCTTTTGGTCTTGTATGGTTGATAGTTCTAAGGAACACATTCCTCATGGGTGTTATTGTAAATTTTATAGGCCATTCTATTATTTGGCTGAAAGATGACCCCCAGGAATGGCTTCAGTTCCAAGTTAGAAGAGTGTCTTAGGGCAATAGTCTTGGGGGTTCCTCCGTCTCTATCAGACCAGTAAGTCTGGTCTTTTTTATAAATTTGATTTTTGTTCTACATTTTTCTCCCTTTCTAACCAGGACCTTCTATTGTGTTCCTGGTCAGAGTGGTTGGTGGTAGCTGGGCACCATCTAGTTCTTCTGTTCTCAGCTAGAGGATTATTTGCTCAGCATACAGACTGAATAAATATGGTGAAAAGGATACAACCCTGATGCACACCTCTCCTGACTTTAAACCACACAGTATCCCCTTGTTCTGTTCCAACGACTGCCTCTTGGTCTATGTACAGGTTCCTCGTGACCACAATTAAGTGTTCTGGAATTCCCATTCTTCGCAATGTTACCCATAATTTATTATAATCTACATAGTCGAATGCCTTTGCATAGTCAATAAAACACAGACAAACATCTTTCTGGTATCCCTCTAACTTCAGCAATAATATCCCTCATTCCATGTCCTCTTCTGAATCCAGCCTGAACTTCTGGCAGTTCCCTGTTGGTGTACTGCTGCAACCACTTTTGAATGACCTTCAGCAAAATTTTACTTGTGTATGAGATTTATGATATTTTTTGATAATTTCCACATTCTGTTGGATCACCTTTCTTTGGAATGGGCACATATATGGATTTCTTCTAGTCAGTTGGCCAAGAAACTGTCTTCCAAATGTCTTGACAAAGACTAGTGAGCACCTCCAGTACTGCATCCGTTTGTTGAAACACCTCAATTGGTACTCCATCAATTCCTGGACCCTTGTTTTTCACCATTCCCTTCAGTGCAGCTTGGACTTCTTCCTTCAATACCATTGATTCTTGTTTATATGCTACTTCCTGAAATGGTTGAATGTCAACCAATTCTTTTTGGTACAGTGACTCTGTATATTCCTTCCATCTTCTTTTGATGCGTCCTACATCATCCAGTAATGTCCCCACAAAATCTGAGAAGCTGGACTATATGAAGAAGAATGCAGCATCAGGATTGGAGGAAGAACTACCGTAAAAACTCACGAAAAGGTTTACACACAAAAAGAAACAATCTTTGTTGTTTACGAGGGATGGGAGAGGTGGGGGGCGGGGGAAATACTAAATAGACAATAGATAAGTGGTAACTTTGGTGAAGGGTAAGACAGTACACAATACTGGGGAAGCCAGCACAATTTGTACAAGGAAGGTCATGGAAGCTCCGTGGACACATCCAGCTCCCTGAGGGTCTGAATTGCTGGGCGGAGGGCTGTGGGGACCATGGTCTTGGGGAACATCTAGCTCAACTGGCATAACACAGTTTATAAAGAAAATATTCTACATTCTACCTTGGTGAATAGCATCTGGGGTCTTAAAAGCCTGTGAGCAGCCATCTAAGATACTCCACTGGTCTCACCCCTTTGGGAGCAAGGGAGAATGAAGAAAGCAAGATACAAGGGAAAGATTAGTCCAAAGGACTAATGGACCCCAACTACCACAGCCTCCACCAGACTGAGTCCAGTACAACTAGATGGTGCCTGGCTACCACCACTGACCGCTCTGACAGGGATCACACCAGAGGGTCCCAGACAGAGTTGGAGAAAGATGAAGAAGAAAATTCTAACTCACCAGACTTACTGGCCTGACAGAGACTGGAGAAACCCCGAGAGTATAGCCCCCGGACACCCTTTTAGTTCAGTAATGAAGTCATTCCCGAGGTTCACCCTTCAGCCAAAGATTAGACAGCCCCATAAAACAAAATAAGACTAATGGAGCACAACAGTCCAGGGACAAGGACTAGAAGGCAGGAGGGGACAGGAAAGCTGGTAATAGGGAACCCAAGGTTGAGAAGTGACAGTGTTGACATGTCGTGGGGTTGTTAACCATTGTCATAAAACAATATGTGAACTAACTCTTCAATGAGAAACTATTCTGTAAACCTTCATCTAAAGTACAATTAAAAAAAAAAAAAAGATTGGAGGAAGGCTTATTAATAACCTGTGATGTGCAGATGATACAACCTTGCTTGCTGAAAGTGAAGAGGACTTAAAGCACTTACTGATGAAGATCAAAGACTACAGCCTTCAGTATGGATTGCACCTCAACAAAAAGAAAACAAAAATCTCACAACTGGACCAATAAAAAAAATCATGACAAACAGAGAAAATATAAAGTTTTCAAGGATTTCACTTTACTTGGATCCACAATCAACGCCCATGGAAGCAGCAGTCAAGAAATCAAACAACGTGTTGCATTGGGCAAATCTTCTGCACAACACCTCCTTAAGGTGTTAAAAAGCAAAGGTGTCACTTTGAGGGATAAGATGCGCCTGACCCAAGCCATGGTATTTTCAATTGCCTCATATGCATGCTACAGCTCGACAGTGAATAAGGAAGACCAAAGAAGAATTGACACCTGTAAATTACGGTGTTAGTGAAGAATACTGAATATACCGTGGGCTACCAAAAGAACGAACAAATCTGTCTTGAAACAAGTACAACCAGAGTGCCCCTTGGAAGCTCCTTGGAATTTCGTCACACGTACTTTGCACGTGTTATCAGGAGGGATCAGTCCCTGGAGAAGGACATCATGCTTGGTAAAGTAGAGGGTCAGCAAAAAAGAGGAAGACCCTCAACAAGATGGATTGACACAGTGGCTCCAACAATGGGATCAAACACAGCAAGGATTGTGAGGATGGCACAGGACTAGACAGTGTTTCATTATGTTGTACACAGGGTCACTTTGAATCAGAACTGACTCAACGGCACCTAACAACAACAACACACTAGAGGAGGCTGTGGTTCATGTGGGCCATTAATCCTGTGGACTAATTGCTTCCTAAGTCTTTGGTTTTCTTCACTCTCCTTTGCTTCAGATGGGAGAGACCAATCAGTTGTATCTTAGATGACCACTCACAATCTTTTGAGAACCAAGAAGCTACTCACCAATCGAAGATGTAGAACATTATTTTTATGAACTATGTTATACCAGTTGACTTAGATGTCTCCCAAGACTGTGGTCCTTAGCCTTCGTGCCCGATAACTCAGTCCTGTGAGATGTTTGGTTATGTCTAAGAAGTTTCCATAAGTGTGCCTCCTACAAGTTCTCTTATATATATGAATATACCTGCAGTACACACAAATATGTATGTAGAAATATCCACAACTATACCTATATATGCACCCAAATGTACTCCCATACAACCTCCTACACCTGTTTAGCATACATATCTACCTATGTATCCACTCACAAATTATTGTTTGTTATTTCTGTTGTTGCAGGATTGTATATATTATAGTATTTACTGTAGTTGCCCTTTATGCTTGCGTACCTCTCACTGTCTTCCGTTGCCTTGGTCATGTTGTGTTGACTTCCCCCATATTGTGTATTGCTTTTCCCTTCACCTAAATTAACATGTGTCTATTATCTAGTTAGTGATCCTCCCTCCATCTCCCTCGCATCCCTGGTAACCATCAAGAATGTTTCTTTCTGTGTGTAAACCTATTCTTGACTTTTTATAATAGCAGTCTCATACAGTATTTGTCCTTTTGTGATGGACTTATTTCACTCAGCATAATGTCCTCCAGAGTCATCCATGTTATGAGATGCTTGCTTTGAACTTTTAAATCAAAATTATATTGATTGAATTCCTACTGTGTATTCATATATACATATATACTGTGTATAATATTTTCTTTTTAATTTTCCCTTCAAGAAGAGATGGGGGCACTATTTTAAGGCCTGAGATGCAGAAACTTACTTCAGTAGGTTAAAAAAAAAATTCCAGCAATAGTCTCTTAGTAGAAACTTATTTTAACTATATTCAATGAGACAATGAGCTTGTCAAAACTGAACAAAGAAAACACATATAGTTCTTTGTAGGTATGTGTCCTCCTCTGCAACCAGTGTAGGGAAATGAAGTAGATAACAAGAGAGATCTTTAAAGAGCCCAGTATCTATGAACACAGATGTTGCTACATAAAGACTGTGGCAACAGACACTATATAAATATTCACTTGAAATGGAGTTTGCGGGCTCAAAATGGACCAATACTAAGAGATTCTAAAATAAGATATATTCATTTCCTAGGGCTGCCATAACAAAGTAGTACAAACTTGGTAGTTTAAAGCAACAAAAATTTATTGTTCACAATTTTGGATGCTAAAAGTCCAAAATGCATGTGTCAGCAGGGTTGGTTCCTTTTTGAAGGCTCTGAGGAAGAATCTGTTCCATGCCTTTCTCCTAGCTTCTGGTAGTTTCTGGCAATCCTTGGCATTCCTTAGCTTATTGTATCACTCCAATCTCTGCCTCTGTCTTCATGTGCTGTTCTCCTTTCTATATCTGTGTCTGTGTCCAAATATCCTATGTTTATAAGAACACCAGCTATTAGATTAAGACCCAGCCTAATCCTGTACAAACTCTTCTTAACTTGATTACATTTACAAAGCCCCTGTTTCCACATAAGCTCACATTCATAGGTACTGGGGGTTAGAACTCCAGCGTATCTTTCTGGGAGACACAATTCAACCCATAATGTAACATTTTCTTTTAAATATACTTTGTTTTGGTATGAGAAAGAACATCATGAAGACTGTAAATTTAAAATTCTATATTGAAACAAGTCCAGTTACATAACTATTAATAGGAATGCTATGATAATGACTTGTTTCTCCAGACTTCCTTTACTACATCCTGGAAACACTGGCTATTTACTCTTTAACCTAATAGCAATCAAGCTTCTAGCCAGAATATGCTAATTTTCTGACTTTGGAAACATCAGTAGGATCCACACTCTAGAAAAAGATTCTAATGAAAACCAAGTTGTAGTATATGTTACACATGTTCCTAATGTGAACTAGTATGTGTGATTTGTGCATACAGAATGTTATAGGTATACTGCTGATAGGGAAGCAGACAGGAATAAGAGCCAGTGGGTATGAGTCACAGGAATGCAAAATAACAAAATGTAAGGAACAAATATATAGAATCTAGGCTCTTTTAAAGAACATACAGAAAGTGAGGGAGAACAGGAAAGATAGGTGTTTATAGCAAAAATCCTTCCTCTGTGTACCAATCTGTCCCCTAACCATGTATGATGCAGCAAATGTCCTCTTAAGATGGATCTTTAAGTTGTCAGGCTTACCAGGCCATGTTGTGACCTGCTACTACTTCCCAGTTATAGTGCCTTTTGCAATTCCTTACCTGTAAAATGCAGAGAATAATACCTGCCTCCTTTACAAAGTTGTTATAAAAACAAATGAGTTACTATGTGTGAAAGTGCTCTTTAAACTAGAAAATACTATATAAATGTAAATGCGATTATTATTACTGCAGTTTGGAAATAGTAAGCCCAAATAATCACTAGGCCAGACTTTTATCAGCCTAATTGTGTCCATAGCTATGTATATTAATAATAAAAATATTATTTCTTCTGATTTCCCTACATAAATTGTTATCTACCTTCAGAAAATAGGCAAAAGACTTCCCAAGACTGACCTATCAATAATTACATCTCTTAATCAGCAGGCATCTCATTTCCTCTGTCTTAGAAGGCCACACTTGTCAATGAAGACATGGAACTCACTTGTTCACTCTTCTAAATATTATTGAGTGTCCATATGCCAGGCACTGTGCTTAGTAATTGAGATTCGGTGTTCCAAAGCAAGGTGACAAAACAGTGTGAGGTGATAGGAGTGGCCTCTGAGGTGGGAAGTCATAAACAGCCCTGATTAAAAGCAGACCACCAGTATACCCCATTCTATAAATCATTGGTATCTAAGATATCTCCCTCCCACCAAGGTTAATCTGCATTTGTTACTAGAAGAGAGGTGAATGTAGTTGAGCTCAGTTGCCTCTTTTTAGCTATCTAGAAACCACCATGGTTTGAAACCATACCAAGAGAGAAGCTCTCTATTAGCCTCCGCTGTCTTGGGGATCTGAATGATTTTACTGCCACCTAAACTTGCTAAGGAGGGTGAGGGGTATTTATCCTACCCCAAGTTCTAATGTAAGATGACAGAATGTGGATCATTTTGTTTTTCTGTATCTGCTGCCTGAGAAATGGGTCTATTAATACCCACTCTGCAGAGGTTTTCTGACAATGAAATAAAATGATACATGATCAGGCAGATAGTTGAAGTTCAATAAATGGTAGTTGTTCTGGATTGAGTTATGTCCCCCCTAAAATAATACGTTGTAAATACTAACCTCTATGCCTATGGTTATAATCCCATTTGAGAAGGGGTTGTCTTCGTTATCTTAATGAGGCAGGATTAGTGTAGGGTGTATCTTGAGTAATCTCTTTTGAGATATAAAGGAGATTAAACAGGCAAGCGAAAGAAGAGATGAGGAAAGAGAAATGCCAAGCCACATGAAGATCACCCAGGAGCAGAAGCTCAGAAGAGACAAGGACATTCCTCCAATGTAGACAGAGAGAGAAAGACTTCCCCTAGAGCTGGCACCCTGAATTCAAACTTCCAGCCTCCTAAACTATGGGAAAATAAACTGTTTGTTAAAGCCATTCACTTGTATTTCTGTTATAGCAGCACTAGATAACTAAGACAGTAGTGATGATGGTAATGATGATGATCATCCTACAGGACAGAGGTGAGTGAAACTGACCTCATTCTATCTGAGCTTGGAATCATCTAGTTTTATCTGAGTCTCTCCACTACCAAAAACCCACACAGCCTGAGTCCATAAAGGGATATTCCAGGATTTGTAAAGCAACATTGGTTCCTACAGAGCTCAGGTTGATTGGGTAACCTCTTGATGTTCCTACATTACTTATTCCTAGCTCTTTTGTGAGGTGTAGGAATACTTTTTGAAACAGTAGCAAGAAAAAAAAGTTTCTAATAAAATAATGAGCCTTCCTTATTTTGAGCTTTCCTTTTCCCCTTTCCTTTGATGCTTGCCACCTCCTTCCCATTATGACTCTGTGTCCACCATTGCAAAGGCCAGTATCCTCAATTTGTGCCCAGCTGGAAAGAGAACATTGAGCTGAAGAGTGCAAAGAAGCAAAGAAATCACACTGAGATGGTATTTTCCTTTATAAGACATTTCAACAATCATAACAGAGAGAATGTCTTATGAGCTGTCCATCAGTTTTAAATGTGGAAAATGTTCCCTGGCTTTGGAGCAGTCATTATGCCCTTATATATTAGATGTCAGTAACAAAGCAAGTAAGAGGTTTGTCCTATATAAATAACATATTTAACATGAGAAGAGAAAAGAAAAGAGAGGAAAATGACTGCTTCCCAAGTCTTAATATGTACCAAGAGTCCTGCATATTTGATAGGAGAGTTACAGTCTTGATCTCAGATGCACTACTCTTAAACCTCCTCCAGTTCATTCTCTTGTTTCATGTCTTGCTATTTTTATATGATTTTTATGCCTTCTTTTACGTCTTTAATCATTTTAAGCATATTCATTTTACAGTCTCTTCCAGATTGTTCTATCACCTGAAGTTCTCAGAGGTCTAAATCTGCTATTTGTTTTGTCCACTGACTCTCACTCATGGTTCTTAGTTTTGTGATGTGTGGGCATATCCTCAGAAGAGCTTTATCTGCAAGAATCCTAGATGACCTACATGAGGGTGTGGTCTATATGAGAGTACTTTTGGGTTTGTTCTTGCCAAGTGCCACAGGGATATTGTCGGCCTAACACAAGTTTGATATTTACTTGGTAGATTGTAAATATAAATCCAAAAACCCTGTAAAACATAGTCATAGTTACAGATTCTCAGCAGAGATGTTTTTCTACCATAAGCCATCAAAAGACAGGCATCCTTGGGACAGCAGATGGATTTTTTTCCCTAAATCATCCTTTTAAAGGTCTCAGTTTTGTGTTGGGGAGGTCTCAGTTCCAACTTTCTAACTTTTATGGGAGCTTGTCCCACTGTGGGTGCTAAACTGTAACTCCAGTCACTGAGACTGGACAGTGTTCCTCAAGGCAGATGCAAGTCCCATGGCTTACTGCTCTCATTTCAGTTCCCTCTTTATACCTGGAACTTAGGGAGTTTATTTTCTTACAGGCTTAGCCATTAATTTAGAAGAAGGTTATGTTCTATCCAGAATATCTTAATTTTTTGGTGGAAGGGTTCTTGGGTTATCTGGTCCACTATATGGCTGGAAATGGAATTATCAATTCATTCTTCATGTTACAGCCAGAAAGACCTTTTCAAAACACACAAGTTTGATTTCATTACCAGTCTTGCTTAAAACACTTGCATAACTCCCCAGTGATCTTAGGATGAAGACCCAAAGCTATGGCCTACAAGGTCCTGCATAGACTGGCCTTTTACCTACTTCTCCAGCCTCATGTTGCACCATCTTCCTTCTCATTCTCTATGTTCTATTCACACCGGGCTTCTTCTGGTTTCTAGAATGTACCTTATTCCTTCTTATGATAGCAACTTTGAACATTCTGTTCCCTGTTCCTAGAACATCTGTAGGTTCCCCCAGTTCACTCCTATTCACCGTTCAGATTTCAGCTTCGTTATACAGTGACTGTTGTCTAGAGCAGTTTTCTCTGGCTTATGTTGCTACTGTCTCATATACCTCTCCTTTATTGTACTTGTCATAATTATGCTTTTACATTTATTTTTGTAATTATTATTTTAATATCTCTCTCACCCACTGGACTGTAAGCTCTATGAAAGCAGGGGCCATGTCTATGTTTATTCACATTTTTATTAGTCAATAAAAGTAACCTTACCTACTACACTAACATTGACACATCCAACCCTAAAATCTTAGTATTTTAGGTTTATAGTTTACCACAATAAAAATTCATTCCTCATCTCATAGTCCAACTGGATATCCAGAGACCCAGATTACACCACCATCTTCAACATGTTTCTATCAAAGACACAGTGGAAGGGAAAGAGAATGAAGGATCATGTAGGAGTTTTGGAACCAGGACAGACATGCATCACTTCTCCCACATTCTATTTCTGCCTAGATTTCATGGAGGAGATAGAGTGCTAGTGGGTCTTTAAATAACAGTATGGAAAGAAATTGGAAAGGTAATTAAGAAATAAATTTGTGGAGACGTGGAATGGATGGGGGACAGAGTAGAAGAAAGGATGAAGAAAGGTTAGTATGAGTGTGGTTGACAGTAACAAAGGAAGAAATCAATGGAGAAAATGGAGAATTGAAAGGACTAACACCTAACCTAGCTAGTGTCATCTAAACACTGTCTGCTGACTTGCAAACTCCATCATTTTCTGTTTTGATATATTGTAGCCTTACACCTAGAAATGAGGGTGTCTCTTTAGTGAAATAGCATCTTTTCCCCTCCCATCTTGATCGTTACTGGTTAAAATGAATAAAATGTGCACAGGAAGTTGTGTATTTTGATTGACCAGAAGTTGATACTACAGAAAGCACTTTGCTACTGACCAGGTGGAATGGTAAAACACACTACTTCCAGCCCCATCTGTCAGGCCAGGATTTCGCCCTAGCCCTTCACCAATCAATACATAGAACTGCCTGGTGCCACTGGCAGGGAGCTGTGTTTAAAAAATGAATAAAGTAGGGCAGCCAAAATCTTTATATTCCTTTTGCTGTTCTCTGCAGCTTTCTTCTCAGGGTTGGGGACCACCCTGGTAGCTGCAAATGGGCAGCATGGGGGTGCCACCCTCCCCTGCCCCAGGAAGGGGCCAGGGCTGCAAAAAGTAGCCAACCCTATAATACAGGCTTCCGAAATGCACTCTTAGAGTTAGTGACAGGGGAGCCGCTCCACCTCTGGGGCTACAGCTGTACAGTGAGCTTTAGTGGATCAATACTTTAGTCTTGTCATGCTAATTGCTCATTGGTTGACATTCATGATCCTTCCTTGCTCCCTCCCTATGTAAACTCTTTCCAGCTGGAACAGCGAGATGCAAAAATCCCGAGCCTTCAAAGCCAGCTCCTGCAGAAGAGAGAGGGTCTGGCAGCTGAGGTATGGTGCTCCCCCATTTTCTTGTGTGTCTGCGTGTGGTGATGTGCTAGGGAGATGTGTGAAGAAATGGCTGGGCAAACTTTCCTGCAACATGTAAATGGTAATACCATTTAAGAACAAAACAATATCTCCTCCCCTTTTAATCCCCCCCCCCCCACACACACACACATATACACACACAACAGAAAAACACCCACTCCTATGCGTTTGGTTGCAACCCTTCTAGTTTGGTGAATCTGTCACCCTCCACCAGTTCAAAATGAACATGTACCTACACTGTCTTGTTTGCTCCAGATTAGGGCATGTCAGACTGAGCTAGCTGCTGTGTGTGTATGTGTGTGTGTGTGAGATCACGCCTACCATATTGGCTTCCTGTCCCTGGAACATCAGCTTTTCTAGCTGGCTGAGTCTGTCCCCCACAACCACAGTTGCCACTGAGACCACCCCAACTACTACCCCGTACGCTTCAGGCCTGTGCTAGGCACGATTTTGTTAAGCCGTTTAGTATTAATTGATTTTTTTTCCCATTTTTTTCTTTCTTTCCCTGGGCGGGTCAATAGCTGGATGCTTTAGGAGCAGAGGATCTATCAACTGCAGACCAAGCATAGGGAGACGCAGGCAGACCTCGAATAGAAACCCAGCCAGCTCCAGCGGATCCGACAGTACTTGGTGGCCGGACAGTCAGCAGCAGGCAGCATGCCATGGGCCGTGAGGCAGGGAATCGACTCTGACCCAATCCTTGAGGTCTGGTAAGTTTCCTCACTTTTGGAAAGTGAGGCAAATGATAACCAGGTCTTTCTTTCCTTACTCAAAAGAGTTGGCAGGATTTTGGCTAATTTCAGTTAATGAGCTAAGGATCAAAACTGGGATGTCCCCAGCAGATCTAGAAGGATGGAAGGGTTGGAGGAGGTATGGGGGTTTGTGGGATAGATGGGGGCTAACCGAACTCCCATGCTAACGTGAGCCACTGCAGCCAAGCAGATGTCCTGGGCATTGATCCCTGCATCCTGTTATTGATTTCCTCTTGGGGCCAAGAGTGGGGTGGACCTAAGGAGGAAAAGAGGAGTACTGACACCCTCCCAGAGGGCCAGGCAGCCCTAATCGGTGATAACAGTGTTAAGTGGTCAGCCTGGAGATGAGGTTTGCTCAGATCTATTGATCTACACTCCCCTGGGATATAAATCCTTCTGAATTTGCTTCCGTGGATATAAATATTTATAATTAAAATAGCCTTGGAGCCTCTTACAGGCATAGGGAGAGTGGCCCATCCTAGGGTAAGGCTTAATATCAGTCTCTTCCATCTTCCTACTTCTTCCTGTCTTGTATTTGTTTATACATCTCTGTTCTCTGTTTTGAACCCCATTTTGTTCACCCTCTGAGCGATAGAGTATCTCACACTACCAGAAGCCAGAAAAAATCCATTTTTTCTGAGTGCAGACTCCAGCTAGGAGCGAGTGCCTCTCCCCCCAGTGAAGGTCACACAGTTTCATGGGCACTCAGGAGCTGGACTTGGAAAGGAATAAGCTATTGTGTGTGTGTGGAAAGACTTTTTCAGTTGTTGCTTTGCTCTTGCTTTTATTGAGGCATCAGTTTCGATCCAGTAAAAAAGACAGGCTTTGTAGCGTAAATGTGTTAACCAATGCTGAGACCCTGCGTTGCCTGGCTTGCTGTGTTAAATCTAGGAGAACAATTGAGGAGCACCACTCTCCTGTCTCTCAGCACCTCATAAACCTAAGCATCTGTCTGCTCACATGAAGTGGACAGAGCATCCCTTACCCAAGTGAATAGAGAAACAAAGGATGCTGAGGACCCATACAGGCAGAATCCTTGAAGCCAGCTGACAAGACCAGGACCATTGACCAAAGCTTTGTTCACTACCAAGGACAACCTTATAAAGGACTGGATCTATTCAGCTTTAATTTTTAGAAATTTGTGGTCAACTTAGGTTGATAGGGAGATTGGTCTTTGAAATCATCCACTGTGGTGAGAAATTGTGCTCCCTAAATCCATCATCTGCTTTGGTATCCAGGATATAATCTTTTTTTCCATTTTGGAACTTGCAACTATTTTCATCAGATGCCTGCCTTACCTCAGTGCTTATACCTTGAACTGTGTGTCTGCCCTCGGCAATTTTTATTAATTTGTCATTTATGCCTACAAAATTGCTTAAGGACTTCTGGATTTTATACTTGTCAAGGATGTGTAGTAGTGAGTGTGTAGGCACTGTATGGGGTGTGGGGAGAATTTACTGGGTTTTGCTTCTCCTGGTTTTAAGTGTTTGTTCACTCCAGTCCATATGTGTAAGTTAATAAATGTATGTCTGTGTATCATTGTGCAAGTGTCTATACTTGGGAAGCAATGAACACAAGCAGGTTGGAGTAGGGCTCCTCATCTCTCTACCACTTGCATTAACTGTGTCCTTCCCAGATGCATACTAAGCTTTGTTTTTTCATTCAGAGCCAGTAGTTTCAGGGCTGAAATCTAGCTCATTTGTTCTGTTTTAGCAAGTGATTGAGGGTTAGGGACTATTCCAATTGGCAGTCAAGGGTCAGTATTTTGGACTCCATTTCATTAGATAATTTATAGAGAATAAAAGTCTAGCAGGTGTAATCACGGTAGCCTTGGCTTAAGAATGTTTCTAGGCATGCTGGAGCTTGAAAAACACTTCAGGCTAAAAATGGAAGACTGTTCTGGTTAGTAACCTGTATGCTTCTGTGGCAATGGAGAGAATTAGAATGCAGTTCTCTTTGTTTGATTTATATGGCGACACCCAGAATGTGAAAGGTGTATTTTACTATAGAAATAAACTTTCAGCAGTGACCTAGAGAATGGAAGACCCAGTTTGGTACTTGAGTCCTGCTCTGCCAGTTCATAATGAAAAGCATAATTAATAAGAGGTTTTTTTTTTTTTTTTTTGAAAAAAAAAATCCTGAGATTGGTGTTTTTCTCCAATTGTTTGCAATATTTGTCAACATTTTCTTGCATGCTACCTCTGAAGAACAAGCTTATTGAGAGAAAGTGATTTAAATTTTAGAATTGAATATACTGCACTAATTAAATGCATGTGCCCTTGTGATCTGAGTGCCACTAAATCTAAATAGCACATACATAAATTCATTGCTGTCTGCTACTGTTCCTATAGGTCATATTTGAAAGCTTGTTGCTAGCCATAGGGAAATGATTTTATTATGGAATCATCTAGTGGCTTAGGAAAACAAGCTTCATAGTTTTTATTCTTGTCAAAATTTAACTCCCATGTTATAGATGTATTTATATGCTACATTTGCATTTTATATTGTATACATACAGATAATATTTTTCAATTCTGAAAGGTTTTGCATTGAAAATATTTTATAATGCAAGGGTAGAACTATTTCACTATTATTCTATATTCACAACACAAAATATAATGATACTGATATTTCACTGTTATTTCTATGCCAATAATATACGCATCGTGTTTCAAACTTATCTAAGCATCTTAATGTACTGATTTGATCCTTAGAGCAAACTTATAAGTTAGAGCAAGAATCATTATCTCTCCATTTTACCAATAATAAAATATTCACAAGATGACACAGATATTATTAGTGTCAGTCTTGGGGCTATAACCTAAGGCTATGCACTCCTGGTCAAGTGCCCTTTCCTCAGCTACCACTGCCTCCATTAATGTTTGATAACATTTTAGCATATTCTCTATTTCCAGCACCTATCACAACCATTGAAATTCCTGTAAGGCAAATTTTGGTTGATCTTAGATGATCATTAGCATTCTACCCATGCAAGAAAGTACTAAATAAGTATTTCAGGCATCTTTCTTTGGCCTTTTTCACACCACAGTCAACTGGAGAGTCTGGTGCCATGACAGACCCTTTTTGTTAGTCTCAGAAATTCTGGGAGCTATTAATATGCTTAATAAGTGTACTCCTCAGGAACATGTACCCATGAAAACATTTCACAAGACTGTTGTATGCATATTTAATCTGCGTATTGATCAATATTTGCTTTATAAAAAATCGTATAATTTGAAGTATCATGAAGTATTTAAAGTCAAACATAAGACTTTCCTCTTCCTACTGGAGAAACCTTAAGAGTATGGCCCCCAGACACCCTTTTAGCTCAGTGGTGATGTTACCTCCAAGGTTCACTGTTCAGCCTGGGAGTGGACAGCCCCGTAAAACCAAATGAGACTAATGAGGTACAGGAGTCCAGTGACAAGGGCCAGAAGGCAGAAGGGGACAAGAAAGCTGGTGATAGGGAACCTAAGGTTGAGTAAGGATGTTGTTGATGTGTTGTGAGATTGTTAACCATTGTCATAGGGCAACATTTGCAGTAACTGTTAAATGAGAAACTATTTTGTTCTGTAAGCCTTCATCTTAAGTGAGAATAACAGCACAATTGGAAGAGCGTAGTCAATGTCACTGAACTGGGCATGTAGAAATTTTTGAAATGGTGTATCTTTGGCTATGTGTATTGTCACCAAAAAAACAAGGTTGAGAAGTTAGAGGGTTAATATGTTGTGGGGTTGTTAACCAATCTCATAAAACAACATATGTACTGCTGTTTCATGAGAAACTATTTGTTCTGTAAGCCTTCACTTGAAGTACAATTAAAAAAAAAAAAAAAAAAAGACTTTCCTCTTCCTGAAGTAAGCAGTGTCCCTTCCCCAAGCTCCTCACCAGTTCAGTGGTTCTTAACCTTTTCTGTGCCGTGGACTTCATTGCCAATCTGGTGAAGCCTGTGGACCCCTTCTCAAAATAATGCTTTCAAATATATGAAATAAAATATATATAACTACAAACAAAACCAATTTATATTGAAATTCAGCTACCAAAATATTACAATAATAAATGTTGGATATGATAATATGTCTACTTTTTAACAACACATTGATAAGGTCCAGTGGTGGATTTACAACTGTATTTTAAGTTAGTGATAATCATAAGGGATATTTTGAGATACCTATCACAGATATTTTCATATCAATCCATATCATATATCATATAGCATATGTGTATCCATATCATATAACCACAAAAATATATGACATGGATGTGATATGAAAATTCTTGTGATTGCTATCAGTGACATTGTCACAATATTGTTAATGTTACTGGGGTTTGTTTCCTACATTTATATTTGAAGGAAATGCTAAATGTGATTCAATGTTAGTGAAAATAAAGATGCTATTTTTTCCCCATCCACATTCACAAATGCCCCTGAAGTCTATCCATGGACTCTTTGCGAATCAATAGATGCCAAGTTAAGAACCCCTACTCTAGCTAGTTTCAGTTTTCAAAACTCAACCAAAGCATGATTTCTTCTAAAGAACTTTGCCAGCCTTCCCCCAGGTGGAGTTAGATGTCACTCGTCTGTGTCGCAAGAGCCCCTCACAATCTCTCCAACATAATGCTTAGCATACCACATGGTCTGCATCAACTTACTTGTCTGTCCCTCCTATAAAAGTATACATTCCTTGAGGGCATGGCTTTTATAAATATACAAGTATATATGCTTAATATATACTCACGTCTTATGAGACTTTATATTACCACCACCTATCACAATGCCTGGCTCGTGGGAAGGGCTCATTCAATATTAAAAGGAAGGAGGAAGGAAAAGTCAAAGACAAAGGAGCCATAGTTCAAAGAATATCATCTTTAAAACCAAAAATTAAAGTCAGTAGCTTGAATGTTCACTTGAGTAAAATTTCCCATCAATGGCACCTTCATGTCCCAAAGAGTAAAGATAGCCAGATGGACCCTGTTCTATTTCCCTTTTAGTGCAACTCTCAATTTATAGCCTCCTAAAAAAATTCCTAGTCACCTGATAATGATAATATCCCAGTTTCAAAATTGTTTCTTTTCTTTCAGGTTCTCATTAGTACAGGCAAAGGAAAGAAACAGTAGAGGTGTGATGATAAAGGGCCTTCATATCTTGAGTTTTAAGGTTTTATCAGTCAAATAAAAAAGCCAAGATTTGTCAGGAAAAAACCTACTTTGATTTTAGGGAATTTACAAATGTGTAAATCTCCTTACAATCCTATGTGTTTGAAAATCATTATTAAGATTTCCTTAAAAAATAGAATACAATTAATTTTCAGTACAAATGCTTTGTGTAGGATAAGCATAGTTCTCAATACAATTTTGTTGTGTAGGATAAGCATAGATGCTTATACATAGGAAGGTACACTTTCAGACACTCAACTTCTTAATGTTGCATAAAAATCAGCAGTTACTCATGCTTATTGACTTAATTTTGTATGCACCTCTTCCTTCCCAGGAATAAATACTTGCTAGTCCTACCCAAATGAATGGGTACTCACATATCAGTGTGAGCCTGCATATTTCTTAGGTATAAGTTGATTTTGATCTACAATGGCCTTGTTTATTACAAGAGGAAGAGGGTAGAGATCATAATGGAGATAAAATTGGAGGAAAAAATATAGCTATTTTTATTGTGTAGTAGCTGTCTTCCATTCAGTATTCTTGTGCATGAGCGCATGTTGAACCTGAGTCTTTGATCAGCGGTTCAATGACATTCGATACACACTCTATAGAATATCTTATTGAAATGTACTAGTCAAAGAAAAGAGTAAGCTTATTAAATGGAAAAAAAAAAAAGAAAGAAATGTACTACTCAACCTCACAAATTCAGGTGCCTAAATTGAATCTGATTTAATATAAGTCCTGAACTCATTTCACTCCATCATTTAATAAGACACCAACCTATGTGCACTGCACATATCCTGTAAGTGGTATCTTATCAGGGCCATTGGTAAGAACTCATGATGCAGATGCTGAAATATTCATATGCATCTGACCTTGTTTCAGCATTCACCCAACCTTCACCCACTGTAGCAGAAAGTTGAAAAGCAGTTTTCTGAGTCCTCCTTCCCACTAGCATTCCTAAATAGAGTGTTGGTGGAGGAGCACGGACCAATTGGAGAAAAACTGTGAAGATAGTTAGGGAGAAGTAGCTTGCATTGGAACTATGAGTCAAAGAATAGATCAGTCCATATTTGAACCTATTCACCTCTTGAAAGGAAGCCCCACAAAGCCTTAACTGATATTCTTGTTTCTAGGTCACTAAAGACCCACTGCTTATTACATGCTCTTTTGCCTATTACATACCGGCTTCTCCCTGGTTTTATGATTCTTCTCTTGTGTTATTATTTGTCCCATTCCTGCTCTCCTTACTCTTTTGAAAACACCCTGTATTTTGAGTTAACTACTACCCTATATTTACTGATTTGGTAAATTTACTGATTTGGGTTATACCTTGAGATCTAAGGGGGGAAAGTCTGCACAGATCTCAAAGGTAAGAAACATTTTTAGAGGGTAGGCAAATTGACTTAGGTACTCATACAGAAGCATTTGCTAAGACTTTTCTGCAAATTTGTAGGCATTTGTAGTTGAGATGTTAGTATTAACAGCAAAAATCTGATAATTTATTATCACCATTAATTTATGCAATGCAGAACACATTTTTCCCAGACAGAAGGGAAATGTGGCTCTGAAAACACAATTCAAACAAGCAGAACAGGAAAGACAGCTTGAATACTATATTATACTTTATAACAAAAATTTATTCTAAAAGAAATCAAGAAAGACCTGGGTAAATAAAGTGTTTACAGAACCATAGTTTGGAATAAAGAGATTGCATTAAACCAATTTGCTTATGAGCTTAACAATCAATAGAGATTATTTTTATAATCCACATTTTAAAGATGATTTGAAAATTGTAGATATTTTCAAAACAGAAAAAAAGGTGTTCCCAGTAATGATCATAGATTAAAATGTAACCTCTGTGCCTAATAATATAATGAATCAGATGTTAAGAGAGAAAAACTGAAAGGATGTAGAGGATAATGGAGCCAAGAGCAGGAGGCAGCTTTGGGGATGGGTAAAGGACAAATCATTCCATACAAATGTGATCACTCTTTTAAATCGCATTACAAGATTAATGGATGAAGGGAATGCACTAGAGGTAATATATATGGATTTTACTAAAGCATTTGATACACTGCTCCATGAATTTCCACTTGCAAAATTAATTCAAATTGGATAGAATATGTGCATGGTCACATAGACCAAAAATTGGCTGAAGCACCATAAACAAAGAGTAATGACAAATGGTGGCCCCTCACATTTAGGTAGGAGATAGTGTCCAACAAATCCCTGAGGACTGATGCCCACTTTGGTATCATATAACCACCTCACTAATGATCTGGGAAAGGATATTACGGAATTCACAGATTCTGACATGAGAGGTGTCGTGAATCAAGGCACAGAGCCCAAAGAGAGTTAAAAATAAAAGTACTGAGAAAAATTAAATATAGGTAATATTTAACCTCTTTTAATGACTAACAGAACAAAGGATTACTAGTAAAAAGTTACATACAATTTTTCATTTTAATTATTATAACACTGATTGGGAAAAATGCACTTAAAACCATAGCATCATTAAATAGGGTCATTCTTTATTCAGTTAGAATCTGAAACCTCCATAATCTGTGTGCTCCAAGTTTGAATTCATCAAAACAATTCCTAGAAATGCTAAAGGGTAAAGGGAATTGATTTATAAAGAAAGGACTTAATTGTGTCCACTTAAGTACGGAACTATTGGGATATCAGTAATTTCTCCAAATATATGATGAGTGCAGAGCAAATAATTATCTTGAATGAACCTTAGCTTAATAACAGGAATCTTTCTAATAAAAAGCTCCCCAAATACCATTTATATAACTACCAGGCCAACCTTACTAATTGTTTCTGATGTTGTGGGTAGAATTGTTGGAACTGTATAACATTTGATTGTTTAGAAGCAGAACGGACTCTTAGAAAGTAGACTGGATAAAATTATATTTTCCTTTTACAGAGAGCAGGATCTTATTTATAGTCAAACCCCTTTCATATTCACCATCTCATTCATCCCTCTTGGCCACCCTGTGAGGGAGATATTTCACCCCAAATTACAGATGTGGAAACTGAGGCTCAGAGGGGATAATGACTACAACATTAGTAAATGACAGAGCCGGTACTAAAGCCCAACTTTTATGGACAACTAGTCTAGGGGTCTTTCTGCTCAAGAACACTATTTCTCATGTGTATGCCACGAATGAGACTGTCTTAGGAGCCATAAACCAAGTTCTGACCTTGACTTTGACTCTTCAGCCTATGCTGAGTTAGATAACATAATGGGAAAGACCTAGCATGGAATCAGGACTATAGAAGGAACTTAATAATGTTAAGCTCCTTTTCTTTACTTTTCACCCTATTTATAATTTCTTCATTCAGCAAACAGTTACCAAGCACCTAATGTGTGCTGGGCATGTCCAGCTGTGCAGGCCAGTCATCTGAGTTCTTCTTAAGCTCAGGTCTCCCAAGTTAGACCATAAGCTCCATGAGATAAGAGCTATGTCTGCCTGTCCACTGCAGTGTCCTCAAAATCTAGAGCATGCACAAATAAAAACTCCTGAGTTAGAGCGAAAACATCCTACCTCACCCCTCCAAAGTTCCCCTGAGCTTTTGCCAGGCCGAAGCCTCATGGGCCTGCTTAGCTCCTTCACAAAGAATCAAATAAAATGGCCCATAACCTCCTGCGTACACTGCAAGAGTAGAGGAAAAGTCCTAGAAAGGGGCATATGGAAGAGAGACAACAAATGTACTTGCCAGGGTGTTTTTTATTTTGTTTGTTTGTTTTGTTTTTCCTTCTGTTCCACCAAATCACCCCTGGGACTTACAACGTCATAACGGTTAACAAGTTAAGCACTATCCTAAAGCACTTGGCTGCTGGAGGCACCCTTTGCTCAAGGAGAGGAAACAGACATTTGGCCTCTCCTATGCCCATCTCCCAGCCTGTCCACAGAAAGCCCCATAGAGGAGCAGCAAGGACCTGCTACTTTGCAGCTTTGGAATAGTCTTCTTTCCTTCAGATTCGGTAGGGAAATAGAGAACCGGAAGCCAAGATTATAGAAAAGCTTGGAACTTCTTTGGTGAAAAGGCCAAGGCTAAGAACATGCCAAGGGGCATATAGCTCATTTCATGAAAACAATGCAGATGCCCCCATGCACAAACGAGGGTAAGAACCCGAGTGCCACCCTCTCCCCCTGTGGCCCAGGCCAGATCGCATTCTCAGTAAACAAAGACAAACAAGCACACCGCTGAATTCCTGCCCTTAACCAAACCCAGCTTTGGAATGTGTTACATCACAGATATTTCTGCCCACGATTGAGTTAGTTATATTATTTTCAAAAAGAATACCTTTGTCATTTCTAACCCTCTTCTTCCACATTAGGCTGATTGCAGTTGGGCGAGTGCACCTGAAGGCTTCAGTGAAGTGTCAGGTGTAATTTAGCACTGGGAGATGAGTTATGGGATTGCCCTTTAGGAAAAGGCTGGGAGATCAGCCCTGCCTGTCAAATAGGTCCCAGCCTTATAGCAAACTCTGCAGGTGAATGAATCAGTATTTGGCATATCAGCATTTCATAGAGCTTCCATGCTAATGTCTTTTTGAAATGAAACCAAGAAAGTTGTTAACCTCAGTTAGCCGGGCATCCCCTCTGTGACCGGGATAAATCATCAACGTAGAGGCTGAGAACTCTGTTCTTACTGCTTTGGGGGAAAAGAACTGGGTTGTGGAGAAGCTGAAGAAAGGGGCCTCCAAGAACTAAATAAGGATTTTTATCTTCCTTAAAAGAAATAAATATTGCTTATCCTTGCCTTCTGATTTAACTCCTCCAAAAAGATTTTGAACAATTTGATTCAGTTAGATAGCATATCCTCACTTACTCTTTTTTCCAAATCTTTGATCTCTTCTTTAGTGAAGCGCCCCTCAGAATTATATTTATTGTATTGTAATGCACACACACAGACTCCTAGAGTCTGAAAACCTGGTCTTAACTGCCAGACTGCCAGAGCAGCTACAGTCAGCTAACTGGAAATTCTTTACTACTTCCTGTATATTTTTCTAAGGTTCAGATTCAAACAACATCCATAGACTAGCTACTGTGTAGTAGGTGTTTTCATTTATGATATGTCATGAAGTCCTCATATCAACCTTACAAAGCAGGAAATATTATTTCTGTTTTTACATTTGGAAAAACTGGGATGCAGAGAAGTTAAGGAAGTGGCAAAGCTTAAGGTCAAATCCAGGACTACTGACTTTAGTTATCTGTTCCTCAGCCAGATGCTGTGCCAAGCACCAGTATTCTTTCTCCCAACAAACCAGTACAAACAAAATGTTTATTATGGCCTAGGCTTGCAGGCTCCTTTTGCCCTGAAGGCTCTTCTTGACTGCTTCCTCCTCCAGTTGTCCCAAAGGGAAGGCTGTTTAATTACTACATACTTCTTCAGTTCTTGGTATTTACAATCAGCTGTACAATTTCTCTTCTTATTAGTTCCAGTGTGCCTTCCTGAGCTTTCTGAACTGGAAGAGGGCTAGAGGACTGAAGGTAAGGTCCATGACATTGAGAGTTCAAGAGGAGTGTGGAGGAAGACACTAAAAGTGGAGAACTTTATCGCTAGAAGGACCCTGAAAAGCATCTAGTCCAAGCTTTCTCAACCAGCAGGTAAACAAAATAGGTTAGGTGGGCTGCAAAGTTTTTAGTGCATTACTACAGCTTCATGGTAAAATTCACTCTCCAAAGTTTCTTACATCCTAGAAAATAAATTAAAAAGTATAAATTATAAAAAAGGATAATAGAATGCCCATAAGCATGTAAATATCTGTCTTAATAAAGTTTTCTTGCTCCTATCATTCTTTGGATGGATGGAGTTAGAAGGAAACTGGCTTGTACTAAGCAGAGTTCAATCACTGATGAGATACAAGACACAAAAGTTTGAGTACCATCCAGTCAGGTCCAATGACATTATTTTACAAAAATGAAAACTGAAGCTTAGAAGGGTTAGCCAATTTTCCCAAGGTCACAAAGCTTGTTAAACTAAAGAATTAGGACTTGGATCCAGGTCTTCCAGTGTCAAATCAGTGTTCTTTATGACATCGAACTGTCTTTGAGGTGGTCTAGTAGAGTTCCCTTCCTTTCTTGAAACTCCCAAGTACAGTCCCACAGAAGAGAGAAGAAAATGACCATCCAGTGTTACTCGTTCTTGAAAGAAGACAGCCTTTATTTCCAGGCCAGTGTTTCACTCTTGTTTACCCACCCCAAGGCCCCACGCACACATTACCATGAAATGTTGTTGTTGTTCTTAGGTGCCATGGAGTTGGCTCCAACTCACAGGGACCCTGTGCACAACAGAACGAAACCCTGCCTGGTCTTGCGCCATCCTCACAATTGTTACTATGCTTAGGCCTATTGTTGCAGCCACTATGTCAGTCCATATCCTTGAGGATTTTCCTCTTTTTCATTGACCCTCTACTTTACCAAGCATGATGTCCTTCTCCAGGGACTGATCCCTCCTGATAACATGTCCAAAGTATGTGAGACGTAGTCTCCCCATCCTTGCTTCTAAGGAGCATTCTGGTTGTACTTTTCCCATAATAGATTTGTTCATTCTTCACTAACACCACAATTCAAAGGTGACAGTTCTTCAGTCTTCTTTATTCATTGTCCAGCTTTCACATGCATGTGAGTTGATTGAAAACACCATGGTTTGGGTCAAGCACACCTTAGTCCTCAGGTAACCTCTTTGCTTTTCAACACTTTAAAGAGGTCTTTTGCAGCAGATTTGCTCAATGCAATGCGTCTTTTGATTTCCTGACTGCTGCTTCCGTGGGTGTTGATTGTGGATCCAAGTAAAATGAAATCCTTGAAAACTTCAATCTTTTCTCCATTTATCATGATATTGCTTATTAGTCCAGTTATGAAGATTTTTATTTTCTTTCTGTTGAGGTGTAATCCATACTGAAGGCTGTAGTTTTTGATCTTCATCAGTAAGCGCTTCAAGTCCTCTTCACTTTCAGCAAGCAAGGTTGTGTCATCTGTACATCACAGGTTGTTAATGAGTCTTCCTCCAGTCCTGATGCTGTACTTTCTTCTTCATATAGTCCAGCTTCTTGGATTATTTGCTCAGCATACAGATTGAATATGTATGGTGAAATGATACAACCCTGACGCACACCTTTCCTCACTTTAAACCATGCAGTATCCCCTTGTTCTGTTTGAACGACTGCCCTTTGATCTATGTACAGGTTCCTCATGAGCACAATTAAGTGTTCTGGAATTCCCATTCTTTGCAATGTTATCCATAATTTGTTATGATCCACACAGTTGGATGCCTTTGCATAGTCAATAAAACACAGGTAAACATCTTTCTGGTGTTCTCTGCTTTCAGCCAGGATCCATCTGACATCAGCAGTGATATCTCTGGTTCCATGTCTTCTTCGAAATCCAGCTTCAATTTCTGTCAGTTCCCTGTCGATATACTGCTGCAGCTCGTTTTGAATGATCTTCAGCAAAGTTTTATTTGTGTGTGATATTAATGATATTGTTTGATAATTTCCCTATTCAGTTGGATCAACTTTCTTTGGAATAGGCATAAATATGGATCTCTTCCAGTCGGTTGGCAAGGTAGCTGTCTTCCATAGCTGGCATAGATAAGTGAGCACTTCCAGAGCTGCATGTTTGTTTGTTGAAACATCTCAGCTGGTACTCCATCAATTCCTGGAGCCTTGTTTTTCACCAATCTTTTCAGTGCAGCTTGGACTTCTTCCTTCAGTACCATCAATTCCTGATCATATGTTACCTCCTGAAATGGTTGAATGTCGACCAATTCTTTTTGGCATAGTGACTCTGTGTATCCCTTCCATCTTCTTTTGATGCTTTCTGCATCATTTAATATTTCTCCCCTAGAATCCTAGTGCAACTCGAGGCTTGAATTTTTTCTTCAGTTCTTTCAGCTTGAGAAATGCTGAGCATGTTCTTCCCTTTTGGTTTTCTATCTCTAGGTCTTTGCACATGTCATCATAATACTTTACTTTGTCTTCTCAAGTCACCCTTTGAAATCTTCTGTTCAGCTCTTTTACTTCATCATTTTTTCCCTTTTGCTTTAGCCACTTGAAGTTCCAAAGCAAGTTTCAGAGTCTCTTCTGATGTTATTTTGGTATTTTCTTTCTCTTCTGTCTTTTTTGATGACCTCTTGCTTTCTTCATGTATGATGTACTTGATGTCATTCTACAACTCATCTGGTCTTCGGTCATTAGTGTCCAACACGTCAAATCTATTCTTGAGATGGTCTCTAAATTCAGGTAGGATATACTCAAGATCATACTTTGGCTCTCGTAGATTTGTTCTAATTTTCTTCAGTTTCAACTTGAACTTGCATAAGAGCAATTGACGGTCTGATCCACAGTTGGCCCCTGGCCTTGTTCTGACTGATAATATTGAGCTTTTCCATCGTCTCTTTACACAGATGTATTCGATTTGATTCCTGTATTCCATCTGGTGAGGTCCACGTGTATAGTTGCCATTTATGTTGGTGACAGAAGATGTTTGCAATGAAGACGTTGTTAGTCTTGCAAAATTTTATCATGCTATCTCCGGCATCATTTCTATCACCAAGGCCATATTTTCCAACTACTGATCCTTCTTCTTTGTTTCCAACTTTCACGTTCCAATCACCAGTAATTATCAATGCATCCTGAAATAGAGAAAGCTTATTTACTCATACAGATACTACATCCTCCTCTGCCTTTGCTGACCTCCACTGATAAATTTAACCATGGCTTTCCCTGTGCTATGTGTATAACTTTGAACATAGTAGTTGTACTTATCCCTGGCATTGCAATTTATTTGTCCATGGGCCTCTATTCCCACTAGGCTGTGAATTTCATGAGAACCTATTCACCTCAGCATCCCCCACATCTATCATCGTAGTTGGCAAATTGTAGGGACTCAATAAATGCTAGTTGAATCGAATATTATTTTCTCTCTCAAACTGAACTAGTCAGGTAATTCAATCTGAGTTCACATAGCTTGGCAATGACAAAGATTGATTCTCTTGAGCTTCATGTTGAAGTTTGAAGGCTCATAACAACCTCTTATCATCCCCTTGGCCTCTGTTTAAAGGCTGATCCAAATAAAGGGTTTATTTCAAACTGCATCTAAAGCCAGCAATTATAATAGAATGTAGAACATTTGAAATATACAGAAAGTGTTTGTGTACCAATTAGGACTCTGTTCAGCTGCAAGTAATTGAAAGAGTAGTGAGCTAAAACAATAGATTTTATTTTCCTCATGTAAGAAGTCTAGGTAGTTGCTAGCATTGAGTCAGCACTCAAAGATGTTACCAAAGAACCAAGGTTTTTCTATCCGTGATGTCAGAGCCCAAAATGCTGATATTCTTGGCTTTTTCTTCATATCGATTGCAAGATGGGTGCTATGGCACCAACCATCATGTCCATGTTCAAAGAAGGAACAAGGGGGAAGAAGAGAGGAGAATCATGCCCCCATGCCTATTCCTTTCTGTCTGGAAATGCGTGGCTTTCCCAGAAGCCTCCTCCTACCCTCTGCAGACATCTGCTTATATCTCACAGCAGGTGAGTCACATGACCACACTTTCCTGCTCATAAGGCTCAGTAAGCAAGCATTTACCACTCCAGCCTTTATGTGGGGAGACTGAGAGAGAAAGGGCCGGGACTAGCTTTGAGATAGTTAATAAACAGTGTCATCCATAGAGGGTTTTTCTCATGTTAGGTGTGTGGGCACAGAGGGGATGATCAATGCATATTTATTAAGTGACCAAATACACAGATGGATGAATTGATTATTTCCTTTTCTGCATATCAAACAAGTTTTGTCCAGTCAGGAGCTGCAAAGCCTTATCTAAAGATACTAGCAAAGGTCCCTCAGACAAGACAGCTGAGAAAAGGGCTGGAGACAAGGCAAGCGGATGCTGTGGGTGAATGGCAGAGGGAAGATATCCTCAAACACAGATGAGACCTGTCCTGTGTGCTCACTATAGGGTTCAAATTGGATTGCTATGGGGTGAATTTATAGCTGATCTTGATGACAAACTTTATCTTGAAGTGTTGAGGTTAAAAGTACACCATTTTCTATAGCGATGTGAACATTCCCACTTGATGATAAACATTAAAGTAGTCCGTTTAAAAATACCAATAAAATAATAAGATAGGGTCATCATCTATAGGTTGAGTTAGTCTCCTTTACCCGTAGGATTATAAAGGAACATCTCCTGTTTTTGTTTTTTGTTTTTGTTTTATTTTGTCCCTTAGTACCTAAAGAGCTATTTTTCTTGTGGTGTGTCTTCAAATTTTACATATAATAGAGAATCTCAAGAGTTGTAGGCTTAAAACATGTTACATAGTACTATCTTAGAGGCTTAATGCCATTGATAGAGACAAGACACCTTCATCTCATCATCTATAAACTTACTATATGAGGCCACATCTCTCCTTTAGTCAAATAGCCAAAAGACAGAAAATAATCCTAGTTTGACAGGGATTTAGTTTTATAAGAATTTTTCCACAGTTCTATTGGGATAATAATAAAAAAGAAAAGCTACTTCCTCTATCAGGGACTAAGCAGGAAAATGAAACACATGGGGTTTTTGCGACAAAGGGAATTAAATGCAGTGAATCACATGGAGGAGCTGAGTGGCCAATGGTGAGGTGAACAATAGCAGGAAGCCACTACCTTCCCTAGGCTGCAGAGACAAAGAGAGGTGGTTGTGCTACCAGAGCCCAGAGGCTAGGGTCACCTCATAGAAGCTGGCTTCGTGACGGGCCTATATGATGAAGCTGGAGCTACAGAGCAGACAACGCTGCTACTGGAATTCCCTCCCCAAAGCATAAGGGAAGGGGAAGAAACGCCCTGGTTTCTCCCTCTCACACTCCATTCTCCCTCCAGTTCCTCCCATTGGCTGAACCTACCTGGAAGTCAGCTGACACTAGAGCCTAGAAATGCAGCCTGTGGGGGGTCAACCCCCAGAGATATAGAGCAGAACAGAGGAAGGGTGACGAATGGCTTTGAGAACAAACAGGCCCACCCAGAAACAGCACAGAAGCCTCACATAGGTGCAGACCTACACTTCCGTCTGCAGAAATTATTAAGTTGTGCCTGTCAGCTGTCGGCTTGGGTTCTTTCCAGTGTTGGATAACATGGTCATGTCAGCACATCACCAATCTGTACTGCATGCCTGATGCATGATCAACTTTAAACTAGACTCTGTAGGAGATATAAAGAAATAGAAGACAACATCCCTGACTTTACATAATTTACCCTTACATTTATAGTTAGTCAGAGAAAACTTCCTAAAAGGGGAAAATCCTAAAAGAGGAGATAAAAAGTTTGCCAAAGAGGAGGTAGGAACAGTGTTTTAGATAGACGAAACAGTCTAAAGAAGTGGGAAGAGCATCTTGCAGGGCCCATAGATATCCTTAGTGGAGCAGAGAGTCTGGGTGAGCCTGGATGACAGAGTAGTCAATGAAAGACCTTGGAGGTCCAACAAGGACATTAAATTTGACTAATAGTGATCACAGTAAACCTTCCATGTGAAAAGTGGTATTAAGTTCAGCTGGTGCCAGAAAAAGTACTAGGAAGCTATTGGATAATCTAGTGTCAAAGTAGAGAATACCAAGGGGTTGAATATGAAAAGGAATCATAGTGTTGTGGTCAAGAGCATGGGCTCTGAAGCTAGACTGCCCAAGTTCAAATCTCAGTCCCACCACTTACCAGACTCTTCTCTGGAGGGAAAAGATAATCATAGTACTTAATTCATAGGGTTGCAGTGAGAGTTCCAAGCATCAATTCTGTGCCTGACACATGATAAATGTTAGCTATTATTGAAATCATATTAGAGGATGAGCTTACAAAGGAAGGTAGGGAGAAAGAGTAAAATGCCCCTCAGGCAGCTCAGATGTATATTTGGAAGTGTTTGTAATCTAAGCTGTAGCTAAAATCACTGTGGATGGAGAAACTCACTGCAACAGTGAGTTTAGAGGAAGGAAAAATTGAAGGCTCAGGACAGCAAGAGGAGACAACAGAAAAAGCAGAGAAATAAGAAAATTCTGTGGGCCAGCATATTAAAACCTGAGAATAATAAAGCCTTAAAAAAAACACTGGTTGCTTGGCAAGATGTTGAAAACCCTGAATGGATGTCTTCTGCTAGGTTTGCTGAGTTGGTTCTCTCTTTGGGCTGACCTAGGCCTGCTACTGGAATCTCCTTCCCAAACCAGAAGGGGAGCTGGAGAAATGCCCTGGTTTCTCCCTCTCACACTCCATTCTCCCTCCAATTCTTCCCATTGGCTGAACCTACCTGGAAGCCAGCTGACATTCCAGCCTAGAAATGCAGCCTCCAGGGGGTCAACCCCCAGAGATACAGAGCAGAACAGGGGAAGGGTGAGGAATGGTTTTGAGAACAAACAGGCCCAGAAACAGCACAGGTGCAGTATTCTAAATGGTATTACTGGAGTAAGAGCCGAATCACAGTGTTGTATAAGTGCCTATTAGAAAACTAAGTGATACATTTTTTAAAATCATCCCCAGGGAGTTGAGTGTACAACTCTAAATCTTCCAAGGGGGCTAATTTGTCAAGGACAAGAGCACAACATTTTTCCTCTGGTGTCAGATCCCTAGTGATTGGTGCCAATTTCCTTGCTTCCCACTGAAGGCTAAAGACAACAGGGAGAGGGAGCTCAGGAAATGAAGACATTACTGACAGCCACAAAACAGCCAAAATTGCTGCAAATGGTCTGGCGTCAGCCTGATACCAGCTCTGGCCGAGGCTGCACGTCTCTATGACATGTAGTTGTTACGCCTGAGGTTTGGAGTGAACACAGGAGATGCTGGCCTCGGGGTGGAGATAAGGAAAGGAGATGAGAAAGAAAGAGACGGGAGGACAATTTTGCTGTACGGTTTTGTGTGTTCAATTTCCATTACTGCTTAAAGAACAGGTGTGCAGAGCTCCATTTGATAGCAGCTTGGAGAATATACCTTTCTGTGTCTCTCCTTTAATCAAAACCAGTAGGGTGAAAGCACTTAGGGAGACAGAGGCCACTAGGGGTAAGGGAAGGGACTGTGATCTTACCAAGAGGATCAAAGAAGCCAGGTCTTAAGGCAGCAGACCATAGCATTTCATTTATTTCTCTTAAATTCCTTACAGTTCTTTGTCTCTATTCATCACATGAACTAAGACTTGTTTGAAAAAGAGCTCAGCAACTGTTTAGTTTCTCTTATAACTAGGGTGGCCATATAATTTATCCTCCAAACCAGGAGAGCTTTGTTTGAAAGGGGACGCAGTGAATAATTTTGCTGGGACAACAGGCATAATCTAGGACTGTTCCCTTTCAATCACCCTACTTATAAGCCATTTCAAAACCCTGTCAGTTAGTGTTGCATAACATAGTGGTTAAGAGCACAGACTATGGAGCTAGACTTACTAAACTCAAGTCCCAGCTTTGCCGGTAACTAGCTGTGTGACCTTGACAAGTCACTTATCTTCTCTGTATTTCAATATCCTCATCAGTGAAATGGGGCATAATAATGGTTCCCACCTCTGAGGGTTAGTGTGAAGCCTAAGTGAAGCACTTAGAGCAGTTCTTGATAGATAGTGTGTGCTGAATGAATGTTCATTGTTCTTGTTGTTTCTGGCTCTCAAGGGCAAGGAACCTAATCTTATGGATCTCATATACAGACGTTTTGCCCCATGCCTTGACATGGAAGGGCATTCAACAATTTTTTTCTGTTGTTGAATTAATAACAGAGGAAAGAAGGAATGAATAAGGAAGAAAGGAACATGATTTTTATCCTTTACTTTCATTTTCTCTTCATGCTTTTTTCCTTCACTATTTTTTGGTTACTTTGAATCACAAGGACGCTGATGTTACTGGGTGGAAACCCCAGGTTCTTGCTCGGCATGACTTGTATTGGCCAATAAACGAAAGATTGAGGTGAGAGAACAGGAAAGGTACCTTTATTTTGTTGTACATGAAAAGGAGTCAGTCGGAGCTGTTGCTCCCGAGACTGCTCGCCAAGGGCGGGCAGGCAAGTTACTTTTATAGGGGTTTACACATAGGAAGTTCATACAAGTTACGTCAGCAACATTCTTAATCATACTACACAGGCACAATGGGGTTTACATACAATCTCCAAGCAAAAGCAGTATTCAGATTCAAAGCTGGGGGTTGGGGGAAGCCCAGCAAAGGAAACATGATTTTTAATGCAGCATTGTAGGGGCTCTGTCTCACTGATACCCACTCAAAAGGTCTTTCAAATGTATATTTTAACCTACCTACCCTTTACTACACCTTGGGATCCTGTGGTTTTCAAATCTCTCCTGTTCCTACCTGGCCTATAACCAACATTGTCCTCTCTTCACCATCTGCTTTTTTTTTTCCTTTTCCCCATCTGCCTGCCTCCCCCAGGTTGCTAGACCTTGCTGGAGAAAGTTACATCTTATCAATTAAAATTGATTTTGTCCATTGGGACTGTTACTACCACCTCAAGTAGGCCTGCTAGCAATTCTTTTATTCACTCTCTGTCATATCCCCCCAAAGACACCATTTTTCCCACTCCTTGAGCTCACAACCCACTTGCCCACACCTTTCTCTCAGAAGTTGAGCTTGCTTTCTGCTTTACTGAGTTGATATTCTCTAACATTAACTTCCTTAACTTCTCCCTTCCACATCCAAGTGATTTATAACACCTGCTAGTCTCTCTTTGCCTGTCTCTTAGGGAAGATTGCCCCATCTTCTTCCCAAAGCTAATCCTTTCCTCTTTCACTTGATCAAATGCATCCCTCTTTCTTCCAGAATTCTGTTCCATCAGTTGTTTTTTTATAATTCTCCAATCCCTGTTTCCTTCCCCTTTACTTATTAACATGCTCGTGTATTTTTCTACCTTAAAATAACAAGCACACAACAAAAACCTTCTCATCTGTCAAAAGAGTAACTAGTCATATTAACCTCACTCACCCCTTAATCATTCCTAGACCCTTTTACAGTGACTTCTCTCATACTACTAATTTGAAATTATCCCCTTGTAACTTACTATTGACATTCTAATCCCTATATCTGATGACATCTTCTGAGTCCTTGTCCTCATCAATCTCTCTGCAGTGTTTTATGTTGCTGATCACCCTCTCCTTCATAAAACACCTTCTTTGGCTTCCTTGACTTCGGTCAAACTTGGTTACCCTCCTGCTTCTCTAATTTACCTTTGCCTTTTCCATCTCCCACCCCTTAAATGGAGGCATCCCCCAAGAATTCAACTCCTTCCCTTCATGCTCACTGCCCTGGAGATCTTAACCATTTTCAGGCCTTAGTGGCCAATGACCCACAGATCTACATATATTCCTAGCCCAACTCATCTCCACAGATGTTCAGGTCCACAATTCCAGCATTCCACTACACATCTCAGTTTACTAAAACCTAGATTCTTTTCCCACCACACTCTCCCAAGCCAGCTCTACCTCCTGGGCTTCCTATCTCTGATAATGGCAACTCCATCTTCCCATCCTATCCCCCAGACTCAAAAGTTCAAATTGTTTTTGTGTCTTCTTCACCTACTATTTAGTCTCCAAATCCCATCAGTTCTACCTCCACCTCTCTCAAATACAAACCTTCCTTTCCATGACCACTGCTGTTGCCTAGGTGGTTACCTCTGGTCTCAAATATCACCACAGCCTGCTATCTGCTTCCATTTCATTCAGCCTCCCTTCTTGCAACATCTCCTGCATCTCCTATCACTCCCTTTCTAATGATGCTTCCTAGACTACAGATGAAGGCCCAAACTGCACAATCTGGGTCTTCTTATTTTTCTTCCATTTAGGGGGTGGGAGATGGAAGAGGCAAAGGTAAATTAGAGAAGCAGGAAGCTATCCAAGCTCAACCCAAGTCAAGGAAGCCAAGGTGCAGACTTAAGTTCTACAATTGGTCTTTCCACACACTACTCTCCATCCAATCCAAATGTTATGGTTTGAATTGTATCCCCTAAAAATGTGTGTCAACTTGGCTAGGCCATGATTCTCCGTATTGTGTCATCTGATGGGGTTTTCCTATGTATTGTAAATCCTACCTTTATGATGTTAATAAGGCAGGCTTAGAGGCAATTATGTTAATGATTCAGGACTCAATCTACAAGATTAGGTTGTATCTTAAGTCAACCTCTTTTGAGATATAAAAGAGAAAAGCAAGCAGAGAGACAGGGGGACCTCCTACCACCAAGAAAACAAAGCCGGGAGCATAGTCCGTCCTTTGGACCTGGGGTCCTTGCGCTCAGAAACTCCTAGACCAGGGGAAGATTGATGACAAAGACCTTCCCCCAGAGCAGATAGAGAGAGAAAGCCTTCCCCTGGAGCTGGCACCCTGAATTCTGGACTTCTAGCCTCCTAAACTGTGAGAAAATAAATTTCTTTGTTAAAGCCATCCACTTGTGGTATTTCTGGTATAGCAGCACTAGATAACTAAAACACCAAACTACACTTTTTCAAAATAAGCTCCACACATCCCAGCCATGTCTTCTTCCTTCTCTACAAAGATGGACTTCTCCCTATATCCAACTCTGTCTGCTAAAAGCCTTTTACTGCTTCAGAGTCTGGTTGAGTTTCACTTCTGCCAAGAGGTTGCTCATAATCTCCCACAACCCCCCTGAGGTACCATAGTACTTTACCCCTTTTATGGCATAGCTATTTCTGCTACTAAATTCTAAATCTTACAAAACATACACCACATATCATTCATCTTTGCATCCTCCAAAATGTTCAGCAGACTGCCTTTTGCTCATGAACTCACCTAGTTAAATCAAACTTCCTTATAGATGTGAAATTTTGACCACTCATATTGTTGTTGCTTAATTTTTCATTTTCATCATTAAATCTAAATGTTGGCCAGGCCCAGAGAATTTCAGTCTAGACTTACTTTTGCATTGAAAATGTTTCAGTATTAATAACATATCTCTTATTTTGAAGCTCTATAAATTGCTTTCTATAGGTCATTTTTCTATGCATCGATTTCTTCCTCAGATTATTTTGAAGTTAATATTGCAGGTACCCTGAATTCTGTTGAAATCTAATTATCTGGCATTCAAGAGATGTATCGGGGAGTGGTTCAGGGAGTCTGACTTAGACCTTCAACTTCAGCCTTATAAGCAATACATTGAGAATTGAATTAGCATAGTCAGACATAGGTTTCTTCAGCCTACTTTTTATGTGTTAAATATGTAATTGTTTGTAGTAGGGTTGTTATAAGTAATATAATATTCCTAATCCCAATTTAAAAATATATTATTTTTATTCCTCCAGGATTTACCTTGAAAAAAGATGGAACAATTTATGAATGCTCTTGTATCTTAATTAGAATAGGTATCTATCCTACTTTTTTATCTAGAGTTGTTTTATATATAAATAAATAAATGTATGTGTGTGTGTGTGTGTGTGTGTGTGTGTGTGTGTGTGTGTGTGTGTGTTCATTCTTGGGATGGCTGGAATCTGATTAATCTCCTAAATAGACTGAGCACATACACAGCGAGAGCATTCAGACTATGGGCTTTTAGTCAAGGACATGGTTCTTTTTTTAATGCATATTTGGGACTGACAGACACAATTACTAAGGATGGGTAGTCATGGGGAGAAAGGGGAAAACAAGTGAAATAGTAGATTGAAATGGTGTTTAAGGGCTAGTTTCTCTGCATGCGATCACTATGAAGAAAGGGTCCTTGGGGCTGTGGGGAAATAGGCGGCCTCCGGGCTGTGAGCTAATAATGCAGCACCGCTGCTGTTTGCATAGCCGCACAGCCCTAGGAGAGACCTGGGAAAGCTAGCTTGAATTCCAATGAATATTTACAATTACACTGCTCGGGAGCCAAATGCAATCACAGCCCTCCAGTCTACAGGTTTTATGCATCAAAAGAAAATGAGAGGAGAGCAGCAAAAATGGAGTTGCCTTTGGAGAGACTTATAAACACAGATCTCACCGCTTATGGCAGAACTAAAATACTTTATTTCTGATAGGAGCAATTTATTCTTCAGGCACCTTCCTTGATAGTAGAAAGCACCTGACTGGGTTTTGAAGTGAGAGAGTCTTCAGTGGATGGTTTTTAATTCCGAGCAAGAGAAAGGCATGGAAGGAATTGTATTTCATAATTTTGATTTTGTTTTCTAACAGAAGACTCCAGAGAGGGTTGGGAAAATCCCTAAGCCAGTTCACAGGCTCGCTCTTCTTTCAGTTTGTGTTTTTATCCGGTTCTCACAGATTGTCATTTCTTCATAGAGCAGCCCTGGGAAAAGCTGCCACCATTTTCTGTCCCCAGTTTAAAGCCTTCGGGTAACTGATTGCCAGTAATACCTGCAACCCACATGCGAATTTTTTCTCATGAGCTGTTGATCCACACCAAAGATCTGGAGAGAACTGGACAGGAAAAATTAGTCAGAGCCACTTTGACCCAGTGAGGCAATTTTTAACTTTCAGAGGTGCCAGAGTGGAGGAAATTGAATGTTTTTAAAAGACTTCATCAGAACCTGGTTTTGTGGTTCAGCTGATTAATCTCTTGGACTATTAAGATTTATACTGGATTACTGTTTGCTAGCAGCCTGGGTTGCTGCACTAAACAGACACCCTCTTTGTTACCTACCCACCTTGTACTCTTATCAGTCCATTTTTTCCCATCAAGATGCTACTGTCTGCCATCCACCTACCTGCTTGCTTATATACCCCTCCTACTACCAATCCACACATCCTCTCCCATATCTGTCCATCCACTTGCTTGGATAGACCTGAGCTTGGAGCAAAGGGAGTGAGGAGTTATGTGCCTATATTTGTGTGACCAGCCACTGGTATATCTGAGAACGAATGTTTCCATCTCAGATTATACCGTCTCAGATTCTCAGTCTATTATAGACACAGTGCAAGTCCTTAGCCAGGGGTTAGGAAAAAGGAGAGGCTTTAGGTCTCCATAATCTCCATCAGCCTTCCCCTATTCTTCACTGTAGTTTATTCATATTTTCTCAACGTACTTAAAGTCCAATGCAAGCACAGCTCCTTCCAACTAGATTGCTGCCTCTAAACCCTTCCTTCATGGAAATTCTGTAGTCAGTACATATAAGTCATTTAGTGAATCCCTACTTCATAGAAAGCAGCATATTGTCTATGAATGTGTGTATACATGTGTAAATATTTGCTGTAAAAATCTATGGATGTAGTATTGTTAACTGTAGGACAAAGTTTCATTACCTGAGATTAATGCAGTTGATTGATTCTTTTGTGATCAAAGAAGTGTTATACTTCAGCTTAGCGACCCCACCATGCCATATATTTGTTCCCACAGGGTCACTATTGCTCAAAACATTTGGGCTTCCTCTTTTGGAAGTGCTTTCAGAAGCAATTTATAAGCCATACAAAACAAACAAAAAACGAAAAGGTTAACCCATTACTTCTATGGTCCTACCCAATATTTTTAGATAAAAAAGTAGTATCATCCAATTTGTAGACCTATCTTATTTCAGAAGTTTGGTTCCAAATGACTTTTAGCAATTTTCAGAAGTCAAATCTCCTGCAAGTGGTGAACATTTGCCACCATCGCTAATATCCAAAATAATGGCTACAGGCAATGAGAGAAATGCTTAAAGAATTTCACAAGCTTCATGAACCACAATCTCATCTATCCTGAGACCAGAAGAACTAGATGGTGCCTAGCTACCACCAGTGACGGGGGCCACAATAGTTTATCCCAGTAGAATGGGAGAAAAATATGGAACAGAACTCTAATTCTTATTAAAAAAAAGAAGAAGAAGAAGAAGAGGCCAGACAAACTGGAAAAGTAGAGAACAGAGGACTCCCTGAGACACTCTTTAAACCTAGAACCAAGCCTATCCCCTGAGATCATCTTTTAGCGAAATAGCAGAGTGACACACAAAACAAAGGATATTACTTGTAAAATCTGTGACTTACTTTAAAACTATCAATATGAACCAAAAGGTCAACAATTACTCGGAAGCAAAGATGAGAAGATAAGGGGCAGAGAAACTAGAGTACTGGAACGGGAACAAACTGAATACAATTAAAGAGAATGTTGACACATTGTGATAAATGTAAATAATGTCACTGAACAATTTGTGTGGAAATAGTCAAATGGGAACCTAACTTGCTGTGTAAATATTTACCAAAATCTCAATAAAACATTATTTAAGAAAAAGAATTTCACAAGCTGGGTAAGGGAGCCGGCCACGGAGACTGAAGACCAAGGGAGGAAGAAAGGAGCTCTTTCCTCCTCTGCCCCCCTGTAGCCTCCTAGCTCAAAAATTTTACTTGCATCTGTGAAATAAATAGATCATCTCCTTGGATAACTTCAAATAGGACAACTCTCATTCGGAGCTATAAATTCTAGGGGTTTTTTTGGTTTGTTTTTTTAAGGTAGTCACACTTCATGTATCTATGTATGTATCGGTATATACACTTAATTGGGAAGAGGTAAATATACAGTATGTTTGGGGGGAGGTGTTCAATCTTTGCTTTGTAACAGAAAAAGTAGAAACCACAGGGAAGTGAGATTTTTTTTTCCTACTCATTCATTCAACAAACGTTTGTTTGCCTCCTAATATAGGATACAAAAATCACAAGACACATTTTTCAAGAAAAGCCCTTATCAGGTTTAGTAGGGGTAGTGCAGATTTTTGGCAAGCTCCAGAATCTAGACCAGAGAGTAGAGACCAAATGAAACTTTGATGCTTACGAGTAAAGTTTTTTTTTTTTTTTTTTTTTTTTTGAGCTCTGGTAGCACAGTGGCGCAGGCTGCTAACCAAAAGATTGGCAGTTAAAATCTACCAGCTGCTCATTGGACAACCCTACAGGGCAGTTCTACTCTGTCCTATAGGGTTACTGTCAGTCAGAATCAACTCGATGGCACACAACAAACAAACGAAAGTGCCTTTGACCAGTAGAATATCCAAAGATTATATAACTAATTGTCTTTGGAATTAAGTACAGTTGCTATTTACATACAGAGAGGAATCCACCTCCAGTTCTTCCCATAGGCTCTGGCCCTCCACCAGTAAGTTCTTTGTAACTTTTATTAAAATGGTTCCTGTTGGCCTTATCAACTGATGACAACTGCATAATACAAGAGGAGCGGGTGTTGTAGGTGTTAGTGGCTTCTTTGGAATCCAGTCAATTGTGCTAATGCTCTGTAGGTAAAAGTGGTCATTTGTATATTTCTATAAAATTATTTTAGGTTTTTGTCATTTTTCCTTCTGCTAAAAATGTACTAAGTAAAGTCATAATAACTAGCCAGCTAATTGCCTTCCCCACTGACTTTTAACTTCTTTAGCAACTGGGTTTGAGGAGAAACTTCGAAAACGATTTCTGTGAACTTAAGTGAAACTCTAATGATACTACCACATTAGAGAAAAACGTCCACCATCATATAAAAAAGTTAACGCGGAGCAGACTGATATCTAAGTGAGACCCTTTCAACCCCGCAGGCAATGGTGTTTTCAGAAGTTTGCAAGCCGACCATTTTATCTGGTATTATTTGAATGTTCAGCTGTCCACCACAAGGACAGATGGCATTTTTTTCTCTTTGAAATAGACACTCAGTGGAAACGGGAAATAATGAGATTTGCCTGTACATTTCTGCTAAACAGATCAGCACTCATTAATGGCTAATATATCCAAGATTTCATTCCTTGTTCAACTTGCATCCCCAACCTACCTTCCAAAATTACTAATCTGTACTGGTGATAGTGTGGCTTTTATTATGTTTTGGGGAAAAAAATGTTATTTACTAAACAAAATTAAAATCTGCTTGGAGCCCTACCCCTGGGTAACTATTGGTCAGTCACATCACCCCTCTATGTTTATTTGTTAATTTATAAAATAGGCAAAGTTACACACAGAGGAATAAGGCAACGAGCATTTGTTACAAATATTTCATATGCCAGACATTGTGCTTGGTAGTTTACATACATGATCTCATTTTAATTCCTAGAATAACTGTGTGCATCAATCAGATTCCCATTTTACAGACAAGGAAACAGAAACTCTGAGGGTTACTCATTTTGTGACCTTTGGCAAATGATAGTACAAGGATTCAAGCCTAAGTGGAAATCCGAAGTCCTTATAATGCTGAAGGTCCTGCATGCACGCACACCTTCCACCACCACCTCTTACATCTCTGATCGCATTTTCTGTTATATCCTCTCCTTTCCTCTGACCCTGCAAGCCTTCCCACCTTGGGGTCTTTGCATTGGCTATTCCTTTAGCCTGAAACAAACTACCCTATCCCCCACATCTAAACTGCTAATTCCCTCACCTTGACTCAGATGTCACCTTCTCAGTGAGACCTTTGCTGATCATCCTATTTAAACCCACAACCCACTTGCCACTCCCACACTCCCAGACTTTCTTACCCTGGTATTTTCTTTTCTTGTAGCTTTTATCACCTTCTGCAGGAGCACTGGTGGCACAGTTGTTAAGCATTTAGCCGCTAACCAAAAGGTCAGCAGTTCAAACCCACAAGCCACTCCATGGGAGAAAAATGTGGCAGTCTGATTCCATAAAGATTCACAGCCTTGGAGGCCCTATGGAGCAGTTCTACTCGGTCCTATAGGGCCTCTACGAGTCAGAATCAACTCAACAGCAATGGGTTTGATTTTTTTTTTTTTTTAATGTTAAATATTTGTTAACTGAATCTCTCCTTCCACTCCTCAATTTCTCCATTTCACCAAATAGTGGGGAGCAGACCTTCTCTGGCTTGTGTGTGTGTAAATGGGAGTGGGAGGGGACAGGAAATTATTTGCCATGTACCCTTGGGAATTTTTGTTGTATGTGGGGCTGTGGAAAGATGACCTGGGGTTCTGTGTGTCTAAGAGGCTAGATCTGCTGTCCTTTTACTTCCCCAGGAAGAGGAAGTGGTAACTGTCTCAGCTAGCCACCCTACAAGCTGGGTGAGTGTGCAGTGGTGCTGGACAGGCCAGGGTGACTTGAGACCCAGGAGGAGGGAAGGAGCTCTTTCTTCTGGCCCCTTGTAGCCTCCTAGACCCAAAGAAGAGGTCCATGCTCTATGTGGCATTTACAGTATTGAGGGATGAAAAGTAATTCTAAGCTTGAATTACATTTCTAGATGGCTAAAATTCAGAATTTCATAAGGAACAGTCTCAAGGCTTAATGGATTTTGTGCTTTGCCCTCACTGTTGAATATTTGTTGAAATTGAACCAAGAACTAATTCATCTTTGAAAGCCATCTTAAACTTTCCAACAGCCCATAATCCTGTTGGAAAGAAGGTAATGACAGAAAATGGGTTCTTATCATTTCATTGGTTTAGCTCTTTGTAGGCCTGAAATAAATTACTTTTTTTTACTTTATTTTAAAAAATATATTTTTGTCTGACTGCAAAAGGAAAAGAACTGAATACAAAACTTTGTAAGCAGGAAAATCAATAAATAAATGAATGGATGCATGCATACACATGATATCTCTCTCCTTCCAGTCTTTTTTCTATGTTTAGGTGTGTGTATGTGCATTCATATACACATACTGGAAGAAAATTCAGTAAGTTATTATTTCTGAATTGCAGAATTCAGGATGATTTTTATTTTCTTTATGTCTTCATATTTTTCAAATTTTCTACAGTTAATGTATTATCTTTATAACCATAACAGCAATTTTATCAGCAATTTTTAAATTATCTACCTCATTTTCTTTGAAGGTCTCTAGGAGGTTTTCCTTAGTTTCACTATACTGCTTTGAATTATTTGCTCTTCCTTAACATCCTGCCATGACACTAAAAGCAATAAAAGTATTTTACTAATTAAAAGACACTTTTAGATTTTTCCATACTAAAAAAATAATATTTTTTAAAAATCATAAAACTATTCAGTCAGTGACTTATGGAGAAAGATTAGTGGTCTTATCCATGACAGGATAGGACATACATAAACCAGCAACTTTAAGGAATGCAAAATTAGTCTATTTAATACCTTCATGCCATCCCAAATTGTCATCCAGGATTAATTTTGGTACATTCTTAAAATGGAATACTCTATCGCTGTTAGACTGGGGAAGAGCTGCCTCCTCAAAGTAGAGTCCACCTTAATAATGTGGATGGAGTAAAGCTTTCGGGACCTTCGTTTGCTGATGGGGCATGACTTCAAATGAAAAGAAACAGCTGCAAACATCCATTAATAATGAGAATATAGAATGTACAAGTATGAATCTAGGAAAATCGGAAGTCATCAAAATGAAATGGAATGCATAAACGTCAATGTCATATTTGTTAGTGAGCTGAAATGGCCTGGAATTGGCCATTTTGAATCAGACAAACATATGGTCTCTATGCCAGGAATGACAAACTGAAGAGGAACGGCATTGCATTCAATGTCAAAAAGAACATTTCAAGATCTATCCTGGAGTACAATGCTGTCAGTGATAGGTAATATCCAAACTCCTACAAAGAAGACCAGTTAATACGACTATTATTCAAATTTATGCACCAACCACTAATGCCAAAGACGAAGAAACTGAAGATTTTTACCAACTTCTGCAGTCTAAAATTGATCAAATAGGCAATCAAGATGCATTGATAATTACTGGTGATTAGAATGTGAAAGTTGGAAACAAAGAAGAAGGATCGGTAGTTGGAACATATGGCCTTGTTGATAGAAACGATGCCAAGGGATTGCATGATAGAATTTTGCAAGACAAACGACTTATTCATTGCAAACACTTTTTTTCAACAACATAAATGGCGACTATACACGTGGACCTGATCAAATGGAATATACAAGAATCAAATCAATTACATCTATGGAAAGATGAAGAAGCTCAATATCGTCAATCAGAACAAGGCCAGGGGCCAACTGTGGAACAGACCATCACTTGCTCGTATGCAATTTCAAGTTGAAGCTGAATAAAATTAAAACAAGTCCATGAGAGCCAAAGTACAGCCCTGAGTATACCCCACCTGAAATTAGAAACCATCTCAAGAATAGATTAGATGCATTGGACACTAATGACAAAAGACCAGACGAGTTGTGGGATGACATCAAGGACATCATACACAAAGAAAGCAAAAGGCCATTAAAAAGACAAGAAAGAAAGAAAAGGCCAAAATGGATGTCAGAAGAGACTCTGAAACTTGCTCTTGAATGTAAAGTAGCTAAAGCAAATGGAAGAAATGATGAAGTAAAATTGCTGAACAGAAGATTTCCAAGGGTGGCTAGAGAAGACAAAGTAAAGTATTATAATGAAACGTACTAAGACCTGGAGTTAGAAAACCAAAAGGGATGAACACCCATGGTATTTCTCAAGCTGAAAGAACTGAAGAACAAATTCAAGGCTTGAGTTGCGATATTGAAGAATTCTGTGGGCAAAATATTTAATGATGCAGGAAGCAACAAAAGAAGATGGAAGGAATACACAGAGTCACTGTACCAAAAGAATTGGTCAACATTCAACCATTTCAGGGGGTAGCATATAATCAAGAATCAATAGTATTGAAGGAAGAAGTCCAAGCTGCACTTGAAAGCACTGGTGAAAAACAAGGCTCCAGGAATTGACAGAATATTAATGGAGATGTTTCAACAAATGGATGCAATGCTGGAAGCACTCACTTGTTTATGCCAAGAAATTTGGAAAACAGCTACCTGGCCAACTGACGAGAAGCTGTTGCCGTTGAGTTGATTCTGATTCATATGAATTTATAGAACAGAGTAGAACTGCCCCATAGGATTTCCAAGGAGTAGCTGGTGGATTCGAACTGCCAACCTTTTGGTTACCAGCCGTAGTTTTTAACCACTGTGCCACCAAGGCTCCAGCTGACTGGAAAAGATCCATATCTTTGCCCATTACAAAGAAAGGTGATCGAACAGAATGCAGAAATTATTGAACAATACCATCAATATCATACTGCAAGTAAAATTTTGCTGAAGATAATTCAAAACCGGTTGCGGCGGTACATCAACAGGGAACTTCTGGAAATTCAAGCCAGATTAAGAAGAGGACATGGAACCAGGGATATCATTGCTAATGTCAGATGGATCCTGGCTGAAAGCAGAGAATACCAGAAAGATGTTTACCTGTGTTTTGTTGACTATACAAAGGCATTCGACTGTGTGGATCATAACAAATCATGAATAACATTGCAAAGAATTGGAATTCCAGAACACTTAATTGTGCTTATGAGGAACCCGTACATAGACTAAGAGGTAGTGGTTGGAACGGAATAAGGAGATACTGCATGGCTTAAAGTGAGGAAAGGTGTGCCTCAGGGTTGTATCCTTTCACCATACTTATTCAGTCTGTATGCTGAGCAAACAATCTGAGAAGCTGGACTATATAAAGAAGAATAGGACATCAGGATTGGAGGAAGACTCATTAACAACCTACGATATGCAGATGACACAGCCTTGCTTGCTGAAAGTGAAGAGGACTTGAAGTATTTACTGATGAATATCAAAGACTACAGCTTTTAGTACGGATTGCACCTCAACATAAAGGAAGAAAAATCCTCACAACTGGACCAGTAAGCAACATCATGATAAATGGAGAAAATATTGAAGTTATAAAGGATTTCATTTTACTTGGATCCATAATCAACGCCCATGGAAGCAGCAGTCAAGAAATCAAAGGATGTATTGCATTGGGCAGATCTGCTACAAAAGACCTCTTTAGAGTGTTCAGAAGCAAAGATGTCACTTTGAGGCCTAAGGTGCACCTGACCCAAGCCATGATATTTTCAGTCATCTCATATGCATGCGAAAACTGGACAATGAATACGGAAGACCGAAGGAGAATTGACACCTTTGAATTACGGTGTTGACGAAGAATATTAATGTACCATGGACTGCCAGAAGAACGAACAAGTACAACCAGAATGCTTCTTAGAAGCGAGGATGATGCGACTGTGTCTCATGTACTTTGGACATGTTATGAGGAGGGACCAATCCCTGGAGAAGGACATTATGCTTGGTAAAGTAGAGAGTCAGCGAAAAAGAGGAAGACCCTCAACGAAGTGAATTGACACAGTGGCTTCAACAATGGGCGCAAACATCGCAAGGATTGTGAGGATGGCACAGGACTGGGCAGTGTTTCATTCTGTTGTACATAGGATGGCTGTGAGAAAGTACCAACTCGACGGCACCTAACAACAACATAGCCATTAGAAAAAATGAATTAAATCAATCAATCTATCTATGTATCTGTCTATCTACTAACATGGAAACATGTCCATGAAATACCCTTAAGTAAAAATAAATGTTACAAATCAGTGCATAGAGCCTGAACACATGCTCATAAGAAATTGTGTTTTTATATATGTTTATATACAGATGGAGGAAAAAGTACAAAAGACCATAGAGGAAATTGTTCATAGTGACTATTGCTAAGGAATTTTTTTGAAATGTTAGAAATTAAATAAAATTTAATATTTCATATTTTAAATATGTCCATCTACTCCATAGTTCTAAGAGTTCCTTTCTAAGAGTCCAAGAACCATTAACACATTATTTCTTTTTCCTGAACTCAGACATCAGGTTAAGCTCACTGTTGCCTACCCAAGACCTGGCAAAGCACCTGACATACAGCAGGTGCCCAATAAATAATTATAGAATGAAGAAATAAACATATCAGAATGGCATCTACTTTCTAAAGTTTAAAAAAAAAAAATCTACCAGGTTTTTCTCTATGATTTTAGAAACAGCATGACTTATTTTTTTTCTCTGAGAGCTCATGAAAACACATTTTCTTTAAACTTTGGGGAATGAATCCACATAAATTCATGACTCCCTGCCTCCTTCCCCCACCTCTGTATACATTCTTCAACTTCATGATTTTTTTAATAAATTTGCCAAAGGTCCCGAGGTGACATCTAAACTACTTGTCTCCTCAACTTACAGATGAAAAAACAAAGGCCCAACTGGAAGAAGCTGAAACGCAGGCACCTACTTTCAAGCCTACGCTTTAAGAGAGGTAAACCACTTACCTAATCCTTCCTAATGGATTCCAGAAAGAACATGGATCAAACTTCTCTTAGTCTTTTTCCTTTTTTTTTCCTTACATAAATTTAATATTTTGACTGCTTACAACCAAAAAGCAATATTTAAAGGAACTGCACAGGTTACTTTTATTATATATGGCTCAGTTAGCAAGATACTACCTTGGGTAGCTGTTTAAAGGGATCACACTTCAAAAGGTAATTGACCTAAATTCTCCTTCCTGCTCTGCACTCCAGTGAGTCTTCTCCATGTGCAGCCCTTCCATGGATCTCACACATGGAAGAGATACAGGAGGGCCCTGTGGAGCTTGAGAATCTAGGCCACTGTGATTAAAACTAATTCAAACATTATTTTAATGTCTGTGTTTAGTTTGCTAAAAATTCTCAACTTCAGTGGGTGCCTAAGGGCTGACAGCTCCCCTCTGGAAAGAATCAGAAGTTGATTTACAGAGAAGAACACTTTAAAATGATTACACCTGCTCCGGTCCCATCTGGCTGGGGTATGATGAGATGGAGTCTGTGTTTCTGCTTCCAGAGTATTTATGTTTTGGGTTGAATCATGTGCAAAAGTACAAAACACACATATCTAAAAGAAGAAATTGTACCATAAGCAGACTACTGTCCTATAATTTCTTTTGTTAATCCCGTAAAGAACCCCCAGTATAGGAACTTTTTTGGCAGATAGTCACAGATTCAGTAAAGTTATCTGGTGATGTTCATATCCCAGGTCCATATCATTGTTTTGCCCTAATGATATATTTTAACTTATAAATTTAAATACTATCTGCTATTGATATTTGTTGTAGATTGATCTATGTCCCCCAAAAATTTGTTTTGGAAATCCTAACCTGTATGTCTACGGTTATAATCCCATCTGGGAATGGGTTGTCTTTGTTATGTTAATGAGGCAGGATTAATGCAGGGTGTATCTTAGTCAATCTCTTTTGAGGTATAAAAGAGATTAAATGCAACCTAGCAGTAGAGATGGGGGAAGATAGATGCCAAGCCACATGAAGATCGCCCAGGAGCAGAAGCTCTGAAGAGACAAGGACATTCCTCCAAAGCCGACACAGACAGAAAGCCTTCCCCTAGAGCTGGCACCCTGAATTCACAGTTCTAGCCTCCTAAACTGTGAGGAAATAAATTTCTGTTTGTTAAAGCCACCCACTTGTGGTATTTCCGTTATAGCAGCACTAGATAAGACATTGTTCTTAAAATAATTGTGCAATTTGTGATTAGAGGTCTTTAGTACCTACAGGAACATCCATTTAAAGTTTTAAAAGTTCAATACATTTCCTGGTTGTAGAAATCATGTCAGCATCAAATATCCATTGTTCTAAACATCTTTGGAGCAAAACAGAATCAAACATCTTTGGTACATGGTCTTCTTACAGTGTTTTTTTATGGCTTTCTCCCATTATATTAGAAAATAATATTGTTGCTATCATTTTAGAACACTTCCAGAAGCAGAGCTGGCATTGAAGTTCTGACTCATTTATAAAGCCGTATGTTACAAATCACAGCTTTCTGTTCCATACATGGTGGACCAAGGCGGACATTAAATTACAAGATTATTGTATTACGTGAGATTGTGTGCCAGAAAAGAAAGGCATGGGAACCAAATTTGTAAGTAATGTTCAGCATTCATCAAGTATTCCCATTGTGTGTTCCTCAAAGAAAACTAGAGCCACTGTCCTTGAAAATTATAAAATTAAACAGAATACAAAATAAAAATAGATGTACACAAAACCTCTGATACATGAAGAATGGAGAAGGCAAAAAGAAGATGAAACAGGGAAATGGCTTGGTAAATGAAATGAAATCAAGCTCCCTGGATTCTAACATTATATGAGTATGAGCAAAAACCCATATAAAGTCACTTAATAATGAGGTCAAGAACTGAATAATTTAACATACTCTTGGATCTTGATTTGTGATTGTCCAAAACTAATATTTCACTAGTCACATTGCACCTTGTCACAGAGTCCTATTTCTCCCTCAAGATAATGCCCAAGTATTAATGAACCCAGTTTGGTGGAAATTACCTAATTGGCTGCAGTCACTTCAACTTGAACGTGACATTTTGGATTGTTCTTCTGCAGTCACAAAGATAAGTTAGAACCTTGAGCAGAGACTTGCTTTTTGTGATAATTGTAGCTGAAGCTTGTGTTATCACCGAAGCTTATTATTTTGCAAGTTGTACACTCAGCTTTTTGTAAAAATTGTACTGTAAGGAAAAATCCCTGAGAAGGCTTCTTTTCTTTCCTGGTTTTTCTCACACCCCCAGATAAGGATGACCAAACAAAATGCTATGTTATTTTGTTTAAAGGCACTTAACTACATGCTACCTGATAAAATATCTTAGCACCACGAATTAAAAAGAGTTTCTTAAGTCTCTGTATTCTTTAGGTTTTGCACTTATTCAGCTAAATAAAAGTACTGTTAGTGAATGATATTAGTTAAGGGCACTCTTTTTCTGATGGGGAAATTGTATACCTCTTCACCAGGCAGGTCAATGAGGATGAAGAAGTCAGCTTCCCACCATCATTAGCCTCTATTTTCTGCCTAAGTATTGTACCCATGAAGACAGTAAGCTCATTCCCACACAGTAGCAGAGCATTAAACAGTGGACATCTTTGTTCTCTTTTGTAATGTTTTGTTAATTTTATAATGCTTTGTAGTTTCAGGGGGATTTAGCCTCTCCTTTTCCCTCCCTCCCTCCTTTTCTTTCTTCTTTATTCAGTGAATAGATAAGATGGTCCAGGCCCTCTGCTGGGCACTGAAAATACAAAGATAAAATATGGTGCTTGTTTTCAGGGAGCTCTCTCAGAGGGGGAGAAAGATGAACAACCAATCAGATATGATTCCATGCAATAAATACTCTACTATGTGTGCTAAGGCTACAGAACATGCTGAGAAGTCAGGCAGCTTCTCAGAGAAAGTAACTTTTTAGGGCCATATCTTGAAAGATGAGTAGATTTTTACAACTGGAGAGGGAGCACAGTGGGACAAGATTGGGGAAATGGTCACCTCATCCGGAGAAATAAGCAGATATAAATACATCAAGGTGTGAAATCTGTGGCTGAAATGGCAGACAAGATCATATCATAAAGGTTTGTATGTAGCTTGTCCAGGTGTCTGGAATTCATCATATATGGCTCTTTGTTATTTCTTCTCAGTTGTTCCTCATGGTAGTCTTAGGAGGCAACTGTTCTTTTAGTGGGGAACATTATCCTGAGAAATAGAGAACCTAGGTTGTAGTGGGGTCTCAGCACCCACCACCTGTCAACTTTAGGCAAGTTACCTAGCCTCTCTGGGCTTAGGACACACATGGCCTATTTAACACTTCTCCACACAGTAATAATTTGATATTAATGCTATTGTCCTTTCACCAACAATCCATTACCATATACTGGTAATATATTTTCTTATATGCTGGGTGCAATTAGACCCATATGCATGCAAAAGCTGGACAATGAATAAGGGAGACTAAAGAACTGATGCCTTTGAATTATGGTTTTGTCAAATAATATTGAATATACCATGGGCTGCTAGAAGAACAAACAAATCTGTCTTGGAAGAAGTATAGCCAGAATTCTCCTTAGAAGTGAGGACGGCGAAACTTCATCTCACGTACTTTGGACATGTTGTCAGGAAGGACCAGTCCCTGGAGAAGGACATCATGCTTGGCAAGGTAGAGGGTCATCAAAAAAGTGGAAGACCATCGACGAGATGGATTGACACACTGGCTTCAACAATGGGCTCAAACATAGCAACAATTGTGAGGATGGCGCAGGACCAGGCAGTGTTTCATTCTGTTGTACGTAGGATCGCTGAGTCGGAACCAACTTGAAGGCACCTAACAACAACAACATTAGCCAAGGAGAGCTAATGTGGCAAACTATAGTCTTCTCTCTGGACTGAGTGTCTGCATCACTCTGCAACCAGTCTTAGCCAATAAGAAGTCTACCATGCTCTCTGAGTATCTTTTGCAATAGTGGTGTTTATTCTGCTGTGATCTCTCTTGCTGCCATTTATTTTTGCTCTAAGGAGCAGTTTTGATCCATAATAGCTAACACAAGGTGTGCAAGGGTTAGTGCTGGAGCAAAGAAATAAAGAGTATCCTGCTGGGTCTTCAAATACAAGTGTAATAGCAGCTCCAGTGAACTTCAAAGAGATTGTTGAAGAGAGAGAATAAGGATCAGGAGACAATCAGAGAGCGGTTGCAGTCTGACTTTGGGAAGGGTACCATATATGCCAGGGCATCCTAGGAGGACAACACAGTAACTGTGAAAGCAGGCTGGAGGAAAACCTGGCTGAAGGGAAGTTGTAACCTCAGGGAATCTGGAGGAAACCGAGTAGCCTTTGTCAGCCATCGTCATGATACTAGAAACATCTCCATAGGGTCTGTGTTTACAGGACTTGCACAACACTAATTCAGGTTGTGCACCCCATTCCTGGAATGAGTGTGCCCCCTGAGCAAAAGGGGGCAAAATGGGGCATTCCTAGCTTATTAGAGTATAGTGCTTTAAGAGCTGGGCTCTGGAGCCAGGTCACTTGGGTTTGAAAGCCATCTCCACCATTTACCTACTGTACCACCCTGGATATTGAACCTCACCGCACCTTGTTTTCCTCGTCTGTAAAGTGAGGATAATAATACTACCTGCCACACAAGGCTGTTGTGGTAATGGAATAATACTTATAAAGTGCTTAAAATAGTGCTTGGTACTCATTAAATGCTCAATAAATATGAGCTAGTTGTATTAGTGTTAGTAGTAGTAGTATTGTGACTGGTATTATTGTTACTTAGTTTTATGTCTGAAAAACGGAGAAAATTTACTAAGTGATATCTGAGGTCATTCCAGTTCTAACATTACCTGAATTTACAAAACTCTTTTTCCTATGAGGAAACTGAAACTCAGAGGATTTGAGGACCCAATCAAGGTCACATAGGGAGTAAGTAGTAAAATGCAAAACTGGAATTAGAACCCAGGTCTGCCACCCTCTAATCCAGTTCCCTTCCTAACTAAAGCACCACCCAGCAGGGCCCCTTGATCCTTAACCTCCCTTTACCTTTGCAGCCTCTGGCCAGCTCATTTTTTAACCCCTTCCATTCTTCTGCCCCAACTGCAAATCAAGAAGTGAAGTGGCAAGCCTAGGGAATGAAAAGAGATTTGTTGCATGGAAAGAAGTAAGACTTAGCGTAACATTAAATGGCCTATAGAATATACCTTCCAGCATCTATAGCTCGAGCACCTGCTGTTGGTCCTGGTGCCATTACAGAGGTTGATAACCCCTTCAGGGAAAGCGGTCTGCTTTCCACCTAACACTACATTCACTTGGGGGGAAAAGACAAATGTTTAGATGTGGCCCTTTGTCTTAACTACCTGCTGCTCATGTTTAATGTGGGTATAATCTTAGTGACACTTGTTTCCCTCCTTGCAATTATGGCAATTCTTCTAGGGCTCAGTAAAGGGGGAGGGAAGCAGGGAGAGGGGAGAAGGAAGAGGAACAAGGAGAGGTGGAGTGGGGACATAGTCCCAACAAACTGACCTATTCTTTATTGGCAATTTTGGTGATTTTTGCTTCTGTATTCTTTTGTACATTTTAAAAACCCATTTACTTATAGCAGGGTCTCTGGTCTCTAGCTTCTGGAAATTAAGCTTTTGTCTTTTGTTTATTATCTTTTTTTATGTATCTGTGCATTTCAATATTAGAATAATCATTACCCTCTTAATAGCTAAAATATCTATGCAGGTTTTTTTAAATAAGTATTTTTCATTTGACTGAACTGATTTCATCGGAGGAAGTTAATGTGATCACTTTAATTTGCAAAATTTCTTCCTCTTTTTATTTCTTCCACATTTGATTTTGAGCACACGTTTAATAATTTTCAGTGGTTTGCGTTTCAGCATCAGCTAGACATGCAGAATAGACTCTAGACAGTCTCAGAATTTGATTATAAGTAAGGAACCACTATTCTATAGACGCTGAAAATTGGAAATTATCTCTAGAGCTGTTTGTTAACGAAGCTGAAGGCTAACCTTTAGGGCTCATTACAATTCCACTGATGGAAACTCTTGTGTGGGTCTTTCATGAATCCATCCTTGTGTTACAAGTGCTGGTATGTGGAAATTGGTCTGGATCCTCCCCTTTTGCCCTCCCCTTTAATCTCTGTGTCAGATTTAGGCAGAGATTTTTAAAGCTTGTAGATTTCTCTTTCTCTCTACTCAGAGTATGTGTTGTGAATCCAAACAAAAACGAATGGGTCTCCGGATGTGTAACTGTTCCTGAGCCACTCTGACCAGGGAGCCCTGCCTTCGTCCATCAATAAAGGAATGAAGTCATTGGTGTAGGGGGATAATTAAGAGGGTCAAAAAGAGGGATATATTTTCTCTACCTGAGACTGGAAATAAGGAGGCAGGGAAAGAAATGACAAACCCCCAAGTATATTATACAATTAGTGAAATGCGATGAGTTGTTTTAATGAATCTATTTTCTAACTGACAGTTAAAACAGCTATTTTTATCAAGAGATCCCTGCATAGGGACAGTGGCCTCCTCCTTGTCCTGCTGGCATATGAGACCTTCTGGGGCCTCCCAAACTCTGCAGCATCCACGTGCAGAAGAGCATTCAAATTCATCTGGTACATGATTTAATCGCTGTAGGAGAAGGACACCCGTGATTGCACATAGCATCACTACTATTATTGCTAAACAGATGGAAAATAATTGTTTATGGAATTTGCATTTTAATCACATTAATGTATTTGGCAGTACACATTTCAAAACCTGCTTTTGATCTGGGCGCCTTTGGGGAATTTTCCGTAACAGATAAACTGCTCCTCTGAGTTCATAGACAAATGATGAAAATGATAAAAAGGAAAAAAAGAAAGAAAGGAGAAGAAGAAAGCCAGGCACCAACCTCCCATTTGGGTATTTTGTCTCCTTGGAGAATCAGACAAGCTAGCCAGGCTTGCAGTCATGCTGACGATTCAGCACACATCTCACCCAATTATACACCCACACAGGGCTCAGTATGAATGCCCTCGTCTCTCCTTCTCCTCCTGCATCCCTCCTCCCCTTTGTACACAAATGCACGCACATACTAGATGCAAGAATCCATGCGCTCTATCTTTCCAAAGATTCCTTCCTACTGCCTTTTTATATGGGCCGGTTTAGGTGCTTATAAAGAATTTATCAATAATAGCCCTTACACATATTTTCCTCTTTCACCTGTCACACATTTCTTGGTTACCATTATAATATGACAGGATAGAAATCAGAAGCTTTGCTTTTAATGAAAATGAATGTTGTAATTATGAAATATTTTGTCTTCTAAACATTCTGTGTAAATCAGGCTGAGTGTCATTGTAAGCAAGACCAAACCCTGTTAACTTGCCAATTTCCTTGTTACTGCATCCTGTAGAACAGAATCTAGTGCAGAAAATGTGATGGCCACCTAAATAAACAGTTAGATAGATTCCCATTTTGGAAGCACCACAATCCCCATCTTCCCTCCTCTGGGAATGATTGATCAGGCACTTCCCTTCCGTCTTAGAATAAAGAGATCTGAACAGGTTTTAAATTCTTGGATGGATTTTTTTGTTTGTTTGTTTGGTGGATTTCCCCCTCTCATTCTTTCACCTCTGCAGAACACAACTAGTAACTGCTTGGATCTTTGACAGAACAAAGGTATTTTTGATGGGCTCTGTAATCTAGTGCGCTAATGCGCCCAGTCCCCTCATTGTCTTGCTGTCTGATCCCATCCCTTCTGCCAGACAGTCACTGCGGGATGAGTCACTTTTAATGTCTGATAATCAAGGTGAATTTTCAAAAAGCTGCCATTTTGGAATTATGCACTATATCACAGTGTCAGGGACGAGAGGAGGAGGAAGGATGAAGGAAAGGCTAAGATAGACACCTACTGCACATTTGGAGAACTGCAGGACACAGCCAGCACCGTGCCAGACAAGATGTGTCCGGAGGGTCTAAGTCGATCAAGGCGTACAGAATGAGAAGGAGACTGTGTTAATTATAAATTAAAAATAACTTCTATGATAATGAAGATTATATGCACAGGAGAAAACGTCTTAGTTAAAACAGACAGGAGGGAGGGAATTAAGCACCAGCCATTTGGGGGTATGGATTCTGTACCTACTGCATATATTGTGGTCCATTAAATAACCTAATACAAACTTACATTTGCAAGAGAATAGAAGTGAATCGTGGCTGTCTCCACAGATGATGTATTGTCTGCCATTCTTATTTAGAGCAACATCAGCTGAGGGATGTTACCTAGTAGATGAATACAGCTTCAGTTCATCTAGGGAGACTGGATATTTCTGAAATCCTTTAAAGGACTGAAACCTCCCCCCAACCCTCACCAATGAAATAGAGCAAATCGAAAATATTATTATCCAAGGGAGATATTGGAAACCCAGGTAAACAAAGCCTATCAAATATTCTTGCAAGTCTTTGACTATTTAAATATACCATGGTCAGTGTCTTCTCTAAGGTAATTAACTAAACCCACAGTTACATATCATGGCTTTGGCTTTTTTTTTTTTTTTTAACTGTTGGCATTGCATTAAATAATAAGGTAGTTGAAGGAAAATTATATAATATGAGAATAGCCTGCTATTTCTGTTTATTATTCAGAGAAGTGAACACCTATAAATAGAACCAGGATGTTTTGACTAGGGAAATGCTGTCCTCATTACAAGCTGGGAGATGCTGGGGCAATTTAAAGCTGAAGCTTCAAAGCTTTGTCCCGCTTTACAAAAGCACAAGGGTTTTCATCGTTGTTTCTGTGGCTGGTCAGGTGCTTTATCTGTCCTGGGGGAAGGAAGGGAGTGACATTTTCGAGAATGCTGTTTTGTAACCATGATGAATGCTTACATATTTCCTCTAACAGAGGCATTTAAATACGTGCATATCTTCTTCAACACAAATTAGGTTTACAGATTATTGCACCTTATTATGCTCTACCAAGGTTAACTAATCCATTTTCTCCCCTTCCTCCTTACCCCCCCCCAATATCTCACACACACACACACAAACACTGTATTTAATAAAAACAAAACCAAATTCATTGCCATCGAGTCGATTCTGACTCATAGCGACTCTATAGGACAGAGTAGAACTGCCCCATAGGGTTTCCAAGGAGCAGCTGGTGGATTTGAACTGCCTGCTTTTTGGTTAGCAGCAGAGCTCTTACTGACTATGCCACCAGGGTTCCATACTTGATAGATGGTTGTGAAATAAGCAGAGGAAGAAGAAAAAATACAGGTACTGTCATCATGTATATAAAAGAAGATTTGAGGTATAGAGAATATTACAGATGGAAGTGACCTCTTAGAGTTCTTTTAGTACAGCCTTCTCATTTATAGAACACAAAGGCCACAGAGAACTGACTCGTCTGAGGATACTCAGCCAGAGGACTGCAGATGCAGACTAGCAGCAGACCTTCTAACTCCCAGGCTAGTGTGCTTTCCGCTGCAGCAGGCACTCTTCCTGTTAAAAGAATCAGGTCTCTGCAGCTTGAATAAACAGTGATTAAAGCTCAGAAATCACAGTGGAAAAAAAATAAGGAAGAGGTAAGAATCATACACATTTTCAACCATGATACAAAGGAATAAAATGGAAAATGGTACTGTTATGGGTTGAATTAATTTCCCCAAAAATATGCTATAAATCCTAACCTCTATGCCTGTGGTTATAATCCTATTCGGGTATGGGTTGTCTTTGTTATGTTAATGAAAGAATTAGTGTACAGTGTATCTTGAGTCAGTCTCTTTTGAGATATAAAAGAAATTAAACAAGTAAGCAGAGCTGAGATGGGGGGAAGATAGATGCCAGGACACATGGAGATCTCCAAGGAATCAGGAAATACAAACTGAAGAGACAAGGACCTTCCTCCAGAGCCAACAGAAAGAGAGAAAGGCTTCCTCTCTAGCCAGTGCTCTGAATTCGGACTTCTAGCCTCCTAAATTGTGAGAAAATAAATTTCTGTTTGTTAAAGCCATTCACTTGTAGTATTTCTGTTATGGCAGCACTAGATAACTAAGACAAGTGTGAAATGAAGAAAAGCAAAATTTTAATAGAACACCTATCTAACAAAATGATCGTCCTCATTGGGAATTCTATAGGAAGGCAGAATTGTCCCTTTTTTAGGAAAGTAGTACAGACAGTTGGAATTAGCCAAGAAAGCAAAAGGTGTAAAAACCACAAGGCTTTATTTCTCTGTATATATTTTCATCTGAAATACTAGAATAATTCAGTCATATTCAAGCAATGATTCTCACTGTAGACACTGAGATCCTGCCCAGGCTCTGTAAATTGGTCACAGAGCTGCAACCAGGGCTTCTAAATCTGGATTCTTAGAAGGTACAGCCTATCTTGCTCTCTGAGGAAAGGTCTACCTGATATGGTCTGATAGGTATTTTTGCATCTATTATTTTTTGTTCCCTTTTGCAGTGTTCTATTTCCTGATTAATTAATCTCTGTCTAAAATGTTCTGCACAGTTTTATTAAAATACCTCCCTGATGCTTGGGGACCCTGGTCCTGGACACGAGACGAACGCATCCTCAAGCATGTCTAACTCATAGTGTTAAAAAACAAAACCTATTGCGGTCAAGTCAGTTCCAACTAGTGTTAAATTACGTGGATTCTCTTTACAGTCACTTAAATAACAAGAGAAACATTCCTGGAGGTGCTAGTTGATAATAATATTGTCATAATAATGATAAGCCAGACATTATTCTAAACCAGAATAGGACCTCCCAGTAGCTCTACTTTTTCCTCTAAAAGTATCTAAAGAAAAGAACACACTAAGAATCAAAGAGTAAAAATAAAATCCATATAAATTGAGAATGAGTTTTAACATGATACAGAATCTCTAATAGATAAAGGAAGGAATTGATTGTGTAAGATAAAGGAATTGATTGTGTAAGAAATCTTAACAAATAAGGTGGAGGTAGAGTTGTGGTGGTCAACAGGAAATGAAAGGATTTTTTAAAATACAAATTGTGATTCCCTCAAATATCAAAACAAGCGGGCTTTCATTGTCTCTCTTATCCCATATATTTTGCTTCTGGGGAAGAAGAATCTGGTGAACATACTTCTGGCTCATCGGGTAAACACAGAAATGTGTTATCTTTGTTTTTGCCTTGGAGACCCATAAGGAATGTTAAAGGGACTTCCATTTCAATGGTACCGTTGGAAATAGGGTTTCTCAACCTCAGCACTGTTAACATTTTAGGCCAGACAAATCTTTGTTGGGAGGTGGGCTATCCTGCACATTTTAGGATGTTTAGCTATGAGTCAGAATCAACTTGATGGCAATAGGTTTAGCACAACTTTTGACCTCTACCTACTAAACGCCAGTAATACTCCCCAGTTATGACAACCAGAATGTATCCAGACTGGCAAATGTTCCCCGGGGAGCAAAATCACCCCTGGTTGAAAACCACTGCAGTAGAGGGAATGGTTTTCATTTCAGAAAATATGCTCATTTGTCCCAAATTTTGGAGACAGCCTTTATTTATACAATAAAGTCCGTGTTTCTGAGGATACGTACAAAAGAAAGCAGGCACTTCAGGATTCCTGATGTTGCCCATGGATTGCCTAATGATTTTCTCTCCCACAGAACTCTGAGAGCTCAAGATACCTGTAATTAAGTCTAGAGGGAGGCATATCTCAAAAAGAATTGACGGGGAGTTCCGGCAAAATGGCACTCTAGGCAGAAGCACCACGCCGTCCCTCCACAGCAAAGATCCGAAAAACTAAGCCGAACAGAGGATACAACAATCCTGAAACCCTAAAACATCAAATGAAGAGATAAAGAACGCAGCCAAGCACCAAAATGAGTGAGAAAACTGACAGAATGGAGAGCGAGGAGAGATTCACGCAGAGGTCCCCTACCACCTAACGCAGCATGGATCCGCCATCCTAGATTCCTATCGGAGACCAGCAAGCAGGGTACGAGAAAGCAGCCTCACGGAGCGTCCAGGAGGAGACAAAACAACCATTTCTTGTCTCTCTATATCTTCCTTCTCTTTCAGCTCCCTGAATACCTGGTGTTGTATACCTCTATGCCTTCTAGCCAGGCTGTAGTGCAACACCTGAGAGCAACTTCCCCAGACCTCATAGCTGCACCGGTGGGATCCCGGGGAACTTTGTGGTTCTTTAACCTTTCTGATTCTTATTTATTCATTCTTTTCTTTTCTTCGTCCTCCCCGTTCTGTTTTTCTCCATTTCATAGTCTCTCATCTCTCCACTCCAACGGCAAGCTCCCCTAGCATTCTTTTTTGTTTGTACGTTTTGGGCTCCTGTTCCTCTCTCCTCTCTCCCATATCCATCTTAGCTCCACACATAACAATCTCCCTGCTGCATCCTGCCTACCTGCACTATGCGCTTGACATCACACCACCGAGCAGCACAGGCACGGCCTACTGGCACCTGCGCTGCACTGATTACTGACCCTCTCTGGTGGCTGTAAGTGCCACAAACAACCCGTCCCAGTAATTCCTTTTCAGCTAGACCTGCCCTGCCGTACCATATCTGAGTGACTGACCCTGCCAATTGGAGAAGGAGGCAAAAAGCATTGTGCCCACAGATGAGCAAACAACAGAGAACTCACAGTCCGCCTGCTCAGACATAGTCACATTTTTTTAAAAAAGGGACGAAACAAACAAATCTACAATCAATAAACGAGAAAAATAACTACTGAATGTCCCGAAGACAGCAGACAATATCAAAACATTTACAAAAACAGGACAGGATGGTTCCAGTAGGCGTCCAAAATAAAACACCAGATGACTCTCCTCTGGAAGAAAATGCACTAAAACTACCTGATAGGGAATTCAAATCTCTAATACTCAGAATTCTCCAAGAGCTGAGGCAAAAAGCTGACAAACGTGAGGAAAAAATAGACAAATTCATGGAAAATACAGACAAAAAATTGGAAGAATTCACGAAAATAATGCAGGAACAAAATGCCAAAATAAGTTCACAACTAGAAATTATACAAAGACAACAATTAGAAATCCAAAAGATAAAACAAGATTTCAGAAATGGACCGTGTCATAGAAGGGCTGAGAAGCAGATTTGAAACGGTGGAAGACAGGATCAGTGCAATTGAAGACAAACACTTGGATAAAACTCTGTTTGAGGAAAACTCAGAAAAAAGAACAAAGAAAAATGAAGAGACCCTGAGAGTTATGTGGGATACAATCAAAAGCAAAAATTTGCAAGTGATTGGAATTCCAGAACGGGGAGAAAACAGAAAACACAGAGAGGATCATTGAAGAACTGCTGACAGAAAACTTCCCCAATATCATGAAAGATGAAAAGCTGGCCATCCAAGAAGCTCAACAAACCCCATATAGGAGAGACCCCAAAAGAAAATCACCAAGGCATACCATAATCACACTCTCCAAAACCAAAGACAAACAAACAATCCTGAGAGCAGCTCGTGAAAAACAAAAAGTCACATACAGAGGAGAAAAAATAAGACTAAGCTCAGATTATTCAGCAGAAACCATGAGGGAAGAAGGCAATGGGATGACATATATAAAATCTTGAAAGAAAAAAGACTGCCAGCCAAAAATAATATATCCTGCAAAACTCTCGTTCAAATTTGATGGTGAAATTAGGTCATTTCCAGGTAAACAGAAATTAAGGGAATATGTAAAAGTCAAACGAACCTTACAAGAATTATTAAAGGGAGTTCTTCGATTTGAGGACAAACAGCTTCAGCTCACAGGCAGAACCTAGGACGCAGGATCGTACCAGCCAGATACCAATCTAGGAAATGAACTCTCGAGGACTATCCAAAACCAAAAGAAATACAACAGGAAATCAGAGCAGTTAATCAGTAAATGACAACAACATCAAAACAATAAAAGAGGGAATAAACGGCATAGGTATAGAACCTTCTAATGGAGAGGAAGGCAAGGCGATACCAAGTAATGGTAGACTGCTTCAAACTTAGCAAGATAAGGGTAAAATTCATGGTAACCACAAAGAAAGTTAACAAACATACTCATTAAAAAAAAAAAACAGGAAAAACATAACGTCTCAGCAAAAACAAAACCTACAAAAACAGAAGAAATGAAAAAAAATCACAAACAAAAGTAACTCAGCACAAGAGAGTAAGAAGAACAAAGAAAACTTCAGCACCACAAAAAAAAAGCACTACAAAATGACAGCAACAAACTCACATCTATTAATAATTACACTGAATGTAAATGGACTCAATGCACCCATAAAGAGATGGAGAGTGACAGAATGGATACAAAAACAGGATCCATCAATATGCTGTCTACAAGAGACACACCTTAGAAACAAAGATGTGAATTTACTAAGAGTCAAAGGTTGGAAAAAAATATATCAAGCTAACAACTACCAAAAAAGAGCAGGAGTGGCAATTCTAATCTCAGATAAAATAGACTTTAAAACGAAATCTACCATAAAAGACAAAGAAGGACACTATATACTGATTAAGGGGATGATCCATCATGAGGAAGTAACCATAATAAACATCTACGCACCCAATGACAGGGCTCCAAAATACGTAAAACAAACTCTAACAACACTGAAAAGAGAAATTGACAGTTCCACAATAATAGTAGGAGACTTCAACACGCCACTCTCAGTAAAGGACAGAACAACTAAGAAGAAACTCAGCAAAGATACAGAAGACCTAAAGGGCACAATCAGCCAAATTGACCTCATAGACGTATATAGAACACTCCATCCAGCTGCTGCAAAGTACACATTCTTTTCCAATGCACATGGAACGTTCTCCAGAAGAGGTCACATCTTAGGCCACAGAGCAATCCTCAACAAGATCCAAAACGTTGAGATAATTCAAAGTATTTTCTCTGACCACAATGCCATCAAGGTAGATATTAACAACAGAAAGAGCAAGGAAGAAAAATCAGTTACATGGAAACTGACTAATACCCTGCTTACACATCACTGGGTAATAGAAGAAATCAGATGGAATCAAAAAATTCCTAGAATCAAATGAGAATGAAAACACATCATACCAAAACCTTTGGGACACAGCAAAGGCAGTCCTCAGAGGACAATTTATAGCAATAGATGCACATATCAAAAAAGAAGAAAGGGACAAAATCAAAACATTAACTACAGAACTCAAACAAATAGAAAGAGAACAGCAAGAAAAGCCCACAACCACTGGAAGAAAGGAAATAGTGAAGATCAGAGCAGAAATAAATGAAATAGACAACAGAAAAACAATAGAAAGAATCAACAAAACCAAAAGTTGGTTCTTGGAAGGAATCAACAAAATTGACAAACCACTGGCCAGACTGACAGAAGAAAAACAGGAGAGGACACAAATAACCCACATAAGAAATGAAATGCGGGACATTACAACAGACCTGACTGAAATAAAAAGGATTATAACAGAATATTATGAAAAACTATACGCCAACAAATTTGAAAACCTAGAAGAAATGGATAAATTTCTAGAAACACACGGCCTACCCAAACTACAACAAAGTGATGTTGAAAATCTGAACAGGCCCATAACAAGAGAAGAGATTGAAAAGGTAATAAAAAAAACTCCCAACCACAAAAAGCCCTGGCCCAGATGGATTCACCGGAGAATTCTACAAAACATTTACAGAAGAGCTTGTACCAGTACTACTCACACTATTTCAGAGCATAGAAGAGGAAGCAACACTTCCAAATTCATTCTATGAAGCCAGCATAATGCTGATACCAAAACCAGGCAAAGATGTCACAAAAAAAGAAAATTACAGACCAATACCTCCATGAATATAGATGCAAAAATTCTTAACAAAATTCTAGCCAATAGAATTCAGCATCATATCAAAAAAATAATACACCACGACCAAGTAGGATTCATACCAGGTATGCAAGGATGCTTCAACAGTAGAAAATCAATCAACGTAACCTACCACATAAATAAAAGGAAAGAAAAGAATCACGTGATCATCTTAATTGCCGCAGAAAGGCATTTGACAAAGTCCAACACCCATTCCTGATAAAAACTCTCAATAAAATAGGTATAGAAGGGAAATTTCTCAACATAATAAAGGGCATCTATGCAAAACCAACGGCCAACATCATTCTTAATGGAGAGAGGCTGAAAACATTCCCCTGAAAACAGGAACAAGACAAGGATGCCCTTTATCACCACTCCTATTTAACATTGTGCTGGAAGTTCTAGCTAGAGCAATAAGGCAAGAAAAAGAAATAAAGGGCATCCAAATTGGTAATGAAGAAGTTAAACTGTCCCTGTTTGCAGATGATTTGATACTATACATAGAAAACCCTAAAGACTCCATGAGAAATCTACTGGAACTAATAGAAAGATTCAGCAGAGTAGCAGGATACAAGATAAACATTCAAAAATCCATTGGATTCCTATACACCAATAAGGAGAATGATGAAAAAGAAATCAGGAAAACAATACCATTTCCAATAGCCCCTAAAAAGATAAAATACTTAGGAATAAATCTGACCAGGGATGTAAAAGACCTACACAAAGAAAACTACAAAACACTACTGCATGAAACCCAAAGGGATCTACATAAATGGAAAAACATACCATGCTCATGGATAGGCAGACTCAACATTGTGGAAATGACAATTCTACCCAAAGCAATTTACAAATACAGTGCAATCCCGATCCAAATACCAACAACATTCTTCAAAGAGATGGAAAAACTAATCATTAACTTTATGTGGAAAGGGAAGAAGCCCTGAATAAGTAAAGCACTACTGAGGAAGTAGAATAAAGTTGGAGGACTCACACTACCTGACTTGAGAACCTACTATACAGCTACAGTAGTCAAAACAGCCTGGTACTGGTACAACGACAGATATATTGACCCATGGAACAGAATTGAGAACCCAGATGTAAATCCATCCACCCACGGTCACCTGATCTTCGACAAGGGCCCAAAGTCCATCAAATGGGGAAAAGACAGTCTTTTTAACAGATGGTGCCGGCAAAACTGGATCTCCATCTGCAAAAAAATGAAACAGGACCCATACCTCACACCGTATACAAAAACTACTTCAAAATGGATCAAAGACCTGCATATAAAGCCTAAAACTATAAAGTTCATAGAAGAAAAAATAGGAGCAACACTTCAGGCCTTAATACATGGCATTAACAGGATACAAACCATAACCATCAACACACAAACCCCAACAGATAAGCTAGATAACTGGGATCTTCTAAAAATCAAACACCTATGCTCTTCAAAAGCCTTCACCAAAAGAGTAAAGAGAGAACCTACAGACTGGGAAAAAATTTTTGGACAGTACAAGTCAGACAAAGGTCTAATCTCCATAATCTACCAGAAAATCCAACACTTCTACAACAAAAAGACAAATAATCCTATTAAAAAATGGGCAAAGGAAATGAACAGACACCTCACCAAAGAAGACATTCAAATGGCCAACAGACACATGAGGAAATACTCCCGATCACTAACCATTAGAGAAATGCAAATTAAAACCACAATGAGATACCATCTCACCCCGGCATTACTGGCACGAATCAAAAACACTGGAAATAACAAATGTTGGAGGGGCTGCGGGGAGATGGGAACTCTTATGCACTGCTGGTGGGAATGCAAAATGGTACAACCATTTTGGAAAATGATATGGCGCTTCCTCAGAAAGCTAGAAATAGACATACCATTCGATCCAGCAATCCCACTCCTAGGAATATATCCTAGAGAAATAAGAATCATCACTCAAATAGACATATGCACACCTATGTTCATGGCAGCATTGTTCACAATAGCAAAACAATGGAAACAACGTAGGTGCCCATCAACAGATGAATGGATAAACAAACTATGGTACATACACACAATGGAGTACTATGCAACGAGAAAGAACAACAATGAATCTGTGAACCATCTCAGAACATGGATGAAACTGGAGGACATTATGCTGAGTGAAATAAGTCAATCACAAAAGGACAAATATTGTATGAGACCTCTATTGTAAAAACCCACGAAAAAATTCACATGCAAAATTTAACAATCCTTGTTGGTTACCAGGGATGGGGGTGGGGGGAAATACTAAATAGGCAATAGATAAGTGGTATCTTGGGTGAGAGGTGAGACAGTACACAGTACAAGGGAAACTAACACAACCTGCACAAGGAAAGGTCATGGAGGCCCCATGGACACATCGAAACTCCCCGAGGGACTGAGTTGTTGGACGGAGGGCTCTGGGGACCATGATCTCAGGGAACATCTAGCTCAATTGGCATGACACAGCTTATAAAGACAATGCTCTACATTCTACCTTGGTGAGTAGTGTCTGGGGTCTTAAAAGCCTGTGAGCGGCCATCTAAGATACTCCACTGGTCTCATCCCTTTGGGAGCAAGGGAGAATGAAGAGAACAGGATACAAGGAAAAGATTAGTCTGAAGCACTAATTGTTCACAGCTACCAAGGCCTCCACCGGACTGAGTCCAGTACAGCTAGATGGTGCCCAGCTACCACCACTGACTGCTCTGACCAGGATCACAACAGAGGGTTCTGGGCAGAGCTGGAGAAGGATGTACAGCATAATTCTAACCCACAAAAAAAAGACCAGATTTACTAGCCTAAAGGAGACTGGAGAAACCCCGAGAGTATGGCCCCCAAACACCCTTTTAGCTCAGTGGTGAAGTTACCTCCAAGGTTCACTGTTCAGCCTGGGAGTGGACAGCCCCGTAAAACTAAATGAGACTAACGAGGTACAGGAGTCCAGTGACAAGGACCAGAAAGCAGAAGGGGACAATGAAGCTGGTGATAGGGACCCCAAGGTTGAGTAAGGATATTGTTGATGTGTTGTGAGATTGTTAACCATTGTCATAGGGCAACATTTGTAGTAACTGTTAAATGAGAAAAACTATTTTGTTATGTAAGCCTTCATCTTAAGTGAGAATAACAGCACAATTCAAAGAACGTCGTCAATGTCACTGAACTGTGCATATAGAAATTTTTGAAATGGTGTATCTTTGGCTATGAGTATTTTCACCAAAAAAAAAAAAGGTTGAGAAGTTAGAGGGTTGATACGTCATGGGGTTGTTAACCAATGTCATAAAACAACATGTGTACTTCTGTTTCATGAGAAACTATTTGTTCTGTAAGCCTTCACCTGAAATACAATAAAATTAATTAATTAATTAATTTAAAAATGTATATATGTGAAATCATCCCAATTTTATTTAACACACTAAAATGTTGAAAATATTTATCACTGAGTGGTGGGATTGTGGGGAATTTTAATTTTCTAATACTTCCTCTCTGAATTTTTCTATGAGTATTGTTCCTTTGATCATTGGAAGCATAACAAAAAAAGTTATACAAGGAAACTTGTTCGAGGTGAACTGCTGTCATCAGTCATTCTCACCCTAGATTCCAGAGGAGAGGTCAGTTCTTTAACACGTCTTTCTGAATCACAGTGCCAACTATCATGTGTGCAGGATATAAGGGATTCAGTCTGTGCTAATTACTAGCCACATAACCTTGAAGTTACCTTCTCTGCGTCTCAGTTCTTTGCCTATTAAGTAAGGAAGTTGAGCTAAATAGTCTTTACGATTTTTAAAACACTAAATTTCACAGGTGTTTTGTTTTGTTTTAGTACAAATGAAATCAGGCAGAGGCATAAGAGAAATATATTAAATTCTTCTGGATTTAGTTACATTTTCATGGGCATTCAGGGTGGGTTCTTTGATTAGGTCTCGGCTATCTGGTAATATGATAATATGCTCGGACACACTCAACATCCAAGCACTGCTAGGTGCTTTCACATACATTTTCTCTTCTCATCGTTACTAAAACCTTTATAGGTAAGTAGTATTATCCCCATTTTTGCTGATGTAGATCAAGGGGTTAGGGAACTCACAAAAAGGCCCCTCATGACATGGTGTAGCCAGATTCAAATCCTAATGCTTCTTTGTGTATTCCTAGGATATTGTTAATTCAGATATGGAATTATTTGTTGTTTTATCCTTTTAACAACCCACTGTATTGGTTACAATAAAGCACAATTTCTGTCCTCAAATACTTTTTATTCTAATAGAAAGACAAGATTCTCATTTTAAAAAAAAAAAAATTAAAATAAAGAGTAATATGTAATGGGGACAAATGGAACCTTTCGGCAATGGCTCTGTATCCTTTAGTGAGAGGCAAACAAAAGGTCATTATTATAAAATTGTCACTGGGGGAGAAACAGTCACTTATAATTAGTGTCAGGATCACTTTAATGAAAATTAACCCCAGAAATGCTTGACTAGGCAGTGGAAGCCTAAACACCATTTGGACCCTGATAGAACCAGGGCAGTTAAGTCTTTCCTACCTACATATGAGCTTAATAGAATAAATCAATCCAAAGCCACTGGCCATGCTAATTGCCCTAATTATTACCACAGAAGACACTAGATAATACCTGTGAGGTATCAAAAGATAGCCACAGCCCAGAATAATCCAATAACAAAAGAATACTCAGACACTGCTTACAAAGTTTAGACCAGTCCAGTTGGATAAAAAAGCATACCAATTTGTGGTTTGACAGGATGGATTCTATCACATACCATGTAGTGTCCAGCTGAGGATATGTTCTATGTTTAGCGGAAATACAGCACCAATAGGAAGAAATTTGGCAGGGCATCTCAGAGGGTCACCACTGGTAGCTTAAAGACACATTGGTCCCTGAAGACTGCTGCTTGGGGTGTGTGTGGGGGGGGTGTGGGGGTGTTTGTGTGTGTGTTTGTACAAGTGCACGCACACATGCATGCACGCGTATACACATATGGCCTTCAAGTTTAAAAAAATGTAACTGTTAATCTGCAACACAGCCTATTTCTTGGAATTTGCCTACCCAAGTAGCATTTATGGGCTGTGTGAAAAGAAATATGTCTAAATAATAGCTTCTAGGATTTTGTGAGGGGCTTTTAGTCCACAACTGAACTAATAAGCAATATCATAATAAATGGAGAAAATATTGAAGCTGTCAAGGATTTCATTTTACTTGGATCCACAATCAACACCCATGGAAGCAGCAGTCAAGAAATCAAACAATGTATTGCATTGGGCAAATATGCTGCAAAAGACCTCTTTAAAGTGTTAAAAAGCAAAGATGTCACCTCACCTTGAGGACTAAGGTGCAACTGACCCAAGCCATGGTATTTTCGATTGCCTCATCTGCATGCAAAAGCTGGACAATGAATAAGGAAGACTGAAGAAGAATAGATGCGTTTGAATTATGGTGGTGTCAGAGAATACTGAATATACCATGGACTACCAGAAGAATGGAGCCCTAGTGCTGCAGTGGTTAAGAGCTACGGCTGCTAACCAAAATGTCAGCAGTTTGAATCCACCAGTCACTTCTTGGAAACACTATGGGGCAGTTCTACTCTGTCCTATAGTGTCACTGTGAGTCAGAATTGACTTGATGGCAACGGGTTATTATTATTATTATTTTTTTTTTTTGGCCAGAAGAATGAATAAATCTGTCTTGGAAAAAGTACAGCCGAAAGGGCTGCATAAACCAGAGACCCCGTCAGCCTGAGACCAGAAGAACTAGATGCTGCCTGGCTACCACCAAGGACCACCCTGACAGGGAACACAACAGAGAATCCCTGATGGAGCAGGAGAAAAGTGTGGTACAGAACTCAACTTCACATAAAAAGACCAGACTTAACGGTCTGACTGAGACTAGAGGAACCCCAGAAGACATGGCCCCTGGACTCTCTGTTAAGCCAGAACTAAAACCTTTTCCAAAGCCAACTCTTCAGACGAAGATTAGACTGGAAAATAAAATATGAAATAATACTCGTGAAGACTGTGCTGCTTAGTTCAAGTAGATACACGAAACTAAATGGGCAGCTTCTGTCCAGAGGCAGGATGAGAAGGCAGAAAGGGATAGGAGTTGGTTAAATGGACGTGGGAAACCCAGGGTGGAATGGAGGAGTGTGCAGTTACATTATAGGGATTGCAACTAGGGTCACATAACAATATGTGAATAAATTTTTGTATGAGAAATTAACGTGAGCTGTAAACTTTCACCTAAAAGCACAATTTTTTAAAAAAAGGAAAAAATAAGAAAGAAGTACAGCCAGAATGCTCTTTAGAAGAAAGGATGGCAAGACTTCATCTCACTCACTTTGGACATGTTGTCAAGAGGGACCAGTCCCTGGAGAAGGACATTATGCTTGGTGAAGTAGAGTGTCAGCAAAAAAGAGGAAGACTCTCAATTAGACGGCTTGACACAGTGGCTGCAACAATGGGGTCTAACACAGCAACAGTTGTGATAATGGTTCACGACCGGCAGTGTTTTGTTAGGTTGTACATAGGGTCACTGTGAGTTGGAACCGACTTGATGGCACCTAACAACAACATTGACTCTTCGACTCCCTGCTGTCCTATAAGATGTGAAAGTGACTCACAGTAGTACACGTAATCTCAGAGACTAAGTGAAACCGAGGTGTTTTGTGCATGATCAGCACTGATTTACTATATGTGCATCATTTGGGAAGTGGGAAAGGGTGTGTGGTTTATCCTACTCCACATTACTTCTCCACTGTTCTGTCTCCTTTCAAGAAGTTAAAGAGATAACTATTATGAAGTATTCCACTTTGAGGTAGGTAGAGTACAATGGGTAAAAGAGTACTGGACCATAAGTTGGGAAGATGGCCTCAGCTTCGTCACTGTCCCTCAGTAGTAAATTTATCTACACATACGATTATTCCCCCATTTTGAAAAGCAGAACTTTATGTTTGTTGATGTAAGTAGCCCAGTGTCAAAGCAGTTAAATTTCAAAACTTAAGGAGCCCTTACTGTGTGTTCTGTGAGGACACAAATAAGGCATGGCCCATATCTTCAGGAAGCTTGGAATCTAGTGATGTGATAGGCCAATGCATATATTGCAACCAGTTGAGGTGTAAGAGACACTTGTGATCGTCCTAGGAGCAAGTTTATTCAGTCATTCAAAAAGTTTTGGCAATCATTATGCAAACTGCTAATAAGGTAAGTTACTTCTCTATGGGGTTGAGACATGGGGAGAGTTTAGAGCCATAGAAGCCTGTTGAAAAATGAGCATTTGGACTGGACTTTAAAGGATAGGTTGGAGTTTGTCAGGCAGTGATGAGTTGGGGCAGGTATCACAGAGGTAACAGGGAGTAAAAGACATGGAAAAGTGCAGAGTGTGGTTGGGAAATAGTGAGTAGTCTGGTTGGGCAAAAGTCTCAAATGTATAATAAGAAAAAGAGCAAGTAGTAAGAGATACACCTGAAAAGATAAGCCATGGCCAGATTCAAGGTGGCAAAGTTGAGAAGCTTGACCTTTATTCTGTAGACATTGAAGGCTTGGAGCAGAGGAGTGACATGAATATATCTGTGCTATAGGGCAATAAAGTAAAGGAGGAGAGACTGGAGGACAGGAAATTCATTAGGAAGCTTTTGCAAGACCCCAAACAATTGAGAGTCCAACCTACAGTAGAGGGAGATGGAGAAGATAGAAGGGTGCATGATATATGGTAGACGTAGAATCCCTAAAGCATGGCCATCTACTTGGACATGGAGACAAGGAGAGGACTGAGTTGAAAATGATACTTCTCAAATGTTGTCATTAGCAGCCCAACCCTTCACAAAATTTTGAAATGCGTTGGCTTTATTTTTGCTGCTTCTAAGAGCTCAGTTCAGTACCCCTCTTCTACTGTTTAGGGACATGCTCGCTTTCTTCCTTTCCACTCTCAAAATTCTGTCATCTAGAAAGACTGTGAAACTTATCTCCTCTCCTAACAGCAGACAGTGCTACCCTTCCGTGATATTTGGCCTTCAATATATTTCTAAGCTTTAAGGGAGAAATAAGAACCTTTAAAAAGGAAACTTCTACTATTAGCCAATGGAAGTGGAATGTGAGAGGGCAGCAGGTCTTCCCCAGGTACCTAGACTCATCCACATACAACACTGTACAATAAGCTGACTCACAACCACACACATTTTAGAATCACTCAATCTAAAAACTAATAATTTTTCAACATGTTTCTCTTTGTATATTGTGTTCCTTTAAGAATAAACTTTAAAGTTTCAGGAGGTAGCTCTTATATCCTCTGATAGTTTCCTAGTGCCTAATGCCCTCCCTTGGCGTTTCTTTAGTAGGTCTACTATTTTTAGTCCTCTTTCTGTCCAGAGTACTCACTAGATCCTGCTTGTTGGCCCTCCCTTATAATTTGAGCATGTGACTACTAACTAAGAAGTATTTTATTCTCAAGTTTCATATATTTCAAACTTTACCTTGATCCAGTCTTGTTTATTGGCAGGGGCAATATTCAAAATACTGAATAACTGGTTACAGCATAGTCACCCACCAGTCATAAGGAACACCAACTGTAAGCAACCACTAGGGTCATTTCAGAACATTCTCATCTAAGTATCAGCTTGGATATTGGCATCTTCTGGGTCACTGTTGTTGTTGTTAGGTGCCGTCGAGTTGATTCCGACTCATGGCAACTCTGTACAACAGAACAAAACACTGCCCAGTCCTGCGCCATCCTCACAATCATGGCTGTGTATGAGCCCATAGTTGCAGCTACTGTGTCAATACATCTCGTTGAAGGTCTTCCCCTTTTTTGCTGACCCTCTACTCTACCAAGCATGATGTCCTTCTCCAGGGACTAGTCCCTTCTGTTAACATGTCCAAAGTGAGACGAAGTCTCGCCATCCTTGCTTCTAAGGAGCATTCTTGCTGTACTTCTTCCAAGACAGATTTGTTCATTCTTCTGGAAGTCCATGGTATATTCAATATTCTTTGCCAACAACATAACTCATATGCATCAGTTCTTCTGAGGTTTTCCTTATTCATTGCCAGCAAACCTGTAATAAGAATTATAACCAATTCAAATTCACACCAAAAAGACCAGACTTACTGGTCTGACAGAGACTAGAAGAACCCCTGAGACTATGCCCCCTGGACAACACCCTGTGAACTCAGAACTGAAGCCACTCCCAAGTCCACCTTTTAGCCAAAGATTGGACAGGCCTGTAAGGCAAACACTAACACACGTGAGGAACGTGCTTCTTAGTTCAATCAACTATAAGAGACCAAATGGGCAACATCTGCCCAAAAGCAAAGACCAGAAGGTAGGAAGGGACAGGAAAACTGGATGAATGGACAGGGAGAACCCAGGGTGGAAAGGGAAAGGGGGAGAGTGCCGACACATTGTAGGGATTGCAACCAATGTCACAAAACAATTTGTGTATAAAATTTTTGAATGAGAAACTAATTTGCACTGTAAAGTTTTACCTAAACACAATGACATTAAAAAAAAAAAAAAAAAAAGGAAAACAGAGGCAGAGAGCAGGCCAGAGTGATGTGATATGAGGACTTGATCCATCATCGCTGGCTTTGAAGACAGAGGAAGGGGCCACAAGCCAAGGAAGGCAGGTGCCCATTAGATGTTGAAAAAGGCCCCCTAGATTCTCCCCCTAGAGGCTCCAGAAAGAATGCAGCCCTGCTGACACCTTGATTTTAGCCCAGTGAGGCCTGTGTTAAGACTTCTGACCTCCAGAACTGTAAGAAATAAATTTGAGTTGTTTAAAAACAAACAAACCCTTCAGCCACAGGATTTCAGCTCACCTAAAGCCATAGGCCTTGGGTCAGAAAATACATTGGCTGGAATACTGCTTAAAAACCAATGAGCCTTCCTCAGGGTATGAGCGTCGGAGGGGAGCATGCAGCCTAACGGGCTGTGTCATCAGAAGGTTTCATCATGACTTATACATGTGAACAAAGTACCTAGAGATGTTTGATACTGGCCTTGTTTGCACCATGAGGCTGCTGGGTAAAGTAAGCAGGACAGATGCTAACTTTCTTCAAAGCATAGGGTGCCAGGGCCTTGGGGATCCACCAGTGATATTCTGAGGGTGGAGCCTGGAGGAGATGGGGAAGGGAGAAGACTGACTGGGTGGGCTCCATGCCTCCAGAGCAGCTCAGCTCTTACCTGTTGTAGTTATCAGGCTCCTCAGTATGATTTGTTTACATTTTTCCAAAATTGTCTCATCCAGTCCCCTCCAGTTATGTTCCTTTGGTTTTAAATTGTCTGTTTAGCTTAGTTTTCTGCCTCTCAAATGAGGGCTTACCTGCTTTTCCCTTCAATATGTCTATGACCAATTACATAAACTTTGATTGTAAAGCTCTTCAAAACAACAGACACATGTTACTACCTCTGTCTTATAAATAGAAAATCACCAACTGCAGAATGATCTTCAAATGTAATCTGTGGCTTAAACACCAGGGCAACTATAGAGAGTGGTTATATTTGCCCCTTAGTTTAGGGGGAAGAGGAACTCACGTGAGCACCCTGGGGCCTGGACACAGCGCTATTCCAGGGCAGGGCAAGGCATTAGGGGGCTTCTGGATGCTTATGGGGATGATGATACAAGAAACACACTTTGGGTTTGACGTTAAGAACACAATATCCCTAATTCCTTATTGCTCAAGGGAGTAATAGATAGAGGCCAATGTTAACCCAGACCAGGAGGTGCTGCTGAAAGGGGGAACCTCCTGGAAGCTAAAGAAGAGAGCTGGCTTCTTTCTACCTGTGCATGGGTTCCCCAGTCCTGGAGTCTACTCCCAATGGAACCCTTCCTTAGGCACTAACTTCAAAGGGCTGTGCTTGCCTCCTAGTAGGAGCTTCCTACCTCAGTCATGGCTGTCGAGTCTCCTACTACAGCACAGAAACATCTGTCATGCAGATCCACACCTAGAAATGTTGGGGTGCCCAGGAATTACTCTTCCTTCCCAACTCCTTTCATCCCAGGACTCCAATCACCTGCTGCTCTTGACAAAAATCTTCCAGCACAAATTTCTCCTCTGTCTGTCACGTCTATATGCCTGACTTTCTATTGGACAATAGAGCCTCAAACTCAACATGCCCAAAACCTAACTGCTCACCTTACGCCACTGTTATGGACTGAATTGTGTCCCTCTAAAATATGAGTTGAAATCCTAACCCCTATACCTATGAATATAATCCCATTTAGGAAAAGAGACTTTTCTTATGTTAATGAGGCCATATCAGTGTAGGGTGTGTCTTAAACCTAATCACTTCTGAGTTATAAGGAGCAGCATGGACACAGGGACAAGCAAACACAAATGGAAGATGATAGATGCCACATGAGGATCTCCAAGGAACTGACGAATGCTGGATTTACAGAAGCTGAGACAAAGACCTTTCCCCAGAGCTGACAGAGTGAGAGAGCTTTGCCTTAGAGCTGGCGCTCTGAATTCGGACTTCTAGCCTCCTGAACTGTGAAAAAATAAACTTCTGTTCTTTAAAGCAAAAATGAATTACACCCAGTCTTTACGAAACTCTATTAAAACAGAATGAAAAATAACATACCAAGCACTGCACTGTCACTCAATTTCCAAAGGCCATTGATGCCAGTCCACTAACTACTAATCCACAGCTATTTGTTAGCAAAGTAGGAAGGAGTCATGAAAATTCGGTGGTGTGGTTCATTTTCTGAACTTTCATCTTTCTCCCTTGAGCACAGTTTTCCCATCAGTGCCTTAGAGATGCTCTGGAGGAGAGGAAGCAAAGCCGCCACCTGTTCCTGGTCCTGCTGCACTCGGCTCCCATTCACAGCCCAGAGCAGCAGACCCTTCGCCCAATGAGGCTGTGTGTTATGAAAAGCTGTCCTGCTTATTATTAATGCCTCACTTTATTTGAAAGAGCCAAATAATTTTAATACCACCCATAAGGCTGCAGCCGTCCCCAGAAAAGAAGTTCTGATTACATTCCTATTGCTCCTTTAAGAGCCAACTTAAACATCACCTCGAAATAATAACTGCTAACATTTACTAGGCGCTGACTCTGAGTCAGGCACTTTGCTAAGGGCTTCCCATGGATTTTCTCATTTCATCCTCAAAATAAACCTGAGGTAAATATTAGTATTACCTCCATTTTACAGATGTGGAAACTGAGAGGTTAAATAATTTACCCAAGTTCTCATAGCTAGTAAGTAGGAGAGCCAAGAGTCAAACTCTGGGTCCCCAGAACTGGTATATAATAGGCATTCAATAAATGACCCAAATGACCAATACAGCCTGTTTCCCTTTGCACTGTATACTGAACGTGTCCTTTACAGCAGCCCTCACATTTGCAGTGATTGATCCAGTGCCTGTCTTGCCAAATGCAACAAGGCCACCATTATATCCCCCGGACCTGGTACCATGCCTAGCATGCTATAGATGTGCAATTAATATAAGAAGAAGTAACAGATAAAGGGAGAGAAGAAGAGAAGGGAAAAAGTAGGCTTTCTAGTTGGAGATTTTAAAAATAAAACGACTCATATGTACTTCTGAATAAGAGGAAGTGTGGCACTGATGATGGCACTGATCTTATATTTACAACTCAAAACCAAAACCAAACCCATTGCCATCAAGTCAATTCCAATTCATAGTGACCCTATAGGACTAGTAGAACTGCCCCATAGGCTTTCCAAGGCTGTAATCTTTACACGGAAGGAAGCAGAATGCCACATCTTTGTCCCTCGGAGCAGCGGGTGAGTTCAAACCACTGACCTTTCGGTTAGCAGCTGAGTGCTTAGCCATTGCACCTCCAGGGCTCCTTATATTTACAACACTAGGGTTGAAATCTCAACTCGGCTATTTACTGGCCAAGTGACTCCCAGCCATATCACTTTACAAGGAGCCTCACTTTCCACATCTCATAAAACGATTTTCTTTTCTGGAGTTATGAAAATCGCATGAGATCACACACATGAATGAGTCTAGCAGAGTGCCTGCTACTCAATAAATTTTGGTTGTTTGTTGTTGAACAGATATCCAGTGAGGGAGCTCGCATATTTTGTATCCTCTGGAGGCACATGTGGTCATCACTGATATATAACATATTGCAGGAGACCAATAATGGTTTTGAGTGATTAGGCCAAATGGTTGTATGTCTAAACATTAAAATATGATATATGCAAGTATCATCAGGAACATATATTTTATGTCTCAGTGCCATCTTTACTGAGATGTATATCTGTTTATATTTATAATGCACATGCATTGTACTGTTTCTGGTCAGAATAGCTCAAATGTCTGTTCTTTTCTCCCCCCACCCTTCCCCACACTCTCCCTCCGATACTCTTCAGCTGCCTGTCACTTTCAAAGACAGAATGAAATCTCAGCTTTCTTTGTTTTCCTGGTTTCCATTTTGTATCCTAAAATATTCACTCCAAGTTCCGCTTGACAGACGTCCCTAATCTAATCTCCGCGTCTGCTTTCTAATTTTCACAGTCAGGATAAAACAAATAGGTTGGAGTTAATTGCCGGAGCAGCGGGCCGGAGCGCTGAGCTGTGATTTATGAGCTGAGTGCAGGCGCTCTGCAACACATTTTTCTTAATTTATTTTTAATGAGTCTCTCAATTAATTTTCTTGGAAACATCTTAATGATGTTGGAGGTGGGTGTTAATGAGGTCTGCACCAACTCCTAATTTTGCATATTTTAAAGTGCCTAATGTCATTTTGCACCCTTTCTTTCCATTTTAAGAAGAGATGGGGGGAGACCTTATTGTTGAATGGAGAATTTTCACTCTTCATGCCTCAGTCTTTGCTATACCTTTCAGACTTCATGGGCTTATGGTGTGTCTCAGAGCAATCGTTTGCTCCTTCCCCGCTCCCCCATCTTGGCCCTGCTCTCTCTGGGCTGGCTGAGTCTGCAGAGCTGCAGCAGGAGAGGGAGGGAAAAGGCACAGTCCTCAGAAATTGAAAGTTCTGGGGAAGAGACAGTAGCCCTGAGTGGAGAAGACATCCAGAGGATGATCTAACCTTTCCTGAAGCAGACAGTGAAAAGGGAGATAGACAAGTGGAAGAAACTGCTCAAGGGGTGTCTTATTACTATCTGGCCATTTGTTCAGAGCCCTGGGACCCAGAGTGTCTCAGCAGACCCTGCCCACCTCTACATGCAGCAAGGCTCAGAGGAAAGTGCCCTGGGTACTGTCTTTTGACCCCTCTCTGACACCTTTTTTTTTCTCCTATATTGTGGTAAAATATATATAACAAAAAGTTTGCCATTTTAACCACTTTCAAGTGTACAATTTAGTGGCATTAATTACTTCCACCATGTTATGCTACCATCACCACTATCCATTTCCAAAAGTTTTACATCAACACCCAAAACAGAAATTCATTGTCCCTTAAACAATAACTCCCCATTCTCCCTTCCCTCAGCCCCTGGCAACTTCTGATAAACTTTTCTTTCTATGCAATTACCTATTCTAGATATTTCATGTAAGCGGAATCATACAATATTTGTCTTTTTGCATCTGACTTATTTCATTCAGCTTAATGTTTTCCAGGCTTATCCATGTGTTGGCATTTATCAGAACTTCATTTTTCTTTATGGCTGAATAATATTGCATTGTATGTATATACCACATTTTGTTTATCCATCCATCTGCTGATGGACACTTGGATTGTTTCCAGCTATTGGCTATTCTGAACAATGATGAAATGAACGTTGGTGTCCCTCTCTAAGACCTTTTAATTCCAAAACAGTCTCCACTAAATCCTCTTCAGCCTTCAAAAAACCAAACCAAACCCACTGCTGTTGAGTCGATTCCAACTTATAGCAACCCTATAGGACAGAGTAGAATTGCCCCATAGGGTTTCCCGGGAGCAGCTTGTGGATTCAAACTGCCAGCCTTTTGGTTACCAGCCAAGCTCTTAACCACTGGACCACCTTATTTATTAATTAGAGCTTATTTTTCTAGTTAAGTAGTAATTAAATGCTTATTATAGAAAATAGGAAAATACAAAATAATAGATTAAATAAGGGAAAACCAAGTTTTACTGCCTAAAGCCAGCTACTGTTGAAACTGTCATGTGTTTCCTTCTAGACTTTTTTTCTTTTCCTATTCATGGGCTTTTAGCTTTATTTTATGTATTTGTGGAGATACTGGATATCGTTTTTTCCATTTAACATTATAACATAAAATTGTTATTATAAACTTCTTTCAGATTTGTCATAATTTACTAAACCACTCCACTGTATCTGGGCGTCTAAGCTAATTCTCAATCTGTCATCACAAATACTACTGTGATGAATATCTTGTACACAAGACTTTTTTTAAATTAAGGATTATTTCCTTTGGGATATCCTAAGGAATTAGTGGTTTATAGAATATAATCTTTTTTAAGGCTCTTAGTATATATTTCCAAATCATTTTTCCACAGGGTTATTCCAGTTTATTTTTACCAGTAATACATGAGTGTGTATATTTCTTCCATCTTATAATAGCATAAAGCAATTTCCACTGAATGGGGCTCTAGCAGCACAGTGGTTAAGCGTTTGGCTGCTAACCAAAAGGTCGGCAGTTCGAATCCACCAGCCACTCCTTGGAAACACTATGGGGCAGTTCTACCCTGTCCTATAGGATCTCTGTGAGTTTGAATCAACTCAACAGCAACAGGTTAGTTTAGTTACCATTGAGTAGATTCCGACTCATGGCAACTCCATCTGTGTGTCAGAGTAGAACATAGGATTTTCACTGGTTGATTTTTTGGAAGTAGATCACTAGGCCTTTCTTCCAAAATGCCTCTGGATGGACTCAAGCTTCCAACCAAATTTTCAGTTAGCAGCCAAATGTGTTAACAATTTGAACCACCCATGGACTTCTATAATATCATAGAATATTACAATTGTAAAAAAAAATCTTCACTAACTTGGAAGATTTAAAATGCATTTCTTTAATTTTTCTACTATATCCCCTTTTTGGGTAATGTTTCAATTAAACTAAAGGCTGCTGTGCTAAAGAACTTCCTGGACCATGAACCCCAATGTGGTTGAGGCCTGTGTTCTTCTGGCATATAGTGGAGACTCAACAAATGTGCATTAAACTGACATAGCCACAAAACTGAAAGTTGAAGATGTCCCTCTCCCTTGGCTTCAATGACCCTTCACCCTGGTTTCTCTCCTATCTGAGATGGCTCTGTCTCCCCTGCCCTTCTCCACAATGATCTCCGCCCCTCATTTCCTCTCTGCTGATGACTCCAAATTTATATCTCATCCCTGTTCTTTCTCCTCAATGCCAGCCCCAAGCCTCCCACCACCTCTATCTCCCATCTCCACCTGGATCTGTCCAATAGCTTCTCTGGACAACGTCCAAAACTGAATGTGTGTCTTCTCCCTCATCTTTCCCATCTTGTTTAAAGGTGCCCACACTGAACAGCTCCCAAAGTCTCCAGACATGGGCATCTTCTGCATTGTACCCCCTTTTTATAGCCCCTGAACATATGCACGTCCAGTTAGTCAGCAAGTCCTGTTGATATACATTCCCCCATGCCTTCATGGCTGCCTCTGCACTTCTATTTCCACAGATCTCCTTCAGATCCCTATCTGTCATCTAAAACAGTGCAAAAAGGCTCCCAACTGTCTTCTGCTACAATCTTTCCCTCTATATTTTAACCCTTTACAGTGCCAGAGAGTTACCCTTCTAACACACAAGTGAGATCATGTCTCAATTCATCAAAAGTCCCACAACAAAGCAACAACAGAGCAAAACAAAAACAAACAAAAAGCCCTACAGTGATTCTCTCCTCCTGGTGTGCAGAACACAGTCCCTAATCCTCAATATGTCACTGGGGGCTTGTCACACAATCTGATCTCCTAGTGCATTCCCATTTTTCAAATATATCATGTACTTTGTTCAGGTCGTTTTCTTAAGCCCAGGATGCCCTTCTTCCCATTCCCCAGTAGTAAATTCCATGCCACCTCCTCCATGAAGGTGTAGTCACCACTGTGGCCTCACCATATCTGTTGTACACCTTGCACATAGTAGATGCCCAGTGAACATTTGATGAATAAATGAAGGGCTGGGGCATCTGTAGGGATACGTTTCCTTCAAAACTGTTATCCACTGTACTTTCTAGAGAGAATGTTTTACACACTAGGTTAGATGTTTATATTTGAAATTTTTAAGAACTCTTCAACCTAGGGTCAGATGTTTATATTTGAAATTTTAAGAACCTTTCAACCTGGAAAAAAAAGATTCTCAAGGCACTTTGTTTTCTGGTGGACTCCACTGATTTCTTACTGGACGTTTCTTAATTTCCATTAAAGGATCTTTTAAGTGCTTTTCCCACTGACTCCTTGGGCTTATTGTAAATATTTTCAGAATATTCACCAAGAAAAGACCACAGAGGGAGGGAGAGGGAGGGAAAATCACTAACTAGGTAGTAGACACGTATTAACTTGGGTGAAGGGAAAGGCAATACACAATGAGGGGGATGTCAGCACAACATAACCAAGGCAAAGGAAGACACTAGGAGGAATGTAAGAGTAAAAGGAAACAACAGTAAATACTATTACATACACAATCCTGCCATAACAGTAATAACGAACAACAATTTATAAGTGGATACATAGGTAGATATGTAAGCAAAACAGGTGTGGGATGGTGTATGGGAGTACACACACAAGAATGTGTAAGTTTGGTAGAGGATATTTCTACATATGTATTTTCAGGTGCTGTAAATATACCCATGTATATAGTAGAGCACAAGGTTGCAAAGCTGTGAAAATTTCTTAGCCATAACCAAACACCTTGAGGGACTGGGTCACTGAGCTTGAGGGCTTAGGACTATAGTCTCAGGGGACATCTAGGTCAATTGGCATAACATAGTCCATAAAGACAATGTTCTACATCCTACATTGATGAGTAATGCCTAGGGTCATAAAAGCTTGTGAGTGGCCATCTAAAATACAACTATTGGTATCTTCCCGTCTGGAGCAAATAAGAGTGAGAAAAATCAAACACTCAAGGCAACAATTAGTCCAAAAGACTAACAGACCACACAAACCACAGCCTCCACTAGCCTGAGGCCAGAACTAGATGGTGCCCAGCTACCACTACCTACCACTCTGATCAGGATCACAATAGAAGGTCCTGGACAGAGTGGGAGAAAAATGTAGAATGAACTTTCAAATTCATAAAAAAGACCAGACTTATTGGTCTGATAGAGACTGGTGGAACCCCCTAGACTGTGGCCCTTAGACACCCTTCAAACTTGGAACAGAACCCACTCCTGGAAATCACTGTTCAGCCAAATAATGGACAGGTCTATAAAGTGAACAGTAACACCAGTGAAGAATGTGCTCCTCAGAACAATCAACCATATGAGACCAAAAGGGCAGAATTTGCCCAAAAACAAAGTTCAGACGGCAGGAAGGGGCAGTGAAGATGGGTGAATGGAAATGCGGAACCCAGGGAAGAAGGGGGTAGAATTCTGTCACATTGAGGGGATTGCAGCTAATGTGTCACAAAACAAAATATGTATAAATTGTTGAATGGGAAACTAATTTGCTCTGTAAACTTTCACCCAAACCACAATAAAATGTTCAAAAAGAAAGAAAGAAAAGACCACAGAGTCTAGCTTTAAGGGCTAATTGGTTCAGATAGCATTCTAAACCCAGTCTTGGACCTTAATATCTAGTGGCCTGACAGTTAAAACAAAATCTTTCAAGCATTATCTTAAGGCAGAAAGATTTTTTTTTAAAGCCTCTGACCAATAGCAACAATTCACCTACAACTATGTGATTCTGTTCTTTGGCCCCAAACATTTGTCAGATACATTAATAAACTTCAAGGGCAGCTCTGAAATCAGAGGTATTATTTCTAAGATACTTTTAAGCCCTGGATATACACAAAGAGAAAACAGAAATCACCAGTAGATGAAAGCCAAGATGAGAAGGCAAGGGTAATATCAATAGTTTTAAATATGATGTTGAAGATGGTTGGCCTTGAATATTTTACATAGCGCTACTATGATTTCTAGTATTGCCCATTGTATTTTAGAGTTGTCTTTAATACTATCATTAAATGAACCTCTCATTTTATTTTTAATTTTTTTAATTTTCTGGTAAAGTGTGTTAGCCATGATAGATTTTGCTAAAACAAACAACCTCAAGTATCAGAGACTTAACACAACTAAAGTTTATTTCTTACTCACGCAAAGTTTAAGGTACGTAATTTTCATAGGATGGTACTTTTGGGCATCTTTCCTCCAAGTGGTGACTCAGGGGTCCAGGCTCTGCTGTTCCCTAGGGCATTTTTGGAGTCCTCCACCTGATCCTTTGCATTGGGCCAGCCAATGAGTGAAGAGAGAATTTGTGAAGGGTTATGCTGGACATTTTAAAGACCAGGCCTGGAAGTGACCTGTCTCATCTTAGTGGTGTGTTGGAGTTGTCTCATTACAGCTTGCAATAGCCACTTATTAAATTTTCAGAAGTTTTGAGAGCTGGTTGTTTAACACAGACATTATTAAAAATTAAATTATAAAAATACACAAATTATATTAAGAACAAAGGTAATAAATACTCAAAACTCATAACTCCCTAATTATTATCTATGCTCTTGAAACTATTTACATCTCTTGTAGCTGTAAATGAGAAATACTATATAATAGTCTATAAGGTTGCTATCAGTCAGAATCAACTCAATGGCAATGGGGTTTTTTTGGTATTGTGCATATCTTCTCAATTCCATCTTCAGTGACATCATGTTGGTAGTTTGAAATCGATCATGGTGGGAGTATTTACACCACGAAAATTGGCAAATGCTGTAAGTTAGGGCTGGATTTATTGTTTTGTTGATTGTCTAGAGACTTGAGAAAATATTAATAATCCAGATTAATTTCAAATTTATATTGTCTGTAAAGATTACATTGTGAATATCACAACAAATTGAGGAAATATTCTTCTAGTATTCAAGAACTGTTATCTGACTCAGCAAAGAAGTTGCCCATATTATTGACAAACAAATGAATTCTGACCTACATCTTCATTATTTCGCTTACTCATTAACCTAAAAGAAAATATCAACCAATACTCATGTAAGAACTACACTAGTTTATCAATGGCAACCACAGGTTGGCTATGATGCAAGAGTTTAGCAAAAATCAAGGAAAGCATTCTGTGAGAATCAGTTGGCTGTATGTGATTACAATAAAGAGTATTGTATATTTTACTATTGTAAATAATGTGCTACCTGTCCTTTATATCAGCAAAATTTGTATTCAACTTAAATACATATCCATTTATATGTTCGCATATTGTTTTTCAGAGGGTCAATTGTTAAACATTTATGAACACACCACTAACTCTTCCTATACTCCATTGACCAGAACTCAATTGTCGTTTCTGCTAGATGCAAAGACTGCTGATTAATTAGTTTATGTGTGTGCCCAGGAAGGAGAAGAGAACTGGATATTTGTGAGTACTGACAGTCTCTTCCACAATTCACTCTTCTGGTCACCAAGTATCAGATTCTTTCTTCTTCTCACACATAGAACACACTCATCTCTCCCCTAGGGAGATAACCTAAAGTCCCACCCAGTCAAAGTCCAGGATTTCTGGATGATGCACAGACCTATCAGGTCAGATAGGATTCTTCCTGACAAGGCAACCAATGAACAAAAAGAAGTTATTGTCTCCTTCTGACCCAATATATTGTAGTGAAGCACAGGGACAAGATGACTTCAGTAATTGCAATGAAAAAAAATTCCTATCAGAGAATGAAAGAAAAGGGGGCACACCACGGTCACTCATTCTTAGAAAATGTTGGAATCCTGTGCGGCTGGCATTGTGAAGATCTCATACCCTGAGGAGGACCCAGTTCAGCTCTATAGGAAGAAATCCCTTTGTCCATAGGGACAAAATGCCTCAAGCAGTCAAAGCTTCTTTAATTGAGACTCATGGTTTCTTTAGCAGTACAGTTCCCTCAAAAACAACTAGAAAAGGCTTCTCGTCTATTTGCTTTCCAGTCAGTCCCATGTGCCAATAACTATAACCAAAGTTATTTCCTAGACATAGTTTTTCTGCTTCCTAGCCCTTATGCCAATCTTCCTTAATTTAGTGATGGCTGGCTTGAGGCCATCTGGAACCACAGATGGGAAGTTATACCCTCAATCCAATCTTTGCCATAGGCTGGGTCACTTTGTTTACCTGAGAGTATTCACTGAGCCTTTGCCACTTATCCTTTACTGTTTGGGGTCTGGAAGCAGTGAGTTCTTTCAACACTTTGACTCTGCAAATTTCTGGACTCTTTCTATTCTCATTCATTAATGCTTATAATCCTGTTAATTCTCTCCTGAGTTCATCTTCTTCTTAGTAAATGCAGCCAGTAACAGTCAACATACATTACTAATATTCTGGTTTCCAGATTCTTCCTTAGAACTGCCAGCTTGAGAGGCAGAACTTATGACAACTGAGTTACCACAGTTGACAGTTTTACCATGTTTTACCACTGCATAGCATGAGTCTTATCCTTCTAACCACTGATCACAGTGTCCTTGCAACTTACTGCCCAACCATTAAGCCAATGCTACGTATTCTTATGTTTTTATTAGGGCAGCACCCCACTTCAAGGAACCAATTTCTGTATTAGTCAGAATTGGCTAGGGCATTGTCCGGAGTTGAGATGAGAAGGCAGAGAGGGTCAGGAGCTGGTTGAATGGACACGGGAAATGAGGGGTAGAAAGGAGGAGTGTGCTGTCATAGTATAGGGGGGAGCAATTAGGGTCACATAACAATGTATGTATATATTTTTGTATGAGAGACTAACTTGAATTGTAAACTTTCACTTAAAGTACAACAATAAAATAAAGAAAATTAAAAAATAAAAAAAAAATTGGCTGGGCTGAGCTGAGGTAACAAATCTTAGTGACTTAACACAATATGGTTCCTGCCTAATGCAAAGTTCATGCAAATATTTATGATAAGGCAAGTCTCCTCCAGGTGGTAATTCGGGATGGAGGCTTCTTCCACCTGGTGACTTCATGTACCCCTGGGGTCTCCTCAGAGTCCTCAGCACTGGATTCTCTGCACTCAGCTGATCAACAAGCAAAGTGAGTGTGGAGGACTCTGTGGGGTATTTTAGAGGCCAGGGCTATATCACTTCCACCCGCCATGCCATTGGCCGACACTCAGTCACATGGTCCCACCTAGATGCAAGGGGAGCTGATGTACTTTAGCTATGTACCAAGGAAAAGGAGAAAAAACAGATATTGTTGAACAATAGCATCTACAGACACACCAAGAGGATAAAGGTAATTAGTATCTTCATCATTTAAATAAACATTTTAAAATGTCTTACTTCCCTTCTAACTTCCTCAAATAATATAAAAAAATGTAAAATGAAAAACAAGAATCTCCAACCCTAGTCCTACACATTGCCTAGTTATGCTCCACAAAGGCAACCATTTACAACTCTTCTAGCTGTTTCTTCTGATAGTTACCTCCATACTTATAAATAATGTATTTAAACTGCTCTTTTTCTATTTGCAATCTTAGAAATTGTCTAGCGACTTCATGTTATGATAAATGGGAACTTAGTTATCTTATCCCACTGTATATCACTCCTTTTTTTAGTTATATATTCAATATTTACAATAGTATGATTATGTTAATACTGTTCACTGTTGAGCCAACAGTACATTTTCTTTTCAATGCAGCTTTGGGTTTTTCTGGATGTTTCTAATTGTTCTTTATTCACATGAAAAATATGCTAACCACTTATCCTCGACATTTTCCCTGAAAATGCTCTGTCATATAAAGTTCTCACTCAACTCCTTTGTACTAGTTATCTACTGATACTTAACAAGCTGCCTCAAAACTTAGAAGCTTAAAACAACAAACACTTATCTCGAAGTTTCTGTGGGAAAGGAATCTGGGTTTGAGTAAGTTGGCCCTCTGGCTCAGAATTGCTCACAAGGTGTTGGCCAGGGCTGCAGTCATCTCAAGGTTCAACTAGTGGAGGATCCACTTCCAAGCTCACTCGAGAGGTTGTTGGCAGGATTTAGTTTCTCACGGGCTTTGGACGGGGGTCTCCCTCAGTTCCTTGCCACATAGGCCTCTCCATAGGGTAGCTCACAACATGACAGCTGCCTTCATCAGAGTAAGCAAGTAAGAGAACAAAAGAGGGTGAGCAAGACAGGAACCAAAGTCTTTTCGTACCCTAATCTTGGAAGTGACTTCCCATCACTTTTACCATATTCTGTTTATTAGAAGCAAGTCACTATGTCTAGTTCACACTCAAGGGGAAAGGGTTACACAGGGTATGACTACCCCAAGGCAGGGATCATTAGAAGCTGCCTACCACATCATTTAATTTTTTCCTAGAATGTTCTTTCTCTCTTCTGCTCTAATCTGAGCCAGTTAATCTGTTTACATGCCGATAGTTCTCTTCACCACTTTCCTAGGCAAGAGCATTTACATTTTAGGTATTCAGTGTTCTGTTCTTATGGTTGATGTTGTCATTATTGGAGTATTTATTTACATCATTTTCTTCTGATTTTAGCCCAAGTGATTTCATTTTTTCTATTCACATCAACAATTGTTATTTCCTGACATTGATTTAACTTTTCATCCAAATAAATCAACGTGCTTAAATGGATTATCTCCCATGCGGGAGGATTAGGCATAATTCTCATTTTATGTATGAGTAAACTGAGGCCCAGAGGTCTAAAAGCATACAAGAAGTCTCTGGTGAAGACACACACAAACTTAAGCCCCCTAACTCCAAGTCTAGTTTGTTTCATAATACCTGAATCACTGTGTTATTGTGAAGATTGAATAAGACAACCTTTTTGGAAGCACCCAGCATACCCTTAAGTATATTGTAGAATTTCTTTTTTTCTCAGCATCCTTTTCCTAATAACTGGTCCCAGACTGATAAAACCACCCCTTGCCACCTTTCACTACCTGGAGAACTTATCAGGCAAAGAACTCACTTGGCAGGCATTTTTCTTTCTTCTTTGATTATCTAGCCACTTCCAACATGTGGTAGTAGATGTCTTGGTAATCTTGAGCACTAAGAAGAGTTGGCTACTGGGTCACTTTAATGACAGTGGCCTCAAGACTAACTTAATTTGTCTTTTGTCCTGTGAACTCCAGCATAGACAGCGTTGCTTCTGCTGTAATAGGAAAGACTTTACCTCCTTGACACTCTGTTTTGCTTTGAGTCAACAATTGGAAGACCCAGTAGCCATGGGAGCAAAATTGCCTCTGGTTTCCTCAGCCTGTCGGTCTTTGTTAAATCAGAGAGGGCTGAAAATTTGATTCTTTTTTGTCCCTGTCCAAACATGGCAGCTGTTTAATTTCAATTAGCAAAGCTTGAAAAAGAATATTACGCCAGGAGTAATTAAAGCAGGAGGGGGTTCCTTGCTCACCTCCACTCTTCCTCCTAATTGAGGATCTGCAGTGTCCCCCAGCAGGGCTGTGAAGTTTGGGTTCTAGGGAATTCTGGTGCCTGGGCCTTTGATGTAGCTCTCTTTTCGAACAAGTGGCAGAACAGGATGCATAAGCCTCCAGGAAGGATTAATTTAACTGTTTAAAGTCTAAAAATTAGCTATAGAGATCTGTCTTGTCTATACCAAGCCACCAACGTGTTCACCTCAAGCCCTGGCTTTTTCCTCTCTGTAAGTCAGCTTTAAAATCTTCTCCTCCTATCCTGCTAGGAAAAGCCAACCCCATTCTCCTATATCAAACAAGTATTTGTTCTGGTTGGCACATTATAATTTCTACTAACAAGCAAATCAACCCCCTACCTGCAACTTCTTAAGTTTCATTGTTCAGTCAGGGTCCCAGCAGCAAACAGTTCACCCCAAATGGTACAGATGAAGAGATTTTAAGGAAGGGGCTACTTAAGGATGAGTGAATAGGACTAAGGGAACAAACAAGGAAAGGTGAGGCACCTAGAGACTAGCAGTAGCAGAAAGATGTTACTACCCTGGGCTGGAAGGAACAGTGGAAGGAAATAAGTCACCAGAGTCTGGGAGAATTAGAGGAGCCCCCAGCAGAAGCTGTAGTCATGGAAGGCCTTGACCTTCGCCAAAGCAGCTGAAGCAGGGTAAGAGCAGGGAAGAAAGGCCCCTGCTGCCTCCCAGGCCCCTGCACATGCCTTCCATGCCAACCCCAGTCAGAACATTAACTGTCTCTTCTTTTGTATGAATCTTGTTTCCCCAGCTTGCGTGTAATCAGCCTGAGAGCAAACATTGTGTTATATATGTCTTCTGTATCCCACAAGGCTTAACCAAATAGTGAGCACAAATAGGTGCTCAGTAAATACTCTGGTTTGATTATTTGAATATAGTGATTGTATTTTGAAAACGTAGATCCCTATATACTGTATTATATATTCTATGATAATAATATATAGTGATAACTCTGAAAATATGCAAATAAATTAGTGGGTCTTCAACCGGAAATACAGAAGAATCCTCCCTTAAATAAAAGCAAGGAAAGAATGTAGCCAGTGAGAAATGACAGTTAATAGGCATGTTTGTCAGTGACTTACATAACATGCAAAGCCAACCTACATGGGATGCTTGGAGTGTAGATACCGGTAGACCATGCACTTGACTTTCTGGACTTGAGCACTATTTGAGGTACTTACACAGCTTGCTTTAAGCAGTTCAGTGATGAGAGGAAAGAAATGCAGTTGCCAAGAGGAAGGCTCACCAACGCTGAGTGCCCAGGTCTAGGTGATCTTTGTGGAGTCTACTTAAGAGCATAGATGTATGGGAAGGAAGGGGCAACACTGATGAAACATGAAACTGGGATTCTAGCAAATGGTCTGTAAGCTCAAAAAGAATTTCATCACTATTTACCTGTAAGGTTTTGCAGATCCCTATCCATCCATTGTGAGCATTACTGTCTCCTTCTTGCTGGAGCACTGGTTACACGGGGACCAGTACAGGGGCATGCCACCATGCCACAGCCGACTCTTCACCTAGAACAGCTGACAACACTGCAGGCTCCTTTGCTGATCCATCAACACCAATGTTTGAAAGGTGAACTTCCCTATAGTAGTTGAAGTAAATGCTAGGCAGTAGACCTACTGGCAAGAAACATATACATTCTGCATCAATGAAGAAAAACCATGAAATTACATAGAACAATAAACTTTTGATTATCTTTGCAAAAAAGCACACATCTTTATCTGCAGCATGTTTTAGATCATAAGCTGGATTCTTCCTTTGCCCCACTGATTTCTGCCAACAGTTTGCAGGCCGTGCCAAAAATGCACGCTAACTTAAAACTTACCTTGGGCAAATATAATTAGAACGGAAAGTTGTCTATTCAATTTAATAACCTATTTCTGGGGAAAAAATGAAAGACTGAATGTCCTGCTAGATTAACAAACAAGAGTCAAATAAAAGGTCTCCTCTATCATTTAAAGAAATGTCAGTTGACCCTACTGCCCCTTTAGGTAAGTATGTGATTCTTCTTCTTTGGCTGCCAAAGTTCTCAAGTGGATGGTTTATATGTCTTCCTGCCTCCTTTACACCACCGCACATTCCTTCTTGTTTTTTTTTTTTTTCCTCTCTCTCTCTCTCTAAAAAAATTTTTTTTTTAATATTTTATTGTGTTTTTGGTGAAAGTTTACCCAGGAAATTGGGTTCTCGTTTAACAATTCTTATACGTATTGTTCAGTGACATTGGTTACATTCTCCTCAATATTATCAGAATTCTTGTTACTTCCGTTGTGGTTGTTCTGTTTCCATTAATTCAGCTTTCCTGTACTCCCTTGCCTTCTCATCTTTGGTCTAGGGTAAATGTTAAGCATTTGGTCTCACCTACATGATTATTTTGAGGAGCACAGTACTCACAGGTGATATTATTTATTTTATGAGCCAATCTCATTTGACTGAAAGGTGACCTCTGGGAGTGGTTTGAGTTCCAAGTTTAAAGAGCATCTCATGGCAATAGTCTTGGGGGTTTATCTAGTCTCTACCGGTCCAGTAAGTCTGGCCTTTTTTTTAGGAATATGAGTTTTGTTCTACATATTTCTGCCATTCTATCCAGGACCATCTATTGAGTCCCTGGTCAGAACTATCAGTAGTGATAGCCAGGCACCATCTAGTTCTTCTGGTCTCAAGGCAGGTGATGTCATTGTTCGTGTAGACTATTGGCTCTGTATACTAACTTCTTCTTTGAATCTTTGGTTTCCTTCCTTCTCTTTAGCTCCAGACAAGTAGAGATCAATAGTCACATATACCTTCTTTGGCTCTCCAACAAGATGACTTCATGGCACTATTGAAACTAGGCTCTCAGATGTCACCAAAAATTTTCCTGCCAGCTCTATGAACTGGTCTCCACCTTCACCCTTGTTGATGCCAACATTCAGCTTCTCTGCCCACCCCTCAGGGACTCCTCTTTCCCTTCTCTTAACTAAGCATTCTCTCCATCTTTTGGTCCTCAGTCCTCTATTCACACAGCTTCTCCAATTCTCACCACTGCAAGTCTGATTTCTGTACAAAATCATAGCCCTGATTTATTGTCTTAATTTCCTAGTGCTGCCATAACAAACAAACAAACAAATACCACAAATGGGTGGCTTTAAAGAATAATTTTTTTTTTCCTTACAGTTCTGGAGGCTAGAAGTCCAAATTCAGGGTATCAGCTCTAGGGAAGGTCCTTCTTTGTCTCTTTCAGCTTCTAGTAGCTGCCGGCAACCTTGGCATTCCTGGGTTTGTAGATGCATCTGTCTACAAGGGTCTTTCTTCCCTGCGTGTGTCTGTCTCTTTGCTCTTTTTATAAAACATCACTCTGGGGATGGGGATTTAAGACCAGGAGGGAAATGTAGCTGTAGGGGAAAGACAAAGAGGAAGTTGGAGAAGGAGGAGAGGGATTGCTGGTCCTCCCCTTCCTCTCGTTCCTCCAGGTGAATCACACAGAAGCTCCTGCTTTTGAGTGGGACGGCACCGAGGCTTTAAGACTGGGCACTGAGAGAGATGGTGCATTGTAAGGGTGAGGATGAGAGAGGAGCAGAATGGTAGGGAGAAGGGGGAGGAAAGGTCTCCAACTGAGTGTGCAGTTCCTCCTTTGTAAAACTGTTTAGCATAACAGGGAAGTACTTGGACTTTACATTCAGAATACCAAGTTCAAATCCCTCCCAGTGTCAAGTGGGTGTGCTCTATCTTCCCAACAGGTCACCCAAAATTGTTTGGAGATCAACCAGGATCAAGCCAATATTGGGATGATCCCCCTAGTGATAGTAATTCCAAATTCACAAGGTGTAACCCTGGATGTATAATTTATATCTTACGTAAATTATGTACCCATCAGGGAAAAAGGATGTCTATGTGAGAGAATTCAGAAAGAGAAAACCCTATTATGTAGGTAAGAATATGGGCCAAGCTGTGATTGGTGATTATATCCTCCTCTGGCAAGTTCATTGCAGAAATTACTAAATTGAAGGACTGTCTTCTTTCAGGATGTGAAACAATGATCTCTAAGAATTCTGTGAAAGAGCTCACTATAAATCAAAGAACATAGTGTGTTCACTCTCAGAACTGTGTGAAAGTAGGTCATCCCATAGGCAGGTGATGGCATCTGTGTACAGAGCATGTGTACTGGACTGTGTGTCTGCATCATTGATTCCAGATCTGTCCTTGCATCTACCCTGTGACTAGGATGTGTAGTGTCAGCCTGCCCATGGTCATCCAGGATGCCCACAGTGGTTTGTTTGCACCCTTGGCATCCAGCTGCAATGGGACACACACTTGTGTTTGCTGCAGGAGTGACCACAGAGGGACAAAAAAAAATCTTCATGAGAAATTGATTATCCTTTCCAAAGGGAATCATCCATTCAGCACTGACCCACAGCAGAAGTCCACTTACCACATTGCCAAACAATCCTTTCAGCAATATTCTACCTCTGTACTGCCACAGTCCCTGCTCCAGCACTTCAGCCCTTCAGGGGTGCAAGAAGTAGGAAATGTCACTAGTTTCTAAAGAGTCAGATCACTCCTAAAAATTAGGGAAAAGAGTATTTGAAAGCTAGTCCCCTGTTTCTAAAGTTTCCACCATGAAGCTGCCATCTCTCTGCCTTCTCCCAAGCTGTAAGACCCTAGTCCTGGGCCAGAAAGGCAAACTCCCAGCCCAGAAACACTGAGAATGATATCTAGATGATCCTGACCTGCATGATGTGTTTCTTCAGTTTCAAAACTTCAGAGTGAATAGTTAATACAGAGAGCCTGTGTGTCTGCCAAAATGGTATGTTCTCTGATGCCACATTCTCCAATATGGTAGCCAATAGGCAGTTGGCCAAAGAAGAATTGATGCATTTGAATTATGGTGTTGGCAAAAAATATTGAATATATCATGGACTTCCAGAACAATGAACAAATCTTTCTTGGAAGAAATACAGCCAGAATGCTCCTTAGTAGCGAGGATGGCAAGACTTCATTTCACTTACTTTGGACACGTCATCAGGAGGGATCCATTCCTGTAGAAGGACATCATGCTTAGTAAAATAGACAGTCAGCAAAAGAGAGGAATACCTTCCACAAAATGGATTGACACAGTGGCTGCAACAATGGGCTCAAACATAACAACGATTGTGAGGATGGTGCAAGACCAGACAGTGTTTCGTTCTGTTGTCACTATGAGTTGGAACCAACTCGATGGCACCTAACAACAAGAAGACATGTATGCTATTTTGACTTAAATCAATTAAAATTAAACAGAATAAAAATTCTGTTCCTCAGTCACACTAGACACATTTCAAGTGCTCAGTAGTCACATGTGGCCAGGGGTTACCATACTGGACGATGCAGATACAGAACATTTCCATCATCAAAGTTGTGTTGGACAGTGCTGCTGCTCTGATGTCAGCACTTAAACTGGCATTAGGTCATTGAAAGTCTACGAAATCCACGTGCAGGCAGATGATGAAGAGTGGCAGATCAGGTCCTCACCAGGGAGCATATAGCTCCGTGTATTTCCTTTTCTCTTTTCATTCACTCGTGTCACAAATATTATCCTGGGCCTACACACGCAATGCACTCTCGGGTGTTGAGGCTCTCAGAAGTGCCAAAATGATTCAGATTCTGCTCCTGCTCTTAAAGCACTTATAGTTTAGCTCAGGAGGGAAGGAATGTATATAAATAATAATATGAGTCAAAAGTGGTAGTTCCGTAAGAGAAGTTTGCTTAGTGCTTATGATGTTCAGAGAAGGAAAAGCTGCCTCTAGCCCAGGATGTGGGGCAGCTCTCAGAGGAGAAATGTGGCATCGATGGGAGGGGTGGGGGAGAAGACCCCAAACAGAGGGAACAGCATGAGCAAAGGCACAGAGGCAGCAGGTGCTTCCTAGCAGAATAACGATCTCCTCTCTCAGAGCATCCAGCCCGGGCCTGCGTGGGGCCCCTGCAGGTGGACCAATTACCTCAGAACCCAGCTAAGCAGTGAGGGGATTAATGTCCTAGCCCAATTGCCTTCTGTTTTGATTAAGGGTCAGCTGTAATGGAGATAATTCACTCTAGCAAGTAAAAGCAGAGTATTATACAACTTAAAAAATTTCTGGGAAAGCTAAAGAAACATACTCTAGGTTGAGCTTTCAGGAGTGATTCATGCCACCAAAGGAACGACTGCCTCTTTTGTGATCAGGAAATTGCCATGATCAGGAAGTGGTGCAGTTAGAAAGTGGCCACCATTGATGGTTGCCACATAAGAAAATCCCAACACAGCCATGATGGTGCTGCCAGAGAAACTGTGGCCCCAGGAAACATGAGCCTGACCTTCACCTTCCACATTTCACACAGGTAACATCCAAATGGCGGAGCTTAAATCACATCCCAAACCCTAGGTGCAAAAGCATCTGGAAAATAGTCTTTGTTGGCTTTGCAGGCTCTGTGGTACAGGAAGGAATATTGGAAGAAGTGGGAATCCATTCTGCCTCCAGCCCACCACAACCACCAGTGATGGATTAGGGAACCAGTAATACTCCAGGGTGGTTACAGCAACTTTCAAAGGTCAGAACCTGAGGACTTTGGGAGGACTACTGAAAGCAGAAAGCAGGAGGCAACACTCATTTAATCACATTAACAGGAAAGAAAATCTGGAAAATATTTTAAGGAGACTGGGTGCCCTTTACAAATCAAGGGCTCCAGAACCATGCAGCCTTTTTGCTTTGATGCAGCCACTTGCAATTTCTAGGTTTTTGCAAAGAACTGTAGGAACTGGTGGGGTTGTACAGCATCACACATAGACACACACTGATGAAGACTAGTGGAGGTTATTCTTAGGGTGAATTTCCAAGCCTGAAAAATGCTAACAGCCAGTTGGCACCCAGCTCCCAGTTTCGTTTTTCATATCAGTCCCTGCTGAGGAAAGCAAACAGCAGATAACTATAGAACACACCTGTCTGTAGCAGCTGTTTGATGTTAGCTGGGTTTGATTGTCAACCGAGCAATTTGCTTAGGATTTGGAAACAAAGGAAGGAGATTGTCAAGAGCTAGAGGAGCAGGTGACATGCAGCATGCCTCTGCTCCTGGCAGTCAGGAGGAGAATGTGTGAGAGATTGGCACCAGAGGTGGTACACTTCAAGGAAGCGATGGCCTCCTACAGGGAAGTAATGGGATCACTCATACAAAGTGCCAACTCCCTATCCCAATAAAGTCTTTATGTCATAAAGCCCACACTACTAGTAAGTGATTCTAACAAGTGTCAGGGTGAGACCTAGGAGAGGAAAAACGTTCAGTTCATAGCATTGTTAGAGAAAAGCATCAGTAAGGACTTCATTCAAGGATATCTACTCATAGCTTCTGTATACAAGGTGTACAAGGCACCATGCTAGTCACCGTATCCAATAGGGAGATGAATAAAAGAGATAATCTTCTCCCAAGTAACTTATGCCCCAGGAGGGAGATAAGACATGAATAAATAACTCTAGTACAAGGTGAAATAAAGTGTTGTAAAAATTCCAGGACAGGAGAGTTACTTCAGTTTGGTGGAGGGAAATGAGGAAGATCTGGGAGACCTTCCTGGAAGAGGAAGCAATCTCTGTGAAAGCCTTCATGAGCACCCCATTCTTGGGGAGTTCAATCCCTCTGAACAACCTTTGTGCTCTGCCACTTGGCCAGCCCCTACCATACGCCACTGCGTGGAATTAGGTGTCTTTCAGTATATCTGGTCTTCTAGTTTATAACAGAAGCTTTGAGAGTATTTTTTAATGAATTGAGACAAGGTATGTAAAGAAGGATGTTTAGCCATATAGCAGGTAGTTAATAATTATTAGTCCTTTTCTGGGATGAAAACGGACCCAGAAGGAAATTTAAACGTTGTAGCTAAATATAAGCTGGAAATGCAGTTCAATCCCTCCACCAACTTCAATGTTAAAGAATGGGTATTGAAAGTTTGCTCAAATTCTTAATTATTTATTTGTTTTAGAGCCAGATCCTTTTGTATTCTGGAAAAATATTCACTATCATCTTGGGGAGAATTAATCTGAAAATAGCTGTTTATTTCTAACTATGAGATTCAGAAAAGGCATACATGATTTTAAGTGAATTAACGACCAGGTGCAATGTGGAAAGTGTTGAAGAGCTTTGTAACAACAATTGCGAATGAAAGTATCTATAATGAAAATTTGGACATAGTTTCTATAACTTTTACACCTCTCAAACTCCAACTTAAATTTAAATCCAAAATGCATTCTTCTAAAGGTAATTGTTCAATATCCAACATAAAATTATGGACTCAAATTAGCAACTTGTCACCCTCTCTGGGAAAAGCCTGAGAACTGAGGACATAGAGCCAAATTTTAGCTTTCCCACTAGACACCTCCAGGTCAGTGTTGAAGCACTGCTGGGAAAATAAATGGAAAAGCCCACAGATTAGGCTTCTGTAATAGTCTGAAGAGCTCTTCAAAGCTGTCCCACAGGTGGGGTGGAGTGGGGATGAGGAGTTATTCAGGCTGTGAAACAGTAAGTGCAGGAACATTAAGTGACAATTGTTCAGGCAGAGGGGTCATAATCCAGTTAAGGGCAGTCTCTATGTATGTCACCAACAGTGTGAGGAACTGGGGCACATAGGCTACTCCCGTTTTCCCCAGGTAGCCTGCTACCCACCACAGTCTGGTAGAAAATGCCCAACCAAGACATGAGACCTTTCACTCAAGCTCAGCATATATTTACGTGGATTGTTGCCTTGCCTCCCCAACACAGAGGAGGCAGGAAGGACAGCAATGAATATCATGACAAACTCTGGGTGTGTGCCCAGTCTTTATCAGTATCCCACTAAAGCCGAAACCCTGTGGTTCCTAGAATACAGGGAATGTGGCTCAGAGGAAGGTCCCACACCCTGCTGAAGCCAAGACCGACCACCACATACTTTAAAATGCCCACCTACTTTTGTCAATTCGGTAAGTCCTCTCATTTGAGAAATGCTTGTCAAATACAGAAATATTCATATCATAGAAGACTATAACTCCTTAATCCTTAAAATGTGAGTGTTGTGGAGGTTTTCTCCCTGATTTACAGGTAAGTCAGACAAATTGGCTTAAATAAACGAAGCAGCACTGTGCTGAGGTCTCATAGCAGAGAAAGGCATGGGCTTTGGAAACGGACAGCCTGAGCTGGAGGGCTAGCTCTGCACTTACTAGTGTGTGGCATTGGACAAGTCACTTAGTCTTTCTGTGCCTTAGTTCCCTCACCTATAAAATTAATTTGTGCCTGCTTCATAGGGTAATAGTGAGAATTAGATAATTAATACTTATAAAATGTTTAGAATGTTGCCTGGCACCATTAGAAGAGTTAACTATCACCGCCACTGCTACTATTACTGTTGTTGCCGTCATCATCGTCGTCATCTGGTTCCTGGAGGCAGTTGAGTTTTGCAACCCATGACCTAGAATGGTGTTTCTCAACTGGGATGATTTTGCACCCCAGGGGACAATTGACAATGTCTAGAGACATTTTTAGTTGTTATAACCAGGGGTTGGGGTTGCTATTGGCACCTAGTGGGTAGAGACCAAGGATGCTGCTAAACATCCTACAATGCACAGGACAGCCCTCACAACACAGAATTATCTGATCCAAAATATCAACTGTGCCAAGGCTGAGAAACCCTGGCCTAGATACACCATGTACCCACTTCACTCTGAAGTCTTTCCATTCACTTAGAGGTACTGTCAGGTCTCGAGGTGCAAGTCCCCTCTGCAGCCAGGACTTTTCTCCACTCCTCCCCTTCTCTGTCTTCCTTCTCCCCTTGTCCTCTTCCCAACTTTTAAGGAATCTCTTTTGGGTCCTGGGAAATCCTTTTGCCTTCATGTTTCTTCAAGACGCTAGGCCTAAGCTCCCAAATCCCATCCCCCAAGTTAGAGGGAAGACACTACAGGCATTTGGTGTGGGATAGTTCTTCATGGTGCTGGACTGTGCGTTCATCGTTGGAATGTTTAGCATCCTTAGCTTCTGGAGAACTAAATGCCAATAATACCTCCCATTCATTGAAATTACTAGTAAGACCCACAGCATACATTTCCAAAGCCCCTTTTGCAGTGGTAACACCCCATTGGAACCACTGCCCTAGAAGCTTAAGCTCTAACAATATGGAAGCCAAAAAGATTCACCCTGCCCTGCTACGCGCCTCCCCAGAGGTAATGACCAATCCAACTACATGCTTGTAAGACAAGAAAGAAAAGTGAAAGATAAGGGAAAAAACAGGTTGATATATCTAAATAGTATCCAGCCACAATCTGGTTGCTCTTCTGTAATAGATGTTCAATGCAAGGCTCCATAGAAACTTGGAGCAGCACAGGGAGCCAGTCATCACAGCTGTATGTTTCATGGGACCATTTCCATGCAGCCCTTTCACCTGGACTCATCCCAAAAGCCAGTGTTAAAACTCTGTTTGTTATTGCTAAGTAATATATTTACCAGCCATCCCTGACTCTCAACCCATTTGTGACCCCATTCTGAACCACCAAGGAAGGGGTAGGGTAGTGGGTCTTGAATGGAGGGAGGCACTTCCATTATTTGGTGGCTGAAAATGTTATGGTTTATGTTTTGGCAGAGTCAAAGTGGCTACACCAAAATCTCAAATCCCACGTTCACTCCGAGTCCCACTGTTTCTGAGGCAGGTTCACATAGAAGGCTTCTTGTAAACAGATAACTAGACCTGGTTTCAAATGTCCTGCCTTCTCGTTTGCCACTGGGATTCACACTTCCCAAAAGAGAAGATCGGATTGGGTTGGTTTGCCTCCATCGAATCTGGAGAACTCTATTGAGCAATGTCCAAACCAAACCTGTTCCGAGGCAACTGGCACCCTCTGGTTGGTTGCCCTCTTCCCATGACCCAATCCTCATCCATTGACCTGTGGGCCAGTTCTTTCCAAACACAAACAAATAAACAAACAAAAACCAGTTACTGTCGAGTTGATTCCAACTCATGGTGACCCCGTGTGTGTCAGAATAGAACTGGGCTTTGTAGGGTTTTCAATGGTTGATTTTTCAGAAGTAGATCACCAGGCGTTTCTTCCGAGACACCTCTGGGTGGACTCAAACTTCCAACTTTTCAGTTAGCAGCTGAGCACTTAGTTTGTGCCACCCAGGGACTCCTTCCTAACATAGGTCTGTAACCAATTGTGTAGGAAGGAGCCTCTTTAGGCCATTTCCCTTAGAAGGGACCATGTAGGTGGCAGGCACTTTAGCCCTCAGTCTGTCCAATACACTATGGGAGGTGGAAAGAGAACTGTACCAGGAGTCCTAAGATCTAAATTTTGTCCTTACTCAGTTTGATTTTGTTCTAGCCCTGACTTTTCTAGATCTTATTTTCTCATCTGTAAAATACACCCCACCTACATCATGGGGTTGCTGTGCAGTTCAAGTAAGGTAATAATTATGAAAGTACTTTGAAAAGCTATAAGCCCTATATGATTATAAGGAATTATAATAATGTTATTCCTTGACTATACATTAATGAACATAATAAAATTGCTATTGCAGGTATTACCATAATAGCACAGATTGTCCTTCCCTTTAATGAAATTCGTCAGGGGTAAAATGCTCAGGATTTTTCCTGATATTCTCTCACCATTTTTTTTTTTGGTAGGAGGCCATGAGGTTCACTGGTTCCCTAGCCATGTTCCTTTGCAGGGTAAAGATTCCAGAAGGCCACTCTGTCTAATAGGACATTGCTTAGATACAGATTCAACATCCTCCTGAAACTTTCCAAGGCACTAACTTCCTGACCATCTCTAGCAAGAGAGTCAGCAAGTATTTTAGAATTGTAAATGTGGAAATGATACTTCAGTATAAATCAAACCAATTTTGATTAGAAAACATATTCGGTTTTCTGAATAGCTAATTTGCCAGTTACAAGGACAGCCTTCCCCCCACCTCCCCTGTCCTAATCAGAGGGGCCTTGCACTGGTTTAAAGTCCCTGGAAGGTACCCAGGGCTTTAACGGAGGCACCCTGCTACCCAGCTCTGTGGAGGGGCAGATGTGGAGCGAGGCAGTTTGGTGACGTCTTTCCAGAGGCTCCTCACAGCAGGGCAGACATACAGCCATATGTGCTACCAACAGCTTGGCGTGTGGTTTTCTCTTCCCAGATCCAAATGTCACACTGCTGATATAAAATTCATTGCAATGCTTCTCTTCATTTCCTCTCTGGCTGCTTTTCTGTTGCAGGCTCCATGAAGATTTCCATAGTTACCACACTGTCTGTATAGAGTCAGCTGCGACCACCAGTGGCCTGTCCTAATTCCATTCCGCAATTCCCTCTCTCCCCATGTTTCCTATCCCAACACAGCATTAGAACAATGGCTTGGTACTAACAGTGATTTGCAACTACATTTTTTTCCCTTATTAAAGGAACCTACCCACTGAAGGAAGCCGCTGCAGAAACTACCCTTTTTGTTCTCACAAGACTTTTCCAATCATCTCCCTATATAAGCTTCCTTTTGCTTGATCTTCAACTTGGACTTTCTGAGGGCCGGACTCTGCCTTATCTCCCTTTAGCTATTAAAGCAGGTTTTCCATCTTTTTAAAAGTGACATTCACAAAGAAGGGAGGTCATCCAAGGGCTAGAGCCATGCAAAGACCGTCAGCAAGGGAGGCTGCCTCAGAACACAGGCAGACCGCTGTCTACACCTGAGCCAAAGGGAAGAGGTGACCTTGGGTTGGAAACAAAGGGCCAGGCCCTGGAAGCATGCCTCCTCGTTCCCTACAACACAGCAACTCACCCTAGGAAGAGCAAGAGCGCGTAAAATAAAGTCTCATTTGGCATCTCTGATATCATCTTTGGAAGAGAATAAGACAAATAACTTAAAAGGGCAGGGGAGATTGATGCAGCTGCTAACCTGAGACTGTCCATATGAGAGACTCTGATTTATCAGCCTTCATAAGAGCTGATAAGCTCTCGAAATGAGTGTTCTGTGATAGGCAGCTGTACCCCCTGCAAGACCATGTTGCTCTCCTGGTTGGTGTGTGTGTGTGGGTGTGTGTGTGGGTGTGGGTGTGGGTGTGGGTGTGTGTGTAGCGGGGAGGTGACTGTGACAGGGACTGAAAATAAACACTTGGGTTCCATTATTCACTGATCCATGGGTTTGCCTTATGACCAGGCAAAACTGTTAATTGTGGCGTTCCAAGGTACAGCTCCAAGCTGTTGGGAATTATATTTCAGAGTAGGTGTGGGGATGGGGGTGGGGAGGGAAAGTATTGCTGAAAGTGAAGCCGTGTCATTTTTTTATTGGTACTATTATGAAAGTTGTGCTCCTTGCATTAGCAGAGCAGAGTCAGAGAAGCCCTGCAGCCGCTCTGAGAGGAGGAGAGCCGTTCTCCCCAGGGCAGGGGGACAAGTGGGATCCAGCAGGGGGAGGGAACCTATTATTAAAACTAAGAATAAGAAAATAGAGCTGTAAAGTGGGCGAATAGCCTGGCTGAATATTGGTGCTGAACAGTGTCTGAGCCCTGGCTGGGGCTGCCTGAGTAAGATTAAAATCTACAGGGAAATTTTGTTCCTTAGCACTGGCAGAAATTAGGAATAAATTCAATTGCATTCTGCACAATAGCTGGAAGCGATTGAGGTTAAGTGGCCTCGCTCTCTGATGTGTTAGTATTACTGAGCACTCTCTGCTCATGTGACTCGGTGCAACCTGCTCTTGGAACATGTTGCCATGGCAACTGATGATTTCTATTACAGTACATTCAAGTTCACATTCTAGGCCTGTCATACGCTTCGAAATTTCCAGTTAAAATATTTATTTATGAAAAAGGCAAAAAAAAAAGAAAAAAAGCCACCCCCAGACTCTTTCAGGTATAGAAAACAAAAAGATGCCCCTGATGCAGTATGATTTATCTGCAGCAGGGAAAAGAATGTTGGTTTTTCACTGAGCTGTTGCCACCAAACAAAAATTCCCCGTGGGATGGCCAACTTTGTTGGGGTGGGGGAGAAAATTGGAACAGTACCTATTGTGATTTGGTGTGCAGGTGTGATGTGGGCCTGAGTGCAGTGACAGAAGTGTCCTGATACCCTGCCGATAAGAGTTTCCATTTGACTCTCTGAGGCACGTGATTCCAGTTTCCACTCTTCACTAAGGATTGACCCTAAGCTGACAAAAAACCACACCTTCTCAGCCATGAGGAAGAGGGGCAGGGATCTCTCACTGGGGGTGTCAATATTCTGGGGTCCCCAGGTATTCTCAAGACTGACCCCAGTAACGGAGGAGGGCAGCCTGGGATATAACATGGCTGACAGCTCTCTCATGGAATCCATAACCGTGTTAGGTGACTGAGGTGTGGCTTCTGTGGATATCTACCAGGTGCTGCCTGTGGGGCCCCAGGGACTCTCTCCCCCTAGCCCTTCCAGGAAGCCCACTGGCTTCTCCCCAGAGAAAGATAGCCAAGGGTTAAGCTAAACCTTTCCTAAGAAAGCAAGCATTATTTCTCAGCTATGCACTATACAGGGAGGGGCTGCTAACAAGGGCTCCTGGCTTCATATACATTTTCCCCTTAGTCAAGCACATTAGGTATGTTAATAAAAGATTCCCCAGTGCTTTCTCCTTTGGAAGCTTCCAGGTGGTTCCAATGACCCTAGGTGCCCAATTACCTGGTGAGGGCATCCCAGGACTCACAGATGGTTCTCTAGCTATTAAAATCTCCATGGTCTGTTGTTTTTTTTTTTTTTTTTTTTTTTTGCATCATGGCTTCTGAGGAGTCTGACTGGAATCATATACCAGTTATTATGAGAACCCACTTTGGTGGGGCAGTGTTTCCTGAACTTGCCTGATATTAAGACTCACTGGGCTGCTTCTTTAAAATGCATATTCCCCAGACTACACCAGGATCTACTTAGTCAGGATCTCTAGGGGAGAAGCCTAGGAATCTGTATTCTTAAAATCAAACAAATTTGAGAAGAACTGCACTTGGATTTTGGAACCTATTAGCAATATTAGGGCTGTCTGGTTCTTCAAAAATTATTCCACTGACATACTCCTAATGCTTCTATGTAAGGCACTGGGCCAGAAATCTTCTGGGATATTCCTAAACACTGTTGGTGTGGAATGGAACAAAAAAAGATTGGGCAATATTAAAGAAATGTAAAGAGTGGATTGCTGGTTGTGATTCTGGAGATAACCCAATGGAGGCATGAATGAATTCAGTCTTGTTAATATGAATGTAAAAAGAGCCCTGGTAGTGCAATGGTTAAGCGCTTGGCTGCTAACTGAAAGGTTGTCAGTTCGAACCCACCAGCTGCTCCGCAGGAGAAAAGACCTGGCAATCTGCTCCCGTTAAGTTTACAGCCTAGGAAGCTCTATGAGGCAGTTTTATAGGGTCACTATAAGTTGGAATCGACTCGATGGCACACAACAATAACAATATATATCTATTTTCTATGCAACCAAAGAATCATCCCATCTGTAAGAAAATAACTTCTTCTTAAAACTCAGATTAACCAGTGTGCCGACCCAGCTGCCACTCCAAGAAAGGAGTATTATACACATAGAACTAACAGACATGACTGATTAGGGACAGGGAGCTGAACTGCAGGGTTAAATTTTTAGTCCCACTCAGCAGCTTTGTCTGTGAGGATTTACAGGACAGGTGTTATGTTTACAGATTGCTGACTGCACATGTAAGAAGGTGGTGGAGGCAGCGTAAAAGATGGCAGTGCTAAAGCCAGAAACCTGGCCAGGTAATGCCTGTTCTGTATTCAGAATAGAAGACACCCTACGCCTTATAATCAGTGTCTTCAGTACCCTAACACAAGTGATTCTTGACTGGACATGCGGCTCTGTTGAGGGACTCTAAATATAGATGTTTTTGTCAATACCACTCAAATTGATTTTTCTCCCATATCTGGGGTAGTGGGGAGTAGCTGAACTGTCAGTTGTCCTTTTGATCCATAAGCACGAGTGGTCATATAAGGTAAACTGGTGGGGCACTTAGAGAAATTAGAGCAAGCCACAGTTAGTTCCTCAATCAATTCAGGAATTCCCAAGAACACCTTCACATACACATACCCAACTCTGTGAGACAGGGAGAGAGGGGGGAAGATTTTTACATGCTCTTGTAGAGCCAGGAATCATGGATCCCAAAATTACTTTTTCAGATTCTGGAGTGAGTTACAAACTTGTAGATCACATCCAGCCAAGGAAACTGCAAGGTCCCAGCGCCAGGACGCCTCTGGCAAAGCCTAGCTCAGGCTGCACCTTTGTGTGGGGCAGCAGTGTCACCTAGTGATGCTACAGTTCAAGTACAAGCTATTTTCTTGGGAAGCAAACAATTCAGTCAAACCATAGTAAGATCAATTATCCATTTTAATGAATGGGAGTAGTAGCATATGTAATCCCAAACTGAGGATAACCCCCAATTCAGTTTGTATTTAACCTGGAATGCATTCTGTGATTATGTAGCATTTGGGTTTTCCGTAAAGTAACAAGAGAGTATATTCCTGAGCTCATGCCAGGCAGGATAGAAGGGGTAAGTAGAAGAGGTTAGCAAGGTTAAGTGGGTGCTGGGTCTTTGTGTCAGTTCAGATTCTCCAAGAAGCAGACACCGAGATAGAAGTGTAAGAGATTTATTGGAGTTAACACCTGTGAAAGATAAAGGGCAAGGGAACAGGAGAAGTCAGGGAAAGCCTTCAGACTGCCATGTAGGTCTGACACCTGTGAAAGGAAGGGGGAAAAAGAAGAGCCTCAGATGCTGTGCAGCTCTGAAACGGCTTGGCCAACCCAACAGGGCAATTCAGTGCAAAGACTGTCCATAGAAAGTCCTGTACTAGCCAGAAAAGGGGTGCACCACTGCTGTGCTTGGTCATTGGCCAGGAGGGACCCTGCAGGCACCAGCAGCTGGAGCCCATCAGCTACCTACACTCCTTATGGCAGGTTCTCTCTTGAAGGGAGGTCTCAACAGCATACCTCCATGGCAGCCACGGACTGGCTTGGAAGCTCGCCCAAGATCACTTATTTACCTGAAGATCCCCACGTCCACACACGGAAACTATCAAAAACAAAGAAAGAAGAAACACTGTGGACTGATGCGTCTAAACTGATGAGTCTAAAGCCTAGCACTTGTTATCATTCCATTAACTAATGTAAACTAGAAGGAGGAACTCTTGAGCAGCACTTATTAATCTTATCTTTCTAAACAGCAAACTGCTTGCTATCAGCGGTGTGTTCTCTGCCCAGGAAACCAAATTCAATGCCCAAAACCTGGAATACCAATAGCACTTTAGCTGCTTTGTCAGGGATGAATCTGGGGTCTGAAAATGTCTATATCCTGCCCAAAGTATGAACAATGACCTACACCTGTGCTGATTTTTCCCCACTCGTAAATGGTCTTTGATGCTGTTGACCATGAGATGTCACTGCCCTGGCAATATGACTTGATCTCTGTGTTTAAAAACATTAGGGAACTTGCGCATAGAACATAGGAGTGCAGAGATTTTCAGAAATCCAATCTGGGCGTATTAAAAATCCTAGATAGCTCTGCAAGCATTGGCACAGTTTCCAAATCACAGTTAAGTCACAAAGGCACAGGATGCCTTGAATAAAAAATGCATGGAGCCTCTTGACAAAGGACATTGAAGAGATCTAAGGGTGGAAGAAAGCCCACTGTGGAAATAGAGAAAAGATGAGGAAGAGTCAAAAAAAGAAAAAAAAAAATGAATATACAAACTCTAAGGCTTGTCAAGGAAAGATAAGAGCAGCTGAGAAAGCAGAACGAGCTAACACAGCCAAAGAGGCCTTAGAGGCAAGGAAAATGGTATGGGGGGAGGGGGAGCATCGTCAATAAAGTGGCTGGACTAATAAATGAGGAGGGGAGTGAAATTAATGATGACTCTGAGTGGCAGAGATTCTGAGCTGCTCTTTTAAATTGGTCTTTAACAAGAGAAACAAAGAAAGGGAGCATAGATAATTAGGTAGTAATGAAGACCTTTAAATATAGGTGTTGAAATAAACCAGGTAAGGGAATACTTGAAAACATGGCACAATATGTAAATCAGTAGGTCCAGATAAGATGCATTCCACAACCTAAAGGGAATTAGTTAATGAACTTGCTGAACTACTGGCCATTATTTTCAGAAGCTCCAAGAGACCAGGGATTATAAAATGAAAATATTTGACCAGTCTTTTACCAAATTAAAAAAAAAAAAAAAAAAAAAAAGGCCTTGATAATTACTATACCTGCCACTATATACCCTCCTCACCTCACAGGGATGTTACAATGACAAAACTGGAGATGTTAAAAGCACTTGGAGGAAAATGCAAGGTGAGGGTGGGGTGGCTGATGGTGCTATGTATGATTGATGCTGATGGACTGGAGCTGGGGCATATATGGTCCAAAACCAGAGATAATACAGATAGTTGGCTTTTTGTGCACTGGACTGCATTTGGGTGCTGTATAATTCTATTTCTCTTTCTTAGACTGATATAAAATCAGTGTACATCCTCAGAGAGCAGAGCAAGAGAAAGTCATCATAAAGAAACCAGTTGCAGTTAAGTTGATTCTAACTCATGGCAATCCTGTGTGTGTCAGAGAAGAACTGTGCTCCATAGGGTTTTCAAAGGCTGATTTTTCTGGAAGTAGATGGCCAGGTCTTTCTTCTGAGGCACCTCTGAGTGGACTCCAACCTTCAACCTTTGGGTTAGCAGCCAAGCACACTAAGTGTTTACACCACCCTGGGACTCCAAAAGTCCTCATAATAGGTGCCAATCTATAGTGTTAAATTTTCCAAGGATAACTGGTCTCACCCCATCTGGAGCAAGGGAGAATGAAGAAAACAAAAGACACAAGGGAAAGATTAGTCCAAAAGACTAATGGACCACATCTACCACAGCCTCCACCAGACTGAGTCCAGCACAACTAGATGGTGCAACCACCGACTGCTCTGACAGGGATCACAGTAAAGGGTCCCGGACAGAGCTGGAGAAAAATGTAGAACAAAGTTCTAACTCACAGAAAAAAAAAGACCAGACTTACTGGTCTGACAGAGACTAGAGAAACCCCAAGAGTATGTCCCCTGAACACCCTTATAGCTCAGTAATGAAGTCAGTCCTGAGGTTCACCCTTCAGCAAAAGATTAGACAGGCCCATAAAACAAAACAAGACTAAGTAGGCACACCAGCCCAGGGGCAAGGATGAGAAGGCAGGAGGGGACAAGAAACCTGGTAATGGGGAAATCAAAAGTTGAGAACTGGAGAGTGTTGACATGTCATGAGGTTGGCAACCAATATTACAAAACAATATGTGTATTAATTGTTTAATGAGAAACTAGTTTGTTCTGTAAACCTTCATCTAAAGTACAATAAAAAAATTTTTTTTTTAATTTTCTGAGGATAATCCATAGATGCATAATGGAGTATAGGCAGAATCAAAAATCTCCAAGCTTTCCCTTGAACAGAGTACAAGTTATTCTTTATTTTAATCAAAATAAGTAATACAGTATTCTTGTAGGAAAAAAAAAACAGAAAATACAGCTAAACAATTTTTAAAAACCACTGCCATTGAGTCGACTCCAACTCATAACAACCCTATAATAATAACCAAATAATAATAACAAATCATCTGAAATCCTGCCACTGCTTATAAAATTTGGTGTGTTTGCATCCACAATTTTTCCCATGACAATAAATACCTGACATTATTTTTATAAAAATTGGATGGTATTATATATAGGATGGTCCATATACAGATTATATAACTCACCATAACATGCACACTTCCCATTATTTAAAATTGCTGCATAATTATTTAACCAATAACTTTTGAACATTTAGATTATTTCTACCTTTTTTTTTTTTTTTGCTATTACTGTAATTCTGCAGTTAACATCCTTAAACAGATATCTTCGTAAACTTATTGTATTCTTTCCTTCAAATAAAATCCTGTAAGGGGAATTGCCAAGTTAATTGTACTTTTTTAGAACTTTTGTTCCATAGCACTGAATTACTTTCTAGAAAGAAGGCAGTTAACATTCCACAAGCAATAAATGAAACTGTCAGTTTTCTCATATGCACCCCAACTGGATTTACTCTTTTTTTTAATCTTTCAATTCGGTAACATTTTTAAGATTCCGTAACAGTTGAATTTCAATTATTAGATAGAACAAAACACCTGAGGAAATTTGTGTGCTTTTTATCCTGGCCTTAAACTGTTTGAGGAATTACCTTTTCTTCTTCTTCTTCTTCTTTTTTTTTTTTTTTTGTTATTTTCTTTCTTTTTGAATCATAACGACATTGATATATTGATATATTTTTCATAAAGTTGAGTAACAAACTCAAATCTCACTATTAAGACGAACATAATTTGGAAAACAGTTCAGCACTATCTTATAAAATTAAATTTTTGCAAGCCTGTGAAACAGGTGTACACACTGGAGAAACACATGCATAGGAGCTTCAGGAGAATGCACGAGAATGTATACGGCAGTGCTGTACATCATAGCTGAGGAACTGCCAACAACCCAATTGTACATCTGCAGAAAATGGATCAATAAACTATGCCATATTCCCACAGTGGAATATCCTACAGCAGTGCAATGAATAAAGCACGGCTAAATGCAACCACATCCATGAATCTTGGAAACAACGGTAAATGAAAATAGCAAGTTGCAAAAGATTACAGACAGTATGATACAATTTTTATAAAGCTCAAAAGCAAACAATATATTGCTTAGGGATACATATACATGTGATAGAATTTTTTTTTTTTAATCCAATGAAGAATAAACACAAAATTTAGGATGGTGGTCACCTGTGTACGGGGAGACAGGGGTCAGAAGTATGGGACAGGGAGGAACACTTCGGTGTCACAATGATCAGTAATGTTTCAGCTGTGATGGAAGGATCACAGGTATTTATTTTGTTGTTATAAACTTACATATATGCTATAAGCATTTGTATGTATCCACTATTACATCTGTGGAGCCCTGGTGGCTCAATGCTTAAGAGTTTGGCTGCTAACCAAAAGCTAAGCAGTTCAAATCCACCAGCTGCTCCTTGGAAACCCTATGGGGCAGTTCCACTCCGTCCTGTAGGGTCACTATGAATCTGAATTGACTCAATGGCAATGGGTTTGTTTTTTTGTTTTTTAATTACATGTGTAAAAAATATTAAAGATACTATTGACCAGAGCCTACCAGTATCCTGCTCAGTATTTAGCAGATTTCATTTTCTATACATCAAATAGTGCTCTACTGTCCCCAAAGAGTATAAGCAGTTTTTCACTGCTAAAACCAGGCCAGATATCTTACTTGCTGGGTGCCTACACTGATAATACAGTGCAGAGCCTCTCTGGAGGGTTCCACAATTCCCCCCAAAGAAGTAGCTGTGCCCTCATACCTCAAATGGAGAATTCTGTCTCCTCTGGAGAATCAGGAAGGGAGAAAAAATGAACTAGAACTTAACAGCAGACACAATCTCGGGAGGAATTCTCTAGAGGCTCAACATTATAACCTTACCCTTTCTCATATACTTTTCTAAAAATACATGCCCAATTCTGGTAAATTCTTAGAGGAAAATAGCCTATTTTTAAAGGAGAGGTCCTAAATAGCTAAACCATTTTGCTTAAGCAATGAGCCAAGTCACTTCTAATGATGTTGTAACATTACTGGAAGTAAGAGATATATTTAAATAGTCTGTACATTACCTCAATAAATCACTTGAAAAATATTCTTGGATGTCCTAAATGTATTAGTAGTGGCATGTGCCTGACCTTTCTGGAAAAAGAAAGATAATGCCAGAACATTTTGGGAATAAACATTTATCCAAATTAGTAATCGGAACCTAGTAAAATTTTTTACATTTTCTTAACACCTTTAACTATACCCTATGCTTCAGAAACAATTTATTTTTCCCACCTTTCATAAAAGCAGCTAAGAAACACAAATTAATACAGAATCTGTCTGTGAAGTAGCAGGCATATGAGAGCAAAAATTTTTGATAACCCAATGAAAAATCAGATTATTGTCACAGTCTGGGATGTCCTATCAACTACCTGTATTATATCTGCAGCACAACTTTCTTATATTATGCTCCACTGCCTGAAAAAAATAATTATTATTATGTTGTCCTCCAGAGAGTGCTTCAGATTGAGGGATTCCAGGGAGAAGTTCTGTAGCTCCATCTCACCCATCTCCTCTGCCTCCCCACCCCACCGCTCTCTGGCTGTCTGTGTTTTTCCTAAGCCAGGCTCAATATCTTTCCTTCCCCTCCTTTCCGTCCCTACTCCTCTCCCTCCCTTCCCTTTATTATCAAACTTCTTGGAAAACATTCACACCACTCTCTCCTCCCAGAAACTCCTCAACAACCACAGTGTAGTTTCCGTCCTCTGTTCTACCAGCCGTGTGCTCGCTAAAATTGGCAGTAGCCTCCTAATCTCCAACATAATGGCCTGGTGTTCCTCATCTTGAATTTCTGCAGCATTCGACATCGTGGCCCCAGCCTCATTTTTCTGCCTTCTCCCCTTTGGTTTTCCTTCTGTGGGCTCCTTCTCCACCCTCTTTGCCAGCCCCCCATTCTGTCCATCCTTCCAGGCAGGACTGGCGCTCATACCCCAAACTGCACCCCTCTGATCCCACTGCTCTGACCATTGGGGGTTCTCATGTGCCACACGTAGTCACAGTGTCCTTGGGCAAGCTTGTCCCTTTGCCTGGCATGCCCTCCCTGGCCTTCCCATCTCCCCAATCCCCTTGCTTTCCACCTGCCCAAATCCCATTCATCTTCCAGGGACTGCCTTAAAGGGAAGGCAGCATGTAGTAGCTGAGGGGGTGGACTCTGGAGCCAGATGGCCTGGGTTCAAATCCAGACTCTGTACTGATGAGCTGTGTGACATTGGACAAGTTACTTAACCTCTCTGTGCCTTAGTTTCCTCAATTATAGAATGAAGATAATAATAGTATCTACCTCTAGGATTGTTGTAAGAATTAAATGAGTTAATAATATTTGTAAAGTCCTTAGAGTGGTGCCTAGCACACTGAGTACCATGTGTGTTTGTTTAAGGAAAAAAAAGTCACCTCTAAAATACTTTCCAAATGCCCAAGCTTTTAATCACCTCTTAAAAGCCAACTTATCACCATGTATTATATGTTTTTAGATAAGCGTCTCCCCCAGTACACTCTGAGCTCCCGGTGCAGAGACCCTGTCCCAGTCACCTCTATATCCCAGCCTGGCACATGTAGCTCTCAGTAAATGTTTGTTGAATGAGCAGGAGATTGTAAGGGATGAGTTTTCCATGGCTACAGATCTTAATGGCAAATTAGAAAGCGTGAGCCTAGAATTTCCTTGGGAGGTATTTTGTCAAGGGGTGAGGTAGGGGTATTGCTAGGCATCAGCACTTCCCATTCCTGTAGGTTTTTCAGCCCAGTAAACTGATCAGGTGACAGGAGTCATAATAGGGCGTGGCTCAATTAATCCAAACCAGTATGGCACACACTGTACCTTTCTGTATTACATCATTTGAGTTTTATTTTCCATCCTTCATGCCTGTTTCCCTCTCTGTGTGTAGTTAATGAGCTTTACATTTAAAACATGAAAAGCCAGTAAAACATGAAAATCACAAATCAACAGTGCTTTGTTCAAGAATATCCCATTTAATCAAGAAACCTTCCCAAGTACTGCACTCAATTCACCCACCAGGTGCCAGGTGGCAATAGGTGCTGTAGGGAGAGGCCTTGAAGAATGTAAGTGAAAAAAGCTGTGCTTCCTTCCCTTGGGGGAGCACAGTGCACATACAATTGGAATACATCATTTCCCTCCTAAGCAAGCATCTTTAGAAATCAAAGATATTCCCATAACCCACTAATGTATTCATACCTTTAATTAGCCAAATCAAGCATATAACTTGGTAAAATCTCTCACCTTTTTTGCTCCTTTCAACTAATTTCTGAACATTTCCTTTTCTAGTAAGCTTTCACTGCATCACAAGTAGTGATGAGATGACCGATATTAACCCATTGTTGGTTAAACAAAGTACATCAGTGACTGATAGCAGTCTATATTATTGGAGTTTGAAAAGGGTCCTATCCTATGACGAAAACATTTAGCATTTGCCTAATGAGACCATTCTTGTATTTACAAAGGAAAAAAGACATTGTATTGAAACATTTCATGTTAATGATGGGCATGTTCAGCACTTTTCAGCTCACAGCCACATCTGGATGAGGCAGGTTTCTCAATATTAAATGCTGCAGTTGGGACCATATTCTTAGCGAGATGTCTGATTGGCTACTCCCCAAATATAACTTAAATTGGCTTAAAATAGAACAGTCACATGCTAACCCAGTAGCATTAGCAACTCTATTAAAAGCCAATTTCACATCCACACCAGAGGGAGTAAAAGGTAATTTGCTCATTATCAACACCCTCCGGCAGTGGAAGGAAATAACTGTTCGTCAAAAAGTATTTTCCAACATAACAATAGCAGCACCCATACGTAACCACCTCACTCTCCCTTCTCCACAACATGATCTCTGAAGAACAACTAGGGAAAAAAGAAAAGACTTTGAAATATAAATGGGTTTAATATTAGTAGTCTTCTCCCCCTCCACCTTCATCTCACTCTTCAGAGTTACAAATGAAATGTTTGCCAAACAATCCTATGGGATACAGGTTGGATACCACTACAGTAGAAATTGTTTAGACCATAATGGTTTCCAAGTCCTGACTATTCACTTTGACCATTCGACTTCAGTGCAACCAGTTGTATGTGGAGAGTTCTTGGAGCCCAATGTAACCAAATCTAATCTGCATACTCATGCAATTGTTGTTGTTAGGTGCCATCGAGTCAGTTCCGACTCTTAGCAAGCCTATGTACAACAGAACGAAACATTGCCAGGTCCTGCCATGCTCACGATCGTTGTCATGCTTGAGCCCACTGTTGCAACCACTGTGTCAATCCATCTCATTGAGGGTCTTCCTCTTTTTCGATGATCCTCTACTTTACCAAGCATGATGTCTTTCTCCAGGGACTGATCCCTCCTGGTAACATGTCCAAAGTATGTGAGATGTAGTCTTGCCATCCTTGCTTCTAAGGAGCCTTCTGGCTGCACTCATGTAGTGGTGGAAGAAAATGAACCATTTAGAAACACGGTATTGCCCCAGTAAAGCAGTGTTAAACCTCACTAACTACCAGTCTTCATTTAGTAAATATTTCTTCAAAAATGAAGTTCTTTTTCTTGGTTTATTGTTGTAGTTTAAGTGAAAGTTTACATTGCAAGTTAGTCTCTCATACAAAAATTTATACATACATTGTTATGTAACCCTAGTTGCTCTCCCTATACTGTGACAACACACTCCTCCTTTCCACCCCTGATTCCCCATGTCCATTCAACCAGCTCCTAACCCTCTCTGCCTTCCCATCTTACCTCCGGATAGAAGCTGCCCATTTAGTCTCCCGTATCTACTTGAACTAAGAAGCACACTCTTCACGAGTATCATTTTATGTCCCACAGTCCAGTCCCTTCTTTTTCTGAAGAGTTGGCCTTGGAGATTGTTTTAGTTCTGGGTTGACAGTCTGGGGACCATGCTTCCTGGGGTTCCTCCAGTCTCAGACCATTAAGTCTGGTCTTTTTACTAGAATTTTAGTTCGGCACCCCACTTTTCTCCTGCTCCATCAGGGACTCTCTGTTCTGTTCCCTGTCAGGTCAGTCATTGGTTGTAGCCGGGCACTATCTAGTTCTTTTGGTCTCTGGCTGATGAAGTCTCTGATTTATGTGGCCCTTTCTGTCTCTTGGGCTAATATTTTCCTTGTGTCTTTGGTGTTCTTCATTCTAAAAATGAAGTTCTTTTGGTCGCTTGTTTTAGTCAGTGCTTAGTAAACTTCTATTTAGTGTGTTTATATATTTAGATATAATATTATACTATTATAGTAACAAATTAACAAAACAGATTTCTTACCTACCACTCTGCTCAACTGAATATTTTTATTTGATAATAGTCATCTCCTAATTCCTGTCTAAGAAACCCTGGTCGTACAGTGGTTTAAGTGCTCGGCTGCTAACCAAAAGGTCAGTGGTTGGAACCCACCAGCCGCTCCATGGGAAAAAGATGGGGCAGTCTGCTTCTGCAAAGATTTCAGACTCGGAAACCCTATGAGGCAGTTCTACTCTATCCTATAGGGTCACTATGAGTCGGAACTGACTTGATGCCAATGAGTTTAATTGCTGTGTAACTCTGGGCCTTCCCCGTCTTTTTCCTACTTCAGCCTACCCTGTCTCCTACACATGGAGGCCAGGCTAACCTGGTAAAGCAATTCTTGATGTGCTACTCCCTGGCTCAATAATCTTCCATGAATCCCTACTGCTTCTAGCTAAATCACAGACTCCACAACCTAGAGTCTAAGACTCTTCACAATCCTACCTCTTCTACTATTCCAGTTCTAGCCATAAATTCTCATTTTCCCCCAATATCCTAGAATACAGCCCATTTTACCTATCAAAATCAAAGGCCAGATCAAATGCAACCATCTCTGTAAAATCTTCATTGGTTATTTCAATTGAAAGTGATCCACTGCACCTCTGAACTATTGTAGCCCTTTGGCATACTCTGCCACTTCATAGCTGTGGGTTAGGGAAGGCTTCCCCCAGAACTTGGAAATGAGAGAAAGATTGTTCCTGGGGAGCTGAACCATACCCAAAGTCACCTTAGCAAGACAGAACAGCTCTCAGGTCTGCAAAACCTGATTGGGCCGGAGTAGCCTATATAAGGAGAGAGCTTATCAATCTGAGGAAAGACTCCCTCCTCTGCTCATGATGCAGGAAAGGGAAAAAAGATAGTCACAGAGGGAAATGATATCTGTGCCCTCCAGGAGAGAGGGACATTGGCTAATAGACTGATAGTACCAGCCCCATTGTCAGGACCTTACTATCTGAAATAGTTACATGATTCTGTCCTAGCCAGTTGCCATTAAACACTGGCTTCTTTAAGTATTCCTTAGTTCCACTTCTCTGTCACCCTAAAAGATCTTTAGTTTCTGCTGTTGGTCTACCTACAGAGAGAGAGTGTGTTTTGGTCATGGGACTCAGTATCCTATTCCAGGTCCTCTGACAGTGAATTCTCACTGTAAATTAGTTAATTGACTCTTCATTCTTTCAATAAATATTATTGAGCATCTACTATGTTCCAGATAATTGGCTATTCACTTGCAATAAGATGGTAAGCAAAGAAACATAATCCCTAGATATATGTAGTTTAGAGTTTAGAGGGGTATATATAGATGAATAAGCCCACAATTCTAATATAGTGTGATGACCGCCCTGGTAGGGATGTGCAGGGGATCAGGATGGGAGCACATACTAGGAGGAAGAACTCAGACCTGGGGGGCCAAAGGAGACTTTCTGGAGGAAATGATATTTACCCTGAGTCCTCAAGGATCATCTGGAGTTAGCCAAGACATGATGGGAGGAGGAAGATGGAATGATTCATGTTGCACAAGCAACATGCGTAAAAGACTGAGAGTACGTCTCAGAAACTGAACATAGTTTAGATTAGTTGTGGTAGGGTATATGAAGAAGAGCAGGTATAAGCCTCAGAAACACAGGACACAGATCATGGAGGGCCCCATTAGCCCCATTGAGTTGTCTGTACTTCATCATGAGAACAATGGACTGTTTTTGAAAGGTTTTAAGCAAGCAAATGATGTAATATTATCTCTGGCTGTTGGAGGAATGGCCAGTGGCATTGGGGATGAAGAAAAGGGGCCAATAAGAAGTTTCTTTAGGAAGTACAATAGGCAGGAATGGGTGAGTGATGGGATGAGAAGACTGGAAGTTGAAGTAAGAGATAAAAAGAAAATTCAAACTGGCACTTGGATTTCTGGGCTTGAACAAATTCAGTAGGGTAGCATCACTGAGGCAGCAGACAGTCATGGTTAAGAGCACAGATTTCGGAGCTGGGCTAACTGGGTTTGGATCCCTGCTTTACCACTTACCACTGTGTTGTCTTGGGCAAGTTACTTAACCTCTCTGTGCCTCAGTGTCCTCATCTATAAAGAAGATAACCATAGTACTTATATCATAGACTTGTTACGCAGATTAAACAAGTTAATAGTGAAGTGCTCAAAATAGTGTCTGGCATATAATAAATGTTAGGTATTTGTTAAATGAACAAAATAGGTAACACAGGAGGAGACGCAGGTTTGAAGTAAAGGATTATGAGTTGAGTTTGGGAGATGCTGAATTGCAGAGATCTATGGGACAATCAAGTAAAGCTGTTTAGAAGGCAGTTGTGTATACAGATCTGGAGTTTCAAATGGAGGTCTGTGCTGGAGATTTTGATTTGGGAGCAGTCCTCAAATGAATGGTAACTGAAACCAGGACATTGGATAGAATGAACCAGAGAGTATGTAAAATGAGAAAGGGGAAGACAAGACAAGGGGACCACTTCAGGAATGGGCAAAAGAAGAGGCATTTGCCAAGGAAACTGAGGAGCAGTCAGAAAAGTAAGGGGAAAACTAGGGGAGGGGCTCAGAAACCAAGAGCAGACCGTACTTCAAGAAGGAAGAAGTAGCCACCGGTGTCAAGTGCTGCTACCAATTTGTCAGGTACAATAATGACTAAAGGAGCCAATTGAATCTGACAACAGAAGTTTGAACTAGGCCAACCAGAGTTGCTGCTGTGTGGGGATGGGGGCTGGGATTGGAGGTGGCAGAGGAATGTAGAGAGACAGCAAAATTAGACAACTCATTTGTAAAGACCTGTGATGAGGAGGACGGAGGAGAGGGAACAGAAGGTAGATGGAGGTGGTCAGGAGAGGGAGTTTTTGTGGGTTTTTTTTGGGGGGGGGATGTAATAAGAAAAGATACTTGAACACGTTTAACTACTAATGGGACTTTTCACCATAGGCTTTATTAGGAAGCAGATGACATGCTCAAATTGAGCAATTTCCTAAAGGGACTAGGTCTAAAGCTGTGGGCAAGGTATAAGGAAGCTACAGGGTATGGTGCAGTGCCCAGGTGTAGTAAGAGCCTCAAGGACTAGGCAAGGCAGTAGAGCTGAAATGGACAGCAGAGCAGCTATGTAGAGAGGGTCCCTGACAGGAGTGACCAGCATCTTATCACTCCTGGGGGCCTTGCAGGGTGGGATCTGAGGAAACACATGCCAATATGGCACAGTCCTATCTCCCTCTGGTCTCCCTGGGATGCTCCACATTGGCCAGACCCAACCAGAAGAGGAAGATCCTCAACAAGATGACACAGTGGCTGCAACAATGGGTTCAAACATAGCAACAATTGTGAGGATGGTGCAGGACCAGACAACATTTTGTTCTGTTATACATAAGGTCACTATGAATCAGAACAGACTAGATGGCAACTAACAGTGACAACCAGGAGCCAGAGAGCAAGGGAGCCAGTTGATGCAGAGCCCAGAGTTGACCCCGTGGGACACAGAGCAAAGGGGAGAAGAGCAGAGAGCAGATCTGAGGGACAAAGGGAAACCCAGCCCAAAGCCTTTTTACATTTTTGAACCATGTGCCTATATTACATACTCAAACGTTTGAATTTTTAAAATGCTAATAAGAACCATTAGAGAGGGAGAGGTCACAATTACAAGGTAGCTCACCCCATGAGGGAGGGAAGTGGGTTGTTTTATGGTGCCGGTATTCTGGTAGTTATATTCCTCATTGTACATTTATATTCCATCTAATGTATATTGGATTCTCAGCCCTTGTTGAATTAATAAATAAATTAATATTTATAGCCTCTATTTTTCTCTTCCTTCGTTTTTGGAACTATTCATTGAGAGCAAATTTTTTCTACTATCACCTAACCTCTTGACTATTGGAAGTGACTGAGATGTATCTCTCTTCTCCTAGAATTCTGTCTTAGTTATCTAGTGCTGCTATAACAGAAATACCACAAGTGGATGGCTTTAACAAACAGAAATTTATTCCCTCACAGTATAGGAGGCTAGAAGTCCAAATTCAGGGCGCCAGCTCCAGGGGAAGGCTTTCTCTCTGTCAGCTCTGGAGGAAGGTTCTTGTCATCAGTCTTCCCCTGATCTAGGAGCTTCTCAGCGCAGGGACCCTTGGTCCAAAGGACGTGCTCCACTCCTGGCTCTTCTTGCTTGATGGTAATGAGGTCCCACCTCTCTCTGCTCATTTCCCTCTTTTATATTTCAAAAGAGACTGGCTCAAGATACAACCTAATCCTGTAGATTGAGTCCTGCCTCATTAACATAACTGCCTCTAATCTTGCCTCATTAACATCATAACCAAAAAAAAAAAACCAAACTCATTGCTATCAAGTCGATTCCAACTCATAGTGACCCTATAGGACAGAGTAGAACTGCCCCATAAGGTTTCCAAGGAGCAGCTAGTAGATTTGGACTGCCGACCTTTTGGTTAGCAGCCATAGCTCTTAACCACTGTACCACCAGGGCTCCCTAATGGCATCACAAAGGTTAGAATTTACAACCCATAAGATAATCACAACAGATCACAAAATGGTGGACAACCACACAATACTGGGAATCGTGGCCTAGCCAAGTTGACACACATTTTTGGGGGAACACAATTCAATCCATAACATACCTTTGGGTTATGCCAGTGACCATAAGGAGAACAGGTCTAGTTTAAAATATGGACTCATAAGAGTCAGGAAGTGACTTCAAAAGAAGTTTCTAGCTATAGCACAATTAGTAAGAATGATTTCTTTTATTATGATTATAAACATTTATTTAACAAAACCTGCTACAAAAGACTATATCATCTAAGCTAATATATGTTGTCTATGCTCTCATCGGAGCCCTGGTGGCACAGTGGTTAAGAGCTCACTGCTAGCCAAAAGGTTGGCAATTTGAGTCCACCAGCCACGCCCTGGAAACCCTATGGGGTAGTTCTACTCTGTCCTATAGGGTCGCTATGAGTCAGAATCAACTCAGATGGCAACAGGTTTGGTTTGTTTTTTTTAATGCTATCATCTTTATACGTTTCTATAGCAGATTTAGCCAATGATTTATTTCAAATATAATCAATTCATTACAGAGATTAGCACAATAATCACTGATAATAATAACCATTCTTTCATAAGGAAAGCTGATGTTCACATGTTCATAGCAGTTCACCTTTGGGTTTTGCAACCTGAATAAATCTTTAATCTCACAAAGTAGGACCAGCAATGTAATAGTCTTTGAATTCTTGGGTTGGCTTTTCCAAACACAGTGAAGGAATTGTTTTGTGACCGTTCATCTCAGAATTCACTAGCATCTCATCCTCTAATTAGGGCTTCAATTCATTGGCTCCCCAGTTCTTGAAACAGAATACCCAAATGTGGAAGTCAGTCTAACCCATGTGAATACCTGCACATTGTATTATTTATCTCTGATGGAAATAGAGGACATAATAAAGTATAGAAATTTTCATAATATGAAAAGAAGGTTGCTCACGGGCAAATCATTTGAGGAAATCAGAATTAAGCTTCAGCCCAATTTCTCTTTCTTGTGAATAATGGGATTAAGAGGAGGAGAAAAAACAGGCCTCAGAGAACATCAATGGCAGCAATGAGAAAACCAAGTGAGTCACAGAAATTAATGTGCTGAGGTGACATGTAGCCCAGAAATGCAGGGTTTAGAATCTTTCTAAGAGTTGATGTTTGAGAGCTGGACAGCATGATGGGAAGAAAACTCATGAAGGAATAAGAAGAAGCCATAGATAGCTAAGAACTTAAAAAAAAAAAAGAAAAAGCAAAAGACAAAAGACAAAATCAAGAGGAAGTGTGCAGTACCCCCTGGCGCAAGCTGTTTCCCAAAACGTGCACTCCCAGGAGGGCTTGGTAATCCTTACTGAGTAATTTTAATTTTTTAAAGAGTCACTCCCACATACTACAGTGCACAGGAATTTTTTCATTTCTTCTATTCATTTTGGGGACAGAAATTCCCTTTGAAGGCTCCTTGTTATCGGAAGCACGGGAGCACTGAGGTTTCACCCGGTTGGCTTCCCTCCCTCGTTGCCACTTGTGCAGCTGATGCGCTCTTAGTTACAAAGCACTGGATTGCTGCTGCCTTCAGTCAATCCGTTTAGCCGAAGGCCTCTGATTTGTTCACATTTACTACAACACATACAGAGGGCTGGAGAATTTTTTTTTTTTTTTTTTAATATTGATCTGGTGCTTTAAGAGGGGAAAAAATCTCCTTGGCTGTCTAAACACTATTGATCCCTGCTTGGGAGTCGCAGCAGAAGTGTAGAAAGGGCATGGATGAATTGAAATTTCATTTCCGACAACTTGTTCCTGTTATTTTTACCCTTTTGGATGGGGAGAAACACGTTGCTGCGGCTTCAGTCAATGTGGTCGATAGCTCCTCTGAGAAACTCAACACAGCTTCTGCCAGGGGTTTGGCAATGAGACATGATGTTGGATTTAGAGTGGATGAAACTGAAGGATGCTGGTGGAAGCTGTGAAGTCTTAACACCAACCAGAGGCAGAGTTATGAGGTTGCTATGACCTACTGGAGTTGTGGCTTTGGAGAAAAGAAGGATTGTGGAGACTAAGAACACTCCCATTTGGAAAGGCTCTGAGTATTTACACAAGAAGATTCACCACGATGTTGGCACCTTGCTCTGACTCTTGGCTGGCTTTCTGTAACAGCCCAGGGAGTGCTCCTTTCAAGCCAAAGCTAAATCTCAGGCCTCAAAGGGGAGCAATATGTTGAGCTATTACAGGAGGTTGCATGGAACTGTGCAGAAAAGGACGGATGCAGAAACTAGCTAGTCGGGACCCTGGGTGTACATCTGCAGCCAATGGCCCCACCTTGAACACAATGAGTAGGAGATGTGGTTTGGTGCCAACAGCACCAGCTTTGTTCTTACTTTTATTAGATCTTCAAAGAATACAGGAAAGAACCAGGCTCCCTCTTATTAATGGCAACATCTGGCATTTATGTGACCATGTAGCTTTGATGCTTGAGGATCCCAAAGCCCTTTACAACCTGCTGTAGTGCTAATGGCCATAGCCACAATCATACAGTAAATGTGGCCAAATACTCCCCATCCTGGTTCCCTCTTCTCAGTTTTGCAGTGAGTGGGACAGCTCTGCCTGCTGGAAGGAAAGATACCAGTTTGGATCCCAAGCACGCCTTTTGTGTCATTTTTTGCAAAGTTTGTTCGGTACTGCCTTCTTTTTTTTTTTTTAACTAAAATATTTCATAACCATTCTTAATAAACAGTACTGCATTAACATTTCCAAATATTGTATGTGCTCATTTCTGCCCATTGTCCCCATCCCCGCCCCCGGCCCCCGCCATTCTAAAGAAAGATGGAAATGTTCTCTACTGGGAGCCAAGAATCTGCATTGTGGATGAGGTTGCAAATTCAGACACAATAAACAGAATTAAGAAAAACTGAGCTGGCATTCGACAGAAATTGTAAAATGACACACAGAAATGTTGCTCTTGTGGAAATTACTGATATTAAAATATAAATCAGTGTCTTGTGTTTCCCGTAGCACCAGGGGCTCTATTAGGTTATGCAGTTTGATTGCTGAGCTGAACCTTAGAGACCTGACAGTTCAGTGCTGAAGTTATCACAAAGTATTTAACCCTTCTTCTGCTGAAGAAAGGCACCTTGGCAAAGGCCTTTACTTTTTCATTGAACCCTTGGAAACCCAAGAGAAGGTAGAGGGGACAAAGCCGGGGGTGGGGGTTAAAGGATATTGAAAAATTCTTTCTCAAGACGATAGTCTTGTTGCATAGTACCAGGCAGACGGCAGTCAAGGGAAACTCAGGAAGCAGATTTTGTGCTGGAGAGAGCAAAAAAGAAAAGTCTATTAAAGTTTTTTAAATATTACCCCTGTAACACATGTTATTTATTTAATTCCCATAACAACCCCATAAGGTGTTGTTAGGTACGTTTGAGACGTTTGTTTGTTCTTCTGGCAGTCAATGGTATATCCAATATTCCTTGACAGCACCATAATTCAAAGGCATCAATTTTTCTTCATTCTTCTTTATTCATTGTCCAGCTTTCACATGCATATGAGGCAACTGAAAATATCATTGCTTGGGTCAGGCCCATGTTAGTCCTCAAAGTGACATCTTCGGTTTTTAACACTTGAAAGACGTCTTTTGCAGCAGATTTGCCCAGGGCAATACGTCGTTTGATTTCTTGACTGCTGTTTCTATGGGCATTGATTGTGTATCCAAGTAAAGTGAAATCCTTGACAACTGTAATCTTTTCTCCATTTATCATGATGTTGCTTACTGGTCCAGTTGAGAGGATTTTTGTTTTCTTTATGTTGAGGGGTAATCCATACCAAAGGCTGTAATCTTTGATCTTCATCAGTAAATGCTTCAAGTCCTCTGTGTTTTCAGCAAGCAAGGCTGTGTCATCTACATATCACACGTTGTTAATGAGTGTTCCTCCTATGGCGTTCTTCTTCATACAGTCCAGCTTCTTGGATTGTTTGCTCAGCATACTGATTGAATAAGTATGGTGAAAGGATACAGCCCTGACAAACACCTTTCCTGATTTTAAACCACACAGTATCCCCTATTCTGTTCAAACAACTGCCTCTTGGTCCATGTACAAGTTCATCATGAGCACAATTAAGTGTTTTGCAATTCCCATTCTTCACAATGTTATCCATAATTTGTTATAATCCACACGGTCAAATGCCTTTGCATAGTCAATAAAACACAGGTAAACATCTTTCTGGTATTCTCTGCTTTCAGCCAAGATCCATCTGACATCAGCAAAGATATCCCTCGTTCTACATGCTCTTCTGAATCCTGCTTCAATGTCCGGCAGTTCCCTGTCGATGTACTGCTGCAACAGTTTTTGAATTCTCGTCAGCAAAATTTTACTTGCCTGTGATATTAATGATATCGTTCAATAATTTCCATATTCTGTTGGCTCATCTTTCTTTGGAATGGGCATGTATATGGATCTCTTCCAGTCGTTTGACCAGGTAGCTGTCTTCCAAATTTCTTGGCATAGACAAGTGAGCGCTTCCAGTGTTGCATCCATTTGTTGAAACATCTCAGTTGGTATTCCGTCAATTCCTGGAGGCTTGTTTTTCACCAATGCCTTCAGTGCAGCTTGGACTTCTTCCTTCAGTACCATCAGTTCTTGATCATGTTACCTCCTGAAATGGTTGAACGTCAACCAATTCTTTTTGGTACAGTGACTCTGTGTGTTCCTTCCATCTTTTAATACTTCCTGCGTTGTTCAATATTTTCCCCGTAGAATCCTTCACTATTGCAACTCGAGGCCTGAATTTTTTCTTCAGGTCTTTCAGCTTGAGAAATGTTTTAATTTTCTTCAGCCTCAACTTGAACTCGCACATGAGCAATTGATGGTCTGTTCCAAAATCAGCCCCTGGCCTTGTTCTGATGATGACATTGAGCTTTTCTGTCGTCTCCTTCCACAGATGTAGTCAGTTGATTCTTGTGTGTTCCATCTGGCGATGTCCATGTGTATAGTCGCCATTTATGTTGTTTGAAAAAGCTATTTCCAATGACAAAGTCATTGGTCTTTTAAAATTCTGTCAGGTGATCTTCGATGTTGTTTCTATCAGCAAGGCCGTATTTTCCAACTACTGATCCTTCTTTGTTTGCAACTTTTGCATTCTAATCACCAGTAATTATCAATGCACTTTGATTGCATGTTTGATCAATTCCAGACTGCAGAAGTTGGTAAAAATCTTCAATTTCTTCATCTTTGGCCTTAGTGATTGGTGAGTAAATTTGAACAGTAGTCTTATTAACTGGTCTTCCTTGTAGGTGTATGGATATTATCCTATCACTGACAGCGTTATACTTCAGGATAGATCTTGAAATGCTCTTTTTGACAATGAATGTGACACCATTCCTGTTCAATTTGTCATTCCCAGCATAGTAGACCATGTGATTGTCTGACTCGAAATGGCCAATACCAGTCCATTTCGGCTCACTGTTGTTGTTAGGAGACATCGAGCTAGTTCTGACTCATAGTGACCCTATGTACAACAGAACAAAACACTGCCCAGTCCTACACCATCCTCATAATCATTGCTGTGCTTGAGCCCACCATTGCAGCCACTGTGTCAATCCATCTCATTGAGGGTCTTCCTCTTTTTCACTGACCCTCCTGGTACGTGACCATCATGTACCAAGCATGATATCCTTCTCCAGGGACTGGTCCCTCCTGATAACATGTCCAAAGTGAGTGAGATGAAGTCTCACCATCCTCGCTTCTAAGGAGCATTCTGGCTGTACTTCTTCCAAGATACAGTTGTTCATTTTCATATCACTAATGCTTAGGATATTGATCTTCAAGTGTTCCATTTCATTTTTGACAACTTCTAATTTTCCTAGATTCATACTTTGTACATTGCACGTTCTGATTATTAATGTTTGTTTGCAGCTGTTTCTTCTCATTTTGAGTTGTGCCACATTCAGCAAATGAAGGTCCCAAAAGCTTGACTCCATCCACCTCATTAAGGTTGACTCTAGTTTGAGAAGGCAGCTCTTCCCTAGTCATATTTTGAGTGCCTTCCAACCTGAGGGGCTCATCTTCTAGCACTATTACAAACAATATTCTGCTGCTATTCATAAGGTTTTCACTGGCCAGTTTTTAGAAGTGGATCATCACGTCCTTCTTCTTAGTCTGTCTTAGTCTGGAAGCTCTGCTGAAACCTGTCCACCATTGGTGACTTGCTGGTATTTGAAATATTGGTGGCGTAGCTTCCAGCATCACAACAACATGCAAACCACCACAGTATGACAAACTGACAGACGAGCTGTGGACCCTGCAAGGTAAGTATTATATTCTCATTTTTTTCAAGTGAGGAAATCACTTCAGTCAAAAGGTTAGCTCTACCAACAAGTATATGAAAAAGTGCTCAACATCATTAGCCATCAGGGAAATGCAAATTAAAGCCACAATGAGATACCACATCACAACCACAAAGATGGCTATAAAAAAAAAAAAAAACAGAAAATAACAAATGTTTACAAGGGTGTGGAGAAATTGGAAACCTCATACATTGCTGGTGGGATGGTAAAATGGTACAACCACTGTGAAAAACAATTTGGTGGTTCCTCAATAAGCTAAACATAGAATTACCATGTCGTTGTTTTTGTTAGGTGCCATCGAATCAGTTCTGACTCACAGCTACCCTATGTACAACAGAACAAAACACTTCCCAGTCCTGTGCCTTCTCACAATCGTTGCTATGTTTGTAGCGACTGTGTCAATCCATTTCCTTAAGGGTCTTCTTCTTTTTTGCTGACCTTCTACTTTACCAGGCATGATGTCTTTCTCCAGGGACTGGTCCCTCCTGATAACATGTCCAAAGTATGTGAGATGAAATCTCACCATCCTTGCTTCTAAGGAGCATTTTGGCTGTACTTCTTCCAAGGCAGATTTGTTCATTCTCCGGCAGTCCATATGACCCATCAATTCATCTCCTAGGTATATACCCCATAGAATCGAAAACAGGTATTCAACAAATACTTGTGAATATTGCTGCTATGAACATCTGTGTACAGTAGCCAAAAGGGAAACAACCCAAATGTCCATCCGTTGATGAATGGAGAAGCAAAATGTGTTATATCCATACAATGGAATATTTTTCAGCCATAAAAAGGAATGAAGTACTGATACATGGTAACCCTGAATGGGGGATGGGAGATAGGGAGTGACTACTTAATGGGTATGGGATTTCCCTTTGGGGTTGATCAAAATGTTCTGGAACTCTATAGTGGCAATGGTTGCACAACATTATGACTGTACCAGTGCCACTGAATTGTGCCCTTTAAAATGGTAAATTTTATGTTACATGTATTATACCATGATTTTAAACATATTATGTATGTGAGCCCTGGCTCCTTGTAGAAGTGGCTGGGGCAGGGAAAACACAAGATGAGCCTGGAAAATCTTGTAGTGCCAGAAAGTAAGAAAGTGTTCAAGAAAGGATGAGGGCTTGCTGAAAGGGCACAGGAACCAACCTGAAAGAGTTCCCAATGGCCAAAGCTGGAACAATTTGAGCAACAAAATAAATAATAATAGTATTAGGTTATAATCCATAGAAAATACATATTCATGAATCTGTACTGATAAAATAATTCATTAAATGGAGGAGAAGGGACAGCTCTCCTTTGTAGAAGAATTCCAATGAATAAATGTAGGAAGAATAAAAGAAATACAAACTCACTACTAGAACACCACAATAATAATTATTGCAAACACAGACTACCTTGATAAAATAGTTAATATCTGAGGAGAAACAGAATATTTATATTCTCTTAAATAATCTCCCCCAAGATATTTATGGTAAAATAGTAACTCTATAGTAGATAAACCCAGAAGAAACAAGCATAACCAAGTGACAAAGTTAACATCACCAATAATAAGATATATTGACAACATGTACCCCTGATACGATACACTGAGAAGGACATATCACTTCTGTGGTAGTCTTGCCAAAAATGTATAACCTTAATCTAAGCATGAAAAAACATCAGACAAAGCCAAATTGAGGGGCATTCTACAAAATAACTGACTAGTTCTCTTCAAAAACATCAAGGTTATGAAAGACAAAGAACAACTGAGGGACTATCACAGATGAGAGGCAACTAAGGAAACATGACAACTCAGTGCAATGTAAGACGCTGAATTAGATCCTGGAACATGAAAAGAATATTAGTGGAAAAGCTGGTGGCATCCAAATAAAGCCATAGTTTAGTTAATAGTGTTGTAGCAATGTTAATTTCTTAATTTTGATAATTATATCATCATTAGGCAAGATGTTAACATTAGGGGAAGTTAGGGAAAGGGTGTACAGGAACTCTGTACTTTTTACCAATTTTCTGGAAATCTAAAATTATTTCAAAAAGGTCTGTATGTTCCTGTTCTTTCACCGGAGTAAACTACTACCATCTTTGAAGAGAGACAAAGAAAATCACAAATAGCCATAAACAAAACAAACTGAAACCCTCTGAATTAGGCAGGGGAAAAAAAGGGGAATTGGAATATATGCAAGAGAATTAGACCCTAGTGGGATCTATGAGATGGGGCCAAACTGGAGGGAAACAATAGAACTCCCAGATACTGTCACTGATTCAGGGCAGAAAGGACTTTTGATCAGTACCAGGGCTGGGAGTCAGGAAAGTCAGCAAGACCCTAGCATCCTATCCCTTTCCTCTCAATACTTTATCAGGCAAAAACTTAGAATGGTGGTAGGGCAGGTGTACGAAGAGAGGGCCTAAGACTGCTCTCACTTGACTGTGTCAGGGGCATAGAGGAACATCCTCCAAGAGTGAGACTCAAAGCCCACAGGATGAAGAAGATGCAGTATGTGTGGCCTCTTGACCAGGACACAGACATTTCAGCACACTGCAGTCACGAGATGCCCATAACCATGGACCAGAAGCCACCCCTAATGCCAAGATCCTGCCTAGGACCCCTAAACTTAGGCACACTCTGGAGAGACCTACAGAGGTAGAGGGAATCATGAACTAATTCATTTTTAACCTAAACATGATGGAGCTTTTCAGAAATAACTAAGATTATGTTTTCTGCCATTTAGTGGGAATGGGACTCAATAAAGAAGTTGAATGATAGAAAAACAAAGTGACTTTTTCTTTGAACACTTGAGTTCATACCTGCTACAGTCACTGGTGACCCATGTGAGATGCAGTGCTAGGTGTTTCTTAGGAATCTGTAAGGTCCTGACTGGGGAGGCATAAAACATCACTCAGTGATCTGACTGGGTTTTTGTTTTCACTACAATTGTTCTTTCATGGGCACAGCTGTCACCAAGCGAAGACCAGCTAGGAAAGAAGAAGGCAGAATTTATGAACACAAGAAACCAGTTGTCTGGGCAGGTGCAGCAGAATCAGAGATGCCCATGGAGGAGATGAAGCATAAGGAAATGATGGTCTCATCAGAGATGCACAAGACAGCACAGAAGGTAGAAGAGGGGGACATGAACAAAGTCCTAGGCCCAGAGAAATCGGTATCCATGGATCAGGTAGAGAGTCACTCCCTCTGTGATAAGTTCCCCCCATTGCAAAGCATTCATCCAGTCATATTTCTCATAGTATTGTAAAGGGTCACAGGATATTTTATGAAGCATTTTTGTCCCTCAAAGCACTCTTCCTTATCCATCTAGTGAATATTACTGGCAAATGCATCTAAAATTTATCATATAACCCTTCCATTTTTTTTCATTATAAGCACTTCCAAATTGCCTGCTGTTGTTAATGATTCGTAGGATTCCATATCTTCTTCATGGAACAAAATTCAGCTCTCTATTTTTGCTCTGACTTATTTTACTTAGTAAAGTCCAATATATTTTTATGCAAATATTAGCGCATATGCCTTCTATTTTTAAAAATATCCTCCTTCCCAAAGCTTTTGGCCCTTGTACCTTTAGCTGTATAATAACTCCACTGTAGATGAAACGATCATAATCTAGAAAAACATTTTTCTGTCTTTTTGACAGGATTTCATTTGATTTAGGAATCACCTCCTGACTACCCAGGGTCTGCCTGTAGATAAATATTCTCAAGGATACCTTTGTTCCATTCTAATTTTTGTATGATGCTTGGGTTGAGTTCATTGTTCCTACTAAAGAACGATGCCTATTATGGTAGAACATGGAATCAGTAAACCTTAGATCTGAGAAAGACCATAAAGGCCATCTAGTACAACCTCCTTAGTTTACAGAGGCAAGAACGAAGACTCAGGGAGATGAGTGCCTTCCTTAAGGCCACTCCTCATATTAGGTGCTGAACCATCTAATTTGGTGGTATAAAGCCCTGTTTTATGTCATATTCCTTTTTAATCTTCTCTCTTTCCTGGTGTGGAAATCATTTGTGATGTTCACCAGTATTTCCTTTGGGTCACATAGGATGAGGGTAGGTATGGCCATGTGACTTGCTTTGGCCAATGAAATATGAGCAGAAATGAAGTGTGTCACATCCACTTTGAGAACCAGTTTGTAATTTGCCAAGTTCCCTTTCTTATGCCATGGCAACAGACAACATACGAGATGATAGAGTTTCCACCGAGGACAGTGAGGAGCAGAGTGAGGATAATATGGAGCCCCAGTTGACTCATATAGGTCATGTAGTATAGGTTGACTCATACAGGTCAAGTGAGAAATAAACCTTCATGTTTTTTAGGCCATTAAGATTTGGGGGTTGTTTGTTACTGCAACATAATTTAGCCTATTTCTAGTGGGCAGCCCAAACTACATCATCATTCCCATGATACATCTCTGTGCATGAAGCCTTAAGAGGGTAAACAATGCTGCAAATCAGAATACAACTCCATAAAACATTCCAAATTCCAAGTATCACCCACATTCTTTCTTCCTCTTGGCTCATTTTAGGGGTTGGGGATGTGATTCATTATAGAGGATGAGCATTTTGATAGCTTCTCATTCTTGGAACTATTCTGCAGGTAAGTGTCTGGTGGACATTTCCTCTAGTCTTAGAGTTAAAAACATAATGAATTAAATTATTTTAATAAGTTCAGTGCACTATGACCCCAAATGCTCATCCTGTACTTATACACACATACATGAGCAAAAACCTTTGGTTTTCTTTGAGACTTTTTATCTAGGTCATTCTCAACACTTTACTAGTTTCCTAACTTTATAAGTACCAACATTAAGGGAAATCACTGCTTCAAAAACATCCCATCATCAGATCTTTTCAAATCAATAGTAATAAATTAATGGAAACTCTTCACAGAATAGTAAAAGAGCCTGGGTGACCTTAGATAAGTCACTTAGCCTCTCTGGACCTGTTTCCTCCTCTGTAAAATCAGGATAGTAACAGTACCTGCCTTGCAAGGTTATTGTGAGGATGAAGTGGGGTCAGACACATAGAATGGTTAATACAGTGCCAACTTCATAATTGGTGCATAATATTAACTATATTTGAGCCATAGAATACTTAAAAATCTAGAAAGTAAGATCAGTTCAGATCTTTCACTTTCCAGGAAGGGTAAATTGAGAAACTATTTGGTTCAGAGTAGTGGTTTTCTGGAAAAGATGTAAAACCATGGTCCTGTCTCCCCGGGGAAGATTTTATCACACTTCTGAAAACCAAGACAGATGGGTAGGCAAGTAGGTATTGCTAACAGTTTAGGAAAACTTTCCAAACCCCATACTGAGAGCACAGATCCAGATAGGAAAATCTTTAAAGGGCCAGGCTCATTTATACTTTTTTCACCTTAAACACTTGGACTATTTCAGGTTTATAACAAAGCTCAGAAAATCCTAAGGCTTAAAGAGGAGTTGAGAGCTGTCAAGGAAGTGAAAGATGAGGTAAGGCTCCTAATTCCTCTATGTAAAAAGAATTGAACCTTTGTTACAGGTGACTGCTTTCAAGTATCACGAGTCAGAATTCCACTAGTAAGCATTACGAACAATCACCGTCAGAGGGGGGCAGCAGAGCATAGTGTTTAAGAACCCAGACTCCAGTCATGGGCCTGGGTCCATTTCCAATAGCAGTATGATATTGGGCACATTACTTACCCTCTCTGAATTTCCTTTACCTAATCTAGAAAAAGGAGCCCTGGTGGCACAGTGATTAAGCACTCGGCTGCTAACAAAAGGGCAGCAATTCAAACCCACCAGCTACTCCGCGGGTGTAAGATGTGGCAGGCTGCTTCCATAAAGATTACAGCCTTGATCAATGTCGCTAAATGGTACATGTAGAAACTGTTGAATTGGTGTATGTTTTCAACCAATTCTCAACAACAACAACAAAATTAATTAAAGTTTAAAAAAAACTATTACAACCTTGGAAACCCTATAAGACAGTTCTACTCTGTCCTGTAGGGTCACTAGGAGTCAGAATCAACTCAATGGCAACAGGTTTGGTTTTGGTTGGCACCTAGAAAATAAGGATAATGCGCACCTATTTCAAAGGCTTGCTGTGAGGATTAAATGAGATACTAGTGGTTGGCACATAGTTAGCACTTACTAAATATTAGCTGTTGTTGCCAACATTCTCTTATCTGGAATGGTATGAAAATGAGTGTTCTGATTAGTCTAATATTTTGGTCAAAACATGGTTGCATATTCCCTAACTTGTTCCAGAAAGGATTTAAGGTGGCTGTTTTGGTTAGTATAGCTTGTCACACACATTGACCTTGGCCAGTGAAACATGAGCACAAGTAAAATGTGTTCTTTCCACTTTAAGAACCAGTATGTGATTCATCAAGGTCCCTTACTGTTGCCGTGGCAACTGGCAACATACTAGATGATGGAGTATGATGCATGACATGCTTTTTAACAGACATTCTACCAAGTGGTGAGCAGCTTCTAAAACCAGTGTGACAAGTTTCAGCTCCTTTCCTGCTGGCTTACTAGAGGGAGGTGTATGGACTCACTGCCAGAGAACAAGGATCAGGTGTGGGTTTTCTAGACGGCCATTCCTTCAACTCATCTGATATCTCTGGAGCACCTTCGATGTACCAGGTATTGTTCCAGGAGCTGAGGATAAAGTAGTGAACAAAATAGATAAGGATCCCTGCTCTTGTGGAGCTCACCTTCTAGTGAAATAAATTCTTCAAGGATGTGATGGAGAAAAGTATGTGGCAACTGCCCAAGCACCAGTAAAAATCAGCCCACATTCCATACTTGGCTGACCTCTGCCATATCCCATGGATATCCCAAAAGCACATACTTATACAGTGTGCCAAGTTTTTAAAGAACTTAGAACACAATAAAATATACTCATACTTCACTGTATGAATGTAATTGATTCCAAAATATTTGCTCACAGGCAAAACCTTGCATAAATGCCCATTAATTTCCATCATAAGTAATGCAAAAACTGCAATGTTTCTATAAATGGAAAAGTAAACTCAGTAATCAAGTTAGTAATATCAATAATAGTTTTGGAAATTACTGTAGATAACTGTAAACTCTATTATTACACAAGTAAAATTTCTGAAGAAGCATTAATTTTTAAGATTTCATGCTTTTTCAAGCATGACTCTCACCATAGATTGGTATCTATTGAGTGGTTGTGATGGTAGTGGTGACTAAAAGTAGTTTTCAATTGTTGAAAATTTGTCCTCCTCCTAAGTCAAAGAAGATAATTTTCCAAAGATGATTTTAGCATGATTGGTTGAGTCCAAAATAACTCTGGAAACTGCCACCCAGGCTTTCTTGTTCAAGTGCCGAATCACTGGGAATGCTGCCATTTTGAACCTTTTTAATGCTTTTGGGCTCTGAGAATGCTACTGAATCACAAGCTTCAATTTAACATTAGCTTCCAAATTATCCAAAAGAAGCATAAGGCCATCTTTCAATACTCTGAAACCTAAAGCAAAATTTGTTCCCCTCTTTGAAATATATGTTCAAGAAGCCATGCTCTTTGGGGGGAAAAAAAAAAGACAAATTTAATCAATACAGAAAATTTGCTTCAGTAAATAACCTATTTTCTAATATTTACCATGAGCATGGTTGCAACTGCAGTATCAGCGCTTACCATTTTGCCAATGGGTTGGTAGCTGTTGATGATGTCACATGCCCTCAAGCAGATCGATCAGGCTCCAACCTCTTATTTCCAGCAAATTTAAAATCTATGTACACGGCTTATGTAAGTGAAAACTCACCTAGTGCCGGAGGCTTGTGATTTCTGCTATCCTTAATGACTTCAGATCCAGGTAGGATCAGATGGTGCCTAAGGGTTAGCATCATGACTCTCAGTTCATCTCATGCTCCAGTACTAGCTATAGAGCTATGATTGATGAAATGTCAGATTAAATCAATTTCTACTACATATTGATACTCAAAGGTATCTGCTGGGAATTAGCCTTCATAAACTAGATAGGATTCTAAACAGTTTGATTTGACCTCTGTGCAAGATACAAGCGAGAAATTAGGTTTACTGGGATCCCGGAAGCACTGGTCTTTCTGGAGTTCTATGGTGAACACAGCCTCTTACAACTACCCACAGTAAAAAATCGTTCGTAGTTCATGGAAATCACCTTACTGCTCTACCAGAGCTCTCACTGCTCTTTGGATGAATTGGAAGCCCTTTATAATTTGGGCTTTAGGAGTAAATGGTCAGGTTTTTATTTTAAAAACTAATTTCATTTGACATCCAGCAAAACCCATTACTGTATTTACTCAAATGGTTTAGGGAATTTTCAGAGAAAGATTATTTAGTACAAACCTCTTTTATGAATGAAGAAACTGCCTCAGAGACTCAGAGTCAATGCTAATGTCCAAATTAGATGAGATCATCAACATTAAAGTTCCAGCTCTGAAATTCTGGTGGTGCAACAGAATTGGGCTAGCCTGCCTTCTGCTCAGAGGACATCCAAAACTGGAGGGAGGAGGGATTTTTTTTATTGGCCTGAAAAAGATAGAGCATTTAGCTTTTAACTTAGATAGACTCAAGTTTTTATTATATTTGTGCTAGCTCCATATGGAACAACCTGGTGACATGGTCCTTGCCTTAAGATGCATATATTCAATATTAGGTCAAGAGTTTAGGGCACTTGACTATAGCAGACATTGTGTTACCACCTAATCTTCACATACACGCCAAGGAAAGAGAGTGCTATGGCAAGAATGGAGAGGATCCCTAGGGTCCAGCTCCTCAACAAGGCTCCATACTTCATTCCTACTGTGGCAACCATGAGAAAAAGGATTTAAAGCAGTAGAATCAAACTGCTGCTCCTTGTAGGGTCAAGGATTTTGTTTTCAAGTTAGAAAACAGTGCCTGTACACCATTTTTTTTAGCTGCTTTACACATATTCTCTTAAGAGAGTCCCTGGTAATTGTCTTAATGGTAATTACATGCTTAGAGCAGTTGACATCCACTGTTATTTTTCTGGAAGCGAGGAACAAGGGAAGAGAGCAAGAGAGGAGGAGGCAGAGTTTGAGATAATGAAATCCTTTTAATGACAGAGCCATGCCGTTAACCTAATTAAACTGTAAAGTGGTAAAAAAAAAAAAAAAAAAAAAAAAATCCAGGTACTAAATGGAAATGAAGAAATAAATCAGTTGAGACAGCAGCACTTCTGGGAAACCTTCTGAATTCTGAATACTCTGACATTGCAGTGTCCAATTCTCGCATTTATCCTTTGCCCCTCCTTGGCCTTGCACAGAGGTTTCTTAAACTGACTGTCCAGTAAGGCTTGATTTATGATGTCCATATTAGGTCTCCAGTACCCTTGGGAATGTGGATTATGTATCTTATATATTTAAGAAGCCTAACCAGTCAGTGGGATATGATGACAGAGCACTGGCTATGGGCTCTGCTGCTAACCAGCTATGGGACCTTGGGCCCTGTGGCTCTGATCTCTTCACCATTTCTGTGCATCCACCCTCTTGGCTTCTGCATGCTTTTACAGCTACAACTCTCTTAGAAGGACTACTTTTGGGTTATTGGAGTTGCTTTGGCCATAGGAACAGAGAGCTGGAAGTCCTTAGGAGCTTAGATCCCATGGGGCTGCTCTTGGCTATTGACTGACTGACGCATGAGTTTGACAGCCCAGCTTTTATTGTCTCCACTCAGGACAAACTCTGAGGTATAACTTACACTCCAGAGTTCTCTGTGGGATCCAGCTAAAGCTACTGCCCACAGGACTTTGTCTGAAATAGCACCCTTGCTTGGTTTTTTCCCCTCCCTGTCCTGCTACCCCTACTTGCTTACTGGTTTCTCTTGAGAGCATTCCTTTAATTGATCTCATGAATGCTCACCTCAGAGCCTGTTTCTGAGTTATCTAACCTAAGGAAGGCACCTACTACAAAAGCACTGGGCCTCAGTTCTAAGCAGGGGCAGATTAACCAGTAAGTAAGGTATGTACTGGTCAACATTAAGCAAGGTAAGCACGGGCTTACTTGTGTTTACTTACAATCTGTAGTGAACAATTTCACATAGGTTTCAAAGATGTGGTGAAAAACAGATGAAATTGTTCACTACAGATTAGCAAGTAGCACAAGTAAGTCTGTGCATACCTTGCTTACTGGGTAATCCGTCCCTGGTTCTAAGATCTAAAACTTCTCACAACTGTTATGAAAAGCCAGCACAGTGATAGAACTGGAGCACTATACAGGGACACAGAGGGCTTTGTCCTAATTTCTTTCCACACCTTTGGCATCCACAACACTGAAGTGGAGGTAGCATCCTGGTATGATAGAGACCCTGCCCTGCACCCCTACCACCACCTGAGTTGCTATTCCCCACTCTCTCTATTTTGATCTCAATCACTAATTTCCATTCTGACCTAACAATAATTAGCTAATGCTTTTCACTCATAATCAAAAACAGGCAACTTATGCAATCAGCCCAGGGATTTTACTTTTACTCCCATTGGTGTACACCTTCAAAGAAAAGCAATAGGTTTATAGGTGAGGGGTGTCTTTGGACTTAGCAGGTAGAAGAGAAAGTTAAGAGACTGCAGAATTCCACATCAACCCTGTCACTGATTCACTTGACAGGCTCACTTGACACCTCAATATATTCATTTATCAGTGGCAAAACCATTAATATTTATAGACAGTCCACTAGGTGCCTGGAATTATTCTACATTGACTTCCTCTTGAGAAACAGGGTAAATAAATGTCTGTGATGCACCCACACAGTGTGGTGAAGATTAATTAATATAAATAAGTAATTGTCTGAATAATGCAGACTACTCAGACACCTTTCAATGGATCTTGTGTAAACGTTACACAGGATGAGTAATAACAGCTAAGGGTTGATGGACAAATTTCCAGCGAATTTAAAGTCTCTGTCAACCTGTTAAGTGAGCTAAAGTAAGCATTTTCTTGATTTATGCTTTTGTTTTTCTGGCTGCCTAGATGGGGGAGAGTGACAGAGAAGTGAGTAGCCTGAACAACAAGCTCTTGAACCTGCAAATTGACATCAAGAATCTACATAATGTCTGCAAGAGACAGGGGAAGACTTTGCAGGAGAATCAGCTCCGTACAGAGGAGGAGATGATGACCAGCAGCCAGGTGAGGAACTCAGCAGCTGCCTCGTACCTTTGCTCACTTGAGCAGGAACAATAGAAAGTTTTTCATTGGTCAGTCAAGAGCATTAATGGAGCAGGCAATGAGAGATCATTAAACACACATACCCTAAAACACATATAAATGGAAACACCATGCTTGTTCTCAGGATTTTGTAATCTAGCTATCTCCAAGATAATCTACATCTGAGATTCTATCTTTTTCCTTCTCTGATCCTTCACACCTGGATTTACAGCACCTGAAGTCCACTGCCCTGAAAATACCAGATCATAGTTATATGAGTAATTTCTCCTGATGAATCTTAGACAAACTTGTAAGTCAACCATGAAAATAAAATCATCACACCCGCTCCAAGGCATCACTGCTCATCAGTGAAACATGTTTTCATTGCCACCTGCAACTCTCTGCTTGTAAACTTTTTTTCTGGATGCAGGCACAAACCCTAGGACAAGCTGGAAGTTCCAAAGCGTTAATGACCCTAGAAGCAGCCCTCAACCAATGACAGATGGGGAGGTGGTTGGTTAAATAACACATATCCCTTACCCCTCTGTGAGAAATAACTCGAGGCATGTTCTTTTTTGTCTCCCAGGGTTCTTCAATAGGACTAAACTCCAGTTGCCTGCAGTGGTAACTGCCTTGATGATAGCATGCCCTTTATCAGCTTCCTTCCCTTCCCTGTCTCATTTCTCAGCTCCTCCACCAGAGTTTCACTTCCCAAATAAACTTCTACTTGCACTCAGTTCTTTGTTACAGGGTCTGCTTCCGGGGTACCCACGCCAAGACACTCAGTCACTCATCCTGTGCATGTGTGAATGGTTAAGACCTCCTGGCATGATCATCTTTCTCAAGACTGTGGTTTTGAACCAACACTTATCTGAGTCTAGGCAGTTCATCAGTTATGGCTACTTCGTTTCAGCCTCAAGTTTTCTCTCTCTTTGAAGACTCTAAATCTAAGATTGTTAAACCAGTCTGTAAATTTATCTACACAAGCTGGAGAGCCAGCTGGGAGATATTTTCCCACAGCTCCTAAAAACTTTTACTTTCCAAGAATTTCCTGCTTCATTTCTTTTAGGGACTTGAGTTCTTGGTAAACATAAAGCAAATAGTGGTTGTACAGACCTGTTGCTGGACCTCCAAGTTATCCTATCAGCCGCTGTTTAAGCAACCAGCTCTTCAACGTTTGTGGTGAAGAATCTGGTCTCCTTTAATTATGTCTATTAGAGTTCTCCCAGGACTTACTTCCTCACTAGAGAAACCACAAATTGTTCCTCTGCAATGCCCTAAAAATCTTACCAGCACAGCAGTTCAATTTACTGAGCACTGCTGTCCTTCCCCCAGAAAGTCACAGATATAGAAAAATTCATTGGTTTTCTTAAATGAATCTCAGGAAGAAGATGATCAATTCACTTCTTTCTAAATATTAACATTTAGAATATTTTCACCATTGCTGTCAAGAGTTTACTTATTCCCCCAGTTAGGGGAAGCCATGTGGTTTATAAATGTACCTGGCAACTTGGAAGAAGAAAGGTATTAAATTGCATTTTATTATTCTAATTGCCCAGAAGAAGGTCTAACAGCTTGAAACAAGCTTTAAAACCAGCCCTCTTTTTTCCCCTCGCACTTAGTGCAGACTTTAAATTGCAGGCTATGCATACAAATACACAATTACATGTAGACTTATACTCATCCACTCAGAAAATCCCTGCAAGATCTGCCTTCCACAAGGAAATGTAATATGGGAACAAAGGGGAAACCCAAGACTTTCTAAAATCTTGGCTCATATCTAACAACATGTAGGGAAAATAATCAGGAGGTCATAGTTCAGGACTACAGTTATTCAAGAAAACTAAAAGATTTGATCACATTTTATGGGTAACCAAAGGAATGGTGTGCAAAGGGTTAGTGATGAGGAAGGAAAATTATATGATGTTGTAAATCAGGAATGCATTATGCTCCAAAACCCAAGAGCAGGACAGGGTCTAGGGTGAGGCAGGTGAGGTGCCTAGGGTGCAAAATTTATAGGGGCACTCACTCTTGAGAGTCGACCCTGCACTTACATGACACTGGGAGTAAGGTCTTTCTAAATATTAACAATTTATAATATTTTCACTATTGCTGTCATGATTTTACTTATTCCCCCAGTCAGGAGAAGCCATATGGCTTATAAATGTATTTGGCAACTTGGAAGGAGAAAGGTATTAAATTGCATTTTATTATTCTAATTGCACCTTAAAATTTGCACCTTACTTACCTCATCCTAGTCTTGGCCCTGCCTAGAAATTGGAAGAGTGTCTCAAAGTGAAAAGAGAAAAGGACAGTGAGATATCACAATAAAATGATGATCAAACCCAAAAAGGGAGGACCTTTTCAGCAATTTTCCTAAGCTTCTTTGGCTCCAGTGGCATCATGAGGAGCATACCTTGACATTCAGTAGAGCATAGATTGTGAAAATGATCTTTGGAGTATATAAAGGATATTATTTTTAGCACAAAATTATGTAAAGCAAATTTGATTCCTGCAGATAAAAGTAATTAGTTGAATGTGTAAAGATTAATGGAATCTTGATGGAAATTATCACATACAGACATCATTTTGAATCACTGGAAATGAAAAAAAAAATTTAAATGCTAATCTGCTAAATGCAGTGTAGGACTGTAGATTGGATCCCAGAACAGAAAAAAGACCTTAGTGGAAAAATATGAAATAAAAAAAAATAAAAGTCTTCAGTTTAGTTAATAGTATTCTATCCAGTGTTACTTTCTTAGTTTGATCAAATGTACCACAGTTATGTAAGATGTTAACATTAGTGAAGCAGGGTGAAGGGTATACAGGAACTCTCTGTACTATTATTGCAAGTTTTCTGTAAATCTAAAATTATTCTAAAATTAAAAGTATATTTTTAAAAAGTAAATCTCTGGTAAGCAGAGGTCACTGATGAGAAGAATGTCTAAGCCACAAGGATGTGTCCAAAAGAAATGCATGTTACTTAAACACTCAGTTCTATGCTCTCCCAAAAAATATGAAATGCAATTTGTAGAAGACATAAAAAGTAACAGATAAACCTATCTAGTGATGTAACACTAAACTTGAATGAAGAGGAAAATATCTCACTTAACACCTCAAAGAGTAAAGAAATTGATAACAATGACTGAACAAAGGCAGTGAGAATTTCAGTTCTTACATGAAAAAAAAAAATCAGCAAGGATCCAGTTAACAGAACAATGGCAACCTGTGAGAGAAGAGCATCAAAGAAAACTAGAACAGGGAATAAAATGGTTAAAAAGTATTTTGAAAAGCTAGCTTTAGGCAAATCAGCAGGGCCTGATGACATACTTCAAAGAGTACTTAAGGAATTGGCAGGTGTTATTACATAGCTGCTAGCGATTATTTTTGAGAACTCAAGAGGATAAAAAAAGTCCCTGTAGACTGAAAAGGGGTAAATGAAGTGCTCATCTTTTTAAAAGGGGGAAAAGGACAATCCTGGCGATCATAGGTCTGTCAGCTTAACTTCAATATCAGGGAAAATATAGAACTTAACATCAATCAATTAGCATCAACTTGAAAAGCGCAAAGTATTGGGTAGAAACCAGCGTGACTTTTCAAAAGGCAAATCATGCCAGGCCAATTAATTTCCTTCTATGATCAAGTGGCCACATAGGCAAGGAGGGAGCAATAGCTATAATCTCTTTGACCGTAAGTAGGGCTAAAAGGTTGACTAAATATGGGAACAGGTTCCTATGGGCGGCTAGTACTCTCCATCTTTTCAGACAGCTAAGACTCAAATAGAAACTCATCTGAGAAACGTGGTGGACCAGATGGCTTCTAGAACATCTCCAGCTCTGGACTTTCAGTTTAGGAACTAACTTTAATCCTACAAAATCATTTCCACCTTATTTATTTACTCCAGATCTCCACTTAAAGGTCAAAAAGAACCTAATAAAATATTTATGTCTTCTCTAGAAAAAAAGCAGCAGCAGCAACAGGAAATGTGTTAGTGCCTTTATGATACTGCTCTTTGGCACATATACAAGTGAAATTCAGGCTGAATCCATAGCGTGTCTTTTCTATTCATTTAGAATTAAGAAAAATAACCTTTTGAATACTTACGGATAAATAAGTAGAAATTTAATAGCTCTCAAATAAGCCTAGGCATTTCTCCTTGTCTTTGAAATTTGATTCCTCTTAAACCCATTGGTGTCTATTCCAAATGCTTGAAATTTACACCTAAGAAAACTCTAGTTTCTCTGCATATAGAAGCAGTTCTTGGATCTTTATAAGCAGAAAAATTAGGTCAGTTGCTGTGTTTGCCCTATTGTGGAGGGTTTGGGTAAACTCTGATTATCTGGCTGGTCCATCATGTTACCTCAGACCAGAATCAAACCCAGAAGATTCAACATGACCTCCAGGGAAGGGAAATTACTAGCAGTTCACCAGTATCACTGACAGGCTGCTAAGCTTTCTATACACCACATAGGAAAAGACATTCTTTATGCTCAGGAAGCTTTAAACCAAAGGGCAATTATGAATACACCTAAGTATACATAATTTTCCAAGTACTAAGAGGTGAAGCCCTAAAGAAAGAGTTTGACTTCTTTTAGAAGAAGAGCATTTCTCTTGTCACTTTGGGCAATGAAAAGAAAACGGGGACATGGAATGGAAAGAAGGGAAAGCAAGTAAAGAATAGACAAGAATGAAGAGAACAAAGGGGACCACAGCTAGTTTTCAACTGAGTCATACATGTCTAGCAGTGGAGAGGCAGGTCCAAATCAACAATTATATACTAGTACTAGAAGCACCCAGAATCCAATTTCTTAATTTTCAGAGACGGGGTCACCTTCGACAAAGCCAGGAGAAAAAAAAAACTTGGCAAAATTTGATAAGGATTTTATTGGTTATTTGCTTTACTAAAATAAGCCCTTCTGAATTAACCCCAACCAGGATGTTCACTCTTGCTTTAAGTTCTGTCTGCATTAAGTGCTTAGTTTTGATCACGTCTCTTTCTTGAGAAAATCCCCCTACACACACAAACACACACATACACACACACACACACACACACACACACACTCCCTTATCTCCAAAACTCATTTATAGACACCGATGAGTATGAGAATAGCAACATTCTTATCTTAAAAAGAATGAAAGCAGTGAACTAAAATTACTTAATACAAATGTTGGCAATTATAGCTACACAAAGTGAATATAAAACTCAGCTTCATTTGGCTTAGGAAAGGAGTCTTATCAACTTTCCTCCAGCCACAAACTCTGGATATTCATGCCAAGAGTTCGGCTTGTCTTTCCTAGGATTTCTTTTGCCTCATGACCACTGTGGTCCATTTTCTCTGTCTTTTCTCCGTTCTGAGGCATTTAGGGTGAGATAAATTTCTAGGAGAGCTGGAAAAGCATAATTTAGATTGAAGTAACACAATCAGCTATTGCCTGATTATGAGCTAAGCTGAGTCTTCCTTACCTTATCTGTGCTGTCACCACTCACCCTCACTAAACCCACTGCCATCAAGTCGATTCCGACTCACAGCGACCCTATAGGACAAGAGTTGAACTGCCCCCATAGAGTTTCCAAGGAGCACCTGGTGGATTTGAACTGCCGACCTAGCAGCCATAGCACTTAACCACTATGCCACCAGGGTTTCCTCACCCTCACTAGAGAAGGTATTCTCTCTTTTGAGTCCCAGTTTCTACTGAATTAATCTCATTATAATGTCAACTCCATCTCTCTAGTCACTCAGGCCAAAACCTTGGAGTCATTTTGTTTTACCTCTTTCTCCTACTATTCCACATCTAGCACAGCAGCAAATCCTGAGGGGTCTACTTTCAAACTATTTCTAGAATCTAACTACTCTCCCAACCTCCACTGCTACCACATTGGTCCACACTACCATCCTTTCATGCCTGGATTCTTGAAGTAGCCTCCCAACTGGCCTCCCTTCTGTCTTTGCCTCCCTACAGTTGATTCTCAGTAGGACAGCCAGTGTGTCCTTTGTAAAATCTAAGGACTATCATGTCACTCCCAGGCTGAGTATCTCCAATGGCCTTTCATCTCACTGAAAGGAAAAGTGAATGATTTTTATGACCCTAAAGGATCTCACCTCCACTTCCTCTCTGACCTCACCTGGCACCATTCTCCCCCTTACTCACTCTGCTCTGGCCAGGAGTAGCTCCACAGACACTACCAGGCACACTCCCACCTCCAGGCCTTTGCACTTGCTGTTATCTCTCCCTGGAACATTCCCGCTACAGATTTCCACCAGGCTCCATCCCTCTCTTCCTTCAAGTCTTGGCTCAAACATCATTCTCTCAATGCGGCCCTCTCTGAACACATAATTCAGAATTACCACTCCCTCTGTCCAGGCAGTCCTCATCTGCCTCCCTGCTTTACTCTCCTCCATAGCACTTTTTACCTTCTAATAAACTACATAAATTATTTGTTTAGTTTACAGTTTCTCTTCCTATGAGATGAAAATTCCATGAAGACAGGGAGTTTGTCTCTTTTATACCCTGCTGTATCCCCAGAACCCAGTACAGTGGTTGACACATAGTAGGTACACTATAATTTTTTAAGTAAATTAATTAAATGAAAACATGTGACCACAGAAATACTAATACATCAATGTTCATAGCAGAATTACTCATAATAGCCAAAAACCTAAAAAAATTCAAACATCCATGAACTGGTAAATGGATAAAATGTGGTATATTCATACAATGGAAAGCTATTCAGCCATAAAAAAAAGAATGGAATACTGATTCTTGCTATAACATAGATAAACATGAAAAGCATCACGCTAAGTGAAGGAAGCCAAATGCAAAAGATGGTTCCATTTACATGAAGTGTCCAGAAAAGGCAAAACTCCAGAGGCAAGAAGCAAATTAGTGGCTGCCTGGGGCTGAGGATAGGAACAGGGAGTGACTGCAACTGGGCACAAGGGAATTTTGGGGGGTGATAGAAATGTTCCAAAAGTAGATTATGATGCTGGTTGTACAATTCTATAAATTTACTAAATTAATCATTTACTTACAATGGTTAAATTTTATGATATATAAATATACCTCAAAAGCAACAGAAAAAAAATTAATTTTAAAAAGCTTGAGAGGCGGGGCCAAGATGGCGGAGGAGTCAGATGCTTCCAGTGGACCCTCTTACGACAAAGACCTGAAAAAACAAGTGATTCGATTATATATGGCAATCTGGGAGCCCTGAACATCAAAGGCAGAGTTGAGGAACTGGACTGAGTGGCAGGGGGAGGGAGAGATGGTTCGGAAGCAGTGAGGAGTTGCCAGAACTGACCCGGCGAGAACCTGAGACCTTCAGGCCTGATCAGCTCATGGGTAAGCGGTGAGGCAGGCAAGCAGCTGTGTTTGGGAGGCACGTTTTCCACACCCAGAGAGACCCAGCACCAGAGACTCTACATGGCCACCCAGAACCAGTGAGAAGCAGCCCTCCACAAAAGATAAGTACTTGAGTACGGCTTACCGTGTGGATCAAAAACACCCCCCTTAGGGAAAAAACTCTTTCCCATTTACCTGCCTACTCCCTGCTCTGCACTGGGTCGTGGACCATGTTCAGCAACTGCCAAGTCTCCTGGGCTGGAAGTAGTATCCATCACATGCCCGGAACCATTCTCCCAGCCTTGGAGAGTGAACAAATTAACAAAGGGAAAAACTAAACTGCAGGCTCCCCTAAGCCAGGAACCCAAGGTAGGCACAGCTCCTTTGCCTAGGCATAGGCATAAAGGATCCATGGACTTTGAGTGCCTTTCCCCCTGCATAGATTTCTGTAGGCCCATCTCAACAGCGTAGGCCCTCATTACCACAGCACAACAGGGTATATACTGGAACTCTACCTTCAACTGTTTCACTTGTGAAGTGGCAGGTTCTTGACATTTGACACTGCTCTGCCCATTAAGCAGGGTCTTCACTTACCTACATCAGAGGCCTGAGGACTGTGGCTCCACCCACACCACCTAGCCACCTGCAACAGTGGCACATGAATAAGAGGTGCCTCCCAGTCCTTACAGCCAATGACATTAGGTGCTCATGGTCTGGCTGTAAAACTCACCCACGTACGCGCTCTAGGGGAACAGGGACACGCCTTCCTCCTGGACACTCGGGGGTGGACATCAGCCCCATGCCTTGCTCATAGTGTGTGCCCCTGCTGCAGCCAGATGCCTGTGCCTACACCAATCACCCATGCCTGTCTAGAACTGTAAGTGAGAGCCTACATCACACACTTGGTGGCTATCTACCTGGGCACCTGAGTTAAATCCATACAGGAGAAGTGGGTGGACTCCTGACCTCACATACCTAGTAACAGATCTCAACACCTGGTGACAGGACATTAGAGCTTCAGAGATGCCAATAATCAAACTAGCTCATATGAGCAGCCTATTTGAGCATATCAAAACAAAACAAGAAGCTAGGACACAGTAAGCAAACATAAAATAAATAAATATAATAACTTACTGATGGCTCGGAGACAACAGTCAATATCAAATCACATAAAGATGGCTTCAGCAAGCTCCCAAAATAAAGAATCTAGAAACTTTCCAGAGGAGGAAAATTTCATGGAATTACCAGAGACAGAATACAAAAGATTAATCTACAGAACTCTTCAAGAAATTAGGAAGGACGGGGAACATATAGCTAAATGGGCATAACACAGTTTATAAAGACAATGTTCTACATTCTACTTTGGTGAATAGCATCTGGGGTCTTAAAAGCCTGTGAGCAGCCATCTAAGATACTCCACTGGTCTCACCCCTTCGAGAGCAAGGGCTAATAAAGAGAATAAAATACAAGAAAAAGATTAGTCCAAAGGACTGATGGACCACAGCTACCACAGTCTCCACCAGACTGAGTCCAGTACAGCTAGATGGTGCCTGGCTACCACCACTGACTGCTCTGACCGGATTCACAATAGAAGGTCCTGGACAGAGCTGGAAAATGATGTAGAACAGAATTCTAACTCACAAAAAAAAAGACCAGATTTACTGGCCTGACAGACTGGAGAAACCCCAAGAGTATGACCCCCAGAACCCTTTTAGCTCAGTGATGAAGTCACTCCTGAAGTTCACCATTCAGCCGGGGACTGGAGAGCCTCATAAAACAAAATAGGACTAATGAGGAACAGCAGTCCAGGGACAAGGACTAGAAGGCAGGAGAGAACAGGAAAGCTGGTGATAGGGAACCCAAGGTTGAGAAGGGACAGTGTTGACATGTCATGGGGTTGTTAACCATTGTCATAGGGCAATATGTGTACTAACTGTTTAGTGAGAAACTATTTGTCCTGCAAACCTTCATCTAATGTACAAAAAAAAAAAAAAAAAGAATTATCTATGTGAGATAAAATTGACAACGGCAACTCAAAAGGTTAGATGGGAAGCCTAGGGGGCAGTGAGTTGAAGATAATGGTGATGGAATAATTTGGAAAAGGATAGTAAGAATAGCAGCACAACTGGAAGAATGTAATCGATGTCACTGAACTGTACATGTAGAAACTTTTGAAATGGTGTAGCTTTGGCTATGTATATTTTCACCAAAAAAAAGTTCCTCCGAGGTTGAGAAGGGAGAGTGTTGACATCTGGTCGGGTTGTTAACCAATACCATAAAACAATATGTGTACTTACTGTTTAATGAGAAACTATCTGTTCTGTAAACCTTCATCTAAAGTACAATAAAAAAAATTTTTTTTTAAAGAAATTAGGAAGGAAATTAAGCAAAAAACAGAACATGCAATAGAGGAAATTAAAAAGATTAGAGAAAAGCATAATGACAAATTTAACAGGCTGTAAGAATCCATAGAGAGACAGCAATCAGAAATCCAGGAGATTAACAATAAAATTTCCAAATTAGACAACTCGATAGAAAGTCACAGGAGCAGAATTGAGGCAATGGAAGTCAGAATTAGTGAGATTTAAGATAAAGCACTTGACACCAACTTATTTGAGGAAAAATCCGATAAAAGGATTTTAAAAAATGAAGAAACCCTAAGAATAATGTGGGACTCTATCAAGAGGAATAACCGGAACAGGGGGGATAACAGAAAATACAGAGAGAATTGTTGAAGATTTGTTGGCAGAAAACTTCCCTGATAACGTGAAAGATGAGAAGATATCTATCCAAGAAGCTCACTGAACCCCACATAAGGTAGATCCCAAAAGAAAGTCACCAAGACATAATCAAACTTGCCAAAACCAAAGATAAAGAGAGAATTTTAAGAGCGGCTGGGGATAAATGAAAAGTCATCTACAAAGGAAAGTCAATAAGAATAAGCCTGGACTACTCAGCAGAAACCATGCAGGCAAGAAGGCAATGGGGACGACATATATGAAGCCTTGAAGGAGAAAAACTGCCAGTCAAGAATTATATATCCAGCAAAACTGTCTCTCAAATATGACATCGAAATTAGGGCATTTCCAGATAAACAGAAGTTTAGGGAATTTGCAAAAAGCAAACCAAAATTACAAGAAATACTAAAGGGAGTCCTCTGGTTAGAAAATCAGTAACATCAGATAACAACTCAAGACTACAACACAGGACAGAGCAACCAGACATCAACCCAGATAGGGAAGTCACAAAAGTAAATCAAAGCTAAAACACTGAAAATAGGGAAACAGATGTCAGTATGTAAAAGATGACAACATTAAAACAAAAAAGAGGGACTTATAAAATGTAGACATAGATTTTTCATATGGAGAGGAAGTCAAGGCGATATAAAGAAATAAAAGACTGGTATAAACTTAGAAAAATAGGGGTAAATATTAAAGTAACCACAAAGGAAGCTAACAATCCTACAAGTCAAAATAAAAAACTAGAAAACTATAAAGACTCAGCAAACACAAAATCAACAATGAAAAAGACGAAAAGAAAATACATAAAGAAAAATGACTCAGCACAGAAAATTAAGTGGAACAAAGAAACTGTGAAAAACACACAAAAAAAGACATCAAAATGACAGCACTGAACTCATACCTATCAATAATTACACTGAATGTAAATGGACTAAATGCACCAATAAAGAGACAGAGAGCAGCCGATTGGATAAAAAAAACACGATCCATCTATATGCTGCCTACAACAGACACACCTTAGACTTAAAGACACAAACAAACTAAAACTCAAAGGATGGGAAAAAATATATCAAGCAAACAACACTCAAAAAGGAGCAGGAGTGACAATATTAATCTCTAACAAAATAGACTTTAAAGTAAAATCCACCACAAAGGATAAGGAAGGACACTATATAATGATTAAAGGGTCAATACACCAGGAGGACATAACTATAATAAATATTTACGCACCTAACGACAGGGCTCCAAAATACATAAAACCAACTCTAACAGCACTGAAAAGAGAGATAGACAGCTCCACAATAGTAGTAACAGACTTCAATGCACCACTTTTGGTGAAGGACCCAACATCCAGAAAGAAGCTCAACAAAGACATGGAAGAGCTAAATGCCATGATCAACCAACTTGACTTCCTAGACATATACCAAACACTCCACCCAACAGCAGCCAAGTATACTTTCTTTTCCAATGCACCTGGAACATTCTACAGAATAGACCATATATTAGGCCATAAAGCAAGCCTTAACAAAATCCAAAGCATCGAAATATTACAAAGCATTTTTTCTGACCATAAAGCCATAAAAGTAGACATCAACAACAGAAAAAGCAAGGGAAAAAAATCAAACACATGGAAACTGAACAACATCTTGCTCAAAAACTACTGGGTTATAGAAGAAATTAAGAATGGAATAAAGAAATTCATAGAATCAAACGAGAATGAAAACACATCCTACCAGAACCTTCGGGATACAGCAAAAGCAGGGCTCAGAGGTCAGTTTATAGCAATAAATGCACACATCCAAAAAGAAGAAAGAGCCATAATCAAAACACTAACCCTACAACTGGAACAAGTAGAAAGAGAACAGCAAAAGAAGCCCTCAGGTGCCAGAAGAAAGGAAATAATAAGAATTAGAGCAGAATTAAATGAAATAGAGAATAGAAAAACAATTGAAAGAGTTAACAAGACCAAAAGCTGGTTCTTTGAAAAGATCAACAAAATTGATAAACCATTGGCCAAACTGACAAAAGAAAAAGAGGGAGGAAGCAAATAACCCAAATAAGAGATGAGATGGGTGATACCACAACAGACCCAACTGAAACTAAAAGAATCATAACAGAATACTATGAAAAATTATACTCTAACAAATTCGAAAACCTAGAGGAAATGGACAAATTTCTAGAAACTCACTACCTACCTAAACTAACAAAAACAGGTAGAACAACTAAATAAACCCATAACAAAAGAAGAGATTGGAAAGGTAATTTAAAAACTACACTACTACTACTAAAGGTATTTCAGAGCATAGAAAAGGAAGGAATACTCCCAAACTCATTTTATGAAGCCAGCATAACCCTGATACCAAAACCAGGTAAAGACACCACAAAAAAAGAAAATTACAGACCAATATCCCTCATGAACATTGACGCAAAAATCCTCAACAAAATTGTGGCCAATAGAATTCAGCAACATACCAAAAAAATAATTCACCATGATCAAGTGGCATTTATACCAGGTATGCAGGGATGGTTCAACATCAGAAAAACAATCAATGTAATCCATCACATAATTAAAACAAAAGACAAAAACCACATGATCTTATCAATCAGTGCAGAAAAGGCATCTGACAAAGTCCAAAACCCATTTGTGATGAAAACTCACAACAAAGTAGGAATAGAAGGGAAATTCCTCAAGATAATTAAGGGCATTTCTACAGAGCCAACAACCAACGTCATCCTAAATGGAGAGACTTTGAAAGCATTCCCCTTGAGAACGGGAACCAGACAAGGATGCCCTTTATCACCACTCTTATTCAACATTGTGCTGGAAGTCCTAGCCAGAGCAATTAGGCTAGAAAAAGAAATAAAGAGCATCCAAATTGGTAGGGAAGAAGTCAGACTATCTCTATTTGCAAATGATATGATCTTATACAAAGAAAACCCCCAAGAATCCACAAGAAAACTACTGGAACTAATAGAAGATTTTAGCAAAGTATCAGGATACAAGATAAACATACAAAAATCAGTTGAATTCCTTTACACCAATGAAGAGAACCTCAAAGAGGAAATCACGAAATCAATACTATTTACAATAGCCCCCAAGAAGGTACAATACTTAGGAATAAGTCTAACCAGGGTCGTAAAATATCTATACAATGAAAACTACAAGATACTACTGCAAGAAACCAAAAGAGACCTGCATAAGTGGAAAAACATACCTTGCTCATAGATAGGTAGACTTAACATTGTGAAAATGTCAATTCTACCCAAAGCGATTTACAGATACAATGCAATCCCAATCCAAATTCCAACGGCATTTTTTAATGAGAAGGAGAAACAAATCACCAACTTCATATAGAAAGGGAAGAGCCCCCAAGTAAGTAAAGCATTACTCAATAAAAAGAACAAAGAGGGAGGCCTCACACTACCTGAGTTTAGAACCTATTATAACTCCACAGTAGTCAAAACAGCCTGGTACTGGTACAACAACAGATACATAGACCAATGGAACAGAATTGGGAATCCAGACATAAATTCATCCATATCTATGAGCAACTGATATTTGACAAAGGCCCAAATTCTGTTAACTGGGGAAAAGACAGTCTCTTTTAACAAATGGTGCTGGCGTAACTGGATATCCATCTGCAAAAAACTGAAATAAGACCCATACCTCACACCATGCACAAAAACTAACTCAGAATGGATCAAAGACTTAAATATAAAATCGAAAACGATAAAGATCATGGAAGAAAAAATAGGGACAACGCTAGGAGCCCTAATACATGGCATAAACACAACACGAACCATAAATAATAATGCACAAGCACCAGAAGAGATACCAGATAAATGGGAGCCCCTAAAAATCAAACACTTATGCTCATCAAAAGATTTCACCAAAAGAGTCAAAAGACAACCCACAGACTGGGAAAAAAATTTGGTTACGACAAATCCGATCAGCATCTAATCTCTAAAATCTACAAGATACTGCAAAACCTCAACAACAAAAAGACAAATAACCCAATTAAAAAATGGGCAAAGGATAGGAACAGGCACTTCACTGAAGAAGATATTCAGGTGGCTAACAGACACATGAAGAAATGCTCACAATCATTCGCCATTAGAGAAATGCAGATCAGAACTACAATGAGATATCATCTCACTCCAACAAGGCTAGCATTAATTCAAAAAACACGAAACAATAAATGCTGGAGAGGTCATGGAGAGACTGGAACACTTAAACACTGTTGGTGGGAATATAAAATGGTACAACCACTTTGGAAATTGATTTGGCACTTCCTTAAAAAGCTAGAAATAGAAGTACCATACGATCCAGCTATCCTGCTCCTTGGAACATATCCTAGAGAAATAAGAGCCGTCACACGAATAGATATATGCACACCCATGTTCATTGCAGCACTGTTCACAATAGCAAAAAGATGGAAACAACCTAGGTGCCCATCAACGGATGAATGGATAAACAAATTACAGCCATACAATGGAATACTACACAACAATAAAGAACAACGATGAAGCCGTGAAACATCGTATAACGTGGAGGAAGCTGGAGGTCATTATGCTGGGTGAATCTAGTCAGTCACAGAAGGACAAATATTATATAAGACCACTATTATAAGAATTCAAGAAAAGGTTTTAACACAGACAACAACATTCTTTGATGGTTACGAGGGTGGGGAGGGAGGGGGAGGGTTATTTACTATGTAGTAGATAATAATTATCTTAGGTGAAGGGAAGGACAGCACTCACTACATGGGAAGTCAGCACAACTGGAGTAAACCAAAGCTAAGAAGTTCCCTGAATACAATCAAACACTTTGAGGGACAGAGTAGCAGGGGTAAGGGTCTGGGGACCATGCTTTCAGGGGACATCTAGGTCAATTGGCATAACAAAGCTTATTAAGAAAATGTTCTGCATCCTAGTTTGGTGAGTGGCGTCTGGGGTCTTAAAAGCTTGCAAGCGGCCATCTAAGATGCATCAATTTGTCCCAACCACCAAGAGTAAAGGAAGATGAAGAACACCAAAGACACAAGGAAAGTAGTAGCCCAAGTGATGGAAAGGGCCCCATAAACCAGAGACTTCATCAGCCTGAGACCAGAAGAACTAGATGGTGCCTGGCTACCACCAATGACCACCCTGACAGGGAACACAACAGAGAGTCCCAGATGGAGCAGGAGAAAGGTGTGGTGTAGAACTCAAATTCTAGTAAGAAGACCAGACTTAATGGTCTAAGACTGGAGGCACCCTGGAAAGCACGGCGCCTGGATTCTCTATCAGCCCAGAACTAAAACAATTTCCAAGGCCAACTCATCCAGACAGGGATTGGACTGGACTGTAGGACACAAAGTGATACCCGTGAGGAGTGTGCCTCTTAGCTCAAGTAGATATAAGACTGAATGGGCAGCTTCTGTACAGAGGTGTGATGGTAAGACAGAGAGGGTTTGGAGCTTGTTAACTGGACATGGGGAACCAGGGTTGGAAAGGAGGAGTGTGCTGTCACAGTTTGGGGAGAGCAATTAGAGTCACATAACAATGTATGTATAAATTTTTATATGGGAAAAAATAAAAGAAAAAGTTTGAAAGCCGCAGTGTTAAAAGTAATGAGGCCAAGGCTACAAGCTCATATTCTCGGGCCAGTGAGCTTCCTTAGTCTCTCCTTTTATTCCCTCCTTTCATTTACTGCCTAACTATGTTTGAATCTTTAATCTAGGCACTACGGGGACAGACTTGACTCCTGCCCTCCAGAAGTTTATAATCTAATTAGGAGATAAGATGTATAGAAATAATTATAATGCAAGGCAGAATGTGAAATGTCACATTAAAGACATGCCAGTAAAGCCCATGGTACTGGTGCAAAGACAGCTTTTCAGGGAAAAACAGTAAGGAAAGCAGTATTTGGACAGGATCTTGAAGAATGAGTAGGAGAATAGTAGAAATGGAGACTAAGAACTGTACACAGGCTATTGTCTTCATCCACCTCTCTTTCATATGTCATCATCATAAAAGGTATGTTGAGCAAAAAAATATAGAAGCATCAGTGCAGTGACCTCAATTGTAATAGGAAAAAAAAAAAAAAAAAACCTCAAGGATATGTTCTACTAGCAGAATACCTGGTAGAAGGCAGATGTTCCACACGTTTTTACTGAATGAATTAATGAAAATGTAGAATGGGTCTTGCAGCATTTCAGGTGGATTGTAGAAAGGCAGGAAAAGATCACTCACATGCACACACACACACACACAGCATCTGCAAGGTTACACCCTCCTTCTAGAGGAAGAGACAGAGTCAGTACCCAGATGTTCCAGAACAATATCTCTGCATCTAATTTCCCAGCATTTCAGAAAGCTGTTTCCCCAAGAGTCCACCCTCAACTCCTTTCAATGCCCTTTTATCTGGGCTTTTTTAATATTGTGTTTAGTCCAAAAACCATAACCAGGAATTCATTTCCTTCCAGGTCAGTTACGTTATGTTTATACATGATGGTAAAACATAAGCATATTACCATATGCCTAATATAAATGATTATACTACTCTCTAGGTCCTTTAGATGTCTTTTTTCTGAGCTGGAAAATTTGTTTTTTTCTTTTTAATTGTGCTTTAGATGAAGGTTTACAGAGCAAATTAGTTTCTTATTAAACAATTAATATACATACTGTTTTATGACATCAGTTGCCAACCATGAAACGTATCAACACTCTCCCCTTCTCAACCTTAGGTTCCCCATTTCCATTCGTCCAGCTTTTCTGTCCCCTCATGCCTTCTCGTCCTTGCCTCTGGGATAGTGTGTCCACTTAGTCTCGTATACATGGTTGAGTTACGTGTATTATTGTTTGTTTTATGGGCCTGTCTAATCTTTGGCTGAGGGAGAACCTCAGGAGTGACTTCACTACTGAGTTAAAAGGGTATCCAGGGGCCATACTCCCAGAATTTGTCCAGTCTCTGTCAGACCAGTAAGTCTGGTCTGTTTTTGTGAGTTTGAATTTTGTTCTACACTTTTCTCCAGCTCTGACTGGGACCCTCTATTGTGATCCCTGTGAGAGCAGTTGGTGGTGGTAGCCAGGCACCATCTAGTTGTGCTAGACTCAGTCTGGTGGAGGCTGTGGTAGTTGTGGTCCATGACCTGGAAAGTTTTTAGTGGGTAAGAATCTTTTTTTTTTTTTTTCCTTCCTTCTCCTCCTCCTCCTCCTTCTCCCATAATGGGAATGCAAATTGATATGTTTTATTATCAAGAGACTAAAATGTTTAATAAACGCTCTGTAGATGAAAAGATAAAAGGACGGATAGATGGGTGTGTGAATGGTGAAGCAGATGAAAAATATCAAAGAATGAATGCATGCTTTTTAACCATCTAAAGCCTGTTCTGTATACTCAATCTACATTTCAGACTAAGAAGCAAGCATTAGCATTCGAAGAGTCAGAGATGGAGTTTGGGTCCAGCAAACAGTGTCATCTGAGACAACTCCAACAACTGAAGACAAAATTGCTGGCCCTTCAGCAAGAACTGGAGTTTCGCACAGAGGAGTTACAGACTTCTTACCGTTCCCTCCTGCAGTATCAGTCCATCCTAGAGAAGCAGACTTGCGACCTGGTTCAACTTCACCATCACTGCAAACTGAAAGAACATGAGGTATAGATAGAATAGCTATGGAAATGTCCCATATGCCCATGTACCTACATGAATAAGACCAAGCCTACTGAAAAGCAAACATTGGACTTAAAGAGGAGAGCATCACAACATCTTGAGCAGGTTTTATAAACTTTCCCTCTTTAATTCTTGATCTTTCTGAAGCTGAGCAGAAGGAAACTAAACAGACATAATTGGGTGAGAGCTACAGTATTAACATGTGGGGTTTGCGTGTGTGTCCATCTTTTCTATCTATTACCATTGCAATTTACATGCAAAAGACTTTAGGTCTCTAAGGGTTATAAAAGAGTAATAAGGTCCATTAAATCAATCATTTTTAGAAAATCAGCTTTTGATAATATATAAATTCCTGGCACCTGCACAGTTGATAAGATAACCAGACATTTAATCTGAGTCAATCATCAAGAGTCCCAGATCAGTCATTTTTCCAGACCAGAGTTTTAGAGCATATAGCTTAGCTTAAGTATATTCTGGACATTTGTTTATATTCATGGCCCAGAGTGGTATTGTTTAAATGAGAGAGTAGCACCCCTGTAGAATCCCAAGTAAATTTCCAAAGACCAAGGCTACAGAACTAAAACCAGGTGAACAGTGATGACACGGGGAGCAATAAAATCATGGGCCCTATGTAATGGGACAGTCTCTTCTCACATTCTGTGGTCTCCCCTGGCATTTTCTTCCTTCAGCTTTAACGACTAACTCCAGGAGCTTTATGAGGGCCTTGAAAAACATAGAATTTTTTTAAAGGGACTATCATGGCCTAGTAACATAAGAATTTGCTGAAAATGACTGGGAAGAGGAACAGAGAAGGGTAGGACAAAGCCTGTGGGCATAACTATGGTTTAATAAAGCTAGTGCAGGCCTGTGTTAAATCTGACTGATTCACCATAACTTAAAGAGTCTAGCCTGGATAAAGTAAGCCTGAATTAGTTGGGATTCCGTTTGGCTGCATCTAACAGAAAACTCCAAAGTAACAGTGGCCTAAATAAGATAGTAGATTATTTCTATGCCACATAAAAGAAGTTTGGAGGTAGTGATCTAGCGCTGTTTTGGTGGCTTCATGTGTCATCAGGTACCCAGGCTCCTACCTTTTGGCTCCACCGTCATCAGCTCAAGCCTTCCATTACTGAGATGACCTGAAGTCATCTGGATGGCTGGAGCTCCAGCCATCACATCTTTGTTCCATAAGCAGGATGAAGGAAGGGTTGGGAATGGAATAAAGGCATAAGCTTCCTTTTTAAAGACACTTGCCAGAAGCACCATACAACACTTTCACCTACTTATCATTGGCCATAACTTAGTCACATGGCCACAACTAGTTACTAGGGAGTCTCAGAAATGAGGTATTTTAGTTAGGTGTATTTCTTCCCAAATAAAGTCTAGGAAGGGTTCTATTACTAAGAAGGAAAGGAAGAATTGATATGAGATTTGGCAAGCAACAGTCACTGCCACAGATCCCAACCTGGGAAAACTTCAGAAGACTGGAGGAAAGCATTAGAAAATGATTCTAGGCATTCTGCCAAATTCTCCCAAAGTGAACTCTTAGCTGTACAGAAGCATCAAACTTCTGTCTAAGGCTGAGTTCTCCCAAAAGCAGACCCTGAAGCAAGGATATGAATACAAGTAGTTAATTCAGGAGGTGATCCCAGGAGGCACAGTGAGGGAGTGGGGTAGTCAGACAGGGAAGGGCAGGAAGTCCATAAAGGAATCACTATTGAGCAGGTTACCACTGTGGACAACTGGGGCTCGATCCCTCTAAGGAACGCTGGGAGATAGTGTAGAACACGCCTCAGAGTTATCCCAACCAATGCCACTGAGTCACTGGTTGAGGCTGTTCCTGGGGGTACAAACTACCCAGCACTTCTGCCCTGCACTGCCTTACCCCTCTAACTGAGTGTTCTCCTGTGGCCAGAAAAACACAGACAAAGGTGCTTGCAGTTGGAATGAGTTTACTGTGCCAAGGGTGTATGAGTGGGCCACTGGTAGCTTCTGTTACAAACACCTGAATATAAAATACTCCTCTCTTCTTCTCCTTATCTTAATAAACATCTCAGACTAAATGATTCTTTCCTAAGAAGAATCTCAAATGGTGGGCAGCACATATAATCAGCTTAAACCAATAGAACTTGTAGCAAAATTCTACGCTGGACTATTTGAACCAAAATGAAGACTTCCTTGGTGACTCTCCCTGCTCTTAATTCCTTCAGCACATATAATTTAGGTCATACACTTTACCACACTCAACTTTATATAGTTGTTGCTAATTTTATATCTTATCTCCCCAAGATTTAAGAGTTGGTAAATTCTATGAGGGAGGAACCACTGTCTCATACGTATGTATCCCCTCAGCACCCAGCACATTGCTCATATTTAAAACAGAAATTACATTTGATTGCATTATATGTCTCCACTAAATAATATTCAATAAATATTTGTCAGTTAGTTGACTAATAAACTGATTAGAAAGAAAAGGAATCTAAATAAAGATCATGCAAATCCCAGAGGAATTTTGGGTCACATTCTTCCACTATCTCTTGGGATTTTTGCTGATGTGGACCTGTGTGCACGAGGTGCTCTGCATTTTCTAAATTAGACCTTTAGACAACACTGAGGAAAGAAACAATACTAGTTTTGCAAGCCATTAAAAAAAAATGAAGCTATATAAATTCAGTCCTATTAATCAACTAACAAGTATTTACTGAGTTCCTACCAACAGACCAGGAAATAGATACAGTCTCTGCCTTCAAGGAGTTTATCATCTAAACAGGACTATCTTTTTGTTTCTAATCATTAACATTCTGATATCACATATTATAGCTTTTAGATCTGTGCTGGACCTATTCTGTTCACCTGGCTTTTTAGTTTAGATATAAGACTCTTCTGCAGGGGGTCTTACAGCCATATTCTTTCCTCATTAGGTGCTTCCATGGGCTCAATGTGGTTTTATTCCTACACCAACAGGTGATTCTCTATGAGGAAGAAATGGGAAGTCATAATGATGAGAACACAGGGGAGAAGCTGCATATAGCACAGGAGCAACTTGCCTTGGCTGGGGACAAGATCATCTCCCTAGAAAGGAGTTTAAACCTCTACAGGGATAAATACCAGACTTCCCTGAGTAACATCGAGTTACTAGAGTGCCAAGTGAAGATGTTGGAGGGGGAGCTCAATGGAATCGTTGCTCAGGTAGGGTTTAAACCAGACCTCTCAGACCAGCAGCTCTACCAAGTGGACATGCTCCCAGCTGATCCCCTGTAACAGTCCCAGCCTTCTCCACTGGAAACCCAAACCATCAGCAGATGTGAGTTCCTTGAATTTTGTAGCCCTCAACTTTTGACCTTCCAGCTTTGACATTTCCTTTAAGACTGCTCTTTATCAATCTCAAGTTTCCTTAATTAACATGAAGAGCTATCCACTTCAAATTAGGAAGAGAATTACCAAATGAGCTACTGAATCTCCCATGTCCTCATAGGGGTTGGAGGGAGGAAGAAGGATGAGTGAGGGCACCTCTAGATTACAGGACTCATGCAAACCATGACTTCAGGATTAAACAGGAGGAGAAAGCCAGAGGACAGGAGAAAGAAAAACCAAAACACCTGGATTTGTTTCTGTCCTTCTTTTAATGGCTTTTTTTTTTTTTTAATTACACAAGTAATACAGTGATATAGGCTCTATAGGCAGAAGTATGGAGATTAAAATGTGAAAGCCCACTTTCAACCTCCTTCGCCACACTCTTCTTGCCCTAGGCAATCACTTAAACAATGTCTTGGGAATCTTCCTGGGCCTTCTGCTATGCAGTTATATGCACAAATGGTTAGGATTTTCTTTTTTACATAAATGGATCATATACATGTGGTTCTATAACTTGCTTTTTAAATGTATAGCTTAACAATTTTGTTTAGTTGTTACCTTGCATTATCTATTGACTTGTTTTTCTCTGTTACACACAAGCTGCAATGAACATCCTTATTTCTACAGAGTAATTTCCGTTATGCAGATGATACAACCTTGCTTGCTGAAAGCAAAGAGAACTTGAAGCACTTACTAATGAAGATCAAAGATCACAGTCTTCAGTATGGATTACACCTCAACATAAGGAAAACAAAAATCTTCACAACTGGGCCAATAAGCAACATCATGATAAATGGAGAAAAGATTGAAGTTGTCAAGGATTTCATTTTACCTGGATCTACAGTCAACACCCATGGAAGCAGCAGTCAAGAAATCAAATGGCGGATACTTGTGAGGAGTGTGCCTCTTAGCTCAAGTAGATACAAGAGACTAAATGGGCAGCTTCTGTCCGGAGGTGAGATGGGAAGGCAGAGAGGGTTAGGAGCTGGTTGAATGGACATGGGGAATCAGGGGTGGAAAGGAGGAGTGTGCTGTCAGAGTATGGGGAGAGCAATTTGGGTCACATAACAATGTATGTATAAATGTTTGTATGGGAGACTAACTTGAAATGGAAACTTCATCTAAACTACAACAATTAAAAAAAAAAAAAGTATCCATTTCCTGAAGAAAAAAAAACTCAAACGGCACATTGCATTGGGCAAATCTGCTGCAGAAGACCTCTTTAAAGTATTAAAAAGCAAAGATGTCACCTTGAAGACTAAGGTATGCCTGACCCAAGCTATGGTGTTTTCAATTGCCACATATGCATGCAAAAGCTGGACGATGAATAAGAAAGACGAAGAAGAATTTACACCTTTGAGTTATGGTGTTGGTGAAGAATACTGAATATACCGTGGACTGCCAAAAGACAAACAAATCTGTCTTGGAAGAAATACAACCAGAATGCTCCTTGGAAGCAAGGATGGCGACACTACATCTCACGTAGTTAGGACATGTTATCAGGAGGGATCAGTCCCTGGAGGGAGAAGGACATCATGCTTGGGAAAGCAGAGGGTCAGCAAAAAAAACGAAGACTCTCAACAAGATGGATTGACATGGTGGCTGCAACAATGGGCTCAAGCATAACAATGATTGTGAGGATGGCGCAAGACCGCGTAGTGTTTTGTTCTGTTGTACCTAGGGTCGCTATGAGTCGGAACAGACTTGACGGCACCTAACAACAACAATTTCCTGAAGTGGAATAGCTGGGTCAAAGGATATGCTTATTTTGAATGTTTAAAGATACTTCTAAATTATGTACCAAATAGGCTCTACTGGTTTACACTTTTACTTACAATAATTGAAGGCACCACATCCACACTGTATGTTTTCAGTCTTTTTAAGTTTTGCTACACTGATGGGTAAAATAAAAAAGTTTTCTCATTACAATTTCATTTGTTTTAGTTCTAACAGACACAAAGCTGACTCTGAGACAGATTTAGCGTGCAGGACATTTTTCAGGAGAGTTCTTGGTATCAACACCTGTGAAAGGAAGGAGAAGGAAGCAGGATTGGGCAGAGGGAGAAACTGAGCTGTGTGAAGGCCTCAGCCCACCCAATGGGACACTCTGGGGCTGGGATGGACCTTCAGATCTGTCCTAAATTGGTGGGAGGGGACTGGGCTTTACACCTCCATGTTGATCACCAGTTATTGGATGTGAGCTACCCCTAGGAGCAGGCGTGACCTTGGGCAAGGCAGTTTTCTCCAGCTGAGGGCTGTCTTCAGGCAGCACTCCCAGCAGCTGGGGGATTATGTCTTCATTCCTGAAGGGGGTTTGGAAGGCACATCCCTGTGTGCACTGCACAAACGAAGTTTTGAGCACTGTTTATGTCAGTCAATCTGGATTTGTTTTATGAATTATTTGTTCGAATCATTTTCCCATTTTTATTGGGTTGTTAGTCTTTTTTTGTATTGATTTATAGGAACTTCTTAATATATTACAGATAATAATGATTCATTACCTATGTTACAAATATGTTCCCTCACTCTGTAACTTTTTGTTTTACTTAATTAATGCTATTTTTCATCATACAGAAGTTTTTCATTTTTATGGAGTTGAATCTGTTAGTCTTTCTTTATAGATTCAGGGTTTTATGTCTTGCTTTGGAAGGCCTTCCTCTACTCCCAACATTATAAAAATTTATCTTGTATTTCCTTTTAGCACTTTCATAATTTTATATTTTTACATTTTTATCTTTAGTCCATATAGGATGTATGTATAAAGCTCTAATTTTATGGCTTTATAAAAGGATCTCCATTGTCCCAACACCATATTGAACAACTCACCCTTTCCCCACTAATCTGAAATGCCTGATTTCACTGATTTGAATCACTGATTCTTATATACACATGGCTCTTTCTGGACTCTCTTTATTCTTTTGATCTACCTGCTAGTTCGTATACCAGTCTGAGTTTTTTAGTGGCTTTAATTTTTTATTTCCCCATTTAAGGCAGGTCTTCCTTTACTGTTCTTTACTTTCAAATTTTTCTTGACCATTTTTGTACATCTTTTCTTGGTGAAATTTAGATTTATATTGACTTGCTTCCAAATTGTATATTAATTTGTGGGAAATATGCCCTATGAAACATAGCATGTGTCTCCTTTTATTCAAGTTTTCTCATGTGTTCTTTAGTAAGATTTTACAGTTTTCTTTATAGATCTCACATATTTCTCACTAAGTTTATTTCCAGATATATTACAGTTGTTATTGCTTTTGTGAAAAGGATCTTTTTTACATTTAATTTTATTAATTGCTACTGATGTATAGGAAAACTGTTTATCTCTTATCCTGCCACCTTATTGAGCTCTCTGATCAGATTTTCAGTTGATTTTCTTGGATTTTTCTAAGTAGTTTCCCTTTCAATATTTATAAAACTTATTTACCATCTTACTGCATTGACCAGGACCCACAGAACAATGTGGAATCGTAGTATTCTTGCCTTTCTCCTCACTTTAAAGCAATGTTTTTTAAATATTTCACCATTAAGTATAGTATCTGCTCTTGGCTTCTTGACAATATCCTTTTTTCAAGTTTAAGGTGTGACTGAGCTTATCAAGACTTTTTATCAGGAATTGTATCATATGTTTTTTAGCATCCATCAAGATGACACAAAGTATTTTGTCTTTCCTCTAATGAAGTGGATTATATTAACAGATTTCCATAAATAGAACAATCTTTATGTTCCTGGAATAAACCCTATTTGATCATGAGATATTATTATTTTAATAAACTGCTATACTAAATCTGTTAAAATTTTATTTTTGCATCTATTTTAAAAAATGAGATTCATTTTATGACATAAATTTTTGTGCTCTCCACACTACAGCAGAAGTTAGCACAACTGAACTAAACCAAGCTAAGAAGTTTCCTGAATACAACCAAACACTTCGAAGGACAGAGTAACAACAGTGGGGGTCTGGGGACCATGCTTTCAGGGGACATCTAGGTCAATTGGTATAACAAAGTTTTTAAAGAAAATGTCCTGCATCCCACTTTGGTGAGTGGCGTCTGGGATCTTAAAAGCTAGTGAGCAGCCATCTAAGATGCATCAGTTGGTCCCAACCTACCTGGAGTAAAGAAGAATGAAGAACACCATCCACACAAGGAAAGTATTAGCCCAAGGGACAGAAAGGGCTACATAAACCAGTGACATCATCAGCCTGAAACCAGAAGAACTAGATGGTACCGGCTACCACCAATGACTGCCCTGACAGGGAACACGACAGAGACTCCCTGATGGAGCAGGAGAAAAGTGGGGTGCAGAACTCAAATTCTAGTAAAAAGACCAGACTTAATGGTTTGATTGAGACTGGAGGGACCCCAGAAGACATGGCCCCTGGACTCTCTGTTAGCCCAGAACTGAAACCATTCCCGAAGCCAACTCTTCAGACGAAGATTAGACTGAACTATGGGCCATAAAATGATACTCATGAAGAGAGTGCTTCTTAGCTCAAGTAGATACATAAGACTAAATGGGAAGTTCCAGTCCAGAGGCGAGATGAGGAGGCAGAGAGGGTCAGAAGCTGGTTGAATGGACACGGGAAATCAGGAGTGGAAAGAAGGAGTGTGCTGTCACAGTATAGGGAGAGCAACTAGGGTCATATAACTATGTACGCATAAATCTTTGTATGAGAGACTAACTTGAATCGTAAACTTTCACTTAAAGCACAACAATAAAAAAAATTTTTGTGCTCTCATCATATTGATATGTGGACTATGCTACCCTAATAGAAGGAGTTGGAAACTTTTATCTTTTTCTGTTCTCTGGAACTGTTTATATAACATACAAACAGCTATTTTTTTTAATATTACAGATAAAGCTAAGTTTTACCCATTACATAGCAGAGCAGTATACTCTACATCTTCTGCATTCTTGGATTTTTTCTTTTGCTGAAATAACTCGTTAATTCTTTCAGAAGTGGGTGTAAAATTTCTGAATATTTCTATATCTGAATAAGATTTATTTTGCCATCATCTTTGAATGCTAGTTTGGCTGTGTATAGAAACTTTCAAAAGCATCTTCTCTTAAGTCTTTGAAGATATTGCTGCATTATCTTGTACTATCCAGTATTTAAAAAGAGTTGTCAGATATCAATCTGTTTCTCATTCTTTGTAGATACCCTATTTTATTTCTTTGAGCTCTGGAGGTTTTAGATTCTGGGTGGTTTTAGTTTGCTTTTCATTAAGCCTCTCAATACTTAATTGACCCTTTTAATCTGAATACTTACATTCTTCTTCAGTTCAGGGAATTTTTCTTCTATTACTTTTAATTCCTATTTTTCATCCCGTAGTATTAAAAAGATATCAGAACCTGTAGATCTCTTCTTCCTGTTTCTTAACTTTCTATTACACTTCCTATTCCTTTGCTCTTTTATACACTAAATTATATAATTATGGTCAATTTTAGACTTCTGATTGGCCTTCCTATAGCATGCCCATGGGCAGCTTTCATGCTCAGTGAACACAAACTAATTCTAACTTTGCCTGAAAAAGAGCAGTTAGGGAGGCAAGTTTAATAGGGAAAGGAACTACCTTCCAAACTAGAATGTAAAATGTAAATGAATGAACTTTTGGCTCCTGTTTGACTGTATCGGTCTGCCCCATTATTGGTTCAGACCAATGAGAGAGTAGTAACCTTCATGCATGATTTCAGATGATCCAGGGAAAGATTTAAAACAAAACAAAACAAAAAAAACCCCTATGTTTTAGGAAAACAGACATACTCATATATTATTAAAGAGGGTGTCACTTGGTAAAATCACTTTGAAGGGCAATTATGCAGTATTTATCGAAATTTTAAATATCCTTTGTTCTAGCAGTTGTACTTCTATGAATTTAATCTACACATATACCAGAATAGGTACTCAAAGGTTTATGTACAAAAATATTTGTTTCAGCTTTGTTTTAGCAAAATCCTAGAAATAACCTACATGTCCATCAGCTGGGAACTGGATAAACATATTTAAAAGCAATTAAAAAGGGCTATATAGAAGCACATGTGCTCTAACATGGATAGATCTCTAAGACATCTTGTTGAGTGAAAAAAAAAATCAAGTTTTATGCTTTAAAAAGACTATAATATTATATGTGTTCTACAGATATATTTCTATGTATATAAATGTATAGATAAAGTTCTAGAATGATATGCACAAATTGTTATCACTGGAGAACAGAGCAGAGACTGGGATTAGAGGTGGTAGTCAAAGATATTTAGACTTACTTGTAATGTTACCACATATTATAAAGTTAAGATATACACGCACTATTTGTATAATTTGAAATTATTTTTTTAAGAAAGAGTAAGATAGATCTATATGTAATAATATGGAAAATATCTAAAATAAATTGTCAAGGGAAAACACAATGTTTAAAGTACTATGCAGAAGACTTTCATTTGTGTAGGAAAAGAAACTAAGGGATTATATACATGTATCCTCAAATATGCATAAAATATCCCTGGAATGATACCCAAAAAATTGATAGCATTGACTGTCTTGGAGGAGGGGACCTGAGTTATAGAGGGTCAAGATAGAGGAAAACTTACTTTTGTGAACTGTTTTGTGAACTTGTGAACTGTTTGAACTTTTTATCATTAAGTATGCACTAGTTTAATTTTTTCCTTTTTTTAAGGAAATTATGATTCACAAATATGAATGTATACTTTTAGAATATAGGTCTAGAGATTTTCCATGCTCAAGGTATTCTGAAGTTAGGTCACAAATTAAAAACAAAACCAATCTATTATTTTTAAATATCCCAGGAGCCCGAGAACAAGGGTGATCATCCAAAGGTGCGTATGTACTCTTCTCCCTGCATGATTCAAGAACATCAGGAAACCCTGAAACGACTGTCTGAAGTCTGGCAAAAGGTCTCTGAACAGGATGATCTAATCCAGGAACTTCGAAATAAACTGGCCTGCAGTAATGCTTTGGTAAGTGCTGTCTTCCAAAACACTTTTCCGAGAGACCCAAAATAAAGCCATGAGGAAAGGAAGGGAAAAGAATCACCTAAATTAATCTCTTTTACCAAGACTCGTCAAATGTCTTATACTATACCTTATTTTTAAAAAAAAAACTCTGATCATAATGTAGAAGTATATATATAGTAAATTATCAGTAACACCCTGAATGAAGTGAGGGAGGGGGAGAATAAGTGGAGAGGAGATTTTCACTTATTTTAGATGCTCAGATTTTGTTTGAATTATTTTCAACAAACAAAAATTTCATGTCTTTTTTAATTTTCAAAAAAAGTTACATACACACTCATCCACTCCATAAGAAACTTCCTTCTTTAATTCTTGAATCTTGAATACTGTCCTTTGAGAATTACCATATTTTTACTCAAGTAATGCACGCCTTCTACATTTATTTGCCAACTGCTCCCTCACTGCTTTTGCCCAAGAGGTATTTTCATAAGTGCCCACTATGCTAATTTTTTTACATGTTGCTGTAAAAAAAAAAAAATTAGTATAGCATGCTTAAAAAAATACCTCGCAGCGGGGCAGGGAGGAGTTGGTAAACAAACACAGAAGGCACACATTATTTGTGTAAAAACATGGTACTTCCATCTTTCCATCATAGCCTCCAAAGAATCTTCTCCTGCCTCATAAACTAGACCACAAAGAGTTCAGGAGAGAGTACAAAATGTGGCTACTGACAACTCTAGATAAATCATTCTCATGCCTTAGTGAACCTTGATATAAAATTGAGGACATAATACCTTCTCCCTATCAACCCCACAGGAAGTGTGTGAAGAATTGTGTAATGCTATTAACAAACTTTGAGCTTTAAAGAGGAACACCCTACAGAAATAGTAGTAGTAATAAACATGTTACGTTGATAATTCAGCATGACTGACCTGTGTTCGCTTCCAGGTTTTGGAGCGTGAAGAGTCTTTGATAAAATTACAAGCAGACTTTGTTTCCTATAAAGCCACCCACAGACATCCTCCTTGCTCTTCAGAAGACTGTGAAGATATGAAAAAGGTGGCCAACTTTTGCTTATTTGTTCCTAGTGGAGTAAGGCAGAGCTGGGTTTGATTTTGAGTTTTCATGCTTACAATTTGTGTGACCTTGGCTGGCACTGTCACATTATATGCGATATATAATGTATGCTAAGTCCTGAATAGGAGGAGCCCTGGTGGCACAGTGGTTAAACACTGGGCTGCTAACCGAAAGGTTGGCTGTTCGAACACACCAGCCCCTCTGCAGGAGAAAGATGTGGCAGTCTGCTTCTGTAAAAATTTACAGCCTTGGAAACCCTATAGGGGTTTCCAAGCCAAACCCTACTCTGTCCTATAGGGTCGCTATGAGTTGGATCGACTTGATGGCAATGGGTTTGGGTTTTGTTTTTTTAAGTCCCAAATAGTTTGTCTGGCAGCATTAGATTTTAGAACTGAGTGTTAGAAGTACATGTATCTCCTTTCACCTAATGCACAATAAAAAAATTTTAAAAAAAGAAATATAAACACACAAAAAAAAAGAAGTGCATGTATCTCTTAACCCACTTTCAACAGTACACTTAAACAAGGTAGAAACTCCTGTTGACTAGCTAGATTCCAAAGGACCATCCAACCTTCTGGTTTCTGGTTGGAGTTGAAAAGTAGCAAATTTATGAAACAGTATATAATTTAATACCTCCCCCCCCCTTTTTTTGGAGAACTCTATGCTTGAAAAATTCTAAGCAATCTCAAATGTTGATTCTAATCATGAATAAGCATTTAGACGATGTAAACAAATGGTAAGATTTGACGAACCAGTAGTCAAAACTCTGAATGTAGGTCAAGTTCCACCCTAGGTGAGGTCCTGTCTCAAGTAAGTCATGCCTGTAACTTAAGTACAGGGCAAAGCCAACCACATGGGTCCTGCTGTGGGCAGATGGTGGCATGCCTGCATGCTCCAAGATGTGATACTGAAATACGGCCAAAGGGGGATGGCAGAGGGACCAAATGAGACATATAAGCTCCCCAACGGTTCTTCTAATGAGTTAATGGTCCCAGAAAGTTTGGATGAATGAGGGATCAATATTGACTTCGTGGTTCCTCCTTGGACCTCTGTCAATATTTACTTTAAAGGTCAGCTCCACATCCCGACCTACAGCAAGATCTCATAACACTCAATTTTTAAAAATCATACAGACCTCTCCAAGAACCAGAATACACCTTCCCCAGCTATTTTATATTTGCTATCCAAAGCCTTCATGTTACCTGATGTTCTATTAGAAATTAGACTATCCATGTCACAGTTTACTCCAGCGGTCTTCTCCACCCCTAAATTGGAACAGCTGGCATGGAGCTTTGATTCCCTGCAGGGCTCACACATGGGTCTATGGTGATTACTCTGTATTTCTCCAGCTGTCACCTCCTGTCTTCATGCTGCAGCCCTCTTCCGCTTCAACTCTGAAATTATGAAAATAACGCTCCCCAGCATCCCCTAATGCCCAGGCAACTAATTGCTCCTCCTCATTCACATGTTTCTGCCTTCTCTTGATTAAAGCCCATTCCCCTCTCCTTCAGTGTAGAAGCCAAAGTTCTAGCCAAGGGACTATAAGCCCTATGTGATCTCACTACCAACTATCTCCCTAATCTCCTCGTACTCTACCGTGGAAGAAAAGGCCTGGCAATCTGCTTCCACTAAGATCATAGCCAAGAAAACCCTATAGAGCAGTAACACGTGTAACATATTCGGTTGCCATGAGTCTGGCTCGATTCAAGCAACTAACAACAACAACAGCAGTCACTCCCCATTCGTCCCTTCCCCAGACCCTGCAACCACTAATCTATTTTCTGTCTCCATGGATTTGCCTATTCCGGACATTGGACATTTTGGAAAAGGTTCTCCCCCCCCATGTCCTCATCCTGCCCTGCTCTTCTTTCATCTGCCAGATACTGAAGCACCTGCAGGAGCAGAAAGACAGCCAGTGCCTGCATGTGGAGGAGTACCAGAACCTTGTGAAGGACTTGCGGATGGAGCTAGAAGTGGTGTCAGAACAGAAGAAGAACATCATGAAGGGTAAGCCACAGTTGGTAGGTCACATGGGGGGAACCATAAGGAAGCTGAGCCCTCCTCTGAGCTAGGAGGGGTTCAGAGGAGGGCAGCGCTCTGTCTCATCCCATTGTAGACATGATGAAGCTAGAGCTGGAACTGCACGCGCTACGGGAGGAGACATCTGCCCAGATAGAGAGGAAGGATAAGGAGGCCTCCCACCTGCAATGGCGACTGCAGGAGATGGAGTGGCGGTTCTGTGAGATCCAACAGTTTGCTTCAGAGAAAGACAGGGTGAGGCAAGGAGCAGTCTGGTGGGAGCCCCAATAGGGGCAGGTGTGAGGCCTAAGGGCCGTGCCTGGAGAAGAGCCCGCACTGCAGTCTCCAGCCACTGTGATTGCTTTGGGAGCATCAGCACATGCCCATGAGATGTGGCTTTCAGGCCCAGAGACAATCTTGAGCCCTTCTCTGGTATTTCTTACAGCATGAATCAATATGACTAGCCAGGAACCATAATAGAGATATTGACTCTTTACAAAATAAGTTCGTCCCCAACCCTGCAAGGTACCAAGAAAGTTTGGGGCACATTTACTTGCCTTGTCCCTTATATATTTTTTTCTTTTTTCTATAATGGAGGGAACTGCCATAAAATAATTCTTAGCCTTACTAAGAATTTCAAGCGAATTTCAAGTTTTTTAATAACAAATATGAATATGCAAATCAGGTAGTTTGGAAATATTGATGGGGCTCTTTAGCATTTATCCTATAGTATTAACTTTTAGGAGTCCCTCAGTGGTGTAAAGAGCCCTGGTGATGCAGTGGTTAAGAGTTCAGCTACTAACCAAAAGATCAGCAGTTTGAATACACCAGCCTCCCTGGAAACCCTATGGAGCGGTCCTACTCTGTCCTACAGTGTCGCTACGAGTTGGAATCGGCTTGACTGCAACAGGTTTAGTTTTTGTTTTGGTTTGGTTTGGTTTGGTTTGAGTGGCGTAAACAATTAACACACTCAGCTGCTAACTACCCAGAGGCTCCTTGAAAAAGAGGCCTGGTGATCTACTTTCAAAAAATCAGCCATTGGAAAGTCTGTGGAGCACAGTTCTACTCTGACATGACACTCATGGGGTTGCCGTAAGCCAGAATCAACTTAACAGCAGCTGGTTATACATGCCCTAGAACATCTGTAGTTCCCTACATAAATCAAGTTCCTGAATAAAGCCTAGAAATGGACCAAGAACAGAAAGGTTATGAAACCAATGCAAGCTTTTGTAGTCAGTATAATTCCAGCTCTGAACTTTTATCAGAGCTATTCAAAATAATCTAATTGATTGATTAGCTGGTCATTAAAACCTCCTGCTTCAAGGTGTGAAGGAGATCCACCAGGCAAAACAGAGGCATTTGGAGGGATGATGACAAGAAGCAAGGAGTCTGGATAAACAGCTGCAAGTCATTCATATATTCACTCAACAAGTATTTTTTGAGCACCTATGATGTGCCAAGCACTGTTCTAGGCACTAAGAATGTAAGAAAACATACAGTATCCCTACTCTCCTAGAGCTTACATGCCAGCTGGGGGAGAGAGACAATAAACAAGTCAACAGAATTAGATTATAATATAATGTCAGGTATTGATAAATCCCTATAAAGAAAAATAACTCTGAGAAGGGGATGGAGTGAGTAGTCTGGTGGCTGTTTTATAGAAAGTGATCAGGGAAAGCCTCTCAGATAAGGTAACATTTGGGCATAGATTTGAATGAAGTGAGGGAGCCACCCAGGCAAAGGTCTTGAGAAAGAATATTCCAGGCAGAGGGAATAGCAAGTACAAACACTCTATACCCTAAGCCTACTTAGTGTGTTCCAGGAGGCCAGTGTGTCTGAAGCAGGGGCGGAGTGGATGGTAGGAGGCGAGATCAGACAGGTAGCCAAGGACCAGATTATGAGCATTCCAGGAGGCTGTTGTAAAACTTTGCTTTTTTCTGCATGACATGGAAGCCACTGGAGGGTTCTGCCAGAGGAGTGAGAAGATCCAGCTTGTACTTCTAAAGGACCCCTCTGGCTGTTCTGTTGAGAACAGCCTGGAAGGACGCAGGGGTGGATGCAGGGAGCACAGTTAGGAGGCTCTTGCAATGTCCAAGAGACAGATGAAGGTGGCTTGTACGCGGTTGGCTTAGACCACGGCTCAAGACAATGTCTAACTGATTTCACCATGCTGCCACTCAGGCCTTTATAAGCATTCACATTTTACTCCTCTCAGGCCCTCCAAGAGAACAACGAAAAGCTGCACAAGCTAGAGAAGGAACTAGCACAGTCTTGGGATGCCCTCAAAAAAAAGGAGATGGAGCTCCAGAAGCAGCAACTCATGACAACAGAACACAAACTGGATGCTAATCAGGACAACTGTGAGGCCCTGCGTGCAGAGTTCCAGAAGCTGAAGAACAGTCTTGAAGAAGCCAAACAGCAGCAGAAGTTGGCTGGTGAGGCTCCCAGCAAGCAGCTATCCCACCATACTTCTAACTCATTGAGTTAGAGGAGACCCTGTCTCTTTCTAAATTGCCACTATCCCCCCTACCCCCTCCCCCATTCCCCAATTTGTCACACCAAACCTTCTCTGGTCTTATCATGTATCTCCCAGAGGTTACGACCTTCTTGAACTCCTTCACTCACCCTCAACCTCACCTCCTCTCTGAAGCCCCCACCACATAGCAGGTGCTGTGTTTGGGAAAATGAATTGCTGGATTCACACACCCCACAGGAAGAATAGGGCTCTGTCCTTTGCTACTTTGCCCTACATTCCTTAATCACACAATTTGCTCTTACCTTCCCTGGTTTTTATTTCCCTCTCTCTCCTTTTTGCCTCTGAGCACATACTCTTCAGAGCTTGCACTGTGGGTTGTGTACTCAACCCTCTGCTGAAACTGACTTCTCAGAGGGTCACCAATAACTTCTTGCCTTGGGTATAAGATTTCTTTTGGAGGTGATGAAAATATTCTGGAATTAGATAAGGATGATGATTGCTCAACTTTGTGAACCTATTGAAAAACACCAAATTGTATACTAATCCACCCACTTACTCAACTCTATTTCCCACCACTCCTCTTCACTTTCCTTTCCAATTAAACTGGCCTCTTTTCAGCCTCTTCCCACAGACCTTCCCCACTCCCTCTACCACATGTTCATGCTTACAATTCTCCCACCTGGAATTTCCTTCCTCCTACTTCCTGTAAGGCTCAGCTCAACTTTTGTTCCTCCGTAAGTCCATCTCCAGCTATTCTGGCACACAGTGATCACTCTTCTTGAGTTTACAGTCATGTGAATTAAATATTTCAGTGTTCTCTACGCCAGGTGGGCCAGTTATAGCTCCCTCACTAGACTCTAAACTCTACAAGGGTCAGGACTGGTCACTGAGGACATAATGAGACACACAGGAGACACTGAGTAATTTCTACCAGTTTGTTTAATTTTGGTCAAGAAGGAGAACATGGCTGGGGGATAGTTGAAGAGAGATAATTTAATAGCACTCTTTAGGAGTGATAATGAAATAAATAGAAACGAGGATAGACTGGGAATTGAAGTAGGTCAAAAAATGAAAGAACAGACTTTTGGGCCAGTCTTATTTGAGAGTCTGATCTATGAGAGCTTCACACATACTCCCTTCCCACATGCATGTGCCCCAGCTTGTCTCCTGTCTTTGCAGCTCAAGGAGCAGCCCAATATAAAGAACAGGCCTTTCTGGCTGAGAGCAAGCTGGAGGATTCCCAGAGGAAACTTCAAAGCTACATTGCCCAGGACAGGCAGAAAGAAGATACCATCCAAGAACTACAGAAAGACCTTCAGAAGCAACAGAAGGAGTTCTTGTTGGCTAAAGAACAACTAGCATCCAACAGGTACCACGGGCTCACACTTACAGAGAGGCCATGCCTTGTGAGCCAACCAGGGCCACCTATGGGCAGGTGCCTAGCAGTGGGATAGGAAGGACTCCCCATGGGGTCATCTCCACAGTCCCCAACACAGGCACTAAAGTCCATCCTCCTGTTGCTTCTGGTTTGTTATTTTGTTTTAGGGAACAAATAGATAAGCTGACATCAGAACTCTCTGAGACAAAAAGGAAGTTTGAAATTTCAGACAAAGAAAAGAAGCAGCTGCAGAAGACAGTGGATGAACTGGAAACGAAGCTGAATGACACCCTAGAGCGTATGAAACAGATTCAGCACCAGGTATGAAGGGCAAGTAGGCAGCCAGTCCAAACATGTCCTCTGTCTAAGATTAAAATATACTGGGCTTTATTCAGGATGATGTCACCACCAATCCACTGCAAACTCATTGTCCAGAATTTGTGTTAGAATGCTAAGTCCGCCACTCAGCACCAGTTGTCACAACCAATAATAGGCATTTCCAAGGGTTAAGCTTAGAAGTAGGCAAATGACAATGTTGTTCTGTCTAAGATTTGAAAACTATCCTTGTTAGTCAATTTAAAGTCTTTGATGTGTGAATTATACTCTTTGTTCTTTTCTAAGTTTTTTTTAACTTTATTCAAAGAGTATTCTATGTGAAAAGATTTGGTGGGTAAGTGGGAGAGAAGGTTGATGCCACAGGAATTAGATCTATAAGTAAAATAAATTGGCTCACTTACTTTGGACATGTTATCAGAAGGGACCAGTCCCTGAAGAAGGACATCATGCTTGGTAGAGAGTCATCAAAAGAGAGGAAGACCCTCAACAAGATGCACTGACACAGTGGCTGCAACAGCAGGCTCAAACATAGCAACAATTTTGAGGATGGCACAGGACTGGGCAATGTTTCATTCTGCTGTACATAGGGTTGCTATGAGTCGGAACCAACTTGACAGCACCTAATGACAATAACAACATATAACAATGGAGTTATCCTCATGTTTATTTCAGCCACTCCCTGTGTGCAGTTGTTTGTATTTTTTCCCATATATAGTACAATCTAAGACTATCTTCCAACCCAGTCTTTATTTTCTCAGAACAAAGAGCAAGCCTCCACCAAAGACAATCTAGAAGATGAGCTTCAGGAGGTAAAAAGGTTACTGGAGGAGAAACGGCTGCAGTTGAAAAAGAGCAAAGAACAGGAGAAAATGCTGGAGCAAGAACTTGAGGCATTCCGACAGGAAGAAAGAAAGAGAGAAAAGATGGTGAGAAAGAGAATCTGGGGAGAGTCAGGGTCATGAACCCAGGGGCAACATGAACCTAGCTAGGCCTCAAGGGATGCAGAAGGCTTGGGTGCTCAGACCGCAGAAGAGAAGGGAGGGCATTTGTGAGAAAGCCTAAAAGGTGAGTGAGGAGAAGACAGAAGGCCTAAGATTCTACAGGGTGAAGAATGGAACCTTGAGTGTGGGGAGGAGTGAAGCTTTTATAGGAGCCTGCAGTTAACACCTCTTTTCTGGACTTTGTTCTTTAATGGGGGAGCAGTCTAAGGACAACTTGAGGAAGCTGCAGGAGGAAAATGAAAATCTCCAAGCAGAGCTGGTGCATTACTCTACACAACTAGATACCTCTGTCAGCAAACACAACAGCACCCAACAAATGGTCCAAGAGCTGAATAAAGAGGTGAGTACATAGGAACCCCAGGGGGTAAAAAACTTGAGCCCTGTGACCCTTGTCCTGAACCTGCATCTATCTCTCTTCCACCACAGAAATGCAACTCACCGCCCAGCCAGCTATGCCTCCTGTGGTGCTGAGCCAAAAATATGTTTCTTTCACATGTTTTAAAGAAACCAAGAAGGTTTTCTTTAGCATCTTGTGGAGCCCTCAAACCACCTGGGCTTTGGCATCAACCCTTCCAATGTCAAATGTTAGACCAGAGTTGAGTGAGTCAGTTGTTCAAGGCAATTTTCTAGGGAATACTTCCAAAACTAGTCCTAAAGCACAAAAAAAAGGATTGAAGAAGAGATGGTTATTTTTCATTACAGAAGTAAGGACGACAGAGTGAATGGATCTGATCTATGCTAGGCACTGTGCTTAAATTCAGTTATCATTTATTGACTGTCTACTTAAGTCCTTTATATGCCTGCCATCTGCTTTACTCCCAACAAGATACACATTACTGTGACAACCTCCGTTTACAGATGAAAGAATGACTGAGGCCCAAAGTCACTACTTAGTGACGGCATAAACCAGGATTTGAACTTGGATCATCTGGCTGTAATGCTTGCCCTCTTTCCCCTTCATCATGAACAGCAATACTTTCCACAGCTGAATACAAGCCATTTTTCTGGGCAAGAAACAAATATAGCAGCTTGGTAGATGGTCTCTTGATTACAAATAAGAGAACAAGCAACTCTGATTCTTTTGTAATGTAAAAAAAAAGGATCTTAAAATAGTATGATTATACTAAGGAGCGCTGGTGGTGTAATCATTAAGTGCTTGGCTACTAACTGAAAGGCTGGCAGTTTGAATCCACTGGAGGTTCTGCAGGAGAAAAGACCTGGAGATCTGCTCCCATAAAGAGTACAGCCTAGGAAACCCCAGGGGCAGTTCTACTCTGTCATATAAGGTCGTTATGAATCTAAAGTGACTTGACTGCATACAACAACAACAACAACAACATACTAAGCATAAGGACAGCGCAGCCCAGTAGAACTTTCTGCAATTATGGAAAAGTCCTATATCTGAGTTCTCCAGTACAGTAGCCACTAGCCACATGTGGCTACTGAGTGCTTGGAATATGGTTTACTATGACTAAGGAACTAAATGTATAATTTTAATTAACATTAAATAATTATAACTTTATTTAAATGTAAGAAACCATATGTGGCTAGTGGCTACTATATTAGATAGCACAGGTCTAAGGAACTGATATTTCTGTAGTTTTGTTCTCCAGAAATACAAATTTCTCTATTAGTGTGATCCAGAGTTGAGGTCTGAGTCCCTCAGATCCTCCCTGAATATAAGGAATACTAAAGTATTTACTATGGGCCTATTGTCACATTTGCCAAAATAAATATAGCCATGTAAAAGTGGAAATAAAAGCATTAATTTCAGAATTCCATTGATGGGATTTCCTCAAAGGGGAGGGGAAAATTATTGGTAAGTTTTTACATTTTTAAACTATAACTGACTAATGTGTGGAAATGTACTGTGAGGGAGGAGTAGGTGTGGAAGTAAGGAGACCAATTAGGAGGCTACTACATTCCACACTAGAGTGGTATCAGTGAAGATGGAAGTGAGGAAATTCAGGACGTACTTTAACAACAGGATTGACCAGAATAGCCGATGGAATGGACGTGAAAGAAAGAGTGGAATCAAGAATGGCTTAGTGGAATTCACCTATAAAACCATCTAGACCTAATGCCTTTGGCTGATGAGGGAGTAGATCTTTTATTAGAATTTTTATTAGAACTCCTGATTCTGTAGTTTATATATATATACATATATATTTTTAAGTATATTTCTCTCCAAGCTAAATTAGAATAAATTTAGAGAAGTTTAGAATAAAGCATCCATTTTAGCTTCTAACATTATGATTTTCTTCACCACCCTTCTTTTTAGTATCCCACCTCCACAGTGAGGCCACCACTTATCAAGAACTTACAGTGAATTCTAGTTTCTCAAATGACTCCCCAGTTGACTCTATGTTTTTCAGCAATCCCCAGAAAAGATTTTATTTCTATTTCTATTTCTAGAAGACCAAATTATTTCAACCTTAGGAATAGTTTTACTCCTACGGCATGGAAAATGTAGGGTCAGAAGTCCAATCTAACATTTTTCATCTCACTTATTCCTAGGGTCAGAAACTCAAATGCCCATCTAAAAAACTAATAACTTTACGCACTGAGAAGTTACTAGGGAAAAAGCAATAAAACCCCAAAAAATTGTGTGTCTGTGTGTGTGGCCACATGAGGATGCAGGTGTTCTTCGGCCATACCAAAGAACAGAAGCCTAAGGTCTCCCTCCTGCTTCCAGACTTAAAAATAGATCTCTGTCCTGTACTGAAGTATATAACAAGATAACTAGTTACTCAGCATATTCATGATAATAACTCAGTTATATAGTGACTTATGCCTTAAAAGTCCTTTTTACATACATTTATGTCATTTGATCATTACCAGAACTCTGTGAAGGAGTTGAAATTATCCCAATTCACACAGGAGTAAACTGAGGTTCAGAGAAATTAAGTAAATGACAGAACTAGGATCTCAACCCAGATCCTCTAACTCCAGATCTCAATTCCCTTTTAATTATACCATGAATCTTTATTGCTAAGTGTAAGACACAGACTTAAGATTTTAAACACACTTAAATTCCAAAAAGGTGTATTTAATTCAAAGCTAATGTATTCAGTTCATCCCTAACTCCAAACATTGCTCAATGCAATGTTTCATTCAGTCCCAAAGAAGTCATTTAGTATTTACTGAGCACCTATTATGTGCCATGCCCTGAGTGATAGGTGGTGGGAATACAGCAATGAACAAAACACGCATGGTCCCTGCTTTCATGGCACATCAAGTCTAGCAAATGATGTTAGGAACTAAGTGAAGCATAAAACGCATAAATGAAATGTTGCATCCATCTCCTGACCTAGAATTGGATTCCAGATCTTTATGAAAGGCTGCAGAGTTCAGTACTCCTTGTACTGGGGAACATGCTAACTAGAAGTGGAAAGGTGGGGGAGGGGTACAGAAGTACCTGGAAATGGCAGCTCTCCTTTGACAACAAACAGTAAGGTGAAAATGTGGGGGTTATAACTGACTGTTCTGCAGGTTAGTGCAGAGAGAACATAGCCCAGGTCTTGTCTGTTTGCTATAGACACAGAGATGCCTCCACGGCCTGACAGTGACATTTCCCTCCCTAAAGATAGCCCAGCAGAAGGAGGCCATAATGAATCTGCAGGCCCAGCTGGACAAGGCTGAGCAGAAAGAAAAGCATTGTCTCCAGAGCATGGTCAGTAAGGAGGCCTATGAGGAGTTATCCCGGAAGGCAACTACCTGCCAAGAGGACCTGACTCAAGCCCTGGAGAAGGTGGGGCCACATCCTCTCACCACTGGGCTGTTCTGCAGAAAAATGTCAGGGTGTTGTCAGAGGGCAGTTAGCAGTGTCCTGCCCAACCGGCTGTCATCAGGGCTGTCTCAAATCTACAAACTCTTGCATGAACTAGGGATTTCAGTCCAGAGAGGGTATGCTTCTTCATGAGCCTTTGGAGTGGGAGGGGGAAGATGGAGGCCAAATCTAACAAGTCATTCTGCCCATGAGTACCTGAAGCCTGGATTGTTGAAGAATTCATGCCCATCCCTGTGTTCTAGATTACCTACCTGGGCTAATCAATCACTAGGATTGAAAACTGTGTGTGTGTGTGTGTGTGTGTGTGTGGGTAGGTGAGGGGACAATGATATGGGGGGGGGGGTGTGGAACAGACCAGCCACTGTCACTTCCCACCTCTCTATGGGACACTAGGCTGTACCACCCTGGGCAAAGGATGGGGCCGGGGTGGGGAGGACTAGAAACTTCTCCATTAAGGACTCAGCAGAGAGGGCCAAAGAGTTCTGGCTGTCACTCTCATGCCCTTGTCTTTACCGGAAGCTCAATCAAGCAGCCGCGGAGACAAAAGATCTGCACCGAAGCTTGACGCAGACCCAAGAGAGGAAAACTCAGCTGGAAGATGAAATCAGCGCTTATGAGGAAAGGATGAAAAAGCTCAATATGGAATTAAAAAAACTCCAGGGCTTCCACCAGCAGAGTGAGCTAGAGGTGAGGCCCTTCCTAGCCAGTTCTCATGGTTGCCTCTTGTACACAACTATTTACCACTAAGCCATTCCCTCTGGCTAACAGGCTCCCTCCACCCTCTTGCGTGTGTTGGGCAAAGGCAGTGAAGATCACAGGGTAGAGGTGCCCTCTGCTGGTAATTCGAAATAAAATACCCCTTAAAGATTCTCCCTAAGGAGCCCTGGTGGTGCAGCAGTTAAGCACTCAACTACTAAGCAAAAAGTCAGTGGTTTGAACCCACCAGCCACTCTGCAGAAGAAAGATGTGGCAGTCTGCTTCCATAAAGATTACAGCCCTGGAAACTCTATGGGTCAGTTCTACTCTGTCCTACAGGGTCACTACGAGTCAGAATTGACTCTATGGCAATGGGTTTGGTTTTTTTGGAAAGATTCTCCCAAGGTCAAGAAGGAACCCTCCAACCTTGCCATGAGTCCTCTGGGGTCCAGGGTGGCAAGGCAGGATCTCCCTCCTCACTTTGCATCCCTGAGCAGGTGCACATCTTCGACAAGAAGCTGGAGGAGATGACCAGCCAGGTGCTGCAGTGGCAGAGGCAGCATAAGAATGACCTCAAGATGCTGGCAGCCAAAGAGGAGCAGCTTATGGGATTCCAGGTGGAAATGGCTGCTCTGAAAGAGAAGCTCCTTGAGGATGAGAAGGTGTGGGTGCTCCTCAGCTTCCATGGCTTCCTCCAGCCCTTCTGATACATCGACCATCCGGATGCCCAACAGCCCTGGGTGGGGGTGGGGGGTACCTGGGAGCAGGGAAGGGACACCCCAACCCCATTGTATTCAGCACAAAGCAGGGCCTGGGTACTCTGGGCCACAACAGCTGTCTCAGCACAATGATCTTCCTGCGGCTTTGTTGGTAGAGAGACATCCCGCAGAGCAAATGCCCAGGTCCAGAGAAGAAACTGATGCCGCCTCCCTGCCAGGTACATGAGCTTTCCCTGACAGATAATCCACTGGTCACTCCTCTCCAGAGTCCCTCTGACCCTTTCAGCAGCCATATAACCAGCAGTAAAATCTGCTAAGAGACCATCTGGGCATGCCTCCATCCCCGGCTCTCTGAGCAGTAAGGTTCAGAGCAGGAGGACATCTTGCGGTGGCTACAGGGCCTTTGTGCAAATGAGAAAAAGGCATGCCTTGCTCAAGATATTTGTCTTCCGTCTGTTAGAAAATTGGCTTAACATACTGTTTTAGAACTAGCCACTTTAATGCCTTTAGCCTGAAAATCATTATTGTAAATGTACAAATCTACTGTCTCTTTGATATAAATGGTGCCTCCTCAGAGGTCACCTTCGTGTGGGATGCAATCTGCAAGAGCTGTGGGTGGAGGTCCTGGGGTGGCAACTCTAGCTCTGGCCTAGGGGATGGACAAGAGAGTATTTTTCTCCTCCGAGCAGGAGAAAAGAGGCCTGATTGGGAGTAGGGAGGTGATGGACTTGTGCTTCCAGTCCCTTACCAGCTCTTTTTCTGCTTGCACCAAAGCCCTGCTGCGTGCCTCAGGAAGTCCTTAGATCCACCCCGCACTCTATGCCCAAAGAAAACTGTAGGCTCCACCGAGAGAATGATCAGATTATGACCAACGTGGAGCAATGGGCTAAAGAGCAGAAGTAAGTATAAGGAGAAAAGAAAGGTCCCACACCCTGGGCTGAGCTAGAGAACCACATATGTGACAGAGAAGTGTCACACACACATACACCCTACCCTCCGGGGAAATTGATCCAGTCTCAGCCCACACCCAAGGGTTTGGAATAAGGAGAGGGGCTCAACTCTTTGAGCAGGTTTAGAAATCCCTGCTGACTTTGAAATGCACCAGTCCCCAAGATGGAAGGGATGCTTAGCTATGGGTCACACTTCCTCCTCCCAACCTGGGATCCAGCTCACTGCCTGGATCCCTTGAACTCACCTGGAGATCAACTCGATTTTGCATAGGAGTTAAGTACAGAGTCTTATCAACTGCCAGGTGCTAAGGCTCTAGCCCTGAGGGCAGAATGCTGAGTAGGGGTCTAGGCCCAGCAGAAGCCAGTTGAGACCACCCAGTATCCCGTTCAACCAGCTTGTGCTCTTGCTCTCTTGCTCACAGGAGGCTAGGGAACTGGCTGCTCTTTTCTCTTGCGGATTTTCTTACAGGATCGCCAATGAGAAACTAGGAAGCAAGCTCCGTGAACAGGTCAAATATATCGCCAAACTGACTGGTGAAAAGGAGTAAGTTATCCCACACCACCCCGGTTTCTTCTTGGGACCTAAGAGGAAGGTTCAGCAAGGAGCCTGGGCTAGTTTTGTTGTTGGATATGTGGTTCAGCAAGGATAGGCCTGGTACTTTGGAAAGCCCACCCAGCCCTAATTCTGTATCCAACTACATGACACTGGGCACGTCACTTTACCTCTTTGGGCCTTAGTTCCTCACCAACAATATGGAAGGGGTTTAATAGTCTCTGTGCCCCTTACCACTCTCACCTGCTGTGATTCTCAGAGGTCAACAATGCTACATAGGGACTAGGCACTAAAAGGCAGACTACATTAGTGAGGGTAGGGATAACTGCTATAACAAAAAGATTCCCAAATGAAGATGCAGAGAATTTTATCTCTTCATGGAACAGTCTCAGGTGAGCAGTCTGAGTTGATGGAGTTCCTCTGTTCCGTGTGGTCATTCAGGGACCTAGATTCCTTTTACCTGATGCTCCACTCTTCCCTGTGGTCTTGCTTCAACTGCATAGTCAAAGCTGGGTCAGCTGGGAGTGAAGTATGGGAATGAGAGATCTAAGTTTGAGGATAGAGGTAAATGCATGAATTTAAAATTGAGATTCTGGAGGTGGTACAGTAACAAGCTCTAGGGAAGTAGTTCCCAACCTTTTGTCACAGCACATTTAGAAAATGGCCACACTTACATGGCACACTGGGATAGTCTAGAATGGGGTTTGCTCAGGACAAAGTTGACCAACTAAAGGCTGCCCCAAACCCTGCCCCAATGACTGAGGACATCAGTATCTCAACACACCTGTAACCTATTCATGGCACCCAGTTGGAAAACTCTGTTCTAGACTTTTACCTTAGGAAGGGTGACCGGGTTGTGGTGGAAGATAAGATCACTGGAAGTGAGGAGGTCAAGGAACTGAGAGGTCAGGACATAGGGTGGACAGTCTATGGAATGCTGAAGGCCCTGAAGATGCTGACGCAAGTGGCACCAGCGAGACTGGCGGAGAGCCAGGGAATGAGAACAATGCTGGGACCCTACCTCCAGGCCTATTGGCAGCTGGAGTGGCCACCACATGAGGGGCTACAGGGTTACAGGTGTCTTCAAAGCCACCAGGTTTGCTGAGTGCAAGAGGTAAAACATGCCCAGAGAAGAGGTTGAGGATGAAGTCTTTATCTGATTTACTTTAGAAAAGACCATGAACTTTTTCATTAGGACAGAAGCATTTTCTGGAAGAATTTAACTAGAAGAAAAAGTCTTTTTCTACTGTCATGTCTTCTTTCTTAGTCCCATGTGATATGTCAGAATCTTAAGATAGCAAAGAATGCTAGACTTTTTCTTATAGTGTGCCGAGTACCAGAAAGTCTGTTTCACACTCTTTAGTTTGCTTGAACCTCTTTCAAAGCAAACCATCTTTTAGTGATAATGATAGCTCATTTATTCTTTACCATGTGCTAGACATTATTCTAAGTGCTTTACATGTATTAATTCATTGAATCCTCATCAGAGGTCATGAGTTTGGTGAAGTTATACTCCATAATCTCCATTGACAGAGAGAAACTGAAAGCTAAATAACTACTCATGGTCTCACAACAAGTATGTGGCAGAGCCAGAATTCCAACCTGAGAAGTCTGACTCCAGAGCCCATTATCATCCACTGTGCTCTAAACTCTGGTTTGGGTGGAATATGACTATAGATACTAATTTACTGAGCCACGGGAAATGTGCTAAATTATCTTCCCTCTCTACTACATCACAACATCTGTGCCCTCATCCATAAAATGAGGGTAAGTAATTCACCCAAACTCCCAACAGAGCCAGGATCTCCTGTGCTCCCAACCCTTCAGCACAGGGAATCGGACAGAACATGGACTTTGGCATCAGAACTAGGTGGAAGTGCTTCCGAGGCATGGCCGTAAGCAGCCAAGGACACATCAGAGCTGTGGTTCCTAATGGCTTTCTGGCTCTTCCGGTCAAATTTATATCATTTGTATAACTGGATCCTTATATTAACCCGAGCAGGCATGTCAGGCTTGACTGTCCCCATCTAATAGATAAGAAAACAGGCACAAAGGTGACGGAATCAGAAGTACTACTTCTGGGTCTACCCAACCCCAGGCCTGGGCCTCTTCCACTGGATGCACAAAGGCATCTGTTTCCACAGAACTTGTATGAGGGCTTGTGTTTGTTTCCTAGGGCTGCCGTAACAAAATAATACAAATTGGGTGGCTTACGAGAACAGAAATTTATTGTCTCACAGTTCTAGAGGCTAGTAGTCCAAATTCAAGGCATCAGCAGGGCCATGTTCTCTCCAGAGGCTCTAGGGGAAGATCCTTCCTTGTCTCTCCCAGCTTCTGGTAGTCCTATGCATTCTTTGGCATGAAGATACATCTTCATATGGCTGTCTTTCCTCTGTCTCTCTTTGTCTTTTCTCTTTTATCAGGACACCACTTAGATTGGACCCACCCTACTCCAGTAGAAGCTCATGTTAACCTAACTGATAACAACTTCAAAGACCCTATTTCCAAACAAGGTCATGTTCACAGGTACTAGGATTTAGGACTTCAACGTATCTTTGGGTGACACCATTCAATCCATAACAGGGCCCCAGCTCTGAAAGGAATTGGGCACTCATGATCCTTTTTCCTGTGACACCTTTATGTGTCTTTCCAGCAGGGAAGCAAGCAGATAAAGCAGACCAAACACCCACCTGCCCTTCCCTCTCTTCCCACAGCCACCTCCACAATGTGATGGTGCATCTGCAGCAGGAAAACAAGAAGCTGAAGAGTGAGATAGAGGAGAAGAAGCTGAACGTAGGGCAACCAAAATTATACAGCAAACCCCTTGGCTTCCTGAACAAAATGGAGCCCTTACAAAGGGAGAGGAAAGTGTGCGGGGCAATGGGCTGGAGGGGGATGCCCCAGGACTTGGGCCAAAGAATGGACAGCAAGTTAGTGGGGATGCCCCACTGCTCAGGTAGGTCCCCTACTTATCTTTTTCTACTGTCAATGTCTTCTTTCTTAGTCTCATGTGTCAAAAATAACAAAAGCATGATATTATTTTTAAAAACATCACTGGATCGAGAATTCAAATAGGGAGAAGAAAGCAGGTCTTGCATGACCTCGAGTCATGTGCTTAGCTACTGTGGACTTCAAAGATAATGGCTTCCTCATATGCAGAGTGAGAAGCTGAATTAAGATACATTCTGATCTCTGATCTAAGAACCTTGGATGATACTCAAGCACCTCACACCTCAGACTTAGCCCCAGCCCCAGTCCCTTTTGGGGAGTGTCTGTACAAGAGAACAGGCAGAATAGACGTCTTCTTCCTGTTATGTGTTCTGGGAACCCCGCAAGAGGACCTTGGTCCCCTACAGCCCGGTTGCACAGCTATGTTTCCTGCCATCTGTAAACTCCTTATTACCCCAGAGGGAAGAAGTCACCCCACAACAGAGTTGCCTGGTCAAGAGGCCAGTCCTTGAGGAATCACCATTAATTTCCCCTCAAATCAAAACTGTCATTTCCTCCCTGTTCCCTCAGGTTCCTCGTTTTGCTAGAACCAGCGCCCTGCCCTAAGCATCATTTCCACGCATGTTATTCCAAAGGACAAGCGAGTTCCCATCTCTTTCTTTACCTGGATCGGCTCTTACAGAAATGTATCAGGGTCCCAGCCTACTTTGCAAGATGCTAACACTTTATTGAGATTTGCCCACTTCCTGCAGTGAAGTGAGCCTTGGAACCACACTATCATCTCCAGGCCCAAACTCTAAAATAAAGACATGAGCACAGCAGTCTCGGTGAGCTCCTGGTGCCTTGCAGACATCTCTGCCCCCTCAAGCACTCAGCAATGTGTTCATCCCTGTTTTCTCCAGATTCTAAAAGATACAGGTCCCTTTTACTCATATAGGGCAGCTATAACTCCCTATATTGCAAGCTTCTGGATTATCTGGATTTGTCTTTAAACCAACAAGAGTTGATTAGCTCCTTTTTTCTTTCCATCTCTATCTGGAATTTTTTTAATTATAAAAACCTCAAGAATAAAAGTAATCCTGAGACCCAAATGAAAGGAAGACAAGTAAGTGATGCATTTTCCAAATATGAGATGGAGAGCTAGCCATCTGCTTTCTCCCTGGCCATCATATTCCATTCCTCCTTTTACATTTTTCCCCAGCCAGCTCAATACAAGTAAAATTCCATTATAACAAACTCCAAGGACAGCTAAACTATTTTATAGTAGGATTTTCTTAAACTGAGTACATGTCTACAATTTATATGTCTAGTGTAGGAAATTGAGAGAAATAGATACTAGGGTAAAGTAAGAGAAAGAAAGGGAAGAGTTTTCATTTCTGGGGAGGGTAGGGAGAGTGGAGGAAGAAACAGCACTGGTTATCAATGATTCTTAAATAGCCTTGCCTCCCAACCTGGCCAAATAAAAAACAAAAAAAAAATTCACTGCTAATAGCAACATACTACGTAGGATGCCCCTGCCAGGACGTGGGAAGGGCAAGTTCTCCAGAAGTGCAGTGGAAGGAGGAAGTGACTGGTGTCTCTGGTAGTTTCGTTGTGATGGTTGTTGCCTGTTTATCCTCTTTTGACTATGTTTTCCCTTTTGGTTTAGAATAAGGGTATATTTTCTAGAGAAAACAAATACCGAAGAATCTGATTCTAATGAAACTGCTTCCTAGTTCTAGTTAGTGGTCCATTTAGTCAAACAAAAGTTCTACTTGTACAGCCTACTAAGAAAGGATTTTCTCTCTGTAATTTACAAAAAGGTTTCATGTATGTTGGTTCACATGGCAATATCTGGATACTTCAAATGCTGTGCATTTTTAAAAAGTTGTCTTGCAAATTTTTACAAAGTTGTCTTGTGGGGTGATGACACCAGAGCAAAGCAGGTAGTGAGTTATGGGAGAGCAATGGGGCAAGGAAGCCAGAAAAACATCCATATGTCACCCAGCCTCTAGCTTGCAAGAGACAGGAAGAAGGGCAGGGAAACTGAGTGTTTAAGAAATAACCAAAGAAGAGAGTTCTCAAAAAGTGGTTTGAACAGTTTATATTAAAAAGAAATGGCTATGAAATGGGACTTAGTCAAATGCTTCAACCACCCAGTGGGAAGACATTGCTCAGATTCTGGGAATTGGTGCCAGCAGAATCCTTTTCATGGCAGATCTTCCTCAAATCCAGAGTATAATTCTTCTCCCCCTGAGCTTAAGGAAGCCAGAGCAAACATCAGACATCCCCAGCTCACCTTACTGAAGTTCCTTATTCCTCTCTCCCTGAGAAGAGGGCAGCTCCCTGAACCGTCATTTTGCCACATGTGAACAAGCCTTTTGAGTTTTCTCTATGCAGCCCAAACTGAGGAGGAAGCTTCCTGCTGTGACAAGGGCCTGTCAAGCAAGCTCTGGGGTCCCCAGAATGAGCTCCCTCTCTCAACCTCAGACTCTCAACTGCTGACACTTCTAGTGTCTAGAATATCTTGTTCCCATCAACCAGGCACTTAATAATAAATGCAAGTGAATTGAAAGCAAAACCCCCCAAACCCCACACAGGGTTATCTCCCACGGAACTGTCCAGTTCAACACTCCATTTCCTCACACCAGGAAGTCTGAAATCATCAAACGTGACTTGTGAGTCCACTTTGGGGGCCCGGGGTCTAGTGAGAGGCCACAGGACTGTGGTCACAGAAATGCTTTTGCCCTTCTAGAAAAAGAACTGGTTATCATCTGAGAAAAAGTCACTGAGATTCAAAGAGTATTAAAACTGGAAGGAAATCTAGAATGATCTGAATAGAAAGGGTTTGTATTTAAAAGGAAAACACTGGAAAACAGGTCCAGGCAAAATCTTAGGCAGAAACCTCAATATCAACTAAGATTCCGGTAGAGCTGCAGGGCTGGGTGAGCCTCTTTACTCATCTTGTGGCTCCTGTGTGTCAAGCATGTCCCTCACCAGGTGTTCCTTGCTTTTAAATTAGAAGGTTAAACTGGACCATAACCTCTCTGGCCTCTTTTTTTTTTTTTTTAATCTAACAAATTTGAAGATGAGTTTGTGACCAAGGTCACAGCTTGTTAGGAAGAAAGCCGTTAACTGGAACTTCAGTCTTTTTCCTATTCTGTTGCATCCCAAGCCTGAGTCTGTAAGCAGCTTACGTACCCACCCATTTCCTCCCTGCCAAGCAGGCGAATACCTTCTCCTCACCCTTCAACCTGGTGCCAAGATAAGGCTTCCCAGCCATGCAGCTGGAAGCCCTCTCTTCACACCACCAACTGCTGTCAAGTCAATTCCAACTCATAGCAACTCTATAGGACAGGGTAGAACTGCCCCATAGGGTTTCCAAGGCTATAAATCTTTACAGAAGCAGACTGCCACATCTCCTGCAGAGCAGCTAGTGGGTTCGAACTACTGACCTTTTGGTTAGCAGCTGAGCACTTAACCACTGCACCACCAGGGCTCCTCTCTTTTCACTCCAGAGCCCTGAAAAGTCTGTTTTCACTTGCATTTCCAATAAAGGAGGTCAGAGGGAAAAGGAATGGAAGCATAGCAGAGGTGGTAGCTGGTGCTGACAAAGTTTGGCTTCCAAACTCCTCCACAAAATTGACTTGACTTATGTTTTCCCTTAGGTTGAGAATTATAATACATGAAAATTCAAATCCCAGAGGGACTGGAACCAACAGTCAGCACAGTGAGCCAGGCACCACGGAGCTCACTTTGAGCACTGGTGTGATATCAAGGTACCTCTGACCTCCAATCCTGTCGATGACTCGGCCCCAACCAGCATACCTGTCAGAAGCCCAACTGTAGGGAGTCATTAAATAAGAACCATGGCTGGCACAAAAGGGCCAAATATCCAAAAAACTACCTCAAAAGACATAAAAAGAGTGCTTAATATCATCGCCCACTGCTTGGTGTACCTGGCCAGTCTCAGGTCTCCTTCCCTGTCACCTGTGTCCCCCCCTCCCAAGCCCTCCTCTGGGAGGCACTGCCTGGAGAACTAAGGGCAGAACTAAGGCTCTAGGAAGATCCAAAGGAAAGTCACGTTGGGGGTTCTGCCCTTCTTCTCCTTATCGTATGATTTAGGGCAGCGAGGGAAAAAGAAACAGTCTGAAGTGCAATAACATTTTACAAACAATAAATTTATCTCCAAATCCTGAATTATGACCAAATTACAATTCCCTTTAGGTCTATTTTACTGCTTTACACAAGGATTAAAAAAGACATGGTCACACCAGTCACTTAGACACCAAGCATCCCAGAGGCTGCTTACTTGGAGGTGATGGCTCTGGGTGCCTCTCACTCTGGCAGCTTCTCGGCTGCTCTGCTGCGCCAGACAGCAGCCTCAGCCCCTTCCAAGTGCCTGCACCGAGAACTCCTCTTTCCTCAGCAGCAGAGCCCAAGGGCCACGAGCGGATGTATACAGAAGAAAGTATACAGATGAGGGGGCTTTGTCCAGAGGCTCGGGCCATCCAGCCAGAGGGCTCAGGACAATACCTGGCTCCCATCCTCTCCCAGGGACAGCTCAGAGCCCAAAACGGGCTGGGGTGCGGCGAGGGGTGATGGGTTCCCCTTGCTCTTTCCGGCCTGGAGTATAGATCTTTGTAGACCTATTAGAGGAAAAGAGGTTAGGAAACACTTGCTCCTCACTTCAACCCAGGACACAGGGGAGGATGAACAGGTTGAGCCTTGCTGATTCTAACTGGTGTGTGAAGAGGCTGTGGGGCTGAAGGATCTTATCCCCCAACACATTTCTACTCCACTTTCCTTCCCCATTTTTGATTGGAAGCAGGAGAATAAAATAAAGGAAGCCTACCTCATTCTGATATCCATTAAGGAATGTGGCAAGATAGATTTTTTTTTTTTACTCCTTTCTTATCCCCTAGGTCAGCTATGGACGTAGCCTGCCACCTGCCTCTGCAGGCCGCCACTCCAGTACCACACAGACATACAAACCCAAGGCTCTCTTCTCTCTCCTCCACTGTGGTTTCCAAGCTCCTAGCTGTCAGTAAAGCTGTAAGACCCACCCTGTACCCAAGCCACCTCAGGCCCTGATCATACATGACAATGACAGGACTTGTAGATGTGTACCGTGTACCTGGCCCTGTGTCTGTCACACCTCCACACAGGACCACCCATACACAATCAGCTTCTATCACCCATTTAACTCCTCACACGTTCAACTTCTCTTAAGTCATGACCCTGCATTCAGGCCTTGAAATACATACTCTGCCAGGGTGAGCCCATTAGGATGGTCTGGTAACCTCCCAGGGGCGGGCTCACCTGACACTGCCCAGGGGGCTGCGCTTCTCCTGTTCCTGTCGCCGGGCGCGCAGCTGCTCCTCAGCCAGCGCCATCTCCTCCTCCATGGCAGAAGCTTCCTCTTTGGCCCGACGGCGGTTCTCCTAGAGAGGAAGAGGGCACCAGCTGAGCCCACTGGGGACCATCGGTGAGGGGGCCTTGCCTGCACCCATCTCCCTGCTGCAAACCAGGCACTGTGTGGACCAGGCCAGGTCTCAGAAGCAGGAGCCACATGATCCTTTGCCTCAACACCAAGGCCGCCTTTGCTTTTGAGGCCAAAGCCCACTTTCTTCATTGATTCAAGGTGGAAACTGGAAAATTCAGACCTGACTCAGTCATGCCTCAACACTCCACTCAATTCAGTAAGTACTTACTTTTTTTTTTTTTTTTTTAATCACGTTCACAATTATGCCAGAAACTACAGGAAATAGGAAAGACACTACCATCTGGCTGGAAAGGATAAGTGTAAGGAAGATGTGTGCAGGTCCAGTGTTGAGAGGACTATGCTGAGAAAGGGAGGGAAGCAAAAACCCAGCAACATTTTATAACCCCAAATAATGGATCTAGGTAATAGTCATCAACGGACACTGAAACCTTGAGGAGTAGATAGAGAACTGATAATGGAGGGATCAGGCTGACGCCACCTGAACCACTGATCAATCTTAGCGTCATTACAAGTGGGACCACCAGACCTTACATGCCTCCTGATGGGATCTAAAGGAAGTACACACGGTACATTTATGCACCCTTCCCTAAATTAAGTGAACCTCATCTAATCAAGCCTTTAGGTTAATTACTAGCTTACAGAAAATGCCCAGGATAGAAGAACACATTAAATACCACCATGAGGAAGCAACTGACCAAATACAAAATAGGAAACAGTCTACGGGACAAGTGACCTCGTTTCTCCAATAATTGATGTCATTTAAAAAGAGTGTAGAAGGAGACTATTATAAAATAAAAGACTTAAAACAATAATAACCAATTACAATGTTTGAATCCTAATTCAAGTAAACCAGTCCTAAAAAGCTGTCTTTGAGATAAATGGGGAAATCTGAGAAATGTGAACAAGAACTACAGACATAAATGATGTTAAAGAATGAATTTGTTAGGGGTGATAATGGCATGGAGGTTATATTTAAAGTTTAAAAAAAAACAACAAAAAACACCCCTTTTAGTTAGAAATACATTCTTATTTACAAGTAAAATGACATGATATATGAGATATGCTTTACTACATTCCCGAAGTGGACAGGCTGGCAGGGAGAGGAAATAAGTGAAATGAGACTGACAGAATGTTGATGACTGCAGGATCCTTACCTGCCGCGACTTTCCTGCCTGCTTCACGCTGTAGAACATGGGGCCCAGCTCCGCCAGCCACTCTCCATCCACAGCGGTCACACACTGCATGTACTCCTGTAGGCAGAAAGGCAACAGCAGCAGTGGTCATGGAAGAACCGATGCTTTGGGTTGTCCCTCCCCAGAGTGGTCCCACAATTAGCAGCTCCAAGTGGGAAGGAGCCCTAGCCCAGCCTGTGAGGCTGGAACAGGCAGAGAAAAGCCCCTAAGACGGGACTTTTAATCCCTTTTCCCATCCAAATTCCTCCACACTTGAGAAAATGGCCCCTAGTATCCAAGAAAAAAGGCCCAGCCCCTCAGAATACCTTCCTAATGACAGCAAAAGGGGGAGCTCTTCCCAGGCAGCAGCTGAGTAACAATCCTGCTGGCACAGCTGAGGTCACTGTCTTTTAGAGTTAACTCTGTATAAAGCTTCCCCAATCCCCAACTGAAAACCAACCTCAAACTCCCCTCAAAGCAAAACCTCATGTCTCCCCAGCTAACAGCCTGGCCCAGCAGGGGCCTGTATCACGCCAGCAGTCTTGCAAGAGACTCACCTTGGTAGTCATGACCAATTCGTGATACACGATATAGTCCGGGGTGTAGCCCATTCCAAAGAGGGAGCTAGTGGGATGCAAGTGGCAGGGCATCCCTGTCCGGATATTCACATACTCCCCAATTCCCTAAGGAAGAGACACAACAGGTGGCATGTCAGGGAAACTCTGCTACTTTGGGCAGCTTCCCCGTCCCTTAAAACCACCCTGACACAGGCTTTGGGAGGAAGCCCAGATCTACAGAACTACATGCAAAAGGACCTCACCCTCCCGTAGGCATCAGGCCAGGGGAGGGGCCGCAGAGCCACCGACTCCCTGCACTCACCTTGAGCTTGGCTGCCTGATGGAAATAGGCAGCACAGATACACTTCCTGACAATGTCCCAGTCGGTGCCACATGAAGCCAGGCTCATGCGCTGCTGCACCATGATGTCCTTGAGTTGAGCCCGCACCTCCCGAACCTATAACGGGAAACAGGGCCAGCAGGGTGAAGCCCTCTTTCCCCTCAGACTCACCCCTTGTCCCACACCTGCTCCTCTGGGCCACAGCCCCCACCTTCCGCATGGCTTTGGCATGGATGAAATGATCATTACACCAAATGGTGGAGTAATTATTATTCTTCCACTGCAGGTAGACATTCAGGTAGGTCAAATGATCACTCTCAGGGACAGCAAACTTCTCCCGGATTTGATCACTCTCCTCCTCCCGGCCCTGAGAAAGAAAAAGAATCTTTACTCTAAGCCCAGGGAACATCTAGGTCCACTGAACATATCCCAGAGGTTCTATCAAAACATAACTGCAAACATATTAACGTACTGCCCTTATGCTCTAAGAGAAATAAACATAATTTATGATAAAATATTTATTCTAAAATGTGAAGGCTCAGGCACAACCATATCAGAAGATTAAAAAAATGTTCTTGCAAATTTCCAAAACATGCCCTGAGATCCTGGACACCCTCTCCCACCTTGGGCCTGTAGAAGATGGCCGGGACTGAGAGCATGGAGACAATGAGCAGGATCTCCGAGCTGCAGCCCATGTCACAGGACACAATAAGCATCTTGGATAGGGCTGGGTCCAGTGGGAACTCCACCATCAGTCGCCCAGTAGAGGTCAGACCACCTAGGAGAGAGGAGCATGTCCAGACGTTCAGCGGGAATGGGGTGGCAAAGAGAGTGAAAACCCAAACCCCAGAGCCCATTCCAGGTTCCAGGGCCACATCACCTGTGTTGTCCAGGGCCCCGAGGATCCACAGCTGGTACATGGAATTGAGCATGTTGTCCTCCGGGGGTGGGTCCATGAAGTGGAACTGCAGCAGATCCTGTACCCCAAGGGACTTAAGCAGCAGCACCACGTTGGCCAGGTTGGTCCTCTGGATTTCGGGCACTGTGGTGGTCAGTAGCTCGTTCTTATAGGCACTCTGGGTGTAGAGCCTGCCGAGGTGAAAGAAGACCCTGGTTCTGCTGCACTCACCACCGTGCTGCCCTGGTGAGCCTCTTATAAGGCCAGGCTGCCCACCCGGGACCCCTGCAGTGGAAGACCACGTGTGCACAGGTGGAATCTCAGAGAGAGAGGAGAATTTTTTATTCCTACGCTCATCTCGCACTTTTAATCACAATGCTGAACCTATTCAAAACTCAGTCCTGCCAATTCAGCTCTTCAGCTGGAGCGTCCTACGTGCTTGTATCATTTCTGGAACCAATGAACCTGGGGACTAGAATTATGACTGAGTTTTATTTCCTTCTTTATATTCAGTATTTTCAATTTCTATAGTGAATGTTATTTTTAAAAATCAGAACAAAAAAGAAAATAATTGGAGAAATAAAAAAGAACCAGTGATATAATTTGCTGAAATTTATCCTCTGAAAAGAGGAGAGGCCTGCTGTAATTACTGCTCTTCCACTGCAGGAACTCAACATAGGTCTGCCTAGGACCCAAGGCCGCTCAGATCTCAGAGCTACCTGCAGGGTACCTGCATCAACCTCCCAAGCCTGGGGATCAGCTGTCGGGCCAGCACCCCCTGCTGGATCCCTGCCCACCCCTGCCTCACCAGCCCCACCCAGGCTGCACATCTAGCAATCCCAGCACTGCCCCAGAAGGCAGGCTAGCACAGGGCTCCTACCTGAAACACTGACCTGGGCCCGTCCTGCCAGCTCGCCCTGACCTCTGGTTAGCATTGGCCTGGCTGATGGGGTAGATCTGAAGAGCATCCATGCCAATCCGCGGGTTGAAGACCTAAGAAGGGTAGGCAGCAAAGAACTGTCTGAGGACAGAGTAGGGGAAAGAAAGGGAGGCAGCTCTGAGGCAAGGAGAGAAAAATCGTGGTTGATACGCATGGCAGAGGAAGTGCCTCAGCAATGCAGGCCAGCAGCCTTCTGGAACCAGAAGCCTCAAGAAACACCTAAACCCATAAATATCAGCTCTGTGATCTCTACTGTTATTTACATTATCTACCTCATCACATTATCATAAGGATTAGATGAAAAAAGCACATAGCAAAATCAGCACTCATACTTGTTAGTCCCCTCCATAACACCACCACTTCCGTGTGCATCCCTCACTCCAGGGCTGAGAACCCAGGACCGAATTTCCCACCCCTGAGTTCGCTCTGGGTGAAGACTTAGGGCCCCGACTCTGTGTCTTCTCTTACCTTTAATTTGCAGTAACCAGAATCGATAACAAACATAATGCCATCTACAGTCAGAGATGTCTCGGCAATGTTGGTGGCAACAATACACTTGCGAACACCATCTGGAGCCTAGAGCAGAGGAGACGTGCAGGGAGGGAAAGTGCGTCAGATGAGAAACGACTTCACGGGGCAGAGGCCACCCCCACCCCACCCCATGCCAGAAGAGCACCATCCTTTCTGCTTCTCCCTGGGAGGTTAATTAAGAGCTCAAGTCTCTCTTGCCTTCCTTTGGGGGGTACAAGGGACAAAGGTGGGGAACCAGGACAGATGTTGTTATTGTCACACCTTCTGGAAGATTTTGGCCTGGAGGTCAGAAGGCAGCTGGGAATAGATGGGCAGCACGGCCAAAGCGGGTGCATTCTCCAGTTCCTCCAGATGTTCCACAATCTGGTCTGAGGTCACCTAACAGCACAGGGTGGAACTGTGAGAGACTGGAGCCCCAAACTCTTGGAGACAGGATACACTCGTTTATCAGTCATGACCAAGGCACCCACCTCAATGTCCTCTTGGCCAGGCATGAATATAAGGATGTCCCCAGGGGCCCCCGACAGGTGCACCTGCAAGGACTGCTTCACTGCAGCCTCCACGTAATCCTCCTGCGGGGTCTGAAACACAGCAGGGATGCCATCAAGGAGGCCACGTCTCAGGAGTGCAGGCCAGACATCCTTCTAGAACCCAGTGGCCCAGCCACTTGTCTGGGGCTGGAGCCTGCTAACTCTCAGGGTGACGCACCCATGGATGGGGTGGTCACAAGGCCCTGCAAGAAGTCCTGGTGCCTCCCTGGGCCTCATACTGCAGCTCCCAAGAAACAATGAAACAAAACCTCTCCCAGAGCGCAGTCCTTTGCTCCCGAGCCCTGGGACTGCAGGCCTCCCCAGCAGCCCCACCATACCCACAAAATCCTCCCCAACTCAGTACCCTGCTCAATGCCCTGCAACTAGCTTCTCATCAGAGAACCAGTTAAAAAACGGAGGCCTCAGTACCTTGCTGAAGAGGATGTCAACAGGAAAGGTGCGACCAGGGATGTGGAAGATGGGAACATTCCCAAAAAAGGCAGCAAATTTCTCTGCATCCATAGTGGCTGATGTGACGATGAGTTTCAGGTCTGAGCGTCGAGCTACCACCTAAAAGGAGAGGACAGTCAGAGGCGTCCCCAAAATCAGGACCCTGGGTTTTCTCCCTCCGGTCCCTTAGCACTACTCCAAGCAAAACAGACACCAAAGCTGATGAACCTGCATACTAGATTCACAGTAATCCGGAAGACTGTACAGATGGAAACAGAGCCAAAAGAAAACTTAAATGTCATTCAGCTGAGCTAGAACAGACTCAACTACAAAACTAGATCTGAACCCAGCAACCCACAGGCCTCAGGGCAAACTACGGTCTGTCAGAAACCCCCTCATTTTTTGTAGACTAGACTCAGCCCACTTGGCTGCTCCTCAGCTGCCAACTACCAGCAGTGGTCTGGTCAGAGCCACACAGACACAGAGGGACTAGGGCCCCTCAGCCCTCACCTCCCGGAGCAGGCCAAACAGCACATCAGTGTTGAGGGAGCGCTCGTGGGCCTCATCCATGATGATGGCGCTATAGTGATCCAGGTCGGCTTCCCGCAAAGACTCTCGGAGCAGGATCCCATCAGTCATGTATTTGATCAAGGTGTTTTCTGAGGTGCAATCTTCAAAGCGGATGGCATAACCCACCTGGGAGGTCAGAGAGATGGCTTGAAACTAACCACCAGCTTGTCACTAGCACAGCACATACTAACATCTAAACAAATGACCCGCTTCAACATAAACAGATAGAAGCTGTCAGGCAATAAACTCCATGGCTCACCTTCATGTCCACTTACCTCCTCACCAAGGTTTCCACCCATCTCTTCACTGACTCTCTTGGCTACTGACATGGCAGCTACACGCCGGGGCTGCGTGCACCCGATCATCCCGTAGTCCGTGTAACCATCTTCATGCAAGTACTGGGTCAGCTGAGTGGTCTTCCCACTCCCTGTCTCTCCAACCACGATCACAATGCTATTATCTCTACAAGAAAGAGACAAAGGGATAATCAACCCAGTGGAAGGCCAAATCCAAGACTCCGAAATGACTCTGCTACCTGTTGTCCCCATGTCTAGCTGTCCAAAGATTATGCTTGCTCAGAGAAGGATTTCACAGGGAAAAGAGCCTCATACCGAGACACAATTGAAAATGCCTAGAATACAGTGAGGTTTAAACAAGTGAACTACAAGTGGTATCATCTTGCTTACTTTATGTAGTGTTGTCCAGAATGCCCAGGTTAGAGAAAAAGTAATGATTTCCCTTCTCCATCAGATGCAATGCACAAAGAAAAAGAGCTATTGACAAACATCAGAGACAATGTAGGCATCTGATTCCACATTGGACTTCCTGGGCTCGGCGGTGGAATTACCTGATAATAGTGAGTAGTTCCTGCTGCACTGCAAAGATAGGCAGGTACTGCCTCTGCTCCAGAATCGACTTCTTTTTTGCAAATTCACTGCTGGCTTCACTCTTTTTCTTCATGTGATCTGCAAACTTCTGCTCTGTCCTGAGAACACACAGCAGCCTAAGTCCCCTGCATGACTTCCTTCTATTTTTCTTCCTGACTGGGTTACCACCCTTCTTCCTACAGTCAGCATGAGTACTTCTATAAGAAGCAATAAATCTCTAACACCCTAGAGCAACCAGGTAGTCAGAGATGTTTCTCTTCTCCTCAGGCCAAAGGGACTGGAACTGCTGTCTGAGAATCCATCATCCACAACATACTCTACACCCCAGTGTCAAACAGAGCTAAATATGGATCAAAGGAGTTACAGATTATCAAGTGGGTAAACCCTCTGACCTAAAAAGACTTTGACCAGAGAGGAGCTGAAATCACCAGGTTATTAACTTGTACAGAATATGCCCCTAGGCCACTTCAGCACAACACTTAAAGAGCTAAAATAGCCACAATAGTCTTCTCAGGAAGTTATGGTCACAGAACACTCCTATTTAGGTCAGACATCCTCCCTCCTCTTGGCAGTCTATAATGCTTCATTTTCAAAGAATTATGAGGACAGACCCACTTAATATTTTCCTACAACTCCTACTGAAAGCACTCAAGTATCTGACACATGTACACATCCCTAGACTGCACAGCAAAAAGATACCAGTTCGGTGCTACGAGTCTATGCAATCTTTCTAACTACGCCTCCCCTAGGAGACTTTCGTCCATCATAGCTACACCAAGCTCAGTCAAGCCTCCTATTTCTAATTTCACTCAGTCCCCCGAGTCACCTCACAATGATGCCTAAGGGATTAAATTAACCAGAGACTGACAAAGTTTGATCAGTATTACCAACTTTTCATTTGGAACATTTCTCACAGGGGTACAGAGAACTGTTAACTCATAACACAGTTCAACAGACCTTCATAGTGCTCAAAGAATGAGACTCACAAGGGATATTTAGGTCCAACCACTTGCCCAATGCAGGAATCCCAACAAGCAGTTATCTAACATCTGCTAAATGCCCCTATGAATGGGGAAGTCACTACCTGATAAGACAACCCTTTCTATTTTTGAACCTGTTAAAAATAGTTCTTCTTATATTGAACTGAAATCGAAGACAGCAAAACCCAGCCTCCTTCACTGAACATGTGACAGGCAGTTGAGCAGAGTGGCTAAGAGCATGGGCTCTGACGCTAGACTGCCTGGGGTGATCCTAACTCTGCCACTTACTAGCTGGGTGAGTTCAAACAAGTTACTTACCCTCCCTGGATCTCAGTATCCTCATGTGAAAAACAGGAATAGCACTTATTTCTTACTTCATGGAACTGTTGTTAAAATTCAATGAGTGACTACTGAAAAGGCTTTAATGCTGCCTGGCATGGAGGAAGCACTCCTATGGTAGTGGCTATGGTGGTGGTAGGAATCATATCTAGGAAAAGCTGAAGATGATGGAAGAGAAAGGCCAGAAGGGATGAAAGAATTTTTGCCTTAAACTCAGTGACATCATATCATCTTCCTATTTACAAGTCATGAGCTCTATGAGTTTCACCACCATTGCCCTTGACAGCCTCCAGTCTTCAGGGGAGCACACTGCTGGCCTGAGATGGCCTACCTGTAATCCACTTTGCCATCTTCTGTAAAAGCTTTATCTGGCTCTTCCTCTTTTTTGACACCCATTATGTCTCCCAGTTTGGTCCCAGCCAATTCCCAGTGTTTGTGCTGAGCCTGAAAAAGACAAGAAAACCAAGTCTGTTCCATCTTATAACACTACTGTGGGCAAAAGAAAATCAACCCTGTTTTATGACTGGCTCCATTTGTTGGTGCCATCAAGTCAGCTGCACCTCAGAGTGACCCTACGTACAACTGAAGGAAACACTATCTGGTCCTGCGCCATCCTCACAATCATTGCTGTTTGAGCCCACTGGTGCAGCCACTGTGTCAATCCATCTCATTGAAGGTCTTCCTCTTTTTCACTGACCCTCTACTTTACCAAGGATGATGTTCTTCTCCAGGGACTGGTCCCTCCTGATATCATGTCCAAAGTACAAGAGATGATGTCTCACCATCCTTGCTTCTAAGGAGCATTCTGGCTGTACTTCTACCAAGACAGATTTGTTTGTTTTTCTGGCAGCCCATGGTACATTCAATATTCTTTGCCAACACCATAATTCAGTCTTCCTTATTCACTGTACAGCTTTTGCATGCATACCAGGTGTACCAGGCAACTGAAAATACTATGGCCTGGGTCAGGCGCACCTTAGTCCTCAAACTGACATCTATGCTTTTCAACACTTTAAAAGAGGTCTTTTGCAGCAGATTTAACTAATGCAATATGTCATTTGATTTCTTGACTGCTGCTTCCAGGGGCATTGATTGCGGATCCAAGTAAAATGAAATCCTTGACAACTTCAATCTTTTCTCCATTTATCATGATGTTGCTTATTGGTCCAGTTGTGAGGGTTTTTGTTTTACGTTGACATGTAATGCATATTGAAGGCTGTAGTCTGATATTTATCAGTAAATGCTTCAAGTCCTCTTTGCTTTCAGCAAGCAAGGTTGTGTCATCTGCTTATCGCAGGTTGTTAATGAGTCTTCCTCCAATCCTGATGCCACGCTCTTCTTCATATAGTTCAGCTCCTCGGATTACAGACTCAGCATACAGATTGAATAAGTATGGTGAAAGGATACAGCCCTGACGCATACCTTACCTGACTTTAAACCACACAATATGCCCTTGTTCTGTTCAAACAACTGCCTCTTGGTCCATGTATAGGTTCCTTATGAGCACAATTAAGTGTTCTGGAATTCCCATTCTTCACAATGTTTTCCATTAATTTGTTATGATATACACAGTAGAATGCCTCTACATAGTCAATAAAATACAGGTAAACATCTTTCTAGTATTCTCTGCTTTCAGCCAAGATCCATCTGATATCAGCAATGGTATCCCTTGTTCCACGTCTCTTCTGAATACAGCCTGAATTTCTAGCAGTTCCCTGTCGATGTACTGCTGCAACTGTTTTTGAATTATCACCAGCAAAATTCTACTTGTGTGTGATATTAATGATACTGTTCGATAACTTACGCATTTTATCAGATCACCTTTCTTTGGAATGGACACAGATATGGATTTCTTCCAGTCAGTTGGCCAGGCAGCGGTCTTCAAAATTTCTTAGCATAGATGAGCACTTCCAGCATTGCGTCCATTTACTGAAACATCTCAACTGGTATTCCATCAATTCCTAGAGCCTCGTTTTTTGCCAATGCCTTCAGGGCAGCTTGGACTTTTTCCTTTAATACCATCAGTTCTTGATCCTATGCTACCTCCTGAAATGACTGAATGTTGACCAATTCTTTTAGGTATAGTGACTCTGTGTATTCCTTCCATCTTCTTTTGATGCTTCCTGCATCATTCAATTTTTTGCCCACAGAATCCTTCGAAACTGCAACTCGAGGCTTCAATTTTTTTTTCAGTTCTTTCAGCTTGAGAAATGCCAAGCGTGTTCTCCCCTTTTGGTTTTCTAACTCTGGGCCTTAGAACATTTCATTATAATACTTTATCTTCTCGAGCTGCCCTTTGAAATCTTCCGTTCAGTTCTTCTATTTCACTGTTTCTTCCATTCACTTTAGCTACTCTACATTGAAGAGCAAGTTTCAGAGTCTCTTCTGACATCTGTGTTGGTCTTTTCTTTCTTTCCTGTCTTTTTAATGACCTTATGCTTTCTTCACATACAATGTCCTTGATGTCATCCCACAACATGTCTGGTTTTTAGTCATTAGTGTTCAATGTGTCAAATCTATTCTTGAGATGGTCTCTAAATTCAGATGGGTTATACTCAAGGTTGTGCTTTGGCTCTCACGGACTTGTTTTCATTTTCTTCAGCTTCAACTTGAACTTCCATGAGCAACTGATGGTCTGTTCTGCAGGCGGCCCCTGGCCTTGCTCTGACTGATACTGAGTTTCTCCATCATCTCTTTCCACAGATAAAACTGATCTGATTCCTGTGTATTCCATCTGGTAATGTCCACAAACATAGTCGCTATTTGTTGTTGAAGAAAGGTATTTGTAATGAGTAAGTCATTGGTCTTGCAAAATCCTATCACGCGATCTCCAGTGTTTCAAGATGCATTGAAAAGTACTGGTGAGTGGAAAGTGAAAGTTGGAAACAAAGATCGGTAGTTGGAAAATACAGCCTTGGTGACAGAAATGATGCTGGAGTCTCCATGGAGAGGGTAGCAAATTCCCAAAGCAGGTGGCAAAATCACTAAGTCATGCATTCCAACTCCGGAGCCTCAAGCTCCAAAAGCATCGGGCCCTGTGGTTGCTTTAACTGGACCCAGTGGAGGAACACGATTCCCTCCTCCTAGGGCTGATCCTTGCTTGGTGAGTGTCCTCTCACTTCTAACCAGAATCCTACTTGTGAAGTCTAATAAGGTTTTTTAAAAGAAGAAAACTACGTGGACTTCCCAGCCCCGGGTGATAAGAAACCAACCTTTTTGCGTTCCTTTTGCTCTCTGTGCTTCCGCACCGTTTGACTGCCTTTTCGAGCAATAATGGCCAAGTCTGAAGTGGCATCCTTGACTGGAATCACAGGTTCTGGCTGCAAGAGGTTGAGGAAAAAGAAATCCCCCATTAATCATTTAAATCAACAAGAAGGCCCATTTTACTCCCTCCCTCCCTCCCTCTTTTGAGTCTTCCTCACTCCTCCTCTCCAGGCACAGAGGAGCCTCACCTGCTTGGTGAAGACGATGCGCCCATCCAGGAAGGGAGGCACCAGATTATGCACCATCAGATGTACCTTGGCTGCATTGTCTTCTTCAAAGTCTTCATCCACCTCTAGCCGATGGACCACACCACTGGTGAGCATTCGGTTGGTCTCCCAGCGCTCGTTATCCTGCAGGGATACAATGGGAAGCCACACTCAGACTGCAGCCAGAAGCTCGTCCAGAAAGGTCAGCGGGCAAGTCCACCCTTCAAGTCCTGATAGGAAGGCCATGGGTGGCCTGAGAGATGTCACAGGCCTTTTAATCCTGCAGCTCCTTAGACTAAAGACTTGCTGTTCCCAAATTGCAGTAACTTGTTCCATGAAGCAGCACCTTACTCAAAGTCTGAACCTCCATATGGAGACACAATGGTCAAAGTCCCTTGTTCCACTTATCAGTCTTGGCCACTAAGACACAAAGGATACAGACCACAGAGCCAGGGCCCACCATATCAGTGAGTGGACGGATGAAAGCACCCATCAACAGCACCCCTCAAGGAAGTACTATAAAGGAGAGAAGTCATGTGCTGGGGTTTTTGTAAGCTACTGAAAGGTCTGTACCCAGCCCTCTGCCACCTCCAGATGTAAATTTACATCTGGTCTCTGGGCAACAGGGAAACAAACTATCATGCCATCCTTGGACATGAACTACTGCCTTTCCTGCATACACCCCACTCCAGCTCTGAATACACTCCAACTACTGTAGGTGACCTCACCTCATTGATTTGTCTCCGCTGAGCTGAAATGCGCTTCTGCTTCTGTTTATGCAGATGCTGTTCCCGCCTCCTCACATAGTCCTCAGAAGAGTAGGCCAGGGGATTGTGGAACTCATCATATCCCTCATCCATCATGTACCAATCCCGGTCAGCTTGCTGCAAGGCATGAGACAAAAAGTGACAGAAATGAGATGCAGGTCAAGTTTATGTGTTGGACCCGGCCAGGAGGGAAGGAGATGTGTGCTAAGAAGTCACTAGAGCCATGAAGCAACCCCGGTAAGACGGCAGGAGAGAAGCATGAGTCATCCATAGCAGAACTACAATGGTGCAGCCCATAATGACAGTACTTCTTAGACTTACCACACAGTAGCACCAACACCTAACAAGAAAAGTTAGGTCGAGCCTATAGCATTAGGTGAGAAGTTTCCCTGTGAAGCCGGTGCCTCTAGAAAGAGATTCCAGGACTTTGGCACTGAACCACTCAGCTAGTGTTAACAACCTCATCAAAGTCCAAAACCACTAGAGTGTCACTCATGGTCTTGTGCACTAACACTTCTTTCCCCCACCACCTCTTAATCAGCCCCTCAAAGACACTAAGCTTTTACCCGCTGGTCATCCTCCCATTGCTGCCGCTCCTCTTCTGTGTCAAATGGAATTCCTTCCTCACCATCCTCACGCCTTCCTGAAGGAGAACACGTAGCACATCAGTCTACACGAGCCCAGCTTATCCCCAGTGGCCAAGATCCAACGTGGAAAGCCACACAGGCCCAGAAGCGCAGCCTTAGCTCAGCCTCACCAGGATCTGAGGTGTTGCTTCCTGCCTCCTCCTCCCACTTTGAGTTACCTCGGCCCCTGGAAAGACGCGGTGTGGACCCCAGGTGTCTTCTGTCATCCGCCCACTCATTGTATTTGTAGGATGGTGTTGGTAGAGGTGTGTCATCTGAGTACTTACTCCTCACAGACCTGAGAAACAGCACTACCAGCATCATAAACAGTCACTAAACCAAGACACTCTCCCCACCTGCCAGCTACCAGCTGCCCCCCATCTCAGATCCCTCTGCCTCATCGCGCCACCCAGAGAAATGGGATGCTCTGCCCAGGACATCACCTATCTCGATCTCGAGTGGAAGGCCGATGGCTCCTCTCAGAGTCTCGACAGGAAGGCGATGGGGAGGGCGATTCCCACTGCGAGCGCCTTGAAGTGCCATAGCCACTGTCCTCTTCCTCCCAGGTAGACCTTGAAGGAGTGGCAGCATCTGGGGCCATGAAAAACACATCCACAGGAAATAGTTCATTTAACCAAGACATGGCACTGGAACAATCAGCCAAAAGTCAATTTCCCAAATTTCTTTTACTATTTATAAATCTTGCACCTTTTTCTAACGGATAGGACGGCTCTGACAGTTTTTAAAGTCTTCCGATTTTAATGGACCAGCTTTCATTTTGTTTACAACAATGTTTTAAGGAACGTTCAATTTGTCTCTACAGATATATCCCTTCTGAATACAAAGGATTTTTTTTAATAAATCCTTCTCCTGCCTCCCAGTTCCCCATTCTTTACTGCCATTTGGAAAATTGTCCATTCAGCAAATAGGCCTAGCTCCCTAAAGGAAGCATATCCATCTCGAGAGGCCTCAGGGCTTTGCCTACCCAACTCCGAACCAAGTATTCCAAGAGGCTCACGATAGAATCACTGCCCACAATGAACCCTTTGAGGATGAAAGTCACTTGCCCTGCCTTTTACACTTTTATACACTTAAACTTCCATAACCCACAGCCAGGAAACAGGAAATTCTACCTTTGGGTCGATGTCGGGGGCTCTCTGGTTCATTTCTTCTGCTGTTGCGCTCTGACCCTCCATCTCGCTCCGATCTACTACTGTGCCGACTTCTATCTCGCTCATCTGTGGAGAGCCACATGCAACACTTAGAAAACACGTGTCCCATCTTAACTTATACACGTCTTCACCCTTGAGAAAGGACAGGCCTTCTACCACTCACTCACAGGTGCAATCTGCACTGCTATTATGCCATCCATGGGTTCCTGAAACTCACATTTTCCCATTCTTTCAAGAGGAAAAAAGAGTTACTGGCTAGAAAGTTTCAAACTCACAGTAACAGTTATTTTCCTGCAAGAATTCAAAAAATGATAGTTATAACTCTATAGTTAATAGTTTTTTAATAGTTACAAGCCTATAAGCTATAAAACTTAATACTCAGCAAAGCCAGCATTGGATTTTACATCTAGCTTTGCTCCAGAGCACTGTCCTTTCTCTATTACCAATAAATAATATTGTAAAATTTGGATTTCTTACACATCTGACCCATTAACACCTTTATCAACAATTTTTATATTAAAATAAGAACCTTTATCAATAATTTTTATACAAAAACAAGAACCACACACGCAAGCAAAGCAGCTATGTTGCATGTAACAGCTCCTTTTCTTAAACTGCCTGCTATTCCCAATCCTGGTGGGGTCAAAATCAACCAGGCTAACATCTTGCAAATAACCAACTGCCACTGAGTCCATTCCAACACATGGTTACCCCATGCATTTCAGAGTAGAACTGTACTTCATACAGTTCTCTTGGTTGTGATCTTTCGGAAACAGATTACCAGGCTTTTCTTCCACGGCACCTCTGGGTGAATTAAAACCACCAATCTTTCAGTTAGTAGCCAATCATTTAACCATTTATGCCACCCACGGACTCCCATCTTGCAAATAAGGCTCCCTAATTATTAGGCATTATGAAAACTCCTGCAACAGGAAAAGCCAACATGTTTATTCAAATGTCTAACAGGCAATAATAGCGATGCCAGACAGTTTACCTCTGTCTCTCCTGCGGTCATAGTCTCGATCCCGTGATTTCTCTTTCTTCCGATCCTTTTCTTCTTTAGATGAGGCATAGACACCATGCTCCCGCCGTTCCCGCTCTCTCTGCCGACTGCGTTCCCAAAACTCTTCACTCACACCACCAGGATGGGATGGTGTCTCTACTCGGGCAGAACGATAATGTCTGAAAGGTAAGGATAACTAATAAAGGGACCCTCCACAGGAGAGAAACCTTGCCCAAAAGAAGTTCTTGGCTGTGCCAAACAAGTGCTCTGTCGTTTTTCACTTTATCTCCCTGGTACCACAGGCTTACTTATGGCAACAACCCACAGCATTTCTAACTTCCATCATTTACTCTCTAGTTACCTTTGAACTCTCCCCACAAATACTAAGAAATATGAATTCCTACCTACTCTCAAAATTACAGAATCATAACAAAACTATAAAGCTCTAAATGGCCAATTAAAAAACTGAGCAATACCAACCAGGATCACAACAGAGGGCTCTGGACAGAGCTGGAGAAGGATGTAGAGCATAATTCTAACCCACAAAAAAAAGACCAGATTTACTGGCCTAAAGGAGACTGGAGAAACCCCAAGGGTATGGCCCTCAGACACCCTTTTAGCTCAGTGGTGAAGTTACCTCCGAGGTTCACTGTTCAGCCTGGGAGTGGACAGCCCCGTAACACCAAATGAGACTAACGAAGTACAGGAGTCCAGTGACAAGGGCCAGAAAGCAGAAGGGGACAAGGAAGCTGGTGATAGGGAACCCAAGGCTAAGTAAGGATATTGTTGATGTGTTGTGAGATTGTTAACCATTGTCACAGGGCAATATTTGTAGTAACTGTTAAATGAGAAACTATTTTGTTCTGTAAGCCTTCATCTTAAGTGAGAATAACAGCACAATTCGAAGAGCATAGTCAATGTCACTGAACTGTGCATGCAGAAGTTTTTGAAATGGTGTATCTTTGGCTATGTGTATTTTCACCAAAAAAAAAAAAAAAAAAAGGTTGAGAAGTTAGAGGGTTGATATGTTGTGGGGTTGTTAACCAATGTCATAAAACAACATGTGTACTGCTGTTTCATGAGAAACTATTTGTTCTGTAAGCCTTCACCTAAAGTACAATAAAAATAAATAAAAACTGAGCAATAAACACCAGATGTTATTTTCTTGTTATTTTCTGGTCTCCATTTTCATTCCTCTTGGGTTAATCCTTCCTAAGGCCTTTACCTGTCTTTTCGGCTACTTCGGCCAGACTGGTCACTGTCCTCCTGTTCCGCATCCCTCTGGTCATCCTTGCCCTCTTCCCAGTCCTTGTAGGAAGAGATTCTGGACTTCTTCTTGTCCTCCCCATCATCCTTCTCCTCTCGCTCCCTCCGTTTCAGGGAGGCCAACAAGTCCAGTCCCAGCAATGAAGGTCGTGGAGCAGGAGCCTTGAAGACATGCTGCTCACTAGCCGCACTTTTGGTCTTGCAAATAAGACCGCCAACCTGAGAGTCCAGATCAGTGCCTTCTAATCGATGGATCGAAGCATCCTCGCTGCTGTCCTCCATCAAAGGCTCTGGGATTTTCTCTGGGAGGAAGGCAAACCATTTGGGACGAGACATAAGAGGAGAAAAGGCTAAGCTCTGAAATATCCCAGAATATCTATAGTTATAGGTATATTTAGGGGGTTAATTCTCCCCTCCCGTGTAACAATACCAAGATATCTTCAGCTTTCTCTTGTCAAGAACTTTCAATCATGTCACTGACAATCCCAAAAGACCCCTTTGCAAATCCCAACACACAACAGAAATACACACACCCACCCCAGAATGCGAACGGGTATCATCCAAGCAAGAATACACTTCACTAAGGAACGGTTATGAGAGCCTGGCAACATGTGTACAGGCAGTGTAGTGGAAACACTCCTAGATTTGAAGTCATAAAATCTTAGTTACAATCCAGGATTTTGACACTTTCTAGTTGCATGATTACAAGCAAATAACTTAATCTTTGGCTAGCCATAGTTTCCATGTCTGTAAAATGAAAATAATGTTTGCTTTACCTAAAATATGGAGTTATTATGAGGATCAGACAAGGAAGTGTACGTGAAAGTTCTCTGTAACCATAACCCATTGCTGTCAAGTCAATTCTGACTCACAGTGACCTTACAGGACAGACTAGAGCTGCCTCATAGGGTTTCCAAGACTGTAAATCTTTACAGCAGCAGACTGCCACATCTTTCTCCCGCCGAGCAGCTGACAGGTTCAAAGGGCCGTTGCCCTTTCAGTTAGCAGCCTAGTGCTTAACCACTGAACCACCAGGGCTCCTTTACAACCATAAAGAGTTACATAAGTGTAATTGTTACATTATATACCGTGCTCCTATATACTGAGTGTTGTCACTCGCCCTTTTTGTTTTTAATGAGTGTACTCTCTATTCTTCCAGCCCATCCCTCCCTTTAAACTGCAGATACAATGGAGTATGTAGAGATGTTGGGTTATTAGGCTGCCATTCGTGTTACCCACGCTCTAGTGGCTTTCTTCCGAACAGTGTTTTGTAGAAAAGAATTACCTCACAGCAGTCATAATCTGTTTAATAACTATCCATGTTCACCAAAAACACTGATGAGAAACTCTAGATTAGGGAATGGTGTTCCTGAAAAATATTTTAAGTGACTGTAAGATTTCCTGGCCCTCAACTCGTTTAACAAATTCTTCTTACTTCTCATTACACAGCATTGCAAACTGACACTTATTGTGAGTGCTTGCGTAATTCTCTTCATTCCAACAAGTCAGTGAAGCAGAGAAACTATGGAGGGGTACAGTGCCACCAGAATCCAGAATATTTGCCAAGCTCTAGTGAACATACCCAGCTCTACATTGAGAGTATAGTCAAACAGACTGGACACATACTATTGACCAGAAACAAGAGTTGCATTTGGAAAATATCAGGCAGAATAGAAAAGAGATGGATGCATATTGGTGACACCTGTATGCATGTGAGACACTCCAAACAGTGAGGTAGAGATATGCACGCTTTCCTCCACAGCAGTTTAAACTAGGAAATATACCTCTAGAATGCCATTCTGTACAAACGAAGAACCTTGTCTACCTTGTTGACTGCTATGGCCCAGCACCTAGTATAATAAATGTTTGATGAATAAATGAATGAATTTAAACATATCAGAGAACGGGATGCCACACGTTTATAGAGACAGCAAGCAAAGCAGCAGAGGAAAAGGAGTCTGACAGAGAGAACTAAACTAGCTGCTAAGAACGAAAATAAGGTGTCAAGAGGCTAGATTCAGGAGAAGGACTAATGGCAAAGACACCACAAAGGGTATGAGAAAAACAAGAAAGAAAAAAGCTGGATTTACTCATTCAACAATTATTCATTGAGCGCCTTCTTTGAGCCAATCACTGTTCTAGGCAACAGAGATAAAGGAGAAAGCAAAACAGACAAAAATCTTCGTACTCTTGGAGCTAACATCTAGTAGAGGAAATCGACCACCAAGCCGTCTGGCAGACATAGCCCCTTAAGAGAAAAGAGGAAGACACAAGAGGCCCTACTAGAGCTGATCATCGGTCAGGGAGTGGGCTAAGACAGAGGACTGAAGAACGGTGCGGGATCTGACCAAAGCAAAGAGAGGGGGCAGGGCAGGCAGGACCTGAGTAAAGCTAGTTGGGTAACAATGACCGAGAGAAAAACTTTCCAAACCCGGACCTGAGCAAGGAATGGACGTCCGCCGCGGGAGCGGTCCCGACTGGCGAGGGCAGGAAGGAAGAAGGGACACTCACCGCAGCGAACTTGACCCTCCGGGCCCTTCGATCCCGGACTGTGGGGCGCCGGCGCCGCCACTCTTCGCTCAGGCCGCCTCAGAGAGCGAAAATTCACACCTTGAAAGCCGCCATTCTTACCCCCAAAATACCTTGCATGGGCTTCTCTATCCGCCCGAAGATACCATCGAGAGCAGCCCGGAAAACGCCAGTTCCTGGTTCCAAGTGTGGGATAGAGCGCAACCCGGCTGGCAAAGCTAGAGTGTCCTCTACTGGGGATCTATGAGAGACACTATCGGGTCTCCTCGCGAGCCAATCATGCTTAGTCTCATAGACAATACCCCGCCTCTAGTCTGAGAATGGAGGGAAGGTGGTAGAGGAGAGGTGGGTCGTATTTAACATGGACGGAAGTGTTTCTAAGGTTTCCGGTTAGAGCCGGCAAAGTGGGCCGCGACTAGAATAACCTCGTCAGCCTATTGGGCGGTTAAGTGTGAGTGACGAGCGACCGCTCATTTGTCTACTGCGCCTGTGCATTTTCGTTTTCCGTTTCTTTCCCCGGATGTGGTTACAGGAGGGTTGCTTGGCAACAGCCCTTCGGTTACTTGGAGTTAGGGTCGCTTCCCGAGTTGAGACTGAAGAAAAGTGCTACCTTGTGTCCCGTCTCTTCCGAGAAGGGGTCGCGTTTGCTGACAGCCCTGAAGTGGAAGGGAAGAAGGTGACTTGTACAAGTAAAGTAAGTATGTCTTCCCTGGCAATTGTAGACCAGGAGTAGTTCAACCACCAAACCGGTTGCCGTGTGGAGTTGATTCCGGACTCACAGCGACCCTAAAGGACAGAGTAGACCTGCCCCATAGGGTTTCCAAGGCTGTAAATCTTTGTGGAAGCGGACTGCCGCATCTGTCTTCTGCGGAGCGGCTGATGGTTTCTAACCGCCGACTTTTGAGTTAGCCAGTGCTTTTAATCCCTGCGCCACCAGGGCTCCTAGTCTAACCACAGGCATCTGTTTAAAATTTTATCAAATATTTTTCTCATAATACAAGTTTATTGCGGGATACTTGGAAAAGACAGCGGCGCACCCTGAAGTAAATAAAAATCACCTATCCACACCCAGAAATAACTACTGATGGTATATAGGGATGTTTACTTCCAGCGGTTTTTCTATGCAAACGTGTACACATACATTATATTTAGGTTTCGTATAAAATTGAGTTTACACTTTACATACTGTTTTGTAACTTTTTGGAGCCATTTATCATGAGAATTCTTCAATTAATTGTTCATCTCTAGCACAGTATTTAGTGGCTGTATAGTGACCCATTGCAGGACTGTGCCCTCATTTATGTCCCCAGTCTCCTACTGATAGCCATTTAGGTTATTTCCAATTTTTCACGATTATAAATGAAGTAAATACACTTTACACAAAAATCTTTGTGCACATGTCTGTTTATTTCCTAGCAATTTTTTTTAATGGAGTAGTTGGTCAAAATATTTTAGCATTCTTTCCAGAAAAGTTTTGCCTCTCTACATCCCAGCAGGGATTACTAATGCCAGCCCCAACAGTCACACTTCGTGTGATTGTTGTATGTTACTATTTATTCTGTGCCAATTTAGTGGGTTTTTTAAGTTATCTTTTCATTTGCTTTTTTTAATAATCAGTAAGTTTTAACTATTGTGTATGTATTGATTGGCCATTTGTACCTCTTTTGTGAATTCCCTGTTGGTATCATTTAGTATGGACATTTTCTTAAGGGTGGTCTCAGTTCCCCTCTTGGTCCAGCATTCATCCAGTCCCACCCCTGACCTCCTGTTGATAGCTTTGCTTTCCCCTCACTTCCTTCTCTTTATCAGTAACATAGAGGAGTTGCTGTTTGTTTGAATTCTGGTGATGGGTCAGATTCATCTTCTCTTTGACTTTCCTTTTCATCTGTAATTTGTTCTGACACCCACAGTTTGTGAATTCCTTTTTGACAATCAGCTTCGCTATTTAAAGTATGATCTATTGCTGGAACAGTTTTATTTCCAATATGAATTTTTATTAATTCATACCTTAAAATGTGACACACCACAAAAAATAATAATTCAGAGAAAGAAATGCTCACTTTTTCTTAGCATTAGCCAACTTTGGAACTGAATTAAAAATATCAAGTATATATCAATGGACTCTCTCAAGAGTGGCCTCAAAAAAAAAGCTTCTTGATCAGAAACTTCTCAGAAATGAAATTTCTTCAATAGTAAAAGTAGGAGTTTATATAGTAGAAGGAGCACTGGAGTAGAAATTTGGTGGGTTGGATTCTAGTCCTTATTGTAGAGCTAGAAGTGTAACTATAAGCAAACTGTAAATGAAGGGGATGGATTAGGCTCTTTCTATCTCAGTATCTGACTATGTGTTTTTTCTAACTGTTGTTTCACACACACCCTCAGTTGATCTGTTTGCCATGACCATAATACAAATGTTCATTAATAAGGAACTGTTTAAAAAGTATGGTATGAAGTACTGTGCAGCTATGGAAAAGCATGTGGAAGTTTTCTGTATAAGATACATAAAAATCTTTGTATGTTAGGTAAAAAATGCAAAGTGCAGATAGATAAAGTGTGTGCTGGGCTTCAGTCTGCCATCCAGATCTGCTCCTCCTCCTTCTCTACACTGCTCTGTGACAAGGAGGCTGGCCTACCTCAGCAGTTCCCCTGCCCTGTGATTTCGGTTGGAGGCAGCCATGGGAGTACTAGCAGGAGAGAGGAGAGTGGTAGCATCCCTTAACTGCAGGCTGACCTAGCCAGCAGCCCTCTCCTCTCAGCTGTCTCCACCATCTGGTTCTGATAACTACTCCCTCCCATGGCTCCACTGTTACTAGCCCCTGAGTTCTGCACTGTGCCTTTTTTCCTACACCCTGCCTTCATTAAACTCTTCAAATTACCAAATTTGAAGGTACCATCTGTTGGAACATTGATACAATAGGCTGTCTTCTGGGTAAATGGGAAGAAAAATAGGAATGCATATTTGTACTCTGGAAGATACATAAAAAGCTAATAAAAGTAATACCTGATAGGGGCTTCAGGGGGAGATAGAGAATTGGGAACTGAGCTGGAGGAGGGAAAATCAAGGGAGAGAGACTTTTCACCGTATACATTTCTATATTTTTTCTTTTTAAGCCATGTGAATATATTACCTACTCCAAAAAGTTTTGTTTGTTTGTTTTTAAGATAGGACTCATGCACACAATCTAAACTTTCTTTAAACACTGCAGCTTTGTTTCAGAATTGACAGTTAGGATTAATACTTGGATTATTTCAGGATGAGCTTCCTATTGCCCAAGCTGACCAGCAAAAAAGAAGTAGACCAGGCAATAAAAAGTACTGCAGAAAAAGTATTGGTTCTCAGGTTTGGGAGAGATGAGGATCCTGTCTGTCTGCAGCTAGATGATATTGTAAGTGAATTTTTTAAATAAACGGTTTTTACTAAAAATTGTTATATTGTCGCTTCAGCCTCTGCAAAATGTATGAAGGGGAGAGAGAGCCTGAGGCTATAGCTGTTCATTAATCAGCACATTTTTACTAAAAACTGATCGTGTTCCTGCCACTGAGCTGAATCCCCAACTCTGTGATTGTGCTGAATCATCCTGGATGTCCTTCCCCACTAGCTGTTTCCAAGCTCAGTTTCACCAACAAGGCAGTACAAGAGCAGAAAACATTATTAACGAGTGTCTATGAACATTATCTAATTCAGGCCTCAAAACAGTGAGGTAATAGTAGCTCCATTTCCCAGATGGGGTAATAACAACAGGGAGGTCAAGTTACTTCCCACAGTCATAGAGCCGCTAAACTGCAGAACCGGAATTTTGACTGACTGCAGATAGTCTTTTTCAATCTAGATTGCTGCCTCCAGTATGTGCCTGATTATGATCTCTGATTTCACAACACATCCCCACACTCTGATGAGTAAGTAAGGGGTGTATGGAACAGACTAGATTTATTCTTGTCTCCCATTTACTATGAGATAGCCTGTGGTGGTTAAGGTTGTGTGTCAACTTGGCTGGGCCGTGATTCTCAGTGGTTTGGCAGTTATGATGTAGTTTGGCAGCTATGTAATGATATAATCATCTCCATAGTGAGATCTGATATAATGTAATCACTTCCATGATGAGATCTGCTATGAGCAGCCAGTCAGGGAGTTTCCTTGGGGGTCTGGCCTGCATCCAGTATATATGAATCTTCTGGCAAAGCTCACTGGCTTTTGCTTGCTCTGGATTCTCATCTAACCTCTGGTTCTTGGGACTTGAGCTAGCAGTTTACCTACCAATCTTGGGATTCTTTGGCCTCCACAGCCTGTGAGCCAGAGGCCTGCTGTCTGACCTGCCAGTCTTGGGTTCACCAGCCCCTGCAGCTACGTGAGTCAGGAGAAGCCTCCAGCTCTCTCTTTCTCTCCTTTCTGTATACGCATATATGTGTGTGTATGTGTGTATGTATCTGCAAATATGTATATAAATACATATATGTTTATTTACGTACATACGTATATGTGTGTATATGTATCTGTGTGTATATACATATATATACATATACATGTACACATACACACACTTGGAGCCCTGGTGGCACAGTGGTTAAGAGCCATGGCTGCTAACCAAAAGGTCAGCAGTTCAAATCCCCCAGCCAATCCTTGGAAACCCTACGGGGCAGTTCTATTCTGTCCTATAGGGTTGCTATGAATCGGAATCAACTCAACAGCAAAAGGGTTTTTCTGGTTTTGATATATATACGTGTGTGTGTGTATATATGTATACATGCACATATATACAAATCAGAAATACACATTGCGTATGTGTATGTTCATATATATGCACACACACACTTCACTGGTTTTGCTTCTCTAGAGAACCCAGCCTAAGACAGAGCCTTAACCCAAGACTAAGACCACTTCCCTCCATTTCTATTGCTGCCACCAACAATGTGCATGAGGTGTAGGAATCCTCTCTGCCGTGATTAAAAATGAGTGTATGGTGTGTTAACCTTGGTGAGGGAGGGGGGAAGGACCAGAAAAGTATACCCTTAGCTGTAGGGAGGCAGGTATATCACAGAGGTCAAAAACACACTCTGAAGCCAAACTGTCTGAGTTTAAATCCCAGCCCTACTGGTACTAGCTACATGACCTTGGGCAAATTACTTTACCTCCCTGTGCCTCAGTTTCCTCATCTATGAAATGAAAACTGTAATAGTGCATACCTCATAGAAATATTGTAAGGATTAAATGAGTTAACAGAGAGAAAGCACTTTGAACAGTTAGCACATAGTAAGTGCTAGATAGATAGATAAAGTATTTGCTATCGTTATTATAAGTTTGGGGGCGTTCAGTATCTGCAATACATATTTCTGAGTTCTTTGTTTTTAAGTAAGCATGGGTTATTTTTATAAAGCAATGAAAAGTAGGGAAAAAATAAGAGTAAATATTTATTCACACAATTTTACCCAGGACCTATTGTTAACAGTAATTCAGACTCTGAGTGATATGGTTACACCGTGTCTAATGTAGCCTAGTGTGGAATCCAAAAAGACTAGATTCCTGGCCCAGGAATTATGTTCAGATAAGATACTCTATCGTAGTAAAAAGTTTTACAGGAGAGACATTAGCTCCCTCTCACGTTGTAACCTACATCTCTCCCTCCATTTGCAGCTTTCCAAGACCTCGTCTCACTTGAGTAAGATGGCTGCTATATATCTGGTAGATGTGGATCAGACTCCAGTTTATACCCAGTATTTTGACATCAGTTATATTCCATCTACTGTATTTTTCTTCAATGGGCAGCATATGAAAGTGGATTATGGGTAAGTGAGGTTGACATGAGGTTATTGCAGTCTTAAAAAGTTTCCTTTAAGCAATTTCAGCAGCTTGCCTGTTTGCATGTGGTGTTGGCCCTGTGAGTCTCAAATTGGTTGTGTTGCCTCAACTGATGCACTTTCTTGATTTTTCATGTAAGACTTTGATGTAAATAAGTGTTTCAGGTATCATTGGTAAATTTTAATTTCCTACTAAAGTATGAAAGAATAATACAGTTTATAAAGCGCTAACCATTCTTCAGCTAGAAAATATAGAACAGCTTTTAAAATTTTTCCTAGGAATTTCATTTAAAGCAAAATATGTGATTATTCTTAAACTCTTGCGACTGGTACATTACATTTATAAAGCAAGCATTCCTTCCAGCAAACTAAGACATGCTTCTCTCTTGCCAAGGTTCCTGTTTAATGCCACTCAGAGGAAGTTTGAAGTCATACTGCTTCAAGCCTTTTTCTTTAATGCCTTCTACTCCATCCAGTCAGCATCCCAATGTTTGTTATTGAGTGTATCCATATTCTTGTTTCTTGCTTTGATTGAATTGTGTAGTTGTCTAGATCTGTGTATCTCCTTGTTACTATCTGTTTTAAAGGGCAAGCTATTTATTCTCCTGGAACACAGTTAATGTGATTATTAGTTTGGTACAAACTTTCTAGTGGGCAGTTTATGATACTACATTTCAGAAGTCTTGAAAGTGTCTTTAACCCAGAAATTGCATTTCTGAGAATGTCTCTGAAGAAAATAATCATGAAAGTGGACAAAATTTGCTCTGTGGATGTTCATTTGCTTTATAAGCAAATACTTAGAATCTAGATGTCCACAGAGAGCTACTATGTATCAATGTAATATGATGCTGTAGATGCATTTTTAACAACTTCAAAAAAATATGGTAGTTGAGAAAAGCACATCACAAAATAGTTTGTATGGTATGATTCTCATAATTGTGAAACACACACACACAAAGCATGCACATACACACACATACACATACATACATAGAAAAGATTGGAAGGATATACACCAAAATATGACCTCTGGCCTCACTGGTGATTTTATTTTCTTGTATAAAATGTCTGTATAAACAGACCTGATATTTGTAATACTGAAAAAAAAACCACACAAATATTTAATACTCTCCATTCAAAAGCATAAGTGATTATAATTCGGGGATCATGACTACTTAATGGGCTTTGCACAGTGACTAGCCAAAAAAAAACCAACAACAAACTATGCTAGTGCCAACACTCAGAAGACTACTTGCTAATGATCTGAGCAGTGTTTAAAGTAGATTTTGAAGCAGAAGCTCTTCACATGACAGAGCCTCTATCCTCCCCCAGTGACCCACGGCACTGATTTTAGTTGTACACCAAATGGCCCTATAGTCACAAATGGAAAAATCAGTGCTATTCTTCCTGACAAGAAGAAAATAGAAAAAGCTACTATTGTTTTGTTTATTCTCAATTAATTATTAGAAGTTCTAAAAAGAGGTTGTTTCTCTGTTATGCTGTCCAGGTCCCCAGATCACACCAAGTTTGTGGGAAGTTTCAAAACCAAACAAGACTTCATAGATTTGATTGAAGTAATCTATCGAGGTGCAATGAGGGGAAAACTTATTGTCCAAAGCCCTATTGATCCTAAAAATATTCCCAAATATGACCTTCTCTATCAAGACATTTAGCTCATTAACTGCTGTCAGCATTGAAGAGAATGGCACATCTTGAAACAGCACCTGAATCCAGCTGTGTGCTTTCTGGAGTCCTTTGGAAACATGTTCAGCATCCCAGCAGAGAAGAAGAGGTTTGACTTGTATGTATAATACATGGTCCCCAGTAGAAGACCATGCTGGTACTTTGATGATCTAGGATGCTTCTATTTCTACTACCTGCAAACCTCAGAGCAGTCAAGTCACAGAGTTAAGTTTTCACAGAGTGATTTTGTTAACTTCTCTTTGTATTGTGTCTTTCTTTATTCTTTAAGATAAAGCAGGATCCTCCTAAACATTGGTTAGTACAGTTTGATTTAACCATGGTTATGAGATAGACAATTAAAATGGAAAGTCAGTTCCCATAAGAATAAAAATACTTACTTTCTACCCTAGATACACACACACACCTCCCCCATTCCTCCAATCATATTCTTTATATTCCTCATGCTGTCCTATCTCTAGTCCTTATTACTTCAGTATCTCGGAATAAATAATTCTCTACTGATAGCGGTCAAGTTTGTTTTGTTGTGGAGCCTCTATTTTATGTTGAAGCTGAGACTTTTAAAACAGTGTATTAGTTTACTCATTGTGCTAGCTTTTAGGTTGTTAAATAGCCTAAGAAGTGAGAACTTAAACCTTCATCACCCAGCACCCACCTTGAGCTAAGCAAGGAATTAACTGCTGTTAGTAAGTAGGGACAGATCTCCCCAAAAAGACAGAATTTCTGCCTCTTCCTGAGACAGAAAATTGACATTCAAGGGCTCAAGACTGAAAAGAGATGTAAGAATTGTTAGAAAGAAATCTCATCTTTATGGGATTGGCCTGTTTTAATAGCTTTATGAAGGATTCTTGCTCTTCCAGGCACAGCCTTCCACCACTACTGCAAGTTACTGCTCCTCTCAAACCTCATGGGGCTGACTTACTGACTTTATAGAAGGAGAGCATGAACACAGAGCCCCAGTGCAGTGGCCAGGCAGCTTGTGGCCTACTTGACAGCCGTTGATCTCCTTGCCAACAGAGGCTCAATTCTTTCCAGGGCAGCACTGTCACTGCAAGTCCATCCTTCTTTGCCAAGTGCTTCCTTTCCCAGTTTTTTCTGAATTAGGGGGTAACCACGTGACCTGGTTCTAATTAACACGTCGTAGAGGGAAGGCTGCTGGGTGCTTTTGTGTCCTTTGATGAGGTAGTCACTCAAGGAATAAAACAAAGCAAAACTCTTCTGCCACTACCTCAGCCTTTTCCACATCCCCATTTTCTGCTTTGGATTGTAATTGTGACACATAGAACTGCAGCAGCCATCTCATGGCCATGAGGCAACTAGCATCAGGATGAAAAATCAACATGCTGAGGAGGACAATAAAAAGCCTGATCTCCAATGATGATATTGAGCTACTAAGCAAACGCTAGACTCACCTCCCTCCAGACTTCTGTGAAAGAACTAAACATGTTTGATGTAAGTGCTCAGATACCAACAAAAACTCAGAACTGGCCTGTGTAAAATCTTCCTATCTCCTCTTCTCCTGTGGGCTTTAGGGAATCTTTCTCTGAAGTTCTGATTTATGTTAGTGTTCTTATCCTAGTTGCATTCTATTCCCCAAGTATTAAGTCTGGGCTGAATGCCCTATCCTATGCTTGATGGTACATAAATAAGAGTGACTCATGGATGGGGAGAAAAAGGCTTCTTAGAGGAGAGTAGGAGGTGCTTGTGCAGAAAAGGGAAGGGCAGTTCAGCAGACAGCCCCAGAGCAAAGCAGGTGCAGGGGCTGGAGACAGCAGGGAGCATTCAGAGAGGAGCCTTGGTCGGGCAGTGGTTAAGAGCTCAGCTGCTAACCAGAAGTTCTACAGTTCAAATCTACCAGCCTCTCCTGGGAAATCATGGGGTCAGTTCTGCTTTGCTCTATAGAGTCGCTATGAGTCAGAATCAACAGCAGCAGGTTTTGTTTTTTTTGGTTTGGTGCCGAGTTCAGTGTTGCTGAAACCCAAAGGTTGGGACCACGATGGGCAGGAGGTGCTGCTGGGGAGGAAGGCAGAGAAGATAAGTAAATGGAGAAAATAACAGAGGTTCTGTTTTACTATTTTCCTCCTGATTAGTGACCAGAAGCCACTTAATGCAATTAGATTATTCTTTAAGAAAACCGAGGACATACTCAGTGCTGAAGATACTCCCAAGAGAAAAAGGCATAACTGACTTTTTATTTTGGTTTCAGTTTTTTTGGTGTTTGACAGTATGTTATTTTTCAGTTTCCAGATATTCTCTCTTTTACAGTTTCTAGCGTAGAGGTCTGTGTCCTTCATTGGGCCACTAACTCTAATCTGTTGAAATTTATCAGTAGGTCATGAGGGTACATACATGTGAAGAGAACTTTACAGTGAAGGCCAGATCCTGGTGAGGGTATCGGGGCATCAGGTAGCATTTTACACCATGAGAAGGAGAGGCCGTATTTTGGTATGAGAAGATACATTGGTGGAGAGTCAGTGTACTGAGGGCTTACAGCAAGAAAGAGTTCAGTTAGAAGAGCTTCCTAGTTACAAGAGTTCTGGAACCTTTTTTCAGGGAGACACTTAATAGCAAGACCCTTATCTTTGTGAAACGGGAGACTCAGGCAACCTGCATTTGATTCCTGGTAAAGGGTGGATTTGTTCCAAGTGGGAAAAGCAGCTCCTGTTGAAGAAAAGACTCTTAACTCTTGACGAAGTCCCAGAACATTATGCTGGCAGGGACTTTAGAGATTGTCTGGGAAACAGATGGCCAGGGGGCTTAAAGCACTTGGCAGATTTGTGGCTGGGATATGATTTGAGCCAAGTAAGTCCAGAGACCCTGCCTTTACACCATCTTACTTTGTTTTCTGGAGTTCTGGTGCATTGGAGCACAAATAATAAAGTATTGTCTCTGGCAGTTGTTTTTTTTCAACCTACTTTGGGCTAACATCTTCCACGCCAGGACTAGTTCACTTCAAAGGGGCAATAGGGGGCAGACAAAAGAGCTCAGGGCTCTTTTCAGACAGACCGAGGTTTGAGATTCAAGGTTCAGCTTTGCTGTATAACCTTAAGCATGTTGCTTAACTTCTCTGAGTCTCTATGTCCTTGTCTATAAACAAGGATAACAGTCACCTTAACTGAGGCCTGGCATTCAGAAGATGTTCAGTCAGTGAGCATGAACCCCAAGGTGGGACAATTTTTATCACCTTAGAGATTTCTGGTTGGCTGGTGATTTTTTCTCCTTACTCCTAGTAGACTCTCTACCACTTAGCTGCCCCTGTACCATAAACAAAAGAATTAAAAAGGCCTAAGACTAAAAACAGCACAGAAACGAGTCAAAAGAAAGCTCTTTACTGAGTGACTCAGCAATGGAGGGCTGGCTCCCATCAACTTCAGACCAGGTTTCCTCCCATCCACCCCATCCTGTTTGCCCTCCTCCAGAGTGCAATCTTGCTCTCAGCCAAGAGTTTCAGTCTGCCTTGCGTTAGTTGTCAGCTATGATTTTCTGAACCCAGTCCAAGATGGAGGGCACCTTCACATATACTCCATACTCAGCCGTACCACAGCTCTTATCAAAGCTGAGGATCCCGGCCGCATACCAGGTGTTGTCATCCTGGTCGTGGATGGCAAAGGCACTGCCAGCATCGCCGTAGCAAGTGTCTTCCTTATACTTGCTCATGCCCACACAGAAGGTGTATTCATTTAGAATGGGCTGCACCCCAACAGGGCTCTTTGGTTCTTTCTTTTCAGGTACTGTACTGCCTTCATAGTGCTTTTCACACTTATCTTTGGCAGCCACGGGCAGTGTGACGTACTTCAGTTGCTCAGTAAAGGAGAAGAGAGAATTCCGCCCCCAACCAGACACATAACCCACACGTCCCACTTCCGTATAATCCTTTGAAGGTAGGCAAATGGGCATTACTCTCTCATCAACAGACACCTTTTGTTTGAGTTTGATGAGCCCAATGTCTACCTTGGAGTAGTCAGGGTGGAGAACCACTTTCTCAATCTCCACAAGCTGATTTTTTCCCACGTAGAGTTTTAAAGTAGGAGCAATGTCCTTTGCTGTTGCATTATCTGTATGATTCAGGAAGAGATTTTTCGCTGTGGTCAACAGCCATTGTTCATTGATCAGCGTGGCCCCCGTGGTGAGATTATGGCGAGAGATCATTTTAGCCTGCCAGGGAAAGCTGCCTTTGGCATCCAGTGATCCACCTATGATCCGTTGTACCTGATCCACTGGATTCTTAGGCCGTCCACATACTGTAAAGGAGAGCAAAAAAATCATAAGGCGAAATGTGAAAGAGTCAATCTGGGAAAGATGGGTAAAAGCATTGGCCATTGCTACTGTCTAAACTACCCTCGTTCGTTTTTTCTGACCTAGAAATATTTAAACGCTTTTTAATAATCTTTATGTTGCTAAAATGGAGTTCTATTTCCTGCTTTTATAACTAAGAAAAGAAACAAATAAGGCTGAGATTTTCAAACCCTAGTGGATGAACTGTATATTTAAACAGAATTTGTCACAACAAAGGAATTCTCACAATTCCTTGAAGTTCGTTGTAAGGCCTTGGAGTAATAACTCTTTCTCTCTGAATAAAGAGGGGTGTATAGCAGCATTGGTTGAAACTGAGGTTTTATAGATGTTGCAGTTAATATAAGGCAGGTTGACAGATCCACACACTAGTAGTACAAGAAGGGGAGGCAAAACCTTTTGTTCCGAGAGAGAAAGAGTAACAGCTCTTCTTAATAACAAGAAACAGAAGTCCCACCTCCAATCTCCTTTTCTATCTTCTAGGTAATAGAGTTCTGTTATGTCCTCCCTTGACTTTTCTCCTGGAGCTTACTTTACCTGTGATTCTGGACTCCCTGGGCAGACTGGCTGTGCCCAGAGGGTCTCCCTGTGCCTGGTTCTCTGTAGGTAGTGTGCACGGTGAGACTTAGTCTGCCCTTCAGGCCCAGATCTTTTGTGAGCTCTATGGAGGAGTCATCGTGTAACCCTGCAATTCTCTGCCTGACCAGTTGTCATTTTCCCTGATCCCCTATCTTGACTCTCTTGTGCTCTGAGGAATTCACCCAGGAGGGCTGCGCCTCTGGGGCGTTTCCACCTAGATGCATACCTGCAGCTGAACCCTCCACACTCACCCTTGGTCTGCTTCTCTGGCCCCTGGCTTCCTACCTGCTTCACATTCAGGAAGTGTCTCTCCAACAGCTTTATTTATCCACTTCTTCTGACTGTTTAAAGTGTACACTCCTGAAACAAAAGAAAAAACATGAGCCAAAAGAGCAATCAGGTCTGGACCTAGCATAGGCAAAGAGGTATTTAAAAAGAAGAAATCAAAAGAAGGAAGAGAAGGAGAGAGCAAGGGAGGAGGGGGAAAGGGAGGAGCACCATACTAGAAGCTAAGTGCTGAGGGCATCTCTTAAGTCCGGCAGGATAGGACTGTAGTCATGGCGAGGCAGTACAAGGTAGGGATCAGATTCAAATCCTCTCTCCGCTTCTTACTGGGTACCTGAACTTGGGCAAGTTATTCAACCTCTCTGTGTCTCAGTTTCCTCATCAGCAAAATCAGAATAACAACAGTAGCTCCTCATAGGGTTGCTGTGAGGATTAAGTGAGCAAATGAGTGTAAAAACACTTGGACAGCACCAGGAACGTAGTACTCACTAGGTAAAGGTTCCCTGGCATCATTACTGTCATCATTTGTTCTTTTACCACATCTCCTTTTGTAGCACTCTGAGGTGGGTAGGCTATGTGGCATCACCTCCCCTTAACAAAAGCAAAAACTTGAGACTGAGAAAAACTAATTTGTCCCATGGGCCACAGCTACTGGTGACAAGACCTTTATTAGGATTTCAATCTCCTGGCTCCAAGGAGAACATGTGAACTTTCTGGCCAATCACTCCTGGCCCCATTCATCATGGAAATGCTGAGAGGCGTGCAGGCAGGTGGGAGGTGGATGGAGACATTTTTCCAGATCTTACCATCTCCTTCACTGCGCAGCCTGTAGAATTTCTGACACTGATAGCGGACCGAGTGCTCCACATAGCCATTTGCAATCTCAGGGGGCTTTGGGCAGCCGTCATCTACAAAGAAAAAGAAACAGGAAGAGGAGGTTAATATTCAGGAATTGCTCCCAAAGACCATGAAAAGTCTGAGGAGAGGAAGTGCTCTGCACATCAGCACCCCTCCAGCCCAAATGGAAGCCAAGGAAGGTCAATCTCCCCTGATTTCTGGCAAGATCCCTGACGTTTTTCACGGTACTGAAAGCACAGAGATGAGGATGAGAAGCAGGGACTGGGTCTTCCCAAAGAGAAGATGCGGATCTGATAGGGCCAAAGTGGAATGCAGCAGTGCTGGGGATGCACAGCTCCCCAAATACCCACCTGCAATATCTGTAGCCTTGTTGCCAGAGTCCACTGCAAAAAGCTGCCCCCAGAGCAGGAGGGCAACGACAGCTCCTAGGGCACTGCAGAGGGAAGACAGGAAAGGAGTGCAAAGTTGGGCTCTCCACTTCACAACACATCCCTCCCATCAAGCAGTAAGAAAAGAAAAATAGATATATGGAAGTGCTAGGACCAAGAAGTAGCCCCCACTCACGCACATACTTGAGCAGCTTCCCAGCACACCCATGTTCCAGCAAGCTCTATGCTGCTGGGAATTCTACATAAGCTTCAAAGAGGGACCACCAGGATACAAAGGTAGGTGTGCGGGAGTTAGTTTCTGGTAGCATTCAGGTAACATTAAATTGGCAGTAATACATGTTCTCCCCAGCAAAGAGAAGCCTCTGTCAGGCACCCCTAAAATGCTGGGCTACAAAGATACTGCTAATAAAATGTGGATAACTTGAAGAAGGACATGTGAGGGGTTATTATGCTGTTCTCTCTACTTTTTGAAATTTTTCATAATAAGTTTTTTAACTATGTAATTTAAAACACTTAAATGGTTGTGTCTATTATTTTATGATACTATGCCTTTAGGAAATGGTGTTTCTAGCTCCAAAGTGCCAGAAGGCTACCTAGAAGATAACTGGCTTCCTGAAAGCATGAGTGTGGGTGTGGGCATCAATGGTGAAGGGCACGTTCACAGCTAAACATCTCGTGGGCAGATGTCCACTCAAGAATTGCTTGGTTATGTTATGTTCCTAGTCTTGATACTTCAACCTTTCAAAAAATCTTTTTATTTTGAGAAAATTTAAGTGCCTTAATTTCTCAAATATGTCACTATTGGTCTTTTGTATAATAAATTTTTTTAAATGGAAGAAAAATCTGCTAATAGATATACTCAAAATGCCATGGGAGATGCTGGTATCCCCCAGCAAAGGTGAAAACTTCATAACCTCAAGAAAAAAGATACTCCAAAGAGTAAGTAATGCCTTCTGGAGAGACAACAGCAATGTCTGAGAGCATTCTCTTTTGTGGACGCAGAAAAGGACAGGATTTAACCACTCAGCCCTCTGAAAACCAAAACCAAACCCTTTACCTTTCAGTTGATGCTAATAGTGACCCTGTAGGACAGAACAGAACTGCCCCATAGGGGTTCCCAGGAGCAGCTGGTGGCTCTGAACTGCCAACCTTTTGGTTAGCAGCCGTAGTTCTTAAAAGCCCTCTACTTCACTGCAATTTAATTCATTTGCTGTGTTCCTTTCTGTGTTTCTGCATCTCTCCTGTAGGCTTCTCCCATACCTGGCCCGTCATATAGATGGCAGTTGTATGCAAAGAACCAGAGAAGGGGGAGAGGGCAAAGCTGGAGACTTACCTCATCTTTGGCCCATCTACCTCTGAAAGAGCAGTGCTATGAGGGACACCTGCTGGTCCTTTTATGCCTCCCACATCTCACCCACCCCTTTGCGATTTCCTAATTCCTCTGTCCACACAACTCTGGCCTTGTGAAAGTCACTGGTGTTTTTCGGTAACAAAACCACAAACAACGTACCTGTTAAGAGTTGAACTCTTGCTTCACTCTTGGATTTCCCAAGGTGTTCTTTTACAAACCCTGAAGAGACCTGGCAACATTGTACCCCCATGCAGCTGCCAAAGTGTTTCCCAAAATCAACAACTAGGCCAGACTAGGGGAAGAACGCTCAATTTATGTCTCTTTGTTTTGGAGAGTTTTCAAGACCAGAAGAAGACCCTCCTTTGGGTCATTTCAAATGCTTTATAAATGCTCCTACAACCTTACTTAGATGGGCCTCTTAAGAAAGCATTTCCTTTTCACAGTCATACCCCCACCCTATGTTAACATCGCCATGTTCTTTAAAATCTTTCCAACCTGAAGCCAGTAAAGGCTGTTTATTGTGTCTTTTCTGAATGCTCTTTGCAAGAAATCACATGAAATGGTTCAAGCTATGGTGTAGATTGATGCTTGCATGCTCAATGGCAGTGGTTCTCATGATTTTATAGTCTAGAAACTAGTCCAGATAGGCAGATGTTTCAGTCAAGTATCTTTGCACCTCTGTATCCCAAGTATTATAATAGCAACTTAGTAAGATTGCTTTATCTATTTTTTAATGCTCATTAAAGGTCAGTGGTTCTTAAATTAGGGCATACAAAAGAATTATTTGGGGATACCCAGTGGCACTGATGTAACAGGAAAATAACTGAAAACAACAAAAATGCCTATCAGTAGGAGAATGAGTAATTTGTGATATATTCATATAATGGAACATACACGGCAGTGAAAGTAAATGAACTGTGCAAGAACACAGGTAATCTTTTTCGTATGTATGTGTGGTAAAAATATATATAACAGCATCTGCCAATTCAACATTTTTTTAACATGTATAATTATAATTCAGTGATACCAGTTACGTCAATCATGTGCAACTATCACCAGTATCTGTTGCCAAATTTTCCATCATCATTAACATACTCAGTGCTTCCTAAACAATAACTCTCCCCTCCCCTACTCCTTCCCACCCCTGGTAACCACTAGTCAACTTATGTTGCTATACATTTGCCTGTCCCAGATATTTCAGGGTGTCCCTAGATGGTACAAATGGTTAATGCACTTGGTAGTTTGAGTCCACCCAGAGGTACCTCAGAAGAAAGGCCTGGTGATCTGCTTCCAAAAAACCAGCCATTGAAGACTATGGAGCACAGTTCTACACTGACATACATGAGGTAGCCATGAGTTGGAATCAGTGGCAACTGGTACTGGTAAGATATTTCATATAAGTGGAATCATACAATATTTGTCCTTTTGTGACTGACTTATTTCACTTACCACAATGTTTTCAAGGTTCATCCATGTTGTAGCATGTATCAGGACTTAATTTCTCTTTATGGCTGAGTAGTATTCCATTGTATGTATATACTGCATTTTGTTTATCCACTCATCAGTAATGGCATTTAGATTTTCCCACCTTTTGGCTCTTGTGAATAGTGCTTCAGTGAACATTGGTATATATTTGTCTGAGTTGCCGTTTCAAGTCTCTTGGGTATATACCTAGGAGTGGAATTGCTGGATGATATGGTAGTTCTTTGTTTAACTTTTTGAGGAACCACCAAACTGTTTTCCCCAGCGGCTGTACCACTTTGCATTCCTACCAGCCATGAATAAGTGTTCCAATTTCTCCACATCCAGAATATAGATAATCCTATCAACATAATGTTGCATGAAAACTGCAAGTTTCAGGAGATTACATACAGAATGATGCTACTTTTATAAAGCTCAAAACTAAACAATATGTTATATAGGCATGGGTACTAATGAGATAAAAACTTTTTAAAATTTTTAAGGGAATAGAAAACAAAAAATATAAGATGTTGCCTCTTGTGGGGAGGCAGGAGGACGGGATAACAGAAGCACATAGATACATGTAAATAAATTATTGTTAATGTTCTTGGGCTGGGTGGTAGGTTTATGAATGTATATTTGCTTTATTCTTTTAATATATATATACATATTATATATGATATATATCAGATACATTTTATAGGTATCAAATAACATATTTAAAAATATAAAGGAGGGGGAGGGGGAAATCTCCCGAAGGACTTACTAAGCACCTGAGTCCCCTTGCTTTGTGTGCTCCTTTAGTCTCGTTTTGTCCTATGTGTCTATTTAATCTTTGGCTAAAAGGTGAACCTCCAGAGTGACTTCATTACTGGGCTAAAAGGGTGTCTGGGGGCCGTACTCTGTGTTTCTCCAGTCTCTGTCAGGCCAGTAAGTCTGGTCTTTTTTTTTTTTTTTTTTTAGTTAGAATTTTCTTCTACATTTTTCTCCTGCTCTGTCCAGGACCCTTTATTGTGATCCCTGTCAGAGCAGACATTGGTGAGGTAGCTGGGCACCATCTAGTTATACTTGACTCAGTCTGGTGGAGGTCATAGTTATTGTGGTCTGTTAGTCCTTTGGACTAATCTTTCCCTTGTGTCTTTAGTTTTCTTCATTTTCCCTTGCTCCTGAAGGAGTGAGACCAGTGGAGTATCTTAGATGGCTGCTCACAGGCTTTTAAGACCCTAGACGCCACTCACCAAAGTAGAATGTAGAAATTTTCTTTACAAATTATGTTATGCTAACTGAGCTAAATGTTCCCCGAGGCCATGGACCCCACAGCCCTCAGCCCAGTAGTTCAGTCCCTAAGGGAGTTTGGATGTGTCCATGGAACTTCCATGACCTTACCCTGAACAAGTTGTGCTGGCTTCCCCCGTATTGTGTACTGTCTTACCCTTCACCGTAGTTACCACTTACCTATTGTCTATTTAGTGTTTTTCCACCCCCACCCTCCACTCCCTCGTAACCATCAAAGATTGTTTCTTTTTATGTGTAAACCTTTTCATGAGTTTTTATAGTAGTGGTCTCATACAATATTTGCCCTTTGTGAATGACTTATTTTACTCAGCATAATGCCCTCCAGATACATCCATTTTATGAGATGCTTCACAGATTCATCATTGTTCTTTATGGTTGCGTAGTATTCCATTGTGTGTATGTACCATAGTTTGTTTATCCATTCATCTGTTGATAGGCATCTAGGTTGTTTCCATCTTTTTGCTGTTGTGAACAATGCTGCAATGAACATGGGCGTGCATATGTCTATTCGTGTGACGGCTCTTATTTCTCTAGGATATATTCCTAGGAGTGGGATTGCTGGATCATATGGTATTTCTATTTCTAGTTTTCTAAGGAAGTGCCATATCGTTTTCCTAAATGGTTGTACCATTTTACATTCCCACCAGCAGTCCATAAGAGTTCTAGTCTCCCTGCAGCCTCTCCAATATTTGTTATTTTCTGTTTTTTTTATTTTGTTCCGGTAATGCTGGGGTGAGATGGTATCTCAATGTGGTTTTGATTTGCATTTCTCTAATGGCTAGTGATCACGAGCATTTCCTCATGTGTCTGTTAGCCTCTTGACTGTCTTCTTTGGTGAAGTGTCTGTTCATTTCCTTTGCCCATTTTTTAATTGGATTATTTGTCTTTTTGTGGTGGAGGTGTTGGATTTTCCTGTAGATTTTAGAGATTAGACCTTTGTCAGATTTGTAATAGACAAAATTTTTTCCCAGTCTGTAGGTTCTCTTTTATTCTTTTGGTGAAGTCTTTTGAATAAGCATAAGTGTTTAATTTCTAGAATATCCCAGTTTTCTAGCTTATCTTCTGGAGTTTGTATGTTGTTAGTTATGGTTTGTATCCTGTTAATGCTGTGTATTAGGGCACTAGCGTTGATCCTATTTTTTCTTCTATGAACTTCATAGTTTTTGGTTTTAGACTTAGGTCTTTGATCCATTTTGAATTAGTTTTTGTATATGGTGTTAGGTATGGGTCCTGTTTCATTTTTTTGCAGATGGACATCCAATTTTACCAGCACAATTTGTTAAAAAGACTGTCTTTTCCCCCATTTGATGGACTTTGGGCCCTTGTCAAAGATCAGGTGACTATAGGTGGATGGATTTACTTCCGGGTTCTCGATTCTGTTCCATTGGTCAGTGTCTCTGTCGTTGTACCAGTACCAGGCTGTTTTGACTACTGTAGCTGTATAGTAGGTTCTGAGGTCAGGTAGTGCGAGTCCTCCTGCTTTATTCTTCCTCTTCAGTAATGCTTTACTTATCCAGGGCCTCTCCCCTTTCCATATAAAGTTAATGATTATTTTTTCCATCTCTTTAAAGAATGTTGTTGGTATTTGGATCAGGATTGCATTGTATTTGTAGATTGCTTTGGGTAGAATTGTCATTTTCACAATGTTGAGTCTACTTATCCATGAGCATGGTATGTTTTTCCGTTTATGTAGATCTCTTTCGGTTTATTGCAGTAGTGTTTTGTAGTTTTCTTTGTATAGTTCTTTTACATCCCTGGTTAGATTTAAGTATTTTAATTTTTAGGGGCTATTATAAATGGTATTGCTTTCCTGATTTCCTTTTTGTCATTCTCTTTATTGGTGTATAGGAATCTAACTGATTTTTGTGTGTTTATCTTGTATCCTGCTGTTCTGCTGAAGCTTTCTATTAGTTCCAGTAGTTTTCTTGTGTAGTCTTTTTGGTTTTCCAGTATCATATCATCTGCAAATAGGGACAGGTTTACTTCTTCATTACCAACTTGGATGCCTTTTATTTCTTTTTCTTGCCTATTGTTCTAGCTAGGACTTCCAGCACGGTGTTAAATAGGAGTGGTGATAAAGGACATCCTTGTCTCATTCCTGTTCTCGAAGGGAATGTTGGCTTCTCTCTATTTAGAATGATGTTAGCTGTTGGTTTTGCATAGATGCCCTTTATTATGATGAGGAATTTCCCTTCTGTACCTATTTTATTGAGAGTCTTTATCAGGAATGGGTGTTGGACATTTCTGCGTCAATTGAGATGCTTATGTGATTCTTTTCTTTCCTTTTATTTATGTGGTGGATTACGTTGATTGCTTTTCTAATGTTGAACCATCTTTGACCTGGTATGAATTCTACTTGGTTGTGGTGGATTATTTTTTTGATATGATGCTGAATTCTACTGGCTAGAATTTTGTTGAGAATTTTTGCATCTATATTCGTGAGAGATATTGGTCTGTAATTTTTTTTTTTTTTTTTTTTTTGTGGTGTCTTTGCCTGGTTTTGGTATAAGGGCTGTGCTGGCTTCATAGAATGAATTCGGAAGTATCCCTTCCTTTTCTATATTCTGAAATAATTTGAGTAGTACTGGTGTAAGCTTTTCTCTGAATGTTTTGTAGAATTTGCCAGTGAAGCCATCTGGGCCAGGGTTTTTTTTTTTGTTGTGAGTTTTTTTTTTTCGTTTGTTTGTTTGGTTTTTTTTTTTTTTTTTTTTTTTTTGACCTTTTTAACCTCTTCTCTTGTTATGGGTCTGTTCAGATTTTCAACATCAATTTGTGATAGTTTGGGTAGGTAGTGTGTTTCTAGAAATTTGTCCATTTCCTCTAGATTTTCAAATTTGTTGGAGTACAGTAGTTCATAATACTCTGTTATGATTCTTTTTATTTCAGTTGGATCAGTTGTAATGTCCCCCATTTCATTTCATATTTGGGTTATTTGCCTCCTCTCCTGTTTTTCTTTTGTCAGTCTGGCTAGTGGTTTGTCGATTTTGTTGATCTTTTCAAAGAACCAACTTTTGGTTTTGTTGATTCTTTCTATTGTTTTTCTATTCTCTATTTCATTTACTTCCACTCTGATCTTTATTATTTCCTTTCTTCTGGTGGCTGTAGGCGTCTTTTGCTGTTCTTTCTATTCTCGTTGTGTAGCTAATGTTTTTATTCTGTTCCTTCTTTTTTGATGTGTACATGTATTGCTATAAATTGACCTCTGACCACGGCCTTTGCTGTGTCCCAAAGGTTTTAGTATGATGTGTTTTCATTCTCATTTGATTCTAGAAATTTACTGATACCGTCTTTGATTTCTTCTATTACCCAGTGGTTTGTAAGTAGGGTGTTATTCAGTTTCTATGTAATTGATTTTTTTTCCCTTGCTCTTCCTGTTGTTAATTTCTACTTTGATGGCATTATAATCAGAAAAGGTACTTTGTATTATCTCAGCATTTTGGATTTTGTTGAGGGTTGTTTTGTGGCCCAAGATATGGTCTATCCTGGAGAACATTGCACGTGCGTTGGAAAGAATATGTACTTTGCGGCTGTTGGGTGGAGCGTTCTGTATGTCTGTGAGTTCAGGTTGGCTGATTGTGGCCTTTAGATCTTCTGTATCTTTGTTGAGTTTCTTTCTAGATGTTCTGTCCTTTACCAAGAGTGGTGTGTTGAAGTCTCCTACTATTTATAGTGGAACTGTCAATTTCTCTTTTCAGTGCTATTAGAGTTTGTTTTATGTATTTTGGAGGCCTGTCATTGTGTGCATAGATACTTACTATGGTTATGTTTTCATGCTGGATCATCCCTTTCATCATGATGTAGTGCCCTTCTTTGTCTTTTATGTTGGATTTTGTTTTAAAGTCAATTTTAACTGAGATTAGTATTGTCACTCCTGCTCTTTTTTGGTGGCTATTTGCTTGATATGTTTTTTTCCATCCTTTGATTTTTAATAAATGTATGTCTTTGTTTCTAAGGTGCGTCTCTTGTACATAGCATATGATGGATCCTGTTTTTTTAATCCATTCTGTCACTCTCTGTCTCTTTATGGGTGCATTTAGGCCGTTTACATTCAGTGTGATTATTAATAGGTGTGAGTTTATTGTCATTTTGTAGTGCTTTTTTTTTTGTGGTGCTGAAGATTTCATTGTTCCTCTTACTCTCCTCTGCTGAATTCCTTTTATTTGTGGATTTTTTTTTTTCATTTCTTTTGTTTTTGTAGATTTTGTTTTTTACTGAGACTTTGTTTTTCTTCTTTATTTTGATGAGTAGGTTTGTTAACTTTTTTGTTGTTACCTTGATATTTACCTTTATCTTCTTAAGTTTGAACCAGTCTATTATTACTTGGTATTGCCTTGCCTTCCTCTCCATTAGAAAGTTCTGTACCTACACCATTTATTCTCTCTTTTATTGTTCTGGTGTTGTCATTTGCAGATTAACCTCTCTGGTTTCCTGTTGTAAATCTTTTGGTTTTGAATAGTTCTTGAGAGTTCTTTTCCTAAGTTGTTATCTGGCTGGTGCAATCTTGCGTCTTAGATTCAGGCTGTCATCTGATGTTGTTCTCAAACAGAAAGACTCCCTTTAATAATTTTTGTAAGTTTGGTTTGGTTTTTACATACTCCTTTAATTTGTTTATCTGGAAATGTCCTAATTTCACCATCATATTTGAATGAGAGTTTTGCAGGATATATTATTCTTGGTTGGCAATTTTTTTTCTTTCAAGATTTTATATATGTCATCCCATTGCCTTCTTGCCTGCGTAGTTTCTGCCAAGTAATCAGAGCTTAGTCTTATTGTTTCCCCTCTGTATGTGACTTTTCGTTTTTCTCAAGCTACTCTCGGGATTCTTTCTTTGTCTTTAGTTTTAGCGAGTGTGATTATGATATGCCTTGGTGATTTTCTTTTGAGATCTATCCTGTACGGGGTTCGTTGGGCTTCTTGGATGGTCAGCTTTTCATCTTTCATGATATTAGGAAAGTTTTCTGTCAGCAATTCTTCAGTGATCCTCTGTATTTTACGTTTTCTCCCCCTGTTCTGGAACTCCAATCACTCGAAGATTTTTGCTTTTGATTATATCCCACATAATTCTCAGGGACAAGTGTTTGTCTTCAGTTTTGCTTATCCTGTTTTCCATTCTTTCAGACTTGTTCCTCAGCCCTTCTGTGACACTGTCCATTTCTGAAATCTTGTTGTTTATCTTTTGACTTCTAATTGTTGTTTTTGTATGATTTCTAGTAGTGGATTTATTTTTGCATTTCGTTCTTATATTATTTTCCTGAATTCTTCCATTTTTTTGTCTGTATTTTCCATGAATATGCCTTTTCCATGAATTTGTCTATGTTTTCCTCATTTTTGTCTGCTTTTTGCTTCGACTCTTGGATAGCTCTGAATATTAGAGATTTGAATTCCCTATCAGGTGGTTCTAGTGCCTTTTCTTCCACTGGAAAGTCATCTGGTGTTTTATTTTGGACGTCTCCTAGAACCATCCTGTCCTGTTTTTTTATATGTTTTGATATTGTCTGCCGTCTTCGGGACATTCAGTAGTTATTTTCCTCGTTTATTGATTGTAGATTTGTTAGTTTTGTACTGCTCTTTTGTCTTATTTGGTTACATCTGAGCAGGTGGGCTGTGCATTTTTTGTTGTTTGCTTGTTTGTGGACACGATGTTTTTCACCTCCTTGTCCAATGGGCAGGGCCAGTAAGTCAGCTATGGTGTAGCAGGCAGGTCCAGCTGAAGGGGAGGGGCTGGGATGGGTTGTTTGTGGCAGGTACTTGTGCCAACAAGATGAGCCAGTGGTCAGCACAGGACAGGTTCCAGTAGCTTATGCCTGTGCTGCTCGGGAGCACAATGTTCAGCACACGGTGCAGATAGGCAGGAGGTAGGGGGTGGGGGAGATTGTGATGTGTGGAGCTAGGTTGGGTATGGAAAAGAAGAGAGAGAGGAGAGAGAAACAGGAGCAAAAAAAAATGCTGAGGGAGCTCGCCATTGGAGTGGAGAGACAAGAAACCAAGAAAAGGAGAAAAACAAAAAGGGAAAAAAAATTTTTTTTAATTAAAAAGTTTTTTTTTAATTTAAAATTTTTAAAAAAGTTTTTTTAATTTAAAATTTTTTTTAAGTTTTTTTTAATTTAAAATTTTTTAAAAAGTTTTTTAATTTAAAATTTTTTTTAAAGTTTTTTTTTTTTTTTAACTTAAATTTTTTTTTTTACCCCCAGGGATCTCACCAGCTCAGCTACACAGACCAGGGAGCAGCTCCTAAGCCACACATACAGCCTGGCTATAAGGGTTGGAGATGATACACAGTGCCAGGTATTCAAGAGACAGTAAAAGAAGGTAAATAGAAAGGGATGAGAAACTGAAAAATGAAGAAGAATAAAAGGAAAAAAGAAAGAGAAAGCAAATAAACAAGGGAAAGAAAGCCCCCAGGGATCCCACCAGCATGGCCATGCAGACTGGGGAAATGGACCTGGGAAGCAGTTCCCTAGCTGAGCAGCACTTCACAGCCTGTCAAGAAGCAGCATAGTAGGCACACAGAGTCAGGTGTTCAAGAGAAAGGAGGGGGAGGAGGTGAGAGGCAGGGAAGAAACCAAAAGAGGCAGAAAAAAGCAATACCAGCAACAAAGAAATGGCACTGAAGAAGCTGGCCAGTGTGGGTGGGGCAAATCCACGCAGCACAGAACCAGCGCCTCCTGTACCACAGTCTTGGCCCACAGGAGAGCAGCGGATCGGCTCTCCGGGAAGCCGGAATCCGTCCGCTAGGAAGCAGCGAATTAGCCCTCCAGGAAGCTGGAAATCCGCCCATCAGGAAGCTGGGAATCCACCTGTCAGGAAGCCGCAAAGGTCGAGCAGGGGGAGGCAGGGTAGGGGGTGGGAAAGCGTCTTGCTGGTTACCAGGTTCTCTGTCTCCTCCTGGGAGCTCTGTGAATCTGCTTTCCCATACTCCCTGTCCACTGATCTCCAGCAGGAGTCCAAGATGTTGGATTCATGTTGCGTTAGCTGATAGAGGACCTCCACTTGTACCTCTCCTCGCTCTCTGTTCTCTGTCAGTTTGTTATACCTTTCAGTGCTCAGTTGAGGTCCTTATCTCTTCATTTGACACTCAGGGTTCCAGGATTGATGTTTGTCTCTGTTTTACTTAGTTTTTTGGGTCTTTGCTGTGTAGGGACGGCATGGTGCTTCTGTCTATAGTGCCATGTTCCCAGAATCTATTCCTATTTTATTTTTATGTTACTGTAAATATTTTTACTTAATTTCCCAATTGCTTATTACTAGCACATAGAAGTTTAATTAATTTTTGTATATTGAGCTTGTATCCATCAAAACCTTGGTAAATTCACTAATTAAATACAATAGTTTCATTAATGTTTTGAAGTTTTTAGATACATAATCATGTCAGCTTCAAGTAATGACTCTTTACCGCTTCTTTTCTTATCTTTATACCTTTTCTTTTTCTCACCTTACTAGAGTTTTTATCACAATGTTCAATAGAAGGGGGGCATGGACATCTTTGTCATATTCCCAAACTTAGGGAGAAGGCTTTCAAAATTTTACTCTTAAGTATTAGCTGTAGATATTTTTTTTTATTTTTTGTAGATATCCTTTATCAGATTAATCAAGTTCCTTTCTATTCCTAGTTTTACCATAAACAGGTATTGAATACTTTTTCATTATCTGTTAAGATCATCATATAGTTTTTCTCTTTATTCTGTTAATATGGTGAATTACATTGATTGATTTTTGGAATGTTAAACTAATCTTGCCTTTCTGGAATAAACCTCAATTTCTCATAATATAGTATAATTTTTGTATATTACTGGGTTTGATTTGCTAAAATCTTTAAGGATTTTTGCATCTGCATTTATGAGAAATATTTGCCTGCAGTTCAGTTTCCCTTTCTTGTAATGTCCTTATCATGGTTTCATATCAAGGTTATGTTAATCTCTCAATACATGTTGGGGAGTGTTCCCTATCTCTCTATTTCATGAAAGAGTTTGTGTAAGATTAACATTCTTTTCTTCCTTAAATGTGTGGAGAAATTTGCCAGTGAAGCCATATGGGCCTATAGTTTTCTTTATAGGAATATTTTAAATTTGTTTCTTTAGTACATAAAGGACTATTCATATTTTCTGTTTCTTCTAGTGGTAGGTTGTATTTGTCTAGAAAGTTTCCCATTTTAAGAGAGTTGTTAAATTTACTGACATTAAACTATTCTCAACATTACCTTGTTATATTTCTAATCTCAGTATTAATAATGTTCCCTCTTTCACTCTTGATATTGATAATTTGTGTTTTCTCTGTTTTTTTCTTGAATAATCTTGCTAGAGTCTTATCAATTTTATTAATCTTTTTATAATTCAAACTTTGGGTTAGTTGGCTTTCTCTATTGTTTGTCTCTTTTCTGTTTCAATGATTCCCACTCTTGATTCTTTTTTTTTTCATTTACTTAAGGTTTAATTTTTTAATTTTCTTTTTTGCTCTTCTTGAAGTAGAAGCTTATATAATTGATTTAAACTTTTCTAATACTTGCATTTAAAACTACACATTTCCCTCTACGTGCTGCCTTAGCAATTGTTGTTGTTAGGTGCCGTCAAGTCAGTTCCAACTCATAGCGACCCTATGTACAATAGAACAAAACACTGCCCAGTCCTGCGCCATCCTCATAATCGTTGTTACACTTGAGCCTATTGTTGCAGCCACTGTGTCATTCCATCTCTTTGAGGGTCTTTCTTTTTTTGCTGATCCTCTACTTTACCAAGCATGATGCCCTTATCCAGGGACTGGTGCTTCCTGATAACATGTCTAAAGTATGTGAGACAAAGGATATTGGCCTTACTCAGTATCCTATATGTTTTAATATATTGTGTTTTTATTGTCAGTCAGTTCAAAATCTTTTTCTACTTTCTACTTTGTGTCTTCTTTGTTCCATGGATTTCTTAGGAATATGTTGCTTAACTCCCAAACATTTGGAGATTTTAAAATTATCTTTCCGTTACTGATTTTAGCTGATTCCACAGTGTCAAAACCCACTCCATATGATTTCAGTCCTTTGAAATTTATTGAGACTTGCTTTATTGCCCAGCATATAGCCTACTTGGGTAAATGTTCCACGTGCACTTGAGAAGACTGCTGTTCTTCGGTGTAGTGTTCTACATACGTCCTTTAGGGCAAGTTTGTTAATTGTGTTGTTCAAGTCTTCTGTATCCTTACTGATTTTTTTCTGCGTATTGTACTAGTTAGAGAAGGATTGTGAATTTGTCTGTTTTCTCTTTTCAATCTGTTAGTTAGAGCATACAAATATTAGGTGTGTCATGTCTTCCTGTTGGCCCTTTATCATTATGAAATGTCCTTCTTTATGTCTAATAATTCTTCTTGCCGTAAAGTGTCTTTGTCTGAATATAAAAGATGATTAATGGAGAGTTGAAAGAAAAAAAAAACCCAAACCCATTGCTGTCAAGTCGACTCCAACTCATAGTGCTCCTGTAGGACAGAGTAGAACTGCCCCATAGTTTCCATGGAGTGCCTGGTGGATTCGAACTGCTGACCTTTTGGTTAGCAGTTGTAGCCCTTAACCGCTACGTCACCAGGGTTTCTGAGGGTTGAAAAGACATCCTTAAATGAGACAGAGAAGTGCCTGATACATTAAAGGAGAACCTGTAAAGGATACTGTCCATGGAACCTAGGAGCTGGAAAAAGCTTGAATAAAGCAGAAACACTCTATTTCCATGGTTTCCATGTTTACTGCATTTTAAAATCATCTGGGAAGCTTTTAAAAATCCTGATGCTTAGGTCGTGCCCCACACCTATTCAATCAGAATATCTAATGGTGGGTGCCAGGCACTGGTATTTTTTTAAAAATAACCAGTGATTCCAACGTGCAGCAACATTTGGGAACTACTTCCATAAGTCCTCCATTTAATATGCTGTAAACTGTAAGAAAGAGAGAACTCTGCCAATTAACCTCTGACAAAATGCTGAAGAAACCATTGATTATAAGTTGCATCTCCATTTCAGAGATGTTAAAGTAGGAAAATAGCTAGCATCTCAGAATTGATGAACTGCTGTGATCATGAGTCATGCACAGCCATGGAATGGGAACCACTAGATTTTCCCAGTAGTGTACATGACCTTAGAACAGAAGGAATAGTTGAGTGTTGAATTCAGGACAGCACATTTTGTTCATAATTCCAGTTTGTCCCAGTAAGAAAATTAAACAAAGACCTTCCCATTATTACACCTCTTTCTTTTCCTCAGGTGCCAGAGATAGGTTCTGCCGTACCCGAAATATAGGCATTGGTTTCCAACTGTACTTCCTTAGTGCCAGCAACTCTCTTCTCGAAAACTGAGCCCCTCACAGACAATCAAATGAGATATCAAGGAGAATATGCTCACAGTACCATATATGCTGGTATTTAAGCTTTTAAAAGGTGCTCAAAAGTAGCATCAACTCTGGCACTGTATAAATGAGGAACTACTAAGTTTCAGACTTCTAAATCAGATGTTATCCTCAGACCCACTTCCTCTCAGCAGAGATATCCAGTAAGAGGTGGTGAACCCACATGGTCTGTCAAAACTTCAAATAAAATCTGCCTTTCCTAGTGTGAAATTGGTCAAAGGCCAAAGGTGTGAGTTGATCAGTATAAGATAAAATTTGAATCTGTATTCAGAAGAGTTCATATCAGCGTTCTTCAGTTTCACCATCCTATGTTTATGAGACAGACATCCCCTTAGGCCTTGGGAGACAAGGGAGGGACCATGTTGCTATTTGCTTATTTGCCTTTATTGCTGTACCCAGCAATACCTGGCACAGTCAGCTCTCAGTCAGTGTTTGCTGAATTGAGCAGATGATAAACATAGCCTCTGCCCTCAAAAAGTTCAGAGTCAGCAGAGAAATAAATACTACACAACATAATTTAAGTGCTCCGTGTCATGGCAGAGAGTCGAGCCTTCAGGGCACAAAAGTTGCCAGCAGAGCCAGCCCTGCATGTGCCTTAGAATGGGCAGTCACCTTGCAATCCTAACAGCTCACACTTTGAGAGTACCTGCTGTGTGTCTGGTGCTGCTTTGTGTGTTTACTCATTTAATTCTTCACAACCCTGAAGCGATAGGTCCTTTTATTATCTAATAACCCCATTTTTACACATGGGGCATAGAGGGGCTAGGAACTTGCTCAAGGTAACACAGCTAGTAAGTAGAGGAGGCAGGATTCAAACGCAGGCTGAGAACTTGAGTGCCCTGAGGTACCTCATTTTCTCCATGATGGACTTTACATGACAATTGGCCTTGAGTTCTCACGATTAGAGAGGCTTTTAAGAGTCAACTGGCGATACATCTTTAACTGGGTTAGACATTACTTACCTGAGAGGAGTAATAAACTGGCCACTAACCACATTAGCCAGGCCAGGGTATCAGCCCATTAAGAACCATGTGTATCTGATTAAAACCGTGCCGAGGCATTGATATCCAGCAAAGAGAACAAGGACACCCTACGGCACTGAGGCCCCAAGCTGGAGAAGCCTGATGCCAGGAAGAAGTGGAGCATCTTTCCAAGCATGAGCCCCTGTGCAGGCCCTGAGGGTGGGGGGCTGTAGGAAGCTGGCAAAGAGAACACCAGCCGTGGCTGGTAAATGCATTAGGAAAAAGACCAAGGAACTTGGCTGGACAAAGTATTGGGCAACCCCTGGGTGCCAGCCAGGTGCTGGGAGAAGTTGAACCATCAACCCTGGTCCTATGACAGACCTCTCTAGAAGGAATGATGTTAAAATGGCACGCTTTTGAGCAGTCACTGCAAGAAGTTGGGGAACTTGCATGATTACGGTCCTGGGAAATAGTGTGAAGCTAGTCCTGACCATGCAGTGAAATCAGCACAACTGTATCTTGCTAAGCCTCCAAGTGAATCCACTGCAGAAGCACTGGGTTTTCCTCTGTTTTAAGTTGTGACCCACTGGATTCTGGCCAGTTGTGTTTGTTTTTGTCTTTTCTGATAGAGATGCCAGAAAACTCATTTACGCGCAGCCACGACCATGAAGTGGGTTCTCAGTAAATGACTATTTGGAAGGGAGGGAGGGAGGAAGGAAGGAAGGAAAAGGGAGGATGAATGTGGGCCAATCCTACTCATTCGTATATACATACACACGTGTGTATGTGTGTGAATATAAAAATACATACACGTGCGTGTATAAAAAATATATGCATGTGTGTGTTTTAAATGGTTATATCAGACTCAAGTATCCTTTTCATGACCGAATTATTTTTTATTTGTAAGTTTCTGATGATAAGATGTTTTTTTGTTAGGTAAGATGGATCTTGATAAATACTGTATGGGGCACATATGTCCCACTGGACTCTAGTGGTAGGATTGGTGGGATGAGGCATGAAAAAAAATCATTTTATCTTAGCAATTTTATTTTATTGTGTGCAACTTTTAAAAACATAGGGTAACACATAAAGACACATAAATGTGGTTCAAGTCTCCTTCTTAGTGCTGCATTCTCTGCGTCACCTTCTAGATCCCTTGACAGGTAAATGCTTTCCAACCTGTTGGAGCCATACATCATTTGGCACCCTGCTTATTCCTGGCCTGTTCTTCACAAGAAAGAAGGGTCCTCCTCTACTTTTGATTTCCTGGTCCAAAGTAAGCTGCCTAATGAGAGCAAGCCTGAAGGAAAATTGGTCACATCCACCCCCATTGTTACAGTTCCACATTGTAAAACTATTTACTATGCCAAGGTCGATAAGGGAAGATAGCATTTGATGCCACCATTTGAGACAGCACCTTCAGATTGCATACCTTTCACACTCCTGGTCAAAGTGGTCCACTGTGCCCATAATTGCGCTGTATTCTGCAGCTGCTCTTGGGCAAGGGCTTACTGAGGAAGAACCATCTTTGTTCTTTCTTTTGACACTCATGGTATCCTTTGGATTGTGGAACATGGACAAAACTGTCCCGGGTTTATTGTCCTGTCACTTTACTGCCGACACACATCCTTTCATACGAAACAGAAATTCTGCCCACTGTAATTTATCTTTCCTCCTCCTCATTTCTGGTAGCCCCTTTCTATTTACTCACACTGTGCCTATAGCATACAGTCCCCTTTCATTCATGCTTTTTATCAAGTGATAGGAAAAGAAATTATTGAAGACAATGAGCCTATGAGAACAGTTGCAAGAATGACATAGTCCAAGTACAACACTCTCACTGAGGGAGAGAGATGAGTCATGGTCTACACCTTTTTTTCCAGAATAGATGTCAAACTGACTTACAAAGCCAGTTCGTAAGTCAGGCAAGCACCATACTTCGTACGCATGCTTGACAAGCTTCATTGGCATGTGTTGTTTATTGATGAACGGCCCTTGAATGGCACCATGTTTTCATAAACTGCCATGACACGTGATGGCACATACACCTCTTTTAGGCGGTTATTGAGAGCATTGATAATTGGGCGCAATCTGTAAAGCTGGTTATAGCCAGGTTCTCCTTTGTGCACGGCTTTTGAATTGTCATTGAAGTGTATGTTCTCGGTCAGTTTTTTGTATCTTGTTTTAGTCGTAAGGTTTGTCACAGAAGTAACACCCAAGAGGAGGTCAGCGGACCAATAATGTCTGCACTCTGGCAGTACATGTATACCCATCAGTGTATGCACTGCAACGAATGTCTTTATTTCCTCCACAGTTGTAGGCCGCCAGTTTTTACTTGGCATTCTGATCTCCTGCCCTCTATATCACCTTGTGTGCTCATGGGTTGCATAAAGATTTGATTGGCCCATTATACTTTCCAATATCTCTTCCATAAATACAGACAAAATATAATCTATTTCTGTATCTTCATGGGTCAAGTTTGGGGAAACTTTCGCATATTGCTGAAGTGAGTTCATTATATTTTCAAAGTAGGAGACATCTTCACATCATTCACTTTTGTTTTGTTTTCTTCACTTTCATCACGGGCGTCATCTGGTTCACCCCTTTTTTCAGCAACATTGACTGCTTCATCATCCTCTAATACCTCTAATATGTCAGTGACTTTGTTACTATCAAAATGAGCTTTAGGTTCCACAAAATGGGTAAGCTCCTTCAAGGCATCTTCATTACATGCCTCCTCAGAATCTTCCTCATTCTCAGGTAGAGAAAAGAAATATATCCACTGCTCACTTATTGACGTGGTTAGGTTCCAAAGGCCAGGTCGTTATGCGAAAATTGGTGTTACGCAAAAATGGAGGATGACCAGAGACCTGGGGATACAGGGCACCCCCTCACACTCTTCCATAGCACCTTGGGGCTGGCATTTAATGTGCCTGCTGTGGCAGGTATGCTCCAACCCCCTCCTCCTTTTCGCTTCCGGTCCTCTCCTTCTCTCCCTTCACTCCCAACTCCTCCCCTGCCCCCTCTCCCTCCTTAACTTCTACTCCCTTGGTCTCCTCCTCTTTCTGCTCTCCAGCACACCAGGTCGGGAGCTAGTTGAAACTCAGGGGCCGGTGCCAGAGCACAGCTCCGCAGAAGGACGTGTATACCCATGAGTCATCCACTCTGGAGAGACTCGAGCACATTGGGTGCAGGCCTGGGGTGGGACTGCACAGAAGCACGAAACCAGGGACTGGGGCCATTCCTACAAGGCTGTCCCATTCACAGACAGGCATCAGCCCTTCTGGCTCACCCCCGCTGCTCTGCTCCACTGAGAACTGGGAGCCGCCACAAGCTGCTGGCAGCTGGGCACGTGCGGCTGCTGCAAAGAGGTGAGTACCTGGAGCCCAGGGCACTTCTCCCTCGCCAGCTGGGGCTGATATCGGAGGAGGTCCATGAAGGAGGTGAGGGGGGATGACACCATGAGTTACCACACTGGATGACACCAACCCTAGTGATGCCACTACAGCCAGTGTTACTCTCACCTTGCACCTTGGCATTTGTTACTACCAGGTGTATAGCATTAATGCGCAAAATAGTAGATTTTTTATTATTGTTGTAAATGTGAAATGTCAGATAACGAGACAGTCAATAAGTGAGGAGTAGGTGCAATCTAGAATTTCTTCCTCAATTCCAGGTTCAGCAAAACCAGGATAATACCAATACCATACCTCCAAACCAATATGAGAATACACAAGGGGGAGACATTGCATAATTCCAGCCTCCAGTAAAAATAAAAGCACCAAAATGAATTGGTGTTGTGGGAAAAGTACTACTGCAATGAATTAATTTTTATCTCAGATGAACTACTTACAGCTCATAAACCAGGAGGGAAGTCCTCCATGATGCAAGAAACATACATAGAGTACATCAAGGATGCTACAACATGTGCTTATAATGTATTGCACCTGAAAATGTTACTCACTTTAAAATCATGAAAAATGAAACTTGCAAATAACACAGAATGCCATAAATATAAGGCTTATCTCACTGTACAAAAGCTAAAAGAGACAAAAGTTTCACACAATTGCACCTCTGGGATGCACCGCCTCGTACAATAAGCTACACAGTGATTTGGTGTCAATGAATATTTCTTCAGTTTTACCCAGTTATACATGTCCCTGCCACATGGTACACTAGCATCCCAAGAAACCAGAGAGGCAAACAGATGTTAATGGAACTTACATGTCCCAGTGGTCATGAAAGGGATATAGTTGAAATTTTGATCTAACCAGGATGATCCACATTTTTCACTCTGTTGGGATAGGACGATGTCACAGGATCCTTAAAAAAAAAAAAAAAACAAAACCAAACCCATTGCCGTTGAGCCGATTTTGACCCATAGTATAGGACAGGGTAGAACTGCCCCATAGAGTTTCTAAGGAGCTGCTTGTGGATTCGAACTGCGAACTTACAGGTTAGCAGCCGAGTTCTTAACCATTACGCCACCAGGGCTCCCAGGACCCATTAAGAACTACAAATTCTCAAAATTCTCAAATAACCAAGACTGAAATGGCAATGTGAAGGTTACTACTGGGGTGAATGTCTTTGGCAGCTCTGTTCCAGGACCCACCAGGTCAACTCTGGTGATCAATGGGGTGGCAGGTGGTGTAGCCAGGTTGTATTCATCTGCAGTAGCTCCTTTTGTTTCCGTGGAGACACCTGCCAGATAAGGGACTTTTCAACACCCAGGAAACCTCTCCTTGGCTGGCAGATATGTGAGGGGTTTGGCTGTTTATTGTGTTTCCTCTCCTGAGAGCCCTGCCCTTTGAAGCCACACCTCTGTATTAGTGCCCAGGTATTTCAGAAACCTGTGTGTGCCAATTCCAGATCATTCCCACTCTGCTCCAGCACACACACCCCTCAGCTTTGTGCCCTGGTGTCCTCTTACACTTAACAAGCCACACTAACTTCACTTCCCACATTTATAATACAAGGTCCTTAGCAGAAAATTTCCCTGGCTGCTAAGATTCATTGAACACAATAGTAAGCCAAGACTAGAAGGTAGCATGATAGTCCAAGCACATGCTTATGAAGTGTTGGCTGGCACTAGAGATCTGGGCCTAGAGGAAAGAGAAACCCTGAAATGTGTCTTGACCTCAACCTGGCTTCTCTATTAGCTAGGGTTAAGTTTGGCTACGTATGAGAGAAAATACCTGTTAAATTGACTTGCACACACAAGGTTTTATTTTCTCAAGTAAAAGAGACATCGGAGTAGACAGAGCTGGTATGGCAGTTCCTTGAAGCTTTTCCAGCTTTTACCTCTACCATCCCTAGACTGTGGCCCTTATCCTCAGGTCTGATATGGCTCTTAGAGCTCCAGCTATCATACACATGTTCCAGGCAGCAGCAGACTTCACAGAAATTGCAAACAACACTTCCACATATATCTCATTGAACAGAATCTGGTCATACAGCCATAGCCAGCTAAAATGGAGGCCAGAAAATGTAGCCTTGATTCTGGAAGCCATGTCTCCAGCTGAAATGTAAGGGTTCTGTTACTAGGAGAGAAAGGAAGAATGGATATTGGGGTAGGCAACTAGACTTTTCTGTCTGCTTTTCCCCTGAGTCTGAAACTTAGCCCATTCACATCCTGAGTCCTTCCTCTGAGAGCTCTGGCACTGTGAGGTTCCATCATATAAGTAGGAGGAGCACAAGTTTGGGTACCTGAGGGACAAAAGAGAAACCTGTGATTGGATTGGCGAGAACATGTACTGTCAATGTAGGAGAAATATATGGAGGACTCAGGACTGTCTGAATCCAGATTCTGGATTCTCTTTCCACCCCACCGTGGGTGGTAGAGTTGGCAGCACATCCCCTGGTGCCCTCTTGTCCTACTTGACTGGGCTGACCATTCTCCTGCTTTACTCGCCACCCTCCTTCCACAGGTGCTCCTGGTTCAAGGGAATTAGGAATTTCTGCTGAGGGTTGGTATGAACCATAGCACCCAAACTGATAGCTATAATTCATTATCTGGCCCACTGGTACAATATCAGCCCAAAATTTTGAAACTAGAGATTTCACGTTTAAAAAAAATCCGGCTTTCTGCCTTCTATCATCAAATAAGAAGCTAGCTGGCCCTTCAGCATGGCAGGTCATGTGGAACTGAATAGCAAGGTCCTCTTCTAGATGGGGAGTCCGTGGGTGGTGCCAATGGTTAATGCACTCAGCTGCTAACTGAAAGGCTGGAGGTTTGAGGCCACCCAACACAACCTCGGAAGAAAGACTTGGGCATCTACTTCCAAAAAAACAGCCATTGCAAACTCTATGGAGCACAGTTCTACTCTGACTCTCCTGGGGTTGCCATGAGTCAGAAATGACTCGACAGCAACTGGTTTTTACTGGTTCTTCTAGATGGAGTCTTTGCCCTCCTGTCTGCCACTGAGAGCAGAGCAGCATGAACCCTCAGCTTCATGGAAACAGCTTATGACACAACTCACTAGTAAACATTGATATATTTATACTGTGGAAAACCAACGGGCTGTTGGAAAGAGCAAACTTGATTCTCCTGCCAAGGAACACTGGGTGAATGCCACCAAGAACCCCACTGTTCCATCCAAGTTACACCGTTGGCCCCCAAGGTGAAATTGAGCAAATCATCTCACACTGTGTATCTCTGTTTCCTGCTTTTCTGGGGAACACTCATTGCGATAGGATATTTTCCTGATCTGTCTTTGATGGACAACTGGGCAGAAACGTATTAGCCACAGAGCCTGAGCCAAAAGCAGCCTATCAGAAGATCAGTGGGGAAATGAATTTTTCCAAAACACCAAGTGTGTAGGCCTTGATGTACCTCCGCTTTGAAAGAGACTGCTGCATTAGGGAACCCAGCCCTTACTGATATAGAGCCAAGCCTACTAATAGGCCCCACTGGCAGGAAGAAGATGGGAAAGGTTTCCTGAGAACAGGTGAACCCAGGAAAACTATATCCCTTCTGTTTTCCTTCCCTGTGGTGTGACTTAGAGGAAGCTCAAACACATACACAACACGTAGAGGTGGATGTGGTAATCACTCTGGCTGTAGCCCAAGTGGCTTGCTAAACCCACATTCCTTTTATCTTTTTTTCCACCAAGAACCATAATGTAAGCTATTCCCAGAGCTTCCAGAGTGGGAAAGTGGAAAAGGAAGAACAGCTTATTCCAGACCAAGTACTGGGAAATTCCAGTGTGGGTCCACATAAGAGGAAACGGGCCCTCGCCTACAAAGTTGGTGAAAAGTATAAATGGGTATGGCCCTTTCAAATGGCATTTTGGAATAAGTATCAATATTTTACGTGTATCTAACCTTTACCCTAGCAATTCCACTTCTGGGAATCTATTACAGAAATTCTACCAGAACAGCACAAAGATACATAAACCAGGGTAATCACTACAACATAGTCTGTGATCCAACAAACTGAAAACAGCCTACATGTCTACCCACAAGTAAATGCTGATATAGTTACACTGGAAAACCCAAGCGCTGTTAAAAAGAGCATGGTAGATCTAAGGGACTGACTGACATTGGAAGATTCCATGATATGTAAAAAGAACAAGTTGCAGGATAAAATTTATTAACTACTTATATTTAACTGGAGCCCTGGTGGTGCAGTGGCTAAGCATTTGGCTGCTAACCAAAAGGTCAGCAGTTCGAATCCACCAGCCGATCCTTGGAAACCCTGTGGGGCAGTTCTACTCTGTCCTATAGGGTCACTATGAGTCGGAATCAACTCAATGGCAATAAGTTTTAGTATATTTAACTAATGCGAAATTGGCAAGTGATGCCAATTATCCACTCAACAAAAAGCATGAGAGAATGATTTTAAAAGCATTAGCAATTCTGCTTACCATTCCCATGATGATCCCAGGCCCCAAAGGGAGACAAGGTGGCATCAGTCTGTTGCTTCTCCCACATGTCTCCATGGCATTGTGAACTTCTCTGGGCTCTGAGTGTGTTTCTAGTGTTAAGAAACATATTACTAACTTCACCCCATGGCCCCTAAATGCAAGTCAACTACTTACTCTGGTGCTAAAGGGAAGAAAAAGAAGACTGTTAAACAGCTGCAATGAGAGAATGTGTCTCCAATAGGGAGCCTTCCAAAGTGTAACTTTTCCCCTTTCCTGGACAATTCAGTCCTCAAGCCTTTAGGGAAGATCAAGGTAGATGACTGCACTAGGGGGAAAGGGAGGGCAGGTGCCCCAGAGCAATATCAAAGCCTGAACAGAACTAGGAGGGTGTCCACAAAGTATGTGTGTAGGTGCCTGACGTGGAGTATCGGAGCCCAAGTTGTGAGGAGGGCAACCACACAGGAACAGCCCAGCACAAGTGTCAGAGCTTGAAAGGGGTGAGGAGGATGTCTGCCCAGGGGAGCAGCCTGGAGCAGGTGTCAGAGCTGCACAAGGTGAGAAAGGTGTCTTGTGGGGGAAGGGTAGTGGTGTAGAGTGTCAGAACCCAAGCAAGAGAAACAGACGATGATACATGGTAGAGGAGTGGCAATAGGAAATTAGTTATGTACAAGGAGATTAATCAAGTAGTTAAATATTTTAAGGATAAGGAGAGCCAGGTTTTTCAGTGTCAGAGAAGGGAGTTACAAATGTGAGAAGGGAAGAAACCCTGTGGTTTGGGATTGGAATTGAAGGTGTTGGTCTGAAGTCATGGTTTTCAATATAGTCTTAGTTATCTAGTGCTGCTATAACAGAAATACCACAAGTAGATGGCTTTAACAAAGAAATTTACAGTCTAGGAGGCGAGAAGTCTGAATTCAAGGTGCCAGCTCCAGGGGAAGGCTATCTCTCTCTGTCGGCTCTTGAGGAAGGTCCATGTCATCAATCTTCCCCAGTCAAGGAGCTTCTCAGTGCAGGGACCCTGGGTCCAAAGGACGCACTCTTCTCCCGGCTCTTGTTCTTGGAGGTATGAGGTCCCGTGTCTCTGCTCACTTCTCTCTTTTATATCTCAAAAGAGATTGGCTTAAGAAACAATCTAAACTTGTAGATTGAGTTCTGCCTCACTAACATAACTGCCACGAATCCCATCTCATTAACATAGCGATAGGATATACAACACATAGGAAAATCACATCAGATGACAAAATAGTGGACAATCACACAGTACTGGGAATCATGGCCTAGCCAAATTGATACACATATTTTTGAGGGACACAATTCAATCCATGACAAATATATAGACATATGGAAATATATATGTAATGTGTGTGTACACATATACACACACATACACTATATGCATATATATGTATAAACATATGTATACTCCCTAGTTCTGTCCACTGAGAGGGCCTGTGAGCAGCAACAGCCCAATAGCAGTGAGCACACCCAAATCTTGGCCTCTAAATATCATTCTCCAAGGCTCCTTGGATAAATGGCTGATTTCCTGGGCTGGGACAGGGAAAGTACCTGATAAGCCTGGAATATCTGTGTCAGAAAGCAAAGATGTGCTCAAAGAATGATGGAGACCATGCCCAAAGGACACAAACCACCAGAAGAGGCTCCCACTGGCCAAATATGGGAAAACTTGAGCATCAAAATAAATAATGATAGTAATGGATTATAAGCCATTAAATAAAGTTGAAAACTATGAGGCCATACTAATATAAATAAGTGAATAAATTGAAAGTTTGATGAGGAACAGGATAATTACACCCTCTCCTCACTTATCAACATGGTTAGGTTCCAAAGACTGAGAAATCAATGTTATGTGAAAATGGAGGGTGACCACATCAGATCACACAATGGAAGATGACTACATCATTAAATAACTGCCAAATCACATCATTACCTAACTGCCAAACCACTGGTAATCATGGCCCAGCCAAGTTGACACATAACCTTAACCATCAAAGTCAACACCTCAGCATTTGTTAACTGCCAGATGTACGTTGTTAATGAGCAAAATAGTAGATTTTTTACTATTGTCTAAATACAAAATGTCAGGTAGCGAGATAATCGATAAGTGAGGAGGAGGTGTACATAGTTTTAAAGTACCTCCCTACAAAACGTGTATTTATTACAAAGGAAAAAGTGAGTAACTTTACAGTGCAAAAAGCTGGCAGACACTACCTTCAAGTGACCCAAGTGAACATCATCAGTAAGGGGACAAATTAAAATGTGTGTCACCTGGTAAGATGCAATAAGAACACAGCATCACTTCTGTAATGTTCCCTGCCAAAGCTGCCTAGCCTGGATCCAATCACAAGAAAATACCAGACAAACCCAAATAAGGAACATTCTGTGTGTCAAGGACATAGATGCAAGGACAGATATAAACTTTTCCAGACAGAAGAAGACTAAAGAGACATGGCAACCAAGTGCAAAGTGTGATTATGATCTGGATAGTTTTACTATAAAGGACATGTCATGGTTTGAATTATGTCCCCCAAAAAATGTGTGTATCAATTTGGCTGGGCCATGATTCCCAGAATTGTGTGGTTGGCCTCCATTTTGTGATTGTAATTTTATGTTAAAGAGGATTAGGGTGGGATGGTAACACCACCATTACCTAGGTCACATCCCTGATCCAATGTAAAGGGAGTTTCCTTAGGGTGTGGCCTGCACCACCTTTTCTCTCTCAAGAGATAAAAAGACAGGGAAGCAAGCAGAGAATTGGGGACCTCATACCGTCAAGAAAGCAGTGCCAGGAGCAGGGCGGATCCTTTGGACTGGGGTCCCTGCACCGAGAAGCTCCTAGTCCGGGGGAACACTGATGAGAACGCCAAGAGAGAGAGAAAGGCTTGCCCTGGAGCTGACACCCTGAATTTGGACTTTTAGCCTACTTTGACTGTGAGGACATAAACTTCTCTTCGTTAAAACCATCCACTTGTGGTATTTCTGTTATAGCAGCAGTAGATGACTAAAGAGGACATTATTGGGACAACTGGTGAAGTGTGAAGGGGGCCTGCTTTAGTTTTCTATTGCTGTGTCACAAATTACCACAAACATAGCAGCTTGAAACAGCAGTCATCTATTAGCTCACAGCTGTGCAGTTCAGAAGTCCAAGTAGGATGGGCTGGGCTGTAGGCTCGGGGTATCACAAAGCCAAAATCAAGGTGTTGGCCAGGTCGGGCTCTTATCTAGAGACTCTGAGAAGAATCCATTTCCTTGAGGCTGTAGGTCTGAGGTCCCCATTTCCTTGCTGGCTGTCTGCTGGGGGCTGCTCAGGTCCCTGAGGCCACCTGCATTCCTCCACATGTAGCCCCCTCCATCCTCAAAGCAGCAACACACTGAGTCCTTCTTATGTTTTAAATCTTCTAATGCCCTTTTCTGCTCCCAGCCAGAGAAAACTCTCTGCTCTTCAAGGGGCTGGTGTGATTAGATTAGGCCCACCCAGTTAATCTCCTTATCTTAAGGTCAACTGTACCCCAATAGCTTCTTGTCTAATGTCTTCAAGCACCTTGCAAACTTGTCTGCCAGTGGCACCCCAAATCACAGAGATATGAAAGCCGGGAGGCAGCAAGCACATTTCCCAAAGCAACTACACTCTCCCGACAGCTGCAGCTAACATCTAGCTGGAATCACTATAAATCTGAAAGATGGCCACTCTGCAACAGAAATCCTACACACCCCATAGTAAATGTGGCTCTGAGTCCAGGATGGTGCTGTTTGTCACAGGGAGGGTAGGGAGGGTGGTTACCTTCAGGTACACTTCATTTCAAATACCTGCCTGGTGTGTAATACAACAGTACAGTCTCTATCAGCCTGCTCATATGCCCTTCCTTTTTGCCTGTTGCCATTTCTTTGGTGTATTACTTTTCCTTACCTGAGTGGAGGTGAATATGGAGAAGCAGAGAGGGTGGTGAACATACCATCAGATGACTCATAGTACAGCGATCAGGCGCGCGCACACTCTGGAGTCAGACCACCTGGCTCAACCCCAGCTTGGCAGCCTCCATGCAGTGTGACCCTGGACAAGTTGGCAGCCTGTACCTCCCCCATTTCCTCCCCTGCATAGTGGGAATGTCAAGCCCTTAGCACCACATATGGCCTGCGGTTGATACTCAGAGAGTATTAGTTGTTATCATAGTGCCTCTTTCTTCAGGCATCACAGCAGTAACTGAACAGGCACAGCCAGAGCTGCTGGGGATGTTCCCTCTGTTGTTGCCTCCATGACAGGAAATGGCAGCTTCAAAAGTTTACAAGAGCAATTTGGCTGTATCTATCAAAATTTAAAACACAAACCCTCTAACTAGGTATCCTACCTCTCAGAATCTGTTCTACATTAACACCTCAACAAAGGCACAGATACACATACAAGGATGTTCACTGAGGCACTGTCTGTGATAAGAAAACACTGAAAGTTATCCAAGGGATCATCAGTAGAGGATATGTTAAATATATTCCATTAAAAAGCATGAAGTGGGGTGATAGGAACCAATGTGAACAATGCCCGTGATATAATCAAGCGAAGAAAGCAAGCTGCAGAATCATATTCATGGTATGATCCCACTGGTGTGCAAATATAAAATGTGAATATAAAATAAGTATAGAAAACAGTATCATGGCATGCACAAATAAGACATGCAAACATACACACACATACGCAATGAGTGTGTGTGCTTGTATGTATAAAATGAATGCTTTTATGCACGGAAAAAAGTCTTGGAAGGTATACACCAAACAATAGTTAATTATGGAGAAAGAGGAATAGCAATTTTTATACTTTAAAAATACTGTACTGACACAATACAGGGGAAACCAGCACAACTTGTACAAGGAAAGGTCATGGAAGCCCCATAGACACATCCAAACTCCCTGAGGGACTGAATTGCTTGGTGGAGGGCTGTGGGGGCCACAGTCTCGGGGAACATCTAGCTCAACTGGCATGACACAGCTTATAAAGACAATGCTCTACATTCTACCTTGGTGAGTAGTGTCTGGGATCTTAAAAGCCTGTGAGCGGCCATCTAAGATACTACACTGGTCTCATCCCTTCAGGAGCAAGGGAGAATGAAGAGAACACGATACAAGGAAAAGATTAGTCCGAAGGACTAATTGTCCAAGGCTACCAAGGCCTCCACCAGACTGAGTCCAGTACAGCTACCACCACTGTCTGCTCTGACCAGGATCACAACAGAGGGTTCTGGACAGAGCTGGAGAAGGATGTAAAGCATAATTCTAACTCACGAAAAAAAGACCAGATTTACTGTCCTAAAGGAGACTGGACAAACCTTAAGAGTATGGCCCACAGACACCCTTTTAGCTCAGTGGTGAAGCCACCTCCGAGGTTCACTGTTCAGCCTGGGAGTGGACAGCCCTGTAAAACCAAATGAGACTAACGAGGTACAGGAGTCCAATGACAAGGGCCAGAAGGCAGAAGGGGACAAGGAAGCTGGTGATGGGAACCCAAAGTTGAGTGAGGATATTGTTGATGTGTTGTGAGATTGTTAAACCATTGTCATAGGGCAACATTTGTAGTAACTGTTAAATGAGAAACTATTTTGTTCTGTAAGCCTTCATCTTAAGTAAGAATAACAGCACAATTCGAAGAGCATAGTCAATGTCACTGAACTGTGCATGTAGAAATTTTTGAAACAGTGTATCTTTGGCTACGTGTAGTTTCATCAAAAGAAAAAGGTTGAGAAGTTAGAGGGTTAATATGTTGTGGGGTTGTTAACCAATAACATAGAACAACATGTGTACTACTGTTTCATGAGAAACTATTTGTTCTGTAAGCCTTCACCTGAAGTACAATATTAAAAAAAAAAAAAAAAATACTGTACTGAATTGTTAATAATGAAGACATACTAGTTTTATAATTTAAAAATATCTCAGTGTGCTTAGAAGATAGAAGCACTTTAGGATGATGGTCATGGTATTTGCAGCTCACCCTCAAATGCTTCAGCAAATGTATAATACATATAGAGAGAGAAAGAAAGCCAATGTGAGAAATGTTAACAGTTGGTGAATCAAGGTGAAGGGTATATGGAAGTTCATTGTACTATTCTTGCAACTTTTGTCTATGTGTGAAATATTATCAAAATGAATTTAAAAACTAAAATAAATAAAAATAAAGATAGAATGAAAGACAGTCAAGCTCAAATGAAAGCACCTGATAGTCCCCAGGTAACAGAGGTATGGAAGGACCTCAGGGTCTGGGCAAAGCTAGTTGTCCTCCAGAAAGGACTACAGTTCAAATTCAGGCTTTAAATGGCTTTATTTTTTCCATGATTCCCCCACCCTCACCCCCAAATATCCAATGTCCTTGCAATATTGAAGGATCTTGGAATCTGAATATGGTAAGAATCACAATGGCACTTTATGGTCTGACCAAGTGATTGCAGAACGCCTTCTGTTGATGCTGGTGATCCTCGTGATTGTCTTTTACAGTCTGGCCAGGCCATCAAGGAAGGACTCTTATGGTTTGGGCATCTGGCTGAAAACAGTCCCTCCTCCCACGATGCAGCCACAGGGTTCATCTGATTTAGTGAGAAGGTTATAGAATGGCTTTCCACCAGACAACATCCTCACCTCCGATGATCTGCTCCAATGGCCTCTGTGATGCTGCTAAAACCTTGTTCTCTGGAAAAGAAAAAAAAGCAATTTCAGTCCACGGTGAAGGATAGGCCTCTCCCACAGGAAGTCCTAGTCCCACTTCTGCTCTGTCAGCTCAGTGAAGGACCCACCCCTCTCTCCCAATTGCACGGCCTCATCCTGAGCACATCTCTTGCCCCCTACACTGACTTCACCCAGAGACCTAGAGATATTTCTGCCCAGGTCTTCAGACTAGGAAGAAACTGATTTTAAGTACTGACTGCTTCCTGACATCAAGCCAATGTGACCTAATTAGTAGGAATGTTGCCAGGATTCCTCAGGCCCCTCTCCTTCACATAAATGAACAACCCTGCCTTGTAAATACCACTGCCTTGGAAGCTAATCCTGAATTTCTTGGCTCTGTTTGTCCTTTGTCAAAGGAGTAACAGAGATTGATTTTTCCCCTGGGTTCAGCATGTACCCCTAAATCCTTTCTGAATGAGGAATAAATGGGAGGATGAGTAGCATCTCCTTGAGTTGAGTCATTCTGAATTGTACCACATTATATCTCCTGTTTCAAGCCACACACAGCCCTACTCACTTCAAAAGGGCCTCCAGCTCGTGCTTGACTTTGCCTACCACAGGTGGGCCCCAGTAGGTGAGGGCTGTGTACAGCTGCACCAAGCAGGCCCCTGCCCGGATCTTCTCCAGCGCATCCTGCCCACTGCTGACACCGCCAACCCCAATGATGGGAACTCTCCCTGCAGAGAAGGACATGGCCACCCTGTGAAGAAGGGCTGACGTTGGGAGAACCAGGAGCTCACAGACCCCGCCACACCCAAATCTGAAGACACAGACACCAGAATCCTTGCCTTGAGTGAGTGCATACATCTCTCGAATGGTCTGAGTTGACAAGTCCCGGAGGGGCTTCCCACTCAGCCCTCCTGTTTCAGAGCGCAGGGCACCCTGCAGGCTGGCAGGGCGACTCAAGGTGGTGTTTGTGACAATCAGTCCATCAATGCCCAGCTGCAAAGTGAGACAAAGAAATGTACCATTTGCCTGCTGGCAGCAGAACAGCCCTCTAGTCCCAGTGCCAAAGGACTCGGAAAAGGCCTCCCTGGGTCTGAGACGGCAGCCAGCCAGATGCCCACACCTACAGCCCCCAGAAAGCAAGCACTATACCAGACCTCATTATATCTCTTGAACGAGTCTATAGATTAAGCTTCAATATAACAATAGCAGCCATTATGTATTGATCACCCACAGTGTTCCACTAGGATAGGGTTTAATCTTCACAACAACCCGCTTTATAACGTCTTGTCCAAGGCCTTCAGGTAGTAAGTGGTAGAACCAGGACTTGAAACCAGGACTGTGGGTTCCACGATCTGCGTTTCGACTACTGTCCTATGATACAGAGACCTGGTACTTAGAGGCTGGGGAGAATGAGAGAGAGAATAATCCAGTCCCAAATGAGATTGGCCAACGATGCAAGCACAAGTCTTAATGCCCTTGCTGGATGAAGATGAGGAAAGAGGGAAGAGACATGAGAAAAAGACTCACTCAGAGATTTATTCAAACATTCCCTTTGTGCTCTATGATTAATTACATCATGACAGACACCAAACCAGCCTTCAATATCCAGAGAGGAAATCACAAAGGCTGCCATTCCAGGCTAGTCCAGCTGGTCAAATGGCTTTTACAGACAAGCAGCAGCATCTCTCGTGTGTGGGTCCCGGTTTGCACCTCTCTCACCACCCCGGCGATATCCTCCTTATCCTGGGCTGTGAGGTCGGGGGCGATCTTCACCAGCACGGCCGGCTTATGCGCTCCCTTCAGGGCATCCCTTTCCTGCAGTACCTACAGCAACACAGCCACAGAATGGGAACCCTGAGACTGTACCTGATGGGGCAGCCGTGACCTGCAGCCACAGGTCAGTGTTTTCACACAAGCTATCAGACTAAAGCAACAAGGATTTCTGCTTTTCAAGAAACAAAGCCCTCAGTTATGCAAGAGACCCCCTTTAGGATGGACTTGATTAGATTCTTTTGAAGCCAGGGATTAAGTCCCTAATGTTATAGCTAGCAGTAGCATATTGAGATTTATTTAGACTTTTATTCCTAAAAGAGATGACAAGGAAACACCATCACAAGTACTGTGTGATGAAAAGTCATTCATTTCATTCATTCATTCCATGTACTAGGTGCTAGGAACACAGTGGTAAATGAAAGAGGCAGGGTCTCTGCTCTCGTGGAATTTAATGGTTTAACAGCGAGAACAGATAACTGGAGAATGAATGACTATTCAGTATAATCAGTGTTGTGATAGGGGATTAGAGGGTGCTTTGGGAGAGTACAGCAAGGAATCCTAACTGGTCCAGGTGTTAACAACAGACTCTCAAAAAGTGATGCTGAAGCTTGGCCCTGGAGAATGAACAGGAGTCAGTAGGACAAGCTGGTGGAGTAGGGCATGCAGAAGAGATGTAATTGCCTACCTTGGTCAGCAGGTGGTGCAGCTTGGCCTTTCCCTGAAGGCTTCGCAGCCCTGCTGTGTTGGGACTGGACACGTTCACTACCAGGTAGTCAGCCAAGGGGCCCAGGACTCGCACCCCTTCTGTGTAGTCCGCAGCAGCATCCACTGACATCTTATTCTTCCCCAGGTTTATTCCCAGTAGCAGCCCATCTGTAAACATCACCGATCAAGAATTTGAGGCCATCCTTGACTGAACAGCCTATGAACGTTACAGGGCTTCTACCTCCACGTCTGAACTCTCCTGCATCAGCTGGCAAACATTTTGAACTATTGCACAGTGCTGCTGCTTGCTTACCAATAAACAGCTCACCATCTTTGCATGGCAATATTTGAGCCACTACTGAGATGTTTTACTGTATTTTGTCATTTTTAATTTTAAAAATATGGAAAATGGAGAAATTGAGTACAAATACTATTGATTAAAAAAAAAGCAGGCTTCGTAAACTTAATACAACAGAGAAACAGACAAAATCAGTAGGCCTGTCAGAAGGGTCAACTATATAATCTGAAGGGAAGCTTGCTGGACTTGAGTCAAGTGACTGGGTATACAGTTGTAAACAAAAAAAAAAAAAATTAAAGAATCTGTATAAAATACTAGAAAATATTTTAAATCATCATGTCTAAAATGTCAAGGTATTAAATATTTTATAATTCATAATTTTAGTTCTCTGAGAAGTGACTCCCCCTTTTAACTAGGGTGACCAGACATCCTGACTCCCCCCAGGACAGCCGTAATTACTCCTGTAGCCTGGGCATAATTATTAATGTCCTCTTTTGCTCCCTGAAAGTGTCTCAGTTTACAGAGTAAGTGATATCGCCACCTTGCTTAAAAATCCATGGGCCTTATCACTTGACTTGTATTTTGGACTTTCAGAGAAATATATTTTCACAAACATGGAATGTGTGAAAGCAAGGGGTTATCTGTATTTTCTTCTCCAAAGATACTATCCTATAAACAAACTATGGTACGTACACACAATGGAGTACTATGCCACGAGAAAGACCAATGATGAATCTGTGAAGCATCTCATAACATGGATGAAACTGGAAGACATTATGCTGAGTGAAATAAGTCAATCACAAAAGGACAAATATTGTATGAGACCTCTATTGTAAAAACCCATGAAAAAGTTTACACACAAAAAGTAACTATCTTTGTTGGTTACCAGGGATGGGAGGGGTGGGGGAGAAATACTAAATAGGCAATAGATAAGTGCTATCTTTGGTGAAGGGTAAGACAGTACACAATACTGGGGAAACCAGCACAACTTGTACAAGGAAAAGTCATGGAAGCTCCATAGACACATCCAAACTCCCTGAGGGACTGAATTGCTGGGTGGAGGGCTGTGGGGACCATGGTCTCGGGGAACATCTAGCTCAATTGGCATAACACAGTTTATAAAGACAATGTTCTACATTCTACTTTGATGAGCAGCGTCTGGGGTCTTAAAAGCCTGTGAGCAACCATCTAAGATACTCCACTGGTCTCATCCCTTCGGGAGCAAGGGAGAACGAACAGAACAGGATACAAGGAAAAGATTAGTCCAAAGGACTCATGGACCACAGCTACCAAGGCCTCCACCAGACTGAGTCCAGTACAGCTAGATGGTGCCCAGCTACCACCACTGACTACTCTAACTGGGATCACAACAGAGGGTTCTGGACAGAGCTGGAGAAGGATGCAGAACAAAATTCTAACACACACAAAAAAAGACCAGATTTACTGGCCTAAAGGAGACTGGAGAAACCCCGAAAGTATGGCCCCCAAACACCCTTTTAGCTCAGTGATGAAGTCATTTCCGAGGTTCACTGTTCAGCCGGGGACTGGACAGCCCCATAAAACAAAACGGGACTAACGAGGCACAGCAGTCCAGGGACAAGGGCTAGAAGGCAGAAGGGGACAAGAAAGCTGCTGACAGGGAACCCAAGGTTGAGTAAGGACAGTGTTGATGTGCAGTGAGGTTGTTAACCATTGTCATAAAGGAACATGTGTACTGTTCAATGAGAAACTATTTTGTTCTGTAAGCCCTCATCTAAAGTGAGAATAGCAGCACAACTGGAAGAGCATAGTTGATGTCACTGAACTGTGCATGTAGAAATTTTTGAAATAGTGTATCTTTGACTATGTATATTTTCACCAAAAAAAAAAGTCGAGAAGGGAGAGTGTTGACATGTTGTGGGGTTGTTAACCAATGTCATAAAACAATATGTGTACTACTGTTTAATGAGAAACTATTTGTTCTGTAAACCTTCACCTAAAGTACAACTAAAAAAAGAAAAAACAAAAAACAAAGATACTATCCTATCTGCAAAGGTCAATGATACTGGCTACTTTTTTAACATCTGATGGTTGGGAAGAGACCTGGAACACCAAGTTAGCTCACAAAATACATGTCAGGTCGGGCAGGATCAAAGAACAACATCTATACTGTTAACTACCTTCCCATACCCTAAATATAAACTCATCCTATTTATCATCAGCTTGAAAGTAAATGAAATTTGTGTAGCTATTTTCTTGGTGTGGAGGGGTGGGGGGAGTTCAGCCCAATTAAACAAAAGCCTTATATAGCAAAGGTCCCTGGGTGGTGCATGCTGTTTACAATCAGCTGCTAACCAAAAGGTTGGCAGTTCGAACCCACCCAGAGGTGCCATGGAAGAAAGGCCTGGTAACCTGCTTCCATAAATATACAGCCAAGAAAACCATATGCAGCACAGTTCCACTTTGTAACACATGGGGTCGCCATGAGTGAGACAACAATCAACTTGACAACAATGGGTTTGTTTTGTTTTTCCTTACATAGCAAGGTCACCAAGCTTCCCAAGTCTAGCACCCATTAAGACAAGCTCATTTGTAAGTTTTAATTCTTTTCCACACAGTAGTCATCTACCCAAACAGACAAGATTTTGCAGTTAGAAGAAATTGCTGAATTATTCTATCCCAAAGGGCACCATAGCTTTTGTTAACACATGTTCCTTGACACAGTGCTAGCAAGAAGCTGTCATCAAGGCTTCCAGCTGTGGGCCACCTTCCCTGATAAACACATATGTGCAGAGTACTGCTATAGGATTTCACCTCACTCCAATAAATGGTAGCACCAGAGTGGGGCTGAGAGGGTCAAAGAGGAAAATGATTCCTACTGGGCCGCTGCCTCACACAATTCCAGAGGACACCTGGGAAGTTATGTCAGGACCACATAGCCTTATGAGCACCTAGTGCAAAGTGGAGAGCCACACAAAATGAGCATCAGCATTGCAGAAGCCTTCAAAACTGCATGCAGTCTCAGAAACAAGTCTTGAAGGATATCTTCCCAAGTTTCAGTAGAAGTTATCCCTGAATGGGGAGGTTTGTAATTTTAATTTTCTTGCAGGAATTAAGAAAATGGCACTCAAGCCCTGCTCCAATCTTAACTACTTCTATGATTAGAGGCAAGCCACATTGCTTTTCTTGCTTCCAAGCTTTCCCAGTTATAACATCCGTTCAAAACAAGGCAAAAACAGTGGGTTTTCATTAATGTCTTACTTAGTGCTGCTATAACAGAAACACCACGAATGGGTGGCTTTAACAAACCAAAATTTATTTCCTCACAGTTTAGGAGGCTGGAAGTCCGAATTCAGGGTGCAGACTCTGTAGGAAGGCTCCCTTTCTCTGTCGCTTTGAGCTTCTGCTCCTGGGGGATCTTCATGTGACTTGGCATCTCTCTTTCGCCATCTCTGCTTCCTCGCTTGGTTAATCTCTTTTATATCTCAAAAGAAACTGACTTACAACACACCCTCTTCTAATACTGTCTCATTAACATAACAAAGAAAATCCATTCCCAAATGGGATTATAACCACAGGTATCGTTGTTGTTGTTAGGTGTTGGTTCCGACTCATAGCAACCCTAGGTACGATAGAAAGAAACACTGCCCAGTTCTATACCATTCTAACAATCATTATATGCCTGAGCCCATTGTTGCAGCCACTGTGTCAATCCGTCTCGTTGAGGGTCTTCCTCTTTTTTGCTGACCCTCTACCTTACCAAGCATGATGTCCTTCTCCTGGGACTGATCTCTCCTGATAATATGTTCAAAGTATGAGACGTAGTCTCGCCATCCTTGCTTCTAAGAAGCATTCTGGTTGTACTTCTTCCAAGACAGTTTTGTTCGTTCTTTTGGAAGTCCATAGTATATTCAATATTCTTCGCCAACACCATAATTCAAATGTGTCAATTCTTCTTCAGTCTTCCTTATTCATTGCCCAGCTTTCACATGCATATGAGGTGATTGAAAACAACATGGCTTGGGTCAGGCACACCTTGGTCTTCAGGGTGTCATCTTTGCTTTTTAACACTTTCAAGAGGTCTTTTGCAGCAGATTTGCCCAATGCAATGCATTGTTTGATTTCTCAACTGCTGCTTCCATGAATGTCGATTACAGATCTAAGTAAAATGAAATCCTTGACAACTTCAGTATTTTCTCTGTTTAGCGAGATGTTGCTTTTTGGTCCAGTTGAGAGGATTTTTGTTTCTTTATGTTGAGATATAATCCATACTGAAGGCTGTGGTCTTTGATATTCATCAGTAAGTGCTTCAAGTCCTCTTCACTTTCGACAAGCAAGGTTGTGTCATCTGCAGAATGCAGGTTGTTAATCCGTCTTCCTCCAGTCCTGATGCTGTGTTCTTCATGTGGTCCAGTTTCTTGGATTACCTGCTCAGCATACAGACTGAATAAGTCTGGTGAAATGATACAACCCTGGCACACACCTTTCCTAACTTTAAACCATGCAGTATCCCCTTGTTCTGTTTGAATGACTGCCTCTTGATCTATGTACAGGTTCCTCATGAGCACAATTAAGTGTTCTGGAACTCCTGTTCTTCACAACATTATCCATAATTTGTTACGATCCACACAGTCGAATGCCTTTGCATAGTCAATAAAACACAGGTAAACATCTTTCTGTTATTCTCTGCTTTCAGCCAAGATCCATCTGACATCAGCAATGATATCCCTGGTTCTACGTCCTCTTCTGAATCTGGCTTGAATTTCTGGCAGTCCTGTCGATGTACTGCTACAACAACTTTCGAAACATCTTCAGCAAAATTTTACTAGTGTGCAATATAAATGATATTGTTTGATACTTTAAACATTCGGTTGATCACCTTTCTTTGAAATAGGCATAAATATGGATCTCTTCCAGTCAGTTGGCCAGAAAGCTGTCTTCCAAGTTTCTTGGCATAGATGAGTGAGCACTTCTAGCGCTGCATTCGTTTGTCGAAACATCTCAATTGATATTCTGTCAATTCCTGGAGCCTTGTTTTTTACCAATACCTTCAGTGCAGCTTGGACCTCTTCCTTCAGTATCATCATTTCCTGATTATATGCTAACCCCTGAAATGGCTGAACGTCGACCAATTCTTTTTGGCATAGTGACTCCGTGTATTCTTTCCATCTTCCTTTAATTCTTCCTGCGTTGTTTTAATATTTTCCTTGTAGAACCCTTCAATATTGCAACTTGTATAGAGGTTAGAATCTACAATACATATTTTTGGTGGACACAATTCCATCTATAACAATTAAATTGGGAAAGTCAGTTAAAATCTTGGATGGTGTGGTGAAACCAAGGAAATTGCTCGAGGAAAGGACCCCCAAGTTCCTTAGTGTTTGGTTTTTTTTTCCTATTGCTCAACCATGTTTATTCACTATCAGTGTTCTTGATGTTTATCCCACGTTTCCTCCCCCAAAATAAAGAAAGCCCCTGTAATTCAACTCGATGTTACCTTCTGAGAGCTTGGTCTGCTTCTGCTGCCTGGCCCGTAACCTGTGCTCCACCACTGAGAATCCATGACTGTTAAATCCGTATCTATAAAGGGACAAGGTTAGAGCCCTTCCACCAGAAGGTAAAGAATTCAGGAAGATAGTTCCATAGCTATACACTTACAGTTCCGCCACATACTTACAACTTAAATTTAAAAAAAAAAGAAAATCGGAGCCAATTCTTAGAACTCCAAGGTCTAAACACCCCGAGACTCACACAGAACTTCCCACACCACCATCAAACATAAAGGGAAAGACCAAAATCTGCAAACAAGCCACTCAGCCAACTGGCGTTGGAAGCAGCCCTGACTCTGCAGAGGCAGCTACCCCAGGCCTGTGAGGATCCAGCCTCCCTTCTTACTCACCCCGCTTCTGATAAGCCCATGCTTTCCCACCTCCTTGTGATGCCCCTCCTAGAACCTATCCCTCCACTCTATTTCCCCATCATTTCTGCCTATTAAAATCTTCCACGCTTCCTGACCTAGATCAAATCCTCCTTCTCCTTCTTCCAAAAAACTTCCAGTCACAAGTGCTCCCTCACCCCCTTGGCATTCATACAGTGATTTTTACCTATCTCTCTCCTGGCTCTGGATTTATATATATGCTTAAGTTTCCCCACTAGGCTATAATAATCTTGAAGGCAAGGGACATGTCTTCTTTCTCTATCACCCTGTCATGAGAGCCCCACAAGGCAGGGACTTCATCTCTCCCATTCTTCTTGCGAACAAGATGGTAGCTATCGTGCAAACAAGAACGAAGACCCAGAGAAACTGGCCCAGAGCCTTGACACTGCCATGCTGTCCAACCAACCCTGGAACCACCTATTTTACCTGCTATGAGAAGAAAATAATAAACACCTACTGTGAAGCCACTTTTAATTGGGTCTTTGTTATTTGCAGCCAAAAGCAGCCTAACAGATACGGTGGCATGTGGATTTGTTGACTTAATGAGTAAATGAATGAATATCCACCTCAGTTCATTCATCCATATGTTCAACAAGCATTTACTGAACATCTACTATGTGCCAGACACCAGGTGGAGCAAGTGCTCAAAGCACAGGCTCTCCCATCGCATGCCACTTCTCGTCTACGGGGCACTGCCAACTACCACTATCTTGGTACCTACAGTTATTTGTGGCAGCCAAAATATAAACAAATATATTTTGCCTGGCCAATGCTACAGATATTGACTCCAGCCTGCAAAGAGGTAGACAGATCAATAACCTGATCTCTAATGCCTAAAGATTTCCCCTAAAACTGTTACTATCAAGTGGATTCTGACTCATAGCGACCCTACAGGAGAGAGTAGAACTGTCCCATGTGGTTTCCAAGGAGCACCTGCTGGATTTAAACTACCGACCTTTTCGTTGGCAGCCGTAGCTCTTAACCACCGCGCCACCAGATTTCCCCCAAGCAAGCACACTAAATCGAGAAGCGCAGACAAATAAACTTCCCATGAGTCAGTTTCTCAAAAGGCCATTAATGGCTCCAAAGATGCCTATCAAGAGCTCCCCAAGGAGGCTCTTCTCGTATGTTACTAAAAAGTAGGAATTTCTTTATTTCCTAGATTTGCTGTAGTAAAAAAAATGTCCAGGGATTACAAAGATAAGGGTTTCGTACAATCTAGAAGGATTCCCCTTACTAAAAGCAGTTGTATATGTTGATTATTAAATTCTCCTATTTAAAGCTGTGCCGTCTAATGTGAAAACTGCTAGCCACATGTGGCTGAGCACATGTACTGTGGTTAGCCTGTAAGTAAAATTCACACTGGATTTCAAAACCAATTTATCATGTTTATATTGATTACATGTTAAAATTATATTTAGTATATATGAGGTTGAATAAACTTTATTATTAAAATCAATTTCAAATATTACTTTCTAATTTTATAATGTGGCTACTAGAAAATTTAAAACTACCCATGGAACTTGCGGGCTAGGGCCTCGGAGTAACGATATGGAAGAGGCACATGCTCTGAAGTCAAAGGAGCCTGGGTCCATACTCAGCCATTTCATTTGTTATCTCTGTGATTGTACCGAAGTTATTTAGCTCTCTGAGCCTCAGTGGGTATACATGTTAAACTGAAATAATAAAGCCTGCTTTCCAGGGTTGGTGTGAGAATACATGCCTGGCCCACAGTAGATGCTCAACAGGATTTCTGAACATTTGAGAAAAATGCGCACATTGTATGACAGGAGTGAAAAGGCAGAGGCAGATCTTACATCCCTGAGAGCCCTGCCGTGAAGAAGGTGTTCTTTATTAACTCTAGGCTGCTCACCTACCTGTTAATGATGGCTTGGTCCTCGGGAAGGCGGAAGACTCTGGGTCTGGGGTTTCCTTCCTGAGGTTTTGGAGTAACGCTTCCTATCTCAACAAAGCCAAAGCCCATCTTAAAAAGTCCATCCACAGCTTCCCCATGCTTGTCAAATCCTGCAGCAATTCCTACTGGATTTCGGAATTTATGGCCCATAATCCTCACTTCCTGGGGAGAAGACAAAGTCAAATGTACAAAAGGCTGTATCAATGTTTTTCAAAGTGTGGTCCCTGGCTCACTTACATCAGGATTATCTGGGGAGCTTGTTAAACATAAGATTCCAGGGCCCAACCCTAGACTACAGAACCAGAATCTTTGGGGGAGATGGGCACTAGGGAAAGCTGTATTTTTAATAATGCTTCCCAGGTGATTCTGATGCCCAGGTGATTCTGATTTGGAAACCACTAGGCTCTCACTATTATTATTATCAAGACTGGGAGGCACAGAAGGACAAATACTGTATAAGACCACTATTATAAGAACTTAAGAAAAGGTTTAAACACAGAAGAAAACATTCTTTGATGGTTACGGGGGTGGGGAGGGAGGGTGAGGGTTATTCACTAACTAGATGGTAGATAAGAATCATCTTAGGTGAAGGGAAGGACAGCACACACTACAGGGCAAGTCAGCACAACTGGACTAAACCAAAGCTAAGAAGTTTCCTCAAAACAATCAAATACTTTGAGAGACAGAGTAGCATGGACATGGTGTCTGGGGACCATGCTTTCTGGGGACATCTAGGTCAACTGGCATAACAAAGCTTATTAAGAAAATGTTCTACATCCTACTTTGGTGAGTGGCGTCTGGTCTTAAAAGCTTGCAAGTGGCCATCTAAGATGCATCAATTGCTCCCAACCACTTGGAGTAAAGGAGAACGAAGACCACCAAAGACTCAAGGAAAGTATTACCCCAAGAGACAGAATGGGCCACGTAAACCAGAGACTTCATCAGCCTGAGACCAGAAGAACTAGATGGTGCCCAGCTACCACCAATGTATGTCCTGACAGGGAACACAACAGAGGGTCCCTGATGGAGCAGTAGAAGGATGGGGTGCAGAACTCAAATTCTAGTAAGAAGACCAGACTTAATGATTGTCTGACTGAGACTGGAGGCACCCCAGAAAACATGGCCCTGGACTCTCTGTCAGCCCAGAACTAAAACAATTTCTGAGGCCAACTCTTCAGACGGACTGCACTGGACTATGGGACATAAAGAGATACTCATGAAGTGTGTGCCTCTTAGTCAAGCAGATACAAGAGACCAAAGGGGCAGCTTCTGTCCAGAGGTGAGATGGGAAGGCAGAGAGAGTCAGGAGCTGGTTGAATGATCATGGGGAATCAGGGGCGGAAAGGAGGAGTGTGCTGTCGCAGAATGAGGTGAGCAATTAGGGTCTCGTAACAATGTATGTAAAAAAAAAAAAATTTGTATGGGAGACTAACTTGAAATGTAAACTTCATTTAATTACAACAATTAAAAAAAAAAAAAGACTGGGAAGAAAAACTCAGTGTTTCCTCCATTGGTTGAGCAGGGGGTGGGCACTGCCTTTTCCAGTTGTGGTTATGATTTTGTACCCTTTTATCTACTCCACTTGGTGGGAGAGAATGGCTAGTTGGTGTCAGCCCCTAGATAGTACTACCCTGAGCCCAGGGAGTGTCAAGCAGCAAAACCCTTTAATCAGCTTAATAAATCAGTCCCAGGTGTGACCCTCCTCAGCCAGGCTGATAAGAGACCCCAGTAAGGTCCCTCCCTGACCCCCAGATGCCTGTGGAGAGCTGGAGGGAGAAAAGTGCTCAGCTAGTCAGACCTGATTGTTGATGGAGCCAACAAATCTAGCAGAAATATTTTAAAAGGTGTGAAAGAAATCAAGAGATGTCACAAAGCCAGTGATTGCCAAAGGAATCTATCACCGTGAGCTGATGTGGCCGGGAAAACCTCTGAGAGAACTAGCAAGGGTCTCCAATGATGAGTACCATCTGATCCTGGAAGAGGAGGTAGAAAGGACACTCCAAGAAGGGAGAATAATAAAAACATGAAGGTAAGAAGGTGCACAGCACCTCAGGGGAACAGTGAGGCAAGACACATGACAGGACTAGAGAACCTTCCTTTCAGACAGTGGTTCTCAACCCTGGCAGAGTCAACCTCCTGGGGAGTGTCCAGCATCACTCCCAGAGATTATGGATAATGTGGTCTGACACAGGGCCTGAGCATCTATTCCAAAAGCCTCCCAGGTGATTCTAACACACACCAGGGTTGAGAACCACAGGTTTAGGGGAATGATGGAGAGCTAAAATTGGAAAGTTAGGTTGGGATGAGATTATGAAGAGTCTCAGCTGTCTGAGTCTTCCAGCGAGGAAGAATGAGGTACCTCAGACCGCAGTGATGCAGAACAGTGCCTAAGGGCATGGATGCCAGAGCCAGACTCCAAAGTTTGAATCTTGGCTCTGCTACTTCCTGGTTGTATGACTTTGGACAAGTCACTTCAACAACTCTGTGCTTCAGTTTCCTAATCTGTGGACGAGATGATAGTAGGACCTCTCTTATGGAACAGTTGTGAGGATTAAATGAGAATACTGCATAACACAGTAGTCCCCACATAATAGTTAGATATAATAAGAATTACTATTATTATTGCTGGGATTGAACTCCATGTTCCCACTGCTAACTTGGGGCTCTGGTTTCCAAAAGGGATATTCCCAGCGAGTACATTAGGGGATGCCACTCTTCACCTTGTATCTAATGCACAGGTGTTCTGGGAGCACCTACCAGCATGTCAGAGTCTTGAAACGTGGCACGAGGAAGTAGCCCTAGGGAGGTAAAACGAACAGCCAGCTTGTGGGCTGACTCAGGGTCCAGCAGCCCCTGCAGAGCTGGCATCAAGTGTTCAGCATAGAAACGCTCGTCTCCTACGGCAGTCAGGTAGGAAGCGAAGAGAAGTCCTCCACCCCCCAGGATGACCACGGCATCCTGGGCCCGCTTCTGGGAAAAAGAGCACATCAGAGGCCCCCTCAATGCCAGGATGCAGCACCCTCTGAGCCCTTTACTCCCACACACACAGAGGACATAACAGCATGTCATATGAAGCGATATCCCTGGCCTTCTGCTGACAGTGGTCTCCTTCATTTCTAGTCACACACTGGCCTCTACAGTCAGAGTCTGTATCTACACTTGTGCTGACACACACACTTGCCTGGCCTTGAAGGCTTTCCTTAGGATTGCAGGCCAGATATTTTTAAGAGGGGCAGTACTGCCCCCTAGGGAGTATTTAGGGGGCATTGTTGCTGGTCACAGTGATAGGGGAGTGCTAATGGGTTTAGTGGCAACAATTGGCTAGGTCAGATTCCTGCAATGCTTGAAACAGTCTGACACATGAATTGTCCCACATCCTGTATAACTTCTGAATGCCCTCTGACACTCATGTAGGTAAAAAAAAAAAATTCTGTTCTTAATGATCTTAACCCAGAACTAACTGTATTTCACCACATAAATACAAAGTATCTACTGTATGGTATTCATATACATTGACTTTCCCAGGAATGCAATTACCTAGTAAATTGAGGGACAACTGTACTGTTTTGTACTGAACTTTACCAAGAATTATTCACAATTTCAGAAAAGTGTCGTACAGTGCTTGGGGTGGTTGAGTTAACAATATACCTGTTGTTTTTGTCAGGTGCCATCAAGTCGATTTTGACTCATAGAGACCCATGTGACAGAGTAGAACTGCCCCATAGGGTTTTCTAAGCTATAATCTTTACGGGAGCAGATCGCCAGGTCTTTCTCCTGTGGAGCCACTGGGTTCGTTCCAACCACCAACCTTTTAGTTAGCAGCCAAGCACTTAACCGTTGCACCACCAGGACTCCTTAATATATCTTAATATACCTATAGCATTCGAGTTTCTAAGTACAGCTTCAAAGAACCGACTATCTCAATACCTAGGTGAGTCATGCCCCAAAATCTGCATATTGAAATATGTTATTTTATTATAAATTACTTTCATTTAATTTCTCCTTTATAGTCCAGTTAGGACATTGTGTTGATTTTTAATAATTATACATAAAAAGAATACTTTTATACATAAATTCCATTTCAGGACAATAAACAGAGGTTGCAAAATATGAAAAAAAGAAGCGTCAGATCTTATTGAGTGGAGAACCACTATCCTAGCTGAAACGTGATCCACAATGCTTTTCTCTAATTACCACCACCAGATGGTGAGTTCCTCATTCATTTATTAATTCAATCATTCATCAAATATTTATTAAGCACTTCAAGGTGGGCAAAACAGACCTAATCCCTGCCTTCAAAGGGCATACAATCTCAGCACGAGACACTCAAGAATCAGTGATCATGCAAATATGTAAACATGAGGATTGCTATAAAGAAAAAAATTTAGGGTAATGGACAGACCCAAACTAGTATCAGAGGTAGGGAAAGGCTTCCCTGCTGCAGTGACTTAAAGATGATAGCTGAAGGATAAATAAGAGTTTACTAGGAGGAAGTAGAGGGAGGGAGCACATTTTTCTGGGAGAGAGAAAAGTGTAAAAACGCTCTCAGTGACAGAAGAGAATGTGACGCACCCAAGGAATTGGGGGTGAGGGGAGTCTGTTTGGAACCAAGGAGTGTGGGAAAGCGAGGCTTAAAATGAAGCTAGAGAGATAGACTGGGTTTTCTTCCCTAAACAAGTGACATGATCAGATTTGCCTTTAACGATCACTCCTAGCTGTTAATGTAGATCGAATAGTAGATGTCTCGGTTCTAGTCTCCTCCAGGAGATTATAGGAAGCTCCCTATGTCAATCAACAAATATTTGAGCACCTACACACGGGGTCGCCATGAGTCAGAATCGACTCCACAGCAGCTAAAAACGACAACGACGACAACTGGGTGCTCAAAAACCAAAACCAAACCCGCTGCCATCGAGTCGATTCCAACTCACAGAGAATCTACAGGACAGAGTAGTACTGCCCCGCAGGGTTTCAAAGGAGCAGCTGGTGGATTCGAACTGCCGACCGTTAACCACTGCGCCACCAGGGCTCCTAACTAGGTGCTGGGCCTTGGGAATACAACAATGCGCACATCACATCTAGAGCCCTGCCCTTACAAAACTTTTGTCTAGAAGGGCTGGGACCGTGTCTTATTCTAATTTCATTCCACGTTGCATGCAGCACACCATGCTAGGCGGTGATGTGTTTACTGAGTGTCCCCGTGCCAGGCTCAATATAACTTTGACCTACCTGCACTGACACAGATCGGCAACTACCTATCCAAGTACGTGCTCTCACACACACCTTCACAAGCAAACGTATAAATAAATGCACACGCACGCGCATTTGCGGATGCTCCCACAGACACACAAACGGCCCCAAAGGGGCCCACGCTCTTGGAGTCGCCTTAAACCTACAAGTCGCCCCTACCTACCAGCCCTCCAATCTCCGCTCTCCCGACCCTACTTTTCCTCGCTGTAGCAAGAACCCCACTTGCGAGACTCACTTTCAGATGTCTCCACGCCATGCTCCTTCTGCCCCTGGTCCCGCCCCAGTCTCGCTCCCATTGGAGGAGATGGCGGCGAGCCTCCAATCCCCGCCCGGGAACTGCCAACTCACCAATCGCCGGGAAGGAGGTTGGGGCGGGCGCCCCGCGAGCGCCTTCGCGACAGGGAAGGCCCTAGTCCATGCCGCGAAACTGATTTGGTACTTGCGCTGGTGCGCAAAGGGGCCAGTGTTGCCTCTTCCGCCCGCGGGTAAGCTTCGTCGCTGCGGTGCGCGGTGGTGCTGTCCTCAATCGAACTATACTTATCCGCTTTGCAGAGGATCTGAGTCTCTGAAGCTGGGAGGCTAAGCAGAGCTTGTCCGCCGGGCTGCAGCCTCGAATCCCAGTGAGGGCCTGAGGCTCAGTGAGGAGGCAAAGGCCTGTAGAAGCCCTTGAAGTGACAGTGGACTCCTCTGAGCGCCGCAAGAATAAAAGTGGCCATAAGGCTTCCCACCCTGGCACACTGAAGGGTCTGTAAACCCCCAATGGTTAGCGAAAATTACATCCTTAAAAGGCCCCAATTTTTTGTCTTTGTGGCCAGGCCGCACTATGAGTTTCGTGGGCCCCCTTCAACCATAAAAAGAACAAAGAAAAGAAAAGTTATATATATGTATATATGTGTGTGTGTGTGTGTATACTTGTTAGTTACCAAGGAGTGGGTTCCGACTCCTGGCGGATCCTATGTGTGCAGAGTAGAACTACTTAGTAGGTAGGGTATTTAAGGCTGTGACCTTTCAGAAGCAGATCGTCAGGTGTTGTCTTCTGAGACGCCTCTGGGTGTGTTTGAACCCCCAGCCTTTTAGCTAGTGGTAGAGGGCTTAAGCATGTTTTATTTGTTTATACTAAAAATTATGTTTTGCAGCTACATTGGTATAAAGATTAATATGTTAAACGTTATTTGACTAAAATGTGTCTTTTTTTTTTTTCTGATTTTAAAAGAAATCAAAACATTTTCATGAGCCCCTGTGTTGTGGGCCTTGGTGCTGTGCCTGCTGTGCCTAATGGACAAATGGGCCTTCCTTTTGTCTTGACATTCTGATGCAACAGATGTGGAAGCTATTTTAAGAATACTAAGTTTCTAATCAAGACCAAGAGTATGCAGCTTGCAGCTTTGTTGGAGTGTGGTAGATTGCAGGGCTTTATGCTGATATGTCACTATAAGGAGCCCTGGTGGAGCAATGGTTAACTGCTGGGCTACTAACTGAAAGGTTGGCAGCTTGAACCCACCAGCAGCTCCACGGGAGAAAGATGTGACAGTCAGCTTCAGTAAAGATTACAGTCTTGGATACCCTATGGGAGCAGTTCTACTCTGTCACATGCGGTCGCTGTGAGTCGGAATCAATTCCACTGCACCCAACAACAATAATGTCACTTTACAGTCCTCTGGAGCAATCATGTCTGGAATCCCTTACTTTGAACAATGTCCTGGTTGTTGGACAATTGCTTCTGTAGACCCACTAAATATCAACAGCATTTATCATCATTATGGTTTGGAGGTGCTACACCCACCGGTGCCATTGTCAACCAGTTGTATTGTTCTTTCCTAGGTACTCTTCCTAGGTACTCTAAACATCAGTTAAGGTAAGCTTAACTGATGCCCACCTGAAAATAACATAATAGCTGGGCTATTGTCATAGAAATTAGGGCAGAAGAAAGAGTGTTTGAAACATTTTTAACTGAAGCCATTTTTTAATTTCACCATTTTACGAAGGTAGTGAATTTGAAATAAATTCATAGACCTACTAACACCTTTAGAGACAGATTTTACTGCAGTAATTCACCTGCTAGATGTCTCAGAGTCCATATACAATAAAAATAATTGAAAATATTTATCAAGCTAATAATTATGCTTATCAGTCTGCCTTTTACACTTTAATGTAGTAAGTTAATTCTGCATAGTTGGTCTACATAAATTACTTCTCAGCCTAGACGAAAGACTACTTAAATGTTGATTCTTCAGTTCTAAGTAACACTCTCACTAACTTTTTGATTATTTGAATTAAACTTTGTATTGATAGAGTGCTTGTGCTGTAGGCAAAGCATCCATTAAGAGAATAGATCAAGCACTGTGAAAAAGGGTTGAAATGTGCGTTACAGAACTGTGTGAGATACTGTGTAAGTTGATGATCAGAGAAGATTCCATCAGTGTCAAGTTTTACATAAAAATACCTGAAAATATGTATGTATATGTGTGTGTGTACACAAAATGGCTTCAGTTAAACACATTTCAAACACACTTTGTCTTCTTATCTAAATTATATACATACAGTTATGCGTTGCTTAATGTCAATGATACATTCTGTGAAATAGTACGTTATGTGATTTGGATTTTATGTGAACACCACATTATATACAGGTAGTTCCTGGAGTACAAATGAGTTCCGTTCCTAACTCTGTCTTTATGTAGAATTTGTATGTAAGTTGGAATAGTTAGGTATGGTTTGTATCCAACATCAGTTAATCAGATGTTTGCCTTAGTATATAATGTACCTTTCTATGCATAAAAAATATTAAAGAAATACTTCCACATACACTAAAACTTCCTTAACATAATAATAATACAGTAATGATGATGTTTTGATGCATGTCACAAAGTAGTACCCTTTTGTTATTAAGAACCTTTGTATGTACCTCAAATTTTTAATATAATAGGCTTTACAGGGGTTGGTTCATAACTATGGGTTGGACGTAAGTTGTACGTTTATAACCCAGGGGTGATAGAAAGTACAGTACGGTACATAGATAAGCCAGTAACATAGGCGTCTATTATGACTATCAAGACGTGTATTATAAATTATATATGTACTGTAGCATTATACACTTGGCAGCGCAATCACTTTGTATATGAGAGACATGAGATGCACATGTTGCACGGGGGAAACTGCTGTGTTTGCTACATCTGGTGACATCCGATATGTCCAGTTCTCCAGTCGGGATTTCTGAACTCTATTATAACCTTATGGGACCACGCAAGTATATGCAAACAAATGTTATGTAGCACGTGACTGTGTTTATATACGTGTATGTGTGTATATATATGTATATGTACATATATGGAAATTAACACTTTGTAAACTTTGTAAACTGGAAGTATCCTGCACCCAGATAATTCCATTGCAGTACAGTCTTGGTAAGGGTGGACTCGTCTGCTCAGACACCTTCCAAATAAATTGCAAACTCTTTATCCTGGCATTTAAAACATTTCAGTTTTCTGGTTTCAGTTCCCACCATCCTTCCGCCCCCTCCCCCCCCCCACACACATGTAGAATTATTTCTTTCTCTTTATAAATACCTTCCTCTTTCCCACCTCTGTGCACCTATTCCTGTTGACTCCTCTACCAAGATGTCCTTTTCGTCTGTCTAAATACGTCCATTCTTACATGTTCCATTCAAATGCTGGAAATAGTTTCTTTGTCATCTGAACTTTCATAGCACTGTGATAATACTTTTCATTGTCTTTATTGATTACAATTATTAGGTCTTTTCTTTCCTAGTTAGACTATAAACTATTTGGAAGTAGAGACCACACCATATGTATCCTTTAATTGATGACTGCAGTGTTTTCCAAACTGAGAAATGTATTCTTGGGTCTGCACTTTAGAGAATTTTTAATTTTTGTGCCCACTCCCGTAATGATTTTAAAAAGTAATATAAGCATATTCTGGATCCTTTGGATAACCGCCTTAACCCTGAAACCTGCCAGCAGATTTCATCTATGATCACATTTTGGCACCAAGAAAGAGAACTGGCAGTAATATATAAATGATGCGGGTGCAACTGGTGGAGACCAAATGTCATGCTATGTGAATAAAGGTTAAATAAAGACAAGTAGTGAAAGAGTTGAATTTCCCCTACAGCATGAAATAGAGTGAATGCCAAATGAAAAAGAACCTGCGTGGTCATAGGCCAGAACTGTGTTTATCTGGCAAGTGACTATTGAGTTCAGCAATATTTGAATTTCATTGGCTTTCAGTTTTGTATTTAATTTGTATTCATTCTTTCATCAAATATTTATTCTATGGTTTGTATGATTGTGTAAGAGCTTTAGCATAGAGTTTATGCCAAATTTTATGTTTTCATGTATTTAAGAAACAGAATACCAAAACCAATCCCATTGACCTTGAGTTGATTCTGATGCGTAGCGACCCTATAGGACAGAGCAGAATTGTCCCATATGGGGTTTCCAAGGCTGTAATCCTTATGAAAGCAGGCTGCCACATCTTTCTTCTGTGGAGCGGCTGGTGGGTTAGCGGCCAAGTGTGTATCCACTGCACCACCAGGGCCCCCAAGAAACAGCATACAATAATTTAAATCAAGAATAATTTTCTTAAAAAAAAATACATTACTCAATTTTTAGCAACACTGGCTTGGATATACATTGTCCTCTACCCCCTTACAGGTTAGACTTAGCAAATAAAGATCTATTGTAAAGCTAAAGGCATATCCAGTTGTGTAGACACAGATGGTGCCCCAGCTGTAATGAATGACCCATTGCTTTATTGATCTCTGCTATTTGTTTTCAGCTTAAACAGGAACTCCATCTGGGCCCTTAAAACAAAACCTTTTGTCTCCTTGACAAATTATTCCCAATTCCAAAAAGAATAATTTTAATAAGATATAACCACCAAGAATATATTAAAGGACCAGGCAGCTGCTGAACCCCCAGACTTTTCTTGTTCATAGAGAGAATGTTCTCCAAAGGGAGAACCTGGATTTGGTTATATATCAGAACAAGTATCGTTCTAGGAAGTGGATTAAATAGCCCAGAGCAACATGGAAAAAATAATTGTTATCAGCGTAACGGGTTTGAGTGCAGCTTTAAGGAAGCAGAAAATTACTGTCATGCCCAGAGAGGAGACCTTGCTTACACTTGGAACCAGAAGGTTCAAGATCTCGTCCAGGACTTTTTGGAAGAAGGGAGGAAGTGGTGGATTGGGCAAAAATTACTAATACTGAGAAAACAACGAAACAACCCAGCTACGGCTCTGAGGTTTAGTGTTTATGAAGGAAACTTCCATACTTTTGCTCTGGGACAGGAAAGAGAAGACAAATGTAAACCTTCTGCTTTTGTGTACAGAAAAAATTAGTCGCTTCATCACCATCATTTCTCTGAAATGTTTCCATTTTTGTGCTACAGCCTTTGATTTGTCTTTGTAGCAAAGGTAATGAGATTTTTCTCAAATAAGATTTTTAACCTCAAGTTAACTTGCCTAATATTTCACTAAAAATGTTATAGAAGACTCTGAAGAGAGAAACCTTTTATGGTAACTTTTTTCCTAATACATAAACATCTTTTCATTATTCTCAGCTCTAAGTTTCCTAACACAGAAACTAAGAGAGAAATTATCTGCTACTGTCTTTCTTACATAGATATTTTCAAAATATGCAACATAATCTTTGAGATCTTAAAGAAAAATCTAAGGCATTATTACATCATTGTCATCTTCCTTAAAAGTCGAGGTAAATTAATAGTAAGCTTTGTGATAAAGAACACATAATATGAAAAATGAACAATCTATAACGTGGGGGGAAATCCTAAATCCTGATTTTTTTCCATCTATTGGAAGCTATCAAAATTTGGCTTTCAGATTAACTTTTGTTAAAAATGTCTGACTTTTGAGTATGAGGCTCATTTGGGTGTGGTCTCCCTTCAGCAGATGTTGTGGCCCACCATGCCTCAAAGCCCATCAACTGCACCTGCAAGTCCAGAAACTCTAGTTTGATCTCATCAGAAAGGGACTTCTGCTTTGTGAGGCATTATTTCATTTGCCAGGCTGGTAAGTGATAAAACTACATGCTGACAAAGACCTAAATTTTGAAAACTGGTTCTAAATAAGGAGAATATGTGGGAGTATTTGTTAAATGGTCTGTGGTTGATGGATCAAGGGCGGATGTAGAGATTTTGATTTTCATTATCTTGATTGAAGTGATAAACTCTGTTTATTCGGAGTGCCTTCCATATGCATCCCACTCTGGTAGTTGGAAAAGAGCTGGGCCTTGATATTACCATCATGTCTTGACTTGGGTGGAGTTCAGGAAAAGTTATGTTGGTAACCACCATTTTCCACCTGTACATCCCTGATCCATTTAGGACTTGAGGCTTTGGAGGGAAGAGTACTAAAGCAAAGGAGGAAAAGAGAGAAGTATGGTGTAGGAAAATGAGAAGGTGAAGAGGGAGGGAACTGGTATCAGAAATTTGCTTCCTCAGAAGTAGATCAGAATTAAGCTTTATATGTATTTGTGTGTGTGTATAGTTTTGTTTTATTTTGTTTTTTTGGTTAAGCAATGTTTTCCCTGGTGGTGGTTTCTACTTTATCACATTCACATAAAGCATTTATTCTTAGCTCAGTGAATTCTCAGAGACCTTAAGATGTCTCAGATTGTCTAGGTGAAAGTATTGTTCCACTCTTTAAAAAAATCACAAATACATTCGTATTGAAATCTGAAGCATCTATGGGTAACTAAAACAAAACACATTGCTGTCTTTCTCTGTTACAAGAAGGGGAAAAAAGCATCACCATCCTCAAGTAGAAATATTCAAAATACCTGATATCTCAAAGAATCTCAATTTATAGTTTCAAGCCACTCATTCTTCAGCTTTTCAAGCTCTTTATGATCTGTTTGTCCTGTTTTGCTATATAGCATGCTGTTGTTAAGGAGGCTGAGGTTTTAAGCCTAGTCTCTGCAATAATCAAGTGGTCACGTGTTTCATCCTCACAAACTGCACCTCTAATATTGACCAGCCATCTTACAATTGTGAACCATATTTCATCTTCATAGGAGGTTAATCAGGGCACCTCATCTCCAGAATTAGAAAAGCAACTCCTAATATAGCCCAGTTGATGATGCTTATCCATCCATTTTTCACTCTTTAAGAGTTTTTGGACATTCTCAGCTGTTCTTGGTTTTTGAATAAAAATGATACTATAATTTATATGCTTGCAAGAGATTATTGCTATGGAATATAGAATGTTGAAGATACTCTTGGACAGAGAGAATTCTGTTCAATTAATCTAAGCCAGTTATACAAATTCTGAACCTACGTTCTCAAAATGAAAGGAAGTAGGTTACCATAGTTAAGAGCTCAGACTCTGGAGTCAGACTTCCTAGGTTCAAATCTTGATTCTGTGACTTTCTAGTTGTGGCACCTTGGGCATGCAACTTAAGCTCTACCAACCCAATTTCCTTCACAGAGTTATTATAAGGATCAAATAATAAAACAATGTTTGGCACAATATCATTATTATTACTGTTATATTATTGTACAATTTCTGATTTTTTTTCAAAGATTATTTTCTGCTCCTAGGTGGCTTCCCATTTATATCAAAGGTGAAAGTATTCTTGGAGATCCAACCTTGCTAAAGCTAACATATTAGGACAACATAATTGCTTAGAAATATTAAGAAATAACTATTAATGTAATAGAGTTTGTATATTTTATTATGAACTTATGAAATGCTTCTTTCAAAGTAATATTTTAGTGGGAGAAGTGTTTGTAAATGTCTTCCTTAACATTCAAAAATAAATCTAATATTTAGTATTATAATACAGTATTATTGAGGTTACAAATTGACTGTCACACTTGGATAACTGAACTCCTGATCATGAGGCCAGTAATAGTTGTTTTTCTCTTAACTCAAGAAAAATAACAAGCTGAAATAATGTCCTTTATCTGAGCTAGCGTACAACTGGAGGGATTCACTTTGAATAGGAGCACAGAGTTTACAGTAACTGGAGAGAAGACAGAATCTTTGGGTACCAATGCTGGTAGGTGGGAGGAGTCTGTGGAAGGGCTGTTTTGATTGCTTCAATTTTCTCCTTTGAGGTAGAAAACAATGTTCTCACCTGAAAACGAGGATGAGGGAGGCACCTAGGCATTGGAGATTGAGTAGAGAGGACGAAGTGGTGTCATCTAGGAGAGTGGAAGAGTAAAGGAATAATTTCTTGAATAAGAATCAGCACAAAGCTGTTTCCTAGGAGACAGACACGCTGCTATCTCCCTTTCCAACGGCAATCTTTCTATTTCTCTGCTGAGTTCAGTAATTCGTGCAGTGTCACACAGAACTTATGATTCTGTTATATGGTTTATTATGGTAAAGGATATAACTCAGGAGTAACTCAGGATAGGAACAGGCAGGAATAACAGGAAACAACTCAGGAATAGCTCAGGAGCATCATGAAGAAGCGCTGAGGCAAGGCACAAAGTTCCTCAAAGTGGAGGGCATGTCCCTTCCCCTGGATGCTCTCCTTAAGGATTCTCTCCTTCAGGAAGCTTCTTGATGGTTCAGTGTTATAGGCTTTTATCAGCCAGCCCACACACTCATTATTGATTACTAGGTGGGTTCCCAGACTGGTTCCCGATAGTTAATACAAACACTCGGGTGTGACCAGTGTAGCCCAGCAAAGAGGCCAGGGATAAAGACCAAACTGCTTGAGGTAACCAGAACCCCAAACCCATTGTTGTCGGGTCAATTCCGACTCATAGCGACCTATAAGAGAGAGTAGAACTGCCCCATAGGGTTTCCAAGGAGCAGCTGGTGGATTTGAACTGCCAATATTTTGGTTAGCAGCTGAGCTCTTAACCACTGTGGCATCAGGGCTCCACTTGAGGTAAAGTAACTCTTAAACTCACAAAGACTAAATAGACTAACGAAGTAATACAAGTACCAGGCAGGCCGCTGGAGGTTCATTATCCAGTATTTAAGTTGAGATATGGTCAACATGGCTATATGATTTTCTCTAACCGTGTTCAGCAGCATAGATAAGAAACTCTTGCAAATGTACACAAGGAGGCATATTCAAGAATGTTATTGCCCACAACCTTCTTTGTTTTTTGTAACAATAACAATTGTAGAATACAGAGAATATAAAGATAAGATGTAATATCTTAATCTGAATTTAATTCTCTGTCTTCTCAGTGTTGACCCAGTTGGTGGACCTAATTTTGAGATGCTGGCTATTAGTAGGTGAGATGACTGTGCTCCAAAGCAAAAGGGCTACTTCACAATTCCTGGTTTCTTTGAGTTTTCTTTTTTTTAACTAGATAGTAATCTCTAAATTGTGTTTTCCTTATGTGCACATAATGATTAAATTGTGTTTTCTTTATGTTCATGTAGTAATTCTTTTGTAGACTTACATCTAGAGCTATTTATCCTATAAATTAAATTAACTTTTGCATCAAATTCCAAATAGATGCCTTTTCAGACCTAAATGCCAGTCATGTAAGAAATGGAGGTAATTCTCATTTACCACAGAGACGCAAGAAGACAAAAAGAGAAGTTGCAACGCTGAGAAACAAAGTGACCTCAGGTAAGATCTTATTCCTATACCAATTCAAAAATCAATGAAAGCAACTCTTGACCCAAAGGCTAGACTGAATTAATGCTGAAATGTTCTCAGTAAATATTTGTTGCAATATTGCAATCTTTGCTTTAATGTTATATACATATTTTCTTGATATGCCTTTAGCCATCTTCTTTTCACATATGCTGAAATAAGATACAAGATTTTTTCCTCCCCTACAAAATTTTTTTATCAAAAAAGAGTCTTCTTAAAGTCCTTGCAAAGTTTTTCAGATTATAGTGTTCTCTCTTTCTGTCTTTTACATTGAAAAACAAATACTATTTGGGGAATATGCATTAGCCTGAAATGACCTCAATCAATAATAGTGTTAGATGATTATACAGATCACTTGACAGATGGGTAAAAACAGGGGCAGAATATCCAATAGGCAAGGTAAGTACGGTGCTTACCAAATCATCTGTAATGAACAATTTCATCAACGATGTGGTGAAACCCATGTGAAATTGCTCCCTACAGATTAGTAAGTAAGCACAAGTAAACCTGTGCTTACCTTGTTTACCGGTCATCTGCCTGTGTCAGGGATTGTAAATTTGAAAAAAAGGCTTTGATTCTGTAGGAAGGTACTAGGGGTTGGGAGATAGACAGATGCCAGCCATACCTAGAAGGAGAATCTTTGATGTGGTGAAAAAATGTGAAATTGTTCGCTACAGATGATCTGGTAAGCAAGGTAAGCACTGTGCTATTGGATAATCCTCGCCTAGGTAAAAAAAAAAAGAGACAAAGAAATTAAAAGCGGATTTAGTGATTGTTCCTCAGGCTATGACCCCACAACTGTGAGTGTTAGAAGTCCTTATGAACAAGCCCTTTAAGAATCACTTAAAAGAGGAATTGCGAAGGTGTTATTGTTGCTTAGAGATCATGAATGTATCTACAGAAAAATGGAAAAACAGACTTTTCTGAATGTTGTGTAAATGAGTACTTGTGACTTGGGGGAAAAAGTATTTAGTGATAGCCTCAGATGGAAGTGAAAATAATATATTTTGGAAAAATGTTAAATAATTCCTGAAGTTGTTCTGATTATAATTAAAGCACTAATGTTGAGGATGCATTTGAAAGGTTTGAGTAAAGCTATTTCATGAGATGTAGAATTTTGTGACAGCAATGCTTCTAAATGCATACGAAAAACTACAGTTCCCAGCATTTCCTGTTACTGATATTCTTCTTGTCTCCCCACTATCCCATTCCTTAGTGCTCAAGTTAGTTTCTCATAAAAAATTCATACACACATTGTCATATGACCCTAGTTGCTATCCCTGTAATGTGATAGCACACTCTTCCTTTCCACTCCGGATTTCCCGTGTCCATTCAACCAGCTGTTATTCCTTTCTCCCTTCTCATCTCTCCTCGGGACAGGAGCTGCCCATTTAGTCTCATGTATCTACATGAGGTAAGAGGTACACTCCTCACGACTATCACTTTATGTCCCATAGTTCAATCTAATCTTTGTCTAAAGAGTTGGCCTTGGGAATGGTTTCAGCTCTGGACCAACAGAGAGTCCGGGGGCCATGTCTTCCAGGGTCCCTCCAGTCTCAGTCAAATCATTAAGCCTGGTCTTTTTACCAGAATTGAGTTCTGCACCCTACTTTTCTCCTGCTCCATCAGAGACTCTTGTGTGTTCCCTGTCAGGGCGGTCACTGGTGGTAGCTGGGCAACATCTAGTTCATCTGGTCTCAGGCTGATGCAGTCTCTGGTTTATGTGGCCCTTTCTGTCTCTTGGGCTAATATTTTCCTTGTATCTTTGGTGTTCTTCATTCTCCTTTCCTCCAGGTGGGTTGGAACCAATTGATGCATCTTAGATGGCTGCTTACTAGCTTTTAAGACCCCCGACGCCACTCACCAAAGTGAGAAGCAGAACATTTTCTTAATAAACTTTGTTATGCCAGTTGACCTAGATGTCCCCTGAAACCATGGTCCCCAGACCCTGCCCCTGCTACTCTGTCCCTCGAAATGTTTGGTTGTATTCAGGAAACTCCTTAGCTTTTGGTTTAGTCCAGTTGTGCTGACTTGCCCTGTATTGTGTGTTATCCTTCCCTTCACCTAAGATAATTCTTGTCTACTATCTAGTTAGTGAGTAACCCTCTCCCTCCCTCCCCACCCTACTAACCATCAAAGAATGTTGTCTTCAGTGTTTAAACATTTTCTTGAGATCTTATATTAGTGGTCTTATACACTATTTGTCCTTTTGCGACTGACTAATTTCACTCAGCATAATGCCTTCCGGATTCCTTCATATTATAAGATGTTTCACGGATTCATTGTTGTTCTTTATCCTTACATAGTATTCCATTGTGTGGATATACCATCATTTGTTTATCCATTCATCCATTCATAGGCACCTAGGTTGTTTCCATCTTTTTGCTATTGTGAACAAGGCTGCAGTGAACATGGGTGTGCATATATCTGTTCGTGTGATGGCTTTTATTTCTCTAGGATATATTCCAAGGAGCAGGATCACTGGATCCTATGGTATTTCTATTTCTAGCTTTTTAAGGAAACGCCAAATGGATTTCCAAAGTGGTTGTACCATTTTACATTCCCACCAACAGTGTATAAGTGTTCTAGTCTCTCTACAACCTCTCCAACATTTACTATTTCATGTTTTTTGGATTAATGCTAGCCTTGTTGGGGTGAGATGGTATCTCATTGTAGTTTTGATTTGCGTTTCTCTAATGGCTAATGATTGTGAGCATTTCCTCCTGTGTCTGTTAGCCTCCTGAATGTCTTTGGTGAAGTGCCTGTTCATATCCTTTGCCCATTTTTTAATTGGGTTCTTTATGTTGTTGAGGTTTTGCAGTATCTTGTAGGTTTTAGAGATTAGATGCTGATCGGATTTGTTGTAGCCAAAATTTTTTTCCCAATCTGTAGGTTGTCTTTTTACTCTTTTGGTGACATTTTTTGATGAGCGTAGGTGTTTGATTTTTAGGAGCTCCCAGTTATCTAGTTTCTCTTCTGGTGTTTGTACCTTGTTACTTATGGTTCATATTCTGTTTATGCCATGTATTAGGGCTCCTAGTGTTGTCCCTATTTTTTCTTCCATGATCTTTATTGTTTTCGATTTTATATTTAGGTCTTTGATCCATTTTGAGTTAGTTTTTGTGCATGGTATGAGGTAGGGTCTAGTTTCAGTGTTTTGCAGATGGATGTCCAGTTATGCCAGCACCATTTGTTAAAGAGACTGTCTTTTCCCCATTAATGGACTTTGGGCCTTTGTCAAATACCAGCTGCTCATAGGTGGATGAATTTATGTCTGGATTCTCAATTCTATTCCATTGGTCTATGTATCATTGTACCAGTACCAGCCTGTTTTGACTACTGTGATGGTATAATATGTTCTAAAATCAGGTAATATGAGGCCTCCCACCTTGTTCTTCTTCTTGAGTAATGCTTTGCTTATCCAGGTTTTCTTCCCTTTCCATATGAAGTTGGTGATTTGTTTCTCCATCTCATTACAAAATGACATTGGAATTTGGATTGGGATTGCATTGTATCTGTAGATTGCTTTGGGTAGAATTGACATTTTCACAATATTGAGTCTTCTATCCATGAGCAAGGTATGTTTTTCCACTTATGCAGGTCTCTTTTTTTTCTTGCAGTAGTGTCTTATAGTTTTCATTGTATAGGTCTTTTACGCCTCTGGTTAGATTTATCTGTAAGTATTTTATCTTCCTGGGGGCTATTGTAAATGGTATTGATTTGGTGATTTCCTCTTCCAAGTTCTGTTTGTTGATGTGGAGGAATCCAACTGATTTTTGTATGTTTATCTTGTATCCTGATATTTTGCTGAAATCTTCTATTAGTTCCAGTAGTTTTCTTGTGGTTTCTTTCGGGCTTTTTGTGTAAAAGATCATATCATCTACAAATACAGATACTTTTGCTTCTTCCTTACCAGTTTGGATGCACTTTATTTCTTTTTCTAGCCTAACTGCCCTGGCTAGGACCTCCAGCACAATGTTGAATAAGAGTGGTGATAAAGGGCATCCTTGTCTGGTTCCTGTTCTCAAGGGGAATGCTTTCAGACTCTCTCCATTTAGGATGATGTTGACTGTTAGCTTTGTAGAAATACCCTTAATTATCTTGAGGAATTTCCCCTCTATTCCTATTTTGTTGAGAGTTTTTATCATGAATGGGTGTTGGACTTTGTCAAATGCCTTATCTGCATCAATTGATAAGATCATGTGGTTCTTTCGTTTTATTTATGTAATGGATTACCTTGGTTGTTTTTCTAATGTTGAACCATCCCTGCATACCTGGTATGAATCCCACTTGATCATGGTGAATTATTTTTTTTGATATGTTGTGGAATTCTATTGGCTGGAATTTCGTTGAGGATTTTTGCATCAATGTTCCTGAGGGATATTGGTCTGTAATTTTCTTTTTTGTGATGTCTTTACCTGGTTTTGGTATCAGGGTTATGCTGGCTTCATAGAATGAGTTTGGGCGTATTCCATCCTTTTCTACGCTCTGAAGTACCTTTAGTATTAGTGGTGTTAACTCTTCTCTGAAAATTTGGTAGAATTCTCCAATGAAACCGTCAGGGCCAGGGCTTTTTTTGGTTGGGAGTTTTTAAATTACCTTTTCAATCTCTTCTGTTGTTATAGGTTTAATTATTCTACCTCTGTTTGTGTTAGTTTAGGTAGGTAGTGAGTTTCTAGAAATTTGTCCATTTCCTCTAGGTTTTCACATTTGTTAGAGTACAGTTTTTTATAGTATTCTGTTATGATTCTTTTAATTTCAGTTGGGTCTGTTGTGATACTGTCCATCTCATTTCTTATTCAGGTTATTTGCTTCCTCTCCTGTTTTTCTTTTGTCAGTTTGGCCAGTGGTTTATCAATTTTGTTGATCTTTTCAAAGAACCAGCTTTTGGTCTTGTTAACTCTTTCAATTGTTTTTCTATTCTCTATTTCATTTAATTCTGCTCTAATTATTATTTCCTTTCTTCTGGCACCTGAAGGCTTCTTTTGCTGCTCTCTTTCTGCTTGTTCAAGTTGTAGGGTTAATGTTTTGCTTATGGCCCTTCCTTCTTTTTGGATGTGTACTTTTATTGCTATAAACTGACCTCTGAGCACTGCTTTTGCTGTGTCCCAGAGGTTCTGGTAGGATGTGTTTCCATTCTCGTTTGATTCTATGAATTTCTTTATTCCATCCTGAATTTCTTCCATAACCCAGTAGTTTTTGAGCAAGGTGTTGTTCAGTTTCCATGTGTTTGGTTTATTTTCTTTGCTTTTTCTGTTACTGATTTCTACTTTTATGGGTTTATGGTCAGAAAAGATGCTTTGTAATATTTCAGTGTTTTGGATTCCATTAAGGCTTGCTTTATGGCCTAATATGTGGTCTATTCTGGAGAATGTTCCATGTATGTTGGAAAAGAAAGTATACTTGGCTGCTGTTGGGTGGGGTGTTCAGTGTATGTCCCTGAGATCAAGTTGGTTGATTGTAGCATTTAGCTCTTCCGTGTCTTTCTCAAGCTTCTTTCTGGATGTTGTGTCCTTCACTGAAAGTGGTGTGCTGAAGTCTCCTACTATCATTGTGGAGCTGTCTATCTCTCTTTTCAATGCTGTTGAGTTTGCTTTTTGTATTTTGGAGACCTGTCATTGGGTGCATAAATATTTATTATAGTTATGTCCTCCTGGTGTATTGACCCTTTAATCATTATATAGTGTCCTTCCTTATCCTTTGTGGTGGATTTTACTTTAAAGTCTATTTTGTCAGAGATTAATATTGCCACTTCTGCTCTTCTTTGAGTGTTGTTTGCTTGATATATTTTTTCCATCCTTTGAGTTTTAGTTTGTTTGTGTCTTTAAGTCTAAGGTGTGTCTCTTGTAGGAAGCATCTAGATGGATCGTGTTTATTTTTTATCCAAACTGCCACTCTTTTTCTCTTTATTGGTGCATTTAGTCCATATACATTCAGCGTAATTATTGATAGGTATGAGTTTAGTGCTGTCATTTTGATGTCTTTTTTGTGTGTGTGTTGTTGACAGTTTCTTTGTTTCACTTAATTTTCTGTGTTGAGTCATTTTTCTTTATGTATTTTCTTTTCATCTTTTTTATTGTTGTTGATTTTGTATTTGCTGCATCTCTACGTTTTTCTTGTTTTTTATTTTGATGTGTAGGATTGTTAGTTTCCTTTGTGGTTACCTTAATATTTACCCCTATTTTTCTAAGGTTAAATCACTCTTTTATTTCTTTATATCACCTCTCCATATGAAAGATCTATGACTATATTTTTTAGCTCCTCTTTTTTGTTTTAATATTGTCATCTTTTACTTATTGACATCTCTGTTTCCCTATTTTCAGTGTTTTAGCTTTGATTTATTTTTGTGACTTCCATATCTGGGTTGATATCCGGTTGCTCTGTCCTGTGTTCTTGTCCTGGTTGTTATCTGATGTTATTGATTTTCTAACCAGAGGACTCCCTTTAGTATTTCTTGTAATCTTGGTTTGGTTTTTGCAAATTCCCTAAATTTCTGTTTATCTGGAAATGCCCTAATTTTGCCATCATGTTTGAGAGACAGTTTTGCTGGATATATAATTCTTGGCTGGCAATTGTTTTCCTTCAAGGCTTTATATATGTCGTGTCATTGCCTTCTTGCCTGCATGGTTTCTGCTGAGTAGTCCAAGCTTAGTCTTAGTGACTCTCCTTTGTAGCTGACTTTTCTTTTATCACTAGCTGCTCTTGAAATTCTCTTATCTTTGTTTTTGGCAAGTTTGATTATAATATGTCTTGGTGACTTTCTTTTGGGATCTACCTTATGTTTGGTTTGATGAGCATCTTGGATAGATATCTTGTCATCTTTCACGATATCAGGGAAGTTTTCTGCTAACAAATCTTCAACAATTCTCTCTGTATTTTCTGTTATCCCCCCCACCCCGTTCTGGTACTCCAATCACTCATAGATTATTCCTCTTGATATAGTCCCACATAATTCTTTGGGTTTCTTAATTTTTTTAAATCCTTTTATCTGAGTTTTCCTCAAATAAGTTGGTGTCAAGTGCTTTTTCTTCAATCTCACTAATTCTGATTTCCATTGCCTCAATTCTGCTCCTATGACTTTCTCTTGAATTGTCTAATTCTGAAATTTTATTGTTAATCTTCAGATTTCTGATTGCTGTCTCTCTGTGGATTCTTGCACCCTATTAAATTTGTCATTATGCTCTTCTCTAATCTTCTTAAGTTCCTCTATTGCTTGGTCTACATTTTACCTGATTTCCTTCCTGATTGCTTGAAAAGTTCTGTATATTAATCTTTTGTATTCCACCTCCGGTAATTCTAAGAAATTCTCTTCCTCCGGAAAATGTCTTGATTCTTTGTTTTAGGAGCTTGCTGAAGCCATCATGGTCTGCCTCTTTATGTGTCTTGATATTGACTGTTGTCTCCGATCCATCAATAACTTATTATATTTATTTATTTTATGTTTGCTTACTGTGTCCTAGCTTCTTGTTTTATTTTGTTTTGATATGCCCATATAGGCTGTCCATGTGAGCTAGTTTGATTATTGGCACCTTTGAAGCTCCAACGTCCTGTCACCAGGTGGTTAGAGCTGTTACTAAGTATGTGAGCCCAGGAGTCTGTTTACTTTCCTTGTATGTATTCAGCTCAGTTGTCCAAGTAGTTGGTCGCCAAGTGTGTGGTGCACACTCTCACCTACCATCCTAGACTGGCAGAGGTGATTGGTGTAGGTACAGGTATCTGGCTACAATAGGGGGTCACACGCCGAGCAAGGCAGGGGGCTGATGGCTGCCCCTGGGTGTCTGCAGGGAAAGCATGTCCCTGTTCCCTAGAGTGCATAGGTGGGTGGGTTTTGCATCTGGACTATGAGCATCCAATGCTGTTGGCTGTAAGGACTAGGGGGCACCACTTATTCTTTGACACCTGTCACTGGTGGCTAGGTGGCATGGGTGGAGCCACCAGTCATCAGGCCCCTGATTTGGGAAGGTGAGGACCCTGCTTAATGGACAGAGCAGTGTCAAATGTCATGAACCCACCACTTCACCATACGGCTGATACAGTTGAAGTTAGGCTTCAGGTATATACCCTGTTGTACTGTGGTAATGAAAGCCTACACTGTTGAAATGGGCCCACATATGTCTATACAGGGGTGAAAGGCATTCAAAGTCCATGGACCCCTTATGCCTGTGCCTAGGTAAAGGAGCTGTGCCTGCCCTGAGTTCCTGGCTTAGGGGAGCTGGCAGATTATCTTTTCCTGTTGTTATTTTGTTCCCTTTCCAAGGCCAGGAGAATGGCTTAGGGCACATGATGGGTCCCACTTCTGGCCCAGGGGACTCGGCAATCACTGAAGCCGCCCCCGACCCAGTGCAGAGTGGGGAGGGTGCAGGTAAATGGGAGAGGGGTTTTTCCCAAAGGGGGTGTTTTTTGATCCATGCAGTAGGTCAGATGCAAGTACTTAATCTTTTGCCAATTGAGCACTGCTTTTCACTGGTTCTAGAGGTGTGAGTAGACTATCTGCTGCTTGGTCTCTCCTGATGTGGAAAACGCCTCACAAGTGCCACTTCTTACCTCACCGAGCATGCCAGCCTATCTGGCCTGAAGGGTGCTGGCTCCCACCGTGTCAGGCCTGGCAACTCCTCGCTGCTTTGGAACCATCTCTGCCTCCCCCTGCCACTCAGTCTGATTCCTCAACTTAGCTTTTGATGTTCAGGGCCCCTAGATTTTCATATATAATTGATTCACTTGTTTTTTCTGGTCTTTGTTGTAAGAGGGACCACAGGAAGCATGTGACTGCTCTGCCATCTTGGCCCCGCCTCCCCTAGTCACTCACTTTTAAGACCCTAGACTTGGTGCTTTATTTGTGGGGCCATGCTTGTGGGGCCAACCCATCACAGAATACACCATGTTGTCTCCACTTCCTGCCTTCTTCCCTGCCTAGTTTTTGCCTATCATGACTAGAAGGCTTCTTGGATTTACAAAGAATGGCGTGAGTTGGAGAAGCCACTGGAAGCAATGATTATAGCATTCTTGTTTATTTCACATAGTCCAATTTAAGGCAAAAGAGAATAATACCCATGTTTCCCCCACATTTGTCAGTTTGTCGTACTGTGGTGACTTGCATGTTGCTGTGGTACTGGAAGCTGTACCACCAGTATTTCAAATACCAGCAGTGTCACCCAGGGTGGACAGGCTTCAGCGGAGCTTTCAGACTATGACACTCTAGGAAGAAGGGCCTGGCAGTCTATTTTGAAAAAAATGGCCAGTTAAAACCTTATGAATAGCAACAGAACATTGTCTGGCATAGGACTGGAAGATGAGCTCCTCAGGTTGGAAGGCACTCCAGATATGACTGGGGTAGTGCTGCCTCCTCAAAGTAGAGTCGACTTCAGTGGCATGGATGGAGTCAAGCTTTCAGGACCTTCATTTGCTGGTGTGACACGACTCATAATGAGAATAAACAGCTGCAGACATCCATTAAAAATCAGAACATGGAATGTGTGAAGTATGGATCTAGGAAAATTGGACATCCTCAAAAATGAAATGGACCACATAAAGATCAACATCCCAGGCATTGGTGAGCTGAAATTAACTGGTATGGGCCATTTTGAATCGGACAATCATATCATCTACTATGCTGGGAATGACAAATTGAAGAGGAATGGCGTCACATTCACAGTCAAAAAGAACATTTCAAGATCTATCCTGAAGTACAGTGCTGTCAGTGATAGCATGATATCCATACGCATACAAGGAAGACTAGTCAATACGACTATTATTGAAATTTATGCACCAACTCACTAATGTCAAAGATGAGGAAATTGAAGATTTTTCCCAATTTCTGCAATCTGAAATTGATCAAACATGTAATCAAGATGTATTGATAATTACTGGTGATTGGAATGGGAAAGTTGGAAACAAAAAAGAAGGATTGGTAGTTGGAAATAGGGCCTTGGTTATAGAAATGATGACGGAGATTGCATGATAGAATTTTGCGAGACCAGTGACTTCTTCATTGCAAATACCTTTTTCAACAACATAAATGATGACTATACACATGGACCTCACCAGATGGACTACACAGGAATCAGATCGACTACATCTGTGGAAAGACATGATGGAGAAGCTCAATATCATCAGTCAGAACAAGGCCAGGAACTGACTGTGGAACAGACCATCAATTGTTCATATGTAATGAGAGCCAAAATATGACCTTGAGTATATCCCACTTGAATTTAGAGACTATCTCAAGAATAGATTTGAGGGGACATCATACCATCAAGAAAGCAGTGCCGGAGCAGGGCGTGTCCTTTGGACTGGGGTCCCTGCACTGAGAAGCTCCTAGTCTGGGGGAACATTGATGAGAGGGCTGACAGAGAGAAAAAGCCTTCCCCTGGAACTGACACCCTGAATTTGTACTTTCAGCCTACTTAGACAGTGAGGAAATAAACTTCTCTTCGTTAAAACCATCCACTTGTGGTATTTCTGTTATGGCAGCACTAGATAACTAAGACAGAATTTGGTACTGAGAGAGTGGGGTGCTGCTGTAAGATACCTAAAATGTAGAAGCGGTTTTAAAACTGTGAGTGGATAGACGTGGGGCAGTGATAGAGAATCGGCAGCAGCAGAGAAGCGGCAGCAGCAGAGAAACAACAGCAGCAGAACCAGGAGACCGGTGAAAGACGGTGCTGGAACCGACCCACAGAGTGGGAGAGCTGAGTACCTGTGTGCAGGAGGCTTCCTGGAGGAGTGGGGTGCCTCTGGGCATTTATACCGGTGGAGCTAGGCTTGCCGACCCACGGAGCGAGAGAGCTGAGTGTCTGGGTGCACGAGGCTTTCTGGCGGAGTGGGGTGCCTCTGGGCACTTATACCAGAGGAGCTTCTGAGCTTTGGAACACTTGCCCCAGCAGGGCAGATGTGGGCATGAGGCCTGAGGGCCGAGAGGCCATAGGAAGCAGAAGCTGAAGAGACAAGGGACACAAGAAGCTGAGCTGCTTCAGCCTCAAAAGGTATGGCCATGACCTCAGAGGTTTCAAAGGGTGCAGCCATGGCCTCTGGTGTTTCTAAGGGTGGAGTTGTCACTCTGATGGTCTAGGAGAATGGTGTGCCTAAAGCTAAGGGAGCAGAGTTGCCATCCCAGTGGGCCTGGAAGGTGGAGCTGAAGCCCAGGGCCGAGGGGCCTCCACGCAGAATCCAGAGACTGTGGCCAATACCTAGAGTCTGGAGGGCAGGGCCGTTGTGTAAATTGTCTCAGAGAACAGAAGATTATTTTCAAAGCCTTGAGGGCTAATGTAATGTGTTCTGCTGACTTGCTTGGTGCCTGTTATCACGTCTTTTCCTCTAGTTTCTCCCATTTGTAATGGAAATGTCTAGCTTGTGCCTGTTCTGCCATTGTACCTTTGGAAGCAGATAACTTGTATTGTAGATTTCACAGATGAAGAGGAATTTTTGGATTTTGGACTTGGAGTTAAGACTTTTGCTATGATGTGATGGGGTGAATATGTTTTCCATGTTGCAAGGATGTGATTTTTGGGGGGCCAAAGGGTAGAATGTCATGGTTTGAATTATGGCCCCCAAAAAATGTACGTATCAGTTTGGCTGGGCCATTATTCCTGGTACTGTGTGATTTTCCTATATGTTGTAGATCCTGCCTCTATGATGTTAATGAGGGAGGATGGGTGGCAGTTGTGTTAGTAAGGCAGGACTGGATCTACAAGATTGGATTGTGTCCTGAGGCAGTCTCTTAAGATATAAAAGACAGAAGTGAGCAGTGAGACAGAGGGACCTCATACCATCAAGAAAGTAGTGCTGGGAGCAGGGCGGATCCTTTGGACTGGGGTCCCTGCGCCGAGAAGCTCCTAGTCCAGGGGAACATTGATGAGAAGGCCGACAGAGAGAAAAAGCCTTCCCCTGGAGCTGATGCCCTGCATTTGGACTTTTAGCCTGCTTTGACGGTGAGGAAATAAACTTCTTCTCATTAAAACCATCCACTTGTGGTATTTCTGTTATGGCAGCACTAGATAACTAACACAGTGAATAACATTGAACACATACTGTTGAAATGAATATTTTTCCCACTGGTACATTTGTAATAAGCTACAATCTCAGAAGAACATCTGTACTATGGAAACACCATGTATAGAATGTTGAGGTCATGGTATGTTAGATCTGTTTCCAAAGTCATAGTTTTCTTCGTAACAAGTGACATACCAATGTCAACTTCATTCTGTACCTAACAGCTACACATCTATTATTGTTTTGACCCTACAATAAAATTTTCTTATGACAATGCCAAAAAAAGAATAGATTTGACACATTGAACACCAGTGACTGAAGATCAGATGAGTTGTGGAATGACATAAAGGACATCATATATGAAGAAAGCAAAAGGTTGTTAAAAAGACAGGAAAGAAAGAAAAGACCAAAATTGATATCAGAAGAGACTCTGAAACTTGCTGTAAAGTGAAGAAACGATGAAATAAAAAAGCTGAACAGAAGTGTTGTGGGTTGAATTGTGTCCCAAAAATGTGCATCAACTTGGCTGTGTCATGATTCTCAGTATTGTGTGATTGTCCACCATTTTGTCCTCTGATGTGATATTCTTGTGAGTTGTAAATCCTACCTCTATAAGGTTAATGAGGCAGGATTAGAGGCAGTTATGTTAATGAGGCAGGACCCAGTCTACAAGATTAGGTTGTGTCTTGAGTGAATCTCTTTTGAGGTATAAAAGAGAAGCCAGATGGGGGGACCTCATGCCACCAAAAATGAAGAACCAGGAGGGGAGCACATCCTTTGGAACTGGTCCTTGCACTGAGAAGCCCATAGACCAGGGGAAAATTTATGACAAGGACTTTTCCCCCAGATCTGACAGAGAGAGAAAGCCTTTCCCTGGAGCTAGCACCTTGAATTCGGACTTCTAGCCTTTCTCTTTGTTGAAGCGATCCATTTGTGGTATTTCTGTTATAGCAGCACTGGATAACTAAAACAGAATATGGTACTGGAAGAGTGGAATGCTGCTCTAACAGACACCTAAAATGTGGAATCAGTTTTGAAACTGAATGGGTAGAGGCTGGAGGAGTTTTAAAGTAGCCTAATGGTTAAAGCCTAGATTGTCTTGAAGAGACTGTTGATGGAATTATGGACATAAAAGACAATTACGGTGGGCACTCAGGAGGAAGTGAGCAGAGCTGGTACACTGTAGACTTTGCAGATGACGAGAAGCAGCGGCAGATAAATGGCAGCAGCAGAACCAGGTTACCAGCATGAGATAGTGCTAGAGCTGACCCACAGAGCAAGAGCTGAGTGCCTTTGTGCAGGTGGCTTCCTGGCATAGTAGGGTGCCACCGAGTACCTATTGGTGAAGCTAGGCTTGCCGACCCATGGAGCAAGAGAGCTGAGTAGCTTCTGGCCGAAGTTTTCTTGTGGAGTAGGGTGCCTCCAGACAGTTATCAGTGGAGCTACAGAGCTTTGGAACACTTGCCCCACCAGGACAGATGCGGGCAGTGAGGCCCAAGGAGCTAAGAGGCCAAGAAACCAAGAAGAACAAGCTGAAGAGACAAGGAACACAGGAAGCAGAGCTGCCTTAGTCTCAAAGGATAAGGCCATGACTTCTGGGGTCTCAAAGGGTGGAGTCGCCGCTCAGATGGACTAGGAGAATGGGGCTGCCCAAATTCAAGAAATCAGACTGCCGTTCTAGTGGGCCTGGAAGGCAGAGCTAAAGCCCAGGGCTGAGGGGCCTTCACTCAGAATCTAAAGAGTGTGGCCAATACCTAGAGTCTGGAGGGCAAGGCCATTGTCTAAATGGCCACAGAGAACAGGGGATTATTTTTAAGCCTTGAGAGCTAATGTAATTTGTTCTGCCGACCTACTTGGTGCCTGTTATCCCTTCTCTCCTTCCCATTTCTCCCATTTGTAATGGAAATGTCTACTTTGCACCTGTTCTACCATTGTACTTTGGAAGCAGATAACTTGTATTCTCGATTTCAAAGATGAGGAATTTTTGGATTTTGGACTTGCAGTTAAGACTTTTGCTATGCTTTGATGGGGTGAATGTGTTTCACATGTCACAGGAACATGAATTTTGGGGGGCCAAATGGTGGAATGTTATGGATTGAAATGTGTTCCCCCAAAATGCGTGTCACCCTGGCTAGGCCATGATTCCCAGTATTGTGTGATTGTCCACCATTTTGTCATCTGATGTGATTTTCCTGTGTGTTGTAAATCCTACCTCTGTGATGTTAATAAGGCAGGAGTAGAGGCAGTTATGTTAATGAGGCAGCATTCAATCTACAAGATAAGGTTGTGTCTTGAGTCAATCTCTTTTGAGATATAAAAGAGAGAAGCCAGCCAAGAGAGAGGGGGACCTCATGCCACCAAGAATGAAGAACCAGGAGAGGAGCATGTCCTTTGGAACCGAGGTCCCTGCACTGAGAAGCTCATAGACAAGGGAAAGATTGATGACAAGGACCTTCCCCCCAGAGCCAACAGCTCCCTTGGAGCTGGCATCCTGAATTCAGACTTCTAGCCTCCTAGGCTACGAGAGAATAAATTTCTCTTTGTTGAAGCATCTATTTGTAGTATTTCTGTTATAGCAGCACTAGATAACTAAGACAAGAAAATTTCAAAGGGCGCCTCCAGAAGACAAGTAAAATATTATAATGAAATGTGCAAAGACCTGGAGTTAGAAAACCAAAAGGGAAGAACACACTCAGCATTTCTCAAGCTAAAAGAACTGAAGAAAAAATTCAAGCCTTGAGTTGAAGGATTCTACAGGGAAAATATTGAACGATGCAGGAAGCATCAAAAGAAGATGGAAGGAATACACAGAGTCACTGTACCAAAAAGAATCGGTCGATGTTTAACCACTTCAGGAAGTAACATGATCAATAACCTATGGTACTGAAGGAAGAAGTCCAAGCTGTGCTGAAAGAAATGATGAAAAACAAGGCTCCATGAATTGATCGAGTACCAACTGAGATATTTCAAGAAATGAATGCAGCACTGGAGGTACTCACTTGTCTATGTCAAGAAATGTGGAAGACACCTTTCTGGCCAACCAGCTGGAAGAGATCCATATTAGTGCCCCTTCCAAAGAAAGGTAATCCATCAGAATGCAGAAATTGATGAACAATATCATTAATATTACACACAAGTAAAATTTTGCTGAAGAACTTTCAAGAGCAGTTGCAATAGTACATCAACAGGAAACTGCCAGAAGTTCAAGCTAGATTCAGAAGAGGAGTAGAATGAGAGATATCATTGCTGATGTCAGATGGACCTTGGCTAAAAGCAGAGAATATCAGAAAGATGTTTACATGTGTTTTATTGACTATGCAAAGGCATTCCACTGTGTGACTCATAACAAATTATGGATAATATTGCAAAGAATGGCAATTCCAGAACACTTAATGTGCTCATGAGGAACCTGAGACCAAGAGACAGACACAATAAGGAGATATTGTGTGGTTTAAAATTAGGATAGGTGTGTGTCAGGGTTGTATCCTATCACCATACTTATTCAATCTGTATGCTGAGCAAATAGTCCCAGAAGCTGGGCTATATGAAGAAGAACGCAGCATCAGGATTGGAGGAAGATATGTTAACAGCCTGCGATATGCAGATGACACAACTTTGCTTGCTGAAAGTGAAGAGGACTTGAAGCACTTACTGATGAAGATCAAAGACTACAGCCTTCAGTATGGATTACACTTCAACATAAAGAAAATAAAAGTCTTCACAACTGGACCAGTAAGCAACATCATGATAAATTAAGAAAATATTGAAGTTGTCAAGGATTTCATTTTTTTTATTGTACTTTAGATAAAGGTTTACAGAACAAATAGTTTCTCATTAAACAGTACATGTATTGTTTTATGACAATGGTTAACAACCCCACAACATGTCAACACTCTCCCTTCTTGACCTTGGGTTCCCTATTACCAGCTTTCTTGTCCCTTCCTGCCTTCTAGTCCTTGCCTTGGGCTGTTGTGCCCCATTAGTCTCATTTTGGTTTATGGGGCTGTCTAATCTTTGGCTGAACAATGAACCTCGGGAGTGACTTCATTACTGAGCTAAAACGGTGTCCGGGGGCCATACTCTCGGGTTTCTCCAGTCTCTGTCAGACCAATAAGTCTGGTCTTTTTTGTGAGTTAGAATTTTGTTCTACATTTTTCTCCAGCTCTGTCTGGGACCCTCTTTTGTGACCCCTGTCAGAGCAGTCAGTGGTGGTAGCCAGGCACCATCTGGTTGTGCTAGAGTCAGTCTGGTGGAGGCCATGGTAGTTGTGGTCCATTAGTCCTCTGGACTAATCTTTCCCTTGTTATCTTGTTTTCTTCATTCTCCCTTGCTCCCGAAGGGGTGAAACCAGTGAAGTACCTTAGGTGGCTGCTCACAGGCATTTAAGACCACAGATGCTACTCACCAAAGTAGAATGTAGAACATTTTCTTTATAAACTGTGTTATGACAGTTGAGCTAGATGTTCCCCAAGACCATGGTCTCCACATCCCTCAACCCAACAATTTGGTCCCTCAGGGAGCCAGATGTGTCTATGGAGCTCCCATGACCTTGCCTTATACAAGTTGTGCTGGCTTTCCAAATATTGTGTACTGGCTTACCCTCCACCAAAGCTACCACTTATCTATTGGCTATTTAGTATTTCTCCCCCAACCCCTCCCATCCCTCGTAACCAATAAAGATTGTTTCTTTTTGTGTGTAAACTTTTTCATGAGTTTTTACAGTAGTGGTCTCATGCAATATTTGTCTTTTTGTGATAGACTTATTTCACTCAGGATAATGTCTTCCAGTTTCATCCATGTTTATGAGATGCTTCACAGATTCATCATTGTTCTTTATTGTTGCATAATACTCCATCATGTGTATGTACCATAGTTTATTTATCCATTCATCTGTTGATGGGCATCTAGGTTGTTTCCATCTTTTTGCTATTGTGAACAATGGTGCAGTGAACATGGGCGTGCATATGTCTATTCATGTGATAGCTCTTATTTCTGTCGGATATATTTCTAGGAGTGGAATTGCTGGATCTTATGGTGTTTCTGTTTCTAGCTTTCTAAGGAAGTGCCGTATCATTTTCCAAAATGATTGTATCATTTTGCATTCCCGCCAGCAGTGCATAAGAGTTCCAGTCTCCTTGCAGCCTCTTCAACATTTGTTATTTCTAGTTTTTTAGATTCTTGCCAGTAATGCCAGGGTAAGATGGTATTTCATTGTGGTTTTAATTTGCATTTCTCTAATGGCTAGTGATCGCGAGCATTTCCTCATGTGTCTGTTAGCCGCTTGACTGTCTTCTTTGGTGAAGTGTCTGTTCATTTCCTTTGCCCATTTTTTGGTTGGATTATTTGTCTTTTTGTTGTAGAGGTGTTGGATGTTCTTGTAGATGTTAGAGATTAGACCTTTGTCTGACTTGTATTGTCCAAAAATTTTTTCCCAGTCTAGGTTCTCTTTTCACTCTTTTGGTGAAGTCTTTTGATGAACATAAGTGTTTAATTTTTAGAAGATCCTAGTTATCTAGCTTATCTTCTGGAATTTATGTGTTATTGGTTATGGTTTGTATCCTGTTAATACCGTGTATTAGGGCCTTTAGCGTTGGTCTTATTTTTTCTTCTATGAACTTTATAGTTTTTTGATTTTATATTTAGGTCTTTGATCCATCTTGAATTAGTTTCTGTATATGGTGTGAGGTATGGGTCCTGTTTCATTTTTTTGAAGATGGGCATCCAGTTTTGCCAGCACCATTTGTTAAAAAGACTGTCTGTTCTCCATTTGATGGACTTGGGGCCCTTGTCGACAATCAGGTGACCGTAGGTGGGTGGATTTACATCTGGGTTCTCAATTCTGTTCCATTAGTCAATGCACCTGTCGTTGTACCAGTACCAGGCTGTTTTGACTACTGTAGCTGTATAGTAGGATCTGAGGTCAGGTAGTGGGAGCCCTCCAACTTTACTCTTCTTCTTCAATAATGCTTTACTTATCTGGGGCTTCTTCCTCTTCCATATAAAGTTAATGATTAGTTTTTCCATCTCCTTAAAGAATGTTGTTGGTATTTGGATTGACATTGCATTGTATTTGTAGATTGCTTTGGGTAGAATTGTCATTTTCACAATGTTGAGTCTACTTATCCATGAGCATGGTATGTTTTTCCATTTATGTAGATCTCTTTTGGTTTATTGCAGTAGTGTTTTGTAGTTTTCTTTGTATAGTTCTTTTACATCCCTGGTTAGATTTAAGTATTTTATTTTTTTAGGGGCTATTATAAATGGTATTGTTTTCCTGATTTCCTTTTAATCATTCTCTTTATTGGTATATAGGAATCCAACTGAGTTTTGTATGTTTATCTTGTATCCTGCTACTCTGCTGAATCTTTGTTAGTTCCAGTAGTTTTCTAGTGGAGTCTTTTGGGTTTTCTATGTATAGAATCATATCATCCACAGACAGGGACAGTTTAACTTCTTCATTACCAATTTGGATGCCCTTTATTTCTTTTTCTTGCCTTATTGTTGTAGCTAGGACTCCCAGCACAATGTTAAATAGGATTGGAGATAAAGGGCATCCTTGACTTGTTCCTATTCTCAAGAGGTATGTTTTCAGCCTCTCTCCATTAAGAATGATGTTGGCCATTGGTTTTGCATAGATGCTCTTTATTATGTTGAGAAATTTTCCTTCTATACTTATTTTATTGAGTTTTTATCAGGAATGGGTGTTGGACTTTGTCAAATGCCTTTTCTGTGTCAACTGAGATGATCATGTGATTCTTTTCTTTCCTTTTATTTATGTAGTGGATTGTGTTGATTGATTTTCAAATGTTGAACCATCCTTGCATACCTGGTATGAATCCTACTTGGTCGTAGTGTATTTTTTTTTTTTTATATGATGCTGAATTCTGTTGGCTAGAATTTTGTTGAGAATGTTTGCATCTATATTCATGAGAGATATTGGTCTGTAATTTTCTTTTTTTGTGGCATCTTTGCCTGGTTTTGGTATCAGGGTTTTGCTGGCTTCGTAGAATGAATTCAGAAGTGTCACTTCCTTTTCTATGTTCTGAAACAGTTTGAGTATACTGGTATAAGATCTTTTCTGAACGTTCGGTAGAATTCTCCAGTGAAGGCATCTGGGCCAGGGTTTTTTGTTGTTGTTGTTGGGAGTTTTTTTTTTTTTTTTATTACCTTTTCAATCTCTTCTCTTGTTATGGGTCTGTTCAGATTTTCAACATCACTTTGTGTTAGTTTGGGTAGATAGTCTGTTTCTAGAAATTTATCCATTTCCTCTAGGTTTTCAAATTGATTGGAGTACAGTTGTTCATAATACTCTGTTATGATTCTTTTTATTTCAGTTGGGTCTGTTGTAATGTCCCCCATTTCATTTCTTATTTTGGTTATTTGCATCCTCTCCTGTTTTTCTTTTGTCAGTCTGGCCAGTGGTTTGTCGATTTTGTTGATTCTTTCAAAGAACCAACTTTTGGTTTTGTTGATTCTTTCTATTGTTTTTCTATTCTCTATTTCATTTATTTCTGCTCTGATCTTTATTATTTCCTTTCTTCTAGTGGCTGTGGGCTTTTTTTGCTGTTCTCTTTCTATTTGTTCGAATTGTGTAGTTAGTGTTTTGATTTTGTCCCTTTCTTCCTTTTGATGTGTGCATCTATTGCTATAGATTGTCCTCTGAGGACTGCCTTTGATGTGTCCCAAAGGTTTTCATATGATGTGTTTTCATTCTCATTAGATTCTGGAAATTTTTTCATTCCATCTCTGATTTCTTCTATTACCCAGTGGTTTGTAAGCAGGGTGTTATTCAGTTTCCATGTAATTGATTTTTTTTCCTTGCTCTTTCTGTTGTTAATTTCTACCTTGACGGCGTTGTGGAAGATGCTTTGTATTATCTCAGTGTTTTGAATCTTGTTGAGGATTGCTCTGTGGCCTAAGATGTGGTCTATTCTGGAGAACATTCCGTGTGCATTGGAAAAGAATGTGTACTTTGCAGATGTTGGGTGGAGTGTTCTATATATATCTGTGAGGTCAAGTTGGCTGATTGTGGCCTTTAGGTCTTCTATATCTTCGTTGAGTTTCTTTCTAGATGTTCTGTCTTTTACCAAAGGAAGTCTCCTACTATTATTGAAGTCTCCTACTATTATTGTGGAACTGTCAATTTCTCTTTTCCATGCTGTTAGAGTTTGTTTTGTGTATTTGGGAGCCCTGTCGATGGGTGTGTAGATGTTTATTATGGTTATGTCTTTATAATGGATCATCCCCTTAAGCATTATATAGTGTCCTTCTTTGTCTTTTATGGTGGATTTTGTTTTAAAGTCTATTTTATCTGAGATTAGTATTGCCACTCCTGCTCTTTTTTGGTGGGTGTTTGCTTGATATATTTTTTCCATCCTTTGATTTTTAATAAATTCACATCTTTGTTTCTAAAGTGTGTCTCTTGTAGACAGCATGTTGATGGATCCTGTTTTTTTTATCCATTCTATCACTCTCTGTCTCTTTATGTGTGCATTTAGGCCATTAACATTCAGTGTAATTACTGATAGATGTGAGTCTATTGCTGTCATTTTGTAGTGCTTTTTTTGTGGTGCTGACATTTTCTTTGGTCCTCTTACTCTCCTGTGCTGAATTCCTCTCGTTTGTTATTTTTTTTAATTTCTTTTGTTTTTGTAGATTTTGTTTTTAGTGAGACTTTAAGTTTTTCTTCTTTATTTTGATGAGTAGGTTTGTTAACTTTCTTTGTGGTTACCTTGAAATTTACCCTTATCTTCCTAGGTTTGAACCAGTCTATTATTACTTGGTATCACCTTGCCTTCCTCTCCATTAGAAGGCTCTATGCCTACACCGTTTAGTCCCTATTTTATTGCTTGGATGTCATTTTCCTTTACAAATTACCCTCTCTTGTTTCCTGTTGTAATTCTTTTCGTTTTGGATAGTCCTTAAGAGTTCATTTCCTAGGTTGGTATCTGGTTGGTACAATCCTGTGTCCTAGATTCAGCCTGCGTCTGATGTTGTTTGTGCTCAGATTGAAGGACTCCCTTTAATAATTCTTGTAAGTTAGGTTTGGTTTTTACATAGTCTCTTAATTCTCGTTTATCTGGAAATGTCCTAATTTCACCATAATATTTGAACAAGAGTTTTGTAGGATATATTATTCTTGGCTGGCAATTTTTTTTCTTTCAAGGTTTTATATATGTCATCCCATTGCCTTCTTGCCTGCATTATTTCTGCTGAACCATCCAAGCTTAGTCTTATTGTTTCTCCTTTGTATGTGACTTTTCATTTTTCTCAAGCTTCTCTCAGGATTCTTTCTTTGTCTTTGGTTTTAGCGAGTGTGATTATGATATGCCTTGGTGATTTTCCTTTGGGATCTATCCTATATGGGGTTCATTGAGCTTCTTGGGTGGTCAGCTTTTCATCTTTCATTATATTGGGGAAGTTTTCTGTCAGCAGGTCTTCAATGATCCTGTCTGTGTTTTCTGTTTTCTCCCCCGTTCTGAAACTCTGATCACTCGCAAAGTTTTGCTTTTGATTGTATCCCACATAATTCTCAGGGTTTCTTCATTTTTCTGATTTTCCTCAGAGTTGTATCCAAGTGTTTGTCTTCAGTTTCACTGATTCTGTCTTCCATCTTTTCAAACCTGCTCCTCAGCCCTTCTATAACACTGTCCATTTCTGAAATCTTGTCGTTTATCTTTTGAATTTCTAATTGTTGTTTTTGTATGATTTCCTGTTGTGAATTTATTTTGTCATTTTTTTCCTGTATTATTTTCCTGAATTCTTTCATTTTTTAGTCTATATTTTCCATGAATTTGTCTTTTTTTTCCCCCTCATTTTTGTCTGCTTTTTGCTTCAACTCTTGGATAGCTCTGAATATTAGAGATTCGATCTCCCTGTCAGATAGTTCTAGTACCTTTTCTTCTACTGGAAAGTCATCTGGTGTTTTATTTTGTATGCCTACTGGAACCATCCTGTCCTGTTTTTGTATATGTTTTGATATTGTCTGCTGTCTTCAGGACATTCAGTAGTTATTTTCCTCATTTATTGATTGTAGATTTGTTTGTTTTGTCCTGCTTTTTTGTCTTATTTGGGTATGTCTGAGCAGGCGGGCTGTGCGTACTTTATTGTTTGCTCATCTGTGGGCATGATACTTTTCACCTCCTTCTCCAATGGGCAGGGTCAGTCGCTCAGGTATGGTATAGCAGGGCAGGTCTAGCTGAAGGGGAGTTGCTGGGATGGGTTGTTTGTGGCACGTATTAGGGCCGACAGGGCAGACTGGGAATCAGTGCAAGGCAGGTTCCGGCGGACCTTGCCTTTGCTGCTCAGGAGTATGATGTTCACTGCACAGTGCAGGTAGGCAGGAAGGAGGGGGGAGATTGTGTGGAGCTAAGATGGATATGGGAAAGAGGAGAGAGAGGAGAGAGGAATAGAAGCCAAAAACATACAAACAAAAAAAAGCATGCTAAGGGAGCTTGGCATTGGAGTGGAGAGATAAGAGACTGAGAAATGGAGAAAAACAAAAAGAAAAAAATGAGTGAAAGAAAAAAATTAATAATTGCAGGGATATGTGCCATTAAAATATGGATGTATAAAGGCCCATATGCTGCACAGCATGTTGAGACTTGTCCCCAACATGTTGAGACTTGTCACGACTTGTTTTTCCAAACCCGTTACTGATTGGCTTGTTTACCTGCGGTCCATTCTCTGTTGCCCGAAACTTACTGTTATTCACCCAACGCCCATTGTTCTGTGATTTGCTTCACTACTTGCTGTATTGACTATAAATAAACTCCTGGGACTGAAGCCGGGGTCAACTCCTCAGAGTGACCCTCCTTGGCCCCACTTCTCTGTTAGAGTTGTGTTTGGTTACTGTCTTCGCCGCCCCGACTATCATCGCCGCTGCGACAAATAATTTTAAAACTTAGGGAAAAAAGCCCCTAGGATCCCATGGGTGCGGCCACAAGGACTGGGGAAGTTGCTCCCAGGCTGTGAAGTACAGCCTGGCTAGAAAGGGTAGAGGTGTCACACATCACCAGGTGTTCAGGAGACAGGAAGAGAAGGTAAGTATAGAGAAATGAGAAACTGAGAAATGAAGAAAGACAAAAAGGGAAAAATAGAGAAATGAAAACAAAACAAGAAAAAAGAAATGCCTGCAGGGATCCCACTATGCGGCTGTGCAGACTAAGGAAGTAGCTCCCAAGCCACACAAGACTGTCGAAGGGGCTCCCAAGCTGAGAAAAGAAAAAGAAAACAAACAAACAGAAAGCAGCCCTGGGGATCCCACCAGCATGGCAGCACGGTCAGGAAGCAGTTCCACAGTCGAGTGGCATTTCACAGCCTTTCAGGATGAAGTAAAGATGGCACACAGAGTCAGGTATTTGAGAAAAAGGAGGGGAAGGTGGTGAGAGGTATGGAAGAAACCAAAAGAAGCAGAAAAAAGCAACACCAGCAACCAGTAAGTGGCACTCAGGAAGCCGGCCAGTGTGGGCGGGTGGAATCCAAGTGGCACAGAGATGAAGCCGGTGCCTCCCAGCCAAGAGACTGTAGCTGCAGGAAGCAGAGGAGGCCAAGTGGGGGTGAAGAAGGATGGGGGATGGGAAAGTGTATATCACTGGTTACCAGTTGTTCTGTCTCCTGCTGGGAGCACTGTGAAGCTGCTTTCCCGTACTCCTAGTTCACTCATCTCCGACAGAAATCCAAGATGGCGGATCCATGCTGCGCTGGCTGATAGAGCCCTCGGCATGTATCTCGCCTCACTGTCTGCTCTCTATCAGTTTCTTATTCTGTTCGGTGCTTGGCTGAGTTCTTTATCTCATTGTTTGATGCTTAGGGTTTCAGGATTGATGTTTGTCTCTGTTTGCCTTAGTTTTTTGGTCTTTGCTATGGCAGGACGGCATGGTGCTTCTGTCTGTAGCACCATGTTGCCAAGAAGTCCAAGGATTTCATTTTACTTGCATCCACAATCAACGTCCATGGAAGCAGCTGCCAAGAAATCCAACAACATATTGCATTGGGCAAATCTGCTGCAAAAGGCCTCCTTAAAGTGCTAAAAAGGAAAGATGTCACCTTGAGGGCTAACGTGGCCCTGACCCAAGCCATGTTATTTTCAATTGCCTCATATGCATGCAAAAGCTGGACAATGAATAAAGAAGACCAAAGAAGAATTGACTCCTTGAATTATGGTGTTGACGTAGAATATTGGATATACCACGGACTGCTAGAAGAACAAACAAATCTGTCTTGGAAGAAGTAGAGCCAGAATGCTCTTTAGAGGCAAGGATGGCGAGACTTCATCTCACATACTTTGGACATGTTATCAGGAGGGACAAGTCCCTGGAAAAGGACATCATGCTTTGTAAAGGAGGGGGTCAGTGAAAAAGAGGAAGACCCTCAATGGGATGGATTGACCACAGTGGCTGCAACAATGGACTCAAACAGCAATGACTGTAAAGACGACACAGGATCAGGCAGTGTTTTGTTGTACATAGGGTCGCTATGAGTCGGAAGTGACTTAATGGCACCCAACAACAACAGCAACTCATGTTTCTAACTGTTAAAGGCCATGGGTGTTTGTGTCAATGTACAAGTATAAAAGGAAGTACAGAGTTCCTTATTACTCCTTTTTTTGGGCAGGCTCTCTTTTATGAAGTGGAATCTGGATATGCCATGAACAGAAATCTCTATAGGATGATCTCTGTTTCCTTCTGCGTTTTATTGTGTCAGTTCCTTTCAAATTCTACTATTAGGCTGTCTGTTGGTCATAGTATATAGTGAAGTGACTTAATCTTTTTCTGCCTTCATTAATATTTTAGAGAAAAGTGGGGAGATGATTCATGTAAGTATAGTTATAAGCCATTTGGAACTAATGCTACTATTACACACCCAACTCTACATATATAGCTTTGATTTTCACTGTTTGGTATTAATATCCCCACTTTACAGGTGAGAAAACTAAGAGTTTAAATGGTCTGCTCAAGGCCACAGTTACATTAAAAGGCAAAACCAGCTTTGGAACTCGTATCTTTTGACTCAGAATCCAGTTTCTTTCTTGTACCTTCCATCCTCTTTGCCTTGAAATAAAGAAATGGAATCTGACCAGAAGAGCATTTGATAACTCCTTCCCCAACAGGGATTTTGCTGCTAAATATACATCAGCCCTGTGAATAACAGAGGGATTGTTACAAAAAAGATAAAGAAGGCAAAGTAGGCATTTTAACGGCTCTAGAAGTTGATGCCTTGAAATAAATCAGTCTTAAGCTAATAGCAAGTAGGCATGCTAACATATTAACCATAGTTTTCTTACTGGAAAATGTGGAAAGATAAAGCAATAACAGTGATCTGGTAAAATTTTATAAATGATCGTTTTTCAAAAGACTGTCAGAAATATGCTTTAATTTATTAATAAAGACCTCATCCTTTTGATAGAATTATGTGGTAAATATTTTGCAGTAATATTTATATACTGGTGACTTTATGATTGATTTGATTTAATATTTATTTTTGTACAGAGGGTATTTGAACATTAAACAGGAGAATTAGACATTCATGGCTTGTAGTGCTTCATCTCCAGAATTTTAGTTTGTGTATGCATTTATCTACAGTGAGAATTGATCACCTTGGTTTCCTATGTAAAATGACTTGCATTGTTTTCAGCCAAGAATAAGAGATCTTCAAATAAATTAGAAATAAATATTTTTCTCCTAGGCTTTTACTTGAACTTTATCGACGTTTTTTTCTATAGGAGCTACTCATCATTCACACCCATGTCACCAAACTGCTGATGTAAATCTTGTAAGTATTTAATAATATCACAATACACATCTTGGAATTTTATTTTCTCTGTTATTCTGGTGAGTAGCCTTCCTGCCAGAATTATACTCTATCTGATAGAGGGTTCTGGGTATAGTTTTCTAATAAGGAAAAGAAAGCGCTTAAGTATAGAAAGGGTTTAATGGGTGCTGTATTACAAAAAAAAAAAATTAAGCTTTTCTTTGGTTTCCATGTTGATATGATTATCATTTATTTGTTGTTTGTTTATTAATTCCCTGCTTCATTCCAAAAAGTACTTGTGACATATTACAATAATATATACCCGTATACCTGTTGCTGTTGAGTCGATTCCGACCCATAGCAACCCTATAGGACAGAATAGAATTCCCCATAGAGTTTCTATGGCTGTAAATCTTTATGGAAGCCTACTGCCACATCTTTTTCCCACAAAGCAGCTAATGGGTTCAAACCGCTGACCTTTCAGGTGGCAGCTGAGCACTTAATTACTGTGCCATCAGTGCTCCTTCAATAATACATACAATACAGTAAGATTTTAAAATCAAAAAGAAAGAAAGGAAAAAGAAGGAAGTCAGAGTGAAAGGAAAATAAAGGTAGAAACTGTATACATAATATATAAAGTTTCACCTTCAAGAATTTTCTCAGTCTTCTTGCCTTTGCTTTCTACATAGAAACCTTTTAGTAGATAACTAAATAAATATTTATGTAATGTTAACTGCAAAAATAATTGTTTCTATCAGTAGAAACAGCATAGCTAAACGTAGAGTAGCTGAAGTGAATGGAAGAAGTGATGAAGTAAAAGAGCTGAATGGAAGATTTCACGGACAGCTCAAGAAGACAAAGTAAAGTATTAAAATGAAATGTCCAAGGACCTGGAGTTAGAAAACCAAAAGGGAAGAACATGCTCATCATTTCTCAAGCTGAAAGAACTGAAGAAAAAATTCAAGCCTCAGGTTGCAATACTGAAGGATTCTACAGGGAAAATATTGAACAATGCAAGAAGCATCAAAAGAAGATGAAAGGAATACACAGTCACTGTACCAGAAAGAATTGGTTGACATTCAACCATTTCAGGAAGTAGCATATGATCAAGAACCTATGGTATTGAAGGAAGAAGTGCAAGCTGCGCTGGAGGGAATGGCAAAAAACAAGGCTCCAGGAATTGATGGCATACCAATTGAGATGTTTCAACAAATGGATGCACTGGAGGTACTCACTCATCTATGTTGCAACAGTACATCGACGGGAACTGCCAGAAGTTCAAGCCAGGTTCATAAGAGGACGTGGAATGAGGGATATCATTGCTGATGTCAGATGGATCTTGGCTGAAGGTAGAGAATATCAGAAAGATGAGTACCTGTGTTTTATTGACTATGCAAAGGCATTCAACCGTGTGAATCATAACAAATTATGGATAACATTGTGAAGAATGGGAATTCCAGAACACTTAATTGTGCTCATGAGGAACCTGTATATAGACGAAGAGGCAGTCATTCGAACAGAACAAGGGAATACTGCATGGGTCAAAGTCAGGAAAGTTGTGTGCCAGGGTTGTATTCTTTCACCATACTTATTCAATCTGTATGTTGAATAATCTGAGAAGCTGGACTATATGAAGAAGAATGTGGCATCATAATTGGAGGAAGACGCATTAACAGCCTGTGATATGCAGCTGACACAACTTTGCTGAAAGCAAAGAGGACTTGAAACATTTACCGATGAAGATCAGAAGACTACAGCCTTGAGTTTGGATTGCACCTCAAAGAAAACAAAAATCCTCATAACTGGACCAATAAGCAGCATTATGATAAATGGAGAAAAGATTGAAGTTGTCAAGGATTTCATTTTACTTGGATCCACAATCAACACCCATGGAAGCAGCTGTCAAGAAATCAGACAAGGAGGCAGGGCCAAGATGGCAGAGTAGTCAGACGCTTCTGGAGGTCCCTCTTACAATAAAGACCCAAAAAAACAAGTGAATCGATTATATATGACAGTCCAGGAGCCCTGAACATGAAAGGCAAATATGAGGAATCAGAAAAGTGGCAGGGGGAGGGAGAGACAGTTCAGAAGCAGCAAGTAGTTGCTAGACCTGACCCAGTAGGAGCCGGTGCCCTTCAGGCCGGATCAGCTCATGGTTCGTGGTGGGGAAAACAGCAGCACTTGGGAGGTGTTTTCCACATCAGGAGAGACCCAGCAGAGGACAGGCTCCTCGGCCATCCAGAACCAGTGAGAAACAGCTCTTGATCAGCAAAAAATTAAGTACTTGCATCTGGCCTACTGCATGGATCAAAAACACCCCTTTTGGGGAAAAACCTCTTTCCCATTTACCTCCCTGCTCCCTGCTCTGCACTGAGTCCGGGATGGCTTCAGCAACTGCCAAGTCCCTGGGCAATTGGAAGTAGGACCCATCACACACCATGAGTCATTCTCTCAGCCTTGGATAGGGAACAAATTAACAAACAGGGAAAAAATAATCTGCTGGCTCCCCTAAGCTAGGAACTCAGGGTAGGCACAGCTCCTTTGCCTAGGCACAGGCATAATGGGTCCACAGACTTTGAGTGCCTTTCCCCCTGCATAGACTTGTGTGGGTCCATTTCAGCAGTGCAGGCCCTCATTACCACAGTACAACAGGGTATATACCTGAAGTCTAACTTCAGTTGTTTCAGCTGTGAAGTGGCAGGTTCATGACATTTGACACTGCTCTGCCCATTAAGCACCTACCCACATCAGGGGCCTAAGGATTGCTGGCTCCACCCATGCCACCTAGCCACCTGCGAGAGGGGCCAAAGAATAAGTGGTGCCCACTAATTCTTACAGCCTACAGCACTTGGTGCGCATAGTCAAGCTGCACAACCCACCCACCTACATGGTCTAGGGAACAGGGACACACTTCCCTCCCAGACACTCAGGGGTGGCCATGGGCCCCCTGCCTTGCTCATCATGTGATCCCCTGCTGCACCTGGATGCCTCTGCCTACACCAATCACCCATGCCTCTCTAAGACTGTAAGTGAGAGCCTGCACCATATACTTGGTGGCCGACTACCTGGACACCTGAGCTGAATACATACAAGAGTTGTGGGTGGACTCCTGGGCTCACATACTTACTGGCAGGTCTGGCCACCTGATGGCAGGACGTTGGAGCTTCAGGGGTGCCAGTGATCAGGCTAGCTCAAAACAAAACAAGAAGCTAGGACACAGTAAGCAAAAATAAAAAAAAAAATACATATAATAACTTGTTGATGGCTCGGAGACAACAGTCAATATCAAATCACATAATGAGGCAGACTGTGATGACTTCCGAAAGCTGCCAAAACAGAGAATCAAGAAATTTTCCAGAGGAAGAGAATTTCTTGGAGTTACAAGAGGCAGAATACAAAAGATTAATATACAGAAATCTTCAAGATATCAGGAAGGAGGTCCGGCAAAATGTAGATGTAGCAGTAGAGGAACTTAAGAATATTAGAGAAGAGCATAATGACAAATTTAACAGGCTGCAAGAATCCATAGAGAGATAGCAATCAGAAATCCAGAAGATTAACAATAAAATTTCAGAATTATACAATGCAATAGAAAGTCATAGGAGCAGAACTGAGGCAATGGAAGTCAGAATTGGTGAGACTGGATATAAAGGATTTGACACCAACTTATCTGAGGAAAAATCAGATAAAACGATTTTTAAAAATGAAGAAACCCTAAGAATTATGTGGGATTCTATCAAGAAGAATAACCTACGAGTGATTGGAGTACCAGAACAGGGGGCATAACAGAAACTACAGAGAGAATTGTTGAAGATTTGTTGGCAGAAAACTTCCCTGGTATTGAGAAAAATGAGAAGATATCTATCCAAGATGCTCAGTGAACCCCACATAACATAGATCCCAAAAGAAAGTCACAAAGACATATTATAATCAAACTTGCCAAAACCAAAGATAAAGCGAGAATTTCAAGAGCAGCTAGGGATAAAAGAAAAGTCATCTACAAAGGAGAGTCACTAAGATTAAGCTTGGACTACTCAGCAGAAACCATGCAGGCAAGAGGGCAATGGCATGACATATATAAAGCCTTGAAGGAAAACAACTGCCAGCCAAGAATTATATATCCAGCAAAACTGTCTCTCAAATATGATGATGAAATTAGGGCATTTCCAGATAAACAGAAGTTTAGGGAGTTTACAAAAACCAAACTAAAATTACAAGAAATACTAAAGGGAGTCCTCTGGTTAGAAAACAAATAACATCAGATAACAACCCAAGACTAGAACACAGGACAGACCAACCAGATATCAACTGAGATAGAGAAGTCACAAAAAGAAATCAAAGCTAAAACACTGAAAATAGGGAAACAGAGATGTCAATATGTCAAAGATGACAACATTAAAACAAAAAAGAGGGACTTAAAAAATACAGAAATATATTTTTCCTATGGAGAGGAAGTCAAAGCAATATAAAGAAATAAAAGACTGGTTTAGACTTAGAAAAATAGGGGTAAATATTAAGGTAACCACAAAGGAAACTAACAATCCTACACATCAAAATAAAAAACAAGAAAAATATAAAGACTCAGCAAACACAAAATCAACAACAATGAAAAAGATGAAAAGAAAATACATAAAGAAAAATGACTCAACACAGAAAATTAAGTGGAACAAAGAAACTGTCAACAACACACAAAAAAGACATCAAACTGACAGCACTACACTCAGACCTATCAATAAGTATGATAAATGTAAATGAACTAAATACAGTAATAAAGAGACAGAGAGTGGCGGAGTGGATTAAAAAAAACATGATCCATCTATGTGCCGCCTACCAGAGACACACCTTAGACTTAAAGACAAAAACAAACTAAAACTCAAAGGATGGAAAAACATATATCAAGAAAACAACACTCAAAAAAGAACAAGGGTGGCAATATTAATCTCTGACAAAATAGACTTTAAAGTAAAATCCACCACAAAGGATAAGGAAGGACACTATATAATGATTAAAGGGTCAATACATCAGGAGGACGTAACTATAATAAATGTTTATGCACCCAACGACAGGGCTCCAAAATACATAAAGCAAACTCAACAGCATTGAAAAGAGAGATTGACAGCCCCACAATGATAGTAGGAGACTTCAACACACCACTTTCAGTGAAGGACACAACATCCAGAAAGAAGCTCTGCAATCAACCAACTTGATCTCAGGGACATATACCGAACACTCCACCCAACAGCAGACAAGTATACTTTCTTTTCCAACGTACATGGAACACTCTCCAAAATAGACCACATATTAGGCCATAAACCAAGCCTTAATGGAATCCAAAGCATTGAAATATTACAAAGCATCTTTTCTGACCATAAAGCCATAAAAGTAGAAATTAGTAACAAAAAAAATCAAGCATGGAAACTGAAGAACACCTTGCTCAAAAACTACTGGGTTATGGAAGAAATTCAGGATGGGATAAGAAATTCATAGAATCAAACGAGAATGGAAACACATCCTACCAGAACCTCTGGGACACAGCAAAAGCAGTGCTCAGAGGTCAGTTTATAGCAATAAAAGTACACATCCAAAAAGAAGAAAGGGCCAAAATCAACACATTAACCCTACAACTCGAACAAGTAGAAAGACAGCAGCAAAAGAAGCCCTTGGGCACCAAAGAAAGGAAATAATAAGAATTAGAGCAGAATTAAATAAAATAGAGAATTGAAAAAGTTAACAAGACCGAGAGCTGGTTCTTTGAAAAGATCAACAAAATTGATAAATCATTGGCCAAACTGACAAAAGAAAAAGAGGAGAGGAAGCAAATAACCCAAATAAGAAATGAGATGGGTGATATCACAACAGACCCAACTGAAATTAAAAGAATCATAACAGAATACTATGAAAAATTGCACTCTAAGAAATTTGAAAACTACGGTGATGAATCTGTGAAGCATCTCATAACATGGATGAAACTGGAGGACATTATGCTGAGTGAAATAAGTCAATCACAAAAGGACAGATTGTGTGAGACCTCTGTTGTAAAAACCCATGAAAAAGTTTACACACAAAAAGTAACTATCTTTGTTGGTTACCAGGGTTGGGGGGTGGGGGCGGGGAATACTAAACAGGCAATAGATAAGTGGTATCTTTGGTGAAGGGTGAGACAGTACACAATACTGGAGAAGCCAGCACAACTTGTACAAGAAAGGTCATGGAAGCTCCATAAATACATCCAAACTCCCTGGGGGACTGAATTGCTGGGCACGGGGCTGTGGGGACCATGGTCTCGGGGAACATCTAGCTCAATTGTCACAACACAGTTTATAAAGACAATATGCTACATTGTACCTTAGTGAGTAGCATCTGGGGTCTTGAAAGCCTGTGAGCAGCCATCTAAGATACTGCACTGGTCTCATCCCTTCAGGAGCAAGGGAGAATGACGAGAACAGGATACAAGGAAAAGATTAGTCCAAAGGACTAATGGACCACAGCTACCAAGGCCTCCACCAGAGTGAGTCCAGTACAGCTGGATGGTGCCCGGCTACCACCACTGACTACTCTGACCGGGATCACAACAGAAGGTTCTGGACAGAGCTGGAGAAGGATGTAGAACAAAATTCTAACACACACACAAAAAGACCAGATTTACTGGCCTAAAGGAGACTGGAGAAACCCCGAGAGTATGGCCCCCAGACACCCTTTTAACTCAGTGATGAAGTCACTTCCGAGGTTCACCATTCAGCTGGAGATTGGACAGCCCCATAAAACAAAACGGGACTAATGAGACACAGCAGTCCAGGGACAAGGGCCAGAAGGCAGAAAGGGACAGGAAAACTGGTGATAGGGAACCCAAGTTTGAGTAGGGACAGTGTTGGTGTGCAGTGAGGTTGTTAACCATTGTCATAGGGCAGCATGTGTACTAACTGTTTAATGAGAAACTATTTTGCTCTGTAAACCTTCATCTAAAGTGAGAATAGCAGCACAATTGGAAGAGCATAGTTGATACCACTGAACTGTGCATGTGGAAATTTTTGAAATAGTGTATCTTTGGCTATGTATATTTTCACCAAAAAAAAACAAGATCAAGAAGGGAGAGGGTTGACATGTTGTGGGGTTGTTAACCAATGTCATAAAACAATATGTGTACTACTGTTTAATGAGAAACTTTGTTCTGTAAACCTTCACCTGAAGTACAATTTAAAAAAAAAAGAAAAAGAAATTTGAAAACCTAGAGGAAATGGACAAATTTCTAGAAAGTCATTACCTACTTAAACTACCACAGATAGAGGTAGAACAACTAAATAAACCTATAAAAAAAGAAGAGATTGAAAAAGTAATTTAAAAACTCCCAACCAAAAAAAGCCCTGGCCCTGAAAGTTTCACTGGAGAATTCTACCAAATTTTCAGAGAAGAGTTAACACCACTACTACTAAAGGTAATTCAGAGCATAAAAAAGAATGGTATACTCCCAACACAGTCTATGAAGCTAGCATAACCCTGATACCAAAACCAGCTAAAGACACCACAAAAAAAGAAAATTACAGACCAATATCCCTCATGAACCTTGATGCAAAAATCCTTAAAAAAATTCTAGTCAATAGAATTCAGCAACATATCAAAAAAATAATTCACCATGATCAAGTGGGATTTATACCAGGTATGCAGTGATGGTTCAATATTAGAAAAACAATCAATGTAATCCATCACATTAACAAAAGACAGGAACCATACGATCTTATCAATCAATGCAGAAAAGGCATTTGACAAAGTCCAACACCGATTCATGATAAAAACTCTCAACAAAATAAGAATAGGAGGGAAATTCCTCAACATAATTAAGGGCACTTACACAAAGCCAACAGCCAACTTCATCCTAAATGGAGAAAGTCTGAAAGCGTTCCCCTTGAGAATGGGAACCAGACAAGGATGCCCTTTATCACCACTCTTTTTTTTTTTTTCTATTGTTTTAGTTTAAATGAAGTTTACATTTCAAGTTAGTCTCCCATACAAAAATTTATGCATTCATTGTTATGTGACCCTATATCCCCTCCCCATATTGTGACAGCCCACTCCTTTCCAGCCCTGGTTCCCCATCTCCATTCAACCCGCTCCTAACCCTCTCTGCCTTCCCACCTCACCTCCGGACAGAAGCTGCCCGTTTAGTCTCTTGTATCTACTTGAGCTAAGAGACACATTCCTCACGAGTATCACTTTATGTCCCACAGTCCAGTCCAATCCCTGTCTGAAGAGTTGGCCTCAGAAATTGTTTTATTTCTGGGCTAATAAAGAATCCAGGGGCCGTGCTTTCCGGGGTCCCTCCAGTCTCAGTCAGACCATTAAGTCTGGTCTTCTTACTAGAATTTGAGTTCAGCCCACCTTTCTCCTGCTCCACTGGGGACTCTCTGTTGTGTTCCCTGTCAGGGCAGTCATTGGTGGTAGCCAGGCACCATCTAGTTCTTATGGTCTCAGGCTGATAAAGTCTCTGGTTTATGTGGCCCTTTCTGTATCTTGGGCTAATACTTTCCTTGTGTCTTTGGTGATCTTCATTCTCCTTTACTCCGGTGTTTAGGACTAATTGCTGCATCATAGATGGCTGCTAGCAAGCTTTTAAGACCCCAGACGCCACTCACCAAACTAGGATGCAGAAAATTTTCTTAATAAGCTTTGTTATGCCAGTTGACCTAGATGTCCCCTGAAAGCATGGTCCCCAGACCCCTACCCCTGCTACTCTGTCCCTCGAAGTGTTTGATTGTATTCAGGAAACGTCCGAGTTTTGGTTTAGTCCAGTTGTGCTGACTTCCCCTGTAGTGTGTGCTGTCCTTCCTTTCACCTAAGATAATTCTTATCTACTATATAGTTAGTAAATAACCCTCACCCTCCCTCCCCACCCTCGTAACCATCAAAGAATGTTTTCTTCTGTGTTTAAAGCTTTTCTTGAGTACTTATAATAATGGTCTTATACAGTATTTATCCTTCTGTGACTGACTAAATTCACTCAGTGTAGAGTTCCACCTTCCTCCATGTTATGTTTCAGGACTTCATCATTGTTCTTTATCATTGCGTAGTATTCCATTGTGTGGATATACTATAATTTGTTTATCCAGTCATCCATTGATGGGCATTTAGGTTGTTTCCATCTTTTTGCTATTGTGAACAGTGCTGCGATGAACATGGGTGTGCATATATCTATTTGTGTGACGGCTCTTATTTCTCTATGATATATTCCAAGGAGCCAGATAGCTGGATTGTATGGTACTTCTATTTCTAGCTTTTTAAGGAAACGCCAAATCAATTTCCAAAGTGGTTGTACCATTTTACATTCCCACCAACAGTGTATAAGTGTTCCAGTCTCTCCACAACCTCTCCAGCATTTTTTATTTTGTGTTTTTTGGATTAATGCTAGCCTTGTTAGGGTGAGATGATATCTCATTGTAGTTTTGATCTGCATTTCTCTAATGGCTAATGATCATTTATCACCACTCTTATTCAGCATTGTGCTGGAGGTTCTAGCCAGAGCAGTTAGGCTAGAAAAAGAAATAAAGGGCATCCAACTTGGTAGGGAAGACGTCAAAGTATCTATATTTTGAGATGGTATGATCTTATACCCAGAAAACCACAAAGAAACCACAAGAAAACTACAGGAACTAATTGAAGAGTTCAGCAAAATATCAGGATACAAGATAAACATACAAAAATCAGTTGGATTCCTCTACACCAACAAAGATAACTTGGAAGAGGAAATCACAAAATCAATACCATTTACAATAGCCCCCAGGAGGATAAAATACTTAGGAATAAATCTAACCAGAGGTGTAAAGGACCTATACAATGAAAACTACAAGACACTACTGCAAGAAACCACAAGAGATCTGAATAAGTGGAAAAACATACCTTGCTCTTGGATAGGAAGACTCAACATGGTGAAAATATCAATTTTACCCAAAGCGATCAACAGATACAATGCAATCCCGATCCAAATTCCAATGGCATTTTGTAATGAGATGGAGAAACAAATCACCAACTTCATATGGAAAGGGAAGAGGCCCCAGATAAGTAAAGCATTACTCAAGAAGAACAAAGTGAGAGGCCTCACACTACCTGATTTTAGAATCTATTATACCATCACAGTAGTCAAAATGGCCTGGTACTGGTACAACAACAGTTACATAGATCAATGGAACAGAATTGAGAACCCAGATATAAATTCATCCACCTATGAGCAGCTGATATTTGACAAAGGCCCAAAGTCTGTTAATTGGGGGAAAGACAGTCTTTAACAAATGGTGCTGGCATAACTGGATATCCATCTGCAAAAAACTGAAACAAAACCCATACCTCACACCATGCACAAAAACTAACTCAAAATGAATCAAAGACCTAAATATAAAATTGAAAACAATAAAGATCATGGAAGAAAAAATAGGGACAACGCTAGGAGCCCTAATACATGGCATAAACAGAATATGAACAATAAGTAACAATGCACAAACACCAGAAGAGAAACTAGATAAATGGGAGCTCCTAAAAATCAAACACTTATGCTCATCAAAAGACTTCACCAAAAGACTAAAAAGACAGCCTACAGATTGGGAAAAAATTTTTTGGCTATGGCATATCTGATCAGCATCTAATCTCTAAAATGTACAAAATACTGCAAAACCTCAACAACAAAAAGACAACCCAATTAAAACATGGGCAAAAGATATGAACAGGCACTTCACCAAAGAAGACATTCAGATGGCTAACAGACACATGAGGAAATGCTCACAATCATTAGCCATTAGAGAAATGCAGATCAAAACTACAATGAGATACCATCTCACCCAAACAAGGCTAGCATTAATCCAAAAAACATGAAATAGTAAATGTTGGAGAGGTTGTAGAGAGACTAGAACACTTATACACTGTTGGTGGGAATGTAAAATGGTACAACCACTTTGGAAATCAATTTGGCGCTTCCTTTAAAAGCTAGAAATAGAAGTACCATAGGATCCAGCAATCCCGCTCCTTGGAATTTATCATAGAGAAATAAGAGCCATCAGATGAATAGATATATGCACACCCATGTTCATTGCAGCACTGTTCACAATAGCAAAAAGGTGGAAACAACCTAGGTGCCCATGAGTGGACGAATGGATAAACAAATTATGGTATATCCACACAATGCAAGCCTATGCAATGATAAAGAACAATGATGAATCCTTGAAGTATCTTATAACATGGAGGAATCTGAACGACATTATCCTGAGTGAATTTATCATTCACAAAAGGACAAATATTGTATAAGACCACTATTATAAGAACTCAGGAAAAGGTTTAAACACAGAAGAAACATTCTTTGATGTTTACAAGTGTGGGGAGGGAGGGAGAGGGTTACTGACTAACTAGATAGTAGACAAGGATCATCTTAGGTAGGGGAAGGACAGCAGACACTACAGAGAAAGTCAGCATAACTTTACTAAACCAAAGCTAAGAAGTTTCCTGAATACAACAAAACACTTTGAGGGACAGAGTAGCAGGGGTAGGGGTCTGGGGACCATGCTTTCAGGGGACATCTAGGTCAATTGGCATAACAAAGTGTATTAAGAAAATGTTCTGCATCCTACTTTGGTGAGTTGCATCTGGGGTCTTAAAAGCTAGCAAGCGGCCATCTAAGGTGCATCAATTGGTCCCAACCCACCTGGAGTAAAGGAGAATGAAGAACACCAAAGTCACAAGGAGAGTATTAGCCGAAGAGAAAGAAGAAGCCACATAAACTAGAAACTTCATCAGCCTGAGACCAGAAGAACTAGATGGTACCCGGCTACCACCAATGACCACCCTGACAGGGAACACAACAGAGAGTCCCTGATGGAGCAGGAAAAAGTGAAGTGCAGAACTCAAATTCTAGTAAAAAGACCAGACTTAATGGTCTGACTGAGACTGGAGGAACCCCAGAAAGCATGGCCACCGGACTCCATGTCAATCCAGAACTAAAACCACTCCCAAGGCCAAGTCTTCAGACAAAGATTAGACTGGACTATGGGACATAAAATGATACTCGTGCAGAGTGTGCTTCTTAGCTCAAGTAGATACATGAGAGTAAATGGGCAGCTCCTGTCTGGAGGTGAGATGAGAAGGGTTAGTCAGAGAGGGTCAGCAGCTGGTTGAATGGACACGGGAAATCAGAGGTGGAAAGGAGTGTGCTGTCATAGGGAGAGTAGTTAGGGTCACATAACAATGTATGTATAAATTTTTGTATGAGAAACTAACTTGAATTGTAAACTTTCACTTAAAGTACAACAATTAAAAGTAAAAGAAAAAAGAATTGACACCTTTGAATTGTGTCCACAAAGAATATAGAATATACCATGGACTGCTGAAAGAACGAACAAATCTGCCTTGGAAGAAGTACAACCAGAATGCTCCTTAGAAGCAAGGATGTCAAGACTTCATCTCACATACTTTGGACATATTATCAGGAGGAACCAGTCCCTGGAGAAGGACATCATGCTTGGTAAAGTGGAGGGTCACCAAAAAAGAGGAATACCCTCAATGAGATGGATTGACACAGTGGCTGCAACAGCAGGCTTAAGCATAACAAAGATTGTGAGGATGGTGCAGGGCCGGGCAAACTTTCGTTCTGTTGTCAGGGTCGTTACATGTCAGAACCAACACAATGGCATCTAACAACAACAGCAAACAGTGTAAAAAAGAACAAGGATGAAGTAGAAATCCCTAAGCCAGTATTTCCCAAGCTATATTCTATAGAGTATAACCTGCATCCCTTGAAATGTTGCCAGAAGGGAAGAAAAAAAAGTTGTTGTTTTAATGGCTTTAAAGAATAGGAATTTATTTGCTTACAGTTATGGAGGCTAAAAGTCTGAGTTCAGGGCACCAGTTCTAGGGGAAGACTCTCTCTGTGTCACTCTAGGGGAAAACCCTTGTTTCTTCCAGCCTCAGTAACCGCAATGTTCTTTGGTTCCTTGGTGACCTTCACAAGGTGAGATGTCTGCTTTCCCCGTTTGTGCTTGCATTAGTGTCTATCTATCACATTTTTGTCTTTATATTACTCAGAAGTGATTAGATTTAGGACATACCCTGCACTGACATGGCCTCATTAACATAACAAAGAAAACTCTGCATCTAAACAGGATGACATCCACAGGTACAGGGGTCAGCACTCAACACATATTTTTGGAGGACACAATTCAATCCATAACATAGTTCTATCAATTTTTGCTTTATGTGTTTTGACTTTGAAAAAAGATTTTTGACCTTTGTTTTGACCTCTCAGCACCTTTCATTAATGCTAAATCCAACCTTCTCATCACCTCCACCACTGTCACACCCTAATCCAAGCCACCCTCACCTCCCATCTTAACTTCGGCATTTGCCTTCTACTGATCGTCTACCCTTGCCCCTCTCTGTTCACTCTCAAAAGAGCAGCCAGACTGGTCCTTTAAACATGGAAGTCACATCATGCCACTGCTCCTCAAAGCCCCAATGTCTTCCCATCTCATTCAAAGAAAATCAGTTCCCTGATACTCTCCCCCAACCACCACCCCTGCATGATGTTTCTAATTTCCCCTCATACCACTTTTGCTGATGTAGCCTCCTTGCTCTTTTCAAAACAACCCATCAGGCCGTGGCCTCGTGGCCTTTGCACTCCTCAGATGCCCTTCTCCAAGCTACTGGCAGAGCTTTTTCCCTTCCTTTATTCAACTCTCAGCAAAATTTTCCCCTCCTTACATTTGGAGCCCTCTTGGTGACGTAGTTAAGAGTTCAGGCTGCTAACTAAATGGTCAGCAGTTCAAATCCACCAGCAGCTCCTTGGAAACCGTATGGGGTAGTTCTACTATATCCTATAGGGTCACTATGAGTCGACTCGATGGCACACAACAACAACATCTGAGCACCCATGGTTAAATACAGCCTTTCTATCTGCTTACCCTTATTTTTTATTCATCGCACTTATTCAGTACGTAATATAGTTTGTCTCCACGACTAAAATGGGCAGGAAATTGGCTCATTTTGCTCATTGTTATATTCCCAGTTCCCCCAGAACATTGCTTAGCATATAGTAGATGCTTAATAATTATTTATTGAATTATTGACAATAGATACACTAATGTAAATTGTATATCTTAGGGTACTGTAGTATGCATCTTTCTCAAACCTGTTTGAGCACAGGATCTTTTTGAGAGAAATGCCTATTAACATTTCACAGGACATGGGCATTCCAGAGCAATTTTGGAAACACTGCCTTCATTATTCATTATTTGGTATGATCAGATTCAGCCTTTTCCTTTACATATTTTTATCTTTAGTCCAAGACCCTGTGCTATTCCATCAGCCCATTTTCTTCAGTAGTACCAAAAATCACACAGCAGATGATATCAGTCACGTCTGTTCCTACCAGCCAGCCTCCCTCTGTGATACCAGAGCTCACCAGGCCTCTATCTGTAACGTGCTAAAAAAGCTCTGGAAGAAATAACTTCAAGCCCAAAGGAGGGCTCACATTTAGATGTCTCCACCACTCATCTGCAAGCAACATTTCAAAATGCATCTCACCAGGTAAATACAGAGAGTTGAAGTTACACCTGGTAGCTCTGTGACACTGAAATGAGCACTTTTCCCCTTTCCTTCTGTTATGGCAATGTTTCAAGAATAGCAGTGATAGGAAGCAGCCTAGTGTACACTTTACCTCCGAGCAGAATTATACCTAAGAATGCTTGATAGACAAGCATATATCCCAATTAAAAACAAAAATGAAAACCTCCATTGAAACATTCCACAGTTGGTTCATGCCCACTTCAGTATTTAATGTCTTATTTTTATCTAATGCTATGATACTTAATGCTTCACATGAGGAGGAAGCTCTGTTTACTTGCATCACATTTTCAGCAGCAGCAGACCCTTCTAGACAACTCCTGCTACTCACCATCTCAACTCTCCTTTTACCTTTGTCCCCTTTCTTAATTAAACTTACAAAAAAAAGTCAAAGTCGCTTTGAAATCAGCATTGACGAAGAAAATCATCCTGATTCCGTTTTTTAAAAATCTCATACACTACTTATATACAATCTAATGTTTCTCTGCTAAAATATAATCCTATTTTCCATGGATCTGTTTTCGTGGTAATGGAAACCAGATGTTCTCTATTGTCCAAGTTAGCATTGTGTTCTACAAAAAAAAAGGAATAACTGACCTACAGTAACTTAAACAAAGAGGGTTTTTTTCCTTAAATAAAAAGAATTCTGAAGGGTAGAACTCTAAAAAGAGCCTGCAGATAAATTATTTGAATTCTTAAGAGAATTTAGTCATGTTGCTAAATACCAGATCAATATATTAAAGCTAATTGTATTTTTAGACGGCTCCTAAAAATACCAACAACAATCAGAAAATTAAAATTTAAGATTAAAAAAAAAAAAGGCTATCATGGCAAGTACAAAAAACGCACAAAATCTTTATGGAGACAACTATGAAATTTTATGAAGAGACGTTAAAGAAAATTTAAATAAATGGAGAGATGTTCTGTGTTTGTGGATCAAAGACTTGATACTGGAAAAATATCAGTTCTTCTTAAACTATAGATTCAATGTAATACCAACAAAAATCCCAATAGGGTTTTTTTTTTTTAACCTGACTGATTTTAAAATATTTGGCAAAATGCAACGGGCCAAGAATAGCCGCGACACTCTTGAAGAACAAAAACATGCTCTAGCAGATACCAAGATTTATTAAAAAGTTGTAATGATTAAAACAATGTGGTATTGGCATAGGGATACCCTTACAACCTAGTGAAACAGAATAGACAGTACAACGGATCTACACATATAAGAGAAATTTATGACAAAAAATACATTGCATAGCAGTGGATGAGGGAAGGAAGGAGGAAGGGAGAGAAAGAGGGAGGGAAGTAAAGAGAAGAAAGGGGGAAAGATACTACAGCCGCCTGCAACAACATGGATGATTCTTAAAAACATAATATTTAAGTGAAAGAAGCAAGGCACATACTTAAAATTCCATTTATATAAATGTTAAAAACATTAAAATGAAACTAATTGCTTAGAGATACATAAGTAGTAAAGAAAAGCATGGAAATGATTACTGTAAAAGTTAAGGTCGTGGTTATGTCTGGGGAGCAAAGGGACTGAGGGGGTGTATTGGGATGGAGAATGTAGGGAGCTTCTGGGGTACTGACAATGTCCTGTTTCCTGACCTGGTGGTGGTTAAGACGTGTTTTATTTTACAATATTTATCAAACAATATTTATGTTTTATGCACTTCTCTGTATGTGTGCTAAATTTCAGCAGTAAAAAAAGATTTAAAAACCAGAAGTCTAAGATAGATGTCCCCTGATGTTGGTTCAGCAGCTCGAAGATGTCAGGACCAGTGTCTGCAATTCTCTTGAGCTGTCTCTGATGACAACACGGTCACTGCAGCACTAGGCATGGCATCCACATTTAGGGCAGAAGAAAGAGGAAAGTCATAGCTTCTATCAGGAAAGCAAATTACTTTCTGGAAAACACCTTTAGACTTCTGCTTATTTCTTAGCTTATGTCTTGCTGTGTCATATAACCATCTCAAGCTGCAAGAAATGCTAGACAGTGAGCAACTAGCTTTTCCAGCAGCAGAAAGCAGCAAAGAAGGAACCAAAGCAAAACCTAATCTGTTGCCGTTGAGTTGATTCCGACTCATAGCAACCCTATAGGACAGAGTAGAACTGTCCCATAGGGTTTCCAAGGAGAGGCTGGTTGATTCCATCTGCCAACCTTTTGGTTAGCAGCCGTAGCTCTTAACCACTGCACCACCAGGGCTCCTCAAAGAAGAAGGGCGCTGGGAAATAATTGTAGCATCAGCCAACCAACCATATCTGCCTTAAATCCCTCTTCCCAAAAACGTATTTTTATCCTTGGAAAACTTCATTATTCCTCTTTTGGTTTTCTCTTCTTTAAATTAAATTAGTTTCTTCTGTTTCCCAACACTTTTCATAACTTAGATTCCGCTAACTTCTGTTTGTAGAAAGAATTTTCCTTACTGTGTTACCTGGTGTAGATTGCTCTTGAATTTCATTAAATATAGATAAGTAAACATATGCACACAATGCGTACATATATTATTCTGATAATGCCATGAGACTCAAACATATGCTTATAAATCTTATTTCCAGACTTACTTGTCCTTGCACTAATCATTGTATAATGTTGTTAGTAATTTTCTCTACTGTGTGAAAGAGGTGCAAATAAATTCTATCCATTTGCAGAAAAGCTTCTGAAAGTTATAATGGAGAGCCTGTAATCCAGGAAGCTATGATGTTATTAGAGGTCAATTATGATTAAAACAACATCTCAAACTATTAAAGTGTAATAATTTTACATAAGTAATTTTAACAAAATCTTTTGTTTCCAATAGGTCATAGATGAAATAGTGAGGAACTTTAGCAGAGCAATTCATGGTTTACAAACTCACAACGAATTGCAGAAAGCTTGTGAGGTCCTCCAGAAACTGACAGCCTTCATCCCAAGAATCTCTAAGCCAGCTAAGGTAAGGAGAGGATGATTGGGAGGGAACAAGATATGAGAAAGGGAAAAGAGAAAGAGTATAATAAAAAAGAAAATACATAATCTGGAGACTGAAAGGCTGTCTCTTGTGGTCCATGTAGAATTTAGCATTTTAAAGCTGTTTTGTGGAGACTCGATTTAAATATTAGCAAGTATATTTATACCTTTAAATCTGAAGATTGTGAATAGATTGATCAGTAGTAACAGTCTCAGATATGCCATGTTTATTTTCTTTTGTTCGTTTATCAGATTATTGTCTTTCTGATCCATATGTTAGGAGAAATCATGGGGATAAAATAGATCCATTCTTTGCCATAGATAGAGTAGTACATCCTTCAAACAGTCCTCACAAATCAGCACGCGCATGATGTTTTCATTTGTTGCAACCACATTTACCTACATTCTTAGTTGGGAGTCAGGTCCAACTCACAGCGACCCCATGTATAATGAAGAAACGTTGCCTAGTCCCGTGCCATCTTCATGATCTCTGGTATGTTTGACTCCATGTTACTTCTGCATAATTATTAATTTATTTTTCTACTCTCTACACTCAAGTAAATTAAGGTGGTAGAATTAGTGATAATTTTAATTCTCTTTTTTCCACTTTCTATACTTTCAAATATTGTGAAATAAGCATTTAAACACACTCTGCATTGGTTTACTTGGGCTTTCTAATTATAGAAATAATACATGCCTATTATTAAAAGATCAGAACAAATGTATATAAAGTAAAAAGCAAAAGACCTCACCATCTTTGTCCTTCTTACTAAGCCATTCTCCAGAAGTAATCACTGTCATTAATTGTTACTCGTTTGCTGTATATAACCTTCAAAACTTCTTTTCTCCATGCAAACACAAGCGTATGTGTACATATATATATATATTTAATAAAAAATGAGATTGAAATATACAAATTTTTCTGCTATTTGATTTTTTTATTGATAATGCTGTATCATGGATATCTTTTCATGTCAGTACACATAAATCTAACTCGTTATTTTTAATGTTCATTTGGATATTTTTCATTTGTATACTCTTGCAAACAGCATACCCACAAACATCTTTGTTCATACATCTTTGGATATTTATGCAAATATTTCTGTGGGCTGGAGTGCTAGAAATAGAATTGGTGGACTTTAACATTTTTGATAGATACGACAAAATTGTCCTTCTAAAAGGTACCATTTTACATTCTCACCAGTTATTTCCTCACACTCTCACTTTCCCAATTTCAAAGGCAAGAAAAAAGAGAGAAGAAAATGGGTAAAAGGTATTTTATTGATTACCAAGGAGGTTGTGCATCATTTTATATATTTATTGGTCATTTTATTTCTCCTCTGAGTTACTTCTTCATGTCCTTTTTTTTTCTCCCCTGTTGGGTTGTTTGTCATTTTATTATTTATTTGTGCAAGAATTCTATATATTTTTTGATGTTAACCTTTTGTTATATATATTGCAAATATTTTATGCCCATGTCTTATTTTTAATTTCATTTATTGTGTCTCTTATTGTGCAGAAGCTTTTAATAGATGTTACTTTTTAAATAAACAAACTTTCAAAACAAAAATGGTAGTATCTACAGTGGATATTCAGTAAGTATCTGTTAATTTTATTAATCTATTTTATTTGACTCCTTTTACATGAGAATAACCTGAAGAAAGGAGAATTTGTATTTTCAGTTTCATTTGGAATTAGCCTGGATCTTCACTTTAAGTCTACCTTGAATGCTTTTGAGGCCCTGGATACAAAGAGATAGTGTGTACTCAGCACCTCAGTCAGCCTTGCTTTTTTTTTCCTGCATTCCCGTTTTTAGCTTAGTGTGATTAATTAGATATTTGCTCCACTTGTCACTCAAAAAAGGTTCTGTCATTTCTTTAGAATAGCATGAAATACAAATCCTCCCTACAGGTAATATGAAATTTTTTTTCCTTCCCTGCCCTGCCAAATGGTAACATTGCTTTTTATAAAAATATATTTGAAATGTCTATAGTACATTGAACTCCTTATAAGAAGAAAACAAATAAATGTAAAATAACTGTGGACAGTTCAAGAATGTATGTTTGCTTTCTACTATTCCCAGACCAGTGTCATTGATTCCCTTGTCTATCTGAGTGAGCAGTTACAGAAGATCCCATTTCATAACAACAGCTACCTGCACTTGAAAGTTCCTGTGACCATCTGCCTCTTTTACTCCCTCAACAACGTAATGAAAGCTGGTGAAGCAAGTTGGCAGAGATCCAAGGATGATGTTGAGTGGGTAGGTGCAATAAATACATCTGGCCAACTCTGTTTAGATAGTCTTTTTAATCCTGAGAAATCCAGATATCACAGCCTTTCCCTAGACCTTTAAAGAGAATTCTGATGAAGTACTCACTGCTGAAGAAACCACCCTGCCAAGCCTTCTCTGGGGTCTCCCTCTCCAACTCACCAGGAAGCCAAGGCTACCTAGTGCTGCTATCCAGTGAAAAGCATTTAGTAAAGTGCTTGACACATAGTAAACACTCAATAAGTTATATTTGGTATTCCCATGAAAACATACTCAACATCATAAGCCATTAAAGAAATGAAAAATCAAAATTGCAATAAGATACCACTTCACATCCACTTGTTAGCTACCTTCAGACTGGCCCCGGAAAGATAGACAATAGCAGGTGTCGGTGAGCATGTAGAAAAATTGGAACCCTCAAACATTGTTGGTAGGAATATAAAAAGATTCAGCCACACTGGAAAATAGTTTAGCAGTTCCTCAAAATGTTAAAAATAGAATTACCATGTAAACTAGCAATTCCATTCCTTGGTATATACCCAAGATAGTTGAAAACGTTTGTCCACACTAAAATTTATACACTCATGTTTGTAGCAGCATTATTCAAATAGCCAAAAACCCAAAAAGTGGAAATAACCCAAATGTTCATGAAGGATGGATAAATGATTAATGGTTAAAGAAATGTAGTTATTCATACAGTGGAGTATTATTCAGCAACAAAAAGGAATGAAGTACTGATACATGCTACAATATAGGTGAACCTTGAAAACATTATACTAAGCAAAAGAAGCCAGTCACAAAAGACCACATATTGTATGATTCCATCTATATGAAATATCCAGAAGAGGCAAATCCATAGAAACAAAGGTAGATTAGTGGTTGCCTAGAGCTAAGCGATGGAGGTAGGGGAGTGGCAAGTGACTGCTAATGGGTATGGATTTCTTTTTGGGGTGATGAAAATGTTCTAAGATTAAACTGTGGTGATGGTCTCACAACCCTGTAACTATACTAAAAAAAATTGAATTTTTCTCTAAATGGGTGAATTGTATGATATGTGAATTTCCTTGCAATAAAACTGTTCTAAAAAACCATACACACGCACCCTATGATGGGCAAGTCTAGGGAAGGTTATATCACGGGGCAGAGAAATATTTCCTTGGCTGGCCCTCTTAGTTGATTAGGAGGATAATGAGTTTTGAGCCAGATTGCAAGTACTTCCTGTGGGGTTCCAAGGTCCTTTCCAATGAACATCACCTTGCATTACACTACTTTCATTACCCTATTCCCCTCTCAGCCCCTCAAAACTACTATTTCACTAGTACAATACACTGAGACTACAAATTGTATGGTATTTCCCTTTAAATACAGGTAGACAACCTGCTGGAAAGGTCTTTGCTGGCACTTGGGAAGATCCAGGAAGCATTTCTACAGCAGAGTTTGATTTCTGAGTCTTCAGTGACCTTGACCTCTTCTGTTGCTACTCTAATGCTGAGCAGGTAACAGAGGAGGGAGGGAGGAGGAGAGTTTCATTTTAGGTTGTTCATTAATTTATTTTTAAATTTAATTTATTTTGTTGTTGCTGTTGAGAATATACACAACAAAACATATACCAATTCAGCAGTTTCTACATATACCATTAAGTAACATTGATTACATTCTTCCAGTTGTGCAACCATTGTCACCTTCCTTATCTGAGTTGTTCTTCCCCCATTAACATGAATTCACTGCCTTCTAAGGTTCTTATCTAATATTTCAAGTTGCTGTTGTCAGTTTGATCCCATATAGATAGTTCTTAAAAGAGCTTAATGCTCCAGGCAGACATTTTTTACTACTTAAGCTAAATTGTTATTTTTATGGTCACTATGAGTCAGAATTGACTCGATGGCAGTGGGTTTTGGTTTATTATTTGTCTTTAGGAAGACTTCAGGGGACATTTTTTTGTTTAAGATTTAAAGATTATCTCAAGGCAATAGTTTCAGGGGTTCATCCAACCTTCATGGCACCAGGAAGTCTGGAATCCATGAGAATTTGAAATTCTATTCTGCCTTTTCCCCTTATTGATGAGGATTCTTCTATAGATCAAAGTGGTCAGTAATGCTAGCCAGGCACCATCCAGTTCTTCTGGTCTCATGGCGAAGAAGGCACTTGGTCATGGAGGCAATTAGCCACACATTCCATATCTGCCTTATTCCTCTGTTGCTCCAGGCGAATAGAGACCAATTGTTGTGCCTTGGATGGCTACTTGCAAACTTTTAAGACCTCAGGCACTACACAGCTAACCAGGAGTAGAACAGAAGCACTAAACATGTTATTTGGCCAATTAACTGGGATGTCCCATGTAACCATGACCCTAAACGTCCAAACCAAGAAACCAAATCCCATGAGGTTTTTGGTTGTACATAAGCAGCCTCAGCCACTACTCTGTTTTTTTTTTTTTTTTGGTTGTTGTTGTAAATATATCTGTCACATAACTTTTGCCAATTCAATTTTTTAAAGGTGTATAACTTATTGACAGCAATTTTAATAATTGGCTGTGCAACCCTGCCCTTAATCGATGCAATATTTCCATCACTGTTAATCCCCGCTCTCCCAGCCCTGGTAGCCACTAATAGTCTTTATTCTCTATACATTTGCCTTTTCTTGTCTTTTTATATCAGTGAGGTCATACAATATTTGTCCTTTTGTGATTAGCTTATTTCACTCAGCATAATATCTTCCAGCTCCATCCATATTGTAGCATGTATCAAAACTTCATTTCTCCTACTGGCTGAGTAGTATTCCATTATATGTATGTACCACATTTTGTTTATCCATTTATCTGTTGATGGGCATTCAGGTTGTTTTCACCTTTTGGTTATTTTAAATAGTACTGCAGTGAACATTGGTGTACATATGTCTGTTTGAGTCTATGCTTTCAAGTCTTTTGGGTATAACCCTAGGAGTGGAATTGCTGGGTCATATGGAACTTCTGTTTTGAGTTTTTAGAGGAATCACCACACTGTTTTCCTCAACTGCTGTACCATTTTGCATTCTCACCAGCAATGGGTTAGGGTTCCAATTTTCCCACATCCTCACCAACATTTGTTATTTTCAGTTTGTTTTTTTTTTAATCTTAGCCATCCTAACAAAAAAAAACCCGTTGCCATCAAGTTGATTCTGACTCATAGAGACCATATAGAACAGAGTAGAACTGCTCCACATGGTTTCCAAGGAGCGGCTTATGGATTCAAACTGCCGACATTTTGGTTAGTAGTCATAGCTCTTGACTACTGCTCCACCAGGGCTCCACTTAACATCCTAGTGAGAGTGAAATGGTATCTTGTTGTGGTTTTGATTTGCATTTCTCTATTGACTAAAGACACTGAGCATCTTCTGTGTGTTTGGTGGCCATTTGAATGTCCTCTTTGGTGAAATGTCTATTCAAATCCTTTGCCCATTTTATGATTGGGTTGTCTTTTTGTTGTTACATTGTCGAAGTTCTATATGTGTTTTGGTTATTAGATGCTTGTCAGATATATGATTTCTAAAGATATTCTCCCAGTAAGTAGCTTGTCTTTTCACTTTTTCGGTAAAGTCTTTTGATGAACAGAAGTTTTTAATTTTTATGAGGTCCCATTTATTTATTTTGTCTTTTGCTCTTTGTGCTTTTGTCATCATATGGGATAATCCATTGTTGAAAGCTAGGCCTGACAGCATTGCCCCTGCTTTTTCTTCTAAGAATTTTATGGTTTTAGTTTGCACATTTAGTTTGCACATGTAATCCATTTTACTTTGTTTTTGTGTATGGTGTGAGGCATGGATCCTGTTTCATTTTTCTGCATGTGGAAATCCAGTTTTCCCAGCACCATTTGTTGAAGAGACTTTTCTTTCCCCATCGAATGGACTGAGCACCCTTGTCAAAAATCAGTTAACCATAGATGTGTGGGTTTATTTCTGGACTCTCAGTTCTGTTCCATTAGTCTGTGTATCTATTGTTATGCCAGTACCAGGCTGGTTTGATTACTGTAGCTGTTTTAAACCCATTGCCGTCGAGTCAATTCTGACTCATAGTGACTCTATAGGACAGAGTAGAACTGTCCCATAGGGTTTCCAAGGAGTGGCTGGTGGATTTGAACTGCCAACCTTTAGGTTAGCAGCCTGAGCTCTTAACCACTATGCCACCAGGGCTCCCTGTAGTTGTATAGCATGTTTTAAAATCAGGAAGCATGAGTCCTCCTACTTTGTTCCTTTGTTTTGACATTGTTTTAGGTATTCAGGGCCTCATGCCATTCCATATAAATTTGAGGATTGGTTTTTCTATTTTCATAAAGAAGGCTGTTGGGATTTTGATTCGGATTGTGTTGAACTATATATCGCTTTGTGTAGTATTGATGTCTTAACAATAATAAGTCTTCCAACCCATGAACGTGAAACATCTTTTCAGTTATTTAAGTCTTCTTTAGTCTCTTCCAGCAGTGTTTTATAGTTTTCCTTGTATATGTCCTTCATGTCCCTGGTTAGATTTATTCCTAGGTATTTTATTCTCTTAGGTGCTATTGTAAATGGAATTGTTTTCCTAATTCCCCTTATAGATTTCTCATTGTTGGTGTATAGAAACCCAACTGATTTTTTTTTGTTGACCCTGTACCCTGCATCTTTGCTAAATTCCTCTTTTAGCTGTAGAAGTTTTCCTGTGGACTCTTTGAGATTTTCTATATAAGATCATATCATCTGCAAATAGAGATAATTTTACTTCTTTTCCAATCTAGATACCTTTTATTTCTTTTTCTTGTATTATTACTCTGGCTAGGACTTCTAATACATTATTGAATACAAGCAGTGAAAGTGGACACCCTTATCTTGTTCCCAATTTCCAGGGGAAAGCTCTCAGTTTTTCTTCCTTAAGTGTACTGGCTGTTGGCTTTTCATATATGAAAATTCCTGAAACATATTCAGGAATTTCCCTTCTATTCTAACCTTCTTTAGGGTTTTCATCAAGAAAGGGTATCTTGTCAAATGATTTTTCTGCATCTGTAGATATGATCATATGATTCTTTTCCTTGTTCTATTGATATGGTGTATTACATTTATTGATTTTCTAATGTTGAACCATTCCTGCGTTCCTGGAATAAGTCCCTCTTGTTCATGGTGTATGACTCTTTTAATATGCTGTTGGATTCTGTTTGCTAGTATGTTGTTGAAGATTTTTACATCTATATTCATAAGAGACATTGGCCTATAGTTTTCTTTTCTGGTGGTGTCTTTGTCTGGTTTGGTTATCAGGGTAATGTTTGCTTCATAGAATGAAGTAGGGAATATTCCTTCCTTCTCTGTTTTTTTGGAAGAGTTTAAACAGTACTGGTGTCAATTCTTCTCTAAATGTTTGGTAGAATTCCTCAGTGAAGCCATCTGGTCCAGATTTTTGTTGTTGTTGTTGGAAAGTATTTGATCACTGATTCGATCTCTTTACTTTTTATGGGTCTGTCGAGACTTTCTATTTCCTCTTGAGTCAGTTTGAGTATGTTATGTGCTTCTAAGGATTTATCCATTTCATCTAGGTTATCCAATTTGTTGCCATAACAGTTGTTCATAATAGTCTGTCATAATGATCTTTATTTCTATCAGATCAGTTGTAATGCCCCCCTTTCATTTTTTATTTTGGTTATTTGCATCTTTTTTTTACTTTGTCAGTCTAGATAAAGGTTGTCAATTTTATTGATATTTTCAAAGAGCAACTTCTGGTTTTATTGATTCTATTATTTTTCTGTTTTCAATTTTATTTATTTATGCTCTGATCTTTTTTATTTCCCTTCTTCTGGTGGGTTTAGGCTTCATTTTAGGTTTTTGGCCTTTAGAGAATATACAAAAATTGATTTCCATTTTAAATTCTTTTTCCTTAGCCAAAACATATCAACTTTGTCTCTGAGCTATTATACTCTGGGAGACCCAGCACCTGTGAGGTTAGGCTTTCCATCAGCCTCGGCTTTGGAGGGGCTCTTGAATGAACATCTATGAGTTAATGTCCAAGTGAGTGTGAAATTGATTCTAATCAGAATAAAAATGAGATTTGGTGACCATATAGGCATTTGCATAAAAGGAATGCTCCATGAAATGTAGGCTGACCAGACCAAATGAGAGAATGTGTGTGCCATTTATTTCTATTTTATACTGGCAAGAATGGAGGCCTCTTAAAAATGATCCATGAGAGAGGTTGGGAGTATTAAACATGCTTGTGGATTTAACTAAGTTTCTGTGTTATGACTTGAACTGATATCCACTTGGTTTCTTCTAGAATCTTCACTATTTACACAAACTGGGAATATCTGAATAATTATTGACTCAATATACCAGTCTAGTCACAGAAATATTGTATATCTTTCAGCGGTTATCTAGCAAACAAAAGTAGCATTGTTGCCTTACCCTGGAGAGCAGATTACTTACTTTCTCGTAAAATAGAATTCTCCAGGTATAAAGATTAAGAAATAATAATCCTGAGGGTCAGAGTATATTACTTATCTTTAATTAATTAATTATGTGTCATGGATTGAATTATGTCCCCCAAAAAATGTGTGTATTGATTTGGCTGATTCATGATTCCCGGTATTGTGTGATTTTCCTATATGTTGTAAATCCTGCCTCTGTGATGTTAATGAGGGAGGATGAGTGGCAGTTGTGTTAGTAAGGGAGGACTCAATCTACAAGATTGGATTGTGTTCTGAGGCAATCTCTTGAGATATAAAAGAGAGAAATGAGCAGAGAGACAAGGGGACCTCATACCACCAAGAAAGCAGTGCCGGGAGCAGAGCGCATCCTCTGGAGAAGCTCCTAGTCCGGGGGAACATTGATGAGAAGGCCAACAGAGAGAGAAAGCCTTCCCTTGGAGCTGATGTGATGAATTTGGACTTTCAGCTTACTTTACTATGAAGAAATAAATTTCTCTTTGTTAAAGCCATCCACTTGTGGTATTTCTGTTATAGCAGCACGAGATGACTAAGATATTATGTCTCATTTGATGTTACAGTGAGAAACATTACCTCATTTGAGCTATTAGCAGGGGGAAAAATCAACATTTACTTTCATTTGTGGATCTGATACCTTATTACCTATCAAGGGGCCATTTATAAATATTTTGTCAATTGATGCAGCTGGAATTTTCTTTATCTCTAGGTCACAGGACAAGCTTTCAACCCCTTCAAGGATTTTGATAACAGGAACATTGCTGGAAGCATTGGAAGTGTGTTACTAAGCTCTAATCATAAATTGATCTAAGTCCATGATTTAATGGAAGAGATTGAGGTACGAATTGATTCTTAGGGAATAAAATAGAAGGGAATAGGAATTCCTGGAGAATAGGATGGGAGTATGCAATAACTTGAAGGAAATCATTTTAGATTTATGGCAGTGACACTGTTTTGTTATTAACATCTTTACTTTGGAACTTTTACAAATAGATGTACCTTACCCTTAGGAGAAGGTGTTTTAGGTGTAGACTACTCTCCCTTAACCTTCTCCCTCAAAATAGTAGGCACTATGTTACCTGCTAATACTCAGAGAGGAAGACCTAGGAAGTTTCATTCCGTTAACACTTTTAAAGAAGACCAAAAGGCATCAATGGGTGGGTCATCTAAAACATAAAAACTCATTAATTATCTCTTATCCTAGATCATGCTCTGGAGAAATGCTAGCATGGAAACCCATCCCACCAGTCTCAACATGAGCAGAGACCATTTTACGATCACAGTGAACATCACTTCCCTGGAGAAATCCCTGATAGTGTGCATAGAGCCTGAAAGTCGTCTTTTAATCACACTCTACCTGGGCTTCCAGTATCAGCCTAACCGCACTCACTTCCACCTGAACATCACCCTTCCAAAGGTGTGGCAGAAAGGTAAAACCCCAACCAGATCTCAGAAACTTACTTTGAAATGCATTTTTTCCTTTTTCTTTTTTAGTTATTTTATTTGAGATAGTTGTACACTTACATATAGTTATAAGAAATAATACATGGAGATTCCATGTACCCTTCACCCACTATCCCCCAGTGGTAACATCTTGCATAACTATAGTACAAGATTACAACCAGAAAATTTATATGTATACAATCCATTGAACTTACTCAGTTTTCACCAGCTTTGCATGAACTCATTTCTCTGTGTGTGTGTGTGTGTGTGTGTGTGTGTGTGTGTGTGTGTGTGTGTATTTAGTTCTATGTGAATTTATCACGTGTAGATTCATGTGACCATGAAATGCATTTAAAAAACAGATGAATTGTGGGATGGATAGAAGATGAAAAAGCAAATATAGTAAAATGTTAATTATAGAATCTAGTTGGTGATATACAGGTGTTCACTGTAAAATTCTCTCAACATTCCTATATGGTTGAAAATTTTTCATGATAAAATGTTAGGAAAAATATATCAGAATGGGTAAAGCACATTAAAGTCTCCCTTCATGATGGTCTCCCTGTATTGAAAGAATGTTTTTCTGGCTCTAGCATAATACTGGAATGATCACTTTTTAAGTTATTTTTCCTGTTAGAGAAGCACCCGAGGCCACAACGCTCACTGCTGAGTTGCCAACTACAAAGTTCTCTCTGCATTACGAGCAGGCCCTTTCCTGAATCTGACTGTGCACTCAGTTCCTTTTGCTGATCTTAACAACCTTGTGTCATTTAGAGCTGGAAGGAAGCTTAGGGATCATTTGGTCCAGACCTCTGGTTTTACAGATGAGAAAACTGAGGCCGAGAGAGACTGTGTGACTTGCCGAGATCTTACAGCCCCCCTGGTGACAGCCTGGCCTAGAATGGTGTCTCTGACTTGCAGTCCAGGGCTCTTTCCCTTGAGCTACTCTGTACCTATCCTTGCTTTGTCCCTGGATTTCTTTTGTTATCTAGATCTTCTTTCTACTGATTTAGATGCATGGTTATTTCATTTTTCTAAAACTCATAATGCATTCAGATTTATTAGACCTAAGTGTTCGTGTGTCAAAAGAATATGATTCTTTTACTGAAACAGGAGTAATCCAAAGCCCCGGACTGTATCAGTGTCATTTTCTTTTAAAATCATTTGGACTCTAAACTTACCATTTTCTAAAATAATAATAATAGACCCTTCGGAAGAAAGGTTCTGTTGGTATTTTGGTCTCATTTGAAATACAACTAAACTCTCTTCTTTGCTCTAAGATGAGGAATATACATGGGTGCTGACTCCAGAGAGTCTGCAATATGGGATCGGCACCTACTACATAACAGCTGTGTTGAATAAAAGCAAGGAAGTGCTCAGCAGATGCCCACCCTGCTCTCAATCATAATTGCTGCCACTCAGTGTTATTTCTGGGACAGCCACAACACGACATGGAGGAGCAATGGATGCCAAGTAAGAAGTCGAGACTTTTCTGCCTTAGCTGGCATTAAACACAACGCATCTGTTATCTCATTGGGGGCAGCACAGAAAGAAAAATAATTGGAAGAGAAATAAGTCATCCTGGGAAATCAGCCTGGGAGGATTGTGTACAGTGGGCAAGGGAAGTGTTTCTTTTTTGAACAGGAACAGGCTTGTGCTTTATAGCTGTAATTTCTTTCTCAAACATTAGCCTAGGATGAATCTGACAATTCTAGATAAAATAAGCAAAACAGTATATGGATGCTGTTAGATTCTGCAAGTATTAAATATGCTGTGGGTAAAATGAAAAAAAAAAAAAAACCATTGCTGTTGAGTGGATTCCATCTCATAGAGACCCTGTAGGACAGAGTAGAACTGCCCCATAGAGTTTCCAAGGAGCAGCTGGTGGATTTGACGAGCTGACCTTTTGGTTAGCAGCCAAGCTCTTAACCACTGCGCCACCAAGGTTCCAAATGAAAACAAACTTCCTGCTAAGTAAAACAGATTCTTGGTAGTTATAAATAAGCTAACAGATTCTTGTACATTCCAGGCCAAGTGGAGGCAAGTTATTAACTTTTGTAATTATAGCCTTGCTCCTGGTGTCTGACCACTTTAAAATGACACTACATTTTCACACTAGTGATGCTGTAAGATCGTTTCTGATTTCAGTGTTGGTTTGGTAGCACAAATAAAGTAGTTCAAGGTTCTGGAAATTATGAAGCTGTTCTTAAAAGATACTGAGAAAGTCATCCAGTTTGAAAATAGAAGGAAAGAGGATTCTCTGGAAGACATCTGCACCTTTAGTGGCTTTAAGCAAGGATTTCTGGATGATCTAGAGCAGTGCTTCTAGAAGCATACGCTTCTCAAGAAAATCCTCAAACTGGGGAGCTTGTTTAAAATGCAGATTCTGGTTCAGTAGGTCTGGGGTGGGGCCTGAGATTTTGCATTTCTAACAAGTTCCCAGGTGATGTTGATGCTGCTTATTTAGTTAGGGAAATCACATCTTCAGCATCAAGTCAGGAGAGCTTTCCTCCTCTCACAACACAGACCCTTTGATTGCAGAAGACCCTGGGATATCTCCACCTTCTTGAAGCTCTTTGTAGAAGTTGGACTCCAGAAGAGGAGCAGAGCTGCTTGCTCAGGATAAGAGTTATTCCCAGGGCAGAATACAGATTGAGCATCTAGACTTTAACCTTATGCCTTGGAAACAAAGAGTCAGCCATAGTGGCAATATTTTAGGCTTTTCATCTGCAAAATCAAACATGGAATCAGTGCTTTCGTGTACTTACCTACTGACATACTTAAAAAAAAAATTTTTTTTTAATAAAGAAACGCTAGACAAATGGAAAGTTGCAGGGAATAATATAACAACAACAACAAAAAAAAAACACACACGTAAAACTTACCACTCAGCTTTATCAAAAATTACTATTTTGCTCTATTTATTTCATTTTTTTAATAATAAAATACTTAGAATTAATCAAAGCCTTCTGTGTGTCCCTCCCTAGTCCCAGTCCCTCCCTTTCTCCCAAGGGTGACCACTGCTCTGAACTTGATGCTTTTCATTCTTATGTCTCTATATACATATGTATTTATTTTTTCAGCAAATATTTATTGAGCATCTTCTATATGCCAGGTCCAAGTCTAGAAACTAGAGATAAAGCAGTGGACAAGACAATGTTCTCATGAGCTTACATTCTGGTGGGGAAGACTGACAATAAATAGATAAGTATTTAATATAATGTCAGAGAATGATAGGTATTGTTTTATATGCTTTTAGTTTTTGTGAAAATGTTGCCACACTGTGCATATCTTTCTTTAATAACTTATTTTATTCACTCAGTAGTATTTATCCGTGTTGGTACATCTACCTCTAGTTCATTCAGTTTAACTCCTGCATATTATTCCATTGGTTTGGCTCTATTTACTTGTTTGTTTGCATGTTTTGTTGTTATTGGACATATAGGTTGTTTTCTGTTTCTTATAGTTACAAGCAATGCAGACATTCAAATTCTTTCTCACATCTCCTTGTGTGTCCTAGTTTCTCTAGGATATATATTCAGACCTGGAATTGCAGGATTAAAACAGTTTGTGCTTCTTCAGCTTTACCAGACATTGCCAATTCGCTGTCCACATTGCTTATACAATTTACACTGCCACCAGCAGTGGATAAGAGATTCATTCTTTCCACCTCTAATTGCCTTCATTTACATTTGTCTTTTCCTTTTACGTTTGTCCCTTCCTTAGCACTCTATTCAGTTAGACTCAACATCTTGATTCTAATTCCAGGTTGGACGGCAGAGCACAGTTTTGAGGACACAATGTCTCTGTAACCACTTGACCTGCTTTACAAGTGACTTCTTCATTGTGCCCAGGACAGTGAATATTGAAGACACAATCAAGCTGTTTCTTCATGTGACCAACAACCCTGTTGGAGTGTCATTGCTGGCCAGCATTTTAGGATTCTATATGATCATAATTGTGTGGGCTTGGAGAAAGGATCAAGCTGATATGCAGAAGGTGAGGAGACTCTGATTTTGAAAACTTTGCCACAATGTCTTGAGTATGTTGAATGAGATGGGGGAAGGAAAAAAAAACACCTTTATCAGAAGAGGCAGTACTATGGTACTGTGTAGTATAAAAATTCAAGTGGATTTTTCTTAAATTTCTCTTTATATCTACTGTCTCACAATCTAAGAAAATAACTCTTTATCTCCATGTTTTTTTTTCTTTTAGCCTAGGTAGAACCCTCAGGTGACAAATTTAGGTTAGGAATGAGCTGAAAGAAAACACCTAAAGAACTTAACTAAAATCAAATGTAAGTTTATCTTACTTTATACATTGGATATGAAAGTTATATGTAAGTCAAATTATAATTTAATGTAGCTGCAATATACAAGAAACCTGTGAGGAAGTCAGCACAACATAATCAAGGTAAAGGAAGACACTGAAAGGTACATAAGAGTAAAAGACAACAATGATAAATACTAATACATATATAGTCCTATAACAACAGTAATAACAAACAATAATGTATGAGTAGATACACAGGTAGATATGTAAGCTGAGCAGAGCTGGGAGGGTATATGGAAGTACACCAACATGACCAACATACATATATGTGTGTGCATGCTGCAAATATACCCATGTATGCAATAGTGTGCACAGGGGACACAGATGTGAAAACTTCTTAGCCATAACCATACACCTCCCAGGACTGAGACACTGGGCTTGAGTGCTAGGGACCATAGTCTGGGGGGACATCTAGGTCAATTGGCATGTCATAATCCATATAGACATTGTTCTACATCCTACCTTGGTGAGTAGTGACTGGAGTCTTAAAAGCTCACAAGCAGCCATCTAAGATGCAATTGGTCTCTTCCTGTCCAGAGGAAAGAAGAGTTAAAAAACCAAAGACTCTAGGAAACCATTAGTCCATAGGATTAATGGACCAGTGAACCACGATCTCCTCTAGCCTGAAACCAGAAGAACTAGATGGTGCCTGGCTACCACTACCTACCACTCTGACCGGGACCACAATAGTAGGTCATGGACAGAGTGGGAGAGATTTGTAGAACGAAATTCAAACTCATAAATAAGACCAGACTTACCGGTCTAATAAAGACTGGTGGAACCCCTGAGACTATGGCCTTAGACACACTTCAAACTTGGAGCTGAAATCACTCCAAGAGACCACATTATAGCCATACATTGTATAGACAGCCTATAAAATGAACAGTAACATCAGTGAGGAATATATACCTCAGAACAATCAACTATATGAGACCTAAAGGGCAGCATTTGCCCAAAAGCAAAGTTCAGAAGGACTGTAGGGGAAGGAAAGCTGGGTAAATGGACATGGGAAACCCAGGGAGGTAGAGGGGATAGTGCTGACACATTCAGGGGTTTGCAACCAATGTCACAAAACAAGCTGTGTGTAAATTGTTGAATGGGAAACTAATTTGCTCCATAAACTTTCACCTAAACAACAATAAATTGTTCAATAAATAAATAAAAGAGATTACACAAGCAAACTAAGGAGCAGAGATGGGGTATGATAGATGCCACAAAAAAAGAAAAGAAAAACCTGTAAGGAAATCTTTTTTAAACAACAACCAAAAAAATTCTTTGATGACAGATTCTTCTCAATTTCTGTTCTACATATTTCTTATTCTTATGCTTTCTTACACTTGGAAATTCTGTAATACACAGTATCCATTTCTTTGTTGCCTATGGTGTAGGGTTGTGAGATTTACTAAATAAAAACGCAGGACACCCAGCTAAGTTTGAATTTCAAATAAATAATCAATACACTTTTAGTATAAGTCTGTCCTAAATTATTCACTATTTATCTGAAATTCAGATTTAACTGGTGTCCTGTATTTTATCTGGGAATCCTACCAAGGTGGGAGGGAGGTGAAAGGACTTAGAGGCCTAGGACCTGATCAGTTGATTCTATGAGTATTTCATTTTAGAGGTGTAAATCCTAGAGTTTCAGCCTTCATCTCCCCCTTTAGTCTCGTAACTTAGGTCTACTTGTTTGTCTTTTAAAACTACACCTCACCTTGTTTTCCATAGGGTTACCACATCTGCAGCAGTGTATCCTCCTGTCTGAATTGGAGGAAACAAGGGGGTATACTAAGTGAAGCAATTTTCTTGGTTCTGCTCTTCTTGCAGGTGAAGGTCACCGTCCTGGTTGATAATGACCCCAGCTCTCAATTTTACTACCTTATTCAGGTCTATACTGGGTATCAGAGAAGAGCTGCTACAACAGCCAAGGTTAATGAAATAAATGTTCTTCGTTCATTGTTTTGTGTCATCTAGAAATACACTAACTTGGTGATCTCTCAGTGTCCAATAGCTCTTTAGAAAGGATCATAGAGATTGATATTTCCTAGTTCTAAACTGTCAATTTGAAGGACCCTCTCTCTATATATATAATCTATATATATAAGATTCCAAACATTTAATCCAATTACAGTTTCCTAAATCTTCATCATTCTCCAAAGAATCATGTTAGAACTTGCTGTATTTTATCTTTTCTTGTCACATTTGAGGTTGTTATCACCCTGTATGGATCAGAGGGATCGAGTGAGCCCCATCACCTTTGTGACTCCCAGAAGGCAGTCTTTGAACAAGCGGGACTGGATGTCTTCCTCCTCACCACTCAGTCCTCTTTAGGAGAATTGCATAGCCTTCAGCTCTGGCATGATTATTCTGGCATCAGCCCTTCTTGGTAAGTACCTGTATCATGCTGGCTTGTTGTTTCTTCTTTGCGGATCATTAGCATCCTTGGAAGAGATCAGAATGTCATCACAATAAGTAACAACCATGCTTTGGGCCAAATAGTAACAAATGACTATTAGATTTAAGTTTTGAAGCTGTCTATGGAACAAACCTTGGAAAGAAATAGGAAAAATTAACAATGTGATTTTATTTTGGATGGTAGAATAATAGATGTTTTGTTTTCTTTTATTTTCATTAAATATTATCATGATCTTGAACAATAAATAGTAACGATGAAACATTGCCCCAAACTGCCATGAATTAAAAGTATTTCTAAAGGTGAAAAATATCTTTTAAAGAGTAAATATAATCAACAACTATACACTGACTATACCCTGGTCAAAATTAAGAGTGTAAGGAAAAGTGCAAGAGTGGAATTGCATGTAGGATATGCCTAGGGAGTTAAATAAATAATGGTCAAGGATGGAATTAGAATGTGTGAACCTGACTTGTGCTAGGTCCAAATGATTGTACATCTTCCTCCAGCAGCGCTCTGAGAATTAGGAACAGATAAAGCAGATAAGGAGCCCTGGTGGTTAAGAGCTCATGCTGCTAACCAAAAGGTCGGCAGTTCGAATCCACCAGCCACTTCTTGGAAACTGTATGGGGCAGTTCTACCCTGTCCTATAGGGTCACTGAGTCGAAATCGACTCTAAGGCAATGGCTTTGGTTTGGGTTTTTGAAAGCAGATGATAAAATTAAGGGGTAAAAATTATAAGTTTGTTGGGGTTAGGAAAAGGGAAGGGAATGAAGTGAAAGTTCTAAGGCTCAGCCTTTTAAAAGAATCGTTTGCTGAGTATTGCCCACCTGAAAAGAGGAGGTAGTCTACCTAAAATTATTAGCAAAATAAGATATTCCCTGCTAGGCTACGTATACGAACCACTAGGCCGGTAGAGCCTAATAACTTGCTTGCTGCTCCCATTCTGTTCAGGTATCTATAAAACAATACATACAGTATCATCCCAGTCTTGTTTATAAAAGTGAATAATGTGTATAAGCCCTTGAAAAGATGCTCAACATCATTAGTTATCAGGAATGCAAATTAAAACCACAGTAAAATAGCACTGCGCACCCGCAAGAATGGCTAAAATGAAAAAGACTGACAAAACCAAGTTTGGGTGAGGATGAGGAGCAGTTGGAACTCTTATACACTGCTAGTGGAAGTGTAAACATACACACCTATATAGTATTTTCTGCTTTTCTCACTGATTATTGTCAGTGGGTTATATCAATCCTAATTTTATGTGTAATCTTTGATTATATTATTTTTTAACTAACAATGACTTTATGCTTCTCAAAGATAGAGATGATGTGTTATATTTATATCCTCAGTAGATAGTACAGTGCCAAGATTGTAGTAGGACTCGGTAAATATTATAATTAATGTTGTTAGGTGCTGTCAAGTCAGTTCACACCTGTAGCAACCCTATGTACAACAGAACAAAACACTGCCCAGTCCTGCACCATCCTCACAATCATTGCTATGTTTGAGCCCATTGTTGCAGCTACTGTGTCAATCCATCTCGTTGAGGGTGTTTCTCTTTTTCACTGACCCTCTACTTTACCAAGCATGATGTCCTTCTCCAGCGACTGGTCCTTCCTGATAACATGTCCAAAGTATGTGAAACAAAGTCTTGCCATCCTCACTTCTAAGGAGCATTCTGACTGTACTTCCTCCAGAACAGATTTGTTCATTCTTCTGGCAGTCCGTGGTATATTCAGTATTTTCTGCCAATGCCATAGTTCAAACGCAGCAATTCTTCTTTGGTCTTCTTTATTCATTGTCCAGCTTTTGCACACATATAAGGCAACTGAAAATGCCATGGCTTGAGTCAGGCACACCTTAGTCCTCAAAGTGAAATCTTTGCTTTTTAACACTTTAAATATTTATAATTAATAAATATAGTTAATATTGTAACAATGAACACTTGTTACAATTAAATTCTCTGGGCTGTGTGTTAACCTCTAGAGGTTACTATCAGCTTGATATCAAGCCTCTTTTGAAGACTTTCTTTAACCATCATTTGTTTTTCCTTTTTTAATTGCAAGAGTAATATATTCTTAATGCAAGAAACTTGGAAAACACAGAAAAGCACAAAGAATTACTCCCCATAAAAAAAGACTGCCAACAATTTTTTTCTTTAGCAAATGACAAATTATATTTTCTATACTACCTTTCTGAATACCGGTGGCATAGCTTCCCATGGCGGACAGGTTTCAGCTGCACTTCCAGACTAAGAAGAAGGACACAGCAGTCTACTTCTGAAAAGAATTGGCCAGTGAAAACCTTATGAATAGCAGCGGAACATTGTCTAATATAGTGCGGAAGATGAGCCCCACAGGTTGGAAGGCACTCAAAAGATGACTAGGGAAGAGCTGCCTCCTCAAAGTAGAGTCGACCTTAATGACTTGGGTGGAGTCAAGCTTTCGAAATCATCATTTGCTGATGTGGCACAACTCAAAATGAGAAGAAACAGCTGCAAACATCCATTAATAATCAGGATGTGGAGTGTACGAAAATATGAATCTAGGAAAATTGGAAATTGTCAAAATTGAAATGCATAAACATCAATATCCTAGGCATTAGTGAGTTGAAATGGACTGGTACTGGCCATTTTGAATTGGACAGTCATATGTTCTACTATGCCAGGAATGACAAATTGAAGAGGAATGGCATTGCATTCATCGTCAAAAAGAACATTTCAAGATCTATCCTGAAGTACAATGCTGTCAGTGATAGGATAATATCCATATGCCTACAAGGAAGACCAGATAATACGACTATTATTCAAATTTACATACCAACCACTAAGGCCAAAGATGAAGAAATTGAAGATTTTTGCCAACTTCTGCAGTCTGAAATTGATGGAACATGCAATCAGGATGCATTGATAATTACGGGTGATTGGAATGCTAAAGTTGGAAACAAAGAAGAAGGATCAGTAGTTGGAAAACATGGCTTTGGTGATAGAAATGATGCTAGAGATTGCATGATAGAATTTTGCAAGACCAACGACTTCTTCATTGCAAATACCTTTTTTCACCAACATAAACAGTGACTATACACATGGACCTTGCCAGACGGAATACACAGGAATCAAATCGACTACATCTGTGGAAAGAGACAATGGAAAATCTCAATATCATCAGTCAGAACAAGGCCAGGGCTGACTGTGGAACAGACCATCAGTTGCTCATATGCAAGTTCGAGTTGAAACTGAAGAAAATTAGAACAAGTCCATGAGAGCCAAAGTATGACCTTCAGTATATCCCACCTGAATTTAGAGACCATCTCAAGAATAGATTTGATGCATTGAACACCAAAGACCAAAGACCAAATGAGTTGTGGAATGACATCAAGGACATCATACATGAAGAAAGCAAGAGGTCATTAAAAAGACATGAAGGAAAGAAAAGACCAAAATGGATGTCAGAAGAGACTCTGAAACGTGCTCTTGAACATCAAGTAGCTAAAGCAAAAGGAAGAAATGATGAAGTAAAAGAACGGAGCAGAAGGTTTCGAAGGGTGGCTGGAGAAGAAATAGTAAAAGTATTGTAATGACATGTGCAAAGAGCTGGAGATAGAAAACCAAAAGGGAAGAACATGCATGGTATTTCTCAAGCTGAAAGAACTGAAAAAAAATTCAAGCCTTGAGTTGGAATAGTGAAGTATTCTATGGAGAAAATATTAAACAATGCAGGAAGCATCAAAAGAAGATGGAAGGAATACACAGAGTCATTATACCAAAAAGAATTGGTTGACGTTCAACCATTTCAAGAGGTAGCATATGATCAGAAACCAATGGTACTGAAGGAAGAAGTCCAAGCTGCACTGAAGGCACTGGTGAGAAACAAGGCTCTAGGAATTGACAGAATATCAATTGAGATGTTTCAACAAACAGATGCAGTGCTGGAAGTGCTCACTTATCTATGCCAAGAAATTTGGAAGACAGCTACCTGGCCAACCAACTGGAAGAGATCCATACTTATGCCTATTCCCAAGAAAAATGATCCAACCAAATCCAGACATTATCAAACAATGTCATTAATATCACACGCAAGTAAAATTTTGCTGAAGGTCATTCAAAAGCAACTGCAGCAGTGTTTCCACAGGGAACTGCCAGAAATTCAGGCCGGATTCGGAAGACATGGAACCAGAGATATCATTGCTGAGGGATTTTTTTAGAGGGATTTTGGCTGAAAGCAGAGAATACCAGAAAGATGTTTACCTGTGTTTTATTGACTATTCAAAGGCATTCAACTGTGTGGATCATAACAAATTATGGATAACATGTGAAGAATGGGAATTCCAGAACACTTAATTGTGCTTATGAGGAACCTGTACATAGATCAAGAGGCAGTTGTTCAGACAGAACAAGGGGATACTGGATGGTTTAAAGTCAGGAAAGATGTGCGTCAGGGTTGTATCCTTTCACCATACCTGTTCCATCTGTATGCTCAGCAAATGATCCGAGAAGTGGGACTATCTGAAGAAGAGCACAGCATCAGAATTGAAGGAAGACTCATTAACAACCTGCGTTCTGCAAATGACACAGCCTTGCTTGCTGAAAGTGAAGAGGACTTGAAGCACTTACTGATGAATATCAAAGACCACAGCCTTCAGTATGGATTACACATAAAGAAAACAAAAATCCTCACAACTGGACCAATAAGCAACATCATGATAAATGGAGAAAAGATTCAAGTTGTCAAGCATTTCATTTTACTTGGAATCACAATCAACACCCATGGAAGCAGCAGTCAAGAAATCAAAAGACGCATTGCATTGGGCAAATCTGCTGCAAAAGCCCTCGTTAAAGTGTTGAAAAGCAAAGATGGCACCTTGAAGACTAAGGTGTGCCTGACCCAAGCCATGGTATTTTCAGTCGCATCATTTGCATGTGAAAGCTGGACAATGAATGAGGAATACCGAAGAAAAATTGACGCCGTGAATTGTGGTTTTGGTGAAGAATATTGAATATACCACAAACTGCCAAAAGAAGGAACAAATCTGTCTTGGAAGAAGTACAACCAGAAGGCTCCTTAGAAGTAACGATGGCGAGACCACGTCTTACATACTTTGGACATGTTGTCAGGAGGGATCAGTCCCTGGAGGAGGACATCATCCTTGGTAAAGTATAGGGTCAGGGAAAAAGAGGAAGACCCTCAACAAGATGGATCGACGTAGTGTCTGCAACAATGGGCTCAAGCATTAACAACGATTGTGAGCATGGCGCAGGACCCTGCAGTGTTTCATTCTTTGGTGCATGGGGGTTGCTATGAGTCAGAACCGACTCGACGGCACCTAACAACAACAACAACAATACTACCTTTCTACTAAGCATAGGGAAGGCCTCCATTAGTTTTTTCTAACACATTAGATTCTCATCTTTTTCTCACATATGAAGGAATAAGAGAATAAAAGTTATACTGGAAGCACGAACAGCCCATGACTACGTTTTCACTAGTCAGAAAATGAATATTTTCTCTTGTTTGATATTGCTTTTATTATACTTTGATCTTAAAGTCAGCTTTAAGAATACAAGATGCATTAGATAACTTTAAATGAAGTGCAACTTAAGATTTTATAAACTGCCTCAATAAGAAGTCCCCAGAAATATTTTAGCTTTGAGAAGTCTGTATTCCTCACACAAAATAATTTCAACTAAAACAAAGAGTTTGACTGGAGAAATTTAAGTGGTTTCATATTAAACATAGTCTTTTGGGAAAAAGCACTATTAAAGTGAAGGAGGAGGATAATTTACTAGTCAAGAGATGAATTCAAATAGGTTGAACAGTTAGGTATCTGAGAGGACAGGTTTGTTGTTGGATGAAGTTGTTGGAGAAATTAGACAGATGGTAAAACATTTTGGTTGCAGAAAGGAAGAAATGTCAGGGTCTTTAGCTCTGGGAAATCAAGACGAGGCCACAGACCCAAATAAGGCAAGGAGTCATTAATATGAATGTTCACAGCCACTCACCCATACTTACACCCCACACACACCTTTGTGATAAAAGGTAGAGGCAGATGGGATACTTTAAGAGGTGGCAAGACACTGTTACATATGTGTCATGGACTGAATTATGTCCCCCCAAAAATATGTGTATCAATTTGGCTGGGCCATGAGTCCCCGTATTGTGTGATTTTCCTATGTGTTGTAAATCCTGCCTCTATGATGTTAATGAGGGAGAATGGGTGGCAGTTGTGTTAGTAAGGCAGGACTCAATCTACAAGATTGGATTGCAGGACTCAGTCTACAAGATTGGATTGTGTCCTGAGGCAATCTCTTGAGATATAAAAGACAGAAGTGAGCAGAGAGACATGGGGACCTCACACCACCAAGAAAGCAGTGCCAGGAGCAGAGCATGTCCTTTGGACCCAGGGTCCCTGCACAGAGAATCTCCAAGTCCAGGGGAACATTGATGAGAAGGCCAACAGAGAGAGAAAGACTTACCCTGGAGCTGATGCCCTGAATTTGGACTTTTAGCCTACTTTACTGTGAAGAAATAAATTTGTCTTTGTTAAAAGCATCCACTTGTGGTATTTCTGTTATAGCAGCACTGGATCACTAAGACAATATAGAACAAGGAAGGTAAAGAAGATATGCACATACTGAACTATTCACAGGTTATAGAAGTTTACAGCCTGGTATTTGGCACAGTAACTTCCTTAGGGGTGAGGAAGAAAAACATGAGACCAAATTTCACCTCTTTTCCTAGTTCTTGCTCTGCAATGAAGCAGAGTCCATTTACTTGGACATTCACTGACAGTTCAAGATTACTTTTTCTTTTTTCAATTTTACTGTGGTAAAATATACATATAACAAAAAGTTTCCCATTTTAACCATTTTAAGTGTACAGTTCAGTGACATTAATTGTATTCACCATGTTATACAACTATCACCACTATTTATTTCCAAAAGCTTTATATCACTCCAAATAAGAAGCAAGATTACTTCTTACTATACGGCAATTGATTCGCGCCCACCTCCCTAACATGATTATCTTCATTTCACTATAGGTACATAAACCAGGTGATTGTCAGTGACATGGCAGTTAAGAGGAAATGGCATTTCCTGTGCAACTGTTGGCAGGCTGTGGACATAGGAGATTTTGAGCGTGATCGGATCTTCACACCAGTCTCAAAGAGAGAGCTCTTTTCCTTTAGGTATTTTTGGGAAATTGCTGTTAATAGTCAATGTTGATATGTACCATCTAGAATAGTACATTTCTGCTGCTCAGTACCTTTCTTCCCTTCAATTTTTTGGTTCAGTGATGTCAGGAGTTTTGGCTTTCTCCTCTAGGAAATAAGATGACTGCAAGAGGTCCCAGCGTTATGTCCTCGTATAAAAATGCCTAAAGGCAAAAAAAGTGGAATTATTTCCTCCAGTGCCTGTCCCTACCCCATTCCTTTTTAAAATTGTACACAATTTTTCCTCACAAATGCTTCCTTTTTCTGCTGCTTGAGACTCTCATTTTGCATATGTTGGTATGCTTAGTGGTGCCCACCCTAAGAACAGGTTTTGGAGGCTTCATCATTTTTCTTCATTCTTTTTTGTTTCTGATCCTCAGACTGGTTAATCTCAATTGACTTATCTTCAAGTTCACTTCTTCTTTCTTTTGCCTGCTCATATATGCTGTTGAGCTTCCATAATGAATTTTTCATTTCAGCTATTGTACTTTTTAACTCCAGAATTTCTATTTGGTTCCTTTTTTTAATATATAGTTTCTATTTTTTTAATGATATTCTCTATTTATTGAAATGTTGTCTTCATACTTCCCTTTAGTTCTTTAGACATGGTTCCTTTAGTTGTTGAACATATTTAAAGTAACTGATTTAAAGTCTTTGTCTCGTAAATTCAATATCTGGACTTCCTCAGCGACAGTTTCTAGTGACTTTTTTTTTTTTTTTTAACTGCACATGGGCCATACTTTCTTGTTTATTTGCATGTCTCATAATTTTTTTAAAAACTGGACATTTAAAATAATATAGTATGTCAACTTGGAAATCAGATTCTTCTCCTTTCCGTAGGTATGTTGTTGTTGCTGTCTGTTTAATGAATTTTCTGAATTAATTCTGTAAAGTCTGTATTCTTTGTTGTGTGTGGCCATTGAGGTCTCTGCTGGGTTAGCTTAGTGGTTAGCCAATGTTAGGACAGAGATCTACTTGAATGCCTGAAACCAATAAGTCTCCCAGTCTTTACAGATGGGCTTTATATGTGTGTTGCAGCACACCTTCAACACACAGCAAGTCAGTTGACAATTCTTCCTCACCTTTCACTTCCTGCTTGCTGAAAATCTCAAGGTCATCTAGAGGTTAGGGCTTCTTAGGTCTCTCCTGACTGTGCACAAGTCCTAGGCATGCGTATAGCCCTATGCATGTGTGTGGTCTTCTAGATTCCCAAGAATATATCAGAGCTTTTCAAAGCCCCTAGGAAAATCTCATTCCACAGCTTTTACTTTTAAGCTTTTTGGTGAGTGTATTGTTTGCCCCAACTGTTAACCACTACTTCAGGCAGCTGCAAAATTAAACAATTGCCTGTAAATGTTTTCAACAATTGCCCCCAGGGAAAGGCTTGTGTTACAAGAGATGAACCCAAAGATTAAAAGACTCTTATCTGGGCTAATGATAGGAGTTACTGGCAGACTTGCCTATCCTCCCCTGTGAAGAGAAACATCTTTATTACCCTGGAATGTAAGCAGATCTCTCCATGGAGAGGAGGAAGATACCAATATCACATACTAAGAAGCCTTTTGTCAGTCTAACTGTTATTCTTTTAAAGTATACTGTCCTTGTTTTTAATATTTCTTCTTTATTCATAGTATTCCAGATTTTACCAGAATTCATCATAATGTGGATTTACATTTTTTTAAATCTTATTTGGTACCCAGAGTGTACTTTTAATATGTAAAATCATGTCTTCAATTCTGAAAAATTCTCAGGTATCAGTCTCTGAAAATACTGCTTCTCTGCCATTCCCTCCATTCTTTTCTTCTGGAACTTATAAAAATGTGTTTTGGAGCCTCTTAAACTATCCTCCATTTTTTTAACTGCTCTTGCATATTTATTTTCTTTTTGTCTCTCTATGGTGTATTCTGTATGTCATTCCTTAGTAGTATATTTTAGTTTACTGATTCTTTTTTCAACCATGTCCATAGCTCCTAAATTTATTTGTTTTGTTTTTTGCATTTTTTTTTTTTCTCTTTTTTACTGTGGTAAAACATCAGAGTTTCAAACTGGTTTGAACAGTTCAGTCATGGCTGTCATAAACAAGGGCAACGTATGCACTGCATAGCAACCAAATCTGTTGCCCCTCAGATTTTGACCCAAGTAGGAAATAAACAGTGGTGCCCCCCTCAGAGATGGCAGCCATACCACTATGAATGTGTGTCTCTCTCCACAGTCCTGCCAATAATCCAAAACCCTGCATCAGGCTCTGAAGCATTCAAAATGGCGTGGTCGGCTGCCATCTTTGAGCAGGGCACTGCTGTTTGTTTCCTACTAGGGTCAAAATCTGACGGGCAGCAGATTTGGTTGCTATGCAATGTGTTCACTGCCCTTGTTTATGATGGCCATGAGTGAACCTTTTCAAACCAATTCAAAGCCCTGTAAAATATGTACAAGTAAAATTTGCTATTTTAACCATTTTAAGTGTACAATTCATTGGTAATAATTATATTCACAATGTTGTGCAACCATCAACACTATTCATTTCCTAAATTTTTGCAAGCAGCTATCCAAGACATGACAACTGGTCTCCATTCACCTGGAGCAACAGAGAAAGAAGCAGGAGAAGGATATAGAATGTGTGGTTAATTACCTCCGTGAACAACTGTGTCCTTGGCCATGAGACCAGAAGAACTGGATGGTGCCCAGCTACCGTTGCTGAACATTTTGGTCAAAGATTCTATAGAAGAATCATGATCAAAAGGGGGGAAATGTAGAACAGAATTTAAAATTCTCATGGGCTCCAAACTTTCTGGAGCCAATGGAGGCTGGATAAACCCCTGAAACTATTGCCCTTAGATAATCTTTAAACCTTAAACCAAAAATACCCTCTGAAGTCATCTTAAAGCCTAGCAATAGTTTAGCTCAACTAGTATAAAAAGGCCTGCCTTAAGCACTGTGCTTTTTCAAGAACTAGCTATATGGGATCAAAGTGACAATAGTAAATTGAAAGATTAGATAGGAACCTTAGGGGGCAGTGAGTTTATGCTAATGGGGAGGAACAATTCAGAAAAGGAGGGTGAGAATGGTTGCACAACTCAAATAATGTAATCAGTGTCACTGAATTGTACATGAAGAAAATTGAATTGGTGTGTGTTTTGCTGTGTATATTCTCAACAACAAAATAATTATTTTTATTTTTCTTTTAATTGTTGTGTTTTAAGTGAAAGTTTACAATTCAAGTTAGTCTCTCATACAAAAATTTTTACATACATTGTTTTGTGACCCTACTTGCTCTTCCTATACTGTGACAGCACACTCTTCCTTTCTACCCTGGATTTCCCGTGTCCATTCAACCAGCTCCTGACCCTCTCTGCCTTCTCATCTCGCCTCCAGATGAGAGCTACTCATTTAATCTCATGTATCTATTTGAGCTAAAAAGCACGCTCTTCACAAGTATCATTTTATGTCGCATAGTCCAGTCTAATCTTTGTCTGAAGAGTTGGCCTAGGGAATGGTTTTAGTTTTGGGCTAACAGAGAGCCCAGGGGCCCATCTTCCAGGGTCCCTCCAGTCTCAATCAAACCATTAAGTCTGGTCTTTTTACTAGAATTTGAGTTCGGTACCCCACTTTTCTCCTGCTCCATCAGGGACTCTCTGTTGTGTTCCCTGTCAGGGCAGTCATTGTGGTAGCCGAGCACCATCTAGTTCTTCTGGTCGCAGGCTGATAAAGTCTCTGGTTTGTGTGGCCCTTTCTGTCTCTTGGGCTAATACTTTCCTTGTGTCCATGGTGTTCTTCATTCTTCTTTACTCCAGGTGGGTTGAGACCAACTGATGCACCATAGATGGCCGCTCACTAGCTTTTAAGACCCCAGACACCACTCACCAAAGAGGGATGCAGAACATTTTCTTAAAAAACTTTGTTATGCCAGTTGACCTAGATGTCCCCTGAAAGCATGGCCTCCAGACCCCTGCACCTGCTACTCTGTCCCTTGACGTGTTTGGTTGTATTCAAGAAATTTCTTAGCTTTGGTTTGGTCCAGTTGTGCTGACTTCCCCTGTAGTGGGTGTTGTCTTTCCCTTCACCTAAGATAATTCTTGTCTACTTTCTAGTTAGTGAGTACCCCCTCCCTCACTCCCCGCCACCTCATAACCATGAAAGAATGTTGTCGTCTGTGTTTAAACCTTTTCTTGGGTTTTTATAATAGTGTTCTTATACTTTTTATTTTTTTTAATTATTTGTTTGAAGACCATATTTTTCAGTTTTGGGTTTTCTAATTTGCTCTTTTATTTGTTTTTCTTCATAATTTTTATCCTTTTTAAGTAAAGTTATTCCTCTTCTTATATCTTTGAGCAACCTGAAATAGTTATTTTAAAGCCTTTGTCAGACTGTTTTATGAAGCTGATTTCTTCTGGACTGAATTTTTGTATGTTGGCTGCCTTTTTCTGCTTTAAATTTCTTCATGTGCTTTGGAATTTTGGTTTGTAACTTCATTTTGATGGAAGACTTGTTAAATATGTTTGTTTATTTCCCACTTCTCTTTGTGCACACCCATCCTTGGCTAGTAGTTTTGCTACTGTTTCTTTCTAACCCTTCACATCTCTTGTCTGTCTACTCTAGAGCTAGGCCTTATTAATAGTATTTTGGAGCTCTTATTGCTCAATGAAACTGGGGCAGTTATAGCTCTTGTCATGAGCCAGTGGAAAAATCAAACCAAACCTGTTGCCATCGAGTCTATTCCAACTCATAGCAACCCTGTAGGACAGAGTAGAACGGTCCCCTAGGGTTTTTCCAAGGAGCAGATGGTGGATTTGAACTGCTGACTTTTTGGCTAGCAGCCAGGCTCTTAACCACTGCGCCACCAGGGCTCCGAGCTAGTGGAAGGCTTGGTTTAATACCTGATCATGATGCTGTCCTTTTTCTCTCATCTTCCTGCTTATAAAGTTGTAGCCCCATGAAAGTTTTTGGATTTTTTGTTTTTATCCTTTCATAAGCTCTAGCTCCAGCCCAGCTTCAAGCAGTAAGCTTGGCTCTGTCTCTCCTCTCCTCTCACCCTATGAAACACTTTTGTTTCCAGTTACCCTATAAGAGCCAAATTCCCACTTGTGTACTGCCTTCTTCCAGACCTGGAGCCCAGCAATCCTACAGCTTCTACCACACTCAACACCTTCGTTTCTTATTCCATTTCTAGTCCTCAGAGATGTTTTATTTTTATTTTAAGCCCAGTTGAGTCTTTTTAGTTTTTTTTCTTTCTGTATTTTATCTACTAGTTTTCTATATTTGGAGTAGAGAAGATGCTCAAAGTATAAATTTACCAAACTATATTTGGAGTAGAGAAGATGCTCAAAGTATAAATTTACCAAACTATCTTGAATGGAAGCCTAATGCAAACTTTTAAAGAGTAAATATTTATTAAAACTCTTATAAGGCTAAAACAACAGTTTTTAACTTTAAACTCTCATATAATACAAATTATCCTTATTTTCAAAAACTCTTTATCCTAAAATTACAAAAGAACAATATCATTGTCTTAGGCTGGGTTCTCTAGAGAAGAAACACCAGTGAAGCATATAAACATATATAGGTATTTATATCAAGGAAATGGCTCACACAGTTGTAGACGCTGGAACATCCCAAGTCTGTGGGTCAGAATAGAGGCTTCTTCTGATTGCCGTAGCCTCAGGGGCTGACAAACTTAAAGATTGTCAGGTCATAGAGCAGGGCTCTTGCGTACAGGCTGCAAAGATCGACGAATCCCAAGAACAGTAGGCAAGATGGCAGGTAAGCTGCTAGCTCAAGTCCCAAGAACAAGAGGTCAGATGAACAGGAGACAGGTGTAGGATCTGGAGTGAGCAAAAGCCCCCGAACCTTGCCAGAACGTCCACTTATATTCAGTGCGGGTCACATGCCCAAGGAAACTCCCTTTCAACTGATTGGCTACTCATGGCAGATCCCATCATGGAGGTGATCACATTATATCAAATCTCATCATGAAAGTGATCACAACATCATACGACTGCCAAACTACATCGTAACTGCCAGACCACTGAGAATCATGGCCCAGCCAAGCTGACACACAACCTTAACCATCAGAATCATCATGTCATTTGAAAGCTGTGGAGATCTTTAGAGATTATTCTAGCCCACCCCTTGTTCATAGAGGTGGTGAATAATGGCCGAGAAGTTGCTATGTAGCTTGCCTCTGGGCAAACCACATCTTAGTCTAGGGCACTTTCACAATGAAAATCTCATGTCTCTCCCCTCCTAATTTCTCTCTTTAGACACCTGTTTTCCTCCATGATTGTAGAAAAGTTCACACAAGATCATCTGTGGCTCTCAGTTGCAACTTGACATCCCTGGAGCCCGTTCACAAGAGTCCAGTGGCTTACTTGCTGTATGACCCTGCTTCTCTCCAACTTGGTCATCAGTGTCACGTTTTGGAAGATAAATGGCACCACTGCCAAGTGAGACGAGCAAGGTGTGGATGAACCCTGATGTGTGCTATGTGCTCATGGTATATAGTCTTTTTGCCAAACTCCACTCTCCTTACTCCCAGGGTTAGAAACTGAATCATGCCTTTACTTTTTCTTCCCTGCCCTAACATTAACACAATGCTGTTCTCATTCATTAATAAGTGAAATAGCCCTAAGAACACATCAGAATTTTTGCTGCTGTAATTATTTTCTACCCTTAGATAAACATAGTTAAATTGCTGAGCAGCTACAACCTGAGGAATGACTTTGTGATGGTTTTAGTTGTTGGCAACGAAGGCTGATATTATCCCTTTTTTTCAGTGGGTCCATTTGCTGTGACCTGGTCTGAACTGCTTATCAGCATCCAAACGGCTGTCATCCTTTTTCCAGTCAATCTTGTAATTGGGCGACTCTTCTCGCTGATTCAACCACAGGAGCCTCTGCCTCTGTTTCCCCGTATCCAGGCCCCCTACCCCTCAGTTACTTCCTTTGAGCCTCTCTCTCACAGAGGTAGTTGAGGTAAGTTTGGTATCAAGTGTTACAGGTAAGTTACGTGTTCCCTTTCCCCGTGTAGGGGAAATGGCAGTGGAAAGGATCTCTTGGAAGGTTTTCAGGGTCCTGTTAGTGGTTTGCAGGGGGAAAATGTGACAGTCTGCTTCTGTAAAGATTACAGCCTTGGAAACCCTATGGGGCAATTCTACTGTGTCCTATAGGGTCATTATGAGTCCGAATTGACTGACAGCAATGGGTTTATTGGTGGTTCAAACCCACCAGGTGCTCTGCAGGAGAAAGATGTGGTAATCTGCTTTCATAAAGATTACAGCCCTGGCAACCTTTTGGGACGGTTCTACTCTGTCCTGTAGGGTTACTTGGAGTCACAATTGACTTGATGTTTGTTATTTCCCTTGTTATTCCTTGGTGGCGCAAATGGTTAAGCACATGACTACTGAGAGGTGCCTCTGAAGAAAGGTCTGGCGATCTACTTCCAAAAGGTCATAGCTTTGAAAACCCTATGGCATTGTGACACACGTGGGGTCACCATGAGTGGGGACTGACTCAACAGAAACTGGTTTTTTGTTTTTGTTTTGTTACCCTTATTATCTTTTCCCTAATTCCTGTCCCCTGAGTTGTGGTCAGTCATGCCTCTGGGGTTTTTTTTGTTTTTTGTCTTTTTTTTTTTCTCTTGATTATGAAGTATTCCGAGGACTGAATGTGAGTGCAGTATGTGCTACTCTGGACTTGTTTTTGTTTTTGATATTTGAGCAAATGGTCCCTTCTTCTTTCATTCTATATTCTCTCAGAGAACTGGTTTTGAAGCTACCGTGAGGTGACTGCTTTCTGAAAAAGTAGAGAGAAAATGAAAAATTCAGTTCTCTGCACTAAGCCATGTCTCTCTGGGTAAAAGAAACAGTCCTGGGTTACTGTAAGACAGACTGACTTTTCTCATCTTGGTTCTACATTCAGGAATTAAAGGAAACTGGGATTCCTGCTCAGGAGAAATGCATATCTACTTTCAGAGTGTGAACAATTGTCATGGAGTTCTTACAACATTAACAAGCTGGTGACACTTTTGTCCAGCCTCAAATTTTATTCTCACTTAGAGGTCCAAGGCAGTCATCAGCAGGCAGGATCCATTTGGGCAAATGGTAAAGTTCACTAGGTTTTAATAATTAACCTTCTCTGACTTCCACTCCCTTCCATGACTCTTACTTTCTCACTTATTCATAACCAACAGGCATGGTACAATCTTCTGCTTGTTTTAATTTCCTTAAGCTTTCGATGTAGAGCTAATTGCTTTGATCTCTCTGATGGCTTCTGAGATAGTCTATGTGGTCTTACAAAGCACAGGATTAAAAACAAAACCACAAAATGTTCTCTGTATCAGATCCCTGCATTCCATCTGCTTTCTTGGAGGCTATTGAAACTTGTCATTCTTTTCTTCTTTGAGCAGGTAAGTTTGGGCTCTTGGACATTTACCTAGAACAGGTCACAGGTATTGAAGTTCTGATGGTAAAAAGCTAAATTTGAGAGTCTCTACATCAAAGTTTAACATTTTTCAAATTGTTAAAAATTTACCAGTGTCCTTAGAGAAGACAATAATACTATAGGTGTTGGGTCTAATCTCCACCAGTTGTGGAATAATTTGATATCCTCATTACTTACTGAATTACTAATCTCTACCTGTAATTACAATTTATTGAAATCCTCCCCTTGTGAAAGTGTCAACTCAAAATATATTTTTTCAGTGGTTCCTGAAAACCACCATCATTTTTGCTATTACCTGCTCAGAGTTCTGCAGAGGCTACAATCTCAGTTAGGCATACTGGGTATCACCAAGGTTCATCAGCCTTGTGACTTCCTCGATGCAGTCAGCCAACTGCAAAAACTCCAGGAAATCTTGGAAACACACATTCTTTCTATGGAGCAAGGGCCATCCAGGTAAGGCACTAGATTTTCTTTATCACTGTGACTTTCTTAGACCTCTCTCTTAGCTGTTGGATAAAAGATTATTCCTTCAACTTTTGTTCTTCAGGGAGGCTACCAGTTTCCCCCTCCTGATCTCAGAAGAAGGGAAGAAGCACCTCTCTAATGGCCTGCCCAGAATGTTGGCTTATCTCTGCTGGCTCCTTCTGGGTGTCACTAATCTGGCCTCAGCCTTTTTTACAGCACTTTATAGCCTGGAATTGAACAAAGATCAAGCCACCAGCTGGGTTATTTCACTGGCATTATCAGTGCTCCAAAATACCTTCATCAGCCAGCCAGTAAAGGTACGTGAGAGACAGAGGTCACATCAGCCTGGAGAAACCAGAGCTGCAGGAAGCTTCAGAAACTGAGGACCGTGGTGTCATTACAAGGTGCCTAATGGTTTTGACAATTTTATTTAAAAATTTAAAAAAAATACATAAATGGAGTGAACTTTTTTAGGGATATGTGTAAAATAATCACAGAAAAAAACTGACAAGTACTGATAGACTAGTAGAAATATGGCAGAAAAGGATTGGGAAGTAAGGGGTCAAGTGAAAAAATCAACAACAAACTACTTTGAAAAAAAGTAAACAGAAAACTTACTTTAAAAAAAATTTAATTATGGAAAATGTCAAACCCATACACAATCTTAAAGTTCTATTAACCATCTTCAAAAATGACCAACTCATGGACAATCTTGTTTCACCTATTTAAAAAAAAAGAATTCCAGACCGTTACCATTTCATCCATAAATATTTCAATCTGTATATTTCTAAAAGATAAGAAAATGCAGAACTGAACCTTGGTTGCCAGAGAATAGGGTAGGAGAAAGAGCTGACTACAAAGGGTTAGCCTGAGGGAATGTTTTGGGAGATGGACTGTTAGGTATCTTTATTGTAGGTCAAAACTCAGAATTACACACCAAAAACAGAAACTGTATGTAAATTAAATGTAAATTTTTAGGTTAAAAAAAATCTTGTAGTCATGATTGCCCAAAAACATGTTTAAAAAAAGAAATTCATCTTCACTAGTCAAATTAAAATAGAACAATAAGATTCCACTTTTTTGCTTCTAAAAATGGCCACAATAAGCAAATGATAATCCACAGTGATGCCAAGGAAAATGGGCAGTTGATACTGAGGGGAAAATCTGGCAATATATAGCAAAAGCCTTCAAATCTCCATTCCCTTTGCCAGACAAATTTTACTTCTAAGGATTTATTCTGAGAAAATTCAGAGAGGTTTGTAATAGTAATAAATTTAGCAACAATTTAAATATCCAACAATAGACCATTGATTAATATATTATGGGACAACCATATAATACAATAGTGAGAAACCATTAAAAATAATGTTATAGAAAATATAATGGTATAGAAAGCTGTTCTAGGTATATTAACTAATAAAAAAATGATTAAAAGATATACTTCAAGTTTTAAATTGTTTTATTTAATCTCTGGTGGTGGGATTATAGAAAAATTTTAGTTTATTTCTTTTTTCAAAATTGTTATAATAAATGTATAATACCTCAGTATAAAAGAGAATGAGGGAAAAATATAAAAAGAGGAATAGAAGAAATGGAGATCCAAGAATTGTTGTTGTTAGGTGCCTTGGAGTTGGTTCCAACCCACAGCGATCCTTCCAGAAGAACAAAACACTGCCCCGTCTGCGCCATCCTCAGCAATCATTGTTACGTTTGAGCCCATTGTTGCAGCCAGTGGGTCAGTCCATCTTGTTGAGCGTCTTTCTCTTTTTTGTTAACCTCCACTTTACCAAGCATGATGTCCTTCTCCAGGGACTGGACACTCCTGATAACAAGTCCAAAATATGTGAGACAAAGTCTGGCCATCCTCACTTCTAAGGAGCATTCTGACTGTACATCTTTCAAGACAAATTTGTTCATTCTTCTTGCAGTCCGTGGTATATTCAGTATTCTTCGCCAACACCTTAATTCAAAGGCATCAATTCTTCTTCCGTCTTCCTTATTTATTGTCCAGCTTTCACATGCATATGAGGCGATTGAAAACACCGTGGCTTGGGTCAGGTTCTTAAAGTGACAGCTTTGCTTTTTAACACTTCAAAGAGGTCTTTTGCAGCAGATTTGCTCAATGCAATGCGTCGTTTGATTTCTTGACTACTGCTTCCAAGTATTAGTCAAAGCTTAATTACTGGTATAGCTACAGTCGGGAATGTGGATGGACCCATGGCCAAATGGACCTTCTACTACAGTGCTTTTCCCCCAAGTCTGGTCCTTGGGACAATCTACAATAGGGAGACTTTAGGTCTGCAGAGCAGACACACTCAGAATTGCCACCTCAAACCCTTCAAACTCCAAACGTATGGGCAGAGAGAAGGGCTCAAACCTTCCTCTAGACATCAGTCCCAGCCCTGGCCTACTGTGTCCACCCCAGGGAAGCCCAGACCGAGCAGGACAGACCCCCCCTCCCCGCCACTGCAGCAGGCAGGCCCTAGAGAAAGAGGGAATCACCCGCACAAACTCCTTCCTAGGAAGATAAGGGGAGGTGAGAGGGTGTGGCAAGAGTCTGGAAATGTCCCTTCCATCCTTATTCTCTTAAGAACTAGAGTAGAGCGTCTCTCCTCTAGGGACACTTAAGAAGTGGGGGATGCGTGTTTCTCTATGACTCCATGACCTCTTTTGCTAAGCTGAGATTTGATCCTTGGGACTTTTGAAAGTCTAGCTTCTCTAGTCTAGCTGTCCATCAAAGATCTTCCAAAGGCACTGGGAGGTGTTACTAAACAATTACTACACATCAGCACAAATCATGTAACAGTTTACACTTTCCTAGTCAAGAAGATTGAGGACTACAGGCAAAAATATGAATTTTAACATTATTCAGACTCTTGGAACGCTTCCAGATACCACACACACAAAAATGATTATGAAATCAATTCTCAGTTTTCCATGAAAATAAACGGTCAAATAGTTGAAATTTATGATAAGTATGCACCTTCACCTTTACAAAATAATGTCACCTTCTTGGATCCTGTAATACCTGCTCATTAGGTTCTCCTGTGACTTTCCTGTCTAGGTGGTCTTCCTCACATTCTTATTCTCACTGATGCTGAACAGGATGCTGTGGCTTAACAAAGAGAAGGAACAACAAATGAAGAGAATCTTGGCACTCTTGGGTAAATCAAGTAGTTTTAACTACTAATATCTAATTCTGTAAAGAGCAAATTATATCAGATCAGTGGAGTCCTGGCCACCCTCACTGACTCAAATAAATTACCCTTTCAGAATCTTATCTCTGATCAGCTAGTTGCTCCACCTCCTCTGCCCAAGGCTAATCAGCGTGTCACCAAAACTCATTCTGCATTCCTCCCTACGTCATCTCATCCTCCCACTCGAGGCTTCAGCTCTCACCTATATTCTAGATCTCTTTCTCAAGCTTCCTTTCTCCTCAGCCAACTGCTCACCATCTGTATCTGAATGCCTGCAGGTATCTCAAAGGACACATGCCTCCAACAGAATTATCTGCTTACTCCACAAATCCACTTCTTTACTATATCTTCTCATCTCAGTTGAGAGCCTCACCATTCTCTAAAAATGTCAGAGCAATACTAATTCCTCTCTTATTTCCCACATTCAGTCACTAAGCCTGAGAGAGTGTACCCTCTAAATAGCTCTTGAACTAGAAGTATTCATATCACATGAATGAAACTTAGAAATACGATGGTGGCCGAAAAAAGCAAGTTGCAGAAGAATTAGCACCATATTTTAATCATCCAAACAGTGCCATGGCTTACTTAGAGGATTATTTGTTGTTGTTGTTGTCAGGTGCCATTGAGACCCTTAAGAGTCACAGCAACCCTATGCACAACAAAAGAAACACTGCCCAGTCCTGCGCCATCTTCACAATCATTGCTATGTTTGAGCCTGTTGTTGTAGCCACTTTGTCAGTCCATGTCATTAGGGTCTTCCTCTTTTTTGCTGACCCTCTACTTTACCAAGCATGATGTCCTTCTCCAGGGTCTGATCCCTCGTGATAACATGTCCAAAGTATGTGAGACGAAGTCTCGCCATCCTCAACTCTGAGGAGCATTCTGGCTGTACTTCTTTCAAGACACATTTTTTCGTTGTTTGGAAGTCCATGGTATATTCAAGACTCTTCACCAACACCATAATTCAAAGGTGTCAATTCTTCTTCAGTCTTCCTTATTCATTGCCCAGCTTTCGCATGCATATGAGGAGGTTGAAAACACCATGGCTTGGGTCAGGCACACCTTAGTCTTCAAGGTGCCATCTTTGCTTTTTAACACTTTCAAGAGGTCTCTTGCAGCAGATTTGCCCAATGCAATGAGTCGTTTGATTTCTTGACTGCTGCTTCCATGGGTGTTGATGTGGATCCAAGTAAAATAATATCCTTGACAACTTCAATCTTTTCTCCATTTATCGTGATTTTGCTTATTGGTCCAGTTGTGAGGATTTTTGTTTTATGTTGAGGTATAATCCATACTGAAAGCTGTGGTCTTTGATCTTCATCAGTAAGTGCTTCAAGTCCTTTTCACTTTCAGCAAGGAAGTTTGTGTCATCTGCTTATCACAGGTTGTTAATGAGTCTTCCCCCAATCCTGATGCCGTGTTCTTTTTCGTGTAGTCCAGCTTCTTGGATTATTTGCTCAGCATACACATTGAATAAGTATGGTGAAAGAATACACCTTGACATGCACCTGTCTTGACTTTAAACCACACAGTATCCCCTTGTTCTGTTTGAATGACTGCCTCTTAATCTATGAAAAGGTTTCTCATGAGCACAGTTAAGTGTTCTGGAATTCCCATTCTTCACAATATTATCCATAATTTGTTATTATCCACACAGTTGAATGCCTTTGCATAGTCAGTAAAACACAGGTAAACATCTTTCTGGTATTCTCTGCTTTCAGCCAGGTTCCATCTGACATCAGCAATGATATCCCTGGTTCCACAACCTCTTCTGAATCTGGCCTGAATTTCTGGCAGTTCCCTGTCGATATACTGCTGCAACCGCTTTTGAAGGATCTTCAGCAAAAGTTTATTTGCGTGTGATATTAATGATATTGTTCAATAACTTCTGCATTCGGTTGGATCAACTTTCTTTGGAATAGGCATAAATATGGATCTCTTGCAGTTGGTTGGCCAGGTAGCTGTCTTCTAAATTTCTTGGCATAGATGAGTGAGCGCCTCCAGCTCTGAGTCCATTTGCTGACACATCTCAATTAGTATTCTGTCAATTCCTGGAGCCTTGTTTTTTGCCAGTGTCTTCAATGCAGCTTGGACTTCTTCCTTCAGTACATGAGTTCTTGATTATATGCTACCTCCTGAAATGGTTGAACATTGACCATTTCTTTTTGGTACAGTGACTCTGTGTATTCCTTCCATCTTCTTTTGATACTTCCTGCGTCATTCAGTATTTTGCCCATAGGATCCTTCACTATTGCAACTTGAGGCTTGAATATTTTCTTCAATTCTTTCAGCTTGAGAAATGCCAAGTGTGTTGTTCTCTTTTGGTTTTCTAACTCCAGGTCTTTGCACTTGTCATTATGCTTTACTTTGTCTTCTCTAACTGCCCTTTGACATCTTCTGTTCAACTCTTTTACTTCATCATTCTTCCTTTCGCTTTAGCTATTAGTGTTCAAAAGCAAGTTTCAGAGTCTCATCTGACATCCATTTTGGTCTTTTCTTTCCTTCATGTCCTTTTAATGACCTCTTGCTTTCTTTATGTATGATGTCCTTGATGTCGTTCCACAGCTTGTCTGGTCTTCCATCATTAGTGTTCAGTGTGTCAAATCTATTCTTGAGATGGTCTCTAAATTCAGGTGGGATATACTCAGGGTCATACTTTGGCTCTTGTGGACTTGCTCTAATTTTCTTCAGTTTCAACTTGAACTTGCATATGAGCAATTGATGATCTGTTCCACAGTCGGCCCCTGGCCTTGTTCTGACTGATGATATTGAGCTTTTCCATCATCTCTTTCCACAGATTTGGTTCCTGTGTATTCCAACTGGTGAGGTCCATGTGTATAGTTGCCGTTTATGTTATTGAAAAAAGATATTTGCAAGGAAGAGGTCGCTGGTCTTGCAAAATTCTATCATGTGATCTCCAGCATTATTTCTATCACCAAGGCCATGTTTCCCAACTACCAGTCCTTCTTCTTTGCTTCCAACTTTCTCATTCCAATCAATGTAATTATCAAGTAATTATCAATGCATCCTGATTGCATGTTTGACTAATTTCAGACTGCAGAAGTTGGTAAAAATCTTCAATTTCTTCACCTTTGGCCTTAGTGGTTGGTGCGTAAATTTAAATAATAGTATTAACTGATCTTCCTTGTAGGTGTATGGATATTATCCAATCACTGACAGCATTGTACTTCAGGATAGATCTTGAAATGTTCTTTTTGACAATGAATGCAACGCCATTCCTCTTCAATTTGTCATTCCTGGCATAGCAGACAATATGATTGTCCTATTCAGAATGGCCAATACCAGTCCATTTCAGCTCAGTAATACCTAGGATTTGGATGTTTCTGGGTTCCATTTCGTTATTGATGATTTCCAATTTTCCTAGATTCATACTTTGTACATTCCACATTCTGATTATTAATGGATGCTTACAGCTCTTTCTTCTCATTTTGAGTCATGCCACATCAGCAAGTGAAGGTCACGAAAGCTTGACTCCATCCGTGTCATTAAGGTCAACTATACTTCAGGAGGCAGTTCTTCTCCAGTCATCTTCTGAGTGCTTTCCAACCTGAGGGGCTCATCTTCTGGCACTATATCAGTGTTCCATTGCTATTTATAAGGTTTTCACTGGCTAATTTTTTTCAGAAGTAGACTGCCAAGTCCTAATCTGTCTTAGTCTGGAAGCTCAGCTGAGACCTGTTCACCATGGGTGACCCTGCTGGTATTTGAATACTGGTGGCATAACTTCCAGCATCACAGCAACACGCAAGCCCCCACAGTACAACAAACTGACAGACGTTTGGGGGGAGAGGATATATACATACCTCTATAAATTTATATGTAAATTATAAAGAAATTCATGGGAATAATAAACCTCAGATTCAAGAATGTAAGTACCACCTTGGACAGATACGTGAGGGACTTAAACTATGTTAGTAGTTTTTTATTTCTTAAACTGAGCAATAGACACACTGTAAGTGGTAGGTGTCCCATTCCTTGCAAAATTTAAAAAATTACTAATCTGATTTCAAACTGCCTTCATAGCCCTTATTCCTTCATGATTTTGATGTTCCCTGTACCTAAAATGACTTTTTCTTTTTTTTCTATTTTTTGCAATACAAAAATTTATACACACATTGTTATGTGACCCTAATTGCTCTCCCCATACTGTGACAGCCCACTCCTCCGTTCCACCCCTGATTCCCCACGTCCATTCAGCCAGCTCCTAACCCTCTCTGCCTTGCCATCTCACCTCCAGACAGAAGCTGCCCGTTTAGTCTCTTGTATCTACTTGACCTAAGAGGCACTCTCCTCATGAGTATCACTTTATGTCCCACAGTCCAGTCCAATCCCTGTCTGAAGAGTTGGCCTCAGAAATTGTTTTAGTTCTGGGCTGATAGAGAATCCAGAGGCCATGCTTTTTGGAGTTCCTCCAGTCTCATTCAGACCATTCAGTCTGGTCTTTTTACTAGAATTTGAGTTCTGCACCCCACCTTTCTCCTGCTCCATTAGGGACTCTCTGTTGTGTTCCCTGTCAGGGCGGTAAATGACTCTTTTTCTTATCCTCATCCTTGTCCTTCTGGAGAAGTCTTACTCATACTTCAAAACATTGTCAAACATTACTCCCTCTGTGAAGCCTTCTTTACTCCCTCAGGTAGATTTCCTTTCTCACTTTTCAGTGATCCTGTGGCACTTGGCACATACATACATGCTGCCAGGTTTTATGTCATATTCTAATCCCCACCTCTTGATTTCCATATCTCTAGATTCTTCTGCTCACAGTGTGGTCTACAGATCAGCACAATTGGCATCTCCTGGTGATGTCAGAAATGCAGAGTCTCAGGCCTCACCCCAGATTTCTGCATTTTAACAAAACTCCCAGGTGATTCCTATGCACATTAAAATTTGAGAAACACCCCTCTAAAACAGTGCTACCCAAAGTGTGATGCACTGTCTAGAACTGTTTGTTTCTAATCCAAGATAAGTACAAAAATGAAAGTAAGCATTTGGAAACTTTTATAACAACTTGATTAATTTTATGCGTATTGAATCTGATTTTTAAAATTGTGCTTATATTTTATATGCCTCTGTTCTATTTTATTTTTCTAGTAATTAATTTTTATTGTATTTTACCAAAGTACCAGTCCCCAACGGATTGGAAGTTAAAATTTTTAAAAAGTCCTTCATGATAGATAGTTTGAGAAGCACTGTTTAGGTATCCTTTTCTTTGTTTCTTCAGCATTTAACAGGAGGTGCTCATAGTAGATGCTCAACAAATGTTTGGTGGATGATTGCTTAATGAAATATAACATTTTCTTGGCTTACATTTGAATTTTTGACAGCAAAATGTTCTTCATCATTACCTGGTATAAGAGATAAGCACAACCCCATCTATATAGCTCCTGCTATGAACAGTCCAATTAGGCCTCCAGAAAGAACTTTGAAAGAGAAGAAACTCTTCAAACTGACTGGAGATATTTTGGGTATGGAGAAGAAACAGCACATGTTTATACTGTAGCACATTTCCCAGGGGGGAAGGGGTGAGCAAGAATAAAATAGGAAATATAGAAGGGTGAAAAAGTGTCTTCTAAAACCTTCACCTTGCAAAATTCTAGATGTCAGTAAACAAGGGGGTGGGGTTGAATGGAAAGACTCCTGAACTTGGTGTCTTAGGATCTAATCAAGTGCTTGAGTAAGTCAATCTTTTCACCTGCAAAATATAATAATACTTGATCTACATACTTCACAGGGTGTAGGAAAAATGAAAATGCTTCGAAAAATAGCTATTCTGCAAATACAAGGTGACTAATTCCAACACATCTAGTACATTTTTGGATTCCATGGACCAAAGAAGACAAATTCTATTTTTATCATGCTTTCCCTTCTTATGAGCACAGACGGTCTATGTATAGCTTAGTTCTAAGCACACAAATGGAAACAGTATTTTCTGTGTGGGATTTTATGTATCTTAAGTGAAATTTAGGGTTAGTGACAGAATAATACTGGAAAGGAATATACATCTCACTAAGAATCAAATGCTTTGGCTTACCTGTTTACAATTATTAGGTTGAACCATATGAAATTGCCTTAAAAAATTTTTTTTTGATCTGCAGAAGTCTATAGGCTTAGGAAAAATGAAGAAAAAGGTATAGAACATTTCTAAGATAACTATCCAACTATGACTTTTTTCTCTTCTGCACTAGTACAAATCCTCTTCCTAATCTTATTGATGACTACAGTCTATTCTGCAAAGAACTCTAATAGATTTTACCTCCATCAAGCTATCCAGAAGAGCTTTCCTCATGGTTTCTCAGAGATCAGACTTCTTAAGGATTTCTACCCCTGGGCCATTGGCACCCTCCTTCTCAACCTGTATGGAGATTACAGAGGTAGGTACACAGTCCTGGGGCCTAGTCATGCAAATGTGGGTGTCATGGATTGAATTATGTCCCCCAAAAAATGTGTATATCAATTTGGCTGGGCCATGATTCTCAGTATTGTGTGGTTGTTTTCCATTTTGTTTGTGAGTGTAATTTTATGTTAAAGAGGATTAGGGTGGGATTGTATAACATCCCTACAAAGGTCACATCCCTGATCCAGTGTAAAGGGATTTTCCCTAGGGTGTGGCCTGCACCAGCTTTTATCTTACAAGAGATAAAAGGAAAGGGAAGCAAGCAGAGAACTGGGGACCTCATACTACCAAGAGGGAAGCACTGGGAGCAGAGTGCATACTTTGGACCTGAGGTTCCTGCACAGAGAAGCTCCTGTTCCGGGGGAAGACTGATGACAATGAGGACCTTCCTCCAGAGCCGACAGAGAGAGAAAGCCTTCCCTTGGATCTGACGCCCTGAATTTGAACTTCTAGCCTACTAGACTGTGGAAGAATAAATTTCTCTTTGTTAAAGCCATCCACTTGTGGTATTTCTGTTATAGCAGCACTAGATGACTGAGACAGTGGGGTACATGACACTCCTGCCCAAAATACCCCTACCATGACACATTAGAACACTGGACAAGGTAAGCTGACTCTTTCAATACGACCTTGTCTCTGTGGGCACACCAAGGCTCTCCTCCCTGGACCTCATCTAAGTGGGTCATGTTTATGTATGTTCACCCAGGTTAATCAAGCCCACAGGGGCTGGTTCCCACTGGTGAGTATCACAAGAGCTTATCTGGTAAACAAGAATGAGAATCTACTCCTTACATCATGAAAAGTAACTAGAATGATCCCTGGGAATGGTTGGCTCCTTGTGAATGGACCAGTGTAACTGAGAAGGTAGTTTGATTAGCATAGAACTAGAAATACAAGTAACCAGAAGGACCTCCACGTGAGATGATATTTTGGCTTGATGTATAATCTTTCTCAAGTCTATGACCATGCCTGTGTAACTTTTCTTATGTGATTATCCAATTCAGTCCGCAAACATGTATTCAGCAGCTAAAGCGTGCAGAGAACTGTGCTAGGAGCTAATGATAAAAAGATGAATATAATAGTGATTTTTGTTTGTTTGTTTTAGAGGCTCATGATTTTTTTTTTTAATTGTACTTCAGATGAAGGTTTACAGAACAAACTAGCTTCTCATTAACCAGTTAGTACACATATTGTTTTATGACGTTAGTTAACAACCTCACAACATGTCAACACTCTCCGTTCTCGACCTTGGGTTCCCTATTACTAGCCTTCCTGTCCCCTCCTACCTTCTAATCCTTGCCCCTGAGCTAGTGTGCCCCTTTAGTCTCGTTTTGTTTTATGCATCTGTCTAATCTTTGGCTAAAGGGTGAACCTCAGGAGTGACTTCGTTATTGAGCTAAAAAGGTGTCCGGGGATCAAACTCTCGGGGTTTCTCCAGTTTAATAATAATGACTTTTGCCTTCAAAGAACCTCCCTATCGAAAAGGAGTTAGAGACTATGGTATGGCCTTTACAGTGTTGGAGAGACACTAAAAAATTCCTTCCTAAAGAATGCTTCTTGTTCAGTGTTTTTCACCAGCTACCGAAACTTTGTCATTATATAACTTTATATCCTTTAAGTAAACTGTATTATGGAAATTGTTGCAGTCATTTATTTCAGGATTGGTGGCTTCCTGGTGGGATTTGAGACATCTCCTAGGCTCTCTCATCAACACACTTTTACAGTCTTTTCCCAAAAGTGAACTTGGCATGTTTAGGAGAGTTTTTACGGAAGTCATCTCTTATTCACTGCATTTTAGTTCTTTAAATAAAGCACTAAAGTTCAGTTTTAGAGCGCAACCAGTTAACACTCCCATTAGCAATGCATAAGAGAATCTGCCCAAATCCCCAGCTGTCTAGTGCATATTGATGTTTTCAGAACGTACAAATGGCTCTGAAATATATGAAAGGCTTTTCAACTGCACTCATGAGAGAAATGCAAGTTAAAACTAAGGTTCCATTTTTCACTTCATATGGAGAAAATTTGCCTCTGCCCTTGCCTTTCTTTATGCCATTCTTCCCACATTACTTTAAAAAAAACAAACACAAATCTATGTTATCCCCTGTTCAAAATCTCCCAATGTATTCTCATCATACTTAAAATTCCAAGCCCTTTCCAAAGCTTATAAGGACCTACACAGTCCAGCCCTTAGTTACGTCTATTACTTCATCTCCTACCTCTCTAACCCGCATTCACTCTGCTCCAGACACTCAAGATTCCATGGTTTTCTTATATATGCCAAGCATGCTCTTGCCTGGAGGGCTTTGAACTTGTTGTTCCCCTGGTTGATATCCAATCCATCTTTTGTGCTCCAACCTTTGGTAGTCTCTCTCATTTGACACCTCCTCCAAGTACCTTTCTACAATCATGCTACCTAAATTAACAGCATTGCTCCCTCCCCACCAAACCCTGTCTCCTTATCCTACTTTATTTTTATTCATAGCACTTATCATTACTTGAATATTGTTTGGTTATTGTCTGTCTCTCTCCCTCCTCAAATGTAAGCTTCCTGTGGATAGGGGTTCTCGTTTGTCCACTGCTGTATTCCCAGCACTTAGAACAGGTTTTGTGTGTGACTGAAAGTCACTGGATTATGACTGGATATATTGATTGAAAGATGAATGAATGTTAAGTCCGTTTTCTTTGCCCATTTTTCGCTGAGCTGTTGGGTTTTTTGGCTTGTTTTGATTTGTAGGAGCTTTTTAATATATTAAGAACTTATATAGTTGTAGATATTGATATGTTGTTGCTGTTGTTGTTAGGTGCCGTCGAGTCGTTTCTGATTCATAGTGATCCCATGTACAAGAGAATGAAACACTGCCAGGTCCTACACCATCCTCACAATTGTTGCTGTGTTTGAGCTCATTGCTGCGGCCACCATGTCAGTCCGTCTCGTTAAATGTCTTCCTCTTTTTCGCTGACCCTCTACTTTACCAAGCATGATGCCCTTCTCCGGGAACTGGTCCCTCCCTAATAGCATGTCCAAAGGATATGAGACAAAGTTTTGCCATCCTTGTTTCTAAGGAGCGTTCTGGCTGTACTTCTCCCAAAACAAATTTATTCGTTCTTCTGGCAGTCCATGGTATACTCAAGATTCTTCGCCAACACCATAATTCAAAGGCATCAGTTCTTCTTCGCTCTTCCTTATTCATTATCCAGCTTTCGCATGCATACGAGATGATTAAAAAAACACCATGGCTTGGGTCAGGCACAGTTAGTATTCAAGGTGACATCTTTGCTTTTTAACACTTTAAAGAGATCTTTTGCAACAGATTTGCCCAGTACAAAGTGTCTTTTGATTTCTTGACTGCTGTTTCCATGGGCATTGATTGTGGATCCAAGTAAAATAAAATCCTTGACAAATTCAATCTTTTCTCATGATGTTGCTTATTGGTCCAGTTGTGAAGATTTTTGTTTTCTTTATGTTGAGTTGTAATGTGTACTGAAGGCTGTGGTCTTTGACTTTCATCAGTAAGTACTTCAAGTCCTCTTTGCTTTCAGCAAGCAAGGTTGTGTCATATGCTTATCACAGGTTGTTAATGAGTTTTCCTCCAATCCTGATGCTGCATTCTTCTTCATATAGCCCAGCTTCTCAGAATATTTGCTCAGCATACATATTGAATAAGTATGGTGAAAGGATACAACCCTGATGCACACCTTTTCTGATTTTAAACCATGCAGTATTCCCTTGTTCTGTTTGAATGACTGCCTCTTGGTCTGTGTACAGGTTCCTCATGAGCACGATTAAGTGTTCCAGAATTCCCATTCTTCATAATGTTATCCATAATTTGTTATGATCCACACAATCAAATGCCTTTGCATAGTCAATAAAACACCAATAAATATCTTTCTAGTATTCTTTGCTTTCAGCCAAGATCCATCTGACATCAGCATCGATATCCCACATTCACATCCTCTTCTGAATCCGGCTTGAATTTCTGGCAGTTCCCTATCGATGTATTGCTGCCACCATTTTTGAATTATCTTCAGCATCATTTTACTTGCATGTGATATTAATGATATTGTTCGATAATTTCCACATTCTGTTGGATCACTATATCAGACAGTGTTCCACTGCTATCCATAAACTGCTGGCCAGTTTTTTCAGAAGTAGACAGCCAAGTCCTTCTTCCCAGTCTGTCAGTTTGTTGTACTGTGGAGGCTTGTGGGTTGCTGTGATGCTGGAAGCTGTGCCACTGGTGTTTCAAATACTAGAAAGATCACCCATGGTGGACAGGTTTCAGCAGAGCTTCCAGATTAAGACAGAGTTTCTAGACTAAGATATAGATATAGACTTAGATATTTATATAGGTATAGACTAAGAATTTATAAAGATTAATTTGGGGAATTGATACCGTTTTGATGTTGTTTCCTCTTGGGAGCATGGTATGCTTTTACCATTTGTTCTAATCTTCATTCGTGTCCCTCAGTAACATTTAAAAGTAAAATATATTTATATAGTTTTTGCTCATCTCTTGTTAGGTTTATCTTTTGTGTTGTTGTTGTTAGGTGCCATCTAGTCGGTTCCGACCCATAGCAACTCGATGTACAATAGAACGAAACACTGAGTGGTCCTGTGCCATACTCAACGATCGTTGTTATGCTTGAGCCCATTGTTGCAGCCACTGTGTCAGTCCATCTCATTGAGGGTCTTCCTCTCTTTTGCTGACCCTCTACTTTACCAAGCATGATGTCCTTTTCCTGGGACTGATCCCTCCTGATAACGTCCTAAGTACGTGAGATGAAGTCTCAGCATCCTCGCTTCTAAGGAGCATCCTGGCTGTACATCTTTCAAGACAGATTTGTTTGTTCTTTTGGCAGTCCGTGGTATACTCAAGATTCTTCGCCAATACCATAATTCAAAGGCATTGATTCTTCTTCGTCTTCCGTATTCATTGCCCAGCTTTCGCATGCATATTGGGCGACTGAAAACACCATGGCTTGGTCAGTCATACCTTAGTCCTCAAAGTGACATCTTTGCTTTTTAACACTTTAAAGACATCTTTCACAGCAGATTTGCCCAATGTAATACGTCATTTGATTTCTTGACTGCTGCTTCCATGGGCAGCTATTCTTTTGTGTAGCTATTGTAAATGAGATTATTTTATTTCTCTATACCGTGTAAGGATTGTTTGTATATAAAAAGGCTGCTGATTTATGTTTATTTAGTACCTAACCACCTTGCTGAATTATCTTTTTGTAAGTAATAGTTTTCCAGTTGATTCTCTTGATTTATCCAGATTTAAATGTACAGTGAAACCTGTAAGAGCCGAAACTCGATGGTAGTGCCTTGTTTTTCCAGATCTCACAAGTTTTCTTCCTTTGACAGGGTGCAGTCACCACTTTTCTATCACTTTCTATTTAGTGGAAAATATTCGAGTTTTCCTTCTCTGACAGGTTACCACCTTAGACAGGTTCCAGCTTTTGCAGGTTTTACTGTATTTATAAATTGTGATAATTTCACTTCCTCTTTTCAATTTGTATATAGGCATACCTTGTTTTATTGTGCTTGTTTGTGCTTCACAGATACTGTGTTTTTCCCAGACTGAAGGCTTGTGGCAACCCTGTGTTGAGCAAATTTATTGGCACCATTTTTCTAACAGCATGTGCTCTCTTTGTGTCTCTGTGTCACATTTTGGCAATTCTCTCAATATTTCAAACTTTTTCATTATTGTCATGTCTGTTATGGTGATCTGTGTTCAGTGATCTTTGATGTTACTATTGTAATTGTTTTGGGGCATCACAAACCATTCCCATGTAAGACAGCAAACTTAAATCAATAAATGTGTGTGTTCTGACTGCTCGGTCTCTCAGAAGCAGCTTTGAGACTGTCTTCCTCTCCTCGGGCCTCCCTATTCCCTGAGCACGACAATATTGAAATTAGGCCAGTTAATAACCCTACAATGGTCTCTAAATGTTCAAGTGAAAGGAAGAGTTGCACATCTCTCACTTTAAAACAAAAGCTAGAAATGATTGAGCTTAGTGAGAAAGACATGTCAAAAGATGAGATATACCAAAAGCTAGGCCTCTTGCACCAAATAGCCAAGTTATGAATGCAAAGGAAAAGTTCTTGAAGTAAATTAAAAGTGCTACTCCACTGAACACATGAATGATATGAAAGCGAAACAGCCAATTGCTGATATGGAGAAAGTTTTAGTGGTCTGGATAGAAGATCAAACCAGCCACAACATTCCCTTAAGCCAAAGCCTAATCCAGAGCAAGGCCATAACTCTCTTCAATTTTATGATGGCTGAGAGATGAGAAAGCTGCAGAAGAAAAGTTGAAGCTAGCAGAGCTTGGTTCATGAGGAAAGAAGCTGTCTCCATAACATGAAAGTACAAGGTGAAGCAGCAAGTGCTGATGTAGAAGCTGCAGAAAGTCACCCAAAAGATCTAGTTGAGATAATTGATAAAGGTGGCTACATTAAACAACAAATTTTCAGTGTAGATGAAACAGCCTTATACTGGAAGAAGATCCATCTAGGACTTTCATAGCTAGAGAGGAGAAGTCAATGCATGGCTTCCAAGATTCAAAGGACAGGCTGATTCTCTTGTTAGGGGCTATTGCAGCTGGTGACTTTAAGTTGAAGCCAGTGCGCATTTACAATTCCGAAAATCCTAGGGCCCTTAAGAATTATGCTAAATCTACTCTGTGCTGTATAAATGGAACAATAAAGCCTGAATGACAGCCATCTGTTTACAACTTGGTTTACTGAATATTTTAAGCCCACTGTTGAGACCTACTGCTGAGAAAAAAAGATTCCTTTTAAAATATTACTACTCATTGACAATGCACCTGGTCACCCAAGAGCTCTGATGGAGATGTACAAGGAGATTGATGTTGTTTTCATGCCTATAACACAACATCCATTCTTCAGCCCATGGTTCAAGGAGTAATTTAGACTTGCAAGTCTTACTATTTAAGAAATACATTTCGTAAGGCTATAACTGCCATAGATAGTGACTCCTCGATGGAATCTGGGCAAAGTAAATTGAAAACCTTCTGGAAAGGATTAACCATTCTAGATGCCATTAAGAACATTTGTGCTGCATGGGAGGAGGTCACAATATCAACATTAACAGGAGTTTGGAAGAAGTTGATTCCAGCCCTCATGGATGACTTTCAGGGGTTCAAGACTTCAGTGGAAGAAGTAACAGCAGATGTGGTGGAAATAGCAAGAGAATTAGAAGTGGAGCCTGAAGTTGTGGCTGAATTGCTGCAGTCTCTCATGATAAAACTTTAACAGATGAGGAGTTGCTTCTTACAGATGAGCAAAGAAAGTGGTTTCTTGAGATGGAACCACTCCTGGTGAAGATGCTGTGAACACTGTTGAAATGACAACAAAGGATTTAGAATATTACATAAACTTAGCTGATAAAGCAGCAGCAGGGTTTGAGAGGATTGACTCTAATTTTTAAAGAAGTTCTACTGTGGGTAAAATGCTGTCAAATAGCATTGCATGCATGCTACAGAGAAATCTTCCATGAAAGCAAGAGTCAATCAATGTGGCAAACTTCACTGATGTCTTATTTTAAGAAATTGCCACAGCCACCCAACCTTCAGCAACCACCACCCTGATCAGTCAGCAACCATCAACATCCAAGCCAGACCATCCACCAGCAAAAAGATTACGAGTCACTGAAGGCTCAAATGATGGTTAGCATTTCTTAGCAATGAAGTATTTTTTAATTAAGGTATGTACGTGGGTTTGGTTTTTTTTTAGATGTAATGCTACTGCACACTTAATAGACTACATTATAGTGTAAACATAGCTTTTGTATACACTGGGAAACAAAAACATTCATGTAACTCACTTTATTGCAGTGGTCAAGAACAAAACCCACAATATCTCCAAGGTATGCCTGTACCTCATTCTTTTTCTTGTCTAATTGGATTAGCTAGTACCTCCATAAGTATGTTTTAAAAAATAGTGATGATGCAGCATTATTCGTAATAGCAAAAGGTGGAAACAACCCAAGTGTCCATCAACAGATGAATAGATAAACAAAATGTGGTATATACATACCCTGGCATATTATTCAGCCTTAGAGAGAAATGAAGTCCTGATACATGCTACGACATGGATGAATCTTGAAAACATGCTGATTGAAATAAGTCAGACACAAAAGGACAACTACTGTATGATTCCACTCATATGAAATATCTAGAATAGGCAGACGTATGGAGACAACAGTTTATGAGTGGTTACCAGGGGCTAAGTGATGATAGATTGAGGAATTACTCCTTAAGGTCACAGAGTTTCACAACTGGACCAATAGGAACACCATGATAAATGGAGAAAATACTGAAGTCGTCAAGGATTTCATTTTATTTGGATCCACAATCAATGCCCATGGAAGCAGCAGTCAAGAAATCAAACAATGTATTGCATTGCCAAATCTGCTGCAAAAGACCTCTTTAAAGTGTTAAAAAGCAAAGATGTCTCCTTGAGGACTAAGGTGTGCCTGACCCAAGCCATGGTATTTTCAATCACCTCATATGCATGCAAAAGCTGGAAAATGAATAAGGAAGAGCAAAGAAGACTTCGTGCCTTTGAATTAAGGTGTTGGCAATGAATATTGACTATACCATGGACTGCCAGAAGAACGAACAAATCTGTTGGTGAGACTTTGTCTCATATACTTTGAACATGTTATCAGGAGGGACCAGTCCCTGGAGAAGCACATCATGCTTGGTAAGGTAGAGATTCATTGAAAAAGAGGAAGACTCTCAATAAGATGGATTGACGCAGTGTCTGCAACAATGGGCTCAAATATTTGCTAGGTCTTCCTACACACAGTATTTCATTCTGTTGTACATAGGGTCACTATGAGTTAGAACCAACTCGATGGCACCTAACAACAGTAACAACATTAGTATGGAAATTGTTCTGACTTTATAGACTCTTGTACAAAAGTACTGTCCTAAAGTAAAGTGTATGTTTGTTCCAGAGTATTAAAATAATAAAGGACAAAACTTAGAGAGTTAATTTTATTTGCCATCATTTATAATATCTGAGTCTGAAAATAAGCTCTGAAATATATTAAAATTTTAGCAAAGTTTCATTAAAAAAAAGGTTACAGAGTTTCTGTTTGGAGTGATGAAAAGCTTTTGGAAATGGATAGTGGTGACGGTTGCACAGCATGGTGAATGTAATTAATGAATTGTATACATAAAATGACTAAAATGGCAAATTTTTTGTCATATATATTTTACCACAACAAAGTGAAAGTATAAAATAATGGTGAAACGTGTCTTTGTCTTGTTACTGACTTAATGAGGCAGTTTTTTTAATGGTTTCTTTTACTTCCTCACTAGGATTTACTACTGATGCAAACTCCTTTCTTTTGGGCAATGTTCTGCTTCGTCAGATTCGCAGTGTTGATGCTATGCTCTTTCCAAGTAGCATATTTCCCCAAGAACAAATGAAGCCATCTCACCAAGATCAGGAGGATACAAAACACTACGGGGTTAACTGGGGGCCCCCTGATACAAATATCACACACTCAAACAGCATTTGGCATTATCAGAATCAGGAGACCTTGGGTGGCTATCCCATCCAAGGGGAATTTGCCACCTACTCAGGAGGAGGATATGTTGTGAGTCTTGGAAGAAATTCCAGTACTGCACTCAGGGAAGCGGGCCTGAGCCCTGAACAAGAGCATCAGGACATTTGCTTCTGTTCATTCTTAGGGCAATAGGAATTCAGGACCCAGTTGAATAGTTTCCGCTGTACTGTGTGACACTTGTTCACCCTCAAGCTACAGGTAAGTTTTGATCTGGCTATTTGCCAAAACTCATTCCTTTACTCATCTGGAGAAACATATCGATTTTAATCCTGGGGTGCAATAGTTTGGGCAAACTGTGATTTTCAAATATAAGAGCAAACACTGCTTTTTCTGAATCATGATATATGAATCCTGAGAATATCATTTTGTATTTTAAGAAAACCTAAATTAAAACTATCTCTTTATTTAAGTTTACAGCAGGAAATTAATTACCCCCCCAAAAATGCTTACCAAATGACATTTTCACTCCTTCTACTTCTCAAAAATGGAATAGCTGTACTAAAGAGTAGCATTTAATACTTCAAGTAGAAGTAGCTTACATAGCACATAAATTTAATTCTACTTCAGACCTTCAATGCCAGATATATTCCCCTGAGTGTTTAAACTTGGTGTGAATGCTATTGTGAAAACTTCCATTTCATACTTTACTAAATTTAAATTAATGTTAATAACAGTGAAAGTTTGGGCATTAGTAATCATAAAATGTTTTATAGGAAAACTAGATTGGGAAATGTAACTTCTTACCTGGTATGTGATAGTGCTATTGGAAATGCCAGAGCATTTTCCTCCTTTGTGGTGTTAACTGCAGAAAGTAGTTAGCCCTGTCCTTCTTCTCTGTTTCTCCAGAGTTCTACAGCATCTTAAACAGAGCCACTGGCTAGACTGACACACCAAAAGCCTCTTTGTGGAATTTGTGGTCTTCAATGCTAACGTGAACCTGTTCTGTGTTGTGACCCTGATTTTGGAGTCCAGCAAAGTGGGTATGAAGTCCTCTTCTCTCCTGCCTGCATGACCTGGCTATCTCAGGAGACGGCCTGATTTCCTTCCCTGTCTTATCCCATTAAAATACATTATTTTAAGTAAAGTAATTATACATAAATATAATCTTAAAAGTCAAATAGTTCTTCAAGGCTTATGACAAAAACTGGCATTCCTTTGTCACTCCCACCTCCTCAGAAGCAACTACTTAACAGCTTTTTTGTTTGTTTATTGTTGTAGTTTAAATGAAGTTTACATTTCAAGTTAGTCTCCCATACAAAAATTCACACATACATTGTTATGTGACTCTAACTGCTCTCCCCATACTGTGACAGCACACTCCTCTTTTCTACCCGATTCCCCATGTCCATTCAACCAGCTCCTAACCCTCTCTGCCTTGCCATCTCACCTCCAGACAGAAGCTGCCCGTTTAGTCTCTTGTATCTCCTTGACCTAAGAGGCATACTCCTCATGAGTATCACTTTATGTCCCACAGTCTAGTCCAATCCTGTCTAAAGAGTTGGCCTTGGAAATTGTTTTAGTTCTGGGCTGATACAGAATCTGGGAGCCATGCTTTCTGGAGTTCCTCTAGTCTCACCCAGACCATTAAGTCTGGTCTTCTTACTAGAATCTGAGTTCTGCACCCCACCTTTCTCCTGCTCCATCTGGGACTCTCTGTTGTGTTCCCTGTCAGGGCAGTCATTGGTGGTAGCTGGGCACCATCTAGTTCTTCTGGTCTCAGGCTGATGGAGTCTCTGGTTTATGTGGCCCTTTCTGTCTCTTGGGCTGATACTTTCCTTGTGTCCATGGTGTTCTTCATTCTCCTTTACTCCAGGTGGTTGGGACCAATTGATGCATCTCAGATGGCAGCTTGCAAGCTTTTAAGACCCCAGACACCACTCGCCAAAGTAGGATGCAGAACATTTTCTTAATGAGCTTTGTTATGCCAATTGGCCTAGATGTCCCTTGAAAGCATGGTCCCCAGACCCCTACTCCTGCTACTCGATCCCTCAAAGTGTTTGATTGTATTCAGGAAACTTCTTAGCTTTCATTTAGTCCAGTTGTGCTGACTTCCCCTGTAGTGTGTGCTGTCCTTCCCTTTACCTAAGATAATTCTTATCTACTATCTAGTTAGTATATAACCCTCACCCTCCCTCCCCACCCTCATAACCATCAAAGAATGTTTTCTTCTGTGTTTAAACCTTTCTTGAGTTCTTATAATAGTGGTCTTTTACAATATTTGTCCTTCTGTGACTGACTAAATTCACTCAGCATAATGCCCTCCAGATTCCTCCATGTTATGTTTCACGATTTCGTCATTGTTCTTTATCACTGCATAGTATTCCATTGTGTGGATATACCATAGGTTGTTTATCCATTTGTCCATAAGTGGACACCTAGGTTGTTCCCATCTTTTTGCTATTGTGAACAGTGCTGCAGTGAACATGGGTGTGCATATATCTATTCATGTGACGGCTCTTATTTCTCTACGATATATTCCAAGGAGCGGGATTGCTGGATCGTATGGTACTTCTATTTCTAGCTTTTTAAGGAAGCGCCAAATCGATTTCCAAAGTGGTTGTACCATTTTACATTCCCTCCAACAGTGTATAAGTGTTCCAGTCTCTCCACAACCTCTCCAGCATTTATTATTTTGTGTTTTTTGGATTAATGCTAGCCTTGGTGGGGTGAGACGATATCTCATTGTAGTTTTGATCTGCATTTCTCTAATGGCTAATGATCGTGAGGATTTCTTCATGTGTCTGTTAGCTGTCTGAATATCTTCTTTGGTGAAGTGTCTATTCATATCCTTTGCCCATTTTTTAATTGGGTTATTTGTCTTTTTGTTGTTGAGGTTTTGCAGTATCATGTAGATTTTAGAGAGTAGAATCTGATCGGATTTCTCGTAGCCAAAACTTTTTCCCAGTCTGTAGGTTGTCTTTTGACTCTTTTGGTGAAGTCTTTTGATGAGCATAAGTGTTTGATTTTTAGGAACTCCCAGTTATCTAGTCTCTCTTCTGGTGCTTGTGCATTGTTACTTATGGTTCATATTCTGTTTATGCCATGTGTTAGGGCTCCTAGCGTTGCCCCTATATATTCTTCCATGATCTTTATCGTTTTTGATTTGATATTTAAGTCTTTGATCCATTTTGAGTTAGTTTTTGTGCATGGTGTGAGGTATGGGTCTTGTTTCAGTTTTTTGCAGATGGATATCCAGTTATGCCAGCACCATTTGTTAAAGAGACTGTCTTTTCCCCAATTAACAGACTTTGGGCCTTTGTCAAATAGCTGCTCATAGGTGGATGAATTTATGTCTGGGTTCTCAATTCTGTTCCATTGGTTTATGTATCTGTTGTTGTACCAGTACCAGGCTGTTTTGACTACCATGATGGTATAATAGGTTCTAAAATCAGGTAGTGTGAGACTTCCCACTTTGTTCTTCTTCAGTAATACTTTACTTGTCCGGGGCCTCTTTCCTTTCCATATGAAGTTGGTGATTTGTTTCTCCATCTCATTACAAAATGCTGTTGGAATTTCAATCGGGATTGCATTGTATCTGTAGATCACTTTGGGTAGAATTGACATTTTCACAATATTGAGTCTTCCTATCCATGAGCAAGGTATGTTTTTCCACTTATGCAGGTCTCTTTTGGTTTCTTGCAGTAGTGCCTTGTAGTTTTCATTGTATAGGTCTTTTATGTCTCTGGTTAGATTTATTCCTAAGTATTTTATCTTCTTGGGGGCTATAGTAAATGGTATTGATTTGGTGATTTCCTCTTTGAGGTTCTCTTTGTTGCTATAAAGGAATCCAGCTGAGTTTTGTATGTTTATCTTGTATCCTGAAATTTTGTTGAAATCTTCTATTAGTTCCAGTAGTTTTCTTGTGGTTTCTTTCGGGTTTTCTGTGTATAAGATCATATCATCTGCAAATAGAGACACTTTAACTTCTTCCCTACCAGTTTGGATGCCCTTTATTTCTTTTTCTAGCCTACTTGCTCTGGCAAGGACCTCCAGCACAATGTTGAATAAGAGTAGTGATAAAGGGCATCCTTGTCTGGTTCCTGTCCTCAAGGGGAATGCTTTCAAAGTCTCTCCATTTAGGATGATGTTGGCTATTGGCTTTGTATAAATGCCGTTAATTATGTTGAGGAATTTCCCTTCTATTCCTATTTTGTTGAGAGTTTTTATCATGAATGGGTGTTGGACTTTGTCAAATGCCTTTTCTGCATGGATTGATAAGATCATGTGGTACTTGTCTTTTGTTTTATTTATGTGATGGATTACATTGATTGTTTTTCTGATGTTGAACCATCCCTGCATACCTGGTATAAATACCACTTGATCATGGTGAATTATTTTTTTGATACGTTGCTGAATTCTGTTGACTAGAATTTTGTTGAGGATTTTTGCATCAATGTTCATGAGGGATATTGGTCTGTAATTTTCTTTTTCTGTGGTGTCTTTACCTGGTTTTGGTATCAGGGTTATGCTGGCTTCATAGAATGAGTTTGGGAGTATTCCATCCTTTTCTATGCTCTGAATTACCTTTAGTAGTAGTGGTGTTAACTCTTCTCTGAAAGTTTGGTAGAATTCTCCAGTGAAGCCATCCGGGCCAGGGCTTTTTTTTGTTGGGAGTGTTTTAATTACCTTTTCAATCTCTTGTTATGGGTTTATTTAGTTGTTCTACCTCTGTGTTAGTTTAGGTAGGTAGCGAGTTTCTAGAAATTCATCCATTTCCTCTAGGTTTTCAAATTTGTTAGAGTACAATATTTCATAGTTTTCTGTTATTATTCTTTTAATTTCAGTTGGGTCTGTTGTGATATCACCCATCTCATTTCTTATACGGGTTATTTGCTTCCTCTCCTGTTTTTCTTTTGTCTGTTTGGCCAGTGGTTTATCGATTTTGTTGATCTGTTCAAAGAACCAGCTTTTGGTCTTGTTAACTCTTTCAATTGTTTTTCTATTCTCTATTTCATTTAATTCTGCTCTAATTCTTATTATTTCTTTTCTTCTGGCACCTGGGGGCTTCTTTTGCTGCTCTCTTCCTACTTGTTAGAGTTGTAGGGTTAATGTTTTGATTATGGTCGTTTCTTCTTTTTGGATGTGTGCATTTATTGCTATAAACTGACGTCTGATCACGGCTTTTGTTGTCTCCCAAAGGTTCTGGTAGGATGTGTTTTCATTCTCGTTTGATTCTATGAATTTCTTTATTCCATCCTTAATTTCTTGTATAACCCAATAGTTTTTGAGCAAGGTGTTGTTCAGTTTCCATGTGTTTGATTTTTTTCCCTTGCTTTTTCTGTTACTGATTTCTACTTTTATGGGTTTATGGTCAGAAAAGATGCTTTGTAATATTTTGATGCTTTGGATTCCATTAAGGCTTGCTTTATGGCCTAATATGTGGTCTGTTCTGGAGAATGTTCCATGAGCGTTGGGAAAGAAAGCATACCTGGCTGTTGTAGGGTGGAGTGTTTGGTATATGTTCCTGAGATCAAGTTGGTTGATTGTAGCATTTAGATCTTCCGTGTCTTTGTTGAGCTTCAAAATTTTGTTCTCATATTCTTTTTCCATAGCCTTTTGTTGTTCTTTTATGAATGTGATATCCTCTCTTAACTGTCGGAGAATTACAGGTTATTGTTTTTTCCTTCTGCTCCTCACTTCTCTAATTCCTTTGAGCTTCTTTTATTTTTTTGTCTCCAGTTTTTAATGTTTTAGTGCCTGGCATTTTGTATTTAGGAGGGAGACAGTACAAAGATAATAAAACACGAATCGGAAGCTTTGTGGGTATGGAGGGAGCTTGTGGGTTTAACTGTAGTATGAACTGGCTGGGTCATGCCAATAGGTAACCCCAATTGTCAGTATTTATGTCTTTTCTCTTGAGCAGCAGGTCTGTATTCACAGAGAGGCATCACCGAAACTCCTGCCTTGAGGATATAGCTTGTTAGACTTCTCAGAGGCAGCTAAGGGAAGGGCATTGGGAAGGGCCTCACTGTGCATTATGTAAACTTTCCCTTAGTTCCCTTTTTCAGTAAACCACTACTCTCAGATGTACCTGGTGTCCTTGAATCCAGATTCCCTCTAGTTCAACATCACTAGGAAATAAACCTTTAGTCTTGGGGTGGTGGAATGCAAGATGAGTAGCAAGTACCTAATTGTGAAGTGTTGAGCGGATCTGGCATCTAATGCTTATTACAGACTTTCAGTCAGTTCTCCTATTTTCAGTTCCAAGGTATCTGCTGCCTCCAATTCCTGAGCCTTCTTAGGGTTTTGTGCTAAGAATTGGCTTGTTTCTCGGTTTCCTACACTGCTGGCTTAAGTTGCAACTTTCTTAAATTGGCTAAGTCGGCGCATTCATTTCCTTTCTGGCTTTTAAGAGTTTGTCACTCTCATCTGCCCTCCTCTTCTTTATCTTCGGGTCCTTTTTATCCTTTCACTGTCATTGTAGTGGCCTTTCATGAGGGAGTAGAGAAAAACTGTTATGTTTTATTCCTCCACCTTTTAACAGGAAGTCTGTCCTAATCCGTTATCCTCACTCCTCTTTGTCTTCCCCAGAATCTACCCACAATTGTCCTTCCATTTACCACCACTTGCTACTTCGAATCAGGATGTTTTTTCCTCCTAGACCCACCCAGAGTAGACCACTCCCCAATACTGCTTATTTCTAAAGGAAGCTTGAAGGCTTCCTGAGGGTTTTTACAGGATTTTTATTGTTAGTAACTACCAGAGTGGACATTCGGCTCCTTATCTCTAAACTGGGGATAAAATTTAGCTTACAGGATAATGAGAAGGTCAAATAAATTTATATAAAAGCACTATAATTACATAGGAATTTTGTGTACTTTTTTAGGCATAGTAATTTAAATGGCCACTAACGATTTAATTTCCGTTCCACTGATTGTGTTGGCCTCATCACCATCAATCACTTCAGGACATTTAAAACTGTATTCGGCTCCCACTGCTCTCTCACCTGCTGACTGGCCTTTCTCCTTCTGTTCAGTTTAACTTGCTGTTTGGATAGAACATCTCTGACGACAGAACTTTTTTCAGCTCCATAATGACTGCTGTTAAGTCTCCTGATGGGAATCTCTCATCACAAGGAGGTAAAAAAAAAAAAACCATCCTGGCTTCCCTGTACAATCCTATTTAGTTTAATATATCTAACAAGGGGAGACTTGCTTATAAAAGCTGCCCCTAGTGAACCACTGCACACTGGAAAAGGGAGTTTAGATCCTTTGCCTGTTTTATGGTACTACGTATGCTTACAGCTTTTGAGTTGCCATCACTTTCAGAAACCTGCCCTTTTGTAAGCACTGAGTTCCACCTTCCTCACTTCTTGCTGCCAAAGGACACTGGGCCTGAACTTATGCTCTCACACTGGGTCAGGTTAACATTAAGGGTTTGCTGCTTATTTATCAATGACTCTTTTAAAGTGTACAAAGGAAGAGACTTTAAAAAAAAAAAAAAAAAAACAGGAAGGTACAGTTCCAGGAAGAAAGCATTATTTCTGTTTACAGCTTGTACCCATTTTCGAGAGCCTATTACTTTCCCCCAAGAACCACCCAAACCAACCCCTATCTTCCTACTCAACATAAAAGATAAAAGTAGGAAACCCAGACGAGGATTTGTGGCCAAAAACTAGTATGGAAAGAACAGAACTGGGCAAGGAAGAAAAAAATTGCAATTCGAATGACTGGCAAGATTTTCATCAAGGCTAATTACTCTTTGAGAATCCAGAATTCAAAGGCTACAAACTACAATACATAAGCTAACATAGCTTTTAGTATGAAAAGTTACCACCTTCCTAAGATCCAAGAAAGAGTAGAACTCTTTTGGCTGGACTACTGTGCTGTGGTCCTACCTCCAATCACTAGGGAATGAAGTCCTCACCCCCAGTGCACTTCATATCCTGAAGTTCTAAAGAAAGTAGCAATCAGAATAATGAACTTTTACTAACACCTACATTTTAATTTTTTTAATAAAAACTTTTATGCTCTCAACATAATGGTGCAATGTAAAGGGGAAAATGGAGTAAACTTACTGAGAAAAATTCTTGCATCATAAACTCAGACACTACCTACCCAAAGTATTTGGTTGTTCTGGAATGATTACAATGAAGCACTTTAAGGTAAGTGGATGACAGGCTGGTGCTTGGAAATACTTTGTCATATAGATTTCCATCAGGGTGATGTTCGTTGTAAGTATTCAACCTCTGAGTTTTTTTAAGATAATTCCCTAGCAGCAGTAGTAAAAGGCCAATACCAAGGGAAAATAAACATCACCTGTTAAAAAGAACACCTAAAAAGAATATTGTTATGGAACCCAGTCTAATAAGCCCTGAATTTGAGAAATGGTCTCTTTAGCTGAAAAAACCAATGGCAGAACTCAGTACTTCTATCTTCAAAAATGATAATAAAAGAAACAAACATAAACAAAAGCCAAACCGTTTTCTGTGGCTAACCTGTTAAATTTTATTGGAATGCCCCTGTGTTTACAGTAGAAATTTCTTGGCTTGGCAGAGACAGTTGTCATCATTTCTGGTAAACATTTATTCTTTCAACATGCTTTTGCTGCCCCTTGAAGCTTTTATATTTACATTTTCCAGAATTGCAAACACCCAAATGGGAATTGAATAATTTACAATTCCTTTCCAACTCTTCTTGTGAAACGCCTGAAGTTACTATTATTTTAATGTCCTTCCATGTCAGCCACTGTGTTCTCCTGTCCACTTAAAAGTATTTTCCTTTTTTAGTATCTTTTTACCTCTCCCTAGTTTCCACCATACATGAAATCTTTTAGCATATAGCTTGTTTTTAAAGTGGAAACGAAGTAGTCACTCCTTCAATGTATCAACCACTGTGTTTTTATTGTCTTTGCAGGTTATTGCTTTAGACCCAGTCCTGGGGTCCTTTCTGATCTTCACCAGTGTTATCTTGATGGTACTTGTGATCATTAACCTCTTTGTTTTCTGCCATTCTAATGGCCTTTGGTAAAGAAAGGAAGTCTCTTAAGGTAGGTAACTCTCTGGCTCAGTAATTTATATATACTGTATCATGATTTATGTCACTAATGGAAAAATTTTAATTGTAGATGCTCTTAGATTACAAACTGACTTAATGCACAGTATCACCATATTCCCTTCATTAGCCTCAACAGCTCTGCCACTTTCTGAAGAAATCCAATTTACCAATACTACATTATGTTCTATATCCACTGTCCTGTAAATTGCTGACGCTCAACCAGTAAGTAGTGGGAACACCCCAACTGACAGCCAATCATTAAAGGAAATAATTTTGCATCTTTAGTACTTTTTCCCTCCAACATTAATAGTGATTTCAATTTTCTCAAATACTCTCAGCAAGAAGCTGCACTGATATGCTGCTACAAAAGCTCTCAAGTTTGTTAGGAATCCAGCAGCACCAGAACACATTCTCGTCTGAGCAAGCCACCATGACAGCACTGTGCACTGGCACTGAGGTTTCAGATGACGGCCTCTCTTAATACTGCTATCTCCTGTCTGAGCTTACTACTGCTGCTTATTCTTAGCACGTTAATGCTTATCTTTGTATGGTACAGCTTAGAAAATTATAGATGTATGTAATATGTTTTGTTCTTAATTCTGTAAGTCAGGAATTAAAATCACCTTGGCTCCGAGTTCCTATGCCTATGGATCCTGGCAGTGGCAGGACAGAGCTAACACTGCAAGAATGATACAGGAGAAACCAGCTCTGCTGCCAAGCAGCAAGTAACAGAACACTCCTCACCCAAGTTCCAGGATGGCTGTGGGAAGTGGAGGATTCAGAAAGAAGTGAGCTCACTGCAGCTTATTAAAATAAAGATATAAGCGTTAGGTTTGGCTGATGGGGAGCCCTGTCACAGAGCAGTAACCAAGGAAACTCTCAGATATGATCTGGGCTTAAATAGAGGTCAAACGGGCTGCATTCCCACTCCAGATACCCACATTCCTGATGGAGCCAAAGCTGACGTCCAGCTCATGCACCAGCACGGGTTGCTTGCTTAAAAAAGTCTACTAAAATCCAAACTTGTCCTTCATTTCACCAAACAGTGGAGAAAGCAGAGTCTTTAACTTTATTAGCAGCTACTGAGCTATGAGATACAAACCAATCAGAAACATTAAAGAAAAATTGCTTGAAACAATTATACACTACATGGAAGAGAAAGTCACATCTTCCCATCCCAAAGCCACCCCTGTGAGGACGGATGGCCCTGGACAGGGAGTAAAGGAGCACATAAGTTACAACAATAAGAATCTCATCCATCCAGGGAAGCAGTGAACTACAGCCACATGGGCACCAAAAAAATTATCTGGGATCAGTTTTTAAAAGTTCCACTCAATCATAAAGTTTTCAAATGAAAACAAGTACCTCTCTTCTTTGGGCTTTCCAGCTCACTACCCAAGAGACTTGGGTACTTAAATTAAGGCAGCCGGACGCCCATCCTAGCCTTGAATGGCAATTTCTGCCCAACCTGTGGCCTGTCCTTCTGCCGGTGATGCAATCCAACTGAACATTCTATAAGGGAAAACAGGAATTTACACAGTGCTGCCCTCTGGTAAAAAGGAAACACAGCACTCAAAGCAAAAGGCCACAGAGGGCTTCCCTGAGAATCCAGTAGAACTAAGAGAGGCCATCAGCTTTCCCATTAAACTTTGCAACTGGATCCAGGTGGAACAGTGCCCTGTAGCAAGGAGTAGTGTATATGCCAATGAGAGGGCCCAGCTTCCAGGAACCGTTATGCTGGCTTCCTGAGTCATTTTATATCTCTCCTACTCATATTAGCAAGAAAACATCTTGATTCTCTCTCACCACAAATCCCTCTGCACAGAGAGGTGTCTGTTTCTGTCTGGCACTCAGCACAGGGCCGAGACACTTTGTGAAGTGCTCTTCTCCACTGTCCAGCCATTAATGGCAGCTCTCCCCACAATGCTGTCACCTTCTCACTCTCCTGTGAAGGGACTGTGGACTGTGGGACAGGTCAGGAGAGAACCTGGGTCACACCGAGAGGAAACAGACAAGCACAGCTGCCAGACCAGAAGGCAGCTGCTCTAGCCTGTCTCCAGTCGTTAGTCTCTTAGGAGCAACAGAGAACTGGAAAGCAGCAGAAGTTGGTAGAGCCGGAAGAGAGCCCATAGGAAGAGTACACTCAGTGATGGTTAAGAGATGAAATGGAATTTCATGGAGATTCTTTGTTACAAAAAGAAGCTGCTCAGTCCCAACTCCCAGAACTTGGAAGTGGCCTGGTTTAAAGGCCTATGTTTTCTTTTTTAGCTCTTCAAATCTCCGGGAAAGATCATCGAAGTCAATGTCTTCGGAAGCTGAGGTCTTGGCACCAGCAGACGCAGTAGGTAGTGTGTCTGGCACAGATGGCAACTCTGGCAGAACAAAGTTATCATAGTTATCCGCAGGTCTGGAAGGAGGCTTTGCAGAGGCTTCTGGCTTGGACCCAGGACCTAATGAGGGCAAGAAGCAGTGTTACCAATGCCACAGGAATGGCTCAGATCTTCAAAGCCCACAATTCCCTTTGGCAGAAACAGTTTAAAAAAAAAAAAAAACAAAATACAGGCAGAGACAATGGTTTTTAAAAGATGATTAAAATTCAGTGCTAAAGGAGGCAAGGCCAAGATGGCTGAGTAGTCAGATGCTTCCGGTGGTCCCGCTTACAATAAAGACCCGAAAAAACAAGTGAATCCATTATATATGACAGTCTAGGAGCCCTGAACATCAAAGGCAAAGTTGAGGAATCAAACTGAGTGGCAGGGGGAGGGAGAGTTAGTTCAGAAGCAGCAAGGAGTTGCCAGGCCTGGCCTAGCAGGAACCAGTACCCTGCACGTGTGAGGCAATCAGTGGCACTTGGGATGTGTCTTTAACATCGGAAGAGACCAAGCAGAAGAGAATCTAAGCCTCCAGAACCAATGAAAAGCGGCACTCAATCGGCAAAAGGTAAGTATATGCATCTAACCTACCATGCAGATCAAAAAACACAGTTTGGGAAGAACCTCTCTGCCATTTACCTGCCCCTTCCCCACTATGCACCAGGTCCTGGGCCTGCTTCAACGACTGCCTTATCCCCTGGGCTGGAAATACAACCCGTCATGCCTTGAGCCATTCTCCCAGCCATGGAGAAGAAACAAATTAACAAACAGGAAAAAATAATCTGCAGGCTTCCCTAAGCCGGGAACTCAGGGCAGGCACAGCTCCCTACGCACAGGCATAACGGGTCCACAGACTTTGAATGCCTTTCACACCTGCACAGACATATGTGGGCGCATTTCAACAGTACAGTCCCTCATTACCACAGTCCAACAGGGTATATACCTGAAGCCTAACTTCAGCTGTATCAGCTATATGGTGGAGTGGCAGGTTTGTGACATTTGACACTGCTCTGCCCATAAGGCAGGGTCCTCACCTACCCACATCAGGGGCCTGATGACTGGTGTCTCCACCATGGCAACTTAGCCAGCTGTGAGAGGGGTCCAAGAATAAGTGGTACCTCCCAGTCCTTACAGCAAACAGCACTGGGTACTCATACTCAGGCTGCAAAACCCACCCACCTATGCATTCTAGGGGATAGGAACATGCTTTCCTCCCAGATGCTCAGGGGGAACTGTCAGCCCCTGCCTCCTCAGCATGTGACACCCTACCACAGCCAGATACCTGTGCCGACTCCCATCACCACTGCCGGTCTAGGACTGTAGGTGAAAGCCTGCACCACATACTTGGTGACTAACTGAACACCTGAGCTGAATCCATACAAGAAAAGTAAACAGACTCCTGAGCTAGCATACCTAGTAATAGATCTAACCACCTGGTGACAGGACATTAGAGCTTCAAAGGTGCCAATAATCAAACTAGCTCACACAGCAGCCTATTTGGGTATATCAAAACAAAACAAAAGAAGCTAGGACACAAAAAGCAAACAGTAAATAAATAAATACAATAACTTATTGATGGCTAGAGGACAACAGTCCATATCAAATCACATGAAGAGGCAGACTATGGTGGCTTTGGCAAGCTCCCAAAAAAAAGAATCAAGACATCTTCTAGATGAAGAATTTCCTGGAGTTACAGGAGGTAGAATATAAAAGATTAACAGAGAAATCTTCAAGCGATCAGGAAGGAGATCAGGCAAAATGCAGAAGCAGCCAAGGAACATAGACACAATGCAACAGAGGAACTTAAGAAGGTTATACAAGAGAATAACAACAAATCTAAGAGGCTGTAAGAATCCACAGAGAGACAGCACACAAAAATCCAGAAGATTAACAACAAAATTTCAGAATTAAGACAACTCAACAAAAAGTCACAGGAGCAGAACTGAGACAATGGAAGTCAGAATTAGTGAGACTGAAGATAAAGCACCTGACACCAACTTATTTGAGGAAAAATCAGATAAAAGGATTAAAAAAAAATGAAGAAACCCTAAGAATTATGTGAGACTCTATCAAGAATAACCTACGAGTGATTGGAGTACCAGAACGGGGGGCGTAACAGAAAATACAGAGAGAACTGTTGAAGATTTGTTGGCAGAAAACTTCCGATATCATAAAAGATGACAAGATATCTATCCAAGATGCTCATCGGACCCCACATAAGGCAGATCCCAAAAGAAAGTCACCAAAACATATTCTAATCAAACTTCCCAAAACCAAAGATAGAGAATTTTAAGAGAGGCTACGGATAAACGAAAAGTCATCTACAAAGGAAAGTCAGTAACACTAAGCTCAGACTACTCAGCAGAAATCATCCAGGCAAGAAGGCAATCGGTTGACATATATAAAGCCTTGAAGGAAAACAACCGCCAGTCAAAAATTATATATCCAGCAAAACTGTTTCTCAAATATGATAGTGAAATTGGAACATTTCCAGATAAACAAAAGTTTAGGGAATTTGCAAAAACTAAACCGAAATTACAAGAAATACTAAAGGGAGTCCTCCGGTTACAAAATCAGTAACATCAGATAACAACCCAAGACTAGAAAACAGGACAGAGCAACCAGATATAAACCAAGATAGGGAAGTCGCAAAAATAAAGCTAAAACACTGAAGAGAGGGAAACAGAGATATCAATATATAAAAGATAACATTAAAACAAAAAAGAGGGACTAAAATATGTAGTGATAAATCTTTCGTATGAAGAGGAAGTCAAGGCAATGTAAAGAAATAAAAGGTTGGTTTAAACTTAGAAAAACTGGGGTAAATATTAAGGTAACCACAAAGGAAACTAACAATCCTACACATCAAAATAAAAAACAATAAAAACATAAAGACCCAGCAAATACAAAATCAACAATGAAAAAGATGAAAAAAAAATACATAGAAACAACTCAGCAAAAGAAAATTAAGTAGAACAGTCAGCAACACACAAAAAAAGACATCAAAATGACAGCACTAAATTCATACCTACCAATAAGTATGCTGAATGTAAACGGACTAAATGCACCAATAAAGAGACAGAGTGGCAGAATGGATTAAAAAAACCACGATCTGTCAACATGCTGCCTACAAGAGACACACCTTAAACTTAAAGACACAAACTAAAACTCGGAGGATGGAGAAAAATATATCAAGCAAACACCACTCAAAAAAGAACAGGAGTGGCAATATTAATCTCTGACAAAATAGACTTTAAAGTAAAATCCATCACAAAGGATAAGGAAGGACACTATATAATGATTAAAGGGTCAATACAGCAGGAGGACATAACCCTAACAAACATTTACGCACCCAGTGACAGGGCTCCAAAATACATAAACTCTCACAGCACTGAAAAGAGAGACAGACAGCTCCGTAACAATAGTAGAAGACTTCAACACACCACTTTCAGTGAAGGAAAGAACATCCAGAAAGAAGCTCAACAAAGACATGGAAGATCTAAATGCCACAACCAACCAACTTGATCTCATAGACACATACAAAACACTCCACCCAACAGCAGCAAAGTACACTTCCTTTTCTAATGCACATGGAACATTCTCCAGAACAGACCACACAGGCCATAAAGCAAGCCTTAACAGAATTCAAAGCATCAAAATATTACAAAGCATCTTCTCTTACCATAAAGCCATAAAAGTAGAAATCAGTAACAGAAAAAGGGAAAAAAATCAAATATATGGAAGCTGAACAACACCACGCTCAAAAACTACTGGGTTAAAGAAGAAATTAACCATGGAATAAAGAAATTCACAGAATCAAATGAGAATGAAAACACATCCTACCAGAATCTTTGGGACACAGCAGAAGAAGTACTCAGAGGTCAATTTATAGCAATAAATGCACACAACCGAAAACAAGACAGGGCCAAAATCAAAACATTAACCCTAAAACTTGAACAAATAGCAGCAAAAAAAGCCCTAGGGCAAGAGAAGAAAGCAAATAATAAAAATTAGAGCAGAATTAATAGAAAAACAACTGAAAGAGTTAACAAGACCAAAAGCTGGTTCTTTGAAAAGATCAAGAAAATCGATAAACCACTGGGCAAACTGACAAAAGAAAAACAGGAGAGGAAGCAAATAACCCGGATAAGAAATGAGATGGGCGATATCACAACAGACCCAACTGAAATTAAAAGAATCGTTACAGAATACTATGAAAAACTGTACTCTAACAAATTTGAAAACCTAAAGAAAATGGACAAATTTCTAGAAACACACTACCTAAACTGACACAGAGGTAGAACAACTAAATAAACCCATAACAAAAGAAGAGATCGAAAAGGTAGGTAATTAAAAAAACTCCCAACAAAAATAAGGCCTGGCCCTAGCAGTTTCACTGAAGAATTTACCAAACTTTCAGAGAAGAGTTAGCACCACTACTACTAAAGGTATTTCAGAGCACAGAAAAAGATGGAATACCCCCAAACTCATTCTATGAAGCCAGCATAACCCTGATACCAAAACAAGGTAAAGATACCACAAAAAAAGATATTACAGACCAATATCCCTCATGAACACAGACACAAAAATCCTCAACAAAATTCTAGCCAATAGAATTCAGCAACGTTATGAAAAAAATAATTCACCATGATCAAGTGGGATTCATACCAGGTATACAGGGATGGTTCAACGTTAGAAAAACAACGTAATCCATAACATAAAGAAAACAAAAGACAAGAACCACATGATCTTATCAGTTGATGCAGAAAAGGCATTTGACAAAGTCCAAACACCCATTCATAATAAAAAGTCTCAACACAATAAGAACAGAAGGGAGATTTCTCAACATAATTAAGAGCATTTATACAAAGCCAATAGCCAACATCATCCTAAATGGAGAGAGTCTGAAAGCCACTCCCCACAAGGATGCCCTTTATCACCACTCTTATTCAACACTGTGCTGGCGGTCCTAGCCAGAGCAATTAGGTTAGAAAAAGAAATAAAGCACATGCAAATTGGTAAGGAAGAAGTAAAAATATCTCCATTTGCAGACTATATATCTTATACACAGAAAACCCAAAGAATCCACAAGAAAACTACTGGAACTAATAGAAGATTTCAGCAGACAAGATAAACATACAAAAATCAGTTGGATCCTCTACACCAATAAAGAGAACTTCGAAGAGGAAATCACCAAATCAATACCATTTACAATAGCCCCCAGGAAGATAAAATACTTAGGAATAAATCTAACCAGACACGTAAAAGACCTATACAAAGAAAACTACAAGACACTACTGCAAGAAACCAAGAGAGACCTACATAAGCAGAAAAACATACCTTGCTCATGGATAGGAAGGCTCAACATTGCAAAAATGTCTTTTCTACCCAAAGCAATCTACCTATATAATACAATCCCAATCCAAATTCCAATGGCATTTTTTTAATGAAATGGAGAAACAAATCACCAACTTCATATGGAAAGGGAAGAGGCCCCTGATAAGTGAAGCGTTACTGAAGAACAACAAAAAAGTGGGAGGCATCACACTACCTGATTTTAGAACCTATTATACTGCCACGGTAGTCAATACAGACTAGAACTGGTACAACAACAGATACATAGACTAATGGAACAGAACTGAGAACACAGATATAAATTCATCCACCTACGAGCAGCTGATATTTGATAAAGGCCCTAATTCTGTTAATGGGGAAAAGATAGTCTCTTTAACAAATGGTGCTAGCATAACTGGATATCCATTTGCAAAAAACTGAAACAAGACCCATACTTCATACCATGCACAAAAACTAATTCAAAATCAAAGACCTAAATATCAAATCTAAAGTGATAAAGATCATGGAAGAAAAAATAGGGACATTAGGAGCCCTGATATATGGCATAAACAGAATATAAGACATTACTAACAATGCACAAACACCAGAAGAGAAGCTAGATAACTGGAAGCTCCTAAAAATCAAACACTTACACTCATCAAAAGACTTTGCCCAAAGAGTAAAAGGACAACCTACAGAGCAGGAAAAAATTTTGGTTATGACAAATCCAATCAGTGTCTAATCTCTAAAATCTATAAGATACTGCAAAACCTCAACAACAAAAAGACAACCCAATTAAAAAATGGGCAAAGGATATGAACAGGCACTTCACCAAAGATGATGTTCAGGCGGCAACCAGATACATGAGGAGATGTTCACGATCATTAGCCATCAGAGAACTGCAAATCAAAACTGTAATGAGATACCATCTCACCCCAACAAGGCTAGCATTAATCCAAAAAACAACAAATAATAAATGTTGGAGAGGTTGCGGAGAGACTGGAAGACTTACACTGTTGGTGGGAATGTAAAATGGTACAACCACTTTGGAAATCGATTTAGCACTTCCTTAAAAAGCCAGAAATAGAAATACCATATGATCCAGCAATCCTACTCTTTGGAATATATCCTAGAGAAATAAGAGGCATCACACGAATATATATATGCACACCCACGTTCACTGCAGCACTGTTTATGATAGCAAAATGATGGAAACAACCTAGGTGCCCATCAACAGATGAATGGATAAATAAACTATGGTATATTCACACAATGGAATACTACGCAACGATAAAGTAAACATCTTTTAACATGGAGGAATTTGGAAGGCATTATGCTGAGTGAATTTAGTCAGTCACAGAAGGACAAATATTGTAAAAGACCACTATTATAAGAACTCAAGAAAAGGTTTATACACAGAGGAAACCTTCTTTGATGGTTATGAGGGTGGGGAGGGAGGGAGGGGGTTATTCGCTAACTAGACAGTAGACAAGAATTATCTTAGGTGAAGGGAAGGACAGCACACACTACAGGGGAAGTCAGAACAACTGGACTAAACCAAAGGTAAGAAGTTTCCTGAATATAAAACCAAACACTTCGAGGGATTGAGTAGCAGGGGCAGGGGCCTGGGGACCATGCTTTCAGGGGACATCTAGGCCAACTGGTGTAACAAAGTTGATGAAGAAAATGTTTTGCATCACAGTTTGTTGAGTGTCGTCTGGGGTCTTAAAAGCTAGTGAGCAACCATCTAAGATGCATCAATTGGTCCCAACCCACCTACAGCAAAGGAGAATGAGGAACACTAAAGACACAAGGAAAATATTAGCCCAAGAGACAGAAAGGGCCACATAAACCAGAGACTCCATCAGCCTGAGACTAGAAGAACTAGATGGTGCCTGGCTACCACCAATGACTCCCTGACAGGGAATACAACAGAGTCCCTGACAGACGAGGAGAAAGTGGTGTGCAGAACTCAAATTCTAGTAAAAAGGCCAGACATACTGGTCTGAGACTGAAGGGAGCCTGGAAGCCATGGCCCCTGGACTCTCTGTTAGCCTAGAACTGAACCCATCCTATAAGTTAACTCTTCAGACAAAGGTAAGACTGACTATAAGACCTAAAATGATATTCATGAAGAGTGCTGCGTCTTAGCGCAAGTAGATACGTGAGACTAAATGGGCAGCTCCTGTCCGGAGGCGAGATCAGAAGGCAAAAAGGGACAGGAGCTGGTTGAATGGAAACAGGAAATCTGAGATGGAAAAGAGGAGTGTGCCATCACATAGGGAGAGCAACCAGGGTCACATAACAATGTGTGAATAAATTTTTGTATAAGAAACTAACTTGAACTGTAAACTTATCACTTAAAGCACAATTAAAAAAAAAAAAAAGATTGCTATTAAAAAAAATTCAATTCTAAACGTCAATGAAAATTTTCAGGACAACTAACATCTACATTTTCTAATTATAACTGAATTCTACTGGTTTTACTTTCCTGCAGTGAAAAAGAGTTTAAGAACAAGTCAAGAGTGTGGTACATGGAGCCAGGTACATAAAGTATTCATTTAAACTATCCTTTTTTTTTTTGTGCTTGCTTCGGCAGCACATATACTAAAATTGAAACGATACAGAGAAGATTAGCATGGCCCCTGCGCATGGATGACGCAAATTCGTGAAGCGTTCCATATTTTTCAATGTCACTGAACTGTGCATGTAGAAATTTTTTGAAATGGTGTATCTTTGGCTATGTGTATCAGAATTGAGAACTCAGATGTAAATCCATCCACCTACGGTCACCTGATTTTTGACAAGGGCCCAAAATACATCAAATGGGGAAAAGACAGTCTTTTTAACAAATGGTGCTGGCAAAACTGGATATCCATTTGTAGAAAAATGAAACAGGACCCATACCTCACACCATATACAAAAACTACTTCAAAATCGATCAAAGACCTGAATATAAAGCCTCAAACTATAAAATTCATAGAAGAAAAAATAGGACCAACACTTCAGGCCTTAATACATGGCATTAACAGGATACAAACCATAAACATCAACACACAAAACCCAACAGATAAACTAGATAATTGGGATCTTCTAAAAATCAAACATCTATGCTCTTCAAAAGATTTCACCAAAAGAGTTAAAAGAGAACCTACAGACTGGGAAAAAATTTTTGGACAGTACAAGTCAGACAAAGGTCTAATCTCCATAATCTACAAGAAAATCCAACACCTCTACAACAAAAAGACAACCAATCCTATCAAAAAATGGGCAAAGGAAATGAACAGACACTTCACCAAGGAAGACATTCAAATGGCCAACAGACACATGAGGAAATGCTCGCGATCACTAGCCATTAGAGAAATGCAAATTAAAACCACAATGAGATACCATCTCACCCCGGCATTACTGGCACGAATCAAAAACACTGGAAATAACAAATGTTGGAGGGGCTGCGGGGAGACGGGAACTCTTATACACTGCTGGTGGGAATGCAAAATGATACAGCCATTTTGGAAAATGATATGGCGTTTCCTCAGAAAGCTAGAAATAGACGTACCATTCGATCCAGCAATCCCACTCCTAGGAATATATCCTAGAGAAATAAGAGTCATCACTCGAATAGACATATGCACACCTATGTTCATGGCAGCATTATTCACAATAGCAAAACGATGGAAACAACCTCGATGTCCATCAACAGACGAATGGATACACAAACTATGGTACATACACACAATGGAGTACTATGCAACGAGAAAGAACAATGAATCGGTGAACCATCTCATAACATGGATGAAACTGGAGGACATCATGCTGAGTGAAATAAGTCAATCACAAAAGGACAAATATTGTATGAGACCTCTATTGTAAAAACCCATGAAAAAATTCACATGCAAAATGTAACAATCCTTGTTGGTTACCAGGGATGGGAGGGGGGGGAATACTAAATAGGTAATAGGTAAGTGGTAACTTGGGTGAGAGATGAGATAGTACATAGTACAGGGGAAACTAACACAACCTGCACAAGGAAAGGTCATGGAGGCCCTATAGACACATCCAAACCCCCCGAGGGACTGAGTTGTTGGACGGAGGGCTCTGGGGACCATGATCTCGGGGAACATCTAGCTCAATTGGCATGACACTACTTATAAAGATAATGCTCTACATTCTACCTTGGTGAGTAGTGTCTGGGGTCTTAAAAGCCTATGAGCGGCCATCTAAGATACTCCACTGATCTCATCCCTTCGGGAACAAGGGAGAACGAAGAGAACAGGATACAAGGAAAAGATTAGTCCGAAGGACTAATGGTCCACAGCTACCAAGGCCTCCACGGGACTGAGCCCAGTACAGCTGGATGGTGCCCGGCTACCACCAATGACTCCTCTGACCAGGATCACAACAGAGGGTTCTGGGCAGAGCTGGAGTAGGATGTAGAGCATAATTTTAACTCCCAAAAAAAAAAAAAAAAAAAAAAAAAAGAAGACCAGATATACTGGCCTAAAGAATACTAGAGAAACCTCGAGAGTGTGGCCCCCAGACACCCTTTTAGCTCAGAGGTGAAGTTACCTTCAAGGTTCGATGTTAAGCCTGGGAATGGACACCCCAGTAAAACTAAATGGGACTAACGATGTACAGGAGTCCGGTGACAAGGGCCAGAAGGCAGAGGGAGAGTAGGAAACTGATGATAAGGAACACAAATTGAATAAGGACACTGTCGATGTATTGTGAGATTGTTGACCACTGCTATAGGGCAACATTTGTAGTAACTATTAAATGGGAGGCTGTTTTGTCCTGTAAGCCTTCATCTTGGGCGAGAATGGCAGCACAATTGGAAGAGCATAGTCAATATCACTTAAATGTGTAAGTAAAAAGTTTTGAAATGGTGTTTAAATAAAATAAAAATAAATAAATAAATAAATAAATAAACAAATGAGACTAAAGAGGTACAGTAGTCCACTGACAAGGTCCAGAAGACAGAAGTGGAAGCCCCCTGGTGATAGGGAACACAAGGTGGAGTAAGGATATTCTTGATGTGCTGTGAGATTGTTAACCATTGTCATAGGGCAACATGTGTAGTAACTGTTAAATGAAAAACTATTTTGTTCTGTAAGCCTTCATCTTAAGTGAGAATAACAGCACAGTTGGAAGAGCGTAGTCAATGTCACTGAACTGTGAATGTAGAAATTTTTGAAACGGTGTATCTTTGGCCATCTGTAATTTTCATCAAAAAAAAAGGTTGAGAATTTAGAGGCTTAATACGTTGTGGGGTTGTTAACCAATGTCAAAAAACAACATGTGTACTACTATTTCATGAGAAACTATTTGCTCTGTAAGCTTTCACCTGAAGTACAATAAAATATATATTAAAAAAAAAAAAGAGGTTGAGAAGTTAGAGGGTTGATATGTTGTGGGGTTGTTAACCAATGTCATAAAACGACATGTGTACTTCCGTTTCATGAGAAACTATTTGTTCTGTAAGCGTTCACCTGAAGTACAATAAAAAAAATAAAATAAAAATAAATTTTAAAAAAAACTATCCTTTTTCACAAAGGTCTGCTACTCTAACAACACAGTGCAAAGGGTGGCACTAGAATTTTGCTGGAACGAATACTGCTTCTTTAAAAAGAGCCACTGTTTAAGACCTAGGGGAAATTTTGTATAAGGCATGTTAATGTCCATATTATTTGATTTAATGGGATCAGATGTGTATTTTTAGGCTTTTTTTCCATTTTATAAGTTACAATCATCCCCTCTCTGCCTACTGCATATTTCCATTTATATGTTAGGCAAACTATAGTTATAAAAGATCAGTGGTCTGATCTGCAACCTATCATGGGGATGGGGATGGCACAGGACCCATTTCGTTCTGCTGTTGTGCATGGGGTCACCATGAGTTGGGGGCTGACTCGATGGCAGTAACAACAACGCAGAAGATCAGAACAGTGGTTGCCTCTTTGGGGAAGGGTGAAGCTGGTTGGAAGACAGCACAAGGTAACTTTATAGGGTGATGAGAATGTCCTATATCTTAACTGGGGTGATGGTTACATGTGGTTACATATATCATATGAAACTCATGAAACTATATATTTAAGATATGTTTTACTGTATATAAATTATACCTCAATAAATAACTGTCTCCAATCTAAAAAAGAATCCCCCCTTGAGTAATGTTTTATTTTTTGACTGAGTGGACAGCTACATGCCTGGACACACTTGTTTTGTGAAAATTCACTGAGCTGTACGCCTATGACTTATACATATTTCCCCCTCTTTAAATTCTCTTTAATGTCCTAATTAAAAAAATATGTACTTTTTGGCATTTCCAGGCACAATGGACGTTGAAGCAGCAGAACAGAAATAAAGAATGTGAGGGTGACTGAAAAACTAGAAGATTAAAAAAATAAGAATGAATGAAGATTAGTGATGCCACAGACAGAAACAGGGCTTGGTAGAATCTTTTGGGCTAGAGAAAAGCTTTAATTTTTAGCAGAGGGAAATCCTGAGTTTTGTGCATTTGAGGAGAGGATAGGGCATATGGGTAGAATGCCATAGACGTGAAAATAGTCTGAGGGAGGAAGAGTAATGAGAAAACAGCAGGGGGTTTAGCACTGAGCTTTGAGGGTTTCTGACTCATACTCACCAACAATCTGTGCAGAAGAGACATTCTTATCAGCATTAATGTCATCAACCTGAAACACAAATGTTGTTACTAGAGGAAAAAACAATGACATCAAGGGAAAAAAGTACTGATGGTGATATAAGCCCCTGTGTTTTCCAAAAGCTAGATTGCTCACCAAAAGCAAACAGATACTCTTCCAAAGAAACTGCCCCTCCACCCTCTGTACTTCTTCCTGACCTTCTTCCAACCCAGTAGCACCATACTGAACTTTAACAGCAAAGCAGAGAAAAAGAAAATTTTTACCATATCATAACTCCTTTCTTTAACCTGATACCACCTTTTGGGCAGACAAAAAGCACTAAACCACTGAATACCTCTATAAGAACCAAGTCCTCAAATACTGATGAAGATCTTCTACCTAGTTCCTAGAGACATTGTTGGCAGTGTTTCAATGCATCAAAGCCAAAGAATAAGAAAAACTCAAGCCCAACATAAAACACATCAGCTAGAGACAAAAACCAAAGGAAAAAAACACTAAGCAAGCTCAGGAACAGGGGGAATCTTTCAAGATGAATAATTTGTACAGCAAATGCCACACCAGTTTGTTCTCTCAGTAATGACTGGAAATGAATATCAAAAGGCATATACTAACAGAGAAAATGAGGCTGGCAGAAAACAAATGATCCTAAACCAAAGCTGTTATAACCACTTACAGTTCAAGGCATCATTACCCTATTAGCCATTTATAGCAAGTTTTGACTGTAACTCTAAAATGTGAAATTAATGTGATAGGTTGAAATTTACTAAGTAGATACTATACTTCAGTTTACGACAAAAATTTAGTCACTAGTTTTAACAAAACTATTCCTTTACATGAGTGTTGAGAACTTACAAAACTGGTATTTTAATTATTATGATATTCTGACATCAAGGCTATACTAGCTCAATGTAATTCTCTGCTTAGACAATCAAAAAAATGACTGGTTAAGTGCCCTATTAGGGCTTTCTAAGAGATGTACAGCTCCTTCCTGATTCCTGGCTTAAATGCAGACAAAGCATTGCCACCACGGATGCTGCCACCACCCCGTTCCCAGGAAGTGTGAAAGCAACACAAGAACCCCAAAGCAAAAACAGTGCTGGTACTAGGAGATGATCAAAACTTTGCCTTCCCTGTAGCCATTATTTTGCTCTCTCTTCATGGGGATTCACTCTCTTGCTGCTTATAAAAGAGGCTCAGGCACTTACAGATTCATACGATGGGGGAGTTGCTGGTATCTGAGGTGGATGAATATTGGGAAAGGGCTGATAAGTCCCCACTGACGATCCACTGAAATCCGACTGCAAGAGGAGAAAGGGAACATCAGAGACACTGCCCCCATCTGTGATTTCTGAGGGGTGGTGTGCTTGTTTGTGTGTGTGTCTGTGTATGGGGGAGAATGTATACATAAATGCAAGAACCCCAAAATAGGAAAAATGCCCGACAAGGGCCACATATGGTCAGGATTCCAGATTTTTAAAGATCAACAGCCAAAAGGCTATTCTTCAACTTACTAAATCAACTGCTTCAATGTCTACAAGGCAGGAGTCTAATCAGACTTTCTTACGAGCAAGAAGATTGTCTCAGAGATATTTCTACCTGGTAATAAGTGGCAGTTAATCACATCCCTACAACAGGTTCTAAAGGTGTTCAGTAAACCTACATGGAAAGGGTTTTCCAGCACCATCTCTCTAGATTTTCTTACTTCATTAGCTACAGCTAACCAAAGACTTTCTCTAAATCCCAAAGATAGTTTTTTCCCCCACAACATGATCACTAAGGTAATACCATTCCTACTACTAAATCCTGACAGCCTGTAATTCTTGAGTATATTCACAGAGCCAATCTGTCATCTTCTACTACATTTTCTAGAGTTCACATTCACACTATTTATGAGTATACTTACTGGTCCCTTTGGAAGCGGATATGAGAAAGGAGAACCAGGAGATGGCATGGGCATAGGCATGGGCATTGGCACTGTTCCATCAGGTCCACCAATTGGTGTGGCGAACCCACCACCTCCTCCTCCTCCTCTTCCAGGGCCACCTTTCTTCACATCATCTGTGAATCCAACATCAATAAGGTCTGTCTCTACCCCAGGAGGAGCTTCTGCCTGAAAAAAAGAAAAACTCAGCATTAACCCATGTTGCAGGCCAGGTTCCCCAGGAAGAAGACTCTGAGGTGGGGATAAGCATGAAGTTTTCTGAGGAGTGCTCTTGAAAGCAACACCTGTAGGGGAAGCAAAGGAAGCAGGGTTGGGCAGAGGGAGAAGTTGAGGTGCAATGCAATCACAACAAAGGCCTCAGTCAATACTCTAGGGGGCTCTGGAGCTGGGATGGATCTGAAGAGGTGTCCTCGATTGGGACAAGGGGGTAGTATTTAAACTTCTGCGCTAACCAGTTATTGGATGCAGGCTGCACCCAGGGAAGAGTTGTGACTTTGGGTGAGGTAGCTCTCTTCAGCTGAGGGCCATCTCTGGAGGGGAACTCAGCTGTTGAGTCATCAATACTCTCAAGAGCTGGAATAATAAGCACTTATGTCCTGAAAGGAGGGGTGGGGATGTCTGAGCAGCAAACCAAAGCATCCACTACACTCTGTCGACCTTAACTGCCTATTTGTCCTCCTGTACTGTAAGCCTCTTCAGGACAGGGACCTTGTTTTTATCTCTGTATTCTCAGCTTTCTGTGCAGTCTGGAACTTGGTAGGCACCAGTAAGTGTTTCATGAACTATTTCAGGCCTTGGGGCATTTCCTGCTATCCACAGCAGCATACTCACTTCCTTGAAGTTCACAGAAAAGTAGCAATAACGTTACTTTACATTTGTATCAAGGTTTGTACCCTCTCAAAGGGCTTTCAGTTGTTCATTTCATCTGATTCTTAAATATCCTGTGAGATATGCAGGCAAGTTTATTGTCACCCAAAAAGGCACTAACCAGACAGACAAAGGTTTAAACTCCCATGTACGAACTTGAGCTACTGCAAAGAATATGGTCATTTTTCAAAGAAGGTCACATCTAGAGACTCATTTTTCCTTTGTACTCTGGGACATTCTCAACTTACCATGACCACAGAGTCAGGCTCATAGGGTACATTATAATTCTTGGCAATCTCGATCAGGTATCTCTCCACCAAGATTTTGGGTGGAGCCTCCACACTCAGTTTGTGCATTAGCTGTAAGTAAAACACCCAGGGATAAGTTAAAATGCATTTATACCAAAGAGCCTAGGCCTAATCTAATTAATTCAATTTTGTTCCTTTCATTTTACAGTAAATTAAAAAAAAATGAGGTTCAGACAAGTTAAATGATTTTTTGAGTTACAAAGCACACTGTAAGACTCATGTCCCTCTCCTTCTCACACACAAACACATACACACACACACTCTGGTTATATATGGTGTTGTGTTGATAAGACTGATACTGTTGCCTTCAACAGCTGAATTCACCCACTCTTCTTCCCCCCCCACTTCTACTAATCACAAAGGTAAAATATGTAGTAAAGGACACAAGGGAAAAGTGAAGAATGACACAGAGTACCACAATCAGAGGTACACAGCAGGAGGAAGGTGTTGACTGAACTCCCAGTTAGATCACCTACCTTCTCACTCTCACTATGGAATGAACTCAGTCATCCAATGGTACCCAGTAGAATCACTACAGGCAGTAAAATGGCATATACTCCCACCCTGCCCACTGACTGATGTTTAACAAGGATGTTCATTACCCTGTCGTTCACAGTTCCAATCTGGTTTGTTCTACATAACTTGCCATATTCCTTGCTATACTTGGCACAGAGCTGATCAGCAACCTACAGAGAAAAAAGATAAGCAAATAAAATTGGAAACCACTCCTACAGACTGCTTCAACCATCCTCCCATCAATAATGAACATGCTTCATTACAGAATTTCCAAAAAACTGATGTCTGTAAAACTTTAAGGGGTTCACATTAATTCATTTGTTCCACTATCCATCCACTGAGTATTAATTATGTGCCAAACACTACTACAAGCATTATGATGTGCAATATAAATATAATGATGAACAAAAACAAATCCTATTCCTACTCTTTTGGAGATCTCTGAGGAAAACAGTAATTTTTATTCACCAATTTTTCTAACAATATGAAAAACTACACAAATTAGTGAAATTGGCTGTACTCACTATTTTCAACTCAGCCACTTCTGACTGGAGTCGAGGAGCAGCCCAAATCAGTGTTGACACGGATTCAGCCAGACCAGAATCTAGCTCCCTAATTAAGAAAAAAAAAATTAATAAAATCTAATATTCTCTAAAACAAACCAACAAAACCCTAGCTTTTGAGCAGCATATCTGATAGTCTCTAAAGCTTTTTCGGGAGGCCTGGTGGCACAGTCATTAAGAGCTATGGCTGCTAACCAAAAGGTCAGCAGTTCAAATCCACCAGCCACACCTTGGAAACCATACTCTGTCCTACAGGGTCAATGAGTTGGAATTCACCTGATGGCAAAGGATTTGGTTTTGGTTTATTAGAGCTCTTTCGAAATCTCAAGTGATTCTGACAACAACTCTCGGCTTCTAGGCATCATCATCATCTTATTTTACTTTTGCAGAAACGCAAACTTAGAAATGCTAAGTAGACAGGCAAGCTCGAAGCCACACAGCCAGGAAATGGTTGAGCCAAGACTCAAACCTAAGCCTCTTCATTTCTGATTCTATACTTTTTTTTCAACAATTTTCTACATTGAGACCAGGCCTTCAGGCAACTAGTAGGAGAAATGTCCTTGGATACGTGAAGAAGTCCCTTAGAACGAGCCCCCTGCACACAGAAAGAGACCGATATCACTCCTTTCTCAAATTCCAGATGTAAGTTAGGTCTACAAATGAAAATATCTTACTTCATAGATTGGATGAGGCCAAATCGAGCCAGAAGCAGGTCACAGTACAGTTCCAGGATCTCCATGGCCTCCACAAGATAGTCTTCACGGATAATGTGTTCCACTCGGATCCGAGCTCGTTCATCCTTCCCAGCAGCCAGATAGTCGGCAATCTCCTTCCTTGCTTTCTGGGCCAGTTCCGCTAAGGCACAAATCCCATCCTAGTCACATTAATAGTAGTACACTTGGACCTGGCCCATGGGCCACCCCAATAGACAGAAGTAGGTAATTTTTGCTACATCCTAACTCACTCTCTCTTAGCAAATCTAATGCAGAATCTGCTTCTTTGTCTAGGTGAGAGTACTGTTTATATAGGCAGAAATTTCCAACTCGGGAGCCATCGTTACCCATTCCATAGAAAGTGAGTATGTCTCTTTCCCTGCAACAGAGTGATTCAGTCTGACTAGGCACAAAGATACTTAACCTCAAGTACGGAAATGCAGCCTAAGTTTAAAGGTCCTCAGACTTCATACATAGCACTGGTCTGAAAGACTCATCGTTGGGGTGCTAACATCCATAGATGTATTTTGCGAAAAAAAGATACGGCAATCATGCACTACTCACTTTTTTTTTTCTCCAATAGTTTAAGACGATTTATGACTAATCTCAAATTGACTCGTAAACGCTCAGCTTTAAATCCAGAGCCCAGCATGCTGTGCTGTTCCTCCTGGAAAAAGATAAGAAACACAAGGACAATTTACAAGTTAAAATTAGTTCAGAAGTACCACCTCTCAGAAAGTGGATCTGTGCTTGTGTTGTTTTAGACGAAAGTTTACAGCACTAGTTATTCATTTGAAAATTTATACAAAAATTGTTTTGTGACATTGGTTGCAATTCCCACAATGTGTCAGCACTCTTTCCCTTTCCCTTTACACCCCAGCTTCCCCAGATACATTCATACAGGTTTCCTGTCCCCTCCTGCCTTCTCATCTTTGCTTTTGGGCAGGTGTTGCCCATTTGGTCTCGTATACACAACTGAACTAAGGAGCACATTCCTCATGTGCATTACTGTTTCTTTTATAGGCCCATCTAATCTTTGGCTGAAAGGTGGACTTTGCAAGTGGCTTCAGGTCTGAGTTAGCAGGGAGTCCGGGGGCCATAGTCTTGGAGGTTCCTCCAGTCTGTCAGACCAGTAAGTCTGGTCTTTTTTTGTGAATGTGAATTTTGTTCTACATTTTTCTCCCACCGTGTCCGGGACCCTCTATTGTGATCCCTGTTACAGCAGTTGTTGGTAGTAGCCAGGCACCATCTAGTTCTGGGCTCAGGCTAGTGGAGGCTGTGTTTCAGGTGGTCCATTATCCTTCGGACTGATATATTCTTTGCCTCTTTGGTTTTCTTCATTCTCCTTTGTGACGAATGTGATGCGACCCATAGATATATGTTAGATGGCCGCTTGCAAGCTTATAAGACCACAGATGCTACTCACCAAAGCAGAATGCAGAACATTTTCTTTATGAATTATGTTATGTCAATTGACCTATATGTCCCCAGACGCTATGATCTCTGGCCCTCAGCCCCAGTAACTCGGGCCCTCAAGGTGTTGGGATGTGTCTAGGAAGCTTCTATGGCTTTGCCTTGATCAAGTTATGCTGATTTCCCCTATGTTGTGTGCTGTCTTTCCTTTCACCAGAGTGAACACTTGTCTACTATTCTAGTGACTTCCCCTCCCTACCCCTCCCCTCCCTCATAACCATCAAAAATTGTTTTTTTCTGTAATACCTTTTCTTGAGTTTTTATAATAGTGACGTCATACGATATTTGTCCTTTTGTGATCGACTCATTTCACTCAGCAAAATACCCTCCAGATTCATCCATGCTGTGAGATGTTTCAAAGATTCATCACTGTTATCGTTGCTTAGTATTCCACTGTGTGTGTGTACCACAGTTTATCCATTCATCTGTTGATAAACATTTAGGTTGTCTCCATCTTTTTGCTATTGTGAATAATGCTACAATGAACGTGGGTGTGCATATGTCTATTCGTGTGACGGCTGTTACTTCTCTAGGATATAGTCATAGGAGTAGGATTGTTAGATTGTACAGTCTTTTTCTAGCTTTTTAAGGAGGTGCCATATCATTTTCCATAGTGGATGTATCATCTTACATTCCCACCAGCAGTGCATAAGAGTTGCAATCTCCCTGCAACCTCACCAGTATTTGTTTTCTGTTTTTTTGATCTGTGTAGTAATGTTGGGGTGAGATGGTATCTCACTGTAGTTTTGATTTGCATTTCTCTAATGACTAATGATCACAAGCATATCCTCAAGTGTCTGTTAGCTGCCTGAATGTCTTCTTTGGTGAAGTGTCTGTTCATATCTTTTGCCCATTTTTAAACTTGATTATTTGTCTTTTTATTGTATAGGTGTTTGATTTCCCTATAGATTTTAAAGATTAGACCTTTGTCTGATATGTCATATCCAAATTTTTTTTCCTAGTTTGTAGGTTCTCTTTTTACCCTCTTGGTGAAGTCTTTTGATGGGCAGAAGTATTTAATTTTTAGAAGATCCCATTTATCTAGCTTAGCTTCTGGTGTCTGTGTATTATTATGATTTATACCCTGTTCATGCCATATATTAGAGCCCCTAGTGTTGGTTCTATTTTTTCTTCCATGATCTTTATAGTTTTTGGTTTTATATTTAGGTCTTTGATTCATTTTGAATTAGTTTTTGTGTATGGTGTGAGGTACGGGTCCTGTTTCATTTTTTTACAGATGTACAGCCAGTTTTGCCAGGCCCACTTGTCAAAGACTCTCTCTTCCCCACTTAATGGACTTTGTCCTTTGTCAAAGATCAGCTGACCATGGGTGGATGGACTGACATCTGGGTTCTCAACTCTGTTCCACTGGTCTGTGTGTTGTCGTTGTACCAGTACCAGGCTGTTGACTACTGTGGCTGTACAGTAAGTTCTGAGATCAGGTAGTGTGAGGCCTCCTACTTAGTTCTTTTTCTTCAATAATGCTTTGCTTATCCAAGTCCTCTTTCCTTTCCACAGAAAGTTGGTGATTAGTTTTTCCATTTTGTTAAAGAATGCTGTTGGGATTGGGATTGGGATGGTGTTGTATCTGTAGATCGCTTTTGGTAGGATGGACATTCTTAGAACGCTGAATCTTCCCATCTGTGAGCATGGTATGTTTTACCATTTATGTAGGTCTCTTTTGGTGTCTTGGCAATAGTGTTTTGTAGTTTTTCTGTTTGAGTCTTTTACATCCCTGGTTAGATCTATTCCTAAGTATTTTATCTTTTTAGGGGCTATTATAAATGGTACTGTTTTCCTGATTTCCTTTTCGAAGTTCTCTTTGTTGGTATATAGGAATCCAAATGATTTTTGTATGTTGATCTTATATCCTACTACTCTGCTAAATCTATTAGTTCCAATAGTTTTCTTGCAGAATCTCTGGGGTTCTCTACATATAGGACTATGTCATCTGTGAACAGGGATAGTTTTACTTCTTTCTTCCCAATTTGGATGCCCTTTCTTTCTTTTTCTTGCTTTCACTGCTCTAGCTAGGACTTCCAACACAATGTTAAACAGGAGTGGTGATAAACGGCATCCTTGTCTTGTTCCCATTCTCAGGGGGAATGCCTTCAGTCTTTCTCCACTGAGAATGATGTTAGTTGTTGGTTTGGTATAGATGCCCTTTATTATGTTGAGGGAGTTTCCCTTCTATTCCTATTTTATTGAGTTTTTAACAGGGATGGGTGTTGGACTTTATCAAATGCCTTTTCTGCATCAGTTGAGATTATCATGTAATTCTTTTCTTTCTTTCTATTTATGTGGTGGATTACACTGACGGATTTTCTAATGCTGAACCCTTGCATACCTGGTATGAATCCCACTTGATAGTAGCATATTTTTTTTTCTTTCTTTTTTAACATGATGTTGAAATTCTATTAGCTAGAACTTTGTTGAGACTTTTTACATCTATATTCATGAGAGATACTGGTATGTAATTTTCTTTTTTTGTAGTGTATTCGCCTGGCTTTGGTATCAGGGTTATGCTGACTTCAGAGAATGAATTCAGAAGTATCCCTTTCTTTTATATGCTCTGAAATAGTTTGAGTAGTACTGGTATCAGTTCTTCTCTGAATGTTTGGTAGAATTCTCCAGTGAAGCTGTCCAGGTCAGGGCTCTTTTTAGTTGAGAGTTTTTTTAATTACCTCTTCAATCTCTTATCTTGTTATGGGTCTGTTCAGATTTTCTATCTCAGTTTGTGTTTAGGTAGGCAGTGTGTTTCTAGAAATCTCTCCATTTTCTCTGGGTTCTCAATTTTGTTGGAGTACAATTTTTCATAGTATTCTGTTATGATTCTTTTTATTTCAGTTGAGTCTGCTGTAATGTTACCCATCTCATTTCTTATTTGGGTTATTTGCTTCCTCTCCTGTCTTTGTCAGTTTGGCCAATAGTTTGTTGATTTTGTTAATTTTTTCAAAGAACCAACTTTTGGTCTTATAGACTGCTTCTATTTTCAGTTCTCTGTGTCATTTATTTTTGCTCTAATCTATTACTTCCTTTCTTCTGGTGGCTGCAGGCTTCTTTTGTTTGTTCGAGTTGTAGGGCTAACGTTTTGATTTTGGCCTGCTCCTCTTTTCTCATGTGCGTGCTTACTGCTAAAAACTGACCTCTGAGCACTGCCTTTGCTGTGTCCCAAAGGTTCTGGTGTTTTCATTCTCATTTGACTGTAGGAATTTTTTGATTCCCTCTCTGATTTCTTCTATTATTCAGTTGTTTTCAAGCAAGCTGCTATTCAGTTTCCATGTATTTTTTTCCTTGCCCTTCCTCTTACTGATTTCTACTTTTATGGCATTATGATCAGAAAAAATGCTTTGTATTATTTCGATGTTTTGGATTTTACCAAGGGTTGCTTTGTGGCCTAAAATGTGGTGCATTCCGAAGAATGTTCCACGTGCGTTGGAAAAGAATGTATACTTTGCTGCTGTTGGGTGGACTGTTCTATATATGTCCGTGCGGTCAAGTTGGTTGATTTTGGCCTTTAATCTTCTACATCTTTGCTGATTTCTTTCTAGATGTTCTGTCCATTACCAAAAGTGGTATGTTGAAGTGTCCTACTACCACTATGGAACTGTCTGTTTCTCTTCTCAGTGCTGTTAAAGTTTATGTATTTTGGAGCTCTGTTGTTGGGTGCATAGATATTAAGGTTATGTCTTCTTGGTGGACTGTCTCTTTAATCATTACATAATGTCCTTCAGCGGGAAGGCGGGTGTCATAAGGGGTAAGTACGGGGAACAAAGACGAGAAAAGAAAAACAAGTGTAGCTGGCGGGTAGGGGCAGGGTGGACCTGGAGGCTGGCAGGAAGTAGGGGGAGGTGACGTATAGGGCGAGGTGGGAGGGAGAAAGGGGAAAAAAAATGGCAATAGTGGAAGCCGGCCAGGCAGACTCGTGATGTCGGCAGGCCAGGTGCTCTCTACCCGTGGCACTGTGGCATGGACCACTGGAAAAGGATAGAGGTAGCATATGGGGCTAGCTGGGAGGGAGAACGAAAAAGAAGAAGGGAAAAAAATGGCACAGTAGGAGCCAGTGGGTGGGGGTCAGGGGAACCTGAGGTGGCGGCAAGCCAGTGGCTCTCTAGCTGAGTGGCGCAGCATGGTCAGTTGGGAAGGGGTAGAGGTGGTGTGTGGAGCTAGAGAAAGAAAGGAAGAAATGGAAAACAAATGGTGCAGCAGGAGCTGGCAGGTAGGGACAGGGTGGACCCCAGGTGACAGCAGGCCAGTAACTCTCTAGCCAAGCAGTGTGGCATGGCCCATTGGGAAGGGATATGCGTGACAAACAGGATAGAAGGGTGAGGGGTGGGAAAGCTTATTTATCTGGTTACCAGGTGCTCTGTCTCCTGATGGGAGCTCCGTGAAATTGCCTTCCTATATTCCCTGTCCAGGATCGTTGCTGGCTGTGCTCAAGATAGTGATGCTGTGCTGTGTTAGTCTGTAGGGGACCTCCACTGTATCCCTCTTTGTTCTCTGTTTTCCTTCAGTTTCTTCTTCCATTCAGTGTTTGATCTAGTTCTTTATCCCTTCATTTGATGCTTAGGGTTCCAGGATTGACACTTCTATCTGTTTTACTTAGTTTTTCAGGTCTTTGCTACAGAGGGACAGCATAATGCTTCTGTCCAGGGCACCATGTTGGCTTTGCCTCAGAAAGTGGATTATTTGACACAATAAGCCAAAGTGGTTTTCTAATATAAGAAAAGAACAGGATCTGATTCACGTTTTTAAAAGATCATTTTGGCTGTTATGTGGAGAGATTAGGGAAGGGTAACAGTGGAAGCAAGACCAATGAGAAGGCTATTATTGGAGTCCAAACAAGAAATGGTAACAGCCTAGACTGGAGTGGCTGGCAGTGGTGGTGGGAGAAGTGGTAGAATTTGAGATCTATTTTGAAGGCATATCTGAAAGAACTTGGTGGTAGATGAAATGAGTATCTATGTATTAGTGTAGGAGCAGGGTGATAAAAAGACAAAGAAAAAGAAGCAGGAGGGTCCCTTGCTTCTCCCAAAAATCTAAACGGGTAATGATAGAAAAAGACCATTGAATTTAGACCCAAATTCAAAGACATTCTCTTATCTTCTTGTTTCCTAAAATCCTACTAGGTCTCAGCCTTTGGGAAAAATGCCCAAGATCACAGAACTATCATTAACATCTACTCACATACAAAAACATATATAAAGGAATGTAAGGTCCAAGGAAAAAAACTGCTCTACAAAATTCTACAACAGAAAGCTATTTACCAAGACTTTCACTGAAGAGCAGACTTAGAGTCAAGACAACCATCCCACACGATTTTGTTATACCACTGTGCACTGACCACTGTACATTCTATTTTAACACAGCAAAATTCTATTTATGTCAATTAATTCTACACTCAAACTTCAAAACATGTAATATCTAAACAAAAGCTTGGTCTAACAAAGTAACCTAAAAATGGGCAAATCAAAAGAGATTCAATGTACAGATCACTAGGAATGGTGTTTGTCTGCTTGTGCATAAATCACTGTCCTAGTTATCCAATGCTACTATAACTGAAATACCACAAATGGGTGGCTTTAACAAACAGGAAATTTATTTTCTCACAGTTTAGGAGGCTAGAAGTCCAAATTCAGGGTGTTGGCTCTAGAAGGCTTTCTCTCTGTCAGCTCTGGAGGAAAAGTCCTTGTCTCTTTTGAGACAAGGGCCATCTTCATGTGGCTTGGCAACTCTCTTCCCCCATCTCTGCTTCCTTGCTTGTTTAATCTCTTTTATATCTCAAGAGATTGACTCCAAATACACCCTATGCTAATCCTTCTTCATTAACATAACAAAGACAACCCATTCCCAAGCAGGATTATAACCACAGGCATACAGTTTAAGCTTTACAACATATACTTTGGGAGGACACAATTCAATCCATAATAATCACTATTATAAAACACCATATGTACTCTCCTTTTGTAAAGTTGCCTCTAGAAGTCTTTACACATTTAATACTTAATCTACGGCCCAGTTTAAAATGGGGCTTGCACATCATGAAGTATCTGGGATCCACTACACTGAATTATGTTGTTTCATTTAGCAAATATTTATTATCTGTGTGTCACGCATTGTGTTAGATGCTGGGAATAAAATGATAAATAAGACACAGTTCTGCCCTCAAAGGAACATTTAGTCTTGGAAAACACAGCTAAGAAATTCCATCCACTACAATACTGTTTGGCAAAGATTTTAATTCTAGAATAGTTCTCAACCAAGGCAATTTTGCACCCCAGAGGGCATTTGGCAATGTCTGGAGACATTTTAGATTGTCAAAATTGGAGGGGATGCTACTGGCATATAGCAGGTTAAAAAAAAACAATTGTCACCAATTCTGACTCATAGGGACCCTATAGGACAGAGTAGAACTGCCCCATAGGGTTTCCAAGAAGCAGCTGGTGGATTTGAACTGCCGACCTTTTGGTTAGCAGCTGGGCTCTTAACCACTGAGCCACCAGAGATTTGTCTAGTAGGTAGAGACCAGGAATTCTGCTAAACATCCTACAATGAACACGGCAGCTCCCCCACAACAAAGAATTATCCCACCTAAAATGTCAACAGTGCTGAGATTGAGAACCCCTGTTCTAGAGAAAAGACACCCAACCTACTGAGGGTGTTATAAAAGGCTTTCCAGAAGGCAAGGCCTAAGGTGAGTCTTAAAGAACAAACAAAGAGAGGGTGTGAGTATCCCCGGCTGATGGAGCAGTGTGTGCAAATAACCCTGTACCAGAAAGAACAGCAGCTTTCTGAGAATTGCCAGGTCAGTACAGTTGAAGCATAACACTACCACAGTTTATGCCGTAACATGTCTGTCGTATAAACATACACTCCCCCATCTTTTGATATTTGCATCATATACACAATGCTGAAATATTCATAGACATGCTACTTCTCCTATATTTGAAATTAGGAGTCCCCAGGTGGTGCAAGAAGTCCCTGCATGGCACAAATGGTTGAGCACTTGACTACTAAGTGAAAGGCTGGCAGTTGGAGTCCACCCAGAAGCGCCTCAGAAGAAAGACCTGACGATTTACTTCCGAAAAATCAGCCACTGAAAACTCTATAAAGCACAGTTCTATTCTGACACACATTGGGTTGCCACAAGTCAGAATCAACTCAATGTTAACTGGGGACGATGGTGGATATCTGAAATTATTTTGTTAGACTAGATTTTCTGAACTTAGTTTCATTTTCCTATCAGTATAGACTACTAACAATTGGTACTTGGTTCTGATTATTTTAAAATAACAAAGCTTAAACTGAGCAGACTAGAGTTGGTGATTCTGGAGCTCTTTTGCATTTAGAAGCCAGAGAGAGGCACAGGAAGAAAAGGAGAATGGAAATACCTAATTCAAACAAAACAATGACATTACTTTAAAAATGAGAAGATTTTAAAAATTGAGTAATTTTAAAACGTAATACTAATATTGAAGTCTGAAAGCACTTTTCTATCTTCTAATGACTACTAAACTTTTCTATACCGGAGGATGTGGTTCTGAGGAAGCTGTCAAAACAGCTTCCCATGGATAATTGGTTTAAAGGTTCGGGAGCCAAAAGGCTTCTAATTGTGATATATATACATATATTAAAATACATTCTTAATTTATTCTATTATTTTATTAAATTAAAATAATAAAAAATATATACACATAAAAGCAAATCAAACCCATTGCTGTCGAATCGATTCCGACTCATTGCGACCCTATACAACGAGGAGAACTGCGCCATAGGGTTCATACAGATAGACACAGATATATACAGATAGGGATGGGGTATGGATGAAACAAGATTGGCCACGAATACGTTGATCATTGTTGAAGCTGAGTAAGGAACGTGGAAATTCATACTCTTTTTACTTTTGTCTGTTTGCAATTTCCCGTAATAAAAAGTTAAAAATAATAAATATGTAAACATAATAGAAAAAACGACAATCTCCAAAACGAGCTGTTAAGACCAGACCTTAGTTTTACTACTACAGAGTAAGGTGGCTGTATCTTGTGATCATCCTGCCGTTCAATTACCTAATTATTAAACGGACGCTCTTGGGCTCCGATGCTTGTAAAACTTTCTGCTGGTGAGTTTCAAGTCCTCATCTCCAACACCCCCGAAGAGGAGGCGCTAATACAAAAAAGACCAGGACAGGGTCGCAGGCTCCTGACAAGATCTCACCATCAGACACGTACAGCGGTCTGCGAAAGGGGGTAAAGGCAGCTACTTACTTCACTGATTAAAAAAAGAAAAAAAAGGCAACAAATGGGGCCCAAGTTCGGGCCTGCCCGGAACAAGGCCAGAAAAGCGGCCATCCCACTCCGTGGAAGCTGACGGGACTCGGAAGCGACTAGCTTCTCGCGGGCACTGGACAGAGAAGACTGTCTAGGCCAGACGGGGTAGGGGTGTCGCCCTGAGAGCCCAGGTCGAGCTCTGTCACCGACGGGTGTTCATGGAGGTCACGGCGTTTCCGCTTCAGGGAAGAAACACCTTTCGACAGGAAAATTTGGCGACTTCAAGTGTCCAGGACTAGAGGTCTCCAAGCTGCCCGCGGCCCTGCCACGCCCCCTCGACCTCTGGCTGCCTCCCGCGCCACGGCGCCTCCGGCTCAACCTTACGCCTGATCCCCATATCCAGAATCCTTTCCTTTCTCCTCACCTGCCACCTCCCGAGTCGTCTGAACCCCGGCCCCTAGCGCTGGCTGGGGCCTTCTATATCCAAAGCGCAGAGCAGAGACTTCTAAATCAGGAAAACTAAGACCCCTGACGCCGACGAAACCACACTCACGTGATCGAATCCAGGCGAAAGAACCACAAAGCTGACTTCAGGATCAAAGCTCAGCATCCAAAATGGCGGCTTCCTCGGCCTCTCAACAGCAAGCGCGGCGGAGGGATTCGCAGGGCAGAGCTAGCCACGCCCTTCTTTCCAGGGATTGGCTGAATTCCCGCCGTTCCCGAGACCTATGACTTGAGCGCCGCCAGGCTCTCTCTCCCGGCTCCTTTCAGAGTCGGCGCTGCCGAGGACTACTTTCCGTGGCGGAGGCACGGTTGTACGAAATGTCACGTCACCTGAGTCACCTGCGGTGGGCGCGCCCTGAATTCCATCGGCCTCGCTCCGGGCGTGGTGAGGTCAGTGTCGCTAGTTTTTTTCCGCCGTGTACCCTGTGCCCTTGTTCTTTATTGTTCCTGTTCCTGGCAAAACTGGCCCCAGTATTTCCTTCAACGCATGCAGTTAATCTCTGAGGTTTGCTCTTGTCCCTCGCTCGACTCTCCACTCACTCTCAAGGACTTGTGCCCGAGTCTCGATTTCTTTTCTCTGGGCGGGGTGGCCTAGCGAGTTTCGACCTGTCTCGGGCCCCACCACCCTGTCCCTCTCTTCATCCACCTCCCTTAGTTACCCACCATCTCTCCGTATCCATCTACTTAACCCTGATTCTCTTGCTGTACTTTTAAGGGGTCTGACTGACCTTTCAACCTGAATCTCTAGGGTCTGTGTGTATAATTGAATGTGTTTTCTCAGCACCACATTCTCTGGCTGTTTACCTTCTTTCTGTATTCAGCGGAAACTTTTTCGCTTTGTTGTCTTTGTTTGTAACTTGTGAATCATTCTCTCGGCTTAGCATCGGAGGGGGCTTCCCGGACTCTGGCTTCCAGGAGGAGGTAATCCTACCCCCAGCTGTAGAGACTGTATCTTAAAAAAGAAAAAAAAAAAAAAACCCTCGTTGCCTTGGAATGGATTCTGACTCATAGTGACCTTGTAGGACAGAGTAGAACTGCCCCCACAGGATTTCCAAGGCTGTAAATCTATAAGGAAGCAGACTGCCCCATCTTTCTCCCTGGGAGGGACTGGTGGGTTTGAACCGCTGACCCTGACCCTTTGGTTAGCAATCCAGAGCTTAACCACTGCACCGCCAGGGCTCCTAGGCTGCACCTACCGATGCTAAAAATGTAGTTTGCTAAACTGTGATGGGGCAGTCATATGACAAGTATGGAGCTGCGCATTACCGTATGAGATTTCTGTGGTTTATAAATGCTGTGTCTTTATAGCTATTTGCAGTGGTTCTAGATAAAACCAGGTTCCAGAACTTCAAAATACAGTGTGTGGTTGCTTTAAAATAGGACTTTGAACTGCTTGGAACCTGTTCAGCCATGGCAACCAAGCAAACCCGGAAGAGACCCAAATTTTTACAGTTTGGGTCCTCCAGTACCAGTAAGCAGAACGGAAAAGATTACAGAATGGGAAAAATTACGGGTCAAAGCCTTAGGATAGGAGACTGAGAAGAGGCATAGTGAGTCTTTTCAGGGGCCTGAAGCATAAAATTGGGTTATTGACGGGACTGTGGAGAATGACTACGCAGTGGACCGCTATCTTTGAGCCAGCTATTACTGTTTCTGGCTTTGCTGAAAATCTGATGGGCCAAGATTTGGTTGCTATGCAACGTGTATGCTGCCCTTGTGTTCTGAGAGGGAGATTAGGTTTCTAGCAGAGCCTCAGTCTCCAATTTTCCCCATACCGGTTACCCATTCTGGAGACCCAAATGTAAAAATTTAGGTCTGTTTCAGTTTCTCTTCCTCAGCTATGACTGAACTGGAAAGAACCATTTCCAAGCCCTGCTTAAAAATATGCAGTAAATACATATGTAAATTAGTTCATTCTGCTACAGGATTGTTTTTAAGTGATGGCTGACTGCTCTAGATTAAACAGCTTTAGAGACACAGCGTCAAATGTAATGTGTGTGGACCTAGTTTAAATCCTGATTCAAACAAACCAACTATAAAAGACAGTTTTGAGACAACTGGGGAAATTTGACAGTGGTCCAGGTATTAGATGATAGCAAAGAATTATTTTGTAAGGTGTGAAAATGGCATTGAGGTTTTGTAAGAAAATGTCCCTGTCCCATTTTTTTTGGTAAGAAACGTATACTGTATGAAGGGATAAAATGGCTATAAAATCTTGATAATTGTTGAAACAGATGATGGCTAATACTGTACTATTTTCTCTATCTTAAAGTATGTTTGAAAATGTTCAGAGTAAATTTTTAAAAATTAAGTCCATGTCATGGGGGAAAAATTACAAAAACATTGTATGTACTAATCATTCAAATCCAAAATATAGAAGTTTGTACAAGAAAACTGGCTCTGGATTTAAAGAGACATAAGTCCCTGGGTGGCGCAAGTGGTTTGCAATCAGTAACTAACCTAAATGGTGGCCACTGGAACCCACCCAGTGGCACTGCAGAAGAAAAGCCTGGCCATCTGCTTCTGTAAAGATTGTTGTTGAGTGCTGTTGAGTCAGTTCCTGCAACTAAGAAAACCTTATGAAACAGTTCTACTTTGTAACATGTGGAGCTGCTATGAGTTGGAATCAACTTGAAGGCAATGGGTAAGGAGACATAATAACCAAATGTAATACATGAAACTCAAATGGGTCCTGATTTAAAAAAAAAAAAAACATGTCTGGGGGAACAATTTCGGAAATTTGAATACATACTGGATGTTAGATATGAAATTATTGTTAATTTTCTTAGGTGTAATAATGGTAATGTAGTTGAATAGGAGAATGCCCTTATTCTTAGGAGAGGCATGCTGAAGTATTTAGAAGGTGTTATAGATTGAATTGTATCCCCCAAAAATGGTGTCAACTTGGCTAGGCCATGATTCCTAGTATTCTGTGATTGTCCTCCATTTTGTGATCTGATGTGATTATCCTATGTGTTGTAAGTCCTAATCTCTGTCATGTTAATAGGAGCCCTGGTGGCACAGTGGTTAAAAGCTCCAGCTGCTAACCAAAAGGTCGGCAGGCAGTTCAAGTCCACCAGCTGCTCCTTGGAAACCCTATGGGGCAGTTCTACCCTGTCCTGCAGGGTGGCTGAGTCGACTCCACGGCAACAGGTTTGGTTTTTTGGTTTGATGATGTTAATGAGGCAGGATTAGAGGCAGTTATGTTAATGAGGCAGGACACAATCTACAGGATTAGGTTGTATCTTGAGTTAATCTCTTTTGAGGTATGAAAGAGAATGGGGCAGAGAAATAGGGACCTCATGCTACCAAGAAGACAGAGCCAGGAGTGGAAGATGTCATTTGGACCCTCGGGTCCCTGCGCTAAGAAGCTCCTGGACCAGGGGAAGATTGATGACGAGGACCTTCCCTCAGAGCCGACAGAGAGAAAGCCTTCCCCTAGAGCTGGCGCCCTGAATTCGGACTTGTAGCCTACTAGACTGTGAGAGAATAAATTTGTTTGTTAAAGCCATCTACTTGTGATGTTTCTGTTACAGCAGCACTACATAACTAAGAATGGAGGCGTCATGATGTCTGTAACTTTTTCAAATAGTTCAGAAAACAAAAAGTGTGTGTGTATACTAAGCTATTAAATATCTCCACTGGAAATGGAACCTAATAAAACAGACTTAACTGGTAAGGAGAAATTTTGTATAGACATAAAGGAGAATTTCCATAGACTCGAGGATCATTAAATACTGTAGAAGGCAGCAGATGAGGTTGTATAGTTTTCCGTGGAAACCAGCTGACTAAACCAAGGTCCTTTCCAGTAATAAGTATATTCTGATTCTGTTGCATTTACTTTCAAAGCAGAATACAAGAGACTGATTTTAATACCTTTTTCTTTTCGTTTTTTCAAAGTGGAAATAAGTTTACTGTTTTTAATGATTTAAAAGTAATAAATGTTGTTGCCATCTATCAAGTTGGCTCTGACTCATGGTGACTTTATAACAACGAAACGTTGCCCAGTCCTGTGCCATCTTCATGATCATTGGTATGTTTGAGCCCATTGTTTCAGCTATTAAAAATATATTTAAAAAGTTAAATTTAAAAAATATATGTAAAGCTACTAAAAATATGTAAGGTATAATAAAATGAAAGGCCTGTGTAACACTCCCAAGCTATTGTTTCTATGCATATATTAAGAAATTATAAAAATTTTATTAGATAATCATATGCAGTCTGTTCAGTAAATGTACTTTTTATACTTAATAAACTCTGGATATCTTTTTATGCCAATCCATATAGATCTACCTCATCTTTTTCAGTGAAAGCAGAGTATCCTATTATATGGATATACCATTATTTAACTAATCCCCTATTGATATTTAGGTTGATTCCAATAATGTTCTATAATGTGCTGTAGTGAATATCTTTCCAAGAGTTCTGTGCATACTTTTCAGATTATTTCTTAGGATAAATTCCCATAACTGGTATTGCTAGATCAGAGGGTATGCATATTTAAACTTCTCTCCCAAAATATTCTGTCAATTTATCCTTCTAATAATAGTGTATGAGTTCCCTTTTCCTTACACCAACTCTGGGTGTTACCAGTCTTCCAGTCGTTTTTAAGCTAACAGATAGAACAAATTTTAATACACATATCTTTGAACATTAGTATGATTGACTATCTTTTGTGAATAGTGTGCTTATGATAGTCTTGCCCATTTTTCTAATGATGCAGATAAACTTTTAAAAATAAAATTTAAAGTAATGCATAAACATGGCAAAACACACACACAGCTGAAAAAGATGTATAGTGAAAAGTAAGTCTCCCTACTCCAACCCGTAGTCCTTCTGTCTCCCTCTCCAGAAGTGGAGTCATCATTGTTACCAGATTCTTGTGCCTTTGAGCAAATTACTTAATCTCTCTGTGCCTTAGTTCCTTCATCTGTAAAATGGGAATAATATTACCTACTTTAATAAAGTAGTTGGGAGGATTAAATGTGTTAATTTATGAAAAGCTCTTAGAACAGTGCCTGACAGATAATGTTTAATGCTGTCAGTATCCTTCCAATGATATTATCTGCATATAAATCATGTCTTTTTTTTTTTTTTTAACACATACAGTAGCATATGAACTATACATACTTTTCCTGTAATTTGCTTTAAGATACATATTTTGGAGATTTTTCCATATCAGTACGTATCAATAATTCTCATTGTTTTCAAGGGCTGCATAATATTCCATTGTATATATGTACATAAATTTTTAAGCACTGCTGTATTGATGGACATTTAGGTTATTTCCAATATTATGCCTCTATAAACAATGCTGCCGTGACTAGAACTTTGCATGAATTGTACTTGTTGGGTAAATTCCAGAAGCAGAAGAACTGGGTCAAAGAGTAGATGTATTTTTAATTTCAATAGTTATTGCCAAATCACCCTTCAAAGAGGAAGTATCAGTACACCACCACCAATGTATGAGAGTTTGTATTTCCCCTTGCCCTCAGTACCAGGTGTGTTTAGATAACTTTGGGGGTCCTTGACATTATTGCAACTTTGTATAAACCCTGAAAGTAAAGATTAGCTAAAAGTGTCATTGAGCCCATGTCTAGCTAAAAATGACATGATTCATTTATAAAAATTTCTTCCTGTTCAGGTGTTGCTTGAATTCAGCAATCATGACTTATATCCTGGGCTTCAGCTAAACCTGTATATTGAGTTTATTTACATCAACTAGGAATTGCAGCATAACCAGCCAGTTGCTCAAAACAGTTTCTCTGTCCCTGGCTAAACAGCCCAGTTACATTCAGAAGCTAAACAATCCAAAAAAACTAAACCTCACCTCATGCTTTCACATGAAAATCCTGTCTGGCTGTCAGGATAAAAATTAAGATATAACATTTCTGTGGTCAACTAACCAGGTACTCTTTTTAATGTAAGTAATTGTAATTAGTGGCTGTAACTAAAACCTGACATAGTGTTTGAACCCAATAAAACAATCTGTAGCGGGCCTTGGCGTAATGCTTAAGCGCTGGGCTGCTTACCGAAAGGTCAGTGGTTCACACCTACCATCTGCTACATGAGATAAAAGACCTGGCGATCTGCTTCCATATAGATTATAGCTAGGAAACTATGGGGCAGTTCTGCTCTGTCATATAGGGTTGATATGAGTTGGAATCAACTCGATGACATACAACAATGGGCTGCAGACCTGTTTTTGTACAGCCCCTTCAGCTAAATGGTTTTTATACTGTTAAAGGGTTGTTTATACTGTTGCTTACAAATCCTAAATACTTACTGTCTGGCTCTTTACAGACAAAGTTTGCTGGTTCCTGCAATGGAAGTAAAGTACTGCACATAGTATAAGAGAGAAAGGGAAAAATGATGGGCATAGGGTTTTGGCCTCAGTTCTCTCATCTGAAAAATGTTTGTTTTGTTGTGTTTTAAGTACTAACATTAAGAAAGGGCAAAGTCTCAGAAAGCTTTTAGGCTAAAGAATATAAAATGAAATAGGAGCCACTCTGGACATCTACCTAAGGCCTGGAAAAACACCAAGATCATTTTTAGAGCACCTACAGAACTATTCTACAGAGAATATCATTAATTAGACCTATATACAAATACTAAGCATTTCTATGGCTTTTTGCAGTTTACAAAGCACTTGTAAGCACATTATCTCAATTTGAGGCTCACAACATTCCTATGAAGGAGCTGTAGGTCAGAAATTCATATCTTTTTTTATGGGAGGAAATTAAGGCTTAGAATTGGAAAGTGACCAATCCAGAGTCAACAGTTTTATAAGTGCCAGACTCAGGTCTTGAACCCAGATCTTAAGACTCAACATCATATATTTTCCATGTATCCTTATTACTGTAACAGTTCACATCCTGATTTTACCTTCAACTCATGTATATTGAGTTTACCAATAAATGGAAAAAAAAAAGTACATTTTCATGGTTGTTTCTCTGATCTGCGTTGGTATATAGGATCAAAAGAGAGTTCTTAAAATCAGGCTGCTTTCTTTACATTTATCCTTATTGTAACCTTAGAAAACAATTCCCTTAAATGAATACAAAGGAATGAAAAATTGTAACTCTAAGCTTCTAAATATAAATTCAAGAGTTCAAAGTATATCCTTTAAAACATGAATTCTTAATCAAGACTGTCCACTGGCTTAAGGACAAACATATAGTTCAGTGTACTAGAATTTAGAGTCCAGAAATAAACCCATTGAATTTGGACAAGGTTGCCAAGATAGTTCAATTGTGAAAAAAGTCTTTTCAACAAATGGTGCTGGGACAGCTAGATATCCACATGCAAAAGAATGAAGATCAACTCCTAACCTCACACTGTATACAAAAATTAACCCAAAATAGATCAAAGAGCTAAATCTATAAAACTCTTAAAGGAAAACAGGTGTAAATCTTCATGATCGTGGAATAGGTGATGGTTTCTTAGATATAACATCCAAATCACAAGCAACCAAAGGAAAAAATATGAATTAGACTTAATCAAAATGTAAAACTTTCATGCTTCAAAGGACATATCAAGAAAGTGGAGACAAATATTGTATGAGACCACTATTATAAGAACTCAAGAAAAGTTTTAAACACAGAAGAAGACATTCTTTGATGGTTATAAGGGTAGGGAGGGAGGGAGGGGTATTCACTAACTAGATAGTAGATAAGAATTAGGTGAAGGGAAGGGCAACACACAATACAGAAGTCAGCACAACTGGACTAAACCGAAAGCTAAGAAGTTTCCTGAATACACTTCAAGGGACAGAGTAGCAGTGACAGGTCTGGGGACTATGGTTTCAGAGGACATCTAGGTCAAGTGGCATAACAAAGCTTATTAAGAAAATGTTCTGCATCCCATTTTGGGGAGTGGCGTCTGGGGTCTTAAAAGCTTGCAAGTGGCCATCTAAGATGCATCAATTGGTCCCAGGTCACCTGGAGCAAAGGAGAATGCAGAACACCAAAGACACAAGGAAAATATTAGCCCCGAGACAGAAAGGGCCACATAAACCAGACTCCCATCAGCATGAGACCAGAAGAACTAGACGGTGCCCGGCTACCACCAATAACCGCCCTGACAGGAAACACAACAGAGAGTCCCTGATGGAGCAGGAGAAAAGTGGGGTGCAGAACTCAAATTCTAGTAAAAAGACCAGACTTAATGGTCTGACTGAGACTGGAGGGACCCTGGAAGACAGGGCCCCCAGACTCTGTTAGCCCAAAACTAAAACCGTTCCCAAAGCCAACTCTTCAGATAAAGATTAGACTGGAGCTTAAGACATAAAATGATAACTCGTGAAGAGTATGCTTCTTAGCTCAAGTAGATACATGAGACTAAATGGGCAGCTCCTGTCTGGAGGCGAGATGAGAAAGCAGAAAGGGACAGGAGCTGGTTGAATGGACACGGGAAATCCAGGGTGGAAAGCAGGAGTGTGCCGTCACATTATAAGGAGAGCAACTAGGGTCACATAACAACGGTGTATAAATTTTTGTATAAGAAACTAGAGCTGTAAACTGTCACTTAGAGCACAATTAAAAAAAAGAAAGTGGAAAACCACCCCACAGAATGGGAGAAAAAATTTGCAAATCATATATCTGATAGGTCTAGCATCCAGAATATATTAAAAACTTAAAACTCAACAATAAAAAGATAACCCAATTAAAAAATGGGCAAAGGATTTGAAGAAATATTCTCTAAATGGCCAATTTTATTGTTGTTGTGTACTGTCGAGTTGATTACGACTCAGTGACCCGATAGGACAGAGTAGAACGGCCCCGTAGAGTTTCCTAGGCTGTAAATCTTTACAGGAGTAGATCACCATGTCTCTTCCCCCACCACGCAGCTGGTAGGTTTGAAGCACTGACCTTTTGGGTAGCAGCCGAGCACCTAACCATTGTGCCAGCAGGGCTCCTAAATGGCCAGTAAGCACAAGAAAAGATGCTCAAATCCTTAGTCATTAATGAAATGCAAATCAAAACCTCAATGTGATACCACTTCACACCTGGCTATAATGAAAAGGACAGTAACAAGTACTGCCACAGATGTGGAGAAATTGGAACCCTCAAACATTGATTATGAGAATATAAAATGGTGCAGCCACTTTGAAAAACAGTTTGACAGTTCCCCAAAAAAATTAACCATAAAGTCACCACAAAACCAAACGCATTGCCATCAAGTCGATTCCAACTCATAGCGACCCTATAGGACAGAGTAGAACTGCCCCGTAGGGTTTCCAAGGAGCAGCTGGTGGATTTAAACTGCCAACCACTTGGTTAGCAGCTGAACACTTAACTACTGGTGCCACCAGGGCTCCAAAGTTATCGTATGACCCAGCAATTCCACTCCTAGGTATATGCCCAAGAGAATTGAAAACATACATTCACACAAAAACTTGTACATAAATGTTCATAGCAGCATTATTCATAATAGTAAAAGTGAAAACAACGCAAATATCCACCAGCCAATGAATGGATAAATAAAATGTATTTTCATATAATAGCATACTATTCAGTCATGAAAAGAAATGAAGTACTGATAAATGCTACAACGTGGATGAACCTTGAAAACCTTATACTATGTTAAAAAAAAAAAAAAAAGCTACACCCAAGAGGCCCCATATTGCATGATTCCATTTATATGCAATGTACAGAATAGCAAATCAATGGAGACAGAAAGTACATTAGAGGTTGCCAGGAGTTGGGAGAAAGGGGGAATAGGAAATGAGTGCCATTGGGTATGGGGTTTCTTTTGGGGATGATGAAAAATGTTCTGGAATTAGTGGTGATGGCTGCACAACCTTGTGAATATAATAAAAACTACTGAATTGTATACTTGAAAAGGGTGAATTTTATAATAAGTGAACTATCTTAATAAATAAATTTTTAAAATGAGGTTCTTAAAATTCTCCTACTATTACTGTTTTCTGTAAAGCCCTAATAAGGTCATTTTAGGAGCCAGTAAATACAAAATGGATTAGGAAGATATTTCAAGGGAAAGTTAATATAGTTGAAGTGACAAAACAAGAGCATAACTGAGTATATTGGGAAAGTAGAAATAAAAGTAAAGCTGAAAAAAAGTGCATGGTTAATGAAGAAGTCTTCTAGAACAAGGTTAGGTGAGAAGAGAGGAAAATTAAACTAGTTGCTGATTTAATAGTTTTCCCTTTATTACGATCTTGAGTCACACTTCAGAGGTATTAGAGTACAAGAAAGTTATAGGAATAGCATTATGAACCCATATTATTTGCAACTCAAAAACATGGAACAAGCTTCCCACATTTACATATGCCCACCTTAACGATAAAACCAAGATCATTGGAGGTTTTCTCCTAATGCTTTACCTGTTAGCTAGTTTCCTGTTGAAAATGTCAACCATGTCAACTTTAAAATAACAAAATAAAGCCATATTTGTATTCCTCAGTCTAAAGTCATCAAGAATGACTGGTAAGTATAAATGCCAATGTTTATTCCAACTTGCATTTTTACACACAACTGTCTAAAAACTTACTGGGTGGATTAGAGTATTCCATTTTCTGACTACCTAGGAATTAAAATTTTAAATGAAGTTAAAATCTAGAATAGTCAAATGCATAGAGACAAAAGCTTATTAGTGGTTATCAGGGGCTGAGGGGTGGGGAGTTATTGCTCACAGGGTTCTGAGTTTCCGTTTGGGGTGATGAATAACTTTTGGAAATGGGTAGTGGTTATGGTAGCATAACATGGAGAATGTAATTAATGCCACTGAATTCTATACTTAAAAAGGTTAAAATGGAAATTTTTTTGTTATATAAATTTTACCACAATAAATTTTAAAAAAATTAAAATGTTTCTTCTACTGAAGTTAAAAGGATAATAATTCCTACTTGAATAATGAATGAATAAGCTATACGGCACAGAATTGTGAAGGACCAAGATCCTTTAGTACAGCCATTCGATCACATTAAACACATGATGCAGTGATACCAGTTCATTGGAGATTTGAGGGAAGGACATTTTGTAAGAGTGCCTTATGCAAATACCAGGACTTGTTACCCTATAAACAGGGGTCAACATCCTCATTAGCTCTGCCTTTGCGGGGCCAGTATTCATAAGGGATGTTTACATAGTGCTTTCAGATATTCATTTTACTTGATTGGGACAACAACTCTATGAGATTGGAGGCCAGGAACTATATTATTATCCATTTCACATTTGGGAGCAGAAGCTCAGAAGTGGGAAGTGACTTGCTCAAAGCCACCAGGATGGTCAGTAGCAGAGCTGGGACTCAAAGCTGATCTTCTAATAACAGATCTCATCTTCTGTCCACCACACCTCTTCTTTCTGCAAATAAGCGATGTCAAACGTAGGCTTAAGGCAGTCTATACGAAGAAAGAATGAGAGGAAGGAAAAGCAGGCAGTGGGGGGAAAAAAAGGGAAGGTGACAAGAGATGGAGGTGCTTTATCAGCAACTGAGTCCAATCACTCTCAGTTGCCCCGAATATCCTTAAAAGCAACAATGCCACAAGTTACTCTGCTCTGAGTGAAACCTTTGCTCCTGGGTCTACAACTACGTTATTTTATTAGTTGAAATTCATGTTGGAGACTTAAATGTCTAAAAGAAATCTAAAGATTCTTCTCCGAGGTTTTGACAGTTGGATTTAGCCCCTCCCACAAAGCCCCGTGACCCTCTGCCTCGGCCTTATTAAATGCCGGGGCGGTGGGGGCAAAGAAACTGTGAGTTGTGGGAGAATGAAGGGAAGAGGGTTTGTGGTTGGCGGGGGGCGGGAGGTGGAGGGAAACTAAAGTTGGGCTGAGAGGGAGCCTGCGGTGGGTCTGTGGTTGGGGGATGTGGGTTTTGTGGCTGAACTCGATGGTAGGGTAGGAAACCAGGATCAGAATTGATAGCCCGAGAGGAGTTTACAGGCCCCTGGCGGGTTTGGGGTAGGGGAGCTGAAGGGCCGAGGGAGCCGAAAGACACAAGGAGGGTGCAAGGCTCGGTGGTCTCGGGGCTCCAGGATGAAAGCGAGGCCCCCTGCGAACGTCTGTGATTGGATGCTTCCTTAAGTTCCGCCTCCCCGGACCCCCTCTCCCTCTCAAGCCACGCCCACAAGGCAGGCGCGCGCCGGGGGAGCGGGGAGGGGGACCAAGCTGGAGCAAGGGGGAGGGGGAGAGGAGCGGCTCGTGCACGCGCCCCACTCGCTGAGGGTGCGCGAGCAGCGCGCTCCCGACGCCCGCGTCGCCATCTTTTCCCCCTCTGTCTGTCTGTCTGCCCGTGGCTTGTCCGTCTGCAGCGCCGCCCCTCGGCTACCCGCCACCGGTTCCGCCAGAGCCGCCCTCCGCCCGCCGGGGCCCTGTACTGGAGAGGCGCGGCCCGGCCGGGCCTGAGCTGCCGCCGGGGGCCCATTGTCCGGCCGGCCGTCTGTCTGGAGGCGGGGCCCAGGGACCCGGAGCGCAACGGAGCGCCGAGGCGTCGGGTAAAGAGACCCCCGACTCCTTCCCTCTGGGCCCAGACTGAGGATGCAGGGGCCCCTCGCCCCCCTCTTCGTCGCCGGCTGTCGGTCCTTTTGTCTGTGTTTGAGGAGTGGGCTAGGGCTGGTTCTGGCCTGGAGAGCGGCGCAGCCAAGGCCCCCCTCCCTCCCCTGCGGCTCACCCCTCACCCCGCGGTTCCCAAGACGAGGCCCTACCGGGCTGGCTTCCCACCCCGCCGTTCCTCATTTTGTCCCTCCGCGGTCTCGGGCGCAGGAGGGCGTCCGCGGTGCGGCCCTACCCGCGTCCGCCCTCATCAGCCCCCGGCCGCGGGCTGGGCCTCCCCCGCCTCCGGCCGGGGCGCCGGCAGCCTAGCCGGCGTCTGACAGGCTTGGGTGGAGCTACGGGAGGGGTAGGTTGGGCGTGGGAGGGCAGACCAGGGGGTATCAGTGCCAGTGTCTCGGTCTCGCAGAAAAGCTTCTAAATTTAGATTTCTGAGAAGACTGTGTTGTCTGAGGGTTTGTCTGAGCCGCCTCCGAAGACCTCTGACATTTGTCTAATAATTCCTAGGAATTTACCTGTACTCCTGCTTGAAGAAGCAAGAGGGAACATCTCGGCTGATTAAACACACTCCAAACCAAACAGAAGTGGGAACATGGAACATGGTGAACAGTGAGGCGGCTACGTGACCAGCTTTCTTGTCCTCTCCTTTTCGGCAGATACAAATCACTTGGATTCAGGCGAGTTTGCTTTGCTCCGTGGGAACCGAACGGGAGCTGGAGGTGGGAGTGCACCCTCTTTTCTTAAAGCTTGGCTTTCACCCGATTTTTCTTGCTAAATTCTGTAGTGTGCCCTGGGAGCTGCAACCTAACACCTGTGGGAGAGCAGGGACCGTGTTAGGAGGAGTAGAGAGACGTAGGGCCCCTCCCGAGGACTTTTAAACTCATTCTAAAGACCAACAAAGCGTCCTTCCTTTTTTCAGGAGAATCCGTAGTAGACCTGAATTCCCGTTTACCTTTGTTTCTACTTCATATTTCTTCAGGATGGTGATGTTCAGATAGCTATCCATTTGATTTCTTGGTTTGGTTTCAGATTCGGGTTTGGGAACTGAGGCAGTGTTGAAAGTAAAACTGAATGATCTTTAGGGCAGTGTGTCTACGGGTTTTATTAGCTTTTATTGCCTACGGTTGCCTGTAAAACAGCTGTCTAGCCTCTGAGATCTTGATGTGTCATGAAGAGTGTCCTTTCAGTCCCATTTATTTATTTTTAAAGAGTCCATAATGGCCTTTTTATGGGGGGGGGGGTGCGGCAGGAGGAGAGTATTTGCTTATTTTTCCCTTGATCCCTCAGGTGTGAAGTCCTATTGGGTACCATCTGGTCAGTTCCTCATTTGGCCACTAGGAGGATTGTGAGATGCTGTGGACAATGCTGATTTAAATACGCAGATGCTCATCTCTGCCTTCTGACTTAGGTAGCTTCAGTGTTGAACTGTTGCCTCACTAAGATGATCTGAATAGAGGTTAACTGTCTCAAATGATTTGGCCTTCCTTCAGAAGGGAATTTATTACCTGCATATCACAGTTGTAGTTTCTGATCTTGATGGGGAGAAATTTAAAGATTAGTTAAAATTCCATTTTTTTCCTTAGATAACATAGAGGGGTATTTCTGCAAACTTTAGAAAAAAATTATGGATAACCTGTAGTTCATTTAACTTGCCACCTTGTGATTCCACAGACATACAAGAAAAGAGCTAAAGTGTGATACTCACTCACTGCTTCAGTAATTTAAAATAACTACTTGATTAGAAAAGGATACACACAAACAAAACTTAAAACGGAGAACACACAGCATTAGCATTAGCCTTTAGCATACTGCCCTCTAAATATTAAAACTGATTTTTACTGTTACACATTTGGAGTTTTTTTTTTTTTTTTTTTTTTTTTTAATTAAAGGTCTGAAAAAGAACTGTGTTTGATATGCAGATATGATAGACGACTGCCTGAAAGCTGCTTCCTTTGCCACTTCCTGTGGAGGCCTGTCTTTGCCATTTGCGGTTTCTTTCTTCTTTTGGTAAGGGGAGGCAGGATCTGATTACAGGTCTGAGGTCCTTTCTAGTTACATAGAGTAGTTAGTTGGCGTAACAGGAGGTGAGTCTTCACTAACTGGAATGCAAAGTATAGCTAGCTGTAGCCTGTCATAACTCCTGTTAATACAATTAACTGTAATTTTATATTTATTCAATGTAAGTAAAATTTGAGAAGGTAGGAAAGAAAACTTAGAGAGTGGCCAGATCCATTTTCCTGTCTTTGGTAGGAAGAGACTCCATCTCCTTTTAATCTATAGGTCTGTTTATTCTCTTTATCTTTCAAAGAAATTGTCACAGTTTCTGCTACTAATCCATGCCAGACTCTAACAATACTTACCGCTGGGAAAGTCTTTCTTATAGCTAACCAGGAATCTCCATGCTTAAGTGTCTGTTCACTCCTATATCACGAGGGCAGGTGCGTGTCTCTGCAGCACTTCTACAGTTAGGGGGGCTTTTCCCTTTGTTCCTCCCACTGGTTTCTTTGCTACATAGAGGCTGGATGAGAAGAGGCAGTGAAGTTTTAACTTTGACCACCACTCTAGAGCATGTGAGCAGGGCCAGAGCACAGTTAGATATTCCACACTGGGGTGCTGAATTAGTACTCAGCAACATGGATGTGAGAGCCCATCTTCTACACTGGAAGTCTGATTTGTTTTAGCGCCCTGTCATCCACAGTGCCCAGCACTGTGCCTGCATCACTAGATAGAGGCTCTATGTCCCACACTGTTTTCATTTACAAATGCCTAAGAGTTTTGAGACTTTCCTGTCTCACAGGGATGTGATGCCTTTGTCACCTCTATGTGAAATAACTGCTTGAAAAAACATCTGGAGGCATCCATTAGTGCACATTGCAGTGTTTGACTTCCAGTGGGCATGTGACATGTGAGCTGCCACCCTCTTTGGCTTCCTTCTATTTCCTCTTATAATTCATAGGGATTATCGCTTTGAGCCCACAGTACTTGTAACCGTGGTTGCCTGGGTTTTGCTTCCTTTTCTATTCTTGATCATGATCACTTAACAGTATTCTGGATTTCACAGATGGATTTAGAGTGGAATTCCTTAAACCCTCTGGAGGAGTCCCCTCTTTCACTTAAACTTCTTGGTACCTTGACATTGTGCTAGAGATTTATTCATTTCTTTCTTTCAATCATTAGTTCAGTTATTTATAACTGGTGAGTTTTATATGCTCAAGCACTATTTTTAAAAGTTTTTATCTTTTAATTTTATATAATTTCTGGGCAAAATTACATGTGCTAGCAATGATCCTTTTTCATTGTAGGTCAGCACCTTGCAAGGAGGTAGTAACATATCCAATCGTGAAACTGGGAAAGGCCAGAGCTCTTGGATCAGGGAAACATGTCCCGTCGGAAACAGACAAATCCAAATAAAGTTCACTGTGAGTACTGGGCTTTGTCTTCTGAAACCTGGGAATGTTGAGGGTTGAAATGGAAGAGTAACTTAAAATTAGGGTGAGAGGCTCAACAATAATTTGTGAAGAAAGGGCTAAAGGTATTGAATGTAATGGATTTAAAGTGTGTCTCATTGCCAGAGGAGGTGTTTAGAAACCTGTCTTAGGGTATGTGCACTTGATTCATCCTTAGACTACCTACTCTGTGCAAGGCCTTGTAGTAAGTGCTAGGGCTGTAAGCAATTTAGGATATACAAGACTAATACAGCCTCAGATATATATATATCTAAAAAATAATATATAAAAATACAAGATAGTATATCCTAAGTGCCCAATAGGGACGTTGTAGACTGTGTGTACTAAAGACATTAAAAGGAAGAAGAGAGCTCTGTGGACTGAGGTAGTGAGGTTTCACTGGATAGAAGGGGCCCTACACTGTGAACTTCAACTGGGACTTTTTGTTATTGTTGTTAGTTGTCATGAAGTTGATTCTGAATCAGGGCAACCCCATGTGTGTGGAGTAGAACTGCTCCATATGGTTTTTAAGGCTGTGAATTTCTGAAGCAGATCACCAGGCCTGTCTTCCGAGGTGCCTTTAGATGGGTCTGAACCTTCAGCCATTTAGATAGTAGGTTGAGCGCTTAACCATTTGTACCACCCAGGGACTCCTAATTAATTGGGCCTTAGGGGGTAGAAAGTAAATTAAAAAATAAAAAAGAGGAAGGGAGAAGGACAGTCAGATAAGGAAAAAGCATGAGCAAAGATATAAGAGGGAATGCACATGATATATTAAGGGAATGAGTAGACTTTGTATGAAGCAAACTCATTTTTCCAGAAGATATAGGACATGAGGTTGGAGATGTTTGACTGTACATTGTGGAGGCTTGAATGCCAGACCAAATTCAAACTTCATTCTGCAGACTGTAAGAAGCTACTGAAGGTTTTTAAGCAGGGAGAGTGGAGTGTTTGGGACTATGAAGCACTGTGTGGGATGGATCATATGAGGAAGAGACTGGAAATAGGGACACCAGGTGTGCACTATTGCCTTGCATTCTTAACAGTCAGTTTCATATGTATGTTTTATTTCATTAATTAGATTGTAAACTTCTAGCGGGCAGAGACTATGTCCCATATATATTTCCTTATGCATCCCTTTCTACTTCTAGCACTGCTCATAGAGGTTGTTCAAGAGTGCCTTATTAAATAAACACAAACATATCTAGACAGATTTGAGATAACCAGTATCCTATGATCTGGGGAGATAGGCATTTCACCCAAATGTTCATAAAAGAGACAAATAGCTCCCTATTATTATTGAGGACTAAGTAAAATGTATCAACATTTGAAGAGAATTCAGAGGTATAATATGAAAGTTTTTTTAAAGGAAAAAACCTACATTTGAAAGGATCGATTAGTCAAGGAGATAAGAGAACTAACATTAATTTAAAATATACTATATGACAGGCGCCATGTACTTTATCTTATTTTGTTTCAAAAGCAGGCAAGAAAACAGAATGAACAAAGGAATTAAGAGGGCACCAACAACTTATAGATGAGTGAGATTAGGATAGCCAACCTCCATGTACAGTGAACTCTTTGATTTAAGTCCTGGAAAAGTTTTATAAGAGGAAACAGTTGAATACTTTTATGTGTATATTCTGGAATAGGTGGATGTGGAAGGCTGCTTAACATAAAGGTGAGTGATTTAGGAAGGAGTTATAATAAATTGTTGCTAAAACAGTAAAATTTAGTGGGCCTGAATTTGAGGATCGCCAAAGGAGATAAAATGAAGTATCTCTAGCATAGACAATCTAACACACAGAGGTTTAAGAGGATTGTCTTCTCCTCTATGGATGAAGATGAGTATTGATATTAAAACAAAACAAAACCACAGATGTGGCCCCAAGAAGGCAGGGCTGAAAAAGGTACTCTTACTAGAAATGATGGGTTCACAAATAAGGCGATCTTAGGAGATAAGATTCACCTATAAAACCTATCTGTCTAAAGAGACTGGTGAGAACCAAAGAAAGTAGCTGGTGGGAATGATGGCATGCTTATGGTAAGGCAGGGGAGCCAGTAAAGGCTTGTGTGGCCTATGCCTGCGTACACATAGCAGACATCAATCAGCTGCATTTCCTCCCACCATAGTCAATCAGAGTCCAGGAAGAGCTGGCACTGGAGTTGGAAAACAGGTGCACAAACAGGCCTTGGAGAAGGGGAGAATATCACATATCCACAGCTACAGAAATACAGTTTTTAGAGTTGAGAAAGTGAACATTGTATTGTGGTAGAGTGGGTGGGATTTCACAGGCTCTTCAGTGGTGACCCTCAGAGGGTCTTTACTCTGGGGCTACGAAAAGTTCAGCTGCTTCTAAAGAGCAGGCTCCCAAAGAAATACTGTTTCCAGTGATGCATTTGGGTAGGGAACCATGAAGGCTTCTCAGGTAAGAGACTAAGCTTGACCAAAGAAGAAAAGATACTGAGATTTACTGTTCTCTGAGGACCTTCTATCTTTTTACTATTTGGAGATTGAAGCTGACAATGCCCTTGCGAAAGGTCATCTTCTCATTGCCCATGGCAATAATGGCAAGTAGAAATGGGTGATTCCAGTCTTCTGACCACTTGAGTCTCCTATCCCCTCGCAGTGAAATAGAAGTAAATCAATCATGTTGAGTCTAATGCTGCCTGTCTATTTAAAGTAAATGGAATGGACTCAGTGTCTGGGTGGCAGGAAAGTCTGCAGAAGCTTTGCTTAAATGTCAAAGCCAATTGGCAGTTCAGCAGAGTAATGGCTGAGTTTCATTAGATCTGCCTTCTGGGAAGAAAAAGATTATGTGACATGAAGTTAAAAGTCTGCCTAAAAGAATATATTAACAATCCCATTGCTGTTGCCTAGCAGCATTTGTTGGGTCCACTTCAGCAGCCAATGGGCATGTACTTGGTTTGGCATGTACTTGGTTTTCTTCAGGACTGTTTTTGTATCTAAATTATTGGCATGATCTCTCATTTCCCCAGAACTATCCAGACTTATTCTTGTGTTTTCTGCTCATCACTTAATTAATAGACTCGAATGCAGAGCTTTTGGAATAAAACCCCAGAAGAATTGTTATTATATTAGTCCCATAGAAACTGCTGACAGACTGAAATCCCTGTTAGACCTTCCCACCTCATCTTGCCCCCTACTGAGTGCAAATTTCTGTCAATTGTTTTTTAGAGAGGCTTAAAATACAATCACTTTCACATTTCCAGTTGGCATGCTTGAATCAAGCAAACCACCAAGAAAAGGAAAACTTCTTTTCCTTAAGAGACTTTTGCTTTCTGATTGCAAAATACATAAGAAACTAAAAACCTTCAGTTAAAAGTTTTTCACAGAGAAGATGCAAGAGCCTTTAATGTCCTTTCTCTTCTAAAAAGCACAGCTTGTTTTGTCTTCATTCGTTCTGTTAGCATCCTTGTGAGGTCAATGGCTATGTTCCCAACATGTGATAGCACCCTGAGTTACAGAGACTGTCAACTAGAAAGGGAATCCTAAGTGCCTTACTCCCAACACTAGCTCATTTTTTCTGAACTTGGCATCCGCTCTCTTAGAATATTTCATCTGCTTTACTAAGAGTTCATTCAACCTGAAATTGCATTTATTTAACTCTGAGAATCCACGAAATAAAACTGTAAACTCTTTGCCTTTATAATAACTTTCATCACAGGCTTCTCATCATTCTACAAACTTGCAAGCATGGCCTTATTATCTGATCTGAAAAACCTTAGCCAAATCAGAGACAAACAGTATCTTGATTTCATACCAAAAAAAAAGAGAGAGGGGGGTAGCATCTTATTTTTTACTGTGGAGCCCAGATGACTCTTTCTCAATTAATAGATAAATACCCATGTTAAATAAGGTGGTTGTTCTACATTAATATCTAGAGACCAGAAGATTTTTTTTAACCTTTTCCAGCAGTCTCAAAATAGAAGGAAATAATAATCCTACATTATAAAAACAGGCAATTCTATAACACTTTTTAATCACTGGTATCTCTGTGGATCATATTATTCTTGAGTTTAGCATGGCATACTGTTAGCAAGTTTCATTGCCTTCTTATGAAAGGATAATTCTGGGCAGTCAGATTTGGGGATTAGGTAAATAGTGACTACCGGAAGATCATTTACAAATCTTCAACTATGAAGTTTGCTAAAATCACTTTTTAAAAAATGGTTTTTATATATTTTACTTTATATTGATATTTAAAATAGTAGTAGCCCTGAGGAATAAAGTTTAGCTTAACCCTTCTCCCAGGTCAGGAATAGAATAAAATATAAGAGCACAGATTTTCTTTCAAAACTGCAGAAAAGGAATGACAGAATTAATTTATTCCAACTATCCTAGATGAGATTGCCAGCCAGAGTTGAGACAGGGAAGTCGTATTGAACAGACTCTTCTTTGTTCTGTGAAGGCCTATATATTTAGGCAACATCAATAGACAAAATAAATTTTGAACATAATTTAATGGGGACTAAACTGAACTATCGGCTGATCTTGAAAGGAATACATCTTTTTAGATACTATTCTGCTAATCCAATGGTGATTCCCTATTAAGAAAGGAAAATAAATTAATTGTACAAATTTACTATGCTGTAATCCTAGCTGACAGCAACGCACATATCTCTGGCTGTTTCTTGAGAGACTAGAAATGTCATTGATGAGAATGGTCTGCAGGTTGATAATTATATGCTAGTACATAACTTGTTCCTTAGTGCCATGTCTGCTTGTGGCCGCCAGGTCTGAAAATATGCACCTACCCAGAAGTTAGATGGCCTATTCCAGTTGGCCGTGGTCTTGTGGTTGCAGTGGAACCAACATAGAGAATTTAAATGTTCCACTTCTGCAAAGAAGGAAGAGGAAGCACTATAACACAGAATTCATTTTTTGCTTTCCCTAGGAGTAATTTATATCCAGTCATCTTTCATATTGTGAAGATGGACTTTAAAGCAGCTTATTTTTACTTGAGTTCTGTGTAGCTAGGAGCACAGTTTAATTACGTTCCACTCCCACTCACAGTATTAATCATAATAGCCTTAATATTAGCTACTCTAACCCAGGTATGGTAATTCATCACATGGTATTAGAACCATCATTTTTTTTTTTCTGTCAGTTACTGGCCCTGAGAACATTTTTGAGATATTTGAGTTATGTGCATCAGTTTTTCATGGTATAAGGGTAACACTGACACTGGGATAAGAGCCATTTTCCTCACTCAGTGACAAACATTTGTTTTCGGCAAAACCATTCTGATGAATCTCCCGACCTGCTTATAACTCTATTAGAAATCAGTTAAAAATATGGACATTTGAGTTGGACAGACCTGAGTTTGAATCCCTGGTTCCAGCATAGACTGACCTTAGTTTTCTCCTTGTTAAATACATGTAGTAATACCTACCACGTAAAGGTTTGCAGAGAATTAAAGTGAGTTAACAAATATAAAGCACTTAACGTAGAGCCTAGAACCAGCAAGTACCAAAAAGTAACTATTATTAGGTTCAGCATATAGTAAATGTTCAGTGAGTATTTGCGGAACAAATGATTAAGTGAATTAGATGAAGCATATGCCACATCAATTCTTTTAACTGCCCAAGAACTACTAGGGCAGGTCAGCTCTTCAGTCCTTTCCTCCTACATCATTGTATCCTGTCTCGGAACATAAGCCTGTTTACCTTCTCTTCTCTCTTCAGTAAGAAAGGGCCTGGTCTATGTCAAATGTTTCACTACAGCTTTTATGATTCTCTCTTTTCTGGCTGGGCAATGGGGACTGTAGTTTCCACTTTGACTGAGATGATGGAAACCTCTAGAAACCCAACTCTCTTTTCTCCATATACCTGGGCTCTTGAGAAATAAAAGAGCACTTAAATGTTAACTCTTCAGTAACCACATAGATCCCAGGCATAGTTCATCAGAAGTAAATGCATAATCAAGCATGAGTCCAGTGCTTTTGAATATCCCATATAAAAAAAGACCATATTGGATCAAGAAGATAGATGAAATATTATTTATTGTAAATTAGTTGCTATGTTTCAGGAAGGTTGTTCCTCCACAGAAATGACTTCATATATCTTTTCCTTTTAGTCCATTATTCAACCAGTTGTTGATTTGCTCTTGGCTAATTCTGATAGACATTAGAGAGTCAAGGAAGACCTTCTAGAGCATGACTTTGGAAGGAGAGTGGATGAACAGCTGGATTAGAGAGATTGCTATTTAGAAGGATTACTGAAGCACTTGTTCGTAGGTAAGAAAATTGGGATTCTGCAGTTAAACTTGTAGCAATTGATCACCTTTTGAAAGGAATCAAGACTAGGAGGATTTAAGAGAAGCAACTGATGCTTCCTACAGCATCTGGCCTACTGCCCAGGAAGAGTAGCTGTGCCCAGAAACTGTTGGAGTCAGCAAGCTGACTTGGAGATGAATGACCCCACAACAGGGTACCTGCCTGTCTCCTACCTTTGAATGGTCTGACCTTCCAACCAGCTTGCCTGGGGATGTGCTGCCCAGCTGGTGGCCTGACTGTTTTTCCTTGTGACCACCAGGGGATCAAGTATTTGCTGGGCTAGAAGAGCAAGCCCGCCAGGCGATGATGAAAACTGATTTTCCTGGAGACCTTGGCAGTCAGCGACAAGCTATCCAACAATCAAGAGATCAGGACTCCAGTAGCAGTGAGTTCTGCACCTTCTGGTAATGACTCAGGGCAATGGGAGAGGAATTATCAGAGTGTGTGTGCTCTGGGGACTGTGCATGGGGGATTGGGAGGAAGACATAAAGAAGGAGATACGTGGATACTCAGTGTCCCCAAAGGTGTTCTAAGGTATATAGAGAGAAAGGAAAGGTTTGGCATTATTTTCTTTTAAACTCACGGACTACAGTACTTGGCATAGTGCCATACACAGATTTGTTATGGTTGTTACAGGCAGGGGCATAGAAATAATTAGTGCTCAAGCAGCCCCTGGGTTAGGTCAAATGAAAAAAAAATCCCTGTCTCCTAGAATCTGTTTATTCATAATTAATAAAATGTAAGGGTGGCATTACTGAAATTTTTGCTTGAGGGCCCAGTTTTAATGTTATACAAGGGAATTTGCTTATTGAGATTATGCAGCATAAAAATGCTAAAGTTGCGGTCTGTCCACACCCAAGTCCTAGGGACATCCATGTGGTTGAGATGTGGTTGAGACAACCAAGTGGCTAGTTACAAATTGAGCCTCCATGATCTGCCTGAACAAACACATTTTTAGATGTGTTATTTCCTAGGATAATTTCCATATTTTACTGATTCCATCCATTGGATATTGGTTATTATTAGTGTCAATTTCAGAGTGACATTTCTGATTTTGTCTCCATATTTGGGGATAAGGGAGAAAGAAGATGGAGAGAGTTCTGCAACCTTCTAGGAACTACAGTTTCTACTCCAAGTAATAATTTTGCAACAAAGGACTAACTGCTCAAGTACAGAAAAATGAGCTCAACTATTTCTAAAAAAAACCTATGGGAGCCACCTGTTTCTTGAGTAATATATAGGTGGAAATAGCAACATCTATGTGTCTAATAGGTTTCCATTATATAAAAGATGCATCATCCTTCTAGACAACATACCTTTTTTTTTTTTAATCTATCTAGTAGAAAGATATATTTGGATTTTTGATAAGTTACAAAAATGTGTTTGATACAATGTTGTCTTAGACTAAGCCTAGAAGTATTCCAAATAAGAAGCTGGTGAGAAAATAACGTACAATTTAATCTGTGCCAATGCTTCATTACTGAGATGAATTCAAATTAAAGGAAGCTTTGCAATGGGAAATAAAGCATACGTACATAGATCTTTCCAGAGTCTAAATCCAGTCCACCAACCAGCTGGAGTATCTGGGAGACACACATGGAGCTACTAGCAGATGATTTGGTTAGACTTCCTCATGAAGAAAGAATGTCACCAGTTTTGCCCAGATACCAGTTGGATTTTAAAATTATGCAAGGGATGGTAGAGAAAATGGTAGAGAAAAAGGACAGTAAGCACCGTTAGGTAGGAAAGCTGAGTGTCACTGCTGATGCAGAGAGCCTGGTGAAACTCTGCCCTGTATTTCTGTCTTGTTCACAGTCAGGCCCAGGAGTCAAGGATCTGGGTGGATTGGGGAAGGGCCAGGATCTGACAGCTGCCCTAGGCTTGGCTTCCTCTTGTGGTCTTCAGGGTACTAGCACTTATTTTTCCTTTCAGAAAGAAGTCCCTTTATTGTCTCTTTTCTCTCTCTATTTTTTTGTTCTTTTCATTTTTTTCTATTATATAAGTATGGATAACAAAATCAGCTCATACAAACCTTGCAGATTTCATGGCCATAGACAGACTTCCCCAAAGCCATATCCTGTACCCAAACTAAAACAAACTCAATTCTTACTTTACTCATAAATTATATTTCCTCCTAAAGTGTAGTCTGTTCCTTCCACTTAATGCATTCACTTATCCATCAGATACTCCAAAGAACCAACAAAACAACAGACTTATTTAGCCTAGAATGCTGAATTACTAGCAGAGTAAGAACAGTCAGTTAAAATACCTGCCTGAGGTTGGTTGCTGTGCTATGTTTTCCACTGTACTGAATGACACTTCCCCTGAAAAAGGACATCATTTTAAACTAATTTACTACTACCTCCTTTATTGAGAAGAGGAAAGAAAAAGTTGCTGGTGTTTCTGTAAATGTGCCTTGGGGCTAGTTGGGAGAGAACAGATTAGTGGGACTTGGAGTAGAATAGTATATGTGACACCATGGAGAAACTGTACAAGAGGTTATGGAGAAAAGTAAGTAATAAAGTCAGTAAGTCATTGGTAAATCAAAGGTGGTGTGTGCGGGAATGACCATGGTGTGAGATCCGTGGGGAGGTATGATTTGAAGTGTGAGGTATTTGGGAACCATGTGTAAGAAGGATTATTTTTATGATAATGTACAGGGCTCAATCACCACATTCCAATGCAGTTTTGCCTCAGATTTTCTCTGTAGTATGTACATGGCATCATAAACAACAGCTATAACATGATTTGTACCCAATGAAGCACTGATACAAACTATATTATGGAAGATCTGAAAATGTTTTCCATCATAGCTGCAAATTCTAATATGGAAAGCAGCTCAGGATGTATTCATGCAAAAATCAGAACAAGTGACCAGTTTGTGTGTTCCAGGTGACAGTGAAGGGGATGAAGAGGAGACCACACAAGATGAAGTCTCTTCCCACACATCAGAGGAAGATGGAGGGGTGGTCAAAGTGGAAAAAGAGTTAGAAAATGCAGAGCAGCCTGTTGGTGGGAACAAAGTGGTAGAGCATGAGGCAAGTGACAGATGGCTCCTGCGTCTGGAACCCCTGACCCTCCCACTCTGCCCTAATCTTCTCATCTGTATATAACAATCTTGCCTCTGGTGGTCTCCCCAGCCTCTCTTCGTTCACAGCACCAAACCTCAGACACACAATTCTCATCACACCCAGCCTTCTTTTTCCACCCACATATCACTACACCACGTACAGCTCTCCTTCCTAAAGCTCCCCATTCCTTTCCAGACAGAATAATTTCTTCATTGCTTGTGTCCACCTTTGCAAAACTCTTAGCTTACTTCCCAAAGTGTATTGCATATGCTTGCAAATTTAAGTCAAAGTGTCACCTGAGGTGCTACCTTCTAAATTGTCTCCTGCGGATTCCTGCAAGAAGCGTGGCAGGAGGGAAGCTAGTCCTCTCTGCAGTTGACCTTAGGGGAAAAAATAGATAAGCTTTCTCTGGGGCAGTCCTAGGTCCTCATGGCAGGAAGCCTTGAAGAAAATGAAGGTGGGAGCAAATTTAATCCCCTTCCTCTATTACTGTTTCCTTCAGTCCACAATGGGCATCTAAGAATAAGATCTAATAGCAGGTTGTTTGTTTGAACAGGATACCCTGTTTAAAAGAGGTAGGGGCAGGGAAGAGTCTGGTAAACAGTCTTAATGAATTGTCTACTTGTTGAACTGCAGGTCACGGAGAATTTGAATTCTGACCCCTTGCTTGAACTCTGCCAGTGTCCCCTTTGCCAGCTAGATTGTGGAAGTCGGGAGCAGCTTATTGCTCACGTGTACCAGGTATGGCGTGGGGAGCTGCATGCCCTGAAATGCTGAGCACCTTTGACTTGTTTGTACCCCGGATCCTGCCTTGGCCTTTGCCTCCAGCTCCTGAAGGAACCTTGAGTTGTTGTTTCCACTGAAACTGCACTCCAATCCTCAGAATTATTTAGATAATAAGTGGGATATGTTGGGTAAATATGTTCTTAGTTCCCAGGTAGACACACTGTAGAAATTAAGTATCTTTATTTTTTTCTAACTTATTCAATGCATATTTTAAATAGTGAAACAGAAACTAACATCTGTTAATAATGAGGGCTTTGTTTTAAAGAAGAAAAAATTAGTTAACATAAATGTTTCTGCAGTACTGGTATAAGTTAGCATTAATGAAGGATCAAATAAGGCAGACTTTTATGTTCTTTTTAACTCTGATCCAGTCACACCTGTGCCTTGTGATCTGTATTGAAAAGGCATCAGTACCACATGGTAGCCTGGATTTTACCATAAAGATAGTTGATTTATGAAGAGAAGTACTAAAGGCAGGACATTTAAATACCTGTGGGATACCAGAATTCTCAGCCAGCTTCTCTATTTGCCCTTCATCGCCAGACATGCGCTCGCATCCACCCAATGTGAACCACCTAGACAGAGCAAAATTATCCCGAGCATGAATTCTTCTCAAGCTCTGAGGCGGGCTCTGGTTCTGGAGCCCTGTTGTTCCTCAAGCCAGCCACGTGTCCTAGAAGGTAGTCAGAACCCAAGCCAGTGGAATCTGAGCAATGGTCTGAATGGAAGACCAGCTAACTCAAGAGACTATCAGTGTTACAGGTGCTAAACAGAAAGAATAGTTGCAAGTCCCTTGTTCTGAGACTAAAGGAAGGGGGGTATTTCCAGAAAGTAGTTTCTAAGTGGGTATTGATTGTCCTGGAGGAGGCTTTAAGAAAGCCTGAGGATCACCTGGAGCCCTGGTGACACAGTGGTTAAGAGCTTGGCTGCTAACCAAAAGGTCAGCAGTTGGAATCCACCGCCGCTCCTTGGAAATCCTATGGGGCAGTTCTACTCTGTCGTATAGGGTTGCTATGAGTCAGAATCGACTCGATGGCAATAGGTGTGGGTTTTTTTGGGTTTGGAGGTGGCGTGAGATTGAGAGATTAAAGTTAAGGCTCTGTTCTACAGCACACTGCAGCAGTGGTGAGCGCCAAGAGCTACATGTGTCCTGTCTGTGGCCGGGCCCTTAGCTCCCCAGGGTCATTGGGCCGCCACCTCCTAATCCATTCCGAGGACCAGAGGTCTAACTGTGCTGTGTGCGGAGCCCGTTTCACCAGCCATGCCACCTTTAACAGGTTAGCTGGGCATCTAACTCTCTTGTGCTGGGAGCAAACTACTGGGTGTGGGTTCTGCTTTCCTAAGTCAAAGTGGAGGCTAGCGACAGGGAATGCAAAAGCAACTGACTCATGACCCTTTGGAAATACAAATAATTAGGCTTGTGAATATACCCATTCCACTAGGTATCCCCAGAGGGATATAGATTCCTGTCTCAGAATATTTTCTTTCCCGTATTTGAATAATATTTTCAACTAGAAAGAGATGTGAGGAAGTCCAAGAATGTTCATAGTAAAGGATAAAGAAGTCACAGGGTACTGGCAGGATCCTAGTGTGAGGACAGCTCCACTGTGTCCTTGGAAGGCTAGGACTAAGTGAACATTGTGTACTACTCCTGTTTGACTAGTATATTCTAGTATACTCTGCCTTTATATTGTTAGCAGTGCCGGGGAGGAGGAGGTTGAGTCAGTGGACTACACTTTGCCTGACAGAAGCCTCTACTTCAAGGACCCTTCATTCCCACAGTATGACTGCCCCTGCATAGCTCTTACCAAACACTGTCACTCCAGCATGAATGAAAACTTCAGTTGTAAGGGTTCATCTGATTTCTGGTGGGCTGCTGTGGCAGTTGGCTTAGTCTGTAACGCCAAGTGGGCTTTAAGACTTGGTAGACATCCTAGCCTAAAGAGGAGAAGGGGTGGGAGGCAGAAGAGGTGTCCCTAGGATTCAAACTGACCCCTAGTGGTGAACTTGGTGCAACTGGCTTGGTAGGTAAAGAGTAAGACAGAGCTGAATAAAGGAGACACTACCTGAGCCTTGCTAGAAGACGACACTAACCATCCAAACCTTTTGCTTTCCAGCGAGAAACTTCCTGAAGTACTTAATATGGAATCCCTACCCCCAAACCACAATGAGGGCCCCTCCAGTGCTGAGGGTAAGGACATTGCCTTTAATCCTCCAGTGTACCCTGCTGGAATTCTGCTTGTGTGCAACAACTGTGCTGCCTACCGCAAGCTACTGGAAGCTCAGACCCCCAGCGTACGCAAGTGGGCCCTACGTCGACAGAACGAGCCTTTGGAAGTACGGCTGCAGCGGCTGGAACGAGAGCGTACAGCCAAGAAGAGCCGACGGGACAATGAGACCCCCGAGGAGAGGGAGGTGAGGCGCATGAGGGACCGGGAAGCCAAGCGCCTGCAGCGCATGCAGGAGACAGATGAGCAGCGGGCCCGCCGGCTGCAGCGGGATCGGGAGGCCATGAGGCTGAAGCGAGCCAATGAAACCCCGGAGAAGCGGCAGGCCCGGCTCATCCGGGAGAGGGAGGCCAAGCGGCTCAAGAGGCGGCTGGAGAAAATGGACATGATGTTGCGAGCTCAGTTTGGCCAGGACCCTTCTGCCATGGCAGCCTTAGCAGCTGAAATGAACTTCTTCCAGCTGCCTGTAAGTGGGGTAGAGTTGGACAGCCAGCTCCTGGGCAAGATGGCCTTTGAAGAGCAGAACAGCAGTTCCCTGCACTGAACCATATCGTCCTGCCTGACTGCCCACTCACTCAGGCCCACAGGGATCAGTGCTGCAGCCACCCACAAGGCCCTGTCCTTACTGCCAGAGGCTGACCCGGGTCTACTGCAGGTGGACCCACACACCCCTTGCATGTGGGAGCATGATGATGGAATCAGGAGGGACCCTGCTCAGAGCAGCTCTGGGAAAGGGAGCAGGCACTCCAAGGAACTGGACTCCCCAGCCCACTGCTACAGGGCATGTTGATAGTAATGTGGGGGGCCCTGGTGTGGCCCACGAAGTTGTGAGGGCAAATAAATTAATTTTATCTTTATTGGCCTTCTCCTGCTTTTCTCTCATTTTCATTCTAGCAAATGAAGTGATCTCAGAGAGACGTCGGGTCTAAGTTTTCAGGTAGTGAATTTGGAGGCTTGTTCTTTTCTGAGAGAGGGTGCTCTTCAACTTGGGCTGTCCAAGCATATTACTTATTAGGGCCTTTACAAGTTGATGAGGAATAACTATGACATTAAAGAAATAACCGATGCTAACCTTGTGAGGGTCAATTCCAACAACCATAAAGAAGATATCTATGGTCCCAAAGGCTATTTAAATCTAGTTTACATTTTTCAAATGCAGAAGTACAGTAGTCCCCCCTTATCCATGGAGGATATGTTCCAAGACCTCCTGTGGATGCCAGAAACCTCAAATAGTACTGAACCCTATATATACTATGATTTGTCCTATACATACATACCTATGATAAGGTTTAATTTATAAATTAGGCACAGTAAGAGATTAACAACAATAATACAATAGAACAATTTTAACAATATACTGTAATAAAAGTTACATGAATGACAGAGTGAGACAGCACAAGATTTCATCATGCTATGTATTCATCTAACATTTGTGAACCGAGGTTGACCATGGGTAACTGAAACCACGGACAAGGAGGGGCTACTGTAGTGGAAGCCTTTCTTCATAACTGGCATTTTCTAAAGAAGAGTATGCAGTACTTTGGTCAAGGTGCTGGCTACTTTTCCCAGCAGAATTCAGCTTGTCAAATATATTTCTATCCCAGACAGCAGTCAGCTGCATCTAGGAATATGTTCATAGAAATGACTGCAGTATTAAGGTCCACTGCACCAAGGAATTTGTGTTTGTGAGAAGAGGTAATCCATCTTTTCATTTATTCCCCAGAGCCAAGAGAGAATAATCAAACCCACTGAGGAAAATCCAGAATTAAAGTGATAAGAGAATGCAAGTCAAAAGTGGTCAAGGCTGAAGCAAAAAGACAATAGTTTATACGGCTCTATGGAAGACACCAAAGCTGGGTCATTTCTAAAAGATTCTGTGATGGTACAGAACAAGCACAGAACTTTCCTCAGCCTGCACCAAGGGCTGTATATGGTTTAGATAATTATAGTTCTTGAGGTCCAGAAGGAAGTGCCCTAGTTAAATTGTAGCCAGAAAAATAACTATGCCAAGAATGTGGACTTCTCCAATATTGTAACAAGGAAACTTGGACTTCTCTCTGACCTCCATAGGTTCAAGGCTGTTTAATAGTGTTAACTGACCCCTACCAAACAAGGGTTAATTCCAGGCAGCCTGAAATAAACAATATTTCTATCCTAAAGAATACAAATTTGTTAGTAAGCTAATTACAAAGTACTAGACATTTCAAAGAAACAAGTACTGTACTTATCCAAATGTCTTTCTCTCACAGAGCTCCATATTGAAACCCTACATACATAGGTTTCGAAACAGTTGTACCAGAGATTATTCTGAGCACTTTACATGGATTGTCATTTAATTTTCACAGGAAACTATGAATTAACACAAGCTGAGGAGCCAGATGCCTGGGTTTGAAACTCTGCCCAGCCATTAACAGCCATGTGTCTTTAGGCAATTTAACCTGTGTCTTGGTTTCCTCATCCACAAAAATGGAAATATTAGAACAAATCACTATTAATACATATAAAGCACCTAGGACAGTTTCTGGCACACACAGTATTAAGTGTTCAGTAAATGTATCTGAGTCACCATCATGTATCTCAGTGTTTCACCACTTACTAGTAGCAAGCATTCTAAGTTACAGCAGTAGCTATGATTGGAGCTGAGTTATTCCTGCCATTTCTGGCGGGACTCCCAGCAACGAACAAAACTGAGGGAAAGGCCAACAGTGAGGACACCTACAAATCCTTGTGATTGATTCTGCTAGTATCTAAGTCTACAGGTAGACTTCTGGTTCTCTGAAATACACACCAACAGACTGTGTAGACCATGCTTCAGGACTAGTTCATACAATGTGCACTGAGCTTGAGGTTAGTTTCCAACTCTCATCACATGAAGATGGACAGCACGAAGGTTTTCTGTCCCCCACCCAATGGCCACAATCTAAGGCCAGGATTGGAAAAAGGCGCAAACACCAAAAGGAAAAGCTAGTAGTTTATATAGATAGATATATAGATATTGATATATATTGTGTTTACATAGTCCACAAGTTAAATGCAGGTATCCATAAGAAGAGCATTAACAATAAAAATACAATCTGTGTGTAGCCAAGTACAGAGACTTAAAATGGTAAAACAGCAAAAAGGATCTCACAAAAGTACAAATATACAGTACAAATTGATTTATTTAAAACAGTTACAAAAAAGCACAACAAAATAGAGATTATCCTTAGAATTATTAATGCTTTGTTAAAGATCAGGTAGGATTAGAGGGTAAGAAATGGTATTGGGTGGGGGGAGCACCTGACTAGTTCTAAGGCTTTAGATACAATGCAGATGATTACATATTAATTCAGCCATTACATACTGGGGATAGTACTTGGGGGATCAGTAATTTATCTACAGGGAACTCCTACACAAATCAGATCCATCCAGATCTCCCCAGTGCCGTCCTTCTCTACTCCTCAGGACACTAAAGCCACCTGGATGACATTCTCACCCTTCCTTCTCCACCCCAGTCCCTATCCATATATTCTCCCCTCCCCTAAGGTGCTGTGCAAGCTGAGAGCAGTCTGCTCTCTGCAGCTGGAACATATACTGTTTTGGCTTCAGGGATCCTGTGTGTGACTAGGAAGGTTGTAGGGAACAGCCTTATTTTAATACTTCAGGTTTGCCAAGAGTACAGTCTTGTCCCCAACACAATCTGGATTCTCTTGAACACAATACAAGTATCAAGCAAGTGAGGGATCAACCCTGCCTTCAGCAATACCAGCAATATACTAACCACTCACAGCTCACAACTATGTGCAAACTCCCTGTCCAGGGGGTGAGTGTAAAATCACTGGGTCATCAGCTCTATCTCTCTAAAGAACCTCAGTCCCCACGACAGTCGTAAAGACAGAAATAAATGCTTGCGAGTTTTGACAATAGGTAAAGGCACATGGGCTGCTGCCATACACACTGCAGACAGGAACCCAACTTGAGGCCATCTTCACTGCTGGGCATTTGCAGTGGAATGGCTTTGGGATCACACAAACTTTGAGTTTGCAATCTACTGGGGAAGGATGTAGGCTTAACAGGAAAACTAATAAAGAAACCTTTAGTGTGAAAAGTGCATTTATTACTACTGTTCCTGCTGGGGAGGCTCAGCAGGGCAAACTGCACCATCTCTCCTTCTGCCCCAGGCACTGTGCATAGTCTGCAAGTAAGGAGAGAGTGCAGTCAACTCCAGCATCTCAAGGGCCAATGTCATCCTCAGCCCAGACCAGGCCTCTGGTCCAAAGATGGATGGATCCTAGAGTTGAAAGAGCAACTGACAGCTGCAAAGACCCAGATGCTTGTTTTATTATTGCATAATGCAGAAGACCTCCCCTACCCCAAGGAAGTAGGAGGGTGAAGATTTCCCAGCAAAGGGCTAGTAGATTCCTGACCAATATCCAACTCTGTATGGTTCAGCTCTTCAACTGTAGTGTACATTTTTTCCCATCTGTAAAGTATTGTAGCTTCAGTGTGGCTTACTCTAAAACTTGGCCTCTTCCCCTATTTACTTTGTTTATAATACTGTGACCTAATTCCCATGGCCAATTCAATTAATTAGGTTATTTTTACGCCAGTGGATCAAGGCCCATTCCCAGTCAACCCATGTCTACCCTTCATCTCCAATGTGATCACACAACTCTTTTCAATATGCGGGCTTGTTGCACGTTTAAATCACACCACCACCCTGTGCTTCCCCTAAGTTTCCTATGATGCCCATTGGTAAAGAAAAAAACCCAAAAAACTGAAACCCACTTGAGGGACTATTCCAGCCAAACTTCAAACTCTCTTCCAACCCGAGAATCCACATAACGAGCTAGATGAACCTCCCTGGGGTGCTGGCACAGGCCCTAACCTGGTTCCCCCTCATTTATTTTTTAAAACAGGATACAAGATACCACAAAAGAAAGTCAGTACAACAGAAAACATCCACTATTAGGACCTGCTTGTTTCTCCCTCAAGATAGTCGAGGTATTTGGAGCCAAAGGGCTCCTGACAAGCCCTGAAGTCACATCCCTTTGGATCCACCATCCCACCAGCAGCATTTCATACTATCCCTCTTCAACATGACTTTCCTATAAAGTAACGCAGAACACAGGTAAGAACGGACAGGATGCCTGGATTTAATCTATATGGCCAAAGACCTAGAAGGACAGGGAGCTCTATAGGGCAGCAGGCAGGAAATGAGCAGACGGCAGCAGTGGCAAAGCAGCACAGACCAAAGCCCTTGGAATTATGACTAGCTGGGACCAAGAATGCAGAAGAGTCAATCCAGATCTGCTGGGGCCTCCTCCCTCCAGCTCCCCCTTCCTGGGGTACACTAATCTTGATAGGAACGATTATCTAAGACTTAGTTGTATCACCCCCTCCTTTAATTGGTTCCCCCTTCTTCCAAATTGGTACAGGCATTTCTGTACAGTACCAGAATCCGCAGTCCTCCTTTCTATCTATACGCTTTGGGGAATATTCTGCCACCTACAAGGGACTGATTGTGGCCTCCTTCAACTGCCCATTCCTAGAAAGCTGACAACTTCCCACTAAAATGCTCACTCTGTCAAAACCACTCATGTCTCTTGCAAACTTACAAAATTCCTGTAATAATGTACATACCACAGGTTACTTTTATTTCTCATGCCTGGAAGAAAAGACTGAACCAGAGGGAAAAGGCAAGAGAAATGCCATAACTCTGACCAATATTTAAAGCACAGTTTCTTTTCCTGGGAGACCATACTTTATGAAAGACACTTCTGCAGCTCAGCAAAATCAAGTATTAACATATTACTTATTCATAGCACGGTATTTAGGGAGCTGCTGATACTGCTTCACCAGGAAGAGACAGAAGAGGAAAAGCAGCAGAAAGGTCAGGGCCATACTTGCCAAGGTCCACAAGAATTTCTCTTTCCAGGATCAAGTGGCAGTTACCAGGCTGGGAAGTCACATCTAACCCAAGTGGAGGATTTTTTTTTAATTTAAACTACTTGGCCTGTATCTGGCTAGATAAAGGTTTGTTCCCAATGCTCCTGTAGGAGGAAGCTCAGTTGGTGGTCCTTGGTGGACATTTCTTGAGTGTCTACTGTGTACATGTCACTAGATTCAGCTGATGAGCATTTCCTATGAGGAAGGATGCCTCTGAGAAACCCATGCAGACAATAATCCCTAGAAATGAGTTGCTCTCCCAAGGCTGTCATCTGAGAGGATTCCTCAAGATAACTCCACAGCCCCTCATTTGGGAAACAAACCAGAGAAAGCAGCAGTCAGAGAATGGGGAAAGAGAAGGGAAAGGACATGATCCCAAATGCAGTACAAGGTTGAGTGTTTACCAGACAAGGTTGGTGTTTGGTTCTGATTGAACCAGAGCCTTAAGAACTCACGGTCAGGTCAGCAGCTTCCTTTGGATGGGCTTCCAAAAGCTGACTGACCAGATAACCACTCTCAAGGAATGAAACGTTGGAGTGTAGGGCTTGTAGCAAACAAGCCCGTTTCAATCACTCTGTTCCCCCAGGAGAACAACCTTTAGCACCTGAACACTAAGAATGACTCCATTCTCAGAACTCCCCCTCCCCCCAGGAGGTAGGTAAGATTATTCATCCCCATTTGGCAGCTGGGGAGGAAGTGAAAGAGTGAGAGGTCACAAAACTTGCCTAAAGTCATTGACTGAGCAGAAATCAGACCTCAGAGGTTTCGGACTCCTGATTACAGGTCAGGCCTCAGCCAGTCCAAATACATCTATAAAGGAAATACCAGGATCCATACCCTGGGAGAAGCCTAACCAAAGAGCTGGGTGGACAATACCCTGAGTTGCCTTCAAGAGTCTCTAAAGACCCACAAAAAACAAAAAAAACCACTCACCCACCTGAAAGTTGGTAGGGGGCCTAATTCCCAATACCCAGTGGAATCCCACAGTCTGAGCTGATGCTAAAAGTTGTAAAGAAAACATGAACTTAAGACAGGGGGACAGATACAACTAAGATTGAAAATACTATTCAGAGAGAGATATTCTACCACAAAATGAAGTCTAAGGAACTTCAGGCATTGAAATGTTATGTTATCAAGGCTATCCAAGAACCTTAGAGCTGGCTATGGGAGGGAATGGCCTGGAGAAGCCTGATTGCTGGGAGAAGCAAGGGAGTAAGATGCGAGGGGCTGTGTAAGAATACCAGCCTGACCCAGGGCATGGTTCCCGTATTTCTCCAAGCTGCTCAGGAGCAGAAAAGGAGGGGACATGATTCTTTCTGAGTGTTTAAAAACAGAGAAGGGGAAACCAGATAGACCCCTACACATCAAAAACTAGAGATCTTGGTCAGAGTGAACAAGCCAACTTTGCAGAAGGGGAAGGCAGTGCAGCTACGAATTAGGCCCAGGTCAAGACACCATGCAGGGAGGTTAGGGCAGCAGAAGGGTGGGGGCAGCGCAGGCACTTAGGCACAACAAAGAAAGACAAAGGAGGGGTATAGGTGTCTGGGGAAAAGGGTTCACTGGTTCTTTCAAAAGTCACCATTATCAACTAGAGTCAGTGAAATTTTGAAGCAAGTCAGGCATGCCGAGTAAGAGCTTTGTTAGATCAGCTACCTTCCCAGAGGCCCTGCCTAGAACCGGTCAGCCTAGCCATCAGGTCTTTCTCCCAAAGCTCCCCGAAGAGGTCCCCAACAAGGCAAGACTTCATTCTAAACCCTGCAGGGGCTTATCTCTCCCCTGACCCCCAAGTTGCTAGACGCCTTGTGGGAGGAATGGTGAGAAATGGGGAGGGGCTGAAGCAGAGGATCAAGCAGAGTCCTTAAGAGGAGAGTGCTCCTTGCCCACAAACCCAGCCATAGACATAACAAAATTACTCTTTAAAGTGCACATCTCTCAAAAGAAGGATTCTGGGTGGGAACCCCCTTACTTCCAACTGTGGGGCCTCCCGCCCTCCCACCACAAAAAAGAAAGGAAAAAAACTTCAGACAGTTTAACTGCTACTGTAAGCTGTGGATCATTTTTGGCTCTTTCTTCGCTCCCTCCCTCTGCCACCTGCTCCCAAAGCCTGGATTTTCCCCTTGCAGGAGCTAGGGATGGGGAGGAAAAGGAGGCCCTGATATTTGGAATGTTTCTTATCCTGCACACCCCCTTCTTTCCTTGGTCCAGGCCTGCTGCTCCCCATCACGGTACCCTCTGGGGCTGTCCTGAAAGGATGCCATGGGGTAATGAGCAGCAGGCCCTGCCTTGGGAGGCTGCCTTCACTCCTCCTCTGCCCCCAAATCTCACTGCCAAGAGAGCCATTCCTTGCTCGGAGTGTGCAAATCCTCTGCCTGCTCACGGTGAGGCTCAGCTCTGGGGAAAAGCCCCAGTCCTGGTCTGGGAAACAGGTTCACTTTCCTGCATTGGAACGCCCTTCAATGGACAGCTTCACCTCCTGTGGAATGAAAGAGGGACGAAGCAGGGTGGCCCGTGCCTCCTCCCCTTGCATGCTGTATCTTTGGAAGCTTGGGGCTGGCCAGCAGGCCTGAGCACCAGGCTCAGGCTGGGTGGGCTCTACCATACAGGAACCCTCTCCTGACGGCTGGCTCTTCCCCTCACTGTCACATAGCTCTCTGGGTCCCAACACTGTCCTCTCAGGCCTTTCTCGGGGGGGACCGAGCTGGCCTGGGGGCGCACAGCTGGCCTGAGAAACTGAGTTACTGTTCAAGCTCTGTAAACTGATAGAGATGCAGACATCTCCCACCTGTAGCCGATGGCAGGGCAGAGAGAAGAGCTGTGCAGTCCGCCCAGGGCTGCAGGAGGACCAACCCTGGCCATACACAAAGAAGGGGTGTTCGGGGGGCACCTCGATGCTCACTTTGCTCTGCTGCTCCCCAACCACGAAATGCAGCATGACAAATCCAGGCCACTGGCTCTCCTGAATGTCCACAACTGTGCTAGAGTCAATCTTCAGCCCCCCACTCACTTCGGCACTGCGCACAAAATCCTGGGTCTGGAGGTCTTCCACCCGCTTTAACTCCCCCGTGGCCAGCTGGATGATGGCGCCTTTCATGAAGTGGGAAGGCAAGTGGGAGGAGGTAATGGGGGGTGGCGTTGGCTCCTTGTCTGGGAAGGTGGCTCTCGCCTGCATGTCCACACTTGATGCCACCAGGATCTCCGAGGCCATAGGCAGCAGGCCTGGGTCAGTTCCAGTGGACACCAGGTTGCCATTGGCTACAACCATTGCTTTGGGTAAAGGTCTATGTTTCACCAGCTCCTGATGGGATTGAAAGTAGAAGCTTCGGGCCTGATTTTTCTCTACCATCTCTGCTGGGTTCTTGGCTGACCCTCGCCCCTCACCCTGATGGTCAGGGGTATGATGGGACAGGTTGAGGGGGCTGGGTTCATCCTTCCTCTGAGCTGCCACCGCACAATAGTCCTGAGAAGCTAAAGCGCCAACCACCCGCTGGACCTCGAGGTCAGTATCCGGAGTCCCCCGGTGTGCCGGCACCATCACCTCTACCCGTGGAGTCTGAGAACCTGAAAACAACTGTCCATCCACCACACATTCCACCACTGGCACCAGTCCCTGGCCTTCACCCTTGCTGTTGGTGGAGTCAAGGGCTTCACTTTCCCGTCTTGCTAAATTTCGCTCTCGCTGTCTCTGTCCTCCATTGGCAGCAGCTGCTTCCAGAGCAGACTGGCCCTCCTGAGGGGTCAGAACTGGGCTGGCACCTGCTGGAGGGGTTTCATGCAAGGTATACCCAGCAGGCAGCCTGGACATCTGGTAATAAACGGGCATCCGGCCTGCAGCGAGGTCCAGTGGCTGAGTACTCGAGTGATGTGGCAACTGCCCAGGTGGGGAGGCAGCAGAGGGGGCTTTGTTGAACGAGTGGGCTGGGGATGAAGCCTGTGGGGGAGGGGTGGCTCCTTCTGCCAGGAGTGAGGCATATGGCACAAAGTGAGGAAGGTGAGTGGTGGCAAGGTTGGCAGAAGGAGAAAGGAGGGGACTCGGTAGGAAATTAGGTGGCATGGCATAGGGAAGGCTATACGGAGACCCGATAAACTGCAGAGAAGTGGATGGGAGCTGAGCATAGTGGATTGGGGGATAGTGGATTCCTGGATGCTGAATCAGTGAAGACGCTACATTAAATGTGGGGGGCAAGGGGCTCATATTCACCACAGATGGGAGGCCAGTTGGTGAGAAGGTGGCAGGTGGCATAGCTACCTTATACAGCATGCCATACTGGTCTACTGTCAGACCAGTGATGGCCTCAGCTCCATCACCCCCCAGGCCAACTCTGGCTCCTGCCTGGCTCTGCCCGGCCACCACAACCCCTCGGGACCATTCAGAGGCATCACTGGAGGGTATGTGGTTAGTTGAGCAGCTGGTAGTTCTCCCCATATCCTCGCTGGTCACGGGGAGGTCTCGTTTCTTTGGTGGAAGGCATTCCTGACTCCTCTCATGAACAGGTTTCATATTGCTTTGTGGTGTTCCTAGAGCCTGGAAGGGGTCGGCTTGCTCCTTGAGGCATCAGAAGGGGCTTCTCTGTGGCTTCCCTGCACCCCTTTCTGCTGCTGGCTGGGGTGCCCACATCTGCTAGGGAACAAATCAGAGGCAAAAAAGAAAGTAACCTAGGGGTGAATCATAATAGCAGGAATTATGCCCACAGAGGAAGGTGCAACAAAGAGGACAGCTGAAAAAAGGAGCTATGAGAAAGGGACAGAAAGGATGCTCCCCCCACTCATCCAGCCTAGGACATGAAAGAAACAATCAGAGAAACCACAAAGCACCAACGGATACAAGGACAAGCATTTGATGATGCATAAATAACCTGTGGGCTCCACAACCACAGAGAGACCAACAGCTTCGTGATTAGTCATGCCTCTGAGGAAGACCATGACTCTTCTCAGCCTCTCCCTTAAGGGTGATTTGAACACATGGTCTTTGCTGCTAGCTCTTTTTCCTGAAGTTTCTCTTCTTTTTGCTACCAAAGACTAATGTGCCATCTTCTTTCCCTGAACGTATGACCTCATCCTTGCTTCCTTTCCCCAGCCTAATATGGATTATGATCTCACCTAACTCCACCTCCCCCCACCCCAAGCCTAAACTCTCTTCCTCCTTTGCCTCTCATCACTACTACCTCAAGGACTACCCTAAGTATCAGTAAGTCCTGGGGTCTGCTTATGTCTTTTTAAAAAAAAAACCTTGGTCCCCCAAAACGTTATAAAATATAGTATCCTCTTTGCTTCACAAAATATCACATTCAGACTTGGGCCCTGACAGGGAGAGTGCCTGTACCAGCTTGCTCTACAACTTATTTGTTTCTCCTCCTCCTCAAAGAGCAACAGAACCCTTCTGATCTCATATAAACCTCTTATTCCTGAGGCTGGCAAGATCATCTTTTCTTCAAAATTGACCACTTTCAACGTGCCTTCTTTTTTCCTTTGTGTTTTCTTTTGCCAGTGGTTCCTTTTCCATTACAGGTCTGCTCTACACACCACTTCCTAAAATTCTGGTTCCATTCCTGCAAACATGCCCATTTATTCCTATCTTAGGTCTGTATGATTCGTAAAAAAAAGTTCTCTCCCCCCACACCTTATAGTCACCTTTCAAAAATGCTTTTGTCCATTGCCAGACAGCATCTTTTTTGTCTGAACACTTTAATGCACATGAACTTAGTCACCTATCTCTTCCAATCAGACTTCACCTTTCTGAATCTGAAGAGAGAGTTCTATAATTATTACGCTGTTTGGTTTTTCCACTGTTGCATCTCAGGTGTTTCTGTGCAACAAGGAATCCAAAGAGCCTGCCATTACCTGAGCTTCCAGTGGTGCTTCTGAGCAGCTGTAGTAAGAAGCAGTCTCCTCCCGGCTGGTTTGAGAGCCTAGACGACAGAAATACGGATGAAATAAGCAGGAGCCTGACCTCTGACCCTCCCCAGGGTCATCATGAAAGGTAAATTCCAAAGACATTAAAGTCTGCAACAAGTCCTTGCCTGGACTTCTTCTCCAGAGGTAACAGCATCCAGAGTTCCCAGGCAGTTAAATAGAAAAAAAGCCATTTCTTAAGCGCTAATTTGTAGGAAGACATTCCTGGAAAAAAATTTCCATGCGTCAAACTTCACTTTTTCCTTAACACCATACTCTTCATTCTCTTCCCATGCCAATTCCCCACGGTCAAATTTACCTCCAATCCCAATTTCAGTTAAATCTACAAATAAATGGAAGAGACTCAACATTAGAAGCAGGAAAACAATCAACTTCATGGACTTTGCCCTTACTTCAGCGCCATGAAAACACAGACGCGGAGGTTGTAAACGAGAACAGCACTAGGAGGAAAAAGAATTATTTTATGTTTCTGGGGCAGAAAAAGAGGTCAAGGGGGAGTCACTCAAGGGGAAGCCTTATTAACAGAATTTCAGGGTAAAAAAATTGCCTCCAGTATATGTGTATGTGTGTGTGTAAAATTTTCTGAGTGACAACTTTGTACCAACTGCTGAATCAGGTATGACAGAAAATGAAGATATCACCCTGGTCTTCAAGTAGCTAACAATGGGCAAAAAAAAACACCCACTAACCTATCAACATCTCCATCTACACACACCAGAGATGTCAAGCACAGAACAGGAGCCTTAACATCTGAAGACAGGGAAAGCAGTACTGATGAGTACTCTGAGAAACTCTTCAACTGCCCTGTCCAAGTCCTAGACAGGACTAGACTGGCAAGTCTCAGTCCAAACTGAAGGCATGTTATACAGGCCTGGAACCTTCTGTGAACATTTCTCTCTTAAGGCAGGCAAGATGAGGAAGAACTCAAAAGGTGAAGAGATAAGAAAACAAGGGGAAAGGCAAATTCCTAGTTTCAGAAACACAACTTACACACTGGGAACAAGTTATGCATCCCTTTCTCTTCCAGCAGTTCCAGTAACTGAAAAGCAGTCAGCTTTCTCCCCCACTCCTAACAGAAATTAGATTCACATCTTCAATCCCAGAATGATCCTCCTCCCTTGCAACCAAAATATTAAAGAAAACCTGTCTCCAGGCCCCTGAGGGGTTAGCAAACACAGGCTAATAAAATGACTGAAAGAGGCAAAAGGTCTGCGGGAATAACAACAAAGAGGCAAGCTTGTGCGCCGGGTTCCCACAACGCAAAACACACTTCGGAAGATAAAACCTCGGCTTCTGGAACGGCTCAATGAGGATTTCTCCTGCAGAAGACGCAGCTTGTGACCCAAACTAAACTAACTGGGCAGGAGACCGTTCTGGGCAGCTGCCAACAGAGCCCGGAACGAAGCTCCCCATCCTGCTGGGGTAGGAATCAATAGACTGAACCCAGCTGGAGATCCGAATTCATGGAGGGCGAGGGGTACACCCGAAAGACAGGGGCAGGCTTGGAAGAGACTACGGTTATGGGTCCCTGTGAACCTGCCATCTCAACTCCAACAAGGGTAGAACCTAAAATTAGGAATTCTGAGTTTAGAGAGTGGGGGTCGACCCTTCAAGCAGAGAAGAGCAGGGGCGAGGCCCCTCAGGCGACGCTTCCTTGTTTGGGAGACCCTTCCCGCCCCGCGGACTCGGACACCTGGCCCGCAGGGACGCAGCCGCTGGGGCGCCAGGGCCTGAGGCCACCTTCCAGGCCAGGCTGGAGAAAAACGAGCGCGGGTCTAGGCGCGGCCTCCTTCGATCCCTCTGTTCGCGGTTCTCGGGCCCCGGCCCGGTGGGGCAACGGGCTCCGGGGGACCACTTCCTCCGGAGCTCCGAGATCAGGCCCGGACTTAGCGGGGCCGGCCTGACTGCCTCCATTCCCGACGACACTCACCGGCCCATCTCACGGCGCTCCCCGGGCTCCTCTCTCGCGTCCCGGAGCCGCCGCAGCCGCGGCCGCCGCCATCCCCGGCCCGGGAGCCGCCCCACACCCAGCGCCTCCCCCAACTTCGCCGGGCGCCGGGAGATGGCGTCAGCGCGTCCTTCCCCTAGCGCGAAAAGATTCCGTCCTGGTCCGGGCCGGGGAGCGGCGCCTGGGACACCGCTGAAGGGGTGGAGGTTGGCCAGCTGCTCCTCTCCCACAGCGCCCCCCCTGGTGGGAAAACAAACTCCCTCCGGCTGGCACCGGGTCACGTGAATAGGGTACCTGGCACCCGACCCTTACCCTGACTCCCTAGTGACCTCGCAGTCTCCCCTCCCTTAAATTCAGGGGATCCTCAAACAGCCCTGAGGCGAGGCCACCAGCGACCCCTGTTTCCTGGACTTCCCGGGTTTGACTTTTGTAGCCTCCTTTTGGGAACTTCTGTCAACACCGAGGCGACCCAGGCCCTGGAGAGTAGGGGACCCCCACTGGAGACCCAAGGTGGAGATGGTAACTCTTTTAAAAGTTAAGAATTGGACCTAAGGGGAGACAGGAGAGTGGACAGGTGGAGCTCGTAATAGGAGACCTGAAAATTAGTGGGGAATGAGTAGAAGGGGTTTAGGACAGAAGGAAGCAGTTTGATTTAGTGCGAAGAGGACTGGACTACTTCATGAAATTTTAGGTCACTATTCATTACAGATTAAGTGGTGTGACTTCATAGTAACATGAAAATCCAATTAATTTAAGTGAAAGAAAGAAAAAACAATTGAAGTTGTGCTTTGGTTTAACTTTGTAAAAAGAAAGTATTTACGCATGTGAACAAAAACTAAGCTGAGCAAAAATAAATTTGAATATTGGCGAGACTGGATTTTGAGTGGAATTTTTCCTTTCAGTTTCTGCAGACTATTTAGTAAGTAACAATTGATTTTTGTTTGTTTAAAAAGTACTGACTGGGCTGGGATCCCTGCTTTGTTGCTGTCTGATCTGGGAAAAGCCATTTCTCCGCTTTAGGTTTGGTTTTCCACTTCTGCAAAATGAGAAGTTTGAACTAGATAAAGGGGTTGGTGTAAAATGTAGATAGAAGAGCTCTCCAAACATTTGGTAAGTGAAAAAATAGGCAAATATGTACCCTGTGGTATTTAATGTTAAAAAGTACATAACATTATACTTGGCATATATTTATGTACCTGTACAGGAAAGGAGTAGAAGGATACTTGACAACCAGTTAACATTGGTTACCTCTGGGTTGGAAGTGAGATTGGATGGTGGTTACAAGATCAGCATATGTTATTATTGATGCTTTTTTTACAAGGATATATTACCTCAGAAAAATAAAAAATAAGTTAAAATACAAATAAAGCATATGATCTCTAAGATTCCTTATAGGGAATCCTTAGACCTCAATTTTGATATTTTCTCACCTAGAATGGGCACACAGGATCTTCAAAATTACTGAACACCACCCCCCACACATACTCACACACCTCACACAAGTGGGTAAAACATAGTGAAGTTACTGTTCTGTAGCCATCTAAATCAGCAGAGGGTTTTGTTTTGTGAATATTAATATTATTCTTCACTACAGTGTCCTTCTCTCTCAGTTTAGCCAAGAAGGAAATCCTGTGGTCATTCATCAAATCCGTTGTAGCACTAACTGGCATTCTGGTTTCTAGTTCATTGCTAAGCTCACTAAACTGGCAATAAAACTGCCAAGATAGACTCTTGGACCACCCAGGTGTACTCAGGGATAGCCACTTTCTCCCAGATTAAGATAGTACTCAGAGAGCTGATTTTTGGACAAAGTATAAAGAGCAGACACGGGAAGATGACAGGAAAAAAAAGTTTTTTAGCTACCAGTATTAGCATAATGATGCAGTGAAAAGGCGTGTCTGTTCAAAAACCAGAATGTTCTGATTGGTGAAACATAGGTGATTTCCTGGTTTGGTGCTGCAGTTCCAGAAGGTTGGGTCATATCTTCACTATCTTATTCCAGAATTTTTAACTTCTCCGAGCAATCCTCATTTTTTTGGTTCTACATCTTGACAGTAGGAACCTCTGTAGTTTGACAGGAATGTTAGGAATAACAACATAGTTTTAGATTTATGAAACTAAAAAAAAAATATTTTTTCAATAATCTGGAATATTCTCTGAATATTTAAATTACTTGTATTAAGTAAGCCTACGGTTTTGTACACTGTAACTGGCTCAGTAAATGGTTGTTGAATGAAACCTCGCAAAGATATCCCAAGCTAGGAGTCTTTCCTTCCTAATTCTTTTGCTCCCTTTTCCCCATTTCTATCCTTCTCTATTTTTCCCAGTTTGTTAGCTATATATTTTCAATCTTTCTCATCTGAAAGCCTTTCATTTTCTTTCACTGAGTTTTTTTTTTTTCTTCCTTCCGCTGAGTTTTAAGAACTGATAAAGTGAAAAGAGATTTTTAAAGATATTTGGGGCTGAAAAATTAAGCTTTAATCTGTTTTGTCTACCTTTTCCTTTTCCCTAGATTTGTTATGAAATCCTTTGTTTGGTGTAGATTGAATTTTTTTTGATGGGAGAGCTGGAGCTAGTCTGTCGGAAGAATGAAACAAAATACAAACTCTGCTGTGCTGGTTATTCTCCTTAAGCGGGCAGTAGTTTCAAACCAGCTCTCACATCACCCAGTTCCACATTGGTCTGATTTGCTAGACCTGAAATATAGACTGTAGAAGCTCAGACAACTATCTCAACTCCTTTTGAGGTTAAAAGGATAAAACTGGAGAGAAGCGCCGATAACTTAGGAACCTATTTGTGTCATAAGAGGGGTAGGTGGCTTTTTTCATACTGACACGTGTTCCTGCTTGTATGCTTCAGCAAGTAAAAGTGTCTTACTTTTGGATACCAGTGACAAACAACGAATCCCAAACACACGTTGAAATTATGGAAATACCTCATGAATTTAGCTTTGCCTGGAGACGTGTTGGTGCCTGATATTGGCTTATTTTTCAAAAGCATTTCTAAAATGTCCAAATGCAAAAATATGCAATTTTCAAGCTTCTATTTTATTTACTTCTCTGGACAATGCTGTGTCCTCATTCCCACCTTTGATGTTATGCGGCCTCTCCAGGTTCCAATGGGGCTTTCCCTTTTAAACTCATTAATTTTATTGAGGAGTCTTGTAATTTCCCCATAAGTGGCTAATACATCCTTTGGGGAAGGGGATGTCCCTCCCTTGTCTACTTCCTCAGACACTTGCCAAAGACTTTCATTTTTGTCAGAAACTTCCTGTAGAGTTATCAAAAGTTGCAGTAAAACCACTGATGATTGAAATAGCTGACTGAAGTCTAGCCCTTATTTGATCGGCAAGAGTCACATCTGGAGAATTGGTCCACAGAGAAGCAGGTGCATTCAGGCCACTGTTGAGCAGCCAGGAATTCCTTACTTGGGGTTTGTTGAGTGAATAAAGCGGGTGTGGAAAGATTGGAACACCTCCTACCCTGGGACACTGGAAACTCTCTTTCTCTGGGAAACTTGCTCGGTAAGGTGATTTGCAAGTTGCTGTTTATCTATAGTAGTAATTCTCAGAGTTGGCTTGTGGTGAAATCATATTCAGCACTGGCTTCAAAGCTGATCGCCTTTGGGTAAACTTGCAGCTGGTTGCCAGTCACCTAAAACTCCTGGGAAAAAAAAAAGTGAGTAAATACTGCAGGCAGCACAGCAAACTGCCTCTCCGATCACTTAGCAATGCAATCCCTGAGGCCATGTATCTCCTAAGAACTTACTTAGCAATTTGGGAATTTAGAGTCCTATTTCTGACTTGTAGAAATGTGGCAATGATTATTATGGTAATCAAGTCATTTTTATTTCCAAACTCTGTTCTATATCTTGACTGTATCAGTGTCAATATCCTGGTTGTGATATTGATCTACAGTTTTGTAAAATGTTACCATTGGTGAAAACTGGGTAAAGGGTAAATGGAATCTCTGTATTCTTTTTTTACCACTGCACGTAAATCTACAATTATCTCAAAATGAAAAGTTTAAAAAGAAGTTTCAACAGGTTTAAATGTAAAATAATATCCAGATTACTGGACTTACCTCCATCAAGGCCGAGGACATTATCTAGTCAGCCTTTGCCAATTTACAGTAGCTATTAAATTTGGGCTCCTTGGCAAATTTTTCTGGAAGACTTCCTTACCTTTTTTCAAAAGTAAAAAATGCTTTTCCATCTATCAGGTGGCACAGCTCAAATAGCATTGCACCCATGAGTGGGGGGTAGCAGCTGACAAATGTTACCTTCTTTCTTTAAGCCCACCTTATATTTTTTGTTGCCTTTTGCTCTTTCCTCAGTCCAATGGTCATGTGAGCCATTCATCTCTCAATAAACTGAAAAATTGATGATCTCTGATTATGAGGAAAATAAGGTGAAATAATCATTGCATGTAAAAGCAGTTCTTTGAGTGCTCAGTGAGTAGCCCTTATTGAATTACCACAATCTATTGGAAGGGTGACAGTTGTTACTCAAACTTCCAAATTGATTTTGGGGCATTCTTTTGCTTTTGGGCAGCCAAGTCTTGCAGAGGGTGTTTGGGCATTATTTACATAATAGGGGTCTAAGGACAGTACCCCAAACAAATGAAACTTAGCCAAGTCCAGTGGTACCATTATTGTTACCATGAACAGTGAGGATGACATTGATGGCATGTACAACACTTGTAATTTTCAAACTTCATACTCCTGTGTTCTTTTATTTGATCCTGACAATCCAGTGACACAAGATAGAAATTACTATCCTCTTTCTACAAATGAAGAAATTTAAGCATGGCATGCCTGAGTGATTTTAGATCAATAAGCCAAGCTAGTCATGTCTTACCTGAATTTCTTTATTTGTGAAAAGGGGGTGATAATCTTGATTTTCTATCACTCCAAAGTTGTATTTGTAACATGGACTATGCCATGGGCACACAAAAAGTGTCTGATGATGTTAGTACTGCTGTAACAGAAGTTCAGCATTTATCTGAAGCAAGTCTAGTACAACTGTAATTTCTTTTCACTGAGACATCTACAGCAAAGAAAATTTTCCTACTTTGGACTTGGCTAAGTTCCCTTCCAAGCATTTAAATCTGTTTATCTCAGATTCAAATGCAATTTTATGTCAAGATTTTTTGCAGTGACAAAGTGACTCTATTCATGATTAGATTGTGAGCATCAACTTTTGGGTATGGCATTCAGGCAGGGTATATAATTTGGAGGCTCGGGAGTTTACCTGACTCGTTGAAATGTCTATTTTCCCAGGCTCAGTTATCTGTTGATAACACAAGACAGTTAAGACTTCACTTGCCCCAGTGGATTTACCTAGGATAGTCAACATTTGTTACTTCTACATGACTCTACTTGTTCATTCTATGGCGTGGTGTGGTGAAAAAGCATAGGAATTTATAGTCTAAAGATTTGGCCTTTAGTTCCAATTCAGCCACTTACTGTTAACCATGTAACTGTGGCAAGCCATCTGTCCTCTCAGAGCCTCAATTTTCTCTGCTATAAAATGCAAGTGAGGATACAAACCTTATATAGGTGCTAAAGGGATCAAATGGAATTGTACGTATAAGAACATTTTTTAAAATGTGAAGCACTACACGCATCTTTATTTTTAAAATAACTAATCTTTTTGTTACAAAAGCAATAAATGTTCACTATGGAACATTTTAGGGTATTAAGGTAAGCTGAAAAGGGAAAATAAAGATCACCCACCAAACTACCTCCTAGAGCAGTGGTTCTTAAACTTTAATATCACAATCCCTGGGAGGGCTTGTTAAAACACAGATTGTTGGACTGCACCCCCAGAGTTTCTGATTCAATGTGTCCAGGAAGAGGCTCCATAATTCGCATTTCTAACAGCTTCCCAGCTGGTGTTGATGCTGCTGATTTGGGAACTACTGACCTATCTTAAAACACTGATAACTTTTTCTGTGCACATATAGTATATCTTAAGTGTATATTTTTGTCTCTTTATTTGCTTTTATAAAAGAAAATATTTCACCCTATTGTGTCACCTACTTTTTTATTCAACCAAACCCTTTTTGCTCATTTATTTTTCAATATGTGGTACTTTGTGCAGCAGCTGAGCAGGCCGAGAAAGCAAGGAAGGAGATTGCCGACTATCTGGCTCCTGGGAAGGATGAACAAGCTCAGATCTGAGTAGAGCGCATTATCCGTGAAGACTACCTTGTGGAGGCCATGGACATCCTGGAACTGTACTGTCACCTACTGCTGGCTCGATTTAGCTTTATCCAGGCCACCAAGTGAAAGGGGTTGACAAATCATTCCTGTGTTAAGAACTTTGTCTCTAATTTTTGTAGGGAGAACTAGTCCTGTTCGAAGAGAATATGTCAGGCAAAGGAGCCATTTTTTTAAATTGTGGTAAATATATATCTAACAAAACATTTTCCATTTCAACATTTTTTTCATGTACGATTCAGCAACGTTAATTACGTTCATCATGTTGTTCAACCATCAGCACTATCCATATCCAAATTTTTCCATCACCCTTAACAGAAGCTCAGTGTCCCGTAACGAGTCCTCCTTCCTTCCTGCTGCCCACCCCTGTTAACCACTTTTAACTTTGATCTCTATATACTTGCCTATTCTAGCTATTTCATATACAAAAGACCCATTTTTTAAAACCAAATAATTATCTTTTTACCCTCCTGCATTATGAGAATATAGTATAAATTTATGGTCCATAAGTTGGAAAATATAGACCAAAAATCATTCATAATACCAAATCTGGAGATAAGCATTTTAATATATTCCCTTTCACTCTATCGCAAGAAATCTGTGAGAGCCGGAACTTGTTGGGACTGCCTTATTTTTTCCATGTCTTGAAAGTTTTCCACTTTTGACAGGATGCAGTCTTACCACTTTTCTATCATTTCATTTAATGGAAAATATTTGAGTTTTCCTCCTCTGACAGTTTTCCTCCTTACACAGCTTCCAGCTTTGGCAGGTTTTACTGTATAGGTATATCTATACGTATCTGTGTGACTGTAGGTGTGTGTGTGTATGTAAGTGTATACAGGTTTCCATTCTAATTCCAGTTTAAAAAAAATTATTTAACATTGTATTGTGAACATTGTCTATAGATCACCTTTGAAGTAGTGAGAAGAGGGAAACATAAAGCCCTGAGTTTCATAATTTTGTACTTTCCTTAGGGAACTGGATTCTGGTCTGGCTGAATCCGTGTTTACACTAATCTGGGCTGCTCCTTGACTCCAGTCAGAGGTGCCTGAGTTGAAAATAGTAAGTCTGACCAGTTTTAACCACCTGCACCATGATTGTAGGTAAAAATATACTAGTGTTACTTATTTGGAATTACAGGATTATTTGGAGAATCTTTTCTTCTCTTGAAGAATAACCAAAAGGTATTTCCTTTTGTTGGTATTTAAGTGAAAAATAAATACCTTTTTTTATGGCAATGGTAGAAAAAAAGAAATAAACCTTACCTCAAAAAAAAAAAAAAAATTGAAACTGAAGTTTTTTTTTTTTTTTTTAGGGGAGGGTGTCATAATTTATAACATGTTTAGAATTACAACTTTAAGTTTCATATTTAACAAATACTTAAAAATGAAGCAAAGCATTTGGGAGGGGTTGATGCTAAAAGAATGTGATTCCAATGAAATAAATTGGAAATGATTTTTGCTGTTTTTATTGTTCCTCGTCTAAAGTAAAATTGCCATAACTTGATGAATTTTTCCCTTTTTTCTTTCTTGGTGATGGTTTGCTGCAGGTATCTAATCAACTGTGTGCAAAGTATAGCCAAGAATATGGTCAACTGTGTCGAACCAATGACATTGGAACTGTTAGCTCTTGGGCAGCACCATTTCCAGAGACACGCGTTTTTCTAAACCAAGAAGTCTGGGAAAAGCTACATAAACTCAAAACATAGAATTTTGCACAGACTCAAAGATATTTAGAAATAAGTTTTTCATTGGAGGCAGAGCAACTTGGATAAAGGTCTTAGGCTAGGGAATTGAACTCAGAGCTTTAACAAAAAGCTACAGTCAAGAAAACTGAGTTAGTTTCTTTTTAAAGGAAGCATACATTTTCCTAAATGTAACTGGCCTAGTGACATGAAGAAAGTTAAACTTAGAAGTTTCAACCTGAGAACACTTTACATCATGACCACACATATGTAATTCTGACATTCAACTGAGACACAGAAATCTGGTCACAGATTTCTGTATCAGGCCGGTGGACATTCTGGTTCTTCAGGTTGTCCATTCTGATTGCTTAGTGCCCTTCTGCACTGGTTGTTAAATATGTTGAATATTGCCCCTAACATAATTCAAATGCTTATCACAGAATCAGAGTTCTTGATTCAGAATATTTTTTTCTTGTTTATTTTCTTCCTCTTAGTCTGTTTGGCTTGAGGTTTCTAGACCTCAGGATAGGGCTGCCCTGTGGTAGAAGTACTAATGAGAGGTCCTGTGGTACATTCACAAGCAGGACCACTCCTTATTGTTGCTAAATTATACTGCTTAAAAAAAAGTTACTGTATACATCTTAAACAACAGAGACTAGAAAGATGAAGAACAATATTCAGAGGCGAAAAGACCATCTAAGCTCTTTTTGTTGCTTATTTGGTAGGTATGTGTGTGACCAAATCTGCTGTGTTCTCTATTTTGCAGCTAATGTGTAAATTAAATGTGGACACTCTACCCCAAGCCCTAGTGGAACAATACCTGATAGAGATGGCTAAGAACTATAATGTGCCATATAAATCCACCGTTATGGTGAGTACTTTCAATAAGGGAGAACTAACTTACAGCTGAGATTTTTATTGCACACTAGAAGATGCCTTCTACTTAGGGATGTGGCTTCCAGAGTAGTTCTGGGAGAATTGTAAAGTTGGTGAAATTTTCTCCACCCACATACTGTTCCTAACACAGCTTGACTTCTGCTAATTATAAGATGACCCTTTTAAGTTGTTAGGAAAGGAACAAAAAGCAGAGATAAAGGTAACTAACGTTTTCAATCCAGAATTGTGTAAAACATTTTTTAGTTTTTAAAACCTCAACTATGTCCTGGGGATATTTTGTATTTTAATAAAGAGCTCTTGGAATAAAGGCTACTAGACCCAAAGTCACAAGGCAGTATTATTTAGTCCTTGTTAAGAGTCTAAGTTTAGTAGTGAGATGACCCACATTCAGATCCTAGCTTCACCATTTATTAACCATAAGACCTCAGGCAAGTGACTTACACTCTCAAAGACTCTGGACTGTAAAATTGGGGATAATAATAGTTTCTAGCTCATAAGTTTGTTGTGATAGTTAAGGGAGCTTATATAAGGAACTTAATGCAATGCCTGGCACATAGAAAATATCATCAAATTTTGCTGTTTATCATTATCATTATATCACAGAGTGGATTAAGCTTCCAAACTGTGGTTATGGATGGTTTTAGGGCAAGAATATTTTCTACCTAATGCCTCTCAAATAATTTCATGTGAGGAACTATATGTTTTAGTGATTTATAAGTCTATTTCTGATAACTTCTTTATAGAAGATGACCCTTGTACTCAGGTGTCAAACTTTGGCTTAGCGTGGCATGCTTAAAATGGAGCAGAAAGAGGAGTCTGTTCTACCCCCGGTGTTCCTATGGCGCTGTCTTCTAAATGCTGGTGTAGCATGTACTGTGCTGGATGATGGTTAAGGAGCATAGTTTTCTTTTCTGATGGTGTGTTCCTGATGGTTTCCTGATAGAGACTCTTTATTCCTTTTTCATACTGATGGTTTTTAAGTAGGGCACTGATCTTATGGGTAATATCCTTTATTTTGTGTGCCACTCTGCTATCTCGCTAAATGATCCCAAGGGATAGGCTTGGTTCTGGTTTTAAAGAGTGTCTCAGGGCGATAGTCTCAGGGAGTCCTCTGTTCTCTATTGTTGCAGTTTGTCTGGCTTTTATTCCTTTTTTATCTTTCAAAAAGCTATATGATGTATTGAAAAGTTACCTATTGTAAAAATTTTCACAGTACAGAAAGGGACTTTAGAGAAGTAAAAGCCACATAAAATTTTCCCAAGGACTCAGTCTGTGGACCTCCTCTCTTTCTTCCCTACTCTCTAGATGATTTCATCCAACCCCATGGTTTCCAATACCATCTTTATGGTGAGGACTTCCACATGTGTATCACTACTAAGGCTTCCTTCTGAACTCCAGACTCATGTATCCACCTGCCTTCTTGACATCTTCACTTGGATGTTTCAGAGGCATCTCACACTTGACATATCCAAAAATGTGCTCATGATATTCACCCCTTCTGAAAACTTACTCATTCTACAGTCTTTGCCATCTCAGTTAATGACAATTCTATGCTATGGCAAAAAATCTGGATGTCTTCTTGACCCTTCCCTTTCTCTCAACCCCTCTACTCCACAATCAATCTGTCAGCAAATTCCCGTTGACTTTATCTTTGACATATATCTAAAATTTTGCCACTTCTCACTATATTTACTGCTGTACGTTGTTCCAACCCGTAATGATCTCCTGCCTGATTATTGCAACAGCCTCTTCACTAGTTTTCCTGCTTTTAACCCTGCTCCCCATTAATTGATGCTCAATATAGCAGTCAGAGATCCTGTTAATACCTAAGTCAGATCATGTCACTTCTCTGCTTTGAAAGCCCTCCCATGGCTCTTTATTGCACCTAGAATAATAGCCCAAGTCTTTCCTATGACCAGTGAGGCTGTCCACACCACTTTCCCATCTTTCTCTGATCTCAGCCTCTCCACTCTCCCCCTTGTTTACTCTGCCTCAGCCAACTGGCCTCCTCACGCTTCCTCAAATGTATAAGGCACGCTCCATCTCAGAACCTTTGTACTTCTGGTTCCCTCTACTTCTGTAGATATCTGCTTGGTCTCTACCTCACTTCCTTCAGGTCTGTACTTAAATGTTCCCCTCACTCTAAGGTACTTCCTAGCCACCTTCTCTAAAATATCAACCTCCTCCTTCTTCTCTGCTTTATTTTTTTCTGTATAGCTTTCATCTCTATCTAGCATACTGTATAGTTTATTTCATTACCTTGTTTATTATGTCTCTCCCCTACCAGAATGTCATCTCCAAGAGGGCAAGGATTTTTGTCTGTTTTTGTCATTCTTTCAAACCACTGTGCCTGGCATATATTGGCATACATTAGGTGGCCCATAAATTTTTTTCTTTTTTTTTTTTATTGTATTTTAGATGAAGGTTTACAGAACAAATAGTTTCTCATTAAACAGACAGTACACATATTGTTTTATGACATCGGTTAAAAACTCCACGACATGTCAACCCTCTCCCTTCTAGACCTTGGAGGACCTTTTTTTTTTTTTTTTTTTTTTTTTTGTGGTGAAGATATACATAGCCAAAGTTACAGCCTTTCAAAAGTTTCTACATGTACAAATCAGTGACATCGATTACATTCTTCCAGTTGTGCTGCTATTCCCACTATCCTTTTCCAAATTATTCCATCACCATTATCTTCAACTCACCGCCCCCTAGGCTTCCCATTAAACCTTCTGCGTTGTTGTTGTCAGTTTGATCTCACATAGATAATTCTTTTTTTTTTTTTTTTTTTTTGTACCTTAGATGAAAGTTTGCAGAACAAATAGTTTCTGGCCCATAAATTTTGTAAAATGAATGGATAAATCCAGAGTTTGCCACTACTAAAGTTAGATACCACCACCCGTCTGTCACCACCCATTTGTCATACTGTGGTGGCTTGGGTGTTGCTATGATACTGGAAGTTATGTCAGTGGTATTTAAAATAGCAGTAGGGTCACCCATGGTGGACAGATTTCAGTGGCACTTACAAACTAAGACAGACTTGGAAGAAAGGCCTGGTGATCTACTTTTAAAAATTAACCAATGAAAACCTTGTGGATCACAACAGAACATTGTCCAACTCGCTTGCTGTGGACATGTCATCAGGAGGGATCAGTCACTAGAGTAGGACATGATGTTTAAGGACATCATGTTTGGTGAAGTAGAGGGCCAATGAGGATATGGGAAACTCTTCGTAAGATGGATTGGCACAATAAGCTGCAATGATGGACTTGAACATGCTAGCAATTGTGAGGATGATGCAGGACTGGGCAACATTTTGTTCTATTGTACATAGGGTTGCCATGAGTCAGTCAACTGCAGCAAACAATGACAACAACAAAGTTTTTTTTTTTTGACAGCAACGTTTGATAAACTTTCTTGTAGTCATCTCTATGCATATTTACGTGTAGCTCTTAATCACTGGTGTACTTTAGTGTCTGACCCCATAGATTCTCAATGTATAGTCATTGAAAGACAGAGAAAGAAGAAGTATGTGGGATAGAAAGCTTGAAGGTTGTTTTTAACTGTCATTTACTTACACTAGACTATAAGTTTCATGAGGCAGGGACCATGTCTCTTTGCTCACCATTTCTTCCCCAGTGCTTCCAAGAGTGCTTGGCATATAGTAGGTATGCAATAGACAAAGGTACAATAAATTGAGAACCCAATGTGATTCTTACCCTCTTGCATCAGGCTGAAGCCCCAGCAAACCCGGTCGGTACTGAATTTACCGAGGATGTCAAGAAAGATGCTCTTGGCAGGGGAGGTGATACTGTAGCTGGAACTGGTGATCCACTCGGGGCATCACCAACAGCTGCACCAGGGCTTTTGCCTGTGCTATCCCCACCCTCCTGTTTCTCATCTCTTCCTCTTGAAAGTCAGGTTAGTATGCATAGGGAACCTGAATCTGGGATGGGATTACAGGGAGTGCTAGAATGTATTTCTACCTGGGCCTTTGGAATGGTAAAATGATCTTTATGAAGTTTTTTAAGGCCAGGGGTATCTTTGCAATTATCTAGCTCATCAGCCTCTTGACAATACCACAGTATAGGCTGCAAAGAACATTTGTATGATCTGGACAAGTCTGAAAGTTTTTGATCTACAGTGATTTAGACTCATGTTTCAGATTTGTTCAATTTATACAGTTTTCTTTCGTGTTGCAAATAAAATCTTCTGATTTTATTAAACTGAATCGTCTTTCACAAGTAGTACCTCTACACCCAAAGACAAAGATTTCCTGGGTTCCTGTATGAAGCCACAAGTGACAGAAGAAGCAGACACATAATCACTCCTAAGGTTAATTTCTAGCAAGCATAAAAAAACAAAACTCTCCCAAACAAGAAGGAAATTTGACTGTGATAAAGTTAGCTTTAGTTAATTACAAGTTAATTTTAAGAAATATTTATTTAGAGCTTACTATGTGCAAAATGGAGCCCTGGTGGTGAAGTGGTTAAGAGCTCAGCTGCTACCCAAAATGTCAGCAGTTCAAATCTCCTTGGAAACCCCATGGGGCAGTTGTACTCTGTCCTATAGGGTTGCTATGAATCGGAATCAACTGTACGGCAATGGGTTTTTTTAATGTGCAAAATACACATTTGGAACACAAACCAATCACTTCCCAGTGATCTTTTTTTCTTTCAGAATGATGACTGTAAGAAGAATGATTTTGCTTCCTGCACTAATTCCTAGTAAGTAGAGGGAATGCTGGTGGAAGTTGGAATTGCTTGATAGTCATTGAAGATATTTGAGCTGTTATAAGACTGTTCCTCGACTGATGAGAGAAATTTATTAGTTATATACCAGAAGTACAGTGTGTTCTTTTATACTTAGTAGCTAATAGTCTTCAGTGTGAATAATATTTTGAAATGGAGTACGGACTTCCCAGTTTTCAGCAGATTCTAAAAATTATCAGCTCAATGTTAGCAGGAAAATAAATTCGTATCAGAGACCTCATCACTGGGAACTTGGTCTAGTGCAAATATACTGAGTTCCTGTGTTAAGCCTCTAATGTGAATAACTTTATTTGCCTAGAGTCCACCCAGGGACCCCCTGAAGTGGTAGGCAAAGTTTTGTGTATGTAGGGAGATGATCCATTGCCATCATGAAATCTCAAAGAGGTCTTTAACCCAAAAATGTTTTAAAATCACTACCACGCTACATCATCCTGGTACCTTCTGAAAAATTGTACCTTATTTAAGAGTCCAGATTGCCCTTGAAAAAGATTGTCAAAAAATGTAACTGCTACCACCACCATTTCCGTAATGGAAGAAATGTCCAGGTTTCCAGGCATTGTCTATGCTGTACTCTCAAATGCAATTAGCCCTACTGTCTTTGAGACTGGGTTTTCTGGAGTAATGCTTTGTTGTCACTTTTAATTACATTTATTGAAATGAATAGGTCCAGGACTCAGCCCCCAAACTTTTCGAAAGTCAGAATCTAGAACCAAGATGGGTTTTGATAACTTTATGCTGCCTGATTAGCCGGATGTAAAACTTAAAGCAAGCCCATCCATTGACCCTTATGATTCTGAAGAGGTTGACTTTGAAGATTGAAACGGGAGACTTGAAATGCTAAGAAAACCCACATAATCCCTTAGTCTTGGATTGAGTATTTGCCTGGGAATCAGGGCTCCTGGGCACAAATGAACATGACCATTTGTGTGCAGGTCTCAAATTTCCTCATTCACATTCTCTTCCATCTCTTAAATTCTATGGTTCTCTGCCTACTGTAATAATGTGTGTGTGTGTGTGTGTGTGTGTGTGTGCGCGCGCGCGCACATGCACATATAGTTATTTCTGCCCCTTAAATTCTATAATTCTTACATGCAGATTTCTGACCTATGGAATTTTATGAATTGTATTCAATAAATTTTAGTTTTTCTTCAATTATTATTTCTCCCATAATTTTCTCTTTTTTTCCCAGGGAGGCAGTATTTATTTAAATCTCACCCCTACACTTACTAGCTTTGTAAGCCTTTTGGCAAATGTGTCAAATGTGTGTGAGAGAGCTAGAAAGTTAGAGGAATATCTTTTTTTTAAAAAAAAAAAAAAAGACTATCTTAAAGAAAGGAAGTGTAAACACTGAGAGCAAATGAAAGAAGTATTTCCAGGAAATAAGTGGAATCCTGTATGCCTGGGTTCAAATTTAGACTCTGCCTCTTCCTAGCTCTGTGCCTCTTTTTTATCATCTGTAAAATGGGGACAATAATAATGAGGATTAAAAGAAATAATATATGTAAAGCTCCTTAGCACTTAGTAGGTACTCAGTAAATAGTTTTCTGTTCCGTTTCTATTATTTGCTATGTTCTAATGCATTAAATATTAGTTATTCTATGAGACTAATACCTGTGTTTTATTGACTATGCAAAGGCATTCGACTGTGTGGATCATAACAAATTATGGATAACATTAAGAAGAATGTGAATTCCAGAACACTTAATTGTGCTCATGAGGAACCTGTACATAGACCAAGAGGCAGTCTTTCAAACAGAACAAGGGGATACTGTGTGGTTTAAAGTCAGGAAAGGTGTGTGTCAGGATTGTATCCTTTCACCATGCTTATTCAATCTGTATGCTGAGCAAATAACCCAAGAAGCTGGACTATATGAAGAAGAATGTGGCATCAGGATTGGAGGAAGACTCATTAGCAACCTGTGATATGCAGATAACACAACCTTGCTTGCTGAAAGTGAAGAGGACTTGAAGCACTTACTGCTGAAGATCAAAAACTATAGCCTTCAGCATGGATTATTCCTCAACATAAAGAAAACAAAAATCCTCACAACTGGACCAATAAGCAACATCATGATAAATGGAGAAAAGATTGAATTTGTCAAGGATTTCATTTTACTTGGATCCACAATCAATGCCCATGGAAACAGCAGTCAAGAAATCAGACAACGTATTGCATTGGGCAAATCTGCTGCAAAAGACTTCTTTAAAGTGTTGAAAAGCAAAGATGTCACTTTGAGCAGTGTCTTCGACTGGCTTCTCTAGAGAAGCAAAACCAGTAAAGTATATAAATATGTAGATAGAGATGTGTATCAAAGAAATGGCTCAAACAATTGTAGAAACTAGAACTCCTAAGTCCGTGGGTCAGGATAGAGGCCTCTCCTGACTCACATAGCCACAGGGGCTGGCGAACCCAAGATCGGCAGGTCAGACAGCAGGGCTTTTGTTCACAGGCTGCAAAGACTGATGAATCCCAAGATTGGCAGGCAAGACCACAGGTAAGCTGCTAGCTCAAGTCCCTAGAACTGGAGGTCAGAGGAACAGGAGCTAGCTACAGGAACTGGAGTGAGCAAAAGCCTTGCCAGAAAGTCCACTTATATTCGATCCAGGCCACACCCCCAAGGAAACTCCCTTTCAACTGATTGGCTACTCATAGCAGATCCCATCATGGAGGTGATCACATTATATCAAATCTCATTGTGGAAGTGATCACATCATCGTATGACCACCAAACTACATCATAACTGCCAAACCACTGAGAATCATGGCCTAGCCAAATAGACATAAAACCTTAATGATCATAAGGACTAAGGTGTGCCTGACCCAAACCATGATATTTTCAATCAGTTTGTATGCATGTGAAAGTTGGACAATGACTAAGGAAGACAGAAGAAGAATTGATGCCTTTGAATTATGATGTTGGTGAAGAATATTTGAATATGCCATGAACTGTCAAGAAGAATGAACAAGTGTGTCTTATAAGAAGTACAGCCAGAGTGCTCCTTGGAAGTGAGGATGTTGAGATTTTATCCACGTACTTGGACATGTTATCAGGAGGGACCAGTCCTTAGAGAAGCACATCATGCTTGGTAAGGTAGAGGGTCAGTGAACAAGAGGAAGACCCATGATGAGATGGATTGACACAGTGGCTGCAACAATGGTCTCAAACGTAGCAACAATTGGATGGCACAGGACCGGGCAGTGCTTCCTTCTCTTGTACGTAGGGTCACTGTGAATCGGAACCTACTTAACAGCACCTAACAATGACAACAGTGAGACTGAAGAAAGTAAAGACTGAGAAAATAAGATGGCCAGATTAATTTTTTATGATGCAGTTATTGGTTATGCTAAGTATTTATTTCAAAATTCTATTTTATGTGTCCAAGAGGATTTACGTTGCCCCCTTTGCATCTGAGAAAGTGATACCTGTAAACGATTTTCGCTCTTTAAAAAATCAGTTTGATCTTGAATGTTTCATTCTAGGATCCCTCCTGCCCAGCCCCAATAAAAAAAACAGTTTGTTCAAAGAATATAGGGTTAGAGGGAGGCTCTTCCAAATCCAGGACCAGGGACCCTGCCTAGCAAGCTGGCAGCCCCTCCTCAGGAGTAAGGCATCTCCTACTGGCACTTGCTCGAGTCCTAGGCCATCCTCTGGTATATGTGAGTGGCTTGGCAGAGAAGGAGTTTGGTATTCCCTGAGCTGGGCACCAGAGACTGGCTGCTGCGGTTACTTCAGATGTCCCAACAGTTCTTGGACTTCCTGGGCTAATTTTAAAGCAACTGTAGGACTGATTTTAGAGGCACAAGGATGGGGCAATGCACCTAAAGGAAAATGGAAACAATTTACCATGGATCCTTCTAGGTAAATGATGGTGCCCACCCCACATTAAGGAAATTACTAAGTAGACAACAATGAGTCAGAAGTCCTGCTCTGTTTCTGGATGGCTCATACTCTGGGGCCCTCAGTTTTGTCTTTCCTAGCAAGAGATTGGTATGATTTCCTAAAGTTGGGGTTTCTGAGTTGATTGCAGTCTGAAACCTGGTGATATTTTTTACTCCAAAGGTGCCAACATACTGCAGAATCATTTACAAACCAATTGTAACCACTATACAAAAAAAAAAAAAAAATATATATGTATATGTTACGACCTAGAACATCACTGGTGGCACTTGGGGCTGCCTCTTAAAGCCTCTCTAGAGCAAAGAAGGAGCTTTGCTGAATCTCATATCCTCTGGGCTTTGGTGTTCACTTTGAGGGAACACATATTTCTTAATGCTCTTGGGAGATGGTCAAAGAATGTATGGAGTTGGCTATTGGAATTTTAATTTTCACATTATTCCTGGCTTTTGTCATAACTGAACGATTAATTTGTAAGCATTTTTCTCGGGTCAGGATAAATTGTGATTACAGGCCATGTTTAAAAGAGTTGTAAAAATGCTTTTTGTGAAAACCTTACATAAACAAAAGCAGAGGGACTATTTATAGATTCGGGTGACTCAAATGATAACAAAACAAGCCCGTGGAGCTGCCTCTTTGACTTACATCACTGTATTTCCTGCAGAGTTGTGCTCCCTCTTCAGTTTCCCTTCTGGGCTGAAGTCTCTGGCATGTGGAGAGGCAGGAAGAGTTCCTTGTGAAAGATGCTGACCGCATTTCTGGAGAGACAGCTTTCCTCTCTGCTGTAAAGGTCATACGGCTTCAGCTGCTGATACTAATGAGTCATTTAAGAACTCCAGTGCATCCCTAAGCCCAAGAGAGAGACCCCTCTCTGGTACCACAGATTCCAACAGACATGCTATGTTTTCCAAAAGTCCTCTTTCACTGCTCTGACTTCCAGTGAGCTCTCATTTTTCTTCTCTTTTTGTACTAGAATTTACTAATCTGCTGAGTAATAGTATTGCTGATATATATATTTGGAATTTGTGGATTTAAAAAAATCTAATTTTCCCCAGTGAGATTATAATTTTCTGGGTGGTAGGGATAGCCTCGTTTGAAATGTCACTTATAGATTCTGGTATATCCAAGACAGTGTGGTGTAGTGGAAAGAATCAGGCAGCATATTCATTGAAATAATTACTATTTGGCAGGTACTTGGCTAGAAAGCATATTCAAAGTTGGAAGGTCTAGATTGAGTCCAGTCTCTGCTGTATGAAAGTGTGATAAATCATTTCATTTGTCTGAGCCTCTGTTTCCTCCTCTCTAAAATGGGGATGATGATGTTTGCTCTAAAGAGAGCTAATAGTTACTGAGCTCTTACTGTTCACCAGCCACTGTTCTAAGTGCTTTAAGTGTATCAGCTCATTTAATTATTACACTAGCTTAAAGATGCTGATGAGGATAGAGGCTCAGAGATGTTAAGTAGCTTTCACAAGGATGAGTGGAGGAATACAATTTTAAGCCCAGGCAGTCTAGTGCCAGAAACTCATGTTCTTAACCACTATGCTATAGTGCCCACGTGGTTTACAAGCCCATGGTGGATGAGGAGCAAATGAGTGAGTATATGAAGATATTTCTGTAAACTGCAAGACACTGTATGTTTATGCTACTATTACTTATGGTTGTTGTTGTTGTGTGCTATCAAGTTTATCCCAACTCATAGTATGTTTATGCTACTATTACTTATGGTTGTTGTTGTGTGCTATCAAGTTTATCCCAACTCATAGCGACCCTATAGGACAGAGTGGAACTGCCCTGTAGGGTTTCCTAGGCTGTAGGCAGACAATAAATGCTTTAGTAGAATTGTGAGGTAACAAAGTTTCTAAACTTACATTCTCATCATGCTTTATACTTTTCAAAGTGCTTTCACACACTTGACCTCTTCTGGACAACCCCAAACCCAAACCCATTGCCACTGAGTTGATTCCGACTGAGAGCGACCCTATAGGATGGAGTGGACCTGCCCCATAAGGTTTGCAAGGAGTGACTGGTGGATTCAAACTGCCGACCTTTTGGTAAGCAGCTGAACTCTTAACCACTGTGCAACCTCTTTAAATCTATTTTTGAACAGGGCAAGCTATAACCCGGAGATGCTGAATGTCTTGGAAGTTACTTAAACTGAGCCACGACTGGAACCCAAGTGGTCTGACTCCTGGTCAATTCTTTTTCAGTTGTTGTTGTTGTTTGTTAACTTGAAACATATACGTTATCAATAACGAACAAAATCATAAAAATAATGACCTTTTCTCCCAGCCATTCTCTACTCCCAGAAGTTTGTTAAATCTTTTCAGGCTGTTGCTGTTTTAAAAAGAAAAATAATCTTTAGTGTTTGGATCTGAAAAACTGCACTATCATAAGGACTTTTTTTCGAGTGTAAATGTCTGTTTTTTCCCCCAACTATAAAAGTACAGTATGCTTGATGCAAAACAAAAACAGCAAAAAAAAAAAAAAAAAAGTAAAAATCATCTATAACCCTACCACCCCAAAATAACCATTTTTATATCTTAGTTTTATCCTTCAGACTTCTTTCTATGCATATATAGTTTTTACAAGCTCATTTTGTAATACTTTTTTTGTAATATTATTTTAAAAATTTGCCATATGATAAAGATAGAGCAATAGTTTCATTTTCATTGGCAACATAATATTCCATTTTATGGATGTTCTGTAATTTATTTATCTGGAATTAGGGATTATATTTGAGAAGATGTTGTATAAACTTTCCCAGACTTTGATCACTGCCCAGGGAAACCAAAGATCCTGGGATGATGAAGACCACGTTATATACTGGGTCAAGTGCTTTCAATTTTCAGTTGCATGAGGGAGGGGTTCGGTAATTATAAATATTGAGAAATATAAGTAAAAAAAAAAATACATGGAGGGGTTTCCATTTTATAATGTCTGCCATCGTATCTTTAATGCTCTGCCATTTGGCATGTAGAATAAAGCACCTTCCTTCCTTAACAGCTGTACCTCAAAGGAACCCGCGTATGGCATATGGTGTTCTTGCTGGGGAGGAGACAGGAGGGAGTGCTGAATTCCATAAGCATTTCACTCCTGGAACTGTTTGCTCTGGGTCAAGTCCACCCTGAGTGTGTATGTGTTTGTGCAGGGAGCGGGGAGATGACGGGAGGGTACTGTTTCCTAATTTGCGGGATAAGAGCCCTGGTGTTGCAGTGGTTAAGCGTTGGGCTGCTAGCCAAAGGTTCCAATCCATTAGCCACTCCTTGGAAACTCTATGAGGCAGTTCTACTCTGTCCTATAGGGTCGCTGTCAGTCGGAATCGACTCGACAGCAACGGATTATGTTTTTTCATAGTATGTTAGGACTACAGCGGCAGAGAGGAGAAAGGAGGTGCGGATCCTTAGGCAAGTCAGTGTCTTTGAGTCTCAGTCTCCTTACTTATACAACTAAATTACTTACACTTACCCAGTCTGAATCAGGCGGTTGTCGGAAAGGCCAAATTATATATACATACGAAAGTGCTTTGTTAACAATGTGATACTGATATTTAATAATAGTAAAAGATAATTAACATTATTACTATTTCAGCCACCTTGCATGATCCAGTAGATTAAGGACAAAATTGTACAGGTAGGCTACCTAGTTCATTTTTTGCAGTGTTTTGAATTCCCTGAAAATGGTCGCCTAAGGAAAAAAAAAATACAAACTCTTGCCAATGACACTCAGGTCCTAAACTCAATATTTGTGATTAGTTCCGTTCACTGCGGCATCCAGCCTGGTGCTATGCTTTATTCACTTTTGAGGGTACTTTATCACCAATCTAACTGAAGAATTTTAGTTTAGTCTTTCCTTTAAATGGGACAAGATATCATGACATTCTTTATGTTCACATGGAAAATCTTGGCCAGGTGTTAGTAATTCACTATTTATCAAGCTAGGAATTGTCTGGTTAGGCTTTCTATGGTTCAGGTCATTAGTTCATGAAGACATTCACAGAAAGCCCACTCTGGAAGGCTTTTACTTCATCACTAGTCCAATCCCTTTTTTTACGTAAGACGAAAGTGATGCCCACAGACTTTAAATCACTTGTCCAATGCAGGGAGTTGAATGGTGGTACTGTGTCATCCTTTAACTCTTTTCATGCAAAAACGATCTGAAGGAGTTCGGGATTTCGGTGGATTAAGATTTGGTTCGGCATTCTCCACCCTTTACCTCCCTCGCCTTTCTCACTTCCTCTGCTACTTTATCTAGCCCCGCCCCCTTCAGGTGGCCTCCACTGCTTCCTGGTAGCCCAGCCCCCGCAAGCGGAACCAATGTCCATCAGCTCCGGGGTCGGCCGGATCTTTCTTGCTCAGACTCATCGCTGCGGTGACTCGGCAGCAGCGTCTCGCGTCATCAGTGACAGCCTCGAACCTTGCTACGCTTTGCGTCGCTCTGCCAGGGGCAGTTGCTTCCTCCGTGGCAAATAGTCCTCGACGGGGTCGGGATTCTTGGATAATAGGAGAGGAGAGGCACGGGAAGTTGCAGTTAGAGGGTGCAGAATCGATAAGGAGAGGAGGATAGGAACCCGAAGTTTATGCAATAGTGTGTAAAGTTAGTTAAAAACTCCCTCCTTCCTAAGGATCCCTCCGCCTACAGTAGCGGTGGTGAGGCGAGGAAGCCGCCATTTTGGATGTTCGGTTCCTGCTGGCACTGCTGCCACCGCCCCCGGAGCTGCTGGTTTCATTCGAGGTTTCGGGCCGGTGAGTGTCACTCGCGGCGCAGGGAGCATGTTGCTTCTTTTGCTTAGCGGCTGCTGCGACCGCTCGACCGGAAGCTTCCTGTCAACTCCAGGGGTCCGGTTCCAGGCTGTGGGGGGTGAGGAGACGACAGAGGCTGGGCCAGGAGGGGCCCGGAATCCCAAGGGCTGCTCTGACTTCTCGAGGGCCGCCGCTGAGGCATCGGAGCGGGTGGCTCCGCGCGCGGCGGCATTCCAGCTGTGGTCTTGTCGGACCGGTGTGGGCTTCCTTGAAGCTATTGACTTTCTCAGGCTGCGATCTTCCTTTGAGGGCTCATTCAGGGAGCCTGGGGTTTAGCGGGGCGGGCCCCATCCCGCGTGTCTTCACTGAGCCACGTATCAGCGTTCTTGTATCTGTACCCGGGTCAGGTCTCTCACAGAACTCTCAGCATATTCAAATATTCAGTTAATCCTTGTCTGTCCCTGCAGTGCCGTCCTCACTGAACCGCATGCACATCGGCCTCGCCTTCCTCTAACCTTCCGACCGCGACCGACTTCTTTCTCAAGTCTCCGTTTTACGGTTTTTTTTTTTTTTTTTTTTTAAACTCACCTGCGAGTATACCGATTACCCGTAACTCAGACTCCTGGTCTTGCGGACGTCAGTTTTTAATAATACTCCCCATCTTTCTGACTGCCTGAAAGAGTTGGAACGGTTGGTTGATCTGTTACGGCTTCGTGTAGAAGATTAGTCAAATCACCGGCTCAAAGTGTACTTCAGTAGTAAATGTTTATAAAGCAAATTAAGTGGCTTTTTTGGTGTGTGTGTGGGGGGTGTCAGATATTTGTGGATTACCCTCCTTTGCTGAGCACTTAGCTTTTTGGTGCTTGTTGACATTTGTATATTTTTCTTGGTGTTACATATACCTGGGCATGAAAAGCTGCCTATGAAGAAAAATATTAATCTGACGTACTTAGAAAGGAGTAACTTTTTTGGCTGCTGTAGGGATTAGTCAACAGAAGGGAGGAGTGAGTGAAAATTTCTTAGTGATCTTAACTTCCAAGTGTTTTGTGCAGAAGTGGTCTTTCTGTCTGATCATAGAGTGATTCATTGGCTTCTCTTTTTCCTCTCTGTTGTGAAAAGAAAAATTAGTCAATTAAAAAATACTTGTATTGACTTCTTGTGTTGGGTTTTCTCAGGATAGTTGGGTTTTAAACATAACTTCAGCTGTTCTCAATATATGTCTTAGCTTTTGTTTTGAAAAATATGGACCTTTGGGATACCTATAATCTCACTACTTTTATCCTGCGTCTAAAATATGTTTGCAGTGTAGCATCCGTGAATAAAAGCATTTCACAGCAACTGACTTATTATTTCCTACATCTAAAGTTAGGCGGGCCTGATTCAATCATCCCCATTTCACATCTCAACTTGGATTTTCGTATCTGTAAAAGAGAGAAGTTATTTGAGATCCCAGTCTAGTGACTTCTGAAATTTGAATTTATAACTTGAATTGAGTCACATTTTTAATACCTCTAATGTATGTATTCACCCCTATTTCACATCTCAGCTTGGGTTTTCACATTTGTAAAAGAGATAACTGACATGTGGTCACAGTCTAGTGACTGCTGAAATTTGAGTTTATGACTTGAACTGAGTCAAATTTTTTTAATACTTCTAATATATGTATTTAATATCTCTTATGTATAAGTGGAACCCTGGTGGCACAGTGGTTAAGAGCTCGGCTACTAACCAAAAGGTCAGCAGTTCAAATCCACCAGCCACTCCTTGGAAGCCTTGTGGGGTAGTTCTCCTCTGTCCTGTAGGGTTGCTGTGAGTTGGAATCGACTTGACAGCAACGAGTTTGGGTTTTTTTTTTTTTTTTTAAATGTATAAGTGCATTATTCTTACCAAGTTATTGAAATGAGACTAGAGATAAACTGCGCAGTTCGCATGATGCCTCGGTAGAGTACTGAATGTTTTCATTGTAAAGACTCAGTGGTCTTACTAACTTATTTTAAGGAAAATTTTGAGAGATGTGTTAGTTACTAATAGATTATCAGTGAGTTCTGTTAGTGTTTGTGTATTTACTCTAAACCTATGGCATCTTCTCTTATAAATTAAAGGAACTGTCAAACACTGGTCACCTATGGAATGCTCACTTCTTCACTAAGTGTCCCTTCATAGATTCTCCTAAAATATCCTATTTCTGAGTTATACTTTTAAAACAAAGTATTATAAGAACTATCAGGTGTTTTTTGACTATGGTTTAATATACTGGTATTTAAACATAATTCATTCTTAGGGGATTTGTATTCAGTTGAAGAAAGTGTCCTTTTGCCTTGCAAATTTATAAGCAGAGTGCTATTTAGTGCACCACTGATTGATCAGCATATACCTGAATGTCTGCTTTGTCCAAGGCTGTTGGGATTACACTTGAAATTAACATTAATATTTAGGAAACCTCAATTCATTTTCTTTTGGGAGCGGTTTCTTGTTCTTTTGATTTTTTTTTCACTGACACAAAGTTCTAGGTTTGGTGGCAAATTTTAGAGTGAAACTAAAGTACAAAAATTGTCAGCAGTGCCTTGGTGATAATATTCCAGTATTTAAAAAGTCTTGACAATCAATGATATATTTTAAAAGAAGGTTTTTTTATGACTTATAAAAAGTCTTTAACTTATACAAAATTTAAAAAGTTGAATGATTGTTTTCCAAAACCACTAAGATTATTTTTAATTAAAAAAATTGAATTGGGAAACTACATACCAAAACAGATTGTTGAGATGCTTAATCCCCGTTTTGTGTTTGGTGAGGATTTTCAAACTTTGTGTATACAGTAGGGCTTAATTAATATCAAAATTTATTAACGCTCAGATTTAGCTTCAGAAAATCTAAAACTATTACCTATCTTCAAACTGCAACAACTTGTTTAACTATTTTAGGTGCTTTAATCTTTCTTTGCTTTATGAATTGTTTTCAGTTCTTGATTTTGGCTTTCTTTCATCTCTTGTTGCTTTTATTCACTTTCTTTCATATAGGATAGTATGATATTTAAAGTAGTAAGCAATTTTAAAATGAAGAGAACATATAGATTTATATAACTTCTCGTATTTCCTGGCTATAGCTGTTGAAAATCATGTTTGTCAAAATGTCTATATTAGGATTTTTCGAGTTTCCTTTTTTTTGTAGGAAATTTTATTTCTATGAAGGCAGGAAAGAGAAAGGGGAAAAAAGTGTAATTTCTACCTTGAAAATTCATGTAAGGTTTTTTTCTTCATTGAAGGAGTAACACAAAACAATTTGGCGTAAGTTCTGGTTGCTAGAATACTCTCCTGTCAAAAAGTTTGAAGAGTCCAGAAGTGATAATAGCCACACTTGCCAAACTTGTTGAGTTGCAGTAACTGAAACTTTAGTATAAAAGGTCATTTATGATAATATGATTGAACTGAGAAATGCTTTTTTCCCTAGGTACTTGGAAGTTTTGCTTTGTTTAGCCTACTTGGATCATTGGAGAGATAAAGTTAATAAATCATAAATATTGTCAATGAAAAATTAAATAGGCTTAGAAGAAAAAAATCTTAGTTTTTTTAAAGATGGGTAAAATAGACGTGGCCTTTGTACTTTATGAATAGTAAAGACATTTTAAAGGCAAGTAATTTTTATCCCCCTTTCTCTGTTTTTACAGTATAACAGTCACAGTATAAGCTGATAAACAGTTGCTTTGGTAACTTCAACTTGCTTATTGTATCTGGTTTGTATTTGTGTTGTACTGAGTTTCCCGCTTCCAAGGCTTTTAATCTTATCTGTCTTTAAGTTAATGCTTTGGATTCTTAGGAATAACAAATAGGAGAAAGACGTGAACTTAGATCTTAGGAACTGTGAAATAACTTCTGGTATTCTACTTAGAAGCCTTTGGGTTAAAGTTAAGACTGTTACAGAATAAGTAGATGTACAATATTTGCTTTTAAGAGCCTGCTTTTATAAATGATCCTACAGTTGTATAGCTCAAAATTTAAGCAGTTTCATTGGTGTTTCTACATCTAAATTTAGTGAAGCTATTTACTAAACCTCACTATTAGAAAACTATTCAGTTACAAGCTGAAGAAAAAGGAAGGGAAGTTAATTCTTACAGTACTTTTTTTTTGGGGGGGGGGCAGTCTGCACAGAAGATTTGGTTCCCTTTCCATTTTTTGAAAAATATGAAAACATCAAACTTTAAAAATATGGTGAAAATATTGATTTGAGATAGCTGGTTGGGAATATGACCTGAAAATAGGCACATTTTACAGAGTTAATTGAATCTTTGTAGATAGTCTTTTGGTATGATTATTGAAGGAAAAAACTTTATTGAAGAAGAAAAGAGCCTCCGTTTCTGATAGAACACTAAAACAGAAAACATTTCTGATGTATTGAATATGTATTTAATTTGTTTCTACTGGTGAGGGCATGGCCTCTGTATTTTCTTTAGAAACTTTCCCTGACAAAAGCTTAATAAATAGTGTTGGTTGTTTAAGAAAATAGAACAAGGAAGTAGCTTACACTTTGATTTTACTAGCATTTGGTTGTATTGTTTTTATTTACACACACTGAACTTCTGCTGTTCCTTGACTATTCCATGTTCTTTCCTTCTTTCTCATTGTACAGGTTCTACCTATACCTGGAATGCTTTCCTTTTTCCCTTTCACCTAGTGAACTTTTTTTTCCTTCCTCTGTACCCTGAGGCAAAGGGGTGTAGCACTTTTTTTTAGTATTTGTTGAATCGTCGTTTTTCCTTGAGTGTCTAGAGGACAAAAACTGTCTTAATTTCTTATGATATTTCTAGTACATAGCAAAGGAGCCCTGGTGATACAGTGGTTAAGTACTTGGCTGCTAACTGAAAGGTCAGTGGTTTGAACCCACCAGCTGCTCCTTGGGAGAAAGATGTGGCAGTATACTTTCATAAAGATTACAGCCTTGGAAACCGTATGGGGTAGTTCTGCTTTGTCCTGTCACAATGAGTCAGAGTTCACTCGACAGCAACAGATATTTTAGTACATAGCACAGTGCCTGGCACTTAGTACTCACTTGGCAAAATAGATGATATGATTGAAAATAACGTGGAGAAATTGTTCAGATACTCAGGCATGCTATAATTGGTCAATGTTAGAGCCAAAAATAATTCGGGGTCCTGACTGAGTTATGGGACTCTACTATAGGTCATTTACTTGTGGCTGGTAGAGTCGAAATCAGTGAAGTTTATTTTCAGGTTTAGAAAACATACAAAACCTTGTCTCCAAGTCTTTGAAAATATTAGAGTATTTAGTTGTTTAGTTCAGAAACTGACATTATCTTTTTCTCTTTGTGATTTACTCAAGCTCTTACGCAGAAGCTTTAAGTGGTAGCCAAGAAATGTGGTTCTTCCTAATTTGCATATTCCTCTAATGCCTTTGAGCATCTTTTCATGTGCTAATTGGCTGTTTGTATATCTTCTTTGATGATCTATTCAAGTCCTTCGCCCTTTTTTTTTTTTTCCTGTTCATTTGCCAGAATTTATTTGTAATTCCAAAATCAGTACTTTGCAACGGTTTAGTGGTCATTTGTGGAGCAGTGAAAAATTTGAGTCCCCTGTAGCACCTGTGGAAGCCCTGGTGGTATAGTGGTTAAGTGCTACAGCTGCTAACCAAAAGGTCGGCAGTTTGAATCCACCAGGCACACCTTGGAAACTCTATGGGGCAGTTCTGCTCTGTCCTATAGGGTCACTATGAGTCGGAATTGACTCGATGGCAACAGTTTGGTAGCACACGTTCCTAGCTAAGATTGAGCAAGGCAGCATTCTGCCTTCTTGTTTTGGCTCCCATACTGTAAACAAGTGTCCTTTTTTCAGTCTATTTAGTGCCATATTTATCGTATTTTTGTTGGTGATTTTCTTGTTTAAAATGGTCCCCAAGCATGTTGCTGAAGTGCTGTCTCGAGTTCTTAAGTGTGGCTTATGGAGATAAGCTTCCTTCAGGTATGAGGTATAGTGCTGTTTGTTGTGAGTTCAGTGTTAATCAACAGGATATATTAAATGTCTTTAAGCAGAAACACGTATAATACAAGGTTATATATTGATTGGTTGATGAAAATGTGGCCAGACACTCACAGAAACCTAACCCTGTATTTCCAATAGAGCAGTGGTTCAGTATTCACTAGTTAGTTCAGTGTTCCCAGTGACTTCAGAACATAACTACTATGAATCAGCCACAATTTGTCCAGGTCCATTTTTCCTTTGCCCCTTATTTTGATTGCGTTGTTTGTCTTTTTGTTGTTGAGTTGTAGTTCTTTGTATATTCTGGATATAAACCTTTATCAATATATGATTCCCAAACATTTTCTCCCATTGTGTAGGTTGTCTCTTTACTTCGTTGATAAAGTCTTTTGATGCACGAAAGTTTTTAATTTTCATGAAGCCTAATGTATCTGTTATCTCTTTTGTTGCTCATACCTTTGATGTCATGTCTAAAATCCATTCTTGAAAACTAGGTCTCGAAGTTTTACTCCTTTGTTTTGTTCTAACAGTTTTATGGTTTTAAGTTGTTGGTACATTTTGAGTTAATTTTCATATATTATGTGAGGTATGGGTCCATCTCCATTCTTTTGCCTGTGAAAATCCGGTTGTCCCAGCACCATTTATTGAAGAGACTTCTTTTCCCGTTGAAGGCACTTAGTACCCTTACCGAAAATCAGTTGACCGTAGATGTATGGGTTTATTTCTGGACTCCCGATTCTATTCCATCGGTCTATATGTCTGTTGTTATACCAGAACCAGGCTGTTTTGATTACTGAAGCTTTATAGTACGTTTTGAAATTGGGAAGTGTGAGTCCTCCTACTTTGTTCTTGTTTTTCAGAATTGCTCTGGCTGTTCAGGGCCTCTTAAATTCCATATAAGTTTGAGGATTGGCTTTTCCATTTCTGCAAAGAAGGCTTTTGGAATTTTGGTAGGGATTGCATTGAATCTATATCACTTTGGGTAGTATTGACATCTTAACAATATTAAGTCTTCCAATCCATGAACACGGAATGTCCTTCCATTAATTTAAGTCTTGAATTTCTTTCAGCAATGTTTTATAGTTTTCAATGGGCAAATCTTTCACCTCCCTGGTGAAATTTATTCTTAGGTATTCTTTTAAATGCTATTGTAAATGGAATTTTTTAAAAAAATTTCTTTTTCAGATTGCTCATTGCTGATGTATAGAAACCCAACTGATTTGTGTTGACCTTGTACCCTACTACTTTGCTGAATTCATTTAGTATTAGCTGTAGTAGCTTTATTGTGGATTCTTTGGGATTTTCTGCATATAGAATAATGTCATCTGCAAAAAGGGATAGTTTTACTTCTTCCTTCACAGTTTGGGTACCTTTTACGTCTTTTTTTTGCCTAGTTGCTCAGACTAGGACTTCTAGTACAATATTGAATAGAGTAGTTAGAGTGGACATCCTTGTCTAGTTTCTGATCTTAGGGGGAAAGCTCTCAGTCTTTCCCCATTGGGTATGATGTTCCAGTCCAGTCCAGTTGCCATCAAGTTGATTCCGACTCATGCCAACCTTATGTGTGTCAGTATGGGTTTTCCATAAATGCCCTTTATCAGATGGAGAAATTTTCCTTCTATTCCTAGCTGAGTGTTTTTAATAATGAAATATCATGAAAACGTGTTGGTTTTTATGAAATGCCTTTTCTGTTTCAATTGAAATGATAGTGGTTCTTTTCCTTTGTTCTGTTACTGTGGTATATAACATTGATTGATTTTCTGATGTTGAACTCTAGTATGTAATTCTTTAAGCTGAGGAAACCAATAGTAGGTAGTCTTTTTCCCAACAATGAAAATATGTTGATAATGATTTGTTACTGCCTCTCCCCTTATGTTTGGATAATCTACTTTTACAGTTCTGAGGTTTTTTTTTTTTAATCTTTTAAATTTACAAAATAATAACTCCATTTTAATAAGTGAAAAAATCTAAAGATATACGAGATCAAAAGGGCAACATTTCCCAAAAGCAGAGAAGGCAGGAAGGAGCAGAACATCAGGACGAAAGGAAACAGGGAACCTAGGATGGAAATGGGGAGAGTGTTGACACATTGTAGGGAATGAAACCAATGTCATGAAACACTTTAGGTACATACTATCGAATGGGAAACTAATTTGTTCTGTAAACTTTCCGCTAATGCACAGTAAAAAAAATTTTAAAAAATCTGAAGATATACTTTTAAAAAGTTATTTATTTCCCTCAACACCTTCCGTTATTGCTCCCCAGCCATTATACTAGCTTGTGAGTATCCTTCCATATTTCTCTCCCTCCTTAGTCAAGTAAGTTAGTTGCCATCGAGTTGGCTCTGACTTGTGGTGACCCCATGTACAACAGAATAAAACGTTGCCTGGTCTAGCCCCATCGTCATGATTGTTAGTATGCTCAAGTTCATTGTTGGCGCCTCTGTGTACTTTGAGTGCCTTCCAACCTAGGAGGCTCATCTTCCAGCACTATATTGGACAATATTCTGCTGTGATCATTGAGTGATCATTGAGTGATTTATTTGAAGTAGATCTCCAGACTTTTCTTCCTCATCTGCCATAGTCTGGAAGCTCTGTTGAAACTTGTCCACCATGGGTGACCCTGCTGGTATTTGAATTATTGGTGGCATAGCTTCCAGCATCATAGCAAAACAGACTGACAGGTGGGTGGTGGAATCAAGTATATACTAACATAAATCTGCATATATAGGATTTGTTTTTACAAAAGAGGAATTATATTATTTACATCACTCTATAACAAGATTTTAACATATCATGGTCAGTAAGTGTTATTTTATCTTGTTCCTTTAAGCAGCCTTATTATATCTCACAGAGCCCTGGTGGTATAGTGGTTAAGGTTAAGAGCTTGGCTGCTAACCAAAAGGTCAGCAGTTCAAATCCACCAGCCACTCCTTGGAAACCGTATGGGACAGTTCTACTCTGTCCTGTAGGGTTGCTCTGAATTGGAACTGACTCAACGGCACTTAACAACAACAATTATATCTCATAGTATGGATGTACGATAATTTATTCAGCTATTTTTCTGTGGGTAATTAGGTTCTGGATTTTGCCACTACAAACAGTGCTACAATAAATATTCTTGTACAGGTAACCTTATTTTCTGATGCTTTTATTTCTGCAGACCAGAGTTTCCAACATAGGACTCCTGAGTTAATAGAGAAGTATATTTTAAATGTCAATGGATTATTTGCCAGACTACTTTCTAAAAAGGTTGTCATAATTTCCATCCCTACTAGCAATGGGTTCTCTATATCATCACATCACTAGACGTAAATACTTAGTGTAATTTTTATTGATCTGCTAGGTGATAAATGGTCTCTCAATTTTGCCTTAATTTTAATTTCCCTGACTATTATTTGATATGTTTATTGGCCATTTGGATTTCCTTTACTGACAATTATGTCCTTAGTCTGTTTTTCTTTTTTTTAATTTGTCTTTTTCTTATCTTGTAGGGCCACCTTATGGGATATTAATTCTTTTTTTTAAATTTTCCTTTAGTCTTTTTTTTTTCCGTTGTATTTTAGATGAAGGTTTACAGAGCAAACAAGTTTCTTATTAAAAAAAAAATATTGTTTTGTGACATTGGTTGCCAACCCAGCGACATGTCAACACTCTCCCCTTCGTGACCTTGAATTGCACATTACCAGCTTTCCTGTCTCCTCCTGCCTTCTTGTCCTTGCCCCCGGGCTGGTATGCCCATTTAGTCTCTTTTTGTTTTATGGGTCTGTCTAATTTTTGGCTGAAGGGTGAACCTCAGGAGTGACTTCATTACTGAGCTGTAAGTGTGTCCGGGGTCCATACTCTGGTGGTTTCTTCAATGTCTGTCAGACCAGTAAGTCTGGTCTTTTTTTTGTGTGTGTGAGTTAGAATTTTGTTCTACATTTTTCTCCAGCTTTGTCTGGAAAGCTCTATTGTGATCCCTGTCAGAGCAGTGAGATATTAATTCTTTGTTGTATGACACATGTATTTTTCTTGTCTTTCGTTTTTCTTTTGACCTTATTAATGATACCTTTATGTCACAAACACTTCTAAGTAGTCATGTATGTCCATCTTTTCCTCTTGTTGCTTCTGAATCCTTGTCTTAGAAAAATCTCTTCCACACCACGATTATACAGATATTCTCTGAAATTTTTTTTAATATTGTGGTTTAAAAAAATTAAACACTAATGTATTTATTCATCTGGAAGTAACTTTTATATAGTGAGGTAGGGAGTCTTAATATGGTTTTCCTTTGCATAGAGAGCCAGCTATGCCATGACTAAACAGACCATCCTTTTCACACTGAATTGTCATATGTTGAATTCCCCTATATATTTCTGGATGTTTTTTCTTTTCCTTTACCATTATTCTGGTGTTTTGAATATAATAGCTTTGTAGAAAGTTACTATCTGTTAAGAAAAACTCTTACTGTACTTATTCATTTTCTTAAGTATCTTTTTTTAATTTTTATTTTGTTGTTGAGAATATACACAGCAAAACATATACCAATTCAACAGTTTCTACACATACAATTCAGTGACATTGATTACATTCTTTGAGTTGAGCAACTGTTCTCACCCTCCTTTTCTGAGTTGTTCCTCCCCTATTAACATAAGTTCACTGCCCCCTAAGGTTCCTGTCTAATCTTTTGAATTGCTGTTGTCAATTTGATCATGTAGATAGTTCCTAAAAGAGCATGATGCTCAAGGCAGACATTTTTTAGAAGGTAAGCTAAACTATTGTTTGGCTTTAAGGAGACTTCAGGGGATATTTTTGGTTTAAGGTTTAAGGATTATCTCAGGGTAATAGTTTCAGAGGTCATGCAGCTTCCATGGCTCCAGAAGGTCTGGAGTCCATAAGAATTTGAAATTCTGTTCTGCAGTTTACCCCATTTGATCAGAATTCTTCTATGGAATCTTTGATCAAAATGTTGAGTAATGGTAGCTGGGCACCATCCAGTTCTTCTGGTCTCATGACAAAGGAGACAGTTGTCCATGGAGGCAATTAGCCATACATTCCATTCATTTCCTCCTATTCCTGACCCTCTTTCTTCCTCTGTTACTTCAGGTAAATAGAGACCAATTGTTGTGCCTTGGATGGTTGCTTGCAAGACTTTAAGACCTCAGACACTATGCAGTGAACTAGCAGGTAGAACAGAAGCACTAAACACATTATTAGGCCAGTTAACTGGGATGGCCCATGAAACCATGACCCTAAACCTCCAAACCAAGGAACCAAATCCCATGAGGTGTTTGGTTATACATAACCAGCCTCAGCAGCTACTCTTGTTTTTTTTTTTTTTTTTTGGTCAGTGTTGTAAATATGTCTGTTACACAGCTTTTGCCAATTCAACATTTTACAGGTGTACAACTTATTGACAATACTTCCAATATGGTAATTCACTGTGCAACCCTACCCTTAATCAGTGTGATTTTTACATCACTGCACACTGAAACTCAGTACTCCATAAGCAGTTACCCCCTTTTCCCCACCCCTGATAGCCATTAGTAACTTTTGACTTCTTTACATTTGCCTTTTCTTGTCTTTTTATATAAGTGAGGTCTTACAGTATTTGTCCTTTTGTGATTGACTTATTTCACTTGGCGTAATGTCTTCATTCTTACCTATTTTTATATCTATATGAATTGAAAATATTTTTGTTGAGTTCAGGAAAACCTCAAAAAAGCCCACTGAGATTTTGTTTGGAGTTGTACTATATTCATATGTTAATTTTGAGGGATTGACCAATTTTTCTTTATTATTGTGCGTTTCCATTTGTTCAGTTTTTGTTTTGAGTCCTTCAGAAAGATTACATAGTTTTTTCATACAGTTCCTATACGTTTCTTGCTAAATTTATTGCTAGATTTATAGTTTTGGCGCAGTTTTCAATAGGACTTTCCCATCCGTTTCTAACTAATGTCAGAAACATAGGTTTAAAATGAATATTATACTATCTTTAATTTACTATGACTCCCTCTCACTTACTGCAACTTCCTCTCTTCCCCTGTTCTTCTCATTTCCTTTTACCTACGTTCACTTTGGAATTTGTCATCCTGAGTTAACAGAACTTGGGTTCATGAAGAATATGCTTATCACCCTTTAGAAAAATGCCCTTAGTTAAGTGTGACTCTGTCCTTTAGAGAGATGACATCTTATTAGTTTGAAAATTTTCAATTTTGCTTTATCTATTCTTGTGGTTTTTGTTAATTTGTTTAAATTTTCAAAGCAAATTTTATTATTAAAGTTATACATGTTTCTTACTTGAAAGATGTTGGAAAATATACAGAACTTAAAAAGTCATCTATATTCACACCATTTATGGATAACCTTCTTGAACATTTATTATACCCACTGAGGCATGTCTTTAAAAAGCTGAAATTTTGTTTTGAAGTTTTGTGACATGTCCTGGTGGCACAGTGGTTAAGAGCTCAGGCTGCTGTCCAAAAGGTTGACAGTTTGAATCCAGTAGCCGCTCCTTGGAAACCTTGTGGGGCAGTCTCGACAGCAGCGAGGACGTTGGTCCTGTTTATCTATCATTGTTTTTTTGGCCTTTTCATCATTACTATTTATTACATAACCATTACTGAAAATGAAGTACATTTATCCACAATCCCTCTACCTCAACAAATCAGACAATTTTTCTGGTACCTTTCCATCCTTGTTCTAACTATTTGTAAGGTCCCTAGGTGGCACAAACTGATTTACTGATTTACACTCTACTACTAACCAAAGGTTGGCAGTTTGAACCCATCTACCCACCCAGTGTTATACTTCTTATAATTTGTTTTAAAAAACACTACAGAAACGGACATTTTATTTTGATGATGTGTGTACGCTATACCAAACCTAAAACCAAACCAGTTACTGTCAAGTTGATTCTGACTCATAGTGACCCTATAGGGTTTCCAAGGTTGTAATCTTTACAGAAACAGACTGTCACATCTTTCTCCTGTGGAGCAACTGGTGGATTCAAACTGCCTACCTTTAGGTTAGCAGCCGAGCACTTACACACTGTGCAGCGATGGCTCCTGTGTAAGCCATAATGGATATAAAACATATTAACACTTAAGTCGTTGAATAAAACCATTGAAATATAAACTGTAAACTGTTAGATATAAAAGGTGAAATTGACAGAAACAGAATCATACTGGCAGACTTTAACATACCTTTCTCACTCTTTGGTGGATTGTTGTTGATTGTTGTCAAGTCGATTCTGACTCATTGAGACCCCATGTGTGCAGAGTAGAACTGTTCCATAGGCTGTGTGACTTCTTGGAAGCAGATCACCAGGGCTGTCTTCTGAGATGTCTCTTGGTGGCTTTGAACTGCCAACTTTTTGCCTAGTAGTCGAGCACTTAATCGTTTGCACCACCCAGGGATACCCTGATGGGTAAGGTAGTGAAATTAAGGGTAAAGGATACCTGAACTGCATAATTTTTAGAAGCTGGTTATTCTACAGGTATAATGTATTCTGTTTTTCTCCCTCTGCATTAAATGTTAAATGCTGATCTTATTTTACACATTTCTTGATGAATCAGTGTCCTATTATAAAACTAATTTTGATACTATTTGTAATTTATTGATGTTCTTAGGACCTTAGGGGAAGTTGAGTGCTTTTTGCTAGCACACTAAGTAGCCTCAGAATACTGTGCCTTTTGAATGCTTGTTTCCTCTCACATAAGTTTTGTTTTTGATGCTGTTTTTGTTTCTTACCCTATTAGCAGGTGACATTGTTGACAAGCAGTGTTCTTTCCTAAAACAGTTTCCATCTCATGTCTCCACCCTCATCTCCTCTCTTTCCTCCATTTTTCTAATTTATAGCTTTTCTTCTGGAACAGGCTGAATGAGAACCTCTCTTTGGAGTAAAGTAGATGTTTTAGTTTGTGGATGTGATGATCTCTATATTGGCTACTCAGGATCATGAAAATGTGTTTTTGATTCTCAGCTATGTTTTATATAACTGAGCCACTACTATACATTATATGTATACTTTTTTTTTTAAAAAAGGAGTTTGTTGTTATTTATGATAGGCATTTAAGCTGTTGTGTTTTAAGAAATCTCATGTTTTTGAGTATTTTGAAAAGCAAGCAAAAACTTTAAAAAAAAAAAAGAATCCTCAACATTGTGATAAAAGCAGGCAGGTTATGTTGTCTAGATTATATGGTTCACAACATTTATTACATAGATTAGATGTACTTAAATTTATTTCTGATTTTTTAAATTTTTTATTGTACTTTAGATGAAGGTTTACAGAACAAATATTTTCTCATTAAACAGTACACATTGTTTTATGACAATGGTTAACAAACCCATGACATGTCAACGCTCTCCCTTCTTGACCTTGGGTTCCCTATTACCAGCTTTCCTGTCCCTTCCTGCCTTCTAGTCCTTGCCCCTGGATTGTTGTGCCCCATTCGTATCGTTTTGTTTTTATGGCGCTGTCTAATCTTTGGCTGAATGGTGAACCTCGGGAGTGACTTCATTATTGAGCTAAAAGGGTATCCAGGGGCCATACTCTCGGGTTTCTCCAGTCTCTGTCAGATCAGTAGGTCTGGTCTTTCTTGTGAGTTAGAATTTTGTTCTACATCCTTTTCCAGCTCTTTCCAGGACCCTCTGTTGTGATCCCTGTCAGATCAGTCAGTGGTGGTAGCTGGGCACCATCTAGCTGAACTAGACTCAGTCTGGTGGAGGCCATGGTAGCTGTGGTCCTTTGGACTAATCTTTTCCTTGTATCTTGTTCATTCTTCCTTGCTCCCAAAGGGGTGAGACCAGTGGAGTATCTTAGATGGCTGCTCACAGGCTTTTAAGACCCCAGACGCTACTCACCAAGGTAGAATGTAGAACATTGTCTTTATAAACTGTGTTATGCCAGTTGAACTAGATGTTCCCCGAGACCATGGCCCCCACAGCCCTCTGCCTAGCAGTTCAGTCCCTCAGGGAGTTTGGAAGTGTCTATGGAGCTTCCATGACCTTTCCTTGTACGAGTTGTGCTGGCTTCTCCAGTATTCTGTAATGTCTTACCCTTCACCAAAGTTACCACTTATCTATTGTCTATTTAGTCCCCCGCCACAACTCCCATCCCTTGTAACCAACAAAAATTGTTTCTTTCTGTGTGTGAACTTTTACATGAGTTTTTACAGTAGAGGTTTCATACAATATTTGTCCTTTTGTGATTGACTTATTTCACTCAGCATAATGTCCTCCAGTTTTGTCCATGTTATGAGATGCTTTACAGATTCATCATTGTTCTTTATTGTTGCATAATACTCTATTGTGTGTACGTACCATGGTTTGTTTATCCATTCATCTGTTAATGGGCATCTAGGTTGTTTCCATCTTTTTGCTGTTGTGAACAGTGCTGCAGTGAATATGGGTGTGCATATTTCTGTGCTAAGAATTTTACATGTATTCTCATAACAACCCTTTGAGGTAGGTATTCTCTCCCCATTTTACAGTTGATGAAACTGAAGCTCTGAGAGGTTAAGTCATTTACTCAAGGACTCATAGTAAGTGGTGGAGCTGGGATTCAAACCCAGGTAATTTTATTCTGGTGTCGTCTTTTTGAACTATATGTGCACATGCCTTATCTCAATTCTGAAATCCAAAAAACTCTGAAAACTAGGAGTTTTTGGTAACTTTTTTGATATTAAAATTTGATCTATGTCAAATCTACATACGTGAGATTGTAGTATTTATTTCTTTCACTTAATGTGTTGCTGCAGAAATACTGTTTGATAATGAGGTGCTGCCCTAGACACAGTGGGCAAGTTATGGCATACAATTAGTTATATGCTCTATATTACTTTCTGAAATTAAAAAAATTCTGAGTTCTGAAACACACCTGCACTAAAGGTTTTTCAGAAAGACTGTGGATTTGTACTGTGCTACAGAGCTCTTTCTATGTGGGATTTTGGAGTTGTTGGACTGATTCAGAAAGCACTTAATTTCACAGAAGAAAAGTTCTAAATATGTTGATTTGCTTTTGCCATGCCGAAATTTGGCTTATCATAAATTTTCTGTTCTGTCATTGATCAACAATGTCTGCTCCTTTTTATTAACACAGCTGGAGTTGTAAAAAATTTGTTTCTCTCAGTAAACTTCTGAGTTCCTTTAGCATAAGAGACGGAGCTCTGGTGACAACAACGGTGAAGCAGTTGGCTGCTAGCCGAAAGATTGGTGGTTCAGTCCCACCCAGCTGCTTCATGGGAGAAAGACCTGATGACCTGCTTTCATGAAGGTTGCAGCCAAGAAAACCCAGTGGGGCAATTTTACTCTGTCACTTGGGATCATTATGAGTTGGAATGGACTCAACGGCACATAACAACAGCAAGTATAAGGGACCATGTCCTTGCCAATATCCACACCTGTTGCAATGGCTGGCATAGAGAAGGCTCAGCAAACATTTGTTGAATGTGTAATTGGCAATTTTGGACTCACATGTTTCCCAAATACTTATGTCACAGTGGGGTAGTGTGACTAATTGAATTGAACGAGGAGGACAAAGAAGAGGAGGTACAAGCAGCTGAGTTCTGTCCTTTTATTTTTATTTTTTTTAAAGCAAAAAGCAAGTTTTATTTGGCATATATTCAAAAGGGCAAAAGAGGGAAATGGACAACCATGCTGCCAGAGCCAATATTACAGAACAGACAAAAGTGGGAAAATGGACAAGCATGAGGCTAGAGCCATGTCTGCCCGAGTCCAAAGAATATTACAGAATAGGCAAGAACGGGAAAACAGACAAGCATGTTGTCATAGCCATGTCTGCCCGAGTCCAAAGACTGTTACAGAATCATCAGTATTTATTAACATTACAAATGGGCAAAACCATTGAAAGCTTAGTGTTTTCAGATTGGCTAGAAACTGTGATCCTACATTTTGGATTGTCTTTCTTAGCAATCATTGGTATAGGTTTCAGCAACGACAGTCAGGAGGGTCTTTATTGGTCCAACAAATTTCTATTCACTAAATCCTAATAGAAAAAGACAACAGTGGAAAGTCTTTTATGTTCTGTTTGACTGGCTTTATGTGAAAGTTTCCCTAAGAGATATTTTCCAGGATTTTCTTAGCTATTGTCTGTATACCTCAGGGCCCCGTTGATGTGTCCTTGTGAGCCCGGCTCCAGCTGGGTCACATTCTTTATGCTCAAGGACAGGGAATAATAACTCCAATATTATTTCCTAAGTCATTCCCTCCTTTTGATCGGAGATTGGAGGAAACACATCAATGATCAATATTTGGACTTAGTCGAGCTCCTAGTTGGCGGCCTTTGCAGGCTCTTTAAACTCACTGTGCTGGTTTTCCACCGGATACCATCTTGTTCTTCACCAGGATATTAAGTAAGAGCGATGTTCTCATCAATCACATTGCTGGAGTGAGCAGACTCAATGTACATTAACATTTTAGCCCAAGGCCTTTTTTTGCCTTTTAGGTGTGTAAGATAATAGGGGATAAATTTTATTATGCCTAATACTACCAGGATACAGACTAAGAATATTATTATTCCTTGCAATAGTGATTTAGCCCATACACTCATTCCTGATGGCAACCAACCAGACAAATCTGGTGTTTGTAAGAGTGTTACAGTGTGTAACCAAGTAGCTTGCTGTCTAATTCTATGTATATATTGTCTACAGCACAGACTATACTTTCTTGGAATAATAAAAAAAATCTAAGGTTATTTTGTTGTCTCATGTCACATTGGCTTATGAGATCAGAGATCACTGTTGTGCTTCCATGTCACTAGCAACTTCGTCTTTGTCTCATAGTGACTGACAAATTTTCTTAAAGATTTCTCCAATTCCACTATACCATAAGTAGGAATTAAAGCTACCAACCTGTCTTAGTCATCTAGTGCTGCTGTAACAGAAATACCACAAGTGGATGGTTTTAATGAAGAGAAGTTTATTTCCTTATAGTCAAAGTAGGCTAAAAGTCCAAATTCAGGGCGTCAGCTCCAGGGGAAGGCTTTTTCTCTCTGTTGGCCTTCGTCTCTTCGGTGTTCTCCCGGACTAGGAGCTTCTCTGCAGACTAAGAGCTTCTCTGCACAGGGACCCCGGTCCAAAGGACGCGCTCTGCTCCCGGCACTGCTTTCTTGATGGTATGAGGTCCCCCTGTCTCTGCTCACCTCTGTCTTTTATATCTCAAGAGATTGCCTCAGGACACAGTCCAGTCTTGTACATCCAGTCCTGCCTTACTAACACAACTGCCACCCATCCTCTTTCATTAACATCATAGAGGCAGGTTTACAACATACAGGAAAATTACACAGTACCAGGAATCATGGCCTAGCCAAACTGATACACACATTTTTTGGGGGACATAATTCAAACCATGACACAGCCATACCCTGAATGTTGGACTGATAGGTTGATTGCTTTTATTTTTAAAACTTTCTGCTTTTCCACTTTGAAGTGGATTTAAATGATGCTTATGCTGATGTCAGTTATGGTATTCTCTATTAAATATATGGTATTTTATAACTATAGTCTTAATGAACCCTGAACTATTATTAAACTTTTTTTTCCTTTTCTTGATTAAAGACCTTGATTTTGCTGCTTTCTGAATTCAAGATTCTCAAACGTAATGGCTGTATTTCACTTAAGTGTAGTGTATATATTTGCTCATTATTGGTTTGGTTTAATTAATTTTTCCTTATACAGATCTGCTTGACACTATTGACATATAAAGGAAGTACATTTCAGTATGTAAAGAATGATGCTTTTAACATTAACAAACTGAAAATAGAATGATGTATAACATGATCATCAAATAATCTCTTCTAATAGATTTTTAGAGCAGATTCTATGTCCTTATTTTTTAGTTGATGAACACAGAGGCTTAGAGAAGTCAGACGGCTTGCCCTAGGATGCTTGGCCGACAATACTAGTTGTTATTAGGATGTTTCTTTTATTGTTTTGGCTCTAGGTTTTTAAAAATTTATTCTTTCCTTTAATGAGATTTCAATACTTTTATGATTCATAGAAACTGAGGAATATTTAATGTGTATGTACTTGAAAGACTTAAGAACTTTGTTTTATCCTTTCATTTTTGACTTGCCATTCAAGATATTCCTTCAAAATATGAAACTGTAATCTCCAAGGTTTATTAATGGATGAAGACTTGGTGGGGAGGCACAGGCAGTGGTGCTGGCTTAGTGGCCCCAGTTCTATACCCCCAAAATTTTTCTTTCCTCTTGTAATTCTTTTACTTTTGCTGTTAACTTCCAATGCTTAGTCCTGTGGTGTGCTGCCCTCCTTTTAGTACTTTCACCAAAATGTAGACATGAGTTTCTTATTGTCTTTTACAGGGTTGGAAATGGCTGAAATTTTCAGCACAGACTTTCTTACATAGTAAGGGTAGAAATAAAGAGAAATACAAGCTCCTGAAGCTTTTGTCATTGCCCCACCCCCTATACTTAAAGTGTTGTGTCCTTTTCAGAAGTTCAGAAGGGCCATAGCTTAACCGAGGAAGCTTTTCTGACCTGCCTCTGTTTGAAGGGCACCATCTTTCAACCCACCATTTAGGAACTCCGTTTTTGGAAACCCTGGTGGCATAGTGGTTAAGAGCTACGGCTGCTAACCAAAAGGTCGGCAGTTCGAATCCACCAGGCGCTCCTTGGAAACTCCATGGGGCAGTTCTACTCTGTCTTATAGGGTCACTATGAGTCAGAATCGACTCGATGGCAACAGGTGTTTTTTTTCCTAGACATTTCACCCTTTATGGTTCAGCTCAACAGTGCCCTTTCTAGCCCCCCACTTGCCCCCCTACTTGCCTACCCAAAGTAGATCCCGTCCCTATGTTACTGGCACAGGAAACGGCTTCACCTTCCAGGTGAGACCCACCTTCAGTCATCCCTTATGTAAGGGTTTTAGTTTTTTCTTACAGGCCAGACAGTATGACCATATCCTAACACACCCATCACACACAACATTCCACGATGTTACAGTAATGTTTAATTTCACTAGTGGTCAAATGTGTCTTTAAGCAGGTTGGAACAATTAGTAACTTGCTCACTAATTCATTTACTACCCATTGCCTTCGACTCGATTCTGACTCATAGCAACCCTATAGGACGGAGTGGAACTGCCCCATAGGGTTTCCAAGGAGCAGTTGGTGACTTTGAACTGCTGGCCTTTTGGCTAGCAGCTGAGCTCTTAATGACTGTACCACCAGGGCTCCAGTCCATTTACTATCCCAGGTATGGTACTGATCAAATAGGTCTCAATTATTTAATTGAAGGACTTTTGTTTACTTGTTTTTAAAACTCTATCATTTATATTAACATACAGTAAAATTGACTTTTTTGGATGTATAAAACCAAAAGGGAGAATTGTCCCCATTGTCCTTGATTTGTAATGGCCCCCTTTCCTGCTTCTTGGACCAGAAAGAGAAGATTTTCCTTAAAGGTCTTTCAGTCTATACTGTGTGAACACTTCTGGGTTTTGGGCTGCTTTTGGGTCCAGGCTGGGCAATACTCTGAAATTTCAAATTCTGGTCTCCTTTCCCAGCCCACCTACTGTCATTTACTTTTCAGAGTCCTCAGGTAGCGTGGCATGCATTTTGTCCAGGATTTGTAGCTGCATTCAGAGGGAGAAACAGGATAGAGTGTGCTTACACCATCTTCCATGGAACCAGAACTTTTTACTTTTGTTCTTAGATGTAGTCTTCTAAATTCTTTACTGTGTGAATTAACTTTTGTTTTTCATCCATGCGTATTAAATATTTTCTTGGAATATATTAAAAAACCAAGTAGTAGTACGTTGTCACAACTCAAGAAAGAAAAATTGCTTCTTTTTTCTAAGCTAGAAGCAGGCTAGTAATGGAGGAAGAGTGCTGAATGGGGTAATTACCACGGGACTTGAGTTGGACCAGTAACTAATTACCGTGTGACCTTGAACAAGGTAGTTAACAGCCTGGACCTTCAATTCCCTCCATAAAAAGCTAGTGGATAAACTATATTCCTGTGATTCTGTGTCTGTTAGCTGAGAATTTGCTCCTGATAACTTGGATTTCTCTTAACTAACTTAAATGCTTTTGATTTTTTCCTGTTGAGCTACGTTGTTGTGGGACTGGATTTAGGCTTTTTCTGAATATCTCAGGGACCAATTCTATCCAAGTCTTTACTCAGTTCTTAAAATAGTAAGGAAAGACCAATGCTCAGTGTACATCCCTGGGTGACACAAATGGTTTGCACTTGTCTACTAACTTAAAGGTTGGCGGCTTGAACCTACCCTGGAGTCTTTGTTTGCTTTGTAGGATCTTTGTAGAGAAAAGTTATTTTTTAGCAGAGTATTTCCAGTTGATCTAGATTGATTTTAGTTGACTTAGACTTCTCTTGTTTTCCACCTGCTAAGTTAGGGTTAACATTAAATAAGATTCTTTCTGAAAGTGAAATCAAAGAGCACCAAGTGTACTGAGATGATTACTATTTATTAGAACCTGTTTTTTAAAAAAAAAAAAACCGTTGCCATCGGGTCGATTCTGTAGGACAGAGTAGAACTGGCCCATAGGGTTTCCAAGGAGCGCCTGGTGGATTTGAACTGCGACCTTTTGGTTAGCAGCCATAGCTCTTAACCACTACGCCAAGAAAGATGTTTTAATCTGACAGTTGTTCTCTTCTAATCTCTTATATTTTGTTGAGTTGAGCTTGATTGTAGTCACATTCATCTGATGTTTCATTGACCTATGTTGAGTTTTACAGCAGTTGAACAAAAAATATCTATATTCTCTAAGATTGGGTGTACCAAAACAAAACCCATTGCCGTTGATTGATTCTGATTCATGACGACCCCATGTGTTACAGGTTAGAACTGCTCCCTGACCACAGGGTTTTCTTGGCTGTAATCTTAATAGAAGCAGATTGCCAGGCCTTTCTTCTGTGGCACTACAGGGTAGGTTCAAGACGCCAACCTTTAAGTTAGTAGACAAGTGCAAACTGTTTGTGTCACCCAGGGACCTAGATTGAGGATTGCTCTTTCCTTACTATTTTAAAAATTGAGTAAAAACTTGGATAGAATTGGTTCCTGAGATATTTTTATATTAGTGATGGATTTACATATTGATGTATTCTGTGTCTCATTTTGCTTAATTTGATACTTATTCCTTTACATTTTTGTTTGTAGCCTTTCCAGAAATTTAGAGTTGAGGGGTTTATAAGTAATAGCTTTGCTGAAGCATCATGTTACTGGACTTAACAAGTCTTGAATTCTTACAAAATCAGTCAAGATTTATATAGGAAGTTGTATGAATGGTTTTGGTAGTAAAAAACTGTAACATCTTTATTTAATGTCTTTCCATTCTAGAGGATGCCAGCCCCCATCAGATTGCGGGAGCTGATCCGGACCATCCGGACAGCCCGAACTCAAGCCGAAGAAAGAGAAATGATCCAGAAAGAGTGTGCTGCAATCCGGTCATCTTTTAGAGAAGAAGATAATACATACCGGTGTCGGAATGTGGCAAAATTGCTATATATGCACATGCTGGGCTACCCTGCTCACTTTGGACAGGTAGGATGGACTGAGACCACATCTAGGAAGGGTTCTCTTGGTTGATTGGTACTGTAGGTCAGAAGGTGTCAGTATTTTTCTGGCAGGGAGGTACCTTTGATAGCCCTGTAGTCTGATAATTGTTGTGGGACTGAGGGTAGGATTGAGAGAGCAAACTGTAGACCTGGGAAAGCATGGTATTACCATCAACTTTCCTTTCTACTGAGAATGTCTTATTATCTGGATCAGAATACTGTTATGGTGGTAGCAGCTAGCTTACTTAAAGATTAACCAGGATTAACCAGTAGATTGTGACTGATCTGTGTCAGAATACCTGGACTTTAATGGTTATTAAAGAAATATTTGCTAAATGTTTTCTTAATTATTTTCTCTGTGCACAAGATCATATAGAGAAACTCACAACAGATCTTTTTAAGTTAAAGACATTAGATGGTTGCCACGTAGTAGCATCTAAGGATTTTGCACTAATTACCTCATGGCTTGATTGCTGCAGCAGTTTCCATGCAGGTCTCCCTTCCAATTCTTCTGGGCTTTGAACATGATATGCTTGGTGATAAGTGCTTTCTTCTTTCCTTATTTGATATTGATAAGGGGGATTGAGTCTCCGAGAAGGGGAAAATGGACTGCTTTTTATTTCTTACTAATGCTGTTAAATTTTATTTTATTTAAATTTAAGAATTATATGCTAAATTGTCTTTTAAGGAAAATATGCTGCAAAATTAAAAGAAACGATGTGCAGAACTAGGTAGAAGGAGAAAAATAGCCACACATATTTCCATTATTCAAAGATCATCGTCGTTAATATTTCGATGTATTTATCAGGAAGGTTTTCCCTTAGGGAAAGATGGCCACCAGCTTTTCTGTCATTCGGTTAGTAACTTCAGTGGAAGGAGAACCTCTCCCTCTTTCCCCTGCCGCAATTTAAACAACAACAACAAAAAGTACTGTGATTGAGGCTTATCGGACTGACTTGGGTCAGTTTTATATGCTCATCTTGGAGCTGGGAGTAGGGCCAGCCTTTCCAGAAATACATGATTAAGAGTGGGAGTGTATTACTTCCCCAAAGGAAAATTGAGGAGTTATCAAAAGAAAGGGGAACCAAATACTAGGTAGGCAAAAATGGCCGTCTTCTATAAATATAGTTCATATATTTGGCTTTAAACAGAATTAGTATCATATAGCATTCTGCTCTTTCACATTATAATATATCATGAACATTTTTTCCATATACTTTGAAATCGTGGTTCTACTGATATAGGTGTATTTTCATTTTGTATTTTGCCTATATTGAACATTTAAGTTTTTTGGTATTATAAGTAATACTGTGATAAACTGTCACAGTATTTAGTGGCTGCATGATATTTCAGTAAATGGATGTGTGTTTTAGGGTAAGTGGCTCATCTTAACTTTCTTGCTTCAAAATTTACAGAGAAATGAATTTTTTACATAAGAAAGAATGTAAGATTAAGGAGGATAATTAAGTCCTGATCTCTAATATTTCAAGATACATGCTTTTACCACGTCAAGATTTGACTCGAGGTTATCCATATGGTACATAACATGGTATAAAGCAAATAGATGCCTATATATTCTTACTGGTTGTTTGCCTTTAAGTAGGCACATTAGGTTAGATTTATAGAAATCTGATACATTAGGAATTAAGAATTCTATTAAGATTATTAAATGGAGATGAGAGGACTCTTAATCCCTTGACTCTGAGATAACCACTGTTGACATCTTGGAAACAGTAGCATATTCCCAAGGGAGTTCTTTAAAGACAGAATTTTAAATCTTAGGATAGGTTTAAGATCTTGTGGGATATTTCATTTTGTAAAAGATTTATATATATATATATATATATATATATATATATATATATATATATGTATATATATATTTTTTTTTTTTAGATTCATTTCTTTAACGTGTTTAAATAAATGTGCTTTTCAGGTCTATCTAGGAAGGACGTTTTAGGTGTTGTGGAACTTAGTTACTTGGTAAAACATTTAATTACTAGTTGGCAAGTGTTAATACTCAAGGAACTGTACTAAAATTTTGGTACAAAAAGAAATAGACTTGGTTTTTTTTTTTTGAGTGGGAGTAGGAATCATAACTGTAAGTTCCTTATTCTGTTTCCTTTTTTGAGTAAGCACAGCCCTGTCCTTATCAGTTATTTGGTATCCTGCCTTTGGAATTGGGTATAATATGCCCATAAAACAGTTGATATCTATTTTTAAAAAATTTTTAAATTTTTCCCGTACAAAAATTTGTGCATACATCGTTACGTGACCCTAATTGCTCTCCCCATACTGTGAAAGCACACTCCTCCTTTCTACCCCTGATTCCCCATGTCCATTCAACCAGCTCCTAACCCTCTCTGCCTTCCTGTCTCACCTCCAAACAGAAGCTGCCCATTTAGTCTCTTATATCTACTTGGGCTAAGAGGCACACTCCTCATGAGTATCACTATATGTCCCACAGTCCAGTCCAATCCCTGTCTGAAGAGTTGGCCTCGGAAATTGTTTTAGTTCTGGGCTGATAGAGAATCCAGGGGCCATGCTTTTCAGGGTTCCTCCAGTCTCAGTCAGACCCTTAAGTCTGGTCTTCTTACTAGAATTTGAGTTCTGTACCCCACGTTTTGCCTGCTCCATCCGCGGCTCTCTGTTGTGTTCCCTGTCAGGGCGGTCATTGGTGGTAGCCGGACACGATCTAGTTCTTCTGGTCTCAGGCTGATGAAGTCTGTAGTTTATGTGGCCCTTTCTGTCTCTTGTGCTGACACTTTCGTGTGTCTTTGGTGTTCTTCATTCTCCTTTACTCCAGGTAGTTGGGAACAATTGATGCATCTTAGATGGCTGCTAGCAAGCTTTTAAGACCCCAGACGCCACTCACCAAAGTGGGATGTAGAAGATTTACTTAATAAGCTTTGTTATGCCATTTGACCTAAATGTCTCCTGAAAGCATGGTCCCCAGACCCCTACCCCTGCTACTCTGTCCCTCAAAGTGTTTGATTGTATTCAGGAAACTTCTTAGCTTTGGTTTAGTCCAGTTGTGCTGAATTCCCCTGTAGTGTGTGCTGTCCTTCCCTTCACCTAAGATAATTCTTATCTACTATCTAGTTAGTAAGTAACCCTCACCGTCCATCCCCACCCTTATAACCATCAAAGAATGTTTTCTTCTGTGTTTAAAACTTTTCTTGAGTTCTCGTAATAGTGGTCTAATACAATATTTGTCTTTCTGTGACTGACTAAATTCACTCAGCATAATGACCTCCAGGTTCCTGCATGTTATGTTTCATGGTTTCATCGTTGTTCTTTTTCCTTGCATAGTATTCCATTGTGTGGATATACCATAATTTGTTTCTCCATTCATCCGTTGATGGGCACCTAGGTTGTTTCCGTCTTTTTGCTATTGTGAACAGTGCTGCAGTGAACATGGGTGTGTATGTATCTTTCGTGTGATGGCTCTTATTTCTTTAGGATATATTCCAAGGAGCGGAATAACTGGATCGTATGGTACCTCTATTTCTAGCTTTTTAAGGAAGTGCCAAATCGATTTCCAAAGTGGTTGTACCATTTTACATTCCCATCAACAGTGTATAAGTGTTTCACTGTCTCCACAACCTCTCCAGCATTTATTCTTTTGTGTTTTTTGGATTAATGCTAGCCTTGCTGGGGTGAGATGATGGCTCATTGTAGTTTTGATCAAACAGTTGATATCTGGATTCTTTCACCTACATGTATGAATCACAGTGCCGTTTTCATTTAATTATGTATAATTAAAACCACCCTTGAATTGTATTTTGTGTGTTAGCCCTGGACTGTTTATTATAATAGCCACTAGCTAAATGTGGCTAGTGTAACTGAAGCAAATACTAAAGGAAATTATTGTTTTTGGTACTTTTTCCAATTACTAGAAAACTTTTAAATATACTTGAAACAGCTGGGTATGTGAATCTACTTTATGAATTATGTATTTAATGAAATCTAAGTATAGTTCAAATATTTCTGATGAAAATATAGTGTCCAAATAGATATTTGCTGTGAGTGTAAAATGCATACTGTATTTAGAAGCTTTAGTACAAAAGAAAGAATGTAAAGTAATTAATACTTTTTATATTGATTACATGTTGAAATACTATCTTAGATATATTGGGTTAAGTAAAATATATTATTAAAAACTAATTTTATCTGTTTCTTTTTACTTCTTAACAGTATGGTGATGTCTAATAGAAGTAAAATATGAGCCACATATGTAATTTAAAAATTTCTAGTAGCCACATTTAAAATACCTCATTAAATTTTACAGTACATCCCATGAGATAGCTAATACCTTCTTTTTTGTTTATTGTTGTAGTTTAAGTGAAAGTTTACATTTTAAGTTAGTTTCTCATACAAAAATTTATACATACATTGTTATGTGACCCTAATTGCTTTCCGTCTACTGTGACAGCACACTCCTCCTCTCGACCCCTGATTCTCCATGTCCATTGAACCATCTCCTAACCTTCTCAGCCTTCTCATCTCACCTCTGGACGGAAGCTGCCCATTTAGTCTCATGTATCAACTTGAGCGAAGAAGCACACTCTTCACAAGTATCATTTTATGTCCCACAGTCCAGTCCAATCTTTGTCTGAAGAGTTGGCCTCGAGAATTGTTTTAGTTCTGGGTTGACAGAGAGTCCGGGGCCATGCTTTCTGGCGTGCCTCCAGTCTCAGTCAGACCATTCAGTCTGGTCTTTTTACTAGAATCTGAGTTCTGCACCCCACTTTTCTCCTGCTCCATCAGGGACAAGGTATCTAATATCTTCATATTACAGATGGGGAAACTGAAGTTTAGAGAGTTTAGGTGACTTGTTTAAAGTTCACACAGCTAGTAAATGTTAGAGAGGGGGTTAGAACTCAGCCACATGTAACTCTAAAACCTATTTATTCTTTTGGTTTAGTCTAAATCTGTAAATAGCTGTGTCTGTTAAGTTTATTAAATATTTCAGTCCTACCTTGTTTTACAGAGGATTTAAGATGGCATATACCACCAGTGTCTACTTAAAAGACAAAAAGAATAATAGAAGGTAGGAGTTGGGGAGAATGCCGAATGCAGAACATAAGGCCAGCATAGTTGCTGTTAATGAGGTAGCTAATGTGAAGAAGGAGACATTCAGTGACATGGTTGTTATTGCCAGAATTTAAGACCACATCTGCAGGAACCAGTTGCCTGGATATGAACTCTGGCTTTGCTGCTTTACTATCTGTGTGATTTTGGGCAAGATCTTTAAACTTTCTGTGCCTCAGTTTCCTCATCAGTAAAGTGGGGATAATCCTAGTGCCTACTTAATAGGGTTACTATGAAGATTAAATAAGTTAATAAATGTTAAAACAACCATAACAGTATTTTGTAGATTAAAAGGACCTCAACTATTACCAATTTTACCATTTCCTCAAGGACAGCAAAGCTTTTTGAAGCACTGAAGTCTAAAAGATAATTTTTTTACACAAGTCTTCCATTTAGGGGTCTCTTAGTAATATAATAGTGTCCTCAACATTTTTACAACAAAGGCAATATAGAGTATGTAATCTTTTAGACATTTGACTTAAACATAGTCCAGAAATAAAGTTGGATATCTAAAGTAGGTAGACTACAGTAGTAGAAAACTGGTGGTTTAGAGACCAAATTCTTCCATAGATATGTTTTGTTCTCTCGTACAGAATTTAAAATTGTTTTGAATTTTATGCCATCATATAAAAATCAAGGAACTTCTCATAGAAATATAGACTTCTAGTTAGAAAATCAGAAAATTTGACAACATTGGGGCTACATTTCATGTGGCAGTAGTAAGCTGGTGACTACTTCCTCAGTTTTCACCTGGCCTATGATAGTCTTCCCTTCCATCAATCTGGTATGGCAGTCCACTTTTTTAGGCTCCCTAAAGTTTTACAGTATTCTTCATAAGGTCTTGTACACATCTTTGGTGAAATTGATTTATAGGTTCCTTGGAGCTATAGTTCTTATTGTAAATTTTTTTTTTTTTAAATTATTAATGTTGCAGATACATGTAGAAATGTGATTGATTTTTGTATACAGGCAGTCCACGGCTTATGAACAAGATCCATTCCTAACTGTGTCTTTAAGTTGAATTTGTAGGTAAACCAGAACAGGTGCATATGGTTATTATTTAGCCTTACTTTCCTGTAAGAAAAGGCTCAGCTAGAAGTCTTTTCACTGATTTAAAAGCTGCATTTGCAGCCAGTGAAGGTGATGGTGAAGAAGAATTTGTCATGAGTAGGGATTTGTTCAGTCATTTCAAAGTGAGGGCAAATTTACGTAACATTAAAGGGCAAGTACGAGTTGTCCCTAAGTCAAGTCTGATGTTCATAACCCACGGACTTATTGTATTCATCCACTTAACAACATTGTGGAACTCAACTTCTAGGACTCTGAGAGTCTTATCTGTAAACTCCATTGTTTCCATAGAGACAGTACTATTGTCTACATAATTTTTTCATATTTTCTTGGTACCCTGTACATGTAGTACAATATTGAAAAATGGTGATTGTAGGCATCCTTGTCTTGGTAAAACCTTAAATGCTCTTGCGTATTATGGTTTAATATGATGACTGCTGAGTTTATTTTTTAAAATATTGTGTTTTTGATTAAGGTTTACACAGCAGTTCAGGTTCCCAATCAACAGTTTTTACACAAATTGTTCAGTGATTGCTATTAGGTTTTAATTAGACATCCTTTATTACACTAAGGAAGTTGATGTTGAATTTTATCAAGTGTTTTTTTAGTATCTACTGAAATAATCATGGATTTTCTCCTTTTAACCTGTTGGTGTGGTGAATTATACTACTAGATTTTCTAATGGTACCCTTTCTTTGCATGCCTGGAATAAACTTTATTTGATCGTGATGGTTTTTTACTTTTATATTGCTAGATTTGGCTTGCTAATGTTTTAACTTAAAAAGTACTTAACTTAGTTCTGTAAAGGCCCTCCAAAGGCCTACAAGCAATGACCAGACCAGTAGAAGTGAGCACCCTTAAGCCCAAATAGAATTTCACTCTAAAAGGACCAGGGCCCCTTAGAAAGATTGGCAACTCTAAATATGGGGTAGGAAATATACAAAATAAGCCTAAAACATCTTATTGTTCTAGAAAGCAAGAATGACTGTGGAGGTCATGTTAAAAGGATTCACTAGCCACCAGAAGAAGCTGTCATGCCAAAAATGAGATAATTTGAGCATATTAATAAAAATAATAACTGCAGTTGATTATTAGAAAATACCAAAGAAGTTTAAATCTGTGCATTCATAGTGATACTTAAACAAGCCAACAAACAAAAAGCAACTCCATTGGCCATCTTTGTGGGGTTACTAGGGAACCAACTCTTTATTTTAAAAACTGGTAAATAAAAGGGAAAGAAACATTTATCCTTTAGAAGAACTATTGGTAACCCAATGATATATATAGAGAGAAGTTGCTTCTAATGAGCAATATTCTAACGAGCAATATTTCAGGAAATAGAAGGAATGAGAGAATATTACCATTTTGTAGCCCCTGATTATCGTCAGTGGTGTTACTGTAATCTCATGAAAGAGATACATCCACCAGAAATAACTATATGCCTTCTGATGAAAGTTCATACCAACACCTATGAAGTATACTTGCAAAATCAAAACAAAATAAGATGAAAGATGAAGTAGTTGAATCTGATCAAGCCTCCTTAGATTTATAATCTAAGATATTCTTGTTCATTTATACAAAGAGACATTATAAAGAGTGTTCATTGGAGCATTGTTTTTCATAGTAAAACAGTAGGAACAATCTATATGCCCAACAAAAAGAGAATAAGTAAGTTATAGTATATTCTTAAATGGAATACTATATAGTCACGAATATGACTAAATTAGAGTTTTTTGTCTCAGTATAAATAATACTTAAAGATTTTAAGTGAAAAGAGCAGGAATCAGAAGCATACATATGGTATGATATTTATGCAGATTTTAAAACATTCAAAACCAATTCAGTGTATTGTTTATAGATATATACTTGTGTAGTAAGAATAGAAAGCATGGCAATGACATACAGCAAAGTTTTGGTTTGGTAACTTCTGGGATGGAAAGAACAGAAATGGGACTGAGGTAGAGTGCACAGAGGGATTCAGTTGAATTTGTAATACTAAAAGAACAGGGTAAGATGTTGATTCGATAAAGCTGGTTTGTGGGTCAGTGAGAGTTGTGTGGTATTCTGTACTTTTTTTTTTATTGTGCTTTAGGTGAAAGTTTACAGCTCAAGTTACACACCATATTGTTACATGACACTAGTTGCAATCCCTATAATGTGACAGCACACCCCCTCTTTCCATGCCGGGTTTCCTGTGTACATCCAACCAGCTCCTGTCCCTTTCTCCCTTCTCATCCTGCCTCCAGACAGGAAGCGCCCATTTGGTCTTGCGTATCTGCTTGAACTAAGCAGCACAGTCTTCACGAGTATTATTTTATGTTTTATAGTTCAGTGTAATCTTTGTCTGAAGAGTGGGCTTCAGGAAAGGTTTTAGGAGGCAGGGCCAAGATAGCAGAGTAGTCAGATGCTTCCAGTGGACCCTCTTACAACCACGACCTGAAAAAACAAGCGATCCAATTATATATGTCAGTCTGTGAGCCCTGAACATAAAAGGCAGAGTTGAGGAACCAGACTCAGTGGCAGGGGAGGGGAGAGACTGTTCTGAAGCAGCGAGGAGTTGCCAGACCTGACCTGGTGAGAGCCTAAACCCTTCAGACCTGAGGAGCTCGTGGGTGAGCAGTGAGGCTGGCAAGCAGCGATGTTCAGGAGGTACGTTTTCCACACTGGGAGAGACCCAGAGCCAGAAAGGCTACATGGCCACCCAGAACCACTGAGAAGCAGCCCTCATCAGCAAAAGATAAGTACTTGCATACGGCTTACCGTGCGGATCAAAAACGCCCCGCCTGGGGAAAAACCTCTCTGCCATTTACCTCCGTGCTCTACACTGGGTCCCGGACCGGCTTCAGCAATTGCTGAGTCCCTTGGGCTGGAGGTAGGATCCGTCACATGCCCAGAGCCATTCTCCCTGCCTTGGAGAATGAACAAATTAACAAATAGGAAAAAATAAACTGCCAGCTCCTGTAAGTCAGGAACACAGGGCAGCACAGCTCCTTTGCCTAAGCACAGGCATAAGGGATCCATGGACTTTGAGTGCCGTTCCCCCTGCATAGACTTGTGTGGGCCCATCTCAACAGTGTAGGCCTTCATTACCGCAGTACAACAGGGTATATACCGTAACTCTAACTTCAACTATTTCAGCTGTGAAGTAGCAGGTTCTTCACAGTTGACACTGCTCTGCCCATTAAGCAGGGTCTTCACCTACCCACATCAGGGGCCTGAGGACTGGTGGTTCCACCCACACCACCTAGTCACCTGCTGTAGGGGCCCATGAGTAAGAGGTGCCCCCCAGTCCTTACAGCCAACAGTATTAGGTGCTCATAGTCCGGTTGCAAAACCTGTCCACCTACATGCTCTAGGGAACAGGGACACGCCTTCCTCCTGGACAATCGGGGGCAGCTGTCAGCCCCCTGCTTTGCTCAGAGCGTGTCTCTCCCTGCTGAAGCCAGATACTTGTGCCTATACCAATCACCCATGCCTGTCTAGGACTGTAAGTGAGAGCCTACACCACACACTTGGTGACTATCTACCTGGGTACCTGAGGTGAATCCGAGGAGGAGTGGGCAGACTCCTGAGCTCACATACCTAGTAACAGATCTAACTGCCTGGTGACAGGACATGAGAGCTTCAAAGTTGCCAATAATCAAACTAGCTCATACGGGCAGCCTGTTTGTGTATATCAAAACAAAACAAGGAGCTAGGACATGGTAAACAAGTATAAAATAAATAAATATAATAATTTATTGATGGCCCAGAGACAACAGTCAATATCACATCAAATAAAGAGACAATCCCTGCTGGCTTTAGCAAGATCCCAGAATAAAGAAACCGGAGGCAGAATACAAAAGATTAGTATAAGGAACTCTTCAAGAAATCAGGAAGGAAATTAAGCAAAAGGAAGAACATGCAAGAGAGGAAATTAAAAAGATTAGAGAGGAGCATAAAGACAAATTTAACAGGATTGAAGAATCCATAGAGAGACAGCAATCAGAAATCGAGAAGACTAACAATAAAATTTCAAAATTAGACAACTCAATAGAAAGTCACAGGAGCAGAGTTGAGGCAATGGAGGTCAGAATTAGATTTAAGATGAAGCACTTGACACCAACTTATTTCAGGAAAAATCAGATAAAAGGATTAAAAAAATGAAGAAAACCTAAGAATTATGTGGGACTCTATCAAGAGGAATAACCTAAGAGTTATTGGAGTACCAGAATGAGGGGGATAACAGAAAATACAGTGAAAATTGTTGAAGATTTCTTGGCAGAAAACTTCCTTGATATTGTGAAAGATGGCAAACTATCTATCCAAGTTGCTCATTGAACCCCACATAAGGTAGATCCCAAAAGAAAGTCACCAAGACATATTATAACCAAACTTGCCAAAACCAAAGATAAAGAGAATTTTAAAGAGAAGCTAGGGATAAACGAAAAGTCATCTACAAAGGAGAATCAGTAAGAGTAAGCTTGGACTACTCAGCAGAAACCATGCAGCCAAGAAGACAATGGAATGACATATATAAAGCCTTGAAGGAAAACAGTTGCCAGCCAAGAATCATATATCCAGCAAAACTGTCTCTCAAATCTTATGGCAAAATTACGGCATTTCCAGATAAACAGAAGTGTAGGGAATTTGCAAAAACCAAACCAAAATTACAAGAAATAATAAAGGGTGTCCTCCAGTTAGAAAATCAGTAACATCAGATAACAACCCAAGACTAGAATACAGGACACAGCAACCAGCTATCAACCCAGATAGGGAAGTCACAAAAGTAAATCAAAGTTAAACACTGAAAATAGGGAAACAGATGTCAATATGTAAAAGATGACAAGATTATAGCAAAAAAGAGGGACTTATAAAATGCAGACATAGGTTTTTCATATGGAGAGGAAGTCAAGGCGATATAAAGAAATAAAAGATTGGTATAAAGTTAGAAAAATCAGGGTAAATATTAAGGTAACCACAAAGGAAACTAACAGTCCTACAAGTCAAAATAGAAAGTAGAGAAATATAAAGACTCAGCAAACACAAAATCAGTGACAACGAAAACACATAAAGGGTAACGACTCAGCACAGAAAATTAAGTGGAACAAAGAAACTGTGAACAACACACACAAAAACGACATCAAAATGATAGCACTAAACTCATACCTATCAATAATTACACTGAATATAAATGGGCCAAATGCACCAATAAAGAGACAGAGTGTGGCACATTGGATAAAAAAACACAATCTGTGTATATGCTGCCTACAAGAAACACACCTTAGACTTAAAGACACAGACAAACTAAAACTCGGTGGAAAACAATATAAAGCTATCAACACTCAAAAAAGAGCAGGAGTGGCAATATTAATCTCTGACAAGATAGACTTTAAAGTAAAATCCATCACAAAGGATAAGATAGGACACTATATGATGATTAAAGGGTCAATACACCAGGAGGAAGTACCTATAATAAATATTTATGCACCCGATGACAGGGCTCCAAAATACATAAAACAAACTCTCACAGCACTGAAAAGAGAGATAGCTCCACAATAGAAGTAGGAGACTTCCACACACTACTTTCGGTGAAGGACAGAACATCCAGAAAGAAGCTCAACAAAGACACGGAAGAGCTAAATGCTGTAAGGAACCAACTTGATCTCATAGACATATACCAAACACGGCACCCAACAGCAGCCAAGTATAGTTTCTTTTCCAACGCACATGGAACATGCTCCAGAATGTTAGGCCATAAAGCAAGGCTTAATAGAGTCCAAAGCATCGAAGTAATACAAAGCATCTTTTCTGACTGTAAAGCCATAAAAGTAGAAATCGACAACAGAAGCAGCAAGGAAAAATATCAGACACATGGAAATTGAACAACAACTTGCTCAAAAACTACTGGGTTACAGAAGAAATTAAGGATGGAGTAAAGAAATTCATACACTCAAACAAGAATGAAAACATCCTACCAGAACCTTTGGGACACAGCAAAAGCAGTCCTCAGAGGTCAGTTTATAGCAATAAAAGCACACATTCAAAAAGAAGAAAGGGCCCTAATCAAAACATTAACCTCTCAACTGGAACGAGTAGAAAGAGAGCAGCAAAAGAAGCCCTCAGGTACCAGAAGAAAGGAAATAATAAGAATTATAGTGGAATTAAACAAAATAGAGAATAGAAGAACAATTGAAAGAGTTAGCAAGACCAAAAGCTGGTTCTTTGAAAAGATCAACAAAATTGATAAACCATTGGCCAGACTGACAAAAGAAAAACAGGAGAGGAAGCAGATAACCCATATAAGAAATGAGATGAGTGATATAACAACAGACCCAACTGAAATTAGAAGAATCACAACAGAATACTATGAAAAATTGTCTAACAAATTTGAAAACCTAGAGGAAATGGACAAATTTCTAGAAACTCACTACCTACCTAAACTAACAAAAACAGAGGCAGAACAACTAAATAAACCCATAACAAAAGAAGAGATTGAAAAGATAATTTAAAAACTCCCAACAAAAAAAACCTCCGGCCCGGATGGCTTCACTGGAGAATTCTACCAAAGTTTCAGAAAAGAGTTAGCACCACTACTACTAAAGGTATTTCAGAGCATAGTAAAGGATGGAATACTCACAAACGCATCTATGAAGCCAGCATGACCTTGATAACAAAACCAGGTAAAGACACCACAAAAAAAGAAAATCACAGACCAATATCCCTAATGAACATTGACCCAAAAATCCTCAACAAATTTCTAGCTAATAGAATTCAGCGACATATCATAAAAATAATTCACCATGATCAAGGGGGATTTATATCAGGTATGCAGGGATGGTTCAATATTAGAAAAACAATCAATGTAATCCATCACATAAAACAAAAGACAATGGTTTTAGTTCTGGGTTAACAGAACATCCGGGGGCCATGGGTTCGAGGGTTTCTCCAGTCTCAGACCATTAAATCTGATCTTTTTACGTGAATTTGACTTCTGCACCACGCTTGAGTGAAATATTTTAGAAATTTTCTCAAGAGAAAGAATTGGATTCAGTGGAAGTGACAGCATATTTTCTTTCTTTTTTTTTTAACTGCCAGAAAAATTAAAAAGTAAACAAAAACAAGCTCTCTGGTCTGTATAGATTTTATGTTGCCAGAATACATAGTACTAAAGCAATCACAGCAAACCTTGTTCTTAAAAAAGTGTGTGTTCCACAGAAGGATCCTGATCAAAAGGGGAAAATGTAGAGCATAATTTCGGGTTCTTACGGACTCCAGACTTTTCAGAGCCATGGAGGCTGGATGAATCCTTGAAACTATTGCCCTGACATAATCTTTAAACATTAAACCAAAAATATCCCCTGAAGTCATCTTAAAACTGAATAATAGTTTAGTTTACCTAGTAAAAAATACCTGCCTTGAGCGTTATGCTCTTTTAAGAAGTATCTACATGGGATCAAACTGACAATATCTGGAAAGATTAGATAGGAACCTTAGGGGGCAGTGAGTTTATGTTAATGGGGGAGGAACAACTAGAAAAGGAGGATGAAAATGGTTGCATAAGCCATCTAAGATACTTCACTGGTCTCATCCCTTTGGGAGCAAGGAAGAATGAAGAGAACACGATACAAGGAAAAGATTAGTCCAAAGGACTAATGAACCACAGCTACCAAGGCCTCCACCAGACTGAGTCCAGTACAGCTAGATGGTGCCCGGCTACCACCACTGAATGTTCTGACCAGGATCACAACAGAGGGTTCTGGATAGAGCTGGAGAAGGATATAGAACAAAATTCTAACCCACAAAAAAAAAAAAAAAAGGACCAGATTTACTGGCCTAAAGGAGACTGGAGAAACCCCGAGAGTATGGCCCCCAGACACCCTTTTAGCTCAGTGGTGAAGTCACTTCCGAGGTTCACCATTCATTCGGGAAGTGGACAGCCCCGTAAAACCAAATGGGACTAATGAGGCATAGCAGTCCAGGGACAAGGGCCAGAACGCAGAAGGGGATAGGAAAGCTAGTAATAGGGATCCCAAGACTGAGTAAGGATAGTGTTGATGTGTTGTGAGGTTGTTAACCATTGTCATAGGGCAACATGTGTACTAACTGTAAAAAGAGAAACTATTTTGTTCTGTAAGCCTTCATCTAAAGTGAGAATAGCAGCACAATTGGAAGAGCACAGTCGATGTCACTGAACTGTGAATGTAGAAATTTTTGAAATGGTGTATCTTTGGCTATGTATATTTTCACCAAAAAAAAAAAAAAAAGGTCGAGATGGGAGGGTTGACATGTTGTGGGGTTGTTAACCAATGTCAGAAAACACTATGTGTACTGCTGTTTCATGAGAAACTATTTGTTCTGTAAGCCTTCACCTGAAGTACAATAAAAAAAAGAAAAGAAAATGGTTGCATAACTCAAAGAATGTAATCAATGTCACTAAATTACACATGTAGAAACTTGAATTGGTGTATGTTTTGCAGTGTATTTTCTGAACAACAAAATAAAATTTAGAAAAAAAAATGTGCATGTATGTGTATATATAAACTAGAAAGTTATTTGTGAGTATTAAGATGAAATAAAGGTAACTTTGTAAAAGAACTAAACAGTAAGTTGCAGATCCATTAGCGTTTACAAAAATCAGTTTTTTTTTAATTACTGAAGAGGAGGAGCAAAGTGGGAGGCCTCACACTACCTGATTTTAGAACCTACTGTACCACCACAGTAGTCAAAACGGCCTGGTACCGGTACAACAACAGATACATAGACGAATGGAATGGAATTGAGAATCTAGATGTTAAATTCATCCACCTTTGAGCAGCTGATATTTGACAAAGGCCCGAAGTCCTTTAATCGGGGAAAAAACAGTCTCATTAACACTTCCTGCTGGCATAACTGGATATCTATCTGCAGAAAACTGAAATAATACCCATACCTCACACCATGCACAAAAACTAACTCAAAATGGATCAATGACCTAAATATAAAATAAAAAACGATAAAGATCATGGAAGAAAAAATAGGGACTATGCTAGGAGCCCTAATAGGTGACCTAAAAAGAATACAAACCATAAGTAACAATACACAAACACCAGAAGAGAAACTAGGTAACTAGGAGCTCCCAATAGTTAAACACTTATGCTTATGAAAAGACTTCACTAAAAGAGTAAAAAGAAACTACAGACTGGGAAAAAGTTCTGGCTATGATGAATCTGATTGGCATCTGATCTCTGAAATCTACAAGATACTGCAGAACGTCAACAACAAAAAGACAATAACCCAGTTAAAAAATGGGCAAAGGATATGAACAGGCATTTCAGCTAAGAAGACATTCAGGCAGCTAACAGACACATAAGGAAATGCTCTTGATTATTAGCCATTAGAGAAATGCAAATCAAAACTACATGAGATGAAAAATGGCACTCTAGGCAGAAGCACCATGCCGTCCCTCCACAGCAAAGATCCGAAAAACTAAGCCAAACACAGAAAACAACAATCCTGAAACCCTAAATGAAGAGAGAGAGAACTCAGCCAAGCACCAAATGGAGTGCAAAAACTGACAAAGAACGGAGAGCGAGGAGAGATTCATGCAGGGGTCCCCTACCAGCTAACGCAGCGAGGATCCACCATCTTGGACTCCTATCGGAGACCAACAAACGGGGTATGAGAAAGCAGCCTCACGGAGCATCCAGCGGGAGACAAAACAGCCGGTAATTTGCGGTGTGCATTTTCCCACCCCACACCCCTCTTCTCCCCGGCTCGGCCTCCTCTGCTTCCCGCGGCCACAGTCTCTTGACCGGGAAGTGCCGGCTGCTTGGATTCTACACACCCAAACAGGCGGCTCTCTGGATGCCATTTGTTGGCTGCTACTGTTGCTTTTTTTTTCCCTGCTTCTTTTGATTTCTCACTTGCCTCTCGCCACCTCCCCTTCCTTTCACGCAAGTGCCTGGCTCTGTGCGCCATCTTTGCTTCTTCCTGAGGGGCTCCAGAGCGACGGCAATTTGTGATATACGCTTTACCACTCTCCACCTTTCTTCACTGCACTCAGCCTCCTCTGCTTCCCGTGGACACAGTCTCTTGTCCAGAAACGCCAGCCTGCACTGGATGGCTCTCTGAGTGCTATTTGTTGGCTGCTGGTGTTGCTTTTTTTTTTTTTTTCCCTTCCTCTGCTTCTTCGGATTTCTTGCTTGCCTCTCGCTGCCTCCCCCTCCTTTCGCTGGAGTTCCTGGCTCCATGCTCCATCTTTGCTTTTTCCTGAGGGGCTGCAGAGCTCCATTTGAGTATGGAGCTGCTTCCCAGTCTGGGCTACTGCGCTGGTGGGATCCCGGGGCTTTTGTTTGTTTGTTCATTTTGAATTGTTTGTTTGTTTTCTTTTCCTTTTCTTCAGTTGGGAGCCCTTTCTGGCCAGGGGGAGCTGAGTGGCAAGAAACTCCCCTTCGGCTTCCACAGACATGTGGAGGGATCCCTGAGGACATTTCTTTTTTCGCTGTTTTTTTTTCCTGTGTTTTTTTTTTGGGGGGGGGCTTTCTTGTTCTTTCTTTTTTTATTTGTTTTGTTTTCTTTTCCCTCTTTCTCGCTTTTTGTCTTTCTTCATTGCTCAGTTTCTCGTCTCTCTATATCTTCCTTCTCTTTCTGATCCCTGAATACCAGGTCTTATATGCCTCTGCGCCTTCTGGCCAGGCTGTGCTGCGACACCTGAGAGTGACTTCCCCAGACCTCATAGCTGCATCGGTGGGATCCCTGGGAACTTTGTGGTTCTTTAACCTTTCTGATTTTTATATGTTCATTCTTTTGTTTTCTTCCTTTTCCCCTTTCTGTTTTTCTCCATTTCATAGTCTCTCATCTCTCCATTCCAACGGCAAGCTCCCCTAGCATTCTTTTTTGTATGTTTGTATGTTTTTTGGCTCCTGTTCCTCTCTCCTCTCTCCCATATCCATCTTAGCTCCACACATAACCATTTCCCCGCTGCATCCTGCCTACCTGCACTGTGCGCTTGACATCACATTACCAAGCAGTGCAGTCCCAGCCTACTGGAACCTGCCCAGCACTGATTACTGACCCGCCCTGGTGGCTGTAGTGAGTGCCACAAACAACCCGTCCCAGTGGCTCCTCTTCAGCTAGACCTGCCCTGCTGTACCATATCTGAGCGACTGAACCTGTCAGTTGGAGAAGGAGGCGAAAAGTATTGAGCGCACAGATGAGCAAACAACAAAGAGCACGCATTCTGCCTGCTCAGAGATAGTAAAAAAAATTTTTTTTTTTTAAAAAGGGACGAAACTAAAACAAATCTACAATCAGTAAACAAGAGAAATAACTACTGAATGCCCCGAAAACAGCAGACAATATCAAAACATTTACAAAAACAGGACAAGATGGTTCCAGTAGGTGTCCAAATTAAAACACCAGATGACTCTCTTGTGGAAGAAAATGCACTAGAAGTACCTGATAGGGAATTCAAATCTCTAATACTTGGAATTTTCCAAGAACGGAGACAAAAAACTGATAAACATGAGGAAAAAATAGACAAATTCATGGAAAATATAGACAAAAAATTGGAAGAATTCAGGAAGATGATACAGGAACAAAATGCCAAAATAAATTCACAAGTAGAAATTATACAAAAACAACAATTAGAAATTCAAAAGATAAACAACAAAATTTCAGAAATGGATGATGTCATAGAAGGGCTGAGAAGCAGATTTGAAACGGTGGAAGACAGGATCAGTGGAACTGAAGACACACACTTGGATACAACTCTGTTTCTGGAAAACTCAGAAAAAAGAACAAAGAAAAATGAAGAGACCCTGAGAGTTATGTGGTACACAATTAAAAGCAAAAATTTATGAGTGATTGGCATTCCAGAACAGGGGGACAAAACAGAAAACACAGAGAGGATCATTGAGGAACTGCTGACAGAAAACTTCCCCAATATCATGAAAGATGAAAAGCTGGCCATCCAAGTAGCTCAACGAACCCCATTTAGAAGAGACCCCAAAAGAAAATCACCAAGGCATATCATATTCACACTCGCCAAAACCAAAGACAAAGAATCTTGAGAGCAGCTAGTGAAAAACAAGAAGTCACATACAGAGGAGAAACGATAAGACTAAGCTCAGATTATTTGGCAGAAACCATGCAGGCAAGAAGGCAATGGGATGACATAGATAAACCCTTGAAAGAAAAAAATTGTCAGCCAAGAATAATATATCCTGCAGAACTCTCATTCAGATTTGATGGTGAAATTAGGTCATTTCCAGATAAACAGAAACTAAGGGAATATGTAAAAGTCAAACCAAACTTACAAAAATTATTAAAGGGAGTTCTTCGATCTGAGGACAAACAGCTTCAGCCCACAGGCCGAACCTAGGATGCAGGATTGTACGAGCCAGGTACCAATCTAGGAAAAGAACTCTCGAGGACTATCCAAAACCAAAGGAAATAGAACAGGGAATCAGAGCAGTCAATCGATGGATGACAACAACATCAAAACAAAGAGGGAATAAACGGCATAGGTATAGAACCTTCTAATGGAGAGGAAGGCAAGGTGATACCAAGTAATGGTAGACTGCTTCAAACTTAGTAAAATTCATGTAACCACAAAGAAAGTTAACAAACCAACTCATAAAAATAAAGACGAAAAACATGAAGTCTCAGCAAAAACAAAACCTACAGAAACAAAAGAAATGAAAAAAAAATCCACAAACAAAAGTAACTCAGTACAAGAGAGTAAGAAGGACAAAGAAAACTTCAGCACAAAAAAAAAAAAAAGCACTACAAAATGACAGTAGCAAACTCACATCTATTAATAATTACACTTAATGTAAATGGACTCAATGCACCCATAAAGATACGGAGAGTGACAGAATGGATAAGAAAACAGGATCCAACAATATGCTGTCTACAAGAGACACACCTTAGAAACAAAGATGTGAATTTATTAAAAGTCAAATGTTGGAAAAAAATATATCAAGCTAACAACTACCAAAAAAGAGCAGGAGTGGCAATTCTAATCTCAGATAAAATAGACTTTAAAACAAAATCTACCATAAAAGATAAAGAAGGACAATATATTATGATTAAGGCGACGATTCTTCATGAAGACATAATCATAATAAACATCTACGTACCCAATAACAGGGCTCCAAAATACATAAACTCTAACAACACTGAAAAGAGAAATTGACAGTTCCATAATAATAGTAGGAGACTTCACCACACCACTGTCAGTAAAGGACAGAACAACTAAGAAGAAACTCAGCAAAGATACAGAAGACCTAAAGGGCACAATCAGCCAACTTGACCTCATAGACATATATAGAAAACTCCATCCAACCGCTGCAAACTACACATTCTTTTCCAATGCACATGGAACGTTCTCCAGAATAGACCAAATCTTAGGCCACAGAGTAATCCTCAACAAGATCCTAAACGTTGAGATAATTCAAAGTGTCTTCTCTGACCACAATGCCATCAAGGTAGAAATAAACACTAGAAGAGCAAGGAAAAAAATCATCTACATGGAAACTGAATTATACCTGGCTTACACATCAGTGGGTATAGAAGAAATCAGAGATGGAATTAAAAAATTCCTAGAATCAAATGAGAATGAAAACACATCATACCAAAACCTTTGGGACACAGCAAAGGCAGTCCTCAGAGGACAATTTATAGCAATAGATGCACATATCAAAAAAGAAGAAAGGGACAATATCAAAACATTAACTACAGAACTCAAACAAATAGAAAGAGAACAGCAAAAAAAGCCCACAACCACCGGAAGAGAGGAAATAGTAAAGATCAGAGCAGAAATAAATGAAGTAGAGAACAGAAAAACAATAGAAAGAATCAACAAAACCAAAAGTTGGTTCTTTGAAAGAATCAACAAAATCGACAAACCACTGGCTAGACTGACAAAAGAAAAACAGGAGAGGACACAAATAACCTAAATAAGAAATGAAATGGGGGCCATTACAACAGAGCCAACTGAAATAAAAAGGATTATAACGGAATATTATGAAAAACTATACTCCAACAAATTTGAAAACCTAGAGGAGATGGATACATTTCTAGAAACACACGGCCTACCCAAACTACAACAAAGTGATGTTGAAAATCTGAACAGACCCATAACAAGAGAAGAGATTGAAAATGTAATAAAAAAACTCCCAACCAAAAAAAGCCCTGGCCCAGATGGCTTCACTGGAGAATTCTGCAAAACATTTACAGAAGAGCTTGTACCAGTACTACTCAAGCTATTTCAGAGCATAGAAGAGGAAGCAACACTTCCAAATTCCTTTTATGAAGTCAGCATAACTCTGATACCAAAAGCAGGCTAAGACGTCACGAAAAAAGAAAATTACAGACCAATATCTCTCATGAATATAGATGCAAAAATTCTGAACAATATTCTAGCCAGTAGAATTCAGCATCATATCAAAAAGATAATACACCACGACCAAGTAGGATTCATACCAGGTATGCAAGGATGGTTCAACATTGGAAAATCAGTCAAGGTAATCCACCACATAAATAAAAGGAAAGAAAAGACTCACATGATCATCTCAATTGACACAGAAAAGGCATTTGACAAAGTCCAACACCCATTCCTGATAAAAACTCTCAATCAAATAGGTATAGAAGAGAAATTTCTCAACATAATAAATGGCATCTATGCAGAACCAATGGCCAACATCATTCCTAATGGAGAGAGGCTGAAAACATTCCCCTTGAAAACAGGAACAAGACAAGGATGCCCTTTATCACCACTCCTATTTAACATTGTGCTGGAAGTTCTAGCTAGAGCAGTAAGGCAAGAAAAAGAAATAAAGGGCATCCAAATTGGTAATGAAGAAGTTAAACTGTCCCTGTTTGCAGATGATTTGATACTATACATAGAAAACCCTAAAGACTCCACGAGAAATCTACTGGAACTAATAGAAAGATTCAGCAGAGTAGCAGGATACAAGAGAAACATTCAAAAATCAGTTGGATTCCTATACACCAGTAAGGAGAACGATGAAAAGGAAATCAGGAAAACAAAACCATTTTCAATAGCTCCTGAAAAGATAAAATACTTAGGAATCAATCTGACCAGGGATGTAAAAGACCTATACAAAGAAAACTACACAACACTACTGCATGAAACCCAAAGGGGTCTACATAAATGGAAAAACATACCATGCTCACGGATAGGAAGACTCAACATTGTGAAAATGTCAATTCTACCCAAAGCAATTTACAAATACAACGCTATCCCGATCCAAATACCAACAACATTCTTCAAAGAGATGGAAAAACTAATCATTAACTTTATATGGAAAGGGAAGAAGCCCCGAACAAATAAAGTACTACTGAAGAAGATGAATGAAGTTGGAGGACTCACACTACCTGACTTCAGAACCTACTATACAGCTACGGTAGTCAGAACAACCTGGTCATGGTACAACGACAGATACATTGACCAATGGAACAGAATTGAGAACCCAGATCTAAATCCATCCACCTGTGGTCACCTCATCTTTGACGAGGGCCCAAAGTCTATCAAATGGGGAAAAGACAGTCTTTTTAACAAATGGTGCTAGCAAAACTAGATATCCATCTGCAAAAAAATGCAACAGGACCCATACCTCACACTGTATACAAAAACTACTTCAAAATCAATCAAAGACCTGAATATAAAGCCTAAAACTAGAAAGTTGATAGAAGAAAAAATAGGACCAACACTACAGGCCTTAATACATGGCATTGACAGGATAGAAACCATAACCATCAACGCACAAAACCCAAGAGATAAGCTAGATAACTGGGATCTTCTAAAAATCAAACACGTATGCTCTTCAAAAGACTTCACCAAAAGAGTAAAAAGAGAACCTACAGACTGGGAAAAAATTTTTGGACAGTAGAAGTTGGACAAAGGTCTAATCTCCATAATCTACAAGAAAATCCAACACCTCTACAACAAAAAGACAAATAATCCTATTAAAAAATGGGCAAAGGAAATGAACAGACACTTCACCAAAGAAGACATTCAAATGGTCACCAGACACATGAGGAAATAGCTCGCGATCACTAGCCATTAGAGAAATGCAAATTAAAACCACAACGAGATACCATCTCACCCCGGCATTACTGGCACAAATTAAAAACTCTGGAAATAACAAATGTTGGAGGGGCTGCGGGGAGATGGGAACTCTTATGCACTGCTAGTGGGAATGCAAAATGATACAACCATTTTGGAAAATGATATGGTGCTTCCTCAGAAAGCTAGAAATAGACATACCATTCTATCTAGCAGTCCCACTCCTAGGAATATATCCTAGCGAAATAAGAGTCATCACTCGAATAGACATATGCACACGTATGTTCATGGCAGCATAGTTCATAATAGCAAAACGATGGAAACAACCTAGATGCCCATCAATAGATGAATAGATAAACTATGGTACATACACACAATGGAGTACTACGCAACGAGAAAGAACAACAGTGAATCTGTGAAGCATCTCATAACATGGATGAAACTGGAGGACATTATGCTGAGTGAAATAAATCAATCACAAAAGGACAAATATTGTATGAGACCTCTATTGTAAAAACCCATGCAATAGTTCACACACAAAATGTAACAATCTTTGTTGGTTAGCAGGGATGGGAGGGGTGGGGTGGAAATACTAAATAGGCAATAGATAAGTGGTATATTGGTTGAATGGTGAGACAGTACACAATACAGGGGAAACTAGCATAACCTGTACAGGGAAAGGTCATGGAAGCCCCATAGACACATCCAAACTCCCTGAGGAACTGAATTGCTGGGCGGAGGGCTCTGGGGACCATTGTCTTTGGGAACATCTAGCTCAATTGGCATGACACATCTTATAAAGACAATGCTCTATATGCTACCTTGGTGAGTAGTGTCTGGGTCTTAAAAGCCTGTGAGCGTCCATCTAAGATACTCCACTGGTCTCATCCCTTCGGGAGCAAGGGAGAATGAAGAGAACAGAATACAAGGAAAAGATTTGTCCAAAGGACTAATTGTCCACAGCTACCAAGGCCTCCACCAGACTGAGTCTGGTACAGCTAGATGGTGCCCAGCTACCACCACTGACTGCTCTGACTAGGATCACAACAGAGGGTTCTGGACAGAGCTGGAGAAGGATGTAGAGCATAATTCTAACTCACAAAAAAAAAGACCAGATTTAGTGGCCTAAAGGATAGTGTAAAAACCCTGAGAGTATGGCCCCCAGACGCCCTTTTAGCTCAGTGGTGAAGCTACCTCCGAGGTTCACTGTTCAGCCTGGGAGTGGACAGCCCCATAAAACCAAATGAGACTAACAAGGTACAGGAGTCCAGTGACAAGGGCCAGAAGGCAGAAGGTGACAAGGAAGCTGGTGATAGGGAACCCAGGGTTGAGTAGGGATATTGTTGATGTGTTGTGAGATTGTTAACCATTGTCATAGGGCAACATTTGTAGTAAGTGTTAAATGAGAAAGTGTTTTGTTCTGTAAGCCTTCATCTTATGTGAGAATAATAGCACCATTGGAAGAGCGTAGTGAATGTCACTGAACTGTGTATGTAGGAATTTTTGAAACTGTATCTTTGGCTATGTGTATTTTCACCAAAAAAAAAAAAAAAGGAAAATGTGGAGAATTTAGAGGGTTAATATGTTGTTGGGTTGTTAACCAATGTCATAAAACAACATGTGTAGTGTTGTTTCATAAGAAACTATTTGTTTTGTAAGCCTTCACCTGAAGTACAATAAAAAAAAAAAAAAAAACTTCATGAGATACCATCTCACCTCAACAAGACTAGCATTAATCCAAAAAACACAAAATTATAAATGTTAGAGAGGTTGTAGAGAGACTGGAACACTTATACTCTGCTGGTGGAAATGTGAAATGGTACAACCACTTTGGAATTCGATTTGGCGCTTCCTTAAAAAGCTAGAAATAGAAGTACCGTATGATCCAGCAATCCCAGTCTTTTGAGTATATCATACAGAAACGAGCCATCACGCGAATAGATACATGCATACCCATGTTCATTGCAGCAGTGTTCTCAATACCAAAAAGATGGAAACAACCTAGGTGCCCATTAACGGACAAATGGATAAACAAATTATGGTATATTCACACAGTGGAATACAACACAATAATAAAGAACTATGATAAATCCGTGAAACATAACATGGAGGAATCTGGAATGTATTATGCTGAGTGAATTTAGTAGCAGGAGGACAAATATAAGACCACTATTATAAGAACCCAAGAGAAGGTTTAAACACAGAAGAAACATTCTTTGATGGTTGCAAGGGTGGGAAGGGAGGGAGAGGGGTATTCACTAACTAGAAAGTAGATAAGAATTATCTTAGGTGAAGGGAATTATATAGCCCACACTACAGGGGAAGTCAGCCCAGCTGGGCTAAACCAAAGCTGAGTTTCGTGTATACAACCAAGCACGTCAAGGGAGAGAACTGGTAGGGGCGAGGGTCTGGGGACCGTGCTTTCAGGGGACATCTAGGTTAATTGGCATAACAAAGTTTTTTAAGAAAATGTTTTGCATGCTACTTTTAGAGTCTGGGGTCTTAAAAGCTAGCGAGCAGCCATCTAAGATGCATCAGTTGGTCCCAACCCACCTAGAGTAAATGATAATGAAGAACACCGTGGACACATGGAAAGTGTTAGCTGAAGAGACAGAAAGGGCCACATAAACCAGAGACTTCATCAGCCTGAGAGCAGACGAACTATATGGTGCCTGGGTACCACAATGACCCCCTGACTGGGAACACAACGGAGAGTCCCTGTCGGAGCAGGAGAAAATTGGGGTGCAGAACTCAAATTCTAGTAAAAAGACCAGACTTAATGGTTTGATTGAGAGTTGAGGGACCCCGGAACATCTGGCCTCCGGCTCTTTGTTATCCCCAAACTAAAAGCATTCCGGAGGCCAAATCTAAAAGCGTTCACGAGGCTAACTCTTCAGACAAAGATTAAACTGGAGTAGGGGACATAAAATGATACTCGTGAAGATTGTGCTTCTTAGCTAAAGTAGATACATGAGACTAAATGGGCAACTCCTTTCTAGAGGTGAGAGGAGAAGGTAGAGAGGGTCAGGAGCTGGTTGAATGGACATGGGAAATCCAGGGTGGAAAGGAAGAGTGTGCTGTCGGAGTATAGGGAGAGCAACTAGGGTCACAAAACAATGTATGTATAAATCTTTGTATGAGAGACTAACTTTAATTGTAAACTTTCACTTAAAGCACAGCAATAAAAAAAAAAAAAGAGTTGCTTTTTTAAATCAAAGTAATTGTTTACATCATAAAGCTTCAGTGTTAAATTTTAAAACAAATGTGTATGTACATTTGACGTTGTAGGAAACTGTTCTAAAAGGTAAAAGAATGAATGCAGTTTTTTTCTAAAGGGCAACCAGATTAAACGTAGATAAAAGGGAACATTTATGTTTTACTGTGTATTTGCTTCAGGAAAATGTAACAAGGACAGGAGCCTGGTAAGATTCTTTTTGGAAAAATTGTTTTGAAATTTAGAGTAAATTGGTACTTTAAGAATTATCTAGAAGAACTTTTTAGAAATTGTGAGGCTGTACATACTCAAATCTACTCTATCAGAGTGTCATGGGGGTGGATTGTAGGTTTAAAAACTTTCCCAGGTGATTTTGATTAGTCAAATTTTGGAAGCACTTATGTAAAGCCACATAGAGGTCATTTGTTCAGAGGAAGGCTGATAACTTCAGTCTCTTATGCTTGTTGCTAGTGGCTGCCTGGAATGTTTCTGCTGAGAAGGTTTCTGAGGCCCTTTCAAGGCTCAGCTGGAAAGAATGACTGTGTGCCTTAATGGCAGGGGGTGGAGGTACAACTATCAAGGATTGTTTTCCATGAAGTGGCTCAGTTGTCTTAATCATGAGGAAACTGAGGCCCAGGTTGTTAAAATTCCTTGCTTAAGGCCTCTGAAAGGTTTCTAGGTGGCACAGTAGGTTTGCGCTCAACCCCTAAAGTTTGACGGTTTGAACCCACAGAGCGGCACCATGGAAGAAAAGGCCTAGCAGTCTGCTTCCGATAAGATTACAGCCAAGAAAACCGTATGGAGCAGTTCTGCTCTGTACCACATGGGGTTGCCATGAGTCAGAGTCAACTCAATAACAAGCAACAAGGCCTCTGAGCTAAAATGAGGATTGTGAGTCTCGACTTCAGCTCTGATTGGTTTCTTTCTATTCTACCAGGTGCTATTTAAAGAGAAAGGAATTGGGTACCCTTCCCAATTTTTCTCCATAGTAATTCGTACATAACTGTGTCATATATGTCCTACTTTATAATTAGTGTTGGTTTTCTTACATGTGTCCTAAGCTTCATATCATTGAGGAGGGCGTCTTGTTTATTGTTATCTAGCATAGTGGTTGGTACACAGCAGGAATTTACTAAATAAACCAGAATATCTAATTATTTAAAGGTCAAGCTGTTGGCAGAACAGCATCACAAGACAGAGCCTCACAATTGGGAAGTAAATATTATGAAAAAGAAAAGAATTACTGAGTAGGAAAGAGTTATTACAGTCTTGGGATGGAAAGTGGGCCAGCAGGGTGTGGGGAGAGAAGGTTGCTGTGGAGAAGCAAGTATACGAGGCAGAGGTTGAGTGGTGTTGACAAAAGAGAAATTGATAGTAGGTGAAGAGCACAAAAGAACTACTAGCATAAAAAAGCAATTGGGGATTAGAGGCAAGTAACAACATCTTAACTCCTACAGTATCACAGGTGTTATAGAATAGCACAGATATTGTTCATTATGATTTTGAGACATCTAGAAAACACTTTTCATTTACTGAGTTGTATTTTTATAAGATTCTAGTGTAAATTTTTCAAACTTTTTTAGTGTTTTTCCTAAAACTATTCTAAGACTCCTTTCAAATGCCTTTTTGTTCTGTTTTGAAATATATGATGTTCAGTTTTGGAGGAGGAACAAATGATTTCCCTAATTTCTTTTTTTTCTTTTAATTCTAGTATTAGCTTTTCTAACCACAAGTCAGATATAAGTTTCTTATATCCTGCAATTTTAATTTAATTTTTCCCCTAGTCCAATATTATTTATCTTTGGAGTAGATAATGACAGTTAATTGATTCAAAATTTAAAAGATACAAAAGAATATATGATGAAAATTCTTTTTTTTTCCTATTCTTGCCTTCCAGCTACTTAGTGGAAGGGTGGAATCCCGGGGTGGTGCCAATGGTTAATGTGCTCAGCTGCTAAGTGAAATACTGGAAGTTCAAGTCTATCTGGAGGCACCTCGGAAGAAAGGCCTGGCAGTCTACTTCCAAAAAATCAGCCATTGAAAACCCTGTGGAGCACAGTTCTGCTATGATACATGGATGGTGTCTCTATGAGTTGACTCAACAGTTTATGTATCCCTATACAGTGTATATTCTCCTCCTCTCCCCTTTAAAATTGATACTGGAACATGCTGTTTACAGTGCCCACTTAATCTGTTTTGCAGATTAGTCTATCAATATATAAAAGCTTACTTGGTCTTTTTTTTTTTTTTTTTTTTAACAGCTTCTTTAACATGCTCAGTATTCCATTGTATGTGTACATAATTTATAAACTGTCTTTTTAATGGACATTTATTACCAACATTTTGCTTTTTAAATTAATCCTACAATTGAGGAATATCCATTATTTTGCACATGTGAGTGTAAATGTAGTGTAAATTCACAGACGTGGAAGTGTTTAGTCAAAGGTTGTGTGTATTTGTAATTTAGATAGGTAGGCCAGCTCTTTCTAGAATTTGTGCCAGTTTATATTCCCACTAATAATGTCCTCACACAGTTAGGAGAATATTTTATCTTTGCTAATCTAATAAGTTAAAAAGTAGCATTTCAATATGGTTTTAATTTGCATTTCTTTTTCTTAACTTTATTGAGGCATATTTTGCATATCATAATTTACCCTTTTCAAGTGTACGATTCAATGATTTTTAGTAAATTTACCAAGATGGATTTGTGTTTTTTTTAAATGAGGAGGCTAAACAACTTATGTTTGAGCTATTTTTGTTTTTTCTAAGCTTTTCATATTGTTTGTCAGTTTTTATATTAGGTGATTAGTCTTTTTTAAATCAGTTGCATTTTTTCCCCCAGGTTGTCATTTGTCTTTTGACTTTGCTCACAGAATTTGGAGTAAAGATAAAAGTTTTCCATTAAGTCTTTGGTGATGTGAATATAAAAGCTGGAGTGTTTACCGTGGCCTTAAAGCATATGCTAGATTTGTGGGTTAGAAATGTCTGAGGTGGATTTTTCAAGTAGTTTAACGAGGAGTAGCAAATACGGGGTGAATTTGAGGTTGTTAGCCAAGGAACAAACACAGTTAATTGCTTACTATTTTTCCTCTGTCCTTTAACTCAAGGAAGAGTGTATAGTTTTGTTTTTAATGATTGCTGCCAAAAAATGGGTGCCCATCCCTCTCACACATTCCTTCATTGTAGTTTGTTTCTCCTTTTATCTTTTTTTCAGCTTTTGAAAACTTTGATAACATCTTTAAAGATAAAACATGGTACATTCTTAACAGGTTGCAGCCCACCTAAGTGTAAAGTATAATCAGAGTTAATCCTTCACTGGAGGATATTTATCAGATGCCATTTCTACTTGTGTTATCTTAAATTTTCCCTCAAATTTGCAACCCTCTAGAAACAAATACTTTTTCTTGAAGTAGAGTCACAGTACACATGGGGAGTATTATAAGGAATTAATTTAGTGTTTGTTCCTTTACATTTTAGCTTTTCTTTTTGCTGTTTAATTTTTAGTGAAGTTTTAAACAAGTGTCACAAAAAGCAAAAAGCAACAAATTGTATTCACCAGTCACTGATGACTTTTAGTGTGATTGTCTTAAAACTTGACCCTAAAAATACAAAATAATACTAATGCCTAAGAGTAGGTTGTATTCATTGGGTCATCTTAATAAAACATTTTTGTAAAATTTATTTTTATAATGTGTGGTGTTTGTCAGGAGCAGGATTCCATAAGGATGATGAAAACATCATTGATGTCTGATTCTTGGAATATTTTCTTTCAGTACTAAAATACTTATTTATTGAATTGTTAAATGGGAAGATTTTAAAATCTTCAGTTTGAAAAAGTAAGATTTTTCTAATATTTTAGCTCCTGATTTTCTCACTCACCTGGTTCAGCAGTAATTTTTCTGCTTGACATTATAAGAATAATGTTTATCAACTTCTATTTTAAAAAATTTTTTAAATTTAAATTGAATATACAAGGAAGGCAGTGGTTGTTTCATAATCTTTTTCAATCAAGGCATTTGAGTTTTCCTTTTTGATCCTGGTTATCATTCTGCCTTAGAGGCTTCTTTGACGTGTTCACAGTAGTACAGTCATGTAGATACCTTTTGGTTTTTTTATGCAGGTAAGTTGGGAGAGCAAATTTTAAATAGCTTGAAACAGTTTTATTTTGGAACTGTTTTACTTTCCACAACTTCACTTTCTAACTTCTTAGGCAAATTCATATGAAAAGTAGTCTCACATTCCTTTGCTCCCTCTGTACACAGATCCTATTCCATTTGAATCCGTTTCCTTGGAATCTGGTGATTCCAAAGAGTTTGAAAAACTCTTCCTGGAGAGTCTGACTTGTGTACACCCTTTGAAAACTACTGCTCTAGAGGGAATGCTTGGCCTTTTCTATGTTTGTCAAGTTGGAGTGATTAAGTGGTATATCAAAGTGATTGTGATTTTAAGAAAGGCTAAGTAGAGAGACAAGCAAACTATTTAATATTTAACTACAAGGACTCTTAAGCCCTGAGGAGTTACTTCTAACAATTATGTAAAGAAGAAATCATGTAACACGTTTTAGATTAATTCCACTACCAAGTTTTCCTCTGGATATATAATTTTTCCCCCTATATTTGATTCCTAAATCCTTATCTCTTCCATAGTATGTGGTTCAATCCCTAAATGTAGCACTTTCCACATTATATTAAAATTAGTTATTGTCTTTTCTTCAACTCTGCATTCCCAGTGTTTAGGACAGTATTTGCACTTTGATTATTTCTGGTTAGTTGTTATTTGAGTTTTTTGATATTTGACATAGGAACCAGACTTTAATATGTGAGTTAGGTGCTCATTTAATGTAACCTGGGGATGAAATTAGGAATTTGATTTATTAGTGGCTTATTATAGTACTTATTAGTTTGTGTTGTATGAGTCTGTAGAACTTAAGAAAAATTCACAGATTATCTGGATAACAAATATCATAGGACTTTGACTAGAAGGTCTACTCTAAAATTTGATTACTGTTATCAAGATATCCAAAGGACTTAAATTTTTGCCTTTTTATTAGGTAGTTCAATGATACAGATTTATGTGTATTTACTTCAATCATCTATGGATTCTGGGTTTAAAATATTGCTTTTCTAGATTGTGTTAGCAATTTTTTGATTTCTTTTTCGCAGTTGGAGTGCCTCAAGCTTATTGCGTCTCAAAAATTCACAGACAAACGTATTGGCTATTTAGGGGCAATGCTGCTGTTAGATGAAAGACAAGATGTCCATCTTCTCATGACCAACTGTATCAAGAAGTAAGTGGTGTTACCTTTCCTTCTTCTAATAGCTACTTTGCTCTTTTAGCTCCTTTTTATAACGTGACATCAAGAGCATTTAATTACTGATTTTATATTTATTGTCCAGAATGTATTTGAATTGCTCTTAGCTCAGTAGCTCATGTGTAAAGAGGTTAGGCAAAGGACTGAAACTTCTGTAGGGTATAATCTTACTAAATAAAGATACTGGTGTGTGTCTTCAGGTATAGGAACACAATTTTGCAATGAAATATACATTTGGACCTTTGTAGTAAAGAAATGGCTTTGTAGTAACTCTGGGCTTTCTTATGTTTTCTCTAGGACTCTGAATACTGTGAATAATGAAACTATACATTTATTAAAGAATTACCAGTTTATGAGTAAATACCATGTAAAGTAAAAAGAGAGAAGTCTTGCTTGCCTAAAGTCTAATCCATCTGAGATTTCAGTTACATGCAGTTTTACTTAGCCCTGTAAAGTTTGTGTGTAGTCTTTTTTTCTCTTATTGACTGCCTTACTGATATTCTAGTCTACTCATGTTTGTTTAACTTGCTTATAAACTGAGGAATGCTTACCATTTGGAGAATTTAGAGGACCCAAGCAGGGAAATTAGTTCTTCCCTGTGTCCCTCACATGGGAATTTTCTGTGAGAAAGTTATGGAAGTTCTGATTGCCATAAGGGTTAAAGGTATCACTTGGATTGTTTGTTTGTCAGCTTAAACTCATTTTTAGATTTCATTTTTATATTTCTATATTTGACAGAAAGTATAAGCAGGGAGATATAGTTGATCAAATTTGCCGATTTTGAAAATTCATACTTTCTTGTGGTAAATAAATGTTCTACTTTAGATTTTTCTGATGGGTAATGAAAAATTCCAAAATGACAGATATGATTTGGTTGTAATTGTAAGTGTATCATTTACATACATTGAATCTGTGAACTTAATTTTGGGAGAATTCTTGCTTTTTGACCTTGAAGTATTATTAAAGAAAGTACTAAGTTGATTTATTAATTCGTCAGATACTTAATTGCACGCTTGTTATGTGCTAGGAGTTGTTCTAGGCACTGGAGATGGAGAGTGAACAAAATGTGTAGAAATTTTTGCTGTCATGGAGTTTGCATTCTAGATATTCAGAGATTCATTTGTTCATTTATTCTCAGACATGCCTCTAATTAGGAGAGTTTCCTTAATTCTTGTTCTTGCATGCTCTGTTGCTCTTACTACTCACACTTTCAATCACGAGTTGATAATTTGGCAATACTGCCTAGCAGCAAATTCATATTAGAGTGAATACCAAAGTTAAGCATAGTTTTGGAGCTTGATAAAAATTGAAGAGTGAGGCACAAGGGCAAAGAAAAAACCTTTGCATTTAATTTTAATGAGGCCCAGTTAAGCCCCCAGTGAGTTCAGGAGAGAGCTGTTTTCAATTCACATAGTTGGGAATTGATCTGACACTTCATTCCAAACATAGTTAAAGGACTTTGGATCATTCAGGTATTTTTTTGTTATTATTTTGGTATTACAGAGCATCCTTGTCCAGCAGTTTTTATGCTTAACAATGAATGTTTGCCTCATTGTTCATTGGCCTAGAAAAACTCTAAGACATTAAAGGTCATGGACTTAAATCTTTAAAAATTGAATCGAATAATTTTAAGAGCTTTTGTTGTGTAAATATCTTTAATCATTGAAAAGTGAATGAAAAAGCAACTAAATATTCTTGGGAATGAGGAGCCTAAATGGTAAAGTTATAGTTAATACTTGAGCTTCATTTTTTAGAAAATACAATTTTATTGTAGTAAAATATACATAACAAAAAATTGCCATTTTATTCATAACAAGTGTACAATTCAGTGACATTAATTACACTCACCATGTTATACCACCATTATCACTATCTATTTCCAAAAGTTTTTCAGTACCTCAAATAGAAACTCAGTACCCCCTAAAAAGTAACTCTCCATCGTCCTCTTCCACCAGCCCCTGGTAGCACTAATTAACTTTTGTCTCTTATGCATTTGTCTATTCTAGATCTTTCATATGAGTGGAATCATACAATATTTGTTCTTTTATATCCAACATACTTCACTTAACATAATCTTTTCATGGTTCATCCATGTTGTAATATGTATCAGAACTTCATTTCTCTTTATGACCAAATAATATTCTGTTGTATGGATATACCACATTTTATTTATCCATTCATCTGTTGATGGACACTTGGTTGTTTCTACCTTTTGGCTGTTACGAATACTGCTGCAGTGATTTCATCCCTGCCTTCAGTTCTTTTGGGTATTTACCTAGGAGTGGAATTGCTGGGTCGTGTGGTAATTCTGTGGTTAGCTTTTTGAGGAACTGCCAAACTGTTTTCCTCAAGCCTCATTTTAACAGTAATTTTTACCTTAAAATTTTCAAATTGGTAAAAAGTAGCAAACCTGGCTAATTTACACCTTAACTTCCTTTCCTCTCTTCATTCTGCAGGACTAAATTATTTATTTATTCATTAAAAAAACTACTAATGAACCTATTACATGCTACGATAAATGACTTTTTTTTATGAAAAAATAAACTATTTTCCAAAACAAAAGAAATTCAGTGAGAAGAGCAGCGTTATTTTACATTTTTGTAAATCTCTTTAATGTCTAGTCTAATGGAAGACACATGCCTGCTTGTGCATTCAGTTTCTTGTGTAATGTTATTTTGATTGAAGTATATGGAGAAAATCCAGCCCCACACAGATAATGTAGTTGGAAAAGGGAAGAGTATTTTAATAAGCTTTTTTTCAGTAATAGTGGCTATTCTTTGATACTATACCAAAACTAAATAAATGGTTGTTTCTTAAAGTTTAGTTACAATGTGGAACCTGAAACCGTATCAGTGAACTTTTGGTACTTTGTTATGTTAAAACCCATGACTCTGTCTTGTACTTTTAGTGAATCTCATGCATGATTTTGTAATATGCTTAGGTCATTTGGAAAATATTGGTTCACTGAGTTCAGTGCAGATTTTCCAAAGATTAATATGTTTCATTATACAAAAACAAAAAAAAACCAAACCCGTTATTGTCGAGTCAATTCCGACTCATAGTGACCCTGTAGGACAGAGTAGAACTGCCCCCATAGAGTTTCCAAGGAGCGATTGGTGGATTCGAACTGCCGACCTTTTGGTTAGCAGCTGAGCTCTTAACCACTGCACTGCCAGGGCTCTCACTTCATTATAGAATATAAAAAAATCACGTCGGTTAATATCGCTGTGATCTCATCAGAATAGTCTTTAAGTATTGCTGAACTGTCAAGCTTATTGCAATGCCAGTTTTCCAAAATTCTGATTATCACTTGAAAGCTTAGATTTTATCATTGGTAACAAATATTGTCAAACAAATATTGTTGTTTTTGAAGTGGCAGGCTCACTTGGCTCATTTTCCTGAAAATGTCTACAAATACCCAAATCTTAACCATTGTTCTCTGTCAGTTATTTTTTCAAATAGAAATAATATTCCAGGATAACAGCAGCTTGTTTATAGTTCAGCTTGCAAATAAAACAATTGCACAAGTGCTTTTTCCTGAGACAGCAGTATGCAGCAGCAGTATGTTAGTGTACTTCCCATTTAGAAAGATGGAGTCAAGATTTGAGATTTGATAAAACTAATAGTTTTTACTGCTTTGTAAAGGGCAGTCTTAAATGAAATTGCCTTTTTTAGTTTTTTTATTCTGACTGGGTGGCAGTGACTACTAGTACAGTTTGGTGCCACTGCCTTGACTCATGCTAATGTGCCAACATTTTTTCCCATCTTTGCTTTTGCATCATTAATGCAAATGTCAATACAGTTGACAAATGTCTTAGTATTATGAAAATAGTTTGGAACTCATGGACCTTCTGAAACAGTCTTGGGGACTCCCAGAGATCCGTCAACCACACTTTGAGAATCCCTAGACTAAAGGTAATTAAAATGCTCAAAGTTGGTAGAAGTAGCATAATTTATATAATAATTCAGCTTCTGAATAGCAAGAGTTGATTATAATATATAGACGAGTTTTACCAGTTCAAGCTTTTAATATATACTTCAGCTTCTCTGAAAATATACTTCATGGTTGATTGGAAAGAGGATTATATACAATAATCAATGCCTGTCAGAAATAGGATTTTTTGTCTGTATATCACCATTTACTACGATTCACTGTAAACATCTAGCATAGTTTGTTAAAGGTGATTTTATTCATTTTTATAGTGGTAAGGAATAGTTACTAATGTTTTTTCTTTTTTTGAATAAATAAAAGTGTAAAAATTACTTAATGTAACATCAAGGTTAATACTATAGCGTAAGACCAAGGTCTCAGAGTGTAACTAAATTTCTGTTGTCATGTCTATGTCATCTAGAATGCTCTAGCTAGCACTAGATATTATGTTTTCTGGGTTTTTTCGGTTAATGTGTATTTTAATTTTTTTTGTAGTAAGTAATAAAGCACATTAAAAATCCTTTAAAGATATAGTTTTGCTTCATATTTTTATTATTGCCAGTTTTTACTATCAGTGGTTGGCTGAGTTTTCTAAAGTGGATTGTCTTTAACATCCAACAGATAACATGTTTTCCAGTTTCTGTTGCTTTAGTATTTGGAAACACTGGGTTTTGCACCTGTAGGAGGGACTGTCAGTTTACTGTATTGGTAATTTGTAATGAAGTTGGAATAAACATTTTCTGCAAGAATAATCCTATTAATTATCTCCATTATTAGAGAAATCTTGAGTTATTCTGAGCTGATTCACTAGATTGTGAAGCTTCTCCATGGGGAGTACCAGGCAGACCATGTTCATTTCTACCTTCCTTTTTTTGCAGTGATCTTAATCATAGCACGCAATTTGTACAGGGGCTAGCACTTTGTACCCTTGGCTGCATGGGCTCCTCAGAGATGTGCAGAGACCTTGCAGGAGAGGTAGAGAAACTCTTGAAAACCTCCAACTCTTACTTAAGAAAAAAGGTAACTTAATGAAATCAAATGTCTGTGTTTAGATTAGGGAATGTTATGGAGATGAGAAGTTAAATTATTTATATTTGAAAGCTCTGATGAAAATATAAAATATCTTTCTTTGTGCAGTAAATGTATTTTAAATGGTTTTGTAGGAATCAAGGGTTTATAACTCAGAGTCTGTTTTTTTATGGTGACTAATTTTGGAGATGAGTTTTTCTTTATTGCTAATGGCTTTACAAGAGATAGTGAATGTGAATACTTCTTCTCTTAATTTCTCTTCTTTCAAGGAAATGATTTATAAAAAACAAATGTTACTTGATATCCTTGATGGCATACCTAATTACTTCTTAAATTATCTGATACTAAACAGTGTTTAGGCAAAGTAATAATAAGATTTTTAAGAATTTACTTTTATCCTGATAATTAGTGCCCTGATCTTCGTATCAGTGCCTTTGTATTTCTGGAAGGGCAGTTCATTTGGGACCTAGATAGTCACTAGGGAATGATATAGAACCTACTTTCTAAAATCGGTATGTCTGAATGGAATAGTAATGGAAAAGGATCATCTTATTCTCTTATTTGCTTTTATTTGTTGATCTGAACATTTTATTGAATTATTTTATTGTGCTTGGATACTACTTTTGTATAAAATTTAAAACTCCAAGAAATGAACACGTTATCGTCTCGTTGGCATTTACTATGCCTTTATATATTAATGGTGTGAGATAGAGGCATTAAAAGGGCAAAGCCATTTCCCAGGATCATACGGTGTTAATGATAGCCGCAAAGAAAATTAAAGTCTTCCTTTAACTGTTAATTAGTTCTTTCTCTTAAAGACGATGTAGGTTGCTCTTGTTCAGAAGCACATGTTTCAATTAAATAAAACATTCCTGTAAATTAGAAAAAGAACTTTTTAATCCCCACATACAAGATAGGAGGAATCAGAAATCTTTTCCTGTTGATGTAGCTAAACTTTCATAGTATTTGATGCCAATAAATAGTCATTATGGTTACTTTTGGGGGGTAGAAGGTAACCAGAATCAATCTTTGAATGTACCCCTCTTTCCAGTGAACAAGCTTTAGACCATCTTTTCTTGAGTAGAGACTAGTTAAGTGTCAAGTGATTTTCTTGATGTCAGCAAAGAGTAATGAATTGGGGGTGGTTTAGGTACTATTAAACATAACAGCAGATGTGTAGCAACTACAGTATAAATATTTCAATTGCATGATGTTTTATATCTTTTGGTCATCTTACTCAGGGGAATGATTATCACAGACTGATCATCTTATCTATTTTTTACTTTCCCAAAACTCCACGTAAGTTATGTTTAACTTGTTTGATAAATTCATATTAATCATGATCTAGTATAGAAAAGTTTTGTTCACTTGTTTAGCAGTATATGAAGAAAGGGACAGGTAAGCTAGATGTTAACATTAATGTGATAGTATAAACTGGAAAGCCCTAAGAAGTTAATAAATAATAAATCTGATAGCTAACTTCTTTCTTTTTAATTTTTCTAGTAGATGAACTAGTTGATGAGCTTTCTTTTTTATAAGAGTTGTTACTCTGGCTTAATTAAAATAAATCTTTTTTCTTTTTAAAGGCAGCACTGTGTGCTGTTCACGTCATCAGGAAGGTTCCTGAACTTATGGAGATGTTTTTACCAGCAACAAAAAATTTATTGAATGAGAAGAACCATGGTAATGTGATTTGGAGGCACTCATGAAGTACTGAGGGAGAAAGGGGGTAAAGAGAAGAGGCTTCAGGCACTGTTGGCCTTTTGTCTTCACACAGTAGAGTTGCCTTTCTGATGTGCTTAGACTGTTTTCCTTCAGGTCTGGTCACTCAAATCGCTCTTCTTTGATGTCCTAGTTTTATAATTAGAGATTGATTCCTTCATAGTAAACCTTGCCTTTCATCTCTGGTCTTTTACTATGTTAAAAGGACTGTATTAAGCTACTAATATTCAGTGTTGTAATGTACAGATGATCCTAGCTTTGATTTTCATGTGTGTAGAACCCTTTGATATCCTGACTATTTTATAATAGAAGAAAAAACATATATTTTTTTCATTGTCTTGTAATAGGAGTGTAAGATTTGTGAAAATTCTTTTAGGCTACTTGTAACAAGAATTTGTAATGAGTGTTCAGATATATTTATATAAAATGTAAGAGAAATTAAATGGAATGTGGCTGTTCACTCCTCAACATTTTATTCTTATTTTGAAGTCATGAAACAAGTTCTGAGTAAAGAAAATTCATGTGTCCTAAATGTTAAGAGAAAAAAATGGTAAGGTATATTTAATTGTGATTAATTCAGTGCTCTGCTTGGAAGGCTCACAGTATACTTGTTGAACAAATGAATTGTTCAGGGCACTTATTTGCTACTTAATGAAAAGTCTTGTGAGGATTTTTCTCACTTACTCTGGAATAAGCAAATTTACTTTGTCATTCACAGTTACTTTGTAGTTTTGATACTTTTTTTTCCTGGAAATTTAAAAATCTTATTAAGATTTTTGCCTCTTGAATTATCTATCAGAACTCAAGTAATAGCTATTAAATATGGAGCAGATGGTACCTAGCTCATATTGACCATGAGCGTGTCTTTATGGATATTCTCAGATGGAGAGGCACATGTGTCGGTTGTCACTTTTTAGTAGTTATTTTGGTCACATAATTGTTAAAAATTACTCTGATTTTACTGACTCGACCAATATTAAATCAATAGATGTCTATTTAAAGTACCTCTTTTGTATTCACTTCAATGCTTACATCTTTTGGGGAGTCAAAAAGAAAAAGCAACATCCTTTTAGAATTGACCTTCAGGAGCTCAAAATCCTGTTTTATCAGTAGAATAATATAGCCTTGTTTTAATTTTCATTTTATCTTTTCTTTAAGGTGTCCTTCACACATCTGTAGTCCTCCTCACAGAAATGTGTGAGCGAAGCCCAGACATGCTTGCACATTTTAGAAAGGTAGGTGTCATTCTGTATGCCTAAACCTTTCTTGATTGAAAAATGATTTTCCTGAAAAAGTACATTTTCTTACTTATGAATTTTCTTTTGAAAGCAAGCTGTGGACCTGAATAGAAGATTTAACTGGCCTTGCTGTGTGGTAGGGCTGGAAGCCAGATGTAGGCATATAAGAACTGGCAGTGCAATAGTATAGTGTTTTCCCTTTCATAATAGAAGTCACTCATTGTTGGCAGACACACCAATCCCTCCTGTGCTTTATTTGCTGTTTTCACATTGAAGTCAGGAAATGTAACCTGAAGTCAAATTACAAATAAGAATTGTGTGTGGGTTTTTTTTTAAAGGCAGTAATTTCTTTTTTTTTCTTTTTTTCAGATGAAAACTATAAACCGAAAATTGACCTTTATTACTTTTACGTAACCCAGGGTCCCCTCTGTTCGTTTTGGGCCATTGACTCCTGTGATGGAAGTCCTTAGCTTTCTTATCCATCCCCTCTTTTTTACTAGCATGCTACAGTGACATCTCTGTTTTTTTCACTTGTGTTTAGAAGGCAGTAGTGAGAAAGACTTAGAGAAAGACTGTTCTTTGGGTAGTTATATGCATTTAACTCCTTTTATAGGATACTGATCACTCCATCAATGGGGCTCACTTTGTACTTTAGATCTAATGAGGCTTTAACAGCAGTTCTTTTTTTTTTTTTGCTTTTTTTCCCCTTAGATGTTCATGTCTTGGTTAAATTATTGTAAAATACTATGAGACCTGTATCTGTCCCTAATGCTTGCTTTGTATGTTTTGTTCCTGTTGTCTGTTTGGAATCCTGCTGTATGTTAGAATGAAAAGGTAAGAATTAACCCTCTTTTAGATGGTGCATGCTGGCATTGGATCCTTAGTAGCTTTTGTATATTCATCCACAAATGTGGCTATTAAAAATATACTAATGCTGAAGCTGTGCTTAATACTATTGTGTTACTCTAGCATTTTTGGCTAACTCCCTAGTCCAGTTTTGTCTTGTCACTTACACTCCTGACTCCAAAGTCAGCCTTGGATTTCAGTTGCAGCCTTTCCTAAATTGTAAGCCGCCTCCTCTGTCTCTCCTTTATCTTCGCTTGAGAAACTTTAAGCAGTTTCCCAGTGACTTTGGTGATGGCATTTCCAGATCAGTCTGGAGCCTTGACACAAAACACCGCTTCATTTTGAAGTAGACGTTTTAGAGTCATATGTGGGTAACCTTATACTTAAATAAGCTTTGTATGTACTTCTGAGCTTTCAGTTCAAACTTAGAGCTTTTGTTTTTCCCTTACCTGTACTTAGCCTTGCCTAGAAGTTTTGGAATATTAAAAGGATTTGAGGTACATTGGGTGGGCACCAACTGATTTTCATGGCTGCAGCCTTTCCCTTTGTCATCTTATTTTGTTTGTCCTGTCATCAGTTTTAGTGACTTGCATTTTTGTCTGAAAAATAAAGCTGGGTTCCAAGAATTTGTGTGCTGAACACTTAGACATTTATGCTTTCTGTCCCAGGGTGATCTGATGTGATGTGCTGGTCTTTTGGTAGTGAATAAAACAATTTCTGCATTTTAGTAGCCCCAGGAAAAAGGACTTCTCCAAGAAATAAACCAGATTTAAAGAAATAATTAGGGATATGTATAGTACAGGAAAGCAGGCCATTGGGAAGTTTGCAAGGTGAGCTGCTTTTTGTGCAGAGCTTGGTAACTGGACGGTCTCAGTTTTATTGCAGCATTTTAAAGCAGTTTTAAAAACTGTATTATTCTTACATCTAATATAAATCTGCCCACACAGTTGACAGATTTAAACGAGATTTCTATTTAGAATTTACAGATCTCCATGGCTTGGATTTGTTTTAATCTTAGAGTTGTCCAAATTAGATTTTTGTTTTGAGGACTTCTGAATCATTTAATTCTGAAGTGCTATGGTAATTCTGAAGTGTTATGGCCAAACTTACTGAAATTTACACAGATTATATTCTCTTGTATTTAAAAGTGGCCTTAATGTTGTGAATGTTTTGAGTGCATGCCTTGGGCATAGCTTGGCTTTTTTTTTTTTTTTCCATTTGAATTTTGGTCACCTTTTAGAGTTGGGGTGTGGGGGAGGGGACAGAGTCTGAATACAATTAGAAAAAATAATTAAGTTGCAGCAGAGTTGGGGCTCTTAGACTGCCTCCTAAAGAGGTTCAGTTCAGTTGACTTTGGACGCTTTACTAATTTTAGGCCACTAGAATTGTTTATATGACTAAATCGAGTTTTCAGTTGGAGACTAGAAAAGTTCTTATTATGGGAACCATTTTGGAGTAGGGTTTTAACATCAAGTGATTGATCAACAGAAATTAAATGAATGCTGATATTTAAAGCATCTATAAATTCAGCTCATCAAGAAAATTGCCTATTATGTACTATGACGTCAATGGACAAAATAAAGTAAGGGCAAGAAGGGAATTCTGACCATATGGAACGTGTAGTCTCATTGGTAAGATAAGACAAGAAAACAGGCAGCAAATCAGTGAAATTAAATTTTACTGAAAATTATGTGATAGGATTCAGGATAGAGAAAGGAAATTATTTATGACCCTGGTATCTTCTTAAAGTAAAAGATGAAAATTTTTCATGTATCTTTTCCACTTGAAAAAGTGGAGATGTTGTAAGTTTTTGTATCCCCTGTTGTTTGTTGAAAAAGGACATAATTGTTCCTATCTTAAGAGGAGAGAAAATTTTTTCTATTTCAGGTGGTATGCTGTAGTTTTAATAAGATTACCAGTTATATTTTAGTTGTGATAACATTTTATATCCAGATGCTTGGATGGATGAAAACTGAACATGTTTTTGCTGCTTAGGTATGTCACGTTTCTACGGAAGTAGAACTGCAATGTGTCTGTAGATATGTGTTTTGCTTGGTCTCCATAGACTTTCTGACTCATTGTTATTTGTAATATCATTGCATCTATAACTCTGGAATAAAGAAGTCTAGTTTGTTTTTATCCAGATAAAATACATTGTGTCTTGAGTTCTGTGGCCTAAGTGCTCCTAAGTTATAATTATCAGACATCAGCAATATACTAGTATATTGTATCAGTAGAATTTGCTTGGACTCAGACTCTTGTACCCTTTTTCAGAACCAAAGGACCTGCTTATTCATGAGGCATTCTTTGATATTTACTGGTTTTTGATGCACCTTTGTTTTCTGCAGCTTGTGCCCCAACTAGTCCGAATTCTAAAGAACCTTATCATGTCCGGATATTCACCAGAACATGATGTTTCTGGTATCAGTGACCCGTTTTTGCAGGTGAGGTTGAAAAGCAAGTTTTGGATAAATTATCATATGAATTTGATACCTTTTCAGTAGACCATTTGCTTCCTTAAGTTCGTGTTTTGTAGAAATTGGTAGTTAATTGAACTAATTATGTAATAATAAATAGTGACACGATTCTATTTAGATTAATAGAATAAAGTTATAGTTGTAATAGTCAAAATTATTTACAACATAGACAGACTAGAGTTGTCAACAAATGTAGCTTTGTTTTATTCTTTGGCTGTAGACTGGCGAAGTGAGGGTTGTCTTCTTCATTAAGATGTGGTGTGCTGTAGAGTCAATTTTGACTTGTAGGGGCTCATTCCGACCCATAGGAGCCCTGATAGTGCAATGGTTAAAGCACTATGCTGCTAACCAAAAGGTCGTCGATTTGAACCTACTAGCCGTTCCGCAGGGGAAAAGACCTGGTGATCTGCTCCCGTAAAGATTTCAGCCGAGGAAACATTATGGGGTAGTTCTACTCTGTCCTATAGGTTCTCAGTGAGTCGGAAATGAGTGATTAAGACATAGAAACAGGTATAGTCTTTCTAGAGATAATGTTTAAAATTCTCCTGTTAGACTTTTGACTGTTTTTAATGGAATCTAAGGCTTCGTTTAAATTATTTGCATTTTATACCAAGTGAGCTTCCTTTGTGCCAGTCAAAATTTGTTGACACTTCTCATATTTTGCACATTAGGTACGAATTTTGCGGTTATTAAGAATTTTAGGACGAAATGATGATGACTCAAGTGAAGCTATGAATGATATATTAGCACAGGTGAGTGGACCAAACTTGCATCATGTTAAATATTCATTCTAATATAGCAAAGAGTAGAATGGTTTTGGTTATATTGGGCAGATTTTATTTGTGTTTTCTCATTGGTGGTTCAGGTCATAAAATGTCTCTTGTTAACCGTGGATATTTTTTGGAAACCTTGTTCTGTCACTAATGTACCACCCTCTGTGTCTTTTCAGGTTGCCACTAATACTGAGACTAGTAAAAATGTAGGAAATGCTATTCTTTATGAAACAGTTTTGACTATCATGGATATTAAGTCAGAGAGTGGACTGCGGGTAAGTCTTTTTAAATCTTTTCTCCCCCTAAGCATTTCATTTAGAATGATTGACTTGAACTTCAGTCTTTTGGAATTGGATTCCATTTTGAAATTGACTTTAGGATGTATAGTGCTGTGTTTTTGCTATCTGAAGTATAATTCCCTCCCTTTGAAGGCTTAAAAATGGTTATTGTAAGTTTGGAAGATTCTAGATGTAGTTAGATATGTAAATATTGTTGAGTGAAGGAAACATTTCAGAATAAGCTTCTTCTAGAGCCAGGGTTTGAATTGTATTCATCGCTTCAAACAAGACATATTTGAGTTAGTTTGTTTTTATCAAATATATAGAGTAAGAAACCCAAATAGTACAAAAGGTACACATGGAAAAAAATTTCTGACTTGTAGCTTTCATATGTAGACTCTAAAATTCTTCTTAATCATTTGGTTAGGAAAATACTGTTAAACCATTTTCTAATTTATTTTTCCAGAAACGTTTTACCCATATTTAAATGTCTCTTGTTGTACGTGTGTACTTATTTTTCCCTTTCACACTTTTGGTAAATTTTTTATTAGAAATAATTTTAGACTTACAGAAAAGTTGCAAAAATAGTTCCCTTCACCCGCTTCCTCTAATCTTAACGTTTTGCAAAACTATAGTGTAATTATCAAAACTAAGAAATTAATACTGGTTACCATACTACTAATTAAATTACGGACTTTATTCAGATTTCACCACTTTTTCTGCTAATGTCCTTTTTCTGTTCTAGGAGCCAGTCCATGGTCCCACATTGTAGTTAATTGTCATGTCTCCTTAGTCTCCTCTACTCTGAAAGTTTCTTAATCTTTCCTTGTCTTTCATGACTCTGACACTTTGAAGAGTACTGGTCAGTTAGTTTGTAGAATGTTCCCAGTTTTGGTCTGCGTGATGTTTTCTCATAGTGAGACTGAGGTTATGCTTTTTTGGCAAGAATACATGGAAATATGTGTCCATCTCAGTGTATCATATCAGGTACAGCTGTCTATTTGTCTCATTACTGGTGATGGTAACCTTGATTATTTGGTCAAGATGATGTCTGCTGTGTCTCCACGGTGAAGTTACCTTTTTTTTCCTTTGTAATTAAAAATATTTTGAGAGAGACATGTTGAGACTATGCAAATATCTTGTTCTCTTTAAACTTATCCCCACTAATTTTAGCATCCATCACTGAATCTTGCCTGCAGCAGTTACTAGGATGGTGTTCTAATGATAGTTTTCTGTTTTCTTCCTTCCTTCCACATTATATAGTTAGAATCCTTTTGGTAAGGAAGAGTTATCCTATCTATCCAATCATTTATTAATATTAGAATTGCTAATCCATACCCTTGTAAGAAACAAATTTACAAAGTACGGTATTTGTATACAATTCTTGTTTTCGTTAGCTTTACAGTATCCAGTCAAATAATTTAACCAAAATAACTTAGGTTAGTTCTTTTCCTCTCCCATCTTTTAAACAAAATGGGTAACACACTGTATTTTTTGTTCTGCACCTTGCTTTTTTCGCCTAACATTATCTTGGAGATAATACATAGAGACCAGTGTCATTCTTTTTAATGACTGCATGATATTCCATCATGTGGATGTCCCATAGTATATTTAACAAGTTTTCTGTTAATGGACATTTAGGACATTTCCCATCATTTGTGATTATAGGTAGTGCTGCAGTAGATTTTTGTGAGTGTGTACATGTATGTCTGTCAGATACATTCCTAGAAGTGAAATTGTTGAAGCAGAGGATAGATTTTCATTTTAAATATTTATAGTTATTGCCAGATTTCACTCCAGACTGTACCAATATTATTCTTCCACTGACATCAAAACTTTAAAACGTTGTTCCAGCAGTTACTCTTGAAATAGAATATGATTTTAAGAATTTACCTTTAGATTTTATATTTATTTATTGCTAGCAGTCTGTAAAGTACCAACTACCACCTTTAAATAGTTTACACTCATACGAGGCTAGGAAGTGATCCTTATAAGTCAGGAAACAATATAAGTATTTAATTTTCCTAGTTTTTTTAACCTATTCTATTTCTCTTTAGGTCCTAGCCATAAATATCCTGGGTCGTTTCTTATTGAACAATGACAAGAATATTAGGTAAGTCAACTGAACAATATCTTGGGTATTATAAACTCAAGTGTTTTCAAGAAGTGACTTTGCTCAGTATCACATCTGTTGAGTGACATATCTAGAACTTCAACCTAGGATTTCTGTTTTTAGTCTAGTCTTAAAACTGCTGTTTGTAAAGAATTTGGGGATTTGCCTCATGGCTTTTTACTCCTTTTTGTACTGTAAATCAGGTATCAGCAAACTTGTTCTGTAACAGGCCAGATGGTAAATATTCTAGGCTTTATGGGTCATAGGGTTTCTATGGTGACTACTCAAGTTTTGCTCCAGTAGCATGAAAGCAGTCATAGACAATACGTGGCTGTGTTCCAGTAAACTTGATTTATAAAAACACATAGCAGCTGGCTGGATTTTGACCCCTGTTCAAAATTAGGAAGGAAAAAAATTACAACATTTTAGGGAGCAAATCTGGAAAGTCTTTGTGAACCCCAGCTGGTTTTTTTAGGTAGATGATTTTGTTGCTTTCTTGTATGTAATATGTCCAGCCTAGTGGCGTACTGGTTAAGAGTTTGGCTGCTAACCAAAAAGTCGGCAGTTCGAATTCACCAAGTGCTACTTGGAAACCCTGTGGAGCAGCAGTTCTACTCTGTCCTGTAGGGTCGCTATGAGTCAGAATCGACTCTCCGGCAATGGGTTTATTTGGTTTTTGCCTTTCTTTCCTCTTTAGTTAGGAAATTTTCTTCTTTAACCGCATTAAGCACAAAAAAGTGTGCAAATAATGATTGTGGTACCCTGAATTATCTTTTTCAAAAGGAATTTTTAAATACTTGGATCTTAAATTCAGATTTTTATAAAGGCAGTTTTGAATCTAGTATCAAATAAAAGCAGTAAAAATACAAGTGGTAAAATTGAAATAACTTTCCTATTGCATTTTGGTGCTAAAGGCAGCCTGAAAAGGCATATTGTACTCTGTGATTATTATGCTTTACTATTTGGAAGAATTTTAAAGAACTGAGTCATCACTTTTAGAAGTTTAAATGAACTTGACTATGAATGCAAATCTAAGTTCAGGGCTTCTCCTGGTTGTCACTGTTTTAGATTATTGTATCACTTATGCCTTTAAAATGTTACCTTTGTACTCACTATCTTTTTCTATTAAATATTTAAAAACGTAGCTTTACCTTAATCATTAGGCATTTGCTTTGTTATTATCTAGTAAGAGGAAAACTATCTTGAATTTTACATTTAAGTTGTTACTCTGCAACTTTGCTTCATCCAGATATGTAGCTCTCACATCTTTGTTGAAAACCGTGCAGACAGATCATAATGCAGTACAGAGGCACAGAAGCACAATCGTGGACTGTCTGAAAGATTTGGATGTTTCGATAAAACGGTAACAAATTTTGTGTCTTTATCAGTCTAGTGTTTTTGTTAAATGAAATGAGGGAAACATTATTGATAGTCTGTGCCCCTCCCACTTGATACTTTGTAATAGTTTTGAGAGCCAGAATGTTAAAATTTATGCACTTAGTCATTGTGTTCACAGTTGAACTCTGCTTGCAGACTGAATCCTTTTTTAAAAAGGGGAATTGGCAGGGAGAAGTTTAGGTCAATTAAGGATGTCAGGAAGAAATATTGAAGTGCACACTGTAGGTGTCCTTGGTTCATTGATACACATAACACATGCAGATGAGCTAGACTGAAGTTTACTTAACAGAAGTACTGTGCTTTGTGTGCTGGAGGATGAAAGCAAGGAGTGATCCATCGGCTAAGTGTCTTACCACAATGCTGAAACTCGAATTGCTGACAGTACACGTGTTCTCATAGTACTTATGTCCCAGGATACTGGAGTTAGCCGTGTTTCTTAGAACAGGGCATCTAGGAAGTACAGTTAGGCAGCAGATAGCACTTTCAAAAGGCGTACATTTCTTCTCTCTATGGAGTATCTCTACTGGTTCTCCTCTTGGAAGAACTACACATATTTGTAAAACCTTGCTACAGTTGGCCTCAGTGAACTTTTTGGTTGTAAAATGTGGATGTTCATATTCAGAACAAATTAGATTCAGAATTATCTCTGAAACCATTTACTTAAACATTTATCGAGTTCCTTTCATTTGCAGAGAACAGGTGCTAAGTACTTGGACAGAATAAGTAAGACCCAAACTCAGTGACACTGACTTTTATATAGTGCTTTGCAAAGGGCTTTATAAGACCCTCTCAGTTGGTTCTCAGAGGAAGCCTGTGAGAGAAACGAGGCAGTTACTTCTACCACCAATTAACAGATTAGTTAAAATAAAATCCCAAAGTGATCAAATGACTAACCCTAAATCTTACCCCTTGTGTAAGGGGCAGACCTAGGGACAGAACTCAGACCTTTGACTCCTGTTGTGTTGTTTCTCTTTAGAACATTACTGGGCTTTGCACTGAAAAGGTAACACCTGTGTCTCTTTGACAGGCTGTATAACAAAGTAAAAGCTCATATTCAGACTGCCTCATTTCAAATCCTGGCTCTCCTTTAGCAGATACATGACTTGGTCAGGTTACTTAACTTTGTAGTGCCTCAATTGCCTCCTATGTAAAATTTGGATAGAACATACCCACTTAACAGAGTCATGTGGGATTAATTGAATAAATATATGTAAAGTACTTAAACACTACGTGTTAGCTATTATTCAGGAAGGATTGACTTAGTTGATTGTGTATTAGCTAAGATGAAAGTATTTTCTACTTATTAAATTTTTTTTTTAAGTCAAGGTATATACCATGTCTGAAATTATTGACCCAAATATAAAGATGCATATAGTAACCCCATAACTTTTATATGTTAAAATTTCCATTTTTGTCTTGGTTGCCAAATTTAATAGGCAGTTATGAAAACTATATATGCCCTCATAACATAAGCCCCCTTTCCCTTTTCCAGGCCTTCATTTTCTCTTTCAGTTTTTTAAATTCAAATTTTCTGCATACCTTATGTCATATTTGGACAGAAGTAAGGTATAATAAAAGTAGAGTGTGGTAACTTAATATTATCACAGTTTGAAGGAATAATGCAGAGAGATATTATAATTGGGTAATAATCTTGTTACCTCTCTTTTTTGAGCCTCTTAAACACTCTAGAATTTCAGCTTTATGGAATGGACTACTGAACCCAAACTACATTTTTGATCTTTAATAGTATGTCTCTCTGAGATTTTGAGGGGGTTAAAAAGAAAAGTTGAATGAAAATTTAGAATATTAAAACTAACTTTGATTACATAAGAATATACGTACTTGGTTATCGTATGTGCAAAGGTGGGGATTACAGAATTGTGTGAAGGCATGAACACATCTGCTAGAGCTTATTGTTCGCTGAGAGTGTACCTGGGTCTTTGTTTCATTCCCACTGTAACTATCATAACTTTCCCCCCCCCCCTCCCCACAAGGCGTGCAATGGAATTGAGTTTTGCCCTGGTAAATGGGAATAATATCCGAGGCATGATGAAGGAATTACTTTATTTTCTGGATTCATGTGAGCCAGAATTTAAAGCAGACTGTGCATCTGGAATATTTCTTGCTGCAGAAAAGTAAGATTTAATTTTTATCTTTAGTGGTCAAAGATACTTGGAACTTTTTGAAAACTTTTTTAAAACATGGGGTAAATGCTGTAAACATGTTCAAAACACAGTAACATTTATTTCCAGCTCCCACCTATAAGTTAACTTTGAGAAGACCATTATAGCTAGCATTTTTTAAATATGCTATGACCCCCCCCCCCCCAAAAAAAAAACCCACAAAAAACCTCACTTTTGTAAAATCTTCTCCTTTATCTGTTCTTTAATCTCTTATCCATGGTGTCCTTTTCGTGAAAGGATAGATTACAGTGTCTGAATTTTAGTAAAACTTTAAGGAAGAAGTACTTTAAGATTTTAGTAGTAGGGTTATTCTTTTTCCTTTTTCCACCCTGAGTTTAAGGGAATGAGTTCCTAGTCCTGGTATTGTCTGGGCCTGGCAATAGTCCCTTTTCTTCTCTTGCTCTGAATTTATTATTTATTTTCTGGGAAACTGGAGGCAGAGTCCCATTTCTCAGCTCAGTAACTCCTGTTGCATTGTTACATGAAACATCTGAGTTTGGTTATATACCATTTCATTTCACTCTTTGAAGTGAGGTAATCCCTTGGCCAGATTTGAAGGTGAAATGTTTCCAAATATAATCACTTAACCAAGGAACCTAAAAAAGACTAGGAGGGAGTTTTCAGATGTCACTGAGCACAGCATAGTTTACAGGTTTTAATTATTTCACCCTGTGCCATTGTTTTCTCAGGTATGCACCTTCCAAACGGTGGCATATAGATACAATTATGCGTGTTTTAACAACGGTAAGTAGCTTTTTTCAGTCAACATATACATAAGTGCTGGGAATGTACTGATAAATAAGACAGACAAAGCTCTTGTTCTCATTTACATTCTAGTGGGAGAGACAGGAAATTCCTAGTGAAATAAAATGTTAGTTGGGGATAAATGCTAATAAGAATATTAAAGGAGCATAAGGGAATATAATGATGGCAGGATACGGTGGGATCTGGGGAAACTGACCAAATATTTTAGATACAGTAGTCAGGGCAGGTCTCTCAGAGGAGGTAACACTTAAGTAGAGACTTTAACAAACTGAGGAGCCAGCCATGCAAAAACATGGGGGAAGAGTGTACTAATTAGAGGGAACAGCAAGTGCAAAGACCCTGAGGTGGCAACAAGCTGGCCTGCTTGGAGAGCAACAAGAAGGCAGGTGAAGCTAGTAGAGTGAGAGAGGAGAGATTGGTAGGATCAAGGTGAGAGAGAGAAGCAGGAGCCAAACTATATAGGGCCTCATGGGAGTTTGGATTTTATTTTGAATACGATAGGAAGCCATTGTGGAAGATTTTGAAAGACTAAATTTATTCTAGATTTAGAATTACTCTGTTTTTGAAGGCATCCTTTCTTTGATAACTTCTAGAATTTTGGAGCTTCTCTATCTTGCAATTAATAGATTAGGATTAGAGATTTAAGAGTAAAAATGTAGTGGCATAAAAATAAAACATAACTGTATCTAATCATGTCTCCAGAAGTAGATATTTTAAAGGAAAATATTCACAAATTTGACTACATAAAATTAAAAACTTATATAGCAAAAGAAAAAAAAATCTACAAAGTCAAATGACAACTAGGAGGAAAACATTTGTATTGTATGACAACATATTAGTAGTTTTAATTTATAAATAATAATAAAAACCAAGCACTCTAATGGAAAATTTGCCAAGGACATTTGAACAGGCATTTCACAAAAGTAGAAAGAAATGGTTAATCAGCATTTGAAAAAATACTTTCAGTAGTAAAGAACTAGTAAGTAAAATAAAAATGAGGTATCATTTTCTACTCATCTTACTTTTTAATCTTATTCCTAATGTTGATTAGGAAATATAGAAACAGGTAGTACTTTTCACGGGGATGTAAAATGCTACCATCTTCCTGAAATGCAGTTTGGTAGCATGTACCAAAACTCTTTAAGTTTATATCTTTTGATACATTAATTCAGATTTTAGGACTTTATCTTGGAAAAATAAAAGGATAAGTACAGTAATATGTATATACAAAGGTGTTCATCTCAGTGTTGTTTATAATAGAGGAAAACTGGAAACATTTAGAGATCCTCCAGTGGGGATTTGTTAAATAAATTATGAAACATCTGTAGATGGGACTGATACCATTAAAATTATGATGTATATGTATTTGTTGATGTGTTGCTGATTTCTGGTTTATTCCATTGTGATTTGAGAACATAGCTTCTATGATTTTTGTTCTTTTAAATTTGTTAAAATGTGTTTTATGGCTCAGAATGTGATGTGGTCTGTATTGATGAATGTTCCATGTGACCTTGAGACGAATATGTATTCTGCTGTTGTTGGATAAAGTATTCTTATTGTAAATGTCAGTTAGATAATGTTGATGCTTTCTCTTATTTAAAGGACTCTGCTTGCTCTGGTTAGGGAAGAATGTAAATAAGTGACATCACAAATTACCTGCTTCTTAGTTTCTCACCTTTCCTTTTTTTACCATTTGCTCAAACTTGTCCCTCTGTTCTTGTGTTTCTTAACAAAATAGGCATCCCAGTCACCTGTTTTGTTTTGTTGTTTGTGTTTTTTGTTCTTAATTTTTTTTCCTTTCTAAAGTACACATGATTGGGCCTAATTTCTGTCTTATAAATCAGACCTGTTGCTCTGTCCAGTAATAGTAGATTGACCAAATTTTACGACTCATATTAGCCATGGATTCTACTGTTTGTATGTCCAATCCAGCCTAGTTATCATATGGTCTAACAAGGCCAAGATTTAGTTTCTCCATAGGTTAAGTAGCTTTACTTTGTTCCGTGGTTACAGACTGTAACCACTAGTTTGTGGAATTATATTCCACTAGTCAGAGGAAGGAGCCCTAATGGCTCCAGTGGTTAAGCATTGGTCTGCTAACCAAAAAGGTTGGCAGTTTGAATCCACCAGCTGCTCCTTGGAAACCGTATGGGGCAGTTCTAGTCCTATAGGGTTGCAGTGAGTCAGAATCGACTCGATGGCAACGGGTTTGGTTTTTTTTAGTCAGAGGAAGAGGGCATTAAAGAGTTTTTTAAAAAAAGGTTTTTTTTTTTAAAAAAAAGGATAAATAATTAAATACAATGTCTTCTATTCCTAGGACTAATGGTTGGTTCTATAATGTTTATGAACTGTAGTTTTTAAAGAACAGTATGATCTTTTAAATAAACTTAAGTTTTTAAAACAAGTTACTAGTTATTTAGTTCCGTTTTATATGCCCTTTTTAGCTGTGCATGTACACCCCTCTTCCCTCCATTTCCCAGACTAGCATGACACTATAGCTAGCCCACATGATTTTAACACCAGTGTAGGGGGTTGGGTGGGAGGAGAGAGGTTGTTGGTTACACTATGTTTTACTATAATTCAGTTCTCGGTGAATGTACTCCTTGAGTTTTTGACATTGTAAGTATTATCTATTTTGAGTATAAAAGATCTTTCTTGAGATTTTAAACCTTTGTATTTTACTTTTGACGAGAAGATTTTTTTGATATAAAAATAAAAAATTCTAAATACTCATTTAACTACATATAAGACCTTGAAGTTTGAGCTGCTTACGAACCTGACAGTAGAACCAGCTTTATATTCGAGGGGGTTTTGCTGTAATTTCCTCAACAAGAATAACAATTGCTAACATTTATTATTGTTGCTTCGTGTTTCTAGAGGTAAACTGTCTGCATTTTCTTTTAGGCAGGAAGTTATGTTCGTGATGATGCAGTCCCCAATCTGATCCAGTTAATAACCAATAGTGTGGAGATTCATGCCTATACTGTCCAGCGCTTATACAAAGCAATTCTTGGTGATTATTCTCAAGTAGGTCCTGCTTTTCTTTCTACTTTAGCGGGAAAATTACCCTTTATTTTCCTGGCATGTCCTATTCTAACACTCTAGATGTGCCTTGGTTTTGACCTTCATGATTTGATGACCTATGACTTGTATTAAGGATTTTTGAAAGAACTGAAGTTCTTGACAAATGGTGACTTTATTTTGACAGCAACCTTTGGTACAAGTAGCTGCATGGTGTATAGGTGAATATGGAGATCTTCTTATATCTGGTCAGTGTGAAGAGGAAGAGCCTATTCAGGTACCCATTGTTATTCTTGGTTAAGGAGGGAAACAGATAATGTTTTTGGTTTTAGGGGAGTAGTGTTTAATGGGAAGTTGAGGTTGATTCCTTGAACACTTTTTTTTTTTGGTTGTGCTTTAAGTGAAAGTTTACAGCTCAAGTTAGTTTCTCATACAGAAATTTATACATACATTATTATGTGACCCTTGTTGCTATCCCTATAATGTGACTGCACATTCCTCCTTTCCACCCCGGATTTCCCATGTCATTCAACCAATTCCTGTCCCTTTTTGCCTCCTCATCTCGCCTCTGGGCAGGAGCTGCCCATTTAGTCTTATGTAACTGCTTGAGCTAAGAAGCACTCTCTTCATGAGTATCATTTTATGTCTTATAGTCCCGTCTATGTATTAAGAGCTGGCTTCGGGAATGGTTTCAGTTCTGGGCTAACAGAGAGTCTGGAGGCCATGTCTTCGGGTCCCTCTAGTCTCAGACCATTAAGTCTGGTCTTTTTACTAGAATTTGAGTTCTGTACCCCACTTTTTTCCTGCTCTGTCAGGGACTGTATGTTGTGTTCCCTCTCAGGGTGCTCATTGATGACAGCCAGGCACTATCTAATTGTTCTGGTTCTTTGAAGACTTTTTAAAAGAAGTAATACCAGAATTATTTTGGAAAATCTATTACCTTTTGAGATGCTTTTTGGACGATTGTGAGGTTTTTAAGCTACCTTAAGAACCTCTCTACCACCCCACCCCCACCCTCAACCGAATTATGTTGTTTCTCTTTCTCTCTGGCTGATGAGCAAGAAGAAATGAGACGTGTCCATGTTCCCTTTTGCAATTAGCAGAAGTTGTGGCAACCCTTGAACTTTATGTATCTTTTTTCTTGTTTTACTTCTTCTTCTTGAAGCTGTAACATGCCTCTCAGCCCCTTATTGGCATTTTACACTCTTTTTACCTCTCTCCTATCTGCTCTGGTTGGTGGAGCTGTGCAGCTCAGCCAGTTACTGTGGCAAAGCACAGGATTGTGTTAGAAGCTTTTGTAGTGGAAGGATTGTCACTCTGGTGGCATCCTATGACTTGGTTTTAGATTTAGATGCTTACTGTTCCCATCCAGTCTACATAATCTTTTTTTTTTTCCTCCCCAGGTTACAGAGGATGAAGTGTTGGATATTTTAGAAAGTGTCCTGATCTCTAATATGTCCACCTCTGTGACACGAGGTTATGCCCTCACTGCCATTATGAAGCTTTCTACTCGATTCACCTGTACTGTAAAGTGAGTATTGAGGGAAAGTAGGGTAAACCGGTTGTTTTGTAATTTTTAAAAGCCATTTCAGGTATAGACAAAAGTAAGAGAGAATAGTAAAATGAATTTGCATGTATCTATTGCCCGGTGATAACAATCATCAATTCACGTTTAATCCTTGTTTCATCTATACTTTGCTCCCTCTCAACTCCCCCTGCCCACCTTCATACCCTCCTGCCGTGGATTATTTTGAAGATGCGTTTTTAAAATCAGATTTCTAATGCTTTTTCTTTTTTTTTTAAAAGTAGAGAAGTTATTTTCCCGTGTAAGGGTTCTGATTTGTTATATTTTGAAATGTCTTCATAGGAAGAAAATCATGAGGGTTTTGGGGGCTTAAATCTTCAAGTAAAGTCAATTCTTGGGTCAGTTATCCAGCCAAGTATATTTAAGGCAAACTTTGTTCTCTGCGATTTTCTGCTTCACTTTTTAATGTAAGGTCTTGTGAAAATGGTGTTTTTGACTCATTCTTTAAATTGAGAACTTTGGGGTCAACATTCTGAAAGATGTAGATGTTTACCTGTGTTTTATTGACTATGCAAAGGCATTTGACTGTATGGATCATAATAAATTATGGATTACCTTGCAAAGAATGGGAATTCAGAACAGTTAATTGTGCTCATGAGGAACCTGTACATAGATCAAGAGGCAGTCTTTCGAACAGAACAAGGGGATACTGTGTGGTTTAAAGTCAGGAAAGGTGTGCGTCAGGGTTGTATCCTTTCACCATACCTAGTCAGTCTGTGTGCTGAGCAAATAATCCGAGAAGCTGGACTATATGAAGAAGAACACGGCATCAGAATTGGAGGAAGACTCACTAATAAGCAGATGACACAACTTTGCTTTCTGAAAGTGAAGAGGACTTGAAGCACTTACTGATGAAGATCAAAGACCACAGCCTTCTGTATGGATTACACCTCAACATAAAGAAAACAAAATGTATCTTCACAACAGAGAAAAGATTGAAGTTGTCAAGGATTCCATTTTACTTGAATCCACGATCAGCATCCATGGAAGTAGCAGTCAGGAAATCAAATGATGCATTGCATTGGGCAAATCTGCTGCAAAAGACCTCTCTAAAGTGTTGAAAAGCAAAGATGTCACCTTGAAGACTAAGGTGCGCCTGACCCAAGCCATGGTGTTTTCAGTCGCCTCACATGCATGCGAAAGCTGGACAATGAATAAGGAAGACTGAAGAAGAACTGATGCCTTTGAATTGTGGTGTTGGCGAAGAATATCGACTATACCATCGACTGCCAAAAGAATGAACAAGTCTGTCTTGGAAGAAGTACAACCAGAATGCTCCTTAGAGGCAAGGATGGCAAGACTATGTCTCACATACTTTGGACTTGTTATCGTGAGGGATCAGTCCCTGGAGAAGGCCGTTGTACTTGGAGGGTCATTAAAAAGAGGAAGACCCTCTGTAAGGTGGAGTGACACAATGGCTGCAACAATGGGCTCAAGCATAACAATGATTGTGAGGATGGCGCAGGACTGGGCAGGGTTTCGTTCTGTTGTGCATAGGGTCTGTATGAGTCAGAACCAACTCAATGGCACCTAACAACAACAATAACAACATTCTGATGCTGTGACCCTTTTTTTTTTTTAGTAAAGGCTTATTGAAATTCAGATTTGAGCAGTACAGATTTCTTCGTTTGTGACAAAATAATAATTGGTACTTTTAGCAAATGTTAGAGTATGGAATACTTAACAGACAAAATCCTAGCATTACAATTAGAATAGTATAATGGTGTTGGCGAATGATGTCAGATGAATGGATGAATAAATAAAAGGTGTTTTGTTTTTGAAAAATTATGTAAATTAACAAGAAAAGATGAGAATTTCAAAATTTTAACCAGAAAACTCTGATTTAAATGTTATTCTCTCTGGTTGTTTATGAATTTTCTTTTGAGGATTTGCTTTTGTCATTTATCCCCATAGCCGAATTAAGAAAGTGGTTTCTATCTATGGAAGCAGCATTGATGTGGAACTCCAGCAGAGGGCAGTAGAATATAATGCACTTTTTAAGAAATATGACCATATGAGGTATGTGAAAGCAACTAAGCAATGTATGTGCCTCTTAGCAAACTGCACAGATTGTCATGATAATCCATAAGGAGACTCATTCCTCGTGCTTAATTAGTTAGGCTTTACATTCTGATTTAGTTCTAATTGCTTGGCTGCTTCTGTTTTGCCCATCTTCTTAGCTTCTAAAGAAATCCGTTAACTGTCCTCTCATTCCCCTTTCTCCTTTTGTTTGGTATGGAAAGTTTGCCTCATTTTCCATTTTTGAAATATTTGATTAAGAAACAGGAGTTTTATTTATTCAAGCTAAATAATTTCATTCAAATCTCATCACTATTAACATTTTGGTGTATTTTGTTTGATTTTTTTTTTCCTGGTGCGCAATATCTTCTCTTTTTTTAATTTATTTTTTGTTGTTGTTGAAAACATACACAGCAGAACATACACCAGTTTAATAATTTCTACACGTACAATTCAGTGACATTACATTCTTCAAGTTTGCAACCATTCTCACCCTCCTCTCCCAAATTGTTCCTTTCCCATTAACATAAACTTATTGCCCCCTAAGCTTCTATCTAACCTTTCAAGTTGCTGTTGTCAGTTTGATCTCATATAGATAGTTCTTTAAAAGAGGACAATGCTCAAGGCAGACATTCTTTACTAATTAAGCTAAATGCAGTATCTCCTTGATTGGAGATTCTTAGTACCTATTGATTCACCTTTCTTTAATCCCAGTCTCTCTTCCATTGAAATACATGCTTTGGGATTTAGGCAGATAATTTGTCCATTCAGGATTTCTTGCCTATCCTTAATCCTGCCAGGAAGTTAGGTCATGTATGTATTCTTGTAATTCAGACTCTATTGTAGTGTGTATGTTGGAGGGTAAGAAGGGGAGATAACTCCGTGTTTGGTTTCAACATAATCACAGTGATTATTTTGGGTAGGGAATCTAGGTTAACTGCATAGAATTTAACCACTTCAGGTTCTTCCAGGTCTGCCCTGCTTGAGAGAATGCCAGTCATGGAAAAAGTAACCACAAATGGCCCTACTGAGATTGTGCAGACAAATGGAGAGACAGAACCAGCTCCACTAGAGACCAAACCACCACCCTCTGGGCCACAGCCAACTGGCCAGGTAGCTTTTCACTTGCTTATCTGAGGATCCTGATTCTCCTATCTCCTACCTGATTACCATGAATGTTCTTGGATTGATTGATGGTTCCCTTCCTTATTTTTTTAAGTTTTGAAAGAGCTTTGCATTTGATGTGGATTAGACAAATGACTAATGAATTGAGGTATTATTTTCTTGTTCAGGCCAATGACTTATTGGATTTGTTGGGAGGAAATGACATGACACCTGTTATTCCAACTGCACCTACAAGCAAACCTGCTTCTGCTGGTGGAGAACTTCTTGATTTGCTGGGAGACATTAGCCTTACAGGTGAGGCCAGACTGGAGCTATGTTTGGATAGGGACAAAGCCCTTGAGGAAAAACTACACTGAATATAGCACATGAGTCCATTGAAAATGGGAGAGGGTAAGTGAGAAGCAAGAATAGAATCTTTAGAACATCTGGAATATAAACTATCAGGCTAATTCTCTAAAGATAATTCATAGAGATTGTTTAAGGACCAATTTTGAATTTTGGAAGACTAAATTAATCATAGTATTTTTAGAAAAGTTTTTCTCAGGGTCAAAAAGAATATAGCGGAAGTTATTTCTTGTTTTATTTAGTGCCCCAAGACATCACTTTTTATAGTTTCTTTCTACTTGTGGTTAGTTTTCGGTAGCTGTAGCCATATGTGGGGAATGGAGAGATGTTAACCTACTATCATCTGCTGTCCTTTCCTTTGTTTTCCTTTCTTTTCTCTTCCCCTCCTTTTCCTACTCTTCTTCCCTCCTTGTTCCCTCTCTGCCTCCTTTCCTTTCCCTTCTTCCCTCCCTTTCTCACTTTATTTTTTTATTGTGCTTTAGGTGAAAATTTACAGAGCAGATAAGATTCCCATTTGATAGTTTGTACATAAAATGTTTCATGGCCTTGGTTTTATTCTCCACAGTGTGTCAACACTCTCTCCCCCCATTTCTGCCCTGGGTTCCTTGTCATCTTTCATCCTGATTTTCTACCCCTTCCTGCCTTCTCATCTTTGCTTTTGGGCAAATATTGTCCTTTTAATCTCGTATAATTAATTGTTAATTATTTAAGGAGCATGTTCCTCTCAGGTGTTATTGTTTATTTTGTGGGCTTGTCTATTGTTTGGCTGGAACGTGGTCTCTGGGAATGGCTTCACTTCTAGGTCAGAAGAGTATCTTAGGGCCATAGTCTCCGGAGTTCCCCCAGTGTCTATCAGACCAATAAGTCTGGTCTTTTTTGTGAATTTCATTTTTTGTTCTACATCTTTCTCCCACTCTGTCCGGGACTCTCTGTTATCATCCTAGTCTGAGTGGTCAGTAGTGGTAGGCGGACACCATCTAGTTCTTCTGGTTTCCGGGTCATGTAGGCTGTTTCATGTGGTCCATTAGTCCTTTGAAATAATTGCTCCCTTGAGTCTTTGGTTTTCTTCACTCTCCTTTGCTCTGGATGAGAAGAGACCAATAGTTGTATCTTACAGGCTGCTTGCGAGTTTTTAAGACCCCAGATGCAACTCACCAAAGTAGGATGCAGAACATTGTCTTTATTAACTGTGTTTTGTCAATTGATGTAGATGTCTCCTGAGTCTATGGCCCTTTGCCTTCGAGCTTAGGAACTTCATCCCACGAGGTGTTGGTTATGTCGGAGAGGTTTCCCTGACTCTGCCTCTTGTGTGCTCTACTGTCTATATTAATATATGATGAGCACCTATGGTTGTATATGTAGAAATATCCACCACCAAACCTGTATCTGCAGGTGGGTGTGCTCCCTTACACCCTCCCACACCTCTTCGCGTGTCTGTCTACGTATCCATTCATAAATTATTGTTTAATACTGTTGTTGCAGGATTGTCTATGCTATGAAAGTTACATAGTTGCCCTTTATTCTTGGCGTTCCTCCCAGTGTCCTCTCTTGCTTTCGTCATGTTGTGTTGCCTTCTCTGATATTGTGTATTGCTTTTCCCTTCACCAACATTAATGTATGTCCTCTATCTATTTGGTAATTTTCCCGCCCTCTCCCTTCCCATCCCTAGAAACCATCAAAGATTTTTTTTTCTTGTGTATAAACCTTTTAATAGTGGTTTATAATAGTGGTCTCATTTAGTCTTTGTCCTTTTGTGATTGACTTATTTCACTCAGCATAATATCCTTCAAATTCATCCATGTTGTGAGATGTTTTGCAGATTGATCATTATTCTTTATCGTTGTTTAATATTCCATTATGTGTATATACAACAGTTTTAATCCATTCATCTGTTGATGGGCACTTAGGTTGTTTCCATCTTTTTGCTATTGTGAATGATGCTGCAATGAACATGGGTGTGCATCTCTCTCTTTCTTTTAATTATTAAAGCAACAGAAGGAGGAAATCAACCATAATTCTAACATTGAAACATAATTATTTTCATTTTGGAATATTTTTTTCTTGTCTTTGTTCATATAGTAGACATTGGTAATTGATGTGTTCAGAAATATTATGAATCCCTGAGTCCAAGAGTATCACTGTAGCATATAATTTCTACTCTTAATTAAATGCAGTATAAAATATAACTGAAAAGGTAGATGACCCCTTTGAAAGTATAATGGAGAATTATGGTGTACGTGACCTCAAGTAGAAAATAGCCATACGATAATGATGCTAGATGGTCATCTAGATTTATTATCACAGGCTAAATTATTTTTCCTAATAAGCAGCAAGAGCTTGTGGTTTTTAATCTGTGGCTTAACAAAATTTCAGAATGTTACTTATCACATATCTTCGAATCACTCACAAATAGTCAATTTCAAATCCTCAGATGCCAAAGGTGTGCTGAATATAAGAAGCAAAAACAGTCGTACAGTCTGTGGATGATGTGATTGACTTAACATACTAGCATTTCCCACATTAGTACATATTCTTCATAATTATAATTTTAAATGGCTGTCTACTATTTCACCGGAAAGTTCACACCATTATATCCTCAATTTCTTACTGTTAGGCATTTTGTTTGTTCCTGGATTTTTCTTATCATAAATAATGTCTCAGCAAATATCACATCAATTTATCCTTATGTTGGATTACTTTCTTAGACTAAATTAACCTTTCTGAATCTGTTTAAAATAAGGATAATATTTACTTCATAGGGTATTTGTAAATGGTGACTCATTTAGTTCATGATATATAGTAGGCACTTGGCAAGTGTTATTTACCTTTTCCCCACTGTAGATGGCCACTAGTTTCACTGTATGTGATCATTATCATTTTAAAAAAGGTTTTCCCTAATTGGTATAAAATTGGCCCTATTATTTTGTTAATTTTTATTTCTTTGGTTACATAGAATGTTTAATGTTTAACGTTAAATATGTTTAATATTTATCCACATATTTGCATTATATATGAGGTTCCTTTTGTATTCTTAACCCATTTATCGTGAGGTAAATGCGCTCTTTGTGCTTTGCTTAGCCAACTTACTTCTACAGTCCTTGCTGATTTTTAGAATGTCTTTTTCCCTTAGTGGTCTTTAGTACTTTTTTTTTGAAAGATATTCTAGTCTTCCTTTATTTCATGCTTTTTAAAAATGATATATTTTCAGTTAATTTCATAAGTACTTTGAAATCTTAACTTAAAATGTGTCCTCTTTATTCTACTGAAATTTCTTATCCCTCTTCTTTGAATCTTGGTTTCTCTTAGTTTATGGTCATGTTCTGTAACTTGCCTTCTATTGTTTAATCCTCAGATTGTTCTTACTTGGTAGGATCAAATAAAAATGGTAATCTGTTTCTTCCTCCAATCCCACTCCATACCTCCTCTTGTGGGGTGTGTGTGTGTGTTTTAAAATTTTATTATGCACTATTTAACATCTACAAAATTGAATATATGCCTTGAGCTACCTAGCATGTTCCCTGTGTACTTCCCCCATCATCCCCTTTTCCTCTTGACCTCAGAGGTAACTACTGTTTATCCTAAAGAACCATTGGTTTTTATCATTTCCATGCATTTCTTGATACTTTTACTAAATTTGTATATATTGTACTCAGTTTTAGTATTATTTTGCCAGTTTTTACCTGCATATAAGTGATATCCAACTGAATATGTTCTTTTCCACCTTGTTTTTTTGTTAAACATTGTATTTGTGAGAATAATCCATGAATAATTCATGTTAAATGTATTTCTAATGCCTTTAAGTTTTTGCTGCTGTGTATGTATAGTATTTTATTGTGTGAATTTACCATAATTTACGTATCCATTATCCCGATAATGGGCATTTTGGTTGTTTTTAATACTTCAGTGTTAGAAACCATCTTGCTATGAACACTCTTTTGTACATGTCTCCCTGTGTACATATGTAAGAATTAATCAAAAGAATTCTGAAGAAAGGCAGTGGTTCTCCGCTGGAGGAGATTTTGCCCCTTGGGACATTTGGCACTGTCTGGAAACATTTTTGGTTGTCACAACTAGGAGTGCACTACTGACATCAAAAGGGTAGAAGCCAGGGGCGCTGTTAAACATCGTACAGTGCACAGGACAAGTCTCCCCCACCCCCAGCAACAAAGAAATATCTAGCTTAAAAAGTCATTAGTGTCGAGGTTGAGGAACCCTGGTTTAAGGGTCTTCTCGTATTCAATTCTACTATTGCCAAATTTTTCTCCAGTTCGGCTAAATCAGTTTACATTCCAACAGCAGAGCGTAAAAGTTTCCATTGCTTCATATTCTTAACAATACCTGGTATTCTCAGACCTTGGAATTTTTGCCATGCTAATGGATGTGAAGTGATCTTGTAGTTTTAAATTCTATTTCCTTCATTACCGGTAATACTGAACATCTTTTTTATAAGGTTCCCTTTTCATTTGGGTTCCTTTTTCAGTGAATTACTTGTTCATATCTCTTGCGTCTTTTTAATTGGGTTATCTTTTTCTTATTGGTTTGTAAAAGATATTTATAGTTCTGGATACTCATCCATTCTTTATTGTGTAGTAAACAATTTCTTCTGCCCGTGATCTCTCTTTTTACTTTTCTATAGTATTTTTTTATGAACAGAAGTTCTTAATTTTTAAAGCATTTGAAGTTTTAGTTCTTTGCCCTGACAGTCTGTGCTTTTTACATCTTGTTTAAGGAATCCTTCCCTACTCTCTAAGATCGTAATAATTTTCTCCTATATTTTCTTGGTGAGTTTTGTTATGCTGGTTAAGGTTGACCTTCCGTGGGAATGTTTCCTGTAGGTGCTCCAGCTGCTGCTCCTGCCCCTGCCTCAGTTCCACAGATATCCCAGCCCCCCTTCTTGTTGGATGGGCTTTCATCACAGCCTCTCTTCAATGACATCACTTCAGGTAGGATTACCATTGTTACCCTCATTACATGGAGCACTGAGCAATGGCGGTGGTTACGGAAGAAAGGAAGTAATAATTCTGCAAGCATTAGGCTCAGTACAATTAGACTGATCATCCTGTACTTCCCCAGGCATCCCCTCCATCACAGCATACAGTAAGAATGGCTTGAAGATAGAATTCACCTTTGAACGATCAAACACCAACCCCAGTGTCACAGTGATAACGATACAGGCCTCCAACAGCACAGAGCTAGACATGACGGACTTTGTTTTCCAGGCTGCAGTACCAAAGGTACTACAATGTCTCCTTTGCCTTTTTCCTTTGACTAAAGATTGGCTGATTTTTTACATGTGTTTGATAAGGGATATATTTTAATGTTTAGAGATTAAACTAAATTTTCAGATGTAACCCAAACTAATGATAATTTAACTAACATGGTTCATTGAAACATGTTATCTTTAGTGAATAATTTTTACTTGATCACAAATATTTTTGTAGTTAGAATTGTAGGAAAAAGAAAGGAAATTCTAATGGTTGGTGAAAGAATAAAATTCTACCAGAAGGTGGTCAGCTGATGCTCAGGGCATTGAGGATAGTTTGGGGTTCAGTAAAACAGTGGTAAACACCTAAGAAAATATAAAATCCACCATACAGTTAAAAAGTTAATTAAGTTGAGGGACTGTGTCTGTTTGGTATTCTCATCTAGTTAGTCACTAGATCAGAATAAAAAATTTTCATCTCTTGATATGTGAGAGAAACATTCTTCCTCATTGACATATAGTTTGCTATTGATACAATGACTGCTTATACTCATGAATTAGGGTTTTGTTTATATGAAATCTTAGTTTAAGGAGTAAACAAATATTTATGTTTATTTTGAATAAAGAAATGTTTTGAATAAACAAAATTTAGAATGAAGGATCAGCAAAGTTTTTCTGTAAAAGACCACATAGTATTTTAGGCTGTGTGGTCTCTGTTGCATCTACTCAGTTCTACCATTGTTATAATGCAAAAGCAGCTATACTTAGTATGTAAATGAATGAACATGTCTCTGTTCCAATAAAACTGTATTTACAGAAACAGGTGGTGGGCCACCCCCTGGTTTAAACTAATCTAATTTTTTCAGTAATATGTGAAGTATAACATTCAGGTAACACACTTTTGTCAATTGAAGGCATCTTCTTTTATTTATAACCTTTGCTTGCACACTTTAGAAGCCAGAATAGTGTAGATGTGTTAGAAACTTTAGCATGAAGCGGTTAAGAACATGAGCTCTGGAACCATTCTGTTTGGATTCCAGTACTAGTTGTATGACCTTAGGCAAATTAATTAACTTCTGTGCTTCAGTTTCTTCACTTACAAAGGGATAATGATAATGATATTTACTTCATAAGGTTGCTGTAAGGAATGAATGAATGTCATGTGCCAGGCACTGTTTTCAGCACTATTCATGTGTTTAGTACTCAATAAATGTTAGCTGCTGCAACTTAGGGTTTTATGTTTATCACTTTAGGCTACTGTTCTAGCAGCATATCATCTCTGCTGGTAAGGCATAGCCTTATCCTTGGTGCTATATTGCACAGTGCCAGTTTATATATCATAATGGTGTATCTTGAACTTTAAAATGTCACATTTCGTATTTTCTACTGTGCACTGTTTCACTTTTTAATCTCTCTGAAATTGGGGTACATTTTAAAATTGATAGCTTGTCATAGTTTGACAGCATTCTCAGTGGTAAAGTAATGGCGTCGATTACAATTGATGACATCTTATATTTAATGAAATATAGTGTAATTAGTAATGTTTTAGCTTACATAATGTATCTTGATAGTAAGATTATGTTGTTAGTCGCCCTGGAGTCAATTCCGACTCATGGTGACTCCATGTGTACCAAGTAGAATTGCTCCATAGCTTTTATTTAAAAAAAAAAAATTGTATTTTTGGAGAAGATATATATAGCAAAACAGGTTCCCATTCAACAATTTCTACATATAATGTTCAGTGACATTGGTTACATTCTTCACATTGTGTCAACATTCTCATTATTTCCGTTCTAGTTCTTCTACATTTTCACCCATGCTTTAGAATAACTGTTGCTCATTTGGTATCCTATAGATAATGTTTTTAAAGAACGCAGTATTCAAGGGTGACATGCTTTACTTTTTGAGCTGACAGGTGATTTCAGAGGATAGTTTTGGTTCAAGGTTTAAAGAGTATCTCAGGACATTTTGTCTCAGGGATCCCTCAAGTCTCAGTGGGTCCAGTAAGTCTGGACTCTTTGAGAACTTGAAGTTCTGTTCCACATTTTTCTCTCCATAGGGTTTCCAAGGCTGTGACCTTTTGGAAGCAGATTGCCAGGCCTCAAAATAATAAATCTGCATTGAAATTGAATCTTTACCCTTGTAGTTTTTGGCCTTATGGAAGACTGGATAAGTTCTGTTTTGCTTTGTTTGTATTTTAGAAGACTAAACTTTGGGAAAGATTTTTTAATCGTAATATGTAGAAGAGCTACATTGTATAGTCTGGTTTACCTAGCTTACTTGTAGTACTTTCATCTCTCATCCCTGTAAACAGATTATGGCATTTGGCTTTGCAGGTCTTTTGCTGTACAAGCTAGTTCTGCACCTACTTTTTCTGTTATGGCCTTGTGCTTCTGATGGAGAGATCCTAATGTGTTCTACTTACATGCCTATAAGCTCTTTAAAACTTTTCCTTTACCTCTGTCATGTAAGGGGAGACCTTGAGACATTCCACATTATTCCAGGTTATAGTTCAAGTGGCTGGGTCCCAATCATTTAAATACACAAAGGCATAAAAAAGTCTGTATAGTTAGTAATCTGTTTATTGGTTTGTTATTCTTTGAAAGCTTTTCTCTTGGTTTCTTTCTGGCTTTTTTAAGCCACAGGCACCCATTTTTCACCTCCATAGTTGATCAGAATTACTGTCAAGTGAAGTCGCTAGAACAAGAATTGTTCATCTTTTGAAAAATGAATGGCTAAAGTTCCTTCTGCCAGAAAGGGGAGATTGGCTCGTTGCTAGTTTTCATGATCAAAGACCTAACAGTGGGTTTCACAGGTGCCATAAAGTGACAGCCCACACACTATGAACTGCTGATAGCTGGAAAACAAGTACAGCTAAGTAGTAGGCAAGTCTGTTACTTGAACCATCACCTGGGTGTCTTTTTTTTTTAAATTTGTTGACATCTCTGATGCAGCATTAAGTGTATTACTTTTTCTGAAGAGTGCCCTTTTCCCCTCTAGACATTCCAGCTGCAGCTTCTGTCTCCTAGCAGCAGCATTGTCCCAGCATTTAATACCGGGACCATCACACAAGTCATTAAAGTTCTGAACCCTCAGAAGGTGAGTAGCACATTTGAAGACAGTATCTGAGCAAGATGTAAACATGTTTTATGAAATACTGCCTTACTTCCCTGGGTTTTTCTGAGTTGTAAAGAGATCTGTGAAAATGCATGGTCCAACCTCTGTGTTTGTTTGATAAAAACTGAGCCCAGAGATGTTAAATGACTTAATGGCATTTTATTAAAATGCATGTTTAAATATATTCTCTTTTTATAGGCTTAACGGTCTAGTTTTGAGGGGGTGAAATCTTAAAGACATTTTAATCTTTAGTCATTGAAATCTGGGGTTAGAGCATTTGTTGAACCAAATATACACACTTACTACTGTAATTATTAAGTATGCGTAGCAAAAGTGGTGGCATTGTTATAAAATGGCCAAATGAAAAATAGCTTTAGAAACTGAAATAAAATTAAGCAGTATTTTTATTTTATCTTCTGAAAGAGGTAAATTAGCTCCTATAAATAGTAATCAGTTGCCTGATTTTCAAACAGTTTTTGAAAATGGTTCACAGAATTTCTTCACATTAAAAGATTGCTGATAGTTTCCCATAAATACCAGTATTATTTCCTCTTCTTGTAACAATTTGCCTTTCCTTTGCTATTCACTGTATTTTCAGCATTTGCCTGTAGAACATGCACAAATTACTTTGACAATCCAATACGTAGAGTAAAACTTTTCTTAGTGCATTAATATTTGAAATCTGCTACATAAAGAGCATTTATAATTGAGTTCTCTTAAAACTACTGTTACCTGTAAGTTAGCTTTCTTTTTCTTTTAAGACTTGGGAATGAAACAAACTTATGTTCACATTTACTGTAGGTTTTGCAGACAAAGCAATAGTACATCTTAATGTAGAGCATAAGATGAGTATGTGTTTATCTCATTTTTTTGAGACACTTGGAAATAAGGGTTTGGTCCTTTTGCAAAGCACTCAGCAAATGTTACTAGGAAAATGCTCCCAAGTGGTTTTGTCCTTTTAATGTAATTCTAAGATTGAAGCCAACGATGTATTCTGGAGGTGTTCCTGGAGATGCACTTCCTGTTCTTGGCGGCGTGTTCGTTTCATATCAGCTCTTCAGCTAACAGCTGGACTACTAGCTGTTTTATTTGTTTTTTGTATACACCTCATTTTTAAGAGACAGTTTGCTTTAAAAAATTTTGTCGACAGACTGGATAGAATCTAGGGATTTTATTTCAATATATAGCTTATGATTCTCTTTTCTTCTTATAGCAACAGCTGCGAATGCGAATCAAGCTCACATATAATCACAAGGGCTCAGCCATGCAAGATCTAGCAGAGGTGAACAACTTTCCGCCTCAGTCCTGGCAATGAGGGTCCGGCACCATTCTCATTCTTATCCCACTCAATCAAAGGAACTCTGGGAAGCAGGTTGTGATTGCTGGCAAGTCCCCCCGCAACTGTACCATGGGCATGAGGAGCCGAAGAGACTGTTGAGGAGGATTTTCCTAAAGTTATTGCTGACCTTGAAGCATTGTTAAAGACTTATCTCCTCTCCTCCACTGTTGAGGCTGGCTGCTTCTGGAGGCTACTTTGTACTCTTATTCCTCTTCTCCTTTTTCCACACTTCCCTACCCTTCCCAAATTTACAGCCAGAATCAACATTCCCTGGGCCCCTGAGGAAATAAGCAGCTGGTCTGGAGGAGAGGACTGGAATTCATGGCAAGAAAACACTCACTCTGTCTCTGCAGCAAAGGGTTGCCCCTTCTTTCTACTGTTATTTCTCTGTGGACTGGGTGAGGTGGGGTATTTATTCCTCACTAGCTGGGTTACCATCTTCAGGCGCTTTTTCATCTGGCATTCAGAATGGAAATGTAACAGTGAACATTAGGGAGCCCTGCCTTTTTCTGCTGGTTCCCCCAATGTTTGAAAGAGGCATGAGGCTCCTGGTAGCCTTTTCCATGCATTGTTATAGACACACAGACGCACACATGTATGTATGTTAAGTTACCAAGAACTGGTCAGACCTTGAGAGGTTATTTGTAAACACTGGACAGATGCAGTGAAAAAGAACTTTTGTTGAGATTTGGCATGTGAAGGATATGGTGCTCTATTTGTAATAGAAACTTCCAAGGCTCTTCCAGCTCCCCTTTCTCACCATTCTTTAGCTATTGTCATGAATAAATACTTTCCATGATTTTCAAAATTGATTACCCTTAAAGTGCAAAGTGGACAACTTCGAAAAGATAAATTCACAGTTATTAATGCCCCTATTCCTACCACAAATTAAAAAATTTCTCCTAAGCCTGCTGAACTGCAGTAAATGGGTGGAAAGCAGAGTTCACCAGTTTTAAAGCTCAGACTCCTTAACAGAAGCACCTTTGCCCATGGGAAGAGTGAGTATCAGATGCAACCTAGAGCATACTGGAGTCATCTTCTCCATTACTCTAAACTTCCCTTTTTATTTCTTGAGCCTGGCTTGGACCTTGGCATTCCATTTGAATTCCTTCTTCTAACTGGAACATTTGTGATGTATCTGTAACACTGGCACTGAAATAAAGACCACACAATTAAAGAAATCTTTCCTATATTGTACTTTATGATGTTGGAATGAAGCCTTGTAGCTTCCTGGCCCCCTATGTCAAAGGAAGTCTTAGACACCATAGGGCAGGAATATTCTTTCCTGAGTCTGAGAAATTATCTCTTGGGACAGACCAATCTCATGAACATCTGCACCAAAGACTTGAGGTCTGGAGCTTTTTAAACTAGTAGGAGTGCCAAGTGCATCTTAGAAAGGATCCTTGTGTCATCAAACCTTAAAACTGAGTTTCTGGAATAAGGTAAAGATGACTGTCCTATGGCACATGTTGAATGTACTGTGCACATTCAAGTATACAGGCACCATGTCTTAAATACTAAAGAAGAAAGAAAAAGGCCCACCTTGCTCTTAAAACATTTGCAGTCATTACTGTACTGAGTACAGTATAATGACTGCTTTGGCTTCAGTCTTAAACCTGGGTACAGATATCCATTTTTTCTCCATTCCACCAAGCCTTTACTTAAGATCTTCAGTGTCTTGTCAAATCTAGCTCTGTATCAGATGCTAGACTATTCCCAACATTTGACAAACTGGAGTTGAACTAAAGGCTCCAAAGGGGAAACTTTCCGGTCTTACTAATATATAAGAGCAAGATCTGCTAAAACTTACTCCAGTGGGTAAATGGTTGACTTAGTCAAGAACAGGATATTCTCATGCATAGTTTTCAGTAAAGTAAGTGTAGACTAGTGCATCTTTAAGACAGCTGCTCTGCCTGTGCAATGAAAAATAGCCTTTAAAGGTTTCTTTTCAGGCTGATTTCATTGGATGGATACTTAATGCTGTGAAACATGACAGGATTAACACAATATTGGTGGATTTCTTGAACAGAATTTTGTCTTAACATTCCTTTTTGTGGTAGAGGCTTTATTTTCTCTCTCATATTTTGTAGTTATCTGGCTCAGGCTTTTTAATTGAACTGAGTTGAATCTCTGAAGAAATCTGAAGAACATGCTATAAGTCAGTGCTGGCTAATGGAGCTGCAAAGGATCTACTTTATTGACAAAGCATCTCCTGGGTTGATCGAAGTTTTGAGGTAGAATTATATGATCATCCATAGCTTTGTCTAGAAGAAATAAAATATCATGGCCTTAACACAAAGGGTGCTGCTTAGAACATTAATTGATTTCAGAGACTGACCCTGAGCACCATACTGAAGGACTAGCAGCCAAATAACTGCCTAGGATACCGATGGTTGTGAAGACTGTTTCAAATGATTGGGTCTTTGAAAGCTTCAGTGTGCCTTAGTTTCTAGGATCAGAATTAGTTCTCTTCTCACTTGGCCTTGCAGCTCAAAGGAGAAATTTCTTTTAATTGCTGTGAACACTTGCACATTTCAGTAATTTTTTCTTTAGTATAACCATTCACAGGGGTGCAAGTGAACACTTGCACATTTCAGTAATTTCTAGTACAACCATTCACAGGGACGCAAGTGAACACTTGCACATTTCAGTAATATCTTTCTCTAGTATAACCATTCACAGGCGCAAACATGGATACAGTTACAACTTCAGAGTCATTGTGAGGAGAGAGTGATTTCCATGGCTGTTTTAATAACCCAGGGTGATAAGCAGTAAGCCTGCATACACACTTACTTCAACACTTTCATATGCACTTTACCTCATTGTTTCCCTCTTCCAGAGTAGTTTGTATCCTATTGCCTCCTTCCCACCCAACCCTTTTGCAAGTCCTAAAGGAGAATTCATTCAAGTAATTTTAAAACACTGTAGGAAGAGTGCTGTCCCCTAGAGCTTCTCCCACAGTGTTCCGGTGCTGTTACCTTGAGGTGGTTTGCACAGTCATGGAATGTTTTATGTTGTGTATAGTGATCATCTGTTAAAAAAAATATTCCTCAATGTACTATTTGGGAAGGGATTCTTTCCTCTTGCTAGGTTAAAGTTGTGGTTCTTATCCCTTGTTCCATTAATTTATGAAAATACTTTTAAAATTGTTCAGCACTAACGGTTTGAATATTTCCATCTATTATACAATATGCTTTCCATTTTTTGTCATTTTAGAAGAGGTTGGAAGTTAGGGAGTACTGTTTTTGAGGTTCACCTTCATTATTTTGCGCATTGGAAAATATTTGGGCCATGAAAACTAGGGGAAAGTAAGAGTTTGATTGTATATATTTTTCCTTGTGAATGTATTTTAACCCCGTTGCCCTAAACAGAGATCTAGAGAACAAAAAATGGATATTCAAGAACTTTGGTTGGGCAGAGGTTGCACATGTACGTGTACTCACGAGTTTGGGAGTGGGGAGAATCACTGAAGAGAGAATTGTTAAGAAAGTCCTGAAGTTTAAAACACTTTTGACCAGCTTTTCCTTGAGAGGATGGGGCTGCTTCTAGAACTGGATAACTCTTTTCAACCAATAGCAGTAAGTTAGTTCCATCTAAAGGGTTCCAGAACCTGGAATCCAAACAGAAAAAAATGCTGAAGCAGCTTGCACAGCTGCTTCACAAACTACTGCAAGGCTGATCCTGGCTTTAAGATGGAGCATTGGAGGTGTATTTTTGTTTGTTTGGTTTTTTTTTTTTTTTTTTTTTTTTAAGAGCCTGCTATTGAGCTCTGTGTGTGTGTGTGTGTGTGTGTGTGTCTGTGTCTGTGTCTGTGTCTGTGTGTGTGTGTGTGTGTGTGTGTGTATCTGTGTATCTGTGTATCTGTGTTCTGTTTGGGGGCCTCATGGGAAAGAGCTTCTGAATTCTTTCCTTCTGAACTCTCACTGTGTTCTGGTAAAGTTCCTTTTCTTTTATATTGTAAGTTACATTTTCATTAAGCCCCATCACATCTTTACTGTAAAAATATTAAAAGGCTGTTTCCAAGTGGGACGGCTAATGAAGTTCTAATTATTGCAGACATATTTTTGAGATGTAAAAAAAATTTAAAATTAAATGATAAGTCTTAGAGGCGAGTGAGGAATAAAATGGATGTAAACATTTACATGGGATGCATTAGAATTCTGCTGTGTGTATTGTCTTTTGGTTGAAACAAATTATGAACAGTGACTAATAATAAAGTCAATACTCAATGATTTAAAATCTGCTTCCTTGCTTCAAGTAGGTTAGAAGCCTTGGATGAATTCTTATTCCAGAGCTTTGAGCTAAACTTACTGACCTGTTAATGTTTCTTTTACAAGCAGAAATCTCACCAAAAGAGGAGTTTGAACAATTTTATAACTAGTAGGTATTAATAATGACAAAGTCTTAAGTTCAGTTGGAAATTTCAACTATAACATGATTATTTACATGCTTATCTTCTCCACATATGTGAACTCTCAAACAAGGTAAAAAAAAAAAAACATATCAAGGTGAAATATGTATTAGGGGTAGTCATGGGTTTTAGTTGTAAGCTTCTATTTGTGAATTGTTCAGGTATATCTGTGACTGGGAAGAGGAAGGCCTGACCAGCCAAAATGAGTTTTTATTTTATGCTCTATTTTATATGAACTCTTCCCTGTAGAAGTGAGAGTAGGTGGAGGTTGGAAGCTTCAGGTTTTCTATTACTCTGATGATCCCTGACAGTCCCCTGATTGAGAACGGGAAAGGTGTAGGCCTTGGCAATTACCTAGTTTATGCAGAAGTGCCCTTTGGAACTGTTTGATAAGCAGTATTTCTGTAATCTTTCCTTGTATACAATTTAGTTAAAATCCATCCTTGTTTTTAATATTAAACTTAGTTGATACCTTTATCTACATGATGTAATCAGATGAAAATACAAAAGCTACAGTAGAGAAGCCTAGTCAGTAATGGACTCCAGAAATTTATTCAGCAATGCAATGAATAATATTCAGATTTGAACTTCAATCCTGAAGGACCAAATTCATTTCTATTACAGAGTTTTCCACAGTTCAGTTGTCCCTGTATTTGAAAAATACAGAAATGTTCATAAGATAAATGTTCTTCAAACCCTGAAGCCAGGTAAACATTGCCTGTTTATTTGGAACTAAAATAAGAATATCTAAATTTGTTCAGCCTGTGCTATAATAAGGAATTTAGGCTAAAGACGACTTTATGATCATAAAAAGAGTGGGTGCTAGATATAACTGATTGTAGTAAGTTATCTACCAAAGTATGTATCAAAATCTGATAGACAAGAACTTTCTTTCTCCAGACTTTCTTCCCATTTTGCAGTGAAGATTAGGAAAAGCTCCTGGGATTGTGTGTGAGAGTGTGTGTGTGGCCTGAGGTGACGAGAATGTGCACAGCCACTGTAGGAAGGACACAGAGCAGGGAGGACTTCTAATGACTGTTCTGCTTTTCGGCTTGATCCAAACTGATTTTTGTAATGATGAACCTGCATTTGAGGGTAGATGGATTTTTGCACCAAAAAATCCCAGAGGAATTTATTTTTAGGGTTAGTCTCAGCTGTTTACCATTTCCAGAAATTGTAGTTACATAACCCTTGGCACTCACAATGCACACTGCCTTGAACTGAAAGACAGCATGAATATGTGACCTTTGCAACAAAGTATGAAATGTTTATGGTAGTACATGATTTGAAAAAGAAAACTCAGAATCAATTGGTTGTCACCACTGAATTGGAAATTTGAATCTTAAATCATGGGGACCTTTAAAGGGAGTGGCATTATACATTATCCTCTGAAACATCTTGCTGGTGGCTTCCACCCCCCATCCCCCCTTTTGGAAGAGGTACTATTTTGAATTGATGCTTTAGCTCACTCTCCCATTAATTAGAAAACAACAAGACAGAGCAAAAACCCCAACCATCTACCAGTGCTATTCCCAGCATGAATTCTAACTCTGGTCCTGTGACAAGATCTTTTCCCTTCAAGTGACCAAGCAATAAAGAGTTTGTGCCCATGAGATGTGGAAAAGGTAATATGTAATTATTCCTCAAGAAACAGGCTTCTATAAACATTTATTCTGAACACATTTTTATTCTACCCATTGCCTGTCTGCCTTGGTCAAATTACTTCTGTGCTTATTCCTTGTAAACCAGTGTGCTTGCTGGAAGAATTAAGCACTGAAAGGGGTATGTGGCTAGTTTGAGTAGCCTTCTTGAAAGCAAGTTAACAGTAGAAAGAAAATACCCAGCAAGTGGACAATCCAGAACTTTCTTCACCAGGCTCTCAGAGACAAATTTTAATTAATTAAAATGAGACAAAACAAATGAAGCTTAATGGTGAATTTTGGCATATTCAAAATGAAGGGAGAAATTAGTCACCATCTTTTTCTTTTATAGAAGCAATAATGGGTACAGGGCCAGAGTCTTTGCAAGAGCCAAATTTTGTCTTGGAATTTAAAATATCTCCAAATAATCTCACAGTACAGAGGGAAACACTGCACTGTTAGATCTCAACCTTTGTTACACTAAGCTTACAATTAAAATATTTTAAATAGTTGGCCTGGACTAGGCAAGCTGAAGCAATTGATAATAGGTAATGCCATCTTTGCCAATTATTCAAAGTTCAAGAAATTAGTGGTTTTCTGCTGTTAAATTCCTTACAAGTTCCTTGAAGATTCATGGACACCTGTGTAAGACGGGACGGCCTAAATATCTAAAGTCTAGAATGCATCCTAGGAAAAAATTTTTTTTATAATTTGTTGTTGAGAATACACACAGCAAAATATACACCAATTCAGCACTTTCTACATGTACAATAAAGTGATACTGATTACATTCTTCAAATTGTGCAACCATTCTCACCCCTTCTGAGTTGTTCCTTGGTTAACATAAACTCATCACCCTCTAAGGCTCCCATCTAAACTTTCGAGTTGGTTTCAATTTGATCCCATATAGATACATCTTAAAAGAGCATAATGCTTAAGGCAGACATTCATTACTAGTTAAAGCTAAACTATTGTTTGGTTTTAAGAAGATTTCAGGGGATATTTTTGGTTTAAAGATTCTCTCAGGGCAATAGTTCTGGGGGTTCATCCAGCCTCCGTGGCTCCAGAAAGTCTGGATTCCATGAGACATCCTAGAAAAATTTCAAAGGAACACGAAGACTACCTTTTGAGAAATTTAGTGAATCTTAAAATTTGGAAATTCAGAATTAGAATGGCTACTATAAATTCCTAGTATATATTAAGTGCTTTGTGTTATTAAGTCTTCATAATAAGTATCAAGCAGATATTCATCTGTATTTCACAGCTTAAGAACCAGAAAGAATAAGTAACTTACACAAAGGTATATTTCAAATAAACGGTAGAGCTGAGATCTGAAAGCAGGCTGATTCCACATTTGGCCCATTGGCCACAAAACTATCATCACTGTGGGAACTGAAAGAAAACGATAAATTAACTTTTAAAGATTTTCTGAATTAGCCTTGCAAATAACCAATGGTTCACAGACTGTATACTGTTTGAGGCTGCGAGCAGACTTCTGGTAATTTTGCTACAAGAGGAAAGAGAATTTAGATATTGCTGGAAGATGAGTGGACACATTATTTTGGGTCGAATTTACTGACGAAGGTCGTAAGCATCTCTAATTAGGAAGAGAAAGGGCCTCGTTAAGGTATTTTCAAAAGTTCTTCCAAGGGCTTTTCAAGTGAGGGTGACAGGCCAGTTCTGAAGTAGAGAGGAAATGTTTTAGAGTGCTAACTTACAAGAGTCACCCTCGGCGGACTGCAGCGTCCAGTCACAATTGACAAGTGCAGGCACTTAGAAGGCGGGAATAGCAGTAAATAACCCTTTCTGCGCCTCAGTCCTCCAAACCCCGGGCGGCCCGCAGCAGTCCCAAACCTGCGGTGGCGCCGTCCTCCGCCGGCCGGCCAGGATGCGGCTTCGCGGCGCCGGGGCCAAGCGGGACCAACACCTACGCGAGTTCAGCGGGTCTGCGGGAGGGGCGGGCCCTGGGGCGGGCCCTGGGGCGGGCCCTGGGGCGGGTCCTGGGGCGGGTCCTGGGGCGGGTCCTGGGGCGGGTCCTGGGGCGGGTCCTGGGGCGGGTCCTGGGGCGGGTCCTGGGGCGGGTCCTGGGGCGGGTCCTGGGGCGGGTCCTGGGGCGGGTCCTGGGGCGGGTGCGGCGGCCCCTGGAGGGCGGGGCCTCCGGCTGTTCTTGCGCGCCGTTGAGGCTCCGCGCGCGGTCGCGCCGGCCGGGTGTGTCAATGCAGCCTCCGCCACTGTTGGGGGTGGTGGAGCCGGGCCCTGTGGGCCAGCTGGAGCCCCCGGAGGCGCCCGAAGTGCTTGTGAGCCGCCGGCCGGGAGGAATCCGGGTCCTGAAGGTGAGGCGGGCGGGCGGTCAAGCGGGCGGGCTGAGGTGGGAGTGAGGGAGGAAGAGGCCGCCTCCGCCCGGCTCGATGGCCGAGGCAGTCGGCCACCCCCGCCCGCGTCATTCCGTCAGCTTCGCGGCTCGGCCGCCGTCAGCCCGGCTGGGGGCGCCGTGGCCTCCGCCGAGGCCGCCGCGCCCCCGCCGAGGCCTTCGCCGCCTTGGTCCCCAGCGCTGTCCATCCCTGGCCGCACGCCACCCGCCTCGCAGGCCCCCGCCTCTCAGGCCCACGCCTCGGGTCGGGTGTCCACCGGGCCGCCACTGCCCACCTGGCCAGTTTGGGGTCCCGGGCCCGCCCCTGCCTCCCTTGACGGCGCTTGGGGCTCAGTTCCGAGGGCCGCCTCGCTCGTGGCCCGAGAGCGGGTCTGGAAGTACGCAGGGCTTTCTCCTCGGACACCTGAAGACATCACCCCAGCGGGAGGATGGCGGAGCTGATTGGCCCCGCGCGCGCTGCGGTGTGCTGTGGCTTGCGCGGGGCGGAGAGGGTAGACGCTGCCCTCGGGGTTCACTACCGAAGTTATCACCCGGCTTCTCGCTCGGTAGGTGTTGGCGAGGAAAGACGACGACCCGCCTCGTCTAGGGAGAAAAACCACTGAGGAGCTTAATCCCGGGGAATCGCTGAGCGCGTTGCGGAAGGGTGGAGGGATTGGGTATAAAGGGGCATTTCTGCTTGCAGGAGCGGGCTAGCGATCCAGGGAGACGGTAATGGGGGAGCAGTTACGCAACAGGCAGCAAGCGGGGCTTTTTGGCAGGAATTGGGGTAGTAGGAGGACAGGAAAGCAGATGCAGGCAAGTGGAGTCTTGGAGGTGATGACAAGAAATTTAAATGCATATGGAATGTAGAGTGAGGAGAGGACAGTGAAGGTGGTTAGAAGGAGGGATTGTGTAGGCTATCTGGGTGGAGTTTTCTACTAGCCTTTGAAATAGTGGAGAGAAATTTTTCTGTAGGTCAAATAAGTAAACTAGGTGTCCTTCTGGAGGTGGAATGGAATTCATTCTAGAGTTCTAGAAGAGGAGTCGTTAGGATTTAAAACTTGCCAGGGAGAGGGAAGAGAGAAAAGTTACAAGATTCCTTGTGTTCCATAAAATACTTTGCAAAACAATGAAAATACATGATGTTAAAAATACATTAATAATTTTTACTTGGGATTGAGATAGAGCAGTATGCACTTGTTGTTAAGATTACTGGTAGGCCATCACATAGATGGGAACACCGGAAGAAAAAAAAAAAAAGGATTAGAAGGATCTAGTGAATCCATGAAACAGCATAAACTAGAACTCTGCAAAATATTAAAAAAAAAAAAAATTCTGTCACTACTTCCCAGTCTTAGTGCAGGGACTTAAAAAGTAATAACGTTTCATAGATTACCTCCGATTTTTGCGTAAGCCTTGTACATATTTATTATAATTTATTTAACCATAAGTTACAAATATAATTACCCAAAGGTTTTTGGATATTCATTTAAAACTGTAAGGTCACAAAAATGTAAATTGTGGATTAACTCTTATTAAAATTTTCTTTTTAACTTGACTCCGTTTATCAGGAAATGGCAGGCAGGTCTGAGAGATAGGCAGTGCCTTCTGGCCTAGAAGGTAAACACTCTTGCCTTTTTTTTTTTTTTTTTTTTTTTTAATAGCTTTTTTTGGGGGGCGGAGGATAGAGTGAGTTGTGAGAGGATAGGAACTGAGAAATGAGGGCCTGTATTGAAGACAATCTAACACTGGTTTCCTGAGATCCCAGTCAGGGGACCCTTAGAAGAATTCCAGAAACTGATCTTAATTACAGTATTGAGATGGTGTTGTGGGAGGCTGAGTCTTTAAGACCTTTGCATCCTTACTTTATTGCATATTAAAAAACCAAACCTCTTGCTGTCGAGTCAATTTTGACTCATAGCAACTCTGTAGGACAGAGTAGAACTGCCCAATAGGGTTTCCAAGGCTGTGTGTAATCTTCATGGAAGCAGAGTGCTACATCTTCTGCAGCTGGTGGGTTCAAACCACTGACCTTTTGTTTAGCAGCTGAGCCTTAACCACTGTGCTACAAGGGCTCCTTTATTGCATATAGTCAACAGTTTAAATAATCCTTGCAAATAATTGGCGCCTGCTATGGAGAAGAGGTGCTGTGTGTTTTCATGGATTGAATTATGTCCCCCCAAAAATGTGTCTATCAGTTTGGCTGGGCCGTGATTCCTGGTATTGTGTGATTTTCCTATATGTTGTAAATCCTGCCTCTATGATGTTAATGAGGGAGGATGGGTGGCAGTTGTGTTAGTAAGGCAGGACTCTTATCTACAAGATGGGCGTGTGTCTCTTGAGATATAAAAGAGAGAAGTGAGCAGAGAGACAAGGGACCTCATACCACCACGGAAGCAGTGCTTGGAGCAGACAGAGCACATCCTTTGGACCTGACGTTCCTGCACTGAGATGCTCCCAGACCAAGGGAAGACTGATGACAAGGATCTTCCTCCTCAGTCGATAGAGAAAGACTTCCCCTGGATCTGATGCCCTGAATTTGGACTTGTAACCTACTAGACTGAGAGAATAAATTTTTCTTTGTTTAAGCCATCCACTTGTGGTATTTCTTTTATAGCAGCACTAGATGACTAAGACAGTGTTCTACAACAGAAGTTCTCTTACGTAACTGAGTGGTTGAATTTTGTGCCAAGTAAAACTGGAAAAGAATATTTGAGTAAAAGACTTCTAATTGGGAAGAAATCATAATCTCCCACATGTTCTCTGAAGACCCTTTGAAAACAGCTTTTCATTTTGTTTTGTAACTTTTTTACGTTCAACAGTTTGTGAACATCATTATTGTCAAATCATATATGTAGATCTTAATAAAAAAGGCTGATAGAGCTAAGGCCAGACTATATCTAGGTCCATCTATGTGGGGTATAGGAAAGTTTGATTCAAAGTCTGTCCCCAGATTTCATTTAGAAAATTGCTATTTAGAATGTATCCCTTTACAATTATAGTTGGAATATAAGTATGATATTTTTAATAGTCTTAAAAATATTAAGAATACCTTTGAATTTTTAAAATATTCCAGACGTTTCCTACAGTTTTAGGATTATGTTTTATTTATTTCACTCAGTCTGTAGAATCTATGAAGTTACAACTGATTACTGGTAGTCAGTAAATGCCATGAAATTTGTTTTTTCAATACTAGTTTTAATTTTTTTATAAAAATAGTATGTGTACATGGTTTTAAAAATCAATACCAAAAAGTTTTTAAGGTATCTCTCCCCATCCCAGCCAACTCCTCTTCACCGCTGCCAAAATATTCTTTAACTTGTATATTCCCAGAGATAACCCATCTTGTTCTAAAAGTTTTGAATGCAGGAAAATATCTCCTCCCTTAGGGTATTTCACATTCTAATAGAACTCACTGAGTATAGAGAGTTATCTTATCAGACCCTGTTTTTAAAGGAGCCCTGATGGCTCAGTGACTAAGTGCTTGGCTGCTAGCTGAAAAGTCTGTAGTTCAAACCCACCCAGTGCTCCACTGGAGAAAGATGTGGCAGTCTGCTTCCATAAAGATTACAGCCTTGGAAACCCTATGGGGCAGTTCTGCCCTGTCCTGCAGGGTCACTATGAGTCAGAATAGACTTGATGGCAGTTTGTATTATAGTTTAACTGTATGTAGATGTTTAATAGTTTGTCACCTTTGAACTGATCACAGCCCTTGTATATTATCTTTATTTTTGGAGAGTTAAAAGTATAAAGTTGAGACTATGGGTACTTAATTCATGGCTTACTCTAATGACTTTTGCTTTCTAGAAATATCTTTAAATCTTAAATGTGCTCTTTATGCACTTGCTTGATGTGAGAGTTGATTATAGTTGTGTTCTCTTTTAGGTAAGTTTGTCAGGATAACAGTTCTTATATAAGAGTAAGGGAGAAAATAAACAAAATGTTCTCAGCCTAGCAATTCCAGTGGAATGGTGATTCTGAAAGCTGAAAGCAGCTCAGGGGGACAGTATAATAGGCAGTACTGACTGCTAAGAAGACCTTTCTAGCAGTTACCTGATAATTTGGTCAGTGGAGCAGGACTTTCTTGAGAGGAAGGAAAACAAAACTCATTGCCACCAAGTTGATTCCGACTCAAAGCAACCCCATGTGTTACAGAGTAGAACTTTTCCATAGGGTTTTCTTGGCTATAATCTTTATGATCACCAAGCCTTTCTTCCAGGGTGCCACTGGGTGGGTTCAAACCACCAACCTTTACATTAGTAGTTGAATGGAAACCATTTGTGCCACTCAGGGACGTTGAGAGAAAGGAAGCAGTAGGTAATTCAGCAATGGTTAGTAATAGCTAAACAGTCCAGTTAGATTATTGCTAGAAGGCTTTGCTTTGTCCAGGTCTTTTAAATGCCCATTGAACTAGTTTATGAGACTAGCTATTATAGTGCTAACTCAACAGTTTATATTCATGGGGAAGGGGAATATATCATACAGACAGGAGATAACATTCTTTGAGGTAAATAATGACCAACAACACAATAATAAGGACAATATGTGTCAATAATGTAAAGTTCCTTAAGGGATGTATAGTCTTAAAGGGAAGTAAAATACATTGCATAAAAAAAAAAAAAAAGACTGAAAAATCATCACAGAAGAAAAATCACAGATGAGCTAATACTTCCTGGGCTCTTTCTTGACTTTTTTAAGACTGAAAAGGTCAGTGAGCCATTATTTGACCTTAAAAAACTTTTAAAGATACTGTTTGGTGGTTGTATGGAATGTTGTTTGCTTGTTCTCTCTTATCAGCAGTGAGCAAAATTTCTCTCCACTTAGTACAGAATGCACAGTTTCTTTGTATAAATATTACTCTACAATATAGAGTACTGTTTTCAGATGGACCAGCTGATCTTTCCCTAAGATTAAAAAATAAGGAATATGAGGTCTTAAAAGCTTGTGAGCGGCCATCTAAGGTACTCCACTGGTCCCACCCTTTTTAGAGTAAGGGACAATGAAGAAAACCAGTCGTCGGGCTGGCAACGAATGTCACAAAACAATATGTCTGTTAATTGTTTAATGAGAAACTGCTCTGTAAACCTTCATCTAAAGCACAGTTAAAAAAAAAAAAAAAAAGGAGTATTTAAAATTAATCAGTGGTTAAAGTTTTTTTGATGGTACAAATATGGTGGTTCCTGTGTTTATAAAATAAACACTTGAAAGCCGTTTTTAATTCTGAGACATTCATCTTTGAGAATCTGCCCTTGATGAGTAGAGAGAGACCTAGTTCCCACTTGTAGCAGGGATTTCTCCTACTTATCTAAAGTTAGAATCAGTAGTAATCCACATGGTTTTGAAAAGCTATATCCAAATCTCTAACATCTGCAAAATGATCAGTTTACCTGTACTGTCCTAAGTAAATAAATAGCTGCAACAATGGACTTAAACGTTAATGATCATGAAGATGGCGTAGGACTAGGTAACATTTCATTCTGTTATATATAAGGTCTCTGAGAGTCAGAATGTACTTGATGGCAGCTAACAACAACATCTTAAATTTAAATGATGAAGCCATTCCCATCCTTGTTTTTCTCTATTCCCACCTGGGGGATACCTTTTTAACTTTTCTTTTCTTACCATCTTTAGAAGTTGAATTTTAGGTGCTACAAGTATTTGCAAATATTCTATTTAAATATTTACTAAAATATTATTTGTTTTATTTTTAGGTATTTCTGTTTTTGAATGAGGAATAGTAAGAAAAGTAATTTATTTACTTCTTTTCACTTATTAGTATGTGACTGATACTAAGAAAAGTTTTTAGATTTCTACAAAACTGTAGTTTTTTTCCCCCAAATATGTTCAACTTTTTGCCAGGACTAGTTGGACTGAAGTACAGACTGAGAATAAATTTCTGTGATGTCAGCTAAGTTCTTCATACATTTGTGTGCCACCTAAGTGTTAAGGCATTGTAAGATACTCTCAGTGGAGGAAAGGAGAAGATATAACAGATAATTAAAACGTGTTATGATAAGTATATTCACTCTGGAGATGTTTTATTAAGGAGAAAGTGGAGTTATTCTTTCTAGGTAGCAGGGGAGAACAGCCCTGGTGTGGTTCAAGCTGGTAACATGCTCGGTTGCTAACTAAAAGGTTGGAGGTTCGAGTCCACCCAGAGATACCTTGGAATAAAGGCCTGGTGGTCTACTTCTGAAAAATCGGCAATTGAAAACCCTATGGAGCATAGTTCTACCCTGAAACACATGGGGTTGCAATGAGTTGGAGTCAACTGGAAGGCAGCCAGTTTGGAGGAGGGGAGAATGGGGATGGGAGACCTAGAAGGTGCCATTTAAAAACAAACAAACAAACCCATTGCCATCAAGTCCATTCCAACTCATAGTGACCTTATAAGACAGAGTAGAACTGCCCCATAGGGTTTCCAAGGAGTGGCTGGTGGATTCGAACTACTGTCCTTTTGGTTAGCAGCCAGGCTTTTAACCACTTTGCCACCAGGGCTCCAGAAGGCTCCATAGAGAAGGTGATACCTGAGTAGAGTTTTGAAGAATGACTAGTCAGATGGACAAGATGGGGAAGGACAATAAAGGCAAGTCACAGAATTGTGGAACAGTTGTGTTTGGAGAGTTACAAGTTCTCCGGTATGACCAGAACAGTGAGTGAAGGGTAGTGGGGAGTGTAATTGTTAGTGGAAATTTGTTTTGTTAAAGGGACAGCATGGCCTTATAAAAATAGGGAAGGTGAATTTTGATCTTTAGAAACTTGTTACATTGGCTATAGCAATTGTTTTTGCTTAGAGATAACTTGACTTCACAATATATGAATTTTACATACCTAAATTATCAGATACAACAATAATTTTTTTTAATATGATGGAAATGGAAAGAATATTCAATATTGTGTCATACTGGACTTGCTCACTTGGAATAAGAGGCAGAGGGTCAGGACCATAGAGAAACTTGAATATTTGCATAAGGAGACATGTAAAAATGGATTATTGCAGCATTGTTTCCAGTAGTAAAAACTGGAAACGAAATAAATGCCATTAACAGGACAATAAGTAAATTGTGGTGTGTTCATATAATGGAATATTATTCAGTGGTTCAAATGGATGAGCCGAGTATATTAACATAGATATACCTCTTAGCCAGTGTTGAACTAAATAAAAACATTGCTCTATGTTAAGATTTAGATAAAGTTTTAGATCCTGTAAAACAATACTATATGTAACTTATGTATACATACATGGCAAACATATAAAAAGTACACAGAATGATATATACCGAATACAGTATAGTGTTTGTTTCTGGAGAGAGAGGGAGGGGATGGGATTGTGGTAGGATACCATATAGTGTATGTATGTTATGGTAAAATATTAAAATTTGTGAAATCCCAGTGGTAGGTACCCAGGTATTTTGTTATTCTTGACACTTCTGAAAACAAGAAAAAGAAAGTGTCAGAGAGGATGCTGGATGAATGGAGACATGAACGCTAACAGTAAAGGAAATCAAGTTATCCAGGTTAAGATAGGGGATGGGAGACTTGGAAGGCTTCATGAGAGGGGGTGATACCTGAACAGAATATTGGTGAAAATAAAGTGGAAAGGTGGTGTGAGGACTCAACATGTCTAATTCAGGTAAACATTTAGCTAATGATTTCTTTCCCTTGATATTTTTTAGAGAAATATGAAACGCAATGGGAGCAGAAATTGTTTGAATAGGAGAAGCAGGTTTGGTTCTCGAGAAAGAGATTGGCTGAGAGAAGATGTGAAGAGAGGCTGTGTTTACCTTTATGGAGCGGAAACAAACACTGCCACTACAACCACCACCACCTCCTTCTCCTCTGACTTACATCTTGTCCTTTGCACAGTGGAGACACCAGCATCTGAAATATGTGCTGGAGAGGGAAGGGAAAGCCTTTATTTACAGCTTCATGGAGACTTGGTCAGGTAAGACCTGAGTTTTACCACTCTTATTCTACTGCAATTTAAGTAATACATATTTTTTGCTTAGAAGTGGATTTTAGGATTTAATGGTGCTGGAATTGATACTGATTATGGAGTCTTGAAAAAAGATTTGTCCTTGGAATGCTGACTTTATGATTCTCAAATTTAAAAGACTGTTGGTAAAGGAAATTTTGATAGTCATTTCTTTTGGATTATACATACCATGGATCACATATCTAAATTTAAAATAAATATTTTAAACATTTATTTTTTGAAAATAATGCATGCAAATTAAATGAAATTGATATATGTAAAAGGATATACGGTGAGAGGTAAGTTTTCCTTTTACCCCTTTCTCCAAGTATCCAAACCTTTTCCTCACAGCAGTTCTTATGCCATTTTCTTATGCATCCTAAGGATAATTTTATTTATTTACAAGTATATGCTCATGCATGAATGTGTTTATTTATATATAAATTTAAAAATTAATGGTACTCTGCAACACACTGCTGAGTTAATATCTCTTAGAGATCTTTTCATATTAATATTTATATAGTTTTCATTTTTTTTAATGGCTATGTATAGTATTCCATTTTATGAATCTGCCATATTTTAGTCAATCGCCTATTAACGGACATTTAAGTTGTTACCAGTTTTGTTTTTTTTTTTTTTTTTTTTTTGCTGCTGTGGACTTGAGTGCAACGAATATTCTTGTACCTATGATGTTTTTCATATATGGGAGTGTATCCGTAGGATAAATTAGAAGTGGAATTGCTGAGTCAAAGGATATGTGCATTTATAATTTTGATAGACGTTGTCAGATTCCTCTTCTTAGAGGTTTCCACTGATAACATAAAAGTATATGTGCTCTCCCTTACTTTCTCCAATATATATGCTAGTGTTAAAATTTATAAATAGATGCTTACCCATGCACAGGCATGTACCTGCTTGTAAATAGAAATGATTGCGAAGAGTTGCTAAATTCAAGAATCGTACAATCAACATTTCAAGGACAAATCTTTTTTCAAGTTCAGTGACATATAGTTGCAAATCTGATAGGAATTTTGTTTTAATCTTCATTTTACTTAATGAGTTAAGTTGAACGTATTTTTGTATGTTTAGGAGCCATTTGTGTTGTCTTTAAAATTTTTTTGTAAATGGAAAGAAAATATTCTCATAGTAGTCTTATACCATTCATATGAGCTCTTTGATTCAGTTTTGTTTGGTTGATTTTTAAAAAAATTATCTTTGAGTTTGACATCAAATAAAAACCAACATAGTTGCCCTTGAGTCGCTTCTGACTTATGGTGGCCCCATGTTTTTGAGAGTAGAAGTGCACACCATAGGGTTTTCATGGCTGTGACCTTTCGGAAGCAGATTGCCAGGCCTTTCTTCCAAGATGACTTTGGGTGGGTTTGAACTGCCAGCCTTTTCGGCAACTAACCATTCACACCACCCAGTGACTCCAAACATCAAATAAGAGCTCTTTAAATACCTGGTCATTGTCTTTCCCTCCTCCCCCTTCCCTATAGTGAATAAATGTCCCTCTTGAAATAGAATTCAAAGCTGTGGATTCAATTCTGTTGAAAGTGAGGAATCTCCCACTCACACCTGAAAAAGTGGTAATAATGGTAATGCCTTTTGCTGAGCTAAACATTGTTCTCATTTTAAAAGTCTAAACTGAGGTTTACTATGTGTTTCTTTTAGGATTTGGACTAATTCCTGAAAAAGTAGATTAGTGTTTTAATATTTTCCTTGTTCACCAGTTAACATGTTCAAAAACTACATTTCCTAAATCCATTTGTAAAACAAAAGGATCAGACTGGGTGAGCCTTCCAAAACAAAACAAAAAAAAAACCCGTTGCTATCAAGTTGATTCTGACTCATAGCGGCCCTATAGGGTTTCCAAGGAGCACCTGGTGGATTCAAACTGCCGACCTTTTGGTTATCAGCCAAGCTTTGAACCATTGCACCACCAGGGCTCTGGGTGATCCTTAGGCTTTTTAAAATCTTAACACTGACTCTGATCTAATTTTTATCAGGTGGAGAGCCTTGACCTAGATAACAGGTGATAGTGGCTGATGGAATTCACTTATTTAAACATTTGAGTAATTCATTTGTAAACTAATGTGTATGTACCCAAAGATATTAGAAATGTGAAGAAAACTCCACTTGAATTGGTTTGCTACTACTAGTTGTGAAGTTAGTTCAGAAGCCAAATGATATAGTAGGTTGTTTACTTTTGTGAATCTAAACTACATTTAGATTAGGGAGTTTGTCTCTTTTCAGGCCTCTGACCTTAATGATTTATAAAGAAATACCTCCTTGAGGATAAATTCATCAGAAAATAATGAAAACACTTAGAACTGTGGTTTAAAATAATGAATATATTTTCATTACTGGATAGAAGCTCAACAAGTCTCATCTAGCCAAAGAAGAAGAATAATGATGATGATAGACTTTTATCTGCCATTAAGTGCTTTCTTGTGCTAGTCTTTGTACTTGTTGCTGTTGAGTTTGTGCCAACTCATGGTGACCTCATGTTTGCAGAGTGGAACTGCTCCGTAGGGTTTTCAAGGCTGTGACCTTTCTGAAGCAGATCGCCAAGCCTATCTTCCCACGAGCTTCTGGGCGAGTTTGAACCGCCAACCTTTCGGCTAGTAGTCAAGCACCACCCAGGGACTTCAGTCAGTGTGTTTAGTCCTTTACATACATTTTCTTACAGTACCTTACAGTAACTCTGATGGAGACAATATCATCTCCTTTCAGATGAGAAAAATTAAGGCTTTGAGAGGACAGGCAGCTACTGTCAGGCAGTTGGAATTCCAAAAGCATTCAAGATAGATGATGGACTTCATTCTGAGTAAAGACCCTTCAGGAGAGAAACGTGCACAACTTCCTTGAGTCGCAGTGTTTAATCATGCGTATTTAAAGTTCTGTTTTAGATCTCTTACTCAACTATAAAGTGCTAAAGTTCATCTTATGTTATCTAATAAGAGGAGTAGATACGTTCTTCATAATAATCCTTTATAAAATAGTTAACAATCTAAGGGATTATCTCTTTTAATAACTTTTTTTGCCACCTACTGAAATATATATTCATTGTAGAATATGTGGGAAAAAATGTAAAGGTAAATAATAGTAATATTCAGTGCTCATGCTTTATGTAGATTACCTTGTTGAATCCTCTCAGTGATTTTGTGAGGTAATTACTAATACTATCCCAGTTTTTTAGATGAAAAAAGTGAGGTTTAAAGAATTAAGCATCTCACCTAAGATCATTCAGCTAATAAGTGGTAGAGCTGGAATTTGAACCTGGGCATTCTGACACCAGATCCCATCCTTAACCTACATTTGTCTCCCCATACGAAGATTTTTTTTTTTAACCCAGATCTTTTTCTAAGTGATAGGGAGTATGTGTGTGTCTGTGTATGGTGTGTGTGCATGTAATGTATATACATTTGTATAGATATATGTGTGTGGTATGTGTGTATGCACATATATATTTGTATATATATACATATATCTGTATTTATATCTATATCTACCTATCTATCTATATATATATATACACACATTGCTGTCAAGTTGATTCCAACTCATAGCGACCCTATAGGACAAAGTAGAACTGCCCCATAGAGTTTTCAAGAAATAGCTGGTGGATTCTGACTGCCAGCCTTTTGGTTAGCAGCTGTAGCTCTTAACCACTGGGCCACCAAGGCTGTCTCTGTATGTCTTTTTATATACATATGTATACATATATATATATATGTATATTTAAGATCTTTATGTGTGTGTGTATGTATATATACACATGCATACATACACACATTTTTATTAAATTTTTGGGCTCATATATTAATTTTATATCCTGCTTAGTATATCATCTTAATTTCCTTGTCACTAAAAATTCTCTAGACACCAGTTTTCATAGCTACAAAATATTCAGTTTTGTGGATATACTATAGATTGTTTAAAAATTGAGAAACAGTATGTAATAATGGTTTAGAGCTTGGGTTCTAGAACAAGACTGTGGGTTCAAATCCTGGCTCTGACAGTTACTACCTATGCAAATTACTTAACTCCTCTGCCTCAATTTCCTAATGTGTAAAATGAAGGATGATTATATTTACATTATGGAGTTGTCATGAGAATTAATTATGCATGTTTTTAACATTAATGCTTATATAAAGTAGTGCTTCTCAAACTCTAATGTCCACCTCAAGAGCTTGTTAATGTACAGATTCTGATTTAATAGGTCTAGGGTGGGGCCTGAGACTCTGTATTTGTCTTAAGCTCCTAGGTGATGTGCTACACTCTGAATAACAAAGGACCAAAGTACTTAGAATGATATCTGGCCCCTAATAAGTACTCCATAAATGTTACCCGTTTGGGTGGTTTCAGATCATTCAACTCTTAGAAATAGTGTGATGAAGAAACATTTGCCCATAAATCTTTGCATTGCTGGTTAGTTCCCTAGGCTAGGCCCTGGAAATGGAATTATTGGTACTTAACTTACCCCATGTATGTTTTCTAAATCACCCAGTATTTCCTTCTCCCTTTTTTTAATCACTTGAATATAACTGAAGGATTACTCATTTATAAAATTTTAGCACTTGAAGAAATTTTAGAGATCATCTACTGCTGAAACTAAATCAACCCAACCTAACACTCATCCATCCCCATTTCCATTTAGAAATATGAATGGAGGGAGGGTTTTTTTTTTTTCTGGTTGTCGCAACAACTGGAGAGAGTTACCTGCGTTTAGGGGGCAAGGACCAGAGAGGCTTAATGTCCTCAATGGTGGGACAGTCCTATATAACAAAGAATTGTCCTGCTCAGAAAACCGGTAACTTCCCCATTGAGACTCACTGAGACCATTTCCCTTTGTTTTATAGATGTGAAACAAAGGCCCAAGGAGGCCAGGTCTAAAGCACATTTCCACATCTGTAGTTAGGAGATAAGTGTCTTGACTCCCAGTCCACTGCTCTTTACATTATGATACTTGCTCTTTTTTATTGAACTGTTTAAATGATAAATGACTCACTTGTGAAGTTTAGTATTATCATTGCCTTTTGTCTGAAAAGTTCTAACAAGATCATATGGAAAGTAGATTGTCCTTTGGCTCATGATCATGTAGTTGCTTTTATTCCCAGTCATCAAAATCACTTAAGATTCTATGTATTTGATAGACTATCTTTTAAGATAAGCTGAGAAGCAGAAGAGTGTGTATAACACAAAATAACACCCTTGGGATTGGGGATCTTGAATTCTTAATTCTTTTTTTGTCACTGACTTGCTGGGTGACCTCTAGCAAGTCACTAAGATTTTCTTTACCATATTTTAATTTTATAAAAATGGAATGAAAAGTCCTTTTTTAGGATGCACATTTAACTGATTATCATTGAGGAGGAGAAAAGGAGGTTTTTGTTTATTTTTTGCTTCATATGTCTGTATTTTAAAATTTTAAAAGAATACATTGTATGTGAAATACAAATAATTTTCTTTTAAGTTGTTTTTCTTTATTTCTGTTTTTTTTTAACATTCTAATACATCTGAAATCCGGGTGTGTCTAACAGTTGATGGCAGGCCATACATTAGTTGGCAGTGCTTTTTCCTTAATGGTACATAAAAAATAGTATATCTTTTAGATGATGGTCCATAGACTTAATGAAATATGATAATTTTTAAACATAGCTTTTTAACTTTTTTGGTGTGAGGAAGGGTAACATAAAGTGCTTTGAGCTCTCTTTTGCATAAGTTTTTGACTATATAAAATAATCTGGATTACTTTACAGAAGTTAGGCTTTGTAATCAAACCAACACAGGTTCAAACTCTGATACCATTATGTACTAATTATGTGATTGTGAGTCTGTTACCTAATCTCAGAACTTCATTTTTCTTGTTGGCAAAATAGGCATAGTTTTGTAATGTGTAAAACACCTCCAGTATAGTGTCCTAGTGTTCAGCATGGAGTACACATTATTAAAGTATCCTTACTATTGGTGATTGTATTATTATCTGTATTGTTGATTTTAACATTTATAGATTATACCTTTTTGGTGACCAAGGATTGAGTTTTAATCTGAATTTGATGTAGAGAACGTTGCTGTGCTTTGTTAGGGCCTTTGATACAATGTAGTATTCCCTGTGTTGGATTTTTATAGTGTGTGCTTTTGCCGCCTGCTGTTAAGTAGAACTCTAAGTGATATAATACTTGGAATGAAATTTACTCTTTCTTGCATATGTCTTAACTATGGACACAGTTTAGAATGCATGTAATGTCAAAAGATCTATAAATTACTGTTAATAACATTACTACATTGGTTGGCTGATTTAGAGAGAAATGATCATATGTACGTATATTCAGATTTACATGGACTATAGTAGTTCTTAGAAGTGTTAAAAGTAAACCAAAACCATGATAGTAGTCTTACTGTCTCTTTAAAGCAGTAGTAGAAGTAGTTCACATGCTGAACGAAACTTTCTGTTGCCAACATTACTCTCTTCTACACCTATTTTGTGTATATAATTTCCCTTTGATGTGTGAGAAGTTTAACAAATAGCTAATTACCAACCTGTTAAACTTTTGGAACTTTGGAACATAAAATTGAACTGTAAGCAGGCAGATTTCAGCATTTCCCCATACCCTTAAGCAGATGAGTTTAATGCGTAAATGGAATTAGTCCCTCATTTTACTTGTTTTTGCAGTTCTTGAAATATTGTTTACTTATTTATGCTGAATTAATGAGAGCAGATGTTGACGTTCTCTTGATTTTTTTTTCTTCTACCAGGGAAAATACTTTCTTTGGTTGGAAATATATAAAGAGGTTTTTCAAAATCTACAGACTTCTGTAGACCAGGAAATTTTACTGTGTAAAATATGTCAAACTTAGGATGGTTCTATTCATTTGGTTTTCTAGAGAAAATTAGAAAAAAAAAAGCTATAGGATTTAGCCTGAAAATATCGTTATTTGTTGGTAGTGAATTTGTGATCATTAATACAGATTTATGATATTTAAATAGATGGAACGTCAGTATTCCAAAATAATAGTAGGGTTCAGGTAGAATTTGTATTATATTGGGAAGGTGTCTTGGATACCTTATTAGAGTCTTGAGTTCTGAAAGACTCTATAAAGTTCACCTGACCTGACATGATTCTTATAGGAGTTCCTTCTAAACTGTCTGTGGCAGATGACTCTAGCTCTCTGTGAGCTGTTTGGAGAGGCAGTCTGTTTGATTATTGGACATCTGTAACTATTAAGTTCTTCCTCATATTCAGTCCAAATACACTTATGCAACTTCTTCCCATTTTTCCTAGCCCTGTCCTTTGGAGCAATTCAGAGTAAGCCTGATCCTTCTTGACATCTGAAGATAGCTCTTTAAGTATTCTTAGTCTCCTGGTCTTCAAGTTAGTCCTCCTTCAATATGTATGATTTATTTTTGTTACTATTGTTGAGAATATACACAGCAGAACATATACCAAGTTAACAATTTCTACATGCACAATTCAGTGACATTGATTACATTCTTTAAGTTGTGTAACCATTCTCACCCTCCTTTTCGGAATTGTTCCTCTCACATTAACATAATCTCACTGCCTCCTAAGTTTCCTATCTAATCTTTCCAGTTGCTGTTGTTAATTTGATCCCATATAGATAATTCTTAAAAGAGCACAATGCTCAAGGCAGACATTTTTTACTAGTTAAGCTATCAGTCATTCTTCATATTACATGGTTAGTTGACCTCTCCAGGATGCAGCTTATTAGAAGTCCCTTTTACAGTGCATCTTTCTTGAAGAATTCTACTGTTCTACCAGGAGATGCTTAGCATTGTTACAGACCTTCGTGAATCTTAATTATTTGACTAGGGATTAATTGTAATTGATATTTTTATTCTGAAAAGTTTATTTTTCATTTCTATTACATTCAGTCTTTATTGGTCTTCATATACTTTGTTATTTAGTCATTCCCCATGTTGTAGTTTTTTCTGAGTTTATCTCATAATTTATGGAAGCTAAGAGACTGAATTAAACAGTGAGGAGGAGCCTAGGTAGTTGTTTTAGTTTTTGTTTTTTGCTGATCACTATGATTTCTGCTCCTAAATTACTCTTTGATACAAGTGTTTGTATTCAGTCATGCAGTGTTCCCATTTCACATTATTTTTAATCTTTTTACCAGTAGCATTTTTAGTTCTCTAACCACAAACCACCAACCTTCTCATATCTTTTTGCTATGATAAGAGCTGTATCATATTTCTTCTCATCAATATAGTTCTTAAGTTTCTAAATGGAATCCTTTTAAACATAAAAAGTAATGCTCTTCAAGGCCTTTTGAATGCATATAGGCTTTTCTATACTTGCTTTTTGGTGGTGGTTGTTTTAGAAGATAAAATACTGTATTTGTATTCTAACTAAAATTTGATTCCAGTCCTGAAAATTTTTTGAATAATTTTTCAGCACTTACTACGTGCCAGATATTTTGCTAAGCACTTTACATAATATATACTATCTTGCTTAATTAAATAAAGGTGATAGCAACCTATGCGTTAGGCACTACTGTTATTCTTATCATGCTGATGAAGAATATAAGACAACTTTCAGGGGCAAGGGGCATGCAGATGATAAGTGGCAGAACAGAGCCTCAGACCCAGGCAGTCTGACTTTTGGAGCCTATGCTTTTAGGTTCTATATTTATAACTGTTTGCTTTTTAAATATAAGCATCTTAAAAGAACCATCTTGCTGTTATTACTAGTGTAGTCCCTTCTATAAAAAATACGTAGTTTTTTTTTTAATATTTTAAATTATTTTAAGTCTTTGTGAGGGGCCAGTGGTGGTTCAGTGAATTCTCGCCTTTGATGCGGGAGACTCGGGTACCTTATGCACAGCCACTACTTGTCCTTGTCTGTCAGTGGAGGCTTAAGTGTTGCTATAATGCTGAACAGGTTTCAGCAGAGCCTCCAGACTCAGATAGACTAGAAAGAAGGGCCTGGTGATCAACTGTTGAAAATCAGCCAGTGAAAACCCTATGGATCACAACTGTTCAGTCTGCAGCCAATCATGGGGATGGCGCAGGACCAGGCAGAGTTTCATTCCAGTGTCCATGAGGTCGCCATGAGTCAGGAGCTGACTCAACAGCAGCTAACAACAACAAGAAGTTTTTGTGATTTAAAATATGCAGTGTCACCAGAGGCCACAAATGATTACTGAAACATTCTGTGTTTTACTTAGCTTTCTGTCAGTACCATGTTAGTAGAATGATTTCTGGGAAATCATTGAGCCATTCATTCTCAGTTCTTATGAAAGAATTATCTGTGAAGCCAGTGGAAATATAGTACCTGGGAAATAGTAAGCAGCCCCAAGGAGTACATCTATAATTGTGTGTGCAGCTTACATGAAATCAGTTATGGCCAAGTATAATCTTTCAATATCCTGTAATGTCGTTGCCTATAAGTTTAGACCAGAAATTCTCAAAGTATGGGTCTGGGACCTCTGGACGTCCCTGAGATTTTTTTTTTTAAGGAGGTATGTGAGGTCAAAACTATTTAAAAAAAAAAAAAAAAATACTAAGACATTTTTCTTTTTCCCCCTCAATCTTTCATAAGTGTACAGTGGAATTTCCTAGAAGGCTATGTGACATGATACCACAGCAGACTGGGTGCAGAAACGGATCTGAAACTCCAGCTGTCTTCCTTTAAGCAGCTATTAAAGAGATTTACACAAATGTAAAACAGTGCCACTCTTCTCACTAAATTTGTTTTATTTTGAAATCCATAAATTTTTCAAAAGCTAGATTATTGGTGCTAACGTAATAGGCTTATTGTTTTAAATAAACAAATATTTGGAAATTCTTGATTTTAGTTTCTAATTTAGTAAGTATTAGTAGATAAAACCCACATAAACAAAAACTCTTTGGGATAAAGGGATTCTGAGACCAAAAAGTTTTGAGAACCATTTGTTTGTATAGTTTGTATCATATGATGTTAAAGAATATCTTGATATAGAAATAAAAATCAAGAGTATATTGAAAGATTTAAAAAATGAAGCATTTTTATAACTTTACCAAATATTTTTCTTTTGAATTGTGTAAGCAGGAGACTGGAACCTAGTGAACGACCTCTTCAGATCGTTTATGATTATTTATCCAGGCTGGGCTTTGATGATCCTGTGCGCATACAGGAGGAGGCAACAAATCCTGACCTTGGCTGTATGATTCGATTTTATGGTGGTAAGAATTTATCAGTGGCTTTGTGAATATGTTAACTATTTTTAAGTTTATCATTTGTGCATCTGTCTCCCTTTAGCTTTTCAAAAGTGTTTTATCAAAAGTTTTTTGTTTTTTTCCAAAAGTTAGTTTTAAGCCAGTCAGCTAATCTCATTAAAAAAACAAAAACAGGGCTCAGAGAGTAAGGAAAGAGTTAGAAGAAGTATTAGCCAAAAGGAAAAAAAAAAATCTTCCCTTTTTATTTTGCCCTTTTTATTCTTGTGTTTTGCCAGTTTATCAGAATTATTTTATACCTTTGCCAGAATCCTGATCAGATAGCTTGTGCCTTAAACCCATTGCCATCCTGACTCATAGTGACCCTATAGGACAGAGTAGGGTTTCCAAGGAGCGGCTGGTGAATTTGAATTGCTGACTTTCTGGTTAGCAGCTGAACTCTTAACCACTATGTCACCAGGGCTTCTGTGTGTGTGTGTGTCATTTAATCTTTGTGTACTTCTTTGTTTGAAGTGGCCTTTGTTATGGATTGAATTGTTCCCCCAAAAATGTGTGTCATCTTGGCTAGGCCAGAATTCCCAGTGTTGTATGGTTGTCCTCCATTTTGTGATCTGATAATCCTATATGTTGTAAATCCTAACCTCTGTGATTTTAATGAGGCAGGATTAGAGGCAGTTATGTTAATAAGTCAGGACACAGTCTACAGGATTAGGTTGTATCTTGAGTCAGTCTCTTTTGAGATATAAAAGAGAAAAGAGAGCAGAGAGGAGAGAGGTCTCCTACCACCAAGAAAGAAGAGCCAGGAGTGGAGCACATCTTTTGTACCCGGGGTCCCTGCACTGAGAATCTCCTAGACCCAGGGAAAGATTGATGACAAGGACCTTCCCCCACAATTGACAGAGAGAAAGCCTTCCCCTGGAGCTGGTGCCCTGAATTCAGACTTTTAGCCTCCTAAGCTGTGAGAGAATAAGTTTCTGTTTGTTAAAACCACCCGCTTTTATTTCTGTTATAGCAGCACTAGATAACTAAGAAAGCTTTATTTGTATATTTTCGATTGTGATAAAATATCACAGCATAAAATTCGCCATTTAACTGTTGTCAAGTGTATAATTCAGTGGCATTAATCACACTCACAATGTTGTGCAACCGTCATCACTATCTGTTTCCAAAAGTTTTTCTTCTCACTCCAAACAGAAACTCAGCACCCACCAAGCAGTAACTCCCGGTTCTTTCCTTCCTACAGCCCCATGGTAACCACTAATCTACTTTTTGTCTCTATGCATTTTTCTATTCTAGACATTTCATATAATGGGATCATACAATATATGTTCTTTTTGTGTCTGGCTTATTTCACTTAACATAATGTTTTCGAGGTTCACCCATGTTCTAGCATGTATTAGAACTTCATTCCTTTTCTTTTTTCCCATACAAGAATTTATACATACATGGTTATGTGACTGTAATTGCTCTCCCCATAGTGTAACAGCGCACTCCTCCTTTCCACCTCTGATTCCCCATGTCCATTCAACCAGCTCCTAACCCTCTTTGCCTTCCCATCTCACCTCTGTACAGAAGCTGCAAAATCAAGTTGGTTGATTGTAGCATTTAGTTCTTCTGTGTCTTTGTTGAGCTTCTTTCTGGATGTTCTGTCCTTCACCAAAAGTGGTGTGTTGAAGACTCCTACTACCATTGTGGAGCTGTCTGTCTCTCTCTTCAGTGCTGTTAGAGTTTGTTTTATGTATTTTGGAGCCCTGTCATTGTGTTTGTAAATAAAATTTATTATAGTTATGTCCTCCTCATGTATTGACTCTTTAATCATTGTATAGTGTCCTTCCTTATCCTTTGTGGTAGATTTTACTTTAAAGATTATCTTGTCAAAATATTAATATTGCCACTCCTGCTCTTTTTTGAGTGTTGTTTGCTTGATGTATTTTTTCCATCCTTTGAGTTTTAGTTTGTTTGTGTCTTTAAGTCTAAGGTGTGTCTCTTGTAGGCAGCATATAGACGGATCCTAATTTTTTATCCAATCTGCCACTCTCTGTCTTTTATTGGTGCATTTAGTCCATTTACATTCAGCACAATTATTGATAGGTATGAGTTTAGTGCTGTCATTTTGATGTCTTTTTTTGTGTGTTGTTCACAGTTTCTTTGTTCCACTTAATTTTCTGTGCTGAGTCGTTTTTCTTTATGTATTTTCTTTTCATCTTTTTCATTGTTATTGATTTTGTGTTTGGTGAGTCTTTGTATTTTTCTAGTTTTTTATTTTCACTTGTAGGATTGTTAGTTTTCTTTGTGGTTACCTTAATATTTACCCCTATTTTTCTAAGTTTATACCAGTCTTTTATTTCTTTGTATCACCTTGACTTCCTCTCCATATGAAAAATCTATGTCTGCATTTTTTAAGTCCCTCTTTTTTGTTTTAATGCTGTCATCTTTTACATATTGACATCTGTTTCCCTATTTTCAGTGTATTAGCTTTGATTTCCTTTTGTGACTTCCCTATCTGGGTTGATATCTGGTTGCTCTGTTGTGTGTTCTAGTCTTGAGTGGTTATATGATGTTACTGATTTTCAAACCAGAGGACTCCCTTTAGTATTTCTTGTAATTTTGGTTTGGTTTTTGCAAATTCCCTAAACTTCTGTTTATCTGGAAATGCCCCAATTTCGCCATCATATTTGAGACATAGTTTTGCTGGATGTATAATTCTTGGCTGGCAGTTTTTTTCCTTCAAGGCTGTATGTATGTCATTCCATTGCCTTCTTGCCTGCATGGTTTCTGCTGAGTAGTCCGAGCTTATTCTTACTGACTCTCCTTTGTAGATGACTTTTCATTTATCCCTAGCTGCTCTTAAAATTCTCCATATCTTTGGTTTTGGCAAGTTTGATTATATGTCTTGGTGACGTTCTTTTGGGATCTACCTTACGTGAGGTTCAATGAGCATCTTGGATAGATATCTTGTCATCTTTCACGATATCGGGGAAGCTTTCTGCCAACAAATCTGCAACAATTTTCTCTGTATTTTCTATTTTCCCCCGCTGTTCTTATACTCCAGTCACTCGTAGGTAATTCCTCTTGATAGAGTCCCACATAATTTTTAGGGTTTCTTCATTTGTTTAAATCCTTGTATCTGATTTTTCCTCAAATAAATTGGTGTTAAGTGCTTTATCTTCAGTCTCACTAATTCTGACTTCCATTGCCTCAATTCTGCTCCTGTGACTTTGTATTGAGTTGTCTAATTCTGAAATTTTATTGTTAATCTTCTGGATTTCTGATTGCTGTCTCTCTATGGATTCTTGCAGGCTGTTAAATTTGTCATTATGCTCTTCTCCAATCTTTTTAATTTCCTCTATTGCCTGTTCTGCGTTTTGCTTAAGTTCCTTCCTAATTTCTTGACGAGTTCTTTATATGAATCTTTTGTATTCTCTGTCTGTGAATTCTAAGAAATTTTCCTCCTCTGGAAAATTTCTAGATTCTTTATTTTGGGAGCTTTCTGAAGCCATCATGGATTGCCTGTTTATGTGATTTGATATTGACTGTTGTCTCTGAGCCATCTATCAGTTATTATGTTTATTTATTTATTTTATGTTTTCTTACGGTGTCTTAGCTTCTTGTTTTGTTTTGATATTCCCAAATAGGCTGCTCGTATGAGCTAGTTTGATTATTGCACCTTTGAAATTCTAATGTCTTGTCACCAGGTGGTTAGATCTGTTACTAGGTATGTGAGCTCAGGAGTCTACCCACTCCTCCTGTATGGATTCTGCTCAGGTGCCCAGGTAGATAGCCACCAAGTGTGTGTTGCAGGCTTTCATCTACAGTCCTAGAGAGGCATGGATGATTGGTGAAGGCAAAGGCATCCAGCTGCAGCAGGGGGACACACTCTGAGCAAGGTAGGGTGCTGACGGCCGCTCCCTAGTGTCCAGGAGGAAGGCGTGTCCCTGTTCCCTGGAGAGTGTAGGTGAGTGGGTTTTGCAGCTGGAGTATGAGCAGCTAATGCTGTTGGCTGTAAGGACTGGGGGCATCTCTTATTCATGGGCCCCTTTTGCCGGTGGCCAGGTGGTGTGGTTGGAGCCACCAGTCCTCACGCAGCTGATGTGGTTAGGTGAATTCCCTGCTTAATGGGCAGAGCAGTGTCAAATGTCAAGAACTTGCCACTTCACAGCTGAAACAGTAGAAATTAGAGTTCCGGTATATACCCTGTTGTACTGTGGTAGTGAGGGCCTGTGCTGTGGAGATGGGCCCCCACAAGTCTATGCAGGGGGAAAGGCACTCAAAGTCTGTGGATCCTTCATGCCTGTGCCTAGGCAAAGGAGCTGTGCCTACTCTGGATTCCTGGCTTAGAGGAGCCGGCAGTTTATTTTTACCCCTGTTTGTTAATTTGTTCACTCTCCAAGGCAGGGAGAATGGCTCTGGGCTTGTGACGGATCCTACTTCCGGCTCAGGGGACTCGGCAGTTGCTGAAGTTGGTCCAGGACGCAGTGTAGAGCAGGGAGCGGGGTGGTAAATGGGAGAGAGGTTTTTCCCTAAACGGGGTGTTTTTGATCGGCTCGGTAAGCCATATGCAAGTACTTATCTTTTGCTGATGAGGGCTGCTTCTCACTGGTTCTGGGTGGCTGTGTAGATTCTCTGGCACTGGGTCTCTCCTGGTGTGGAAAACGTACCTCCTGAGCATCGCCACTTGCCTGACTCACTGTTCACCACGAGCTGCTCAGGTCTGAAGGGCTCACACTCTCGCCAGATCAGGTCTGGCAACTCCTTGCTGCTTCCAAACTGTCTCTCCCTCCCCCTGCCACTCAGTCCAGTTCCTCAACTCTGCCTTTTATGTTCAGGGCTCCCAGATTGACATATAGAATTGAATCATTTGTTTTTTCAGGTCTTTGTTGTAAGAGGGTCCACCAGAAGCGTTTGACTACTCTGCTATCTTGGCCCTGCCTCCTCGTAGAAAATTTTCTTTATAAACTATGTTATGCTAATTGAACTAGATGTCTCGGGTCTGTAGCCCTCAACTCAGTAATTTAGTCCCTCATGGGGTCTGGATATATCTACGAAGCTTCTGTGACCTTGCCTTGGTCAAGTTGTGCTAATTCCCCAGTATTGTGTACTGTCTTACCCTTCCTCAAAGTTACCAGTTATCTACTGTCTATTTAGTGTTTTTCCCTCCCCATCCCTCCCCTCCCTAGCAACCATCAAAGATTGTTGCTTTCTTTGTGTAAACCTTTTCATGAGTATTTATAATAGTGGTCCATGTTTTGTTTTAAATGTAAGTAAATATTATGTTTGTACTTTAAAATATGTCAGCTGTTATTTATTTATTTGTTGATTGGTTTGTTTAACTTTTTATTGTGAACTAACTTTAGATTTACAGGGCAGTTGTAAGAGAGTACAAAGAGCTTCTGAACTGAGCTTCTGAATTCTTCCAGAGCTCTCTGGAAGAATATTAGCTAATAATATTTACCTCATAAGGTTATGCAGAGTAAATGAAAAAAAGATAGAGTGCTTAGCGTCTTAGTAAGTACTCAGCCCTTAGTCAATTCTGCCTCATAGCAACCCTATAGGACAGAGTAGAACTACCCCATAGGGTTTCCAAGGAGTGGCTGGTGGATTCGAACTGCCAACCTTTTGGTTATCAGCCAAGCTCTTAACCACTGCACCACCAGGGCTGCCAGCACTTAGTAAGGGTGTAACAAATGGTAGTTATGATAATAAAAGTTCTGTCTTTAGCCTTTTTCTTTTCCTCTATATAAGTATACTTTCCCAAGATAATCTTAACTCCTGCAGCTTTAACATCCTCATGTACCTGACTCTTAGATCTGGATTTCCTAAGCTCTAGTCCCACATTTCTAGTCACCCTCACACAGTCATTCAAATTGTTGTTCCACTACAAATAGCACTTTGCTTTTATCTTAATTTTTACAAGAGCCCCCTGAAGGCAGATAGTATTAAGATCCAAACTTCATAGATGAGGAAAGTAAAGCTCAGTGAGATTAAGTAGTTCAAGGCAACAGTACGTGACAGAATCAAGATTCAAACCCAAGTATATCTGACTGCAAAGTCCATAATCTTAACTACTCCACAGTACTGTGTACACAGGAGATTTGGTTGTTGAAAGAAAGATTAACAATGGCATCCAAAGTAAAATCTTGCTTCACAGGCCAAAATTCACAGGTACTTCACTATAGAACTTCATTGATGGATAATATTTTAGAACCAAGATCCTATTTTCTAATACTTGTATTGCTTGATTACTTATATCTATAAATAAGGTTGCTGAATATTGGTACATTATGGTTTCTTTTTCCCTTTCAGTATTCTTTACAGTACTGCTTTCATGATGGATTCTGAAATACTCTTTTCTTTACAGAAAAACCATGCCAGATGGATCATCTGGACCGAATCCTTCTGTCTGGCATCTATAATGTACGCAAGGGAAAGACCCAGCTGCATAAGTGGGCTGAACGCCTAGTTGTTCTCTGTGGCACCTGCCTCATTGTTTCCTCAGTGAAGGATTGTCAAACTGGAAAGATGCACATTTTGCCTCTGGTTGGGGGAAAGGTAAGATTCGCAAAGATGAATTATTGTTCATTTGATTTTCTTAGTTAAGAAAACATCACATGTGCTTCTCTAGCTTTATTTCATCTTTTTAAAGAAGCCTACGTGAAATTATTAAAGATTACTTACAGAGTTTGTATTTTAGAGTTCTTAGATTTAAATTAAAAAAAAAAAAAAAACTTAGTCTAATTTAAGCTAAAAAGAGATTTATTTCCCAGACTCTTTGTCAGGGCCAGAGGCTATCCATGCCCAAAATCCTGCAGCAGAACTGGTTTGTTGAGGATACCCCTGTCTGCACTTCTGGGCACTAGATGCTATTGCCTGCAACATCAAGAATAGACAGAGGATGTACCCACTGGAAGCCACCTTTGGAAACTAGAAGTAGTTGCCAGCATCCATCATCAAAATGATTCTTCACAGTTTGTCTTTTTTCCCTGTTAAAATTCAGAGTCTAGCATTGTCACAAGCCCTTATCCAGCAGCCAGGGAAGCATGGAAGCTAGGAATTACTACTTTTTGCATCTCTACTAGAGAATTCTCCATCATAGAAAAGGAATACAGTTGCCAGTCGAACAAAGTGACAGATTACCTTAAACACATATATGAATATTTATAAGAGGCTTCATAATTTCATTTGTTCTGTTCTTATTTAGTCTGGAATATCATAAAACAGTCTGAATATAAGAGAATTTCCAGATGAAATGACTGTGAATTATTGCTTTGAGACATCTGTAGCCTGATCCAAATACACAGCAATATAGATAAGATACATTCATAAAGAGATAAATATATAAAAAGACGTAGCTGGGCTTAGAAACGTAGAGTGATGAGTAGCTCTGAATCTGTGTACTTGCTGGGCTTTAGGTCTGAAAAGTTGTGGCAGCTCAGGAGTTCAGCTCCTGTAAGTATATGGATCTAAAAGTGCTCTGTTCACAATGGTGGACCTGGTCCAGGATTATTGTTTGATTCCAGGGCCTCGGGTAATACTCCTTGCTCCCAAAAGAAGGCTGGAAAAAAAAATCTGCTGTTAACCACTGCTAGAGCCAAGGCTTATTGCTAACTATAGTCCTAGGAACGTGGAAGTGCCCAGTTATATAGCCTGTGACCAGGAAATGAACCCAGCCCTCACTGATTGAATGAATGGATGTGTATAACTCCAGTATCAACCATGGGACAGGAACCCACCACTATTTATGAGACCTGATTCTGGTCTTGGGGGCTGAAGGAGAGAGTGAAAAAGTTAAGCAAAATTACTAGAAAGGGGGGTGGTGAGTAAAGACAAGGGTTGGGGTTGGTGGAGAGTAAGTGGGAGGCAAGGCAAGAAAGAGAAAGAGAGAATGAAATTCCCATCAAATGAACCTTCGAACCAAATTAAAAAAAAGAAAAATCCCTAAAAATTTAATGTTAAGAATGACATCCACAAACACAGAAATCAGAAGATTAACTCACTTTAGATTGAAATGGAAATAAATGAACATCCTAAAAACACTTTTAAAATAAATGTGTTTAGAATTCTTCAAGAGAGAATAGAAGGACCAAAAAAAAAAAGAGCAGGACAAAAAGAAAAGAAATTCTCATTGAATTTAAAGTTTGAATTTTAAAATTTGATTGAAAATTTGGGTATGAAAGAGTCTATTACGATGGTTACTGAAATTTAAAACAATAAATGGCATAAACTCCAAATCAGATACAGTCAAAGAGAAAATTGGTGAATAGTAAAGTAAGTCAGTTCTCTCCTTCTGTACTGTCTTAGGCTGGGTTCTCTAGAGAAGCAAAATCAAAAAGCATATAAATATATATATAGAGAGAGACTTATATCAAGGAAATGACTTATGTGATTGTAGAGGCTGGAATGTCCCAAGTCTATGGATCAGGATAGAGGCTTCTCCCGATTCATGTAGCTGCAGGGGCTGGAGAACCCAAGATTGGCAGTTCAGAGAGCAAGGCTCCCGCTCACAGGCTGTGAAGATCTACGAGTCCCAAGTTCAGCAGATAAGCTGATAGCTCAAGTCCCAAGAACCCAAGGTCAGATGAACAGGAAGCAGCCGCAGGAGCCGGAGTGAGCCAAAAGCCAGAATGTCTGTTTATATTATGATGCAGGCCACGTGCCCAAGGAAACTCCCTTTCAACTGATTGGCTACTCACAGCAGATCCCATCATGGGAGTGATCACATATAAACACTGAGAATCATGGCCTAGCCAAGTTGAGACACAATCTTAACCATCACACTTACTAATACAGTAGAATTTTTTTCAGGGTAGCAGTATGTCCAAGATCAAAAACTATAATCTCCCAACCTCCCTTACAGCTAGGAGTGACTAGTGAGATATAAATAGAAGTTTTATGATGGTACTTTTAAAATGAGACAGACTTGTATGACTTGGCCCTTTGTCCTACTGTTCCTTCCTTTATGGAACACAGTTTCTCAGTGTTGGAAGTGGAGCAGTCATGGTGATAATGAGCTGACAAGCATATGCTGAGGATGACTGAGTGAAGAGTAAAAGACTATCCCTGATGTCATTATGGAGCTGCTCTACCAGTCCTGAACTGACTCCTCTATTTTTTTAAGCCACTGTTGTTCAGGTTTCTATTAATAGATGAATATAATTAACTGATGATAATGAAGAATTTCACAGATTAAAAAAATAAAAGTATATTTCTAATGTAAGTTATACATTTAATGTCAGTATACATCTAATGTAAGTTCCAGAAAGGAGATTAGAGGGGTAGAAGGGAGAAGAAATATCTGAAGAAATAATGGTTGAGAATTTTCTGGAAGTAATGAAAAACGTGATTCTTCAGGTTGAAAGTACACTGGGTATTGAGTAGGATAAATAAAAATAAATCTGCACTTAGACACATTATAGTGCAGCTGCAGAACATGAAGGACAAGGAGCAAATCATAAAAACTTCCAGAGAGAAAAAGATTACTGACAATGACCCACTGACAACTGTTATCAGCAACAGTAGATACTGGAAGATTGCCAGAAGACTATCTGCAAAATTGCTGAAGGAAAATAAATGTCAACCTTAGTTTTATATCTAGCCAGATTATTATCTAGTACATACAAAGACTAAAAAGCTGATGTAGCATTACTGAAAGAATTACTAAAGGATGCGTTTTGAAAACAAAGCAAGTAAATTCAGAAGGAAGTTGTGAAATACAAGAAATAATTATGAGCTCAGAAATTGATGAAACATGTTGGTAAATTTAATTTAATATTGATTTGTAAAATTTAAAAAAATTCTTGTAGTTTAAAAAACCTCAAGCTACCCTGAACAATATAAGATATGATGGTGTGTTCCATAAGGAAAATGTGGTGTGGTCTTGGATTTCTTAGATAAGAGGGTAAAAACACCAAATAACTTCAAAATTTATTAGAAAAGTTAATTGCCAAGTATGAATTTAAAAATTTTAAGGGTAAACACTAAAAGTAGAGGGGGAAAGGGAAATATAGAAAACTCTGTAACTCTGAGAAAAAGAGCAAAATAATTTGCGTGGTAAAAGATCACGAATTAATGTGATAGAAATAAATTCAAATATATCAGTAATTCCAAAAACTGTGATTGTCAGATTGTTATTTAAAATCCTACTATTTGCTGATTATGAGAGACACACCTAAAACTTAAGAGAGAAGGTTGAAGTGAAAGGGTGGAAAAGTATGTACTAGTCAGATAGCAACCAAAAGAAAATTGACGTAGTTATATTAATATACAAAACAATATGAACTTCTGTATGCAACAAAGGACTTGGATCCAGTATACCTAAAGATCTCTTACAACTCAGTAGTAAAAGACACATAACCCAATAAAAAACTGGGCAAAAGATTTTAATAGACTTTTTACCAAAGAAGATGTACAGATGGCAGATACATGAAAAGATTTTCAACACGATTAGCTATTAGGGAACTGCAAGTGAAAATCACAAGAGATACTACATACTGTACTAGGATGGCTCAAATGAAGAAAACTGGCAAAGATGGAACAACTGGAATGCTCATACATTACTGGTAGGAATGCAGTCATTTTGGAAAACAATTTGTTCCTTTCTATAAAGGAAAAGAAAGAAATATATATTTAATATTTTTGAAGTTTTACGTATGTAATATATTCTCAACGTGTATAATGCAAAAATTAATGCAATTACTCAGAAGTTGACAGATTAATTGTCGTAGTGGAGGAGTTACAAACTATCTCAGTATTTGACGTTATTTTCTATACTTTTTTGTGTAAAACATTTCATAATTAAAGAAAAGGAAAAGATTATTCTAAAACAGTATCTGTTCATTTCAGTAAGATTATTTTGACACAGACTCATTCAGTTACAATAGTTTATTACTAATGTTTATTACATACTAAAAAGAGTCATGTTCTGCATATCACGTCTGAATGCTATGAAAATTATTTCATTTTAATGGCTGTTTTATTGTGGTAAAGTATAAAACTTACTATTTTAACCATTTTTAAGTGTACAGTTCAGTAGCATTAATTCTGTTCACAGTGTTGTGCAACCATCACCACTTTATTGTTCCAAAACTTTTTCATCCCCCTAGACAGAAATACTGTATTTATTAAGCATTTAATGGATCTTTTTAATGTGATTTTTTTCTCAAAGTATTTTGTATTTTCTGCTACTTGTTTCAGTTTTACTTAACACTAGAAACCTAATGATTTACAAATTTAAGTTGTAAGTTTCCAGCTGATTGGCCACAATTCAGTAGCTATGACATATCCAAGTGAGATGGCAGACAAATATGTAAGTGGTTCCACAGCTATCAAAAGACTGTCTGTTCTCATCAAAGCTATAAAGGTTGGGTTGTTGGAGTTTTGGGGAGAATTTCTTTTATAAGAGCTGATACTGTGCTGTGAATCCCTACCACCATCCTAAATGAGTATAGGGAAAGTTGCTGCCTTTTTCCTCAAGCCTGGTGAATCGAGGTTTTAGCAAGACTCAAAGAGAGCTTGATTAGGGTCTCCTGCAGTAAGTGGGGCATGGTGGAGTGGTGTCCTGACTATTGACCAGGAAGTTTTGAGGATAAGAGATGTGCTTTCTAGCTAGAACATAGCTAATGTGTGGGGATTATTATGCATTCCTAGGGTTTGTTAGTGTGCAACCTGTTGGCAGACGTGAGCAGAGAGAGGCCACGATTACATGTATGAGCAAGTGCATATACCCTCTGTGTGTGTGTATGTATGTATTTTCTCTTAGAGCTTGTCTAGTAGGGCCACCTGGAGGGGCAGAGTAGCCTCACTGGAGGACAAACTCTAAATGGACCACCAGATTCCTTCAGGTCTGAGGAGAGAGTAGTTGACTCCTGGAATAGCATGTATTAGCCAGGTCAAGGGAACTCTAAGTGAGAGACCATCATTGGTTAGATGGGGGGGGGGGGGGGGGAGGTGTCCAAAGAACCCTCCAAAAGGTCTAATGAGGAAAAGCATCCGCATTAAAATCTGCCAGACCCAGAGAGTGTGAAGTCAATTTATGACTCTGCTAGTCTAGTAAGAACTTCTGGATTTAACTTCCCTGTTCTTCCTCCCTCTCCACTCCAGCCCTGGAGGAATTCAGAAACAGCATCTAGCCCAGCACCTCAAAGGCAGAGCAGGAGGTGAATCTGAAAAGAATGACAGGGTGCCCCTTCCTTGCAGGCAGGTAACTACCTTCAGTAGTATGCCCCAGTGTTGGGGGAAAGGAATGGAGAAGTCTTACGTTTCCAGTAGGAAATTTTGACTCTTAACCACATGGGCCTGGAGAGTCTCCTGTTCTGAAACATGGCAAGCATTCTTGCATTGCAGGGACTTTATACTTGCTGTTGCTTGTGCCTAGAATGCTCTTGTCCCTAGTGGTTTCCACATGTCTTGGCTCCTTTACCTCCATAGGGTCTTTGCTCAAATGTTACGTTCTCAGTGAGTTCTTCCTTAACTACCTTATTTATAGTTCAGACCACCCCTGCCCCGACCCTCTGTGAGCCTTTACCCTGCTTTATTTTTCTTCATATTACTCATTACATAGTATGTTATACTACATCACATCACATTTTTGGTATTATTCTGTTTGTCCCAAATATATACTCCATTGAGGGCAAGGACCTTGTTTTTTCTCCTGTTGTATCCCCAACTCCCAGAAAAGTAGAATATAGTCAATCAACAAATATTTAATTACCAAATTGAGACTATTTTCTGACTTACAAGAGTAACAAATAAGTGTGTTTATGATTGTGCCCTGTGCATCCTACTTCGTCAATGTACATGTTAAGTATTTCTTTGCTTGGTTTTTAAATTGAGATATAATTCACATACCATGTAATTCACTCATTTAAAGGGCACGATTCAGTGGTTTTTAGTATATTCAGAGTTGTACAATCAATTTTAGAGCATATTCATGACCCCAAAAAGAAAAACCCTGTGGCCCTTAATTTACCATAATACTTCCAATCCCCCAACCCTAGGCAACCACTAATCAACTTTATAGATTTGCCTGTTCTGGATACTTCTTATAAATGGAATGATACAATATGTGGTCCTCTGTGACTGACTTCTCTCACTTAGCATAATGTTTTCAAGGTTTATCCATGTTTTAACACATTATCAGTACTTCATTCCTTTTTATGGCTGAATAATATTTGATTTTATGGGTATTATTATTTTGTTTGTATATTCATCAGTTGATGGACATTTGATGTTTCCACCTTTTGGCTATCATGAAAGAATGCTGCAATGAACACTCATGTATGCATTTTTGTGTGGACATATATCTTTAATTCTCTGGGATATATACTTAGCAGTACAGTTGGATCATATGGTAATTTTATGTTTAACCTTTTGAGGAACTACCAGATTGTTTTTTAAAGTGGCCACACCATTTGACATTCCCATCAGCAGTGGGGTTCTAATTTTTCCACCTCCTCACCAACAGTGGTTATTTCTTGTCTTTTTTATTATAGCCATCCTAGTGGATGTGAAGTGGTATCTTGTGATTTTGATGTGCACTTCCTGTTGGCTAATGATATTGAGCCATTTCATGTGTTCACCGGCCATTTCTGTATCTTCTTTGGAGAAATGTCTATTCATATTCTTTGTCCATTTTTAAGATGGATTATTTTTCTTGTTATTGTTCTTTGCTTTTTGACTGGGCTTTTTTTAATGGTTATAGTTTTCTCCCTCCTCTCCCTCTTTCAGGTAGAAGAAGTGAAGCGACGGCAGTACTCGCTTGCATTCAGCTCAGCTGGAGCCCAAGCTCAGACCTGTCATGTCAGCTTTGAGACTTTGGCCGAGTGCCAGAGGTGGCAACGGCAAGCATCCAAGGTGATAAGCTGTGAAACAGCCTGATGAGGATATAAGAATATAGAAGGCCCAATAAAAATGTATTTTGAAACTGAACTTACTCCCAAGAGAACAAATTATAATTTTTATGCATATTACTCTGGGCCTTTCTTAGTATATAATAAATGAAACCATGGGATTCCATTGGAAGATACAAGGTCCTTATTATTTAGATATGCATAATTCAGAATGCTTTCAAAAGTGTTTTCAGGTTCACTTACCTTTATAACATCTCTATGAGGAAGATAGTGCAAATGTATCCATTTGATCCTTGAAGGAATTGAAACACAGTGAGATCAAGTGATTTTCCCTCCACCATAGTAGTCAGTGATGGATGGAGCCATTCCCTAACTTGTAAGCTAGGTGCTTTGTGGTCTATATTTATTTAGCACAGCCTTGATGAATCACTTCAAATTTGAACTTACTGGTAGGGCAGTGACTTGTAATCCTGTTACAAACTATTATTCTGATACGCTGAGGATAATTTGCCTTTCAGCATAATTTCTGCTTTTTAGCCACGAAAGATGAACTACTCTAAAAGTGTATTGGTAGTTTCCAAATTCTCTTATTCTCTTAGCCATCCTTACAAAATTAACATCCCTACTAGAAAGTAGCAGAGCCAATGTGACTGCAAAAAGACCACGTCTTTTCATGCCATACTGCCTCCCAAAGCTTTGTATAGTTTCTGTGAATAATCTTAGCATTACTTCTTGTATGAACTCTTAACTTCCCATCTTTATGATTTGTGGTTTGTTTTGTTTTACCTTTTACTTCTAGAGCCTTTACAACTTAAACCTTTTTGTTTTCAAGTAGCTTATGTTTTTTTTTTAGTAATATTTTACTGTTTTCGGTGAAAATTTACACAGCAAATTAGGTTCCTATTTGACAATCTCTACAAAAAATTATTCATAGCTTATGGTTTTAGGGAAAAGTAAAAATTAGCTCATTACCTTTTTTTTCTTTCCCATCTTTTAATCTGCGCTTCTCTTTATAAATACCATTCCATCCTATGCTGGGTGAAAGACATTCAGCACTTGCTCTGATGCCTTCTTCTTTGATTTTATTCAGGTGGTGTCCCAGCGAATCAGTACAGTTGATCTCTCGTGTTACAGCCTTGAGGAGGTTCCTGAGCATCTCTTCTACAGTCAAGATATCACCTACCTCAACTTGCGACACAACTTTATGAAACTAGAAAGACCAGGCGGCCTTGACTCTCTCTACAAGTATGTTGGGAATTCTTTTCATTTATAAAATAGATTCCAGGCTAACATATTAAAACTGAATTATCATCAATATAAGTAAGTGACCATGCTTACCATTTATGTATATATGTATGTACATATATGTATACATATTCTAAAATTTCCTCTCCACTTGGAAGTACAATTTTTTATTTTTCCTCCCATAAAACAAGATTTGTACAAATGTTCTGTTATAGATACAGCAACAAATTGCCATTGGCCTCCTGGACAATCTTTTTATATAAATCATTGACAATGATGCCTGCTGTATAGCCAGGGTATGTTTTGAAAGATTCAGTATATGGGAAGTTATGAATCAAAAGGATCAAACTTAAATGACTTAAAAGAAAGTAGGCCTAATTTTAAGAATTCTACTCCCAGTGACAGGGCTTTTATCTTTCTTTTCCTTCTCCCAATTCTTGAGCATGTCAACTCTGAAACCTCTCTTCTAATAAAGGAACCATTTTCATGCCTAAGGGTCTAAGACCCACATATTTTTCCATCTCTTTTGTTAAAATATATTCTAATAAAGGAACCATTTTCATGCCTAAGGGTCTATGATACACATATGTTTCCATCTCTTTTGTTAAAATATATTCTAATAAAGGAACCAATTTCATGCCTAAGGGTCTATGACACACATATTTTTCCATCTCTTTTGTTAAAATGTATAGATCCCCCATTCTTACCCTCCACTCATCCTCCTCTCCCCCTCAATTAAAGCACTCAAAAAGCCTTAAATTACATCATGATTTAAAAGATAATATACATTAAAACGATATATTTTACATACCTCCTTAATAGCTATTATTTCTAGAATAATTTCCAAAAAAGCACTGGGTATTTTATTTTTCTCATTTTATCAGAAAGTATGTTTTAGAAAAATATTCAGGCATAAGCCTATATTTGGTAATAAGATAGCTATCTTGGTAATACTGCTTATAAAAGTGAAAATAAGCTATAATTTTAAGGAGTGGGTTTTAGTATTTACTTCTGAGTTGCTAATGAAAATGGTCTGGATTACAAATTCTGAATTCAAGGCACCAAGCCAGAGGAACAATCTCAGAAATCAAAAGTTGAGAATTTGGAGGAGAAACATTAGAGTGAGATACCAAGGAGTCAAATCTAGAAGCAGGTGATAAAAGTCATCATCGTGGAGAAAACCACCTTAAGCCTCACCATCTTGAACTAGTATAATAACTAAGTATAGTACTCTTTAAACTTAATTACCAGAGTGACTCTTAATGGATCTACTTTATGGTGATACCATCTCTGGGTAAGACAATATAGATAATTTTATGTCTACAAACAAAATAGGAGCATTAAGAATAAGCATTTCATGTTGTGTATTGGATCACATTACAGGAAAACTGCTTATCACATATGCATTTTCAAGCTCTAACTGACCGGTTCATTTCAAGTGACATTTGAATCGATGTAATTTTAGTATGAAAAAAGAAGTTGCTTATAATGAGATTTGATCTATGTATTTGTTAGCTATTCCTGTCTCCATGAGTTAATTAATTGTTGCAGTGTTGTTGTATGTTGCATGTTGCATATATAAGTTAAAAAAAAAGGCAGAGATTTCACACATATCAAATATGACTTGATACAAAAAAATAGTACTAGTATGACCTTTTTTCCTATATTTTCTACCGTTTTAAGAAAGAGAAGAGAAAAGAACTCTGATCACACTAGATATGGTATCCTTGATAGCACTGACTCTGTGAGTCATCTTAGTATCTTCTGTGTCAAGCACAATGTTTGGCATGTAATGAGTGCTTGGTAAGAACTTGTGGAATAAGTTCTGCAAAGGACGTATAAAATAGATCTTTTTGTCATGCAAAATAGATCTTCTTTTTGTCATTCAGTAGTATAATTTGTGCCTTTGCTCTTTAGATTTTCTCAGCTGAAGGGCCTGAACTTGTCCCATAATAAACTTGGGTTGTTTCCTACATTGCTATGTGAGATCTCTACCCTAACTGAGCTCAACCTTTCCTGTAATGGAATTTACCACCTGCCGAGTCAGATTGGCAATCTGCTGAAGTAAGTATCTGACTTACTAGATTTGTCTCTTCCTTTACAGTGAAATAAATCATGTAATTTTTAGGATTCTAGTTAGCAGCAGTTTTTTATTTTTTTTATTTTTTCCCATACAAAAATTTATACATACATTGTTATGTTACTCTAATTGCTGTCTCCATACTGTGACAGCACACTCTTCCTTTCCACCCCTGATTCCCCATGTCCATTCAACAAGCTGCTAACCCTCTCTGCCTTCCCATCTCACCTCCGGACAGAAGCTGCCCGTTTAATCTCTTGTATCTACTTGAACTAAGAGGCACACTCCTTATGAGTATCACTTTATGTCCCACAGTCCAGTCCAGTCCAATCCCTGTCTGAAGAGTTGGCCTCGGAAATTGTTTTAGTTCTGGGCTGATAGAGAATTCAGGGGCCATGCTTTCTGGGGTTCCTCAAGTCTCATTCAGACCATTAAGTCTGGTCTTCTTACTAGAATTTGAGTTCTGCACCCCACCTTTCTCCTGCTCCATCAGGGACTCTCTGTTGTGTTCCCTGTCAGGGTAGTCATTGGTGCTGGCCGGGCGCCATCTAGTTCTTCTGGTCTCAGGCTGATGAAGTCTCAGTTTATGTGGACCTTCTGTCTCTTGGGCTACTACTTTCCTTGTGTCTTTGGTGTTCTTCATTCTCCTTTACTCCAGGTGGTTGGGATCAGTTGATGCATCTTAGATGGCCTCTTGCAAGCTTTTAAGACCGCAGGCACCGTTCACCAAAGTAGAATGCAGAACATTTTCTTAATAAGCTTTGTTATGCCAGTTGACCTAGGTGTCCCCTGAAAGCATGGTACCTAGACCCCTACTCTTGCTACTCTGTCCCTCAAAGTGTTTGATTGTATTCAGGAAACTTCTTAGCTTTGGTTTAGTCCAGTTGTTCTGACTTCCCCTGTAGTGTGTACTGTCCTTCCCTTTACCCCAGATAATCAGCAGCAGCTTTTGACAACAAAAAAATCTAATTGCCTACAGCAGTGACTAAGCCCTCAGTTTCAACATCAAAGGCTCTGACTATTTTCAGTGTTAGAACATTTGTGCAAGTTATGTATATGTAATCTATTAAGTCTCTATAGATAAGAGATTTGGGACATTTTACCATTATTGGGTTCATAATAAATTAGTGACATAAGTCAGAATCCATAATTTTGGTTCTATCCATTCCAGTTAAATTCTTCATAAAATGTCTTGTGTTTTCTTCCTACAGTCTTCAAATCCTCTGTCTTGATGGCAACTTTCTAACTACTTTACCTGAAGAATTGGGAAATCTGCAGCAGCTTTCCTCCCTGGGAATTTCCTTCAACCACTTTAGTCAAATTCCTGAGGTTTATGTGAAGCTCACTACCTTAGAAAAAGTGGTTATGGCAGGAAATCGACTAGAAGTCCTAAACCTAGGGATGCTGAACAGGATGAGCCATATCAAACATGTAGATTTAAGGTAAGGTCATTCTTTAGCATATCTTCCTTTAGTTTGACCTCTGATGGACCTTTATTAAGTTTTCTCTCTATAAAGACTTCTTTAAAACATTAGGATTTTAGAACAGTATAGAAATATGTATTTCTAAAGCTGTAGTAGAACTCCACTTATCCCTCCTTAACAGATTAAGAATGAGATAGGTGTACCACATGATAAAAAACCCAAACCCACTGCCGTCCAGTCTATTCCAACTCATAGTGACTGTATAGGACAGAGTAGAACTGCCCCATAGGCTTTCCAAGGCTGTTAATCTTAATGGAAGCAGACTGCCAATCTTTCTTCCACGGAGTGACTGGTGGGTTTGAACCGCCGACCTTTTGTTAGCAGCTGAGCACTTTAACCACTGTGCCACGAGGGCTCCCGTACACGTTAGGTATGTCAGATTGCCTTGACAAAGATTGTTCTAACTTACCCTCCCAGCAACATTTTATGAGAATTCTTATTTCCTTACATTGTTATCAAAGTTGATCTTAGCAGTCATTTGTTTGTATATGTTTGGTACAAATATATGTATTTGCCATTTCAGCATTTTTTTACGTATACAACTCAGTGACATTCCTTATGTCACTTTCCTTACCATATGAAAGCAGTCTCTTCCATTTTTGTCAGTCTAGTAAATAGAAAATAGTATTTTGTTGTTTTAATCAACATTTATTTACTTATGAGGTTGAGCATCTGTTTATATGTTTATTGGTAATTTGTATTTTTTTCATAAAACTTGCCCATTTTTCTGTTGAGTCAGTGGAATTTTTCTTAATATCCGTTGTAGTATAATTAACATTTTTAAGGTTTCACTACTAAGATAAAGTAGCCAAGAATTTTTCTGGCTATAATATGTTTAAAAAGTTGGTAAAAAAACAATTACTGGATGTTCTATCATTTACAATAAGCCATTGATGTCCTCAGTAAGAACATAATAACAGGTTTATTAGAATATAGGAAAATTAGAATAGGCCTGCGTGTATTAAATCATGTACTTGTATAGAAAAGATCCAAGAAGTCATTTTCTGTGATTTGCTCTTGAACTATTCCATATGCTTTTAACATACAGACTATTTTCCTCTCAATTAATACAATATGAATCTTTCACACTAGAGATAGAGCAGGCATAGTGACAGGAGGAAGTGTGGCCACTTCCTCATTATCTTGACATGGTCCTCCCATGACTGCCTTGCTGCTCACTAATCCAAAAGGTTTTGTTCGTCTTCTTGTTCCTTTATCCTATTCCCAGTAAATTAGAGTTGCTATGAGTTGGATTCGACTCGACAGCAATAGTCTATTAGTTACTTGGATGTAAGTATTTAACTAACTGTGGATATAGTCCATTTTGTCCTTCTCTTTATTTTTGTACGTGTATTTGCTAGTTTGGATTGTTTGAGTGTATAAACAGAATTCAAGGTTAAAACTATCTCTGGCTACTTATATATATAGTGCCTTGCAAAATTAGACAAGTAGTCAGATCCTTAAGTTGTTTAGGAATGAGAAAAAGGGACCATATCTCTCCTGTTTCTCTTTTGGTAAGCACGTTTAATAGAATTTATTTTCTTGTTTCTAATATTAGGATGAACCGTTTGAAGACCGTGATTATTGAAAATTTGGAGGGCAATAAATACATCACCCACATGGATTTGCGAGACAATAAACTGACTAACTTAGATCTTAGCTCCTTATGTAGTTTGGAGCAGCTGCATTGCGAGCGGAACCAACTGAGGGAGCTAACACTCAGTGGCTTCTCCCTTCGAACTCTCTATGCCAACTCGAACAGTAAGTATCATCCATCCTCCTGTTTTTTTTTTTGGTCTTGCAGGTCTAGTCAGAACTTTCTAAGAACAATGGTATCTGTGATGCTCCTTGGACACTCTGCAAAATGGAGTTTGAGGTTCTTTGAGATCTAGCTTTATCTTTTAAGTTTGCTGTCAACACTTAAGTGGTTGAGATAGGCATAAAAATGCATAGCAAGATACTTTGAGATTCACTGAGTGAGCATAGTAAGAGACATTTTGCAAAATAACGGGACGGGGACAAGATGTTCAAAATGGAATGTTATTTATAGTCTAAAACATGGGTTGGCAAACTGCTGTCCATGGGCCAAATTCAGCCCACTGCCTTTTTTTTGTATGGCCCATGAATAATGGTTTTTACATTTTTTTAATGGTTGTGGAAAATATCCAAAGAATAATAATATTTCACGACATGTGGAAATTATATGAAATAGAAATTTTCATGAACATAAAGTATATCGGAACACAACCTCACTATTTGGTGACATACTGTCTGTGACTATTCTCATGCTACAGTGACCAGATTAAGTAGTTATAAGAGAGACCATATGCTGTACTAAGCCTAAAATATTTACTATTTGAACTTTTACAGAAAAACTTTGCCAACCTCTGGTCTGAAAACTTATATTGCCTCATTCTTAGAATTAAAATCCCCTTATTTTAATAGTGGTTTGCTCTAGGAATATTTTTCAGAATAAAAGGCCTCATGTCTATTGAGGCCATCCTTTTTAAGGAGAGCGCCTGTTTACCACAGAAATTATAATTACTTTCTCTCTGTTTAAAGAATTAAAGGAAAAGATGTTCAATTTCACTACGTATCAGAGAAATGCAAATTAAAATATTTTATATTTTATATTCATCGGATAAGAAAAGCTTAAAAAGATAATGTTGAGTACTGCCAAAAATGTGAGACAGGGACTCTCATACACTGCTAGTTGTGGGATCGATTGGTAAAACCACTTTGGAGAGCAATATGACAGTGTTCAAGAAGTCAAACATGCAAATAACCCGTATACTACCAGTTCTTCTGCTTGGGATATATACCAGAGACACTCATATGTGCACAGGGAGTTGTGTGCAAGAATGTTTATCACAGCATTGTTTGTTGTAGTGAAAAAAACTGGACAAAAATATGGCTATTAATAGGAAAATGGGTAAATAGTGATATATTCTGCAATAGAATATTGCACAGCTTCATATATTAATTCTTGGATAAATTTCAGAAACATTTTTGAGAAAAGAAAGCACAGAATAGCATATACACTACGATTGTTATATCAGATTTTAAAATAAAAAACATTGCTTTCATAGCTGTAAGTATATACTAATAGTATAAAAGGATCTGTGGGTATGATAAAAATTAAATTTAGGATGGTGTTTACCTCTTGGTATTGGTAATAATTTAATTGTTAAAAAAACAAAACAAAGATTTGTTAAAAGCTAGATGATGGGTGAAAGAGTGTTCAATATTTATCCTCTTTACTGTTCTATATTTGTAAAATATGTAATTAGTATAAAAAAAGTTAAGACATCTGTTTTCATCATGATTTTTCATGTTATAGAAGTTTCAGTTGTAGCTTAGATCAGTTGCTTAGGGCAGAATAGTGTCAAAGCTGATGAGTGTTAATTTATACTGTTTATAGGTTTTGAGAGATGTTAGTAGGTCCTTTGCCATGGAAATATTTATCATTAGGCTCATTCTCTACTCTTAATGTATCTAGAGAATCTGAATGACTAGCCCTATTGGAGTAGGTCTCATTGACATACATGCAGCCCTTCTTAGTAACTGAGATTCTGTCACAATAATGTACTAACTAGGGTTGGTTTTAAGTTAGCTACTCTGTAGAATCCTTAAATTTTACAAACCTGGAAGAATTCACATAAACACTTGCAGTTTGATGCCTCAGAAGTAAAGAACTCAGCTTCACAAAATAGGTTATCCAAGTGATCAATAAGTATAGGAAAAGGTGCTCAACTTTACTAGTCATTATGAAGTGAATACAAATTGAAACTCCAGTGTGACTCTGGTACACACCTGCCAGAAATGATGAATGAAAAAGACTGAAAATACCAGTGTCAGCTGCTGGGACTGTAAATTGGTACCACTTCGGAAAACTGTTTCATAGTATCTACTAAAGTTGAACCATAAGCATATCCTGTACTCAGCTGTCCTTTCCTAGTTTTATAGTCAGCATAAATGCTTATGTTAGTCTACAAAAGACATGGAGAAAGTGTTCATAGCAGCACTTCTCATAAAAGCCCAAACTGGAAAATATTTAAATGCCTATCAACTCTAAAATGAGTAAATAAATTGTGATATATTCATATAAAAGAATTTTGCACAGCCATGAGAATGAATGAACTACAACTATACACAGTATGAACAAATCCCACAAGCATAATGTGGAATAAATGAATCCAGACAAAAAATAATAAATAGGGTATACATACATTTATATGAACAGGCAAAACTAATGCGTGGTATTATAAGTCATGATGGTGTTATCCTTGTGGGGGTAGTGACTGGAAGGGAGGACCAGGGGAAGCTTCTGGGGAGCTGGCAAAGTTCTGTTTCATGATCTGGGTACTGGTTACATGAATGAGTTCAGTTTCTGAAATTTCACTGATATAATTGCAGCACTCTTCCTTATTTATATTATACCTCAGTTAAAAGTTAAAAATATTGCCAGTAAGAATGCAACTATTCATTAATTTTTTTTTTAAGTTACAAAGCTAAATGGTTACTGTTAACATTTAACATTATGTTATGACAAATTGGGATCAGGCAGTTAAAAGTAGTCAGTGTTACCCAATAGTTTTTATCTTTAGTGTATCTCAGTAGATGACAGCAGTTTTATCTCTGGTGATTCCACTAAGCTACTTTTCCCTTGTTTACTCTCAGTTAACTTTCTTTGGAGAAAATGTCACTAACACCTATTTGTTTTTTATTAGGGCTGACAGCAGTGAATGTTTATCCAGTACCCAGTCTACTCACTTCCCTGGAGCTCTCCCGGTGAGTGTGTATCATTAGGGTGGTGCTTGTTTGAGTCTTTTTAGAGATTTAAGAGATGCATAAGGATACTTTGGCAGTTTGAGGTACAAGATATCAAAATTTATTGAAATGTTTGGATAACTTGGAGAAAGATGAAAGGATGAGTGAAGGAATATGTTTTGTAGCTGTATTATTATTGTTAAAGGAAGGGTCCTCTTGAAACAGTAAGGTGCCTACGAATCACTCGTTCTTAAGTCTGTGGATTTAGATGAGATCCTAACAGAGAAGATCTATCATCCCCTTTATGGCAGTGATTTTCTTTTTGTCAGTTGGAATCAAATAATTCTTGATTTTTGGATAGTGGCTTCCTTTTTTATTTTATTCTCTTTCTTTTTTTTACATTCTTTTGACCTATGTGGCTCTCATTTTTTGGAGATGTATTATATTCAGGACTTTATTACTTCCTGTTGGTGGTCATGAATAATATAAATGAGGATTGCTTTCATTCATTCATTCATTCATTTTTAACATTATTTCAGGTACTCAGTATTCAGTGATTGAGTTTTATAGTCTAGTGGAGAGATAGATAATCAAACTAGCGCTACAGAGCTGCGTCATAAGTGCTATGAGTATGGAGTGTTAGCAACATGTAAAAGGGGCAGTGGACAGGGTCAAACATCGTCAGATATGTTAAGAAGATTAAACAAGATAATAAATGTAAAATATATACAGTAATCCCTGGCACATAGTAGTCTCTCGAGAAATATTAGCTGCTGTATTTATTTTTCTTGTTGTTATTACTTTATCATCATCATCATTATTATTAAACTATTGTTCTAGATTCCTTTTAATCAGTTTCTTTCTGTCATATCATCCCAGCAAAACGCCAACATGGGTCAATAACTTCTTGACTGAGCTTGAGCATTGCTGAAGAAAATCATATTCAGATGGATACTGCTATAAATTTACTATTTCCAACCTTATTTGGTGCTTATTGATCCTTTCTCTTGTCAGCTCCTTCTTCCAGTGTTCTCAGCATGTGCTCCAGATTGCTCCATTTCCCCAGTATCTCAATGCCCAGTATCTCCTCCACTCTAGAGCTTAGCTCCCTCCTTGATTGAGAAAATAGAGGTCATCTTGGTTGATTTCCCTCAACTTCCTATCACCTTGTTGTTAAACTTACGTAGATTCATATCAGTCCTCAGCTTCTTTCCTCTGTTCAAGACCAGTCCAGCCCTCTGTGCTTTTGATCCCATCCTCTCCCACTGCTCTGGGACCTTGCCATATTAGTTATCATCCTCCTCTTCTCTGCTGTGTTCAGTGTCTTCCTTTTTCTCAGTCTGTTTGCACATTCATATCTCTTCTATCCTAAACAAAAAAGTTCACTTTACCTCATAACCCTTCTGGCTACTGTTCAACCCCTTTCATCCCCCTTTTGTCCAAATTTCTCAAGAACTATTGCACTTGCTGGCCCAGTTTCCTCAGTTCCCATTTGCTTCTTCTCCCACCGCAGCTTGCTTTAGCCCTTCTCTTATGGAACCCCTCTATACTAGCACTGTTAATCATTCTCTGCTTTCTTCAAATATGCTCTTTTCTTGGCTTACCAGTATGATCTGATTTGATTCATGCTACTTTGACCATTCATTCTCTTTCTTCCTCACTTGGCCCTTTAAAGGTCGATTATCCCCAGGTTCTGTCCTTGGTCTACTACACTTTTCATTTGACATGATCTCATTTACTCCAATGGTTTCAGCTACATTTAAGTGTCAGTACCACCCAGATCTCCAGGCAGCCCCTCTTTTCTCAGCCTCAGACCCATGTGTCCAATTCCATACTACACATTTCCATCTGCACATCCTATAAAACCATAAAAACCCAAAGCTGTTGTTATTGAGTCGATTCCAACTCATAGTGGCCCTATAGGACAGAGTAGAACTGCCCCATTGGTTTACAGGGAGCAGCTGGTGGATTTGAATTCCTGCTGACCTTTAGGTTAGCAGCTGAGCTCTTAATCACTGCACCACCAGGACTCCGCATATCCTATAGGTAGCTCAAAATATAATATATGTGCAGAATTAAACTCCTTATTCACCCTCCTCCCCTTCTTAACTTGTCTCGTTTTGCCTGTTTCAGCATTTGGCATTATCATCTCTGTGGTCATCCAGGCTAGAAACCAGAGAGACATTGTTGATTCTTCCTTCTGCTCCACTACTATATCTAATCCATCTTCAGCTTCTTTTGATTTTTGCCTCCTAAATATTTCTGGACTCCATCCTCTCCCCTCCATCTACATTACCACTCTACTTACTTAGGCCCATATCATTTCTTATCTGGATTTCTGCAACAGTTTCCTGATTATTCTTCATTTTAGTAATATAATCCCATCGGTCAGACCTCTATGTAGCTGTAGAGTGATTTATTTAAAGTGTAAAAATGACATTGTCTCTCCACTGTTTACAAACCCTTCAGTGATCCTCCAATATTTGCAGGATAAAGTCATAAATATCTAAACATGATTTATAACCAGTCCCATCCCGGCTTTCCAGCCTTGTCTGTTACCATTTTCTGCTCCATATTTGATGCTTCAGCATCACTAAACTTCTTATTATTCTCTACATACACCAGGTATTTCATTTCTTGCCTCTGTACCCTAGCTCACGTTGTCATCTGTTGCTTGGAATGTCTTCCTCACCTCAGGTCGTTGTACAGCATTCTTCAAGTTCTAGCCCAGATGTCATCCTCCTTAGGAAGCTTGTCTTGATCTGTTTCAGGCAACATGTTCCTTTCACTAGGTTATCATAGCAGTATCTGTGTTTCTTTTATAGTACTTACTTCATTTCCTCAGTATATAGATAGATAAATAGATACGTAGGCCTAGAGAAACTAAGTAACTTTGAAAATAAAAATTCTCTTTTAAGTATCCATCCAGTGCTGTACTAAATATTTAAGTTCACATTCTAAATGGTTTGAAACTTTTTACTTTTTTCCCTTACCAGGTATACTCCCGACACTTTTAATCATTCTGTGCATTTTCCCCAGAGTTTGTTTCTCTTCTTCCACAGTTGAAATCCTACTCATCTTGTAAGGCTTGTTTAAAATGACACTTCTTCCATTAAGTGTTTATGTCTCCTTCACCCCATCCCATCATGTGTGGGCTTTCCCACTGGTGAAAGCCTGATGCTTTTTACCTTCTTTGAGCATACATCATAATCCAGTATTAAACATGTTCCTGTATTGTCTCCCCCAACCCCTCTTAACAACATTCACTGAGCACCTACTGTGTTCCAGGGATATGTGCCAGGGGTGCTTTGGACATAGTGTTCCTGCCCTCAAGGAGCTACTGGGCTGGTTAATAGATATATTACCGTTCAGTGTAATGAGTTCCACTCATCATCTTAAATGCTGCCTTTTAATTATTATTTTCTTCAGAAACCTGCTAGAGTGTGTCCCTGACTGGGCCTGTGAAGCAAAGAAGATAGAAATATTAGATGTCGGCTATAATCTCCTCACAGAGGTTTCCATGAGGTGTGTGTGTGTGTGTGTGTGTGTGTGTGTGTATAAATGTATATATTATATATGTATGTATGTATATGTTTAATGATTTCTCTAGATTTGGGTTGCCTTTCAAAGGTACTTTCATTTATTTGCTCAGAGACTATGGAGTACCTGCTGAGTGCAAGGCAATGTGAGTGCTTTAAGGAATACAGCAGTGGTCAGTGTGTGGTCTTATCCTTCAAGGAACTTAATAAGAGGGTAGAAGAGGTGACGTGCACAGATTACTGTGATAAACAATAACCAGAGTTGTTGGCATAGGTTGGTGATATAATAATAATAATGGATAACTTTAATTGGATGAGTTATTATGAGCTGGGCAATGTTCTTAGAATTTTACCTGTATTATCTTATTTAATCCTTAACCTTATGATATAGGTGGTGTTATTCCCATTTTACAGATGAGGAAACTAAGGCTTAGTATGGTAAATGCTCAAGGTTGCACACAACTAGGAAGTGATGGGAACTGGCATTTGAATGTAATCATTCTTACTTTAGAGCCATCACTCTTAGTTACTACACTGTATATTTTAGAAATTCAGAAGAACTTTGAATACTGCTTCATGGAGGAGATGGTGTTTAAGTTGACCTTTACTGGATGAATGGGATTTCTGTAAGTGAAAGTGAAAAGAGAGTGGCATTCAGGGAAAAAATGATACATTCAAAAGCACTGAGGCAGAAAACATGTGGTTAGCACTAAAGGAGTCTTTTAAACTAGAGGCTTTGTAGCATACTAGGTATAAACATAGCCTTTAGAATCCAGCCTTACTTCAAATCGTGCTCATACCACTTACTACATTAAGTGTGAAATCTTTGGCAAATCAAGGTCAGTTAACCTTCCTGAACTTCATTGTTAAATCGCCTAGCACATTTTAAGCACTTGAGAAACAGTAGTTTTTGTTATAATAAATTTTGTTATTACTGTATTATACTAATCACTTATATTAATATTGATAAGTAATTACACTGGGCTTTTGGTGCTGTCTGTCTAGACCAAAACTCTAAATTCATTTATTCTAAAAATTGCTTTTTTTAGTTTAGCTCTGTTCTGTGCTGTTTGCTTTTATTAATGTACTTTTTCTCAAAATGACCTTAATGTCTTCCTCATGGTTAGTGAGTGAGTAAACATATGATTGAGGCTGCCTTCTTGGCTCAGGCACTTGTCCAGAATTATGCTGTCTTGAAGACAGTGTTTCTGTTTTTACTGGTTTTAGTTAAATAGCCTAGAGCAGACTCAGAAGGAAGCATTCGGTAAATTTTTTATTTTGTTCTTTGTACTGTTCCCCCTTAGAATTCTGAGTAGCTTGAGTCTTAGAAAACTGATGGTGGGACACAACCAAGTGCAAAACCTTCCTGTGCTGATGGAGCACATCCCCCTTGAGGTGTTGGACGTTCAGCATAACTTACTCACCAGGCTGCCAGATACCCTTTTCTCCAAGGCCTTAAAGTAAGTACTGCAGAATTTTTTTTTAGAGTAGCAAAATCATTGACAAGACAAATTGCACTGGCTTGTCTTTGGAGTGCCCTTTGGAACTGTATTTACAGAGTGTTTAGCTGATAGTTCAATTATGGGTGGAGACTTAATTTGCAATTTGTATAAAAGAGAATAGGATACTGTTTCTTGAGGTAGTAATCTTCAAAGCAAAGTTAAAGAACCATCAAATAGTTAAGAAAGTTTTTGTGTTGTAAACAATTTCAAACAGATTGGGAAGGTTCAGGCTTTCATCTCAGAAAATGAATACAGGTATGACCTTTAAAGAAAGTTACAGCATTCTGATACAGCTTCCTGGAGCAATCTTCAGCTTTTGCACTGGGGAGAAGAGGACACACTACTGAAGTTAATTTAGATTTTGCTCCTAGGTTTACCAAGCTATCACTGAGTTACATTCTTTATTTGCAGATTGATTTTTTTACTACCTTCTTTGAAAACTGTGCATTTAGTGGTAACATCTTTCCAAAAGGTGTTGTTTATCTTCTCGTTGTAAAGTAAATAGATTGTATGTCTTCCCATTTTAAGATCCGTAATCAGGTTTATCTAATGTGTATGCCACTTTTATATGAAATCTAGTTCTTAATTATAGTCTTCTGCAATATGGAGAAGGCAGTATTGTCCTCAGTTTAGAAATCGAGAAAACAAAGATCAAACAAACAAAAAAACCTGTTGCCATGGAGTCAATTCCGACTGACTCATAGAAACACTATAGAACAGAGTAGAACTGCCCCCATAGGGTTTCCAAGGAGTGGCTGGTGGATTCAAATTGCCAACCTTTTCACTAGCAGACGTAGCTCTTAACCACTGTGCTACCAAGGTTCCAATCAGCAGTAGTAATTTGACATAAGGCTACAGGAGACACACAGAATGCATTCAGCCTGCAGGTGTTCTCTGCTGAACAGCATATACGTCTCTTAATGTGTAATACACTTGGTTTGATTTTCCTAAAAATAAAATCTTTGAAAATTCTAAAAACTACTTGAAGGAAATTTATTTTTGGAAAGTTTATATGGAGTCTTGATGCAGTAACATTTGTTCACCAACAAATGTTTGTTAGCAATGCATAACACTGCATTTGTGCTAGTGGCAGTCTGAATAAAAGTTTACAACTTTAGAATTTGTAGTAAGGAAGTTACTCAGCAGCTGTAGCAAACTGTTGGTGATAGTTATTTGAGTCACTGCACAGTTCAGTTTTGGAGCATGCAAAGATACAACCAGACATACAGTACCCTCAATAAGCTTAAAAGCTATTTAGGGGTGTAGATCTCATAACAGGAAGAAGAGATAAAAATAAACAAGTTTGTTAATATTAGCTGCCTTTTATTGAGCATGTTCTCTATATACCAAGCACTGTGCTAGGCAGATTTTTTGAATCATACTGTGTTTTCATCTATCATCTATTAGATTTAAAAAAATTTGAATGAATTATGGTACTCAGTGTTTACAAAGGTGTGAGCAAACTGGCATTCTTGCACACTACTAGTGAAAGCAGAATTTGGTATAGCCTTGCTGGAGCTCAGTTTGGCAATATATATAAAAATGTTAAATATATGTGTATCCTTTGACCGCACAAATCCTACTTTCGGGAAAATAGTCTAGATAAGAACACAAAGGTGCTCATTACAAGGTCTATAATAGCAAACAACTAGAAACAGCCTACATGTCCGTTAGTAGGGGATTATATGGCTAAAAAATTATGATGCCATTAAAATCAGACAAGAATTTTTCTGAAGGGAGTCTTCATAGTTGAGATATATGTGAACATCATAGTCCACATCATCCTTTTAGTAGACACATAGATAAGAGATGAAGCTAAGTTAGGATCGGGCCACTACAGAAGTCTGGGGAAACAACCGTCCAAGCCTGTATTTGTTTCTTCTCTGCTTGGCTTGCATGAGTTGAGTAAAAGGAACTTTGGGTTGGGTTGACTCAATTAGAGAAAACTACCTGGAGAAGATGACTTCTGTCACAAGTTTGGTAGCATGGAATGACAGTGTTTCATACTGAGATGGTATGATGATTTCTACATAAGGAGGCAATAAATAAACATGAAGGGATCATTTGTGTTCTGTCAGTCTCAGGTATTTGAATGCATCTGCAAATAGACTGGAGTCTTTACCATCTGCTTGCACTGGGGAGGAGAGTCTGAGTATGCTGCAGCTGCTTTACCTGACCAGCAATCTTCTGACAGATGAGTGTATACCGGTGCTGGTGGGGCATCCACACCTGCGAATCTTGCATCTTGCAAACAATCAACTACAGACCTTTCCAGCAAGGTAAATGCCTGAAAACTTTGATCATTTCAGACACTTAACATTAATTCTACATTTGTTAGACTGAGTTAGAGCTATCTTTCTTTGTGCTCTTGCTTTATGTTTAGTGACTTACTGATGCTGGGATCTCTCACTAGTGGAATGGGAAAATCTCATCTTAATAGTTTGTATCCAGTTTTTAAGTATCAGTAACCAGAGAAATTGTGGTTAAAATGTGTTTAATCTTTAGTTTTAATTACTTAATAGTGGACTCACAATGCCCAACTTAGAAAAGTACAGGCTTTATGAAATAAATTCTGGAAGCAATTTTTTTCTTTTCTCTTGTCAGCACTGTTTTATAAAATACTGTTGAGTCCATTAATTTATTGATAATATGTATATTGAATGTCTACTGTATGCAAGGTGCTGTGTAAATACTAGGAGGGAACAGCAATGATTAAGTTACAGTCTCTGCCCTTAAGGAACTTACAGTCAAACTGGGGAAATAGACAAGTATACAGACAATTGCAGTGCAGTGCATATAAATGCAGAGTATTAAAGATAAGACGGGTTGTATGGCACTGTTCGTTGAGGTACTATTCACCGTAGCCAAAAGGAGGAAACAGCCTAAATGTCCACCAACAGATAAATGGATAAATAAAATGTGGTACATACATGCAGTGAAGTATTACTCAGCTGTAAAGAGAAATGAAGTCCTATACATGTTACAGCATAGATGAACCTTGAAAACATTATACTGAGTGAAATAAGCCAGTCACAAAAGGACAAACATTGTATGATCCTACTTATAGGAAATGTCTAGAATAGGTAAGTATATACAGACCAAAATTTATTAGTGGTTACTAGGGGCAGGTGGGAGGGATGAGGAAAGGAGGGCTCAGTGCTTAGGGAAGCTTCTATTAAGGGTGATGGGAAAATTTGGGAACAGATAAGGGTGATGGCTGAATAACATGATGAACATAAGTTATGTCACTAAACTGTATATATGAAGAATTTTGAAATGTCAAATGTTTTGTTATATTTACCATAGTGAAAAAAAATGACATATAGTTATACACACATACCAATATCAATTTCCTGGTTTTTATATTGATGGCACACAACAACAACAACAACAATATAGTTATGGAGCAGTCCCTGGGTGGTACAGTTAACATGCTGAGCTGCTAACTGAAAGGTTGGAGGTTGGACTCTACCCAGAGTTCCCTTGAAACAAAAGTCTGGCAATCTACTTCTGAAAAATCAGCCATTGCAAGCCCTCTGGAGCAGAGTTCTGTGACACACATGGGGCCACCATTAATCAGAATTGACTCAGCCACAACTGGTTATAGTTACGTAAGATGTAACGATTGGAGGAAAACTAGGTGAAGGATACCCCTATTGCCATTGAGTTGATTCCGACTCATAGTAACCCTATAGGAAAGAGTAGAACTGCCCCACAGGGTTTCCAAGGCTATGATCTTTCCAGAAGCAGACTACCACATCTTTTTCCCATGGAGTGGCTGGTGGGTTTGAACCACTGACCTTTCAGTTAGCAGCTGAGCTGAATAGTAAATCTGTGGTCAGGTCATCTCCTGAGCAGTGTTATAAGTGCACAGGTACAATCTAAATCTTCTGTTTCTTTTGGACCATTTTCAGAACCTAGCATAGTTCTGACTACTCAGTAAGAGACTGAGATGGGGTTACTGAATTTCTATTCATAAGTTAGAAAGATCTGAGCAAGGAATAGTATCAAAGAAAAGCATGAGATTTAGAATCGGAAGACATGGGTTAGAATCGTGGCTCTGTCATTTATAAGCCATATCATTTAATCTGTCTGTATCTTGAAAATGGAGATGAAATCTACTATGTTGTCCATATTAAAAGAAATATATTTGAAAGTGACTATGCAGAATCTCTCTCAATTAAAAAATGTTAAAAGATTATTCAAGGAGTCAAAAGCCAGTATTAGAAACATGGCAGTTACTAGGGTAAAGGAAGAAAAAATTGAAGTGGATATCTATAAGATAAGACTAAAGAGAGAGGAGGTAGAACAATAAAGAAGGATGAAATATTTCCAGTAGGAAGGAACAAAAAATGTAGAAGAGTGGAAGCACCTCTAGCTCTGAAGGCTCTGGAGGGAAATTAGAATGGGAGTACTTATTCACAGTTATCTTCTAGGAATGCTAACATTCACTGAGCTAGTGCTAATATATATATATAATCTTTTGTTTGCAATAGGTACAACATAGCAACAATGTAAATGGGATTTATCCTACAGATATACTCACACTTTTGTGCTATGAAAAAAAAAGTATTTTTTGTAGCATTTGTTGTAAAATCAGAAGATTAGAGACAACCTAAATATTATCAAACAATTTGGAATTCATTAAATAAATCATGAAACATCCTTATGGTGAACTACTCTCCACACCAGTACTTCTCAAACAAGGTTCCTTGAAAAAAATTAAGCTCTAATACCCTAAGATGTCCATTGTATGTAATGAATATATGATAGATTGATGAATTTCTTGTGCATTTCAAATGGTTCTAGCTAGGTACTGTCAGAATCAACTCAGTGACTCTGGTTTGGCTAGGTACTGTCCTTGGAAGAATTGAGAAAATAATCATTCAAATTATTCTTTATTTGGCTTACATAATTCTCTCATGGAACCCAGGTTGAGAAAAGCCGACCCGGACATTTAAGATGATACTGTAGAAAAGCATTTAGTGACATGGAAACTGTTGTAAAATAACACTTGCTTGGCAGCTGTTCATTTTTGGTGCAGTATGGTATTTTGGTGTTTCCTTTTCAGCAAACTCAATAAATTGGAGCAACTGGAAGAATTGAACCTAAGTGGAAACAAGCTAAAAACCATTCCCACAACCATAGCAAACTGCAAAAGGCTGCACACCCTTGTTGCACACTCCAACAACATCAGCATTTTCCCAGAAATACTGCAGTTGCCTCAGATCCAGGTACCTTTATGTGCTGGAATGATGTCCTTAGGGGTATGTGACAGGAGTGTGAATATGATTGTTCTCTGAATAGGAAGAAGAAAGTGGCAGATTGGAACCATAATATACTTAAATGACTACTGGGAAGAATCTAAATTCCCGTTTGAGGAGAGAGTCGAAGATTGAGTGTTTGGGAGTAAAGAATTAACTCTCTTTGTTGTATTTTGTTTTGATTTCTTCATTTTCCTCTCAGTTTGTAGACCTGAGTTGCAATGACTTAACAGAAATCCTGATTCCAGAGGCTCTGCCTGCTACATTACAAGATCTTGATCTGACTGGAAATACAAATCTGGTTCTAGAACACAAGACCCTGGACATATTTAGGTAGGAAAAATTCTGAAATTGAATTCACACATGCTGTTAGTCCCACCGGCTGGGTGTGGGTCTTCTTAAGCATGGTGGAGATCTTGATTAAAGGAATAGAGTGAATTAGGCATAAAGCCCATGTCTCTTCTTTGATTCAGTTCCATGTGGATGTTCTATCTAGTAGCAGACCATTTATTTTAGGACTTGAGCCATATACTGAATACTTTACATAGCCAGCATAGATATTTTAGTTGGCACAGATAACATTACATCTAAGAGAAAATACAAGTTCATTCATTGTACCAGGATTTCATTGTATCAAAAAACTTAGTAATTTGGCTGGAACTCAAAAATCTTGTTGTGCTTAGTTTTTCATTGACGTGAATGGTACTAGTTGTAATGATATTTGGCCCCTATTTCTTCTGCCTGCTCCTTTTCTTTCTCTCTCCTCCTCCTTGGCCAGTGGTTCAACACCCACTTTCATTCAGTCTATCTAGAAGTGAATCTTAGTCTGTCAACTGATTATTTTATAAAATGTATTGTTGTTGGGGTAGTTTTGTAAAATAGAGACAAGTACATGGTTTAATCTTCCCTTCTCCTACCTCCCACAGCCATATCACAACTCTGAAAATTGATCAGAAACCTTTGCCAACCACTGATTCTACAGTCACATCAACCTTCTGGAGCCATGGACTGGCTGAGATGGCAGGGCAGAGAAATAAGTGAGTTTGTTAGTCATGGATACTGAGAAAGAAAAAAAGGCAGCCCCTGACATCTAGGAGCCAGTCTGGTGCTCACAGCTAGGCCATGCTGTTCTCCTGCGGGACATACACAAATCACAGAACATGAGCATCAGATAAGATCCCTCGGAGACCGTGATAAAGTGAGACAAAAACCACATCAGTGTGCAGCCTGTAAAATACCAAACACCCCCTCTCTTGGCTAAAGCAGATGATGGCTACTTCTTTACCGATTACAGCTTTATCCTCCCACTAATCTCCCTTCCCTATAGATAAGATTTATTGAGTTAACCAGTCATAGAATGGTCCCCATTCTCTGGCAGCACTCAGTATAGTACAATTTCCCATTTCCTTAGACCCTTCCCAAAATTACCCAACAAATCCCAAATCTTGTAGTAGATTCTTTCCAGTGCCCTCCTACCTACATACTCTACAGTTCTCCTTGCTGCAATGAGTAATAAAGCCAACTTGTTCAACTATAGGTGTGATATTGGTAATCTTTGGCTGAAGGATATTGACAATGTTGTTGTTTCTGCCATGGAGATGAGTGGATTCTGACTCATAGCAATCCTATATGACAGAGTAGAACTGCCCCGTAGGGTTTCCTAGGCTGTAATCTTTATGAGAACAGATCACCAGGTCTTTTCTCCCATGGAGCTGCTGGGTAGGTTCAAAATGCTGACCTTTTGGTTAGCAACTTTGGTTAGTGCTTCACCATTGCGCCACCAGGGCTCCTATATTGACAAGTCCTTAATCACTACTAAGAGTGAAGGTATTTTATCTTTCTAGCCCTTGGCAATATTGCAGATAATACGTACTATGAAAGAATGTGGCAAAATTCCCCTTTTCCTTATGACATCTACTTTCAGATGCTGCCTTATTATCTTATCTAGAGACTGTTTTCATGTACAGATTAGGATTTACTACTATTCTTTCCCACCCCAATTAATACTTAACTTTTTTTAAAGAAGGCTCTCTGAAGAATAACGTACCAATAACTTTCTTTAATATTTGCCTTTCTCATCTGTCTGTTATAGGCTTTGTATATCTGCCCTAGCTGTGGATAACTTTGCAGAGGGGGTAGGAGCTGTGTATGGCATGTTTGATGGGGACCGAAATGAGGAGCTCCCTCGCCTACTGCAGTGTACAATGGCAGATGTGCTTTTGGAAGAGGTACAGCAGTCAACAAATGACGCAGTTTTCATGACTAACACCTTCTTGGTATCTCACAGGTAAGCAGGTGGGTTGAATAATCCCTAACTCAGTTCTACTTTTGGAAAGTAAATCTCTAACTAAAGGTTAGGGTCTAAATTATGGAGATAGGACCAAAGAGAGATCTTGTGCCTTCTTTCATTATTGTTCTCTCTCTGTAAGCATGGAGTGTGGGGACTTGGGCTCTTTAAAGAGCCTGTGGAGTCATCTGTTTTTTTTTTTTCCATCCCAAAGGCTCCTGAGGATCTGGAAAGCCCAGAAATTACGTACAAAAGGTGGCGTATGTGCATGTGTTTGTACATTTGGGGGAAGGAGAGTTCTAAGCTTTCATAAGATTCCAGAATCAGTGACCTGTGAAAGGTTAACAAACACTGATCAGATACTTGTGTTTCGAATACTTCTTATTGAGGGTTTACCCAATTAATCTCATTAAAGTCTAAACTACTTAAGGGCAAAAGCCCTGTATAACCAAATTATTGGAAATCTCTTAGAGGCTGGACATTTTGCATATCAGTTGAGCTGTATAAAGGATACCCACAACTGAGAGGTTGTAAATTTGGATAGTTAAGGTTGAAATAGAACAGCTTGGAACTTGAACTGGTTTTCTCTGTCATCATAACATTAAGGAGCCTGGACAGTTATGATGACCTTGGGAAAGGAGTCTATTTTTCAGTAGTAGAATTGAGCTAAGGACTTGGTGTAAAGTAAAGGTTTGGGAAAGGGAACTCAATTAAGCACCTCTCAAGAGCCAACCGTTGTATCAAGCATTTTTTCATACTGTATCTTTAATTTTTAAAGCAAGTCTAGAAGGTGGGTATTTTATTAGAGAAATTAAATAACTTGCCTGAGGGTCCACAACCAGTAAATAGCAGAGCTGGGACTTGAAACTAGATCCTCTGATAGCATCTACTCTATGCTTAGCATTGTGTACTAAGTGCTGGGGGATGGACACCATATGTAGGGGAAATACAAGAATTATGATTGTTCCCTCAGGGAGCTTACAGTCTTAAGTCTGTGGTTCTCAAAGTACTGTCTCAAGACCAGAAACCTCAGCATCCCCTGGAAATGTGTTAGAAATGCAGATTATTGGACCAGCCCCTTAACTACTGAATCAGAAACGCTGGGTGTGGGGCTGAGCAATCTGTTTCAATAAGCCCTACAGATGATTTTGATGTGCTAAAGATTGAGAACCACTAAATTAGGTAATTGTAGTCTATGACCAGATACAAGCAGAAGCAGTAGAGAAAGATGTACCTTCATTGTCCCTCCCTGCCCCCTACCCTTTTTGAAAATGCAGTCAGCTAAGAATGGAAGGCAAAATTCTCTTCACCGGCATCACCCATAGCAAGAGACTGCCTTCAGGTGGTTAAAGATAAGGCTAGTTCATAATCACATGGCAGAAAAACTAGGAAACCACTTACCTTTATGCTTCTGAAGGACCTCCATAGATGTTTTTCAAGACTAATATTTAAAGCACATCCTGCTTTCTTCTAGCTACCAAGTCTTCATTTTCTTTTCTTTCTAAACAGAAAATTAGGAATGGCTGGCCAGAAGCTGGGCTCCTCTGCTCTCCTCTGTTACATCCGACCTGACACTGCCGATCCAATGAGTAGTTTTAGCTTGACTGTGGCCAATGTTGGTACCTGCCAAGCAGTCCTGTGCCGAAGTGGGAAACCAGTGTCCCTCTCTAGAGTCTTCAGCCTGGAACAGGACCCAGAGGAGGCACAAAGGGTCAAGGACCAAAAAGCCATCATAACAGAGGTACATCTTGTTCTCCACCAGTCACTTCTACCCCCTAAATCTGGTGAATGCTGTCTTGTATAGAGGCATTGAAGGTCCGGTTTCTTCCTTGACTTAGTTTAGGCTTAGCTGCTATACCAAGAGCCCTGGTTAAGAGCTTGGGCTGCTAAAAAAGGTCAGCAGTTTGAATCCACCAGCCGCTCCTTGGAAACTGTATCTATGGGGCAATTCTACTCTGTCCTATAGGGTGTCTCTGAGTCGGAATCAACTTGACAGCAACGGGTTTGAGGTTTTTTTTGGTAGCTGCTATACCATCATACCTCTCTGAGTGGTAACACAAAAAATTTTTTGACATTTCCTATGGTGCCTTGTAAATTGTCTCTTATTCAGACAAATGTTCAGTTCAGGTGGTTTTAGTAGTAGTACTGGAAGAAAATCTTACAGATCAGTTGTTGTTAGTTGCTGTCAAGTCGATTGCAACTCAGTAATCCCATGTGTCAGAGTAGAACTGCTCCATAGAGTTTTCAAGGCTGTGACCTTTCAGAAGCAGATTGCCAGGCTAGATTGCCTGGGTGGGTTTGAAGTGCCAACCTTTCCGTTTGTGCCACCGCAGAACTCCCAGGGATCAGTTAATGACTAGCAAAAAGATAAGGCAAAATTATTTAGAAATGAAAAAAAAATCCTAATTTGTAATCCTTTAAATGCATAAGTAGCATATAAAATGAGTATAAACATCCCCCTTAGTTAATTTCTGACTTATCTGGTTTTTTATTGAAACAGAAGAGGAAAGAGTTCTATAGTTTGACATCCCGCTCTCAAATGCAGTGTCAAAGTATTTTTTCTGCTTATATCATGTATGACTTAGTATGCACTGGTGTTTATTTTTCATAATGAGACATTGGTATCTCTATTTTATAGCTTTCCTCCTTTTTAAAAACTCAGCATAACGTTGCTTTCAAAGAGATGTTAGCAATTACATGTGAACACTTTACTGCAAAGTAGAACTCTGTATAAGGAGTACCCATCTTGTTGGTGTTAAGTGCCGTCAAGTCAGTTCCAACTCATAGTGACCCTATTTGTGTACAGCAGAATGAAACACTGCCAGATCCTGTGCCATCCTCACAATCACTGTTACGCTTGAGCCCGTTGTTGTAACCACTGTGCCAGTCTATCTCATTGAGGGTCTTCCTCTTTTTCACTGACCCTCTACTTTACCAAGCATGATGTCCTTCTCCAGGGACTGGGCCTCCCTGATAACATGTCCAAAGTATGTGAGATGAAGCCTCGGCATCCTTGCTTCTAAGGAGCATTCTCGCTGCACTTCTTCCAAGACAAATTTGTTTGTTCTGGCAATCCATGGTATATTCAGTATTCTTCACCAACACCAGTTCAGAGGCATCAGTTCTTCAGTCTTCCTTATTTATTGTCCAGCTTTCACATGCATTTGAGGTGATTGAGAATACCATGCATGGCTTAGCTCATGTACTCCTTAATCCTCAAAATGATATCTTTGCTTTTTAACATTTTAAAGAGGTCTTCTGTAGCAGATTTGCCCAATGCAGTATGTCATTTGATTTCTTGACTGCTTCTTCCACGGGTGTTGATTGTGGAGCTAAGTAAAATGAACTCCTTGACAACTTCAGTCTTTTCTCCATTTCTCATGATGTTGCTTATTGGTCCAGTTGTGAGGATTTTTGTTTTCTTTATGTTGAGGTGGAGTCCATACTGAAGGCTGTAGTCTTTGATCTTCATCAGTAAGTGCTTCAAGTCCTCTTCACTTTCAGCAAGCAAGGCTGTGTCATCTGCATATTGCAGGTTGTTAATGAGTCTTCCTCTAATCCTGATGCCACATTCTTCTTCATATAGTCCAGCTTCTCAGATTATTTTCTCAGCATATAGATTGAATAAGTATGGTGAAAGGATACAACCCTGACACACAACTTTCCTCACTTTAAACCACGGAGTATCTCCTCATTCCGTTCAAATGACTGCCTCTTAGTCTATATACAGATTCCTCGTTAGCACAATTAAGTGTTATGGAATTCCCGTGCTTTGCAGTGTTATCCATAATTTGTTAGGATCCACACGGTCGAATGCCTGCCTTTGCATAGTCAATAAAACACAGGTAAACATCTTTCTGATATTCTCTGCTTTTAGCCAAGATCCATCTGACATCAGCAATGATATCCATCATTCCATGTCCTCTTCTGAATCCAGCTTGACTTTCTGACATTTACCTGTCAATGTACTGCTGCAGCTGCTTTGGAATGATCTTCAGCAAAATTTTACTTGTGTGTGATATTAATGATATTGTTCGATAATTTCCGCATTCTGTTGGATCACCTTTCTTGGGAATGGGCACAAATATGGATCTCTTCCAGTCAGTGGGCCAGGTAGCTATTTTCCAAATTTCTTAGCATAGTGCTGCATCCATTTGTTGAAAAACATCTCAGTTGGTATTCTGTCAATTACTGGTGCCTTGTTTTTCATGTCTTCAGTGTAGCTTGTACTTCTTCCTTCAAGTACCATCAGTTCTTGATCATATGCTACCTCCTGAAATGGCTGAATGTTGACCAATTCTTTTTGGTGCAGTGACTGTATTCCTTCCATCTACCATGCTTCCTGTGTCATTCAGTATTTTCCCCACAGAATCCTTCAGTATTGCAAGTCAAGGCTTGAATTTTTCTACAATTCTTTCAGCTTGAGAAATGCCGAGTGTGTTCTTCCGTTTTGCTTTTCTAACTCTAGGTCTTTGCACGTTTCCTTATTATACTTTACTTTGTCTTCTCGAGCTGCCCTTTGAAATTCTCTGTTCAGCGCTTTTACTTCATCATTTCTTCCATTTGCTTTAGCTACTGTATGTTCAAGAGCAAGTTTCAGAGTGTCTTCTGACATCCAATTTGGTCTTTTCTTTCTTTCCTATCTTTTTAATGACCTTTTGCTTTCTTCATGTATGATGTCCTTGATGTCATTCCGTAACCTGCCTGATCTTCGGTCATTAGTGTTCAGTGCATCAAATCTGTTCTTGAGAATAATTTTCTTCACCTTCAGCTTGAACTTGCATATGAACAGTTGATGGTGTGTTCTCCAGTTGGCCCTTGCCTTGTTCTGATGACAATATTGAGCTTCTCCATCATCTCTTTCCACAGATGTAGTTGATTTGGTTCCTGTGTGTTTCATCTGGTGAGGTCCATGTGTATAGCTGCCATTTATGTTGTTGTAGAAAGGTATTTTCAATGAAGAAGTCGTTGGTCTTGGAAAATTCTATGTGATCTCCAGCATTGTTTCTATCACCAAGGCCAGATTTTCCAACTATAGATCCTTCTTTGTTTCCAACTTTCGCATTCCAGTACCAGTAATTATCAATACATCTTGATTGCATGTTTGATCAATTTCAGACTGCAAAAGTTGGTAAAAATCTTCAGTTTCTTCATCTTTGGCCTTATTGGTTGGTGTGTAAATTTGAATAATAGTTGTATTAACTGGTCTTCCTTGTAGGTGTATGGATATTATCCTGTCACTGACAGCATTGGATTTTAGAATAGATCTTGAAATGTTCTTTTTGACAATGAGTGTGATGCCATTCCTCTTCAATTTGTCATTCCTGGCATAGTAGACAATATGGTTGTCTGATTCAAAATGGCCAATACCAGTCCATTTCAGCTCACTAATGTCTAGAGTATTGATCTTAATGCATTCCGTTTCATTTTTGACAACTTCCAATTTTCCTAGATTCATACTTTGTGCATTCCACGTTTTGATTATTAACGGGTGTTTGCAGCTCATTTTGAGTCATGCCAGACAGAATTCTTTATAAAGAATACCCATCTTAGGTTCCATCTAAGGAAGCACAAAACCAAGAAGTATCATCATGGTATGATTGATGCTTTTAGTATTCTGGAAGTAGGAGAAGTTCTTTCATTCAAAACAAATGAAAGATAAAAGATAATTTTTTGACTGTTCTGTGTTTTACAGTTTAGATAATACTGTTTAGATTCTTCTTAGGTTGTCTTACACAAGTATGAAAACACATTTCATTTTTAATGAACTATTAAGCTCAGACAAAACAAAGAAAATACTATTCTGACACCAAATACATAAATGAATTACATCAGTTTTATGTTTATAAATATTGTTTAAACCACATTTATTGTGTGCCTGTTATTTGCGAAGAACTGTGTTTTCGTTTTCTTATTTAATTTTCACAGTAACCCCATGAGTTGTCGTTGTTAGTTGTTGTTGAATTGATTCCAACTCATGATGACCCCCATGTGTGTCAGAGTAGAACTGTGCTCCATCAGGTTTTCAAGGCTCTGACCTTTCGGAAGCACATCTCCAGGCCTGTCTTCCGAGGCACCTCTGGGTGGGTTTGAACTGCCAGTCTTTCAGCTAGTAGTCAAGCGCTTAACCGTTTATACCACCAAAGGACTTCAGCCCCATGAGAGAAGTGCTTTTATTTTCCTTCTACAGATACAGAGAATAAAGTTTAGAGTTTGTGACAGTTCCGGTAAATGAGGGATCCAGTTGCAGTTACTGCAACTGTGAAATAAATGTATTGCTGATTTTAGAGTTTGTTCATTTAATCCTACAAAGAAATCAATACAAAATATCTGGCAGATGAATATTCCCAGTCTATAACCAGAGTTATTCCTTTTCCTCTTAAGTTTAGATTTGCATGGGTTCCTATTTGATCTGCTATTCATTCCTGGTACAGTCCTTAAGAGTCGGTAAATTATGCTGTACTTTAGTTTGTATTTCTAAGGCTAAATAACCTTAAAAAACCTGTTGCTGTTGAGTCGATTTTGACTCATAATAACTCTATAGGACAGAGTATAACTGCCCTGTAGGGTTTCGAAGGAGTAGCTGGTGGATTTGAACTGCTGACCTTTTGGTTAGCAGCCGAGCTCTTAACCACTGTACCACCAGGGCTCCAAATAACCTTAGAGATTATTTAATCTTTAGCTACAAAGACTCTCTTAACCATTTGATATCTGTCTGAATCTTTTCAGTCACAACTGTGCATTTCATGAGAAATCGCTTTTCTGAGTCTTGACCTCTCTGAGAATCCTAGTGATGGGGAGCTAATGACAGCTGTGCTTAATGTTGTTCTGACAGATGTTTCTCTGTTTAAGAACATGCGTGGCCTGTGCTTCATGTCAGAGCAAATAACTTAGTCACTTAATTTTAATTGGTTTTAACTTTAGTCCTCTGAACCATTTGATGTAATAACCATATGGTATTTTGTCCTTTTAGAATTCAAAACATTTGTTTTCGTAAGTCCACTTAAAATTATATAGGTCCTAAGAAAAACCATGTAACATGTCTTATTTTATTGTAGATTTCTAAGCATTGTGATACAGAAGGACATAAAGTTGCCTGTCATTGTTGCTTGTTTCTCAAAATTTGCATTCTGCTTGTCTGTAGGACAACAAAGTGAATGGGGTAACCTGCTGTACCCGGATGCTGGGCTGTACATACCTCTACCCTTGGATCCTCCCCCAGCCCCACATATCTTCCACTCCACTTACTATTCAGGATGAGTTGCTGATTCTGGGGAACAAAGCATTGTGGGAACACTTGTCATATACAGAAGCTGTTAATGCAGTGCATCATGTACAAGACCCATTAACAGCTGCCAAGAAGCTGTGCACTTTAGCACAGAGCTATGGTTGTCAGGACAATGTGGGGGCCATGGTGGTTTATTTGAACATTGGTGAGGAAGGTTGCACTTGTGAAGTGAATGGGCTTACCCTTCCAGGTCCTGTGGGATTTGTTTCAACCATCAAGGACCACCCCAAGCCAACCACTCCTTCCTTTAGTAGTGGTATTGCCTCTGAGTTCAGCAGTGAAATGTCCACCTCAGAGGTGAGCAGTGAAGTGGGATCCACGGCTTCTGATGAACATAACACTGTTGGCCTGGATACTGGCTTGCTTCCAAGGCCAGAGAGGCGCTGCAGCCTTCATCCAACACCCACCTCTGGGGTTTTTCAGCGCCAGCCTTCTTGTGCGACTTTCTCAAGTAATCAGTCTGACAACGGCCTGGACAGTGATGATGATCAGCCCGTTGAAGGGGTCATAACAAATGGCAGCAAGGTAGAAGTAGAAGTAGATATTCATTGCTGTAGAGGAAGAGATCTTGAGAACTCTCCCACTTTTATAGAGAGTTCTCCTACCCTGTGTCCTGAAGAACATGCTAGGGGCTTGTTTTTTGGGATCCGAAGACAGAACAGTGTGAATAGTGGCATACTCCTGCCAGTGAGCAAGGACAAGATGGAATTGCAGAAGTCTCCCTCTACTTCCTGTCTCTATGGAAAGAAACTCTCCAATGGCTCTATTGTGCCCCTAGAAGATAGCCTGAATCTCATTGAAGTGGCCACAGAAGCCCCCAAGAAGAAAACTGGCTATTTTGCTGCCCCAACTCAGCTGGAGCCAGAGGATCAGCTCGTTGTACCTCGGGATCTGGAAGAAGAAGTGAAGGAGCAAATGAAACAGCACCAGGAAAGCAGGCCCGAACACGAGCCCAGTGAACAGGATCAGACTGAGGTCCTGGAGGAGTTTGACACAGCACTATAATTCACCCCCAGAAGCCACACTTTTAGAGAGGGCTGTGTCAGTGTTGGTGTAGGGACTATTCCAGAGGCATTATGCCACTGTGTTTCTAAAACATAGACGAGTGGGGTAGAACTCAGAGCCAAAAAAGGTGAGAGCCATCAGGGTCTTGCTCTGGTTAAGTTAGTAGCTACTATCAGTGTTAAGTTTCACATTTAACCTGTATTGGAATTCCCAGAATTGTTGGGAAGAAAGCAGATGTTGTTCTGTATCAGTCCTACCACCTGCCATTAACCCTTTCTCTCCTAGGATACTTTTGAGAATTTGCCTGCCTGGGCAGGAAAGGGACTATTTCTGTGGAAGAAATTTCTGAAGATTGATTCCTGTTACTAATTGCTGCTGATGGATCTCTGTGACAGAGAAATCACCTTATATCTCAACCTAACTGATGGAATGTGATGTGACTAGTCACATGGCTTTTCATTCTTCTCTACGAGAATACAGCCTATCAAAATGACATTTATTGGAAATGTAGAACCAATCGGATAATTTATGTATGTAATGTAATGAAAGCACTTTTCATTGACTGTGAACTTTTTACTTTTGAATCTGCATTCGAGCCAATCTTCTTAGAGGCAGCCTGGCACCTTTGTCCATAGGAAGAGAGAGAACCAGGTGTTGGAGACTTCTATGAGGGTACTAGAAAGGGCCATGGGAAATTGATTGCCCAGCAGATCACAAGAGAAGAATTTGGGGATTGGCCTCTTTCCATCAAGTATGATACAGTTGGCAGGCAGTCTCTTAAGACGTAGGGCCAAGGCTGACACTGCTTGTGTGCAAGTAATGTTGAGGCACAGCAGATGACTGAACAGACTGAGGCTGAGTGAGAAAAGATGATGGATGAATGGAGCTCATGTGTTAGACGTGTTCCGTCTCATTCTAGAGCAGAGGGGTGGTTTTCTAAAATATCAGAAGTGAGTTGAGAATTCACCTCTTTAATGCTCAGCAGAGTACTCTTATGAAAACTGCTTATCTATCTTACGTGGTTTCAGAGTACTGGGCTCAGTTTCCAAGAAAGACTCTTAATTGAGAAATTCCTAAACTTAAGAAAACTTGGTTTACTGTGTTTTTTTGGCACATTCCACATAATCCTAGCAAAAATCTATTTCCTTGCATATTTCTGTTCTGTTGCCTTTTCCATTAGATTTGCTTAGGAAAATTAATCCTACTTATATTCATACAAAATTTTGACATTGCTTGATTTTACCAGGTGGGGAATGTGCTTTGAATTTTTTGGAATAGTTTCACAATTAAAGAGAAAATAGAGTGGAACCTCTTTTAATTTGTTTCATTAGAAACAAAATGTTGAAAGTTAGGGGTGGTATATATAGTCCTTTGTGTTTTTTAAAGTTTTTGTTTAAAGCAATAGTAGAAAACCAGATGACCTGTCCACAAATGGATGAGTCTTCATCTGCCCCCAGGCTCCATGCCTGTGGGTGAGTCAGTGGAGTATGCTCTTGAGGGATTCTGTACCCCTCAAATCGCCCTCAAAATCGGAATGAGTCCTCGAATTGTCAGGAACACTTGATTTTCCTGTGTCAAACTACTGGTCAGCTATTGAAAGATTTTAGAACTCAGGTCTTTGATTTGAAGGAGGGAACATGGGGGAAGAGGGGGTTTCATGTGAAGTTTAGGTGCTGTTAGAGAGATGGGAACAATAGTGTTGTCACCTTATTTTTATATGGAAAAATGGAGGAAAAAAACTCAAGATGGTAGTGATGGCTGATGTAAAACATCTTCCTACCCAGACAGAAGAAACTTTGGGTTATAGGATAGTGATGCTATCTAGAAATGAAGGTTATTTGGGGAAAATACCACTTTAATAATATAGTCTCATAAAAATTGTTGTTTGTGAATTCTTTTCGTGTCTTCTCTTTGTTTCCCACCTTGCTTATTGGAACCACTGTAAAACCCAGTTATGAAATGAGCTTACCAGATGTAAATGTATTTACTTTTTAGTCAGCAGAACTCTGAAATCAAAAATGTTCTTTTATGTGGTAAAAGGTTATTTTTAGGAAATATTAGGTTCGTATTGATGAAAACCTTTAATGTACATAATACCAAAACTGACTATTCTTTTTTAACCTCTTTTAATTCATTTCCCTCTACATTTGCTCTGTATTAAAAAAAAGAGGGTAAAAAGGTCATAGCCCATTACCAAAAATAAAATACAGAATTCTTGACCTATGAAGTAATTTACAGAAATTGTGCTTTCTGATTCTGTTATCTGATTAAGCTATCTGATAAATTGGTGAAATTCAGTAAACTGTCTCCAGGTGAATGTAATCTACTCTCCAGTACTTTACTGAGGTGACACGTTGCACAGGTGGGCAGAGTACCGTTGATCTCTAGCCAGGGATTCTGGCTTCTGCATGATTCTCAGGTCTCTGTGAGTACCCCCTACTTAATAGACAATTTTAACCGAATTTCTGAAAGAACACTCCTAATCATGGGAAGAGTTCATGTGTCCCATGGACAAGAAAATACACGAGTATTGGCAGACATGGTATTCTTAATTTTATCCAAATAAATTGGAAATATATTTGAAAATTTGAATATTGATAGGCATAAAGCTACAGGGCTTTATTATACTACTGTAGAGTGTATGTGTGCAATACGTTGGTGAATTCATTTTCCTGATGCATAGAAGAGCCGACAGGAGCAGCCTGGTAATCATTGGGTGCTATTAAAATTGTAGTGAGTGCTATTTTCCAGGAGATGGAGCCAGTTAGGTTTGGCCGATCTACTGAATATTAAATGATGCTCTTCTTTCCATGTAGACCTTCAGCAAAAGCAGGTACTTGGAAGCCACAAGCTCACCTTCTCTGTCTGTTCAATAGTTATTAATGAAGAGACCTCCGTAAGGGAGCACTTAGCTGTTATTGGTTAATGTACCAATTATTAAATAATTAGTCTCCAAGCCATTCAGTGATGTCTGCAGCATCACTATAGAACTGTCTTGTGTCACTTTTACTTCCCTCTGAGTGGAGCCTTTCAGACTCCCCGATATGGAGGCAAGTTAATCTTTCTCTCCAGTTAGTGATTTTTGCCCCATAGTTGGGTAAGCACTTCCTAGATTGAAAAAGCAGCTACGGTAAATCCTGCTGTTTCCCTCATTTTGTGATCATTCTATCACATATAAGCTCCTTGTATTCTGAATTTCATGCACTTCTCCCAGATGCTATAGGGTTTTTTCTCACTGTTGCTTATGGATGTCATTCAGACAGTGGGTTCGTATTTTATGGTTTTGTGCAATCATTGTCGTATTGTAGTCCTAAGACTCATTATAGTGTATTTTTGATATTTTTGAAATGTGTTAAATTTTTTAATTCAATAATATGAGCCAGAGCATGTTGCAGCAAATCTATTGTTTGTAAAAAAAAAAAAAATAATAATAATAAAATAAAATGGAATATCTTTTTCATGACTTGATTTTAAAATGGAGTACTTGTTATTGTACAAATATGCATGACACTTTTCTCTCCTAACTTATATGTAGAATTAGTTTCTTAATCAAAAGCTCCTTAATGATCTTTCTGCTTTTTCTTGCTTTAGGGAAGATAAGCAAGAACAAACAAATGAAACCATTCTGTGATGCTTTATGAAGCAGTGAGTTAAGGCAAGAATAAATATTTTTGATCACCTTTTCAGTTGAAATAGCAATAAAGTTTTTAAGAAACATTATATGCTAACTTTATGTTTCAAGAAATCTCAAAGACAGGAAACAGTCCTTATTTACATGCCTGTTACTAGATGACTAGAGGAAACTGAATTGTGAACAGGCTACCCCTAATGGCAACACAGAAGAGCTAATTGGATAATCTGGCCGTTATGCTTTTCATAAGGTAATATAGCTTTGGTGTTAGAACTTCAGACATGGTGGTGGGCATTGGCTAACAAAGTATTTATACTCCTGTTAAGCCAAACTGTCCATTGGTTGTCTCCCATAATCTCTGGACTTCCAAGCAAGATTTTCTTACCGTTCACTCCAAATTAGAGCTGAGGTTTCCTCATTTTGTGGGAGAGCAAACATTTTAAAAACTTGGTTCAACAGCTGTTTATTGAGCACTTTAAATGTGCTGGGCACTATGCCACCACCCCCTTTAAAACCTCAGATCTGTGAGACATATCTCCCAATTCCAGGGTGCCAGAAATGAGGTTCTCTGAATGTGCTGGTCTTTGCTTCATGTAATACTAATTCCGTGATAAACCAAAGGTCAAGAGTACGTTAATCATGCAGAACAAGTTCCAGTGCGTGATTCAATTGCCTAAATCCTGCCTCTGCTACTTAAGATTTGTGACTTTAGGCAGTTTATTTAATCTCTACGTAAAGGTTTAGTTTCTTTCATTTGCTAAATGGAAATAATGGTATCTTCAGTTAATTGTGACCTTAAATGAGATAATACAAGCAAAGTGCTTCCTTAGCACAATACCGTACCCTTCACACAGCGAGCACTCGAAATGTTAACTATTGGGTAAGCCACTTGGTTTCCTCATCTGTAAAATACGTACGAATAATATATCTTGACCTGCATCCCTCACAAGTGGTAGTAAGACAAGGTTTGCTAAAACATCTTGAACGTTACAAAACTGTACAAGCATGGGGCATGTTGTTATAGTGTCAATGGGCTGCATTTCCTTAAGAGGAGCTAAAGCGCAGAACAAGATCATGAAGGGGCCCAGGCACAAAGCTGGGGTCAGAGAAGAATGGCCAAATCCCCCGCTTCATCAAGCACAACACCTAGGGGTGGGCAAAGATCTGATAGGGGCACATTTCAGGAAATAAGTGCTTGCTAGATGAGAACTGTGGCCAGGGGAGGAGTAGTTCTTTTCCTTGGTGGGGTGGGAGTAGTTCCTTTGATTTTTGCTGCTGTTAAATGTCTTGTTTACCACTTGGTGAAAACTGGGACTCCAGCCACTGCCTCGAGGCTAAGGGTGGTAGAGCAGAAGCACCTTTCTGTGACACAGCAAGCTTTTTTATTTTAACCTAATAATGTAGATTTTCAGTTGATTATTTTCATTTGATCTTTACTGTTTATAAACTTGTAATCCAGATATTTCCGCACTTCTGTATGAAGTTTAATTTTGATCCTTTGTCTTGAAAAAGTTCTATAAGAATTAGCTATTGAAAAGCAAGAGACAATTAGAAAAAAAACTAAGAATGCATATTTCTAGTTGCATCCGACATGAACTGGTATGTTTGAGACTACTTACAAAGTATAAGAACAGCTATAAAACACTTTAGATTAAAATTAACTGAAAGAACTTTATTTTTAAGGTTCAATGTTGGTCATCTGTTACATTATGAAAACAATTGAGGGCAATGAGAAATTACTATCTCCCTTTGACATCCTAGTCTGTACAGGACACTGGGGGAAGGCAGAAATGACAAAGCCTCCAATAAGCTTTTATAGTCTAGTAAAATTAACTGCTTTATCTTTTAAATCAGTTGAATAACAAGTTTAAGACAAGTTCATAAACTTTATTATTATTTAGAAACCTCATATTTAAGAAAACTATAAAATATTTCAGGAAAGCGAACTTCAGTTGGATGACTTAAAAGTAACTGACTTGGAATGGCTAGCAGAAACAAAAACAAAAATAAACATTTCTCTCGGCCCTAATACAGAATCATGAGCAGGAACATGCATGCGTGCTAAAAGCATCTCAATGAATCAGGAATCCAACCTACCATCTCAAACAGAAGAATAGCTCCTTGGGACCTAAGGCAGTCCCAGTACACTGCTGTGCAACCCTCTTTATATGCAGAATAGTTTCCCTCTAGATAAGTCAGAATGTAATTTAGAACTCAAATCACGCAACTGCTTTTAAGATCCTCCCCCTGGGGCCAAATATGAGGGGAGATATTGCATGTTTCTTTTGATGACTTTAAATGGTTGTGATAGGTAAGATACTTCTACTGTAACACTGGACCTGCTACCCTCTGATGTGTAGTTCTCATCTTTCAGAATTTCTCTGGGCAGTTAGGAACTACCATTGTTCCGTTACCATTTGGTAAGAGAGTAGTAATACTGTAAGGGTATACCCAAACTTCTGATGTTGCCCTTTCTTGGAGACAGTTTTCAAGCTCTCATCAGTTAGCTAACAAGGATTTATTGATGTCCTTTTACAGTAGAAAAATGAGAATCATTTAGCTTTGTGTTGGTACCAAAAGGCGCTTTCAGGAAATCAAGTATGCAAAAATAAAAATATCAAATATGCAATTTTAAAGGACCAGATTTTTTGAGAGAAACAATGAGGCATTGACATTTAGGTTCCAGAAGATCTCAAAGTATTCCAGACCACAGGTATTCTGGTGGATCACTGTAATTTCTGTGCTCTTCTTGGCTGTCTTTGTAGTGCTTCCGCTCTCGGTAGCTCCGTAGGGCCAGCACCATGCTGGCACCGTACATAATCACAAGAAGACAAGCAAAGGTGGCTGCTGCCCCATCAGTGCCTGCTAGCTGGCAGTTCATCCAGGTGAGACCCCTGCGGGCATAGAGCCTCTCTCTTGCTTTGCAGGTGTCTGTGGAATTAATCTGTAGAGCTACATGGAGATAAATGCCAATGCCTACGCAGTAGCCCACTGCCGCTAGGAGGCTGAAGGCAGCCTCCATGAGAAGCCACTTCCCATACAGTTTTTTAAGGCTCTTGGCTCCTTGGAGTAAAACACCCATGGTGAGGACACCCAGCCCCAAAGAAACAGCCACGCCACCATATATCAGGGGTGCCCGGAGGACCGCGTACTGCTGGTCCAGCTGCCGAACCTGCTCCAGCTCAGTGCCCTCAAATGGTGAGTGATAGCTGTTCCCAAATCCACCGCCGCTGGTGAAGCTGGCACTGAATCCAGCAAGGACAAAGTAGGAGGCCACGATACACATGAGAACCATCCCATTCAGTATCACCTCCACTATCTGTACCACACCTAGGAGGAGAGAGATTCAGGATTTAACACTGACAGCACTCACCCAGGAAAACTCTCTAGGTCAAACTAGAGAAATACCACTGGTGACTTGATTTTAAGGTCGTGATCCAATTCAATTTTAACATCCTTAGTTGGCCCCCTCCCCCCTTTTAAATATTCACATGTTTGAAAAATCAAAGTGCCACTCTGGAAAGTTGTTTGGCAGTTTCTTAGAAAACTAAACATACACTTACCATGTGACCCAGCAACTACACGCTTAGGCGTTTAAAGAAATGAAAACGTCCACACAAAACTGTGTACATGAATGTTCATAGCAACTTTATAGCAGCCAAATATTGGAAACAACCCAAATGTCCTTCAGTGGGTGAGTGATTCAACAAATGGTAGTACATCCATATCATGGACTACTACACGGCAGTAAAAAGGAATGAAATATTAATATAACTCAAGGGAATTACACTGAGTGAAAAAAGTCTCAAAAGGTTACATACTATATGATTCTACTTATTATAGCAATCTTGAAATGACAAAATAATAGAGATGGAGAACAGATCAGTGGTTGCCAGGGGTTAGCAACTGCTGGAAGGGGGAAGGGGATGGGTGTGACTATAAAGGGATAGCGTGATGGAGTCTTGTGGTGATGGAACAGTTCTGTATTAGATTGTGGAAGTGGTTACAGGAATCTACACATAATAAAACTGCACAGAACTAGACACACATGCACAAGCACACACACAAATGAGTGCATATGAAACTGGTAAAATCTGAATCAACTCTGTGGATTGTACCTGTGTCAATTTCCTGGTTTTGATATTGTATTATACAGTAAGTACCAGTTACCACTGGGGAAACTGGGTAATACACAGGAACTCTCTGTACTATTTTTGCAACTTCTGTGAATCTACTTCAAAATAAAAAGCTTTTAAAAAATCAAAATGACATAAAAAGGTATAAAATGAGAAATTTCACTCCTGCCGGCCATCCACCCTTCTCTCTACCCCGACAGCTTTTTATTAGTTTCTAGCAGGGGCAGATTAACCAGTAAGCAAGGTATGCACACGCTTACTTGTGCTTATTTACTAATTTGTAGTGCACGATTTAACCTGTTTCTCACATCTGATACACCCACTGATTGAACGAGAATCCTACTGATGCGGACTGGGGCTAATCAACTGAGAGTTTCTTACAAGTTTAAGGAATATGCTTATTGAGTAATCCACCCCTGGTTTCTAGTATAACTTAACAGGTTTTTTTTTAAGCAAATAAAAGCACACTCAAATCTGCCTTTTATCTCCCCCTTTCCCTGCCTTTTTCCCAAAAGGAAGCATATCATATACACTGTTCTGCATCTTGCTTTTTCCACTTAATATATCCTAGAGGTGTTTCCAGATCAGTTCCTAGAAAGTATCCACATTATTTGTTATGCAGCCTCCAACTCTATTGTGTGGATGAACCCATTTATTCAACCAGAATCCTACTGATGAGGACTGGGGCTGCTCACTTGAGAGTTTCTTACAAGTTTAAGGAATTTGCCATGAGACAGCGGGAGCCAACAGGTGAACAGGCTTAATGTGTCCTTGCCCAAGGTCAGCTTTCATTTGTTACTGACAGAAGACCCAGACTCTTCTTAGGTGTACTTCTGGGAGAAAGTCTGTCATTCTCTCAGGGTTCAGAGATGAGAACTAAGACAAAAGCATGCTTATTGAATATCAAGGTCAAGTCTTTGTTTGCTCTTTACTGCCATGTGACCTTGGCCAAGTCATTCAGTCTTTCTAAGTCTTAGACATTTTGTCTGATAAATGAAGGTAACGCCTGCCTGTCTTATCCCACAGGGCTGTGGTGAGTCTTGAATGAAAGAAAGTACATGAAAATGCTTTGAAAATCATAAAATGTTATACAAATGGATGGTGTACTACTCAGTAACATTTATAAAATGGAAGGGGATTAGTAAGAGATTTAAGAAGAAATGGGACCCATTTATGAAAAAAAGGATGGATTCCCAGAAAGTAGGAAAAGGCTCTAACACACTAGAGGGTCATACTGAGTCACAATGTTTATAAACTGGGCAGTTAAAAGACTGGAACTTCGGCAACAGCTACTGGGCTTACTGATCCTATCTCCTGCTGAGCCCACGCAAATTCCTACAAGGTCCATGGGACACAGCAGTCAAGGGCTCTGAGAGTTGAGAAACTACATTCCTCTAATTTAAAACTGAAAATACCATCAGACCAAAACATCCCACTCCCCACCCAGGCACTATGCGCTACTGGCCATTCTCTCCCTCCAGCAGATTAAGTGGACTGACCCAAACACCATTCTAATTGATGTATAGTGGTAGCACGGCAGGCAAGTTAATCTCACCCCCTAAAGGTAAACAGGAATACTGTAGTACTACCAGATATAGAAAACCTGAACGTTGTCCTTCTGGGACTGATTCTCTCAAGATAGCAGAGTCACAATCCGTGCAACACATAACTGCTAGGATGAAATGGAATAAATCTAGATCTTGTCAACCACTCCACTGACTCCAACACTTGTGAGAATAATGGTCTTCTGCCAGGTCAGATGATATTGGTATGTTGAAGACAATTTGGCCACTGAATATTATCACAGGTACCTGCCAAGGCCTAGCCTGGCTTAACTATCAATATCAAACAGGCCCAAGTATTTCCAAGCATGCTGTTAGTGCAGAAAGAATCACCCATCAGGAGAAAAGAAAAAGGGCAACTATCAGAGCTAGCCTTGGAAAAAAGGCCTGGTGATCTACTTCTGAACAATCAGCCATTGAAAACTCTGTGGAGCACAGTTCTCTTTTGACACATGAGGTCACCACAAGTCAGTCTCAACTCGATGACAACTGATTACAGAGTTTATTTCTATGAAGGATGGGACAAGTCTTCAAAAAGACAGCAGAGGGCTCTGTAGAGGAAAGTGGAGTGAAATAAAAATGGGATTTGTGTTGCCAATAGCTTCTTTCTTGTGAGACTGCTTTTGTGGCTGGTCATTTAATATTCCACATGATTATACATCTACTTCTGCCTTTGCATTGTAAATGTGGTCCTGAGAAAAACTGAGGAGATCAAATTAAATTTTTTAATTTCTAAAATAAATAATACATGTGCAGTCAAGCCGTGCATAAAATGAAAAATAAAAATCCATTCTCTTCAGAAGCAAATACTATTAATACTTTCTTATATATTCTTTAAGAATCCCTAGTGGCACAGTGATTAAGCATTTGGCTGCTAAGTGGTAGGTTGGTAGTTCAAACCCACCCAGCAGCTCCACAGGAGAAAGACCTGGCAATCTACTCCCATAAAGATTACAGCCTAGAAAACCCTATGGGGCAGTTCTCCTCTGTCCTGTAGGGTCGCCATGAGTTGAAATCGACTCCACGGCACCCAACAACAACACGTATTCTTTGAGAAATTTTATCATATGCAAGCACATATATGTATTTCCTTTTCTAAACCCAAAAGGCACTCACCTTTTAAATGTGGTAAGTTGTATTTAAAGGAATAATAATATAAACATATTGTAAAGAGAACTCTCACCTCCAAATTAATATTTCTCTTTGGATTTTTATTGGGGTCATAGAAAGCACACATTTATTTTTACCAAGAATATATTTTAATGTTCCATAAGTCATAATTCAATGTGCAATAAGAACCCATGATATTGTCTGGCCAGAAGTTACAGACTGTTCTGTTGGGAAAGATTTGCAATTATTTTCTTTTGGATGGATCCTGAATACCAGTTGCCGGGTTTAATTCTTCATACAATGGTACATTTACAAGAGGTACAAAACACTTACTGAGCTTTCAAAGCAATTGTAAGGAGCTTGTAGAATAGCTTTGCAACCCAGTGAATTAATCTGATTCCTCCTTCCTCGGTCCACGCCTAACTCCAACTGAATTTTTACAGAGTAGTCTCCCTAGAAACCCTCTTCCCCTCCACCAGAGCTTTAAGGAAGTGGAAGAAATGGAGAGTGCAGTCTGGAAAAAATTCTGGGCTAATCTACTTAAGACAGCTGTGTTTAGAAAAGTTTAGGCTGAAATCGTCTCATGTCTATGTGGGGCTTTTCATAAACTTTGAAGATAAGGTTCTTCACATTCACTTGGTTATTTCCCTTTGTTTAATCAAGAAGTGCCCTTTGCTGTAGCACATGCCTTTGCCCTACAGGTCTTGGGCTCCAGGTTTTGCAACTGTGGTTATTCAGTCACCGAGGACTCCAGAAACCAGACAATGCCACTCTGTGCAACCAGGAGCTACGCCCACTATACCAAAGTTGGCTTGTTAGTTTTCAAATGTTGACAAGTTCCACAACTAAATACTCATAAAAGAGGGTAGCTCAGAGTCACTTCCATCACTTCCATTGGCAGGACATTTTAAAAAGCTTAAAACTCAAACATTTCTGCTGGCTTTTCTTTCAGCTTCCTGACTTTTCGGTAACCCCTTATGGCCACAACGGCACCGAGGGCAAAGACCACAATGGCCAGGGCAGCAAAGATGCCGGCTCCTATATCTCCCCCATGGAAACTGCAGCTGAAGCCACTGTACCCCTTGTTTTGGTACAGTGCTTCCCTCTGTTTACACACAGGAGAGTCGTAGGCAGCGGAGAGGTAGTGGAAATGGAAATACAAGGCCGGGATGTATGCCACAGCAATAAGCACATCCAGCAAGCCTTCAATCACCAGACACAGTGGGCAATGCCACGGGACCCGCAGGGCACCCATGGCGATGAGGAGGCAGCAGAAGGCCATGAGAGCTCCACTGTAGGCCATTGCCGCAGTGACTATGGGCAGCTTCAGCTGGTAGAACTGGACGTCCAGCTGCTGGGCTTTCTCCCCGTCAGCACCATCGAAACCACTGTAAGCCCCTCCGAACTGGTAGTGGTAAATGCCCCCCAGGCTGGTGATGCCTGTGTAGCCCCCCATGGAATTGTAAGATACAGAGCTGCAGGCCAGGATCAGCAAGTTCAGGAGAATCTCCAGCATTTGGCAGCAGGCTGCAAAAAAAGGGTGTATTACCATTTTGGGAGATGCTATTTAGTCCCTGGGTGGTGCAAAAGGTTCAGTTCAGCTACTAACCAAAAGGTTAGAGGTTCAAATCCACCCAGAGGCACCTTGGAAGAAAGGCCTGGCGAATTACTTCTGAAAAATCAGCCACTGAAAATTCTATGGAGTGCAGTTCTACTCTGACACACACAGGGTTGCCATGAGTTGGAATCAGCAGCAAATGGTCTGTTTTTTAAATTTTTTTACTTACCACTTGGAGACTCTTGCAACTTGAGGCTCACCTTCCCCGCATTAGCTCAGACCACCATCTCTGCATTTTGTCCCCTTGGAAAGCCTGGGTGCCTAATTGGCATTTGATGGTAGCTGGGAACTATAGTCTCCAGATGGTGTTAGAGATACTCTGGACTGAAAAGAGGGACTCTCAAAAGAGCAAACCAGCCTGCCCCAGGAGAGGTGCAAGAAAATGGTGGAAGAAATCAAGCCAGTCAGTTAGTAGAAAGAAAGGCTTCCTATGTAGAAGGTAAGAACATGCCCCTTGTCCCTCAGCCCACACCAAAAAAAAAAAAAAAAGTTATCTCCTCTTTATATATGTTTTGTGGCTATCTTCAATTCAAAAGAGGTGACTTCTCCAAGTTTGAAAAAAAATCATAATATAGAGTCTAAAAAATATAATGACATTTGAAAAAAATGTGGACATTATACATCAAAAAGGTAACTGCAGTTCACATGTATTTGAAACATGAAAAATTAAGTTAATTAAACCCATAACACTTAAAATTAAACATACTGAAAGCAGGAACACGAACAGATACACATGTACCAATATTCATTGCAGCACTATTCACAGTAGCTAAAAGATGGGAACAACCTAAATGTCCCTCAACAGATGAACTGATAAACAAAATGTGGTATATCCATACAATGAAACATTGTTGTTAGGTGCGTTGAGTTTGTGCCGACTCATAGGGACCCTGTGTACAACAGAACAAAACACTGACCGGTCCTGTGCTATCCTCATGATCATTGTTACGCTTGCTTGAGCTCATTGTTGGAGCCACTGTGTCAATCTATCTCATTGAGGGTCTTCCTCTTTTTCACTGACCTTCTACTTTACTGAGCATGACGTCCTTCTCCAGGGACTGATCCCTCCTGATAGCATGTCTGAAGTATATGAGATGAAGTCTCACCATCCTGGCTTCTAAAGAGCGTTCTGGATGTACTTTTTCCAAGGCAGATTTGTTTGTTCTTCTGGAATTCCATGGTATATTCAATATTCTTCGCCAAAACCGTAATTCAGAGGCGCCAATTTTTCTTCAGTCTTCCTTATTCATTGCCCAGCTTTCACATGCATATGAGGCGACTAAAAACACCATGGCTTGGGTCAGGGGTACCTTAGTCCTTAAAGTGACATCTTTGCTTTTTAACACATTAAAGAGGTCTTTTGCCGCAGATTTGCCCAATGCAATGAGTCGTTTGATTTCTTGACTGCTGCTTCCATGAGTGTTGATAGTAGATCCAAGTAAAATGAAATCCTTGACAACTTCAATCTTTTTTCCGTTTATCACAATGTTGCTTTTGGTCCAGTTGTGAGGATTTTTGTTGTCTTTATTTTGAGCTGTAATCCATTCTGGAGGCTGTAGCCTTTGATCTTCATCAGTAAGTGCTTCAAGTCCTCTTTACTTTCACAAGCAAGATTGTGTCATCTGCATATCACAGGTTGTTAATGAGTCTTCCTCCAATCCTGATGCCATGTTCTTCTTCATATAGTCCAGCTTCTCGGATTGTTTGCTCAGCATACAGACTGAATAAGTGTGGTGAAAGGATACAACCCTGATGCACACCTTTTCTGACTTTAAACCACGAAGTATCCCCTTGTTCTGTTCAAACAACTGCCTCTTGGTCTATGTACAGATTCCTCATAAGCACAATTAAGTGTTCTGGAATTCCCATTTTTTGCAATGTTATCCATAATTTGTTCTGATCTACACAGTTGAATGCTTTTGCATAGTCAATGAAACACAGGTAAACATCTTTCTGGTAGTCTCTGCTTTCAGCCAGGATCCATCTGACATCAGCAATGGTGTCCTTCATTCCACCTCCTCCTCTGAATCTGGTTTGAATTTCTGGCAGTTCCCTGTCGATGTACTATTACAACCACTTTTGAATGATCTTAAGCAAAATTCTACTCGTGTGTGATATTAGTGATATTGTCTGATAATTTCCACATTCTGTTGGAATAGGCATAAATATGGATCTCTTCCAGTTGGTTGGCCAGGTAGCTGTCTTCCAAATTTCTTGACAAAGACGAGTGAGCACTTTCAGCGCTGCATCCATGTGTTGAAACATCTCAGTTGGTATTCCATCAATTCCCGGAGCCTTGTTTTTCACCAATGCCTTCAGTGCAGCTTGGACTTCTTCTTTCAGTACCATTGGTTCTTGATCATATGCTACCTCCTGAAATGACTGAACGTCGACCAATTCTTTTTGGTACAGTCACTCTGTGAATTCCTTCCATCTTCGTTTGACGCTTCCTGCGTCGTTCAGTATTTTGCCCTTAGAAGCCTTCACAATTGCAACTTGAAGCTTGAATATTTTCTTCAGTTCTTTCAGCTTGAGAAATGCCGAGCACGTTTTTCCCTTTTGGTTTTCTAACTCCAGGTCTTTGCACATTATAATACTTCACTTTGTCTTCTCAAGCCACCCTTTCAAATCTTCTGTTCAGCTCTTTTACTTCATCATTTACTCCGTTTGCTTTAGCTACTCTACGTTCAAGAGCAACTTTCGGAGTCTCTTCTGACATCTATTTTGGTGTTTTTTTGCTTTCCTGTCTTTTTAATGACCTCTTGCTTTCTTCATGTATGATGTCCTTGATGTCATTCCACAAGTCGTCTGGTCTTTGGTCATTACTGTTCAATGCATCAAATCTATTCTTGAGATGGTCTATAAATTCAGGTGGGATATACTCAAGGTCGAACTTTGGCTCTGGTGGGCTTGTTCTAATTTTCTTCAGCTTCAACTTGAGCTTGCATGTTAGCAATTGACGGTCTGTTTCACATTGGCCCCTGCCCTTGTTCTGACTGATGATATTGAGCTTTTCCATCGTCTCTTTCCACAGATGTGGTTGATTTGATCCCTGTGTAGTCCATCCAGTGAGGTCCATGTGTACCGTCGCCGTTTATGTTGGTGAAAAAAATTAATTGCAATGAAGACGTCATTGGTCTTGCAAAATTCTGTCATTTGATCTCCAACATCATTTCTATCACCAAGGCCATATTTCCAGCTACCAATCCTTATTCTTTGTTTCCAACTTTCACGTTCCAATCACCAGTAATTATCAATGCATCCTGATTGCATCTTCAGTCAATTTCAGACTACAGAAATTGATAAAAATCTTCAATTTCTTCATCTTTGGCCTTAGTGGTTGGTGTGTAAATTTGTCATTATTAACTGCTCTTCCTTATAGGCATATGGATATTATGCTATCACTGACAGCGTTGTACTTCAGGCTAGATCTTGAGATGTTCTTTTTGACGATGAATGCAACACCATTCTTATTCAATTTGTCATTACCAGGATAGTAGACCATATGGTTGTCTGATTCAGAATGGCCAATACCAGTCCATTTCTGCTCACTAATGCCTAGGATATTGATGTTTAATTCGTTCCATTTCATTTTTGATGATTTCCAATTTTCCTAGATTCATACTTCCTACATTCCATGTTCCTATTATTAATGGATGTTTGCAGCTGTTTCTTCTCATTTTGAGTTGTACCACATCAGCAAATGAAGGTCTCAAAAGCTTGACTCCATCCACATCATTAAGGTGGACTCTGCTGTGGGGAGACTACTCTTCCCCAGTCATCTTTTGAGTGCCTTCCAACCTGAGGGGCTCATCTTCTGGCACTATATCAGACAATGTTCTGCTGCTATTCATAAGGTTTTCACTAATTTTTTTCAGAAGTAGACTGCCAGGTCTTTCTTCCTAGTCTGTCTTAGTCTGGAAGTTCAGCTGAAACCTGTCCACCATGGGTAACTCTGCTGGTATTTGAATACCAGTGGCATAGTTTCCAGCAACACACAAGCCCCCACAGTATGACAAAAACTGACCGACAGTGGAGGCAACTGAATATTACTCAGCCATAAATAGGAAACCCTGGTGGCGTAGTGGTTAAGAGCGATAGTGGTTAAGGTCGGCTGTTCAAATCCACTAGGTGCTCCTTGGAAACCACATGGGGCAGTTCTACTCTGTCCTATAGGGTTGCTTTGAGTCGGAATTGACTCAACAGCAACAGGTTTATAAAGAGAAATGAACCCCTGATACATGCTACAACATGGATGAACCTTGAGGACATCATGCTAAGTGAAATAATTCAGTCACAAAATGATAAATATTATATGCTTCTACTTATATGAAATATCTAGAACAGGCAAGTATATACAGGCCTAAGGTTATTAGTGGTTATCAGGGGTGGGAAGGAGGGAGGGGGAAACAGGGACTCATTGCTTAGAAGACACTGAGCTTCTGTTAAGGGTGATGGAAAAGTTTGGAAACAGATAATGGTGATGGTTGCACAACATGATGATGACAATTAACGCCACTAAACTGTACATGTGAAGAATGTTAAAATGGCAAATTAAAAAAGAAAAGAAACATATTTGTTTTATTGTTCTTAGATTTTAACTCAGTAAATAACTTTGTTTTCTTTAGTTTCCCCTAAAGGGCACATCTCTTGGGCTATAATATTTTCCCAGACCTGGATTCTTTCAGGGCCCTTGGCTTCTTTCTGTTGGACAAGGAAAGGGCTCCAGGTCTTCCACTAAAGCTGGGTGCTTTTCTAAAAATCAGTTTTATTAAGATATAACTTATACTCAATAAAATGCACCCACATTAAATATACAGTTTGATGAGTTTTGACAAATGTGTATACTGTGTAACCATAATCAAGATACAGAACATTTTCATTAACCCAGAAACTTCCCTAGTACATCTTTGCAATCAATCCCCTACCCTTCCTCCTCAGGCAACCACTGCTCTGCTTTCTTTTGTTATACATTAATTTCGCTTTTTCTGTGATTTCATATAAATGCAATCATACATACTCCGTTAAGTCTGGTTTCTTTTGCTCAGCATAATGTAAAACTGAGTGCTTTTGAACTGGAAATCATACATGCTGGAATGGTTCTGATGCGTTAGCTGACTCCTCCTCTGGTGAGGCAAGGCTGTCGGCATCTCTCTGGCGTTCAGAGAACCAGATTTTGTGCCTGGTTCCAGTTGGTCTATTTATGAAGCTGGTTTACATATCTCTAATAGAAATTATTCACTCTCAAGTATTACCTTTACTCTCTACAATTTTCCCCCAAAATGCAAATAGCTTTATTGTTTTCTTTGATTATAAAAGTAACACATACTTATGGTAAAAAAAAAAAAAAAAAAGTGGATAAAACAAACATATAATGTAAAAATTGTCTATAAGCCAACTGATAAAAAATAATCACTACGAACATTATATATATTTTTTTCTGGACTTTTCACTCCCTATAGTCACAATTTTTGTTGTTTATTTGCTTTTAGGTAAGAACAAAGTCCTACTGTACCTACTACTACATAACTTTTTCACTTAACCGTATATTGTAAACACTTTTCTATACAGTAAATATAAATCTACTTCATAATTTTAAAAGATGTATGTTGTATGTTGTTGTTAGGTGCCATGAAGTCGATTTTGACTCGTAGTGACCCCATGTGACAGAGCAGAACTGCCCCATAGGGTTTTATAGGCGGTAATCTTTATGGGAGCAGAGCACCAGGTCTTTCTCCCGAAGAGCATCTGGGTGGGTTCAAACCACCAACCTCAAACGGTAGCCGAGTGCTTAACCGTTGTGGCACCATGACTCCTTAAAAGATGTATAAAATACCACAGTCAGTTTAAATAATTGCACTGCAAAGGAGAGTCATTCTCTGAATGTTTTGCTCTATGGGAGAGTTTCTCATCAGTGTGGGTAGGATTAGGGCCCACACCTTATTCCTGTTTTAACTTCAGTAGAAATGGAAAAGAATCACAGGCTGGGGGAGATGTATTTTTTTTTTTTTTTTAAATAAAATATCAGTTTTTTTAAAAAAGGGCCAGAGGCTTTCCAGGTCTTTTATGTACACAGATAGCCCCTCCTTGCCCCTTGAAGGAATCTGGCTCTCTGGGTCATCACCCCTCTCTCTCCTAAGAACCAGTAGTTTATTTTAGATCATTCCTTGCTCCCTTTGCTGTGACTCTGGCGCAATCATTCAGATCTGTTAATGTGTTAACACTCTTAAAGTCAACTGTGTTTTGAGGTCTTGAAGTAAGCTCAGTCCAGATAAGTTCTGAATTAGGGTATTAAATAAGTATTCTAAAAAGGAGGATTGAGAATGTAGGTTTGGGAGAAAAAAATTCACAGCTTTCCACACTGAACATTTCCAGTGTGATTACAAGTGCTCTTGGCAGTGGGAAAACCAGTTGTCATTGAGTCTTTTCCGACTCATGGTGACCCCATGTGTGTCCAGAGTAGAACCATGCTCCACAGAGTTTTCAATGGCTAATTTTTTGGAAGTAGATCACCAGGCCTTTTTTCAGAGGCAGCTCTTGGTGGACTTGAACCTCCAACCTTTCATCTAGCAGCTGAGTGCTTAACCATTCGCCGCCACTCAGGGACTCTGGGCAGTGGGAAGCCGGCTGTTTTCCCCTCCTGACTCTGATGGACTGTAGTCTCAACTCCTCCAAAGCTAAAGTTCCAAATCAGGAAACTGTCCCTCTGAAATTCAAACTTAAAACACTCTCAAAATCTAAATCTCAAGACTGTGAGTGAGAGGCAGACGCTACTCACTACAGAGATTACAACTTTCTTGGGAGAAAAATAAATTAAACTTTTTAAGTTAAGGCTGGAAGCTGAATGCACGTCATCTCCTCTGGGCACTAAGCAACTAAAGGGGAGAGGGAAAGGGCAAAAGGGAAAAGAAGCTGCTCCAAATGCAAAGTGGGGGAGATAGGGAGGGGAGCCTGGAGATGTGCCTTCTTACCAGGGAACTTGTAACTCCTCACCTGCTGTCCAAATGACAGATGAGCACAAGCTACATACACACAGAATTCCCTGGTGACCTCTTACATACATCGTGACATCTGCTCTAGCCTTTTGTCTGATCTTTATTCTCAGCCCCTAAAGGTTTTACCATCTAAGTGGTCATGCCCCTAAAGTGAATTTGGGGCACTCTCTTTTGACTGGTCATCTCAGTGTTCCACCGAGCTTACTAAGAGTGAATCACAGACCCAAACTTCAGGCTTCCTTAGGAAGCTTGTAAAAGCTTCCCACTTTTACAAGTTTGTAAAAGCTTATAAAAACTCCTACTTTTACAAGTCTGCTGGAAGAGAAGATGATTTCACTGATAAGGAAAGGAAGTCACAAAAGATCTACTCGATGATAGGCTCAGAATCTTCTGGTGACCTTTATCTAGGCATTTATTTCCTGCTTGAAACAAGTTCCTGGTCTTTAATGACTGTTTCTTTTGAAACAAGGCAGTATTGTGTGTTTCTGTGGCTCCAGAGTTCTTTATAAGCTCTCATTTGTCAATTTCCACAGCTGAACCAACCTCTCACCATCTAGACTCAGAAACCCAACCTCTAGGCTCAAAGCCAAATAGCCAGAATTAATCAAAGCTAAATCAAGGTGTGTTTGGTCAGAAGCCTCAAACCCTGCTCTCTACTCTTGGTAAATCAATCACGGGGAAAACAATCTCTCTATGGAGAAACCTGGTAACTGCTCTATGACTTATTTCTGTTGTTTATTTCATCAAGAAAAGGAGAAAGGACAGGCAAGTAAGCCATTTCAGGCCTTAGAGCCAGATTCACATTCAATTCCAGCTTTCATTTACCAGCTGTGTGACTTTGAGTAACTTACTGTACCTCTTTGAGCCTCAGGAGTTGTTGAGAGAATTAAAGACAATGGGTGGTGCCAACATATGTAAACTAGAGGAAGGATCCTTGTACCTGGGTTGCCTGGAGCCCTTTAATGAAAGTCCCTTGTAATCCTATAATCTCATACATCAGTGTAGTCATCCTAAAATACATTTTCAGGTATGAGCTCTATGCTTTCTCTCCCTGAGGCTGGGATGCATTCCCCCTTAGTCATGCACAGCTTAGAAAGTGTCTCACCAAATCATGTGAGCCATAAGGGCTCACTCTGACAAACCAGATTTTCCTCATTGCTGGCAAGGCCAGGGCCAGGTGCTAGGATGGGAGCCTTGGGAAGCCACGTTTGCAGCTGATACATGATACCGTGGAACCTGTGAAAGCCAGAACTTTATGGTACCGCTTTGTTTTTCCAGGTCTTGCGGGTTTTCTGCCTTTGACAGGGTGCAGTCTTACCACTTTTCTATCACTGTCTATTAGTGAAAAATATTTGAGTCTTCCTTCTCTGATACAGGTTCCGGCTTTCACAGGTTTTACTATATTACCTAATGAGTGTTTTTCAAACTGTGGATCATTATAAGTGTGGTTTTTGTTTTGTGTTTGTTTGTTTTTAATATAACAGAAAATAACAGAAAACATCAGAGCACTTGGCATGTCATAGACTAAGTATTGTTTCATATTTTTATTTCAGTGCCTGTGTATGTGTTCTTGGTCTTCATGTAAATTATATTTCTTACTTGAGTCTCAGTCAAAAAGGTTTAAAAGACACGGATCTAGTGTTTGGGATCAGATCTCCAAGGGGACTGTCTGACCTTGATCATGTGGCTTGACTTGCAATCCAACTCCACCTTGCCGAAGCCCCCCTCCAAAAGCTGGCAGCTCACAGCCAGTTCTACCTGGAGTTCTACCTGCAAACCACAGCAGATCGACCTGGAGCCTGAAAGTTACCTCACCAGGCCCCGGGCATGTTTGAGGAGAAGCATGGGAAATCTAGCAGCACTTTTCAGACATTCTTATCTTTTTTTTTTTTAAGAAAACAAAAACCTCCCACAAGTATGGAAATTAAAATACTAGGAACCAAAAAGGGAAGTCTGCTTGAATTTTTGTTTCACCAGCCAAGATCACCCCTTCCAGGACCAAAGTGAAGGTAAAGGGGTTGAATCACCTGCAAAATGGCTCACCTCTTGCAGTGCACAGGTATCTGCATTTGTGACATTCCAGGAGTCCCTCAGCCTCTGACTGGCAATATTCCACTTCCTCTTGTCCAGGCCTGGGGTTGGAGAGCACGTATCTCCCAGAAGCAAGTTCACTATAACCAAAAAACATATGTGCCATTGTTGTTAGTTGCTGTCACTATTCTGACTCATGGCGACCCCACATATGCAGAGTAGAACTGCTCCATAGGGTTTTTAAGGCTGTGACTTTTCAGAATCAGATCACCAGGCCTTACCTCTGAAGCACCTCTGGGTGAGTCTGAACTGCCAATCTTTCAATTAGTATTCCAGCGCTTAACCATTTGTGCCAGCCAGGGACTCCCTACATGCCATTACTAAAAAACCAAACCCACTGCCGTCAAGTCGATAATGACTCATAGGGACACTACAGGACAGAGTAGAACTGCCCCATAAGGTCTCCAAAGGAGCCCTGGTGGTGCAGTGGTTAAGCGCTCGGCTGCCAACTGGACAGTCAGCAGTTCGAACCCATCAGCTGCTCCGGGGAGAAAGATGTGGCAGTCTGTTTCCGTGAAGCTTATATCGCTTGGCGACAACGGGTATAGGGTTTCTAAGGCTATAATCTTTACAGAAGCAGACTGCCACATCTTTCTCTGCAGAGCGGCTGGTGGGTTCGAACTGCCAACCTTTCAGTTAGGAGACAAGTGCTTCACCACCTCACCACCAAGGCTCCTTTATTTGCCATTAAACCCAAAACCCACTGCAGTCAGGTCTATTCCAACTCATATAACACTATAAGACAAGTAGAATTACCCTATAGGGTTTCCAAGGCTGTAAATCTTTACCGAAGCAGACTGTCATAACTTTCTCCTGCGGAACAGGTGGTGGGTTCAAACTGCTGACCTTTTGGTTACCAGCCCAGTGCTTCACCACTGCACCATCAAGGCTCCTTACATGCCATTAAGCAAACCCATTGCTGTTGAGTCGATTCTGACTCATAGCAATCGTATAGGATAGAGTAGAACTGCCCCATGGGGTTTCCAAGGAGTGGCTGGTAGATTTCAACTGCCAACATTTTGGTTAGCAGCTGAGCTCTTAACCACTGCCCTGCCAGGGCTCCTACATGCCATTCAAAAAAACCAAACCCGTTGCCGTTGAGTTGATTCTGATTCATAGTGACCCTGTGGGACAGAGCAGAACTGCCCCGTAGGGTTGCCAAGGAGTGGCTGGTGGATTCGAACTGCTGACCTTTGGGTTAGTAGCCTGAGCTCTTAACCACTGTACCACCAGGGCTTCTACATGCCATTAGGGAACCTCAAATTCAATGGCTTGCTCAGTATTAAAACTCTTGGCTCCTCAGGCTGGGCCCAAACATCAAAGAATGTGCAGAACAGAAACAAAACTTGACACAGTATTTCATATGCTGGAGAATTCTCTGGTTTAGTGGCCCAGAAGATTAGTTAGCACTTGGTCAAATGCTGCAAACTAACCAGGTGACATATCCCGTAATCCAGGAAACCTAAGACTGCCCATGATGATGGTTGGTCAGCCTGTAGAAGCTATCTAACCAGGTGGCTGTGAGCCGCCTTCTTTGTCAGTTTGAGTTCTCAGTTCAACAAGACTAGGCCCCTTCAAAATTCGTTAGCATTCACAAGACTCTGACGCCCAAGAGGGCATACTCTTCCCTTATTACTTTGGAAAGACCTGAATCAGCAACAATTCTCTAGGCATATGGGTGATACTGACAACTGATGATATGACATCTTCATATGATCTCTCCCTCTTCCCCTGCCGGCCCTGGTCCTTTCTGTTCCTTCTTTTCCCCCTTTATCTGGCATATCCTGGGTCTCGTTCAAGATTCACTGAAGGGGAGGAGGGTGGGGAGGGGGGCTGCATTCTACTCACTGAGCTCCAGGGAGCTCTCTAAAACATAGATCCCCTCCTGTCTCTCTTGGGTTTGAAGTCCTTAAACCCTCATGCACTAGGATTAAAATCCAAGCTTTTAGCACAACACAGGAGGCCCTTGCTCCATTCTTTGCACTCACATCTTTGCACTCAAAGACCCACCATAGTGAACTGCCCCAGCCCTCCCCGAAACGACCTGCACTCCCAAGCCTCTGGGTCATTGCAGAAGCTATTCCTCTGGAAGATCTTTCATCTTCCTCCCCTAGCCTCACCCCTTCTTACTCCTTCTCCAGAACTCAGCTTTGAGGTGATCTCCTCTGGGAAACTTTCCTGGCTCCCTTGTCTGGAAAATCAGGAGCCCTGCAGTGGCACATTTCACACAGTACTGCAACTGGCCCATTTATCTGTCAGTCTCCTATACCACACTCTGAATACCTGAGAGTAGGTCTCTGAAGCTCCCCAATAGCTAACCCATCCATTAAATGGAGGAAGGACAGAAATAAATTGCCCTTTGGTTCAAAACACAACTGCCTGTGAGCAAAAGCATTCCCTTCACTAGCTTTTGTGGAATGGAGAGGGGGGGTTTAGGGACTGGGTATCCAGTTTATAAAAAACCCGTTCCCATCAAGTCAATTTCGACTCACAGCAACCCTATAGGACGAGTAGAACTGCCCCATAGGGTTTCCAAGGAGCGACTGGTGGCTTTGAACTGCCGACCTCTTTGGTTAGCAGCTGAGCTCTTAACCAGTGCACCACGAGGGCACCATGAAAACCTAAAAATGTAGCTCTGGATTCTCCCAGGTCACACAGTTACAATGCAAAGTGGCTTTAGTTGGGAAACAATAGTGCCTATGACTGTATCTGGGCACACCCTTTGTCATTCTAGTTGGTTTTAGATAATGTAACATAAACTCAGGATAGCAGCTTTCCGGCTGCGTGCACCCAACAGGGAGAGAGACTGGCAGAACTGTCCAAGTCCCACAGCAGAGAGGAGCCTGACCCCTCCTTAAAGAAGACAACAGGTGTCAAAAAAGCAGAAATCAGTAATCACCCCAGTACCTGTCCGTCTCCTTGTTGAACCGTAAACTCTGAGCAGGCAAGGGCAATATCCCATCTGTTCACAGTTCGCAGTGCCCGGTAATATGGGCATTTAATAATGTTTGTGGCATTAGATGGGATGCTAGATGGAAAGACGACCAACTCCCTAAGAGGTGGTGGTGGGTGGGGGGTTACATCTCTCTTCCTCGCATTCATCCCTAGATCCTTTCCTAGCTCACAGTCTTCCAGAACATCATGCTTTCACCTCACAAAAGCTTATGGGAACTCTCTGTATTCTACAGGCAGGGATGGCAAAATTTGTGCATTCAGGAGGGTGGGGTCTCAAACAATCATTGGATTTAAATGAGGCTGCCCAGAAAGACTTCACTGGCCAAGGGGATCTCTGCCCTTCAGCAGGGAGTTTTAGGTAGATTTAGTTCTATGGTTAAAAGTGTGGCTTCTCCTAGTTGTCTTTTTAAAATACATATACTCTGGGATGGGTAACACATTAAACTACTAGCCCTTCATCAGGATGATTTTATCAGGCTTTGCCACCAAGAAATAGCACTTTGAAAGTCGGGGAAAGTTGATTTTGGAACACGGGACAAGGGTCTGGTGCCCAAGGGGCAGTCCTGTGAGCACGTGGGGGTAGAGGGCAGGGAGGAGCCACAGGTTAACCCCACCTACCTAATCTCCTTCCCACTCCTTCCTTTTCCTGTTCTGAAGACCTCTCTTCCTCTTTACCTGATCCCCCGACCCTGCCACCGCTAACAAACATTGCTGTTTGTTAATCGGGTTCGAGTCAAGAAGTGGGGGCACCGTAAGGTCCTCCTTCTCTCTCAGGCACCTCTAGGAGTGCAAAAGGGAGGAATGGTACTGTTTTCCTTTAAACCGACTTCCAGGGCAGTCTGGCCTTTGACCCAGGCTTCCTCTGACCAGAGGTTGCAAGGCCTCCACTCCCCCAGCAGCCCCGCCTCACCTGTCTGGTCCTCGACGCCCGAGGCCCTCCTTCCTCTTTGGTGGCGGCTCCGGGGTTTCCCAAGGCTCGGGCCAGGGGGGCAGGGCTGCGTCCCAGGTCGACCTCAGGGGTCCGCCACTCTTCCGGCTTTGGCGGGACTTTTCCCAAGCTCTTTGTTCATCTCGGCGATGGCCCTCGACCCTGTGTCTCTCCTGCCGTGGGTCTCGGTCCCTCCCCCTGTCCCAGTCCCCTCGTTGTTCCGCGTCCCGCTGCCCGTCCCCGTCTTTCTCCCGGCGCCGGTCCCCGGGTCTGTCCCGCTGTCGCTCGGGGTGGTGGTCTCGGTTCGGACGGGGGTGCCGGTTCGGGTCCCGCTCTCTTGGTCGGGCCCTGGATTTGCGAGCCCCCGAAGGCTCTTCCATAGCCAGGTTCCCAGTCCCCGCCCGGGAGAGACCCGAGGGTAAGAGCCAACCACAAGTTTCCCCGGCAGGTGGCCAAGCCCAGGGGCGGGGCGGGGAGGGAAACTCACCTCGGGAGGGCGCTCACCTGAGCGCACACGCCAGCAGGGGGCGCAGCGGTGCACCGCCCGGAGCCCTGCTGAATTGAGAGACGCTTCCAGCCTGCAGGAGCGGGGCGTTGGGGGCAGTTTGCTACTCTAAACCCAAGGGAGGGACGACGACTGTCTGCCGTGCGCAGTATACCCTGAAGATCCCCTTGCCGACTCTGCAAAGTGGAAGGCCTAGGAAAGCGAACTCTAGCCACCTCAGGTGACTCAATTTAGCACCTTGGGTTTGCTTTCACCGAAAGTAGCCATCCACTGTAACACCCACCTACTATTTGAGAACCAGCCTGTTAATATGTTAGTTTTCAATTTTCCATCCCAAAGGAGAGCCTAATGTAAGAATAATCCAAATATTTACCTAAAAAAAAAAAAAAGAACATTTCTGTTATTCTGTGTGTGTGGGTGCATTCTACGGCATTTAGGGGTAGAGGTTTTACCTTCTGTTATGGATGGAATTGTGTCCTCCAAAACGATATGTTGAAGTCCTAATCCCTGTGACTGTGACCCTATTTGGGGAAATAGGGTCTTTCTTTAAAGATATTATCAAGTAATACCAGAATAGTGTGGGTCCTAATTCTATGCGACTGGTTTTTTATAAAAGAGGAGAGCAGACAGAGTCAGAGTCACATCACACGGGAAGACAGCATGTGAGAATCTATCTACATGACAAGGAACTCCAAGAAACACTTGGGGCTACAGAAGCTGAAAGAGGCAAGGAAAGATCTCCCCTTAGAGTAGACAGAGAGAGAGCATAGCCCTGCCAATAGCCTGAATTCAGACTTCTAGCCTCCAGAACTGTGAGAAAATAAATTTCTGTTCTTTAAAGCACCCACTTGGTGGTATTTTGTTATGGCAGCACTAGGAAACTAAGATACCTTTCCAATTCGGTTCTGTGAATGGCTTTGTTCAGCCATTCCCTACAAGGGAGACAGTCCTTGGGTGTGTAGATCAAAGGGAAACCCTTACATATTCCCTGTGTGATCTTCTGGCCCCCTTTCTTCCTCAGAACATCCAGTGCTTGTCCTCAGACAGGGGACTCAGGTGGCAGGAGACACTTCTGACCCAGTTTCCCTTCAGGGGCTCTGGAAGAGAAAGGAAGCCTGGAGGGAGGGCAGAGCTGGCCAGCAGGGGGCAGCACAGGCTCAGGCTGGGGTGAGCTCGCCCAGCTGGCAAGAGGCACCAGGACCCTCACCCAAATCATACGTACCTTTTTCCTCAGTCTGAGCACTTTCTTGCCCATCTCAGCCTGGGTGACTATAGCTCTCTCAGCACAGGTGTAGTAGATAGCACGCAGTTCAGTTTAGTTCAACATTTCCTGAACTTCACATAATGCATATGGGGCCTTGGGAAGTTGCTCGACCTCTATGTGCCTGAGAGTCCTCTTTCACAAAATGGAGATAATAATTGTACCTTCCTCGTAGGATCAGTAAAACACCTGCAGCAATGCCTGACAGATATTAACCCATTGCTGGTAAGTTGATATCACTCTGAATCATAGCCACCCTATAGGACATAATAGAACTTCCCCATAGGGTCTCCAAGGGTGTAAACTTTACAGAAGCTGACTTCCACATCTTTCTCCTGTGGAGTGGCTGGTGGATTTGAACCACCAACCTTTCAGTTAGCAGCCAAGTGCTTAACTACTATGCTACTAGGGCTCCTTCTGACAGAGATTAATACTATAAAATTATTTGTTATTATTATTGTCATTGTTATTGTTTGTCAGGCATTGTGGACTCAAAAATGAATGATAGGCTTTGCCCTCAGCTCACAACCTAATGAGAGAGACAGATAATATTGTATAATACTGAGGAGAAAAAGACGTACGGATGGGGTGTGAACGGATTACAGAGGCAGAAGTAACCAGTAACGCGTTCCCAGAGGAGTGGGTGCTTGAGGATGACTTTTAGGAATGAGTAAGACAGAGGAACTTGGGGCTTGAGGAACCAAGGCAAGGGAAAACATTCCAAACAGAGAGCAGCAAATGTAAAGCACAAACCTACAGGTATGTTTAGGGACCTTCAAGCTCAAATTTGACCATTTGACCAAAGTACTAGGAGCAGGTGGAGGGAAAACAGACCAAAGAGGTAAATAGAGGCCAGATGATAAGGACTTTGAAAGCCAGGCATATGTGGTTGGACTTATATAGTGGGTCTGTTTTCTCCCAAGCAAGCACACACAATCCCCACTGGGATATAGAGAGAAAGTATTAGAACTTCTGTTTGATTTGTAAATATTCTTTTTTTGGGAATTTATTTTTCTGTGTCTGTTTTATAATATAAACAATAATATTAGTGCATTGGTACATGAATATAATTAATAAATAAACATTTGCACATTGGAGTGCATGCTAGGTTCATAACTACAGGCCTTGAGGACCCTGCCCAAAGATGACTTCTAATCAGAGAAGTACCTAAGTCAAATGTGTTATAGAAATAACATTCCAGAATATTCTGGAGGAAGAGCAGGCCCCAGCCAAGGCCTGGACATTGGGATGGAAAGAAAGTGGATTTGAGGGATATTAAGGAAGGACAACCGCCTAAGTACGAAGGTGCAAGTGATCAACAATGCCAAATGTCAAATATTGTTGTTGTTACGTGCCGTCAAGTCAGTTCCAACTCATAGCTACACTACGTACAACAGAATGAAACACTGCCCAGTCCTGTGCCATCCTCACGATCGTTGTTTTGCTTGAGCCAATTGTTGAAGTCAATGTGTCAGTGCATCTTGTTGAAGGTCTTCCTCTTTTGTGCTGGCTCTCTACTTTACCAAGCTTGATGTCCTTCTCCAGGGACTGATCCCTCCTGATAACATGTCCACAGTACGTGAGATGTAGTCTCATGATTCGTGCTTCTAAGGAGCATTCTGGTTGTGCTTCTTCCAAGACAGATTTGTTCTTTTGGCAGTCCATTGTATATTAATATTCTTCACCAACACCATAATTCAAAGGCATCGATTCTTCTTCAGTCTTCCTTATTCATTGTCTAGCTTTCCCATGCATATGAGGCGATTAAAAATACCATGGCTTGGGTCAGGCACACATTAGTCTTCAAAGTGACATCTTTGCTTTTCAACACTTTAAAGAGGTCTTTTGCAGCAGATTTGCCCCATACAATGTGTCCTTTGATTTCTTGACTGCTACTTCCATGGTGTTGATTGTGGATCCAAGGAAAATGAAATCCTTGACAAGTTCAATCTTTTCTCTGTTTGTCACGATGTTGCTTATTGGTCCAGTTGTGAGGATTTTTGTTTTCTTTATGTTGAGGTGTAATCCATACTGAAGGCTGTAGTCCTTGATCTTCATCAGTAATTGCTTCAAGTTCTCTTCACTTTCAGTAAGCAAGGTTTATCATCTGCATATCGCAGGTTGTTAATGAGTCTTCCTCCAATCCTGATGCCATGGTCTTCTTCATATAGTCCAGCTTCTCGGATTGTTTGCTCAGCATACAGATTGAATAGGTATGGTAAAAGGATACAACCCTGATGCACACCTTTCCTGACTTTAAACCACACAGTAACCCCTTGTTCTGTTCAAATGACTGACTCTTGATGTACGTACAGATTCCTCATGAGCCCAATTAAGTGTTCTGAAATTCCCATTCTTCACAAAGTTATCCATAATTTGTTGCGATGCACACAGTCAAATGCCTTTGCTTTGTCAGTAAAACACGGGTAAACAACTTTCTGGTATTCTCTGCCCTCAGCCAGGATCCATTTGACATCAGCAATGATATCCCTGGTTCCACATCCTCTTCTGAATCCAGCTTGAATTTCTGGAAGTTCCCTGTTGCTATACTGCTGCAGCTGCTTTTGAGTGATCTTCAGTAAAATTTTCCTTGTGTGTGTTACTAATGGTATTGTTCAATGACTTCCACATTTGGTTGGATCACCTTTCTTGGGAATAGGCATTAATATGGATCTCTTCCAGTCAGTTGGCCAGGTAGCTGTTTTCAAAATTTCTTGACATAGATGAGTGAGCACTTCCAACGCTGCATCTGTTTGTTGAAGCATCTCAATTTGTATTCCGTCAATGTCTTCAGTGCAGCTTGGACTTCTTCCTTCAAGTACCATCAGTTCTTGATCATATACTACATCCTGAAATGGTTGAACGTTGACCAATTCTTTTTGGTAAAGCGACTCTCTATTCCTTCCATCTTCTTTTGATGCTTCTTGTGTCATTCAATATTTTCCCCACAGAAGCCTTCAAGTCAAGGCTTGGATTTTTTCCACAGTTCTTTTAGCTTGAGAAATGCCAAACGTGTTCTTCCCTTTTGGTTTCCTATCTCCAGGTCTTTGCACATGTCATTATAATACTTTACTTTGTGTTCTCGAGGTGCCCTTTGAAATCTTCTGTTCAGCTCTTTTACTTCATCATCCCTTCCTGTGGCTTTAGCTACCTGATGTTCTAGAGCAAGTTTCAGAGTCTCTTCTGACATCCATATTGGTCTTTTCTTTCTTTCCTGTCTTTTTAATGATCTCTTGCTTTCTTTATGTATGATGTCCTTGATGTCATTCCACAACTCGTCTTAGTGTTCAACCCATCAAATCTGTTCTTGAGATGGTCTCTAAATTCAGGTGGGATATACTCAAGATTGTACTTTGGCTCTCAGGGACTTGTTTTAATTTTCTTCACCTTCAACCTGAACTTGCATATGAGCAGTTGATGGTCTGTTCCACAGTAGGCCCCTGGCCTTGTTCTGACTGATGATATTGAGATTTTCCATCATCTCTTTCCACAGATGTAGTCGATTTGATTTCTGTGTAGTCCATCTGGCAAGGTTCATGTGTATAGTCATCATTTATGTTGTTGAAAAAAGGTATTTGCAATGAAGAAGTCATTGGTCTTGTAAAATTCTATCATGCAATCTCTGGTGTCGTTTCTATCACCAAAGTCATGTTTTCCAACTACCAATCCTTCTTCTTTGTTTCCAACTTTCCCATTCCAATCTCCAGTAATTATCAATGCATCCTGATTGCATGTTTGATCAATTTCAGACTGCAGAAGTTGGTAAAAATCTTCAATTTCTTCATCTTTGACTTTAGTGGTTGGTGCGTAAATTTGAATAATAGTCGTATTATCTTGTCTTCCTTGTAGGCATATGGATATTATCCTATCACTGACAGCATTGTACTTCAGCATAGATCTTGAAATGTTCTTTTTGATGATGACTGCAACACCATTCCTCTTCAGGTTGTCATTCCCGGCATAGTAGACCGTGTGATTGTCCGATTCAAAATGGCCAATACCAGTCAATTTCAGCTCACTAATGCCTAGGATATTGATGTTTATGCATTCCATTTCATTTTTTATGATTTCCAGTTCTCCTCAATTTATGCTTCATACATTCCATGTTTCAATCATTAATGGATGTTTGCCGCTCTTTCTTCTCATTTTGAGCTGTGCCACTTCAGCAAATGAAGGTCCCGAAAGCTTGACTCCGTACATGTCCTTAAGGTCAACTCTACTTTGAGGAGGCAGCTCTTCCCCAGTCATATTTTAAGTGCCTTCCAACCTGAGAGGCTCATCTTCCTGCACTATATTAGACAATGTTCCACTGCTAGTCATAAGGTTTTCACTGGCTAATTCTTTTCAGAAGTAGACCACAGAGTCCTTCTTCCTAGTCTGTCTTAGTCTGGAAGCTCACCTGAAACCTGTCCACCATGGGTGACCCTGCTGGTATTTGAATACTGGTGGCATAGCTTCCAGCATCACAGCAGCATGCAAGCCCCCACAGTAAGACAGACTGACAGATATGTGGGGGTCAAATATTGATAGCTCTAAAATGTTTATTACAGAAAAAGCTAAATCAATTCAACATTGGAAAGTGTTGATTGTGTTTGGAAGTTGTCTGTGACCTTGGCTAGAGCATTTCAAGAGAGAATTGTGGAGAGGGAACCAGATTGTGCTGGGTTGGGAATGATGGAAAAGTGAAAACCGGTGGATGAGAAGTATAGGAGAAAGGGCCATAGCTGGGAGGAGTGGAATGTGGAGGGGGTTATTTTTCTGGAAGGAATAGACTTAATCATTTTCCATAGGTCAGGGGAAAGGGGATGCATAAAGGAATGAAAAACAGGAACACCTTGGATCCACAGGGCCTGCTCTCCCATCGGCATCTGCTTGCCACACCCACACCAAAAAACCCCTTCCCTAGTCAAAGTATAATTTTAAAAAGTTAAAAGTTTGACTCTCATACAAATAAAAACTATCTGCCAAAGATTTATTTAGCTCATTAATGAGGGAACATCAGGATGGTAAAAGTGGTTCAATGGCATATGGAAGAGACCCAAGTATTTCTGGCCAATGAAAGACACAATGCTGAAGTAAGATCACAAAGTTAGTTCCAAAACTGATTAATATCTTGCAGATAGGGTGATCAACCATCCAATTTTGTTCGGGACAGTTTCAGTTTTTTTTTTTTAGCATGGAAAGTTCCACTTTCCAGGAATTCCCCAAGTCCTGGGCAAACAGGAACCATTGGTCACCTGACCTACAGAACAGTTAAACTGTAAACTTTGAGGTTATTATTATTACTATGTTACTTGACAAAAATCGTTTGTAACTTGCCGATATACAAGAGCATCCAACTTCACAGAACCTGGACCCTAATCAAGAGAAAGTAATAAACTAAACAAAGGTACACTACCTCTAGAGAATCAAATAATTTTGGGGTTGCCTGTTAGACAATGCTCCATATGAAATCGAAAAGACATGTAAGTTATCCTTTTGCCTTATTTTCAGGTGTTGAATAATTATTCTTAACACTCTACAGAAACAAACAAAATAAAACCAGTTTCTACACCACATCCACAAGCGCCAGTTTCTCTAGAGGACAAAAAGTTCTTGAGGGCAGATCCACTCCTTGGAACCTGGAACTCCTCTTGGTCTCAGCTGCTATTTGCATGATTAAGAATTATTCCCTCCCTATAGCAAAGAAAGGAGCCCTGGTGGCAAAGTGGTTAAGAGCTTGACTGCTAACCAAAAAGGTCAGCCGTTGGAATCCATCAGCTCCTTGGAACCCCTATGGGGCAGTTCTACTCTATCCGATAGTGTCACTATGAGTTGGAATCGATTTGACAGCAACGGGCTTGGTGTTTTTTTTTTTCTTTTTTTTTTTTAATAGCAGAGAAAGTCATCCTTCCTGTTCCCTACTCCTGCCCTGATCCAGGTCACTGCCATTGTGCCATTGTCTGGTCACCTACTTAAAAACACATTTAAAATTGTCTTTCCCAATCTCCCGTAATGGTGGTGGGATAGTTTGGAAAAAGAGAGTGAAAATGGTTGCCCAGCTTGAAGAAAGTAATCAATGTCACTGAAGTGTATATGTAGAAATTGATGAAATGTTGTATGTGTTGTTGTGTGTATATTACAATTTAAAAAAGATCTAAGCAAGCATGTGTATATATGAATTGTAAAAGCATCATAATGACCTTGGGAACTCCCATTCTTAGGAAATTAATTATCTCCTTTGTGTTAGAATCCGGTTAATTTAACTTTCCTCATCCTCCCCATCCCTCAGAAAAGGGGTAAATACTCAGGTAGAGCTAGTTTTCAATGCATATGTCAATAGTTATCAAAGCCATGAATAGGCAAGTTAAGGTGAATTATGAAAATGTTATTTAAAAAATAAGCCAGTAAACAGAACAAACCATCAAATTATATCCATGCAAATTATATAGATTTGTATGCACAAGGAGTCTTACTCAAATTGTGTAGGCATGTATGTGTATGTATACAGATTGTATTGTACGTACAAGGAAAAAGATTAAGAGTGATTTTTTGTATAATAAAAATAGTTGGCTTTAATGGTCAATTGGTCCTTTTATTCCTATAAATTTACTTTAGGATATATATCTTTTAAATTGTTTTTTCCAATAATGTAAGATTTTAGAACTGTCTTTTTATACCTACTTTGATTTTAATACTGAATGTCATGAAGTACTGTATTTTGGGTAATGCATGCAGTCATTCATTCTTTCATTTTTCCATCACATCCCTTTTAAGCATATACCACGGGCTAAGTGTTGGAATTACAGAGGTAAAACATGGTTTCTACCCTCACGGAACCTGAAATTCAGTGGGAGAGACAATGGACAGTAAAGAAATAACCTCATTATACATGTGAAATTGCAATTACCATTAGTGCCAATAAGGAAACTATAGCGGGAATGGATGCAGTTGAGGAATATCAGGGAAGGTTTCCTCAAGGAATTTATGTTTGCACTGAGATCTATAGATAAAGAGGAAGTTAGTTAGCTAGGTAAAAGAGGACCAGAGAGCTCAAGGCAGAAGAAAAAACACATGCAAAGGCCCTGAGGCAGGAAGGAGAATGGGACAGACTGGAACAAAGGGAAGGCCAGTGGGTTTGGAAGTGAAGCTATAGAGGTAAGGCTAGACAACCTAGACCCTCTTAGAACATGTTAAGAATTTTTTTTTTTAAATATTTTTAAGAGCAGCTTGGGGGCAGTGTCTGACCTCCTCCAATCCCACAAGGGGTGAGAAGAACCAAGATCAACAGTGCAAAGCTGACCCATGAGGTGGAGGCTATACAAGCCTCCTCTCTCCACCATCTTTACTAATTCTGACACCAGACGTCCCTCGCACAGTACTCTCTACTTCTCTGCTGGGTTCGATAATTCATCACAATGGTCACACAGAACTCAAAGACCGTACTCACAATTACGGGGTTTATCAGGGAAGTAATGGAAGAGGCTGCACAGGCCTGGTTCACTATTATTTACTCCCCATTGCTAACTGCCACATTGTCTCATGATCTTGTTTCTCCAGTCTCTACAAAAGGTTTATGATTAACCGATGTTCCTCCTTGGAGGGTGGAGAACAAGTGATAATGATCTAAGCATAAAAACCAAACAAAGCATCCATCTTGTGACAAGAAAAAACCAGGAAGTGGCCAGATAATCCCCAAGGATGTCACCAGATAACCCCCAAAAATACCAGTAAAAGATTAACTCATCTAAGACATCACTACCTCAAGGGGAAACTAACACAAACTTCTAAGATAAATAATCCTGTCCCTATAAAAGCCTTCAGCTGATCTCCAGTGGGAGAGACAGGTTTTTTTGGAGGAATCTATTCCCCTCTGTCTCCTATATATCGATATATAATAAACCTCTTGCTGCTCACCTCACCCGTCTCAGAATTGGCTATTGCTTCAGGTGGCTCCAATCCACGTTATTGCGGTAAAAGTAACAGTTACAATTCAGGTTCAGGAACAGTCAAGATACAGTTTTTCCATGGGGATAGCCTCTTCCCAGCCATGCTCGTGGGCACGCTTCTCCCTGGTCCTCAGTCTCTGCCCAAAGGCACTCAGCTTTCTCTCTTTGTGGGCCAGGAAGCCCACTGTGCCATCTCCTGCTGCTGGGCCTCTTCTGCTGGTCTCTCCTTCTTTGGTGGTGGTGGACTTCTCTCAGCTCTGGAATTGGCTCTCTTTTAAGGCAAAACCGACCAATTCCCTTGGTGGGCCACAATTACGCTATCAAACAATCACCTGGGTGAGAGTCACAAGCTCTTCACTGGAAAGACCTCACAAATGTAATCAATCACAATGCAATCTTTATCCCAAGAGCAATGGGGAGTCAGTGAAGAGTTTTAAGTAAGGGTGAGAGAAGGGAGTGTGACATAATCAGAATATACCCTTGGGCAATATCACTTTGACTACAATATAGAGAACAGATTAGGATGAGAGAAGACTACCAAGGAGGCTATTACAAATAGTTCATCCAAGAGATGATAGCTGCTAGGGTTAGGAGGAGGTGGAGATAAAAAAAAAAGGGAATAGATTCCAGAAATATTTAGGAAGTAAATTTGATAGTACTTGGTGATTAATTGGATATGATAGTAAGGGAGTTAGACTTTTGGAATGGCAGAGTGAGGAACTCAGCAAATCCCCTTGCCAAAAAGCAATGATAAAACTGGATGAAACTGTCAAAAGCAATCATTTAAGGACTCTGGAAATTGACCAAAGCCATACAAAAATTGAGAAGTGTTTATTCAAGAATTTCATGAAAGAACAGTGGAAATTTGTGACATTCTTGCCTGGGGCTAATCCTTCCTCTGCCATTCCAGTTCTCTTGGCCTGTAGTTATACCTCAGTGGCAAGCTGTAAAAACCAGGAGCTCCTTTGCTGGAGGGAATTGACTTGATTTAGAGCAGAGCAGGGAAAAATAGTATGCCCAGGGTGTTATCCAAAACAGTAATGATTTCCTTGACAAACATATGAGGAAGGGCAATGTTGTAGCTATCCTGAAGACTAGGGTAAGCAACAGACAGCAGATTAGCCAGAAACTTAACAGGGATATCAGGGAATGAGACAGTCATACTGGGCCTTGACGAACTTCCACTTATCGCTGGTGGTCTGGCAGACCGTGTGCATGAGCAGCTATCTATATGTGCCTGGCCAAATGTGAGGCCTTGTGCATATATAGAAGAGACATGAGAAGGCCTGGAAGAAAGTAAAAGTTAGATCACACTTGTAAACTGTCTGAACTTTGAATGAACGTGTTTCCTAAATCACACACAGATTCATCAGCAAAAGATGGAAGCCTCTCTGACTCAAGATGTTAGAGCACAACCTCTGTCCCATCACTGAATGACCATGAAGCTATGCCACCCTTATGAAGACAAGCTTAACAATAAAATTTTTTAAAAAAAGAAGAAGAAAGAAACTGAGCATAGATATTAGTGACTGTACTCTGCAAAGGAGACACACTCTACAGAATTAGTCCAAGCAAGTCACCAAACAGACAAAAAAAATCACTAAAAATAAGCCCTGGGGGAGAAAAATCAGAATTCAGAGTTTCTGCAATATATTATATAAAATATCCAGTTTTTGACCAAAAAAAAAAAAAAAATTACGATATATACAAAGAAACAGGAAACTGCAACCCATAAATAGGAAGAAAAGCAGTTAATAGAAACTATGTCTAAGGGGAAACAAATGCTGGATTTAGCAGACAAAGACTTCAAACAGCTATTATAAATATGTTTTTAAAAAACTAAAGGAAACCATGCTTAAAGAATTAAAGGAAAGTATGATGACAATGACTCATCAAATAGAGAAAGTTAATAAAGATAGGATAAAAAAATAACAAAATGGAAATTTTGAAGTTCAGTACAATTACTGAAATTAAAAATTCACTAAAGAGGCTCAACAGCAGATTTAAACTGGCAGATGAATAAGCAATCTTGAAGACAGATTACTCAAAATTATTCAATCTGAAGATGAGTAAAAGGAACAGAGCCTCAGAGACATTTGAGACACTATCAAGCATACCAACGTACATGCAATGGGAGTACCAGAAAGATAGAAGAGAGAGAAAGGGGCAGAAAAAATACTTGAAGAAATAATGTTCCAAACTTTTCAAATTTTATGAAAAGCATTAATCTACACAATCAAGACAGATTAATAAAATGTTCTTCTTGGGCCCTTAGTAAACTACATTCCCCAACCCCTTTGTACCTCAGTAGGGCTATAAAACTAGTTCTTAGCAGTAGAATGTGAGAGGAAATGATGTGTATCACTTCCAGTTTGAAATCATTGTGACTTCTCTACATCCACTATCTGTCTTCTCTATCAACATTCCCCCAAAATCAGGGCATCACTGAGACTGTGCATTGAAAGTGGCAGAACCACAACATGGAAGGAACCTGGATCCCTGTTTAGGGGAAAGATGCCCAGGAGAATGTCCAGTCATGAACACCTGCTTTGTACCTTATCTGATTAACAAATAAATATTTATTGCATTAAACCATTGAGAGTGGAGATTGTTACAACAGCTAGTGCTAATTGGCCTAATTGCTAGGGACATGTTAAGTTTAAGTTACATTTGAGATATCAAAGTAGTAATATGGCGGAGGCAGTTGAAAGTACTAGATGCTTAGAAGAAGCTGGAGAAATAACTTGAGTATCACCAGAGGTCCCCATGTTTTTGGGAGCTTCAGTTCTCAGCTATCACATTACCAAAATGCACATGACATATACATTAATACATCCAATAATTTAAAAAGAATTATGCATACTTTGGAATTTTGGCTGCTGCTTCCTTTTTTAGTCTGTGATTTTTCTATGGCTTTTAAGAGAAGTTTGACAGCCATTGTTCCATTTACTAAGAACCTGTCGCAGCAGCGGCACAGCGGAGACAATAACCAATTCCACAACTCTTACAGAGAAGTGGGGCCAGGAGGGTCACTCTGAGGAGTCGAACCCTGGCTTCAGTTCCAGGAGTTTATTTTATAGTCAATACAGCAAGCAGTGAAGCAAATAACAGAACAATGGGCTTTGGGTGAATGACAATAAGTTTCAGGCAAGGGAGGAGGAATTCAGGTAAACAAGCCAATCAGTAACGGGTTTGGAAGAACAAGTCATGACAAGTCTCAACATGTTGTGCAGCATAGAGGCCTTTATACATCCATATTTTAATGGAACATATCCCCACAAGAACCCAGATCAAAACCACTCATGATAAAAATAAGGGTGACTGGCAAATTCTTAAAGACTGACTTTCTGATCATATATTAGTAGTTCAGATAGATCTTGGAGCCAGACTTCCTGGGTTTGAATTCAGATCCACTACCTGCTAGATTTATGAACTTGAGAAAGATATTTAATCTTTCTGAGCCTAGGTGTCCTCCATTGAAAATAAACATAATAATAGAACCTACCTCACAGGGTGGTTGTAAGAATTAAATTAGTTAATCTATGCAAAACCACCTAGAATTGGGATAGGCACATAAGTTTTGTGTGTTAGCTATTATTTTTATTTTCTCTTGAATCACTCTACATCCTGAATCCTCCCATATCTTGCAGAGGAGGGAAAAACACAGCATGAAAAAAAATCTTTTTTTTTTTAAAAGAAAGAAAAATCTTGACAGACATGACTTGAAGAAGCATGAGAAGGACAATTAGAAGTCGAAGCTCTATTGCTATGCTGGAATTTTCTTCTGATCCTACCCACACCAGGCCCAAGACATGATCCCCTAGTTCAGAATTGTCATTCAGTGCTAACAAGTTAAAATATGCAAGCTTGCTCAAATTATTTTTATTAGTGTGAATGCATATTTGGGTCTGATTTATTTGGCACTTGTAAATCAATACTGCCAAATTATTGCATATTTGTTTTAGGATTTTTCAAAAATTGAGACTTGTTTGAACATGCTTGTATTTTAACCCCCTCTCAGAACTAAACATTTACTTCTTGATTAAATTTGGTGTGTGTGGAACTGTGTAAAACAGTATAAAACAAGTTAAACAAATATGGCCCCTGCCCTCAGCAAGGCACAAACATGAAAAGAAACAGTGATATACACATTCCCAGAGTCAACACTTTGGCAACAGCACAAGCCAGGAACACATTAATCAAATATTTACAAGACACATAATCATTACAGTTAATAATTTTCATGTTAGGGCTCATTGACATGTAAGTGAAAACTTAGTGGTACTTAAGAAATCAATAGAGAAAAAAAAAAAATCAGTAACTTTTGTAAGCAAATTCATTGGTCACTTTTATAGACTGATCCTACATAAAATTTCTTGAAAAAGCACTGGTATATGTATGTGTATGTGTGTACATGTGGAAACCCTGGTGGCTTAGTTTTTAAGAGCTACGGCTGCTAACCAAAGGGTTGGCAGTTCAAATCCACCAGGTGCTCCTTGGAAACCATGTGAGGCAGTTTTACCCTATCCTATAGGGTTGCTATGAGTCAGAATTGACTCGACAGCAATGGATTTTTTACAGATGTGTACATATAACTATCATTTTATTTATTTAAAAAAAGGAAACAGGTTCCTGGGAGACTCCAAAACAGCTGGTATTCACAGTCCTTGTACTTATGGATTATTGCTCTGACATCAATGTTCCATCACCGTCTCTCCACACTCTTTGCCCTTGAGTGCAGGAAACTTGGCAGAATCACTCTCTGGTCACTCTTTTTTTGTTCCTTACTTTTCATGTCCTTGGGCAGTGGCACCTTGTTCTTCCCCACTCTCATTTACCAGATTTAACTCTGCCTCAGCCACCAGATTCTCACTGGGGGATGTGTAGGGGGGAGATAGATCCATACCCGTGGCACATGCAATAGGGTACAACAGTGAAGTCATTGAGCCTGACATTTCTCAATATTTGCTCTGGCAGAGACAAGGAGCTGGAGCTGACCTCTTGTTCCAGGGGACTGAAAACCATTTTGTTAGGAGAGGGGAATTAAACCACCCAGCCTCAAGTCTGGAGGGCAGGAAGTATTCAGGGCAGTAAGTCAGTGGCATCAAAGGGGGATGAAGACTGAACCAGATGACACTGTTAAGGGGGGTGACACCAAAATGACTGTCCATAAAATTTCCCTGCAGTGTTTCAGCAGAAATTTATTATTTTTTAATAAAAATATGAAATTTTTTTTCATTAGCCTAGCTTACATGTATCAATATACCTACAAGGCTAAAACTCTAAGCTAATTTACTTTTTGAAACTTCTAATGTGAGCGCTGTTAGAGCTGTCATTATTATCCAATTACAATGACTCTTTGCATCTATGGTTTCGTCTGCACCTTGTGCTGTTGTTTTTGTTGCTGCCTCCTTTTTTTTTTTTAGCAATATCCATCAACATTTTTGTAAATTGTGCTTTAAGTGAAAGTTTACAGTTCAAGTTAGTTTCTCATACAAAAATTTATACACACATTGTTATGTCACCATAATTGCACACTCCTCCTTTCCACCCCAGATTTCCTCTGTCCATTCTACCAGCTCCTGTCCCTTTTTGCCTTCTCGTCTTACTTCTGGACAGGAGCTGCCCATTTAGTCTCATGTATCTACCTGAGCTAAGAAGCACTCTCTGCACAAGTATCATTTTATGTCTTATAGTCCAGTCTAATGCATGTCTGAAGAGTTAGCTTCGGGTATGGTTTCAGTTCTGGGCTAACAGAGAGTCCAGGGGCCATATCTTCTGGAGTCCCTCCAGTCTCAGTCAGACCATTAAGCCTGGTCTTTTTACTAGAATTTGAGTTCTGCACTCGACTTTTCTCCTGCTCTGTCAGGGACTCTCTGTTGTATTCCCTGTCAGGGCGGTCATTGGTGGTAACTGGGCACCATCTAGTTTTTCTGGTCTCAGGCTAATGGAGTCTCTGGTTTATGTGGCGCTTTCTGTCTCTTGGGCTAGTATTTCCCTTGTGTCTTTGGTGATCTTCATTCTCCTTTGCTCCAGGTGGGTTGGTTCCAATTGATGCATCTCAGATGGCCACTTGCTAGCTTTTAAGACTCCAGATGCCACTCACCAAAATGGGATGCAGAACATTTTCTTAATGAGCTTTGTTATGCCAATTGACCTAGATGTCCCCTGAAAGCATGGTCCCCAGACCCCAGCCCTGCTACTCTGTCCCTCGAAGTGTTTGGTTGTATTCAGGAAACTTCTTAGCTTTTTGGTTTAGTCCGGTTGTGCTGACTTCCTCTGTACTGTGTGTTGTCCTTCCCTTCACCTAAGATAATTCTTATCTACTATCTAGTTAGTGAATACCCCTCTCCCTCCCTCCCTCCCCACCCTTGTAACCATCAAAGAATGTTTTCTTCTGTGTTTAAACCTTTTCTTGAGTTCTTATAATAGTGGTCTCATACAATATTTGTCCTTTTGCGACTGACTAATTTCACTCAGCATAATGCCTTCCAGATTATTCCATGTTATGTTTCATGGATTCATCAATGTTCTTTATCGTTGTGCAGTATTCCATTGTGTGAATATACCATAATTTGTTTATCCATTCATCTGTTTATGGGCCCCTAGGTTGTTTCCATCTTTTTGCTATTGTGAACAGTGCTCCAATGAACATGGGTGTGCATGTATCTATTCGTGTGACACAGCCAGTGTTTTTTACAGTCACTGATTTTATCAAATTTCTTGGTGTTTTAGTTACACTATTGTGATAATTAGTGTTTGTGAACCTATATCAATAACTTTTTTGAGAACGAAGTAGTAATTAAAGGAAAAGAAGGAGAAAATAAAAAAAAAATTGAGCAACATTAGGTGTTTTGACATTCATAGCTGAATGGGACTTCGTAGAATCTTTCCCAAGCCTTTTGCTAAGACTCAAACTATTTCTGAGGAGTCTCTGTGTCTGTGGCTTCATGTGAGATGAGCTTTTCAAAGCCGAAACTTATAAAGAACTATTTGCAGTATACCATGGGACAGTGAAAGCTTTCCAATCTTTCGATATTATCAATTAAAAGTGAGTTGGTGAAAGGCATTGATTTTGATGAAGTGATTCACAAGTTCACAGCTTTGAAGGCCAGGAAAGGAAAGTTCTGATTTAGCTGAGATGTTCACTAAGTGCTGAAATGCTTGTGTATTTGTTCCTGTTTATTTTTATGATATTATTTAATTTATGAATATATTTCCATATGCATTTGTCTACAACTTCTACATTATTTGGGCTGTCATTATGCAAAGCTAACCCATTAATGTATCTCACGTAACGGTAACGTTTAACGTTAAAATGAGCATAATTTTGACGTAGTTCTTAAACGTTTTTATTTGGAATCCTATTGTTTTCTTACCAAATTTTCACTTTGACCACATAAAACTATGTAAATGTAAATACATTTAGACTATGTGTATGATATTGGGAGCCCTCGTGGCGCAGTGGTTAAGAGCTCAGCTGTTAACCAAATGTCAGCAGTTGGAATCCACCAGCCACTCCATGAAAACCATACAGGGCAGTTCTACTCTGTCCTATAGGGTCGCTATGAGTCAGAATCAGCTTGCGGACAACGGGTTTGTTTGTTTGGTATGATATTGTAATTTAAAGGTGTAATTTTAATTTTGCTAGTCATTTATGTCACTGCTATTGCCATTACATTCAGCGATATACAGGAATTACGATTTACAAGTGACATTAGTACAAAAAACATTACTAAGGATTCTGTATGGTCAGGTATAGGAGGAGGTCCATGGAGGGTGGGGTGGAGTAAGTGGCACCATGAGTTACTACACTAGGTAATACCACCCCTAGTGATGCCACTGCAGTAAGTCCAGCCTTCCTTTGCTTGTCTACTTGGCAAACTGCAACTTCTCCAAATTTCAGCTAAAGGGTAGGGAAAGTCACCTCTCCTCTCTTCATCCAGAACCTCCTATAGATTTCCTTGGAGGTGATCCTCAGTTTGCCTGCCCCTCGCTGTGTGTTCAAAGTACTTTGTGTCTTACCTATGTATCCCCAGCACCCAGCACGGTATTTGTCACATCCAGGGCATCCAACACATATCAGTAAAACAAAAGCTAACAAGAGCAGGTTGGCTCTTCCTCCCTTTTTGCCACTTGACGTTTGTCAGCCAGAAAAGTGAATGTCCTACTTAACTGGAGGGGTATTGGGGTTACTTTGGCAAGTTAGACCAATAAATTTGCTCCAAAAAGTTAATGATTTTTGCTGCTTTGTTGATTTCTTAACTACCATCAACACAGGATCAGAAAGTTTTAGTGACTATAAGGCAGTGTTACCCAGTGGTTAAGAACACAGAGGATACAGTAGGCTGCCTTGGCCTGAGTTGTTGTTGTGTTTTTGTTTTTTTGGCTTAAAACAACACAAATTTATTCCTTACAGTACTCAAAGTCAGAAGTCTGACCCGGTCTCACTGAACTAAGATCAAGGTATTGCCAGGGCTGCATTTCTTTCTGGAGGCTCTAGGGGAGAATCTATTTCCTTGCCAGCTCGTAGAGGTCACCCACATTCCTTGCCTCATAGCACCCTTCCTCCATCTTTAAAGCCAGAAACATCACGTCTGACTGTTTCTGTCATCACATCCCCTTTTCTGACTCCCTCCTGCTTGGTCTGAGTTTTTTTTTTTTTTTTTTTAATATTTTATTGTACTTCAGGTGAAGGCTTACAGAAAAAACAGTTTCTCATGTAACAGTAGTACACATGCTATTTTATGACTTTGGTTAACAACCCCACAACATTTTAACCCTCTGAATTCTCAGCTTTTTTTTTTTGGTGAAAATACACATAGCCAAAGATACACCATTTCAAAACTTTTTACGTACACATTTAAGTGACATTGACTACGCTCTTCCAGTTGTGCTGCCATTCTCACCCAAGATGAAGGCTTACAGGACAAAATAGCCTCCCATTTAACAGTTACTACAAATGTTGCCCTATAACAATGGTTAACAATCTCACAACACATCAACAGTATGCTTACTCAACTTTGTGTTCCCTATCATCAGCTTCCTACTCCCCCTCTGCCTTCTGGCCCTTGTCACTGGACTCCTGTACCTCGTTAGTCTCATTTGGTTTTACTGGGCTGTCCACTCCCAGGCTGAACAGTGAACCTTGGAGGTAGCTTCACCACTGAGCTAAAAGGGTGTCTGGGGGCCATACTCTCAGGGTTTTTCCACTATCCTTTAGGCCAGTAAATCTGGTCTCTTTTTTTGTGAGTTAGAATTATGCTCTACATCATTCTCCAGCTCTGTCCAGAACCCTCTGTTGTGATCCTGGTCAGAGCAGTCAGCAGTGGTAGCCGGGCACCATCTAGCTGTACTGGACTCAGTCCGGTGGAGGTCTTGGTAGCTGTGGACAATTAGTTCTTTGGACTAATCTTTTCGTTGTATCCTGTTCTCTTCATTCTCCCTTGCTCCCGAAGGGATGAGACCAGTGTAATATCTTAGATGGCCGCTCATAGGCTTTTAAGACCCCAGGCACTACTCACCAAGGTAGAATGTAGAGCATTATCTTTATAAGTAGTGTCATGCCAATTGAGCTAGATGTTCCCCGAGACCATAGTTTCCCTTATATTGTGTACTGTCTCACCTCTCACCCAAGATACCACTTATCTATTGCCTATTTAGTATTTCCACCCCCTCCCCTCCCATCCCTGGTAACCAACAAGGATTGTTACATTTTGCATGTGAATTTTTTCATGGGTTTTTACAATAGCGGTCTCATACAATATTTGTCCTTTTGGGATTGACTTATTTCACTCAGCATAATGTCCTCCAGTTTCATCCATGTTATGAGATGGTTCACAGATTCATTGTTGTTCTTTCTCGTTGCATAGTACTCCATTGCGTGTATGTACCATAGTTTGTTTATCCATTCATCTGTTGATGGGCACCTACGTTGTTTCCATCGTTTTGCTATTGTGAACAATACTGCCATGAACATAGGTGTGCATATGTCTATTCGAGTGAAGACTCTTTATTTCTCTAGGATATATTCCTAGGAGTGGGATTGCTGGATAGAATGGTATGTCTATTTCTAGCTTTCTGAGGAAACGCCATATCATTTGGCCTGAGTTTTGATTCTGCCATTTAGTATCTGTGTGGTTTTGGGCAATTTCCTTAACCTTTCTGTACCCAGGTTTCCTCATTTGTAAAACAGGGCTTATAATAGTACCTACCTGTGGTTTGGTTGTGAGAATTAAATGAACTAACATATGTGAAGTATTTAGAACTTGCAAAATTACCAAGAATATAGAGATGCTTAATCAGTATTTGTTGATGAATAAACTTACTATTAGTTTTAAAAATTTTAGTTCATTGTTAAAGGTGATACTTAGGTACTATTTTTTTTTTAATTGCTTAATTTTATGTTCTGGTTTGGCTAGGTATTGAAAAGTATCACTTGCTGAGTTATTGCTGATTTATAATAAATTATCATTCTGATAAAATATTCAACACAACTAAGAGAGTTAATCAAGTAAAGAGTTTTGAACATTGCCTGACACAAGTGCTTCATAAATATTAGCTAGTGTTAAATTATTATTTTTCATTTAACAATTTTTAAAAATTTTATTGTGTTTTAAGTGAAAGTTTACAGTGCAAATTAGTTTTTCATTAAAAAGTTTGTACACAAATTATTTTGTGACATTGATTGCAATCCCTGCAATGTGTCAGCAGTCTTCCCTTTTCCCTTTCCGCTCTGGGTTCTCCGTGTCCATTCATCCAGTTTTCCTGTCCCACTCTGCCTTTTTGTCTTTGCTTTTGGGCAGGTGTTGCCCATTGGTCTCGTAGACTTGATAGAACAAAGAAGCATGTTCTTCACGTGTGTTGTTTGGTTTATAGGCCTGTCTAATCTTTGGCTGAAAGGTGGTCTTTGGGAATGGCTTCAGTTCTGAGTTAGTGGGGTGTCTGGGGAACAAATATTTTTTAACCACCTTCTATATGCTAGGCACCATTGGTACATCAATTAACAAAACAGGCAAAAATTCTTTTCTTTATGGAATTGACATTCTAGTGGGACAATTAGGCAATATGTAGTGTATATATACTGTATTTTATTGATTTTAAGACACACTTTTTTCACGTTAATCTCTCGGAAATTGGGATGCATCTTACAACTGAAAACATCTTACAATTAAAATTGTCAGCATTTTTTTTTCTTTTGTATGTAAAATAATGATACATGTTTCAATCAATGGCATTTTAGGTTTGATATAACACAGCTTCTCCTCAGTTATTGACATGATTATGTTCTAAAAAACAGGTTATTATGTGAAATTGGCATTATGTGAAAATGGAGAAGGACATCATACTTGGTAAAGTAGAGGGTCAGTGAAAAAGAGGAAGATCCTCAACAAGATGGATTGACACAGTGGCTGCAACAATGGGCTCAAACATAGCAACGATTGTGAGGATGGTGCAAGACTGGCGGTGTTTCATTCTGTTGTACCTAGGGTTGCTATGAATCGGAGCTGACTCCACAGCACCTGACAACAACCACAGTCACCCTCTGTCTTAGTTATCTAGTGCGACTATAACAGAAATACCACAAGTGGATGGCTTCAACAAACAGAAGTTTATTCCCTCACAGTCTAGTGGGTAGAAGTCCAAATTCAGAGCGTCAGCTCCAGGGGATGGCTTTCTCTCTATGTCAGCTCTGGAAGAAGGTCTTTGTCATCAATCTTCCCTAGGTCTAGGAGCTTCTCTGTGCAGGAACCCTGGGTCCAAAGGATGCACTCTGCTCTCGGTGCCATTTTCTTGGTGGTATGAAGTCCCCTGTCTCTCTGCTCATTTTTCTTTTCTATGTCTCAAAAGAGATTGACTTAAGACACAACCTAATCTTGTAGATTGAGTCCTACTTCATTAACATCATAGAGGTAGGATTTACAACACGTAGGAAAATCACATCAGATGACAAAATGGTGGACAATCACACAATACTGGCAATCGTAGCCTAGCCAAGTTAACACACATTTTTGGGGGACAGAACTCAATCCATAACAAACCTTAATTAAGAAATACTTTATTGCTAAAAAATGCTAACCATTATCTGAGCCTTCAGCAAGTTGTAACCTTTTTGCTGGTGGAGGGTCTTGCCTCAATGTTGATGGCTGCTGACTGATCAGGGTGGTGGTTGCTGAGGGTTGGGGTGGTTGTGGCAATTTCTTAAAATAGAACATCACCTGGGATTCCAACAGAGGGTTCTGGACAGAGCTGGAGAAGAATGTAGAACAAAATTCTAACACACACAAAAAAGAGCAGATTTACTGGCCTAACGGAGACTGGAGAAACCCTGAGAGTACGGCCCCCAGACACCCTTTTAGCTCAGTGTTCAGTGAAGTCACTTCCGAGGTTCACTGTTCAGCCGGGGAGTTGACAGCCCCATGAAGCCAAATGGGACTAGTGAGGCACAGCAGTCCAGGGACAAGGACTAGAAGGCAGAAGGGGACAGGAAAGCTGGTGATAGGGAACACAAGGTTGAGTACGGACAGTGTTGACATGTAGTGAGGTTGTTAACCATTGTCATAGGGCAACATGTGTACTATTTAACGAGAAACTATTACGTTCTGTAAACCTTCATCTAAAGTAGGAATAGCAGCACAACTGGAAGAACGTGATCGATATCACTGAATTGTGCAGGTAGAAATTTGTGGAATGGTGTATCTTTTCACCAAAAAAAAAAAAAAGGTCCTCCAAGGTCTAGAAGGGAGAGTGTTGACATGTCGTGGGGTTGTTAACCAATGTCATAAAACAATATGTGTGCTGACTGTTTAATGAGAAACTATTCGTTCTGTAAACATTCACCTAAAGTACAATAAAATAATAAAAATAAATATTCAGTAAACCAGGTTGTAAACAGATGTGTTGTCATCCAGCCTTTGTTGTTCCATTTATAGAGCACATACAGAGTAGATTTAGTATAATTCTTAATGGTTTTAGGATTTTTGGAGTGGTAAATAAGCGTTGACTTCAACTTAAAGTCACCAGCTGCATTAGCCCCTAACAAGAGTGTCAGCCTGTCCTTTGAAGCTTTGAAGCCAGGCCTTGACTTCTCCTCTCTAGCTGTGAAAGTCCTAGATGACATCTTCTTCCAATATAACGCTGTTTCGTCTACATTGAAAATCTGTTGTTTAGTGTAGTGACTTCATCAACTGTCTTAGCTGGATCTTCTGGATAACTTGCTGCAGCTTCTGCGTCAGCACTTGCTGCTTCATCTTGCCTTTTATGTTATGGAGACAACTTCTTTCCTTAAACCTCATGAACCAATCGTTGCTAGCTTCAAACTTTTCTTCTGCAGCTTTCTCACCTCTCTCCGCCTTCACAGAATTGAAGCGCGTTAGGGCCTTGCTCTGGATTAGGCTTTGGCTTAAGGAAATATTGTGGCTGGTTTGATCTTCTATCCAGACCACTAAAACCTTCTCCATATCAGCAACAAGGCAGTTTTGATTTCTTATCATTCATGTGTTCGTTGGAGTAGCAATTTTAATTTTCTTTGATTTTCTTTTTGCATTCACTACTTGGCCAACTGTTTGGCACAAGCGGCATAACTTTTGGCCTATCTCAGCTTTTGACATGCCTTCCTTACTAAGCTTAATCATTTCTAGCTTTTGATTTAAAGTGAGAGACTTGAGACTCTTTCTTTAATTTGAACACTTAGAGGCCATTGTAGGGTTATTAATTGGCCTAATTTCAATATTTTCATGTCTCAAGAAATAGGGAGGCCCAAGGAAAGGGAGAGAGATGAGGAAATGGCAGGTAGGTGGAGCAGTCAGAACACACACATTTATTAAGTTTGCCATCTTATATGGGTATGGTTTGTGGCGCCTCAAAACAATTAACAATAGTAACAATAGATTACTTAAGTAACTACTTAAGTAACAAAAGATTATTTATTGCAGATCACCATAACAGATATAATAATAATGAAAACGTTTGAAATACTATGAGAATTACCAAAATATGACACAGAGACACAAAGTGAGCACATGCTGTTGGAAAAATGGTGCCGAAAGACTTCCTTGACCCAGAGTTGCCACAAGCCTTCAATTTGTAAAAAACACAATATATCTGAAGCACTTCAAAATGAGGTATGCCTGTATATGGAAACTCTCGGTACCATCTTTATAGCTTTTTCTATATATCTAATCTTATTCCAAAATAAAAAGTTCAACAAAAAATATTTTTAGCGTACATAAGGTTAAGACCTACAGCTGCTAACCAAAAGGTCAGCAGTTCAAATCCACCAGGTGCTCCTTGGAAACCCTCTGGGGCAGTTCTACTCTGTCCTATAATGTCTCTATGAGTCAGAATGATGGCAGTGAGTTTTTTTTCTTTTAACAGTATACAGGAGCCCTGGTAGTGCAGTGATTAAGCGCTTGGCTGCTAACTGAAAGTTTGGCAGTTCGAACCCACCAGCCGCTCTGCTGGAGAGATGATTACGGCCTAGGAAACCCTCTGGGGCAGTTCTACTCTGTCCTGTAGAGTCTCTATGAATTGGCATCAACTCCACAGCACACAGCAACAATAACATATTATATATTTCTTTGATCATTGCTTCTCTTCCCCAACGAGAATGTCAGCTCCATAAAGGCAGGGACTTCGTTTGTTTCCTTCATTACGATATCCTTAGCACTTAGAACAGAGCCTAGCTCATAAATACTTGTTGAATGAATTTAGAAATGATATTTAGTTGGAGAACTCTTGCTAGGGAAGAGCTTTAGTTGACAAGTAAGCACAATGCCCCACCTCTTCAAGTTTGACTTGGTTCAAAGCTGAATCATATTATTTATTTTTTATTCTCAGCCTTCCTACTGAGAAAGATACATACCATGACTCTCTTCTCAAACTCCAGACACCCCATTACATCTCATCTTTGTTTTGTTCAGGGCCCTGCAGGAACTTGGTGTTCCCAGACTTAGGTAATTCTGTGGTTTGACCCCCAGTGATGATTCTTTCCCCTCTGTGGATCCCAGCAGTAAATCTGGATAAAGTTTGCTGAGTTGCATCACTTTCTGGCACTTGTTTCCAGGAAGAACAGGGACAGAATGGCCTTGAGGCCTCATTGGGGTATAGCAGTAGCAAACCCTTTAACCTTTAGAACGTTCTTTGCTTCTTGGTTGAGGGAAGTCTCCAGAACTGCAGATCCATGTAGACCATCAAGACTTTCTGCAGCATAAAAGCCCAGTTCAGCACCTGCCTTGTCTGGGAGGAAGACCCTATACTACCCACTAAGGCACAGGTTAGGGGAGGCTTAAGTTTGAGCTGTGCTATCAAGCAGATGCTCTGCCTCATGGAAAGTTCTGTCTTGTGGCTCAGAATTCTCACTGTCATGAAAACACAGTCAACTAAGAAATAATCCAATGTCCCTCAACTGATGAATGGGTAAACAAAATGTGGTACATCCATACAATGGACTATTTATTATTCAGCCATAAAGAGAATGAAGTGCTTATACATGCCAAACATACATACAACATGGGATGACCTTTGAAAACATGCTAAATGAAAGAAGCAAGATACAAAAGGCCATATACTATATGATTCCACTTATATGAAACGTGCAAGATAAGCAAATACATAGAGACAGAATGTAGATTAGTGGTTGCCAGGGGCTTGGAGGAGGTGACAATGGGGAGTGACTACTAATGGGGACAGGGTTTCTTTTTGGGATGATGACAATGTTCTAGAATTAGACAACTGTGATGGTTGTACAACCTCATGAATATACCAAAAACCATTGAATTATACACTTTAAAAGAGTAAATTTTATGGTATGTAGATTATATCTCAATTAAAAAAACACACAATCAACTAATGTATCACTACAAAAATAAAGGGAAATTGTGGTCCAGAGGCAGGCTGATGGGTTGGAGCATGGTGTAGATTCTAGTCAATTCTAGTCAGGACCATAGAACTACTTCCCAAGAATCTAAGCTTATTTGTTTGGTGCTTTCCTCTGTAAGTACAAATGATACTTTTTCTTAATGAGTGCTGAGAACTGGAGAGGGATGGAGGTTCTAGCCATCCACAAATGAAGGAACTCAAGTTCTAACTAAGAAAAAAATGACTGAGTTTATGGGACATGGTCTAAATGGTTATGCAAAGCACAAACAAACAGGATGGTGCTGTTTGCTAAGCTCCATGAGAACAAACAGATGCAGGTTTTATTTCTTTTTTTAACCTTCAGAGTTCCAATAGGGAGTGAATGGCCAAAACTTCTAAAGCTCGACAGGACTTCCTCAAAATCCGTAACCCCAGTCTAACCATAAAAAAAAAAAAAGTAGACAAATGCAAGTTGAGAGACATTCTACATCACAACTGCCGAAGTCATGATAAACAAGGAAATTCTAAGAAAGTGTCATAGACCAGAGGAGCCTAAGGAGCCACAACGACTAAATGCAATGTGGTATCCTGGATGGGATCCTGGAACACAAGGACATTATGTGGAAAAACTAGTGAACTCTGAATAAAGTATGGAGTTTAGTTAATATTAATGGATCAATGTTTATTTCTTGGTTGTGACTAAGAATGTACCAAGGTAATATAAGATGTTTAAAATAGGGAAAAAATGGGTGAAGGGTGTACAGGAACTCTCTGTACTATTTTTGCAAGTTTTGCGTACATCTAAAACTAGTCTAAAATAAAAAGTTTATTTAAAAAGAAAGAAAAGCTCAATCAGGCTACCCCCTCAGTTCTGATGGCGTTTTCCCTGTCTAGCTCACAGGGATTTTTGTGAGAATCACATGAAATAATAAATGTGGCAACAAACCACAAAGTTCTCTGTATAAATGTAAGGTAGCATTATTAATTATCAAAGTCCAACCTAGCCTCCCAATCCCTCCTAAATTCCTCACCTCACCTTCTGTAAATATGCAATAACTTTGTTTTTTCTCATTTACCATTCCTTCTACCATTCTACTATTCTACTTTCTACCATTCCTTCCCTCTGGTTTATGCACTATCAGTAGTCAACATTGGGGGATCCAGTGTTAGAATTCTTGACTTCCATGTGGGAGATCTAGGTTCTATTTCTGGCCAATGCACCTCATGCACAGCCACAGCCTGTCTGTCAATGGAGGCTTTCATGTTGCTATGATGCTGAACAGATTTCAGCAGAGCTTCCACACTAAGGTAGACCAAGAAGAAAGGCCTGGCAATCAACTTTTGAAAATCAGCCAATAAAAATCCTATGGATCACAATGGTCCACTATGCAACTGATCATGGGGGTAACACATGACTGGGTGGTGTCTTCCTTCTGTTGTGCATGGGGTCACGATGAGTTGGGGGCCGAGTTGGAGGCAGCTAACAACAACTCTTAGGATCAATATGAGGATTATATGTGTTAATTCATGAAGAGTGTATTGAACAGGGCTCAGTGAGCATGAGCTATTATGCCACCCTCTGTGGGTAAAGAAGGGAAGGGGGTGGGAAACAGGTGGATACAAATGAAAGGCCCAGGGTTTGGGAGACCATTAAAAAGTAAGTTTGCTAAAATTTTCATAGACTTAGGAAAATGTTCACAAAATAATTAAAATGACACCCACAGAATGCAAAACTCTGACATATAATGTTGACCATGGGCAAAATGGTTGACATTGGTTCTCTCTGGGTACTGGGATTATTTCAAAAAATACTACCTACAGTAAGCACATGATAGGTTAACGCTTAGTTTTTTTTTTAATGAAAGGTCTTAACTCTGGCTGGTTGGTATCTTTTGTGAGTATTTCTATGATTTATCGCACCCTGATTGTCCAGTAAAGTTTACTTGGTATTATCACTAAGGCTGCCTAAGTAGGGCTGGGTCCTTTCTACTGAAGGAAAATATTAGTTACCGAAGAGAGGTATTACCAAAACTTGTTTGCTTTATGTGTTTTTGCTTGGAATCTAGATTCTGTTGTCAGCTACAGCAGCTGAAATGAGGGCGTGTCCTTCGGATGACCTGTCCAGTACAGCTGCCTCCGCCCCCTTCACACACCCCCTCTGCCCTGTAGGTTCTGAGTCAGCTGCACTATTTGCAGGACTAGCCGCCAAAATCCTGTGCTGATTGCTGTTCTTTGATCTGTAAACCTGAGAACTGAGCCAGTCAGGTTAAGACAGAGAAGGCGGGGGCGGGGGTGAGAGGGCAGGGAGAGTGATCCCAAAGCAGTTATTTGTTGTCTTCTTAGGTCTGAGTTGCTTCCTAGGTCTAAGTCTCATGCAAGAGAAGAATGAGTCTCCTGAGAAACAGGTGAGAGACACGAACAGACAATTCACCAAGTGCGAAGAGCTAATAAACATGTAAGAAATGATCGCCCTCACTAAAATAAAAGGAACAGAAATAACAGCAATACTTTGATGCTACTTTTTTTTTTTTTCTGTCATTTTAGCAAAGATTTTTTGTTTTTAGAAAATAATTTCCAGGGTTTGCAAACAACTACTGAGAGGAAGGTAACTGGCCTTTCTGGAAGCAATCTGGCAGTATGTATCAAGAACCTTAAAAATGTTCATTCTAGAATAGAATATTCTATAAACAAATTCAGGAATATTTAGGAATTTAGTACAAGGCAAAGATGATGTTTCAAATTAGTGAGGAGAGAGACTTTCATTTTTAGCAACGTTGAGGACAGGATAACCTGAAAAACTTCAGTTACAAAATGTCTAGAAATATTGGATAAAAGATAATAAACATCCTTTTAAATGTCTAGCTGAGCTCTAAAGAAAGAAAGGAAATCCTCAAGAGCCAAACAATGAGAAGGAATTGATAAACCAGAGACGTAGGTAGGCTGACACTGCCGCTGCCCTGGAGAGGTTTATTGATCTGGGTAATTTAGGGGCTTATGTTTTAATGTCCAGGTGGGGACAGGACATGGAGCCTACAGCCTGTGTGGATATGGGAGGGAGAGTTGGACCTGAGTCTCATGTATGGCTGGGGTCCTTGGAAACCTTGAGTGACAGAAATCAGTCAAAATAGCATGCTGACTTTGAGAAAATCCTATCTTTGCATGACTTAACTCTTGTTCAAGGTCAGTATCATAGAAGAAGTGTCTTGGTCTCCAAGACTCTGTCCACCTAGAGAACTCTTGCTGTAACACTCAGTTGATTCTTTGTGTTGATCCTCAAGCAAAATATGTTGTCCTGGAAGGGAATCTGAACACCAAGTGATTGTAAAACAACAAAAACAAAAACCCAAATATATGTATGCTCTCCTCTTTCTATAGCCTATCAACAGATTAATTTAACAGGTCTATCAGTATTTAGGGGTTCTTCGGACTATTATCCAGGAGCCCGGGTGGTGCAGTGGTTAAAGCATTCGGATGCTAACCATAAGGTCAGTGGTTTGAACCCACCAGCCGCTCTGCAGGAGAAAGATGAGGCAGTCTGCTTCTGTAAAAATTTACAGCCTTGGAAACCCTATGGGGCAGTTCCACTCCGTCCTATAGGGTCACAATGAGTCGGAATCGACTTGACAGTTGTGAGTTTTTTTTTTGTTGTTGTTGGTGGGCCTACTAACCTAAAGGTGGCAGTTCAAACCCACCCAGCAGCACCACAGAAGACAGGTGATCTGCTAAAAATGCTAAGGAGCAATTATACTATGTAACACATGGGGTTGCCATGAGTGAGAATCGACTTGACGGCAATGAGCTTAGTTTGGTTTTATCAGTATTTAGAATATAATTCCACTTCTAGGAAACTATTCCACAACTAATAGTATAGTCATTAAAGTTTCTAGTCATAAATGTACAAGGACGTTCACTATGTTTTATTTGTAATAGACAAAAAAAATTGAAAGCCGCTCTATGTCCGATGAGAGCAGAATTGTTAAACAAACACTATGTGGCTGTTAAAAGGAATGAAGTTGATCTCTATGTATGAAAATTGAAAAAGAATGATCACATAACATATTGTTAAGATTTTTTTTAAAAGCTATAGAACAGAATAGAAGCATAATGCAAATCACAATAATTTCAATCTTTTAGTAAAAGTATTTTAAAAATTAAAAAGAAACAGGTGAAATTAATTTTAATAATATATTTTATTTATCTCAAGATAACCACAGTATTATCATTTAAACATGTAATCAATATAAAAATTATTAATAAGATACTCTGCATTCTTTTTTTAAACTAAGTCTTCAAAATCTGGTAGGCATTTCACACTGATAACACGTCTCAATTCAGAACAGCCACATTTCAAGTGCTCAGTAGCCACATGTGACTAGTGGCTACCATATTGGATGGTGCATCTATAGAACAAATGTACAGTATTTTTTTAAATAACCTCCAAACCAACTATACTAGTATCATATAAACATAGAAAATGTTTGGAACGATACACAAGGGTAGCTAAAGGTGGTAGTGGAAGTGTGGAACGTGTTCAGGGTTTAGTTTATAAACATCTGCAACATTTGAATTTATTATATGAGGATATATTTCAATTAATAAAAAAAGTTTATTTTCTTTGATGCAGTAAGTCAATGTGTAGAAATTTATCTTGTGGAAATAATAAATAATAAAATCTATGAGCCAGTGTTTATGCACAAGGATGTCCCTGGCAGCATTACTTACAATGATAAAAAATTAAACTCCACATGATGTCCATTGGGAAAATTATTCAATAAATTCTGGTACTTCTCTGTAAGAGAACATTTTTCATAACATGGGAAAATATTTGTTATATAATTGAAAAATTCAAGCTGTAAAAGCTAAGCACATAGAACAAGACCTCAGCTTTGTGGTGTGGAAATAAAACTAATGCACAGATAAAGCCACCAATATGCTGAGAGTGGCAGCGGGATTATAAGTGATTTTCATTTTTTTTCTTATTTTATCCAGTGCACACATGTTTAAAATGGGAGGATAGCAGGGAGTAAAAGAATTTTGAAATGAATGGTCTCTGGCCAATATCTCTGTGCTTTGGAAACATTATTATCTTCTCACTCTGCTTGCAACTATATCAAGTACAGTCTTGGCCAGCCTGTGAAGTATACTGCTGTTTATGCAATGTTCGATTGTATTTAGTAAAACAAACAAGCCGTGTGATTTTTGTCATATGGTGCCAAATACCAGGTTTGACTTAAGCCTTTCTTTTTCTGCATCTTTGGATGTTGTAGAGATGGAATTGAGTATTCACATTTTGAGACGGAGTAGCCCTGGTCATCAAGCTCAGGGCCCAGGGCTTCCAGCTTCAGAACTTACGTTCTTTTTGACCTGGCTGGCTTTGTGCCCCTGCCTGTTGCCTTTGCTTCTCCAAAGGTAAAGTATGGAATGTTTGCCTGACCAGAATGAAGAAGAGAATGCATTAGATAAGTTCTCCAGAGCACTAAGAGATACAAGGCCCAGAAAAATAAAAGGTTATTCAACCCTACTAGAGACTTGAATCACTGAAAAGTAGATAAAGAACTTATGTAACAATTCTTTGTCTCTCAGTAAATAAATGGGATGTGAGCCACGAAGTCACTGAAGGTCTCTCTTAACCTTTGAGTGGGTGGTGTTTCTCATGGGTTCATGGGAACGCTGAGCTCCCTGCTCTGGACCCTGTGCCGTGCTTAGCAAAGTTGTTGTTGTTGTTTTTTAGTTCCCACCTGATATCTCATTCTTCCAATAACTCCATAGCAGGTAAATGATGATGTAGAATTCACCACATAATAATAAAATCACATAGGTTTCTGTTGCTTTGGAGACCCTTTCCTTTTAAGATATTTGTTGTGTGGGTCTTAACTTACTTCAGCTACTCTATTTCTACCGACTGGAGTTAATCTTTGTGTCCAAGACGTATGAAGTACAAAACAACTGAACAAGTTGTAGAGCATAATCTCATGTTTACAAAATCTATAAAAATCTATCTATCATCTATCATCTATATCTTTTAATGTTGGTGAATAGATAGAAAAGGCCAAACCATTAACACTGCTTACCCCTGGGAGTGAGAATGGAGTGTACAGATAGGGGGGCAAAAGGACAGACTCTTACTTTTTACTTTATACATTCCTGTACTGTTTGAGTTTTAGTAGTTTGTTTTATCTTGTAGCTTAAAAAATATTTAATAAAAATTACCAACTGTAATCATAACTACCCTCTGCTAGTCTTCTCCAACATTTTAAAAGGTGCCCAGAAAGAGTTAACACCAAGAATTCCAGATGTTTGAGGTGAGGACAAATTCCTGATTTGGAGGTGGGGTATGGTTAGGGATGAGAAGCAGCAAAAATTGGGGAGGGAAGGAAAGAGAACAAGGGGAGGACTGGCTACTTAGCTCTCAACCTCAACCAATAGCATAAAAGTTTCAGGCCCAACACCCATTTGTGGAGACTATTTCAGGGGTCAGGATTTGCATTTTACTTCATTGTCACAGTAACTTGTCAAAGAAAAACTAAGTGAGCTTTCAGGTTTGGCTACTTGGAGCCTGCTTCTATATTTGGAAGGTAAAGTCTTAAACCTCAGCTAATCTGGTGGTGGTGATTAGGGTGTTCATTCTTCTCTTTGTGGTGTATTGATAGGATGCTTATGGGATAGGGCTTTATGATCACTAACAATGTTCAGTATAAATTTCTAACAATGCGAGGTGATTCTTCCTGGTTCTTCTCTGCAGAGGGTAAGACCCAGTCTGGTGAAACTTTAGGCAGACTCTCTCTTAAGTAGGCTCTCCATGAATAGAAGGGAATACATATACTTTGGTTGTTTACAATTTTTATGTCTTTTCCCCTTTGTTAAGCTTTCACAAGGATTATAATTGCATGTAGCAAATACTGCTTACAGGAGAGAAGCATTCGATGGAATGCTCTCTACTAACATTGTAGAATGGGTTCTTGCTTTATTTTCCATTTCAGTAAGAAGTCTTAAAACTCCCCTCATTCATGACAAAGCTATTTTAAGTGAGAAAGCAATAAAACAAGAAAAGGGGTTTGGGAAGAGTCATCCACCGAAATCACCCTAACGTTTGGTTCCAAAGTTCTCTGTTCTGAGTTTCACTGGAACCTCTTTCTTTTCGCCATAAACTAGCAATGGACCCTTACGTGATTCAGATGAACGGCAATGGCACCCTCCCTCCAGTTCTGGATGTGCAGGTCAACAATGGTGGGAGAAGTTCCGTGCAAGGGAAAATGAAAGGCAGGAAGGCCAGATGGTGCGTGAGGCCCTCGGAAATGTCCAACAAAACTTTCAATCCCCTCCGGGGCTTAGTGGACGGCATGAAGGTTAAGACAAATCCAAACAAAGCTATGATTTCTCTGTCAATTGGTAAGTTGGGGACAGTTGACAGGGGCAACCATCGTTATTTCCCCTACCCTGATCCCCAAAGGCTGGTTAGAGAAGATGGGAGGTGAGGGTGAGTCTGAGTACTGAACATGGAAGAGTAACTTCTTGTGGCTCCATTTTTTTTTCTCTCCCATGAAAAGGAGACCCAACTGTGTTTGGAAACCTGCCTACAGACCCTGAAGTTACCCAAGCAATGAAAGATGCCCTGGACTCAGGGAAGTATAATGGGTACGCTCCATCCATTGGTAAGCTCTTCCTGAGAACCTTTACCTAGGGGCCTCCAAGTCTTTAGTGCTCTTATAAGAGGACTAAATTTCTAGCAGTTCTCCTTGCTTTCCTGATGCATAGTTCCTAAGGAGAAACTAAGACAACATGGCCATTTAAATTGGGAAAGGAGTCTCAGGGTGCTTAAATATAAGCCATAAAGGTCTAACTTCTTTATAAGCTTCCTTTGGCAAACTGGCATCTCATCGCTAGGCTCCCTTACATACTTATTTCTCAAATAATGCTCCTATCATTATTAATTCTAATACGAAGACCTTGGGTCTGGCTGAAGCTACTTGTTTACTGAGTCCTCTAGGTCCTGATTAACTTACTTACGGCCCTATGCATATAGCTCCTTTGCTTGATTTCTTCTTCTGTCTATATTGAAGGCCTATTTTTAATTACGAAGCCTATTTTCAATTATGGTTAAGAGCTCAGGCTACTAACCAAAAGGTTAGCAGTTTGAATCCAGCAATTGCTCCTTGGACACCCTATGGGGCAGTTCTACCCTGTCCTACACAGTCGCTATGAGTTGGAATTGACTCGACGGCAACGGGTTTGGTTTTGTTTTATTTTAATTATGGTCTTCAGCACATTGAAATGCAAATGTAACTATTCAAGGTTAAAGAGGTAAAAAACCAAGAACAACAAAAAATGGGCTGTCATGTTGGAAGGGTAAAAGGTTGCTTCTGACAGAAAGATATTTTTTAGATTTAGGTTTAACTCTCTCCACCTATTAAAAATTTCTACTCAGAAATTTTTGGTAAAAAAAGTGATTCCTTGGCTGTGTTTCAATGTTGCACATTTTCCCCCGTGCATATGTGCACATAGAAACATATTCTATGCCAAATAAAATGCAGAATAATAACCCAGTTTCATGCTAAAACAGAATTTTGAAAACATCTCAAAGAGGTATCAGGGACATGGATTTTAGGTTGCTTGCTTAAATTTTACAAAGTTTCTTACGATAAAAATCAAAACAAAGTCAAGACCAAAAATTAGGTTATAAAAAGTTTATAATAACTTTCATATCCCGAGTATTAGGGAACTGATTCAATCTGAAAAGCCAACACCAAGTCTCCATTTGACAAATAAATGCTCAAAAGATATAAAATTCCATATCAAAGGAAATACAGACAATAAATATACATCTAGGAAAATGTTCTTCCTCATTAACAATTAAGTGGAATTTATATAACTTTAAGAGACCCATCCGTATCTTTTAATGAGCAAAAATTATGAAATATTGCCTCTGGCCTTGCTAATGGAATCCTTTTGGAGAACAATTCTATAATATACGATAATGGGCATAAAACTGCCTATACTTTAAAATTGTAAATTAACACTTGGGAATATAGTACAAGAAAATAATCTAAAAGAAAAAAATTGTACAAAAATGCTTATAGCTATATTATATAATGTAAAAAACTTAAAATGGATCCATTCTATTGAGTACATTGATTAAAACTTTTCAAAAAGGATAGAATCATGGAATGTCATCCGGAAGGGACTTAGGAATAATGTAAATCTTTTATTTTACAGAGGAAAAACATAATCACAGTAATTAAGATAGTGCAGAGTATTCTACAGTCTGGCGAGCTCTTTCTTGATATTGTTTACTATGTTTGTACTTAATATAAAATTGTAAAATCTTAAATATAAAGTTAATGTCCTTTATCCATAGAGGCTGAGAGCTAAACCGTACAGCATGTTCTCTGAGCAGGGGCAGAAAGTAGCCTGAAGCCCATGTTGCCTCTCTCATGCATCACTGTCAGTTGAGGATGAAAACCTCCAGCTTCCACCCCCCCCCCCCCCCACTCTTTTCTTCCAGGTTACCTATCCAGTCGAGAGGAGATTGCTTTTTATTACCACTGTCCGGAGGCACCCCTGGAAGCTAAGGTGAGTCTTATACAAGGTACCAACTGTGAAGCAGTTTAGGGCAAACTACCCTTTTCCTTGTTTCTGGTCCACAAGGAGTAAAGGTTTTGGAGGAAGGGAAGCTGAAATGATCTCCCTTTAGTCATTTGAAGACTTCTCATATAGTGGGAGCCACTAATCAATTAGTGACTATTTAATATCATTACATTTAATGTATGATAATAATGTTACATACAACTTACATAATATCTGTCGCAAGGAGGCCCAAAGGACTCAGACGTCACCATATATTTGATTCTCTGAAGAAGATCATTGGAAAAAATTCCTGTAAACTAAATAATTGAATTTTTTTACTTCACCAGTAGGATCTTTTAAAATAAATAGATCCCTCACTCACATAAAGATCACTCAGGTGTGAAGATGGAGATACCGTGGCACATTGAATTGATGGCAGTGCCAAATTTAAGATTAAATGCCACCCTTCCTTCTATTGTCTATTGTATGGAGTCAGTACTTCCTAATGTAAGAGATGCCCTTCATCTGTATTTCAAAGAAGGACAAGGCTTCAAATCTCTGGCTGAAAGTAAATAACCAGGTGAAAAAGTCCAAGGCCATGTGCTATCCCATGGAAACATGCTGAGTCACAGTTAAGCTGTCCTTTTAAAGTGATTTTTCCCCCCAATGGCCGACATTTTGAACAATATTTAGATATGGACATATATAAACATATTAATTTCTCCTGGTTTTGGCTTAGTACAGTCCCTGTTACTTTACTTAGAACTTGAAAAAGTAAGTTTATTATTGCTCCCCACTCAGCCATCTGACGAGCTCTTTTCTTCTCTTGCTGTTGGAAACACAGGATGTCATTCTGACAAGTGGCTGCAGTCAGGCTATTGAACTTTGTTTAGCTGTGTTGGCCAATCCAGGACAAAACATCCTAGTTCCTAGACCTGGTTTTTCTCTCTATAAGACTTTGGCTGAATCTATGGGAATTGAGGTCAAACTCTATAATTTGTTGGTAAGTGACTTTTTAATTTTAGCCTCAAGTGCTCTATTACTAGCCCATAAGGAGGTGGGTGGTCAAGGTCACAGACCATTTTATTATTTACATTACACCCTTGGGTTAAGTGAGTATTCCTCCTAAGTTTCTCAGAATCACCTTAGTCTCACCCTTTCTTCCTCTCCAGCCAGAGAAGTCTTGGGAAATTGACCTGAAACACCTGGAATCTTTGATTGACGAAAAGACAGCGTGTCTCATTGTTAATAATCCATCAAACCCCTGTGGGTCTGTGTTCAGCAAAAGGCATCTTCAGAAAATTCTAGCAGGTAAGTCCAGCTGACTTCACAGAGGAGGACAAGGAGACAGAAACCCCTATCTGGTTTCTGAAATGAGAAAAAAAGAGTCCTTCACTACATTCCAAACCTAGGACAGAGGGGAGGAGCTCCACTGGGGTCTCTAGAGCACAACATGTCACAGGAATGCAGGACTTGTCTAAAAGAAGAAGAAAAATAAGAAATGCTTGCCTCTCCGCCACTCCCATCACATGGAAGACAGAATTTGAAACAGCTAGTTAATTCAATAACAAATTGAGGCTTTGTACCCTAGAAGAATTAGAAAAATTTATAGTTCTTAAAGAGGAATTCAAATGAAATGTAAAGTATAATAAAACTAGATGAATATTAGGTTTAAGGCAATTCCCACTAAAAATTATTTCAGTATGTTTCTCTTTTTTTCAGTGGCTGCAAGGCAGTGTGTCCCCATCTTAGCTGATGAAATCTATGAAAATATGGTGAGTCCAAGCAGGATACATCACCTACTGATATCTCAATCCCAAATTATTTTATGGGGATCTTTAGAGGTAGTGATTGGAATAATCAAAAGAAACTCCTAATCATCTCAGTACAGAAAATTAGTTCCCCTGCATTAACAAATGTGTGTGTGTGTGTGTGTGTGTGAAGGAGCCCTGGTTGCACAACAGTTAAGTGCTTGGCTGCTAATTGAAAAGTTGGCAGTTTGAACCCACACAGTGGCTTCTTGGGAAGAAGACCTGGTGAGTTGCTTCCATAAAGATTACAGTCAAGGAAACCTTATGGGACGGTTCTACTCTGTCACATGAGGTCACTATGAGTCGACAATACCAACAGCAATGTGTGTGTGTGTGTGTGTGTGTGTGTGTGCATCTCCATGACCCCTTAGCCACTTTTCTGAAATCCAAAAAGCCATGAAAACCCGAAGATATTTGGAATTAATTTGGTGGCAAAATCTGATTTGACCTGATATGAAAATATTTATAGATTTTATTTGTCCTATTTGTGAATCTATATATTTGTTAACAGTGTAAGGAAAGTGGCAGAAATATTAGTATGCTTAATTAATGGTGCTGCTCCAAACCACACCAAAGATGTTACATAATATGTGGTATACGTACCATACAACCTTTCTCAAATCTAAACAGTGCTGCATTCTGAAACATATCTGGGCCCAGGAGTTTTAGATAAGGGATTGTGAGCCTATATTTGTATTTTTTATCACACTTTAGATGAAGGTTTACAGAACAAACAGTTTCTCATTAAACAGTTAGTACACATATTGTTTTATGACAATGGTTAACAACCCCACAACATGTCAACATTGTCCCTTCTCAACCTTGGATTCCCTATTACCAGCTTTTCTGTCCCCTCCTGCCTTCTAGTCCTTGTCCCCGGACTGTTGTGCCCCATTAGACTCATTTTGTTTTATGGGTCTGTCTAATCTTTGGCTGAAGGGTGAACCTCAAGAGTGACTTCATTACTGAGCTAAAAGGGTGTCTGGGGGGGGCCATACTCTTGGGGTTTCCCCAGTCTCTGTCAGGCCAGTAAGTCTGGTTTTTTTTGTGAGTAAGAATTTTGTTCTACGTTCTTCTCCAGCTCTGTCCTGGACCCTCTGTTGTGATCCCTGTCAGAGCAGTCAGTGGTGGTAGCCAGGCACCATCTAGCTGTACTGGACTCAGACTGGTGGAGGCCGTGGTGGTTGTGGTCCATTAGTCCTTTGGACTCATCTTTTCCTTGTATCTTGTTTTCTTCATTCTCCCTTGCTCCCAAAAGGGTGAGACCAGTGGAGTAACTTAGATGGCTGCTCACAGGCTTTTAAGACCCCACATATGAACCCATATTTTTAAATCTGTAACTCCAACAGCCACTAATTTCGTAGAGCCAGCGTCATGGGACTGTGCATATTACTGGGCTAGGCCAGTTTCCTTATTCTAGGTTTCTTTTAATCCAGACAAGACAACAAATGGAAGGTCTTTGGATAGTCCCTTGGAAGCCTCTTGGAATCGCAATCATGCTTCAGGGTAGGGATGAGCCTGCAAACCTGAGGCCCTATTCCTAGTGATTACAAGGAAAAGGTGGGGAGACATGGGTTCCTGGGGAAAGAAGGCAGGAAGACAACTCTAATGAGCACGTCTTGTCCTTAGGTGTTTTCAGATTGCAAATATGAGCCTCTAGCCCCCCTAAGCACCGACGTTCCCATCCTGTCCTGTGGTGGGCTGGCCAAGCGCTGGCTGGTTCCCGGCTGGAGATTGGGCTGGATCCTCATCCATGACCGGAGAGACATTTTTGGCAATGAGGTGAGAGTGATGTGGTGAAACAGTATGCCTTGTTTAGCACACATACTTACTTTGCGTGCATAGTGGTAAGGAAGTAGAATTTTTTTTTCTTCTTGGCCCTGTAGTTCAGGGTGCCTGGAAAAACAGTGGATAAAGATGGTAACAGTTGTTCCTCTCCCAAACTCAGTTTTTCTGTATCTGGTTCTGTGAAGAAGTTCCATCCATTTCCAATTTTAAGATCTCCAAAAGGAAACATAACAGAAATGACAGCTGATGTTTGAGGGTTTCTTATATGCCAGTGCATTATATACATTATTTTTTAAATTAATTTATTTTTATTGTTGTTGAGAATATACACAGCAAAACATACACCAATTCAACAGTTTCTAAGTGTTCAGTTCAGTGCAATGATTACATTCTTCAAGTTGTGCAACCATGTTCCTCTCCATTAATAAACTCACTGCCCCCTAAGGTCCCTGTCTAATCTCTTGAGTTGCTGTTGTCACTTTGTATATATATTATTTTTGTTTACTTATCACAGCAAACTTATGATGTCAGTATTAATATTAACTCCATTTTACGGTTGAGACAAATGAGGCACAACGAAGTCACATAATTTGCCTAGAGTCACACAGCAGGTGCATGGCAGAGCTGGGCCACAAACCCAGGTGGTCTGAGCTCCGAATGTCACTAGCTACCATCACTTCCCCAACGATTAAAAACCTGATACAGATAATGGTCAGAACAAGAATCCCCAAAGCAGAAATGCTTAAGAAAGGCTAACTGTGTTTCCTGGGGGGCTTTTAGATCCGAGAAGGGCTGGTGAAGCTGAGCCAGCGGATTCTGGGACCCTGCACCATTGTCCAGGGAGCTCTGGAAAGCATCCTCCGTCGTACCCCTCAAGAGTTCTACCACAACACTCTAAGCTTCCTCAAGGTAAAGGCAGCCCATGGCCTTCCACTTGGGAAGTCAGGGAATGCCACCAGTGGAACTGGAAATAATTGGTCCTCATTTCTGGAGCAATGTTCTATTGTCAGGCTTCCATATTTGTCCAGGAGATGGCACCCGTATAAATATCAACCTACACATTTCTCTCACCTTTGGCAGTTCCTTCTGCTCCTGCCAGAAGCTTCAGCTGAGCAGGCTTTTTCTCATTGACCTCTTATGCCAACAGAGCAAACCTAGGTACCTGATCATCGATGGTGGATCTACTTTTAATGACTCGGTTTTCTTTTATTTAAACGGTGATCTTGGATTTCTCTATGCCTCCTCTTGTAGTCCAATGCTGATCTCTGTTACGGAGCATTGGTTGCTATCCCTGGACTCCAGCCAGTCTGTCCTTCTGGGGCCATGTATCTCATGGTGAGTATATGGGTGGCAGGCACTAGATCTATGTAGTTGTAAAGCAAAGGGAAGGCACTCCGCAAGGCTGCCATAGGTGGTCATGCAGGGCGTGCACTGAACAATTCCAGGAGCCACCATTCATAACTACAATGAGCTAGACTCCCAAGTCAGTCAGTTTATGAACTGTCTTGTTCTGAATTGTCCCACTGATGCGATTTAACCTGTGTTCAAAAAGTTCTTAAAAAGACTTAATTCTGCAGTACGGACAATCATTTCATGTCTAGATACAAAGAAAATATAAGACACAGATAAGAGGCTTTCCCCACACTTGTAGTTCTCAGCTGGGGGTGATACTGGTTCCCTAGGGGTGTTTGGGAAAGCATAGGATTTTTGTTTGTTTTCTGAATGATTTGGGGGTGCTATTGGCATTCTGTGGACTGGAGATGCTAAATATCCTATAATGGGTGGGATCCCTGTTGCCGTCGATTCCAACTCACTGTGACCCTATAGGCAGAGTAGAACTGCCCCATAGGGTTTCCAAGGAGGGGCTGGTGGATTTGAACTGCCAACCTTTTGGTTAGCAGCTGTAGCATTTAACCACTACACCACCAGGGCTCCAATAGTCCCACGCAATAAAGTATTGCTTAGCCCACCGTAATGCTAATAGTGCCTCTTTTGAGAAACACTGACATTCTATCTTCAGCTTTAGTTTATTGGCTTCCAGAAAGGAACTCTTCAACAAACTATTAATATAAATATATTCTCGCTTACCTGTGAAAAATTTCATGAGTTCCTAAGTGCTTGCTAGAACTCTGAGTCTGAGTTATCTATAGTAGAGGTCCAAGATATCTTTCAGAGTAGTCCCTACCTTAATTTCTGTCATAGAGAGTTGGCCTGTTTTCCTCCTGATAAGTTTGCTTCTTCCTCCTATTACTGGTATAGGTTGGAATTGAGATGGAACGTTTCCCAGAATTTGAGAATGATGTGGAGTTCACCGAGCGGTTAGTTGCTGAGCAATCCGTCCACTGCCTCCCAGCAACGGTGAGTGCTTGTTTCTCTCTCAGGACATTCTCAACAGTTTCTAGAGGCCCAGGAGTCTCCCTGAGCTGGCGTTTTTCTTCTTGTCATTGTTGTTAGTTGCCCTGGAGTTGATTCCAACTCATGGCGACTCCATATATTACAGAGTAGAACTGCTCCATAGGGCTTTCTTGGCTGTAATCTTAATGAAAGCAGATTGTCAGGGCTTTCTTCCGAGGTGCCACTGGGTGGGTTCGAACCATCAACTTTTATGTTAGAGTTTGAGGGCAAACTGTTTGCACTACCTATGGACCTTAGCCTTACCCCTCCCCCACCAACACACACACAACAGAGTGTATTCTCGTTTGACTAGATTTAAATGCATATGTCTCATGGCGTCTATTTAAAATTTGTTTCTCTCCCATCATTATCCCACCTCCCATCATTATCCCACCTATACCTGGAAGAAAAGCTGTGGCCTAACATTCTAGGTGCGAGGAAATCTAGTTTGTCCCACTGCTTCCTTTTAAGATGAATTAATTTCATTACCTACTTGGTCCCTCAGTGATGGGAATTGAACGGATTGATACCTCTGACTAAATGGTGTCACTGCTTCTTTCTAATTGGGGCCCTGGCCATTTATAGGGTAGTCTGGAACCAGATTCGGTTGCTCTGAAGATAACAGGCTCTTATTTTTGCAGTGCTTTGAGTACCCGAATTTCTTCCGAATGGTAATCACAGTGCCAGAGGTGATGATGCTGGAGGCCTGTAGCCGGATCCAGGAGTTCTGTGAGCAGCACTACCACTGTGCTGAAGGGAGCCAGGAGGAGTGTGACAAATAGGCCCTTGCCCATTCTTCTGAGGACATGTCCCATTCAGAGAGGGCTAGCCTGGACCCTGCTGCTCCTCAGGGAACTGGTGCCTCTACTGGGAGAGGGGCCTCAAAAACACCACATTAAAGTTTCAGAATCACCCTGTTTTCCCCCAGCTATATCTACATACACACTCTCAATCCCAGATTCTCCTCTTGCCCTGCTCTGTTGGAGTGACTCCCTAATTCATTAATATGTCACCCTTTCACATGGCTTCCTCCTTTTTTCCTAAGAGTACAAAGGTGAACAAAGTTTACCACAAAAGGGTTGAGACAAGAAAAAAAAAGACTGATGAGAGAATTTGTGTTCTCCCATTATTTCCTCATACCAAGAGTAAGAACACACTTTCCCCAGTCAGATCTGAAGCCCAACTCTCTTCCCTCCTCACTTCTAGTATACCTCACTTTATGCACTAAAGTCAAAACTGAAAACAAGTAGGGGGCACATGTATTTGGTAATCATATTCTAAATGTATTAGGAAAATTTGCTATTTGAAGGATCCTTGACAGAAATCTTTTGATTTTTTTGGAAAGAATTTTGTGATGCAAATAAATATCCTTTAACTGATCAACTTTGTAAATTTAGATTTATGTGTATCAGGCTTTCTTAAAAAGAGGGCACAGTGGTACTAAAGCAAGGAGGAATCAGAGGATCTTCCAGAAACATTGCCATGTAAGGGCCAGGAACATCTTCACTTGTTGTAGAATAATAATTACTTTTGCTATAACATTGATATTGATTTATTGATATATATATTATATTATCTTTTCATATGTTTTCTAAGAAACATTTATATTGACAAGATCCTTTATTTTGCCAAGGCCATAAATTATTGTTTTTTTCTTTTTTTTTTTTTTAATAAATTTTACTAAGTATGCTTCTCTGTGATGTGTGTTTTTCCTGCTGTAGGGGAATTTCTATCGCCAGGGATTGCCCATTGCTCAGTCTAGTTGTTACATTACCAACCAGGTCTCAGCTCTTTCTTTGTAGATGTACTAACTTCTGGAATGACTTAAGAAACACTATTCCTAAAAATTTATTTGGGAGCTCCACTTCTGACTTTCTACTTATAAACAAGACAACCAATTATAAACCTCTGGCCTTTTCCTTCACACTCTTTCAACTTTTTAGATCCCCTACCTCTGAAGTGCTCGGCTGCTAACTGAAAGGGTGGTAGGTAGTTTGAACCACCCAGTGACTCCAAAAGACAAAGACCTGATGATCTGCTCCCATAAAGATTACAGCCTAGAAAACACCATGCGGCAGCTCTACTCTGTCACAAGGGGTCGCTATGAGTCGATAATCAACCTGATGGCACCTAACAACAGCACCACCATCTCTGGCCTCAAATTTCTACCCTTGCCCAAATCCACTAACCACTCTCTGGGCAATAAAGTTGAAATGGTTCAGCCTGACACAGTAAATGAGTGGTGCGTGGGATCTACTTAGCGTGAGCTTTTTGTCTGCAAATCCTCTTAGGCACAGTTGCTTGTTGTCATGGATTGAACTGTGTCCCTCAAAAATATCTGTCAACTTGGCTAGGTCATGATTCTCAGTACTGTATGATTGTGTAATCTGATGTGATTTCCTTATGTGTTGTAAACTCTATCACTATGATGAGGTTATATGTGATTTCCTCATGTTGTAAACTATCACTATGATAAGGTTATACTGATGAGGTTTACAAGATTAGATAGTGTCTTAATCCAATCTCTTTTGAGATATAAAAGAGAGAAGTGAGCAAAGACACATGGGAACCTCATACCACCAAGAAAACAGTGCCCGGGAGCAGAGCGCACCCTTTAGACCTGAGGTTCCTGTGCAGAGAAGCTCCCAGACCAAGGGAAGACTGATGCATCACATGGACCTTCCTCCAGAGCCTACAGAAAGAGAAAGCCTTCTCCTGCAGCTGATGCTCTGAATTTGGACTTGTAGCCTACTGGATTGTGAGAGAATAAACTTCTCTTTGTTGAGGCCATTCACTTGCGGTACTACTGTGAGAGCAGCACTAGATAGCTAAGACACTTGTCTAAATTTTTCCTCATCATTTCCCTTAGAGGAGGGAGCTTGAAGTTATCTTACAAAGTTGGGGGCAGAATATACCATAATCAGCCTGAAAATTCCTCACCAAGGAAAGTTTTCCCTACCTAGAAGAACTTCAGGTTTCAACCCTACCAGTCACACCCAATTAATTTCCTTCATAAAAACAAACATCCAATGTCCCCTTTCAGTCTGTTTGACTTTAGTGAGCCCACACCTAAAATTTACCTTTTCATTTCTTCAGCAAATTCAAAAGGAATATACAATGATTGAGATGATAAAGGTTTCAGTTTCCTGTATGTCACCCCTGCCATAATTTTCCAAAAATGGGTGGCTCCTCTCTTGCTGTTCCACTGCCCCTCCACAGATCTTTGTCCAGAAATAAGCAGGTTTACACAAGAGGTTTTATCCTTACACGTACAGACAATTCCATCCAGTATTACTAAATTCTACAAGAACCTCTTAAATTTCCAAACTTCCTTGATGCCTGAACACTCCCTCTGCCTCTTGCCCTTCAACTACCCGGTTTCTTCTCCCCTGAGGTAATCATAGCAGTTGCTCGTTCATAGCTCCAGATTATTCTGTGCACCTGTAAGCATGTGTGTGTGAATTTTCCCTTTCGTTTTTCTTCTTTCTTCAGGTTAACTTTATTACTCAACTTTATAATTCCTCATATGGAAGCCAAAAGAGGAATGGCATTCCTGAGTGTCTCTAGATTAATAAAAACAAAACAAAAAACCCAGGCGGGGGCACCTTCCAAGAAGCTTAAAATTCCCGAGTAGAACTTCTGTTTTGGGGATGATGGCGGCAGGAGTGCTGATGGCTCTGTACGTCTCAGGATAAAACAAAGACAAGGGCTCTAAACTGTGAATTCGCCCGCCTTTCTTCTTATGCCCGCGCAGAGCCTAGCGAGTGACTGGCTAGTACCACAGACGATGTGCCACAGGTCGCTTTCCTCTAGTAGCTACCATTCAGCAAGAAACTTCCCGAAGCTGTACGACTCACAGCGGCGCCGGCGCCGGCGCAGACGCGGGGGCAGGGCTACGCTGCTTAAGGACCAGACGTAGAACTTGACAGGGTGAGCAAGGCTCTGCCTCTGTGAGGGGCGCCTATTTTTCATCCTAAGGTAAGGTTTTCCATTTTTCTTTTCCAGCTTCTCTCCCAAACTAACTTCCTGTCGCGAGATTCTCTTCCCCGTTCCCATTTGCCCTCCATTTGGGTCCTATCCTGCGGGAGACTTCCAGAAAGTTCACAAATCATCCTTGTTAACACCTGTTAAACTTTTTCCAGCTCCGGGCCAGTCCCAGCGAGTGAGAGGAGTTATGAAACAAAGCAGAAAATCAGTTCAGGTGATATCAGTTTCCAAAAATATGCTCCCCACCCCCGGAAATTTTTCTGGAAATAATCGTGACCCTCGCGATCCTGAGTACCTGGCATTTATGTTAGGATCTCTTCTCAACCAGAGAAATGAAACCACCTCCTGTGCTCCACACGCTGCACATTATGCCCTAGTATCTGTATTTTATAAAGTACCCTAAAGGTTGGATTTGGAGCCCTGGTGGCACAGTGGTTTAGAGCTCAGCTGCTAACCCAAAGGTTGGCAGTTGGAATCCACCAGCCGCTCTTCGGAAGCCCTATGGGGCAGTTCTTCTCTGTCCTATAGGTTTGCTATAAGTCAGGATCGATTTGGTGGCAACGGGTTTTGTTTTAAAGGCTGGATTATTGAATTATTACCTGTTGGAAAAGAAGTGGATTGCTGGAGCCTCTTACTCATATTCTTGTTTAAAACAATTTAGATATATTTACAAACAAGTTCCATATAAGGTTATAAAACCAGTTGCTTTGTCAAGTAGATGCAGATTCATGGTGTCCCTATGTGTGTCAGAGTAGGACCATGCTCCATAGGGTTTTCAGTGGCTGATTTTTCTAAAGTAGATCGCCAGGACTTTCTTCCCAGGCACCTTTGGGTGGGTTTGAATTGCCAACCTTTTGGGCAGTAGTCCAACACTTAACTGTTTGCACCACCCAGGGACTCCTTCACAACAACTAACGCATTGCCATCAAGTCGATCCCAACTCATAGCAACCCTGTAGGACAGAGTAGAACTGTCCGTAGGGTTTCCAGTGCTGTAATCTTTTTGGAAGCAGACTGCTGCATCTCCCATGGTGGGACTGGTGGGTTCTAACCACTGATCTTTCGTTTAGCAGCCAAGCACTTAAACACTTCACTGCCAGGGCTCCTTTCACAGCCACTAGGATGGCTATAACAAAAAAGACAGACAATAGCAAGTGTTGGGAAGATGTGGAGAAATAGAAATTCTCCAACACTACTAGTGGGATTATAAAATGGTACAGCCACTTTGGAAAAATGGCAGTTCATGAAAAATTTAAACATTCAGTTAGCATATGCCCAGCAATTCCACTCCTAGGTGTATACCCAAGAGAAATGAAACTATGTGTCCACACAAACCTTGTACGTGAATGTTCATAGCAGCATTATTCATAATAACCCCCAAATAGAAGCAACCCAAGTGTCCACATCAGCTGATGACTGGATAAATAAAATGTGATATATCCATTCAATGGAATATTATTTGACCATGAAAAGGAATGAAATATTGATAGATGCTGCATCATGGATGAACCTTGAAAACATTATACTGAATGAAAGAATACAATCACAAAAGACCACATATTGTATGATTCCATTTACCCAAAGGTCCAGCATAGGCAAATGCATAGAGACAGAGACTAGATTAGTGGTTGCCTAGACCCAGGGGTCATTCCCTAGGGTCGCTATCAGTCAGAAGCAACTCATGAATCAACTCAATGGCAATGGGTAGGGCTAGGGGTGAGGGGTGGGAGCTGAGGTAGAGAATGACTGCTAATGGGCATGGGGTTTCTTTTGGGGTGATGAAAATGATCTAAAATTGATTGTGGCAATGGCTTAGCTCTGTGGATATACCAAAAACGATTGAATTACACACTTTAGATGGGTGAATTATGAAAACCAAAAAATCCACTGCCATCGAGTTGATTCCAACTCATAGCGACCCTATAGAACAGAGTAGAAATGCCCCATAGAGTTTCCAAGACTGTAATCTTTATGAAAGCAGACTTCCACATCTTTCTCCCGAGGAGTGGCTGTTGAGTTTGAACTGATCTCTCAGTTAGCAGCTGAGCACTTAACCACTGCACTACCAGAGCTCCTTCAGGTGAATTATATGGTATGTGAATTATATCTCAATAAAGCTATTATTTTTTTAAAAAGGTGCAAGGGAATCAGACTTCAGAAGGAACCCACTAAGTATTTATTTGATATTTAAAGGTATTTTTAAGGTTTTATGAAGAAGAAAAAATAACCAGTTTGCATTCATCTGTTCATGGTGGAAAAATAGTAACTTTTTCTCATGTTCAGCATATCTACAAAGATTGCGACATATTTTCAGGCATCATCATTCTAAAAGTCAGGGATAATGCCATTTTTTTTTTTTTTAAATTAGCGAGTCTACACTTTCAGAAATTACTTAGTCTTTTAAATTTTTGGGAAGGACTAGAACTAGACAGGGTGAGCTCGCCATTGTTGGTTCATCTCATAATACAAAGTGCTTATTTTTCCTGACTCTGTTATTTCATAACAGAAGCAGAGTGAAGTGTCAGTTGGGCTTTGACACTGGGAAGAATGAGAAATTTCTAGAAAACATCTGAGATATTTCTGTAAACAGCAGAATTAAAGTGGTCTTTAAAATTTTTTGTTCATATGCTCCCTAAAATAATTTTGAGTTTTCAACTATGAAAATTTGAAACATGCATAAAAGTAGAAACAACACTACAAACACACATACCCATCTTCCAGATTCCATGATTATCAAGATCTTACCACATTTCTTCTTTTCTCCTTTTTATTGTTTTCTTTACTGAATGATTATAAAGCCAATTGTAAGCATCATGTCATTTCCCTGTCATCCATGTCATATACCTCAGTATGCATCTCTGAAAACATAATTTCTTAACCACAGTGTCACAGCACATCAAATAATCAGGTATCTTTAATTGCCTCCAAAATGTTTTTTTTATAATTTAACCAGAATTCTAACAAAGTCCATACATTACTTTTAGTTTTATGTCTCTTAAATGTCTTTTAATTTAGAGAGCCCCCCCCCCTTTTCTTTTCACACCATTGACTTGTTACAGAAATGGGACCAGTTTTCCTATAAAATGTCCCGTGTTCCACCAGTTTATCCCTCCCTTCCTCTCCGTGAATCCCTGGAAACCACTGATCTTTTTACTGTCTTTCTTGTTTTACCTTTTCCAGAATGTCGTATAGTTGGAATCATACAGTATGTAGCCTTTCAAGACTGGTTTCTTTCACTTGACCATATGCATTTAAGGTTCCTTTATGTCTCTTCATGGCTTGATAGCTCATTTCTTCTTATTGCTGAATAATAGTCCATTGTATGGACATACCACACTTTATCCATTCACCTATTGAAGGATATATTGGTTGCCTTCAATTTTTGGCAGTTATGAATAAAGCTGCTATAAACATTTGTGTGCAGTGTTTGGTGTGAACATAAGTTTTCAACTCATTTGGGTAAATACCTACGAGTGCAGTTGCTGAATCATTTGGTAAGACTATGTTTAGCTTTGTAAGAAATTGCCAGTTTTCCAAAGTGGCTGTCCCATTTTGCATTCCCATCAGCAATGAATGAGAGTTCTTGTTGCTCCACCTCTTCACCAGCATTTTGTGTTGTCAGTGTTTTGGATTTTAGCCATGCTAATACATGTGTGGAGCCCTGGTTGCACAGTGGTTAAGCATTAGTTTGCTAAACAAAAGATCAGCAGTTCACATCCACCAGCCACTCCTTGGAAACACTATAGAGCCGTTCTACTCTGTCCCATAGGGTCTTTGTGAGTCGGAATCGACTTGATGACAATGGGTTTGGGATTTTTTTTTGGTTTAATAGGTGTGTGTAGGGAGACCGTGCATTTTTTATTTTTATTTTTTCCCATACGAAAATTTATACATACATTGTTATGTGAATCTAATTGCTTTCCCCATACTGTGACAGCGCGTTCCTCCTTTCCACCCCTGATTCCCCATGTCCATTCAACCAGCTCCTAACCCTCCGTGCCTTCCCATCCCACCTCTGGACAGAAGGTGCCCGTTTAGTCTCTTGTATCTACTTGAGCTAAGAGACACACTCCTCACGAGTATCACTTTATGTCCCACAGTCCAGTCCAATCCCTGTCAAAAGAGTTGGCCTCGGAAATTGTTTTAGTTCTGGGCTGATAGCGAATCCAGGGGCCATGCTTTCCGGGGTTCCTCCAGTCTCAGTCAGACCATTAAGTCTGGTCTTCTTACTAGAATTTGAGTTCTGCACCCTACCTTTCTCCTGCTCCATCCGGGACTCTCTGTTGTGTTCCCTATCAGGGCGATCATTGGTGGTAGCTGGACACCATCTAGTTCTTCTGGTCTCAGGCTGATGAAGTCTCTGTTTTATGTCGCTCTTTCTGTCTCTTGGGCTACTACTTTCCTTGTGTCTTTGGTGTTCTTCTCCTTTACTCCAGGTAGTCGGGACCAATTGATGCATCTTAGATGGCTGCTTGCAAGCTTTTAAGACCCCGGATGCCACTCACCAAAGTAGAATGCAGAACATTTTCTTAATAAGCTTTGTTATGCCAGTTGACCTAGATGTCCCCTGAAAGCATGGTCCCCAGGCCATTACCCCTGCTACTCTGTTCCCTAGAGTGTTTGATTGTATTCAGGAAACTTCTTAGCTTCGGTTTCGTCCAGTTGTGCTGACTTCCCCTATAGTGTGTGCTGTTCTTCCCTCCACCCAAGATAATTCTTATCTACTATCTAGTTAGTAAATAACCCTTCCCTTCCCTTCCCACCCTCCTAACCATCAAAGAGTGTTTTCTTCTGTGTTTAAACCTTTTCTTGAGTTCTTATAATAGTGGTCTTATACAATATTTGTCTTTCTGTGACTGACTAAATTCACTCAGCATAATGAGTTCCAGCTTCCTCCATGTTATAAGATGTTTCATGGCTTCATCGTTGCTCTTTATCGTTGCATAGTATTCCACTGTGTGGATATACCATAACTTGTTTATCCATTCATCCATTGATGGGCACCTAGGTTGTTTCCATCTTTTTGCTATTGTGAGCAGTGCTGCAGTAAACATGGGTGTGCATATATCTATTCGTGTGATGGCCCTTATTCCTCTAGGATATATTCCAAGGAGTGGGATAGCTGGATTGTATGGTACTTCTATTTCTAGCTTTTTAAGGAAGCACCAAATCGTTTTCCAAAGTGGTTGCACCATTTTACATTTGCACCAATAGCGTATAAGTGTTCCAGTCTCTCCACAACCTCTCCAGCATTTATTATTTTGTGTTTTTTGGGTTAATGCTAGCCTTGTTGGGGTGAGATGATATCTCGTTGTAGTTTTTATCTGTATTTCTCTAATGGCTAATGATAGTGAGCGTTTCCTCATGTGTCTGTTAGCTGCCTGAATATCTTCTTTGGCAAAGTGCCTGTTCATATCCTTTGCCCATTTTTTAATTGGGTTATTTGTCTTTTTGTTGTTGAGGTTTTTGCAGTATCTTGTAGATTTTAGAGATTAGACCCTGATCAGATTTGTCATACCCAAAAATTTTTTCCCAGTCTGTAGGTTGTCTTTTGACTCTTTTGGTGAAGTCTTTTGATGAGCATAAGTGTCTGATATTTAGGAGCTCCCATTTATCTAGTTTCTGTTCTGGTGCTTGTGCATTGTTACTTATGGTTTGTATTGTGTTTATGCTATGTATTAGGGCTCCTAGCGTTGTCCATATTTTTTCTTCTGTGATCTTTATCGTTTTCGATTTTATATTTAAGTCTTTGATCCATTTTGAGTTAGTTTTTGTGCATGGTGTGAGGTATGGGTCTTGTTTCAGTTTTTTTGCAGATGGATATCCAGTTATGCCAGCACCATTTGTTAAAGACTGTCTTTTCCCCAATTAACAGACTTTGGGCCTTTGTCAAAAATCAGTTGCTCATAGGTGGATAAATTTTTCTCTGGATTCTCAATTCTGTTCCATTGATCTATGTATCTGTTGTTGTACCAGTACCAGGCTGTTTTGACTACCATGGTGGTATAATAGGTTCTAAAATCAGGTGGTGTGAGGCCTCCCACTTTGTTCATCTTGAGTAATGCTTTACTTATCTGGGGCCTCTTCCCTTTCCATATGAAGTTGGTGATTTGTTTCTCCATCTCATTAAAAAGTGCTGTTGGAATTTGGATTGGGATTGCATTGTATCTATAGATTGCTTTGGGTAGAATTGACATTTTCACAATATTGAGTCTTCCTATCCATGAGCAAGGCATGTTTTTCCACTTATGCAGGTCTCTTTTGGTTTCTTGCAGTAGTGTCTTGTAGTTTTCATTGTATAGGTTTTTTATGTCTCTGGTTAGATTTATTCCTAAGTATTTTATCTTCTTTATTTTCTTGGGGGCTATTGTAAATGGTATTGATTTGATGATTTCCTCTTCAAGGTTCTCTTTGTTGGTGTTAAGGAATCCAACTGATTTTTGTATGTTTATCTTCTATCCTGATACTTTGCTGAAATCTTTTATTAGTTCCAGTAGTTTTCTTGTGGATTCTTTGGGGTTTTCTGTGTATAAGGTCATATCATCTGCAAATAGAGACACTTTAACTTCTTCCCTATCTATTTGGATGCCTTTTATTTCTTTTTCTAGCCTAATTGCTCTGGCAAGGACCTCCAGCACAGTGTTGAATAAGAGTGGTGTTAAAGGGCGTCGTTGTTTGGTTCCTGTTCTCAAGGGGAATGCTTTCAAAGTCTCTCCCTTTAGGATGATATTGGCTGTTGGCTTTGTATAAACGCCCTTAATTATACTGAGGAATTTCCCTTTTATTCCTATTTTGTTGAGAGTTTTTGTTATGAATGGGTGTTGGACTTAGTCCAATGCAGTTTCTGCATTGATGGATAAGATCATGTGGTTCTTATCTTTTGTTTTATTTATGTGATGGATTACATTGATTATTTTTCTAATGTTGAACCATCCCTGCATACCTAGTATAAATCCCACTTGATCATGGGGAATTATTTTTTTGATATGTTGCTGAATTCTATTGGCCAGAATTTTGTTGAGGATTTTTGCGTGAATGTTCATGAGGGATATTGGGCTGTCATTTTCTTTTTTTGTGGTGTCTTTCCCTGGTTTTGGTATCACGGTCATGCTGGCTTCATAGAATGAGTTTGGGAGTATTCCATCCTTTTCTATGCTCTGAAATACCTTTAGTAGTGGTGGTGTTAACTCTTCCCTGAAACTTTGGTAGAATTCTCCAGTGAAGCCATCTGGGCCAGGGGTTTTTTTTGTTGGGAGTTTTTAAATTACCTTTTCAATCTCTTCTTTTGTTATGGGTTTATTTAGTTATTCTACCTCTGTTTTCGTTAGTTTAGGTAGGTAGTGAGTTTCTAGAAATTTGTCTATTTCCTCTAGGTTTTCAAATTTGTTAGAGTACAGTTTTTCATAGTATTCTGTTATGATTCTTTTAATTTCAGTTGGGTCTGTTGTGATATCACCCAGCTCATTTTTTTTACAGGTTATCTGCTTCCTCTCCTGATTTTCTTTTGTCAGTTAGGCCAGTGGTTTATCAATTTTGTTGATCTTTTCAAAGAACCAGCTTTTGGTCTCATTAACTCTTTCAGTTGTTTTTCTATTCTCTATTTCATTTAATTCTGCTCTGAGTCTTACTATTTCCTTTCTTCTGGCGCCTGAGGGCTTCTTTTGCTGCTGTCCTTCTACTTGTTCGAGTTGTAGGTTCATGTTTTGATTATGGCCCTTTCTTCTTCTTGGATGTGTGCATTTATTGCTATAAGCTGACCTCTGATCACCGCTTTTTCTGTGTCCCAAAGGTTCTGGTAGGATGTGTTTTCATTTTCATTTGATCGTATGAATTTCTTTATTCCATCCTTAATTTCTTCTATGACCCAGTAGTTTTTGAGCAAGGTGTTGTTCAGTTTCCATGTGTCTGTTTTTTTTCCTTGCTTTTTTTGTTGTCGATTTCTACTTTTATGGCTTTGTGGTCAGAAAAGATGCTTTGTAATATTTCGATGCTTTGGATTTTGTTAAGGCTTGCTTTATGGCCTAATATGTGGTCGATTCTGTAGAATGTTCCAGGTGCATTGGAAAAGAAAGTATACTTGGCTGCTGTTGGGTGGAGTGTTTGGTATATGTCTATGAAGTCAAGTTGGTTGATCATGGCATTTAGCTCTTCCATGTCTTTGTTGAGCTTCTTTCTGGATGTTGGGTCCTTCACCAAAAGTGGTGCGTTGAAGTCTGTTACTACTATTGTGGAGCTGTCTGTCTCTCTTTTCAGTGCTGTTAGAGTTTGTTTTATGTATTTTGGAGCCCTGTCGTTGTGTTTGTAAATAAAATTTATTATGGTTACGTCCTCCTCATGTATTGACCCTTTAATCATTATATAGTGTCCTTCCTTATCCTTTGTGGTGGATTTTACTTTCAAGTGTATTTTGTTCTGCTCTTTTTTGAGTGTTGTGTGCTTGATATATTTTTTCCATCCTTTGAGTTTTAGCTTGTTTGTGTCTTTAAGTCTAAGGTGTGTCTCTGGTAGGCAGCATATAGACGGATTGTAATTTTTTATCCAATCTGCCACTCTCTGTCTTTTATTGGTGCATTTAGTCCATTTACGTTCAGCGTAATTATTGACAGGTATGAGTTTAGTGCTGTCATTTTGATGTCTTTTTTCATGTGTTGTTCACAGTTTCTTTGTTCCACTTAATTTTCTGTGCTGAGATGTTCTTCTTTATGTATTTTCTTTTCGTCTTTTTCATTGTTGTTGATTTTGTATTCGGCGAGACTTTATATTTTTCTAGTTTTTTATTTTGATTTGTAAGATTGTTAATTTCCTTTGTGGTTACCTTAATATTTACCCCTATTTTTCTAAGTTTATACCAGTCTTTTATTTCTTTATATCACCTTGACTTCCTCTCCATATGAAAAATCTATGTCTGTATTTTTTAGGTCCCTCTTTTTTGTTTTAATGTTGTCATCTTTTACATACTGACATCTGTTTTCGTATTTTCAGTGTTTTAGCTTTGATTTACTTTTGTGACTACCCTATCTGGGTTGACATCTGGTTGCTCTGTCCTGTATTCTAGTCTTGGGTTGTTATCTGATGTTACTGATTTTTCTAACCGGAGGACTCCCTTTAGTATTTCTTGTAATTTTGGTTTGGTTTTTGCAAATCCCCTAACCTTCTGTTTGTCTGGAAATGCCCTAATTTCGCCATGGTATTTGAGAGACAGTTTTGCTGGATATGTAATTCTTGGCTGGCAGTTGTTTTCTTTCAAGGCTTTATATAGGTCATTCCATTGCCTTCTTGCCTGCGTGGTTTTTGCTGAGTAGTCGGAGCTTATGCTAATTGACTCTCCTTTGTAGATGACTTTTCATTTATCCCTAGCTGCTCTTAAAATTCTCTCTTTATCTTTGGTCTTGGCAAGTTTGATTATAATATGTCTTGGTGACTTTCTTTTGAGATCTGCCTTATGTGGGGTTCAGTGAGCATCTTGGATAGATATCTTGTCACATTTCATGATATCAGTGAAGTTTTCTGCCAACAAATCTTCAGCAATTCTCTCTGTATTTTCTGTTATCCCCACCCTGTTCTTGTACTCCAGTCACTTGTAGGTTATTCCTCTTGAAGGAGTCCCACAATTCTTAAGGTTTCTTTGTTTTTTAAAATCCTTTTATCTGATTTTTCCTCAAATAAGTTCATGTCTAGTGCTTTATCTTCAGTCTCACTAATTCTCACTTCCATTGCCTCAGTTCTGCTCCTGTGACTTTCTATTGAGTTGTCTAATTCTGAACTTTTATTGTTAATCTTCTGGATTTCTGATTGCTGTCTCTCTATGGATTCTTGCAGGCTGTTAAATTTGTCATTATTCTCTTCTCTAATCTTTTTAATTTCCTCTATTGCATGTTCTGCTTTTTGCTTGATTTCCTTCCTAATTTCTTGAAGAGTTCTGTATATTAATCTTTTGTATTCTGCCTCCAGTAATTCCAAGAAATTTTCCTCCTCTGGAAAATTTCTAGATTCTTTATTTTGGGAGCTTGCGGAAGCCATCATGGATTGCCTCTTTATGTGATTTGATATTGACTGTTGTCTCTGAGCCATCAATAAGTTATTATATTTGTTTATTTTATATTTGCTTACTGTGTCTTAGCTTCTTGTTTTGTTTTGATATGCCCAAATAGGCTGCTCATATGAACTAGTTTGATTATTGGCACCTTTGAAGCTCTAATGTCTTGTCACCAGGTGGTTAGATCAGTTACTAGGTATGTGAGCTCAGGAGTCTGCCCACTCCTCCTGTACGGATTCAGCTTAGGTGCCTAGGTAGATAGCCACCAAGTGCATGGTGTAGGCTCTCACTTACAGTCCTAGACAGGCATGGGTGATTGGTGTAAGCACAGGCATCTGGCTTTAGCAGTGGGACACACTCTGAGCAAGGCAGGGGGCTGACGGCCACCCCTGAGTGTCAAGGAGGAAGGTGTGTCCCTGTTCCCTGGAGTGCGTAGGTGGGTGGGTTTTGCAGCCAGACTATGAGCACCTAATGCTGTTGGCTGTAAGGACTGTGGGGCACCTCTTATTCATGCACCCCTATTGCAGGTGGCTAGGTGGTGTGGGTGGAGTCCTCAGGCCTCTGATGTGGGTAGGTTAAGACCCTGCATAATCCAGAGCAGTGTCAAATGTCAAGAACCTCCCACTTCACAGCTAAAACAGTTGAAGTTAGAGTTCCGGTATATACCCTGTTGTACTGAAGTAATGAGGGCCTGTGCTGTTGAAATGGGCCCACACAAGTCTACGCAGGGGGAAAGGCACTCAAAGTCCATAGATCCCTTATGCCTGTGCCTAGGCAAAGGAGCTGTGCCTACCCTGGGTTCTTGGCTTAGAGGAGCTGGCAGTTTATTTTATCCCTGTTTTTTAATTTGTTCACTCTCCAAGGCAGGGAGAATGGCTCTGGGCGTGGGATGGTTTCTACTTCTGGCCCAGGGGACTCGGTAATTTCTGAAGCCAGTCTGGGACCCTGTGCAGAGCAGGGATCAGGGAGCAGGGAGGTAAATGGGAGAGAGGTTTTTCCCTAAGGGGGGTGTTTTTGATCTGCGTGGTAGGCAATACGCAATTTCTTATCTGTCTCGCTGATCCAGGGCTACTTCTCACTGGTTCTGCACGGCGGTGTAGACTCTCAGCGGCTGGATCTCTCCCAGTGCGGAAAATGTGCCTCCCAAGCACTGCCACTTGCCTGCCTCGCTGCTCACCCCTGAGCTGATCAGGCCTGAAGGGCTCAGGCTCTCACTGTGTCAGGTCTGGCAACTCTTCACTGCCTCTGAACTGTCTCTCCCTCCCCCTGCCACTCAGCCCGGTTCCTCAACTCTGCCTTTGATGTTCAGGGTTCCCAGATTGTCATATATAATCCAATCACTTGTTTTTTCAGGTCTTTGTTGTAAGAGGGTCCACCCAAAGCATTTGACTACTCTGCCATCTTGGCCCCGAGACCATGTATTTTTAATGGCACCAATTTACCTTTATTTTTAAGTATAGGAATGGAAAAGGTTCAAGATTAGATTAATTTCAGGTTGAGGATTTGCACGTTAGATGCTGCAGAAAGATAAGGAGCCTAAGAAGTTGAGGTAGCTGATGAATGTAGGTGGAGTATTGCACCATGGGTGTACATTGGAAAGGAAAAGAAGGTTAGCAATGCAAGGGGGTTAATGGATTCTGGGAAAAGAGAATGTGAAGAGATTAAAAAACCAAACCACTTGCTATTGAGTTGTTTCAACTCATGGCTACTTCCTGTGTTGCAGACTAGAACTGCACTCCAAAGAGTTTTCAAGGCTGTGACCTTTTGGAAGCATATCACCAAGCCTTTCTTTCAAGGTGCTTCTGGGTGGGTTCAAACCTTCAACCTTTCAGTTGCAAGTCAAATGATAAACCATTTGTGCCACCCAGGCACTTCTATTGAGAGATCAGAGGGCTGGATCATGTCAAGGTATAAGTTGTTACAGAGTTGGAGGAAAAGCAGGTTGTGGTCAGTATATTATATGTTAGGACTGAAGATTCCTAAGATAGTCTAGTTCAGGATGATGAAAAAGAACAAAGGTGTGGCTATGGGAATGGGTGACTATAATAGGGTAGAATTTTATAGTTCGTCAGGTTTGGAGTAGGGAAGAGGCTAGGGTATTAGTTGGGTCATCCACAGAGATGTTGAATATTCCCAGATGTCAAAGTCCTAAGTAAAGAAGGGAGACTGCACAGAAAGTGTATAAAGTAATATAACTTGTATTTTAAAGGATAGGTTTTGCATAAGTTTGAGGGAGTAGAAATCCTAAAAGGACAATATGTTAGATCCTGGACTATGTAAAGAAAGCCATTTCAAACTGGCACTAGGGGTCTTTGGGAGAAGAACTAAGTTACAGTTAAGGCAAGGAGCTGAAGGAAATACAGAATTTGAAACACCAGGAAATTTTATTTATGGTGTAACAAAGTTTCCAGGGGGCAGAATGGAAGGAGAAAGCATCAGGTTGGAGGGAGACAAAATAAGTATAGGTATTTCTGCCACAATATTGCAGACCAGATAACCTGAGCAGGAGCTGTCCTCTAATACTTGTGAAGATGGCACTGCTGCTGGCGGGAAAGCAGTGCTTCTAAAAACAATGAGAAGGATGCTAAGGCTCTCCCCCAGGCCACTACTTCTCCCTCAGGCTCTTCACTCTACCCCTCCACTGCTCCCTCCCAATATTGCTACATCAAATGCTGCCTTCTCTTTAAGAACCAGTGAACCCCATAGGTTCCCAGTGACTAAATCTTGCCTCTCCAAGGCTATCAAATCCATTCTTCAGTGACCGTAAGTTGATAACTCCCAAATGTACAGATCTAGTCTTTACTTCTCTTAACTGGTTTCTTAACTGGTCTAACAACATCTAGTACCCAACCCCCTACCCCAGCACCCCAGCCATTATCTCAACATTGCAGCCAGTGATTTTTTTAAACCTCAAATCTGATTTTGTCACCTGCTTAAACTCTATAATAAACTACCCATTGCTTTTAAGATTGAACAAAAACCCTAGCATGGCCTGCAAGGTCCTACATGGTCTGGCCCTGGCTTGCTTTCCTCCATTCTCATCTGGCACCATGTACCTGCTAGCTCTTGAGACTTCAGGTCCACTGGCCTTCTTCAGTTCATACTGAAAGGCCATACTCCCTCCTGCCACAGGCCTTTTGCTCATACTCCTCCTTCTGTGTCATTAACTCCTATTCATTCTTCAGAGTGCAATCAGAGAAGTCTTCTGCTGACCCTCTCCTTTGGTCAGCTTCCTTTTCTTCCTCTTATCTCATTTCGTTGTTATGCATCCCTTTGAATAGTTCCAACATTTTATTAATGTCTGTCACCTTCACTAGATTGTAAGCTCCCTGTTCCCAGAAACCTCCTGTTTCACTTATCATTGTCACCCAGCAACTGATTTTGAATAAATAAATGACTGCTTATGCCATGACAGCTGCGAGTGGTGGCTCTTTACCACCCTTGCCACTACCGTCTTCTTGGAGACACACAGCCTTAACACAGCCCTATCTCTTGTTTTCTGGGAGTGCTAGGAGGAAGAAGCATCCAGTGGCCAAGAGCTCATGCTTGGAGGCAGATAAATCTAGGTCCATTTCAGCTTTGCCACTTACCTGCTGTGGATTTTTGGGCAAGTTCCTTTATCTCTCCAAACCTCAGCTTCCCAGTTTCTAAAAGAGGGTTACCACTTACATCATAAGATTTGTTTGCTTTTTTAAAATCATACCCAATACATTAAATATTTACTCAAAAATATCATCTAATACTCAGTCCATTTTCAGTTTTCTAATTGTCCTCACAATGGCCTTTTTTAAAAAATCGAGGATCCAGTCAAAGTTCACACATTACATTTAGATGGCATATCTCTTTAGTCTCCTTTAATTTAAAACAGTTCACCTGAATTTTAAAAATATATTTTTTTTAAGGACAAGAATCATATGATCATCTCAACCAGTGCAGAAAACTCATTTGAGAAGGTCCAACATCCATTCTTGATAAAAAGTCTCAGGAAAATAGGAACAGAAGGGAAATTCCTCAACATAATTAAGGGTATATGTACAAAACTAACAGCCAACATTATTCTCTATGGAGAGAGACTGAAAGCATTCTCCTTGAGAACAGGAGCCAGATAAGGATGCCCTTTATCACCACTATTATTCAATTTTGTACTGACTAGAGCAGTAAGGCAAGAAAGGGAAATAAATGGCATACGGATTGATAAGGAAGAAGTAAAACTATCCCTATTTGCAGATGATATGATCATATATGTAGAAAATCCCAGAGACTCCACAAGAAAGCTACTGGAACTAAGAAGGATTCAGCAGAAGAGCAAGATACAAAATCAACATACAAAAGTCAGTTGAATTCCTCTTCACTAACAATGAGAACTCCAAAAAGGAGATCAGGAAAATGATACCCTTTACAATAGCCCTCAAAAAGACAAAATATTTAGGAATAAATCTAACTAAGGATATAAAATTCTTATACAAAGGAAACTACAAAGCACTGTTGCAAGAAACAAAGAGACCTATGTAAATGGAAAAACATACTATGTTCATGGATAGGAAAACTTAACATTGTAAAAATGTCAGTACATCCCAAAGTGATCTACAAATATAATGCAATCCAGATCCAAATTCCAATAACATTCTTTAATGAGATGGAAGAACTAATCATCAACTTTACATGGAAAGGAAAGAGGCCCTAGATAAGCAAAGCATTATTGAAGAAAAAGAACAAAAAAGGAGGTGTCACACTCCCCAGTCACAGAACTTACTATACAGCCATGGTAGTCAAAACAGCCTGGTACTGGTACAACGACAGACACATAGACCAATGGAACAGAATTGAGAACCCAGAAGTAAATCCATCCCCCTTGAACAGGTGACCTTCAACAGAGGGTCAAAGTCCATTAAATGGGGAAAGGAAAGCCTCTTTAACAAATGGTGCTGGCAAAACTGGATATCCATTTGTAGAAAAATGAAACAAGATCCATACCTCACACCATACACAAAAACCAACTCAAAAGACCTAAATATGAAACCAAAAACTATAAACATCATAGAAGAAAAAATAGAGTCAACGATAGAGGCCCTAATACACAGCATAAATGGCATACAAACCATAATTAATAATACACAAACATCAGAAGATAAGCTACGTAACTGGGATCTCCTAAAAATTAAACACTTGAACTATCATCAAAAGACTTCACCAGAAGAGTAAAAAGAGAACCTACAGACTGGGAAAGAAAACTTGGCTATGACAAATCTGACAAAGGTCTAATCCCTAAAATCTATAGGAAGATCCAACACCTCTATAACAAAAGACAAATAATTCAGTTAAAAAATGGGCAAAGAATATGAACAGATACTTCACCAAAGAGATTCAGGCAGCTAACAGACGCATAAGGAAAAATGCTGGAGATAACTAGCCATTAGAGAAATGCAAATCAAAACTTCAATGAGATACCATCTCATCTGACATTACTGGCATGACTAAAAAAAACCCAGAAAATAACAAATGTTGGAGAGGCTATGGGAAGCTTGGAATTCTTATGCACTGCTGGTGGGAATGTAAAATGGGACAGCCATTTTGGAAAACGATATGGCACTTCCTTTAAAAGCTAAAAATAGAAATACCTTACAAACCAGCAATCCCACTCCTAGGAATATATCCTAGAGAAATAAGAGCTGTGACACGAATAGACATATGCACACCCATGTTCATTGCAGCATTATTCACAATAGAAAAAAGATGGAAACAACCTGAGTGCCCATCAACAGATGAATGAATAAACAATCTATGGTACATACACACAATGAAATACTATGAAATAATAAAGAACAATGATGAATCTGTGAAACATCTCACAACATGGATGAATCTGGAGGGCATTATGCTGAGTGAAATAAGTCAATCACAAAAGGACAAATACTGTAAGAGACCACTGTTATAAAAACTCATGAAAAGGTCTACACACAGAAATAACCAATCTTTGATGGTTAAATAGACAATAGGTAAGTGGTAACTTTGGTGAAGGGTAAGACACTACACACAATATTGGGGAAGTCAGCACAACTTGACCAAGGCAAGGTTATGGAAGCTTCGTAGACACATCCAGACACCCTGAGGGACCGAATTACTGGGCTGAGGGCTGGGGACCATGGTCTCTGGGGACAACTAGTTCAATTGGCATAATATAGTTTATAAAGAAAATGTTCTACATTGTACTTTGGTGAGTAGCGTCTGGGGTCTTAAAAGCATGTGAGCGGCCACCTAAGGTATTCTACTGGCCCCACCCCGTCTGGAGCAAGGGAGAATGAAGAAAACCAAAGACCCAAGAGGAAGATTAGTGCAAAGGACTAATTGACCACAACTACCACAGCCACCACCAGACTGAGTCCAGCAAGACTAGATGGTGCCTGGCTACCACCACCAACTGCTCTGACAGGGATCACAATAGAGGGTCCCAGACAAAGCTGGAGAAAAATGTAGAACAATATTTAAACTCACAAAAAAAGACCAGACTTACTGGTCTGACAGAGACTGGAGAAACCTCGAGAGTATGGCCCCCAGACACCCTTTAACTCAGTACTGAAGTCACTCCTGAGGTTCATATTTCTGCCAAAGATTAGACAGGCCCATAAAACAAAACGAGACTAAATGGGCACACCAGCTCAGGGCAAGGATAAGAAGGCAGGAGGGGACAGGCAAGCTGGTAATGGGGAGCCCAGGGTCAAGAATGGGAGAATGTTGATATGTCATGGGGTTGGCAACCAATATCACAAAACGATGTGTGTATTAATTGTTTAAAGGGAAACTAATTTGCTCTGTAAACCTTCATTTAAGTACAGTAATTTAAAAAAATGGATCAAAGACCTAAATGTAAAACCTAAAACTATAAAGATCACAGAAGAAAAAATAAGGAAAACACTAGGGGCCCTAATATACGGCATTAACAGTATACCAAACATAACTAAAAACGCACAAACACCAAAAGATAAACTAGATAACTGGGATCTCCTAAAAATTAAGCACGTATGCTCATCAAAAGACTTTGCCAAACGAGAATGTATAGACTGGGAAAATAATTTTGGCTATGACATATCTGACAAGAGTCTAATCTCTAAAATTTATAGAAAACTTCAACATCTCAATAACAAAAGGCAAACAAGAAATGGGCAAAGGACACGAACAGACACTTCACGAAAGAAGACATTCAGGTGGCTAACAAACACATGAAGAGATATTCCCGATCTTTAGCCATTAGAGAGATGCGTATCAAAACTACAATGGGATACCACCTCACCCTGGCAATAATGGCACTGATCAAAAAAACAGAAAACAACAAATGCTGATGAGGTTGTGGGGAGATTGGAACTGCTGGTGGGAATGAAAAATGGTACAAACACTATGGAAAACAGTATGGTGCTTCCTTAAAAAGCTAGAAATAGAATTACCATACGATCCAGGATTCCCACTCCTAGGTATATATCCAAGAGAAATAAGATCCATAACACAAGTAGACATATGCACACTCATGTTCATTGCAGCACTATTCACAATAACAAAAAGATGGAAACAATCTAAATGTCCATCATCAGATGAATGGATAAACAAACTGGTACATACACAATGGAATACTATGCAACGATAAGAATGATGAACCCATGAAACATCTCAACATGGATGAATCTGGAGGACATTATGCTGAGTGAAATAAGTCAATCACAAAAGGACAAATATTGTATGAGACCGCTATTATAAAAAGTTAGGAATAGGTTTACACACAGAAAGAAACATTCTTTGATGGTTACCAGGGATGAGAGGGAAAGGAAGGGGGAATCACTAACTAGATAGAAGACAAGTGTTAATTGTCATGAAAGGTAAGGCAATACACAAGGCAGCACAGTGTGACCAAGGCAAAGGGAGACACTGAGAGGTATGCAGGAATAAAAGGCAACTACAGTAAATGCTGTAACATAAAATCCTGCAACAGCAGTAATAATAATTTGGGAGTAGATACATAGGCTAATATGTATACTGAATAGGTGGGGGGGGGGTGTCATAAAGAGTACACCTGTGTACATATGTAGGTATGGTTGTGGATATTTCTACATACATATTTGTAAATGCTGTGTATATATTCACATATGTAATAGAGCATACAGAGGGCACAGTTATACAAACTACTTAGACACTGGGACTGAACTATTTGACATGAAGGCTAAGGACCATAGCCTCGGGGGACATCTAGGTCAGTTGACAAAACACAATTCATAAAGATAATGTTCTACATTCTAGCTTGGTGAGTAGTGTCTGGGGTCTTAAAAGCTTGCGAGTGGCCATCTAAGAAGCAACTATCAGTCTCTTCCCTCCTGGAGAAAAGGAGAACAAAGAAGAGTAAAGTCTCAAGGAAGCAGTTAGTCCAAAGGACTAATGGCCCACATGAACCACAGCCTCCTTTAACCTGAGGCCAGAAGAACTAGACGGTGCCTAGTTACCACTACCAACCACTCTGACCAGGATCACAATAGAAGGTCCTGGGTAGAATGGGTAAAAAATGTAGAAGAAAATTAAAGTTAAAAAAACAAAACAAAACAGACTAACTGGTCTGAAAGACCCTGGAGGAACCCCCTAGACTATGGCCCTAAGACGACCTTCTAACTTGAAACTACAGATACTCCCGGAGACCACCTTTCAGCCAAATAATAGATGCAAACAAAAACCTACTGCTGTCGAGTCGATTCTGACTCATAGCATCCCTGTAGGACAGAGTATAGAACTGTCCCTTAGGGTTTCTGATGCCTTTGAATTATGGTGTTGGTGAAGAATATTGAATATACTGTGGACTGCCAGAAGAATGAACAAACCTGTCTTGGAAGAAATATAGCCAGAATGCTCCTTAGAAGCAAGGATGGTGAGACTTCATCTCACATACTTTGGACATGTTATCAGGAGGGATCAATCCCTGGAAAAGGGCCTCGTGCTTGGTAAAGTAGAGGGTCAGTGAAAGAGAGGAAGAATCTCAGTGAGATAGATTGACACAGTGGTTGCCACAATGGGCTCAAGCGTGGCAATGATTATGAGGATGGTGCAGGACCAGGCAGTGTTTCCTTCTGTTGTACATAGGGTTGCTATGAGTCGGAACAAATTCGACAGCACCTAACAACAACAACAACAAATCTTTACAGAAGCAGACTGCCACATCTTTCTCCTCCCGCTGAGTGGCTGGTGGGTTTGAACTGCTGACCTTTCAGTTAGCAGCTAAGCGCTGGAGCTCCTAAATAATAGGACTATAAGATAAACATCTGTGAAGAATGTGCTGCTTAGAACAATTGACTGACTTACAAGAGACCAAAAGGGCAACATTGCCCAAAACCAAAGATGAAAGAGACAGGGAAACTGGACTAATGGAAACCGCGAACCCAGAGAGGAAATGAGAGTTCTGACACATTGCTGGGATTGCAACCAATGTCAGGAAACAATTTGTATAAGAATCATTGATTGGAAAATTAATATGCTGTGTGAAGTTTCACCTAAAGCACAAATTTTTTTTTAATTTTTCCAGTACAAAAATTTATACATACATCGTTAATCTGATTGCTCTCCCCATACTGTGACAGCACACTCCTCCCTTCCACCCGATTCCCCTTGTCCATTCAACCAGCTCCTGACCCTCTCTGCCTTCCCATCCCACCTCCAGACAGGAGCTGCCTGTTTAGTCTCCTATATCTACTTGAGCCAAGAGGCATACTCCTCACAAGTATTACTTTATGTCCCACACTCCAGTCCAATCCCTGTCTGAAGAGTTGGCCTCGGAAGTTGTTTAAGCTCCGGGCTGATAGAGAATCCAGGGGCCATGCTTTCCGGGGTTCCTCCAGTCTCAGTCAGACCATTAAGTCTGGTCTTCTTACTAGAATTTGAGTTCTGCACCCTACCTTTCTCCTGCTCCACCTGGGACTCTCTGTTGTGTTCCCTGTCAGGGTGGTCATTGGTGGTAGCTGGACACCATCTAGTTCTTCTGGTCTCAGGCTGATGAAGTCTCTGGTTTATGTGGCCTTTTCTGTCTCTTGGGCTACTACTTTCCTTGTGTCTTTGGTGTTCTTCATTCTCCTTTACTCCAGGTGGTTGGGACCAACTGATGCATCTTAGATGGCCGCTTGCAAGCTTTGAAGACCCCAGACGCCACTCACCAAAGTAGGATGCAGAACATTTTCTTCAGCTTTGTTATGCCAACTGACCTAGATGTCCCCTGAAAGCATGGTCCCCAGACCCTTACCCCTGCTACTCTGTCCCTCAAAGTGTTTGATTGTACTCAGGAAACTTCTTAGCTTTGGTTCAGTCCAGTTGTGCTGATTTCCCCTATAGTGTGTGCTGTTCTTCCCTTCACCCAAGATAATTCTTATCTGCTATCTAGCTAGTAGATAACCCTCACCCTCCCTCCCCACCCTCGTAACCATCAAAGAATGTTTTCTTCTGTGTTTAAACCTTTTCTTGAGTTCTTATAATAGTGGTCTTATACAATGTTTGTCTTTCTGTGACTGACAAAATTCACTTAGCATAGTGACCTCTTTTCAAACATTGACGATTTTTAATTGTCCAGGCCAGTTTTCTGGTAGAACACCCCATGTTCTGGATTTGATGCTGTTTATTACCTCGTGATTAAAAAATCAGTTGCTGTGGAGTCTTTTCCAACTCATGGAGAAGCCATGTGTGTGAGTAGAACTACACCATAGGGTTTTCAAGGCTGGTTTTTTGGAAGTACATAGCCAGGCCTTTCTTCCAAGGTGCCTCTCAATAGACTCAAACCTCCAAGCTTTCGGTTAATAGCCACGCATGTTAACTGTTAACTGTTTGCATCACTCAGGGACTCCTGCCTCATGTTTAGATTCAAGTTAAACATTAAGTTGTTTATCAATGCTGAAGTGTACTTCTCAATACACTCCACTAGGAGGCACACAATACCAATTTGTTCCACAATTGGTGTTCCTGAATTCAATTTCTTGGTTAAGCATAGAGCTGTGATGTTGTTAGTTGTTGTTGAGTCCATTCTGACTCATGGTGACCCCATGTGTGCAGAGTAGAACTGCTCCATAGAGTTTTCAAGGCTGTGACCTTTCAGAAGCCGATCACCATGCTTGTCTTCTGAGGCACCTCTGGGTGGGTTTGAACTGCCAGCCTTTTGGCCAGTAGTCAAGCGCTAACCATTTGTAACCCCCCAGGGTCTTCTGTGATGGAAGAATTAAATGAAGGATGCATGCAACGGGTCTGACCTGTAACTCTTATTTCTTGCCTGTTCCCTTTCAACCTTCGCTTTGGTTGAAACTTGACTAAACTTACTCACCACAAGTGCCTCTTGGTGGAACTGGTAGGTATCATTGACTTGAGACTAATTTTTTTAATTTTTATTATGAAAATTTTGAAACATATACGATGTATAACAAATATCAGTATATTCATCACCCCATTCCAATGATTTATCAGCATTTTTCCAATTTCATTTCTTTCCTTTTTTTTCTAGTGCATTTTAAAGCAAATCCCAGATGTCATAAAATTTCACCCATAAATGCTTCAGTATGTATCACTAACAGAGAGAGACTTTAAACACACAATCATAGTGCCATTATCACAACAAAATTTAAAATTTTTTAGTGTCATCTAATAACCAAATCATATTCAAAGCTTTGGAATTACTTTTGATTTCTATCATTTGAGCCCGTCTTCTTTTTTCTAACACACTGACCCCTGACTTCTATAGGCGTCATTTGAGAAAAAGACTCAAGTGCGAGTTCTCCTCCGTCCACTGGTCTGGTTTGACAGGTTAAGTCCTAGTGGCAGACGCACATTATTGGAGGTATTAGGCACTGGTTCAGTATGTCCAGAAATTGCTGCAGTGCTTCTCAAACTGTGACGTGCACATAAATTACCTGGGGGTCATGTGAAAAATGCAGATTCTGATTCTGTAGGTTTGGAGTGGGGTCTGAAATCCTGCATTTCCCTACAACTTCCCAGATAATGGTAATGATGCTGGTTTGCAGAACATACTTTGAGTAGCAAGGTACTTCATGAAAGGCAAAACCTAGACATTTTGCGTTTATCATCTGATAGGAAGGAAATATGCTAAGTAATGTCGAAAGTCCCTTCCAGCACTTAAATTCTCTGAGTCTTTGGTTTTTAACATCTAACAGCTGCAGAAGTAATGAAACACAATGACTCTATTCCTATATCTGGGAAGAGGAAAAGCAAGCTAGAAGTAAAAAACAAAACAGAACTTGAAACAACCTGAAAAATTGGGGTAGGTTTGTTTGAGTTTCTCCTAAATAATCAACAGTCTTAGAGTCCAGTTTCATGCAATGGAAGGATTATCCAGACTGTCACTCAGATGTTGTTCTTACCTTTTTGTGATGTTTGTTTCTCTAGGCAGGTAGATACGTAGTTAAAAGCACAGACAGATCAGACTATGGAGGTGTGGCCCAAGAATTTGTAGCAAAGCCTAGGCACCTAAAGTTTAAGAATAGCTGCCTTTGCAGTTGTAGTCATGAGAAATGAAGAGAGCGCTTGGAAAGTTTCAAACAATTTACTCATGCTTTAATCTTAGGTTTATCATGTTGGTGTGGAATTTGGCCAGTCATTGAATATTTACTGAGCATCTACTGTGTGGACAACAGAAACATTCTAGTGATGGTGGTGAGGAGGAAAAAATAAACATGCTAACAAACAAGACAATTTCGGGTACTGAGAAGTGCTATAAAGAATTGTAGAGGAATTAAAACAGTTTTCACTTTTCCTAGATTCAGTCTTTACCTCTTTTCTTTCTTCTTTCTTCTTACATGTTGGTTTTTTTTTACTATCTGTTCTATCACTTTTCTATCTCCCCTTTCCTTGAACCTTAACTGGCGTTAGTTAATAGAAAACTGACAAGGCTTATAAAGATAGCTCTCAAAAGAACTGTTTCAACAGCTGCCAAAATAAGATTACAGCAGTGATCCTGAGAAAGAAGCATGAAAAGCCAAACATATCCCAACCGTTCCAACTGCCAAGTTTTGGAGCAGTTACAGATAACTCCAGCATCAGGCTGGAGGCTTCTCCTGACTCATGTAGCTGCAAGAGCTGACAAACCCAAGATCAGTGGGTCAGACATCAGGCTGCTGGCTCCTGGGCTGCATAGGCTGACTAATCCAAGATCAGCAGGTAAAGCGACAGGATACTGGCTTACAGGCTGTGGAGGCCTATGAATCCCAATATTGGCAGGCAATGGGGCAATCCGACGGCTCAAGTCCCAAGAAACAGAGGTCAGAGGATAATGAGCCGGATGCAGGATTCAGAGCAAGCATGCCTCATATGCATGTGAAAGCTGGACAATGAGTAAGGAAGACTGAAGAGGAACTGATGACTTTGAATTACGGTGTTGGTGAAGAATATTGAATATACCATGGACTGCCAGAAGAACGAACAAATTTGTCTTGGAAGAAATACAGCCAGAATGCTCCCCAGGCAAGTACCGGGCAGTGTTTTATTCTGTTGTACATAGGGTCCCTAAGAGTCAGAACCAACTCGATGCCACCTAACAACACCACTTAGGTAAAGAAAACTGCAACCGGAGACAACACCACAGTCACGTACCCTTCCTTTCAAATCGCCCTAAGACAACTCCGATCCTGCTTCAGCCCAGGGAGTTACCTAATTTTGAGGTGTTTCCTGAAGCACATCAGCTGAATAAAGCCTTAATCTCTGAGTCCTGTTGACTATTTTTTTTATTCTTTGACAGACTGTAAAAGAGATCATTTAAAGGAAAAGGGGCTTCTTTAGCTGGGGTGATGAGGGAAGATGTCTCTGAGGCCTCATCTGAATTGAGACCAAATGATGAGAAGGAAGATACCTTAATATAATTTAGGATAGAATGTTCTAAGTAGGAACTGCAAGTGCAAGTACTTGGAAATTGGTAGAAAGGAGAGAGTATGGATGAGGGTGAGTGAGTGAGGAGAGGAGCCTTGTGGGTTGGGAAGCACCTGGAGATTTTTGTTTTGTTTTGTTTGTTTGACCAGCTTTATTAAGATATACTTCACTCACCATACATTTCATCCATTTAAACTGTACAATTACGTATGCATTTGTATATACTCACAGAGTTGTGCAACATCACCATGACTTAATTTTAGAACATTTTGATTACCCCACAAATAACTTTGTATCCATCAGTAGTCACTCTCTATTCCCCACTCCCCCAAGTTGCTGGAAATCACTAATCTGCTTTCTAGAGAGTTTTTAGAGAGTTGGCTGTTCTGGACATTTAGTAAATGGAATCATACATTATGTGGTCTTTTGTGACTTCTTTCATTTGTTGTTGTTAGGTTCCATTGAGTTGTTCCAACTCATAGCAATCCTGTGTACAACAGAACGAAACACTGCCCTGCCCTGAGCCACCTTCACAATCATTGTAATGTTTGAGCCCATTGTTGCAGCCATTGTGTCAGTCCATCTCGTTGAGGGTCTTCCTCTTTTTTGCTGATGCTCTATCTTACCAAGCATGATGTCCTCTAGGGACTGGTCCCTCTTAATAACATGTCCAAAGTAAGAGAGACCAAGTCTCGCCATCCTTGCTTCTAAGGAGCATTCTGGCTGTACTTCTTCCAAGACAGATTTGTCTGTTCTTTTGGCAGTATCCCTTGCCACACCATAATTCAAAAGCATCAGTTTTTCTTCAGTCTTCTTTACTCATCTTCCAGCTTTCACATGCACATGAGGCAATTGAACATATGATGGCTTTGGTCAGGTGCACGTTAGTCCTTAAAGTGATGCCTTTGCTTTTTAACACTTCAGAGAGGCTTTTTCCAGCAGATTTACCCAATGCAATGCATCCTTTGATTTCTTGACTGCTACTTTCATGGGTGTTGATTGTGGATCCGAGTAAAATGAAATCCTTGACAACTTCAATTTTTTCTCCATTTATTATGATGTTCTTATTGGTCCACTTGTAAGGATTTTTGTTTTCTTTATGTTGAGGTGTAATCCATACTGGAGGCTGTAGTCTTTGATCTTCCATCAGTAAGTAGTTCAAGTCCTCTTCACTTTCAGCAAGCAAGGTTGTGTCATCTACATATTGCAGGTTGTTAATAAGTCTTTCTGCAATCCTGATGCCACGTTCTCCTTATAGTCCAGCTTCTCCGATTATTTGCTTAGCATACAGCTTGAATAAGTATGGTGAAAGGATACAACCCTGATGCGCATCTTTCCTGCCTTTAAGCCATGCAGTATCCCCTTGTTCTTTTTGAATGACTGCCTCAATCTATGTGTAGGTTCCTCAAGAGCACAATTAAGTATTCTGGAATTCCCATTCTTCGCAGTGTTATCCATAATTTGTTACGATCCGCACAGTCGAATGCCTTTGCTTTGTCAGTAAAACACAGGTAAGCATCTTTCTGGTATTCTCTGCTTTCAGCCAGGATCCATCTGACATCAGTAATGATATCCCTGGTTCCACATCCTCTTCTAAATCCTGCTTGAATTTATGGCAGTTCCCTGTTGATATACTACTGCAGCCGCTTTTGAGTAATCTTCAGTAAAATTTTACTTGTGTGTGTTATTAATGGTATTGTTCAATAATTTCCACATTCTGTTGGATCACCTTTCTTGGGAATAGGCATAAATATGGATCTTTTCCAGTCAGTTGGCCAGGTAGCCGTCTTCCAAGTTTCTTGGCATAGATGAGTGAGTACTTCTAGTGCTGCATCGGTTTGTTGAAGCATCTCAATTAGTATTCTGTGAATTCCCGGAGCCTTGTTTTTTGCCAATGTCTTCAGTGCAGCTTGGACTTCTTCCTTCAAGTACCAACAGTTCTTGATCATATGCTACATCCTGAAATGGTTGAACATCGACAAATTCTTTTTGGTACAGTGACTCTATATTCCTTTCATCTTCTTTTGATGCTTCTTGTGTCATTCAGTATTTTCCCCACAGAAGCCTTCAAGTCAAGGCTTGAATTTTTTCTACAGTTCTGTCAGCTTGAGAAATGCCAGACATGTTCTTCCCTTTCAGTTTTCTAACTCCAGGTCTTTGCACATGTCATTATAATACTTTACTTTGTGCTCTCAAGGTGCCCTTTGAAATCTTCTGTTCAGCTCTTTTGCTTCATCATTTCTTCCGTTTGCTTTAGCTGCTCTACATTCAAGAGCAAGTTTCAGAGTCTCTTCTGATATCCATTTTGGTATTTCCTTTCATGTTTGATGTCCTTGATGTCATTCCACAACCCGTCTGGTCTTTGGTCATTAGTGTCCAATGCATCAAATCTCTTCTTGAGATGGTCTCTAAATTCAGGTGGGATATACTCAAGGTCATACTTTGGCTCTTGTGGGCTTGTTCTAATTTTCTTCAGCTTCGACTTGAACTTGTATATGAGCAGTTGATGTTCTGTTCCACAGTCGGTCCCTGGCATTGTTCTAACTGATGATATTGAGCTTCTCCATTGTCTTTTTCTACAGATGTAGTCAATTTGATTTCTGTGTATTCAATCTAGTGAGGTCCACATGTATAGTAACTGTTTATGTTGTTGAAAAAAGGTATTTACAATGAATAAGTCATTGGTCTTGCAAAATTCTACCATGCAATCTCCAGCATTGTTTCTGTCACCAAGGCTATGTTATCCAACTACCGATCCTTTCTTGTTTCCAACTTTCACATTCCAATACCGGTAATTATCAATGCATCTTGATTGCATGTTTGATCAATTTCAGAGTGCAGAGTTGGGGAAAATCTTCAATTTCTTCATCTTTGGCCTTTGTGGTTGGTGCATAAATTTGAATAATAGTCGTATTAGCTGGTCTTCCTTGTAAGCATAAGGATGTTATTCCATCACTGATAGTGTTTCAGAAACCATGGTGGTGTAGTGGTTAAGAGCTTGGCTGCTAAACAAAAGGTTGGCTGTTCAAATCTACCAGGCACTCCTTGGAAATCCTATGGGGCAGTTATACTCTGTTCTACAGGGTCCCTATGAGTTGGAATGGACTCAATGGCAGCAAGTTTTTTGGTTAATAGTATTTTACTTCAGGATAGATCTTGAAATTTTCGTTTTGACAATGAAAACGACATTGTTCCTCGTTAATCTATCTTTACCAGCAGAGTTACCATATGATTGTCCAATTCGAAATGGCCAGTACCAGCCCATTTCAGCTCACTAATGCCTGGAATATCAATCTTTATGTGTTCCATTTCATTTTTGATGATTTCCAATTTTCCTAGATTCATACTTTGTACATTCCACGTTCCGATTATTAATGGATGTTTGCAGCTGTTTCGTCTTATTTTGAGTCGTGTCACATCAGCAGATGGAGGTCCCAAATGCTTGACTTCATCCACATCATTAGGATTGACTCTACTTTGAGGAGGCAGGTCTTCCCTACTTGTATTCTGAGTGCCTTCTAACCTGAGGGGCTCATCTTCCAGCACTGTATCAGACAATGTTGTGCTGCTATAAGGTTTTCACTGGCCAGTTTTTTTTTAAGAAGTAGATCACCAGGCCTTTCTTCCTAGTCTGTCTTAGTCTGGAAGCTCCACTGAAACCTTTCCACAATAGATGACTCTGCTGGTATTTGAAATACCGGTGACATAGCTTTTAGCATCACAGCAACACGCAAGCCACCACAGTAGGACAAACTAAAAGACAAGTGCTGGATCTGGGGTTTAGCACTTGAATTTTTCACTTGAAAGTTAAAAAATGACTTTTCAGGAAAACAGTGTTACTGAAAATGTAGCACCACTTGTTTTCTATTTACAAAACTTTAAAGTGCATTTATTTATTTTAACCACCTATAGCCATTTTTGTTTTTTTCACTTGAAAATCTTTTAGCAGAAACAGTGATATACAAAATCGACTTTTGTCATTACTCATCCTCATGACAATACCATACTTGCTGCTGAATAATAGTAATTAGGGTGGTGCTGGAGTGTAGACATTTTGCGTTTTGAGTTCGAGAATATTTTAGCTTTATCTGAGTTGCTTAGTTAACTCTATTTTGTTCAGTAGTTTAGGAAAATATCTAATATATGGGTTCTATGTAGTATAAATATTAAAAAGTTGCTTGTATTTACAAAGCTCTAAGATATTTTATAAGCACTCTGTCACCTTCATTTCATAGATAGATGAATGATGGAGACAATGGTGAGGGAATTTTATTCAGTTTTTCTGTTTTTAAACAAGTTCTGAGGTCAGCATACTTTTTCTGTAAAGGACAAGATAGTAAATATATTTTTTTAAATAATTTATTTTATATTGTTTTTGAGACTATACACAGCAGAACATACACCAATTCAACCATTTCTACATGTAAAATTCAGTGACATTGATTACATTCTTTGAGTTGTGCAACCATTCTCACCCTCTTTTTCTGAGTTGTTCTCCCCGATTAACATAAGCTTACTGCCCCCTAATTTTCCTATCTTTTAAATTATTGTTGTCAGTTTGATCCCATATAGATAAATCTTAAAAGCATATAATGCTCAAGGCAGACATTCTTCAGTAGTTAAGCTAAACTATTGTTTGGTTTAAAGAAGACTTCAAGGGATATTTTTGGTTTAATGTTTAAAGATTATCTCAGGGTAGTAGTTTCAGGAGTTTATCCATCCTCCATGGCTCCAGACTTCCATGAGAATTTGGAATTCTGTTCTGCATTTTCCCCCTTTTGATAAGGATTCGTCTATAGAATCTTTGATCAACATGTTCAATAATGGTAGATGGGCACCATCCAGTTCTTCTGGTCTTATGGCAGAGGAGGTAGTTGTTCATAGAGGCAATTAGCTGCATATTTGCTTCCTCCTCCTATTGCTGACTCTTCTTCTTCCTTTGTTGTTCCAGGCAAATAGAGACTGATTGTTGTATGGATGGCAGCTTGCAAGCTTTTAAGACCCCAGGCACTACCAACAAACTAGGAGGTAGTACAGAAGCACTAAACACATTATTAGGCAAATTAGCTTGGATGTCCCATGAAACCATGACCCTAAACCTCCAAACCAAGGAAACAAATCCTATGAGGTATTTGGCTGTACATAAGCAGACTCAGCAGCTACTCTTTTTTCTTTCTGTCATTGTGAATATATCTGTCATGCAACTTTTGCCAATTCAACTTTTAACAGGTGTACAGCTTATTGATGTTGTTAGGTGCTGTCAAGTTGGTTCCAACTCATAGCGACCCTATGTACAACAGAACGAAGCACTGCCCAGCCTGCACCATGCCCACAATCGCTGTTATGCTTGAGCCCATTGTTGCAGCCCCTGTGTTGATCCATCTCGTTGAGGGTCTTCCTCTTTTTCACTGGCCCTCTACTTTACCAAGCATGATATCCTTCTCCAGGGACTGATCCCTCCTGACAACATGTTCAAAGTATGTAAGACGTAGTCTCACCATCCTTGCTTCTAAGGGGCATTCTGTTTGTACTTCTTCCAAGACAGATTTGTTCATTCTTATGGTAATCTGTGGTATATTCAATATTCTTCGCCGATATCACAATTCAAAGGCTGTAATCCTTCTTTGGTCTTCCTTATTCATTGTCCAGCTTTTGCATGCATATGATGCAATTGAAAATACCATGGCTTTGGTCAGGCACACCTTAGTCTTCAGGGTGACATCTTTGCTTTTCAACACTTTAAAGAAGTCTTTTGCAGCAGATTTTCCCAATGCAATGCGTCTTTTAATTTCTTGACTGCTGCTTCCATGGGTGTTGATTGTGGATCCAAGTAAAATGAAATCCTTGACAACTTCCGTCTTTTCTCCATTTATCATGATGTTGCTTATCGGTCCAGTTGTGAAGATTTTTGTTTTCTTTATGTTGAGGTGTAATCCATACTGAAGGCTGTGGTCTCTGATCTTCATCAGTAAGTGCTTCAAGTCCTCTTCACTTTCAATAAGCAAGGTTGTGTCATCTGCTTAAAGCATGTTGTTAATGAGTCTTCCTCCAATCCTGATGCCCCGTTTTTCCTCATATGGTCCAGCTTCTCGGATTATTTGCTCAGCAAAGACTGAATAGGTATGGTAAAAGGATACAATCCTGATGCACACCTTTCCTGACTTTAAACCAGGAAGTAGTCCCTTGTTCTTTCTGAACAACTGCCTCTTGATCTATGTGTAGGTTCCTCATGAGCACAATTAGGTATTCTGGAATTCCCATTCTTCACAATGTTATCCATAATCTGTTTATGATCCACACAGTCGAATGCCTTTGCACAGTCAGTAAAACACAAGTAAATATCTTCCTGGTATTCTCTGCTTTCAGCCAAGATCCATCTGACATCAGCAGTGATATCCCTCGTTCCACATCCTTTTCTGAATCTGGCCTGAATTTCTGGTAGTTCCCTGTTGATATACTGCTGCAGCCGCTTTTGAATAATCTTCAGTAAAATTTTACTTGCGTGTGATGTTAATGATATTGCTCAATAATTTCCTCGTTCGGTTGGATCACCTTCCTTGGCAGTAGGCATAAATATGGATCTCTTCTAGTCAGTTGGCCAGATAGCTGTCTTCCAAATTTCTTGGCACTTCCAAGCACTGCATCTGTTTGTTGAAGTACCTCAATTGATACTCCGTCAGTTCCTGGAGACTTGTTTTTTGCCAATGCCTTCAATGTAGCTTGGACTTCTTCCTTCAGTACCATCAGTTCCTGATCATATGCTACCACTTGAAATGGTTGAAGGTCGACCACAATTCTTTTTGGTATAATGACTCTGTGTATTCCTTCCATCTCCTTCTGATGCTTCCTGTGTCATTTAATATTTTCCCCATAGAATCCTTCACTAGTGCAACTTGAGGCTTGAATTTTTCCTTCAGTTCTTTCAGCTTGAGAAATGCTGAGTGTGTTCTTCCCTTTTGGATATTAATAGCAGTTACAATAATTGGCTGGGCAACCCTACCCTTAATCTTAATCAGTGCAGTCTTTTCATCACTATAAACCTAAACTCAGTGCTCCATAAGCAATTAAAAAAAGAAGAAGAAGTTGCTGTTGAGTTGATTCCAACTCACAGTGACTGTATAGGTCAGAGTAGAACTGCTCCATAGGGTTTCCAAAGCTGTAATCCTTATGGAAGCAGACTGCCACATCTTTTCTGCAGAGCAACTGGTGAGTTCGAACTACTGGCCTTTCAGCTAACAGCTGAACACTTAACCACTGTGCCACCAGGGCTCATTTTAGCAATAACCCCTCCTGCTCTCTTTCCCTCCTTCCTGCCCTTGGTAACCATTAATAAACTTTGGTCTCTATACGTTTGCGTTTTCTTGTTTTTTTATATAAGTGAGGTCGTATGGTATTTGCCCTATTGTGATGGACTTACTTCACTCACCATAATGTCTTCAAGCTCCATCCATATTGTATTATATATCAAGACTTCATTTAGTCTTCATTTTTATTTATTCTTTTTAAGAAGTAATTTCTCATTATTGATATTCTCTATTTGATGAGAGATTGTCATTATACGTTCCTTTAATCTTTAAGCATGGTATCTGTGATGGTTAAGATTGTATGTCAACGTGGCTAGGCCATGATTCTCAGTGTTTTGGCAGTTGTATAACGTTGTGATCACTTCCCTGTTGAAATTTGATATGCAATCACCCCCATGATGGAATCTGCTGAGTGGTACTGGCGGAGGTGAAGCCTCTGGTGGCTCACTGCTCCCTCAGCCTTCATCTCTTCCCCCTCCGCCAGCTACTTCCTTCCAGCTCGCCTTGCCAAGGTTTTTGGCTTGTTCCAGACCCAGCATCTGCCTCTTGTCATCTCACCTTTGGTTCTTGGGACTTGAGCTAGCAGCTCACCTGTCGATCTTGGAATTCATCGCTCTTCACAGCCTGTGAGCAAGAGTCCTGTTCCCCAACCTGCTGATCTTGGGTTTGCCAGCCCCTGCAGCTATGTGAACCTTGAGGTCTTCTCTCATGATCGTCAGCCTTCACAGCCTGTGAGCGGGAGCTCTGCTCTCCGACCTGCTGACCTTGGGTTTGCCAGCTTCTGTGGCTGTTTAACTGGGAGAGGCCTCTACCCTGATCCATGGACTTGGGACATTTTAGCTTCTACAATCGCATGAGCTGTTTCCTTGATATAAATCTCTCTGTATATATATTTATGCCCTTTACTGGTTTTGCTTCTCTAGAGAACACAGCCTAAGACAGTATCCTTTACTTCTTTGAACATGTTATTATAATAGGAACTCTGAAGTCTTTGTCTGTTAGGTTCAACATCTGGGTCCCTTCAAAGACAATGTCTATTGCCTGCTTTCCACCTCCCACCCCCCATTTATGAATCACACTTTTTTGTTACTCTGCATATCTCATAATTTTTTTGTTGAAAATTGGACATTTGAGATAATATATTGTAGCAGTTTTGTATATTGGTCCCCCTCTCCCCAGGGCTGCTTGTTGTTGTTTGCTTGTTTATTTCTGTAATGACTTGGCTGGACTAATTTACTGAAGTCTATTTTCCCCACAGTGTGCAGTCTCTGATATTGCTTCTCAGAGTGTGCAGCCTTGGCCATGTGTACAGTCTCTCTGCCTTCCAGGGATGACTGTGGTTTTATCAGCACTGTCTTTGGCTATCCCTTTCCCTAGTCTCCCCATTAAGCTTCTGGCTGGTCTGACTTTATTGGTATTGCATGGTATTGTTAGCCTCCACTAATTGCTAACTCATTGCTCTTTTTTTTTTTTTTCCAATAATGACTAGGGCCTAAATTGCTCCATAGTTAGATCCAATTAAAACAGGCCCCTCTACAGGGGTAGTCTTTGAAGTTTGCTTATACCCCAGAGGGTTGTTTTCAGCTGTCTCTTTCTCTGGTTCTCTCTATTAAACTTCTATCTGGTCTATCATTTTTTTTGGTTGTTGTTGCTTAGTTTAACAGAGCTAAGAGCCTTCTCTTAATTTAACACCATCATAATTTCCAATGGTTGGACAACACTCTTAGGCATGAAATTCTCCACGTTCTCTTGTAAATAAAGGCAGTCCCTCAGGGGGAGGCTACAGAGCTCTCTCTGCTTACGGCTTCCCTTTTCCCCTGGGAAGCATCTCTATGCTATTGCACCAGAGTTGGGGGATGGAGACCATTGTCTACTTCTTCTGATGTGACACACCTACCTTGCTTCATGAGTTGGGCACTGGATGGGGATGATAGTCCCTGGTCCTCTCAGCTTGCTCCTCATGACATGAAACCTTCATTCTATGAGTGAGCTGGGGTGGAGGCAATTGGGACCCAATATTCTCACTCTATCATGCCTAGGATAAAATTTCTGCCCTGTAAATGAGGGGCTGGGTGTTGGAAGGGAGGACCAGTCCAGTGCCCTGCCTGGGATAGAGCTTCTGAAACATGTATTTGGGAATGGTAGTGACAGATGCTGGCTTCCTGCCCCTCCTAGGGTGAAACCATAATCCTAGATTGGGAGCTGGGGAGAAGGAGCGTCATCTTTTTGGCCATGCTACTGGGAGTAGAGCTTCTGTTACACTGAGCTGAGGGTAGGGGTGGGATCACATAGTACTCAAATGCCACAGACTGTCGCTGTTCTTATTGAGGTTTACTAAATTTTCTTGAAAATGTTTTTCGACTTGCTATATGCTCCTAGGACAATTTCTAGAGACTTTAAATGATTGTTTTTCATAATTTTCACTAGGTAAATGTTTGTATCGTTGGGGAAAGACTCTTTACTGCCATTCCAGGAGTGGTTGCCCTGAAAGTTTTTATTTCTGCCTACATTTTAGTATAAAAAGTTTAAACAAACCTCAAAGTTGAAGAATTTCATAATGAACATTCATATTTCTGTCACTGTCATGGTTTGAATTATGTCCCCCAGAAAATGTGTATACCAATTTGGCTGGGCCACAATTCCCAGAATTGTGTGGTTGTCCTCCATTTTGTGATTGTAATTTTATGTTGAAGAGGATTAGGGTGGGATTGTAACAGCACCCTTACCCAGGTCACATCCCTGATCCAATGTAAAGGGAGTTTCCCTGGGGTGTGGCCTGCACCACCTTTTATCTCTCAAGACATAAAAGGAAAGGGAAGCAAGCAGAGAGTTGGGAACCTCATACCATCAAGAAAGCAGTCCTGGGAGCAGAGCACATCCTTTGGACCAGGGTCCCTGTGCAGAGAAGCTCCAAGTCCAGGGGAACACTGATGAGAAGGCTGAGAGAGAGAAAGCCTTCCCCTGGAGCTGACACCCTGAATTTGGACTTTTAGCCTACTTTGCTGTGAGGAAATAAACTTCTCTTTGTTAAAACCATCCACTTGTGGTATTTCTGTTATAGCAGCACCAGATGACTAAGACAGTCACCTAGATTCTACTGCTAACATTTTGTTATACTTGTTTTATCATATATTAACCCATCTATCCACCCTTCGATCCAGTATATTTTTGGATGCATTTCAAAGTAAGTTGCAGACATCAGTAACTAACCCTAAATACTCAAGCATGTATATTGTTGTACATGAACTAGAATTCAATATTTGTTTGCAGTTTTTTAAAGTAAAATTAGCATACAATGAAGTGCATAAATCTTAAGTGTACATTCACTGAGTTTTAACAAATTCATGCACTTGTGTAACCCAGACCCTGTGAGAATATGGACCGTTTCCATAACCACAGAAAATTCCCTCCTTTCCTTTCGCCACCAATCACCATTCCCCACTCTCTGTTGTGCTTTTTTTTTTTTCCTACCATATATTTTTTCCTGTTCTAGAACTGTGTATAAATGGAATCATATACTATGAACTCTTTTGTGTAAGACTTTTTTTTTACTTAGCCTAATGCTTTAGGAGACATCTGTACTATTGCATGTATCAGTAGTTCATTCATTTTTATGGCTGAATAGTATTTACCAATTTCTTTATCCATTCTCTGACAGTCACCTGTGCTATTTCTTTTTTTTTTAAACTTTTTTTTTATTGTTGTAGTTTAAATGAAGTTTACATTTCAACTTAGTCACTCATAAAAAATTTATACATACATTGTTATGTAACCCTAACTGCTCTCCCCATACTACGACAGCACGCGCCCCCTTTCCACCCATTTCCCCATGTCCATTCAACCAGCTCCTAACCCTCTCTGCCTTCCCATTTCACCTCCAGACAGAAGCTGCCCATTTAGTCTCTTATATCTACTTAAACTAAGAGGCACACTCCTCACGAGTATCACTTTATGTCCCACAGTCCAGTCCAATCCCAGTCTGAAGAGTTGGCCTTGGAAATTGTTTTAGTTCTGGGCTGATAGAGAATGCAGGGGCCATGCTTTCCGGGGTTCCTCCAGTCTCAGTCAGACCATTAAGTCTGGTCTTCTTACTAGAATTTGAGTTCTGCACCCTACCTTTCTCCTGCTCCATCCGGGACTCTCTGTTGTGTTCCCTGTCAGGGTGGTCATTGGTGGTAGCTGGACACCATCTAGTTCTTCTGGTCTCAGGCTGATGAAGTCTCTGGTTTATGTGGCCTTTGCTGTCTCTTGGGCTACTACTTTCCTTGTGTCTTTGGTGTTCTTCATTCTCCTTTACTCCAGGTGGTTGGGACCAATTGATGCATCTTAGATGGCCGCTTGCAAGCTTTGAAGACCCCAGACGCCACTCATCAAAGTAGGATGCAGAACATTTTCTTAATAAGCTTTGTTATGCCAACTGACCTAGATGTCCCCTGAAAGCATGGTCCCCAGACCCTTACCCCTGCTACTCTGTCCCTCCAAGTGTTTGATTGTATTCAGGAAACTTCTTAGCTTTGGTTTAGTCCAGTTGTGCTGACTTCCCCTGTAGTGTGTGCTGTCCTTCCCTTCACCTAAGATAATTCTTGTCTACTGTCTAGCTAGTAAATAACGCTCACCCTCCCTCCCACCCTCGTAACCATCAAAGAATGTTTTCTTCTGTGTTTAAAGCTTTTCTTGAGTTCTTATAATAGTGGTCTTATACAGTATTTGTCCTTCTGTGACTGACTAAATTCACTCAGCATAATGAGTTCCAGCTTCTGCCATGTTATAAGATGTTTCATGGCTTCATCGTTGTTCTTTATTGTTGTGTATTATTCCATTCTGTGGATATACCATAATTGTTTATCCATTTGTCCATTGATGGGCACCTGGGTTATTTCCATCTTTTTGCTCTTGTGAACAGTGCTGCAATGAACATGGGTGTGCATATATCTATTTGTGTGAAGGCTCTTATTTCTCTAGGATGTATTCCAAGGAGCAGGATAGCTGGATCGTATGGTACTTCTATTTCTAGCTTTTTAAGGAAGCGCCAAATCGATTTCCAAAGTGGTTGCACCATTTTACGTTTGCAGCAACAGTGCATAAGCATTCCAGTCTCTCCACAACCTCTCCAGCATTTATTATTTTGTGTTTTTCAGATTAGTGCTAGCCTTGTTGGGGTGAGATGATATCTTGTTGTAGTTTTGATCTGTATTTCTCTAATGGCTAATGATCGTGAGCATTTCTTCAAGTGTCTTTCAGCTGCCTGAATGTTTTCTTTGGCAAAGTGTCTGTTCATATCCTTTGCCAATTTTTTAATTGGGTAATTTGTCTTTTTGTTGTTGAGGTTTTGCAGTATCTTGTAGATTTTAGAGATTAGGCCCTGATCGGACTGGTTGTAGCCAAAATTTTTTTTCCCAGTCTGTAGGTTTGCTTTTGACTCTTTTGGTGAAGTCTTTTGAAGAGCAGAAGTGTTTGATTTGTAGGAGCTCCTGTTTATCTGGTCTCTCTTCTGGTGCTTGTGCATTGTTACTTATGGTTCATATTGTGTTTATGCCATGTATTAGGGCTCCTAGCATTGTCCCTATATTTTCTTCATGATCTTTATCATTTTTGATTTTATATTTTAAGTCTTTGATCCATTTTGAGTTAGTTTTTGTGTATGGTGTGAGGTATGGGTCTTGTTTCAGTTTTTTGCAGATGGATATCCAGTTATGCCAGCACCATTTGTTAAAGAGACTGTCTTTTCCCCAATTAATGGACTTTGGGCCTTTGTCAAATATCACCTGCTCATAGGTGGGTGAATTTATGTCTGGATTCTCAATTCTGTTCCACTGGTCTATGTATCTGTTGTTGTACCAGTACCAGACTGTTTTGACTACTGTGGTGGCGATATAATAGGTTCTAAAATTGGGTAGTGTGAGGACTCCCACTTTGTTACTTTTCTTGAGTAATGCTTTATTTATTCAGGGCCTCTTCCGTTTCCATATGAAGTTGGTGATTTGTTTCTCCATCTCCTTAAAAAATGCCGGTGGAATTTGGATCAGGATGCATTGTGTCTGTAGATTGCTTTGGGTAGAATTGACATTTTCACTATGTTGAGTCTACCTATCTATGAGCAAGGTGTATTTTTCCACTTTGCAGGTCTCTTTTAGTTTCTTGCAGTAGTGTCTTGTAGTTTTCCCTGTATAGATCTTTTACATCTCTGGTTAGATTTATTCCTAGGTATTTTATCTTCTTGGGGGCTATTGTAAATGGTATTGATATGGTAATTTCCTCTTCGAGGTTCTCTTTGTTGGTGTAAAGGAATCCAACTGATTTTTGTATGTTTATCTTGTATCCTGATACTTTGCTGAAATCTTCTATTAGTTCCAGTAGTTTTCTTGTGGATTGTTCGGGGTTTCCAGTGTTTAAGATCATATCATCGGCAAACAGAGATACTTTGATTTCTTCCCTACCAATCTGGATGCCCTTTATTTCTTTTGCTAGCCTAATTAATCTGGCTAGGACCTCCAGCACAATGTTGAATGAGAGTGGTGATAGAGGGCATCGTTGTCTGGTTCCTGTTCTCAAGGGGAATGCTTTCAAAGTCTCTCCACTCAGGATGATGTTGGCTGTTGGCTTTGTATAAATGCCGTTAATTATGTTGAGGAATTTCCCTTTTATTCCTATTTTGTTGAGAGTTTTTGTTATGAATGGGTGTTGGACTTAGTCGAATGCAGTTTCTGCATCAATTGATAAGATCATGTGGTTCTTGTCTTTTATTTATCTGATGGATTACATTGATTGTTTTTCTAATGTTAAACCATCCCTGCATACCTAGTATAAATCCCACTTGATATGGTGAATTATTTTTTTGATATGTTGCTGAATTCTATTGGCTAGAATTTTGTTGAGGATTTTTGCATCAATGTTCATGATGGATATTGGTGTGTCATTTTCTTTTTTTGTGGTGTCTTTCCCTGGTTTTGGTATCACGGTCATGCTGGCTTCATAGAATGAGTTTGGGAGTATTCCATCCTTTTCTATGCTCTGAAATACCTTTAGTAGTGATGGTGTTAACTCTTCCCTGAAACTTTGGTAGAATTCTCCAGTGAAGCCATCTGGGCCAGGGCTTTTTTTTGTTGGGAGTTTTTAAATTACCTTTTCAATCTCTTCTTTTGTTATGGGTTTATTTAGTTGTTCTACCTCTGTTTTCGTTAGTTTAGGTAGGTAGTGAGTTTCTAGAAATTTGTCTATTTCCTCTAGGTTTTCAAATTTGTTAGAGTACAGTTTTTCATAGTATTCTGTTATGATTCTTTTAATTTCAGTTGGGTCTGTTGTGATATCACCCAGCTCATTTTTTATACAGGTTATCTGCTTCCTCTCCTGATTTTCTTTTGTCAGTTAGGCCAGTGGTTTATCAATTTTGTTGATCTTTTCAAAGAACCAGCTTTTGGTCTCACTAACTCTTTCAGTTGTTTTTCTATTCTCTGTTTCATTTAATTCTGCTCTGAGTCTTACTATTTCCTTTCTTCTGGCGCCTGAGGGCTTCTTTTGCTGCTGCCTTTCTACTTGTTCCAGTTGTAGGGTTGATGTTTTGATTAATGGCCCTTTCTTCTTTTTGGATGTGTGCATTTTTTGCTATAAGCTGACCTCTGATCATCGCTTTTGCTGTGTCCCAAAGGTTCTAGTAGAATGTGTTTTCATTCTTGTTTGATTCTATGAATTTCTTTATACCATCCTTAATTTCTTCTGTAACCCAGTAGTTTTAGAGCAAGGTGTTGTTCAGTTTCTGTGTATTTAATTTTTTTTCCTCTTTGTTTTGTTGATTTCTACTTTTATGGCTTTATGGTCAGAAAAGATGCTTTGTAATATTTCGATGCTTTGGATTTTGTTAAGGCTTGCCTTATGGCCTAATATGTGGTCTATTCTGGAGAATGTTCCATGTGCATTGGAAAAGAAAGTATACTTGGCTGCTGTTGGGTGGAGTGTTCAGTATATGTCCCTGAGATCAAGTTGGTTGATTGTAGCATTTAGCTCTTCCGTGTCTTTGTTGAGCTTCTTTCTGGATGTTCTGTCCTTCACCGAAAGTGGTGTGTTGAAGTCTCCTACTACTATTGTGGAGCTGTCTATCTCTCTTTTCAGTGCTGATAGAGTTTGTTTTATGTATTTTGGAGCCCTGTCATTGGGTGCATAAATATTTATTATGGTTATGTCCTCCTGGTGTACTGACCCTTTAATCATTATATAGTGTCCTTCCTTATCCTTTGTGGTGGATTTTAGTTTAAAGTCTATTTTGTCAGAGATTAATATTGCCACTCCTGCTGTTTTTTGAGTGTTGTTTGCTTAATGTATTTTTTCCATCCTTTGAGTTTTCGCTTGTTTCTGTCTTTAAGTCTAAGGTGTGTCTCCTGTAGGCAGCATATAGACGAATCCTAATTTTTTATCCTATCTGCTACTCTCTGTTTCTTTATTGGTGTGTTTAGTCTATTTACATTCAGCACAATTATTGATAGGTATGAGTTTAGTGCTGTCATTTTGATGTCTTTTTTTGTGTGTTGTTCACAGTTTCTTTGTTCCCCTTAATTTTCTGTGCTAAGTCATTTTTCTTTATGTATTTTCTTTTCATCTTTTTCATTGTTGTTGATTTTGTGTTTGGTGAGACTTTATATTTTTCTAGTTTTTTATTTTGATGTGTAGGATTGTTTCCTTTGTGGTTACCTTAATATTTACTCCCATTTTTCTAAGTTTATACCAGTCTTTTATTTATATTGCTTTGACTTCCCCTCCATATGAAAAATCTATGTGTACATTTTTTAGTCTCTCTTTTTTGTTTTAATATTGTCCTTGTTTACATATTGTTATCTCTGTTTCCCTATTTTCAGTGTTTTAACTTTGAGGTATTTTTGTGACTTCCCTGTCTGAGTCAATATCTGTCCTGTGTTCTAGTCTTGCGTTGTTATCTGATGTTATTGATTTTCTAATGGGAGGACTCCCTTTAGTATTTCCTGTAATTTTGGTTTGGTTTTTGCAAATTTCCTAAACTTCTGTTTATCTGGAAATGCCCTAATTTCACCATATTTGAGAGACAGTTTTACTGGATATACAATTTTTGGCTGGTAGTTGTTTTCCTTCAAGGCTTTATATATGTTATTCCATTGCCTTCTTGCCTGCGTGGTTTCTGCTGAGTAGTCTGAGCTTATTCTAATTGATTCTCCTTTGTAGACAACTTTTCATTTATCCCTAGCTGCTCTTAAAATTCTCTATCTTTGGTTTTGGCAAATTTGATTATAATATGTCTTCGTGACTTTCTTTTGGGATCTACCTTATGTGGGGTTCAATGAGCATCTTGGATAGTTATCTTCTCATCTTTCGTGATATCAGGGAAGTTTTCTGTCAAAAAATATTCAACAATTCTCTCTGTATTTTCTGTTATCCATCCCCATTCTGGTACTCCAATCACTCTAGGTTATTTCTCTTGATAGAGTCCCCCAGAACTCAGAGTTTCTTCATTTTTTAAATCTTTTATCTGATTTTTCCTGAAATAAGTTGGTGTCAAGTGCTTTATCTTTAATGCAACTTGACTTCTATTGCCTCCATTCTGCTCCTGTGACTTTCTGTTGAGTTGTCTAATTCCAAAATTTTATTTTTAATCTTCTGGATTTCTGATTGTTGTCTCTATGGATTCTTGCAGCCTATTAAATTTGTTATTATGCTCTTGAATACCTTTTTTAAGTTCCACTACTACTTTGTATGTTCTTTGGTTCTCTCTATGTTTTGATGAATTTACTTTCTAATTTCTTTAAGAGTTCTGTATATTAATCTTTTGTATTCTACCTTTGGTAATTCCAATAAATTCTCTTCCTCCAAAGAATTTATTGATTCTTTATTTTGGGAGTTTGCTGAAGCCATCATGGACTGCCTCTTTTTGTGATTTGATATTGACTGTTGTCTCCAAGTTATCAATAAGTTATTATAATTTTATTTTATGTATTTTTAGTGTGTCCTAGCTTCTTGTTTTGATATGCCCAAATAGGCTGCTCGTGTGCACTAGTTTGATTATTTGAGTCTTTGAAGCTGTAACGTCCTGTCACCAGGTAGTTAGTTCTGCAACTAAGTATGTGCACCTAGGAGTCCATTAATTTTTCCTGTATGGATTCAGCTCAGGTGTCCAAGCAGTCAGTCACCAAGTGTGTGGTGCAGGCTCTCACCTACAGTCTTAGAGAGGTGTGGGTGATTGGTGTAGGCATAGGTGTCTGCTGCAGTAGGGGGTCACACGCTGAGCAAGGCAGGGTGCTACGGCTGCCCCTGAGTGTCTGAAAGGAAAGCATGTCCCTGTTCCCTAGAGCGAGTAGATATGTGAGTTCTGCAGCCGGACTATGAGCACCCTACTCTGTTGGCTGTAAAGACTTGGGGGCACCACTTATTCTTGGACCCCCGTAGCAGGTGGCTAGGTGGTGTGGGTGGAGCCACCAGTCCTCAAGCCCTTGATGCAGACGGGTAAGGTGCCTGCTTAAAGGGCAGAGAAGTCTCAAGCATCACAAATCTGCCACTGCACAACTGAAACAGTTGAAGTTAGACTTCAGGTGTTTACCCTGTTGTACTGTAGTAGTGAGGGCTTACGCTGTTGAGATGGGTCCACACAAGTCTATACAGGGGTGGAAGGCACTCAAAGTCTGTGGAGCCCTTATGCTTGTGCCTAGGCAAAGGAGCTGTGCCAACCCTGAGTTCCTGGCTTAGGGGAGCCAGTAGCTTATTTTTTCCCTGTTTGTTAATTTGTTCCCTCTCCAAGGCCAGGAGAATTGGTCAGGGCACCTTATGGGATCTACCTCTGGCCCAGGGGACTCAGACATCTGTGAAGCTGGCCAGACTGGTGCAGAGCAGGAAGGGAGAAAGTAAATGGGAGAGAGGTTTTTCCCAAATGGGTTTTTTTTTTTTTTTAAATCCCCGCTAAAGGCCACACACGTACTTATCTTTAGCCACTTGGGTGCTGCTTTTCACCGGTTTGGAGTATCCAAGCAGAATCTCTGCTGCCAGATCTCTCTCGATGTAGAAACTGTCTCCCAAGCAAGCACGCGGAGATGTATGCCTGCCTCACTGTGCACTCCGAGCTGGGCCAGGCTGAAGAGCTGCGGCTCCCACTGAGTCAGGTCTGGCAGCTCCTCACTTCTTCTGAACCGTCTCCCTCTCCCTCCGCCACTCAGTCCAATTCCTCAGCTTTGCCTTGTTCAGGGCTCCTAGATATTCATATCCAATCAAATCACCTGTTTTTTCAGGTCTTTGTTGTAAGAGGGATATAGGAAGCCATCTGACTACTCCACCATCATGACCCCGCCTCCACCTGGGCTATTTCTAATGGAGACTTTTTGGCAGAGAATAGACAATCTAATTTACCTTGTATATAGGTCATTCCAGATGGTAAATGGAGAGCTAGGGCAAAGGGAGACAAGAGATCAGTTAGGAGGCTCTTGTAGCAGTTCAGGTGAGATTTGAAGTTGGCTTGGATGAACACTGTAGCAGTGGAAATGGTGATAGGTAGTCTAATTTAGGATATGTTTCAGAAGTCAAGCTGACAAGATTTGCTGATGGATAGGATATTCAAGATGAGGGAAAAGAAAGACTCAAAAATGACGCCATTCCCCTAAGCAGTTTCATTTAACTGTACCTTGCAGTTTCAGTGCCATTTTGAGGGTGGACAGGCAGTAAAAAACAAATCACCTACAAAAACAAAAGAAATGAAAAAAAAAAAAATCCACAAACAAAATTAACTCAGCACAAGAGAGTAAGAAGAACAAAGAAAACGTCAGCACCACAAAAAAAGCACTACAAAATGACAGCAACAAACTCACATGTATCAGTAATTACACTGACTGTAAATGGACTCAATGCACCCATAAAGAGACGGAGAGTGACAGAATGGATAAGAAAACAGGATCCAACAATATACTGTCTACAAGAGACACACCTTAGAAACAAAGATGTGAATTTATTAAAAGTCAAAGGTTGGAAAAAATGTATCAAGCTAACAGCTACCAAAAAAGAGCAGGAGTGGCAATACTAATCTCAGATAAAATAGACTTTAAAACAAAATCCACCAAAAAAGACAAAGAAGGACACTATATAAATGATTAAGGGGACGATCCATCATGAAGACAAAACCGTAATAAACATCTACACACCCAATGACAGGGCTCCGAAATACATAAAACAAACTCTAACAACACTGAAAAGAGAAATTGACAGTTCCACAATAATAGTAGGAGACTTCAACACACCACTGTCAGTAAAGGACAGAACAACTAAGAAGAAACTCAGCAAAGATACAGAAGACCTAAAGGGCACAATCAGCCAACTTGACCTCATAGACATATATAGAACACTCCATCCAACCGCTGCAAAGTACACATTCTTTTCCAATGCACATGGAATGTTCTCCAGAATAGACCACATCTTAGGCCACAGAGCAATCCTCAACAAGATCCAAAACATTGAGATAATTCAAAGTATCTTCTCTGACCACAATGCCATCAAGGTAGAAATTAACAGAAAGAGCAAGGAAGAAGAATCAATTATATGGAAACTTACTAATACCCTGCTTACACATCACTGGGTAATAGAAGAAATCAGAGATGGAATCAAAAAATTCCTAGAATCAAATGAGAATGAAAACACATCATACCAAAACCTTTGGGACACAGCAAAGGCAGTCCTCAGAGGACAATTTATAGCAATAGATGCACATATCAAAAAAGAAGAAAGGGACAAAATCAAAACATTAACTACAGAACTCAAACAAATAGAAAGAGAACAGCAAAAAAAGCCCACAACCACCGGAAGAGAGGAAATAGTAAAGATCAGAGCAGAAATAAATGAAATAGAGAACAGAAAAACAATAGAAAGAATCAACAAAACCAAAAGTTGGTTCTTTGAAAGAATCAACAAAATCGACAAACCACTGGCCAGAATGACAAAAGAAAAACAGGAGAGGACACAAATAACCCAAATAAAAAATGAAATGGGGGCCATTACAACAGAGCCAACTGAAATAAAAAGGATTATAACAGAATATTATGAAAAACTATACTCCAACAGATTTGAAAACCTAGAGGAAATGGATAAATTTCTAGAAACACACAGCCTACCCAAACTACAACAAAGTGATGTTGAAAATCTGAACAGACCCATAACAAGAGAAGAGATTGAAAAGGTAATAAAAAATACTCCCAAGCAAAAAAAGCCCTGGCCCAGATGGCTTCACTGGAGAATTCTAGAAAACATTTACAGAAGAGCTTGTACCAGTACCACTCAAGCTATTTTAGAGCATAGAAAAGGAAGCAACACTTCCAGATTCATTCTATGAAGCCAGCATAAAGCTGATACCAAAACCTGGCAAAGACGTCACGAAAAAAGAAAATTACAGACCAATATCTCTCATGAATATAGATGCAAAAATTCTGAACAAAATTCTAGCCAATATAATTCAACATCATATAAAAAAAAAAAAAAATAATACACCACGACCAAGTAGGATTCATACCAGGATGCAAGGGTGGTTCAACATTAGAAAATCAATCAATGTAATCCACCACATAAATAAAAGGAAAGAAAAGAATCACATGATCATCTCAATTGATGCAGAAAAGGCATTTGACAAAGTCCAACACCCGTTCCTGATAAAAACTCTCAATAAAATAGGTATAGAAGGGAAATTTCTCAACATAATAAAGGGCATCTATGCAAAACTAACGGCCAACATCATTCTTAATGGAGAGAGGCTGAAAACATTCCCCTTGAAAACAGGAACAAGACAAGGATGCCCTTTATCACCACTCCTATTTAACATAGTGCTGGAAGTTCTAGCTAGAGCAATAAGGCAAGAAAAAGAAATAAAGGGCATCCAAATTGGTAATGAAGAAGTTAAACTGCCCCTGTTTGCAGATGATATGATACTATACATAGAAAACTCTAAAGACTCCACGAGAAATCTACTGGAACTAATAGAAAGATTCAGCAGAGTAGCAGGATACAAGATAAACATTCAAAAATCAGTTGGATTCCTATACACCAATAAGGAGAACAATGAAAAGGAAATCAGGAAAACAATACCATTTATAATAGCCACTAAAAAGATAAAATACTTAGGAATAAATCTAACCAGGGATGTAAAAGACCTATACAAAGAAAACTACAAAACACTTCTGCATGAAACCCAAAGGGATCTACATAAATGGAAAAACATACCACGCTTATGGATAGGTAGACTCAACATTGTGAAAATGACAATTCTACCCAAAGCAATTTACAAATACAACGCAATCCTGATCCAAATACCAACATTCTTCAAAGAGGTGGAAAAGCTAACCATTAACTTTATATGGAAAGGGAAGAATCCCCGAATAAGTAAAGCACTACCGAAGAAGAAGAATAAAGTTGGAGGACTCACACTACCTGACTTGAGAACCTACTATACAGCTGCAGTACTCAAAACAGCCTGGTACTGGTACAACAACAGAGACATTGACCAATGGAACAGAATTGAGAACTCAGATGTAAATCCATCCACCTACGGTCACCTGATCTTTGACAAGGGCCCAAAGTCCATCAAATGGGGAAAAGACAGTCTTTTTAACAAATGGTGCTGGCAAAACTGGATATCCATCTGCAAAAAATTGAAACAGGACCCATACCTCACGCCATATACAAAAACTACTTCAAAATGGATCAAAGACCTGAATATAAAGCCTAAAACTATAAAGTTCATAGAAGAAAAAATAGGACCAACGCTACAGGCCTTAATACACAGCATTAACGGGATATAAACCATAACCATCAATGCACAAACCCTAAAAGATTAGCTAGATAACTGGGTTCTTCTAAACATCAAACACCTACGCTCTTCGAAAGAGTTCACCAAAAGAGTAAAAAGAGAACCTACAGACTGGGAAAAAATTTTTGGACAGTACAATTCAGACAAAGGCCTAATCTCCATAATCTACAAGAAAATCCAACACCTCTACAACAAAAAGACAAATAATCCTATTAAAAAATGGGCAAAGGAAATGAACAGACACTTCACCAAAGAAGACATTGAAATGGCCAACAGACACATGAGGGAATGCTCGTGTTCACTAGCCGTTAGAGAAATGCAAATTAAAACCACCATGAGATACCATCTCACCCTGGCATTATTGGTATGAATCAAAAACACTGGAAATAACAAATGTTGGAGGGGCTGTGGGACGATCGGAACTCTTATGCACTGCTGGTGGGAATGCAAAATGATACAACCATTTTGGAAAATGATATGGCGCTTCCTCAGAAAGCTAGAAATAGACATACCATTCGATCCAGCAATCCCACTCCTAGGAATATATCCTAGAGAAATAAGAGTCATCACTCGAATAGACATATGTAGACCTATGTTCATGGCAGCATTGTTCACAATAGCAAAATGATGGAAACAACCTAGATGCCCATCAACAGATGAATGGATAAACAAACTATGGTACATATACACAATGGAGTACTATGCAACGAGAAAGAACAACAACGAATCTGTGAAGCATCTCATAACGTGGATGAAACTGGAGGAAATTATGCTGAGTGAAATAAGTCAATCACAAAAGGACAAATATTGTATGAGACCTCTATTGTAAAAACCCATGAAAAAGTTCACACACAAAATGTAACAATCTTTGTTGGTTACCAGGGATGGGCGGGGTCGGGGGGAAATCCTAAATAGGCAATAGATAAGTGGTATCTTTGGTGAAGGGTGAGACAGTACACAATACTGGGGAAACCAGCACAATTTGTACAAGGAAAGGTCATGGAAGCTCCATAGACACATCCAAACTCCCTGAGGGACTGAATTGCTGGGTGGAGGGCTGTGGGGACCATGGTCTCATGGAACATCTAGCTCAGTTGGCATAACACAGTTTATAAAGACAATGTTCTACATTCTACCTTGGTGAGTAGCGTCTGGGGTCTTAAAAGCCTGTGAGCAGCCATCTAAGATACTCCACTGGTCTCATCCCTTCGGGAGCAGGGAGAATGAAGAGAACAGGATACAAGGAAAAGATTAGGCCGAGGGACTAATGGACCACAGCTACCAAGGCCTCCACCAGACTGAGTCCAGTACAGCTAGATGGTGCCTGGCTACCACCAGTGACTACTCTGACCAGGATCACAACAGAGGGTTCTGGACAGAGCTAGAGAAGGATGTAGAACAAAATTCTAACTCACTAAAAAAGACCAGATTTACTCTCCCAAAGGAGACTGGAGAAACCCGGAGAGTATGGCCCCCAGACACCCTTTTAGCTCAGTGGTGAAGTCATCTCTGAGGTTCACCGTTCAGTCGGGGAGTGGACAGCCCCATAAAACCAAATGGGACTAATGAGGTACAGCAGTGCAGGGACAAGGGCCAGAAGGCAGAAGGGGACAGGAAAGCTGGTGATAGGGAACCCAAGATGAGTAAGGATAGTGTTGATGTGTTGTGAGGTTGTTAACCATTGTCATAAGGCAACATGTGTACTAACTGTTAAATGAGAAACTATTTTGTTCTGTAAGCCTTCATCTAAAGTGAGAATAGCAGCACAATTGGAAGAGCGTAGTTGATGTCACTGAACTGTGCATGTAGAAATTTTTGAAATGGTGTCTCTTTGGCTATGTATATTTTCACCAAAAAAAAAAAAAAAAAAAAAGGTCAAGAAGGGAGAGCATTGACGTGTTGTGGGGTTGTTAACCAATTAACCAATGCCATAAAACAATATGTGTACTACTGTTTCTTGAGAAACTATTCGTTCTGTAAGCCTTCACCTGAAGTACAATAGAACAATAAAATAAAATAAACAGTAACACGCATGTGGGGGTGGTGGTGAAACCAGTAACTTTCTGTTTGGAGATTTGGCTAATAGCCAGATTGTAAAGCAATCAGTCAGCAAATATTTGCCAAATGCTTCCTTGTGGCATAAGATTGATTAGCCCATATGTTACGCCATATTAACACTACACCTCTTTAGAAAATCAACATAACTTCCAGCTTCTCTTCCCACAATAAGCTCCAGTATTAAAAATACAAGTCAACTTAATTTTTTAATTTTTGCTTCATCCCCCACCTTCCATCTCACTTGACCCAGCACTTCTGTACTGTTGTCTCCAATATTCACCTTTCCTTATTTCTCTCAAATAGGAAACTTTTAAATGTTGGATCCTTCTTATCTGAATCATTAAACATGGCACATCTCAGGATAGAAGTTTCTGTCATTGGTTAAATGTGCCTTTTTCCTAAATATTACATAAAGTATGAGTCTTCCATATATAATGCAGATAAGGTCAATGTCTTCATTCATTAAAAAAAAATTTAAACTGCCTACTATGTGCCAGGCATTGGCTATACCACAGTGAATAGGCAAAGCTTCGAATTTGCATTTCTAACAAGTTTCCTGCTGAGAATATGCATTTCTAACAGGTTCCCAGGTGATGCTAATGCTGCTGGTTAGGGATCAATTCTGAGAACCTCTAATAGAGCAGTGGTTCTCAACAGTTTTTTATACATAAGAATCACCTGGTATGCAGGGATAGTTCAACATCAGAAAAATAATCAATGTAATCCATCACATTAATAAAACAAAAGATAAGAACCACTTGATCGTATCAATCGATGCAGAAAAGGCATTCAGCAAAATCCAACACCCATTCAACAAAATAGCAATAGAAGGGAAATTCCTCAACATAATTAATGGCATTTATACAAAGCCAACAGCCAACATCATCCTAGATGGAGAGACTTTGAAAGCATTCCCCTTGAGAATGGGAACCAGACAAGGATGCCCTTTATCACCACTTTTATTTAACATTGTACTGGAGGTCCTAGCCAGAGTAGTTGAGCTAGAAAAAGAAATAAAGGGCACCCAAATTGGTAGGGAAGACGTCAAAGTATCTGTATTTGCAGATGATATGATCTTATACACAGAAAACCCCAAACAATCCACAAGAAAACTACTGGAACTAATAGAAGATTTCAGCAAAGTATCAGGATACAAGATAAACATACAAAAATCAGTTGGGTTCCTCTACACCAACAAAGAGAATGTCAAAGAGGAAATCACAAAATCAATACCATTTACAATAGCCCCTAAGAAAATAAAATACTTAGGAATAAATCTAACCAGAGACGTAAAAAACCTATACAAAGAAAACTACAAGACACCACCGTAAGAAACCAAAAGAGGCCTGCATAAGTGGAAAAACATACCTTGCTCATGGATAGGAAGACTCAACTTTGTGAAAATGTCATTTCTACCCAAAGCAATCTACAGAGACAATGCAATCCTGATCCAAATTCCAACAACGTTTTTTAAGGAGATGGAGAAACATATCACCAACTTCATATGGAAAGGGAAGAGGTCCTGGATAAGTAAAGCATTACTCAAGAAGAAGGACAAAGTGGGAGGCCTCACACTACCCGATTTTAGAGCCTATTATACTGCCACGGTAGTCAGAACAGCCTGGTACTGGTACAACAACAGATACGTAGACCAATGGAACAGAATGGAGAATCCAGACATAAATTCATCCACCTATGAGCAGGTGATATTTGACAAAGGCCCAAAGTCCCTTATTTGGGGTAAAGACAGTCTCTTTAACAAATGGTGCTGGCATAACTGGATATCCATCTGCAAAAAACTGAAACAAGACCCATACCTCACACCATGCACAAAAACTAACTCAAAATGGATCAAAGACTAAAACATAAAATTGAAAACGATAAAGATCATGGAAGAAAAGATAGGGACAATGCTAGGAGCCCCAATACATAGCATAAACAGAGTACAAACCATAAGTAACAATGCACAAATACCAGAAAAGAGACTAGATAACTGGAAGCTCCTAAAAATCAAACACTTATCTTTGGTGAAGGGTAAGACAGTACACAATACTGGGGAAGCCAGCAAAAAAAAAAAAAATTTACGCTAATCAAAAGACTTCATCAAAAGAGTAAAAAGACAACCTACAGACTGGGAAAAAAATTTTGGCTATGACAAGTCCAGTCAGCATCTAATCTCTAAAATCTACAAGATACTGCAAAACCTCAACAACAAAAAGACAAATAACCGAATTAAAAATGGGCAAAGGGTATGAACAGGCACTTTGCCAAAGAAAACATTCAGGCTGCTAACAGACACATGGAGAAATGCTCACGATCATTAGCCATTAGAGAAATGCAAATCAAAACTACGATGAGATACCATCTCACCCCAACAAGGCTAGCTTTAATCCAAAAAACACCAAATAATAAATGTTGGAGAGGTTACAGAGAGACTGGAACACTTATACACTCTTGGTGGGAATGTAGAATGGTACAACTACTTTGAAAATTGATTTGGCGCCTCCTTAAAAAGCTAGAGATAGAAGTACCAAAGGATCCAGCTATCCCGCTCCTTGGAATATATCCTAGAGAAATATAACTATTTGTCACTCGAATAGTTATATGCACACCCATGTTCATTGCAGCACTGTTACTACAGCAAAAAGAAACAACCTAGGTGCCCATCAACTGACGAATGGATGAACAAATTATGGTATATTCACACAATGGAATACTATGCAATGATAAAGAACAACGATAAATCCGTGAAACATCTTGTAACATGGAGGAATCTGGAAGGCATTATGCTGAGTGAATTTAGTCGGTCACAAAAGGACAAATATTGTATAAGACCGCTATTATAAGAACTCAAGAAAAGGTTTAAACACAGAAGAAAACATTGTTTGACGGTTACAAAGGAAGGGAGGAAGTGAGAGGTTTATTCACTAACTAGATAGTAGACAAGAATTATCTTAGGTGAAGGGAAGGACAGCACACTCTATAGGGGAAGTCAGCACAACTGGAGTAAACCAAAGCTAAGACGTTTCCTGAATACAAGCAGACACTTCTAGGCACAGAGTAGCAGGGGCAGGGGTCTGGGGACATGCTTTCAGGGGACATCTAGGTCAGTTGGCATAACAAAATTTATTAAGAAAATGTTCTGCATCCTACTTTGGTGAGTGGCATCTGGGGTCTTAAAAGCTACCGAACACCCATCTAAGATGCATCGATTGGTCCCAACTCAGCTGGAGTAAAGGAGAATGAAGAACACTATAGTCACAAGGAAAGTGTTAGCCCAAGAGACAGAAACCGCCGCATAAACGAGAGACTGCATCAGCCTGAGACCAGAAGAACTAGATGGTGCCTGGCTACCACCAATGCCTGCCCTGACAGGGAACACAACAGGAAGTCCCTGATGGAGCATGAGAAAAGTCGGGTGCAGAACTCAAATTCTAGTAAAAAGACCAGACTTAATGTCTAAGACTGGAGGAACCCCAGAAAGCATGGCCCCCGGACTCTCTGTCAACCCAGCACTAAAACCATTCCCAAGGCCAACTCTTCAGACAAAGATTAGACTGAACTTTGGGACATAAACAGTGATACTCGTGAAGAGTGTGCTTCTTAGCTCAAGTAGATACATGAGACTAAATGGGCAGCTTCTGTCCAGAGGTGAAATAAGAAGGCAGAGAGGCTCAGGAGCTGGTTGAATGGACATGGGAAATCAGGGGTGGAAAGGAGGAGTGTGTTGTCACAGTATAGGGAGAGCAATTAGGGTCAGTTAACAATGTATGTATAAATTTTTGTATAAGAGACTAACTTGAATTGTAAACTTTCACTTAAAGTACAACAATTAAAAAAAAAAAAAGGAGTCACCTGGGCTATGCAAAGATAAAGAACAATGAAGAATCCACGAAGTATCTCACAACATGGATGAATCTGGAGCGCATTACATTATGCTGAGTGAAATAAATCAATCACAAAAGGACAAATATTGCACGAGACCACTATTATAAAAACCCAAGAAAAAAACACGCAGAAAAAAACAATCTTTGATGGTTACAAGGGAGGGAGTGGATAGGAGAGCTAATCACTAGATAGTAGACAAGCTTTAACTTTGGTGAAGGGAAAGACAACACACAATATAGAGGCAGTCAGCACAGCTTGATCAAGGCAAAGTCATAGAAGCTTCCTAGACACATCCAAACACCTTGAGGGACCAAGTTACTGGGGCTGAGGGCTGGGGACCATGGTCTCAGGGGACATCTAGGTCTATTGGCATAACACAGTTCATGAAGAAAATGTTCTACATCCTACTTTGGTGAGTAGCATCTAGGGTCTTAAAAGCTTGTGAGCGGCCATCTGAGATACGTCTATTGGTCCCATCCCGTCCGGAGCAAAGGAGAATGAAGAAAACAAAAGACACAAGGAAAATATTAGTGCAAAGGACTAATGGACCACATAAATGACAGCCTCTACCACCTGAGCTCAGAAGACCTAAATGGTGCCTGGCTACCACTACCAACTGCTCTGAAAGGAATCACAGAAGAGGGTCCTGGACAGAGCAGGAAAAAATGTAGAACAAAATTCAGATTCACACAAAAGACCAGGCTTACTGGTCTGACAGAGACTGAGGGAACCCCCGAATCTCTGGCCCCCGGACACCATGCTAACTCAAAACTGAAGCCACTCCCGAAGTCCACTTTTCAGCCAAGGATTAGACAGGTCTATAAAATAAACAACACACGTGAGGAACGTGCTTCTTAGTTCAATCAAGTATACGAGACCAAATGGGCAACACCTGCACAAAAGCAAAGACAAGAAGGCAGAAAGGGACAGGAAAACTGGACGAATGGACACAGGGAACCCAAGATGTAAAGGAAATGGGGAGAGTGCTGACACATTGTGGGGATTGCAATCAATGTCACAAAACAATCTGTGTATAAATTTTTGAATGAGAAACTAATTTGCACTGTAAACTTTTACCTAAACCAAACCAAACTTGTTGCCTTCGAATTGATTCCAACTCATAGCGACCCTCTAGGACAGAGTAGAACTGCCCTGTAGGGTTTCCAAGGAGCAGCTGGTTTATTCAAACTGCCGACCTTTTGGTTAGCAGCCGAGTTCTTAACCACTGTGCCACCAGGACGCCAAACTTTCACCTACAGCACAATAAAGTTAAAAAAAAAAATCACCTGGGGATCTAGTTAAAAGGTAGATTTTGATTCAGTATATCTGGGGTGGAAATGGAAATTCTCAGCAGGGGTTCAAACTGAAATGAGCCAGTTAGAAGCTCTGTGAATAAGATAGCCTCTACCCTCAAAGAGCTTAGTCAAAGAACATGTAAATTGGGTGGTTTTATTACAGTGTGACAAATGCTATAATAAAAGAAAGCTCGCTGTAGTGGTACTGAACAGACACTTGGAGGTCATGCCAAGAAAAACTTCCAGATGAGATGTTTTAGTTGAGATCTGTGGGACCAACATAATTAGCCAGACAAGTCAGGCTTGAGGACAGAGTAGCGTATTCCAGGAGGAAGAAATAGATTTAAGATTCAGAGGCAGAAGTGTACGTGGTACATTTTGGTAGGACTACAAATTTAAGATGGGTGGAAAGTAGATTCCAAGAGGAAGTGATAAGAGAGGGACACAGGGCCAGATTTTGAAAGACTTTCTAAACTATGTTAAGAAATATGGACTTTCTGATTTTTTAATACCATGCAGATACTGTATTGAAGTGGGCAGACTGGACGCAGGAAGTACAGTCACAGTAGTTCAGAAAAAATATGTTGGTGCCATGAACAAAGCAGGGGGGAGGGACGTGGAGAAAAAGAGAAGTGGATGAACTTAAGAAATGTTGATGAGGTAGAATTGACAGTTGTTGGTCACTGATTGGTAGAAGAAGACAAGGGCAAAGTCCAGGGTTTTGATTTGACAACAGCGTGGAAGGTGGGCAAGGGACCAAGGAGGGATAAAGATGTTTGGCATGGTCTGGGTTGGAAGAGGAAAAAATTATGAGTTTGGACATGTTGAGTCTGAGGTGTCTTTTGAGACATCCGAAGTATGCCAAACGGGTAATCTGGATCTGAGATAACGCATTTGCAAGTCATCTACATATAGGTGGTTTTTAAAATCACTGGCATAGATGGGACAGTCTAGGGAGAACGCATAGAGTGAAAAAAGAAGAGGATCTGTGTCTGAGCCCTGAGAAATTCCAATATTTAATAGCTAGGTAGAAGAGAATAATTCCACAAAAGACTGAACAGGAGTGGCTGGAGAAGTAGGAAGAAAACGAGGGTACAGTGTTTGAAGAAGGAGGAAGTGGTCAATAAAGTCAGTCATTGCTGAGAGGTCAGGTGAACTGAGAACTAGAAAATGTCCATTGGAGTGGATGACATGGAATTTGATTCTTGTTAGCTAGAGCTGTTTCACTGGGGAGAAAGGGGCAAAACCCAGATTGAAGTGGGTTGAGGAGGAAGTGAAATGTAAGAAAATATTCAATGAATATAGGCTCTTTTGAGCACTTTGGCTGTGAAGGTGAGCAGAGATTAGCAGTGTGATAAGGATATGGGAAAGAGGAAGAGTTTTTCCAAGAAAGGAGAGAATTGATTTAGTTAAAAAGCCGAAGAGAAGGATTCAGTTGAAGAGAAGTTGAGTTTAGAAGAGAGGGAGTAAATAATAGGAAAATGTACAGTTCTTAAGAGGGTGGGAGGAGATGGAGGAACTGGCCTGAAGTAGGAAATGGAACAACATCTACACTGTACAAAACACAAAAGGAAGATAGGTTTAGGTATGTGACATTGGGAAATAGAGAAGTTTATATCTGATGGCTTCTCTTTCCTCAGTGATGAAGGTTGGAAGATGGTTGGAGAAAGTTCTTATGGAGAAGGAAAAGGGTTGCAGGTGAGTGTTGAGAAGATCATAAATTGAAATAGGTGATCACAAATTCCACATGAACTAATCTGTCCTGTTGTGTGATTTTCTCCATTCAGCATTTGCCTGCTTGGGCTTGGAAGCAGGCAAGGAGAAAACATAGCTGGGTCCATCCAGGGTTACAGCTTCTGAAGACAATTTAGCATTTCTCACACTGGTCATTTTCAAAACACTCTCTTGCCAGATGTTAATATGTATATAGATAAAAAAGTTGTTCCCTGGCCAAATAAGTTTGGGAGAACTGTTATATACTCTACTGTTTCATTAATATCCACATAAACATATTTGAGCTTCTGAGGGTCTCAGATTTAAGAAAATAATAATTTTGTATAATCAAATTTTTCAAGCTTATTTGCATCCAGAATGCCTTTGTGTGGGTATGTGTGTGGGATGCATTTGTTAAGGCCTCATAGTTTGGTATGTGATGGATCAGATAGAAAATCAAGTGTTCCCTGCATTCACCTTAACCCTACATAAAAGGGGCCTTTATTCCTTTTCATAGTCAACATGTTTACATCACCTGTAGTTAGCTATTTAAATCCACATTGATTAGGGTGGAGCAGTAGCTAACACCTTCTGATATTCCTCATTCTTTATAAATAGTTGCTGTAAGTATTTATTGCACTTATTATAAATTCCTGTATAAACTTAAAACAACAACAATAAATCAACTTCTATATGGTTCTTCCAGAACCATAAGGAGCCAACTTGAAAACTGGCAAGAAAAGCAGGGCCAATGACCATCCCAAATGGTTAGGACTGGGGGGGGGGCAGTTAGAGTTACTTGTATGATTATATTAATACTAATAATAATCAATATTTTTATAGGCCTTTGAGTTTACAAAGTGCTTTCATGTGTGTTATCTTTAATCAAAAGTTACAGCTATCGTTGGTAAAAGCAAGGAGGTGGTTTGGGGAAATGACAAATGAAAAGATGTTGAGAAAAAAGGAGAAGAGCTGAGAAAGGAGCTAAAAATATTGGGGATAGTGGTCTGAATCATGCATTCTCAATATCAGGAGATACTTTCCCCAAGGGGGTAAAAATTGGTTTCTGGCAGAGAGTGAAAAAGGGCCCACAGTACATAAAGAGATACACAGTATTTCTGGGTTATTAAAATGACATAGGGAGGAGCAATTAGGGAAAAATGTCTAAAAAGGCTCCTCGGGGTGGGGATTGATAATGAAAAAAACAAAAAAAGGCTGAGAAACACTGGTCTAAGTCCTGTGGATCCCACAGAACTTTTTGACATTCATGAATAATTTCTGTGTACCAAGATCATAGGCAGCTCATTTGTCTAGCACATTTGCTTCTGGCTTCATTTGCCCTGCCCGTGGTCCCTGAGACCCTAAATGACCACGTTTTGCTCTTTCAACCCATTCCTCTTTTGGCCACAGCCGACTAATTTAGGGTGGACACAGATTGACTATTAAGAAACCAATCCACGAAAACTGGCTGCACGTCACCTCCTCTTCTCAGGCTCTTTTTGAGATGGCTTAAATAGGTAACAAAACAGCCCTGGTTAAGACATCTCCCCAGTTAGGACGCTTGGACTGGCAGCACATTCTAGGTTCAAGGAAGAATTTTTGCTTTTCAGGTGGAGAAATATGTTTGAATCATCAGCTCTTTAGTCTTACCCCTCGTTTTGGTATGGTAGAGCTTCTCAACAGCTGCACCCTATGGGGTAGTTCTCAGTCCTGTAGGGTTGCTATGAGTCATAGTCAACTCGATGGCACACAACAGCAACAACAATTCTTTGTTTGGGGGGCTTCTCCTGTGCTTTTGTGCATTGTAGAATGTTTAGTGTCTCTGACTTCTACCCACTAGATGCCAGTAGCACCCCGCCCCCAGTTGTGACAACCAAAGATGTCTCTAGACATTGCCAGATGTCCCCTGGGGAGCAAAATCACCCTTAGTTGAGAACCACTGATAAAGAGAATCTAGAAGATCAGATAGTTATCAGTCTTCTAGACTGATATTGTATGATCAGAAACTGCCATGAAAGGCCCATAATCTGCTCTTAGGCATTACCTAAATAAGGGAGTTGCCAGAAATGATCTAAGACAGTCCTTGAGAGCCAAGATTAGCGTCTTTACCTTGATATTCAGAGCTAACATTTAGTGAGCGTTTGCTTCAGTGCCGGGCACTTGCTAAAAAAATAAAAAAGTTGTCATGGAGTCTGACTCATGGTGACCTCATGTGGGTCAGAGTAGAACTCTTCTCCATAGAGTTTTCAGTGGCTGGTTTTTCAGATGTAGATTGCCAGGCCTTTCTTCTGAGGTGCCTCTGGGTAGACTTGACCCTCCAACCTTTTGGTTAGCAGCAAAGTATGCTAACAATTTGCATCAAATTGATGCCCATTAAATATGTTGAACTAATGAGAAAACACTTCAGCTGAATGCTGTATTCAAATCTTAGTATTCTGGTTATTTTTACTACTTTCTCCTCAATACTGTATTAAAACAAAATAAGCTTCCTCTGAATGAGGGAGGCTTATGTATGAGAGGCACAGCTCTTGATAGGTATGCTGGGGGTATTGGGGATCCTCAGCTAGTGCTTATCTGAGCTTTATTGTTATCTAGCCTATTCAATCACATATATTCATTTTTAATTTTGCTTTGCCAGTTCTGCAAAAGTAAATCAATAGAGTTGTGATAGTATATATGTATAGTTAGTGAAATTAATTAATATTTAGCTTGAGTTTAAATCACACGGTAAATTATAAACTATTTTTTGAGAAACGTGTCACAGACAATACAGTGGCAGATTTTTGCATAAAATAATCAGAAGTTGATTCTACCTTTCCATCTCTCTCCATAACCACTATTCATAAGTCAAAAAAGAATATAGTTTTTAATTAAACCTTATTACAAACATCAATTGTTTTTATTATATAGAAAATGAAACCACATAGTAACTATAGATAGTAACACAGTTTAATTAAATTACAGTTAAAGCTCCTTTATTTCAAAAACTATCCCATTCTCACTCTCCAAAACCTATTGTGAAATTTTGGGAGCCCCCAAAATGTAAGGCTTGCAGCATTTTCCCGGTTTGGTTATTAAATTCCTATATTCAATGTTATTCAAGATCTACTTTAAAATGGCTTTAAATTTCCTATATTGAACGTCTCAGATGCCAGGAAGCAGATGAGATCCATATATTGTCTTCTGGTTAGGCATTTTGGGCCATTATGTTTACTGTAGACGTTATGCTTACTCTGGAGCTCATGCCCCAAACCTGAATACTAGCTCTGAGTAATTGAGATCACATTCATCCAACATCCGTAAACCACATGCAGCTAAGTTAAATCGGAGGCAAAGAAATGCCTTTCTATTGCTGGGGTTTGAGGATGGAACTGATGTCTCCAAATTAGAAAGGATGTCGAGTAGAGTGCCATCCTATACGCTCCATACCACTTCTCAGTTCCCCAAACTCTCCTTATGCCATAGTTGAGTGTCCTGCCATGCTCATCGCTGAATCCAGTGCCAGCCGCCTGAATGCATCAGTAGGGGACTGTTCCAGTGCTCCCTGAAGTTTTATTCAATATGAAGTCAGATTTTTAAAGAGGTTATTTAGCATGATTTTATACTACATGTATTCTTAGGCTATATTAAAATGTCATCATATTATAATTATATATTTAAAAAAAATTTTTTTGGGACGTGGGCTTTCAAAGTTAGAGATAAAATGTTACACACAAATAAAAATGAATTTAGACCAGAGCTGTCCAATAGAACTTTTTGTGGTGATGGAAATTATCTATAGCTGCACCATCTAATACAGTAGCCACTAGCCACATGTGGCTATTGAGCATTTGAAACATGGCTAGTTTGACTAAGGAACTGAATTTCTGTTTAATTAATTTAAATCTAAACAGCCATATGCAGCTAGTAGCTACTGTGTTGGACAGTGTAAACTATCCTTCAAGAGGGCGGCTATTAAATGTTTGGACCTAATGTGCTTCCTGGTGCCTGAGATGCTGAATACAGGAAATTTAAAGCCATTTTAAAGTAGATCTTGAATAAGATCCTGAGACTTCCATGTGGCTAGTCTCTTTCCTTGTTTTAGGATTTGGGGAGGGTCCTTTCGGAGGGCAAACAGACAGCCCTGAACTACTTCAGCATCATGTAGAGATGGTTCCTAAAGGAAGATGTTAACTTTAAAATAATTCAGGCAAGCAGGGGCGGTGGTCTGGGGACCATGCTTTCAGAGGACATCTAGGTCAACTGGCATAACAAAGTTTATTAAGAAAATGTTCTGCATCCTACTTTGGTGAGTGGCATCTGGGGTCTTAAAAGCTTGCAAGCAGCCATCTAAGATGCATCAGTTGTCCCATCCACCTGGCATAAGGGAGAATGAAGATCACCAAAAACAGGAAAGTAGTAGCCCAAGAGACAGAAAGGGGCACATAAACCAGAGACTTCATCAGCCTAAGACCAGAAGAACTAGATGGTGCCCGGCTACCACCAATGACCGTCCTGACAGGGAACACAACAGAGTCCATGATGGAGCAGGAGAGAGGTGGGGTGTAGAACTCAAAGTCTAGTAAAAAGACCAGACTTAATGGTCTGAGACTGGAGGAACCCCAGAAAGCATGGCCCCCATACTCTCTGACAACCCAGAACTAAAACAATTTCTGAGGCCAACTCTTCAGACAGGGATTGGACTGGACTGTGGGACATAAAATGAAACTCGTGAAGAGTGTGCTTCTTAGCTTAAGTAGATACATGAGACTAAATGGAAAGCTTCTGTCCAGAGGTGAGATGAGAAGGCAGAGAGGGTCAGGAGCTGGTTGAATAGACATGGGAAATCAGGGGTGGAAAGGAGGAGTGTGTTGTCACAGTATAGGGAGAGCAATTAGGGTCACACAACAATGTTTGTATAAGTTTTTGTATAAGAGACTAACTTGAAATGTAAACTTTCACTTAAACTACAACAATAAACAAAAAATAATTCAGGCAGAGGCTAGAATTTTGAGGAAAAATCAGAGATGGTCAACTCTATCACTGTCTGCCCCCTTACTGGCCGCCTTCACTTTGCTTGCACCATCTCTCGCTGCTCTGGCCTTATTTTCAGTGTTGGGGAAATTTTCCTCTTTCATAGTTTCTTGTAGAGGCCAGAAGCATTTGCCTGGGAGATCCTAAGCTCTTGAGGAGTTCCTAGAGTAGCTTGGGTTTGGATATTAGAATAAATTTGCTCCTTTAAAGTCACATGTAAATTAACTTGAACAGTTTTTTAGAGCTACTTAGCAGAATCGAGTGGGAGGATTCTGATCTGACATTGAGGTGGCTTTATGAAATGAGAAGCATGTCAAAAGTGGTAATAAAAACAAAAGGAAAGATGAAATGACAGCATCTCTCAGGCTTGGACAAAGTGAGATATTAAACAAATCAGGACTGAGAGGCCCATGGAGTTCCGGAGGTTGAGTTTTAGGCCTTCTTCCTATTCCTTCCAACCTGGGGACAGCATCAGTGACATACATACTCTGTATGCTTTGAACAGACACCAGTCTTAGAGCAAGAAGGTGAACAGTGTTGCTGCCCAAATGCAGCTTGTACTAGTACCAGGTTGGCTGTGGAAGAATTACCAGGGTAGCTTAATAAAGATACAGAATCCCAGGCCCTACCCTGGGAGATTTTGACTACAGCAAACCGGGGGAAGGGCCTGGCAATATGCATAGTTAACAAGTGCCCCCCCCCCCCCCCCCGCCCCCACCCCCAGGTGTTTCTGATGAACGACTAGCTCTAGAAACTGCTGCCAGAGACTGAAAGAAACCACTTTTCTTGTTAGGGGAGGGTGACCAGGAAAAGCTAAATAGCACCATATGAGAACTGAGGTCCTTTGGCCAAAAAATCAGAATAAAAGAGAACTCTTCCCAGTCCTCAGGGTGATGCATATAGCATTATTACAACTTACGCCTCACACAAGAAAGAATGGGCTTTGATGCTGATTATCTACTTTCTGCCAGTTCAATCAGATTTAGTTCACCATCTGACACCAAACATTATCTTAGCAATTATTTTTGGTATAGGTGGGTGATAGACGATAGCAAAGGTGTCCCAAAAAATCTACAAAGATGATGATGTTCTTAGGCTAGGGCTCCATAAGAATGAGCATTCACTACTAGTAATTAGAAAGCTTGAAAGAAGACATTCCAAACAGAATCTTAATTTGAAATTTTAGTACTAATGGATGACAGCTTCACAGGTCAAAGTCTTCTGTATGTGGTTAAGAAAATACTGAGGGGAAATGACTTCCAAATTGGGCCCAGCCACCCCATAAACTGAAGAGCTCTGTTTTGCAGAGATTTTGTTTCTTATTTGTGAACCCATAGTTGTGATGGCCATGCTCACAGGTAAGCATCCCACCTTGTTCATACTCCCTCCCCTGAATCCAATGGGAGCGTCAAGGGCTCAGAGTTCACATCCCTGTGGAATCTAGGGATGAGCTCTTTGGTGGGAAAACTCTGGTGGGAGGGCCGTTTCCCTGGTTCTTACTGTCCCTCCCCTTTCCCAAGATGTGGGCAGAGGTTTGTGGATTTACTCCACTGATACTGCATGGTGCCTAACAAGCCCCAGGCCACGAAGTCTCTGAGGTACCCACCACAGTCCAATTCCTGTTTGGGGACCAGGACCATGTGCACCACCAATAGGAAGGCTAAGACAGGAGCAAGGCAACACCACTGTTTCACTGGTTCCTGCGTCTGTTTTCTATTCTTTTCTTTCGTAATTATAGATTTTGTGTTTACTGAGACTTTTTCTTTTTTCTTTTGATGAGTAGATTTCTTAACTTTGTGGTTACCTTGAAATTTGCCCTCATCTTCCTAAGTTTGAACCAGTCTTTTATTACTTTGGTATCGCCTTGACTTCCTCTCCATTTGAAAGTTCTATACCTGCACCGTTTATTCCCCTTTTGTTTTTTTTATTCCCCTTTTAATTGTTTTGACATTGTCATCATTTATAGATTAACATCTCTGTTTCCATGTTTTAAGTCTTTTAGATTTGTTTTATTATTGAGTTCTTTACCCTGAGTCTTATTTTCTCATCATGAGTACAAACACAAAGATTTCTCTTCTTGAGCATGCGTGGGCAAAACTCATGCTCACATGGATACCTACAGGGACATAGTCAAGGCTCAGAAACATTCAGTTAACATGGCTGAGGTTGGTCCTGGGTGGGGACAGAGCCACCTCAACCCTCTAGGGAGTCCTGTTTGGAAAAGAGCCAGGTAGACAGACTATCCAGTGACAGGTTTCTCTGCTGTTGCTCAGACATGACGTGGCGGTACCCCAGCAAATTCATGGTATCAGAACAGATTTTCTGAAGTCGAATAACCTTTTCGAAAGGCAAGGTCCAGCGCCAGGCCTGGGAGACATTGAGGGCATTCCTAGCATTTGTGTAGAAAGCGTGTTGACCCATGCCCTTGCCTTGGGTGATGTTTTGAACCCAGGTCTGGAGCCAGGGAAAGAATTTCAACCCTACAAAGTCATACATTCGAGAAGTCTGGGCCTGGGGTGCACGGACCAGGTCCTCATAGCGCATAAGCAGGTAGCGCTGCTGCAGGGCTTTGGGCAAAAGCTGGATGGCCTCGAAGATCTCCTGCTGGCTTTTGCAGATGGTCTGCATCAAATGGTAGGGCCGGTCCTCCTCCTTGAGTTGTTGCCACTTCTCCCCTAATACAATGCGGCTGTCGGTCTCGAGTTCTGACGTGGTGCGCTCTCGGGAAGAGAACACAGCCCTGGGATCCCGGACCAGGTGCACAATGTACAGGTTGAGGGATGGGTCTGTTAGCAGTGGGTAGAGAGACTTCAGATTGAAGAAGCGCACCTCCTTGAGCACCACGTGGTTGTGGGAGCGGCAGGTCTTCTCCACCATCTCAAAGGGCTGTTGATTGCATAGAATCTTGCAGTGAGCCTGGGAAATGATTGTACCTCTTGGGATGATGTTGCAGGCAGGTGGGGAACACAGGGCCCGGCTGGTCTCCCACTGGAAGAGGGTGGACTGTCTCCGGGGACCAGGTGGCATGTAGGCATCGAAGACACTCATGTCACAATGAAAGACGGAGCGTACCAGGTCCCTCACCGCCATTTGCAGCCTCAAGGCAGTGCTCTGGGTAAAGCTCATCCAGACGTGCCAGGCGGGCTCCATAAGGTAGAAGACATCTGGGTGCTGCCCGAAAACCTGTCCAACAAAGGATGAGCCCGAACGCCATGAAGACAGTATCAACACGTGCACAGGCTTGGGATCCTCCTCTGAAGGCAGAGAGCTGGGGTTGTAACTGTACAGCTGGAGGAATAGAGCAAAGATCACCACCTGGGAAATCAGGAACAGCAGCAGCCTACTTTGTTTGGGAAGCATCATTGGGCAGAAGTTGAAGACCTTTAAGAAACAAGGAGACAGGCTTATTAGGCTACTGGTTTGTTGTCTGCCTTCCATCTACTTTTTTAGCCAACACCACCTTCTCCATGGCCCCCATCAAGGAATGCCATACAATGCCTGAACCTTCCTGCAACCAATTGCACCAGTCCCTCCCCAAATCAATTCCTGTCCTTTGAAGTTACTGTGTCAATAACTTCTGTTTATTTTAGTCTCTTCAGTTCCTCCCTCCTGGTCTTTTTTGTCCCTTGGACTACCAAAAATGCTTTTTTCCAGTTGCTATCAAGTCGATTCTGACTCATGATCAGTGACCCCAAGTGTGTCAGAGTGTGTCAGATTACCTTAATAAGGAAGTTACCAGAAATGGTCTAAGACAGTCCTTGAGAGCCAAGATTAGCATCTTTACCATGATATTCACAGCTAACATTTAGTGAGTGCTTGCTTAAGTGCAAGGCACTTGCTAAAAAAAAAAAAAAGTTGTCATGGTGTCTGACTTATGGTGACCCAATGTGTGTCAGAGTTGAACTCTGCTCCACAGAGTTTTCAATGGCTGATTTTTCAGATGTAGATTGCCAGGTCTTTCTTCTGAGGTGCCTCTGGGTAGACTTGAACTTCCAGCCTTTTGATTAGCAGCGTGTTAACCATTTGTACCCCCCAGGAGTTCCATGGAGAATGTCTAAACTGGCCATATTTAATTAGCATTTAGGGAACTGTCTCCTGAAGATGTGCATATCTCCAAGTAGGTTACTTATTAAGTGCAGTATGACCCAAGTCTTGGTTGAATGCCTTGCTAATTTCTCCTGAAACTAAGGGAGATAGGCCTGGGAGACATCTAGGGCATTGGGAGGAACTGCCTTGATACCATGGCTCCCCCACCCCTATCCTGAGGGACTACCACAAGGCCATTTCCTCCCTCCCTGTGTCAACTGAGCACAGAAGTTTGCACTTCAGCCCTGGAGGGTATGGCTGCAGGTTATAAAACTTCTGACCTTTAGTTTACAGCTGTCTCCTCAGCGACAGAACCAAGTGTCCACAGGGCGTATCATCCTGTGAGAATAGGGATATGAGGAACTGACTCAATGCTTACGTTGCTACTGGGTAGGTACTGGTAATGAACTGTGTAAGTCCATTTGGGCTCATAGTCTCTTACCAGTTATCAGCAGGCACTATAAAAGTGTGGTAAGTCATCCTAAGAGCTGCAGTATTGATACTTGTGGCCTGTCAACCACCACACTGCTATTTGAGGGAATGCTTTGACTGCTTGACACAATCTACTCAGGGTTGCTCGGTGCAGTTGGGGAGGTTGTGCACTGCATAACCTTAGGGAATACCATCACATCAGTTTTCTAGATATTTATTATTAAAAAATTCTGGTAGCTGACAGTAAAATATTTTGGTCCAGCAGAATAAATAGATTAAGATGACTTCCCAGCTGTTGGAGGTTAAATATCTAGAGAAATGAGTATCATTTTGTAATTCACACCAAGGCTCATGCAGACTGGTGGTGACCTTGAACTTACTCCCTTCACAATCAGGGCTCACTTTGTGTGAAATGACCACAGTTCTCAGTAGCATGCTAGAATATTACACTAAGGAAAATTTAACCTTCTTTGGATCATTTTGGGTGTCTCCCTTACATTGTGAAATAAATAACTATTAAGAAATATAGTAGCCATTTCACATAGTATAAAATATTAATAGCATCAAGGTACAGATTTGCATATCACTGTATGCCCAGCCACCATGTATCTGTCAGTTTGTCATAATGTGGCGGCTTGCATGTTGATGTGATACTGGAGCTTTGCCACTGGTGTTTCAAATACCAGCAGGATCACCATGGATGGACAGGTTTCAGCTGAGCTTCCAGACTAAGACAGACGAGGAAGAAGGACCTGGCACTCTACTTCTGATGACTGCATTGCATCAGGCAGATCTGCAAAAGATCACTTTAAAGTGTTAGAAAGCAAAGATGTCACTTTAAGCACTAAGGTGGGCTGACCCAAGCCATGGTGTTTTCAGTTGCTTCATATGTGAAAGCTGGACAATGAATAAGGAAGACCGAAGAATTGATGCCTTTGAATTACAAGAATTGATGCCTTTGAATTACAGTGTTAGTGAAGAATATTGACTAGACCATGGACTGCCAGAAGAATGAACAAGTCTGCCCTGGAAGAAGTACAGCCAGAGTGCTCCTTAGAAGCAACAATGATGAGACTTTGTCTCACATATTTTGGACATGTTATCAGGAGGGACCAGTCCCTGGAGAAGGACATCATACTTGGTAGAGGGTCAGCAAAAAAGAGGAAGACCCTCAACGAGATAGACTGACACAGTGGCTGCAACAATGGGCTCAAACATAGCAACGATTGTGAGGATGGTGCAGGACCAGGCAGTGTTTTGTTCTGTTGTACATAGGGTTGCTATGAATAGGAATCGACTCGATAGCACTTAACAGTATATGCCCAAGACATTCCCCCTTACAGCTTTAATAAAGAAGAGAATGTATTTTCAGACATTAATTGGAGCTGGATTTAGGGTTTACTATTTTCCTGTGAGAGGTCTTATCATTTATCTTTTTTAAACTTAATTTTTAATAGCTAATAGGCATATGGTTGAGTTTTTTTAAAAGGGATACTATCATGGACATAGTTCACAGACTTAGATTTGAAAGTAAGGCTTTCCTAAGATTCTGCACAGTTCTACTCTGATGAACATATTGTTAAGTAAATATGCCCAGTCCGCAGTTTGCTTCCAGATAGCAGCTGGGTTCGTTTTTTTTAATGTAGCCTTTCTCTTGTTTTATGCATACACGTGTAAATTCAAATGTATATGCAGTCTTAATTTTTTCCCTCTTTAGAACACAAAAAGTAGCAGCTTATCCATCCACACCATGCTGCATCTTGCTTTTTTTTACTTAACAATATATCTTGTAGTGCTCTCTATAGCTATACATTAAGCATTTCCTCATTCCTTTTTACGAGTAAGAGAATTCCACTGTATGGATATACCACAATTTGTTTTAACTAGTTTCTTTATTGATAGACTTTTGGGTTGTTTTCAATTTTTCACCACTAAAAATGCTTTAATAATGACCTTTATGTTCACGTATCTTTGCACATGTGTGTAAGATAAACCTCAGACATGGAATTGATGAGAGTATATGCATGTGTAACTTTGATATTTACTGCCCAGATGGCCTTCATACTAGTCATAAGCCATTCTCTATGTCCAGAGGTCCAGAAATATTCAACAGTGGATTTTAAAGAAACAACTGAGCAACCACAGACATGACTCCTTGGAGTTTATATTTTGCTTCCTGAAGATGTAGAACATGCTTTGCTGGCCCATGGACTTCCCTTGGAAGTCCCCTGAACATTCTGGGAAGTGTGTACTGATTCAACCCAAATCTTGACTGGCAATGCAGAGAAACCCCTCTTTTCCATTCATTTACAACAATACTTTTCCTCCATATGGGCCAGAAGGATCCAGTGAGGATCATCTTTCCTTTGTGGCCAAAAAGATTTTTGTTATATGCCAGGGAGATGCTAATGAATGGGTAATTTCTGCCTTGTAATCTTTGTCCACAGGTTAGAACAAGGCCAGCTAAGATCTCCTAGTTCTTTAAAACTTGAGCTGAAGAAGAAGTGACCAGAAACTAGGCCATTATTGATAATAGCCCAGTAATGACCCCCTAAAGACCAAAGCGGTGACTTTAGCAAGAGAGCCTCCCCCAAGGACAACGTGAGTATGAGAAAAGTTTTGAACAGGGTAGGAAATAATGGAGCAAAAGAGAGAAAGGAAAATAGAGAAGAACTTGACCTATGTATAACTGTAAGGAAACTGTGATAGCATTTTATAAGCAGGGCCTGTAATCACCTGAAGAAAAAGCTAACATTTCCTAAAACCAAAACCAAAAACTAAACCCATTGCTGTCAAGTCGATTCTGATTCATAGAGACCCTACAGATTAGGAAAATCAAGCTTTCAAAGGCATACCCTCCTCCCACCCCCAATCCTGGCTTCAGGCCCACTCTGCATCTCACCCAGGGCTTCATGGTTCTCAGCCCTCCTCGCTTGCCAGTGGCTCCTGGTGTCCTGCCCATTTCCTCCCAGAGTTGGAGCTGGCCTTCTAGCTCTAACCCCTCCTTGTTTTCAGGCTTTAGTTGTCCATGGTTCTTAGGAATTCACATGGGAACCCTCCAACTTCTTTCTCTGTTTTTTCTCTTCACGAGCATTTTTTCTGGCCAGAAAGAGAGTATACTGTTATGAAGTGAGTCCCATCCCTTGTCACTGGATTCTAGAAACACCCTGGATCTAGGCAACACATAATGGGGTTGGACCAGAGTATGTCTCGGGCAAGACTCAGCGCTGCAGAGACTGGAATCAGCGCAGAAGGCGGATGCTCCTGAGACTTTGGGAGAAGAAGCAAGGCAATGAAGGTCACCAGTGAGTTTAAAGAGGCTCAGTGAAGAAAAGGAACATTGGGCGTACACTGATCTTTCTGTATGAAGCTCTTCATGGCATTCTTCTCTAATCTAACCACCCTGTCTGCCCCAGGGTACTTCATGGAGAGTGATCTCCTCTGCAGTCTTTGGAGAGGGTCAGAATTTGTGAGAAGTCTGTGACATGACTTACTCCCAGAGTCCTTACTTATACCTTCTTGGCTGAATATTCTTTAATAGCTTTTCAAAACGTTTGAATTCCGCCCACCCCATTGCCTAATGTCCTGTCTGCTCATCTCTTGATTAGCTTTTAATAGTAGCCTCTTTCTTCTGTCTCTCAGCTCTCCCCATTGTCCACTGCGGCCACTATCTTTTTATTTTTATTGTGGTAAATATATATGTAACAAATTGTTTGCCATTTCAGCATTCCTCATGTGTACAATTCAGTATATTAGTTACGTTTATCGTATTGTTAAACCATTACCCTCATCCATTTCCAAATTTTCCCATCACCTTTAATAGAAGCTCAATATCCCCTAGGAAGTGAGTCCCCGTTTTTCACTCCCTCCCAGCCACCCCTGCTAACCACTAATAAACTTTGGTCTCTATATACTTGTCTATCCTAGATATTCCATGTAAGTAGAATCATAAAATACTTGCGCCTCTGTGACAGACTTATTCCACTCAGCATAATGCAAAGCTATCTTTTTAAAGCACAAGTCTATCACTCACCTGATTAAATCCTTCCATAATTTTACGGCATGTACAGGATTAAATCAAAATCCCCAAACCTTACACCCAGGGTCCTTTATGACCTAATCTTTAATCTCCTGTCACTCCTCACCTTTTCATTTTCTTAGGCTCCAGACTTTAATTCAGTTCCTCCAAACTTGTCCTGTTATTTGGCAGCCCTGAGCCTTTTGCAGGGTTGCAACTTTTCTGTTAAGATACTGTCCACATGGTACCTTCTCACCAAAATTTATCATCCTTTCTCCCAAGATTTAGTTGTTCCCCAAACGGTTCACTGGCATGCATCCCACTCTAGAGTAAGTAGCTGTATATGAATATCTCTCCCACAAGACTGTGATAACTTAACGGTAAAAGTTATATTTTATCTTAGTGTACAGACTTGGGAAACTGTCATCTCCACAAATACCCTTTAATCCCAGGAAACTGGTGGAGATAAGCACCTTGGCAAAGAGTGGCCATATAATAATGAATTAGAGCAGAAGTGCCACAAGGACTGGACCTGGGTCCCCTCCACTGTTGTGTCCCTAGAACCTGGCACATAGTAGGTGCTCTGTAAATATCTATCAAATGAACAACTGAAGGAATTTTTTTTTTTTTTTTCTGTTTATGGTGCCCTCATTGATCCAGGTAAGGAAGGTTGGGCAAGATGATATTTTTATTTTACACAAATAAAATTATTCCAATTCTAACTAAAAGTTCAGACTTATCCAAGGTCATAGAAGATAGAGGCCTCTTCTACCAGGGCTGGTGCACTAGCCCCATCACTTAATCACTTGTTACATGTCAATGGTATTTGACAATTTCCAAAACCTTTTTAGCCATAATATGGAAACAACCCAGATGGCCATCAGTAGATAAATGATAAACAAGCTATGGTGCATACACACAATGAAATACTACCCAACGATAAAGAACAATGATGAATCTGCGAAGCATCTCACAACATGAGTAAATCTGGAGGGCATTATGCCGAGTGAAAAAAGTCAGTCGCAAAAGGACAAATATTGTATAAGACCACTGCTGTAAACACTCATGAAAAGGTTTACACACAAAAAGAAACAATCTTTGATGGTTACCAGGGAGGGGAGGAGTGGGGGTGGGAACACACTAAATAGACAATAAGACCAACAACAAAACCTGTTGCTGTCGAGTCGATTCCAACTCATAGTGACCCTATAGGACAGAGTAGAACTGCCCTGTAGTTTCCAAGGAGTGCCTGGTGGATTTGAACTGCTAACCTTTTGGTCAGCAGCTGTAGCACTTAACCAGTACGCCACCAGGGTTTCCAAACAGACAATAGGTAAGTGGTAATTTTGGTGAAGGGTAAGACAGTACACAATACTGGGGAAGCCAGCACAACGTGTCCAAGGCAGGGTCATGGAAGCACCATAGACACATCCAAACTCCCTGAGGGACCGAATTACTGGCCAGATTTATTGGTCTGACAGAGACTGGAGAAACCCCAAGAGCATGTCCCCCGGACACCCTTTTAGCTCAGTAATGAGGTCATTCCTGAGATTCACCCTTCTGCCAAAGATTAGACAGGCCCATAAAATAACATGAGACTAAACGGGCACGCCACCTCAGGGGCAAGTATGGGAAGGCAGGAGGGGACAGAAAAGCTGGTAATAGGAAACCCAAGGTCTAGAAGGGGAGAGTGTTGACTGTTGTGGGGCTGGCAACCAATGTCACAAAACAATATGTATACTAATTGTTTAATGAGAAGCTAGTTTGTTCTGTAAACCTTCCTCTAAAGTACAATAAGAAAAAAAAAAAAAAAAAAACCCTTTTTAGCCACAGTTACGACAATAATCCAGTTAGGTGATATAGAACAGTGGTGATCCAGACCCCCATTTTTCAGAATAAGTAAACTGAGCTTTAGTGATTGACTCAGTGGCAGTAATGGCCCTATCTGGAGCAAAACCTAGGGCTTTTGCAGCCCAGGTCAGTGAGTTTTCTATTATCATACTACATCTTACCTGAGCTAGAGAAAATCTTCAGCTTGCTGCACCCCCTGCCTTCCACTCCCAGCACCTGAATAGAGAAAAAGCTGCAGGAAGTACAGAATCTTGAGCTCCAGTGCCAGGATCTGAAAGAGTCAGATACACCCAGGGACGACCATCCCCACCTGCTTGTAAGCTTTTTCAGACCTCTTTGGGGATGGAGCCGGGTAGAATGGGGAAGTTACTGGTAAGCAGGCCGGTGCTTTGGGGAAAGACTCCCCAGGTGATTCTGACTCAGCCCTCCTCCACTAGTCTGCCGCCTGCCCAGCGCCCTTGTAATCCCCAGTTTAGCTGCCTAAGGTTATGTGATACTCCTGCTCCAGTAGCCTCGAGATAATGGCCCTGCATTGGAGTTATACGTGAAGAAATTCTCTTCTTACCTTGTGAATGGCTTGGGCTTCCCCTGGGCTTTAGAAAGAGGCTCACTTGCTAGCCAGGCTGTGGCAGCTTCTCTCTTCTGACTCAACAACTCCCCGCTTGGCTGCTTCTTCCTCCTTGCATTTTGCACAATTAACCTTCTCTACTTAGAGCAAATTCCACTGCCCTCTCCCTTCGGGAAAAAAAACAAAAAACAAAAACACCCACCTCCAAGACTGGATTGAGAAAGCATCTACTCTTAGGGAGCTGTAACATTAGCAGCTTTAACACCCAACAGACTCAAGGGGTGGACACAGCAGCTTTAACACCCAACAGACTCAAGGGGTGGGCAGACTGCTCGAGGAGGGCTGGGAGAAGCAAAGGAGGAAGTGTACTCTCCAACTACTGGGAGACACCCTGGCATGTTGACTCTGAAGGCAGATGTGAAGGTCGACTCCCTTAGGGCGGGGTGGAGAAAGAAAACAGGCCTGTGAGAATTAGAAGAGGTGAATAGAGGGATTCCATGACAATTGCAACGAGAATGCCTGCAAGACCTTAAATCTTACATCTTTATCTTTGCTGGAAAATGAAGAGGAGAAAACCTGAAAACTGTTTTTGGATTGTACCTGTCTGCTTACTCCACCCGAGGTTTAGGGAAATAACATTTCTTGGCCTCTGTGTTATAGTCAACATCTTCACCCACCCAGTGGGAGTTAATTCATGTGTTTTGGGGAGACATAGATGTATTGGCGTTTGGTCAGGGTACAGGAAAAGAAATCTTTTATTACCCCCTTAAGAAAAAAAAGCAGCAGTTACCATTAAAGGTTATAGCTTCTTACTAGCTGTGTGTCCTTGGACAAATCATATAGCTTAATGAGCTACACCAGTATCTGCTACTTCACAGGGTTGTTAGGAGTATAAAACAATCAAAAAGAACACTCCTTACTCCATGCACACAGATTAGTATAAATTGTTGTGTAAAAGCCACTGACTTCGGACTTAGAAATCTGAGCCTTAAATATCAGTGTACAATAAGAATAATGATATTCACCTTATAGAATTGTTGTGTTAGGATTAATGCAGATAATGTCCCTAACACAATACTATGACAATAAAAAAAACCCCACTGCTGTCCAGTAGATTCCGACTCATAGTGACCACATAGGGTTTCCAAGGCTGTAAATCTCTATGGAAGCCAGCTGCCACATCTTTCTCCCGCGAAGCTGCTGGTGTTCGAACTGTGAACCTTTTGATTAGTAGTCGAGCATTAAAAAAGCTATAGTTACTACTGAAAATGATAATAATACTTTTTTCTTTGTACTCAGCTACTGACTCCTTCCCCCAGGCCTCAGAGAGAGCGAGCAGGCAGGGATTTTGTATGAGCTTTGGGATAATCTAGGAAGTATCATTGCTGGTTTCCATCAGCTGAGCCCCCTAAAGTCTTATCATTGGCACAAATGACAAGAACCTGTGGAAGGTTACCTTGTATTGATTTCAATTTTGTGGACTGCCGTTCATTCCCGTTTTTCTCTGCCAGAGTTTCCTCTGAGTGACTAGATGCAGAGGTATAAGTTGAAGAGCCCAAAACTGGGCAGTTGGTAGTTCTCCTTTTATTCTTATTATAAAAGTAATACTTGTGATAAAAAAGTTTGGGAATGGATAGGGTGATTGGTTGAACAACATAATGAACGTAATTACTGTCACTAAACTGTACACGTGAAGATTGTTGAAATGGCAAGTGTTTTGTTACATATGTATTTACCACAAGAAAAAAGTGATACTTCTTTATTATAGTCAATTTGAAAAATACAAAATACAAAAATACTGACTCACAGTGATGCTGTATGACAGAGTAGAACTGCCCCGTAGGGTTTCCAAGGAGCAGCTGTGGATTCGAACTGCGGACCTTTTGGTTAGCAGCTGAACGCTTAACCACGCATAAATCCCTTTACATTTCACTGCCCAGAGAAAGCCACTATCGATCTTTTTTCCTATGCATGTAGACATCTGCATAACTGAGATCATACTGAAAATATAGCTTTGTTCTTTACCCCCCTTTGTTTTTATTTTATTTTAAAACATTTTAAATTGTGAAATATAACTGGGGCATAATGGTAAAATTTAACAGATAATATAAAGGAGCTATTAGAGCGTTGTCATTCACCCTGCTGAAGACTTTCAAGTGTCCCTTCCCTCTCATACCCCTACCATTACTCAGAGGGAACCTCGCTCCTGACTTTTATGGTAAGCAGTTCCTTGCTTTACCTTACAGTTTATCACGTTGAACAATACAGTTCAATTTTTTTCATTTTAACCTTTGTATAAGATGGAATCGTACCAATATGTTCTTGAGCTTTGCTTACTGTTATCCAATGTTTATCCTTGTAAGGTTTATCATATTGTCACATGTATATATATAAAACCCATTGCCGTCGAGTCAATTCCAACTCATAGCAACCCTATAGGACAGAGTAGAATTGCCCCATAGAGTTTCCAAGGAGCCCCTGGTGGACTCGAACTGCTGACCTGTTGGTTAGCAGCTATAGCTCTTAACCACTGTGCCACCAGGGTTTCCATTGTCGTATATAGCTATAGTTTATTCATTTTTAAGAATATGTAATATTTCACATGTGAATATACCACAATCTATTATCTTGTAAATGGTCATTTGAGTTGTTTACAGTTTGGGGCTATTACTGAACATTCTTGCCATGTATCCTGGCAGACAAGTGTCTCTAGAATATGCTGGGACATAGAGTGTGATGTGCCCTGATTTTTTTCACATCACACTATATCATAAGCATTCCCCATGTCAACAAATATTTTTGGAAGACATTATTTTTAAAGAGTTCACAATATTCCAATATTACATGTTCTATTATCAGACATTTAGATTGTTTCCAGTTTTTTCCTATTACATGTAACACTATGATGAACAAGATGATGATCTTAATGTTAAATAAGATCATCTGTACAAAACACCTACCGCAGTCCGTAGCACAAATTAGCTACCCTACCTCCTTCCTTACCAGTGACACCACAGATTTTAGCCTCTTTAGTTTGTAATTCATAAATCAGTTAGAAAGAATTTTTGGAAAGGCTAGGCTGGAAGCAGCCACTAAGAAACAGGTACTCACATTTATTAAAAAACCACTGTTCAAAAGAGAGGACATACCCAGCAAGGGATCATGACGCATTAGGATTATGAAAGAAGATAATTATAGCTACTGCTTATTCATAGGTTGCTACATGCCAGATACTGCACGTGACACTTATCTGGGTTATCTTATTCCGTTTGTGCCATGGCTTTAGGAGGTAAATCCCCTATATTCCAGATGACAGAATAGAGGCTTAGCGAAACTAAACAACTTACCCATGCTTACATGGCTTATAAACGGCAAAGTCTGGACCCAGCACCAGATCTGTCTGAGTCCCAAAGCCAGGCTTACTCATCAGGCAGTGGCACCTCCCTACCTTATCGTGAATTGTGACTATTGGATCTATTCCTTCTCTCTGTACTCCCGAGAATAGTCAAAATGTATTTAGATATATAGCAGTGTTACATATAATAGGGGGAAACTGGAAACAATCTAAATATCTGACAATAGAGTACTGGAATATTGGAACATTACAACTTCTTTAAAAATAATGCCTTCCAAAAATATTTGCTCATATGAGGAATACTAAACTTTTTCCAAAATTAAGTGAATTGAAATTTAGCATTAATAAAGATCAAGTAACTGCCAAAATTCCCTGTGCCACCTATGTAATCCCCAGCCCTTGTAGACTTCATGTGGGATTCTACTAACTTCAAAGGAAAGGGAAAAAGAGAGATACTGCATCCTTGGCAATCACCTGATGAATACTGGTAGCTTTAACTTAGCCCTTTCTAATGTTCTCTTTATGCTTTTTAAAGCCTTCCCAAATATAATGAGGTCACTCAAGTACACCATTAAAAAACACTTGCTGTCAAGTCAGTTCTGACTCATGGTGACCCCTTGTGTGTCAGAGTAGTACTGTGCTCCATAGAGTTTTCAATGGCTGATTTTTTGGAAGTAGAGCACCAGGCTTTTCTTCTGAGGAGCCCCTGGGTGGACTTGAACCTCCAGCCTTTCGGTTAGTAGCCAAGAGTGTTAACTGTTTGCACACCCAGGGACTCAAATACATCATAACCTCCTACAATTCATATCATCTACCATCTTTTCCTTGACAGGAATTCATGATAGTAGAATGCCAAATAGCAAAAAAACAAAAAACAACGCGCACACACAAAACCATTCTCTGCTCACTGGCATGTAGTGGTAGTCAGCATGTTCTGATACCGAACTTCTAAGAATCTATAGTATTCCGTAGGAACCAGGAAGAAATTTGAATGCTGGAATCTGATACCCAGGCCTTCTTGTAGAAATTCCCCAGAGAAAACAGCGTTTCTCTAAGACTCTACTGTCCAATGGAACTTTCTGTGATGATGGAAATGTTCTGTCTTTGTGCTGTCTGATAGAGTAGCCACTACCCACTTAAAATGTGGCTAGTGCTACCATATTTGATCATGCAGTAGATTCTAGAGCTCCAATGCCTTTCTTTTTGAGTCTCAGAAAAAGTGATGAAAGATACAGACCTACTCTCTGGAAAAATGCACATTTGTTAATCATACAAACACAGAATTGTATCCAATTTCAGGGGGGTCCCAAGTTACACTTCAACATAAAGAAAACAAAAATCCTCACAACTGGACCAATAAACAACATCATGATAAATGGAAAAAAGATTGAAGTTGTTAAGGATTTCATTTTACTTGGATCTACAATCAACACCCATGGAAGCAACAGTCAAGAAATCAAACAGTGTATTGCATTGGGCAAATCTGCTGCAAAAAGACCTTTTTAAAGTGTGAAAAAGGAAAGATGTCACTTGGAGGACTAACGTCCTCCTGACCCAAGCCATGGTATTTTAAGTCACCTCATATGCATGGGAAAGCTGGACAATGAATAACGAAGGCGGAAGAAGAATTGTTGTCTTTGATTATGGGAAGAACACGATTGACATTTCTTGAGCTGAAAGAACTGAAAAAAAAAATCAAGCCTCGAGTTGCAATATTGAAGAATTCTATGGGCAAAATATTGAATGATGCAGGAAACATCAAAGGAGGATGGAAGGAATACACAGAGTCACTGTACAAAAAAGAATTGGTTGACATTCAACCATTTCAGGAGGTAACATATGTTCAAGAACTGATGCTACTGAAGGAAGAAGTCCAAGCTGCACTGAAGGCACTGGCTAAAGACTAGGCTCCAGGAATTGATGGAATACCAACTGAGATGTTTCAGCAAACGTATGCAACACTAGAAGTGCTCATTCATCTATGCCAAGAAATTTGGAAGACAGCTGCCTGGCCAACCAACTGGAAGAGATACATTTTGTGCCCATTGCAAAGAAAGGCGATCCAACAGAATGCAGAAATTATTGAAAAATATGATTAATATCACACACAAGTAAAATTTTGCTGAAGATAACTGAAAAACGTTTGCAGCAGTACATCATTAGGGAACTGCTAGAAATTCAGGCCAGATTCAGACGAGGACATGGAAAGAGGGATATCATTGCTGATGTCAGATGGATGTTGGCTGAAAGCAGAGAATACCAGAAAGATGTTTACCTGTGTTTTATTGACTACACAAAGGCATTTAACTGTGTGAATGATAACAAATTATGGATAACATTGCAAAGAATGGGAATTCCAAAATACTTAATCGTGCTCATGTGAAACCTATACGTAGAACAAGAGGCAGTCATTTGAACAGAACAAGGGGGTACTGCCGTGGTTTAAAACCAGAAAAGGTGTGTGTCTGGTTGGTATCCTTTCAACATATTTATTCAGTCTGTATGCTGAACAAATAATTTGAGAAGCTGGACTATTTGAAGAAGAATGCAGCATCAGGACTGGAGAAAGACTTATTAACAACCTGCGATATGGAGATGACACAACCTTGCTTGCTGAAAATGAAGAGGATTTGAAGCACTTACTGATAGTCAGAGACTACAGCCTTCAGTATGGATTGCACCACAACATAATGAAAACAAAAATCCTCACAACTGGACTATAAGCAACATCATGTTAAACGGAGAAAATATTGATGTTGTCAAGGAGTTCTTTTTACTTGGATCCATATTCAACGCCCATGGAAGCAGCAGTCAGGAAATCGGACGATGTATTCCATTGGGCAAATCTGCTGCAAAAGACCTCTTTAAAGTATCAAAAAGCAAAGATTTCACTTTGAGGACTAAGGTGCACCTGACCCAAGCCTTGGTATTTTCAGTCGCCTCATATGCATGCAAAAGTTGGACAATGAATAACGAAGGCCAAAGAAGAATTGATGCCTTTGAATTATGGCATTGGCAAAGAATATTGACTAACCTCTAGACTGCCAGAAGAATGAACAAGTCTGTCTTGGAAGAAGTACAGCCAGAATCCTCTTTAGAAGTGAGGATGGCGAGACTTCATCTCAAGTGCTTTGGACGTGTTATCAGGAGGGACCAGTCCCTGGAGAAGGACATCATTCTTGGTAAAGCAGACGGTCAGCAAAAAAGAGGAGGACCCTCAACGAGACGGATTGACACAGTGGCTACTACGATGTCCTCAAACATAGCAATGGTTATGAAGATGGCACAGGAATGGGCAGTGTTTCATTCTTTTGTACACAGGGTCGCTATGAGTCGAAACTAACTTGACGACACCTAACAACAATAACAACAACAAGTTAAGAATCCCTACAAAAGACTGAGTGTACTTCAGGTACTACTTAAAGCATCATTTGAACACAGTGGTCTCCTGAGGACCACTGTTCAGCAGAGCTGTGTGTTCCATCCTTTGGTCCTTGAGTCTTTACCATCCTTCCAGTCTGGGGACCCACCTGAATGGTGAGAAGAGCCTGGGTCAGCCACTGAGTCAGACTCTGATTTTTCTCAGGAGTAAGGAATATCTTTCTGCTGGTTACACCACTGTCTTAGTTATCTAATGCTGCTATAACAGAAATAACACAAGTGAATGGCTTTAACAAACAAGTTTATTCTCTCACAGTCTAGTAGGCTAGAAGTCCAAATTCAGGGTGTTGGCTGCAGGGGAAGGCTCTCTCTGTGTGTCGGCTCTGGAGGAAGGTCCTTGTCATCAATCTCGCCCCAGACTAGGAGCTTCTCAGTGCAGGGACCCTGGGTCCAAAGGATGCACTTTTCTCTTGGCACTACTTTCTTGGTGGTATGAGGTCCCCCTGTCTCTCTGCTCACTTCTGTCTGTTATATCTCAAAAGAGATTGGCTCAAAATACAACCTAATCTTGTAGATTGAATCCTGCCCCATTAACATAACTGCCACTAATCCCACCTCATTAACATCATAAAGATAGGCTTTACAACACTTAGGAAAATCACATCAGATGACAAAATGGTGGACAATCACAGTACTGGGAATCATGGTCTAGCCAAGTTGACAAATTTTTGAGGGGACACAGTTCAATCCATGACAACCATCTACTCCTGCCACCTTTACCCATATCATGGCTCCTTGTGTACTAGAGCTGCAAATTCTTCACCCTGGTGGTGCAGTGATTAAGCGCTTGACTGCTAACTGAAAGGTCAGTGGTTTGAACGCAGCAGCTGCTCCACAGGAGAAAGATGTGGCAGTCTGCTTCTGTGAAGACCCCACCCTTAGAAACTCTATGGGGCAGTTCTGTTCTGTCCTGTAGGGTCGCTATTAGTTAGAATCAACTCAGCGGCAACGGGGATACTTGTCTATGTCATTCCTGGCCATAATGACACCAAGAGGACAGTCAAGCTTTCCTTGAGTTCCCTTTCATATGGACTCCAGCATTCCTCATTTTACTCTGTATGCATTAATCTGCAATGTGGATGTCATGGCCTGAACCTGTTGAGTGACATCACTCTCCCTATATTGGTCACCAGTCCTTGTAAAATCCTGGTGACTGTCCTGATTAGGGCACTGGCTAAGTGGCTGGATTTAGGGAATAGGTGCTGGATGACTAGAACTTTCTGGTTTGGCTAAGCGTCTACAGGCTCTAGAGGTTGGACCTTGGTGTCCCAGGGAGACAGCACCTTCTGAGTCAGTGTCTGCAAGCCAGGAAGGAAATCTTGCTTCTGTAAATCCTATTACTAAAAGGACGGTTGCCCTCAGTCAGAACTTGCATTCTTGAGGTGAGCCCTGGGTCTAGATACTTGAGCAGGTATCCCCTAGCCATATGATGGCCCTTATCTTTGTGTTAGAAGTATCTGTTTCAATAATTCTGGTAAGTCAGGATTAGGGAAAAGGTGAACATGGTTTTCAGTCTCTTGCTGTTCCTTGCTTTCTTGGGGCTTCTTAACAGGGTAGAGAAAGTATAAAAATGGGGGAGGGGAGCATAGTTCTTAGTAAAGCTAAGTAAGCTAATGTCAGGGCTTGACATTGCTGGACAATGGATGCCTTATCTGGAATCAGGTTGGGACATAATCTGGGAATTCTACCTCCAGGCTTTCAGAAATTACCAGAGACTGCCACAGGTGATCCATGATGGCTCAGTCAAGGAGTTCCTGAGGGTGAAATCTGGGGAAGAATATCAAGGTGTCTTCTGATGGGCTATAACCCCATGTAACAATTTGATCACCAAGGTCTGTCTTTTCTATCCCTAAATTGCTGTCAAATTTCTCCCTCTTTTTATCCACAGGCACTGACTTTGCTCAGGCTCTCAATTTTTCTAGCCTGAATTTCTACCAACAGCCCCTGCCTCCAATCCTACCCCACCCTGCTGCTAGAGTGACCTTTATAGTATGGTTCCGATCCCTATCACTTCCCTGATTAAAACACTTTCTTGGATCCCATTACAGATAAGGTGCAAACTCTTGAAATGCCATTAAGTATCTTCTAAGAGTATCTCTTTACTCTCCATCATAATCTCCTTCATGCAGTAAATTTCAAAAATACTTGTTGAGCACCTATTACATATCAGGCTCTGCTTTGGGTACTAAAAATAGCAGTGACCAAAACAGACAAAATTCTCTGCCATGTGGAGCTTGCATTCTACTTGGTAGGGAGAAAAATACATAAAATGTATATCAGATTGTGATAAGTGCTATGGAGAAAAATAAGGAGGGAAGAAGGGATAGAGACTGTGGTTGGAGGTTTTTGCAATTTTAGATAAAGGGGTTAGGAAAATAACATTTGGGCAAGGACCTGAAGGAGGTGAAGGGAAAAAACCAGCAGATAGCTAAGAAACCATTCCAGGCAAACCCGAAACCCGTTGCTATCAAGTTGATTCCAATAGTCACCCCATAGGACAGAGTAGAACTGCCCCATAGGGTTTCCAAGGAGCACCTAGTGGATTTGAACTGCCAACCTTTTGGTTAGCAGCTGTAGCTCTTAACCAGTACACCACCAGGGTTTCCATTCTAGGTAAAGGGAATAGCAAGTGCAGAGGCTCTAAGTCAGGAATTGCAAGAAAAGCAGCGTTGCTGGTACAGGGTGAGCAAGTGGAGAGAGTAGTGGAAGAGGAAGTTGAGAGGTAACAATGGCCAGGGTGGGACATTATGTAGGGCTGCTTTAGTCCTTGTTAGTAGGAGTTTGGATCCTGTTTGGATTGAGATGGGGAAGCTAATGGAGGGTGTGAGTCTAGGGATTACTTATGTTCTAAAAGGATAATTCTGGATACTGTGAGGGGAATAAACCTTAAGAGGGGCAGGTGCAGAAGCTGGAAGATCAGTTAGGAGGCTAAGTGAGAGACCAAGGTGGCTTGGATCAGAGTGGTAGCAGTAGAGGTATTAAATTCTAAATACATTTTAAAGCTTGTTGTTGTTAGCTGCCGTCTGGTCAGTTCCTGACTAATGGTGACCCCCTGCAAAAGGGTAGTTCCCTAATGGATCACAACACATGTGGGGATGAGAGAAAGAGAGGAGTCAAGGTTAACTCCAGGATGTGGCTGCCATTTTGTGAAATGGGAAGGATTAGGCTTTGGGGTAGCAGTCAGGAGTTTGGTTTTGGACATGCTAAGTTCAAGATGCCTGTTGGCTATCCAAGTGGGAATGTTGAGCAAGCAGTTAGGTGTGTAAGTCTAGAGTTCAAAAAGAGGTCTAGACTGGAGATATAAATTTGAGAGTCATGGACAAAGAAATGATATGTAGAGCCATGAGACTGGTTAAGAGTTCTCAGGAAAAAAGAGATGGAGAGGAGGACAAAAGGAAACCAAGGAGTCACTGGCAGTTTAGGAGGAAAACAGTGTGAGTGTGGTGTTCTGGAAGCCAAGAGAAGAAAGGGTTTCCAGGAGAAAGAAGTAATCAACTGTGTCAAAAGCTTCAGAAAGATTAAGAAGGATGGAAACTGCATATTGACCATTGCTATAGCAATATGTGTGTCATTAATGACCTTAACAAGAGGAGATCTGTAGAGCCATGAGTGTGAAAATCTAATGGGAGTGACTGAGTGCTGACCCACACAATGAGAAGTCTGAATGTAGTCAGTTGGGGCTGATAAGTGGTTCAGTAATGCTGTTGAGTGGAGTCTTTCTGTAGACCTTCACCCTCATGCTTATTGCCTAATGGTCATGAAGGTGCTGCTGCACGTCTAGGATTCACATCTGTGTTCTAGACAGGAAGATGCGGGAAGAACTAAGAGGTGAAGGGTATATACATCCTTTTAGGCAAAGATCAGAAGTACTTAGAATCTCTGTAGACAAAATGCTCTTAGCTGAAATGAGTTGCTCTGCTTTAAGCACCTTCCTACCTTTTTGGTCTGACTAACTTCTGTCTTCTCTTTCATGATTCTGCTCAAGTCAGCATCACCTTCTCTGAGACTCCCTAGGCTGAGTTAGGTGCCCCGGATCTGTGCATTCAGAACCTGTTTTAGATTGCAATGAAGACCTCAGTTCTTTCTCCACCTCTGTATCCTTGCACTTTGCAGTGTAACTCTTACTCTAGCCTTGGCCATGGAACTTGATTTGACTAATGGGATATTTTTAAGCAGAGGCTTAAAAATCACTTGCACAGTTGGGCATGCAGTTGTTCTTGTATATAAGCCACTGTCATGAGAACATGCTTGTTGGAGGATGAGTGACACATGAAGCATACCCCAGTCACCATGATTGTCATTGATGAGCCCATCAATTAACATCAGCCAACCCCCAGATTTAAGTGAGCCCAGCCAAGATCAACAGAACCACCTAGTCAACCACCAAAGATGCATGAGACATTAACATGAATTGTTGTGAACCACTGAAGGTGTGTGGTTGTTTGTTATTCAGCATTATTGTGGCATTGGATGATTGATACAGAGCTACTTGAGCATAGTTCTGTCACAGGCCTTACCCCATCTCCCAGCTAATGTTGGGGAGCCCCTTTAGAACAGGACCATCTTTTTTCTCTGTATGTTTAGCACCTAGCGCAATGCTTGGCATATAGAAGGTGCTCAGTGAAAGCCTGTCAAAGGAATGAATGAATGAACCTTTGTTCAGCCTTTAAAAAGGAACTTACAAAATTCCCCATAACTAAACAGTATAATCAAATGAACTCACCCACAGAAAACCTGGTTCAACAAGATTTGTAAAGCTACAATATAAAATAAACTCTCATCACAGATTAAACCGTTTTCCTACCCCAAGTACAATGGTCATTTTTTAAAAGTTGGGCACCAGGTTTTACATTTTATTATGTTGTATAGATCAGTTTAAAGATAATCTAAATCTTATAGGTATACTTTAAAGGGTAGAGTGTAAATAAGTTGATATGACTCAGTCTAGATATCTTTACTATTATCTTCGGTACATAATACCAAACCATTGTAACTACTGACATTTCCTAAATAATGCTAGGATACTTTCACTGGTTAAAAAATAACATTACTTGTATTAATATAAAAAAGAAAAAGGAAAAAAAGGCTTTCCACTAGAGTTATGAGTAGGAAAAATATATCTAGTAGCCTAGTTAGGTATGGGAGTAAGACGGTAAGAATATCACCCTTATGAAAGGCCATGTGGCATGACCTTTTTTTCCAAACAAGAGAGTTTCTGCAGAGGAATAGTAAAAAAGTTTAGCTGGGCAGGAAGGAGCCCAATTGTGGAAATCCTTGAATGTAAGGTTAGGGCATTTCAACATTATCCTTCACTTGGCAGGGAAGAGTTAAAACTTTTGAGCAATGGAGTGACATAACGAATGTAGTGCTGGGTTAATCTGGCTGCTGGATTCTAGCAGTATCGTGTGGTGTGGTTGTGTTAGTCAGGATTCTCCAGAGGAACAGAACCAATAGGAGGTGTGTGTGTGTGTGTGTGTGTGTGTGTGTAGAAAGAGAGATTTTTATTTAAGGAATTGGCTCAAGTAATTGTGAGGGCTGACAAATTAAAAATTTGTAGAGCAGGCTGGAAGGCTGGAAACTCAGGAAGGATTTGATTCTGCAGTGTTGAAACAGAAGTTGTTCTTCCCAGAGAAACCTCGGTTTTTGCTCTTAACGCCTTCAACTGATTGGATGAAGCCCACCCACATTATCAACAGTTATTCCTTTACTTCAAGTCAACTGATTGTAGATGTTAATCACATCTACAAAATACCTTCATAGCAACACCTAGATTAGTGTTTGATTGAATAACTGGGTACAATAGCCTAACCAAGTTAACGCGTAAGACTAATCATCACAATCATTTGTGTAGAAATCGTTTAATAATCTTACCAAATAATTTAATACCCAAATACTGTTATGCAGAAGATATACCCATTTATTTAAAAATCACATGTTAAAGTCCAGGTGTATGCTAGGATGGAAATGACCATGGGACTATTTTGAGTTCATAAGTTTGGCCATTCTTTTCCTGACCGTCTTTTAGCCTGTTATCCTTTGCGAGTCCATGAATTATTTGTTGTTCTCATTTACCTCTGTTTTGCTTTTGATACTCTTCCCTGGCTCCTGCTGGTCCAGTTCAGTGATAAATGAATTATAGCCAGGGGTGGAGATCAGAAGTAAGAATGGAGACTGGTGTAGCCAAAACCAGAATCAACATCCGGATGAACTGTTCTAAGCTCATTTTCCAAGAGCACATCTCGCCCCAGTCACAGTAGTATTTACCTTTTGGGTGTGAGATTATCATTTTGCCCTCTAAATGTGTTTCAAAATCCACTAATTGTATTTGCTATGTTAGTATCACTGTTTCTTCTTATTCAAGAGGAGCTTAGAGTCAGGAAGGATAAATAGCTTATACAAAATCTTATGTCATATTTGGGAGAGAACACACTAGATGTCTCTGTACCTCCTGTTTCCTCTGCCTAGAATGTTCTCTTCCCCATCCCCACCTCGCTCCCAGTCCACCTGACAGACTCCTCCCACTCAGCCTTCTAAACCCTGTTCAGACATGAGTCTTCTGTGCTGCCTTCCCTTATCCCTGCTAAATCCTGTCCCCTTCCCTACCCCCATTTCATCCCCTATAGAAATAATCATTCTCTCAGTTATACAGTTTATGTGTCTGTCTTCTCTATTGGACTATAGGGGTGTTGAGGGTCCCCAGCACCAAGTACAGTGTCTGGTACGCAGCAGGTGTTCAATTAATGTTGTCGAACTCAAGGGGGAAAGAATCTACAGGCAAAGCGGGAAATTCTAAACTCTTCTAACAGACTAAAACCATCCCCACCTACATTAATGTCATTCTTTAAAATGTTTGGGAAATAGAGTTTCACAACCCTCTTGTAGCCATAGGGGAAATGTCAGTGCCGCCCCTTTATGGCATTATCTCGGGAGGCTGCTACTGAGACTCCCTGCAGTGTGCACGGAGATGCTGGTGGCCTCGCTAGGTGCCCTCGACCTTGACTACAACCTCCCTGGGGCGCTTCGCCCTGGCCTTTCTGCGTTTTCAAGGTGGATACCCACTCCTCTCCTTCTCTTTGTCCTCGTTTTTTCACATTTCCTCCTCCCGGGAGCTTTGTTTTGTTCTTCCCGGGAGATCCGCCTACCCCGCCACATCCTCTTCCACCCACTCCTACGCAGCGCCCACCGCGGCCTCCTGGGAGAAGGGCGGAATCTGGGCCGCAGCGGGAGAAGCTTCCACCTGTGAGCCAAGTGTGTTTGCCTTCTCACAGTGAGTGTGCCTTCCAGCTTTCCAGAGTTGTGATCAGACAGGCATGAAGCGGAATCCTCCAGCGATAAGCACTGAGTGAACATGAACACGGTTTAGTTATGGGCAAGGAGGATGAAGTTTCTACAGCGGTAGGCTGGTGGTTCCAGCCTCTTCTAACTCCCTCTAGAAAAAACCGCGGGTCCCACTGGCTTGGGGTTGAATGCTGAAGTAGGGTCTTGGGGAAGCAGAATCCTGGAGCTTCACACACAGCCCAGTCCTTGGGGTGCCACCAGAACAGGGCCCCACCTGGACCTGGGGAAGGAGAAGGCTTGCTTTAGGGGCTGGGTCGGGGGACATTCTGGGGTCAGTTCAGTGAAGGTTGAGTGTAGACCATGGGGCAAAAGTGTGCAGTTGCCCTCTTGACTTCTTCAAGTCTGTAACAAAAGTGGAGCCCAGGTGGCCGCACTTCTCTGGCTGTACAGTCTCCTTCCAAACACTTTCCCCAAGTGACAGGGGATTGCCCCCACCCCCTGCATTTCATTGAAGGAACAGCTCAATTTAAAGTCACCCTAGGCCTTAGGCTCCAGCCTAGAGATTGGTAGGGAAAGACAGTTTGGAGTTGGGAGGAGTAGAGAATGAAACAGGAGTAACCTGTCCCCGTTAGCAAGGGAGGAGGTGAGAGAGAAACCACAAATGATGATTTTGCTTATATTTTTCTCTAGCAAATCTCTACACGTAATATATTTTAAGCTAGAATAGAGACATTTTCCCTAAACACATAATAATATCCTCATAGAACCTTGAAATTACAAACATTTCTTTTTTAAAAATGCAAATCCCTAAGGTATTTACTTAAGGACCCAAAATGTTGACAGTGGTTCCCATAATAGTAGTCAAGGTTCCCATAAGAAACAAGACATTCTCACTGGAATTTAGAAGAGAATTTATTTATTTGGAAATCTGCATCTTTTATTTGTTGAATTGGCTCCTTCACAGTCATTAGTCACTTATTAGTCCTTCTTGACAGCTGAGGAAGCTAAGGATTTAGAGAAGTTAAATAACTTGCCCAAGGTCACATTGGAGCCCTGGTGGCATAGTGGTTAGGAGCTCTGCTGCTGACCAAAAGGTTGGCAGTTTGAATCCACGAGCTGCTCGTTAGAAACCCTATGGGGCAGTTCTACTCTGTCCTATAGGATTGCTATGAGTTGGAATCAACTCGACGGCAATGGTTTTTTTTTTTTTTTTTTTTTAATTTTAAGGTCACATTGGTTATAAGTAGCATCACAGGAAAGTGCAATCCTAAATCACATTAGCTTGGTAGTTCTTAATGTGTAGTCCAAGAATCACTGGAGTCCCTGAGAACCTTTTAGGGGGTCTGTAGAATCAAAACCTTTTTCATAATGATACTAGGATGGTATGTGACTTTTCCACTCTTGTTCTCATATGTGTACAGTGGGTTTTCAGAGGCTACAAAATGTAATGTCAAAACAGCTTGAGAGCAGAAGCAGAGGTGGGAATACAGCTGGCTTCTATTAGTCCAGACAGTAAAGGGATTCTCGAAAATGTAAAATGATGCCACTCTTTTCGCTTAATTTTTTTCTGTTTGGAAAAGAGTTATTCTTCATAAAAATGTAAGATTTATGTTAATATGTAATGTGTTTATTATTTTTAAGTTAATAAATATTTTAATTTTTTAATCAGTTTTAATTTCTAATTTGGTAAATATTAACACATATAGCCCACATAAACTAAAATTCTTTGGGGTCCTCAATATCTGCAAGAGTGTTAAGGGGCCCTGAGATGAAAATATGTGAGAGTAGTTGTATTAGATAGTCTTTGTTTCCTCCCAGCTCAAAAATTTAAGGCTTCTCAGATCTGAGGCAGTTTAGATCATATACAACTTGTGAAGGGCAAGGGTGGAGCTCACGATCACTAAGCAGTCTCAGAATCAGCTCAGAAAAGAGTGGATACCCTGAGGAGGTGGAGCCAACATGGCACTATAGATAGAAGCACCACACTGTCCCTTCACAGCACAGACCTGAAGAACTAAGTAAAACAGAGACAAACGTCAATCCTGGAACCCTAAGCGTCAAATGAAGAGATAAAGAACTCAGCCGAGCACCGAATGGAATAAACTGACAGAGAACAGAGAGCGAGGAGAGATACGAATGGAGGTCCCCTATCAGCTGACGCAGCAAAGATTTGCCATCTTGGACTCCTGTCGGAGATAGGTGGACAGGGAGTACAGGAAAGCAGATTCATGGAGCTCCCAGAAGGTTACAGAGCACCCAGTAACCAGTGATATATGCTTTCTCACCACTGACCCTTTTTCCCTCTGCTCAGCCTCCACTGCTACCCAGCTGGCTGTGGTTGCTCAGCTGGCCGGGAGGCGCCAGCTCTGTGCTGCTTGGGTTCACCCTGCCCGCACCAGCTGGCTCCTTCAGTGCCATTTCTTTGTTGCTAGTGTTGCTTTTTTTCAGCTTCTTTTGGCTTCTTCCCTGCCTCTCACCTCCTCCCCTTCCTTTCTCTCAAACACCTGGCTCCATGTACCATCTTTGCGTCGTGTTGACAGGCTGTGAAGCACTGCTCGGCTGGGGAACTGCTTTCCTGGTCCACACTGCCACACAAGTTTTGTTTTGCTGGTTGATTGCTTTGTTTTCTTTTCCTTTTCGCAGCTTGGGAGTCCCTTCCCCGGTCTGTACTGCAAGGCTTGGGAGCCACTTCTCTGGTCTGCACAACATTCCTGGGGGCATTTCTTTTTTTTTTCTTTTTTTTCTTTCTTCATTTCTCAGTGTCTCATCTCTCTCTACTTACCTTCTTTTCCTGTCCCCTGAATACCTGGCACTGTGTGCCATCTCTGCCCCTTCTAGCTGGGCTGTACTGTGTGGCTTGAGAGCCGCTTCCCTGGTCTGCACAGCTGCGCCAGTGGGATCCCTGGGGGCCTTTCTTTCTTTCTTTGTTCTTTTTGTTTTTCTTCATTTCTCAGTTTCTCATCTCTCTCTGCTTTCCTTCCCTTCCTGTCTCCTGAATACCTGGCACTGTGAGCCATCTCTGTGCCTTCTAGACAGGCTGTGCCCCAAGGCCTATGAGCCACTTCCCCAGTCGCCAGTGGGATCCCTGAGGGCATTTCTTTCTTCCTTTTAATTTTTATTTTTTTCTCTTTCCCTTTTTGTTTTTCTCCATTTCTCAATTTCTCATCTGTCCAATGGCAAGGTGCCTCAGCACTTTTTTTTTGTTTTTGGCTCCCAATTCTCTCTCCTCTCTCTCTTCTTTCCCATACCTGTCTTAGCTCCATACATCACAACCTCCCCCACCCCTCCTGCCTACCTGCACCGTGTGGTGAACATCATATCCCCGAGAAGCACAGGCACAGCCTATTGGAACCTGCCTTGCACAGACACCCAGCCCTCCTTGTTGGCCCAGGTAAATGCCACAAACAACCCATCCCAGACCCTCCCCTTCAGTTGGACCTGCCCTGCTGCACCATAGCTGAGACACTGGCCCTGCCCATTGGACAAGGAGGTGAAAAGTATTGTGCCCATAGATGAGCAAACAACAAAGAATGCACAGCCTGCCTGCTCAGACATAACCAAATAAAACAAAAAAGCAGGACGAAACAAACAAATCTACAGTCAGTAAAAAAAGAAAATAACTACTGAATGTCCTGAAGACAGCAGACAATATGAAAACATATTAAAAAAAAAACAGGACAGGATGGTTCCAGTAGGTGTCCAAAATAAAACACCAGATAACTTTCCAGTAGAAGAAAAGGCACTAGAACTACCTGATAGGGAATCCAAATCTCTAATATTCAGAGCTATCTAAAAGTTGAACCAAAAAGCAGACAAAAATGAGGAAAAAATAGACAAAGTCATGGAAAAGGCAGACAAATCCATGGAAAATACAGACAAAAAAAAAAAAAAGGAAGAATTCAGGAAAATAATACAGGAACAAAATGCCAAAATAAATTCACAACTAGAAATCATACAAAAACAACAATAAGAAATCCAAAAGATAAACAACAAGATTTCAGAAATGGACAGTGTCATAGAAGGGCTGAGGAACAGGTTTGAAAAGATGGAAGACAATCAGCGAAATTGAAGACAAACACTTGGATACAACTTTGAGGGAAAATCAGAAGAAAAATGAAGAAACTCTGAGAATTATGTGGGATACAATCAAAAGCAAAAATTGGCAAGTGATAGAAGTTCCAAAACAGGGAGAGAAAACAGAAAATACAGAGAGGTTCACTGAAGAATTGCTGAAAGAAAACTTCCCTAATATCATGCAAGATGACAAGCTGAGCATCCAAGAAGCTCAACGAACCCCATATAGGATAGACCCCAAAAGAAAATCACCAAGACATATCATAATCACACTAAAACCAAAGACAAACAAAGAATCCTGAGAGCAGCTTGAGAAAAATGAAAAGTCACATACAGAGGGGAAACAGTAAGACTAAGCTCTGATTGCTTGGCAGAAACCATACAGGCAAGAAGGCAATGGGATGACATTGAAAGAAAAAAAATTGTCAACAAAAAATAATATATTCTGCAAAACTCTTGTTCAAATATGATGGTGAAATTAGGACATTTCCAGATAAACAGAAATTAAGGGACTATGTAAAAACGAAACCAAACTTATAAGAATTATTATTATTAAAGGGAGCCCTTCATTAAAGGGCTCAAAGTCCATCAAATGGGGAAAAGACAGTCTTTTTAACAAATGGTGCCAGCAAAACTGGATGTCCATCTGCAAAAAAAATGAAACAGGACCCATACCTCACACCACACACAAAAACTAATTCAAAGTGGATCAAAGACCTGAATATAAAGCCAAAAACCATAAAGATCATAGAAGAAAAAACAGGATCAATGCTAGAGGCCCTAATACACAGCATTAACAGGATACAAACCATAACTAACAACACACAAACTCCAGAAGATAAGGTAGATAACTGGGATCTTCTCAAAATTAACACTTATGCTCATCAAAAGACTTCACCAAAAGAGTAAAAAGAGAACCTACAGACTAGGAAAAAATTTGTGGCTATTATGAATCTGACAGAGATCTAATTTCTAAAATCTACAGGAAAATCCAACACCTCTACAACAAAAAGACAAATAATCCAGTTAAAAAACGGGCAAAAGAAATGGACACTTCACCAACGAAGACAGTCAAGTGGCTAATAGACACATGAGGAAATGCTCGAGATCACTAGCCATTAGAGAAATGCAAATAAAAACCACAATGAGATACCATCTTACCCTGGCATTACTGGCACAAATCAAAAAACCAGAAAATAACAAATGTTGGAGAGGCTGCAGGGAGATTGGAAATCATATGCACTGCTGATGGGATTGAAAAATGATACAACCATTTTGGAAAATGATATGGTGCTTCCTTAGAAAGCTAGAAATAGAAATACCATATGATCCAGCAATTTCACTTCTAGGAATATATCCTAGGGAAATGAGTCATCACACAAATAGACATACGCACACCCATGTTCACTGCAGCATTGTTCACAATAGCAAAAAGATGGAAACAACCCAGATGCCCATCAGCAGATGAATGGATAAACAAACTATGGTACATACACACAATGGAGTACTATGCAACGATAAAGAACAATGAGGAATCTTCAAAGAATCTCACGACATGGATGAATCTGGAGGGCATTATGCTGAGTGAAATAAGTCAACCACAAAAGGATAAATACTGAATGAGAGACCACTACTATAAAAACTTATGAAAAGGTTTACACACAAAAAGAAACAATTTATGATGGTTATGAGGGAGGGGAGGAGTGGGGATGAAAAAACACTAAATAGACAATAGATAAGTGGTAACTTTGGTGAAGGGTGAGACAGTACATGATACTGGAGAATCCAGCACAGCTTGTCCAAGGCAAGATCATGGAAACTCCATAGACATATCCAGACTCTCTGAGGGACTGAATCGCTGAGCTGTGGTCTGTGGGGACCATGGTCTCAGGGAACATCTAGCTCAATTGGCATAACGTAATTTATAAATAAAATGTTCTACATTCTACCTTGGTGAGTAGTGTCTGGGGTCTTAAAAGCCTGTGAGCAGCCATCTAAAATACTCCACTGGTCTCACCCCTTCTGGAGCAAGGTTAGAATAAGAAAACAAGACACAAGGAAAAGATTAGTCCAAAGGACTAAAGGACCACAACTACCACGCTTCCACCAGACTAAGTCCAGTACAACTAGATGGTGCCAGGCTACCACCACTGACTGTTCTGACAGGGATCACAGTAGAGGGTCCTAGTTAGAGCTGGAGAAAAATGTAGAACAAAGTTCTAACTCACAAAAAAAGACCAGACTTACTGGCCTGACAGAGACTGGAGAAACCTCGAGATATGGCCCCTGGACACCCTTTTAGCTCAGTAATGAAGTCACTCCTGAGGTCCACCCATCATCCACATATAGGCCCATAAAACAAAACAAGACTAAAGAGGGACACCAGCCCAGGGGCAAGGACGAGAAGGCAGGAGGGGACAGGAAAGCTGGTAATGGGAAACCCAAGGTTGAGAAGGGAGAGTGATGACATGTCGTGGGGTTGTTAACCAATGTCATAAGACAATATGTGTACCAGCTGTTTAATAAGAAGCTAGTTCGTTCTGTAAACCTTCATCTAAAGTACAATAGAAAAAAAAAGAATGGATGCCCTGGGGCCTGATTCTATCCTTGGCCTCCACATTACTTGACTAGTCTTGGTTACTTGGATTTATTCTCATCTTAACTACTCTATGCACTTCTGGAAACTCACATTCTTGTCTTAGGCTCACACTGCATTATGATTCACCACGCTGAGACTCAGTATTTCATTCTTTTATACCCTCATCCTCTTTTATGTTTATGTAACATGTCAGTTTTTACCTTGACCATTGAGCTGACCTTGCTTGCGATTTTCTATACTAAGTCTTCTATAGCAAAGATTCTAGCAATATCCAAACACTTCCTGGACTACAGATTAGCCCTAAATGCTTTATTTCATGTTGCCCAAGACATGCACAGGATTACAACGTATTTCATGTCTAAAATTCCTTCTCGTTGATTGACTCTGGGGAGGGGAACTGGGTGGCACCAGAAAAGAGGTGGGAGGGATTACCTTTTGTATTACTAGTCAAACGTTAAATTAAAACTTGGCTTCAAGTGAAGAAAAACAAAACAAAAAAACTTCTAAAATATTATTTCTAAGAACTTCCTCATTTGGTTGTCAGCACCCAGTTCAGGGGAGGATCACCTTGAAGGGTGGGTACAGACAGTGAAGAGTGAATATGCAATTTAGATTGGAGACTGCCTTTGGGAGTTCAAGGTCTTTTATGGGTTTTTTGTTTGTTTGCTTCCCCTTTGCCCCTCTTCACTTACCTGAGACCTGAGTCAGTTTAGTGGGAAAACATTAAGAATATTACTTGGCACAATTTGTATAAAAATTGTTAAATGGAAACCTAATTTGCTGTGTAAATTTCACCTAAAACACAATAAAATATTATTTTTTAAAAAGGAGTATTACTTGGCTTCTGTTACTTTATGGAAATTTAAAAAAAATGTTGATGTATCATATACTTGGGTATATTATATATAGTATATAGTACATGTAGTAGATATACTACATACTTTCTCTTTATTTGCTGGTGTTTAAATTTACTTGGTGATTTCTTTGGGGGTCTTCTTTTGTTGTTTTCTCAGTATTTTCCCATGTTGACACATTTGGAGGAAGAAAGCAGATTAAGTGCCAGTCCCAGCAAGGTCACTTATTTGTTGTGTGATCTTTGACAAGTCATGTACTCATCCTGGGTCTCCATGACCCGTATCTGTCACATAAGGGATAAGATGATCCTAAGCCATCAAACCAAGAAAACTAATCCTATGAGATGTTTCCTTGTACCGAAGTTGTATCAACAGCTGCACCTTTTTTTTTTTTTAAGGTTTTGTCGTTGTTGTAAAATTATATGTAACACAACACTTGCCATTTTGCCCTTTTTCTGATATACTGATAGTGGCATGAGTAATATCAGTCAAGTTGTACTTAATCAATATCAAACACTGTACTTAATATCAATTTTCCAATCACCATAGACAAAAACTCACTACTTCCCAGAAAATGATTCCCTCTCTCCCTTCCCCTTCCTGCCCCGGGTATCCAATATTAACTAGTGGTCTCTATATATTTACCATTCTTGTCATTTCATATAAATGAGATCATAGAATATTTGTCCTTTTGTGATTGACTTATTTCACTCAGCATAATGTCTTCACCCCACGCGTCTGTCAGTTTGTCTTACTGTGCAGGCTTGGGTGTTGCTGTGATGCTGGAAGCTGTGCCACCGGCATTCAAATATCGGCAGGGTCACCCATGGTGGATAGGTTTCAGCTGAGCTTCCAGACTATAAGACAGACTAGGAAGAAGGACCTGGCGGTCTGCTTCTGAAAAGAATTAGCCAGTGAAAACCTTATGAACAGCAGCGGAACATTGTTTGATATAGTGCTGGAAGATGAGCCCCTCAGATTGGAAGGCGCTCAGAAGACAACTGGGGAAGAGCTGCCTCCTCAAAATAGAGTTGACCTTAATGATGTGGATGGAGTCAAGCATTTGGGACCTTCATTTGCTTATATGGCACAACTCAAAATGAGAAGAGACAGCTGCAAACATCCATTAATAATCGGAACGTGGAATGTACGAAGCATGAATCTAGGAAAGTTGGAAATTGTCAAAAATGAAATGGAACATGTAAACATAGATATCTTAGGCATTATTGAGTTGAAATGGACTGGTATTGGCCATTTTATATCGGACAGTCATATAGTCTACTATGCCGGAACGACAACTTGAAGAGGAATGGCATTGCATTCGTTGTCAAAAAGAACATTTCAAGATCTATCCTGAAGTACAATGCTGTCAGTGATAGGATAATATCCATACACGTACAAGAAAGACCAGTTAATACGACTATTATTCAAATTTATGCACCAACCACTAAGGCCAAAGATGAAGAAACTGAAGATTTTTACCAACTTCTGCAGTGTGAAATTGATCGAACATGCAATCAGGATGCATTGATTGAAATGTGAAAGTTGGAAACAGAGAAGAAGGGCAGTAGTTGGAAAATATGGTCTTGGTGATAGAAACGATCCTGGAGATCGCATGACAGAATTTTGCAAGACCAACGACTTCTTCACTGCAAATACCTTTTTTCAACAATGTAAATGTTGAGTATACACTGGACCTCACCAGATGGTATACACAGGAATCAAATCGACTACGTCTGTGGAAAGAGACGGTGGAAAAGCTCAATATCATCAGTTAGAACAAGACCAGGGGCCGACTGTGGAACAGACATCATTGCTCTTATGCAAGTTAAAGTTGAAGCTGAAGAAAATTAAAACAAGTCCACGAGAGCCAAACTACAACCTTGATTATAGCCCACCTAAATTTAAAGACCATCTCAAGAATAGATTTGAAGCATTGAACACTAATGACCGAAGACCAGATGAGTTGTGGAATGACATCAAGGACACCGTAGCTGAAGAAAGCAAGAGGTCATTAAAAAGATAGGAAAGGAAGAAAAGACCAAAATGGATGTCAGAAGAGACTCTGAAACTTGCTCTTGAACATCGACTACCTAAAGCAAATGGAAGAAATGATGAAATAAAAGAGCTGAACAGAAGATTTCAAAGGGCAGCTCGAGAAGACAATGTATTATAATGACATGTGGAAAGAACTGGAGATAGAAAACTGAAAGGAAAGAACATGCTTTGCATTTCTCAAGCTGAAAGAACTGAAGAAAAAATTCAAGCCTCAAATTGCAATATTGAAGGATTCTACCAGCAAAATATTAAACGACGCAGGAAGCATCAAAAGAAGATGGAAGGAATACAGAGTCACCATACCAAAAAGAATTTATTGACATTCAGTCATTTCAGGGGGTAACATATGATCAGGAACTGATGGCACTAAAGGAAGAAGTCCAAGCTGCCCTGAAGGCATTGGCAAAAAAACAAGGCTCCAGGAATTGATGGAATACCAGATGAGATGTTTCAGCAAACAGATGCAGCACTGGAAGTGCTTACTCATCTATGCCAAGAAATTTGGAAGACAGCTACCTGGCCAGCTGACTGGAAGATATACAAATTAATGCCTATTCCAAAGAAAGTGATACAACCAAAGGTGGAAATTATCAACCTTCATTATGGATTATACCTCAACATAAAGAAAACAAAAATCCTCACAACTGGACCAATAAACAACATCATGATAAATGGAGAAAAGATTGATGTTGCCAAGGAGTTCATTTTACTTGGATCCACAATCAACACCAATGGAAGCAGCAGTCAAGAAATCAAACAATGCATTGCGTTGGACAGATTTGCTGCAAAAGATCCCTTTAAAGTGTTAAAAAGCAAAAATGTCACCTTGAAGATTAAGGTGCCCTTGACCCAAACTATGGTGTTTTCAGTTGCCTTATATGCATGTGAAAGTTGGAAAATGAATAAGGAAGACCAAAGAGGAACTGATGCCTTTGAATTGTGGTATTGGCTAAGAATGTTCAATATACCATAGACTGCCAAAAGAATAAATTTGTCTTGGAAGAAGCACAACCAGAGTGCTCCCTAGAAGCAAGAATGGCAAGACTACATCTCACATACTTTGGACATGTTATCAGGAGGGACCAGTCCCTGGAGAAGGACATCATGCTTGGTAAAGTAGAGGGTTGTCGCAGCAGCGACGGTAATCGAGATGGCGAAGACAGTAACCAACCGCACAACTCTTACAGAGAAGTGGGGCCAGGAGGGTCACTCTGAAGAGTCAACCCCCACTTAAGTCCCAGGAGTTTATTTTATAGTCAATACAGCAATCAATAAGGCAATTAACAAAACAATGGGCTTTGAGTACGGGCAAGGAAGAAGGAATTCAGGTAAACAAGTCAATCAGTAAAGGGACAATAGGTTTGGGAAAACACATCCAGACAAGTCTGCACATGTTGGGGACAAGTCTCAACATGCTGTGCAGCATAGAGGCCTGTGGGGGCTGCAGTTGTCAATAGTGCAGCCATGTTTAAATGGCATATATCCCCACAGAGGGTCATCAAAAAAGAGGAAGAGCCTCAATGAGATGGATTGACACAGTGGCTGCAACAGCGGGGTCAAGCATAACAACGATTGTGAGGATGGCGCAGGATGGGGTAGTGTTTCGTTCTGTTGTACATAGGGTCGCTATGAGTCGGAACCGACTTGATGGCATCTAACAACAACAACACAGACCGGGAAGAAATGTTCAGGAACCATGTATCCAATAAGGGTTCAATATCCTATATATACGTAAAACACCTACAACTTAACAACAAAAAGACAAATAACCCAATCAAAAAATGGACAAAGGACATAAACAGACACTTCACCAAAGAGGATATTCAAGCAGCCAACAAACACATGAAAAAATGCTCATCTTCATTAGCCATTAAAAAACAAAAAAACTCATTGCTGTTGAATTGATTCTGACTCACAGCGACCCTATAGGACAGGGTAGAATTGCCTCATAGGGTTTCCAAGGAGTGCCTGGTGAGTTTGAACTACCAACCTTTTGGTTAGCAGCCAAACTCTTAACCACTGGGCCACCAGGGCTCTGCATTAGCCATTAGAGATATGCAAATCGAAACCACTTCATCCCTACTAGAATGGCAATGATAAAAAAAGAAAATACATGCTGGCAGGGGTTTGGGAAGATCGGTACTCTTATCCATTGCTGGGGGGAATGTAAAATGGTACAACTGTTGTAGAAAACAGTATGGAAATTTCTCAAAAAATTAAAAATAGAACTGCCATTGACCGGGAAGTTCCACTCCTAGGTGTATGCCATAGGGACCTAAAAGCACTCACATTAACACACATATGTACACCTATATTACTTGCTTTTGAACATAGAGTAGCTGAAGCAAACAAAAGAAATGATGAAGTAAAAGAACTGAAGACAAGATTTCAAAGGGCAGCTCATGAAGGCAAAGTAAAATATTATGACATATACAAAGACCTGGAGTTGGAAAATCAAAAGGGAAGAACATGCATGGCATTTCTCAAGATGAGAGAAAAGAAGAAAAAATTCAAGCCTCGAATTGCAATACTGAAGGATTCTGTGGGCAAAATATTGAATGACACAGGAAGCATCAAAAGAAGATGAAAGGAATACACAGAGTCACTATACCAAAAAGAATTGGTCAATGTTCAACCATTTCAGGAGGTAACATATGATCAAGAACCTAAGATAGTGAAGGAAGAAGCCCATGCTACACTGAAGGCATTGGCAAAAAACAAGGCTCCAGGAATTAACAGAATACCAATTGAGATATTTCAATAAGGGATGCAATGCTCGAAGCACTCACTTGTCTTTGCCAAGATATTTGGAAGACAGCTACCTGACCAACAGACTGCAAGAGATACATATCTGTGCTTATTCCAAAGAAAGGTGATTCAACAGAACGTGGAAATTACCAAACAATATCATTAATATCAGACACAAGTAAAAATTTTGCTGAAGATCATTCAAAAATGGTTGCAGCAGTGCATTGACAGGGAACTGCCAGAAATTCAAGTCGGAATCAGAAGAGGATGTGGAAGGAGGGATATCATCGGTGATGTCAGATGGATCATGGTTGAAAACAGAGAAATACCAGAAAGATGTTTACTTGTGTTTTATTGACTACACAAAGGCATTTGACTGTGTGGATCATAACAAATTATGGATAACATTGCAACTCGAGGCTTGAATTTTTTCATCAGTTCTTTCAGCTTGAGAAATGCCGAGCGTGTTCTTGCCTTTTGGTTCTCTGTCTCCAGGTCTTTGCACCTTTCGTTACAGTCTTTTACTTTGTCTTCTCGAGCTGCCCTTTGAAATTCTTCTTTCAGCTCTTTTACTTCATCATTTCTTCCATTTGCTTTAGCTTGTCGATGTTCAAAAGCAAGTTTCAGAGTCTCTTCTGACATCTATTTTGGTCTTTTCTTTCTTTTTAATGATCTCTTGCTTTCTTCAGGTATGATGTCATTCCACAACTCGTTTGATCTTCGGTCATTAGTGTTCAGTGCTTCATATCTATTCTTGAGATGGTCTCAATTTAGGTGGGTGTCTTAGTCATGTAGTGCTGCTCCAACAGAAACACCACAAGTGGATGGCTTTAACAAAGAGAAGTTTATTCTCTCACCGTTCAGTAGGCTACAAGTCCAAATTCAGGGAGTCAGCTCCAGGGGAATGCTCTCTCTCTGTCAGCTCTGGAGGAAGGTCCTTGTCATCAGTCTTTCCTTGGCCTGGGAGCATCTCAGCACAGGAACCTCAGGTCCAAAGGACGCGCTCTGCTCCCGGCACTGCTTTCTTGGTGGTATGAGGTTCCTATGTGTCTCTGCTCACTTCTCTCTTTTACATTTCAAAAGAGATTGCATTAAGACACTATCTAATCTTGTCAACCTCATCAGTATAACCTCATCACAGTGATAGAATTTACAACACATAAGGAAATCACATCAGATTACACAATCATACAATACTGCAAATCATGACCCAGCCAAGCTGACAGATGTTTTTGGGGGACACAACTCAATCCATGACAGTGGATATAATCAAAGTTGTCCTTTAGCTCTTGTAGACATGTTCTAATTTTCTTCAGCTTCAACTTGCATATAAGCAATTGATGATCTATCCCACAGTCGGCTCATGGCCTTGTTCTCTCCTGGTCTGTAGGTTGTCTTTTTACTCTTTTGATGAACATAAGTATTTAATTTTCATGAGGTACCAGTTATCTATTCTGTCTTCTGCTGCTCATGTAATTGTTGTATTTGATAATCTGTCATTTAAAAAAAGTAGATCCCATAGCTTCTGTCCTGTATTTTCTTTCAAGAACTTTCAAGTTTTAGATTTAATATTTAAGTCCTTAACCCATTTTCAGTTAGTTTTAGTGTATGGTGTGAGGTATGGATCCTGCTTCATTTTTCTGCATTTTCCCTGCACCATTCATTGAAGAGACTGTTCTCTCCCCACTGAATGGATTTAGCACCCTTGTGAAAAATGAGTTGACCATAGATATATGAATTTATTTCTGGGCTCTTAATTCTATTCCATTGGCCCTGAGATAATCTTTAAAGCTTGAACTGAAACTATCCCCTAAATTCATTGTCTTAGTCATTTAGTTCTACTATAACAGAAATACCACAGGTAGATGGTTTTAATGAAGAGAAGTTTATTTCCTCACAGTCAAAGTAGGCTAAAAGTCCAAATTCAGGGCGTCAGCTCCAGGGGAAGTCTTTTTCTCTCGGTCGGCCTTCTTCTCTCTGGTGTTCCCCTGGACTAGGAGCTTCTCTGCGCAGGGACCCTGGTCCAAAGGACGCGCTCTGCTCCCAGCACTGCTTTCTTGGTGGTATGAGGTCCCCCTGTCTCACTGCTCACTTCTTTTTATCTCAAGAGATTGCCTCAGGACACAATCCAGTCTTGTAGATTGAGTCTTCCCTCACTAACACAACCGCTGCCCATCTTCCCTCATTAACATCATAGAGGCAGGATTTACCACACATGGGAAAGTCACACAATACCAGGAATCATGGCCCAGCCAAATTGATACACACAGTTTTGGGGGGACATAATTCAGTCCATGACAGTCATCTTTAAACCAAACAACAACTTAGCTCAGTTAGTAAAAAATGTTTGCCTTGAGCATTATACTTCTTTAAAAAACTATCTATATGAGATCAAGTTGACAACACTGTCTCTAAAGCATAGATGAAAAGTTTAGGGGGTGGTGAGTCTAATTTGATGGTGATGAAATAATTTGGGTAGAGATCATGAGGATGATGATACAACGTGAAGAATGTAACCAGTGGTACTGAATTGTACATGTAGAAATTGTTGAATGGGTGTATGTTTTGCTGTGTATATATTTTCACCAAAAATGAAATAAATATTACAAAAAACGGAAAACAAAGGATTGCAAGCAAAGAACGGAATAAATTGTAAAAGTTATTCTGCAGTTTCCTTGTGTGAGCTTTATACAGTGGTCTGTAATGATGCTTAGTTTCCCAGGCTAACTCACAGAGGACTATTAAGCTCATAAAAAATGTGCTAATAATAATGGAGTTTAGACAAAAGCATGGAAATCCATACTTCTGTGGGAAAATTAGAAAGATTGGCTTGGTGGTGTGGTACAAGAGGATCTCCATCTCACTGTACCCTCATATTCTGTTTGGTGGGGAGATGGGGCAGGAGTGGACATTTTTAGTGAACAGTGTTGAGATGGAAAATGGGCTTCTGATGGGCTAACTGGGGTGGCCATTCTCAGAGAAGCATTGATGGGTAAGAGCTAAGAGCAAGCCAGAAACTTAGATATGTATTCTTAAGATTTGAATTTGCTAAATGTAAATAGGATCACCTAGTTTCAATGCCAGTTTTGTGAGTTTGTAATTAAGGAGAAAAATGAAATACAGCATCATGAATTTTCTAGAATAATCTTTGGGCACAGCACTGCCACCACATAATTGCCAGTAAAAATTATAAGATCATTCATGTAATTAGTTCAAGTGTTTGTAGTCCCTCATGATGAATTAATTTAACAGGCACAATCTTCCACATCAGCGAAATAAGCTGCATTTATCCTGAAAAAAGCTAAAAAAATTTTAATGCACCGAAGGAGTACCTAATCTAGCTCTCAGATGATAAATCACTAAAATAATTTTTTGATGATAAACCATCATGTGATTTTTGGTATATAACTTGGAAAGATTAAAAAAATTGAGTGGTTGACATTGATAAAACTCTCTGTTCCCATCTATTTATTTGGACAGTACTTATATCTATAGAAACAAAATCAAGAAATAGAATTTATGCTCAACTCTTATTCTTAGAAGGGGTTCTATTTATCCATGAATGAGTCAATGAACAAGAAAAAAAAAAAGTCCCATCTAGGTGTCTTTTCAACAGTTTTTTTCCTTTTTGTGTTTAATGATTGTTTATATTATTTATCAAAATCCACAATATTTACATTGTTTTGGTCAATTGTAGACTAATTCCAATTGTAACAACCCAATTTAGAAGACATGTTTAATACTTGGAGCCTTTTGGTATTAGGAAGTTTTTTTAAAATTTGAATTCAGATTATATACATATTTTCCTTGCTGAGAAATATGATAGGGTAATCAGAAAAAGACTTTCAAGCCTAGAACATTACATGAGGATAAAAATCTGTGGGTGGCCTAAAGGAGACTGGAGAAACCCTGAGAGTACGGCCCCCAGACACCCTTTTAGCTCAGTGGTGAAGTTATCTCCGAGGTTCACCATTCATCCTGGGAGTGGACAGCCCCGTAAAACCAAATGGGACTAATGAGGTACAGTAGTCCAGTGACAAGGGCCAGAAAGCAGAAGGGGACAAGGAAGCTGGTGTTAGGGAACCCAAGGATTAGTAAGGATATTGCTGATGTGTTGTGAGATTGTTAACCATTGTCATAGGGCAACATGTGTAGTAACTGTTAAATGAGAAACTATTTTGTTCTGTAAGCCTTCATCTTAAGTGAGAATAGCAGCACGATTTGAAGAGCGTAGTCAATGCCACTGAACTGTGCATGTAGAAATTTTTGAAATGGTGTATCTTTGGCTATGTGTATTTTCACCAAAAAAAAAGGTTGAGAAGTTAGAGGGTTGACATGTTGTGGGGTTGTTAACCAATGCCGTAAAACAATATGTGTACTACTGTTTCATGAGAAACTGTTTGTTCTGTAAGCCTTCACTTGAAGTACAATAAAAAAATAAAAAAAAACCTGTGGGAAAGTGTAATGAAAATATAATTTCCAGGAGAAAAAGGAATGATATAAAACTTCTGACAGTGAAAGAATAGGTCTGCTGAAGCATTTTTCAAAACAGGTGATGAGGTATCAAATTACTAGAACATTAATATTGTATGGATAGATTTAAAGGAACGATGTAACAATTTTATTTTAAAATGTCATTATTTATCATATACTAGAAATTACATCCTTTGCAACTATTTGAACTTGTGTTTAAAACGTAAAATATGAACTAAAAATGTGCAGGTGGACTATGTAGTTTTTTTTGTGGACTTTTTAAATTGAGGTAAAATTCACGTAACGTAAAATTAACCATTAACTATTTTAAAGTGTACAGTTCAGTGGCATTTAGTACATTTACAATGTTGTACAACCATCACCTCTGTCTAGTTCCAAGACATTTTCATTACCCCAAAGAAAACCCCATACCCTTTAAGCATTTCCTCCCTAATCTTCCCTACCGCCAGCCCCTGGCAACCTGTAGCTGGCTTTCCTTCTCTATGGATTTACCTGTTGTAAATGTTTCATATAGATGAAGTTACAGAATATGTGACTTCTTTCATTCAGCATAATGTTTTTGAGGTTCATCCATGTTGTATCAATTCTTCATTCCATTTTATGGCTGAATGTTCAGTTTATGGATATACCATGTTTATCCATTCATCATTTGATGGACATTTGGTTTGTTTCCACCTTTTGGCCATTGTGAACTGTGATGCTACTTTAGAGTACAGTATTTGTTTGAATACCTATTTTAGTTTTTTTGGGTATATACCTGGCATTGGAATTGCAAGGTCATATGGTATTCTATGTATGCAGTCTGGAGAGGGTAAAATTTGCTTTAGGGCCATGGAGCCAGGGTGCACCATTCACCATTCTATGTGAACGGTGTCCCCTGCAGTTGTGCAACTGGGGTGGCACTTCCTGGAAGTCCCTCAAAGAGAGAAGCTGTCACCCTCCAAGCTGCAGCAGGGGCTTATTTGCAAAGGAATTGCTCTCTCATATTTACCAGGATGTGTCACTGTAACTGTAGTTAATGATCCTCATGAGCTATGCCAGGGAGGCCAACTCAGAAGCAAGGTGAATAATAAGCAGTAAAACATCTATTTATAGAGATATCCATTCCAGCATTTTGTGGGAAATCTAGGCTTTCTCACAAAAGTAACTAACTCTTCCTCCTTCCAATCATCCTCACACCAACTCACAATCAAATGAGGAAAAAGAAAAGAAAATTTCCAGTTTAAGCTCAGTGGCACAAAGGTTGAATTTAGCCACACATTCGAGTAATCTGGCAACAGTTCTCTAGCAGTGGTTCTCAAACGTTGTTGCATATTAGAATCACCTGGGGAGGCCTTAAAACTCCTATTCCCACAGTGAACCTGTACCTAGAGAGTCAAATCTCTAGGGCAAGGTTTCCCAACCTTGGCACTGTTGACTCTTGGGACTGGATAATTCTTTGCTGTGGGAGGCTGTCCTTTGCATTGTGGGATGTTTAGCAGGACCCCTGGTCTCTACCCACTAGATGTCAGCAGCACCCTCCCCCCTGTTAAGACAGCCGAAAGACATTGCCAAGTGTTTCCTGGGAGAAGGGACATAATTGCCTCAGTTAAGAACTGCTGCTGTAATAGGTGGGACCCAGACATATATTTTTCAAAAACCTTTCAGGTAATTCCAATGTGCAGCCAAGTTTGAGAACCGAAGTTCTGGTGGAGTTTCCTTTGAGACTTACTTCCTGTGTAGAAGAGCACACTGCTGGAAAGTCCCGGAAATTTTGGAGTGTGTTTTTATAAACTGTGATTTAATATTGAGTCAGTAAGAATGGATATATTCTGAGCCAGATAAGCAGTTCTGCTCTTCCTGTGTGGTAAGCATCTGTTTCTGTCAAGGGGAGTTTGGAAAAGCAAGAGGCTGGGAACAACTTGAAGAGTAGCAAAGCCAGCTGAACCTGTAGCTTACAGTGAAGCTTTCCAGTGCACACAGCATCCCAGCTAGTGAAAGCTCTAAGCAATACTCAAGGCCCACAGGGTGTATGTTATTGGTGCCAAGCTAACATCTACCATCGACTGGAGGCCTCCCTGTGGGCCAGGGTCTTGTGGTAGGGGATTTATTTACATGCCATCAAATAAGAAGATGTCGCTATGATTTGGAAGCAACTCAATGGCAATGGGTTTGGTTTTTGTGGTTAAGTTAATAATAATGAAAATAATAGGGCTGTTTAAGCAGCAGCATGTCAACATTTCTGAAACATATTTTAAACGTTACTGGTGTATATAGGACATCCCTTGGTGGTGCAAATCATTAAGTACTTGGCTGCTAACCAAAAGGTTGACAGTTTGAATCCACCCAGAAGTGCCTCAGAAGAAAGGCCTGGCAATCTAGTTCCAAAAAAATCAGCCATTGAAAACCCTGTGGAGTTCATTTCTGCTCTGACACACATGATGTCACCTTGAATTGGAACTGACTAGATGGTAACTGGTTTTTTTTTTTTAGTTTGGTATATATAAGCACTTACACATTTTGAGTATACTCCTCAGTTCTATGTGGCAGGTACTGTAGGCTGTCCCACACAACACCCTTTCTTTCCTCATTCTCCATGAAAGCTGCAAAGCTAAACTTGCTTTCCAGAGTCCTCTGCTATTGGGAGTAGCCATGTGACGGTTTTTGTTAATAAGTATTTAGCTCTTTGAGGATAGGGAATTTTTTGGGCTATTTTGATCTCTTCTGGCTAAAAACTTATCAAATGGTACAATTTAGAAATATCTAGGAGTCTCTGAGCCATGCAAACTGTTAGTGTACCTTGGAAGAAAGGTCTGGCAAACTACTTCAGAAAAATCAGACATTGAACTCACACAGAGTTGTCATGAGTCAGAGTTGACTTAATGGCAACTGGTTCTTTTTTTATTTTTAATTGTACATCAGTCTTACCTCAATAATGTAAAAAATAAAAGAGCAATTGTTAAGAAAATTAAGAGGAAAGCCACAAATTGGAAAAAAAAAATTTCTTGGCCCTGCAAGAGGCAGAGGTGAGGATTCTGAGGTAAATTCAGGTAAATTGCAAAGCTGAGATTTATCAAGCTGACACTAGATGTCACCATTGTGCTGTGCAAATAAGGCTGATGCACAGGCGTGCTATTTAGTATTCAGAACAGGGTCGGGCTCTTCAAGGGTTTGAAGACTTAATTTTTTTCCTCTCTTGATGCTAGAATATGACTGCTTCACAACGACAACGGTACCAGTGACCATGGAAGTTTTTCCAAGAAGCAATAGATAATCCTGCCCTGTATGAGCCCACATCAGCTCACATTATTAAAGAAATAAAACGTGAAAAAAGATTCAAGCTATAGTGGAGAAGATCCAAGATCAAATGGTTACAATGAAGTAGGACCTCCTCCTGTGGTGCCAGGCCCAAAGCCTGGCATATGGTACTTGTTCAATCAGTATTTGTTTAAGAAAATGTTACACTTAACTGAAATGTGGAGCAATAATTGCTCATTTCCTGTTGAGATGAGAGGATAGGGGTTTATAATGGCACTATTATTTATGCTGCAATGAGTCTCTTGTCCTGGTGAAATCTTAAGAATAAATGTTTTGATTTCTGACCCAAGGAAAAACTATCAATTGTGGTTTTAATCTCATCATCTTAAATTGAATCATGTGCAGATCTTCATGTAGTATATTATTTCCACTCTAAGCTGGAGATGTATGTTCTTTAAGGTTTTAAAATACTGGCTCACACTGGAGGGACCCCTGGAAGACATGGCCCCCGGCCTCTCTGTTAGCCCAAAACTAAAACCATTCCCAAGGCCAACTCTTCAGACAAAGATTAGACTGGACTATGGGACATAAAATGATACTTGTGAAGAGTGTGCTTCTTAGCTCAAGTAGATACATGAGGCCAAATGGGCAGTTTCTGTCCAGAGGTGAGATGAGAGCTCAGAGAGGGTCAGGGGCTGGTTGAATGGACATGGGAAATCTGGGTGGAAAGGACGAGTGTGCTGTCAGCATAGGGAGAGCAAATAGGGTCACAAAACAATGTATGTATAAATTTTTGTGTGAGAGACTAACTTGAATTGTAAACTTTCTCTTAAAGCACAACAATGTAAATAATTAAAATACTGGCTCACTTTCTAAAATGCAAAATAAAACCATTGGCTCAACAACAACAAAAAGATGAAGTAGGACCCAACATTGCAAATCACAAGCTAGACGCAAATTTTGAATTTACTCATGGAGAAGATGGAAAGTGAAGACCTTAGGAATGAGCAAAGAGCCTCAAGAGAAAAGAAATGGCTCAGGAAACTATCAAAGACAATCTAAGAAAACTAGGAAAAGCATGAGGACAGGCACTAACTAACTAAGTTAACAAGTTTCTGAGGGAGGGAACAGAGATTGAAATATGTTGAAAATATGAATCAAGTTGTTGAAAAGCTTAAACAAAAACACAGTAAGCTCACAGACTTGGAGAACTTTGTACAGAGAAAGGAGAAACAGGAAAAGGAAAAGAGAATGCTGCTAGAAACTCTGTCTTTAGAAAACAAGGGTTTAAACTGTTCCCCCTCCTCCTATCACCACCCCACCCTGTGAATTCCTGATAAGGCATTTCTATGTTACAGCCCAAGGCTGCTTCCCTACTCACCAACTACCCCCCCCCCCACCAGTTTGAATATGAGCAATAACCCACAAAGCTGTCCTTAGATAAACTTCATGTGTACTACCCCACAGCTGTCATATTACACCCCCACTGCACCGCCATACATATTAATTAGTTCCTGAAATTGCCCTATTCCCAGAAACTTCATAAATTATGCATAAGTTCCCTATCCTGAACCTTATAACAGTCCTAAAATCCCCAACCTCAGGGAGCTTGATTTGAGACTTAGCCTCCTAGCTCCTTGCTTGACTGGCTTGCAATAAAGTCCACTTTCTCTTTTTCAAGGGCCTGGTGTCTCTGAATTGACTGGAGGGGTCACACTGGGCAGGACTTATTTCCATCGGGTTACAAATTCTGGCACCCCAGATGGGACCTTTATTCTGCTTCTAACTTAGGCCGCCCAGCTCCTGGGAGCACCTCTGGCCACTAGGCACAACTGCCTCCCCTCAGCACGCACTGGCTAACTTCTCTGGCCGGCTACGGCAGAGCTGTGTGCAGAACAATGGCGACCTGCTTTTTTGAGATTGAGAAACGGACTCTGGGTAAGGATCCTAATCTGGTGAGTACTGTGTGAACAGTGTCACAAGTACCTAAGGGCTTCTGAGGGGGGTGAGTGACGTAGGAGCCAGGAGCAAGTCCAAGAGAACTGCCATTTGTGTCAGAATCTGGGTGGTTGAGTGTTATGCCAGTGTGAGCCCAAGAGAACTGCCATTTCTAACAGAATTTGAGTGGTTGAGGGTTACCCATTGCTCCAGTCATAAGAAACCCCTGTTGTACTTTGGTCGTTATGGTTCTAGTACTCCTGGTTTTTCTGGTTTTAGCCTAGGTCCTGATTTTTCTGGTTTCGGTGTAGGCTAAAGGTATGGGGAACGCACAAGATACACCAAAGTGCAGCCCCCTAGGATGCATCCTAACTAATTGGGATTTTTTTTTTTTTTTTAGTTATAATCCTATTTAAAAAAAAAAAGATAGAATAAAGTTCTACTGCAATGTTGTGTGGCCACAATATCAATTGGCTGATGGGGAACATTAGCCTCAAAATTATTCCCTGAGTTGTAATACTCTTATCCAGTTAGAATTGTTTTGCCCTCAGGAAAGTAAATGAGATGAGAAAATGTATGTTGATGCCTTAATGTCCTCGTATAACGACAAAAACATTGAAAGGCAATGTAAAATTATGGTTCAAACAGGTAAGGAGACAAAACGTTGGAGAGGTGGGGCCAAGATGGCAGAATATTCAGACACTTCCTTCCTGTGGTCCTTCTTACAACAAAGATCCAAAAAACAAGTGAATCGATTATATATGACAATCTAGGAGCTCTGAACATCAAAGACAAAGTTGAGGAGTTGGACCAAGTGGCAGGAGGAGAGAGAGAGAGTTCAGAAGCAACAGGAAGTGCCAGACCTGACCTGGCCAGCACCCTGCAGGCTAGATTGGCTGGAGCACGCAGGCTGAGGCAAGCAGTAGTGCTAGGGACGCGTTTTCCATGTGAGGAGAAACCGAACTGTGAAGAGTCTGCACAAGCCTCCGGAGCCAGTGGAAGAGGTGCTGAATCTGTGAAAATTAAGTGCAAGTATCTAACCTACTGCAAGGGATCAAAATAACCTTTTCCCCTCTGGTAAGTGCCTCTCTTCCCCTCATCTGCCCTCTCCTCACTCTGCTCCAGTGCCTGGGAGAGTTCAGGGGTTGCTACGCCCTCTGGGCCAGAAGTGGGACCCTTCGCACCAGAGCCAGTCTCCCGGTATTGAGGAGGGAACAAAGAAATGAACAAACAGGAAAAAAAGAAACTGCCAGCCCCCCTAAGCTGGGAACTCAGGGTAGGCACAGCCCCTTCGCCTAGGCTCAGGCATAAGGGGTCCACAGACTTTGAATGCCTTCCACCCTTGCCTAGACCTGTGTGGGCCCATTTCAACAACATAGGCCCTCATTAGCATAGTACAACAGAGTATATACCTGAAGCCTATTTTCACCTGCAACAGCTAAGGGGGAGTGGCAGATTCATGACATTTGACACTGCCCTGCCCTTTAAGCAGGGTCCTTACCTACCCACATCAGGGACCTGAGGACTGGGGGCTCTACCCACGACACCTAGCCACCCATGATAATGGTCCAAGAATAAGTGGTGCCTCCTAGTCCTGACAGCCAACAGCACTGGGTGCCCAAAGTCCGCTGCAAAACCCACCCACCAGTGTGCTCTAGGGAACAAGGACATGCCTTCCACCCAGGCACTCAGGGGCAACTGTCAGCCCCCTACCTTCCTCAGCACATAACCCCCTATTGCAGCCAGATACCTGTACCTACTGGAATCACTCCTATATAGCCCTGCCAGTCTAGGACTGTAGGTGAGAGCCTGTACCACACACTCAGTGATTCATGACCTGGATACCTAAGCTGAATCCAAACAAGAAAAGTAAATGGACTCCTGGGTTCACATACCTAGTAGTAGCTCTAACCACCTGGTGTCAGGATGTGAGAGCTTTAAAGACACCAATAATCAAAGTAGCTCACATGACCAGCCTATTTGGACATATCAAAACAAAACAGGAAGCTATGACATAGTAAGCAAACATAAAATAAATACAATAACTTATTGATGACTCGGAGACAACAGTCAATATCAAATCACATAAAGAAGCAGACCATGTTGGCTCCAGCAAGTGACCAAAACAAAGAACCAGAAAACCTCCCAGAGGAAGAGAAGGTCCTGCAAGTACCAGAGGTAGAATTCAAAAGATTAATATACAGAGCTCTTCAAGAGATCAGGAAGGAGATCATGCAAAAGGTATCCCAAGCCAAGGAACACACCGACAAAGCAACAGAGGAATTTAGGAAGGCCATACAAGAGCGAAATGACAAATTTAACAGGCTGCTATAATCCATAGAGAGCAAGCAAATAGAACTCCAAAATATTAACAATAAAATTTTACAATCGGACAGCTCAATAGAAAGTCATAGGAGCAGAATTCATGTAATGGAAGTCAGAATTAGTAAGACTGAAGATAAAGCACTTTACACTTATTTGAGGAAAAATAAGATAAAAGAATTAAAAAAAATGAAGAAACCCTAAGAATTATATGGGACTCTATAAAGAGGAATAACCTACAAGTGATTGGAGTACCAGAATGGGGGGATAACAGAAAATACAGAGAGAATTGTTGAAGATTTGTTGGCAGAAAATTTCCCCGATATCGTGAAAGATGAGAAGACATCTATCCAAGAAGCTTATCACACCCCACACAGGCTAGATCCCAAAAGAAAGTCACGAAGACATATTATAATCAAACTTGCCAAAACCAAAGATAAAGAGAGAATTTTAAGAGCGGCTATGGATAAACGAAAAGTCACCTACAAAGGAGAGTCAATAAGACTAAGCTCAGACTACTCAGCAGAAACCATGTAGGTACAAAGGCAATGGGATGACATATATAAAGCCTTGAAGGAAAAAAATTGCCAGCCAAGAATTATATATCCAGAAAAACTGTCTCTCAAATATGAAGGCAAAATTAGGGCATTTCCAGATAAACAGAAGTTAAGGAAATTTGTTAAAAACCAAACCAAAATTATAAGAAATACTAAAGGGAGTCCTTTGGTTAGAGAATCAATAATATCAGATAACAACCCAAGACTAGAACACAAGACAGAAAAACCAGATATCAACCCAGATAGGGAAGTCACAAAAATAAGTCAAAGCTAAAACACTGTAAATAGGGAAACAGATGTCAATATACAAAAGATGACAACATTAAAACAAAAAAGAGGCAGAGGTGGGACCAAGATGGCGGAGTAGTCAGACACTTCCTGTGGTCCCTTTTACAATAAAGACCCGGAAAAACAAGTGAATCAATTATATATGACAATCTAGGAGCCCTGAACATCAAAGGCAAAGTTGAGGAATCGGACTGAGTGGCAGGGGGAGGGAGAGACGGTTTGGAAGCAATGAGGAGTTGCCAGACCTAAGCCGGTGGGGGCCAGAGCCCTTCAGGACAGATCAGCTCATGTGCATGGTGAGGCAAGCTTTGGCACTCAGGAGGCGTATTCTATATTGGGAGAGACCCAGTGGCGGAGAGTCTACTTGGGCATCCAGAACCAGTAAAAGCAGCCCTCAATCGGCAAAGATAAGTACTTGCGTCTGGCCTACTACGCAGATAAAAAAACCCCTGTTTTGGAAAAAACTTCTCTCCCATTTACTTCCTCGCTCCTTGCTCTGCACTGGGTCTGGGATGGCTTCAGCAACTGCTGAGTCCCCTGGGCTGGAAGTAGGACCCGTCATGCACCATGAGCCATTCTCCTGGCCTTGGAAAAGGAACAAATTAACAAACGGGAAAAAATAAACTGCCAGCTCCCCTAAGCCAGGAACTCAGGTCAGGCACAACTTCTTTGCCTAGGCACAAGCATAAAGGTTCCATGGACTTTGAGTGCTTTTCACTCCTGCATAGACTTGTGTGGGTGCATTTCAACAGTGTCAGCCCTCATTACCACAGTATATCAGGGTATATACCTGAAGTCTAACTTCAACAGTTTCAGCTGTGAAGTGGCGGGTTTGTGACATTTGACACTGCTCTGCCCATTAAGCAGTTTCCTCACCTGCCCACATCAGGGGCCTGAGGACTGGTGGCTCCACCCATGCCACCTAGCCACTCATGACAGATCCAGGAATAAGTGGTGTCACAAGTCCTTACAGCCAACAGCACTGGGTGCTCATAGTCTGGCTGAAAAACCCACCCACCTATGCGCTCTAGGGAACAGGGACACGCTTTCCTCCCAGACACTCAGGTAGCTGTCAGCCCCCTGCCTTGCTTAGCATGTGACCTCCTACTGCAGCCATATACCTGTGCTTACACCAATCACCCTTGCCTCTCTAGGACTGTAGGTGAGAGCCTGCAGCACACACTTGGTGACTGACTACTTGGACACGTGAGCTGAATCCATACAAGAAAAGTTAATGGACTCCTGGCCTCACATACTGAGTAACAGATCTAACCACCTGGTGACAGGACGTTAGAGCTTCAGTGGTGCCAATAATCAAACTGCCTCACATGAACAGCCTATTTGGGCATATCAAAACAAAACAAAACAAGAAGCTAGGGCACAGTAAGCAAATATAAAATAAATAAATATAATAACATTGATGCCTCCGAGACAACGGTCAGTATCAAATCACATAAAAAGGCAGACCATGATGGCTTCAGCAAACTCCCAAAATAATCAATAAATTTCCTGGAAGAAGAGAATTTCTTGGAATTACCAGAGGCAGAATACAAAAGATCAATATACAGAACTCTTCAAGAGATCTGGAAGGAGATCAGGCAAAATGCATAAAAAGCCAAAGAACCACCGACAAAGCAATAGAGGAACTTCATAAGGTTACTGAAGGGCATAATGACAAATTTAATAGGCTGCAAGAATCCATAGAGAGACAGCAATCAGAAATCCAGAAGATTAACAATAAAATTTCAGAATTAGAGAGCTCAATAGAAAGTCATAGGAGCAGAATTGAGGCAATGGAAGTCAGAATTAGTGAAATTGAAGATAAAGCACTTGACACCAACTTATTTGAGGAAAAAATCAGATAAAAGAATTTGGATAAATGAAGAAACTCTAAGAATTATGTGGGACTCTAGTGTCTTAGTCATCTAGTGCTGCTATAACAGAAATACCACAAGTGGACGGCTTTAACAAAGAGAAGTTTATTCTTTCATAGTCCAGTTGGCTACAAGTCCAAATTCAGGGTGTCAGCTCCAGGAGAAGGCTTTCTCTCTCTGTAGGCTCTGGGAGAAGGTCCTGGTGATGCATCAGTCTTCCCTTGGTTTGGGAGCATCTCAGCGCAGAACCTCAGGTCCAAAGGACACACTCTGCTCCCAGCACTGCTTTCTTGGTGGTGTGAGGTTCCCATGTGTCTCTGCTTGTTTCTTTCTTTTATATCTGAAAAGAGGTTGGATTAAGACACTATCTAATCTTGTAAACCTCATCAGTATAAACTCATCACAGTGACAGAATTTACAACACATAAGGAGATCACATATAACCTCATCATAGTGATAGAGTTTAAAACACATCAGGAAATCACATCAGATTACACAATCATATAGTACTGCGAATCACGACCCAGCCAAGTTGACAGATATTTTTTGGGGACACAATTCAATCCATGACATCTAGCAAGAGAAATAACCTACGAGTGATTGGAGTACCAGAAGAAGGGGAGATAACAGAAAATACAGAGAGAACTGTTGATTTGTTGGCAGAAAACTTCCCTGATATCAAGAAAGATGAAAAGGTATCTATCCAAGATGCTCATTGAACCCCACATAAGGTAGATCCCAAAAGAAAGTCACCAAGACATATTATAATCAAACTTGCCAAAACCAAAGATAAAGAGAGAATTTTAAGAGCGGCTAGGGATAAATGAAAAGTCACCTACAAAGAAGAGTCAATAAGACTAAGCTTGGACTACTCAGCAGAAAACATGCAGACAAGAAGGCAATGGGATGACATGTATAAAGCCTTGAAGGAAAAAAATTGCCAGCCAAGAATTATATATCCAGAAAAACTGTCTGTCAAATATGATGGTGAAATTAGGGCATTTCCAGATAAACAGAAGCTTAGGGAATTTGCAAAAACCAAACCAAAATTACAAGAAATACTACAGGGAGTCCTCCAGTTAGAAAATCAATAACATCAGATAACAACCCAAGACAAGAATACAGGACAGAGCAACCAGATATCAACCCAGATAGGGAAGTCACAGAAATAAATCAAAGCTAAAACACTGAAAATAGTGAAACAGAAATGCCAATATGTAAAAGATGACAACATTAAAACAAAAAAGAGGGACTAAAAAATGTAGACGTAGATTTTTCATATGGAGAGGAAGTCAGGGCAATATAAAGAAATAACAGATGGGTTTCAACTTAGAAAAATAGGGGTAAATATTAAGGTAACCACAAAGGAAACTAACAATCCTACAAGTTAAAATAAAAAACACGTAAAATATAAAGACTCAGCAAAGACAAAATCAACAACAACGAAAAAGATGAAAAAAAAAACAAAGAAAAACGACTCAGCAAAGAAAATTAAGCGGAACAAAGAAACTATGAACAACACACAAAAAAGACATCAAAATGACAGCACTAAACTCATACCTATCAATAATTACACTGAATAAAAATGGACTAAATGCACCAATAAAGAGACAGTGAGTGGCAGAATGGATAAAAAAACATGATCCGTCAATATGCTGCCTACAGGAAACACACCTTAGACTTAAAGACACAAACTAAAACTCAAAGGATGGAAAAAAATATATAAAGTAAACAACACTCAAAAAAGAGGAGTGGCAATATTAATCTCTGACAAAATAGACTTTAAACTAAAATCCACCACAAAGGTTAAGGAAGGACACTATATAATGATTAAAAGGTCAACACATGAGGAGGACATAACTATAATAAATTTTATTTACAAACACAATGACAGGGCTCCAAAATACATAAAACAAACTGTAACAGCATTGAAAAGAGAGATAGACAGCTCCACAATAATAGTAGAAGTCTTCAACACACCACTTTCAGTGAAGGACAGAACATCCAGAAAGAAGGTCAACAAAGACACGGAGGAGTTAAATGCTACAATCAACCAACTTGATCTCATAGACATATACCGAACACTCCACCAATCAGCAGCCAAGTATACTTTCTTTTTCAGCACACATGGAACATTCTCCAGAATAGACCACATATTAGGCCGTAAAGCAAGCCTTAACAAAATTCAAAACATCGAAATACTACAAAGCATCTTTTCTGACCATAAAGCCATAAAAGTAGAAATCAATAACAAAAAAGCAAGGAAAAAAAAAAAAATCAAACACATGGAAACTTAAAAACACCTTGCTCAAAAACTACTGGATTATTGAAGAAATTAAGGATGGAATAAAGAAATTCATAGAATCAAAAGAGAATGAAAACACATCTTACCAGAACCTTTGGGACACAGCAAAAGCAGCACTCAGAGATCAGTTTATAGCAATAAATGCACACATCCAAAAAGAAGAAAGAGCCATTAATCAAAACATTAACCCTACAACTCAAACAAGTAGAAAGACAGCAGCAAAAGAAGCCCTTGGGCACCGGAAGAAAGGAAATAGTAAGACTCGGAGCAGAATTAAATGAAATAGAGAATAGAAAAACAATTGAAAGAGTTAGTGAGACCAAAAGCTGGTTCTTTGAAAAGATCAACAGAATTGATAAACTGTTGTCCAAACTGACAAAAGAAAAACAAGAAAGGAAGTAAATAACCTGTATCAGAAATGAGATGGGTGATATCACAACAGACCCAACTGAAATTAAAGGAATCATAACAGAATACTGTGAAAAATTGTAGTCTTAACAAATTTGAAAACCTAGAGGAAATGGACACATTTCTAGAAACTCACTACTTACCTAAACTAACACAAACAGAGGTGGAACAACTAAATAAACCTATAGCAAAAGAAGAGATTGAAAAGGCAATTGAAAAACTCCCAACAAAAAGAACAACCTGGCCCTTACAGTTTCAACGGAGAATTCTACTAAACCTTCAGAGAACAGTTAACGCCACTACTGCTAAAGGTATTTCAGAGCATAGAAAAGGGTGGAATACCCCCAAACTCATTCTATGTGGCCAGCATAACCCTGATACAAAAACCAGGTAAAGACACCACAAAAAAAGAAAATTACAGACCAATATCCCTCATGAACATTGACACAAAAATCCTCAACAAAATTCTAGCCAATAGAATTCAGCAACATATCAAAAAAATAATTCACCATGATTAAGTGGGATTTATACCAGGTATGCAGGTATGGTTCAACATTAGAAAAACAATCAATGTAATCCATCACATTAATAAAACAAAAGATAAGAACCACTTGATCTTATCAATCCATGCAGAAAAGGCATTTGACAAAGTCCAACACCCATTCATGATAAAAACTCTCAGCAAAATAGGAATAGAAGGGAAATTCTTCAACATAATTAAGGGCATTTATACAAAGCCAACAGCCAACATCATCCTAAATGGAGAGACTTTGAAAGCATTCCCCTTGAGAAGGGGAACCAGACAAGGATGCCCTTTATCACCACTTTTATTCAACATTTTGCTGGAGGTCCTAGCCAGAGCAATTAGGCTAGCAAAAGAAATAAAGTGCATCCAAATTGATAGGGAAGAAGTAAAAGTATCTCTATTTGCAGATGATATGATCTTATACACAGAAAACCTCAAAGAACCCACAAGAAAATTACTGGAACTAATAGAATATTTCAGCAAAATATCAGGATTCAAGATAAACATACAAAAATCAGTTGGATTCCTGTCCACCAATAAAGAGAACTTCAAAGAGGAAATCACCAAATCAATACCATTTACACTATCCCCGAAGAAGATAAAATACTTAGGAATAAATCTAACCAGAGATGTAAAAACCTATACAAGAAAACTACTTCAAGAAACCAAAAGAGACCTGCATAAGTGGAAAAATATACCTTGCTCATGGATAGGTAGATTCAACATTGTGAAAATGTCAATTCTATCCAAAGCGATCTACAGGTACAATGCAATCCCGATCCAAATTCAAACAATGTTTTTAAATGAGATGGAGAAACAAATCACCAACATCATATAGAAAGGGAAGAGGCCCCGGATAAGTAAAGCATTACTTAAGAAGAAGAACAAAGTGGGAGGCCTCACACTACCTGATTTTAGAATCTATTATACTGCCACGGTAGTTGAAATAGCCAGGTACCAGTACAACAACAGATATATAGACCAATGGAACAGAATCGAGACTCCAGATGTAAATTCGTCCACCTGTGAGCAGCTGATATGTGACAAAGGCCCAAAGTCCGTTCAGTGAGGAAAAGACAGTCTCTTTAGCAAATGGTGCTGGCATAACTGGATATCCAACTGCAAAAAATTGAAACAAGACCCTTACCTCATACCATGCACAAAAACTAACTCAAAATGGATCAAAGACCTAAATATAAAATCAAAAACAAAGATCATGGAAGAAAAAATAGGGACAACACTAACAGCCCTAATACATGGCATAAACAGAATAGAAACCATAAGTAACAATGCACAAACACCAGAAGAGAAACAAGATAACTGGCAGCTCCTAAAAATCAAACACTTAAGCTCATCAAAAGACTTCACCAAAGGATAAAAAGAAAACCTACGGACTGGGGAAAAAAATTTGGCTATGACAAATCTGATCAGCTTCTAATCTCTAAAATCTACAAGATACTGCAAAACCTCAACAACAAAAAGACAAATACTCCAGTTAAAAAATGTGCAAAGGATTTGAACAGACACTTCACCAAAGAAGACATTCAGGCAGTGTCTTAGTCATCTAGTGCTGCTGTAACAGAAATACTACAAGTGGATGGCTTTAACAAAGAGAAATTTATTCTCTCAGTCTAGTAGGCTACAAGTCCAAATTCAGGGTGCTGGCTTCAGGGGAAGGCTTTCTCTTTCTGTTAGCTCTGAAGGAAGGTCATCGAAGGAAGGTCATCAGTCTTCCCTTGGTCTGGGAGCATCTCAGCACAGGAACCTCAGGTCCAAAGGACATGCTCTGTTCCCATCACTGCTTGCTTCGTGGTATAAGGTCCCCAGTTTTCTGCTTGCTTCCCTTTCCTTTTATCTCTTATAAGATAAAAGGTGGTGCAGGCCACACCCCAGGGAAACTCCCTTTACACTGGATCAGGGATATGACCTGGGTAAGGGTGTTACCATTCCACCGTAATCCTCTTTAACATAAAATTACAATCACAAAATGGAGGACAGCCACACAATACTGGGAATCATGGCCCAGCCAAATTGATACACACATTTTGGGGGAGACATAATTCAATCAGTGATAGGCAGCTAACAGGTATATGAGGAAATGCTCATGATCATTAGCCATTAGAAAAATGCAAAACTACAATGAGATACCATCTCACCCCAACAAGGCTAGCACTAATCCAAAAAACACAAAATAACAAATGTTGGAGAGGTTGTGGAGAGACTGGAACACTTACGCACTGCTGGTGGGAATGTAAAATGGTACAACCACTTTGGAAATCGATCTGGCTCTTCCTTAAAATGCTAGAAATAGAAGTACCATATGATCCAGCAGTCCCACTCCTTGGAGAAATAAGAACTGATACACGAATAGATATATGCAACCCATGTTCACTGAAGCTCTGTTCACAATAGCAAAAAGATGGAAGCAACCTAAGTGCCCATCAACAGACGAATTGATAAACAAATTATGGTACGTACACACAATGGAATACTACGCAACAATAAAGAACAATGAAGAATCTGAGAAACATCTCACAACATGGATGAATCTGGAAGGCATTATGCTGAGTGAAATTAGTCAGTGGCAAAAGGACAAATATTGTGTAAGACAACTATTATAAGAACTCAAGAAAAGGTTTAAACATAGAAGAAAACATTCTTTGATGGTTATGCGGGTGGGGAGGGAGAAAACTTCACTAACTAGATAGTAGACAAGAATCATCTTAGGTGAAGGGAAGGACAACACACAATACAGGGGAAATTGGTACAACTGGACTAAACCAAAAGCTAGGAAGTTTTCTCAACACAACCAAACACTTCGAGGGACAGAGTAGCAAGGGCTGGGGTCTTGGGACCATAGTTTTGGGGGACATCTTGGTCAATTGTCATAACAAAGTTTATTAAGAAAATGTTCTGCATCCCACTTTGGTGAGTGGCATCTGGGGTCTTAAAAGCTTGCAAGCAGCCATCTAAGATGCATCAATTGGTCCCAGCCCACTTGGAGCAAAGGAGAATGAAGAACACCAAAGACACAAGAAAATATTAGCCCAAGAGACAAAAGGGCCACATAAACCAGAGACTCCATCAGCTTCAGACAAGAAGAACTAGATGGTGCCCAGCTACCACCAATGACCGCCCTGACAGGGAACACATTGGAGGGTCCCTGACAGAGCAGGAGAAAAGTGTGGAGCAGAAGTCCAATTCATGTAAAAAGACCAGACTTAATGGTCTGACTGAGACTGGAAGAACCCCAGAAGACATGGCCCCCGGACGCTCTGTCAACTCAGAACTAAAACCATTCCCGAGGCTCACTCTTCAGACAGATTAGACTGGACTATAAAACATAAAACAATACTCATTAAGAATGTGCCTCTTAGTTCAAGCAGATAGATGAGACCAAATGGATGGTTCCTGTCTGGAGGCAGAATGAGAAGGCAGGAAGAGATAGAAGCTGGTTGGATGAACACAGGAAACCCCGGGGTAGAAAGGGGGAATGTGCTGTCACATTATAGGGATGGCAACTAGTGTCACATTACAATATGTGTATAAATTTTTGTATGAGAAATTTACTTGAGCTGTAAACTTTCACCTAAATCACAATTTAAAAAAAAAAAGAGAGACAAAAGGTTTGATTCCCCGGGGGAAGATGGTTTTTCCCCCTCTTCCTCTGCCGTCATCCTTGCCTTGTATCTGCACGAACCACCTGGGCCAGCTGAACCAACCTCAGAAATGAAAGTGGTGTGACTTTCAGATGGGGGACTTCCCTACCCGAAACAGAGCAACAGGCAACAAGGCATTATCCACTAAGACAAGTTCCTACTGAGCAGGAGGAAAATGGAACTCCGGGATTAGTCTGGGTACACACTCCATTCTCTATATCTGACTTGTTCAATTGGAAAAACAATCTCCCTCCTTATGGAAAGGACCCCAAACGTATGGCAGATCTTTTTACTTCCATCTTCATCACCCACTGCCCTACCTGGGCTAATTCTCAGGCACTCTTGGCAATTCTTTTGAACCCGGGGACATTAGTCTTAAGAATAGCCAGGGAAAAAGCGGAGCATGTCCGTCAGCCCTACAACCCTATTCAACAAGCTCCTGATTTAGCAATACCTTCTTCTGAGCCTAGCTGGGACCATAATAATCCTCTGGGAGATGGCAGGCGCAACTATTTTTGGACTTGTCTTATTTTGGGGTTAAAAAGAGGTGGTCCGAAACAAAAAAAAAATTAAACAAGATGTATGAGGTCTACCTTCCTTGAAAGAATTTTTACTACATTCTGACAATATACAGATGTAGACCCAGAAAACCTAGAGAACGCAAACATAGTAAACATGGTATTTATTGGGCAAAGTGCAGCAGACACTAGAAAAATAGTTACAAAAAACCAAGGGAAGTCTAGGTATGAGGCTAGCACAATTAGTTGAAATAGATAGCCTTTAAAGGGCATACCAACAGAGACCAGGTCCAGGAAAAAAAAAAAACAAAAAACAGAAATTCAAACAGCAAGCAGCTTTCCTCATGGCCGCTCTGGTTTGGGGGCCTTTGAAACCAGGCCAACATAACCATCTGAAGGGACAGCTGCCTCAGGCATTGTCAAGAAGCCTTCCCCCACTAGGTCAAAATCAGTGTGTTTATTGTAAACAGGAAGAGCACTGGAAGAAGGAATGTCCAAACTGGAAACCCAGTGGAAGCCGAGCTGCCCCTGAGATGCTTCAATCTGCCCAGCCCAAAGATTCAGACTGACACTGAGTACCGAGGGCATCCACCCACATCCAAGCTTCACCCACTGAGCCCCTGTTTACATTAAAGGTGAAAAATAACCTTGTAGATCTTCTTGTTGATACAGAAACAACCTATCCTGTTTTGAATCACTTGAAAGGATCACTTTCTCCCTGAGCTACGCAAGTAATTAGGGTAACAAAAAAGACTTGTATAAGCAGGGCTCATCTGCTGGTGTAAATTTGCTTTCAACACTCCAGTGCTCCTGGTAAAGAAACCAAAAATAGGAGAGTATCGGTTTGTACAGGACTTACACACAGTCAGTCAGGTAACTGAAGACCTGCACCCTATAGTTCCAAACCCTTATGCCCCCCTAACCTCCCTGTCTCCAGGCTATGCCTGGTTTACTGTCCTAGGCCTGAAGGATGCCTTCCTTTGCATTCCTTTAGCTCATGAATCTCAGGAAATATTTGCCTTTGAATGAGAAGAACCCTGTTCGGGAGAAAAACAACAATATTACTGGACTGTTCTCCCTCAGGGGTTCAAAAATAGCCCCATCCTGTTTGGAACAGCCCTAGCAAAAGATCTCTGGGGTCACAGATGGTTCGGGGTCTCCTTCAATATGTAGATGACCTCTTTGTCACTAGTCCTACCAAAAAGGACTCAGATAAAAACACAATTCTAACTTTGAACTTTCTAGCCCAGGCTGGTTATCAAATATCCACTGCCAAGGCTCAGCTTTCACAACAAAAGGTATCTTACCTAGGTTTCCAGATTTCTCAAGGTCAGCAGGCCCTGCTGCCAGAGCACAAACAAGTGATCCTCCAGATCTCCCCCTGACCACCTGGAGACAATTTCGAGGCTTTCTAGGTGTGGCTGGTTTTTGCAGGATTTGGATCCCAAACTTTGGGTTAATAACAAAGCCTCTCTATGAAGCCACCCATGGAAAGGACACTTTTGAATGAACAGATGAAAATCAAGGAAAAGCTAGCCTATGCTCCGGCATTTGGACTCCAGGGCCTCAGAAAGCCCTTCGAACTGTACGTACATGAAATGGAAGGAGTCACAGCAAGGGTTTTAACTCAACGACTGGGTCCTTGAAAAAGACCAGTAACATGTTTTTCTAAACTTCTAGATCCAGTCCCCTCAGGGATGGCCAGCCTATCTTACAGCAGTAGCAGCAACTTGCCTCCTTTTAGCTGAAGCTGAAAAGTTTACCTTAGGTCAGCCTGTGACTGTGTTTGTGCCTCATGCAGTTCTCACCATAGTGGATCAGAAAGGCAGGCTCTGGCTCACAGCAGGCCAAATGGCCCACTACCAAGCCCAGCTTCTGGACAATCCAGAGGTCATGCTCAAGGTAAATTCTACCCTGAACCCAGCCAGCCTGTTACCAACAAACCCTGCAGATAAGCCGGTCCATGACTGTCTCCAAACTATTGAAGAAGTCTATTCCAGTCGGCCGGACTTATCTAACCAGCCCATTTCAAATCCAGACTTAACCCTCTACACAGCTTTATAAAAAATAGAACTCAAAAAGCAGGCTATGCAGTGGTAACCCAAACTGATGTCCTGAAAGCCTGTCCTCTTCTGCCTGGAACCCTGGCACAGAAAGCAGAGTTAATTGCTCTCACGCAAGCCCTCCAAATAGCTGCCGATAACCAACGTTTACACACACTCCAGGTATGCCTTCTCAGGCCTGCATGCTCACGGGGCCATTTTGGAAACAACAGGGCCTTTTAACATCAGCTTGGAAAAACATTAAGTATGCCACAGAATTTTTAGCCCTATTTAAATCTGTGAAAATGCCCACACAAGTTTCCGTCATGTACTGCCTGGGACATCAAAAGGGAGCTTCCGATACTGTCTCAGGCAATGCTAATCCGTCAGAGCTGCTGCCAAACTGTATATTCAAAGGCTAGTAAACAGCTAACTTTAATCCCTTCTTTACAACTTCCAGAAACAGCTCCAAATTACACTATTAGGTATCTCAAACAAGCAGCTGAATGGGGAGCAACAATAGATTTTCATGGAGGAAAACGTACCCATGAAAGAAAGGTGATGATTCCAAGACACCTGATGGACCCCCTTCTCCGTGAAGCACATCATTCTGTCCGTTATGGTATGGGCAAAAAGCCCTTTACAGCCTGGTGTCTAAACAATATTACTGGAGAAAACCTTCATTGAATTGTTCCTGCCAAATATGCACCCAAAACAACCGGGCCCCCTACCACTAGAATCCAGTATCAAAGACAGAGTTCAGGAAAAGACTGGCAAGTCGACTTCATTTATGTTGGTGTTCCTTGACACCTTTTCTTGTTGGGTAAAATCTTTCCCTTGTAAAACAGAGAAAGCATCAGAAGTTACAAAATGGCTCCTTAATAAAATCATTCCCAGGTTCAGCCTGCCTGCAGCAATCAAAAGCGACAATGGATCTCACTTCACCTCACAGATTACACAAAAAGTTTCTAGACTTTTAGAAATCAGCTGGAACTTACGCTCAGCCTAGAGACCACAGTCAAGCGGAAAAGTTGAAAAGATGAATCACATGCTAAAAACCCAAATTGCCAAAATCTGTCAAGAAACAAAGATAACCCGGCCCCAAGCTTTGCCCTTAGCCCTCTTGCGGGTACGGGCTACCCCCAGAAGTGGGCTCAAATTGAGCCCTTTCAAAATTATGTACAGAAAACCATTTCTTAAAAATAGCGTACCTTTAACCAGTACTCAGGTTTCTGTCACCAGGGAGCTCACTCTCCGAAAATATTTGTTGTTTTGTTGGGTGTTGTGTCTTCTATTCACAGGTATGCTCTTAGCCCTCTGAAGTATCCTGTTGATGCCCCGCTTCACCCTTCCAGCCTGGTGACCCAGTTCTGCTGAAAACCTGGGAAGCGGAGCCCCTTGAATCCTGGTGGACTGGACCATACACTATTCTTTTAACCACCTCTTGGCAGCTAAACTTGAAAACATCAAAGCTTGGGTGCATCACACTTGCCTCAAACCTGCGCCATCCCGGCAAGATCCTCCGCAACAAGAACAACCTCAGCAAAACAACTGGACCTTCAAGCCCGGGCAGGACTTAAAATATCTGTTTAAAAAGAAAAACAAAACTAATGCCTAACCTGTGCCTCTTGAGCCCGGAGACCCTCCATCATAATTGTGCTCATAATGTTTACATTGCCTTTACTGTCTTGGCAATCATTGTGTTCTTCTCTTTTTACAGCAGCTAGAAACTCCGTCTGATTGGTTGGTGGTCACAGGTAATTTCCCTGTTTCCCAGTTTTCATTGGTTCTGGCTCCTTGTTACTCAGCTGATAATTTTTTTACTAATCTGTCTGTTTTTGCCCTGCCTCTTAAACTGTTTTACAAGCTTCATTCAAAATCACCTAGCAGCTGTAAACATCATGATGCTTCAGACGTCTGACCGCATTCCTCTTAACAAACTTCCGATACTACAATGCACGTGCTTACACCAGTCAGCAAACTCAAAAATTCTGGAGGTCCGGGCCACCACCTACATAAAGATCTGTCTTGAAGATTGAAGACCATGAGAACCAGAGGAGGGAATGTAACCGACGGGATTAAACTGTTCCGCCTCCTCCCATCACCACCCTCCCCACCTGTGAGTGCCTGATAAGACATTTCTGTGTTACAGCCCAAGGTTGTCTTACTGCTTTTCTGCTGGAGGCCGCTTCACTACTCACCAACCACTCCCCTCCCCAGTTCTGACATGAACAATAAGCCACAAAGTTGTCCTTAGATAAACTTCATGTGCCCTACCCGCCAGCTGTCATATTGCACCACCACCGCACCCCCATACATATTAATTAGTTCCTGAAATTGCCTGCTTATTCTCAGAAACTTCACGAATTATGCATAAGTTCCCTATCCCAAACCCTATAACTGCCCTAAAATCCCCAACCTCAGGGAACTTGATTTGAGGCTCAGTCTCTGAGCTCCTTGCTTGACCGGCCGGCTTGCAATAATGTCCACTTTCTCTTTCTCAAACGCCTGGTGTCTCTTAATTGACTCGAGGGGTCACACCAGGCAGGACCCATTCCCATCAGGTTACACAAGCCACTAGAACTCAAATTGAACTCTACATGTGCTAAAAACAGCCATAATTTTAAGGGGCAAATCTCCACTTGCAGTTTGTGGTTTATTTCCAGCATTCAAATCTGCACAAGATGAGAAGATTAAAAAGTAATGTAAAAGAACAAGATAAAAATATTGAAAATCTGAAAGAAAAAGTTAACACACTTCAAGCTCAGAATAAAGAACTAGAAACCAAGGTAACATTTCAGTCTGAAACTTCTAGGATAAAGGTATGTAATGCAGTCTCTACAAATAAATTGATCAAAGGCTTTTCCTCCTGTTTGATGGTGATTAGTCCCTGGGTGGCACAAATGTTAGGGCTAGAGTACTATCCGAAAGGTTAGCAGTTCGAACCTACCCAAACACATTTCAGGAGACAGTCCTGGCAATCTGCTTCCAAAAGGTCACACCCTTGAAAACCCTATGGAGCAGTCCAACTCTGCTCACATGAGGTTGCCATAAGTTGGAATCCACTCTGCAGCAAGACACCAGAAATGAACCGACAGAGGACCACCTGATCACTGCAGAGCTCTTCTTATAGTTGTCTTAATGGGAAGTTACAATATCACCTTCCTTGAAAAACCAGGAACCTTGTTAAATTGTCTCTTCTCCATATTTAAAACTGACCCATGGATAGAATTTACCATAATGATGTGTCAGTTCTTTGCATGAAGATGATATTCCACAAAGTCAGCCAAGGAGTTCTTTCTCTAAAATTGTTATCTGATCTCCAGGGCCTGGGGAAACCAGGCACGTTTGTTCCTGTGATGAAAGTTGGGTGCTGCTTTAAAACTGGTTTGGAGTACTGAATGTGAGAGATCTTCTTGGGTATTATTAGATTCCTATAGAACATTCTCATTTTAAGAGCCAACTTCGGATATAGGAAATGGATGCTCTCCATGGGTAAGCTATACTGAGGATAAATGACTGCAAATGAGCAACTGCAAAACTCAGGGTCAGAAGAAAGCCATTTGGTAAATTCCTGTTGTGGTGCACTGAGTTTCGTTTCCAGTACTGAAGGGCCTGATCTAAGGCTTTCAACTTTAACTCTAAATTTTTTTTATTAGAAAATGTTCTATATCCTACTTTGGTGAGCAGTGTCTGGGGTCTTAAAAGTTTGCGAGTGGCCATCTAAGATACAACTATTGGTCTCTTCTCGTCTGGAGCAAGGAAAGTGAAGAAAACCAAAGACACAAGGAAAACATTTGTCCAAAGGACTGATGCACTACATGAACCATGGCTTCCACCAGCCTGAGCCCAGGACTAGATGATGCCTGGCTACCACCACCAACTGTTCTGACAGGGATCACAATAGAGAGTCCGGGACAGAGCAGGAGAAAAATGTAGAACACAATTCAAATTAAAAAAAAAGACCGGGCTTACTGGTCGGACAGAGACTGGAGGAACCCCTGAGACTATGGTTTCCGGACACCCTGCTAACTCAGAACTGAAGCCACTCCTGAAGTTTGCTTTTCAGCCAAAGAGTTGACAGGCCTATAAAACAAACAATAACACATGTGAGGAATGTGCTTCTTAGATCAGTCAAGTATACAAGACCAAATGGGCAAAACCTGCCCAAAAGCACAGATGAGAAGACAGGAAGGGACAGGAAAACTGGACAAATGAAAGCAGGGAATCCTGGATGGAAAGAGGGAGAGTGCTGACACATTGCGGGGATTGCAACCAATGTCACGAAACAATTCGTGTATAAATTTTTGAATGAGAAATTTAATTTGCTCTGTAAACTTTCCCCTAAAGAACAGTAAATTTTTTTTTAAAAGTGAAAAAAGATTATATTTTTTGTGGTAAAGTATATTTAACAAAAAGTTTGTCGTTTTAACCATTTTTAAGTGTACACTTAGTGACATTAATTACATTCAGTATGTGGTGCTAACATCACCATTATTCATTTCGATCAACTTTTTACAGAAGTTTTTATGAGTATAAATAGAAGAGAAAATAATTTTTCTAGTACTCATTTCTAGTCTGATTTCATTTTTTACATTTAAGGCTTTGACTAACTTAAGAATATGTTTAGCTAGCTTTGGTGGTGTAGTGGTTAAGAGCTTGGCTGGTAACCAAAAGGTCAGCAGTTGGAATCCATCAGCCGCTCCCTGGAAACACTATGGGGCAGTTCTGCTCTGTCCTATAGGGTCGCTATTTGAGTTTGGTTTTTGTTTTCTTAAGAAGTTTTAGTTTTAAATAAATTTCCATAATTTTATAAAATTTACAATTATTCTCCAAAGTTAATTTGGAAATTAATTTTTACAACTCAGAATGCTATTTTCCAGTGAAAAACTATCTTAAGTGGTGGTTGAGTTCTCACCTGATAAATAAAAATGTGTCTCTTCCACAATGGAGCAATTTTGCTGAATATGTGCAAAAAGACAGTATAGGAAACAAAACACTTATAATATTAATAAATAAAAAATGAAAACTATTTCTTCCATTTCATTCTTTTTAAGCCAGCAAGCATAACATGAGAAAAATTAATTGCATTATAAGGCAAGTTCTATAAGGGTAAGGTTTTTATCTATTTTTATTTACTGCTATATCTGCAGAACAGTGCCTGGCTCATAGCAGGCCCACAGTAAATGTTTGTTGAATAAATATTTGTTGAAGAGTTTGGAGTTTATTGACGATGTTAGTAGCAGGACCTTCTGGGAATTTTAAGGGATTTTTAAGCAGCTAAGTGCATTAACTGTTTGTACCACCCAGGGACTCCATGTTAGAATAAACTAACCGTAAAAAAAACACATTTTTGAGGCAACCAGAGAAACCTAACCATGGACTTGGTATTGGGGGGTATTAAGAATTATTTTTAATGGTAATATAATTGTGTTTTCTTTAAAGCTTTTGCGTTTTAGAGATACACATGGAAGTATTGACAGGAGAAATATGATGGCTGGGGTTTATTTTAAAATACTCCAGCAAAACAAATAAAAACAATAACAGAAATTGTGTGTGTGTGTGTGTGTGTGTGTGTGTGTGTGTGTGTAGTAGATACAAGAAGTAGGGCTTCATTGTTGAAGCTGGTAATGTGTACAAGGGGATTCATTATACTACCCTCTCTACTGTGTGATTTTTGAAACAAAAATTAGAAAATAAAAAAATAACAGGTAACTCGAAAATAGTAAGTATACACCAATATGTATATGTAGATATATTTAAATCAGGAGTATGTGTATATTTGTGAGAAAGAGACCACCAGAAGTGAGACCTCAGAGCTTTCAGTTATGAAAAGCCAAAAAACACAGGCTGAAGGTAGCTTAAGAAATGAAAACCCAAGTATGTTTCCCAGCATTCTCCATTAAGTGGTGTTATTGCAGTCCTTATTTTATTAATACAATATTTTTATTCCACCATCCGTCAGTTTGTCTACTATGGTAGCTTGTGTATTGCTAAATGATGGAAGCTACGCCACTGGCATTTCAGATACCAGCAGGGTCATTCATGGTGGACAGTTCAGTAGTTTCCAGACTAATACAGACTAGGAAGAAAGGCTTGGCAATCTACATCTGAAAATTAGCCAATGTAACCTTATGGATCACAACAGAACTTTGTCTGATTTGCTTGTTTTGGAAACATCATCAGGAAGGATTAATTACTAGAGGAGGACATCATGTTTGGTGCAGTTGAGGGCTAGTGATGGATTGGCACAGTAGCCTCATCAATGGACTTGAACATACTGGCAATTGTGAGGATGATGCGGGACGACCGGGAAATATTTCCTACTGTTGCAGACGAGGTTGCCATGAGTAAAGAGCTGACTGGAAGGCCCCTAAAACAACATATTTTTATCAAAGTCCTTGGATGGTGCAAATGGTTCAAGCGCTTGGCTGTTAACCAAAAGGATATAAATTCATGTCAATGCAGAGATGCCTTGGAAGAGAGTCCGGGCATCTAATTTCAAAATATCTGCCACTGAAAACTCTATGGAGCACCGTTCTACTCTGGCACATAGGAGGTCACCATGAGTTGAAGGTGACTGGGTGGCAAATGGTTCTTTTGGTTAACTGCGCTCTTGCTTTCTTAAATCCACACTGCAGTTACCAAGATCCATCTACAATGAAATCTGACCCCTCCAAAGAGGGGAGCAGAGCCAGACTGAGTACAGACAGATAAGAGAATCCCCAAGTACTAAAGCTAATCCAGGTTGGCCTTTTGCTTTCTCAGTCCCATTGAAGGTTGAACGGTGGTTAACCACAGGCTCCAGATTAGAAAAGACCGAGAGATGGAGTCGGAAAGCAGGCTGCTTCCTCCTTCTAAGTGGTCAGCCAAGGAAAAAGCGGGAGGACCAGCGACAAGGTCCAGCTTCCTAGAGAGGAAGACCCGAAGGCCCAACTAGGCGCCATGAGTAGTGACGCATTTCCGGAGCGCAGCGCCGGCGGAGGTGAGTGCAGGGTGGGAAAACTGTTCGCACCCCAGGTGAAGCTGGAATGAAGCTGCTGCACTGCTTCACAGGGCTTCTGGAAGCCCGAGCCCAGGGAGGGAGCAGCAGCACCCGGGAGAGTGGTGGCGGTCAGCCGGGCATCCCGCCCTTACTTGGAATCCTTCACTCCCACGCTCCGACCGCTTTGAGAAAGGGGGACTGTGGATGTCGGCCGCCGCGTCAAAGAAGTGGCCCTGTGTGACCGACACGACCACAGAACCTCTCGTCAATTTAGTCCGTTACCTTTCGAGCGCCTACTAAGTGTAGTGTTGTTCTATGTTCTGGCGATGCAACTGTGACTGAAACAGACCCAAGAAACTTTCAGCCTAATGAGAAAGTCATATATCAAGTTTGATCGTAACTCTCTCCCGCTCATAGCGCTGTAATGACGCTCTGTTGTGTTTAGGCTGAAGGCTTACCTTCTTAACGTTAGGAAGGCCCTGCATGGTCTGATGTCTTGCAGCTTCTTCGCTCTTGTCTGGCAGCACACTTGCGCTTAGCTCTGATACAGCCTCCTCGGCCTTTTTACTTTTGGAACATGTGGTTCTTTCAGCAAAGATTCCCCCTTTGACCTAGTTAATTCCTCTTCATAAATCTTGCTTGACTAGGGCAGCTCACTCTGGTTTCTGTGGCACAATCTACCTCTTTACAGGCTTTTCAGACCAGCTTATACCTCTTTCCTAGCACTTGACAGCGTTGTAACCTTACAGTTGTTAAAAGAGAGAAACTGAGGCCCAAACTGAGATTCCTCTGAGTGTTTAGGAGCATTCACAAAGGTCACTGACGAATGTGAAATCCAGCCAAGAACATATAGAAATAATATAGAGACAGATAATCATAAAATTGCAACCTCCCTCTGGGATCGGATAGCCATGAAGCCATTTGAAATTTATCTTGTGCAAAGAGTTTGACTTTAGGCAATTTCAGGTGAATGGGGACCACAGAAACTAATTGTGGGCTAATGTCAGCTAATCTCAGAAAGGAGGGCTTGATTTCAATCAGTCATGTTGAGATTAGTGTATAGTTAGTTAAATTTCTACTCTGTTTCCTCTTCTTTTAAAAATATCATTGTAACTAGCCTGCATTGAGCCATTTGTTTTTTAAAAACAATATGGTTTTCCTTACAGAATAACTGCTCGAATAAAGTTTATATACTTTATTTGTGCTTTGAGTGTATTTTTTTAACAGAGTTACTTGAATATAAGTTATACAAGAAGATTTTCTTTTCCTTCAGTATTTGAATCCCTAGTGCCAACCACATTGTCTGTCACAATATGCATCAATGAATATTTGTTGAATGAAAAGGCAAATAAATTTGTAATTCCAATATGACATACTTGGTATAAGGAAAGGGAAAACATGCCCAGCACATCTGATTTAATTTGGATCCTCCAGGATATTACTTCCAAATTGAGGTCTGAAGGGTGAGCAGGAGTTAACTAATTAAAGAGGGACATTTAGTAAATGAGTGTTGCTGCTGTTATTGGCAGGTTTGTTGGTTTAAAGGAAAGCCTTTGACTGGGCTAGGCTCACTCTTGGTTCCCTTTGTTTCTTTCCTCAGCCCGTTCCCTTCCCTGAGAAGGAGCCCAGATGATGGCAGCTATGACCCTGAAAACCCAGCACAAGGTGAGCTGTGGATCCCTCAGGTCAGCCTGAGAGAGATCTGATCTGAAGGAAATGGGGAATGTTAGGGGCGATTCTGGCAAGTCTTAGAGCCAAGACAGTAGGAAGACACCTGTTGATTCCCTTCACTGGGACTGGATGCTGGGGGAAGAGAGCTGATGGTGAGGGGCTGAGCAGCCAGAGACCCCAGGGCCTATGAAGTGATGGATGGAGACAGCTGGAGAGAGTGTCCTGGGAAGCAGAAGTGCATCTTCCTGCATTGTGAGGATCTCTGTTGAGCCACAGGATCCCCAAGTCCAGTAGTTCTCCCTAGCAGAGGGATCTGTGCAAATGAGGGGCTCAGGGTGATGATGTAGGTTATCCAGTACACAGTGGGAGCAAGGTCACAAGGTGCTTAGGCAGAGGGACAACAGGGAAAATATAAGAAATAGGAGCTAAAAATTGTACGACAGCTATGGAATGGTGGTATGATGCTTCCTTAAAAAGCTAGAAATGGAAATACCTTATGATCCAGCAATCCCACTCCTAGGTATATATCCAAAAGATATAAGAGCAGTGACATGAATAGACCTATGCACACCTATGTCCATTGCAGCATTATTCACCGTAGCAGAAAGATGGGAACAATCTAAGCATGATCAACGGATGAATAGATAAATTGTGGTACTGACATACAATGGATTACTATGCAACTATAAAGAATAATGAGGACTCTGTGAAACATAACATGAATGAATCTCGAGGACAATTTGCTGAGTGAAATAAGTTAATCACAAAAGGACAGATATTGTATGGTTCCACTATTATAAAAAGTCAAGGATATATATACACAGAAAGCAGCATTCTTTGATGGCTCCTAGGGATGGGAGGGGGAGGGAGAATCACTTTCTTCCTTTTTTGAACAATTCATTGTTTAGGTGAAGGTTTAGAGAGCAAATTAGTGTGCCATTCAACAGTTTATACAAAGCTTGTTTCAGGAATCACATTCTAGATAGTAGACACGGGTTATTTTTTTGGTGATGGGAAAGACAATACCACATACGGGTGAAGTCAGCACAATTTGACCAAGGTAAATAAAGACGCTAAGAAGTACACAAGAAAAAGGGACAATTTTGGTAAATACTATAACATGTAAGATTTTGTAACAATAGTAGTAACAACCAAAAAATATGTGTGTGGTTACATCAGTAGATATGTATGCATATATGTGTGTAGGAGGGTATTGTGAGTAAATAGATGTGCATGTGTAGCTGTATCTGTAGATATCTGTATATATGTTTGTGTGTGCTGCATACATATCCGTATATATAATGAAGCACATAGGGGGCACAGTTATGGAGGTTTCCTAGACATATCCAACAACTTGCAGGATTGGTTGACTGGGTTAAAATGCTTAGGACCATAGTCTCGTGGGACAGCTTAGTCAGTTGGCATAATATAGTTCATAAAGATAATGTTCTACATCCTGGTTTGGTGAGTAGTATCTGGGGTCTTAAAAGCTTGTGAGCCACCATCTGAGATACAACTTGTCGGAGCAAAAGAGAGTGAAGGAAACCAAAGACTCAAAGAAGAAACTAGTCCACAGGACTAATAGCCCACACGAATCACGGCCTCTTCTAAACTGAGGCCTGACTAGCACTACTGACCGTGCTGACCAGGGACACAATAGAAGATCCTGGATAGAATGGGAGAAAAGTGTAGAACAAAATTAAAATGCCTAAAAGAGGCCACTTACTGGGTCAATAAAGACTAGGGGAACCCCCGAGACTGTCACCTTAAGGTAGGTACCCTTTGAACTTGGAACTGAAGCTATTTGTGGAGGTCACCATTCAGCCAAATAATAGATTGACTTATAAAATAATTACTCACCCCTGAGTAATGTGTTCCCTTAAGCAATCAACTATATGAGACCAATATTTATCCAAAAGCAAAGATGAGAAGGCAAGGAGGGGCAGGGAAGCTAGATCAGTGGAAACAGAATAAACAGAATGGAAATATTGAAAATGCTGATATACTGTAAAAATTGTAACTAATGTCACAGAACATTTTGTATAAAAATTGTTAAATGGGGACCTAATTTGCAGTGTACACTTTTACCTAAAACACAATAAAATTTTTTTTTTTTTAGATTCCATGGCAAAGGAAAAAAAAACAAGAAAGAAATAGGGTCCTATACTGCTTGTTCTTTGGGAAGGGGGCAGAAGTTGGGGGTTCAAGATCAATGTGGGAAAGAATTGGTCAAGGAAGAGCAAATAAATGTCTTTCTCGAGAGTCTGTACTGCTGATTGAGTGAAACAGAACGCTGTGATGTGAAAATTAGTTCTAGGTGGCAGGAAATTTAATTTTAGTTTAGATTTTCCATCAGTCTGCAGTGGCATTATGCCCCTCGAACCAGTCACTTAACCACTTAGTACCTCAGCTGATTTCATCTGCCTGATGGCAACAATACCCTTCATTCCCAGGTTAGGGAGAAAGATTTTGCCAAGTGCCTTTTAGCTCTGCAGACCAGTGAGTTGCTGAGTGCTATTTGATATTATTTTTCTTCTTGAGGCTTCTCTAGCATCTTATCATCTGTTACCATATCCCAAGTACCAATCCCAAATGTCTACTGTTTGTGTGCTCCCTCCACTTAATATCACACTATGTGGTAGCCTAATCGAAACACATTGGAGATGCAATTCATTGTCTTCCTTGTACCTTCCCTCCTGCATTTCCACCAACTGCCGTATGGCCACATCACCATCCTGGCCACTCTGTTCTTAGATTTCAGAGCCGTTGTTGACTCTTCATGCTTTCTTTTGATATCCATTCAATCCAAGTCCTGTTGTTCCTGTCTTCAGCACCCATTTGTCCCCTTCTTTGTGTGGCTTTCCATCCAATTTTATCATCCCTCTCCTGGGACATTGTCAGCAGAGCTTTCCAGCTATTTCCTTAGTTTCTAGTCCTTGGCCTTCCCATCATCTTATATTTGTTGCCTTTAGAGTTAGTTCAGGCTCAGGAGCTTGGATTCAAGTCTGTTGTATGGTGATCATTCAAGTGTTTTAACTAAGGAAGTTGACAGGGTCAGGTTGGCGTTTTATAAAGATTATGCTATGTGCTGGACAGAAGGTGGACTTGAGGGATGAGTCTGGAGTTAGGGACTATTGCAGTGGTCCAAGTGACAGTTGCTGAGGACTAGAACTAGGTGGTGATTGATGATGGTGAGTAGGAGTCAGATTCAAGAAATACATAGGAGTTAAAATTGGCAGGATTTGATTACTGATGCTTGTAAGAAGTGAGGAGTGACTAGGGGGATAGTAAAGAATGATTCTCAGGTTTCTAGCATCGGAGACCAGGCTGAAAATGGTGCTACTAACTGAGAAGGGAATAAAAGTAATAGCCAAGATCGTGTTTGAGCATTTACATTCGTTTTTCCCTGTGCTGAGCAGTTTTTATGAATTAGAGGGAGAAACCAACTCAGGGAGGGAGATGTACTGTTCAGATATTCTGGAGCTCAGTACTAGATGGTGCCACAGATGTGTTAGGAAAGTACCTGGCATGAAGGGTGCTAGTTGAGGCGGGTCACCTGTGGAGGCAGTGCTGTGACTGCTGCCAAATCATATGAGACCTTGGAGTGAGGAGATGGGAGGATCATCATTGCACAGGGAAGGCACCAAGATTGATACCAAAGGCCAAGGAGACAAGCATAAGCCAGACCATGGGGCTGTCTGGGCAGAAGGAGTTGGGGCTGGTAAGGAGGTTTGGTTGGCAGAGGACAGATTATCTCAGAGGTAGAAGGAGAGGCAGCCACATGAGCTATCCAGCAGCAGTTAGAATCAGGAAGACCTTCTCCTAGGAAGCCCATTGTGCTGAGTGGGCTGTTTAGGTAGCACAGGGTTCCCCTCTGCTGGAGGTACTTGAGCAGAGGCAGCACAGCCCGCCTGTTTTTGAGGGGGTGTGTGGCCTAACAGGGTTCAAACATCAGATGAGGGTTACAGGAGACCAATACCCATTCAGGCAAACTATGCCTCTGTTCTTGGTAGGTGGGAACGAAGACTGGGTAGAGCGGCAGGTGTGGGAATACACCAGGGCTCAGTGTAAGTGTGGGGAGCAGGCTGGGTGGGCTGGGCTTCCGGTCAGCAGGTAGGTCCTGAGATGGCACCAGTAAGAAAGGCAGTTGGTGGCCAATCATCTGCTTGTAAGTAGAAGGTCCAAAAGGCTGGAAGGTCATATGCAGAAATGAAGAGGTTTGCTTCAAGAAGGTGAATTCCTGAAAAACTTTCTCTGTTCTAATTTTCTATAATGTTATCCTGCCTTTTGTAATAGTACATCTCATGTGCAAGTAGAAGCTCCTCTGATAGTGACAGGAGTTTCAGATTTTTTGATTGTAGATGCAGTCATTTGACTAGCACTCATGTCCACATCCTTTCACCCTTTCTTCATGTCCCACCCCTCACAGGACCCTACCCCAAGCACTCATACTGTCCCCTCTGTACCACACTCTGGCCCTGAGCCAGAGGATTGGCTCTGGGGCAGCAGGAAACTGTTGTTTTAGGAGGCGGTGACCTTCGAGGACGTGGCTGTGTACTTCACTCGAACAGAATGGGCTGGACTTTCTCCCACACAGAGGGCTCTGTACAGACATGTGATGCTGGAGAATTATGGGAACTTGACTTTCCTGGGTAAGGCACTTCCCTTCTGGGACTTGGATCTGTACTTTCTGGTTTCCTTCCTTCTTTTCTCCTTACAGGCTGTGGTGTGGTGTGGTTATCCTTCATTGAATGGTGGCTCCAGGGCTGAGGCTAAATGGCCAGCCTCAGAGGTTGATGCATAGGGAGAGGTGTCAGGTCACTTTGGTCCCAGTGTAGGGAATTGGTGTTTGCTGGTAAGAGCATGGCCCATCCTCCAGAGGGTCTGCGTGTGTTTCTATTGCCAAAGCCATGTTCTCAACTTGTTGCTACCCTCTCATTGTGTAGGGAAGGGTGTGACGCCTTCCCTGTATTTGCACGTCTTGCAGGATTTCACTGACCTTCCTGCTTTTGAGTGGTTTTCAAGGAAGAGGTCACAAATACTCAGTTTCCTCTTTATCTAAATCTCTTTGGCCATCCCCAGTCCTGAGTCCTCTTCTACGGTTCTTATTCTTACTGAGACTTTTGGGTTTTCCTTCTTTTGACACAGCAAACACAGGGCCGAAAGATGCCATTTTCTTTCCCCTTTTCAGGATACCCCGTTCCCAAACCTTCTCTGATCTCCCTTCTGGAGGGAGGGGATTTGCCTTGGGGCCTGGAGACACAGGATGATCCACCTGCAGAGAGGACCAAAGACATCTGTAAAGGTAAGCGGAGCAGGTTTAGAACCAGCAACCATAGAGCTTTCTAGAGTAGCGTATTTGAAAATGATTCATGCTGGGCAGGATTTGAAGAAAATAGATGATTTCTGCTAACAGGTAGAATTTGAAACCTTTCCACACAAATCTTAACTCTTACCAAGATATTACCACGTAATACATCTTCTGTACAATTCTTGAATCCGTTGTTCGTTCTAAGTTTCAACATTGCCTTAGTGTCCTTCCTTCCTTGGACAGGATGGATTTATTCAGGGGCAGTTTTTGAGTGTTTGCATGTGCCAAGCTTTGTCTAAGAAGCTCTGAAGAGAAATCTGTACACTAGTGTTCATTGTGGCACTTTTAACAATAGCCAAAAGGAATCAACCAAAGTATCCATCAACAGATAAATGGATAAACAAAATGTGGTATTGCTCAGCCATAATGAAACTGGAGGACATTATGCTGAGTGAAATAAGTCAATCACAAAAGGACAAATATTTTATGAGACCTCTATTGTAAAAACGCATGAAAAAGTTTACACACAAGAAGTAACCATCTTTGTTGGTTACCAGGGTTGGGAGGGGTGAGGGAGAGATACTAAATAGGCAATAGATAAGTGGTATCTTTGGTGAAGGGTGAGACAGTACATGATATTGGGGAATCCAGCACAACTTGTACAAGGAAAGGTCATGGAAGCTCCAAAGACATGTCCAGACTCCCTGAGGGACTGAATTGCTGGGCGGAGGGCTGTGGGGACCATGGTGTTGGGGAATATCTAGCTCAATTGGCATAACACAGTTTATAAAGAAAATGTTCTACATTCTACCTTGGTGAGTAGCGTCTGGGGTCTTAAAAGCCTGTGAGCAGCCATCTAAGATACTTCACTGGTCTCACCCCTTCAGGAGCAAAGGAGAATAAAGAGAACAGGATACAAGGAAAAGATTAGTCCAAAGGACTAATGGACCACAGTTACCGAGGCCTCCAGCAGACTGAGTCCAGTACAGCTAGATGGTGCCCGGCTACCACCACTGACTGTTCTGACTGGCATCACAACAGAGGGTTCTGGAGAGAGCTGGAGAAGGATGTAGAACAAAATTCTAACACACACAAAAAAGACCAGATTTACTGGCCTAAAAGAGACTGGAGAAACCCTGAGATATGGCCCCCAGACACCCTTTTAGCTCAGTAGTGAAGTCTCTTCTGAGGTTCACTGTTCAGCTGGGGATTGGACAGCCCCCATAAAACAAAACGGGACTAAAGGCACAGCAGTCCAGGGACAAGGACTAGAAGGCAGAAGGGGACAGGAAAGCTGGTGATAGGGAACCAAGGTTGAATAAGGACAGTGTTGACGTGTAGTAGGGTTGTTAACCATTGTCACAGGGCAGCATGTGTACTAACTGTTTAAAGAGAAACTATTTTGTTCTGTAAACCTTCATCTAAGGTGAGAATAGCAGCACAACTGGAAGAGCGTAGTTGATGTTACTGAACTGTGCATGTGGAAATTTTTGAAATGGTGTATCTTTGGCTATGTATATTTTCACCAAAAAAAAAAAAAAAGGTCAAGAAGGGAGAGGGTTGACATGTCACGGGGTTGTTAACCAATGTCATAAAACAATATGTGTACTACTGTTTAATGATAAACTATTTGTTCGGTAAACCTTCACCTGAAGTACAATAAAAAAAAATAAAAAGAAATACTGCTCAGCCATAAAGAGAAACAAAGTCCTGATGCATGCTGCAACATAGATGAACCTTGAAAACATGCTGAGAAAAACAAGTCAGTTGCAAAAGGACAAATACTGTATGAGCTCACTTATATCAAATATGCAAATATGTAGACACCAAAGATTATTAGTGGTTACCAGGAGTGAGAAGCGGGGGGAAGGGAGTTTTTGCTTAGGGGGCAGTGAGTTTATGTTACTAATGATAAAATAATCTAGAGAAGGATAGTGAGAATAGTCGCACAACTTGAAAGAATGTAATGAGCATCACTGAATTATGCATGTAGAAATTTTTGAATCAGTATATGTTCTGCTGCATATATTTTCATCATAATAATAAAAAAAAGAGATGGCACTCTGGAGGATACTAGTTATGGAGACAGATGTAAAGAGTTGCAAAAGAATGTGTTGCTGATATATAAGCAGTGGGCTGTGGGAGCACAAGAGATGGAGGGGTTCAAGTGATTCCAATGGAGAAGTTTCCGATTTAACAGATTACAGTAATTTTAGATGGGGACAAAAAAGAAAGCTGGTTTGCTCTGAGAAAGGGAATAGAGGATCCAATAAATTGTGAAGGGCTTAGCAGGAGAATCACCTGGAGAGCATGTTTAAAAATAGATATCTCTGGAGGCCCCCTGCAAGCATTCTTTTGTCTTTTTTGGTAAGCTGTGTGAAAGCAAGAAGCCTAAGACTAGAAGCCAAGCAGGACTTTATTTTCTCTATTTCTGTGTTGTTAATGTACCTTTTAATGTGGAGCACATGAAGTGGGGCTAATTCAAATTGAGTTGTGCTGTAAGAGTAAAACACACTGGATTTTGAATAATTAGTACCAAAAAATGTGAATTAATCTCAATAATTTTTATACTGATTACATTTTGAAATGGTGATATTTTGGATATACTAAGTAAAATAAAGTATATTATTAAAACTTGTTTTATCATTTTCTGTTTACTTTTTCTAATGTGGCTACCAGAAAATTTTAAATTGCACATGCGGCTTGCATTTGTGGCTCACGTTATATTTCTGCTGGGCATACCCGTAAGAGCATACCCGTAAGCCCCCTTACTTAGCCAACCACGGATAAACATTACTGGTGTATCTTACCCACCCACCCTTGTCTGGAAAATCTAGAATGCAGAGTTTATGGCAGACCTGAAGACCTCTGTTCTAGGGAACTCACTGCAGGGAACAGGAAATGAGAGAGCAGGCAAACAGACTTGGGGAAGGAGCAGTGACCTTTACCATAATGACCTTGCCACTAGTGACAGAGGCCTATAATTGCTGCATTTTAGAAATATTAACTTGACATAATATATGGCTTAATTGGACTGAGGGGGAAATGAAGGCATAAAAACCTGTTTTATATATATATAGATGATTTCTGCTAACAGGTAGAATTTGAAACCTTTCCACACAAATCTTAACTCTTACCAAGATATTACCACCTAATACATCTTCTATACAATTCTTGAATCCGTTGTTCATTCTAAGTTTCAACTTAGTGTTCTTCCTTCCTTGGACAGGATGGATTTATTCAGGGGCAGTTTTTGAGTGTTTGCATGTGCCAAGCTTTGTCTAAGAAGCTCTGAAGAGAAATCTGTACACTAGTGTTCATTGTGGCACTTTTAACTATATATATATATACATTTTAATTTTATTGTGCTTTAGGTGAAAGTTTACAGCACACCCCAGAAAGCATGGCCCCTGGACTCTCTGTCAACCCAGAACTAAAACCATTCCCAAGGCCAACTCTTCAGACAAAGATTAGACTGGACTATGGGACATAAAATGATACTCGTGAAGGGTATGCTTCTTAGCTGAAGTAGATACATGAGACTAAAAGGTCACATTGCAATGTATGTATAAATTTTTGTATGAGAGACTAACTTGAATTGTAAACTTTCACTTAAACTACAATAATAAAAAAAATTAAAAGAAAGTTTACAGCACAAATTAGTTTCTCATTCGAAAATTTATACACAAATTGTTTTGTGACGTTGGTTGTAATCCCCGCAGTGTCACCCCTCTCCCCCTTTCCCTTTACACCCCAGGCTCCCTATGTCCATTCATCCAGTTTTCCTGTCCCTTCCTGCCTTCTCATCTTTGCTTTTGAGCAGCTCTTGTCCATTTGGTCTCGTATACTTGATTGAACTAAGGAGCACGATCCTTATTGCTTGTTTTATAGTCCTGTCTAATGTTTGGCTGAAAGGTGGACTTTGGGATTGACTTCATTTCTGAGTTAGCAGGTCCATAGTCTCAGGGATTCCTCCAGTCTCTGTCAGACCAGTAAGTCTGGTCTTTTTTTGTGAATTTGAATTTTGTTCTGCATTTTTCTCCCACTCTGTCTGGCACCCTCTATTGTAAAACCTGTTATATTGTTGTTATACTGTAGTTAGTTACTTTGAGGCCTCCACTTGGCTGAGGACAGGGTAATATAGGGATGGAAAAGATCGTGAGGAGTGTGCGGTAGCATTGACAAAGCTTAGCAGTGGAAACGAGTCAGATAACATAGGAGAATCATGGTATAAGAATAGTTTTTATGGTGAAGATGACACTGGATTTTTCACGTGAAGTTTGTGGGAGAAGAGTGTGGAAGATGCTTCAGCTCTTTTTCTTACTATGTTAGACACCAGAGAGTCCACACTGGGGAGAAACCCTATCCATGTGAGGAGTGTGGGAAATCCTTTAATGAGAGTTCTTCTTTAATTTGTCATCAGAGAATCCACACTGGAGAGAAACCTTATCAGTGTGAGGAGTGCGGGAGAGCCTTTAATAATAGTGCAGGTCTGATCAGACATCAGAGAATCCACAGTGGGGGCAGACCCTATCACTGTAAGGAGTGTGGAAATGGCTTCCCCAGTAGTTCTGAGTTGGTTAGACATCAGCGAATCCACACTGGAGAGAAACCCTATAAGTGTAGTGAGTGTGGAAAATCTTTCACTGTTAAATCAACATTAAGTTGGCATTAGAGAATCCACAGTGGTGAGAAACCCTATGAATGTAGCAAGTGTGGGGAAACCTTTAGGACTTTGGGACACACAGCTGTCTGAGTGTAGCATAGCAGGCTGTTGAGAATGCAGGTCTATAATACGGGGATGAGGTCAGGTCAGGAATTGCACAAGCTGTCAGAAAGTCTGGAAACAGGCAAATATACATAATGGTGTCAAGGACATCTTTAGTCTATTTAAAAAATGTGTTATTATCTATGTTTTCAGATTTTATGGCCACCCTGTATATGTGGGAGTCCTCTATGTCAGTGGTTCTCAACCAAGGGTGATTTTGCCCCCCAGGGACATTGGGCAATGTCTGGAGACATTTTTGGTTGTCCAAGACTGGTCCAGGGAGTGGTGCTGCTTCAGTAGGGATGTTGCTAAATATCCTACAATACACAGGACATCCCTCTACAGCTAAGACTTCTCTGGCCCAAAATGTCAACAGTGCTGAGGTTGAGCAGTGCTGCTCTGTATAAAAGACTCATGTAGCTGAAATTTTCCCAGGATAGAATTTTTTCAGCACTTCCTCTCTGCTATGCTACAGCCCAGTGCCTTCAATGCTCAGTGTCTCAAGTATTTTGGAAAATCTGCAGGATGTGGATTCTAAACAAACAAAAGAAACAGCATGTTAATTGCTCTTACCTCCTGATGACTTTTATTTTTGCCAGCCCAGTGTTTCCTCTTGCTCTTAGATCCAGTGTCCCTTCTTCCATAAGCATTTTCAGGCATGTAAGTACTGTGAAGTCACAAGTTATTGGGTATACATTAAGTATACAAAGGGAGCAATCTTCTATGTTGGAAAGTAGAGTGACCTGGGGTTCAAAACCTAGTTTCCCGTTCCACCTCAACGACTTTCTGCATCTGTGGTAGTTGGTACTTCCATTTCAATAGCTTCCTATTTCTGGCAGACTGACATGGAGGTTGGGATAGTGATCTCTAAAGCCTGATGCTCTATTGTTTCTAGTATAATTCTCAGGTTGTATTTGTGTTTTCTGTTTCTTATGTCAGATGCTGAGACCGACATTCCCAGTGACTCCACATCAACACAAAGAATCTCTGGAGAGAGAGACATGATATCATGTGGGCTGCAGAAGAGTATTCCTCAGGGAACTGACTTTCCAGAAACATGTGAAGTGGAGAAGCATCGGGAAATCCCCACAGTGAAAAGTATTAGAGGAAAGTTTGAGAGAATCCACTGTGTAGGGAAACCCTTCAGATGTGACGAGTGTGGGAAATGCTTCAGCTCTTTTTCTTACTATGTTAGACACCAGAGAGTCCACACTGGGGAGAAACCCTATCCATGTGAGGAGTGTGGGAAATCCTTTAATGAAAGTTCTTCATTAATTCGTCATCAGAGAATCCACACTGGAGAGAAACCTTATCAGTGTGAGGAGTGCGGGAGAGCCTTTAATAATAGTGCAAGTCTGATCAGACATCAGAGAATCCACAGTGGGGACAGACCCTATCACTGTAAGGAGTGTGGAAATGGCTTCCCCAGTAGTTCTGAGTTGGTTAGACATCAGCGAATCCACACTGGGGAGAAACCCTATAAGTGTAATGAGTGTGGAAAAGCTTTCACTGTTAAATCAACATTAAGTCGGCATCAGAGAATCCACAGTGGTGAGAAACCCTATGAATGTAGCAAGTGTGGGGAAACCTTTAGGACTTCCTCCCAGCTATATCATCATGAGCATGTCTACCCTGGAGAGAAGCCTGTGTTGGACCTTGGTTCATTTGACCTCCCAGCATTTTTTACTCCTTTTTCATGGTAACACTGCCCTACTCTTTTTTTAATATGTCTATCACACAAGTTTTCCCGGTTCAACTTTTTACCAATGTACAACTTATTGACAGCAACTAGAATAATCAGCTGTGCAACCCTGCCCTTAATTGACATTTCCATCACCATTAGCCCCCCTTTTTCCCTCCCTCCTGCCCCTGGTAACCACTAATAAACTTTGTTGCCTATACATTTGCCTTTTCTTGTCTTTTTATGTAAGTGAGGTTATACAATATTTGTCCATTTGTGATTGATTTATTTCACTCAGCATAATGTTTTCCAGCTCCATGCATATTGTAGCATGTATATCAAGACTTAATTTCTCCTGTTGGCTGAGTAGTAGTCCTTTGCATGTATATGCCACATTGCCCTACTCTTTTTTGGGAAACTACTCTGCCCTAGCTCAACAATTCATGTCAGTTTAGGTGGGGCCCTGTTCCCCACTGCAGTGGTGGAACATATGGCCTAGACTGACCCATCTACACTGTTCCTTCTGCCTAGTGACAAATGATGGTGACCTAAGTTCATCCAGTCAAAATGGATCCTACCAAAACCAAATGCATTGCCATCAAGTCAATTCTGACTCATAGCGGCCCTGTAGGACAGAGTAAAACTGCCCCATAAGAGTTTCCAAGGAGTGCCTACTGGATTCGAACTGCCAGCCTTTTAGTTAGCAGCCATAGCTCTTAACTACTACGCCACTAGGGTTTCCATTCTGACTCATAGCGACCCTATAGGACAGAGTAGAACTGCCCCAGAGGGGGTTTCCAAGGCTGTAAATCTTCTTTTCTTTATTTTATTTCATCTTTTTTTTTTTTTTTATTGTACTTCAAATGAAGGTTTACAGAACAAATAGTTTCTCATTAAACAGTTAGTACACATACTGTTTTATGACAATGGTTAACCCCATGACATGTCAACACTGTCCCTTCTCAACCTTGGGTTCCCTATTACCAGCTTTCCTGTCCCCTCCTGCTTTCTAGTCCTTGTCCCTGGACTGTTGTGCCCCACTAGTCTCATTTTGTTTTATGGGGCTGTCTAATCTTTGGCTGAAGGGTGAACCTCGGGAGTGACTTCATTACTGAGATGAAAGGGTGTCCAGGGGCCATACTCTCGGGGTTTCTCCAGTCTCTGTCAGGCCAGTAAGTCTGATATTTTTTTGTGAGTTAGAATTTTGTTCTACATTTTTCTCCAGCTCTGTCTGGGACCCTCTGTTGTGATCCCGGTCAGAGCAGTCGGTGGTGATAGCTGGGCTCCATTTAGTTGTACTGGACTCAGTCTGGTAGAGGCCATGGTAGTTGTGGTGCATTAGTCCTTTGGACTAATCTTTTTCTTGTATCTTGTTTTCTTCCTTCTCCCTTGCTCCCAAAGGGATGAGACCAGTGGAGTATCTTAGATGGCTGCTCACAGGCTTTTAAGACCCCAGACGCTACTCACCAAGGTAGAATGTAGAACATTTTCTTTATAAACTGTGTTATGCCAATTGAGCTAGATGTTCTCCAACACCATGGTCCCCATAGCCCTCTGCCCAGCAATTCAGTCCCTCAGGGAGTTTGGATGTGTCTTTGGAGCTTCCATGACTTTTCCTTGTACAAGCTGTGCTGGCTTCCCCGGTATTGTGTACTGTCTTTCTCTTCACCAAAATTACCACTTGTCTGTTTAGTACTTCCCCCTCACATGCCTCCTGTCCCTCTTAACCAGCAAAGATTGTTTCTTTTTCTGTGTAAACTTTTTCATGAATTTTTAGAGTAGAGGTCTCATACAATATTTGTCCTTTTGTGATTGACTTATTTCACTCAGGGCTGTGAATGTTTACAGAAGCAGACTGCTACATCTTTCTCCTGCAGGGCAGCTGCTGGATTCAAACTGCTGACCTTTTGATTAACAGCAAGTGCTTAACCACTGCACCACCAGGGCTCCTTAAAATGGATCCTAGGACCATATAAACCCTAGGAAGCAACATTCCCTTTCTGCTAGACTTGGATGTTAGTCTTGATCCACATTAAGGATGAGAATGAAGCCAACCCTGCAGATGACAGACTGAGATGGAGAGAAATGAACACTACCTCTGGGTTTTTCAATATCAGGAATCAATAAATTTAAACTTTTTTTGCTTAAGTAGTTTTGATTTGAGTTTTATGAGGCATTTTAATGTCTCAAATGTTTCAGAGCCTTTAGAGCTACCATAAACCAGATTTGGCAACATTGAGTCCGTTCTATGAAGAAACCTCTCAGACAATGATGTGTCGGAAAGGCTGTAGCTATGATTCTGATGGTTCACACAGAGTCAAACAGTCTTAAGTATTGTGCATGTGGGAAAGCCACTGATAACCTAATTAAGCCAAGTCAACATACAGGTATCCCAGATAGATGGAAGTTACAATTCAAGCACTGTAATGGAAATTTCAAGTTGTTATAAAACTAAATAGCAGTGACTGTTCTGTAGAGCATAACGCAGTGAGTTCGAGGGACATTTGAGGGCTGATCGAGAAAAAGATGACCACGAGGTAGTGGTAGTGCACAATGAGCCCAAAGTGAGGGGCGATTCTTTGACAGGTTTTCATGTGGGGACATGTCCCTCACAGCATGAGAGCTTTCAAAGGCAACATGTGGGGAGTAGGAAAGGCAGCACCCAGAAGGGAAGCAGAGCAAGGGGATTCCTTGAGGAGAGGGACTGGAGAGGGGTCTTAGGTATCTAGGTGATGACACTGAGCGGCACGGTGGAGAGCTCTGGGCCTGAGAGCTCCAAAGGGCAGCAGTAGCAGCAGCTTGGGGTCTTTTATGGCCCCTGGATTTATCTTACCTATGGCTAGCAGGTGTTGTGTGTAGTTTCATGGGACATGCAAAGCAGGCAGGCTCTAAATGGCTAAAAATATGCTAATATGGGCTATTTTAAAAGCAATTGGATCTGTAAAAATTGGAGCTTGGTGCTGGTGGGCTTTTGAATTAACAGGTCCCAGCCTTCTGTGAAGAAGTAAACAACATAGGGTCAATATACAGAATCCATCTTTGGCCTCTTTTATATAATAAAGATGAATGCATTAAATAGAAAAGACTTTTAAAAGTTTTTATTTCCTATTCAGTTTCTAATAGGAATGAATGCTTAATGTTATATCACTTCAGCTCTTTCCAGATGATGTTTCTTTTTTGACCTATAAATATAATTAATTGGAAGCAGTGGTGGTTCAGTAGTAGAATTCTCACCTTCTGTCATGGATTGAATTGTGTCCCCCAAAAATATGTGTATCAGTTTGGATAGGCCATGATTCCCAGAATTGTGTGATTGTCCACTATTTTGTCATCTGATGTGATTTTCCTATGTGTTGTAAATCCTGCCTCTATGATGTTAATGAGGTGGGATAGGTGGCAATTATGTTCATGAGACAAGACTCAATTTACAAGATTGGATTGTGTTTTGAGTTAATCTCTTTTGAGATACAAAAGAGAGAAGCGAGCAGAGAGACAGGGGGACCTCATACCATCAAGAAACAAGAGCCAGGAGAATAGCGCGTCCTTTGGACCTCGGGTACCTGTGCTGAGAAGCTCCTAGACCAGGGGAGGATTGATGACAAGGACCTTCCTCCAGATCCAGAGCTGACACAGACAGAAAGCCTTCCCCTGGAGCTGACGCCCTAAATTTGGACTTGTAGCCTACTAGATTGTGAGAGAATAAATTTATCTTTGTTAAGGCCATCCACTTGTGGTATTTCTGTTATAGCAGCACTAGATGACTAAGACACCTTCCATGCAGGAGACCTGGGTTTGCTTTCTGGTGAATTCACCTCACACACAGCCACCACCCATCCGTCAGTGGAGGCTTGCATGTTGCTGTGATGCTAAACAGGTTTTAGCTGAGCTTCCAGACTAAGGCTAGGAAGAAAGGCCTGGAGATCTACAGATCAGCCAATGAAAACCCTCTGGATCATAACGGTCCAATCTGCAACCAATTATGGGGATGGCGCAGGATCGGGCAGTGTTTCATTCCCTTGTGCATGGGGTCATCATGAGTTGGGGGCCAACCTGATGGCAGCTAACAACAAAAACGGCAATAACATATGATTAATCATATTTATGTTTTTCTTAATATCAAGCCATCCTTATGTTCTTATAATTTTAGTTCCATATGGTGTTTTAAATTTCTTTAAATTCTAATGGATTGTAATTAACGTGCTTAGGATATTGACATCTATATTCATAAGTGTGATTGCTCTGATTTTTCCATTTTTGTCAAGATTTTGGAACTGGATTATACCAGATTACTAAAAATAGCTTGGAGGCTGTTCTTTATCTGTGCTCTAGAACAGTTTGAACAGCCTAGCAGTTATCTGTTCTTTGGAAGTTTGGGGAGGGAAATCCACGTATAAAACTGCCTGGGTCACATGCTTTTGTTGCGGGTAGAGGTGGAGAGGAGTGTCTAATAAGGGGGCTTTACCTGGTCCACAGAGTCAGGGGAGACTTCTGTGATGAAGTGACCTTTAGGTTGAAATTCGAAGGATGACTAGGACACATACATTTAGATGCCGGACAAGCATCAAACACTCAGTACTATCACAAAAAAACATATATTGTATGATTCCATTTATATTGAATTTCCAGAATAGGCAAATTTATACAGACTGAAGATAGATTAGTGGTTGCCTAGGATTGTGGGGGTGGGAAGTTGGAGGATATTTTCTATTGCTCCTGTAACAAATTACCATAAATAGTAGCTTAAAACAACACAAATTTATTATAATTCTGGAGATCAGAAGTCCAAAATAGGTCTCAGGGGATGGCAATGGGTTTGGTTTTTTTTTTTTTTAATGGGCTAAAATCAAGGTGTTGGTAGGACTGTGTTCCTTCTTGAGGCTGTAAGGGGTACCTTTTTCCTTGCCTTTTCCAGGTTCTAGAGGCCATCCTCTTTCCTTGGCCCATGGCCCACTTTCTACATCTTCAAAGCCCAGCAATGTTGGACCAAATTGTTACTTCACTGCTATCTCTCTGCTTCTCTCTTCCACTCCCCTTTTCTACTTTTAAGGACCCTTATGATTGTATTGGGGAAGCCCTGAGCAATGTAAACAGTTAAGTACTCAGCTATTAACGGAAAGATTGGGCGTTCAAACTCACCCAGAGGCACCTGAGAAGAAAGGCCGGGCAATCTGCTTCCAAAAGGTCATAGCCATGAAAATTCTATGGAGTGCAGCTCTACTCTGCAATATATGGGGTCTCCATGGGTCAGAATTGACTCAATGGCAACTGGTTTATGATTATATTGGGTCCACCTGGATAATTCAGGATAATCTCCACTTTAAGATCCACTATTAGCAATATTAATTTTTTTGTGCAACCTTAATTCCTCCTTGTCATATAACCTCACATAGTCACAGATTCTGGGGATCAGACATCTTTAAAAGAGGTATTATTCTGCCTACCTTAGGGAAAATGGGGAGTGACTGCTATGGGTATGGGGGTTCTTTTTGGGGTGATGAAAACATTCTAAAATTGACTGTGGTGTTCATCACACAACTCTGTGTATATAATAAAAGCCATTTAATTGTGCACTTTAAGTAAGTGTATTATCCGGTATGTGAATTATGTTTGAATAAAGTGGACATATGCTCACTTTACAAGGAGCTCACGTAGGGTAAACAGTGAAGCTCTTGGCTGCTAACTGAAAGGTTGGCGGTTCAAACCCACCCAGCAATCTCCATGAGTGAAAGACCTGGTGATCTGCTTCCATAAAGATTACAGCCAAGAAAACCCTGTGGGGCAGTTCTACTCTGTCACTTTGGGTCACTATGAGTCTAAATCTATCAAAAGCACCTCACAACAACAACATATCCACTTCATAATACCATGGATATATGTATCCATTATATATTATATTCATAATATAAATATACGTATATATATTTTCTTTCAGTATTTCTAAAACCAAACTCTATAATCTTCCTGCTTGAAACCAGTTTCTCTTCCTGAATTTTTTTTTTTAATATTTGATTGTGTTTTAGTTGAAAATCTACACAGCAAATTAGGTTCCCCTTTAATAATTTTTACACAAATTGTGCCGTTGGTTACAGTTTTCACAGTGTGTCAGCATTCTCCTGATTTCCATTCTGTTTGTTCTGTTTTTGTTAATCTAGCCTCCCTTCCCCTCCTTGCCTTTGCATCTTTGCTTTCGGGTATATGTTGACTGTTTGGTTTTATATAGTTAATTGTTTAAGGGAGTACATTACTTATGGGTGACATTGCTTATTTTATAAGCCAATCTATTATTTGGCTGAAAGGTGGCCTGCAGAAATAGCTTCAATTCCAAGTTCAAAGCTTATCTCAGGGCGATAATCTCGGCTAGTCTCTTACCGGATCCTCCCGAATTCTTTATCTCAGTTAATGGCACCTTTATCCATCAGGTCATTCAACCTCTATGGCTGTTATACATTGCTCCCTTTCTCTCATTTCTCTTTATTAAATAATTTATTACATCCAGTGTTTTCACTTCCTAAATAGTTCTTTACTGTGTCCCTTTTCAGTCCTGGTCTTAACATGACTGGATTTTACTGCTCAGGGGACAGCTTTTTTTGTACAACGATCTCTTTGACAGTCTGGTGACACCTGTGTAGACCTTTTCTCAGAATAAGGCTTTTAAATGCATAAAATAAAACACATCGCATCACAAAAGGAAACCAATTGTATTAAAACACAGTTGAATAGAAAGTTAATTTGTTATACAGTAATATATGTGCTTCTTTACCAATGAGATGAAATGAAATGACAATATCTAAAAGTAGATCTAATAACAAGAATGGTAATTTTCAATTAGTGGTGAGACGAACCCATCATTTTGAGATACCTGCATCAATCAACTGCAATGTGATAGGAAAATGTCTGTGATTTCTGTTGACAACGTCACAGGAACTGCTGATACTACTATGGTTTGTAGCTAAGATATACTTGAAGGAAATGCTAAATTTCGGTTAGATGTTAGTGAAAACAATGATGGACTTTTTCTCCTAGACAAAAATCTCTAAGGATGCCAGGTTAGAGAGCCGGCCTATGCTAGGGAGTAAAGACGGAGTACCACTGAGAGGCGCCCTCTGGCATCCTAGAGCGCAAGACTTCTTGCCGCGCTGCCGACGTGGTGACGCACTTCCGCTTACGGTTCACTTTCTCTTTTCCTGAGGTGAGTTTTGAGGGTTGTCAGTCGGGAGTCCCTGCAAGGTGCACGCCTTTCATCATTAGAGAGTGGTGTCCAGTTCGTCCCTGGTGCCGCGGGGAGCCGAGGGAGGGAGTCCAGAAGGCTCCTTCAGGCCCCGGAGAGAAAAGGCGGCCTGCGGGCCAGTCCCTCGTAACTCATGTGTCTTCACTCCCTCTAGTCCGCGGCGGCCGCTTTGGGAAATAGAGACTGAAAATATGGGTACCTGGCTGGAAAGGAGAAGCCCTGTGTGCTCGACAAGGCCACAAAGCCCCTTCGCTTATTTCGTCAACAGCTATTTATTGAGCGGCTATTGGCCAGTTGCTGTTCTCGGGTCCGGGGATACGCTTGAAATGAGACACGACGAGGGCTTTCAGCCTAGTGGAAGGTCCCATGTTATTCAAATCTGTTAATCTCACTCCACCTGCTCATAACCCTGTAGCGGCGGTCTGTTGCTTTTAGGTGGAAGACCAAGTCCTTAGCGTGCACGAGGCACTGATCTCCTGCAGCTTCTTAAGCTCATCTTGCAGCACACTCCCCTTGGCCCTGCTACAGCCTTCTTGGCCCATCCTTTTTTTTTTTTTTTTTTTTTTAATATTTTATTGTGTTTTAGGTGAAACTTTACACAGCAAATTAAATTCTCACTCAACAATTCATACACAGATTGTTCCATGACATTGGTTACTGTCCCCACAATGTGTCAACACTTAACCATTTCCACCCCACCTGCCCGGTTTCCATCCATCCAGTTTCCCTGCCTCTCCTTCCCTTCTCATCTTTCCTTTTGGGTAAGTGATGACCATTTGGTCTCATATAGTTGACTGTTTAAAGGAGCACATTCCTCATGGGTGTTATTGTTTATCTTATAGGCCAATCTATTATTTGGCTGAAAGTTGACCTCCAGGAGTGGCTTCAGTTCCAGGTTAAAAGGGTATTTTAGAGCCATGGTCTCAGGGGTTCTTCTAGTCTCTATCAGTCCAGTAAGTCCGGTCTTTTTTATGAATTTGAGTTTTGTTGTACATTTTTCTCCCATTGTAACTGGGGCCTTCTGTTGTGTCCCTGGACAGAACAGTTGGTAGTGGTAGCTGGGCACCATCTAGTTCTGTTCTCAAGCTAGAAGAGGCTGTGGTTTGTGTGGCCCATTAGTCCTGTGGACTAATTTCTTCCTTGAATCTTTGGTTTCCTTCACGCTCTTTTGTTCCAGACGGGAAGAGAACAATAGTTGTATCTTAAATTTGGCCTGTCATTTCTAGACCATGGTTTTTCATACGCTGTTATGTCTGTTTCCCCTTTAACCTGTAATTCCTATTCTTAAGCCTTACCTGACTAGGATGGTTTCCCCCTTGCACTTATCACAGTTGTGATCTTAACAAAGTTATTTGTGAGAGTCTTTAATGTGTGCTTCTTCTTCAGTCTAGACCAAGCTCCATGAAGTTGTCCCTGGGTAGTGCAAATCGTTAAGTGTTTGGCTGCTAACCGAAAGGTTGGTGGTTTTAGTTCACTCAGAGGCACCTAAGAAGAAAGGGCTGACAGTCTACTTCCAAAAAATCAGCCATTGAAAACCCTATTGGAGCACAGTTCTCTTACACACGTGGTGTTGCCGTAAGTCGGAATCGACTCCATGGCAACTTGCTGGTTTGGTTTTAAGCTCTCTGAAGGAAGGAATCATGTCCTTTTTTTCCTTTCTTCACTTTCTCTTCCATGTCTCATACATGGCTTGGCATGAAATATGTCTGCAATGAATGTTTATTAAATAAAGAAAAATCAATGTATAATCTCAAACTGGGATAAGTGGTATACAGCAAAGGGAATACATTGTTGGTGCAGTGTATAACAGAGGTTCGATATCTGAAGGATGAGTTGGCATTATCTAGGGAAAGATGGGTCAGGTTGCTGGAGAGTATTACAGGCAGACAGAATAGAGTCGCAAAGATTCTAAGATTGGAGAATGATTCATACAGAGGAAACAGCAGGTGGACAGTTCCTGAATTAGCAGAGTAAAAGAACCTGAAAGGCTAGGGTGGCTGAACAAAGAGAGGAAGAGGGTGGCACAAGGAAGCTGTATCATGCCATAAGGCTCTTGAGTATGCTGACTTTTTGGTGGAATGTGACTGTAACAAGTATACAAAGTGTCTGTAGTGGGTGATATAGGTAACGTAATAACCCAGACATTTTGCCATTTTGAAGTGGCCTTTTAGGGGCATTTGCTAATCAGTTTCTGGATATGACTAGGTCCTAGAATGCGCAATGAAAAAAAAAAAAAGATGCCTGTCCTTAGGTCCAAGAAAAGAAAGATTTACTCCGAGATTCTTTTTTTGAATTTTCTTGGCTACTCTTATCTATGGAGCCCTGGTGGCACAGTGGTTTAAGCATTTGGCTGCTAACCAGAAGGTCTGCAGTTCAAACTCATCATCCACTTCTTGGAAACCCTCTGGGGCAGTTCTGCTCTGTTCTGTAGGGTTACTGTGAGTTGGAATTGACTCAACAGCAACAGGTACTCTTTATCTATTCTTCCATATTAACCATAGAATCACTGTGTTGTTGTTGGGCACTGTCAAGTTGATTCCAACTCGTGTCCCTATTGGACAGGGTAGAACTGCCCCATAGGGTTTCCTAGGCTGTAATCTTCATGGGAGCAGATCACCAGGTCATTTCTTCTGAGGAGCCGCTGGATGGATTTGAATTGGCCAACTTTTTGATCAGTAGTCGAGTGCTTAACTGTTTTTTCACCAGGGCCCCTCAGAATTGCTTAAAACTAAACCCGTTGCCATCAAGTCAGTTCCAGCTATAGCGACCCTATAAGAGTGGGTGGTAGAACCGCCCCATCGGGTTTCCAAGGCTGTGATCTTTATGGAAGCAGACTGCCATATCTTTCTCCTGTGGAGCGGCTGGTGGGTTCAAACCACGTACCTTTCATTTAGCAGCCAAGCGCTTAACCACAGCGCTACCTAGAATCACATTACCAAGAAACCTGCTAGGATTATGATTAAAAGCAATATGGTATAGTTATTAAAAGCATGGATTTTGGAGTCTGGTAGATACTTGTTTGGTATCCAAGTTCATCTCTCCTCTGAGAGAAAAAAATATTCTTGTAGCTTCAGTTTTCTCATTTGGGAAAAAGAAAAAAAATTTAGAGGATTATTGTGGGGACTGAATGAGAGGATATATATTTTTTACCTAAAATATGATATTCCTTTCTAATTTATTTAACCTTTTATATTTCTCAGTAAAATTTTGCCTTTAAAAATAAAGGTCTGGGTTTTCTCTTAAGTTTTGCTTAAGTTTTTTGGTGTCTTTTACTTGTTTTGCTCTTTGTGTACTCAGCTCACTCTCTCTCTCCTTTCCTCACCCATATTATTTTACTAGGAGAGGCAGCATTACTTGATGTTTGTAAGTACAGGCTCTGGAGACCTAGGCAAGTTACTTATCCTTTGAAAATCTCTGTTTCCTCAGAATTACAAACCTCATGTTATGGTTTGCATTAAAAGTGGAAATACTTATAAACCACTTTCCCAGTGGGCATTTAGTAAATGATTGCTGCTACTGTTATTGGCAGGTTTGCAGGTTTAAAGGAAAGCCTTTGCCTGGGCTGGGCTCACTGTGGGTTCTCTTTACTTCCTCCCTCAGCCCCTGACCTACCTGAGAGGGAGCCCAGATGATGGCAGCCATGCCCCTGAAAGCCCGACAGCAGGTGAGCTGTGGATCCCTCAAGTCAGCCTGAGAGAGATGATTTGAAGGAAATGGGGAATCATAGGGGTGATTCTATTGCCAGAATCTTAGAGCCAACACAGTAGGAAAACCCCTGTTGATTCCCTCCACTGGGACTGGATGACAGGGAAAGAGGGCTGATGGTGAGGGGCTGAGCAACCAGAGACCTCAGGGCCCATGAAGTGGTGGATGGAGACAGCTGGAGAGTGTCCTGGAAAGCAGAAGTGCAGCCTCCTGCTCTTTGAGGATCTCTGCTAAGCCACAGTGTCCGCAGGTCCAGTAACTCCCCCAGCAGAGGGATCTGTGCAGATGAGGGTGGTGATATAGGTTATCCAGTATGTGGTGGGAGCAAGGTCACAAGGTTCTTGGGAATTGAGGGAGTAGGGGCAGAGGGACAACAGGCAAAAGACAAGAAAAAGGAGTCTTCACAACTTGATCTCCAAAAGAAAGAAGAATGGGTTTCAGAATCAGGAGAAGAATATATCCTTCAGGTCATTACTGCCGACTAAGGGAGGCACTGGAATGGGATAGAGAAATCTGCACTAGGAAGCAGGACAGCTGAAGTTAGGGATCCCATCAAGTGGCATTATGGCCTTCAGCCCATCACTTAACCTCTTTGTACCTTAACTAACTTCATTTATAAAGTGAACATAACTACCTTACATTTTTGGGACAAGGAAATTAATTTTTTGAATTGTATTTTACTTTTTGAGATTGATGAGTTGCAGAGTTTTGCTTTAGTACGTGCTTCTTGGGAATTCTCTGTCTGGTGATTGTACCACAGTGAAGAAGAATCAGATTCCAGAAATATTTAGTGTCCATGAACCATATCCCAAGTCCCAATTTTGGATTTCTCAATCTGTCAGCTCCCTCTGCCTATCTCACTGATACCTTGTCTTCCTTATAGCTCCCAACCCTCTTCTGAGTTTCTACAGCTTACTGGTGTCACCATATTGCAGTCCTGATCACTCAATTCCTAGGCTGCCTAGTAATTATTGACTCTGTTCTCCTTTGATAACACTTCCAGAGAATCACCAAGGCCTGTGGTTTCTGCCCACTATCTCCTCCACTTGTGCTAGCTTATATATCACCCTCATTCATGGTTTATCTTTCCTTCCTGGGATTTTGTTTGCACAGCTTCCCAGCTTTCTCTGTGTACAGTCTTGTGCCTTCCCATCACCTTTACTGGTTACCTGATACAGCTCAGTTTATGAGTTTGGATTTTCTTCTTCAGTTTAGGGTTTTCAAACTTTAGTGTACATCAAAATCACTTGGAGGACTTCTCTTTTATTTATTAATTTATTTTTTTATTGTACTTTAGATGAAGGTTTATACAACAAATAGTTTCCCATTAAACAGTACACATATTGTTTCATGACAATAGTTAACAACCCCATGACATGTCAACATTGTCCCTTCTCAACCTTGGGTTCCCTATTACCAGCTTTCCTGTCCCCTCCTGCCTTCTAGTCCTTGTCCCTGGACTCTTGTGCCACATTAATCTCGTTTTGTTTTATGGGGTTGGCTAATCTTTGGCTGAACGGTGAACCTCGGGAGTGACTTCATTACTGAGCTGAAAGGGTGTCCAGGGGCCATACTCTTGGGGTTTCTCCAGTCTCTGTCAGGCCAGTAAGTCTGGTGTTTTTTTTTTGAGTTAGGATTTTGTTCTACATTCTTCTCCTGCTCTGTCCGGGACCCTCTGTTGTGATCCCGGTCAGAGCAGTCAGTAGTGGTAGCCGGGCACCATCTAGTTGTACTGGACTCAGTCTGGTGGAGGCTGTGGTAGCTGTGGTCCATTAGTCCTTTGGACTTATCTTTTCCTTGTATCTTGTTTTCTTCATTCTCCCTTACTCCTGAAGGGGTGAGACCAGTGGAGTATCTCAGATGGCTGCTCACAGACTTATAAGACCCCAGACGCTACTCACCAAGGTAAAATGTAGAACATTTTCTTTATGAACTGTGTTATGCCAGTTGAGCTAGATGTTCCTCGAGACCATGGTCCCTGCAGCCACTTGGAGGACTTCTTAAAAGACAGATTGCTCTCAAGTGGGGTCTGAGAACTTGCCTCTCTAACAAGTTCCTAGGTGATGCTGCTGATAGTCTGGGGACCACACTCTGAGAACCACTGCTCTAGTTAGTGATGATTCAAGAGGTTCATTGAGGAGCTGGCTGGGTCAGATTGTCATTTTAAACAGATAATTGTCTGTACTGGGCAGAGGATGGACTCAGTGCAGGATAAGCCTGGAATTGGAGCTGTTGAAGGATGTAGCTGTTGAACTAATGTAGTGACTGTGCCATGGTGAAGAAGAGTCAGATTCCAGAAATATTTAGGAGGTAAAACTGCTTGTAAGAAATGAGTAGTGATGGGGGAGAGAAGGTCTAGAATGAATCTCAAGTTTCCAGTGTTGGAGACTGAGCTCAAACTGGTGCTATTAACTGAGATGGGGAAAATTGTCACTCACTGTGCAAATCTGTTTATATGAATTAGAAAGGGGATCTAGTTTGGGGGGTCTGAGGTAGTGCTGAGACTGGTGGAACATGGAGATCTACAGAATGAAATGGAGTTGGGAGATGGGAGGATGTTCTCACTGTACATTAGGTAGAGTAACCAAGGTTGATACTAAAGTCTGAGGAGTGAATAGAGGGTCTAAACCAGATGCTGGAGCTTTCTGGGATGGTAGGGCTGGGACCAGCAGGGAGGGGAAGGATTGGCTATTGAGAAAGCATGAGGCTCAGTTGACAAAAGCTATTACAGATTGCTTTGGAGGTGATAATGGTTGCACAACATGAAGTATGTAATCCATGTCTCTTAATTATACATGGAAGATTAATGAATTGACAGATGTTTTGCTATGTATATTTTTACGACACACACGCAAATGAGCTACCCAGCAGCAATTCGATTTAAGACGTATCTTCTAGGAAGACCCATTAGGAAGCAGTATGGACTGCCCCAGGTGGTACGGAGCTCCCTCTGCTGGAGGTTCTTGAGCAGAGGCAGCACAGCTTCTTATTCAAACATTAGGTAGGGGTTGGATGAAACAGGCTTATCTGGGCAAGCCATAACATTGTTCATGTTAGGTGGGCACGAGGTTTGGGATAGTGAAGTGGAAAAAGGTAGGCCCTGAGATGCCATCTGTGAGTGGGTGTCTGGACAGATGGAAGCTACTTGTTCACCTGTAGGTGAGACAATGAAAGATTGAAGTGCATTTACAAAACCAAAGACATTTTGCTCTAGGAAGGTGAGTTCATGGGAGACTTATTCCAGGATTTTCAAAATACTACGCTTTAAAACAGTAATTGTTGCATCCCAATGAGAGTTCTTAGGGTAGTGAGAGAAGCTCTAGATTTTTGGTTGTACCAATAGTCATTTTATGGTCCAGTTCCTTTCACTTTTTCTCATTACCCATCCCTTGTAGAACCCCTCTGTCAGGCCCTCATACTATCCTCTCTGCCCCACACTCTGGTCCTGAGCCAGAGGATTGGCTCTGGGGCAGCAGGAACCTATTGTTTTAGGAGGCGGTGACCTTCGAGGACGTGGCTGTGTACTTCACTCGAACAGAATGGGCTGGACTTTCTCCCACACAGAGGGCTCTGTACAGACATGTGATGCTGGAGAATTATGGGAACTTGACTTTCCTGGGTAAGGCACTTCCCTTCTGGGACTTGGATCTGTACCTTCTGGTTTCCTTCCTTTTCTCCTTACAGGCGGGGGTATGGTGTGGTTATCCTTCACTGAATGGTGGCTCCAGGGCTGAGGCTAAATGGCCAGCCTCAGAGGTTGATGCATAGGGAGAAGTGTCAGGTCACTTTTGTCCCAGTGTAGGGAATTGGTGTTCGCTGGTAAGAGCACGGCCCATCCTCCAAAGGATCTGCGTGTGTTTCTATTGCCAAAGCCATGTTCTCAGCTTGTTGTATCTTCCTCATTGTGTAGGGAAGGGTGTGACCCCTTCCCTGTATTTGCACGTCTTGCAGGATTTCACTGACCTTCCTGCTTTTGAGTGGTTTTCAAGGAGGAGGTCACAAATACTCAGTTTCCTCTTGATCTAAATCTCTTTGGCCATCCCCAGTCCTGAGTCCTCTTCTACGGTTCTTATTCTTACTGAGACTTTTGGGTTTTCCTTCTTTTGACACAGCAAACACAGGGCCGAAAGATGCCATTTTCTTTCCCCTTTTCAGGATACCCCGTTCCCAAACCTTCTCTGATCTCCCTTCTGGAGGGAGGGGATTTGCCTTGGGGCCTGGAGACACAGGATGATCCACCTGCAGAGAGGACCAAAGACATCTGTAAAGGTAAGCGGAGCAGGTTTAGAACCAGCAACCATAGAGCTTTCCAGAGTAGCGTATTTGAAAATGATTCATGCTGGGCAGGATTTGAAGAAAATAGATGATTTCTGCTAACAGGTAGAATTTGAAACCTTTCCACACAAATCTTAACTCTTACCAAGATATTACCACGTAATACATCTTCTGTACAATTCTTGAATCCGTTGCTTGTTCTAAGTTTCAACATTGCCTTAGTGTCCTTCCTTCCTTGGACAGGATGGATTTATTCAGGGGCAGTTTTTGAGTGTTTGCATGTGCCTAGCTTTGTCTAAGAAGCTCTGAAGAGAAATCTGTACACTAGTGTTCATTGTGGCACTTTTAACAATAGCCAAAAGGGGGAATCAACCGAAGTATCTATCAACAGATAAATGGATAAACAAAATGTGGTATATACATACAATGAAATATTGCTCAGCCATAAAGAGAAATGAAGTCCTGATGCATGCCACAACATGGATGAACCTTGAAAACATGCTGAGTGAAATGTCAGTCACAAAAGGACAAATACTGTATGATCTCACTTATATCAAATACGCAAATATGTAGAAACCAAAGATAATTAGTGGTTGCCAGGGGTGAAAGGGTGGAGGAAAGAGAGAGTTTTTGCTTAAGAGGCAGTGAGTTTATGTTACCGATGATAGAACAGTCTGGAGAAAGATAGCAAGAATAGTTGCACAACTGAAAAGTATAATCAGTGTCACTGAATTATGCATGTAGAAATTTTTGAATTGGCGTATGTTTTGTTGTGTATATTTTCACCATAATAATAAAAACAGAAGGTACTCTGGAGGATAGTAGTTATGGAGACAGATGTAAAGAGTTACAAAAGAGAGAATGTGTTGAGTGCCGTTGCTGGTATGTAAGCAGTGGGCTGTGTGAGCATAGCAGAAGGAGGGATTCAAGTGATTCCAATGGTGAAGTTTCTGATTTAACAGATAACAGCGATTTCAGATGGGGACAAAAAAGGAAACTAGTCTTCCCTGAGGAGAGGAATAGAGAATCCAATAAATTATTGTGAAGGGCTTTGCAGGCAGATCACCTAGAGGGCATATTTAAAAATCGGTATCTCTGGAGCCCACCTGCAAGCATTCTACTCTCTTTTCTAGTAAGCTGTGGGAGAGCAAGAAGCTTAGGACCAGAAGCTTAAGCAGGACTTTCTGTTCTCTACTTCCTAGGATCTGGGGGTACTGGAGTCTGCAGGGCATACCCTTGAGCCTCCTTACTTAGCTAATGGTGTAGATGAGTGTGGTTGGTACATCTTACCCACCCAGCCTCATGAAGACAATCTAGAATGCAGAGTTTGTTGAAGACCTCTGTCTTGGAGAAATCACTGCGTGGGAATAGGAAATGGAAGAGTAGGCAAAACAGAACATGGAGCAGGAGCTGTGACCCTTACCACAATGACCTTACCACTTACCTGCAGTAAAGAATATCTGAACTAGGTGATCATGGAGCATATTGGGGTAATGTCCTCTAAGCCCCTCTGTGATTTTCTTTTTTCTCTGCCTTGCCACAACCTTGTGCCCTTAATGCTCAGCAAAACTTAGGAAGCAGTCAGATGCGCTGTGTACACTGGAAAGTGTAGTGTCAAAACCTGACATCCGGTTTCTTTTAACAGCCACATCTTCCCAGCAAGCTGATACGGAGATTAGAATGTTATCTCTAAAAGTCCTATAGTTTTCTATGCTCTGTTGTTTATAGAATAATTCTTAGTTGGCATGTGTGTTTTCTATTTCTTATGTCAGATGCTGAGACCAGCATTCCCAGTGAGTCCACATCAACACAAAGAATCTCTGGAGAAAGAGACGTGATATCATGTGGGCTGCAGAAGAATGTTCTTCAGGGGACTGACTTCCCAGAAACATGTGAACTGGAGAAGCACCAGAAGATCCCCACAGTGGAAAATATTGGAGGAAAGGTTGAGAGAGTCCACTATGCAAGGAAACCCTTCAGATGTGAGGAGTGTGGGAAATGCTTCAGCTATTTTTCTTACTATGTTAGACACCAGAGAGTTCACACTGGGGAGAAACCCTTTGAGTGTAATGAGTGTGGAAAAGCCTTTAATGGCAATTCTTCACTAATGCGTCATCAGAGAATCCACACCGGAGAGAGACCCTATCAGTGTGAGGAGTGTGGGAGAGCCTTTAATGATAACGCAAATCTGATCAGACATCAGAGAATCCACACTGGGGACAGACCCTATCACTGTAAGGAGTGTGGAAATAGTTTCACCAGTAGTTCTGAGTTTATTATACACCAGAGAATCCACACTGGGGAGAAACCCTATGAATGTAATGAATGTGGAAAAGCATTTGTTGGTAATTCACCACTAATTCGGCATCAGAAAATTCACACTGGAGAGAAACCATATGAGTGTAATGAGTGTGGCAAAAGCTTCCGAAGGACTTCCCATCTTAGCCAACATCAGCGTATTCACACAGGGGAAAAGCCTTATTCTTGTGAAGTATGTGGCCAAGCCTTCAATTTTCATACAAAACTAACTCGGCACCAGAGAATCCACAGTGAGGAGAAGCCCTTTGAGTGTGTGGATTGCAGAAAAGCCTTCAGTGCTAAGGAACAATTAAAAAGGCATCTCAGAACCCATATTCAGGAGTCTTCCTATGTATGTGATGAGTGTGGAAAAGACTTCACTAGCAAAAGAAATCTTCTTCAGCATCAGAAAATTCACACTGGTGAGAAACCATATGAGTGTAGCAAGTATGAAAAAACCTTCAGGACTTCTTCCCAGCTAGGTCGTCATGAGTGTGTCCAACCAGGAGAGAAGCCTGTGCTGGACATTTGTCGTTTTGGCCTCCCAGAATTTTTTACTCCCTTTTATTGGTAATAGTATATACTAAATCGCCTTTTGAATGCCATCCTCTACTCAGGAGTGGAATGTGGGACACAGGCCTGGCTCAGCTGCAAGTTTTTTCCCCTAGGCCACAGTTATTGGTTCTAATGTTGGTGAGTAACCTAAGATGGTCCAATTAGAGTGAGTCCCAGGACTTGGCAAGAGCTAATTGGAATAAATATTCATTGACTTGAGCTGAGAGGAGCTCCGTGGATTCTTGTAGAGTCTGAGAATAAAGTCAACACTGCAAAAGAAATATCTGAGAGTTGGAGAGCAAACAAATCTTGAAGTCATTGTTTGAACAACTACATTAAACCATGTCTGAAGCTAGAATTAAATCTACGTTTTTGAATTCCAGTAACCAATAAATTCCACTTTTTTTATGTTTAATCAAGTATGAGTTGGATTTTTCTTTTCTTGAAAGAGAATGTTGACTTATACAGAGCTTATCAGTATAACAATTATTTGATGTCTGCAGGAGTAACAAACCTAATGATGGACAAATGTTTTGTGTGTTGTGTGGGAAGGTTTTTAACTATAGTCCTGGCAGCCCCCATAAGAGGAAACCCCGTGACTGTAATGCGAATGGGAAACCCTTTCATTATAAGACAAGAGAATCCAGGCTGCATCCAGGCAATACCAGTGGATAGAAGTTCTGACCATTTAAGTTCTGTGGCAAGAGTTTCAGTGTTCCTAGAAAACTATGTCTGCATCAGTGAATCATCTCTCAAGAAGTCTTACTGTGAGACTTAAAGCCATCACTTAAAAAGCTTTAATTTTCTATTTACTCAGTTCTTATTTGTAGTGGATACTATTCCAAGATTAAACTCATAAATGCCAGGCTTTTGTACCTTTTATAGCTTGGCATTTGCCAGTTTTAATAGCTTGCCCTTTGACCTGTTTAGTGGGTCTTTATAACCAAGGAAATGCTGTGGTTGTCGCTCCTAAGATATACTGTGGAGAGGTTTCAGTAGGAAAACAAAGAGCTGGCCCTTTTCTTTGGATGATGAGTGTAGTCTGCACACTTTCTCCCACTCACCCTTCTGCTGCCACCAGTTGCAATTACCCTACCTGGTTCTAGACTTCACCACCTTTTTCTAACTTGCCAGCAGTGGAATGAGCAGGTCTATCACATGTTTAGATTAAACAAGGAATAATAAGCCACAGAATCACTTTTTAAGTAAGCATTTTTTTTTTTGTACTTTAGATGAATGTTTACAGAACAAATAGTTTCTCATTAAAAGTACACGTATTTATGACAGTGGTTAACAACCCCATGACATGTCAACACTCTCCCTTCTCAACCTTGGGTTTCCTATTACCAGCTTTCCTGTCTCCTCCTGCCTTCTAGTCCTTGTCCCTGGACTGTTGTGCCCCACTAGTCTCGTTTTGTTTTATGGGGCTGCCTAATCTTTGGCTGAAGGATGAACCTCAGGAGTGAATTCATTGCTGACCTAAAAGGGTGTCTGGGGGCTGTACTCTGGGAGTTTCTCCAGCCTCTGTCAGGGCAGTAAGTCTGGTCTTTTTTTTTTTTTTTTTAATTGTACTTCAGGTGAAGGCTTACAGAACAAATAGTTTCTCATGAAACAGTAGTACACATACTGTTTTATGACGTCGGTTAACAACCCCACAACATGTCAACCCTCTCCCTTCTTGACTTTTTTTTTTTTTGGTGAAAATATACATAGCCAAAGAGACACCATTTCAAAAATTTCTACCTGGACAGTTCAGTGACGTCGACTACGCTCTTCCAATTGTGCTGCTATTCTCACTTTAGATGAAGGCTTACAGAACAAAATAGTTTCTCATTTAACAGTTACTACACATGTTGCCCTATGACAATGGTTAACAACCTCACAACACATCAACACTGTCCTTACTCAACGTTGAGTTCTCTATCACCAGCTTCCTTGTCCCGTTCTGCCTTCTGGCCCTTGTCCCTGGACTGCTGTGCCTCATTAGTCCCGTTTGGTTTTATGGGGCTGTCCACTCCCAGGCTGAATGGTGAACCTCAGAGATGACTTCACCACTGAGCTAAAAGGGTGTCTGGGGGCCATACTCTCGGGGTTTCTCCAGTCTCCTTTGGGAGAGTAAATCTGGTCTTTTTTTGTGAGTTAGAATTTTGTTCTACATTTTTCTCCCGCTCTGTCCAGGAACCTCTGTTGTGTTCCTGGTCAGAGTAGTCAGTGATGTTAGCCGGGCACCATCTAGTTGTATGGGACCCAGTCAGCTGGAGGCCGTAGTAGTTGTGGTGCATTAGTAGCATTTTTTTTGTCTTGATTGAAATATAGCACATGTACAGAAGTATACAAGTCATAGTTGTGCAACTTGGAATTTTACAAAGAAGATAGTCTGATAATCAGCACCAAGATCAAGAAATAGAATGTTACCAGCAATCCAGAAGTCTCTCTGCACCCCATTTCAGTCACTACTATCAAAATAACCTCTCTTTTGACTTCTATCAAATTATTTTGCCTGTTTTTGTATTTTATATAAATGAAATAATCAGTGTAGATTCATTTTCATTGCTGCATAGTAAGGTAGTCCTTGAGTTATGATGAACCACACTTAGAACCATCTTTTTTTTGGTACACGTTAGTAATATGTACTATATATAATGTTGCAGTGCATAATTTGCTGACGTTATCATTCTCAATGACAGCAGATTTATGAAGACACCAATTTTTTTTTAAAAGGAAAAAATATGAAAACCAAAAAAATGTATTCGACTTAAACATCAGAACTGACTGGAGTCGTCAGAATGGAACCCCATCCTAAGTTGGAGGCTACCTGTATTACTTTACGTGAATATACCATTGTATACAATACACAGTAATGCGTTCTACTGTTAGTGGACATTTGAGTTATTTCCAGGGGGATCATTTAACCAAAACCAAACCTGTTACCAAAGAGTTCATTCCTACTCATTGTGACTCTATAAGACAGAGAACTGCCCCATAGGGTTTCCAAGGAGCAGCTGGTGGATTAACCACTGCACTACCAGTGCTCTGGGAATCATTTAGAGGACAGAAAATGTAGAAGTCACTCAAAACAAACTGAATAAAGTAACCAGGGACTGTTAGTTTTACATGTTGCTGTACCAGTTACAACTGCCCTTTAATAAGTTGTAATAGCTGTACTTTTTTTTGACACCATATGCCAGGCACTTTACTAATCATTACACTTAATTCCACAACTTTATGAAGTAGGTGCTGTAAGTATCTTCATGTTACAATTGAAGAATTGGGCACAAAGAGGTTAATTAGGTTTCCTGAAGACACAGTAACGTAAAAGTCTACAATGACTTCTTTATTCAGGTGCTGATTTATTTAATGCCTGTCTCCCCCACTATACCCTATGCTCTACAAGGGCTGTAATCTGTGAACTTTGTTTTAACTCATCTATAAAAGGGCAATAGTACTTTCTGTACCTTCTTCAAGATGATGTGAAGGAAAACACATAATATATATGAAAGTATTTAGAGCTAGTAAGGTTCTTTTCAGATAAAAGATGTTTTATGGCTTACAATACCTGCATGCAAGGTAATTTGTTCAGGGAGAGAGTTTAGGTGGTTTAGTGAAGTCATTGGAGCATATGAATTCTCCAATTTTATTGTATTTTTATTACATTTAAATCATGTTGAGGTAATTTATAAGTTCTATTGTTACCAACAATACCCAATCTCCGTCTACTTTTTTAACTTTTAAAAGCGCACGCGCGCGTGTATGTGTGTATTCTGATCCATTTTATAACAACTTTTAAAGATGTAGTAAAACTTCCCAGAAGCGTCCCCTGACCATTTGGATCCACGATAAATTCATGTCCTTGAATTCTCTGGATTTTGAGGCAGGGTGATAACTAGAGACAAGCAGGGGCTGGGGCACTCGGTGATATGGGTCAGGTTCAGTCCACTTGGGTTCAGAGAAAGAGATGGGGTGTCTGGAGATCAGGGTTAAAATAGAGAAGAACCAGCACCAGACTGGAGAGTAATGGTTCTGAGGTCAGAACCAGAACCTTGGAGAGCTCCCTAAACAAACGTCCGAGGCAGAGCGAGCACCTTGGACAGCACCATGGCTTACCTGTTTTCTATTGTAGTGCTCTGTCCTTGGGCAGTTCTATAACCATTTACACGCTGGAGTGCTGCTAATTCCCTGGGACTTTTGACTCCTGTGTGCAGGGACTCCTCCAAGGGTAACATCTTGCAACCTATAGTATAATACTACAACCAGGATATTAACACTGATAAAGTCAGAATACAGAACATCTCCATCACCACAAGGATCTCTCATGTTGCCTTTTTACAGCCATACCCATTTTTCTCCCACCCCACCCCACCCCACTCAACCTTCTCCTTCACCCTGGAAACAACTAATCTGTCCTCCATTTCTATAGTTTTATTATTTCAAGAACATTATATAAATGGTATCAGACAGTATGTAACATATTTAAATGGGATTCCCCCCCACACACACCCCCACACAGAATAATTCTCTGCAGATTCATCCAGGTTGTTGCATGTATCAATAGTTCATTTTTATTTCTGAGTACTATTCCATGGTATAAATGTACCACAGTTCGTTTAGCAATTCACCCATTGAAGGGCATCTAGAAGGTTTCCAGTTTTTGATTATTATCAGTAAAGCTGCTATTAAACATTCATGTACAGGTTTTTGTATGAACATAAATTTTCATTTCTCTGGAATAAATCCACAGAAGTGCAATTGCTGGGTAGGATGGTAGTTAGTTACAGAGACCTGGTGGCGCAGTGGTTAAGAGTTTGGCTGCTAACCAAAAAGGTTGGCAGTTCAGATCCACCAGCCACTCCTTGGAAACCCCATGGGGCAATTCTGCTCTGTCCTGTATGTTCGCTATGAGTCAGAAATGACTTGATGGCAGTGAGTTTGGTTTGTTTTTGGTTTTTTTGTGGTAGTTACATGCCTAGTTTTTTAAAGGAATTGCTGAACTGTTTTCCAGAGTGGCAGTATCATTTTAATTCTCATCAGCAATGTATGCATGACCCAGTTTCTTCACACCTTCACCAGCATTTGATGCTGTATCTATTTTCTCTTTCAGTCATTCTGATATTTGTGTAGTGATATCTCATTGTGATTTTAATTTGTATTTCCCTAAGTTGGAGTTGGTGGTGCAACAGTTAAATGCTTGGCTGCTAACTGAAAAGTTGGTGGTTCAAACCCACTTAGCCAAAGAAAGACCTGGTGATTTGCTCCTGTAAGATTACACTCTAGAAAACCCTATGGAGCAGTTCTCCTCTGTCACATGCGGTCTCTGTGAGTCGAAATCGACTCCACAACATCTAACAGCAACAATGGCTAATGATTTTGAAAATCTTTTCTTGTGCTTAATTGCCATCCATACATCATCTTTGGTGAAGTATCTCTCTCTTTTTTTTTAAATTTTATTGTGCTTTGGGTGAAAGTTTATAGCTCAAGTTAGTTTCTCATTCAAAAATGTATCCACATATTGTTTTGTGACATTGGTTGCAATCCCCACAATGTGACAGAACTCTCTCCCTTTCCACCCCAGGTTCCCCATGTCCATTTGTCCAGTTTTCCTGTCCCTCCCTGCCTTCTTGTCTTGCTTTTGGGCAGGAGTTGGTCTTGTATATTTAATTGAACTAACAAGAACGTTCCTCACGTGTGTTATTGTTTGTTTTATAGGCCTGTCTAGTTGTTGTCTGAAAAGTGGGCTTCAGAAGCGGTTTCAGTTCTGAGGTAGCAGAGCATCTTGGGACCATACTCTGGGGGTTTCTCCAGTCTCTGTCAGGCCAGTAAGTATGGCCTTTTTTTGTGAGTTAGAATTTTGTTCTACATTTTTATCCCACTCTGTCTGGGACTCTCTGTTGTGATCCCTGTCAGAGTGGTCAGTGGTGGTAGCTGGGCACCATTCTAGTTCTGGGCTCAGGCTGGTGGAGGCTCTGGTTTACGCGGTCCTTCGGTTCTTTGGGCTAGTATTTTCCTTGTGTCTTTCGTTTTCTTCATTCTCCTTTGCTATGGATGGGATATGACCAATAGATGTATCTTAGATGGCCGCTCGCAACCTTTTAAGACCCCAGACGCTACTCACCAAAGTAGGATTTAGAACATTTTCTTTATGAACTATGTTTTGCCAATTGACTTTGATGAAGTATCTCTTTTTGTTTTTGAGCTATTTTCTAATTTTTTTGGTTTCTTTTCTTACTGTTCACTTTTGAAAGTTCTTTATGTCTTTTAGATACTAGCCCATGGGCTCAAAGCCTTCACCTGTCAGAGGCTTTGGGTTGGGGTTGGGGTGGGGGTACCACCGAGAGGGAGAGACTCATTTCCTAGAGTGGCTCGGCGGCGGCTTGTGACGCATTTCCGGCCGCGCCGCGTAGCCTCTGGGTGGGGAGGTAAGCGCGGGGATGTGGGCGTCGTGGGTGGTGTCCTGACCCGACGGTTCCTGGTGTGGTTGAGACACGCCTCCACCCTCAGGAGGCTGCATCTCTCGGTGCTGGGTGGCCGAGCCTGGGAGAGGGAGCCAGGCGGCGGCCCGGGGTCGTCTTTCGCAGGTTCTTGACTCCGGCTTTACACATGATGGCCTAAATTACGTTCCGTATCGTTGAAGACGAAGCCGGTGTTACTGTCACAGCCACAACGTCCCGAGCATTTAGCACTTGATCTGCTCAGGGAAGATGTGTCAGTGCAGCCACAGGGTGGAATATTTGCAGGCGTGAAGAGGTCTGAGGTAACATCACATGCCTTTTGACATATTGAGGTCGTGCAGGGGCTTTTACTCAGGCATTTCAAGTTTGGACAGTGTGCTCCCTGGCTCCTGGCATAGGGTTGTGAATAAGGGCCAAGACTGAGCTCAGAAAAAGTGGAGCCCCTTCCAGCCACCCCGGACCAGAAGAAGCCTGGCTTTCGGAGGGCTCTGTCTCCTGGAGCGGTGTCAGCTCCAAATGGTAACTTTACCCTGCTTCTCTTGGGCTGTGTGGTGACAGTGACCTGGAAATGATTTGGCCTTTCCACAAGCAATTCCTGAGGGGAGATGGGAACACTCTCCTAAGAGTGTTCCAGCCCCTGAGAGAGGTTTAGTTCCAGGTACAGTGCGGAGGCCACATCAGCCAGGCTGTGCTTCTGGGACGGCCCTTTGGTTAGTTTCCTTTCTTTCCTGAAAAAGTCACTATTCTCCCACCTTACACTTACCTTATCTATTCACTCACAAGATCTCTGTTATACGGCAATGAAGTCTATACTGTGTCAAGTATTTCCCTCCAGAAGATATCTAGACCTGTTATCCCTGCCTGTGCCCCAGAACTAGTGGGCTCTTCTGTCCCCCTCCTCCTCAGGATTCTGGTTTTTTGTTTTTTTCTTTTTTTTTTGTCTCCTCAGGTAGCAATACATCAGTTATCCTTTCTCATTTTCAACTGCCTCTTTACTGGATCCTTTCTCTCAGTATGTATATTCCTTATTTGTCTTTTTTTACTTTAAAATTTCCAAGAACCTATTATGCTAAGCAAGCATTTCTAGATGGCTTACTATCTTTCTCCTTTCCATCTCTACCAAGGTTTTTGAAAGCATAGTTAAGGAACATATCCAAGGTCTCCACAAAGGCATTAAGACCCTTGGGGACACCCTGAGCTCTGTGAGGGAGTAGGGCAGGATGTGAGGAAGCAGCTGCTCCTCCAGACGCTGCCTCCCTGGGCTGACTCCGCAGCCTCTGTGCTGAGGCCACAGCCTAGCCAGCCCAGCTTCTGTTACAGTGTAACCAAAGATGATGCTGGTTTAGAAAAAGAGAAATAAGTTAGAGATATTGGTAATATTCTCTCTTGAGCTGAGTTGTGGATACATGAGTCTTTGTTTTATTATTCTTTAGGCTCTGCATACATTTTACATACATTCTGAATTGTGTCTGAATTGTAAAATCCTAGGGTTCCTGACAGTGAGCATCAATGTCAGAGTGTCAGTGTCAGGGGCTGAGCTTGTGAAGAAATCACTGCCTTCTTCCTGCAGCAGCACTTGCTCTCACTGCTATTTGGATGTGGGCTGCCTACATTTCAGATCTTCTGTGAGGGGCTCTATGACCCTTGGTGGGAGTGGCTTGCCTCACATGTGTGTCTGTTTTTTTCCTCAGTTACAACCCTTCTCTGAGAGGGAAACCAGGTGGTAACAGGCATGCTCCTGACAGCCTGGCCCCAGGTGAGCTGTGTGTCCTTCAGCTCTTCCTCTAAGCAGCTTCAAATGGAGGAAAACTGAGAAGGGGAGCTGGTGAGCCTCAGGATGAAAGCTGGAGGTGGCTCCACGCTGCCGCCTTCAGGACTGGAGGCTGTGGAAAGAGAGGTGATGTGCACAGAGACGTCAGACAGTGAGAGATGGAGGCCGCAGGAGAGCGTACCGGAAAGCGTACCCTTCTGAGCTTGGGGTCACCTCTGATACAGGAGCTCCCCCGGCAGAGGGATCTGGGTGAGGGGGTGCAGAAGCTGTCCACGTAGGCTTTTCTGTGTATGGGCATGAGTGGAGGTGACTGGCAGAGGACTAGGACTCAGTGATGGACTTGTAGGTGAGTGGGGATGGCAGAGACAGATCAGGGTAAAGGAGAGCTGGGCCTCTAATTTGGGGAAAGACGGGAAGACCATGGGGAGTGGGGTCCAGTGGGAGAAAGGCAGGGAAGTCCTGTGGGACAGAATGTCGCATTGTGTCCTTAATAGGCTTTCAGGGATTGGGCTGCACACCTCAATCTTTAGGTCTCTGATAAGAGCGCTGGACCCTCTCACCAGAAAAATATTTCAGGGACTTCATGAACCCACCAAGTAACTTGCCGCAGGTCACACAGTTACTGTGTGATTCTTAACTGCTCAGCCAGGTGAAGCTAGTGATGTTAACTTGGTCAGATTTGTGTCAGCTGTGCATGGGAGAATTTTGAGGAGAGGTTCAAAAGCAAGGTGGCCACTTCAGAAAGTATCCCACTGACCCAGGTGATGTGGACTTCATCAAGGAAAGTAGTTGTTAAAGGGGAGGAATAGCTTTAAGCAAAGTTTAAAACATAAAGGTCTGTAGGACCCAGAGAGTCAAAGGATTGGAGGTGGGAGGAAGGGATAGGGAGGAGTTGCGAACAGGGCCCAGATGGTGGATGGTGGTGACACCAGCTGAGGTCTGAGTTCAGAAGGAGGAACCAGTTTACCTAGGGAAAGGGTGGTGGCAGTAGGCAGTGAACGTATTTAACTTTGTGCAGAGAAGTTACGTGACCTGTCCAAGGTCATGTAGAAACAGAGATTTGACTAGATTGGTTTATGGGTGGATGTCAGTAGGATCAAGCAAGACAAATCATGGCAAAGAGGTGCTGAGAGGGAAATCCCTGCAGGTGAGTCCCCAAGGTGGTTCTAAAAGTCTAAGGTGGCAGAGGGAGAATCAGCCAGAGGCAGGAGCTGGCCAGGAGCGGGAGTTGGGTCTGGGTGGGGCCGGCAGCATCAGGCCTGAGTGGCAGTCCTGTGCTGACCATATGTTGTAGTGATGCAAAGAGGAGAAGCAAAGAGGGGCAGAGTAGCCAGCCAACAAGAAGGCTGATCTCCCGTATTCCCAAACTTTGGGAGAAGTGGTGAAGTCTTGGAGAAGTTAGAAAGGATGAGGCTTGAATGGGAGAAAGTCAAAGAAATGCTGGATTTTCATCAGAAGGCAGAATGGGCTGCCCCAGGCAGCACACGCTTCTTCTACTGGAGGTGCTCGAGTAGAGGCTGCTCAGCCTCTTATTGGGGGTCTGATGAGAATCAGGCAGCAGATGGGGACTGGATGAGATAGAGGCCATGACTGTTCTCTGTTCTTTGGAGGTGGCTGAGGCTTGAGGATGAGAGCAAGGTGTTGGGAGCAGAACACAGCCTAGGATAGGCATGGGGAGCAGGCTAGAGAAGCTAAGCCCTCAAGGGAATGAGGGGAACTGCTGGTGGATCTGTCCTGAGCCTTGTCTGCCACTGTGAGGGATTAGGTGATGTAATCAGCCTATCTTAAAATAATGGAGTTGCTTTAGGAGAATTTGGTTGTGGCAATTTTTTTTTTAATCTCAACTTATGTTATCTTTTATAAGTGTAAAAAATGTCATGAGACTTCTTGGCTGAAATGGAAGTTGGATATTCTGTGGTTCAGTTTCCAGGTGCTTTTTCTCAAATTTTTCCTGTTATTAATGTCACGCTCTACAAAAGCTCCCTCCCCAGGCCCTTACACTGCCCTCTGCCCCTCACTTAGGGCCTGAGCCATGGAATTGGCCCTAGGGCAGCAGGAACCTGTTGTTTCAGAAGTTGGTGACTTTTGAGGACGTGGCTGTGTACTTCACGCAGACGGAATGGGATGGCCTATCCCCCACACAGAGGGCCCTGTACAGGGATGTGATGCTGGAGAATTATGGGCATGTGGCCTCCCTGGGTAAGGCTTCCTTCCCCCTGGGGCCCAGATTCTGCCATTTGAGGTTTCCTGCTTCATTCCCCCTTACAGGTTACAGGTGGGGTCTCTGGTAATTCTTTACTGAGTGGGAGCCCCAGGGGCAGAGATTCCTAATTCCCTAGACTCAGAGGAAGGGCGAACCCCAAGTCCTTTTTGGGCCAGTATAGGACTTTGCTGGGTGTCTTAGTCCTCCAGTGCTGTTCTAACAGAAATACCACAAGTGGGTGGCTTTAACAAAGAGAAGTTTATTCTCTCATAGTCCAGTAGGCTACAAGTCCAAATTCAGGCTGTCAGCTCCAGGAGAAGGCTTTCTCTCTCTGTCAGTTCTGGAGGAAGGTTCTTGTGATGCATCAGTCTTCCCTTGGTCTGGGAGCATCTCACCACAGGAACCTCTGGTCCAAAGGGCGCACTCTGCTCCCCAACTGCTTTCTTGGTGGTATGAGGTTCTTACGTGTCTTTGCTTACTTCTCTCTTTTATATCTCAAGAGATTGCATTAAGACACTATCGAATCTTATAAATCTCATCAGTGTAACCTCATCACAGTGATAGAATTTACAGCACATAAGGAGATCACATATAACCTCATCATAGTGATAGAGTTTACAGCGCATAAGGAAATCACATCAGATTACACAATCATACAATACTGGAATCATGACCCAGCCAAGTTGACAGATATTTTTGGGGGACACAATTCAATCCATGATACTGGCACAGGTGTGCACGTTTACTCTACCCTATAGGAGCTATGTTTTGGACACAGTGTGGGAAAAAAGTAACTTCCTGTTCCTGCAACTATGCCTTCTAAGTTTCTTCTCACTGTACCTATATCTTTCCAAGGATCTCAATGTGCCCTAAGAATATTTCAGGCCAAGGTCACAAAGTGGTATCCCTTTGAGCAGAATCTCCCTGGTTTGCCCTGCCTGAGGTCTCTGGGTTCCATAATCTGGGCTCTTCCCAGCTTCCCCACACCTGCCCAAGACCCCCAGACCTTCCCAAGACCATTCCTACCTGCGCAAGACACCTTCCCCCATCTGCCCATAGTTTTTAGGCATGGGGTCCCTTGGACTCTTACCTTCCTTCCCCATTGCTGAGACAATGTGAGAAGAGGTTTAGGAACTGACTTGTGGGAGATTATTCACCTGTCTCTCCTATTTTCGTTCCCTGAACCAGGATTTCCACTTCTCAAACCTACTATGATCTCACAACTGGAGGGAGGAGCTGAGCTCTGGGGTCCACTTCCAGTGCCCAGTGGAATGGGAACAGGCCCCCAAGGCCTCTGGACTGGTAAGAGAGCACAGATTGCCCATTATATTGCAGAGTTTAGTTCTGTAGCGAGAAAGCCAACTTGAGCAATATATAAGCATGCCACAGTTATCTGCCAGCCATATAGAGTATAATATAAACAAGTTTTGATGATTTATAGAGAGAAGTACAATTGAAACCTTTCTTATAAATCGTGTCTGTTTTAGCAGTTTGCTGTTTTTTCCTAATCCCAAGAACAGCTCATTTTTCAGATGCCTCATTCGAACTCTTTTTAGTCCTAATTTTGAAATCCCACCTTTCTCAGACAATATTAATGGGTTCAGTAGTTTTTTGTGTCGTTGCTATTTTCTAAGTATTGTTCTCTTAATGTGGAGGATACAGAATTAACAGTCTTCTCACACAGACAGGCAGAATAGCCTGGTGATTAAAAACATAGTCGTTGGAGTAGACTTTTCTGAGTTCAAATTCCAACTGTGCCACTTCCTAGTTCTGTGACTTTGAGCAAGTCATTTATTTGAGTTCTCAAAAATTCAACGGCCTCATCTTTGGAAATTCAGTAATAATAAAATAAGGCAATAGTACTAGTCTTAAAGGTTGAGGATTAAATAACATATCAAGGGCCTAGCTTATAGTGTGTGCTCAATTAAGTATTCTGTTTTATCATTATTATATTTTGGGAGGAGACAACTGTACATAGTGAAGTAAGGTAGAAAGGAGGAAGTCCTCTGATTCGGTGCTTCTCAAACACTGATGTGCATGTGAATCACCTGGGAGTCCTGTCAGTATGCAGATTGTGATTCAGTAAGTCTTGGGTGTGGCCAAGATTGTGCATTTCTAATAAGTTCCCAGGTGATGCCAGTGCTTCTAGTTCCCAGACCACACTTGGAGCAGCAGGAGTCAGAGTAGCTACCAGATGACTTCCCATACCCCATGATGCCCAGATTTCTTTCTAGCATATAGCATCCATGAGATGTTCTTGTATACTTTCAGTGAATCCTTCTTTTGATAGATAATTTCAGTGGATTTTTGTTTGTTTTTGACTGTTTAACCAAATGATCCCTGACCAAGGAAGCCATATTTTGGAAATAGAGGATTTGAAGGAAGTATGATGTGCCTGACAAATAGAGGGAGAAATGCAGCATTATGGACGTCTTTGATCAGAGGAGGCTGGATTTCATCCTGTAGACAGCAGACAGTCCTTACGTCTTTCTGAAGTGTTTGAACAGCCCATTATGATCTTACTTGAGGATAAAAACCAAATCCATTGCCGTTGAGTTGATTCTGACTTATAGCGACCCTATAGAACAGAGTAGAACTGCTCCCATAGGGTTTCTGAGGAGAGGCTGGTGAATTCGAACTGCTGATCTTTTGGTTAGCAGCTGAGCTCTTAGTCACTGCATCACCAGGGCCCCTAACTGAGGATAGGAAAGTTAATCTAGTCAATTTGTGTAGGTTAACTGGGTGAGGAATCAAATTGGGTTCTAGGCAGGCAGAAGGAGGAAGGGCAAAGGACAAACGGCCCGTGTCAGCAAAGTGACCTTTTTAAAACGTTCCTCGAATCTCCACCCAGTGACTTCTGTTTAAATCTCAGTTGCTGGAACTGTGTCAAATGGCCATCTCCACTGCAAGAGAGGGTGGGGAACATAGCTAGCTGGGCATATTGCTATGTAGGGAAAAAAAAAAAAACGTGCTAGTAAGGAGGAAGGGGAGAATGGATATTGGGTAAGCAACCAGTATCATCTGCCACAACATAGGATTTGGTAAATAAAAGGTCACTAGGATAGAAAAATTGGCAAAGAATGTAACTGGTTGATCCATATAAGAAATACAAATTCTAATCAATGTGATTGAGAAAGGAGATACATCAGATTAGCCATAGTTATCATTAGGTGGTTGTACTTCAGGTAATTTTAATTTTCTTTCTTGTAACTTTCTGATATTACAGATATGTATGTATTAACCTTTTATATTTGGGAAACGACTATTTTGAAAATGCTTGCTAGGGAAATCCAGGTCATTTGGGTCTACTGAGGGTGATTATAATGAAATACTGGTACAGGGGGCATATTACACATGGTTGAGGAGAGAATGAGAGATGAAAAAATAGAGACAGCATTTTGAGGCACATTTTTAAGAAATATGGGAACAAATGCAGAAATCAGTAGCTCTAAAGACAATTGAGGTCATGGAAATAATTTTATAGATTGATCAGTTCTAGGATTGGGGGAGAGAAAGGGAAAAGGCAGAAGTGTCCTGGGGGAGGTGGGAGAGGTGGAATTAAAACGTCAGAGGGACCTTAAATAGGCCCTTTCTAAAGTAGAGAAAAAAATCAAAGAGGAATTTTGGGAAGTCTAGAGTTTAAATTCTAGGGAAAGAAACAGAATTCTTTTCCTTTTGCTTCCTAGTACTGCTGACACTTGCCATTCTCCTTCTTAAGCATTTTCTGTTTTTATTAACGAGACTCAAGTACATAGGGACAACTGAGAAGAAACTGCAGAGTGTAGAAAAGCATGGTGTGATGGAAAGAACATAGAATTGGTGGTCGAGACTTGGAGTTTTGTTCCACTGCTCTCACCTTTAACCTTCATGTTATTGGTTATGTCCTTTATAACAGTCTTGCCTTAGGTTGAGAGAGACTGGTGATCTTTTTTAGTCATTACTTTAAGAATTATTAAAAAAAAAAATAAAAGAATTACAGCACCCATGCTCTCAATAGTATAGAAAATACAAAGTGGAAAAAAAGTCTGTCAAACATTCTGTGTCAGTTTGCCCAGTTTCTTTTGTATTCTTCTAGAAATTTTCTAGGCTTTTTTATTACATAAATGGAATCTATTTTACATACTGTTTCTCAACTTGTTTTTCCACTCAACAGTGTATCTTTGCTTTTTTTGGGGTGTGTGTGTGTGTGTCAGCATATATAGATATATTTCATTCTTTTACCAGCTACATATTATTATACCTTATGGATGAACTTCAGGTTCTTTAACCTAGTCTGGTAATTTTAAAAACTCCCTTGATTATTATTATCCTTTATTCTTTCTAGCACAGTTCTTTTCTCTTTGTCATATGGTTGTTACGTGATCTTTTATGTTTTCTATTTTTTACTTTAGATATTGATATCCACACTGACAATAACTTGACAAAGGAAATGTGTGAAGAAAAAGATAGTACATCATTTAAACTTCAGAGGAACTTCTCCCAGGAGGCAGACTTTCCAGAAGCTTATATTCTAGAGAAACAGCAGGAAGTCCACTCAGTAGGAAGTGTGAAGAAAGAAGACAGCAGTTTCGTTGACAGGACAGTGAAAGATGAGACAAGCCCTGTGGAGGAGTATTTCTTTAGTCAAAGCCCAAACTTGTATCACTGTCATACTGTCTCCACTGGAGAGCAGCCACATGAATGTACAGGATTAGGGAACTTGATCAGTGCCGACAGGGAACTTACTCAGCATGAAATAATTGATACTGGGGAAAGACCTTTCAAATGTGAAGAATTAGTGGAAACCTATAGGTGTGACTCTCAATGTAATCAGCATCAAGACATTGACACTGGAGAGAAGCCTTATCAGTGTAAGGAATGTGGCAAAGCCTTCAGCATTAATGCAAAATTAATTTGGCATCAAAGACTTCATAGTGGGGATAAACCCTTCAAATGTGTGGAGTGTGGGAAAAGCTTTAGTTATAGTTCCCATTATATTACGCATCAGACAATCCACAGTGGGGAGAAGCCCTATCAGTGTAAGGTGTGTGGGAAAGCCTTCAGCGTTAATGGTAGTCTAAGTAGACATCAGAGAATCCATACTGGAGAGAAGCCCTATCAGTGCAAGGAGTGTGGAAATGGCTTTAGCTGTAGTTCTGCGTATATTACACATCAGAGAGTCCACACTGGAGAAAAACCTTACGAGTGTATTGACTGTGGGAAGGCTTTCAATGTTAATGCAAAATTAATTCAACATCAGAGAATCCACACTGGAGAGAAGCCCTATGAGTGTACTGAGTGTGGAAAAGGCTTCAGGTGCAGCTCCCAGCTTAGGCAGCACCAGAGCATCCACACTGGAGAGAAGCCCTATCAGTGTAAGGAATGTGGGAAAGCCTTCCACAGTAATGCGAAACTCATTGAGCATCAAAGAATCCACACTGGGGAGAAACCCTATGAGTGTTCTGAATGTGGAAAAGCCTTTAGTGTTAAAGGGAAATTAATCCAGCATCAGAGGATCCACACTGGGGAGAAGCCCTATGAGTGTAATGAATGTGGGAAAGCCTTCCGGTGTAACTCCCAGCTTCGGCAGCATCTGAGAATCCACACTGGGGAGAAGCCCTATGAGTGTAATGAGTGTGGAAAGGCCTTCAATGTTAATGCAAAACTAATTCAGCATCAGAAGATTCACACTGGGGAGAAACCGTTTGAATGTAATGAGTGTGGGAAATGCTTTACTTCTAAAAGAAACCTGCTTGATCATCACAGAATCCATACTGGAGAAAAGCCGTATCAATGTAAGGAATGTGGGAAAGCTTTTAGTATCAATGCCAAACTGACTAGGCATCAGAGAATACACACTGGGGAGAAGCCCTTCAAATGTATGGAGTGTGGAAAAGCATTTAGCTGTAGTTCTGACTATATTGTGCATCAGAGAATCCACACTGGAGAGAAACCCTTTCAGTGTAAGGAATGTGGAAAAGCCTTCCATGTTAATGCCCATTTAATCCGGCATCAGAGAAGCCACACTGGAGAGAAACACTTCAGATGTGTGGAGTGTGGCAAAGGCTTTAGCTATAGTTCTGACTGCATTATACATCAGACTGTCCACACTTGGAAGAAACCCTATGTGTGTAATGTGTGTGGGAAAGCCTTTAGGTTTAGCTTCCAACTTATTCATCATCAGAGTGTCCACAGTGAGGGAAAATCTTAATAATGAGAAAGAGAGAACTCTCAAGGTTAATGCTGACATGGATCAAGTATCATCAGATCACCCTGGTGGAAAACCTTGAGAAGGAAATGAATTGACAGAGTCTTCACTTGGAAACATCTATTCATTCAATTTATAATCAGGGATGGATGACCAGTTAAAAAGTAGTACCCAAAAATAAATAACTTTGCTTTATACCACCAACCAAAAGAAAATATAATGAAAGAAAATATTCCATTCTCAACAGAATCAAGAAAACAGATTTTCTAGGAATAAACTTAATAAATATGCACATGGAGAAAATGATGAATCTCCACTGATGATCACCAAAGGAAAAACCTGAATAAATGGAGAGAGAAACAAACCTTGTTCTTGGATTGGAAACCCTGTAATAAAAAGATATTAACTACCTAAATTAATTTATTTCTGTTTAACTTTTTACAAGCATGCATTACTTTTGTAAAAAGGAAAAACAATGTTTTTATTATGTAGTAGGGAAAACTTTCTAAGCATTAGATGAAAGAAATCATAAGTGAAAATATTGATAAATTGACTACTCAAAATTAAATCTTTTTTAAAAAAATAATCCCGAATAAAGCTGAAAGATAAAGGGCAAAAAGTGGAAATACCTTTATAAAACGTGATACAAAATTACAGCAGACTCTGGAGTCTGAGTGTCCCATGTACAACCAGTAGTTACAAACCAACCCCTGTAAAGGCTATTATATGAAAAATTTGAGGTACATACAGTGGTTTGTAATAAACGGGTGCTACCTTGTGACGTGCATCAAAATACTGTATTGAAGATGTTTTAGTATATCTGAAAGTGTTTAAATGCATAGAAAGGTACACTAGATACTATACACTAAGATGAACATTTGGTGTTAGATATGAATCCTATCTACTGTTCTGATTTACTTACAAATTTGACTTAAAGACGGATTTAGGAATGGGATTCAGTAATCTGGGGACTGCTCCTAAGATCTAATATACAAAGAGGTCTTCGAATAAGAGAAAGATAATGGTCTAATAAAAACCAGCAAATGACACAGGCAGCTTTTAAAAAGATACACAAATGAGTAATGAAGATGGTCAGTCTCATGAGTACTCTTAAGGAGTGAAAAGTAAAAGTGTTACCTAGTGCTGCCGTAGCACAAATACAAGTGGGTGGCTTTAAAGGACAAATTTATTTTCTCACAGTTCTAGAGGCTAAAAGTCCAAATCAGGGTCTCTGCAGTCCTTGTCAGTAGCACCAGGCATTCCTTGGTTCCTTGGTGTTCTTTGGCTTGTGGGTGATGCTCACGTGGTGTCTGTCCTTGTGTCTATTCTGCTCTTTTTATAACTCAGAAGTGATTATATTTGGAACCTGCTCTACTTGGGTATGAATCAGTTAACATAAAAAAGAAAACCCTATTTCCAAACAGGATCGTATTTACAGATACAGGGGCCAGGATTCCACTGCATACTTTGGGGGGACACAATTAAATCACTAACAGCACGTCTGAGAGACACCAAGGGGGAAAGGACTGGTTAGCGTGTGAGTCTGGCTCAGAAGAGATGGGGACAGATCCAGGAGCTGCCAGCACAGAGATGGTCCCTGAAGGCCACTGACAGGCATCAAGAATTCCCCAGCAGAGGAGGACGAATTTGCCAAAACATGGTAGGAAGAGAGGTTGTGGAGTTTTTTTGTTTTGTTTCTCCTATTTTAATACAGAAGTGTTTTGAGCCAGTTTAAATCAGATGAGGAGCCAGTGGAGGGAGAGCAGGTGAAGATGCAGGAAACGGAGGAGTAAGGTGGGAGAGGAGGGCAGGTGGGGAAAGGAGGATGCAGGCAAATGCTCTCTTGTCAGCACCTCTTCTGTGTGAAGTGGGAGGCCAGATTGGGGAGGAGGAGAAGGTTTGAAATGGCAGCTACGGAGAAGGTAGGAGAGATGGCTAGTGACGGAAACATGGAGAAATAGGTGGCACTGGGGACTCGTGAGCTTGGAGACTTTCATTCATTGGGATGCTGCTCTGCCTGTCACTCTGATCCCCCTTTGTCCACTCAGGACTGCAGACAAAAGGCAGGAGGCACTGGGCTGTTAGCAACTCCCAGGCCCATGAGATGGGGGTGAGGGAGTTGACATGTATGATGTGAAGCCTCTGGAATCCCCTTTGCATACAAGGAAGTGAAGACAGAAGGGCCTAGGCAACTGGTGGGGCAGCCCTGCAGATGTCTCTTTATCTAGGTGTGGATCTTTCCAGAGGAATTCAGTCTACACTCACTGTTAAGAGTTTGCGTGGTGTTTCCCTGCTGTGTTGTCTTTCTTTTTTTTTTTTTTAAATAATACTGAGTTTTGGGTGAAAGTTTACATAGCAAGTTAGGTTTCCATTTGGCAATTTCCACACAAATTGTTCAGTGACGTTAGTTACATTTATCACAATCTGTCAACGTTCTTTTTTTTTTTTTTTTTAACACTTTCTACATGTACAACCTAGTGATATTGATTACATTCTTTGAGTTGTGCAACCATTCTCACCCTCCTTTTGTGAGTTGTTCCTTCCTACTAACATAAACTCACTGTCACCTAAGGTTCCTATCTAATCTTTCAAGTTGCTGTTGTCAATTTGATCCCATATAGATAGTTCTTAAAAGAGCATAATGCTCAAGGCGGACATTTTTTACTGGTTAAGCTAAACTACAGTTTGCTTTTAAGAAGACTTCAGGGGATATTTTTGGTTTAAGGTTTAAAGATTATCTCAGGGCAATAGTTTCAGAGGTTTCTCCCCTCAATGATTCCAGGAAGTCTGGAGTCCGTGAGAATTTTAAATTCTGCATTTTCCCCCTTTTGATCAGGATTCTTCTATGGAATCTTTGATCAAAATGTTCAGTAATGACATGGGGAATCAGAGGTGGAAAGGAGTGTGCTGTCACAGTATGGGGACAGCAATTAGGTCACATAACAATGTATGTATAAATTTTTGTATGGGAGACTAACTTGAAATGTAAACTTCATTTAAACTACAATTAAAAAAAAAAAGAAAAAATAAAAGCTCCCCAGATGATGCTAAACTGCTGTTATGGGTTAAATTGTGTCTCCCTAAAATATATGTTGGAATCCTCACCCCAATACCTGTAGATGTAACTCTGCAAACAGGGTTTTCTTTGTTATGTTAATTAGTAAAGTGGGTTCTAAATCTAATCACTTCTGAGTTATAAAAAGAGAAGATTGGACACAGAGATATGTACACACAGGGGAAGGGAGATGCCATGTGAGGATGGCCAAGCAGCCAAGGAATGCCCAGGGCCCTTGACGAGGAAGAAGCTGACATGGCAAAGACGCTGATTTGAACTTTTAGCCGCGAGAGCTGTGAGAAAATAAATTTCGGTTCTTTAAGGAAAAAAAAAAAAAAAAGTTCAGTAACGGTAGCCGGGCACCATCCAGTTCTTCTGGTCTCATGTCAAAGGACGCAGTTGTTGATGGAGACAATTAGCCATATGTTCCATATCCTCCTCCTATTCCTGATGGCCCTTCTTTCTCTGTTGCTGTAGGTGAATAGAGACCAATTGTGCTTTGAACGGATGCTTGCAAGCTTTTACGACCACAAGCACTACGCAACAAACTAGGAGGTAGAACAGAAGCACTAAACATGTTATTAGGCCAACTAACTGGGATGTCCCTTCAGTGTTGTCTTGTGGCCTAATGAGATGGGTCACTGGTGGCCTGTTTATACAAGGTTGAGGGGCCTTTGGGAGAAGATCTCACACTGAAGGGAGACCAAGCTAGATGAGGCAATAGAGATGGGGCATTGGGCTGCAGCAGTAACTGCCAGAAGGGCAGGTTTGTGAGTCCATATGCACCACTCCCTGAGATCCCTAGATAAGATATGGGGGGAGAATTTAGCAGGGCAGAAGGTCCTGGAGCAGCAGGTGGGCTGGAGTCCTGGAGAATCTAGTCATTAGTGTCACCGAGACCCCTCCTCCTCCCATGCATAGGCTGGGGCAGCCTGGGGAATGCTCCCAACACCCTTTCTGCCCCCACCCAACCCACATAGTTAGAATTGTCCTTTGTACGGTTCTATGTTGCTTAAAAGGCGTTTCCACAGAAAGATTCTGCTTTTCCTGTGGGTACAAGCCTCCTTCTCCAGCTTAGCCCAGGGCCACCGAGGACATGGGCTCCTCCCCAGGATAGCCCACCGCCTCTGACCTGGAAGGTTTGGGAAACCCTTGGGTGCTCCAGAAGAGGTTGCCCACCCTCTGTGAGCTCAGGACTGGCAACACAGATGTATATGCAGAAAGCTCCCGACACCACAATATACCACAATAAACCACAGACTACAGCTCATACGCATGCACACGACACACACACATGCAGCCCACAGGCACAACCAAACCCAGGCCCATGACATACAGGCCCATTCACAATCTCCACACATGACCCACAGAGTGGGCTTTCTATCACACCCACAGTCCCCAAATATCCATATGCAGCACATCAGACAGTCCTCACACACCTGCATAAACAGCCACAGGTGCCCACTCTCCCCACAGGCACCTACACAGCCAACATGCCTGCACAGACATGCGGCCCAGACTCACCCATGGATGGGCTGAACCTAAAGTGGACACCCTCCCTAGGAGAGCCCTGTCCTCCTGGACCCTCCCCTCCTGAGCCCTCCCCCATGGCGCGTTCCTTATCCACTCCCCCTTTGATTTTCTCTCCTGCTCCTTCCAGGTAAGGCCCCTCCCCACCTGTCCCTGACCTGTGGCAGGAGCAGTGGCTCAGACAGTCTGGATGACAAAGAATCCACCCAAGGCTTCGTCTTCTTCACTCCTGGGTGGTCTCTCACTGGGGTGCCCATGGGTGTGAGGAAGGCTAGGGGTAGGGGTCTCTGGTAGGTGATGTGATCCCGAGGGAAGCACAGACCGGTAGGCGTGAGGCAGATCCAAGGGAGGACCTTGTTTTCGCCAGATCCCTAGTCCTGGCCAGGACCTCCAGACAGTCCATACTGCCTTCTAACAGGCATCTCCAGGAGGCCGAGAGGGGCCATGAGCTTCTCAAGGTCACACAGCGGGGCAGTGGGAAAGGATCCTGTCCCAGGAAGGTCCTGCATGAACAGGTGGGCCCAGGTGTGTATATGGTACCTTCCTGTGGGCACTGGTGCAGCTGCCAGCCTCCCTTGGGGGCGGAGGGAAAAGGCTTGAGTGTCATAACGTCTCTGATATGGGCCTGGGAGAATCATCGCCCCTACTTCACAGAGCCGGACCCTTGGGCTCAGGGGCTTGGACCTGGTTCCAGTATACCAGTGACCACCTGGGTGACACCACAGTGTCCATGCCCTGGCCCCGGGAGACCTGAGTGGACAATTGGCCATTTTCTGTGATGGCCGGTGGACTGACTTGCATACAGTGAGGCTCATGGAAACTGTTCAGGATCAGCTCAGCCTGGACACCACCCAGTGTTCATCCCAGATGTCTGGATGCAGCTCTACTAGAAGATGGGTTCTGGGAACTTGGCTCACTGGTTGAGAAAACAGAACATTTAGACTGGATGGTGACTAAAGTCCTATCGGGCTCTGGCTTTCCGTGGTTCACGGCCCAGCTCAGGGGACAATACACAATCTAAGTACAGTACTCTCAACCATTTTGGTTTGAGAATCAGAGGCCGTGTGAACCCTCCCACAGATTGCCCACGTGCCCATGCCAAGCACTCTCTCTACCACTTCAGGGCTCCTAGTTCCCTAGGCTTATCCCTGGTGCTCAGTTAACTGCCCTGTTCTGCCCCTGCCCTGGTTGCCTGCCCCAATCCATTCCCCTGCTCACGGCAGTTGCCATTGGAAGCTCCCCAGCCTCTGGGACAAACATAGATTAACCCAATTCAAGATAAGCTGTTTTGCTTCCAGTAATAGAGGAACCGAGAAACATCCCGTTTAAACCAGTGTGTGTCACCGTTCTCACCCCCAGCTCAGACACACACCCACTTCCATCACTATTGAGTGCCTTTTCTCTGGAAAGCCCCCAACATTCCAAGACTAGGCTCCTGGAATTACCTCAAATTATCCAAACTGGATTGGACTAGGGAAGGGTATTGGGAGGTGGGAGGATGTGGGCAAACCCTCCCAACATGGTTAAACATATCACATTTACCACCCAGCTCTTGTACCAGTCTCTCCGGGGAGGTCTGGGCTTCTGAAATGATGACCTACTTGGATGCTGCTCCTGGTTCCCTGCATCCTGGAGCCGCCTCTGCAGCATGCCCATGCAGGTGAGAGCAGGGAGGGGGCCCATGCAGGTGAGAGCAGCGAGGGAAGGCCCATGTAGGTGACAGCAGGGAGTGGGGACCCATGCAGGTGACAGCAGGGAAGGGGGACCAAGCAGGTGATCACAGGGTGGGGGAGCACTGAGACTACAGCTTGATTCACACCTATTCATTTCCACCTGTTCCCACAAAGGATTGGCGAGGACAGTAGCAACAGATCCTTGGAAGGAGGCAATCCAAAGGAAAAGAATAACAATGCCCCAGAACGTGGTGGGTGTGGTGAGTTACAAAGTTCTCCCACATCTCATACTGCACACCTCCACCTGATGGGTTCGAAGGCAGTGATGACAATCCTCATTTTGTAAAAGAACAATCCTCAAAATTATTTATTACCGTCTGTCTTTTCATGAGTTTTATATATAATGAGGGGATCAGCAGAAAGACAAGAGAATTGGTTCCGAGACCATTTTATTTTGACTTGTAGGGTTGTTAGCTTCCTTTGTGGTTACCTTAATATTTACCCCTATTTTTTCTAATTTTATACCAGTCTTTTATTTCTTTATACCACCTTGACTTCCTCTCCATATGAAAAATCTATGTCTACATTTTTTAAGTCCCTCTTTTTTGTTTTAATGTTGTCATCTTTTATATATTTGCATTTCTATTTCCCTATTTTCAGTGTTTTAGCTTTGATTTATTTCTGTGACTTCCCTATCTGGGTTGATATGTGGTTGCTCTGTCCTGTGTTCTAGTTTTGGGTTGTTATCTGATGTTATTGATTTTCTAACCAGAGGACTCCCTTTAGTATTTCTTGTAATTTTCATTTGGTTTTTGCAAATTCCCTAAGCTTCTGTTTATCTGTAAATGCCCCAATTTTGCCTTCATATTTGAAAGATAGTTTTTCTGGATATAATTATTGTTATTGGCTGGCAATTTTTTTCCTTCAAGGCTTTATATATGTCATCCTATTGCCTTCTTGCCTGCATGGTTTCTGCTGAGTAGTCTGAGCTTAGTCTTATTGACTCTCCCTTGTAGATGACATTTCGTTTATCTCTAGCCACCCTTAAAATTCTCTCTTTATCTTTGGTCTTGGCAAGTTTGATTATAATGTCTTGGTGACTTTCTTTTGGCGTCTACCTTATGTGAGGTTCGTTGAGCATCTTGGATAGATATCTTTTCATCTTTCGCGATATCAGGGAAGTTTTCTGCCAACAAATCTTCAACAACTCTCTTGGGATTTTCTGTTACCCGCCCCCCCACCCCGTTCTGGTACTCCAATCACTCGTAGGTTATTCCTCTTGATAGAATCCCACATAATTCTTAGCGTTTCTTCATTTTCTAAAATCCTTTTATCTGATTTTTTCCTCAAATAAGTTGGTGTCAAGTGCTTTATCTTCAATCTCAGTAATTCTGACTTCCATGGCCTCAGTTCTGCTCCTATGAATTTCTATTGAGTTGCCTAATTCTGAAATTTTATTGTTAATCTTCTAGATTTCTGTTTGCTGTGTCTCTGTGGATTCTTGCAGCCTGTTAAATTTGTCATTATGCTCTTCTCTAATCTTTTTGATTTCCTCTATTGTGTGTTCTGCATTTTTATTATTTCCTTCCTAATCTCTTGAAGAGTTCTGTATATTAATCTTTTGTATTCTGTCTCTGGTAATTCCAAGAAATTTTCCTCCCCTGGAAAATTTCTAGATTCTTTATTTTGGGAGCTTGCTGAAACCGTCATGGATTGCCTTTTTATGTGATATGACATTGACTATTGTCTCCAAGCCATCAATAAGTTATTATATTTATTTTATATTTGCTTACTGTGTCCTAGCTTCTTGTTTTGTTTTGATATGCCCAAATAGGCTGCTCGTATGAGCTAGTTTGATTATTGGCAACTTTGAAGCTCTAATGTCCTGTCACCAGGTGGTTATATCTGTTTCTAGGTATGTGAGCTCAGGAGTCCACCCACTCCTCCGGTATGGATTCAGCTCAGGTGCCCAGGTAGATAGCCACCAAGTGTGTGGTGCAAGCTCTCACCTACAGTCCTAGACAGGCATGGGTGATTGGTGTAGGCACAGGCATCTGGCTGCAGCAGGAGGACACACTCTGAGCAAGGCAGGGGGCTGATGGCTGTCCCCGAGTGTCCAGGAGGAAGGCATTTCCCTGTTTCCTAGAGAGCATAGGTGGGTGGGTTTTGCAGCTGGACTATAAGCACCCAATGCTGTTGGCTGTAAGGACTGGGGGCTACCTCTTATTGTTGGGCCCCTATCACAGGTGGCTAGCTGGTGTGGGTGGAGCCACCAGTCCTCAGGCCCCTGATGAGGGTAGGTGAAGACCCTGCTTAATGAGCAGAGCAGTGTCAAATGTCATGAACCTGCCACTTCACAGCTGAAACAGTTGAAGTTAGACTTCAGGTATATACCCTGTTGTACTGTGGTAATGAGGGCCTACGCTGTTGAAATGGGCCCACACAAGTCTATGCAGGGGGAAAGGCACTCAAAGTCCATGGACCCCTTATGCCTGTGCCGAGGCAAAGGAGCTGTGCCTACCCTGAGTTCCTGGCTTAGGGGAGCCAGCAGTTTCTTTTTTCCCCTATTTGTTAATTTGTTCACTCTCCAAGGCTGGGAGAATGGCTCAAGGCATGTGACGGATCCTACTTCCAGCCCAGGAGACTAAGCAATTGCTGAAGCCAGTCCAGGACCTAGTGGAGAGCAGGGAGCGGAAAGGTAAATGGGAGAGACGTTTTTCCCTATGGGGGGGGTTTTTGATCCGTGCTGTAGGCCGGACACAAGTACTTATCTTTTGCCGATCAAAGGCTGCTTCTCACTGGTTCTGGATGGACGAGTAGACTCTCTCCCACTGGGTCTCTCCTGGTGCGGAAAACACTTCCCTAGCACTGCTGCTTGCCTGCCTCACCACTCACGCATGAGCCGATCAGGCCTGAAGGGTTCAGGCTCTTGTCGGGTAGGGTCTGGCAACTCCTCGCTGCTTCCGAACTGTCTCTCCCTCCCCCGGCCACTCAGTCCGGTTCCTCAACTTTGCCTTTGATATTCAGGGCTCCTAGGTTTTCATATATAATTGATTCACTTGTTTTTTCTGGTCTCTGTTGTAAGAGGGTCCACTGGAAGCATCTGACTATTCCACCATCTTGGCCCTGCCTCCCAAAACTATTTTTTTTAAAAAAGAGATTTATATATTCAGTTGAAAAAGGAAAGCCAGGGGGAGCCAGACTGGTTAATGTCTTATACAGCAATGAAACTGTAATCTTTGGAGTTCTCTTTTTGACTGGGCAAAAAGACTGGTCACATGCTAACAGTTTGGTGTGTTAGTCTGTTAGCTTCACAGGGCTGTAAACCAGCTGGGCCCAATCAGCTCTGCAGAGTTTGTCAAACCAGGTTTCACGCTCCAAGAGAGTAGGAGGACAGTCAGGGGACTTCTGAGAAAATGCAGATATTTAAAAATTAACACAAGCATCATTTTTCCTATTTCTGAGTTTTGGATATCTTTTTCTTCGTACACAGATGAGGAAACTGGGCCTCTGTTTTATCATCTGTAAAATGGAGTCATGACAGTACTAATGATAGTAATGATAGGACTACATGACTTATGGCAGGTAAAGGCTCTGTCAGAGCCTGGTCCAGAGTTAGAGGTTGGTGATCAGGGGTTGTTATTTGAATGTGTGCACACACAGTCATTCACACACAGAGACACACACTGATGCACACACAGTTTCTGCACACAGACACACACTGATGCCCACACACAGACACCAGGTCAAACACAGGACCCCCCAATCCCCTGTCCTTCAAATGCAGACAGGACGCAAATACAAACTTTCCCAAAGACACACAGAGGCACACATAATCCCACACACAGTACATGCCACAGGATTCTCCCCGCCCTTACACAGACATACCTGCCCCTGCTTTCTTTCTGTCTAGCTCTAGCGACCAATGTCAACCACGCGTACTGCACTGAGTACTTCAAAGGAGCCACTCCTGTCAGAAAGCTGACCTCATGGTACCATACATCAGCAGAGTGTCCCAGGGACACCATCGTGTAAGTCTGCCCGCCCAGGGCTCCTGGGAGCCGAGCACAGTGGAGGCAGGCCCTGGGGCACCCAGAACACACACCAGGGACAAGGGAGAGGAAAGAGCTGGGCCTTCTCGCCTTGACCCTCTGGCCTTGATCCTCTGGGTAGTTCCTGCATGACACACTGTGAAGACCCCAAAGGGCCCCAGGCCATGAGACCCAAGCCCTTCATTTACTTATGGAGAAACTGAGGCCCAGAGGATACCACCTGGCCACACAGCAATCAGTGACTGATGCAGTCTCTCTCTCGCCTGGCCAGGGGAGAGGTCAGAGCCCCCCCACCCACCGCTCTCCAGGTTCATGATCATCCCCTAGATGGTCTCTGAGAGGTGAGGCAAGAAGTTCTACAGTCTTGGCTCTGGCAGGGTCCAGAAGTTTCTTTGCTGTGGCAGGACTGAGGCAGGGACCCCGGGAGGTCAAGCATCACTGAGGACAGAACCTGATGTCCCACATCTTCCACTGATACCATGTGTGACCTTGGGCCTCTCGGGGCCTTAGGCTGTGGTCAGTGCAGGGAAGGGCTGGCCCCAGGGTTCTGAAAGGCCTGTTCTGCCCTGGCGGTCCCTGACCATCTTCTCCCTTGGCACAAGTTTGTGACTGTCCAGGGAAGAGCCATCTGTAGGGACTTTAAGGACATGAGGGTGAAGAAGGCAGTTAGGCACTTAAAGAGCCTCATGAAGTCATGCGGCCCCACCACCCAGGACTCCTGATTTCCTCACTGGCCTTTCTGGAGACTTCCAGCTTCCATGCTCACTAGCACACCCCCATCTACCCTAGTCCAGTGGTGGCATTAGCAGGACAAAGAGGAGTCCTCTGCAGCTTTCTGGCCCCATCTGTGGTCTGAGCCTCCCTCCTGCTCCACTTTATCCCCCTTTGCCCCCTCGACCCCTCACAGTGGATCCAGAGGAAAGTTTTCCACAAAGAGCTCAGACCAGGTACAGTTGTTCAAGGGATACTACTTCAGGGTAGGGGACGAGCCCAGCCCTGGCAGAGGGACCCCTGGACAGCCTCATCACTGTAGCCCTGGTGGCACAGTGGTTAAGAGTTTGCCTGCTAACCAAAAATTCAGCAGTTTGAATCCACCAGCTGCTCCATGGAAACCCTATGCGGCAGTTCTACTTTGACCTATAGATAGGGTCGCTATAAGTTGAAATCCACTCCAAGGCAACGGGTTTGTCCTTTTTTTTTTTTTTTGCAAAGTGGGTTTGGGTTGTCATCGGCCCTGCAATGAGCTAACTGGCCACAAGGTGGCAGCAGGAAGCAAAAGCATTCAAAGCGCTCAGAAAATAACTCTTAATTGCTTTGCCCTGCCAACAGGGCAGAAACACAGGACCCAATATCCCTACCCATTTTTATACAGAGGCCAAAACTGAATCCAAGAGAGAGAAGCCACACACCCAAGGCTGGCTGGAGAGTGAGACAGATGCAGAATGCAAAGACCCTGACTCTTCCTCACGGAACACTGTGCCTCTAGCCCTTAGTGGGTTCTGGGCAGAAATGGCAGGAGAGGGGTCTGGGGTGGGATCCAGAACCTCCTGACCCTACCCCTGTGAGCACGTGGGCTGTGGGACTGCTGGGATGTCTCCCAATCTAATGCAGCTGTCAGGACTGACAGACGCAGGAATCAATGGCAGAGCAACCCCCACCATGGTGGCTGCCCTAACATCCCTAAGGGCTGGAGGAAGAGAGAAAGAGAGAGAACCAGGTGGGAAGCTGTGGTTGGGGAAGGTTTCCTGGAGGCTGTGCTTGAGCTGAGGGTAAGTGGGATTTCAATGGCTGGTAGGGGGTGGGGACCATGTTTAGGAGCAATGGAGCTACTTGGGGACCAGCATGTCCACGGCACAAGGTGAGGGCTGGAGACTAGTCACCACGTTCTCTTGGGAAGGGGGCATGTTAAGGAATCATGAGTTGGAGACTCCCCATAACTGTGGAGAACAGGGAGGGAGAAAAGAGAAGCGGCAGGGACCAGTAAGACGGGGCCTGGCCAGGCGTTGTCTCTTCTCAGCTCCACACCACCCCAAATGCCACCCCGACCCTTGCTGTCCTCCCTGGTCTCCTTGGTCTGCACTGGCCCCCGGCTCTCTCTCTGCCAGCTCTCTGCTCTCCCCTCAGTCTAATCTTTACCACATTCCACCTGCTAGTGTTCTGACTCCTGAATAGACCGCAAGCTCCCAGGGCAGGCTTACGTGCAGGCATAGCCACACCTGGCTCAGGAATAAATTTCACTTGAGTGGATGATGGAACTTCCTAAGGGAAAAAGTGCTTTGTGCCTGCAGATATATGGCTTACACATTTTCAACAACAAGCATCCAGTGGATTCCCAGGGGCATGAGGGCCGAAAGAGAAATTCCCCAGGGGGAGCAGGCCCATGAACCCAACTCTCAAGTGAACTAGGGGATGAACACCAATCCACATTATTAGACCTGGAAATCAAAATTGGGTTGCTCTCCAATTGGCCACTAGAGGGCGCTCCAGCACCCCAAATAAAGATCCGAGGCTTGCTGTTCGAGGTCCTGCCCTGAGAAGCCAGACTTAAAGTTGGCCCCACAGGGGTTGGTTCTCCACTCCCCGCTCCGCCACCCCCCACCGCCCCCAGCCCCCAGTTTGACTATAGTTGCTAAGGGCCTCCGACCAGGGGCATCTGCAGCTGGCTGGCTGTTCTCTAGGGGGAGCAAAGATATGGAAACCCGCAGCTAAACTGCGTGGAGGTTGCTGACAAAGAGGAAGAAGGAAATATGGTGCTGGGACTTGCCCAGCCTCTAACTCAGGACGTTATGTCTTTTAACTGGTCTCCCAGCCTCCAGTCTTGCCCCCTTCCCCAGTCTATCCACTGAAGGGCAGGGTCCTCCTAAAACCCAATTCTGATTATGTCACCCCCCGCTCAGAACCCACAGCGTCTCCTCACTCCACCTAGGCAAATTCCTGGTGCTCCCTGCCCCACAGCAGACACCCTCTGTGCTCCGGCCCCTAGAAAATTCTCCTAATCCCTAGAATGTACCAAAGACTCTCCTCCAAACCTTGCACTTGCTGTTCTTTATGCCTGGAACATTCTCCTCTGATCTCCACCCCAGTGCCCTCACCAGCTCCTCCTATCCTTAATATTAAGTCTCAGACCTCACTCACTCTGCCACCTAGTCGTCTGATAATTTAATTCTCAGAAATCTAGTGTCAGGTCCAAGAGTGCACAGAAGCCACCCCTCCAGGGTGTTCAAGACAAACGGTCCCACCTTCCTTGTCACCTTCCTCCATCTCCTTTCAGCCTGGTGGAGGCCGTGTGGTTCAAACTCCAACTCCAGCCCTTTCCTTGCTGTGTGGCCTCGAGCAAGGTACTTAAACTCTGAGTCTCAGTATCCTTTTATGAAAACTACTTCCTGGGGCAGCTGTGAGGATGGGCTGTGATAATGCAGATAAGGCACAATCAGTGCTCCACAAGGTGCCCCATCATAACGGAGACCTCACTTGCCTTCTAGAAACCCTCTCCTCTGTGGGCTGCAAGGACCTACCACAGGGGTCCTCTCTCAGACCTCTCATGCCTTCTTTTCTGTCCTCAAACCCCTAAGAATTGCTAATCATTAGTGAGCATTTGGGGTCCGTGGGTGATGCAAACAGTTAAAGTGACCACTGCTAGCCGAAAGGTTGGAGATTTGAGTCCACCCAGAAGAAAGGCCTGGTGATCTAGTTCCGCAAAATCAGCCATTGAAAACCCTATGGAGCACAGTTCTACACATGGGGTTGCTATAAGTTGGAATCGACTCAACGGCAACTGGAAAACAAAAACAAAACCCCTTCACTTTCAGAGATATTGGTAAAGATGACAGGTAAAGAGACAGGCACATTCTAGCCAGCGCAGGGGGGAGAACAAGGTAAAAGTGGCCCCACTGGCCTCCCATAATCACCCATTATTGTCTTCAGTCCAAGACCAGCCTTCCCAAGCAAAGGTGATTAGCAGAGATGAGAATCAGAAACAGCTCTTGGGAACCTCAACTTAGCTCTCCATCTTTGCCCAAACAGTGGCTCTCATGGGGCTGCCCAAACCTAACTCAAAGACTTATCCCAAAAATGTCTCACTCCACTTCTGCCTCCTGCCATGAACCAGCTTGGTGGGCCCTCATCTTATCCCCCATCAAGGACTCAAGATTGAGTTCCTGAAGGGAGGGCACCCAGTAGATGGCTTAGGGCAGGGGTAGGGAGTTGGCCATGGGGAGCAGTTGTGGATGTGGAGACAGCTGAGGCAGCCCAAACAGAGTGATTGGCAAGCCACTCACAGCCAGGGCCTGACCCACGTTCAGCTTATTAGCAGTGAGGGCTTGATTCTCAATTAGATTACGGCTTAAAAATGGCAGCATCTGTGGCATAGGGCAGTGCCTCGGTGCAGAAGGCTGGGTCCAGGGCTAACTGGGCCTCAGCTCTGCAGACCACCTGTCTCCAAGGCTTTGCCTTCTGCCTTCAGAGGTGAGTTTTCATAACATGGGGGTTCATGAATGCTTATCTTGCTGGCAGGGTGGGCCCAGCACTAGCACTTTGTGCTGAGTTTTTGAAAAGAGAATTGCCTGGTAAAGGGAAGGGTCTCTGTATTCCCAACTCTGAGAAAGAGTAGAGGGGCAATTGGTGATATTGACTCTACCTTCTGCTCTTTCTAGAAAGCCTTGCCTTACTTATTCTTTTAGTGAAAGTCCTGGTTAAATGGCCTGGCTGCCTTTAAGCTTTACCCAGCCCTCAAGTGGGTCTGGACAGCTTGTCCAGCAATCTTTTGCTACCCTCATCACACTATGCCCTACGTCATCCTCACCTCCTTAAGCAGTGCACAGGGCCGAGTCAGCTCTGGTGAACCCTGTTTAAGGAGGCCTGATGTGTATCAGGGAGAAATTTATTAAATTATTTAAACAACTAGCTAAGAATCATGAGGCTCCTAAATTATCATTTATTGTGCTATGAGAAAGGGCTTGGCTGAGACGAAGGCTCAAGGGCCATCAGTTTTTAAGTTAGGTTCAAATAACCACAACTATGCAAAAACTATACAAAGTTATGCAATGACAAATCTCTCTCCCATTCTTGTTTCTCATCTGCCAATTTCCATCCCCTAAAGGCAGCCACTCTTAATTTCTTATGTGTGTACACATACAGGATTTCCATCCTCCTTTTACACAGAAGTTGCATATTATGCACATTGTTCTGAACTCTATCAATACACATTCGACTTTTCCATATCAATGCATAAGTGTGCTTCTTATTTTTAACAGCTGCACAGTATTCCACTATATGCATACATTATAATTTACTTCACCAGTCCCCGCCATGGCCATTTGTATTTTGTCCAATCATCTGTTATCACAAAAAAATGCTCTAAAGCTTCAGCTTGTATGTAAGTTCTTTTGCATATGTCCAAATGCACCTATAGGATAAATTCCTAAAAGTGGAAGTGCCAGATCAGTTATGGTAGATATCACCCACTTGCCTTCTGTAGGTTTCCACTTGGCCTAGAAGACAACTGCCTTGAGCGAACATTAAATGGAGAGAACGTTCAAGAGTGAGGGTTTTGGGGGTGCTGAGTAGGAGCTGACATGGGGAGAGAGTTTGTTTCAAACACCTCTTGCTGTGTTCCAGGGACTGAGAAGAAATTCAGACTAGTTTCCTATCCTGGAGGATAGGGGGAGTCTGGGAGGAAAAGAAGCATTGATTGACACAGGGGAGAAGGCAGGATTTGATGATGGTAGTGCGTGGGCTGCTTGAGAAGGAAGAAAGCATAGAGGGAGCTGAGGGCCTAGGTTTAGTGTTTGGGCTGCCGTGTGTGAGAGATGGAATGAAGACAGTCTGAGAGGCTGCAGTGCCACCATGTGTGGATACGTAGGCTGTGCACGGTACCACTCCAGAGGCAACATTTATGTTATCCTTCTGCATGGCACCTCCTGGAGTTGTGCAACATGGCAGCCCTTGAGTGTGTGTGTGTGGAGGGTTACCTTGTTCCTTCACTCTTTCTTGCCAGTGTTCCACCTCCCCGTGCTATTTGATTGATTATTACCCCTTCTAACTGCAAAACAGGAAGATTTGTTTCACAATGTTCAAGCAGCAGAACTTTGCATCACTTTCTTTTACCTTTTTCTCCCACTCCCAATTAACATAGCCTTATTTTTTTTTTCTGATTATGTTCCTATATTATAAAATAAATTCAGGAAAATATAAGGAAAAAAGTAAAAATGCCATGACTCAGATATAATCACCTTTGTGATTTTAGTGACTGTCCCTTCTACGTCTTTCTGAGCCGTACGTAAATGTTATAAATGAGGTTTCCTTTTTCTCTTCACTACATATGTACATGTATATGCACACATACGTATGTTTTTTGTCATTGCTTATTTTTTCAAAAATGGGATCCTATTATATATATTCCTCTGTGTCTTAGTTATCTCATGCTGCTATAACAGAAATACCACAAGTGGATGGCTTTAACAAAGAGAAATTTATTTTCTCACAGTTTAGGAGACTAGAAGTCCAGATTCAGGGTGTTAGCTCCAGGGGAAGACTTTCTGTCTGTCATTTCTGGGGGAAGGTCCTTCTCATCAATCTTCCCCAGTTGAGGAGTTTCTCAGTGCAGGGATCCTGGGTCCAAAGGATGCACTATTCTCCTGGCTCTTGTTTCTTGGTAGTATGAGGTCCATATGTCTCTCTGCTCACTTCTCTTTTACATCACAAAAGAGACTGATTTAAGACATAACCTAATCTTGTAGATTGAGTCCTGCCTCATTAACGTTTTAGAGGTAGGATTTACAACATCAAGGAAAAGCACACCAGATGGCAAAATGGTGAACAATCACACAATACTGGGAATCATGGCCTAGCCAAGTTGATACATGTTTTGGGGGGACACATTTCAATCCATGGCATTCTGTATCTTGCTTGTCTTATTTAAAAATACACTTTGGAAATTCCATCCAGCTAGCTTTCTAAGAAGGAGCCCTGGTGGCACAATGGTTAAGTGCTTGACTGCTAACCGAAAGGTCAGCAGTTCAAACTCACCGGTGGCTCTGCAGAAGAAAAGATCTGGTGATCTGCTCCCGTAAAGATTACAGCCTAGGAAACCCTATGGGACAGTCCTATTCCGTCCTGTAGGGTTGCTATGAGTTGGAATGATTTGATGGCACCCAACAACAATAACAGCTTTCTAAGAGATGCATGTCACTCAGTTACAGGGCAGTAGTAAAGTGGATTTGAATGTCTTCTTAGGAAAGTGCATTCAGACTGTTTTCTAGATTCATAGTTTGCTTTGCAATGCTGAATTAAGCATTCCGGTGTAGCTATATTTATTTTCTGATACTGTTATTGATATAGGATAGATTTCCAGGAGTGGAACTGCTAGATCAAATGATATATATATTATTTAATTTGAATAGGTATTGAATAGGGTTGTTGTTTTTAGTTGCCATTGAGTCAATTCCAATTCATGGTGACCCCATGAATAGAGTTGTTAGGTGCCATCGAGTCGGTTCTGACTCATAGCAACCCTATGTACAACAGAATGAAACACTGCCCGGTCCTACGCCATCATCAGAATCATTGCTATGATTGAGCCTATTGTTGCAGCCACTGTGTTGATCCATCTCGTCAATGGTCTTCCTCTTTTTCACTGACCCTCTACCTTACCAAGCATGATGTCTCTTTCCAGGGACTGGTCCCTCCTGATATCATGTCCAAAGTATGTGAGACATAGTCTCTCCGTCCTCGCTTCTAAAGAGCATTCTTCCAAGACAGACTTGTTCATTCTTCTGGCAGTCCATAATATTCAATATTCTTCGCCAACACCATAATTCAAAGGCATCAATTCTTCTTTGGTCTTCCTTATTCATAGTCCAGCTTTTGCGTGCATAGGGTAGGAAATATATCATCATCAAACCAAGTCCTTCATCATTATGCAAACCATCTAAACTGAACATCTTATATTGGCATGACCTCTTCAGGTTCCTCCATGCTATCCCCTCCAGGGGGCAAGAGACCTTGTGATATGTGTGGAAAGTATCCTGTTGCCTTATGCTTTATTTACTTTGGGGATGAGCCCTCACTAGAAATGTATATGGCCAGATTAAAGGGTGAGTTGATTTTATATGGCCTAAAATGCACTCAGTTTGTCTAAAAGGAAAAACATAACACCTGGTATGAATATCTCAAAATGTCTGAGTGAAACTTTCACCTTAACATTGTTGCTGCCAACATTTAGTATAAAAAGTTATTTGGCAAGAAATCTTTTGATTCCTCTCACTAAAGGAAGTATTCCCTGACCCTTCTAAACACAACCCAAACAATACATCTGCATATCTGTATCTGTTCTCTTTTCTGCTACAGGGGACCCAGATGCATTGGAATGCCAAGATCTGTTTGACAGCCCCGTTTCTCAAGCCCTAGAACTCAGGCACTTTGTTGATCTAAGAACATGAGTGGAGAGAAGGAAGAGGCCTCATTCAATGCACCCAGGGCTTATGGTGACCCAGAGGAGAGGAGCAATGTGCGAGGAAGCTCTGGCATTTCCTCCCAGCATGAGCAACCGGTACAGTACCAACTGGAAAGTCCACCTGGCCCCTCAGCGCAGTATGGCCTGGTTCATGAGGAGATGGGCTCTGAGGCCCAGCAACAAAGGGCCCTCAAGACCCTAGAAAGATCTGAGCACCAGGCTACAGGCCTTTCTGCTGCAGAACCAGGAGAAGCAACAGAGTCTGGCCCAAGGTAGGTCTTGCTTGAGCAAGACTGGGTGCGGAGCTGTGAAGTGCCCTGGGGGGAGTGGATCCCAGCACAAAGCCACCCATTTCGTGCCCTATCTCCTTTCCCTCTCTTCTCCACTTCTCATAGCTTCCTACCAGGATCCAAGTGTAGTAAGTACAGGTGGTGACGGGTGCAGGCAGCTCTATTGCCTGCCTCTTCAGAGGAGGGTGGTAGCCCAATGCGGGGCTGCAGAGGCAGGCTAGGAATGGGTAACTGGTGCCAGGAGACCAGCCTCCCTGAATCATATGACTCTCTGTTATTGCCAGATGCCCTCTCTGTCTCACCTACCTCTTTGTGAGCAGATAGGTGTTAATATTCCCTTGCAGGTCAGCCTTGTTCTTCGTCCCCTTCCAGTGAAGGCCAGTTACTCCTCAGAGCACTTGTGTTTTTATTTTTTAAACTCAGGATCCTTTCCTCCCTGCCCCCTGCCCTCAGTAAGAAATCACTAGAAAGAAGTCAAGGGCATGGAATGTATATTTGCCTTAGTTTCCTAGTGTTGCTGTAACAGAAATACGACAAGTGGTGGCTTTAAAAACAAATTTCTTTTCTCACAGTTCAAGAGGCTAGAAGTCTGAATTCAGAGTGTGGCTCTAGGGGTAGGTCTTTCTTTGTCTATTTCAGCTTCTAATAGCCCCAGCATTCCTCGGTTCCTTGGCAATCTTCATGGGGCATCTATCCCCCGATGCCACCCCTGGTTTGTGTTTGCTTGTCTCTGTGTCTATCTGCTCCTTATAACTCAGAACTGATTAGGTTTAGGACATACCCTACACTAATATGGTCTCATTAACATAACAAAGAAAGCTCTATTCCCAAAAAGAATTACAACCACAGGTATAAGGGTTAGGATTCCAACACATATTTTTGGGGGATGTAATTCAATGCATCAGTCCCCATTCTTATTCTTCCATAGGTGGTAGGGACCTGGGGTTCCTGCTTCTTTGGAACCAGGCTGCCCCTTTCTCCCACTATCCTCTATGTAGGGCATTTAGGTCACAGTGTTACTCGCTCAAGAGATCTGCCCTATGGAGCTCTTTGCCAGTCTTTGCTCTGACTGCTGGCACTCAGAATTGTCTCAAAACGTGGCCCTGCTTATCAGGAAGAGAACCTGAGCACAACCTAGGCTAGAGCAGAAGGATGTTCAATGGTCTGGGGATCCCAGACAAGAGCATGGCATCGCTGCCTGGGGGTCAAAGAGGAGCTGTTGGATGGATGGTTAGGAATTCAGTCAGGGGATAGGGGCAGGCTGTCCCTGGATGATGGTAGGCCAGAACATGCCTCTTTCATTGCCAGCCCCCCATCCAGAAGAAGCAGTGGTCAGGCACAGGACCCCTCATGGGTCCTGGAAGGTTGGCACACTCTGCCATGGAAGGAAAGTCCATGTGGTTGCCATCAGCCACTCTACCCAACATGTGTACACGTGTGGCTCCAGATACGTCAAGGTGTGGGGTGAGAGTGCACTGCATGCTTGGGACAAGGCCCCTCTGGACTAGCTGGACTTTCAGGTGAGGGGTAGGGATTGGGAAGTCCCAGACAGGTCCTGTCATAAGACTCAAGTGTTTAAAGGAGGTGATACAAGAATGTGAACCATACTTACAGGACCATCAGAACTGTGTTCTCACCTGCAAGCTGCTCCGTGATGAGCAGAGCCTGATCACAGGAGGTCTGTTCCAAACGTTGACTCTTTGGGATCTGGAACCCACCCCCCCACATCAAGGCACAGCTGGCCTCTACAGGCTCCAGGTGCTTTTCCCTGGCAATCTCTTCTGATGCCCAGATCTGCTTGGCTTGTTTCAAAGGATTTGTTGAGATTTGGGATTTGCAGAACCAAATCTTGGTCAGGTATGACCTCTCTCCCCGGCCCATTGGGTGCAACTGGGGGAGGAAGGCTTGATGGTGAGGCTTTGGGAAAGCATGTGTCACTTCTAGATCTTGCTTTCCTCTCTGTGCAGTAGGGTCAGGTGAGTCAGTCTAGAAAATATATGAGGTATTCCTGGGGGCTCCTTGCCCTAAAACTTCCAGGGCTCAGACCCAGACCCAACCTCTGTGTTGTTTTTTTCCTGCCAGGAAGAACCAAGTCCCTGTAAATGGGTCCAGATGTGTTGATATCACAAGCAATAAGTTATGGACAGGAGGTAAAGATGCCAACCTGTATTCCTGGGATCTGAGGACCTACCAGAGACTGCAGGAGTATGATTTACAACACGAGGTGCCTGGCTGGTTACCTGTGGGGCTAAGCTTAACCCCCCTGTAGAATTGTAGATGGAGGCAGGAGTGGGGCCCAAGTTTGACAAGGTAGGCATGGACAATGATATTGGCAACTCTGAGTGCTGACTCCATACCTTCTTCCAGACAGATCCCCAGCATTGCCCATGACCCCAGTGAGGAATGGGTTTTAGTGGGTTTGAGAACTAGTGATGTAATAATCCAACACACTTTCCAGGAGAAGTTTAAGATGAACATACATTTAAGAGATAGCCTCCACTACAACCTCAAGTTTGCCTCCTGTGGTGAGTGGGAAGCCAGGTGTCCTGCTTTGAATCCCCTTGCAGAGTCTGGGCCCAACCTTACTTCAGACTCTTAATTCCTTCCTCTTCAGTCACAACACTGGCCAAATGGAGATCCAGGTGTCCACTTGACCCACCCTGAGGGTAGAGCTAAAGGCTATTACCTTTGCATTAACTTTCTCCTCCCTCACCAGCATTTCTCCCTCTCCTGGCCTGGTTGCCTTTCCTATTTTCTTTCTCTACTCACTCCCCTCTACTTTTCTGGCTCTGTCTGTAACCAGGAGCTACCTACATAGAATGCTAATCTAAAGACACAAGCAGACATGAGAGCCACAAGGCCATATCTAATTGTCTTTTTGTTCAGTGATACTCACCACGGTCCTGTGTGTGGTAGGAGGGGGAACAGATAAGGGAATGGCATGGGTAGTGTCTCTGATTTTTATAGATTGGGAAACTGAAGCAGAGAAAGCCTTGTCCTTACCCCAGACTAGTCAGGGACAGAGCTGGACTAGAACACAGGCTTGGTCTCTAGCTCTTCATTCCTTCTTTTCTTCACCAGGGAGCTATTTTGTGACTACAATGGACAAGTCAGCTTGTCAGCACCTTCTCTTCGAAGGTTGTTTCAGGTACTGGAAAGAAGATGCACAAACCCAGGCACTCAGTGCTTATAGTCCCAGATCCCAGTTGGCTGGATCCCAGAGATATGCTGGATACCTCTGAGGTAGCATCCAGGGCCATTTTATCAACTGGGAGGAATGTGGATTTAAGGTCCTGTGAACTCATGGGCTCCACCTTGAGCCCTAGGCTGAGATACGGGGAGATGTTCCTGTCTCCAGACTAAGCCTTAGGTCTATGCCAAGCCTTTGAAACAGCCCTAAGGCTTCATTTCTGGCTTATCTTGCCCCTGCATGGTGTCCCTGTTTGGTTCCCTTTTTCCCCCTAGGTAGAGGAGTCTTCAGAAATCCTGTGTTGTGATATGTCCTCTGACAACCAGTATCTGATCACAGGCTCCAAGGACAGTGCCACTGTTTACCAGCTCTTATACTGAAAGTTTCATGACATAGCCCTGCCAGTGGAGGCCTAAGAAGGCCAGCCGTGTGTGAGGATGACCTCCAGGTGCTGGACAACTTCAACACTCCCTTCCCCTTCCTCACCTAGCCTACACTCCCAGATTTTTATTATATGGCTTGTGGCTTTTCCTCTTGTTATTTTTCTACCGCTGATTTCTGGGGTTGGGCTGGTGAGATCTGTCCTTTGTAATTAATACAATAGCAAAGCAAAATAAAATAGCAAAGCAAAACAAAACCAAAGTAGCTGGGATATGTGGCCAGTTCTTTCAAAAAATAAACTCATTGTGATGGATTGTTTATGCTCCCATTCAGCAAATTCCAGAGTAGGGAAGGGATTTTAAACCATAGTCTTGTTGATAACGTTTTTCTGGGTCAGGGAATTCTTAGAATCTTAATAAAGCTTGAGAAAAAAAAGCATGTACACATAGACACTTTCAGATTGTATCAGGGAGCTGATAGACAAAGCTCAACTCTTGTCATAGGTTAAAAACTCCCATGAACTGGTCTAATGATACCTGGAAGATGACGTCTCTCTCTGTGTCTCTCCACTGGGTGCTGTTATGGACTTAACTGTGTTCCCCTCTTAATGTACTGAAGTCCTGGCCCCTGTACCAGTGGATGTGATCCTGTCTGGAAACAGGGTTTTTCTTCTGTTATATTAATGAAGTCATGGCAGAGTAGGGTGGGTTGTAACCCAAACCACTTCTGAGTTATCAAAAGAACAGAAGAGACACAGAGACACACACAGGGGAAAGAGAGACTTTGAGGCTCCATCTACAAGCAAAGAAATGCCAAGGATCGCTGGTACACACTAGAAACTAGAGAGAAGCTCATAGAAGGAATTGACACGGCTGAGACACTGATTTGGACTTTTAGCCTCCAGAACTGTACTTTTTGTTTTTATTGTACTTTAGGTGAAGGTTTACAGAACAAATAGTTTCTCATTAAACAGTCAGTACACATATTGTTTTATGACATTGGTTAACAACCCTATGACATGTCAACACTCTCCCTTCTCAACCTTTTTTTTTGGTGAAAATATACGTAGCCAAAGATACACCTTTTCAAAAATTTCTACATGTACAATTCAGTGACATTGATTACGTTCTTCCAGTTGTGCTGCTATTCTTACTTTAGATGAAGGTTTACAGAACAAAATAGTTTCTCATTAAACAGTTAGTACACATATTGCCCTATGACAATGGTTAACAACCCCACTACATGTCAACACTGTCCTTACTCAAACTTGGGTTCCCTATCGTTAGCTTTCCTGTCCCCTTCTGCCTTCTAGTCCTTGTCCCTGGACTGCTGTGCCTCATTAGTCCCGTTTTGTTATATGGGGCTGTCCAAACCCCGGCTGAATGGTGAACCTCGGAAGTGACTTCACTACTGAGCTGAAAGGGTGTCTAGGGGCCATACTCTCGAGGTTTCTCCAGTATCTTCCAGGCCAGTAAATCTGGTCTTTTGGGTGTGTGTTAGAATTTTGTTCTACATCATTCACTAGCTCTGTCCAGAACCCTCTGCTGTGATCCCAGTCAGAGCAGTTAGTGGTAGTAGCTGGGCACCATCTAGCTGTACTGGACTCAGTCTGCTGGAGGCCTTGGTAGCTGTGGTCCATTAGTCCCTCGGCCTAATCTTTTCCTTGTATCTTGTTCTCGTCATTCTGCCTTGCTCCCGAAGGGGTGAGACCAGTGGAGTATCTTAGATGGCTGCTCACGGGCTTTTAAGACCCCAGATGCTACTCACCAAGGTAGAATGTAGAACAATGTCTTTATAAACTGTGTTATGCCAATTGAGCTAGATGTTCCCTGAGACCATGGTCCCCACAGCCCTCCGCCCAACAATTTGGACCTCAGGGAGTTTGGATGTGTCTATGGAGCTTCCATGACCCTTCCTTGTACAAGTTGTGCTGGCTTCCCCAGTATTGTGTACTGTCTCACCCTTCACCAAAGATACCACTTATCTATTGCCTATTTAGTATTCCCCCCCGCCACACCCCTCCCATCCCTCATAACCAACAAAGATTGTTACTTTTTTGTGTAAACTTTTTCATGAGTTTTTACAATAGAGGTCTCATACAATATTTGTCCTTTTGTGATTGATTTATTTCACTCAATATAATGTCCTCCAGTTTCATCCATGTTATGAGATGCTTCACAGATTCATCATTGTTCTTTATCGTTGTGTAGTACTCCATTGTGTGTATGTACCATAGTTTGTTTATCCATTCATCTGTTGATGGGCATCTAGGTTGTTTCCATTCTTTTGCTATTGTGAACAATGCTGCCATGATCATGGGTGTGCATATGTCTATTTGTGTGATGGCTCTTATTTCTCTAGGATGTATTCCTAGGAGTGGGATTGCTGGATCGTATGGTATTTCTATTTCTAGCATTCTAAGGAAGCGCCATATCATTTTCCAAAATGGTTGTATCATTCTGCATTCCCACCAGGAGTGCATAAGAGTTCTGATCTCCCCGCAGCCTCTCCAACATTTGTTATTTCCAGTGTTTTTGATTTGTGCCAGTAATGTTGGGGTGAGATGGTATCTCATTGTGGTTTTAATTTGCATTTCTCTAGTGGCTAGTGAAGAGACCATTTCCTCATGCAGCTGCTGGCCGCTTGAATGTCTTCTTTAGTGAAGTGTCTGTTCATTTCTTTTGCCCATTTTTTAATAGGATTATTTGTCTTTTTGTTGTAGAGGTGTTGGATTTTCTTGTAGATTATGGAGATTAGACCTTTGTCTGACTTGTACTGTCCAAAATTTTTTTCCCAGTCTGAAGGGAGAAAATAAATTCTTGTTTTTTAAAGCCACTCACGTGTGTGTGTGTGTGTGTGTGTGTGTGTGCATGTGTGTTTAATAGCAGCACTAGGTAACTAAGACATGTGCCTAACTGGTAATAGAAGAGTTCTCTGCCTCACAATGAGGCATGCACAATACATAACCAAATGAGTATGACTGTGTTCAAATAAAATTTTATTTACAAGACAGGCAGTGGGCCAGATTTGAACCACTGGCTGTAGTTTGCTAAGCCCTACTATCACAGTGTGCCTCTAAATAATATAATTAGCATCCATTGAGTCAGAATTGACTGGACGGCAATGTGTATGGATTAAGAATAGGATACAGGGGGTAAAGGCCAACGATAGATCTATTCTACTTTCCAGGCATTGGAAAGATGTGATCTAAATGTACTTTTTGCCATTGTCCTTTACCTTTACATGGTTTGATTTTTGTGTGTCTCCATAAAGCTGACCAGGCAAGTCAGTGCTGAGGATAAGCAGTCACTGATTCCAAATTTTTTTTGTCTGAAATAGAAGTGGAACCAGGACCATCCCATGCCTCTTCCCAGAAAGGTCTTAATTCCTGACCTAACCACAGGGTCCTCCAATAATAACAGCCTCCCCTTGTTGAGAATGTTAAATACCAAACACTGTCCTGTGTGCTTTAAATACATTTCTTCTTTCACCCACTGTGATAGGACACCTAGAAGACCTCTGCCTATTTGAATACTGAGTCTTAATACTGAACAATTTGGAACCAAATGGCTGGAGCTTACATACACCTGAAAAGGCCCTTTTCAGTTTCTGTTACTGAGATTTCTGGAGCTTCCCTGGTTCCTGATTTTCTAAGTCTGGCTCTTTAGACTTACTCTTGAGCCTCTAAACAGTTTTAAGATTAATTCCCTTTTTGCTTCTATTAGTTAAGAGTGTATAGTATGAGAGGTGAACCCAAATGGCCACTAAAAACAAAAAAAGAAAAAACCTAAACCCATTGCCATCCAGTCGATTCCGACTCATAGCGACCCTCCAGGACAGAGTAGAACTGCCCCTAAGCAGGTGAAAACATGCATAACCTCATGAGTAGTCTAGGAAACGTAATCACACTGATGAGAGTACATTTTTTTTTTTTTTAATAATACCAAGTACAGTCAGGGATGTGGAAAAATGGGAACTGCAGGTGTGGACACCCTGCAACCTAGCAATTCTATTCCACAGCCTAGCAGCATTGCATGTTTTCTCATCGTGGGGTTTTATTCCTGGAAGAGGAGGCAATGGTCATTCCTTGGAGCTGTGACTTGGTGTCTTTTGTTATGAGTGAGGCTGGACCATTTGTGTGTGGGATGTAAGCATTTACTTACACAGTCCTTTGGCATCAGCCTACCAGGAAACTGGATCTGCTGTTCGTAGACACCTGGGTCCCAGGTGACTACACTGTCATCGCTGCCGAGGGATCACCTGTTCCAGTACCAGGTGTTTTGAGAGGAAGCTCACAAAGGGAAGTCGCCTGTTCCAGGCCGCAGGGCTCGAGGGAGGGCTCCCTCAGCCTTCGGGCAGCCCCCTCGCAGCAGACACCTGCAGTCGCCCGCGGCTGGGAAGGCTTCTCTGGGTGAGTAGAAGCGGATGCTCTGTCTGTGGAGACAAACGTCCCTCTACTTGTCCGCCCCGTGGGATCTCTGGGCGCCTTCGCTGAAGGTTCCTTATATCTGTTAAATTATAGTACAGCAAAATAGCTCTGCCCTCTCTGAGGCTCGAACTGAGGCCCTTCAGATTAATGAGACCGACGCGCTGCCCGTGCGCTAAGAGGGCCACTAGGAAAGGCTCATCTTCACTTGCTGAAGGGAAAATACTTCACTCTCCTTGTACCGGCCGAGCCGCACGGGGGTGTGCGACTCTCCCTGTAGAGACCTGCGGATGTTCCACATCTGCTCAGAAGCCACGAGGCTTCCCGTTTCCCGCGCAGGAGCGCTCAGTCCCCTAGGTGGGGCCGCACGGGAGAACGGGTCTTGCAGTCTCCGCATGGGCGGGAAAGGCACTCTATCCAGGGAGGGGCGGCCACCGTGGAGGAAGACGTCCCTGAGCTCGGTGGTGGAAGCCGTGGTGGGACTCGACTGCCCCTGCCTGGAGCGCACCCCCGTGTCGGGGCCACGGAAGAAGATGGACGCAGCACTGCTGGGCGCCACCTGGGCCCTGAGGAGGGGGCGACTCCCGGCGCACGGATTTCTGACGAGAGGGCGTGACCAAGGTGGGGTTCTGAGAGGTGAACAGGAGTTGGCAGGGCTGGCAGAGTGGGGAGGGCGTTCTAGGCAGGGGGCCCCAAGGAACAAAGGCTCCGAGGTGTGGCCCAGTCGTGCGCAGAGGAACTTGGAGAACACGGGCCTGGCTTTGGCGGGAGGGACCGGCGCTGGCACGACGGGACGCGCACAGAGGAATCCTGTGCGAGCAGGTCAGAGCTGGCGCCGTCGGTCCTTACTGCGACGGTGGCTTGAGCGCATGAGAGGCGAGCTCAGGCCCACGTTGCTGGCAAGTGACAGGTGTCCAGGTGGATGAAAGTTAGAGGGGGCGACAGAGGGAGACCTCTGAGTGAGATGTGGGTAGAGCCCTTGGGAGCAGGCGGGCTGAGAGGAGGCAGGGTGAGAGGAAAAAGACGCTGAGAGGAGTTTGGGGCCTTAAATCTCCAGGACCTGGCTCTGGACTGGGGGGAGGTGGGAGAAGGAAGAGAAGATTCCAGATGGAGTCCTGGATGTGAATCCAGTAGGAAAACGGAGACAAGAAATTATAGTTACCTTGACTTGCCAATTTATTTGTTTACTAAATCAGTTTGTTTTCTCCTTACTTTCAAATAATAGTTTTACTTTCTCATTACCAATAGGGGCATCTCATTTTGAAGGACAGAAGGGTAGCCCTGTATTGTCGTTAGGTGCCCTCGAGTGGGTTCCCTGACCCATAGCGACCCCATGTAGAACAGAACTAAACACTGCTGGGTCCTGTGCCATCCTCACAGTTGTTGTTATACTTGAGTCCATTATTGCAGCCACTGTGTCAGTCTATCTCCTTGAGGGTCTACCTCTTTTTCCGCTGACCCTCTACCAAGCATGATGTCCTTCTCAAGGGACTCACCCTCCTGATAATATGTCAAAAGTACATAAGACAAAGTCTCACCATCCTTGCTTCTAAGGAGCATTCTGGCTGTTCTTCTTCCAAGACAGATTTGTTTGTTCTTCTGGCAGTCCATGGCATATTCAATATTTTTTGCCAACACCGTAATTCGAATGCATCAATTCTTCTTCATGTTCACTGTCCAGCTTTCACATGCATATGAGGTGGTTGAAATACCATGGCTTGGGTCAGATGTACCTTAGTCCCCAAAGTGACATCTTTGCTTTTTAACACCTTAAAGAGGTCTTTTGCAGCAGATTTGGCCAGTGCAGTACATTGTTTAATTTCTTGACTGCCGCTTCCATGGGCGTTGATTGTGCATCCAAGTAAAATGAAATCTTTAACTTCAGTCTTTTCTCCATTTATCATGAAGTTGCTTATTGGTCCAGTTGTGAGGATTTTTTTTTCTGTTACGTTTCAGTGCAATCCATACTGAAGGCTGTAGTCTTTGATCTTCATCAATAAGTGCTTCAAGTCCTCTTCACTTTCAGCAAGCAAGGTTGTGTCATCTGTCTATTGCAGGTTGTTAACGAGTCTTCCTCCAATTCTGATGCCCTGTTCTACGTATAGTCCAGCTTCTCAGATCATTTGCTCAGCATACAGATTGAATAAGTATGGTGAATGGATACAACCCTGGCACACAGCTTTCCTGACTTTAAACTGCACAGTATCCCCTTGTACTGTTTGAAGGACTGCCTCTTGATCTATGCACAGGTTCCTCATGGGCACAATGAAGTATACTGAAATTCCCATTCTTTGCAATGTTATCCATAATTTGTTGTGATCCACAGAGTCAAATGCCTTTGTATAGTCAATAAAACACAGGTAAACATCTTTATGGTATTCTCTGCTTTCAGCCAAGGTCCATCTGACACCAGCAATGATATCCCTCATTCCACAACTTCTTCTGAAATTGACTTGAACTTTTGACAGTTCCCTGTTGATGTACTGCTGCAGTCATTTTTGAACTATCTTTAGCAAAATTTTACTTGTGTGTGATATTAATGATATTGTTTGATAATTTCTGCATTCTGTTGGTTCACCTTTCTTTGGAATGGGCACAAATATGGATCTCTTCCAGTTGGTTGTCCAGGAAGCTGTCTTCCAAATTTCTTGACAAAGACAAGTGAGCACCTCCAGCGTTGCATCCATTTATTGAAACATCTTAATTGGTATTCCATCAGTTCCTAGAGCCTTGTTTTTCGCCATTCCCTTCAGTGCAGCTTGGACTTCTTCCTTCAGTTCCATTGGTTCTTGATCATACGTTACCTCCTGAAATGGTTGAACGTCGACCAGTTCTTTTTGGTACAGTGACTCTGTGTATTCCTTCCCTCTTCTTTTGATGCTTTCTGCATCATTTAATATTATCCTCCTTAGAAACCTTCAGTATTGCAACTAGAGGCTTGAATTTCTTCTTCAGTTCTTTCAGCTTGAGAAATGCCAAGCGTGTTCTTCCCTTTTGGTTTTCTAACTCCAGGTCTTTGCACATTTCTTATAATACTTTACTTTGTCTTCTCAAACCACCCTTTGAAATCTTCTGTTCGTCTCTTTTACTTTATCATGTTTTCCATTCACTTCAGCTACTGTACATTGAAGAGCAAGTTTCAGATTCTCTCCTGATGTCCATTTTGGTCTTTTCTTTCTTTCCTGTCTTTTTAATAATCTTTTGTTTTCTTCACGTATATCCTTGTTGTAATTCCACAGCTTGTCTGGTCTTTGGTCATTAGTGTTCAATGCATCAAATCTGTTCTTGAGTGGTCTCTAAATTCAGGTGGGATATACTCAAGGTCGTATTTTGGCTCTCGTGGACTTGCTCTAATTTTCTTCAACTTGCATATGAGCAATTGATGGTCTGTTCTGCAGTCGGCCTCTGGCCTTGTTCTGACTGATGATATTGAACTTTTCCATTGTCTTTTTCCATGTATGTAGTCAATTTGATTACTGTGTATTCTATCTGGCAAAGTCCACATGTACATTCGCCGTTTATGTTGTTGAAAAGGGTATTTGCAATGAAGATGTTGTTGGTCTTGCAAAATTCTGTCATGCAGTCTCTGGCATCATTTCTATCATCAAGGCCGTATTTTCCAACTACTGATCCTTCTTTGTTTCCAACTTTTGCATTCCAGTCACCAGTAATTGTCAGTGCATCTTCAGTCAATTTCAGACTGCAGAAGTTGGTAAAAATCTTCAGTTTCATCATATTTGACATTAGTGGTTGGTGCGTAGGGTTGTAAAATTCAATGTTATAAGAAAATGTGATTAAAAAGGGGAGGAGAGGTAGGTGGGCAGATGTCAGAACATATAACCATTTCTAAGAAGTCGTTTCCTCCTTGCCTATTATACAGGGAAATTTCTGCTTCCACTACCCAGGAGAAACGACTACCAAGGAATCTTCACCCCATCCCATTTACCCAACAATTAATAGGGGGTAAGTTGGCTACCTTGCCAGCTTTATTTTTTAAGCCCTTGTGAGGTTTTTTTTTTCCCCCACCAGAGTAGTAATATATTTTAATATCTGGTAGGACTAGTTTTCCTACCTGCCTTTGCTCTTCTTTTCAGGGTTTTGGTGTTTGACTGGAAGCAGATTTCAGGATTATCTCTTGTGCAACTGCTCACACTGAGTCTCTCTCCCTTCTCTGATTTCCTAGGGTACTTAGTGACTATAGTGCATCCTGTGGTTTGGAGTTGTTGTCAGTTGTTCCCTTTGTGCAGAGAGTCTGTTTTTCCTCGGTAAAATGACAGGGCCAATCCTTTTCCAGTCCATTCTAGGATTTCAGCATCCCATACATCCACTCTGGGCTATGGCCATGCAATTTGGAGAGTGGGAACTCAGTCCTATACTGTTCTACCTTACATGGTGTCCCTAGAAGACCAGAGCATTGGAAACAATCATGAGTGGCCTCTGGGGTGATATACGTCTGTTCACTCCCAGCTCTGCCCATGACTGGCTGTGTGACCTAGGACAAGTTGTCTCAATTGAATGTACCTCACTGGGCTGCTGGGAGACTTAAGGGAGATACTGTTATAAAGTGCCCATACTATACCTAGCATGATTTTTACTGATCACAGGCTATTGTGACGACTCTGAGCATTTGAGCTGGATGACCCCTAGCCTTGCTGATCCCTCCCTACCTCACTGCCTGGTGCTGAGGGTTAGTTCTCAAGGGCCCCCTGCTGGGGATTTACAGCAGCCTCCAGAGCTTCCAAATCCCAGTCCCCCTCTGTTACATTCCCTTGGTTTCCAAACCTTGTGCCACTTAAGAATAACTGGGGAACTCTAGCTTTTCATCCACAAAAAAAGGATTTATTTACATGTTAAATTTATCATAAATTTCTAAGTCATTTATACTTATAGAGCTGATAGGAATTAAGTGAAAAATAGGTCATTCTGTAGGAGGAATGATCTTTATAGTAGTCAAAACAGTTTTTTAAAACTCCAAACCTCAGATTGTTGTCTGCATATACCTTCTCTGGCAAAAAAAAAAGTTCTCATTTGGGGAAAGCACAGATTCTGTTTCCTCAGAAAGGTCTAAGGGGAACCATAGGTGGTAGGAGGGGAGGCACATGAAGTTCCCTCCAGTGAGGTGGTAGTCTGAAAGGTCTTGGTGGGGCAGATATCTTCACCTCGGTGTGATCATGGAAATGGTGGAAATAACTGGTGTCCTGTGAGGTCCAGCTCTTTAGATGATTAAGATTTCATGTATCTGTTGGTATGACATAAACTGTCCCAGATATGAGGTACAGACTGTACTTGAGACCTCAGATGACTTCTAAGGATTGGTGTAGGGGCTTCCAGTCTCAGCCCACCTCTTCCAGTGAGAGAAGAGAAAGGCCTTGCGGGTTGGCTCTTTGTTGGTGGTGGGAGGAAGACTTCACCTGCTTCACTGGTTGGGCCAAAAAGAACTCTCAGGTCTTTGGAGGACCTCCTCCAGGAAGAGTGTGATGACCAGTTACTTCCTAGAGCTGATTTTAGGGACATGGTTTTTTGAAGAGTCTCTCTCTTTTGGTGTGCTGGTCCTAAAATGTGTGTCGTTTGGCAGGTCCCATCTCCTCTGTGGCAAGAGTTCTTTTAACATCCTGTGTAATGAGTGAGAATTCATGGGCGTTCTTGTTTAGAATACAGATGTAAGTTGTGATGGTTAAGGTTTTGTGTCAACTTGGTTGGGCCATGATTCTCCGTGTTTTAATGTAATCACTCCCATGATTGAATATACTGTGAGTAGCCAATCAGATGAAAGGGAGTCTCCTTCGGGGTGTGGCCCGCATCTGTATATAAGCAGATGTTCTGGCTTTTTGCTCTCTCTGGATCCTGCGGCTGCTTCCTGTCATCTCATCTCCCATTCTTGGGACTTGAGCTGTCAGCTTATCTGCCGAACCTGGGATTCGTTGATCTGCACAGCCTGTGAGTGGGAGCCCTGCTCTTCGACCTTCCGATCTTGGGCTTGCCAGCTTCTGCAGCTGTGTGACTTGGGAGTGGCCTCTACTCTGATCCATGGACTTGGGATGTTCTAGCCTCTACAATCACGTGAGCTGTTTCCTTGATATAATCTCTCTCTATATATATATTTATACACTTTACTGGTTTTGCTTCTCTAGAGAACCCAGTCTAATACAGAAGTTTTATAGGATCTTTTTTCTAGTTCTAGTTTTTGTTTCAGGTCTTGAAGTTTTTGATTGTATATTTTTATTTTTGGAAAGATTTTGCTATTTTGCTTGCTGATCTTTTCCTCTTTAAATAAGCTTGTTTTGAAGATTCCATGTTTGCTGATGACCTTCATTAAGACTCTGCAGATTTTAATGTTGATTTTCCAGGAAAGCATTGGTCTGATGAAGTAAGTAAATGTCATCTTTCAACTATGTCATTTGTTCTTCTAGCTCTCGCCTCGCTGACACTCTCCTCAGTGTCGTTTGGAAGGCTACATCTTGCTCCTTTCTTTCTCTTCCAGGAGCTTGCTTTGCAGACTGTGATTTTCTGCTGGTGGCCTTCATGGATGGTCTGCAAGCATTCACGTCTATTTTTCAGAAGTGTATTGGCCTCATGCAGTGAACAGTCATCTCTTCCCAGTTGCTTTATTTGTTTCAGGTGTTGCTTGGCTGACATGTCTTCTCTCCATTTTACCTGGAAATAATTCTGCTTCTACCAGGGTTAACAAAGATTTGGTCCAGGAGACATGTGCCATCTGACTTGTTACTCTGCTGATCTGACAGCTCTTCCCATGACATAATCTTTCAAAAGTGAATTTTCTTTTGTTTTATCAGCAAGGACTTCTAGGACTCTCTGAGATTGCTCATAGCATTTGATCAGATCATAGAAGTCAGTGTGTTGCTTTCTTCACTGTTCTTTTTCCTATAGGAATTGCCTGTATAGCATTCTGAAGCCTGGTATGTTCTTCTTGAGCCTGACAGAGGTCAGATCTGTGTTTTTGTCCTCTTATTTAAGGTCTTTAAGGCTCTTCTTACATTAGAAAGCTTTATTAAATCTTGTGTAAAGTCTTGTAATATTTCCACAGATTACTGACTTTTCAACATCTCTATTTTCTTTTATTCTTCTGATTACAAATTAACAATCAAGCCCAGACACCTCAGATGAATTCCTGCTTTATATCCTGATGTCCTCAAAGAATGTCACTGTACTTTTCATCTTTTGTTCAAAATCTGACAGTGTATCTAGAACATCTCCTATTTCTTTGGAAATGTTTTTAAAAATCAGTTCATTCTAGGGACCAGACTATGAATATCTTCTCTACCAGGAAGCAAGGAAAATTGTTCGCCTGCCCCTCAGCCTTCCAGATGAAGCTCCCCTCCCCTGAATCTGCAAAGAGTGGGGTCATTGGTGTAGCCTCATACAGGTGAAAGAGGACACAGGTCCCCCTCTGCCTCAGTTTTGGCTGTCCTCTGTTCTGGGGCCCTGTCCAACACTAAAGAGTGTTGTTTGTCCATGGCCTGAGTGGTGATGGCCACAGGAGTAGAAGAATCTCTGGGGCAGTATTCTGTGGCCCAGCCTTCCTTCCTAAGAGCTATAGTGGTGGGCCAGGACATAGTAGAAGCCACTGTAAGGCTAAAGGGGGGAAAAAAAAACTACACAGAGATGTTATACTTTAGTCAATAAAATTGTTTTTCCCAGGGGAATAGTATAGCAATTCTGCAAGTCTTTTTATGTGTATTTTAGGATTAAGTGAATGCATTGTGGATGTGAGGACATAAGGGAAGAGAAAACCCCATTTATAATAGCAGCTAAGAAGATTAAATAGTTAGGAAACAATTAAGAAATATGCAAAATCAACAAAAGAAAAATTTTATATTTCTGAAAGACACAAAGGTGGGCTAAATGGAAAGTGATTCCCTGTTTTTGGATATAACGACTCAATATCATTAAGATGTCAATTCTCACTGTTAATTTATAGTTTTAATGCAATTCATATAAAAATATCAGCATGCTTTTTTTCATGGGGTTGATAAGTTAATACTAAAATTCATGTGGAAAATAAATACAACAGAATAGCCAGGGAAACACTGAAAAAAAATGGGGGTGGGACCAAGTCCTATTAGACATTAAAACAAACTATAAATCTTCTATAATTAGAACAGTGTAGTATTGGAACACGAATAGGCAGATAGACCAATGAATAGAAATTTACTTAAGTACAAATGGAAGCATAGTATATGATAAAGATGGCATAAGGAGCCCTGGTGGCTCAATGGTTAATTGCTTGGCTACTAACTGAAAGGTTGGAGATTTGAACCCACTAGCAACTCTGCAGGAGAAAAGACCTGGTAATCTGCTTCTGTAAAAATTTCAGCCTAGGAGACACTATGGGCAGTTCCACTCTGACCTAGGCTTTCTAGGAATCAGAATAGTTTGACGGCACACACCAAAGATGGCATCTCAAATCACGGAGGCAGTGATAGATGTTTTAATAAATGGTGCTGGGACAACTAGGTGGCTATTTTAAAAAAGATAAAATTTGATTCATGCTTCACATCATATATAAGAATAAACTTGTATGGATCATGGATTTAAATGTAACAAATGAAATCACACAAATACTAGGAAAAAGCAAAACAAACAAACAAAAATGGGTGAATTCCTCTTTAACCTCAGTGTAAGGAAAGGATTTCAAAACGTGACTCAGACTCCAGAGGCAATTAAAGAAAAGATGGATAAATTTGATATGGCAAAAAACACCATAAGCAAAGTCATCAGGCAACTGAAAAACTGGGAGTAAATATTTGCATTTTAATAAAATATTTAAATAGTATATGCTGAGCAAATAATCCGAGAAGTCAGGCTATATGAAGAATGCAGCATCAGGATTGGAGAAGACTCATTAACAACCTACAATATGCAGGTGACACAACCTTGCTTGCTGAAAGTGAAGAGAATTTGAAGCACTTACTGATGAAGATCGGCATGGATTATACCTCAATGTAAAGAAAGCAAAATTCCTCACAACTGGACCAATAAGCAACATCACGATATCATGATAAATGGAGAAAAGATTGAAGTTGTCAAGGATTTCATTTTACTTGGATCCATAATTAATGCCCATGGAAGCAGCAGTTAAGAAATCAAACTGTGTATTGCATTCGGCGTATCTGCTGCAAAAGACCTCTTTAAAGTGTTAAAAAGCAATGATGTCACTTTGAGGACTAACGTGTGCCTGACCCAAGCCATGGTTTTTCAGTCACCTCACATGCATGCAAAAGCTGGACAGCGAATAAGGAAGACCGAAGAAGAATTGATGCATTTGAATTATGGTGTTGGCGAAGAATATTGAATATGCCATGGACTGCCAGAAGAACAAACAAATCTGTCTTGGAAGAAGTACAGCCAGAATGCTTCTTAGAAGCAAGGATGGCAAGACTTCATCTCATGTAATTTGGACATGTTATCAGGAGGGCGCAGTCCCTGGAGAAGGACATCATGCTTGGTAAAGTAGAGGGTCAGTGAAAAAGAGGAAGACCCTCAATGAGATGGATTGACACAGTGGCTGCAACAAAGGGTTCAAATGTAGCAACAATTGTGAGGATGGCACAGGACGGGGCAGAGTTTCATTCTGTTGTACGTAGGGCCACTATGAGCTGGAACTGACTCAATGGCACCTAACAACAACACAAATATTTGCAACATATACCACAGACAGAGTACTAATATCCCTAAGACATAGAGAACTCTTAAAAACTGAGGGACAGAGGACCAAACACCCAAAAGAAAAATGAGTAAAACACAGACAGTTTACACACAAAAATGTATGAAAAGATTCACATGCACACTCATAATTAGAGAAATGCAAATCAAAACAACACTGAGATACCCCTTCTGACCTATCAGAATGGCAAAAATTAAAAGTATGGCAACTTTCTGTTGGCAAGGCTGGGAAGAAACACACTTTCAGAAATTACGGGTAGGAAGAAAACAACCCTTTCAAGAAGGCAATATCTAACAGAACTACAAATGTGCTTACCTTTTGAGCTAGCCATTCAACTTCTAGGAATTTACGTTGAAGATACATCTTAACCAGTATGAAGATACATATGCAGGAGGTTATTCATTGCAGCATTGTTTGTAATATTGAAAATGACTGAAAGGCCCATACGTAGGGAGTGGTTGAATAAACATCCACACAATAGTGTACTATGCAGGTGTAATAAAGAATAAGGAAGATTTCTATGAAGTGATACGAGGTGAATTCCAGGATGCCGATATTGTTAAGTGAAAAAGATGAAGTGCAAAAAAGCATAGTATGCATGTAAAAAAGGAAGGGTAATAAGAAAATATGCATGTTTCTGCTCCTTTGTGCAAAAAGAAACACAGAAATGATAAGCCAGAAGCCATGAAGTTGGTTACCTATAGGAAATGGGTGGTAACAGGGTGGAAAAAATGGGTGAATGGGAATAGGGTAGAAGGGATGAAGGCAGAGTGACATTTTTCCTTGTGCCCCTTTTTATATCGTTCTGACATTTAAAAACATAATACTGTTCCATATACCTCAACACTAAATAATTAAAATCAAGCAGAATGTGGAGGGAATCTAAAACAGGATAAAACAAGTAACACATGATCCTAACTGTATGCTAAATGAATAATACGACCACACTGAAGGGGGTGGGAAAAAAAGAACACATCCAAGTAACTTGTGAAAACAGTATTTTACTGGACACTGTAAGGCTAAAGACAAAAAGAACTGCCCAGAGATGTTGTACAATGGTTAGTAAATTAGTTTACCCAGGGGGGAATGGTGTAGCAATTCTGCAAGTCTGTGTATATTTTAGAAGTAAGCAAATAAGTGAATGCACTGTGGATGTGAGGTAAGTTTCTCACTGATGGAGGAAGGAGTTACAAATAAGGGAAGGAGGAAGGATAGAGTGAATCCTTGATGTTGGATTGGAATCAGAGGTATCTATGTGTTTTTGTAGTGCCAGCAATTTAAGATCTGCTTACCTGGCAATCTACTCCTGTAAAGATTATAGCCTTGAAAGCCCTATGGCACAGTTCTACTCTGTCACATGGGGTTGCTATGAGTCAAAATCAACTCGACAGCACCTAACAACACCACCATCACCAAATGATGGGGACATGCCAAAAGGGTGGAGAAGCTAACTTGAAAATGCTCCTAAATCTGGGATAATTTTAGCAACAAAACAAACATTAACAGTAATGGATTATAACTCATATAATAAATATTTTTGACTCCGTTATGATATAAATAAATGATCGAATGTATGCACACACGTGTGTGTGTATGTTGTTGGGTACTATCAAGTCGATTCTGATTCTTATATGACAGAGTAAACTGCCCCATAGGGTTCCCTAGGCTGTAATCTTTACAGAAGCAGATAACCAGGTTTTTTCTCCTGTAGAATGGCTGGTGGGTTCAGACCTAGTAGATAAACCCAAATTGAGGGGCGTTCTATAAAATTACTGGCCAGTGCTCTTGGAAAGTGTCAAGGTCAGGTGAGAGGCAAAATCTATGGATTGTTCCAGATTGGAGGAGTCTAAGGACACATGACAGCTAAATACAGGATCCTGAATTGGATCCTGTAACAGTAAAAGGGTATTAGTGGAAAACTGGCAAATTTTGAATAAAACATGTAGATTAGTCAATAGTATTATATCAGTGTTAATACAGTTAATAAATGCCAATATCAATAATTTACCAATAATAATAATTTGTTTTAGTAAGTGTATTAGGGTTATGTAAGATGTTAATGTTTGGGGAAGCTGGGTGAAGGGCATATGGGAACTCTTACTACTTTTGTTACTGTTTTGTAAGTCAAACTCTTTTAAAATGAAAAGTTAAAAACAAATTAATAGAATGGAAGCCCTCAGGCCTTATCCCGGAGATTCTGATCCATTCAGTCTTAGAAATGGGCTTGGGGATTGTATTTTTAATAAACTTCTTAGGTGTTTCCAGTATTCAAGTGTAAACTTCCTGGATTAGGTGACCTTTAACATCTCATTAATTCATTCAAGAGCTATTTGAATAGTCACCACATTTCAGTGGATGAAAGTAGAATAAGTGAATCCATAAAAATATGGCAGGCATGGCAAGAAGCAGTGACCTGGGCTGTGGTTGTGGGCAATTTTGTAAGTTTTCTTTGACAGCAAATATATATAACCTCCATGTTGTTAAACATTTTTTTAATCCAATGCCCACTGTGCACCAGATACTTTTTGCTCTAACTAAATTAATGGTTCTGTATGCCAGTCATTCGTCACTGTGGTGGTGATGAAAAATAAGACACAGCCCCTGCCCCAAAGAGTTTATGGTTCTTTGGGTTAGACAATCACACTGGGAGCTAACTCTGATAGGGGGCAGAGTGTGGTAAAGATTTGGTGGGAGCAAAGGACAAGGAGAGGAGGGTGAAAGGAGGAGGTCTTCAAGGGGGGATGGTAGACCTGAGCTTGCTGGAGGGCAGGATGAGGGTTGGTCTTTTGGAATGTGGGGGAAGTGAGGAATCTAAGAGGCAGTTGGGAGGCAGCTCTGAGCAGAGAAGATCGTTGGGGAAAGGAGGAGGATGTTGGAGAGAGATGGGGCAAGGGCAGAGTTTCAGATCAGGGAGGACAGGATGAATGATAGTGCCATGAGCAGAAATAGGGGAGCTGCGAGGGGACGCAGGTTTGAGAGAGAGGTGAGTCTTGTATTTACAGTGCTTGGGTCTGTGAGAGGCACCGAGGACAGATTTCTGTTCTCCAGGATCCCACAGTCCAGGGCGAGAGACTAACATGGCCACAATTAACTAGACTTCTGGGTAGAATGAACTTGCTGCTGTAATTGGACAAGCTGCCCTAGGCTCAGGCTAGAGGAAGATGCTGGAAGTTTGGGGCTGGCTGAGTTTGAGGGAATGACAGACATGCTTGTGGTTATAGCCCTTTGGCCTTTGGAATTGTGGGTCTGTCGATTAAAGGAGAGGAAAAGGCTCAGAAGGAAGAATTGAGATTTGTCCCCACGACTGTTAGAGGAAGAGTTATGGGGGAGAAAGTGTGGCCTGAGGGCCATAGAGAGGCTGAAGACAGAGCCCTGGGTGGTCTCACAAATGGAGGCCAAATGAAAGAGTGGTCAGAAGAGGAGTGCTTGAGCCCAATATCTTGATTCAAATTGTTGTGCTCACATGCAGGCTCTGTCCTTGAGGATGTTTTTTTTTTTTTTCCCCATCAAGTCAATTCCAACTCATAGTGACCTTACAGGACAGAGCAGAACCATCCCACAGGGTTTCCAAGGTTGTAACCTTTATGTAAGCAGAGTGCCACATCTTTCTCCTGTGTAGCAGCTGGTGGATTCGAATTGGTGACCTTTTGGTTAGTAGCCAAGCACTTAACCACTGCGCCACCAGGGCTCCTTCCTTGAGTTTACTCACCTTTAAATTGGGGATTATATAAAACCTCTCTCCAAATGTTATTGTAGAATTGAGTTTATATATGTAAAGTGCTTTAATATATATAAAGTACCAACAAATGCTACCATTAATTAGGGGGCAAGAGGAGATGGAAGGAGCAATTTAAGGGGCTGCAGAAAACGCCAAGGTGGTGCAAAGGCACTGAGGCCCTGGGGAGAGCAGGTCTTAAGTAGAATGGATTTGTTATGATATTGAGCACCAGCTAGATGCCAGGTCCCTAGCATGTATTATCAGACAATTCTCACTATAATCTTATGACATAGTTTCTATTATCATCCCCACTCTATGATGTAACAAGCTCCAAGTCACAAGAGTAGGACTTGTATTTCCTTTTCTGAGCTGAACCGTGACTATTAAATGGCTCTTGGGTTAAAGGCTGGTCTCCCTTAGAGATGGCCACATGGATACCCCTTTCAAGCGCCAGGGCTCTGCCAGATGTTGGTGACTTTAGATGAATGAGCCTCAAGCCACGTCCTCAGTGAGCTCCCAGGCCTGAGGGTTCCTGTAACCATTTCCTCCACTATCCCATGTCCAATACACATGATGAACAGGGCTGACCACAGAAGATCTTTCTAAGGCCTGGACTCCTACTGTGGCTTAAACACGTTCCGTGGCTCCCTGTGGCCTCCAGACCAGGGTCTGAACCAACTCTACTGGATCGTGAGTCCTCTGCCTGCTTTCAGGGTCTTGTGTGCTCTGAGCCTCCATCGCTTTCCAGCTTCATCTTTCTCTGCTGTCTGGCGCTCACCTGGTGCCTCAGTCATGCTGACCTCTTCCCTGCCCTCCCTAGCAATACCCTTCATTCATCTTGGTATTTTGGTCTGAAATGTGGCCCCATCCCTCCACTAGCCACTGAAATGTAACTCACCCTTCTCACAAGCCCAGCCTGCAGGAAGCCTTCCCTGGCTGCAGCTACCCACACTGATCTCTCTCTCCTTTCTTTGTTTTTCTAGATTTAGAGACAGTATCACAGCCTGACATAACATGAGAGGTTGTTCTCAGCTGATATCATGGGTGTCTGTCCTGAGTTATATATTAGGATGGAAGCTCCTTGATCCAGGGACACTGTATCAGCCATCCCTGGGATTTCCAAAGACCATGTGTTAGAGCTATGTGAGTTCCAGCAACCTACCATTTATTACCATCTGGTGCCAGGCCCAGCACAGGGTTGGAGAAGCAGGGTGCTGTGGGAGAAAGAGCACTGGACTGGGAGTCAGGGCCTCGAGGTCTGTGCATCCCACCCAACACTGGCCAGAAACTTTGAGCAAATGGATCCTTCCCTTTGAGCCTTGATCCCTGCATCCAGAAACTGCAGGTATGGCATTGGACTAGAATCTCCCCAAGGACCCTTCTGGTTGCTGGGACTGGTGATTCTCAGACCTGTGTACGTGAACCTTCTGAAAATTCTGTTAAAATGTAGAATCTGATTCAAGAGGTATAGGCTGGGTCCTGAGGTTTTGCAGTTCTAACAAGTTCCCAGGTGACGTTGATGCTGGATTCAGGAACCACACTTTGAGTTAGGACTAGCCCGGTGGTCCTTAACCTAGCTGCATAATAGAATGGTTTGAGAGGTTGCTGTTCCTCTTTCTCCCCCTCCTCCACTTTTTTAAAAGTTCTTCTGGGGAGCTTTTAAAAAGCCTGATGCTAGTGTTGCATCCCAGGCCAATTAAATCAGAATTTCTGGGGATGGGAAGCTGTTGGCAGTAGTGTTTGAAGCTCCCCAGGTGAATCCCATGTGCAGCCAAGGTTGGGAACCACTGCTCTACCTCTTACGTACAGAATTTAGGACAAATTCAGGTAAAGCTTTTGTCTTCAGCTGCCCTCTAGTGGTCACCTAGTTCACTCTTAGATTCCAAACTGAGGTCAGTTTCCTAGTAGAGATAGGAGTATAAGAAAAAGAAAGAAAATAATGCTGCTGCCCGTGGTGACTGGCTTCTTTCCAGGACTCACTCTGTCGTGGGTGGGTTCTTCCCCTGCCCTGATGCTGAGGAGAATCTTTTTTTTTAAATTTATTTTATTTTTGTTGTTGTTGTTGAGAATATACACAGCAGAACATACACCAATTCAACAATTTCTCAGTGTATAATTCAGTGGCATTGATTACATTCCTCAAATTGTGCAGCCATTCTCAACCTCCTTTTCCGAATTGTTCCTCCTCCATTAACATAAACTCACTGCCCCCTAAGTTTCCTATCTAATCTTTCGAGTTGCTGTTGTCATTTTGATCCCATATAGATAGTTTTTAAAAGAGCACAGTGCTCAAGGAAGATATCTTTACTAATTAAGGTAAACTATTGTTTGGTTTAACGAAGACTTCAGGGGATATTTTGGTTTAAGGTTTAACGATTATCTTAGAGCAGTTGTTTGGGGGAGAATCTCTTAAACAAGGGCCTCCATCCTGAGTCCTAGGGCAGCTACAGGAGTTGGAAAAACTCCAAGTCATCCTGGGGGCAGGGAAGATCAGGGAAAGTGGTAAGGCCTGGAGGAGCAAAGCAGAGGTAGACACTGGAGCCTGGACCTCTGCTTCAGCTCAGGCCAGAGCTAAAGGGCACTGAGAGGGCAGAGTCCAGGGGCTTAGCAAGTCTTTGTCTTTGTTTCAGTTTCCAGTGGCATCTTACAGAGAGCCCATGGTGTAAACTGTAGCAGAGTCAAAGGGTACTCATTGCCTTTGAGGCGCTGGGTGGCCATCAGCCTTGGAGGCTGAAAAGAAAGGGGTTGACTAAAAGGTCATTTAGTGGGTGAGTGGCAGTTTCAGGGTGAAGGCCCAGCTGCCTGGGGCCCACTTGGTACTCCATCCTGGGTCCCCTTTTGTTGGAGCCCTGAGGCCCCCAGTGAGGCTTCTTGGTAGCTGGAGCCAGCTAGGCACTCTTGTTCACTCACCCTGGGGAGCAGGAGTTTTGCTCTGAAGAACTGGAGGCAAGGTCTGAGGGCAGGGGGGCAGCACCCCCTCCCAACAGGGAGGGACCCTCAGAGAGGAGCTCATGCAGGAACTATAGGTCCAGGGCTGCCCCGCCCACCCCAGCTTGAGGGCAGTTTGATCACAGATGCTGCAGAGGGCCAGAGACAACTTTTGTTCCGAGATCTCTATAAGCACACATTTTATGTCACTTTCCTTCTCCCAACCTTGAGTGGCTCCCTATTGCCCACCGGGAAATAGTCCTCAGGGCCTCACAAGGACCTCAGCCACCCAGCCCTCCCGCCCTGATAAAACCTGTCACAGACTTCTGAGCCTCTCTGCTCCAGGCTTTTGCACCCAACTCCACCTCTCCATCCCGCTCATCCAAATCCAAGTGTTCAGTGGCAGGGTCAAGGTAGCAGGGCTGGGAGAGTTATAGGAATCCTGCCAGAGAAGGACATGCATGGCCAGAGAGGGGAGGTTCAGCCAGGAGAGAACAACAGGATTCGTGAGGTCAAGGGCTGCTGTGACCAGTCGTAAGCTAGGAGGGAGGGACAAGGGGGATAATAAGAAGGGGCATTTGCCATGCTCTTTCCTTGCTCCAGAAATGTCTCTCCCCTCTCTTCCATGGCTACTTCTATTTCCCATCAAAGCTCAGCTCAAAACCCGTCTCCCCCATTAGAGCCCCTCTGATTGATTTAGATTTTGTTGCCATCTCATCAGATCTTTGCCACTCTATCCTTGCCTGTTGGCTTCACTCATTAAACCCCTTGGTGGGCAGGAACAGGGCCTTGTTGTCATTTCTGGCTCCCAAAGTGCCAGTCCCAATGCCTGGTGTGCAGAAAGCCATCAGTAGATAATACTGAGTGGATATATTTAGGTTTGCAGTGAGAGGTGAAAAAGGGTCAGGGCATTTTTTCCTCATCCACAGGGACCGTGGGGATTCCCTAGAGGTGGTCTAGAGTGGAAGGAGAAACTCCTAAGGAGAGGCATTACCCTGAACTCAACACTCAGCAATACTGAGTTGGACCACAAGGAATACTAGATGTAGATGTTAGATTTGGGTAGCTTAGCCGTTAGCCGGGAGCACTGGTGGTGCAGTGGCCAAAAGCTACGATGAGCTACTGCTGCTAATCAAAAGACTGGCAGTTTGAATCCACCAGCTGCTCCTTGGAAACCCTGTGGAGCAGTTCTACTCTGTCCTGTAGTGTCCCTAGGAGTCAGAAATGACTTGATGGCAACAGGTTGATGGGTTAGCAATTAGCCAGCAGGGGGCACTGTGGCCCCACCTAGAGTTCATGTGTCTGGTTTTCTAGTCCATCCTCTTGACCACAAGTGGCTTTGCAGCTGCTTAGGGCCAGAGAATGGCTCCTCTGGGGCGGGTACGCAGCCCGCTGTGTGTAGGATGAGAGAGAAGGTTCTGATGTGTCAGCTGACTCAAATGCAATGTGGCCTGTGCCAAGAGCAAGTCACTGACAGGCTTGCATGATCATGACACACTTAGTTCCCCTCTCTGGGTCTGTTTCTCCTCCACCAAATGAGGGGGTTCATCCCTTCCAGCCTGTTCTAGGATGCAGAGCACCCTCCCCACAAACCATCCCGGGCTGTGATGCTGCTGTGTAGACAACAGGGACTTGGACCCGAGCTTTCTACCCTTTCAGGTTGCCCTTAGGGGACTAGAGTCAGGAAAGTTTACCTCCTCCTGCTGTAGGGACTAGCCCCGAGCTGGGCATTTCCCATCCCCTTCCCCAAAGCCACCTGTGCAGAACTGCAGGAATGAGACATCCAGGCAAAGAAAGGAACTGGGGCCTTCTCAGGAGCTATGCCCACACAGGACCCAGACGTGGGCAGGATGATGTCTTTCCTATAGATCGTCAAAACACAGCAGGCAGTAATGACATACTGATTCTGGCTCTGAGACTATCCCGTGACAATAGGAAATATTCAGGGAAGGGATGCACTTCAGACTTAGGTAGTACCTGTCACCAGAGAGGGAGGGGACAGAAAGGAATGACAGGGTGGGAGTAGGGGACTTAGTTTCAAAGCACTGCTTTACTTACTCAAAAAGAGTTGGTCTGGTGCACGTGTGGCAAATGGGTAACATCTGTTCAATGTGGTTTGCTATCGTTTTCTAAAACATTTTGGATTTGTATAAGTGTTATTTGTAAAATATAAGAAAAACGTGCCTCTGGACACAGTTTGGTGTAATGCAGTTTCTTCATGGTCACAGGTCTCCAGAAAAATGAAGGTCTCTTGCTGGGTGGTTTTCAACAAGAAACCGGTGATCAGACCAAAGGAAAAAGCCACCACCAGGAAACAACAGAGGACAAGACCTGGGGACGGATGCCCAAGCCAGGGCGTCAGTCACTGGGTCATGTTGTCCACTGTCCTGCAAGAGTAGGAAAGTAAAGTTGGTCCCTGCATGGAGTCAAACCCACCCCGTCCACATGTGGCCTCTTGAAAGCAAAGAAAAACTGAGGGAACAATGAAGAGGTTCAATGGAGGAAAAACAAGGAAGCCCCGGGGACTCGCCCTTACTCCGCTTTTAGCAGTTGATGAATATCACAGAGCGCTGGCTGCTGAGGGAGGGCTGAGCGGGGCCTTGCAGACCCTCTGAGCCAGAATGTCTGGGTTCTGTAAATGCACGTGTGGTGGGCCTTTGAACTGACTTACTGCTCTGTGAATCAACATTGGCGCCACTGCGTATGTTCACTGGGAGCGTGGTTGGAGATGAAAAAGAGCTGAACAAGGCCTGGAGTCTCCCTGCTTGCCCACCTCACCTCCTGCGAGTGGTGAGACAACCAGAATGGCATGGCATGAGACTCAGGGCAGTGACTGTGTCCCTGCACACCCCTGGGGCCTGCACAGCTGCTGTGGCCTCTCAGCTGGTCCTGGCCATTGCATCTGCCCGGAAGTGCTACTGTTGCCAGTGGAGGCAATGTGGTAGGGATGGCCCAGTACATTTGATAACTCCTCCCAGCCTGGGCCTTCCCACCTCATCATGCAGCAAGGGGGAGGCTGAGGAGGGGTGGGCGAGCCAAATGGAAAGCCAGGACAGGGTCAGAACATCTCAATTAGGAGGCTGTGGACTTACTGTAGTGGTTTCACGTGTGGTCTCTGAACCTGTGGGCATTCCTGAATCTTGACCACTTACTGGCTGTGTTACCTTGGAAAACTTATCTAAACCTCTCTGTATTCCAGTCTTCTTCTCTACCACATGGTGATCATTATAATACCGACTAGATTGGATAGCTCTGAGGGTTAAATGAGATACTATGTGCAAAGGGTTATCTGGAACAGGGTTTCTTTTATTTGTAAGGATGAAACAAAACTGGAATGCTCCCTAAAAAGAGAGTACCTAACTTCAGTGTCCTTCAGTGCCGGGGTTGGGGGGAGTGTTCATGAACCACATCAGGGATTTGATGAACGCTGCCCCATCTCTTACAGTGCAAAGCTTTGTGTATGCTTGTATAAACACTGTTGTTTCCTAGGGACAGGATCCATGGCCTTCCTAAGATGCTTGAGGGGGTCATGACCCAAGATTGCATGCCTAGGAGGTTTCAAGTGACTTTATACCAGGCCAGGGTTTCTCAGCATAAGCACTATTGACATTTGGGGCCAGAAAATTCTTTGTTGTTGGGGAGGGGCACTGGGGCTATCCTGTGCATGGCAGGGTATTTAGCAGCATCCCTGGTCTCTACTCACTAGATATAAATAGCACTGTGTCCCCCCAGTTGTGACAGTCAAAAATGTCTGTAGACATTGCCAAATGTCTCCTAGGGTAGGGTGGGGCAAACCGCCTCCGGCTGAGAATTACTGCTTTGCAGCGTTGCCAGTGGGGTGAGCCTTCAGTGAGTGGTTATTATTAGTTGTGCTGAAGTTTAGCAAGATCGCTCTTCTGAACCTGGGTAATCTCTGCCTACTTCTGTGCACTGTCTGGAGGATCAAATGAAATCATGGGAAAGGATTTTCCAAAGTCAGTGGGCCCCGGGCTTTCTAAACCCCCGCGCCTCTTTGATGTAACACACTGGATCCCAAACCTGGCTGGGCAGCAGAATAAACTGGACAGTCAGTTTTTATTGTATTTCCTTTTACTTAAACCTAAAGGATTTTTTTTTAAAGCATTAAGTATAGTATATATATGTAAGTCCTTTACTGTTAATTAAAATATGTGCTACAATTAAAATTAAACAGTTCTATAGGAGGTAATCTTCTTTTGTAGTGAATACTTAAAAAAACAAACAAACAAACCACAAACCTCAGAATTGTGAGTTCCTCATTCAGGGGAAAGACCAGAAGGGTCTTAAGGAGCAGGCCCAGCAGGAAACAGAGGTGGAAGAAGTGTTGGAATTATCTGAGGTCCCCACAATTGAGGAGATGGTCTAAAGACTCCAGAGGTGGGTGGGAGTGGGCACTCTTCTTTTGGTGCCCTCGTGCTGGGGAGTCCGGATATGATGAAGATCTTTAGCATTTGCAGAAACGTGAGGAGTTTCAGCAAAGCATAGGTGTGAGGTCAGGAGAGACTTCATATGAGCCCTAGGAAAAGGTGTAGGGGCTTCCCCAGCAGGCACAGTCCCCAGTCTAGGCTGAACTCCTAAGGTGAGAGAAGAGAATGACCTTGAAGTTTGGTTCATTGTTGGTAGTAGGAGGAAACATTGTCCAGAGTGGTCTTTATAGTAGTCAAAACAGTGTCTTTAAACCCCAAACCTCAGATTGTTTTCTGCATATACCCTCTTAGGACAAAAAGTTCTTATTTAAGGAAAGCACAGATTCTATTCCCTCAAGGTCTTAAGAGGAACACACAAGGTTCGCCTGATGGAGTGGGCATCTTTACTTCAGTGTGATCATGGAAATGATGGAAATGACCAGTGGTCAGGGAAGTGCAGCTCTTTAGAAGAGAAGGGTTTCTTGCACCTATTGGTGTAATGTCAGCTGTCCTAGATATAAGCAGATACAAGACACAGACTGCACTTGAGACTTCTGATGACCCCTAGGAACTGGTATACGGGCTTCCAGTCTTGGCTAAAGAGAAAGAAAGGCCTCTCAGGTTGGCTCATTGTTGGTGGTGGAAGGAAGACATTTCCTGCTTTGGTGGTCGGGCCTGAAAAACTCTTGGGTCTTTAAGGGTGTCTTAATCAGGAAGTTTCTGATTAATACTTACTTAGAGCTGTTTTTAAGGGACATGGTGTGTTGAAGAGTCTCTCACTTTTGGTGCGCTTGTCCTAAAGCGTGTCTCAGGTTGGCAGCTCTTGTCTTCTCTGTGGCAAGAGCTCTTGACATCCCATGCCATGGACGAGGGTTTGTGGTTCTTCCTGTATGGAATGCAGGTGTAAGTTTTATAGGATCTTGCTTGTTTTTCCAGTTTCTCCTCCAGGTCTTGAATTTTCTGCTTACTCATTTACTCATTTTTGCTTCCTCAAGCAGCTTTTTCTCTTTCTCCTTCCTGACTGGCTGGCTGTGCTCTGGCATGACTTGTGGCTGCTGGTCTTCGCTAAGGCCCTGTGTGGTTTTAGTCTTGTGTTCCAGGTGAGCATTGACCAAATGCAGGTCAATGACACTTGGCCTCCTTCACAGCTTTTGTTCTTCCAGTTCTTGCCTGTTGACATGTCACCTCACTTGTGATTGGAAGGCTGCATCTTTTCTCAAACCACTCTTTTTTTTCCTGACTCCATTCATTTTACAGAACCATGGCTTGCTGCTCATGGCCTTCATTAAGGCTGTGTGAGGTTCCTGTTGATTTTTCAGTAGTATTGGCTCTACGTGTTCCTTGTTCTCCCTGCCAGGTGTAGTGGTATCTCCCCTCTCTGCTTTGAAAGGAAAAAATTGTCTCTTTTGAACTTTTGTGAATAATATTCTCTCCTGGGAGAGTGATGATATGACTCGTCAGACTTTGTATCTTCTCACCCTGAGATTCAACTGCTTTCTGACTTGTGGCGCACTGGATGCTGGGGAAGTGGTGGGGCGGGGGGGACATGAGTGATGGCAAATGGTACCAGAAAGTTGGGGTATTTACCCACCAGCTCCAGTCTCTCATTGGTTGAGGGATTCTCTGAGGATGTTAACCCTCCAGAACTTGTGACCTCCTCTTGTGTTTGGACACTTTCTTCCCGTCTTTATACCTTTGCCTGTGGCTCTTGAGCTGCTTAGCTGTTAATGAGGCTGTGGATTTAACTGCTTAGAGTTTGACGACATGTCCTATCTTCTGAAGAGTGTGTCTCCTCACTTCAGTGACTTTCATGAAACCAGGGGCCAAGAAAAGTTACAGTGGAGTGGACGTCCCAAGCCCCACTCCTTCATGACCTCAGGCGCCACCTGGTAAGATGACTATTCTCTCCCTTGGGTTGTGTCCAGAACAGTTCACCCCTTCAGCTTCTCTTTTCAGTGTCCTAACAGGAATCCCTGGGGGTGCTCTGTGCCGGCCCTTCCGTCCCTGCCTTGGAGGCGCCTGATGGTGCACCTGAACCTCCAAACGTCCCGGAAGCTGGGGTCCTATGTGAGGGCTTTTATGATTTAAAGAGGAGTTTTGTGGTCAGAAAGCGTTCTTCAGAACTTCACTTTGGTTTTCAGAATTTTATGATTCATTTTATTAATGTTAGAGATTTAGAAACCTTGCTTTTGCTTCACCTTTAATTTGCAGTTTTTGCTCCAACAAATTTTAGCAGTCACTCTTAGGGGGAGTCAGTGAGATTCTGAGTGGCGTTTGGGACAGTCGGTTATGAGAGTACCTCCCCTGCTCATAAACAGCTAAGAGATCCCGGGCTGGGCAGCAGTGCAGACAAGCGTGGTTCTGTTGTTTCCGGGGTTGCTTATTGATAAGCTCCTTTCTTTGCACCCCACTCAAGGCAGGCGGGGTCAGCTTCATGGGATGCGACCTGTGCAGTCACACAGGGCTCCGAGCTTGTGCTAATGCTCTGCTGCCACCATCTTGAAATTCTTAATTTTTGAAGAAGGAATTCTGCATTTTCTTTTAGCATCAGGTCCTACAAATAAGGTAGCTCGTCCCAAACAGTGGTAGTTACAAACTAGAGTGTGTCCAGGAAAGATTAACGAGAGCGGTGAGAAGGAAGAGCCGTGGAAACAGGCCGGGGAGTGAGCAGAGAGACTGTGGAGGAAAGACAAAGGGGCTGCCTTAAAATGAATGAGATAAGAAGGATGAGAGACTAGGCACTTTGTGTGGGATTCACGGAGGCAGAACTAGGGGGCTAATAATAAGGCATCCACCGATGTGATTATTTGCTTAATGCAGCTTCATTGGCCTGCTTTTGCTCTTCATTTTGGCCCCCAGCATGCGGGTAGCATAATACGTGGCCTGTAGTAAATGCCCCCAAAATAGTTGTCAGACACAAGGAAAAACTTTCACAGCTGAGCTGAATGACTGTTGGTGGACTGGGTTTCTTTGACAAGCAGCAAGTTTCCAGTCAGCGGCCCTACTTAAGCAAAAACCAGTGGGTTATTTGGTGTTAACCACTAGTGTGTCTCGTGGGTTTTAAGTTATGTAACGCACTCCCAGAGGGTTTGACCCAGTGGATCACCCTGTGCCTTTTGAAGAACTTTTCTTTTCTAGGCTTCTGGCTCTCCATGCTTGATTCTTTGCATCTCTGCTGGCCTCCTTTTTTCTCCTTCCCCTTCAACCATGGTCTCTGTGGCTCTTCCAACTCATATGCCTTAAAAGTGTCCACTTGCCAAAGTGATGGCATTGTTGGTCCTGCCAACTGCTTTTGCTGCTTTCTACCTTTTTCAACATTATATACAATGCTTCCCACTCGGCCTATACTCCCACCCTTATTCCTGCAGCTGAATGAACAAATGTGCTTGGGTGGCCACTGTGTGTTGGACCCAACCCCATTTGCCTTCCCTGTTCCGTGGAGCTGCTCTCTCCATGGCTGACTCTTCCCCTGCTGCTCACCTGCATGGATTTGCTGGAGAAGACCCCCCAGGGTGAGGTATCTGCAGGCAGGTGATGATGCTGGGAGCCCAGTAGGGCATCTCTGTTTGGTGGCATCTCTAGCCTGGGCAGCTGCCGCTAAGAGCTTGGTGGCAGAGCTCTGGCAGAGCGGTTTGAGCTAATCATATTTCTCAGTTTGTGACAGGTCATTATCCATGATCTATGCAAGGTCCCTCTCATTGATATTTACTGTATTGGAAATTAAAACAGAGACATTTAAAAAATACTTGTTTATTGATTCATTTGAAAACAGCAATGATGTACACATTGCATGTTAACATAAATAAACATCCTAATATTATTAAGAAAATAGTTTTGACCTTGCAGACTCCCTGTCCTAAAGTAAAGTGTTAGTTTGTTCCTGAATATGAAAGAGCATTATGAAGGACAAAAGTTGGAAATTTGTTTTGGTGTATAATACCTGCGTCTGAGAAGAAACGATGAAATGTATTAAAATTTTAGCAAAATTTGTTCACTTTTGGTAGGCTTGCTTCCTTGGCTTACTGATTAATATGATGAGAGATTGTTCCTTGTAGATGGCAGAGATTCTGTGTCTTGCCAGAACACTTTTTGGTGCTTCATGTTAAATCTGTGATGTCCTACGATAGATGATTTTAAAATACCAGCAAAGATCCTCACTTATGAAATAGTTAAGCTTCTTTACAATTGTGTATACTTTTCTGTTTCTCTTATTTGCTTAATATAGGCTTTTTAAAATTAAGATATAATTAAGCCTTTTAGAGAGTACAATTCAGTGAGGCTTTTTTCTTTTAACTCTTCAATTTTTTTTGTGGTAAAATATACATAATAAAACAGCATTTTAACCATTTTTAAATGTATAATTCAGCGGTATTAAGAACAATCACCATGTTATATAACCATCACCTCTGTCTAACTCCAGAGCATTTTTCAAAATGAAACTCCATACACATTAAGCAGTCACTTCTCTGCAACCCAGGTCCCTGGCAACCACTAATCTGTCTCTACGGATTTGCCTATTCTGGACATTGCATACAACGGGAATCAGACAGGTGGTCTTTTTTGTCTGGCTTCTTTCACTTCACATAATATCTTCAAGGCCCATCCATGTTGTATTAACACATATCAGTAGTACATCATTCCTTTTTATGGCCAAAAAATATTCCATTGTATGGATGTGCCACAGTTTGTTTATCCATTTATCAGTTGATAGACATTTGGGTTGTTTCTACTTTTTTGGTTAGTATGAGTAGTATTGCTATGAAAATTTGTTAAGTTTTTGTGGACATACATAATTCTCTTGGGTCTGTTTATTCTTAAATGTTTTCTTATCACTTGATTAAATAGGTAACCTAGGATTGTTTCTCAGGCTTCCATGATCACGTCTTAATCAAGTGTTCGAATCTCCTACAACTCTGTAGATTTTCCCTTCCCAAAATCAGATCGTGCATATAGAAAAGAAGTTAAATGGGAACTTTCAGGATATCTTTTACACCTAAAATGATCTTTGAAATTTCCCAGAGGGCCCCTGGGAAATCTCCAAGATTTGTTCTTTCACCTTATAAAAAGAGAGATGCTAAAAATAACTAGATTTGTGTGATGTGTTGCTGTTGTAAGATTTGGATGAGACGGGCTGTCGGATCAGAAGAGACTCTCTGCCATCCCGTGGTTAAATTGATGCAAGTAAAATGTCATTTATGTAAGTATTTCAGAAATTGTATGTTTAATTTATCAATTGTATGGAGATTTATCATGCCCTCACTGTCCCTGGAGCCCTGGTGGTACAGTGGTTAAAAGATTGGCTACTAACCAAAAGATCGACAGTTCAAATCTACCACCTGCTCCTTGGAAACCTATGGGGTGATTCTGCTCTGTCCCCATAGGGCCGCTATGAGATGGACTCGACTCAATGACACGGGTTCAGGGTTTTGGTTTCACTGTCCCTGGCATTTTTACCCTCAGAGGAAACACTAACCAGAACTCTTATGGGATAATCCTGTACTTTATCCTGGTAGAGAAATTTACTCCCCTCCATTCTGATGTATTAGTTACGGTAATAAATTAACCACAACTATTAAGTCCCTAAGGAGCCCTGGTTGCCCAGTGGTTAAAGCACTCGGCTGCTAACTGAAAGGCTGGCTGTTCAAACCTACTAACCTCTCTGTGGGAGAAAATGTGGCAGTCTGCTTCTGTAAAAATTAAAGCTTTGGAAACCCTATGGGGCAGTTCTACTCTGTCCTAATAGGGTTGCTGTGAGTCGGAATAGACTTGATGGCAACAGGATTAAGTTCCTGCCATCTACAGGTAGATTTCGGCTTACTCTGATGCTTGCCTTAAGATTCTTCAATTAAGAGCCTTCTTTCATTGTGTCTTCAGTGGAAAAGGCCAGTCTCAGAGCCTTGTGGAAAATGATGGTATCAGGTACTTCAAACTATCAACCCTCTAAAGAATAGACTGTTGGGTACGTTTTTGAGCAGTTGTCTTTCAAATCATACCAGTGGACTGAGCCAGGATCTCCAGGACTCTTCAGAAGCAGACAGCTTCATGAGAGCAGACTTCTTATCCAAGCTTGGGTGGAACAAGAATTAATTACATGGGACTGCATGAAGTGACACGGGCATTTCATCATGGTTATCTGTTTAAGGTGTTGTTAATGTTGTTTGAATGTTCTACTTTCTGGCTGTATGAGGAAGCCTTTCTCTGCTTAAGCTCCCTTAACACACAAGACTTTAGCAGACTGTGCTTTTGTAAACTAAAATAAAACATTTTAAAATGAGATTCAATTGTTTTCATTGGTGTGCAGTTGTGCCTCGTTGTGGATTTAATTTGCATTTCTCAGATGGCCAGTGCTGTCAATCATCTTTTATGTGTTTATGTGCCATCCATGTGGTATTTTTTTTTTGTGGTAAAATATATTTTATAAAAACATTTTTCATTTCAACTGTTTTTGCATGTATAGTTCAGTGACATTAATTACATTCTCCATGTTGTGCAACCATCACTGCTATCCATTTCCAAATGTTTTCATCACCCTTAACAGAAACTCAGTATTCCTTAAGTAATACCTCCCCATTACCCACTCCCATCCACCCCTGGTAACCACTCATAATCTTTGGTCTGTATGCATCTGACTATTCTGGATAGTTTATGTAAGTGGGATCTTATGGTATTTGTCCTTTTGTGTCTGACTTATTTCACTCAGCATAATGTTTTCAAAGTTCAGTGTTGTAGCATACATATCAGGACTTCATTTCCAGGAGGTAAGATTTTGAAGGACACTTGCACACCATCCATTCCAAGCATTCCATTCTACAGATGGGAACTTGAGACCCTTAAAGGGATATCTGTGCAAGTTCTTACTGCAGACTGTGGTCTCTGAATGGAAACAAAGGACAGATGTCAGGAGGACTGAACACTCACAGCCAGGTCCTTGGATGGTTTCCAGGATCCCCATCTCTTCAACTCCCTGCCGCACTATAGGATCAGTGTATGCAGGCCAGCTCCTAGGCCATGGTGGAGACAATTTTCCCTTGGGGTCTCTGCCATGTTCAGAGGATTCACGTTCCCTAAGCCGGAGGGAGAGCACCATGCAGGCTCTCATTGAGGTGAGCACCTTCTCTGAGGGGCAGCAAGGGTGAGTAGGACTTCCTGAACTTGAAACCCCTAATTCCTGGGGCAGCCACAGAACATCCACGTGGAGGTAGAGGGGGCACCTGGCACTTCAACTCTAGCAACAACAGTACATGTCATCCCCACAGCTGCCAGTTAGTGACACTTACTTTGTATATAACAAAGATGATCTCAATCCTAGCAAATACATTTTGAGGAAGATGCATTCTTACCCACGTTTCATAATGTGACAGTAACAGAAATATTATGCATTTGCTTGTGTATTTGTTTCCTGTTGTTGCTGTAACAGATCACCATAAACTTGGTTTATGGCTTAAAACACACATTTATTATCTTTCAGTTTTGGAAGTCAGAAGTCTGAAATGGGCCTGACTGGGCTAAAACAAGGTGTCGGCAGGGCTGGTTCCTTCTAGAGGCTCTCAGGAGGAATCTGTTTCTTGCCTTTTCCAGCTCTAGATGCTACCTCCTTCATCTTCAAAGCCAGCAATGGTGGATTGAGTCTCATATCATATCAGTCTGACTCTTCTGCCTCCTACTTCCACATTTAAGGACCCCTGTGATTACTCTGGGCCCACCTGGGTAATCCAGCTAATCACCCTATTTTAAGGTCAGCTGATTAGCAACCTTAATCTCCCTTTGCCACGTGTATTAGTTTCCTAGGACTGCTGTAACAAATTACCACAAACTGGGTCGCTATGAGTCAGGATTGATTTGACGGTAATGGATTTGGTTTTTTCTTGGTTTGGATGGTTTAAAACAATGGAAATTTATTCTTCACAGTTCCAGAGGCTAAAAGAGGAGCAGTCCCTCTCTTTGCCACATAGATGCTCAGATGTGTCACTTGGAGCTTATTAATTTTGAGAATTTGCATTTCTAACAGGGTACTCCAAAACTAAAACCAAACCTGTGCCATTGAGTTGATTCCCACTCATAGTAACCCTATAGAACACAGTAGAACTGCCCCATAGGGTTTCTAAGGAGCAATTGGTGGATTCAGACTGCTGAACTTTTGGTTAGCAGCCATAGCTTTTAACCACTGTGCCACCAGGGCTCCGACAAGCTACAACAAGGTACTAGGCAATGCTAGACTAATGCTGCTGGTTAGGGAGTAGGGACTAATTTTGAGAACCACTAGTAGAGCAGCAGTTCTCAAAATTTATTATACATAAGAATCATCTGGGGATCAGACTGACTCAGCATCTGCACTTTAACAAGATCCCCAGGTGATTCTTATGTATAAAACATAAGTGAAAAGAACCAGTTTGAAGCCCTGGTTAGAACTGGGTTTCTGTCACTTTCCAATCAAAGACCTGACTAATGCATGGATAATACAGTCTGAGTGGCTAATATCCCAGGGTTCTTGGAGCAATTATTATTCCATCATTCCCCGAAAGGTTTCCCAAATTAAGCTCAGGCTCACACCCAGCCTCTTGGCAGTAATGATAAAAGCACCCACTCATTCACTCTTGCATTCATGCTCTGTTGAAAAAACACAGTCACCACCTCAAGGAGCTCCTATTGTCCTTGAGGAGGACTTGGACAAGGAAACAAGTGATCATTTAATTCTCAGCCCTTATGTAGCTCAGCAGCATTTGATACCTTTGATAACTTGCTCCTTCTTGAAACACATTCTTCACTTGTCTTTCAGGAAACCACACCTCGCTGGTTTCTCTCTACCTCGCTGATTACATCCTCTTCTCTTGCAGAGCTGTAATTTTTGGAGGGCCTAGAGATGCTGTCTCAGACATTTCTGTCACTTCCTGGGTAATCTCATTGCATTCCCATGACCTTAAACCCTATCTTTGAACTGATGTTTTACAAATTTATATCTGTAGTCCCAACTTCTTCCAGAACTCCAACTTTATATATTCAGAGCCTGTTGAATATATATATTGTCTGAGTGTTCTGGAATCTTCCATTTGCCCCTCCTCATCACTTTCCACCTTCCCCTAACTTGCCTTCTGTCTGTGAAGGCTAGCCTGTGTGGACTCCATCAACAGGCTCCTGGCCCACTGGTTTTGGGTTGGGTTCAGCAGTGGGGAGCCCTAGAGGAGGATGGGAGAGAAGGAGGGGAGAAGCGGCGGGGGGGCGGGGGGGCATAGTATTCACTTCCCAAAACGTAGTTTCAAGTTGGCTGTGTGCCTTGGACCAAATATTTGACATTTTTTACACAATTCCTTTTGGGTTCTGGTTATCTCTTCCTTTTCTCATTCTTTCAAGCCTGGGATGTGTAACAGCAACTCCACTGTTATTTGTTGTTGTTAGTTGCTGTGTAGTTGGCTATGACTCATGGAAACTTTATATATAACAGAATGGAACACTGTCTAGTCCTACACCATCTTCATGATTGTTGGTATGTTTGAGTCCATTGTTGCAGCCACTGTGTCTGTCCATTGAGGGTTTCCCTCCTTTCGCTGACCCTCTACTTTACCAAACATGATGTCCTTTTCTAGTGACCACTGTACTAGTCTCTATTTACTGTCCCTTATGATCCCACTGTATTTCACCCATATATTTGTAAAAATACTTTTGTAAACAAATTCTCCTTGATTATATAATTTGAGTTTCCTATTGAGACCTCTGCGGAATTAATTGACTGGAAATGGCCCTAGGAAACAGACCCTTAACATTCTGGGACCAGGTTGATCAGTTATTCTAGAAGGGCAGAGATAACCTCTTTGTCAGAGGGAAATGGAACATGGATTATTGATAGCAAGTGGTGGCATCACAATTTCTCAAATTATTACTGGTAGTAGACTAAGATGATATGCACGTAGAGGGTAAAGTTTTGAGATTTCGAGTGGCTGAGGCACTTAGTTTCTATGGCAACAAAAGTGAATTTAAAGATTTTGGAATCATCTGGCTTCTTCTGGCCCTAGAAAGCATAGGGAAAAGGAGAATTAAACTATGAACATACAATTAAGAGCACACATAAAAAACCTGAAGACCTCTAGGAAGGCTTTGAAGGAATCTCTCATCTACAGTGGTTGCAGGGCAGATATGGCTGAGGACCAAGCCTACGTAAAGGTTATAAGGGTTGCGTATTTGCAGAGCCATGTCTCTTACACCAAGGTAAGGGCACTGGTAGGGAAATAGTGGGACCCTAGGATGTATATGGTAGGAACTCTGGAGCAGACACAGACAAAGGAAGAAAATTAAACCCCCAATTTCCTTTCAACCCCCCTTTATCCCAGAGGTAGCCCCTTCTCCCATCCCATCCTATCCCTGGGAACCAGCACTCCTCTCATAAAACTTTTAAATGGCTGCACATGTGTCATCATCTCATCTACAAATGCCAGCCCCTGGTTACTGCACCATCTTTTGTGATTCCCCTACATCCACCTGTACCTTTGTAAATAGTTCCCATGTAAACAAGCCCTCCTCAAATTATCCTAATGTGAATGTTCCATCTATTTTCTCTTGGAAACCCAACAGATACACCAAATACCAGGCAGCATGTCCAAAATCCTGATTCTCCACCACCCTCTCCCAGTCTTCCCATCTCAGTGATGGCACCTACTATGCACCCAGTTGCTCAGGCCAATAGCCTTGGAATTCTTCTTGACTCCTGTCTTTCTCCCTTATGCATCTTTCATAATTCCTTAGTGAGTCTTTTTAACTCTTAAAAATAGATCCAGAATCTAATATTTAATATAACTTCCTCGGCTACTTCCCTGGTCCATGTCAACAACACTTCTTTTTTTTCATGAAACAGTACGTATATTGTTTTATGACATTTGTTAACAACCCCTTGACATGTCAGTATGCTCCCTTCTCCACCCTGGGTTCCCTATTACCAGCTTTCCTGTCTCTTCCTGCTTTCTAGTCCTTGTCCCTGGGCTGGTGTACCCCTTTAGTCTCGTTTTGTCCTATGGGCCTGTCTAATCTTTGGCTAAAAGGTGAACCTCTGGAGTGAGTTCATTACTGAGCTAAAAGGGTATCCGGGGCCATACTCTCAGGGTTTCTCCAGTCTCTGTCAGATCAGTAAGTCTGGTCTTTTTCTGAGTTAGAATTTTGTTCTACATTTTTCTCCAACTCTGTCCAAGATCCTCTGTTGCGATCCCTGTCAGATCAATCAGTGGTGGTAGCCGGGCACCATCTAGTTGTACTGGACTCAGTCTGGTGGAGGCTGTGGTAGTTGTAGTCTATTAGTCCTTTGGACTGATCTTTCCCTTGTATCTTTAGTTTTCTTCATTTTTCCTTGTTCCTGAAGGGGTGCGACCAGTGGAGTATCTTAGATGGCCACTCAGGCTTATAAGACCCCGGAAGCTACTCACCAAAGTAGAATGTAGAACATTTTTTTTTATAAACTATGTTATGCCAATTGAGCTAGATGTTCCCTGAGACCATGGTCACCATAGCCCTCATCCCAGTAATTCGGTCTCTCAGGGAGCATGAATTTGTCTGTGAGCCTCCATAACCTTATCCTGAACAAGTTGTGCTAGCTTCCCCAGTATTGTGTGCTGTCTTAACCTTCACCAAAGTTACCACTTATCTGTTGTCTATTTAGTTAAACAACACTTCTTAACTGTACTAGTGCATCAGCCTCTTACCTGGTTTCTCTGCTCCTCTCTTGTCTTCTATAGTTTAGTGTCTACACAGGAGCCAGAGTGACTTAATAAGTCGAATTGTGTTGCTCCTCATTGACTTTCCTTGACACTTATAATGAATTCCAAAGTCCTTTTTATTATGGTCTATAAGGTACGACATGACCTGCTCTCACCTATTTCTCCAACCTCATCTATGGTTCACCCCCTCTTTTATTCTGGTGTAGCCCCAGTCACCTCCTTCCTAAGCAGTCCATGAACCCTTCCCTTTGGAGCCTTTGAACTTGCTATTTCCTCTGTGTGGACTTTTTCCTCCCAGATAGCTAAGGCCCACTCTTTGACTTCTTTCAGGTCTCTGTCTGAACAGCACCTTTTCAGAGAATCCAAAATAATGCTCCCCCCTTTCTGACCCCTTTCCCTGTTTAACTTTTTTTTTTTTTAGAGCACATATCACTACATTATGTATATTTTGATTTATATGTTTATTGTGTCTTCTACCTTAGAGTATCAACTCCATGAGGGTGCACAATAAATATTTGATATTGAATGAAAACAATGCAACAGTACAGGGTGCCCATGGGTGTGGCACTCAACTAGCCACTGGGAAGCCAGGGAAGGATTCCCAGTTGTTGTTGGGTGCTGTCAACAACTCATAGTGACCCTATGTACAACAGAACGAAACACTGCCCAGTCTTCCGCCATCATCACAATCGCTGTTATGCTTGAGCCCACTGGTGGAGCCACTGTGTCAATCCATCTCATTGAGGGTCTTCCTCTTTTTTGCTGACCCTCTACTTTACCAAGTGTGATGTCCTTCTCCAGGGACTGGGCCCTCCTGGTAACATGTCCAAAGCATGTGAGATGAGGTCTCACCATCCTTGCCTCTAAGGACCATTCTGGCTGTACTTCTTCCAAAACAGATTTGTTTGTTCTTCTGGCAGCCCATGGTATATTCAACATTATTTGCCAACACCATAATTCAAAGGCATCTGTTCTTCTTCGGTCTTCCATATTCATTGTCCAGCTTTCACGTGCATATGAGGCAATTGAAAACATCATGGCTTGGGTTAGGCGAACTTTAGTCCTTAAAGTGACATCTTTGCTTTTTAACACTTTAAAGGGTTCTTTTGCAGCAGATTTGCCCAGTGCAATGCGTTGTGTGATTTCTTGATGGCTTCTTCTGTGGATGTTGATTGTGGATCCAAGTAAAATGAAATCCTTGACAACTTCAGTCTTTTCTCTGTTTATCATGATGTTGCTTATTGGTCCATTTGTGAGGAGTTTTGTTTTCTTTATTTTGAGGTGTAATGCATTCTGAAGGCTGTAGTCTTTGATCTTCATCAGTAAGTGCTTCAAGTCCTTTTCACTTTCAGCAGGCAAAGTTGTGTTATCTGCATATCGAAGGTTGTTAATGAGTCTTCCACCAATCATGATGCCCCATTCTTCTTCATGTAGTCCAGCTTCTTGGATTTTTTGTTCAGCATAAGGATAGAATAAGTATGGTGAAAGTATACAACTCTGACGCACACCTTTCCTGGTTTTAAACCACTCAGTATCCTCTTGCCCTGTTTGAATGACTGCCTCTTGGTCTATTTACAGGTTCCTCAGGAGCACAATTAACTGTTCTGGAATTCCCATTCTTCACAATGTTATCCATAATTTGTTATGATCCACACAGTCCAATGCCTTTGCACAGTCAATAAAACACAAGTAAACATCTTTCTGGTATTCTCTGCTTTCAGCCAAGATCCATTTGACATCAGCAATGATATCCCTTATTCCACGTTCTCTTCTGAACCAGGCTTGAATTTCTGGCAGTTCCCTGTAAATGTACTGCTGCAACAGTATGATCTTCAGCAAAATTTTTGAATAATCTTCAGCAAAATTTTACTTGTGTATAATATTAATGATATTGTTTGATAAATTTCTGCACTCTGTTGGATCACCTTTCTTTGGAATGGGCACACATATGGATCTCTTCCAACCGGTTGGCCAAGTAGCTGTCTTCCAAATTTCTTGCCATAGACAAGTGAGCACTTCCAGCGCTGCATCCGTTTGTTGAAACGTCTCAATTGGTATTCCATCAATTCCTGGAGCCTTGATTTTCGCCAATGTCTTCAACGCAGCTTAGACTTCTTCCTTCAGTACCATCAGTTCTTGATCATGTGCTACCTCCTGAAATGGCTGAACATCAACCAGTTCTTTTTGGTACAGAGACTCTGTGTATTCTTTCCATCTTCTTTTGATGCTTCCTGCCTTGTTACAGTATTTTGTCCATAGAATCCTTCAATATTGCAACTCGAAGCTTGAATTGTTTCTTCAGTTTTTCAGCTTGAGAAAATGCCAGATGCATTCTTCCCTTTTGGTTTCCCAACTCCAGGTCTTTGTACATTTTATTATAAAACTTTGTCTTCTTGAGCCACCCTATGAAATCGTTTATTCAGCTTTCTTACCTCATCATTTCTTCCCTCTGCTTTAGCTATTCTATGTTCAAGAGCAAGCTTCAGAGTGTCTTCTGACATCTATTTTGGTCTTTTTCTTCTTGTCTTTTCAATGACCTCTTGCTGTCTTCATGTATGATATCCTTGATGTCATTCCACAGCTTTTCCAAGGAAAAGTGCCAGTAATCCATTTGGTACCACTGTCAAGGGGGGGGTCTATGAATCACTCATTGACTGGTAGGATTTTTCCTCTGAAGGCTTGTGTTTGCAGTTCCAGAAGCAGATAAGCCTGCTCACAGGCTCCTAATACACCTGTGAATTAGGCAGTAACAAAAGCTGGTATTCATGAGGGAGAAAGAAAAGGCTAAAATAATCACAGATGCCACCCCATGTTCCCAGTTACTCCAGTGCCTATTCACTGGCATGGTCTCCTTGACACATGAGAGTCTGAAGAAATCACTAATGATGGCATTGTGCTTGTCTGTGGAATTGCTTTCCTCCCTCCTTTTGTCCCAATGAACAAAACACAGCTACCTGTTCTCAGAATGAGCTAAACGAGCTCATTAAAAAGGACCAAGTCTTCTTGGGCACATAAGTCTCCCTGCTCCTCTGACAGGAAATCATGCCTGGGAGAAAGGACTCCAGCAAACCTGGGTCTAAGAAGCTTCACCCGGTTAGAGAAGGGCCCATCTCTGCCCCAGTAGGAATCACAAACCATGGCAACTGCTCACTCGTCTTGCCTTGGGAGGCTTTGCCCTGAAGCATAGAAAGAGCAGCGTGTGTCTTGGAGGGTCAGGGTAAAACCCCTCAGACTGGGGGGCTGGACACTAATTGAAGACCACGGATGAAATGACCTGTTGGTCTCCTAGCCTGTGGGGACTGTGCTTAGTGGAGAAGAGATACCCTTTCAAGCTAGCTTAAGTAAACAGGGATTTGTTGTAGAATACGCAGGGATTGCAGGGAAATCGGTATCAGAAGTGAGCAGAGTCACATGGGGGCTGGGATTCTGTCAGATGGCTTCTTTCTGTGTCTGTCTCACACACATACAGTTGATGTCTCTCTGTTTCTCTGTCTCTGTCACTCATTCTTTCTCCCTCTTTCTCACTTTCTCTTTCACTCACATTATCTCGTCTCTCTGCCTCTGTCACTCTCTCCTCCCATCTCTCCTTTCTTCTCCCTCCCTCACTGGCTTTTGGCTTCCTGTCTGTGTTTTTCTCTGCACATCTTCACTATTATCTGACTAGCTTCCTCTTCGAGGATCTTAGTGTCTGCTACTCCCAGCACCAGTTTGGGCCTGGCTTTCAGTTGCCATGGTGCCATCTTAGTCCCCAGAGCCATGTTAACACACAGCTTCAATGTCACACCTCTGCCTCACAGCCCCGGGTATCAATCCCAAATTCCAGGAGAATCTTATTGTCTACTCTTGGCCTGGTCAGCTGTATCAGGGGAACAGCAGTCAGGTGGTTGACTGGGCTGCATCGTCCAGTCTGTTAGCAGGGTGGGTTCCTTCAGAAAGGGGTGTGGCCAGGAAAGAAATGAGGGCTATATCTGATTCACGTGGCCAGAACCCTTGGTGGTCTACTGCTCCAGACGGGCTCCTGGATATCAGATAGAGAGGGACATTTCCAAAGGTGATTTTGGAATCAGACAAGCCTGCATTTGAGTCTTAGCCCTGTCACTTAGAAGTTGTATCACCTTGAACAAGTTATTTAATGTGTTGGAACCTTAGTTTCTTCATCTGTAAAATAGTATCCATCTCATATGATTGTTTTAAAGGGGTAATGTGTAAAAGTACATTTGTAGACATTCAATGAATCATAGTATAAAAAAAATTAGTTCCCTCTCTATTTTAGGATCTCAAAGAGCTCTGTAGAACCAAAGGTTGAGCTAGCTCTGTACCAAAGGCCATCGGGTCAGTTGTTGTGGGAGAAGAGAAGTTCAGTTCATGGTGGTCTAGAACTCCTGGCTGGAGCTCCCCCTGGCTCTGTGGAGATCACCTAGTCCCACCATCACTATACCCACTGGTATCCCTACTACAGAGGGAGGCTGAATGGGGACTCAGTCTGCTGGATTCACACGCTGGCTCTTCCACCAACTGACCACCAAACCCGGGGTTCATATCAGTCGCCACTGACTCCGACTCATGGTGACCCCATGTATCAGAGTAGAACTGTGCTCCATAGGGTTTTCAATTGCTGATTTTTCAGAAGTAGATTGCCAGGGCTTCCAAGCTTTCAGTTAGTAGCCAAATGGGAACCAGCCAAGTGCGATTAACCATTTGCTCCACCCAGGGACTCCGGGGCTCATACTCAACCTTTTTAGTCTTCATTTTCCTTAGCTGTACAGTGGAGACAATCACAACACCTTTCTCAAAGGATTAACAGAGATACTCCATGTAAACTGTTCAGCACAATACCTGAAACTTAGCTTTCAGTGAATTGGTAACTGTTGCTATAATCTTGGAGATGCAGAAACAAACATGGAATAAGTGACTTAGGTTGGTGAAGAGGCAGGCAGTGAACTGGGAGTGAAAGCCATAGAGACCTGGGGTCCTCTGCCTCTGCTTCTAGTGACTGTATCCCAGTTGGGTGGTCCTGGCCCCCTCCCCCACCCACATGAGAACAGGCCCTGTCTTTGTCAAGAAGAGCTGTTAACTGCAGAGAGAAATTGACCATTCAGCAAGCACTGGGTGAGATTCCACAGCAGAACTTTGTCACTTTATTGTGTGTAAACTCTTCTTTGGTAAACAAGAAGACAAGAAACTGAAAGAGAACAGGAGCACACCAAATAAAGAAGGCAAGTTAAGGGCCAGTGCCCTCCACAAACAGGAACTCTGAGACAACAGCTACACCATTAGCAAGGTGGTTGATGGAACTGGGAAGTTTAAGATGGGTGGTGGCATGGGGGAAGGGCAGAGGGGGGTGAGAGGGAAGAATCCACTCTGTTGGACATAGAAGCCTAAATCATACAGTGAATGAGCTCATGCATCACAGAGAAGAAGGCTAGGGAATCTCCACCCGTGCCCCACCCACCTCCCATGCAGTTGATGATCCAGGCTGCAGGCTGAGCAGTATGTCTGGTCAGGAAAGGGTCAGAGGTGCTCAAAGGAGGCCCATTGGTGGTCCATCCTCCATCTCTCCTTTCCTGCTCTGCTGGCTAGCATGTGTGGGTTGCAGGGGGGTGGGGCACTCAAAATCTCTGGGTGTGGGCAGTGTTAGGACAGCAGGGGAAGGATTTGGGAAGGCGGAGAAACAGCCTCTTTCCCCCATTTACACGGGGGGCTCACTGCAGAGCACAATCTCCAGGTCCTTGCGGTAGAGCTTCCCCGCCTCAGCCAAGGACATGACACTCTTCCTGTAGTTGGTGAGCTCTTGGATGTTCATTTCCTAGGAGACATAGAGAGAGAGGTGCTCAGTGGATGGCCCCAGCAACACATTCAGACACCTGCCTGAACCTCTCTCTCCTGCCACCCCAGTGTATATGGTTTAGAGTGATACAAAGCATGGGCCTTAGAATTAGACCTGGGTTAAAACTGTCTCTGTCACTTAACTGGCTGCATTGCCTTGGGCAAAGTAGTCAGCCTTTCTGAGACTCAGCTGCCTCACCCGTAAAATGGGTACACTAATAGTACCTGGAAACCCTGGTGGCATAGTGGTTAAGAGCTACAGCTGCTAACTGAAAGGTCAGCAGTTTGAATCTACCAGGCGCTCCCTGGAAACTCTATGGGGCAGTTCTACTCTGTCCAATAGGGTTGCTAGGAGTTGGAATTGACTTGATGGCAATGAGTTTGGTTTTTTTTTAAATTTTTTTTAATAGTACCTACCTCATGGAGGTGTTATGAGGAGTAGATGAGGGAACGAATGAAACAACACTTAGCACAATGCCTAACACATAGCAAGTACTCCAAAAATGGTAGCTATTGTGATGATAGTCATTATCTATGCATAACTTGTGTAAATTCCTCTACTTCATTTGGTCTCAATTTATTGAAAGCCAATTTGGGTCCCTGCAGGTGATGAGAGAATGCCAGAGGAGGTCCCTGGTCTTGTCTCTAGGCTCCCCGGTCCATACTGCCCTAAGCCTCATCTATCTAAACAAGGAATTCTAAATCTTGTCTCCTCTGGCAACAGAGCTCACCAGCCTGCTTCTTGCTCACTGGCTTCCTGTGGCCTTCAGAGGCTGGGTATACTAAGGTGACCCATGAACAATATGCCCATGTCTCAGTTTAAAATGGAGGCCAATGTTAAACAGAACACCAACACTCGATATGCCTTATGTTAAATATATGCTTTACAATAATTGCTTTGGATATAAATAGCCAATAGGTCTGAAATATAGCAAAGTCATCATCAGCATTGGGAAATCACTTAAACAACTATCTTTTTCTCCTGCCTTCCTCCCTCCATCCCTCCCTCCTTCCTGGTCTCCTTCCCTCCCTTTTCTTCTCCTCTCTTCCTTTTGGTATTGAAAACATTGACAGGTCATGTACTCAGTATCTAAAGGATCGGTTTTTAAAACACTTCCGCTTCTAGGCTGCTGGGTCATTATCCCTACTTTGCTAATGAGAAAACTGAGGTATAAAGACGAAGGTGTTCACTGAAGGACTGGTCCAACTCATAGCCATAAATAGCCTTAGTCCCTTGAGTCTTGAAGTCTAATTATCTACGTGGTTCACCTGTCCTCAGTCACCTCTTTCTGTGCTCAGAGGTGAATTTTTCTTTGCTTTGAAATATCCACTCATACTACTGATTTCTGGTTTTGTGCCATCACTCAGTCCAAGGGCATTTTGAAAAGATCCTTTCGGGGGGCATCTTCCCTAAAGTCATGAAGTCCATATCACTGGGGTGGGCCTGAGCTTCCTGCAACTCAATTTGCACAATTTCTTCCCAGTTTGGCCTGCATGAATTAAGAGTCAAGAGGGACCCCATGTGTCAACCTCAAGCTTGAGAAAACTCCCCACAGTGCAGTTAGGCAAAAGAAGCTTCGCATCATGGAGAGAGGGAGTGGCTTACTTTCTGTGTCTAGAAGTTTTGCTTGAAGCTGGAGAAAGCTTTAGTGAGTTGCAGGTGCCTTAAGAGTGCTAAGAAATATTGACATTTGATCCCATCAGCCCGTCCTTCCAAGGGCCTCAAACATCAACTGCTGCAGAAACTTTATCACACTCGATGCAGACACCATCAAAATGGAATGTGTGTCTGCCACGTGAGTTCACCCTAAATGCCTTTCAGTTCCCAACACAGGTATTGTTATTTACAGACAAGTAGCTCTCTCTTTCTCCTGATTCATCCTCTCAATTCCCAGGTAAACAAAATTAATATCCTGTTCTCTAACCTTCATAGAGTTTCTTCCAAATCCCAGTACCCGAACCATTATTTTTGTTTCCACATCTGGAGTCAACCTTTGCACCTACATGAGGTGTCCTTTGTGTTAAGCAAGAAAGAGCCTAGTTAGTTGATGACCGTGAACTTCGGGTCACTCCAGAGATTAAATGCCATGCCTTCAGGGTTTATTGGCCTCTGGTGGAAGGCAGAACCATATGAAGAATAATTATGCCTCCTTAATGTAGTCACAGTTAAAGATATTCTCCATTATGGTGCCTAACATTCTTGGACACATAAAGCTGTATGAATAATTTTATAGAGTTTGGTGCCAGGAAAAATTTTGCCAAGTTCAAACACTGTGGCAAATACTTCTTTTTTCCCAGGAAGTATTTGTTTACTTATAGTTTATTTTCTGCCTCTTTCAAAAAGCAATTTTAAGTAACATGAAGAAAAATAAATAAATAAAATAAATGAAGAATGATACTTAGGATAAAGATAAAGAGCTCAGAAAGCACTTGGAAAGGAAGATGAATAGACCCAGAGGCTGCAATGAATTTATTCCTGAAATTGAGCATTAAATTTAGCTCTTGCCTGGCAGCCAAGGCAGTTAGGCAGTGCAAGGAATTATAGAGCTTTCATTGTCTAATTAAAGAAAGCAGACAAAACCATTTGTTCAGGCATTTTCCTGGAGTGAAGGAAGTTGGCTGCAAACTTGGTTCCTATCCCTCCCTGACCCCTCCCACCGGTGCACCAAGATGAGCCCACTTGAGGGTCTACAGAGGATGTCAGAGGCAACATGAGGGGAAAAGTGATGAAGTTCAGTACTCCGCCTTTTCCTCGAGAGGAACAAACATTTTGGTGGCTCCTTTTAACCCTTCTCCAGCTCCAGATTCTGCAGCTAGCCAATTCAGAATAGCCCTCCCCTCCTACTGGCCCCTTGCTCTCCTTTTTTTATTGGCAGTTTGGTTGATGATCCCATGAGATGCACCATGTTAAAACTGCCACTGCCTTATGGCTGATCAAGGAGCCCTGGTGGTGCAGTGGTTAAAGCACTAGGCTGCCAACCATAAGGTCAGCAGTTCGAACCCACCAGTGGCTCCTCTGGAGTAAGATGCAGCGGTCTGCTTTCGTAAAGATTACAGGATTGAAAACCCTATGGGGCAGTTCTACTCTGAGTATGAGTCGGGATTGACCCGTGGGCAGTGGTTTGGGTATGGCTGATCAGAGGGGAGCAAGCTGCAGTTCCAGGGCATTCCTCTCCACCTCCTCCCTTCCCTGAAGACATTGCCCAGTCCCCTGGGCCAAGTCGCTCACCTTCTTGTTTTTCTCATACAGATCCTTCAAAAGGGCATCCAGCTCATTCTCGTCAATGTAGCCACTTCCGTCCTGGTGATGGGGAACAGAGAATGAGCACAGAGCTCTGAAACTCAGACCCAGTGACCCTGACCTTACTCCTTGCTTCCACCCACCCATCCCAGGAAGGTCTAAATGTCCAACTTTCCCATTACTATGTACAAAAGGAGGTATTCAGACTGTGTGGTGTTAAAATAATGCATCACTGCTGTCTACAGTAGTTGACACAGCAACAAGAAAAACTGTTCTTTTGGTAGCCTCTAGTTCGTGTCTTTCACTTGCATTGAAAATGTAAATTAATTTAAGAAGCATTTAGCTAACTCCCTGAATGCTGCATCCGCAATAAGATGTCAGGGTGAACACAGGTGCTCTTTAAAGTTTACCCCCTACCCTTTGGTTATAAAAAACATCTCCCACCATAAGAGTCACCTGAGCAGGGATGGGTAAGGAAAGGGTGGAGGAGTGGGTAAGGAGGTCAGCTTTCTCCCAACTTCCTAGAAAAACTGGCTGTAGTACAAAATTATGACTGGCACCAGGGGAGTAGTACTAAGCGCCTCCGTCCTTCTGCCCCAAACAACATAATCACACCCTGGTCCCAAGCATAACCATCTTCCTCTTTTACCGATTCTTTGCTGTATTTTTCAGAAACCAAAACCTTGGGCTCCAAGGTGATGGGTCACGGATCATAAATGACATTTATCTTCTTACATAGCATAAGATGCTGCAGGGAAGGGACAGGAGGAAGCCACATGGCCCAAGCTACCCCTCTGACCACTGATCCCTTCCTACTGATGAAGTTGACCCATTCTGGCTGGGGTCTCCCCTGTCTTGAAGCCTCCAGCATGTCCCATCTGCAGTGTCCTCCCTCTTACCTTGTCATAAAATGTGAAGATCGCATTGAACTCCTTTGAGGTCAGCTTCATGCCCTGTAAGGACCAAGGTAGTTAAGAGAGAAGGAAAGGCACTGAATGTGTTTGTGATTATGGTGGATTTAGGGGTGTGTGTGGAAGGGCAAAGTTCAGTGGGATGAGGGGAAGGGAAAAAGAAGAGGAAAGCAAAGTGGGTCTTTTACCTGAAATTTAAGCAGGAAGTTTTCCTGAACAGGCAAGAGTCTGGAAAGGAAATGATGGAGCAGAGATTAGGTGGCAGAGTGCAGGCAAGAGCAGCTCAGACCTGGTGGGGATGCAGAGGCAGGCTCTGTAGTTTATACAAAGCTCTCGGAGCACTTAATAATTAGGAGTTCACAGAAAGTTCAAAAAAGAGGGAAACAGACAAATTGAGGTGTTGAAATTCACAATTCTATCTAGCTTTGTCTTGAGTTTCTTGACACCTGACCTGGCCCTTTGCCCACTCATTGATTTCAGAAATGGGGACAGTAGCACAGGAATGATAGCAGGAATCTTGTTAAAAGTGACAGTGGAGGTGTCAGCAGGTGCTTACCGGGACATCTCTGAGAGGCCCAATTTGCCATCCCCATTCAAGTCAAACATCCTTAGCTGTTGGGGACAGAAAGAGGTGTCTGGGTTATTTGCTTTGACCTTACATGTAGGGCTTTGACCTACCACCCCCTTAGTGGAGAGGAGAGGAAGGAGGATGGGGGAGAGTTCTCATGGTCTCTTCTGAGGTCACCTGGAGGTCAGGGACCACCATGGTCGAAGTCAGTCACTGGGGGAAACAGTGGGACTCGGTTACTGCTGCTTTCTCCCCGTTTCTGGGAGGGGGCAGCAGAGGCACAGCAGGCCAGCGCCAAAGGCTCACTCTCTCCAAGTTCATCTTCTCCTAGAGCTACAGAGGTTGTCATGGAAACAGATGCTCCCCAGTCTCACCCTGGCTTGGGAATTAGCTCAGTGGGGATCTCAGAAAGAAGGGGTATAGGGTCATGAACCAGCATCCCTCTTTACTAGCTGCCATCATGAGTCACCTGCACCTGTGGGGAGGAGGGGCACTTATGTCCACTCACTATGGTCTGGGTGTACTCTTGGAGCTTGGGTTCATCATAAGGCCGGTTTGCCTTCTTCAGCAGGTCTGACAGGAATCCCTGGAATACAAAAGGCCTCTTTCAGAGCTCACGAATCCTTCATTCATTCCCTCATTCACTTACTTATTTCCTGAGGTCTACCACCACTATAGCTCATAATTCTCTAACCCCTTGATACTTGTGGAGTGACCTTGAAGCCCTAGAGGTGGCTCTGAGTACAACTTCACCCCACTGGAGAGATGGTAGAGACTGGCTCTGCCTCCCCATAAGCGCAGCACGCAGAGGTAGGGCTAAGCAGTGTCTGAGGATTACTGGTTGGTCAGAGGAATTTGAGGGTATACGTACAGGCCTGAAGGACAACAAACTACAATCAGCTGGAAGTGCCTCAGGCTTGCCTGTCCTAAGCACTCATATGCAAGAGTGTGGTTTGAGTGAACTCTATGGCCCTATAGCTCCATGTTACTGATTTCACATGGCTGCCCGGAAGAAGTTCAACAATTCAGAGCCAGGCCTGGGTGTTCCTGAGCAGACTGCAAACCCATATTTCGCACCCAACTTCTCCCTCCTTAGGTTCCTTAAACCTACTGCCATTCTGGCCTTAGTCCCATTCTCCCTGCCCGCCACACCCTTCCCAAGACCCATCCTACCTTGAGCTCATTGGCTTCAATGTAGCCACTTCTGTCTGTGTCATACTTTCGCCAAGCCTGCAATGGGAATGCCAATCTTTTTGCAAAGACATATCAGCGTCTATATTCCTTCCTTCCATTTCCCTTTAGTGTTCCAGGGCAGGTCTTGGTATTTAAGAATTAGAAAGGGGTGGGGGATGTGAAGATGGTCTAATCCAATCCCTTCATGTCACAGATGAGGAAGTAAAGTGTCTTGGCCAAGGTCACATAGAGAAGGAGGAAAACTGCTGGGACTAGAATCAAGGCATCCTTACTCTAACTTGCTCCAGGAATGGGTCTCTTTTGGATCATCTTGTAACCAGGGGTGAGGTTTTCTAAGATTCAACAGGCAGTTTCCACCAGGGCTAGAACAAGGATCTGGTGGTTCTGATTTTTGCTGAGGCTAAATGAGGTGTTCTTTCATTGCTCAGGAAACTTCTGTTACTCTGGGTGGGGGCTGATAGGCAAGGGGAAGAACCCTCTGGAAGGGGAAGGAATGGACTTTGGTTATTCTTCATTGTACTCCCCCCTTCATCCTGTTGCATATGGTTGCACATCTCAGGGTGAGGCAGAATTGGCAGTGTAATCAGATTTTTTGACTTCCCCAAAGCCACTCCCCCACCTTTCTAATAAAAAAATCCCATCTCCCAGTCTCCCCCTCTCAATCTATATGGTTCAAGGGGAGTTGACACATCTCCAGAGATAGACATGTGACCTAGGCCTGGCCAATCAGATCCCTTCCTGGATCCCACCCACACTGGTTTTGGGACCTGATCGGAGTCCCAATTATTTGGTGCATGCATTTGATCCCTGTAAGGAACCAGGACACAGTCTGCTGACCACTGCATCTGGAGGATCAAAGAGAAATCAGAGTTTCAGCAGGTGATATGGTTTTGATTGCCTCCTTCCTCTCTTCTGGCTGTGTCTGAGTAAGAGCAGATATTACACAGGAGAAAGAAGGAAAAATAGTCTAAAAATGTCCACAAATGCTCCAACACACTCCTCTTCAAAAAGTGGAGTATAAGTTCTCCCTCCTTAAATGTGGGCTAGACTTAGTGACTCGTTTCTAATGAATAGAATGTGACAGTGTGTTACCTCCGAGGCTCAGTCATAAGCGGCATTGCAGCTTCATTCTTGCTCTCTCTTGAATCACTCACTCTGGAGGAAGCCAACTGCCATGTTGTGAGAATGCTCAAGCAGCCTATGCATAGGCCCACGTTGGAGCAACTAAGCTGTCCTGCCAATAGCCAGCAAGGAGTTGAGGCCTCTTGCCGACAGCCATGTGAGTGAGCCATCTTGGAAGTGTACCTTCTGGCCCTAGTCAAGCCTTCGGATGACTGCAGCCCAGCTGACATCTTGACTGCAATCTCATGAGAGACCCTGAGCCAAAACCACCATCTAAGATGTTCCTGAATTCCTGACCCACAGAAACTGTGAGAAAATAAATGTGTGTTTTTAAGCTGCTAAATTTGATGTGGTTTTTTATGTAGCAATAGGTACCCAATACAATGGTCCTGAGAAAATATGGTCCTCTATACAGCTGCCTTGAGACCTCAGCTGTTTCCCCAAACCATTTGGTGCAGGGAAGGGAATGCCACTGGGGGTGCTGCCTGTATTTGTGGCAAAGAGGCCCAGGGAACCGCATTCCCTAAATCTTTGGTCTATTTTAGTGCCTAACCATATTACTTAGATTTTTCTTTCAAGATTTGTTCCTTTGACTTTTTTGCCCAAACTGCATACCTGGACACCAGCAACATTTAATTTTCTGAGAGTCAGTAAGCACTAATCCTTTTCCTGCATTTTATTCCTTCCTCCTCCACTTCTTCATACCACATCCCTGTTTTATTGCCAGGAGTGTGAGAGTTTATGGTCATTTTAGATCTTTCTTCCACACCAGCAAACAAGACTGTGGAAAGCTCTTGGTAAAGTAGGGCCAGAGCTCAGGAAATTTGGCCCTGATTTTCTTTCAGGTATGAGACAAGAGAAAATTCTAGCAAAAGGGTAGGCAAATACCAAATATAGATGGTATTTGATTAGAGGAGTGTCTTTTCTCCGGTGAAAAAATGCTTTGGTGTCCATTACAATCCTCCGTCCCTCACCCAGAAAGCACACCTTTAGAAAAGTACCAAGTGCTGGGAGACAGATGTGCAGGAAGAGATATGCGGGAGGAAGAGGGGTGGGAGAGAGGGAGCAGAGAGAGAGCGCTGTTCTTTACTTCTCTTTAAGCATCTTGGCCCCTGCAGGCTATTGTCACTCTCATTTTCTAAACCAGCTGTGGAACAGATATCAGTCTTTGGCTGCCCCACATCAGGAAAAGAGGGGTCAGGCATATCACTCCCTTTCCTATAGACAGAAAAACAGACACAGTAGTACCCTGACAAGTTATAAGTCTATGCAGGGCCCTCCCTCCCCACTACCTCCACCCAAGAGAGACAAGAGAAGAAACAAGAATGGAGTCAGAATATCAATGACCAGTTTATGGAATCTTGCCATCTTGTAAAAAACTGGAGAAAATCATTTAAAGCACCTTAAAATTAAAATCCATATCTGATGCTTAGCTGCCGTTTAAAAAAGGGCTCTTCTGTCCTGAGGGATGGTTATTTCTAACTGACTTTCTATCCATGAGGGAGAACTCACTGCCATGTGGGTTTCTGGGCTACGCTTCAGACAGTGAGTCACGGAGAGGGAATTACCGGTGGCTGGAAATGGATTTAACACAACAGAATGACAACACCAGTCACGTGGAAGGCCAGTCATTATTTATCACAGCAGGCAGTGTGTGTGATGGGTATGGGTTGAGTTTCACTCTGAGGAACACAAACACTGAATAGCTAAGGTGGAGAGTCCCAGAAAAATAGCAAGAAATAATTGGTAGTTTGCTTGACATCAGGATTAATGTATATGGCATATGAAATTGCTTGACATCAGGATTAATGTATATGGCATATGAAATTGCCATATTTATAAGTCAAAACTGGTTGGATATAGGCAATTTCATATGGTTCAACTAATACTATCTGGTTGAAGAAGGACATGGTGAATATTACTCAAAAGACACTTGAAATTGGATGTTGTATTTCACATGAGGATCTCAAAAAATTTATACTGCAAGGATGGTAATGCTCATTTTAAAGGGGGACCCTGAAGCACAGACCACAGTTAAAGATCAAGCCTGGAAGGTGTTGGAAACTGGAATTCTCACTGGGCATTCCCAGTGAGAATAATGTGTACATTATTCCTTCTTTTCTTTACGGCAGTGTGGTAAAGGAGAACGTGGTGTCCGCAGAACTCTGGCTACCTCAGGCAGCATTTCCCCCAAGCATACTCCTTGGAACTCTGACTTTGAGGGACACTAATGTTATTGAGTCCCTGGGTGGTACAAATGGTTAACGCGCTTGGCTGCTAACAAAAAGGTTGGAAGTTGGAGTCTACCCAGAGGTGCTTTAGAAGAAAGGCCTGGTGATCTACTTCCAAAAAAACCACATTGAAAACCCTACAGAGCACAGTCCTACTGTGACACACACAGAATTGCCATGAGTTGGAATCAACTGGACAGCAACTGGTAGTGCTATTGAACGAGAAGAAAATATGGGAGATACTGCAGCCAAGCTAAGTGAAACAGGTTTCTTTACTGCAGGATTTCTCAGAGCCTGTAATATACAAATGTCTATGACAAATCCCCAAAAGGGAGATAGTGTGTATACAGCATGTCCTATGTACTCGCCTCAAGCTTCCTTCTTACCTTACTTTCCATACTTTAATGTGCACACAGATCACCTGGGCTCTTGCTAAAATGCAGATTCTGATTTGGTAGATCAGGGGTGCTATATATCTCTAACAAGTTCTCAGGAGATGCTGATGCTACTGGTCCATAGACCAGACTTGGAGTAGCAGAGTTCTAAAAGGTTAGTGTCTCCCAGGGACCATTCCCAGGCATTAGGATGAGGCTGGCTGTGACCACAGGAGGAAAGCAGGCCCCAAATGCAGAGAGAAGGCAGCGCTTGGCCTCACCTCCATAAACTCGGTGCTGGAGCCCACGTGCTGCCTGAAGCATAGAAGGAAGTTCTCCTCAGTCGGCAGGATCTGTGCCAGCTGTGGGGATACAGAGACACTAACATTACCTGCCAGGGAGCAGAGCAGAGTTTCCTGAAGGAAGGAGGGTAAAATGGCCATGGAGAGACGGCGTGGGAGTCACATTTTGCTTGTCATAGATATGTCACAGGAGCTCTGGTGATATAGTGGTTAAAGGGGCCAGCTGCTAACCCAAAGTCTGGCAGTTCAAACCCACCAGCTGCTCCATGGGAGAAAGATGTGGCAGTCTGCTTCTGTAAAGATTTACAGTCTTGGAAACCCTATGGGGTCACTGTGAGTAGGAGTCGACTCAGTGGCAATGGGTTTGGTTTTTTTTTTAACAAATGTCACATGCCATATATACATATACATATGTGTGTATATATACATATATACTATATGTATGTATGCATATATATACATATACATACATATATTATATAACTATGTATATGTGTGTATATATATATGTGTGTGTATATGTAGGAGGCCTGGTGGCACAGTGGTTAAGTGCTAACCAAAAGGTCGGCAGTTTGAATCCACCAGCTGCTCCTTGGAAACCCTATGGGGCAGTTCTGCTCTGTCCTGTAGGGTTGCTATAAGTTGGAATCGACTCAACAGCAATGGGTTTGGGGTTTTTTTTTTAATGTATTTTATTTATTTTTTTTTAATTTTGCCTTTGGGTGCTTTTAGGTAGGGTGTGAACTCTCCTATTCACCAGAACCTTCACTCTTCCTACTGCCTTTTATTAGGCTCATCACACGTTTACAAGGCCTGTTGGACCCAGAAGGCATTTGAGCTCCCCACCCATCTTAAACCATTTCTTTTCTTGGGAAAGTAAACTTTTCTTGGGAAAGTAAAGTTCACTTTCCGAATGATACACAGAAAAAGTTCCACTTGTTCTCTTTGGTCAGCCTTAGTGCTCCTGGACAGGGGGTGAGGGTTTGTTTTAAACTTCCTCTTGCTCTTCCCAAATCCCCTGGTAGCTAGTAATTTTTTTTTTTTGTCTTGATGGATTTACCTATTCAAGATTTCATATAAATGGCATCATACTATTTTTCCTTTTGTGTCTAACTTATTTCACTTAGCATAATGTTCATTCATGTGGTAGAACATATCAGAACTTAATTTCTCTTTTAGCTGAATAACACTCCATTGTATGGATATACCATATTTTGTTTATTCATTCATGTGTTGATGGGCACTTGGGTTATTTCCATCTATGGCTTTTGTGAATAATGCTGCAATGAATATTGGTATTCGTGTGTTGGTTTGAGTCGCTGCTTTTAATTCTTTTGGGTATATACCTAGAGAGAGGGTTTTAAGGCACCTCATTTAGAACCCCTAGAAGGATGCCTGGGCATAGAGGAGGCACAGGGGGTGAGTGGCGATTCCCACAGAGCTCTCAGCTAAGACAGCAGGACTCACCTCTGCCATCTCGATTTTCCCATCTGAGTTCTTGTCATACTTCTGCATGAACTCCTTCATCTTCTCCCCAAAGTTGTCACTCTTTGACACCTGTAAAAAAAACAAAGGAAGCAGATTGTACATCTGGGTCCCATGTGAACCATGGGTCTCATACCCTCTCAGTGTGGCAGCAGTGGGGGTCATTTTGTGTCCTGAATCCGTGGTCACGGAACCAGGCTGAGCCAATGCTCTGAGTGATAGGGCTGCCATCTTTTTCCTATTCTAGACCACACCAAATCCAAGTCATCTCTTCTTCAAGGCTTATCACATAATTTTCAAAGGGGAACAGGACACGTAGGCATGCTTTCTACCATGTAATTAAACATACACCTCTGCCTTTGAGATGGATTAAACCACAACTCTATCAGAAGGGTGGGGACTTATTTTCGCTACTCAGATGTGAGAACTGAGGAGCTCTAAGCACTCCACTATAGCAAGGTGAATTGTTCTTCTTCTTCTTTAAAAATTAACCAGCAATTCTGCAATATTTTTCACTCTGATTTTATGCCAGGGAGAATATGAAGAGGGGTAATTTAAGTAGTCCATTCCATTATTGTGACTAATGGAAAGACAATTAACTTTAAAAGTTCCTTAAGCCCATCGTTGCCTATCTTGCATCTAAGACTCTCCTGAAGTTCTAAAACCTTCCCCTGGTTTGGGATGGTGCTGATGAATTTTTTACATTAATGAGCTCTTCCTTATCCCCAGGCAAAATGCATCCACCTTTGGGAGCTGATGCCTCTGCTTCACTTATCTGAGGCCTTCTGGTTGAGTTGTGTGCTTGCTAGGATTGGACCATGGAGAATTCTACCAATTCTTAGTCTTTTCCACATCCCTTCTACACTTCATACAATTGGAACTGGTCTCAATTTTGCCAATATTTATTTGTTTATCAATATTTATTGATTTACAGTTACTAAGTGCTCACAATGTTCCTGGTATGGTCCTAGGCATTTATTACAAACATGGTCGTCCTATTTAATTTTTACAATAGCCCCGTGAGGTTATGGTCCCTCCATTTTACACATAAATGGAGGTAAGATGAAGTGACTTTTCCCAAGGTCACCCAGTGAAATAGAGCCAGGATTTGAACTCATTTCTCCCAATTCCAAGTCCAATATGCTTTCTACCATATAACAGCTGCTCTGAGCATCAGTCCTGGATGGTATCAGTTGGGATTGTTGTTGATGGACTTGAAAATCACCCCTGATACCATCTGAGGAAGGGGATGACTAAGAAAAGGATTTTAGATTTGAAGCACTTCATAAAAACACATTCTTTTGCCTACTGATCCCAGGATCAGTTTTGAAGCCTGTGTTTTCTGTGATCTAGGCTTCATTATCCTAGTAATGAGGGAGGGTGAGGGAGCTGTTCATAAACAAAACCATGAGTCACCTCAAACCCTCTTAAGCCCGCAGCTCTGACCTCCTCTCTGGGGGCCATACTGCCGAGCTTGAACCAGGAGCTCACTGGTGCGTTTGTGACTCATCTCCCAAACTGCTCCCCGAAGACTTGCCAATAAGCATGGGATTGGCCAACAGACACGCAGCAGGGGAGAGGAGAGAGACCCCCAAAGGACCCACAGGAACTGGTAAGAGGGAGTAGGTCTGACTCCACATATTCCAGAACCAGACATAGGAATCACAAAGACCAGCTCCAGTCACTTTGGCTTTTCAGTATTTCAAATGCCTCCCCCAAAAGGCTTTAGCAAATTTTATAGTGTCAGCTTGGCACCAGGGGAAACACCTTCTCTGCCATTAAGGGTCTGGGGCATGATTTGGAGTAACTTAATTAAGGCAGGTCAATAAGAGCAGTGTCCCCCCTCCACAAATGAGACCAGCCAGTACCATCTTGTTCAAACACTGGTTCAGAATAATCCTTAATTTTCCTTTAGGCTCTTGCTAAGGATTCCTGTTTTTGCTGGTCTAGAACAGTGGTTCTCAATTAGGGATGATTTTGCCCGCCCCCGGGGACATGTGGCAATGTCTGAGATATGTTTGATTGTCAGAACTTGGGGCAGGGGGTGGGGGAGGTGCTATTGCCATCTAGTGAGTAGAGGCCAGGGGTGCTCCCAAACATTTTAGAGGGCACAAGACAGCCCCCCTTCACAAGGAGGTGTCCATCCCCAAAGGCCAATCGTGCTGAAGCTGAAAACTCCTGGTCTACAATAAAGACACTAGAAACTAGCTTAGGCATCAAATCTTGAGTCATGACCCTTTGAGTATCTTAGGAAGGCTGTGAACTCTTTCCCTAGGAAGAAACAATATTTATACATGCATACACAGATACAAAGTTTTGCACTTTTAGAGGTTTATAAACCCCTGATGGCCATTCTTTAACATCCCCAATCCCAGGCACCCAAGGATATTGAGACAAGGTACTCTTTCCATTTTTTTTTTTATATTTATACATAAAAGAAAAACTCCAAGTGTCAAGACCAGTGATGTCAGGCCCGCTGATGGGATGTGTATCTTGGGACAGACAGTGCTCAAAAGCATAGGTCAAGGTGACAGAAAAACCTTAACAATAGGAAAGGGGGCTGGGCTTACCATGCCAGAGACTTTTCTTGCCTTCTCCAGCTCTTGGAAAAAGTTTTCTAGTTCTTTGCCTTCAATGTATCCATTTCCTGCAAAGATAACAAAGGGGGAGGAGGGAAAGCAGTGAACCTCAGAGGTAACAGGTAAGACTGATGGGGGCCCTGATGGGATGGGGAAGCTGGGGCCTCGGGGAGAACTCCTTCTCCCCACTAGTTTGTGTCAAGGCCAGCCCTGGACTGCACAGTGCTAGGGGTGTGGTTCCTTCCCTCGGGGAGTTTGCCACCACAGAAATCCACAATTGATAACAGCGTGTTCTTAGAGTATATATTCAGCAGTCAGAGGATACTGGGAGGCACTAGCATCTGGGACACACTGGCAGAAGCTGGGAGCTGTGGGTTCTATCCAGCACTGTCCAGGCAAGTTGCAGGTCCTGACAGGAGATAACAGATCATCAGCACTGATGGAGGTTTGGCAGCAGGTGGCAGGCAGGCCCCAGTCCCCAGGGTGAATGTGGTCAGAGGCAGAACTTGGGCCCCCCCAGGTAGGAAGCGAAGAGTGAAAAGAGAAAGGCAAGACCTCTGTCCTATGGGGTAGGGACACTAGAGAGACTCAGTCATGGGGATCAAGTGAAAGGAGGCAACCCCAATGCAGGGTTCAGACCCTGATTCTGCTGCACTCACGAGCTGTGTGACTCTAAAAAACAACAACAACAACAACAAAAAAAAAACCCATTGCTGTTGAGTCAATTTTAACTCATAGCAACCCTACAGGACAGAGTAGAAATGTCCCAAAGGGTTTCCAAGGCTGTAAATCTTTATAGAAGCAGACTGCCACATCTTTCTCCCATGGAGAGGCTGGTGGGTTTGAACCTCTGAACTTTCAGGTAGCAGCCGAGTGCCTAACCACTGCACAACCAGGGCTCCTGTGTGACTCTAGGCAAGCTATTTAACTCATCTGAGCCTCTGTTTCCTCATCTGCAAAACTAGGGTGATAAGAGTACCTCATAAGGTTATTATAGGGGGCAGTGGTGGCTCAGTGGTAAAATTCTTGCCTTCTATGCAGGAGACCTGGGTTCAATTCTCAGCCAATGCACCTCACGTGCAGCCATCACCCATCTGTCAGTGGAGACTTGCGTGTTGCTATGATGCCGAACAGGCTTCAGCAGAGCTTCCAGACTAAGACAGACTAGGAAGAGAGGCCTGGCAATCTACTTCTGACAATCAGTCAGTGAAAACCCTATGTATCACAACAGTCCTATCCCATTGTTCATGGGGTCGCCATGAGTCAGGGGCCGCCTGGGTGGCACGTAGTACCCAATCGGGGCTTATAATAACCAAAACCAAACCTGTTGCTATGGAGTTGATTCCGACTCATAGCAACCCTATAGGACAGAGTAGAACTGCCCCACAGGGTTTCCAAGGAGCAGCTGGTGGATTCAAACTGCCCACCTTTTTGTTAGCAGCTGAGCTCTTAATCACTGTGCCACCAGGGCCGTAAAACTGCCCCATAGGGTTTCCAAGGCTGTAAATCTTTTCAGACGCACACTGCCACATCTCTCTCTGACAGGGGCTTATAATAGTACACAATAAGTGTTGCTGTGGTTTGAGTTCAATTAGTAGAATCCGTGTATAAGACAGGAATGAATCTGGGGGAATTATCATAACCAGGACCCAAGGTCAAAGCCTGAGTTGCAAGAAGAGTACATCAATAGTGAGGGTTCGTTTAGATTCTCAACCCTCGAGCCTGGATGGTCTAGAGGCTAGGGCTGAGCTGAGTCCTCAGCCAAGGGTCACTGATGGCGAAGAGGCGTTTGTGGGAGGGAAACCAGACAGGGCTTAAAGCAATGCATCCCAGACTTGGCTGCCCTTTGGAATCTCCTGGGGGAGCTTTAAAACATATGGATGTCTGGCTCCCACCCCTAGACATTCTGACATCGTTAGTTTGGGGTGCGACCTAAGCATCATAATTAAAAAAAAACAAAACAAAACAAAAAAAAACAACTCCCCGGGTGATTTCAATGTGCAGCAAAGTTTGGAAGCCACTGGCATAAAGTTAAGTTCCAAATCTGATCTAAAGCAGTTGAGGAAGGTTCCCATAGAGGAGACGGAACAGGAAAGACGGTGAGGGTAGCTTTCTTCAAGGGCAAATGGAATTACAAACTAAACAAAGAAGAAAAAAAGACTAGGAGAATTTACCCTGACCACTAGGGAAGGGGCGTCTCTTTCCAGCCTTTCTTCCTAGTGTCTCCAGAAGAATTAAAATTCTAAACAACTAACCTTAGATGAGCCCTCTAGTGGAGAAGATTCCATTGTATGGAGAGAATCACATGAGATAAATTAGGTATTTCTGTCTGCAGGAAAAAGATGTGATTGTAACATTGTAACCGGGGTGGGGGAGTACCTGAGTGGTACAAATCTTTAACATTTGGCTGCTAACCAAAAAGTTGACTGTTTGAGTCCACCCAGAGGCACTTTGGAAGAAAGGCCTGCTGATCCACTTTCAAATCAGTCATTGAAAAGCTTATGGAGCACCGTTCTGTGCTAACACACATGGGATATCGCCATGAGTCGAAATCAATTCAATGGCAAATGGTTTTTTAATGGGGTGGGGGCAAGAATTGTGTGCCTTTCTTTCCTACGGTGGGGCAGTCATCTTCCTTTTGAGATGTCCTTTGAAGATTCATAGGAGAGTCAGAATTTCATGAGTGTGTGCCTATGTCAGGCAAGAAAGGGACAGAGGAGGAATGAGGGAGTGGAAGGGAGGAAGGGCTTTCTGGGTGAAAAGGCAGTCGTCTAGTTGATGACGCCTTTGAATTGAAGGAACAAGTAATTTTTCTCTCCCTGGTCACTACCAGGTGGTGCAGTGGTTAAGCACTTGGCTGTTAACGGAAAGGTTGGCAGTTCAAACCCACCAGCCACTCCGCAGAAGAAAGATGTGGCAGTCTACTTCCATAAAGATTACAGCATTGGAAACCCCATGGGGCAGTTCTACTGTGTCCTATAGGATCACTGTGAGTAGGAATAGACTCAACGACAATGGGTTTGTTTTGTGTGTGTGTGTGTGTGGGTGAGTTAATACTGTTTAATCAGGGTGATAGCTCCATGGAGGCTTATTATACTGTTCTCATATGTTTTAAATTTTTTCATAGTAAAATGTTTGCAAAATAAAATGTGGTTCATTCATTTATTCATAAGTTCAAGGCTGCATTGTCCATTATTATTTTTAATAGACTATATATAAATTTTTAAATTTTTTTGTTGTACTTTAGATGAAGGTTTACAGAACAAATAGTTTCTCATTAAACAGTACACATATTGTTTATGACATTGGTTAACAACCCCACGACATGTCAACACTCTCCTTTCTCGATCTTGGGTTCCCTATTACCAGCTTTCCTGTTCCTTCTTGCCTTCTAGTCCTTGTCCCTGGGCTGTTGTGCCCCATTAGAAGGAGTCTGGTTTTTGGTTGGTCACTCCCTGCCATGATCTGGCTATTCTTCCATTTCTTGGGTGAAACTTCCTCTTAACTTAGAAGGCAAAGTCACATCTGTCTCCTTGGAGGCATTGCAGGGTGAGACAGGGAGCTCAGCTCTGGGCCATCTACAGCTTCCAGAAGCCTGATGCTGGGGGCTCAGAGCTGACACTGTAAGCATGCGTCAAGGTTCAAAACGGTAGGGGTCACAAAGACTGGGCTGTGAGCCAGGGCTCGGGGGACACATGAGGTGAGTGAGTGCATGAATGTGTGTGTCTGTTTTGTGAGCATGTCATGAGGTAGCTGGAAGGCATTGAGAGGGGCCGAGCCCAACTGTCAGCATGCTACAAAGAGCAGCTGCTCAGCTCAGAACAGCTCCCACCCTCCAATCTGCGGGCTCCTGCTTTGCTCCAGGCCCTCGAAGCTCTGCTATGTCTTCTTCAGCCCCTTCACCTACTATTTAGAGGTTGGCAGAGTTACTTAGCCCTTCTTGTTGAGGCACTGACACCTGGCTCTTCTCCTGCCTCAGTCACACTATGGGACTCTGAGCCAGTCACATCACCTCTCTGAACCTCAGTTTTTTCATCTGTAAAATGGGGATAATGATAGTGTCTTCCTCATACATTTAAAACATTGGCACACAGTGAGCCTCAGCAGCACCAGCGGTCATCACTACCATGGCTGGGGTTTCTGTCTGCTGCCCATGCTGGGGTACACTTTGGCCTGGGGTTCTTGCTTCTGGCTGGGAAGATTTGAGGGTGCAGAGGAAGGCCAAAGCAGGCAAGGCTGGCACTGAACCATGCTCCACCGCACAATCTGAACAGCAAGAAGAAAAGCAGAAAAGTACGGGAGCCACCTTTTCCATGGGGTTTTTCTGAGACTCACAAAGAATAAATACATTTATTTTTACCCTGCCTTGTTCTAGAAAGGTTTAAGGTAGTTTAACAACCTCAAGAAACTCAGACAATCAGCCAGTGCCTTGCCCAGCAGGAAAGCATGGCCATTTCCTAACGTCAAAAACTCCCTTACAGATATAACACCTGTAATTTTTTTTTTTAACTGAGGTGAAAGTCACATCAAATTAACCATCTTAAAGTGAACAATTCAGTGGCATTTAGTTCCTTCAGAATAATTGTGAAACTACCACCTCTATCTAGTTCCAAAATATTTTCATCACCCCAAAAAGAAACCCATATCCATTAACCAGTTGCTCCCTACTTCCCCCTGCCCCCAGTCCCTGACAACCACCAATCTGTGTTGTCTCTGTGGATTTGCCTATTCTGGATATTCCATATAAATGGGATGATACAATAGGTGACCTTGTGTATCTGGCTCTTTCACTTAGCATGACATTTCCGAAGTTCCTCCACAGGGTAGCGCACATCAGTACTTCATTAGCGCTTTCAGTTTTTCAGAGCACTTTCACCCTCTTCCTCTGATTCAGCAGTTAATTTGAGGCCTCACTCTTTGTAAGGCCCTGCATGGGATGCTGTGGAGAATATGAAGATGTACAAGATCTAGTCCCTGCCATCTAACGGGTCACAATCCTTTCAGACGCACATGATCGCAGCATGGCAGAGCAGAATCCTCTCCTTGTGACAGAAGAAGAAACCGACGCACAGAGAAGGGAAACAACTTGCTCAGGATCACACAGTGAGGATGGGCCAGAAATGGAAGGTCCTAATTCCTGATCCAGGTTTCATTCACTCACCTGTTCACTTTGTGCTGAGCTCTGTGCAGGCACTGGGGATGCAAAGGCGAGCTAGACATGGCCTCATCGTGGGGCTTTTGTTCTAAGTGGGTGGAGGGGGGCGGGGGCAGACAATAAATAAACAAGGACATGAATTTAAGCACCATATTTCCAGATAGTGTCAACTGCAATGAAAGAATGATGGCAGAATAGAATAGAGATCGCCTGGTGAGGCTATGTCGACAGGTTGGGCAGGGAAGGGCTCTCTGAAGCCCCAGCTACAGGGAAGAGGGAAGACAAAGGGCAGGGAGAGTGGAACTGGAGCTGGGATGGTGACACTGTAGAAATAAGCTCCCCACTTCCAGAAGCTGGATGAGCCCCTTTTGCCATGCTTACCTCCCCTCTGCCCACCCTTCAACAGAGGGAGAAATATGTGGTCCAATTCAACAAGCCTTTACTTGAACAACAGTTCAACTTTGTGCCCTGTGCTACCATGTTTTAGAGATGAGCCTGTTCCCTGAGAGCATTTAATGGTCTACTGGGGTGAGGCAGCCAGACAGGAATTGCCAGAACCAACCAGTTCAAGGCAGAGGGTGAAGAGCAGAGATTAGATAAGCAGGCAGGGGCTGCGGGCTGAGAAGGGGCATACTCCACCGCTGGGGTAAAAAGCCTTCGCTACCTTGGCCTCTCTCACAGCAACTACCTGAAGTCTCCATCTCTATTATCCGAGACTAGGGAAGAGGATCGGTTGGCCTGCATCCTTCTAGGGAAGACATCAGCATTGGACAAGGGATTTCCTTTTTCTATAACTCTCTTCAAGAGAGGTGGGGTAACTGGCCAACAAGAAAATCTCATGCGGATGGGCATTGATAAGGGTATGGTTACCATAGCAACCATCACTCCTAACCTCCTAATAAAACCACATCCTGAGAACATTAGGGAGAGGGGGCTGGGCTGGAATCCAGGGACCTTGCATCTTTCTTTATTCCACTCTTTTTTTTTTTAAATGTGCACAAGAAACACCCCAGGGAGTTTGTTTAAAATGCAGATTCCTGGACCGCAGCAACAAAGATTCTGATTAGAATGGTCTGGAGTGGAACCCAGAAATCTACTTTTTTTTAAATTGTACTTTCTCTTGCTTCACCACCACTGTGCCTCAGTTTCCCCAAGTTTAAAGTGAGACAACACTTCTTTCCAATTAATTTGATTGCAGACACTGAAAACTGTGACTGAAGGCTGCTCCATCACTTGACTGAGTGCCACCCCGCAGTGGAGGGAGGTCTGCTTGTTTCTCCCCGAGACTGGTGTTTACAGATCTTCTAAGAGTTGAACAGATAAGAGAGTATCTGAGCAAGGGGTATGATTCTACCACCAGCTCTACAATTATCCCTGTTGTGCTGAGCAAGGCAATCTTGCTGAGCCTCAGTTTCTTCATCTCTAAAATGGGTATAACTATGTCTTCCTTCTCTATAGGGTATTGTGAGAACCATACAAGTCAATGCTGTGAAAACACTCTGGAAAATGTAAAATCTCACATAAATGGAAAGCATTTTTTATACTTTGTCCTCTTACGGTCTTCTGGATCAATCTATGGCAGAAACCCTTTAGCCCGAAGAGTTCCAGCAATACTGCTTTCTCTAGAGTAGTGGTTCCCAGTCCAGGCTGTGTATTAGAACACCTGGGGGGCTTGTAAAACACCATTGCCCAGAGTTTCTGACCTCGTCGACAAGGTGGAGTCTTTGCATGGGTTTTTTGCAAAGCTCCCCAAATGATTCTAAGGTGCAGTCAGGGTTAAGAACTGCATTAGAGCAGCATGTCTAAGGTGCATAAGAATTACCTGGGGGATCCTGTTAAACTGAAGATTCTGATTTAGAAGGTTTGGAGTATAAGGGTTTGCTGCCCACAGTGTGGTCCGTTGACCCGTAGCATCTGGTTTATGGAATTTGTTTGCAATGCAGAATCCTAGGCCCTGCTCCAGACCTGCTGAATCACAATCTGCATTTTAACAATGTACGAACATTAAAGTTTGAGAACTACTGCTTTAGAACATTTTCTAGGGGAGGAACTCTTAGGGGTTCAGATCCAAAGAAATGAAAAATGGAATATGGGGGTCCTAGAAGGTTTTAAATAAACACCCAATTCTATGGATTCTAAATCTTCATCTATTTCTCATTTTTTGTCCGACAAGTCCTTGGTAAAGAGACTATTTGTGGAGGCTAACCAAAAGGTCGGCAGTTTGAATCCACCAGCCACTCCTTGGAAACGCTATGGGGCAGTTCTATTCTGTCCTATAGGTTTGCATGAGATGGCAACGGGTTTAGTTTTTTTTTTTTTTTTTTTTTTTGGTACTTGTGATAATTCATGGAACTTATGATTTGTACACATTTCTGTATGTATGTTAAAAAAAAAAAAACAGTTGCCATCAAGCCAACTCTGATTCATAGCAACCCTATGCATCTCAGAGTAGAACTGTGCTCCTTACGGTTTTCAGTGACTGATTCTTTAGAAGTAAATCCCCAGGGCTTTCTTCCCAGGTGCCTCTGGGTGAACTTAAACCTCCAACCTTTCTGTTAGAAGCTGAGCGCTTGACCATTTGCACCATCCAGGGAGTCCATGTATATGTATGTTATACTTCAATAAGAAGTTTGTTTAAAAGAAGTCAGAAATGACTCAAAGACATTGACTTGTCTTTAAAGCTAGCAAAGTTAGAGTCTTTATTTTAGAAAGATGGTGCCTGTGGCTTCAAACATGTGAGGTTGAGGTGGGGGACCAGCGTGAGCCCTGAGATGGTCAACTTGGGTCTCAGTGTTGACCAGTCACTATACCTATCCTGACTCAGGGGGCTTAGATCAGTGTCCCTCCAAGAGTAGTCTGGGGCCAACAGCATCATTATCAGGCAGTAGCTTGTTAAAAATGCAGAATCCCAGACCCTGCCAAGGACCTACTGAATCTGACTCTCTGGGGGCGGGGCTCAGCAAGATTGTTTATTTGTTTGATCATGATTTCTAGGTGATTCTTCAGCAAGCTAAAGTCTGAGAAGCACTGACTTTGTAGTTCTCAAAAGTGTGCAAATTCTCAGGCACCACCCCAGACTCACTGAACTCGAATCTCTGGGCATGGGGCTGAAAAGTCTTGTGTTTTAACAAGCCTTCCTGGTGATTCTGATGCACGCTGAAGTGTGAGAGCTAGTGGCCTAGATGCAGCTCACCAATCTGCGTAGTGCTCTATAATGCACAGTTTAGAGAGGATCTTGTGGGGGAAGTTATGCAGGTTTGGACATCCTCATCAAGCTGCACAAGACAACATTCAAGAGGCCAGGCCACTTGGTGACTGTCTGGAGTTCAGACTGGTCAAAAGGCAGACAACCCTCTACCCTCCAGCCTGAGCACCCTCTGGGACAGTTAATCCCACCTTTTTGGGCAAGAAATTGGTTTCTCTAGGCTCTGCCCTAATATTAATGTTACTTCACATGGTGCTTGCCATTTACAAAGAGCTTTCCATTTCCCTCCACATCTGAGCTGCACAACTCTGCCAGGTAAGCAAGACAGGTGCTACTGACCCCATCTTAGGAAGAATTTGAGGGGTACAGAGATTCAGTCACACAGCTAGTGAAGGTCCTGGACTGGCCTGGTTTCCTTCTGCTCATTCAAGGGACAACCTGTGTCTGTGTCTGTTTTGTCTCAGTTTCTCTCTCTCTCTCTCTCTCTCTCTCACACACACACACACACACACACACACACACACACACACACACACACACACACACACACACACACGGGCGCGCATCCCTCTCCCAGGGGCTCCTGGGAAAATAATGCCCCAGAGTGGGCAGCTAGCGGATGAATGTTCAGACACTTGGATTTGAATCTGTTTCTGGGCTGTGCTGCTTCTGGACCAGGGGCTTTGGAGTCAGGCTGGGTCCACGAACCTATGGACATCTGACAGCCTGATGCTGGGCTGATTATCAGGCCTGGGGGAGGCCAGAGGATAGGGCAGCTTGGGCGAGAGAGGTGGGGAGATAGCAGAGAGCCAAAGAGGAGGGGAGAGGGCCTAAGTCAGAGGCCCTAGATGGGACTGGCTTGGCAAAGGAGGGCACATGATGCAGTCCCACAGGAGCACCGCCAGGCTGGGGCGGCGCCGTTCTCCAAGAGCTGCAGGCCTGCTCTATTAATTCAGGCTCGCTGGGGTTGGAGATTTCCCTGAGGAGTCTCCTTAACCCTGGAAACCTCCCCCAGGGCTCAGCTAGTCAAACCACTGGAGTCTAGAGGGAGAATAAACACATGAGCTGGTCAAGGACACCTGGATTGACGCAGCTGGCGGCTGCCCTGGCGAGGCGGCTGAGCGTCTTGTTTGTAAAAACATGTCCCCTTGGCTGCCTCCACTGGGGAGCCCCAGCTCTTCACAGACACAGCCGCCACCCCCCAGCTGGTGCAATCACTGTCAGAGAGGCAGGATGGCAGGGCATGAGATCCAAACAGAAGGCGCTTAGCACAGACCGGCATTCTACCACCCGGGGGAGACTGGGCACATGGTTCTGGCAAGCGGTCCTCAGTGGTGTGTGGGTTTGAAAGGTACTTTTTTTTTTTAAATTACCATTGGGCTTAGGAGGACAGAGGCAGGAAAACAGGGCAGAGCCTTCCTTGGCCCTTTGTGGTCCTTCCTTCACTAATTTCAAAGTGCTCAAGTGTGGTCCTCAGAGGCCCTCTCAGATGAGGAACAAAGACTCAGTCCTGTAAGAGGCTTGGAGAAGGCCCTGCTTCACCAGGTGCATCTAGAGGTGGACGAAGGCCCAGAAAAGTCTGGACAGATTCCCACACCTGGAGACCCAACATACATACACACACACACACACACACACACACACACACACACACACACACACACACACACATTTTTGGGGGAGGGTTCCATAAAATTATTTTCTTCTTACATCTTTATTGTTTTGCTGATTACAAGATAAACACATGCTCTTGTGATATTTTCAAACACTATGGAGATTAACTTAGAAAGTGAAAGAAAATGCTCTTGAATTTTACCTAATCTACTCTGCAGAGTAGATAACCAGTACTGCTCAGTTATCTTCTTTGAAATATTTTCCAACATACAAACTTCGCTAACAATAGAAAAGGGATTATACCATAATAGTGTTCTGCTAGTTTTCTTTTTCTCTTAATAATACACCTGAGCCATTTTTCCATGTCAGTGCAAAAGCTCCACCTTATTGATTTCATAATATTTCATTGTAGGAATTACTACAATGCCCAGGTGATAGGCATTCCCACTCCCCAAATTTTCAATATTTCAAAAAACACTGTAATAGATCCTCTTGTTCATATAACTTTTTGTGAGTATATCTATGTAAGCTAGATTCTTAGAAGTGAGTAGGATTCCCAACTTGGTCTCGCTCCAAGGTCTTGTGAATGTCTGCTGGCTTCTGGGGGAAAACCCATTGGCCCATCCAGCCCCTACCCTCTTACTTGATTCCACAGGGGTAGCAAAGGTTAACATATTTCTCTTCTGAGTCATAACCTTCCCCCTGCATGGATCTCCTATTGATGGCCCTCAGAATAGGAGCCCTGTGGCTCATTTAGCGGGGACCACATAACTCCCTGGATCTTGCAGAGTAAGAATGTTCCTGACAAAGACATGGCCAGGAAGCAACAGAACAGACTCAGACATATAAGGACATGTAAGGGTCATTCTGGTGGTGTAGTGGTTAAGTGCTACAGCTGCCAGCCAAAAGGTCGGCAGTTCAGATCCACCAGGCACTGCTTGGAAACTCTATGGGGCAGTTCTACTCTGTCCTGTAGGGTTGCTATGAGTCAGAATCAACTCAGTGGCAACGGGTTTGGTTTTTTCGGTTTAAGGGTCATTCAGGAGTCCTGGTGGTGCAGTGGTTAAGCGTTCAGCTACTAACAGAAGGTTAGTGGTTCAAACTCACTAGGTGCTCCATGGGAGACAGATGTGGGAGTCTGCTTCCATAAAGATTACAGCCTAGGGAATCCTATGGGCAGTTCTCCTATAGGTCGCTATGAGTCAGACTCGACTCAGTGGCAACAGGTTTAAGGGTCATTCAGAGCATGGAGGTGATAGGTAGAAGAGTCCCAACCTGGTCATAAGGTGGGCTTGGGTGCCACCTTCTTTACCTTTGCCTTTGAAAGACAACATCTGGATCCTTCCAAAGGCATAATCTTGGCTGACCCCTGAGCAAGAGTCCATGGAATGGTGTAGGGGGCTGGGAGACAGGATTCCTGGGTTCCCCCTCCTGCTTTCCTGGGTGATCTTGTGAAAATAATTTCGCCTCTTTGAGTCCCAATGTCCCACTTTCAAAACACCTGCTCCTTTCTCCGCTGCAAGGCTAATGATCATCTTGAAAATAATGTAAATCTTTGGGCAAAGACACTAGGATATGACTCTTCCTCCTGTTCAAAAATGGCCTGAGTTAAGGGCCGTACCCTCTTCCCTCCTGGCTCCCCTCCTTCCTTGGAGTCCAGTTTTCTCCTAACATCTCCTTTGTTTACTATGGGATGTGGGAGTGCAGAGGGGTGGGGAGGTGGTTCCCTCTCACAGGTGGCTGTGATTAATTGGGCTCCAGTGAACTAACTCCAGGGACCCGGTAAGCGGCAAAGGCAAGTTCTCCCAGAGGTTTTTAAGGTCTTGAGTAGCAGCGATACTCTTAGAGACGAGGAGAAACCCCAAGTTGAAAACAGAAGCCAGCGTTAGTAAGAGAGAGGCTCAGAGTACGGCAAGGAGCACAGGTGGTGAGGTGGGGGCTCGCTGGCCGCCGGCGGGTGTTCAGAAAGGGAGGGGAGGAAAGGAGGAAGGTCAGAGAGAAGGGACAGAGCAAGCCAGCCCAGACCCTGGTTTGGATCCTTTTATGGAATTCCCAGTTGGCTGTATCCATATTTTCTTAAATCACCTTTCTCCTCCGCCTTATTGGCATTTTCATCCTCTTGCCTTCCTTCTCTGTTAGTTCCCGGTCCCTCCTTGGGACTTCCCTGAGGCTGTGACCCAGACAGGGCAATGGGTAGCCCAGTGGACAAGGAGGCCAAGAAGCAAGCTTTTCGCTCTCCTTTCACATAGGTGGATCAAGAGAGAGCCACACGCGCCATGGCTTTGGGGGTCCCTAAAGTCTCTTGGGTCTATTCTAGCTCAGCCATGCTCTCAGCCAAAGACCCCTCTCTGGGATAAAATGAATGCTGGTCACCTCCAAGGCTGGGTTAGGGCTCTTGTTGGGAGATGGAAGTGATCTTACACCTATCATCATGGAAAAAAACCCTCTTCCAACCCAATCAGGTGTCTAGAATCCAGAGCGCGGGAATAAGCCCTGGTCGGGAACCAGCCCCACCACTAACCTCCTACATGACCTTGGACAAGTCACTCTTTGTGTTTCTTTCATTGTCTGTACAAGGAGAATCATGATCTTCCCAGCAGCCTCACAGGGTGTGACTCAAGAAGGTGCGATTGTGTTTTGAAAAGTACAGTGTCTCATATCAATGTAAGGATTTGCATGGTTATTGAGAGCACTACTGGTCGTCCCTGTGAGAACAGAAGAAGCAGGATTGTGGAGTTCTGTTTATAGCTGACTCATGTGGCAGGAGGCCAGTGATATAACCTTGGCCACTTGGTAACTTTCCTTGAATCATGCAAGTCTCTGGTGCAGATAAACTGGCAGGAGCATCCTTAGGGAATGTGCATCTGGAATCCTAAGGGGCTGCAGGTCTGTTATAGCCCTTTCCACCAAGGCAGTCTTTCCACACGAGCCAGGGATTGGAAATACAACCCCTCCTTGGCCCCATTTTACAGATTTAACAATCTACCCAACCTCCTTCAGTAATTCACAGGCAGATCGGGGTCTTTAACGAGGTATCCAGCTGCCCAGTCCTCTGCCCCTCCAGGTTTCTCAGTTACAAAGCTTCAATGATTAGTGTCTCCAGACATTAACCCATGCCTTCCCACTGTGCTGTGAGCAGAGGGCCTCTGTTTAGCCATCTCCACCTCTCTGAGGTGAGAAAGGGAGGCAGGAGGGATCAAGTGAGCCACCAACTGATTTTCTCTCTTGTTCCCATCCCCCTCACTGTCAATCTCAGGATAAAAACCGTGAGCCACCACTCTGCCGTTGGGTCAGAAATGCCAGAACCCATTTGGGATGCTCACCCCAGCCAAGGCCTCAGAGAAGAAAAGCAGATCACCTGTTGTTTGGAGTGATGGAGAAAAGGTTTCTAGTATTATGAAAAGCCTCCAGAGGGAGCCTCCCTTTATGCTCGAGTCCAAGCATCATAGACTTTTGGAATCCCAGTGCTGGGAGCCACCTCCAAAGGCTATTCAATCCAGCTCTCGGTTTGTGGGTGAGCCAGTGTCAAAACCACACAGAGCAGAGGGGCAGTCACTGATGCATTTAAGATTGTGCTTCCCCCTACCCAGGGATGGGGTCACCGAAACACCCAGGATCATCACCATGAGGGAAGGGGTTTTGGGGCTGGGACCACACCCACTGCTGCTGTGGTTGGGAAACCCAAATGCCTGGGGCGGGGTGGGGGGGAGGGCTGGAAAATGGGCAAAGGAAGCCTAGCGGATGCAAGGCCTGGAATGCCCTTCTCCACCCCTGCTCTCAGCCAGTCAGGCTGGGGAGACCAAGGGTTTCCCTTCAGAGTCCTCAACTTGCCCCAGTCCCCAGGATGGTGATGGGGCTAACCTAGTATTCAACAAAAGGGGAATGTGAGGAAAGATCTGAGTGGGCTTTTGAGACCTGTGGCTGCAGCAGCTGAAGCCAAGAAGTTACCTTGAAGAGAAGGGTGGGGAGATGGCAGGGAGAGTAATGGGGAGCCTTCCCAGCCCAGGCCTTCTTTCTGGGAAAGCTCCAACTTGGAGCTTGAGTGGGTGGGCTCTCAGTCGCCTGTCAGGGAAGAGAAGTTACTGACAGTTGTCACCTGAGCACCGAGTTGTCTCCCAAACGCGAGACCCCGACTCCAGCAGCTCTGCGGCCAAAACCCCACCTGGGGCAAAGATGTACCCCTGCCTGCATTGAGCACTTCCCCTCCACCGCAGGTCCCCTGGGGGCTGATGGGCACAGAAGTTGGGCGCTTTACTGACCGTCTGCGTCAAAGTGCTTCCAGATTTCCAGGAACTGGGACGCCGTCAGCTCGGCAAGGTGCAGGTAAGGGGGCTGCTGAGCTGGGCCAGCCATGGCGAGCCGCTCGGAGACCTCAGCCAGCACAGCGATCTCGCTCTGCGCCGGCTCTGCTCTCGCTCGCGTCTTGGTCTTGCGCGCCACGCTGCCCTTATATACAGTCTGGAGGCTGCGCCCGCGCCCGGCCTCCAGCAGGGGGCGCGCGGGCTCAGAGAATCGTGGCTTGGTCGCGGCAGGGCATGGGGGGCTGGGGCCTGGGCCCGTGTTCACGGGGGGCCAGCACGTCTGCTTCGAGACCGCGCCGCCCCGCGCCTGGCCAGGAAAACCTAGGGGTTGTTCGGTGAAAATGGGAGAGAGGCCGCCCTTCTCCCTCCCTCTCCTACCGTCTTATGTACAGCCACAACTTACAAAAAAACCCAAAAAAACCGGTTGCCCTCGAGTGGATTCCGACTCATAGCGACCCTGTAGCAGTACCAGTAATGATAATGATGATAACAACAATAATATAAGTTTTACAAGTATTTAGCATCCTAGTACACTAGGTCCCCTGCCTCCTCTAATCTGACCCTTCCGCAGCAGGACGATAAGGGACCACTCTTCTGACGGAAGACCTGAGGCTTAAAATGCCGAAATGACTCAGTTGCGCAGCAAATAGGCGGCAGACAAGATTTCCAACCCAGCTGCCTTTCCACGAGCCACATGGCCCCTTAGTGAGGTCAGTCTTGGGGAGAAGCCGAATTTCTCAAGACTTCACTGGGGAGCGTTTGGAATCAGTGACCCCCACGGGAGAATATGGGTGGCAGTGCACGAGGGGCTCTTCTTGTGTCCTGGTTGTTGCTACCCGCTGGGTACCTCCCTCCACGTGCTGGTACCTGCCTCACTGTACACATTTGTCCAGGGGTAGTGGAACTAATTCTCCCTACCGGATCCTTAACCACGCCCACCCAGGGGCCTCAAGGCAATTTCCCTAGCCCAGTGGGCAGAGAATGTCCGACTCTGAGCAAAGGAAGTTCTGAGCTAGTTTAAAGGCAAAGAGAAGCAGCCTCTGAAAACACATCCGGGGCACAGCAGAGCAGGGCTCCCCAGCTGGGAGCAGGGATGCCTGCCTATGCTCAGGGCTCCCCAGGCTGGGAGCTGGGATGCCTGCCCATGCTCTGGTGGCCTGAGCCCTGGGTCTTGTCCTGGCCTTGTGGATGCCTTACCCCCAGAGTGTGGCAGCTTCATCCCTCCTGTTCTCCCAGCAGAGTGGTAGAGACAGAATTGATATTCATTAACATGTGCTAATGAGTGTCAGCTGAACTGCCTTTCAAAGGGAGAGCAAAAGGGAAGGAGGTGAGAATCAAAAGGAGGTCGCTAGGGAACGCCAGGAAGAGACCTAGAGGGGGAGGTAAGGGCCCAGAGTGTGCATGAAAGGGGGCAATTAAAGGTGGTTGTTCAAAAACCCCTTGATTTTTGGCCCAGGGTAAATGTGTTGCAGAAATAGACTGGGAGAGAAAAGCAGTCATAAAATGCCAGCTCTAGAGCCTGATATGGGAGGGGGGAGTTGCCTTTGGTATTAGCGATGTGGTGGCAGTGGAGGAGAGAGTCCCCGGCTGAGAAATTCACCAGAGCCACTGGGTCTCTCTGCTTGGTTTGGGGACACCACCTCCCTACCTCTTGTTGTTAGTTGCCATCGAGTTAGCTCCAAATCTTGGCGACTTTATGAATAACAGAATGAAACCTTGCCCAGTCCTGTGCATCCTCACAATCACTGGTATGCAGCTATTGTGTAGTGCCTTCTAACCTGGGGGCTCATCTTCAGCACAGTATTCAGACACTATTCTATTGTGGTCCCTAGGGTTTTCACTGGCTAATTTTCAGAATTAGATTGCCAGGCCCTTCTTCCTACTCTGGAAGCTCCTCTGAAACCTGTGCACCATGGGTGACCCTGCTGGTATTTGAAATACCTGTGGCATAGCTTCCAGCATCATAGCAACATGCAAGCCACCACAGTATGACAAACTGATGTAAGGGTGGCAGTCCCTATCTCCGGGGAGGCAGAATGGCACAGAAAGGTTAGAACCAAACTGCTTGGGTTCGGATCCCAGAATAAGCTGTGCGACCTTAGGCAAATTATGCAACCTATCTGTGCCTCAGTTTTTCTCTTCTGCAAAATGCGAGTATTTACCTCATAGGATTGTTCCGAGGACTAAATGAGTTTGTGTGCTCACTCATTTCATGATCCTTTGGGCTCCTGTTGCCCTTCATGAACCAGCGATCAGCAGTAAGCTTGGCAAGAAATCCTTGACCAGCATTCTTCCCTGGGGCAGACAGATGCTGTCTCCATTATGTTACACAGCCTCTCAAGGGGCCAGACTAGCCCCTTCCTGTCCTGATGCCAGCCATCTGGACTCCTCTGACCACCTCCTGCCCCAGCCGCTGCCCCAGGTCTGTGGGCTGAGAGCTTATCCCTGGCTCTCTCAAGATCAAAGCCAGTATCTCCTTGCTGCTTTGGTTTTTCATGGAGGAAAAGAGAATGGGGTTCCTGCTTTCTACTTTCCAAGGCTGCCAAGACCAGGCGGAGGCTGTCAGCTTGACTGGGGAGGTCCTGGGTATGAGTGCAGGGTAAACACAATGACCTCTAATTTCTGTAGTTTCCAAACCTGTATCATTTATTTTAAATGCACGGTTGGAGTCTCTTTCTGGAAGGCCCATCCCTCGCTTTCCCAGACACAGGCCCAGGGAGGCCCAAAGACCCCGAGCAATTTCCTTTTCCCTTGGATCCCATGCTGAGTCCTGCAGAAGCAGTCAAGTTTAGGAGTTACAAGTCCCTGTTCTGGAATCAGGCAGACACAGGTCAAAAACCCACTTACTGGCTGTGAGACCTCGGGCAAGTTATTTAACCTCTTGAATCTTAGTAAAAGTAGAGGGAATGATAATACTATTAGTCTCACACAGTCATTGTAAGAACCAAAAATAATATAATTAAGGGGTTCGTTAGCAAAAAGCCCAGCAGTGGTAAGACCGTAATTAAAAGATAATTTATTATTAAAGTTAGCTTACCTGGTAAAAAATGTCTGCCTTGAGCATTATGCTCTTTTAAGAACTATCTATAAGGAATCAAATTGACAACAGCAACTAGAAAGATTAGATAGGAACTACTGGGGAAAGTGAGTTTGTGTTAATGGAGGAGGAACAATTCAGAAAAGGACAGTGAGAAAGGTTGCACGACTCGAAGAATGTAATCAGTGTCAATGACTTGGACATATAGAAACTGTTGAATTAGTGTATGTTTTGGTGTGATATTCTCAACAACAACAAAATAAAAAAAAAGATAGTTATTATTCATATAAGATGTTAGGAGGAATTTTTCTTGTTATTCTGAAGTGGTGGCATTTGAGTGACACCTGGAAGCAAAAGGGGCTCAGTACTCCACTTGTAAAGCTAGCCTTTCAGGAGCTACACAGCTCCTGTCTGCTTGGCTTGCTAAGCTGGCCCTCCACTTCCAACTATGGCCTTGCTCTAGACAAAAAGAAGACTGGGTAGGAAAGAAAGGGAGGAGCCTTAGCCTTTGGGGAGTGTAACATTTGTGGCTCCTCTGAAGCCAAGTGTTATTGGGGGACCTCCAGGAAATCACTGCAAGTCATGGGGAAATGCCTGCCATAGGGGCACTGGTAGGCCCACTTGGTCCTGGAGTGGAAGGGGCTGGGGTGAGCAGAATCTTGAGTTTGGGCCACATGTGAAGACAGCTGTCACTTGTTTCTGACTTAGAGTTGTCTGAAGGTTGATGAGCTGGCCCATGCTGATGGGGCTTGAGGAGGCTGTCCTGTGCCTAAAAGAAAGGTGGGGATGACCTTTCCCCATTTCAGGTCTCTGCAGCCCTTGGAGGGTGCTGTGGCTCCTGGGGAGGGTGCATGAGTTTGAAGAAGGAGCAGAAGCCAGGTAAATGCTGGCCAGTCCTCGGTGTTTGAATGAGTGTAGGGTGGAGCTGACAACTGCTCCAAGGAAACCTCTACCCCACTATGCAGAGACCCCTCCCACCTCTCCCCACAGCCCCACACCCCCAAGGGAAGAGATGTCTCAGAGCCAGCTCATCCCTCTTCCCCTTCATAGCCCTGAAGCCAAGCACCTTGTCCCGTTTGCAATGGGGGAGAATGGGAGCTTTAAATTGGAGAAGAGATTGCAGTTTTAAACCGGACAGGACCAAGTTTAAATAACTGAATGTGAGCGGAAAAGCAAGGACTCTGATCAAGAAATCATTAAGGGGACAGGAAAAGAGGATTCAATGAGAATATTTTAAAGTCGTGATGGTAAAAAACAAAACTCTTTTATATTTGTCTCTTGATGAATTGGGACTTCTGCAATTCTTGTTAGATATCTGAGGTTTCGCTATTTCTCCAGGAACTCTTCCGTCAACAACGATGTTGATGAGAACACCTTCAAATGCCTTTAAAGAGGACTTTAATGTGCCTTACCTTGTTTGATTTTCCCAACCAGCCTACAAGAACTAGACCCATTTTAAAGATGAGAAAACAAAGGTCAGGGAGACTGATGCCCAGTCCACATCCTGGCAGGGGTGGGATTTGAGATCGCATTGGTTCCTCCAGTTTCCAGTGTATATGGAGTCCTTCTAGAGTAGGTGCCAAACCCCTGGGTAATAAGTACAAAGTTCATCCCAGATTCTGGCCACCAGAGTCCCACGGCCCTCCCAGTGGTTTCCAGGGTGCTCATGAGTTTAGCTGATTACTAGTTCCTCCTTCTCCCATCCTCAGCCCACCAGCTGCATCCTGAGTGCTGTGATCTAATACCAAGGACTGGTGAAAAGACTTGCCTTCTGTCCCAGGTGCATACCCTGACCCCCAGAGTCACTCTCTCAGGAGGGCGTGGGGAGCCCTGCTGGCTGTAGATGGTGAGATGCAGGGGAACAGATGACAAACAACTTTCCAGCCAGCACCCAGTGGGCCACAGTAATTGGCAGCACTCCTCAGAGCACCTGGTGTTATTTTGGCATACATGAAAGAAAAAAGCAGAAACCCAACCCGGTTCCTCTCTCTGCCTGAAAATGTTTCTTTGGATATTGCTTCTTTGGTCTTTATAATGGTCAGCCTGGCTAGCGAGGGTGCCAGAGAGCTGGCCTTGCTTCCCAGAAAGGAGAATGAAAGGGATGCAGGAGCTCAGCAGTTTCCATGGAAACAGATGTGGGGGCTGGAATTGAGAGTCCAGAGGAACTCAGAGGTGGGAGCAGGACTTTTGAGTAACTCAGTCTGAGGCATGAGAGTCTGTGGACAGAATACCTCTCTCTGAGCAAAAGATTTGGGTTACCAGGAAAGCAACAGGAGGTGGAATAACAGTATCTAGGGGCTGTTGAGAGACCTCCTCCCCTAACAGGCAGGGGCACGAGTGATAAGAGCTCAGGTTCCAGAATCCCACAGACTCCATTCAGCCCCCGGTTCCACTGCTTATTGGAAGTTCTGCCATATGATGGCTGTGTGACCCTGGGCAAGGTGTCTGCTCTCTCTGAGCTTTGATTTCCTCATTGGTAAAATGAGGATAATTCTGGTAGCTGCCTTGTGTGGCTTTCGTGAGCATTAAAAGAGGGAAGGCACGTAAAATGTGACCCAGGGCCTATCTCTGGAGGTAGCCAAATTACAAGTTTAAGGGCACAGTCCTCCAACTGCAAGTTCAAGGGTTTCCCAAAATCACCTTTAAGTTCAACAATTCACTAGAAAACTCATTGAAAGCTATTATACTCATGGTCACATTTGGTATAGGGAAAGGTAACAAATTAGAACCAGCCAAAGGAAGAGAGGTATAGCGTGGAGTCTAGGAGGATTCCAAACTCAAAGCTCCCTGTTTTCAGCATTTTTACCCTCTCAGTATTGATGTGTGACAGTACACACAGAGTGTTGCCAACCTGGGAGGCTCACTTCATCTTCAGTGTCCCGAGTTTTTATTGAGGCTTCCTTATGTAAGTATGATTGATTGATTGGTTCCCCACCTGGTCGAACTCAATCTCAAGGAGCCCCCTCCCTGAAGGTCGGGCTGCTATCATGTGGCCCAAGGAGCTTACCATGAGTTACCTTGTTAGCATAAACTACCAGGTATGGTCCCAGGGACCCACCTTGAGTAACAAAGATACTCCTATCACTCGGGGAATTCTAAGGGTTTAGAAGTTACCTCTCAGAGCCAGGGCCAGACCTCTCTTTAGGTGAGGCCAAATTCCTTGCTACATAGCCTGGAACATAATAAGCACTCAGATGTTGTTATCGCAGGTGAGAAAACTGAAGGCAAGTGGTGGCGAATCTAATCTAACCAGTGCAGCCCATCCCCCTGGCCACAGTGATTGTCTCAGGGATAGGCATGTGACTAATTCCATCCAATGAGAGACATCATATCCCAGAACGTGAAGGCGGTACTGGACTTCTTCTCTTCTTGCAGATAATCTGGTTTGAAGCTGTGAGGTCTGGAATTTCTTCAGCCATCTCAGCACCATGAGTGAAAAGTCTAGAGTCGCTAGCAACAGTGTAGGGCACAGAGTGGAGACCGATGATGAAACTGATATTGCCAAAGGCAGGGCAGAGGGACTGCAAGAAACCAGGTCATGGGTGACATCATTTCAACTGCTGGCTCAAGCTGAACGTGACGTACCTTTGGACTGTTCAGTTATCAAGCCAATATATACCCATTATTTTTTAAGCCCATTTGAGTTGGTTTTTCTGACATTTGCAACCAAAAACTCTTAATCCAAGAAGAGACAATTGTCTACAAGGGAGCCGGAATTGGACTACCCTTAGGAGCCAAGCGTTCTCTCTCCCTTTCTCTGTTAGAACAGCAGGGCCTCTCTCTCACACACATTCTGTCTCCATCGGCATGATGCCTCCATTTTCTTCTCTCCTTGCCAGCAGGCATCCTCTCAGCTCTGCCATTTCCTGATCTAACATAGTCTCCCAAGTGTCAGCTTGTCCTCAAGACTCTATAGCTTCCATTTCCTTTAACAGTCCTGTTCTATCTGTTTCCTTATTCAAATCCCCAAGAGAGGAATCTAGTTAGTCTGTTTCATCTTTTTAGGTCAGGCCATTCAAATCCCAAGTTGCTGTCCAGTTGTTCATGCCCACCTAGGATCAGCACGCACTCCTTGATCCAGTCAGCTGTGGCTGGCGGTAGGGGTGAGGGGTGTGGTGATCAGAGAGGGACCCTTTTCCCTTAGAGGGAGTTGTGGCAACTGCAGCCTTAACTGACACCTTTAGTATTGGTTGCTCAACATGGAAAACTCAAACAGCTAGTGAGGTATGTTTGCTGTAAACCTGGGTAAAAATCACTCTGAGCAACGAGTTCAAATGTAAAAGAGAGAGCCTGGGGAGGGAGTATCATCTAGAACAGGGATCAGCCAACTTCTTCTATAAAGGACCAGACTGTAAATTTTTTTACTTTGTAGGACATACGGTGTTTGTCTCAACTACTCAACTCTGCCATTGTAGCATGAAAGCAGCCACAGATAATACATAAATGAATGGACATGTCCTTGTTTCAATAAAAGTTTATTTACAAAAAGACGCAGTAGGCCAGATTTAGCCTGTGGAATGTGGTTTGCTGACCTGTGATCTGGTATAATGGATTCTAGTCTCTCTCTAACCTCTCCAAGCCCCAGTTTCTTCTACGAAATGTGAACACTGATAGACCGTCTATATGGAAGGATTATTGTAATGATTAAATGAAATCATACATGTAAATTACTGATTACAGTGACTGGCACAATAGATAAATGTTTGCTGGTTTTATCCCCTTTACTTTTGGGTTAGAACTCAGTATAACTGGATTCTAGATCTAGCTTTACCATCAATTTGCTTTGTGAGTCTAGGAGACTCCCTTCACCTTCTCCAAGCTGGAAGTTGCTAATCCCCCTTTCTGTGGGTCAAGACAAGGATCACTAAAGAAAGAGAATGGAGGAGCCAGAGAAAGACAAAGCCCAGGCAAGGGGGACAAAGGGAAAATAGCAGCAAATGAATCCAAACCTGCAGGACCTCTGTATGAGGCTGGCTTGGCCTCTGCTTGGGGACCTGGCAGGGAGCCCTGGGCTTGATTTGCAAACCAACCTGCTCCATTTCCTGCAGGAACAGGGCTTCCTGGTGGCCAGGAATTTGGATTCTTTCACCAAGAATGGGAAAACTGGTACCCAGAGTAGCAGTGCTCCACTTCCAGGATTCCCCAGGATGAAGCAGAGATGTTGAAATGAGGCACTAAATGATAAGGGCTGCATATTATTCATTCATTCATTTAACATTTCATTCATTCATTCTTGTTAAAAACATATTTATTAACAATATACTTTGTTCCAGGTACTGTACTAGCCCTTGGAGAGTCAGTGATTAGCAAAACAGATATGGTCCCTTCCCTCAGGAGTTTAAAGTTGAGTGAGGGAGATAGACTTTGGTCAAACCACACAATTGAATATATAAGTGCAAACTGGGGGCAGAGGGACTGCAAGAAACCAGGTCATGCGTGACATCATTTGAACTGCTGGATCAAGCTGAACCTGGAGCTGAAACTGTCTAACAGGTGTCTTATCTTACCTAGCAGTTTTAGGAGGCCTTCCTGAGGGTGAATTAACCAGAGGAAGGGAGGTGGTGAGCATTCCTGGGATTTAAATCCCATGTACAAAGTCTTGGTCATGGAGGGACTTTACGAAGGCCATTGTGACTGGAGCCCACAGCAGGTAGGGCACCTGGTGGGCTACCCTGGGGAGGTAGGTAGGTGCAGATCCTAGAGCACCGGGGACCCTCGAAAGGTTTTTTGTCAGAATGGACATGATCAGAATTGCCTTTTTACAGGATCCACCAAGGCTCCTGTGTGGAGTGATAGGAGAGAGGCCTAAGGGGACATAGGGTGTTCTATCAGGTGGCTTCTGCAGTTACATAGGAAAGACAATGGCACTTTGGACTTGGAAAGGGGCAGTGGATATGGAGAGAAATGGTCAGGAGCTATGTGGGCAGTGTATTAGTTTCCTAGGGCTGCTGTAACAAATCACCACAAACTGGGTGGCTTAAAACAACAGGATTTTTTTTCTCTCACAGTTCTGGAGGCTAGAAGTCCAAAATCAAGGTCTCAGCAGGAGATAACAGTGGCAGGCAGTTGATGCTAATGTAGCACCCAATGCCTAATACTAGGGGAAATGGCAGTGCAAGCTGCAGCATCTACTGCTAGTGGTGGCACAGGTAACAGGTATTCTCACTGGACTGGTTCTTTGAGGTATTGTTCTAGGCTGTGTAGCCCTGAGCCCGGCTCTTAGCCTTCCAGAGATTTTAATAAATTTCTTCTTTACATAGATCAGCCAGAGTAGGTTTCACTTGCTTGCAAGTAGGAACCCCGACTCTATCAACTCTTGCTTACACATTCCTGTGTGACCTCTAGTTGTTTCATAAATGCCAATTTTATCTTTCCAAGAGGATGATTAACTATCTCTACAAAGAGTAAAATATGGACTAGTCAAGTATATGCTTGCCATCACTTCTCCCCAATCTGTCCATAGTTGTTGTTGTTGTTGTTAGGTGTCTTCGAGTTGGTTCCAGCTCATAGTGACCCTATAGGACAAGTAGAACTGCCCCATAGGGTTTCCAAGGAGTGATTGGTGGATTCAGACTGCTGACCTTTTGGTTAGCAGGCAATCTCTTAACCACTGCGCCACCAGGGCTCCATAGTAAACATCACTAATCAATTACAGCAGTCTGTTCCCTGGATCCTGGGCCCAGCCTCAGAACCATTTTCATTTGAGGTCCCAGGCAGCCATTACCAATCAGTTGGACTCATCTCATGAAATGAAAGCTATTTCTCATGTCTGATTAGTCAGTGCATATCTGAGAATCACTGAGAGCTGGTGTTGGAGAGTTCAGCAGCATCAACATATGTAAGTCTGTACAACTTCAGAAACTGCAATGTTTATTTTAAGCAGGTTCTCACACAACGCAAGCTTGACTTAAGTAGCTTGAGCAAGAAAAAATACCCAGCAAAATACAAAGATAGGGCTTCTCCCAGCTGGGAACTATTGCCCTTTTCTGATGTGGTTGCAGAACTGGGCTGACATTTGGCGGCTAACAGGGTAGCCAGTGTGAGAGGAAGGGCCCCAAACCTTATCGGTCAGCAAATGGGTGAGAAGTGTGGGCTTTCCTAGGACATAAGGCTCAGCAGGTCAATCACTCTTCTCTCCAGCCTCACTGTCCCACCTTAGACCAAGCCACAATGGGCTCTCTCACCTGGATGACGACGAGAATGCCTTTAAGTGCAAGGAACAGAAAACTGGACTAGAATGGATGAAATAAAAAGGGGTTTTCTCTTTTCACCTGGCAAGGAGTCTGGTGTTGACTCGAGAACTCAGCCTTACCAGTGGCCAGGACATCTCCAACTCTTACAGCCTTTCCTCTTCATTGTAAGGTGGTTGCCCCACTTCCACGAATCCCAGCCAAAGCAATACTTACGTCTTTTACCAAGAAAGCAGAAGCATCCCCAGAAACCCCCTGTCTTAAGTACCCTGAGATGGGGATTCTTTTTCAAGTGATTTATTTAGGAGTGCGCTCAGGAGAAACCTCTAAGGAGGGAGGGAAACTGGATTGGGTGGGAAAGAAGCCAGGCAAAAGTGTGGGATCATCTGAAGTCTAGCCTCAGCCTGATCTCATGGAGCTCTGGCACACCAAAAAGTTTTCCTGGGCAAAGGCAAGAGGGTGAAGCTACTATACCCTGTTCCTTCCCTGGTAACCCCTCACCCCTACCCCAACTGTGTATCAGTCACTGGCCAGGGTCCATCCCCAAGGATAGAGGCTGCCTCCGTTCCACCAAGTGCAATCCCCTGGAAAAGGGTACATACAGATGTGAGAAGTTAGCAGCCAACCCCAGGAGCTGGAGGGGGGTGCCCTGGCCAGTAAAAAGGGGATTGGGGTGGGGGTTCCAACAACAGAGGCTGCATCCCGAGACAGGACCAGGTATGTCTCGGAAGTCCACCCAGGGAGAGACAAGACCAGCCACTCTGGAGCAGTGGCCAGTGAGGAGGACCCGGGGTGTCCCCAAGTAACCCCTACCCCCTGCCACTAGTTGTCTAGTAATCCCTGCCCTCCCTCCCACTCAGACACTGTCCTGGAGATGAAGCTGAGAAGAAAGTGGAAAAGACTGAGCATTTACCCCATAGAAACCAAAGAGCCTGTTTAAGCGAAATAACACTGTGATACCATAAACTGGCAAGCTTAGAGTGTGTTTCTCCACCTCCCACCCCCACTTCCCAGCAGGGTGGAGGCACTTGAGGAAGATTAGACCAATTATAGGAAACAAAGAGGCTATATTTTACTTGCACATCTGAGTGAATTTGTGATCTGCTATGCTTAGTTCTTGTTTGTCTCCCCTGCTTGTCTGTCTTATTCATCCTTTTTCCCTAACTGTCAGCACCGTTCATGGCCCTGTGCACTCGGTGAATAACTGTTGGATGAATGAATGCGTGAATGAATGAATGCAGGGCAGAGGAGTGCAAGAGGATGTTTCTGTTTATAGAGTCAGGACTCCCCTGAAAGCTCGAGAAATGACCACTCGCACTGACCTTGCCAGCCCAACTCTTGGCAGTCAAGTGCCAGGCAGCATGCTCACTTGGGTTGCCTCAGGAGGGCAGCTGTTAGCCCTGCCGGGTGCCACAGCACTGGCTGGTAAGGGGGAGCTGCCTGGCTCTCAGTCTCTCTGTTCATTCATTATCCATCACACCTGGCTTATAGCTGCTCCCCTGTCCTGCCTTCCAGACCACGTCAGTGGGAATCCCCTCACAGGCAGGCAAAAGGATGGGGCTCAGAGTGAGCAGGCCTAGGCTGTAAAGGGGCCAAACTGGGGCACTTCCTGGAGTTTTCAGCTCTAGCAGTGATTGCCAATGGCCTGAAACAAGAGCCTGAAGCTTGAGCTGAGTCCAGCCCAGCCAATGCTGAAGGGTGCAAAGAAGGCCCAGATCGGGGTAAGGAAGAGAGGAAAGGGGATAAGGGTGGGAATGGGAAAGGAATGGATTTCCAGGCGTTGCAGAGCCAGTTAGTGTTGTCTGTCCCTCCTGGGTTTCCTTCTCATAGGAGATGCCAATGGTGCCCAGCCAAGATCCCCTCTGTCTTCATTTCCTAGTGCAGCTGTAACAGAAATACTACAAGTGGTTAGCGTTAAAGAACAGAAGTTTATTTTCTTATAGTTCTGGATGCTGGAAGTCCAAATTCAGGGTGTGGCTCTAGGTGGAGGTCCTTCTTTATCTCTTTCAGCTTTTAGTAGCCAGCAATCCTTGGAATTCCTGAGCTTGTAGATGCATCTGTCTCCATTGTCAGATAGCATCTATCTTCCCTCTGTTTGTACTTGTGTGTCTAATCTGCTCTTTTTATAACTCAGAAGTGATTAGATTTAGAATCCACTCTACTCATAGATGACCTAATTAACATAACCCCAAATACCTTATTTCCAAATAGGGTATACCCACAGGTATGTTCTCTTTGTTGTGTGCTGTCAAGTTGATTACGACTCATAGTGACCTGATAGGACAGAGTAGAACTGCCCCATAGAGTTTAAGAGTTAGAATTTCAACATACATTTTTGGGAGACACAATTAAACTCGTAACACCCTCTAATAACTGTACACCATTCACCAGCTGCTGAGAGTGTTGACTGCTCAGACTCCAGGTTACACTTTTCTTCAAAGAATTGCCACCTTGACCAGAGATGCTCCTCTCTCCCACCTTGGGGCAACCCATAGCCAATGGCTGACCCTCACAAGCAGGGGCAGATTACCCAATAAGCAAGGTAAGCATGGCCTTACTTGTGCATACTTACTAATCTGTAGTGAACAATTTCACCAGCTTTTCACCAGATCTTTCTGTGGAGAAACCCATGTGAAATTGTTCACTAGAGATTAGTACGTAAACACATTAAGCCCCTGTGTACCTTGCTTACTGTAAACCTGTGCGTACCTTGCATACTGGTTAATCCACCCCTGCTTACAGGGTGTAAAGACCTGGACCCTTGCCTCAAAGAGAAAAAATTCTGTGCTACAATTCGTGCTCCAGAGCTCCCATGGAATCAGGCTGAGGTTAGACATCAACTGAACCCACACCTTTGCTTGGCTTCTTCCCTTGCCCTGTCATGCTTCCCTCCCTCCCTTACAGGTTTCTCCTGAGAACCCTTCCTCAATAACTCATTTACACAAGAATTCCCACCTCAGGGCTCTGCTTTTAGATCTGACCTAATTCATGCTCTCAGACTAAAATTGTCTCTTGGCACTTGCTGGGAGGCCTAGGCTTTCAGTCTAGGACCCCAGTTTCTGACAGCATCCATGTGTTTCTCATTAGGGCAGGGTAGCTTCCAACATCTTGCGTGTCAGTGGTGTGCCAGCAGAGTTCCAGCTCCACCATTTATCAGCTTCATGAACTTAGACAAAGACCTTAACTTCTCAGAGTTTCAATTTCTGTATCTGATAAATTGGGATAATACAATCTTGCAGGGGTGGCTGGGAGATGGGGAGAGGCAGTAGAGCCCAGTGGTAAAGAAGCAGGCATTAGAGTCAGACCTGCCCAGCTGTGCAACCTTGGGTGTGTTGTTACTTTCTCTAGCCTCTGTTTCCTCATCTAGAGCATGGGTATAATACTAGGTTCCTGAGAGCATTAAATACATGTAAAGTACTTAACACAAAGCCTGGCCCACTTAGTAAATACTAGCTATGTTAGTTTTGTAGGGCTGGCGTGAAAATGATCACAAACTGAGTGGCTTAAAACAAATCTATTCTCTCATAATTCTGGAGATTAGAGATCCAAAATCAAGGTGTTGGCAGGACCATGCTCCCTCTGAAGGCTTTAGGGAAGAATCCTTCCTTGCTTCTTTTAGCTTCTAGTGGTTGCTGGCAATCTTTTCATTCCTTGGCTTGTGGCAGCACAACTTCAGTCTCTGCCTCCATCTTCACATGGTCTTCTTCCCTGTGTGTCTGTGTCTGTGTCTAAATTTCCCTCTTCTAGTGAGGACACCAGTGATTGGATTTAGGGCCCACCCTAATTCAGTATGACCTCACCTTAACTTGATTATATCTGCAAGACCTTATTCCCAAAGAAGGTCACTCTAGAGGTGTCTCTCTGTTGGCCGTCTCTGAGGCCAGCCCTAGCTATAAGTCTACCCCTAACTCTCCTCTCTCACACCAGCTGCCCACGTAGTACTTCTTCCTCTGACCCTGACACCAGAGCTAGGTCAGACCTCACAAGTTAAGAGCACAGTCCTCCAGAATGCCAAGTCTGCCCAGGACTTCCACTGCAAGTCTAGGGGTCCCCACAACACCCTCACTTCTGACCTGCTGGCTATGAATTTGGAGTTTCCCCCATCCCCTCATGATGCCAGCCATAAGCTCAGGGGTTCCCCTGTGGTCCCCTTCAGTTTTTACATGCTGGCTCCCACCACTCCCTTAGGTTTGATAAGTCCCTAAAATGACTCACAGAACTCAGGAAAGTGCTAAACTTATGATTACAGTCTTATTATAGCAAAAAGGATACAAATGAAGAGACACATAGAGTAAGGTCTGGGAGGATTCCCAATGTGGAGCTTCTGTGTCTGAAAGGACATGCTGCTGCCCTCCCACATGCATTGATGTCTATCAGTAACCAGGAAGGTCACCAAGCTTCCATGTCTAGAGTTTTTACATTGGGGCCTCATTATGTAGACATGATCAGTTGAATCACTGCCCACATGGTTAAACTTAATCTCCAGGCCCCCTACCCTGAGATCGGGGCTGATATCACATGGTGGTTGTTTCTGACCTGGCTAGCCTCCACCCAATAGTTACCTCATTAATATAAATTCTCAGGTGTTGTCTGGAGACCTCATTGATAATAAAGACTCCCATCACTGGGAAAACTCCAAGGTTTTAGAGGTTATCTCTCAGGAACTAAGGACAAAAGACATATACTTTGGGTAAAGTTCATTGTAAACCCCATAGTCACTTTCTAAGTTTCTGAGTGGACATGAGTTTTGGGGGGACGCTATTAACCCAGTGAGCTGAACAGAAGATTTCAAAGTGCAGCTCGAGAAGACAAAGTAAAACATTATAATGAAATGTGCAAAAACCTGATGTTAGAAAACCAAAAGGAAGAACACGCTTGGCATTTCTCAAGTTGAAAGAACTGAAGAAAAACTTCAAGCCTAGAGTTGTAATGTTGAAGGATTCTATGGAAAAAATATTGAATGACATAGGAAGCATCGAAAGAAGATGAAAGGAATACACAGAGTCACTGTACCAAAAAGAATTGGTTGATGTTCAGCCATTTCAGGAGGTAGCATATGATCAAGAACTAATGATACTGAAGGAAGAAGTCCAAGCTGCACTGAAGGCATTGGTTAAAAACAGGGCTCCAGGAATTGACGGAATACCAGTTGAGATGTTTCAACAAACAGATGCAGCGCTGGAGGTGCTCGCTTTTCTATGCCAAGAAATTTGGAAGACAGCTACCTGGCCAACTGACTGGAATAGATCTATATTTGAGCCCATTCAAAAGAAAAGTGATCAAACAGAATGCAGAAATTATCGAACAATATCGTTTATATCACACACAAGTAAAATTTTGCTGAAGGTCATTCAAAAGTGGTTGCAGGAGTACATCAACAGAAATTCAAGCCTGATTCAGAAGAGGACGTGGAATGAGGGCTATCATTGCTAATGTCAGGTGAAACTTGGCTGAAAGCACAGAATACCAGAAAGATGTTTATCCATGTTTTATTGACTATGCAAAGGCATTCGACTGTGTAGATCATAGCAATTAAATTATGGATAACCTTGCGAAGAATGGGAATTCCAGACCACTTAAATGTGCTCATGTGGAACCTATACATAGACCAAGCAACAGTCATTCAAACAGAGCAAGAGGATACTGTATGGTTTAAAATCAGGAAAGGCGTGCGACAGGGTTGTACCCTTTTTGCATACTTATTCAATCTGAATGCTTAGCAAATAATCTGAGAAACTGGACTATATGAAGAAGAACATGCATCAGGATTGGGGGAAGACTCATTAACAACATTTGACATGCAGATGACACAGCACTGCTTGCTGAAAGCGAAGAGGACTTGAAGTACTTACTGATGAAGAGCAAAGACTACAGCCTTCAGTATGAATTATACCTCAACATAAAACAAAAATCCTCACAACTGGACCAATAAGCAACATCATGACAAATGGAGAAAATATTGAAGTTGTCAAGAATTTCATTTTACTTGAATCCACAGTCAACACCCTATGGAAGCAGCAGTCAGGAAATCAAACAACGTATTGCATTGGGCAAATCTGCTGCAAAAGACCTCTTTAAAGTGTTAAAAAGTAAAGACGTTGCTCCGAGGACTAAGGTGTGCCTGACCCAAGCCATGATGTTTTTGATCACCTCATATGCTCGCAAAAGCTGGACAATGAGTAAGGAAGACAGAAGAAGAATTGATGCCCTTGAATTATGGTGTTGGCAAAGAATACTGAATATACCATGGACTGCCAGAAGAATGAACAAATCTGTCTTGGAAGAAATATAGCCAGAATGCTCTTTGAAAGTGAGGATGGCAAGACTTTGTCTCACATATTTAAGACGTGTTATCAGGAGGGACCCATCCCTGGAGAAGGCCATCATGCTTGGTAAAGTAGAGGGTCAGCGAAAAAGAGGAAGACCCTCAATGAGATGGATTGACACAGTGGTTGCCTCAATGGGCTCAAACAACAGTGATTGTGAGGGTGGTACAGGACCGGGTAGTGTTTTGTTCTGTTGTACCCAGGGTTCCTATGAATCGGAACTGACTCGACGGCACCTAACAACAACATTAACCCAATACTGGCCATAGAAAATTTGAATGGCACCTGACTCAGTAAGAAGCAAATATTGTTATTACTATTAATGGGGATGATATGTCTAAAGTTAGATAGTAATAATAATAATAATAATAATAATAATAATAATAAATACCCTTGGTAATTTGGAAGAGGTGCCTAAAAAGTGCCCCAGAAGTGTGGCAGATGGAACCCATCCATGCAGCCTGATACATCAGGTGTGGGGCTAGGGAGGGGTAGGCAGATGGAACTCACTTGGTCTCAAATCTCAGTCAGCTGGCGTGAACCCTAAGGCTACTGTTCTGCAGCAGCCTGCTGCCTAGTGACTTGCCTGCATGCCAGTCCATTTGTCACCCTGTCATCTCCTCCACACTCGAGAGCAGATCCCCGGGGATCATAGACGAAGCACACAGAACAAGGAGCTACTATTTTTCTCTAGGCCAGGAGAAGGGGAGGCTAGGATGATAAACAGCAAAGAAAGAGCAAGGGCGTGTCCTTGTGGATAGGACATTTTGACAAGATGCGAAGGGCCCAAGTTCTGTTTTTCACTAAGAAAAGGGGTCAGCAAAAGATGATTTGGGCACCAAAGCCCGCTGCCTTCTGTCTTTGTATGGTCTGCAAGCTAAGAATGGTTTTTACATTTGTAAATGGTTGGGAAAAAAAAAATCCAAAGAAGAGTAGTGTTTTATGACACATGAAAATTATATAAAATTCAAATTTTTGTGCCTGTAAATCAAGTTTTATTGGAACACAGCCATGCCCATTTGTTTACTTATTTTCTGTGGCAGCTTTTGTGCTTCAACGGCAGAGTTTAGTGTTTGCCACAGAGGCTGTATGGCACGCAAAACCAGAAATGTTTACTCTCCAGCAGCCCTTTTCAGAAAGTTTGCTGACACCTGATTAAGAGCATCAGGCTGACCAAGGCTAGGTAGAAAGAAGAGTTGCTTCTCCCCTACTTAATTTTTTTTTTTCTGCTATTCCATCTCTTTCAGCAACATTTCCTTTCAAATGGTTAGTGCTTTCTTGACACCTGGCTAATGCAGAGGGAAGAATCTGATTAATAAATTCACACTAAGGTGTTGGTGACTTAATGTATCGCACCTTCCTTCTCCCAGGAGGCTGGACTAAAGGAATGACTCTTTGAGTGGTGAAATTTTAGGAATTATGGGACTTGTGTGCGTGCGTGACAGAAAAAAGATAGTGTGGAAAATGAGAGAGATGGATTTGTAATCATAAAGAGTGGGAAGTTGCAGGGCCTTAGCCCAAAAGAGATAGATTTCTTCGGGGGATGAAATGAACCATCTGGAAATAATAGTATGAGCTCCACCTTTGCCAGCCCCCAGAACCTCTGGTGACAGGTTAGAAAACATGGTGCCCTTTCTGATGTGACCTGTAAACCTCTATGGTACAAGGCTTCTTTGATAACCAGGTAGCTAGCAGTGGGGAGAACACGGAATCTGCGAACAAGTCAGAACAATAGGGGTGCAACTGCTCTCCCAAGGTGCTGCCCAGGGGCTAACCCCCTTTGAATTGGCCCAGAGGGCAGGTGACAGCTGACTTTATGCCTTTGCTGGCTTTGACTCTTGCTCTGCAGGCCTTCAGTGCTCTGGGTACCAGCTGCTTGCCTTTATTGAGCAGAATACCTTTGTCTTCCCGGTCTCTCTGCTGCCTGGATCTGAAGATCAGTTGCAGCCAGAGCAGCAGGACCCGTTCACCTACGCTACAGCCATCCTTACTTCAGGCCTTAATTGTCTGGACAGCTATAATAGGCATTCATTCAGCTTTCTTGATGATCTCTGTTCTCCTAGCTGCCCTCTCTACCAAAACCAGGGGCACTTTCCGAAATGTCAGCCTAAACTGCTTACACTCATTTAGGATTAATTCTCTGCACAGTCCTTCAAGAGCCACCTCAGCCTGTCCCTCTGTCCTCATCTCCTGTCTCCACCCCTCTTGTCCTCCACCCCCCCACCCCAAACTCCTTGCGATTCCCAGAATATGATGCATTGTTGCACATAATCACGCCTTTGCTGTGCTGTGTTCTCTGTTGGAAAGCTTTTCCCTCTAACCTGGCAACTCCCATTGCTCCTTCAGCACCAACTAGGGCTCTGTTGAAGTCTTTTCCTCTCATGCTAACTGCCCCAGCTACCAGCCAGGTTGTTCCTGGAGGGCAAAGACTGTGCTTCATTTATCTCTGTGTCCCCAGAGCTCAGCGTAGGCCAAATTCATGACATAAACCCTGGTGGTATAGCAGTTAAGTGCTACGGCTGCTAACCAAAAGGTTGGCAGTTTGAATCCACCAGGTGCTCCTTAGAAACTCTGTGGGGCAGTTCTACTCTGTAGGGTCACTATGAGTTGGAATTTACTCGATGACAATGGGTTGTTTTCTTTAGTGAGTGCTTTCTTTGAGGTAGGTGGTGGGTGAGTACCTCACCTGCATTATCTCATTTAATTCTCAGCTGTAATGCAGGCCTCATATACATCCCGTCTCCAAGGACTGTTGCGAGGAGTAAACATGGTAATGTAAGTGAAGAGCTTAGCGCCATGCCTTGTGCATTTAAGAGCTCAGCCTAGAGGGCAGGTGGCAGCTGCCTTTATGCGTTTGCTGGCCTTGGCTCTTGCTCTCCAGGCCTTCGACACTCTGGGTATCATTTTTCAGATGAGGAAGGGGAGGTACAGAGAGGTGGTGCGCCTAAGGTCATATGCTAGTGAGTGAGAGTGGGGCTTTAGAGCCAGCAGACTGGCTCTAAAACCCCTGTGCTGCGCTGTCCTTGCATCAGGGGTTTATTAAGCATTGAGCCAGCAAACGGCTCTACGTGTCTTCCAGGTGGTGAAAGAAAATAGGGGTGCAGGTGAGAGTTCTGGTTGGTTTAACTCCCTACCATCTCCAGAAGGAAGAGTGGCAGTATGTGTCTGGGGTGGAGGTGGATTGGGGAGATGAATCTTCCCCAAGGTTCTGTGTGATTTCCACTGAATTATTAATCTGTTCAGTTGCCTTCCTAAGGCACTGGGTGGACTGAGACTGACTCCTGGAATCCTTTGTGAAATTTATGTGTTGGAAAGATTTTAAAAATAGCACTCCACCCTTTGACAAGTTGAGTGCTAATTACCCTGATGCTCTGGCACCCCAGCCAATGTGTCACCGTGTCTGTGCGAGCCCTCCCGACTGCATTGTATCGTGAAGTCTTTGTTGCCAGGTGAGGCAAGGCTACTAGGTATGCACCGAATTTTCCAGTGTTATAAGGTTCTCCAACGTGAACATGATTCAAATGGAGATATGGCATAACCTCGAATTCTGCACATCTATCACTTTGAGAACCTCTGCTCAGTGGCCAGGCAACCTGGGAAGCTTTCTGGCCACCTTTGTGAGTGAGTGTATGTGCACTTCTTCTTAGCAAAACTCATTTATATTCATTGTAGAAAATGCTGCTAAACAAAAAAGAAAAACCACCCACAGTCCCACCCATTATTTACATTTTGGTGTAATTTCCTTTCTGTCTTATGCCTATGCAAATATCTACACATTATTTAACCTCGGTTTTTTATCTTTTTTTTTTAATTGTGCTTTAAGTGAAAGTTTACAATTCAAGTTAGTTTCTCATACAAAAATTTATACACACATTGTTGTGTGACCCTAGTTGCCCTCCCTATACTGTGACAGCACACCTCTCCTTTCTGCCCCGGATTTCACATGTTCATTCAACCAGCTCCTGACCCTCTCTGCCTTCTCATCTCACCTCCAGGCAGGAGCTGCCCATTTAGTCTCATGTATCTCCTTGAGCTAAGATGCACACTCTTCATGAGTATCATTTTATGTCCCATAGTCCAGTCTAATCTTTGTCTGAAGAGCTGGCCTCAGGAGTGGTTTTAGTTTTGGGCTACAGATATTCTGGGGGCCATATCTCCCGGGGGCCTTCCAGTCTCAGTCAAACCATTAAGTCTGGTCTTTTTTACTAGAATTTGAATTCTGCACCCTACTTTTCTCCTGCTCTGTTAGGGACTCTCTGTTGTGTTCCCTGTCAAGGTGGTCATTGACGATGGCCGGGCACCATCTAGTTCTTCTGGTCTCAGGCTGATGGAATCTCTGGGTTATGTGGCCCTTTCTGTCTCTTGGGCTAATATCTTCCATGTGTCTTTGGTGTTCTTCAGTCTCCTTTACTCCAGGTGGGTTGGGACCAATTGATGCCTCTTAGATGCCTGCTCACTAGCTTTTAAGACCCCAGATGCCACTCACCAAAGTGGGATGCATAACATTTTCTTAATAAACTTTGTTATGCCAGTTGATCTAGATGTCCCCTGAAAGCATGGTCCCCAGACCCCAGCCCCTGCTACTTTGTCCCTCGAAGTGCCTTTGCAGTGTCCCAAAGGTTCTGGTAGGATGTGTTTTCATTCTCATTTGATTCTGTGAATTTCTTTATTCCATCCTTAATTTCTTCTGTAACCCAGTAGTTTTTGAGCAAACTGTTGTTCGGTTTCCATGTGTTTGATTTTTTTCCTTGCTTTTTCTGTTACTGATATCTACTTTTATGGCTTTATGGTCAGAAAAGATGCTTTGTAATATTTCGATGCTTTGGATTCTGTTAAGGCTTGCTTTATGGCCTAATATGTGGTCTATTCTGGAGAATGTTCCACATGCATTGGAAAAGAAAGTATACTTGGCCGCTGTTGGGTGGAGTGTTCTGTATACGTCTATAAGATCAAGAATGTTGATTGTGGCATTTAGATCTTCCATGTCTTTATTGAGCTTCTTTCTGGATGTTCTGTCCTTCACTGAAAGTGGTGTGTTGAAGTCTCCTACTATTATTGTGGAGCTGTCTCTCTCTCTTTTCAATGCTGTTAGAGTTTTTTTTTTTTTTTTTTTTATGTATTTTGGAGCCTTGTCCTTGGATGTGTAAATATTTATTTTTATGGTTGTGTCCTCCTGGTGTACTGACCCTTTAATCATTATGCAGTGTCTTTCCTTATCCTTTGTGGTGGCTTTTACTTTAAAGTCTATTTTGTCAGAGGTTAATATTGCCACTCCTGCTCTTTTTTGAGTATTGTTTGCTTGATATATGTTTTTCCTTCCCTTGAGTTTTAGATTGTTTGTGTCTTTAAGTCTAAGGTGTGTCTCTTGTAGGCAGCATATAGACGGATTGTGTTTTTTTATCCAATCTGCCACTCTCAGTCTCTTTATTGGTGCATTTAATCCATTTACATTCAGCATAATTATTGATAGGCGTGAGTTTAGTGCTGTCATTTTTATGCCTTTTTTTGTGCGTTGTTGACAGTTTCTTTGTTCCACTTAATTTGCTGTGCTGAGTCGTTTTTCTTTATGTACTTTCTTTTCATCTTTTTCACTGTTGTTGATTTTGTATTTGCTGAGTATGTTTTTCTTGTTTTTTATTTTGATGTGTAGGATTGTTAGCTTCCTTTGTGGTTACCTTAATATTTATCCCTATTTTTCTAAGTTTAAACCACTCTTTTATTTCTTTATATCACCTCGACTTCCTCTCCATGTGAAAGATCTATGACTACATTTTTTAGTCCCTCTTTTTTGTTTTAATGTTGCCATCTTTTACATATTGACATCTCTGTTTCCCTACTTTCAGCGTTTTATCTTTGATTTATTTTTGTGACTTCCATGTCTAGGTTGATATCTGGTTGTTCTTTCCTGGGTTCTAGTCTTGGATTGTTATCTGATGTTGATTTTCTAACTGGAGGACTCCCTTTAGTATTTCTTGTAATTTTGGTTTGGTTATTGCAAATTCCCTGAACTTCTGTTTGTCTGGAAATGCCCCAATTTCGCCATCATATTTGAGAGACAGTTTTGCTGGACATATAATTCTTGGCTGGCAGTTTTTTTCCTTTAAGGCTTTGTATATGTCATCCCATTGCCTTCTTGCCTGAATAGTTTCTGCTGAGTAGTCTGAGCTTAGTCTTATTGAATCTCCTTTGTAGATGACTTTTTGTTTATCCTTAGCCACTCTTAAAATTCTCCTTTATGTTTGGTTTTGGCAAGTTTGATTATAATATGTCATGGTTACTTTCTTTTGGGATCTACTTTGTGTGGGGTTCAATGAGCTTCTTGGATAGATATCTTCTCATCTTTCACGATAGCAGGGAAATTTTCTGCCAAATAATCTTCAACAATTCTCTCTGTATCTTCTGTTGCGCCCCCACCCCCCCACTTCCTGGTACTCCAGTCACTCATAGGCTATTCCTCTTAACAGAGTCCCACATAATTCTTAGAGTTTTTTCATTTTTAAAAATTATTTTATCTGATTTTCCCTCAAATAAGTTGATGTCAAGTGCTTTATCTTCAATCTCACTAATTCTGATTCTCTTGCCTCAATTCTGCTCGTATGACTTTCTACTGAGTTGTCTAATTCTAAAATTTTATTGTTAAATTTCTGTTTGGTGTCTCTCTATGGATTCTTGCAGCCTGTTAAATTTGTCATTATGCTCTTTTCTAATCTTCTTAAGTTCCTCTTTTCTTTGTCAGTGTGTTCCTTGGCTTGTTCTGCATTTTGTCTGATCTCCTTCCTGATATCTTGAAGAGCTCTGATACTAATATTTTGATATTAAGAGTTCTGATATTAATCTTTTGTATTCTACCTCTGGTAATTCCAAGAAGTTCTCTTCCTCCAGAAAATTTCTTGATTCTTTGTTTTGGGAGCTTGCTGAAGCCATCATGGTCTGCCTCTTTATGTGATTTGATATTGACTGTTGTCTCCAAGCCATCAATAAGTTATTATATTTGTTTATTTATTTTATATTTGCTTATTGTGTCCTAGCTTGTTGTTTTGTTTTGTTTTGATATGCTTCAATAGGCTGCTCATGTGAGCTAGTTTGATTATTGGCACCTTTGAAGCTCTAATGTCCTGTCACCGGGTGGTTAGATCTGTTACTAGGTATGTGAGCCCAGGAGTCCATTAACTTTTCTTGTATGGATTCAGCTCAAGTATCCAGGTAGTCAGTCACCAAATGTGTAGTGCAGGCTCTTACCTACAGTCCTAGACAGGCAGAGGTGATTGGAGTAGGCATAGGTATCTGGCTGAAGTGGGGGCTCACTGTTGAGCAAGGCAGGAGGCTGATGGCTGCCCCTGAGTGTCTGGCAGGAAAGCATATCCCTGTTCCCTAGAGTGCGTAGATGGGTGGGTTTTGCAGCCAGACTATGGGTACCCAATGCTGTTGACTGTAAGGGCTGGGAGTCACCACTTATTCTTGGACCCTGTCTTGGGTGACTAGGTGGCATGGGTGGGGCCACCAGTCCTCAGGCCCCTGATTGGGTAGGTGAAGACCCTGCTTAATAGGCAGAGCAGAGTCAAATGTCACAAACCTGCCAGTCCACCATCTAGCTGATACAGTTGAAGTTAGGTTTCAGGTATATACCCTCTTGTACTGTGCTAAGGAGGGTCTACACTGTTGAAATGGACCCACACAAGTCTATGCAGGGGTAAAAGGCATTCAAAGTCTGTGGACCCCTTATGCCTGTACCTAGGCAAAGGGGATGTGCCTGTCCTGAGTTTCTGGCTTAGGGGGAACTGGCCGATTATTTTTTCCTGTTTGTTAATTTGTTCACTCTCCAAGGCCGGCAGAATGGCTCAGGGCACGTGACAGGTCCTCCTTCTGGCCCAGGGGATGCGATAATTGCTGAAACTGACCTGGGATCCAGTGCAGAGAGAGGAGGAAGCAGGTAAATAGAAGACAGGTTTCTCCCAAAGGGGGTGTTTTTTGATCTGCCAGGTAGGTTAGACGCATATACTTTTCTTTTACCAATTGAGTGCCACTTTTCACTGGTTATGGAGGCTTGAGTAGAGTCTTTGCTGCTTGGTCTCTCCTGATGTGGAAAACGCGTCGTGAGCACCACTGGTTGCCTCACTGTGCACTCCAGACGATCCAGCCTGAAGGGTGCCAATTCCCGCTGGGTCAAGTCTGGCAACTTCTTGCTGGTTCTCAACCATTTCTCCCTCCCCCTGCCGCTCCACCCAATTCCTTGACTTTGCCTTTAATGTTCAGGACTCCTAGATGGTCATACATAATTGATTCACTTTTTTTTCAGGTCTTTGTTGTAAGAGGGACCACAAGAAACGTCTGACTACTCTGCCATCTTGACCTTGCCTCTGGTTTCTTCATCTTAACATGGGGCTAACAATAGTTCCCAACTTTTTTGTGTTACTGTGATAATAATTCAACTCCCTGCCACCTCTCTGACCTAGTCCCCTCCTTTTCTCTCCCTTGCTCCTGCTCCCCAAGCCTTACTGGCCCTTTAGCTGTTCCTGGAACACATCAGTGGCATGTCTACCACAGGGCCTTTGCACTGGTTGTTTTCTCGGTAGGTTGAACACTTCTCCCAGATTTCCACATGGTTCACTTTCTTACTTCCTCCAGGTCTCAGCTAGTATGTTGCCCTTTCTGACCACCCTATATAAAATAACCCTCTCATCACTGTTTTACTTTTCTTCAGACCACTCATGACCTCCTGAAATTTTACATGTTTATTTGTTTTGTCTATGTCCCTCCACCCCCCAAGAATATAAGCTCCTTGAGAGTAAGGCGTTTGCTATTTTGTTCACAGTCATATCCCCAGTATCTGAATGATATCACTTTTTGCATAGAAGGCACTCAAACATAATTTTTGAATGGATAAAATTTGCATCTGAAGTATTGAGCACAGCGCCAAGCCCAGGTTGGAGTGCAATAAATGATTGTTATTCACCTACTGGAATAGCTGAATGGAGTGGTTGGAAAGATGACATGGTGTGGTCCCTGAGTCTGAGCAGTGGTGATGCTCTGAGGAGACAGGAAGTGGGATGGATGTCCTGTTGAGGCTGCTCCTGCAGCCTTTAGTTGGAGCAGGCTTGGCCCCCTAGCTGATGGACAATGCTGAGGTGTGGCCATGGTATCCTTTCCTCTCCCCTTTCAGCTCCCTTCTCTTCAGGGACGCTGCCACTCCTCCCCCAGCACAACTTCCTCTCAGATTTTTCCTGGGCTGTTTGAATTTAAACAGGAGCCTGGCAGTGGGAAGCTGTGAAGACCCCATTCCACACTTGCTTCCTCTTGAGCTGCATTTCTCCTGTCTTTCACCCTTGCTGTCCATGCTCCAGTCACATGGGACCACTTGCTGTGCCCTGAATGCTCTTCCCACCTCTAGGCTGTTGCACATGCTGTTCTCCCTGCCTGGAGCACCTTTCCTCCTTCCTATCCTCCCACCCACCCCATCCCAGTTACTCCTGCTCATCCTTCAAGGCTCAGCTTGGGTTGCACCTGGATAATACCCATGATCCCCTCCCTGGTGTGGTCCCTCCACAGCACCCACCTTTCTGCTCCCATAGTTTTTATCACCAGTTGAAACCAATTGCCATTGAGTTGATTCCAACTCATGGTGACCCCGTGTGTATAAAACTACAACTGTGCTCAACAGGGTTTTCAATGGCTGATATTTTGGAAATAGATCGCCAGGCCTTTCTGCTGAGGTGCCTCTAGGTGGACTCAAACCTCCAACCTGTCAGTTACCAGCCAAGTGTGTTAACCATTTACACCACCCAAGGACTCTAGTTTTTATCACACTGAGTTGTAATTCTCTGACTAAGCTGCCTTGATGAACACAGGCATTGCTCACTATCCTCAGTGCCTTGTCTGACACAGAGAAGGTGCTCAGTACTGTTGGATGATAAATGAAAGCATGAATAAATAAAATGAAATAGGCAGCATAATTGTCAAGGGGAACGTCTTCCGGGTGGGACACCTGCTCACAGTCACACGGTGAATTGATGCCAGGACCTGGAGTCTCAGGTTCTGTCTCTTAGCCCCGGTGCTTTCTGGATAAAGTGTCCTTCTGCGTCTGGGAAAGCAACAGCCTCCACTTGGTGCTTGGCCCATCAAATGCTTTCAGCCAGTTTCTATAAATGGGAACATTTCAGTCAAGCAGCAGCTGCCATGGTAACTGGCCGAATCTTAGAACTGGGGGACTGGGGACTGATCAGAAACCAGATAACTTTTAAGAGGCTCTGTTCGAACTCTGCTGGAGTTTGGAAGCTCACTAATGAGAACTGATTGGCCAAGTGTTCCCTCCCCCACTGTGTCAGCACTCAGCGCTCCCCTTTCTCTGGGACAGAATCTTCAAGGGCTTTCACTGGTCGTGTGTGTGGTGTCTCTGATGTATCTTCTTGGGTTCTGGATTGTTCGGAGCTCAGATGAGGCAGGATGAGAGATTTTCACTGGTATATTGAGGTGCAAAAGCTGGATAATGAATAAGAAAGACTGAAGAAGAATTGATGCATTTAAATTATGGTGTTGGCAAAGAATATTGAATATACCGTGAACTGCTAAAAGAACGAACAAATCAGTCTTGGAAGAAGTACAGCGAGCATGCTCCTTAGAAGCAAGGATGGCAAGACTTTGTCTCACTTACATTGGACATATTATCAGGAGGGACCAATCTCTGGAGAAGGCCATCATGCTTGGTAAAGTAGATGGTCAGCAAAAAAGAGGAAGACCCTCAGTGAGGTGGACTGACACAGTGACTGCAACAATGGGCTCAAGTATAGCAACGATTGTGAGGGTGGCTCAGGACCAGGCAGTGGTTTGTTCTGTTGTACATGGGGTCACTATGAGTCGGAGTCAACTCCACGGCACCTAACAAGAACAATTATCAAGGTGATAAGTTTGAGGAGGGCAGGGAAAGGAAGGTTGTGCTCATTTTTAACGTTCTGTTCAAGCTGGACTTCCAAGTAACCACCCAGGCTCGTGGACACTTCCTCCCCTTGACCCTTTATTAAGAGTGAGGACAGTGTTTTTGAAAAACTGATGTAATTTCCCCCTAGACATTTTTTTTCCTCCCCATTCATACTGTTCAGCTGTGTGGTGAACATTTCAGCAGCACGTACATACATATACATACATCTGTTCAGGTTGTGCAGTGCATAACTCCACACAGGCCGTGTAGAAGATGCTCCCTGGAATTATGCAATGTGTTAGCCCTGAGAAGGGATGTAACAACAAAGAAAAGAGAGATGCTTGCTGGCTTTTACATTCAAAAGTCTAGGATTTAGGGGAACAAAAGGAACTTGGAGAGCAGATAAAAGGACAAGAGAATGTTGGGTACATAAGAACAAGGATTTTTCACCCCTAGTCTAAATAAAGTTCCTTGGGCTGTCAGAGGGAGAAGCAACAAATGCATAGAAGTCAGCGGCTCTCTGAGAAAGGCACTGCACTCAGCACACTGGGGTAAGTCTGGGCTGGGGCAGGAGGTACATGGCAGACATCCTCAGGTCAGTTTGCAGAATCCAAGAGTCACAGAGACATGTGCCCCATTTCCCAGGCAGAGCTTAGAAAAGAAAGGGCTGCATGGCAAGTCTAAGCAGACAGAGCCTCAGACTGCTCCACAGAGCTCCCTGCTTTCTGTGCTGTGGGCATGGCATCAGAGCCAGCCAGGGAGTTTCTGAAACTAAAGGGGCCCCGTGTCCAGGATTAGCCATGGCTTAGCAGCCTTCTGTGTGGACCAACAATGAGGGGTGGATGTGGGTGATGGCTTCATCTAAGAAGGACTGAGTGGACAGGTGATGACAAGAATCAGACCCCTCACCCCTCGACATTCTTAGAAACTGAGATGTAAGTGTGGGGAAGAAGGGCTAGAGGGGGGATGTCTCAAACTGGCTAAGATTTAGTGTCTGCTTTTCTGGTGGAAGGAAAGATTAGAAGAGAGATTATGCTGCATTAAAGAAAAATAAGGTAACGTTTCTTGCAGCCTTGGGTCTGTGTGCAAGATTTGTTCCTGCTACAACAAATTGCTTTGAGATTCTCACAAAGAAGCCTGACTGGCTGTCACTGGTTTATATTATGGTTATTCACCAGGACTGCTTCTCAGAATCACCTGAGGATTAAAAGTAATGCCCTTTAGATTTAGAGAATCAGAATGTCTTGCTGATTCAAGGGCAGGGTGAGGGGGCCAGGGGAGCCTGGTGTGTGCACTCCATTGGGTAGATCAGTTTGTAAAAATTAGCCAGTGAGAATCTTAGCTGAATTTTCTGTGTGCTCTTGGGAAAGTTTTATTCCTTGTTCTCTGTAATGGTTAAGGTTGTGTGTCAACTTGGCTGGGCCGTGATTCTCAGTGGTATGGTAGTCATATGATGTTGTTATCACTTCCATGATGAGATTTGATATAATGTGATCACCTCCATGATGGGATGTGCTGTGAGTAGCTAATCAGTTGAAAGGGAGTTCTTTGGGTGTGTGGCCTGAATCAAATGTAAGTGGACGTTCTGGCAAGGCTTGTGGGACTTTGCAGGCTCTGGATCCTGCAGCTGGCTCCTGTTCATCTGCCCTCGGGTTCTTGGGACTTGAGCTGGCAGTTTACCTGGGGTCTTGCCTGCCAATCTTGGGAGTAATTGATCCTCGAAGCCTGTGAACAAGAGCCCCGCTCTCTGACCTGCCGATCTTGGGTTCATTGGCCCCTGAGGCTACGTGTGGCTACATGAATCAGGAGAAGCCTCTACCCTGACCCACGGACTTGGGATGTTCCAACCTCTACAACCACGTGAGCCATTTCCTTGTTACAAATCTGTTTCTCTATATGTTTATATGCTTTACTGGTTTTGCTGCTCTAGAGAATCCAGCCTAAAACAGTCTCCTGTTTCTTTACCCATAAAAATCCCCTCTCTTCTTGTGAATGACTATGAAGACTCAGAAATTCTCAGAGGAGAGGTCTCAGAAGACACATATAGCAATGATATCCATTAAAACTATTCCATGACTATTATTTAGGAGGCAAAGCTTTGCCATTTAGAAATGCATCCTTAAGTATTAATGGATGAAATAATAATAATAATGATAGTAACAATAATAAATATCTAGTTATCTATAGTTGCTATGATGCTGGAAGCTATGCCACTGGTATTTCAAATACTAGCAGGGTCACCCTTGGTGGACAAGTTTCAGCAGAGCTTCCAGACTAAGACAGACTAGGAAGAAGGACCTGGAGATCTACTTCTGAAAAAATTGGCCAGTGAAAACCTTACAAATAGCAGCAGAACATTGTCTGATATAGTGCTGGAAGATGAGCCCCTCAGGTTGGAAGGCACTCAAAATATGACTGTATAGTCAACCTTAATGAAATGGATGGGGTAAAGCTTTTGAGACCTTCATTTACTTATGCAGCACGACTCAAAATGAGAAGAAACAGCCATTAATAATTGGAACGTGGAATGTATGAAAATATGAATCTAGGAAAATTGGAAATCATCAAAACTGAAATGGAACATTTGAAGACCGATATCCTAGACATTAACGAGCTGAAGTAGACTGGTATTGGCCATTTTGAATAAGGCAATCATATAGTCTACTATGCCAGGAATGACAAATTGAAGAGAAATGGTGTTGCATTCATCATAAAAAAGAAGATTTCAAGATCTATCCTGAAGTACAACACTGTCAGTGATAGGATAACATCCTTATGTATACAAGGAAGATCACTTAATACAACTATTATTAAAATTTACCCACCAACCACTAATGCCAATGAAGGAAAAAACAGGCTTTGTGAGGCTGAACATGCTGCCCTCACACTGTTTGTTCACTGCTGTTTCTGTTAGTTCACTCTGTTTTCCACGCCTCTATTATGTGACCTTGCTGAGGCCGTCTTATGTAACTCTCTGGCTCAGAACCACCTTTGCCTTTGACCACTATAAAATCTCCACCCCATATTGCTGGGTGCAGAAATCTGCTTTGGTCTTCCTGCAGCCAGGGACCACTGCCTTAGTATGTAAATCTCCCTAATAAAGACTCCTTTGTTGTCCACCTCTTTCTTTGGTCTCTCGGCACCCTCCAATTTTGGAGGCAAATTTCAAGTTACTGCTCTATGACTGTACTTCCAAAGATGAGGAAATTGAAAACTTTTACAAACTTCTGCAGTCTGAAATTGATCAAACTTGCAATCAAGATGCATTGGTAATTACTACTGTTTGGAATGCAAAAGTTGGAAACAAAGAAGAAGGATCTGTAGTTGGAAAATTTGGCCTCACTGACAGAAATGATGCCAGAGATTGAATGAGAGGATTTTGTAAGAATGATGACTTATTCATTGCAATATCTTTTTTCAACAACATAAACGTCGATGACAAACATGGATATCACCAGACAGAAAACACAGGAATCAAATTGACTACAACTGTGGAAACTGACAATGGAGAAACTCAGTATCATCAGTCAGAACAAAGGCTAGGGGCTGACTGTGGAACAGACCATCAATTGCTCATATGCAAGTTCAAGTTGAAGCTAAATAAAATTAAAACAAGTCCACAAGAACCAAAATATGACCTTGAGTATATCCCTCCTGAATTTGGAGACCATCTCAAGAATATATTTGACTCATTGAACACTAATGACCAAAGAATACCAGACAAGTTGTGGGATGACATAAACGACATCATACATGAAGAAAACAAAAGGTCATTAAAAAAACAAGAAAGAAAGGACCAAAATGGATGTCAGAAGAGATTCTGAAATTTGCTCTTGAACATAGAGTAGCTAAAGCAAATGGAAGAAATGATGAAATAAAAGAGCTAAACAGAAGATTTCAAAGGGCAGCCTGAGAAGACAAAGTAAAGCATTATAACGAAATGTGCAAAGACCTGGAGTTAGAAAACCAAAAGGGAAGAACACACTCAGCATTTCTCAAGCTGAAAGAACTGGAGAAAAAAATTCAAGCCTCCAGTTGCAATATTGAAGGATTCTATGGGGAAAATATTGAATGATGTAGAAAGCATCAAAAGAAGATGGAAGGAATACACAGAGTCATAGTACCAAAATGAACTGGTCAACATTCAGCCATTTAAGGAGGTAGCATATGGTCAAGAACTGATGGTACTGAAGGAAGAAATCCAAGCTGCACTGAAGGTTTTGGCAAAAAACTTGACTCTAGGAATTGATGGAATACCAACTGAGATGTTTCAATAAACAGGTGCAGCACTGGTGGTACTCACTCATCTATGCCAAGAAATTTAGAAGACATCTTCCTGGTCAACCAACTGGAAGAGATCTATATTTGTGCCCATTCCAAAGAAAGGTGATCCAACAGAATGTGGAAATTATCAGGCAATATCATTAGTATCACACACAAGTAAAATTTTGAAGATCATTCAATGAAGATCATTCAAAAGTGGTTGCAGCAGTATATCAACAGGGAACTGCCAAAAATTCAAGCCAGATTCAGAAGAGGATGTGGAATGAGAGATATCATTGCTGATATCAGCTGGATCTTGGCTGAAAGCAGAGAATTTTTACCCGTTTTTTATTGACTATGCAAAAGCTTTCAACTGTGTGGATCATAGCAAATTATGGATAACATTGTGAACAATGGGAATTCCAGAACACTTAATTATGCTTATGCGGAACCTGTACATAGACCAAGAGGCAGTCATTTGAACAGAACAAGGGAATACTGTGTGGTTTAAAATCAGGAGTGTGTGCATCAGGGTTGTATCCTTTCACCATACTTATTAAATCACTATGCTGAGCAAATAATCTGAGAAGCTGGGCTATATGAAGAACTTGGCTTCAGGATTGGTGGAAGACTTATTAACAATCTGCGATATGTAGATGATACAACCTGCCTTGCTGAATGCGAGGAGGACTTGAAGCACTTACTGATGAAGATCAAAGACTACAGCCTTCAGTATGGATTACACCTCAACGTAAAGAAAACGAAAATTGTCACAAGTGGACCAATAAGCAACTTCATTATAAATGGAGAAAAGATTGACATTGTCAAGGATTTCATTTTACTTGAATCCACAGTCAACAACCATGGAAGCAGTAGTCAAGAGATCAAAAGATGCATTGCATTGGGCAAATCTGCTGCAAAAGATCTCTTTGAAGTGTTAATGAGCAAAGATGCTACTTTGAGGACTAAGTGTGCCTGACCCAAGCCATGGTGTTTTCAATCGCTTAATATCATGCGATAGCTGGACAATGAATAAGGAAGACCAAAGAGGAATTGATGCCTTGAATTATGGTGTTGTCGAAGAATATTGAATATACAGTTGGCTGCCTGTAAAACGAACAAGTCTGTCTTGGAGGAAGTACAGTCAGAATGCTCCTTGGAAGCGAGGATGGTGAGATTTCATTTTATGTATTTGGGCATGCTGTCAAGAGGGCCCTATCCCTGGAGAAAGCCATCATGCTTGGTAAGGTAGAGGCTTAGCAAAAAAGAAGACCCTCGATTAGATGAATTGACATAGTGGCTGCAACAATGGACTCAAACATAGCAAGGATTGTGAGGACGGTGCAGGACGACGCAGTGTTTTGTTCTTTGTACATAGCGCAGCTATGAGTTGAAAGCGACTCGATGGCACATAACAACAAGTTACCTATAATGCGAGGGAAGAAACGTAGGCAGTGAAAGGGATGGAAGCTGGACTTTTTTTTGTAGATTTGACTTTGTAACAGTGTGAATGTTTTATATAATTATAAAACAAAATTGAAAATAATGATCTCTGAACATTGAAAAAAACAGGAAACAAGTAAACCTAATTGTGTATCAAGTTGGAGACATAACCTCACATAAAGGAAAATTATTTTAAATTACTTTTAATAACACAGTAACTTACTTGTTGTTACTGTGTACCGTTGAGTCAGTTCCAACTCATAGTGACCCTATAGGACACAGTAGAACTGTTCCATAGGGCTTTGTAGGCTGTAATCTTTATAGGAGCAGGCTGCCACATGTTTCTTTGTGGGAGCGGCTGATGGGTTCGAACCGCTGACCTTTTTTGGTTAGCATCCAAGTGCTTTAATTCTTGTGCTACCAGGGCTCATATCTTATCTATCACTGTATATACCTAGTGGAATACATCCTAAAGACAAAAGAACTAAAAACAAATCTTAAACTGTTTTAGTAAAAACATCATTAGAAATAATATAGGTACAATTATTCCAAAACTATTTCACACACACACAGACACACACACACACACACACACACACACACACACACACACACACACACAAATACAGTAAAATAACGCAAATAAATAATGATGTTATTAGAAATGAATAGATACAAACATAAAATTAAAGACTTCAAGTAAAAATTCTGTAATTTAAAGTTTGAATTGAAAATATGAGCATAAATTTTTCATTTATCTCCTCTTTTAAACACACACACACACAGAGACACACACACACATACATTTCTTGTACTTCCTACATTGTGAACCCCAAAAGGCCTAGAAGCAATGACCAACTCCATAGCAGTGAGAAACTCAGTGCCCAGATTATCATCTCTAAATGTCATCCCCCACTAAAAGGGGAGCATTCTAACAAGATGCAATGTGTGGACCTTGGTGAGATCCTCATTTGAACAAAACAAGTATAAAGAAAAAAATGTACAAAATTAGCTTGTGAAAATGTGTACACTAATTTGATATTTGATGAAATTAAGGAATTCTGGTCATTATATTGTGGCTGTTTTTAAAAGGAATGCCTACCTGTTAAATATGTATACTGAACTATTCACAGATGACAAATCTGAGATTTGCTTTAAAATAATCCAGTAGGGATGGGAGAAAACGTGGATGGAGATAGAGAATAATGAAGATTAGATATGTGTTGGTCATTGTTGAAGCTGCAAAATGGTTACGGGGGTTCAGGTTCATTATACTATTCTCTTTGTTTATGTTTGAAAATTTCCATCAAAAAAGTTTTACAAAGTAGAAAGACAGGAAAAAGAAAAGATGAGGAGGGGAGAGGAGAGAGAAGCATTCTGCAGGTCTCTCAACTTGCAGGACTCTTAGGTTGTTCTCAAAGAGAGAAGGCCAGGCTCTTCCAAGGAGCAGAGCAACTTCCCTCTGCCTGGTTGGGCCTAAAGGCCACAGTGCCCACGGGGCAGAGAAACACATGGTTGGTGACCCAGGCAGTGATTCAGAAACCATGGCAGTGAATTGGATAATCCATTTAGAGGCAGCTGGCTGAGCTGGCCTGGTGGGAGGGCGGCTGTGAGCCAGATACAAGCAAAGGGAACAGGAAGGGGATGAGCTATTGGCCCTGGTCCTTCTTTTTCTGGCCATGGCATTTAAAGTGAACATATCCTGGTTTTTTTAGGTAGCTCCTTCTGCTTGGAAGAGATCAGCTGGAGTCAAGAGTTAGGCTCTGATTCCAGGTTTAAAATCTTTTTTTCCTGAGATTCTCAGAATAATGTATTCTTAAGAACATAATGTTGAATGAAAGGAGCCAGACTCAACAGAACACATGATATATTATTCCATTTATATAAAATTCAAAAAGAGCAGATTTAAACTACATTGTTGTGAGATACATGATTAAGTAGTGATTTTAAAGAAAAACAAGGATGTGAACAACATAACGGTGAGGATAATGGTTATTTTAGGGTCACTATGAGTTGAAATTGACTCAACAGCAGTGGGTTTGGTTTTGGTTTAGGTGGGAAGGAGAGGGTTATGACCAGGAAGGACATGGCTGGAGCTTCTGGGGTGCTGATATAGGTGGTGGTTACATGGGTGTTTATTCTACAAGTTATTAAGCTGTAAATTTATGTTCTATGCACTTTTCTCTATGTGTTATATTTCACAAAAAAAATAAAAATAATATATTTTGCTTGTAGAAAAGTAGGAAAATGGAAACAGAAAAGTTATTCATTATCCCTCCACCTGAAAGTAACCACTGTTAACATTTTGATGTAAATCATTTTGGAAGGAGTCAAGCTTGGTGGTTAAGAAGATGGGCTCTGGAGTTAAACAGACCCATGGTTTAAATCCTGGCATTGACACTTACTAAATATGAGAATTTGGGCAAGTTATTAAAGTTCATATAGTCAAAGTAAGGGATAATAACTATACTTGTCTCAGAAGGCTCTTATGGGGATAAAATGAAATAATGCATGAAGATCACCCAGAATAAAATAAATGTTCAATCAGTGGTAGCTATTTTTATCTCATTCCAATCTTTTAAAAATCTTATGTACACACATATTTTATATATGTGTGTCTGTATTATATATATAAAATCTATATATTTTTATAAAATTGTGATTCAGTTTTTAACATTCTGAATTAAGACAATTAAAAGAAAAAGTAATGATCCCTGCAACATGGCGCTATAGACAGAAACACCATGCCATCCATCCATAGCAAACACCTGAAAAACTCAGTAAAACAGAGACAAACGTGAATCGTGGAACCCTAAGTGTCAAATGAAGAAATAAAGAACTCAACCAAGCACCGAATGGAATAAGAAACTGACAGAGAACAGAGAGCTAGGAGAGTTACGAGCAGAGGTCCCCTAGCAGCTAACACAGCATGGATCCACCATCTTGCATTCCTGTTGGAGATCGGTGGACAGGGAGTATGGGAAAGCAGGTTCACAGAGCTCTTAGCAGGAGTCATAGCACCTGGTAACCATTAAGAAACGCTTTCCAACCCCCACCCTGCCTCTCCTTGCTTGGCCTTTAGAGCTTCCCGGCTGACAAATCCGCCACTTCCCAGCAGGCCAAGATCACAGCATGGGAGGCAGCAGTTCCATGCCATGTGAATTCGCCCTGCGCACACCGGCCAGCTTCTGCACTGCCATTTCTTTGTTGCTAGTGTTGCTTTTTTCGGCCTCTTTTGGTTTCTTCCCTGACTCTCACCTCCTCCTCCTCCTTTCTTTCGAACATCTGACTCCTTGTACCATCTTTGCTTCTTCTTCTCAGGCTGTGAAATGCCACTCGGCTGGGGAACTGTTTCCCCACTCTGTGCAGCCATGCTGCTGGGATCCCTGAGTATTTTTTTTGTTTGTTTTTTATTTGTTTGTTTTCTCTTTCTATTTTCCTTTTTCTTCTTCTTCTTTTCTCGGTTTCTCATCTCTTTCTACTTACCTTCTTTTCCTATCTCCTGAATAGGTGGCGTGGTGTGTCATCTCCACCCCTTCTAGCCCGACTGTACTGAGCGGCTTGGGAGCTGCTTCCCCAGTCTGTGCAGCTGCAGTGGTGAGATCCCTCGGGGCATTTAAAAAATTTTATTTATTTATTTTCTTTTTTCCTTTTTGTTTTTCTTCATTTCTCAGTTTCTTGTCTCTCCACTCCAATGGTAGGCTCCCTCAACACTTTTGTTGGGGGGTTGGTTCTTGTTTCCCTTTCTTCTTTCCCATACCCAACCTAGCTCCACACAACACAACCTCCCTCTCCCCCTTCCTCCTGCCTCTCTGGACCGTATGCTGAAAACTGCACTCCTGAGCAGCACAGGCACGTCCTACCGGAAATTGCCCTGCACTGACCCACAGCTTACCTTATCAGCCCCAGTACATGCCACAAACAACCCATCCCAGCCCCTCCCCTTCAACTGGACCTGTCCTGCCCATTGGGAAAGGAGGTGAAAAATACCCTGTCTGCAGATGAGCAAACAACAAAGAACACACAGCCCGCCTGCTCAGACATAAACAAATAAAACAAAAAAGCAGGATGAAACAAACAAATCTACAAACAATAAATGAAGACAATAACTACTGAATGTCCTGAAGACAGCAGACAATATCAAAACATAAAAAAAAAACAGGACAGGATGCTTCCAGTCGGCATCCAAAATAAAACACCAGATGACTTTCTAATAGAAGAAAAGGCATTAGAACTACCTGATAGGGAATCCAAATCTCTAATATTCAGAGTTATCAAGAGTTGAAGCAAAAAGCTGACAAAAATGAGGAAAAAATAGACAAATTCATGGAAAAGGTAGACAAATCCATGGAAAATACAGACAAAAAAAAATGGAAGAATTCAGGAAAATAATGCAGCAACAAAATGCCAAATAAATTCACAACTACAAATCATACAAAAACAACAATTAGAAATCCAAAAGATAAACAAGATTTCAGAAATGGACAGTGTCATAGAAGGGCTGAGGAGCAGGTTTGAAACAATGGAAGATAGGATCAGCAAAATTGAAGACAAACACTTGGATACAACTTTGTTTGAGGGAAAATCAGAAATAAGAATGAAGAAACCCTGAGAATTATGTGGGGTACAATCAAAAGCAAAAATTTACGAGTGATCAGAGTTCCAGAACAGGGGGAGAAAACGGAAAACACAGAGAGGATCATTGAAGAATTGCTAGCAGAAAACTTCCCTAACATCATGAAAGATGAAAAGCTGACCATTCAAGAAGCTCAATGAACTCCATGTAGGATAGATCCCAAAAGAAAATCACCAAGGCATATCATAATCATACTTGCTAAAACCAAAGACAAACGAAGAATCCTGAGAGCAGCTCAAGAAAAATGAAAGGTCACGTACAGAGGGGAAACAATAAGACTAAGTTCTGATTACTTGGCAGAAGCTATGCAGGCAGGAAGGCAATGGGATGACATATATAAAACCTTGAGAGAAAAAATTACCAACCAAGAATAATATATCCTGAAAAACTCTCACTCAGATATGATGGTGAAATTAGGACATTTCCAGATAAACAGAAATTAAGGGACTATGTAAAAACCAAACCAATTCACAAGAATTATTGAAGGGAGTCCTTTGGTTTGAGAACAAACAACATCAGACAACAGCCTGAATCTAGGATGAAAGATCGCACCAGCTGGATACCAACCTAGGAAATGAACTCTCAAGGACTATTCAAAACCAAAAAATTTACAACAGGGAACCAGAGAGGTTAATCTGCAAATGAGAACAAATTCAGAACAATAAAAGAGGGAATAAACAGTGTAGGTATAGAACTTTCTAATGGAGAGGAAGGCAAGGTGATCCCAAGTAATAATAGACTGGTTCAAACCCAGGAAGATACAGGTAAATTTCAAGGTAACCACAAAGAAGGTTAACAAACCTACTCATCAAAATAAAGAAAACATAAAGTCTCGTTAAAAACAAAAGAAATGAAAAAAAAATCCACGAACAAAAAGAAATCAGCACAGGAGATTAAGAGGAACAAAGAAATCATCAGCACCACAAAAAAAAAAGCATTACAAAATGACAGCAGTAAACTCACACCTATCAATAATTACACTGAATGAAAATGGCCCAAATGCACCCATAAAGAGATGGAGAGTGACAGAATGGATAAAATAATGGGATACATCAATATGCTGTCTACAAGAGACACACCTTAGAAAGAAAGACATAAATTTATTAAAAATTAAAGGATGGAAAAAATATATCAAGCAAACAGCCACCAAAAAAGAGCAGGAGTAGCAATACTAATCACAGATAAAATAGACTTTAAAAGAAAATCCACCATAAAAGACAAAGAAGGGCACTATATCATGATTAAAGGGATGATCCATCATGAAGACATAACCATAGTAAATATATATGCATGCAATTACACTGCTCCAAAATACATAAAACAAACTTTAACGGCACTGAAAAGAGAAAGTGACCATTCCACTATAATGGTAGGAGACTTCAACACACCACTCTCAGTAAAGGACAGGACATCTAGAAAGAAACTCAACAACGATACAGAAAACCTAAAGGCCACAATCAGCCAACTTGAACTCATAGACATATAGAGAACACTCCACCCAACAGCTGCAAAGTACACATTCTTTTCCAGAGCACATAGAACGTTCTCCAGAATAGACCACATCTTAGGCCACAAAGCAACTCTCAACAAAATCCAAAACACTGAGGTAATACAAAGTATCTTCTCTGATCACAATGCCATCAAAGTAGAAATTAACAATAGGAAGACCAAGGGAAAAAAAATCAGTTACATGGAAATTAAATGACACCCTGCTTAAAAATCACTGGGTAATAGAACAAATCAAAGATGGAATCAAAAAATTCCTAGAATCAAATGAGAATGAAAACACATCATACCAAAACCTTTGGGACACAGCAAAGGCATCTATAGCAATAGATGCATGTATCAAAAAAGAAGAAAGGTACAAACTCAAAACATCAGCTGCACAACTTGAACAAATAGAAAGAGAATAGCAAAAGAAGACTACAGCCACCAGAAGAAAGGAAATAATAAAGATCAAAGCAAAAATAAATGAAATAGAGAATAGAAAAACAATAGAAAGAATCAATAAAACCGAAAGTTGAAAGGATCAACAAAATCTACAAACCACTAGCCAAACTGACAAACGAAAAACAGGAGAGGACGTAAATAATCCAAACAAGAAATGAAATGGGGGACATTACAACAGATCCAGCTGAAATAAAAAGGATCATAACAGAGTATTATGAAAAACTATACTCCAACAAATTTGAAAACCTAGAGGAAACGGACAAATTTCTAGAAACACACAACCTACCCAAACTTTCACAAATTGATGTTGAAAATCTGAACAGACCCATAACAAGAGAAGAGATTGAAAAGGTAATTTAAAAAAATCGCCCCCCAAAAAAGCCCTGGCCCAGATGGCTTCAATGGAGAATTCTACCAAACATTCAGAGAAGAGCTTACGCTAGTACTACTCAAACTATTTCAGAACATAGAAAAGGAAGGGATACTTCCAAATTTGTTCTATGAAGCCAACATAACCCTGATACCAAAACCAGGCAAAGACACTGCAAAAAGAGAAAATTATAGGCCAATATCTCTCATGAATATAGATGTAAAAATTCTCAACAAAATTCTAGCCAATAGATTTAAACATCATATGAAAAAATAATACACCATAACCAACTGGAATTCACACCAGATATGCAGGGATGGTTCAACATTAGGAAATCAATCGACGTAATCCACTACATAAATAATATAAAATAAATCACATGATCATCTCAATCAATGCAGAAAAGGCATTCAACAAAGCCCAACACCCATTCCTGGTAAAAACTCTCAATAAAATAGGTACAGAAGGGAAATTCCTCAACATAATAAAGAACATCTATACAAAACCAACAACCAATATCATTCTTAATGGAGAGAGGCTGAAAACATTCCACTTGAGAACAGGAGCAAGACAAGGATATCCTTTATCACCACTCCTATTTAACATTGTGCTGGAAGTCTTAGCTGGGGCAGTAAGGCAAGAAAAAGAAATAAAGAGCATCCAAATTGGTAATGAAGGAGTAAAACTGTCCCTATTTGCTGATGATATGATACTATATATAGAAAACACAAAAACTTCATGAGAAAACTACCAGAACTAATAGATTCAGCAGAGTCACAGGATACAAGATAAACATACAAAAATAAATTGGATTCCTATACACCAATAAAGAGAATGACAAAAAGGTAATCAGGAAAACAATACCATTTATAATAGCTCCTAAAAAAATAAAATACTTACGAATAAATCTAACCAGGTATGTAAAAGACCTATACAAAGAAAACTACAAAACACTACTGCAAGAAACCAAAAGAGATCTACATAAATGGAAAAACATACCATGTTCATGGATATGTGGATTGAGATGATCATGTGATTTATTTAATTTATGAAATGGATTACTCAACATTGTGAAAATGACAATTGTACCCAAAGCAATATACAAATACAATGCAATTCCAATCCAAATACCAACAACATTCTTTAAAGAGATGGAAAACCTAATCATTAACTTTATATGGAAAGGGAAGAGGCCCTGGATAAGTAAAGCATTATTGAAGAAGAAGAATAAAGTAGGAGAATTTGCACTACCTGACGTGTGAAGCTACTATACAGTAGCCTGGTACTGGTACAAGGACAGATACATTGACCAGTAGAACAGAATCGAGAACCCAGATGTAAATCCATCCACCTACAGTCACCTGATCTTCAACAAGGGCCCGAAGTCTATCAAGTGGGGAAAAGACAGTCTTTTTAACAAATGGTGGTGGCAAAACTGGATGTCCATCTGCAAAAAAATGAAACAGGACCCATACCTCACACTATACACAAAAACTAATTTAAAATGGATCAAAGACCTAAATATAAAACCAAAAACTATACAGATCATAGAAGAAAAAATAGGATCAACACTAGAGGCCCTAACACACAACATTAACAGGTTACAAACCATAACTAACAACACACAAACTCCAGAAGGTAAGCTGGATAACTGAGATCTTCTAAAAGTTAAACACTTATGCTCATCAAAAGACTTCACCAAAAGAGTTAAAAAAGAACTTACAGACTGTGAAAAAAATTTCGGCTATTACAAATCTGACAAAGGTCTAATCTCTAAAATCTACAGGAAGATCCAACATCTCTACAACAAAAAGACAAATAATCCAATTTAAAAATGGACAAAGGAAATGAACAGACACTTCACCAAAGAAGACATTCAAGGGGCCAACAAGCACATGAGGAAATGCTCACGATTACTAGCCATTAGAGAAATGCAAATCAAAACCACAGTAAGATACCATCTCACCCCAGCATTACTGGCATGAATCAAAAAAACAGAAAATAACAAATGTTGGAGAGGCCGCAAGGAGACTGGAACTCTTATGCACTGCTGGTGGGAAAGCAAAATGGTACAACCATTTCGGAAAACGATATGGCGCTTCCTTAGAAAGCTAGAAATAGAAATACTGTATGATCCAGCAATCCCATTCCTAGGAAAGTATCCTAGAGAAATACGATCCATCACACGAATAGACATATGCACACCCATGTTCATAGCAGCATTGTTCACAATAGCAAAAAGATGGGAACAACCTAGATGTCCATCAACAGATGAATGGATGAACAAACTATGGTACATACACAGAATGGAGTACTACTCAATGATAAAGAACAACGATGAATCTGCGAAGCATCTCACAACATTGGATGAATCTGGGTGAAATAAGTCAATCACAAAAGGACAAATATTGTATGAGACCACTTCTATAAAAACTCATGAAAAGGTTTACAAACAAAAAGAAACAATCTTTGATGGTTATAAGGGAGGGGAGGGATGGGGGTGGGAAAACATTAAATAGGCAATAGATAAGTGGTTACTTTGGTGAAGGGTAAGACAGTACACAATACCGGGGAAGCCAGCACAACTTGCTCAGGGTAAGATCATGGAAACTCCATAGACAAATCCAAACTCCCTGAGGGACTGAATTACTGGGTGGAGGGCTGTGGGGACCATGGTCTCAGGGAACATCTAGCTCAATTGGCAAAACAGTTTATAAAGAAACTGTTCTACATTCTACTTTGGTGAGTAGTGTTTGGGGTCTTAAAAGCCTGTGAGTGGCCATCTAAGATACTCCGCTGGTCTCACCACTTCAGGAGCAAGGGAAAATGAAGACAACTAAGACAAAAGGGAAAGATTAGTCCAAAGGACTGATAGACTACAACTACCACAGCCTCCACCTGACTGAGTCTAGTACAGCTAGATGGTGCCTGGCTACCACCACTGACTGCTCTGACAGGGATCACAACAGAGGGTCCTGGACAGAGCTGGAGAAAAATGTAGAACAAAGGTCAAAAAAAAGACCAGACTTACTGGCCTGATAGAGACCGGATAAACCCCGAGGGTAATGGCCCCCGGACATCCTTTCAGCTCAGTAATGAAGTCACTCTGGAGGTTCACCTTTTAGCCAAAGATTAGACAGACCCATAGGACAAAACGAGACTAAAGGGGCACACCAGCCCAAGGGCAAGGACTAGAAGGCAAAAGAGGACAGGAAAACTGATAATAGGGAACCTGAGGTCGAGAAGAGAGAGTACAGACATGTTATGGGGTTGTTAACCAATGTCATAAAACAATATATGTACTAACTGTTTAATGAGAAGCTAGTTTGTTCCATAAACCTTCATCTAAAGTACAATAAAAAAAAGTAACAATACCTTATTGAACTTCACAGAAGTACAATTCTGTAAAATAAAGCCCAAATAATCTGGTACAACTTCCAAAGCTATCTGTAGCCTACGCTACTCCACCATTTTCCAAGACTGGCTATCTGTCCTGGGGCTTTGCTTATCCTGTTCCCTTTGTTTAGTGTCTCTTTTTCTTTTTTCTGGTTGAAATTCTGCCCATTCTTTGAGACCTAACCCAATTATTTCTCAGTGAAACTTTCCTTGGTTCTCCCAGTTGGGGCAGGAGGGAGTAATCCTCTACCCGAGACTTTCCTGTGCTATGGAAACGTTAGAAGAGAAGCCCACACTCCCTCCTACCTCCAAGGCACAGGTGGAGCCTTAATCAATACTTACCAATAAAGGTGATGAAAATATCCCAAACTTGCTTTCTGCTGATCTAAAAGCCACTGAAAATGAATCTCAGGCTGGGAATAACCTATGCAGATGCTTTGCCCTTGAACAGAGTTTTAAACAGTTCAAGCTAGTACAACTCTCTCATCTTCTAAAAGCTGAAAAATAAATGCACATTTAAACATACAGGGGTTTATTCTCTCACAGAGAAAAAATTCAGAGGTGTGTGGTCCTGGCTTGATAATGTAAGCTCCACAGTGCTGTTAGACAGAGTCTTATCTCTCTGCTTTGCCACCTCTAATGTGTGCACGTCTGCCATCTTTAAGATCACCTCATGGTCTAAGATGGCTGCCAGTGCACCAGCCATTAGATATACATGCTAGGCTTTAGGGCCAAGTCAGAGGAAAACGAAAAATCATGCCTTCCTTTTAAAAGAGTCTTTCTGAAAGCCTCCCACAACACTTTCACTTAATCTCATTGGCCAAAATTTTGTCACTTGGCCATAACTAGATTCAGGGGAGTCTGGGAAATATTGCTGCCCAAATAAGATCATCATCCTATTGTAAAGGAGGAAGGTGAGATTCGCTGTTGGGATAATCAAGGAGCAGTCCCTGCCACAGCCAGAAGGTTCTATTGACAGGCAGTGTTACCTGCATGGCTCTCACCCGTAGTGGGAGTAGGGAGAGTACAGGCATTGCTGGGGGTGACAGTGGGATGAGGTGGGGAACATCATTGTCACAATCACATAGAAAACACACAGTAGTCCTGGAAAGTCACATGCCCTGCCCGGTAGTGGTTTCCTGGGATCTCCTGCATCTTGCTCTGTCCTGCCTTGATTTTGACCCCTCCTTGAGGGACACCTTCCCAAACAAACTCCCAGCTCCAAAGTGTGGTATGTGATTTCCAGAAAGCTTTAGAGTTTTTAGTACTTTGTACTTTTCCTAGTTTTTTTACACACATAATTCTCTTTTATTCTTACCAAAGCTCAATTTATGCCCATGTAAGTCACAATGACCCTCTATGACTGGAACTGCTGGCAGCCCATTTTCCAGATGAAGAAATGGAGGCTCAGAGAAGTGAAGTGACTTGTCCAAGGTCAACAGAGGACACAGATGGAATTTGAATCCAATTCTGTTTGATTCCAAAGCCCCTGCTTCTTAACCAGAAGGCTAGATGCCTCTTATTCCCACATGATAATCGAGATAAAGAGATCCCAAGAAAGTTTAAGTGACTTGGAAAAGGTATACAGTGAGTGAGTGGTAAAGCCAACGTTAGGACCCAGGCTTCCAGCCCTCTTGCCACTGAGCCTCATTGTTTCATCGCCCAGGACCTCTGAGCACCCAGCATGCTGAGCACTGATGTGGCCCAGATTCCTGCCTGCTCTGGACCGTTTCCAACCAAGAGGCATCCAGGCTCATCAAGGCCAAAGGAGGATTTGTGAGGTGTCTGGGAGAGGCTGCAGACTTAGTGGGAGGCAGAGAGAAGCATCTTTTGATTTGTGAGCTGAACCCCTTTGATCTAAAAATCAATAGGTGTAAATTGGTTACACCCAGAGAAGCCTTTCCCTGCCATGGCCCTGCTTGCCCTACCTCTTGAACTTGCTCTGTCCTCGAGCATTATGACCTCCTCCCCAGGACAGCCCCTGTGGAAATGGAAGCATCAGATAGAGTTATCATTCTGCCAGTGCCAAATGGGGAGATTTTTTGCTAGTTTCAGCCCACGGTAAGACTTCGCTATGTCTTCCCCACTGTTTGGCAGGGGCAGCTGTCCCAGAGCCTCAGATGTAGGAAAAGGGCCTAGATTTAATAGATCTTTATAGCAAATGCAAACTGGACCCTATCAAAGCTGCCTGGAGACCCCGCAGGGAGCACCATGGGGCTAGTTCAAGACTCCTCAGCCCCATTCAAGTGTAGAAACCAGGCCAAGTGCTGGGGCCAGCCAGTCATCTGGAATGCATGGGCTGCTAGGCTCAGATGCAGTCCTGGAGATTGTCATTTGCCCTGTCGATCACTCTGAGCAGAAATTACAAGGAGGGCAGCAGGGGAAGCTTTCACTGGCCAGCTCAACAGTTTCAGTAGCACCCAGGATCACCGAACCCAAAGACTAGAAGGTATTGCTATGGTCATCTCCAGGTTGAACCATGGAAAACCAGGCCTACTGGGAATACTTCACAGTTGTCAACAATTCTGCAGAGGCCCTTGTATCCTGTCTCAGCGCCTGGCACGTCCTAGGCACTCAATGGTTAAATTTTGAATGAATGAATGAATACATGAATAAGTTGCATCCGTAACTAATGACTTCAGAGCCAGAAAGTTCTGCAGGGAACTCTTAAGATTTAATCATCAGCTGTACAGGAGTAAAGTGCAAGCTCAAGGGATAGCACCTAGGTGTTCCCAGCACTCTCCCTCCTGACTATTTATCTGTTGCTTTATTTCCTTCCCCGTTACAGATAGGTTTCCTGGACTCTGGTGCCTATAGCATGATGGTCAAGACCAAGAGCTTTAGCATTAAACAGATCTAGGTTCATATCCAGGCCTTTTTAGCTGTTTTACCTCAGGAAAATCACTTAATCTTTTTGAGACTAACTTTTCTTATCAGAAGTGTGGGCAAAAATTATACCTAACTCTTGGGCTATTTACAGGATTGCTTGAGACAATGCATGTGAAGAGTCCTGCCACCTAGTAAGAGGGTCGATAAATGGTAGTGGCTACCATGATACCACCATGACAATAGATCTCTGGGTCACCCTTTACTCCCCACCCCCAACTCCAATCTAGCCAGGCTGTCCTGGCTTCCTTATAGACGTTACCCTTTCTCATTTTTCCAAGGCTACAAGTTTCCTAATGAAGTTGCTTATTCCTTCACTAAGAAAAGAAAGGCTGGTGAACCCTCTGGTGACTCACAATAAAAAAGTTAAGGAAATAATTGTTTGTCTATTATAAATTGGTTTGGCTAGCTTAGCTTACCTGATATACAGCCCTGGAATGCTTCTCTCTCATCATCCTTGTCTGAGGATCTTTAATAAAAATGATTTATTATTCATGGATTGATTTATTAATTATTTATTGTGTGTCTGCTGTCTTCTGGGCTTGGGAGATGCAGTGCTGGGTTACACAGACAATAAGCAAACACTTAAATATTTGGAACTTCAGATGGTTCTCAGTGACCTTCAGTCAAAGACCACCAGGAACACATCTCTATTTTGAACAAAGTTGGGTTTATTGGCTCTTGGAAATGAGGGAGAATACACACTGTAGGGAACCATGGAGAATTTCAGTAAGATGCTAGAAGGGTCTTAGAGGATTTGGGATTGTGTTGGCTGATTTTGGATGCTGTCAGGAAGCAGAGGTGATTCTATACTTGGGTATCTAAATAATTCTTATCTAGAAGGCAAGAAGAATGGAGAGAGTCTAGAGCTGTAATTGGTAAGGCAGCAGCAGTCATTCACATTAACCAGAATATGGGATATTTGGTCATTTTTGTGCTCTGGACAATGTGCATGTTTTTAACTGTCTTCAGACATGATTATGGAGTGGTATTGTTTTTGTATTGATCCATGGTGGTGACAGAGTGGCTGTGTCTGGTGTTCTGTGAACTTGCTTATTTCAACAGAACAGCATACTCTAGCTGATAGTGCCAGGCCAGTTCCCAGCTGTCAAGGGCTGCTTTTCTCTTTCTCATGGTGATGAGTGCAATGAAGAAAAGTAGGGCATTTTGAGGCGGATAGGGCATACTTTCCACCATTCATCTGACAGTTTGTTGTACTATGGTGGCTTCCATGTTGCTCTGATCTAGAAACTGTGCCACACCAGTGATTTAAATACCAGCAGGCTCACACATGGTGGACAGGATTCAGAAGAGCTTCCAGACTGAGACAGACTAAGAAGAAAGGCCTTAGCAGTCTATTTCTGAAAATCGTTGCTGTTGTTAGATGCTGTTGAGTCAATTCCAACTCATAGCAACCCTGTGTACAACAGAATGAAACACTGCCTGGTCACGCGCCATCCTCACAGTCGTTGCTATGCTTGAGCCTATTGTTGCAGCCACTGTGTCAGTCTATTCTTGTTGAGGGTCTTTCTCTCTTTTTTTGCTGACCCTCTACTTTACCAAGCATAATGTCCTTCTTTAGGGACTGGGACCTCCTGATAACATGTCTGTCATGGATTGAACTGTATCCCCCAAAAACATGTCTATCAATTTGACTAGGCCATGGTTCCCAGTATGGTGTGATTGTCCACCATTTTGTCATCTGATGTGGTTTTCCTATGTGTTGTAAATCCTATCTCTATGATGTTAATGAGATGGGATAAGTAACAGTTATGTTAATGAGGCAGGGTTCAATCTATAAGATTAGATTGTGTTTGGAGCCATTCTCTTTTGAGATATAAAAGAGAGAAGTGAGCAGAGAGATGGGGGACTTTGTACCACCAAGAAAGCGGCACCGGAGCAGAGTGCGTCCTTTGGACCTGGGGTTCCTGCACAGAGAAGCTCCTAGACCAGGGAAAGATTAATGACAAAGACCTTCCTCTAGAGCTGAGAGAGAGAAAGACTTCCCCTGGAGCTGATGCCCTGAGTTCAGACTTCTAGCCTACCAGACTGTGAAAGAATAAACTTCTGTTTGTTAAAGCCATCCACTTGTATTTCTGTTACAGCAGCACTGGATAACCAAGAAACATGTGCAAAGTATGTGAGATGAAGTCTCGCCATCCTCACTTCTAAGGAACATTCTGGCTGTACGTCTTCAAAGACAGATTTGTTTGTTCTTCGGGCAGTGCATGGTGTATTTAATATTCTTCACCAACACTATAATTCAAAGGCATCAATTCTCCTTTGCTTTTCCGTATTCATTGTCCAGCTTTCGTATGCATATGAGGCGATTGAAAATACTACAGCTTGGGTCAGGCGCAACTATGTCCTCAAAGTAACATCTTCTCTTTAACACTTTAAAGATGTCTTTTGGAGTAGATTTGCCCAATGCAATACGCCATTTGATTTCTTGACGGCTGCTTCCATGGTTGTCAATTATGGATCCAAGTCAAATGAAATCTTTGACAACTTCAATCTTTTCTCCGTTTGTCATGATATTGCTTATTGGTCCAGTTGTGAGGATTTTTGTTTTCTTCATATTGAGGTGTAATCCACACTGAAGGCTGTAGTCTTTGATCTTCATCAGTAAGTGCTTCAAATCCCCTTCACTGTCAGCAAGCAAGGTTGTGTCATCTGCATATTGCAGGTTGTTAATGAGTCTTTCTCCAATCCTGTTGCCACATTTGTCTTCATGTAGTCCAGCTTCTTGAATTATTAGCTCAGCATACATATTGAATAAGTATGGTGAAATGATATAAACCTGATGCACACCTTTTCTGGTTTTAAAACATACATTATCCCCTTGTTCTGTTCAAACAACTGCCTCTTGGTCTATGTACAGGTTCCTCAGGAGCACAATTAAGTGTTCTGGAATTCCCATTCTTTGCAATCTTATCCATAATTTGTTATGATCCACACAAACTGCCTTTGCATAGTCAATAAAACACAGGTAAACATCTTTCTGGTATTCTCTGCTTTCAGCTAAGATACATCTGACATCAGCAGTGATAGCCCTTGTTCCACATCCTATTCTGAATCAGGCTTGAATTTCTGGCAGTTCCCTGTTAATGTACTCCTGCAACCACTTTTGAATGATCTTCAGCAAAATTTGACTTTTGTGTGATATTAATGATATCATTCAAATATTTCCACATTCTGTTGGATCACCTTTGTTTGGAATGGGCACAACTATGGATCTCTTCCAGTCGATTGGCTAGGTAGCTGTCTTCCAAATTTCTTGGCATAGACGAGTGAGTAACTCCAGCATTGCATCCATTTGTTGAAACATCTCAGTTAGTATTCCATCAATTCCTGAAGCCTTGTTTTTCACCAGTGCCTTCAGTGCAGCTTGGACTTCGTCCTTGAATATCATTGGTTCTTGATCATATGCTACCTCCTGAAATGGTTGAACATCATCCAGTTCTTTTTGGTACCGTGACTGTGTATTCCTTCCATCTTCTTTTGATGCTTCCTGCATCATTCAATACTTTACCCACAGAATCCTTCAAAATTGCAGCTTGAGGCTTGAACTTTTTCTTCAGTTCTTTTAGCTTGAGAAATGCCAAGTATGTTCTTCCCTTTTGGTTTTCTAACTCCAGGTCTTTGCACATTTCATTATAATACTTGGTCTTCTTGAGCCGCCGTTTGAAATCTTCTGTTTAGCTCTTTTACTTCATAGTTTCTTCCATTTGCATTAGCTGCTCTACGTTTAAGAGCAAGTTTTAGAGTCTCTTCTGACATCCATTTTGGTCTCTTCTTTCTTTTCTGTCTTTTTAATGACCTTTTGCTTTCTTCTTGTTTGATATCTTTCATGTATGGTGCCCACAACTCGTCTGGTCTTTGGTCATTAGTGTTCAACGTGTCAAATCTATTCTTGAGATGGTCTCTAGATGTAGATGGGATATACTCAAGGTCATATCTTGGCTCTCGTGGACTTGTTTTCGTTTTCTTCAACTTCAACTTGAACTTGCATATGAGCAATTGATAGTCTGTTTCACAGTCGGCCCCTGACCTTGTTCTGACTGATGATATTGAGCTTCTCCACTGTCTCATTCCACATAGGTAGTTGACTTTATTCCTGTGTATTCCATCCACAGGTCCACATGTATAGTTGCCATTTATTGTTGTTGAAAAAAGGATTTGCAATGAATAAGTCATTGGTCTTGCAAAATTCTACCATGCAATCTCCAGTGCCATTTCTATCACTCAGGCCATATTTTCTAACCACCCTCTTTCTTCTTTGTTTCCAACTTTCACATTCCAAACACCAGTAATTATCAATGCATCTTAATTGCATGTTTGATCAATTTCAGACTGCAGAAGTTGGTAAAAATCTTCAATTTCTTCATCTTTGGCTTTAGTGATTGGTGACATTTCACGGTCTATCCTGAAGTACAATGCTGTCAGTGATAAGATAATATCCATATGCCTACAAGGAAGACCAGTTAATATGACTATTATTCAAATTATTCTGAAAATTAGCTAATGAAAACCCTATTACCACAACAGAATATTGACCAATATAGTACTGGAAGAATGATCCTTCTAGGCTGGTAGGCATTCAAAATACACAGTGGCAACAACAATGGACTAGAGCATACCAGTGATCATGAAGATGGTGCAGTACTGGGCAACGTTTCATTCTTTTGTACATGAGGTCACCATTAGTTGGAGCTGGCATGACAGCGACTAACACCACCACCAACAGAGTGTACTATGGTGAAGTGTGCTCTTATTTTACAGGCATAGTCAAGGAAGGCCTCACGGATGATGTTGATATTTGAGCAGAGACTTGAAGGATATGATGGAGGAGGCTATGTGTCATCTGTGGTAAGAGCATTCCAGGCAGAGGGATCAAGTGCAAAGGCCCTGAGATGGGAGTGTGTTTGGTTGGGAAAAAAATGGAGTCAATGATGACTTCAAAACTTTTGGCCTGAGCAACTGTGGAATATTGGAGTTTCCATTTATTGAGATGGGAAAGACTGCATTTTTCTGAGGGGGAGAGAAATCAGAGATTAATTTTCTTTAATAAATTTAAAATTATAAATAATTTTTTTATTGTAGAGTAGTTTTAGATTGACAGAAAAATTGTGAAGATTATACAGAGTTTCCATATACTCCACACCTGGTTTTCCCATCATTAATATCTTACTTTAGTCTGGTGCGTTCGTCATAATTAATGCACCACTATTGATCTTATTTTTAAGTAAAATTCATATTTTATTCATATTGCCTCCATTTTTGCTGAATGTCCTTTTTCTGTTTCAGGGTCCCATCCATCATACCACATTACATTTACTCATCATGTCTCCTTAGGCTCCTCTTGACTATGACAGTTTCTCAGACTTGCCTTGTTTTTGATGAACTTGACAGTTTTGAGGAGTGCTGGTCAGGTATTTTGTAGAATGCCCCTCAATTTGGATTTGTATGATGTTTTTCTCATGTTTAGACTAGGGTTATGGATTTTTCGAGGGGAAGACCACAGAGGTAAAGTGTCCTCATTACATCATATCAAGGGTACGTACTATCAACATGACTTATCATGTTATTAACCTTGAACCTGGCTGAGGTAGTGTTTTTCAGATTTCTGTACTGTGAAATTACTACCCCCCACCTTTCCCATATTGTTTTCTTTGAAAAGAAATTACTGTGCACAGCTCACATTTGAAGAGTGGAAGTTATTATGCTCCACCTCCTTTGTGGGTGGAGTGTCTACATACATTTTTTGGAATTCATCTGCATGGGAGATTTATCTAGTCTCTTCCATTTATTTGTTTATTCAACCATTTATTTATATCAGTATAGACTTGTGCGTATTTCTTTTATACTTTGTGTTATAATCCAATGCTACTTTATTTATTTATTTTGATTTTTTTTTTTTTTTCAGTTTTGACCATTGGAAGCCCTTTCATTTGGCTCCTGTGTACTTTTGACATACCTCATTCTTGTGGAGTTTTTTGTTTGTTTTTATCTTTTTGAGTGCTTTATTACTTTCTGGCACTACGAGATGCTCCAGGATCATCTTATATATTTTCTGCCCCAGTCCTACAATCAGCTGTTCCTCCAAGAATCCCTGTTCCTTTTATTGGAGAACAATATTAAAAACCAAGATCTGGTTACCTGGTATGCTTGTTGCCACTGGGATTTTGTTGCTCCTAGGCCAGGGGTTCAGCTTTGCTAATATTAAGTTCAAGCCCCTTATTTTGACATCCAAGTAGAGATACATACACAAGTGGTAGTTCTATACATATGTCTGGAGTTCAGGGTGGGGTCTGGGCTGGATATCCACATTTGAGAATCATCATAATAGAAATAATAATAAGGTTGTAACACTGGATGAGACTTTCTAGGAAACAGAAAGCATTTTTCAATTGAAAGATGAAGTTTGAGCAAAGAAGGCTGAGGAATGGCCAGTGAGGTAAGAGACAGGTGTGCCAAGTGTTGATGATATGGTCAAGTGAAATAAGAACTGAAAATTGAGTACCTTGAAATTTGAGCTCCTTCCTGAGTAACTAGGGCAGAGGTGGCCAATTCCATCACAGGAAGTGACAGTGACTTTTAACTGGCCTCTGATCTCAGGCACGGGTTGGGTATAGGATGGTAAGGATAAGTGGGGACAAGAAATCCTGTAGGGATGCAGTGGAGACAAAATCCTAATAGTTTCAACAGAGAATGGGAAGACAGGACCAGGAGATAAAATTTTTGAGGAGTTTTGCTCTAAAGTTGAGGGGAGAAATGAATCTGTAACTAAAAAGGAGTATGGATCAAGAAAAGACTTTTAAATTTATACTTTATTTTTTAAATGGGAGGTATTACATTATGCTTTATATTTATAGAAATAATTTATTGTAGAGGAAAAAATTAATGATTCAGAAAAAAGAAGCGACCAGAATTATAATGTTTATTAAGACCTTACTTTTGCCCTCATTCTGCTAAGTGTTTTACATGAATTGTTTTATTAAATACTCACAATAACTCTACAAGGTAAACATTATTCCCATTTTACAGATTAGGAAACTGAGGCCCAGAGAGATTAAACAACTTGGCCAAGGTCAAACAGCTAGTAAGTGGCAGATCCAGGAGTTGAATCCAGATTCATCTGACACCAAAATCCCTGATCTTAGCTATGTGCTGTTTTTTAAATCTTGGGAAATTCCTTCTTCTGTCCCATTTATTTGCATCTTTCTTCTTCAGGAGAAAGAGTAGTTAGAACAATGAATGTGGTTTGAGCTAACAACCCTTTCTATAGTTGGGCTGTGGAGCCCTGGTGGTGCAGTGATTAAAGCGCTCAGCTGCTAACCAAAAGGTCAGAGGTTCAAATCCACCTCCACAGGAGGAAGATGTGGCAGTCTGCTTCCCTAAATATTTACAGCCTTGGAAACCCTGTGGGGCAGTTCTACTCTGTCCTATGGGGTCTTGGTGACTCAGAATCAACTTTACGCAGTGGGTTTGGTTTTGGGTCTTATTGTTGGACTTTATAGCCACCATACTTCTCCAGAGCCACATTAACAAGGCTCTAGTCTCTGCTGACTTTAAGGTGCTCCACGTTTCTCTTCTTCAATTAGGGGCCCAAGATCTTCCCATCCATCTACCCACCCATCTATCCCAGAAATATATTGATTATATGATATGTATTAGATGCTGGGGATACAATGAAAAATAAAACACATAATGCCTGCTTGCTTTCATGAAGCTTACAGTCTCCTTCCTGAGCACCTTGGGCAGAGATGGCCAATTCCATCATGGAAAGTGACAGTGACTTTTAACTGGCCTCTGATCTCAGGCAGGGATTGGGTATAGGACAATAAGGATAAGTGGGAACTGTGGTTAACTGGAAAGTACATGGCCGAACTGAAAGGAACAGCTACTCCTCAATCACAGCTGAATGAAGACATGAGGTCCAGTGTTGTCAGATCTTTGTATTTTGTCAAAAGAAGCTGAAAATTAATCAGGAACACAGTTGATGAACCCTGATGAAAAGGGAGAAAAATGTGGAACAGAACTTCAAATTCTTAAAGAATCCAGACTTACAGGACCTATGAGGCTGGAGGAGTCCCCAAGACTATGGCCCTGAGTTGCTCTTCAAACTTTGAATTGAAACTATCCTCTGAAGTCACCTTTAAGTAACTGTTTAAGTAACAGTTTAGCCCAAAGAGTAAAGATTTTACCCTTGAGTAGTGCTTAAACAAACAAACAAACAAACCTGCATAAGATGAAAGGGCCAACAGCTATTTTAAAGCAAAGATCAGATGGTTTGGGGGTGGGGGTGGGGGTGGGGTCGCCAGGGAGATTAAGGAACTGGGAGTGAAACAACTAGGACAGAAATAATGAGAGAATGTTGACACAATATGAAGAATGTAATCAATGTCACTGATCATTATGTCTAGAAATTGTGGAATGGGAGTGGGTTTTGCTGTGTATATTTTCAACAAAAATTAAATTTAAACAGAAGCTGAAAATTAACATTTTTATGTGAGAGCTCCCAATTTTAAAATTGGGGTAATTAGTTATTTTTTTTTCCCATATGAAAATTTATACGCACATTGTTATGTGACCCTAATTGCTCTCCCCATACTGTGACAGCACACTCCTTTCCACCGCTGATTCCCCATGTCCATTCAACCAGCTCATAACCCTCTCTGCCTTCCCATCTCACCTCCGGATGGAAGCTGCCCGTTTAGTCTCTTGTATCTACTTGAGCTAAGAGGCACACTCCTCACAAGTATCACTTTATGTCCCAAAGTCCAGTCCAATCCCTGTCTGAAGAGTTGGCCTCGGAAATTGTTTTAGTTCTGGGATGATAGAGAATCCAGGGGCCATGCATTCTGGGGTTCCTCCAGTCTCAGTCAGACCATTAAGTCTGGTCTTCTTACTAGAATTTGAGTTCTGCACCCCACCTTTCTCCTGCTTCATCTGGGACTCTCTGTTGTATTTCCTATTAGGGCGATCATTGGTGGTAGCCGGGTATCATCTAGTTCTTCTGGTCTCAGGCTGATGAAGTCTCTGGTTTATGTGGCCCTTTCTGCCTCTTGGGCTAATACTTTCCTTGTGTCTTTGGTGTTCTTCATTCTCCTTTACTGCAGGTGATTGGGACCAATTGATGCATCTTAGATGGCCGCTTGCAAGCTTTTAAGACCCCAGATGCCACTCACCAAAGTGAGATGCAGAACATTTTCTTAATAAGCTTTGTTATGCCAGTTGACCTAGATGTCCCCTGAAAGCATGGTCCCCAGACCCCACCTCCCTGCTACTCTGTCTCTCAAAGTGTTTGATTGTATTGAAACTTTTTAGTTTTGGTTTAGTCCAGTTGTGCTGACTTCCCCTGTAGAGTGTGCTGTCCTTCCCTTCATCTAAGATAATTCTTATCTACTACCAGTTAGTAAATAACCCTCACCCTCCCTCCCAACCCTTGTAATCACCAAAGAATGTTTTCTTCTGTGTTTAAACCTTTTCTTGAGTTCTTATGATAGTGGTCTTATACAATATTTGTCCTTCTGTGACTGGCTAAATTCACTCAGTGTAATGACCTCCAGCTTCTTCCACGTTATGTTTCATGGCTTCATCGTTGTTCTTTACTGTTGCGTAGTATCCCATTGTGTGGATATAGCATAGTTTGTTTATCCATTCGTCCATTGATGGGCACCTAGGTTGTTTCCATCTTTTTGCTATTGTGAATAGTGCTGCAATGAACATGGATGTGCATATATCTGTTCATGTGATGGCTCTTATTTCTCTAGGATATATCCCAAGGAGCGGGATAGCTGGATCGTATGGTACTTCTATTTCTAGCTTTTTAAGGAAGCGCCAAATCGATTTCCAAAGTGGTTGTACCATTTTACATTTGCACCAACAGTGTATAAGTGTCCCAGTCTCTCCACAACCTCTGCAGCATTTATTATTTTGTGTTTTTTTGATTAATGCTAGCCTTGTTGGGGTGAGATGATATCTCTTTGTAGTTTTGATCTGCATTTCTCTAATGGCTAATGATTGTGAGCATTTCTTCACGTATCTGTTAGCTGCCTGAATATCTTCTTTGGCAAAGTGCTTGTTCATATCCTTTGCCCATTTTTTAATTGGGTTATTTGTCTTTTTGTTGTTGAGGTTTTTGCAGTATCTTGTAGATTTTAGAGATTAAACACTGATCAGATTTGTCGTAGACAAAAATTTTTTCCCCAGTCTGTAGGTTGTCTTTGACTCTTTTGGTGAAGTCTTTTGATGAGCATAAGTGTTTGATTTTTAGGAGCTCCCAGTTATTAGTCTCTTTTCTGGTGCTTGTGCATTGTTACTTATATCCTGTTACTTGTATCCTGTTTATGCCATGTATTAGAGCCTCTAGTATTGTCCCTATTTTTTTCTTCCATGATCTTTATCATTTTAGATTTTATACTTAGGTCTTTGATCCATTTTGGGTTAGTTTTTGTACATGGTGTGAGGTATGTGATCTTGTTTCAGTTTTTTGCAGATGGATATCCAGTTACGCCAGCACCATTTGTTACAGAGACTGTCTTTTCCCCAATTAACGGACTTTGGGTCTTTGTCTAATATCAGCTGCTCAAAGGTGGATGAATTTATGTCTGGATTCTCAATTCTGTTCCATTGGTCTATGTATCTGCTGTTGTACCAGTACCAGGCTGTTTTGATTACTGTGACAGTATAATATCTTCTAAAATCAGGTAGTGTGAGGCCTCCCACTTTGTTCTTCTTATTGAGTAATGCTTTACTTATTCGGGGCCTCTTCCCTTTCCATATGAAGTTGTTGATTTGTTTCTCCATCTCATTAAAAAATGCTATTGGAATTTGGATTGGGATTGCATTGTATCTGTAGATCGCTTTGGGTAGAATTGACATTTTCATAATATTGAGTCTACCTATCCATGAACAAGGTATGTTTTTCCACTTATGCAGGTGTCTTTTGGTTTCTTGCAGTAGTGTCTTGTAGTTTTATTTGTATAGGTCTTTTATGTCTCTGGTTAGATTTATTCCTAAGTATTTTATCTTCTTGGAGGCTATTGTAAATGGTATTGATTTGGTGATTTCCTCTTTGAGGTTCTCTTTGTTGGTGTAAAGGAATCCAACTGATTTTTGTATGTTTATCTTGTATCCTGAAACTTTGCTGAAATCTTCTATTAGTTCCAGTAGTTTTCGTGTGGATTCTTTGGGGTTTTCTGTGTATAAGATCATATCATCTGCAAATAGAGATACTTTGAGTTCTTCCTTACCAATTTGGATGCCCTTTATTTCTTTTTCGAGCCTAATTGCTCTGGCTAGGACCTCCAGCACAACGTTGAATAAGAGTGGTGATAAAGGACATCCTTGTCTGGTTCCTGTTCTCAAGGGGAATGCTTTCAAAGTCTCCATTTAGTATTATGTGGGCTGTTGGGTTTGTATAAATGCCCTTAATTATACTGAGGAATTGCCCTTCTATTCCAATTTTGTTGAGAGTTTTTATCCTGAATGGGTGTTGGACTTTGTCAAATACCTTTTCTGCATCAATTGATAAGATCATGTGTTTCTTGTCATTTGTTTTATTTATGTGATAGATTACATTGATTGTTTTTCTAATGTTGAACCATCCCTGCATACCTGGTATGAATCCTACTTGATCATGATGAATTATTCCTTTGATATTTTGTTGAATTCTATTGGCTAGAATTTTGTTGAGGATTTTTGCATCAATGTTCATGAGGGATATTGGTCTGAAATTTTCTTTTTTTGTGATGTCTTTACCTGGTTTTGGTATCGGGGTTATGCTGGCTTCATAGAATGAGTTTGGGAGTATTCTATCCTTTTCTATGCTCTGAAATACCTTTAGCAGTAGTGGTGTTAACTCTTCTCTGAAAGTTTGGTAGAATTCTCCAGTGAAGCCAATCTAGCCAGGGCTTTTTTTTTGTCTGGAGACTTTAAATCACTGTTTCAATCTCTTCTTTTGTAATGGGTTTATTTAGTTGTTCTACCTCTGTGTTAGTTTAGGTAGGTAGTCAGTTTCTAGAAATTTGTCTGTTTCCTCTAGGTTTTCAAATTTGTTAGAGTGCAATTTTTCATAGTATTCTGTTATGATTCTTTTAATTTCAGTTGGGTCTGTCGTGATATCAGCCAGCTCATTTCTTATATGGGTTATTTGCTTCCTCTTCTGTTTTTCTTTTGTCAGTTTGGCCAGTGGTTTATCAATTTTGTTGATCTTTTCAAAAAACCAGCTTTTGGTCTTGTTAACTCTTTCAATTGTTTTTCTATTCTCTATTTCATTTAATTCTGGTCTAATTATTATTTCCTTTCTTCTGGCACTTGAAGGCTTCTTTTGCTGCTCTCTTTCTACTTGTTCCAGTTGTAGGGTTAATGTTTTGATTATGGCCCTTTCTTCTATTTGTATGTGTGCATTTTATGAGATGGAGAAACAAATCTGAGCACTGCTTTTTCTGTGTCCCAAAGGTTCTGATAGGATGTGTTTTCATTCTCATTTGATTCTGTGAATTTCTTTATTCCATCCTAATTTCTTCTGTAACCCAGTAGTTTTTGAGCAAGGTGTTGTTCAGTTTCCATGTGTTTGATTTTTTTTTTCCTTGCTTTTTCTGTCGTTGATTTCTACTTTTATGGCTTTATGGTCAGAAACGAAGCTTTGTAATATTTCAATGCTTTGGATTTTGTTAAGGCTTGTTTTATGGCCTAATATGTGGTCTATTCTGGAGAAAGTTCCATGCACGTTGGAAAAGAAAGTATACTTGGCTGCTATTGGGTGGAGTGTTTGGTATATGTCTATGAGATCAAGTTGTTTGATTGTAGCATTTAACTCCTCCGTGTCTTTGTTGACCTTCTTTCTGGATGTTCTGTCCTTCACTGAAAGTGGTGTATTGAAGTCTCCTACTACTATTGTGGAGCTGTCTATCTGTCTTTTCAGTGCTGCTAGAGTTTGTTTTATGTATTTTGGAGCCCTGTCATTGGGTGCATAAATATTTATTATAGTTATGTCCTCCTGGTGTATTGACCCTTTAATCATTATATAGTGTCCTTCCTTATTCTTTGTGGTGGATTTTACTTTAAAGTCTATTTTGTCAGAGATTAATATTGCCACTCCTGCTCTTTTTTGAGCGTTGTTTGCTTGATATATTTTTTCCATCCTTTGAGTTTTAGCTTGTTTGTGTCTTTAAGTCTACGATGTATCTCTTGTAAGCAGCATATAGACGGATCGTGTTTTTTTATCCAATCTGCCACTCTCTGTCTCTTTATTGGTGCAGTTAGTCCATTTAGATTCAGCATAATTATTGATTATTATGAGTTTAGTGCTGTCATTTTGATGCTTTTTTGTGTGTGTTGTTGACAGTTTCTTTGTTCCATTTAATTTTCTGTGCTGAGTCATTTTTCTTTATGTATTTTCTTTTCATCTTTTTCATTGTTGTTGATTTTCTGTTTGCTGAGTCTTTATATTTTTCTAGTTTTTTTAATTTTGACTTGGAGGATTGTTCGTTTCCTTTGTGGTTACTTTAATATTTACCCCTATTTTTCTAAGTTTATACCAGTCTTTTATTTCTTTATATAGCATTGACTTCCTCTGCATATGAAAAATCTATGTCTACATTTTTTAAGTCCCTCTTTTTTGTTTTAATGTTGTCATCTTTTACATATTGAAATCTGTTTCCCTATTTTCAGTGTTTTAGCTTTGATTTACTTTTGTGACTTCCCTATCTGGGTTGATATCTGGTTTCTCTGTCCTGTGTTCTAGTCTTGGGTTATCTGATGTTATTGATTTTCTAACTGGAGGACTCCCTTTAGTATTTCTTGTAATTTTGGTTTGGTTTTGCAAATTCCTTAAACTTCTGTTTATCTGGAAATGCCCTAATTTTGCCATCATATTTGAGAGACAGTTTTGCTGGATATATAATTCTTGGCTGGCAGTTGTTTTCCTTCAAGGCTTTATGTATGTCATCCCTTTGCCTTCTTGCCTGCATGGTTTCTGCTAAGTAGTCCGAGCTTCTTCTTATTGACTCTCCTTTGTAGATGACTTTTCATTTATCCCTAGCCACTCTTAAAATTCTCTTTATGTTTGGTTTTAGCAAGCTTGATTATATGTCTTGGTGACTTTCTTTTGGGATCTACCTTATGTGGCATTCAATGAGCATGTTGGATAGCTATCTCGTCATCTTTCATGATATCAGTGAAGTTTTCTGCCAACAAATCTTCAACAATTCTCTCTGTATTTTCTGTTACCCCTCCCCCCCATTCTGGTACTCCAATCACTCATAGGTTATTCCTCTTGCTAGAGTCCCACATAATTCTTAGGGTTTCCTCAAATAAGTTGGTGTGAAGTGCTTTACCTTCAATCTCACTAATTCTGACTTCCACTGCCTCAATTCTGCTCCTATACCTCTGTATTGAGTTGTCTAATTCTGAAATTTTATTGTTAATCTTTTGGATTTCTGTTTGCTGTCTCTCTATGGATTCTTGCAGCCTGTTAAATTTGTCATTATGCTCTTCTCTAATCTTTTTAATTTCCTCCATTGCATGTTCTGCATTTTGCTTAATTTCCTGAAGAGTTCTGTATATTAATCTTTTGTATTCTGCCTCCAGTAATTCTAAGAAATTTTCCTCCTCTGGAAAATTTCTAAATTCTTTATTTTGGGAGCTTTCCAAACCCCTAATGAATTGCCTCTTTATGTGATTTGATATCGACTGTTGTTTCCGAGCCTTCAATAGTTATTATATTTATTTATTTTATGTTTGCTTACTGTGTCCTAGCTTCCTGTTTTGTTTTGATATGCCCAAATAGGCTGCTTGTATGAGATAGTTTGATTATTGGCACCTTTGAAGCTCTAATGGCCTATCACCAGGTGGTTAGATCTGTTACTAGGTATGTGAGCTCAGGAGTCTGCCCACTCCTCCTCCCGAGGTAGATAGCCACGAAGTGTGTGGTGCAGGCTCTCACTTACACTCCTAGACAGGCATGGGTGATTGATGTAGGCACAGGCAACTTGCTGCAGCAGGGGGACACACTCTGAGCAAGGCAGGGGGCCGATGGCCACCCCCAAGTGTCCAGGAGGAAGGCATGTCCCTCTTCCCTAGAGCGTATAGATGGGTGGGTTTTGTAGCCAGACAATGAGCACCTAATGCTGTTGGCTGTAAGGACTGGGGGCCATCTCTTATTCATGGGCCCCTATTACAGGTGGCTAGGTGGCATGGGTGGAGCCACCACTCCTCAGGCCCCTGATGTGGGTAGGTGAAGACTCTGCATAATAGGCAGTGTTAAATGTCACGAATCTGCCACTACACAGCTGAAACAGTTGAAGTTAGACTTCCAGTATATACCCCGTTGTACTGCAGTAATGAGGGCCTATGCTGTTGAGATGGGCCCACACAAGTCTATGCAGGGGGAAAGGCACTTGAAGTCTGTGGGTCCCTTATGCCTGTGCCTATGCAAAGGCGCTGTGCCTACCCTTGTTTCCTGGATTAGGGAGCCAGTAGTTTATTTTTCCCGTTTGTTAGTTTGTTCACTCTCCAAGGCAGGGAGAGTGGCTCTGGGTGTGTGACAGATCCTATTTCCAGCCCTGGGGACTCAGAAATTGCTGAAGCCAGTCCTGGACCCAGTGCAGAGCAGGGAGCAGGGAGGTAAATGGGAGAGAGAGTTTTCCATAAGTGGGGTTTTTTGATCCGTTCAGTAGGCCATATTCAAGTACTTATCTTTCATCGAGGGTTGCTTCTTAATGGTTTTGGGTGCCTGTGTAGACTCTGGCATTGGGTCTCTCCCGGTGTGGAAAACATGCCTCCCAAGCACTGCTGCTTGCCTGTCTCACTGCTCATCCCCAAGCTGATCAGACCTGAAGGGCTCAGGCTCTCACCAGGTCAGGTCTGGCAACTCCTCACTGCTTCCGAACCATCTCTCCCTCCCCCTGCCATTCAGTCCAGTTCCTCAACTCTGCCTTTGATGTTCAGGGCTCCCAGATTGCCATATATAATTGATTCACTTGTTTTTTTGGGTCTTTGTGGTAAGAGGGTCAACCAGAAGTGTCTGACTACTCCACCATCTTGGCCCCGCCTCTGAGCAATTATTTCTAATAAATCCTCCCTTGCTTGCCTCCTTTCCTTGCCACACACATCTATGGATCTGATCCAATCCATGGGATTTTGGTTTGCAGTTTTTGCTTAATAGAAATCCATTGGATTAGGTAAGAGTTTTCATTTTACAAATGAGAAAACTGATACTATTTTATCCGTGTCCATCTTTAGTCTTCTTTAAACTTCAGGATTGGGACTTTATCCCTGAAAGTATCACCTCTTAAAAATCACTTCTCTGACATATGCCTTCTCTCTGGTAAGAATACTGAGTGATGACTAGAGACTATGTGTGTAAACATCCATTTAGCTCTTTGGTTTACTTTAATTTTTAAAGCTATCTTGTTTTAAATAAAAGTTGGAAAGAAATTTATTATAGGGAAACCCTTTGTATTATAGGAAATATTGCAATGTATTATAGGAAAACTCTTTTTTGGAGTCCACTTTGATATGAACAGTAAGAGCAGAGGGATGAAACAATACAACTGAGACACTTAGAACTGGAACACAGACAGACTTTCATGTCTAGGTCACTGAACTCAACCCAGCCCAGGGCAAAACTGTCTAAAATGTGTATGCATCAACAGCTGCTCAGTGGACCATGTGTGGGGACTCGGGATCTCAATTTGTTATCATAGCTGGGTTTTCTGTATCAGTTTGTGACTGTGCTAAAGTGCTGCTCTTTGTAACAAATATATGAATACTGCCGGCATTGTCATTCCCCATTTAGTGGGTGAAGAGACTGAGGTAGAGGGAGAAGGAATGCTATGCTGAGAGGGTCCAAGAAGAAGCCAAATTTCAAGTTTTGGTCTTGAATTTGGGTTCTTTGCCTGCTATGTGGAGTCCATGGGTGGTGCAGAGTGCGCACGTCTGCTAACCTAAAGCTTGGTATTTCAAATACACCCAGTGGCACTGTGGAAGAAAGTTCTGATGATCTGCTTCCGTGAAGATTGTTGTTGTTGTTGTTAGGTGTCATCAAGTCGGTTCCAACTCATAGAGACCCCGGGTACAACAGAACGAAACACTGCCAGGTCCTGCGCCATCCTCACAATCATTGCTATGCTTGATCCCATCATTGTAGCCACTGTGTCAATCCATCTTGTTGAGGGTCCTCCCCTCTTTTGCTGACCATCTACTTTACCAAAAAGCAAGATATTCTTCTCCAGGGACTTGTCCCTCCTGATAACATGTCCAAAGTAGGTGAGTTGAAGTCTTGCCGTCCTTGCTTCTAATCTCACCCTGAAGATTAAAACCAAGAAAACCTGGTGGAGCAATTCAACTCTGTAACACATCGGGTTGCTGTGAGTCAGAATCAACTCAATGGCAATGGATTTGGCTTTTTGGGTTTTTTATCTCCCATGTGTAATACTGTGTTTCTAAACATCAGGTATTTTTATGTTGCCATCTTTGTACCACCTGTGCTCTTATTTACATAATTACAAAAAAAATTGATCCATAATTTTACTTTATTTTATAAGGAAAATTTGTCCCACTACCATTAATGCAAAATCAATATCACCTGCCATAAATAGACGGTAACTATGAGGTATGATAATAAGTTACATAACCATTACACTTTTATAAATGTTTACCATGTATTACTTACACTTACTTTGCATGCCATTAGTGAAATGCAGTCCATATTTTGGATGACATGTGTGTAGTAGGCTGGGTAGCTTTGATCCTTCTGTGAGGAAAGAAGGATATGTCTAGCTCTGGATTATACGCAGGCAAAGATCAGGTTCACCATTCGTCTGTATCTTTCTCTGAAAAGCTTTTAGTTCATTAATTCATTGACTCGACATTCATTAAATCCTACTCTGTGTCTGCAGAGGTTTCTATCCCTGTGATCCTTCTTAAATGAGATCATTTCTGTGGGTTGTAGTTTTGTTCTGGATTTTGGTCAGGTTTCCTTGGCTGCAAGCTGGACTAGTCTTCAGTTAGAATACACATAGTCATACCAGTTGTTTCTGGCTGATGCCTATTCTGCTCACTTAGTGTGTCTGTTTGGATGGGTTAGTTGTTAAATGTTTTGAATATCACACTTAGTGGCAGGCAACAGAAATGTGTTCAAGATAATTTAAACAAATTTGGAGAAACTAGGAGCTCCCAGAACTTTTTGGAGCCTCAAGAACCAGGCTGGGAATGGGGCAGAACAAAGGCCAGTCTAAAGTGCAACAATGCAGGAGACACCAGCAGGATTGGTCACTGATGCTGGCAGGAATGAGCCTCGCCAGGTTCAGTCTCTCTGCTCATGACTGAAATCCCAGGGATGAAGTCTCTGGCTGGTGCTGGCTTTGATCACATTGACACATCCTGAATAGGAAAGGACAAGGTCCCTATTATGGTATTGCAAAGAGAAAAGGTAAGTTATTGAAATGAAATATGGGTGCTGTTAGAAAAGGAAGTGGATTATGGGTCGTCAAAAGGCAACAAATATCCAGATATATTGCCTTTTCTGATCTGGAGGAAAGAAATCTAGGTCATTTTCTAATGGGATGGGTAGAAGATAAGTTTTGTTATAAACAATAAAGTTGGGAAATATTGCAATATTTACCCTACAACCACTTATAAGAAATTAATATTGTGTCTTTTTCTCACTCAGTGATTTTCTATCTTCATATTTCATGATAGTATTTAATGAGAAGGATCAATGTGCCTGGAGTGAAAGTTTTCTCATTTTGTTTCTATGCTCAACTCTGAGCTTAATATAGGTAAAGCAAACAAACATTAAAATGTGGGATTTAATGTATAGGAGATTTGGCTCCAAATTCCATCTCTTCCACTGAACAACTAGGTGAGAAGAGATCTCTGGCAAGATGCTTTCTAAGTGCCTCTATAGTAGTCTGAGACCAAGACAAATTGTTAAGTCAGAAGATGACCCTGTAGAGGCCCCCCGCAATTAATAAGCAGCCCTATTGATGCTTGAAAATAAGCCAACGCTTAGGAATTACTCCCTAGTTTATCAGTTTTGTGTGGGGAAATAGTCCAGTTGATTATTAAGCATCAAGTAGATCAAACTCCAGATATATTACTGAAATTTTGACTCAATATTTTTTATATTTCGGGTGCTATCTTAAGCTTCCTAGAGCTTTACGGGCCATTGAGGCTGCTTTTTTCATTATAGATAGACCAGGAGAAATGGTATATGGGACTTTAATCAGAGAGAGATACCAATAGTCAGTCAAGGCAGAAAAAGTTTGGAAATGGGTGTTTCTAGAAAAAAGTGATCCAACGGATCAGTGGTTTTCTAGATTTTGACCATTAAGATATATATATAATGTATGTATGTGTATATATATATATATATATATATGTATGTATGTATGTGTATATATATATATATGTATGTATGTATGTATGTATACACACACACACACACACACACGGAGCCCTGGTGGCGCAGTGGTTAAGTGCTCATTTGTGAGCCAAAATGTTGGCGGTTCGAACACACCAGCTGCTCTGTGGAGAAAGTTGTGGCAGTCTGCTCCTGTAAAGATTTACAGCCTTGGAAACTCTATGGGACAGTTCTACCTTGTCCTATAGGTCACTATGAGTCGAAAGTGACTCAGTGACAATGAGTATATTTGTATTTATATATTTTAACTTCACTACACACAGTCACACACAACAAAAGGTTTATGAACAATATTTACCCTATGTGTAAATATACTGTTTTTTTATTATTCCATTTTTTTATCTTTTATTTTGTATTTTTTAAATGCTGACCACAACCCCCTAGAATTGATTTTGCTTAGACCCATAGTTTGAAAAATACTTACATAGATGGTACAAGTTCAATGCCAGCACCTTTGTGGAGCTGTCCACAGTGCTGATTTCTGCTCTCTAAATTGACTTGGTCTATAAGAAAAAGGATCCTAAGACCTCTTGAGTTAGCCACCAGAGGATAGGCTTTTTTATTTTTTATTTTTTTGGTGAAAAAATTTATATTTAGAATTAGCCAGCTGGACTCAGTTTAGACGTTTCCGATCTTGTTGGCAATATTCAAAGCATCACAGTCAGGAGCAAGTCGAACATACACCTTCTTCTCTCCATCAGGCCTAATTAAGGTGTTGACCTTGGCCATGTCTTTGCCATAGAGATTCTTCATAGCCTGTCTGATCTGGTGCTTGCTGGCCTTGGCATCCACAATAAACACAAGTTTGTTGTTATCTTTGATCTTCTTCATGGCCGACTCAGTGGTCGGGGGAACATGACGATAGCATAATGGTCAAGCTTATTTTTCCTGGGGACTCTCTTCAAGAATATTTGGGCTGCCTTCAGAGCTGCAGTGTCTTGGGCCACTGGAAGGTGGGTGACATGCAGATCTTTTTGTGTGTGTGTGTGGCTGTGGATGCCTTTCGGCACTGCCTTCTTGGCCTTCAAAGCCTTTGCTTTGGCTTCCTTCTTCACTTTTGGGAGGAGCAGGGGCTTCCTTCTTCACTTTTGGCGCCATCTTCATGAAAAGACGAGATAGTTTTATTACTTTTATGCTCAGTTTCTCCTCTTTACAACCCTGCAAAATATTCTCTAGCTGCAGTACTGGATGTATTAATGCAGAATTATGTGCAACTAAAACAGCACTTTTTCATGGCCAGCCAGTATCCTGAGCACTTTGTATATATTGTCTCTTTCAATCTTTGTAATAACCCATGATGTTAGGCATCATTCTTATCCCCACTTTTCAGATAAATAAACTGATGCTCAAAGAAATTTTATAACATGCTGAAAGTAACACAGCTAATAGCAGTTATGATTTAAATCCAGATCTCTCTCTAACTTTGAAATTTTTTAATAAAATGTTCTCCTTAAGATGTGCATGTAGTGGGACTGAATAATTTCCGATCAATTCCAGAGCATAGTATTTACTTGTGCAGGAAAGGTCTTAGTTTCCTGCCCAAATAACAGTGCCCACTCCCAGGCCCCAAAGCTGCTGGCAGATTGTCACAGCGCACAACTGCACGTGATGCTCGGTGTGGATGACTGGTTAACACTGACGACTAAGCCTTGCTGACTCCAAAAACACATTTCCCTGGACTCCAAGTGCCCCACCATCTGGAGAAATGCTTCGCTTATGTTTTGAGGGATTGCTAAGCACAGCAGGTCCTGCATAGCAACAAGACATACCTTCCACATGCATGTATGCTGGCTTACAGAAACTCCAGCCAAAGAGAAAATGTGGCCAACTCAAGAGAGTAGGAAGGGAGCACACATGTTCAAAGAGCACCTATATTTGCAATCCACATAAATACATTCTCTAGGTCTAACCAGAGGGTTTAATATATCTGTGTAAATGTCCAATAATATACCAATGCAACCTTTCCCAAGGTCATCTGAGCATTGCAGTAGTTTACAATCCAGACATCTGACATGAACCAGATGGCCCCCTTCTTTTTTCACAGTAATGTGTTTACTTCTTCTCATCCTTTGTCTGATGTTTATGGAGTACCTGGTCAGATGAAGAAAAATAAGACAAAGCTTATTTTATGCTATTGGTGTTGATGCAATCTCCTACCTTCCAGAACTGCCTATCGTGGGGCTTTGTGCATTGCCCAAGGCAACACCTGTCTATTTCTGTTCCTCTCTTCTTCTGCAAACTTCTCTCTAGTCGCCCCGGGGATAAATATGAATTAATGTATGCATTGGAGACCAGCACGTGGTGACATCAGGACTTTAAGGAAGCCAGTTTTCCTTGTGTAGAAATGATAGACTCAGCTCCTCATAGCTCAACTTCTAATCAAACATACTACTTAGAACCTCCCGAACAAGCATAGACTCTGAAGAGGGTGGCTTCAAACAGAATTACAATGGGAAGCTATTCTGAACTCTACTTAAGTTGGTTAATATTTCTTACCCTTAGTTATTCCTCAATAAGTATTTTCTGCCCTCTCAACCTGAATTCTCTTACTTACTATCAGGATAATAATCTATACTCCTTTTGTTCTTTAAAATATTTTTGCCATCTTCTTTATCATAGCTGACAAATAGTATGCACATATTTTTGGTGTTTGATCAATTGATACTCTGTAAGATCAGGTATTGATATCTCCTTTGATAACCCTTTGACTGCACCTGATAGATGCTTAATACGTGTTTGTTGAATTAATTAATCAAAAAATGATGTGGGCAAGTACTCAAGTACTTGGTGCCAAGATGTTGAATAAAGCCCAGATCCATCTAGGAATCTTTCATTCTTTCTGCTTGGTATATAAGATGGAAATTTCTTGAGAGAAAATACTTATGAGGACTTTGACAGTCAACCAATATCTCTGAATTAGGGACAAAGGTCACATCAGCCAGTTAGCCACTGCCATCTTTTCTGATAATGCCCCTGCTGCTTGTCATGGAATGTGGATTACTGTGGTGGTATAGGAGAGGCGAGAGAGCTGAATCTAAGAGAGGGTTGCTAAATATTATAGTGAAAGAGGTTTCTTAGGCCATTTGGAGAAAATGTGTCTTTTTTTGTGTGTGTGTATTTTTTTGTTTGGAAGTTGACTATAGCCTGTTCCCTATCATCTGGCAAACATCAATTATCAATAACATCTCCTAGAATTCCACAGTTTAGACCTCTCTTCTCTACATTGTCTCAGGACCCCAAGGTGCCCCCAAGGTTCTTAGAATTCTAGAGCTAGAAAGGACTTTTAATGTCACTGAATCCAAATACTTTGTTTTATCATGAATCTTGGGCCAATTGAATTCATTCATTTATTCATAAATTCAATATCTATGTGTTGGAGATTTACTAGAAGCCAGGCACTAAGATCATGGTAGTACAAGGCTACCATGGTAAACAAAACAGAAAAAGTCCTCCTACCTATACTCTTTAATCTTATATAGTTTACATTCTGGTGGAATGACATGAATAAACCAGTCAATAAATAAATGAGCAAGATAATTTCCGATAGTAGTAAATACTGTGACGAAAATAAAGCAAGGTGATGTGGCAGTGACTGGGAGAAGGGATGGGCATGCTAATAAGTGAACATTACCTCTTCAAGAAAGATATTTGTGTTGGAATCTAAATGACAAGAAAGAGCTAGCCTTGCAAAGTTCAAGGCGAAGAAATTTCTGGCTGCTTCTCTGGCAAATGCCACAAGGTGGGAACAAGTTATACAAGAACAGAAAGAAGGCCAGTGTAACTGGATCACAGTGAGGGAGGATGAGGGGAGAGTGGATGTAAGGTGGGATAGATGAGTAGGGGTCATGTCATGTAGGGCTTTGTAGGTCATGGAAAGCATTTTGGATTTCATTTGTTGTGCAATGGGAAACCACTGGAAATCTCTAAGCAGGGGAGTAAAGTGATTCTATATTTATTTTTAAAGGACTACTCTAGCTGTCTGTGGAAAACAGTCCATCGGGGGTGGTACAGGTAAGAGGCTGCTGCTATGATCCAAATGAGAGGTAACACCTCAATCATATACTGAGTTAATGGCCGAGCTAAGGGGGAAAAATTAGGTTTCTTCCAACAAAAATGGAATCAATACAGCCAGAAAATTTTAAAAGGTTAGATATCATTTATTAAATGCTTACGTTGTGCCAGGCCCTGTGTTAAGTACTTCATATGTATAATATTTTTGATTTTGTCATAATTATCTGAAATAGATTCTTCCTGTATTACAGATGAGGAAACTGAAGCTTCAAGAATTTAAATGCATTGTCCAAGATCACACAGATAGCAAATGACAGAGTGGCAGAGTGGAGATTAAAACCCAAACTAGTCTACTCCCAGAGCCCATAAGTCACAAAGATCAGTTTCATTACTTACAGTGAGAGGCAGAATAGCATAATGGTCATGCAGGTGGGTGCTGGAGCTAGAAAGCCTGCATTCAAACCCCAGCTCTCTTGCTTACTAATTCTATGACACTGAGCAAGTTACTTCATTAATTTCCCAATGCCTCTGTTTCTTCCTATATAAACTGAGGATAATAGCAATAGATTCTACTTCATAAGGATATTGAGTTAACAGAGGTAAAGTGCTTAGAACCGTACTTAGTTCTGTGCACATAGTAAGCATTCAGCACATCTTAATTATCATTATTATGTAGTCATACCACATGTGTGTGAGTCCCATTTTAGACTATATTTCAAAGCGAGTAGGCTCCTCTCTCACTCTTCTTTGTAACGGAAATACTCAGTGCAGTGCAGAGGCTCAAGGGAGGTTTGTCGGAAGTTTTAGATGAACATCTCACCCATTCTGACTCCAAAGGAGCTGAGAAGGAGTGCCCCAAGTGATCCCTTCTCCTTGGGCAGAGTTTCCAAAGCATGGGCGTGTCCCTCTTAGGAGCTCTACTTTAGCTACACAGCAACTGAGAGTCAGCCACAGTTTCATCATCAGAGCAAGTGCTGGGTAAAGGAGCAAAGAGAGAAAGGGAGTCCTGCTGAAATGTACTAAAAGTCAAACTGAAAAAAAAAAAGAAAAAATCCAGCAGTTACCATTGAGTCGACCCTGACTCATGGCAACTCCATGCATTTCAGAGTAGAACTGTGTTCCGCAGGGTTTTCAATGGCTGATTTTTCAGAAGTAAATCACCAGGCCTTTCTTCTGAGGCAGCTCTGGGTGGGCTTGAACCTCCAACCTTTCAGTTAGCAGCCAAGCATGTTAACCATTTGCACCACCTAGGGGACTAATTTGGAGAGATCCACCCCCAACCCCAAAATAAAAGCAGAGGGAAAAATCTTAAAGGGCTTCCAGGTAACATTTCAGGGAGATTCAGACACTAGAGACTAAGAATCAGGACTAAGAACCAAGGACTCATTTGATGAGATTCCAGAACTTTTGTACCATGGTTGCAATTCTTGTTGAATCACTTGCCACTCATTTTCCCATGGTGATTAGTAATAAAACTCTGGAAGGAAATATGACCCTTGAATGTTATCTTTGCAAAGAATGGGGAAGCTGGGAAGACTGGATCCCTTGTTACAGCTACAGTTCATAGAGTGGTTGGTGCCAGTGCTGAGGGAAAGGAAAAGATTCTGATTGTTTGGATCCACAAGAAGAAGGGAAAAGTAGGAGGAGGGTTGCTGAACTATGCTTAATAAATTATCTTGGGGCTGGGAAGGCAGAAGGTCCTCATAGGTTCTTTGGTAAATGTGCAGTCTAAGAGACAAAACACGGGCCAGCCTTCCCACTCCCTTGCTGTCTCTTGTGGTCTCTGAAACTCAAGTTCATTCTTTTTACTGGCTGTTTAGCATCTGTGCTCTTACACATCTTGGTCAGCAGGGGGCAGTGTAGACAACGTATTACTTACGAGTGAGGGGCTGTCTGCCTACTTTTCGCTCAAGGGTCTGGGGAAGAATTTATGAACCTGAAACTGCCTTTCTGGGCAGGTTCCGAATAGAATGCTCCACCTTTTCACTTTTGTCTTCTCCAGGATCCTATTCTTTCCTTTTTCTTCATCGTCCTTGTTCTTTTCCGCTTTCTTGCATCCTCTGCTCCATTCCATACCCCCATGCCTCAGATTTTATCTTTGTAAAGCACGCTCACACCCATTGCCTCCTTGAGTCCTTCCAAATATTCTGTGAGACAGAGTTGGATTAAATTATCACCATTTGCAGATGAAAAACACAGAAACCTAGAGACGCGGAGGATACAGCCAGGTCCCTAGTCCCAAGTTCCTGTGCTTTCTCCCAATTTCCTAAAAGCATGTACTCAGTATACTTGCAGGATGCGGAGGCTGACAGCTGAGGCTCATATTGTTTATCACTGTAGGGAAGGCTATTATATCACCAGGGCACCACACACACTTTGGAAATGAGTTAGACCAAAGGCTGCCAAAGCAATAAACAGTAAAGGGGTCTGGGCAGAGGTGCAGACTCTGGGGCACTATCAATTCCATGAGACATTCCACTGAAAGGATAAAAAGTCCGAGGGCTAAACCCTATGAATACACACTTGAGACCAGGTGAGAATAGATCTTTGTTTGTGCTTTTTAAGAAAAGAAGCCACCAGAGTTCCTGGCTCAGGGCTCTGTTGTCTGGACCAAACAAGCCTAAGCTAAGATTAGCTCCTTTGTAAGAAAGAGAACAGTTGTGAGGACAGCCTGATATCGGTGGGTGCACTCCCTTTGCGATAACACAGAACTAAGTTTAAATCCTGGCTGTGCCACTCATGGCTGTGGGATCATGAACACGTTTTTTCATCTCTTTAAATCTCAGCGTCCTCTTGTATAAGTGGAGATTGTAATAATGTCTATCTCATTGAGCAGTTGTGACAGAGTCCAGCACATACTCTGCACTCAATCAATATTGCTATTGCTATCAAAATAGGAGATTTGCAGTTTTTATACCTGTTCATTGTGGAAGGAGTCACTGGGTGGTACAAATGGTTAATGCATTTGGCTGCTAACCAAAAGGCTGAAAGTTCAAACTCACCCAGAGGTGCTTCTAAAGAAAGGCCTGGCAATCTACTTTCAGAAAATCAGCCATTGAAAATCCTATGGAGCACAGTTCTGCTTGGACACACATGGGGTGGCCATGAGTCAGATTGAATTGACAGCAACTGTTTTTTTTTTTTTCGCCACTGTGGAAGACTGACTACACACCCTTTGCCATGAGAATTTCTAGTCCCTGCCCGCTCTAACTCTAGGCTGGCTGTGTGGTTGCTCTGGCCAATAGAATGTGGCCGGAAGTGACGGTGTGTTAACTTCAAGCCCCAGCCTCAAGGGTCCTTGCTCTCTTCTGCTCTCTGTTGCTTACTCTTGAAATGCTGCCACCTTCGTGTGAAAAAGCTGCCACCACGTGAAAAAGCTCGGAGTAGCCTGCTGGAAGATGATAACCACATGGAGCAGAGCCCAGTTGTTCTAGCAGAGGTTGTCGTAGACCGGGCTACAGCCAATAGACCCCAAACATGTGAGAGAGCCCAGCCAAGATCAGAGAACTGCCCCACAGTTGACTTCAGGTACATGAGTAAGCCCAACTGAGACCAGAACTGTTCAGCTGACACCATAAGCAATAATAAATGCTTATTGTTTAAGGCCTTAGTTTCGGGAGAATTTATTATGCAGCAATTGTTAACTGATGCACTGTTTAAAACTTTATATAGGCTAATTAAAGGAGGGGGAAAATGCTGAGTAAGACTATTTGAGGGTTACTAACTATATAACTGAATACTTAAGCCAGTGTGAAATTTTTAGAGTCTCAAATTTAGTGATAGTATGTGGTGGTTAAGAGTAAACACTGGAGTAAAACAGACCTGGTTCCAAAACCCTGCTCCACCACTTACTAAATGTGCCCCTTTGGGCAGTTTACTGAACCTCTCTATGCCTCAGTTTCCTCTTCCGTAAAATGGAGAAAATAATAGTTGTTGGAGGTTTGTCATGAGGATAAAATGGGATAATGTACGTAGAGTGTTTAGTATTGTGCCTGGCACATAGTGAGCTCTCGATTAAGCTTTTTTTTTTTTAAAAAAAAAAAATTTTATTGTACTTTACATGAAGGTCTACAGAACAAATAGCTTCTCATCAAACAGTCAGTACACACATTGCTTTATGACATTGGTTAACAACCCCACAACATGTCAACACTCTCCCCTCTCGACCCTGAGGAACTTTTTTTTGGTGAAAATATACATAGCCAAAGTTGCACCATTTTGAAAGTTTGTAGATGTACAATTCAGTGACATTGATTACATTCTTCCAGTTGTGCGGCTATTCTCACTATCCTTTTCCAAATTTTTCCATCACCATTATCTTCAACTCACTGTCCCCTAGGCTTCCCATCAAACCTTTTGAGTTGCTGTTGTCAATTTGATCTCACATAGATAATTCTTTTTTTTTTTTTGGTACCTTAGATGAAGGTTTGCAGAACAAATAGTTTCTCATTAAACAGTTAGTACACATATTGGCCTATGATGATGGTTAACAACCCCATGACATGTCAACACTGTCCCTTCTTAACCTTGGGTTCCCTATAACCAGCTCCCCTGTCCCTCCATCCCCGCCTTCCAGTCCCTGTCCCTGGACTGCTGTGCCTCATTAGTCCCGTTTTGTTTTATGAGGCTGTCCAATCCCCGGCTGAACGGTGAACCCCGGGAGGGGCCTCACCACTGAGCTTAAAGGGTGTCCGGGGGCCACACTCTCGGGGCTTCTCCAGTCTGTCAGGCCAGCAAATATGGTCTTTTTTTGTGAGTTAGAATTCTGTTCTACGTCCCCTTCCAGCTTTGCCCAGGACCCTCTACGGTGATCCTGGTCAGAGCAGTCAGTAGTGGTAGCCGGGCACCATCTAGCTGTACTGGACTCAGTCTGGTGGAGGCCGTGGCAGCTGTGGTCCATTAGTCCTTTGGACTCATCTTTTCCTTGTATCCTGTTCTCTTCATTCTCCCTTGCTCCCGAAGAGGTGAGACCAGTGGAGTATCTTAGATGGCTGCTCACAGGCTTTTAAGACCCCAGACGCTACTCACTAAGGTAGAATGTAGAACATTTTCTTTATAAACTGTGTTATGCCAATTGAGCTAGATGTTTCCCGACACCATGGTCCCCACAGCCCTCTGCCCAGCAATCCAGTCCCTCAGGGAGTCTGGAAGTGTCCATGAAGCTTCCATGACCTTTCCTTATACAAGTAGTGCTGGCTTCCCCAGCAATGTGCACTGTCCTACCCTTCACCAAAGTTAACACTTATCTATTTAGTTCCCCCCGACTCCTTCCATCCTTTGTAATCGACAAAGATTGTTTGTTTTTGTGTGTAAACTTTTACATGAGTTATACAGTAGAGGTCTCATACAATAGTTGTCCTTTTGTGATTGACTTATTTCACTCAGCATAATGTCTTCCAGTTTTGTTCCTCTTACTCTCCTGTGCTGAGTTCCTTTTGTTTGTGGAATTTTTTTCATTTTTGTTTTTGTAGGTTTTGTTTTTACTGAGACTTTATGTTTTTCTTCTTTATTTTGATGAGTAGGTTTGTTTACTTTCTTTGTGGTTACCTTGAAATTTACCCGCATCTTCCTAGATTTGAACCAGTCTATTATTACTTGGTATCTCCATTAGAAGGTTCTATACCTACACCGTTTATTCCTTCTTTTATTGTTCTGATGCTGTTGTCATTTACAGATTAACCTCTCTGGTTCCCTTTTGTAATTCTTCTGGTTTTGCATAGTCCTTAAGAGTTCATTTCCTAGGTTGGTATCTGGCTAGTACAATTCTGTGTCCTTTATTCAGCCTATGGTCTGATATTGTTTGTTCTCAGGTCGAAGGACTTCCTTTAATAAATCTTGTAAGTTTGGTTTGGTTTTTACATAGTCCCTTAATTTCTGTTTATCTGGAAATGACCTAATTTCACTATCATGTTTGAACGAGAGTTTTGCAGGATATATTATTCTTGGCTGGCAATTTATTTCTTTCAAGGTTTTATATACGTCATCCCATTGCCTTCTTGCCTGCATGGTTTCTGCTGAATAATCCGAGCTTAGTGTAATTGTTTCTCCTCTGTATGTGACTTTTTGTTTTTCTTGAGCTGCTCTCAGGATTCTTTGTTTGTCTTTGGTTTTAGTGAGTGTGATTATGATATGCCTTGGTGATTTTCTTTTGGGATCTATCCTATATGGTGTTCGTTGAGCTTCTTGGATGGTCAGCTTTTCATCTTTCATGATATTGGGGAAGTTTTCTGTCAGCAATTCTTCAATGATCCTCTCTGTGTCTTCTGTTTTCTTCCCCTGTTCTGGAACTCTGATTACTCGCAGAGTTTTGCTTTTGATTGTATCCCACATAATTCTCAGGGTCTCTTCATTTTTCTTTGCTCTTTTTTCTGATTTTTCCTCAAAGAGAGTTGTATCCAAGTGTTTGTCTTCAATTCTGCTGATCCTGTCTTCCACTGTTTCAAATCTGCTCCTTAACCCTTCTATGACACTGTCCATTTCTGAAATCTTGTTGTTTATCTTTTGGATTTCTAGTTGTTGTTTTTGTATAATTTCTAGTTGTGAATTTATTTTGGCATTTTGTTCCTGCATTATTTTCCTGAATTATTCCATTTTTTTGTCTGTATTTTCCATGAATTTGTCTGCCTTTTCCATGAATTTGTCTATTTTTTCCTCATTTTTGTCTGCTTTTTTCTTCAACTCTTGGATAATTATGAGTATTAGAGATTTGAATTCCATATCAGGTACTTCTAGTGCCTTTTCTTCTACTGGAAAGTCATCTGGTGTCTTATTTTGGACGCCTGCTGGAACCATCCTGTCCTGTTTTTGTAAATGTTTTTATATTGTCTGCTGTTTTGGGGGCATTCAGTAGTTATTTTTCTCATTTATTGATTGTAGATTTGTTTGTTTCATCCTTTTTTTTTTTAATTTGGCTATGTCTGAGCAGGTGGGCTGTGTGTTCTTTGTTGTTTGCTCGTCTGTGGGCACAATACTTTTTGCCTCCTCCAATTGGCAGGGTCAGTTGCTCAAATACGGTACAGCAGGGCAGGTCTAGCTGAAGAGGAGTTGCTGAGATGGGTTGTTTGTGGCACTTACTACAGCCACCAGGGCAGGTCGGTAATCAGTGCAGGGCAGGTTCCGGTAGGTCATGCCTGTGCTGTTTAGTGGTGTGATGTTAAGCACACGGTGCAAGTAGGGAGGATGGAGGGGGGAGATTGTGATGTGTGGAGCTAAGATGGGTATGGAAGAGAGGAGAGAGGAACAGGAGCCAAAAACATACAAACAAACAAAAAAGAGTGCTAGGGGAGCTTGCCGTTGGAGTGGAGAGATGAGAGACTATGTAATGGATAAAAACAAAAAAGGGGAAGAAGAAGAAAGAAAAGAAAAGAATGAATAAATACAAATTAGAAAGAAAAAAGAACAGCAAAGCTCCCAGGGATCCCACTGGTATGGCTACAAGGTCTGGGGAAGCTGTTCCCAGGTGTTGAAGTACAGCCTGGCTAGGAGGTGTAGAGGTATTCAGTGCCAGGTATCCAGGGGACAGGAAGAGAAGGAAGGTATAGAGAGATGAGAAACTGAGAAATGAAGAAAGACTAAAAGGGAAAAGGAGGGAAAACAAAACAAAACAAATTTAAAAAAAAAAAAGAACAAGCAAAACCCCCCAAAAAATGGGGGGAAAAAAAACCACGAAAAAGAAATCCTCTCAGGGATCCCTCTGTGCATCTGCGCAAGCTGAGGGGGTAGGTCCCAAGCCGTGCAGCACTTCCCAGCCAGAACAGGCTCCCAACTCGAGAAAAGAAAAAGAAAACAAACAAAAGCCCCAGGATCCCACCATCGTGGCAGCACAGACCCGGAAGCAGTTCCACACTTGAATGGAGCTCCACAGCCCCTCAGGAAGAAGCAAAGATGGTGCACGGAGCCAGGTATATGAGCAAAAGGAGAGGGAGGTGGTGAGAGATAAGGAAGAAATCAAAAGAAGCAGAAAAAAGCAACCCCAGCAGCCAACAAATGGCACTCACAGAGTCGGCCAGTGCAGGTGGGTGGAAGCCAAGCAGCTGGTGCTTCCCGGCCTAGAGACTGTGGTCGTGGGAAGCAGAGGAGGCCGAGTGGAGGTGAAGAAGGGTAGGGGGTGGGAAAGCATATATCGCTGTTTACCAGTTGTTCTGTCTCCTGCTGGAAGCTCCGTGAAGCTGCTTTCTCGTACCCCCATTTGCTGGTCTCTGATAGTAATCCAAGATGGTGGATCTGTGCTGCATTAGCTGATAGGGGACCTTGCCATGTATGTCTCCTCACTCTCTGTTCTCTGTCAGTTTCTTATTCCATTTGGTGCTTGGCTGAGTTCTTTATCTCTTCATTTGATGTTTAGGATTTCAGGATTGCCGTTTTCTCTGTTTGGCTTAGCTTTTCGGATCTTTGCTGTGGAGGGATGGTGTGGTGCTTCTGCCTAGAGTGCCATGTTGCCAGAAGTCCTTTTTTTTTTTATTGTGATTTAGGTGAAAGTTTACAGTTCAAGTTAATTTCTCATACAAAAATTTATACACATATTGTTATGTGATCTTAGTTGTGATCCCTATAATGTGACAGCACACTCCCCCTTTCCACCCCACTTTTCCCATGTCCATTTAGCTCCTATCCCTTTCTGCCTTCTCATCCCACCTCCAGACAGGAGCTGCCCATGTAGTCTAGTGTATCTACTTGAACTAAGAAGCACACTCTTCACAAGTATTATTTTATGTTTTATAGTCTAGTCTAATCTTTGTCTGAAAAGTTGGCTTTGGGAATGGTTTTAGTTCTGGGTTAACAGAGAGTCTGGGGGCCATGTCTTCTGGGGTTCCTCTAGTCTCAGTCAGACCGTTAAATCTTGTCTTTTCACGTGAATTTGAGTTCTGCACCACACTTTTCTGCTGCCCTGTTAGGGACTCTCTGTTGTGTTCCCTGTCAGGGCTGTCATTGGTGGTAGCTGGGCACCATCTGATTTTAGTATCAGGTTGATGGAGTCTCTAGTTTATGTGGACCTTTTGTCTCTTGGGCTAATATTTTCCTTATGTCTTTGGTGCTCTTCATTCTCCTCTGCTCCAGGTGGCTTGGGACCAATTGATGCATCTTAGATGGTCACTTGCTAGCCTTTAAGACCCCAGATGCTACTCACCAAAGTGGGATGCAGAACATTTTCTTAATAAACTTTGTTATTCCAGTTGACCTAGATGTCCCCCAAAACCATGGTCCGCAGACCCCAGCCCCAGCTACTCTGTCCCTTGAAGCATTTGGTTGTGTTCAGGAAACTTCTTAGCTTTTGGTTTAGTCCAGTTGTGCTGACTTCCCTTGTATTGTGTGCTGTCCTTCTAAATTAAGCATTCTTATTAACGATGAGCAAATCTCAAAAGGTCATCTCAGCACAACCGTGTTGTTGCTGCAGGTGCAGTTGGTAATCCAGGACAGGATTTTGCAATTAATTCATCTAAAGCTTTGAAAATAGAAGAATTGCACATATACTTTTTCCTTCTTTCTTCGATTACAAAAGTCACACGTACAATACACCTTAACCCAAAATCTGGTCTAGGGCAGAATTCCTGATTCAAAGAAAATTTGGATTGTGAGTTATGACATAATTATGAATATTGAACTCTACTTCAGTGCATGGAGCTATTAGACCTTATTTTCTTAGAAAGGAAACGTGCACACTATGCTCTGTGAGACAGGGGCATAAATCCCTTTGTTGCAAATTGTAACAACTTACCTCATATTTTGTTGAACAAGGAAGCCGAGCAATCATCCACAATATCTAAGGTGGAAAAAAATCATCTGACTATATAGCTCTGATAGAAAGGTTTAATTCAACAGGCAGTCTCGAAAGGAAACCAGATTTAGATTCCATGTTCAGGATGAAACTTTGGTGATCAATTTCTCACTGGCTTTCATGTTGTATTTATTGATATTTATTCCTAATAGAGAAGGAAACTTGTCAGGGGGTGGGAGGAGTCAGGGTGGGAAATTCTTCCCAGTCTAGAGAGAAATGCTGTGTCAACTCCTTGTTCCTAAGCAGCATTAGGCTACATAAGCGGTCCCTGAATTTATTGACTTTCAGTTGATTTAATAATAATTTTTTAAAAACATGAAAATAAACTTGACCTTTTCCCCCAAACACTGGTTCTTGGTAGGCTATCTATTTATCCATCCATCCATCCATCTTCATCATCATCATTATCATCATCTATCAAAAGGATCCCTGGTGGCACAGTGGTTAAAGAGCTCAGCTGCTAACCGAACAGTGGGCAGTTTGAACTCACTAGTGGCTCTGCAGGAGAAAGATGTTGCAGTCTGCTTCTGTAAAGATTACAGTCTTGGAAACTCTATGAGGCAGTTCTACTCTGTCCTATAGGGTCGTTATGAGTCAGAATCGACTTGAAGGCAATAGGTTTGATTTATAGGTATCTATTTATCTACCTACTACTGACCTATCTACCCACCTGCCTAGATATTTTGGTCATGCCATTGGAGTATCTGATATCAGCTGCCAAACCAAATCAGTTTCCATTGAGTCTATTCCAACTTATGGCAACTCCATGTGTGTCCAAGTAGAACTGTGCTCCACAGGGTTTTCAGTGGCTGTGATCTTTTGGAAGCAGATCACCAGGCCTTTCTTCCAATGCACGTCTGGGTGGATTTGAACTGCCAGCCTTCTGGTTAGTAGCTGAGCACATGACTGTTTTTGCCACCAGGGACTCTGATATCAGCTACATAGCCCCAGAAAAATACACAGATGTGAATACACACAAAACTTTACATATAATGTCAAGGGGTTCACAGTCCCTCGAGCCCATCAAGGAGTTCCATGGACCCGGATTACAAATCCTGTTTTAGATGAAGTGACAAGTTTCCCAAATCCCATGGCCCAATGGTGGATCTTTTGAGCTCCTTCTCACACAGATCAGATGTGAACTTTTTATCCCTGCATACGTCACTTGTATGTGTTCTTCTAGTAATCACAGTGAGTAAACCAGAAAAACACTTGACGTTATCATAAAAACCTCATCTGTGAGTTATCTGGTGGAGATGCTGACTCCCCAGTGGACTTCTGAGGAAATCTGCAATCACACCAAAGTTTCTGCGTCAGGCTGCCACCATGAATCCACTCCTGTTGAGCTTGAGATTCTTGGGTCCGACTTTTCCCCAGCCTCACTCCCTAACCACTGAGGGCAGTAGTGTGTCGAGGCCAGAGATTGGTGCGCCTTGGGATGGCAAACAGAACTGGAGGGTTGCTAGCATCCAGCATTAACTAGTTGCTTATAGTAAGTGTTCTTCTATAATGGTTAGTGTTTGGAACTTGTTAGGTGCTTTTGAATTGATACAGACTCATGACAACCAAAATGCTGCCCAATCCTGCACCATCTTCATGATCGTTGGTATATTTGGAACTTATTGATTATTAAATAATATGAATATCACCCCTGATTACAAGTGACAGAAACCTACTAGAGCTAGAATAAGTCTTTATTATAAGGCTATGTGGTACCTCTCCAAACTCAGAGGAGGAACTACAGTCAATCTCTCTTTCTCTCTCCTTCTCCCCTCTTCCTTCCATGTCCACTTCTCACTATGCACCTGTTTTATTCCCCTCTCTCTTGCTCACATCTGGTTCTCAATACTCATCATTGAGCACAACAGAAGATGGCTGCCCCATAGCTCCTGATTAATATAATTTCATTGCAGGCTTCTAGCAGAAGCCAACCAAGATCTCTGGATTGCAATTTAGAATTCCTGGAGGAGAGACTCTGATTGGTTTAGTTTTGAGCAGGTGTCCATCACTGGTCCAGTCAGCTATGGCTAGGGGGTCACGGTCACATGGTATAAGCATTCTATTTACCCTGCACCTGTGAGTGATGGGGGGCAGATACCTGTGAAGGGAAGCTTCTTAAATTTCCCCACCTCCTGGTATTTACTTGTATAATCTTCTTCCCTTGAGTAAGAGCTGAACCTAGTGACTTGATTCCAGTGAATAGAATATGCCAAAAGTGATGAGATGTCACTTCCAAAATTAGGTCACAAAAGACTGTGACTTCTACCTTGCACAGACCCTTTCTTTCTGGTTCTTCTTGTTTTCTTGCTCTGATAAATCAAGCTTCCAAGCTGTGCCCTACATGAGCTGTGCCCTTCCAAGCTTGCTACATGAGGTCCATGTAGCAAGGAACTTAGGGTGACCTCTGGCCAATGGCCAGCAGGGACCTGACTCCTGCCGACAACCACAGGAATAAGCTTGGAAGAGTATCCTTCCCCAGTTGAGTCTTGAGATGACTGCAGCCCTGGCTAACACCTCGGTTGTAGCCTTGTGAAGAACCTGAAACAGAGGCCCCAGCTAAGCCATGCCCAGATTCCTGACCCACAGACACTGTGAGATAATAAACTGCTCTTTTCTGCCACTACGTGCTACTTCCTCATTCCAGAACTCTCACCCCAAAGCCATTAAATTTGTTATGCAGCAATAGATATCTAATACAGGTACCTGATGATTGGACAGGCTTCGGGGTCAGATGACCTGTGTCTTGCCCTTACTTCACTATCTACCAGCTGTGTGATCTTGTGCAAGTCGTTGAACCTATTTAAGCCACGTTCTCTTCTGTAAAATAGAGAAAATGGTAATAATAAAGTTGTTGTGAGGACTAAATGGTATAATTAAGCCCAGTGCCCACACTTAATCAGCATTCAGTAAAGTTTAGCTGTTGCTACCAGGCTTTCACAGCTCTGCTAACCTTGTACCCAAGGGTCATTGGTGGCTCAGTTTCTCCTTCAAAGAAGCCTGGTGAATTCTATGCCCCTTCCAGAAATTATGTAGAGATGCATAAAGTAACCAAAAATATTCTCGAAGCAAATGGCTATTTAACTATTAAATATAGAGAATTATTTTCATTTTACTTATTTTTGTCACAGAGTAGGGAACAATTTCCTATCATGGAGAAGTCAAATATAAACAGAATTAATGGTCTCAGATTCCAGATATCAAAAATAATTGAATTGATAGAAGAGAATTTGTTTTTACAGTTTCCTTCACACAAAGGCATCCAACAACCTTCTGTAGCCAATTATTTTGTGTGTGGAAATGCCAGGGCGCTATGCAGGTGGCAATCCATCACAGAGACAGAGCCTGAAGATGAAGGCATGGTGATAATTATTGGTACTTAAAAGGTTTCTGCCTTCTGAGGCCAAAACCCATGGTGTCAAAGGTTTGATGGGATTTACTCATTAATTCCAAGCTCAAATACTCAGTTACTGTGTTTTCATTCCTCATTGGGGAAGTTGCTTTTCTCCCATCGGGAGTTGTGGACTTACGTGTGGTGGTGCAAGATGTCAGAGGTACAGACTGCCCACCCATCTCACCAGTATCTTTTCACTGCTCCATCCCAAGGCCACTGCTCAAGCCCAGATTCCCCACCTGCCCCTTTCTGCCATCGTTGTGCCTTTATTACAGGCACCAGGAGCACAGGCTGCCTGACCCTCTTCTCCATTAATTCACACTCCTAAGCTCCTTCCTTCCTGGACCAGGCTGAGTGGGAGGCAGCTTCCTGAGCGTCCCCATCTTTGCTGCCCAAAAGTCAGGCACAACAGAAGCCCTTTCTATGTTAAGGGTGACACTACTTGCTGAGCAAACAAAAGGAAAAAACAGGAAATGTGGTGGTCAAATATCCTGGGCAGGACCTGCTTCTGCCATGAGGCTGGGGTCTGCTGGGGTCACCACATTTCATCTTCTCCCCCACACCAACCCTATCTCTATGGATGGCAGGGCGAAATAGCCAGTCTCCTCACAATTTAAAAATTTTTTTTTTTTTGCTTCCAATAAACGATTTTAAAAAATTACCAGTAACAACCAAACAAGGAAAGAGGTTGTCTTTGTGCTATAAACTGAAAAGTGTCCAAAAAGAGGAGAAACAGAAGATTTTGGTGTGGCTTAGCACAGCTGTTACATCACCCTTTTCCCCAGAAGTGATACAAGGGGAAGGAAGTGAGTTGAAAACCCTGGAGAATTCTTTACCAATCTCCGTTAATTTGGATAGAAGCTGACTAAATTTTAAATAGGGAACGGTTTTAGTTATATAGTGCTGCTGTAACAGAAATGCCACACGTGGGCAGCTTTAAAAAACAGAAATTTATTTTCTCACAGTTTAAGAGGCTAGAAGTCCAAATTCAGGGTGCTGGCTCTGGGGGAAGGCTTTCTTTATCTATTCACTCTGGAGGAAGGTCCTTGTTTCTTTGCATTTCTGTTCCTCTGCGATCTTTATGTGGTGTGGCATCTATCTTTCCCCATCTGTGCTTGGTTACTCAGTGGCCTGCTCGATCTGTTGTTTTTATATCTCAAAAGAGATTGACTTAAGACACATCCTACACTCATACTGCCTCATTAGCATAACAAAGAAAACCCATTCCCAAATAGGATTATAGCCACAGGTATAAATCCAAAAAAAACAAGCCCATTGCCTTCGAGTCAATTCTGACTTATAATGACCCTATAGGACAGAGTAGAACTGCCCCATAGAGTTTCCAAGGCTGTAATCTTTACGGAAGCAGATTGCCACATCTTTCCGCCCAGGAGCACCTGGTAGGTTTGAACCACCAACCTTTTGGTTAGCAGCTGAGTACTTTAACCACTGTGCTACCAGGTCTCCTTAACCACAGATATAGGGGTTAGGATTTGCAACACATATTTTGGGGGACAAAATTCAATCCGTAATGGGAACTTAGAGAAAAGTCAAGGAATTCTACCCAAGTGTAGAGGCCCCTACCTATGATTTCGGTATCATGAATTTAGCCAGGAAAAAAACCCAGGACGTACAATTTTCCAGGAGACCTGGCTGAATCTGAGGACTGGTTGAAAGCCTGTGGATATCCCTCTATGGGAGAGGGGATACCCTAAACTGGACATTAGCAAAATCTTAAAAGAGAAGGTATGCCCAGTCCTGTACCTAAGACTGTATATTTTGCAGGGCTCTTCCCAAGTTTCTGCCCTCAAGCTATAGGAAAGTCGATGGAATGCTATCCCTAGGCCTCAAAATATAGCTGGAAGGAAAAAAAGAGATCCCACATAAGGTGAGGAAGATGTCAATGAAAAATTCATCTCATTTCTATCAGAGCAAAAAGAAGAAATAGGCAGAACTGTCTACTTGAAACATGAGCAAGATGAAAAGAAGTGACGTGATAACTAAGTAAGCATTCTGCAAGAGGATAAAATGAAAGAGAAGAATTAAATGAGCATAGCAGGCATAAAACAGATGAAAGACTACAAGAAAAAAAAATCCAAGGAACCTAAGAAAATTTCCCTGCAATTTCTTCAAGTTATAGAGGAAATTAATAAGAACATGAATTCAATAAGACAAGAGCAAAAAAGAAAAGTCCAGAACTCTTCAGTGATGAAATTCAATCAACCAAAAGATGAATGGAGAAGTCAAGGAAAAAAGGACAATTACAACATTCATTTCCAGGTGATCATGGAACAGCTTCTACAAACTTATGAGATAGAGTATAAATGTCCTTTGAGGACAAAGGTAGTAGGAGACATTTTAAGCTTGCTTAAACTTGGAACCTAATGAGCCCTGTTGAAAAAAAAAATTATTGAGGCAGGGCCAAGATGGCAGAGTAGTCAGAGGCTTCCTGTGGCCCCTCTTACAAGAAAGACCCAAAAAAACAAGTGAATCGATTATATATGACAATCTGGGAGCCCTGAACATCAAAGACAAAGTTGAGGAATCGGACTGAGTGGCAGGGAGAGGGAGAGACGGTTCAGAAGCAGCGAGGAGTTGCCAGACCTGACCCAGTGGGAACTGGCACCCTCCAGGCTAGATCAGCTGGTGTGCGCAGTGAGGCAAGAAGTGGCACTCGGGACACATTTCCACACTGAGAGAGGCTGAGCAGCAGAGAGTCAACTCAAGCCTACAGAACCAGTGAAAAGCAGCACTCAATTGGCAAAAATAAGTACATGCGTCTAACCTACCACGAGGATCAAAAAACACTCACTTTAGGAAGAAACTGTCTCCCATTTACCTGCCCCCTCCCCGCTCTGCACTGGGTCCCGGACTGGTTTCAGTGATTGCTGCATCCCCTCAGCTGAAAGTAGGACCCATCATGAGCCCTGAGCCATTCTCCCAGCTTTGGAGAGGGAAAAAATTAACAAACAGGAAAAAATAATCTGCCAGCTCCCCTAAGCTGGGAACAGGGGTCCACGGACTTTGAATGCCTTTCACCCCTGCATAGACCTATGTGGGCTCATTTCAGTGGTATAGGCCCTCATTAGCATGGTACAACAGGGTATATACCTGAAGCCTGTTTTCAACTGTATTAGCTATAAAGTGGAGTGACAGACTCATGACATTTGACACCCCACTGCCCATTAAACAGGGTCCTCACCTACCCACATCAGGGGCCCGAGGACTGGTGATTCTACCCACGCCACCTAGCCACCCATGACAGTGGTCCAAGAAACTCCCAGTCCTTACATCCAACAGCATAGGGTGCCCATAGTCTAGCTACAAAACCCACCCATCTATGCATTCTTGGGAACAGGGACATGGTTTCCTCCCAGACACTCAAGGGCAGCCATCAGCTCCCTGCCTTGCTCAGCGCATGACACCCTACTGCAGCCAGATACCTGTCCCTACTCCAGTCACCCCTAACCATCTAGGACTGTAGGTGACAGCCTGCACCACATACTTGGTGACTGACTACCTGGATACCTGAGCTGAATCCATACAAGAAAAGTGAAAGGACTCAAGGGCTCACATACAGAGTAACAGCTCTAACCATCTGGTGACGGGACATTAGAGCTTCAAAGGCACCAATAATCAAACTAGCTCATATGAGCAGCCTATTTGGGCATATCAAAATGAAACAAAACAAGAACCTAGGACACAGTAAGCAAACATAAAATAAATAAATATAATAATGTATTGATGGCTCAGAGACAACAGTCAATATCAAATCACATAAAGATGCAGACCACGATGGCTTAAGCAAGATCCCAAAACAAAGAATCAAGAAACCTTCTGGAGGAAGAGAATTTGTTGGAATTACCAGAGGTAGAATTTAAAAGTTTAATACACAGAACTCTTCAAGAGATCTGGAAGAAGATCAGGCAAAAGGTATCCCAAGCCAAGGAACACACAGACAAAGAAATAGAGGAACTTAAGAATGTTATACAAGAGCATAATGACAAATTTAACAGGCTGTAAGAATCCATAGAGAAACAGCAAACAGAAATCCAGAAGATTAACAATAAAATTTCAGAATTAGACAACTCAATAGAAAGTCATTGGAGCAGAATTGAGACAATAGAAGTCAGAATTAGTGAGATTGAAGATAAAGCACTTGACACCAACTTATCTGAGAAAAAATCAGATAAATAATTTAAAAAAATTAAGAAACCCTAAGAATTATGCGGGACTCTATCAAGAAGAATAACCTATGAGTGATTGGAGTACCAGAACAGAGTGTGGGGAGGGGGCGGATAACAGAAAATATAGAGAGAATTGTTGAAGACTTGTTTGCAGAAAACTTACCTGATATCATGAAAGATGAGAAGATATCTGTCCAAGAAGCTCATCGACACCCACACAAGGTAGATCCCAATAGAAAGTCACCAAGACATATTATAATCAAACTTGCCAAAACCAAAGATAAAGAGAGAATTTTAAGAGTGGCTAGGGATAAACGAAGTCATCTACAAAGGAGAGTCAATAAGACTAAACTCTGACTACTCAGCAGAAACCATGCAGGCAAGAAGGCAATGGGATGACATATATAAAGCCTTGAAGGAAAGAAAAATTGCCAGCCAAGAATTATATATCTAGCAAAACTGTCTCTCAAATATGATGGTGAAATTAGGGCATTTCCAGATAAAAGTTTAGGGAATTTGTAAAAACCAAAACAAAATTACAAGAAATACTAAAGGGAGTACTCCAGTTAGAAAATCCGTAACATCAGATAACAACTCAAGACTAGAACACAGGACAGAACAACCAGATATCAACCCAGATAGGGAAGTCACAAAAATAAATCAAAGCTAAAACAGTGAAAATAGGAAACAGAGACATCAATATATAAAAGAAGAAAACATTAAAACAAAAAAGAGGGACTAAATAATGTAGTCACAGATCTTTCATATGGAGAGGAAATCAAGGCAATATAAAGAAATAAAAGATTGGCTTAAACTTAGAAAAATAGAGGTAAAATCAAGGTAACCACAAAGAAAACTAACAATCCTACACATCAAAATAAAAAACAAGAAAAACATAAAGACTCAGCAAATACAAAATCAACAACAATGAAAAGAATGAAAAGAAAATACATAAAGAAAAACAACTCAGCACAGAAAATTAAGTGGAACAAAGAAACTGTCAACACCACACACACACACAAAAAGATATCAAAATGACAGTACTAAACCCATACCTATCAATAATTACGCTGAATGTAGATGGACTAAATGCCCAAATAAAGAGACAGAGAGTGGCAGAATGGATTAAAAAAAAAGATCCATCTATATGCTGCCTACAAGAGAGACATCTTAGACTTAAAGACACAAATAAAACTCAAAGGATGGAAAAAAATATCAAGGAAACAACACTCAAAAAAGAGGAGTGGCAATATTAATCTCTGACAAAATAGACTTTAAAGTAAAATCCACCACAAAGGATAAGGAAGGACCCTATATAATGATTGTCTTAGTCATCTAGTGCTGCCATAACAGAAATACTACAAGTGGGTGGTTTTAACAAAGAGAAGTTTATTTCCTCAGAGTCAAAGTAGGCTAAAAGTCCAAATTCAGGCCGTCAGCTCCAGGGGAAGGCTTTTTCTCTCTGTTGGCCTTCTCATCAATGTTCTCCTGGACTAGGAGCTTCTCGGTGCAGGGACCCCAGTCCAAAGGACACGCTCTGCTCCTGGCACTGCTTTCTTGATGGTATGAGGTCCCCCTGTCTCACTGCTCACTTCTGTCTTTTATATCTCAAGAGATTGCCTCAGGACACAATCCAGTCTTGTAGATCAGGTCCTGCCTTACTAACACAACTGCCACCCATCCTCCCTCATTAACATCATAGAGGCAGGTTTACAACATACAGGAAGATCACACAGTACCAGGAATCATGGCCTAACCAAATCGATACACACATTTTTTGGGGGACATAATTCAAACCATGACAATGATTAAAAGGTTGATACACTCGGAGGACATACCATAATAAATTTTTTTTTTTACTGTACTTTAGATGAAGGTTTGCAGAACAAATAGTTTCTAATTAAACAGTTAGTACACATACTGTTTTATGACAATGGTTAACCACTCCACGACATGTCAACACTCTCCCTTCTCAACTTTGGGTTCCCTATTACCAGCTTTCCTGTCCCCTCCTGCCTTCTAGTCCTTGTCCCTGGACTGTTGTGCCCCATTAGTCTCGTTTTGTTTTATGGGGCCGTCTAATCTTTGGCTAAAGGATGAACCTCGGGAATGACTTCATTCCTGAGTTAAAAGGATGTCGGGGGGCCATACTCTCGGTGTTTCTCCAATCTCTGTCAGGCCAGTAAATCTATTCTTTTTTTGTGAGTTAGAATTTTGTTCTACATTTTTCTCCAGCTCTGTCCAGGACCCTCTGTTGTGATCCTGGTCAGAGTAGTCTCGTGGTAGCCGGGCACCATCTAGTTGTACTGTACGCTGTCTGGTGGAGGCCATGGGAGTTGTGATCCATTAGTCCTTTGGACTCACCTTTTCCTTGTATCTTGTTTTCTTCATTCTCCCTTGCTGCCAAAGGGGTGAGACCAGTGGAGTATCTTAGATGGCTGCTCACAGGCTTTTAAGACCCCAGATGCTACCCATCAAGGTAGAATGTAGGACATTTTCTTTATAAACTGTGTTATGCCAATTGAGCTAGATGTTCCCCGACACCATGGTCCCCACAGCCCTCTGCCTAACAATTCAGTCCCCCAGGAAGTTTGGATGTGTCTATGGAGCTTCCATGACATTTCCTTGTACAAGTTGTACTGGATTCCCCAGTATTGTGTACTGTCTTACCCCTTACCAAAGTTACCACTTATCTATTGTCTATTGAGTATTCCCCCTACTTCTTCCCTCGTAACCAACAAAGATTGTTTCTTTTTGTGTATAAACTTCCTCATGAGATTTTACAGTAGAGGTCTCATACAATATTTGTCCTTTTGTGATTGACTTATTTCACTCAACATAATATCCTCTAGTTTCATCCATGTTATAAGATGCTTCACAGATTCATCATTGTTCTTTATCATTGCATAATACTCCACTGGGCGTATGTACCATAGTTTGTTTATCCATTCATCTGTTGATGGGCATCTAGGTCGTTTCCATCTTTTTGCTATTGCGGACAATGCTGCAATGAACATGGGTGTGCATATGTCTATTGGTGTGACGGCTCTTATTTCTCTAGGATATATTCCTAGGAGTGGGATTGCTGGATTGAATGGTATGCCTATTTCTAGCTTTCTAAGGAAGCGCCATATCATTTTCCAAAATGGTTATATCATTTTGCATTCCCACCAGCAGTGCATAAGAGTTCTGATCTCCCTGCAGCCTCTCCAACATTTGTTATTTTTAGTTTTTGTGATTCTTGCCAGTAATGCCAGGGTGAGATGGTATCTCATTGTGGTTTTGATTTACATTTCTCTAATGGCTAGTGATCTCTAGCATTTCCTCATGTGTCTGTTGGCTGCTTGAATGTCTTCTTTGGTGAAGTGTCTGTTCATTTCCTTTGCCCATTTTTTAATTGGATTATTTGTCTTTTTGTTGTTGAGGTGTTGGATTTTCTTGTAGATTTTAGAGATTAGATCTTTGTCTGACTTGTAATGTCCAAAATTTTTTTCCAGTCTGTAAGTTCTCTTTTTACTGTTTTGGTGAAGTCTTCGGATGCATGTAAGTGTTTAATTTTTAGAGGAGTCCAGTTATCTAGCTTATCTCCTGCAGTTTGTGTGTTGTTGGTTATGGATTTTATCCTCTTAATGCCATGTATTGGGGCCTCTAGCCTTGATCCTATTTTTTCATCCTAGAAGTTTACAGTTTTTGGCTTTATATTTAGGTCTTTGATCCATTTTGAATTAGTTTTTGTGTATGGTGTAAGGTATGGGTCCTGTTTCATTTTTTTGCAGATGGACATCCAGTTTTGCCAGCACCATTTGTTAAAAAGACCGTCTTTTCCCCATTTGATGGACTTTGGGCCCTTGTCGAAGATCAGGTGACCATAGGTGAATGGATTTACATCTAGGTTCTCAATTCTGTTCCATTAGTCAATGTATCTGTCGTTGTACCAGTACCAGGCTATTTTGACTACAGTACCTGTATAGTAGGTTCTGAGATCAAATAGTGCAAGTCCTCCTACTTTCTTCTTCTTCTTCAATAGTGCTTTACGTATCTGGGGTTTCTTCCCTTTCCATATAAAGTGAACAATTAGTTTTTCCATCTCTTTAAGGAATGTTGCTGGTATCTGGATCAGGATTGCATTGTATTTGTAAATTGCTTTGGGTAGAATGGTCATTTTCACAATGTTAAGTATACCTACCCATGAGCATGGTATGATTTTCCATTTATGTAGATCCCTTTGGTTTCTTGCAGCAGCATTTTGTAATTTTCTTTGTACAGGTCTTTTACATCCCTGGTTAGATTTATTCCTAAGTATTTTATTTTTTTAGGAGCTATTATAAATGGTATTGTTTTCCTGATTTCCTTTTCATCATTCTCTTTATTGGTATATAGGAATCCAACTGATTTTTGTATGTTTATCTTGTATCCTGCTACTCTGCTGAATCTTTCTATTAGCTCCAATAGTTTTCTTGTGGAGTTTTTAGGGTTTTCTATGTATAGTATCACATCATCCACAAACAGGGACGGTTTAACATCTTCGTTACCAGTTTGGATACCCTTTATTTCTTTTTCTTGCGTTATTGCTCTAGGTAGGACTTCCAGCACAATGCTAAACAGGAGTGGAGATAAGGGGCATCCTTGCCTTGTTTCTGTTCTCAAGGGAAAGTTTTCAGCCTCTCTCCATTAAAAATTATGTTGGCCATTGGTTTTGCATAGATGCCCTTTATTATGTTGAGAAATTTCCCTTCAACGCCTATTTTGTTGAGAGTTTTTATCAGGAATGGGTGTTGGACTTTGCCAAATGCCTTTTCTGCATCAATTGAGATGATCATGTGATTCTTTTCTTTCCTTTCATTTACGTGGTGGATTTCATTGATTGATTTTCAAATGTTGAACCATCCTTGCATACCTGGTATGAATCCTACTTGGTCGTGGTGTATTATTTTTTTGATATGATGCTGAACTACTGGCTAGAATTTTGTTGAGAATTTTTGCATCTTTATTCATGAGAGATATTGATCTGTAATTTTCATTTTTTGTGGCATCTTTGCCTGGTTTCAGTATCAGGGTTATGCTGGCTTCCTAGAATGAATTCAGAAGTGTTGCTTCCTTTTCCATGTTCTGAAATAGTTTGAGTAGTACTGGTACAAGCTCTTCTCTGAATGTTTGGTAGAATTCTCCAGTGAAGCCATCTGGGCCAGGCTTTATTTTTTTGGTTGGGAGTTTTTTTTTATTACCTTTTCTATCTCTTCTCTTGTTATGAGTCTGTTCAGATTTTCAACATCACTTTGTGGTAGTTTGGGTAGGTAGTGTGTTTCTAGAAATTTTTCCATTTCCTCTAGGTTTTCAAATTTGTTGGAGTATAGTTTTTCATAATACTCTGTTATGATCCTTTTCTTTTCAGTTGGGTCTGTTGTAATTACCCCCATTTCATTTCTTATTTGGGTTATTTGCATCCTGTTTTTCTTTTGTCAGTCTGACCAGTTGTTTGTCTATTTTGTTGATCCTTTCAAAGAACCAACTTTTGGTTTTGTTTATCCTTTCCTTTGCTTTGCTATATTTCATTTATTTCTGCTCTAATTTTTATTATTTCCTTTCTTCTAGTGGCTGTGGTCTTTTTTTGCTGTTCTCTATTTGTTTGAGTTCTGTAGTTAATATTTTGATTTTGTCCCATTCTTCTTTTTTGATGTGTGCATCTATTGCTATAAATTGTCCTATGAGGATCACCTTTGCTGCGTCCCAAAGGTTTTCATTCTTGTTTCATTCTAGGAATTGTTTGATTCCATCTCTGATTTCTTCTATTACCAAGTGGTTTTTAAGCAGGGTGCTATTCAGTTTCCATGTCCTTGATTTTTTTTCCTTGCTCTTCCTGTTGTTAATTTCTACCTTGATGGCATTGTGGTCAGAGAAGATGATTTGTATTATCTTAGTGTTTGGGATCTTGTCGAGGATTGCTCTGTGGCCTAAGATGTGGTCTATTCTGGAGAATGTTCCATGTGCATTAGAAAAGAATGTATACTTTGCAGCTGTTGAGTGGAGTGTTCTGTGTATGTCTACGAGGTCAAGTTGGCTGATTGTGGCCTTTAGCTCTTCTGTATCTTTACTGAGTTTCTTTCTAGATGTTCTGTCCTTTAGTGAGAGTGCTGTGTTGAAGTCTCCTACTATCACTGTGGAACTGTCACTTTCTCTTTTCAGTGCTGTTAGAGTTTGTTTTGTGTATTTGGGAGCCTGTCATTTGGTGCATAGATGTTTATTATGGTTATGTCTTCATGAGGGATCATCCCGTTAATCATTATACAGTGTCCTTCTTTGTCTGTTATGGTGGATTTTGTTTTAAAGTCTATTTTATCTGATTAGTATTGCAACTCCTGCTCCTTTTTGTAGCTGTTTGCTTGATATATTTTTTTCCAACCTTTGATTTTTAATAAATTTATGCCTTGGTTTCTAAGTTGTGTCTCTTGTAGAGAGCATATTGATGGATCCTGTTTTTCTTAATCCATTCTGTCTCTCTCTGTCTCTTTGTGGGTGCATTAAGGCCGTTTAGATTCAGTGTAATTATTGATAGGTGTGAGCTTATAGCTGTCATTTTGTAGCACTTTTTTTTTTTTTTTTTGTGGTGCTGATGTTTTTTGTTCCTTGTACTCTCCTGTGCTGAATTTCTTTTGTTTGTGGATTTTCTTTTTCATTTCTTTTATTTTTGTAGGTTTTGCTTTTACTGTGACTTTATGTTTTTCTTCTTTATTTTGATGGGTAGGTTTGTTAACTTTCTTGGTGGTTACATTGAAATTTACCCTTATCTTCTAGGTTTTACTTGGTATTGCCTTGCCTTCCTCTCCATTAGAAGGTTCTAGACCTACATCATTTATTCCCTCTTTTATTGTTCTGATGTTGTTGTCCTTTACAGGTCAACCTCTCTGTTTCCCTGTTGTAATTCTTTTGGTTTTGGATAGTCCTTGAGAGTTTATTTCCTAGGTTGGTATCCGGCTGGTATGATCCTGTGTCCTAAATTCAGCCTGTGGTCTCATGTTGTTTGTTCTCAGATCGAAGGACTCCCTTTAATAGTTCTTGTAAGTTTGGTTTGGTTTTTACATAGTCCTTTAATTTCTGTTTATCTGGAAATGTCCTAATTTCACCATCATATGTGAACGAGTTTTGCAGGATATATTATTCTTGGGTGAAAAGTTTTTTCTTTCAAGGTTTTATATATGTCATCCCATTGCCTTCTTGCCTGCATGGTTTCTGCAGAATAATCCAAGTTTAATCTTAATGTTTCTCCTCTGTATGTGACTTTTGGTTTTTCTTGAGCTGCTCTCAGGATTCTTTGTTTGTCTTTGCTTTTAGAAAGTGTGATTATGATATGCCTTGGTGATTTGCTTTTGGGATCTGTCGTATATGGGGTTCGTTGAGTTTCTTGGATGGTCAGCTTTTCATCTTTCATGATATTGGGGAAGTTTTCTGTCAGCAGTTCTTCAATGATCCTCTCTGTGTTTTCTGTTTTTTCCCTCTGTTCTGGAACTCCAATCACTTGAAAATTTTTGCTTTTGATTGTATCCCACATGATTCTCAGAGTTTCTTCATTTTTCTTTGTTCTTTTTTCTGATTTTTCCTTGAACAGAGTTGTATCCAAGTGTTTGGGAAGGTGGAAAAGCATATATCACTGGTTACCGGTTGTTCTGTCTCCTCTTGGAAGCTCGGTGAAGCTGCTTCCTTGTACCAGCTGTTCTTTGATCTCTGATAGGAGTCCAAGATGGCAGATCCATGCTACATCAGCTGATGGGAGACCTCTGCATGTATCTATCCTAACTCTCTGTTCTCAGTCAGTTTCTTATTCCATTCAGTGCTTGGCTGCATTCTTTACCTCTTCATTTGATGCTTAGGGTTTCAGGATTGATGTCTGTCTCTGTTTGACTTAGTTTTTCTGTTATTTGCAATGGAGAGACGGTGTGGTGCTTCTGTCTATAACGCCATGTTGCTTGGAAGTCCCCTAACAAATACTTATGCACCCAATGATAGGGGTCCAAAATGCATAAAACAAACTCTAACAGCATTGAAAAGAGAGACAGACAGCCCAACAACAATAATAGGAGTCTTCAGCACACCACTCTCAGTAAAGGACAGAACATCCAGAAAGAAGCTCAATAATGACATGGAAAATGTAAATGCCACCGTCAACCAAATTGATCTCATAGACATATACAGAACACTCCATCCAACAGCAGCCAAGTGTACATTCTCCAGAACAGACCACATATTAGGCCATACATAAACCAAGCCTTAACAAAATCCAAAGCATCAAAATATTACAAAGCATCCCTTCTGACCATAAAACCATAAAAGAAGAAATAAATAACAGAAAAAGCAAGGAAAAAACATGAAGCACGTGGAAACTGAACAACGCCTTGCTCAAAAACTACTGGGTTATACAAGAAATTAAGGGTGGAATAAAGAAATCCATAGAATCAAATGAGAATGAAAACACATCCAACCAGAACCTTTGGGACACAGCAAAAGCAGTGCTCAGAGGTCAACTGATAGCAATAAATGCACACATCCGAAAAGAAAAAGGGCCAAAATGAAAACATTAACCCTACAACTTGAACAAGTAGAAAGAGAGCAGTAAAAGAAGCCTTCAGGCACCAGAAGTAAGCAAATAATAAGAATTAGAGCAGAATTAAATGAACTAGAGAATAGAGAAACAATTGAAAGAGGTACCAAGACCAAAAGCTGCTTCTTTGAAAAGATCAGCAAAATCGATAAACCATTGGCCAAACTGACAAAATAAAAACAGGAGAGGAAGCAAACAACCTAAATAAGAAACGAGATGGGTGATATCACAACAGTCCAACTGGAATTAACAGAATCATAACAGAATACTATGAAAAATTGTACTCTAACAAATTTGAAAACCTGGAGGAAATGGACAAATTTCTAGAAACACACTACCTAGCTAAACTAACATGAACAGAGGTGGAACAGCGAAATAAACCTATAACAAAAGAAGAGATTGAAAAGGTAATTAAAAAACGCCCAACAAAAAACAGCCCTGGCCCTGATAGTTTCACTGGAGAATTCTGCCAAACTTTCAAAGAAGAGTTAACACCACTACTACTAAAAGTATTTTAGAGCATAGAAAAAGATGGAATACTCCCAAACTCATTCTATGATGCAAGCATAACCCTGACACCAAAATCAGGTAAAGACACCACAGAAAAAGAAAATTACAGACCAATATCTCTCATGAACATATACACAAAAATCCTTAACAAAATTCTAGCCAATAGAATTCAGCAACATATCAAAAAAATAATTCACCATGATCAAGTGGGATTCATACCAGGTATGCAGGGATGGTTCAACATTAGAAAAACAATCAGTGTAATCAATCACATAAATAAAACAAAAGACAAGAAACACATGATCTTATCAATTGACGCAGAAAAGGCATTTGACAAAGTCCAACACCCATTCAGGATAAAAACTCTTAACAAAATAGGAATAGAAGGGAAATTCCTCAACATAATTAAAGGCATTTATACAAAGCCAACAGCCAACATCATCCTAAATGGAGAGACTTTGAAAGCATTCCCCTTGAGAATGGGAACCAGACAAGGATGCCCTTCATCACCACTCTTATTCAGCGTTGTTCTGGAGGTCCTAGCCTGAGCAATTAGGCTAGAAAAAGAAATAAAGGGCATCCAAACTGGTAGGGAAGAAGTTAAAGTGTCTCTATTTGCAGATGATATGATCTTATACACAGAAAACCCCAAAGAATCCACACGAAAACCACTGGAACTAGCGAAGATTTCAGCAAAGTATCAGGATACAAGATAAACATACAAAAATCAGTTGGATTCCTCTACACCAACAACGAGAACTTCAAAGAGGAAATCACTCAATCAATACCATTTACAATAGCCTCCAAGAAAATCAAATACTTAGGAATAAATCAATCCAGAGACATAAAAGACCTATACAAAGAAAACTACAAGACACTACTGCAAGAAACCAGAAGAGACCTGCATAAGTGGAAAAACATACCTTGCTCATGGATAGGAAGACTCAACATTGTGAAAATGTCTATTCTTCCCAAAGTGATCTACAGATACAATGCAATCCCGATCCAAATTCCAATGGCATTTTTTAATGAGATGGAGAAACAAATCAACAACTTCATATGGAAAGGGAAGAGGCCCTGAATGAATAAAGCATTACTCAATAAGAAGAACAAAGTGGGAGGCCTCACACTACCTGATTTTAGAACCTATTATACCATCATGGTAGTCAAAACAGCCTGGTACTGGTACAACAACAGATACATTGACCAATGGAACAGAATTGAGAGCCCAGACATAAATTCATCCACCTGTGAGCAGCTGGTATTTGACACAGGCACAAAGTTCATTAAATGGGGGAAAAGATAGTCTCTTTAACAAATGGTGCTGGCATAACTGGATATCCACCTGCAAAAAAATGAAATAAGACTGATACCTCACACCATGCACAAAAACTAACTCAAAATGGATCGAAGACCTAAGTATAAAATCTAAAACGATAAAAATCATTGAAGAAAAAAATAGGGACAACACTAGAAGCCCTAATACATGGCATAAACAAAATACAAACCATAAGTAACAACACACAAACACCAGAACAGAAACTAGATAACTGAGAGCTCCTAAAAATCAAACAGTTATGCTCAGCAAAAACCTTCACCGAAAGAGTGAAAGACAGCCTACAGACTGGGAAAAAATTTTTGGCTATTACAAATCTGATCAGCATCTAATTTCTAAAATCTGCAAGATACTGGAAAACCTCAACAACAAAAAGACAAATAACTCAGTTAAAAAATGGTCAAAGGATATGAACAGATACTTCACCAAAGAAGACATTCAGGCGGCTAACAGCTACATGGGGAAATGCTCACGATCATTAGCCATTAGACAAATGCAAATCAAAACTACGATGAGATACCATCTCACCCCAACAAGGATAGCATTAATCCAAAAAACACAAAATAATAAATGTTGGAGAGGTTGTGGAGAGACTGGAACACTCATACACTGCTGGTGGGAATGTAAAATGGTACAACCACTTTGGAAATCGATTTGGCGCTTCCTTAAAAAGCTAGAAATAGAAGTACCATATGATCCAGCAATCCTGCTCCTTGGAATATATCCTAGAGAAATAAGAACTGTTACATGAATAGATATATGCACACCCATGTTCACTGTAGCACTGTTCACAATAGCAAAAAGATGGAAACAACCTAGGTGCCCATCAACGGACAAATGGATAAACAAATTATGGTATATTCACCCAGTGGAATACTATGCAACAATAAAGATCAACCATGAATCCTTGAAACATCTCATAACATGGATGAATCTGGAAAGCATTATGCTGAGTGAAATTAGTCACTCGTAAAAGGGCAAATATTGTATGAAACCACTATTATAAGAACTCAAGAAAAGGTTTAAACACAGAAGAAAACATTCTTTGATGATTACGAGGGTGGGGAGGGAAGGCAAGGGTTATTTACTAACTAGATAGTAGATAAGAATTATCTTAGGTGAAGGGAAGGACAGCACACACGACAGGGGAAGTCAGCACAACTGTACTAAACCAAAGCTAAGAAGTTTCCTGAATACAATCAAACACTTTGAGAGACAGAGTAGCAGGGGTAGGGGTCTGGGGACCATGCTTTCAGGGGACATCTAGGTCAACTGCATAACAAAGCTTATTAATAAAATGTTCTGCATCCTACTTTGGTGAGTGGCGTCTGCGGTCTTAAAAGCTTGCAAACGGCCATCTAAGATGCATCAGTTGGTCCCAATCACCTGCAGTAAAGGAGAATGAAGAACACCAAAGACACAAGGAAAGTAGTAGCCCAAGAGACAAAAAGGCCCACATAAACCAGAGACTTCATCAGCCTGAGACCAGAAGAAATAGATGGTGCCGGGCTACCACCATTAACTGCCCTGACCGGGAACACAACAGAGAGTCCCTGATGGAGCAGGACAAAAGTGGGGTACAGAGCTCAACTTCGCATAAAAAGACAAGACTTAATGGTCTGACTGAGACTGGAGGAACCCCAGAAGACATGGCCTCTGGACTCTCTGTTAATCCAGAATTAAAACCATTCCCGAAGCCAACTCTTCAGACAGATTAGACTGGACTATAAGACATAAAATGATAGTCGGGAAGAGTGTGCTTCTTTGTTCAGCTAGACACATGAGACTTAATTGGCATCTCCTGTCCAGAGGCAAGATGAGAAGGCAGAAGGGACAGGAGCTAGTTGAATTAACAAGGGAAATCTGGGGTGAAAAGGAGGAGTGTGCTGTCACATTGTAGAGAGAGCAACTAGGGTCACATAACAATGTGCGTATAAACTGTTGTAAGACAAACTAACCTGAGCTGTAAACTATCACTTAAAGCACAATAAAAAAGATTATTGATATCATGGTTAAAAAAAAGACATAAATGAAGAAACTATAGAAAAAAACTCACAATTAATCAGTTTACATATAATAACACCAAGATTTTGACCTGCATAAGTGGAAGAATGAGGTGCCATCTATTGATACGTGGTAGGGTGTGGGTGGAGGAGGTGTTTGGGACTGCAATTTGATTTCAGTTCAATTTGAGATGCCTATGTGGTATCCCAGAGGTGATGCTGAGTAGGCAATTGGATATAAGAGGTGGAGGTTGGAAGAGAGGTCAGGAATAAAGATAAACATTTGGGAGTCATAGGTGTACAGATGGTTCTTAAGGCTTAATATTGGATGAGATGGAAACCCTGGTGGTGTAGTGATTAAGAGCTATGGCTGTTAACCCAAACGGTCAGCAGTTCAAATCTACCAAGTGCTCCTTGGAAACTCTATGGAGCAGTTCTACTCTGTCCTATAGGATTGCTATGAGTTGGAATCAACTCAATGACAACGGGTTCTAGGGTTCTCTTGGATGAGATTACTTCCGGAGTGAGAGGCCAAGTAATGAATCTTGATTCACTCCAATATTAAGAAATCAGAGAGAAAAAGAGGAACCAGCAATGAAGATTGAGATGGAAAGCCAGGGAAGCAGGAGGAAAGCCAGGAGAGGGTGGTTTCTGGAAAGCAACATGAAGAAAGGATATCAGGAAAATAAGTGACTAGCTTTGTCAAATGCTGCTGAAAGGCAAAGATAAGATGAGACCTGAGAATTGTCCACTTCATTAGCAATGCAGAAGGCATGGGTACTTTGACAAGAGCCATGTCAGTGAACTTGTGTGACTGAAAGATTGATTGGAGGGCAGTAAACAGAGACAATTGGAGAGAAATTGGGACAGTGAGTAGACAATTTTTTCAAGACGTTATGCTGCAAATGGAGCAAAGAAATGGGGCAGTAACTGACTGGGGTGGTGGAGTCAAGATTTTTTTTTTAAATGAGAGAAATCTCAGCATATTGCTAATGGTAATAATACAATAGCAAGTGAAAAGTTGATGACTTGGAAGAGGGGAAAATGCTGGCGTTATTCCTTCAGTACGTGTCATGGTTTGAATTATGTCCCCCAAAAAATGTGTGTATCAATTTGGCTAAGCCATGATTCCTGGTACTGTGTAATATTCCTATATGTTGTAAACCTGCCTCTATGATGTTAATGAGGGAGGATGGGTGGCAGTTGTGTTAGTAAGGCAGGACCTGATCTACAAGACTGGATTGTGTCCTGAGGCAATCTCTTGAGATATAAAAGACAGAAGTGAGTAGTGAGATAGGGGGACCTCAAACCATCAAAAAAGCAGTGCCGGGAGCAGAGCGTGTCCTTTAGACTGGGGTCCCTGCACCGAGAAGCTCCTAGTCCAGGAGAACATTGATGAGAAGGCCAACAGAGAGAAAAAGCCTTCCCCTGGAGCTGACGGCCTGAATTTGGACTTTTAGCCTACTTTGACTGTGATGAAATAAACTCCTTGCCATTAAAACAACCCACTTGTGGTATTTCTGTTGTAGCAGCACTAGATGAGTAAGACAGTAGGTGAAAGGAGATGAGATTAAGTTAGCCAGTTGAGGGATTGACTTTTTTTTTACAATAATATTTTGTTATGTTTTTGGTGATAGTTTACACAGCAAGTTAGGTTCCTGTTTGACAATTTCCACACAAACTGATCAATGACATTAGTTACATTTTCTACACTGTGTCAACATTCTCCTTAATTGTGTTCTGGTTGTTCCATTTCCAATACTCTAGTTTCCCCACCCCCTGTCTTCTCATTTTTGCTTTGGATTAAATATTGTCATATTGGACTCCTACAGATGTTTTTTAGCAGAGCACAGATCTAATGGGTAATATACTTTATTTTGTGTGTCACTCTGCTTTTCAGCTAAAAGATGATCTCAGGGGATAGTTTTGGTTCAAGGTTTAAAGAACATCTCGGAGCAATAGTCTCCAGGAGTCCTCTGGTCTCCAGTGATCCAGTTAGTCTGGACTTTACTAAGAACTTGAGTTTTGATCTGCATGTTTTTCCCATTCTAATCAGGATCATCTACTGTGCCTCTGGTCAGATTGGTCATTGGTAGTAGCTGGGCACTATCTAGTTCTTCTGATCTCTGGGTAGTTGAGGCTGTGGCTAGTGTAGGCCATCAGCCTTGTAGACTTATTTCTTCTCTGTGATTTTGATTACCTTCTTACTTTTTTGCGCCTGATGAGTGAAGACCAGTAGTCACATCTTAGATGGCCACTCACAAGCTTTTAAGATACGAGACACTACTCACTTCACTAGGATGCAGAACAAGAACTATGTGTGTTGTATTATGCCAATTGATTGAGTTGTCCTATGAGATTATGGTCCTAAGATTTCAAACCTAGAAAACTGATCTCAGAAGGTGTTTGGTTACGTCTGAGGAGTATCTGTAGTTGTGTCTTCAATGAATATGTGTCTACCCAGACATATCTGTATTTACACATACATATAGATACTTCTTTCTGTCCTCACATATGAATACGCCTGTACCTACCTGTCTTTGGCTGGGTTCTCTAGAGCAGCAAAACCAGTAAAGTGTATAAATATATATATATAGAGAGAGAGATTTATATCAAGGAAACAGCTCATGCGATTGTAGAGGCTAGAATGTCCCAAGTCCATTGATCAGGGTAGAGGCCTCTCCCAAGTCATGCAGCCGCAGAAGCTGGCAAGCCCAAGGTTGGCAGGTTGGAGAGCAGGGCTCCCGCTCACAGGCTGTGCATATCGACGAATCCCAGGTTCGGCAGATAAGCTGACAGCTCAAGTCCCAAGAACCGGAGATGAGATGACAGGAGGCAGCCGCAGGATCCAGAGAGAGCAAAAAGCCAGAATGTCTGCTTATATTCAGATGCGGGCCACACCCCCAAGGAGACTCCCTTTCATCTGATTGGCTACTCACAGTATATTCAATCATGGGGGTGGTTACATTAAAACACTGAGAATCATGGCCCAGCCAAGCTGACACACAATCCCAACCATCACACTACCCGTATACATATATGCCAATACTTATCCATATGTGATCCTAGACTCGTTTTTTGTTCTTTGTTGGAGTTGTTGCTCTCTTATATATGTAAAATTATTTGGTACATCCTTTTCTCATGAGCCCTTCTCAGTGGCATCATTTACTTTGGTCATGCTGTGTTCACTACACTCACATTCAGTGCCACTTTTCCCAACACCAACAATAGTAACTATCTATGATCTAGAGTGTGCTTCCCTTCCCTCCCCTCCTCGCCCTGATAACCACCAATGAACATTGGTCTCTTTATATATGTCTATTCTTATCTTCTTATAAAAGAGTGATCATACAATATTTGTCCTTATAGGTTTGACTTATTTCACTTAGCATTATGCTCTCCAGGTCCATCCATGTTATGTTTCACAGACTCATCATTTTTTATGTTGTGTAGTATTCCACTGTGTATATGTACCACATTTTGCTTGTCTATTCATCCAAGGGATTGACTTTTGATAGGACCATGCAAGAATAGACCAGAAGGCAGAATATGTGGGGGCATATGTACAGATGGGTGGGATTCTGTGGAAGTTCTATTCTGATTGCTTTTCTTTGTATAGTGAAATAGGGAACAAGGTCATTTTCTTAGAGTGATGACAGGGGAGAAGGTGTTGGGGTTTGAGAAGGTATAAAATAATCTCTAAGGAGAATAGGGAAGTGGATGTACTAGCAAAGTTCCAAATAGTTTCCTGGCAGCTTTAAAGAAAGTAAAGTAGCATACAGATTTCAGGGCTATTTAAAACAAAAATTATTTGAGACAAGGGTTAACTGAGATTGTTCTCCTTTCCTTCAAGAAAACATCATCTGGCTTAAAAAGTTGGGCAGTGTAAATTTCTGAGGTCGTACCAATTAATTAAAATTCTGTCCTGCTCCAGAATAATCCCATCTTGCCTCCTTCTTATATAATATCTATCATGTGAGTTGGGGCTTTGACTTGTCAATGATTTTTAGTTTAGGCTGACTCCTAACACAATTTAGTTCAATTCAACAAATATTCATTGAGTTTCTTCTAAGTGCCAGACACCATACCAGTTATCAGGGATTCACTGGTGAATACGACAGAGCTACCCTCTTGGAGATGGAATCTGATGGTGAAGAATAGGTGACTCAGAATTAAAGAGGAATTTTAGTGTGCTGTAGAAATAGATGGCTTCTATTCCTTTGTGAAGTAGGAGGTGAGGTCATCTCCTGCCAGTGAGTGAATGGACCTTGGTGTAGGATATACGAGAAGAATGGAAGAAGTTTGAAATAGTCTCTGTGAAGAAAATGGATATTAGTCATTTGGAAACATAGAAATGGGTAGGGGGAAACGGAGGGGAGTTATTTGTTTCACCTTCTTCTTTGTCGACCTCACCCAAGAAATGGACCTCTTTTCTTTTTGAAATGTTATGTGAGAGTGTTCAAAGTGAGTGGATAAAGGATCAATGAATAAGATGGGCTTGAATTCATCTAGATCTCTTGAGAGCTATCTTCAACAAATTTCTTTTCTCCCTTCTGGTCTTAGCTTTGAAGCCAGTTCTTTTGTGGGCCTTTCTCAACTCCTTGGGAGTTTATCAGGGGATTGCCAGTCTAACTCTATCTGAGGGTGTAGAAATATTGAAATTAAGATCCTGGGATTGAGTTAAGGTGGCATCAGAGGGGATGTTCAATGAAGAGACTAGATATGTAGGTGTGTTTATTTACCATCTTCTACAGTAGGGTCCATGCTTAGTAAAGTAGAGGGCCAGCAAAAAAGAGGAAGACCCTCAACAAGGTGGACTGACACAGTGGCTGCAACAATGGACTCAAGAATAACAACGATTGTGAGGATGGCACAGGACCAGGCAGTGTTTCGTTCTGTTGTACACAGGGTCGCTATGAGTATGAACTGACTTGACGGCACCTAACAACAACAACAGTAGGGTCCATGAACTATGGCCCACAGGTCAACTCCAGCCCACTGTTTTTTTTAAATAAAGAACCTTGTTTTTGTAAATAAAGTTTTATTGCAACACAGCCACACCCATTTGGCTGTTTTTGAGCTACAACATCAGAGTTGAGTAGTTGCGACAGAGACCTTATGGCCCACAAAACCAAAAATATTTACTGTCTGGTCCTTTACAGTAGATATTTGTCAATGCCGTTCTAGAGGGAAGATGGGAAGGTTTGAGAGGAAGGATAACCTTGAAGAAAATCCCAACTTATGAGCTTGTTTCCTTTTCTGCAAAATAAGGACACCATTCATTAAATCATTCTTCCATTTAACAAACATTTATTGATTGCGTACTGTGTGCCAGAAGCTGGAGTGCAAAGATCAATGAGATTCCACCTTGTCCTTTCAAAGCCCACAGTCTGGTAGCAGAGATAGATGGGTAAACAAATAGTTGGAATGCTTAGAGGTGAACGCTTAGAGGTAAATGCTATGTGCATGCATTGGGGTTGAAGGGGAAATGTCTCACCAGACCTAGATGGGGCTAAGAAGGCACCAAAGAAAAACAGAACAATAGATTCCCAACCAATGCACCTCCAGTGCAGCCACCACCTGTCCCTCAGTGGAGGCTTGCATGTTGCTATGATGCTGAACATGTTTCAGCGGAGCTTCTGGACTAAGAACAGTCTAAGATGGCCATCTACTTCTGAAAATCAGCCAATGAAAACCCTAAGGATCGCAATAGTTTGATCCAGGGTTGGGGGAGTCTTGAAGGCAGGTAACAACAACAGCAGAGAGTCATCAGCATGTGGGGTTGCTGCCGTTGAGAATGAAATTAACCAGAGATTGTTGTGATTATCTAGAGAGATAATCACTCTCTAGAACTTGATGTGTATCCTCTTCATCCAGGTTTTTATAATTTTACTACCTCTGTATCAAAAAACATTAAATAGAATTGCTTTGTGTTTTTTTAAATATTACATCAATGGCAAGGTAGTGTAAAACTGTTCTGCAACTTGCCTTTATCATTCCACGTTTCTGAAATGCATTCACGTTGATTCATGTGTTCATTCATTTTACAGCCGGTCTTCTTTCTACTCTTTGAAATATGCCCAAATCATTGGAGACAGGTAGCAGATATACCTGACAGCTTCTCAGTGGCAGCTATGAAATGATTTGGCTTCAATTGTCTTTTCTTTTTTCCCTTTCTTCTCCTTAGTCTCCCTCCCTCTTTTCCCCTCCAGCTCTATTACAGATTTTGAAAATAAAAAGCAACAGTGGAAGAGGGAAAACTGCAGATAGGGTTTGAATTTAGTGCCTTATCTTTCAGAAAAGAATAGACATTTTTTCAGGAGCAGCTAAAATTTATCAGATATTGGCTAAGTGTGGCACTCCTTAAGTGGTGCAAATAGTTTATGCACTTGGCTGCTAACTGAAAGGTTGGAGGGTCAAGTCCACCCAGAGGTACCTCGGAAGAAAGGCCTGGTGATCTGCTTCCAAAAAATCAGCCACTGAAAACCCTATGGGGCACAGCTCTACTCTGATACACACTGGGTTGCCATGAATTCAAGTTAACTCCAGGGCAACTGGTTGGTTTTTTGGGCTAAGTACAAGAACTCATGCTAAGTACTTTACATTCATTTGGTAAACCTCAGTAAGACCCTTGGAGGTCTTCACTGCCCAAGGTCACATAGCTAGTAGGTGGGGGCTTTAACCCAGGCCCTCAGATGCCAGAGCTCACGTGCCTCGCCATTCAAAAAGAGAAGCCCTATTGATCCCAGTATTCAACAGTGTTAGCTGAGCTATTCATGCTTGCTGAGTCCCCAGGGCTGGGGCTTTACCAACTTTCAGTATTGATTTCACTTCTAAATTAAGTATCATAATGATTGTAATAATAAATAATAATAGATACTCAAACATTCACAGGGTTGAGTGTTACTTGAGTTTAGTATTCTCACCTGAACTTCAGTCAACCATTGATTGCTAACTCCTGCCTGGATATTTCCACTTGACTATTCTACTATCTTCCCTAACTCTGTGAGAACCAAACTTAGTTATTTCTTTCCCTCTTGACCATTTCCTATCGCAGCAAATTCTCACACCTGTCTGGCTTCCATGGCCGTCTATACCCTGACTCTTCACTACCTATACAGCATTTTTAATCTTATTAACTTTTCTTCCTGCCCTCCCCGCCTTCTTTTTTGCAATCTACATCACCCTTCCTCTTGCCTGTTTTTTCACCAATGTTATTTTCCCGAGCTAGGCTGGTAATCCTCCCCAAAGAACAGCAGACTTTTGAGACAAAAATTAAAGTCCCCCTTTCCCTAGTCCTTCTCCATCTTTTCCTACTAATTACCCCTTTTTTAGATTCTAGATTAGTTTCCTAGGGCTGTTGTAACAAAGTACCACAAACTGGGTGGCTTATAAGAACAAATTTATTGTCTCACAGTTCTGGATGCTAGAAGTCAAACCAACCTGTCAGCAGGTCCGTGCTCCCTCTGAAGTCTCTAGGGAAAGATCTTTTCTTGTTTCTTGTGGCTTTTGGTAGCCTCAGGTATTTCTTGACTTGCAGTTACAACATAACTCTGCCATCACAAGACTATCTTCTCTATGTGTGTCTCTTCTCCTCTTTTATAGGACACCGTATGTAAAAACATATCTGTTGTTGTTGTATGCCATCCATTCCAACTCATAAAACCAAAACCAAAACCAAAACCCATTGCCGTGGAGTCTATTCCGACTCATACTGACCCTATATGACAGAGTAGAAATGCCCCATGGGGTTTCCAGGGCTGTAATCTTTACGGGAGCAGATCACCAGGTCTTTTCTTCTGTGGGTTCAAATTGCTGACTTTTCAGCTAGCATCTGAGTGCTTAACCATTGTGCCACTGGGGCGCCTTAAAAACATATTTATGTCAGTATTACTATTAATGATTTTATTATAAAGTTTATTTTAAGTATAATCTTTAATAATATTCATAACATATACAAACACATTTTGGCTTTTCCCCATTTAGTAAGTGATTCATATTGTTTAGTTATCTTTAACTATTTAAGGAGAAGCATGAATTGTTGAGATATATATTTTAAGACAGACATTTTGTGTTGTGTTTTAGTCTTGAAGACACAGTAAAATGCAGAATGAAGTTTAACTATATTACAACATCAAAAATAGACAAAACTGCTTTCATGACCTGATGTTTAGTAATGCATTTATGCTTAAAAATTAATTGATTCATTTACATAATTTTGTTTAGTTTCTGAAACAGCAAGAAAAATGAGATTTCAGGCTACTGTTACATTTTCCCACAAATATCACAGTGTCGATGTTCTATCCAATAGTTGAATTGGTTATATTTTTTACTATATTTTCTCTTTTTAATATTGTGTTTTGATATCTTAAGCTGCTGGCTGGGAATTCTGATTGGATGAATGCTATTTAAAGATCTAGTGGAGACCAGAGAATTCTACCAAACTTTCAGAGAAGAGTTAACACCACTACTACTAACGGCATTTCAGAGCATAGAAAAGGATGGAGTACTCCCAAAATCATTCTATGAGGCCAGCATAACACTAATACCAAACAAAACCAGGTAAAGAAACCACAAAAAAAGATTACAGACCAATATCCCTCATGAACATGGATGCAAAAATCCTCAACAAAATTCTAGCCAACAGAATTCAACAACATATCAAAAAAATAATTCACCATGATCAAGTGGGATTTATACCAGGTATGCAGGGATGGTTCAACATTAGAAAAGTGATCAATGTAATCTATCATATAAATAAAACAAAAGACAAGAACCACATGATCTTATCAATTGATGCAGAAAAGGCATTTGACAAAGTCCAACACCCATTCAGGATAAAAACTCTCAACAAAATAGGAATAGAAGGGAAATTCCTCTACATAATTAAAGGCATTTATACAAAGCCAACAGCCAACATCATCCTAAACAGCATTCCCCTTGAGAACGGGAACCAGACAAGGATGCCCTTCATCACCACTCTTATTCAGCGTTGTGCTGGAGGTCCTAGCCTGAGCAATTAGGCTAGAAAAAGAAATAAAGGGCACCCAAATTGGTAAGGAAGAACTCAAAGTCTATTTGCAGATGATATGATCTTATACACAGAAAACCCCAAAGAATCCACACGAAAACCACTGGAACTAGCGAGATTTCAGCAAAGTATCAGGATACAAGATAAACATACAAAAATCAGTCGGATTCCTCTACACCAACAACGAGAACTTCAAAGAGGAAATCACTCAATCAATACCATTTACAATAGCCTCCAAGAAAATCAAATACTTAGGAATAAATCAATCCAGAGACATAAAAGACCTATACAAAGAAAACTACAAGACACTACTGCAAGAAACCAGAAGAGACCTGCATAAGTGGAAAAACATACCTTGCTCATGGATAGGAAGACTCAACATTGTGAAAATGTCTATTCTTCCCAAAGTGATCTACAGATACAATGCAATCCCAATCCAAATTCCAATGGCATTTTTTAATGAGATGGAGAAACAAATCAACAACTTCATATGGAAAGGGAAGAGGCCCTGAATGAATAAAGCATTACTCAATAAGAAGAACAAAGTGGGAGGCCTCACACTACCTGATTTTAGAACCTATTATACCATCATGGTAGTCAAAACAGCCTGGTACTGGTACAACAACAGATACATTGACCAATGGAACAGAATTGAGAGCCCAGACGTAAATTGATCCACCTATGAGCAGCTGATATTTGACAAAGGCCCAAAGTCCATTAACTGGGGAAAAGACAGTCTCTTTAACAAATGGTGCTGGCATAACTGGGTATCCACCTGCAAAAAACTGAAACAAGACCCATACCTCACACCATGTACAAAAACTAACTGAAAATGGATCAAAGACCTAAATATAAAATCTAAAACGATAAAGATCACGGAAGAAAAAATAGGGAAAATGCTAGCAGCCATAATACATGGCATAAACAGAATATGAACCACGAGTAACAATGCACAAACACCAGAAAAGAAACTAGATAACTGGGAGCTCCTAAAAATCAAACACTTAATGTTCATCAAAAGACTTCACCAAAACAGTCAAAAGACAACCTACAGACTGGGAAAAAATTTTTGGCTATGACAAATGTGATCAGCGTCTAATCTCTAAAATCTACAAGATATTGCAAAAACTCAACAACAAATAGACAAATAACCCAATTAAAAAAATGGGCAAAGGATATGAATAGGCACTTCACCAAAGAAGACATTCAGGCGGCTAACAGACACATGAGGAAATGCTCATGATCATTAGCCATTAGAGAAATGCAAATCAAAACTACAATGAGATATCATCTCATCCCAACAAGGCTAGCATTAATCCAAAAAATGCCAAATAATAAAGTTGGAGAGGTTGTGGAGAGACTGGAACACTTATACACTGTTGGTGGGAATGTATTACAACCACTTTGGAAATCGATTTGGCATTTCCTTAAAAAGCTAGAAATAGAAGTACCATACAATTCAGCAATCCTGCTCCTTGGAATACATCCTAGAGAATTAAGAGCCATCACACGAGTAGATATATGCTTACCCACGTTCATTGCAGCACTGTTCACAATAGCAAAAAGATGGAAACGACCTAGGTGCCCATCAACGGACAAATGGATAAACAAATTATGGTATATTCACACAATTGAGTACTACACAATGATAAAGAACAACGATAAATCCGTGAAACATGACATGGAGGAATCTGGAAGGTATTATGCTGAGTGAACTTAGTCTGTCACATAAGGACAAATATTGTATAAGACCACTATTATAAGAACTCAAGAAAAGGTTTAAACATAGAAGAAAACATTCTTTGATGGTTACGAGGGTGGGGAGGGAGAGAGAGGGGTATTCACTGACTAGATAGTAGACAATTATCTTAGGTGAAGAGGACAGCACACACTACAGGGAACGTCAGCATAACTGGACTAAAGCAAAGCTAAGAAGTTTCCTGAATACAACTAAACACTTTGAGGGACAGAGTAGCAGGGGCGGGGGCCTAGGGACCATGCTTTCAGGGGACATCTAGGTCAACTGGCATAACAAAGTTTATTAAGAAAATGTTCTGCATCCCACTTTGGTGAGTGGCATCTGAGGTCTTAAAAGCTAGTGAGCAGGCATCTAAGAGGCATCAATTTGTCCCAACCCACCTGGAGTAAAGGAGAATGAAGAACACCATGGACACAAGGAAATTATTAGCCCAAGAGACAAAAAGGGCAGCATAAACCAGAGACTTCATCAGCCTGAAACGAGAGGAACTAGACGGTGCCCAGCTACCACCAATGACCGCCCTGACAGGGAACACAACAGAGAGTCCCTGACAGAGCAGAAGAAAAGTGGGGTGCATAACTCAAATTCTACTAAGAAGACCAGATTTATTGGTTTGATTGACACTGAAGGGACCCTGGAAGACGTGGCCCCTGGACTCTGTTAGCCCAAAACTAAAACCATTCCTGAGGCTGACTCTTCAGACAAAGTTTAGACTGGACTATGGGACATAAAATGATACTTGTGAAGAGTGTGCTTCTTAGCTCAAGTAGATACATTAAACTAAATGGGCAACTCCTATCCAGAGGCGAGATGAGAAGGCAGAGAGGGTCAGGAGCTGGTTGAATGGACACAGGAAATCCAGGGTGGACAGGAAGACTGTGCTGTCACAGTATAGGGAGAGCAACTAGGGTCACAAAACAACGTATGTAAAGATTTTTGTATGAGAGACTAACCTGAATTGTAAACTTTCACTTAAAACACAACAATTAAAAAAAAAAAAAGAATATAAACGAACTTGCCATTGAGTCAGCTCCAACTCATGGCCACCCCGCCCCCCCCACAAATCTAGTGAAGAACATTTTGAGGGAAATTAGAAGAACTATTATCGTGTTTATGACCCTCATGAACTTCTGAAATTTCATCATCAGTGTTCCCTTAGGCTGCCTACCTTTAAACAATGGTCCATTTCTTATGGCAGGAAAAGAGTAAGTGGAACACTACCTGACAAAAAATAGAAAAACATAAGATTGTGTAACAGTCAAAACCACCAAGACCACACGTGGTGTTCCACTGATGATAAGCTGATTGAGTGAACAACTGAGTCAGGAGAACTTTTGCCTGGACTTCACCTAGTCCAATGCTGCTCGCTCAAAGCTCACACAAAGTCAGTTTCCTGTGTTGAGAAATACTAGGTAATCATTGTATTGATTTTTTTTTTAAATGGAAAGAGTTGCCATTCCTCCCATTCATGATGTGAATCTCTTATTTCCTCCAACATTTTTATTATGAAAAATGTAAACATAGAGAAAAGTTAAAAGTATTATAAGCATATATCTAGAATTTACCTAGCATTTTAATACGCTGACTTTATCACCAATCCATCCCTCTATCCATCCACCAATCCATTTTATTTGCGCTGCATTCCAAAGTAAGGTCCAGATGTCAGCACACTTCTCCACCAAACACTTTAGCATGCATATCGTTAACTAGAGTTCAATATTTGCTTACGGTTCTTTTTTTCTTTTGAGGTAAAATTTATATATAGAGAACTACTCAAATCTTAAGTGTACTATTTGATGAGTTTTCACAAATACATATACCTGTTAAGATACAGAACTTTCCTGGCCCCTTATGTTACAGAGTAGACCTGAGCATTAGAGGATTTTCTTGGCTGTAATCTTTATGGAAGCAAATTGCCAGGCTTTTCTTCTGCGGCACGGCTGGGTGGGTGTGAACCACCAACCCTGCAGTTAGCAGCCAAGTGCAAACCATTTGTGCCACCCAGGGACCTACATATGCATTTACTTATACATATTTACACAAATGGTTTGAACTCTGTATTCTCCTATTTTTATGCAAACCTGTTTATCACGGATATGTTCCCACACATAGACATTAACCATTTGTAATGGCTGCATTGTATCCCATTATATGGGTGCACCATAAATAATTTAATTAATTCCCTTAAAGTGGACATTTAGAGTGTTTCGACTTTTTGTTATAAAGGTGCTGAAATGAACATTTTGTCCAAAGTGAGTGCCATTGTCTTTTTTATTTCCTAAGGATAAATCGGTAGGCATGGGTTAAAGTGCACGCCCATTTTAAAGTTTTCCTTCTGTAAGGTTTATACTAATTTTTACTCCCACCCCGGCATATGAACTTATTTGCCCAAGACTTTTTCTCGTTTTCAATTCCAATTCTTTATTTATAACTAGGTTAAACAATTTTGTATACCCTTCTTACCTGCTTTCATTACTTTTCTGCAGACAGTCCCTTCGAATCTTTTTCTCCTAGGTTGTCTTTTTCTCATTGGTTTATAATTGATCTTTTATACATGTATGTATCTATATATAAAATAACAGAGTGTTATCTTACAGAGTTTCTCTAGTTTTCTTTTAACCTCATATTATCTTCTCATGGTCAGTTTTAACCCAGGCTGGACTGGGAACGAAAAAGCCTCCGGGATCCACTTAGGTGGGCGGAGCCAGCATGTCCGGGACAGGTCTGCCCCTCCCCACCTCACCGCTCCACCTTCTCAGGAGGCGGAGCCAAAGGACGCTCCGTCTACGGGCACAGCGCCCGTTGCCATAGCGTCGAGGGGCGGGAAGCTGGCTCCTCCCAGCTCCAGTTCCCAGCGGAAAAACAAAACCTAGAGAGCGTAGACTTCGGCGTCGCGAGAGTCCCTGACGTGCGTAATGTTGACGCACGTGACGCCAGACCGGCCCAGAGGACGCGTGCGCAGTGTATGTGTTAGGGTCATCCGGCTGCCGTCTGCGAGCGTTCGGGGGCGGCGCGGCTTGGAAGTGGGCGCACGTTCCCCGGGCTGCGTGGGTGGGTGTGGGCTCCCTTTCTGGCCTTCCGGCGCTTCGCCTCACTACCTCTTTGGCTGGAGACGCCGCAGACCCTAGGAGCGGCCACCCCAGGAAGTAGCCCCGGAGCGGAAGTGGAGAATGGCCCCCTTGAGTGAGGAGGGCAAGTGAAGGGTCCCCTCAGCAGATCTTGGGGGCCGAAGTGGGCGTGAGCGAAGGTAATCTAGGCTTGGGTTCTAAGGCCGGTCCTCCCTCGACTTTCTAGTGGGTGAGACGGGCTGGAACGGAGTTTCTTTCCCGTCAGGGACCGGGCCGCTGGATTGGAGCTTGAGACTCACTTCTACCAGATGAAATGAAGTCTTGGGTACCCCTGTCACAAAGTAAGCCCTCATACACATTACCCATTATTTTCACGGTTGCTGGCAGGAGTTGGCGGAAGCACTTCTAACTCCTTGTGTTAATTGCAGAGGTAACAACTGTTTATGAGATTTTGTGATAGGCCTACAGATTTTGCGGGAATTCTCTTTGAGGTTTTGGACTGGGGGCTGCAAAACTTCCTACCCGACTCTTGAAAATAAGAATGGTAATACTGACTCTTCTAACAGAATTATGATGGCACAAAGCTCCGTAGAGTGTTTAAGGAAAGAGACTGGAACACAGATTTTGAATACACTCTGTAAACCACATCCACTTTTTTTTTTTTTTTTTGGTCACGTGTTGAAGTCCTGAAGTGAAGTTGAAATGCATTATTATGACTCATATTCATGATCAGAGAAGTCATGGCCTTTTGTACTAGAGCGTATGATAGCCGTTCATACTTCCTGAGTGCTTACTGTGTACTAAGCCCTGTTCTAATCTCTTGGGATTATAGATGAGTAAACGAAACAAAGATTCCTGCCCTTGTGAACCTTAACATTCTAGTTTGGGGAACACAAACAATAAACAGTATATGTAAATTTTATGTCAGAAGGAAATAAGTGCCATGGAAAAATGAAAAAAGTACAGCGAGGTAAGGGACATTGGGAGTGCAAGATGCGGTTTTAAATAAGCATTTCAGGGTAGGCTTCACCGAGAAAAGTTTGGGCAAATGCTTAAAGGAGGTGGAGTTAGCTTTTCAGAGCATTCCAGGCAAAGGGACTGACCAGTGTGAAGGATTTGGGATGTGCCTAGTGTCTTCAGTGAGCACTGAGAAGGCCTATGTGGCTGGGGCAGAATGAGTAAGGGGTGGGTAGTCTTAGGAAAAGGAGCCCTGGTGGCACAATGGTTAAACACTGGGCTGCTAATCAAAAGGTCGCAGGTTTGAACTCACCAGTTCCTCCGTGGGAGAAAGCACCTGGAGATCAGTTTCTATAAAGATTACAGCCTAGGAAACCCTATAGGGGTAGTTCTACCCTGTTTTTTAGGGCCACTGTGAGTCGGAATCAACTCCACATAACACAACAGTAATAGGAAAAAGATTAAAGATAAAGAGTGGGCCTAGAGAACAGAAATTCTGTAGGCTTACAGGGTAGCTATGGGTTGGAATGGACTCATTGGTCGGCAGTTCAAATCCATCAGCCACTCCTTGGAAACCCAATGGGGCAGTTCTACTCTGTTCTGTAGGATTGACTTATGAGTCAGAATCAACTCACCTAATGAGTTTGATTTCTTTGTTTTGGTAGGCAATGGTAAGGACATTGGCATTTACTTTCAGTGAAATGGAGAGCAATTGCAGGGTTTTGAGCAGAGGAGTGCCACAATCTAAATTTTACAAGATTACTTTTCTCATGTTACAGAACAGACTGTAGGAGGCAAGGATAGAGGCAAAGAGACCCTACGGCAGTAATCTATAAAATAGGTAACAGTGTCTACAACCAGGAGTCTGGTAGGTTGAAGATGGATGAGAGGTGGTTGTATTTGATAGTACGAAACATAATGTTTGGATAAGTACATGTACAGTCATGGATTGTCAACCTTTATGCTGTTCAGTATAATTCATAATTTTGGTTTATGTGCCACAGCTAAAGGGTAGTCAGGAAGAGGAGTGGGATATTGAGTTGTTTTAGTTGTTCTCCTATGAAGATAATTACCTATTAGGTAAGACTTCAGAGCTTAACTTTGGTAATTAATTAGCATGTGAAGTTAATGACTAAAATCAGACCTTTTCCAAAATGGAGTATGGTTGAGATCTAAACATGGTTGTAGAGTTTCTAATAAGACAGAAGAACTTATTATAATAAACAAAAGTTTTTTGTAATAAACTTTTATTTGACCATGTATAGGACTGTAGTGAATATGAATCTTTTTGCCTTCCTTCAGAAATTTGTCTAAATATAACTTGTAACAGTTTTTAAAAAAATTGATCTAAGGTGAGAAAAAGACATTGTGAAAATTAACCTCTATTTACAGGTAATTTGGAAATTTGTTAAGTAGATACACTGTGACAAACAAATGACTAAGAAGATTCTTGTTAATTTAAGGAGTTTACAAACCGGTAGACAGACTTGTAAATTAAACAAAATAAGGAAGGATAAAAAAATGTGTTAAAAGAACAAAACAAGTAAATGTTAGTAAAATGAAGACATCTGGATATTATTGTGTTTATTGTGCTGGTGCATCTTTATTTCCCATTTTAATCATGAAACATCAGCTTTTTGTGAGATGGTAATTGTCAGTTTTTTCATGAAAATTTAGATTTTTTTGGAAAACGTAGAATGTGTTGAATATGCTAAATAAAGTTAGAATTCATGAACTAAAGCACCTATTGATTAACAGTGCACTAACAGATACCATGTAATACTCATTGCCCTATCTGCTGGAATTTAGAACTTTTCCAACATTTTGCCATTAAGCGATAACTCCTTTCTCTTATATCCCTTTCTCTTGACAGGGCACAGATGTTTTTTGTTATCTTATGCAGTGTTAGAACACAGAATGTAGGGTGACTATTCGTAATTTGTATATTTGGTAAGCATATTTCTTCAGTTTAAAATCCTGCTATCAAAATGTACTAAAAAGTTTTATTGGCAAGAAGAAATAGTGATATTTTATAGTGTAAGCATGGAGCTTAGGAATTTAGTTGGTGATTGTCTGAACAGACCAAATGAGGCATGAATGTGTAGCTTTTAGATACATGTTGGTGTGAACTACACGTCAATTTCAGCATCAAGCAGAAGTAGGGTAGCCATTCAGGTAAAGCACAGTACCCAAGCAGAATGTTGATGAGTGTTAGTTGGTGGCCTAAACAGGTGGTTGGCATCACCAAAGCACTTAGCATCAGAGTGAAATCTGGACAGAGAGGATGTATTCCGTAATCCTGGTAGGTGGGTCAGTGGGTGCTGTCAGAGAGGCCTAGTAGCAGGACCAGTCCTGGGTTCGTGTGCAGGATCCCAGTCTGGAGGGAGGTGAGGTGCAGAGGAAACTAAAAAAAGTTGAAGGTCACTTGTAGAAATTGATCAAAGATTATGTTCATGGATGAACTTTTAAGTAGGCGTATGTGTGGAGCAGTGTGGTGGTGTCAGAACTGTGGGTAGAGGAGAACTTGGGGGAGCAGCTAGATGGATTAATACAGTAATAAGAGCTGCCATACACTGATGATTCTTCTATGTGTATACTTTTTATATGCTAGTATGTTTTATGTTCATTTAAAAAGATGATAATATCTTCATTTTTTAATGAGAAGAAACAGACTCAGAGATATAATTTGCCCAAGGCCACTTATGAAGCTGTAAGAAGCAGAGCTAGAATTTGAATCCAGAGTTGTTAGATATCAATCAAAGCTTATGCTCTTGCTCTGTGGAGTTTGTCATGAGTGTGATCAGGTTTGCTGCTGATTTCACTCACTAGTAAATTTGATTTATGATGTGTTTTCTTTTCCTAGATTTTAATTTAATTTGAAAATGAGTAAGTACAAAAAGCCACCAGTTCATCACATAGCAAGTCCTGAGACGTTCAGCCCAGATGTTCTTGCTGACATTTTTGAACTCTTTGCCAAGAACTTTTCTTACGGTAAGCCATCTAATAATGAATGGCAGTTACCAGATCCCAGTGAGATTTTCACCTGCGACCACGTGGAATTTAATTCATTTCTTGATTTGAAGAACTCTTTGAATGAAGTAAAAAACCTTCTAAGTGATAAGAAACTTGATGAGTGGCATGAGCACACTGCTTTCACTAATAAAGCTGGAAAAATAATTTCTCATGTGAGAAAATCTGTGAACGCTGAACTTTGTACTCAAGCATGGTGTAAGTTTCATGAGATTTTGTGTAGCTTTCCACTTATTCCACAGGAAGCTTTTCAGAATGGAAAACTAAATTCCCTACACCTTTGTGAAGCTCCTGGAGCTTTTATAGCTAGTCTCAATCACTACTTAAAATGCCACCGGTTCCCCTGTGATTGGAGTTGGGTAGCCAATACTTTGAATCCATACCATGAAGCAAATGACAATCTAATGATGATTATGGATGACCGGCTTATTGCAAATACTTTACACTGGTGGTACTTTGGTCCAGATGACACGGGTGATATCATGACTCTGAAATATCTGACTGGACTTCAGAATTTCATAAGCAGCATGGCTACCATTCACTTGATCACTGCAGATGGGAGTTTTGATTGCCAAGGAAACCCAGGTGAACAAGAAGCTTTAGTCTCTTCTTTGCATTATTGTGAAGTTGTCACTGCTCTGACAACTCTTGGAAATGGTGGCTCTTTTGTTCTGAAGATGTTTACTTTGTTTGAACATTGTTCCATAAACCTGATGTATCTGCTAAACTGTTCCTTTGACCAAGTCCATGTTTTCAAACCTGCCACTAGTAAGGCAGGAAACTCAGAAGTCTATGTGGTATGTCTCCGCTATAAAGGAAGAGAGGCCATCCATCCTGTGTTATCTAAGATGATGCTGAATTTTGAGACTGAAATGAGCAGCAAAGCTCTCTTTCCCCATCATGTGATGCCTGAATCTTTTCTTAAAAGACATGAAGAATGTTGCATGTTCTTTCATAAGTATCAGCTAGAGACTATTTCTGAGAACATTCGTCTGTTTGGGTGCATGGGAAAAGAGGAACAAGCAAAGCTGAATAATTTAAGGGACTGTGCTGTACAATACTTCATGCAGAAGTTTCAGTTGAAGCCTCTTCCCAGAAATAATTGGCTAGTAAAAAGATCTAATATTGGTTGTAGTACAAATACAAAATGGTTTGGGCAGAGGAACAGGTATTTTAAAACGTATAATGAAAGGAAGATGCTGGAAACCCTTTCATGGAAAGATAAGGTGGCTAAAGGATTCTTTAATAGTTGGGCTGAAGAACATGCTGTATATCATCCTGGGCAGAGTTCTCTTTTAGAAGGGGCAGGTTCCAATCTTGAGTGTCACTTATGGCATATCTTAGAGGGAAAGAAACTGCCAAAGGTAAAATGTTCTCCTTTCTGTGATGGTGAAATTTTAAAGACCCTTAATGAAGCAATTGAAAAATCATTAGGAGGGGCTTTGAATGTAGATTCCAAGTGTAGGCCAAAACAGCAGTTTTACTGTTCTTGTCATGTTTTTTCTGAGGAACTGATATTTTCTGAGTTGTTTAGCCTTACCAAGTGCCTTCAGGATGAGCACGTTGTGGGACCCAGCAACCAAATAAAGTGCCTACTTGTGGGTTTGCCAGCTCTCTATGATATCAAAATGAATGTACCGTTGGAAGTTCAATTCCTGGAATCGGCTGAGCTCATGACTTTCAGCTGCTCATTGCTTCACGATGGAGACCCGAAATACCAGCAGTCATTTTTGAACTGCCTTCTACATTCATTGCAGCAGCTTCATACAGGAGATGTTTTGATTTTGCCTATACTTTCTTGTTTCACGAGATTTATGGCTGGTTTGATCTTTGTACTCAACAGCTGTTTCAGACTTATCACATTTTCTTGTCCTACATCCTCTGAGCCTCTGAGGAGTTGTGCAGTCCTGCTATGTGTTGGCTTTCAGGACATTCCAAGTCCCATTTTGCAGTATCTGCAGAATGTGAATGAATTGTTGAGCACATTGGTTAACGCTGATGCACCTCAACAGGTTTTACAGTTTGTGCCAATGGAGGTGCTCCTTAAAGGGGCACTGCTTGATTTTTTGTGGGATTTGAACGCTGCAATTGCTAAAAGGCATTTGCATTTGATTATTCAAGCAGAAAGAGAAGAGATCATCAATGGCCTCCAGTTATGAAATTGAGCATATTCTTTCTGAGCTTCAGCTATGGCTTTTTATAGTTTGTAATGTTATTTCATCCCTTTGCTCTATTAATGCTAAGCCTTAGCAGTTTTCATTTTGAGGAAAAGCCAAATTGCATCATTCAAAGTCTTATCATTTCTGGGAAACCACCAGCTAGTTCTGACCTTTGATGTATGTACATCCACAGGCATAGAGTTCTTCCCATGTGTTGGAATCTATGCAGTGATGATATTCAACCTCTAAACCTGAGGGGGGTGTGTGTGCTTAGGGTGCACACCCATGCAGTTTAGTTGATCTTATTTATCAGTTTAAGATTTACCTGTGTGCCTTCATTTGGGATAAATTTTTTTTCCCAACTAATTTCATTTAAGCAGACTGTTTCCATATGGCACAATGGCTAATGCTGTTAATGAATCAATTAGGTCATTGGTGAAAGGAGGTGAGTCACTTAGCAATACTGACTTCCTTTAACACTTAAAATGTCGGTTGTGGATTTAAGGGAACTCATCTTGCCAGATATCTTGATATGTGCCATTCATTGCTCTTAGGCCATTGACCCAGTTTACTTTTATGGTTCAAATGAAGCTAGTGTAGTGTTTCATGAATATTTTATTAACCAGAACCATTCACAGAAAGGATACCGGCACAGCTTGAAACCAAAGACCATGTTTAAAACAATGGAAAATTGTGTGCTGTGTCTAATACACTTTTGTATCACGAAAAGCTTCATTTAACAAAGGTGTAATAATTTTTAACTTCCAGGAAATAATCTGGGAACTAAACATTTTTTTAAAATGCAAAATAGTGTTTATGACTTCATATTGGGGACATACGAATGTGATGAACAGTGAATACTGAAGACAGTTTTAATGCTTTCAGAATGATGGTTCAGCATTTTAAAAATTTCTTTAATCTTTACTAATTATCTCTTTCAGTATGAAAATGGCACTTTACCAAGAAGATCAGCCATGAGATGGTTATTTTATTAGTTACATTTAATTTCTTTTAAGTTGTATGTATTTGACAGTGTAATATGAGCTTTTCTGACTAACTATATTGAGCAAATCTCCACTACCTTGAAGTTCCACAAATGGAGAATATTTATATTGTCATATATGTATTTAAGGCGTTTTTGTTAGTTATATGAAAAATAGATGTATTCTGTGATGTATTTGGTTGATGAATATTAATCTGAAAATTTTTCATGTTCTTTGCCATTTTGAATTCCGTTATAGATTCATGAATAAAATCATTAGCAGAGAGATTGTTTGCATCTTTTCTTTTTAAAAAAGAATCATGGAGTGGGTAGTTAAAAATGTAGTTTGAGAATAGACTTCTTTAAGCAAGGTTTGAATGAGAGCTAATAATTCTTCTGATTTCTATTCATTAGAATTTGGTCCTTAATATTATTTATGGAAGATATCCTTTGGGAGAGAAATTGAGAACTTGGTGGAGGGGTAGGGATTTAGTTCTTGCCAGAGTGGGTGTGGTTAGGCCTGGAGGGGTAGATTTCTGAAGGAAATGTGTTTCCCACTGGTGATGTATAGGAATTTCTTTTTGAGAGAAAGGGAAGGAAAAATGCTGTCCAAGAAATGAATGAAAAAGTAGAGGAGGACAGTAAGATGTGAAAGGTGGTTTGTATAGTTTATCAAGTTACTACCTTTTTTTTTTTTTTTACATTTTTTAACTGAGATTTTTAACTTAATTGTGATGCTTTTGGAAGAGTTTTTAGCAGCCAGAAAATTTAAACTTCACAAATGTGTTTCTTCAAAAACTTGGGAGAAGAAGATGTTTTACAAATTTAATTTCTTCAATATTAATTTTTGTTCTCAAGAAAGAAATTTAGTTTTGTTATTGAGGGTTTTTGTGTATTGCCCCAGTGTTGTATAAATATTTAAATGCATTGAAAATACCTTTAAAATACCAATTTATGAATTTTACTCCTATCTTTAAGATTTTTTTTTTTTGTTTAAAGAGATTTGTGCTAAGGTCTTTTTTTTTTTGGTCGTTTTTTATTTTTCTACTCCAAAGATCTTGGAATGGAATGAAAGATGCAAGATAAAATATTGGAAGAGACGAAAGAAACATGATTATTGATGCTGTTGTTATTTTACTCATCTTTGGTGAGAATATGCAGTCTTTAAAAATACTTCATCTTTCATTTCCAGATGTGGTTGTTAATTGAATACTTTTTGAATTAGTTATAGTGCTTTGGTGATGGTCTATGGAAACAGTTAATTCCTTAACTTTTAGAAATGGAACTGTTGATTGTAAACACAAATAAAATCTTAGTTTAAATACTCTGTTCATTGATTTTTCAAAAAGGGCAACATTGATGTTTAGTATAATTTTGCTTTCCAAAATGAAAATAAGAAATAGGACATTTTTAGTCTTGTGTCAGTTTTAAAAATTGTTTTAAATTGATAAATGATTATCGTTTTTTTAAAGGTAGTATATGCTTATAAAGATTTTAAGTGAAGCCAAATAGGTTTTCTGTTAATTTTTATATTCTAAAAAATAAAAACTTTGATTAAGTACACCAATATAATTAGGTCTTATTTAGATTTCTTTTGTAATCTGTTTAATATAATTTGAACAATTGAGACTTAATGTAAATATTATCCTCTATTAAAATGGTGATGTATTATTATGTATAGATGGTACAGATGTGGAAGGCCTGGCTCAGAATTTGTTTAATCCATAATTACTATTGAAAAGAGAGATTTAGTTCTTTGATGCTAGGCTCCTCCTCCTCTTATCATTACTGGATTAAAACTCATTTCAGACAGATTTTAGGAGCAGCACTAACAGTAAAACACAAATTTCAGCATTCCCTAATGAATTTCCATTTGGATGGTAAACATTTTTAAAGTTGACCTGTTGGGCCAAATGGCAAGTAAAAACCAGATACTACATATTGTGACCCACAGTATGTTTTAGGACATGTAATTAAAATAATAGTACAATGAGTTGCTTATTGTTTTGAACTTATAATCAATCTACTCTTTAGTTAGTTTATATAAAATTGCAATTTTTACATTTTTTTTTTCCATTCTGTTTTTGTTAAATCTCTTTAATGTTTTCTTTCCTACTTTTATTTTATTTTTGCCCAATACAGAAAATGAAGGTAACTTATCTTTGGATAAGTACAAGTTTATACTGGAATGATTTGGGAACCAGTGAAGCTTCTTTATGACCACAGATAACATAAAGATGCCTGTTGTTCTTGGCTAGTGAAAGATTTAGAAATTATCTGTCATTAAGCATAGGTTAGCGTTTAATTTCTTTCAAGTGCAAATTTTATTTAAAAGTCCAGTCTGCTTGTATTCACCTATAGATAGCATAATTACTTACGAATTGTACCCATAATGGTGTTTATCTAATTTTCTTGAGATCTTGATCATTCTGTCCTTCCAGACTGAAAGTACTAGTCTTAATAGGCCAGCTAGGCGTAATAATTCTGTGTTCATTTATACCAAGCGCAGCAGCATCAGTTAGCTTGTTATTAGACATTTGGTATTATTTAATAATGTAACTGTACTATTGATTTATGGCTTAAAGTTTTATTGTTGCGATATAATTAAGGAAAACACTTGAAAAGATTGCTCTTTTCCTCTAAACTCTGTGTATATTTAGATTGAGAACATGTTTTTATTAAAAGAAATTCCCTGTTTTTTTGTACAAACATATTTTATGTTTATCTGCATCTTTTTGCCATTTAAGGTTGTGCTTAGACACCAGATAGTTTCACTGGGCCGAGACAGAAGTGCTTTTTGCTGTCTATACTTTTGAGGGTTTCTATTCTGTTTCCAATGAATCCCAGAATTAAAAAATAGAGTCTGCATACTAGATTGGCTCAGAAAAATCAAAACAAGCATAGACATTTCTTAGTGGATTTAGTACTATGTACTAATCTCTTCCTGGACCTATTGTATTTACTGCTTGTGTCATTCAATTTGAGCATTACTTTAAATTAAGCAATCTTATATTGTTCTTTTTTTCATTCTTATGTTTTTTTCACCAGGGTTATAAACTTATCATGGGCAGGTACTATGACATATACTTAGTTTGTATGCCATATTGCTAATATAGGTGTCTACAGAATACTTTTGTTTGTGTTTTTTGTTACAGAAAAATTTCAAACATATAAAAATTTAAGTTGTATAACAAATCCACATATACCTTTACCTAGGTTTGGTAATTAGCATTTTGCTGAACTTGTTTTATCCTCCTACACTTTTTTTTGAGTATTTTAAAGCAAATTTATGGAATATATATGTATGTATCTCTAACAGATAAGGACTTTATCACACCTAACAAAATTACTCAGTATCACCCAGTGTTCAGTCCATGTTCAAATTTTCCAGATTGTCTCAAAAAAATGCCTTTTTACACTTGGTTTGTTCAAATAAGGATCCAAATAAGGTTCACATGTTACATTTTCTTAATATCTCCTAAGTTTCTATCTGTTAACTGCCTCCCCACTTTACACCCAACCTCAGTACCCCTGATATTTTCTTTTCCATGCCATTTTAACTGTTGAACCGGTCATTTATCCTGTACCCTTTTCACATTCTGGATTTGGCCAGTTATTTACTTCTGATTGTCTTTTTATCTCTATGCCACAGATATCCTATAAATCGGTAGTTAGACCTAGACAATTGATTACTTTTGGTAAGAATCCTTCGTAAGTGGTATTGTGTACTTCTGTCACATCACGAAACACAAGGTTGATTAGAGGTTTAGATGTTGTCGACCTGATCCACTATTAAGTTTCCTATCAGTCTTTCACTTAATGGTTTTAGTGTCCATTGAATATTGATCCTTAACTCTTACTTTACTAGGAATTGCAAAGTTTTGTTTTCTAGCCATATTTCTTCTTTGTTAGCTGGACTTTTATGAAGATGTACTTGATGCCAACTATTTATTTACCCTGAAATATAATTTTTTCATGAAAAGCTGGACAAACGCTTTAAAAAAAAAAAATCCTTTATCAATTTTCAGAAAAAGAGTTGGTGCCTTAGCAACCTCCAAAAGTGACCAGTGAGGCTTTTTTTTTTTTTAATTGTTGTTGTGGTTATTTTTTAAGTATCTTTAGACACTTATGGATGGTTATGTATTTGATGTATTTTAATCAGTTACAAACATTGTTCACTCTTGATGCTCACATTTTTCCATTCGGTGTGGGTGGGGAAGGGGTCCTTCAAGTTGACGCCTTTGTCATTTTTACATGATACAAATAGTCTGGTAGCTTCCATACTTGTTGGCACACTATCTGCCAGTTTCATCTTGTGTATTTTCTGTCCAGATCTGATGTCATCCTAGCTGTAGTGGGAATGGCTACAATGCAGTGATTCTCAGACTTTGGTGTCATTATCACTTTATCTTCTTTAAAATTATCGAGGAACCCAAAGAGCTTTTGTTTATGGGAGTTACAGCTATTGATATTGTTCATATCAGACTTTAAAACAGAAAAATTAAGTTTTATGAATTAATTTAAAAAATCACAATGATAGAACCATTACATGTTAACATAAATAACACATTTTTTTTAAAAGTGCTGCTTCCAATAATTTAATTGTGCTTTAGATGAAGGTTTACAGAGCAACTTAGTTTCTCATTAAACAATACACGTATTGTTTTGTAACATTGGTTGCCAACCCCACCACATGTCAACACTCTCCCTTCTTGACCTTGGGTTCTCTGTTACCAGCTTTCCTGTTCCAGCTTGCCTTCTCGTCCTTGCCCCTGGGCTGGTGTGTCCGTTTAGTCTTGTTTTGTTTTATGGGCCTGTCTAATCTTTGGCTGAAGGGTGCACCTTGGAAGTGACTTTAGTACTGAGTTAAAAGGGTGTCCGGGGGCCATACTAGTGTGTGGTGGTGAATACAATGACTGCTAATGCAGTTTGGTGCCACTACCTCGCTTTGTACTAATGCACTAGCAGTTTTGCCCATCATTGCTTTTGCACATCAGTGTGACTAGCAACTTAGTGGAAAGGGGAAATAATGTCTTGGTTTTGTCATGAAAATAGTTTGGATCTCAAGGGTCCATTCAAAGAGTCCATAGACCATACTCTGAGAACTGCTGCACTATATCAGCAGCACTGCTAATTCTTTCAGCTGCTAAATTTTTTTAGTTGATTCTTTTTTTAAAATTGTATCAAGGAAGCGTTAATTCCTGTTAAAGGTTTTTAAAAACATAAAGGGATGTTTAATTTTTCCTTTATATTAGTGGATCAATTAATATGATTAATTTTATTGATAGATTTCTAATACCAAACTACTCAAATTTCTGGAGTAAGTACAGCTTGATCATGATGGATTGTTGGATTCTGTTTGCTAATATTTTATTTACAATTTTGTACTGACATTTTTAAGTGAGAATGGTCTGAAGTTTTATTTTGTGTGTGTGCAGTCTTTGTCTGATTTTGGAGTCAGTGTTAAACTGGCTTTATAAAAACAACTTAAACGTTTTCATTTTTTTCTAAAATACTTTCTTAAATACTTTAAGTAGCATTCTTAAATATTTTAAGTAACATTGCATGTCTGATCTTTAGAGGTTTGATAGAATTCTTTGTGAAACCAGTTGAGCCTGGTGTCTTTTTGGCAGGGCAGCTCTTTGACTTCCTTATTTCCTTCTACAAAATTCATCTGTTTGGAGCTTTTATCTCTATTACTGTCAATTCTAGTATGTTATATTTTTTCCTAGTGTATTGTTTATTTCATTTAGATTCTCAAAGTGTTTGTATACAGTTGTTCAGCATAGTCCCGTGATTTTTTAAAACATTTCCTCTGTTTTGAAGTTTCTCTTATCTTGTGTGTTTGTGCTTTCTTCTCATTTTTTAAGAATGAGGTTATCTGTTTTCGATTTTATTGATTGATTTTCAAAGAACCAACTTTTTGGCTTATTAGTTAGTTTTACTGTTTTCTAACTCATTAATTTCTGTTTTTATTTTTTATTCCTTCTGCTTTCTTATAGTTTGTTCTTTTCCTCTAGCTTTTCAAAGTGAAATAGTTAATCCATTTATTCTTTCTTTTTACTTTTGTTAATAAAATATTTATCTCTTCACCTGCTCCCCATAGATTCTGATATATCATGTGTTTATTATTATTTTCAAAAAATTCTACACATTTACACTTTCCCTTTGATCCAAGAATTAATTAATAGTGTGTACATGTGCTTAACCTGGTGTCAGGGCCCATTGGTTTCTATAGTTTTGGTTTTGATTTCTGATTTTGTTGCATTGTGGTCAGTAAATTCTATTTGTGGAATCTATTTTTAGAATTTATTAATGCTTTCCTTTGGGCATAATACATTGCCAATTTTTTGGCCAGTGTTCCATGTGCGCTTGAAAAGGTGTATTCTGTATTACTGGGTTGGAATTGTATGTTTATTTAGCTTGTAACATCTATCATCTATTGGTTATATTATTTAGGTCTTCTACATTCCCTCCTAATTTTCTTCATCTATTTGATCTGTCTTGAACTAAGAGAAGTGTGTTAAAGTCTCATATTTTAATGTGTTTAGGTCTATTTCTCCTGCATTGCCTAAAGTTTCTGCTTTTGAAAGTTATTGCTGTGTTACTGGATTCATTGTTGTTAGTTGCTGTTTTGTCAGCTCCTACTCATGGTGACCTTACGTGTAACAACTAAATGCTGTCCGGTCCTGTGACATCTTCATGAGTTGGTATGTTTGAATCCATTGTTGTGACTATTATGAAAGATTGTCAGGAAAGATCAGTCACTAGAAAAGGACATCATGTTTGGTAAAGTAGAGGACCAAATACATGAGGGAAACCCCTAATAAGATGATTGAAATAATGGCTGCAACATGGACTTTAACATACCAATGATTAGATTTGTACATGTTAACAATTGTTATATCTTTACCATGAATATTAGTCTTTAGCAGTACAAAGTGTCCATTTAATGTGTGTGTGTGTGTTTGTGTATGTTTGTTTATGTGAATGTGAATCAAGAATATAACTCATTCTTTTTATTTGCATTTTTCTGATACGTCTTTGCCTGTTTTATAGCATTAATCTCTCTGAATACTTCTGTTTTAGGTATCTTATAGCACAGAGCTGGATTTTACTTTGAAGCCAGTTTGAAAATATTTTTCTTTTACTAGGTGAATTAAGGTCATTTACATTTATTTATTTGACCAATGTATTTGGTCTTAATTCTGTCATATTGATATTATTTCATGATATATATTTATAAATATAATATCTTTCAGTATGTTATCTGATTCTTTGCACTTGAACTTTCTGCTCTGTGGCCCTTTCTTGTTTTATTTTGGCTCTTAGAACAAATTTATAAACCTTCCTAATAGTTGTTGTTAGGTGCCATTGAGTGGTTACAACTCATAGTGACCGTTTGTACAACAGAATGTACGCTGTTTGGTCCTGCATCATCCTCACAGTCATTACTGTGTTTGAGCCCATTCTTACAGCTACTGTGTCAATCCATCTCGTCAAGGATCTTCCCCTTTTTCTCTGACCCTCAGCCTTACCAAGCATGATGTCCTTCTCTAGGGACTGGTTACCCCTGATAATATGTCCGAAGTACATGAGACAAAGTCTTGCTAGCCTCGCTTTCCACAAGCACTCTGTATATACTTCTTCCAAGACAGACTTGTTTGTTCTTCTGGCAGTCCACGGTATGTTCAGTATTCTTCACCAACACCATAATTCAAAGGTGTCAGTTCTTCTTCGGTCTTCTTTATTCATTGTCCTGCTTTTGCATTCGCATGAGGCAAGTGAAAATACCATGGTTTGGTCAGGTGCACCCTAGTATTCAAGGTGACATCTTTGCTTTTTAACACTTTAAAGAAGTCTTCTGCAGCAGATTTGCCCAATGCAAATGTTGCTTCCATTGGTGTTGTTTGTGGATCCAAATAAAATGAAATCCTTGACAGTGTCAATCTTTTCTCTGTTTATCATGATGCTCCTTATTGGTCCAGTTGTGAGGATTTTTGTTTTCTTTATGATGAGGTGCAATCCATACTGAAGGCTGTAGACTTTAATTTTTATTGGCAAGTGCTTCAAGTCCTTTTTGCTTTCAGCAAGTAAGATTGTGTCATCTGCATGTCACAGGTTGTTAATGACTCTTCCACCAATCCTGATTCCAAATTCTTTGTATGATCCAGCTTCTCAGATTATTTGCTGAGCATACAGATTGAATAAATATGGTGAAAGGATACAATCCTGATGCACACACCTTTCCTCATTTTAAACTGCACAGTATCCCCTTATTCTGTTTGAGCGACTGCCTTTTGGTCTATGTACAGTTCCTCATGAGCACAATTAAGTGTTCCAGAATTCCCATTTTTTTCACTGTTGCCCATAATTTGTTGTGATCCACATAGTTGAATGCCTTTGCATAGTCAGTAAAACACAGGTAAACATCTTTCTGGTATTCTGTGCTTTCAGCCAAGATCCACCTGACATCAGCAATGATGTCCCTCCTTCCATGTCCTCTTCTGAATCTGCTTTGAATTTCTGACAGTTCCCTGTCTACGTACTGCTGCAACTGCTTTTGAATGATCTTCAGCAAAATACTACTTGCGTGTGGTATTAATGATATTGTTCGATAATTTCCGCATTCTTTTGGATCACCTTTCTTTGAAATGGGCACAAATATGAATCTTTTCCAGTTGGTTGGCTAGATAGCTGTCTTCCAAGTTTCTTGCCATAGACGAGTGAGTACCTCCAGCATGGCATCTGTTTGTTGAAACATCTCAGTTGGTATTCTGTCAATTCTTGGAGGCTTGTTTTTCACAACTGCCTTTTGTGCAGCTTGGACTTCTTCCTTCAATACCGTTGGTTCTTGGTCATGTGCTACCTTCTGAAATGATTTAAATGTCGATCAGCTCTTTTTGGTACAGTGACTCTGTGTATTCCTTCCATCTTCTTTTGATGATTCCTGCGTCATTCAGTATTTTGCTCGCAGAATCCTTCAGTATTGCAACTCGAGGCTTGAATTTTTCCTTCAGTTCTTTCAGCTTGAGAAATACTGAGCATATTCTTCCGTTTTGGTTCTCTAACTCCAGGTCTTTGCATTTCATTATAATACTTTACTTTGTCTTCTTGAGCTGCCCTTTGAAATCTTGTGTTTAGCTCTTTTACTTCATCATTTCTTCTGTTCACTTTATTTTTTATTTTTATTGTACTTATAGATGAAGATTTACAGAACAAACTAGCTTCTCATTAAATAATTAGTACATATATTGTTTTACGACATTGGTTGCCAACACCACAACATGTCAACAGTCTCCCCTTCTTGACCTTGGGTTCCCTATTGCCAACTTTCCTGTCCCCTCTTGCATTCTCATCCTTGCCCCTGGGCTGTTGTGCCCATTTAGTCTCATTTTGTTTTTATGGGCTTGTCTAATCTGCCTGAAGGGTGAACCTCAGGAGTGACTTCATTACTGAGCTGAAAGGGTGACTGGGGGCCATACTCTCAGGGTTTCTCCAGTCTCTGTCAGATCATGAAGTCTGGTCTTTTTTTTTTTTTTTTTTTTTTTTTTGTGAGTTAGAATTTTGTTCTACATTCCTTCAGCTCTGTCTGAGATCCTCTATTTTGATCCCTGTCAGAGCAGTCGGTGGTGGTAACTGTGCACCATGTAATTGTGCTGAACTCAGTCTGGTGGAGGCTGTGGTAGTTGTGTTCCATTAGTCCTTTGGACTAATCTTTCCTTCGTGTCTTTGGTTTTCCTCATTCTCTTCTCCCGTACTCCAGATGGGGTGAGACCAGTGGAGTATCTTAGATGGCTGCTCACAAGCTTTTAAGACTCCAGACTCTTCCATTTGCTTTAGCTACTCTGTGTCCAAGAGCAAGTTTCAGAGTCTCTTCTGACATCCATTTTGGTCTTTTCTTTTCTTTCCTATTTTTTTAAATGGGCTTTTTCTTTTTTCATATGTGGTATCCTTGTTGTCATCCCACAACTCATCTAGTCTTTGGTCATTAGTGTTCAGTGGGTCAGATCTGTTCTTGAGATGAATAAATTCAGATGGGATATACTCAGGGTCATATTTTGGTTCTCATGGACTTGCTCTAATTTTCTTCAGCTTCATCTTGAACTTGCATGGGAGCAACTAATGGTCTGTACCAAAGTCGTCCCCTGGCCTTGTTCTGACTGATAATATTGAGCTTTTCTATCGTCTCCTTTCACAGATGTAGTCGATTTGATTCCTGCATTTTCTGTCTGGTGAGGTCCACGTGTATCATTTCTGTTTATGTTGTTGAAAAAAGGTATTTCAATGAATAAGCTGTTGGACTTGCAAAATTCTACCATGCGATCTCAAGCATCATTTCTGTCACTGACGCCATTTTCTCCAACTACAGATCCTTCTTTGTTTTCAACTTTTTACCTATGTCTATAATTAACCATTGCATGTTTGATCAATTTCAGACTGTTGGTAAAAATCTTCAATTTCTTCATCTTTGGCCTCAGTGGTTGGTGGGTAAATTTCAATAATAGTTGTATTAACTCATCTTCCTTGTAGGCTTATGGATATTATGGTATCACTGACAGCTTTGTACTTCAGAATAGCTCTTGAAATGTTCTTTTTGACAACGAATGCCATTCCTCTTCAATTTGTCATTCCTGGCATAGTAGTCCATATGATTGTGTTTCAGAATGGTCAGTACGAGTCCATTTTAGCTCAGTAATGCCTAGGATATTGATCTTTATGCATTCTATTTCATTTTTGATGACTTCCAATTTTCCTAGATTTATACTTCATACATTCCACGTTCTGATTATTAGTGGATGTTTGCATCTGTTTCTTCTCATTTTGAATTGTGCCACATGAGCAAATGATGGTCCCAAAAGCTTGACTTCATCCACGTCATTAAGGTTGACTCTACTTTGAGGAGGTGGCTCCTCTCCAGTCATATTTTGAGTGCCTTCCAACCTGAGGGGCTTATCTTCCGGCACTATATCAGACACTATTCCACTGCTATTCATAAGATTTTCACTGGCTAATTCTTTTCAGAAGTAAACTGCCATGTCCTTCTTCCTAGTCTGTCTCAGTCTGGTAGCTCCACTGAAAACCAAAGCCTGTCCATGATGGGCAACCCTTCAGGTATTTGAAATTCCAGTGGCATAGCTTCCAGCATCACAGCAACATGCAAGCCACCATAGTATGACAAACTAACAGACGTGTGGTCATCTTAATAGTAATACCTTTAAATAATACACTTAGACCCCCACAATTTTTTTGAGTCTGTCTATTGACAGTAAGCAATATTGAAATTAGGTAGTAAACCGTTCTTCTGTCTTTTCTTTTTTCCTTGCATTTATAATTGGCAGGTTTTTCTACTTTTCATATACTTGTCCCCTTGTTTCACCTTTCTTTTGAAAGATGTGTTTATTGACATTAACAAAGCATATATAACACTTTCATTCTGTTCTCCCACCCTGAACCAACAGATATTGTTGTGGATTGAATTATGCGCCCCAAAAATGTGCGTTAACTTGGTTAGTCCATGATTCACAGTATTGCTTGATTGTCCACCATTTTGTCACCTGATGTGATTTTTCTATTTGTCGTAAATCCTACCTCTATGATGTTAATGAGGTGGGATTAGTGGCAGTTAATGTTAATGAGGCAGGACTCAATCTACAAGATTAGGTTGTATCTTAAGTCAGTCTATTTTGAGATATGAAAGAGTGAAGCAGGCAGGGAGACATGGGAATCTCATACCACCAAGAAGCAAGAGCCAGGAGAATAGCCTGTCCTTTGAACCCCAGGTCCCTGTGCTGAGAAGCACCTCAGCCAGGGAAGATTGATGACAAGGACTTTCCTCCAGAACTGACAGAGAGAGAAACCCTTCCCCTGGGGCTGGCAGCCTGAATTCGGACTTCTAGCTTACTAGACTGTGAGAGAATAAATCTCTGTTAAAGCCATCCACTTGTGGTATTTCTGTTAGAGCAGCAGTATATGACTAAGACAAGTATATTTAAATGATAACCACCAGTCTTTATACTGACACTTCTCCAAATATTTCTTGGTTGTCTAAAACTTGTTCTCTAGTAGATATTTCACAAAGAACTCATAGAAACATTGTTCTCTGAGGTCTTGCAAGTTGATAGAGTTTGTCTGTGGCCTTTATTTGAACGCCATTTTGGCTAGATATAAAATCTTGGGCTCACATTTTTTTTCATTAAGCATCTCAAATCTGATACTAATCTCTTTCTCCTTCCAAGTGATTTGTTTATTGCTTGGATACCCAAAGGATTTACATATATATCTTTAAAGTCTAATAGACTTACCAGCATATGTCTCGATGTTGACCATTCTGGATTGATTTTCTCCAAATAATCCATGTCACTTTTCATTATAATGGTTCAGATGTTTTATATCAGTAGAGTTTTCTCAAATAATAGTGTTTTTCACTCGTTCTATTCTACTTCTTTGTTTTTCTTCTTTAGGGACTCCTGTTAATGTATGTTGTACTTTTAGTGTCTGTCTTGCGTATCTGTTACTTTCTCTAAGATGCTTTTTATCTCTTTATTTTTGTTTGATACTTTACCTTTTCCATCATTTATTTACCCTACTGTGCTTTCCATTCTATTAGCTCTCGTGTTTCTTCTAGATTAGCATTCATGTCTGAAGAGATTATTTTTATTACCCTACTGAGCTTTGTCAGCAATATTTTTTACATCTTCTTGTTGACTAATCATCTAATTTCTGACTTTTTGTATTTCTGATTAATCTTTGTGGGTTTTTTAAAATTTTTATTGTTTTAATTTATTTTACATCACTTTTAGAGTTTTCATTTGTTTTGTGACAATATTGTTTTAGTGTGCTTTCTTTATTGGTATCTTTCTCCAATTTTCTGCTTTTTCTTTATAATATCTCTATGTTTAGGTTTCTGTGGCTCATGTTTGAATGAAACGAGTTTTCCTTAACTTTAGGAAGAGGTTCTTGTGTTGGTAGTGAAAGTAACCTAGTGTGTCTGTCCTAGCATAATGGTTTGAGGCCTCTCTATTTTACTGTAATTGCCTTAAAATATTTTTTTAAAAAATACAATCTCACTGTATAGATACCTGTTTTTGGGCTTTGCCTCTTCTGGTCTCCCCCACTAGTGTCTGAACCTTCTCTCTCCTTTGACCCACAGTTTTTTTGCTCATCTCATTTCGGATTCTACTCCCAGCATCTCTTCCTCAGGATGGGACTGCAGCCTTCTTCAAGAGAGATTTTTAGATATTTGTGAAAATCTCAATAGTTTAGGCCGCCCTGGCAACCTTTTATCTTTTCCTCCCTCTAGTGCTTCCCCACAGTCATTTTGTACTCGCCCAAAAATTGAACCTGTGAAGTCTTACAGTTCTAACAGTTGTTTTTGAGAGTATCATATTTAGATTTGGGTCCTTTCTGACGAGTTACTGGCAATTTCTTGTTCTGAGGTTCTTAGGACCCTATAACTCCCATTTGCTTCCTTTCTTTCCTTCTGTACAGCTGCTGATTCTAGAAGGGTCTTGCTGCTGTCCTTGATTTGACCGTACACATATGTACCTCGGGTTTGAGGGACTACTTTATCACCTAGTTTTATCAAAGATGTTGGTAATGAGTTCTTTTCTTTTGTTATCCTAATTGCTCTGTTTTGGTAAGGGGATTTTGGGAAATTCAGAAAGTAACTGTTGCTCTCCTCCTGAGTTGTATAGAACCTTGGGTGCTTTTTTATTTCTTTCTTCTTCTTCTTCTTTTTGGGGTGAAAACATACATACCAAAACATCTGCCAACACAATTTCCACATTTACAACTCAATGACATTGATTATATTGTGTCACCATTATCACTCTTCATCCAAAACATTCCATCACCGGTATTAACATAACCTCAATACCCCAAACAAAAACTCCTCCCTTTCTCCTCCCTCCCACCCCTGGTAACCATTAATAATCTTTAGTGTCTGTATATTTGCTTATTTTATATAATTGGGATTATACAGTACTTGTCCTTCTGTGACTGACTTCTTTCTCTCAGCATAATGTTTTCAGGGTTCCTGGATGCTGTTGGAGTTATATTCAGTTAGCCCCAGGTCTGCTACTGCAGCACACTCTTCTGTCATGTTACATCCTACACTCTATTGTTGTTGTTTGTTTCCTACATTTTCACAGATTTGTGATAAGCACTGGGGCTCTGGAGTCATTCTGTCTAGGTTCAGTTCCAGTTCTGCTATCTACTGGCTGTGATTTTAAGAAAATTGTTTAAATTCTCTGAGCTTGAGTTTTCTTATATGGAAAATGGGAATTACAAAAATAAATACCTACCTTGCAGAGCTCCTGTCAGAATTACATGTATATGGCACAATGACTGGCAGATAGTAAGAAGTTAATTGGTAGTATCTGTTACAATTGTCACTACCACTGACCTCTGAGGGTAGATAGAAAGCCAGGCATATAGAGAGTTCTGTAATCTTACCAGGATGGTCCAGTTCCCTAAACTCATAACCTTTTGCTGTAGAGTAAATTCTGACTCATAGCGACCCTATAGGACAGGGTAGAACTGCCCTATAGCGTTTCCAAGGAGTGGTTGATGGATTCAAACTGCCGACCTTCTGGTTAGCAGCTGAGTTCTCAAACACCTCACCACCAGGGCTCCAACACATAGCAAGTGTTAAGAGAAGGGACTTTTGAGCATGCTATTATGTCTTCTGACATGTAATTTAAAAAATGTAACACTGGTCATTTAGTTTAAAGAAAAGGAATATCTATGCAGACATAATGGAGTTGGTTAGTGGGCCCAGCAAATCCCAGGCTGTTTCCGCAGCTTTCCATGGGTCTTGGATTAGCACCCTTGGGCAGGCACCATTTATCAAGATGTAGTCTGTGGTCCACCTGATTCAGAATTACCTGTGGTGCTTTTTTAAAAAGTAGGCTCTAAGATTATACTTCTTGCTTGGCCACGTAGCTTCCTATGGGACCAACCCCCTCTGGACAAAATACGAAAAACAGCTATCCAAAGACTGAAGAGTATCCCAAATCAGACAAATGCTGGAGGAGAGTCAGCAGTTGGGAGACGGTAAGGACACTAGATTGATTTCCCGTTTGTACTGTGTTTAGCCTGAAAACAGGTCTAGCCTTCACCAGGCCAAGTGAGGGTAGTTAAAACTCTGATAGAAAACCCTTAATCTTGCTGGATTGAAGAACCAGAGAACAGAATTTAGGGCAATCATAGCCAGTGGAGAATTAGGGGGAAAGTCCCAGAAAGGAGACAGCAAAAGAGGATGCATAAACTCTGCCCAAATCTCTAACTGATATTTATAGAACGTTACACCCAGCATTTTTTAAAAATGCACATTGTACCATCACCAAGACAGACTGTATGCTGGGCCATAAAAGAAGCCGCAATAAATTGTAAAGGACAAATCATAGAGAATGTATTCTCTGGCCACAATGGAATTAAGTTACCAATCAATAACAAGATATCTAGGAAGACCCTATTAATAGTTGAAAATTAAACAGTACACTTAAATAACTCATGGTTTAAAGAAGAAATCCTAAGGGGAATTAGAAATTATTTCTAACTAAAAAAATGAATTTCATCTATCAGAATTTGTGGGGTGCAGCTAAAGCCATGTTCAGAGGTAAAGCTTAGCTTTAAAGCTTGTATTAGAAAAGAAGAAAGTTCTAAAATCAATGACCAGAGACAATGAACAGAAGAGCAAATTAAACTCTAACTGGAAGTAAGAAAATAATAAAGAATAGAAAACAATGAAATAGAAGATGGACAAACGGAGAAAAGTCAAATGTTGATTCTTATAAAAGATCCACAAAATTGATAAACGTCAGAAAACAGAATTATTAATATCAGGAATGAAATAGGGATTATCTCTTCTACAAATCTAAAGCGATCTTCCGTAGATTCTCCTCTAACGATTCTGTAGCTAAAATTTTGCCAACACTTTGACAACCTAGTTTCCTTGGAAAGCAGGGTCCTACACTTCAGTGGCCTATAAGTCATGATGTGGTCTCAAAGTTGCATATCCCAAGATGTTTGCAGAATTTGTAGCAAGTACTAGATAGCACTGATGTGGATGTTGGGAACTGTCAGGAGGAATGCAGTCTCTGCAGTTGGTAGGTGGTATGAGGAAGAACTTATTTAGGCTAAGAATGATCAGAAGAGTGGGTGATAAGCTGTTGTAAGATATGGCAGTCACCTGTCTAGATTTTAGGCTGGTGTTTTTCCTCACCAATATTGTAGCATCTGTTGTTGCTTTTAGAGTTGCTTTCTAAATTAATTTGTCTATCTTCAATATCATTCCCTTTTGAACTTAGAATTTAGATAGCTAATCCATTATTTTTGAGACATCTGGGTTAGCAAGTTGAAAAGCAAATGACTGCCCACCCTTCCTTTTGAAGTAGTAATAGATAAATACAACTCAAGTGGTACTGAACCAGGAAGAATTTTTTCTTAACCAAAGCTCAGATGAAGCCTTGAAACCATATGTTCAACAGTAGGGGAATGGCACATCCGTTAAGGAAATGTATCATTTAGTCATTTAACATTATGTTGGAAGCATCTTTTTTTTTTTTTAATTGTTGTAATTAAATAAAAGGAAGCGTCTTTTTAAGGATATCACAAGATAGTCATCAAAATGTTTAATACGTTAAAATTGCAGGGTATAAATAATTTACACTGTGATCCCAACGTGTATTAAAAAAGATACACACACATATAATACATAAGTATACACTGAAAGGATGTACACCGAAATGTGATGGTTTAGGTTGTGTGTCAACTTGGCTGGGCCATGATTCTCAGTGGTTTGCCAGTCATATGATGTTATGATCACTTCCATGATAAGATTTAATATAACATGATCACCTCCATGATGGGATCTGCTATGAGTAGCCATTCAGTCAAAAGGGAATTTCCTTGGGCATGGGGACTGTACTGAATATAAATGGACATTCTGGAGGGCTCGTGGGCTTTTGCTTGCTCTGGATCCTTCAGCTGGCTCCTGTTTGTCTCACTTCCGGTTCTTGGGACTTGAGCTAGCAGTTTACCTGTCATCTTGCCTGCCAGTCTGGGGATTCGTCGATCTTTGCAGCCTGTGAGCAAGAGCCCTGCTCTTTAATCTGCTGATCTTGAGTTCGTCAACCCCTGCAGCTACATGAATCAGGAGACGCCTCTATCCTGACCCACGAACTCGGGACATTCCAGTCTCTACAACCGTGTGAGCCATTTCCTTGATATAAATCTCTGTATATGTAAGTTTATACATTTACTGAGGTTGCTTCTTTAGAGAACCCATCCTAAGACAAATGTTAATGACGTTCTTTTAGTGATAAGTTGAAGGTGATTTTTAGTCTATTCTTTATGTATTTGTTTTTCAGCTTTTTACAAAGAACTATTATGTTTTTCTCCTTAGCTGAGATTTTCCTTCAGAATTTTTATCACAAAATTAATGCGTTCATTGCTTATAAATCAAGCATTATAGACATGTATAGGAAAAAGGTAATAATCCTACCCACTCACTTCTTCGACTTACATTTCTCAAGGGTCACCACTAAACTAAATAATGGTATGTATCTTTCCAGACCTTTTCCTATACATATGTGTATGTACATATGCAAATATATATGGAATCAATGAGATTGTTTTCTTCTTTTATTCTTTTTTTCTTTCCCCCTTCCCCTTACTGCTTCCGCTCCCTCTTATTCCTTCTTCATCCCTCTTTCTCCTTCCCCTTCTCCCTTCCGTCTTCCCCTTTCCCCTTTCCTTCCCTTCCCTTTCTTTGCATTGAGGACATGATTCCATGTCTATCGTCAGCTCAATTTCATGAGATTTAGCTCGGTTTTTTTTTTTCTTAATGCCCACAATGATTCCCACATCTTAATTTTTAAATCAGAAAAAAAAATCCCTTTAAGAATTACTTTTGAACTTTTTTTTTTTTTTTTTTAATCTATGGACTGACACATTACTTGTACAGGTTGATGTTTCATTCATTCTATCATGGTGTAGACTGTACTTAGAAACTGATAATTTATATTCTCTTTTAGGCAGTGGTTATATATAGGGTGAGTTTTTCAGGTACATAATGATTGTAATGCAACTATGAGGGTGTAATTTTTTTTTAATTACCTTTATATTGAACTGTATAAACCACAAGTGTACAGCTCAGTAAATTTTCACAGTGAACATACTTATGTAATCACCAGCCAGATGAAGAAGCAGAATATTACTAGCACTTCAAAAGCCCTTCATGTCTCCTCCTGGTCACTCCCAAAAGGTGACTACTTATCCTGACTTCTAACACCATAAATTGGTTGATTTATTTGTTTTGAACTTTTTATGAATAGAGTTATACAATATGTACTCATTTATGTCTGGCTTCTTTCAACCATCATTATATTTGTGAGATCCATCTATGTTGTTTCATGTATAGTATCCCATTGTGTAAATATATCATTCTTTATTCATTCTACTATCGACTACATTTGGAATATTTCCACTTTGGGGCTATTATGAACAGTGCTGCTATGAATATTGTACATACCAGTTGGTGTGCATATGAATGCATTTCTGTTGGGTATATACCTAGGAGTGGAATTGCCAGGTCATAGAGTTGCTTTAGTAGATACTGCAACAGTGTTTCAAAGTGGTTATATTAATCTATGCTCCCAATAGCTCTGTGTGAAAGTTCCAATAAGATACAATAATTTTTTTATATTAACTATTTATTGGGTAGTAATAAAGTCTCACACGCTGTGCCCAGCATTTTATATGTACACTCCTTGGGTATTAGAAGATATTGAAGAATTACTGTTATCTGTTAGGTGTTACAATGGTACTATACTATAGTTATGTTTTTTAAAAGTCTATTTGTTAGAGATACATTTTGATGTATTTGGAGGTGAAATAGTATGATGGCAGGGATTTGTTTAAAAATATCCCTCCCCCAGCAAAAAAAAAAAAAAGTGAAAGGAGAGAGGGGTGGTAAGTAAAAACAAAAAATGACAAAATGTTGATAATTATAGATGCTAGGTGTTAGGTACATGGGAGTTTATTATTTTATTATCTCCTCTTCTTTGTATGTTTGACAGTTTAAAAACTTTTAAAAAGAGAGGCAAGGGTATGATCAGGAAACTTTCTTTTATAAATAAATTAACTTTCCTGAAGTTGAAACTGGTAAAGGTGACTTTTTGTTGTAGCAGGTCAGAGGCCAGGCAGCCATGCCTACAAAGTTCATTTGAAAATTTCTTGCACTTCAGTGATTGTTCAGTGAACCAGATGATCTATGATATGACAGGACAGGGAGAAAAAAAGAAGATGAAATGCCGTATTCTCCATGCAGTTCAGTCCTGCAGACCCGCACTGAACGAGAAGTTGGAGATGAACCTTGCATCAGTCTTATTAAGCTGGACTCAGTGTCTATTTTGTACAAACTTACCTCAGAAAAGAAACACTCTTTTTTTCTCCCCTTTTATCAAGTTTCTCACTTGTCTCTTTATTCTCCCCTGTTCCTAATGTGCAGAGCAAATGCCTTGGGAAGAGAAATAACAAGGCTGTAAACTCCATGGGGGCAAGGATTGTTCACTGTTTTGAACAGTGAATGATACACCCAGTACTGTTGCTGGCCCCTAAAAGGCACTGCATAAATATTGTATGATAAAATGAATGAATAAATTCACATTTGCTGCCTGCCACATAGAAGGAACTTAATAAATATTGTATTTGTTGAATTGAATTATGAGTGACAGAGTTGAAAAGAGAATTTTAGAGTTTTTGTCCATTTTTTTGTTAGACCTATGAAGTCTTTGAAAGATTCCAAATGAATAGAAATTAGCCAGTGTAACCAGGCAAAGGAAGCCCATGAAGTGCATACTTGTTTAAAACTGATAGAACAATATATAGTTACATATATGCTACCTTTCCTTCAAATATATCTATAGAATGATTAGGAAGGGACAGTGATTCTCTCCTCCCCTTTAAAAGTCCACATGCTACAGTTCTGCAGAGCAATACCCTATACACAAAAAGTTGGAATGACAAGTACCTTTAAGTAAACAAGTAATTAATCATAGTGCTGCTTGTTCTGATGAGAATGCAAGAGTGACAAATTAATAATAAATCTCCAGCTCATACAGGAAAGGGGGCTAAGGAGGTACTGTAGTTTAATTTACATCTTTGGAAGGCACCAAAGATTTAATAATCTCCCTGCCTCATACATCAAACTAATGCCCCTGATGCAGAAAAGCAAAACATTTTTAACTGTTAATCTGAGAAGCAATAAAATCCTGTCTCAGGTCACAAATAAATTGAGTTCTGGTCATCCTGATGGAGCCCTAGTACATGTGATTTATTCAGATTCCAGAGCCATTCAGGACCACTGGGAGACTTGCTTGCAAAACTGGGCAAGCTGGGAATGCCATGGATAGACTAAAATAGATTATGGAGTACAAAAAGATAAGAGTTTGAGATTAATTCCTAAAAGGTTGTTTGTAATTGGGGTTGTAGCCATCTTTCTGCTTATGTAGTACTTGTTAAAAGACCAGAAGCTGTTTTTGAAGTTTTTACTTGCTAAGTGTAGGATTTTAACCTGGATAGAAAAACTGGGATGCAGAAAGGGGAAATTCTTCTTCATTTGTAGAACCTAAACATTTTTCAGATTTCCAGCTCTTCATAAGTGGCTAAGCTATGGGGTTATTGACTTCATTACTTTGCAAAACCTTGCTTGTATTGAAGCTCTGGTTTTATCTTACCAGTATCGAAAACATCATCCTCCTTGTTTAAAGAATGGGCCATGATGGTTTCAGAGAAAGAGAAAGAGTTACGTTCATTTACAGTATGTATATATATTCATTGTTCCAATTTGTCATGAAACAGTTTTTATGAAGGAATTAGATTATAAAATATATCTCTGCTCATCTTTTCACTAATGCTGCTTGTGATTTCAACTGAGTCATTTGTGATGTTTAATGCACTTTTGTAGGGAATAGAAAAAGAACCTAAGTTGGTGACATAAAAATAGCCAATTCCCCTCATCCACCTACCTCCTGCTAGCCCCTGTGGCTGTAAATCACAGCTGTAAATTAGGGCTGCATTTTGCTGTGTCTGCCAAGAGGCACACTGACTGGCATAGAACAAGCTTCTGACTATAACTAGCTCTTCCATCCGCTAGCAATAAGGAAAACATATCCCCCAGATATGCCTGGGTTGCTCCTGCTTTCTTGTGAGGTAGGCTAGATTCTCCTGGTCATGAGGCTAGGTGACAGAAGCCTTAGAGGAAAATCTCTTCTTCCCTCAGTAATTGACTTAGCAAACATCAACTGAGTGCTACTGTGTATCAGGCACTGCCTTCGGTCTTGGGAATGTAAAAGGCCGTATAAGGACAGAGGCAAAGAGCACTGTATTAGTTTTCTGTTGCTGCTGTAACAAATTACACAAATTTAATGACTTAAAATAACACAGTTTTTTTAATCTTAGTAGTTCTGGAGGTCGGTCAGAAGTCTAAAATCCAGGTGTTGGCAAGGCTGCATTTCTTTCCAGAGGCTGTAGGGGAGAATCTGTTTCCTTGCCTTTTCCACTTCTAGAGGCCACCTTTGTTCCTTAGCCTCTGGTCCCTTTCCTCTGTTTTCAAAGCCAGCAAAGTTGCATCTATTGGACTCTTCTTTCATCACCTTTCTCTCTGACCACAACCAGAAAAGGTTCTCTGCTTTTAAGGACCCGTGTGATTAGATTGTACCCACCCAGATAATCTATGATAATCTCTCATTTCAAGGTTTATATCTTTAATCACATCTGCAAAGTCCCTTTTGTCATGGAAGATAATATATTCACAGGTTCTGGGGATTAGGGAGTGGACTTTTTTCAGACCCCATTATTCTGCCTAACACCATGCTCAAATATGTCTCCAGCCTAGACCATTCTCCTGAACACCGGCACTGTATATTCAGCCACTTACATCTCCATTTGGATGCTGGCTTAGCCATCTAGTGCTACTGTAACAGAAATACCACAAGTGGATGGCTTTAACAGAGAAGTTTATTCTCTCACAGTCCAGTATGCTACCAGTCCAAATTCAGGGCATCAGCTACAGGGGAATGCTTACTCTGTCGACTCTGGAGTAAGGTCCATGTCGTCAGTCTTCCCTTGGTCTGGGAGCTTCTCCGCACAGGAACCTCAGGTCCAAAGGGTGCGCTCTGCTCCCAGCACTGCTTTCTTGGTGGTATGAGGTTCCCCATGTCTCTCTGCTTGCTTCTCTCTTTTATATCTCAAAAGAGATTGGCTTAAGACACTACCTAATCTTGTAGACCTCATCAATATAACTGCTGCTAATCCATCTTATTACATCATAGTGATAGTATTTACAGCACATAGGGAAGTCACATCAGATGATAAAATGGTAGACAATCATACAATACTGGGAATCATAACCTAGCCAAGTTGACAGATATTTTTGGGGGACACAGTTCAATCCATGACAGACGTTTAATAGACATCTCAAACCTATTTTGTCCAAAACTGAGCCCCTGTACTCCTTCCCCAAAACCTGTTTCTCTCACAGTCCACATTGTCTCAGGTGATGGAACCTCCACTCTGTAAATTGCTGAGGCCAAAACCCTAATGATTATCCTTGACTCCTCTGTCCATTTGCACCTATATCTGGTTCTTCAGCAAATCTCGTTAGTTCTACTTTTAAAAGATATCTATAATATGCCCACTTTTCACCTCCTTCACTACTGTTACCTTTGTCTTAGCCACCATCATCTCCAATTTAGATTTCTACAATAGCTTCCTAACAGGCCTCTCTGTGTCTGTGCTTGCTCCCCTTCAGTCTGTATTCAACACAGCAGCCAGTACAATCCCATTAAAATATAAAGTGAATCATACCATTCCTCTGCCCAAAGCATTCCAGTAATTTCCCATGTCATTTGCAGTAAAAGCCAACGTTCTTAAAATGGCCTTCGGGGCTCTGTGTGCTTATTTTCCCCACCCTCATGTTACTTCTTTGACCTCTCCTACTCTCTTCACCTTGCTCATTCCACTCCAGCCACAGTAGTCTTAACTTTTTCATGAATATTCCAAGCACATTTGTACCTCTGGACATTACTATGACTGTTTCTTCTGCCTGGTAATCTCTTCCCGCAGAAAACCACATTGCTTGCTGTCTCACCTTCTTCAAGTGTTTGATCCACGTCACCTCACTGGGGTCCGCCCTGAAACTCTTGATTTGAAATTGTATCTCACTCTGCATTGCCCTTTCCTGTTTTTGTTTTTCTTGACTTTATGATTTACTTATTTTCTTGTTATCATCTGTCTCCCCTCTGTAGAAAGTAAACTCCACAAGAGCAGGAGCTTATTACTGTTGTGTTCATTGTTGTATCATCAGTACCAAGAACAGTGTTTGGTCCATAGTAGGTTCTCAACTAAATTTGTTGAACAAATGCATGAATTCTCCCTAGTATTGTGAGTGATTTTTAGATTAACCTTCCTTAATCTGAGGAATTAAGATCAGACTTGGATGTTGGGAGCCTGGAATAGACAGTATACCATTGGACAGCTCTAGCTTTACCTGACAGACTTCTGGAAATTGGCTTACTACTTGTAAATGTTTCTATTAGAGAAATAAACAAGTCATCTCACAGGTCTGTCTCTTGATGGTTGGAATGAGAAAATGTAATAAGATGTAATCATTGCCCATCATCTTCAGATTGAAAGGAGTTAATAAAAGTATTAGAATACCCCCTGTCATGGATTAAATTGTGTCTCCCAAAAATTTGTGTCAACTTGACTAGGCCATGATTCCCCGTATTGTGTGGTCGTCCTCCATTTGGTGATCTGATGTCATTATGTGTTATAAATTCTAGCTTCCATGCCTGTGGTTATGGTCCCATTTGGGACTGAATTGTCTGTTATGTTAGTGAGGCATGTTAGGTTGTGTTAATGAGGATTAAGGTGGGATGCCCCACCCTTACTTAAGTCACCACCCTTACTTAGGTCACAGCCCTGATCCGATGTAAGGAGAGTTTCCCTGAGGAGTGTGGCCTGCATCACCTTTTATCTTACAAAAGATAAAAGGAGAGAGAAGCAAGCAGAGAGAAAGGACCTCCTACTACCAAGAAAGAAGAGCTGGAAGCAGAGACCATCCTTTGGACCCAGGGTCCCTGCGCTGAGAACCTCCTAGACCCATGGGAAGATTCATGCCAAGACACATGGAGATTTCCAAGGACAGCTGGGCCCACAGACATTGAAAGGAGACAAGGACCTTCCCCAAGAGCTGACAGAGAGAGAAAGCCTTCCCCTGGAGCCGGTGCCCTGAATTTGGACTTCTAGCCTCCTAAACCATGAAGTCTAAGACATGATATTTTCAGTTGCCTCATACGCATGCAAAAACTGTACTATGAATAAGGAAGATAGAAGAATTATTGGTGCATTTGAATTGTGGTGTTGGCAAAGAATATTGAATTGAATATACCATGGACTGCCAAAAGAACGAACAAATCTGTCTTGGAAGAAGTATAGCCAGAATGCTTCTTGGAAGTGAGGACGGCAAGACTTCATCTCACATACTTTGGACATGTTATCAGGTGGGACCAGTCCCTGGAGAGGGACATCATGCTTCGTAAGGTAGAGGGTCAGTGAAAAAGAGGAAGACCCTCAACGAGATTGATTGACACAGTGGCTGCAACAATGGACTCAAACATAGCAATGATTATGAGGATGGCACAAGACCGGGCATTGTTTTGTTCTATTGTACAGAGTTGCTAGAGTTGGAAGTGACTCGATAGTACCTAACAACAACAACAAACTGTGAGAAAATAAATTTCTGTTCGTTAAAGCCATCCACTTGTGGCATTTCTGTTACAGCAGCACTAGATAACTAAGACACCCCCCAACTACCCTCTCCCCATGCCACCTATGAAGCATGTTCTATGTAATGCCTGCAGAGTTTGACTTTGGGTATCCACTTTTTTGTATGTCATTCCTCTTAGAAGAAGTCTAAAACTGATCAGGCATTTGGGGGTGGGGAGGGAAGAAACATCAACAGGGAATTGAGAAAACAAGATGTTCTTAAATTTTTTTTCTCCCTATTTTTGAGAAAAAATCAAGTGAACTTGAAAGGGGAGGACTTCTCTGAGTTCTTCAAGGTCCAAAAGTGAACTGATTCCAGGTTTAGGGCAGGAAATGTAAAAGATAAACCTGGAATATCTTGTATATAGAAAAAAGGGAAACTCTTGACTCCAGAGTAGTGGGAAAAGGACACAGGGACAATTCGAGAATTAAAAACTGCAGTTGATTGAAGCCTGTCAAATATAACAATCCCTAAGTTCATAATGATACTTTAAAAATTTGTTACTATTGGAAATTGCTTTGGCACCAGCTGATTACTCTCAAAATTAATAAAGGGATGGAATATGTATATGTATTTAGTATAATTTGAGATTAAACTTGAGCTTGGTATATAAGTATCTGGAATCTCAGGACTTTACATGCAATGACTATAGCTCATTTAATCCAAAAGCTCTCTGTTAAAGTAAACTTGCATAACAGTCCCCATTTTGTAAGTCCCAGAAAGGTTTTGACCATGTTGGAAGGAGACTTGTCTCCTGACTTTTAGCTTGGTACATGGTATACATCTTTTCCCAAAGATATAACTGATAATTTGGGAAGTCATAATATATTCTTGGCTTTGGTTCAGCTTTTGTGACACTAAAAGGTTATTTAGAACCAAATGCAATACCTGTCCTTTGTCTTCTTGTCTGTGAACTGTTGCTGGTATGACTGGAGAGGTTGATTTAGGCATAAGGACTTCTGTCCCTCATTGGATGGGGACCTGGCCTGTATCTCCCACAGCTGTTTCCTGCTGGAACAGCACTGGTTTTGGTGTGCTCTTTAACATCCCAAGCAGCTGCAACAACAGCAAACAATTTAGTGCAAAATAATCCATCAATTGATTTCTTTGTTATTGGACGTTTCAGATGCTTGTGGCTTGGTTAATACTACAAAGGGTTTCAGAAGTGGTGTGACTTTTGACAGTTACAGGCTATCTCCCAAGTTTATGGTTGTCCTGCCAACCCTACCAGTGACCCATGGGAAGCTCCAGAGCTTAGGGAAGAAGGCCTTGCCTGTGTTAGGAGATGGCTAGACAAATAGTCTGCAGGTTATATACAATTCCCTCAACACTGGCAGTAACTCTGCCCTTTGTCTTCCACTCCAGGAAGCATATTAGAATGACTGTGAGTGAGATGGCTAACCTGGGTCATTTTTAACTATAAATAAAAGATTATTTGAAAACTTTAATACTTGGAATATTAGTTACAAACTAGTGCCAGGATATCTTGGTTCAAAGCTACTGCTCTAGTGGAATACTTTTAATAAAGAAAAGAAATGAAAATATAATCTACGCGCTTAGTGAGAATTGCCCAGAGGACTGACTCTTACTGAAACTGAAAAACCCCTTGGAAGTCTCTAACTTCGCACTTAATTACCACCTCCTTTGGCTGATTCTGTTTTACTGCTTTTCTCTTCTCCCACTGTGATTCCCTTCTTGTTGCCAAACACACTTTCTCTTCCAGACACCATCTGTTTTCAGAATATATTGGCATTTTCTTTTTCTTTCCCTAAGTGGCCCTACTGTGTATGTTTTCACCTCAGTTGTACTGTTGGAGGTTATTTCTCCTATGTTACCAAGTGGGTTGATGGGAAGGAGATCTATGGCTTGTAGAATGGAAATAACTGGGAGCCCAATGGAGATATTTGCTCTGGACTTGAAGTATACTTTATGTTCCCAGTACACTTGCCTTCTTGAGGGACTCAGGGCACAGGGATTGGTTTGTGATATGTCCTTTTGAAATATCTTATACAAGTAATAGATGCTTGTTACAAAACTGCAAAGAAGTCCAAAGTGCCCAAAGGAGAAGGTGAAAATCATTCTCTCTAACACCAATCACATTCCTCAGAGGTAAGACTACTGTCAACAGTGTGGTGTGTAGCCTTTTAGTCCTTTTGCTATGCATGTATCAACGTGTATATTAAGTTTCCTGGGGCTGCTGCAACAAAATACCAAACAACAGAAATGTATTGTTTCACAGTTCTGGAGGCTAGAGGTCTAAATTCAGGGTGTCGGTAGGGCTGTGTTCTCTCCAAAGGCAGGGTTGTGTTCTCTCCAAAGGCTCTAGGGGAAGACCCTTTCTGTTCTCTCCCAGCTTCGGGTAGCCCAAGGCATTCCTTGGCTTGCAGCTGCAGCATAAGAGGCCGTCTTCTTTCTGTGTGTCTCTGTGTCTCTTTTTTGTAGGTCACCACTCAGATTGGATTAGGGCCCACCCTTCTCCAGTATGATCTCATATTAATTTAACTGATAACATCTTCAAAGACCCTATTTCCAAACAAGGTTATGTTCACAGGTACTAGGGTTTAGGACTTGAACGTATATTTTGGGAGGACTCTATTCAATGCTTAACAATGTATAATATGAATAGATAGAGATTTAAAATAGAAATTTGATCATACTATATATATTCTCTGTAACTTACTATTTTTTATATAATTTTCATGGCCAGCTTTTCATGTTAGTACAAATAAATTATCTCGTTACATTTAATAACTGGTATTCCAAGAAATTTGGAAGACAGCTACCTGGCCAACGGACTTGAAGAGATCCATACTTGTGCCCATTCCAAAGACAGGTGATCTAGCAGAATGCAGAAATTATCGAACAATAATAACATTAATATCAGCAAGTAAAATTTTGCTGAAGATCATTCAAAAGTAGTTGCAGCAGTATATCAACAGGGAATGGCCAGAAATTCAAGCCGAATTCAGAAGAGCATGTGGAATGAGGGCTATCATTGCTGATGTAGGATGGATCTTGGCTGAAAGTAGAGAATACCAGAAAGATGTTTACTTGTGTTTTATTGACTATGCAAAGGCATTTGACTCTGTGGATCCTAACAAATTATGGATAACATTGTGAAGAATGGGAATTCCAGAAAACTTAATTGTGCTCATGAGGAACCTGTGTATAGACCAAGAGGCAGTCATTCAAACAGAGCAAGGGGATACTGCACAGTTTAAAATCAAGAAAGTCGTGCCTCAGGGTCGTATCCTTTCACCATACTTATTCAATCTGTATGCTGAGCAAATAATCCAAGAAGCTGGACTATATGAAGAAGAACATGGCATCAGGATTGGTAGAAGACTCATGAACAACCTGAGATATGCAGACGACACAGCCTTGCTTGCTGAAAGTGAAGAGGACTTGAGGTACTTACTGATGAAGATCAAAGACCACAGCCTTTAGTATGGATTACACCTCAACGTAAAGAAAATAAAAATCCTCACAACTAGATAAATAAGCAACATCATGATAAATGGAGAAAAGATGGACACTGTCAAGGATTTCATTTTACTTGGATCCACAGTCAACACCCATGGAAGCAGCAGTCAGGGAATCAAACAATGTATTGCATCAGACAAATCTGCTGCAAAAGATCTCTTTAAAGTGTTAAAAAGCAAAAATGTCACTTTGAGGACTAAGGTGCACCTGACCCAAATCACGATATTTTCAGCTGCTTCATGTGCATGCGAAAGCTGTACAATAAATAAGGAAGACCAAAGAAGAATTGATGCCTTTGAATTATGGTGTTGGTGAAGAGTATTGAATATACCAGGGACAGTCAGAAGAATGAACAAGCGTGTCTTGGAAGATACATAATCGGAGTGCTCCTTGGAAGTGAGAATGGCGAGACTTCATCTCACGTTCTTTGGACATATTATCAGGAGGGACCAGTCCCTGGAGAAGGACATCATGCTTGGTAAAGTAGAGGGTCAGGGAAAAAGAGGAAGAGCCTCAACAAGATTCGTCAACACAGTGGTTGCAACAAGTGGTCTCAGTGATTGTGAGGGTGGGGCAGGACCGGCCAGTGTTTCCTTCTGTTGTACAGAGTCGCTGTGAGTTGTAGCCAACTCCACGGCACCTAACAACAACATGCCAGATATGAATGTACCATGATTTATTTACTCAATCCATTACTGATATATGTTATTTCCTGTTTCTGGTTATTATTACCAATGCCTAACACATTTATCTTTATACTTGTGCAGTTATATCCGTAGGATAGTTGGAAATGCTGTGTCAAAAGTTATGTGCATTGTAAACATGGGTTGGTACTGTCCTAAACTTTTATCTAATCCCTAATAGAAACACAGCATTTTCTCCCTTAAATTATCAGAGTTTATAATGAGATAAATGTTAATGGTTTGTAAAGTATAAAGCACTTTACGAAGTATTTTTATTCGTCTTAATTAATACTCACAGATGTTCCTTAAGGGAGGTAATGTTATCTCCAATTTACAGGTGAAGAAACTGAGGCTTAGCAAGATTAAGTGATTTAACCAAGGTCACACAGCTCAGGAAGTGGCAGAGCTGATATTCTTTGTCCTACATCACTATTGCCTCCTCATGGAGGAGCACAAAACCTTTTGCAGTGAAGGATTGACTGAACATAGGGGATGAGAGGTGGAGGAAATATTGACCAGCCAACTTCATTTTAGTGCAGACACACCCATGGTCATGGCTTTAAATACCATATATTTGTCAGTGACTCCCACAGTTATATTTCCAGTCTAGAACTCTCTCTTTAAGATGGTCTGTATTGAAATCCTGATCTTTCTCCTTAAACCTACTCTACCTGCAGCTTTCGCCTAATCAGTGGGTTGCTACCCCATCCTAGTTCTTCAGGGCCAAATCCTTGATTCTTGTCTTTATCTCATACCCCTCATTCACTCCACAGGGAATTTTCTTGGCTCTACCTTAAAAATATGTCCAGCATCTAACCACTCCTCACCCCCTTCACTGATACTTCTGGACTGAGTGACCATCATTGTTCACTGGATTAAGGCAATAGTCTAACTGGTCTCCTTGCTTCTTCCCTTGTCTCCTTATATGCAGCCACAGAGGGGTGCTTTTAAAATGTAAATCTTACGTGTCACTCCCCTAATCCGAGCAAATCAGGGCCTCTCTGTTTGACTCAGAGTAAAATCCAAAGACCTCTTGATGACCTGAAAGGCCATGTGTTATCTGGCTGCTTATCTCTCTGAATTAATCTCCTTCTTTCTTCATTTTGATTACTCCAGTCCAGTTACGCTGACCTTTTTGCAGTTCCTTGAACATACCAGGCACACACTTTCCTCATAGGGGCCTTTGCACCAGCCGTTCCTTTTACCTGGAATGTCATCCCTTAGATATCTGCATGACAACGTCTCAGATTTTTCAAATCCTTGCTCAAATGTTGCTTTCCCATTCAAACCTTCCCCAAACTGCCTATTTAAAATTTTGATCACCCCACCCCTGCAATCTCATTCTCGACCTGCTTCACTACCCGCCCCCCCCCCCCCACCCCAATATCGCTATCCCTTCTTTATTTCACCTTGATTTTTAGAAGCTATTTTTCTGGGCATAGTGGGGTTTTTCTCTCCCCCCCACTTTAGTATACTTTAAAGTTGTTCCACTTTCTTCTCACTTGCACTGTTTCTGAGGAGAAATCTGCTGTCATCCTTATCTTTGTTCCTCGGTACATAACAGGCCTTTTTTCCTCTGGCTACTCTTAAGATTTTCTCTTTATCTGAGCAATTTGATCATGACATGCATTGGTGTCGTTTTCTTCATGTTTCTTCTGCTAGAGGTTCATTGAACTTCTTGGATCTGTGGGTTTATAGATTTCATCAAGTTTGGAACGTGTTGGGCCATTATTTCTTCAATATTTTTTCTGTCCTCTCTGTATTCTCTTTTTCAGGGATTCCACTTACCTGTATATTAGGCCACCTGAAATTGTTCCACAGCTCACTGATACTCTGTATCTCTCTCTCTCTTTTTGCATTCTTTTTTTCTTTGTGCTTCATTTTGGATAGTTTCTATTGCTATGCCTTCAAGTCTACTAATCTATTTTTCTGCAACATCTAATCTGCTGTTAATTCCATTGATTGTATTTTTAATCTTAGGTATTGTAGTTTCCATCTCTCTAGAAGTTCAGTTTGAATCTTTTTTATATCTTTCACATTTCAACTTTTTGAAAATGTGGAATATACTTACAAGAACGGCCTTAATGTCTTTCTCTGCTAATTCTAACATGTGTGTCAGTTCTGGGTCAGTTTCTATTGATCGATTATTCTCCTCATGATGGGTTGTGTTTTTCTGCTTCTTTCCATGCCTGATAATCTTTTGACTGACTGTGAAACATTGCAGATTTGTGGGTGCTGGATATTTTTTATATCCATATAAATCGTCTTGAGTTTTGTTTTGGTTGCAGTTAAATTATAATACTTGGAAACAGTTTAATCTTTTGGGGTCTTACTTTATAATTTTTAGGTAGGGCTGGAGCAGTGCTCAGTCTAAGGCTAATTATTCCCCACTACTGAGGCAAAGACCTTCCTGAGTACTCTACCCAGTGCCCCATGAATTATGAGTTTTTCCGGTATGACTAGTGGGAGCAGGCTCTATTCTTGGCCTTGTGTGAGTACCAGGCACTGTTCCCTCTAATCCTTTACACTGTTTTTCTCCAGTCCTTTCAGATGGTTCTTTGCCCAGTTTTGTGTAGTTTTCTTATACACACGATCAGTTCTCTGCTGAATACTCAATGGAGCTCCTTTGCAGATCTCTGCAGTTGTCTCTCTGGCAGCTCTCTCCTCCCTGATACTCTGTCCTATGACCTCTAGCTAGCTGCCTTGGTTTCCCTGGCCTCTCAGCTTCATATCCTCTACTCAAGGAGTCTGCCAGGCTCTTCCTCACTCCCCCTTCCTTGTGCCATGGTCTGGAAACTCTCTTTTGACAGTCAGTCAAAAGATTATCAGGCATAAACTGGGGAAATCATAGGACTCATTTCATTTGTTTCCATCTCTCAGGGATCACTATCTTTTGTTACCTTTGGTGCATTGAATTACTTAATATGGCCCTTCTAGCCATAGTCTTTGTGACTCCCACACAGTGATTGGGTGGGACTATGCAGTAAGGTGCTTGTGGTCCACAAGGGGATTAGATAGCTTGCCACTAGTGCAAAAAATATGCATGGTGCATGGAACCCTTGTGGGGGTGGGACCATGCAAATAAGGTGTATGGAACCCTAATGAGGAGATTGGTCAGTTTTACTATTTTACCAGGCTTAAAGGGAGACATGGAGAGAGAATGAGGAGCTGTAGCATGGAAGATGGCTAGAGATGGTGGCGCAACAGTAGCAAGAGTGATAGTGGTACGAGATGGTAGGAACCAGGAGACTGGTGCTAGTCGGCTGCAGTGGGGCTTGCAGACTCATGGACCTAAGAGCTGTAACACTTAACGGAGAAGGCCCTGAGCAGGGCCTGTCGGCAGAAGGCCCTTAGTGGGGCCTAGCAGCAGAGGGTGAGAAGAGCCTGTCCTGATTGGAGAACTGCGTCCTGATATGTTGTTACTTCCAAGTTGATTCTGATCCCGAGTTGTACCCTGTTACTTCCCTAATAAACCACTTAACTGTAAGTATGGTTCATGAGTTCTGTGAGACGATGCAGCGAAATTACCGAACCCAAAGACCAGAGGGAGGGTACTGAGCGGAGGGGGAGTGGTTGATGTTAGAGATGATGGAGTGGTACAGCAATTTGGAAAAGTTGGACATTTAGGACATCTTTAACCTCTGCTTCATAGGAATCAGCTTTGTGCTGATCCTTATAAAATAAATTTGTCATTTATAACTCATGTCTAGTGTCTTGACAACCATTGTTTCACGTATGGTGTCTAGTTTTTTGTTTTCTTTTTTTCAGTTGTTTCAGGTGGAAGGGTAAATCTAGTTTCTTTTAAGCCATCTTTGCCAGAAAAGAAAGTCCCCGCCCTTATCTCTCTTAACATAGTATATTACTTGTTGTGTATTATGTCTATTGTTTATTGTCTATGTCCCTGTTCCCACTCCTTAGAAAATAAGCTCTATGAAGGTGCTGAATGTCAAGCACCTAGAGCAATGCCTGGCACATGGTAGGTGATCAATAGCATATGTTGAATGAATTAATAAAATATTGTCCCAATATACAAATGAGGTTAAATTATATTCCCCAGATCATACTACCAGTTTGTGACAGCTTTGGAATTAAAATTCACACGTCTTGCTCTAAAATACACCGAGATTACATTGCCTTATTCTAATTCCATTAGCTTGAAAATGTTGTAATTCTGACTTGACCCTTGGAATTTCTATGCTAATTTCAGGAGTCCACGGACTGAATGAATGTATACAGCTGAGATCACATTCTTACTAAACGTATTTGTACTAGTTTCTAAAACTACAAAAATCAGAAGTATGAGTTAAACTTATTGAAAATGTAATTTAACCTCAGCTGAGGAGATCAGTGAGCCCAGACTCTTGAAAATAAACAAATCCCCCTCCCAGATCAGTTCTTCCACATTGCATGCAAGTGGGGAATGGGGGTAGGGGAAGAAAATAGGAATGGGAGGAGCCTCAGAAGGGAGCATCTTCCTCTGCTGTTTATTCTCTGCTTCTTAAAAGTACAGGATCAAAATGAACGTCTTCCCATGGAAAGGCAGCTGAGATTTGTGGGTTTGAATAGGAGCTGAGGCAGAACTGTGGACCTTTCTCAATGCCTAAAGGAATGCAAACTCCTACTAAAACTTAAATTATTGATCAGGAAAGATATTTAACTGGTTAGGAAGCATTTATGTTAATTTTCACATATACTTTTGGTATTTGTGTGTCTGTGTATATGTTTGTGTATAGGAAGTTGTCATACTCAGAAGCCAAAAATTGAACAGTATTATGTGCTATTTTAATTGTAACTCGGATGTCAACTGAGACCTCTCTGGCCCTACGAAATTTAGGTAAACTTAATTGAAATCCTCAATTTTCTGTCCTGGCTAGAGTTTTCCTGGGACTGAGAGATTTCCCAGGATGTGAGACCTTCAGTGTTAACACCAGGGAAGTCCTGGAAAAGGGGGGACAAATTGTTCACCCTAAGTTTGGCTGAGTCTAGAGCCCTCCCTACAGTTTTGGCTAATTCCCAGCAGCTTAATTTTTCTGTCTTCTTCTTTGTGACTCCTGTACTCAGGCTTTCTTAATTTCACCCTGGGGTGACCTGCATGCAAAGCTCAGTCCCTTCACAGATTTCCACAAAAGATTCACTTGTATTATGCATTTAATAAGTAAAGCAGCTTTCCAGAAGACTTAAGGGATCGCATATTCCACTGAGAAGCCTTTAACCATTGCGTTGGTTCCTCACCATCCCTCTCTTTCTTCCTCCTCCCTTCAGTCATTGTTGCAATTAGCAAATTTGTTCCCTTGTCTTATCCAGAGCATTTCTGCCCCTCAAAGTCCCTTGTGGTGGTGGGGTCTCAAATTTTACTCCATGTGGGCATACTAAGAAATTTTCCAAAGATGGAGTCTCATCTAAGAGGAATTCTTAATCCAGAATAAATTGTGTGTTTAGCATTACATCGTGAAGAATATTTTATATAAACACACATAAACAAATTTTCCACATGGCTTAGAAATTATTACACTGCCTTCCTTTTCTCTCTTTCCCAAGAACCTATAATATGCATCCCCACTCCCATTTACACAATGCCAGGTTTTTTTTCTTTTCTCCTGGAGCTAACCAGTAGGGGCCAAACTAAGGTAGAGCTTAACTGTCTGCTTGTTTGGGGGACATCATGGAATTTTCCTCAGAGGTGTGTGGCTTGATGCATTAACAACGGTGATAGGATACTGGCTTTTCAAGGGGAATTGTGTGCGCATCTTAAAAACCAAGCGATGCATCTTTCCTAACGGAAGGCATTACAGATTCAAGTCTGACTTGGACCATAATAATGAGAAAGTTGTCAAAGCCATTCATCAGAAAAGCACTAGAGGGAAATCAGGTTAGATAGATGAGAGTTAACACACTTTGGGTGATGTGGAGTCTCCTGGGAAGGATTCTTTCTGCTCCTCCTGAAACTAACACACCTGAGCAAGAGTGGGATCCTGTTTGTGGTGAAGGTCAGAAGTCTCATCTAAATTTCCTTTCCTCTTATTTAGCATGTCTGGACTCGGGGGGAGTCAAGGAATGTTATTTAGACATGAGAAGAGGGAGCCATGGGGAAAGACACACATGGGAGATAAAAGGTGATCCAAGAGAGCATAAAATGTTTAAAAGCTTCCAGAAGTCTGCCCAAGTCCTCACTTGACAAGTAGTGCTTCAGTGACCAGAGAATAATAATGATGTTGATGGCTAACATTTATTGCATGCTTACTATATGCTAGAGACTATGTCAAGTGCACATATGAAAAAGTGTTTGACTTCATTAGTCATCAAGGGAAATGCAAATTGAAACCACAATGGGATAACATTACATACCCAGTAGAATGGCTAAAATGGAAATGTTAGAAAATACCAAGTTGATGAGGATGTGGAGCAACTGAAATCTTATACATTGCTAGTAGGGACTTAAATTGGAACAACCACTTTGGAAAACTGGTTGGCAGTATCTCTGACCTAGAAATTCCTCTTGACCCAGAAATAGCATGCATATGTTCACCAAAAGGTATGCCCAAGAATTTTCATAAAATCACTATTTGTAATATCCCCAAACTGGAAACAACCCAAATGTCCATCAACAGTAGAAGAGATTAATAGATTGTGGTATATTTGCATATGGAATATTATACAGTAATGAGAATGACGAGCTCCAACTACATGCAACACGATGGGTGAATTTAATCTATGAGGTATGGTAGTTGTTCTTATTGCCCCCTGTCATGGTTTGGATTGTGTCCCCCAAAAATATGTGTATCAGTTCAATTTGGCTAGGCCATGATTCCCAGTATTGTGTGATTGTCCACCATTTTGTCATCTGATGTTATTTTCCTATGTATTGTAAATCTATATGACTAGTGTATTAGTTATCTAGTGCTGCTGTAACAGAAATACCACAAGTGGATGGCTTTAACAAACAAATTTATTCTCACAGTGTAGGAGGCTAGAAGTCTGAACTCAGGGTGCCAGCTCCTTGGGAGGTCTTTCTCTCTGTAGGTTCTAGGTCAAGATCCTTGTCATCAATCTTCCACTGGTCTAGGAGCTTCTCAGTGCAGGAACCCCTGGTCCAAAGGACGTGCTCTGCTTCTGGCACTTCTTTCTTGGTGGCATGAGGTCCCCATGTCTCTCTGCTTGCTTCTCTATTTTATATCTCAAAGATTGACTCAAGATACAACTTTAAAAAAAAAATTAGTATTCTCTGCAGCTTCTCAGCTTTAGTATTGGAAGCTACACGATGAAGTGCTCCAGGCAGACTGTGAGCACTGCCCCCTTCTAACAGCCAGAGCTCAGAGGACAGTTGTAGTGGAGAGAGAAAGAGCTACTTCAAAGATGGCAAATTTGTACAATTCCCCAGTGAATTCTGAAACAGGCTTGGGTCTGCACCAGAGTACTCTAATGAGAGTATACTTGGGTATTGCCAACCTGTGGCTGCTCAAGAAGCAGGTGGTAGGCCTTCCTGCATTGCCAAAAGCAGAGGGCTTTAGAGACTCAAGGTTCTTTTGCTTGGATGTGTTGAAGGAGGAGTGAGGAAAGTCAGGAAAGTCGGGGCATTTTTCATATTCCTCATCATTGTAGAGTTTCATCATCTCCAGCCTAAATAATTGCAACAGCTTCATACCTGGCCTTCCTAACTCCAGTCTTTCTCCTCCCTAATCTCTCTTTTTTTTTTTTTAATTGTGCTTTAGGTGAAAGTTTACAGCTCAAGTTAATTTCTCATTCAATAATTTATACACATACTGTTTTGTGACATTGATTGCAGTCTCCACAATGTGATAGCACATTCCCCCTTTCCACCCTGGATTCCCTGTGTCCATTCATTCAGTTCCTGTCCCTTCCTGCCTTCTCATCTTGCTTTTGGGTAGGAGTTGCCCATTTGGTCTCGTGTGTTTGATTGCTCTAAGAAGCACATTCCTCACGTGTGTTATTGTTTGTTTTATAGGCCTGTCTAATCTTTGTCTGAAAAGTGGGCTTCTGGAGTGGTTTCAGTTCTGAGTTAGCAGAGTTTCTGGGGGCCATAGTCTTGGGGGTTCCTCCAGTCACCGTCAGACCAATAAGTCTGGTCTAAGCCATCTTTCTTATAGCTCCCAAGCATACCACACTGTTTAATGTCACCATATTATTGCAAACACTGTGTCCTCTGCCTTCCGCACTTCACCTGGCAAGAGTCTACTTATCATTCAAGGTCCAGTTCAGAAAAGTTCTCCCCTTGGTGTTGCCCTTGTTGACTGCATCCCTAGGTAGAGTTAATTGTTCCTTTCTCAAAACACTTTTTTTTTTGCACATAGTATTCCTGTTCTAACAATGCCCTGATTATTTGCCATCCTGTCTCTAGGGTAGACTGTGAGCTCCTTCTGGGCAGGAGCTGTGGCATATTCATCCTTGTATCCCTAGCATCTAACAGTACCCAGCATGTCAAAGTGCTAAATGCATGTTTGCACAGAGGATTGAGGTATAAGTTTATAGTGTATTTGCAACCCCAGCATCCGTAAACCCATTGCCGTCGAGTGATTCTGACTCATAGCAACCCTGTAGGACAGAGTAGAACTGCCCCATAGGGTTTCCAAGGAGCGGCTGCTGGATTCAAACCACAGACCTTTTGGTTAGCAGCCAAACCCTTAACCACTGCGCCACCAGGCCTCCAACCCCAACACAACCATTGGGAAAAAAAAAACACTCTTCTCAGGCCAGCCTCCCCCTCTTCTCACCCACATATGCTCCCTTCTTGCCATTTCAACATTAGTACCAGAAATTAGCTTTTAAGGAGGAGGCAATGAGTTGCTTCCTCCATCTCAGCCTTCTCATTCAGATTGGTGGTAGGAAGGTGATATAATTATCAATGACATGGTCTAATATACAATGAAGTATTTATGGGTACAGAAAGAGAACCTACTTGTTCTGTATGCCGCCTAGCTCCTATCATGGGCTAAAAAACAAAAAACCAAACCCATTGCCGGCTAGTTGATTCCAACTCATAGTGACCCTATAGGACAGAGTAGAATTCCCACATAGGGTTTCCAAGGCTGTAATCTTTACTGAAGCAGACTGCCACATCTTTCTCCTGAGGAGCAGCTTGTGGGTTCAAACCTCGGATCTGTTGGTTAGCCACTGAGCACTTAACCACTGTGCCACCAGAGCTGTTTTCTTCATGGCTTAGCAGATATCAAAAGCTTTAATAAGCACATTTTTAAAATAGACTATTTTTTAGAAGAGTTTTTAATTTACAGAGAAATTGAGCAGATAGTACAGAAAGCTCCCATATACCTCCTCCCCCTGCACAGTTTTTCCTGTTATTGACATCTTACATTTTTATGGTGCATTTGTTACAATTAATGAACCCCAACATTGTAATATTATTATTAACTAAAGTTTATACCTTATTCAAAGTTCCTTAGTTTTTGCCTATTGTCCTTTTTCTGTTCCAGAATCCCATCCAGGATACCATATTACATTTCATTGTCATGTGTACCTCAGCTTTTCTTAACTGTGATAATTTCTCAGACTTTTCTTGTTTTTGATGCTCTTGACAGTTTTGAGGAGTACTGGTCAAGTTTATTGTGGGATGCTTTTCTATTAGAATTTGTATGATACTTTTCTCATGGTTATACTAGGGTTATGGGGTTTTGGGAGGAAGATCACAAAGGTAAAGTGCCATTTTCAATCATATTAGGGAAATAAGCAAACTATTTAAAATGTAAGAGCATTATCACCCTTCTCTCTTCCTCAAATCTGTGTTCCTGTCTGTATTTTTTATCTCAGTAGCATTATCAGACACACAGTCATGAAGGCTAGAAATAGCATCCACTTTTTCTTCTCCATCTTCCACATCCAACCAGTCAATCCATTTCGAAGATGCTACTGCCCTGATAGCTTTTGTATTTTCTTCCCTTCTCTCATTTACCCTACCTCTAGTTAACCCTGTATTTTATTTTTCTGTAAACTATTATCATCATTTCCTAACTGGACTCCCTGATTCCAATTTCTTTCTTTCTTTTTTGTTTTTATTATGCTTTAAATGAAAGTTTACAGTTAGTTTCTCATACAAAACTTTATATAAACACTGCTATGTAGCCCTAGTTGCACTCGCCATACTGTGACAGCACACTCCTCCTTTCCATCCAGATTTCATATGTCCATTCAACCAGCTCCTGTCCCTTTCTGCCTTCTCATCTCGCCTCCGGACAGGAGCTGCCCATTTGGACTCATGTATCTACTTGAGCTAAGAATCACTCTCTTCACAAGTATCATTTTATGTCTTATAGTCCAGTCTAATCTTTGTCTGAAGAGTTGGCTTCAAGAATGGTTTTAGTTTTGGGCTAACAGAGAGTCTGGGGCCCATGTCTCCAGGGTCCCTCCAGTTTTAGTCAGACCATTAAGTCTGATCTTTTTACTAGAATTTGAGTTCTATACCCCGCTTTTCTCCTGCTCCATTAGGGACTTTCTGTTGTGTTCCCTGTCAGGGTGGTCATTGGTGGTAGCTGGGCACAATCTAGTTCTTCTGGTCTCAGGCTGATGGAGTCTCTGATTTATGTGGCCGTTTTGTCTCTTGGACTAATATTTTCCTTGTGTCTTTGGTGTTCTTCATTCTCCTTTGCTCCAGGTGGTTGGGACCAATTGTTGGATCTTAAATGACTGCTCGCTAGCTTTTAAGACCCCAGATGCCATTCACCAAAGTGGAATGAAGAACAGTTTCTTAATAAACTTTGTTATGCCAGTTGACCTACATGTCCCCTGAAAGCATGGTCCCCAGGCCCCCACCCCCGCTACTCTGCCCCTAGAAGTGTTTGGTTGTACTCAGGAAACTTCTTAGCTTTTGGTTTGGTCCAGTTGTGCTGACTTCCCCTGTAGTGTGTGTTGTCCTTCCCTTCACCTCTCCCTCCCTCCCCACCCTTGTAACCATCAAAGAATGTTTTCTTCTATGTTTAAACCTTTTCTTGAGTTCTTGTAATAGTGGTCTTATACAGTATTTGTCCTGTTGTGACTAATTTCATTCAGCATTCATCATTGTTCTTTATCGTTGCATAGTATTCCATTGTGTGAATATACCATAATTTTCTTATCCATTCATCCATTGGTGGGCATCTAGGTAGTTTCCATCTTTTTGCTATCATAAACAGTGCTACAGTGAACATGGGTGTGCATATATCTATTCCTGTAACGGCTCTTATTTCTCTAGGATATATGCCAAGGAGTGGGATTGCTGGATCATATGGTACTTCTATTTCTAGCTTTTAAAGAAAACGCCAAATCGATTTCTGAAGTGGTGATACCTTTTTACATTCCCACCAACGGTGTGTAAGTGTTCTGGTCTTTCCACAACCTCTCCAACATTTATTATTTTGTGTTTTTTGGATTAATGCTAGCCTTGTTGGGGTGAGATGATATCTCATTGCAGTTTCAATTTGCATTTGTCTAATGGCTAATGATTGTGAGCATTTCCTCGTGTATCTGTTAGCTGCCTGAATGTCTTCTTTGGTGAAGTACCAGTTCATATCCTTTACCCATTTTTTAATTGAGTTATTTGTCTTTTTGTTGTTGAGGTTTTGCAGTATCTTATAGATTTTAGAGGTTAGACTCTGATCAGATTTGTCATAGCCAAAAATTTTTTTCCCAGTCTATAGATTGTCTTTTTACTCTTTTGGTGAAGTCTTCTGGTGAACGTAAGTGTTTGATTTTTAGGAGCTCCCAGTTATCTAGTTTCTCTTGGTGTTTGTGCATTGTTACTTATGGTGTTTATTGTTTTTATACCATGTATTAGGGCTCCTAGCATTGTCCCTAATTTTTCTTCCATGATCTTTATCATTTTAAATTTAGATCTTTGATTCACTTTGAGTTAGTTTTTGTACTTGGTGTGAGGTATGGGTCTTGTTTCAATTTTTTGCGCATGAATATGCAGTATGCCAGCACCATTTGTTAAAGAGACTGTCCTTTCCCCTATTTAATGGACTTTGGGCCTCTGTCAAATATCAGCTGCTCATAGGTGGATGAATTTACATCTGGATTCTCAACTCTGTTCTATTGGTCTGTGTCTCTGTTGTACCAGTAGCAGGGTGTTTTGACAACCGTGACAGTGTAATAGGTTCTAAAATCAGGTAGTGCGAGGTCTCCCACTTTGTTCTTATTCAGTAATGCTTTACTTATCTGGGGCCTCTTCACTTTCCATGTGAAGTTGGTTATTTGTTTCTCCATCTTCTTAAAAAATGCAGTTGGAATCTGGATGGGGATTGCATTGTATCTGTAGATCGCTTTGGGTAGAATTGACATTTTCACAATGTTGAGTCTTCCTATCCATGAGCAAGGTATGTTTTTCTACATATGCAGGTCTCTTTTGGTTTCTTACAGTACTGTCTTGTAGTTTTTATTGTATAGATCTTTTATGTCTCTGGTTAGATTTATTCCCAAGTATTTTATCTTCTTGGGTGCTATTGTAAATGGTATTGATTTGGTGATTTCCTCTTCAAAGTTCTCTTTGTTGATGTAGCAGAATCCAACTGATTTTTGTATGTTTATCTTGTATCCTGAAACTTTGCCAAAATCTTCTCTTCGTTCCAGTAGTTTTCGTGTGGATTCTTTGGGGTTTTCTGAGTATAAGATTATATCATCTGCAAATAAAGATACTTTTACTTTTTCCTTAACAATTTGGATACCTTTTATTTCTTTTTCTAGCCTAATTGCTCTGGCCAGGACCTCCAGCACAATGTTGAAAGAGTGGTGATAAAGGGCATTCTTGTCTGGTTCCCATTCTCAAGGGGAATGCTTTCAGACTCTCTCCATTTAAGATGATGTTGGCTGTTGGCTTCGTATAAATGCCCTTAATTATGTTGAGGAATTTCCCTTCTATTCCTATTTTGCTGAGAGTTTTTAATCATGAATGGATGTTGGACTTTGCCAAATGCCTTTTCTGCATCAATTGATAAGATCATGTGGTTCTTGTCTTTTGTTTAATTTATGTGATGGATAACATTGATTGTTTCTCTGCTGTTGAACCATCCCTGCATACCTGGTATGAATCCCACTTGGTGATCTTGAATTATTTTTTTGATATGTTGTTGAATTCTGTTGGCTAGAATTTTGTTGAGGATTTTTGTGTCTATGTTCATGAGGGATATTGGTCTGTAATTTTCTTTTTTTTCTAGTGTCTTTACCTGTTTTTGCTACCAGGGTTATGATGGCTTCATAGAATGGGTTTGGGAGTATTCCATCTTTTTCTATACTCTGAAATGCCTTTAGTAGTAGTGGTATTAACTCTTCTCTGAAAGTTTGGTAGCATTCTCCAGTGAAACCATCTGGGCCAGAGCTTTTTTAGTTGTTGTTGGGTGTTTTGTAAATACCTTTTCAATCTCTTTTGTTATAGGTTTATTTTGTTGTTCTACCTCTGTTTATGTTACTTTAGGTAGGTAGTGTGTTTCTAGAAATTTGTCCATTTCCTCTAGCTTTTCAAATTTGTTAGAGTACAGTTTTCCATAGTATTCTGTTATGATTCTTTTAATTTCAGTTGAGTCTGTTGTGATATCGCTCATCTCATTTCTTATTCAGGTTATTTGCTTTTGTCAGTTTGACCAACAGTTTATCAATTTTGTTGATCTTTTCAAAGTACCAGCTTTTGGTCTTGCTAACTATTTCAGTTTTTCTATTCTCTATTTCATTTAATTCTTCTCTAATTTTTACTGTTTGCTTTCTTCTGGTGCCCAAGGGCTTCTTTTGCTGCTCTCTTTCTGTTTGTTAGAGTTGTAGTGTTAATGTTTTGATTTTGGCCTTTTCTTCTTTTTGGATATGTGCATTTATTGCTATAAACTGACCTCTGAGCACTACTTTTGCTGTGTTCCAAAGATTCTGGTAGGATGTGTTTTCATTCTTATTTGATTCTATGAATTTCTTTATTCCGTCCTTAATTTCTTTTATAACCCAGTAGTTTTTGAGCAAGGTACTGTTCAGTTTCTGTGTATTTGACTTTTTTCCCTTGCTTTTCCTGTTACTGATTTCTACTTTTATGGCTTGTTCTGCATTTTGCCTGATCTCCTTTCTGATCTCTTGAAGAGTTCTGTATATTAATCTTCTGTGTTCTAACTCCAGTAATTCCAAGAAGTTCTCTTCCTCCAGAAAATTTCTTAATTCTTTGTTTTGAGGGCTTGCTGAAGCCATCATGTTCTGCCTCTTTATGTGATTTGGTATTGACTGTTGTCTCTGAGCCATCAATAAGTTATTATATTTATTTATTTTATGTTTGCTTACTGTGTCCTAGCTTCTTGTTTTCTTTTGATATGCCCAAATAGGCTGCTCGTGTGAGCCAGTTTGATTATTGGCACCTTTGAAGCTCTAATGTCCTGTTACCATGTGGTTAGATCTGTTACTAGGTATGTGAGCCCAGGAATCCATTTGCTTTTCGTGTTTGGATTCAGCTCAGGTGTCCAGGTAGTTGGTCACCAAGTATGTGGTTCAGGCTCTCACCTACAGTCCTAGATGGGTAGGGGTGATTGGTGTAGCACAGGTATCTTGCTGCAGTAGGGGATCACATGCTGAGCAAGGCAGGAGGGTGATGGCTGCCTCTGAGTGTCTGGGAGGAAAGTGTGTCCCTGTTCCCTAGAGCGTGTGTATGGGTGGGTTTTGCAGCCGGACTGTGGGCACCCAGTGCTGTTGGCTGTAATGAGTGGGAGGCACCATTTATTGGGCCCTGCCTTGGGTGGCTAGGTGGTGTGGGTGGAGCCAGCAGCCTTCAGGTCCCTGATGTGGGTAGGTGAGGACCTTGCTTAATGGACAGAGCAGTGTCAAATGTCACAAACCTGCCACTCCACCATATAGCCGACAGTTGAAGTTAGGCTTCAGGTATATATATACCCTGTTGTACTGTGCTAATAAGGGCCTCTGCTGTTGAAATGGGCCCACACAAGTCTATGCAGGGGTGAAAGACATTCAGAGTCCGTAGACCCTTATACCTATGCCTAGGCAAAGGAGCTGTGCCTACCCTAAGTTCCTGGTTTACGGGAGCTGGCAGATTATTTTTTCCTGTTTGTTAATTTGTTCCCTCTCCAAGGCAGAAAGAATGGCTCAGGGCTTGAGAATGGTCCTAATTTCCAGCTGAGGGGATGCAGCAATCACTGAAGCTGGCCCAGGACCTGGTGTGGGGGTGGGGGGGGGCAGGTAAGTGGGAGAGAGGTTTTTCCCAAAGGGGGTGTTTTTTATTCTGTGTGGTAGGTTAGACACATGTACTTAACTTTTGCCGATTGAGTGCCACTTTTCACTGGTTCTGGAGACTTGAGTAGAATCTCCACCACTTGTTCTCTCCTGATATGGAAAAAATGTCCCTAGCGCCGCTGCTTGCCTCACTGCTCTGGCTGAAGGGTACCAGTTCCCGCTGGGTCAAGTCTAGCAACTCGTCACTGCTTCTGAGCCATCTGTCCCTCCCTATGCCACTCAGTCCGATTCCTCAACTTTGCCTTTGATATTCAGGGCCCATAGACTGTCATGTATAATTGAGTCACTTGTTTTTTTGGGTCTTTGTTGTAAGAGGGACCACAGGAAGCATCTGACTACTCTGCCATCTTGGCCCTGCCTCCCGATTCCACTTTCTTATCTCTCCATTTTGTTCTGCCTAATACTGTCATCAATTCCATCTTCAGAAATCTCAGAATGGTTCCCCATCACATACAGAATAATGTTTAAATTTCTTAGCATGGAATTCAAGGCTCTTCTGGTATCTTGACCTCATTTACCATGGTAAATAGTAGTTTTCTTACTCTATGTTTAATGGTTTGTGGAATTTATTTATTTAAAAAAGAAAATAGTGTTTTCTTAAAGTAAATGTTTTCTCCAGAAGAATCAACAAAAATGTGTGTGTGTGTATGTGTGTTTGTGTGTGTGTGTGTAGTGCAGAAATCACTGGGGATGCACATCTGTAGATCATGACTTTAGCTGGGAAAAGCAGCCATCCATAGCTGATGGTTGACTGACATAGCTGATGACTAGACCCTGTACACTTGCTGCATAGTTTGTATCAAGTTAGAAAAGATGAGAGGAAAAAAGAAGATACGGAGAAAATGCATTTGCCCAGAAGTGTAATTATGGTGTTCAACAAAAACTCCACTCATTTTACTTTTTCTTGGCTTGAAACAACAGCATTTATTATCTCAGACTTTCTGTGGGTCAGGAATCCAGGCGTAGCTGAGCTGGGTTCTCTGTGTCAGCATCTCTCACAAGGTTGCCATCAAGGTATCCACTGCTCCACCTATTTTTTTTTTTCTCTTTTTATTTATTTTTTTAAATGTACTTCAGGTGAAGGCTTACAGAACAAATAGTTTCTCATGAAACAGTAGTACACATGTTGTTTTATGACATTGGTTAACAACCCTCTAACTTCTCAACCTTTTTTTTTTTTTTTTTTGGTAAAAATACACATAGCCAAAGATACACCATTTCAAAAATTTCTGCATGCACAGTTCAGTGACATTGACTACGCTCTTCCAATTGTGGTGTTATTCTCACTTAAGATGAAGGCTTACAGAACAAAACAGTTTCTCATTTAACAGTTACTACAAACGTTGCTCTATGACAATGGTTAACAATCTCACAACACATCAACAATATCCTTACTCAACCTTGGGTTCGCTATCACCAGCTTCCTTGTCCCCTTCTGCTTTCTGGCCATTGTCACTGGACTCCTGCACCTCGTTAGTCTCATTTGGTTTTACGGGGCTGTCCACTCCCAGGCTGAACAGTGAACCTCGGAGGTAACTTCACCACTGAGCTAAAAGGGTGTCTGGGGGCCATACTCTTGGGGTTTCTCCAGTCTCCTTTAGGCCAGTAAATCTGGTCTTTTTTTTTTTTTTTTTTTTTTTTAGTTAGAATTATGCTCTACATCCTTCTCCAGCTCTGTTCAGAACCCTCTGTTGTGATCGTGGTCAGTGGTGGTAGCTGGGCACCATCTAGCTGTACTGGACTCAGTCCGGTGGAGGCCTTGGTAGGTGTGGACAATTAGTCCTTCAGACTAATCTTTTCCTTGTATCCTGTTCTGTTCATTCTCCTTTGCTCCCAAAGGGATGAGACCAGTGGAGTATCTTAGATGGCTGCTCAGAGGCTTTAAAGACCCTAGACACTACTCACCAAGGTAGAATGTAGAGCATTGTCTTTATAAGCTGTGTCATGCCAACTGAGCTAGATGTTCCCCAAGACCATGGTCCCCAGAGCCCTCCGCCCAGCTATTCAGTCCCTCAGGGAGTTTGGATGTGTCTATGGGGCTTCCATGACTTTTCCTGGTACAAGTTGTGCTAGTTTCCCCTGTATTGTGTACTGTCTCACCCTTCACCCAAGATACCACTTATCTATTGCCTGTTTAGTATTTCCCCCCCACCCCTCCCATCCCTGGTAACCAACAAAGATTGTTACATTTTGCGTGTGAACTTTTTCATGGGTTTTTTACAATAGAGGTCTCATACAATGTTTGTCCTTTTGTGATTGACTTATTTCACTCAGCATAATCTCCTCCAGTTTCATCCATGTTATGAGATGCTTCACAGATGCATTGTTGTTCTTTCTCGTTGCATAGTACTCCATTGTGTGTGTGTACCATAGTTTGTTTATCCATTCATCTGTTGATGGGCATCTAGGTTGTTTCCATCGTTTTGCTATTGTGAACAATGCTGCCATGAACATAGGTGTGCATATGCCTGTTTGAGTGATGACTCTTATTTCTCTAGGATATATTCCTAGGAGTGGGATTGCTGGATCTTATGGTATTTCTATTTCTAGCATTCTAAGGAAGCGCTATATCATATTCCAAAATGGTTGTATCATTTTGCATTCCCACCAGCAATGCATAAGTGTTCCGATCTCCCCGCAGCACCTCCAGCATTTGTTATTTCCAGTGTTTTTGATTCGTGCCAGTAATGCTGGGGTGAGATGGTATCTCATTGTGGTTTTAATTTGCATTTCTCTAGTGGCTAGTGATCGCAAGCATTTCCTCATGTGTCTGTTGGCCATTTGAATGTCTTCTTTGGTGAAGTGTCTGTTCATTTCCTTTGCCCATTTTTTAATAGGATTATTTGTCTTTTTGTTGTGAAGGTGTTGGATTTTCTTGTAGATTATGGAGATTAGACCTTTGTCTGACTTTTACTGTCCAATAATTTTTTTCCAGTCTGTAGTTTCTCTTTTGACTCTTTTGGTGAAGTCTTTTAAAGAGCATAGGTGTTTGATTTTTAGAAGATCCCAGTTATCTAGTTTATCTATTGGAATTTGTGCGTTCATGCTTATGGTTTGTATACTCTTAATGCCATGTATTAAGGCCTGAAGTGTTGGTCCTATTTTTTCTTCTATGGACTTTATAGTATTAGGCTTTGTATTTAGATCTTTGATCCATTTTTAAGTAGTTTTTGTATATGGTGTGAGGTATGGGTCCTGTTTCATTTTTTTGCAGATGGATATCCAGTTATGCCAGCACCATTTCTTAAAAAGACTGTCTTTTCCCCATTTGATGGACTTTGGGCCCTTGTCGAAGATCAGGTGACCGTAGGTAGCTGGATTTACATCTGGGTTCTCAATTCTGTTCCATTGGTCAATGTATCTGTCGTTGTACCAGTACCATGCTGTTTTGACTATTGTAGCTGTATAGTAGGTTCTGAAGTCAGGTAGTGTGAGTCCTCCAACTTTATTCTTCTTCTTCAGTAGTGCTTTACTTATTCGGGGCTTTTTCATTTCCATATAAAGTTAATGATTAGTTTTTCCATCTCTTTGAAGAATGTTGTTGGTATTTGGATTAGGATTACATTGTATTTGTAAACTGCTTTGGGTAGAATTGTCATTTTCACAATGTTGAGTCTGCCTATCCATGAGCATGGTATGTTTTTCCATTTATGTATATCTCTTTGGGTTTCATGCAGTAGTGTTTTGTAGTTTTCTTTGTATAGGTCTTTTACATCCCTGGTCAGATTTATTCCTAAGTATTTTATCTTTTTAGGGACTATTGAAAATGGTATTGTTTTCCTGATTTCCTTTTCATCATTCTCCTTACTGGTGTATAGGAATCCAACTGATTTTTGAATGTTTATCTTGTATTCTGCTACTCTGCTGAATCTTTCTGTTAGTTCCAGTAGATTTCTCTTGGAGTCTTTAGGGTTTTCTATGTATAGTATCATATCATCTTCAAACAGGGGCAGTTTAACTTCTTCATTACCAATTTGGATGTCCTTTATTTCTTTTTCTTGCCTTATTGCTCTAGCTAGAACTTCCAGTACAATGTTAAATAGGAGTGGTGATAAAGCACATCCTTGTCTTGTTCCTGTTTTCAAGGGGAATGTTTTCAGCGTCTCTCCATTAAGGATGATGTTGGCCGTTGGTTTTGCATAGATGCCCTTTATTATGTTGAGAAATTTCCCTTCTATACCTATTTGATTGAGAGTTTTTATCAGGAATGGGTGTTGGACTTTGTTGAATGCCTTTTCTGCGTCAGTTGAGACGATCATGTGATTCTTTTCTTTCCTTTTATTTATGTGGTGGATTACGTTGATTGATTTTCTAATGTTGAACCATCCTTGCATACCTGGTATGAATCCTACTTGGTCATGGTGTAATTTTTTTTCTATGATGCTGAATTCTATTGGCTAGAATTTTGTTGAGAATTTTTGCATCTATATTCAAGAGAGATATTGGTCTGTAATTTTCTTTTCTCGTGACGTCTTTGCCTGGTTTTAGTATCAGCATTATGCTGGCTTCATAGAAAGAATTTGGAAGTGTTGCTTCCTCTTCTGTGCTCTGAAAAAGCTTGAGTAGAACTGGTACAAGCTCTTCTGTAAATGTTTTGTAGAATTCTCCAGTGAAGCCGTCTGGGCCAGGGCTTTCTTTGGTTGGGAGTTTTTTTTTATTACATTTTCAATCTCTTGTTATGGGTCTGTTCAGATTTTCAACATCACTTTGTTGTAGTTTGGGTAGGCTGTGTGTTTCTAGAAATGTATCCATCTCCTCTAGGTTTTCAAATTTGTTGGAGTATAGTTTTTCATAATATTCTGTTATAATCCTTTTTATTTCAGTAGGGTCTGTTGTAATGTCCCCCATTTCATTTCTTATTTAGGTTATTTGTGTCCTATCCTGTTTTTCTTTTGTCAGTCTGGCCAGTGGTTTGCCGATTTTGTTGATTCTTTCAAAGAACCAGCTTGGTTTTGTTGATTCTTTCTATTGTTTTTCTGTTCTCTATTTTATTTATTTCTGCTCTGATCTTTACTATTTCTTTTCTTCCGGTGGTTGTGGGCTTTTTTTTGCTGTTCTCTTTCTATTTTTTTGAGTTCTGTAGTTAATGTTTTGATTTTGTCTCTTTCTTCTTTTTTGATATGTGCATCTATTGCTATAAATTGTCCTCTGAGGACTGCCTTTGCTGTGTCCCAAAAGTTTTGGTATGATGTATTTTCATTCTCATTTGATTCTAGGAATTTTTTGATTCCATCTCTGATTTCTTCTATTACCCAGTGATGTGTAAGCAGGGTATTATTCAGTTTCGATGTAGTTGATTTTTTTTCCTTGCTCTTTCTAGTGTTAATTTCTACCTTGATGGCATTGTGGTCAGAGAAGATACTTTGAATTATCTCAGCGTTTTGGATCTTGTTGAGGATTGCTCTGTGGCCTAAGTTGTGGTCTATTTTAGAGAACGTTCCATGTGCATTGGAAAAAAATGTGTACTTTGCAGTGGTTGGATGGAGAGTTCTATATATGTCTATGAGGTCAAGTTGACTGATTGATTGTGCCCTGTAGGTCTTCTGTATCTTTGTTGAGTTTCTTTCTAGATGTCCTGTCCTTTAGTGAGAGTGGTGTGTTGAAGTCTCCTACTATTATTGTGGAACTGTCAATTTCTCTTTTCAGTGTTGTTAGAGTTTGCTTTATGTATTTTGGCACCCTGTCATTGGTTGCGTAGATGTTTATTATGGTTATGTCTTCATGATGGATCGTCCCCTTAATCATTATATAGTGTCCTTCTTTGTCTTTTATGATAGATTTTGTTTTAAAGTCTATCTTATCTGAGATTAGAATTGCCACTGCTGCTCTTTTTTGGTAGTTGTTAGCTTGATATATTTTTTTCCAACCTTTGACTTTTAATAAATTCACATCTTTGTTTCTAAGGTGTGTCTCTTGTAGACAGCATATTGATGGATCCTGTTTTCTTATCCATTCTGTGACTCTCCGTCTCTTTATGGGTGCATTGAGTCCATTTACATTCAGTGTAATTATTGATAGATGTGAGGTTGTTGTTGTCATTTTATAGTGTTTTTTTTTGGTGGTGCTGACGTTTTCTTTGTTCTTCTTACCCTCTTGTGCTGAGTTACTTTTGTTTGTGGATTTTTTTTTTTCATTTCTTTTTTTGTAGGTTTTGTTTTTGCTGAGACTTTGTGTTTTTCCTTTTTTTTTTTTTATGAGTATGTTTGTTAACTTTCTTTGTGGTTACCCTGAATTTTACCCTTATCTTTCTAAGTTTGAAGCAGTCTACCATTACTTGGTATCGCCTTGCCTTCCTCTCCTTTTGAACGTACTATATCTATGCCGTTTATTCCCTCTTTTATTGTTTTGATATTGTTGTCATTTATTGATTAACTGCCATGATTCCCTGTTGTATTTCTTTTGGTTTTGGATAGTCCTCGAGAGTTCATTTCCTAGATTGGTATCTGGCTGGTACAATCCTGCGTCCTAGGTTCTGCCTGTGAGCTGAAGCTGTTTGTCCTCAGATCGAAGAACTGCCTTTAATAATTCTTGTAAGTTTTGTTTGACTTTTACATATTCCCTCAATTTCTGTTTATCTGGAAATGTCTTAATTTCACCATCAAATTTGAATAAGAGTTTTGCAGGATATATTATTCTTGGCTAACAATTTTTTTCTTTGAAGATTTTATATGTCATCCCATTGCCTTCTTGCCTGCATGGTTTCTGCCGAATAATCTGAGCTTAGTCTTATTGTTTCTCCTCTGTATGTGACTTCTTGTTTTTCACGAGCTGCTCTCAGGATTCTTTGTTTGTCTTTGGTTTTGGCGAGTGTGAATATGATATGCCTTGGTGATTTTCTTTTGGGGTATCTTCTATATGGGGTTCATTGAGCTTCTTGGATGGCCAGCTTTTCATCTTTCCTGATATTGGCGAAGTTTTCTGTCAGCAGTTCCTCAGTGATCCTATCTGTGTTTTCTGTTTTCTCCCCATGTTCTGGAACTCCAATCACTCAAAAATTTTTGCTTTTGATTGTGTCCCACATAACTCTCAGGTTCTCTTTATTTTTCTTTGTTCTTTTTTCTGGTTTTTCCTCAGACAGAGTTGTATCCAGGTGTTTGTCTTCAGTTCCACTGATCGTGTCTTCCACCATTTCAAATCTGCTTCTCAGCCCTTCTATGACATCGTCCATTTCTGAAATCTTGTTGTTTATCTTTTGGATTTCTAATTGTTGTCTTTGTATAATTTCTAGTTGTGAATTTATTTTGGCATTTTGTTCCTGCATTATTTTCCTGAATTCTTCCAATTTTTTGTCTGTATTTTCAATTAATTTTTCTATTTTTTCCTCATGTTTCTCAGCTTTTTGCCACAGTTCTTGGAGAATTCTGAGTATTAGAGATTTGAATTCCCTATCAGGTAGTTCTAGTGCATTTTCTTCCACAGGAGAGTCATCCGGTGTTTTATTTTAGATGCCTACTGGAACCATCCTGCCCTGTTTTTGTAAATGTTTTGATATTGTCTGCTGTTTTGGGGGCATTCAGTAGTTATTTTTCTCATTTATTGATTGTAGATTTGTTTGTTTCATCCCTTTTTTAAAAAAAATTTTGACTATGTCTGAGAAGGTGGATTGTGTGCTCTTTGTTGTTTGCTCATCTGTGGGCACAATACTTTTCGCCTCCTTCTCCAACTGGCAGGGTCAGTCACTCAGATATGGTACGGCAGGGCAGGTCTAGCTGAAGAGGAGTTACTGGGATGGGTTGTTTGTGGCACTTACTACAGCCACCAGAGCAGGTCAGTAATCAGTGCAGGGCAGGTTCCAGTAGGCCGTGCCTGTGCTGCTTGGTAGTGTGATGTCAAGCACACGGTGCAGGTAGGCAGGATGCAGTGGGGAAATTGTTATGTGTGGAGCTAAGATGGATAAGGGAGAGAGGAGAGAGGAATAGGAGCCAAAAACATACAAACAAACAAAAAAGAATGCTAGGGGAGCTTGCCATTGGAGTGGAGAGATGAGAGACTATGAAATGGAGAAAAACAGAAAGGGGAAGAGGAAGAAAAGAAAAGAATGAATAAGTAAAAATCAGAAAGGTTGAAGAAGCGCAGAGTTCCCAGGGATCCCACTGGTGCAGCTATGAGGTCTGGGGAAGTCGCTCTCAGGTGTTGCAGTACAGCCTGGCTAGAAGGCGTATAGGTATACATCACCAGTTATTCAGGGAACAGAAAGAGAAGGAAGATATAGAGAGATGAGAAACTGAGCAATAAAGAAAGACAAAAGGGAAAAAGAGGAAAAAGAAAACAAAATAAATTTAAAAAAAGAACATGAAAGGACCCCAAAAAAACAGAAAAAAAAAAAAAACCCAAGTAAAAAAGAAATGCCCTCAGAGATCCCTCTGCATGTCTGTGGAAGCCAAAGGGGAGTCTCCTTGCCACACAGCTCCGTCTGGCCAGAAAGGGCTCCCAACTGAAGAAAAGGAAAAGAAAACAAACAAACAATTCAAAACAAACAAATGAACAAAAGCCCCAGGATCCCACCAGTGCGGTAGCCCAGATCGGGAAGCAGCTCCACACTTGAATGGAATTCCGCAGCCCCTCAGGAAGAAGCAAAGATGGCACACAGAGCCAGGTACTCGAGCGTAAGGAGGGGGAGGTGATGAGAGGCAAGCAAGAAATCAAAAGAAGCAGAAACAAACAAAAAAAAAGCAACACTAGCAGCCAAGAGATGGCACTCAGAGAGCCAGCTAGTGCGGGCTGGTGTTTCTGGACAAGAGACTGTGTCTGTGGGAAGCAGAGGGGGCCAAGTGTGGGTGAAGAAGGGTAGAGAATGGGAAAGCATATATCACAAATTACCAGCGCTCTGCAGCCCCTCAGGAAGAAGCAAAGATGGTGCACGGAGCGAGGTACTCGAGCGAAAGGAGGGGGAGGTGTTGAGAGGCAAGGAAGAAGTCAAAAGAAGTGGAAAAAAGCAATACCAGCAGCCAACAAATGGCATTCAGAGAGCCACCCATTCAGGTGTGTGGAATCCAAGCAGCCAGTGTTTCCTGGTTAAGAGATTGTGGCCGCGGGAAGCAGAGGAGGCTGAGTCGGGGTGAAGAGGGGTGGGGGGTGGGAAACATATATCGCAAATTACCAGTTGTAATTACCCCCCACTGGAAGCTCCATGAGGCTGCTTTCTCGTACCCCATGTTTGCTGGTCTCCGAGAGGAGTCCAAGACGGTGGATCCGCGCTGCGTTAGCTGGTAGGGGACCTCTGCATGAATCTCTCCTCGCTCTCCATTCTCTGTCAGTTTTCTCACTCCATTTGGTGCTTGGCTGAGTTCTTTATCTCTTCATTTGATGTTTTAGGGTTTCAGGATTATTGTATTCTCTGTTCGGCTTAGTTTTTTGGATCTTTACTGTGGAGGGACAGTGTGGTGCTTCTGCCTAGAGCGCCATTTTGCAGGAACTCCTGCTCCACCTATTTTTGCACTTTCATCACACTTTCCGAAATACACTGACTGTTACAGATTGAATTGTGTCCCCCTAAAATATGTGTCTATTTGGCTAGGCCATGATTCCCACTAGGTGTGGTTGTCCACTGTTTTGTCATCTGAGGTGATTTTCCTATGTGTTGTAAATCCTACCTCTGTGCTGTTAATGTGGCAGGATTAGAGGCAATTATATTAATGAGGGAGGACTCAATTTACAAAATTAGGTTGTATTGAGTTAATCTCTTTTGAGATACAGAAGTGGGAATTGAGCAGAGAGGAAAGGGACCTCATGCCACCAAGAAAGAAGAGCCAGGAGGGGAGCATGTCCTTTGGACCCGGGATCTCTGCACTGAGCAGCTCCTAGAGCAGGGGAAGATTGACAACAAGGACCTTCCCTCCAGAGCCAATGGAGAGAGAAAGCCCTCCCCAGGAGCTGGCACCCTGAATTCAGACTTGTAGTCTCCTAGACTGTGAGAGAATAAATTTCTGTTTGTTAAAGCCATCCATTTGTGGTATTTCTGTTACAACAGCACTAGAAAACTAAGACATTGACTAAATCTCAACTTGTTCAAACTTTTATAATGCAGATAGCTTCTGTCACACTCCAGGAATGGAATTTAAAAGTAAATTGAGTTCCTTCTTGCATGAAATAGCCAGTTGTCTTTTGTCACAGGACCTGACGTGAGTACATTGTGTTCGATTGTGTAATATGGATGCCCTAAATATTAATGAGCAGAATAAATTGGCTTTCAAATTCCATCTGCCAATTATTCATATCAGTCCACAATCTTCATTATTAAAGTTTAAAAGTACATGAGGAATTTTAGAAATTGTCTTAAGCAGCCTGCTGAAGAGTATAGGAACAGTCTAGATCAGTGACTTTTTTTTACTATATTCAGCCCAGTGCTAGACAAAGAGAAGAGCTAATTAGCGGAGGGAAGACAAGTGTGGAGGACAGGAACTACAGGCTAGAGTACATACAGGCAATAGTTTGGATAGGTCATTGGATTAATTAATCAGAAGACTAATGTGAAAATGTTCATGAATATTGAACATTTAACAGCTCAGTGAAGATGTGCTCTGGGAAAATACAGAGATTGTGCAAAAACAGTTCTGACATAGAAACTGTTTTCATTTCCTCGGCCCCTAAGTATCAAAACTATTTTATGAGAGTGGAACAAGAACTGTTATTCGGGGACAGGAAACATCCACATATCATCTAGTAAAAACAGCAGCTGTACCCAAACCACTGGTGTTTTTACACTCTTTGGGCAACCCATTTATCCATGGTATAGAATGTTTCAGTCTTACATGACTCTTGATAACTCTGGGAGTTAGTGCCATCAGCAGCAGAAGGAAAGACTGTTTTTTAAGGGTTTAAGTGGCATGGTGCAGACATTGACAGACCAAGACAGTTGACAGTTGGTCAGAAATAGGAAGAACACGTGGACCAAACATGCCACGTAAGTCCACTTTACCCATATGGGCTTATGCTTTATGCCCTCATCTTCATTTTGCCTCTCAAGAATTATGCATGTATGCATATGTTGCCAGGTGGAAACCTCATGTTCTTCTTGCCACGACTTGCCTCAGGCGATAAACGAGAGACTGAGGTGGGAGAGTAGAAGGGCACCTTTATTTTGTTGCGCAAGGAAGGGGAACAGTCTGTGCTGCTGCCAAGACTGCTCAGCGAGGGCAAGGGGGGAAGTTTACTTTTAAGGGGTTTACAGGTAGAAAGTTCATACAAGTTACCTCAGCAACATTCTTAATCCTACTACGTAGGCACAATGGGGTTTACATATAACTCCATGCATCACGTGTTCAGAAAATGGTGGTTAAAATCCACCCAGAGACAGGGAAGTTACTATGTATAAGATACTTTAATGAGCTAAAAGGTTATCCTGAATTTCAACATGGCACCTAAACTGGTTTCCAACAATTTCCTCTAATTTTGGGCAGAAGTTAAGAAGAGGGGAACCAGGATTTTAAGGTAAAGTTACAAGGTGTGTGAAGCAAAGTAACCAGGATTTTAGTGTAAAGCTACAGGGTGTGCTAAGCAAGCTGCTTGAGGCAGTGGAATTTCCTCAGCCTGGGGGCCTGTGTCTTACATACACACATATGTGCATGCACACACACACACAGAGCACTATCCACCTATGTATATGTCAACCATGTTCCTTAACTAGGCCCCCAATTTTACCTTCATTAATGGAATATCTAAGGATACTTTGTAATGCCCTTTTTTAATGTATTATCTGTGCTGTGATTACCTTTATTAATGCATGTAACCAGTATTTGATTCAAGAAATAGTCTGTAATATTGCTACTGCCCTATTTTTATTTCTCCTTTTTTTCATTTATATTGGTTAGTCTTATTTTTCTTGAATCCTAACAGAATGTTAGATTTTACCTTGTTAATTACCCACCTGAAGTCATTGCCTTCAGTTTTCAAAGTCATAACCATGTCTAGAGGTCATCAGGTAGGACCAAATCTCATCAGGGTCATCATTGGCTTCCATTAACCCCTCTGATATGTCCATCTGTTTTCCTAATGAGGCCAGGGGCCTGGGGATTCTCCAAAGCCTTTGGATTGGTCTAAAGGGAAGATGAGGGTAATGGGGTGCTTTTAAGTTTGACTTTGTTGTTTCTTCTCAATGTTTAGCTGTTCAGTTTGTGAATGACTACTGGCTCAGTGTCTACCTCAATTTCTAGCCCCCTCCCTTTAAGACTTGGATCCTACATAATTATCACCAACCTGGATAGTGAGTTCATGGACAGCCATGCTCTAATTAGAGTCATTGCAAGGCAAGATTGTCAGGTAAGAGCTTTGCAGTTTACAAAGAAACTTTATAGTTATAACCTCCCTTGAGTTCACAAAACATTTGAAATAGAAAAGGCAAGTATTATTAGACCTGTTTAATAGACTTCAGAACTGATGCTCAGAGAGGTCAAGTGACTTGTCCAGAGTAACTTGGTTGTTAAGTAGCAGAGCAGGTGTTGAAGGTCTAAGGCTCTTTCCATTACATCATGGCCTCTAGGGGAAGGGCCTATTTCTTATTAATCTTTGTATCCCCTATGACTTTTACTGTGCTTGGGACTCAGAAGTACTCAAATAATATTGGTTAGATGAATAAATGAATGAACAAGTGATGTCCTTGATAACCCAGGGCTTCCCCACTGTGCTGTCTATGAAGACCTTAAATCTATCAAAATGTACTTTTGTAAACCAAAACACCACAGAAGATAATTACTGTGATTACTCTTCCTCTAGGGTGAAGGGTACACCAGGGCTCACAGAGCTCCTGTGTTGTGCAGGAGTGTGCCTTCAGAGGACAGAGCACTCCCCCATCGCTGTTGCCTTTGTTCCATCAGGGCAGGTTTGATCCCTTTAACTCAGTTGTGGAGCACGTCTCAGGAAACACATCTTTTTCTCAAGTGGTTTGTTCATGTCCCTATTCCTGATGACTCTCTCCCTAATGACTTTGCTTAACTTTTTTTTTCTGTTAACGAGGGAAGCCTATAACTCTTGGGGCTCCCATTAGATTCCACTTGGAAGACAGACATGGTGCCCAGCATCTTGTGGGACAGGACCGTGTTCAATAAGGTATAAGCAGCTCCATTATTCAGGCTGTTAGAGTCCTCCATGGCCTCAAGAACTTCCTGACCATTAAGTATTATTTAAAGATAAGGAAATGTAGAAGAGGCTGGGCTTTTGATCAGTGAACTACAAATTCCATTCTGAGCTCCTGTCTTAGTTATCTAGTGCTGCTATAACAGAGATACCACAAGTGGGTGGCGTTAAGAAACAAAAATTTATTTTCTCACAGTTTCGGAGGCTAGAAGTCCTAATTCAGGGTGCCCGCTCTAGGGGAGGGCTTTCTGTCTCTGTGGCCTCTGGGAAAGTCCTTGTTCCCTGGTTCCTTGATAATCTTCATATGGTGTGGCATCTGTCTTCCCCCATCTCTGCTTGCTTGTTCAATCTCTTTTATATCTCAAAAGACATTGACTCAAGATTCATTCTACACTAATCCTGCCTCATTAACATAGCAAAGATAGCCCATTCCCAAATGGCATTATAACCACAGGCATAGAGGTTAGGATTTACAACACATTTTTGGGGAACACAATTCAATTCATAATAAAACAAGCAAACAAAAAACAAAACCATTGCCATTGAATCAATTCTGATTCATAGCAACTCTATTGGACAGGGTAGAACTGCCCCATAGGGTTTCCAAGGAGCGGCTGGTGGATTCGAACTACCAACCTTTTGATTAGTAGCCATAGCTCTTAATCACTGTGCCATCAGGGCTCCTAATAGCTTCCCTATTAAATAAATAGCTAGGATTTAGCCAAGTCTTTCATCCTTGCTTTCTTCACTTTTAAGCTGGAACTACTCTCTTGTGCTTTGCATTACTTCTCAAGTGAATTGTAAGGATGACCAACTCCATGATGACAGCTATAAAGGGGATGGAAATATGGATGAATTTCTCAGGAACTGTAGCTATGTCACTATTACTGAGACTGTACCCCTTCGTATTTAGTCCGTCTGGAAGATCCACAACTGAGAATTTTCCTCTCTTTGTCCTTAGTATCTGATTCGGTTGACACAGTCTTGAATACTAGGTGTCTGAGAAATGTGTGCTTGAATGAATGGATGAGTTATTACATATTCCTCTCCATTTCTGCAGTAGGATATTATAATTGTCAGAGCAAAATGTTTTTATTAACTGCCTATCACATCTCGATAGTAATTTTCCTTTACATTTTTTTCTAATTCAGTCTTTTCTCTAATATGGTTGGTATAAATTTGTTTTTTATTATTGATAGTTGCATGTCTGTCTGTACTACTTCACACACATATATTCACTGTTTGTTGTACTGCTACACCTTTGGCCCCTAAAAACACTGGTGTTCTATTTTCATCAAAAAAGGAAAAGAAAGCATAGTGCATTTATACTTGTATAACCTGCATTAGCAAGTATTTTCCTAACAGGAGACAACTTTGATTTTGCCTGGGTATCAGCAAGAACCAACTCCGTATATGTGTGATGTTCAGAATTTTGCACAGACTAGCATCTGGCTCCACCCCTTTTTAAATCTTAGGTCTTCTCTATCACATGCTTCCAGTTCTGGAGCCCTGTGACATTTCCATATTATGAATCAGTCCCTGATCCTGCGTGCTCATGTTTACTGCTCTTTAAATTATGTCTCACAGCCACCAGAGCACAGTAAGTGTATGGTGTCTCCTCTTGACAAGTGTTTCTCTCTGGGTCTCCTCTTGAGCTTAATAACAGGCAGTGTAGTCCTGTGGGCAGTTTCCCTATTTGTATTTTTAAGAAATTCAAAACCATAAAATCTGCTTTTAAATCCTCTTCCAACCTAGACATAGTTTACGCTTTGCTTTAGGGCATGATGTAAGATACATTTCCCCTCACAAGCAATACAATGGTAATTATACATGGCTCCCATAGCTTTTATTCCTAGGACTTCTAAGAGCATTTTAAATGTTTAGCCTGAATTTGATGTCCTGGAGGGAGAAGTCCAGTTCTAAAAATTGAGTAACTATAGGTTATTGATAGAAGAGGGTCCAGGGGAAAAGATGGAATGTTGCAAAGAACTAGATGGTGTTGGGGGAAATGGAAGGTTATGTCATTTTGGGCCAAGTCAGATAGACTTAAGTCTTGCCACCTACTACCTGTGTGCTTTTGGACAAGTCACTTACACTTTCTGAGCCTCAGTTTCTTATTTGTGAAATGAAAAGAAACCTCATGGGGTTGTGAGGATTCTGAGCACAGAAGAATATAGTAAGCCTTTCAGAATTGTTTAGTATCATTTTTTAACTTCTAGAATTTCTCTATCTTCTGGGTCTCTACTAAGCTGATATCTTTGGTGGTTTTAACTTTTTTCCATAATTCAGTCCCATTAGCTATTTTTCAGAGATAACTCTTTTTGATAGCAGGGGCCAGGTCTTAGTCATTTTCTGCTCATAGTGCCTAAATAATAATAATCCCTTCCATTCATTTAGCAGTCTACAATTTTCAAAGTATTTTTCTACGCTATGTTAATCTTTAAAATGACCCTTTAGTAGTGATATCACCCTGTGTTCAGCATACTCCAGCCAACTTGGCTGCCTTTCTGTTCACTCACACCAAGCTTGTGCCCACCAAAGGGCCACTAAACTACTAGTCTCCTTACCTGCAAGGCTTCTCCCTCATGAATGCATGGTTGCCTCTTCCTTGTCATTCAGATCTCTCCATTATGGTCACTTCTTCAGAGCAATATTCTGGCTCATCACCTCAGTCATTCTGTCATATCATCCAGTTTTACCATTTTGATAGCACTTTTCAGTATCTGTTATTTTACTTGTTTATTTATTTATTATCCAACATCTCACCCTAGAATATAAACTTCATGAGAGCGGAAATATTATCTCTCATGCTCACTGCTGTCTCTGTAGGCAGGCGTTCTTAGTGGGAGCAAAACTGGTTCTTGGGGGAGAAAAAAATAAATTACTTTTTTTCTGTACAAAGCACAAACATACATACAGTACATAAACAGGTATACAATATAGCCATGGTATTAATATTTCCTGAAGGGGGGAAATTAGGAAAAAAAAAGTCTAAAACAACTTCTTATGGGGGGTAATAATGAAAAAAAAAACTTTGAAAAACACTGCCTTAGGCTATAAACCAGTGCTGACCATATAGTAGACTCATAAATAACATTTTTTTAAAAATTAATGAATGAATCACACCCTTTAATAGCTGCAGAAACTGAGGTTCAAAGAAGTGAAGTATAGCCTCAGGACATAAAGTTAACAGATGGTAGAACTAGGCCTTCAATTGATGTTTTCTGGGTCTAGTGTTTTTTTACTCTAAACCACTCAGTAAGTGCTCAACACATGCTTTTGAGTTAAAGATATTAGACATTACCACAAAAGGAGACGAAGAAAACTTCTGTGTCGTTTAGAAAATATAAGTTTTCTAAGCGACACAGGAAATGATCTCAGAAAGTCATTCTATTCAGAAGAGTCTATCTAGTCTCCTTCCCTAGGGGGGCGTTTGTGATAGGTTATGCATGGATCATCTGAAAATGGGAGTCAGTTCCATCTTCTGTTCTTGGTAAAATAAGGGTGAAAAGTTGAGCAACGTTTTTAGTGTCTTAGTAGTTGTTTCACAGTATCCCTTGGCCAAAATAAATAGCCAGCAATTCCATTTATTAAATAATAAGGTCCAAATAACTTAGTAAGTATTTATGTCCCAATAACCTAGCACCTATTTGGCACTGCACACTTTCTCAAGCCTTGGAATCAGATCGAACACCACCACTCTCATTTCCTGTTCCATTTCATGGGATACTTGCTTTTTATCACAGCAATTGCTGTAAACCCAGCTTTAGAAAGATATGACATCATCTAAAGAACTACAGTCATCTAATGTTGAAACTCAACTACCTTGAGGTAGTAGTTTGCACAGTTTTTGGCAAATGTTTCTGTTGTTTCCTTGAAATTTTATAATATCTTGAGACACCCCTGTGGGTTTATTGTAGTACCTGGCAGTGCTTCAGTGCATAGTTTGGGAAGATGGCAGTAAATCAAGGCAAGATATAATGCTGGCTTGAGGTAGAGTGCTGGCAAGGGAAACGGAAAGAAGTGGGAATATTTGAAATGAAAGATTAGAGATGGGGGAACTGGTCCAAAAATGTTGTGTTTGTGTCAAAGAAAGAACGATGAGGATATGGAGACAGAGGGAAGAGGTTTAGAAAATGAGATTTGAAACCTGGATGATTGGAGAACTCCCATGTAATAGATAGCTTTTGGGTACCTGTCCAGCCCACTTTCCCTTTCTTGAAAAGGACAACCATCCTGCATACAGGACTGGGCCCTGGTAGCCATATTCACCCTGTGTGACTCATCTCTCTGTTTGAAGTTGATTGGAAAGATGAGGGAAGGGGGTGTCACTTGAGTCAGTCTAAGCTAATCAGATTCTGTCTCCCAAGAATTTGGAATTAAGACTTAGAGATACAGGTAAACTGAGAGGTGAATATGTGGGGGACTGGGATGACTACTTTGTAATTTTTTTTTTTTTACAAAACAGACTGATGCAGGAGAATGCTTTGTAATATTTGAGGAGAGAAATTTGGGCCCACACAGAGAAAAACGAAGAGACAACCTCTGCTTTAGTTCCTTTTAGCTTTCTACTTCTTAGTTCCAGCCTTCCTGGAAGCCTGGCTACCTTCAGGTTCTGAGATTTAATTGAATTCTTCAACAAATTCTCCTATTTGCTTAAGCTGGTTTAAGTGGGTTTTTCTAACTTGAAACCAAGAGCTTTGACTAAGACAAAATAGCACAGTTGGAAGGGTAGGAAAGTTAGTCTCAATCCTGGCAAACCTTCAGTCTTCTTAAATCTGTGATTTATGAAACGTAAGAATCAACAGAAAATTTTGATGGTGGCTGCTCACGAAATGAGGCTGATTAGAAAAAAAAAATTCTATAAAACAGGAAAATGTGGTTATTTCCCTCACGCTCTCAGAATGTGAAGAATTATTCTTATTTTTTCTTAGAATAATCCTGTTCCACACCCTACTGGGAGCACTTGAGAGAACTGTGTTCTATTCTGAGCAATGATTAAGGAGGGCTTTAGCAAACTGAAGGTTGTGCAGTGAAGCATGACAAAGATGCAAGGGACCAGAAATCCTGCCATAGGAGAAACTGTTGAAGAGGCTCAGGAAGTCTGAAAAGCACGACTTGGAGGGCTATGCTGGATGGTTTTTAAATACCCAAAGAACTTTCATGTGAAAGAGGAGTTCGACGTGTTATTGGGAGTTACATTCTGGGTTAATTCAAGAAGTTTCCAAAAATTTCAGTTGTTCAAATATAAAGTGGCCTATCAACTCGATGGCAACTAACAACAATGCCTGATCTGAGGCTTGAGAAGGTGTGGGAAGTAAGCATCCTTAAAAAAAAACAAAACTGTGAGCCCTTGAGGGCAGGGTCTGAGTCTTATTCATGTTGACATACCCAGTGTCTAACATAAAGTCAGTGCTTAGTAGGTCTCAGTCAAAGCTTGATAAATGATAGACTGAATAGCAGGAGTTTGAACAGAGGCTGAGTGACTATTTAGGGGTGATGTCGAAGAGATAGAAGACTGGAACTGAAGTATGGTGATATTAACAATAAACATAGCTTCCATTCATTAAGCCCTTGGTTTATGTTTTTATCTTATTTAATCTTCAACAATCCTGTGCAATAGTTGGCCTTATTTTTCAGAAATGGGAACTGCAGTATAGAGTGGGTAAGTAGCAAACTCCACACAGTTAGTAAGTGGCAGAGCCGGAATCATCTCATGATAAAATCATTGCTCTTGTGTTGAGCAACTACTGTGTTCTAAGTTTTACACACATTACTCTCTAAGACACTTTAGAATGCCAAGTTCATGATTTCTGGGTGTCTGCCTCCCAGGTTCTTGCCCAGGGTCCTCCCCTGCATGGGTCCAATGGACCAAGGCTGCTGAAGTAGATTCGGCAGACTGGCACCCTCAGGGCAGCTGACCTACTTCACCCACTCTGAAGTCTTAACAAGGTTCAGTCTTTGCAGTGTGCTGCTCATTGGCTCAATTATCTGCTCACATCTTAGAACAAAGCCTTGCTCTCATCTCTCCTACCCAACCCAAGTGTAAGGGCTCCTTCCTTAGGAGTCAGGCAGCCCCAGTTAAGAATGGAGAAATCTTCATCTTTTCCACTAGTCTCATTACTTGAGGGGAAATGTAAGTTCATAAAAATGATTCCCAAATTTGATCCACTTTTTAATACTATAATTAGTCTTCAGTGGGATGTCCATTTCCTGCTGAGTGGTTTTTGTGTTTGTTTTTCCTGAAAAGGCCTGCCTATCTGTCTAGCACTGAGAACAGGCTAGTCTTCCACCATTGTGCAGCAGCTGCAGATGGGACCTGGAGGAGCAGAGGCCAAGGTCACTGGCTGCCACTCTTAACGGGGGAGGGAGCACAGGCAGAGGGTTATTGAAGAAAAAAAGCTGGAAGCAAGGAATTTGATGCTAGTCTTAGGTGTGAGGCTGAGGTGCTATGTGGCTTTAGATAATCTATTTTCCTTCCTGTAATAATACGCACCTTAATCTTAAACCTTGTACATTTTCCACTGTTCTGTATACCTCAAGAATAGCACATCTCTGCCTATATTATAGCCTGTCTCCTATTTCTTATGTAACTATCAAGTCAAACAAACATGGTTTGTGGACTGCAGTCATAAAGCAACTTAATTGTCTTCCAGTCTCTCTTAACATTTCCGGTGTGGGGCAAATTGTTCCCCTGCCCCTGGGTGAACTCAGGCAGGTGCCAAGACTTTTATGGGCACTTACAGGTGTCAAAACATGGTCTCAATATAGTTACTAAAATGTCTATCCTAGGTGATAATCAAAGCTCTGAACTTAATTCAAAGTTGTGGTTTCTCTCCTCTTCTGGCTTGGGCCTGCAAACATAGGAAACGTACATTTAGGCAAGGAGAGCATGGTAACCTCCTTCTGTCTTTTCTGTCATCTACTTGGGTTCATTGCAAGCCTCTATACCTGTGCCCCCAGCTGGGCAACTAGTTTCTGGTCCTTTTAGGATTAGAGCAGGGGAGGGGGAAGAGGGAAAAAATAGTAAGAAAGTTGTTACCTATCTATTGCTGCTGTGATCTGGATTCAGCAGATGTTGAAGCTGATATTTTCTGTCTCGTGGGGCACCTTCAAGAGTTTTTTCAGGGAATTTGCCCTCATTGTTGGGAGTCTGTACCCTGCAGTTCTCTTAATGGGGTCAAATGCATCTCCCTTTCTTCTGGTTCCTTGCCTTTCCTTGGCCCCTAGGAGCCTAACAATACCCTCCACTTTCCTTTGCTGAGGTCTTTGTCCCACGGGATTGCCCTTTTAGAAAGGACATAAAATGACCCTGTGCAGTTTCTCTTGAGTGGCCTGTATTTGCTCCATAGAGAACACTCACAATTTTTTTACCTTGATAAATCCCAGGGTGAGAAGTGGGGCAGATTGCTCCTAACCAAGCAATTCTTCCTTTGCTCTGCTGTCTGCTAACTAGCCAGCCCATCTCTTGCCCTTTAGAACTTCCAGGTAGAAGTCAGACACAATCCCACTATGCTCACTAAACTGCAGGGGTCATATATTAAACTTGTCTAGTGGTCCCCTTAAAGCCACTTTCCTGTCACCGGAGGCTAGGAGGTGGGATTCACATCTCAGCACTCTTTGGAGAAGTCCTCTCTGAAAATGCTCTTGAGAATCCTTTCTAATCTTCTACTCCTGACATTCTTGTTCACTCAGTGTGTGAAAGGTTTAAGAATTGTCTAACTTGTTTTCTTTATAAATTGTTGGTCTACTTCCTCTACTTGAAATTTGTTATCTATTGTGCCTAAACTGAAATGTCTGTTTTAACATCTATAATAGGATATCACCTGTTTTTCCAACTAGTATTATGCTCCAAAAAGACTACTACTGTCCAATAAAAATATGATGCAAGCCACATAGGTAACTTAAAATTTTCTAGTAGCCAGATTAAAAAACAAAAAAAGAAACAGGTGAAATTAATTTTAATAATGTGTTTTATTTAACCTACCATATCCAGAATATTATTTCAACATGAAATCAATATTTAAAAATTATTGATATTTTACTTTTTTTTGCATAAGTCTTTGCAATTCAGAATTTAGTTTACATTTACCTACATTCCAGTTTGGACCAACTATATAATCAAGTGCTCAATGGCCACAGGTTACCTTAATGGACAGCACAGCAGTAGACTATAGCTGTACTACAATATTGGTGTCTGTCTTGTTCATTGCTCTATGCCACAGTGCATGGCATATAGTAGGCATTAGATATTTGTGGAATTGAACTAGAATATAAATTCAATGAAAACACGAAGAAATTATCAAGAGAATTGTTCACTTACAGTGTAAATTCAGTTCCACACATAATTAGTTTGCCAGCATAGTTTGTAATTCATTTATTCCACAGCATTTAAACTTCATGAAGGTGGAAGTGTCTTTGTATTGCTCATCACTGTATCCCCAGACTCTCTCACAGTTCCTGGTATTATTATATGGAAAGTCATTCATTCAACAGATATTTTAGTGCCCATGTGGTGCCAGTTACCATTTTAGGTGCTGGAGGTACAGTGGTGAATAGCACAGACACAGCCTCTGTCCTCAGGAGCTGACAGACAAAAAAGAGTAACAAGAGCTATGAAGAAAATAAATGGGGTGATGTGATTGGGCATGATTGGTGGCATAGTAGCATGGGAGTAGGGATGACAAGTAGGCAGTCCTAGGAAGAACCAGGGGAAGGGCAATCTCATGGTGCATTACCACAGTCCTACAAGCTCTCCCTGTTTCTGCCACATCTGCTTTTCAGTTTCTCTGACATTTCAGATTCATTTCTGCCTTTAATCGTGCTGTTTCCTTTGCCTGGGTGTCTCTCTCCTTTGCTCTTCTATAGCTGGTGTCTTTGCAGGTGTCTGCTCAAATGCCATCTCCTCATAAAGGCCTTCCCTGATCACCTCTATCTACAGGACTCATTGCCGCAGTCACTCTCCATCATATCACCACGTTTTGTTTATCATCACAATCTGAAATGATCCTGCTCATTAATCTGTTTTCTCCCACACCAGAAGGAAAGCTCTAAGAAAGCAAGAGATTCTGTCTTGACAATTGCTATCTTTCAGTGCCTCGGAAAGTGCCTTTATGACAAATGTATGTCCCATAATTATTGATCAATAGATATTTATTAAATGAATGAATGAAGGTCAAAAAGTTAAAATCATTGGGAGCTGTCTCAAGGCATGATTTGAATAAACCCACAGTCTAAATGAAGTCTGGGAAGAACTGTAGTACATTTGTCTGCAGTCTTTGAGAAGGAAGATGGGGTTAATGCATATGGAAGTTATTTTATTGGACTCTCTTGGACATCTGGCAACCTGGGTTCTGATTCTAGCTCCTTTGAGAATTTACAGCTATAGGCCATCTTGCTGGATAAATAAACAAATTTTTGAATATAACTGAAGGAGGTTCATGGACCACCTGAAGAGGTCAAAGGACCCCGGGTAAAAAAAAATCTCTGTAGAAATGGAGATTCTCCACAGCAACACGGGAGGCAAGTGTTAAATGAGATAATGCTTGGAGCGCCTTTAAACAACTAGGACAGGTGCCTGGTAAAGAGTGGCACTGGGGAAAGAGGGTGTCCGAAGAATTCCTGGAAACCAAATTCTCTCCCACCATTGCACAGCGGTTGGCAAGGACGCTTCCTTCTCCAATCATCGCCCAGCTTGCTAGGCTGTGCTGCGCTTCGTGGTTGCTGTGGCAACGGATGACAACAGGTCTAGGACCCCGTCGCGCCAGAGGTGTGCCGGCGGAGTGGAGCCGGGTAGGGAGCTCCTCGGCGGTGGCGTCTGTGAGTTGGACGCGAGATCGTGGCGGGAACGGGGCGCAGAATTGACCCGGGGCTTGGGGGAGTGAACTGGAGTAGGAAGTCCTCGCAGTGATAATGGGGGGACGGGGCAAAGTGCGAGGGGCATGGGGACTGGCCGGGCCGTCCTCTCACGTTTATGTCCTTTGTCTTGGGAAAGACTCTTAGGGGGCTCTCCAGTTTTTGTAGACCCCTCCCCTCCCCCACCTCCCCCTAGCCCCTTCTCCCCATTCGCGTTAAAGTAGCTGGACCTCCGATTTCCGTCCTTGGGATTCCAAGGCCTGAGGTAGCAAGGGACAGGGTCGGTTTGAAGGACCGAAGAGCTGGATGTTCATCTTGGTTCTGACTTCTAATTAGTTAGCACTGAGGCCTTGGGCAAATCATTTTCCTTATTTCCTCACAAGGAAAATGGAGTGTCATGTCCCCTCAGTCTCCCCACTAACACCTCCACCCCCGCATCTTTGATATAACCAAATGTGTGACAAATACATTCTCAGATGTACTTTGCCCTTACTATCTTATTTCATCCCCAAAGCCGCCCTGTGAGGTGACTCCAATGGTAGACCGCTTTTATAGTTGAGCAGTCGGGGCTCCGAAACTGCCCATGATTAGGGCTAGTGAGTGGCCGTTTGTGACTTTTAACCAACACCAATGCCAGTACACAGTATCCTGTCCTCCATGCGCATGCACCTGTTTACCTTGGGTTTCTTGTTCACTGTCTCTACTGGGGGGCCCTGGTGGCGCGCAGTGGTTAAGCATTTGGCTGCTAACCAAAAGTCGGCAGCTCTAATCCCCCACTCGCTGCTTGGAAACCCTATGGGGCAGTTCTGCTCTGTCTTATAGGGTCACTGTAAGTCGGATTTGACTCCAAGGCAATGGGTTGGTTTCTACTGGGTCTTTTTCATTTCAAAATATTTCAAGAAGTGTGTATTTTGTCAAGGTCATTCCTTTCTGCTCTCCTTTTCTTTTCCCCTTAAAGTGATTGAGTCCTACCTCACGTCTAGTACTAACCTAGGTGTTTTGCATGCATTAAAAAAAGTAAGATATAATCTGTGCTCTTGATGAGCTTATATAGTGGAGTCACCTCTTACCCATGCTAGATTCAGAAATCAGTGCTTAAGGTGAAAGTTGAACACAATCAAAAATACCCCCTGAAAAATCCCTTAAATCACCCATAAGCAATCCAGTTCAGAAATTGAACCACTGAAATGCTTTCATTCTGGCAATACTTAAGCAAATTTTTCTAACTTACTGACTTTTCCTATTCATCATCATAAGTTGGTACATTAAAAAAAAAAAAAAAAAGAACACCAAACCCATTGCCAGCAAGTCAATTCCTACTCATGGCAACCTTATAAGGCAGAGTAGAACTGCCCCATAGGGTTTCCAAGGAGCAGCTGGTGGACTCGAACTGCTGACCTTTTGATTAGCAGTCGATGTCTTAACCACTGCACCACCAGGGCTCCAAGTTAGTACACAGAAGGATAAAATGATCAGTTCTTCTCTTTGTTCCTCTAAATTTTGTTGTTACACCCACTTAATACTTTAAGTTCTCTCTTGAGAATGTTGAGGAGGCTAAGGCTCTTTACTTCTTTGTCAGTGGTGGTTGGGTAAATCCTTAGACGTTATTCATGCACACTTGCCATGGTTTCCGCAGTCTTCATGGACTGACTGTTCCAGCATTGTTGTAACTGACTGTGGCACCAGCATTTTCAGGACTCTCATTTCACCCTCATTCTACCTGCCTACTGAGTTGGAGTGACAGTCATCCAAACTATTTATAAAGTTATTTTTCCAGCTTTTGACTTAGCTAAATATATGTATGTATATAGTTGAAATATCATCATCCCCATTAATGCAACTCTTGGAGACTTATTGTAAAGTATGACAAACTGACAGACGCGTGGGGGTGTGTCTTAGTTATCTAGTGCTTCTGTAACAGAAATACCACAAGCTGATGGATTCAACAAACAGAAGTTTATTCTCTCACAGTCTAGCAGGCTAGAAGTCCAAATTTGGGGTGTCAGCTACAGGGGAAGGCTTTCTCTTTGTTGGCTCTGGAGGAAGGTGCTTGTCATTAATCTTCCCTGGGTCTAGGAGCTTCTCAGTGCAGGAACCTCAGGTCCAAAGGACGCCCTTTGCTGCTGGCATTGCTTTCCTGGTAGTATGAGGTCCCCAAGTCTCTCTGCTCGAGTCTCTTTTATATCTCACAAGAGAGTGGCTCAAGACACAATCCAATCTTGTAGATTGAGTCATGCCTCATTAACATAACTACCACTAATCCCACCTCATTAACATCATAGAGATAGGATTTACAACGCATGGGAAAATCACATCAAATGACAAAATGGTGGACAATCACAATACTGGGAATCATGGCATAGCCAAGCTGACAGATATTTTTGGGGGACACAATTCAATCCATGACAGGGTGTAAAGATTGAACTTACCCTAAATGCTCATCAACCCTTGACATTATTAGTCTTTTATAATTTTATCTTTCTGATGGGAAAATAATGGTTATTATTTTTTAAAATTTGCATTTCCCTGATTACTAGTGATGCAGAGCCATTTATGTTTATTGGCTATAGATAATTCCTATTCTATGAATTGCTATCTTTTATCTTTGCCCATTTTTTAATTCATGGTGTGTGTGTATGTGTGCATTGATTTGTTACTTTTTGTACTGATTTGTTGGAACACTGTATATACAGTGGATATTAATACTTACTAATATGCTGAAACATAATTGAAATTAATATTTTATCCCAGTAGCTCCCAGCTATTTTTAAAGTAAGCTTTATTGACATACATTTTATATACAGTAAGATTCTCCCCTTTTAAGTGTACAGTTCCATGATTTTTGAAAAATATATACAGCCATATAACCACCACCAATATTCTATAACTATAGAATATTTTCATTAGCTAAAAAAATTCCCTTTTCCCTGGCCGTAGCCAATCCTCTTCCCCTACCTCCAGCCCCTGGCAACCAATGATTTGATTTCTGTCTCTACAGTTTTAGTTTTTCCAGAATATCATGTAAATGGAATCATAAACTATGTAGCTCTTTTTGTCTGGCTTGTTTTGTTTAGCATATTGCTTTTGGAATTTATCCATGTTGGTGCATGAATAGTTTATGCCTCTCTATTGCTGAGTAAATGCTCAGCTGGTAACCAGAAGGTTGGTGATTCGAACCTACCCAATGGCTCCATGGGAGAAAGACCTGGCGATCTGCTTCCATAAAGATTACAGCCACGAAAACCCTATGGAGCAGTCCCTATGAGTCAGAATCGACTCAGCAGCACCCAACGACAATAAATATTCAACTGAATAGATTTACCACAACTATACAAAGGTATTTGACTGTGTGGATTATAACAAATTATGGATAACATTGCGAAGAATGGGAATTCCAGATTGTGCTCATGAAGAACCTGTACGTAGACCAAGAGGCAGTCGTTCAGCTAGAACAAGAGGACCCTGCGTGGTTGAAAGTCAGGGAAGCTGTACATCGGGGTTGTATCCTTTCACCATACTTATTCAATCTGTATGCTGAGCAAATAATCTGAGAAGCTGAACTATATGAAGAACTCAGCATCAGGATTGGAGGAAGATTCATTAACAACCTGTGATATGCAGATGACACAACCTTGCTTGTTGAAAGTGGAGAGGACTTGAAACACTTATGATGAAGATCAAAGACTACAGCCTTCAGTATGGATTGCACCTCAACATAAAGAAAACAAAAATCCTCACAGCTGGGCCAATAAGCAACATCATAATAAACAGAGAAAAGATTGACATTGTCAAGGATTTCATTTTACTTGGATCCACCCTGTGGAAGCAGCAGTCAGGAAATCAAACGACCTATTGCATTGGACAAATCTGCTGCAAAAGACCTCTTTAAAGTGTTGAAAAGCAAAGATGTCACTCTGAGGACTAAGGTGCACCTGACCCAAGCCATGATATTTTCAGTTGCCTCATATGCATGCAAAAGCTGAACTATGAGTAAAGAAGATGGAAGAAATGATGCCTTTAAATTATGATGTTGGTGAAGAATATTAAACATACCATGGACTGCCAGCAAAACGAACAAGTCTGTCTTGGAAGAAGTACAGCCAGAGTGTTCCTTGGAAGGGAGGATGGTGAGACCTTGTCTCACATACTTTGGACGTGTTATCAGGAGGGAACAGGGTCCCTGGAGAAGGACATCATGCTTGGTAAGGTAGAAAGTCAGTGAAGAAGAGGAAGACCCTCAATAAGATGGATTGAGACAGTGGCTGCAACAGTGGGCTCCAACATAGCAACAGTTGTGAGGATGGTGCAGGACTGGGCCGTGTTTCTTACTGCTGTACATACGGTCGCTATGAGTCAGTATCGACTTAAAGGTGCCTAACAACAACAGCCACAACTTTGTTTATCCATTCAGCAGCTGATGGACATTTGGGTTGCTTCTAGTTTTTAGTGATTATGAATAAATAAAGCTACTATAAACAGTCACATACAGGTTTTTATATGGACATATGTTATCATTTCTCTTGGGTAAATACCTTGGAGTGGGATTGCTAGCTTATATAACTGTATTTTTAATTTTATAGGAAACTGGCAAACTTTCCCAAAGTGACTGTACCATTTTGCTTTACTATCAACATAGTATGAGAATTTCACTTGCTCTGCATCCTTTCCAGCAGGGGACAGTTTTGAATTTTAGCCATTCCTGTAGGTGTATAGTGGTGTCTTATTCTGATTTTAATTTGCATTTCCCTAATGACTAGTGATTTTGAACCTCTTTTACTGTGCTAATTTGTCATCTGTATCTCTTCTGTGGTGAAGTTCCTAATTAGATATTTTTCCCATATCTTACTTGGTTGTCTGTTAAGTTTTAAGAGGTTTTTTTTTTGGTTTGTTTGTTTTGTTTTGTTTTTAAATATACTCTGGACACAAGTCCTTCATTAGATATTTGGTTTACTCATATTTTCTACCAGTCTGTGGCTTGTCTTTTCATTTTATTAATGGTGTCTTTTGAAGCTAGAAGTTTTTAAAATTTTGATGAAGTCCAATTTATCATTTCTTTCTTTCTTTTTTTTTAATGGATTCTGTTTTGGTGTGATCTCTGACTCTTTGCCTAACCCTAGGCAATACAGATTTTCTCCTGTGTTTTCTTCTAGAAGTTTAGGTATCATATTTAGGTCTCTGATAAATTTTGAATTAATTTTTATATATGGTGTCAAGCAAGGGTCCAGGTGTGTTTTTTTCATATGGATGTCCCATTGTTTCAAACCCATTAGATGAAAAGACTACCCTCTTTATTAGGTTGTCCATATCTAAAAATTATCCTGCTATAGTTTGGATTGGGATTACATTGAATTCATACATCAATTTGGGGAAAATTGACCCCTTAACAATATCGAGTCTTCAAATTCATGAATACAAATCTTTCCCTTTATAGGTCTTCTCTACTTTCTCTCAGCAACGTTTTGTAGTTTTAAGTATATAAATTTTGTGCATTTTTGTTAGCAGTTTACTAAGTAACGGTTTTTGATGCTGTTGTATATGATAGTTTTTTAAATCTCAGTTTCCAGTTATTCATTGCTAGTATATAGAAATGCAATTGAGTTTTATATACAGACCTTGTATGTTGCAACTTCGATAAACTTACTTTATTAATTCTAGTAGCTTTTTTTTTTTTTTTTGTAGTTTCTTTGAGGTTTTCTATGTAGATAATCATATTGGTGAATAAAGACAGTTTTTGTTTTTTCCTTTCTAGTCGAAGTGCTTTTTATTTCTTTTTCTTGCCTTTTGCACTAGCTAAGACCTCCAGTACAATGTTGAATAGAAACGGTGAGAGTGGACATCTTTGCCTTTCTCCCTGTCATCTTAGGGGAAAGCATTCAGTCTTTCACTATTAACTACAATGTTATTTCACTCTGCCTTTCTCATTTACCCCAGAGCTTCCCATGATGTCAGCCTCCACAATTCTCAGCAAGTTGTCCATAGTGAAAGCTGGGCATGGTTTTCTACACACGTGTCTTTCATGCCAGATTTCACAACTATCAAAAGATCTGCTGGTTTCTCACTCATCTTAGAAGTCCCTGTGCCTATACCAAGCTCTGTCCTCTCCAGCATCAACAAATGCCCCCAGAGAGGAAAAGAACCAGTGATCTCAACTCACGGAGGATGAGCTCTTCCCCTCCTGGTTTTTGTTCTTAGTCCATGTTTCTTCTATAGCTCTTCCATGTCTTTAAAAAATATGACTTGTAATTTATCCATTTTTTCTAGTAGCTGAAGCAGGTACAAGGGCCCACTGCTATCAACTATATTCTACTTAGGACTGGAAGTTCCATTCACAGACTTTTTTATTTTAATCATTTTAATTTTCATTTCTGGAAATTCTCTTTGGTTCTTTTTCTACTGTATGTTTTTGGTGGTTCTTGCTCATGGTGCCTTTTCCAGTCTCTTAATTTGCTTGCTTAGTTTGACTGTGAACTGCTTATCTTCTTTGCAGAATTATTTGTGAGAAGTTCTTTGATGACTAAAATGAAGGTGCACTCCTCCAGAGAGCATTTGCCTTTGCTTCTGCCAGGTACCTAGGGGGACTGCGTGCCCAGGTTCACTTTAGAGTAAAATCACAACTTGAGAGTTTTGGAGCTCATAGGTCATGTGAATTTGGCTTGCATATCTATGAAGATCAGCTTGTGGTTCTGACTTCTCAGGTACTTTTTGTTTTTTTTTACCTTTCTCCTCTGTTCAGTGCCAAGGAAACATCCCTTGCATTCAGCTAGCGATGCAGGGGGGATGGGATGAGAAGATAGGGTGGGTTTGTTGTTGGTTCATTCTTACCTTGAAGGTATATACTTTGAGGCTGAGTCTTCTATTGGCCTCCTCACCTCATGTAGGCCCTAGGCTTTGTTGCCTTTTCCCCAAGCCCTGCAAGGCAGCCACAACCAGAGCTCAGGGTACCCTGGTTTAGCAAATGATCTAGGAGCAAAAGCAGTTTCAGTGCTCCACTAACCTCTTTGGGTTCCTGTTTTCAGTTAGGTTTTTGCCAGGCAATTCCTCACTGTCTTATTAGCTTGCTGCTGCTTTTAAGAGGATTTAAAAAAAAAAAAATTTTTTTTTAACTAGCACTTTTAGTTGTTTTCAGCGGGAGGGTTGGTTCAAATAAACTGTTGTTAGTTACCGTCTAGTTGCTTCAGACTCATGGTGACCCCGTCCATGTGTGCAAAGTAGAAATGTGTTCCACTGGGTTTTCAAGGCTATGACCTTTCAGAAGCATATCGCCTGGTCTTTCTTTCTTTTTTTTTTTTAACTCTTGAAATTCAGAACTTTATTTAGAAACCGTTTAAAGTAGAAAAAACCCTGTCAAGAAAGACCAGGTGAAAAATGAGTTCCCAATAAACTGGAATTTTAGGGCAACAAAAGTCTAAAATTGCCTGGCCTGTCTTTCAAGGCACCTCTGGGTGGGTTTGAACCACCAGGCTTTCAGCTAGTAGTCGAGCGCTTAACTGTTTGTGCCACTCAGGGACTGCTCTAAATAAACTAGCCTGTCATATGTTGGAAAACAATGTATTACTTTTTTAATCTTAATTTTTAGTATAATAGTGATACATATTCCTTGTAAAAATTCAAATACTTTAGAAGTATAAAAATGAAAGAATCCTCGTTACTCCCCTCTCCCAACCCGGTTTCCTAGAGGTAACCACTCCTTATAATCTGTACATTGCTTTGGATAAATCTTATAATGGAATTTGGACCATTGACTGTATACATTTGTGATGAGGATAGAAAAATTCTGTTTACCAAATGCAAACTGAAGAATGTATATGTTCAGACTCCCGTCCCGTTGCCATCAAGTTGATTCTGACTCATGGTGACCCCATGTGTTATAGCACAGAACTACTCCTGAGGGTTTTCTTGGCTATACTGTTTACTGAAGCAGATCGCCAGGCCTTTCTTCTGTAGCACTGGTGGGTGGGTTCCAACTGCCAACCTTTGGATGTCTAAAAAGCTCTTCAGAAAAATGGTACTTGTAAGGAGAGGCAAATTTAGAATTTTTCTGGGGAAGGCACAGTGATACCTCTGACTTTTGTGTTAAAACAATTCATGCAAGTACAGAGTAGAGGAAAGTTATTATCTGTTATTAATTAGTGATATAGTTTCAAAGGCTTCAAGAATATATTTTGAGAATTTTTCTCCACTTCAGCAGCAAAAAAATTTAGAATACAAAAACTTATCAAATTTGACAGAAACTCATACATCCTATTGTTATTACAACTATAGTTTAATTTATACCTATTTGGGATCTGTGTAAAATAGGAAATCTTGACCTGGGGTGTGTAGACCTTCAAATTTTATGTTCATGTTCATTTTTTGGGGGGACAGTGTTTATAACCTTCATTAGATTCTCAGTGGGACTCAGACCACAGATGTTAAAGACTACTGGTTTAGAATGAGCACATTTCAGAATGTAGTAGACTGCAATAAGCTGTATCTCAACTGCCATGATTTAAAGTAAAGAAGCAGCCCTCGTCCTGAGAGCAGACTCTTCCTCCCAGATGATTTTTCCCTAGAGATGTTTTCTCATTGACACTGCAGAGGAGCTGCAGTGTTAAGCCATTAGCATTTGGCTACTTTCATACAAAATGCCATGTGAGGATGGGGGCTTGAAATAAGGCAAAAATAATTGTAGGGCCATGGATGGAAGGATTTCAGGTCGGGGTGAGAAGGATAAGTGAGCAACAGATGTATCGCAAAATGTCTCATGCAGTTTAATTTGAGAAACTGCAGCCAGTCTTCCCATTTCTTTGAGGATTTAAAGTACTTTCATTCTCTGATTTTTTACTTTTAACGGTCCTAGTTATCCCCTGAGGTGGTAAGGAAGGAGAATGGGCTTTAATCTAATGCTCTGTGCTTCACTGCAGGACTTGTCAGAAAGTATATCATTAACATGGTAATCTTCATCTTAAAAATGCATACCAAAAAGTCAACTTGATTGACGTTAAAGAAAAATTAGTGTGAAATGGCTAAGAAAGAAATCACTTGTAGTTTCACTGGCAGTTCATAAATCCTTTGTATTTTTTAAATGATATTTGCTTACTTTAATAGGCTGTCTAGAATGTCCTGCATGTAAGGTTGCCCTAATAACATTATGATCTGACTGCATCTGTGTCTGTTTTTATTTCTTTAAACTACTGTTGTGAGCCCAAGTTAAACAACTTTGCCTAATTCTATGTTCTGTACAACTATGTTGTTGATACTTGTTTTTATTATAAACAATCCACCCAAGTTTGCAGCAGTGGCTGTGAAAAATCCCTAATTAAAATAAATTTCAAGGTTAAACTATTTTTATTCATGCCTGAAAACAATTACCAATACTTGTGGCTTTTAAAATAATAACAATGTGGTAAGCATATTTCAAAACTAGGGACGCAGAAATTTATGTTTATGAAAGCCAAAAGATTAGTCTTGCAATACTTTGGAATGTTCCTGGTAATTAATTATAGGTGATGTGTATTATATTAAACCTCAAATATTTTGGTGGGAAGTAGGAAAAAAAAGGGGCCTTAGATGTTTCGGTTTTTATATAATCCCTGCCACTCTCAGAGGGAATTAAGTTTTAATAAAAAGAAATAACAGGAGGGATGTAATCTGAGAATACTGATTAATAACTCTAGTTCTACCAGAATGATTTTCTGTTATAAATGGTAGGTTGTCAGTTGCTAAATCATGAAATATTGCAGAAGGAAAAGGCAGCCCACTCTTTCACAATATGGCTTATTATGTTAAAATTGTTAGGGATAGGGAAGTTTTGTGCTTGTTAATCATTTGTGTTTTTACATCGCTATTGGTAATTACAATTAAACAGATGGTTCCTAAAAAGATAGTGTGTTCTTAGCAATTAGAACCATATCAAGCAGCTTTTCCTCCTCCCCAACATACAATTAAGCTGAATAGAATCACATAACCCTGTGGATTCTTCTGGGGAAAGTTCTGTGGAGATCCAAGTAGATTAGTATTCTGTTCCCCAGCCCTATCATCTTGACCCCTGCCAGACTGGGAGCTTTGCAGCTGGCAGAGCACTGCCAAACATGGCTTTTCTGAAGTAGTTACCCCTTCTCTGCTCTCTGACCAAATCTTATTCTTGCCATACAGGAGTTAGTAGAACGTGTTCTAAAGTCAGATCTTGGGAACGACCTCCAACAACCATGGGCTGTATAGTATCTAGTATTTTATATATATATATATACACAATTGTCATCGAGTCAATTTCTACTCATAGCGACTCTGGGACAGAATAAAACTGCCCCATAGGGTTTCCAAAGCTATAAATCTTTATGAAAGCAGACTGCCACATCTTTCTCCCTTGGAGCAGCTGGTAGGTTTGAACAGCCAGCCTTGGTTAGCAGCCAAGTGCTTAATCACTGTGCCTCCAGGGCTCCTTGTATCTATCTAGTATAGCTTCCTAAATTCATGGGGCCCAGGTACCATAAGAAATTGCTTAAGCATGCAGGAAAATTAGTCTTTTTCTTTTTTTCTTACTCAGAAATACTAATGTTGACATGCTTGCTTGTGAAAAACGCAAATTCTTTCATTTCATCTTAGGATTTTAATTTAAAGAATATAAAATTTACTTTGGGTTCTAGGGAAACCAAATTCTCACTTTAATTAGTTTGATTCCTCTTACAGCAAGTTAACTTTAGGGGATTTTTTCAACAAGGATTCAGTACCCCAAGAAATATTTCACCACTGAAGTATGGCCTTGTGGCTAAAGGTCCCTGTCTTGAACCAGATTGCAGCAGTGTTAATGGCTGTCCCCAAAGAAATGGAGTTTGAGCCTGTGGTGGTATGTTCACAGATACAAACTTGGAAATAAGTGTTTTGTTTGTGGGAGCATAAATAGGCCCAAGTTTACTTTCAATGATTTTAGGTACAGGCTTTTGTGCCCACAAGTAAGCAGTTATTTGCTGGTGCAATTAACCATCTGCACTTTATTATGAGGGTGCAGCTGGCTAATTATGCTCAGAGCCCTAGGGCAGGTTAAACTTCTCATCTGCATGAGAGCTGTATTTGCACAAAGGACACTGACCTTTAAAAAATAGTCCTTAAAAAGATTAGCCTGAAGGACTAATTGTCCACAGCTACCAAGGCCTCCATCGGACTGAGTCCAGTACAGCTGGATGGTGCCCGGCTACCACCACTGACTTCTCTGACCAGGATCACAACAGAGGGTTCTGGGCAGAGCTGGAGAAGGATGTAGAGCATAATTCTAACTCACAAAAAAAAGACCAGATTTACTGGCCTAAAGGAGACTGGAGAAACCTCGAGAGTATGGCCCCCAGACACCCTTTTAGCTCAGCGGTGAAGTTACTTCCGAGGTTCACTGTTCTGCCTGGGAGTGGATAGCCCCGTAAAACCAAAAGAGACTAACGAGGTACAGGAGTCCAGTGACAAGGGCCAGAAGGCAGAAGGGGACAAGGAAGCTGGTGATAGGGAACCCAAGGTTGAGTAAGGATATTGTTGATGTATTGTGAGATTGTTAACCATTGTCATAGGGCAACATTTGTAGTAACTGTTAAATGAGAAACTATTTTGTTCTGTAAGCCTTCATCTTAAGTAAGGATAACAGCACAATTGGAAGAGCGTAGTCAATGTTACTGAACTGTGTATGTAGAAATTTTTGAAATGGTGTATCTTTAGCTATGTGTATTTTCACCAAAAAAAAAGGTTGAGAAGTTAAGTTAGAGGGTTAATATGCTGTGGGGTTGTTAACCAATGTCATAAAACAACATGTGTACTACTGTTTCATGAGAAACTATTTGTTCTGTAAGCCTTCACCTGAAGTACGATAAAATATATATATATATATATATAGTCCTTAAATGTAACCAGTTCAGCTTGAGGTCACCAATTTTTGTTTATTTATTTGGTCCAAAAATGAAATTTATATATGGGTAATGATATTTTTATTTGGGTAAGGTAATTAATACAGAACAGTAGGACAGACTTCCAGCTTAGTTTAAATTATTTTGGTTCCTCATTTTGGAAAAGTGCTACATCAATATGGATGTACATGTTTTCATGAACTTGTCTGCATGACATCTTGGAGCATCACTGAGACTTAAAATGAGGTGAATTTGTGTATTAGCCATATCAGTATAGATCATTTTCAGCAATATAGTTGTACATTATTCTGGTGTGAATAGATCATTTGAAAGAACAACAGAACACTGGAGAAGAAAATTGTAATATATTTTAGTGTTGGTCTAGTTCATAATTAATGCTAATTCATTGGCTATTAAGCATCATCTAATTGGAGACTTACAAGCTTCATAGCTACCTACCGCTATTATTTCATGTGCCACATCTGTAAACCTGTTGACTGTAAAACTCTTTGTAGGATAAGACTTGAGACAAAAGGCAAGGGTTGTCTAGCCCATACTTAAACTGGAAGGCAGTAGGCTGCCTTTGGCTTTTCCTAGAGACCACTCCCTGGGCAGAAGCCTTAACTTCCCACAGGATCTGGACTTGGTCAGGGCTTCCCAAACCAGGGCACCTATTTGAAAATATCAGTGCGCAAGACCCACCAAAGAACTACTGAACCAGAATCTCTGGAGTGATCCAGGGTGGGTGATCCCGAGGTACAGCTAACCTTGGGAATCACTAGATTACATAATTTTTAAGATGCTTTCTAAATTTTAAGAAATGTTTAATTTTTAACTCTCCTTAGTACTTTAAATGTGAAATATGACATACATACAGGTAAGTGTATGAAGCACATGTTTTGTGAAATGGTACATAATATATATATGGTACTAATATAGTTTTACCATTTTATATATATTTCTAAAAAATACAGTTTAATTTATCCTATGTTTGAACCTTGTGTAAATTGAATCAGATTGTGTGTATTCATGTCTTTTTTTTTCTTTTTGGTCTGATTGTAGAACACTTTCATTGATTTATGGTATTACATTATATGAATACAACAATTTATTTATCCTGTATACTGTTGATAAAAACATAGGCTACTTCTCATATTTTAATAATATGAATAACGTTACTATGATGAGTTTTGTTCATGTATCTGTAGTACATATATGCATTTGTCTGGAGTATATACTGGAGTTGGACTGCTGGACCATAGGATATACATAATTTAAAATTTACTAGATAATGCAAAATTGTTTTCTAAAGTAGTTGTACCAAGTTACAATCCCACCAAAAGTTTATAAGATTTCCCATCATAATACATACTAGCCAGTATTTAGTATTTTCAGACCCAGCTTTTGCTTATCTGTACATGTGTAGTGGATCTCATTGTGATTTTAATTGCATTTCACTGATTTTTGATAAGGTTGAACATATTACACATATTTATTGGCCATTTGGATATTCACTTCTAAAGTGCCAGCTCAAATCTTTCACTTGTTTTTTTTTTTTTTTTTCCTATTGGGTTGTCTTTTTTTTCATATTGCTTTATAGTTCTTTAAATATTCTAGGTACTAGAGTTTTGTTGGTTATGCATTGCAATATCATTTCCCATTCTGAGACTTGTCTTTTCACTCTGTTCCATGATGTTTTTTGATAAAACTTAATTTTAACCTTACTTAATGTTAATTCCTGATTTTCATGTGGTCAGAGACCTCTATCTTTTTTTCCTCCAGTCAGTGTTTCTTGTGTTTGTTTAAGAAACCCTTGTGTATCCTCCCTTTAATGAAAATATTATCCTGTATCATTTTCTAAAAGCTTTATTATTTTGCCTTTTACACTTAGGTTTGAATTTTACCTGGAATTCTGCCTGTGTATGATGTAAGGTAGGAATTGAGTCCCTTTTTTTCCTTATATGGATATCTACTTGTCCCAGCATCACTTATTGAAAAATCCATCATTTTCTTACTGCTCTGCAGTTTCACCTGAGTCATAAAGCAAGTATCCATATATCTGTAGGTCTCTTTCAGCTCCTTTAGTCATTTGTCCATACTGTGCCAGTACCACAACACACACACACACACACACACACACACACACACACACACACACTTTTAATTATGGACTTTATATTTACAAAAATAGGGAGAAAATGATAATAAAGTTCCATATACTCACCACCCAACTTCAACAATTTTGCCATTCTGGTTTTATCAGTTCTCTCTCTTTCCCTTTATCCCTTTTGAACTTTTACTCGGGCCTTTTATAGTAAGCTCCAAATAGCCTATCTTTTTTACAGATAAGGATTTTTAAATTATTAAAATTTCATAGGTGTTGTTATGTTGTTAGGTGCTGTTGAGTTAAGTTCGAACTCATACCAACCCTACGTACAACAGAACAAAATACTGCGCCATCCTCACAATCGTTGCTACATTTGAGCCCATTGTCGCAGCCACTGTGTCAGTCCATCTCATTGAGCGTCTTCCTCTTTTCTGCTGACCCTCTACTTTACCAAGCATGATGACCTTCTCCAGGGACTGGGCCCTCCTGATACCATGTCCAAAGTACATGAGACGAAGTCTCGCCATCCTCGTTTCTGAGGAGCATTCTGGCTGTACTTCTTCTAAAACAGATAGGTTCATTCTTCTGGCAGTCCATGGTATATTTAATGTTCTTTGCCAACACCATAATTCAAAGGCATCAATTCTTCTTTGGTCTTCCTTATTCATTGTCCAGCTTTTGCATGCATATAAGGTGATTGAAAATACCATGGCTTGGGTCAGGTGCACCTTAGTCCTCCAGGTGACATCTTTGCTTTTTAATACTTTAAAGAGGTTTTTTGTAGCAGATTTGCCCAGTGCAGTATGTTGTTTGATTTCTTGACCGCTGCTTCCGTGGGGTTGATTATGGATTCAAGTAAAATGAAATCCTTGACGACTTCAATCTTTTCTCTGTTTATCATGATGTTGCTTATTGGTCCAGTTGTGAGGATTTTTGTTTTCTTCATGTTGAGATGTAATCCATACTGAAGGCTGTGGTCTTTGATCTTCATCAGTAAGTGCTTCAAATCCTCTTCGCTTTCAGCAAGCAAGGTTCTGTTTATCTGCATATTGCAGGTTGTTAGTGAGTCTTACTCCAATCCTGATGCTGCGTTCTTCTTCATACAGCCCAGCTTCTCAGATTATTCACTCAGCATACAGGTTGAATAAGTATGGTGAAAGGATACAACCCTGACGCACACCTATCCTGACTTTAAACCTTGCAGTATTCCCTTGTTCTGTTTGAACAACTCTTGGTCTATGTACAGGTTCCTCATGAACATAATTAAGTGTTCTGGAGTTCCCATTCTTCACAATGTTATCCATAATTTATTATGATCCACAGTTGAATGCCTTCACATAGTCAATAAAACACAGATAAACATCTTTCTGGTATTCTCTGCTTTCAGCCAAGATCCATCTGACATCAGCAATGATATCCCTCATTCCACGTCCTCTTCTGAATCCAGCTTGAATTTCTGACAGTTCCCTGTCAATGTACACCTACAAAATTAAAAATAATTTTTAGTATCTAATGCAGCCATGTCTCATTTTTCTTGATTGTTTCCAAAATGTTCTTGTTGTTTTTAGTGTTCTTGGTTTGTTCAAATCAGGATCCAAAAAAAAGCTCCATAAATTGTATTTGGTTGGTATTTTCCTAAACCACTCTTTCTCTCTCTCTCTAGCTTATGGAAAATTCCAAACATACACAAAAGTAGAGAGACTAGTATATTCCTATGTGCCTATCATCTACCTTCAACAGTTAAAATGTAAGGAAATGACCCCAACTTCTTAGGAATTTTTTTTCTCTCTTTTTTCTTTTTCTTCTCTTCCTCTGCTCAGTACCATGGCAGGTTTGTACTACAGCTTCCTGGGGGTATGACGGAGTAGCCAGTCTGACTTTTGAGTCCTAGCCTATGGTGGAGAGGATCTCTTATTATATTTCCCATCTCAGACAGCCTGTAATCTTTGACTTCTATCCCCTTGACCAGCAAGGCCACCAAGGACAAGGCCCACCATTTCCTGGATAGCAGATGCCCGAAGGACAAAGTGACTATGGTGTTCTAGTGCTTTGCTTACTTCTCTGGTGCTTGGTTTCCTTAGGCTTTGGTCTGGTGATGGCTTACTAGCTGGACAACTCTTTAGTGCTTTTAAGGAGATTTAAAATTGTTTCACCTAGAGCTTTTTGTTATGTTCACATGGGTGGTTGATCCAAGTAACCATTATCTACCATTGCTGGAAATCGAAGTCCTCCTCTCTTTAATTTTAGAGAAAATTGTATTGTGGTTCTTATTAGAGACATGGGCTAGATACAGATATTTTTCATATTTTTAATGGGAATAGATCTGACTAAGGCCTGTGAAAGCAACACACTAAGAATTTCCTAGGCAATATTTACCAACGTGATACCTGAAAGAAGGAAAATAGCCCTGTTATATGCCAGACAGCTTAAGTACAGTGTTATACTATGTAACCAGTTTCTGTCATTGGTTTTCATTACTGAATTCTGTTATGACAGCCATCCAATATGAATTAAAAGAATCAGATTTGACATTTTAATAAAAGTTGGACATGCATTTAATAAGTAGTTGCTAGTGAGGATGTACAAACCAGGGATCAGTGCTGAAAGCACTCAGTTGAGAAGGATCAGACTAGCTTGTTATTTCCTTGCTTCTGAGATTGCCACATTCCTAATGACTGAAGACGATTGATGAAAGCGCTAGTCCCTTTCTTCACTGATGTCAGTTGGAGCCATGGAAGGGTCAATGAGTAAATGCAAGTTTGCTCTGGTGTGTATGACTGGCTTTATTAACCTCGGTACAAATGAATAGTCTACAAATTATATGTAAGTACAAAATTCATAAACTTATTCTCTCCTGTAGGGTCAGTATGTGTTGGAAACAACGCAACAGCAATGGGTTTGTGTGTTTGGTTTTGGTTTTATTTTAACATAAATGTGGTATTTTCAACTTGCTTGGAAATAGTAACTCACACCATTGACCAGTGGTTATTTGTAAATATTCCTAGTAAACTCCAGGAATCAAGAAACAAATTTCAGGTAAATGTATGATTCCTAAAAATATAACAATTCTCTCATAACAGAGAGTGCTAGGTTTCAAGTGACAGAGATTTGTTTCAATACGGCTTAGTCAAAATAAGGGATTTATTAGTCCAGTTAGTTAGGAAACTGGGATGGTTCACAGGATGAAAATGAGCCAGAAACACCATGAACTCAAAGATTAGAACTGCTCTCAGTGACACTGTAATTCACTCATATTCATCTTTCTTCCCCCTTGCCATCCATCCATGCAACCATACATCCTGCTCACATTTCTGCTTTTATCTTCTTGGCTTTGTTCTGCAGAAAGCCTTCTCTGTGTGGTGGGGTAGATGACTGCTAATAGCTATAAATTCATTTTTTGTTCCAGTGAGTCCAAAGAACTTCTCTTTCTGATGTCCATCTATCATTCAAGGGAAGGATTCTGATTGGCATTATTAGGATTACATACTCATCCCAAGACCAATCAGAGCATTGGAGAATAGGGTATTATGAATGGCCAGGTCTGCCTACCCCTTCTGGCCAGGGCAATGTATTCTTAACAGAAGAAACAGAATGGGGGGAAGGGGAGGGGAGGGGGCAGGAAATTATACTGGAAGTTATAAGAAATCCTTTAGCGCGTATATTGTTAAAAAGGGTTAAAAGCTGTTAAAAAGTATTCCTAATGAGAATGTAAGATAAATGGGTTTGAGAAAATGATTCACTAAACTCATTATAGGCTTATGAGAAGATATTTTCTCATGTTAGAAACTTCTGTAGATTCAAAGAATCAATATAGCTCACTAGAGGAAAGGAAAATTGAATTAGGGATTGTTGCAAGTGTTAGAGAAAGAAATTAATATATCCACGAATTTCCTCTGCTTAGATTTCTTCCACAAAGAAGTCATTGAGAAGTGGTAGACTGCAGCTTATATCTTTTTTTGCTGAACTAGTGGGAGGGGCCCATTATATCTATTGTTTATGTTAAAATGAACAAGCTCTCGTTAATTTGATGGCAGGAACCAAAGGAAGGAATTTTAGTTTCAATTTCTCTTCTTTGCCAACATGCAGTATGCATTTGTTTATAAATTTGCTGCAATGGAAACTATTTGAATTACTTTGCATATTAAAATAGACTACCTTGAGTGATGTGAGTGTGTGTGTGTACTGAAGCAAATTCTCTAAATGGACATTCATCATGTCTAATAGCTGTAGAAGCCAAAGGCATTCTCACTGTTGTGTTACTGCAAGCCTACCTGTCTTTCAGAATCTGGTGGTGACAGTCAATGGCATATAAAATGGAAGGTATTATAGTTTAGTAAGGCAAACATGGCTTTAAAATAGCTTGTTTGCCATGTTTAAATTAGCATGTTTGACAACCTGAACAAGATCATCAAAAACTGCTTTGGTGAACTATGTTCTGTATGGCTACTCAAGTTATTCATACTATGGCAATGTTGCTAGGTGCTGTAGAGTCAGTGCTGACTCATAGCGACCCCATGTACAACAGAACAAAACACTGCCCGATCCTGTGCCATCCTCACAATTGTTGCTATGTTTGAGCCCATTGTTGCAGCCACTGTGTCACGCCATCTCATTGAGCGTCTTCGTCTTTTCCGCCGACCCTCTACTTTACCAAGCATGATGCCCTTCTCCAGGGACTGGGCCCTCCTGATAACATGTCCAAAGTATGTGAGATGAAGTCTCACCATCATCATTAGCTGGTCTGCATTCTTTTCTCCACCTTTCAGAGTCTTCTTTTATTTGTTATCTACCTATCATCTGTCTATCTATCTATCTATAGTGTCCATGGTTTTTAGCTGTACTTAATCAGGAAAAATATGAAAAAGCATGTCTATTCCATTTTATCAGTAGTGGAAATTTCTTGCCAGTCCTTTAAATTGATTTTGTGTAGTAATTTTTTTTAATTATGAAAACTTTTAAACCTGCACAAAAGTAGAGAAAATAGTATAATTCAGCTTCAACAGTTACCAACTGTGATGGTTAAGGTTGTGTGTCAGTTTGATTCTCAGTAGTTTGGCAGTTATGTAATGAAGTAATTTGTCAGTTATATAATAATATAGTCATTCTCTGTTTTGTGGTCTGATGTAATCATCCTCCATTTTGTGATCTGATGTGAGCAATCAATTGAAAAGGGCATTTCCTTTGGCATGCAGCCTGCATCCAATATATATGGATGTTCAGGCAAAGCTCACTCACTTGCTCTGGATCCTGCATCTGGCTTATCATCATCTGACTACCAGTTCTTGGGACTGGAACTAATGGCCTGCCATATAGCCACCAATCTTGGGATTCATCAGCCTCTGCAGCCTGTGAGTCAGCAGCCTGCCATTTTACCTTCCATTCTTGGATTCATTAGCCCCTACAGCTATGTGAGTCAGGAGAAATCTCCAGCCAGACACCTGACCCATGGACTTGGGACTTGCCAGCCTCTACAACCATGTGAGCTGTTTCCTTCAGATAAATCCCTCTCTCTCTCACTCTCTCTCTCTCTCTCTCTCTCTCTCTCTCTCTCTCTCTATATATATATATGCACTTCACTGGTTTTGCTTCTCTAGAGAACCTAGCCTAAGACACCAATATTCTCCCATTCTTGTTTCATCTACCCTCGCCCCCAATTTTTTTATTGTAGTATTTTAAAGCAAATATCAGACATACTGTCTCTTTACCTATAAGTACTTCACTAAGTATCTCTAACAGATGAGAACTTTCTTTAAAAAATTATACTCACAGTATCATTATCATGCACATCAGAATGAATGATTATTTTATATCAATTCAAACAAGGTCCATACTTGTATTGATTGGTATATCTTAAGAGACTATTGTAATTAATTATAATTTTCTCTTTCTCATGCTATTTATTAGTCAACTAGGTCATTGTCCTGTAACATTTCCCAGATTTTGGTTTGGCTGAATTGTATTGTTACAGAGTACAGTCATCCCTCAGTATCATGGGGGTTTGGTTCCAGGACCCCTGTGCATACCAAAAGCCATGGATGCTCAAGTCCCTTATATAAAATGGTGTAGTATTTGCATATAACCTATGCACATCTTCCTATATACTTTAAACCATCTCTAGATTACTTATAATACCTAATACAATGTAAATGCTATGTAAATAATTGTTATACGGTATTGTTTAGGGAATAATGACAAGAAAAAAAGTCTGTACATGTTCAGTACAGATGCAGCCATCGTAGGCCTGACTACATAGTACACATCAGACATAATGTGAACAATGCTCAAACAACAAGTGCTGGAGGGAGACTGAGGATCTGTGAGATGGCGGGAGGCTGCAGCAGGATATGCCTACACATCATTTCATTCACGTGGATTCAGCGTAGTGCTTCGCGTGCAGGAGATTCAAGTTTTGCTTTTGGAACTTTCTGGAATTTTTTTTTCCTAATATTTTCGAATCTGCAGCTGTGGAACCTGTGGATATGGAGGGCCAACGGTGTACATGTTCCTCCATTCCATTTATCTCCTGCAACCTGGCTGGTAGGTCTAGAGGCTTAATTAGATTTAGGTTCAGATTTTTGGTAACAATACTATAGTTGGTGCTATGTACTGCATCACATGCCAGGAGGCATATAATGCCTGTTTTTTACTTTTTCAGTGTTGTTAATATTGATTTAAAGGGCTCAGGTATTGTCAGCCTGATTGAGCCATTATAAATTTCCCAATTAATGTTTTACCTAATTATTTTAGCATTGATGATCCTTTGTTTCATTAAGAGCTGCAGAAAGGAATTATTTTTCTGTCATTTCTTTTGCATTTATCAGCTGAAATTCTTCTATGAAAAATAACTTTCCCTTATCAACTATTTGGTTAGCTACAATGCAGTTCGTGTAAGAAAAAAGGGCAGGATAAATGGTCAATTTTTTTTATTATTTCCAAAATCATTAGACTGGTACACCAGCAATTTCCAAATGTGACCAGTGTTTTTTTTTTTAATCATCTGAACTCAGATTTAAAAAAAAAATCTATTGCAGACTGTTTTTCTCTTCTTTCTTCTTTTTTTTCTTTAATGTTAAAATTGTTCCGTCTTTGGTGAATGGAAATTCCTTCAAACTGCTTCTGGGTCCTTCAGGCACATCCCAGTAGCCTTTGATAACTTCCTTGTTCTATGGTTTGATAGAATGTTCCAGGTTCATCTTATGCATTTCCTGCCCCAGACCTCAAACTACTCATTTCTCCTAGGAGCCTTGGTTCTTTTTAGTAGTGAATGGTATTTGGAGACTGTAATATAGGTGCCTGGACTGTTATTGCTACTGGACTTCAATTGCTTCTGGGCTCTTTTAGTGGGTAGAGCTAGGATATAGGTTATTTTAAAAAATAATAATAATCATGAGGTCACACTCATATTTTCAATTTATATTTAAGATTATAGGATTTAATATAAGAACTACTTTGTTTTTTAATTTTATTTACTTTGTTGTTTTTGTTGAGAATATACACAACAAAACATACACCAATGCAACATTTCTACATGTACAATTTAGTGACATTATTTTCTCCAAGTTGTGCAACCATTCTCATCCTTCTTCTCTGAGTTGTCCCTTCCCCATTAACACAAACTCACTGCCCCCTAAGGTTCCTTTCTTTCAAGTTGGTGTTGCCAATTTGATCCCATAAAGATAGTTCTTAAGAGAACATAGTGCTCAAGGCAGAGAGTTTTTCTTAGTTAAGCTAAACTGTTGTTTGGTTTTAAGAAGACTTTAGGGGATGTTTTTGGTTTAAGGTTTGAAGATTATCTCAGGACAATAGTTTTGGGCATTCATCCAGCCTCCGTGGCTCTAGCAAGTCTGGAGTCCATGAGAGTTTGAAATTCTATTCCACATTTCCAGCTTTTTTGATCAGGATGCTTCTATACAATCTTTCATCAAAATGTTCGGTAATGGAGGGGCTTCTGGGCAACATGGCACTGTAGGCAGAGGCACCAAGCTGTCCTTCCACAGCAAAGATCCAAAAAACTAAGCCAAACAGAGAGAACGGCAATCCTGAAACCCTGAGCATCAAATGAAGAGATAAAGAACTCAGCCAAGCACCGAATGGAATAAGAAACTGACAGAGAACAGAGAGTGAGGAGAGATACATGCAGAGGTCCCCTATCAGCTAATGCAGCATAGATCCACCATCTTGGACTCCTATCAGAGACCAGCAAATGAGGGTATGAGAAAGCAGCTTCACGGAGCTTCCAGCAACAGACAAAACAACCGGTAACCAGCGATATACACTTTCCCACCTCCCACCCTTCTTCACCCCCTCTCGGCCTCCTCTGCTTCCTATGGCCACAGTCTTTTGGCTGGGAAGCACCGGCTTCACCCCAGTGTAGCTTGGATTCCACCCACCTGCACTGGCTGGCTCCCTAACTGGCTGGCTCCCTAAGTGCCATTTCTTGGCTGCTGGTGTTGCTTTTTTCTGCTCTTTAGATTTCTTTCTTACCTCTCACTACCTCTCCTTCCTTTCTCTCAAATACCTGGATCTGTGTGTTATCTTTGCTTCTTCCTGAAAGGCTGTGAAATGCCACTCGAATGTGAGACTGCTTCCCGGCCCACGCTGCGATGCTGGTGGGACCCCCAGGGCTTTCTTTTTGTTTCTTTGTTTGCTCTGATTTGTTCTGTTTTGATTTGTTTGTTTGTTTTCTTTTTCTTTTCTTGGCTTGGGAGCCCCTTCTAGTGGGCAGTACAATGCGGCTTGGAAGCTACTCCCTTACTCTGCGCACCTGCACGGGGACATCCCTAGGGGCATTTCTTTCTTCTTGTTTTTTTTTTTTTTTTTCAGTTTTGTTTTTGGTATTTTTTGTTTCTTTGTTTTGTTTTCTTCTCTCTCTTATTCCCTTTTTGTCTTTCTTCATTTCCAGTCTCTCGATTAATTCATTTTTTCTTTTACGCTTTTTAAAAAGTTGTTTTTTCCCCATTTTTAAGTCTCTCCTCTCTCCACTCCAATAGAAATCTTCCTTAGCAATCTTTTTTGTTTATGTGTATGTTTTTGGCTTCTGTCCCTCTCTCCTCTCTCTCATCTTTCCCATACCCATCTTAGCTCCACACATCACAATCTACCCCCTCCTTCCTGCCTACATGTACCGTGTGTTGAACATCACACTCCCAAGCAGCACAGGCACGGCCTACTGGAACCTGCCCTGCACTGATTCCCGGTCCGCACTGTTAGCCCTGGTACGTGCCACAAAAAAAACCCATCCCAGCAACTTCCCTTCAGCTGGACCTGACCTGCTGTACCATACATGAGTGACTGACCATGCCCATTAGAGAAGGAGGTGAAAAGTATCATACCCACAGACGAGCAAACAACAAAGAATGCACGGCCCGCCTGCCCAGACATAACCAAATAAAACAAAAAAGCAGGATGAAACAAACAAATCTGCAGTCAGAAAATGAGGAAAATAACCACTGAATGCCCTGAAGGCAGCAGACAATATCAAAACATTTACAAAAACAGGATGGTTCCAGTAGGCATCCAAAGTAAAACACCAGATGACCTTCCAGTAGAAGAAAAGTCACTAGACCTAACTAACAGAGAATTCAAATCTCTAATACTCATAATTATCCAAGAGTTGAAGAAAAAAGCAGACAAAAATGAGGAAACACTAGACAAATTCATGGAAAAGGCAGACAAATTCATGGAAAATATAGACAAAAAAATGGAAGAATTCAAGAAAATAATACAAGAACGAAATGCTAAAATAAATTCACAATGAGAAATCATACAAAAACAACAACTAGAAATCCAAAAGATAAACATCAAGATTTCAGAAATGCAATAGAAGTGCTGAGGAGCAGGTTTGAAACAGTGGAAGGCAGGATCAGCGAAATTGAAGACAAACAGTTGGATACAACTCTGAGGAAAAATCAAAAAAAAAGAACGAAGAAAAATGAAGAGACCCTGAGAATTTTGTGGGATACGGTCAAAAGCAGAAATATGCGAGTGATCGGAGTTCCAGAGTAGGGGGAGAAAACAGAAAACACAGAGTATCATTGAAGAACTGCTGACAGAAGACTTCCCCAATATCATGAAAGATGAAAAGCTGACCAAGAAGCTCAATGATCCGCATATAGGATAGACCCCAAAAGAAAATCACCAAGGCATATCATAATCACACTCGCTAAAACCAAAGACAAAGAAAGAATCTTGAGAGCCGCTCGAGAAAAACAAGAAGTCACCTACAGAGGAGAAACAATAAGACTAAGCTCAGATTATTTGGCAGAAACCATGCAGGCAAGAAGGCAATGAGATGACATATATACACCCTTGAAAGAAAAAAATTGTCAGCCAAGAATAACATATCCTGCAAAGCTCTCGCTCAAATATGATGGTGAAATTAGGTCATTTCCAGATAAAGAGAAATTAAGGGACTATGTAAAAACCAAACCAGACTTACAAGACTTATTAAAGGGAGTCCTTCAATCTGAGAACAAACAACATCAGACCACAGGCTGAATATAGGACACAGGATTGTACTAGCCAGATACCAACCTAGGAAATGAACTCTTAAGGACTATGCAAAACCAAAAGAATTACAACAGGGAACCAGAGAGGTTAATCTTGAAATGACAACAGCATCAGAACAGTAAAAGAGGGAATAAACGGTGTACATATAGAACCTTCCAATGGAGAGGAAGGCAAGACGATACCGAGTAATAAGAGACTGCTTCAAACTTAGAAAGAAAAGATTAAATTTCACGGTAACCACAAAGAAAGTTAACAAACCCACTCATCAAAATAAAGAAGAAAAACATAAAGTCTCAGTAAAAACAGAACTTACAAAAACAAAATAAATGAAAAAAAAAATCCACAAGCAAAAGGAAGTCAGCACAGGAGAGTAAGAGGAACAAAGAAAACGTCAGCACCAGAAAAAAAAGCACTACAAAATGACAGCAATAAACTCACACCTATAAATAATTACACTGAATGTAAAGGGCCTCAATGCATCCATAAAGAGATGGAGAGTGACAGAATGGATAAAAAACCAGGATCCATCAAGAGATGGATCTACAAGAGACATATCTTAGACACAAAGACGTAAATTTATTAAAAATCAAAGGTTGGAAAAAAACATATGAAGCAAACAGCTACCAAAAAAGAGCAGGAGTGGCAATACTAATCTCAGATAAAATAGACTTTAAAACAAAATCCACCATAACAGACAAAGACGGACACTATATAATGATTAAGGGGATGATCGATCACGAAGACATAACCATAATAAACATCTACGCACCAAATGACAGGGCTCCTAAATACATAAAACAAACTCTAACACCACTGAAGAGAGAAAATGACAGTTCCATAGTAATAGTAGGAGACTTCAACACAGCACTGTCAGTAAAGGACAGAACATTTAAAAAGCAACTCAGCAAAGATACAGGAGGCCTAAAGGGCACAATCAGCCAACTTGACCTCATAGACGTATATAGAACACTCCACCCTCCAGCTGCAAAGTACACATTCTTTTCCAAGGCACATGGAACATTCTCCAGAATAGACCACATCTTAGGCCACAGAGCAATCCTCAACAAGATCCAAAACGTTGAGATAATACAAAGTATCTTCTCTGACCGCAACGCCATCAAGGTAGAAATTAACAACAGGAAGAGCAAGGGAAAAAAAAAATCAGTTACATGGAAACTGAATAACACCCTGCTTACACATCACTGGGTAATAGAAGAAATCAGAGATGGAATCAAAAAATTCCTAAACGAGAGTGAAAACACATCATACAAAAACCTTTGGGACACAGCAAAAGCAGTCTTCAGAGGACAATTAATGGCAATAGATGCACACATCAAAAAAGAAGAAAGGGACAAAATCAAAACATTAACTACACAACTCCAACAAATAGAGAACAGCAAAAAAAAAAAAAAAAAAAAAAAAAGCCCACAGCCACCAGAAGAAAGGAAATAATAAAGATCAGAGCAGAAATAAATGAAATAGAGAATAGAAAAACAATAGAAAGATTCAACAAAGCCAAAAGTTGGTTCTTTGAAAGAATCAACAAAATTGACAAACCACTGGCCAAACTGACAAACGAAAAACAGAAGAGGATGCAAATAACCCAAATAGGAAATGAAATGGGGGACATTACAACAGACCCAACTGAAATAAAAAGGGTCATAACAGAGTATTATGAAAAACTATACTCCAAAAAATTTGAAAACCTAGAGGAAATGGATACAGTTCTAGAAACACACTACCTACCCAAACCATCACAAAGTGTTATTGAAAATCTGAACAGACCCATAACAAGAGAAGAGATTGAAAAGGTAATTAAAAAAAACTCCCAACCAAAAAAAAAAAAAAAAAATCCCTGGCCTGGATGACTTCACTGGAGAATTCTACCAAACGTTCAGAGAAGAGCTTGTACCAGTACTACTCAAACTATTTCAGAACATAGAAAGTGAAGCTACACTTCCGAATTCATTCTGTGAAGCCAGAATAGCCCTGATACCAAAACCAGGCAAAGATGCCACAAAAAAGAAAATTACAGGCCAGAGTCTCTCATGAATATAGATGCAAAAATTCTCAACAAAATTCTAGCCAATAGAATTCAGCATCATAGCAAAAAAATAATACACCACGACAAAGTAGGACTCATACCAGGTGTGCAGGGATGGTTCAACATTAGAAAATTATTCAACATAGTCCACCACATAGATAAAGGAAAGAAAAAAATCACATGGTCATCTCATTTGACACAGAAAAGGCATTCAACAAAGTCCAACACCCATTCCTGATAAAAACTCTCAATAAAATAGCTATAGAAGGGAAATTTCTCAACATAATAAAGGGCATCTATGCAAAACCAATGGCCAACATCATTCTTAATAGAGAGACGCTGAAAACATTCCCTTGAGAACAGGAACAAGACAAGGATGCCCTTTATCACCACTCCTAATTAACATTGTGCTAGAAGTCCTAGCTAGAGCAATAAGGCAAGAAAAAGAAAGAAAGGGCATCCAAATTGGTAATGAAGAAGTTAAACTGTCCCTGTTTGTGGATGATATGATACTATACATAGAAAACCCTAAAGACTCCACGAGAAAACTACTGGAACTAATAGAAAGATTCAGCAGAGTAGCAGGTTACAAGATAAACATTCAAAAATCAGTTGGATTCCTATACACCAGTAAAGAGAAAGATGAAAAGGAAATCAGGAAAACAATACCATTTATAATAGCCCCTAAAAAAATAAAATACTTAGGAATAAATCTTATGAGGGATGTAAAAGACCTATACAAAGAAAACTACAAAACACTACTGCATGAAACCCAAAGGGATCTACATAAATGGAAAAACATACCACACCCACGGATAGGTAGACTCAACATAGTGAAAATGACAATTCTACCCAAAGCAATTTATAAATACAATGCAATCCTGATCTGAATACCAACAACATTCTTTAAAGAGATGGAAAAACTAATCATTAGCTTTATATGGAAAGGGAAGAAGCCCTGAATAAGTAAAGCACTATTGAAGAAGACGAATAAAGTAGGAGGACTCACACTACCTGACCTCAGAACCTACTATACAGCTATGGTAGTCAAAACAACCTGGTACTGGTACAATGACAGGTACATTGACCAGTGGAACAGAATTGAGAACCCAAATGTAAATCCATTCAGCTCCGTTCCCCTGATCTTCGCCAAGGGTCTAAATTCCATCAAATGGGGAAAAGACAGTCTTTTTAACAAATATTGCTGGCAAAACTGGATGTCCATCTGCAAAAAAATGAAACAGGACCCATACCTCACACCATACACAAAAACTAATACAAAATGGATCAAAGACCCAAATATAAAGCCAAAAGCTATAACGTTCACAGAAGAAAAAATAGGATCAACGCTAGAGGCCCTAATACACGGCATTAACAGGATACAAACCATAACCATCTACAAACTCCAGAAGATAAACTAGATAACTGGGATCTTCTAAAAGTCAAACACCTATGCTCTTCAAAAGACTTCACCAAAAGAGTAAAAAGAAAACATACAGAGTGGGAAAAAATTGGGGGGCATTACAAGTCAGACAAAAGTCTAATCTCTCTAATCTACTAGAAAATCCAACACCTCTACAACAAAAATACAAATAATCCAATTAAAAAATGGGCAAAGGAAATGAACAAACACTTCACCAAAGAAGACATTCAAGTGGCCAGCAGACACAGGAGGAAATGCTCGCAATCACTAGCCATTAGAGAAATGCAAATTAAAACCACAATGAGATACCATCTCACCCCGGCATTACTGGCACGAATCAAAAACACTGGAAATAACAAATGTTACAGAGGCTGCAGGGAGATTGGAACTCTTATGCACGCTGGTGGGAATGCAGAATGTTACAACCATTTTGGAAAATGATATGGCACTTCCTTAGAAAGCTAGAAATAGAAATACCATATGATCCAGCAGTCCCACTGCTAGGAATATATCCTAGAGTAATCAGAGTCGTCACTCGAATAGACGTATACACACCCATGTTTATTGCAGCATTTTTCACAACAGCAAAAAATGGAAACAACCTAGGTGCCCATCAACAGATGAATGGAAAACAAACTATGGTACATACACACAATGGAGTATTATGCAGCGATAAAGAACAATGATGAATCTGTGACACATCTCATAACGTGGATGAAACTGGAGGACATTATGCTGAGTGAACTAAGTCAATCACAAAAGGAGAAATATTGTATGAGACCTCTATTGTAAAAACTCATGTAAAAGTTTACGCACATAAAGTAACAATCTTTGTTGGTTACAAGGGATGGGAGGGGTAGGGGAGATTACTAAATAGACAGTAGATAAGTGGTAACTTTGGTGAAGGGTAAGACAGTACACAGTACCAGGGTAGCCAGCACAACTTGTACAAGGAAAAGTCATGGAAGCGCCATAGACACATCCAAATTCCCTGAGGGACTGAATTGCTGGGCAGAGGGCTGTGGGGACCATGATCTCAGAGAACATCTAGATCAATTGGCATAACAGAGTTTATAAAGACAGTGTTCTACATTCTACCTTGCTGAGTAGCATCTGGGGTCTTAAAAGCCTGTGAGCAGCCATCTAAGATACACCACTGGTCTCACCCCTTCGGGAGCAAGGGAGAATGAAGACAACAGGATACACGGAAAAGATTAGTCCAAAGGACAAATGGATCACAGCTACCACGGCCTCCAGCAGACTGAGTCCAGTATAGCTAGATGGTGCCCAGCTGACTGCTCTGACAGGGATCACAACAGAGGCTTCTGGACAGAGCTGGAGAAGGATGTAGATCAAAATTCTAACACACAAAAAAATACCAGATTTACTGGCCTGAGAGAGACTGGAGAAACCCCAAGAGTATGGCCCCCAGACACCCTTTTAGCTCAGTGGTGAAGTCACTCCAGAGTTTCACCATTCAGCCTGGTATTGGACAGCCTCATAAAACCAAATGGGACTAATGAGGCACAGCAGTCCAGGGACAGGTACTAGAAGGTAGAAGGGGACAGAAAAGCTGGTGATAGGTACCCAAATTTGAGTAAGGACAATGTTGACATGTAGTGGGGTTGTTAACCATTGTTATAGGGCAATATGTGTGCTAAGTGTTTAATGAGAAACTGTTTTGTTCTATAAACCTTCATCTAAAGTGAGAATAGCAGCACAACTGGAGGAGCATAATTGATGTCACTGAACTGTACATGTAGAAATTTTTGAAATGGTGTATCTTTGGCTATGTATATTTTTGCCAAAAAAAAAAAAAAAGTTCCTCCAAAGTCAAGAAGGGAGAGTGTTGACATGTCATGGGGTTGTTAACCAATGTCATAAAACAATATGTGTACTGACTGTTTAATGAGAAACTATTTGTTCTGTAAACCTTCACTTAAAGTACAATAAAAAAAAAAATTAAAAAATAAATGTTCGGTAATGGTAGCCTGGCACCATACCATTCTTCTTGTCTCATGGCAAACGAGGTAGTTGTTCATGGAGGCAATTAGCCACACTTTCCTTTTCCTCTCCTGTTCTTGACTCTCCTTCTTCCTCTGTTGCTCCAGGCAAATAGAGACCAGTTTCTGTGCCTTGGATATCCACTTGCAAGCTTTTAAGACCCCAGTCACTATGCAATGAACTAGGAAGTGGAACAGAATCACTAAACACATTATTAGGCCAGTTAACTGAGATGTTTCATGAAACTGTGAGCCTAAACCTCCAAACCAAGGTACCAAATCCCCTGAGGTGTTTGGTTGTACATATGCAGGCTCAACATCTACTTTTTTTTTTTTTGTCATTGCAAATAATCTATCAGACAACTTTTGCCAATTCAACTTTTTACAGGTATAGAACTGCTTTGGTTTTATACTTTTTAAAATTCTGGAATACTTGGTTCCTAATGATATTGACATAACTTCTTATTTGCTTCAGAACATCATTACTAATCTTATAACAACAATAAGACTGCTGAATGAAAAGTAAGATTTCTCTGCTGTTTTCTGTGTCTTTAGAGCATATCCCATTGAGGATATACAGTCAAAATACTGTTGGGATAATTATTTTCTCTTTGTGGTTATAGCACCAACTTGATACAGAGCAAGATTTGTTTCATTTTGTTTTTAATTTTTAAAGATTGATTTTCCTGGCTTTAACTTCTAATATTTAATTATTAATGGTATCAGAATAATTTCTTTTTAAATTTTTTACATTAGCTTGTAACCTCATCCTCTCTCCCCTGCGTTTATCTTTTGTAATCTTTACTTTTTCACTTTTATATGCTTAATCTTCTACTTTATATTTTTAAGTTTTTATTTTGAAATATTTTCCAACTTACAGAAAAATTGCAACAATACTATAGAGAACTGTTGTATATTCTTCACCCAGATTCATGACTTGTTAATATTTTTTCATATTTACTTATCTCTCTTTCTCAATAATTTCCTGTAATTGACCCCTGATATGAGGATTGAAAGTTCAGTAGGAGTTCTCTAGGCAGAGATGGGTGAAGGATGTGTTACAGGAAGAGCTTATATCATTATATTATTATTGTTTTATGGCAATTATGTGCAAAGCCCTAAAGATGTGAGACAATATGGCTAGTTCAGTATGGTTAGCATGTAGGATACGTATAGGTGAGTATCAATAAATGAAATTGGAAAGGAGAATGAAGAAAGTGAGTTGGAAACTGCCATGTGGGCTGACATGATGGATTGTAATCTAGAGAAGCCACAGTCACATAGCCAGTTTTCCTCACAGAACATTTGTTGAGCTCTGGAGGAGTGTATTAGTTTCCTAAGGCTGCTGTAACAAATTACCACAAACAAAGCGGCTTAAAACAACAGAAATTTATTCTCTCGCAGTTCTGGAGGCTAGAAGTCAGAACAAGGAGTTAGCAGTGTTGGTTCTTTCTAGAGTTTCTGAGTCATAATCTGTTCCATGCCTCCTAGTTGCTGGCAATCCTTGGCATTCCTTGGATTGTGGACACATTACTCCGGTCTCTTCCTCTATTATCATATGGTGTTTTCTCTGTGTGTCTGTGTGTTCAAATTTTTCTCCTAAAAAGACATCAGTCATTGGATTAGGGCCCACATTAGTACTGTATGAGCTCATCTTAATTTGATTACATCTGCAAAAACCATATTTTCAAATAAGGTCACATTCACAGGTACTAGGTGTTAGGACTTTAACATCTTTTTGGGGGATACAGTTTAATCCACACAGAGAGGTTTTTGATTTTTTTTCTCATAAGCAAGATTTTATTTTACTAATTTGATCTGTTTTACTGTCATCAACTCCATTAATTTCTGCATTAATCTTTATTATTTCTTCCTTTGTGCTTTCTTTTGATTGTACTTTGTTCTTTTTCTAGCTTTTTGAGTGGGAATTCAATTCATTTATTTTTATTTTTATTGATATAAATATTGAGAGCCATAAATTTTCTTATAATTATGCCTTTAAATGTAGCCTATAGATTCTGCTATGTAGTGTTTTCATTATCATTATTTTTCAGAAATTCTGCAATTTCTCTTTGTATTTCCTTTCACACAAGAGGTATTTAATAGAAGTAAAAAAGCCTTTCTGGTTTTTTTTTTTTTTTTTTGGTTTGGTTGGTTTTGGGGCTAGTTTTATTGCACTGTGATCATATATTGTTTGTGATATATCTAGTTTATGAAACTACTGATGTTTTCTTTCTTCTACAATATATGACCAAATCTTTGTGAATGTTCCATATGCTCTTCAGGAGATATATTTTCTATTACTAGTATGTAGCATTTGATATATATCCCTAAGCCTGTTAGTGCATTATATTGTTTAGATGTTTTATGGTCTTATTTTTTGTTCACTGACATGTCTTGTGCTGAGAGTAGTAAGTTAAAATCTATTATTTGTGTATATCTATTTATTTCTTGGTTCTGCTATTTGATGCATAGATATTCATAACTTATATCTTCATTGTGAATTATAAATTTTAGTAGTATAAAATACTCTTCTTTGTCTTTTTTAATGCTTTTTTTTTGGCCTGAATTATATTTTTATATCAAGATCACAATCCCTGCTTTATTTTTTCTGCTCTCATCACCCCTTCCTAGGTGGCTGCCCATCCCCCCCACTCAAAACTTTGTTTGGATATTGAGACAGATGACACCACTCACACATCAAAAAGATGTGAAAAGTATTTATTACTCACATAATGAGGCTTTCTGGGGAGAGCAGGGAAGGCTGTCAAGAAGATTAAAAAATGGCTTGAGAGAGCAGTGAAAGGATGCTGGCTTGGCTTTAATTGTGCTTAGGGGGTTGGACTGGTGTAGTGTTCCCGTGTGCAGGTATGCTGAGGCTTGTGTGGTTTGAGCTTCCTGCTGGTGCCAAAGGAGAAAACTTCCAGATTTCTTATCACCTTGCCCAGACATGGGGTAGAAGAGGAAGGGGAGAGTAGTGGGCTTGAAAACTCTCAGCAATGAAACATCAAAAATGGAGTCTCTTTATTACAGTTTCTATTTGTCTGGTAAATCTTTGTTCATGTATTTTTTGCCTTTTTGACTTGCTGTGTTTTAGTTGTGTCTGTTGTATATATAATAAAGTTGAGTTTTTCTTTATGATCCAATTTGAAATATTTTTCTTCTAATTGGCACACCGATTCACTTTTATTGATATACTTGATATATTTGGTCTCAATTCTGTCATATTATTTTATGTTATAATAACTGTGTGCATTACATTTGACCTATTGTTTGTCTTTCTATATTTAGTGTGTATTTTTTCTAAAATTTCTTTTGGTATTTAGGAAGGTTTATCTTTATGTTTCAGTAGTTTTCTTTCTACATAAACCCTTTATAGAGCCTGTATTATTTATGTAACTAGTTACCAAAGTAATTATGCAAGATATCACCAAAACTTAGTGGCTTAAAACAATGAACATTTATTTTCTTACAGTTTTTGTGGGTGAGGAATCTGAATGAGGATTAACTTGGTGCCTTCTGCTCAGGGTCTGGTCTGGTCGAGTTGTTGGCCAGGACTGTAGTCATCCTAAGTGTCACCTGGGGCTGGGAAGTCTGCCTCTAAGCTCACTCACATGGCTGTTGGCAAGTCTCAAAAGATCCATTTCCAAACGCACTTACGTCATTGCTGGCAGGCCTTGGTTCCTCACTACATGGGCCTCTCTATAGGCTTTCCAATGTGGCAGCTGGTGATCTGAGAGAGAGAACCAGAGGGTGCCCACAGTCTTTTTATAACCTAATTTCAGAAGTGACATCCCATCCATTTTGCCATATTCTGGTTTTTAGAAGTAAATACTTAAGATAAGCCCACACTCAAGGGAAGGAGATTACACACCCGCATGCGTATGAGGAAACAGCTATATTGGCTGCCATCTTAGAGGTTTCCTACCATAATGCCCTTAATCGTCCTATTTTACTATCTGGTCTGTCAGTTTGACTCCTTCCTATTACTAATGCAATAGTCAATGATCTTATTCTACTTTTTTCTTTCTCTTTTTTTTCTTTTAGTTGTCTTTAATTGTGTTCTTTATGCTTTGTCAGAAAACATGTTTATATACTATTCTCCTCATTTCCTCAACTTTGTTTTAATCTTAGCTCTACAATACATAAAATGCTTATTGTCAGTTCAGTTCTTTTTTAGATTTTATTAATTTTGTTATTGTTGTTGAGAATATACACAGCAAAACATACACCAATTCAACAATTTCTACATGTGCCATTTGTTGTTGTTTGGTGCCGTCCAGTTGGTTCCAACTCATACTAACCCCATGTACAACAGAACAAAACACTGCCTGGTTCTGCACCATCCTCACAATTATTGATATGCTTCAGTCCATTGTTGCAGCCACTGTGTCAGTCCATTTCATTGAGAGTCTTTCATTTTTCTCTTTTCTGCTGACCTTCTACTTTACCAAGCAAGATGTCCTTCTCCATGGACTGATCTCTCCTGATAACATGTCCAAAGTACGTGAGATGTAGTATCGCCATCCTTGCTTCTAAGGAGCATTCTGGTTGTATTTCTTCCAAGACAGATTTGTTCGTTCTTTTGGCAGTCCATGGTATATTCAATATTCTTTGCCAACACCATAATTCAAAGGTGTACCATTTAGTGACATTGATTGCATTCCTCAGTTTGTGCAACCATTCTCACCCTTTTTTCTTTTTCTTTTTCTTTTTATTACTGTACTTAAATAGAGGTTCACAGAATGAGCTAGCTTCTCGTAAACAATTAGTACACATATTGTTTTGTGACATTGGTTACCAACCCAGCGACATGTCAACACTCTCCCTTCTCGACTTTTGGTTCCCTATTACCAGCTTTCCTGTCCCCTCTTGCCTTCTAGTCCTTGCCCCTGGGCTGGTATGCCCCTTTAGTCTCGTTTTGTTTTATAGGCCTGTCTAATCTTTGGCTGAATGGTGAACCTCAGGAGCAACTTCATTACTGAGCTAAAAGGGTGTCTGGGGCCATACTCTTGGGGTTTTTACAGTCTCTGTCAGGCCAGTAAGTCTGGTATTTTTTGTGAGTTAGAATTTTGTTCTACGTTTTTCTCCAGCTCTATCTTGGACCCTCTATTGTGATCCCTGTCAGAGCAGTCAGTGGTTGTAGCCGGGCACCATCTAGTTGTGCTGGACTTAGTGTGGTGGAGGCTGTGGTCAATTAGTCCTTTGGACTAATCTTTTCCTCATATCCTGTTCTCTTCATTCTCCCTTGCTGCAGAGGGAGACCAGTGGAGTATCTTGGATGGCCGCTCACAATCTTTTAAGACCCCAGACTCTAGTCACCAAAGTAGAATGTAGACATTTTCTTTATAAACTATGTTAGGCTAATTGAGCTAGATGTTCCTGGAGACCATGGTCCCCACAGCCCTCAGCCCAGTAATTCCATCCCTCAGGGAGTTTGGATGTGTCTATGGAGCTTCCATGGACAGGTTGTGCTTGCTTCCCCAGTATTGTGTAATGTCTTACCCTTTACCAAAGTTACTACTTATCCATTGTCTATTTAGTGATTTTCCATCCCCACCCCTCCCCTCCCTCATAACCATCAAAGATTATTTCTTTTAGTGTGTAAACCTTTTCATGAGTTTTTATAATAGTGGTCTCATTCAATATTTGTCCTTTTGTGATTGACTTATTTCACTCAGCATAATGCCTTCCAGATTCATCCATGTTGTGAGATGCTTCGCAGATTTATCATTGTTCTTTATCGTTGTGTAGTACTCCATTGTGTGTATGTACCATAGTTTATTTTTCCACTCATCTGTTGATGGGCATCTAGGTTGTTTCCATCTTTTTGCTGTTGTGAACATGGGTGTGCACATATCTATTCATGTGACGGCTCTTATTTCTCTAGGATATATTCTTAGGAGTGAGATTGCTGGATCATATGGTATTTCTATTTCTAGCTTTCTAAGGAAGTACCGTATCATTTTCCAAAATAGTTATAACATTTTGTATTCCCACCAGCAGTGCATAAGAGTTCTAATCTCTCCGCAGCCTCTCCAACATTTGTTATTTTCTGTTTTTTTGATTCGTGCCAGTAATGCTGGGGTGAGATGGCATCACATTGTGGTTTGGATTTGCATTTCTCTAATGACCAGTGAAAACCTGATGGCATAGTGGTTAAGAGCTATGGCTGCTAACCAAAAGGATGGCGGTTCAGATCCAACAGGCGCTCCTTGGAAACCATGTAGGGCAGTTCTACTCTGTCCTGTAGGGTTGCAATGAGTCAGAATTGCCTCGATGGCAACGGGTTTGGGTTTTTTTTTTCGTTTTTTTTTTTTTTTTGTTTAATGGCTAGTTATTGCAAGCGTTTCTTCACGTGTCTGTTAGCCACTTGAATGTCTTCTCTGGTGAAGTGTCTGTTCATTTCCTCTGTCCATTTTTCAATTGGATTACTTGTCTTTTTGTTGTAGAGGTGTTAGATTTTCCTGTAGATTTTAGAGATTAGAGCTTTGTTGGATTTGTCAAAGCCAAATTTTTTTTTCCCAGCCTGTGGGTTCTCTTTTTACTCTTTTGATGAAGTCTTTTGATGAACGTAAGTGTTTAATTTTTAGAAGATCCCAGTTATCTAGCTTATTTTCTGGAGTTTGTGTGTTGTTAATTATGGTTTGTATCCTGTTAATGCCGTGTATTAGGGCCTCTAGTGTTGATCCTATTTTTTCTTCTATGATCTGTATAGTTTTTGGTTTTATATTTAGGTCTTTGATCCATTTTGAATTAGTTTTTGTGTATGGTGTGAGGTATGGGTCCTGTTTCATTTTTTTTGCAGGTGACATCCAGTTTTGCCAGCACCATTTGTTAAAAAGACTGTCTTTTCCCCACTTGATGGACTTCGGGCCCTTGTTGAAGATCGAGTGACTGTAGGTGGATAGATTTACATCTGGGTTCTCAATTCTGTTCCACTGGTCAATGTATCTGTTGTTGTACAAGTACCAGGCTGTTTTGACTACCATATCTGTATAGTAGGTTCTAGGGTCAGGTAGTGCAAGTCCTCCTACTTTATTCTTCTTCTTCAATAGTGCTTTACTTATCCGGGGCCTCTTACCTTTCCATATAAAGTTAATGATTAGTTTTTCTGTCTCTTTAAAGAATATGTTGGTATTTGGATTGGGATTGCATTGTATTTGTAGATTGCTTTGGGTAGAATTGACATTTACACAATGTTGAGTTAACCTATCCGTGAGTATGGTATGTTTTTCCATTTATGTAGACCTTTTTTGGTTTCTTGTGGTAGTATTTTGTAGCTTTATTTGTATAGGTCTTTTACATCCCTGGTTAGATTTATTCCTGAGTATTTTTTTTTTTTAGGGGTATTGTTTTGATATTGTTTTCCTGATTTCCTTTTCATCGTTCTCTTTATTGGTATATAGGAAGCCAACAGATTTTTGTATGTTTATCTTGCACCCTGCCACTTTGCTGAATCTTTCTATTAGTTCTAGTAGTTTTCTCATGAAGCCTTTTGGGTTTTCTATGTATAGTATCATATCATCAGCAAATAGGGACAGTTTTAGTTCTTCCTTACCAATTTGGATGCCCTTTATTTCTTTTTCTTGCCTTATTGCTCTAGCTAGGCCTTCCAGCACAATGTTAAATAGGAGTGATAAAGGACATCCTTGTTCCTGTTTTCAAGGGGAATGTTTTCAGCCTCTCTCCATTAAGAATGATGTTGGCTGTTGGTTTTGTATAGATACCCTTTTATTATGTTGAGGAATTTACCTTCTGTACCCATTGTGTTGAGAGTTTTTATCAGGAATGGATGTCGGACTTTGTCATATGCCTTTTCTGCATTGATTGAGATGATCTTTTATTTATGTGGTGGATTACGTTGATTGATTTTCTTACGTTGAACCATCCTTGCATACCTGGTATGAATCCCACTTGGTTGTAGTGTATTATTTTTTGATATGATGCTGAATTCTATTGGCTAGAATTTTGTTGAGAATTTCTGCATCTATATTCATGAGAGTAACTGCTGGCTTCATAGAATGAATTTGGAAGTATTGCTTCCTCTTCTATGCTCTGAAATAGCTTGAGTAGAACTGGTATAAGCTCTTCTGTAAATGTTTTGTAGAATTCTCCAGTGAAGCCATCTGGACCAGGCCTCTTTTTTGTTGGTTTTTTTAAAAAATTATTACCTTTTCAATCTCTTCTCTTGTCATGGGTCTGTTCAGATTTTCAACATCAGTTTGTGTTAGTTTTGGTAGCTCATGTATTTCTAGAAATTTGTCCATTTCCTCTAGGTTTTTGAATTTGTTAGAGTATAGTTTTTCCTAGTACTGTCTTATGATCCATTTTATTTCAGTTGGGTGTGTTGTAATGTCTCCCATTTCATTTCTTATTTGGATTATTTGTGTCCTCTCCTGTTTTTCTTTGGTCAGTTTGGCCAGTGGCTTGTCGATTTTGTTGATCCTTTCAAAGAACCAACTTTTGGTTTTGTTGATTCTTTCTTTTGCTTTTCTATTCTTTATTTCATTTATTTCTGCTCTGATCTTTATTATTTCCTTTCGTCTGGTGGCTCTGGGCTTTTGTTGTTTTCTTTCTACTCATTTGAGTTGTGTAGCTAATGTTTTGATTTTGTCCCTGTCTTCTTTTTTGATGTGTGCATCTATTGCTATAAATTGACCTCTGAGCACTCACTGACTTTGCTGTGTCTCAAAGGTTTTTGTATGATGTGTTTTAATTCTCATTTGATTCTAGGAGTTTTTTAATTCCATCTTTGATTTCTTTTATTATCCAGTGTTTTTTAAACAGGGTGTTATTCAATTTCCATGTATTTGATTTTTTCCTTGCTCTTCCTGTTAATTTCTACTTTGATGGTATTGTGACCAGAGAAGATACTTTGTATTATCTCAGTGTTTTAGATATTGTTGAGGGTTGATTTGTAGCCTTACATGTGGTCTATGCTGGAGAACATTTCATGTGCATTGGTAAAGAATGGGTACTTTTCAGCTGTTGGGTGTAGTGTTCTATATATGTTTATAATGTCAAGTTGGCTCGTTGTGGCCTTTGATCTTCTGTATCTTTGTTTAGTTTCTTTCTAGATGTTCTTTCTTTACCGAGAGTGGTGTGTTGAAGTCTCCTACTATTATTGTGGAACTGTCATTTTCTCTTTTCAGTGCTGTTAGAGTTTGTTTTATGTATTTTGGAGCACTGTCATTGGGTACGTAGATATTTATTACGGTTATGTCTTCTTTATGATGGAGCGTCCCTTTAATCATTGTATGATGCCCTTCTTTGTCTTTTATGGTGGACTTTATTTTGAAGTCTGTTTTATCTGAGATTAGAATTGCCACTCCTGCTCTTTTTTGGTAGCTGTTTCCTTGATTTATTTTTTTCCAGCCTTTGATTTTTAATAAATTTATTTCTTTGTTTCTAAGGTGTGTCTCTTGTAGACAGCATATTGATGGATCCTTGGTTTTTTTTCTATCCATTCTGTCACTCTCTGTCTCTTTATGGGTGCTTTTAGACCATTTTTGTTCAGTGCAATTATTGATAGTTGTGGGTTTATTGCTGTCATTTTGTAGTGCTTTTTTTTCTGTGGCCAGGGATCAGTGCAGGGCAGGTTCCATTAGACCATGCCTGTGCTTCTTGGGGGTGCAATGCTAAGTGTACAGTGCACATCGGGAGGAGGGGTGGCAGACTGTGATGTGTAGAGCTTAGTGGGTGTGGGAAAGAATAGAAAGGAGAGAGAAACAGGAGACAAAAAAAAAGTCCTGAGGGAGCCTGTCATTGGTGTGGCACAGACCCAGGAAAGCCAAGTAGGGACACATATGGCACACACAGCTAGGTGGGTGGGAGAAAGGAAAGGAAGGAAGGTAGAGAGAGATAAGAAATTAGAATTAAAAAAAAAAAGAAAGAGAAAGGCACATGAGGCTAGATGGTCAGGGGAAAGGAATGGATGGAATGTAGACACAGACAAGAAACCGAGAAAAAAGGAAAAAATAAAGATGCCAGGTGGTTGGGAGGAGAGAAGGTAGAGGGAGACAAGAAACCAAGAAAAAAAAAGAAGAAAAAAATGCCTAATGGAGCCCACCGGCAGCAGGTCCTTAGTCAAGTGGTGCTACAGAGCTCATCCAGAAGGAGGAGATATGGCACACAGCACAAGGTGTTCAGGAGAAGGGTAAGGAAGGAAGGTAGAGAAAGACAAGAAACTGAGAAAAAAAAAAAAAAGAAGAAAGAAAAGAAAAACGCCCTAAGGGAGCCCACTGGAAGAGGTTCCCAGCTGAGCAGCACTGCACAGCCTGTCAAGAAGGAACAGAGATTGCACACGGCACCAGGTATTCAGAAGGGTAAGGAAGGAAGGTAGACAGAGACAAGAAACTGAGAAAAAAGAAAGAAGAAAAAAAAATCTCCTAAGGGAGCCCACCAGAAGTAGATCCTCAGCTGAGTGGCACTATACAGCCCATCCAGAAGGATTGGAGATGGCACATAGTGCCAGGTGTTCAGGAAAAGGCTAAGGAAGGAAGATAGAGAGAGATAAGAAACTGAGAAAAGAAAAGAAAAAAAAAGTGCCCCAAGGGAGCCCACTGGTGTGGTGGCACGGACTGGGGAAGTGGCTCCCCAGCTGCACAGCACTGCACAGCTTGTATAGAAGAAGTAGAGATGGCACACAACATCAGGTGTTCAGGAGAAAAGAAGGGAAGGATGGTAGAGAGAGACAAGAAATTGAGAAAAAAAAAAAAGAAAAAAGAAAAAACCCAAGGGAGCCCACTGGCTTGGTGACGCAGACTGGGGAAGTAGTTCCCAAGCCAAGGGCACTGACCAACCTGTCTAGAAGGGGAAGAGATGGCACACAGTGTCAGGTATTCAGGAGTTAGGAAAAGAAGGAAAGTAGAGAAGGACAAGAAATCAAGAAATGAAGAAAAACAAAAAGGAAAAAAGAACAAGAAAAAAAAAGTCCCCAGGGATCCCACTGGCAAGGCTTCTCAGACCAGGGAAGTGCTTTCCCAGCTGAGCGGTGCTTCACAGCCTGTCAGGAAGTTGTGGAGATGGCACACAGAGCCAGGTGTTTGAGAGAGAGGAAGGGAAAGATGTGAGAGAGAGAGAGAGAGAAGAAACCAAAAGAAGCTGAAAAAAGCAACAACAGCAACAAAAAAAGCACTGAAGGGGCTGGGGTGGGGCAAATCCAAGCAGCAAGGAACTGGCATCTCCCCAGCCAAGTGACTGTGGCCCATCAGGATGTGGTGGAGGCTGAGCAGGGGAGGAAAGGTGGGGGTGGGAAAGCGTGTATCACTGGTTAGTGGGTTCTCTGTCTTCTGCTGGGAGCTCCTTGAAGCTGTCTTCCCATACTCCCTGTCTGCTGTTCTCAGTGGCTGAGGAGTCCAAGATGGCGAACCTGTGCACATTAGCTGATAGTGGACCTCCATTCTGTATCTCTCCTCACTCTCTGTTCTCTGTCAGTTTCTTATTCCATTTGGTGCTTGGCTGAGTTCTTTATCTCTTCATTTGACAGTTAGGGTTCCAGGATTGGCTTTCTCTCTCTTTTATGTAAGTTTTCAGGTGTTTGCCGTGGAGGGATGAGGTGGTGCTTCTGTCTATAGCGCATATTGGCTCTGCCTCACCCTCTTTTTCTGAGTTGTTCCCCTCCATTAACATAACTTCACTGTCCCCTAAGGTTCCTATCTGATATTTCAAGTTGCTGTTGTCACTTTGATCCCATATAGATATTTCCTAAAAGAGCGTAATGCTCAAGGCAGACCTTTTTTACTAGTTAAGCTAAACTATTGTTTGGTTTTAAGAATACTTCAGGGTCATTGTCAGATCTTCTGCTGAAGTTTCCCAGTCATTTTTTGGTTGGATGAAGCCCATCCTCTAGTAGATTACTCAGGAAACACACATGTTTACAATATTCCCTGAGTTTTCACATGTTCAATGCTCTTTCTGTTCCTAATTGAGGAATAGCTTGGCCCGCATATAAAATCTTTGACTCAAGGATTTTTAAGTTTTAAAGTTTTTGGAAAATGCTGCTTCACTGTTGTGTTTCATATGTTGCTTCTTCAGAGCAACATATAATTCTCTTGCCCTCTTAAGTTATTTTACCTTTTTTCCTGGATGCTCTGAGGGTTGTAAAAAAAAAAAAATCGTTAAAGTCTAATAGTTCTTGTGTCTCAGAGTTGATTATTCTCAATTTTCCTGAGTACTCACTGGGCCATTTTAGTTGTGTTTTCTTTTACTTCTGGAAAATTTTCTTAGATTAGAGTTTAAATATTAATTCTATTTCACTACTTTTTTCCTTCTTCATGGGATCCAATCGTAGCATCTTTTTTACTGTGTTCTGTTTCAACTACTTTTTCTCTGATACTTTTTTCCTTCTTTAAAAATTTTATATTCATTTTTTATTTTTCTGCTCCTCTTCATTGTACCTTATTACATTTTTATTCAAATTTATTTCCCATTGTACACCTCTTTTCCTAGGATTTGATCTGGTAATGCTTTACATCTTGTCAGATTTTTTATAATCTTATGTTTGTTTGTTTGTTTTGTATATGTGTGTGCTTAGGTGAAGGTTTACATAGCAAATTACTTTCCCATTCAATAGTTGTTTATACACAAGTTGTTCTGTGACATTGGTTGCCGTCCCCACAGTATGTCAGCACTCTCCCCATTACCACCTTGAGTTCCCCATTTCCATTCGTCCAGTTTTCTTGCCCCTTCCTGCTTCCTCATCTTTGCTTTTGGGCAAATGTTGCCCTTTTGGTCTCATATAGATGATTGTGCTAAGGAGCACTTTCCTCATGGGTGTTATTATTTATTTCATAAGCCTGTCTATTATTTGGCTGAAAAGTGATTTTCGGGAATGGCTTCAGTTCCAGGTTAGAAGGGTGTCTAAGGGCCATAGACTCAGGCGTTCCTCCACTCTCTCTCAAACCAGTAAATCTGGTCTTTCCTGTGAATTTGGATTTTGTTCAACTTTTTTTTTTCCTCTACCTTAACGAGGCACCATCTAGTTCTTCTGGTCTCAAGCTAGTGGAGGCTGTGGTTCCTGTGGTCCCTTAGTCCTTTGGACTAATTGTTTCCTTGTGTCTTTGGTTTTCTTCACTCTCCTTGCTCCGGGCAGAAAGAGACCAGTTGTTGTATCTTAGATGACCACCCACAAGCTTTTAAGACCCCAGATGCTACTCACCAAAGTAGGATGTGGAACACTGTCCTTATGAACTATGTTATACCAGTTGACCTAAGTGTCCTCCAAGACTGTGGTCCTTAGCCTTCAAGCCCAGTAACTTAGTCCCGCAAGGCATTTGGTTATGTCTAGGATGTTTCCACGACGGTGCCCCCTGTGTGCTTTATTATATATATGAATATACATGCTTCACAAACAAATATGTATGTAGAAATAGCCACAGCCAAACCTATATATGCACGTGCGTATACGCCCGTATGCCCTCCCACACCTATTCAGTATACAGTCTACCTATGTATCCACTCATAAATTATTGTTTGTTATTACCATTGTTGCAGGATTGTATGTTACTTACCATTGTTGTCTTTTATTCTCATGTGCCTCTCAGTGTCTTCCATTGCCTTGGTCATGTTATGCTGATTTCCCCCATATTGTTTACTGCCTTTCTCTTTACCAAAGTTAACAAATGTCTACTACTAATTAGTGATTTTCCCTGCCTCCCTCTTTCATCCCTAGTAACTATCAAAAAACTTTTCTTTCTGTGTTTAAACCTTTTCTTGACTATTTGTAATAGTGATCTCATATAATATTTGTCCTTTTGTGACTGACTTTTTTCACTCAGCATAATGTCTTCCAAAGTCATCGGTGTTGTGAGATGTTTCACAGATTCATCATTATTCTTTATTGTTGCATAGTATTCCGTTGTGTGTATGTACCATAATTTGTTTATCCATTCATCTGTTGATGAGCACTTAGGTGCTTTCCATCTTTTTGTTATTGTGAATAATGCTACAATGAACATGGGTGTGCATATGTCTTTTCTTGTCATGGCTTTTATTTCCCTAGGATAGATACCTAGGAGTGGGATTGCTGGATCATATGGTATTTCTATTTCTAGTTTTTTTTTAAGGAAGTGCCATACCAGTTTCCATAGTGATCGTAACATTTTACATTCCCACCAGCAGTGTATAAGAGTTCCAGTCTCCCCACAACCTGGCCAGCATTTGTTGTTTTCTGTTTTTTTGATCAGTGCCATTATTGCCAGGGTGAGATATCTCGTTATAGTTTTGATTTGCATTTCTCTAATGGCTGATGATCATAAGCATCTCTTCATGCATTTGTTGGCTGCCTGAATGTCTTCTTTGGAGAAGTGTTTGTTCATGTCCTTTGCCCATTTTTTAATTGGGTTCTTTGTCTTTTTGTTGTTTAGGAGTTGAATTTTCTATAAAGATTAGACCCTTTTTGGATATGTCATAGCCAAAATTTTTTCCCCAGTCTGTAGGTTCTCTTTTTACTTTTTTGATGAAGTCTTTTGATGAGCATAAGTGTTTAATTTTTAGGAGATCCCAGTTATCTAGTTTATCTTCTGCTGTTTATGCATTTTTAATTATGTTTGGTATTCTACTTATACCATGTATTAGTGCCCCTAGAGATGTCCTTATTTTTTATGTGAACTTTATAGTTTTAGGTTTCACATTTAGATCTTTGATCCATTTTGAGTTAGTTTTTGTGTATGGTATAAAGTATGGGTTTTGTTTCATTTTTATGCAAATGAATATCCAGCTTTGCCTGCAGCAGTTGTTAAAGAGACTTTCTCTTCCCCATTTAATGAAATTGAGACCTTGTCAAAGATCAGTTGTCCATAGGTGGATAGATTTACTTCTGGGTTCTCAATTTTGTTCCATTGGTCTATGTGTCTGTTGTTGTGCCGGTACCCAGCTGTTTGGACTACCATGGCTGTATAGTAGGTTCTGAGATCAGGGAAACGTGAGGCCTCCTAATTTGTTATTTTTCTTCAATAATTCTTTGCTTATCCGGGGTCTCTTTCCTTTCCATATAAAGTTGGTGATTAGTTTTTCCATCTCATTAAATAATGTTGTTTAAATTTGGATTGGGATTGCATTCACACTATATTTGTAGATTGCTTTGGGTAGTATTGACATTTTCACATGTTGTCTTCCTGTCCATGAGCATGGCATGTTTTTCCATTTATGTAGGTCCCTTTTGGTTTATTGCATTGGAGTTTTGTAGTTTTCTTTGTATAAGTCCCTTACATGTCTAGTTAGATTTATTCCTAAGTATCTTATGAGGACTATTGTAAATGATATTGTTTTCCTGATTTCCTATTTGGAGTTCTCTTTTCTGGTGTAGAGGAATCCAACCGATTTTCGTATGTTGATCTTGTACCCTGCCACTTTGCTGAATTCATCTACTAGTTCCAGTACCTTTCTTGTGGCGTCTCTTGGATTTTCTATGTATATGATCATATCATCTGCAAATAGGAATAGTTTTACTTCTTCCTTACCAATTTGAATGCCCTTTATTTCCCTTTCTTGCCTTATTGCTATAGCTAGGACTTCCAGTACAATATTGAATAAGAGTGATAATAAAGAGCACCCTTGTCTGGTTCCCATTCTCAAGGCGAATGCTTTCAGTCTCTCTCCATTGAGAATAATGTTGACTGTTGGTTTTGTGTATATGTCCTTAATTATGTTGAGGAATTTCCCTTATATTCCTATTGTCCTGAGAGTTTTTTTAATCAAGAATTGGTATTGAACTTTATCAAGTGCATTTTCTGCATCAGTTGAGATGATCAAGTGATTCTTGTTCTTTGTTTTATTTGTGTGGTGGATTACGTTGATTGATTTTCTAATGTTGAACCATCCTTGCATACCTGGTATGAAGCCCACTTGGTCATGATGTATTATTTTTTTTTATATTCTGTTGAATTCTATTGGCTAGAATTTTGTTGAGAATTTTTGCATGTATATTCATGAGGGATATTGGTCTATAATTTTCTTCTTTAGTGGTATCTTTGCCTGGTTTTGGTATCAGTGTTATGCTGGCTTCATAGAATGAATTTGGGAGTATTCCTTCCTTTTCTATGTTCTGGAGTAGTTTGAATAGTATCAGTCACAACTCTTCTCTGAATGTTTGGTAGAATTCTCCAGTGAATCTGTCTGAGCCAAGGCTTTTCTGTTGTTGTTGTTGGGAATTTTTTTTTTTTAATGACTTTTCAATTTCTTCTTTTGTTATGGGTCTATTCAGATTTCTGCTTCAGTTTGTATTAGTTTGGGTAGGTAGTGTGTTTCTAGAAATTTGTCCGTTTCTTCTAGGTTTTCAAATTTGTTGGAGTATAATTTTTCATAATGTTCTTTCATGGTTCTTTTTATTTCAGTTGGTTCTGTCATAATGTCACCCATCTCATTTTTCGTTTGGGTTATTTGCATCTTCTTTTCTTTTGTCAATTTGGCCAGTGGTTTGTCTATTTTGTTGATCCTTTCAAAGAACCAACTTCTAGTCTTGTTGATTCTTTTTATTGTTTTTCTGTTTTCTTATTCATTTATTTCTGTTCTAATCTTTATTACTTCCTTTCTTCTGGCAGCTGTGGGCCTCTTTTGCTGCTCTTTTTCTTTTTGTTCAAGTTGTAGTGTTAAGGTATTGATTTTGGCCCTTTCTTTTTTGATGTGTGTGTTTATTGCTGTAAATTGACCTCTGAGCACTGCTTTTGCTGTGTCCCACAGGTTTTGGTATGTTGTGTTTTCATTCTTGTTTGATTCTAGGAATGTTTTAATTTCATTTTTAGTTTCTTCTATTACCCATTGATTTTTAAGAAAGGTGTTATTCAGTTTCCCTATATTTGATTTTTTCCTTGTTCTTCCTGTTACTGATTTCTAATTTTATAACATTGCAATCTGAGAAGATGCTTTATGCTATTTTGATATTTTTAAATTTGTTCAGGGTTGCTTTGTGACCTAATGTATGGTCTATTTTGGAGAATGATCCATGTACATTGGAGAAGAATTTGTACTATGCAGCTGTTGGGTGGAGTTTTCTGTATATGTCTATGAGGTATAGTTGCTTGATTGTGATGTTTAGATCTTCTGTATCTTTGTTGAATTTCTTTCTAGTTGTTCTGTCCTTCATTGAAAGTGGTGTGTTCAAGTGTCCTACTATTATTGTGGAATTGTCTGTTTCTCTTTTCAATACTGTTAGAATTTTTTTTATGTATTTTGAAGCTCTGTCATTTGATATATAAATATTTATTATGGTTATGTCCTCTTGGTGAATTGACCCTTTAGTCATTATATAGTGCCCATCCTTGTCTCTTATGTTGGATTTTTGCCTTAAAGTCTATTTTATTAGAGATTAATTTGCCAGTTCTGTTCATTTTTGGTTACTGTTTGCTTGATATATTTTTTCCATCCTTTGATTTTTAGCTTATTTTTATCTTTGTGTGTCTCTAAGTTGTGTCTCTTGTAGGCAACATATTGGTGGGTCATTTTTTTTATGGATTCTGTCATTCTCTGTCTCTTGACTAGTGTATTTAACCCATTTACATTCAGTGTGATTATAGGTAGGTATGAATTTATTGCTGTCATTTTGTTGTGCTTTTTTTTTTTTTTGTGGTGTTAACAGTTTTTTTGTTCCACTTACTTTTCTGTACTGAGTTCTTCTTGTTTATAGATTTTCTTTTCATTTCCTTCATTGTTGTTGATTTAGTGGTTACTAAGTTTTTATGATTTTCTTCTTTTTTATTTTGGTGAGCATGTTTATTAATTTTCTTTGTTGTTACCCTGAGATTTACCTTTATCTTCCGAAGTTTAAAACTTGTGTTATATCTTCATATCACCCTGGCTTCCTCTCTGTATAGCAGTTCTGTAGCGACACCATTTATTCCCCCTTTTTATTTTGAAGTTGTCATAGTTTACTGATTGATGTCTCTGGTTCCCTGTTTTCAGTCTTGTTGCTTTATTTCATTTTTGAGAATTCTTTGTCTTGGTTGGTATCTGGGTGATGTTGTCATATGTCTTAGTCTCAGGTTGTTGTCTGATGTTGTTGGTTGTCTGAAGAACTCCTTTTAATATTTCACGTAAGGTTGGTCTGGTTGATTCCCCTTTGTAGGTGATGTTTCATTTTTCCTAAGCTGCTCCAGGATTCTTTCTTTGTCTTTGGTTTTGGAAAGTTTGATTATGCTATGTCTTGGTGATTTTCTTCTGGGGTCTATCTTGTGTGGGGTTCATTGAGCTTCTTGGATAGATATCTTCTTGTCTTTCATGGTATGAGGGACATTTTCTGCCAGAAAATGTTCAAAAATTTTCTCTCTGCTTTTTTTTTTTTTTTTTGGTCTCCTCATGTCCTGGAATTCCTATCACACATAAATTATTTCTCTTGACAGTGTCCTACATAACTCTTAGGTTTTCTTTTCTTCATTCTTTTTTCTGAGTGTTCCGCAAACAAATTAGTATCAAGGGGTTTGTCCTGTGTTTCTCTGATTCTGTCTTCCACTGATTCACTTCCCCGATATCCTTCCATTGAGTCATCCGTTTCTGAAATTTTATTGTTTGTCTTCTGGATTTCTAGTTGTTATTTTCGTGTGGTTTCTAATCGTCTATTTATTTTTTCATTTTATTCTTGTATTGTTTTCTTCAATTTTTCTAGAGTTTTTCATTTTGTCTGTATTTTCCTTGATCTCTTGGAGGGTCTTATATATAAGTCTTTTGAATTCCTTATGAGGTAGTTCCATTACCATTTCTTCCTCAGGAAGGTTTTTCTGGCCCTTTATTTTGGTCACTTGCTTGAGCCATCTTGTCCTACTTCTTTATGTGAATTGATATTGTCTGTTGTCTTTGAGGCATTAAGGTGTAAGTATATTTGTTTATTGATTGTGTGTTTGTTTCATCCTGTTTTTTTGTTGTTGTTTTGTGTTTTGGTATATCTGGGTGGGCGGCACGTGCATGCTGCTCTGATCACTAGTCTGGCAGCACTGGAGCGCTCACCATCTGTTTCCAGGTGTGTGGGCAGTGGCTGGGAGTGTAAGCATGGGTCTCTTCGCTGGTCATGAATGGCAGCAGAGGGCAGGCTGGGCAGGCATTGGCTGCCATCTGTTGATCCAGTGGTGCAGGAGTGGGTAGTGATACTTGTTCAGTGGATGGGGTAGCAGATGTGGTGAGTGTAGCAGGCGAGCGCGGGATGTGGTCATTGCCATTCACCAGGTTGGGGGGGGGGGGTATGTGGCAGGCAGGTGCATGTGCATTTGTGAGGTCACCACCACTCTCTGGGCGGGGCTGGATGTGTGGCAAGTGGGTGAGTACAGGGGTGCATGGTCACTGCCGTTCATCTAGTTGGGGGGTGAGGAGTGAGTGGTGGGTGGATGTTGGCACAGAGGCGCACAGTCACTACTGCTTGCCAGTTCAGGGGGAGGAGGGTGGGTGGTGGGCAGGCAGTCGCTGCCACTCACTGGTTTAAGGAAGGAGTGGATGACTGGCAGGCATGCTTGCATGGCTGCTGCCTCATGCTAGGCCAGGTGGAGTGTTTATCAGGCAGGTGAGCACGGGGGCACGTGGCTGCCACTGTTCACCAAGTGGGGTGGTGGTGGGTGGATGCATGCGCGTGGTGGCGCGGTCGCTGCTGCTCGCCAGTTTGGGAGGGGTGTGTGTGGGTGGCGAGTGGGTAGGGAGGCATGTGCACGATCACGTGGTCACCACTGCTCACCAGGTAGGGGGTAAGCTGCGGGCCGGTGAATGTGTGGGGGTGCAATTATTGCTGCTCTTCAGGTGGGTGGAGTCAAGGTGGATAAGGCTGGGTCAGGGGGGAGAGAGGGACTCTTATGGTCTCCAGTTGGGCAGTATGGCCAGGTTATGGTACCCTCTGCTTCTTCCAATCAGGAGGGTGGGGGAAGGGGGATTTGCACCCCTTCAGTTAGCAGATGTGGGTGCCCAGGCACAACCCATCCACTGCAGCCAGCAGTTGGGACCTGCCCCCAACCAATTGCAAGGAGGGGGTGCTTGGAGCCTGGTTTGGTGGAGGACCTCCTGCCAATACTCTGCTGATTCACTGCCTCCTGCACACCACCCACCTCAAAGGTCAGGGACCACTGCTCTTGCGTAAACCTGACTCTGGATCCTGGCTCCCTCCCTGTTCTGTGGACGGCAGGATCCCTGGAATTCTTGCCCTCCTTTCTGTGTTTTCCTTCCTTAGATCCAGATCATGATCCACTCACCTTGTTTCTCTCTGGGTGTGTTTGTTCAGTTTCTCTGTCTCTTATGGGAATGCCATGAAGTTGTCTTCCTGTGCTCCTCACCTGGGGTCATTACTGGCTTTGTTTCAAGATGACCACGTTGAGCTGGGACAGCAGGTGGAGCCCCTTCACTCCTTGTCACTCCTCTTTCGCTGTGTTCATTCAATTTTTTCTTCCTGTCGGTGTTTGTTTCGATTCTTTATCCTTCCTTTTTGATGTTCAGGGTTCCAGGCTTTTTTACCTGCATCTTTTTCACTTGGTTTATTGGGTCTTTGCTGTAGACAGATGGTATGGTGTGTCTGACTAAGCCACCATCTTGGCTTCTCTCAGTCTTAGGGTTTTTTTTTGTCATTTTATCAAGTATTTTTAGTCCCCCGCACCCCAACAGCATGAGAGTTGTTCTGAATAATCTAGCCTGTTATTAATGGAAACAGAAATCCCTACTTAGTCATAGATGGATCCATGGAGTTTCAAGTGTCCTACCAGAAGTCTGAGGAAGGACATGTAAAAGGGATATGTCATATTTCCTTGATTTGGAGATATTGGGAGGCTATTTAATGGCTGACTGTATGACTATAAACTTCAGACCTTTTTCAGAAACTTCTTTTTGCCCATATCATGCTTCCCCTTTTGAGTCTCTGCCCTGCTATGGAGGCCTGAAACCTCGTGGTTATTCTGTTTGGAGGATTGTGTATCATGATATAGACAACTGTCAAATAAACAGAGAAAGTAGCAGTATTTATTTATTTATTTTATCTCACTGGAACAACAAAGGTTGCAAAAAGTAAGAACTGCCTGTATTTCCATGTTTTTCTTGAGCTTAGTCTAGAATCACTGGGTCTGCCTAAAATGGATTCTGGGATTTGGGATAAGGCTAAATCTAGACTAGTCACTTGTAATGGACTCCTTTTATTAACGTATTTGATGTATTTTTGAAGATCAGTATTTTCTAAACCTTTCTACTTTTGAAAAAGATTAGAATTCAATAATTTGTGACCTGTATTCAGGAATTAACTGTATTTGTCCTAAAACTTTGTTTTCTCCCTACTCTTAGGTAAGCCAAGAAAATAACTAAAAATGAGAAGTAGCAGACTTGAAAAGTCCGTGGGGACTGTTCCGATGGGGTTAGTCAAAATGCTTAAAGAATTCCAAAGCAAGGTTTTGCCACCCTTGAGTCCAAAGGTGATTACAGAAGAGGAAGCAAACAGAATGGTAATATATCAGAGAATTACTATGTAAAATGCTTAATGCAGTCTCTTCAGGAGAATGACAGTTGCTACTTGTCATTCTCAGAATATCAGTCAGAGAATTACTGACTGATTAATACCAATTTTGTTAACACCATAGTTTGCCACAGAGCATAGGCACCTCTGAAAGCCTGAGAAGTTTGTGAAATTACATACATACTTCAAAGTAGAGGCTTGAATTGCTTCAGTTAATCGGTTAAAGAAAGATCACACAAGCAAACTGTTAAGGTTTTCTAAATATTGGGTTGAACCATATGAAATTGTAACTTGTGTAGTTCAAAACTATTTGTAGGTCAACTATTGGAAATTTCATATGGTTCAGCTTAATAATTTATTACCTTGCTGATTGGCAAGAATTATTTTTGTATGTTTCATGGAGCATGAAAATAATGACTCTGGCATCTAGGGAAAAAATATATTTTTTCTCTCATTTAAAATAAAAATATGTTTGTAAGGAATTATAATAATTTGGTGAGAACAAAATTATGAACCACATGCTATAGAAAATATTAATAAAACTTTACAGTGCCAGTGATGGTATTCACTTCATTTTAAAAATTGGTCTCAAGTTGCAGTGTGATTAGAAAAATAAAATCAGTCATCATTTGTCTTTTATGGTGATGGTTGTTGCATATTTAAAATAACTCCTGAGTTTTTTGCTTGTAAGATGTCGTTTTTATTTAAATCATATCACAGATGGTATCTCTTAAAATTTTATTATTCTAATCTGGGTTCCAGTCAAATAGATTTAAAAACCAAGTTGAAAACTATGTTAGAAATATGTCTTCATTTTAATGGGCTCAATCACAGAAATTAAATTTGTAGGGAAATAAGCATTTTTGAAGAACACTGGCTTTAACCTGAGGCAGAATGAATCAGCTAAATTATATATCCCTGAATGTTTTAAAGTCTTGGCACATACTTAAGCATTATGTTGCTACCAATGATAATCAATCTCCTTGCATATAAAATAGGCCCTAGAACAATGTGAACATTCTAGAACAACAATAATTAAGTAAATTACTGTTTCTGGCTAACTAATTTCTTATTGGGTTAGTTTTATTAAAATGATAGATTATATTTTTCCCTTCATAACATTAGAAAGTGCTAAAAGCGTATTGTGTTCTTATTTGGGTATGTGAATATGGCTGGCTGCTGGATTTGATGATTGGCTTAGAGCTCTTTTAAAATGGTCTGCATGTGCTCTTGTGATTTCTAAAAAGTTCAGACTCATTCCTGAACAGTACAATCACACTTCCTAGTCTTTTACATTTTATAAGATCTCTCTTTAACCTGATGTAACATGATAGCTAAACACCCAGTGACTTTGATTGCATATTTTAACTTCAGTTGAGAAATAGAAATATTTCAAACTTATTAGCTCTGAAGACCATAAGTAATTATAGAAACTTAGTGGTTTAGGCTCAGAGGCCTCCTGTGCAATTTCTTGATTTTTACTTCCCAGGTTCTTTTGTGTGATTCCTTCAAAATCATAAGGAAATATCCATCACTTGTCATTTCAAGTTACTAGGCTTAGAAATGTATGGGCATTTCTCTTGTATAATTTAACTATTTTAAATATTTTATGAGGGAACTTAGTGGCATTCTTGAATTATCCTGAAAGCTGCAGACGCAAATTATTCATTACTGACACTTATGAAAACACTTTTTTAGCGTAGCCATTTGTGAATCTTTGGCTCTTGTTTTAAATTCTAGCTGACGCCCTCTGAGTACATGAAGGAAATGTCCCTCACCACAGAGGAGAGACTGGCAAATACACACGTGATGTGCCGACCACAGATCATTGAACTTCTAGATATGGGGGAAACAACACATCAAAAGGTAGCTGCTTTCTGTCACATTTGCATATAAAGTACGCCCCAAAACTATGTGAACATTCAAAGCAACTACATGGTGAACTAATAATCTGTTATTGGGTTAGTTTTATACCCTCCTTTCTATCTCCGTTGATCTTGATACCTGTGATTTAGCATGGAGAAACCTCATTTAAAATGACTTTTGACTAGTCACATTTCTTTCTTAGCTACTTCTGGACACTATTTGACACTGTTGTTTACAGGTTAGGAGTAAGTCCAAAGACTACATTAAAAAAAAAAAAATACCAAACCCATCACCACTGAGTTGATTCCAACTCACAGTGACCCTGGAGCACCTTTCCAAGGAGCACCTGCTGGATTTGAAATGCCAACCTTTTGGTTAGTAGCTGTAGCTCTTAACTACTACACCACCAGGGTTTCCAGAACTACATTAGGCAAGTCCAATTAAGTTATCTTCTTACCATAACAAGCAATCCCTTCCTACCTGAGCTGTCATCACTAGAAAGAAAGAAGGGAGAATTATTTATTAAAGTAGGTATTTCTTTTCTATTCTGGCTTGTTTCTCATAACAAAGGTATGGGTTTAGTCTATAAAAAATAGTTAACTTTTCTCAACAGATACCTCTAAAATCACTGCAGCAAGAGGGAACATGGTGAATTACATACTGGCTTTTAAAGCTTCTACCTCAAAGTGTCATGTGTCACCTCCGCTCCTATTTCACTGAACCAAACCCCAAAACCAGTCAATTCCAACTCATAGCGACCCTATAGGACAGAGTAGAACTTCCCCATAGAGTTTCCAAGGAGCACTTGGTAAATTCGAACTGCCAACCTGAGTTGCAGGTTAGCAACTGAGTTCTTAACCACTGTGCCACCAAGGCTCTATGGGCAAATCAAATCTTATGACTATGCCTAATTTCAAAGAGGATGGGGAGGTGCAGTCCTACCATATGCCCCAGAGGCAGAAAGTCAGAAATATTTGATGACTGCTACTGATGACTACCACAAGTGACTACCCTAGAGATTGTGGAATGCATTTTTGACTTATTATAAGCTTTTCCTGTATAATGCAAGATTTTAGAACCCATTGCCTCCACTTTATCCTTCTCCTGACTTATATGTTATTAGTGGTGGTTTTCTAAAAAAAAATTCTTTATATTATTTTGAACTCCACAAGTTAATATTATTATTGTTTTATATGATTTTATTCATTGAGATTAACCCACATATTCACCCTTTTGTTACTCTTCTTTCCTTCCTGCAGGTCAGAACTTCTGCGATCACTTTCTTTCTCTGTAAAGAATATTGTTTGGTATTTCCTTTAGAAGTTGATGACTATTTTTTTTCCATTTTTATCTCTCTGAAAATGTCCTTATTTCAACTTCATTCTTGAAGGAAATTTCCCTGAGTAAACAGTACTCTGTCTGCAGAGGTTTTTTTTTTTCAGGATTAAAAGATGTTATTCCACTGTTGTCTTACCTGATTTGTGTTGTTTATATTGAGAAGTCAGGTATTGATCTATTATTTGCTCCTTAGAAATCAAATATTCTTTTTACCTCTGGCTTCTTGTACAACTTTTTTTTTTTTTTTTTTGCCTTTGTTTTCAGTGGACTTAGAATTATATGCTTAGGTATGGATTTTTGTTTATCCTGTTTAATTTTGTTTAAGACTTTCTGAATGAGTGTCTTAATGCTTTTATCAGTTTTAGAAAAGTCTTTCCCATTATTTCATCAAGCATTGCTTCTGCCCTGATCTCTCCTGTAGGACTCCATTTATACCTATTTCAAACCTTTTGGTGTATCATCTATATATCTTATCCATCTTCTGTATTTCATTTTTGTCAATCTACTTAATTCTGGCTATTTTCTTCTGGCCTGTCTCCTAAATCAGTAATTCTTTTTCTAGTTATAGCTAATCTGATATTAAACATATCCACTGAATTCTTAATTTTAGTTTTTATAATTTTAAGTTGTAGATTTACACTTGGATCTTTTTTTTTATCATTTCCAATTCTCTGCACAGATTCTCAATCTTGTCTTTTATTTTCTATTGTATAGTAAGTGTGAATTACGTCACTCTGTTTCCACTGTCTCTTTGTTTCTGCTAGTTTTCATTTATGACTTAACTGCCTCATTCCTGGTCATTTTTCAATTTGCAAATTTTTTGTTGTTGTCAAGGTTTTTTTTTTTTTTTTTTGGTAGTTGTAAAATTTTGTAATTGAAAAATTGTAGAAATTTGACCCTGTGATAATGTTCTCTTCTTTCAGTTTTCTAGTCAGCCACCAGTTCATCCTTATTCTGTGGCACATTCCTTCACAGGCCAATGAGAAGGAAGTCCTTCAAAGTCCCTATCCTGAACATGCCTTGGACTCCAATCCCTCTCTCCCTAATCCTGCTAGACTTTCAAAATTGCTGCTCAGGATCTCAGCCACCCTCTTTAAAGCACACAGGAAGAAAGTAGCCCAGTTCTCTGTACTCACTCCACACACACCCTCCCACCCACCTCCATCCCCCACCCCAGTTCTCTGTCTTGCCCTAGATTCTGGCTGGTAATTCTTCACTGTCTTGTTAGCTCTCCAGTGCTTCCAGGTGGATATTTGTTGATCTAACGTTCCTGGTTATTTTCATGGGGGAGTTAGTTCAAATTACCTCATTCACTGTTATCAGAAATGGAAGTCTGGGGTTAGTGTTCTTACTAGCCTTTTTTAAAAAATTGAGTTCTAAAATTTCTGCTTTATCTTATATTAAAGCAGTTGATGAAAATAACATCATCACTAATTTTAACTAATAATGTTTATAATGGTTAGCCCCTTTTTGAATGTATCCTATGTTCTTAGTTTTAATATCCATAAGTCTCCCTAGTATTTTCTTACCTTCCAATAATAATCTTGCCACTGTGTGACTGTATGATTAATTTCCTTTTTGAACTGCAGTTTTCAGGAATTGATGTCGATCAGGCATTATTTCAGCCCTTTCCATCAGAAATTATATTTCAGAACTACACTCCCTGTGAAGTCTATGAAGTTCCACTGATTTTGAGGAACAATGACAAAGTAAGTATGTTCGCTGGGATGGCTGAACCTTTCCAGGATACATAAAAAGGGGTTAAATAAAATGGAATCCCATAGAATCTTAGATAGGTTCTTTAATCTGAAAGATCTAAAAAAAAAGTCTGAAAAGCATGCCCTTTGAATGTAAGCTCAGTGAAGACAGGGCTATATTCGATTGTTTGTTACTGTGTGTTCAGTTCCAGAACAGTGCCAAAAAAAACAGTAAATCTCTAACACATGCACGATCTATTGAATAAATGATCGACTAAATGGATGGAATGAAGGTTTCACATATGGCCGGTTGGGTTAGATTTTCATTTAAGACAAGGCAATTACTTAATATTTCCATACTCTGCACTAGAGCTACCAGTTCCCTAATTCAGTATTTGAACTTTACTTACAGGAATTGCAATTGCTGGCCAATGCATTTACACAAGGAAATTCTGCAAATTGTTTTTTTTGTTTTGTTTTGTTTTTAATTTCTTTTCTCTTGTAAAAAATGTAAATCTTTTTCTTCCTATTCTGTCTCCTCCCATCTACCTCATATATACTTCATGTTTTGTCTGCAGATAGTTTGGAAGGTGTCTTCCACTGTCTTTACCTTGTCTCCTTGTGATTGCAACTGAAGATTTCTTCTCTAGTCTCTTTCTCTTTAAAGATGACTTAGGGTTTATTTCAAGAAAAAGTATTAAATGCCTGAGGATTTCCTTGACATCTAACAAGAATGAAAGAAAGTATAACACAGAAGATTCAGCATGAAACACAGTTAAGTGTGAGAAGTAATCAGATGGAGAAGAAGGTATCTGAGAGATGCTAAACTTCAGGTGTAAAGACAAGTAGGAATACTTGTAGGAGCCTAAAGATGTGGGGACAAAATATTTTAGCTTTAAGAAGAAAGAGAAAAATAGGTGAGGACTATGTAAGAATCCAAGGCAAATGGGAAGACTTGCAGTTATATTCAGTGCAGTAACTCATTAAAGGAATCAGTGATGCCTTTCAGAGATCAATGAGGTGATTTAGTGACAGCAAAGTCAGACTCTGGAGAAAATAGTGCATTTCGTTCTTTACTGCAGTGCTACCAAGAGAAGCTCAGGACAGAAGATAAAAGGGCAGGCAGAGAGAAGGAAAAGAATCTGAGGTACTCAGGGTTGTGTTCCTAGACCTCAAGAAGAGGTATGTTATATAGATATTAGGACTCTTATCTTTTCATGTAGGGCTGCCAAGTAATTCACTTTCTCACTTCGAGTTCTCTTTTCCCTTACTCCATTACTGTTTGACCCTTGTGCAGGTATTTTTAGGTTATTAAAGGGAAGAGGAGCTAGTCAAAAGGAACGCTTGGCCACTCATCCCTGACCCTAAATAAGGAATGATTATCACTAGGTATATATGAACAAATCAAGGGCAAGAGGCATGTGTAAGTTTTGTCTGCCAAAGACTACCCAGTCCCTATAGGTAACATCTAGGTAAGATGCAGCCAGAATGTTGGAGGACGCCCTCTGAAAAGGGCAAGTCCAGTTACTAACAAGCAGACTGCTTTGTCTCAGCTAGGCGGGCTTGTTCTTGGGTGAGTTACTCCCAGGGCCCCAGTTCTAGGTGGCTGACATAACTCTACATCTCTACTGCCTTAGTTCATGGTCTCAGAAGGAACCACTGGGTCAGCTTTGGAGCACCAAGAAGCCTTATGTGTCATTCCTTGTTTATCTGCTTTCTCACTGGCATAGACTGCAAAAGACAGTCTGTTTAGTCATTAATTTTTGTCTCTTTCACACACAGGGTGAGAATAAGCCATGGCCACTCTATAAGCCACAACACAGTTCTACTTCAGTTAAAATTATAAGCACCCAGAGTCAGACTAGCTTGAGTTCAGATTACAGCTGTGCCGTCTGCCAGCTGGAGTCCTTCGGCAAGTCACTTCATTTCGTGGGACAATAGTAGTATCCTGTTCTTTTTGGGTTTTTTTGTTGTTGTTTATTGTGTTTTAGCTGAAAGTCTACAGTGCAAGTTAGTTTCTCATTCAAAAATTTATACACAAGTTGTTTGGTAACATTGGTTCCAATCATCGCAATGTCTCAGCACTCTCCCCCTTTCCCTTTATATCCCGGGTTCCCCATGTCCATTCGTCCAGGTTTCGTATCCCTTCCTGCCTTCTCGTCTTTGTTTTTGGGCAGGTGTTACCCATTTGGTCTCATATACACAATTGAACTAAGAAACAAGTTCCTCACATGTGTTATTGTTTGTTTTATAGGCTTGTCTAATCTTTGGCTGAAAGATGGACTTGGAGAGTGGCTTCAGTTCTGAGTTAGCAGGGTGTCCAGGGCCCATAGTCTTGGGGTTCCTCTAGTCTCTGTCAGACGAGTAATTCTGGTCTTCTTTTGTGAATTTAAATTTTGTTCTACATTTTTATCCTGCTCTGTCTGGAACCCTCTATTGTGATCTCTGTCAGAGCTATTGGTGGTGGCGGCTGGGCACCATCTAGTTCTTCCAGGCTCAGGCTGGTGGAGGCTGTGGTTCATGTGGTCCATTTGTCCTTTGGACTGATATTTTCCTTGTGTCTTTGGTTTTCTTCATTCGTCTTTGCTCTAGATGTGATGGGACCAATAGATGTATCTTAGATGGCCACTTGCAAGTTTTTAAGACCCCTGACACTGCTTAGCAAAGTAGAATGTAGAACATTTTCTTTATGAATTATGTTATGTCAGTTGACCTAGATGTCCCTAAGACCATGGTCCCCAGCCCTCAGCCCCAGTAACTCAGTTCTTCAAGGTGTTTGGATGTATGGATGTATCTAGGAAGCTTCTACGGCTTTGCCTTGGTCAGGTTGTGCTAACTTCCCCTATATTGTGTGTTGTTTTTCCTTTCACCCAGGTTAACACTTGTCTACTATCTAGTTAGTGACTTCCTCTCCTCAACCATCAAAGTTTTTTTTTTCCGTGTGTAAACCTTTTCTGAGGTTTTTATAATAGTGGTCTCATACAATATTTGTCCTTTTTACTCAGCATAATGCCCTCCAGATTCATCCATGCTGTGAGATGTTGCATGGATTCATCATTGTTCTTTATCATTGCGTAGTATTCCATTGTGTGTATGTACCATAACTTGTTTATCCATTCATTTGTTGATGGGCACTTAGTTTGTGTCTATCTTTTTGCCGTTGTGAATAATGCTGCAGTGAACATGGGTATGCATGTGTCTATTCATGTGGTGGCTCTTATTTCTCTAGGATATATTCCTAGGAATGGGATTCCTGGATCGTATGGTATTTCTATTTTTAGCTTTTTAAGGAGGCACTACCATTTTCCATAGTGGTTGTACCGTTTTACATTCCTGCCAGAAGTGCATAAGAGTTCAAATCTCCCAGCAACCTCTCCAACATTAGTTATTTTCTGTTTTTTGATTTGTGCCAGTAATGTCGGGGTAAGATGGCATCTCACTGTAGTTTTGATTTGTATTTCTCTAATGGCTGATGATCTCGAGCAGTTCCTCATGTGTCTGTTAGCTGCCTGAATGTCTTCTTTGGTGAAGTATCTGTTCATATCCTTTGCTCATTTTTTAATTGGATTGTTTGTCTTTTTGTTATTGAGGTGTTGCAGTAGCTCATAGATTTTAGAGATTAGACCCTTGTGGGATGTATTGTAGCCAAAAATTTTTTTTCCCAGTCTGTAGGTTCTCTTTTACTCTTTTGGTGACATCTTTTGATGAGCATGAGTGTTTGAATTTTGGGAGCTCCCAGTTATCTAGTTTCTCTTTTGGTGTTTGTGCATTGTTAGTTATGGTTTGTATTCAGTTTATGACATGTATTAGGGCCCCTAGCATTGTCTCTATTTTTTCTTCCATGATCTTAATCATTTTAGCTTTTATATTTAAGTCTTTAATCCATTTTAAGTTAGTTTTTGTGTATGCTGTGAGGTATGGGTCCTGTTTGATTTTTTTTTTTACAGATGGACTTCCAGTTTTGCCAGCACCATTTGTTAAAAAGACTGTGTTTTCCCCATTTAATGGACTTTGGTCCTTTGTCAAAGATCAGCTGACCATAGGTGGATGGATTTACATCTGGGTTCTTGATTCTGTTCCATTGGTCTATGTGTCTGTCATTGTACCAGTACCAGGCTGTTTTGACTACTGTAGCTACATAGTAGGCTTCTGAGATCAGGTAGTGTGAGTCCTCCTACTTTGTTCTTTTTCTTCAGTAATGCTTTGCTTATCCAAGGCCTCTTTCCTTTCCATATAAAATTAATGATTAGTTTTTCTATCTTGTTAAAGAATGCTGTTGGTATTTGGACCAGGATTGCATTATATCTGTAGATCACTTTGGGTAGATTTGACATTTTCACAATTTTGAGTCTTACCATCCACAAGCATGGTATGTTTTTCCATATATGTAGGTCTCTTTTGGTGTCTTGCAATAGTGTTTTGTAGTTTTCTTTGTATAGGTCTTTTACGTCCCTGGTTAGATTTATTCCTAAGTATTTTATCTTTTTAGGAGCTATTGTAAACGGTATTGTTTTCCTGATTTCCTTTTCAAAGTTCTCATTGTTGATGTGTAGGAATCCAACTGTTTTTTGTCTGTTAATCTTGTCTCCTGCTACTCTGCTGAATCATTCTATTAGTTCTAGTAGTTTCCTTGTAGAATCTTTGGGGTTCTCTATGTATAGTATCATATAAGCTGCAAATAGAGATAGTTTTACTCCTTCCATTCCAATTTGAATGCCCTTTATTTCTTTTACTTGTTTTATTGCTCTAGCTAGGACTTCCAGCGCAGTGTTAAATAGGAGTGATGATAAAGGGCATCCTTGTCTTGTTGCCATTCTCTGGGGAAATGCTTTCATCCTCTCTTCACTGAGAATGATGTTGGCTGTTGGTTTTATATAGATGCCTTTAATTATGTTGAGGAATTTCCCTTCTATTCCTATTTTATTGATAGTTTTTATCAGTAATAAGTGTTGGACTTTATTAGATGCCTTTCTGCATCAATTAAGATGATTGTATATGATTTTTTCTTTTGTTGTATTTATGTGGTGGATTACGTTGATTGATTTTCTAATGTTGAACCATCCTTACATACCTAGTGTGAATCCTGCTTGGTTGTGTGTATTATTTTTTTGATAAGGTGCTGAAAAATTCTATTGGCTAGAATGTCGTTTAGAATTTTTGCATCTATATTCATGAGAGATATTTGTCTGTAATTTTCTTTTTTTGTGGTGTCTTTGCCTGGCTTTGGTATCAGGGTTATGTTGGCTTCATAGAATGAATTCAGGAATATTTCTTCCTTTTTTTATGCTCTGAAATAGTTTGAGTAGTACTGGTTGTGAGAGCTTCTCTGAATGTTTGTAGAGCTCTCTAGTGAAGCCGTCCAGGCCAGGGCTTTTTTTTTTTTTTTTTTTTTTAATTTGTTGGAATTTTTTTTTGTTACCTCTTTGTTCTCTTCTTTTGTTATGGGTATGTACAAATTTTCTATCTCAGTTTTTTTAGTTTAAGTGGGAAGTGTCTTTCTAGAAATTTGTCCATTTCTTCTAGGTTCTCAAATTTGTTGGAGTACAATTTTTCATAGTATTCTGTTATGATCTTTTTTATTTTAGTTGGGTCTGTTGCAATGTCCCCAGTCTCATTTCTTACGTGGGTTATTTGCTTCCTCTTCGGCTTTTCTTTTGTCAGTTTGACCAGTGGTTTGTCAATTTTGTTTATCTTTTCAAAGAACCAACTTTTGGTCTTTTGATTCTATTGTTTTTCTGTTCTCTATTTCATTTATTTTTGCTCTAATCTTTATTATTTTTTTCTTCTGGTGCCTGTGGGCTTCTTTTGCTGTTCTCTTTCTATTTGTTTGAGTTGTAGTGCTAACTTTTTTATTTTTGCCTGTTCTTCTTTTTTGATGTGTGTGTTCATTGCTATAAATTGACCTCTGAGCACTGCCTTTGCTGTGTCCCAAAGGTTTTGTATGATGTGCTTTCATTTTCATTTGAGTCTAGGGAGTTTTTGATTCTGTCTTTAATTTCTTCTATTACCCAGTTTTTTGAAACAAGTTGTTATTCAGTTTCCATATAATTGATTTTTTTTAACTTGATCTTCCTGTTACTGATTTCTTCTTTTATGACGTTGTGATCAGAGAGAATGATTTGTATTATTTCATTGCTTTGGATTTTATTGAGGGTTGCTTTGTGGCCTAACATGTGGTCTATTCTGGAGAATGTACCCAATGCATTTGAAAAGAATGTATAGTTTTCTGCTGTTGGATGGAGTGTTCTATATATGTCTGTGAGGTGAAGTTGGTTGATTTTGGCCTTTAGATCTTCTGTATCTTTGTTGGATTTCTTTCTGGATGTTCTGTCCTTTACTGAGAGTGGTGTGTTGAGGTCTCCTTCTACTATTTTTGTAGAACTCTCTATTTCTCTTTTCAGCGTTGTTAGAGTTTGTTTTATGTATTTTGGAGCCCTATTGTTGGGTGTGTATATATTTATTAAGGCTATGTCTTCTTGGTGGATTGTCCCTTTAATCATTATATAATGTCCTTCTTTGTCTTTTATGGTAGATTTTCCTTAAAGTCTATTTTATCTGAACTTAGTATTGCCAATCCTGCCCTTTTTTGATCACTGTTTGCTTGATGTATTTTTTTCCAATCCTTGGATTTTTAATATATTTATATCTTTGTGTCTAACGTGTGTCTCTTGTGGACAGCATATTAATGAGTTGTGTTTTTTTAATCCATTGTGCCACTCTCTGTCTATTCATGGGTGCATTTAAGCCATTTATATTCAGTGTGATTATAGATAAGTAGGAGTTTATTGCTGTCATATTGTTGTGCTTTTTTTTATGGTGCTGATATTTTCTTTGTTTCTCTTACTGTCTGTGCTGAGTTCCTTCTGTTTGTGGATTTTCTTTTCTTTCGTTGTTATAGATTTTGTGTTTGCTGAGTCTTTATGTGTTTTTTCCTTTTTTATTCTGTTGAGTAGGTTTGTTAACTTTCTTTGTGGTTAACTTGAAATTTACCCTTACTTTCCTAAATTTGAACAGTCTTTTATTGCTTGATATTGCCTTGACTTCCTCTCCACTGGAAAGTTCTATGCCTACACTGTTTATTCCCCCTTTTATTGTTTTGATGTTGTTGTCATATACAGATTGACATCTCTGTTTCCCTGTTTCAAGTCTTTTAGCTTTGTTTTAATACTGAGAATTCCTTACCTAGGTTGGTATCTGGCTGATGCTGTCCTGTGTCATAGACTCCAGTTGTTATCTGATACTGTTGTTCTCTAACCGAAGGACACCCTTTAATATTAATTGTAAATTTGGTTTGGTTTTTACAAATTCCCTTAAGTTCTGTTTATCTGGAAATGTCCTAATTTCACCATCATATCTGAGAGTTTTGCAGGACATATTATTCTTGGTTGGCAGTTTTTTTCTTTCAGTGTTTTATGTATGTCATCCCATTGCCTTCTTGCCTGTATAGTTTCTGCCAGGTAATCAGAGCTTAGTCTTATTGTTTCCCCTTTGTAAGTGACTTTTCATTTTTCTTGAGCGGCTCTCAGGATTCTTTTTCTGTCTTTGGTTTTGGCAAGTGTGATTATGATATGTCTTGGTGACTTTCTTTTGGGGGTCTATCCTATATGAGGTTCGTTGAGCTTCTTGGATGGTCAGCTTTTCGTCTTTCATGATATTTGGGAAGTTTTCTGCCAGCAAATCTTCAACAGTCTTCTTTGTGTTTTCCATTTTCTCCCCCGGTTCTGGAACTCCAACCACATGCATATTTTTGCTGTTGATTGTGTCCTATATAATTCTCAGGGTCTCTTCATTTTTCTTCTTTTTTTTTTTTTTTCTGATTTTTCCTGAAAGTATTATATATGGATTTGTCTTCAATCTCCCTGATTCTGTCTTCCATTGTTTCAGATTTGCTTCTAAGACCTTCTAATGCATTGTCCATTTCTGAAATTTTGTTGTTTATCTTTTGGATTTTTAGTTACTGTTTTTGTATGATTTATAATTGTTTATTTCAGTGTTTTGTTCTTATATTATTTTCCTGAATTCTTCTATTGCTTTGTCTGTGTTTTCCTTGATTTTGTCTGTGTTTTCGTTGGTTTTATCTGTGTTTTGCATGATTTTGTCTGTTTTTTCCTTGGTTTTGTCTGTCTTTTCCTTGATCTCTTTCCTAATCTTTTAGAGAGCCCTAAATATTAGTCATGTGAATTCCATATAAAGTAGTTCCACTGCCTTTTCTTCTACCAGAAGGTCATCTGATTCTTTATTTTGGTCACTTTCTGGAGCCATCTTGTCCTGCTTTTTTATATTGTCTGAATGTATCCTAGACATTAAGGTATTATTTTCTTTATTTATTAATTGTATGTTTATTTGTTTCATCCTACTTTTTGGTTTTGCTTCGAAGTATCAGAGTGGGCTGGCCAGGCATGCTTTGCTGCTTACTCATCTGTGAGCATGATAGTTCTCACCACCTTGTCGAGGTGGGCAGGGCAGCAGCAGGCAGGGCAAACCACTTCTGCTGTACACTCTTTTGACAAGGTGACTGAAGGCAAACTGAGTGGGCACTGCCTCTTGATGTTGTTCCCGTGGTTTGGGAGAATTCACAGCCCCTTGCCAGAAGGCGAGAGTGTCAGACAGGGAGTGGTACAGGCTCGCTTCCCTCTGGCCAGCAGCTGGTTGAGTGGTGTGAGAGGAGGTGCGGTGTGGGCCTGGTGTGGTGGCAGGCCTGAGCACCAGGGATGCTCTAGCTGCGGCATCACAATGGTGGCTGGCAGGAAGAGTTGGTGGTATATGGCACTAGATGCAGGGGGAGAAAGAAAAAGGAATAAAGAGAAAAGAAAGAAAAAAGGAAAAAATATGGCAGCGTGGTAGAGGCTGACCATGGTGGAGCAGACCTAGGGGCCAGTGGGAAGGGATGGGATGTGATGTACTGGGCTAAGAAGGAGAGATAAAGAAAAAGAAGAGAAAAAAGAAAAAAAAATGGCAGTGTGGTGGAGGCTGTGGGTGGGGATAGGGCAGACACAGAAGAGCGATGGGCTGGTGTGCCAGTGGCTTTCTGGCTGCAGCAGTGCAGTAGGGTCCAGCAGGAAGGTAGAAAGGTGATGTACAGGGCTAGGTGGGAGGGAGAAAGGAAAGGAAGAAACAGAAAAGAAAAAGATAACAAAATTAAAAAAAATTAAATAAACTGGTGTCACAGTGGGGGCTGGCAAGTGGGGGCAGGGCAGACCCAAGGGCCAGCTTGAAGGGAGGGCAGGGGACGTATGGGGCTAGGTAGGAGGAAAGGAAAGAAAGAAAAGAAGAGAAAGCAACAACAAAAAATGGCACCAAGACAGAATCCAAGGGGTGGGGTGTGGTGGATCCCGGGTGGTGGTGGCCCTTGGCTGTAGCCGAGGCAGTGCAGGGTTTCAGGATTGACATTTGTATCTGTTTTACTTAGTTTTTTGGGTCTTTGCTGCAGAGCGTCAACCTGGTGCATCTGTCTACGGCACCATGTTGGCTTCACCCCAATAGTACCCTTTTCAGTGGATTGTTTTGAATATTAAATGAGGTAATGAACATAAAGTGCTTAGGTCAGTGTCTATCACACAGTAAGCACTAAACCAATATTGTTATTGCTGTTGTAGAGTTTATTGCTGTTTTCCTTTTCAGTTCCTAGTGCACAATGACATTCTTACTAAAAATGTTCCCAGCAAGTTTATACAACATCATTCAGCATGTCATAAATGCCACTGCATCCTCCTTTTCCCAGCAAGCCCATTCCATTCCTAGCAAAACTGCACACATCTCTTCCTTTCCTCCCCAATCTCTAGTCTTATGATTGTCTCTGCCTGAATTCTTTCCTGCATTTCTTCTTCTCTTCCTCACCTGGGTTACCATCTTGAGAGGTTGAGGGAGTTCTTTTTTCCTCATTTTTCACCTGAGACTTCTTGGTCATATTTTATGGATAACTCTCTTCTGCCCCTTAGGACCCTTTTCTTTCTTTCTTTTTTAAAATCCTCTCCCTTTTCTTATGTCCTTGAACTCTCCACTGCTGACCACCTCTTCTCCTTATATTTGCATTTCCTTTATTGCTTGAACTATCTGAGGTAGGCAGAGATATGTAGCTCTGGGTATAGCAAGCAGAGCAAGGAAATAAGATTTTAAAAGAATGAAATGGTTTGAAGCTGCTCAAGCCTGGCCTTGGGAATACTGTACTGCTCTCTTTGTTCTTTCTTCATGGTGTTGTTTAATTAGGATGACCCATAGAGAGGCAGGGTTTGAGGCAGCACGGGACTTGACTCCCACCACCACCGTGTGGTAAAACTGTGCCACTTTGGGCAAATGTCTGTTTCCTCATCATAGGATGGAGTCATAACGAAGCTCAAAGGTTATTGTAAGGATTTAGTGGCACAGCAGGTACAGTGGATGGACCATAGGAGCAGTGCAGTAAATGTGGTTTCGTCTCCCAGAATAGTTCTCAGATACTGGGAAATCCAGATTAACTCTGCTATGTGAGTCGGGTTTTTTTAGCTGATTAAGTGGTTAGTCTTTGAAGATAGTTGCATTTATGAACAAAGAGTTGCAATAATAATAAAAATGAGTGATAACAATCTTAATAAAAATCAATGCTAAAATGTATCGAGTGCTTGCTTTGTGTGAAACACTGGGCTAAAGATAGATACTGTCATCTCCCTTTATAGTTGAGGGAACTGAAGTTCAAACTTGACCAAGGTCACACAGGTAATAAGTAGTAGATGGAGATTTCAGTCTATGTTTAACTCCCAATACTGTGCTTTTTCTTCTTTTCCACATGCTCAACATCCATCATGGTGTATTTTTCCTGCAGATTCCAAGGATGGTCAAAGTCGTTGAAGAAAGTTCACCTTACTTTAAGGTAATCAGCCCCAAAGATATTGGCCACAAAGTAGCGCCAGGGGTGCCATCTACATTCCGAATCGTCTTCACTCCAGAAGAGAACAAGGTAACAGCAGCACTGGTGAGAAATTGGTACCAGTTCATGCTTGATTGAATACATGTCACCTGCAGTTTGCAATTCTGAACATTCATGGAGATGGTGGTGGTGGTAGGAGGGGGAAGGGGATGGGTGAGAGGAGGAGATGGTACACCCCTGGGAATGAGGAAAAGAACCTCCTTTAAGTAGCCAGGATGTGAGGAAAGGGAATTCCCCTCAACTCTTCTCCCATCCCTGGCATGTTTATATTTATTTGTACAGCTGGAGGGATACTGAAAAGGAAAAGATGTGGTCCATATGCCATTATCTGAGACAAATGTTAAAGATTATAGCTTGTTGGAAGTTAGGGACCCTAGCTAATTACATCTTTCCTCCCCAGAGTCTAACTAGTTTAGGAAAGAGACACAAGACCCAAATATTGATCACAGTGTCAGCCTCATCAAAGCCAAGAAATGTGGCTAGGACCTGTTGCCTGGCCAGAGCAGCATGCTCCCACTCCCCGGTGGCTGGTAGATAACCTGGTCTCAGTGAAAGGCTGACCTAACCTACAGCCCCACTTAGTCACAAGAGGAGAAGATGACCTGCTTACCCCCGTTTCCACACAAGTGCTCTAGAAAGAGCCTAAGTTCAAAAGAAAACCTGTACCCGTTGCCGTCGACTCATAGCAACCCTATAGGACAGAGTAGAATTGCCCCGTAGGGTTTCCAAGGAGCACCTGGTGGATTCGAACTGCTGACATTTTGATGAGCAGCCGTAGCTCTTAACCACTATTCTATCAGGGTTTCCAAGTTCAAAAGAAGGAGGCCATATCCCCTCAGCACCACGCACAGCTGTGGGGAATTTAGCCCATTCTTAGACTCTCCTCAGTCTTAGAAATTCAGGTTCCTCTCTGGGGATGATGGTAGGAGCAGATGAGGGGAACTAAGGGTGGAGGCTTCCCCCACACCCCTTCTCCAAGAGGGCAGAATTCTTGGTAGAATTTCCTTCTCTGTGGGCTAAAGGGGGGACTTGTGGGGAAGAGAAAAGGGGTTTTACCAGTATGATCAAAATAGCAAGGACAGAAAATAAGACTTAAATAGGCATAAGAAAATACCTTGTAAGGTTATATATAATGTTAGTAGTATGCATATTTATCTTTATTGCCCATAGTAGAGTCAGAGAGAACTAGCTTTGAATCCCTTCTTCTCCACGCTAATATTTATTGGCTGCTCTTATTATCATTACCAATATTCCTGCTACTATTGCTACTGTTACTACTTTTCTGGAGAGCAGGTATTGAGGATTTAGTGTGGTCTGACCAACATCTATCATTGTAGTGGGTGGTTAAAAATCCCATTATAATAATACTGCTGCTATTATTTTGCCACTTTACATTATTAGTATTTATTTCTTGGGTTGTGTTTATGGACCTGTAATTTTGTTTGTGATACTGTTGAGATAAATGAAAAGATAAATAGCTTCAGCAGTAGGGCTTTTTGTTATGTATTGTTGAAGCCCCCCCTTTCCCCCTCCTTTGAGACTCTGTCTGAATATTTTCTGTGAAGAGAATGGTATTTGGATTTAGTCTGAATGTCAAATTCTTACACTGTCATTCCTGTAGGAAGCTTATTATGAGTCTTTGAGCAGCTTGAAATATAAAGCGTGCTGGATTTGAGGAGATGACTTTCCTTAATTTTCATATGTGCTGGAGAAAACATGTCTCTCTGGATAAGCATTGGTGTACTCAGCAGATAGTCTGGCTGGGAAGGGGCACTGGGAGCTTTTTGAGGACGTGGAGATGTTCCATATTGTGATAGGCATATTGGTTACATGGATGAATTCATTTGTCAAAATTGTACATTTAATATTTGTGCATTCCAGTGTATATAAATTTTACCTTACAAATGTAAAAATAATATTAACAGAGTGAGGAATAGTTGAAGGTATAGATGAAACCAGAATAAGAAAATGTTAATAATTGTTGAGTCTCGGTTGTGGCTACATTGGGGTTTGTTATACTCTTCTGTTTTCCTTGTATATGTTTTAAATTCTCCATAGTCAAAAGCTATGGAGAATTTCTTTTATTTTTTTTTCTTTACTGCTTGTGTATAGAGCAAACAAATCACCGAAATATATTTTAGGTATACTTGCATTTACTTTATAAATATAAAATGCTCAGAGGTTCCGGCAAGATGGCGCTCTAGGCAGAAGCACCACGCCGTCCCTCCACAGCAAAGATCCGAAAAACTAAGCCAAACAGAGAATGCAACATACCTGAAACCATAGAACTTCAAATGAAGAGATAAAGAACTCAGCCAAGCACCAAATGGAGTGAGAATACTGAAACAGAACGGAGAGCGAGGAGAGATTCATGCAGAGGTCCCCTACCAGCTAACGCAGCGCGGATCCACCATCTTGGACTCCTATCGGAGACCAGCAAACGGGGGTACGAGAAAGCAGCCTCATGGAGTGTCCAGTGGGAGACAAAACAGCCAGTAATTTGCAGTGTGTGCTTTCCCACCCCCCACCCCTCTTCACCCCGGCTCAGGCTCCTCTGCTTCCCACGGCCACAGTCTCTTGACTGGGAAGCGCCGGCTGCTTGGATTCCACACACCCAAGTGGGCAGCTCTCTGGGTGCCATTTGTTGGCTGCTGGGTTGCTTTTTTTTTTCTGCTTCTCTGGATTTCTCACTTGCCTCTCGCCACCTCCCCCTCCTTTCACTCAAGTGCCTGGCTCCGTGCACCATCTTTGCTTCTTCCTGAGGGGTTCCAGAGCGCCGACAATTTGTGATATACGCTTTCCCACTCTCCACCCTTCTTCACCCACACTCGGCCTCCTCTGCTTCCCACGGACACAGTCTCTCGTCCAGAAACACCAGCCTGCACTGGCTGGCTCTCTGAGTGCCATTTGTTGGCTGCTGGTGTTGCTTTTTTTTTTTTTTTCCCCTTTTCTGCTTCTATGGATTTCTTGCTTGCCTCTCACCGCCTCCCCCTCGTTTCACTCGAGTGCCTGGCTCCGTGCGCCATCTTTGCTTTTTCCTGAGGGGCTGCGGAGCTCCATTCAAGTGTGGAGCTGCTTCCCAGTCTGGGCTACCGCGCTGGTGGGATCCTGGGGCTTTTCTTCATTTTGAATTGTTTGTCTGTTTTCTTTTCCTTTTCTTGAGTTGGGAGCCATTTCTGGCCAGGCGGGAGCTGTGTACCTGGAAGACTCCCAGTCGGCTTCCACAGACGTGCAAAGGGATCCCTGAGAGCATTTCTTTTTACATTGGTTTTTTTTTTTTATTTGTTTTGTTTTCTTTTCCCTCTTTTTCCCTTTTGTCTTTCTTCATTGCTCAGTTTCTCGTCTGTCTATATCTTCCTTCTCTTTCTGATCCCTGAATACCAGGTGTTGTATGCCTCTGCGCCTTCTGGCCAGGCTGTGCTACGACACCTGAGAGCGACTTCCCCAGACCTCATAGCTGCACCGGTGGGATCCCTGGGAACTTTGCGGTTCTTTAACCTTTCTGATTTTTATTTGTTCATTCTTTTCTTCCTCTTCCCCTTTCTGTTTTTCTCCATTTCATAGTCTCTCATCTGTCCATTCCAACGGCAAGCTGCCCTAGCATTCTTTTTTGTTCGTTTGTATGTTTTTTGGCTCCTGTTCCTCTCTCCTCTCTCCCATATCCAGCTTAGCTCCACACATAACCATCTCCCGGCTGCATCCTGCCTACCTGAACCGTGCGCTTGACATCACACCACCAAGCAGTGCAAGCACGGCCTATTGGAACCTGCCCAGCACTGATTACCGACCTGCCCTGGTGACTGTAGTGAGTGCCACAAACAACCCATCCCAATGGCTCCTCTTCAGCTAGACCTGCCCTGCTGTACCACATCTCACTGACTGAACCTGCCAGTTGGAGAAGGAGGAGAAAAGTATTGAGCGCATAGATGAGCAAACAGCAAAGAGCACGCAGTCCGCCTGCTCAGACATACTCAAATTTTTTCTTTTTTAAAAAAAGGGATGAAACAAACAAATCTACAATCAATAATTGAGACAAATATCTACTGAATGCCCTGAAAACAGCAAACAATATAAAAACATTTACAAAAACAGGACAGGATGGTTCCAGTAGGCGTCCAAATTAAAACACCAGATGACTCTCCTGTGGAAGAAAATGCACTAGAAGTACCTCATAGGGAATTTAAATCTCTAATACTCGGAATTTTCCAAGAACTGAGGCAAAAAGCTGACAAACATGAGAAAAAAATAGACAAATTTATGGAAAATACAGACAAAAAATTGGAAGAATTCAGGAAGATGATGCAGGAACAAAATGCCAAAATAAATTCACAACTAGAAATTATACAAAAACAACAATTAGAAATCCAAAAGATAAGCAACAAGATTTCAGAAATGGATGATGTCATAGAAGGGCTGAGAAGCAGATTTGAAACGGTGGAAGACAGGATCAGTGGAACTGAAAACAAACACTTGGATGCAACTCTGTTTCTGGAAAACTCAGAAAAAAGAACAAAGAAAAATGAAGAGACCCTGAGAGTTATGTGGGACACAATTAAAAGCAAAAATTTACGAGTGATTGGCATTTCAGAACAGGGGGAGAAAACAGAAAACACAGAGAGGATCATTGAGGAACTCCTGACAGAAAACTTCCCCAATATCATGAAAGATGAAAAGCTGGCCATCCAAGAAGCTCAACAAACCCCATATAGAAGATACCCCAAAAGAAAATCACCAAGGCATATCATATTCACACTTGCCAAAACCAAAGACAAACAAAGAATCCTGAGAGCAGCTCGTGAAAAACAAGAAGTCACATACAGAGGAGAAACAATAAGACTAAGCTCAGATTATTCAGCAGAAACCATGCAGGCAAGAAGGCAGTGGGATGACATATATAAAATCTTGAAAGAAAAGAGTTGTCAGCCAAGAATAATATATCTTGCAAAACTCTTGTTCAAACATGATGGTGAAATTAGGTCATTTCCAGATAAACAGAAACTAAGGGAATATGTAAAAGTCAAACCAAACTTACAGGAATTATTAAAGGGAGTTCTTCGATCTGAGGACAAACAGCTTCAGCCCTCAGGCAGGACCTAGGACGCAGGATTGTACGAGCCATGTACCAACCTAGGAAATGAACTCTCGAGGACTATCCAAAACCAAAAGAAATACAACAGGGCATCAGAGCAGTCAATCGATGGATGACAACAACATCAAAACAATGCAAGAGGGAATAAACGGCATAGGTATAGAACCTTCTAATGGAGAGGAAGGCAAGGCGATACCAAGTAAGGATAGACTGCTTCAAACTTAGAAAGATAAGGGTAAAATTCATGGTAACCACAAAGAAAGTTAACAAACGAACTCATAAAGATAAAGATGAAAAACATAAAGTCTCAGCAAAAACAGAGCCTACAAAAACAAAAGAAATGAAAAAAAAATCCACAAACAAAAATAACTCAGCACAAGAGAGTAAGAAGAATAAAGAAAACTTCAGCACCACAAAAAAAAGCACTACAAAATGACAGCAACAAACTCACATCTATCAATAATTACACTGAATGTAAATGGACTCAATGCCCCCATAAAGAGACAGAGAGTCACAGAATGGATAAGAAAACAGGATCCATCAATATGCTGTCTACAAGAGACACACCTTAGAAACAAAGATGTGAATTTATTAAAAGTCAAAGGTTGGAAAAAAATATATCAAGCTAACAACTACCAAAAAAGAGCAGGAGTGGCAATTCTAATCTCAGATAAAATAGACTTTAAAACGAAATCTACCATAAAAGACAAAGAAGGACACTATATAATGATTAAGGGGACGATCCATCATGAAGACATAACCATAATAATCATCTACGCACCCAATGACAGGGCTCCAAAATACATAAAGCAAACTCTAACAACACTGAAAAGAGAAATTGACAGTTCCACAATAATAGTAGGAGACTTCAACACACCACTCTCAGTAAAGGACAGAACAACTAAGAAGAAGCTCAGCAAAGATACAGAAGACCTAAAGGGCACAATCAGCCAACTTGACCTCATAGACATATATAGAACACTCCATCCAACCGCTGCAAAGTACACATTCTTTTCCAATGCACACGGAACGTTCTCCAGAGTAGACCACATCTTAGGCCACAGAGCAATCCTCAACAAGATCCAAAACGTTGAGATAATTCAAAGTATCTTCTCTGACCACAATGCCATCAAGGTAGAAATTAACACTAGGAAGAGCAAGGGAAAAAAATCAACTACATGGAAACTGAATGATACCCTGCTTACACATCAGTGGATAATAGAAGAAATTAGAGATGGAATCAAAAAATTCCTAGGATCAAATGAGAGTGAAAACACATCATACCAAAACCTTTGGGACACAACAAAGGCAGTCCTCAGAGGACAATTTATAGCAATAGATGCACATATCAAAAAAGAAGAAAGGGACATAATCAAAATATTAACCACAGAACTCAAACAAATAGAAAGAGAACATCAAAAAAAGCCCACAACCACTGGAAGAAAGGAAATAATAAAGATCAGAGCAGAAATAAATGAAATAGAGAACAGAAAAACAATAGAAAGAATCAACAAAACCAAAAGTTGGTTCTTTGAAAGAATCAACAAAATCGACAAACCACTGGCCAGACTGACAAAAGAAAAACAGGAGAGGACACAACCCAAATAAGAAATGAAATGGGGGACATTACAACAGACCCAACTGAAATAAAAAAGATTATAACAAAATATTATGAAAAACTATACTCCAACAAATTTGAAAACCTAGAGGAAATGGATAAATTTCTAGGAATGCACGGCCTACCCAAACTACAACAAAGTGATGTTGAAAATCTGAACAGACCCATAACAAGAGAAGAGATTGAAAAGGTAATAAAAAAACTCCCAACCAAAAAAAGCCCTGGCCCAGATGGCTTCACTGGAGAAATCTGCAAAACATTTACAGAAGAGCTTGTACCAGTTCTACTCAAGCTATTTCAGAGCATAGAAGAGGAAGCAACACTTCCAAATTCATTCTATGAAGCCAGCATAATGCTGATACCAAAACCAAGCAAAGACATCATAAAAAAAGAACATTACAGACCAATATGTCTCGTGAATATAGATGCAAAAATTCTGAACAAAATTCTAGCCAATAGAATTCAGCATCATATCAAAAAAAATAATACACCACGACCAAGTAGGATTCATACCAGGTATGCAAGGATGGTTCAACATTAGAAAATCAATCAACGTAATCCACCACATAAATAAAAGGAAAGAAAAGAATCACATGATCATCTCAATTGACGCAGAAAAGGCATTCAACAAAGTCCAACACCCATTCCTGATAAAAACTCAATCAAATAGGTATAGAAGGGAAATTTCTCAACATAGTAAAGGGCTATGCAAAACCAATGGCCAACATCATTCTTAATGGAGAGAGGCTGAAAACATTCCCCTTGAAAACAGGAACAAGACAAGGATGCGCTTTATCACCACTGCTATTTAACATTGTGCTGGAAGTTCTAGCTGGAGCAATAAGGCAAGAAAAAGAAATAAAGGGCATCCAAATTGGTAATGAAGAAGTTAAACTGTCCCTGTTTCCAGATGATATGATACTATACATAGAAAACCCTAAAGAAGCCACGAGAAATCTACTGGAACTAATAGAAAGATTCAGCAGAGTAGCGGGATACAAGATAAACATTCAAAAATCAGTTGGATTCCTATACACCAGTAAGGACAACGATGAAAAGGAAATCAGGAAATCAATACCATTTTCAATAGCCCTAAAAAGATAAAATACTTAGGAATAAATCTGACCAGGGGTGTAAAAGACCTATACAAAGAAAACTATAAAACACTACTGCATGAAACCCAAAGGGACCTACATAAATGGAAAAACATACCATGCTCATGGATAGGCAGACTCAACATTGTGAAAATGGCAATTCTACCCAAAGCAATTTACAAATACAACGCAATCTCAATCCAAATACCAGCAACATTCTTCAAAGAGATGGAAAAACTAATCATTAACTTTATATGGAAAGGGAAGAAGCCCCAAATAAGTAAAGCACTACTGAAGAAGAAGAATAAAGTAGGAGGACTCACACTACCTGACTTCAGAACCTACTATACAGCTACAATAGTCAAAAGAGCCTGGTACTGGTACAACGACAGATACATTGACCAATGGAACAGAATTGAGAACCCAGATGTAAATCCATCCCCCTACGGTCACCTGATCTTTGACAAGGGCCCAAAGTCCATCAAATGGGGAAAAGACAGTCTTTTTAACAAATGGTGCTGGCAAAACTGGATATCCATTTGCAAAAAAATGAAACAGGACCCATACCTCGCACCGTATACAAAAACTACTTCAAAATGGATCAAAGACCTGAATATAAAGCCTAAAACTATAAAGTTCATAGAAGAAAAAATAGGACCAACACTTCAGGCCATAATACATGGCATTAACAGGATACAAACCATAACCATCAACACACAAAACCCAACAGATAAGCTAGATAAATGGGATCTTCTAAAAATCAAACACCTATGCTCTTCAAAAGACTTCACCAAAAGAGTCAAAAGAGAACCTACAGACTGGGAAAAAATTTTTGGACAGTACAAGTCAGACAAAGGTCTAATCTCCATAATCTACAAGAAAATCCAACACCTCTACAACAAAAAGACAAAAAATCCTATTAAAAAATGGGCAAAGGAAATGAACAGACACTTCACCAAAGAAGACATTCAAATGGCCAACAGACACATGAGGAAATGCTTGCGATCACTAGCCACTAGAGAAATGCAAATTAAAACCACAATGAGATACCATCTCACCCCGGCATTACTGGCACGAATCAAAAACACTGGAAATAACAAATGTTGGAGAGGCTGCGGGGAGATCAGAACTCTTATGCACTCCTGGTGGGAATGCAAAATGATAAAACCATTTTGGAAATGATATGGCGCTTCCTCAGAAAGCTAGAAATAGACATACCATTCGATCCAGCAATCCCACTCCTAGGAATATATCCTAGAGAAATAAGAGTCATCACTCGAATAGACATATGCACACCTATGTCCATGGCAGCATTGTTCACAATAGCAAAACAATGGAAACAACGTAGGTGCCTATCAACAGATGAATGGATAAACAAACTATGGTACATACACACAATAGAGTACTATGCAACAAGAAAGAACAGCAATGAATCTGTGAACCATCTCTTAACATGGATGAAACTAGAGGACATTATGCTGAGTGAAATAAGTTAATCACAAAAGGACAAATATTGTATGAGACCTCTATTGTAAAAACCCATGAAAAAGTTCACACGCAAAATGTAACAATCTTTGTTGGTTACCAGGGATGGGAGGGGTGGGGGGGAAATACTAAACAGGCAATAGATAAGTGGTATCTTGGGTGAAGGGTGAGACAGTACACAATACAGGGGAAACTAGCACAACCTGTACAAGGAAAGGTCATGGAAGCCCCATAGATACATCTAAACTCCCTGAGGGACTGAATTGCTGGGCGGAGGGCTGTGGGGACCATGGTCTCAGGGAACATCTCACTCAATTGGCATGACACAGCTTATAAAGACAATGCTCTACATTCTACCTTGGTGAGTAGTGTCTGGGGTCTTAAAAGCCTGTGAGTGGCCATCTAAGATACTCCACTGGTCTCATCCCTTCGGGAGCAAGGGAGAATGAAGAGAACAGGATACAAGGAAAAGATTAGTCCAAAGGACTAATTGTCCACAGCTATCAAGGCCTCCACCGGACTGAGTCCAGTACAGCTAGATGGTGCCTGGCTACCACCACTGACTGCTCTGACCAGGATCACAACAGAGGGTTCTGGACAGAGCTGGAGAAGGATGTAGAGCATAATTCTAACTCACAAAGAAAAAGACCAGATTTACTGGCCTAAAGGAGACTGGAGAAACCTCGAGAGTATGGACCCCAGACACCGTCTTAGCTCAGTGGTGAAGTTACCTTCGAGGTTCACTGTTCAGCCTCTGAGTGGACAGCCCCGTAAAACCAAATGAGACTAACGAGGTACAGGAGTCCAGTGACAAGGGCCAGAAGGCAGAAGAGGACAAGGAAGCTGGTGATAGGGAACACAAGATTGATAAGAATATTGTTGATGTGTTGTGAGATTGTTAACCATTGTCATAGGGCAACATTTGGAGTAACTGTTAAATGAGAAACTATTTTGTTCTGTAAGCCTTCATCTTAAGTGAGAATAACAGCACAATTGGAAGAGCGTAGTGAATGTCACTGAACTGTGTATGTAGAAATTTTTGAAACAGTGTATCTTTGGCTGTGTGTATTTTCACCAAAAAAAAAAAAAAAAGGTTGAGAATTTAGAGGGTTAATATGTTGTGGGGTTGTTAACCAATGTCATAAAACAACATGTGTACTACTGTTTCATGAGAGACTATTTGTTCTGTAAGCCTTCACCTGAAGTACAATCAAATATAAAAAAAAAAAAATATGAAATGCTAACGTTCCCATTGAGAATTACTGGCTACATGTTGTGCCTGCTGATCTTACTCATAGCTTTTCTATTTCATTTTTACTATTCCGTTTATCCAACATTACATGTCTATCGGGAAACACTAAATTTAAAAAATTAACTAAGTGTTGACATACTGTTTCTTCTTCTAAATATTTGAAAGTTGTCAAAGGCTACAAGCATGTATGAGGAAACACAGAGAGGGAATAATGGTTGAGAAGCCCTGATGGCACAGTGGTTGCTTGGTTGCTAACTGAAAGGTCAGCGGTTCAAACACAGCTGCTTCATGGAAGAAAGATGTGGCAGTCTACTTCCATGAAGATTACAGCCTTGGAAACCCTATGGGGCAATTCTACTCTGTCCTACAGGATCGCTATGAATCGGAATAGACTCGATGGCAGTGGATTATGAGAAATGGAACTGTCAAATTTTGGATACATTAATATTTTATCTTGGACTTGAGTATAACATATGAGCGATGATATAATATTCAGAATTAATTTTCCTAAAAATCGTGTTGTTTTCTTCTTTTCATGACTGTCTGAGACTGATGGGCATTTTGGGAAGCTCCTGTCGTTAGTTTTGGTCACCTTTTTCTCCAAAGATCCTCTTATACTTGCACCATCAGCAGGGTCCTGGACTCAGTGGTTGTTCCAGTCGTCAGCATCTATATTCACACTTACCGGTGGAAATCCAGCAGGGCCTTACACTGAACCCCTGGCTAGGGTGAAGTGTACTGTCCTCAGGGCCACCCCAGAATGTGGCCAAGAAGTAACAACAGCCGGGTTTATTTTAGGAAAAATAAAAGTCAGTCGTTTCACTAAGTGTCACATTTTCTTCAGTTGGCCAAACTGAGAGTCAAAGTATATATGTATATTTTCCTCTTTATCCCCTGCTTATCTGAGCACACTCCATTTTCATTTACCGTCCTTACATCTGGAGGGTGAGATGTGTAAATTGCAGCATGCCACAGCCTAATAAGCCAGTCCCCTTTCTGTTGGACTTTCAGCACCCATGTATATTAGCATGTCGAAGATGATAATGCAGTTTTTCTGTCATCTACTAATCTGGCTTCCTGGGGATTTAACTTCGTAAGAATGCCAAATACTCAGATAACAGGTGCAGTAAATCCACTTTGGCTTTCCTTGTCTCTGCTTCTCACATAGACTTTTTTTTTTTTAATGAATGGATATGTTATTAATCTAATAATCCTAGTATACATGTCATGCACTGTAGAAATATAATAGTCAATAATATCATAAAATAACAGTATAACATTCTGGAACCTAGCATTTTTATTGACCTCTTAAATTTGTATCTTTACTACTAAAAGAAATGTGAAAAGTATTAGGCTTTCATGAGAAGGCAAAATAGGGTACTTACTAGTACTTAAGGAGGCATCTATTTATGATGGTGTTGTCCCATGGAAAGGGTAGCAATGGCTTGAAGAAAAGGTGCAGTGAGGCAATTTTACTGCTCAATTTTGTCTTAGGAAAATATCCAATTTGTTGTCAAAATAGTTTTCCTGATTTATTACTATAAAATTTAAAAACTATAGCCCATGAAGAAGAGAAAAATGTTCACATATTTTATGTTATTTAGATGTGTAATAATAAACTATGTTGTGAGTATTTTGAATTATAACAGATATCATAAAATTTTCTGCAATCCAATCATATTCCAGGTTTTTGTTGGCTCTTAACCTAAAATAATGATGGGGACTTTGTTTTCTTCCTGCCTGGAATTAGCCATCTCTAGTACTACTTGGGAGCCCTGGTGGTGCAGTGGTTAAGAGCTAGTACTATCTAAGTCACCCCTGTAGCCCCAGTGCCTAGTACAGTGCCTGACACATTGTAAGTGTGAAGTAAATATTTGTTGAATGAAATAAACAAGTGAAAGTTAATCTAATCTCAAGAAAATACGAAGAAGATTCTTCAGCTTGAGGGTAGCGAGCAGATGATAAAAGCATAAACATATTAAAAAAGCTCAAATATGTTTTGTACTATGAATGTATTAGATGTTAACTTTCTTGTCATTTCTACCAGGGAAAAGATGTCTTAGAGTTCTTCCCCAAGAAGAATGTTTCTATTTTGTTTCACATCTTCAGGGAATCACATCACTGCTTTTTAGCTTTCTGAACTTGATAAATATCATTAGATAATAAGGCTAATGATGAACTTGGGCATTCTCTTTATAAAGAACTCTTGATAGTTTAGTATCGAAATAAGGATATTAAAAATGAATAATATTCTTTCACTTAATCAACAAAAAAATGTTGGGCACCTATTCCATGGCAGGACTAGTTCTGTATGCCAGGTATCCAGTGGAGATCAGAACAAACATTGGCCTTCATGGAGCTGTATTCTACAATGAATGAACAAATATATAATTTAATCTCAGGTATTAAGTTGTGCTATAAAGAAAAATAAGCACTATAGAGAATAGAAAGTGGTGGTGGTGGGGTCCTGTTTTCTTTTGATAGAAAGGGAAGGCTTCTCTGATGAGGTGACATTTGGAGAAGAGAACTAAATACAGCTGTCTAGGGAGAAAGAACAGCAAATATGAAGGCCCAGCGGAAGAAGCATGCTTGGGCACATACTTAGGGAAGGGTGAGACAGCCAGTGTGGTTGGAATGAAGGAAGCTGCTGGAAAAGTGATAGGAGATGAGAGGAGTTGAGGTTGCAGAGGGCAAGATCATGCAGAGTTTTGGAGGCCATGCAAAATGTTATAGGAATCCACTATAAAGAATTTAATTTTTTGTATGTCAGTGATAGGTAGAAGTTTTCACAGATATGCAAAAGCAGGCAAACAGTATAGTGAACAACCATCACCCAGCTTCAACAGCTATAGGTACATCATCAGTCTTGCTTGATCAACCCTGCCCCACCTTGCCCCAGTGAATTATTGTAAAGCACTCCCGTATATTATATTACTTCATCCTTAAATACTTCATTATGTGTTTCTAAAAGATAAGGACCTTTTTAAAAAGTTAACATAACCATACTGTCCTTGTCATACCTTGAGAAAGGAACAGTTAATTCCTTATCATCAAATATCCAGTTGTTATTCAGATCAGTTCCACCACTCATCTGTCAGTTTGTCATACTATGGTGGTTTGCATGTTGCTGTGATGCTGGAAGCTATGTCACTGGTATGTCAAATACCAGCAGAGTCAACTATGGTAGACAGGTTTCAGCAGAGCTTCCAAACTAAGACAGACCAGGAACAAGGACCTGGCAGTCTACTTCTAAAAGAATTGGCCAGGAAAAACCTTGTGTAATAGCAGGGGAACATTGTCTGATATAGTGCTGGAAGATGAGACCCTCAGGTTAGAAGGCGCTTAAAATATGACTGGGGAGAGCTGCCTCCTCAAGGTAGAGTTGACTTTAATGAAAGGGATGGAGTCAAGCTTTCTGAACCTTCATTTGCTGATGTGGCGTGACTCAAAATTAGAAGAAAGAGCTGCAAATATCCATTAATAATCAGAACGTGGAATGTATGAAGTATGAATCTAGGAAAATTGGAAGTCATCAAAAATGAAATGGAACACATAAAGATCAACATCTTAGACATTAGTGAGCTAAAATGGACTGGTAATGCCATTTTGAATCAAGCAATCATATGATCTCCTATGCTGAGAATGGCAACTTGAAGAGGAATGGCATTGCATTCATTGTCCAAATAACATTTCAAGATCTGTCCTGAAGTACAACACTGTCAGTGATAATATCCATATGCCTACAAAGAAGACCAGTTAATACGACCATTATTTAAATTTATTCTCCAATCACTAATGCCAAAAATAAAGAAATTGAAGATTTTTGCCAACTTCTGCAGCCTGAAATTGATCAAACATGCAATCAAGATGAATTGATAATTATTGGTGATTGGAATACAAAAATTGGAAACAAAGAAGGATCAATAGTTGGAAAATATATATGGCCTTGGTATTAGAAACAACCACCAGAGATTGCATGATAGAATTTTGCAAGACCAATGACTTATTCATTGCAAATACCTTTTTCAACAACATAAACGGCAACTATATGCATGGTCCTCACCAGATGGAATGCACAGGAATCAAACCGACTACATCAGTGGAAAAAGATGATGGAGAAGCTAAATGTCATCAGTCAGAACAAGGCCAAGGGACCGACTGCAGAACAGACCATCAATTGCTTCTATGCAAGTTCAAGCTGAAGCTGAAGAAAATTAAAACAAGTCCATGAGAGCCAAAGTACGACCTTGAGTGTATCCTACCTGAATTTAGAGATCATCTCAAGAATAGATTTGATGTGTTGAACACTAAGGACCAAATACCAGATGAGTTGTGGGATGACATCAAGGACATCATACATGAAGAAGGAGGAAGGTCATTAAGAAGACAGGAAAGGAAAAAAAAAGGGCCAAAATGGATGTCAGAAGAGACTCTGAAACTTGCTCTTGAAAGTAGAGTAGCTAAAACAAATGGAAGAAATGATTAAGTAAAAGAGCTAAACAGAAGATTTCAAAGGGCGGCTCAAGAAGATAAAGTATTATAATGAAATATGCAAAGGTCTGGATTTAGAAAAACAAAAGGGAAGAACACGCTCAGCATTTCTCAAGCTCAAAGAACTGAAGAAAAAATTCAAGCCTTGAGTTGCAATATTGAAGGATTCTATGGGCAAAATATTGAATGATGCAGGAAGCATCAAAAGAAGATGGAAGGAATACATAGAGTCACCGTACCAAAACAGAACTGATTGACATTCGGCCATTTCAGGAGGCAACATATGATCAAGAACTGATGGTACTGAAGGAAGAAATCCAAGCTGCACGGAAGCACTGGCAAAAAACAAGGCTCCAGAAATTGATGGAATATAAACTGAGATGTTTCAACAAATGGATGCAATGCTGGAGATGCTCACTTGTTTATGCCAAGAAATTTGGAAGACAGCTACCTGGCCAACTGATTGGAAGAGATCCATATTTGTGCCCATTCCAAAGAAAGGTGATCCAACAGAATGTGGAAATTATCAAACAATATCATTCATGTCACATGCAAGTAAAATTTTGCTGAAGATAATTCAAAAGTGGTTGCAGCAGTACATCAACAGGGAACTGCCAGAAATTCAAGCCAGATTCAGAAGAGGATGTGGAACAAGGGATATCGTTGCTGATGTCATATGGATCTTAGCTGAAAGCACAGAATCTCAGAAAGATGTTTACCTGTGTTTTATCGACTATGCAAAGACATTTGACTGTGTGAATCATAACAAATTATGGATAGTATTGTGAAGAACAATTTAATTGTGTTCATGAGAAACCTGTACATAGACCAAGAGGCAGTGGTTCGAATAGTACAAGGGGATACTGCATGGTGTAAAATCAGGAAAGATGTGTGTCAGAGTTGTATCCTTTCATCATTCTTATTCAGTCTATATGCTGAGCAAATAATCTGAGAAACTGGGCTATATGAAGATTGTCCAGGATTGGAGGAAGACTCATTAATGACCTGCAATATGCAGTTGACACAACCTTGCTTGCAGAAAGTGAAGAGGACTTGAAGCACTTACCGATGAAGATCAAAGACCACTGCCTTCAGTATGGATTACACCTCAAAATCAAGAAAACAGAATCCTCACAACTGGACCAATAAGCAACATCATGATAAATGCAGAAAAAATTCAAGTTGTCAAGGATTTCATTTTACTTGGATCCACAATCAATGCCCATGGAAGCAGAAGTCAAGAAATCAAACGATGCATCGCATTGGACAAATCTGCTACAAAAGACCTCTTTAAAGTGTTGAAAAGCAAAAATGTCACTTTGAAGACTAGGTTGCACCTGATCCGAGCCAGTCACCTTATATGTATGTGAAAGCTGGACCATGAATAAGGAAGACCGAAGAGGAATTGATGCCTTTGAATTATGGTGTTGGCAAAGAATATTGAATATACCATGGACTGCCAGAAGAACAAACGAATCTGTCTTGGAAGAAGTATAGTAGAATGCTCCTTGGAAGCAAGGATGGTAAGACTTTGTCACATGTACTTTGGACGTGTTATCAGGAGGGATCAGTTCCTAGAGAAGGAACTTGTGCTCAGTAAAGTAGAGCGTCAGTGAAAAAGAGGAAGACCCTCGACGGGATGGATTGACACAGTGATGGCAACAATGGGCTCAAACATTGCAATGATTGTGAGGATGGTGTAGGACTGGACAGTGTTTAATTCTGTTGTACCTAGGGTCGCTGTGAATCAGAGCTGACTTGATGGCTACCATACGATCCAGCTCTCTCGCTCCTTGGAATATATCCTAGAGAAATAAGAGCCATCGCATGAACAGATATATGCACATCCATGTTCATTGCAGCACTATTCACAATAGCAAAAAGATGTAAACAACTGAGGTGCGCATCAATGGACGAATGGATAAACAAACTATGGTATATCCACACAATGCAATACTACACAATGATAAAGAACAAAGATGAAGCCGTGAAACATAACATGGAGGAATCTGGAGGTCATTATGTTGAGTGAATTGAGTCAGTCACAGAAGGACAAATATTGTATAAGACCACTATTATAAGAACTCAAAAAAAGGTTTAAACACAGAAGAAAATGTTCTTTGCTGGTTACGAGGGTGGGGAGGGAGAGTGAGGGTAATTTACTAACTAGATAGTAGATAAGAATTATCTTAGGTGGAGGGAAGGACAGCACACGCTATAGGGAAAGTCAGCACCACTGGACTAAACCAAAGAAGTTTCCTGAATACAGTCAAACACTTTGAGGGACAGAGTAACAGGGGTAGGGGCCTGGGGACCATGCTTTCAGGGGACATCTAGGTCAACTGGCATAACAAAACTTATTAAGAAAATGTTCTGCATCCTACTTTGGTAAGTGGCGTCTGGGGTCTTAAAAGCTTGCAAACGGCCATCTAAGATGCATCAGTTGGTCCCAACCACCTGGAGTAAAGGAGAATGAAGAACACCAAAGACACAAGGAAAGTATTAGCCCAAGAGACAGAAAGGGCCACATAAACCAGAGACTTCATCCGCCTCAGACTGGAAGAACTAGATGGTGCCCAGCTACCACCAGTGACCACCCTGACAAGGAACACAACAAAGAGTCCCGGATGGAGCAGCAGAAAGGTGGGGTATAGAACTCAAATTCTAGTAAAAAGACCAGACTTAATGGTCTCACTGAGACTGGAGGAACCCTGGAAAGCATGGCCCCTCGATTCTCTGTCATCCCAGAACTAAAACAATTTCCGAGACCAACTCTTCAGACAGGGATTGGACTGGACTGTGGGACATAAAGTGATACTTGTGAGGAGTGTGCCTCTTACCTCAAGTAGATACAAGAGAGTAAACAGGCAGCTTCTGTCCGGAGGTGAGATGGGAAGTCAGAGAGGGTTATGAGCTGGTTGAATGGACATGGGGAATCAGGAGTGGAAAGGAGGAGTGTGCTGTCACAGTATGGGGAGAGCAGTTAGAGTCACATAATAATGTATGTATAAATTTTTGTATGCGAAAAAAATAAAAATAAAAGAACTGACTTGATGGCGCCTAACAACAGCAACATTCAGATTAATTCAGTCATAAATTTTTTTTGAAGTTGGTTTGCTCAAATCAGGATCCAAACTAGGTTTGCTGATTGCATCTCCATCAGGTGGTTCAGAGTAGTCTTCTGTCCCCTCTGTTGTTGTTGCTAGGTGCCGTTGAGTAGATTCCTTGTAGGTGTATGGATATTATCCTATCACTGACAGCATTATACTTCAGGATAGATCTTGAGATGTTCTTTCTGACAATTTGTCGTTCCTGGCATAGTAGACTGTGTGATTGTTTGATTCAAAATGGCCAATACCAGTCCATTCCAGCTCACTAATGCCTAGGATGTTGATCTTTATGCATTCCATTTTTGACAACTTCCAATTTTCCTGGATTCATATTTCGTATATTCCACGTTCCGATTATCAATTGATGTTTGTAGCTGTTTCTTCTCATTTTGAGTCATGCGAAATCAGCATATGAAGGTCCCAAAAGCTTTACTCCATCCATGTCATTAAGGTTGTCTCTCCTTTGAAGAGGCATCTCTTCCATGGTCATATTCTGAGTGCCTTCCAACCTGAGGGGTTTGTCTTTCAGCACTATATCAGACAGTGTTCTGCAGCTATTCATAAGGTTTTCACTGACCAATTTTTTCAGAAGTAGACCGCCATGTCCTTGTTCCTAGTCTGTTGTAGTTTGGAAGCTCCGCTGAAACCTGTCTACCATGGGTGACCCTGCTGGTATTTGAAATACCGATGACATAGCCTCCAGTATCACAGCAACATGCAAGCCACCACAGTACGACAAACTGAAAGACTCTGTCCCCCTTATTTCCTATAAATGGTAGTTAGATCTAGAGGCCTGATTAGATTCATGTTTTATTTTCTTTTTTGCCAAGAATCCTTCATAGATGGTGTGGTATGTCCTATTGCATTACATCAAAATGCTGTTGTTATGTTTCATTTTTTTTTTGGTAATGATCAGATGAGGCTTATTAAAGGTTAAGTTTCTAATTCTGTAAGTTATTTTGCATTTATTATTTGGAATTACTATTAAAAAAAGAACTTTCCCTCATCAACTTTTTGGCTACCTTTAGGTACAGTTTATACAGGAATGATAGGATAACTTTATATCCCCTGGAGGATTTTGATTAGGAATAACATGATCTGGCTCACATTTTAGGATTTCTCTGGTTGCTGACTAGAAAACAGAGAGAAAGGGGTGTGAGGCTTGACAGCTAGTTGCCTACTCTGATATTTATTTTCTGTTTCCTCATTGGTAAGTGAACCATAAAGTCTGGTTGTATTCATTGCCTCCTGAAATAAAAAATGACGTTTCCTAACCTCCTTTGCAGCTGGGTGTGTCTAAGTGTTGGCCAGTGAAATGTAAAACAGAAGGACTTCTAAGGCAACTGCTAAAGAGAGCTGACAGCAGGGACGTACTGTGTTTTGCCCTTCTGCCTTCATCATCCTAGCCTGCAGCTTGGCTGTGGGAGGTAGCTGGCGTGCCAGGAATCACCCTTTACCATGAGGTGACATTGAGAGCAGAAGCTATGTGCTAGAATGATAGAGGAGGAATTTAGGAATTTGGGTCTCTGATAACACTATGGAAGCACCATACCTACCTGGTCTGCCTACCTCTGGACTTTTTTATGTGAGAGAAATAAACTTCCGAATAGTTTAAGCTATTTTGTTATTTTTTTCGGTTGTACGTAGCTGAAACAAATGCTGAAGAATATAAGAGCAAGAGGCTATTGCAATAGTCAGGCAAAAGATGAGGATGGTTTGGACTGGGATGGTTACAACGAAGGTGATGAGAAGAAGGTGGATTAAGGATATATTTTTACTGTAGAGCTGTCAGAATTTACTGATGGATTGGATGAAGGCGTCAGAGAAAAAGCAAGGAGTCTAGGTTGACTCATAGAATTTTGGCTGTCAACTGGCCAAATGGTGGCACCATTTACTGAGCTAAGGAACAGTCAAAGAACAGGTTAGTGGGGCTGGGGGTATGATGGAGGAAGTGGTGGTGAGGAATCAGGAGCTCTGTTTTTTATATGTTAAGCTTGAACTTCCCTTTAGATATTCAAGTGGAAATGTCAAGTAAGCAACTGGACACATCTGCAGTAAAAGGGGGATGTTGAGAGGCTAGAGATAAATATTTGAAAGTCATAAGTGTGAAGATGGTACTTTACACCAACTGGTAGAAGAGATGACATTGGGAGTGATAAAGAGTTTGGGAAGAGGAGGAGGTGCCAACAAAGGAAACTAAGAAGGGGTAGTCAGTGAAGTGGGAAAACAATGAAGAAGTCACAGTGAATAAATGAATAAGTCAGCTGTATCTAAGCTATGAAAAATAGAACAAAATGAGGATGGGGAATTAACCATTAAATTTAGCAAGGTCATTAGTGACCTTAGTAAGAATAATTTTCATGGAGTGATGGGTACAAAAGTCTGATTGGGGTAAATTAAAGAAATTAGAAAGTGAGACAGTGGCAATATTGAGGAGTTTTGCTGTTAAGTGTAACTGGAATAATGAAGAAGTAGCTGGAGGTGAGTGTTGGAGGCAAGGTTGGGTTTTTTATATTAAGATGGAGGCTATTCAAGCATAATTATAAGCTGATGTGGAAATGTTCAGTAATGTGGGAAAATCGATGATTCAGGAAAATCCTTGAGTAAGCAGGAAGGGTTGAGACACACAAGGAGAGGAGGTGGCCTTAGATAGGAACAGGAGTGAAGGCAGAGTATATGGGTGCAGGTGGATTGGTAGATTTGAGGGTTCCTTAGAAAGCAAAAAAGCTAAAGAGGAAATTAGTTACCTTAAAACCCTTTCAAGACCCGTGGAACATATGGTATCCTACCTACTTTTTATGCCTCTGGAGTTCTTTGGAAAGGGGGTGGTCCGATTTTAATGCATTCGGCCTCAAAGTGGGAGTCTTTTGAAATGCATCAAACTCAAAAATTCCTGAGTGGGAGCCTCATTTTTGTGTAGACTGAGCATTGTCTTAGGTGATGCCCCTCGGATATGTGGATTTTCTAAACTTTTGACAGGTTTCCCTTTATTTATGTGAGATAAGCCTCCTGACTGTGTTTCCCCATTACTATGTTCTCATGTGAATGTACTTATTGTGAGAATAAGCTATTGGCAGTCTTCATTCAGTCATAGTGGCCATTTTCTCCTTTATGCTATTCATTGTTTCCATGTGTTACTGGCTCCTTTCTCTTCTAGCTTCTGAACATTAAATAATGCCTTTCCAAATGGAATAATGCATTGCAGTGGTACTTTTCAAGAGATTGGAACTCCTGTAAGTTATTCTTACCCTGCATTTAATCTCAGGACCTAATCATTGCTTCCACATCTAGCAGGTGGAATGTACCACTGTGAGCAGTTCTGCAGTATTCCAGGAGAGCTTTTTCTGCTTCTTAGCTGTTAATACTGCTTTTGTTATAATGAAGAATACCTAGTAATGGTAATTTTCCTGAGATTCAGATTCCTTTCATTTTATTTATCTTGCCTCTAAGTACTGCTTTTGCAGTAACGAAGAAAGCATTGTAGTGGTAATTTTCCTGAGATTAAAAAAAATCCCTTGGCTTTATTTATTTGGGCTGTAAGTACTGCTTTTGCAGTAAGGAAGAATGTATTATGCCATATTTTGAAAAGTTTCGTGAGAAATAATAAAAAAGGCTAAGAAGGAGACTAGAATAAAATGTACGAGCAGTTGTTGCCAAGTGCCTTCATGTTTTACCTCATGTTTTGCAAATTTTCAAGAAATAAAATTTTAAAAAACTCAATTTTATCATTGACTCATATCAGCAGAATTTACATCATTCGGGGGCCACTGGGACACATGAGATCCCAGATAATGGGTATCAATAATTCATAACTCCTAACAAAAATTCTGAATTGGTCCTTTAATCAGCATGCCTTCATTAGTGAAAACACATAATATCAATAAAAAATTCGAAGGAGAAAATAGTTGGGTCTTAAAAGGGGTAAGTGGATGATCTATACATGAATCATGAGGTAACCACATTATCATTATATACCAACCACAACAATGACTGAAATAAATCTAGAAGTCCCAGTCTCTTTTCAAGCCAAAGGTTAGAGGTCATTCTTTTTTGATAGATGGTGAAATTTAGATGTAGCTAGGAAGTTGAGACCCCGGCTAAATCATATTAAGAATAATAGTGGCAGAGAATAAGGCCCAAGATTCCTGATCAATCTCGTTTTTAAACTGATTGAGGTTTCAGAAGTGATACTTCCTTTTGGGGAGATGAATTTCAGATTGAGACAATAATACATAATACAGTGAAACTGGTGAGAGCCAGAACTCAACATGATTGCCTTGTTTTTCCAGGTCTTGAAAGTTTTCCACCTTTGACAGGGTGTAGTCTTAAACAACTTTTCTCTTGCTCTCTATTAGTGGAAAATATTTGAGTTTTCCTTCTCTGACAGGTTTCCACCTTACACAGGTTCCAGCTTCTGCAGATTTTACTGTATACACTTTTAACGAGTTATGGGATTTATAACATTTTTAAGGGACACTGATTGTTAAATTCCTAGAGTCCTAATCAGATATGGTTTACTCCGTGTTAGCCATTTCTCCATCAAGTATAGGAATGGAGGAAAGGCAGAAAAAGGAGGTGAAGGCTGAACCACATTGGCCTTGCACTTGATTGCCACAGAGAGTCACATTTGCTATGGTAGAAGACATCATTTTCCTTTGCTTGAGACTTTAAAGGACAGAATTATTGCCATGTAGTTTTCTATCATAGGGCTGATATAAAATCAAGATTCTTTCTTCTCACTTCCGAGAAAGTCACATCTGCTATTTGCATATTCTACTCCTAGCTTTTTAAAGTTTGGATGATGGGCATTTTGGAAGGAAGGCTAACAGACAAAACATGAATTGTACATTTCATCTGGAGAGCATTGTCATGTAGGATAATGGTATAGGATGTGAAGTAATTTATGGCTAAATCTCTCATAGTGGAAGGGAAAGAGCTCAGGATAAATATTTTGGTTTTGAGTGGTGCCCTGATTGCCTCTGAATCTAAGTACAGTGGAAGAGAGTGCATCAACTGAAGGAATTGCTTAGCTTGTAGGCTGATAAAACCTCCCAGGTCATAACATCTGAATTCATTTTAAGCCAGTGGAGCACTATATAATATACATTGCATAATCTAATGTACTCAAATACATAACATCAGAGACTGGAATACATTTTAAGGTATTGTTTAAAGTACTTTCTTCATATTCTTTTGTGGACATGTGAATTGATTATGAAAAAAATATTTAATTCTGATCAAACATCAAACTTTCCTCATTCAGAAACTTGAAAAGGTTTGGATCTAAGATACAGCTATTAGTCTTTTACTATTAAGAGCAAAGGAGAGTGAAGAAAACCAAAGATTTAAGGGAGCAATTAGTCCAAAGGAGTAATAGACCACTGAACCACAGCCTACACAACCCCAAGACCAGAAGAACTAGATGGTGTCCCCGTCTACCACTACTGACCACTCTGACTGGGATCACGACACAGGGTCCTGAACAGAACGGGAAAAAAAACTGTAGAATAAAAAATAATATTCACAAAGAAGACCAGAGTTACTGGTCTGACAGAGACTGGAGGAACCTCCGAGACTATGGCCCTAAAATATCTTTCTGAACTGTAACTGAAGTCAATCCAGGAGACAGGCCCATAAAATAAACGATAACACCCGAGAGGAATGTACTTCTTAGAACAATCAACTATACAAGATCAAAAGGCAACATTTGCCTCAAAGCAAAGATGAGAAGGCAGGAAGGGGTAGAAAATCAGGATGAAAGGAAACAGGGAATCTAGAATGGAAATAGGGAGAGTGCTGACAGATTGTGGGGAATGAAACCAATGTCAGGGAACACTTTATGTACAGACTGTCAAATGGGAAACTAAATTTGCTCTGTAAACTTTTAGCTAATGCACAATAAAAAACTAAAAGAAAATGTTTGAAAGCATCCCTCTGAATATTTCAATTAGCCTTCTAAGCTATTTTCAGCTGTCTTAAATTCCTTGTAGAATAAGGTGGAGAAATGTAAATGTAGCATAAATTAAGACAAAACACCTTGGGGGCTCCTCCCCTACTAGATACAGCAGTATCTTTGGTTCTTTCTCTCAAAGTTTCAACTAATATTGAGTTTCCATGTGTGCCAGGTGCTTTCTAGTTTATAATTCCCAACAGAATCTTTGCTTGCTGGGTATGATCTCCTAAGAAAAAATGAAAACAGTACTTATATCTTAGGATTCTGGTGCAATCAGACTAGACTGTTTCATTGTTGAATTCTGTGGGGCTTTCTAGGATCAAGTATGCTTAATGAAATTCGTCCTTCCTTGTGTCTGGGTAGCATCATTGTTGAGCCTGGCATTACCATCTAGAAACCAGAATCAACTGCAGAGCTCAGAGCCCAACAATTCAATTTTAATGTTTTGTGAATAATGTCCATTAATTTTTTATTACTCGTTCCTACCTTAGGACATTTACATTTGTAGTTTTCTTTGCCAGGAGCACTCCTTTCCTAGATCTGACCTGGCTGGCTCCTTTTGTTATTCAAGTGTCCATTCAAAGGTCACTCCTTCGACATTCTAACCTAGATTAGCCCTCTCCTCCCTTTACTATGTTTTATTTTCTTCAAAGCCCTTGTACTTTTCTGAAATTATCTAATTCTATTATTATTATAATGATCATTATTGTCATGATTATTACTCTAATAACTAGAGAAAACATTGAGATTTTCCTTTGTGCCTTACGCAAATCATTCTATTTAATACAAAATTTCAATACCAACAGCTAATATTTTTTGGCAGCCCTGGAGGTGCAGTAGTTAAGAGCTCAGGATGCTAACCCAAAGGTTGACAGTTGGAATCCACCACCCACTCCTTGGAAACCCTATGGGGCAGTTCTACTGTGTCCTATAGGGTTGCTATGAGCCAGAATTGACTTGACAGCAACGGGTACAGGGTAACATTTATCGAGTACTTACTACTATCCCAACACTGGGCTAAGCATTTTACCACACTGGTCTAGGTCAATGTCATCTCTTGTCTGGACCACTACAATAGCTTTGTAACTGGTCTCCCTTTTCCTGTTTTAGCCTTCTTACAGTCTGTTGCCCACATAGCAGCCATTGATTTTTCTAAAATATAAATCAGTATCATTAATGCTTTCAGTCACACTCAGAACCTAACAGTGGCTTACAAGGTCCTATGTGATCTTGCCCCCCCCCCCCACAACCTCACTGCTTCATTTCTAACCACTGTGCATTCTGTGTTCCCTTCTGGCCACAGGGTCCAAAACTTGTTTCCCCAAGGAACCATCAACATAGCTTCATTTCTCACTTCATTCAGGTCTCTGCTGAAATGTTTCCTCATAGAGACCTTTCCCAACCATGCCATAAAAAAGAGCACTCTAATTACTCTCTATTTCCTTATCATGCTTTATTTTTCTTCGCCTACCTCTACCCAACATTATTATACTCATCTTCCTTCAGCAAATATTTGTAGAATGTTTACCAAGTAGTAGGCCTTGTTCTAAGTATGGGGTATAAGCAGTCAATAAAACGGGCAAATATCCCTGTTGACACAGAGGTAGTTCATGTAGGAGGGAGACATACAATAAACTCAATAAATAAGTAAAATATCTAGTATGTTAGATGGTGATAAAGAAAGCAAGAAAAAGGGCTAGAGAGTGATGGGGCAGGAGAAGTAGTGTTCGGTTTAAAATAGGACAACCAGCGGAGGCCTCAGAGAGAAAGCGGACAGTCGTGCCAAGTCCTGAAGGAGGTGAGGGAGGGAGCTCTGTCCAGAGCATCCTGGATAGAGGAAGAATCAGATGCTAACACTCTAGAGGGGGGGCATTTCTGGCATGTTCAAGAAGCAGCATGGAAGCCTGTCTGGAACAGAGTGAGCAAGGGCAGTGGGGCAGAGGCGGGAGATAATGGGCACTCTGGCTTTCAGTTTGGGTGATTTTGAGCAGAGGAGCAACCTGAGCTGACTTACATTTTAGAAAGATCCCTCTGGCCATTGTGTGGAAATAGACTTTAGGGGAGCAAGGGTTGAATTAAGGAGGCCAGCTAACCCAGGAAAGATTGGATGGGCCCGAACCAGAGTGGGCCAAGGTGGCGAGAAGTGATCATGGTATGAACTTCCTCTGATCTAAAGAAAACTGTGCCTTGATGTCTCCTTTCCCCCAACCCCCACATATCTAGAAAACACGTGAAGCAGACACTTCTCAACTGGCACATAGGTTTTAACACCTGAACTGGCTGTTCTTTCTCTTTCAGAAAAGGGAATCTCATCGAAAGTATACCTATAATTGTTTCAGGAAGTTTTCACAGACTATGCTGAGTTGTTTTGCAAAATGCCTGGCATATGGCTGTATTTCTTGCACAGTTATCTTGACCATGTTCACTTTCCCACAAATAATGATGGTATTCTTCCCTTGTAGGATTACGCCCATCTGTTGACCTGTGTTACGGAAAGAGAAAAGTTTATTGTGCCAATTAAAGCAAGAGGTGCACGAGCCATCCTGGATTTCCCTGACAAGCTGAATTTTTCCACTTGTCCTGTCAAGTACAACACTCAAAAGATTCTGCTGGTGCGAAACATTGGCAACAAAGATGCTGTGTTTCACCTCAAAACTCATAGGTATGCATTCCTCCAGCTCTTCTTTTTGATTGATTATAACTAAATGAAATCAACACAAGTAATTTGCTAGAAAAGCAGTCAAGGTTAAACTGCTATCTATAATATTCAGTTGCAAGGCTGAGAGACTTCACTGACATAGGGCAGACTGAGCATCCTTCATCCTAAGAGGAAACCAAAATCCAGCGCTTCATATTTTTTACCCATTTCTAGTTAAATTATCCTACGTGGTTGGGTAGGGACGGTTTTTTTGAAATGCTGGATAGAAGTCCTTCTATTTAGCTTAGAGAATGGCCCCTGGGAGTCTATTAATAAACATATTTTTTGACCAAGAATTTTTATAACTGGCTATATTAGTTTTCTATTGCTGTTGTTACAAACTGCCACACACTTAAAAAATAAATCCAACCAATTGCAGTTGAGTCGATTCCAACTCATAGTGGCCCTACAGGACAGAGTAGAAACTGCCCCATAGGGTTTCCAAGGCTCTAAATCTTTACAGAAGCAGGCTGCCACATCTTTCTCCCGTGGAGTAGCTTATGGGTTCGAACCACTGACCTTTCAGTTAGTAGCTGAGTGCTTAACCATTGCATAACCAGGGTTCCTTGCCACACACTTAGTAGCTTCAAACAAAGCTAGTTTATAATCTTACAGCTCAGTAGGTCAGAAGTCTCACTGGGCTAAAATCAAGGTGTTGACAGGGCTATATTCCTTTCTAGAGGCTTGGGGAAGAATGTTTCCTTGTGTTTTCCAGGTTCTAGAGGCTGCCTGCATTCCTTGGCTCACAGTCCCCTTCTGTCTTCAAAGGCAGCTACAGTGGGTCAAGTCCTTCTCACATCACGTCACTCTGACCTCCTATTCTCTTCCTCTACTACTTTTAAAGACCCTTGTGATTACATTGGGTCACCCAGATAAGCTAAAATAATCTCCTCATTCTAATGTTAGTTAATTAGAAACCATAATTCAATCTGTAACCTTACTTATAACAAACACATTCACAGATTCTAGGGGTTAGATTGTGGACATATTTGCGACACCGTTATTCTGCCTACCATACTGGCATTAACTCATTTGAAGACGAAATTAAAAAGCAAACACTTATTATTTAGCACTTGTTTTGTACCAGCAGTTGATGTTCGTTAGTTCATTATTCCTCTCAATAACCCTATGAAGTGGCTACTATAATTTTTTCCATTTTGCAGATGAGAAAACTGAGAGACAGAGAGGTTGTATAACTTTTGCAAAAGCACATAGCTAGTAAGTGATGGTGTTGGATTTTAATCTGAATATTTAAGGAGTAGCTACAGTATAGTAGACAACATGGGGCAATATAAAGAATGGACGGACAATCCCTGCTCTCAAGGAATTCTCTTATAAGATGGGAAAGAACTCTGGTATGGAGCATGAGAATAGTGGTTGATCAGTGAGGCCATAACAAGAACGACTAACTTGGGAAGACAAGGAAGCAGGAAGCCAAGTCCTTTTCTAGGACTAGTTAAAAAATAATGTGTATATTGATCTTACCAAGGACATTTTAAACTCAAATCAAGCATAGATTTATTGATTAACTACTCTGTGTTAAGTTATGTGCTAGGTACATTTAGTGTATATTATCTCATTTATCTTTACAACTCTAACAAATCTCTTAACATTTTGTTAAGTTTACAGAGTTTAATATTAAAACATAATAGACTAAGCCCTGTGGGCCATCACTGGGGTGGTGATGGACTTCCTTACTCATGCCACCTTCACTACTAGAGATTTGATCATTCTTATAAGAGCAGAATGATTGACCCTACACAAGTGCAATTCTCCTGTATGTGGAACATTAAAAAACCCAAATCAAACCCATTGCCGTCGAGTTGATTCAGACTTATAGAGACCCTATAGGGCAGAGTAGAACTGCCCTGTAGGGTTATATGAAATATTAGGGAGTTTAATTTACTTTTCTGGCTTTTGACATTTGAACATCCATTACTTACATGAGATGACAGCTGTGATTTTTCCCCCTTCCTTTGATCTTCCTATGCACTTTTCCTCTGCTTTCCTTTAGCACTTATCTTATAGATGTCATTTGTTTGATTGAAAGGAACATCTTACTCTGTTCTCAGTGCTTTCTACATATTATCATAACAGCTTTGAGGTCTCTACTATTACAGAAGAGAAAATGGAGGCCCCAAAAGGTTAAATAACTTCCCAGAGCCCTGAACTGATACTCAAGGGATTGAACTCCATTCAAAATGGTCTTACTTTTAACCAATAAGCAAACTGCCTTCTGTATGGTTTTGTAGTTATTTTAATGCTTTTATTTTATTTTAGTAGCAGACTTTGGGCCCTTATTGGGCGTGAGCTGTGGCTTCTGTACTTTTTACTGGCCATGTTCAATGCCTTGTTGGTAGATGACCAGCAAATAGTTGTTGGAATGTATGATAGAGTGATATGATTTGCTCTGGTTTTGGAAGGATGGGTATTATGAGCATTTTTCTTTAATTTATGTTGGTGGATTTAACAGAAGCATGTTCATAAATGTATGGTAATGAAAAGCTACACTGTAATAATTTTGCTAATGACTAATAATGAATGAAGAACTCCATGTTATTATATTTTCCAAATAGGAGGATATTGGTTTCTAAATGTTTTATAGAAGTGCTAAGTTTTAGAATTTGAGGAGGAGAATTTAAAGAAATAACAACAATAGTAGAAGAAGTGACACTGAGTGCTTACTATTGACAAGCATGACACAAATATTTTTATATATAAGTTCTCATTTAATCCTTACAGCAACTCAGTGAGGTAAACTTCCTTTTTATTACTGGATTACAGATTAGGAAACAGATTCAGAGAGTAACTTGCCCGAGATTATACAGCTGAAAAGTTATGGAGGTGGAATTGTAACTCAGGCAGTCTCAGGTCCAGAACCTCTTCTTTCATCACCATACTATACACTCCCAACACTACACTGCCTGGGTGGAGAGTGGCGGGGGACATGTGCTACCAATATCCACCATAGCTTTTTCCCTGAGCACAAGTAGAGGACTGCAAGGCCTACCATACTATGCCTCCTTTTTTGTACAGCTATCCACTAGCTCTTTCTGACTCTTCTCACTGTGGACTTGATAGATCCTTTCTATTGTAGACTCAATGTACTTTTAGGAAATACATCACTGAAGATCTAGGCATGGTTAGCACATTTGAATTCAGAGAGCAGTATCTTTTTTTTTTTTTTTTTTTTTTTAGTTGTGCTTTAGATGAAGGTTTACAGAGTAAATTAGTTTCTCATTAAGCGGTTAGTACACATATTTTGTGACATTGGTTTCCAACCCCACAACGTGTCATCACTCTCCCCTTCTCGACCTTGGGTTCCCCATTACCAGCTTTCCTGTCCCCTCATGTTTTCTCATCCTTGCCGCTGGGATGGTGTGCCCATTTAGTCTTGTTTTGTTTTATGGCCCTGTCTAATCTTTGGCTAAAGGGTGAACCTCAGGAGTGACTTCAGTACTGAGTTAAAAGGGTGTCCAGGGGCCATACTCTCAGGGTTTCTCCAGTCTCCACCAGACCAGTAAATCCGGTCTTTTTTTGTAAGTTAGAATTTTGTTCTACATTTTTCTCCTGCTCTGTCCAGGACCCTCTATTGTGATCCCTGTCAGAGCAGTCAGTGGTTGTAGCTGGGCACCATCTAGTTGTGCTGAACTTAGTCTGGTGGAGGCTGTGGTAGTTGTGGTCCATTAGTCCTTTGGACTAATCTTTCCCTTGTATCTTTGTTTTTCTTCATTCTCCCTTGCTCCAGATGGGTTGGGACCAGTGGAGTATCTTAGATGGCCGCTCCTAAGCTTTGAAGACCCCAAACGCTACTCACCAAATTAGGACGTAGAACATTTAGAGAGCAATTTCTTTTAAGATTACTTTTGTAACTGTGACCAACATCTTTTGTGTGATAATGAAAATAAAAATGGAATTTAGCATCTCCTCCTTTTGCCCTCCCATCTCTTGGAATGGTACTAGTTATTGCAGATGGTACTGCTTGAGAACAGAATAAAGGAACAGAGGTAAATCAGAGTCAGGGAAATTATCTTTTGGTTTTCTTCCTGATGAATACTTAAAACAACATCCAGCACAAACGGTAATATGTAGGATAAAGAAATTCCATTTAAATTTTTGCATGGAGGCATGAACTTTCATTTGTTGAAAGCAATGACATGTTGGCCAATATCCACTAGAATGCTAGTCAGCATTCCCTGGACTGAGGGAAGGTGGCCTTGGGGAAGTAGGAGTGTGTGGTGTGAGAGCAGCCCCAGGTGATTAGCAAACCATTTCCTTCCCATTCTAATTGCTCCCTTGCCCATTTGATCATTCTTTACCCAAGAGAGGGGAAGATGACAAAAAGACAGGAGAAAAGGTGTAGAGAGAGATGATAGATATTTAATCATGTTACTTTGGGACAACTTTCACAAAATGGGGAAAATATATGTATAAGAATGACTTGCTGCATTGCAGTGAAACTAATTGCCCTCAGACCCATTCTTTGCCCTTCCCCGATCTGCTTAGTATCACTATGGGACCGAATCTGCCTTCCTAGGCTCCTGTGGCAGCTGTCTTCTGACTGGGATTGACCAGTTAGGGGCACTAGAAGGATATTAGAGAGTAGGAAGAAGGAATATGCCAGGGTATTTCTCGTCCTTCCTCTCTGTTTTCAGTGGAGTCCCTGGCAGCAGCTGCATCTCCTCCATGGTTCTAGTTCTGCTAGACAGAACAGACCTACCATGGTTCCAACAATGTCAGGTGGCCCTGACCCCTAAGATCTGATAACACTTCCTCCTCTTCTTGCATCTTCAGCCCAGGAGTGGAAATGGCTTATTGCTTTTATTTATCCCTAGGCTGTCTCACCATCTTAAGTTGGCCTTCTCATCTCTCCAGTCTTCTGTGTAACCAGTTCTCTTGATTAAATTCTTTGTGTTGTAAATATTTTTGTCTTCCTCTTTAGAGGCTGCTTGTTACGGTACATCTATGTATCAAGTTTTCCTTGAAGTCTTTTTGTTCTCTTTCTCTGAAGTTGAAGAGAGCTTCTTGAAAATAGACTCTGGAAGAAGATTAATTTACTTATCCCATTTATTTATTTAATAAAAATTGATTGAACTCTTTCCAGGCACTAGGGATATGTTTTTGTTAGGTGTCGTTGAGTTGATTTTTGACTCACAGTGACCCCATGTGATAGATAGAGTAGAACTTCCCCGTAGGGTTTTATTGGCTGTAATCTTTATGGAAGCAGATCGCTAGGTCTTTTGCACATGGAGCACCTGGGTGGGTTTGAACTGCCAACCTTTCAGTCAGTAGCCGTGCGCTTCACTTGCTTAACCATTGTACCACCAAGTGAGCAATGCAAGGTTCCCATTCTTTTGGCATTTACATTCTAGCAAGGGGAAATAGGCTTCAGCCATGCATATATCTGGGGAGATGGTGTTTTCCTGGTAGACAGAAGAGCAAGTACAAAGGCTTTGAGGTGGGAATTATCCCGGGTTGTTTGGAAACCATAAAGCAGGCCAGTGTGGCTGGAGAAGAGAGCATGAGGGATATGTGAGGTTGGAGAGGTATACCTTTGAGGCTGGAAAAACAGAATTTGACTTTAATTCTAAGTGCAAAGGGAAAGCATTAGAGTGATGTGATCTGATTTAAATGGAGATAGTAAACATTGGCCTTTTCCCCCTCTTGTTGCCAGTAAATTCCTTTGCTATTTTAGGGGCAGCCCCCACTATGTGAGTCTTGATGGGAAGCAAGGCCCAGCCTCTCCCTACGATAGCCAGAGGGGGCAGCCATGTCTTTACTATACACCTTGTCTGCTAGTGAATAGATCTGTGACCAAGAGTTGACTAATCAAATGCTCCTACTCAGGGCTTTGAACCTGGAGGAGCCACACGCAAAGATGCAAGGACCCTTACAAGTGACTCCTGGTGTTGGCAACAGTGTTGAGCAGCAAGGTGCAGTAGCCTAGAAGGCTGACATCCAGTGGGTGGTTCTAGCAGCAGCAGCAGTAACCACTTGATCAACTAACCAGTCCAGTGACATTACTTTGGCTGAGTTCCCATCTATTGGTTCTGGGCCTGGTTCTCCAGCTATGTCATCCATTCTATGAGCAGCCCAAAGTAATGTTTAAGTTAGCCAGAGTTGGTTTCTGTTGTTTGCAACTGAGAATCCTGATGGGTACAATGAAAAAGGATGTGGTTGAATTTGTGGTCACATCATATTGAATCAGAATCTCTGGGGAGATCTCCTAACAAGTGTCCATTCTAAAAAGTGCCCAGGTGATTCTGTTGCCCAGACAGAGTTGAGGACTACTCTTTCCGTTAATATGAATGTCAATAGACATGATAGAGTAGTGGACATAGTTTGAGAAAATTCGGAGTCAAAATCCTGGGTTCTACTCTTTAATGTCAATATGCAACTAGAAACAATATCTCCCAGCAAATTGTTTAAAAACAGATCATATTTTTCCCCATTGAAATAATGATTTAATTAATGGTTAAGTTTATAAAATGGTTACCCGTTGACCAGTTGTCGTCAAGACAATTCCAACTCATGGTGGCCCTATGAACAGAGTAGAACTGCCCCATAGGGTTTCCAAGGTTGTAATCTTTACTGAAACAGACTGCCACATCTTTCTCCTGCAGAGCGGCTGGTGGTTTAGAACTGCCGACCTTTTGGTTAGCAGCCGAGCACTTAACTACTGGACCACCAGGGCTCCTTTAAAATGGTTAAGTTTACATAAATTATTTTTTAAAATTTTTCTACATGTCTTTTGCCTCCATTAGAATGTGAGTTTCTCAAAGGCAAGATTGTGTCTTCATTTTATGTCCCCAGCATCTAGCAAAGTGTCTGGAATAAATAAGTGCTTGATAAATGTTTACAGGATGCTTAACCAGCAATATATCACAAAGGCAAAGCTACAATAGCCTCTACAATAATTTAAAATAAAAAAATGCTCCAAACACTATAAAATAGACATAATTTTTTTTACAGTAATAAAAGGAGCTATAATGTGCTGTAAAATACACAGAGAACATGAACAATTACTATTAAACTTGATTACAACTTTGACCTAAAACTGTAGTAGGTTTCAAAATAACTTTGACTGTTAAAGTAAGATTAATTTGTGAAGGTGAAATAGGATTAAGAAACATTTTCAAAATCTGAAACCTCAAGTTTGGAATTAGTTAATAGGTAAGAAAGATTATCTGAAAAAAAATACTAATATTCAATATTTAATATAATATAATCAATATTTAGTCTTCTGCTAAACTATTGAATCATTGGGATAGAATAGCTTTAGTCCTTAAGAGCTGTTCATAGTTCTTTTTTGTGGTTCATGATTTTTCACAAAACTGAATTCTCTCCCTAATCAAGTATTTGGTGTTAATGAGGATGTGATATCAAAATCAAACATTTTTTCTAGACAGAGCCAGTCTTATACCCTGGAAGTAGGGAGGTAAAGATAGAATATTACAATGTTATTCCCAAAGCCAGGAAACCAGGCCAAGTTTCTCAACTCTTTAGATTTACTGAGACCATAAGGAAGGAAAGAACATTAAGACTGTGAGACTCACCTTCATCCTGCATGAAGCAGAGATGCTTGAGATACTTACAGTTTGCTCCTTTTCTGTTCCACCTGTTGTTGTTACTTGCTGTTGAGTTAGCCTCTGACTCATGGCAACCCCGTGCACAAAGGGATCATCACACTGTTGTGATCCATAAGGTTTTTAATGGCTGATTTTTGGAAGTAGATCGCCAGGCCTTTCTTCCTAGTCTCTCTTAGTATGGAAGCTCCAGTGAAATCTGTTCAGCATCACAGAAACATGCAAGCCTCCACTGCAGACAGATGGTGGTTATGCTTGAGGTGCACTGGCCAGGAATCAAACCCAGGATCTCTTGCATGGAAGGCAGGAATTCTACCACTGCACCACTACTGCCTGGTATTCCACCTAGATGTTATAAAGATTAATTAATGATTACAAATATTTTAAATTTCCTTTAAGAACTGATTGTAATTCAACAACCTCTTCTGAGAGGCTCCTGTGAGTAAAGAACTGTACTTGCAGTGTGTGTGAAAGACACAAAGTTAAATCCAACAATATGTCTTCCACGTTCGGGATAGGCAGAAAGAACATGAACTTGAAAGCAGGCTTCCATCCCAGCTCCACCATTACCTAGTGTAACTAGGTAATGTCCTGTTCTTTTGGAGCGTGTTTTCTCATGTCTTTTTTTTTTTTTTTCCTTAGCTTTATTTTTTTTTTAATTGTTATAGTTTAAGTGAAAGTTTACAATTCAAGTTAGTTTCTCATATAAAAATTTTTACATATATTGTTATGTGACCCTAATTGCTCTCCCTGTACTATGACAGCACACTCCTCCTATCCACCACTGATTTCCCACGTCCGTTTAACCAGCTACTGACCCTCTCTGCCTTCTCATCTCACCTCTGGACAGAAGCTGCCCATTTAGTCTCATGTATCTACTTGAGCTAAGAAGCACACTCTTCATGAGTATCATTTTATGTCCCCCAGTCCAGTCTAATCTTTGTATGAAGAGTTGGTCTCGGGAATTATTTTAGTTCTGAGTTGACAGAGAGTCCGGGGGCTATGCTTTCTGGGGTTCCTCCAGTCTCAGTCAGACCATTAAGTCTGGTCTTCTTACTAGAATTTGAATTCTGCCCCCCACTCTTCCTCCACTCCATCAGGGACTCTCTGTTGTGTTCCCTGTCAGGGCAGTCATTGGTGGCAGCTGGGCACCATCTAGTTCTTCTGGTCTCAGGCTGATGAAGTCTCTGGTTTATGTGGCCCTTTCTGTCTCTTGGGCTAATACTTTCCTTGTGTCTTTGGTGTTCTTCATTCTCCTTTACTCCAGATGGTTGGGACCAATTGATGCATCTTAGATGGCCTCTTGCTAGCTTTAAAGACCCCAGATGCGACTCAGCAAAGTAGGATGCAGAACATTTTCTTAATAAACTTTGTTATGCCAGTTGACCTAAATATCCCCTGAAAGCATGGTCCCCAGACCCCCATCCCTGCTACTCTGTCCCTCAAAGTGTTTGATTGTATTGAGGAAACTTCTTAGCTTTGGTTTAGTCCAGTTGTGCTGACTTCCCCTGTAGTGTGCATTGTCCTTCCCTTCACCTAAGATAATTCTTGTCTACTATCTAGTTAGTGAATAACCCTCACCCTCCCTCCCCACCCTCGTAACCATCAAAGGATGTTTTCTTCTGTGTTTAAACCTTTTGTTGAGTTCTTATAATAGTGGTCTTATACAATATTTGTCCTTCTGCGACTGACTCAATTCACTCAGCATAATGACCTCCAGATGTTTCATGGATTCATCGTTGTTCTTTATTGTTGCGTAGTATTCCACTGTGTAAATATACCGTAATTTCTTTATCCATTTGTCTGTTGATGGGCACCTAGGTTATTTCCATCTTTTCGCTATTGTGAACAGTGATGCAGTGAACATGGGTGTGGATGTATCTATTCATGTGATGGCCCTTATTTCTCTAGGATATATTCCAAGGAGTGGGATAGCTGGATCATATGGTACTTCTATTTCTAGCTTGTTAAGAAAGCGCCAAATCGATTTCCAAAGTGGTTGTACCATTTTACATTCCCACCAACAGCGTGTAAGTACTCCAGTCTCTCCACAACCTCTCCAGCATTTATTATTTTGTGTTTTTTGGATTAGTGCTGGCCTTGTTGGAGTGAGATTGTATCTCATTGTAGTTTTGATTTGCGTTTCTCTAATGGCTAATGATTGTGAGCATTTCCTCATGTGTCTGTTAGTTGCCTGAATGTCTTTTTTGGCAAAGTGTCTGTTCATATCCTTTGCCCATTTTTTAACTGAGTTATTTGTCTTTTCATTGTTGAGGTTTGCAGTATCTTGTAGATTTTAGAGATTAGACGCTGATTGGATTTGTCGGAGCCCAAAATTTTTTCCCAATCTGTAGGTTGTCTTTTAACTCTTTTGGTGAAGTCTTTTGATGAGCATAAGTATTTGATTTTGGGGAGCTCCCAGTTATCTAATCTCTCTTCTGGTGCTTCTGCATTGGTGCTTATGGTTCGTATTCTGTTTATGCATGTATTAGGGCTCCTAGCATTGTTCCTATTTTTTCTTCCGTGATTTTTATTGTTTTAGATTTTATATTTAGGTCTTTGATCCATTTTGAGTTAGTTTTTGTGCATGGTGTGAACTATGGGTCTTGTTTCAGTTTTTTGCAGATGGATATCCAGTTATGCCAGCGCTATTTGTTAAAGAGACTGTCTTTTCCCCAATTAATGGACTCTGGGCCTTTGTCAAATACCAGCTGTTCATAGGTAGATGAACTTATGTCTGGATTCTCAATTCTGTTCCATTGGTCTATGTATCTATTATTGTACCAGTACCAGGCTGTTTTGACTACCATGGTGGTATAATAGGTTCTAAAATCAGGTAGTGTGAGGCCTCCCACTTTGTTCTTCTTCTTGAGTAATGCTTTACTTATCTGGGCCTCTTCCCTTTCCATAAGAAGTTGGTGATTTGTTTCTCCAACTCATTAAAAAATGCCATTGGAATTTGGATCGGGATTGCATTGTATCTGTATATCACTTTGGGAAAAATTACCATTTTCACAATTTGAGTCTTCCTATCCATGAGCAAGGTATGTTTTTCCGCTTATGCAGGTCTCTTTTGGTTTCTTGCAGTAGTATCTTGTAGTTTTCTTTGTATAGGTCCTTTATGTCTCTGGTTAGATTTATTCCTAAGTATTTTATCTTCTTGGAGGCTATGGTAAATGGTATTGATTTGGTGATTTCCTCTTCGAAGTTCTTTTTGTTGGTGTGAAGGAATCCAACTGATTTTTGTATGTTTATCTTGTATCCTGATACTTTGCTGAAATCTTCTATTAGTTCCAGTAGTTTTCTTGTGGATTCTTTGGGATTTTCTGTGTATAAGATCATATCATCTGCAAATAGAGACACATTTTATTTTTCCTAACCATTTGGATGCCCTTTATTTCTTTTTCTAGCCTAATTGCTCTGGCTAGGACCTCCAGCACAATGTTGAATAAGAGTGGTGATAAAGGGCATCCTTGTCTGGATCCCGTTCTCAAGGGGAATGTTTTCAGATTGTCTCCTTTAGGATGATGTTGGCTGTTGGCTTTGTATAAATGCCCTTAATTATGTTGAGGAATTTCCCTTCTTTTCCTATTTTGTTGAGAGTTTTTATCGTGAATGGGTGTTGAACTTTGTCAAATGCTTTTTCTGCATCAATTGATAAGATCATGTGATTCTTGTCTTATGTTTTACTTTTGTGATAAATTACATTGATTGTTTTTCTAATGTTGAACCATCCCTGCATACCTGGTATAAATCCCACTTGATCATGGTGAATTATTTTTTTGATATGTTGCTGAATTCTGTTGGCTAGAATTTTGTTGAGGATTTTTGTGTCAATGTGCATGAGGGATATTGGTCTGTAATTTTTTTTTGTGGTGTCTTTACCTGGTTTTGGTATCAGGGTTATGTTGGCTTCATAGAATGAGTTTGGGAGTATTCCATCATTTCTGTGCTCTGAAATACCTTTAGTAGTAGTGGTGTTAACTCTTCTCTGAAAGTTCAATAGAATTCTCCAGTGAAGCCGTCTGGGCCAGGGCTTTTTTATTGTTGGGAGTCTTTTAATTACCTTTTCAATCTCTTCTTTTGTTATGGGTTTATTTAGTTGTTCTACCTCTATTTGTGCTAGTTTAGGTAGGTAGTGAGTTTCTAGAAATTTGTCCATTTCCTCTAGGTTTTCAAATTTGTTATAGAGTACAATTTTTTATAGTATTCTGTTATGATTCTTTTAATTTCAGTTGTGTCTGTTGTGATATCACCCATTTCATTTCTTATATAGGTTATTTGCTTCATCTTCTGTTTTTCTTTTGTCAGTTTGGCCAGTGGTTTATCAGTTTTGTTGATCTTTTCAAAGAACCAGCTTTTGGTCTTGTTAACTCTGTCAATTGTTTTTCTATTCTCTGTTTTATTTAATTCTGCTCTAATTGTTATTATTTCCTTTCTTCTGGCACCCGAGGGCTTTTTTGCTGCTCTCTTTCTACTTCTTCCAGTTGTAGGGTTAATTTTTTGATTTGTTGATGTGTGCAGTTATTGCTATAGACTGACCTCTGAGCACTGCTTTTGCTGTGTCCCAAAGGTTCTGGTAGGATGTGTTTTCATTTTCATTTGATTCTATGAATTTCTTTATTCTATCCTTAATTTCTTCTATGACTCAGTAGTTTTTGAGCAAGGTGTTATTCAGTTTCCATGTGTTTGATTTTTTTCCTTGCTTTTTCTGTTACTGATTTCTACTTTCATGACTTTATGGTCAGAAAAGATGCTTTGTAATATTTCGTTGTTTTGGATTCTGTTAAGGCTTGCTTTATGGCCTAATATGTGGTCTGTTCTGGAGAATGTTCCATGTGCGATGGAAAAGAAAGTATACTTGGCTGCTGTTGGGTGGAGTGTTCGGTCTGTGTCTATGAGATCAAGTTGGTTGATTGTAGCATTTAAATCTTCTGTGTTTTTGTTGAGCTTCTTTCTGGATGTTCTGTCCTTCACTGAAAGTGGTGTGTGGAAGTCTGCTACTACTATTGTGGAACATCTGTCTCTCTTTTCAGTGCTGTTAGTTTGTTTTATGTATTTTGGAGCCCTATCGTTGGGTGCGTAAATATTTATTATAGTTACGTCCCCCTGGTGTATTGATCCTTTGATCATTATATAGTGTCCTTGCTTATCCTTTGTGGTGGATTCTACTTTAAAATCTATTTTTTTTGAGATTAGTATTGCCACTCCTGCTCTTTTTTGAGTGTTGTTTGCTTGATACATTTTTTCCATCCTTTGAGTTTTAGTTTGTTTGTGTCTTTAGGTCTAAGGTGTGTCTCTTGTGGGCACATATAGACAGATCATGTTTTTTTATCCAGTCTGCCATTGTCTGTCTCTTTATTGGTGCATTTAGTCCTTTTAGATTCAGTGTAATTATTGATAGGTATGAGTTTAGTGCTGTCATTATAATGTCTTCTTTTTGTGTGGTGTTGACAGTTTCTTTGTTCTACTTAGTTTTCTGTGCTGAGTCGTTTTTCTTTATATATTTTCTTTTCATCTTTTTCCTTGTTGTTGATTTTGTATTTGCTGAGTCTTTATATTTTTGTGTTTTATTTTGTCATGCAGGAATGTTAGTTTCCTTTGTGATTACCTTTATATTTACCCCTACTTTTCTAAGTTTAAACCAGTCTTTTTTTTTTCCTTATATTGCCTTGACATCGTCTCCATATGAAAAATCTATGTCTACATTTTTTAGTCCTTCTATTTTGTTTTAATGTTGTCATCTTTTACATATTGACATCTCTGTTCCCCTATTTTCAGTGTTTTAGCTTTGATTTATTTTTGTGACTTCCCTATGTGGGTTGATATCTGGTTGCTCTGTCCTGTGTTCTAGTCTTGGGTTGTTATCTGATGTTACTGATTTTCTAACCGGAGGACTCCCTTTAGTATTTCTTTTATTTTTGGTTTAATTTTTGCAAATTCTCTAAACTTCTATTTATCTGAAAATGCCCTAATTGCACCATCATATTTGAGAGACAGTTTTGCTGGATATATAATTCTTGGCTGGCAATTTTTTTCCTTCAGGGCTTTATATATGTCATCCCATTACCTTCTTGCCTGCACGGTTTCTGCTTAGTAGTCCGAGCTTAGTCTTATTGACTCTCCTTTGTAGATGACTTTTCGTTTATCCCTAGCCACTCTTAAAATTCTCTCTTTATCTTTGATTTTGGCAAATTTGATTATGTCTTGGTGACTTTCTCTTGGGATCTACCTTATGTCGGGTTCAATGAGCATCTTGGATAGGTATCTTGTCATCTTTCATGATATCAGGGAAGTTTTCTGCCAACAAATCAACAATTCTTTCGGGATTTTCTGTTATCCCCCCCCCCCCCCCCCACTCCAGTATGCCAATCACCCGTAGGTTATTCCTCTTGCTAGAGTCCCACGTAATTCTTAGGGTTTCTTCATTTGTTTAAATCCTTTTATCTGATTTTTCCTCAAATAAGTTGGTGTCAAGTGCTTTGTCTTCAGTCTCACTAATTCTGACTTCCATTGCCTCAATTCTGCTCCTATGCCTCTGTATTGAGTTGTCTAATTCTGAAATTTTATTGTTAATCTTCTGGATTTCTGATTGCAGTCTCTTTGTGGATTCTTGCAGACTGTTAAATTTGTCATTATGCTCTTCTCTAATCTTTTTAAGTTCCTCAATTGCATGTTCTGCATTTTGCTTAATTTCCTTCCAAATTTCTTGAAGAGTTGTTTATATTAATCTTTTGTATTCTGCCTCTGGTAATTCCAAGAAATTTTCTCCCTCTGGAAAATTTCTAAATTCTTTATTTTGGGAGCTTGCTGAAGTTATCATGGTCTGCCTCTTTATGTGATTTGATATTGACTGTTGTCTCCGAGGCATCAATAAGTTATTATATTTATTTATTTTATGTCTGCTTACTGTGTCCTAGCTTCTTGTTTTGTTTTGTTTTGATATGCTCTGATATGCTGCTCGTATGAGCTAGCCCAATCACCAGTACCCCTGAAGCTCCAATGTTCTGCCACCAGGTCACCAGACCTGCCACAAATTATGTGAGCCCAAGAGTCCACCCACTCCTCCTGTATGGATTCAGCTCTAAAGTCAGGGTAGTCAGCCACCAAATGCGTGGTGCAGGCTCTCACTGACAGTCCTAGACAGGCATGGGTGATTGGTGTAGGCACAGGCATCTGGCTGCAGTAGGAGGACACATGCTGAGCAAGCAGGGGGCTGATGGCCACCCCCAAGTGTCCCAGAGGAAAGTGTATCCCTATTCCCTACAGCATGTAGGTGGGTGGGTTTTGCAGCCAGAATATGAGCACCCAGTGCTATTGGCTATAAGGACTGGAGGGCATCTCTTATTCTTGGGCCCCTTTCGCAGGTGACTAGGTGGTGTGGGTGGAGCCACCAGTCCTCAGGCCCCTCATGTGGGTAGGTGAAGACCCTGCTTAATGGGCAGAACAGTGTCAAATGTCATGAAATAGTTGAAATAGTTGAAGTTAAGACTTCAGGTATATACCCTGTTGTACTGTGGTAATGAGGGCCTACACTGTTGAAACGGACCCACAGGAGTCTGTGCAGGAGGAAAGGCACTCAACATCCATGAATCCCTTATGCCTGTGCCTAGGCAAAGCACCTGTTCTTACCCTTAGTTCCTGGCTTAGGGGAGCTGGCAGATTATTTTTTCCCCCTATTTGTTAATTTGTTCCCTTTCCAAGGGCAGGAGAATGTCTTAGGGTGCCTGATGGGTCTTACTTCTGGCCCAGGGGACTTGGCAGTTGCTGAAGCCGTCCTGAACCCAGTGCAGAGCAGGGAGCAGGGAGGTAAATGGCAGAGAGGTTTTCCTCTAAGGGGGGTGTTTTGGATCCACGCGGTAGGCCAGATGCAAATACTTATCTTTTGCCAATCGAGGGGTACTTCTCATTGGTTCTGGATGGCCAAGTAGATTCTGTGCCTCTGGGTCTCTCCTGATGTGGAAAACACCTCCCGAGGACCATTGCTTGCCTCACCACTCACCCCTGAGCTGATCCGGGCTGAAGGTCTCCAGCTCCCTCTGGGTCAGGTCTGGCAACTCCTCACTGCTTCCAAACTGTCTCTCCCTCCCCATCACTCAGTCTGATTCCTCAACTTTCTGTTTGATATTCAGGGCTCCTAGATTGTCATATATAATTGATTTACTTGTTTTTTTTCAGGTCTTTGTTGTAAGAGGGACCACTGGAAGCATCTGACTACTCCACCATCTTGGCCCTCCCTCTTGTTTTCTCATGTCTTAAATGCAAATAGCAATACAGTCATGCACTGCATAATGTCCTTGGTCCCATACTAGAGTAAATAAACCAAATCGGTTATTGTTGAGTCAATTCCGACTGTAGCAACCCTATGGAACAGAGTAGAACTCCCCCACAGAGTTTCCAAGGAGCAGTGGCGGATTCGAACTGCCTACCTTTTGGTTAGCAGCCCAGCTCTTAACCACTACGCCACCAGAGTAAATTGTTGTTGTATGCCATCGAGTCAATTCTGACTCATAGCAACCCTATAGGACAGAGTAGTACTGCCCCATTGGGTTTCCAAGGAGTGGCTGATGGATTCAAACTGCCAGCCTTTTGGTTAGCAGCCTGAGCTCTTAACCACTTTGCCACCAGGGCTCTACCAGAGTTGAGGCAGTCAAACGTGTAAAAGCCTGAGAAGTCAGAATGATAGGTGGAGATTCATGTTTTTGTTTTTGTTTTTTTTTTTTTTCAGATACACACTTTCAAATGCTGCTGAAAGATCTAGCAGTATGAAAAAAAATCTGTTACATTTTCTGACATAGTGTCCATGCACATCTTGGCACCTGCTATTTTCTAGTCTCTCTTTTATAGTGTAAATTACCCCTGAAAAGGTGAGAGGAGTTGGGATTTAGAGTATAGTTGAAGAAACTGGCCTAAGGCAGGAGGAAATTGCATCTGTTTCACTGTAACTAGAGGAAATTTATGCAATTGTTGGTTTCATGGCTTCTATTTACTCTGAGAAGTGGAAGAGGGTTGAAAATGGAACATTTGAGGAGAATAAAGGTTTGAAATTTCCACTGAGAAGTTTGCAGCAGCAAGAGGCAAAGGAGAAGTATTGATTTGGAAGTGAAACATAAGGTTACTAAACAATATGAAGGTGAAAAATCAGGAAATGCTGTTGCTCTTGATTTAGGCATGTTTGCACAGTGTCCAAGTCATATTACATCATATTTCATGGAACGTATCTTGGACATTAAGTGACACATGACTGTACCTACTTTCTCAGGTTGTTTTGAGGATTAAAGGAATTAACATATGGAAAGTGCCCAGTGTAGCATCTAGTGTAAAACATGCTCATGAAAAGTTGTTTCCTTTCCCTTTCCTTTCTTCTCAAGAGGAAACTAACTATAGTACAAGGTAAACTGAGAGGTTAAGTAACTTTCCAAGGTCATGTCAGAGTGGGTTTTGAACTCATTCAGTTGGCTCCAGAGTCTAGACTAGAAACCACTACTTCATAGTGACTCTACAGCAGTGCCTGGGGGTTCATTCATATGGGAGAAGGACAGAAAAAGAAAGTGAGAAAATAAAGAAGTTAAAGGAAAGGGAGATCAAAGTAGAGAGCACCAGAGAGAAAATAAACAATTGCCCTACTAGAGGTACTGCAGTAATAATCTCAGGTACCACCTAGTGCTACCCTTGCTCTAAGCTCCTCACCCTCAAAGCAGAAAGCTTAGGTTTTCTGAATTTAGCTTCATTATCTAAGGGAAGATTTAAGGAATAAAAAATCTAAAAACTGTTGTCATAGAAATAATCAGAAACAGCCTACCAGATAGATTGTACAGTACATTGCTTTGAAAAACTAGCAATTTAAAGAAGTGAAATGGACCATGAAAATAATTATTAAATGGGCTGGGTTTGCTATTTAGAAGGAAGAACTCTATAAGTTACTTAAGGTCATTTATGATTAGATCCAGCTTCTGTTTTACTACTCCCTTCTAGGACAATTAAACTAATATATTTCCTGTTCCCAAATCCCACCCCTCTTCCTCACAATGTCCACATCCCCAAATTCTATTTGCAAGACACAGAACTTACCACCAGTTTGGTTTTCCAAATGCACTGTCCACCCTTCTCCAGCCTATTACCCAGGAGGCTAACCTGTATGGCCCAGGTCAACAGGCTCCCATGTTTCTAGATTCTGGTTGGATTCAGCCAGTGGGCACCCTGGCAGGCAATCAGAGGGAAGGAGGATTCTAGATCAGGACACCATTTTCCCTGTCCCCTTCCCTGTGAAGCTACCCAGCCTGGCTGTCTCCCTTGTCCAAAACTCCTTGCTCCTCATAAAGCAGCTCTCTCTCAGGACTCTCTCATTCTGGGTTTTAAATCCCCCCCTTCCCCATGGTTCTTTGGGCCTAGAGGTGGTAACAGCTCCACTGTTACTAACCCTGGACTACTGCATTCCTTGTAGCTCCTGTATACCCCTTCACCACTTTTAAATAGACCCTTTGTTAAACATCCTTGAATTATTCTAATGTGAGTGTGCCATCTCTTTCCTTTTGAGATTCTGACTGATATGTTTTTTCCTTTATGAATCTGTTTCTCCTCTGAACTCTTACAAAACTTGGTATTATTCCTTTTGAAGGTACTGTTCTTTTGCCCTTTTATGACAATATTTGCATACATGTTTTATGTCTGTCTCTTACTGGAATCTCAGTACCTTAAGGATAAGGGCTGGGTTTTATTCATTTGCCATCACCCTAACAGAATCTGGTCACAGCAGGAACACTCAGAAGATGTGAAATAAATGGCCAAATGGCAAGAACACCAACAAGAATATTATTTATTGCACCATTTAATTTTCCCTAACATTTGCTGACCTATTACTGTTACTTTATCATTAAAGCTGTAGTTCTTTCACTTTAGGGAGGAAAGAGTACTTCATGTCTGGACCACTAAAATGCAATGTTGGGTCTGACCCATCTGTTGCACTAGAACTCTCGTCTCTGCTCTGCTCCCCGGCACACTAGTCAAGAATGTATCATTATAGGTGTATCTCTATGTGTGCTGCAGGCCTTTCTCTGTAGAGCCATCTGATGGAACTCTTAACGTGGGAGAGACCATGCAACTGGAAGTGGAATTTGAGCCGCAGACTGTGGGCAATCACAGTGGAAGACTTATCGTGTGTTACGACACAGGTATGCATTATTCTCTGTTAAAAGTTCTGTATGTTAAGAGAGGTCAGAAGGGAAACATGAAGTAAAGCAGGAAATACTTCTTTCGATTGCATTAGAGTAAGTGAAGAACCACAAAGAACCAAAGAATAAATGCTTCCTGTAGAAGTTATGTCAAGCCAGGTATCAATCTGACCTAACTAGTTCCTCCAACTCTTGAAAGACTGGGGAATACAGAGCTCAGGAAGGTACCTATACTCAGAAGTCCCACTGGTAGATTGAGGTAATCTGGATATAAATGGAAACTTGAGGGTAACTTAATACCCCATGGGCTTTCCATTTGATTTATTGCTGCAATCGTCTAACATTATCAAATGTAACCCCCTGTTCAGAATGTCCTGTGTGTGCCCACTAGTTTATGTAAGATCCAGTTACTTTAATCCTTAGGACATGCAGATAGCTTACTTGACATCTTATGTAAGTATAGGACTCTGTCTGTTGCCACTAACATTTTCTTAAAGGCCACATATTGCATAGTCATGAAAATTACACATTGTTTTTGCAAATGTTTAATTCGTGTTCATGTAGGCTACATGTACATTATGCAAGTCTCCAAAGTTGGTTTTCAAATTAATATTTTACCATTGCCATTTATTATTTCGTGATATTTCTCATTTCATTCTCACTTCCTTTTTACCCATTCATCATGATTGACCCAGATTCTCTTCATTAGAAGGGCATGGTAGGAAAAGAGCAACAAACCATACCGAGGTCACGGTTTAGAGTCACCGGCTTTGTGGATGCATATCTGAGCAGCACATTTCAAGCCCTTGCCTTGAGACCTGTGGTCAAGTGGTCCTGACTCCCAACATAACAACAACCCATAACCAGTGGCACAAATCTATATGTCTTATTCCTAGTGCTAGACATAACTCACTGGTTGCTAGCAAGAGAAACCTCATTTAAACTAGATTAAGCAAAATGGGGAACTTTTTGGCCCATGTAGCCACACTCTATTATTCAACTATTTACTGTATTATTACTCTACTGTGCATTCCCACAAGATTTTATGTGTTGCCTTTTCATTAACACTTGATTCAAAATGTCTTAGAATTTCCTTTTTTATTCTTTTTTGACCCAGTAACAGTGTTACTTAATATTCAAACATTTGGGAACGTTCTAGTTATCTTTTTGTTATTGGCTTCTGGTTTAATTTTACAAGGGACAGAAAACAAATTCTGTATGATTTCTGGCTTTGAAATTAGCTTAAACTTACTTTATAGCCCAGAGTATGTTCCAGTTTGGTAAGTGCACCTGAAAAGGGTACAAGTTCCACAAATATCAGTTAAGTCAAGTTTGTTAATAATCATGTTGTTCAATCTGTATCTCTGCTAATTTTTTGTCTTCTTGTTTTATCATTTATTAAGAGATGATGCTAAAATCCACAATTATGATTGTGGATTTGGTGTTTCTCTTTATGGTGCTATCCTATTTTTGTTTTATATATTTTGAGGCTATGATATTTGCATATACATTTAGGATTATTATAACTTCCTGTTGAAGTAACCATTTTATCATTATGAATTGTCCCTTTTTATCTCTAGTAAGATTTCTGACATTAAAGTATACTTGGTCTGATATTTGTATAGTACAGTAACTTTCTTTTGATTAGTGTGTGCATAGTATATCCCATCCATTCCTTTACTTTCAACTTTTCTGTGACCTCATGTTTGAAGTGTGACATTTATGTGTCCCCTGGTTGTTATTTTCTTAAATCCAGTCTGAAAATCTTTCTCTTTCAGTTTTACTATTCAGTCATTTTATATTGAATGCTGTTACTGATATATTTGGTTTAAATCTTTTGTCTGTTAAGTAATTGTTTCCCATTACAGGGAAATTATTACCTCAATTTCGACAAAAACATTTGTATTATTAATGTTAATAGTGGATGGAATTGAAAAAAAATGAGTCTTTGTAAACGCAGTTATACATTTCTTTTATCTAGATCTCCATATCTAGATAATCTGAGTTATCATTTTTATTTATGTCACCATCCAAAACTAAGTATTGAAAGAATATGTGACCTTAGAATTACCTTTGAATCACTATAAAAAAGAATGAAGCATAGTCATTCCTTTTGCTCTCACCAAAATAATTGTTGGTAAATATATTAAATTATCTTTAAAATATTATTTATTTCATCTTTATCTCATCTTTTTTAGTGTTTTAGGTATATTTTAATACATTTTATGTTAGTATTCTTGTAAATGTGAATAATTTACAAATCAACAAACTAAATATTTTGGGGGTATAATGTCACAAATTTTATTTGATTGGATTTGAATCAAAAAACTTTTGAGACTAACTGGCTTAGATTATTTATAGATTGATGGAACTAAAACTTGAGGGAAGATTTCAGTGATCATCTAATCTAGTCATTAGATTTTACAGATAAAACACTGAAGCCCTAAGAAATAAAGTTGTTTGCCCAAGGTCACATAACTAGTCGGAAGCACAATTAGAACCCAGACTCTGACTCTCTTAACTGCTGCATAATGCCTTTTCCACCGTAGCGGACTGTCTCCCTCATCTCTCGTATTACCACATAAGCATTTTTACTCCTTTAATCTGTTGACTTTGCAACGACGCTGCATTCTCCCAAAGGCCCTCACTCTTGATTTTACTTTTATATAAGTATATGGAATGACATTCATCCTTTCCTGTGGGAAACGAAAGCTAGGTTGAACCACAGTGAATATTTGCTTATTAAAATTGAATCATGTATGGAAAAGTTGGTTTCCACACCCTGAGGTTTTCGTGGCAACCTTGGTGCATGAATGCAGTCATTTTCTGAAGATTGCAGACAGAGGTAAAATGTCTTGTAGCATTTTGCCTTATATAAAATGAACTGCTAGTAAGAATATGCTTTCGTCTTTATTGAGGGTTATCGATGCCCAGATCCTATAACCTTCCATTAGTGGAAAACAGTAATGACTCCCTAACAATTAATTATGGAGGTTTTTCCAAGCAGCCATGATCATTGGCTTCTCATTTCACTAAATAAGCATCTGATTAAATTTTCTGCAGCAGTTTGAAGTATGAATTGATTTGAGGAGAGAAGTTCTATCATGGGCTGTTGATGAAAGTCTTTTCAAACTTCCCCAGAACAATGTTCCAGAAGGAGAAGCGTTGATACTCCTCAGCAGGAAGTACTCAGTCACATTTCTAGCAGTTGTTTGTGTCCTTCAGTCTTTGGTCCTCCACTGGATATATTCTTGATTAAATGCAGCTAAACAAACAAACAAACAAAAAAAAACCTTCATTGCTATCAAGTCGATTCCAACTCATAGCAACCCTATAAGACAGAGTAGAACTGCCCCGTAGGATTTCCAGGGGGCGACTGGTGGATTTGAATTGCCAGCCCTTTGGTTAAGAGCGATGGCTGTTAACAGCTCTTAACCACTGCACCGCCAGGGCTCCACGAAATGCAGCTAGGAGGAGACATTGTGTTTTTCTGATAACTGATTTTGAACCAGTGTTCTAACAATTAAAGAGGTCAAGTATAAAACAATAGCAATATCATAATTTACTAACATTTTCTGGACCCAGAATTTTCTCTCCTTCCCTCCCCCTTCTCCCTGTGGGTTTCCTTGTGTAGTGATATCAAATTTGGTTAGGCAATTAAAAGAAGTGGAGTAACTTGATACGTTTTATGAACTAATCTCTCCAGAAGAAGTTAAGAACACAGTTGTTTAAAGCTACATTCATAACAACAAAACAAAAATAGCAACCAGTAAACTAGTACTATCGTTTCAATAAAACTGAGAAGTATTGAAATGATTATTTATCTATTGAGAGACAAATAGTTAATTGCTTACATTTTCACTTTACAAGATATTGAAAAACTGTATATAATCTAAGAGTTCAAGGGGCTATTAGTATTCAGAACACACTTTTTAAAAAAAAGTCTTTTTGAGCCTTTCAGTACTTGAATGAGCACTAGAAGTCAGAGCACGGCAGAGTTTTCTTTAATGCCTGGTGAAGTTGCTGTCACCTTACAGGTGAAATTAACCACTAGCATAATCAGGAAATAGAGCTGATGTACTTATTCAGCATTTTTTAAAAGTATTATGTTCCATACTGAAGAGATATTTCAGTGCAGGAGTTAGAAGTTGGCAAGTAGACTTTTTTCCCCAAAGGTGTGATGTACTACTACTGAATATATTAGCAGCCATAATATTAGTACTTTATAGGACAGCTTTACAGTCATTTATATATTTGACTCTAGTAAGTTTTCTGCAATTCTCAAGAAATTCATTTTTTTTCTCCTAAAGGCCAATAAAGGAATACCAAAGTATAACATAGTAAGGAATTTGGTGTGATATATTTTTCAGTTGAAATTATTAGGTAATACCTATCTGAATATACCTATACAAACTTAATATGAACTTTGTTTCAACTGTGTGATGATAATAGTTATAAACATGTGCCATTATAATTAGATAATCTAACAAAACATTTTTATTGTAAAAAATATAAATTAAAAAAATTGTGGTAAGTATATATTTAATAAAACATTTGCCATTTCAACATTTTTAATATATTCTCTTCAGTGACATTAATTACATTCATGCACCACCAGTGGTTAAGCACTCAGCTGCTAACCAGAAGATTGGTGGTTTGAACCTACCAGCTGCTCCGTGGGAGAAAGATGTGGCAGTCTGCTTCCCTAAAGGTTACAGCCTTGGAAACCCTGTAGGACAGTTGTACTTTGTCCTGTAGGATCACTATGAGTAAGAATTGAGTTGATAGCAACGAGTTTTTTGGTTTTAATTACATTCATCGTGTTATACTACCATCACCACTATCCATTTCCAGTTTTTTCCATCATTCTTAACAGAAGCTCAGGGCTTTAAAGGCAATGGAATCATTCCTTCATCTTTTTTTTTTTTCCTCTTGGTTTTTGTATTTTGTGGTTTAGGAAAGAGAGTTACAGAAATTATGACTCACTGATTGTTGGGGATTGTTTAGAGAAATGGAATGAGGCTTCTGTAAAGTACATAGCAAATGAAGACTATCAAATCATTCCATATATCCCCTATGTGTCAGAGTAGAACTGTGCTCCATAGGTTTTTCAATGGCTGATATTTTGGAAGTAGCTTGCCAAGACTTTCTTCCATGGCACCTCTGCGTGGACTTGAGTTGCCTAACTTTTGTAGCAGCCTAGCACATTAACCATTTGCAGCAGCCAAGGACTCCCTCAAATCATTAGGTGCTTTAGTTCTTAAAGGGACATTAAAACAAACAAAAAACACCAAACCCATTGCCATCGAGTCAATTCTGACTCATAGCAACCGTATAGGATAGAGTAGAACTGCCCATACAGTTTCCAAGGAGCTGCTGGTGGATTTGAACCGCCAACCTTTTGGTTAGCAACCGAACACTTAACCACTGTGCCACCAGGGCTCCAGAGAAACATTAAAGGACATCTCTTTAACTCCCTTCATTTTAGAGTAAACTGAGGCTCAGAGATGTTAAATGGTTTTACACCTAAGTGGTAGAGCCAGAATTTGAACCCGGGCCTTTGGGACCCTCTGAGGCCAGGGTACAATTCAACACTGCCTTCTGTGTGGATTAAGAATTCTGATTTTGGCACTGCCACTGGTGTGCTGGCTAAGCTCAGTTAAGTTGCTTAATTTTAGTTTCCCGAACTCTTCGGAGTACTCAAAGAAATTTGGTTCAGCAATTCACTGGAGTGATAAATTCGACCTGCTGTGACCAAGAGATGAGAAACTCACTTTCCATCAACTTGTTAGTTCCTTAGAGAATCTATGGCTCCACTCATATATTTTATTTAGTGTCCTCCTCTATCGTCTGAAAGTACTGAAACCACAGTATGAAATGTATTGTGTATAGCTAGCTTCAGGTATATATATATATATATATATATATATATATATAGTTAGTTAGTTAGTTAGTTAGTTAGTTAGTTAGTTAGTTTTGTTCGTATATGTTTTTGCTTGATCGATAGTAGCAAAACTGGCAAGAGGAAATGAAACCTTCTACAAAATTTATCTTTACTGGGACATAATAAATGATTGTGGCTAACCCCATTTACAATGATTGCAACAGTCAACCCCAGAAACTGAGAAGGGAACAGGCACTCCAACAGCATAGAAAACACTAAAGCTGAGCACAGCATCCTTACCCATTCCTGCAAGCATAACACCCCTTTCATCCAATCTTCTAAGTAGCTAGGATCAGGGTGCCGTTTTTAAGATTGTCTTCATGACATACCAGTGTGTGTAAAAACACCAGGCAACTACTTCAGCAGCTGTGATGGCAAAAGAAAAGTTATTGCTTCCTTCACTTTGTGGATCTGGAGGTTTTGGGAAGATAGAAATGAAAAAAAAATATTAAGTAATTCTTGAAAGGATGATTCTACTGGTTCTGTTGCTATATTTCTGGGAAGGAAGACTTTGTAGCAAGCTCCTCACAGAGATGACGCTAGTCTCTCTGACCCCTAGATTTGTATAAAATTATCCCTTAGATCTTTTTCCTTATTTTTTTAAAATAATATTTTATTGTGTTTTCGGTGAAGGTTTACACAGAAGTTTAAGTTCCCGTTCACAGTTTCTACACAAGTTGTTCGGTGACATTGTTTACATTCTTCACAATGCGTGAACATGCTCGTTATTTCCATCTGATTGTTCCATTTCCATTAATCTAGTTCCCTGCCCCTTATATTCTCATCTTTATTTTAAAGTAATTGTTGACCATTCAGGAACCCTGTTGGTGCAGTGGTTAAAGCGCTCTGCTGCTAACCAAAAGGTCGGAGGTTTGAACCCACCAGCTGCTCTGCAGGAGAAAGATGTGGCAGTCTGCTTCCGTAAAGATTTACAGCCTTGGAAACCCTATGAGGCAGTTGTACTCTGTCCTATAAGGTCACTGTGAATTGGAATCGACTCGGTTTTGGTTTTGGGTTGACCAGTTGGTCTTATATAGGTGATTTTTTTAAAGGAGCATAGTGTTTATGGGTGTCCTTGGTTAATTTTTTAAACGATGAAGTATTTCAAATAACCACAAAATCACAGAGAATAATAAATAGGCATTATATTTAACACATCTCAACATTTTGCCATACACTTTTCCTTCAGATGTTTTATTGTTCAGGTAATTAAACTGGTTATAGATTTGAAACCACCTTGTTAATCTTTCCAACTCCATTTCCCATGTTCTGTTCCCCAGAAGTGAACTGGGTGTGGTTTTATGCTATTTTTACATATTTACTTATCCATAAACAATATATAGTATTGTCTCAAGTGGTTTTAAATTTCACATATATGGTATCATACTATACATATCATTTTCCAACTTGCTTTTTTTATTCAGTGTCTTAAGATTTAAGCGTGTAGATGCACATAGCTCTAATTCATTTTAACTAACGCATCACATTCCAATATGTAAAAATATTAGTTTTTCTGTTCTCCTGTTGAGTATTTAGGCTGTTCCTAGTTCTTTGCTATTATCAATAGTGCTGCAATGAGCATCTTTGTACATGTCTTCTTGTACAAATATGTGAGACTTGCCTTTAGGATAGATACCTAGAAGTGTAATTTGCTGGGTAGTAGGAAAAATATACCTTGAGATTGGTTGTTGTTGTGTTGTTAGTTGCCACCAAGTTGATCCCAACTCATGGCAACCCCATGTGCGCAGAGTAGAACTGTTCCATAGGATTTTCAAGGCTGTCACCTCTTGAAAGCAGAGCTCCAGGCCTGTCTTCCGAGGTGCCTCTGGGTAGGTTCCAACTGCCAACCTTTTGGCTAGTAGTTGAGTGCTTAACAGTTGAGATTTACTGGATACTAAGTAGTTTTGATTCTCTATAACCGCACCAAGCATAATATTTAAGTTTTCTGGTTATTTCTGATCCCTGGATTGATGGGGGGAAAAAGGATGAAATGTCTAATGTTTGTGTTATATTCCCTAACTTCAGTTTAGGGAGGGGGAAAGCCTAGAAATGTGATTCTAGAATAAATCTTAAAATGTATGCTTTGTTAATTCCTAGGTGAAAAAGTGTTTATGTCTTTGTATGGAGCTGCCATCGACATGAATATAAGGCTGGACAAGAATTCCTTGTTCATCGAGAAAACCTACATATCTTTGGTCAATCAGCGAACTATAACCATTCACAATCGCAGTAATATCATCGCCCATTTCCAGTGGAAGGTATTTGCTAACCAGGATGAGGAGGATAGAGAAAAGAATAGGTTTGTAAGAAAAATCACCTATATGCTGTGATGTTGGGAAATGTAAAACTCAATTATTATGAAAAACCATTGACTTTTTTAATAAGTTTCTAAGCAACTCAAACAATGTCACATTTTCATAACTGGGTTCCAGTTAGTGCCTGATGCCCCCTTGGAGCTGTTCTTCTAAAGTCCCCGAGCTGAGCTATGTGGAACCATCTTCAGCTAACCTTAACCTTGTCATAACTTATCAGTAGCTAAACTCTTATACTTTAAAGACCAGATATGTTCATGCTTCATTATTCTTCCGAAAATAATCTATGCATCTGTATTTCCTTTCAGAATCTTAACCCTGTTGATCAGGTTTAATAAAGAGTTTTTAAAAATACCATCTTTTGGATTGAGACCAATGTGGAGTTTGTTTTTCAGTGAAAAAATATTTCCAGAAAATATGAAGAATGAAGAAAAAGAAAGGCTTAGATATAACAGCCTTTATATTCTCAGTTTTAGTAGCATTGCTCCATCCCTGCACACTACATAACTTAATAATGATTTTTTGTTGGTATCTTTAATCTCCTGCTTTTCAAAGCGATACTTCAGACAGTGGAGAAAATTTGTAAAATGTAAAACCAAAACGTTTTAACTAATCTCATCACATTAAATTTTGAATATTTCTTTTTACTGAATCCGTCCTTGCCTCCAATTTCATTTTTATCTCCTTCCAACCTCTTTGAATTAGCATTTTTGCTGCTTTCATTGGAATTTCTTTCAGGTTTTTCCCCCCTTTTCCATTTTCATTAAAGATTGGCGCTGTGAAGCTTCGAAGCTTTGTTTAAAACCAAGTTAGTAAGTGATAAAAATAAAAGCTTGTAGGTCTGTGGAAACCACGCAGAAATCTCTTAGGGTGCTGCCCTAATTGAATCAGAGGGAGCTGTGACAATGACAGGACACAGCGGACCAAGAAGCCTTGTCATTCAGACAATGAGCTTTAATCGCTGGATTGACACTGTGCTATCTTTAAAAAGTGAGAAAAGAAAAGTCTTTCCTGTCTAAAAACTTCATTTTGCCCTATGGTATTAAAATACCAGTGGTTTAAAAAGGCAAGAGAAAACAGCTCATCCTCTGCTTGATTTGTCCTGATTTCCCACTAACATGCACTTACCAGCCATCAGCACGGCCTAGACATACATGTTTAAAGATAGTGTGGGAGCAGGTACTAATAAAGAGGAATAGCAGTAAAAGTAGTATTTTGATATCATATCTGCCCTGTGGGCATAATGTTTTGGAGAGAACAATACACGTTTGATAAGAGGGAACCTGGAAAATTCTGTACTGCTTCAATATGAAAACTGATTAACATTTAATTTAAAAAATAACTTTTCTATTTATAAATTCTATGTATTATTTTGACTATCCATTGACTATGTTTTATTTGCTATTAATACATAGTCAGTGAGTGTTGTCGTTAGGTGCCGTCAAGTCAGTTCTGACTCATAGCGACCCTGTGTACAACAGAACGAAACAATGCCTAGTCTTGTGGCATCCTCACAGTCACTGCTATGTTTGAGCCCTTTGTTGCAGCCACAGTGTCAATCCATCTTCTCGAGGGTCTTCTTCTTTTTTCTGACCCTCTACTTTACCAAGCCTGATGTCCTTCTCCAGGGACTGGTCCCTCCTGATAACATGCCCCAAGTATGTGAGATGAAGTCTTGCCATCCTTGCCTCTAAGGATTATTCTGGCTCCTTAGAATTTAGAAAATAAAGACAAGTACAAAGATGAAGATATAAATATAATCTTATAACCTAGAGAAAACTACTCTTTAGATTTTGGTATATCTAAATCTGCTCTTTTTCCCAATAAGTATGTTTTCTTTCTTTTTTTACCTTTTTATTACAAAATTGGGATTACTCTATATATTCCATTTTGTAACCTGCTTTCTCACCTTAAAATATTTAAGACATCTGAAAATTCTACTAAACATTCTTCTCTAATGCCATTTTAGTAGCTGCTTAGTATTCTATTGATACAGATGCATCACAGGAGGCAGTGTAGCATACTGGCTAACACCAGAGGATTCGGATTACCAAAAAGAAACCTAATTTGAAGTCTAGGCTCCATCTAAGGGGCACTGATGGCACAGTGGTTAAACACTCAGCTGCTAACCGAAGCTCAGCAGTTTGAACCTAACCAGCTGCGCTCCATGATAGAAAAGACCTGGCAATCTGCTTCCATAAAGACTATAGCCTAGGAAGTCCTATGGGACAGTTCTACTCTGTCCCGTAGGATTTCTATGAGTCGGAATCAACTCCATGGCACACAACAACAACAACAGTCTCCATCTATTAGCTGTGTGGGTTTGTACAAGTTACTTAACCATTCTGAGCCTCAGTTTCATCATCTGTAAAATAGAAATGATGATGATAATAATAGTAATTAACCTCAATTGACTTGTTATGAGCATTAAATTATGTGATGCATATGAAAGGTTAAGAAAGTACTCTATAAATGTTAATGTTTATGATTCCCATTATTTGTTTAGCCAATCCCTCATTATCTTACATCAAATTTCCCCACATTTTTGTTTGCTTTTATTGCTGGTACTTAGATGAACATCTTTGTAGCTGTGTGTTTGTTTATATCCATGATTGTTTCTTTAGAATTTATTCCTAAAAGTGGAATTTATTGTTTCAAAGAGTATGCAATGTATAAGTCTTCCAGGTATGTATCAAATAACAAAATAAAAAAAAAATGGTTTCCTTTTTTAAAAAAAAGGAAGACTTAGCTGTCTTTAATTTGCCCTGCTCTGCCTAGCGGTATAGAGGGACTGTTCGTCTGGTTACCTTGGACACTGCTTCCTACCTAGCAATCAAAATGCTTTCTTCATTGGAACCAGAACATACTGAAACTACTTCTTCAATTTCTTTATGCTAGGTGACCAAAGGACCCTGGGTAGTGAAATTAATTTTAAAAAAAAAAAGTGTTATTTGGCAGTACTGAGCATGTAGTTTGCATGAAATCATTTAAAAAATAGTTGGAGCTAGGACAGGAATTCGGTGACTCTGAACTCCTACCCAACATTCACATTGTTAAATAATTTGTCTCTCACTACCTGGTAATACCAGTAAAATGTTGGGAGAGTGGTCAAATGTGTCCTAGAAGGAGACAAAAGTCAGTCTGCAAAGTTCAGGTGAAGTAATTGATGCCAGGAGTAATATGAACACACCTTCGGTGAGGGTAATAGCTGGGGGACTGGGGAAAGCTGTTTCTAACTTATCGTGATACATTATTAGATGCTAGAGAGAGGGAGAAAAGGAGATGTCTTTAGGTGCAGTTTGAGCATTTTATAAGCTTGACAGTTCGGTAATTGCTTATGATTGACACAGGGAGAAAACTGGTATTTATTGGACACCTGGCTATGTCTCAGGAACTGCACCAGGTCCTTTATCACATTTAATTCTCAAAACATCTTTATGATGGAGGGACTCCTATTATTTCTACTTTATAGGTGAAGACATTGAGGCTTAGAGGAATTGGATAACTCCCAAAGTCACAGAGCTAGTAAATAAATAGTAAAACCAGTTTACAAACCTAGTCCTTGCTAGCTCCAGCTTCTGTTCTCTAGGAAGCTAACAGCTGAGAAAGAATTAAGCCTAAGTAAGTTTAAAAGGTATAAAATCATTCTTGAGAGTGTGAGAGGTAGGGTAGAAGTTAAGTATTTAAAAATCACCCTAGAAAACACAGTTACCTAAACGAAAATATTTGTCCTGATAAACATAAGAGTCCAGGAGTAAGCACATGGGCATTGAGTGGGAAGGGAAGCTAGGGAGGACTTCCTAAAGGAAATGACTAAAAATGAGGAAACTGAGACTCTGAGAGGTAAAAGCACAAGGTTGCCCAGCTAGGATGTTACAGACTCAGAGCAAGGAGGGACTATTCCAGGGTGATAGGTGAGGACGTTTCCAGGAGGATGAACTAGAAGGCAACCCTTTACAAGTTTATCATGGGAGTACCAAAATGAATCTCACAATGTCTGTATTTTCTTTAGGGTCTGTGATGATCTGATCAAAGAAGAAAAGAATAAGACTGACGAGTTTCTCGAAGAGTGCATTGCTGATCCATCACTCCGAGAACGTCTTTCCATTCTCTCCCACACCTTTGAGAATCAGAGAAGGCTGGTTCAGGGAGACAACATGCTCTTCTTGAATAACATTTTCACTGTCGAGCCCCTGGTAAGTACATGTATAAACTCTGACCCTATACTAAACGTAAGTAGGAGTGCAGGACATGTTTCAATGGGAGGATTCAATGGAGTGAGTACTCAACTAGTGATTTCTAAAAGCCTGAAGAGTCTATCTGAAGAGCCTCATCATCATTATGAGACAGTGAATGAAGGTTAATGGGAATAATGCTCACAGGTCACATTTATAGAGCATTTTCTATGTGCCAGTCACTGTGTTAAGTGAGAAATTTGATAACTTATTCAAGGTCAGTAGTGAGAAATTCATCGCTCTAGAACAGAGTTTCTCAGCCTTGGCACTGTTGACATTTGGGACTGAATGATTCTTTGTTATGGGACCAACCTGTACATTGCAGGACCTTTAGTAGCATCCCTGACCCCTACCCACTAGATGCTAGTTATGACAACTAAAGATTTCTCCAGACATTGCCAAATATCCCCTGGCAGGCAAAATTACCTGGATTGAGAACTGCTCAGTCCTTAATGCACTCATGAATACCTATTGTCTGCATGTTCTGTACCAGATACTGTGTGTATACCAGGTACTGATGAACAAAACAGACATACTCCTTGCCCTCATAGGCTAGCTAGTGAGAACTGAGCCAGAATTAGAACAGGGTCTATTTGATTCTACATACCAAATGCTTAATCGCTCTCCCGTAATGCCTTAAAATAAAAGTAGCTAGCATCTTCTGTATTTACTATGTGCTAGGCATTGTGGTAAAAACTCTGTGTGCATTACCTCATACTTAGCAGGCATAGAATGATGTGAGATTAAAAACTGATGGGAGTTGAGAAAGCCTACAGCTAGTTAGAGCTTCTGGATTGTTACCTTTCAAACCACTTGGAGAGAAGACATGGGCACAGGGACACATTCAAACACAAGGTCACTTGTGGGAAGTGCCACTGAATTGTGTAGACCCGTTTTCCTTACATCTGCTCTTCCAAATTGTTATTAAGTGGTGTAACATGGAAAAGAGGTTCTATGGCTAAATGGGTTTGAGAAACACTGGATTAAATATTGTTTGAAAGGTTTCTTTATTATAAGATTTGTAAAAGTCTTTAATATGCTAATATGCATTGTTAATCTCCAAGAGAGAGCTTTCCCCAAACTTATTTGTCATGGAATCCTTTTATCCCTGAACATCCTCTGTAACTAGTGTTTTGTGGGACCCGCTGTGTGAAATGCTGGTGAAGACAGTAAATACAGTAGTTCAGAGGCTTACATGATTATCATAGACAAGACTTTTTAGGGAAGGCTTCTTGAGAAGAGAACCTTGAACTGGGCTTTGCAGGATAGGACTTTCAGAGAACAAAATTGGGGATGTGCATGCCATGGCTCATCCTTGGTTTTGTGAGTGGGCCAGTTTGCTTTAAGTAAAGTGCTCAAGGTAGAGTTGTAGGTTGAGGCCAACTCTTTGTCAGAAGAGAAGACTGACAGTTAAAGCAAAGTGATCTTCAGATATGATGGATTAGACCAGCAAGAGTTTAAAAAGGTGAACATACAGTCTTGGAAGGATAGGGCATGTTCTAAAAGTAAAAGTAGGTCAATTCCAGAGATGCTCAAAAGGGAATTATGGATCTACGCAGACAAGTGGCTGAGTCCAGTGAGCTGGGCTGAGTCAGGGAACAGTCAGACATGGTAATCTTAGATGTACCTACCAGCAAGGTCCAGTGTAGGCAGTTCAAGACTCCTCCCAGATGGCTGTGGAACTCCGGGTTGTTGATTGCTGTTTCTGTTCCTCATTGCCTTCTGGGAGTGGATGGCTCTCAGATCACTGACATGGTGGACAGGAGGAGGTGAGAAGCCCACAGGTGAGTCCTGAGCATTTCTAAAACAGAAGTAAAAAGACTAGCGTTACCTCAGATTTTCTTCTCCAAAAGCTCTCTTCCATAACCTAATTTATTTCCAGAGCTTCATGATGGAAATATATGTGTGTTAAAATACGACATTTAATATGATTGCTTTTGGAGTCTAGATAGAAACTGAATTGAATATTCTCATCACAAGGCACCTTTCAACCATTAGGGGAAAATATTTTTTAAATAGTATACATGGAAATGGTATTTTTTAATTAAATTGGCTAATTTTGTTTATATTGTGTAAAAAAAAAAAATTGCCAGAAACAGAATAGTCCTCCACTAAGAAGTCTTTGACCCACTTAAAATATAAGTAGTCATTATGGAATCTGTAATGATTTTGTCTTTTCTGTATGCTGTTCAGTTTTTCTTCTCATAATAGCATTCATTAGCTGGATCTGACAATTTTTGTAAGATAAAAATGAAGATGTGATGAAAACGAAGGCATGAAACTCTCCTAGTGTCTTTGTAACGCTATTCTGGTCAAAACAGCAGAGCTCAGTGTCAGCTACTGTGAATTATTTATTGATGTTAAAAACTTTTTTTTTTCCCCTACTTAAAGATCCTGATAGTTTTATACAGCTACAGCTCCTGAACATGAGTGTAATATAATCTTACCTTGTAAATTACTTTTGAAGGTATTTGATGGGAAAATTCTGCCATTTACTTGCATCTTAACTCAAATGTGAACTGTGGGTGTTTTCCACAGTTGAGATTTTGGGTTTCTGATATAGGTAAATAAGTGCTACAGGAGTTCCTGATGAAAGGATGGGAAAAGCTTTATAGAAGAGATGAGATCTGTACTGAATCTTGGAGGAAGGGTAAGATTTAATTAAGTGGAAAGGGAAGAGGAGAATGTTTCCAATTGGGGAAATTATGAAAACAAAGGAAAGAGAAACTATTAGGTTCAGGACATATTAAGTAACAATGAGTATATTACTTAATATGTAACAATTCTCAGTTTTTCTGAAGCAGAGGTTAAGCAAAAAATAAGAAATGAGGCCAAGAAAGAGAGAAGAGGAAATCTGGTTTGCCATGCTAGCACGTAGTGCTTTAGCCTACAGACTATTGTCTCCCACCGTGCGATGCTGGAAACACTGGATGGTAATGTGTGTCCCTTGCAAAAAAATAGTTTTACAGTCAAATAAGTTTGGGAAATACTGTTTCAAAAGATTGATTCTCCAGGTGGTAGAGTGCAAGCAGCATTCCCCACAAACCCCTCTTCCCGCAGAATGTAAACCAAACTCGGTTTCTGTAGATCATAGTTTGGTAAATGGTGCTGAGGGTATCAGAGACTCACTGCAGGGTTTGGAGCAGGAGCGCGATGTGCTTAGGGTGTTTTAGAAAGATTATGCTGGTAACCATGTATGGGTTAAATTGGAAAAGGGTGGACAGCAGTTGAGATGGGTGGTTCAAGTAAGCAGGGGATATATACTAGTGCAGGAAGGATCAGGGAGACTGGACATCTCTGCAGGTAAGTTCAGAGGGATGTGTGAGGGTGATGAGGACCTGGAACAGCTCAACAATGACTAGAAAGCAAAGGCAGATATGAGAAACCTTCAAAACGAAGACACTAACATGCTTTTTGAATGGCTGTTAAAGGTGAGACAGCATGAGAAATCATGTGTCTCCTCAGATCTGTACTGGCATGCTTGAGAGAATTATGTTGTCTTTGATAGAAATTAGCAAAGCCAGGAGCCCTGGTTTAAGTCCTAGCTTTGCCAATAGTAAATGTGATCTTAAAAAAGCCATTTGATCTCCCTTGGCCTCAGTTGCCTTGCACACAAAACAAACGTATTGGAGTAGATCGTTTTGATCCTTCCAACTCATAAATTCTGATTCTTCAATGGGGATGAAACTCTGAGCTCCTTAAGGTCAAGGAGCGCCTCATCCTCATCTTGTGCCCAGTGCCTAGAACAGTGGCAGTAAACGAATGAATGAATGAACAAATGACTGTCAATCCATTCATTGATGTGATAAGTTTGGTTCAAACATGTTGAATTTGAGATGACAACAGATGTTCAGCAAAATTTTGGAAATGCAGAACTAAAATCTGAGAGGGGAATCAAGACTAGGGCCAGATTTGTGAGCATCCTATAGAGGTCTTTGTTGCAACCATGAAAAGTGCATGAAAACTATGAGAACAGAGCAAATAAAGGAAAATTGCAGAAGGCCCAAGACTCGCCCTCTGATGCTCACCTTTAGAGGTCTGATGAAGAGAGTAGAGGCTGTGAATTCACAGAGAAGGATAGCCAAGAGGAGAATCTGGTCAGCGAAGGGCCTATCAATGAGGCAGAAATCAGGTATTACATCTCTTTCTACCTTAATGTACCTGGTTCATGACCATTTTTCACTCAAGGTCTGTTCTGTATCTTGCTCACATACCAGATCAGTAACACCAAATGGCTGTTATTTAATTTCTGACAGTTTAGCTATTCATCAGTGATTAGTTTTTTCTTGGGGTGTGATTCCTTTTTATTAGCTTCTTAGTGTGAGTTGAGTTCACAGCAGAAGCAGAGAAGATTAAAACCAAGCAATGTCACCTACTAATGATCAATCTCTAACTGATATTCTGTTCAAAAATAAAGTAAAATAAAAGATTGATGCATGGGCTTAGAGACCACTTTGCTTTTAAATAGACTCTTTGGTCTTTGTGTCCAAAGGCACAGCCTTTAAACAAGGTAAACTTCAAAAGAAAAACAACGACAAAAACGTTAACTTAGAGTCTGAAAAGAAATAAGAAATAAATGCTTATTTTCTCAGACCTATGCCTTTACCTCTTGGTTCTTCAACTGAATCAGCTAAAACAAAAAAGTTAATTTAGCCTTCATTCTCTGCATATTGAGTGTTTTACAGGAAACTTGTTCCTATTTTAGAGACGTTTTCAGTTGAAAGCAAGGAGATTTAAGATCAAGAGATCAGTCACTGTCCCTTATTACTCAGAGGTGGTGATGGCTTTGAATTTATATCAAATTTTATTAATATTATCATGTGAGAAGTAGTTTGACTCATTGCTGTAAGAAATGAGTCTAGAACTGTGAGTTCTTAGTCTGTTCTACCACCTGTTCACCAGTTGGCCACAGGTTAGTTCCATTGTCTTGGCTCACTTTCTTCTCATCATGCTCATCGTGTGGGTTCAGTTGCTCGAACCTTGAAGAGTTATGCTGGGATGTCTTGGATACTGATGCAGCTGCAGAGCAGTAGGCCTGTTTATCTCCCCTCACCTTCTTGTAAACTGAACAGAGAGAGAGCAGCAAGCTGCACCAGCGGTAGAAGTGGGGATTTGTCTTTTGAGAGACCCCAGATGTATTCATTGGTGGAGAATGCGGATGGGCAAGGACCCAGAGTGACCACTAAGAGAAAAGAATCCTGGGGAGATCACAGAGCAGACGACTTGCAGGAATGTTTTCTAGCTTTATTTGGTAATTTACTGATATTCTAAAAGTAACCAGAATTGCTGTTCTAGTTATTATAGCATGTGGCATATTATTTATATCAAGTTCTTTAGGATTAATTATTTTGATAATGTCTTGGAGTATTAATATCATTATCCTAAAATTTTCCATTTATTTGCTACCTAGGGAGGGTGCTGGATTCTGTAGAATAATGATCATTTCTCAAGCTACCTGCTTCCATAAGTGTTTTTCCCCTTTGGAAAAGAACTGCAAAATTGAGTCTGTTATGCATGTTTTATGCCTTCCAGAAAAGCAAATGGAATTGGCTACTTTCAGAAATATAATATTCTATAGGAGTAGATGGACCTTGGCTGTACAGAATTTTGACAGTCTCATTCTGTTGTTTTCTCTGCTTAGGTCTCTTGGGTACCCTGAGTGAGAGAGGTTCCAAGACAAAAAACACACTTCTGAAAATTGAGAGGCAGAAGAATATCACAGGGCAAAAAGAGAGTTAAGCTTTGGATTTGTGTGGGCCTTTAGGAGTCCTCTGAGAAATCATAGCACAGATGTGCCGGCCTTGCTTCTGAAACTCTGCTTCTGCTGGCTCAGGTCACACTTTTAAGATATAGCAATTTTCTGACTGTTGAACACTTGATATTTTCTCAAAAAGAAAGATCTGAGAATGTAAAGGTATTTCCCTAAACTGGCTCTTGCATATTGGCTGACATCAGTGAGCAGAGAAGATGTTTCTGCTCCTGTTAGCAAGTGTTTCCTGCAACTAAGAAAACTTAATCCAGTGTTGCTAAGGAAGCTCAAAGTTAAATTCACTAAGCCTTGAAAAGGGAGAGGAACTTTCTTTACTACCATATAAGTAATAGTAAACCATGCTTTGTTGTTCTCTAAGCCTGCAGAAAACATGCTGTGCCAGCAATTCAGGCTTTGAGAGCACAGCTCAAATTTAGTTTATTTTTCCCAAATTGGCATAGCCTGTGAGCTCAGCAGAACCAGGTTGGGTAGAAGCCCAGATGGCTACCAAAGAAGAGAGATTTAGCTTTTTACTGCAAGCCCCTTCCGCTTCTTGTACCATTAGCCATGAGTCACATTGCAAGCATGTGGGAGCTGACTCCTTGGAAATGGACACCAGAAAGAAGGGAGGATTGGGATCTGCTGAGAGCAAATTGTCCTTGACAAGTCAAACTCTTCTGTCAGGATGGTTTTCCCATTCTTCAGTCTCCCTTTATTAGTGTTTATCCTGTCAGATCTCTGCTCGGCCACTTTTTCATTGGTGTTTGTACATTTACTATTGTATTGGAGAGCCGGTGTAGGTGGAGGAAGGCCTAGGGATGTCTTAGAAACAGCAAGGTTCCTCGTGGCTCATTAAATGGGTTAACACCCATCCTTGCTGGAAGAGGCACAAATCTGTTCTCTCCATAGAAAGGCATGAACATCACACACCTCAGCTCTATAAAAACCCCAGTGGAATTTTCACCATATTTGGCTTGGAGGTGGAACCAAGATACAACATACCTTTTGTGAAACTTCCTCTGGCAGGTAGCCAAACCTTAGAGCCCTTTCTTAGAAACTTTCCTGGTCATTATTTTGAGAATCAAAACTTTACTTAATTCATAGTTTTCTGCACCAGGAGATATAATAGAGTAGCAATATCTCTGCATGCCACATGCCAATTTTATCTTTTATCTCAATGATAGTTAGGATAGCTTACTTTCAATTTTTTTTAGCTTCCATATATTTTCTTGTTTCTCTTTGAGACAGCTATTTTCCCTGAGTCATAATAAAGAAAGCCACCACTTCTCTCATTGATCTGGAAGGTTCTGGAAGATCAGTTGTGGGTAGTGGAACAGATGATAGCTTCTAATTCACGCTTCTTTTTTTATTTTTCTGATTAATTGATAGAATTTTGACTTTAAAAGTGTGTTTTCATTTCCCAAGAGAAATTTTTTATGTTGATATTTCTCTAGTATTTTATGGAGAAACATAAAATAGCTGAAAATATCTACTTATGTGGTCAAGAATGTTTTCATTTTGGTGGAACATGATAGAATTCCTCATACCTTATAGCTGCTCTTGAAGTTGTTATTCACCTACCCTGGTTCTGAGCTGACTGGACCCTGACCCTCAGCCCAGCCAGAAGAGTAAAAAGAGAACCTACAGACTGGGAAGACATTTTTGGCTATTAAAATCTGACAAAGGTCTAATCTCTAAAATCTACAGGAAAATCCAACACCTCTACCACAAAAAGGCAAATAATCCAATTAAAAAATGGGCAAAGGAAATGAATAGACACTTCACCAAAGAAGACATTCAAGTGACTAACAGACACATTAGGAAATGCTCGCGATCACTAGCCATTAGGGAAATGCAAATTAAAACTACAATGAGATACCATCTCACCCTGGCATTACTAGCATGAATGAAAAAAACAGAATATAACATGTTGGAGAGGCTGCGGGGAGATTGGAACTCTTATGCACTGCTGGTGGGAATGCAAATGGTACAACCATTTTGGAAAACGGTATGGCACTTCCTTAGAAAGCTAGAAATAGAAATACCATATGACCCAGCAATCCCACTCCTAGGAATATATACTAGAGAAATAAGAGCCGTCACATGAATAGGCATATGCACACCCATGTTCATTGCAGCATTGTTCACAATAGCAAAACAGATGATTGGATAAACAAACTATGGTACACACACACAATGAAATACTATGCAATGGTAAAGAACAATGATGAATCTGTGAAGTATCTCACAACATGGATGAATCTGGAGGGTATTATGCTAGGTGAAATAAGTCAATCACAAAAGGACAAATATAGTATGAGACCACTACTATAAAAACTCATAAAAAGGTTTACACACAAAAAGAAACAATCTTTGATGGTTACAAGGGAGGTGAGGAGTGGGGGTGGGAAAACACTAAATAGACAATAGATAAGTGATAACTTTGGTGAAGGGTAAGACAGTACACAATACTGGGGAAGTCATTACAGCTTGTTCAGGGAAAGTTCATGGAAGTTCCATGGTCAAATCCAAACTCCCTTAGGGACTGAATTGCTGGGCTGAGGGCTGTAGGGACCATGGTCTCACGGAACATCTAGTTCAATTGGAGTAACATAGTTTATAAAGAAAATGTTCTACGTTCTACTTTGGTGAGTAGAATCTGGGGTCTTAAAAGCCTGTGAGCAGCCCCTTCAGGAGCATGGGAAAATAAAGAAACTAAAGACTCAAGGAAAAGATTAGTCCAAAGGACTAATAGACCACAACTACTATGGCCTTCACCAAACTGAGTCCAGTACAACTAGATGGTGCCTGGCTACCACCACTGACTGCTCTGACACGGATCACAATAGAGGGTCCTGGACAGAGCAGGAGAAAAACGTAGAACAAAATTCTAACTCAAAAAAAAAAAAAGACCAGACTTACTGGCCTGGCAGAGACTGGAGAAACCTTGAGAGTATGGCCTCCAGACCCCCTTTTAGCCCAGTAGCGAAGTCACTCCGGAGGTTCACCTTTTAGCCTAAGATTAGACAGACCCATAGGACAAAGCGAGGCTAAAGAAGCACAACCAGACCAGGGGCAAGGACTAGAAAGAAGGCAGAAGGGGACAGGAAAGCTGGTAAATGGGAACCCAAGGTCGAGAAGGGAAAAGTACGGACATGTCATGGGGTTATTAACCAATGCCATAAAACAGTATATGTACTGTTTAATGAGAAGCTAGTTTGTTCTGTAAGCCTTCACTAAAGTTCAATTAAAAAAAAAAAACTGCCACATTCTGATGGTTGATGGTGTCGTCCAGAAGAACCTCTTGTAAGTCATCTTGCAGTGGAACCTGAAAATATGAGCATGCAGATGTCTTACAGTGTTCACCAGACAGGAACACTTGCTTATCTGTTGTAGTTTTAATTTCTTCTGGCCTTTTTTATGATGATGTGAGAAAGTTGAGGCCTAAGCTTTTGTTATAATTGCAGTGGGGTTAGAGAAGTTAGGAAAGAAATTTCTATGGAATCCCAGCTCTGCCATTTACTACTGGTGTGGCCTTGGGCAAGATACTTAATTTCACTTTGCCTTGGTTTTCTCATCATTAAGATGGGGATCATATTACTTCACTAAATAATATACATAAGCACTTAACATGGTGCTGGGAACATGAGCTCTCAGTAAATAGTTGCAAATATTATGATTTGGATTTAGACACACTTTGATCTCTTGTCAGGATAAAGAATATGTTTCGGAAAGTATAACATATGAGTGGGCAAACATTTGGATCACTCTTCTAAATGTAAGTTGGGAATTAAAATGCAACTATTTTATATTATAAATGCAAGAGTTGAGTCATTGTTCCAAACTACTTTCCAGATAAACCAGTAAATTAAATGTGTATGTAACTCTGTTCTTAGCACTTTTAATTTTGATTTGGCATAGTTTGTTAGAAATAATCCTTCATTGGAAAGAAGGAAGGAAAGAAGAAGAAGGGACGGTAGGAAAGGAGGGAAGGAGTGATGAAGAAAGGAAAAGGAAACGGAACTGAACAGAAGGGAAGGGAAGGGAGGAAAGAAGAGAAAAGAAGAGCGGGGAAGGGAAGGGAAGGGAAGGAGAGATGGATTCTAGGAAGGGGAGAAGGTTTTTTTTCTGTTTTATTTATGAATTTTCAAGGGAAAATTTTTGAAATCTCCTTTAATTGGTGTGTATGTATCTATATATAGATATATATATTTAAGGAGATTCTTTTTAAAGGACACCTTTCTTGTGATCATATTAATCACCTATCGTGACCCAGTGTCAGTATGTTCATAGACAGCGTTCAGAAAGTCTCAGAACTGTTACCATCAAATCACTTGGTTGGTTGTTCTTGTTCCAGAAGGAAACATGAAGTTCTGTTTCCAGAAATATTTAATATTTGGGTAAAAATAGCAACGTGAGAGATAGTTTTAGGCCTGGAAATTCAAAGTTGATTCCTTCTAGCAGGTCACTTGATTAATAAGTGAAATGCAATTACTTTACTTGTTATGAATCTGAGGGAAAAACAAAACATTAGGACGAAGAAGGAAGATAATTATAACTGAAGGCCATTTTGACAATTCTTTTCAACAGCTAAACAATAGTCACAGTATATAGTCACAGACTATGTACTCAGTCTCTCATTTGGAGGAGGAAAACAGACAGTGGTAGGAGAGGGCTCATGTATAGAAGGAAAGCAGAATGGCCAGAGGTTCTGTGTGCTGAGGCAGGATTCACAGGACTGGGAGGAAGGGTTATTGATGTCAGAGCCAGTAGGGAGAATTCAGAATGTTTTGGTTGCAAACGCTAGAACTGCAGCATTAAAGAAAGAAAATTTCTTCTCAGAGGCCTGGAAGTTAATTTCAGAAGTGTTGGAGAAGTAATATGAAACGTTTCAAAGGCATGTAAGTAAAAGTGTGGTCATTTTAGTCTTATTGCCTGTTTCTGGTGTTTGCTCTAAGATTTGCTGGGAAATGCTTTAGAGGGTTTTCGCTCTAAAGAAATAGAAGTTCTTTAACTATCATTTTAATCCCAACTGAAAAATAAAAGTGCCCTTCTAAATGTTTCCAATGGAATCAGAGTACTCTTTCAAATGCCCTAACATTGAGAGCATCCCTCTGTGAGAGGAAACTGGATGACCACACTCCTGTTTTCGCAGATACACACAGCCCTCTTAGTACAGTTTACCTGCTAGAAGCCCAGGAGAGGGTTTTAAATAGGATTTGCTCTTGGATTATCTCTGGAGCTCAGAAAAGCTGCAGGTTTCTCAAAGATATCACAGGCACAATAAAACAGCTGCAGCCCAGGATAAGAAAGCCTGAGACCTAATTCCCATTCACTCAGTCAGAACACTGTAGACTCAGACTTCTTGTGCTGGCCTTCCCTCACCAAGCAGAAGAGCTTCTTGGCTTTCAGGGCCCACATATCAGATCATCCACTTCTCATTCACAGCCAAATGTCAACGTTTGTCTCCTCTGAGGGCTTCTGGTGGCCTCTCTCGAGCATATCTAGCATCACACATTTGCAAACCACTGGTTCTGCTAATCAGACTTATTTAGTGATGGGATGTCAAAAGTGCTTCTGGAATAGAAATTTTTTTAAGTGTGTTACTTTCTTGTCTATAGATGGACCCTGGATTCTCTTCTGGGACCATGCTTTTAAAAGAGATCTGACCCTCAAACCACAAGACCCTTGAATTTTCCCATGTGTACTGAGCTTATTTGATTTCCAGTACAGCCTTTTTTAGCATGACTTCCCTTAGGATCCAAGATGGCACCTGGCCCTTTAGTCATTCAGTCTGGATTTAGAGCAGAGTACATCCACCAGTGGAGTACACTGTCTCATGGGTCAGGAGGAAGCCCAGGTCTTCAATAGTTCTGAAATGGGACGCCCACTGATACTCGGTTGACTGGCTGAAGACCTGAACAGGTAACCCACCTGGTCTGTCGGGCCTATCTGCCCATTCTAACCATGAGTGCTCCTAACACTCCATAACACTAAAACCCCCATCAACCAAAAATGGCCAGGCATTTTGCCATTTATCAGACGGGAGCAGACACTTGTTTCAAGGTTTTGGAAAAGTACCACAGTGAAATGCCTAAATAAGTGGAAGTGCTTAGGACTTCCCTATTCCCTACATGATCTCAAAGGCCCCTTTTGACTCTAAAATTTTATGACTTTTGTAGTTCCAGTTGAGGAGAAAATGCCAGAAATTAGTTGCAAAGATGAGTAGGTGTCTGCTGATAACTACAAAATGTCCAAACTGAGTGAATACAGCTGGTTCAATAAATATTTATTGAGTACCTACTGTAAGCCATCTCTGTTCTAGGTGCTGGATGCTGGGCATAGAGCAGCACTTGCCCTCATGCAGCCTTCATTCCAGTGGGCTGTTCTGTGGATGTGAGAGAGCCTGGGGCCCACATTGACAGCCACAGCCCTCAGCCCCCGCTACTTCTTATGGGCTCTGTGCCCTCCATTATTCTAAAGTCAGGAGGGACGCTGCCTGAGACATGCACTGTCAGGCTGATTGAGTTTATAAATAAACCCAAATTGGCACTAATTTTCTATTTTCCCCCACTGTTTCAATGACTGCATTTTGAACCATTTGCCCTTTTCTCGGTTCTTTATTCCTGAAGTTTGCTCATTTCTAGCCAGACTGGTAATAGACTATGTATTGGGGACTGTCTGAAACTGCAACCTGAGTATTTATCAAGTTGTTTTTCCTTAGTTTTCTATTTAGCTGGTGGGACCATTTATGTATTAAAGATTTTTGGATATATTTATCATTTACGTTCTTTTGGCCCTATTTACAAAAACAATAAACACATACTTCCCCCATCCCCAATTTTTTCAATCTTTTCATGTTAGTCTTTCCAAGTGGCATAAAAATAACATCCATCATAGCAAATAGTTACGTACTGAGCTCTTACTGTGTACCAGTCATGGGCAAAGCACTTGACCTGCATGACCTTGTTCAAACCTTACAGAAACCCTTTGAAGAAGGTGCCATTAGCATCTCCTTTTACAGCCCTGAGAAGTTAATGAAGATGTACCAGGTTACGTGGTTAGTACAAAAATTGTTATCAAAGAATATTTAACAGGGCTTCTGATATGTGGCATGTTGCACTGCAATCTCAAAACTGGGTTTTCTTATTATGGCTTTGGCTGGTTTGAATTAAAGTCAGAAATATCATACTAGATCAGAACCAGGATTTGATCTGGTCATTGTTCTTCCATTGATATCAAGGGAGAGCTAAGTTTTAGGAGAATAAATGCATTCCCTTATGCTGACAACCTCAAAAGTTAGGAATGTGGTCTCTACACCAAGGAAGCTAGGTACTTCTTTCTTTTTGGCTTCTCTGTACTTTATTTATGTAGGTGCAGCACTTATCGTGTATATTATGAAATATTTGTATACACATTTGTCTTTCTACTAAGATGTGAGCTCTCTGCAATAATGGACCACACTTTTATTTACCTCTGGAGCCCTAGTGCTGACCACACATTGGGCATACAGTGGGTGTTCACTGAACACACAAAATTTTTGAACGCCCTAAACATCCTAGTTTCCTTTAGTAATTGTTGTATGTTCATAAACTTACTGAAATTATCTTTGGAACTTGTTTTCAATATGTATTACTCCTTAAGTTAACAAACAGTATAAGTTTACTATCTGCTGGGTAAAATAGTGCTTTCTTTTATTTGTTGTAAAAATATTTCCTGGAATTATAACTTAATAACATTTAAAAGCAGTGTCTTCCCTTCATCATATTGTTTTTTAGCGATGCTTTTATCTTTTTCAGGAAGGTGACGTCTGGCCCAACTCTTCAGCTGAAATCAGTGTGTATTTCAACCCTGTGGAAGCCAAGCTCTACCAACAGACAGTTTACTGCAACATTTCAGGTAGAGACTTCTTCCATGTGGTAAACTCAGTGCATGTACAGTGCCTGTGTGTGTGTGTGTGTGTCTTTGATATAAGACATCAATAGGGGAATAACAGAGCCAAGCTGTCTTATGTCTTTCTAGAACAGATCAGTTGCATTACAGTGGTAGAGTGGGGGTGGGGAGTGGGTAAAACATGGATCTTTATTTCTCCCTGATTCTTACAGCAGTAATATTACCTGACACAAATTCTCACCATGTTATTTTTTTTTCTTTTATAATATTTGGCTTTTTAAATTTTTTTTCTTTTTAAATTTTTATCTAAATAATTCATGCCAGTTAGGATGGGAAGGCAGCCTGGGAGTGGCCAGAATCCATGAAGAGGGTGTACAAGAAGGGTGGCAACCTGATGGCTTCAGAAGATTGGCTATATTCAGAGGGATTGAACAAATAAGTGAATGTGTTGAAGATAATGAGAGTCAGTTTTTTTGTTTTGTTTTCCTCTTGGAGGAGGAAGATACAAATATGGAAAGGGGGAAGGGTAAAACGAACCCTTTGGTTTTTGAATGGAATTGGAGTTATCACTGTAAACTCATGGTTTTTGATATGTATAGATAGATATAGAAAAATATATACATGTAAATGTGTGAATATGTGTGTGTACATACATATGTATATTTCCTAGCTATGTCCATTGAGAGGTCCTGGAAGCAGCGAGACCCTAATGGCAGTGTGCACACCTAGCACTCAAAGCTTGGTTTCTAAATACCATTCTCTACTAAAAGGAACCCTGGAAGGCTGGCTGATTCCAGGACTGAGGCAGGGAAAGACCACAATGAGCCTAGAACATCCTTTTGTGCTAGAAAGTAAGGAAGTGTTCAAAGAATGACAGGAGTATGTCAAAATGACAGAGAAACCAGCGAAGAGACTCCTTTGGAATCTATGAGTCCCTCTAGCAAAAATTTACCATTTGGCAACCATCATAAACCAAAACCAAACCAAACCCATTGCCATAGAGTTAATTCCACAGTAATCATCAATTCAGATAAAACGCATCAATGGATCTTAAAACTAATGAGTGAAAGTGTCGTATAAAACAGGATTTTACATCATCTCAAAGTATTTCCAAAAAACAACTTACTAATTACAAAGGTGAAAAAAAGTCTAATTTACAGTGAAGAAATCTGGCAAACATGATTTTAGTTAATACCACCAGTAATGGGACAAATCAAAGTCTTGGATCACCTGCTAGGATGCAGTAAGTACACAGCATCTCTTCTATGAAACAGCCAAAACAGCTAGCTTGTTTCCTCTGATTAGCATCAGACAAGCCCAAACTGAAGAATAAAAACAACCCGCCTGTAATCTTCAAAAGTATCAAGATCATGAAAGTCAAGAAAAGGTCAAAGAACTGTTGCGGAATAATAGACATGACAACTTGGTGCAATACTGATCCTGGATTGGATCTTTTGGTATAAGGGACATTATTGCAAACATCTGGAGAAACTTGAATGGGTCTCTGGATGAAGGATTTTATAGAAGTTCTTTGTACTATCTAGAAACTTACCTGTAATTTTTTTTAAAATTCAGAATTTTTCAAAATGCCAATAAACAAATAATTAAATAAAGCAAGTAGACAGTAAAAATTTGAAAGTTAAATAGCAGTCTGTTTCACCAGTACTACCGCCCAGAAGAAACGTGTTTAGCTATTTCTTCTGATGATTTCTCTTGCTAACTCTATGCTTATATTTGTCGATTTGTCAACTTCACACATTTTTGACTCCCCATTATGAAAGAGGAGGGTTTAATTTATTTATATTTCCCCTCTTCTCCTCCTCCCTTTCTTCCCAGCTACCAGGCTTATCAGTGGGTATGGAGGAAATGTTGGTACATCAGTATCCAGACAGGGGCTGGAAATGCTCCAGTGGCCCCCATGCCACAGGTGATGGGACCTCCCTCCCACCAACAGCTCCCCTAGGATGTCGTGCCTGGCCATTTTCCAGGGGGATTGGCTGTTCTCCAGGAGGTTTCCAAACATTACACAACTGGTTGTATTTATCTATTGTTCCATTTGCAATTTTGAATTTTGCCACAGAACTCACATCCCTGGGTAAACTGAATAGTATAATTTTCCATCTGCATGACATTCCTCTTTATTTTGTTAGTTGTTTATTAAAAGATACGATTGCCAGGAAGGGCTTTGTTTACATAGTAATTCGGTATTATCTTCCCTATAAATTCCATGTAATTCTATGTGTCTTTTCAAGGGCTGGTGATGATTCCTTACTATTATCTTCAAAGAACTGGTAAAACCTCCTGGTCTTAGGTCACAAAGAAACAGTTCTTAGGCAGACAGAACAGCTCTTTCCCTTATTTTGTTTTGTGTTGCTTTGCTATGCTTTGTTCTAAATATATATATCCATATATTTTAAGCATATACAAGCTAATACATATAGATGTACTTCCCTCTCACACCTTTTTACATAAATTACAGCATACTTTACACAATGGTTGTAACATTATAAATATTTCTTGGAGATTTTTCTGTAACAATAAATAAAAGTCTCATTTTTTTTTTCATGGTTGTCTAGGAATCCTTGATATTTATATACCATAATTTAATTTGTAACCTTTATTTGTTTTGAAATATAACATACAGAAGTATAAGTTTGTAGTGATTTGTGATAGCAGCAATAGAATACTAATACACATGCATATACATTATAATAAATAATTATTAAGCAAACACTATATAATTGCTACCAAGAGCAATAATAGAATATTTCCATCCCCCCAAAAGGCCCCTTTTGGTAATCACCATCCTGTCCTTTGTGATTGTCAAGCCCTTGCTTTCATTTATGGTTTTGATTCCTATGGATGTGTCCCTAAACAATACAACATAATATTGTCTGTTTTTGAAATTTATATAACTGGAATCAATTTGCGTATCTCATTCATGTTGTTGCTTGTACCTCTAATTGTATTTCCTTTTTCTTACTATAGTCTTCCATGATATGAACATATGTTTGGAGACAAGAAATAGCATGGAAGGCTAATGTCATTGGTCTTGAGAGAGGCCTCTCAGGATGCCTGAGATTTCAACAGGCTAACAAACCCGCATCTCCACCTGCAACTCTCTTTTCTTCTGGAAGCTTTTATCTAGGCAGCCTGGGTACAAATATGTTCAAAAACATAGTCCCTTCCCACAGAAAGCATAGAAATTAGTGGGGAAAACTGAGGTGTAAACCAACAGTTATAGTGCAATGCTCTACAGTGAATGAATGAATAATAGAAGAGGATACAGGGCACACAGCTCAGTCTTGAGATGTCAAGGAAGGCTTCCCAGAGAAAGTGACCATTGAAGTATTTGTTTGTTAACCCCGCCCGTTGCCGTTGAGTTGACTCCAACGCATAGCGACCCTATAGGACAGAGTAGAACTGCCCCATAGGGTTTCCAGGGAGCTCCTGGTGTATTTGAACTGCTGACCTTTTGGTTAACAGCCATAGCTCTTCACCACTATGCCACCAAGGTTTCCATCAAGTTAAAAAAAGGGGAGGGGCTTGGGGGCTGGTTACATCAGACAGGAAAACACTGTGTGAAAATACATAGAGATGCAAGAGCATGAAGTGTCAAAGAATTGCAAGTTCTTATGGTGTGGCTCCTGTGTGTGTGTGTCTATTTGTGTATCTGTGGATGTATGTGTCGGGAAGGGAGAGAGGCAGTGGTAGGATATGAAGCTGAAGTAGTAGCTAGGATCCAGTTCATGAAGGGCAGCCTCTGAATGTTGGACTAGGAACTTTGGACATTATGCTGAGTGCAGTGGGGAATCACTGAAGGGCTCTAAGCAGGGACGTCACCTGCTGAGGTCTGAATATGGCAAATACAACTTCATTAAAATTTTGGTTAATCTGCAGCTGAAAATTATTTCTTCATTTTAAATCTTCGTATTTTCTTGGAATTAGTTAAACCTGTACTTTAGATATTTATAAAAACTTACTGATGGTTTTATTTGGGTTTTGAAACTGGTCTTTCAACTTTCTTAACTTTCCAGTAGAATGTAGAAATTCCTAACTTAATCATGAAGGTTATCTTTTTTAAAAAACTCAAAAGGAAATGATACATATTTGGTTTGGGTCAACATATGGGAACTTCAAAAGGAAGCAACACTTTCTGATTTAAGCTGTGAAATGAATTGCTAGATAACATTGTTAATGCAGAGTCCAGTGCAGAAAGGCAGCATGGCAGAAATGATTCCAGATGTATACACTTCCTCTAAAGACCCAATTAAGATGAAACTTTATTGTCTATTTTTATTCTGTACATTGTAAGAAGGAAACATCTGAATTTTTAGGACAATTTAGGGCTTTTGATATTTTGATCCTAATTCAGCTAAGTAATGAAGATTTAATTAGATTTAGGAAATTGAAGGTAAATCACTCTGATCTTTGAAAACATTTTTTAGTTCTCAGAGTAATAAGTAATATGCTACATATTCATAGGTTTTCTTTCTCAAAATTCATCACAGTGCAATCTCATAATAAAATAATGTTTCTTGATTATTGAAGTTGTTAACAATTCAGTCTACTTGGATCAATAGTCAGTGTCCATGGAAGCAGCAGTCAGGAAGTCAAACAACATACTGTATTAGGCACGTCTGCTGCAAAAGACCTCTTTAAAGTTTTAAAAAACAACGATGTCATTTTGATGACTAAGGTGCATCTGATCCAAGCTATGGTCTTTTCAGTTGCCCGATATGCATGCGGCAGCTGGACAGTGAAAAAGGAAGACAGAAAAAGAATTGATGCGTTCAAAGTGTGTTGTTGGCAAAGACTGCCATAAGAATGAACAAATCAGTCTTAGAGGAAGTACAACACTCCTTAGAAGCGAGGATGGCGAGACTTTGGCTTGCTTACTTTGGACACATCATCAGGAAAGACCAATTGCTAGAGAAGGACATCATGTTTGGTAAAGTAGAATGTCACCCAAAACAAAGGAAACCCTCAATGAGATGGATTGACACAATAGCCAGAACAATGGACTCAAACGTGCCAATAATCATGAAGATAGCACAAGACCAGGCAACGTTACGTTCTGTTATCCATAAGATCCCTATGAATCGGAGCCAACTCATTGTGCCTAACAACAACATACTATTAGGAGTAATACTTCTATGAACATTCTTGAATATGTATCTGGATACATGGTACCAGGCTTTTCCAGGGTATATCCCTAAAAGTAGAATTGCTGGGACATGCAGGATGTGCATACTTAGGTTTACTAGATAATCATTTTTCTCCAAAGGAATTGTGCCAATTTACTTTCCTACCCACAGGTGCTCTATAACCTTGACTGCTCCTAGTATTGATCAACTTTTCCACTTCTGCCCCTCTGGTAGGTGTGAAATGGCACCTCATTGTGGTTTTGATACACATGTATTTGTGCCTCTGTTCTGAGTTATTTATCTGTTCCCTTAGTCTTTTTGCTCTTCCTGTCCCAATACCATATTATCTTAATTACTATAGCTTTGTAATAGATTTTAATATCTCAGAGAACAAGTCCCCCCACTTTATTCTTCCTTTGGAATATCTTAGTTATTCTTAGCTCTTTTATTTTACTTTTAAAATTCATAGTCAACTCATCAAATTCCACCTGTTGGCATTTTGTTTAGTAGTGCATTGAATTAATAGATCAATAGTGCACTGATAAAGATCAATTGGGGAAAAGTTGACATCTTGATTATATTGAGTCTTCTCATTCAAGAGCATAGCCTACCTCTCCATTTATTTAGTTCGCTACTAATATCTTTCAATAAAGTTTTATGATTTACTCCTTGAAAGTCTTAAGTATATTTTGATAGATTTATTTCTAGGTACTTTATATTTTTGTTACTATTATAAATATTATCTTAGAAATTAAATTTTCTGATCGGTGCTGGACAGAGAAATGCAGGTGACTTTTGTATACTGACTTAGTAACCATCTACCTTACTAAACTATCTTATTAATTTAAAAATTGTAGATTCTTTTGGGTTTTCCAGGTTGTTGTTGTTGTTAGCTACCCTTGAATTGATTCCAACTCACAGCGACCTCATGTGTGCAGAGTAGAACTGCTTTATAGGGTTTTCAAGGCTGTAACCTGTCAGAAACAAATCATCAGGCCTGCCTTCTGAGGTACCTCTGGGTAGGTTCTGACCACCAACCTTTCTGCTAGTAGCTGAGCACTCAGCCATTTGCATCACCCAAGGGCTCCTATTTTCCAGATAGACAATCCTAAAATCTGTGAATAATGAGTGTTTTCTTCCTACGTTTTTCCTTAAAAAAATTTCTTTTCTTACTGCACAGGAGATGAGCTCAAGTAGAATATTGGACTTCTAAGAGATCTTAGGTGGCAAGTTTTTTAAAAGTCTATGGCTTGCATTTTCTGGAATTTAATGCAATAGAATCTATTGTTCAGGGATTTTAGTCCCATTAAAGGGTTTATGCATGAGAAACCAGACAATGAAGAAGGAAAACCAAAGAAGAATTGATGCCTTTAAATTATGGTGTTGGTGAGGCATATTGAATCTACCGTGGCCTGCCAGAAGAACAAACAAATCTATCTTGGAAGAAGTACAGCCAGAATGTTCCTCAGAAGCAAGGATGGCGAGACTTCGTCTCACATACCTTGGACATGTTATCAGGAGGGACTAGTCCCTGGAGAAGGACATCATGCTTGGTAAAGTAGAGGATCAGCAAAAAGAGGAAGACCCTCAAGGAGGTGGACTGACACAGTGATTGCAACAATGGGCTCAAACATAGCAACGATTGTGAGGATGGTGCAAGACCTGGCACTGTTTTGTTCTGTTGTACATAGGGTAACTATGAGTTGGAACCAACTCAATGGCACCTAACAGTACAACAAAGGGTTATGTAGTGCATCCCTCTGCTTATCATGTGTGAAACCAAGACTGCTGTAACCGTAGATGGGAAACTGCCCTGTTTTTAGAAACATTTTAATATTTTTCTGTCTGATAAGTAATCTGTACTTAAAAAAAATAACCAAACTCATTGCTGACAAGTCAATTCCAACTCATAGTGACCCTGTAGGACAGAGTAGAACTAACCCATAGGGTTTCCAACGAGTGACTGGTGTGTTCGAACTACTGACCTTTTGGTTAGCAGCCTGAGCCCTTAGCCACTTTGCTACCAGGGCTCCAGTCTGTACTTAGAGCTTACTATTTCCTTCAGGCTTTTCCATCTTGCTGCTTTCTGCCAGGACAAGAAAAATCCCTGCTTACAAAATCTTGTGGAAAGCAGCATTTGTAATATGACCCTAAAATTCAAACTAACTTTTGCAAATGCAAGGTTAGATATTACTTTATATTCCCCCTCTGTCCTGGGTGAGGGAGGTGGCTAGCTACAAATAAGACAGACTCCTTTGAAGTAATTCATAATTCCCAAAGGAACATTGGTTCATTGTTTAATACAACACATCTCCTTTTTTTTAAAGGAAGGCAGTCGTGGTAACAGACAGGGAAAGCTTTAGGTCTGACATTTATAAATAGTCCTGCAGTTCATTCCATGATATATTTACAGTTCTCTCTTGGCTATTCTGAAAGTTGAGTTCTTATCAAGATACTTTTCTCTTGACCAATGAGTGCAAATTATTGGCAATAGATTAGAGCTCCAAAATAATGGAGGCAGGTGGTGAGCTTTGGGATCCCAGAAAGTTTTACTTCTGTTCTAGAGTATTGTCATCACCAACACTTGATCTTTAGAGGAACCTCTTTTCCATGGATCAGATGGAGGGAATAACTCTTTGAATAAATCTGCTGTCCCAGCTACTGCTAGGAATGCTCCTGTTTCTTTTAATCACGTTAATACTTCCATACTGATTGTTCACTGTGTTGCCAGGCAATGTGTCAATATGTTACACACAGAAGAAATATAGCCTGTTTCTTTAAAGAATTTGAAATTTAAGTGGTAGAAATTTAAGGAAAACTTATCAAAACTACCAAATATTTTCAATAGTGGTACCTACTGCTGCGGAGGGTGTGGAGAGACAAGAATGCTTAAATACTGTTGTTATATGTATAAATTACTACAGTCTTTCTGGAGGGCAATATGGCTATAGCTGCCAAGTGTTAATGTGCACTCCTTTGTTCTGCCAGTTCTACTTACAATAATGATGGACTGGATAATTTAGATCAATCCTCTCTCTAAGAACAACTAGAAAAGCTAGGCAAAATATTCTTTAAATACCGGTATAGTGAGGGATTATGGGACCAAGATCCAGGATAAGAAGGAAACCAAGACAGCCAGTCTTTAGGGACCACTTTATCCTTAGAGGCACTACAGAGAGGCTGAAAAGTAAATAGGTCTAGGGAATAAAACACAGGAATTCATGGGATGCTCAAGGAGGAAGGGCCCTAGTAATCCCCCCAGGCTATAGTGTCAGACCCAATGAAATAGGGACTGGAAATGGACCAGCCCTTACAAGCACTGAAGTTCAGCTTTGTATTATTTTTCAATCATCAATTGGATTAAGATAGTTTTTCTCCACCAGGGTTCCAGGAAAGAATCCTTCATGTTCTAAGGCATCTATTATATATAAGGAATAACTTCTTTCTTTAGTATCTGGAACGGTACTAGCTATATATCCTTACAGGAGAATTGAGAAATAGTCACTCAAATAATTTTTCTGCAGAGCTTAAGTCTCTCATGAAATCATATTGAGAAAAATTAAGATTAAGGTGATCTGGGATTGCTAATCTCTGCTAGTCACCAGACAGAAGCTGGAGGGAGACAACATCTTCATAGGGATTCAAATTACCAGTACAGTTTTTTATATTCACTGATCAGCACTCAGTCAGAAATAATAAGGCATGTGGGGAGATAAGACAATCAGATAGAAAACCAAGATAAATAATAGAAATAAACTCACAGAGATAGATTTTTTAAATGTTCTTAGTAAAAGACATGGTTAAGAATTTCGCCAGAGGCTCAGAAACTATGTTTTAAAAATCTAATGGAAATTCTAGCAATCAAAAGCCATGCTAGCAAATTAAGACCCCAACAGATGATTTTAACAGCATATTAGGTATAGCCAGAGATAAATTTTGTAAACTGAAATTTAGATAAATCAAAATATCCACACGGATGCATGTAGAGACAAAATATAGAAAAGAGCATGAGAGTCAAATGGAATAGGGCAAAAAGGCCATATATATATATATATATATATATATATATATAGAGAGAGAGAGAGAGAGAGAGAGAGAGAGAGAGAGAGAGGGAGGAAGGGAGGAAGAGTCTCAGAAGGAGAGAAGTAAGAAAATGGAGAAACAATATTTGAACAGAGAATGACTGAAATTTTTCCAAAACAGATGAAAGTATTAATCAAGAAGAAGTAGATTAATCCATTCAAGAAGTGCTGCAAATCCCAAGATGGATAAATACAACCACACCTGGGAACATCACAGTAAAACTGCTGAAAACTAAAGACAAAAAGAAAATCTTAAAAGCAGTCAAAAGAAAAGGCATATTATTTTAAATGAACAATAAGACAATGAGCTGACTTCTCAACAGAAATAGTAGAAGACAAGAAACAACAGAATGATATCTTCAATGTGCTTAAAGAAAATATAGGACAACTGTTCATAGATATGTATTCCAGGACATTTGATGTAGTTAAAAGTTGGAAATCACGTAAATGTGCAAAAGGAAGGACTAGTTAAAAAATATTTACCTTGTGGGACTGTAAAATGATTCAGTCATTATGAAAAACAGTTTAACAGTTCCTCAAAAAGTTAAACATAGAATTACTGTATGACTCAACAATTGCACTCTTAGGTATATTCCCAAAAAAATTGAAAGTAGATATTCAAACAAATACATGTACATGCATGTTCATAGCAGCACTCTTCACAATTGCCAAAAGATGGAAACAGCCCAAATGTTCATCAAGGGATGAAGGGATAAAGTGTGGAATATCCATACAATGGAATATTATTCAGCCATAAAGAGAAATGAAGTTCTGATGTGTGCTACAACACGGATGAACCTCAAAAACATGCTAAGTGAAATAAGCCAGACTGAAAAGATCACATATTATATGATTCCATTTTTATGAAATATCCAGAATAAGTAAATCCATAGAGGCAGAATGCAGATTGGTAGTTGCCAGGGACTGTGGGGTAAAGACTGTGGAGCAATGAGGGGGGGGTTTCATTTTGGGGTGATGAAACTGTTTTGGACCTAGAGAGAGGTGGTGATTGTACAACATTGTGAATGTACTAAATGCCACTGTATTGTTCACTTTAAAATGGTTAATTTTATGTGAAATGAATTTCACCTCAATTTAAAAAAATATTTTAATATTTACCTTCCTACAGTCAACCATGTAGCCATTAAGGATAAGCTAGATCTCTAGGTGGTGATATGAGAAGATGTTCCAGATGCATTATTAAGTGAAAAAAGCAGGTTGCTCTAATTTACATTAATAATATTTAGATATGATTAAGTATGAACAGATAGGCAGAAAATGTTAACAGTGGTTTATCTTTGGGTGGTGGAATTACAAGAAAATTTTCCACATTCTGTATAATTTTTTAGGATGATCATGTATTATCAGACAAAGATATTTCCATTTAAGAAACCAAAATTAGTGTTTCAAAGAGTATGTGCTCTTTATTGATCCTGAGTCCATCGTGGGTGTGGTGTAATAGATACTGTTAAGTGGATTCCATTACCTCTATATGAAAGAAACTGCAAAGGAAGGGTCAGGTAAGACCGCTAGGCTCCGATCCTTAACATCCTGTATCTTCCTAGATCTGGGGAGGATCAAGGTGAACATTACCCTTGGAGATGTGCAGCATGGTAGCTCTCATTTTATTCTCCTTCTCATTCTCCTTCTCTGATTGAAATTACTTTCCTTATAGGAAATTTCAGAATAATGTTAAGAATTGGGTTAAGAAATATTTTACTTTTTTTTCTTTTCCTACTAAAATGTCACCCTAAGGGTAAGAAACTAACATTATTCCCATATCCTAAAGATAAGAAAAATCTTCAGCATTGGTGAAATTGCAGTTCCCTCAGTGCAGTGCAGGGAAATGGTACAGTAATCTTGATCGTTTACATTGGTAACACGTTATGGTGCAGTGCCATTTTGGGTAATAGAGTGAATTGTTTTTATAGGCCGAGAGCTACGCCTGCCCCTCCGAATCAAAGGGGAAGGAATGGGACCTAAGATTCATTTCAACTTTGAATTGCTGGATATCGGGAAAGTTTTTGTTGGATCTATACATTGTTATGAGGTAAGCAGTAGAATTATTGAGACTTTAAACAATGCTCTGCTTTTGTTGTTGTTTTACTTTGTGCTTGTTTTCATTTTATAGAAAATGTGTTATAGTCACATTCATTTGCCCTTACTTGTACTAATTCTCTTTTATTCAGACTCTAAAACACTCTGACTCTTCCTTCTCTCTTCTTGACTTGATGGGGGAGCAACCTTTTCCATCTTCTGCAGCCTCCTCTAATTTTACTAAGAGCTAAAAAATATCAAAGCCATCATTTAATTGGTCTTAACTTCATCATACTGCATATTGCAAAGGGGAGAACCATAAATACATCCCCCATCTGTTTGGTGCTTGTTCACTGACTACAAATTCTACAGATAAGTGGATAGAGAACCTTTTACATTTTCCAGAATGTCCTAATGAGGATAGCTGTTTTCACACTTTAGAATTTTCTCTGAATGCACATTCTCCAATCCACATTTTAAAAAGCCAGTCATTGTGGTTTCTGGAAGAGATCTCTCTGCTTTGTCTTTCCAAGAAAGCATAAAATGATTCTTTTATATGATACACTCTTGGGTTCTTCAGGATCAGAGTTTCCTCAGTGTCACCTCATCACTAAATTTGTATCTAGGGCACTTTTTTGAACTATATCAAACTATACTCATTAAAATTTTATTTTAGAAATGTTCCTAAATTGAACGTTTGTATTCTTATAGAGGTAATAATAAAAGCATGAGAGATTTTTATAGGAGGTAGTACTGGAGGTGACATATATCACTTTCATTCACATCATTAGCTATACCTAACTGCAAGGGAGTTGGAATCAACTCAACGGCAACCAGTTTGGTTTTTTTTGGTTAACTGCAAGGAAGTCTGGGAAATGGGCTTGGTGAACAGCAAATCTGACTGTGCCACAGGCATTGAGTAACTGGTTAGTGTTAGTGAGCACTGAGTTACACTAGGGGTCTATATGCTGTGCTGGAAAAGAAGGCCTTTTGCTGGCCTTTCAATCCTTTGGGCTCTCAGCATCCCACTCTCTTCAGGTGGAGCAAGCCCGGCCTATAGCCAACTCTGCTCTCAGCCACAGCTTAACCTGGCAGCGGGAGCAAAGTGCTCAGTGCTGTCAAGAGCTACCTATGGTGTCCTTCATCTCCACATTTACTAGGGAGACTCTGGCCTTAATGGGATGATGTATAAGTTAAACAGAGACGTTAATATCATGATGATATTAATTTTAATGAAGAAATCACTCACATAACTGTCATAATTTTGAAAGTGCATACCTACTATGCTGCATTATCTTGTATTGAATTTTGAGAGAAGGAAGGAAAATAAAAAGGTACAGTAGTTGTTATTAAACTTATATTCTGTCTGTAATTTACCCAGTAAGAATTTCCCTTACACCTTATAGACTGCACCTTACTTACAGCAGATCAGAAAAAGACCTTTTGTTCTGATCCAGAATGGATAGAGTTTCCCTGAATGTAAGAACAGTTTCTTACAAATTTAACAGAAGTGTACTTTATGCCACCACTTCCCACCTTCCCAGGTTTTAAAGTAAAGCAAACCACAGCATCCAGATAAGTGTGAAATGAGGTGATGCATCACACTGGACAGTTTTGAGAGCTGTGCAGTGGCAGAGAAGGACATGGTAAGGTGCTTCTTATGAGGATATTTTGCACTTTCTGCGTATTTAATGCTGATGCCTCACAGCATCTCTCTTTCCACTTGTTACATTACCTACTCGAGACAAATTTGAATAACTAGCTATTGCCCTTAGTCATTGCTGAGCTTAGCAGATACATAAAAAATAAGCCATAACCCACTCACTGCCCCCCCCCCACAATGAGTATACACTATTCCCCAGTGTAATTAGGAAGGAAAACAAATGAGAAGTGAAGTTCTATTATAAATATTCTCCTCTCCAAGGAGTTGGGCTGCAAGGGTAAGGGTGTTACCAGTAATCAAAAGCCTTTAGAATTTTGTCCCAAACGATTTGTTGGAGTCTGTATATGTAAGTAGGTGCTCCCTTGTCAGGGAGAAAAATGACACGCATATTTTTGAAAATGAAGGAATTGACACCTTACGGAAAATCTGGGTAAAACATTGTCATTAACCCAAAAAAAGTCAGTCTGTGCATCTTCTCAGAAAGGAGAACAGAGTCATGAGTTGCCACTAATATATGTCAATCACTTCTTAAACACAGTTAAACTGATCCTGCTTGGCCCTGGGGATATAAATAACAATCACTATCATTTATTAGCACTATTTTCCAGGCACTGTTCTAAGAGTTACATGAAAAGTAGTAGTAGTAGTAACCCCATTTTACAGATGGGGAAACTAGGTCATGGAGAAGCTAAGTAGGTTGTACAAGGTTAACCGGAAAACCAAACCCATTGCCATCAAGTCAATTCCAACTCATAGCGACCCTGTAGGATAGAGTAGAACTGCCCCATAGGGTTTCCAAGCCTGTAATCTTTACTGAAGCAGACTGCCACATCTTTCTCCCCGTGGAGTGGCTGGTGGGTTCAAACTGAGCACTTAACCACTTCACTGCCAGTGCTCCCTTGTATAAGGTTACACAGCTAGTAAGTCAGTGACAGAGCTAGGATTTGAACCCAGGCAGTTTGGCTTCAGAGTACCTGGTCATAATCATGTTGCTACATGGTCTTTTTTAAAAGGAATAAAGGATAAGGCATGATTCCTAGTAACCTGGGAACTTAAAACAGAAAGAAGGAAATGGGAAATATATGTTAAAAAGATAATAAACTATCAAGCAGCAGTTATTTATATATCCATTGTGATGCATCTCCCTCGTCTCTTAGCTGAAGTAGTTGTCTTCCTCCATAAGGGACCCTGACCCTATCTTATAAATGCTTTTGATTCCCTCTTCCCTGCTTCTCAGGAGGTAGCCTCAGGGCATGGACCCATTCTTCTTCACATCCTCCCAGACCCCATTCCCTTGGTTACCTGGCCCTCTTTTACAATAACAAACTTCGTTTGTGCTTACTCTAGGCCAGCCACTGAGTCAGGCACTCTGTATGCATCATCTCATTTAATACAAATATACTCAGTCTCATCTATCACACCTTCCTACAGCTTTGTCACTCCTTTCTCACTTTTCACCATTAATCTTCTGAGAAGAGGAATCTAGAATAGTCAACCACTATTTCCGCTACACTCATTCACTCCTTAAGCATTTTTACTCTGGCTTCTGCAGTCACACTCCATTGGAATTGCTCCCTTCTTCAAAGTCAGGGATGACCTCTAATTAAAAGTAAAAAATCTGTCACCTTTTCTTAGAGCCTGTTCTCCTTGACCTCTGTCCACATTTGTCCACTTCTGGAAATTCTCCTCTCTCAGTTTCAAGTTCCTGACATGCCCCACCTTTTCTTGCTACCTTTTTCAATGTTTCTTTGCAATCTCCTGTGTTCTTTGTCCTCCAATGCCTTAAGTGTAAGTTGAGGACAATTCCTACATAATTCGAGAGAACGCGCTGTTCACCCATTCAGGTGCAAAGACAGCACTGGCACAGGATTAGAGTGGTGTCTTTGGAAGCACAGAAACAGAAAAGTGTGGCTGTACTTCAGGTTCATGCACAAGAATTGTGGGAAGTGGGAGCAGGAGCAGTAGACTGAGGCCAGTTGTAGAGAATTCTCAATGCCAGATGTGAGTTCTTTACATACACACACAAAACCTAGCATGCAACCAATTATGGACAACAATATGGTTCCAGAACACTAGCATATAGGAATAAACTTGTTCTAAAGCAAACTAATTCCTTGCTTAAGCATCCCAAAATAATTATCCAATAGAGGATGAGATTAAAGTATCCCAATAGGATGAAATCTAATAGCACAGCAAAGAGAATCCTTGTCCTTGGGGATCCACAATGAAGTCTCTTTTACATTCTTCAAGCTATGTTATAAGCATAGGCTTAGGTAGTCCTGCTCTTCTTTTCTGACTTGGTTTTTATTTTTCAGTATGCCTTTTAACTTCAGCCTTCTCATATGTATAATAGAAATACCTAACTCCCCTCAGTTACTTTATAGAGAGTATTAAAAAAAAAAAAAAGGTATTTTAAAGCTTTTCATCAATAGATGTGATTATAATCAGTCTTTATAGCATGACTATAATGTTTGATTAAGTCCAATCTAAAGAAAAACCTCCTTGCTGTCAAGTTGATTCCGACTCATAGAGACCCTACAGGACAGAGTAGAACTGACGTGTAGGACTTCCGATGGGTGGCTGGAGGATTCAAACTGCCGACATTATTGGTTAACAGCCATAGCTCTTAACCACTTCACTACCAGGGCTCCAAGAGGAGAGTAAAAATACAGGATTACTTTCTGGCTTGGGATTCCTACCTTCAAATATTCAAGACATCAGGCTGTTCATTTTTCCTCTAGAGATTTTCTTTGGTTCTAATTCCTTTAACTTTCTCTGTGTTAACTGGTGCCAAACAATACAGTCACGTGATTATATGAAATAGATCAATTTAAGACTTGGAAAAAGGGGTCCATTGTTTACCTTTTCATTCTTGCCTTTTTATTGATATAGACAATACTATCCAACAAAGGGAGCATTGACACCCTCTTCAATGTAATGCCTCCAACTACGGCTTTGGGGGCCTGCTTTGTTTTCAATCCCAGAGAAGGCATTATTCAACCAAATGGAGTCCAAGCTATACAGATCTCCTTCAGTTCTGCCATCCTGGGGCACTTCGAAGAAGAATTCCTAATCAATGTCAACGGATCACCTGAGCCTGTGAAATTGGTCATTAGGTAAGGTACATCTATTACTAATGTGGAAACTAACTGCAATTTTTTACCTACTGCTTTCTTGAACTTCAAAACTAGATCACATCTTGGATGTCCATAATTATTTTTGTTGATATGAACACATCAATATAATGGGGTATTTTAAATTTTCACCAATATTTCCCTAGTGAAGATGTGTAACTTATTATTGTTATATGGATACAGTTGCTATACTTGAGATCTATTTTTTCTATAGGCTATAACCTTATAAAATAAATATTTAAGCCTTTAGCTATTTTCTAATTACTCCCTATGTTTTAGAATGTTTAAGGTAAATAAATTATTAGAGTAACACCCAGAGAAAAACATCTTCTTGACTGAACTGTGGTTGTTATCACAGTTTCTCTAAACCTTCAACTTTATTTTTTTAAGGAAATTCTTTAAATGCTCTTACCTATGATGCCCGCGGGCATTACAAGAGTCTGCTTACAGTGTCAGTCAACCAAGGCTAGGCACTTTCAGCTTTTGTGCTAGAAGTCTTTTTATGGCTTTTCCAGATGCTTGTGATAATTGAAATTCATTAATATCAGAGTTTGTCCTCAGGTTTTGAAAAGAAGAAGTTATCTGTGACCAACCCATTAGGCAGATCTATAACTTTGATTTCTGGCACTTAGAAGGATCATATCTTCAGAACATATTGTTCTGACTCCATTTGGATTCTCACAGCACCAGGTTGTTAGTTACCACAGCAGTCTCTTATTATAGTTACTGTTAGCAGGACCACCCTCCATCTATAGCTTAGGTCCCTGTCTTAGTCATCTAATGCTGCTATAACAGAAATACCACAAGTGGATGGCTTTTAACAAAGAGAAATTTATTCTCTCACAGTCCAGTAGGCTACAAGTCCAAGTTCAAGGCATCAGCTCCAGGGGAAGGCCTTCTCTCTCTGTTGGCTCTGGAGGAAGGTCCTTGTGATGCATCAGTCTTCCTTGGTCTGGGAGCATCTCAGTGCAGGAACCTCAGGTCCAAAGGATGCACTCTGCTCCTGGCACTGCTTTCTTGGTGGTATGAGGTCCCCAACTCTCTGCATGCTTCCTTTTCCTTTTATCTCTTGTAAGATAAAAGGTGAAGCAGGCCATACCCCAGGGAAACTCCCTTTACATTGGATCAGGGATGTGACCTTAGTAAGGGTGTTACAATCCCACCCTAACTCTCTTTAACATAAAATTGCAATCACAAAATGGAGGACAACCACACAATACTGGTAATCATGGCTTAGCCAAATTGATACACACATTTTTTTGGGGAAGTAATTCAATCCATGACAGTCCGCCTAGAGGCCTGGGGGTAGCATAGAAATGAAACAGACACATTTGGATCATAGGAAGCTTTATTCATCTCATGATGTCTACTGGAAATTCAGAATCTCAAGCTCAAAGGTGATTACCATTTCTTCTCAAACCCTTCCACCTATGTATCCCTAACAGCTAAGGAGAGTGATTACATGTACCTCAAGGGTTCAGTGGTTTGGCCAAGGCAACCTGCCTCAATCATAAAATTTTTTTAAGTCTCAAGGCTTATTTTAAGATTTCATACATTTGTATTTTCTTTCATAGTACATTTGTGTATGTTTTAATAGTAAAAAAAAGAAAAGAAAATGGGGTTGCTTTCCGAATATTTGAATAACGTTGAATCTTTAAGAAGTTGGACTGTGCTTATCCTATCCCATGTCCTTCAGGGGTGTGCATAGTATGAGAAGGATGGGAGTACATTTTCATGTTGTGTGACCTTCAGCCCACCTCCCACCTTCACAACAAGTCACATTTCATGAGAAGGAGTGGACACATCATAATCAAACTGTTGAAATCTGAAGAGAAAGAGAGAATCTTGAAAGCAACAAGAGAGAATTCATCGTGTAAAAGTGATCATCAATAAGACTGATAGCTTATTTCTTATCAGAAACCATAGGGAGCTGAAGGCAGTGGGTTGAAATAGTCAGTGTTGAAAGAAAGAGACTGTCAACTAGGAATTCTATATCCAGAAAAACTAACCTTCAAAAATGACAAAGAAATTAAGACATTCACAGGTGAACAAAAATCTATAAGAATTTATCACTAGTAAACCTGCCCTGCAAGAAATACTAAAGAGAGTCCTTCACACTGTATATGAAAGGACACTAGACAGTAACTAAACTCCACATGGAGAAGTAAGGTGAACAAGTAAAGGTAACTACATAGGAAAATATAAAAGACAGTATAAATGTATATTTATAATGTTTCTAATTTGTCTTTTCTCCTATCTGATTTAAAAGAAAACTACATAAAGCAATAATTGAAAATCTGTGTTGATGAGTATGCTGTGTGTAAAGATGCAGTTTATATGACAATAACAGCACAAAGGAGGGGGAGCAAATGGAGCTATATAGAAGCAAAGTGTTTGTATACTATTGAAATTAAGTAGGTATTAATCCAAACTAGACTGTCATAAATTAACCTTGTTATTTGTAATTCCCAGGCAAACTACTAATAAAATAACTCAAGAATATGTAAAAAATAAACGGCAGGAGAATTACAATGATACACTGGAAAATATATATTTAACACAAAAGACAGCAGTAGTAAAAGAATAGTGAAACGAAAAAGACATAAGACATATAGAAAACTACAAAATGGCAGAGGTAAATCCTACCTTATCAGTAAAAGTAAATGGATTAAACACTCCAATGTAAAGGCAGAAATTCGCAGAGTGGACTAAAACAACATGATTAAATGATATGCTGTCTAAAAGAGACACAAATAGATTGAAAGTGAAATCATGGGGAAAAAAATCATGCAAAATAGAACTAGAGTGGCTACAAATATCAGACAAAATAGGCTTTAGGACAAAAGTTGTTATTAGACAAAAGTGAAGTATTATATAATGATAAAACGGTCAACCCATCAAGAAGATGTAACAACTATGATCATATATGCACCTAACAACAAAATACAGAGACAAAAACTGAGAGAATTGAAGGGAGAAATAGACAGTTCAACAACAATAGCTGGAAGCTTCAATACTTCACTTTCGATAATGGATAGACAACTAGGCAGAACATAATAAGGAAATGGAAGATTTAGACAACACTATAAATAAACTAACTAGACCTAACAGATGTATATAGAACATTCTGCCCAACAACAACAGAATACACATTCTTTTCAAATGTACATGGAACATTCTCCAGGCTGGATCATATGTTAGGCAATAAAACAAGTCTCAATAAATTTAAAAGGATTGAAATCATACAAAGTATGTTCTTTGCCACAATGGAATGAAATTACAAATCAATAACAGAAGGAAATTTGGAAATTCACAAATAAAAGGAAATTAACACACTCTAAAAAACCAATGGGCATCAATGGATGCATGGATAAATAAAATGTGCTATATACACACATGGAGTACTACTCAGCCATAAAGATAAATGAAGTCCGTATGCTTGCCAAAACATGGATAAACCTTGAAAACATCATGCTGAGCAAAATAAGTCAGTCACAAAAGGATAAATAGTGTATGATCTCACTTATATGAAGTAACCAAATATATAGAAACCAAAGATTATTTGTGGCTATCAGGTGTAGGAAGAAGGGGAAAAGGAGAAGTTTTTGCTTAGGGAGCATTGATTTTATGTTCATGGTAGTGGAATGATTTGGGAAAGGATAGAAAGAATGGTTGTACAACTTGAGGAATGGAATCAATGTCACTAAAATGTATATGTGGAAATTATTGAGTTGGGTCTTCCACTCTGAACAATAGGATTTAGGAATCCCCTAGAATACTGCTCACAAATGGACCTGGATTAGTTAATACTCCAGTTGACCTGTTGAGGTCAAGTCTCCCGTTCTATCCTCTGGACATTTCCATTTTCCCAAACTCCCATTCCTCTCTCTTATTTTGTGTTTTTGTTCCTGGTCTCTTTCAAAGAGAAGGTCAACCTGACTGTGGAAAAAATGTTTATGGGACTTTATGCCCAATCTAACCAGGAAGTGCTAAGAGAAATGTTGTTGTTAGGTGCTGTCAAGTGGTTTCCCACTCATAAAGACCCTATGTACAACAGAACAGAACGCTGCCAGGTCTTGTACCGTCCTCATAATCGTTATGCTTGAGCCCATTGTTGCAGCCACTGTGTTAGTCCATCTTGTTGAGGGTCTTCCTCTTTTTCCCTGACCCTTTACTTTACCAACCATGATGTCCTTCTCCAGGGTCTGGGCCCTCCTGATAACATGTCCAAAGCATGTGAGATGAAGTTTCGCCATCCTTGCTTCTAAGGAGCATTCTGGCTGTACTTCTTCCAAAACAGATTCGTTCATTCTACTAGCAGTCCATGTTAGATTCAATATTCTTCGCCAACACCATAATTCAAAAGCATCAGTTCTTCTTCAGTTTTCTTTATTCATTGTCCAGCTTTCTCATGCATAGGAGGTGATTGAAAGCACCATGGCTTGGCTCAGCTGCACCTTAGTCCTTCAAGTAACATCTTCGCTTTTTAACTCTTTAAAGAGGTCTTTTGCAACAGATTTGCCCAGTACGGTGCGCCTTTTGATTTCTTGACTGCTGCTTCCATGGGTGTTGATTGTGGATCCAAGTAAAATGAAATCCTTGACAAGTTCAGTTTTTTCTCCATTTATGGTGATGTTCCTTATTGGTCCAGTTGTGAGGATTTTTGTTTTCTTTATGTTGAGGTGTAATCCATGCTGAAGGCTGTCGTGTTTGATCTTCATCATTAAGGGCTTCAAGTTCTCTTCAGTTTCAGCATGCAAGGTTGTGTCATCTGCGTATCAGGGGTTATTAATGAGCCTTCCTCCAATCCTGATGCTGCATTCTTCTTCACATAGTCCAGCTTCTCGGATTATTTGCTCAGCAAACAGATGTAATAAGTATGGTGAACGGATACAACCCTGACACACACTGTTATGGATTGAATTGTGTCCTCCAAAAATGGACATCAACTTGGCTAGGCCATGATTCCCAGTACTGTGTGATGTCCACCATTTTGTCATATGATGTGATTTTCCTGTGTGTTGTAAATCCTACCTCTATGGTGTTAATGAGGCAGGATTAGAAGCAATGATATTAATAAGGCAGGACTCAATCTACAAGATTAGGTTACATCTTGAGTCAGTCTCTTTGGAGATATAAAAGAGAGAAGTGAAAAGAGAGACAGAGGGACCTTCTTACCGCCAAGAAAGAAGTGCCAGGAGCAGTGTGTCCTTTGGACTCAGGGTCCCTGTGCTGAGAAGCTCCTAGACCAGGGGAAGATTGATGACAAGGACTTTTCCCCAGAGCCAACAGTGAAAGGAAGCCTTCCCCTGGAGCCAGAACCCTGAATTTTTTTTTTTAATTGTTGTATTTAAATGTTTACATTTCAAGTTGGTCTCCCATACAGAAATTTTTTTTTTACATACATTGTTATGAGACCCCAACCGCTCACCCCATTCTGCGACAGCACACTCCTCCCCTCCGCCCCTGATTCCCCATGACCATTCAACCCACTCCTAACTCTCTCTGCCTTCCCCTCTCACCTCAGGACAGAAGCTGCCCCTTTGGTCTCTTGTATCTACTCAACTAAGAGGCACATTCGTCACAAGTATCACTTTATGTCCCACAGTCCAGTCCAATCCCTGTGTGAAGAGTTTGCCTCTGAAATTGTTTTAGTTCTGGGGTGATAGTCCAGGGGCCATGCTTTCCGGGGCGCCTCCAGTCTCAGTCAGAGCATTTAGTCTGGTCTTCTTACTAGAATTTGAGTTCTGCATCCCATCTTTCTACTGCTCCATCAGGGACCCTCTGTTGTGTTCCCTGTCAGGACATTCATTGGTGGTAGCTGGGCACCATCCAGTTCTTCTGGTCTCAGGCTGATGAAGTCTCTGGTTTATGTGGCCCATTCTGTCTCTTGGGCTAATACTTTCCTTGTGTCTTTGGTGTTTTTCATTCTCCTTTACTCCAAGTAGTTGGGACCAATTGATGCATCTTAGATGGCCGCTTGCAAGCTTTTAAGACCCCAGATGCCACTCACCAAAGTGGGATGCAGAACATTTTCTTAATAAGCTTTGTTATGCCAGTTGACCTAGATGTCCCCTGAAATCATGGTCCCCAGACCCCGCATCCCTGCTACTCTGTCTGTCAAAGTATTTGACTGTATTGAGGAAACTTCTTAGCTTTGGTTTAGTCCAGTTGTGTTGGCTTCCTCTGTAGTGTGTGCTGTCCTTCCCTTCACCTAAGATGATTCTTATCCACTATCTAGTTAGTGAATAACCCTCACCCTCCCTCCCCACCCCCATAACCATCAAAGAATGTTTTCTTCTGTGTTTAAACCTTTTCTTGAGTTCTTATTAATAGTGGTCTTATACCATATTTGTCCTTCTGTGACTGACTAAATTCACTCAGCATAATAAGTTCCAGCTTCCACCATGTTATACGATGTTTCACAGCTTCATCATTGTTCTTTATCATTGTGTAATATTCCATTGTGTGGATGTACCATAGTTTGTGTATCCATTCATCCGTTGATGGGCACCTAGGTTGGCCAGCACCCTGAATTTGGACTTCTAGCCTCCTAAACTGTGAGAGAATAAACTTCTCTTTGTTGAAGCCATCTACTTGCGGTATTTCTGTTATAGCAGCACTAGATAACTAAGACACACACCTTTCCCGACTTTAAACCACTCACTATCCCCCTTTTGAATGACTGCCTCATGGTCTATGTACAGGTTCCTCATGAGTACAATTAAGTGTTCTGGAATTCCTATTCTTTGCAATGTTATCTGTAATTTGTTATGATCCACACAGTCGAATGCCTTTGCATAGTCAATAAAACACAGCTAAACGTCTTTCTGGTATTCTCTGCTTTCGGCCAGGATCCATCTGACATCAGCAGTTATGGCCCTCGTTCCACATCCTCTTCGGAATCCGGCTTGAATTTCTAACATTCCCTGTTGGTGTACTGCTACAACCGCTTTTAAATGATCTTCAGCAAAATTTTACTTAATGTATGACATTAATGATATTGTTCAGTAATTTCCACATTCTGTTGGATCACTTTCTTTGGAAGAGGCATAAATATAGATCTCCTCCAGTCGGTTGACCAGGTAGCTGTCTTCCAGATTTCTTGGCATAGATGAATGAGCACTTTCAGCACTGCATCCCTTTGTTGAAACATCTTAATTGGTATTCTGTCAATTCCTGGAGCTTTGTTTTTTGCAAATGCCTTCAATGCAGTTTGGACTTCTTCCTGCAGTACCATTGGTTCTTGATCAGGTGCTACCTCCTGAAATGACTGAAGGCCAACCAAGTCTTTTTGGTATAGTGACTGTGTATTTCTTCCATCTTCTTTTGATACTTCCTGCTTATTCAGTATTTTGCCTGTAGAATCCTTCAATATTGAAATTTGAGGCTTGAGTTTTTTCTTCAGTTCTTTCAGCTTGAGAAATGCCAAGCATGTGCTTCCCTTTTAGTTGTCTAACTCCAGGTTTTTGTACATGTCATTATGATACTTTACTTTGTCTTCTTGAGCCACCCTTTGAAATCTTCTGTTTAGCTCTTTTACTTCATCATTTCTTCCATTCAGTTTAGCTACTCAACATTCAAGAGCAAGTTTCTGAGTCTCTTCTATCATCCATTTTGGTCTTTTCTTTCTTTCTTGACTTTTTAATGACCTCTTGCTTTCTTCATATATGATGTCCTTGATGTCATTCCACAACTTATCTGGTCTTCAGTCATTAGTGTTCAATGCATCAAATCTATTCTTGAGATGGTCTCTAAATTCAGGTGGGATATACTTGAGGTCATACTTTAGCTCTCTTGGACTTGTTCTAATTTTTTTCAGCTTCAGCTTGAACTTGCATATGAGCAATTGATGATCTCTTTCTCAGTTGGCCCCTGGCCTTGTTCTGATTGATAATATTGAGCATTTCCATTGTTTCTTTCCACAGTTGTAGTGGATTTTTTTCCTGTGTATTCCATCCTGTGGGGCCACGTGTATAGACACAGTTTATGTCGTTGAATTTGCAATGAAGAAGTTGTTGGTCTTGCAAAATTGTATTATAGGACCTCCAGCATCATTTGTATCACCAAGGCTGTATTTTCCAACTATGGATCCTTCTTCTTTGTTTCCAACTTTTGCATTTCTATGACCAGTAATTAACAGTGCATCTCAACTGCATGTTTGGTCAATTTCAGGCTTCAGGAGTTGGTGAAAATCTTCAGTTTCTTCATCCTTGGCCTTAGTGGTTGGTATGTAAATTTGAATAATAGTCATATTAACTGGTTGTCCTTGTGGGCATATGGATATTATCCTATCACTAACAGCATTGTACTTCAGGATAGATCTTAAAATGTTGTTTTTGACAGTGAACACAATACCATTCCTCTTCAGTTTGTCATTCCTGGCATAGTAGACCATATGATTGTCCAATTCAAAATGGACAATACCAGTCCATTTCAGCTCATTAATTCCTAAGATATCAATGTTTATGCATTCCATTTCATTTTTGACGATTTCCAATTTTCATAGATTCATACTCTGTACATTAAATGTTCCTAGTATTAATGGATATTTGCAGCTGTTCTCATTTTGAGTCATGCCACATCAGCAAATGAAGGTCCCAAGAGCTTGACTCCATCCATGTCATTAAGGTCGACTCTGCCTTGAGGAAGCAGCTCTTCCCCAGTCATATTTTGAGTGCCTTCCAACCTGAGGGGCCAGATCCTTTTTCCTAGTCTATCTTAGTCTGGAAGCCTAGCTGAAACCTGTCCACCATGAATGACCCTGCTGATATTTGAATACCAGTGGCCTAGCTTTCAGCATCATAGCAACACATAAGCTACCACAGTACTACAAACTGACAGATGCTTGGGGAGGAGAAATACACTTGTGTAAATTTCTTTCCCCATTTTACTGTCTTTAAAGCTCAGTGTTTCAGCTGTCCACAAGTGTTCTAGCACTTCAAACCACAAATAATAATTTTGAAAACCTGGTAAATATCTTTTTTTAAGAATAAATGTCTAATCATAAATGGTGAAAATGTGTGTGTAATGTATCATCTGTTCCCAGTTCCACAGGTTAACACTGACTTTACTTGAGGCTTTGTTGGGAACACTTTGTTTGGCCCAAGAAATCTCCATAATGTTAATATTATGGATTCTGGCATTTTGTTTGTTATTTTTTTATTGTCAGTTACTCTTTTTTCAATAGTACATAATTTTGACTAGTAATCCTTAAAATATCAGAAAAATATAATATTTCCAGTGTTTCTATTTATTTATTTCTCCAGTTAAATGACAGTCTTTTAAGTGACTAGATAACACTGTAAAATTGATGGGATTATTTTTTAAAATTACACGAGCAGCTTTTTTCCCTTCTATTTTGACATCCATAATTTTATAAAGTTTTAACCATACCATAGGTTTATTTTTAATTCAACTCATTTTACTTAACATGTAATAATGCAATCATTTTACCTCAGAGTCTTTAAAATGATAAATTTAACTGACCATTGTGTTGGTGTCTGGCACAGTCTTGACAGAGGCTGTCATAATATTCAGAGTCTCTGTTAAAATTAATCGAATTGTATCTAAGTCTAGATGTTATTATGCAGTCACAATTCCCACAGTTAAATGTGCCTTTGAACAAATGTGATTCATCTCTGATTCTTTCCATTTCTGTGCTGATTAAATGACTGCTTTGTGCAATTTTGTGAGCTTCTTTCCTACTTGCTTTAGACTTGTGCATTTCAGACACTTTTGATCTATTATTTTTGCCCCCAAAAGATTCTTTTAACAAATCAAGCATCTCACCTGTATGCTACCTTGACTTCACTCTCAACTGGATCCCAGTTCCTTGCTGAGTGACAGCCACTCCTTTTGAAACCACTTTGGATCATTAACACAAAATAGAATGGATGGTCATTCGAAAGTCTTTTGGAATTGAAGCTTGTTGCATTGAGCCTTTGCATTGATCGCTCCTCCCAGGCTTGCAACAGCCTCTCTCCACATTATGGTCAGATCTGTAGCAGCCGGAAACATCACCAGGGAACCAGTGCATTCAGTGCACTGTGAATACACCCACACCACCAACATCTGGAGCTTTGTGAATTAGGAGATTCATTTTTAGCATGTTTTCTGTGGTTCCATAACTTCTTAAAGCTTTGGCACACAGATGGGAGATTATTTCGTTTCTTACCTCTGGTCTAGATATTTTAAAAGACATAAATAGTGGAGAAAAATAATTACTCTGAAGATAAATGAGATTAAACAAATACTTGATGTATTAGTTTTCTGTTGCTGCTGTAACAAATTACCACAAACTTAGTAGCTAAAAAAAGGACAAATTTATTATTTTACAGTTCTAAAGATCAGAAGTTGGGCACAGATATTCAGTGGGCTAAAATCAAGATGTCAGCAGGGGCCATATTCCTTTCTGGAGGCTCTAGAGGAGAATCCATTTCCTTGCCTTTTCCATCTAGGCTACCCACATTCTTTGGCTCCTGGTCCCCTTCCTCTATCTTCAAAGCCAGCAATGATGGGTGAAATCCTTCTCACATTACATCACTCTGATCTCCTCTTCTGTCTTTCTTTTCCACATTTAAGGACCCTTTTGATTACTTTGGTCCCACCTGGATAATGGAGGGTACTCTCCTTAAAGTCAGATAATTAGCAACCTTGATTCCACCTTCTACCTGAATTCGTCTTTGCCATGTAACCTGACATATTCAGAGGTTCCAGGGATATTCCAGGGATTGGAACTTGGACACCTGAAGTCAGTTAGAAGTTGTGGAATATCTCTAGTATTTATTTTACAGTAGTCACTCCAAGAGCATGAGGCTCTGCGCTGAGAGAGAAATAAATCAACATTTAGAGCAAAGCGTCTGTAAAGGTCACCTAGTCCCATCCCCTCTTTTATGCGTGAGGGAAAAAAACTGAGGCCTATAGAGGTAAAATGACTGGCCAAGATCACAGCTAGTTGGTAGCAGGAACTGGATTAAAACAGTTATTATGAAAGTATGGTCCAGGAATTACTGGTGTTATCAGAAGTCTTTGATGTGTATTAGATGATTAGACCTATAATTTTTATTTCTTGCCCAAGTTAATAAGTTTTTTTATGATATATGTCTCATCCGAAATAACATCATTTTGTGCCATTAGGTGAGATGGCTGCTCTGCCTTCCACCCCATTCATCCTTAGAATGGAGGGGGGAGGTAAGTTAACCACAGTATCTTTTGCCAAAACCCAGTGGCATCATCATAGGTCTTTAAGTACTAGATTCTATAACTGATTTAATGCCAAATTATGGTTTTCAGTGCTTAGCTTCTTTCCAGTTCCTGATTGTGACCCTGGATTCACTCGATTCTCTCCTCACTCCCTGAATTTATATCCCTAATTCCAGAGGCTGTGTCATTGGACCTACCTTCCATTTTAATGTTCCTGCTCTGAATTTTGGTGATGTTTCCTTTGGTGAGTATCTTTTCATTTTAAATTAGAAATTGGGTGGAATTACTTTTCTGTCTAGGTGGGAGGAGGGAGGTTTGCAAAAAACTTCTCACTGTTTTTATTGGCAATGTTAAGAGGGTCTAGAATTGTTCTTTCCTTCCTCTGTGGCAGTGGCATTTCAGTACCATTTTCTAGTTTATATGTGAAAGTTGTAACTGTGTCCTGGGCACAAATAGCTGTCAGGCCGTGGCTGTCTCCCCCTCTTCCAGCAGTGAAACAACAGAGAGACTTACGCTTCACTCTACTCTCTGAACATTCTGGACATTCTACTTATATGCAGATTATTTGCCAGTCTGGCTGCAGAGAGATGAAAAGAAATTAGCATCTCTGACCAAAGGGTTATTAATTAAGGTAGTTTTCAAATTTAAAGTGAACTCAGTGGTAGGTTGATTCAGGTGTTCTGTCACTCCAAATTGAAGGCTCTGCTACATTTTTACATTGTCTTCTTACTCATTTACTTCCCTGAGCCAGCTTCCCCATGCTTGGTAAAGTAGAGGGTCAGCAAAAATAGAAGGACCCTCAATGAGATAAACTGATACAGTGGCTGCAACAATGGACTCAAACATAGCAATGATTGTGAGGATGGCACAGGACAGGGCAGTGTTTCTTTCTGTTGTACATATGATGAGTCGGAACCGACTCGACGACACCTAACAAGAAGCTTCCCCAATAATAAAAATGATAACAACAGTAGCAGCAGTAGCTGCAGAAGCTCCCATTTTGTTCCAGTCACTGCTAAATGCATTACAACATTTAAACTTTTTAGCAATCCTATGAGGTAGGTACTATTTCATATCCCATTTTAGAGATGGGAGAACTGGGCCTTGGAACAGTTAAATAACTAAGTTTACAGGATCACACCATCTTTTAACAAAATTGTAATTTTTCTTTTGCAGCCTTATGGTCTTTAGCCACCAATTTTTTAAAGAAGTTTCCTAGGGGACTTTCTAGATCAGGTGAACATATACATATTGAATGAGAATTAAACCTCTTTGGAAGGTTTTGTCTTTTAAATTACTATGTAAAGTATTAGGAGAAGTGTGAAGGTGCTTCTGTCCAAATGTGTTATTAATTATTCCAAGAAAAGGCAAATAAGTGCTGACTTTGTATCTACTAGATGTTAAAGAGAGCAGCATGTAAGTTTACAACTGTAAAGCACTTGCTTTCAGGTGGAACTGTAGATAGAATAGTATTAGGATTTGGTGCAACCCGAAACCTAGGAAAAGCATTCTTATTAATGATCTTTCAGTCTTTAGCAAACCAATATCCCTTCCCTTTAGGCTTCTTGACAACATGGGGTGTTCCATGTACTGGTAAAAGGAATTTTTCCAGACAGGAAGTTATAATTGACTTTATTCTATGAAAAACTTCTGGCTTCAAGGAAGTAGTCTGGGCAATGGTTTGGAAGATACGGTCTGAGTCTTTGATCCATTCCCATAGTATACCTTACATTAGTAGAGAATTTAGCCCATAAATGGTCAGATAAAATTAGGGTAAGGGATCTACAGTTTCAAGAGTCATTGTTGGGCAAGTTCAGAAAAGTCAAATGTAGCAAGTACATTATTATGAAACTGACTTTTTACCAGTTCCTCTGAAATTTCCAAGAATGACCCTTCAAGAGCACTTACTCCGACAGTTTCTTTTCCTTGAAAGGTTTCTGCCAAGTAGGATAAAGCACTTGTCACTGCGTCGACTCCAACTCATTGCAACTACATGTATGTCAGAGTAGAACTGTGCTGTTTTTTGGAAGTAGATCGCCAGGCCTTTTTTCTGAGGTACCTCTGGGTAGATTTGAACCTCCAGCCTTTCAGTTAGCAAGTGAATGCATTAACTGTTTGCACCACCCAGGGAGTCCACCAAGTAGGACGGCAGGCATGATATCACAAAGGAAACATGAACATGTTTCTTCTATTAGTCCTAATGTATGGACAAAGGCTCAGACATGGGGAGGAAAGCAGACTGATTCAAAATACCCACTGAAGTAACATAGTAATGACTTTGAGAGACTGATTATATTTCAGTGCAACAGGGCTCAAGGAAGAAAGAGTGGTGCTTGCATGCAGTAGAAATATTCATTTTTGTCTTCCTATGGTTATAGATAATTCTTGTTCTTGAAAGTGGTAGCATATAAAATGACCACATAGGTACCCCAAAAATAGAACTGAGTGTAGTGCTTGCCAGGCAAGGAAGATCCACATGTCTTAAGAAAGGAACATGAGTCTCAGCTAACTGAATGTAAGAGGGCTAGATATAACACGAAAAAGCAGCTTTGTCTAAGTGAGGTAAAAGTCTGTGTGTTGGTGTCTGGCTGGTTCAAAGGCAGATTGTAAAGTCGCCCCTGGGAGAGGCTATTACTCAATTTTGCATCATTGACCCTGAGAGCATGATCTTCAGGCAGGTCCGGGATGAGTTATATAATGTCTTGGCAGACTCTGGGTCATACAGCGGACAAAGCCATGCAAGCGTCTTCTTTCACACATTGGCAAATAAAAAGAGCAAGCATGATTCCATTTTTTGGAAAAAAAAAAATCTCTATTTTCATGCAAAAAAAAAATGCAGAATATACTTGTGGAAGGCTACTCAGCAAACTGATAACAAAGGATACCTCTTGACAGTTCAGGGGTTGGTTTTGTATCTACTGTTTGACCTGTCTCATAATAAATGCGTGATAAATATTTATTGAATGAATGAATGAAAATGTATTTACTGACTGTGTGATTGAAAACAATATTTAGCGTGAGTTGGAATTAAGGAAATAGTGATGAACTGCATAAACAATTCATTCAAGAGGTTTCGTAGTTGCTAGGGGAGGTAGTATAGGAGGCTCTGGGGGTGCAAATGGTTAAATGCTTGACTACTAACTAGCTAAAAGGTTCTAATCCACCCAGAGGCACCTCGGAAGACAGGCCTGGTGATCTGCTTCCAAAAGATCATAGCCTTGAAAACCCTATAGAGCAGTTCTACTCTGCATACATGGGGTCACCATGAGTTGGAATTGACTAGACAGCAACTAACTACAACAGGGGAGGTCCTAGGGTCAAGGGATGAGAATATTGTGGGTCTTTTATCTCTCACTTCCTATTTTGTTTTCTAGGGTTTCCTCACACCTTGATTTGTTCCCTCAATAATACCTCCTTGGTCCCCATGACCTTCAAACTGCGTGTCCCGGGGGATGGCCTTGGAAATAAAAGCATTTCAACTTGCGAGCAGAATTCAGACAATAAAAAAACATCTTGGAACGAGGAAGAAATACCAGCAGTGAAACCAAGAGAATTCACCATCACACCTAGCTGTGGCACCATTCGCCCCCAGGGATTTGCTGCAATTCGGGTAAAGTTCAGAAACCCCCAGCACACATGACCAAGCTCTTGAACTCCCAAATAACTATTTGGACCATATCTAGGGTTTCCTCTGTTGTGCTCAATGTCATGGGAAGGGAGTGCCTGATAACTGATGTAGAAAAGGAAAAGTAGACCTATAAAATTAAATAAATGAGGCAGCAAAACAACCCAGATACAAATATGTTGGGCAAACAAATTCATACTGCTCCAGTGGATTTACGTCAATCTAGATGCCTTGCTTTCACCAGAATATGGATTCTACTTATTTCTAGTGAAACCACTGCTCTATACCAACATACACCCGTCAGTCAGTACTAATATAGAAAGATGTAAGAACTCATTGAGAATTAGGTTCTCCTTTCCTTCAGACTCAAAAACTTTATACCAATCAATGTCCAGATTTATGCCACAGATGAAATCTGGTTTATTCAGATTTTTAATGTGAGTCTGGGCTTCAAGGCCAACACAAATGTGATGTTGCTAACAGCGATTTATATTTAGGTGTACAGGAATAGTAGTGAGGAGGCTGTTCATTCACCCTTCTGTGCTCTGTCTGAAATCAGGGCAGGGGTGCTGTAGCTATGGCCTGGTGGTGACCCCAGCAAAATAATTTCCCAGTTAATTCAGTAAGGTTTTAGCTGTCTCCCTTCACTTATTTTTGCTTCTTCTAGTAGCTAGGTCTAGCAATATTGAAGGCTACAGTAAATTGAACCAATTTTGTACCCTCTGGAAAAGAAAAGGAGCCCTGGTAGCTCAGTGATTAAGAGCTCAGCTGCCAACCAAGAGGTCAGCGATTCGAATCCACCAGCTGCTCCTTGGAAACTCTATGGGGCAGTTCTGCTCTGTTCTATAGGGTCGCTATGAGTCAGAATCGCAATGCAATGGCAACAGGTTTGGTTTTGGTTTTCTTTTGTTTTTTGGTTTGGGAAAGAAAAAACAAAAAAAGAGTTCATAGCTAAGGCTGATAATTTTCTCTTTAGTCATTATCATTGAATAGTTATCTGACTATTGTTTTATCCCCAGAATTTATTTTAAATGTGTCATAACATCTCACCATGAATCTACTCATCCTAACTCCCTCTGGGTGTTCTCCGCTCTTCCATGGGCTTCTCCACAGGTCCAGTGAGGTTTGATATTATATATCATTATAACTTCCCAAAGTTGCTAAGTGTGACTTTCATGGTGAGAAGAGCTTCTGCAATGGAATTATTATTTTTTTACTTAGTAATATTCAGCCTTTATGTTACCTAGTTTTCCTTTTCTTTTTTTGCCTCTCCCAAATAGCACAGGAAGATTTATAGAAGACATAGCATCTCTCTAGCAGCTTTTGGCCAGAACCTCTTGCTTTTCTGCCTTCTAAACATAGAAAGAAATATGAACAACAAGAGGTTACAGGTGTATTGGGAATCTCTGTACGCTGGCGCAGGAGCTTCTCTCCAAATCTAACAAGTTTTCTTTCCAGATCAATGATTCCATCTTCACTTTATTTTTCCTTTATATTCAGAAAAGCTTTCTCCAAGCTTCTGCTTTCCCTCCTGATCTGTACTTTAACCAGATCTATGTTGACTCAGGTTTGCATCCAGTGATTCCCTTTGCAACCTGAAAAAATTTTAATTAGTATCCGATACATAATTTATAGACAGAAAAGCCTTAACCCATGCCAGAAGCTGTTTTCTGGAATTACAAGTATCTCCTCCAGTACAAATCATTTTAAAGCAATTAAAAATTGTAACAAGGCTTTCAAAAGCCTAAATGTAAAGTTTCACAACAGCAAATAAAAACTATGTTCTGGTCAGATATTGCCTTAGACAGACCTTTCTTTGGAGCTTACCATTCTCGATTCTAATAATGAACATTTGGGGTCAGGGTTAGATTTTGAGTAAAACAAAGGCTATGTAATTGATCTCCTAGTCCTTCTATTCAATTTTCTGAAAGTCAAGTGGTTATGTTCTTTTATTTTTCTATAAGATAAATTTAGCGATAGTTTTTATCAGCATATTGAATGTTCTAATTCACATAATACAAAGATGTTAGGAAACAATATAAATTGCAGTTATTGAAATTGGTTTGCTATTGCGTTTTTCCCTTCATGAAGGTATCTGGCTTCTTTGATACAACCTCCCCAGAAATGAGCAAGCCTATTGTACTAAAAGCTATTTCGTTTCTAAACTGGCCTTTAAAGAAACTCAGCATGCCCTGACCCCGAAATGTAACTTGTTCAGCTAACAATGTAAAATGCTGTATGTCCAATAGAGCACTTAGAAATCACACTGATCTGTGTAGTCCTTCCCCTGGTTCCTTTCTCTTCTGTGTACAAGAGAGAGCTGGCCTTTTTAGATGAGCAACTTTTCACCCTTTTTTTTTCTTTTCCAGGTGACCTTATGCTCCAACACTGTGCAGAAATATGAACTGGCCCTGGTGGTAGACGTGGAGGGCATTGGAGAAGAGGTGCTGGCGCTCTTAATTACAGCAAGGTATCAGACTCACCTGCTTTCTCTCTTCTGGAGTCTCGGAGCCACCAGTAATGGGCTGCCTCTCCATAAGGCAGCAGCCTACCAACCAGTTCACATTAGATTTGTTCTGCATTCTTGGAAACAGAAGCTGAATCTGATAATGAAATGACAAAGCTTTAAAACAGCAAGCGTTACTAAAGCACTTTTGGTAGAGATAAGAGAAGGGGTGTATGTTTTGTTTTTGTTTTCGTTTTTGTACTTTAGATGAAAGTTTACAGAGCAAGTTAGTTTCTCATTAAATAATTAATACACGTATTGTTTTGTGACATTGGTTGCCAACCCCACGACATGTCAACACTCCCATCTTCTCAACCTTGGGTTCCCCATTGCCAGCTTTCCTGTCCCCTCCTGCCTTCTCATCCTTGCCCCTGGGCTGGTGTGCCCACTTAGTCTCATTTTATTTTATGGGCCTGTCTAATCTTTGGCTGAAGGGTAAACCTTAGGAGCAACTTCAGTACTGAGTTAAAAGGGTATCCAGGGGCCATACTCTCAGGGTTTCTCCAGTCTGTCAGACCAGGAAGTCTGGTCTTTTTTTTGGAGTTAAAATTTTGTTCTACATTTTTCTCTAGCTCTGTCCAGGACCCTCTATTGTGATCCTTGTGAGAGCAGTCGGTGGTGGTAGTCTGGCATCACCTAGTTGTAATGGACTCAGTCTGGTGGAGGCTGTGGTAGTTGTGGTCTATTAGTCTTTTGGACTAATCTTTCCCTTGTGTCTTTGGTTTTCTTCATTCTCCCTTGCTCCAGACAAGGTGGGACCAGTAAGGTGTCTTAGATGGCTGCTTACAAGCTTTTAAGACCCCAAATGCTACTCACCAAAGTAGGATTTTCTTTCTAAAGTATGTTATGCCAGTTGAGCTAGATGTCCGCCAAGACCGTGGTCCCCAGCCCTCAGCCCAATAGTTCGGTCCTTCGGGAAGTCTGGGTGTGTCTATGAAGCTTCCATGACCTTCCCTTGGTCAAGTTGTGCTAACTTCCCCAGTATTGTGTACTGTCTTATTCTTCACCAGGGATGTATGTGTTTTGCAGAGTGTTAAGAATAATAGTGCTCTTTAATGAGTCTAACTTTCAGAGTATGTAACAGAAAAGTTTTAGCAGGAAGAGGTAAGCAGTTGCAGGTTCTTATTTTGATCTTTAAATATAGTACCCCAGAGTCATGCAGCAGGGAGATGTAGTACGTTCTCAGTCCCTATCGGGGATGATCTGTTAGCAAAAGATCCTGCTCCCAGATGCTGTCACTATGACTTGAATTGCAGGAAGTGAGTGGGCCCCCAAAATGAGGCTCATCTCTAACAATGTAAACTCCTCAGAACCATCACCATTTCTCTTTTTTTTTATAGAGCTAGCAACGGACTTGTTAAAGAGTCAGATTAAAACCATGGCTCTGTCGTTTATTGACTGTGTCTCCCTGACTAAGTTAAAGAGGCTTTCTAAGGATGGTGATGAGGGTGGTGGTATTATCTACTGATGGTAACAGTGATCCTAAATAACATCCTGGGGCCACACTCTTCCAAGCAGACAATGTCCATATCTGGACTGTAGAGTGTGTATATGAAAATTCTGTCTATGGGACACAGGGAAAATGACAGTAAAATTCTGATAATGCTAATATGCCAATCCTTAGAATTTAGGTCTCCCATGAATCTCATGAAGATGTACCTTAAAGAAGGTACTGATGTGCTGGTTGGTAGGGAGATAATAGCTAGTACCATTTCATGTGCCTTAGGCTTGGATGAGGTCAGATAGCAGCCCTAAAAGATCTTTGATTAGGTTCCCTTTACCCAGAGGGAACCCCAGTGACTTGCCACTTAGTATTACTACCAAAGACCTCACTGATTTGTGTGTGTGCGTGTGTGTGTTTAAAAATAGCAAAAACTCTTTCATCTGGTTCTCTCCATACCCAAGTTTGCCTTTTTGTTTAGTCTTTCATTCTTTTTTCCATGTGAGTTTATTCTCGTATTTTTTGGGTCTTTCCCCCTGCAGCTATCAATTGGAAATCCTGAATTTAAAAAAAAAAAATAGGTTTTTAGAGTCTGTGAGTTTCCTACGAACATATACCCTGTGACCCAAATCAAATACTATAAACCCTCTCAGGCACAGCATTTTTGGGCAGTAAAAGGGTAGCTTTAAGAAAGTTATTGGGTCAACCAACAACTTTCATTCTAGCTGAAAGTAGACACTTCAACCCATGCTAAATGGGAAATGCAAACTTTGGGGTTGAAAAGAGACTCTTTCATGTCATTACTTTTGATGTAATCTGGAGGAACTGCTTGCTGACTCTCAGTAGAAGAGTAGCTTTCAGAATTTGCATCCTAAAGTAGCTCTCCTGAAAGAGTGAGCAGTGGCAGCTTGCTGTGCCCCTTACTAGACTGCTTCCTACTGAGCACTTATACGTTGCTGTACTACACCCTTTCTTTACGTTATCTCCTGTATTTCCCATGACAACCCTAAGGGTGTTATTACCTTCATTTTGCATATGAGGAAAATGGAACTCAAAGAGGGAAAGTAACTTGTCCAAGGTCACACAGGTTATACTTAGTAACACCAGCATTTGAACCTGGCTCTGTCTAGTTGAAAAGTCAGTGCTTTTAACCATTGCACATTGTATCATGACAATGTAGGAGGGCAGGTTACACATTGAGAGTCACAGCCACGAAATAAAACCGAAGTCACCAATAATAAACCTGCTTTAAACACAGGGATTCATTTGTTCCCTTCCCTGTCCTCCCATAGTACCCCCTCAGTATTAAGAGCCACTGTCACAGTGCCAGTTCTGGGGTGAGCAGCTGCCTATGTCTGTTCATCCAAGACAGCTGTTCTGCATAGGAATTAGAATCATTACCATTATTTAGATGGTGTGAGCTATTGCTAGTCCTTGGGGGTCTTTCTGAGTGGTCCAAAGTGGCATAGCTACTTAGGACCCCATGCTGGTGGCACTGGCCCTGTTTGACATGGGAACAGATCCACTACCCTAAGGAACTTGCACCATGGGGACCCCTTGCCAAAGGAAGGCCAAATACAAAAACAACAACAACAATGGAAATATTAGTCATTACCCACAGAAGACAGCTGTTTAAGGAGTCTTGCTTCTAGTCCTTTTTTTTTTTTTATTAAAGAGTGGTGACTGGGGGCTAAGGGAGAGGGATGACAGGGGAGAAGATTTGAAAATATTAATGTAGTTATTAGAGAAAAACGACTATATGACAATGATAAATGTGTTTAATTTGGGACTCTGCGATCTCTATATGTAAACAAGCTCTCTATCCTTTTGAATTGTTAAATGGGCTCCTTCAAGCAGGTGTGTTGTACCTACCCTCCGTCTGGTTAATACAGAGGTGGACTTTGGGCGCTGCTTCCTGAAGTACCCATATGAGAAAACGCTTCAGCTTGTCAATAATGATGACCTCCCAGGAAGCTACGAAGTTCTGCCTCAGGTAAGTTACTTTATCTTTTGTCAGGGTTAATTTTTCAACAGTTGGAGTCACTTGATGAGAAAGAGAAATTCTCCTAAAGAGCCATATTCCTGAACACATGACCTTATGTGATTCTGCTTTTTAACCCTCGGATAGTCTTGGGATGTTATACAACCACAGCTGGATTGCCATCTGCATGCATGAGCAACTGCCAACAGTTGTTCATTTCCGAGGGAAATTGCCCTTGATAAAGAAGCAAAAGGGTTGATTAAGCCAACATCTAAAAGTTACACCTGCAGATAATTGCCTGGGAGTTAACCGTGCATGGAGAATGAGGTAGAGCTAGGAGTATTCACTTATGTCCACAGCTGTGACTTGAACAGCATCACTGAGATACAGTGATGCAATATTTATCAATGGACTTGTGGGACCAGAAGGCTAGAAGAATGAGGAAAGAGGAATTTTACCTTAATGTTTTATGAAATTTGTCTGTATGCCACAACACCTAGCTAGTTAGGGAGACTAAAAAGTTAAGCAAGTATAGATGAAAGATTCAAAAAGATCTGTACAGATGAGAGTAATGGAAGTTACTAATGAGATGCAGTTTACCAAGAATGTATTTTGGTTTAAAACTCAGTTATAAGTGCAGTACTCTAACAAAAATTCATTCCATAAAATCAAATGGAGGTTTTATGTGGCTACAAGTTCAATATGAGTTAAAAGAGCAGTACAGGGGCCCCAGGAGGCCACAGAACAGATATAGGTTCAACTAAAGTAAGGACATAACGACCAGTCAAAGCACAGCCAGAACTTTGTCTTCAGATCTTGTCATTGTGCTTTTCGTTTTAAATGAGAACTTGACAAAAATGAATCATGTTTAGGGTAACCAGAACGGTGATCCGTTTATCCGGAAATTCAAGTCACATGAGGAGCAAATGCAAACCCCACCCCCTGTGGGATCATTATTGTTGTTGTTGTTGTTGTTGCATAAAAGCTAGTAATATGCTGTAGAACAGGGTGCTGAGGGGCACATGTTGGTAAGTACTGAACTATTCATTCATTCATTCCCCCGTTTAAAAAGCATGTATTTATATATGTACATGAATGTTCATAACAGCACTATTCACAATAGCCAAAGATGGAAACAACCTTGATGTTCATCTGCTGATGAATGGATAATCAAAATGTGGTATATCCATACAATGAAATATTATTTGGCCATAAAAAGGAATGAAATACTGATACAACATGGATGAACCTTGAAAATATTATGCTAAGTGAAAAAAGCCAGTCATAAAAGACCATATAGTGTATGATTCCATTTATATGAAATATCTGGAATAGTTAAATCCGTAGCAAGAATGCAGATTGGTGGTTGCCAGGGGCTGGGGGGAGGGAGGAATACAGAGAAACTGCTTAATAGGTATTAGATTTCCTTTTGGGGTGATAATGTTCCAGAACTAGACAGAGGTAGAAGTTGCACAACACTGTGAATGTGCTAAGTACCACTGAATTATTCACTTTAAAATGGTTGATTTTATGTTAGATGACTCTCATCTCAATTAAAAAAATGTATTCAGCATCTACTTTGGGCCAGGAAGTGGGCATGTAGAGAGGAGAGGCCCAGTCATGCCCCAAGAAGTTTACAGTGCCTGGAAGATAGACAAATAGACAGTTGCAATGCTGCACAGTGCGTGCTGTGGAAAAGGACTGCATGGGATGCTCCCTGGGGACAGAGGAAAAGCCCCCACCCCAGAGCCCTGGAGATACCTGGGTGGGAGCAGGGTAATTGAAGATGAGTGTGCCAGGTAGGCTGAAAGGAAACAGCGTTCCAGGAAGGGTAACCACATGTGTAAAGGGTTGGAGGTGGGAAGCAGTGTAATGTGTTCAGGAAATACCGGGCCTCTATTGATGGAAGGTTAAGGAATGGGGGCGGGGGAAGAGGTGGGAATAAAGTGTGAAGGAATTCCGTAGTGGGAAGCTATTGTCTTGAACTAATTCATGTTGTGGATACTTTATACATGTTGCTATTTTGTGAACTTTAGGTTTGGGACCTTATGCACTCTCCATTTAATCAAACTTTCTTCTGGCTGAATTGGAGTGCTCATCCCCATTTTCTTGTTTGAACAGTGATGCCTTTCTAAAGAGCCTCCTTAGACTCAGGACGTTTGCTTCAAAATAACTTAATGTATTTATTTCATACCATGCCTTGGGCTTGATTATCCCTTTGGATTTTCTCTTCCACCAGGTATATGAGGATGTACCTGCTGTTCTTCTTTCAAGCCCCAGCCCCTGTGGGGTCATCCCTCCCCACAGCATTGTGGACATACCTCTGGCCCTGGAGACCCAGGTCACTGGAGAATACAAGTCCATAGTCTACATCTCCACCTTTGGGAGCCAGGACCCTCCTATGGTGAGAGCCAGGTTTACAGAATTGCAGTTGAAATTGCTGTCCTTCTTGTGAAACATATCAAGCTTCTTCATTTAAGGCACATGTCATATTTGCACATCCTCCAGTTTGTAGTTCCAGTTTTACATTTTCATTCTGCAATGGTCAAATACTAATGCAGTGTTATTTAGGCAATCGATTTGCTGATACATATGAAAGTAGAGATGTTTTATAGCAATTTTTCTTAAACTTAGTTGAGTATCAGTTGTATCCCCTCTGAGGGGAAGGGACAAGCCCATCTGTTTTTTTTTAAGCAATCTCCTTGGGTGTTTCTGGTACAAAACTGGGTTTGGTGTCCCTAGTTTGTAGCATGTGGTCTGTCAAATCTGTTTCACATGACTGCTCACCAGGTCTCTTTTTCTGTATACTGACTGGACTTATAGCCTAAATTAACCTACTTAAGCTATTAGGAGAAATAGTCTCTCTCCAAGTGAACTAAGAGGGATCATGGAAGGCTCTCTGCAGCTTGAGCTGGATTGAAGAATGAATCTGGAATACTGCAGGAGTTTGCCCAAGAATGTATGTATCTCTAGACCTTTGGTTTACTTGGAAGCAGGGTGATGACGGCTCATATTTGCTTGAATTTATTGATTTTTTAGAGAGTTTAATAAACTGGTATCTTCATTTATTTCTGCTCTGATCTTTATTATTTCCTTTTTTCTAGTGGCTGTGGACTTTTTTGCTGTTCTCTTTCTGTTTGTTGGAGTTCTGTAGTTAGTGTTTTGATTTTGTCCCTTTCTTCTTTTTTGATGTGTGTATCTATTGCTATAAATTGTCCTCTGAGGACTGCCTTTGCTGTGTCCCAAAGGTTTTGCTGTGATGTGTTTTCATTCTCATTTGGTTCTAGGAATTTTCTGATTCCATCTCTTGTAAGCAGGGTGTTATTCAGTTTACATGTAACTGATTTTTTTTTCCTTGCTTTTCCTGCTGTTAATTTCTACCATGATGGCTTTGTGGTCAGAGAAGATACCTTGTATTATCTCAGCGTTTTGGATCTTGTTGAGGATTGCTCTGTGGTCAAAGATGTGGTCTGTTCTAGAGAATATTCCATGTGCATTGGAAAAGAATGTGTACTTTGCAGCTGTTGTGTAGAGTGTTCTATATATGTCTATGAGGTCAAGTTGGCTGATTTTGCCCTTTAGGTCTTCTGTATCTTTGTTGAGTTTTTTTCTAGATGTTCTATTGAAGTCTCCTACTATTATTGTGAAATTGTCAATTTCTCTTTTCAGTGCTGTTAAAGAGTTTGTTTTACATATTTTGGAGCCCTGTCATTGGGTGTGTAGATATTTATTATGATTATGTCTTCGTGATGGATCATCCCCTTAATCATGATTTAGTGTCCTTCTTTGTCTTTTATGGTGGATTTTGTTTTAAAGTCTGTTTTATCTGAGATTAGTATTGCCACTCCTGTGCTTTTTTGGTAGCTATTTGCTTGGTATATTTTTTCCCATCTTTTGATTTTTTAATAAATTTACGTCTTTGTTTCTAAGGTGTGTCTCTTGTAGACAGCGTATTGATGGATGCTGTTTTTTCATTCATTCTGTCACTCTCCATCTCTTTATGGGTGCATTTAGGCCATTTACATTCAGTGTAATTATTGATAGGTGTGAGTTTATTGCTGTCATTTGGTAGTGCTTTTTTTTGTGGTGCTGGCACTTTCTTTGTTCCTCTAGCTCTCCTGTGCTGAATTCCTTTTGTTTGTGGATTTTTTTTTTCATTTCTTTTGTTTTTGTAGGTTTTGTTTTTACTGAGACTTTATGTTTTTCTTCTTTATTTTGATGAGTAGGTTTGTTAATTTTCTATGTGTTTACCTTGAAATTTACCCTTATCTTCCTAGATTTGAACCAGTCTATTATTACTTGGTATCTCCTTGCCTTCCTCTCTGTTAGAAGGTTCTCTACCTACACCGTTTCTTCCCTCTTTTAGTGTTCTGATGCTGTTGTCATCTACAGATTAACCTCTCTGGTTCCCTATCGTAATTCTTTTGGTTTTGCATCGTCCTTAAGAGTTCATTTCCTAGGTTGGTATCTGGCTAGTACAATCCTGTGTCCTATATTCAGCCTGTGGTCTGATGTTGTCTATTCTCAGACCGAAGGACTCCGTTTAATTATTCTGGTAAGTTTGGTTTGGTTTTTACATAGTCCCTTAATTTCTGTTTATCTGGAAATGACCTAATTTCACCATCATATTTGAACAAGAGTTTTGCAGGATATGTTATTCTTAGCTGACAATTTTTTTCTTTCAAGGTTTTATATATGTCATCCCATTGTTTTCTTGCCTGCGTGGTTTCTGCCGAATAATCCGAGCTTAGTCTTATTGTTTCTCCTCTATATATGACTTTTTGTTTTTCTCGAGCTGCTCTCAGGATTCTTTGTCTTTGGTTTCATCAAGCATGATTATGATATGCCTTGGTGATTTTCTTTTGGGGTCTATGCTGTATGGGTTTCATTGAGCTTCTTGGATGGTCAGCTTTTCATCTTTCATGATATTGGGGAAGTTTTCTGTCAGCGGTTCTTCAGTGATCCTCTCTGTGTTTTCTGTTCTCTCCCCCTGTTCTGGAACTCTGATCACTGACAGATTTTTGCTTTTGATTGTATCCCACATAATTCACAGGGTTTCCTCAGTTTTCTTTGTTCTTTTTTTTTTGAGTTTTCCTCAAACAGAGTTGTATCCAAGTGTTTGTCTTCAATTCCACTGATCCTGTCTTCCATTGTTTCAAACCTGCTCCTCAGCCCTTCTATGGCACTGTCCACTTCTGAAATCTTGTTGTTTATCTTTTGGATTTCTAATTGTTGTTTTTTTATGATTTCTTGTTGTGGATTTATTTGAGCATTTTGCTCCTGTATTATTTTCTTGAATTCTTCCTTTTTCTTCTCTGTATTTTCCATGAATTTGTCTCCCTTTCCATGAATTTGTCTATTTTTTCCTCAATTTTGTCAGCTTTTCACTTCAACACTTGGATAATTCTGAATATTAGAGATTTGAATTCCCTATCAGATAGTTCTAGTGCCTTTTCTGCTACTGAGAAGTCATCTGATGTTTTATTTTGGACACTTACTGGAACCATCCTGTCCTGTTTTTATATGTGTTTTGATATTCTCTGCTCTCTTCGATGCATTCGGTAGTTATTTTCCTCGTTTATGGATTGTAGATTTGTTTATTTCCTCCTGCTTTTTTGTTTTATTTGGTTATGTCTGAGCAGGTGGGCTGTGCCTTCTTTGTTGTTTGCTCATCTGTGAGAATGATACTTTTCACCCCCTTCTCCAATGGGCATGGTCAGTCACTCACATATTGTACAGCAGAGCAGGTCAAGCTGCAGAGGAGTTGGTGGGTTGGGTTGTTTGTGGCACATACTAGGGCCGACAGGATGGACTGGGAATCAGTGTAGGGTAGGTTCTGGTAGGCTGTGCCTGTGCTGCTTGGGAGTGTGATGTTCAGCACATGGTGCAGGTAGGCAGGAAGGAGGGGGGATATTGTGATGTGTTGAACTAAGATGGGTATGGGAAAGAGGAGAGAGGAACAGGAGCCAAAAATATACACACAAACAAAAAACACATCTAACTCTCCAGTGCTAGTCGTTAACCCTGTGTAAGTGTGCTTGAGGCTGGAATACCATGAAGGATCCAGGGGACCGAGATTCTGTTTATCCCTCAGTGCATGGCTGTGGGCTGACTTGTGAAAGCTGCCCATCCTCCATGGGGAGGAAGTCCAGCTGAATGGACCATAGGTGTGACCCAGCCTCCCTCAGTACCAGTGAGAAGGAATGTCAGTTCGAATGGTCACATTTTATGTCTTGGCTTTTTATTAAAGGAGTGGCTAGAAATATTTGTTCTAATTGATTTGAAAGGCCAGCCATTTTCATCTACTCCTGTGTTCTTTCTCTCTTGTGGAATGCAGGCATGTCACTTAAAGAGCATCGGAGAAGGCCCAGTTATTTACGTACATCCCACTAAAATTGATTTTGGCAATATCTACGTCCTAAAAGACTTCTCCAGGGTTCTCAATCTGTCCAACCAGTCCTTCATTCCTGCATTATTTCAGGCACACATGGTGAGTAGGTTGTGGAAATGCCATCTGATGAAAACACAGCTTTGGAATATCTTTTATAGGCAGTGGGCCTATTTTTACAACATGTCGTTGAAAATGACCACTGGAAGCAGAGATTTATGTGGTCAAACTGCACTAAACCATGTCATCCCCACCTGCAGTTTCTCTTTATTAGAATTGTCTTAGTGATTAAGAAACACAATGTGCATGTCTTTTTGTAAACAAGTAAATAAACTTAATATAATCCCAGTTTGGGAAGCTGTTCCAGAGGTCAGCGAGATCTGCTTACTGAACTCTACCTAAGCCCAGGACCTCCCTCCAAAAATACTTATTAAATGTCTCTGTAACCGAAAGCACTTTCTTATATTTAATTTTAATCCCTCTGGCTACAAATGTGTTAGTATGTTTATTCTATTTGTATTCTTTCTTCTTTCTAGGAATATTTTAGTTTATAAGGATTTGTGAAATACAACAGGATAGTATTCACCCCAAAAAAGTAGAAATGAAAGAAAACAGCAAAGCAAAGATAGATATAAATGGTGCCAGAAATGAGTGTAAGAGTGTATGTCACAATGACATTTACACCTACTAGAGTGCTATAACCTAACTTTTTTCCATAAGATTAGAGATAATTTTGTTTTTTTACAGAATTTAGGAATTTCTAATCTAGTAATTTGGAGCCCTGGTGGCACAGTGGTTAAGAGCTATGCTGCTGACCAAAAGATCGGCAGTTTGAATCTACCAGCCACTCCTTGGAAACCCTATGGGGCAGTTCTACTCTGTCCTACATAGGATTGCTGTGAGTAAAAATCGACCCAACGGCGATGGGTTTGTTTTAAATCTAGTAATTGAAAGTGTTCTTGATTTTAGCAGTAATTTCTAAATATGAATATAAAAGTTTAAATAGTATAGCCCTCCTCCTATCCCCAAATTATTGGTGTTTAAATAAGAGCTAACATTTAGTTTCACCACTTGTCAGATATCTCTGGAGAATAAAATATTAGTAATTTTATAACAGTCAGTTTCAGAAGAAACGGTACCAGAGTTTCCTACTGACTTGTGAAGGCTCCTCAGAGAGTCATTGGTCCTAATTAGTAGCCATTTATCATTATCATTATCATTATTGATTTTTTCATTATATTTATTGTCACTCCTTATAAAGACAGCCATTTCCATGTACAGTTACTGCTCTTTTTAACATAAGGTTCTGACACAAACCCAGTGCTTTGTGGCCCTTGCGTAAAGAGTAATGTTTAATAGTGTTTAAAGAAAAACCCTATAGAAAAGATGCTTACACTAGTCTTTATCCACTTGATTAGTTAATGTGTTTAGTAGAAAGCATGATATAGTGCTTAGGAAGTTTTTTTCATGGTCTGGTTTTTTATGTGCAGAGTTGATGGTTGGAGAGGAAAAGGGTCAGGGGTCTGTCCAGAACACTGAGGGGTTGACATGGGAGGGTCTTAGTGGTTACAGAGGAAGGAGATGGTGGAGACTGAAGGTGAAGACCTTAAGAAAGCTTAAACGCAAATACAGCAACTATTCCCTCTGTACAGCCCTCCTTTCCTTCTCAGATATCTCCAGCTTTCACTTTTATGGTAACTTCCAGTGATGTTTTTAGAAATAAAAGCATATCAAAGGTCTGTTGTTTGTTATTAATATACTGAATGACCCAACTGGTTTGTTAATATGGGACTTTTCATTTTCCACAAAGGTTTTATGATCCTAACTTTTGATTCTTTAATGCCATCTTAAATCAATGCACTCCAGTTCCAGTGAACCAAAGTGTGATATCAGTGATCTGCTGTAGAATTTTTTTCCCTCTCAAACCTCTCTTGGAAGACATGATTATTGAGTTGATTGCCCTTATAGCATAAAAGTAGGGGCCCAAAAGTTTGATGGTTTGAACCCACCAGCTGCTGCACAGGAGGAAGATGTGGCAGTCTGCTTCCGTAAAGATTTACAACCTTGGAAACCCGATGGGGCAGTTCTACTCTGCCCTGTAGGGTCCCTATGAGTTGAAATGGACTCGATGGCAACAGTTTTTTTTTTTTTTTTTTTAATAGCTTGAAAATAGTCTCAACTGTAGTTTTCTTAGGTGAAAATTAAACTCATTCCATATTTCAGCTGGAATTTTTGTTGGATTTCATGGTATATGTTATACATGTTAGTATTATAGAAATTAAAGCTGACTTAGAAATTAACTACGGTGGGAAGATAGTGAGATACCATTTACTGAATTTCAACTTGATGTGCAGTACCGAACCTTCAAATTCATTCTCACAGAAATTCCTAAGCATTAGAGGAGAGTTTCAATTCATTGTTGTTTGCTTCCTATCCAAGCCTAGAGCTCAATACCCAGGTTAGTGGCAATGAAATACTTATTGCATTTAATTCCTAGCTCACTCTGAAATAAGTAGGGCCAAGAGCACATTCTTTACTTCTTCTATTTTTGCTACAAATTCAGTTGCTAGAAGTTGTTCTTCTCTTGTCTTGTTGGATGTCCTGCCAGGAAGGGTCATTCTCTCTCCTTTCTTGGCTGCCCATGAATGTCAGCCCTCCCCAGATGTGGCACCCACTGTCAGCTGACTGCTACGCTCTGCCCCGTTCAGGCTTGTGCGTGGCCCTTGCATCACGGCCACCACTGTGATTGGATTCTCCCTTAGCAAGAAACATCTATTTGTTAGCAGCTGAAAGCCTACCTTCACAGTGGTGTTGGGAAGATAAATGACAGAGCTATTTTGAATTGCTCAGAAATAAATGCTATACACATAAAGAGTTTTTTTAAAAAAAACTGAAGCCACTTACTGTAATATGGCATAAAGAGACAGTGAAGAGTATATTTTTCTGTACCGTTAAAGCTTACTTTATCCCAAGTGTAAACATTTACTACTACAAGCAGTCAGTTCTACTTTGCTTTGGAAGGCCTGAAATATCAGCCACTCCTAAAGGCTCCCAAGTCTGACTTATTTGGATTTAAGCTGAAGAACCCAAAACAACGACTAAGTCACCTCTGGTTCAGAGGGGTGGAAATAAATATCAGAACGCGAGGACAGAGAGTGGAAAGGCCCTTTTGGCAGAAGTGTGTGACTCTGCTTATATAGCGAGCTCTCCCTGGAAAATAGATTCCTGCTCTCTGGGGGAGCTGGGTGAAATGAGGGCGAGGGAGTGGCACTGGGTTGCAAGGTAGATGCCTTCTTTGCTTGGGTGTCCCTTGCTAGGGCAAGTGCATTGCTCAGCACTTGTTTGAGAGCGTCTGGAATCCTTTTCATTTTACTCTTGGCTCTAATTCAGCCTTGTGTACAGTTAACAGAGCCTGTGTACAAATGTCAGTTATGCCTTGGGATCTACCTTGCAATAAGATGTCTTCGTATTTATGGCTTTTAATGGATAACTTTTAATTTAATTATATTGAAGTTGGAACACATGGTTTGTATGACACATACTCTTTGAAATTTGTTTCTGGAGGATATAGCATATGATTGATTTTTATAAATATCCCACATGACCTAAAGAGAATATATATTCTCCAGGTATTGAGTGTAATAGTCTATCTATGTAGCTGTCTGTATTTGTGTATATGTGTGTGTTAGATCAAGCTTATTAACTGTAATGTTCAAATCTTTTATAGCCTTACTAATTGTTTGTTTGATATAACAGTTTCTGATACAATTTTATTAAAATCTCCTACTTTTCCATTTATCCTTATTATGTCAATTTTTGCTTAATATATTTCAAGGATATTTGATAGGTGCATATAAATTTGTGACTTTCATTTCTTCATGGTATGATTCCTTTTTTTTCAATATATTATGTCCATCTTAATTCCTATTCATGCTTTCTGACTTAAGTTCTATTTTGCCTGATAGTAATATCATTATATCAGTTTTCTTTTAGTTAGTATTTACCTGGTGTATCTTTTTATTACTTTATTTTAAAATGTTTTATGTGTTTATTTGTTTAGATGAGTCTCTTAAATAGCGCATGTTTGAAGTTTTCAAAAATCTAATGATAAACTGTTTTTCAATTGGCATGTGTATTAGTTTCCTATTGCTGTGTAACAAATTTATTATCTTACAGTTCTGGAGGTCAGAAGTCTAAAATGTGCCCGTAAGACTTTTGAGACTCTAGGGAAGAATCCACTTCCTTGCCTTTTTCTGCTTCTGGAGACCACCTACATTTTTGGTTCAAGGCTCCTTCCTCCATCTTCAAAGCCAACAGCGTAGCATCTTCTCTTCTCTCTGATCTCTTGCTTTTGTCCTTACATCTTCTGTCTTTGACCCTGATCCTCCTATTCCCCCCTTATAAGGACCCTTTTATTACATTGGACCTGTATTAGTCAGGGTTCTCCAGAGAAACAGAACCAATAAGATATGTGTATATACACACATACATTCATATATACATACACAGAGAGAGATTAGTTTATTTTAAGGAATTGGCTCATGTGAATTTGGCTGACAAGTCCAAAATGCATAGGTCAGGTGACAGGCTGGACACTGAGGCAGTCTCGTGTCTGAAATCAGTAGGCCAGGCAGCGGGTTGGACACCCCGGCAAGATAGCTATGTTCCGGTTTTGAGGCAGAATCCTTTTCCCTTGGGAAACCTCAGTTTTTGTTCTTCAGGCCTACAACTGATTGGATAAGACCCACACACATTATGGTCATTATAGTCAATTCTTACTTTTTACAGTGCCTTATATATTATCATGTGAGCACTTACAAAAGGATGGGGAAATGTGTCTTTGGTTGGCATAAGAGAGCAGAGTTCTTATATCTTTTGCCTTAATTGTGAAAAAACTGTAAAAGAAGCTCAAAGGAATAAGGAAATAGGAAGAGAATAAAATTCTAGTTTATTATGGTGGGCATCTTTTCTTTTACCACATAAAAGTCATGGCCATTACAAAATGGATTGGGCTTCTCCTGAGCCATCCCAAGTGACCCATTCAGTGACAAGAGGATGCCAGTGGTGACAACATCAAGAGACTTCAGCAGCAAAGGTCTGTGCTTTGAGCCTCTAACCCCTACCCCGACCTGAGACCTCTTTCACTTTGGCAAAGCTAAGCGTGAAACCCAGAAGACAGATTCAAGCCGGTTGTATTGATTATAAACCACAGTGAAAGAAAGCTATTGATTGAACGTTAGGTAGCATGATTGATCACCACCTTCCCTGGATTTAGATCGACAGCATTACTGATTGAATATGATTAGTTTGAGTACTGTAAGCTAAACCCAAGATGAAAGATTTGGTTCCCTTGTTACTAGAGAATTGCCTAAAAAGAAAAGAAAAATATCCGTTTCCTGCATGCTTTGCAAGTCTTTCCATCTTCATTCTGCCTTTGCAGCTCTTAACTACTTTTAGCAAATCGTTTCTTCTAATTAGTTATAATTTAGGTAGTATATGATGTAGTTATTACTTGCTATCACAGAGGGAGATTAAGGTAAAACTTCCTTTATATGGATCAAATATGAGGCTTTTTTCAAATTTCAACTTCCCTCCTCTGTAAAAATTCATAAATGCTTTGCCATCACCAGCATCATGATTAACCCAGCTCCTGTCACTTTTTAAAGTCTGGCTATCATTATTGAGCTTTTTCAACAAACAGATGCAGCCCTGGAAGTGCTAACTCATTTATGCCAGGAAATTTGGAAGACAGCTACCTGGCCAACTGACTGGAAGAGATCCATATTTATGCCTATTCCCAAGAAAGGTGATCCAACTGAATGCAGAAATTATCAAACAATATCATTAATATCACATGCAAGTAAAATTTTGGTGAAGATCATTCAAAGGCGTCTGCAGCAATATATCAACAGGGAGCTTCCAGAAATTCAAGCCAGATTTAGAAGAAGTTGTGGAACCAGGGATATGATTGCTGAGGTCAGATGGATCCTGGCTGAAAGCAGAGAATCCCAGAAAGATGTTTACTTGTGTTTTATTGACTATGCAAAGGCATTTGACTGTGTGGATCATAATAAATTATGGATAACATTGCAAATAATGGGAATTCCAGAACACTTAATTGTGCTCATGAGGAATCTGTACATAGATCAAGAGGCAGTCGTTCAAACAGAACAAGGAGATACTGGTTTAAAGTTAGGAAATGTGTGTGTCAGGGTTGATCTTTCACCATACCTATTCAGTCTGTATGCTGAGCAAATAATCTGAGAAGCAGGACTAAATGAAGAAGAATTTGGCATTAGGATTGGAAGAAGACTCATTAACAACCTGCGTTACGCAGATGACACAATCTTGCTTGCTAAAGGTAAAGAGGACTTGAAGAATTTACTGATGAAGATCAAACACCACAGCCTTCAGTATGGATTACACCTCAACATAAAGAAAACAAAAATCCTCACAACTGGACCAATAAGCAACATCATGATAAACAGAGAAAAGATTGAAGTTGTCAAGGATTTCATTTTACTTGGATCCACAATCAACACCCATGGAAGCAGCAGTCGAGAAATCAAAAGACGCATTGCATTGGGCAAATCTGCTGCAAAAGACCTCTTTAAAATGTTGAAAAGCAAAGATGTCACCTTGAAAACTAAGGTGTGCCTGATCCAAGCCTTGATGTTTTCAGTTGTCTCATATGTGTATGAAAACTGGATGATGAATAAGGAAGATCGAAGAAGAACTGATGCCTTTGAATTATGGTGTTGACAAAGAATATTGAATATACCATGGATTGCCAAAAGAATGAACAAATCTGCCTTGGAAAAAGTACAACCAGAATGCTCCTTAGAAGCAAGGATGGCGAGACTTCGTCGCACAAACTTTGGTCATGTTATCAGGAGAGATCAGTCCCTGGAGAGGGATATCATGCTTGGTCCAGCAAAAAAGAGGAAGACTCTGAACAAGATGGATTGACACAGTGACTGCAACAATAGGCTCAAGCATAACAACGATTGTGAGGATGGCCTAGGGCCAGGAATTGTTTCGTTCTGTTGTACATAGGGTCACTATGAGTCAGAACCGACTCGACAGCACCTAACAACAACAACATCGTTGTCATTATCAACAAAAGCATTTTCTCTGCCTATTTTGTGTAGTAATGGTAGACAGTAATTTTCAATATTACGCCAGTACAAAATGAAATAAACACACTTATATAATCAACTTAAACAAGAAGTGCATTAAGCAGCATATTTGTTTGTTAATGTAAGTTTGTTATGTGATGAAATGCCTGCACACACCCAGCAAGATAATATGATGTTTATTAGGAAGAAAATCATACTCTTCCTCCATCTGTTTCTTCTTCCCTGTCAGAAGCAAAGGGTTAGAGACTGGAGGGGTGTATATGACATGGTACAGTTTTCCATGGGACAGCACTTGGATACATCTCCTTCTCTCTCTTTTTTTTTTTTTTTAATTGTACTTTAGATGAAGGTATTCAGAGCAAACTAATTTCTCATTAACGAATTAATACGCATGTTGTTTTGTGACGTTGCTTGCTAACCCCACAAGAAGTCAATACTCTCCCCTTCTCAACATTTGGTTCCCCATTACCAGCTTTCCTGTCCCCTCCTGCCTTCTCCTTGCCCCTGGGCTGGTGTGCCTATTTAGTCTCATTTGGTTTTATGGGCCTGTCTAATCTTTGGCAGAAGGGTGAATTTCAAGAGTGACTTCATTAGTGGGCTATATGAGTGTCTGGAGCCATATTCTCGGGGTTTCTCCAGTCTCTTTCAGACAAGGAAGTCTGGTCTTTTGTGTGTGTGTGTGTGTGTGTGTGTGTGTGTGAGTTAGAATTTTGTTCTACATTTTTCTCCAGCTCTGTCTGGGACCCTCTACTGTGATCCCTGTCAGAGTAGTCGGTGGTGATAGCTGGGTACCATCTAGTTGTACTGGACTCAGTCTGATGGAGGCTGTGGTAGTTGTGGTCCATTAGTCCTTTGGACTAATGTTTCCCATATGTCTTTTATTTTCTTCATTCTCCCTTGCTCCAAATGGGTTGAGACCAGTGGAGTATCTTAGCTGGCCACTCACAAGCTTTTAAGACCCCAGATGCTGCTCACCAAAGTAGAATGTAGAAAATTTTCTTTATAAACTGTGTTATGGAAATTGAGCTAGATATTCCCTGATACCATGGTCCCCACAGCCCTCAGCCCAGTAATTTTGTCCTTCAGGGAGTTTGGATGTGTCTATGGAGCTTCCATGATCTTGCCTTGCACAAGTTGTGCTGGCTTCCCCAGTATCGTGTACTGTCTTACCCTTCACCAAAGTTACCACTTATCGATCGTCTGTTCAGTGTTTTTCCCTCCCACCCCACCCCCTCGTTACCATCAAAGATTGTTTCTTTTAATGTGTAAACCTTGTCATGAGTTTTTATAGTAGTGGTGTCGTACAGTATTTGTCCTTTTGTAATTGACTTATTTCACTCAGCATAAGGTCCTCCAGATTCATCCATGTTGTGAGACGCTTCAAAGATACATCATTGTTCTTTATCATTACCTAGTATTCCATTGTGTGTGTGTACTGTAGTTTGTTTATCCATTCATCTGTTGATGGGCATCTAGGTTGTTTCCATCTTTTTGCTATTGTGAGCAATTCTACAGTGAACATGGGTGTGCATATGTCTATTCATGTGACAGCTCTTATTTCTCTAGGATATATTCCTAGGAGTGGGATTTGCTGGATCATATAGTATTTCTATTTCTAGCTTTTTAAGTGACTGCCATATCATTTTCCAAAATGGTTGTACCATTTTGCATTCCCACCTGCAGTGCATAAAAGTTCCATCTCCCCGTAGCCTTTCCAACATTTGTTATTTTTTGTTTTTTTAATTCGTGCCAGTAATGTCAGGGCGAGATGGTATCTCATTGTGGTTTTGATTTGCATTTCTCTAATGGCTAGTGATCTCGAGCATTTTCTTATGTATCTGTAAGCCACTTGAATGTCTTCTTTGGTGAAATGTGTGTTCATTTCCTTTGCCCATTTTTTAATTGTATTATTTGTCTTTTTGTTGTAGAGGTGTTGGATTTTCCTGTAGATTTTAGAGATTAGACCTTTGTCAGATCTGTCATAGCTAAAAAATTGTTCCTAGCCTGTAGGTTCTCTTTTTAGTCTTTTGGTTAAGCCTTTTGATGACCGTAAGTACTTAATTTTTAGAAGGTCCCAGTTATCTAGCTAATCTTCTGGTGTTTGTGTATTGTTAGTTATGGTTTATATCCTGTTCAAGCAGTGTATTAGGGCATCTAGAGTTGACCCTGTTTTTTCTTCTATGATCTTTACAGTTTTTGGGTTTATATTTAGGTCTTTGATCTATTTTAAATTAGTTTTTGTGTATGGTGTGATGTATGGGCCCTGTTTCATTTTTTTTTTTACAGATGGACATCCAGTTTTGCCAGCATCATTTGTTAAAAAGTCTGGCTTTTTCTCCACTAGTTGGAATTTGGGCCCTTGTCGAAGATCAGGTGACCGTAGGTGGATAGATTTACATCTGGGTTCTCAATTCTGTTCCATTGGTCAATGTGTCTGTTGTTGTACCAGTAGCAGGCTGTTTTGACTACCATAGCTGTGTAGTAGGTTCTGAGGTCAGGTAGTGCAAGTCCTCCTACTTTATTCTTCTTCTTTGATAGTGCTTTACTTATCCGGAGCCACTTCCCTTTCCATATAAAGTTAATGATTAGTTTTTGCATCTCTTTAAAGAATGCTGTTGGTATTTGGATTGGAATTGCATTGTTTCTGTAGATTGCTTTGGGTAGAATTGTCATTTTCACAATGTTGAGTCTGCCTATCCATGAGCGTGGTATGTTTTTTCACTCATGTAGGTATCTTTTGGTTTCTTGCAGTAGTATTTTGTAGTTTTCTTTGTATAAGTCTTTTACATCCCTGGTTAGATTTATTCCTGAGTATTTTTTTTTTTTTAGGGGCTATTATAAATGGTATTGTTTTCCTGATTTCCTTTTTGTAGTTCTCTTTATTGGTGTATAGGAATCCAACTGACTTTTGTATGTTTATCTTGTATCCTGCGACTCTGCTGAATCTTTCTAGTAGTTCCAGTAGTTTTCTCGTGGAGTCTTTTGGGTTTTCTATGTATAGTATCATATCATCTGCAAATAGGGACAGTTTAACTTCTTCCTTACCAATTTGGATGCTCTTTATTTCTTTTTCTTTCCTTATTGCTCTAGCTAGGACTTCCAGCATGGTCTTAAATAGGAGTGGTGATAAAGAGCATCCTTGTCTTGTTCCTGTTCTCAGTGGGAATGTTTTTAGCCTCTCTCCATTAAGAATGATGTTGGCTGTGGGTTTTGTATAGACGTCCTTTATTATGTTGAGGAATTTCCCTTCTATACCTATTTTATTGAAAGTTTTTATCAGGAGGGGGTGTTGGACTTCGTTGAATGCCTTTCACATGATCACATGATTCTTTCCTTTCATTTTATTTATGTGGTGGATTACATTGATAGATTTTCTAATGTTGAACCATCCTTGAATACCTTGAATGAATCCCACTTGGTCATGGTGTATTATTTCTTTGATATGATGCTGAATTCTATTTGCTAGAATATTGTTAAGAATTTTTGCATCTATATAGATGAGAGATATCGGTCTGTAATTTTCTTTTTTGGTGGTGTCTTTGTCTGGTTTTGGTATCAAGGTTATGCTGCCTTCATAGAATGAATTCAGAAGTATCCCTTCCATTTCTGTGTTCTGAAATAGTTTGAGTAGTACTAGTATAAGCTTTTCTCTGAATGGTAGATTTCTCCAGTGAAGCCATCTGGGCCAGGGCTTTTTTAATAGGGAAATTTTTTTTAATGACCTTTTTGATCTCTTCTCTTGTTATGGGTCTGTTCAGATTTTCAACTTCAGTTTGTGTTACTTTGGGTAGGTAGTGTGTTTCTAGAAATTTGTCCATTTCCTCTAGATTTTCAAATTTGTTGGAGTATAGTTTTTCATAGTACTCTGTTATGATCCTTTTTATTTCATTTGTGTCTATTGTAATGTACCCCCACTTCATTTCTTATTTGGCTTATTTGTGTCTTCTCCTGTTTTTCTTTTGTCAGTTTGGCCAATGGTTTGTCAATTTTGTTGATCCTTTCAAAGAACCAACTTTTCTTTTTGTTGATTCTTTCTATTGCTTTTCTATTCTCTAAAATTTCATATATTTCTGCTCTGATCTTTATTATTGCCTTTCTTATGTAGCTTTGGGCTTCTTTTACTGTTCTCTTTCTATTTGTTCAAGTTGTGTAGCTAATGTTTTGATTTTGTCCCTTTCTTCTTTTTTTATATGTGCATCTATTGCTATAAATTAACCTCTGAGAACTGACTTTGCTGTGTCCCAGAGGTTTTGGTATGATGTGTTTTCATTCTCATTTGATTCTAGGAATTTTTTTATTCCATCTTTGGTTTCTTCTGTTACCCAGTGGTTTGTAAGCAGGGTGTTATTCAGTTTCCATGTAATTGATTTTTTTCCTTGTTCTTTCTGTTGTTAATTTCTACTTTGATGGCATTGTGATCAGAGAAGATGCTTTGTATTATCTCAATGTATTGGATTTTGTTGAAGGTTGGTTTGTGGCCTAAGATATGGTCTATTCTGGAGGCCGTTCCATGCGCATTTGAAAAGAATGTGTACTTTGCTGCTGTTGAGGGGAGTGTTCTATATATGTCTGTGAGGTCAAGTTGGTTAATTTTGGCCTTTAGATCTTCTGTATCTTTATTGAGTTTCTTTGTAGATGTTCTGTCCTTTACCAAGAGTGGTGTGTTGAAGTCTTCTGCTATTATTGTAGAACTATGAATTTCTCTTTTCAGGCTGCTAGAGTTTGTTTTATGTATTTTGGAGCCCTGTCATTGGGTGTGTAGATATTTATTACGGTTATGTCTTCATGGTGTATTGTCCCTTTAATCAATATATAATGCCCTTCTTTGTCTTTTATGGTGGATTTTGTTTTAAGGCTATTTTATCTGAGATTAGTATTGCCACTTACGCTCTTTTTTGGTAGCTGTTTGCTTGATATATTTTTTCCATCCTTTGATTTTTAATAAATTTATGTCTTTGTTTCTAAGGTGTGTCTCTTGTAGACAGCATATGCATGGGTCTTGTTTTTTTATCCATTCTGTCACTCTGTCTTTTTATGGGTGCATTTAAACCATTTACATTCAATGTGATTATTGATAGGTGTGAGTTTATTGCTGTCGTTACGTGGTGCTGTCATTTTCTTTGTTCCTTTTACTCTTCTGTGCTGAATTCCTTTTATTTGTGTCTTTTTTTTTTTCATTTCTTTCATTTTCGTAGATTTTGTGTTGACTGAGACTTTATGTTTTTCTTTATTTTGATGAGTATGTTTGTTAACTTTATCTGTGGTTACCTTGAAATTTGCCCTGTCTTCCTAAGTTTAAACCAATCTTTCATTATTTGATAACACCTTTACTTCCTCTCCATTTGACAGTTCTATACCTACACAGTTTATTCCCTCTTTTATTGTTCCAACATTGTTGTCATTTGCAGATTGATGTCTCTCGTCCCCTGTTGTAAATTTTTTAGTTTTGTTTTATCCTTGAGAGTTCATTATCTAGGTTGGTATCTGGCTGATGCTTTCTTATATGCTAGATTCAGGTTGTTGTCTGATGTTGTTGGTTCTCTAACCAGAGGACTCTCTTTAATAATTCTTGTAAGTTTGGTTTGGTTTTTACGTATTCCCTTAATTTCTGTTTATCCTCAAATGTCCTAATTTTGCCGTCATATTTGAGTGAGAATTTTGCAGAATACACTATTCTTGTTTGGCAGTTTTTTTCTTTGAAGATTTTGTATATATCATCGCATTGCCTTCTTGCCTGCATGGTATTTCTGCTGAGTAATCAGAGTTTAATCTTATTGTTTCCCGTTTGTATGTGACTTTTTGTTTTTTTTGAGCTGCTCACAGGATTCTTTGGTTTTAGCGAGTTTGATTACGATATGTCTTGGTGATTTTCTTTGGGGTCTATCCAAATGGAGTTCATTGACTTCTTGGATAGTCGGCTTTTCGTCTTTCATGATATTAGGGAAGTTTTCTGTCAGCAAATCTTCAACGATCCTTTCTGTATTTTCCATTTTCTCCCCCTGTTCTGGAACTTTGATTGCACGCAAATTTTTGCTTTTGATTTTATCCCACATCGTTCTCAGGATTTCTTCATTTTTCTTTGTTCTTTTCTCGAATCTTTCCTCAAAGTAGTAGTGAAGGATTTGTCTTTAATTTCGCTGATCCTGTCTTCCATTATTTCGAATTTGCATCTAAAACCTATTGCACTGTCCATTTCTGAAATCTTGTTATCTTTTGGATTTCCATTTTCTGTTTTTGTACAATTTCTAATTGTTTATTTTGACTTTTTGTTCCTGTATTATTTTCCTGATGTCTTCTATTGTTCTGTCTGTCTTGTCCCTGATTTTATCTATTTTTTCCTTATTTTTGTCTGTATTTTCCTTCACCTGTTGGAGAACCTTGAATATTAGAGTTCTGAATTCCCTATCAGGTCATTCCAGTGCCTTTTCTTCTAGCAGATGGTCATCTGGTGTTTTATTTTAGTCACCTTCTGGAGGCATCCTGTCCTGATTTTTTATGTTTTGATATTGTCTGTTGTCTCTGGGACATTCAGGAATTATTTTCTTTGTTTATTGATTGTAGATTTGATAGTTTCATCTTGCTTTTTGTTTTACTTGGTTACGTCTGAGCTGGTGGGGTGGGTATGTTTGGTTGCTTGCTCACCTGTGGACATGATACTTCTCACTACCTTGTCCAGGTGGGCAGGGTCAATCACTCAGCTATGGTGCATCAGGGAAGCTCCAACTTGGGTGGAGGGGCAGGGATGGGTAGTTTGCGTCATGAATTGGGGTGACAGCGTGGGGCTGGGGTGCAATGCAGGGCAGGGTCCAGGGGACTGCATCAGTACCACTTGGGGGTGTGGCACTCTGTGCAGGGTGCAGATAGGAGGGAAAAGAGAGGATGTGATGTGCAGAGCTAAGTGGGTGGGTGAAAGAAGAGAGAGAAAAATAGTAAAAAAAAGAAAAAAAAGGCAAAAAATCAAGTTTAAAAAAAGAAAAGAAAGAAGTAAATAAAATGGTGGTGCGGTAGGATTCGGTGGGCGGTCACAGGGCAGACCCAGTGAGGCTACGTACTGGTGGTTCTATAGCTAAGCAGTGTGGATCAGCCTGTCAAGAAGTGATGGGGCTAGGTGGGCAGGAGAAAGGAAAGAGGGGAAAGAGAGAGAAGAAACCAACAATCAAACAAAAAATAATTATAAATAAAAACAACAAAATATGGTGGCAGGGGTGCCAGCCATTAGGGGCAGGGCAGAGTTAAGGTGGCGATGAGCTGATGTCTCTCTTGCCAGGTGGCATGGCACAGCGTGTCAGGAAGGGACAAACGCAGCACTGGGCCTAGGCAGGAGAGAAAAGGAAAAGGAGAAGGGGAAAGAGAAAAAAAATTAAAAATATGGCACTGAGGGAGCTGGCCTGTGGGGACAGCACCTGGAGAGACTGTATGCCAGAGTCTCTCTAGCCAGTTGGTACAACAGAGCCCACCAAGAAGTTGGGGGTGGCACACAGGGCTGGGTAGATGGGAGAAAGGAAAGGAAAGAAGGGAGACAGAGAAGAAACAATAACAAAAGAAAAAAACAAACAAACAATTAATAAAATGATGCTGAGGGAGACAGTTGGTCTTGAACCAGGGAGGCCAAGTGCAGTCACTCTCCAATAGAGCTGTGCAGCATGGCTTCTCCATAAAGGGTGGGGGCAGTGCACAGTGCTGGGTGGGTGGGAGAAAGGAAAGGAGAGAGAAGAAACAGAAAAAAAAGAAAAGAAAACCAACAAAAAGAACAAATCAAAAAATCACAGCCTATGAAGAAGGGGAGGGAATGGCATACAGGGCTAGCTGAGTGGGAGAAAGGAAAGGAAGGGAGGGAGGGAGAGAAGCAACAAAAAAAAAAAGCCAAAAAACAAACAGAAAAATGATGCTGAAGGGGCCAGCTGTGGAGGCAGGGCAGACTCCAGCAGCAGTGAGGTAGTGTCTCTCTGGCCAAGCAACCATGGCCCATTGGCAAGCAATGGAGGTCACGTAGAAGGAAGAAGGATGGGGTGTGGGAATGTGTGTATCCCTGGTTACTGGGTGCTCTGTCTCCTGCTGGGAGCTCCATGGAGTTGCCTTTCTGTACTCCCTGTCCATAGTCCTTGGTGGCTGAGGTCCAAGATGGTGAATCTGGGCAGTAGTCAACTGGTATCTCTCTGGCCGAGTGACTGTGGCCCATTGGCAAGCAGCAGAGGCCTCGTACAGGGTAGAAAGGTGTAGAGTAGGAAAGCATATATCTGTGGTTACCGGGTGCTCTATCTCCTGTTGGGAGCTCTGTGAAGTTGCCTTCCTGAACTTCCTGTCTGAGTTCTTTGGTTGCAGTAGTTCAAGATGGCAAATCCGGCCACATTAGCTGGTATGGGACCTCCACTCCAAGGCTCTCCTCATTCTCTGTTCTCTATCAGTTTCTTATTCCATTCGGTGCTTGATCAGGTTCTTTATTCCTTCATTTGGTACTTATGGCACCAGGACTGACGTTTGTATCTGTTTTACTTAGTTATTTTGGTCTTTGCTACAGAGGGACAGCATGGTGCTTCTGTCTATAGTGCCATATTGGCTCTGCCTCTGGGTACATCTCTTTTTTAATGTCAGTCATGATGAAATTGTTGCATGCAACCTTAAGTTTTATGGTTTGGGGGAGAAAAAAATCCTTTTCTGGGATATTAGTACATTAAATTACAATGTGTCTAGGAGGGAAGAGGAACATTATTTGAGGGTAGGCATGGTCATGCACAGTTGTCTTGCGCATGGTAGGCATTCAAGAGAGTTGTTGTATATATGAGTGCTGAGGTAGTATACTGTACGATCCAGAGTAAGAGTGCTATATTCAGATATTGGAATTAAATCCTTCTTCTTTGTGTACTAACTCTGGGCAAGTATTTAACTTTTCTGGACCTTTCATTTCTTCTGTGTAAATGGAACTAGTAATGGCACCTACAGGATAAGGTGTAGAGTAAACATGATGATATATGTAGAAAGTGCCTGGTGAAAAATAAGCATTCAGTAAATGACAGCTTTGATTATTAATGTTGACAGACAAAAAGAGCTAGGTGAAATGGCTTGTGAAAAGACTTAAATTTTTATGGCACTGTATCTTAAGGTTTTTTAGTTTTCTTTCATAGATAAGAAATAAAAATAAATAAGGCACACTCAGAGAGACCCTAAGATTTTGAACTAGCTAATCCATATAGTTCAAAGCTGTGTGAAATGGAGGACTCTAATGCTGCCATTTTCCTCACTCTTCATTTGTTTCTTTAAATTTTTGACAATGATTCCATTTTATAAAACATAAACCATTTTTATTGGTTAATATATATGTGTTCTTCCATGCCAAAGAAAAGAGAAGAGGTATTAGCAAACAGGAGTCCCTGGGTGGCACAGTTAATGCACTTGGCTGCTAACTGAAAGGTTAGTGGTTCGAGATCACCCGGGGCACCTAAGAAGAAAGGCCTGGCAATCTATTTCTGAAAAATCAGCCTCAGAAAACCCTATGGAGCACAGTTCTATCTGACACACATGAGTCTCCATGAGTTGATATTAGCAAATAAGTTGCTATTTAGAAATTTCAGGTTCATTATCTTATGATTCTCTATATCTTTACAACATAATTATTAAAAATGCTTTTTAGCACCATGTAAATCATGCCTATATGCTCAGGAGCTGTCCTATTTCCTTTTATTTAACTATATTCATGCCTTATGTTTAATCTGACAATTTTCACTGAATCTTAAGGAGGCAAATGACTCTCAGGAAGAACATACAGTCTTTGTTCAAGGATACCACATAGTAGCCTAAAAAGATTATTGGTATATATTGCTTGAGAACATCGTGAGTTACATATGCCTGCCTCCCTAATACAGTCAGACATATTTGGCCTTATAATCTGTACAGATTTTTTTTTTTTTCACAAATAGGGAAATCAAAAGGTAAACGAATTGCTTAACCAAGAGGGACCCTCAGCATATCAGTAGCCAAGTCCTTTCTACTCAACCTGTCATTCCAAACTTCCCTTTAAGAGCAAGGAGAAAAATGGGATCAAATGTGAAAAATCAAAAAATTGGTTTCTCTGTAATTCCTATGAGTTTGGGAATTAGGGAGCAACCAAGGCAGTGACAATCCAAAAGAAAAAGGAAACCCAGAGATGTATGCCCAGTATTTTGGCTACTTTTCCCTGATGATTCCAGAAGAGGCTGAGAAGTTGAAAGTCACTTTTAAAAAACAGGCCCAGGGGAATAAAAATTGGAGTCAGGGCCTTCCAAGAAGGAATGGTTCTGGTAAAACTCCCAGACTTTAGGTTGGGGCTCACAAGGGCGGTAACCTAGGAACAAGGATAAACTAGAAACAGACCCTTCCCTCATTTCACATCATTTCAATCCTGCCTGGATAAAAGGGATCCAGGATTGGTAGTTCCCCCTACAACTTTCCTAGAAGCAAACATGTATCCTTACTATAGGGAGATATTATTCTAGGCCTCAAAATGTCTCTACAATTTCTATATACGTTATCCAGCCATCCATTTTCAAAACAACCAGGCATATAAGGAGATAAGACAATTTAATAGAAAACTTTAAAAACTATGTTTAATATGTTCAAGAAAGTAAAAGGCAAGCTTTTAAAATTTTGTAGAAAGCTGAAAATGACAAGAAAAAACAAATGGAAAGTATAGATATGAAAATACAACAATTGGAATTAAGGGCTCTTGGATGGATTTAACTGCATATTAGACACAGGTGAAGAGAGAATTAGGAAATTGGAAGATAGATGAGAAGAAACTACCCAAAATGAAACACAGAGAGACAAAATATGGAAAATACAGATGATATGGTAAAACAAACAAACATTAAAAAGTATGGTTTCTGCAGTACCAGAAGGAGAGGAGAGATAGGACTGAAAACATAATGGGTGAGAATTATTCAAAATGATGAAACACATCAAGCCACAGATTCAAAAAACATTGTAAACACTAAGCAAGATAAATATAAATAAAACCATATCTAAGCACCTCATAATAAAGCTGTCAAATAACAAAGAGAAGATCTTAAAATTCTCCAGAAAAAAAGATTATTTTATTTTGTTATTAATAAATTTTTTATTGTACCTTAAATGAAAGTTTACAGAACAAATAGTTTCTCATTAATCAGTCAGTACACATATTGTTTTATGACATTGGTTAACAACCCCACGACATGTCAACACTCTTCCTTCTCGACCTTGGAGGACTTTTTTTTTTTTTTTTTTGGTGAAAATATTCATAGCCAAAGTTACACCATTTCAAAAGTTTTTACATGTACAATTCAGTGACATCGATTACATTCTTCCAGTTGTGCTGCTATTCTCACTATCCTTTTCCAGATTATTCCATCACGATTATCTTCAACTGACTGCCCCCTAGGCTTCCCATCAAACCTTTTGAGTTGCTGTTGTCAATTTGATCTCACACAGATAATTTTTTTTTTTGTACCTTAGGTGAAGGTTTACAGAACAAATAGTTTCTCGTTAAACAGTACACATATTGCCCTATGAAAATAGTTGACAACCCCATGACATGTCAACACTGTCCGTTCTCAACCTTGGGTTCCCTATCACCAGCTTTCCTGTCCCCTCCTGCCTTCTAGTCCTTGTCCCTGTGCCTCATTAGTCCCGTTTTGTTTTATGAGGCTGTCCAATCCCCGGCTGAACGGTGAACCTTGGGAGTGACTTCACCACTGAGCTAAAAGGATGTCCAGGGGCCATAGTCTCGGGGTTTCTCCAGTCTGTCAGGCCAGTAAATCTGGTCTTTTTTTTTTTTTTTTTTGGTCAGTTAGAATTTTGTTCTACGTCTTTCTTCAGCTCTGTCCAGGACCTTCTGTTGTGATCCCGGTCAGAGCAGTCAGTGTTGGTAGCCAGGCACCATCTAGCTGTACTGGACTCAGTCTGCTGGAGGCCGTGGTAGTTGTGGTCTGTTAGTCCTTTGGACTGATCTTTACCTTGTATCCTGTTAACATCATTCTCCCTTGCTCCTGAAGGGGTGAGACCAGTGGAGTATCTTAAATGGCTGCTCACAGGCTTTTAAGACCCCAGATGCTGTTCACCAAAGTAGAATGTAGAACACTGTCTTTATAAACTGTGTTATGCCAATTGAGCTAGATGTTCCCTGAGACCATGGTCCCCACAGCCCTCTGCCCAACAATTCAGTCCCTCAGGGAGTTTGGATGTGTGTATGGAGCTTCCATGACCTTTCCTTGTACAAGTTGTGCTGGCTTCCCCAGTTTTGTGTACTGTCTTATCCTTCACCAAAGTTACAACTTATCTATTGTCTATTTAGTTTTTCCCCACCACCACCCCTCCCATCCCTGGTAACCAAAAAAATTGTTTCTTTTTGTGTGTAAACTTTTACATGAGTTTTTACAGTAGAGGTCTCATACAACATTTGGCCTTTTGTGATTGACTTATTTCACTCAGCATAATGTCTTCCAATTTCATCCATGTTATGAGATGCTTCACAGATTCATCATTGTTCCTAATCGTTGCATAATACTCCATTGTGTGTAGGTACCATAGTTTGTTTATCCATGCATCTGTTGATGGCCATCTAGGTTGTTTCTGTCTTTTTGCTGTTGTGAACAGTGCTACAATGAATATGGGTGTACATATGTCTGTTTGTGTGATGGCTGTTATTTCTCTAGGATATATTCCTATGAGTGGGATTGCTGGATAGTATGGTATTTCTATTTCTAGCTTTCTAAGGAAGCGCCATATCTTCCAAAATGGTTGTATCATTTTGCATTCCCACCAGCAGTGCATAAGAGTTCTGATCTCCCCGCAGCCTCTCCAGCATTTGTTATTTCCAGTGTTTTTGATTCGTGCCAGTAATGCTGGGGTGAGATGGTATCTCACTGTGGTTTTAATTTGCATTTCTCTAATGGCTAGTGATTGCGAGCATTTCCTCAGGTGTCTGTTGGCTGCTTGAATGCCTTCTTTGGTGAAGTGTCTGTTCATTTCCTTTGCCCATTTTTTAATTGGATTATTTGTCATTTTGTTGTTGAGGTGTTGGATTTTCTTGTAGATTTTAGAGATTAGACCTTTGTCTGACTCGTAATGTCCAAAAATTTTTTCCCACTCTGTATGTTCTCTTTTCACTCTTTTGGTGAAGTCTTTGATGACGTAAGTGTTTAATTTTTAGAAGATCCTAGTAATCTAGCTTATCTTCTTGGGTTTGTGTGTGTTGGTTATGGTTTGTATCCTGTTAATGCCATGTATTAGGGCCTCTAGTGTTGATCCTATTTTTTCTTCTATGAACTTTATAGTTTTGGGCTTTATATTTAGGTCTTTGATCCATTTTGAATTAGTTTTCGTGTATGGTGTGAGGTATGGGTCCTGTTTCATTTTTTTGCAGATGGACATCCAGTTTTGCCAGCACCGTTTGTTAAAAAGACTGTCTTTTCCCCACTTGATGGACTTTGGGCCCTTGTCGAAGATCAGGTGACTGTAGGTGGATGGATTTACATCTGGGTTCTCAATTCTGTTCCATCGTTCAATGTATCTGTTGTTCTACCACTGCCAGGCTGTTCTGACTACTGTAGCTGCGTAGTAGGTTCTGAGGACAGGTAGTGCGAGTCCTTCTACTTTCTTCTTCTTCTTTAATAGTGCTTTACTTATTCAGGGCTTCTTCCCTTTCCATATAAAGTTAGTAATTAGTTTTTCCATCTCTTTAAAGAATGTTGTTGGTATTTGAATCAGGATTGCATTGTATTTGTAAATTGCTTTGGGTAGAATTGTCATTTTCACTATGTTGAGTCTACCTATCCATGAGCGTGGTATGTTTTTCCATTTATGTAGATCCCTTTGAGTTTCTTGCAGTAGTGTTCTGTAGTTTTCTTTGTATAGGTCTTTTACATCCCTCATAAGATTTATTCCTAAGTATTTTATTTTTTTAGGGGCTTTTATAAATAGTATTGTTTTCCTTTTCGTCATTCTCTTTATTGGTGTATAGGAATCCAACCAATTTTTGTGTGTTTATCTTGTATCCTGCTACTCTGCTGAATCTTTCTATTAGTTCCAGTAGTTTTCTCATGGAGTCTTTAGGGTTTTCTATGTACAATGTATCATCCACAAACAGGGACAGTTTAACTTCTTCATTACCAGTCTGGATGCCCTTTATTTCTTTTTCTTTCCTTATTGCTCTAGCTAGGACTTCCAGCACAGTGTTAATTAGGAGTGGTGATAAAGGGCATCCTTGTCTTGTTCCTGTTCTCAAGTGGAATGTTTTCAGCCTTTCTCCATTAAGAATGATGTTGGCCATTGGTTTTGCATAGATGCCCTTTATTATGTTGAGAAATTTCCCTTCTATACCTATTTTATTGAGAGTTTTTATCAGGAATGGGTGTTGGACTTTGTTAAATGCCTTTTTAGCATCAATGGAGATGATCATGTGACTCTTTTATTTCCTTTTATTTATGTGGTGGATTATGTTGATTGATTTTCTAATGTTGAACCATCCTTGCATACCTAGTAAGAATCCTACTTGGTTGTGGTGTATTATTTTTTTGATATGATGCTGAATTCTATTGGCTAGAATTTTGTTGAGAATTTTTGCCTCTATATTCATGAGCGATACTGGTCTGTAATTTTCTTTTTTTGTGGTGTCCTTGCCTGGTTTTTGGAATCAGGGTTATGCTGGCTTCATACAATGAATTTGGAAGTATCCCTTCTTTTCATTGTTCTGAAATAGTTTGAGTAGTATCGGTATAAGTTCTTCTCTGAATGTTTGGTAGAATTCTCCAGTGAAGCCATCTGGGCCAGGGTTTTTTTTGTTGTTGGGAGTTTTTTATTACCTTTTCAATCTCTTCTCTTGTGATGGGTCTGTTCAGATTTTCAACATCACTTTGTGTTACTTTGGGTAGGTAGTGTGTTTCTAGAAATTTGTCCATTTCCTCTAGGTTTTCAAGTTTTTTGGAGTATAGTTTTTCATAATACTCTGTTATAATCATTTTTATTTCAGTTGGGTCTTGTAATGTCCCCCGTTTCATTTCTTATTTGGGTTATTCACGTCCTCTCCTGTTTTTCTTGTCAGTCTGGCCAGTGGTTTGTAGGTTTTGTTGATCCTTTCAAAGAACCAACTTTTGGTAATTCTTTCTATTGTTTTTCTATTTGCTATTCCATTTATTTCTGCTCTTGTCTTTATTATTTCCTTTCTTCTAGTGGCTGTGGGTTTTTTTTACTGTTCCCTTTCTATTTGTTCGAGTTCTGTAGTTAATATTTTGATTTTGTCCTTTTCTTCTTTTTGTATTTGTGCATCTACTGCTATAAATTGTCTTCTGAGGACTGCCTTTGCTGTGTCCCATAGGTTTTGGTACAATGTGTTTTCATTCTCATTTGATTCTAGGAATTTTTTGACTCCATCTCTGATTTCTTCTATTACCCAGTAATGTGTAAGCAGGGTGTTATTCAGTTTCCATGTAATTGATTTTTTTTCCTTGGTCTTCCTGTTGTTAATTTCTACCTTGATGGCATTGTGGTCAGAGAAGATACTTTGTATTATCTCGACGTTTTGGATCTTGTTGAGGATTGCTCTGTGGCCTAAGATGTAGTCCATTCTGGAGAAAGTTCCATGTGCATTGGAAAAGAATGTGTACTTTGCAGCTGTTGGGTAGAGTGTTCTATATATGTCTATGAGGTCAAGTTGGCTGATTTTGCCCTTTAGGTCTTCTGTATCTTTGTTCAGTTTCTTCCTAGATGTTCTGTCCTTTACTGAGAGTGGTTTGTTGAAGTCTCCTACTATTACTGTGGAACTGTCAGTTTCTCTTTTCAGTGCTGTTAGAGATTGTTTTATGTATTTTGGAGCCCTGTCATTGGGGGCATAGATGTTTATTATGGTTATGTCTTCATGATGGATCGTCCCCTTAATCATGGTGGATTTTGTTTTAAAGTCTATTTTATCTGAGATTAGTATTGCCACACCTGCTCTTTTTTGGTAGTTGTTTGCTTGATATATTTTTTCCCATCCTTTGATTTTTAATAAATTTATATCTTTGTTTCTAAGGTGTGTCTCTTGTAGACAGCGTATTGATGGATGCTGTTTTTTCATTCATTCTGTCACTCTCCATCTCTTTATGGGTGCATTTAGGCCATTTACATTCAGTGTAATTATTGATAGGTGTGAGTTTGTTGCTGTCATTTTGTAGTGCTTTTTTTTTTGTGGTGCTGGCATTTTCTTTGTTCCTCTAGCTCTCCTGTGCTGAATTCCTTTTGTTTGTGGATTTTTTTTTTCATTTCTTTTGTTTTTGTAGGTTTTGTTTTTACTGAGACTTTATGTTTTTCTTCTTTATTTTGATGAGTAGGTTTGTTAATTTTCTATGTGTTTACCTTGAAATTTACCCTTATCTTCCTAGATTTGAACCAGTCTATTATTACTTGGTATCTCCTTGCCTTCCTCTCTGTTAGAAGGTTCTCTACCTACACCGTTTCTTCCCTCTTTTAGTGTTCTGATGCTGTTGTCATCTACAGATTAACCTCTCTGGTTCCCTATTGTAATTCTTTTGGTTTTGCATCGTCCTTAAGAGTTCATTTCCTAGGTTGGTATCTGGCTAGTACAATCCTGTGTCCTATATTCAGCCTGTGGTCTGATGTTGTCTGTTCTCAGACCGAAGGACTCCGTTTAATTATTCTGGTAAGTTTGGTTTGGTTTTTACATAGTCCCTTAATTTCTGTTTATCTGGAAATGACCTAATTTCACCATCATATTTGAACAAGAGTTTTGCAGGATATGTTACTCTTAGCTGACAATTTTTTTCTTTCAAGGTTTTATATATGTCATCCCATTGTTTTCTTGCCTGCATGGTTTCTGCCGAATAATCCGAGCTTAGTCTTATTGTTTCTCCTCTATATATGACTTTTTGTTTTTCTCGAGCTGCTCTCAGGATTCTTTGTCTTTGGTTTCATCAAGCATGATTATGATATGCCTTGGTGATTTTCTTTTGGGGTCTATGCTGTATGGGTTTCATTGAGCTTCTTGGATGGTCAGCTTTTCATCTTTCATGATATTGGGGAAGTTTTCTGTCAGCGGTTCTTCAGTGATCCTCTCTGTGTTTTCTGTTCTCTCCCCCTGTTCTGGAACTCTGATCACTGACAGATTTTTGCTTTTGATTGTATCCCACATAATTCACAGGGTTTCCTCAGTTTTCTTTGTTCTTTTTTTTTGAGTTTTCCTCAAACAGAGTTGTATCCAAGTGTTTGTCTTCAATTCCACTGATCCTGTCTTCCATTGTTTCAAACCTGCTCCTCAGCCCTTCTATGGCACTGTCCACTTCTGAAATCTTGTTGTTTATCTTTTGGATTTCTAATTGTTGTTTTTTTATGATTTCTTGTTGTGGATTTATTTGAGCATTTTGCTCCTGTATTATTTTCTTGAATTCTTCCTTTTTCTTCTCTGTATTTTCCATGAATTTGTCTCCCTTTCCATGAATTTGTCTATTTTTTCCTCAATTTTGTCAGCTTTTCACTTCAACACTTGGATAATTCTGAATATTAGAGATTTGAATTCCCTATCAGATAGTTCTAGTGCCTTTTCTGCTACTGAGAAGTCATCTGATGTTTTATTTTGGACACTTACTGGAACCATCCTGTCCTGTTTTTATATGTGTTTTGATATTCTCTGCTCTCTTCGATGCATTCGGTAGTTATTTTCCTCGTTTATGGATTGTAGATTTGTTTATTTCCTCCTGCTTTTTTGTTTTATTTGGTTATGTCTGAGCAGGTGGGCTGTGCCTTCTTTGTTGTTTGCTCATCTGTGAGAATGATACTTTTCACCCCCTTCTCCAATGGGCATGGTCAGTCACTCACATATTGTACAGCAGAGCAGGTCAAGCTGCAGAGGAGTTGGTGGGTTGGGTTGTTTGTGGCACATACTAGGGCCGACAGGATGGACTGGGAATCAGTGTAGGGTAGGTTCTGGTAGGCTGTGCCTGTGCTGCTTGGGAGTGTGATGTTCAGCACATGGTGCAGGTAGGCAGGAAGGAGGGGGGATATTGTGATGTGTTGAACTAAGATGGGTATGGGAAAGAGGAGAGAGGAACAGGAGCCAAAAATATACACACAAACAAAAAACAGTGCTAAGGGAGCTTGCTGTTGGAGTGGAGAGATGAGAGACTGACAAATGGAGAAAAACTAAAAAAAAAAAAAAAAAAAAAAAAGGTTAAAAGAAAAAAAATGAATAAATAAAAATTAGAGGAAAAAAAAAGCCCTCAGGGATCCCACCAGTGCGTCTGCTAGGACTGGGGAAGTTGCTTCTATGCTGTGAAATACAGCCTGGCTAGAAAGGGTAGAGGTGCCACACAGTGCCAGGTATTCAGGAGACAGGAAGAGAAGGTAAGTATAGAGAGACAAGAAACTGGAAATGAAGAAAGGGAAAAAGAAAGAGAAGAAAGCAAATCAAAAAAACAACAAAAAAAAGAAAAATAATAATAAACAAACAAACAAAAAAAAAAGAAATTCCCCCAGGGATGTCACTGTGCATCTGTGCAGAGTAAGGGAGTAGCACCCAAGCTGCTTGGTACTGCCCAGCTAGAAGGGACTCCGAAGCTGAGAAAAAAAAAAGAAAACAAATAAATCAAAACAGAACAAATCAGAACAAACAAACAAAAGCCCCAGGCGTCCCAGCAGCGTGGCATCACGGGCCAGGAAGCAGTTTCACACTCAAGCGGTGTTTCACAGCCTTTCAGGAAGAAGCGAAGATGGCACATGGAACCAGGTATTTGAGAGAAAGGAGGGGGAAATTGTGAGAGAAAAGGAAGAAATCTAACTAAGCAGAAGAAAGCAACACCAGGAGCCAACAAATGGCACTCAGGGAGCCAGGCAGTGTGGGCAAGTGGAATCCACGCAACACCAGGCTGAAGCTGGTGGTTCCCGGCCAAGAGACTGTGGCCGCAGGAAGCAGAGGAAGCCAAGTAGGGTTGAAGAAGGGTGGGGGGTAGGAAAGCGTATATCACTGGTTACCGGTTGTTCTGTCCACTGCTGGAAGCTCCGTGAAGGTGCTTTCTTGTATCCTCTGTTTGCTGGTCTCTGATAGGAATCCAAGATGGCGGATCCGTGCTGCATTAGCTGATAGGCAACCTTTGCATGTATCTCTCCTCGCTGTCTGTTCTTGCTCAGTTTCTTATTCCACTCGGTGCTTGGCTGAGCTCTTTATCTCTTCATTTGATGCTTATGGTTTCAGGATTGATGTGTGACTCTGTTTGACTCAGTTTTTTGGATCTTTGCTGTGGAGGGACAGCGTGGTGCTTCTGTCTATAGCGCCATGTTGCCTGGAAGTCTAGATTATTTTAAAAGGATGCCATGTTGCCTGGAAGTCTAGATTATTTTAAAAGGAACAATGTTAAATTGCCAGATGACTTCTTATGCACTGCTGAAGGTAGGTACCATTATGAAAACAAGAGTACTACAAAAAGTCTTCATACTGAAATGTGGAGGCTCATTCACTTTCCGCCTCAATTCCCAGAACGTTCGCAGAAGATTAGAAGATTCTTCTTTTGGAAATTTGACCAGCCACAAGGAAAGGTGGAAATACAATGATAGTCAGACATCTGAAATATCTGGTGGCCTTTGGCTGGTTGCTGCCCAAGCACACAGAGGTTTTAGTGCTTCATTCTTAAACATAAGAGTTAACCAAGCTCCACCAGGAAAGCCTGTAATACAAAAGTAAGAAACACAAGCAAACATAAAAATGAGAACTGGGAAGAAAAGAGATGATACAGTGATAAAGTTAAAACGAAACTGTCATTAATAGCCTCAAGGGAATTAAAAAATTCTTTGTATCTATGAACAAGAACAGGATGACTTTTTTTAAGAAAGAACGAAGTGTGTTCATAGAAATTAAAAATATGATCACAGAAATTTTAAAATTTGATAGAAGAGTTGAGAAATAAAATTGAGGAACTAGTCTAGAAAGTAGAACAAGGAAAAGAGCTAGACAATAGGAGAGAAAATATTAGAAAATTATACAATTTATTCAGGATGTATAACATCCAAATAAGTGTTCTATAAAGAGCAAATAAAAAATGGAGGTGAGGAAACTACTGAAGAAGTAATTCAAGGAACATATCCAGGATGGAAGAGAGGAATTTATGGAAAAGACCCATTACACATGCAGCATGATGGATGAAAATAGGACTGCATCAAAGTATACCACCGTTAAGTTTATAATCTCAAAAAAGAAATTAATATACAAACAATACAGTATTATAGTATTGTAAGCACAGAGGAGGAAGTGCTAAATTCTTCTATAAAATTAAAATTTTTCACAGGTAGTAACATTTGAGTAGAGACTTAAAGAATAAGAAGGAGGAGGACAGAGAAATAGGGTATATATTTCCAGAGAACATCATATGTAAATGCAGTGATGTGCACGCACTTGGAGAGGGTGATGAACCTGGTGCATATTGGAGAGTGCTGGGAAGTGAGGCTGGAAAAGTACACTGGGGCCTTCCTATGAAGAATTTGCAGTACATCCTCCAGACCAGAGGTTCACATCTGCTACACCAGTCTTGGTTGCTAGCTGCCATAGTTCAGAAAGAGCCTGGATGACTTCTCAAATGGAAGTGAGGTCCTGACTCCTTCCACACTCACACAAATGGTGGACTCCCCAAATGCAAGAAGTAGGTTCACATGTTGATCAGACAGAACAGTGATAAGTGTCCACTACATCTGGAGTCCACAAACCCTGGAAATTGCATGCAAAGTTTGGGGGGTGGGGTGTGTGTGTGTGCATTTTTCTGTGGAGGGGTTCCATAGCTTTCTCAAAGGAGAAAAAAGACTCAGCATCACTTATCCAAACATTGGCAAGCCATCCAAAATCTTCAGCAGGAGAGGAACAGGATCAGGCCTGTGAAAGATGACCCGGTCAACGATGTAGACTGGGGAAGATGCGAGCAGGAAGGAGGACTGAACTAAACATGAAGTTTTGAAAACTATTATTGGTAACATCCACCACTTATTGAGTATTTACTTTGTGATAGACCCAGTGCTAGATGCTTGGCACCCATTTTATTTAATCTTCAAGTAGCTCATTTAACAGGTAAGGAAACCAAAACCCGGGTTTTAAAATTAACCCAAGTTTGCCTAGCTACAAACAGCAAAGTCCATATTTGACCCCCAGGTCATGTGACTCTAAAGCCTATGCTTTTATCATGATGCTAAGCTGCCTCCCCTGTACAACTCTAGCACTGATTCTTTTGTTCTGCACCTCACCTCCTAATTTTCAGTTAATTATTTGAAACAGCAAAGTGACTCACTTCAAAGAAGAGAGCCATATGATGTAGCAACATCATTTAAAAGACGAAAAGGGCAAAGACCTCAGTGACTGTTGATTGTTCTTGTTCCCCAAAGAATTGATCATCTGCTGAGATGATAGTATAAATCCAAAGAAATACCTCGCTCTGAAGATTGGTTCCTGTTGTTGTTTGCTTCCTCTCATTCTATGGAAGGAAATTCTTGCAGATTTCAGTTGGCAAATGAGTTATTTTGAAGAGAAGTACGCAGTGCTGTTTTCTCCAGGCTTCTTAGTCATTAGCACATAAGAATAGCAGGTCTGTCTGAGCATATTCACACTCTCAGTTATTGTTGAAATGACAAGAGAAAACAATACCTTTCACTTCTGTCTTTCGTGGCAAATATTAAATACATAGTAAGGAAACATATAAAAGCTCTGGCTGATTTACCTTGGGAGTGAATGCTGCATAAGAAGTGTGCTGATGCCCTATTGTCAAATAAAAAGCAAATGTTATCTTTAGATATGTGAAACCTCAGGGAGGAGGGCTTACCAGTAATCACTAGTGGATGTAGAATTCTGATTTGCAAAAGATCACAGACTTTTACATCTTTCCTTCAGTCATATGCACATGCATGCATGCATACACCTCCTGTACGTGTTCTTTATAAGCTGCTGAAATGACTCTGGCTCTTGCCTCAGTTCAAAGAAAAAAACAGAATAGGTGTTGCTTAAGGGTTTTTTTGTTTTGTTTTGTTTTTTTTAATTTTTTTGTTGTGCTTTAAGTGGAAGTTTACAGAGCAAATTATTTTCTCATTCAAAAGTTTATACACAAATTGTTTCGTGACGTTAGTTGCAATCTCTGCAATGTGTCAGCATTCTCCCCCTTTCCATCCAGGTTTCCTGCTTCCATTCATCCAGTTTTCCTGTCCCTGCCTGCCTTCTTGTCTTTGCTTTTGAGCAGGTGTTGGTGTCATATATTTGATAGATATTAGAGGCATGTTCCTCGCATATGTTTTATAGGCCTGTCTAATTGTTGGCTGAAAGGTGAACTTCGGGGGTGTCTTCAGTTCTAGTTAGAAAGATGTCTGGTAGTCATAGTCTCAGGGGTTCCTCCAGTCTCTTGTCAGACCAGTAAGTCTGGTCTTTTTTGTTAATTTGAATTTTGTTCTACATTTTTCTCCAGCTCTGTCTGGGGCCTCCTATTGTGGTCCCTGTCAGAGTGGTAGGTGGTGGTAGACAGGCACCATCTAGTTCTTCAGAGCTCAGGCTGGTGGAAGCTGTGGTTCATGTGGTATATTGCTTAAGTTTTGGTGGAAGGCTTAGGAAGGCTCGTTTTTATCATCTTTGGAACAAATGTACAGAGCCCTGTATTAGTTTCCTGTTGCTGTGGAGCAAATTACCACAAACTTAGTGGGTTAAAACAACACACAGTTATTAGCTCACAATTTCTATGGATCAGGGGTCCAGGCATGGTTGGACTGGCTCCTCTGCTCAGGATCTCAAAAGGCAGAAATCAAGGTGTTGGCTGGGCTGCATTCTTTAAGGAGGCTTGACTAGGGAAAGACCCACTTCCGGGCCCCATCAGGTTGCTAGTAGAATTCGTTTCCTTGCATTTGAATGACTGAGGTCCCCATTTTCTTTGCTTGCTGTCATCAGGAACTGCACTCAACTGCTAGAGAGGACCTGCAGTTCCTTGTCATGTGGCCCCCTTCATAGACCTTTTCATGCTTTGAATCTCTTCATTAGGAAGAGCCCAGTCCCTTCTAAGGGATCACCTGATTAAGTCAGGCCTGCCGAAGATAATCTTATCTTAAAGTCAACTGATTTGGGACTTTAACTACATTTGTATATCTCTTCACAGCAGCACTTAAATTAGTATTTGAGTAGCTAGAAGAATACACGTGTACAACAGAGGATGGGGTCTTGGGGCCATCTTAGAATTTAGCCTACCACAAACCTTCACAGGCTTCTTCTCTTCTGACAAAAATACAAAAAGAAAACAAAAAACACCAATGTTGCCGGCGAGTCGATTCCAACTCATAGTGACCCTATAGGACAGAGAAGAACTGCCCCATAAGATTTCCAAGGAACAGCTACTGGATTCAAACTGCTGAGCTTTTAACTACTGCGCCACCAGGGCTCCTTCTGGAAAGAATATTGTATGTTAAATGCCTTCTTAGCATCCTTCTTTGTTTTCTCAGTTTTGAAATCTTTTTTTTTTTTAGCAAATTCTATTGAGCCCATAATTATGTGCCATGTGGGGCATTCCAGGTGTGTATAAAATGATGACAATACCTTTCATTTATGAGGACTTACTATGTCCCAGACACTGTACTGAGTGTTTTACATGCATTCCCTCAATAACCATCACCATATCTGTATGCAAAAGGCACAATCAATATTCTGGACTAAAGATGAGAAAACTGAGACTGGGCACGGTTAAGTGATGTGCCCAACATCCCACAGCTGGAAATCGGCAGAGCTGGGACTCAAGCCCACATCTCTTTTCCTTCATATCCCTCCTTCCAAACATAATTCCATCAGTTGTTATCTTGCTGTATTGTGGTTTTGAAAAGATTACAAAATGCCTTCCATAGCTATGATGATTATCATCCATACATTCCTTCTTTAGCCAAATCTTCAATTGAATAACAAAAATGTCACATAGGCCAAGAAGTCCTCCCTAAAAACAAAAGACTGTCAGAAAAGTCAAAGACCAAAGAGACACAGGAGTATCAATGAGGTTTAGAACCTGGCTTTTAGTAAGGATAACCCACCTCCTTAGCATCTGGCATCTTAATGTGCCATGTTGTTAGATTCTATGATAAATTTGCTGCCTGGTTTTATGTCAAGCATTGTTTAATAAGCTTTGTCAAAAAGAAAAAGAAAAAACCTCACCAATTCAACTCCAGAGAGCAACTCTCAGGTCTTCTTTCCAGAGCAGCCAATCTGTGTCAGCAGAAATCGGAAAATAAATGGTACACATCCATGGAGAACTAATGTTCCCTGACAAGAAGTAGCACCTCTGGTAGCACCCATTCTTCATTGTGGAACAGAGGATTGACCTGTGCTACTGACTAGAGGAAAATAAATGGTTACACTAGGAAAGATGGCATTGACAGTACCCTCTTCTGGAAGGCATTTGCCTTTTGATTAAAGAAGGGTGAAAATGGCATTGATTTGTTTTAACTGCAAGTCTAGTTTCATAAATGAGTAAAAACTATGTAGAGTGCTCTAAGGCCACAATTTTGGGAAGGAGGGCCAACCATGATTTCTTCTTGCCTAGAACATTCTAATTTTCTCTCCTGGATGCCTCTCCTTTTGTCCTAACAGCGAATAGAAATGAACTCTGGCCCCGCAACTCATAGGATTTAAAATTCTGAGATACCTTCCCATGTCTGTGTTCTGATGGAGTGGACTCTTCACCTCTCCAAATCTGACATCTGGGAGGTTGGGGAAAAGCCTGAGGATGTGGCAGTAGACTAAGCCAACAAAGGAACTGTAGCAGAGAATGGCTAGCAGTTCACCAAATCCATCTCCCTTTGCTTTTGGACACAGAGCTAGACTCCATATCACAGCCTTCTCTCAAGTTGGCCACATGACTGAGTTCTGGCCAGTGGAAGTGGACAGAAGTGATACTTCCAGGCTTGGTGCATGTAGTTGTTAAGGTTGTGTGTCAGCTTGGCTGGGCCGTGATTCTTAGTGGTTTGTCAGTTATGTAGTTGGGCAGCTATGTAGTGATGTGATCACCTCCATGATGAGATCTAATATAGTGTGATCACCTCCATGATGAGATCTGTTGTGAGCAACCAATCAGTTAAGAGGGAGTTTCCCTAGGTGTGTGGCCTGAATCCAATATAGGTGGACTTTCTGGTAGGTCTCACTGTCTTTTGCTCAATCTGGATCACGCAGCTGGCTCCTGTTCATCTGACCTCTGGTTCTTGGGTCTTGAGCTAGCAGCTTACCTGCTGTCTTACCTACTGATCTTGGGATTTGTCAGCCTCTGCAGCCTGTGAGCCAGAGGCCTGCTGTCTGACCTTCTGATCTTGGGTTCACCATCCCCTGCAGCTATGTGAATCAGGACAAGCCTCCAGCCTGACCCACAGACTTGAGACTTTTCAACCTCCACAACCACATGAACCATTTCCTTCATATAAATCTCTCTATATTATATTTATACACTGCACTGGTTTTGTTTTTCTAGAGAACCCAGCCTAAGACAGTGCATAAAATCCTCCCATATGACCCTCCATTGTCCTTATTCACTTCTTGGACATCTGGGTGTCAATATCCAGAAAAACCTAAAAGCCACAGGTTAAATATGGCATCATCTGTTTAGCCAAGGTCTCTGACTGACTAAATGGAACAGAAGCCCATCCTAAACCCTGCAACCAATTAGAATTCATGTGAGCAAGAAATAAGCTTTTATTGGATTAAGCCACTGAGCTTCAGAGGTCTTTTCTGTTACAGCAGCTAGCATTACCTTACCTGAAGTAGTAGCCTAGAATCTAAAAACTAAAAGTAAGAAAGATAAGTAGTTCTAAGTTATTGTACATATTGCTTTAACTAGGTCAGACTGAAAGTTATATAAGCCAAAGACTACTGTCTATTGTAATAAAAACTGTAGATAAAATGAAGCTACATTGATACCAATGACCGCCCTGATGGGGAATACAACAGAGAGGAGCAGGAGAAAAGTGGGGTGCAGAACTCAAATTCTAGTGAAAAGACCAGACTTGATGATCTGACTGAGACTAGAGGGACCCTGGAAGACATGGCCCCCAGACTCTCTGTTAGCCCAGAACTGAAACCATTCCCGAAGCCAACTCTTCAGACATAGATTAGACTGGTCTATAAGACATAAAATGACACTCGTGAAGAGAGTGCTTCTTAGCTCAGGTAGATACATGAGACTAAATGGGCAGCTCCTGTCGGGAGGCGAGATGAGAAGGCAGAAAGGAACAGGACCTGGTTGAATGGACATGGGAAATCTGGGGTGAAAAGGAGGAGTGTGCTGTTAAATTATAGGGAGAGCAACTAGGGTCACATAACAATGTGTGTATAAATTTTTGTATGAGAAGCTAACTTGAGCTGTAAACTTTCACTTAAAGCACAATAAAAAAATGAAGCTATGTTGATTCATTTCAAAATATAGATGGAATATTGAAATTGCATTTATACCTCTTCTAGAACTTATTTTGTATCGTTGTCTATGATTAATGTGTAAGAGGATTTTAGTGTTTTTCACTTTGGGATTGTAAAAAAATTTTTGGATAAATTATGAAGATGCACTAAAAATTATTTCTTTGAACCTAAATAACCAACAGGATATAGTGATATTCTATTCTGGTAGTTTGTCCTGCCAGTAATAATAGATCTATAATTCTGAAAATTAAATTTATGAAGATTGTTATTATCTCTTTCTCATTAATATTTTAATATAAAATTATAAATAAATGCAGGTTAATGTTCTGAAAAGACAGAGACTTTGCTTACTGTTTTCTTAATATTTTAGTACTCTGATAGGGCCAGGTTACTATGAATAGAATAATTATAGAGAAAGTTTAGAAAAAAACATCAAGTAGAGCAAGATGCAGCATTTTTTTCCACAAATGTCGTTCGAATAAAGACAATTATTATTATATATGTCCACATCCAGGCCCTGGTTTATCTAGTGTGGTATTTAATGTTTAATGGCCTTCTTCTATTTCTGTGTCTCTAGAAATGTCTCATATTAAAATATCATGAGTAATAATAGGACTTCTGACTTAAAGTTAAAGCTGTAATTTCCGTTAGTGCCAAAATTAAAATTTCCTCATCAATATTCATCTACATCCTCATCATTACAATTTATAATCTTGAGAATTGTTCTTCTTTGCTTCATTTATTTAGTCAAATTTAAAAATGTAATTTATTTATTATTTTCCATGTAGACTTACAACATGGGAAGCTAACACTCTGGTCTAATAGAATTTGTCCTCAGTTGTATATTAGGAAAATCTTAGATTTTCCTTATTTAAATACCTGTGAGCCCGTTCCTAAGAGAGTGACCATCAGGAGCCACTGACCAAATCCAATTTCTGGACTTGTAGTGGAGCCAAACCTGGATTTGGGGGACACTCCATGGCACTGCCACCATGTGAGATTCTGCCTGGCCGAAAGCTCTAACTCATGCCTGCAAACTACCATGTTACATTTCATTTACAAATATCATCAGTGCAACTCATTTCCAAACTAGACATAAGAAAGTTTCTGATTCGTAGCCTTATGTTATACCTCAGCCCAAAGTTTCTGATTCGTAGCCTTATGTTATACCTCAGCCCAAAGTTTCTGATTCGTAGCCTTACGTTATACCTCAGCCTCCATAGAGCTATAGGTGTTTTTATATTTCTCCCTTTTTCCTTTTGCTAGAAGAACTGCATCATAGAAATTAAATGGAGGAAGGATAATTTTGGACTGGAATGTCTTCTGAGTACCATCCCAAACAGAATAGTTTACACTTGTTTTTCTCTGTGCATTACTTTGGAAGGCCTCCATACTAAGATGAGCATGAGGAACCAAGGAAGATTCCCAAGGGAATAATCAAACTCTTCTCCAATGAACTGGAGAGTTTGGCTTTTTCTTCCAGTTTTTCTCCTAGAAGTTTCTAATTAATTTCCACATCTCTTCCTGAAGGAGGAAAGGGTGTGAGCTATGAGGATCTAAGTAGCTAAAGGTAACAGATTAGTGGGAGTCACTTCCAACTGTATAATTCAGTCCTATCATATATTCCAAAATAATCTCGAATTTTTTTCATTTACAAATCGATTTATTATGGAAGAGTAAACATATAATTTACTAAGCCAGTTATACCAAAATACATTTAAGGGTTCTACAGACAACATGAGGTGATGAACAAATAGATTAAGTTGACTGGGCAGGGAGCTCACATTTAAGAGTTACTCTTTTTCACAGCTTTATTGAGCTATAATTCATATACCATAAAAGTCACCCCTTTAAAGTATACAATTCAGTGAATGGTTTTTAGTATATTCACACAGTTGTACAACCATCACCACTATCGAATTCTAGAACATTTTCCGTCATCCTAGGAAGGAACCCTATATCTGTTAGCAGTCAGTCCTAATTCCCCCATCCCCATCCTCTAATCTACTTTTGTCTCTATGCATTTGTCTATTCTGGAAATTTTATGTAAAAGGAATCCTACAATATGTGGCTTTTTGTGGCTGTCTTCTTTCACTTAGCATAATGTTTTCAAGGTTCATCCATATTGTAATATATACGTATATTTCATTTCTTTTTATTGCTGAATAATAAAATTCTATTGATTATTATGAAATGATAGAAGCCGGGGTGACTTCTTATATTGTGTTTATTAATGAATGCTGCTTGTAATTACTGTAACATCATAGAAACTTTGAGTTTGCAAAATGTTTAATTTAAAAGTTCCTAATTACAGAAAGAATATTGTACCTTCTATTGGTATCTCAGAATTTGGAGATTACAGCAAATAATTAGTATAAACTTGTTATATAACTGGGCTGTCATCTTGGGAAAGAGATTTAAAGAATCTTCACAGAGCATTCAAAAGTAGAATCATAGGTTTGCTGTTCAGAATCAGATTGCTTTTTGAAAAACAGAAAAGCCAGCAAACACACAGCTGCTTTGATATGAAAAAAATAATGTTTGTCTCTGATGTTGAATTCTTCCGTGCCAGCCATTTGAAGTATAGAGGGCTTTGACATGTGCGGAATGAAAAGCCAAGAATATCTTCACTGTTAACTTGTAGCCTTCTGTTGCAGGCACACAAAAAGTCCCTTTGGACAGTGGAACCCAATGAAGGCATGATCCCCCCGGAAGCTGATGTTCAACTGGCAGTGACCGCCAACCTGAATGACATAGTGACATTCAAAGACATGATAATTTTGGACATTGAAAATAGCAACACCTATCAGATTCCTGTCCAGGCTTCAGGAATTGGTTCCACTATTGTTTCAGATAAGCCCTTTGCTCCAGAACTCAATTTGGGAGCATATTTTAGGTAGGGAAATGTCATGGGCCAATTTTTACAGTTGTCACGTATGTTGCATAAGTGAGCCTCACCTCCACTTTAGAAAACTGTTTTTAAGGAAATAGAACTGCCACCACAGTCCCTCCCATTTCCCATTCTCACTTTTCCCCCTCCTTTGCCCATCAGGCACAAAAAGACATTTCGTAGGCGTAGCTTGGTTATATTCTCCAAGCTGTGTCCCTCTTCACTAGAGAAAGAGATGGTTCGAAGGACATGTATTCTTCTCTCAAACTTATAGTGCTTCTCTGTGACAAATTTAGAATCTCAACCATAATTTATCCTCTTTGATTCCAATACACTGGAATCCCCTCTCCATGAACATAGAAAATACAAATATATCTTAGTGGTAACCTAAGTAAAATACACCTGAACCTGTTGCCATTGAGTCAGTTTTAACTCGTAGCAACCCTATAGCACAGAATAGAACTGCCCCATAGACTTTACAAGGCTATAAATCTTTTCAGAAGCAGACTGCCACCTCTTTCTCCTGTGGAGTGGTTGGTGGGTTCAAGCCACTGACCTTTTGGTTAGCAGCCAAGTGCTTAACCACTGCGCCACCAAGGCTCCTCAAAGTATACCTCAGAAGGCAAAAATGTATTACGAATGTGTCTTATCAGGTATTGCAAAGCCAGTAGCTTTTTTGGTATTAAGCCCTCTGCTTGCCTCCCCACCACAGCACCACAAAAATGAGATTATTGCAATTGGCTTCAACTGATCACCCAGGAAAAGCTAGAACGTCTAAATATTTAAATAAAAGGTAGTACAGTATAGACAGCTCTAAGCAGAACAATCTAAATGCCAATCTAAAAATATATCAGGTTTGAATGCTCAGGGTGGAGGAGATGTGTGGGGACTCGTGGTTCTTCAGGAGAGTGTAAGCATTGACACACAGGGGCCAGGTGAATTGTACCTATCCGATGCAAGACTGTAAACAGATCCCAAAAAGGGTGCTCCTGCCTTCTGGTATAACAGACCCTAAAACTAAGTTGGATGCGCTGTGCTTGGAAGGATGTGACTGATAATGATCAGTTAAGAATCCTCCACAAATCCCACCCATGCTTCCTTTCCTCTGTACCATATATAAAACATAGAACTTGACTTTAAAAACCATAAACCAATGGTTAATTAAGTAATGGGCAAATCAGATAGTCAAATTGCATATGTTTTCAGGGAAGTATTTGCAGTGTTTATGTCAACTAGATTAAAAATCCTCCTCTCTCTCTATCTGTTGGCTACAAGTTAGGGCATTTTATCATTCTGGTGCTTCTACTTTCAAATTTCTTTATTAAGTGCACTTAAATATAAATATATGAAATAATATACTGCAAACCAGACTTAATTACTGTTCTCCTTAATCTACAAATAGTGTCAAATAGCCCCAGAGAATATTCTGACACTTGCCTGGAGTTGAAGAGTTAGCTAACAGTTTTCTAGGAATATTGAAGCAAACTGTAGCTTTTAGCTGCCTGTTTCCCTCTACCTAAACCCTATCATTATTCTTGTTTGACATAAAATTATGATGCCAGCAATCTCCAGAAGAATCATCACAAGCAGGGGCTGGCAAACTACAGCCCACTGCCTGTTTCTATAAGTAAAGTTTTATTAGAACACAGCCATGCCCATTCATTTACATATTTCTGTGGCTGCTTTCCCACTATAATAGAGTTGAGTAGTTGTAACAGAGACCATGTGTCCCACAAAGTCTAAAATACTTATTACTTGGGACTTTTTAGAAAAAGTTGGCCAACTCCTAGTCTAAAGAAATACCCATATACCACCCCTTCTGACTGCATGTTTTGGGGCGGCTCTCTTAGGTTTTTCAGAGGTTCAATTTCTTCATTTATAAAATGAAAAGAAATATACTTATTATTACTGGGTTGTTATGACAATTGAAAGATGTAATAGGAATATATGACAGAGTAACTGCCTAGTTTATAAACAGTAGATATTATTTATTATCATTCCCTAAACCTGCTCTTAGTCATGAAGTCAAACTGCTGAGTAAAGACACTCCAGTGAGCATGACATGTAGACACAGATTTAGACAGAAATGATTACACCTGACAACTGACAAAATACACCTTCTGATTATTTAGTTGATGTTCAGCTTACTTATTTGATATGATGTAATTTCCTAAAGAGGAACAGACAGAATGGAAATACTAAAGCCTAATAAAATTGAAAGGCAAAAAACAGTCCTGAGATAAGTTTTTTCCCTCAAAAAAGAAGCCTATGTCAGTTTAAAAAAATTATATATATACACACAGTTATATACATACATGTATACACATACATATACATATATATATATACATACATATATACGGGAGCCCTTGTGGCACAGTGGGTAAGCATTCAGCTGCTAACCAAAAGATCAACAGTTCAAATCCACCAGCTGCTCCTTGGAAGCCCTATGGGGCAGTTCTGCTCCATCCTATAGGGTTGCTCTGAGTAAAAATCAACTGGACGACAGTGAGGTTTTGGATATATATACGTACATATATGAGTTTGGCTGCTAACTAAAAGGTCAGCAGTTTGAATCCACCAGCTCCTCCTTGAAAACCCTTTGGGGCAGTTCTACTCTGTCCTGTAGGGCTGCTATGAGTCAGAATTGACTCAATGACAATGGTGTTTTTTTTTGTTTTGTTTTGTTTTGTTTTGTTTTGTTTTGTTTTTTTCTCTTTAGTGTGTGTGTGTGTGTGTGTGTATATATATATATATATATATATATATATATATATATATATATATACACACAAAACAAATGAAAACATGTTTGAATCTCCTTGAAGATTTTAAAAATATCTGATAGAGCTAAGCTGTGGGCAAACAGGAACTGAGTCTGTCTAGTTCCGTGTCTAAAAGGCCAGTCAGCTGGGAGGTCCTTAATAAATATTTGTGGCATAGATGAATGAATGAACAAACAAATGAAATAGTAGCAACTTTAAAGCACATTAGTCTGAGAAAAGTAGGCAATCCAGATGGCATCCCAGCCCTTTACAGCCTCCTTGACCTTTGGTAAGGCTTAGAGGATATGCACTGTTTCTCTTGAAGTTCCCTTAGATTGAGCCCAACATAAGACATTACACTCAGTCAGTAGAGATTTAGTCAACACAACTTGAAATTTGCTTCTCAGGTAAGTATTTTGCTTCCCTTTGACTCTTCAGAACCATTTTTCAAAAAGTAGAGTGGTTTTCACAGGAACTGTGTCTGTGTGTCCTGTAATTTGCTTCATCTGCTGGGAAAGACCAAGAATGGATGAGGCAACTTTCCCACAGCCCTTAGCTGGTGATGGCAACTCTGGGACCAGCCCTAGGTCTCTGATTCTGAGTCTTTTGACTCCATGAGTAGATGCTACCTTGTCTCATCACTGCGATAATTCCCAGTAGTGTCATGATTTAGTCTTCCTACATTTTTAAAAAATTAATGTTTTATTTCATTGCCTACTTTTAAAATACTTTCGAATGAATTATTCCCAAGGGTGTATAGCAGAATAGAACATTTCCAAATTGAGTCCTCTAAACACCTGCCTCCCCTTTTCCAGCCTGGATACCTATTATTACCGCTTCAAGCTGACCAACAAGGGACGTCGTGTCCAACAGCTATTCTGGATGAACAACAGTTTTTGCCCCCAGGACAAGCTGAGCAAGAAAGGCCTGGCTAGGAAGGGCTGTGGTGATAGCCAAGGCTTCAAGGGCTCCCAGATGCTCAGGGATCCACAGAGCCCTGTGTTTCAGCTCCACCCCGTCAGGATGGAGCTGTACCCGGGCCAGACAATCGATGTGATACTCGAAAGCTATTCTGCTACTCCAAGGGTAAGGGAACAGCAGTTTTAGAAAGCTATTTTTCTCCTAAATAAATCTTTGCTATAAATATTTCTTAGGAGAGTCCTTTGACATTTATCTGTGGAAAGGATATGGTATCTCAAGGATTGCATACAGCACTGAGTTACCATGGCAGCACTTATTGCTTTCAAGGTTCAGCTCTGCTCAGTTTACTGTTTGTTTCCATAGCTACCAGGAACCCACCCTGAAAGTACCAGTTAGAGCAGGTTCTCATCCCCAGGGTCAGCAGTGACCAGCTAGCAAGTCTCTGGTAGAGAAACATCCAGTTTTCAGCCAAAGCTAATAATGCTTATTATGCTCCTGCTTGTGCCGCCTAATTAGGAGGTGGTACTGAATTTTCTCCACATGAAATAGGGAAGAATAAGAGATGTGTCTCCCAGAAGACAAGATGGAAAATCTAGTCTATTGCTTAGCTTCTCTAGGCTTACAAATTCCACTTTATTTCATTTAGATTTTTTCTTTACGGAGCATTTTCAGGTAAAACACATTCTCTATGCAAAAAAAGAGGCTATCTCCCACTATGGAGTATATAATATGCTTTTTGTATCTGTTCAAACAACATCTGTTAAGTATGTGCCATGTGACAAACACTATGCTCAGCACCAAGGATATAAAGAAGAGTAAAATGGAGCCCCTGTTCTCAAGACACTTACAGCCTGTAGGAAGAATGCAATTATGACATGGTTACCAAAAGTAAACCAAATTTTTAAAAACATTAAATCTGAGCTTCTGGGAGAATAAATTTAGTTTAAGCTTTACTAAAAGCTTCCCTAAATATTCTTCCAAATTATTCTACGTAATTGAGAAGAGACTTGAATTCATTAACATCAGAAACTGGAGCAGTCTCTTCAGCATAAGCTAAGCTATTGGTGATATGTTTCCTTTTGGTTCCTTCTACTTTATAAAAATCTGGGCCTGTTGGGTCCAAAGGAAATTGTTCTATAGCACAGTTTTTAGATATACAAGTATGAAGTCAAAATTTTCAGCTAGTTTGGTAAGCCCTGTGGGGCAGTTCTACTCTGCCCTATAGGATCGCGAAATCATGTAACTACCATTGAACTGTAAGTCCTTTGAAGGACTTTATCCATCTTGCTCATCACTGATATGTATTCACTGCCCCTAACACAGCTCCTGATGCATAATAAATGTTCCATAGATATTGGGTGAACTGAATGTAAATTGACTATGTCCTCAGAGGCAGTAAGAAATAAACACAGGATCCACCAAGGACATATTTAACCAATCAGATTTTACTTGTGTGACACAGACCAAAAGAAAAAAAGCGAAACCCTCTGCTGTCAAGTCGATTCCAACTCATAGCGACCCTATAGGGCAGAGTAGAACTGCCCCATAGAGTTTCCAAGGAGTGGCTGATGGATTCGAATTACCGACCTTTTGGTTAGCCTCCAGGCTCTTAACCACTGCACCACCAACAGAGAAGGATCCCTGAAATGTGCCATTCAGAAAAACATACTCTTCCCAGGAGTACTCAGGCAGGTAGTTGTGAATCAATTTGCTCTCTGTAGGTGGTCATTATGTTTTCTAAGTTATGGTTGTTCCAAATATGCTGGTATATTTTGTCTGCAGATAGTCAAAGAGAAGCTGGTGTGCCATGCCATCATTGGAGCACAAAAGAGGAAGAGTCTGGTGATGACTGTGAATGTCATCTGTGAGTTCATAGCACCTCTTATCCAGCTCTCCACCAAGCAGCTCATATACCGACTGGAGAAGGTCAGTGGGGCAGTGCTGGGGAGGGCTGGGTTTCCTGACTGAGGGTCAAAATGTTCAGTTTCATTTTGTAAGCTAAATTAACAGGAAGCCTATTACACCCATTACCCAGCCAATGTTTTTGAAGCTTCAGAGGTAGTACACATTAAACTAAAAATTCTGAACCTAAATCTACAATCCTTTGAAATGTAAATTTCTATGGAAATTCTACTTCCATTATTCCTGATGTAAAGACCAAAGTGAGACATGTTCTCCAGTGCACTGCATATGCATTTTAGTCAACCATTCAACTCTAACTAGGTAAAATAAGCATCAAAGTATGGAAAGGGTTGGAGTAAAATTACCAATAATTATAATAATCAGTAAGAATATCTACCGTTTATTGATTAGTGTGTGTTAGGCATTGTGCAAGTTCATTACATATATTTTCCCAGTTGTCCTTTGCAACAACCTATACAGTAGGTTCTATTATCATTCCCATGATATACTTGAGGAAACTGAGATGCAAGTTAGGCTATTATGTAGATAACCTAACACGGCTTGAGAATACTCAAACTATTTGATTCACTCTCTTTTCTTGGTCCATCCCTTAATATGTCCATTAAGGGCAAGTAATAAATGGGTAAGGCAGGGAAGAGGGAACAGGGATAGTGAAGAGATGGGGAAGAGATCACGATAGGACTTGACCTATTCCTAGGCAGGCTTCCATCGTAGAATTATTCACCATCCAAAACAGACGTGTATGGAAAGTCTGTTCTGAGTCAGTGCTGAAAATTGATCTAGACAGACATGATCAAAACTAAGAGACTAGTCGAGGTCACATATTGTGAAGAAATTATTAAATTTTAATTATTTGAATTACAGTCATATCCATGCTGTGAAAAAGGTATAAGGTGCTGTGAGACCATATATTGGGGGACATGGCTTTGTACATGTAGTCTCAGACAGCTTCGTTGAGGAAGTACCTCAAGTCTCAACTTGAAAAAAATGGAAGTTAGTATGGTGACAAGAGAGGGGAAGAGAATTGTAGGCCTGGGTTAGGAAAGAGCCTGGATTAGGAAACAGTTTGGCAAGCATAAAGAACTGGAACGCCACCTTGGATGGAGAACATTGAGTAGGGCTAAGAATGACATGAAGTCAGTCTGGAGAGGTGGGCAGGGGCACATGTGTGTGGCATGCATGGGAGGCATGTTCTGGAGTTTGGGTTTTATTCTGGGTTGCTCTTGCAGGGCTTCAGGGAGGGAAATGTGACATAGTCAGATTTATTCATTAAAAGAGTCACAGTGGCTACTGGGAGGAATATTTATTAAAACCTACCAGGTGGCATGCTTAACAGCCTAGTGGGGAAGGTAGACATGGAAGAGGTAGATTGAGGGTTTCAGTTACAGGATGCTAAACTGACTGTGACAAACTCCATGAGACAAGTACAAAGAAAGTACTACGAGAGTTCCTGCTACAGTTATTAGCCTTTCATTTCTCTGTTTTGTTAAATTTTCTCTCTCTCTTTTTTTTTTTTACATAGTCAGAAATGTATTTATTGGCAACAGCTTCTCTGAATTTGTTGGTGTCGTTTTTTCTCTATGTGGTTGTTCAGAGAAAATTCAGTGACTATGTTTTGAATAGCTATTATGTGCAAGAAATTATAATAAATGTTAAATTTTCCACTTGGTTTCTTATTAGTTTTTTTTTTTTTTTAGCCCATAAACGCTCATAAAAATGTGTGAGTAATCCTCCTTTTTTTCCCTTTAAATACTTATGCCTTGTTCTTGAAGAAAATCATACTCTTGTTTAAATGCCTACTGTTTACTCTTATCACTAGATTAAAATATGAAAATATTTTGAATACGGTAGTCACTTCTTGCTGACTTCTAAAAAATGAATTGAGTCACAACTCCCTGCTTGTTTTTGCCCTTCTCTCCTTCCTCCCAAATGTCAGAAGTTTGAAATCTCTCCTGTTTGTTGTTGTTGTTGTTGTGTGCTGTCTAGTTGATTCCAACTCATAGTGTGACCCTATAGGACAGAGTAGAACTGCCCCATAGGGTTCGCTACCACTGTATTTTTCATTGTTCATTTCCTGCTCACATTGAATCCATATCAGGGACACTGAAGAAATGCAGCTTCATTTCTCAGTGTGTGCACAGGACTTGTTGAGTCTCACTATCCACATTTAATTGTGTAACCCCTGATTATCTATTCTGTCTCCTTGTTTGCAGCTCAAGGTAATGTATCTGAGTTTTAGCACATTAGAATGTAATGATACCAACCCTGCCAATGGGAAGAATTTTTTTCTAACTTTCCCCAGATTGATCTACTTCATAACTGTTGTGCCATTCATAAGCCATGGAGATGAAACCAGATCTCTGTGGAATTGAAAAGGTCAGTTGGAACTAGCAGCCAGTTTGCTTCATAAAATTCCAGCAGAAAAATCTGTCTGCCAATATTTGGGGAGACAAACAACCCAGAGAGAGGTGGGTCATTTTAAAATAGAATGGGTTCTCTGTGCATCAACGCCTTCTCATCACTAACCTCTGAATGGCCTCATGCCAAAACCAACCAAGCGTGGCTCATTCACTTCAAAAGTTACCTGCAGTCTCACAGCAGCCTTCAGGAAGGTCACAGGTGACACTTCTCCAGCCCAATGCAGTCTGTTATTTTGTAGGCACAAAATGCTGCTTTATCCCTCAAACTGTGGTGTGCAATCTGCAAATGCAAGGAGAGTCTGGTATCTATACTACCATATGAGAGGAAGGGGAATGAAGCCTGGCATCTCACAATAAGCGCCAGATCAAACCCCTGCAATAAATTCGGGAGTCCAGATGGGGCTACTAGAGTACAGCCTAGGCCAGGGCACCCAGGAACCACAGTGGAAGGAAGACTGTGCTGGACAAGAACCTGAAGACGGAGTCAGATCAGTATATAGAGTCAAGTTGGTCTGACTGAAATAGGAACACAGAGAAAAAACAAACCAAAACAAGGAGGCCTAGGAAAAACAGGCTAGAGTTGTTGGAAGCGCCAGCTCATTGAGACTAGGAATGACTGGAAGGAGATTCTCTTTGGAGGCCAGATATTAAGGCTTCTTGTCATATCCTGCTGATACTGAAGTCCCCACTTTCTAGGGCAGATAGGAAATAATGTGAGTCCCAACATCAGAATGAGAAAAGTCCTGGTTAACTAGAAACTTCTGGCCCAAGATCCATTTCTAATGCTTTCTCCAGCTGAAAAATTAAATCTAATAAGACTAACAGGGTGAAAAGATGCTTCTAAATCACCTACCCCAATGTTACCAGGAAAATTTTACAGAAAATAGTTGTGAGCATTTGTCAACATAAAAAGATAAGTATATTTACAATTTGAGTATTTTAAGCATGGAAATAAAATACTGTATAAGGGGAAAATGTTTTATTCATTATAATGATACCTGGATTCTTCTGTAAGATCGTATCACTAACTTATTAGACTTTGTTTTATGATATTATAGAAACTTCTAAAGAAATAGTTCTATGTAGAGGCATGGCTTATGTAGGTTTTTTCAACCAGGCAGTAAGATCTAATCTGTGTTTTCTGGCCTGTGTAGGTTCACTTCTCAGTAGCCCACCATACATTCCAATTGATTTATCTAACCCTCTGCCAAAATATATAAATAAATAAATATATATATATATATAATATATGTGTATGTATATGAAATTGCTAATTCTGCTTTGACAATGAATATGAGATTTTTGTTGCTATAGGCTTACTATGTTTACCGTACCTTGGTTTGTTTCCTCTTTTTCCTTTTTCACAGAAACCTGACACTATCCTGGAACCTAATTACCAGCCCTTGGCCATAAAGAATATTTCCACCCTGCCCGTAAATGTGTTACTGTCCACAACTGGACCTTTCTTTATATGTGAGACTGATAAATCTCCACTGCCCATAACCCCTGAGGTAACTTGACGGGATTGTCATAACAAGCCCCTTGGGGGATTAGCGGTGATAAAGGAAGAGAATAATAGTAGTCTACTGCCTTGTTTCAGTCAGGAAAAATATAAAAAATCAAGGGCACAAACAGGAAAGAACATAGAAATTTTCAAATGAGTCATAAATAAGTTCCGATGGTACTCAGTAGGAAAACTATCATTGACAGTGTAAGAACCTCAGCTCATTGTGATAATCCTTTCATTCCTACCCATTATGATGAAGCCAGTCTTTAGAAAACAGTAGCTTCCTACTAGAGATAGTAAAGATCTTTTAAATCTCCTCCTTCAAATCTCACCAAAAGTGAAACAAAGAAATAGGCAAAACCCCATCCTCAAACCTGCAAGCACACGTGCCAGCAGTAAGATAAAGAACAGGTGGCAGGCCTGGCTTTCATATGGGATTAGGCCAATTGAAGAGCCATTACCCTCTCTGTGATTCTTGAATCAGATGATTGGCTTTATCAACGGAAGCCATCTAATCATGTAACTGAAGCACACGGTAAAATACTTGAACCATTCAAACCCAATGTAGACGTGCCCTGTAAAGCAGACCCATTTTGTGTGCATTTCTTGAGACTCCCTTAGGGCACTTTGAACAAAATCATGAGATTCATGCCGTTTAGAGCAATGTCTAAAAAAAGCCAACTCATAAGCAGCCTTTCCATGGAAAGGTGTTACTGGGGATAACAGCATCAAGGAACACATGGGGATTTGACTCAAAGAGAGAAAAGAACAAATAAAATCTACTGAACAAACTCTGTACAGCTCTGGAGTGTCATTCTGAGTTGAACAGAAAACAGCGGAAAGTAGATAACACAGTGCTTAAGAGTTAGGATTGCAGACGTTGGAAAAGAAATTAAATTACCTAATCTGTCCCTTTCTGGGTCACTCTCTACAGATCCCTTCCCTCCCTAGAGTGCCTTATAAATCTTTTTTAAAATTTCTTAAGCAAAAAACTTTTCCCACTTGTCTAGAAAGAACATTTCACAATCTAATTTACTTTTTGTTAAGAATATTTTATATTTATTGTAGATTTTCCCTTTTAGAACTCGTCCATGCACGTAACTCCACAACTGCTATTATAATCTCTTGCTTCAATAATTTCTCTCTCAAGATTTTCCTTGCTTTCATTTTCACACTAGTAAAATGTATGTATGTATATATGTATACATTTCATACTAATATGTGTGTATGTATGTGTGTTTATGTGTTTGTGCGTATACCTGCAAAAAAAAAAATCCACTGCCCTCGAGTCCATTTTGACTCATAGCGACCCTATAGGACAGGGTAGAACTGCACATAGGGTTTCCAAGGCTGTAATCTTTACAGAAGCAGACTGCCACATCTTTCTCCTGTGGAGCAGCTGGTGGGTTCAAGCCACTGACCTTTCTGTTAGCGGCCAAGCACTTAACCACTATATCACCAGGGCTCCGCAAATGCAAGGAGAGTTTGGTATCTATATTACCATGTGAGAGGAAGGGGAATGAAGGCTGGCATCTCACAATAAGTGCCAGATCAAACCCCTGAAATAACTTCGGGAGTCCAATATATCAATAAGTATGTATCAGAAAAATTTTGGTTGTCCTGTTTCACGTATCAGGTTGGAAATGCATTATACGGAGGTTGGTAATTCCCCACTGTCTTGTTTGTAGCCTATTAAACTGGAGACTGGTGGAGAAAAAAACCTGCTGGTCAAGTTTGACCCTTCCTGTAGAAATGATTTCAACAACTGGGTGGCAGAAGAAATTCTAGCAATTAAGTACATGGAACACCCTCAGGTAGACAGCCTGAACCTGCGTGGAGAAGTGCATTACCCCAACCTCAGCTTTGAGACCATGGAGCTGGATTTTGGCTGTATCCTGAATGACACGGAGGTGATTCGCTGTATTACAATCACCAACTGCAGCCCACTGGTTGTGAAGTTCCGCTGGTCCTTCCTGGTGGATGATGAGGAAAATCAGATAAGGTACCATTAGCATAGAAATTCATCAGAACTCTTTCTCCTCTGTTCATATTTTTCTCTTTTAGGCTTTGTACTGGGTTTCCTGTATTTGTATTAGTCTTTCGTGAATATTTTCCATTATGATAACTAAACACTGATAAAAATAACAAAGAGCTTAAAATCTTGGTCCATCCAAGGTTTTCAAACAAGAAGAGCAGATAAAACATTTTTGGAAGCCTCTAATTTCCACCAAATTAACAAAGGGATCTCAATAAGCCTGCTTTAATTTAGAATCTAGTGGTTGAAACATTAGAAATTTATCACTAAAAAATCAGGTCTTTGTAGTTTTCTTAATAAGCATTTCAAGCCCAACACACAGACTGATAGAACGCAGCATTGAGTATGTACCACATGGACTTCATATACTGCATATTTCAGCAAGTGTTTCTGTTCTGATGAATATACGTATAAAATAGTGGGAAGTGGTGTGTGCTGCAAAGGAAAAGTTGTCTTCACAATATTTGTGTTTAGAGGAGTCTCTTCTGTTAAATTAGATTTAAGTTCAGTTAGAAGCTAAATATGAATCTCAACTTAATTTGGAAAACACTCCTTTAAAAAAATATAAACAGCCTGTTTTACTCAGACCTGAGTAACATTTTCATCTGGTTCAAGAGCCTTGTTGGCGACCAGGACAATTGGGCCTCTGTGTATTTCCTTGTTTAATGCTTTGGCAACTCAGTTTTCAGTACCCAAATGTTGAATGCCCATTCTTAACTGAAGAAGCCTGGTGTTTTTCCTTAGTGCTTCCTGTGTGTAGTCCACATTTTATATATGACATCCACCTTTTCCTTTCCTGTGCTTGTTACCACAGTAACGGCAGCTTGCTCTGAATGTCTTCTGTAGACTGCTAATAATGACCCAGCATAGCATTGAAGCTGCCAGTCAGTCCTGGGGCCTGAGTATCAGAGTCTGCTCATTAAGTGCCATGGATTGTTTGGGTTTGGAATGAAATTCTGTAGATGGTGGACATTTAAAATAATTTTGGCAAAATCAGCCAACCTGACTTAACGAGCTTTGAATACCAGATTTTGTGAAGTTATTCTGATGTAGCACAGCTAAATGAGTTTATTCCATCTGGGAGCAAGGGACATCCTTTATTTATTTATTTTTATTCTGAGATGCCATTTCTATAATTAAAATAATGACATTTTGAAAATGTATTTGGCCAATACTTAATTTTTCATTGTTTTAAGCATTTATGGAACTTCTTTTTTTTTTTCTTTCTTCAATCTCTTCAGTATCTTCCTGTCTCTTAATATTGAATATTTTGATGTTTGGGTTGTTTCTACACAAAATATAGAAACAGAGTATTACTACCTCTACTTATAATTCATTTGTTCATTCATTCATTCAGAGAGTCATTCAGGAAACATTTGACAAGTGACTCTTATGCACCAGATACTATGTGAGGCATCAGAGATAGAAGAACGACAAGGCATGGTCCCTGCCCTGAGGAGCATCAGTCTAGTGAGGTGTCTTAGGCTGGGTTCTCTAGAGAAGCAAAACCAGTAAAGCATCTAGATATATATAGAGAGAGAAAGATTTGTATCAAGGAAATGGCTCTCACAGTTGCAGAGGCTGGTAAGTCCCAAGTCCATGGGTCAGGCTGGAGGCTTCTCCTGACTCACATAACTGTGGAGGCTGAGGAATCCCAAGATCAGCAGGTAAGCTGATAGCTCAAGTCCCAAGAACTGGAGGTCAGATAATAGGAGCCAGCTGCAGGATCCAGAGTGAGCAAAAGCCCATGAGCTTTGCCAGAAAGTCCACCTATATTCGATGTAGGCCATATCCCCAAGGAAACTCCCTTTCAACTGATTGGCTACTCACAAGCGATCCCATCATGGAAGTGATCACGTTATATCAGATCTCATCATGGAGGTGATTACATCATTATATGACTGCCAAACCACATCATAACTGCCAAGTCACTGAGAATCATGGCCCAGCCAAGTTGACACACAACCTTAATGACCACATGGGGAAAGCAGACGTGCAGCCCATAATGGTCACATGGTAATGCTGGGCTCTGAGGAAGGACGGGGGATGCTTGCCCAGAGGAGTCTGACTGAGAAGGTTTCACTGAGAAGTCACAGTTAAAAGTTCCAGATGGAGAAACAGGAAACATTTTAAGCAATGGGAACAGTATTTATACATTAGTTAGGATTCGTTATGTTGCAAGTCACGGAAACCTAACCCTAACCAAAAATTAAATATGAAAGGAAATTCATGGTTCCCACAGCTAGAAGGTTCAGATTTATTCTGGCTTCCATCCTGGCTTAAAGCAAGGATGCAAACAATGTCACCAGAACCAGCTTCTCTGTCTCTCGGCTCTGCCCTCTTTCATGTGTTGGCCTTGTTCTCAGATTACCTTTTCTCCTACGGTCATCACAGGGCTGCCAGCACCCCTGGGCTGTGTCCTTCCAGATTCAAGTCCACTTTGGAATTTCAATCCAGTCCTGTTTTCTAAGACTCCCATGAGATTCTCTCTGATTGGACCAACTTAATCATATTTCTTATCCCCACCCCAGTGGGTCACTGTCAGGGGAGGGGTGCTCCAAGGGCTTAGATGGTGACCTCAGAGCCACATGGACTGAAGAGGGTGGGGGTAGGGTAGGTCTGCAAACAACTGATTTATGAGAGAATGGATTCTGGCAGTGCAAATCACATGCACCTACCACATGACAGCAGAGAGTCTATCAGTGTGGCAAGAATGCAGTTAAGGAAGCAATTATGGGATACAAGTCTGGAGAGGTATATTGGCATTAGTTTGTAAGTAGTTTGTGAGAAGACTGTTATTCCATGATAAGGAATTTAGACTTTCTTGGAGGCAATGGTAAGATTTGTAATAAAAAAGAGTGACAATCAGTTTTTTAAGAAAGATAACTGTTAGTGACATTCAGCACAGTTGACCAGTACCTCCATCTTAAACACATTCCTTTCTTGGCTGCTTTTCCTCTTACCCCCTTGGCTACTCCTTTTCAGATCTCTTTGCCAACAACAACTGTGCTGGACTACTAGGAGTCAGGGTTCCACCCTAGGCCCATTTCTCTTCCTAGCAGTTGCACTCATCCCCCCATAGCTTCAGTCAGCCTCTGTTGCTGAGGAATCCAAATTATACCTCAGCCTAGACCCTTCTGCTGAGTTTCAAGTCCATTGCCTTTTTGACATTTCTTCTCGGTTGTCTCCCAGATAATTCATATTCAACATGCCCCACCCTAAACTCAGCATCTCCCTGTGCCCTCTTCCTGCCCCCTCCCTGCCTCTCCTCCCTATCCCAGTAAATGGTAGCACAGTCCTCCTGGGAGGCATCTGGATCCCTTTTTCTCCCTAACCCCCCTGCCCCCTCAAATCCATCACCAAGTTCTACTCATTCTTTCTTCTAAGAACCTCTCATGCCCTTTTCCACTGCTGTGACCCTAGTTCAAGCCACCATCCCCTCTTCCTGGACCATTGTGTCAGCCTCTAACTGCCATCTGCCTCCACTCATGCACCCCTGGTACATTCTCCATGTAGTAACCAAGTGATGAGCACAGCATATCACTGCTCTGGTTTAGGCCTTCAATGACTACCCATGGTTCTTAGGATAAAGTACAAAATACTGTGTTCTACAAGGCTCAGTTTCTCTAGTTTCTTCTCACTTCACTCTCCCCTCACCATGCTTTATGTTTACCTAACATGCCAGCCTCTTTCCTGTCCAGTCAGTGCCTTTCTTGTCCAACTGCTTCCTCTCAGCTGGAATGTTCTTCCTACTCCTCACTTAGCTAACTCCTGCTCCCTATTCAAGTCTCAGCTTAAATGTCCTTCCCCAGGGAAGCCTTCTTTGACACCTTTCCTTAGGCGAGAGCCCCTGTCATAGACATCATAGCCACCATCTCTGTGCCACTCTCATCACACTTATAATTGTGGTTCAGTGTCTATCTTGCAGCTGACTGTTAACCCCCATGAGGTCAGCAGCTACATCTGTCCTTTGGATCCCCAGAGCCTCACACAGTACTTAACACAGAGTAAAAAAGTATTTTTTTAAGTAATCGAATGCTTCTACCTGACAATTTGTAGCAAGAGGGAAATCACTTCATGACTGGTTGCAGTGCAGTGAATTATTTAATATGGGCTTTCTAGCCACAGTCTTTGTAACTCCCATCAAATGACTGGTAGGACTATGCAGATGAGATGTATGGAAACCTAAGGAGGGGATTCATCAGTTTTGCCATCCCGCTAGGCTTACATGAAGACACTGAGGGAGAAAGAGAGTAGGAGTTGTAACATGGAAGACAGAGAGGGAGAGTTGTAACACTGAAGGCGGCCAGAAGCAGCAGCGGCAGCAGAACCAGGAGACTGACAAGAGACCAGCAGGAGATGGCGCGGTGGGCTTCCCAGCCCACAGAGTAAGAAAGTTGAGCACCTTTGGCCAGGAGGCTTGCTGGCAGAGTAAGGTGCCTCCAGGCACGTGGTGGACTTAGGTTTGCTGACCCATGGAGCTAGAGCTGGGTGCCTTCGGGCTTACTGGACGTTTATCGACAGAGCTAAAGGAGCCTTGTAACACTTGCCTGAGCAGGGCAGAGTCCAGGCCAAGGGACTAAGGGCCAGGGAGAGACCTGCCTTCAGGCATGGCTGAGAAGAGGCTTTCCTGATCGAAGAACTGTATCCTGAGCATTCCTTAACCTAAATCTTAACCTGTTACTTCCCTAGTAAACCTCATAATCATGAGTATTGTCTGTGAGTTCTGTGTGGCCATTGCAATGAATTATTGAACTCAGCAGAGAAGTAGAGTGTCTGTGGGAGGAACAAATGGTATCAAAATTGGAAAAAGGACTGGTGAGAGGAGGTATGCCTGACCTCTGCTTCATAGGAATCAGCCTTGGGCTGTTGATCTTGATTCTTCCCCCTTGTAAAGTGAGAGGAGAGGTTGGACACCTCTGCCATGCCATTTTTACCCTGGTGTCAGATTCTTTTCTGTGGGCTTTCTGACATCTTTCCAAATGGAAAACTTAAGGGCATAAATTCACCTTGAATAGGTAGGTACATACTTCATAGGAAAAAATGCCACCTGCTTTCCAGACAAGTTCTCTCCTTGTGGGCCTTCAAAACACGTCAGCCACTCATTGGCTAAAGGTCACTTCTACCAGATATACCAACACTGAATTTTCTTTCCCAGTTAGAACTCTTCCAAGGCTTACAGTTAGTAAAAAGAAAAAAGAACAAGAAAGGGTTTTCTCTTATTAGTCAGGGTACAAGGACACCTAGAGACTCTCAACATTCCTGTCTGTCACAGCACACATGTATCTGCCATGTGTATTGTGTATATGTGTGTGGTATGGATGTGCATGCATACATGTATGTACATGTGTGTGCATGTGTGTGTGTGCATGCATGTGTGTGCAATTTTGTAGGCAATTCTGACACATACATTTAAAGCATCTCTCTTGTTTGAGCATACATTTTTTTCCAAGTTGGCCCTTGTGTCACACTGTAAGAACAAAGAGAGAAGTAACATGGACAAGCATACTAAATAAGCACTCAATTAGAGGAAAAGCCGATCATTGCCTAGAAACAGGTTCCTCTACGTGCATTCCTGTCCATGACAGGGTTCTAGATTAACTTTGGTAAGTCAACTTAGATGTGTGGGGCCTGTTGGGAAGGGGTGAGGGAGGGCAGGAGGTGGTGCTGAGAAGCATGGGGACCTGAGGTATCCATAGTTGGAGTATCCCCGTGAGGCAGGGTGTGGAGTCAGGGCTCAGCCCACGCTATCCCCTGGCAAGCAGCTGGGTCTAGGGGGACTTCCTGGTAGAGGCCGTGGCCTCGGCCCTCTTATTCCCAGGGTGGATCTATATGTGTGTTGTGACAGTCAGGGATGTTGAGAGTGTCTCGGTGTCCTCATACCCTGTCCTGTTGACTTTGGTGACAGCCTGTCCCGGTCACACACAGGAGGCTGGGACGAAATGAAGGGCTGGTTTGCACACAGGCACAGCCCGCACCGTAGGACTGCACCCCTTTATTGGGTCTCTTTCACTTTGGTCTGACCGATCAGCTTGATGAGAACACAATGCTTGGTGGCATCTGTATAAAAGAGAAGCGCAAGGCAACACTCGCACTTGAATTGGCCTTTACATTTAAGAGGCTAGGCTGGAGAGCTATTCTTCAGGGACAGAAGTGGACACTAACTCAGCTGGCATCTCTGCCCAGTCTCAGGCGATGTTAGAACTTAGAGCGTGTGGGCAGAGCAGTTTCAGGGTACGGTTTTGGTTTTTCTTTTCTAAATCAGATTTTAAATACAGAGAATACGACGGCCTAAGGGGAGCCACACCCTGCAGGAAAGGGATGTGTGCTGTTCTCGCTTTGATTTTTATGTTATGAGCATCAGTCATCCAATATTATGATTGGGGGGGGTGATTGGCAGGAGGACAAAAGAAGCTTCCTTTTCTAGATGCTGCAATCTATCTCTTCACCATCCCTCAGTTTCTGCTGCTTGGAAAGTACAACTTTTCTAAGATATAATATACTCATTGGCTGTGGAGTCAGACATAGGTGCTTTGAACCTGAGCTCTGTCCTCCTAGCTGTGTGACCCTGTGACCTGGGAGATAATGTATAAACATTTTACTTGCCTGTGAAATGGGATAATGTCTAAAGCTAGAAGAGTTGTTGTGAGGATTAAATGAGATGTGCCTGTAAGGTGCATATACAACCCTAAGATATGAGGAGCACTCCATAATTGGTGATTGTGTAATTGGTGACTGTTTTCAGGTCCTCTAAGGGTCCTGTAATATGTTGAATTGTGTCCCCTCAAAAGAGGTGTTGAAGTCCTAACCCCTGTCACCTTGTTTAGGGGACATGCGATTCTTTATTTTTCTTTCAAAAATAAAAATAGCTTCATTGAGTTTGGATGGGGGGCAGATAATGTGTATCCTTAAACCCCACCTGTCCCCAAGTAGTTCAGTGTGCTGGTTAAGAGCTTGGCTGCTGGAGTCAGCTGCCTGCCCCCATGTGACCTTGGTGGGTGGCTGAGCATCCCTGAGCCTCATTTCCTTCCTATGAAGTGAGGATGGTAACGGCGCCTTCCACGTACAGATGTGGTAAGGATTGAATTAGTCCACACCTATGAAACACTTGAACTCTGCCTAGTCACATAATACATGTTCAGTAAATGCTAGCTGTGCCGGTCACTTCTTCATTGAGGAAGTTAAGATCTGAGCTGTCTTACTCTGGGTTCTCTAGAGAAGCAAAACCAGTAAAGCATATAAATATATATAGAGGAAGATTTATATCAAGGAAACAGCTCACGCAATTGTAGAGGCTAGAATGTCCCAAGTCCATGGATCAGGGTAGAGGCCTCTCCCAATTCACACAGCCACATAAGCTGATGAACCCAAGGTTGGCAGGTCGGAGAGCAGGGCTCCTGCTCACAGGCTGTGAAGGTCAATGAATTCCAAGATCAGCAGATAAGACCACAAGGTTTCTTCCTGATTCACGTAGCTGCAGGGGCTGGCGAACCCAAGATCTTCAGGTTGGGGAACAGGACTCTTGTTTGCAGGCTGTGAAGATCAACGAATTCCAAGATCAACAGGTAAGCTGCTAGCTCAAGTCCCAAAAACTGGAGGTGAGATGACAAGAGGCAGCTGCTGGGTCTGGAACAAGCCAAAAACCTTGGCAAGGTGGACAGGAAGGAAGTAGCTGGCAGACAGCAGAGAGTTGAAGGCTGAGGGGGCAGTGAGCCACCACAGGCTCTGCCCCCGCTGGTACCACTCAGCAGATTCCATCACAGGGGTGTTCACATATCAAATTTCAGCAGGGAAGTGATCACATATACAGCTGCCAAAACACTGAGAATCATGGCCTAGCCAAGTTGACTTACAATCTTAACCATTACATGAGCTCAGAACCACTGTAATATTAATACCAGGCTATGTCCGAGAAGCAGAAGCCAAGAGGCGGCTTTGAGATCTTTTCTCCTGAAATCAGATGAGGCTATTTTAGAACACTGGGAGGGCCCCAAGGAGCCTGAGGGCTGCAGGTGTCCTTCGCTGGCTTAAACCTTTGTCACCTCCATGAATATCCCTCACTCCTCCCCACCACCTCCCGCACTGCTCAGAACTCTGTAAGTTTCCACACTCTTTTTTTCTTTTCTACTTCCCAGAGAACAGTTTGGAGACAAAAGCAAGTGTTGGAGCCCTACCTAGGGTTAGAGAGAAGACAGCTCTGGGGAGGGAGCTAAACAAGTCAAAAAAGGGGAAGCAGAATAAGCTGTCACCACTTACCTTGGGCAAAAAGTTGAGTCGATTTTTGATGCCCCTCCAGCCCCCTTCTAACTCTGCCCCTAATTGTGTCTGACCAGGTTTGACCAAGGTGACAGATTTCACAATCCAAAGAATGAGTTCAGTGGGAATGAGGGAACTCCCTATATTAGTTTCCTATTGCCACAAAATTGGTGACTTAAAACAACATGAATTTATTTTCTTACAGTTCTGGAGGCCAGAAGTCCAAAGTCACTTTCACTGGGCAGAAACGAAGGTGTCGGCAAGGCCACGCTCCCTACCCTCCCTCCAGAGGCTCTAGGAAAGAATCAGTTTCCTTGCCTTTTCCAGCTTCTAGAGTTGCATCCCTTGGATTCATTGGCTCATGGCCCCTTCTTCCATGTTCAAAGCCTATCGGCATAGCTTTATCTGCTGAGGTCCTTTAATCCCCTTCTCTATTCTATGTAATAGTGTCTTCCTCTGCCTCCCTCCTATAAAGACTCTTGTTATCATATCATTGGGCTCACTTGGATAATCCAGCATAATCTCCCCATCTCAAGATCCTTTAATCACATCTGTGAAGTCTCTTTTGCCCTACAAGGTAGCATTCACAGGTTCTGGGGATTAGGAAGCAGACATCTTGAAAGGACCATTGTTCAACCTACCACACTGTTCAGCTCATACAGCATCCAGAGTTCTCATACTCACTCCACTCTCTGCCAGTCCAAATCAGCTTTTAAAGGAATCCGCAATTAATGACCATATCGTAAGGAATTTGTTTGTTGTAAATAAGAGTAAACCTGACTCAAACCAACTTAAAAGAAAGTAGAATTCATTTGCTCTCATAACTGAAAAGTTTAGGTGTAGACTTCAGGCACAGCTTGATTCAGGGCTTGGACAATGGTCCCCTGTACCTAGTGTATCCCCCACCATCTCTTGTCTCTGCCCTCTGCTATGTTGACTCCGTTCTTAGTTGAGTTCTGCACACATGGTTGCAGGGTAGCTCCAGCAACTCCAGCTCCTCATACTCCAGGTTAAAGTTCAGGGGGAGGAGGTTAGAGGCTCTTTCCCAGAAGTAAGTCCTGGCAAATATTTTGCTGTAACTCACTGGCTCTGGTCACCTTGTATGTCCGTCACTGAACTATGGCCAGGGGAACTCAGTGCTACCTCTGAGCCAGGCTGAAAGTAAGAGACAGATGTGTTCCCAGGGGAGCCAGGCATCAAAGAGCACAGATGCCCACTATAATGACAGATAAGGTCCATTGTATTTCTCTTTCTGGTCCTGAGCCAAAGGGTGGACATCTAATTATGAATTAGGTGCCAGCTGCTTAGAAGGGTATTTGGAGGACAAGACCACTTTATCATTGCCCCAGAGATGTGATAAGCTGGTGTACCCTCAAACACTGTGGAAAAGCAATCTGCAGTAAGACTTTTCTGCTCATTTTCAGCACTGCTGCCCTGTCACCATGGAGCCCTGAGCACCAGCTTGGTAGCACCCTTCACATATTCTTGTTCTGCAGCTTTTGATCTTTCATATGAAAGACTCCGTCTCTGTCTTTGAAGCCTTAGAGTAAAGACCACCAACACCGGGTGAACAAATTAACATCCTTTTTATGGGAAAACCCACTTTCAGCGGTTGTAGTGGATTTAATAGTGCCCCTGCAAAATCGATGTCCACCTGGAACTTCACAATGTGATCTTATTTGAAACAAAGGATCTTTGCAGATGTAATCAAGTTAAGAGGAAGTCATACTAGATTAAGGTAGGTCCTAAATCCAATGATTGGTGTCCTTGTAAGAAGAGGAGAGGACACACAGAAACACAGAGGAGAAGTCAATGTAATGATGTAGGCAGAGATTAGAGTGATTCATCAACAAGCCAAGGAATGCCAGGAGCCACCAGAAATAGAAGAGGCAAGAAAGAATTATCCCCTAGAGGCTTCAGAAGGAGTGTGGTCCTGCTGGCACCTTGATTGGGACTTCTGGGCTCCAAAATTGTGAGTAAATTTCTGTTTTTTAAGCCACCGGTTTGTGTTACTTTGTTATGGCAGCCCTAGAAAACTAATTCAACAGTTTTCCAGAGCACAAAGAAGATGTCTCCAATAGGAAATATTTCCTGTACCCAGATGAGTAAAACCATACCTTCAATGTTGTTGTTTCTGTTAGTTGCGGTTGAGTCTGTTCCGACTCATTATGATCCCACGTGTGCAGAGTAGAACTGCTCCATAGATCACAAGACTGTGCCTTTCAGAAGCAGATGTCCAGGCCTGTCTTTCAAGGCTCCTCTGAATGGGTTCAACCACCATCCTTTCAGCTAGTAGTCAAGCACTTAATTGTTTGCGCCGCCCAAGGATGCTAAACATTCAATAAAGAGATACTATTAGGAGCAATGAGAAGAGGTTCTGTAATTTTGACCAACAGCAATAACTACAATTGAGTGCTTGTTCCAGACACAATTCTAAGCCCACTACATAGCTTATGTCATATTCACAACAATCATGGAAAGTAATTATTAATAATTTCCCCTTGAAACCAAAGCTCATGAGTACCTGAATCCACACAGTGGGTCCAGGATTCCAGTTCTATGCTGACTGCCAAGTCCCTACCTTATCACTGTCTTCTACTGACATATCAAAGCACAATTTTCTGTACATTAGAGTACTGTATATCCATTTTTCACTTAAATGAACCATTCGTGAACACTCTATCCAACATGTTGTGCTAGATGCTATGGGGAATACAAAGATAAATGAGACCCATCCCTGTCCATGTGAATTTATAAGCCAGTGGAAACAAGAATGAAACTGCTCACTGGAGGACAAGGCTGATAGATGAGCGCTTACTATGTACCAGGCATTTACAAAGATCACTGCATATAGTCTTCCTGGCAGCCTTATTTACATTTAGGAAACACTATTATCCTGATTTTACAAATAAGGGAAGGGAGGCACAGAGAAATATCCAGAATAACCACTAGATAAAGATGGACTGGAAGGAAGGGAGGGAGGGAGGGAAATATGTAGAAAGCACAGTCTTTGCCCAGCAAGAGTTTATAAGCTAAGTGGGAAAGCAAGCGGCCCATTAAAACACACACACCCACACAGCTCCTGTTTGTTCCATAGTTTAGCACTTTGCTTCTACTTCTCAGCATTCCAAATATTATATAGTGAAGAAATCTGGATGGACTGCTAGCAGGTTCCTCTGGAGTGGGGTACATGATCCAGGTGAAGAGAAGCCAGCTATTCTTGGAGGGCTGGGTGGCAGGGCTTGGGGAGGGGTCTCTAGGGTAGTGTCTTTCCCTACCCACCCACCCTAGTCCCCTGATTCAGCATCAGATAGCTGCAAGAGGTGGAGGGCCTCACATCCGGAGGTGGTAACCCATAGGGAATTCTGAGTGGTGGCTTACACCCCAACTGACTGCTTTGGGCTGGTACTGAGGATTCATATTGGCTTGGCTAAGCCCTCAGATAATCCACCAAGGAGGGCCCCCAGAGAGCACGCTAGCTGCAGAGCATGCCTCTTGCCCTTCTTTGCTCACTAACTGACCCTCTCTTCAGTCTCCACAGCGCCATCACAGGAGGTTTCAGGGTTGGTAGCAGTGGACAGTGTAGACTGTCACTGTGGGCTGTCTCCTTTATTAGGGTACTGCCATCACCAGCTTTTTACTGATCATCCTTGAAATGGGGGAAGGAGAGAGACTTAGGAGAAGCCATTTTGCATCCTTTCAGGGGGACTTGAAATCTCTGACACTATCCTTGTAGAAATTCAAGTTCAGCCCCATGACACAGGAACTGAGTTATTTTTCTTTTGAGTATTAATCCTATAGCCAGTTCATTGCCTTGGAGTGAGTAGCAATACCTGCTAATTTCTAAGGCAAGGCTGACTGAAGAGAGGGGCAACAGCCTAAGATCTAAGGAGTTCCTTTACTTCTTGAGAAAGAATAGCACTTATTTAAGTAGACCTGAAATATATATAGTATGTAATTATAATTATAGTATGTAATTATAATGTATATATTTATATATGATGTATTACATTAATTATTTAATAAGATTTTCTATATAGCAAATGTTTTTTAAATAAATTCAACTTATAGATACACATGTATAATTTAACTCGGTTTTTAGACTTACAGCAGAACTCTCTTTTCAAACGAGCTCTTGACTTATATGTAAATCACCTAAAAGCAGAGATACTGGGTGAAAGAGGGGGTAGGGGAGACCTCCTTCCTTCTCCCCACCCCACCCCTATCAGTTCTTGGGCTTCCTGTGGGGAACCACTGGACCTGATTTAGCCAATCTCTAATTACTGTTTAAGCTTTGGATTAAGTCAAGTCACAAAGCAATGTAAAAAGAAATTCCTACATTTAAGCACACTAAATTCACAAAGATATCAGTTACTCGTTACCTAGCTCTGACTTGCCTTTCAACACTGTGGAAAAGTCTTGTCATTGTTTCACCCTCCATGTTTCTGGGCACCGACATCCCTGGCTTTGATGGCAAAGTGCTCAACACATAGTAAACTCACAACATGCGTTGGTTGTTGTTGTATTAGTTTTTTGCTATGACAAAGTACCACAAATGTGGCTTAAAACAACACAAATTTATCTCTTACAGTTCTCAAGGTCAGAAGCGTGACCCAGTCTCACTGGCTAAAATCAAGTTATCAGCAGGGCTGCGTTCCTTTTTGGAGGCTCTAGGGGACAATCTATTTTCTTGCCAGCTACTAGAGGCCACCCTCATTCCTTAACTGATAGCACCCTTCCTCCATCTTCAAAGCCAGCAATATCACCTCTCTCTGACCCTGCTTCTGTCATCACATCTCTTTCTCTGACTCTGACTCTCTCCTTCTGCTTCCCTCTTCCACTTTTTAAAGACCCACCTGAGAGGACCCACGTTGGGCCCATCCAGGTAATCTCCCCATCTAAAAACCTTTTTGTGGAACCTATGAGATATAACACTTATAGGTTCTGGGCTTAGGACGTGGCCACCTTTGGGGGAGAGGGGTTATTATTCTGCCTACCACAATTATTAATGCAGAATGTTAGTGCTGGAAGCCTGGTACATCAGCTTGCTTGTGATTTTCATCACGTTGTAAAAATTAAATGCCCATCAGATAATAAGTATTCAAAATTGGTAGTAAAGTTTGTCATGCTGGTGGTTTTAATATTTCTCCAGTTCTCATCCTCACTTCTCATCAAAAGCTCTGGAAACACATGTCCACAGTGCTAACCACAGAGCCATTGCAGAGCCTCATTTTAAACATTTTTGTTTTGGGTGTTTAAATGTTTAGACAAAAACATGTTGGCCTCTTTAAGAATCAAGTTGACCTGAGCAAGAAATGTAGAGATTGACAGCATACAATTGGAATAGCTGTTGGGCTTGCAAAAGGAGAAGGAGTAGGAAGGAAAAATTAAAGAGTAAGATTCTGAAAATGAGCTAAATGTATAAGGACCTAGGTAACTTATGAAAATTTTGGTGGTCTGAAACAAGGTGGGAGGTATGTTAGAAGAGAAAAGGATACAATTGGCTGAGGGGCTGGATGTTGGAGTTAAGGAGAAGGGTGCATCAAAGTTGATGCCTGAATTTTTTTACTTAAGGAACTAAGTCGATGATCATAGATAGGTGAGATGACGAACACTCCAGATTTGGTGGTGGAGCGAGAAAAAGGGTCTGTGACTGGAAAAAAATATGATAAATTTCCATGAATATTTGGCAGCCCCATAGAGTAGGAACTAGGGTAGAAAATAGAAACTTGGGGTCCTTCAGCAAGAGGCATGGTGAGTAGGAAGGTGTTGTATGGCACCAGATTATCAATAGAAACCATTTGTTTCTAGTAAACAGGACTTTAGGAATGCGTTTAAAAAAAATTACACAGATTTGTAAATCTCTGTCATACAACCTTAGTTCCTCACCACACAGTACAGCCCTGTGGCCCATAGCCCCATCTGTCCATTTAAGAACTTCTGAAAGGGCCAAGAAATGGTAAAGATAAGGGTGAAAATTCTAGCTAATCTGAGTTCTTCTTGGTCCAGTGAGAATATCCAGGAAGTTTGGTAGATACACGATTGTCTTCCTTAGTCTTTGCCCTTTCACTTTACAGATAAAGTGCTAGAGATACCAGGATAATCTGTACTTTCAGGATGGTGTTAGCATTTGTATGTTAATGTTTTGTCACTCTAAAACGACCAAGAATTGAACTTTTATTTAAGGGTAGGCAAAATTGGAGGACTTAACAAAGGACGCTGAGAGACACTGTAGAAAAAGAAAATCAGAAGAAAGTGGCTACCTTAACTGAGAAGAAGGAATTCCTAAAACAAGCAAACAAAAAAAGGGAACAGTTCTATTTCCGGTAATGTGGTGAGCTGAAATACCAATTTAAATGTTGTTAAGGCATGGATGAGCTAACAGAAGTCCCCACAGATTAAGGTCCAAGGAATGTGAGTGTAATAAAAAATTTAAAAATCAGTAAATACAGAGAGAAACAGTTGAAGAATAAAAAGGCTATGGTAGCAGAAGCCTATGAGTCAGAGAGTGGTGAACAAAGTGGCTGGAAATTTCTGCATGTTATAATTACTTACATAGAAATCCAGAATAATCTACAGACTGTTAGAATTAGTGAAAAAATTAGTGAGGATAATGGATGAATGTAAGCTATAAAAGTCTATTACACTTCCATATATCAGCAACAAATAGAAAAAAAGCAATAAAAAAATTTACTTAAATATCTAAAAATCACCTGCAAGCAAAAAAGTAAATAAATAAAAATAATCTGCAAAATATTTATGTATAAAATAATTTATTAAAAGGCATTAAAGAAGACCTAAATAAATGGTGATACAACATCGTGTTCATTAAGTTTACAAGACTCAGTTTGGTAATGATGTCTTCCCAAAATGATCTATAATTTCAATGCAATCCCAATAAAAATTCCAACAGGTTGATTTAAATTATATGGAATTGCAAAAGGACAAGACTAGCCTAGCCTCGCCAAACTGGGATGTCTTTCTACCAGATATCAAACCTTATTATAATAATTTTTGAAGTGTGATATTGATGCACAGATAGACATCTAGACTAAAGGAATGGAATAGAGAGCCCATAAAGAGACCCATAAATGTATGGAAACATGAGTGTTGAAATTGTAGAACAAAAGAGAAGGAACGGCTTATTCAGTAAATGACCTGGGGACAATCAACTATCTATATAGAAAAAAGCAAAACTGGATCCCTAGACACATGCTCTACAAAAAGTAATCCTAAATGGGTTAAAGATACAAATGTGAAAGTCAAAAATTTTTTTTAACTTAGGATAATGCCTTTATGATCTCTGAATAAGGATTTCTTAAATAATATACAAAAAGCACAAAGCCATAATGAAAATATTCATTATTTCTGCATTAAATTTGAGAAATTTTGCTCATCAGAAGACACCATAAAAATAATGAAAAGACAAGTCACAGACTGGTCATAATGTACTATCTTATTATACTTTGCCAGATTCGTCTCACCTGGGAGAAGGTGTTAGCAATACAATATTACCTTCAAAGGATTAGTATACATAATATATAACGAATGCCTTTAAAGAAAAAGACATACAGCTCAATAGAAAAAATGGGTAGTAAATATGAACAAGTATTTCACAGAAGAGGAAGTATTAATGGTTAATAAAGATATAAAAAGATATACCACCTATTAATAATTTCAGAAATGCAAATTAAAACAACTAGATACCATTGCATACCCATCAGATTGGCTAAAATTAAATAGGACCATACCAGTGTTGTTGAGGATGTGAAAGAATAGAAACTCATACATTGCTGATGGGAGTGTAAACTGATACCACCTCTTTGGAAAGCAATTTGTCCTTTGCTGGTAAAGTTGATCATGAACATTCCCAAGGCTATGCCCAGCCTCCTAGCCTGTCTGATTGTGCGTTGTCTTTTCATGTGACTTTCTCTCTCCAGTACCCACTTGGTCAGTATGTTCCACCATTTTTTCTTCAACAGTTTCCTGGATTGGTCCTTCCTTTCAGCTTTCCTGGATCTTCTTACCCAGACATACCTCCCTCCCGGATTTCTACCACATTCTTCTGGGTGACTTTCTTCCCTCTGGTCTCCCCTGGCTCCAGCCCATTCTCTTTACTCACACCGGAGATTACTTTTCTTCAGACTACAGCTTTCATCATCCCATTTCCTTACCTCTGACTCAAGAGGAAGATGAACCTTTCCTTTTTTATTTTTTATTTATCTTCTTGAATGATTTCAAAGTTACAGAAAATAACATCACTTCCTTTACAAGGCAAAGCTCTCCGTCTGTGCTTCTCTCTATCAATAATCTCCTCTTTCTCTTAATATCTTCAAACTCTCTGATCCTTTAACCTCAGTACAAGCACTGCACATCTCCAAAAGCCCTTCCCTCAATCTCTTGTTGTCGTAGGTACCAACTGTGTGCCTCCAAGCAACATAAGAAAACAGAATACATTAATTACCCTTATGCGTTCCCCAACCCAGTGTAAGCTGGGTTTTGGCATCATCATTTAACTGAAACTGCCTCTCTGGAAAGTCAGTAATTTTTAAATTATCACCATGAAAAACCAAACCGTTGCCATTGAGTCAATTCTGACTCATAGCAGCCCTATAGGACAGAGTAGAACTGCACCATAGGGTTTTCAAGGAGCAGCTGGTAGATTCAAACTGCCGACCTTTTGGTTAGCAACCATAGGTCTTAACCACTGTGCCTCCAGGGCTCCATCACCATGATAGGGACCATATAATCTGATTGTATTTGCAGTTCAATTTAGATCAGTTTCCTGATATACATATCTGTTACCCTCTAGATAAACGGGTTAGGAGTAAGATCTTACTGTTTCCTTTATTTCAGTTTTGAGTGTTATACATTTTTTTTTCTTGTTTTTATATTATTATAGAAGGACTAGTTACCTTATTATAGATTCATTCTTTTTAAGGCATTTTCCCAATGTCTCTAATATTAGTGGAAGGCATTAGCCTTTTAGAGATTTGGTGCGAGCTAAGTTCTCCTAAAGAAATCACTGAGAAGTGTCAGTGCATAGCAGAACCTGAGTTCTGCTTGGTTCATTTAGTAATCTGATTCTTTATAACAATTCGTTTGATTTATCTATAGGCTTATATTAATTAAAACTCCCCCAAACTAGCTACATCTACTGAAGGCCAAAACATTAAAAGAGATCAACTTAAAAAACATCCCATTTTTAAAGCATTTCTAAAGAGCTTTGAAGCTGATTATAAGGGAGATTTCAAGTTTACCTGCTTGGCAGCCTTTCTGAGAGCATGTAGCAGTGGGGACACCTTCTGGAGCTTTTATAGAATTGGCCATTTCGTACAGAGTTCCCTCTGGAGAGCTTCAAGGTAGATTTGGTCACATTCTACTACTTACCTAGTAGAAAAGCTCTTTCTGGGAAGTCAATTCAAGCAAGGACAACAGTGTCTTGATTTTCTTTATATAAGTTACTATTGTGATGGGTCTTTCTTTTTCATAAAAAAGGTTCTAGACACTATATTGTATATTCCTTAGGTTGTGGGTTCCATTTATTTTTTAAATGAAAAAGTCTGCTTTGTGAGTTGTTGCCATCAGCATGGTGTTAAGGATTGAATTGTGTACCCCCAAAATTAATGTCCTTGCCACATGTAAAACACATTCACCCCATCATATCATAGCAAAAGTCTTAAACCAACTCCAAGTCCAAAATGCAAAAATTCCTCTTCATCTGTGAAATCTAGAATACAAGTTATCTGCTTCCAAAGTACAATGCTGGAACTGGCACATAGTAGACATTTCCGTTACAAATGGAAGAAACTGGAGGGAAAGAAGAGATAACAGGCACCAAGCAAGTCAGTAGAACACATTACATTAGCTCTCAAGGCTTGAAAATAATTCTCTGTTCTCTGAGACCATTTAGGCAATGGCCCTGCCCTCCAGACTTTGGGTGTTAGCCGCACCCTCCGGATTCTGGGTAGAGACCCCTCGGCCCTGGGCTTCAGCTCAGCCTTCCAGGCCCATTGGGACGGCAACTCTGCTCCTTCAGATTTGGACGGTTCCATTCTCCTGGTCTGTCTGAGTGGTGACCCTACCCCCTTAGCCTCAGCAAGCCCCGTTCTTCTGCCCCTTGGGCATGGCAGCCCCACCCCCTCACCTTTGGGCAGTGGATCTGGCTCCATCTCACTGGTACTTGTGAATGGCAGCCCCACACTCTGGAACTGAGTTGATGAAGATCTGACTCTTTGAAACCTAGGAGCCCGTGGCCCTGCCCTTTGAGACCCAGCAGACCGTGGTTCCACCCATTAAGACCCCAGCAATCGTGGCCCTTCCCTTTGAGACTGAGGCAGCTCTGCTTCCTGTGTTTGTGATCTCTCCGGCTTCTGCTTCCTGGTTCCTTGGCCCTTTGGGCCTCTTGGGCCAGCCTGGCATCTGCCCAACTCAGAAAAGTGTTAGAAAGCTCTTCAGCTCTACTGATAAGTGCCTGGAGGTACCTCACTCCACCAGTAAACCTGAGCTGGAAGACACTTAACTCTCTTGCTCTGTGATTCGGCTCCCACACCATCTTACACCGGTCTCCTGGTTCTACTACTGCTGTTTCTCTGCTGCTGCTTCGCACTGTCTGAGCCATCTCCTTGTGTTACAGCTCTCCTCACTTCCTTCTGAGCCCTCACCAGAATTGTCTTTGATGTCCATAATACCACCAACAGTCTCTTCAGGGTAATCTAGGCTTTTACTATTAGGCACTTTAAAACTCTTCCAGCCTCTACTTATTACTCAATTCCAAAACTGCTTACACAATGTAGGTATCTGTTAGAGAAGCACCCTGGTACCAAATGTCTTAGGCAGGATTCTCTAGAGAAGCAAAACCAGTGAAGCGTATAAATATAAAGAGAGATTTAGTTCCAGGAAGTAGTTCACATGGTTGTAGAGGCTGAAAAGTCCCAAGTCTGTGGGTCAGGCTGGAGGCCTCTCCTGACTCACATAGCTGCAGGGACTGGTGAACCCAAGATTGTCAGGTCAGACAGCAGGCCTCCAGCTCACAGGCTGCAGAGGATGACGAATCCCAAGATTGGCAGGTAAGCTGCTAGCTCAAAAACAGGAGGTCAGACAAACCAGGAGCCAGCTGCAAGATCCAGAGTGAGCAAAAATCAATGAACTTTGCCAGAAAGTCCTCCTATATTGGATGCAAGCCACACCTCCAAGGAAACTCCCTTTCAACTGATGGGCTGCTCATAACAGATCATGAAAGTGATTACATTATATCAGATCTCATTATGGAGGTGATTACATCATTACATAGCTACCAATCTACATCATAACTGCAAAACCACTGAGAATCATGGCCCAGCCAAGTTGACACACAACCTTAACCATCACACATGATATGGCATGAAGTAACCAAGGAGACTCTCTCGCCTGTTGATTGGCTAGAGTTTCCATCAAAGTTGTTAAAAGCATGAGCTTTGGAGTCAGGTTAATTTAGCTCAGCCACTTACTTGCTCTCAGGGCCTGGTTTTGTTTTCTGAAGACTAGGGATGATATAGTACCCACATCATCAAGCTGTTGTGATGATTCAGTGAGGCAGTGCTTTTAAAGTGCTTAACATCATACCTGGTAGAGAATAAGTGAACTGACTCGACAGCACCTGCCAACAACAACAAAAAGTAATCGATGATTTAGTGCTGGCTAAAGTTATTAGGACACTTGCTTGATACACATGTTTTACCGCCATTCTTTGTGACCTTCTTGACACCACCTTCTAAGTTAGTGGTTCTCAGCCTTGGACATACATTAGAATTATGTTGGGGGCTTTTAAATATCCTGATGCCAAGTAAATAAGAATCTCTGCAGCTGAGACTTAGGTATCTGTACTTCTTAATGTTTCTCAGATGATTCCAACTGGCATCCCACAGTGAGCACCACTGTTCCTCTTTTGAGAACCTTTAAAAATATGGCTTTTATCTCTTAAGGTCTGAGTAACTTCAGTTTCAACTACCTCAGTTATCTCTCACCAACTTCTACCTTAGCACAGGTGGCCAGTTGGAAGCATTCTGGAACATAATAATGTCAAAGGGCTAAGGCAGGCTGTTTTCTATAATGGGCATGTGTCTGTAGTTTGCTTCCCCTTCTTATGTGGCAGAGCTAGAATGTGCTGGTAAAGAAGGCACTGAGCCAGCCCCATCTGTTTCTGTCTGTTATTTGCTTCCCAATATGGGAGGACCACAAACCCAAGCTAGGACAATAAATATGGTAATGTGGCAGAGACTTTGTATTTCTGCTTGGTAAAACCAAAAAAACCAAACCTGTTGCTGTTGAGTCGATTCAGACTCATAGCAACCCTAGAGGACAGAGTAGAACTGCCCCATAGGGCTTCCAAGGAACATCTGGTGTATTTGAACTGCCAACCTTTTGGTTAGCAGCTGTAGCTCTTAACCACTGCTCCACCAGGGCTCCTTGTGCCTTGTGGAGCTCAGGAATTTGTCCATTTATAATATTATTTAAAGCAATTGTTATATTCTTCTCTCTTTAGAAACAGGAGTCAGGGGCTATCTAATTTGGAGCAGGTTTGTGATGTGCAGACCAGTGGAAGAAAGGAAAGGTAGAAGGGGCAAGGGGGAAAGAAAAAGGAAGAGAATGCCTTTTTTTTAAAATAGATGAGGAAAGTGAGGTTCAATGAGGCTAAGTTTTTTACACACGGTTATGCAGCTAATAAGTGGCTGGGACTTGAACCCAGATATTCTAATTTTTCAATGTTCAAAAAATCAAAGCTTTTCCTACTGCTCCACAGTAAGATGGTGAGGGGTTAGGTTGTTCACCAGGGGAACAAGTTTCAGCTTCTGGAATGGACACGTATCACTATGACAACCTCTTGAGGCATTCCAGATGACAGTGAGAAGTGGAGGATGAGGTTCTGTGTGTCAGTATGTCCAAGTCCTGCCCTGGGCAAAGTGTCTACCCAGAAGAACCTCTAGAAGTTTGCCTGCCCCTCCATAGCTGCTGCCCTTAACAAAACACACGCCATCCACGTCCAACACATGGACACATAGGTCCCTCAGGAGGCCTCTCTCAATCATTCTCAAATCTACTAAACAATTCCTTCTCTCAAGTGGTACAGCATCTCTTACCTGTAACACTCTTTCAGCCACCGCATCAGTTAAGGTTCTTGGGTTGCAAGCAACAGAAACTGACTCTGGATAACTAAATCAGTAAAGGAATTATTGAAAGGAAATCAGACTTCTCAGAGATTCAAAAGAAAGGCCTGAAGTAGCTACACTGTACTGAATACTTGCTACGTATCAGTCCCAGCTCTAAGCACTTTGGGTGTCTAACTCACTCAGTCTTCACAATTTAGTTAGTTGGGTCTATTTTATTCCCATTTTACAGATAAGGAAACTGAAACAGAGAGGGAAAGTAGTTTAACTAAGGTTACAGTGGCAGAGCTAAGATTCAAACCTAGGCAATCTGGCTACAGGGCCTGTGCTCTTAGCCATTGGGCCACACTCAGTACTGGTCAGGAAACCAAGGCAGCCTCCAGAGTCTTTGCAGCAGGAACTAATCCACAGGCTCATCAGAGTGCTGTTGCTGGGATGACTGAATTTTTCCAAAATGCTTTTTGATCCCCGTGTCCCTCGGTTCAACATTCAGAATCCTAGGAATGAGTCTGGCTGACCTGGCTTTGGGTCACCACATGCCCTTCACTGGCTAGAAGAGGACAGGCTCCTTCACTGAGAGCCCCACCATGGCACTGGGTGGTGATAGGCAGTTAGTCATAGGCACTGTCAGCGAGCATGGAGCCAAAGCCTGGCTGGATCGCCCTTTGTCAAGCAATGTCCACATCCCAGATCCTGCAGGGAAGGACCCCATCACCAGCCTATTTACTTCCCTATACATGGTGCTTTGCACCATTGCCTACCTGTGTATTTTGTATGTCTTGTCTCCCCAACTAGATGGTGAGTTTCTGGGTAGCAGAGACAACTTATACGCTTTGAGGGTCCCTTAATTTCCTTGTACAGAGCCATGCATGTAGTAGAGGTGGTACCCCATATTCAGATGCCTGCAGGAGCCCAATAGATAGCATGCATGAGTAAAATGGAGCCATGGGTAAGAATCACAGGGAACAGTGGAGGCTGTGACAAACTAAGGATTGCTATGTGAAAATATAGGTTCAGTATTTGCATATCTTTTGACATTTTAAAAGAAACCAGAAATCTGGGTTTTTATGCAAAGTCTCAAATTTTAATTGCTGGCAATTGTCTTAAATGGATTTCCTAGAAGCAGAGCTGAGATGATGATTCTTGAGCTGGTGATTTATTGAGTGGGATGAGGGTTGGTGCTCTTAGGAGAATCTAAAAGAGAAGCAAAGTAGGGCAAGGAGAGAAACCAGGGAAAGATGTGATTTCGGAAGGAGTGCCTAGCCTGGTCCCATGGGGAACTCTGGAGCGTGAATTGCATCACAGAGATTGTCCCACTCAGAGACAAGGGGCTGGGCTTTTATTGCCCTCACCTGTATTAATTAGTCCTTGGCTATAGGTTGCCCATTAACAGGAAGGAGGGCATAATCTCTCAGACAGCTCAGAGTGGATGAGGCAGCTCCCATCAGGCAAGAGGACTGCTCCAGAGGAGGGTGCAGGTGTGAGCTGTTCTCCAATATCCACAGCATCAGGGGGATGGGTGTATCATCCTGGTAAAGGGGACCTGTCTGCTACTGTCGTTAACTTTAATGCACATTAAACAGCATAGGAGCCAAACAAAACACATCTGCAGAGCCTTTTTATCCTGCCAGTGACTGTTTTCACCCTCTATAGCAGACTCTCCCAGAATCCTGATCTAATGAATCAACAAATTATAAGTCATTGTGTCTACTGCAAGCTGCCACAATTTTTTTCAAGACCTCGACTGCACTGCATAGACTTCAGCGATGTCCAATATACAGACTTTGATCTCCAAATATTATCTGAACTACCTCACCAAATATTAACTGAAACACAAACATGTTCTTTGGGGTCTTATTTTGACACAATGCTACCACCAGTGAAGGGAGAACAGGAAATAAGCATGGTGGATTTTTTTTAATTTGCACCACAAAAGATTGTATTGATCCTGACTTATCCAAGCAAGAGATGAAAATAAAATAGGAAGAGGGAAAGTGTCTGACATTCACGCAACTCTGTCACAGCTGAAGGGGGTGTTTCTTTCTTGGCTCCTGCAGTGATTCCGACATGGGTAGCACTGGAATTGGAGCAATATTGATTTTCCTTGTTTGCTATGCACTCTCTTTTAAAAATAACTGAATCTAATCCTGTTTGGGTCAGCATAACAGGAAAGTAATCATCTGTTCCTAGGAGTAAAATGAAATCTGATGCAAAAAAACTCCACCAATGTTCTGTTTCACTGTTTTTTAGCAGGTTTTCAATTTTAATGATAAGTTAAAACCTTCATAGTGATAAAGGTTTCCCTGTCTCCTGCGGCTCAGCCTGTTAGCAGTAAGACTCTTTACCCCTCTCCTCTGTTTCCAGAGACCTCTCACTTCCCAATTGTTCAGGTATCATTGTCAGCTAAGGTGTTGTTTTCCTCAGGTATGCAAGCTGTCCACAGCTTTGTACTTTTCCTTTACAGATTTCCCCATAAGCTTTTTTTTTTCATCCAGCACAACATCCCAAGGGGTGCAAATGTGAGATGAAAGAGTGCTATTACACGGGGTAGCAATCTGACAGTCTCCCCAGGTGTCTCTGCTGACCTGGGGTGATTTAATAAGTGCTCAGAATTTTTTCTCTGCTGGTTTTCACTGTCCTTAGCTGGTAAGACTGTAGCAGTAACCCCATAATAATTATCAGCTCCAGTCCTAAGCTGGCATGTTACCATTCCTACCCGTAGTGGGCCCTAAATCTGGCTGTTCATCAGAATCACCTGGGAAGATTGTTAAAAATCAAACTCCTGGACCCTGCCTGAGACCTGCTGAGGCAGAATTTCCCCAAGGACAAGTTTCAGGAATCTGTGTTTTAACACATTTCCCAGAAGATTCTCCAGCAGCCAGCCCAACATGGATCCTTTGCCTAGAGTGGTGTGATTCCAGCCTGAGGTAAAGTTAGCTAGAGACATCTGGTCTGGAACAAGCCAAATAGAAGCTTGTGGAAAAAGGTGAGAAGAGCTTTTCCACATTTCTCTGAGGCCATCTCAGGTTGTGGTGAGGCTAGAGGTGGGGTGCAGAACCACCAAATTACTCTGCATGCTGCTTTTCCTGTTCTCATTCCACCAACCAACCAACCATCCATCCATCTACCCATTCACTCTTTCAAACATATATTGAGCTCATGCCCTGTGTGTAAGACCCTGTGCTGTGGGGGCTACAAAGAGGAAACAAGAGTGCACAGTTCTGTGGGGTAGTAAGCCTGGCCACAGATGGTTCTAGCCTGGTGTTTGCCCAAGTGGAAAGTGAACTAATTTCTCTTCTTGAAAAGAATAAGCAGTGCTCGGCTCAGAACCTTCTCCTGGTGAGAAAATAATAACTGATTTTTTCCATTCTATTGATTTTTTTCCTTAAATTTAGTAGGTAATACTGGTTTTTCATTTCTAATAATGACACAGAGCTTTCCTTTAAAAAAAAAGACGATTAATGAACACGGCAATGTACCACTACACACTCACTTGAACGGCTAAAATTAAACTGAATACCAGGTATGGGTGAGGATGTGGACCAACCAGAAGGCTCATACACTGTGAGTGGGAATGTGAGATGCTACAACCACTTTGGAAAACTGTTTCTTATAAGGTTAAACACACCAGATAACCCAGCAATTCTGCTTCTAGGAAATTACCCAAGAAAAATGAAAACATACGTCCACACAGACTAGTACACAAATGTTCATAGCAACTTTATCCATAATATCCAAAAGCTGGAAACAGTGCAGGTGTCCATTACCAGGAGGATGGATAAACACAGTGTGGTATTCCACACTATGGGATATTGCTCAGTATTAAAAAAAGAACAGACGATAGCTACATCACCAACATGGATAAATCTCAAAAACATTATGCTGAGCAAAAGAAGTCAGGCACAAAAGAGTACATATTTATGATTCATTTATATGAAACTGTAGGCAAATCTGATCTATGGTGATATAAAGCAGATGAGTGTTTTGCCTGGAGCCAGGGTAGGGGAATTGACTAGGAAAGGGGCCAAGTGAAATTTTTAGAATGATGGAAGTATTTTGTATCTTAATTGTGGTGGTGATTGCACAGGTATATACATTTTTCAAAACTCATCAAACTGTATATTTAAAAGAATATATTCTGTATGTCAATTATTCCTCAATAAAATTGATTTATTGGGTGATACTTAATATGACAAGAATCTCAAAGGTGGTAGTGGAATGCTTGAAGTTTAGGAAATGGCACAGTTTAGTGAACAGGATCCTAAAAGAAATGCAGATGAAATGCCGTGAAACTTCAGAGGGAGGGGAGATTTCTTCCACTAGGGAGACGGGACAGTGATGGGAACTTCATATAAGAGATGGCATTTCCACTGAAACTCTGAGAAAAAGTAGAATGCACATGGAGCTAGAATGAATACGTAAGTGAAATCAGGTTGAAACTAAGATAGCGGGCTTTGCGGGGGGAGGAGGGAGTCCAGTCAAAGCCACTTGGTCCCTGAGGGGGAACAAGAGGAATAGGGGTGACCCCTACCTTGGCCTTTGTGATGTCCCAAGGATTCTCTAAGGACTGAGGTGCACCTGACCCAAGCCATGATGTTTTCAGTCACCTCATAAGCATGTGAAAGCTGGACAATGAATAAGGAAGACCAAAGAAGAATTGATGCCTTTGAATTATGGTATTGATGAAGAATACTGAATATACCATGAAGTTCCAGAAAAATGAACAAATCTGTCTTGGAAGAAGTACAGCCAGAAAGCTCATTAGAAGCAAGGATGGCAAGACTTTGTGTCACATGCTTTGGACATGTTATCAGGAGGGACCAGTCCCTGGAGAAGGACATCATGCTTGGTAAAACAGAGGATCAGCAAAAAAGAGGAAGACCCTCAATAAGATGGATTGACACCGTGACTGTAATAATGGGCTCAAACAATAGCAATGATTGTGAGGATGGTGCAGGACCAGGTACAGTGTTTCGTTCTGTCGTGCATAGGGTCACTATGAGTTGGAATCGACTCGACGGCACCTAACAACAACAAGGCTTCTCTAATCAGTGAAAGCTGGACTTATGGGCTTCAGCACCAGCTGTCCTTGTACTCAGAGAACTTCATTGTGGCAAAACTCACTGGCAGGGCCAGGACTTGAGTGAGACAAGCAAGGCACCTAGGACTCAACATTTTAGGAGGCAAGGTCATGCAAAGGCCTTGAGAGTGAGCACCTTACTTACCTCACCCTAGACCTGGCCCTGGTCACTGGTTTTCTGGGAGCAGGATCCCTGGTAACTCATTCATTCATGAACATGGATGAGTGCTTACGCCATGCCACAATACCAGTTCTCAGGGAGCTCACAGTCTAGCAGAGATTGGAAAAATAAGCTTGAGAAGGGGAATCCTAGGGGGCTGTGGGGTGCTCAAGGAGGGACACCGGACCCAGACTGGGAGAGGGTGGTCAAGAAAGTTTCTAGGAGAAAGTGAAACCTCAGCTAAGATTTGAAGAATGGGGAGAGGAAGGCTAGTCCAAGGGAGAGTATAAGGCAGTACCTTCTAGACCTGCCTAGTCTAGGATTTGCAGCTTGGCCTTAGAAACTGAGAGCCCACACAGGCGCTGATTGGCAGAAGCTGATATGTGCCTGTGTCTTGTGTGCCTTTGTAGGTTTGTGACATGGCTGAGGAAGCTCTACAGTGCCCACCTGTCCCAGGTGGATTCCATCCCAGCAACCTCAGCATCTGCAAGCTCACCAGCAGTCCCAGCTGCACTGGATTCCTCCAAGATTGATTTAAGTGATTTTGTTAAGTAAGTGCAGGTGCAAAGCCAGCATAGGCTTTTTGTTTGGTTGGTTTTGTTTTAATAGCTTTTCTCTACACTGACTTACATTCTCAGTACTCATCCCTCATTTATTCATTCAGCCATCCATTGGTAACAGTTTAATGAGTGGCTTCTGTGTGTTAGACCCTGGGCTGAGCATCTGGGATACCCAGGAAGGGACATCGTCTCTGCTTTCAGGAGGTCAGAGCCTCCAGAGTCTTGGGGGCCTGAACTCTTCCTCTCACATCGCCTGCTCCGTCTGCCCAAGATCTGCGTCCAGGTTCAGGCCAAGAATAGCAAGTAGAAAAGGATGAGGCAATTTGCCAAACATTATATCCACCAGAATGATGAAACTTAGCATTGAGCATTTAAGACATATCCACATTGTCTGGAGAATTGCTAAGGCTTCCTAGGACTTTCTGTAAGTCAAACATGGACTCAAGAGGACAGGGAAGAAGAGCTGGGCCCCAGAGAGAACTGACCAACTCAGTGTCCTAGGAGTTTTTGACTGCATGTTGGGGGCAGGCAGGGGGTAACAGAGCACTGACCAGCTGACCTTTAGAGAAAGGCATCTGTTGAATGAGAACTTCCACTTATTCCTTGGGAAGGGTTCAAGGCGGGAGGGGAAGACTGAAGACTGTTGTGATGGCTGCTAATTGAGTGATTCTCTGCCTTTTGTTAAACTCTCAGGACTGTCATGGAGGATGAAGACAATGAGGACTATGAAAGAGAACACAAAAAAGCTCAGCCAGGAGCTGTGGTTATTCCAGAAGTACAGAACACTTTCCCTGGGGTAGGTCTGCACTTCAAGAGTCTTTCCTATAAAACAGTAGCAGAGAGTGGCAAAGGCAACGCTGGGATTTGGCTAGGATGAGGCTGTGTAACTTTGTCCAGGTTACTTCCTCACCCACAGAGCCAACAAGTGAGAGCCCAGGTGACCTCAGTAAATTCATTTTCTCTCTAATGGAAAAGCCAGTTATCTCTAAACCTTGGTAATCTTCCCACCCCCTAGCCAGAGGCTCCTAAAGTGAGAAATGTTTTCCATAGTAAAAACACAGGGGAGATCAAGAGCATTTAAAAACGCATACCCTTTAATTCTCCTTCTAGAATGATGGCCTAAGTAAATCCTCATAAACCCGTTGGCATGGTTCTGACTCATAAATCCCAATATTTGTATACAAAGGTGTTTGTTATAATAGTGTCAAAACCACACACACAGCCACCGAGTCAATTCTAATTCATAGTGACCCTATAGGACAGAGTAGAACTGCCCCATAAGGTTTCCAAGGAGTGGCTGATGGATTTGAACTGCTAGACTTTTGGTTAGCAGCCAAATGCTTAACCACTGTGACACCAGGGCTCCTATAACACTATAAACCAAAAAAAAAAAAAAAAAAAAAAACACCAAACCTGTTGCTGTCAAGTCGATTCCGACTCATAGTGACCCTAAACTATAGTAATAGCAAAAAAAACTGGGAAAACAAAGAAAGATAAATTATTATATGTCCATGACGATGGGATATTATGCAATCTTTTAAAATAGTACTTATCTTGGTAGTGGCAAAGAGTGGGACTAAACAAGCATTCTCATACTTTGTAGGTAAGATTGGCATAATCTCTGGGGATGTAATTTGGCAGTGTGTATCAAAATTTAAAATGCACAATTCCTCATCTAGGAAATTATTCTCCAGATACATCTTTATGGTTGCATAAAGACATATAACTATCCTTATACACTGTAGCTTTGAAAACACAAGAAAAACTGGAAACAGCTTAATTCCACCAACAGGAGACTGGTTGAATAAACTCAATTACATCATAATAATGCAATACTATGAAATCCTTAAAACCAAGAAAGTTCTCTATATACTGATTTGGAGCAATCTCTTATATACTAAGTAAAAAATACTAGGTGAGAAACAGGGTGCATAGCATGCTACCATTTATGTAAAGGAGAAAAACGTATATAAATGTGAAAACAAGCACAGCTAACACTTACTGAACATTTACTCTATGCTTTGCACTGTTCTAAGCATTTTTTTTACATTAACTGTTTTAATTCTCCCAACAACCCTGTAAAGTAGGTACTGTTATCTTTCTCCATTTTACTAATGAGGGGACACACATCCATCAGGCAGTGGAGCTGGAATACTTGGCAATCTGACCTCAGAGTTTTGCTCTTAACTACTGTATTCTCTCTCAGAGACGGATAGATTTGCATACACAGTTGCATTCCAGAAATACCTCTGAAATGTAAGCCTCATGGGAGCAGGGGTTTTTTTTGTTTGGTTGTTTTTTTTTTGTTTTTGTTTTTTTTTTCCTTCTGTTTTTGTTCACTATTATATCCATATGTCTAGGTCACAGTAAATTCTCAATTAGTATTAACTGAATGAAGAGAATAAATAAATGGAACATATAAGAAACAGGGATCATCTAGGGAGAGAGGAACTGGAGGACTGGGGGTTAGGGATGAGAGTATTATTTTTTTTACCACATACCCTTGTGAATTTTTTAAAAATTTTTATCATGTACGTTAATCATCTGTTCAAATATACTGTTTTTGTTATTGTTAATTGCTGTTGAGTCGATTCCAACTCATGGCAACCTTATGTATGCAGAGTAGAACCGCTCCATGGGGTTTTTGAGGCTGTGACATTTCAGAATCAGATCACCAGGTCTGTCTTCTGAGGCACCTCTGAGTGGATTCAAACCACCAACCTCTCAACTAGTACCATATTTTTGCACACCTTCTACGTTTGTTTGCCAACTGCACCCTCCCCCAATGAGGTATTTTCATAAGCACCAGTGTGCCAATTTTTTCTCACATGTTGCTCTTTAAAAAAATTAGCATAGAGGGGCAGGGCCAAGATGGCAGAGTAGTTAGATGTTTCCTGTGGTCCCTCTTACAACAAAGACCCAAAAAAACAAGTGGATTAATTATGTATGACAATCTAGGAGCCCTGAACATCAAAGACAAAGTTGAGGAATCTGACTGAGTGGCAGGAGGAGGGAGAGATGGTTCAGAAGCAGCAAGGAGTTTCCAGACCTGACCTGGTGGGAACCAGCACCCTGCAGGCTGGGTTGGCTGGTGCAAGTGGCAAGGCAAGTAGTGGCGCTTACGACGTGTTTTCCACATAAGGAGAGACCACGCAGTGGAGAGTCAGCTCAAACCTCCAGAACCAGTGAGAAATGGCGCTCAATCAGCGAAGGATAAGTACAAGCGTCTAACCTACCATGTGGATCAAAAAAAAAAAATCCTCCTTTTGGGAAATACCTCTCTCCCATTTACCTGCTCCCTCCCTGCTCTGCTCCAGGTCCTGGTTCCAGCTTCAGAGATTACTGCGCTCCCTGGACTGGAAGTAGGACCTGTCGCCTGCCCTGAGCCATTCTCCCAGCTTTGGAGAGGGAACAAATAAACAAACAGGAAAAAATAATCTGCCAGCTCCCCTAAGCCTGGAACTTAGGGCAGGCACGGCCCCTTTGCCTAGGCACAGGCATGAGGGGTCCGTGGACTTTGAATGCCTTCCACCATTGCATAGACCTGTGTGGGCCCATTTTAGCAGTGTAGGCCCTCATTAGCACAGGACAACAGGATATATACCTGAAGCATATTTTCATCTGTATCTGCTATAAGGGGGAGTAGCAGATTCGTGACATTTGACATCACCCTGCTCATTAAGCAGGGTCCTCACCTACCCTCATCAGGGGCCTGAGGACTGGTGGCTCCACCCACACCACCAAGCCACCCGTGACAGGAGTCCAAGAATAAGTGGTGACTCCCAGTCCTTACAACCAACAGTATTGGGTGCCAATAATCTGGCTACAGAACCCATCTACCTATGCATTCTAGGGAACAGGGCCATGCCTTCCACCCAGACACTCAGGGGCAGCAGTCAGCCCTCTACCTTGATCAGTGCATGACCCCCTACTGCAGCCAGATACCTGTGTCTACTCAAATCACCCCTGCCCGTCTAGGACGGTAGGTGAGAGCCTGCACCATACACTTGGTAACCAATGACCTGGACACTTGAGCTGAATCCACACAAGAAAAGTAAATGGACTCTTGGGCCCACATACCTAGTAACAGCTCTAGCCATCTGGAGACAGGACGTGAGAGCTTCAAAGATGCCAATAATCAAACTAGCTCACACGACCAGCCTATTTGGGCATATCAAAACAAGCTAGGACACACTAAGCAAACATAAAATACATAGATATAATAACTTATTGATGGCTCGGAGACAACAGTCAACATCAAATCACATAAAGAGACAGACCATGATGGCCTCAGCAAGCCACCAAAACAAATGATCAAAAAACCTTCCGGAGGAAGAGAACTTCTTGGAACTACCAGAGGTAGAATTCAAAAGACTAATATACAAAACTCTTCAAAAAATCAGGAAGGAGAGACAAGGCCAAGATGGCGAAGTAGTCAGACACTTCCGGTGGACCTTCTTACAACAAAGACCTGAAAAAACAATTGAATTGATTATATATGACAATCTAGGATCCCTGAACATCTAAGGCAAAGTTGAGGAACCAGACTGAGTAGCAGGGGGAGGAAGAGACAGTTCGGAAGCAGCGAGGAGTTGCCAGACATGACCCAGCGAGAGCCTGAGCCCTTCAGGCCTGATCAGCTCATGGGTGAGAGGTGAGGCAGGAAAGCAGTAGTGCTTGGGAGGTGTGTTTTCTGCATTGAGAGAGACCCAGCACCAGAGTCCACTTGGCCACCCAGAACCAGTGAGAAGCAGTCCTCAATCAGCGAAAGATAAGTACTTGCGTATGGCATACCATGTGGATCAAAAACACCCCCCTTAGGGAAAAACATCTCTCCAATTTACCTCCCCGCTCCCTGCTCTGCACTGGGTCCCGGACCGGCTTCAGCAATTGCCGAGTCCCATGGACCGGAACTAGGATCCGTCACACACCTGGAGCCATTCTCCCAGCCTTGGAGAGTGAACAAATTAACAAATGGGAAAAAATAAACTGCTGGCTCCCCTAAGCCAGGAACCCAGGGTAGGCACAGCGCCTTTGCCTAGGCACGGGCATAATGGATCCATGGACTTTGAGTGCCTTTCCCCCTGCAGAGACTTGTGTGGGCCCATCTCAACAGTGTAGGCCCTCATTACGACAATACAACATGGTATATACCTGAAGTCTAACTTCAACTGTTTCACCTGTGAAGTGGCAGGTTTGTGATATCTGACACTGCTCTGCCCATTAAGCAGGGTCTTCACCTACCCATATCAGGGGCCTGAGGACTCGTGGCTCCACCTGTGCCACCTACCCACCTGCAATAGGGGCCCAAGAATAAGAGGTGCCCCCCAGTCCTCACAGCCAACAGCATTCAGTGCTCATATTCCGGCTGCAAAACCCACCCACCTACACGCTCTAGGGAACAGGGACACTCCGGGGTGGCCGTCAGCCCCCTGCCTTGCTCAGAGTGTGTCCCCCTGCTGCAGCCAGATGCCTGTGCCTACACCAATTACCCATGCCTGTCTAGGAGTGTAGGTGAGGGCTTGCACCACACACTTGGTGGCTATCTATCTGGGCACCTGAGCTGAATCCATACAGGAGGAGTGGGTGGACTCATGAGCTCACATACCTAGTAACAGATCTAACCATGTGGAGACAGGACATTAGCGCTTCAAAGGTGCCAATAATCAAACTAGCTCATTTGAGCAGCCTATTTGGGCATATCAAAACAAAACAAGAAGCTAGGACACAGTAAGCAAACATAAAATAAATAAATATAATAACTTATTGATGGCTCAGAGACAGCAGTCAATATCAAATCTCATAAAGAAGCAATCCATGATGGCTTCAGCAAGCTCCCAAAATAAAGAATCTAAAATTCTCCAGAGGAAGAAAATTTCTTGGAATTACCGGAGGCAGAATATAAAAGATTAATATACAGAACTCTTCAAGAAATTAGGAAGGAAATTAAGCAAAAGGCAGAATATGCAGTAGAGGATATTTAAAAGATTAGAGGAGAGCATAATGACAAATTTAACAGGCGCCAAGAATCCCCAGAGAGACAGCAATCAGAAATCCAGGAGATTAACAATAAAATTTCAGAATTAGACAACTCAATAGAAAGTCATAGGAGCAGAATTGAGGCAATGGAAGTCAGAATTAGTGAGACTGAAGATAAAGCACTTGACACCAACTTATATGAGGAAAAATCATGTAAAAGGATTTTAAAAAATGAAGAAACCCTAAGAATTATGTGGGATTCTATCAAGAGGAATAACCTACGAGTGATTGGAGTACCAGGACAGGGGGATAACAGAAAATATGAGAGAATTGTTGAAGACTTGTTGGCAGAAAACTTCCCTGATATCATGAAAGATGACAAGATATCTATCCAAGATGCTCCTTGAACCCCACATAAGGTAGATCCCAAAAGAAAGTCACCAAGACATATTATAATCAAACTTTCCAAAACCAAAGAAAACAGAGAATTTTAAGAGCAGCTAGGGATAAGCAAAAAGTCATCTACAAAGGAGAGTCAATAAGACTAACCTCGGACTACTCAGCAGAAACCATGCAGGCAAGAAGCCAATGAGATGACATATATAAAACCTTGAAGGAAAAAATTGCCAGCCAAGAATTACCTATCCAGCAAAACTGTCTCCCAAATATGATGGCGAAATTAGGACATTTCCAGATAAACATAAGTTTAGGGAATTTTTAAAAACCAAACCAAAATTACAAGAAATACTAGAGGAAGTCCTCTGGTTAGAAAATCAGTAACATCAAATAACAACCTACCCGAGACTAGAGCACAGGACAGAACTACCAGATATCAACCCAGACAGAGAAGTCACAAAAATAAATCAAAGCTAAAATAGTGAAAATCAGGAAACAGATGTCAATATGTAAAAGATGACAACATTAAAAGCACAAAGAGGGACTTAAAAAATGTAGACATAGAATTTTCATATGTAGAGGAAGTCAAGGCGATATAAAGAAATAAAAGACTGGTATAAACTTAGAAAAATAGGGGTATATATTCAGATAACCACAAAGGAAACTAACAATCCTCCAAGTCAAAATAAAAAACTAGAAAAATATAAAGACTCAGCAAACAGAAAATCAACAATGAAAAAAATGAAAAGAAAATACATCAAGAAAAACAACTCAGCACAGAAAATTAAGTGGAACAAAGAAGCTGTGAACGAAACACAAAAAAAGACATCAAAATGACAGCACTGAACTCATACCTTACAATAATTACACTGAATATAAATAGACTAAATGCACCAATAAAGAGACAGACAGTGGCAGACTAGATTAAAAAAACACAATCCGTCTGTATGCTGCTTTCAAGAGACACACCTTAGACTTAAAGACACAAACAAACTAAAGCTCAAAGGCTGGAAAAAAAAATATCAAGAAGACAACACTCAAAAAAGAGCAGGAGTGGCAATATTAATGTCTGACAAAACAGACTTTAAAGTAAAATCCACCGTAAAGGATAAGGAAGGACACTATATAATGATTAAAGGATCAGTACACCAGGAGGACATAACTGTAATAAATATTTACACACCAAATGACAGGACTCCAAAATACATAAAACAAACTCTTAACAGCACTGAAAAGAAAGATAGTTCCACAATAGTAGTAGGAGACTTTAACACACCACTTTCAGTGAAGGACAGAACATCCAGAAGGAAGCTCCACAAAGACACAGAAGATCTAAATGCTACAATCAGCCAACTTCATCTCCTAGACATATACCGAACACTCCACCCAAAAACAGCCAAATATACTTTCTTTTCCAGTGCACATAGAACATTCTCCAGAATAGACTGGATATTAAGCCATGCAGCAAGTCTTAACAAAATCTCAAGCATCAAAATATTACAAAGCATCTTTTCTAACCATAAAGCCATAAAAGTAGAAATCAACAACAGAAAAAGTAAGGAAAAAAATCAAACACATGGAAACTGAACAACACCTTGTTCAAAAACTACTGGGTTATAGAAGAAATTGAGGATGGAGTAAAGGAATTCATAGAATGAAAATGCATCCTATCAGAACCTTTGGGACACAGCAAAAGCAGTGCTCAGAGGTCAATGTATAGCAATAACTGCACACATCTACAAAGAAGAAAGGACCATAATCAAACCATTAACCCTACAACTGGAAGAAGTAGAAAGAGAGCAGCAAAAGAAGCCCTCAGGCGCCAGAAGAGAGGAAATAATAAGAATTAGAGCAGAATTAAATGAAATAGAGAACAGAAAAACAATTGAAAGAGTTAACAAGACCAAAATCTGGTTCTTTGAAAAGACCAACAAAATTGATAAACCATTGGCCAAACTGACGAAAGAAAACCAGGAGAGAAAGCAGATAACCCGTATAAGAAATGAGATGGATGATATCACAACAGACCCAACTGACATTAAAAAAGTCATAACAGAATAGTATGAAAAACGGTACCCTAAAAAGTTTGAAAACCTAGAGGAAATGGACAAATTTCTAGAAACACACTACCTACCTGAACTAACACAAACAGAGGTATAACAACTAAATAAAGCTATAACAAAAGAATAGATTGAGAAGGTAATTAAAAAACTCAAAACAAAAAAAAGCCCTGGCCCAGATGGCTTCACTGGAGAATTCTATTGAACTTTCAGAGAAGAGATAACACCGCAACTACTAAAGGTACTTCAGAGCATAGAGAAGAAAAGAATACTCCCAAACTCATTCTATGAAGCCAGCATAACCCTGATACCAAAACCAGGTAAATACACCACAAAAAAAAGAAAATTACAGACCAATATCCCTCATGAAGATTGACGCAAAAATCCTCAACAAAATTCTAGCCGATAGAATTCAGCAACATATCAAAAAAATAATTCACCATGATCAAGTGGCATTCATGCCAGATATGCAAGGTTGGTTCAACATTAGAAAAACAATTAATGTAATCCATCATATAAATAAAAAAAAAGACAAGAACCACATGATCTTATCAATCGATGCAGAAAAGGCATTTGACAAAGTCCAATACCCATTCATGATAAAAACTCTCAACAAGATAGGAATAGAAGGGAAATTCCTCAATATAATTAAGGGCATTTATATAAAGCCAACAGCCAGCATCATCCTAAATGGAGAGAGTCTGAAAGCATTCCCCTTGAGAACCAGAACCAGGCAAGGATGCCCTTTATCACCACTCTTCTTTAACATTATGCTGGAGGTCCTTGCCAGAGAAATTAGGCTAGAAAAAGAAATAAAGGGCATCCATATTGGGAGGGAAGAAGTCAAAGTATCTCTGTTTGCAGATGATACGATCTTATACACAGAAAACCCCAAAGAATCCACAAGAAAACTATGGAACTAATAGAAGATTTCAGCAAAGTTTCAGGATACAAGATAAACATACAAAAATCAGTTGGATTCCTTTACACCAACAAAGAGAACCTTGAAGAGGAAATCACCAAATTAGTACCATTTACAGTAGCCCCCATGAAGATAAAATACTTAGGAATAAATCTAACCAGGGACGTAAAAGACCTATACAGTGAAAACTACAAGACACTACTGCAAGAAAGCAAAAGAGACCCGCATAAGTGGAAAAACATACCTTGCTCATGGATAGGAAGACTCAACATTGTGAAAATGTCAATTCTAACCTAAGTGTTCTACAGATACAATGCAATCCCAATCCACATTCCACTGGCATTTTTTAATGAGATGGAGAAACAAATCACCAACTTCATATGGAAAGGGAAGAGGCCCTGAATAAGTAAAGCATTAGTCAAGAAGAAGAAGAAAGTGGGAGGCCTCACACTACCTGATTTTAGAACCTATTAGACCACCACAGTAGTCAAAACAGCCTGCTACTGGTACAACAACAGATACATAGACCAGTGGAACAGAATTGAGAATCTAGACATAAATTCATCCACCTATAAGCAGGTGATTTTTGACAAAGGCCCAAAGTCCATTAATTAGGGAAAAGACAGTTTCTTTAACAAATGATGTGGGATAACTGGATATCCATCTGCAAAAAACTGAAATAAGACCCATACCTCACACCATGCACAAAAACTAACTCAAAATGGATCAAAGACTTAAATATAAAAGCAAAAATGATAAAGATCATAGAAGAAAAAATAGAGACAATGCTAGTAGCTCTAATACATGGCATAAACACAATATGAACCATAAGTAACAGCATAAGCACTGGAAAAGAGACTAGATAACTGGGAGCTCCTAAAAATAAAACACTTATGCTCATCAAAAGACTTCACCAAAAGAGTCAAAAGACAACCTACAGACTGGGAAAAAATTTTGGCCATGACAAATCTGATCAGTGTCTAATCTCTAAAATCTACAAGATACTGCAAAACCTCAACAACAAAAAGACAAATAACCCAATTAAAACATGGGCAAAGGATATGAACAGGCACTTTGCCAAAGATATTCAGGTGGCTAACATACACATGAACAAATGCTCACATACTATGCAACAAGAAAGAACAATGATGAATCAGTGAAGCATCTCATAACATGGATGAAACTGGAGGACATTATGCTAAGTGAAATAAGTCAGTCACAAAAGGACAAATATTGTATGAGACCTCTATTGTAAAAACCCATGAAAAAGTTCACACACAAAAAGTAACAATCTTTGTTGGTTACCAGGGATGGGAGGGTTGGGGGGGAAATACTAAATAGGCAATAGATAAGTGGTACCTTGGGTGAAGGGTGAGACAGTACACAATACTGGAGAAACCAGCACAACTTGTACAAGGAAAGGTCATGGAAGGTCCATAGACACCTCCAAACGCCCTGAGGGACTGAATTGCTGGGTGGATAGCTGTGGGGACCATGGTCTCGGGGAATATCTAGCTCAATTGGCATAACACAGTTTATAAAGACAATGTTCTACATTCTATCTTGGTGAGTAGCATCTGGGCTCTTAAAAGCCTGTGAGCAGCCATCTAAGATACTCCACTGGTCTCATCCCTTCGGGAGCAGGGGAGTGTGAAGAGAACAGGATACAAGAGAAAGATTAGTCCGAAGGACTGATGGACCACAGCTACCACACAGCCTCCAGACTGAGTCCAGTACAGCTAGATGGTGCCCAGCTACCACCACAGAATGCTCTGACTGGGATTCCAACAGAGGGTTCTGGACAGAGCTGGAGAAGAATGTAGAACAAAATTCTAACACACAAAAAAAAGAGCAGATTTACTGGCCTAAAGGAGACTGGAGAAACCCTAAGAGTACGGCCCCCAGACACCCTTTTAGCTCAGTGTTCAGTGAAGTCACTTCCAAGGTTCACTGTTCAGCCGGGGAGTTGACAGCCCCATGAAGCCAAATGGGACTAGTGAGGCACAGCAGTCCAGGGACAGGGACTTGAAGGCAGAAGGGGACAGGAAAGCTGGTGTTAGGGAACCCAAGGTTGAGTAAGGATAGTGTTGATGTGTTATGAGGTTGTTAACCATTGTCATAGGGCAGCATGTGTACTAACTGTTTAATGAGAAACTGTTTTGTTCTGTAAACCTTCATCTAAAGTGAGAATAGCACAATTGGAAAAGCGTAGTTGATGTCACTGAACTGTGCACGTAGAAATTTTTGAAATGGTGTATCTTTGGCTATGTATATTTTCACCAAAAAAAAAAAAAGGTCGAGAAGGGAGAGGGTTGACATGTCGTGGGGTTGTTAACCAATGTCATAAAACAATATGTGTACTACTGTTTAATGAGAAACTATTTGTTCTGTAAACCTTCACCTGAAGTACAATTAAAAAAAAAAGTAACAATCTTTGTTGGTTACCAGGGATGGGAGGGGTGAGGGGGAAATACTAAATAGGCAATAGGTAAGTGGTACCTTGGGTGAAGGGTGAGACAGTACACAATACTGGAGAAACCAGCACAACTTGTACAAGGAAAGGTCATGGAAGGTCCATAGACACCTCCAAACGCCCTGAGGGACTGAATTGCTGGGCCGAGGACTGTGGGGACCATGGTCTCGGGGAACATCTAGCTCAATTGGCATAACACAGTTTATAAAGACAACGTTCTACATTCTACCTTGCTGAGTAGCGTCTGGGGTCGTAAAAGCCTGTGAGCAGCCATCTAAGATACTCCACTGGTCTCATCCCTTTGGGAGCAAGGGAGAATGAAGAGAACAGGATACAAGGAAAAGATTAGTCCAAAGGACTAATGGACCACAGCTACCATGGCCTCCACCAGACTGAGTCCAGTACAGCTAGATGGTGCCCGGCTACCACCACAGACTGCTCTGACCAGGATCACAATAGAGGGTTCTGGACAGTGCTGGAGAAGGATGTAGAACAAAATTCTAACTCACAAAAAAAAGAGCAGATTTACTGGCCTAAAGGAGAATAGAGAAACCCAAAGACTGTGGCCCCCAGACACCCTTTTAGCTCAGTGATGAAGTCACTTCTGAGGTTCACCGTTCAGCCGGGTAATGGATAGCCCCATAAAACCAAATGGGACTAATGAGGCACAGCAGTCCAGGGACAAGGGCTAGAAGGCAGAAGGGGACAGGAAAGTTGGTAATAGGGAACCTAAAGTTGAGTAAGGATAGTGTTGATATGTTGTGAGGTTGTTAACCATTGTCATAGGGCAATGTGTACTGTTTAATGAGAAACTATTTTGTTCTGTAAACCTTCATATAAAGTGAGAATAGCAGCACAATTGGAAAAGCGTAGTTGATGTCACTGAGCTGTGCATGTAGAAATTTTTGAAATGGTGTATCTTTGGCTATGTATATTTTCACCAAAAAAAAAAAAAAGGTCGAGAAGGGAGAGGGTTGACATGTCGTGGGGTTGTTAACCAATGTCATAAAACAATATGTGTACTACTGTTTCATGAGGAACTATTTGTTCTGTAAACCTTTACCTGAAGTACAATTTTAAAAAAAAGACCAGAAGAAAAGAAAAAAGAAAAGAAATGCTCACTATCATGAGCCATTAGAGAAATGCATATCAAAACTACAACGAGATATCATCTCACCCCAACAAGGCTAGCATTAATCCAAAAAACACAAAATAATAAATGCTGCAGAGGTTGTGTAGAGACTGGAACTCTTATACATTGTTGGTGGGAATGCAAAATGGTACAGCCACTTTGGAAATCGATTTGGTGCTTCCTTAAAAAGCTAGAAGTAGAAGTACCATACGATCGAGCTATCCTGCTCCTTGGAATATATCCTAGAGAAATAAGAGCCGTCACACGGATAGAGATATGCACACCCAAGTTCATTGCAGCACTATTCACAACAGCAAAAAGATGGAAACAACCTAGGTGCCCATCAATGGACGAATGGATAAACGAATTATAGTATATCCACACAATGGAATACTACACAGTGATAAAGAACAACGATGGAGCCGTGAAACACCTTGTAACATGGAGGAATCTGGAAGGCATTATGCTGAGTGAATTTAGTCAGTCACAGAAGGACAAATATTGTATAAGACCACTAGTATAAGAACTGAATAAAAGGTTTAAACACAGAAGAAAACATTCTTTGATGGTTATGGGGGTGGGGAGGGAGGGTGAGGGTTATTCACTAACTAGATAGTAGAGAAGAATCATCTTAGGTGAAGGGAAGGACAGCACACCCTACAGGGGAAGTCAGCACAACTGGACTAAACCAAAGCTAAGAAGTTTCCTCAATACAGTCAAATACTTTGACAGACAGAGTAGCAGGGATGCGGGGTCTGGGGACCATGATTTCAGGGGACATCTAGGTCAACTGGCATAACAAAGCTTATTAAGAAAATGTTCTGCATCCTGCTTCGGTGTGTGGCGTGTGTGCTCGTTAAAGCTTGCAAGCAGCCATCTGAGATGTATCAATTGGTCCCAGCCTACCTGGAGCAAAGGAGAATGAATAACGCCGAAAACACAAGGAAAATATTAGCCCAAGAGATGGAAAGGGCTACATAAACCAGCAACTCCATCAGCCTGAGACCAGAACTAGATGGTGCCTGGCTACCACCAATGACCGCCATGACAGAGAACACAAGAGAGAGTCCCGGATGGAGCAGGTGAAAGGTGGGATGAAGAACTCAAATTCTAGTAAGAAGACCAGACTTAATGGTCTGAGTGAGACTGGAGGAACCCCAGAAAGCATGGCCCCTGGGTTCTCGATTAACCCAGAACTAAAACAATTTCCAAGGCCAACTCTTCAGACAGGGATTTGACTGGACTCTGTGACATAAAGTGATACTCATGGGGAGTGTGCCTCTGAGCTCAAGTAGATACAAGAGACTAAATGGGCAGCTTCTGTCTGGAGGTGAGATGGGAAGGCAGAGAGTGTTAGGAGTTGGTTGAGTGGATATGGGGAATCGGGTGTCACAGTATGGGGAGAGCAATTAGGGTCACATAACAATGTATGTATAAATTTTTGTATGGGAGATTAACTTGAAATGTAGACTTCACTTAAACTACAACAATAAAAAAAGAAATCAGGAAGGAGATCAGGCAAAATGCAGAACAAGCCAAGGAACACATAGACAAAGCAACAGAGGAACTGAAGAAGGTTATTCAAGAGTGGAATGACAAATTTAACAAGCTCCAAGAATCCATAGAGAGACAGCAAACAGAAATCCAAAAGATTAATGATAAAATTTCAGAATTAGACAACTTAATAGAAAGTCATAGGAGCAGAATTGAGGCAATGAAAGTCAAAATTGGTGAGACTGAAGATAAAGCACTTGACACCAACTTATTTGAGGAAAAATCAGATAAAAGAATTTTGAAAAATGAAGAAACCCTAAGAATTATGTGGGATTCTATCAATAGGAATAACCTACGATTGATTGGAGTACCAGAATGGGGGGGGGTATCAGAGAATACAGAGAGATTTGTGGAAGATTTATTGGTAGAAAACTTGCCTGGTACTGTGAAAGATGAGAAGATATCTATCCAAGATGCTCATTGAACCGCACATAAGCTAGATCCCAAAAGAAGGTCATGAAGACATATTATAATCAAACTTGCCAAAACCAAAGATAACGAGAGAATTTTAAGAGTGGCTAGGGATAAATGAAAAATCGTCTGCAAAGGAAAGTCAATAAGACTAAGCTCAGACTACTCTGTAGAAACTGTGCAGGCAAGAAGACAATGAGATGACATATATAAAGCCTTGAAGGAAAAAAACTGCCAGCCAAGAATTATATATCCAGCAAAACTGTCTCTCAAATATGATGGCAAAATTAGAGCATTTCCAGACAAACAGAAGTTTAGGGAATTTGCAAAATCCAAACCAAATTAGAAGAAATACTAAAGGGAGTCCTCCAGTTAGAAAATCAATAGCACAGGACAGAGCAACCAAATATCAACCCAGATAGCAAAGTCACAAAAGTATATCAAACCTAAAAGACTGAAAATAGGGAAACAGAGACGTCAGAATGTAAAAGTTGACAACATTAAAACAAAAAAGAAGGACTAAAAAATGTAGTCATAGATCTTTCACAGGGAGAGGAAGTCAAGGTGATATGAAGAAATAAAAGATTGCTTTAAACATAGAAAAATAGGGGTAAATATTAAGGTAACCACAAAGGAAACTTACAGTCCTGCACATTAAAAGAAAAACATAAAGACTCAGCAAATACAAAATCAATAACAAGGAAAAAGACAAAAAGAAAGTATATAAAGAAAAACAACTCAGCACAGAAAATTAAGTGGAACAAAGAAACTATCAACAACACCAAAAAAAAAAAAAAAAAAGACATCAAAATGACAGCACTAAACTCATACCTTTCAATAATTTCTGAATGTGATTGGACTAAATGCACCAATAAAGAGACAGAGAGTGGCAGAATGGGTTAAAAAACATGATCCATCAATATGCTGCCTACAAGAGACACACCTTAGACTTAAAGACGCAACAAACTAAAACTCAAGGAATGGGAAAAATATATCAAGCAAACAGCACTTAAAAAAGAGCAGGAGTGGCAATATTAATCTCTAACAAAATAGACTTTAAAGCAAAATCCACCACAAAGGATAAGGAAGGAACTATATAATGATTAAAGGGTCAATACACCAGAAGGACATAACTGTAATAAATATTTACCCACCCAGCAGCAGGGCTCCAAAATGCATAAAACAAACTCTAACAGCACTGAAAAGAGTAATAGACAGCTCCACGATAATAGTAGGAGACTTCAATACACCACTTTCAGTGAAGGACAGAACATCCAGAAGGAAGCTCAATAAAGACACGGAAGATCTAAATGCCACAATCAACCAACGTGATCTCATAGGCATATACCGAACACTCCACCCAACAGCAGCCAAGGGTACTTTCTTTTCCAATGCACATGGAACATTCTCCGGAATAGATCACGTATTAGGCCACAAAGCAAGCCTTAACAGAATCCAAAACATCGAATATTACAAAGCATCTTTTCTGACCATAAAGCCATAAAAGTAGAAATCAATAACAGGAAAAGCAAGGAAAAAAATCAAATACATGGAAACTGAACAAACTTTGCTCAAAAACAAATGGGTTATAGAAGAAATTAAGGATGTAATAAATTTGCAGAATCAAATGAGAATGAAAACACTTCCTACTAGAACCTTTAGGACACAGCAAAAGCAGTGCTCAGAGGTCAATTTATAGCAATAAATACACACACCAAAAAGAACAAAGAGCCAGAATCAAAACATTAACCCTATAACTGGAACAAGTAGAAAGAGAGCAGCAAAAGAAGCCCTCAGGTGCCAGAAAGGAAATAATAAAAATTAGAGCAGAATTAAATGAAATAAAGAATAGAAAAACAATCAAAAGAGTTAACAAGACCAAAAGCTGGTTCTTTGAAACGATCCACAAAATTGATAAACCATTGGCCAAACTGACAAAAGAAAACAAGACGGGAAGCAAATAACCCAAATAAGAAACAAGATAGGTGATGTCACAACAGGCCCAACTGAAATTAAAAGAATCATAACAGAATATTATGAAAAATTGTACTCCAACAAATTTGAAAAGCTAGAGGAAATGGACAAATTTCTAGAAACACACTACCTACCTAAACTAACACAGAGGTAAAACAACTAAGTAAACCTATAGCAAAAGAAGAGATTGAAAAAGTAATTTAAAAAACTCGTAACAAAAAAAGCCTCGGCCCTGACAGCTTCACTGAGAGTTCTACCAAATTTTCAAAGACGAGTTAACGCCACTACTACTAAAGGTATTTCAGAGCATAGAAAAGGATGGAATACTCCCAAACTCATTCTACGAAGCCAGCATAACCCTGATACTAAAATCAGGTAAAGACACCACAAAAAAAGAAAATCACAGACCAGTATGAACATAGATGCAAAAATTCTCAACAAAATTCTAGCCAATAGAGTTCAGCAACATATCAAAAAAATAATTCACCATGACCAGGTGGCATTCATACCAGGTGTGCAAGGATGGTTCAACATTAGAAAAACAATTAATGTAATCCATCACGTAAATAGAAGAAAAGACAGGAACCACATGATCTTATCAATTGATGCAGAAAAGGCATTTGACAAAGTCCAACACCTATTTATGATGAAAATTCTCAACAAAATAGGAATAGAAGGGAAATTCCTCAACATAATTAAGGGCATTTATACAAAGCCAACAGCCAATATCATCCAGAGAGTCTGAAAGCATTCCCCTTGAGAACCAGAACCAGGCAAGGATGCCTTTTATCACCACTCTTACTCAACATTGTGCTGGAGGTCCTAGCCAGAGCAGTTAGGCTAGAAAAAGAAATAAAGGGCATCCATATTGGGAGGGAAGAAGTCGAAGTATCCCTATTTGCCGATGATATGATCTTATACACAGAAAACCCCAAAGAATCCACAAGAAAACTATGGAACTAATAGAAGATTTCAGCAAAGTTTCAGGATACAAGATAGACATACAAAAATCAGTTGGATTCCTCTTCACCAACAGAGAGAACTTCGAAGAGGAAATCACCAAATCAATACCACTTACAGTAGCCCCCATGAAGATAAAATACTTAGGAATAAATCTAACCAGGGACGTAAAAGACCTATACAAAGAAAACTACAAGACACTACTGCAAGAAACCAAAAGAGACCTACATAAGTGGAAAAACATACCTTGCTCATGGATAGGAAGACTCAACATTGTGAAAATGTCTATTCTACCCAAAGCAATCTAGAGATACAATGCAATCCCAATCCAAATTCCAATGACATTTTTTAATGAGATGGATAAACAAGTCACCAACTTCATATGGAAAGGGAAGAGGCCCAGGATAAAGTAAAGCATTACTGAAGAAGAAGAAAGTGGGAGGCCTCACACTACCTGATTTTATAACCTATTTTACCACCACAGTAGTCAAAACAGCCTGCTACAGGTACAACATCAGATACATAGACTAATGGAACAGGTTTGAGAATCCAGACGTAAATTCATCCACCTATGAGCAGCTGATATTTGACAAAGGCCTAAAGTCCATTAAATGGGGAAAAGACAATCTCTTTAACAGATGGTGCTGGCATAACTCAAAATGGATCAAAGATCTAAATATAAAATCTAAAATAATAAAGACCATGGAAGGAAAAATAGGAAAAACACTAGGAGCCCTAATACATGGCATAAACAGGATACAAAACATAGCTAACCATGCACAAACACCAGAAGAGAAACTCAGTAACTGGGAGCTCCTAAAAATCAAAACACTTCTGCTCATCAAAAGACTTCACCAATTGTGAGATTGTTAACCATTGTCATAGGGCAACATTTGTAGTAACTGTTAAATGAGAAACTATTTTGTTCTGTAAGCCTTCATCTTAAGTGAGAATAACAGCACAATTGGAAGAGCATAGTCAATGTCACTGAACTGTGTATGTAGAAATTTTTGAAACGGTGTATCTTTGGCTATGTGTATCTTCACCAAAAAAAAAAGGTTGAGAAGTTAGAGGGTTAATATGTTGTGGGGTTGTTAACCAATGTCATAAAGCAATATGTGTACTACTGTTTCATGAGAAACTATTTGTTCTGTAAGCCTTCACCTGAAGTACAATAAAATATATATTAAAAAAAAAAAAAAAAAGACTTCACCAAAAGAGTAAAAAGACAATGTGCAGACTGGGAAAAAATTTTCAGCTATGACATATCCAATCAGGGTCTAATCTCTAAAATCTACAAGATACTGCAAAACTTGAACCACAAGAAGACAACTAACCCAACTGAAAAATGGGCAAATGATATGAACAGGCACTTCACCAAAGAAGACATTCAGGCAGCTAATATATACATGAAGAAATGCTCAGGATCATTAGCCATTGGAGAAATGCAAATCGAAACTACAATGAGATACCGTCTCACCACAACAAGGCTAGCATTAATCCAAAAAACACAAAATAGTAAATGTTGGAGAGGTTGTGGAGAGACTGGAACACTTAAATAACGCTGCTGTAAAATGGTACAACCACTTTGGAAATCAATGTGGCTCTTCCTTAAAAAGCTAGAAATAGAAGTGCCATACAATCCTACAATCCCACTCCTTAGAATATATCCTAGAGAAATAAGAGTCATCACATGAATAGTTATGTGCATACCCATGTTCATTGCAGCACTGTTTACAATAGCAAAATGACGGAAACAACCTAGGTGCCCATCAACAGATGAATGGATAAACAAATTATGTTATATTCACACAATGGAATACTATGCAATGATAAAGAACAACGATGAATCCTCAAAACATTTCATAACATGGATGAATCTGGAAGGCATTATGCTGAGTGAAATTAGTCAATCACAGAAGGACAGATATTGTATGAGACCACTATTAAAAGAACTCAAGAAAAGGTTTAAACACATAAGTTTACCAGGGTGGGGAAGGCGGGAGAGGGGAATTCACTAACTAGATGGTAGACAAGAACTATCTTAGGTGAAGGGAAGGACAACACACAATACAGGGTAAGTCAGCACAACGGGACTAAACCAAAAGCTAAGAAGTTTCCTGAATACAACCAGACACTTCGAGGATCAGTGTAGCAGGGGCAGGGGTTTGGAGTCCATGGTTTCAGGGGACATGTAGGTCAATTGGCATAACAAAGTTTATTAAGAAAATGTTCTGCATCCTACTTTCGTGAATGGTGTCTGGGGTCTTAAAAGCTAGTGAGCGGCCATCTAAGATGCATCAGTTGGTCCCCCACCCACCTGGAGCAAAGGAGAATGAAGAACACCAAAGACACAAGGAAAATATTAGCCCAAGAGACAGAAAGGGCCATGTAAACCAGAGACTCCATCAGCCTGAGACTAGAAGAACTAGATGGTGCCCGGCTACCACCAGTGACTGCCCTGCCAGGGAACACAACAGAGAGACTCTGATGGACTAGGAGGAAAGTGGGGTGCAGAAATCAAATTCTAGTAATAGAACCGGGTTGGATGGTCTGCCTGAGACTGGAGGAACCCCAGAAGACATGGCCCCCAGACTGTCTGTTAACCCAGAACTAAATCCATTCCCAAAGCCAACTCTTAGACAAAGCATAGACTGGACTATAAGACATAAAATGATACTCGTGAAGAGTGTGCTTCTTAGTTCAAGTAGATACACTGGAGTGAATGGGCAGCTCCTGTCCAGAGGTGAGATGAGAAGGCAGAAAGGGATGGAAGCTGATTGAATGGACATAGGAAATCCGGGGTAGGAAGGAGGAGTGTGCTGTCACATTATAGGGATAGCAACTAGGGTCACATAGCAACGTGTATATAAATGTTTGTATGAGAAACTAATTTGAGCTGTAAACTTTCACCTAAAGCACAAAAAAAATTAGCATAGCACTCTAACGAAAATACCTTGAGGGGGAGGGGACTTTTGGCAAACAAACGTAGAAGCCCCATGTTATTTGTGTGAAAATACAGTAGTCAATTATTTACCTGTGCCACATAGATATTTTTTAAATGATGCGTGTGAGGCTATTCAACCACATAGGAAGGCATGCATAAGGTCAACTGAAGAATCAGGATACAAATACATATGTATATATACACACAGGTATATACAGAGTACAGCCTAATGATTGATTTTTATTTTTCTCTTTGAATCATTCTGTATTTTTCCAATTTTTTGAATGAGTATGTGTGTGTATATAAAACACTTGGATTTTAAGTGTTAATTCTTTTTTTTCCTATTTTGGAAGATGTTTGTCATAAATAACTCTGGAATGCAAAAGAAAAAATCCTCCAAATCCCAACACTCAGAGAAAAATGCTACTGAAATTTTAGCAAAAAACTCACAGGTATCTGTTTGCGTATGCAAATCTCTGAATGAATTTACACACACTCAGCCTTCAGATACATAAGACCAAAACTACCAAACCCGTTACAGTCGTGTCTATTCCAACTCATAGCAACCCTATAGGACAGAGTACAACTGCTCCATAGGGTTTCCAAGGAGCCACTTGTCGATTTGAACTGCCAACTTTTTGGTTAGCAGGGAAGCTCTTAAACACTGCGCCACCAGAGCTCCTCAGATACATAGGCATATATAATTTTACATGAAAGGGAACTGCTTTTCACTTAGTAATACGTTGTGAATATCATTCCTGATCTATAAACATACATTGCATCAACCTCCATGAAGAGATGTACCACACACACTTTGTTTAAAGTGATCCCCTATTAATAGACATTTGGTTTGCTTCCAAAGTTTTACCGTTATAAATAACACTGCAGTAAACATTCTTGTGTGTACTTCTTTGAGTACTTGTCCAATTGTCACCTTAGGGAAAACAAGTAGTGTTTTTATGATCATATACAATATACTTCATTTTTCTGTCAATGATGGGGAGGAGCACATTGATGACCCATTTCATAAAGCTTGCTAGCTTTTCCTCACAACTCTAATTTCTAGGCATTAAAAGTGAATTCTGCTGAAACAGAAAGAGTATGCCCAAGCCAGAGCCAGGTGGAGTTTCATGAATCCTTATGGATCTTTGAACATGATGAAATGCTTTCCCTTGGGATAGAAGAGGTACGTAACACCCAGTGGGTTTTTTCCTTACTGAACACCTGCCCCACTTTAGAAATTTAAATCTTGCCCAGCACCATTGCCATCATTACCATCATTAAAAGCAGGTAATAAATGCTTATCTTTTCAGGGTGCTGGGCTAGTTACCTTCGATGGAGTCATTAATTAAAGTCAGGAATTAATTTAGTCTTTGAAGTCCCTTCATTCAGATAGTGCTCTCATATAGAACTTCTACTGCAGGTGTTTGATATTTTGCCCCTTTATGGAGTGTTACAGCCACACAGTAGGCACCAGGTATCTTTCACCTTCTATGGACACTGTGACATCTCTGCACGTGCAAAAGCTCTGTGTGAAGTGGAAGGAGGGCCCACCTATGAAATAATACTGAAAGGAGAAGCATCCCTGGTCAACTATTCCTTTGACACCAAGGAAATCAACTATGGACTACAGGTATTGCAATCCATTGGCTGGAAGCTGTTCTGGTTTTGCCTTAAACATTGGCCATAGTCCTTGTCCTCTCATCTCTCCTTGAACCCCTGGAGAAATCACCAATGATCTTATCTCACCATTACACCTGTCCTTGATTCCTTAATCTGCCTTCCCAGCCCTGATCTCTTCCAACTGCCAGGCATCTTCATTTGCTTTTCCAACTATCTCCTGAAACACAGCATGTTAGACACTAAAATTTTCATCTTCCCTCTCAATCCAGAAGCCAATTCCAACCTCTTTATTTCTTTCAGCAGTATTACCATCTTCCCAGTCCCTTGGGTTTACAATCTCCAAGGCATTTGCCACTGTACTCTTCTCCGTTCCCTCCCCACATCTTTACAGTGCCCAAGTTTTGCTAACTCATCCACCAGTCTCTCTCAGTCAGTTTTTCAACTAATTGAGTGTGTTGTTCTCACACTCCAACATCTCATCAAGCCATGCCCAAAGAATTATAGCAGTTCTTCTTAAACTTCAGCACACAAAAGAATCACTTATGAATCGTGTTAAAATGCAGATGCTGATTCAGCAGATCCAGGGCTTGAGCGTTTACATTTCTAATGAGCTCCCAGGTGATGCCAAAACTGCCGGTCCATGGACCACACTTGAGGGATTACAGTGCATTCTTAGGTTCTGCCACTAACCCATGTAAACATCATTGCCAGATCAATTTTCCCAAAATTGCATTTTCATCTCATCAATCCCCTGACCAAGTAACCCCAGCAGCATCAGGGGAAACAACATAGCGTAGAGAAAAGAGCACGGCTTTATAGTCAGTAGATCCAGGATGCTATCCTGCTTTTATTACCAACTGACAGAGTGACCTTGGGCAAATCCCCTGACCTCTCCAAGTCTCAGTATCCATCATCTGTACGATGAGAGTAGGGTAGCAATGCCTATCTCACCAGGTGGCTGTGGTTACTTAAATAAAGTACCTGATCAGTTCCATGCCCAGGTCGTCAATCATCATGAATTCCCTTCTCTATTACACAGTGCATGAGAGCTGGGCTCCCAAGTTTTTCTGAGGGTGACCAAGCCCCTCTGATAACTCCTACTAACTACTAATCTCCTCACACAGTAACTTAGTTTCTCACCATTCCCCCAATATAACCCATTCAATGGTAGCCAAGCTGATTCACCCATTGCCCCTAATGCATCTCATTTCTTCCTGCCTCCACACTTTCTTCTTTTTTTTTTTTAACATACATTGTTATGAGACCCCAACCGCTCACCCCATTCTGCGACAGCACACTCCTCCCCTCCGCCCCTGATTCCCCATGAACATTCAACCAGCTCCTAACTCTCTCTGCCTTCCCCTCTCACCTCAGGACAGAAGCCGCCCCTTTGGTCTCTTGTATCTACTTGTCTAAGAGAAACATTCTTCACAAGCATCACTTTATGTCCCACAGTCCAGTCCAATCCCTGTCTGAAGAATTGGCCTCGGAAATTGTTTTAGTTCTGGGGTGATGGAGAGACGAGGGGCCATGCTTTCCGGGGCACCTCCAGTCTTAGTCAGGCCATTAGGTCTGGTCTTCTTACTAGAATTTGAGTTCTACATCCCATCATTCAACTGCTCCATCAGGGACCCTCTATTGTGTTCCCTGTCAGGGCAGTTACTGGTGGTAGCTGGGCACCATCCAGTTCTTCTGGTCTCAGGCTGATGAAGTCTCTGGTTTATGTGGCCCATTCTGTCTCTTGGGCCAATACTTTCCTTGTGTCTTTGGTGTTCTTCATTCTCCTTTACTCCAAGTGGTTGGGACCTATTGATGCATCTTAGATGGCCGCTTGCAAGCTTTTAAGACCCCAGACGCCACTCACCAAAGTAGGATGCAGAAGATTTTCTTAATAAGGTTTGTTATGCCAATTGACATAGATGTCCCCTGAAAGCATGGTCCCCAGACCCCGCATCCCTGCTACTCTGTCTCTCAAAGTATTTGATTGCATTGAGGAAACTTCTTAGCTTTGGTTTAGTCCAGTTATGCTGGCTTCCCCTGTAATGTGTGCTGTCCTTCCCTTCACCTAAGATGATTCTTATCTACTATCTAGTTAGTGAATAACACTCACCCTCCCTCCCCACCCCCATAACCATCAAAGAATGTTTTCTTCTGTGTTAAAACCTTTTATTGAGTTCTTATAATAGTGATCTTATACAGTATTTGTCCTTCTGTGACTGACTAAATTCACTCAGCATAATAAGTTCTAGCTTCCACCAGGTTATAGGATGTTTCACAGCTTCCTATTGTTCTTTATCATTGCATAATATTCCATTGTGTGGATATACCATAGTTTGTTTATCCATTTGTCCATTGATGGGCACTTAGGTTGCTTCCATCTTTTGGCTACTGTGAACAGTGCTGCAGTGAACATGGGTGTGCATATATCTATTCGTGTGACAGCTCTTGTTTCTCTAGGATATATTTCAAGGAGTGGAATAGCTGGATCGTATGGTACTTCTATTTCTAGCTTTCTAAGGAAGCACCAAATTGATTTCCAAAGTGGTTGTACCATTTTACATTCCCACCAACAGTGTATAAGTGTTCCAGTCTCTCCACAACCTCTCCAGCATTTGTTATTTTGTGTTTTTTGGATTAATGCTAGCCTTGTTGGGGTGAGATGATATCTCATTGTAGTTTTGATTGCATTTCTCTGATGGCTAATGATCGTGAGCATTTCTTCATGTGTCTGTTAGCTGCCTGATTATCTTCTTTGGTGAAGTATCTGTTCATATCCTTTGCCCATTTTTTAACTGAGTTATTTGTCTTTTTGCTGTTGAGGTTTTGGAGTATCTTGTAGATTTTAGAGATTAAACACTGATTGGATTTGTCGTAACCAAAAAAATTTTCCCAGTCTGTCAGTTGTCTTTTTACTCTTTTGGTGAAGTCTTTGGATGAGCATAAGTGTTTGATTTTTAGGAGCTCCCATTTATCTAGTCTCTCCTCTGGTGCTTGTGCATTGTTACTTATGTTATGCCATGTATTAGGGCTCCTAGCATTGTCCCTATTTTTTCTTCTGTGATCTTTATCATTTTCAATTTTATATTTAAGTCTTTGATCCATTTTGAGTTAGTTTTTGTACATGGTGTGAGATATGGGTCTTGTTTCAGTTTTTTGCATATAGATATCCAATTATGACAGCACCATTTGTTAAAGAGACTGTCTTTTCCCCAATTAATGGACTTTGGGCCTTTGTCAAATATTAGCTGCTCATAGGTGGATGAGCTTATATCTGGATTCTCAACTCTGTTTCATTGGTCTATGTATTTGTTATTGTACCAGTACCAGGCTGTCTTGACTACCGGGGCAGTATAATAGGTCCTAAAATCAGGTAGTGTAAGACCTCCCGCTTCGTTCTTCTTCTTGAGTAGTGCTTTATTTATCCGGAGCCCCTTCCCTTTCCATATGAAGTTGTTGATTTGTTTCTCTATCTCATTAAAAAATGCTGCTGGAATTTGGATCGGGATTGTATTGTATCTGTAGATTGCTTTGGGTAGAATTGACATTTTCACTATGTCGAGTCTACCTATCCATGAGCAAGGTATATTTTTCCACTTATGCAGGTTTCTTTTAGTTTCTTGCAGTAGTGTCTTGTAGTTTTCTCTGTAAAGATCTTTTACATCTCTGGTTAGATTTATTCCTAAGTATTTTATCTTTTGGTGGGCTATTGTAAATGGTATTGATTTGGTGATTTCCTCTTGAAGGTTCTCTTTGTTGGTGTAAAGGAATCCAATTGATTTTTGTATGTTTATCTTGTATCCTGAAACTTTGCTGAAATCTTCTATTAGTTCCAGTAGTTTTCTTGTGGATTCCTTGGGGTTTTCCGTGTATAAGATCACATCATCTGCGAATAGAGATACTTTGACTTCTTCCCTACCTATTTGGATGCCCTTTATTTCTATTTCTAGCCTAACTGCTCTGGCTAGGACCTCCAGCACAATTCCACACTTTCTTTTATGCTATCCTTCTCATTCTCCACTCTGCTAACCCCAAACCTAGGCATACTGTAAGGCCTAACTCAGCCTCATTCCACCATTATCTTTTTCTTACTTTACATTCCTCAGTACTTAAGTATAGTCTGTCAGATTGTATACTTTTCTAATGTTTGCTTTGCAGTATTGTAAGTTAATTAATTGTACGTCTGAACATCTTCTCTTTCCAATTAGATTTTATATTCTTATGGGCAGAGATCATATCTCCTATCATATTTCAATGGGGATTGGGCCCCTGCTGTACAGCTACTACATGTATAATTACTGAATGGTTCATGTCCATGTGTGTTCATAGGTTAAAGATTGTACCTAAAATCCCATTCACCCAACACCTATTGAGGAATTCTCCATTTTATGGACCAAATAGAATTCTCTTCCCTCCTTATCTCCAGGAATGTCTGGGCAATTGGTATTGGCCCAGCTCAGATTGTATTCTTTGAAGCAGCTAGTCCTTGCCCTGGCTCAACCTGAGAACCCCGAAAGTGTCCTTAGTTTATAGTTATTGGGCCTGCTGAACCCTGCTACTGAATTATGCTAGCAAAATCCTAGGTGAAAAAACATATCTGGCTTATTTCCCCCATAGACTCCCACTAAATGAAAAAATTCATTCTAGAATTCTAGACTTGACTCTTGTCTTTTGCTTAAAGGATGGAACCCAGAAAGCAAAGCTTCTTGCTGCAGAAAACTTATTTTAAGATCCTCTAATATAAGTTCCTCATGGTGAAGAAATTGGAGTTCAAAGAGGTTAGATGTTTAGCCACAGTCATACCTAAATAAATTAGTTATTAGTAGAACTAGGACCAGAGCCAGTCTTCCAGAGTCTAATGCTCCTTCCACCCCAATAGGCGCCTTTTCATGATACTGAAATGTGAGACGGCCAGTGTCTATATCACAAGAAACAAAAGCCAGGTCTGTGAGGCAGGTTTGTCTATTCACCTTTGTCAGGGTGGTAGCAGCATCCCAAAGAGTGGGGGATAGAGGAGTCACTCTCCTCCTTCTTCTCTTTTTAAGCTGTTTGACCATGTTACGGAAAGTGAAATCACACTGAAGAACACTGGGAAAGTTAGCTTTGAGTTCAAGGTTCTGAGTGACCCCCTGTCTTTGCCAGAGAGCCTTCTGCCTGGAGTGCCACTAATCCTGCCCCTCTCAGTAAGTAGCCTGCCTGCCTCTGATGGCCACGAGTTGATGGTGGGTGGACCCCAAGTTCAAATCCACAAACCACACCCCAGATGTGTATGGGGTTACAATAAGTATTCACTGCCAGGATGACGGACATGATTTTCTTTAAAATTAAAACTGAAGAACACGCCAAAGCAAAAAAAAAAGTCAATCCAGGCCACTTAACTCATTTATATAACAAATATTTATGGAGTGCCCACATTAGCCAGGTATTTTTCCAAACACCAGGGCTAAGCAGTGAACCACACAGACATAAACCTGTGCACTCATGGAACTTCTATTCTAGTGGATTTTTTTTTTTTCATGAATAGAAGAATAGTTTATTTCCACTTACATCCTCACACTTGCCCTGTAGTCCCTTGAAACCAGGGCTTCCTCCAATGGCTACACCAAATAAAAGCAATTTTTCATTAGCAGGTGTGAAAACACCAGTGGACTACAGTGAGCCAAATTTGTTTTAGAAGTGAATGGAGGAGGTGATTCCTTGTTCAAATTATGCTGATTTATCAGTTTTAAAGAACACTGTGTTGAATTTTTCTCATGAAAATAACATATGATCGTTGTGAGGGAAACTGGAAAATTAATAAAAAACAAGGAATAAAATTATAGTTATTTATAACCATGCAATTCAAAGATAACAACTGTTATCATCTCACATAATAGAGTCTATTCTTCCCTTAATAATCATATCTGTTTGGGTTTATTTCTAGTCTCCCTATTCTGTTTCATTGACATGTTTGTCCTTACATTAATAATATACTATTTTAATTGCTATAGCTTTAAAATGCATCTTGATACCTGTTAGATCAACCCCCTTTTTTGTTCTTTTTCCAATTTGTCTTGGCTAATCTTTTGCATTTACTCTTACGATTTGTTTCTCTAACTTCCTAAGCTGAATGTCTACTTTTCTTTTTTAACTGATATTGACAAAAATGTAAGACAATGTATGCATTTGTCTGATTACTTCGTTAGTTTTATCACATAATTTTTTAAGAAAATAAAACATTACAGATAAAAAATATCTACAATTATAATTGTTACTATTTTCTAAGTTGTCTAGAATTGTAGTTTTATTTCTTCTTGACACAAGAGTTATTTAGAGGTATGTTCTTTTTTCTTTTTAATTTCCAAATGACAAAGATTTTTGTTTTTGTTATTTAAACTTTATTATTAATGTTGAGTTTTTTATATTATGGTCAGATAATATGGCCCCCAAATTCCTACTTTGTGAAGTATGAAGATATTTTAATGACCTAAAGTGATTTTTAATATCAATGAATGCTTGAAATAATGTTTTCTGACCAATAGGATATAGATTACAGTGAATCTATTCTGTTTAATTTTTTTTCTGTTTACTTTTTCTAAGGCTAAGAGTGATATGTGAAAGTTTTAATCCATTTCTCCACCTATTTTCTCCAAGTATATAAAAATCTTTCATTTTATACATTTTTTTCATTTCTCTTTGACACATGTGATTACATATGTGCATTCATTTGCCCTGGCCCACGGAGGTGAAGTCCCTAAACTTAGCCACACCAGCTAGGTTCTCTCTTTGTTTCTTTCTAATGTTGCGGTATTTTTTTTCTTTCAAGCTTAACTGTATATTAAAGAGATTTTTGTTGTCATCATTTTGCTGTTGTGCTTTATTTAGAATATCTGTGTGCTTGTAGCATGAGAGGGATCCATAACAATGCAGTCCCCAGTGTTGCCAGAAGCAGAAGTGGGAGGATGTTTCATCCCCATACACTCTTCCCTGGTTTTGATTGCTCCCTCTTCCTGATATCCTGCTCTTGCTATTTAAATACAGTGACTTCTTGAATCTCATTAGGAACATTGAATAGATGTTTTCTTTTTTTTTTTTTTTTTCTTCTTTCTTTTAGGAAATAATATTCATAGAATATATTTGCTCTTGTTCCTCAGAATCATCCCTGTGTTGGGGGCCCCCAAGACCACCCCCAGGTTTGATGATTCAGTAGGAGGACTGACTCCCAGGACTCAGCATATAGTCATACCCATGGCTATGATTTATTTCAGCAAAAGGGTACAAAGCAAAACCAGCAAAAGGAAAGGCACAGGGGGCAGAGTCTAGAGGAAACCAGGCACAGGCTTCCAAGGGCCCTCTCCCAGTGGAATCACACAGGACATGCTTAAATACCCCAGGAACAAGTTGTAACAATACATTTGAAATGTCTTCCAGGGAAGCTCATTAGAAACTTAGTACTCAGGCTGGTCACATAGGTGCCTTGTGCCTGGCTTGTACCAAAATTCCAGACTCCCAGAAGAAAATGTTTTCAACATAAGCAATATTGTTTGCACAAACAGTACAGTCCCAGTGAACCATTCTTATCAGGAAATGGTGAGAACCTTCCCAAAATCTAAGTTCCCAGATGCCAGCCAAGGGCCAAACTTGCAAGCAGGTCTTTCCAAGAATAGCAGGCCTCTGGCTTGCTGTGTTAACTGTTTTCTGCAGTCCCCTTCTTTTGAACTGGATTTTCTTTTTAGGTGTATAAGTGGAATTTTTCTCTGTATTTTTTTTTCCTTTTCTATGTTTACCAGATTTCCTATTATTAAGTCAGATTCTCACAGTGAAAACAGATGTTTACAAAGTCTGGCAGTATACATTAATGTATGAACATCTAATATGATAGAGAAAAATTCCCACACTGGAATTCCAGAGAGGACTGTTTTTGTTGGAAAAATACATTGATATGTGCTTGAGATAAAAGCTGACTCAACATTGTAAAAATGTCAATTCTACCAAAAGCAATCTACAGATATAATGCAATCCTGATCCAAATACCAACAGCATTCTTTAATGAGATGGAAGAACTAATCATTAACTTTATACAGAAAGAAAAGATGCCCCAGGTAAGTAAAACATTACTGAAGAAGAACAAAGTAGAAGGCCTTACACTACCTGATCTCAGAACCCACTCTACAGCCACAGTAGTCAAAACAGCCTGGTACTGGTACAATGACAGACACATAGACCAATGAAACAGAATCAAGAACCCAGATGTAAATCCATTCACCTACGGTCAGCTGATCTTTGACAGAGGACCAAAGTCCATTAAATGGGGAAAAGATAGTCTCTTTGACAAATGGTGCTGGCAAAATCGGATGTCCATCTTTAAAAAAATGAAACAGGACCCATTTGTCACACCATACACAAAAACTAATTCAAAATGCATCAAGGACTAAATATAAATCCTAATACTATGAAGATCATGGAATAAAAAATAGGGACAATGCTAGGGGCCCTAATATATGGCACAAATAGGATACAAACCATAACTAACAATGCACAAACACCATAAGATAAGCTAGATAACTGGGATCTCCTAAAAATTAAACACTTATGCTCATCAAAAGACTTCACCAGACTTCCAGGCAACATATCGCTATAGACAGAAGCACCACCCCGTCCCTCCACAGCAAAGATCTGAAAAACTAAGTCAGACAGAGTCACACATCAATCCTGAAACCCTAAGCATCAAATGAAGAGATTAAGAACTCAACCAAGCATCGAATGGAATAAGAAACTGACAGAGAACAGAGAGCAAGGAGAGATACATGCAGAGGTCCCTTATCAGCTAACACAGCCTGATTCCACCATCTTGGACTCCTATCGGAGATCAGTGAACGGGGGTACGGGAAAGCAGCTTCACGGAGCTACCAGCAGGAGACAGAACAACCGGTAACCAGCGATGTACGCTTTCCCACCCCCCACTCGGCCTCCTTTGCTTCCTGTGGCCATGGTCTCTTAGCTGGGAAGCACCAGCTTCACCCCAGTGCTGCTTGGATTCCACCCGCCCACACTGGCCGGCTCCCGGAGTGCCATTTGTTGGCTGCTGATGTTGCTTTTTTCTGTTTCTTTTGATTTCTTCCATACGTCTCACCACCTCCCCCTCCTTTCTCTCAAATACCTGGCTCTGTGCACCATCTTTCCTTCTTCCTGAAAGGCTGTGAAATGCCACTTGAATGTGAAACTGCTTCCCAGCCTGTGCCACCACACTGTGGGATCCCAGGGCTTTTGTTTTGTTTTGTTTTGAGTTGTTTGTTTTCTTTTTCTTTTCTCGATTTGGGAACCCATTCTAGCCAGACAGTACTGTGTAGCTTGGGACCTACCCTCTCAGTTTGCGCAGACATGCAGAGGGATCCCTGAGAGCATTTCTTTTTTTCTTGTTATTTGGGTTTTTTTTTTTTTTATGTTTTTCTTGTTCTTTTTTAATTTATTTGTTTTCCTTTCTTTTCTCTGTTTTTCCCTTTTTGTCTTTCTTCGTTACTCAGTTTCTAGTCTCTCTAGTATTTCACGGCCTCGGAGAAACTTCCCCAGACCTCACAGCTGCACCGGTGAGATCCCTGGGGGCTTTTCTTTTCTTTTTTCTTTCTAATTTTTATTTATCCATTTTTTTCTTTCTTTTTTTTGTTCTTCTCCATTTTGTTTTTCTCCATTTCTCAGTCTCTCATATCTCCACTCCAACGGCAAGCTCCCTTAGCACTCTTTTTTGTTTGTTTGTATGTTTTTGGCTCCTGTTCCTCTCTCCTCTCTATTCTCCTTCCCATACCCATCTTAGCTCCACACATCACAATCTCCCCCCTCTATCCTGCCTACCTGCACCATGTGCTGAACATCACACCCCCAAGCAGCACAGGAACGGCCTACCCAGAACCTTCCCTGCACTGATTCCTGGCCCACCCTGTTGGCCCTAGTACGTGCCACAAACAATCCATCTCAGCAGCTCCCCTTCAGCTGACCTACCCTGCTGTACCATATCTGAGCGACTGACCCTGCCAACTGGAGAAGGAGGCGAAAAATATCATGTCCACAGATAAGCCAGTGACAACACACAGCCCACCTGCTCATACGTAACCAAATAAAACAAAACAGTAGGACTAAACAAACAAATCTACAACCAATAAACCTGGAAAATAACTACCAAATGCCCCAAAGACAGCAGACAATATCAAAACATTCAAAAAAACAGGACAGGATGGTTCCAGTAGGTGTCCAAAATAAAACACCAGATGACTTTTCAGTAGAAGAAAATGCACTAGAATTACCTGATATGGAATTCAAATCTCTAATATTCAGAGTTATCCAAGAGATGAAGCAAAAAGCAGACAAAAATGAGGAAAAGTAGACAAATTCATAGAAAAGCCTGAAAAATTCATGGAAAATACAGACCGAAAAATGGAAGAATTCAGGAAAATAATGCAGGAACAAAATGCCAAAGTAAATTCACAACTAGAAATCATACAAAAACAACAATTAGAAATCCAAAAGATAAACAACATGATTGCAGAAATGGACAGTGCCATAGAAGGGCTGAGGAGCAGGTTTGAAATGGTGGAAGACAAGATCAGTTAAATTGAAGACAAACACTTGGATGCAACTCTGTTTGAGGAAAAATCAGAAAAAAGAATGAAGAAAAATGAGGAGAACCTTAGAATTATGTGGGATACAATCAAAAGCAAAATTTTTCGAGTGATCGGAGTTCCAGAATGGGGAGAAAACAGAAAACACAGAGAGGATCATTGAAGAACTGCTGACATAAAACTTCCCCAATATCATGAAAGATGAAAACTGACCATCCAAGAAGCTCAACAAATGCCATATAGGATAGACCCCAAAAGAAAATCACCAAGGCATATCATAATCACACTCACTAAAACCAAAGACAAACAAAGAATCCTGAAAGCAGCTCAAGAAAAACAAGAAGTCACATACAGAGGAGAAACAATAAGACTAAGCAGAAACCATGCAGGCAAGAAGGCAATGGGATGACACATATAAAACCTTGACAGAAAAAAATTGCCAACCAAGAATAATATATCCTGCAAAACTCTCATTCAAATATGATGATGAAATTAGGATATTTCCAGATAAACAGAAATTAAGGGACTGTAAAAACCAAACCAAACTTACAAGAGTTATTAAAGGGAGTCCTTCAGTCTGAGAACAAACATCATCAGCTCGCAGGCAGATTCTAGGAGGCAGGATCATACCAGCCAGATTCCACCCCGGGAAATGAACTCTCAAGAACTATCCAAAACCAAAAGAAATACAACAGGGAATCAGAGAAGTTAATCTGTAAATGACAATAGCATCAGAACAATAAAAGAGGAAATAAACGGTGTAGGTATAGAACCTTCTAATGCAGAGGAATGCAAGACAATACCAAGTAATAATAGACTGCTTCAGACTTAGGAAGATAAGGGTAAAATTCAAGGTAACCACAAAGAAAGTTAACAAAACTACTTATCAAAATAAAGAGGAAAAACAAAGTCTCAGTAAAAACAAAACCTACAAAAACAAAAGAAATGTAAAAAATCCACAAAATAAAGGGAATCTATGCAAAACCAACAGCCAACATCATTCTTAATGGAGAGAGGCTGAAAACATTCCACTTGAGAACAGGAACAAGATAAGGATGTCTTTTATCACCACTCCTATTTAACATTGTGCTGGAAGTCCTAGCTAGAGCAATAAGGCAAGAAAAAGAAATAAAGAGCATCTAAATTGATAATGAAGAAGTTAAACTGTCTCTGTTTGCAGATGATATGATACTAGACATAGAAAACCCTAAAGACTCCACGAGAAAACTACTGGAACTAATAGAAAGATTCAGCAGAGTTTCAGGATACAAGATAAACATACAAAAATAAGTTGGATTCCTATACACCAATAAAGAGAACAATGAAAAGGAAATCAGGAAAACAATACCATATATAATAGTCCGTAAAAAAATAAAATACTTAGGAATAAATCTAACCAGGGATGTAAAAGACCTATACAAAGAAAACTACAAAACACTACTTCAAGAAACCCAGAGGGATCTACATAAATGGAAAAACATACCATGCTCATGGATAGGTAGACTCAACATAGTGAAAGTGACAATTTTACCCAAAGCAATTTACAAATACAATGCAATCTCCATCCAAATACCAACAACATTCTTTAAAGAGATGGAAAAACTAATCATTAACTTTATATGGAAAGGGAAGAAGCCCCGAATAAGTAAAGCACCACTGAAGAAGAAGAATAAAGTAGGAGGACTCACACTACCTGACCTCAGAACTACTGTACGGCTACAGTAGTCAAAACAGCGTGGTACTGGTGCAATGACAGATACATTGACCAATGGAACAGAATTGAGAACCTAGATGTAAATTCATCTACCTGCTGTCACCTGATCTTTGACAAGGGCCCTAAGTCCATCAAATGGGGAAAAGACAGTCTCTTTAACAAATGGTGCTGGCAAAACTGGATGTCCATCTGCAGAACAATGAAACAGAACCCATACCTCACACCATACACAAAAACTAATTCAAAATGGATTGAAGACCTAAATATAAAGCCAAAAACTATAAAGTTCATAGAAAAAAAAATAGGATCAATGCTAGAGGCCCTAGTACCCGGCATTAACAGGATACAAACCATAACCAACAACACACAAACTCCAGAGGATAAGCTAGATAACTGGGATCTTCTAAAAATCAAACACTTATGAACATCAAAAGACTTCATCAAAAGAGTAAAAAGAACTGACAGACTGGAAAAAAATTTTTGGACATTACAAGTCAGACAAGGGTCTAATCTCTATAATCTACAAGAAAATCCAACACCTCTACAACAAAAAGACAAATAATCCAATTAAAAAATGGGCAAAGGAAATGAACAGACACTTCACCAAAGAAGACATTCAAGCGGCCAACAGACACGAGGAAATGTTCACGATCAGTAGCCGTTAGAGAAATGCAAATCACAATCACAATGAGATACCATCTCACCCTGGCATTACTGGCACGAATCAAAAAAACTGGAAATAACAAATGTTGGAGGGGCTATGGGGAGATCAGAACTCTTACGCACTGCTGGTGGGAATTCAAAATGATACAACCATTTTGGAAAATGATATGGCGCTTCCTTAGAAAGCTATAAATAGAAATACCATACGATCCAGCAATCCCACTCCTAGGAATATATCCCAGAGAAGTAAGAGCCGTCACACGAATAGACATATGCACACCCATGTTCATTGCAGCATTGTTCACAATAGCAAAAAGATGGAAACAACCTAGATGCCCATCAACAGATGAATGGATAAACAAACTATGGTACATACACACAGTGGAGTAATATGCAACAATAAAGAACAATGATGAATCTGTGAAGCATCTCATAACATGGATGAAACTGGAGGACATTATGCTGAGTGAAATAAGTCAATCACAAAAAGAAATATTATATGAGACCTCTACTGTAAAAACTCAAGAAAAAGTTTACATACAAAATGAAACAATCTTTGTTGGTTACAAGGTATGGGAAGGGTGGGTGAGGAAATACTAAATAGACAATAGGTAAGTAGTAACTTTGGCGAAGGGTAAGACAATACTGGGGAAGCCAGCACAACTTGTACAAGGAAAGGTCATGGAAGCTCCACAGACACATCCAAACTCCCTGAGGGACTGAATTGCTGGGTGGAGGGCTGTGGGGACCATGGTCTCAGAGAACATCTTGCTCAGTTGGCGTAACACAGTTTATAAAGAAAATGTTCTACGTTCTACCTTGATGAGTAGCATCTGTGGTCTTAAAAGCCTGTGAGCAGCCGTCTAAGATGTTCCACTGGTCTCACCCCTTCGGGAGCAAGGGAGAATGAAGAAAACAAGACACAATGGAAAGATTAGTCCAAAGGACTAATGGACCACAAGTATCAAGACCTCCACCATACTGAGCCCAATAAAGTTAGATGGTACCCAGCTACCACCACTGACTGTTCTGACTGGGATCACAACAGAGGGTCCCAGACAGAACTGGAGAAAAATATAGAACAAAATTCTAACTCACAGAAAAAGACCAGACTTACTGCCCTGACGGAGACTGGAGAAACCCCGAGAGTATGGCCCCCTTTTAGCTCAGTAATGAAGTCACTCACGAATTTCATCCTTCAGCCAAAGATTAGACAGCCCCATAAAACAAAATGAGACTAATGGGTTACAACAGCCCAGGAACAAGGACTAGAAGGCAGGAAGGGACAGGAAAGCTGATAATAGGGAAGGGAGAGTTGGCGTGTCGTGGGGCTGTTAACCAATGTCATAAAACAATATGTGTACTAACTGTTTAATGAGAAACTATTTGTTCTGTAAACCTTCATCTAAAGTACAATGAAGACAAATTTTTTTAAAAAGTAATTTTCCATTTTGTCACCAAGGCACATTTGGTTTTTTCCTCAAATTTTTGCTATTTTGTAGTAATCCTGCTACAAATATTTTTGTACTTGTCTGCTCATCCGCAGGTGGAAGAGTTTCCATAGGGAATATTTCCAGGGGTGGAATGGCTGGGCCTATGGGTACGTGGAGCCCTGGTGGCACAGTGGTTAAGCATTTGACCGCTAACCAGCCACTCGTTGAAAACTCTATGGGGCAGCTCTACTCTGTCCTGCAGAGTCGCTATGAGTCGGAATCAACTTGACAGCAATGGGTTTGGTTTCAGGTTTTTGGATGGGTACATTCCACTTTGTAAGATGGAGCTAAGTGTTTTATACATTGATTATTCCCACTGACATTTCTACCAGATGTGTATAAGAATCTTCTTTGATGCATGTTCTCACCAAAATTTGGTAAATTTTTCCAATCTTGAGGTTTATAAAGAAACTTCGTTATAATCTTGGTTTGCATTTCCCTGATTACTAAAGAGACTAAGCCTTTTTTACTGTATTCATTTACTATTAATTTTTTCTCTTTTATGAAATGCGTGTTCATATATATTGCTCATTTAGCTAATGGTTACTTGTCATTTTCTTAATCTTCATAGGACTAGATCTTAGAGAAGGGGTTGAGTGGAGAATAACTGGCATAATAGGCCCTGCAGCCTATCTAGTCCATCAAACTACCAGAAGCAGAAGTCCGTTTGTAAATTTTAATGTTCTCTCTGGTCATTCTGCATAGGGTTTTATCGAGTCACACAAAGAACAGGTGTTGAAGGTTTACTACTTACCTGGAGTACCTGAGGTCTTTCATAGGAGTTTCCAGATACAGATCGCCCACCTGGACCCAGAAAATATCATTCTGAGTGGAGAAGGAATCTTTCCCCGAATCTGCCTCGATCTCCCGAGGAACCTCAAAGGTATTACTAACCCACTTAGAGTATTTGCCCACTGGGGACAACAGATACATTTTAGCTTTGTTTCTTTGAAGGTTGGTGGCTGCTCACTTTATTTGCTTGGCTGTTCTCTCAAGTCCCCTTCTATGGTTATTCTTCAATGGCAAAAAAAAAAAAAAAAAAAAAGATTTGAATTTGACTTGGTGACCTGAATTTAGAGAGACAGAATATGATCCTGGCAATCCCAAATTAGGACCACTGGCCAATTTTGCCATCACTAAGTTGCTTTCTCTTTATAAAGAGAGCAGAAAATTTTGCTTCTGAAGGCCTTTTCCTCCATTGCATGTTCCTTCCACTACAATCTCTCCCTGAGTTCTTTTCCCAGTAGCATACTCACAGATGGCCATTGAGAAGGCAAAGGATGGTTTAAAGAGTAGAATTGTCAAAATATTCTGTACAGAAAGGCAACCACGGATTCTGTCTCCTTATTTTGGAGCCCCTGGGTGGTGCAAATGCTTAAGGGCTAGGCTGCTAACCAAAAGGTTGAAGGTTCAAGTCCACCCAGAGATGCGTTGGAAGAAAGGCCTAGTGATCTACTTCCAAGAAATCAGCCATTGAAAACCCTATAGAGCACAGTTCTACTCTAACAACCATGGAATCACCATGAGTTGGAATCGACTTGATGGCAACTGGTTTGTCTGAGGTTTTTTTTTTTATTGTTGTTTATTTTTGAATTAGGAGCCCTAGTGATGGAGAGGTTAAAGTACTTAGCTGCTAACTGAAAAGTCAGTGGTTGGAACCCACCAGCCACTCCGTGAGAGAAAGATTTAGCAGTCTGCTTCCGTAAAGATTTATAGCCTCGCTCTTCCCAGGAGAGGCTAGAACTATCTTTTCTGTGTTTTGGCTGGTGCTGAGTGGAACGACTGGTTTGGGAGAGGAGGGACTGGGTTCAGCTGTGGTGCTTTGTTGTAAAAGGCAGCCTGGCCTTTTACTGATAAGAAAGATGGAGCCTGGGTCTCAAGCCCACCTTCATGTACCTTTGCCACATGGTACTGTACACGTGCCGGCTAAGTAGAGGGTGAGGGATTCTTTTCAGTCTGAGAATGAGTGTGTGAGTGAGGCGGTATCCACCTCGTAACTTCAAGTCATTGCAGTTTCTTTTTCCCAAATAAAAAAAGGGGGGGGTTGGATGTTGCATTTCATAAAACTAACTGAAGTTCTGTCTACTGATGCAGCACAAGAGATGTCTAAAAAAAAAGGGAAAGACACTCTTTAGGGTTTTTGTTTTGTTTTGTTTTAATTATCTTTTAGGGAAAACACTGACGAATGGTCAGAGCTCTCATCCCGATACTTTCATCCAGGCACCTTTCCTAATAATACGGTTCCACTGTGAATGTAGAAGTGGGGGGAGGGGGGAGAAAAAGAAAACTCTGGAGTTAGAGGATATAGCAAAAATAAAAATACAGTTGTTACACATAAAGAATACAGACTTCAGAAACCAAAAAAAGCCACAACCCAGACAAACCAAAAGTTATAAATGCTCAGAATTGGCAGCACGAAAGGAAAGCTCTCTCCTGACTCGTATTGTGGCAGTCTGAACGCCCCCAGAAAACTGTGCCAAAGAGGGTAGAAAACAAATATACAATAAAAGTAAACACACACACATACACACAAAACAGCAAACTTCAGGTAACTATTTTGGATTGCAAACAAAGATAAATTTAATGTTCAAACAATCTGATAAAATAACCATTTGGAAACTGAAAAAAAAAAAAAATTGTAGCCTCAGAAACCCTATGGGGCAGTTCTACTCTGTCCTACAGGGTCGCTATGAGTCAGAATCAACTTGACTGCATTGTGTTTGATTTTTGTTATTTTGAAATTGCACAGTTTGGAAGCTAAGTTAGACCTTTATTAGTTGTCTGCCCACAAGCTCAGTCAAGACTTTTCTGGTCACATCTGGCCTCAGGGCGATCCCTCAGTACCAGAATGATACTTGTCTTGGCAGATCCTGAAGCTCAGCTGAACAGCTCTTTTAGACGTACAATCTCTCTGGATTTTTCTTCCTGAAATAGGGTACAGGACAAAAGGTCAAGAGACATTTCTCGCTCTTCTTCATCAATCTCTCTTCAAGCTCCTTGAAATCCAGTTTCCCTAAAAACCTTCAGACTAAGTCCTCACACCTCAATCTTTCCTCCTACCCTACTCCTTAAAGCCACTCACTCACCTGTTGGTGATCATCCATTATGAATTCTTATTGTCTTCTCCCTGATAATATGAGCACAAATACTTGTAAAGCTAAAGCCAAGTTACGCTCTAGTATCTAGAGTTCCAGCCAGATGGGGATCACTGTAACTCCACATATAGTGGTCAGGAGGGAAAGCCTTTTGCCATACAGTTGAAAACTGGATACCCAGCTGGCCTCATCAGTGCAGTAGATGGTTTGCTTGGCCAGTAGAGTACTTTAAAATAATTTAAATTTGAATACCATTAGTTGGATATTTTGTGCTCCAGTTCACCACACTCAGAACACTTCCTCCCAATGTTCCTAATTAGTTTACCTACCTTGACCCTGGAAGCATTTGACTCTGCACTGGCTTAGTGATGAATCTGGGTGTCTAAAATCTCTCCACTGATTGCCTACCTTCCCTGATATCAAGGATCATGGCTTATTTGGTTTTAGCTAAGGCAACTTGACCCAAATATTTTCTTTTTGTGAAATGAGATTTAAGAAACATGAAAACTGACTTACAGGATGACCAGCTGAGGAGGTTCCTGGGACCCAAGACTTCAGCACTAAAGTCCCAACTAAATTGGATGGAGTTGGTCATCCTACGAGTGGCTTAGGGTGTTACTGTCATCAAGTTCTCGAGAACCAGCTAGTAGCCCACTGAAGCATAATCTCATTAAGCTCAGTGAAGTCTGTGATACAAATTCAACTCACTCACAAATTATCCCATCCTCAGAAGCCAAGGAAACATGTCAAGTGAAGTATCAAAAAGTTTTGCTTCCCTTCTCACTTTACCCTAAGACTGCGAGTCAGTGTTCTGTTTTGTTTTTTAATACTATTTTATTGAGTTTTTGGTGAAAGTTTACACAGCAATTTAGGGTCCATTTGACAATTTCTGCACAATTAGTTCAGTGATATTAGTTGCATTTATCACAATGCATCAACATTTTCTTTGTGTTCTGTTTGTTCCGTTTCCAGTACTCTAGTTTTCCTGTCATCTTGGTTTTGAGTAATTGTTGATCTTTTAGTCTCATACTGATGATGGCTTTTAAGTAGGGCACCGATCTTATGGGTAATATCCTCTATTTTGTGTGTCACTCTGCTATTCACTGAAAGATCTCAAGGGATAGGCTCAGTTCTAGGTTTAAAGAGTATCTCAGGGCGATAGTCTCAGGGAGTTGCCTGTTCTCTAATGTTCCAGTTTACCTGGCTTTTTTGTTTTTTTTGAGAATTTGATTTCTGCTTTGTATTTTTCTCCCATTCTATCTTGGACCATCTGTTATGACCCTGGTCAGAACAGTCAGTGGTGGTAGCCAGACACCATCTAGTTCTTCAAGAATTAGTGTTTTGGACATAGTTCATGTTTTCTAATAAACTTTATTCTCTTCTTCCAATACCTACAGGAAATGAAAAGTATGAAACTTTCTTGAATCAAGCCAAAAAAAACCTAGAGTATGACAAATATGATACTATGGATCACTTAGAGATAATAACTGAGGAGACGCCTGAGTATGAATCTACTGAGGTAAGACTAGCTTCACCCTGCATAGAATGTATGTTCAGAGGATAGTATGTGTAAAGGCCCAGGGGCAAGAAGGACATGGTATGTCCGAGGAACAGAAAAGAGGCGAGTTTATCTAAAGCCAAGAGGGGGAAGACAGGGAGGGAGGGAGATGAGTCTGGAGAGGTAGGCAGTGGCCTAGTGAACTGTATTAAGGGTTTAGGCTGTATCCTGAGGAAAACAGGAAACTTTAGAAGTGTTTCAAGCAGGAGCATGGCATAACTGGATTTGTGTTTTTAAAAGATCCCTCTGGATGCTTGGTGGAGCTTGGAGGGGAGGGGGACTTGGGGGCATGAGAGTAGATGTGGAGAGATCAACTTTTTTAAAGCTAATGGAGTGATTATAGGTGAGAGATGATGGTGGTGTGAACAAAAATGATGGCTGGGGGCAGGGAGTAAAGAGGAGTTGGCAGATTCAAAAAATAGTCAGGGGTTAGGGATTGACTGAATTTGGGAGTGAGAGGGTGGTGACCTCATGGTGTCTTGCTTGAGTGACAAGGTTAGGAGGAGGCACAGAGATAGGAAACTCAGGAGGAGAAGCAAGTTTTGAGGGGAGGATGAGGAGGGGAAATAAGTTCAGATTGTCCGTCACTGAGCATGAGATTTCTGTGCATCATCCAAGTGGAGGCATCCAAGAAGGAGTTGAAACAACTGCTGTGGGCCTAGAGTAGAGGATTAGGCTGGAGAAAGGGACTTGAGAGTCCAAGGATAGTCATAATCCCAGGAAGCAGTGAGATCCCCTAGGGTAGGTGTCTAGTGAGCAGGGAAAAGGGTACAAATTCAGAATGGAGCCCTTAGGTACACCAACATCCAAGAGGCGAAGAAGGGTAGCCAGAGAGGTTCTAGAAAATCCTAGCTCTGCCAAGTGCCTGCAGGCACCCTACTCCACCAGCAAGCCTTCTGCCCGAAGGCACTCAGCTTTCTCACTCCATGGGCCAAGAAGCCCACTATGCCATCTCCTGCTGGTCTTTTGGTTCTGCTGCCTCTTCTGCCGCCACTTCTCTTCCACTACTTCTTGCCGTCTCTCACTGTCTCCAGTGTTATAGTGTTCTGTCTCTTGGGTCTAGGAGTTTCTCAGCACAGGAACCCCGGATCCAAAGGACATGCTCTGCTCCTAGCTCTTCTTTCTTGGTGGTAACGTGGTCCCCTGTGTCTGCCTCTGGGATGGCTCATTTTAAGCCTAGCAGGATGGCAAAACTAAGCAATCCCCTCATTAGGGTTCTATACACCTTATTTGCATGGTCCTACCCCTACAAGGGACCCCTAGTGGTGCAGTGGTTAAGAGCTATGGCTGCTGACCAAAAGGTCAGCAGTCTGAATCCACCAGCTGCTCCTTGGAAACCCTATGGGGCAGTTCTACTGTGTCCCCCACAGGGTGTCATGCACCTTATTTGTATTATTAGCAAGCCGTCCAATCCCCTTGATGGACCACAAGTACCTTATTTGCATATTCCCACCCAATCATTTGGTGGGAGTTATAAGACTATGGCTGGAAAGGCCATGTAAAAGCGATCCACTGCACCACACTGCCCCTGTGGTATGATATGAAGGCAAAATCCCAAGATGTCCTCCCTCGCTATTCCCTGAAATTCCTCTCCTGGTGGTCTATTCCTGACCATTAGTTAAGGCTGCTCTCTCCTTGTGCTCTTCTTTTAAAATGCAAATATGTATGGAAATGTTGTCCTAAGGAGGAATTTTATATATATAGCTAGAGGGTCCTTAGGCCTGGTTTAGAGGGATCCTAAAATTGGGAAGAAAAGTGTAGTGAGGGAGACTGGGAACCCCAAAGGCCACCAGTGAAGACCTGTTTTGCAGAAGCCTGGTTCACTACAAGATGCTACCCCTTAATAGCCACGCCTAACCCCTCTGCCCCCACCCTTTGCCCCTGGCAACCACTAATGTGTTCTCCATCGCTATACTTTTTTTATTTCAGGAATGTTCTATAAATGGAATACGTCACCTTTTGAGATTGGCTTTTTCCACTCAATATAATGCCCTTGGAATTCATCCAAGTTGTTGCATATATCAATAGTTTATTCCTTTTTATTGCTGAGTAGTATTCCATGGTTTGGATGTATCCCAGTTCGTTTACTACTAGAAGAATGTACTGACTTGCTCTTCTCTGTTATTCTAGTTTAGTGCTCAGCTCCAGATGGAAGTAGAGAGACTTATAGTCCAAGGGTATGCCCTAGAACATCAGAAAACAATTACCCCTGATCCCATAGATGACTCCTGCCTCATCCATCGGAGTCGCCACAAACTGGCCAAGTGAGTGCCCTTTCATGTTTTGTTTGTTTGTGTCACAGCAGACATGCTTGCCTGTGCAGGGTGCTCCCCTGGAAATAATGCTTGACCTTCTAGAAATTAAATCTGCTAGCCTCCGTTACCTGCCATCCTCTAGCATCAAGCCAACCAGGCAGGTTTCTGGCTCTTAAAGTCAGAAAATTCCAACTTTGTGTAATAGACAGGCAATGTTTTAGGTCCATGGGAGCCCACACTGATGTGTTTTGAGATAATGGTTGAAACAGCAGTGTGGATTTCCTGAGGAAGTGTCTTGTTCCTAGTCTCCATTCTGGTAGCCATTGGTTGTTCTCTACAACCAATGAGAATAAAATTATGCACAGGAGATACAAGAGGATCTCAGACTCTCTCACTTTTGGAAAAGAAACCTTCCATATTTGAAAGTAGCTGATAAGGAGAGCTTCTTAACTGTTTCAGAGTCCAGCTGCCAGAGTATATCCTGGACTTTGGCTACATTATCCTTGGTGATGTTCGAACCCACATCATCAAGATCACCAACACCAGTCACTTTCCAGTGTCCTTTCAAGCAGAAAAGCGTGCCCTTCATGACTCAGGTAACCAGGCTGGGGAGACCCTTTCCTATTGCATTTTGCCATTTGTAACAAGGTATCCATCTATACTGTCCTTTTGGATCAACCTTCGTGCTTCTGCTGGGATCAGCTGAAAGAATTGTTGGACCATTAAATGATACTTTGAATAGTCATCCTACCCGAGAGAGGGTTCTACCTATATCACCTATTGTTTGCTATTTCTCTTTCCCACAAAGAAATTTTGATTTTCTCACTGTCTTGGTCCAGGCTTCTGTACTGAGCTAGACCGCGTAAAGAATCTGCCTTACTGTGAAACAGAAACATTTGAAGTGAGATTTGACCCACAAGGGGCCAATCCTTCTGTTGGAAACAAAGAAGTTATAATGCCCATCAAGGTAAGAAGCACCACTGGGCCACATTAGCCCTCCCCAGCCTCCAGCTCTGTATGCTGATCACCCCTAGGATAAACCAGTTATTATGTCAGAGCCACGATTCTCCTTCCTCCCTTCCCCCAAACTCCAGCCATGTGGTAACAGTAATTCTGTACATGCTGTAGGTGGTTGGAGGGCCAACAGTTCATGTCTGCCTCAAAGCCAAAGTGACCATTCCAAGTATGACATTGTCTTGTGGAAAAGTGGAGTTTGCCACAGTTCAGAGTGGACAGTGCCTCGTGGAAACTATTCAACTTTTTAATCATCTCCAAGTCCCTTGTGAATGGTTTGTCCACACCCATAAGCCTGTTGACAAGGTAAATGATTTGTGGCCCATTGGTCCACTTTTCTCCATTGTCATTTCATCAGATTTGTAATTCTAGACTTTCACTCTCATCATTTCACTCTCCTGCTCAAAGTCTTTCAATGACAGCCACTGCTGCCTGAATGAAATCTAGGCCTTAAGCCCAGCACTCAAGGTCCTATCAGGACGTGCTATCGGTCGAATGTCTTATTGGTCTTTGTATCCCTGGTGTCTACAGTTCCTTGCACCTGGGATGTACTCCGTAAATGTAGATTGAATGAGTAGGGAATGGAATGAGTCCATTTTCCATAAGAACAATCTAATTGTCTAATGTTTATAAACCAGCTGGGGAAGCACATGCCAAAGTACTTAAGACGGAAACTACGTGCTGAATTAAAGCCAAAGACACGGATTTTTGAGATTCAACCCACTTCTGGAGTATTGGACCCTGGTGAACGGTTCAATGTGCAGGTGAAATTCATGCCAACAGAAGAGGTGAGCTTTGAAGAAATGTGATTTCATTCAGATTCTCTAGACATCTTTGAGCTTTACTCCAAGTGCATACTTGCTTGGGTCTCAGGGAAAGATTTGAGTGACCTGCACCTTGCTGACCTGAATATGACATCTCAGGGGCTTCTGGCTCACGTAGAAGCTGTGTGGTCTAGTGGTTAAGAGCACAAGTGTCCCCTGCCTCTGCTCTTACAGGCTGCATGTCTTTGTGCAAATTATGCAGACTCCTTAAGCCTCAGTGTGCTCATAGCTAAAATAAAAATAATACTCTTACCTATTAAAAATTCCTTTGTTGCTATTCTGAAATCCAGTAAGTTTTGAAAACTGGAAAACATTTCATAAGTTTTAGACTAAAACTCATTTGGCAGAAGAACTTCACCTAAACTGACATGAGGTGATTTAGTTTGCAGAGTCGAACACTGCAACTGCAGAAATAGATGTGTTTTGATTACAGGCGACCTTTATTACCTAGACCTGCTGAGGGTGTTAGGTAATAAAGGGTATATACAGTGTGTTTGCCTCTTTTAAAATGTGAATTTGAAAGTATCTGAGCCCTGAGGTTTCAAGTAGGAGATTACCAACCTGCAATAGCTACATCCTAGGATCATTTTGAAGATGGAATGAACTAATGTGAATAAAATACACTGCATTCTGCTCTATGTGTAGTAAGCATCTCAATAACTGTTAACTATTATTATCAACAGTTGTGATACTAATAAGCACTTCCTGGTGGACAACCTCCCTGGGCTTCACAAATGTTTCTTTTCTGAACGTCATCAATGCAAAGCTGTTCCTGACCAAGAACACAGTAAAAATAATAAAATCCTAGAACCAGGATGCTATCAAGATGTTACTCTGTAAAGACTTTTGCTCAAAGCCTGAGACATTTGGGATATGTTTTTCTCTCTATTCTAATCTTTTAAAAGAAAAATAAATGGGTGTTTTATAAAATACTTCTGGTTAACTCCCATTTCCTGCAAACGGCTTTGAGGAAACATGTAAGAATCTGCAGTGAGAAGAATTGAAAAAGAGGAAAAGTCAGTGACTTCATATTTGATTCTAAAGTCAAGCCCAGGTTTCTGTCACTATCACAATCTCCCCAAACCTTTTTAAAAGAAGCGAGAATTAGTAATATCATGTTTGTCATTCTTAGAGTCTTCAGACTATCGGGTAGTTTACTCAAGGTTTCAGATTTTTTCCCATTACTGAGTGAGCTATACAATATCAACGAAATATCAATAAATATGGTAAAAATAGATTTATTCAGGCAGTTCCTTAAATGTTGAACTCGATTTGGTCAAAGTAAATGTTTCTGCCAATTGGGAGAGGAACTTAAGAGAAATTGTTTAGCCCTGCAGCCATACAGCCCCCACCTGCATCTCCATCAACATCAGCAGCACAAGAGAAATCACTGACATCTACACTAACAGCTCTCAGTCATTAAGAAAAGGTTAAGATATATGTTCAGAATACTCTGTTAGAAAACAAGGAACTGAATGGAATATTCTAGAAAGATTTCCTTAAAAATTATAATATAGAAGTTTAGGTTATAAGGTGATACATCCACGACTATACAAAACACCCTTTAGCCAATAATTCATTCTCTGTTTCTGACAGTGTGTATGTATATGTATACCATACACATTCCATCTGTCTGATTTTCCCCCTTGAGCTAAGATAGTTACGAGCACTCCAAATTTTGAAGCTAGTCACAGTCCGCAAACCCAAGTCATTAGCCCAACTATATGAATGACCTGGGTTGGTTAAAAATGAAGACTCTCAAGTGATACACTGCCCCTTTAGTGATGGGACCTGTGAATCTGTATTTTTAATAAGTTACCCAGTGAAACTACATTAGAAATCATTGACTGTAAAATAGATTTCTTACCATTTTGAGAAAACTGGGTATGGTATCACTATCAACTGGTATTCTGATGGTGAACTGAATGCCCTAGCTGATCAGTCCCAGACCTGCTGTGTAACTTTATCTTCAAATAATGGAAATACGTTAATTTGGGTTCTGCCAGAAGCAGACCTGGAGACAAAGATTTGAGTGGGAGTAGACTGCACTGGTAGGGAAGTGGAAGGCAATAAAGGAAAGGGAGGCAGCCAACAAAGGGTGTGCACTGGGACTGAATCCCACGAGGAAACTCTGGTGGGATATACAAACCATACATTTCAGAATCCTAGTGGCAAAGGTTGGAGGTTCAAACCCACCCAGCAGCTCTGCAGTAGAAAGACCTGGCTATCTGTTCCTATAAAAATTATAGCCTAGAAAACCCTATGGGACAGTTCTGCTCTGTTACATGGGGTCACTATGAGTTGAAAATCAACTTGACAGTACCCAACAACAGCAGGAGTGAGGGAACTGGGGTATTTATACAGTAACTCCTAATAGTCATCAGTTGAGGACTACTCCGGGAGCTGTTACTTCCCGGGCACTTCTGCTCTGCCATGCCCATGGTCTTTCATGTTTTATATGGCATGTAACAGAAGAATCAGACATTTGTTTTGTTTGTTTGATTTTATGTTTTCCAGAAATTCTACAGCCAAACACTGGTGTTCCAAATTGCCCAGAGTACTCAGAAACTTACGCTGCTGGCTCAGGGGCAAGGTCTGGAGCCTCGCCTGGAATTTAATCCTTCAGTTCTGGAGCTGGGGCCACTGCTGCCTTATGCACCTGGAGATGAGGCTGAGGTGGTGGTGAAAAATCCCTGCAGCTTTCCCATTGAGTTTTACTCGTTAGAATTTGACCAGCAATATCTCATAGAAGAGAAGGTGAGCAGATGTAAAACCAAATTTCATGTTCCTACACATGCTAGGCCCTGCCATGCCATGCCTTTTCTCATGTTCTCCCTCTGCATGGAATATCCTCTTGGCCTTTCCCACCTCCTTCTCCTTACTGAATTCAGGTGTTAATTCTAAAGGTTTAGCTTTAGATTCTTTTGTATTTTCTGTTTACACAAGCATATCATCATGGAATAACACTTATTTTTTCTTTCCCAACCCTTACACCTTTTATATAATCTTCTTATTGCACCAACTAGCACCCCCAGGATAATGGTGAATAGAAATGGTATTCTAAGCAGGCATTCTTTTTTTTTTTTTTAATTGTACTTCAGGTGAAGGTTTACGGAACAAATAGTTTCTCATTAAACAGTAGTACACATATTGTTTTATGACATTGGTTAACAACCCCACTACAGGTCAACCCTCTCCCTTCTCAACCTTTTTTTTTTTTTTTTTTTTTTTTTGGTGAAAATATACATAGCCAAAGATACACCATTTCAAAAATTTCTGCATGCACAGTTTAGTGACATCAACTACATTCCTCAAAATAGTTTCTTACAGTACACACGTTGCCCTCACAACACATCAACACTGTCCTTACTCAACCTTGGGTTCCCTATCACCAGCTTTCCTGTCCCCTTCTGCCTTCTAGCCCTTGTCCCTGGACTGCTGTGCCTCATTAGTCCCATTTTGTTTTATGGGGTTGTCCACTCCCCGGCTGAACAGTGAACCTTGGAAGTGACTTCACCACTGAGCTAAAAGGGTGTCTGGGGTCGTACTCTCGGGGTTTCTCCAGTCTCCTTTAGGCCAGTAAATCTGCTCTTTTTTGTGTGTGTTAGAATTTTGTTCTACATCCTTCTCCAGCTCTGTCCAGAACCCTCTGTTGTGATCCCAGTCAGAGCAGTGAGTGGTGGTAGCCAGGCACCATCTAGTTGTACTGGACTCAGTCTGGTGGAGGCCTTCGTAGCTGTGGTCCGTTAGTCCTTCAGACTAATCTTTTCCTTGTATCCTGTTCTCTTCATTCTCCCTTGTTCCCAAAGGGATGAGACCAGTGGAGTATCTCAGATTGCTGCTCACAGGCTTTTAAGACCCCAGATGCTACTCACCAAGGTAGAATGTCTTTATAAACTGTGTTATGCCAATTGAGCTAGATGTTCCCCGAGACCATGGTCCCCACAGGCCTTTGCCCAGCAATTCAGTCCCTCAGGGAGTTTGGATGTGTCTGTGGAGCTTCCATGACCTTTCCTTGTACAAGTTGTGCTGGTTTCCCCAGTACTGTGTACTGTCTTACCCTTCACCCAAGGTACCACTTATCTATTGCCTATTTAGTATTTCTCCCCCACCCCTCCCATCCCTGATAACCAACAAAGATTGTTACTTTTTGTGTGTAAACTCTTTCATGGGTTTTTACAATAGAGGTCTCATACAATATTTGTCCTTTTGTGATTGACTTATTTCACTCAGCATTATGTCATCCAGTTTCATCCATGTTATGAGATGCTTCACAGGTTCATCATTGTTCTTTATCTTTGTATAATACTCCATTGTGTGTATGTACCATAGTTTGTTTATCCATTCATCTGTTGATGGGCATCTAGGTTGTTTCCATCTTTTTGCTATTGTGAACTAAGCAGGCATTCTTGTCTCGTTTCTGACCTCAGAGGGAAACAGTCAATATTTTACCATTAAATATGATGTTTACTGTAGGTTTTTGTAGAAAATTTCCAGCAGATTAAGGAAGTTCCTTTCAGTTCTTAGTTTGCTAAAAGTGTGTTGTTGTTGTTGATTTTAATCATGAATGGGTGTTGGATCTTGTCAAATGCTTTATCTGCTTCCAATGAGATGATAATATGATTTTTGTGCATTTTTTTAATATAATGCGTTACTTTAATTTTTTGTATTTTTGAAAATTTGCATACAGTAAAATGCACAAATATACAGTTTTGAGGAAGGTATACACCTATGTCACTCACACCCCTAACAAGATATAGAACATTTCTGAAATAACACAAAGGACCAGACGATTACATTAGAGCCACATGAATTAGAGATCTTTCCCAGTACCAAGATTTACTAATAATGGATGCTAACACAAGACCCTGGTGCACAGGGAAAGGTTTAGGACTGTCAGTATGGCTCCCCAGGTTTTCAGGATAAACTCTGGCCCAGATTAGGATATGAGGTCTCTAAGTAGTGGGGTCATATGAGGTCACCATGAGTCTGAATCAACTTGACAGCAAGAACAAGTAATGGATACAGTATGTTACTTACACAGAAGGGAGCTGTTGTGATCATGAAATATATCCGTTTTACACTTAGTCACATTTTCCATAGAGCTTTGTCCCAAGATGATTCACCTTGAATTAATCTTTGTGTATGGTCTGAGGGAGGGGTCTTTTTTTTTTTAACTAATATTTCAATTTTAAACCACTTATGCATCTCCTGGAATAAACCCCATTTGGTTATACATGTTTTCATTTTTATATGCTTCTGTATGGGTTTTCATGTATTTTCTTTAAAATTTTTCATCTGTATTGACAAGAGAGATTGTTCAGTAATTTTCTTTGTTAAATTACATAAATTGCACACTGTTCTATACCTTGCTTTTGTCACTTACTATAATTTGGGGTTATCTCTAAACTAATACTTACAATTTTACCTTTTTCTTTTAAACAGTCCATAGAATGCCATTGTATGAATGTATCATAATTTATTAACCAGTCTTCTGTTGATGGATGCTTAGGTTGTTTCTATCCTTGTGCTAGTAAAAGAAATGCTGCAAGAAATATCCTGCAAATAAAACTGTCAAAAGAAGAGGCTACCAACTCAGTGTCTGAAACTAAAAGCTAAATCTATTGCTTGCTTAAGTTAGGAAGTACTACTAGGACACAGTCTCTCTGAGTAATGCAGAGGGCTAATCTTTCATAGCACTTTTGGGAAATATGGAGCTCTGGGATTGAGGAGCCGTTTAGGAATTGGCTGACCTTTAGCCATGGAAGTAGTTTATTGGAGTGTGGCTTTTGTTGATTGGCTGACTTACAGAAGTGTGAAGCTGTTACTGATTGGCTACCTTTCAAAAACTGTCACTGAAGAGAATTGTCAGTAATTGATTAAGCAGATTAAAGCTGGTTTTAGTGGTTCCTTGTTACTATTGGCAAAGAAGAAACAGTCTGTTCGTAGTAGGATAAAAAAATTTATTCTCATAATTTTGTGCACATGTTCCAGCGTCTCTGTAAGATAGATTCCTAGAAGTGGATTTTCTGAGTCAAAGATTTTGTCCATTTTTCATTTTGATAGATAGTCCCAAATTGTCTTCCAGAGAGGTTGCACAATTTACACTACTGTCTACAGTGTAGGAGATTGCCTGTTTCTCCACATCCTTGCCAATACTATGGACAAGTCTATGGGTAGGGCAGCCAGGATCTCATACACCCCAAAACACTTGCTTTTGTTTTGCCAAACCTTTCTTTATTCGAAGGGAAAAGGGGTGGAGCTCTTTATTTTGGTCCCATTTTCACCATTGAGAAGACTACATTTCAAGCCAGTTAAAGCTGTTGTTTTGTTTGTTTTTGTTGGTGCTGCCTGTATCTTTTCTTTTAACCTTTTATTTTGAAATCATTATGGATTCATAGGAAGTTGGAAAGATAGTACAGAGAAGTGCTGTGTATCCTTCATCCAGGTTCCCCTAGTGGTTACATTTTATATAACTATTGTACAATATTAAAACCAGGAAATTGACATTGGAAGAACGTGTGTATACTTCTGTGCCATTTTATCACGTGTAGATCTATGTAACCATCACTACAATCAAGATACAGAACTATTTCATCACCACAAAGATCTTCCTCGTGCTACCCTTTTATTGTCACACTCACCCCTCTACTCCTCCTTCCCCGAGCCCCCAGTCTCTAACCCTTGGTAACTACTAATCTGCTTTCCATATCTATAATGGAACATTCATGACAGCTGGAGAAATGAATGCATCCATCCTGGAGGGGGATCTGGGTAGCTCATCACAGTATCTACTACACCTCTGATTTTCCCATGTCCCTCTCTGGTCTTTTTGCCCTCACCCATAAACTTGAGCCTCTGTAGTCCTCTTTCAGTTATATCAGTTGCCCCCAAAGAGACTGCACAAGTCTCCACTCAAATCTTTCTTTACTCCAAAGTCAGAAATATATTCTCTTATATTTTAATAAAAGTCTTAAACTTTTGTTCTTAACAGTTCTTAATCCATCTGGAGTTGATTTTTATGAGTGATGTGAGTTAGAACTCCAAGTATATTTTTCCATATGAATAATTTATTGAATATCCCTTCCTTTCCCTACTGATCTACCACCCTGCCTTTGTCCTTTATCAAAGTTCCATTTACGAATAAGTCTGTTCTGAATTCTGTCTTCTATTTCATTTGTCAACGTGGCTATCCTTGCATCAGTACCACCCTATTACTACAGCTTTATAATGAGTTCCAATATTTGGTGGAGCAAGTCCTCTCCTTTAATCTTCTTCATTAGTATTTTAACTAATCTTGATCCTTTGCTCTTCTACGTAAGTTTTAAAATCAACTCACTAGCAATAGTTTTGGAACAACCAAAGATGGTGATCCAGAGAAGGTTTACCTATCAAAACATACATTTTAACACTAATAAATCAGATTGTATAGGAAGTAAATGTCTTTTATAATTTTATTTTATTGTGTTTTATAAATATATATACACACTAGAGTTGCCAGGACATCATCCCTGGTGAAGTAGAGGGTCAGTGAAGAAGAAGAAGACCCTCAACAAGATGGATTGACACAGTGGCTGCTACAATGGGCTCAAGCATAACGATCGTGAGGATGGTGCAGGACTGGGCAGTGTTTTGTTCTGTTATACGTAGGGTCGCTAGAGTTGGAACCGATTTGACGGCACCTAACAACAGAGTTGCCAGGTTTAGAAAAACAAAAAACAGCCTGCCCAGTGAAATTTGAATTTCAGAAAAACACAAATTTTTTTTTAGTATGTCTCAAATAGGAGCCCTGGTGGCACAATGGCTAAATGCTTGGCTGCTAACTGAAAGATAAGTGTTCAAACCTATCAGCAGTTCCATGGGAGAAAAGACCTGGCAATCTGCTTCCATAAAGATTTTAGCCTAGAAGACCCTATGGGGCAGTTCTACTCTGTCCTATAGGGTTGTGATGAGTTGGAATCGACTCAACAGCACATAACAACAATATGTCCCAAATGCTGCAGGAAATATATTTATGCTAAATAGTATTTACTGTTTATATGAAACTCAGATTTAACTTGGCAGCCTGTATTTTATCTGGCAACCCACATGCAGGCACACATGCTTCATACAGTGAAACCTGTGAGAGCTGGAACTCGACAAGACTGCCTTGTTTTCCCAGGTCTTGCAAGTTTTCCGCCTTTGACAAGGTGCAGTCTTGCCACTTTTTTATCATTGGTTTTAGTGGAAAATATTTGAGTTTTCTTTATCTGACAGGTTTCCACCTTACACAGGTTGCAGCTTTCGCAGGTTTTACTGTACCATTTTACCTACTTTTCCCTGGATTTTCTATTTATGAGACAACAACCTTGCCTAGGATGCTATTGCCAACCACAATACTTTTTACATATGTGTCACCCAAAGTGAATAATGGGGTTCTGTACTTCTGTCATTGGAAAAAAACAAGAACAGTACACATTATTTTTAAAAAACAAAAAGAAAATTATTTTCCATATATAAAACGCTCAGGGTCAAATGCAGCAAAATAAAGATCCCATATCCCCACAGGTACAGAGCTCAGCCTTTATTTTTGGACCACTCCCAAGAACCCCACCCTTTGGGATCCAGAAAATATTTGTAAAGACCCCAGCCTCAGACTGGGACAAAGGCAGGGGCTTTTCAAGGTGAATGAGCAGATACAGCCCACCTAACACAGCAGCCTGAGGCTGTGGGGAGGCAACTTCCAGTGAGACCAACAGCAATCCCTGTTCTCCCCTTAAGCAGATCTTACGGAAGCTGAAGGGCTATGATTCCTTCAACACCCTGCTGCTGCCTCCCCGCACCCCAGGGGAGAAGCTGCCCCCAGAGGTGTATGAGTACTTTAAGGAGATGAAGCGGTCAAAAGAGGAGCAGATGAAGGCAAAGTATATGGAGTCCCTTGCTCAGGAGAATGGTAAGAACTCAACACCAGAACCCTGGGCTCCTAGCCACTGCCCTGGCCCGTCTGGGTCACTCCTGCTATAAGAATGACTGATTCTTGAGCACCTGCTAGGTGCCAGGGAGGTGATAGGTGGCTTACATATTTTATTTGTAACCCTTACAAAATAGGCCCTGTTATCCTATTTTATAGATGTGGAGACTGGGGCACATTCTTCTGACTCTAGAGTCCAGTAGGGTGTTAAAACATATGTATAGATACATACATACGTATATAAAACAAAAACAAACCTGTTGCTGTTGAGTTTATTCCAACTCATAGCAACACTATAGGACAGAGTAGAACTGCCCCATAGGGTTTCCAAGGAGTGGCTGGTGGATTTGAACTGCCAGCCTTTTGGTTAGCCGCCAGTCTCTTAACCACTGTGCCACACACACACACTGCGCCACACACACACATACATTTATACATATATATACACATACGTATATACAATACATATATATATATATATATATATATACACATATGCACACACATACACACTCTTGTGGCACAATGGTTAAAGTGCTCCAGTGCTAACTGAAAGGTCGGTGGTTCAAACCCACCAGCGGCTCTGAGGAAGGAAAGACCTGGTGATCTGCTCCCATAAAGATTACAGCCTTGGAAACCCCATGGGGCAGTTTTACTCTGTCATATAAGGCTGCTGTACATCAGAATGGACTCAATGGCACACAACAACAGAATACTTGCTAGATACCAAATCCTGTGCTGAGAGCTTTACATGTACAGATGAGCAGATTGAAGCAGAGAGGTTAGGTCCACAGTTTTAAGTGGCAGAATCAGAATTTAAACTCAGGTCTCCCTGATTCCAGAGTTCATGACACTAACCATTATACTACATTGCCTCATATGTGCATAACAATGAATCCAGGTAGAAATTAGTGTCATAAGAGATATAGGGGATGAGAGTTCAGGTGTGCCCAGTCACAAAGCTGAACTGGACTGTCATCAACCCCAAGTTATCCCATCATCTGCCCAGGGGCTCCCTTGGGCATAGAGGTTCCTGCTGATCTGTAGGACTGTGGCTTGTCGTGATGCACCCTTCTCCTTCCTGCCTTTCTGCTTCCTCCATCTGGAAATGCACTGACCTTGTTCTTATTTGCTGTGTTCTTCTATGAAATAGTCATCACACGTGCAGCTATTTTCTTTATACATGTCTCCTCCACTGGCCAAGAAGCCCCTATAAAGGCAGCGATCACACATCCCCCACTCGTAAACCCAGTAGTCGGAACAGCACCAGATACATCGCTATGCCCAGGAAATACGTGCTGTATGAGGGAAGGAGTGAATTAGAATCCTTTTCTCACACCCTTGGCCTGTCTGCTGTCTCTCAAGAAAAAAGAAGCTAGTCAGAGAATACTAGTTTGGCCTAAAAGGAGATGAGAGAAATCTGTGCCCCGGCCATTCACACAGTCATGTTCGTTGAGCACTCCCTGTGTTCTAAGCACTGAGCTGAAGTGCTGGAAAAAAGATCAATGAAACCAGTCCCCTTGCCCTAGAGAGCTCCCAGGCTGGGGGATGTAGACATTATACTGAGAACAGCCCAGTGGCCCAAGGCAGGGAGCTGCAAGGGGCTCAGTTACCAAGGGCCACATGAGAGCAGAGCCACCCCAGCCCTTACACAACACAGGTAGTGGGGGTAATGAATTTGTTTCTTTGTTTGGCCCATAGAAGACTCTCTAAAGCAGGACCGGTGGGGGCGGGGAGAACCAAGGAGGGCATGCTTCTCTCTGAGCATCTATACTCTCTGCTCTCACACTGTAAACCACCCTTCTTGCTTCCCCGACCATGGCCAGAGCAGGCCAGCAGTTCCAGTCACATCCCCTTTGCTCACTGGAGAGCTGCAGCCTCTCAAGCTCCAGCTTCTAGATAGAGAGGATGCCTTGGCCCAGACTGCCCAGGTGCCTGCAGTTGATTGTGTCTTGGGGATGGGGACTCACCTTGTATAATCACAGATTGCTGCCACCGCTGAAACCCTATGGAGTAGGGGCAATGAGAGGGTGCTGGGCAGACGAAATGTAGATGTGCTTAACAATGGCATGGGGGAAATGTTCATGATAAATTAAGGGGGAAAGCAGACTATAAAGTGGTATGTATAATATAATCCCAAGTTTAGTTTTTAAAAATTGCAAAGAAATGGTGACAGTGGAATTGCAGCTGAATTTTATAGTTTTTGCTCTTCTGAAGTTTCTAAATTTTCTGGAGCTAGCATATAACTTTGGTATTAAAATTATAAAATACAGAAACTTTCTGGGCAGAGGAAAATTTTAATAGCTGACTAACTGCAGTTTGTGTTTATTTTGTTTAGATAGTCTAAGGTGATATTAATCAGGTGTATCTTTGTTTCCTTTTCTGACCCTCTTTCCCTTATCCCCCTCCCACCTCCTCCCTGTGTTTTCATCTTTGCTCCCTGGCAGAAGAGGAAGACGGGCCCTCATCAGACCAAGGAACTTCCACCAGCACAAAGAGGACCTCACTAAGCCGAGGAATTTCTGTCACGTCCAATCTGGAAGAGCGGCACATCCCTATGGTTGAGTCCAAAACCTACCCAGATGAAGACGACGATGACGAGAGCTTAGAAAAAATCATGTTTCAAAGTAACCAGGCATTCTAATGTTTTGGTACCATCTCTTTCTAAGCAGAAGGAGGAAGACAATTCACTGTCTTTTCACCTTTCTCCATAAAATGCATCCTCAGAGCCTCCTAGCACTGGCTCCCCATTGCAGCCCCACTCCAGCCCTTACATACCCACTCACGCTGTGAGACAAGCACAGAAACATACTGATGAGCTTAACACATAATATATTCTTCTTGCCGCAATTATTTGCATTTTAACTGGTCTAAATATTAACTCAAAGTCCTGACTCTTTAATGCTAAAATCCCAGGAGACTGAGGGTTGTTCAGAGAAACATTTCAGTCCCGCCATTCTTCCCAGTATCCCTCCAATTGGACTGTGTAGGCAACTCCCAAGCAGGTGAGTACAATTTGACCTCCCAGCATTGTGGGCCCACTTCTTGGCATTCATCTTGCCCAAGTTATACAAGACGTTAAAACCATATTTGGAAAATCAGATTCGGCAAAACTTGGTTCACTGGGCCATTCGTTTGCCAGGCAGTAAAACATAAGCAACCTTGTCATTTTCCCCTCTCAGGGAATAGGAAGCATCAGCAAGACTAATGAGCTCTTTAAAGAGTTTTAGTTAAGTTGTCATTCTTAGCCCTCATCAACAAAGTGGGTAAAGTAAGGCAGGAGTGTGTGATGGCAAAACTGGGATCCATTTTGGCTCTTCTGACCTGCCCCTAAGTGATAGCCTTAACTTCCTCTGCCACTGTCCTCGGTCCCTGGACTGTCCCAGAGCTGCCCCAGACGTCCTACAGAGAAGGAGCCGCACCATGATATTAAGGACGGAAAAAACTAGAAACTGCCTAAGTGCCCATCAGTAGGGGACTAGTTACATTATCAGAAATCCATACAATGAAATACTTCAGCAGTTATTAATAAAAAACAAGCTAAATCTGTTTTCAGGCAAATAGAAAGATGTCTAAGACATATCACATGAAAAATCAAGTTACAGAACAAAATCTGGATTATAATCCCAGTTTTGTTATTAAAACATTATGCGTATGTTTGGAGTAACCATATGTATTTGGTTACATACACATACAGAGTGAGTACACAGCAGCTTGCTCTTTTCCACCATAGACAGCCCTTCAGACCAGCTCTCGTTCATCTAAATCAGGGATCGGCAGACTTTTTCTGTTAAGAGGCCTGACAGTAAGTATTTTAAGTTTTGCAGGCCATGCAGTCTCTGCTGCAACTACACAGCTCTTCCTCTGTGATATGAAAGAAGCAGCCATAGACAATATAGAGATGTGACTGTGGACCATTAGAGCTTTTATTTACAAAAACAAGCAGCAGGACAATTTTCCCTCTGGGCAGTAGTTGGCCAACCTCTGATATAAATCATTATTTTAATAGCTACTACAGTATATTCATTCCAGAATATAAATATGCCATCATTTATTTAGCCATTTTGTCGCTACAGTCCTGAACTAAGCATCTCCACACAAATGCCCTTTCTATTTTCAACAGGAGAGAGTCCCAAAAAATGGAATTAGAATCAGAGTATCTGTATTTCAAATTTTCGTACCTATGGACAAATTATTAGCCAAAAGGGCACTCTCATACACTACAGGTGGGAGTGAGGACCACTGCAACATTTGCAGCAGATCACAATAGCATTTAAAAAGAAAACGTCTTTTCCATTTCCATCAGAACCCATGTAAGTTCTGGGTGTGTACACATACATGCATATGCACATATGTGTATGTTTTTAATTTGCAGCTGACAAGATACAGAGCAGTGACAGCCACTCCGTGGAGGAGGTTGGAGAAGTAGAAAACAACCCAGTGAGCAAGGCCATTGCCCGCTACCTGGGCATTGACATTTCTGCAGAAGGCCGCCTGGCCAAGAACCGGAAGGGCATCGCCGTTATTGTCCACGGGACGCCCTTCTCAGGTAATGGACAACCCTGATGGGAGGTGAAGACCAGGGATGCCATGCCTTCTCCGGAAACTCCCTGACTTCCAGAATGACATCAGCTGCATGAGCAGGAGAGATACTAGCAATTTCGTTTGAGAAGACAGCATAGCAGAGTGTTTACAAGCATGTACTCCAGAGTCCAACAACACCATGTCAGTCACTGCACTGCCATTTACTAGCTCTGTGCCTTTGGGGAAGTTACTTAAATTCTCTGCACCCTCTTTCCTTGACTGGAAAGTATTAGCAGTAAATAGTGTAGACATGAGAATTAAATGAGAGCATTCCTATCCAATGTTTAGCCTAGTACTTGGCACATGATAAATACTCAGAAAGCTGTTGTTATTATTATCATTATTATGATAATGATGATGACTGTTTATTGTCATTGTTAATTATAACCATATCTGGAATTTGAAATCCATTGGAAAAAAATAAAACAAAACCTCTAATCACATTATGCTCAATAGTCTAAAGGAATATGTTGCTAACGGAAAACTAAGCAAGGAGTGAGCCATTCTTTAACAAGAGTCCTTATTGCCTCCAAGGGTTACACACACCAACTTCACCCTAAACCCAGAAGGAGCAAAATCACCTACAGTGAACAAGATCTTAAGCTTACATATTGGCTTACAGTTTAGGAAACTCCTTCCCATCCATTTCTCTGTTTAAACCTCACAATCACCCAGTGAAGAGAGTTTGATAGTCCCCACTTCACAGGAGGTTAAAGTTCAGAGAAATCTGAGGACATTTCCCCAAGCTAGTAAGTGGCAGAGTGAAAGGGCCTGCAGTTTTCTTAGCTCCAGCTTACTCAAAGAAAGGACTATGAAACCTTTTTCTGACCTGTCCTAGTTATCTAGTGCTGCTATAACAGAAATACCACAAGTGGATGGCTTTAACAAACAGAAATTTATTCTCTCACAGTTTAGGAGGCTAGAAATCCGAATTCAGAGCGCCAGCTCCAGGGAAGGACTTTCTCTGTCGGCTCTAGGGGAAATTCCTTGTCATCAGTCTTGCCCTGGTCTAGGAGCTTCTCAGTTCAGGGACCCGGAGTCCAAAGGACTCACTCTGCTGCTGGCTCTTCTTGCTTGGTTGTAATGAGGTCCTCATCTCTCTGCTCTCTTCTCTCTCCTTTTGTCTCTTGTGAGATAAAAGGTGATGCAGGCCACACCCCAGGGAAACTCCCCCTACATTGGATCAGGGTTATGACCTGAGCAAGGGCGTTTCATCCCACCCTAATCCTCTTTAACATAACCTAATCTTGCCTCATTAACCGTAGGCAGAGATTAGGATTTACAACACGTAGGAAAATTACATCAGATCACAAAATGGAGGACAGCTACACAGTACTGGGAATCACGGCCTTGCCAAGTTGACACATATTTGGGGGGAACACAATTCATTTCATGACATGATCTAATTACTGTCACTCCTACAGAAAACATTTATGGAGCATTTTCTATGTTCTAATCACTGTGAGAAACCCTAGGAATCTTTAAAAATGTGACAAGTCATGACTTCTTCCCTTGAACCCACAGTCTGAGGAATCATAGACCAGAACCTAAAAGATGTAAGGCCAGATTTGGGGAGAACAGGTGGGAATCAAACAAGGCAACTAAGAATGTAATTTTAAAATGCCTTAAAGACCCCACCACCCCCAGGAGCTCCTGGCCATTTCTGTGAGGGGTGCTGAGCAAAACAATAATGGATCAGCAGAAATTTAAGACAGCTGGCATGTTTATCCTGAAAATGCACTTGACCTGGAAGCAGCCACTAAGCCCCATTCTAGGGTAGGGTTCACCCACTTTCTTCTGGAGAGGAAAGCTTAAATAGAGCACCCAACTGTGGCATGTAGACTACAACAAAGACAGTTTTCAAAGAATCTTCACAGAGAACAGTTTGATAGTTTGTATCAAAATCAGACTGTACAGAGTAGGTGATTTGCTCCTTTTGGCTTTATGTTAAAGTTGGTACATGTAATTTTTGGAGGCAATGAACAACTCTCTTGTTTAAAATTTATATACCGAAAGATCATCCTCAAACTGTTAAATTGATGACCTCAGAGATACAGGGTTAGAAGAGAGGGAAGAACCTCATTTTTAATATATACATCTCTGAATTTTTTAAACTTGTATTCCTTTAATAATTTAAAGAAAGTTAAAATGTTAGAGAAAAATCCAAGGCATTAAATTATTTTAAAATAGAGAAAAAAATATATGCAAACCCTTTGACCTGGCAGCATTACTTCTAAAATGTTATCTTAGGAAAATAATTAATGATGCAGACAAAGATTCACTGCAAAAATGTTCACTGAAGCGCTACTCGCCATCACAAAAAATTGGGAGCAGTTGAAGTGTTCAGTATGGAAAACTGGTTAAATAAATGATCGTTTATTTATATAATTCAGGAAGTGAATTATATCACCATGAAAACAGCGTCATAGAAGTATATTGAATGAACAGAAAGATGTTCATGATATATTGTTGTAAGTGAGGAAAATGCCATCCTGATGATTTATAACCCACGTTAGTTCCTATCACTGCTATAACAAATTGCCACAAACTTAGTGGCTTAAAACAACACAAATGTATTCTCTTACATTCCTGGAGGTCAGAAATCTAAAATAAGTTGGCAGGGCTCAGTTTCTTCTGGAGGCTCTAGAGAGAATCTCTTTCCTTGTCTTTTCTAGCTTCTGTTGTTCTAGTTAGGTGCCGCCGAGTGGTCACTCCTAGTGACCCCATGTGACAGAGTAGAACTGCGCCATAGAGTTTTCTAGGATGTAATCTTTATAGGAACAGATTGCCGAGTGTTTCTCCCATGGAGCTGCTGGATGGGTGCAAACCACCAACCTTTCAGTTAGCAGCTGAGCACTTAACCATGCAGCTGCCTATTCCTCAGCTTGTAGCACCTCCTCCTTTAAAGCCAGCGGCATAGCATCTTCAATCTCTCTTCCTCTGCTTTCATCATCACGTCGCCTTTTCTGACTCTGACCCTCCTACCTCCCTCTTATAAGGACTCCTTGTGCTTACATTGGGCCCACCAAATAATCCAGAATAACTTTCCCATCTCAAGATCTTTAACTTAATCATGTCTATAGAGTCCCTTTTATCATGAAGATAACATTCACAGGTTCTGGGGATTAGGACACGAGCATCTTTGGGTGGAGGAGCCATTATTTAGCCTACTACATAACCCATTTCTTTTTTGCAAAAAGAAAAATATAAATAAAATAGTTACATATGCACACTCAACAACCATATGCTAACTATAATGTCTCTGTGTGAGTGGATTGTGAATCTGTTTCTCTCTTCTTTTATTTCTGACCTTTCTGCTTTCTTTGTAATGAGCAAATATTTTGAAATGAGAAAAAAAATCAACAGTTATTTTTTAAACCAAAAAGTCTTCACCTTAGAATCAGAGATAGTAAGAGAGACAAAATATTTTAAAGATCATCTGATAGAATTTACTTTTTAAACTGAGAAGAAAACGAAGAGAGGATGTGGGTTACCACAGCACACCCCACACAGTGGTAGGATTAGGACTTCTGGCTCTGGTCTGCCTTTTCTTTTCTGCCGCCACCTCTGCTGCATGCAAGACTTGGAGGCAGAGCAGTTGGAGAGATCACTTTGCAGCAACCTCTATTCTAGAAACTCCAGTCTAGGACTCAAATTGAGCAAATAAGAAACATGAAATTTAAACCTCTGACTTTTCTCCAGGAAAGTCTGCGACCTCTGTCAGCCTGGCCAAGTACTACAATGCAGCCTGCTTGAGTATTGACTCCATCGTACTAGAAGCCATCTCCGACAGTAACAACATCCCAGGCATCCACGCCCGTGAGCTCTGCATCAAGGCCGCAATTGAGCAGTCCATGAAGGAAGGAGAAGAGTCTAGTAAGAGTCTATTTTCTCCAACTTTCTATGGTCCAGTGGCTGGTACCCCACTGGTAACGCCAATCTTTTCTCTTCCTCCTGCTGAGCTGTTCTCCCACAACCCCACTAAAGGGTTATTTATAACATGGTGCCAACTCAGTAGCCTAGAGAATTCTCTTGACCAGGCGTGTACTTGGCACTATCAGAAATAGAGCACTGAGTAAGATGTGGTCCACACCTCTGGAGGGCCAGCATCCATGAAGGGCTTGGGGAGCAGACATGTGCTCCTTCAGAGAGAGAAAAATAAATGTTGCAACAGAAGTATCAGCTTATGTGAAAAAGAGTAAGTTTCAGATGGATGAGTTCCCACAAGAGTGATTTGTGGAAGTTTTCATGGAAATATTCCATTTACATGGACTTCGAAGGAGCAAGAGAATGTTGATAGGCAAAGATGGGAGCAAGGACCTCAAACCAAGAAAGCAGGGAATCTGACACTAGACTAGGAATGGGAAGGCAGATAGAGGCCAATCATAGTTGTCCTTGAGTATCAAGGTTAGGAGTTTGGGTTTTATTTTGTAAGAAAAGAGGACTTGGGGCAGTTTTCACACTATGGAAGAAATGGTCAGAGAGTCACAGTAGGAAAGTAGCTTTTGTTGTGTCTCGTAAAGGAAGCAATAGTGACACTGAAAATAAATGGATGGTGCCTTCCAGCTGACCCAGTGTGCACCTCCATGGTGGGGACTTGAAGGAGTGGGAGGCTGGGAGGCAGTCAAGATGTTCATGTCAAGATTTCTAGCCACAGACACCAGAAGGGGAGTGGCATCCATTACCAAGATAGAGAACACTGGAGGAAGAGAAAGCTTGGTGGAGAGGAAAGTGAACAGAAGTTTTGACACCCTATTGTAGTGAGGCCTGGTGTGGCTCACCTGCCAGAGGTTGAGAAATCTGGCTCCATGCATTCATCTGAGCACCTCCAGGGCAGGAGAGCAGCTGCTTAGTGGGAAAATAGAACGACTAAAAGCAGAGAGCCTGCAAAGAGCTGAATCATTTTTATTATTTTTCTCATAGTCCTTAGCACTGGTTAATGTGCTATTTATTTTGCTTACTTATTTTATTGCCTATCTCCCCCAACTAGAAGGTAAGCTTCTGAGGGCAGGGATTTGTGTTTGTTTTATTCACTGATGTATCCCTAGCATCTAGAAGAGTGCCTGGCACATAGTAGACACATAATCAAGATTTAGAAAAACGTATTGAGTCGATAAATGAATATACTCAAGGACTGCTGAAAGCTCAAATAGAAAGCCCTGAGAAGACAGCAGCTGTACTGAGCAGTTCAGGGGTCACTGGTGACATTAGAGAGATCTCTCCCAGTGCAGAGGTTAGGCCCAAATCTGCCCAGTCTGTATTAAAGTTTCTGGAAGTGGTAAGTCTACACCTGCCTATCCCATATTGTAGCCACTAGCCACATAGGGCTACTGAGCACTTGAAATATGGTTAGGCTGAATTGAGATGCACTGTAAGTATAGAATCCATGTTAGACTATAAAGATGTAGTATGAATATAAGACTATAAATTAACATCATCTATATTATTTTTATATGTTGTTTTCATGGTAGAATAATAATATTTTAGATATATTGGGTTAAATAAAATGTTATTAAAATTAGCTTTTACTCTTTTAATGTGCCTACTAGAAAATTTTAAAATTACATACATATGTTTATTGGACAGGGCTGGTCTAGACCACTGTTTAGAGAAATTTGGTAGTGAAGGAAAGAGAAGAGATGGAGTGATACCTTGAAAGCAATGAAGGGTCAAATGAAAACTTTCATTAGAGGTGTATCTGGAAGACCTTTTTTTAAAAGATATGGAGGAATGATGCCATTGCCACAAGCAGAGGAATGTTAGAGGCGTGTGGAGACCATAAAAGAGATTGTATAGTAACTGGGGGAGGGGCAAGTAGGGACCGAGGAGGAGCAGGAATTATAGCAAGGTGAACAGGTACCAGTGTGGCAGGAGGCCAGGAGCAGTCTTTATTAAGGAGGGATTCAAAAAAAAACAAAACAAAACAATCCCATTGCTGTTGAGTCGATTCTGACTCATAGTGACCCTGTAGGACGGACTAGAACTGCCCCCCTAGGTTTTCCAAGGCTGTAATCTTTACAGACACAGATTGCCACATCTTTCTCCTGCAGAGCGGCTAATGGGTTCAAACCGCTGACCTTTCAGTTAGCAGCTGAGCTCTTAACTACTGCGGCACGAGGGCTCTACCACAAGGCGAGATTACCGGTGGTAAATGATTCCAAAGGAGGTGGGACAGAGCTGGGAGGGATTTGGGGTGATGAGGCGTGCAATGAGCATAGGATTAAGGACTTCCAGAATTGGGGCAGACGTTGGTGCAACTACTTCATTGATGGCTTTGTCCCTGGCACCCCCAGGTACACTATGGAGTCCTTGTACCTAAATCAGCTCCTGGGGGACAAGTGGAGGGAGTACATGAAAAGACAAAGAAGAGTTAAGAGTAAATTGCAGGAAACAGCTCTCATGCGAATTCTGGTGTTTTATTTGCTGAAATGGTTGACAAGGGATCATGAGTATTAATGAGTCTCCCTGAGAGCTAGAGAAATGTGGGAGCTACCTGGCAAACAGCTCCATCACCTCATCTTGCCAACACTGCACCCGATTCTCCTTCAGGAGCACACACCCTATCCAGAAGAGTCAGAGTTCCAGAGGACAGGATGAGACAGGACTTGACCTTGGGGATATGGGGGAGGAGGGGTTGAGGGCTAGGGGATGGCAGGTGTTTATCATAAAAGTCAAAGGCACTCTAACAAGGGTTTTTTCTGAAGGTCTGTCATGAAAACCCCTTTAAATAATTACATCAGCCACTGATTCTGAAAGGGAACTTCTACATGGGGAGGAATGCTTAGGGGTGGCATTCTGGCTGGAAGGCGGGCAAGGGAGTGAAGAGAAGAAATTAATCTTGAAGCCGTGTTTGCCATCAGGCACGCTGTTTTGCCTTAGCTTGGAGGCTCTGCTGAGGGAGCAGAGAATGTCTCCCCAAGACACTGCCTAGAGCCACAAGTGGTCAGGTGTGAGGTTTCCAAGGCAGGGCTGTAGTGTGCCAGCAGTTTCAGAAATCATTACTCTCTGGGTTGGAAGATAAAGTGGACACACAGTAACCTAGGATCTACTGGGAAGATGAGGCATGAAGAGACCTGGGCCCTGACTCAGGCTCCCACTGACCCATCATCTAATCTTTAGTGGGCAATGCCTCTGCTCCCTGCCCAGCTCTGCCTGCTGCAGGTGGAGATGGTTTTGTATTCCATAATAGAACCACACTTGGTGTCAGCATGCCATCCCCCCTCTTATTTCCGTATCATCCAAAGGTGACTTTTAATAAAAACTCACCCTCTCCTTTTAGCCCAGGAGACTACTTTGAACCCAAACATCACAGGACAAGTACGACTAAGCAGCGAGACCTTGGGCAAGTTCACTTCAGAATCCACTTTGGTAACTCCCGAAATGAAACCTGGGAAGAATTTGCGTGGGAGCGTACTGATTGGCAGAAACAAGGCAGAGAGCCATGGCTCTGGGTCTCAGAAGCAGCATCATCTGCACTCATCTGAAACACCACAGGTACAATTCAGGGTCCTCTGCAAGGAAGATGGGGACTCTTCCTTCTTCCAAGTATCCTGCAGCCAGGCCGGCGCCCTTCATTCCTATGGTGCCCTCTCAGGGAAGACCTGCTGCTGACCCTGTACCGCCATCACTTGTTCAGCAGGTGTTCAGTGAGTGCCTTCTGTGTGACAGCCCTGGTAATCTCAGTACCCCAACTACTCCATGCAAAGCGGTTGAACAGAGCTGGAGAAAAACACTCAGCTCTCCTCACAGTCTCAGTTTAAACTTAAGACCACAAATCTCAGTCTCAACTGGACCCTTCAACCTGCCCTGGCTTACAGGCATCTCAAAATTTGTATGTCCAAAAAGTGACTCGTGCTTCCCCACAAAAAAAAAAAAAAAAAAAAAAAAAAAACCCAGACTGTTCTTCCCTTGGTAAATAACTCCACTATTTTCTTAGTTGCTCGAGTGGCACTAGGAGCCATCCTTGACGCCTTGCTTCCCCTGTCATCCCATCCCAAGTCCTATTGGCTCTACTTCCAGAATACACCCAGGATCAGCCGCTTATCCCCACTTCCACCACCACCCTGCTGCCATTGCCATTGCCTTAACACAGAAATACCTTCCTAACTAGTCTTCCCACTCTTGTCACCTCATGCAGCAGGTAGAGAGGTCTTTTAAAAATAAAAATCAGATCATTTGTCTGCTTGAAACCTACTGGTGACTTCCCATAAGTCTTTGAATAAAATCTATTCTTTACCATGGCCTACAAGACCCTGCATATTCTGGCCCGGACTCTATTTGACTCTAAACCTGACCCTCTTCCTCCTTCCTGGTTCAGTTCCAGCCACAACAGCCTCCTGTGTTTTCCTCCAAATGCCCTGAAGCACACTCATGTTGAGGGAACTTACTCTCCCCTCTCTGAAAGTCTCTTCTCTCAATCTTAGTTCATCCTTCACATTACCCAGGTAATGTGACCACCCTCTCTGAAGAGCCATCCCCCAACTCTGTCATTGCTCCCTCTTCCCTTGCCCAGTCTATTTTCTCCCTAGAACTTATCACTGTCAGAAATTACAGTACTGATTTGTTTATCAATGTGCTTCTTTTCTGTCCCCCGATTAGCATGGGAGCACCACACAGGTAGCAGCAGCAGCAGCCTTGCCTGTTGTTGAATCCCTAGCACCTGGAGGGGTGCCTGGTGCACAGACTATGCTCAGTAAATATCTGTTGAACAAATGAGCAAATATGTGCAGCTCCGTATATACGTATAAAGCACTTTCCACAAAATTCCCATTGGATGCATATAGCAATTCTTTAAAGAAGATAGTTATTATAATCTCCATTTTACAGATGAGGCCCAGAGAGATGATAGGATTTTCTGGAGGTCACGTGGCTTGTAGGTGTGTAGGATTTATTGAGATGCAAAGCTAGATTCTGACCCCTGATCCTTCTCCCTCTCCACAGATTTCCTCCAGCCCTCAACCCTTTGGGCCCACCCAGCGCCGGCTCAGTGTCAGCGCCAGCATCGGGGGAGAGACCGGGCTGATGAGCTGTGTGCTCCCTGAGGAGCTACTTGTGCAGATTCTGGCCGAGCGAATACAGGTGCGTCCACTCCCACCTGCATGGAGCTTCTTGCAGGCCTTGGCACATTCACACACCGTCCCCGTGAGTGAGCTGAGATTCCAGGCCATCAACGGCCCATTCCAAGCAGCTCAGAGCCCAGGAGCCTTGAAGAGGAAAGATGGTATTTTCCATTCCCAACAGTCATTGACGTACTTACCCTTTAGACAGCTCTTGTCAGTCCTGACTCTGGCCCAAGCTGCACCTGAAGCCTTTCATCTTAGAGGACTAGAGAGCAGAAGGTTGTACATACAAAAATAGAGTAATGGTACAGCCCTATGGTCGTGTGTTAGAAATTATATTGTGGCACCATTAAAAATTGTGGTTTAGACCTATGTTAATTGTTGAAGAAATATGTTCACAGTATTTTATTAAGTGGAAAAAGTGGATTATGAATGGTATGTAAAGCACAATTGCATTTCTAGAATATATTTATAAATGTATTACACACATTATAGAAACTTTTAAAGTACACATTAATTGGGGTTATCTTTGGGTAGCAGGATTACAAATGTTTAGTCTTCTTTATACATTTCTGAATTATTTTACATTGGCATTGCTTTTACAGTCAGAAATACAATAATGCGCTTTCCATTTTTAGTTTTTTAATTTCTAATTTTTAAATACATGCTATACAATTAAAGAAAAGAAGATCAGCAGGATTTGGAAGGGTACCGCTTACACCTGTTTGTTGTTCATGGTTTACAGAGAGCTAAATTGTTCCTCAGGTCCTGGAGTTGCTTTAGTTTTTCAAAATGGGCCATCATATGGATTGCACATTTAAATATAACAAAATTAGACTTGAGACTCCCAGAAGAGGAGGAATATCATTACCAGAAATGGTCTACATTAAGGTTTGGACTGCTACATTTGGATAGTAAAGGTAGTATCACTTCAACTGATTTGAGCAAGGTATTCTAGTAAGTGAGCAAATGTTTCATGCACCCAGATTAAAGGCTGAGAAACACTGGTCAAGCTCAAAGTAAGCCAGTAGAGCTATACTATTCAAAGTGCTGATCCTGGATGAGATAAGGAGCTTGCACTGCTTCCTTCATTGAGAAAGCCTTGCGACAAAACAAATGCCAGCTAAACTAAACAATGTGTTTAGTGATGTAGTTGATATACATTCTGATGTAAGTCGTTGTCCCACCAAAAACTGGTAACAATCAATTTCTGAACCAGCAGTGACCAGAATATGGGCTACCTTTTTAGTAACACTGCAGTACCACAGAGGCTTTTCTTCAATGCTTCATATTATCAAAATCGTTATGCTTCAAGGTAGTAAAGCCACTAAGAAAAATACAAATGGCCCATCCTGCTACTGCTTCTCTTGTTGCCCATTTTTCTGTGCCTAGGGACATTTTTCCTTTGCATCTTCTTTCCCTGTACCTTTAGCAGGCAAAGGGCAGTTTAATGAAGTTTTCATTGGGGCCCAGTAGGTCTGCAGAACCTATTGCAGCACAGGTAAAAGCACCAACAGAAAAGCAAACAACCTTCTCCATAGAGAACAGATGATCTTGTGGCCGTGATAACTGTCTTTGCTGTCTCTGGTTTCAGCTGAGTGACTGCTACCGAGGAGTAGTGTTTGATAGCCTCGAGACGCTCTTTGCTCGGAATGGGACTGCCGCTCTCCTCTGCCTGCTGAAAGCCATCGGCAACCGGGAGCACATCTACGTTATCAATATGGCTCAAGACTATGCAGCCATGAAGGCCCAGGAGAAAGCTAAAAAGGAACAAGAAGGCAAGACCCCATACCTTCCTTGGCTGTCCTCCCCAAGCCCTAACAGCTCTCTTCTTTGAACAGAGCTTTAAGCTTTCAAAACACCTCCTTGACATGATAATCTATTGGGCTTAGATGAAACTTTCACATTTGCCATCTCACTGGTGCCTCACCACCTCCCTGTGTGGTGGCCAGGACTCATACTTCTCCTTGGCCCATGAGGAAACTGAAACCTAAGTGACCTGTTGAAAGGTCACATCATGAAGGGATGAACCCTACTCTTCTGAAAACAAAGGCATTCCTCTTTCTCCTGATGTTACACTGTTACCGCCTGTCACCTTGTCTGTAATTACCAACCCCAGGAGAACATATCACAAGTCCCGTACTAACTCAGGTGACTGATCTTCTTGTGGGTTTTGTCTAAGCCAACAGTGTATTTCCTATAAAACTAGAGACCCCTATAATGTGTACAAAAATAACGTCTGTATCTTACGAGAGTCTGCTATACACCAGGCATTGTATCAGGCATTTTTTTACACTGAGTCATTAAATCCTCACAATAACCTTGTGAAGATTATTGTCCCCATTCTACAGATAAGGAAAATAAGGCTCAGAGATATCAAAAGAAGTGTGTAACGTCACACAGAAAATTAGCAAGGGAGCCAGGTCTGTATAACTCTTAAAACCTATGCTCTCTATGTCATTACACCCATAGCCTGGAAAAACATTTCAGTGATTGAAAAAGAGATACACAGAGTACTGTTGGCTTAAGTTTCCAATTTAGTTAGAAGGAGACTCAGAAAATCTGAGGCCCCCCCCCCCCCCCGCCCCAGGAGAGAGAGTGCAGCTGCTGGTAACACTGTCCCTGAGAGGCAGGGCCCTGCTTCCACTCCAGCGACACCACCACTGCCCTCACTTGGGCTTACCTTTCTCTTCTGGCACAATCTATACAAACCATAATGCTTTTTCACAACATCCAGGCACCCCACAGCAGTATTTCTGCCTCTAGCATCCTATCTTTCCAGAAAGTTTGTTTTCCCATAATGATCAACTTGAAAGAAATGATCACTTTTCATTTTCTCAATTATCTTTGGATGAAGTTTCTCACTGTTGAATTGTAGGCTCCTCTCCCCTAAGTTAACAACATTTTAAAAAATCCAGAGTACAGTAACACTATTATTATGTTAAAATCTATCGTCTGTTGAACATGTATTAATGTTCAGGCACTGTGCTAAGTGCTTTACGTCAGCATTTATTTAATCCTCACAACAACCCTAGGAGGGAGGAATTTTTATTCTTATCTGTTATTATCCCTTAGTAAGTAGCAGAAAAAAACTCAAATGCAGGTTCCTGGGTGCAAACCTCATACCTATTAGGATGTAAGATAAGAATGTTGTGCTGGTGAAGTGTGAACCTGAGTGTGAACCACCTGCCTGGGCCTGGAATCCACAGGGCATGGAAGGGGCTCACCTTGCTCTGCAAATAGCTCTTTGAGTGCTCATATGAGCACTTCGATGGCGTATGCTCGTAAGTAAAGTCGATGTATAGTGTATTAGTTTCCCATCACTGCTATAACAAATTACTACAAACTTGATCACTTAAAACAACACAAACTTATTATCTTACAGTTCTGAAAGTCAGAGGTACTAAAATCAAGGTGTTGGCAGGGCTGCATTCCTTTCGGAAGTTCTAAGGGAGAATCTATTCCCTTGCCTTTTCCAGCTTCTAGAGGCTACCCGTATTCCTTGGCTTGCAGCCTCTTCCTCCCACCCCTCTGACCTTTGCTTCCATCTTCTCATCACCTTTTCTGACTTTTGTGGTTATATTAGGCTCACCCAGATAATCCAACGTAATCTCCCCATTTTAAGATCCTTAACAATCGCATCTGCAAAATACATTTTGCCATGTAAGGTAACGTATTTCCAGGTTCCGTGCATTAGGACATGACATCTTTGGGGTCCCTTATTCAGCCTACCACAGGTGGAGCCTGAATTTGGAACTGTGCAAATGAAGGAAATCCCACCAAGAATTAGAGATACCGGCCGCCTCTCAGTGTCACAGGCCCTCCTAAGCCTGCCCTGCTGGAGTAAGCGCTAAGCCAGTGGGGACTCACTGCCGAAGGTGGTGGTGACTTCTTCTCACTTTCCTGTTTCTGTTCCTCCACAGAGCGTAAACGCAGGGAAGCTTTTCTGAAAGAGAAGGAGCGGCTCCAGAATATGGACGAGGAAGAATATGATGCCTTGACAGAAGAGGAGAAGATCTCGTTCGATAGAGAGGTTCAGCGGGCTCTCCGGGAGAGGAAGAAGAGGTCTGAACCATGGGCCTGGCTGAGCAGGGGTGTCCCCCAACCCACCCCAAGGAACTTGTGTAGGGCAATATGCCCCTCTGGAGACTAGGGCTGGCATGGGGCATTCTCAGCTCTGGGCCATCTATCAGGAGGGCACCAGTAGCAGTAGGAAGATGGCCTGCAGAGAGCAGGAAAACAGACCTAGCCCATCTAGGGCCCTGTTCTCATTGCTGCAGCTATTCAGGGTTACTCCCAGCCCCTCTCCTCCCTTCTCTCTGGGAGGCATTTGGAGCCAGATGAGAGCTCATGTAATGTAATGGCAGTGGTGGGAAGAAGGTCCTATGGCCCCTGTGCTATTCTGGGCCCCACTGGCTCCCCATGACAGCTACACCCCGGTTGTGGCTGAGCAGCCACTGTCTTCACTGCCTCACTGCCTCCTGCCCACAGCTGGCGACCCAGGGTCCACTCTCAGCTCGCGCACAGCGGTTGCTCCCTGGAGCTTAGATGCCTCTCCCCTCCCCCAGCCCCATCTTGGCCTTTGGTGATGCTGCCATTCCCCTGGAGTCTGTCTTCCTCTCCCATTTGATCCTCAGCCTGGGCAGTTCACCTGAGACCCTGGGTAGGCTCACAGGCCCCTATCGTAGCTACCTTCTATGTCCCTCACCGGGGACCACACAGGAGCAGCTGGATCCCCTTGGGGTGCTATCCCAGGCTATATCGAGATACATTTGGGGGTAGGGGATCTATTGCCTATTCCTTCCCCTAGGATTTCACCCATAGAAGGGGGCAGGGCCAAGATATTCGCCTACAACTTAACCTGCTTCTCTTCTCTCCTCCACCTTCTGACTCTTCGTACTGACCCTGAAAGGGCTTCTCCATCTTCCCTGCCCCTGCAGTATGTCCTCCTCCTCCTCCCCTTTCCACCGTAAACACAGGATCCCCAGTCCTCCAGGCACGGTCTTGGTATGAGAACCCCAGCTTTGGGACTTCAAAGGGAATGCTGTTTTTTCTTTCCAAGGTGTTGCTTTCAGGTAGAGCCCTGGTGATGCAGTGGTTACAAACTCAACTGCTAACCAAAAGGTCAGCAGTTTGACTCCACTAGCCCTCCTTGGAAACCCTATGGGGAAGGTCTCCTCTGTCCTATAGGGTCACTGCGAGTCAGTGGCAATGGGTACTTTCAGATCCACCCGTGGACTTAGAAAGTGCAAATTTGAACCACAAAGCTGAGCAAGGACTTATTTGTGTCCCCTCCCCCAAAGTAATGGTGTGGACAGTGGGCTTCAGGGAGTGGGGAGCCATAGCAACCAGGAACAACTAGGGGTTACCAAGAATGGATGTGTATTCAGAAATGCTGTCCCTTCCACACTCATCTGTACTTAGCACCTGACTATGGTGCCTGCTCTGCCGTTAGCAGCAGGGGCAGACATGGCTGGACCCACAGCAGGAAGGGAGAGAGAAGGGAAGAATGGGTGTGCAGAACCAACACTGTGACTCCAAGTTGGCCACAGCAAGGACTGCTGTTGAAAGCACAGTGTCCTATCATTTTCACGTCAGATGTGAGGATGTAACAGGCTGGGCTCATCTGACTAATTCCAGAACAATCTCCGAAAGTTGCTTGAAAGAGTGCTAACATCAAACTTATGTTCAGCCCTTGCCTCTCTCTCTTATGAAAGGAGATTGGAATAGAAATACAGATTAAATGAGAGTTCCTCCTAGTTGACGTTCAGTTAATCGGGGTTTTGTTGAATGACTATTCGAAGATGTTATCTTTCCTTCCTTCTTGCCTTTCCTTTATTCTTCCTTCTTTCCTTTCCTTAATCCATTCATTCATTCTTCCTTCCTTCCTTCTTTTCTTTATTTCTATCTTATCTGTCCATCTTTCATTCTTTCTTGCTTGCTTTTTATACCTAAGACAGCTCTACCCAGTGTCCCTCTGCCTGGCAAACTGGAGCAGGGAAGGGGCTCAGGCAGGAAGGTCTCTGAACTCTTGTTTTCTTGCCTGGTTTGATGAAGGGAGCTGGAGAGGCTGGCAAGAGAGATGCAAGAAAAGAGGCTGCAGCAGGAGCTTGAGCGTCAGAGGGAAGAAGATGAGCTGAAACGGAAGATTAAAAAACCCAAGCAGGGCCCCATAAAGGAGGAAAGCCCGCTGAAGAAACCTCAGGCTACCAGCCGGCAGGTAACGGCCTCGCTTACCCATTCCCCGCCAACACACACAACCCCAGGAAGTAGAAGCAGAGGGGCCATGCATTGTAACCAGCCAGTCAGTCCAGTCTGTTTTCCCTCCAGAAGATTAACCTAATAGTGTTTGGGTTTTGTGGAGGAGCAGAAGATAGGAGGAAAGGAGCTGACATTTGATGAACACTCAATGTAAGCTAAGTGCTGTGCCAGTGCCTGACTTACTTACTTCATTTCAGCATCCCAGCCACCCTGCAAGGTAGGTGTACTCTTCCCTGTCTGAGGTTCAGAGAGATTACAGTTCCAGGACCTCACCCAATTATGTCTGAGTACAGAGCCCTACTCTGTCCACTGCACCATGCAGGCTCCTGAATGGTGCTAAATAAACTGGTAAAACAGTTGTCCTCAAATCGATTCCAGCTCATGGCAACCTCATGTGTGTCAGAGAGGAACTGTGCTCCAGAAGGTTTTCAATGGCTGATTTTTTCAGAAGTAGATCGCCAGGCCTTTCTTCTGAGGCACCTCTGGTCAACTTGAGCCTCCAACCTTTCAGTTAGTAGCTGAGCGCATTAACTGTTTGCACCACACGGGGACTCCTGGTACTAAAGGGGCTAGTGTTAAAGATCTGCCTCCAGCAAAACAATAAAGTCCCTGTGTTTAATCAAGAACAAAACCCTTTCAACAGCCAAGAAGACGTGCTGGCATAATCTTATCCTTGCAGAAGAGTACCAGCAGTCTATCAGTCTGCCAAACTTAGCAAACTTCTTTACCAACTGTGAAACAGGAAGAGCAGAATGGCCGGTGCAGTGGCCACGATGGTGATTGCATCTGAGAGGTGTGGCAAGCCCATGTGGAATGAGTTCTGAGGGTAAAGCTAAAGCTAGACTCTCAGACAAGGTGCAGACTGGTCTGAGTAGGTGAGTGAGAGACAGCAACCACAGCTGGGTAGACATGAGAACAGAGGCATCAGTGGCCAGGGTCTCAATCAGGTAGAGCTCAAGAAGGATCAGGGTCTGAGCATACAGAGCTGAGCACAGGTTTGGGATTCAAAACAAGAACAAGCTAGTTCCAAAACAAAACTAGCAGGCCTGGAGTTCAGACTGAGAGCTAGGGACAGGCCCCACACAGAATAACCTGGTGGTCGTGGGTAGTGACCTCTGCTGGCCTTTTCTGGTGTGGAAAAGTAAGGGTCCGCAGGGACGTGGCCTGGTGGGAGCTGTTGATGGCAGCAGAGACTGGGACTCCAGCAGGCCACAAGTGCCAGAATCACCGAAGCTTTGATGTCATTGACCTGCAGCAAGCATAAAGCGTCTCAGGCTGAGAACAAAAAAGAGTACCCAAGAGAGAGTTACAAGGACTGAATGATTTTGTGCATGAAGCCAGGGGTGAGAATTTGAGTAATTGTGTTCCAGCACTCTTTCTGTAATTAACAAAGTCAATTTCTTATTTGAAAAAAGTTCAGAATAATCTATGCAGAAGTTGTCTTCCCAAATTTGCTTTTAAAAAAAAGTTCATTCATCACGTAAAAAAGAATGTTTGGAGCAGTTAACCCCAATTTATGGCCACTGACTTCATCACTGGAGTCTCCATCGGGTATCTGTTGGAACTTTTAAGTGCAGGCTTGTGGGTTTCCCCTATTTTACTCTCAGCTCAAGTTGCTATGACTTGAGCACCTACCCAAGTCCCCACTACAGGTTACAGGCAAGTACCTTCGTGTGTGCTTGGTTGACCTTGGGAAGAGGGGAGGGCCACATCAAAGCCATCCCTCTGGGGCACAAGCTTGTATACCATTTAACATTAGCACAAAGTACAATCAGTCATATTCCCTGGGGACTTCTTAAGATTCTTCTTGGGACAAATGCAGTTGCCTGATCTGAAAAAACTCTAGTTCAAGAAAAACTGCTGAGACTGGATATATTCTCAGGAAGTGAAAGGAAATTCCAGGAGGGTGCCAAGATGAAAGGGAAGGACTGGAGAGAACAAATCTCAGTGGACTTCCTTGTTTCCTCAGCAGATCTGGTCTGTCTCTTGGGCCATCTGAATATCTATTTCTCTCTCTGCTCAGGCTTCAGTCTCTCTCTTCCCACAGGCCCCTTGCCTGCAGGACATTTTCATGCTCAAGTATCACCCTACTTTAAAGAAAAAGTCTCCCTCAACCCTGGGACCCTCTGACTACCACCCTATTTCTCTCCTTTCCTTCATAGAGTTGTGTTCACTTGCAGGCTCATTTGCTCACCTCCCGTTCATGCCTCAACCTTTTTTCTAACCTGGCTTTTGTCTCTACCACTCCCTTGAATCAAAGGTCCAACCTCTCTACTTCCAGATCCAACATATATGGTTCCCTACTTGACTTGCTGAACTTCCTTCTCTGGGAGTTGTGGATGCTCACTATTCCCTCCTTTGAATTATCTTCTCTCTCAGTGTCATGACCCTACTCTTTCTGACATTCTTTCTTCCTTTCTCAGCCATTCCTCTGGCTCCTTTCTGGACGGGAAAAACTATAGAGTTAATTCAAGACTCTAGATGTTGTTATCTTCCTCCACAGAGAGTCAGTATTTGATTCTGGCAGATAGCTAGGCAAAGAGCACAAGAAGTCTTAATTTAATCAGGGACGGAGGTCATTTGAAGTCCTGGGGGGGCTAGACTATTCTGCTTCACCCTTACTCCTAGAATGCAGCCTTTCAGGCTTTCAGGGTCCTAACTCAAATCCCAGAAGATTTACCAGGGTCTTCTTTCCTTGGCAGAACTAAAGTACAATTTTTGAGCCACAGCCCCATGAATCTGTCCAAAGCTCTTCTCAGCTTCTCAGCCACATTTTCAGCTACAAATGCCTTGAGGGAAAAACAGCCCCAAATTCTGGGCTCACTTTTCTGTATTTTGTTCCTCTCCCAACCACCTGGTAGGCACTTATTACTACATTTATGGCTCTTTAATGACTTCAAACAGATAGATTTTCTAAAATATTTTGTACAGCTTTTCTATTTTGGAAACCCTGGTGGCGTAGTGGTTAAGAGCTATGTAGTGGTTAAGAGCTATGGCTGCTAGCCAAAAGATCAGCAGTTTGAATCCACCAGGCACTCCTTGGAAACCATATGGGGCAGTTCTACTCTGTACTATAGCCTCGTTATGAGTCGGAATCGACTCGACGGCAATGGGTTTGGGGTTTTTTTTGTTTTGTTTTGTTTTTTCCTACTTTGGGGTGTTGAATTATGCCACATAGTTTTTCTGCATCCATTGATATGATATGGTCATATTTGTTTTTCTTCTTTAATTTGATCAAGTGGTAAATCACATCCATAGATTTTTCTAATATTAAATCATCTTTGCATTCCAAGTGTTAATCCTACTAGGTCATGATTTAGTCTATTTTAAGGATATTGCTAGTTTCAGTTTGTGAATATATTGTTTAAGATTTTTGTGACAATGTTCATAATTGAAATTGGCTTGTAATTTTTTTCTCGTGCTGTTCTTATTTCATTTCAGTATCAATGTTATCTTAGCTTCATAAGATGAGTTAGAGATCTTTTCCCCTTTTTCATTTTATAAAACATTTTGCATAAGATAGATTATCTATACTTTAAAGTCTTTGTAGACACTATCTGTAAAACTGATGGGTTTGTAGGTATATCTTTTAAATTATTGAATCAATTTGTTTAAGGATTATTGTTCTGTTCAGGGTTTATTTTACCTTCCTAGTCAATTTGATCATTCATGTTTTTCTTTTAAAAAGTCCATTTCATCATTTTTCAAATTTATTAGTGTCAAGTAATTCACGTATTTTCTTATTATCTTTTTAATCTCTTCTGTATCTATAGTTGGAGCCCTGGTGGCATAGTGGTTAAGAGCTCGGCTGCTAACCAAAAGATTGGCAGTTAGAATCCACCAGCTGCTCCCTGGAAACTCTGTGGGGCGGTTCTGTTCTGTCCTGTAGGGTCACTATGAGTCGGAATCAACAACAGGTTTGGTTTTGGTTGGTGTCTATAGTTATGTCCCCTTTTTCATTCCATAGGTTGTTTATTTGTACTCCCCTCCTCTTTGTTTTTTTCTTCCGTGATCAATCTAACTAGAAATTTGTCATGTTTATTATCTTTCTGAAGAAACAACTTTGGCCTTTGTGGATCATCTCCATTGTATGTTTGTTGTCCATTTAATTAACTTCTGCTCCTATCTTTTAAAAGTTTCCTTCTTTCTACTTTCCTTGTGTTATTCTCCTGTTCTTTTCCTAACTTCTGAGGTTGGATGCTTACCTTATTTACTTTCCATCATTCTTCTTGTCTAATTTATTGAAAGTCATAAAATTATTTAAAGATATATAAACTTCCAAATACGATTTTATATCTATTCTTCAAGTCTTGATAGATAATGTTTTTTTGTTGTTCAGTTATAAATATTTTCTTATTTCCTTTATGTTTTCTTTTTTAACCCATGAATTATTTAAAATTGTGTTAAATAATTTCCAAGTGAATGGCTTCAGTTTGTCTCTTTTTTTATTTCTAATTTTAGAATAGTGTCTTCAGAGAACGTGTTCTATGTCTGATTGATCTTTAGCATTTGTTGAGTCTTTCTGTATGGTCTCATGTTCCACATGTATTCAAATAGTATGCATATTTTTTAATTGTTGTTGTTGTTAGGTACTGTTGAGTCAATTCGAGCTCATAGCGAGCCCATTCAACAGAGTAGAACTGCCCCATAGGGTTTTCTAGGCTGTAATCTTTATAGGAACAGATTGCCAGGTCTTTCTCCTGCAGAGCTGCTGGGTAGGTTAGAACCGCCAACCTTTTGGTTAACAGCCGAGCGCTTAACCATTGTGTCACTAGGACTCCTTGTTCTCTCACTGGGGGATAAAGCTCTTTCTGCATCCATTCATTCAAGCTCATTAATCATGTTATTGCAACCATCTATGTTCTTAGTAATTTACTGCCAGCCTTCAGCTACTCTTTGCTGGGCTCCCTCAATCTTCCAAATACAAGTCCTCCCCTCACCAGCCTCCTCCCTCCATGCAAAATCCACTTCTACATGGAATAAGATGTCCAAACAGAACTCTCAGTATCTTGGCAGTGGCTCTGAAAGCTGAGGACAATACAGTAGGAGCCAAACCCCTCCCCACCATGAGCTGAAGTAGGTGATAGACCCCTGCATGAGACAGTCTTGCTAGCGCTAGCATGTCAGCTACCTCTCCAGGCTGTGATAGAGAAGGTAAGGTAGGGTAGGAGAAGGTGGAGTGAGGTAAGGGCAAAACCAGCCTTTTCCCACCCCCGTAACTCATGCCTACAAGTCTGAAGTAGTCCTGAACTTAGGGAGGCAAAGAACTGCTACAGAGAGAGAGTTTTAATTAATATTCCACTGGGCTGTACTAGCAATATGTGATCAATAGAATGAACTGGCATTCGTGCCATCAAAGAATGACCCAAAAAGCTATGGCATCTACCTGAGGATTTCATCTAGGGGAGGAGAAAATCAGAACCCATAAAGCCAGTTTAAAGGGGTAGTAGGAAAAAGAATAAAGTTAATTTCTCCACGCATCTTCTGAGTCCAGCTCATTAAATAAATACATACATACAAAAGCCCGGAACACAGCCCAATTCTAAACTCCAGTTTGTTCCCAACAAAACCCATTATGTAGATGACCTGTGAAACGATAATGACTTAACAGTAATGGAACTCTTACTCTGTGGCAGGCCCTGTTGTAAGCTTTTGTGTGTTCACACATTTCATCTTCAGTCCTCTGGGGCAGTTATTAATATTACCAACCTTGTTATTCAGGTGAGGCGGGGGTGGGTGAAGGAGTCCTCATCCAGGTCAGTGCAGCTGTGATTGGACCGCTCTACTCTATGGCCAATGCGAAGGCACCTGAAAGCAGGTGCCAAAGTAATCATGTCTGTGATCTTTTCCTGTTGATCCTTCAGAACAGCGCTCTCCACAGGGAGTGCACATCAGTCACCTATGCAGCTGTTTCAAAGTTGACATGCCAGGCCTCAGCCAACTCTATAACAGAAGGACCACGGAATGGATATTTTGATAAAAGCTCCCAAGATGATTCTTAGGCACAGCCCTAGTGTGCGTAAGAGGTGCCCAGAATCCTATGAGGCCTTCTAATGCAACAGAATGTCCTCCTGCCTGTTCCCTATTCAGTTTTCTTTCCCTTACAAAACTGTTTTATGTGTTTTGACTTCTAGGTTCTTACTTTTTCCAAACTAGAGGTAAAGATGGAAGCAGTAGAAAGGAAAATATCTGTTAAGGAGCAAGGACTGTCTGAGAAAGAGGAACTAAACAAGAAAAGAAAGAACCAACTGACAGATGTCAATTTCCTTGGGTTTCCTCTTATCCAGGAAGAGGAAAGTGAAAAGGACTTACTCCTGAAGGACACTGACAAGCACTTGGCCCACAGGTTCAAGAACTATGAGTTGAGTTTAAAGGATATCCAAAGCATCCTCATGTATTGGGACCGGAAGCAAGGAGTTCAGCTGCCTCACACAGGGACCGATGAGGTGCCCCATGAGCCCGACGACCAGCGCCAGGTCCCATCAGGTGGGCGCAGAGGCCGCAAGGACCGGGAGAGGGAGCGCTTGGAGAAAGAGCGAGCAGAGAAAGAACGCCAGGAGCGGGAGAAGGCTGAGAGGGAGCGTCTGGAGAAGCTGCGGGCAATGGAAGAGCGCAGTGATGTGGGAGAGGGAGAAGGAGACGAGGACCATGAGGGGAAAAAGGACGTAGGTGTGCCATTCATAAACATCCAGACTCCAGACTTTGAAGGCTCAAGTTGGAAGCAGGCCCTGGAGAATGACAAGCTTCCTAAAGGAGATCAGGTACAGACTTCTTCGCCAGAGTGGACAGGTAGCAAATCAGGTAGCAGGTACTGTGTTTTTGTCGTAAAAGTATTTCTTTCTACATAAGATCCACATTCCCTCTAATTCCGTTCATCTTCAATGCCCCCTTAGATATAAGACAGCAATAGCTAAAGGGAACTTTTTCTACCTGACAGAAAGTTCCACAGGCTTAAATTATTCCATCTAACCTCATAAGAAGCCACCTGTACATGTGATTTTTAATATTGGCAATACTAGGTCTATGGGATGGCAAGGCGTGTGCTTTGGGATAAAGCAAGAGAGTCATCTACTCTAAAACCTTTTCCCATGACCTTCCCCCAGTGACAGAAATTATACTGTTAGATAACCTTTTGTTCCTATAAACAAAAGTATTACATATCTGAAAATCACCTTTGGCAGTGGTTTGGAGGGGAGCATTATTATATCCTTTTGTCCAGGGACAAACTTTTTATGTAAAGGGCCAAACAAGAATATTTTAAGCTGTAAATCATACAGTCTCTGTTGCAACTACTCAACTCTGCATTCATAGGGTAAAAGCAACCATTAATAAAATGTAAACAAATGGGCATGGCTATATTCCAGTAAAATTTTATTTACAAAAGCAGGCCAGATTTGGCTCACAGACCACAGTTTGCTGACCCCTGCTAGGTGACGCATTAGAAAGTAGGGAATAGAGCCTAAGAGGGTAGGAAATATGTCAGGTAAGGGTTGATGAAAGGACAAGGGTAATTGCTAAAGAGGTCGGACCTTGATGTGGCCTCACAGTAGTGTTGCCATAGTGGTCCAGGGGGAGGGCCAAAGAGGGGAAGGTAATTTGAAGACACAACACCACTCCACTCATTTCATGATTTTGCCTCAGACCAGCCTTATATAAGCAATTTTTTTTTTCCAGACATGTAGTTTTTGAAAAAGTGCTATAGCCAAGAACATCTTGCTTTGTTTTATACTCTAGTATTATAACCAAGGGCATCTTCTTGTCCTGTTTTATACTCTCCACATTCCAAGCCATAGGTTACACTGTTACTTGAAGAACTCCCTGGCTCTGGTAATTTAATAATTGGTACAAATTATTCATCCCCTTCCTCACTGACATTCTAAATCCTAGGTGTTAACTCTAGCCACACATTAGTCAGGAAATGTATTTAGCTACCTAAGCCATAGCATGGGTCTTACTTTAAAAACACAGGACTACGTGAAGATAGTTACCTGCTCAGCCTAGAAGCTACTTGGTCCACAGAATGGGCACTCAGATGGGCTATCACATTTACTGTTGTGATGACAGCAGTTAAATCTAGGAATTGCATGCTTATTTGGAGGGTCTTTACATGCTGGGAAGGATGTTGTCACTAGATTTTCAGGCCACGTGCTCTGGAGAATGCCCATTCATTATGTGTTAGGGCAGGATGGGGTAATGTTGTAGGACTAAACCTTCTCTCTGTCAGGATTCTTTTTGACTTCTCTCTTTACATCCACCTCCTACCCCATCCCCAGAACTTTTGCTTTTTTCTTTACTGTTTTTGACCTGCTCCAATCTTAACTTTCTTTCACCTTTGGAAGGAAAGCATGTTTAAAACAAAAGGAAAAATTAACATGGAAACTGAAAATAGATGGAATGACTTTACTATAGACACCAGAATCTTAAGAGCTGGTCTTTTTACATTAGATGGAGATTTTCTGAGTGCCTACTGTGTGGTAGGCCATGTGTTGCATCAACCCCGTTTTCGTCCTAATCGAGTTTACAGTCCAGTTACAAAGACAGGCAATTAAACAGTCACAATAAAGTGTGATAAATAAAAGAGGCATGGGGAACCCACAACCCACAGCAGGAGTGCCCAGCCTGGTCTGGTGGCAGAAGTTTGGAAAGACCTGCAGAGCTGTGTCAGAGGGCCTTCACACCCTCCGGAAGACATGCTCTGTGCAGCAGTGTCTCCCAAGAATGCTGAGGGATGGGGTTGGGGGAGGTCTGAACCACCTAGTGCTCACACAGAGGGGCTATTAGGGCTAGCCCGCTCTCCACACAGAGAATTAACGATAGGCTTTTCCTTTAGATCCTAGACATCTTAGGTCTGGGTTCCTCTGGACCACCCATCCCGCCTCCTGCCTTGTTCTCAATAATCCCATACCCTGTGAAGCGTCTGCCTTTGGCCCCAACGGACATCCTGAAGCATTTCATTTTTGTCATCCCACAATCAGAAGAGCTCTCCATGGTGGAGGATAAAAAAGAAGTGGAGGCAGAAACAGAGCTCTTAACCCCCACGGTCACTGTAAAGGTAAAGCACGAGCGGCTTGTTCTCCTGGCCTTGCAGGCCTTCAGGTGGGCAGGGAGGGAGGGCCACCCTCTGCAGGGCCAGGAACAGTCTGGTTGAGGGTAGATGTCATGCTCACAGGATGGATTTTCCCCAGACCCTCCCTGGACTTGGGGATCCTGCCTAAGGACCCTGCAGGAGCTTCCCTGGGCTACATCTCCCCTGGGTGTGACTTGTCCTACTTCCCAAGAGAGACTTAAAATGATTGACTGTCATTTCTCAACCCTTCCAATCCCCATAGGATAGTTTAGGGATCTTACTGAATTACTTTGAAGTTCATCTGCAAGAAAAAATAAGCAAAACTAGCTCTTTAGAAAAGATACTAAAATGCATACTGAAGCTAAGGTAATTCAAACAGTCCAGCAGAATTCACAGACTCAGGGAACATATACCATTCAAGAAAGGATAGATTATTAAAGATACTATGATGAGAAGATTGGACATTTTTGTTAAAGTCACTTTTTAGCTCCTTGCCTTACATAAAATAAACTCAAGCTGAATTAAAAATATTTAAAAATCAAAATAAAATCATAAAAATGGAAGACAGTATAGATTAAATTAATAGAATAAATTACAAAGAAAAAATAGACTTGACTACGATAATATACAGAAAGTATTATATTAAAAATTATAGAGGGGCTTTTTATTCCATAGGATAATGGTGGCCAAAATTTGGATTTTTCTACACAGTCTCCTACAAACCATGCACATCAGCAAAGAGAGCAAATACAATCACATATAGGGCCTGCCTACAGCACAAGTAGGTGGCAAAGAATACTAGAAACTTCATTTTATAACTAAGTAGGAAAATAAACATCTGAAGTCAGCAGCATTGGCAGGCCTGTCACACCAGAACAAAGAGTCCATGGTGAAGTTCCAAATTAAAAAGATAAAGAAGAAAAATGGCCACCATAGGAGGTGACTATGACACCACCTCCTTATTCTGAAGTTTGGCCTTTTGAGATTGGCCATGAAAAGGAAGGTGATTCTTTAACTCACCATCTTAGGAGGAACTCCAGCTCATCCCCAGTTGACAAGGGAAACTCATTGTTCTGGAAGAATGGCAACTGAAAGAATGACAGATTTAGAAAAGCACCAGTTTGTTGCCCCTTGAGTGAAATAATTGATTAGGGACCACCAGCGAATGCAAAAAGCAGTAGGTGAAAAGTTGTGAACAAGACATTCACACAGAGCCATAGTGCCATCGCACATGTGATTTGCTGACTGCAAAGGGAAAAGCTACTCTGCAACAGAGGGGTCTCGAGGGCATCACCCTACCATATGGACACACTTTGTATCTAATAGTGGGTCATCCTGACATTATTTGTCCCCTGCTATGATGGAGTAGAAAGTACACAGATCAACTGTCAGTCTAGTCAAGCTTTCAAGCCTAATTTTCAGTTTACAGGGAATGAAGACATAAGTTAAATAACGCTGTGAGAATAGTCAGAACAATTCAGAATGTAGGATGTTCAGTAAGAAAACAGATCTAATCTCTCTAAAAAGTCAGTATGATGGGGGAAGGAGGTTCTAGATTAAAAGGTATTAAAGAAATATAACCAAAAACAATATAGGAAAATTAATTAGATACTTATTTGGAAAAAATAGCTAGTAAAGACATACTCAAGATAAATGGGAGCTCTTTAATATGGACTGTGCTAGGACAACACTATTGAACTACTGTTGCTTTTCTTAGGTGTGATAATGGTCTTGTGGTAGTGTAGGAGACTGTCCTCAGAAGATATGCAGGCTAAAGTATTTAGAGGTAAAGCGTCATCATGTCCACAAAGTACTTTAAATGGTTCAGAAGACAAAATGACAGATAAAACAAATAGGGCTAACTGTTAGCAACGGTTAAAACTATGTGATCATTGTACTGTGCCTTCAACTTTGATAGTTTTCCAAAATAAAAAGTTAGAAAATGATAAATAAATTAAAAGACAAAAAATAAGAATGAAATTGATCAGAAAACATTAATAAATGGGGGCTTCTTATTAATCATGACAGATTAAAACAACAAGGGACTTAAAAAAATGAAGCATAAACCCTAAGGACAAAGAAAAGGGGAGAGAAGATGGCCGCAGGTAGAATAAGTCAACAAAATATTGGGAAGTAGACTGCAGTGGGCAAGGGGCCTGCAATGCTGATAAAGCTTGAAACCTAACCAGCTATGGTGGAGCTTCAAGCTTTCTCAAAGGTTTCATCCTCCTTCTCAGGGAATGGGGTGCCAACGAACACAGCAGGCTCGTCACCTACACATGAGGCTGGGCCTTGCTCTACTCTAGACAGCAGCCAGCATCCTGGGCCCACACTGCAGATGTGGTAAGCATCCAGGTCTTCTGTTCATGTGTATTTATGACCAAATGCTCATTTTTAATAAAGGCCCAAGAGGAGCAGACCACCCCATCTAAAGGAAGCAGACAGAAACTGAAAGAAAAATCGGAGCAATCCCGCGAGTCTCAGAAGGACAAACGTCGCATTGGCGTTAACAGGAAGGGCCTTTCTGGGGGAACTCCTGGAGCCATTGCCCCCCTGTCGGACATAGACCAGAACAACTTCACTGGGCAGCCCTCCCAGGAAAAATTCATCAGGTGGGCCTCCAAGAAGCTAGGGAGGGGGGATGCTGGGGCCCCAAAGCTGAGGCTGTGGCTGTCACAGCACCTGGTAGGAACAGGGCTGTTCTGCCTGTGGGACCCAACGCAGCCCCAGCAGGACAGGGTTTCTCCTAGGCAACTCTTATGTCTTCTCTTGGCCAAAAAGGAAATATTGTCGTTTTAAAAACCTACACGGTCCTTTGCAGGCTGAATCATTTCCGTTGGATCGTACCAGCCAATGGTGAGGTGACTTTGAGAGTGCACTTCTCTTCTAATGATCTCGGAAACTTTGACCAAACTTTTAACTTTGAGATCCTTGGAACTTGCCGCCAGTACCAGCTCTATTGCCGGGGTGTCTGCACTTACCCGTACATTTGCCAAGACCCAAAGTAAGTATATTTTATTTTGAAAAAAAAAACTGGCAGATACATTTTAGTTTTTCCCCATGATACTTTGAATAAGATGGCCCTTAATAATAACGTAGAACTGGGACAGCATCCCAGACCCTCTTGTATTGGGTTTCAGTGCCTTGGACATTGGCTAAGAGCTGCAGGAATGACAAGACACCATTTGATATTGCCAGATTAAGGTAAAGAGAATGTTAATAGGTGTATTCATTTCCTAGGGCTATAGTAACAAAATACCACAAATTGGGTGGTTTATAAGAATGGAAATGTATTGTCCCACAGTTCTGGAGGCTAGAAGTTAAAATTAACCTGTTGGTGGGGCATGCTCCTTCCAAACCCCTAGGGGAAGATCCTTTCTTGTCTCTCTCAGCTTCTGGTAGCCCTAGGTGTACCTTGGCCTGTAGATGCATCTTTACATGCCCATCCTTCCTCTGTGTCTCTTCTCCTCTTTTATAAGGATACCATTCAGATAGGATCAGGACCTATCATACTCCAGTATGACTTCATGTTAACTGATAACATCTTCAAAGACCCTATTTGCAAACAAGGTCATGTTCACAGGTACCAGAGATTAGGACTTCAACACGTCTTTGGGAGGCCGCAATTCAATCCATAACAATAGGTGTAAGGAGGAAAAAAAAGTCTTCCTCTGACAAGTTAGTTTATTTTTTCACTAGTAAGCAAATTTGAATAGGTTTCATATTTACTATAGGACTTCTTGTCCTATAACATGAATATATGGGTGAGCTTCTTTCCAAGCTTCTGAGTACCACTGTGCAGGTCACACACTCATAAAGGTGCTTGGCTGGGCAAGCTAGTGAGGTTGACTCTGCCCAGAGAAAGGGGCCTTTCATAACTCATCCACCCAGAGAAGCATTGTTGCAGTTCTCATTGAGGAGCCACATTTTACCATGGAACTCAAAGGCTGATTAATACCTACTAGAACTAGCTTTCCACAAGGGTTTTTCTAGCTGGGAGCACTAGAACAGGAAGTCCAACTCAGCTCTATCATGGACCCGTTTTTATGGAAGACACTACTTAGAATCTTTTTCTTAAATTCAAACTATACTAGCCTCATTCAGTGGGGGATATATAGGTTCAACCAGGTCCTCAAATTAAGAGTCACTCTGTCTCCAGATGCCTGGACCCTTTGCTGAACAGGGAGTGTTAGGTTCAGGTAAACATCATGTGGTGGCATTGAACTTTCATTCAGACAGCTTCTCCTCACCCCTTTCTGCCCTGTGTTTAGAGTGGTATTCCCTCAGAGGAAGAAGGACATAAAGACAAATGAGGTCATCTTTAAGAAGTATGTTATGAGCATGGACAGGTTTTACTTTGGGCCACTGCTTTGTGGAAAATCAAGAGATAAGTAAGTGATCAATTTTATCAAAGCAGATTTAAGACTCCTGGATTGGGCTCATGAATAATACAGGTGTGGTTCCTCATTGTTAGCTTTTACTAACACCTCCTCAGTTAGCCCTGAATCACCAGTTAGGAGAGCTGGGTTCTGGTCCCTTCTCAGGCACTCACAACTGCGCGACCCTTGGCAAGCAGTTCCTTTCGCTGGGCCTCAAAATGAAAAGAAGAAACAATGTCCCTCTTATATGTCCCTCCCTGCCAACTCCAAAAGTCTATAGAAATGATGACAACAAAAATAAGAGAGAATGTATGTTTATTTCTTATTATAAGTCACCCCAGGCTTGTCCGAGTCCAGAGCTCCCATCCACTAAGCTAGGCTGCCTTGTATTAGCAATGGTGAATATATGAATGTATATGTGTGTGTTGGGGGGAGGGTTTATACCTGCTTTGCCATGTGTGTCCAATGCCTGCCATTCCATCCTTTCCTTCCCACATGCACCGTGGAGTTTAAAACCATACACACATCTAGATCAAACCTTGCAGCCATGCGACCTTGAGCAAATTCATTTGTTCATTCAGTCATTCATTTACTTACTCACTCATCCATTCAATAACTATTTATTAGAGAAGAGAAAGAAGTTTTACTGTGGCTGGAATGTACTGAGAAACAGGAAGAGCATCCCACAGTGATACAGGAGAGGGAGGCCAAGCTAGGATGTTTGTGGCAGGGCCTGCTTTAGTACTGTCAGATGCAAGTCTGCACAATGACATAGCCCGTGTTCTTAGCCCCTGTGCTGCTGCCTCAGTGTGACCACACTGTCCCTTTGAATTGCCTTGCACTTTGCAATCTCTTTTTCTACCTGAATTCTCATTCAATCCTCACAACCACATCTCTGTTTTTGTTCATTTCCAGGTACAAGTCATCCATCTTCCCAGGTAACATGGAGACACTGACGATCCTGAACAGTTCCCCAATGCTCGTGGAGGTGTACTTCTGTTTTCAACATGATGTCAGGGCAAACACCTACTTCTTGGAGCCCACCACCATGATTCTTAAACCCAATGAGAAACAGGTACAATTGCATGAAAACAAGGCTACTGGAGCAAGCCTTCTTGGGAAATTTGAGGCATTGGCATCCTCGATGTAAATGTACTTTCTTTTGACTCTTCCGTTAGATGCTAACCGTGTGGGCCTACCCGACTGCAGTTGGCGTCTTTGAAGACAACATCATCTGCTGCATCAAGGAGAACCCAGAGCCAGCTATCTTCAAATTAAGCTGCCAGGGGATCCGCCCTGAACTGGAGCTGGACCACAGGCAATTGCATTTTGACCGGCTCTTGCTGCACAGGTCAGAGTTCTGGGTGATTCACCAAAGGCCAGGACTAGAAAGAAATTTAGAGTTCATTTAGTTCTAGGGTGACCAGTTCATCGTAGTTTGCTCTGGACTATACCAGTTTTAGCACTGATCTACATCCTGGGAAATTTCTCTGCCCATGTAAACTGGAATTGTTAGTAACCTTGTTTAGTTGACAGATTGTCAACCTGGGCTCGGTGGAGGGATTTCAACAGGGTCAAGGATCCCCCTAAGATCAAATGCAAAGTGTGTGCCTATATGCATTTTTCTCAGGATAGCTAATTCTCCAGGTTCTCAAAGGGATCCATTACCCTAAAAAGTAAAGAATCTTTGCTCTAGAAATTAGCATGCAAACAGAGAAGGTCAGACCAAAACTAGAACTTCATATATATTCATTGGAATTGTATCATTCTAAGTAGAGAATGTTTATTTCTGAGGTCCTGGGGGAGAATTTTGTAATGACATGTGTCTTACATTCCTTGATCATCAACACCAGACCCCATTCCCTAATAAATATTGATTAGTGAATTTAAGTAACAGATGAAGTAGCAAGAGTGCTTCTTCTGACCTGCCACAGCCAGTTCCACATGACTGTCAGGCAGCTGGTCTGAGTAATAACCCAAGTCTTGCCACTAATTCTGTGAGTCTGGGGCCATGAATTAACGTCTCTATGCCTCAGGGGGAAGAATTTTTTTTAAATGAACAGACCCTCAGTAAACTGTGGGACAACATCAAGCAGTCTAACATACTAACATATTACCATATTTATAATTGGTAATAGTATTAAATCAGTATTAAATTTCCTGGGTTTAATAAATGTTCTTGTTCTTAGGAAATATGCACTGAAATATTTAAAGGTAAAGGAGCACAATAGCTCCAATTTACTTTCAAATGGTTCAGAAAAAAAAGTACGGATATATATGAGGGAGAGAGAATGTGAATTTGAATTCAAAGCTAAGAGGGCAAAATATAAACAGTTAGTGAATCTGGGAAAGAGTGTAGAGGAATTCTTACAACTTTTCTCTAAATTTAAAATTATATCATTACATTTGAGTTAATTGGGGCTAACTTACATGAGAAAAAATTAAGAATCATACGAATTATCCCAGCCTCATAAGCTAAAAGACCTAAATGAAACAGGCAGAAAAGAAGGGCTAAGAAATTTTAAACACAGAGCCACACAAAGGAGAAATTGTGATTTTTTTTTTTTAAATCGGTTGTGACTGACAAAATTTCTTTTGGTCACTGCAGAAAAGAATCCAAGATAGTCCTCCTCCGCAACATCACGCCCCTGCCTGTGGCCTGGCGGATCTCCAGCCTGGAGCACCTGGGCGATGACTTCACTGTGTCAATGATGCAGGGGACCATCCCCCCCAAATCTGAGTACAGCTTGCAGGTACACTTCCAGCCCTCCAAGCCCATCAACATCAAGAAGGCTATTCGCCTAGAGGTGAGGTTCCGCACATCCCAGATACAGTCATCAAAATGCACGCACAGTGGGTTCCCTAACACACACACACACACACACACACACACACACACACACACACACACAGAGCCAGCACTCTGTGTTCCATGCTCCCATCTGCTCCCCGTTTAGTAGCCCCTAGCCCACACTGTCATGCTCTGCAGAAGACTGTAAACTCTTCAAAGACAGAGGCCATGTCTGTATTGTTCATAGCTGATATCCCAGTGCCAGGAACAGAAGCAATCAATAAATGTAGAATGAATGTGTAGATGGATGGGTGAATGAGTGAATGATGTTACTAAACTAGGTAACCACTAGATTCCTAACTTCATGCCTCTAAACCCCGTCACCCACCAGACTTCCCTGTTTCAATAAACGTCTCCACTTTCCACCCAGTTGCTCCTGACAGACATCTGGAAATCATCCTTGATTCCCCCCTTTTCCTCACTGCCTCCCCTCCAACCCAGTCCTCCAACAGCCTGTCAACTGTGCCTTCAAAATGTCCACACTGCCACCACCCTCTTCCAGGCCCCCAGGAGCCTCTCTCACCTGGACTTCTGCAGAGGCCTCCTGTCTTAGTCATCTGGTGCTGCTGTAACAGAAATATCACAAGTGAATGGCTTTAACAAAGAGAAGTTTATTCTCTCACAGTCTAGTAGGCTACAAGTCCAAATTCAGGGCATCAGCACCAAGGGAATGCTTTCTCTGTTGGCTCTGGAGGAAGGTCCGTGTCATCAGTCTTCCCTTGGTCTGGGAGCTTCTCTGCACAGGAACCTCAGGACCAAAGGACATGCTCTGCTCTCAGCACTGCTTTCTTGATGGTATGAGCTTCCCATGTGTCTGTGCTCGCTTCTCTCTTTTATATCTCAAAAGAGACTGGCTTAAGACACTATCTAATCTTGTAGACCTCATCAGTATAACTGCCACTAATCCATCTTATTACATCATAGTGATAGAGTTTACAACACATAAGGAAATCACATCAGATTACAGAATGGTACATAATCATACAATACTGGGAATCATGACCCAGCCAAGTTGACAGATATTTTGGGGAGACACAATTCAATCCATGAGACCTCCTAACAGGTTTCCCTCTTCCTGTTCCCCACAAATATCCAGAAGGATCTTTAAAATATCAGTCAGATAAGCTTACTCTCATTCATGAAATACTTTGCTGGCCTCCCATTGCAGTAAGAATAAAGCCCAGGGTCTCATCTACCTCTGAGGCCCTGCCTGCCTCTATATCAGCATCTGCCCCTACCCTCACTTGCTGGCTTCTATCACACTGTTGTCTTTTGGCTCTTCCCTCCCTCAGCCCCTTGTCTTGCCACATCCCTGCTAGAAATGCTATCCCTGGGCCCAGTGGGGGAGCTGGCTCCTGCTTTAAAGGTCCCTAAACATCACTGCTTCAGCTAGGGCTTCCCTAACCACCCATCTAGGGAGTCCTCCGTCACATGCAATCACTCTCCCTGGTTTCCATTCTTCAGAGCACCTAATTTTTTCTGACATTAACCTGTTCTTTCTTTACTTACGTGAACTCCAGGAGGACAGGATCTCGCCTGACTTCTTCACCATCTGTATTAGTTTCCTGTTACTACTGTAACACATTACCACAAACTGGATGGTTTAAAACAACACAATTTATTCTCTCACAGTTCTGGAGGTCAGAAGTCCAAAATCAAGGTGTCACCAGTGCCACACTTTCTCTGAAGCTCTAGGGGAGGAATCCTTCCTTGCCTCTTCTAGCTTCTGATGGCTCCAGGCATTCCTTGGCTTGTGGATAAATCACTCCAGTCTCTGTGCCTGCCTTCCTGTGGCCTTCTGCTCTCTGTGTCTTCTGTCTCTTATAATGACATTTGTCATTGGATTTAGGTTCCATCTGGATAATCAAAGATGAGCTCTTCTTGAGGTCCTTAATTATATCTGCAAAGACCATTTTCCTAATAAGGTCACATTCACAGGTTCTGGGGGTGAGGACATAGACATAGCTTTTGAGGGGCTACTATTCAACCGACTACATCATCATATCCACAGTGTCTAGCACAGACCCGTACATATTAGGCACTCAGTAGAATCTATTGAGTGAATGAATGTATGTCACTGATTTTTGATGTTTGAATTGATCCTGCAACATGCAAGGGATCATCCAAACTTCTCCTTGAATATCTCCAAGGACAGAAAACTTACTACCACTCAAAATATCCTGATTTTTTTTTTTTTTTTTGAACAGGTCTGACTTAATTCTTCCTTGGGTTGAGTATAGATTTTCACCTTGTAATTTACACTCACTAATCCTGTTGTACATTTTTAGGCCAGTCAATGGATCTAATCTCTCTTGCCCCTTAACCCATGACAGATATTTGAAAACAGAGATTGATAGATCACTCAATGTACAAATATGTATAAAGTCCAGGGATGATAGTCAGAACCTTTAGCACCCAGTCTCTGCACAGGCTCTGGTCTATAACAGTGGATCCAGGCAACATGGCTGGTGTCCCCAGGTTCTTGGAGTCCTCCGACCAGGCCAGCTTCATCCTTTAGTTGCTGGAACATGGGAGGTTCAGAGGTTCACATGGTAGGGGATGGAAGGCAGATAGCAAGGGGATCTTAGAGGGTTCGTCATGACAGCTATTTACCAACAGGTACAGAAACATTCCCATATTTTTACAACTCATATGGTATCCCTGTGTATCCCAGACAAAAAGCAGCTCTACACAAAGTAGGCTTTAAGAGTCTCCCTCAGCCCCCACCCTCCACCCCCCGTGTTCTAAGGCTCCTCTGCCCCCAGATTATACTCTTTCAACATCTATACTAGGAAATGCCTTCTTTTCTGATCCCTTTTGAAAGCTCTCCAGAGAACTTGTTTTATTCTGATGGTATAACGCTTAAATTGTCCTTCCTATTTCCTCAATTACAAAATTTATTTTTATCCCTTCTACTCACCTCCCCCAAGGGAGGAAGCAAAGGAAATTAAATGCTCTGGGTACTTGATATTCATCAGAAGAAAGGTACTGTATAAATTCAGGAGCTGATAATTCAAGGTTTTTTTCTATTGTTTCCTCCTGCTGCCATCTCTTCTTGCCATCTGTCAAAGGGTGAGTAGCAAAAGAAGGAAGGTAAAACTCAAGTCAATCCAATTTGCTTTATGAAACATTGGCAAAATGTTTGATGAAAGAAAAGATGGAAACTCTGAATTAAAAGCTGAGTTTGGGGATAGCTGCAAATTTTCCCTTGGCACTCAAAGCACCAAGTATAGGGAGTTGGTGTCTTAGTTTCTCAACTTTAGGCTTCGGCAGAGAGGCAGATGGTCTCCAACAGATGCAGGCATGCCATACCCACTACCTAGCAGCTCTTTCCTTTTTAATCTCAAGAGTCAACAGTTGGGTGGCGCCATTCAGATGTTCCTTGGAACCGTGAAAGGGATCAACAACAGGGATGAAACAGAGGGGACAACAAGCAGCTGGAGGCCACAGGTCTTGCTTTTACTGAAGAACTTTTCTCACTGCAACAGGTTTTAGATGCAGAAAATCTTGTTGGCATTGTTCAAATTGAAAACATCCTGATCTTTGCAGAATCATACGACATTGCCTTGGACATCACCTTCCCCAAAGGTCTGTTGATCCCTTCAAGGAAAGGGCAGTTTTTCACCCATTAGAAGTTCTGTGTAGATGAAGACTAGTGTGTTGTCAGTATTGTGGTGGGGAAAAGTTCTTTAAAGGATAATGCAAGCTCCAAAGTGATATTAGCCGTGTTACTACAAAACCATAGTTTTTCCAACTGGAGACAGCAAGGGGTGGTCATAAATATAAAATTTGCAGAGCTGTTGTCAGAGCAGTCTTTGAGAGTGAGCATCTCTCTTCCTGCCAGTGTTAGTTTTCTATGACTACCATGACAGGTTACTTACTTAGTGGCTTAAAGGAGCCCTGGTTGCACAGTGGTTAAGAATTACGGCTGCCAACCAAAAGGTTGGCCATTCAAATCTACTATCTAGTCCTTGGAAACCCTATGGGGCAATTCTACTCAGTCCTATAGGGTCACTATGAGTCGGAATCTACTCAACTGGTTTGGTTTTGGTTTAGCGGCTTAAAACAACATAAATTTATTATCCGACAGTTCTGGAGGTCAGAAGTCTGGCATGGGCTCACTGGGCTAAAATCAAGGTGTCAGCAAGGCTGCATTCCTTGCTAGAGGCTCCAGGGGATAATCCATTTCCTTGCCTTTTCTAGCTTCTGAAGGCTGGCTTGTATTCCTTGGCTCATAGTCCCTTCCTCCATATTCCAAGCCAGTAACATCAGGCCAAGTCCTTCTCACTCTGCCATCTCTCTTGTTCTCCCACCTCTGCCTCTCTCTTCCATTTTAAGGGCCCTTATAGTTACATTGGGCCCACCCAGATAATCCAGGACAACCTCCCTCTTTTAAGGTCAGCTAATTAGCAACTTTAATTCCACCTGCAACCTTAATTCCCCTTTGCTATGTAAGATAAAGTATTCATAGATTTCAGGAATTAGGACGTGAACATGTTTTGGGGCCATTTTTCTGTCTCCCACGCTACCCTAACACCCAGGTTAGATCTCCCCTTTTATGATACAGTTCTCCACTATCCTTCATTTTCCTATATTGTGTCTTTTCAGAAGATTCATAGTGTTAAAGCTACATGTTTGCTTAGCTGTCATTTGGCTTATATATAAAGCTATTGCAGCATTATTTGTAATAATGGAAAATTGGAAATAACCTAAATGTCTAGCAATAGTGGAATAATATTGTAGGAATAATATTTTAAATTGTATAACGGTCATATAATGGAATCTTATACAGCCACTAAGATCACATTTATGAAGAGTTTTTAATTATGTGGTGAAATGCTTATGATTTAATGATAAGTAAAACAATAAAAATTTGTATGTAATACCCAACTCTGTAAAGTATATACTTTATACAAAAATAGAAAACAGACTGGGAAAAGTTTTAGCTGGTGGGAGACATGAAAGGACGTTTATCTTAAGATAGAAAGCTAGAGGGAGCTGCCCCATTGAACTGGGTGGAAGAGCCCTGTTTGTTGTTTGTGGAAGCTCACTTACAAGAGACTTATAGCCACAATGTTTTCATAAAAATTCTTTTAAATTGTCACCATAAATTTTCCACGTGAACTTCAATGACAGAGTACAACATTTATGCCCCTGTTTCTCACTCCCATGCCCATTCATCCCTCTGCAGGAGCTGAAGGAGGCCTCGATTTTGGGATTGTGCGGGTCATGGAGGAGGTGAAGCAGCCCCTGCAACTGAAGAACCGCGGGAAGTATGAGATCATTTTCAGGTAATCTGAATCCCTTCAGGCACAGGACGGTGCACTCCACCACATGGGGAAAAGAGTGTTGCCTGGGAGATTAAAAAAATCAATCAAGAAAGTCATAAGAACCATCTCTACTTTTCGCCTTCCTTGGCTTCAAATGAATGGAATTCCAACTGCTAAGAGAGCAGAGATTTTCACACTGCTCTCAACTCTGCTGCTTTACAGAGACCCTAAGGGCCCCCTAGATGCACCTGGAGCCACAGGGAGGCTGCTGGTGGAGAAGAGACTGGAGGGATGAGGCTGGAGAAGCGTTAGAGAGACCGAGGGTGGGGAGACCTGGCTTCAAGCTCTCCTGCCCTCCCTCTGGCTCTTATCTGTTTTATAGGTTTGTCCTCTGCATAAGATTTCATATGAAGGAAGGATTTTCCAATATATTTTTTAAACATTTTAAGAACCACTGTATTATATAGCAGTCCAGACAGTAGCCTGGTAGAATAGAGATCCATCTTGTGTGCATCCCTTAAGATTAAAAACAAAATGGTAAACAAGGGAGATTCCTCAAAGAGGAAAGGGCAGCTTGGTTAGTAGAGTGGGGAGAGGTGGTTACTCAGACAAGATCACACCACTCTTGGTGTCAGTGCCAGCACTCATGCCCAGTCAATGTCTATGAAAGGTCATCCTTCCCCAGAAGAATTCACAGTTGGTAAAGGGACCTCCCCCTTGCAGTCTTGGGATAGACTTAGTGTATTCATGATAGTTTTATTTTAGTTAAAGGAATGTTGAAATGAGAGAACTCCCACTTCAATACTACCATTAGTTAAAAGCAATGAGAATGTAAGATTTAATAAATTTTTTAAAATGCTCAACAAACCTAAAAGAAAGCCACTGTCACTTTAGAATTAGTGTTAAATGGAATCTTGTCCATTTGTGAGCTTTGTTTTGGATTATGATAGGGCTTTGGCTCTGTCTTTTAAGTTGTGTGGGAGCCACCCACAAGTCAGGACAGGTGATCAGGGGTTTGTTAAAAGGATGTGCAGAAAAGTGAGGAGGCATAGGCACTATGCGTGATGCAATTGGGTGGCCAGGTCTCCTGGAGAGTGGAAATGTCATTTGGATCCCCACAGCAACCCAGATGTGCTGCTTCAACAGAAGTTCCTGCTCCTACTCCTGTCCCTCTGCCTTTCTCATGCCTCAACTTGTGTCTGTGACTTCTTGCCTCACCCCCATCGGGCCATGATCTCTCTTCCAGAGCATGACTCTACCCCTGCTTTCTCTCCTTGAATCCTGTGGCTTCTGCATCATTGCTCCCTCTGTGTATACTGCATTCAGACTCCCTGAGAGACAGACACAAATTAATTTAGTTGGTCTCTTTCCAGTGTCAAGTGTCCCTGTTGGTTAGAGATCTGCAAGGACACCTCTCCACCACAGACTAGCCTAGAGATGGCTCTTTGCCTCAAGCACCACCAATCCCCTGCCCAGTCAATGCTGGCTAAGGTGGGGATGGTCACAGAGCACAAAGCACAGTGACCACTGTTAGGCATAGTGGTTAAACAGAGCTAGAGGCATGGAAGACACTTAATGGTTTAAGACTCTTCTCTCTAGTATCTTGGGTTCCCTGGATAATGACCTAAATTGACTTTTTATTCCTGCCTGCCAGCTTTTCTGTGGACTCATTAGGGACATCAGTGACCAATTTAAATTCCATGATCTCAGTCCAACCCAAGAAGGGCTCACTGACCACAATGGAAAAGCCCACAAATGTCCAGGTGTTGTTTCGTGCAAAAAAGGAAGTGAAGATCGAGCACCTGCCCATCCTGCGCTGTCATGTAAGAGAGCTCAAAGGGAGGGCCTGGCTTGGTGGCAGGATTGTGGGGCTCCTGTCAAAATGAAGTGTATATGGTTTATCTGTGCTTTGGCAGAGGGCTGACCGGGGTGGCAGCTACATTGGACATAGCAGGGTTTGGTCTCAACTAGCAGGCAAGAGTGAATCAGGTGAGAGGTTTGCTCAGTCATCAGAAATAGAGGTAGCAAGAAAGGAAGTGTGCCCCCTAGGTGTTTGGGGAGTACCAGAGACAAGGAAGCTGAGTTCAGTCATCAAGTGCAAAAGATGAATGGGGAACTGAAAATGAAAGAGAGAGTTGGGTCATATTAATCCATGGCTGGCACACAGTAAGCTCTCCATAAGTGTTTGCTACTATTATTATTGATACAATAATAGAAAGAGAAGAAATAAGATCTTGGCTTCATGTCAGTGATGAAAGTAGGGAATGGAGTGGACACTCATGGAAATTCTGGATACATGGTAGTGCCTGATATCCTCCCAATCGTTCTTTCCTTTCTAGATTATTGAGCCTAGTATTGTGGAAGGAGGTGAGATCATTGCCAGCATCCCAATTAAGTGTTCTGTGAATGCAGTGTTCTCCAAATACAACATCAGCCCTTCCTCCATCATCAACTTTGGGGCTTTGATCTGTGGCACTCGTAAAAGCACCACATTCACTATAGAAAATCAAGGTGTTACTGACTTCAAATACGTCCTGTATAGGCTGACGGGGGAGAGCTCCATTCATCAAAAAAAAGCGTAAGACAAGTATTTACTTAAGTCATGCCATTCCATGCTTAATTACTGCTTTACATTTTACAAAGAAATTTCATATATTTTATCTAAATTGATTTGACCTGCTTTTATGGGTGATGTCACTAAGGCTTAGAAATGACTAATCCAAGATTATGCAGGAAATCACAGTAGATCTTGGTTCTGAACCCACGTCTTCTGACTCCAGATTTCTTACATTTTCTAGCTGCTGTCAAATGTATGATACATTTTAGTTAGACAAATGCAAACACTTCTGCTTGGGATTGTGTCTACTGTCCTGGTGCTTCTGGTGAAGCATTACAAGACTCACTAGTAAGTCATTGTCCTATCATTCTACAAGATGTCAAGAGACTATTATATAATAAACAGCAAGTGAAATCAAAGAAATCAAAAATGCACTTCATGGTGGGGATGGAAAAGGGTAGCCTGGAAATGTGGGCTAGAGATGGCATGGTGATGCCTTTGGTCTACCAGGCACTGTTATTACCTTCTCCCCATGAAGGCACTTTATCACCACTGCTAACTTAATCACTGTTCCAACAGTAAAACTCAATATTCTTCTACAGGGGTCTCTCAATCAATCACAAAAAACAATTGACCTTTTCTCAATCGATCCACAGAAAACAATTGACCTTTTTGAGTGCTTTGGCTTCCATTGTGGTTGCCATACATAAAAACCAAACCCATTGCTGTCGAATTGATCCCGACTCATAGCAACCCTATAGAACAGAGTAGAAGTGCCCCATAGGGTTTCCAAGGAGCGCCTGGTGGATTCAAACTGCCAACATTTTGGTTAGCAGCTGTAGCTTTTAACCACTGCGCTATCAGGGTTTCCATATATATATATATGTATATATATATATAAATTAAGGATTTTTTTTTACCAATTCCCAAGTACTTCTGTCTTAATTTTTACTTCCTAATTAATTTTTTAAAATCAGATTCACAGCATTTTCTTGCAACTTTTTTATATTCTTGTGGATATCCTTTTCCATTTTGGCAAAGTTTGAACATATTAAGAAATTTTTTGTTAAATTATCTAAAGATTTTCTTTCTTCAAAATTTAATTTCAACATAATTTTTTCTAATTTACTTTATAATAATTTAATGTTCATTTATAATGAATATAATTTCATTGTGTTTTGCTTTACTTTTTTTTCTTTTGTGGTTGAACATATACACAGCAAAACATACACCAATTTAACAGTTTCTACATGTACAGTTTAGTGACATTGATTGCATTCTTCAAGTTGTGCAACCATTCTCACCCTCCTTTTCTGAGTTGTTCCTCCCTCATTAACATAAACTTACTGCCCCTAAGGTTCCGATCTCATCTTTCAAGTTGCTGTTGTCCATCTGATCCCATATAGATAGTTCTTAAAAGAGCATAATGCTTAAGGCAGACATTTTTTCTTTTTTTAATATTTTATTGTACTTCAGGTGAAGGCTTACAGAACAAACAATTTCTCATGTAACAGTAGTACACATGCTGTTTTATGACTTTAACCACAACCCCACAACATTTTAACCCTCTAACTTCTCAACTTTTTTTTTTTTTTTTTTGGTGAAAATACACATAGCCAAAGATACACCATTTCAAAACATTTTACGTACACATTTAAGTGACATTGACTACGCTCTTCTAATTGTGCTGTTATTCTCACTTCAGATGAAGGCTTACAGGACAAAATAGCCTCCCATTTAACAGTTACTACAAATGTTACCCTATAACAATGGTTAACAATCTCACAACACATCAACAGTATCCTTACTCAACCTTGTGTTCCCTACCATCAGCTTCCTACTCCCCTTCTGCCTTCTGGCCCTTGTCACTGGACTCCTGTGCTTCGTTAGTCTCATTTGGTTTTACTGGGCTGTCCACTCCCAGGCTGAACAGTGAACCTCGAAGGTAACTTCACCACTGATCTAAAAGGGTGTCTGGGGGCGATACTCTTGAGGTTTCTCCAGTCTCCTTTAGGCCAGCAAATCTGGTCTTTTTTTTTTTTTTTTTTTTTTTTTGTGAGTTAGAATTATGCTCTATATCCTTCTCCAGCTCTGTCCAGAACCCTCTGTTGTGATCCTGGTCAGAGCAGTCAGTGGTGGTAGCCAGGCACCATCTAGCTGTACTGGACTCAGTCCGGTGGAGGTCTTGGTAGCTGTGGACAATTAGTCCTTTGGACTAATCTTTTCCTTGTATCCTGTTCTCTTCATTCTCCCTTGCTCCTGAAGGGATGAAACCAGTGGAGTATCTTAGATGGCTGCTCACAGGCTTTTAAGACCCCAGACACTACTCACCAAGGTAGAATGTAGAGCATTATCTTTATAAGTAATGTCATGCCAATTGAGCTAGATGTTCCCCGAGACCATGGTCCCCAGAGCCCTCCGTCCAGCATCTCAGTCCCTCGGGGAGTTTGGATGTGTCCATGGGGCCTCCATGACCTTTCCTTGTACAGGTTGTGCTAGTTTCCCTTGTATTGTGTACTGTCTCACCTTTCACCCAAGATACCACTTATCTATTGCCTATTTAGTATTTCCCCCGCCCTTGCCTCCCATCCCTGGTAACCAACAAGGATTGTTACATTTTGTGTGTGAACTTTTTCATGGGTTTTTACAATAGAGGTCTCATACAATATTTGTCCTTTTGTGATTGACTTATTTCACTCAGCATAATGTCCTCCAGTTTCATCCATGTTATGCGATGGTTCACAGATTCATTGTTGTTCTTTCTCGATGCATAGTACTCCATTGTGTGTATGTACCATAGTTTGTTTATCCATTCATCTGTTGATGGGCACCTACATTGTTTCCATCGTTTTGCTATTGTGAACAATGCTGCCATGAACATAGATGTGCATATGTCTATTCGAGTGAAGACTCTTATTTCTCTTGGATATATTCCTAGGAGTGGGATTGCTGGATCGAATGGTATATCTATTTCTAGCTTTCTGAGGAAACGCCATATCATTTTCCAAAATAGTTGTATCATTTTGCATTCCCACCAGCAGTGCATAAGAGTTCCCATCTCCCCGCAGCCCCTCCAACATTTGTTATTTCCAGTATTTTTGATTCGTGCTAATAATGCCGGGGTGAGATGGTATCTCACTGTGGTTTTAATTTGCATTTCTCTAATGGCCAGTGAACGCGAGCATTTCCTCACGTGTCTGTTGGCCATTTGAATGTCTTCTTTGGTGAAGCGTCTGTTCATTTCCTTTGCCCATTTTTTGATAGGATTGTTTGTCTTTTTGTTGTAGAGGTGTTGGATTTTCTTGTAGATTATGGAGATTAGACCTTTGTTTGACTTGTACTGTCCAAAAATTTTTTCCCAGTCTGTAGGTTCTCTTTTGACTCTTTTGGTGAAGTCTTTTGAAGAGCATAAGTGTTTGATTTTTAGAAGATCCCAGTTATCTAGCTTATCTGTCGGGTTTTGTGTGTTGATGGTTATGGTTTGTATCCTGTTAATGCCATGTATTAAGGCCTGAAGTGTTGGTCCTATTTCTTCTTCTATGAACTTTATAGTTTTAGGCTTTGTATTCAGGTCTTTGATCCATTTTGAACTAGTTTTTGTATATGGTGTGAGGTATGAGTACTGTTTCATTTTTCTGCAAATGGATATCCAGTTTTGCCAGCACCATTTGTTAAAAAGACTGTCTTTTCCCCATTTGATGGACTTTGGGCCCTTGTCGAAAATCAGGTTACCATAGATGGATGGATTTACATCTGGGTTCTCAATTCTGTTCCGTTGGTCAATGTATCTGTCGTTGTACCAGTACCAGGCTGTTTTGACTACTGTAGCTGTATAGTAGGTTCTGAAGTCAGGTAGTGTGAGTCCTCCAACTTTATTCTTCTTCTTCAGTAGTGCTTTACTTATTTGGGGCTTCTTCCCTTTCCATATAAAGTTAATAATTAGTTTTTCCATCTCTTTGAAGAATGTTGCTGGTATTTGGATCGGGATTGCATTGTATTTGTAAACTGCTTTGGGTAGAATTGTCATTTTCACAATGTTGAGTCTGCCTATCCATGAGCATGGTATGTTTTTCCATTTATGTAGGTTCCTTTGGGTTTCATGCAGCAGTGTTTTGTAGTTTTCTTTGTATAGGTCTTTAACATTCCTGGTCAGATTTATTCCTAAGTATTTTATCTTTTTAGGGGCTATCGAAAATGGTATTGATTTCCTGATTTCCTTTTCATCTTTCTCTTTACTGGTGTATAGGAATCCAACTGATTTTTGAATGTTTATCTTGTAACCTGCTACTCTGCTGAATCTTTCTATTAGTTCCAGTCTTTAGGGTTTTCTATGTATAGTATCATATCATCTGCAAACAGGGACAGCTTAACTTCTTCATTACCAATTTGGATGCCCTTTATTTCTTTCTCTTGCCTTATTGCTCTAGCTAGAACTTCCAGTACAATGTTAAATAGGAGTGGTGATAAAGGGCATCCTTGTCTTGTTCCTGTTTGCAAGGGGAATGTTTTCAGCCTCTCTCCATTAAGAATGATGTTGGCCATTGGTTTTGCATAGATGCCCTTTATTATGTTGAGAAATTTCCCTTCTATACCTGTTTTATTGAGAGCTTTTAACAGGAATGGGTGTTGGACTTTGTCAAATGCCTTTTCCACGTCAATTGAGATGATCATGTGATTTTTTTCTTTCCTTTTATTTATGTGGTGAATTACGTTGATGGATTTTCTAATGTTAAACTATCCTTGCATACCTGGTATGAATCCTACTTGGTCGTGGTGTATTATTTTTTTGATGTGATACTGAATTCTATTGGCTAGAATTTTGTTCAGAATTTTTGCATCTATATTCATGAGAGATATTGGTCTGTAATTTTCTTTTTTTGTGATGTCTTTGCCTGGTTTTAGTATCAGCATTATGCTGGCTTCATAGAATGAATTTGGAAGTGTTGCTTCCTCTTCTATGCTCTGAAATAGCTTGAGTATAACTGGTACAAGCTCTTCTGTAAAAGTTTTGTAGAATTCTCCAGTGAAGCCATCTGGGCCAGGGCTTTTTTTGGTTGGGAGTTTTTTTATTACCTTTTCAATCTCTTCTCCTGTTATGGGTCTGTTCAGATTTTCAATATCACTTTGTTGTAGTTTGGGTAGGCCGTGTGTTTCTAGAAATTTATCCATTTCCTCTAGGTTTTCAAATTTGTTGGAATATAGTTTTTCATAATATTCTGTTATAATACTTTTTATTTCAGTAGGGTCTGTTGTAATGTCCCCCATTTCATTTCTTATTTGGGTTATTTGTGTCCTCTCCTGTTTTTCTTTTGTCAGTCTGGCCAGTGGTTTGTCGATTTTGTTGATTCTTTCAAAGAACCAACTTTTGGTTTGGTTGATTCTTTCTATTGTTTTTCTGTTCTCTATTTCATTTATTTCTTCTCTGATCTTTACTATTTCCTTTCTTCCAGTGGTTGTAGACTTTTTTTGCTGTTCTCTTTCTATTTGTTTGAGTTCTGTAGTTAATGTTTTGATTTTGTCCCTTTCTTCTTTTTTGATATGTGCATCTGTTGCTATAAATTGTCCTCTGAGGACTGCCTTTGCTGTGTCCCAAAGGTTTTGGTATGATGTGTTTTCATTTTCATTTGATTCTAGGAATTTTTTGATTCCATCTCTGATTTCTTCTATTACCCATTGATGTGTAAGTAGAGTATTATTCAGTTTCCATGTAGTTGATTTTTTTTCCTTGCTCTTTCTAGTGTTAATTTCTACCTTGATGGCATTGTGGTCAGAGAGGATACTTTGAATTATCTCAACGTTTTGGATCTTGTTGAGGATTGCTCTGTGGCCTAAGATGTGGTCTATTCTGGAGAATATTCCATGTGCATTGGAAAAGAATGTGTACTTTGCAGCGGTTGGATGGATTGTTCTATATATGTCTGTGAGGTCCAGTTGGCTGATTGTGTCCTTTAGGTCTTCTGTATCTTTGCTGAGTTTCTTCTTAGTTGTTCTGTCCTTTACTGAGAGTGGTGTGTTGAAGTCTCCAACTATTATTGTGGAACTGTCAATTTCTCTTTTCAGTGCTGTTAGAGTTTTTTTTATGTATTTTGGAGCCCTGTCATTGGGTGCGTAGATGTTTATTATGGTTATGTCTTCATGATGGATTGTCCCCTTAATCATTATATAGTGTCCTTCCTCGTCTTTTATGGTAGATTTTGTTTTTCAAGGCAGACATTTTTTATTAGTGAAGCTAAACTATTTTTTGGTTTTAAGATGACTTCAGGGGATATTGTGGGGTTAAGCTTTAAAGATTATCTCAGGGCAGTAGTTTCAGGGGTTCATCCATCCTCCATGGCTCCAGAAAGTCTACAGTCTATGAGAATTTGAAATTCTGTTCTTAATTTCCCCCTTTGGTCAGGATTCTTCTATGGAATCCTTGATCAAAATGTTCAGTAATGGTAGCTGGGCACCATCCAGTTCTTCTGGTCTCATGGCAAAGGAGGCAGTTGTTCATGGAGGCAATTAGCCACACATTCCATATCCTCCTCCTATTTCTTTTTTTTTTTTTTTTTTTTCCTTTCTTGACAAAAGTTTACTTTAGTAGATTAAGGAAATGGATACTTAAAAATATAATGTATACAAAAATTTCTTTCTTATATCCAACCATTTTAAAGACATTTAAAATACACTAAAAATAAAGGAAATGCCAGGCAGGAAATGTAAGAGCAATGATATGAAGAAAAGTTTGCAAACCTAACAAAACAAGTATTATCAGAATCTTTTTTTTTTTTAAAGAAATATATTCTCTTTATTTTGTTGTATAATTAGAATAATCTTATATGTTTCTTTTGTATATTTATAGAATCTTCTGTAGACAATTTTAGGATTTTTTGGAGTAACAGTACAATAAAAATTTAAATCAGCATACATTTTGATAATGGAAATATTAATTTTCTTTTTTGTACTTTAGATGAAGGTTTACAGAGCAAATTAATTTCTTATTAAACAATTAATACACCTATTGTTTTTTGACATTGGTTGCCAACCCCACGACTTGTCAACACTCTCCCTTTCTTGACCTTGAGTTCCCCACTACTAGCTTTTCTGTTCCCTCCTGTCTTCTTGTCCTTGCCCCCATTCAAAAGTGGCTGCAGCAATATGTCAATGGGAAACTGCCAGATTTCAAGCCACATTTAGAAGAGGATGTGGAATCAGGAATGTCATTGCTGATGTCAAACTGATTTTGGCTGAAAGCAGAGAATACTAGAAAGATGTTTACCTGTGTTTTATTGACTATACAAAGACATTTGACTATGTGGATCGTAACAAATTATGGATAACATTGTAAAGTATGGGAATTGCACACTAATGCCCCTGCACACTAAATGGCTGGTGTGTCCATTTAGTCTCATTTTGTTTAACGGGCCTAATCTTTGGCTGAAGGGTGAACCTCAGGAGTGACTTCAGTACTGAGTTAAAAGGATGTCCAGGGGCCATACTCTTGGAATTTCTCCAGTCTCTGTCAGGCCAGTAAGTTTGGTCTTTTTTTTTTTTCGTTCCTCCTCCTATTTCTGACACTCCTTCTTCCTCTATTGCTCCAGGTATTGCTTTACTTTGTTTTTATTTTTTTTATTTTAGGATGCACAAACTCATGCAGAACACTCAAAAGGGGGTTGAATTTTAGGTGTTCTCATCATTAAGCAAATGAATACTTAAATATATAAAAACTCCCGAAAGTTTAAGCTGCAGCTCAAACGTATTTGAATATTTTAGGTGAACTGCTCTCCAGACGACTGATGGAGTAAACTAGCTTCAAGTGAAGTGAGCAGTTACCAAAACCAGTATTTGAACTATTGCTTGCACTAAACCTTAAAGACATCATGACTGCAAATGTGAAGAAAAGGGACAGACTTTAATCTATTTGCCATTTGATTTTTTTAAATGAGATTATGTAGAAGTTTATTTGTCTAAAAATAATTTTCTACATAATGCTTTCCAGTGAACTCAAGTAAACATTTAAAAATTATTATTTTCTTGCAGTAATTTTCAATATCCTTATGAATCATATATAATGAGTATAATTACTACAAAGTTCATGTATGATTGTTAAATGATATTGGATAATGGTTAACAAGCTGACTGTGTCACCCTGCTGCTGTCTTAGGCAAAGATGAGCACCTTCCCCCATTCCCAAGAGAATGGGCCTTGTTAGCAGACAGATAGGTGGGGTCTAATGTTACCATTCCAACCTCAGGGTGTACTCTTGCTTCTTTAATCAGAACTGGTCATATTAAACATGGAAGATCCAGGGAAAGCGAGAACTTCTACAAGACCGGCCCTTCCAAATCTACCAAGTTCTCTGACGCTATTCCGAAAGAAGTAAATATTCCAAACCAGGTGTGCGTGGATGCCCTTTTCTTTGATCACAGAAACCCAGTGAGACCAACTAGCTCTTACAACCTAATATCTTCTTAGGATAGCAGGGTTTGAATCTACTGTGGTAGGAATATTGAGTAATTATTTGGAAATGTCATTTTCATTTTGAGATAAGGCATTATGACTTAATTTGAATATCCTCTTTGGCTTGAAAGCCTTCATTGGCTCCCCGTTGCCTTAAAAGTTAAGTTTAAGCTCTTCGTATGTATTTTAGTCAAGAATCATTTCTTTGTAAGAAACAGAAATCCATTCAAACTGGCTTATATAAAAGAAGATTTGAGGACTTCTGCTTCCGGTAAGATGAAGTAGATATACTTTTTTCTATTCTTCCTGCTAAGTTGAACTAAAAACCCCAAGACATTATATATAGAACAAACATAAGTAGACTCTGTGAAGAGACGAAATCACACAAGTTAGGGTCCTCAGGACCCAAGAAGAATCATGGTGGTGAGTTCCCTGAGTTTTCTTTTTGCCTCATACATCCCAGACTTGGAGCTGGAAAAGCTGGCAACCCAGAAACATCAACAGGCACAGATGGGGCGGGGGAGGGGGGGTGGGGGGGGCGGGGGGGAAGGGAGCAGGGCTTCGAACTGGTTTGTTCTGGTTGGAACTCCTCCTGAGAATTTGCATTTTTAAGAAAATGATGCTAAATGCTGCTGGTTAGGGACCCATTCTGAGAACCACTAGTAGAACCAAAACCAAACCAAACTCACTGCCATCGAGTTGATTCCGACTCACAACTACCTTATAGGACAGAGTAGAACTGTCCCATAGGATTTCTGAGGAGCGGCTGGTGGATTCGAACTCCTAACCTTTTGGTTAACAGCCAAGTGCTTAACCACTACGCCACTGGGGCTCCACTAGTAGAGCAGTAGTTCTCAAAATTTATTATGCGTAAGAATCACTTGGGGATCTTGTTAAAATGTAGATTCTGATTCAGTATAGCTGGGGTGGAAATGCAAGTTCTCAGCAGGGGTTTGAACCTAAATGAACCAGTTTGAAACCCTGAGAAAAAGCCCCAACAAAAGCCAGCTCTCACTAGCCAAAGGGCCAGGAAAAGGACAGCCTGGTAAGACTGAAAACTTTTAGACAATAACTGTTCTACTCTAGTCAAAAACCACAAAAAACTCTGTGGCACCACCTTCACCCATGTTAGCAAAGGCCAAGTAGGGAGCCTAGACTTCTGGCCTCTCCAGGCTATAATGAGGTGCCCCAAACCCCCTGATGAAGTGGTGTCAGTGAAGACCAAGTAAGGAGCCAGGACTTATTCCCACTGGCTGATAATGTGTACCCCTCTCCCACTTCAGTGTCAGTGGAGACATCACGTGAAGAACCTTGACTTTCACCCTTCACAGTGATAGCTGCACTGCCACTGGAATGGTGTCATAGGAGACCTAGTGCTAGGGAGGCTACCAGTCCCCTTTCCTCCCGTGATGTCAGTGGAGCAGTAACAAAGCACTCCCGTCCCTCCCAGCCAAGTGGGTATTAGTTGATGCCTAGTTGAGAGCCAGAACTCCCACCCCTGCCAGGCGGTAATAAGGACTCCAAATGGGGAACCTAGACAATGACACCCCCTAACAGGAATGAGGTGATGACCCCCCTTTTCCTGACAGAGTAGTGTCAGAGAAAGCCAGCTCAAACAGAAGGTTTAAATAAGATCCACTGTTTCGTAAAGCCTAAAATGTTCAATTGAAAATCACTCATTATACTAAGAACCAGAAAGAGGTCAAATTGAATGAAAATAGATAATCAATAGACACAAACACTGAGATGACAGAGATTTTTAGAATTATCTGACAGAGATGTTAAAGCAGCCAACATAAAAATGCTTTGATGGGCAATTACATATGTGATTGAAACAAATGAAAAAATAGAAATCCTCAGCAAAGAAATAGAAGGTATAAAGAAGAACCAAATGGAAATTTTAGAACTGAAAAATAAACAAAATTAAAAACTCAATGGATGGAAGAGGAGGACTGACCTTGAAAGTGGGGCAGGGTCCTGCAGCAGGTCCTTCCCAGGTGTGACATTCAGCAGGCTGCTGGGGGCAACAGGCTTTCCATCCTAGAACCATGGCCCAGTTTGTCCGTAACCTGGTAGAAAAGGTTCCAAAGATGGTAAACGCTGCTGTGACTTACTTGAAGCCTTTATTAGCCATGTCTTGGCACTATGCCAATCCCTGCTGAGATCCCTGCAGCTATTCAGAGCCTTAAAAAAAAAAAAAAAAAAGTCAATAGTGCTCAAACTGGTCGATTCAAACAGCTCATGGTTAAGGAAGCTCTGCTAATGATTTGGTGGCCAAGCGTGACATCATTGGCTATGATGTTTGAAGACCAGTCTTTAACATCTGATTATATTTGGTTTACTATTTGAATGTTCTTGGACCATGTGTGATCAGACTGCTATCTGAATATGATAGATAATGTATGAAATTTTTTTTTAAAAAACTCAATGGATGAGCTCAAACAGCAGAATGGAAGGGACAGAAGAAAGAGTCACTGAACTTGAAAACAGAACAATAGAAATTACAAATACCCAGGGAACATATACCAAGATAGGTAATATCCTGGGCCATGAGACAAAACTCAACAAATTTAGAAGAATTGAAATCATACAGAGTGTATTCACTGAATACGATGGAATTAAACTAGAAACAGCATAACAGAAAGATAACAGGAAACTCCAAACACTTGGAAAGTAAACACACTTCTAAACAATCCATGGATCAAAGAGGAAGTCTCAAGAAAAATTTTTTTTAAATTATATTGAATTAAAATAAAAATACAACATCTCAAAATTTATGGGACATAGATAAAGCAGTGCTGAGAGAAAATTTATAGCACTAAATGTTTACATTAGTAAAGAGGAGAACAATAATCAAAGTTCCCACTTCAAGAATATGAAAAATAAGAGCAAAGTAAAGTAAATAAATAAATAATAAGAGTAAAATAAACCCAAAGCAAGCAGATGTAAGGCAGTAATAAAGAGCAGAAATCAATGGAATTGAGAACAAAAAAATAATGGAGAAAATCGATACAGGCAGAATTATTCTAAAATTATATAGAAATGCAAAGGAACTAGTTTGGCTGCAAGTAACAGAAAATCTAATATTAGTGATTTAAACAGATAACCACTGCTGATGTCAGATGGATCTTGGCTGAAAGCAGAGGATACCGGAAAGATGTTTACCTGTGTTTTATTGACTATGCAAAGGCATTTGACTGTGTGGATCATAATAAATTATGGATAACATTGTGAAGAATTGGAATTCCAGAACACTTAATTGTGCTCGTGAGGAACCTGTACATAGACCAAGAGGCGGTCGTTCAAACAGAACAAGGGGATACTGCGTGGTTTGAAGTCAAGAAAGGTGTCCATCAGGGTTGTATCGTTTCACCATACTTATTCAATCTGTATGCTGAGCAAATAATCCCAGAAGCTGGACTATATGAAGAAGAGTGGGGTATCAGAATTGGAGTAACACTCATTAACAACCTGTAATATGCAGATGACACAACTTGCTTGCTGAAAGTGAAGAGGACTTGATCTTACTGATGAAGATCAAAGACTATAGCCTTCAATAAGGATTAAACCTGAAAATAAAGAAAACAAAAATCCTGACAACTGTACCAATTAGCAGTATCATGATAAACAGAGAAAATATTGACATTGTCAAGGATTTCATTTTACTTGGATCTGCAGTCAATGCCTGTGGAAGCAGCAGTCAAGAAATCAAATCACATATGACATTGGGCAAATCTGTTGGTGCAGGACTGGGCAGTGTTTCGTTCTGTTGTACATAGGGTCTCTGTGAGTCAGAACTGACTCAATGGCACCCAACAACAACAACAGGAAGTTGGCAGTATTGCTTTAGTGCCTAATTGATGTTTGTGATTCTCTTAGCCTTTCCCTCATGGTTCCAAGATGGCTGCTTCAGCTCTAGGCACCACATCTGCATTGAAGGCAGAAATAGGTAGAAGTAGGTACTCTGCACGTTGTGGACAATAATAATTATTGATTGAATTGGATTGAGTTTTCTCATATTAGTTTTTATCTCTTTTTAGATAGCTTCCTCTTCTTTTCAACAGATGACTTCTATTTAATTAACATACATAATTTTATACATATGTATATGTATATATATATATGTATCTGCTTTGTTCACCTGCTGTATCTTCTCAGCCTTCAGTGAAACAGCCTCTCTCCAACACCCTACCTTTCAGTTCCAGTGACTTTTTCCTCTCCTCTACCTTGGCTACTCTTTCCTGTGGTCATACCCTGAACCTCGTATCACAGGAAACTGAAGAGCTTCTGAAGTCTTAATTTCCCAGATCCCTCGCTCTGACCACCACATCAATTTCTCCCAGCTCACTAGCTCAAGTCCACCCATTTCAGCCATTCTTTGCTCCTTTGAGACAACACCCTATCATTTTCTTACTATGCACCAACCTCCTCCTTGCTTCACTCTATCCTTGTCCAGCCTGGATTCAGTGGACCACCTTTAGAATCACTCCCTCGCAGACACTTGCAACTCTCTTTCTCCTTTCTCTCTCTCCCTTGTTCTGGCCCAGGAAAAAAAAACCTTATCTGGACCCATCCTACCATACATCTGCAGTCAGGTATTGAGTGTGGCTGATGGATTCTACTTTGAATTCATGACCACAAGCCTCACTCAAATGGGCCCTCAGCACTCCCCTGCAGGCCACACCATGTCTTTCTCAAGGCTTACTTTCTCACTCCCTCAGTGACTCTGCCACACTGTTTTTCCTCCCCTCAAGTCCATAAGCCTTCCTCTCCATCCCATCTTACTCCCCACTAATCATTGATGAGGACCCTGCATACCACAAAGCAAACTTTCTGAAACATGAGTTTACACCATGTCACTTTTCCTGCTTAAAAATATTCAGTGGCTTCTTGTAAAATAAAGCCCAGCTCCTCCCTGGGACCTACAGGGCTCTGCATATACTGGCCCTTACCTCCCTCTCTAGTCAAGTCTGGAGCCTCCGTCTCCCTCGTACTTACCCCATGCTGCCCTCTGGTCCTCTTATAGTTCCTCAAATAGGCTAAGCTATTTCTTGCCTCAAGCCCTTTGCACATGCTGTTCCCTTTGTCTTTAATGTTCTTCCTATACACACTCCTCCACATCCTCTGCTTTTGCTTAGCTGGCTTCCTCTCATCATTCAAATCTCAGCTTAAATATCACCTCCTCGGAGAGGTTTCCCTGATCACATTGTCACTCTCTGTTATCTTCTATTTTAACTCCCTTTTATTTCCTCTGTAGCCTTCTTCCCAGTGTCTTAATACGTATTTGTTCATTTGCTTTGTCTGCCATCTGCACTGAAGGGCAAACAGTATGAGGTCAGGAAATTCCTGGCTGGGATTACCAGTGCCTCCACTACCCATCTGTCAGTTTGCTGTACTGTGGTGGCTTGCATGTTACCTTGATGCCAGAAGCTGTGCCACCAGCATTTCAAATACCAGCAGGTCATCCATGTTGGACAGGTTTCAGTGGAGTTTCCAGACTAAGACAGACTAGGAAGAAGGGCCTGGTGATCTACTTCTGAAAATTAGCCGTTGTAAACCCTATGGACCGCAACAGAATATTGTCCGATACAGCGCCGGAAGATGAGCCGCCTAGATTGAAAGGCATTCAAAATCCACAACAGGCACAACAGTGGCCTCAAGCATACTAACGGTCACGGAAATGGTGTGGGACCAGGCAATGTTTTGTTTTGCTGTATGTGTGGTTGCCATGAGTCAGAGCCAACTTGACAGCAACTAACCACAACAAACCAGTGCCTAGTACAGTTCCTGACACATAGTAGGTGTCCACTAAATGTTGACTGAATTAGGTCAGGAACAGCCTCCTGTGCACTGTGCAGTTGCACACTGCTCAGCACTAGGGCACCTGTGTAAAGAGCGCCTGCTAGAGGTGTGCTTTGCACCAGCCTGCTCAGCCACCTGCATCAGTGTGATAAGAATTTAGGGAAGTTCCTGAATCCAAAGTCCGTGTCTGAGCATTGTCAGAATCAATCACTTCTTAATACAGTATTACTTAGTACCTGCTTAAAGGGATTTAGGAGGGGGGAAAGGCCAGTGGGGAGAGTGCATCTCTGTGGGGAAGAAGAGCAGGAGTTGGTTGGAGCTAGGTCCCCACCCACTACATGGCAGCTTCCAAGGATGGTACAGCAGGTGCCCCAGAGAAGGACATCCTACATCAGACTGCTTCTCAGCAGCCTTCTCACACTGGGCGAGGGCAAAACCAGAGGAATGCGTGCTGATGTTCCGTTTTTTTAACACTAATTTTGTTTCAGATGCTATGCCAAGTGCTTTACACACATTCTCTCATTTAAGCCTCCAGGTATCTCAAGGTAGGGCCTTTAGCCCCATTTTATGGATAAATGAACTGAGACTTAGGGAAGTAATTTGTCCAAGGTCAAACAGTTAGTACATAGCAGGTCTGGGATTCGAACCCAGGCCTAACTGACTCAAAAGTCCATAATCTTAAACGTTATTCCATTCTTCCCACCCTCCGCTGGGAGATTCCTACTGGATGAGTTTATATGAGGCAGAGAATATCTGTTCCCTTAAACCCCCCACTCCATCATGATCGGTCAGAGTGAAGTGAATGTAAAGAAGCACTGAGGGAGCCCATCCATGAAGACCCCCAGCCATCGCCGGGAGTCACCCTGGCCCTCCTCCTTCCAGGCCAAGAGAGTTCCTGTGGGGAGGGGCCTCCACCTGTCCCTCTCGACACCATCTCATGGCTCTGGGGTGGGTCTCAGACTCTATCACCCACTCGGCCTCCAGCCTTCCACCTCTCCCATCCTTATCCTGCAGGCTCGCTTCACCCATGGAATGTTCACTGTGTACCCTGGTTTTGGTTCCATTCCTTCCGGAGGACAGCAGGTCATCACTGTTGACTGTGTGGCTGACCCTGTAGGAAGGTGCGAGGAGTTTATAGCCATCGACATCTCCGACCGAGACCCTAGAGACCAGCCTGCTGGTATTCCTTATATGCTGTTGGCCGAAGCCTGTATGCCAGGTACTGGGCACACGGCACCCCTTAAAAGATGTACATTTTTATACGACCCCTCCCCCAGGCAAATCTCTTCAGTGGTGTCTAGCAGATGGGCATGGCTGCTTCCTTTGGGACCTTTGGCCTTAGAGTCTTCAGCCATATTTGTCACTAAAGACAAGGCATACACACCTAGACAAGGACGTGCAGCTTTAAACTCCTAGCCCTCCTGGCTTAGGTCCTGTGTCCTCAGATAAGCAGTGTTATCTGGGAATCATGGTGAGATGGTATGTGGCATAGGACCCAGGAACACGGAATTCTGCTGAAGTCCACAGGCCACTCCTGTGGGCAACATACATGCAGAGAACAATGGTCAGTAGCTGAGCACACTCTAACTTTTCATTAGGCTCAGCTCTAAGCCCGAGTGAGAGCTGAGATGAAGCACAGAGAGAACGCCTCTTGCTTTGGCTATAGGCATCCTGCAGCCTTGAACCAAAGTAGGCCCAATGCCTCCTTCCCTCCCAAGCCCACCCCAGATCTCACATTGTACCCCTCCTCATTGGAAGGAAAAGGTTATTGGAAATATGGCGACCAACAAGAACAATACAAAAGAGGGAGAGAAGATAGAATTGTCCCGTCACTCACACCCACTTGTGTTATCCCCCTACCTCTCCTCTATGATTCTGTGTTGTCAGAATCCAAACCTCCAAATTAGGAACCACGGAGCCAGGAATCTGGCAGTCAGGCACCTGCTCACCTTCTTCCCTCCATTCCCTAGCTTTCGTGACAGACAACAACGCCTTGATATTTGAGGAGCACCAGATCTGCTCCAGCCCCAACCTGTACCACATCCTGCAGACCACAGAGAGTAGGGGGCTGTTTGTGGAGGATGAGAACAAGTTCATCTTCTGCAATGTCCTGGTGGGCCATCAGGCCAAGGCCCGGTTCAAAATCAGCAATGTGGGAAAGATTGCCTGTGATGTGAACATTGTGGTTAAGCCTGTCTCCAATAAGGTAAGATGCTCCAGATGGCCAGTGCCTACCTTGGATGGCATACAGCCAGGGAAAGAGCCCTTGGAAACCCCTGCTCTGAAGCCTCTATACATAAGTGGAAATTGTCTGGCTCCCAGGCCCTGCTGGAAGCTACATGAGGTAACCAGGCAGTTTCCCCTAGACCAAGGGCCATACATTTGTCCCATTGGTATCTCGTCTGGGTACCTCTGTGGTAAGCTAGCAGCTCCTTTATCTACCAAGGCCTCACTGTGTGCCTAGAATAGACAGAGCATTGTGAAGAGACCCACAGATCTCTCCAAAAGTGTCTGGCGGATGTGGCTGGGTTAGCCACATCACCATGATATATTTAAATGTGGGTTTCTTCTCATTTATCCTTCTTAGAATTCACTAGACTTCTTGATTTGGCAGATTGAGGTCTTGAATCAGTTTTGGAAAATTTCTAGATATGTCTTCAAATGTTTTACCAGTTTCAGACAGGCCTGCATATTCTTCGAGTATAGGAGATGTGGGGGGTGGCAAACTATAAGGATGAGGTAAAATAGTGAACATTTATTGAGTGCCTCCTGTGTGCCAGGCACTGTGCTAAATGATTTACATTTATTATTTTCATTTAACCCTCATAACTCTTTCAGAACTTATGTGTTATTGTTGTAGTTGCCAGAGTTTATATTATTATCCCCATTTTACAGTTAATGAGACTCGGAAAGGCTAAGTTCTTCCTTTAGGTCCCCAGAGCCCAGGGATGGGAGTGAGGTTTGAAGCCAAGCTTCATCCACGTAAAAGGTAAATAGCAAGTGTCCATCTCAGGGTCTGCCTGACCCAAAACTGCCTTGGCTCTGATTCAAACCATTCTGACATCCTTTTGCTTCACAATGGAATAGAAAATTCAGGATACTGAGAGAGAGGGCTTAGTCGACGGGTTTCCCTTACTCACCCTTAGCTTTCAAAAGTGTTGCAATTACTAGTCTTATGTCAGCTGCCTCCAGCTCTCTGCCCAAAGATGGAATCTCATGCCCCAGAGCTGGCATTGCTCACAGGGTGATGGCAGTGGGGAGGTCACACAGGCGTTGACCTCAGCCTACAGCTGAGTATAGGTGCATTCCTAGGTGACTCTCACTGGGGAGAGGTAGGGATGGGGGCACTATCTAATTCCTTTTATGACCCCATTACTCTCTGACTTCATCTGGGACACTGAGAGGCAGGCTTCTTTCTATTCTGTACCAGAAACATAAAAAAGAGATCAAACCTGATTTCTAAACAAAAAGTGATTTTTAAGGGGATTTGCAGACATTATATGTTCTCCTCCCTAATTTGAAGACTTAAAGGTTATCCCTTGAAAACACCAAAGAAACCTTAGTGCTCTCAGCCTAAGAACAAGAGGTAATAGTCTTGAATCCACTTGCTTCCCATGAGAACAAAAAAATCATTTCGAGGCTGTGCCAGGGGTCTGAGCCCCATGTTGTGGATTGTGTCTACAGTCTCCCAAAATGCTGCCACAAGAAGGGAACAGATAAAGTGCTGTGGGAGGTTGTTCTAGCCAAGGCTGTTGGAGTTGCAAGAAGCAGAAACCCATTCAGGTGAGCCCAAACAAAGCAAAGTTTACAGCAATGAATCAGAGATCTCAGACACACCATGTAGCCAGACCTCTTTGGAACTGGAACTGTCACCTGAAATCCAGCCTTCAAAAGACCAGAAGATACTCCATCCACCCTTCATGGGCCACGTGTGTTCTCTCACTCGTGGTGTCTCTGCTCCTCTCTGTGCGTTTGCTCCATTCTCTAGCCTGGCTTCCTCATCATGCATATGGTTCTTGCTTCAACCTCAGCTCCACATCAGCAACCACTGATCTCTGGGCAGCTCAATTTAGTTGAGATAGATAAAGATAGATACATAAAGAGAGAGAGAGACAGAGAGATTAGCTTTGTTCACCTATTTGAATCAATGCTCATGGGTTTACCTTGCTTACCAGATCATCTGTAGCAAACAATCTCACATTTTTCACCACATCAAAGATTCTGCTTCTAGGTATGGCTGGCATCTATCTCTCTCCCAACCCCACAGCATCTCCCTACAGAATCAAAGCCTCTTTTCAAATTTTCAATCCCTGACAAGGGCAGATGACCCAGTAAGCAAGGTAAGCACGGGCTTACTTGTGCTTACTTACTAATCTGTAATAAACAATTTCACTACAGATGATCTGGTAAGCAAGGTCTAAGTACTGTGCTTACTTTACCTACTGAATAATCCACCCCTGCCCGTGGGTCTAGCCAAGTTCAGCCAGTTATTACTCAAGGTTGGGTCCCAGAGTATCTAGGCTACTCCTTCCAGGAGCCATGACTACGCAGGCAATGGAATGTCTACCACAAAGCTCAGAGGAGGGGAGTTCACAACAGAGGCAGTAGAGATGAGCAGAAAGCCCTGTGTAAAAGCAAAGCAGCTAACACACCTTGGTCCTTGCTCACCCTCCCCAGGCCATTGCCCGCATCACCGACATCTTTGAAGTGGAACCCAACAAGATGTGTATTGCCAGTCGCTCGCATGCCTTTGCCACGGTGTCCTTTACCCCGCAGACCATGCAGACCTATCAGTGTATCTTTGAGGCAGCACTGGATGGCTTGCCCAGGTACCAGCTCCCTCTCCTGCAGCAAGACTGCAGGCCACACCCTCTGTGGAATGCCAGTCCTGCCAGGCCAGGCTGACAGGCCTTGATCTTACTGTTCCCTGCAGCAACCTGGCCAAGAACCGAAGCCTTGTGTTTGATATCATGGGAGAGGGGAACCTCCCTCGAGTGATCGTTGTACGGCCAGTTCTCTATAACCAACTTGGAAACCCCTTTCTCCTCTTTAAGAGGCTTTTGCTTGGTCAGTCAGAGAAACTTCCTCTCATCCTCAAGAACAATGGCACCATCCCAGCCCAGGTAATACTGGAGGGTGAAGCATGGGGTGGGAAGGGAGCGGAATCATTCAGTAGTTAAACTTCTTACACGGATGTCTCTCCCATCCCTAATATAGCATCCTCTTTGATGGTCTTATACATTAACCTGAGTGTAAGACATGGGATATGCAGAGAGGAATCAGACATGGTCTCTGTCCTCAAGGAATGTAGGAAAGCAGACTACACAGTACACCAGTAACTACTGTGCAAGGCAGTGTGCAATGGTATACACCAAGTTGAGTAGGACTATGGGTATTCTCAGCTTCGTCATTGTTTGTTTTGTTTCATTTTTTTTTTTCATTTTCTTTCTGTCATGAACATTTCTTTTGTCATAAGAAAAACACAATGAAAGAAACCTCACGGTGGAGGGAGGGTGGAAATGCAGCATCCAGAGGGACTTAAACGTTCTACAATTATGTTTTAATTTTATTTTAAAAAGTGATACGTTTTGTAAGTGTTATGCAAAGAACTGTAGGAATTTTGAAAAGGACATACGTCTATCTAGGGGATTGAGGGAAAATTCACTGAAGTAATGACATTTGAGCTGGGCATTGAAGGATAGCTGGTTCTCTGTCTTCGCCTGGGATGCAGTTTCTGCCATACCCACTTGATTAAAAACTGTGAAGCTTTCAAGAATTTTTATATATTTAATCTAGCTTTTTTTTGCTTCTCTTGAGTTCAGGTTACTTAGTTTACCATTATTCTGCGATGCTTTCATTATTGTGGCTTTATAAAATGTTATAGCATTTAGTTCAGTGAATTCCTGCCTACCTACTCCCTCTTTTTTAAAAAAAAATTTTTTTCTTAACAATTTTTGACTATTTAGTCTCTAAAATGAACATTGGAATCATTTTATAATGTTCCTCAAGAAAATACTATTGGGAAGCCTATGAATTATTTGTGAAGAATTTCTACTTTTAGAGTATCTAGGCCCTCCACTAGGAGCAATATTTCAGATTCTAACCCATTTATTTACATCTTCTGTTACGTCAATTTTTTTGTCATGTAATTTCTCCACGTAGTTTCTTTTATTAAGGTTTTTTCTAAATAGTTAATGCCTTTTTATCTCATAAGCTTCCTTTGTGATGTGATTATTTCTTCCTTATTCCTCATCCCTCACCTTTATATTATTCAATTTTGTTCATGATGGTGCCAGCATTTCTATCATCTAAAAATATCTGCTGATTTCTCATACCTAAAGTCAGATAAATAGCTTTAATCTTATCTTCCTTACAGTGATCTGGGAACCACTCCTTTTCTCCAAGTTGGTCAGATGCACATTTTGGTTTTCTTCTTATCTTGATAGTATGCTCAGTGTTATGCTATCGGACAACTAATGCTTGGTACCCAGGAGATACTGGCTTTCACTGGGTTTTAGGAACTCACATTCATGCAAGTCCTCATAGAATTATGAGTATTCCTTTCCATTTTATTAGCCTAGCGTATATTTTACAACTGCCTCTGTCAATAACAGAGGCCTTGGCAACCCCATTTTGACACTATTTATCTGTATGACCTAGAAAGTCACGTTTACTCTCTGGGTCTCAGGTTCCTCACCTGGATAACAAGGGCTGACCTGACTAAATTTTCTTCTGTCCTCTTCAGGTCTAATATTTATTCTCTCTCTCTCTTAATAAGAAACTTTGAAAAGTGAGCATTAGCCATGATAATTTTTTTGGGTACTGCCCCAAACACAGTGCAACATCTCACCCCAGACTGAAAACCCATGAGCAGCCTGTAAGCCTAATGCTCAATCCTCCTTTCCTTCTGCCAGCTGCATGTTGACCTGCGGGACCAACTAGGAGTCTTCTCCCTGAAAGGAAGACCCACTACCTCCTACATCTACATTGTAGAAGAAAACAAACCAAATGAAAAAGGTAAGTGGAGAGGGGCTACCTTCTGGAGGATAGTGTGGATCTCACTTGCTGTTTTTGTTAGGGGATTGGTTATGACCCCATCCAGAGTTGGATGCCCACTCTTGTCACCAGTGGCCTCTCTAGCTGAGGCTCATTCCCATGTGAGGGCTGCTTTCCTTTGAGTCAGGCCCTTTACTGAGGCATCTTTCTTTAACCTGGTTCTAAATCATATCTTTTCTCTTTTCTTTGCAGCGAAGAAAGCTCACACAGCCTCCCTCATTGTTTCTCCTGGAGAGACAGCTGAATTTGATGTACTTTTCCACTCCCAGAAAGTTGGGAGAATGGCAGGCACCATCCGTTTGTCAGTGGTCGACAATCAATATGAGGAGACCATCATCCACATGGTGGGAGAGGGCTATGAAGACGACATCACCTTGGACAACATCCACGGGCTGGTGGCTTCCAACAGCCAGGAGGCTTCAGATATCTCCGACATCACAGAGGTCTCTGAGGAAAACATTATGGAAGACGTGGTAGCAGGTGGGAGAAGCAGCAGTGAGGTGTCAACAACTGTTGGCTCGGGTCATTTCAAAAGGAGAGTGAAGTTTAATAGCAGATTGGCTGGCTTCCTGGGAATTTAGGGATGAATATCCTCTTCATCACTGTATGCTCTGTCGTGCCTGACACAGTCACTGCTTTCATTCACCCATTTATTCATGTGCTCAATAAACACTTTTTGAGCATTCATTGTGCATGTGCCCTGGAGTTGCAAAGACTAATAAGAAACAGTCTCTGCCCTTAAGGAGCTTATAGCTTAATAAACTAAACCAAACCAAGCCCATTGCCATCAAGTTGATTCCAACTCATAGAGACCCTATTGGACAGAGTAGAACTGCCCCATAGGGTTTCCAAGGAGCAGCTGGTGGATTCAAACTGCCGACCTTTTTGTTAGCAGCCAAATGCTTAACCATTGTGCCACCAGGGCCCCTATAGTTTAATGGGTATTACAATTCCAGTTCAGCTAATAAGTGAATGAATACCTCTTTGTAGTTTTTCCAGGCTAAAGCCTTTATCTGTCTGCTCATCTGAACCATGTCTCCTAGATATTCTAAGAGAATCGATGGGCTTGCTTCATTAGAGGGGTAGGTTTGTGCACCCTCTGCAGCAGCATCCTCTACAGCCTCACTACACAAGGTGCCGTCTGAGAGCCTACAGTATCTGCATCACCTGGGAGCTTGTTAAAAAACAAAAACCAAACCCGGTGCTGTCAAGTCAATTCCGACTCATGGCGGCCCAATAGGACAGGGAAGAGCTGCCCCATAGGGTTTCCAAGGCTGTAATCTTTAGGGATGCAGACTGCCCCATCTTTCTCCCACAGAGTGGCTGGTGGGTTCAAACTGCGACCTTTCAATTAGCAGCCAAGCGCTTAACCACTGCGCCACCAGGGCTCCTTGGGAGCTTGTTAGAAGTGGGACTTTTAGGCCCCACCTCAGACCTACTGAATCAGAGTCTGCATTTTAACAAGGTCCCCAGGTGATCCATGCGCATATTAAAGCTTAAGAAGTGCTGTTCTACCACAGCTTCACTTGGTTGACTGTATTCCTTGGGATTGGAAAAAAATTTACTTCATTATTAGTGAAAAACATTTGTTAAGCACCCTAATTGTGTGGCTAATTGTTGTGTAGTGAGTTATAAACACAGTCCAAAAGTTTTTCTATGAGCTTAATCACAGTCCTGGAGTGTAGCATTAGATAGTATACAACAAGGATTACACTTAATGCTTCTTATGTATTTAGTATTTCACCCGTTTCCTACTACAGGGTGACATCTCTCTTGTCAGTGGCCCCACAGGAGTCAGCAGTGAAGCCTAGTTCAGAAATCGAGCTTCATACCTGTAATAGGGTTGCCACATTTAGCAGATAAGAATAAATTTGAATTTCAGATAAACAGTGAATACATTTTTAGTATAAGTGTGTCCCGTGCAATATCTGATATTCAGATGTAACTGGGCCTCCTGTATTTTTATCTGGCAACCCTAACCCTTCATAGCATTGTCTCACCAAACAAATGGAGTTGGAGGCGTATGTTTTCTCTTGTACAAATGGAGGTGAGGGCCAGGGTAGATCAGTGAATGGATGGATAGATGGATGGATGGATGGATGGAGAGGGGGAGGGATGGCCAGAGGGACTGAGGGATGGATGGACGGATGGACAGATGGACGGATAGACGGATGGACGGATGGATGGATAGATGGTTGGATTAATAGGTAGGTAGATTCCCCTGGGGTGGGAGAATAATCTTGGCTGTTCATGAATTTCAGTTTTCAAATGCAACAATCCAAGGAGGGAGGGATTCATGAGGATAAGGCACAATCTATCATGTACTGCCTCCTAAGGGAGGAGAGCCCTAGGAGGAGACCAGGGAGGACTCACTGGCCTTCTGCTTCTGTCCCCTAGCTGCTCTGGTGGACCACATCCACTTTGGGGACTGCCACATTGGCAACAGCTATACCGTGAGCTTCACAATCACTAACCACAGTCAAGTGAATGCGATACGGTTTGAATGGCCTGTTTTAGCTACACTTTCTTTCTCCCCACAGGTAAGTAAAAGCCATTCACTGTTTTCTGGACTCCCTTAGGCCTGAGCCAACCCTGATTTGATTGCAAACTTGTTCCCATGGATGCAGGGTCTGCTTCCCCAGGCTGGGAGACAACCTAGAAACCATCCCTCACTCAGACCTGGTGCTGGAGAACACTGTTCATGTCCCCTTGGTCTAAGAGGGAAAGAGGAGAGAATGAAGTCTGCCAAGACTGTTGCTAGGCTGATGTTGAGGAATTCCAAGAAGGCTTATATGGATAAATACAGGTCCCAGTCTTCCTATCCCAGAATGTAATCCTGTGTTCCCCTAGGTGTATGTTCTTTAGAATATCAGTCCTGCAAAAGTAGTTAACCAAAAGCTAAAAGATGTATGGTAGGTTCTGTGGATAACTGAGGTTCAGAAAATGTTGCAAGTTACATCTTTCTCTTAGAGGTTCTCAGTGCTCTTGAACATATTAAAACCTAGTCAACTTGCTTATACCTGGGATTTTCCAAACTTATTATTACCTCCAGAGCCCCTTTTTCTAACTCCTTCTTTGAGCATCTTACAGCCCACATTTTATGAATTCCTCACTGAAGCTCCACTTTGAACAAGACCCAGGACAACGCTGTAGCAGATTGTACCCCCTGGTCATAAATTGCTTTTTGCAGACAGTTTACTTTTGATTTCCCAGGATGCTAGTATTCACTGCCTCCTGCTTGACTTACAGGAGTCACCAAGTCTGCTCAAGCATAGAACGCCAGGGGAGAGGTACAGAGGGTTGAGGACTGTGCTTTTTCACCTTTAAATCTTTGGGTGCTGTCAGGAAGAAGTTTTGCTTCCTGGAGGGATGTAAAGTTCATTTTAATCCTCCTGACAGATTCCATATCTAACCCTGAACAGTAGTTACTGTGAATTGAGTGCTTACTACGTGCCAGAGGTAGTTTAAGACCTTTACATGGATTAATTCATTTAATCCTCACAACAACCCTGTACGGTAATACTATTATTATCTGCATTTTACAGATGAAGAAACAGACACAGTATAATCTAATAGGGTAATCTAGTTTTGAGCATTATCTTTGTTAGCAAAGTGTTAATCAGAGAAGCTTAAGCTTCTTAAGGTCCATTTACACATCCCTGTACATACACACACATACCTGCATACGTATACACACACATACTTGCATACGTATACACACATGCACACGCATGCATTCATGGCCTTGGCAAATGCTAGGCATTATTCTCTCCTCATTTTTCAGAGGGGGAAGAGTTTTTTTTTTTTTTTTAACTGTCAGTAGCATGATAGGACTTTGATATATATATGGTGTATATGTGGGTATATGTATGTATGTGTGTTTTATATGCTAAATCAGTATTTACCATATTAGAAATAAAACTGAGAATGTTTAAAAATATGTATTTGTTTATTTAAAAGCACAATAATAAACCCATTACTTGTTAATATAAATACCATATTTTTATGAAAATGTCTGTAATTTCCAAAACAAAACAAAAGTTCTAGTAAGAAGAATGGCATTATTTTACATTTTTGCAAATCTCTTTAATGGCTGACTTAATGGAAGGCAGCTCGATTCTCATCTCTGCTTCTGATGCAGTAGCATATGTCATGTAGCCTCTGGAAAGTTCCACTGTATACTTACAAGAAAATGAGAGTGAAAAAGTCAAATAACATCTTCGTATTATTATAAAAATAATTCTGACCTCATGAGCCCCCTGAAAAGGTCTTGGAGATCGCAACAGTCCCCAGACCACACTTTGAGAACCACTGGTATACTGCATTCATCCGTCCATAATTTGTATAGATCATATCGGTTAAGAAGTACAAAGTGGTTAAGAGTGTAGCATCTGGAGCCATGCTGCCCGAATGTCCCCTAGCTCTTCCAATACCAATGGTATAATCTAGAGCAGGTTACTCAATCTCTGGGTCCAGTTTCCTTGTCTGTAAAATGGGGGTAATATCTGTACATATCGCATAGAGTTGTTGTGGAGATTTACAGAATTGTATAAAGGTTTAGAATAGTGCCTGACATGAGTAACAGTTTGATAAATGTTAGTTGCTGTTATCATGATTGTACTTCTATCTAGGAGCGTCTTGAATATATTTTAGTCAATCTACACATACAGCCTCGAATGATATATTTTTGCCAAGACTTTTGACTTTCACTAGTTCTCTAGACTGTCACCACCAGATAGCAAGAGTTTTCAAGATTGAATTCCCCAAAATACTAATACCAGGCTCTTTCTCAGATGGGACACCTCCACCCTGGATGTGCCAAGGACATAGTGGTGACCCTGAAGTCGGATTTGCCCATCACCCTGAAGAAGATGAGGGTCAAGTGCAAGCTCTCCAAGATAGTATTTCAGCTCCCTGCAGACCAGGTCCCCGACTGGGATGACCGCATGCGCACAGTCAAATGGGTGGACGTGTTGAGGAACATGCCCGGGACTTTTACCACGAAAAGAAAAGTGAGTAGGGACATCAAGCACAAATCTGACCAGGCTTCTGTGCTTGAGTGCCCACTGCTTTCAGCTTCAATTTCTCATCATTTCCTTCTTTTATGGGAAAAATAAAAAGCTCCCATTCTACTTTACCTTGATTTTAAGTAACAAACGGAACGTCCAAGCTTGCTACCTGTCATTCATACCACACGTACCAAAAGTACCACACATCTTCATTGGTAGAGCTTGCCCAAGTCTTGATATTTGGTTGAGCAAGTCCTGCCGCCCCGCCCCGCCCCGTTCCACCGCTGCCACCTGGTTCTTCTTTAAGAATGCCCTGGCTAGTCTCTGAGTCGTTTCCTTTTCCCTCAGGTGCCCAGAATTGGACAAATTGTAATCTTTGGTCCTTGACAGGATCTCATTTTTGGTCCATGGATGCCCCTCCTTTATTTATTCCTTGGTTACTTTCTTTTTAGTGATATAATAAACAAAGACAAACCCATACCCAACACAGGAAGTAGAACATTGACTACCTGTGTGGTTTTCACCCATTCCATCCCCCTGCCTCCCTCCTAGTAGTAATCACTATCATAAATTTTGTCTTCCTCATTCCTTTGTTTGTTTGTTTAACCTATGCGTTCTAAGAAGGTATGTGGCTTAGTTGTAGCTGTTTTTAACTTGATTTTAAAAAAGGTTATTGCATGTGATCATCCATATTGTTCGTATGACAGTAGTTCATCCATTTTCCCTGCTATATAAAATTCTATGATTATCTAACCATTCTTCTTTTGAAAATTATTTTGAGTTTTGCTATTATAGGCAGTGCTGCTATGAGCATTCTTGTTCAAGTCACGTGGTGTTCATTTGCAAGAGTTTATATTCCTAGAAGTACGATTGATGAACGTAAATATGAATGTTCAACTTTTCAAGATAATGCCCAAGTGTTTTCCAAAGTGGCTGTACCAATTTAAACTACTACTAACAAAGAGATTTTATTGATCCACATCCCCTCCAACACTTTGCAATAGTCATAATTCTTGATTTTCATCATTTGAATGGATGCAAGATGGTATCTCATTATAGGGCTAATTTGATTTCTCTGACTACTAATAAGATTGAACATTACTTCGTTTAGTTATTGACCATGCAAGTTATCTCTTCTGTGAATTCCTTTTCATGCCTTTTGCTCATATGTCAGTTATGATGGTTGTCCTTTGTACAAGCTATTTTATTTTTGATAAAGTCTTCTTTTGTATTATTTTTCTGTAAATAATCTTCACCCAGTTTATACCTTATCTTTTCATCTTCTTTAATGTTTCTTTTGATGAACAAAGGTGTTCTTTATTTTAATATAGTCAAATTTATCAATCTTTTGTACTTATCACTTTTTCTGTCTTGTTTTTAAAAGCCTTCTTTATCCGAACAGAAAGCTACTCACCTATTTAAAAAAAAGTTTAAGAGCTGCGCTTTTGGTATTTAAGCCCTTGACCTGTCTGGATTTTATGTATGGTGTGAGGCAAGGATCCAATTTTATTTTTTTCCATCCAGATAATTAATCTTGCCAGCTCCCTTTTTTTATTATCCCTTCTGTTTCCTAGTGACCTGCCATGACTCCATTGTCGTATCTATATTTTATATATGCCTAGGCTGTGTCTGGAGCCCTGGTGGTGCAGTGGTTAAGAGCTTGGCTGCTAACCAAAAGGTCAGCAGTTCAAATCTATCAGCTGCTCCTTGGAAACCTTATGGGGCAGTTCTACTCTGTTCTATAGGGTCTCTATGAGTCAGAATCGACCGAACAGCAACAGGTTTGAGGCTGTGTCTGGTCTCTCTATTCTATCTCATTGTCAAATTTGTCTAACTCTGTGCTAATTTTATACTCTCCTCATTTCTATAGCTTCATAACCAGCTTTGATATCTGAAAGGTAAGTCCCTCCTCCATATTATTTTCTTCAGAAGTATCCTGGTCATTATTGGCCCTTTAGTTTTCTATATAGTTCTGGCATCTATTTACCAAGTATTATGAAAAACCCAGATGTAAACCTGATTGGAATTGGTTTGTATCTATAGGTCAGTTTAGGAAGAACTGAGTTTTTTTTTTTCTTTTTTGAATGAGCAACTATTTTTAATTGTACGCTAATTACATTAGGGAAGTCCAGGGGTAAGTATATATCTAAGGTTGTTGTTAGCTGCCTTCGAGTTGGCTGCTGACTCATGGCAACCACATGCACAACAGAATGAAACCCTGCCCAGTCCTGTGCCATCCCCATGATTGGTTGTGGATCCATAAGAGTTTTCACTGGATGACTTTTGGAAGTAGTTCTCCAGGACTTTCTTCCTAGTCTGTCTTAGTCTGGAAGTTCCCCTGAAACCTGTTCAGCATTGTAGCACCATGCAAGCCTCCACTGACAAATGTATGAAGGTTCCAATTTCTCCACATCCTCGCCAACACTTCTTATTTTCATTTTTTTTATAATAGCCATTCTAATGGAGATGAAGTGATACCTCATTGTGATTTTGATTTGCATTTCCTTCATGACTAATGATGTTGAGCATATTTTCATGTGCTTATTGGCCATTTGTATATCTTCTATTTTTTCCTAAATTTTATTTATTTTGTTCTTGTTGAGAATATACACAGCAGAACATACACCAATTCAACAGTTTCTACACGTATCATTTAGTGACATTGATTACAGTCTTCAAGTTGTGCAACCATTCTCACCCTCCTTTTCTCAGTTGTTCCTCCCTCATTGACATAAACTTGCTGCCTCCTAATCCTTCAATTTGCTGTTGTCAATCTGATCCCATGTAGATAGTTCTTATAAGGGCATAATGGTCAAGGCAGACATTTTTTACTAGTTAAGCTAAAGTATTATTTGGTTTTAAGAAGACTTCAGGGAATATTTTTTGTTTAAAGTTTGAAGATAATCTCAGGGCAATAGTTTCAGGGGTTCATCCACCCTCTGTGGCTCCAGAAGGTCTGGAGTTGATGGAATTGACATTTTTATAATATTAATTTGTCCTTTCTATTAACAAGTTTAATTTCTACATTTAGTTAGGTTTTTTTTTTGTTTGGTTTTTTTTTTTAGATTTCTTTACTACTGTTCAGTTTCTTTAATAGTTACAGGACATTTCAGGGTTTTTATTTCTTCTTGAGTCAACTTTATAAAATTATCTTTTCTAGGAATTTGTCCTTCAACAAGTTTTCATAAAATTATTCATAATGTTTTCTTTTCATCTTTTTAAATCTGTGTAGTCTTTGGTTATATCCACCTTCTTATTCCTGATATTGATTATTTGTATTTTCTCTTTTTTTCTTGCTCAGTCTCACCAAAGGTTTTTATTTTTTTTCAGATAAATCACTTTTGGCTTTGTCGTGTGGGGTTTGTTTTCTATGTCATTAATTTCTGTTTCTATCGTTACGATTTCCTTTCTTCTACCTTTTTTTAGAGTCTATCTGATTCCAAAACTTATGCCAGTGCAGTCCTAATAGTCTCAATAACTTGTTATTGAATGTCTTCCTTTTCCATTCTAGAAATAATTTAGGTTTGCCTTAACAACTTATTCTGGATTGGTTTTATTTTGCATGGATAGAATAAAGCACGGTGTTATCCCCTCATTATCCCTGTGAAGGGGCTGGCTCTGCATCACTGAGAACATGGCTGCCTTTGTTACAGGTGATAGAGACAGATCCTGAGCCTGTCCATACCATACTGGAAGAAAACTACCGAGAACTGCAGCTACAGATCAGTGCCAATGTGGATTTTGCTTCATACCGGTGCCAGACAAGTGATGTGTGCTTTAAGGAAACACTGGTTTACCAGACCCGAGTGTTTGAGTGAGTCATCAAAAGCCTCAAAACACTTATTAGAAAAGCTCTTTTATTCCATCATTCGTTCACTCACTTATCAAACATTTATTCAGTTTCTATTTCAGTATACGCCAGGCATCATGTTATACTAAAGCACCCACCAGGGGATCTTTTTGGGTCCAATGAAACATCCAAACTTACAAAGCTATTGAAGACGACACTTGACATCAGGATATAGGCCATAAAACAAATCCCACCATGGGGGTTACATTAGGCAGTCCTCTTCAGTGGGAATAACCCTTGGAGTAGTCCACCCCCCAGGAACTATTCTCGTTGCCACCCTCCCAGGAGACAGCTCAGACAATATCCACACTAGTGAGCATAAGGTCCACCTTGGTTTAGAAGCACCATGCCCAACAGAAGCCAACATTTCTCATAACCGTCCCATAGACACATCTCTGAGGTACCCTGCCAGGGGCATGCCCAATTATAAGAGTCACTACACTACACTCAGAGAACCCCGAAGCTATGGCTTCCTTCCAAGTACTCATAGTTTCTTCCAGTCCAGATGTGATTTACCAATCAGGGGTCATTTTTACCATAAACAGTGTTGCTTAATAATACAGCTGACATTTCTCTTATATCAGGTTTCCAGAGGAATGGGACTAGGAAGTTGATTGAAGGTCAGATTTGTCTTTGAGAAGGAGAAAGGATTATGTTACCCCTTCACTCACACTCAGATGCAGGGATACAAAAATGTCATGAGCCCTGTTCCCAAGAGTTAGTAGTCTGGGAACAAGGTTGGGGGGTGGGTAGAAATGGGTGAAATAATGGTTGTAGTATGGTGGTGTTGTATGCATATAGCAAAAGAAAACCTAAAACAGACCAAGATACAGGAGAGACAGCATGTCGAGGAAAGGCTTTCCAGACAAGCTGGTGCCCAAGCTGAATTTTAGAGGACAAATAGGAGGTAACCAGATGAAGAAGTAAGAGAAAGAGAAAGAGCTACATATACAAAGACAGATAGAGAGGAGGTCTGTAACTATTTTTTGAGAATTACAAACACAAAATAGTAAACCACTGATCTTTCTTTTTTGTAAAATTATCATTAGTTGTAAATCTTTTTAAGAGATTTTGCATTTGTTGAAAGCACTTTAAATGTCCTCTGTAAGTGTTATAGAACCAAAAGATGTAAGTCAGAAAGTATGAGCTTCTACTGATGGACATTTTACTTAAGGGAGGGGTTGGCAAATTATGGCCCATAGGCCAAATTCGGCCAACCCCCTGTTTTTGTAAATAAAATTTTATTGGAACACAGCCGTACCCATTTGTTTATGTATCATCTGTGGTTGCTTTCATGCTACAACAGCAAAATTAAATAGTTGCTACAGAGACTGTATAGCCCACAAACTCAAAAATATTTACTCTCTGGCCCTTTACAAAAACATTTGCCAACCCCTGGCTAACAAAGTACACTTTTTATGAAAAGCCCTCTGTGCCACTGAGATCTCTCCACATTATAAAATTTTTCTCTTCCCTAGGATAAAGATCAGTGCTCATAAATCCACACAATAATCACAAACCCCTGTGGTCAAAGCACTTGATTTCAGGCATACCTATGTGGTCTACCTGGATCGGACCATGGAACTCTAATCCCTACACCCCATTCTAGACCTACTCCTCACCAAACTCTCAACTGTTAGTGCTCCCCTAAGACGAGAAGAGCATGTGCATATATTTCATTTTCTTGTACCAAGGCCTCATCCTCTTGCTGTGGTTGTGAGAGAAAAGGTTTCTCGCTCCCTGTTCTTGTCTTAGAGCAGGGAAGATGGAGGCAAGGAAAGGCTCAGCTGATTCAGAATTTGAGTTCAAAGCAACTAACATCCAAGTCTGTTTCTCAGCCAGGGGTAAAATGGCTTCTGATCACCACGACATTGTTTCTGGTGGGAGGTAATTTCAGGAAGGGAGGGTCTTCCGAATTTGTACCTAAGGGAACCACTGTCATGTAAAATAGATTTTGTTTCCTCTCTCAGGGAAGTTTTTCAGATGAACAGGCTGACTCCAGGATGACAGGGATTCACACTGAGAGCTCATTGCACAGTTTCATAGAGTACAGGTGTCACAAGATGATTTCAAGTGCTAAACACTGGGATATTTTTATATACAAATATATATATTTGTGTGTTTTAGAAGGTAGTATAACTAATACATCAAATGCATGCTTTCAGATAAAATTGCTTATAAACTTGCCTTTTAAAAATATTTAAGAAACAAAGCGACTGACTTAAAGAAAAAAGTAAGTAACAGTATAGATGGTGTGCAGACAGGACAAAAATCACCTGCAGCATGTCTCTCAAGTCCATCCCTGATATATTTGCAGGCTTGATCTGATTAATTCAGGAAATGTGCAGCTGGAGTTCAGCTGGGTCTCAGAAGAGACTGGGAAGGCTGTCAGCTTTGCAATGCCAGAAAACCAAGGTAAATGCAATGACACATAAAACCAAGGGCTTGAACTGAGTCCCCGTTAGTAGGAGGACCTTGGTCATGAAGAAGCCAGTGCTGCTCAGATGGCCTCCTAGGTAACTCACAGAAAGCAGGGCCTCATGGTGTCTGCAAAGCCCAGTGAGCCTAAGAGACTCCAGAACTAGCCTTGCCTTCCTGGAGCCTGGCCCTAGGTCCCCCACTAGGCCACTACCCTCTCTCACAGATAATAGGTCTTAACCTTCTGGGGGTTACAGGCCCCTTTGGAGAAGCAGTGAAAGCTGTGAACCCTCTCCCCAAGGAAATACACCCACATCCAAGTTTGCAGTTACTATGCGTGAAGCATTTAGGAGAGGGCTCAGCATTTGGTAGGCAAATATTCGTTATTATGATTACTACAATTTTGGAGATCCACAGACCTTTTGAACCTATCCAAGATTGTTAACCCCCACTGTAGAGCAATGATTCTCCAAAAACTATGTCCACAGCCTATTATTCTGAGACAGAAAATCCATCCACAGACACCTACTTAATCTGCCCCCTTGAGTCACAGGAAAAACAAAACAAAAGGAAACAAATTTGAAAACATTATGGAATTAACAGAAGTTTTTCAAGAATCATCTTTGAGAGATTTGAGCCAATTCCTTACCCGTCGTGCCCCAGGTTAAGTATACCTGCTACAAGAGGTGAGCCCACAGAGACCTGTGAGTGGGCTGCCTCCACTGCTCCCACAGGTCTCACTGCAAATGGGGGACATCTCCCGCTCTCTGTCTGCCCCCAGGTTCCTCTAATAAGGATCAGCTTAGCCAGGGCACACTGCGCACGGGCAGCTCTCTGGATAGTGCCACAGACCACTGGAACGACAGCTTTCCGTCACCCTTCTGTGTGGATCCCCCCTCAGGCATCGTGCCTGTGGGGAAACATCAGAAGCTCAAAGTGAAATTTTCCCCATTGGAAGTTGGAGACTTCGAGAGTAACCTTCTCTGCCAGTGAGAAAACATGCTCCCCAGAACCTCCCATCTTTTCAGGGACAAAGTTCTGCAGTTCTTATCCCGTCTGTTCTCCCCCTACTGTTCTTTCAATCCCTAACCCTTGCCCCGCCCCCCACACACACAGACAGCCCAAAGTTTCACTTTTCCCTTTGGAAAGATATAAAGGGCCAGCCTTTGGAGAACAAGGAGACTTTGGTCTTTATTCTGTGCAACAACCTTCTCTAGACTTCTCCCTGCCCACCTCCCCCTTCCCGGATACACCGGATTTCTCTCAGTGACAGGCAGAAAACCAGGTGGATTCTGCTCCTTGGGCAAGCATGGACTTGGAAAATCTTTCTTGTACCTTCTCTGAGACTCAATGTCCTCATATATAAAATGGAGATAACAATACCCATCTCGTAGAGTTATGGTGAGGATTAAATGAATTAATTTAAGTAAAGAGCTCAGAACAGTACCTGGCACACAGTAAGCACAGGAAGCATTAGGCAGTGGGAGAACAGGTACATAAATAAGTGAGGTTTACAAGATGCTCAGGCCCATTCAGACAAAAGCTAATCCAGTAACATTTAACAATGAGAGTAGTACTTGATGTAGTACTCATTCCCAGGAGGGCTCCAAGGAGAGCACCTACCCTACAGAGAAATTCTGTGAATGATGGTTAGAGTGGCAGAGACCTATGAGAGCCATCATAGCCTCTGGGAGTCCCTCCAATCATACCACAGGAACCCCTCCCACACCTGAGCCACCCCAGCTGGGTGCTGGGGCCAGGAGTCTGCTTACATCCAGTTCATCTCCTCCAAGGAGCTCAGGATAATTTTTTACTATTTCTGGGCCAGTTTTCATATCCCACCAGATGCCTATGTGAGGTCCCAGAGGGTAAAACTCTGTGCTCATTTCACAGCAGGAAGATTTTCTCACCAATGAGGGAGGATGTAATTTGCAGTCATAGTCAGGGACACAAAAGGAACCATAATTCAGGTTCCCCATATTCAGTCCATGCATGCATTCATCCATTCAACATTTAATTAATGAGCACTTTCTATATACCATGCACTGTTCAAGGTGCTGAGGTCATGGTGTTGACCAAGAAAGACCCAACCTCTGCTCTCATGGAGCTCACATTCTGTGGCTGTAATATTCCTTTCCAACTAACTACAGAAGCAGCAACTGAGTGAGAAATAAATAAATAAAAATAACCTTCTCTTCTCAGAATTCCCAACCTGCCACCTGGAGAACAAGGCCCAGTCCTAGTAGTGAAAGGGCGAAGCTTCTTACCTGTCTGCCATTTTGACCTGAAAGACTCAGACTACATCAGCGGTCATCGGTGCAACCCAGAGCTCCGAGGACCTAGTGGTGGGGCTGTGGATCCGAACACCCGAGTGATTGAGTTCACCACTGTGGGCATAGGTGGGAAGAATCTCCGGTGAGTTGCTTAGATTTGCATTGGTTGGGTTCATATCAGTCAATCCTTCTAAAGAACTCAGATGAAAACTTCAGATATGAAAGCTAGACTGATTTCCTAGAAGCAGGCTTGAGATCCTGGGGTTTGACCTGAATTTTAGAAATTTGGCTTTAGAGAACTGCTAAATTAAGGAAGCTGAACTGAGAGTGAAAATTTAGAAGCTATAAAAATACAATCTCTGAACACCACCTTGACCACAGAGAAGCATTGGAAAGGAAGTGCCCTTAGCATCATTGTTACCCCAAAGCCCAAAATCCCAGCCATACTTTGGATCCCCAGATGAGATGGAGTTTTCATTTCTCCAGTAATAAAGAGCTCAGAACAGTTCTGACCCCCACACAGTCCACTGCACTAGGACCAGCTTCTGAGAAAGTTTTCCTAATCCTCAACCCCTCTCTCACTCTCCACTGTCAATTCTTCCCTCCTTGGCCAGGACCTTCACAATAATGAACCCAACCAGCAGCACCTACTCCTTCTCTTGGATCTCTGATGAAGTTGAAAGTCTCCAGAACCCTCCAGCTTTCACATGCCTTACAGAGAACGGCTTCATCCACCCTGAAAAGAAAGCTGAGGTGTGTACAACCACTCAACCCAGAGTTTAAATCATTCTGGCCCTCTCTGTGTGGCAAATGTGTCGTAGACCATAGGCGGAGAACAGCCAAAGGGTGCTTCATTCAATTAGTATTTGCTGAGTGACTACCATATGCATTAGGCAATCCTGATGAATAAGACAGACCAGAGCTTTCTTGGCTGGCCATGGAGAAACAAAAACCTCTAGTGTATACAGTTTAAAAAGTTGAAAATATTAAAGCAGGAAAGGGGAGCTAGACACCAATGCGTGGAGACTCTAGAACTCAGACAGTAGCATGAAGTAAAGAATTATTTATGCCCAAGGAGCTGATAGCAGTGAAAAGAGACAGATGTGGTTTTACTTAGTCAGGCCAAAAGATAAAACAGAAAAGTGGTGTTGCTGTCCCGTGACTTAGTTCTAAATGTTTACATAGTAATATTGGGTAGGGGGTCAAGCTTAAAGAAATATTAACGTGATGGCCAAAACAGATCTGTGGGCCCCATGTCTAATAAGTTCTACAGAGAATCTTGACTACAGATGTAAACCCACAAAACAGAAACTACAAAGCCAAATGCCTTCAGGAAGTTCATACAAATAAATGAAGCAAGTCAGAGGGACAATGACAGGGAATGCTGGAACTGGCTGGCCATAGGACTTCTCTGCAGATGACCACCACGCAGGCACGCAAGCACACAGGCACAGATTACCAACTCTCCCAAACTTTGCAGGAGAAACCAAAATTCCAGATTTCTATGTGAATCTCCCCATTTTTACATGTTAGTAGATAATTCAATGTTTTAACACTTTATGATCCAACCAAAACATAGGTGTGGTTCTCTACTTGTTTTTGACTTCTGCATATTGTCAATATGCAGGCCATCAGTTAAGCATGACAGGATACAGGGGCTGGGTACACTGCAGACACAGTCCTACTTGGATCTAGCCCCCTCCACAGCACAGAATATATCAAAGATGCTTTGTGATTCCAGGTGAGGCAAGTTGCAGAATCCATTCATCCAGGGTCATGCTGGTCTTTGGGTGATGGTAGCATCACTGAGGTAACACAAACCTCCAGAACACCCCTCCTACATCATCCCCTGAAGCTGACATGGACCATGCATTTTTACCTGTCTGGTCATTTCTGTGGAGCCCTGGTGATGCAGTGGTTAAGGAGCTTGGCTGCTAACCAAAAGGTTGGCAGTTCTATCCACCAGCCACTCCTTGGAAACTCTGTGGGGCAGTTCTACTCTGTCCTGTAGGGTTGCTATGAGTCGGAATCGACTGGAAGGCCATGGGTTTGGTTCATTACTGGCTGAATGCCACTGATCTTCCAATCAGGTCTGATTGGTTGTATTTGTTCTTCCAGTCAAGTCTGATTAGTTGCAAAGGGACTAACTCAAGTTAGCTCAAAGAAAAGGGGCCTGGGGTAGCTTTTGGGATTGGGCTTTCCTTTCAGGTCCCCATTTCTCTCTACTCATCTACTCCATTCTATGCCTACTTCTTCTGTTTTTAATTTATTTATTTATTTATTTATTTATTTATTTTTGCTGGGGGGCTTCCTTTGTAACTTCACTTAGCAAATGGATTATGGCATGCCATGGCCCAACTCAATCTCATGGAATCTTTTACCATCAGCTCAACTGCCAGCTGGCCCAGTCACTTGATTTTCTCATTCCAAATTTCTGAGGTGGAAATCTGGTTGACTCAGCTGATCATGTGGGCTGTGTGCCAGGATGTTGTCAAGGATGTGGATTGTCTTTCCTAGAGATGGGTGCCAACTCTTCGGTCTAGTTGACTATGGCACAACCATGCCATCCAAACACATGGCACACAATATGGCAACTTAGGCAGCAGAGGCTGTGGGCATGTGGGTAGGGCAAACAGGCATTGCTGTTGCTGGTGCAGCCACACCTACATACCCTTACAGACACTGTTTGTACAAGGGTAGAGATAAATGGTAATGTCAGCCATCATGGCCCTGGTGCTGACAGAGCTCTAAGGGCACATAGGGTAAACAAATAGAAGGATCTCTTACCATTCGTTTCCAAATTGTCTCCTTAGATTGTGTTCCAGTTCACACCTTTCCATCTAGACATCATGGAATCATTCTGGACTTTCTTAATCCCAGAACATAACATCAAAGTTCCTTTCCTGCTGGTAGGCAAAACCACTGACCCTCTCATCTCTCTGGACCATTCACACCTCAACTTCAGTTGTCTCCTCATTGGTAAGGTTTTATATTTAAAGTTGACATGACCTGGATGAGGGGGCCCAGCAGTGAGCTCTGGGAGCAGATGTGGGTGGAGAACATTTCCTGGTACCTTCCAGAAGCATGTCAGGGCCTTATTGCCTTTCACAAAGCCACAAAGTATTTACCTCTCAATATAATTTTCATCAAATACCTTTTAAATCCAAACACTAATAACCTCAGGAAATTTAGGAGCCTTGTTACAGATTATATTTATTGTATAATTAAATTTCCTGGTTGGCAGGTTCCTTTAATGCCTGGATAGACTAAGTTCATTTCCAGAGTCTTGTGTCAGCCTCATCCTGATTTATTTGTGCCCCTAGAGTATGGGCTGTATTTGTCTGCTTCTTAGTCTGTGCCACAGTGGTCAGATTTTACCACTATTCTTTCGCACATTTATTCAGTTCCGTAAATATTGTTTATCCCCTAGTATGAACCGAGTACTCGTCTGTGGGCTGGGAATGCACCAATGGACAAAACACAAAGTTCCTGCCCTCCTGATATTTACATTCTAGTAACAGGAGGCAGACAACAAAAAAATAAATAAGTGAAATTTATAGTATGTCAGAGGTTGATAGGTGCTCTTGAGAATAATAAAGCAGGGTGGTGGGGGGGGGGGGGAATAAGGAATGCCAATAGTCAGTGAAGTTTGATGAGAGTAGCCAGAGAAGGTGACATTTGAGCAGAGACCTGAAGGAAATAAAGGAAGTGATTCCCAGATTCCTTATAACTCTGCAAATCTAGCACATGGATGTGATATCTGTGTGTGTATGTTGTTGTTAGTTGCGTTTGAGTCAATTCCAACTCGTGGCAACCCCAAGTGTGCAGAGTAGAACTGCTCCATAGGGTTCTCAAGGCTGTGACCTTTCAGAAGCAGATCACCAGCCTATCTTCTGAGGCATCTCTGGTGGGTTCCAACTGCCAACCTTTCTGCGGATAGTAGAGTGCTTAACCATTTGCACCCCCCAGGCTACCTTACGTGTAAGCTAAATACATGTAAATGTCCACACTAGTTAAAATTAGTGGTAACCAGGAAAAGTTCCAATTTTGTAAGGTAGGAGAAAAGACAACTAACTGAAGCCAAAGGACTTTTTAATACTTTATTCTATTTATAAAAATAATATTCTTTATAATATAGTTAGTCAATGTGGCATCCTATAAAGAAAATATAATAATCTGTCCTCACTCATCATATTCCATCCTTCCCTTTCCGTTAAAGTAATGTGTATTATTTCCATACATTTTTCATACTCATACATATAGGTTGGTGGGGAAGTTTATTAAGTTTATTAATTTTTTTGAACAACAAATACATGCAGTCATACCATATACATTTCTCTGCATTAATTTAAACTTTTAAAAATATCGTGGACAATTGCCAAATAAATACATGTAGCATTAACTTTTTTTTTAAGGCATAAAATTCCATACTAATTAAACATGATAGGCTGAATTTTATAGAGTAATCTTACTTCATTTTTCTTTTAATCACCCTATAAACCACATATTTATGGGCAAGAACTTTAAAAAAAAAAAAAACTCTAGTAATCCATAGAATGGATATACAAAAATTTTTTCAATAATTCACCAACCGAGGAGCACAAAGATTGTTCCCAGTTTTTTTGCCACACAAGTAATGCTACGATAAACATCCTTGTACACGTATCCTCTATCAATAGGTGAGACTTCAAAAGGTGGGATTTCTGGATCAAAGGATCTGTGTATTTGTCATTTTAATAGGTATCACCAAATTACTTTCCCTTAAAATTATAGCAGTTCATATTCCCAACAGCAAGATTTGAAAGTATCCATAGTAAGTGTTCAATTCAGTTTGTGGAATGAGTTCTATTCATTAAACAGTGAGAGTTTACTCTACAGGCACCCTAGGAGGTACAGTGGAGACTAAGATAGAGTCCCTACCTTGAGGAGATTACAGTATAGCGGGTGGGGATGGGATGTTGACAATTATATGTAAGACCAAAAAACAAGGGAGAGAAAGAGAAGCACAAGAGTACACAGGGCTGTAAAGTTTCAAAGAAAGAAAAGATCATGTCCAGTTTGGGTGAAACCAGGGATGATTTAATAGAAAAGGTGGAGTTTGAGATGGCCTTGAAAGATAGGATTTTAATAAACAGAGGTAAGGGGCATTTATGTCAGGTAAGAATGTATTTTGCTGTAACAAAAAAAAAAAAACCTACTAAGAGTAATTAAATAAAAGGTTGTTTGTTTGTTTTTTTTAATCACAAATAAGAAGTCTGGAAAAAGGCAACTACTGGCCTTAATTCAGCAGCTTAAATGATGTTAGGGACAACATCGCTAACCCTCTTGGCCTTTGCACTGTTATGTGTCACTTCATGGTCACAAGATGGCTGTGAAGGCACTAAACATCAGGACCACATTTAAGGCAGAAAGAAAGGAGAGAAATGACAAAAGCTTTTCTCTTCCATCTTCCTGAACAAATCAGGGTTCTATTATTAGGAAATTGAGGCAGGAATGGCTGTTGGGTAAGAAATAGTATCCACAGCAGTGCTCCAAGTTTGGGGTGCAGCATAATCAAAGGCAAGGAGGTAGAACTCGACAAGGCATAGTCGAGGAAGAGCGAACAGTTTGAGCTGACATAGGATACATATAGGCTGGAAAGGTGGGTAGGTCCAGCTCATGAAAAGCCTTGTGCTTCAGTAGGCAATAGGAAGCCATTGAAGGATTCTGAGCTGAGAAGAGATGTGATTGGAATTGTTTTAGGAAGCTTAGTGAGATGGATTAAATTTGTAATATATAGGATCTGTTGTAGTTTATCAATCAGAATAAGCTAGTTCTCTGAAATCCCAATACCTTAACACAACAAGGGTTTATCTCTCACCGCATTAAGGTATAGTCACTAGGAGCCTCAGGCTAATGGGAGCTCCACCATCTTGTGGCTATACCGTCCACAACATGTGGCCTCCTTGGTCACCACAGCAGAGGAAGAGTATGCTGAAGGGTCTCACACCAGTAATTACAGGGTTTGGCCTAGAAGAGATGTGTATCCATTGGCAAGAACAATCCCATGGCCCCACCTAACTGCAGGGGGGTAGTGAAGTGTACTACTCCTGTGGGCCTGTTGATGAACAAAGAAGAGGAAAACCAGATATGGGTGAGCCCTAGAAGTCTCTACCACAGATAGGAGGCAAATTAGGAGGGCATTATAGCATTCTAGGAGGGGAGCACTGAGGGCCTGCAGTAGTAGGGAGATAGGGAATATGTGAAGGAAGGGACTGATTCAAGAAGCATTTTGGAGGTGAAATCTACAGAACTTGGCAAGGATGAATATAGAACCAAAGAAGGGGTAGTCAAAAATTGGCTCTGAGATTTGGAGATGCATCAGGAAAACTGGTACCATTAATGTAAATAGTCACTGGTTTGGAGAGAAAGATGAAGAATTTGGTATGAGACAGTCATGTTGATGGTAGAACATTAAGGTAGAGGAGTCAAATGGGCAGTTGGAAATGAAGATCAGGAGGTGATAAATAGATATACAGATAAGCAGAAAGATTATTTCCAAATTTGGCAGACCTCCATGAGTAGCCTTAACTCTCATCCTGTACTAAACTTGAGTTGGGTCCTTGAATCCTTTAGCATAACACCAGAACAGAACCAATTCTACAGTGTATTAGCAATAAAAAAAAAAAGTTGCTAAAGATTTTGTGGGGAGACAGGGAAAAGGTTTTATATTGGACACTGCACAATAAAACATTTTAATACTAGACTTTCTCTCCTAAGTGGAAGTCACCTTATCCCTCGTTTTTTCCCTACCCTTCACTCCATGCCAACTGTCCAATATCTCTTATTGTCTCCAGGAATTTAGCGCTGGCCCTTAGCTTGTCTACATCTCTCAGTAAAACAAAACCTAGCAGTTAACCCAGCTCACCTTGCTTAGAAAGCAATCAAGCAATCTAGCCATTGAGACCCCTTAGGGGCTTACACCCTCTACCTAAAGTGGCTTATCAAAAACAGGATTCTTCCTAGAGAAGAGTTCTCTCTGTGTCAGCATCCATATAAATGATGTTTGCATAGCAATGATAGTTAAAGTCTTGAAAGTAGGTGATATTGGTTCCTCTTAGCCCTCCCTTGCAAACACCATAAAAGGGAGTCAGCACTAGTACTGATAATGAAGAAAACTATAAAACCTTGTTAAAACGCCCCAAATAAGATCTGAACATTCGTCAGTTCTCCCAAAATTAAATGTGATTTAATCAAGTTCCGATTAAAATCCTAACTAGAGTTACCAAATGAAAGGCAAGATACTCAATTAAATTTAAATTTCAAATAAACAACAAATAATTTTTAGTACAAGTATATACCATGCAATATTTGGGATATACTTATACTAAAAATATTTATTTTCTAAATATGGCAACCCTAATCCCAACAAGATTTTGTGGGGAAGTGGTAGAATGATTCTAAAGTTTATGTGAGAAAATAAATGCTCTACAATGGCCAAGGAAAGTGAGAAAAAGCAAAATAGTCGGGGGAGATATATTAGTTAGGGCTCTGGCAGTAAACTCGCCGTATAACCAAGGCCTAACTCCAAAGAGGTCAATGCTGGGATGATTTACAGAGGTATGGGAAGAATTCAGGGGCCAATCGGGGAAGGCGAAGACCCCAGTCATTAACAAAAGCAGGAGGTCTTTACAATTCCTGGTTCTGAAGAAGGAGAGAAAACAGTGTCATCAGAATAGAGGAGAGCTGTGACAAGGCTGAAGAGCCACCCAACAGGAGGAGGCAATTAATGGAGTAAAGTTCTAGGAGGAAGATGTGGAGTCCCCCCAGGGAGGGGTGGGGGGAATGTCACTTGTAGAGCAGAGGGATGGAAGAGAGGCCATCAAAGTCTGAGGAGTTTGGAAGAAGAGAGAAAAGAAGTTGGGGAATCTCTTCTAGGATGGCTTCCTCTTGCCTGTGGGGCAGTATCTGTTGAGATACTTCAGAGAGCAGGCTAGAGGACTGCGCTGAGGGCCGTTGTTTCCTCCACAGGTAGAGAAGCCAGAGAAACTGTGCAGATCATCAACAAGGAGGAGGAGGGGTTCAGTTTTGCTTTCCAGGACAACTCTCGGTATTCTGAAGGCTTCAGCAACAGCCTGACAGTATCTCCCATGGAAGGCTGGGTCCCACCGCTGTCCAGGTAAAGAAACAGGAAATCCCCAGGACTGTTCCTTCCCAAAATGGCAGGAGTCCCAGGCCTGCCAGCCAGGAGAATTAGTTTCCCTTAAAGTCCCCCACTGCTAAAGTCTGTTCTAACTCTAAAGTTTAGATATTAGCAGTTCCCTTCTCTGACCTACTTATACCCTATTGCTTATTTTCCTGATGAATTGTGTAGCTTTGAGAATTCTAATCCCCTGTTTGTAATATTTTCTCTTGTGTTTGTATTCTTTTCTTTACTATCTACTGTATTTGTGAATCCACCAAGCAATGTCTCACCTTGTCTGGTAAATCAAATGTTCATCGTAATTTGGGGTTATAGTGCCTTTTCCTCATAGCGTATCTGCTAATCCATTGAGCCTGTATGTTTTACCAGGTTTTAGCAATTTGGCCCAGTCAACTAATCTTCTGTCTTGTTCCCCAAACAGGTTGTCTATTGGTATTTTCTTCACGCCTAAGCATGAAGGAGATGTAAACTTTAATTTGATCTGCAATGTGAAAAGGAAAGCCCATCCTCTGACTTTAAATGTCAAGGCTGAGGGCTACACTATGAATGTGGAGATTAGGTGCAAGGACAGGACTGGCTTGGTCACTCTCTTGACACCCAACCAGACCAGTATCATCAACTTTTATGAGGTAAAGGTGTAAGAGAGCCTCACTATGTCTCTCGATTTCTACACTGGCTAGGGAAGGTGGTATGAGTGAATATTAGTGGAGCTTTCTGTTTCAAATGCCAAGGAGACTAGAACAGGAATACGTCAGGAACAGCTCCATCCAGAATATGTATAGTTATGATGAGAAGAATTTTTTATTTTATTTTTCAGGGTGTGGAGAGATGAATGCTTACATTAAACATTTAAAAATATGTCTGACTACCAAGAGAGTTCTAAGAATGAAACTACCATGTTACTTTTGAAATATGAGTGCCCCTCAACAGTTAATAGCTCTTGCTGGAATATCTAATTGCATTAAGCTAATGATGCTCAACTCTTAACATCCCCTGAGATCCTTATTTCCCAAAAGATATTTTTCCCCAACATATTATGTCTTAGTGACCTACTGCTACCATAACAAAAAATACCAAGAGTGGGTAGCTTTAAAGAACATAAATTTATTTTCTGAAATTTATTTCTCAAATAAGAATCTCACCCATGTTGAGTCTGTGGGCCTCTCTCAGTTTCTGGTGTCTGCTGACAGTCCTTAATGTTCCTTTGTATGTAGACCGTCCTCACATGGCATCTATCTTCCCACTGTGTTTGTCTCTATGTCTATTCTGCTCTTTTTAGAAGACACTGCTCCGAAGTGATTAGTTTAAGACCCACCCTACTCTGGTATAACCTAATTAACATACAAAAGAAAACCCCTGTTTCCAAACAGAGTCACACATTCATGAGTACAGGGGTTAGGACTTCAACATAACTTTCTGGGGGCAGGGGGGTGCCCAGTTCAGTCCATAACATGTTACATAGCCTGACCACAGAGAATGGAACTGTTGTTTGCATTCACTCAACATAATACTCTGTTCTTTGTCTCTCAGGTGGAGTTAAATGAACGTGTCCAGTGTGAATTAAGCTTTATCAACACTGGAAAATTCAACTTCAGCTTCCAGACGGAGCTGTCTGGCTCCAAAGCCCTGCTGCAGTACTTGGAATTCTCACCTGTTGATGGCACTGTGGATGTGGGGCAGAGTGTACATGCCACCTTGTCTTTCCAACCATTTAAGAAGTGTGTCTTGAAGGGCCTGGAACTCAGAATCAAAGTGAGACCATTTAACATTGTTCAAACACTGAAAGCACTTAGAGCATCCTGTCTTGAGAAGTTAATTCTCCTGTGTGCTCCTCGTCTTTTCCGCTCAGCCAGAAGTTACTGGCGAGTAGTCATACTAAAGACTGTCCCACTATCTCTAGTACAAAGGTCTCATGCATGATTGAGGTACCTGGTGAATACCTGCCAGAACTATGTCCCATGGTCATCTCTAGCTGCAGTGAGGATGGCAGCCAATCAGAGTACTGTTAGTAAAAAACCCAGGAGGGGTGGGTGTTGGGTCATAGCTAGCAGTGTCTGCCTCAGTCCTCAGCCTCTAAGTTGAATCAGTGCTGCAGGAGCGAAGCCAGAGCTAAGGAAGGATATGACTGCAGAGTAGCCCACTTTGCTTTTATTAAATAAACAATATTCTGACCTACTCTCAGATTCTCTGAGGCTGGAGCCCTGGGACTTGTATTTTTTAAAGCACCCAACTGCCTCCCTTCTTTACCCAAGTACTTAGTGCCCTTTCCTCCCACTTGCCCTAATCACACTGCCCCTGCCTCCCTCCCCACAGATCAGCCACGGCCCAACGTTTACGTGTAGCATCACAGGCTGCTCTGTGAGCCCAGCCATGCATTTCTCCTTTACCAGCTACAACTTTGGGACCTGCTTCATTTACCAAGCAGGGATGCCCTCCTACAAACAAATCCTGGCTGTCACCAACAAGGAAGAAACGTCCATGAGGTAAGCAGGCTTCGCAGAGCCTCCAGATGATCCTACATCTCCTGGTGGTCCACACAGGTGAAATCCTGCCAAGGCAGAGAAAAGAGGATTGTGGGAAAGAGGTGGGCATGAGTCTTGGATGCCCCCTTTTCCCATCACTAATACTTGGAATGCCTTGAGCTACTCTGCTAAAAATCCTCTTCTTAAAGTGGGTAGGGCAATGCCAAATGACCTAATGAGGGGTTTGATGGCTTCCATTTGCTTTCCTCATATGGACACTGAGGTTCAGAGGGTGAAAAAGTAAGCTTCTCAGACCAGTGACCTTGCGATAAATGGCAGATCTGTACTGAGCCCAAGCCTTCTGATTCAAACCCAACAACTCTGCACTACCCCTGTGTGGAATGCTTCAGTCCAGGTTCTAGGCCCTATTCCAGACCTAATGAAACAGAATCTCCAATGACTGGCCCAGAGACCTGTGTTCACTCAAAGCCCTCTTGATCAGTAGCCTGCAGTGGAACTTTCTGCAATGATGGAAATGTTCTATATCTCTACCATCCAGTATAGTAGTCTGTAGCTACATGTGCCTGTGGAGCACTTTAAATGTGGCTAGTGCAATTGAAAAACCGAATTTTTAATTTTGTTTTGTTTTAATTGATTTTAATTTAAATACACATGTGTCCCCTGGATAGCACAGGTGTGGGTTCAAATCCCAGCTCTTCCCTAGCTATGTAATCTTGGGAAAAATTTGTAGATTTCCTGTGCCTCTGCCACCTTGTCTGAAATGGGGGCTAATAATAGTACCTCCTGTACAAGACTATTATGAGGGTTAAATTAGTTCACGGCACCTACAACAACAAGAGAGAGTATTTAGAATGGTGCCTGGGACATAGGAAATATTCATTGTGGTTAACAGCTATTGTCATTATTATTATCATTATTCTGAATATTACATTGTTACAAAAATACCAGTTAATTTTTAAATACTAATTAAAAATCTTATTAACCTACACTCTTATATGATTTAGTTTAAGTCTTACTTTATTTAAATCATTGAATTCTATCAATTGGTCTAGCTAGACTCCTTCTCTAAATACCTATAAGGCAGATAGGAGCCCTGGTGGCACAGTGGTTAAGAGCTAGGCTACTAACCAAAAGGTCAGCAGTTCGAATCCACCAGCCACTCCTTGGAAACTCTATGGGGCAGTTTTCTGTCCTATAGGGTTGCTATGTGTTGGAATTGACTTGACGGCAACAGGTTTGGGTTGGTTTAGTTTCATAAGGCAGGTAATGGAGAGGTCTAGGTGCCTTTCTACCCACAGGTGGAGTGGGGTGGACATGATCTTTCAAGATCCCTTCTAGTTGAGTAATTAGTAATCATAATAACAACAGCTCAGCTTTATGGAGTGTTTCTTCTGTGCCCTATTAGTGACTGCTTTAGTCACTGTATCTTATTTAATCCTCACAACAATCCTATGAGGTAGCTACCACCACCCTCATTTTACAGATGAGAAAACAGAGGCCGAAATGAGCTAAGTAATTTGTCAGAGTCACATAGGTAGTTAGCAGTAGAGCCTGGATCAAACTCCTGCCTAACTCCAGAACACACACTTCTCTCTACCATGCTTTGCCATCCGATCACTTCTGGAAGCACTTCCTTCTTATGACAGGTACAAACCCACCCATGAGCTGCGTTATCAAGAAAGAGAGGATCAGTAGAGTAAAACGAGCATAGGGCAAAGGATCATGAGATTTGAGTTTGAGACCTGGTCTGCCAGGATCTCAAGGTGTCATTTGGGATCATTTGATGGTGGCGAGGAGAGGGTGGATCATTGCTGAGGTCCCTTCCAGCTCTTAAATCCTATGACTCTAGCAGACAGGGCAGCACATCCACCAGTGCCCAGTCCTGGCAGAGAGGCAAGAGGAAGGAATCAGGTCTTTCTGGGACAGCCTCTTCAGAGCTCATGCCCTTTCCACTTGATTTTTCTCCAGCATAGATTGTTTGTATACCAACACCGCCCATCTCGAGGTGAACTTCCGCGCTGATGTGATAAAGCCAGGAAAGACACTGATGATTCCAATCACGTTCTATCCTCGAGAAAGTATCACTTATCGAGAACTCATCCCCTTTGAAATAAATGGGCTTTCACAACAAATCATTGAAATTAAAGGGAAAGGCACTGAAATGAAGGTAAGGGGCAATTGCCGGGGGGTGGGGGGGGTCCTCGGGCTTGGCACTGTCCTTCTCGCCCTTCCAGCCACCCTTGGCCACCTGAACACACTCACCCTTCTCTCCTCTGCACATCTGCTCCCAGGCTGCTCTACTAGAGGCCAACCAGTCCCACTGAGGTGGTATCTGTAATAACACAAAGGGGCGAGATATCAAATCAAACTCAAGTGATTCAGAGACCTAATCCAATGGCAGACTTAACTAATAATTCAAGGGATACAGGTAATCACAGGCACTGGAGAAATATTCTTTTCTTGGAGAAGTCTGAGGCTATCGGATAGAGCATCCCAAGAACATCCTTTACTTCTGCATTAGGACACATTTTGTTTTAAGCAATATATGTGGAGATATATGTTTCAGTTAAAGAACATCTTTTCTTTACACCCCACTGAGTAACATTCCCCAGCCAGCAACAAATGCTAGGATAATATTTGATTAAGGTCATTCCTTCTACCCAAGAGCCCCTGGTAGAGAGGGAGTGGGACAGTCCTACTGCTAATCACTTTCTTCCCAGAGTCTGGTAAATGTTCAAGGTATCACATCTGGTGGGAGTATTTGCATTTTAATGGGGGGGGGTGGGAGATCTGAAAACCTTCCAAGATGCCCAGGAATAAATGGGACATTTCAGCAACCAAGAGAAAATGGGAGAAGGGTATTCCCAGCAGCCTTCCCATCAAGCCATAGGAGCAACTTTGGAGATGGTAGATCACAGGGGTGTCTGGACCCAAGTCAGAGATAGGCTCTTTCCTGATAGTATTCATTCATTCATTCATTCATTCATTCAGTACCCATTGAGCGTTGGGTACTTTGGGGAGATCCAGTGGTGACTTAAATATGTGTTCACCAGCTCACAGGCTGGTGGGGGAGATGCTCTTGCTTTTTTAGACCAAGTGGAAACATGTAGGCTGGATTTAAAGCTAGTTGGAGGGGAGGGATACAGTTTAGTGACCTGCAGGAACTTTTCCCTGTGGGTTAGTACCACCCTGAGGGTAAGGTGCAGTTTGACCTTGGTCTGATCCAGGCCAACAAGGACTTGAGGTGTATCTAGTTATCACCACTTCTACCGCCACCATTCCAGTCCAAATCACAGTCATCACCTCATGGCTTTCTCTCTTGTCCTCTTCCTGTCCATTCTCCACAGAGGAGCAAGCCAGAGCACTCCCACAAAATACGCATTTGATCGGGTCACTCAGGCTTCACTGGCTTCCTGTTTCTCCCAGAATAAAGCCCAACTCTCCCACCCGCAATGGCCTACAAAGACCTTCTGAGACTGGCCACCTCCTTCCTCTCCAAACTCTTCTTCTCCAATCCACCCCAGCTCCCAACCACAGGCATTCACTGGTCCACTCCTTCCAGCTCAAGGCCTTGCCATAGGCTGTTACTCTCCCTAGAGTGTTCCTCCACCACACGGCCACCCTGACTCTTAAACTAACTAGAGCCTACCTTCCCTTTGGCAATCAGTGTAAACATGGTTTCCTTGGGGAGGCCTCTTCTGACTCCCAAATCTTCAGTCTTCTGCAACGTGCTCTCAAAGTACCCTGGGCTTTTCCTTCATATCTCTTAACCCAGTTGTAATTATTTAATTGTGTGTGATGTGTTGTCTAGTGGACATTTTACACACAAAAATGCCCATCCAATATGAAAAAGGCAGATAAGCCTGACAAGCTACTTCTGAAAAATCAGCCTTTGAAAACCCTATGGAGCACAGTTCTACTCTGACACACACATGGAGTTACCATGAGTCAGCATTGACTCTGTGATGAAAAAGGCAGGCATCGAAAGAGAGGGAACCACCCTTCCTTACCTCACCAGGGTAGACACAGTGTAATATTTGTTTATTTTTCTCATGAACTAACTAATCTTTCTTTCCTGCTCTTTTTCTTGTCCCACAGATTTTAGTCCTAGATCCATCCAATAGGATTGTGAAGTTAGGAGCTGTTCTGCCAGGACAGGTTGTGAAAAAGACGGTTTCCATCATGAACAACAGTCTTACCCAGCTCACATTTAACCAGTCAGTCTTGTTCTCAATTCCAGAACTCCGGGAACCCAAGGTCAGTGCTTGGGCTCCCAGTGGCCTCTTCATGCTTCCCAGTGATAAGGATGGCAGGGCTAGCAGCTCACACTCATGGTGCACCTACAGTGTGCCAGACCATTCTAAGAATTTTCCATGAGCTCTCTCTGTTTATCTTCACAGAACAGTTTGGGGTTAATGCTTTCATTATTCTCATTTTACATATAAGGAAACTGAGGCGTAGAGAGATCATATACTTCTAAAAGGCAACAAAAGAAAGTAGAGAACTGGGCTGGATGGGATTCAGTAGATCTGGATTCCACTGACTATATATCTTCATTGTAGAAAATTTGAAAAACTGAGAAAATCATAAAGAAAAAAATTAAATTTGCCCTTAATCCCAAACCCAGAATAACCACTGTAACATTTTGGGCTTGTCTTACCAGTATTTGTCCTATGCATTTTTTTTACAAAAATAAAATTACAAATATCTGTATTGTTTTTGAAAACTACTTTTGTAATCTAGCAATATTTCATAAACATTCTCCATGTCATTAAATGTCATGTGTTCATTTACAGCTCCATTATGGGGATGGACCAATTCTCTATTTGTGGCCATTTCAGATGTTTTTAATTTTTTTATGTTATAAACAACATTGTAATATCCATGCATCTGAACCTTTGTGTGCATCCATGACTCTCTGCTCAAGACAAATCGCTAGAAGTGGGCTTGTTGGGTCAAATGGAGAATATGTTTTCAATGCAAGTTGCCAATCTGACCCTGGAAGGTTGCCCCACTTTACACTCCCACCAGCAGTGAGAGAATTGCACTTGTCCACCTCCTTAAGTTCCCTAGATAGAGACACTACAGTCCTGATTACCTGCTACTCATCTTACAATCATCAGTGTCTGGGTGGCCCTTTGACAGCACACTGGATGTGTTTCATTCCAAGGCAGGGAGCCTGTATCCATTCCTTCATTCAGTTCACTCTTGCATTTATTCAGTAAATATGTGCTAGGTGCTGAGAATATTAAGGTGAATATGATACAGAGATTGGCCTAGTGGAGTACACAGTCTTTTGGGGTCACAGACGCATAAGCAATTCCAGGACAGCATGAAAATGCATAGTCAGGGTGTGGATCAGGAACAGGCCTACTCAGAGGAGGGATGGAGCAGGCCTGGGTCTGGGAGGAGGGCTCAAGGGGCCATGGAGGGCCTCACAGTAGAGAGAGGCCTGTACTGGGTTTTTACAGGATACAGAGGGGTCTTCCAGGCAGACAGGTTAGGGAAGAGCATTACTGCCAGGCAAAGGTATGTAGGCTCTGAAGGGTCCAGTGCTTTTGGAAAATTCGATGTGGTTCAGTATGGCAGGAGCACTGGGGACTGTCTGGAGATTTCAGGATACGGAAGAATTGTCTTCAAGGGGCCAGCCAAAGCCAGAAACTCAGGAGGCACCTCATCTCAGGGCCCACGTTGTGCACTTAGCTGTCCAGAGAAGGAGAGCAAACTTGCCGCTTCCCTTTCCTCATTAATTCAAATAAAAGTCCTCGGCTCCAGTGGTCCAGGGCCCCTAACAGATTGGCCTCACCTATGCTGCCTCTTTAGGTGATCATATTAAAGCTGCCAGAGTGACCTGTCCTGGCACCATCACCTCAAGACCAGCTTCTAACATCATTACATTGGAGAAATCTCTTAAGATCACTTTCCCATTTCAGCTTCTCAGCCCGTTATCTCACTCCCTGCTGCCACTTTCCTTGGTTGTCAAAAACCTAAATTCTTAGAGAAACACCAAAAATTAGTGTAACAGAATATATTTATTGTGAGTAGATACAATTCAAATCGGGGACAGTGAAAGCAGATTATATAGGTTATTGTTATGTTAATTTCTCAGGAGATAACACCGAAGCAGGAGCAGGATGTCAGGGTCCATTGGTTACAGACACAGAATCACCAAGAACGTTCCATACATCCTAAAACACAGCCTGTAGTCAGCCCCTGAAGTTTCTGCTTCTGGAATCTGGCTACACATAGATAATTTTCCAAAAGAACCCAAGGTCTAAGGCCAAACAGTCTCTGCTAAGCTGCTTACTAGGCCTGAAGGTGACTCCAGGGAACCAGTTCCTTCAAGGTACAAAAGGACACCTAAGGGCAATGGCCTGGGTGGTTCACCCGAATACCATGAACCCAGAAATCTGGATTCCAGGAGAATCAAAATGATTTTGTCATGCTGTTGACCACTCCATGCTCTGAGCCAAAGAGGGCTTAAGAATAAACAAAGTGTTGGCTTCCTTACAGTTTATTTTGATTTTGATTTTTACTAGGACTAAGGAGAAAGAAAAGGCCATAGAAATTCAAGCAGTGGTTCTCAAACTTTAGAATTCTTGAGTCATCTGGGGTACTTTTGAAAATACAGGTTCCCAGCTCTCCCAAGGAGATTCTGATTTGGTTGGCTTGGGGCAGGGCCCAGGAATCTGCAAGCTCAGGGAAGTCTGCTGCAAGTAGCCCAGGGACCCCACCTTGAGAAACATTGGAGTGCTGAGCGTTTTCTATTCCCAGTTACTATTTTCTCTCCAAAGGAGTCGGAAAGAAGAATGAAAAGTTCTCCTGTTACGAATACAAGAGACATCTAGCTGTCCAAAATGGGCTAGAAAGGGAGAAGGAAAGGGATTTAGCATTTATCAAGTGCCTGTTAGGTCTCACACATTTTATATAGATTATCTTAGTCTTCTCTGTAGGGTAAGTGGTACTATCCCTAGTGTACAGGTGAGGAAACTGAGCCTCAGAAAGCCTAAGTAACTTCCCCACGATTACACATCTGGTAAGAGAACAGGCATGGGATTTGACCCCAGGGCTGTGGCAGCCCAGCAGCAAGGCCTCGGGGGCCTCCTTGCCCTTAACTTCTGAGTCTAGTTGTCTATCATTCTGTCCAGGTAATCACCTTGACACCCTTCAACAACATCAGTCTGAAGCCTAAAGAAGTCATTAAGCTGGACGTGGTCTTTGCCCCAAAGAAGCGTATCCCTCCCTTCTCCGAGGAGGTGTTCATGGAATGTATGGGGCTCCTGCGCCCCCTCTTCCTTCTCAGTGGCTGCTGCCAGGCCTTAGAGATCTCCCTGGACCAGGAACATCTTCCCTTTGGACCTGTCGTGTATCAGACACAAGCCACACGTCGCATCCTCATGCTGAACACGGGCGACGTGGGTGCCAGGTAGGAGAGTGGTGCCCCACCACTAGGCTGGAGCAGAGATGTCAGTCCTCGGATTTCACATAGAGTAGACACTTGTTTTGCAAGTGCAGCCATTTTTTCTTTTTTTCCTCTCCTTCCATCACCATGACCCCATTCCTCAAATATGACAGTGGTGGCCTCATCAGGGTGGTTGCTTTTGCTGTGATTACTAAAATTAATGTGACATAGAACGTTTGTTTAGTGCCTGTTATATGCCAGGCACTGTTCTAAGAAGACCTTTTCATGGCTTCTTCATTTAATTCCAATAATAATTCTTTGAGATTGATACTAATACTAATCCATTTTACACACAAGGAAACTGAGGTACAAAGAAGTAATTGTTCCAAGATTATACATTTAGCAAGAACTTACTATGTGCAGGCACAATGCTGAGCATTTTTACATATAATATCCCATTTAATTATCACAGACCCCTTTAAGATATATACTGTATTGTCCCCCAAAGAGATTAGGTGACTTGCCCAAGGTCAAACAGCCAGGAAGTGAAAAAGACAGGATTGGAACCCAGGTAGATCCATGCAGCTCTCCTTTCCAGTTTCTTCCCGTGTGCTAAGCAGGTGCCTGTCCGTCATCACTCAGGCATGCTGACCTGGCCACACAGGCTATGCCCCACACATGTCCTCAAACCTCAGTGTGAATGGGCCCTGGAGGGGTGCAGTGTGACAACCGTGGTGCTAGAAGCACTAGCCTCACTGTCCACCTGTCTCCCGCTGGACCAAGCACTAGACCACAGAAGGAGGAGGACAGGGCCATCACAAAGAACAGGTGTGACTCTCAGATGAAGGGATGTTCCCACCCTCCTAGCTCTGTCCTCAGAGGCAGTGCAGGGAGTGAGGCCACAGTTTCAGGAGGGCTTCAGTGTTAGGAGCCCAGCCACTTACTAGCTATGTGGCCTTGGGTACACATGTGTATGCATGCTCATGTGTATGTTCCCCAAAGTGTCACTTGTGGGATTTTGCTATTCAGGGTGATAGGTAAGGTGCAGCCACTTCTCACCCATGGCGCAGCTCTGAGAGGGAGCTGAATCAACTTACATAGGAAGTGATCTTGGCCCATGTTCCCCACCTACCTCTGCTTTGCCTGGCAGAGTCTCCTTCCTCCGAGGTCCCAGGGACCACTCAAGGAAGGTGATTGTCCTAGCTCAGAGCCCAGGCAAAGTCTCTTGTACTCAGTAGGATTAAGGACACCCTCGGGATAGTAATAAACTGCCTTCCTTGTCTTCTTTTATCTTGGAAAAGATTTAAATGGGATGCCAGAAAATTTGAGCCTCATTTCTCCATCACCCCGGAAGAAGGCTATATCACTGCGGGCATGGAGGTTTCTTTTGAAGTGACCTACCATCCCATGGAGGTGGGAAAGGAGAGTCTCTATAAAAACATGCAGTGCTTCATCCAGGGAGGCAGTCCTCTGACTCTCACCCTGTCTGGAGTCTGCGTGGGACCACCTGCAGTAAAAGAGGTTAGTAAGAGCTGTCCAGGGACAAGCCAGTAGCCAGAGTGAGCTCAGCAGGCCCTCTCATCCCTAGAACTCATCCAGGCCTCCTAAAAACAAGTGGATCTGTTCAAACCATCCTCCATGCCTGGATCAAACGTTCAGGCCTGCTCCCTCCCACCACAGGGCCTTTGTAGATGCTATTCCCACTGCTGGACTATTCTTTCTTTCTTCTTCATTTAGTTAATTCCTATTCATTATTCAGCTCTCAGCTTGGGTATTATGTTCTCAAGGAAGCCTGCATTGACTTCCCTGGCTAGATCAAATTCCTGTTATAAACTCTATGAATAAGGAGTTAACACCTTTCTCTTTCTCTATGGGGGGGAAAATGAGCTTGGGTTAACCCTCTGCTAGCCTTGTTCCTAGAAACCCAATAGTGGACTGTCAGCTGTGTTACTTGGCAGCATTGCTTAGGGTAAGCCTGACACCTGATCACCATCTCTATAATTTTGTTATTTCAAGAACATTACATAAATGGAATCATACTGTGTGCTATAAACATGTATGTACAAGTCTCTGTAAAGAAATATGCTTTCATTCTCTTGGGTAAATGCCTAAGAGTAGAATGGCTAGGTCATATGATAGGTCTATGTTTATGTTTTTAAGAAACTGCCTAACTGTCTTCCAAAGTTGTTTCATTTTACATTCCCACCAGCAATATCGGAGATTTCCAGTTGTCCACATCCTCACCAACACTTAGTATGGTCTGGTCAGTTTTTAAAATTTTAGCCATTCTAATAGGTGTGTAGTGGTACCTCATTGTTGTTTTAATTTACATTTTCCTAACTACTAATGATGTTAAGCATCTTTTCAGGCATTTATTTGCCATCTACATATCTTCTTTTCTGAAGTATCTGTTAAAATCTTTTGCCTATTTTTAATTGGGGCTGATTGTTTTCTTATTATTGAGTTTTAAGAGTTCTTTACATTTAGATCTTCAATCTAATTGAATTAATTTCTGTGAGTGCAAGGTATGAATCAAAATTTGTTTGTTTTTGTGTATGGATATCCAATTATTCCAGCACCATTTCTTGAAAAGATTATCTTTCTCCACTGAATTGCCTTTGCATATTTGTAAAGAATCAATTGACTCTGTATGTATGAGTCTATTTCGGAACTCATTTTGTCCATCTGACTATCTTTATGCCAGTACCACACTGTCCATATTGCTAAATCCAATGGTCAGTTCTCATTCCCCATCTTACTTGAACTGTCAGTAGCTTTTGACATCATGAATCAGTCCCTCCCCTTTGAAGTCCCTCCTTCACTTGGCTTCCAGGGTACCACCCTCTCCTGGTTTTCCTCCTGCCTCACTGGCTGCTGCTTCTCATCTCCTGATTTTTCTTAACATTGGAGTACACCAGCCAGGGATTAGTCCTTAGATTTCTTCTTTTTTATCTAAATACACTCACTTCCTGATGAAATCATCTAGTTTCTTGACCTTAAAAAATATTGCTAGACTGACAACTCCCAAGTCTACATCTTCAGCTTGTTCCTTTCTTCTGAACTCAAGATTTATAAATTCTACTGCCTGCTTGATGTCTCCACTTGGTGTCTAATTGGTATCTCACACTTAACATGCCCAAACCTGAGCTCCTGGTCTCTCCCCAAAATCTGCTACTTCCACAGTCAACCCTACCTCATTAAGTGACAACTCTATCCTCGTAGTTGCTCAAGCTAAAAATGTTGCAGTCATCCTCAAGCCTTCTTTCACTTACACTCAAGATTCAGTACATCAGTAAATCCCGTTGGCTCTTCAAAATACAACTGGAATCAACTCACTTCCCACCATCTCCACTGCTACCAGTGTCGGTCCATTCTGGTCCATGCCAGTCCACGCCAGTCCACAGTACCTCTGACCTCGCCTGTTGTGAGTGTCTCCTCACTGGTCTCTCTTTCTCTGTTCCTGCATGTCTACTGCCCTCAGCACAGCATCCAAATCAAATCCTGACTCTCCTCTACTCAAAACTCCCTTAAGTCCTATTTCAATAGGAGGAAAAACAAACTCCTTACCATGACTCATAAGACCCTACGTGCTCTCATTCCCTGTTGCTTATCTCCCCCACACTCACTTCACATCTGTCACACTGGCTCCTTGCCATTTCTCAAATTTCAGGACTTTTCCAATGTTTGTTTCCACTGCTTGGGATGATCTTCCCCAGGTATTTCATGACTTCATTCTTCTTGGTCTTTAATCAAATACGTCTTCTCAGTGAAGCATCACACTATTTAAAATTGCATAGCTGTTCCCCAAGCTGGCATTCCCTCTAGTCCTGCCTTGCTTGATTTCTCCATAGTATTTATTCCTATCCTATATATTCTGTATTATACTTATTTGTCTATTGTCTGACTCGCCTTTGCTAGACTGCAAGCTCTTTGAGAACAGGATTTTTATTATTTTGTTCATTGTTGTCTATCTACCACTGAGAACAGTGCTTGGCACATAGAAAATGCCCAATAGATAGTTGTTGAATGAGTGAAAGGAAAAGAAAATTATCAGGTGAAACTCTAACACCAGTCCTCCTCAGATCCTACCTTGCATCTCTGGCCCCAAAGGGAGACCAGGGAGAAGTGCATGGAAGGTGAGGTTCCCGCTTTCTTCCAGGTGGTGAACTTCACCTGCCAGGTGCGCTCCAAGCACACACAGACCATCCTGCTTTCCAATCGCACCAACCAGACCTGGAATCTGCACCCCATCTTCGAGGGTGAGCATTGGGAGGGGCCCGAGTTCATCACCCTGGAGGCCCATCAGCAGAACAAGCCCTATGAGATCACCTACAAGCCACGAACAATGAATGTGGAAAATCGAAAGCATCAGGTAGGTTGAGGCCTCCCTGTGAGTTCCCTGGCATAGTTGAAGGGCAGCAGCTGTACGAGAGTGGCTAGAAGACAAAGTCTCAGCTCAGAGAATGTTGAATTGGGGGAGCCTGCAGATCACAGTGGAACAGTGGGGAAGTACGCAGATTATCAAGTGGAAAGCTCCCATTTTGGTCCGTATGTTTTCATATAGGGGAGATTGTCTTGGAGCCAGGGCTGTGATCTGAAATGGAGTCCTGCACCAAGCATCAAGCAATTAGTAGTTAGCTTAACTGCACGAATAACATTATGGCGACTGTAATAAAAATCTAAAAAGAGAAGAAGCCCATAAAAATGAAACATTCTATTTCTTTTTTCACTCTCAGTATTTATACAGATACAGCCATAGCTGTCATTATAGCATAGCCAATTTTGCATTGTTTTTTTATTTTCACTTTACATTATACCATGAGCATTTTTCTTCCTAATCATATAATAGTCTTCACAATAACCATTTTTAATGTCTGCTTAGTGTTCATTGAATGGGAGTGCCACAATTTATCTAATATCCCCCTGTTGCTGAATGTTTAATTTACCTCCAGATTTTCATCAATATTTTAAGTGGTTCTACAGTAAATATATACATACATGTATCTTTTTCCTTGGAGGGATTTTTCTTCACTAAGTTCGCTGGAGTGGTATTCCTGGTCCAAATACATATGTGCATTTTTATGACCCTTGAAATATATTGCAAGTTGCTTTCCAAAAGTGATCTGTTTATTTGCAGAACTCCACTAATCCTGTGTCACCACCATGATGATAGAATCTAATAAAGGGCCCTCTGTGCCATTCTCATCACATTTCTTCTTCCCTTTAGGGGACCCTCTTCTTTCCCCTTCCAGATGGGACTGGCTGGCTGTATTCTCTGCATGGGACTTCTGAGCTCCCCAAAGCTGTGGCCAATATCTACCGTGAAGTGCCATGTAAGACACCCTACACTGAGCTCCTGCCAATCACCAACTGGCTGAACAAGCCCCAGAGGTCTGTGAATAAGGAAAGGGATCTGGAGCAGGGGACTGGGAATGGAGGGAGGACTTCCACTCTCTGGCCTGGTCCCTTCCCTGGTTGGGACCTCTAGAGGGCATTGCGGAGGTCAGAGGGGTTCAAGGAGTGAGAGACATAGTTCCCTGGTGTGGCCAGGCGTAGCCTGAACTCTAAGCTTCCAGAGAGATTCTTCTGTTCAGTGTGGTCTATGTATTAACTGTTCAGTTGTAGCTTCCCTGGAACAATGCTTGGCACAAAATACGTGCTCAATCAATATTAGCTGTTAATATTATTATTATAAATTACGATAATCATCATTGGTATTATTGAGTGCTCTGTCTTATCATCTCAGCTGCTAGCTAGAGAAAGCTGTCCCTTGGATCTTGTACTTGCAGCAGGAGTAAAGTAGAATGTAAGGACTGGTGGAACTTAAGGCCAACCAGCCTGGTCCCCTTTCATTTACACAGAAGGAACCAAAGGCTGGGAGAAGAGACGTAATTTGCCAAACACCACCTGCTTAGCATAATGGATGGAGGTCCAGACCTGACTTTGAATCCCAGTTCTGCCAGTTAATAGTCATGTTACCTCTGCACATTATCTTACTTCTCTTGGCTTCTATTTCCTCATTAGTAAAATGGGGATGGTAGTGATATGTACTTCCTTGTAGTCACTACAAGAATTAAATGCCTGTAACACATGCAAAGCACATAATCGGTGGTGAAGAAATAATAGTTACTGTTATGGTTGGTGACCAAGTGAAGACTAGAACCCTGGACCCACACACTTTCCATGAAATGAAGGGTAAAGAACACTTTTACATCTCTTCTTTGGGCAAATGGTCTCGTTTTCTGTATCCTTTCTCCATGTATTCCTGTGTTCCCCAGATTCCGGGTCATTGTGGAAATGACAAAACCAGAGAAGACGGACCTAAGCGTCACCCTAAAGGGCCTTGATTACATTGATGTACTGTCTGCCTCAAAGAAAGACTACAAGTTGAACTTCTTTTCCTACAAGGAGGGACTGTATGCTGCAAAGGTACGACATGTCAAAGATACTGCCTACCCTGGGGCCCTGAAGGTTTGACCCTGAGCCTGGCAATCTGGTGTTAGGGAGTTGAGATGTCCCCCCAGCAAGCCTTTGCTGAGCGACTTCAGACATCTTGTCCTACTGGACTAGCCAGACTGACCTGGCAGGACTCCCAGTTTCTTTAAGATGAGCCCAGCTTGCAGGCCATCCACCCATCATGTAAGCCCATGACAAGCCTTCAGGGCAAAAGAATCATGAAAACCCTTAGGCATTTGGGTCTTAAAAGCTTGCAAGTGGCCATCCAAGGCGTCACAACTGGTCTCTATTCACCTGGAGCAACACAGGAAGAGAGTCAGGAATAGGAGGAGGCTATGGAATGTGTGGCTAATTGCCTCCATAAACAACTGCCTCCTTTGCCCTGGGACCAGAAGAACTAGGTGGCATCCAGGTACCATTTTGATCAAACATTTTGATCAAAGATTCCGTAGAAGAATCCTGATCAAAACGGGGAAAATGCAGAACAGAATTTCAAGTTCTCATGGATGCCAGACATCCTGGAGCCATGAAGGTTGGATAAACCCCTGGAACTATTGCCCTGAGATAATCTTTGAACCTTAAACCAAAAATATCCCCTGAAGTCATCTTAAAACCAAATAATAGTTCAGCTTAACTAGCAAAAAAATGTCTGCCTTGAGCATTATGCTCTTTTAAGAACTATCTATATGGGATCAAATTGACAACAGCCACTCAAAAGATTAGACAGAAACCCTAGGGGGCAGAGAGTTTATGTTAATGGGGGAGAAACAACTCAGAAATGGAGGGTGAAAATGGTTACACAACTCAAAGAATGTAATCAATGTTACTAAATGGTACGTGTAGAAACTGTTGAATTGGTGTATGTTTTGCTGTGTATATTCTCAACAACAACAAAATAAATAAAATTATTAAAAAAAAAAAAAAAAAGAAAACCTTTAGACATTAGGTAACCCTGGAGCAGCAAACACCAGACCACAACACAGGATCCCATTTTCTGAGTGCTTACACAGCATCAGCCATCATGCTGAGCACTTGAGACACACAGCTAGTAATGTCCGAGGGTAGAAGATGGAGCTGAGTATCCCCAGGCTTTGGCACATGAGGATAAAGAAATGTAAAGAATGAAAGGAAATAACAAGTGATGTCAAGTATGTAGCTGGGAATGTAAAGTAGCGCAGCCACTGTGGAAAACAGTTTGGCAGTTCCTCAAAAAGTTAGCCATACAAACATACAATTACCATATGGCCCAGGCCGTGCTAACAGGTAGAAGGGTCTCTGTAAATGTGCAGAGGACACTCAGCTAACCCCTCTGCTCTGGCCTGATTCCTCCGCTCTCCCTGCGAATTCAGGTGATCTTCCGAAACGAAGTGACCAACGAGTTCTTACACTACACAGTGAGTTTCAGGGTCATCCCTTCAGGCATCATCAAAACCATCGAGATGGTGAGCGTGGTCCGGCAGAGTGCATCAGCCGCCATCAAGCTGGAGAACCCTCTGCCCTACTCGGTGACCTTCTCCACAGAATGCAGGGTGCCCGAAATCAGCCTGCCCTCCCAGTTTTCGGTGCCAGCTAACTGCGAGGTACAACCCTGGCTTCCTGGGTCCCTTGTATGTGTGACAGGGGTTTCTCTCCATAGGACCTCTGGATCCATGTTCTGCATCCTCTGAGGTTGGGCCAGCCCTAGTGGTGGTCAGGAAGGCAGGGGACCATCACAGCATGTCCTCTTCTTTCCTCTTCTGCCAAAGTCCTCACACAAACTAGGGGGACATAAGAAGCTTGGTTCAGGCAGGGAAAATGGACTTCTCTGTTATGAACCTTGTTTTCTATTATTTGCTTGTTTGCCTTAATCAAACTGAAAATATTTTGGTTTTGCTAATTATAAAAGTAGCATAGAATATATGTTGTGAAAAGGAAAGCAAGATACATAATAATGTGTCAAGTGTATACAACACACACACATGTATATCTGCTTAGTTATGTACAGATAGTTTCAGGAAGGGTACACAAGAAACCTTTGACAGTGGCTGGGGGAACATGGCCTGGAATTTCAGACTGTAGGGAGATAAATTCTCTTTTTCTTTTTTTCATTTGTTTATCATTCCAAACTGTCACTCACCGGAGTAGTGATTCCATCAAAATCTCTTCTATTTCTCCAACTTCAGCCCATCTGGCTTGTTTCCCTCACTCCCACTCTAGCTTTTCCTTCACCTTCTCAATCTGGATTCCATTTTGTTCTTCGGAGAGTCTCCATGCCCTTTGTTTTACTTTATATTTTTCATTGTGAACTATAAACTCTATACAGGAAAGTATAGATAATATATGTGTGCCTTTATATACATGAATATTAAAACATGCACATTTCAAGCAAGTAATTATGAAATACAAGATTGCCACCACCCAGGAACCCGTCAGTTGTGTGCTCTTCCCCAATCACAGCACCCTCCCTCCCTCACTCTAAAAATTACCACTGTATTTTCCTGATAATCATTTCTTGCTTTTTAAACAATATAGTTTAGATTTACCTGTTCGAACTTTCTGTGAAAGAAATCATATTGTATGCATTCTTTAAAGTCCTATTTCTTTTACCCAGTAATACGATTGTGAGAGTCATTCCACGATGTTGCACATAGCTGAGGCTCACTCATCTTCACTGCTGTCTAATATTCTGTCAGTGTGGTAATTGTTTGGTTTTTCTAATATTAAACCAACTTTGCATTCATGGAATAAACTCAACTTAGTCATGTTTTATTCTCTTACTTTACACATTGCTAGATTCAGTGGGACAACATTTTTATCAGGAGTTTTGTATCTATGTTCAGAGAGAAGAATGGCATCCAATATTTCCTTCTCTCATTACCCTTGCTGGATTTTAGTATCAGTGTTGCACTAGCTGGAGTGGGTTCTGTCTTTTTCTTTTCTCTGGAAGAACTTGTGGAAGACTAGAATTCTTTCAACCTTGATGGTCTAATTGAACTTGCAAGTAAAGTTTTGTGATCCTGAAATTTTATTAAGGGTGATTTATGACTATTGATTTGATTTCTTTAATAGTTCAGGACTATGTAGGTTTTCTATACCTTCTTGGGTTTGTTTTTGTAAGTTATATTTGCTTATACATTTGTCCATTTAATCTACATTTTTATACTGTATTCTTTTCTGTGAAACGTCTGCAATGACTTAGTGATATCTTCTTTTTATTCTATTTTTTCAATAATAAGAACTAGTTATTTTAAAAAATAATACCTATACATGGTAAAAACAAAATTTTAATTATACAGAAGTGTATGAAATAGAAAACAAAAGTTCCCCACAATCCTATTTCCCCCACCCTAGATAACTACTGGTCACAGTTTGGTATATATCCTTGTAGTCTCATTTCTGTACGTATATAGGTGTATTCTTCTCCACAAAAAGAAGCTACTTTATATACTTTCCTGAACCTCCTTTTTTCCACTTATGATATCATCAACACATTCATTTCAATGCTTATAGCTCTACCTCATCCTTTTTAATGACTACATAATATCCCACTGAAGTGGGTAAACTATAATTTACTTTACCAACCTCCTGCTCCTGGGTCTTTGAATGGTTTCCCATGTTTTGCTATTATAAGCAATACTCTTTGGTTTGATTTTGCTATCGATAATGATAGAGGAAGGACAAAGCCTCTCCCAAATGAAGGCAGAGACCAGGAAGCTGGTCTGAGATTGGCTGTGAGCGAGAAGGAGCTGCCTGACATCCATCCTTCCTGCTGACAGCACCCCAAACCCCATCCCCATAAGTGTGCTTCTCAGGGGAGGCACTTTTTTTTGTTGTTGTTGACTTTTTTATTATTTCTTTTTTTAAATTTTTTTCCCATACAGAACTTTATACATACATTGTTAAGTGACTCTAATTGCTCTCCCCATACTGTGACAGCACACTCCTCCTTTCCACCCGATTCCCCGTGTCCATTCAACCAGCTCCTAACCCTCTCCGCTTTCCATCTCACCTCCAGACAGAAGCTGCCCAGTTAGTCCCTTGTATCTACTTGAGCTAAGAGGCACACTCCTCATGAGTATCGCTTTATGTCCCACAGTTCAGTCCAATCCGTGTCTGAAGAGTTGGCCTCAGAAATTGTTTTAGTTCTGGGCTGATAGAGAATCCAGGGGCCATGCCTTCCAGGGTTCCTTCAGTCTCAGTCAGACTATCAAGTCTGGTCTTCTTACTAGAATTTGAGTTCTGCACCCCACCTTTCTCCTGCTCCATCCAGGACTCTCTGTTGTGTTCCCTGTCAGGGCTGTCATTGGTGGTAGCCGGGCACCATCTAGTTCTTCTGGTCTCAGGCTGATGAAGTCTCTGGTTTATGTGGCCCTTTCTGTCTCTTGGGCTACTACTTTCCTTGTGTCTTTGGTATTCTTCATTCTCAGGAGAGGAACTTGAGTACCTATTTTTAGATTCAGAAAATTCCAGATATAGAAACACATGGGCCAGAGAAAAACAAAGGGCTATAGAGGAGGGAAGCTGGATCTGATTTGACAGAGGGGCCCCAGGCTCAAGATCAGTGTGAGCATTTGCTTGTGAAGTACCATTTCTGCCACCACCCTGCTATGAGGCCTCGGGCAGGGGCCAGGACACTGGGCTGCCAAGGATGGATTGGACTCTTAGCATCACAGGAGCTTCTGTCTTTCTTTCAGGGCACATTCTCATTTGAGTTCCAGCCCCTGAAAGCTGGAGAAACCTTCGGGAGACTATCTTTGCACAACAGTGAATTGGGTTACTACCTGTATGAGCTCAGTTTGAAAGCCATCCCCGCACTACCTGAAAAGCCCGTCCACTTCCAGACTGTTATTGGCAGCAGCCAGAGCATCTTTGCCAAGTTCACCAATTATACCCGGCAGAAGACAGAGTACCTCTGCAGGGTGAGCAGCCCTTGCCCCACCCTCTGCCCTTCTCTTGCCAGGAGTCTGGGCTCAAAAATAATGGGAGGAAGACATAGAGGGTGCAGGAATCTGAAACTCAGCGGGAGTCAGGTGCTTGTCATAGTGCCCACCACCTTGAAGGCCTGAATTTAGCCTGGAAACTCCCAGCTGGAAACAAATCATTCCAGGTCTGGGTCCTTCCTTTACTGACTTTCTAGCTTAACAAGCTAGAAGGGAAATGTTCTGCTTCCCACAGCATGCTCAGTAGTTACTAACGGGAGTAGTGTAGATCAGTGTCTGTGAGTAGAGGCTAAGGAATAGAACAAGCCTCTCCTTGAATCCTGGCTTCATAACTTACTCATTGTGTGAATAATTTACTTAAGCTTTCTAGGCTCGTCTTTAAATGGAGGTAATACTCCTGACCTCCTAGGATTGCTGAGAGGATTTTTTAAATGCACATAAAACAGTTTTCATAGTCCCTGACCCATAGTAAGTGCTCCATATATATTAGCTGTTAGATCAGTTGGAATACAGATTTTACTACTGAAAAAGAAACCCAAAATAACAACAAAATAGAAGTTTATTCCTCTCTCAGATAACAATCTGGGCATAAGCAGTTTGGGGAAAGAGGAGGAAGTGGCACACATCACTGTCACTCAGTCCACTGAACAAAACTTCTTTACCAGACCACATCGAATGTCCCAGCAGGGTTCTCTAGAGAAACATAACCAGTGATAGACTACATGTACAGCACCATCCCAAATGTTTCCAGCCACGGTTCCAGGAAGAAAGACTCTGGAGGGGCTTGCACTGCAAGTAAATGCTCCAACATTAAAGTGACACCTTTCACTTCTGCTCACAACTTATTGTTCAGAACTAGTCCCAGCCAGGCACCAGAAGCCAGAAAGTTCCATCTTGCATGTGCATGCAAGGAAAGTAGAACCAGATGTGGGGGAGCAGCACCAACTGCCCCACCAACATAATCTCGCTGTGTGTCCTTGGGCAAGTAATTTAACATCTGTGTGCCTCAGTTTCTTCATAGTAAAATAGGGATAATAAGTATCAGTACCTACTCTTCAAGGTACTTACAAGGACACACTTTTATAACCTGTCCAGCCTCATGCGAGCGTAACTGGCTTGATGTCCATGAGCAGAGGGTTGGGGCGGACTTGAGTTCCTAGTTTATATGCTCTTCAGGATGCTGTGTGAGCCGAGTGCACTTGTTACCTTTACAGACCGACTGTCCAGACTTCCACACAGAAAGAGTCATTAACGCAGCCCCAGGAGCCCAGGGAGGCACCGAGGTCAGCGTGGAAGTCATCTTTGAGCCCAGCCACCTGGGTGAGACCAGGGGCACCCTGATCCTGTCGTCACTCATAGGCGGGGAGTATATCATACCCCTCTTTGGAATGTCTCTACCCCCCAAGCCCCAGGGGCCCTTTCTGGTTCGAGCCGGCTACAGCATCATCATCCCCTTCAAGAATGTTTTCTACCGTACGGTGACCTTCTCCATCATTGTGGAGAACCCGGCCTTCACCATCCGCGCTGGAGACTCTGTACGGCCCAAGAAGATCAACAACATCACAGTCTACTTTGAAGGAAACCCCTCGGGCAGCAAAACACCCATCACCAGCAAGCTGATTGTGTCCTGCCCTCCTGGGGAAGGCAGTGAAACAGGAATTAAGTGGGTGTACTATCTGAAGGGGATCACCCCTTAGAGGTTACCAGGGTCAGTTGCATCAATAAAAAGCTGTCTCCTCAGCCTTAGTATCTATGTATTGTTCTAGCCTGACAAAAGATAAAGAATAAGAATTTCAAAGGTACTCTTTTATCCTCCTCATTCAATTATAGGTGCCGTTACTTCCATAGTATATGTATTCCAAGTATATATATATTAAACATAGTAGCTGCATACAGCAGACCTGTATTTTAGATAATTGGCTCCTTGTTAGTCCTTGAATTTAACTATTTAACATATCCCCAGAGCTCAGGTATTCTGTAAAAATCCTCATTTTTAACAAGACAATTATCACACTCATGACCTTGTATCAGAGAGCACTTAGCAGTTCATGATCTGGAGCACTGCAGTTTCTTTTTAAAATCCAATGTTTTAAACAGTCTTTAGATGTGACTCTGTGTGTTATTTTATTCTGCTTTCACATAAAAGCCAAATAAGTAACTATTTTCATAATGATTTACAGATAACTTTAGGGCAACCATGGCAGGGACAGGGGCCAAGGAAGCTCCCATGCACTTTTTTCTTGGCTTTTCTGTCAGTCTCTGAATCCCATGTCTGTTCCTGCTGATGGCCAGGTTCTGGAAAGTCACTAATAGAGATCCCAACCCCCTGCCCCACTCTAACCCCATGTGCAGCATTCAACTTGTAGAGCAGGGGTTGGTGAGATAGAATCACCTAATCCTGATCCAGAATACCCCTCCCTCAGCAATGATTTATTTGGTCTTGGAGGGGCTGAGCATCGTATTTTTTTCTTTTTTGAAAACTTATGCAGGCGGGTTGAGGGCTAGTGCTACAGATCATACATCTGCCCAGCCACTTGTGCTGCAACTGAGTTGGAATCTCCTTCCAGGGGAAGGACCGTGTCCATATTCAGTATGTTTAAACTGCAACTATCTTGTGTGCACATAAAGGGTGATGATCTATGTCAGTGCCTTTTTCAAGCAGGGAAACTTCACAGGGAAAGTACAATGGAGCCTCCACCTCCACCTCCACCTCCACCTCCACCTCCACCTCCATGGAGCAGTAGGGCACGTGCCTGAGCCCAGAGACGTAGCTCCACAGCCGTCTCTTCCTTGGGTCGTGCTGTATGTGTTAATTGAACCACTTCCCTATTGGCACCACCAAAGTGAGTTTTGAAATAAAGATGATTAAAGACTGGCCGTGGGGTGAATTTGTTTCTGAGACACACACCTATAACTGAGAATCCCCCATCCTTACTCCCTCCTCCCTCCACCCAAAGCCCATGCAGGAGAGAGAGGAACTTCTGATCTAAAGATAGGACAAAGCACTGGTTTGAGCCTTTAGTAAAAAAATGGTTTCTTAGCAACCTAATCCAGAATGTAATTTGAGGAGAAAAGAGTTCCTTCTGGTAAAAACATGTCTTTACTTCTTCAGTTACTAAAACTGTATTATATGATGACTCTTGGGAAATTCAGTTCACCTTTAAGAAAAGCCAAACCAAGACATAGAAGAAACAGATGATATATTATATTAAATATAGGTCCAATGGAAATGAATACACATTGGAGAAATTGCATCAACCATCACCAAAATCCTAGACAGAAACTTGAAAAACATTTGGAAAAGTCCTTGGCAGTGCTACTTGTTATCGAGAAAAGAGGAGGAAACTATTAAGTAACACATTTTTTTAGGCGATGAATTCATATTGGGGACAGTTTTCAGATTGGTGGTGGACCGACGTTTACTCACTGAATTGTTGACAATGATTTTAACAGCTGTGAAAAACCCACCAGTAAAGGGAAAAATATTTTTCAAAGATTTTTCTAGACATAATTCCTTCATGACTTACTGAATTTTGGGTTAGCCTGTGTGTTAGTTTTCTGTGGCTGCATAACAAATTACAACACACATTTATTACATCACAGTTTCTGTGGATCAGGACTCTGAAATGGGTGGAGCTGGGTCTTTGGCTGAGGGTCTTAATAGGCTGAAATCTGTTGTCCCAGCTGCTTCCTCATCCAGCTAGCCTCAGTTTAAGGCATGGCCTCATTAACATAACAAAAGAAGCTATTCCCAAACAGGGTCACATCCACAAGTGCAGGGGCCAGGATTTCAATACGTATTTTGGGGGAACACAATTCAATCTACAACATGCAAATGGAGAGATGCAGCAGAGTTATTTATCATTAGCTTCCAGAGTAGACCAGGGCTTAGGACAGGGGCTAGACCACAGTGGAGCTGGCCTACAGAAAAAAATCAACATGGCAAAGACCTTGATTTGGACTGTTAGCCTTCAGAACTTTGAGCAAATAAACGTCTATTCTTTAATGCCACCTATGTGTGGTATTTTTTGTCAGGACAGCACCAGGTAACTAGGACACTGTACCTTTAGCCATCCTGTGTCCACAAGTTGCTTCCTAAAATTTCACCACGGAGCCTCAATTTCTGCTCCACCAACGAACTCTAGAGGGAAGCTCTGCAGTGGATCCATGTGGCAACCTTCATTTGATTCGGGGCTTCTGCCATCTGTCATCTGATTCAGAAAACAATATTGGAATCATTTACTCCCTCTCCTTGAGCATAGAGAATGTGACCCAGCTGGAGCTGGGCTCACGAGGACACATCAACTGGGCCTTGAGGTATAAATAGGTAAGATAATCTTTGAAAATATCTTTAGGGAAACGTCCACATAAAGCCAATCAAACAGAACACAAAAGACTTTCTACTCGTATCTTTTTCTATTAGCATTTAGTGAATAGAAATTTGTTGGACCAGTGAAGACCCTCCTCACTGTTGTTACTGAAACTTGTACCAATGATTGTAGATTCAAAATGTAGGATCACAATTTCTAGCCAATCTATGAAAAGGTGAGGTTTTCAATGGTTTTGCCCATTTGTAATGTTAATATATACTGATGGCTCTGTAATGGATTCTTGGAGTCTGGCAGACCTGGCTGTGGCAGCACGCTTGTCCATTTTCCCATTCTTGCCTGCTCTGTAATATTCTTTGGGCTTGGAAGACATGGCTTTAGCACCATGCTTGTCCGTTTTCCCTTTTGTCTGTTCTGTGATATTTCTTTGCACTAGGGCAGACATGGCTCTGGCAGCATGGTTGCCGATTTCCTACTTTTGCCCTTTTGAAGATATGCTGAATAAAACTTTCTTTTTGCTTTACTAAACTTTGTTATGTTTTTTCCCCTACAACACATGTAGCCCTTCTAGGTATCAGACCATGGTCAGTCAGCACACCTCGATTCCCAAGTAGCGTGGTGACAACCACTGTTACTACCTGAGGTTTTAGGTGGTATAGACAAGTAGCACCATTTCATAATTGAGAACTTTTTCTAATGTGCCTTAAAACATATAACTAGCTATTCAAACCCGTGATTTTAAGGCAGAAGCAAGGCTAAAGTAAGAATTTAACATTTTTTTTAAGTGAGTTGATTTCAGAAAAATATTAAATAACAGAAAAGCGGCTACGAGGCGGCGAAAATCATGATGGCGTTACTCCATTTTGGGAACACTGGCATATACGATAATTGACTGGCAACTAAGTACTTAATGAATGAAAGATTTCGGTACGTATTGAATACATTATGCTAAGCGTGCCAAGCTCTAAAAGCCTCACTCTCCTAAAACATCTACAAAAGGCCCACCACATTGACAGCCGCAGAGCGTGACACACGCCGTAAAGCATGTTTCACGACGCACCAAGGCTACCGGGGCGGGGAGGGGGCGAGTGTGAGTAGAGGGGGTGGAGCTTTGGGGGAGCGTGGCCAACCCACCTGCGGCCAGCGTGTGGGGCGCGGCTGGCAGGGGGCGGGTCCTCGCAGCGGAAGGCGGAAGCTGCTTTACGGTCATGTGATACGAGTAACATGGCCGCAGTCCCATGAGGAGGGAAGGTGTCGGGCGGGAACGAGTCGCGTGAGCCGTTAGGCGGCGGGGAGCAGGTGTGCAGGGGTGGGGTTCGGGCTCGGGTTCTGAGGCGGCGCTTAGCGGCAAGAAGAAGCAGGAGGGCCCGGGGCGGCGTGGCCCATGAGCCGGTGCTGCGGGCAGCGCGGAGCCGGAGACTCCTCTGGCCAAGGTGCTGCCCGGGCCGCCGCCGGCTGAGGAGTCGCGGGGCTGCGCGGCACGCCCCGACCTGCTACCATGAACCCCGAGAAGGACTTCGCGCCACTTACCCCCAACATCGTGCGCGCCCTCAATGACAAGCTGTACGAAAAGCGGAAGGTGGCAGCGCTGGAGATCGAGAAGTAAGAGCCACTGGTACCCTGTGCCAGGCATGGGGAGCGGGGCCGGGATCCTGCCGTGGCTGTGCAGCCCCCTCGCTGCTTTCCATACGCTTTCCTAGCCAATGTTGCTTTTCCTTTATGGCTTTTCCAGGTTTCCGGCAGTTAGCACACTGCTTAAGAGCAGATTTGGAGTCACATCTGGATTCGAGTCCCAGCTTTGCTTCTGACTGGCTGTGTGACTTGAGCAAAGTTTTTTAACCTCCTGATGCCCAAAAGGCTCTTGTGACAATGAAATGATTTAATATGCGTGTAGTGTTTAATTAGCACAGTACCTGGTACTAGTGGTGTCCATCAAACTAGCAAATCACAGAGCAACCTCTGTGAAGGCAGAGATGTCGGAGGCGTGAGAATTTATTAGTGATGTAGACCTGCCTGGTATTTTATCCAGTTATGAGAATTGAAAAGGGACTGTTACGTGACCAAATGGAGAAGTCACTTAAAATCTTCCCGATCTCATGACTCAGAAGGTTTTATTTCTGTAACATCACCTTTCCCTACAAGTGGAAGTGGAAATAATCTGACCTTTCTTGCTTCTGCAATTTTATTGCATGTATGTGTTACCGTGATCTAACATTTTACTTTATTTCCTGACGCAGAAAACGGTGCTTAACAGGGAATGCTTTATTAAGATTTTAGTATTGTTATTATTTTACTTATGTATTTTTTGCCAGCCAAATAAATCTTAGTTATAAAGTCGGATGGATGAGTGATTTCAGTCCTCCAGAAGAATAAAAAGAAGCAGTCTGTGTAGCTAGAAGAGTCAGGATGTATGGATTCTAGTTCTCCCCTGTCCAGTAGGGTAGCCACTGACAATGTGTGGCTGTTTAAGTTATTAAAGGTTAAATAAGATATAAAAATTCAGTACCACTAACCATATTTCAAGTGTGCAACGTATGCATGTGGATGTTGTTGTTGTTCGTTGCTATTGAGTTAGCTCCAACTCATGGCACCCTTATGTATAACAGGACAAAACACTGAATGGTCCTGCACCATCTTCAAGATTGTTGGTATGTTTGAGTGCATTGTTGTGACTATAGTGTCAGTCCATACCATTAAGGTTTTCCCTCGTTTTCGCTGACCCTCTACATTACCAAACATGATGTCATTTTCTAGCAATTGGTCTTTTCTGATGACATGTCCAAAATAAGCGAGTAAAGGCCTCGCCATGAAGTCTCACCATCTTTACTTCTAAGGAGCATTCTGGTTGTATTTATTCATTCTTTTGGAAGTCCATAGTGTATTTGGCATTCTTTGCTAACCTCACAGTTTGAACGCATCAATTCTCTGTCTTCCTTTTTCATTATCCAACTTTTGCATGCATATGAGATGATTGAAAAGAGTATGGCGTAGGCCAGATGCATCTGAGTCATCAAAGTGACATTTTGTTTTTTAAAACTTTGAAGAGATCATTTGCAGCAGATTTTCCCAGTGCTGCTTCCATGGACTTTAATTGTTGATCTGAGTAAAATGAAATCATTGACAACTTCAGTTTCTTCTCCATTTATCACGATGTTGTTTTTCTGTCTTCGTTTGAGGATTTTCGTTTTCTTCACGTTCAGGTGTGAATCCATACTGGAGTAGTCTTTGACTAGATCAGTAAGTGCTTCAAGTTGTCTTCACTTTCAGCAAGCAAGGCTGTGTCATCTGTGTATCACAGGTTGTTAGTGAGTGTTCCTCAAATCCTGATGTCTCGTTCTTCTTAAGATTGTTTGTTTCGCATATAGATTGAATAAGTAAGGTAAAAGGATACAACCCTGCTGCATACTTTTTCCAATTTTGAGCCACACAGTACCCCTTGTTCTGTTCGAATAACTGCCTCTTGTTCCACATACAGGAGCAAGAGCACAATTAAGTGTTAGTTAGAACATGTCCATCATTACAGAAAGTACTCTTGGACAGCACTAATCTAGTCCGTGTTGTGATACTTGTTCTTTGACCTTGGGCAAATCCTTAACTCAGAGTTTCTTAAGCTTAGCGATGTTGACATTTAGGACACATTTACAGTTGGAAACAATTCTTCATTGTGGTGCGCTGTCCTATGCATTGTAGGAATTTTAGCAGGATCCCTGACCCCTACCACTCCATCAGTTGTGACAATCAAACCACTGCTTTAACTCTTTGGGTTTTAGTTTACTCCTAAACAAAGGGTTTGAACTTTACTAAGAGAATCTCTGAAGTCCCCTCCCATTCAGCTCCAACAATTCAGTATGTCCCAAACCATCCAGCTTCTTCTGTCCTCCGACACCACTTTCTTGACTGCTTCCATTTCATACAGCTTCTTGCTTGTATCGTGGCTCACACTGATACTAGCAAGTCTTAATGAAAAGTATTGCCACACTGAGTAGAGGGACCCAGAGATGGCTTATACACATGGCTCCATGTCCATGGGTTTTATTGGTTTTGAAGCTGCACTGACACTCAGTTTTGTCCGTCGCCCACTCCGCTTCTTAAGAATATCTGGTTTTATCATAGCTTGCATCGTCTGTGGAGTCCTTGAATAGAGGTATTCCTCTCAGCATTGTTGTCGCTTCTGGCTCAGCCTTTGTAAGTGCTCTTACTCTGCAGGCTGTTCCATTAGGTTTTTGTCTTTAATGGGGTTCGTTTTGTATTTCTCATTGCACTTGATTTGTGGAATTCAGAGAAACTCCCAAGACCTTGGAGTATGTGTACCAGAAGAGCACAGACTTTATATATCTTGCTTTACATATCCTCAGCACTTAGCACAGTGCCTGGTGGCATTTGACAGTGAGTGCTGGATGAATGAATGACTATACAGTTTTGATAGGGAAATAACACTGTAGTTTAAGGAGCTGCTACTCAAAGTGTGATCCACAGACCTGCAGCATACGCATCACCTGAGCTTGTTAGAAAAATTTTCCCAGGCCCCACCACAGACCTAAGAAATTAGAATCTGCATTTTAACAAGATCCCGAGTGATTCTTGCGCATGTTAAAGTCTGAGAAGCACTGGCCTAGAAAACGCTCAGATCAGTGTCCAGCCTTCTGCAGCCATGTTTGGAATGAGGAGTGCTCAGTTGGACATTTTCCTCTGAATATACGTTTCATAAGTTGCTCAGGGACAGGAACCAACTTATTTATCTGTGCTTTACCAGCAGTTTGCATGTCTAAGCACATTCTATGTGTACAAGACACAGAAAGTGCTTAGATGCTCGAATATGTTCTTCACTGGGCATGGTTAGAGGGTCCTGCAACCACAACACAGACTGCTGACCTCATATAGACTGCAGACACCCCAGAGAAGAAAAGGCAGAATCCTGGCAGTTATCTGTATAGTAAGGAGCCCTGGTGGAACAATAGTTAAGTGCTTAGCTGCTAACTGAAAGATCAGTGGTTCCATCTTTCTGCAGGAGAAAGATGTGGCAGTCTGCTTACGTAAAGATTACAGCCTTGGAAACCCTTTGGGGCAGTTCTGCTCTGTCACATGGGGTCGCAATGCGTCGGAATGGACTTGACTGCATTCGACAACAACGTCTGTATAGTGTACATGAGTCAGCGCACATGCTCCAGAATGAAAGTGCTTAGTCCTGTTCTGAGGTGAGTGACCTGTGGCCCCTGCTAGGTTTCACTGTTGCTTAAGAGGCTGCATATACTAGTGGTTAAGAACAGGCTCAGGAGCCAGACAGCCTGCATTCAAGTTCCATTTATGAGCTAGATGATTCTGGACCAGCTAATTAACCTCTCTTTACCTCACTTTCCTCTCTGTAAAATGGGGATGATAATAGTACCCACAGGGTTGCTTGATTATTTGAGCTAATGTTGGAAAGTGCCTCATGTAGTATTGGGCACGTTGTAAACATTATATAGCTGTAAGTTCTCAGCATTGGTTTTGTCACTGTTTGGGTGGGCAGAACAATGGCATCCAGAGATGTCCACATCCTAATCCCCGGAGCCAGTGATTATGTTACATTACATGGCAATGGGGAATTAACGGAGCAGAGGAAATTAAGGTTGCTAATAAGCTGATCTTAAAATAGGGAGATTATCCTGGATTATCCAGAATGGGCCCAATGTAATCACATGAGTCCTTACATGTGAGAGGGGGAGGCAGGAGAGTCAATGTTAGAGTGATGTCATGTGAGAAAGACTTGGCTGGCTGTTGCTGGCTTTGAAGATGGAAGGGGGGCACAAGCCAAGGAATCTGGGCAGCCTCTAGAAGATGGCAAGGAAGTGAATTGTCCCCTGGACCCTCCAGAAAGGAACACAGCCCTGCCCCCACCTTGATTTTAGCCCAGGGAGACCCATTTTGGACTTCTGACCTCCAGAACTGTAAGATAGTAAATTTGTGTTGTTTTAAGTTTGTGGTAAGTTGTGAAAAATTGACCCACCTCTGTATTGTCATTGTTTCTAAATCTGTGCCCCTGCTAGACTGTGAGCTCCTGAAAGCAGGTTCAAGCTTTATTCTTCATGTCTTCTGTGCTTCCCAGACATGGAACGTGTCAGTAGAAGGCTGAGGGAACAGCTGTCCACTGAGTTTGCCCTTTGCCTTCCCAGACCAAGTCTAGGGCCACAGCTGCTTTGTCAGCCTGGACCCAGCAGTCCTGGTAAGATTTTATTAGGGGTCGCTTAAAGAGAAGCTCTAGAGAAAGAGATACATATTCAGAAGGCAGAGACTGAGAAGGGTTTGGTTTGTGTTTTCTAAGGAGGTGGAGGTCTCAGCCTTTCCTGGCTCAGTCAGGTTCCTTAGCTGATTTGTCTGCCTCATTGGAGTATAAGGGAAGGGAAGAGGGTGAGGTGGAGAGATCTCGGGTGTGCTTTGAGCTTTTCTCGAAAGCCCCAGCTAAAAGCAGATTGTGATCACAGTGGAACTTGGAAGTGCGCAGGTGTAAAGCTCTTGTTTGGAGGAGGAGGACAGAGAAGCTTCCCATCACTTGGCCCATCGTACGCTCCTCATCTCATTAGCTGGCACCGCTACCCTATGAGTAAGGTGATGTTATCCCCATTTCACAGATGAGAAACAGAGACTCCCAGAGGTTAAGTAATCTCACCCGAGGTTTCACAGCTAGACCACCACCATCACCAGTTGCTCTTGAGTTGATTCTGACTCATGACAACTCCGTGGGTATCAGAGTAGAACTGTGCTCCAGAGGGTTTTCAGTGCTGATTTTTCAGAAGTAGATCACCAGGCCATTCTTCTGAGGTGCCTCTGGGGGAACTCGACCCTCCAACCTTTCAGTTAACAGCCAAGTACATTAACCATTTGCGCTACCCAGGGACTCAGGTTCATCTGTCTCAAACGGCTTTTCCTACTACAGTGAATGAGTTCCCCTACCAAAAAAAGGTACATGTACTGTATAGTAAAATAAATTTTACACTTGATTTCCATGGTTGTTTTAGCTGCCGCTTTCTGGAGTTTTCCAGAGACCATATGTCTTCAGGTGACAGGGCCAGTAATGCATATAGTGTTCCCTTGAGGGATTAAAACCTGAGATAAGAGAGTGTTTTATCTGCATGGCAGGCCTCTCAGATACTACAAACGCAAGAGGCAGATGCTTGGCTCATTGAAGGGCCCTAATCTCAAGACCACTAATGTGGTGTTAAGTGGCCAGGATCTGGTGGCTAACTGTTGTGAGCCTGTTGTGCACAAGACCTGGAGACTTTTATCTCGCAGCCTCGCTCCGACATTACCACACTAGTTTCTAAAGCCTCAGGTGTTTTGGCTAAGGTTTTAGAATGTCTGTTTCAAGTTTTGTGGGCTCTCTCTTTCAGGGGATATAGGAGCTGATGAAAACGCTCCAACACCCCCAGGCTCTCCTTTCCCAGAGCCCTTAGTCTGCCATGGGGGAGAGATGTCAGCAGGTGCGCTAAACACGGTGAGTGTTCTGCTGTGGTACCATGCCAGGTGCTGGAGGCAGGGCCACCTCTGTCTCACTGCTGGCTGGGATGCCCTTGGTGGTGATGAGGAATGGGCCCAGGGCCAAGCCTCTAGTGTTCCTGAGCTTTGAGTTTTAAAAGCCAGCAAGTGTAGGTGGCCTGCAAGAAGGCCCAGGCCGTACCGTCGGAGAGAACTGAAGCCCAAGAGTGGGCATGTGGGACAGGAGCTCCTGATTTAACGTGTTAGTGTCGCCGGGCTGGGGGGTGGGGTGGGCAGGGTCCCTGGATCTCTGTGATCAGATAAATGATCACTGTCAAGTTTATGTGGCTCTTTGGAGGCTCCCACTTCTTTTGGGAGAGAAGATTGATTACCCAGTGGCTTGAAGCACTTTTTGAGGTGTGGGTCAGAATTCTATCCAGCTCTGCTACTTACAGGCAGTGGGCCTGTCAGCAGATTGCTTAACCCACAGACCTGTTTGGTTTGGCTTCTTTAAATTGAGAAACTTTACAGAGGAATTCGAGTTTCTGGCTTCTCTTAAGAAATTGGAAACTGTGGTGGTTCCATGGGGCCCACATTCCCATATAGTGGATCACGGGGGCAAAAAACCTCCCTCCCCTGTAACCAGGACACATGCTCCCCAGTTTGCTCCCTGTGTTGGCAAATTCACCACAGCCTGTGTTACCACCCTTGGCCTTGTCACTTATGTCTCCAGCCTGGCCCCAGTAAGCGTTTGAGTTTGTAACCTCCGGTTTAACCTTTTTGTGCCACAGTTTTCTCATCTTAAAAAAACTGCTAATATTGCAGCTGTGAGAATTAAGTAAAAAAAAATGTATGAAAACACACAGCTGACACTTAATGGTGGGAGACTGAAAGCTTTCCCCCTAAGACCAGAACAAACCACTTCTTTCCAACATTGTACTAGAGGTTCTAGCCATGACAGTTAGTCTTTCCACCTTTCCAGTTTGGAAAAAAAGAGGTAAAACTATCTCTCTTTGCAGATGACATGATCTTGTATACAGAAAATCCTAAAGAATCTACAAACTATTAGAGCTAATAAACAAGTTCAGCAAGGATGGTGGATGGGTAAAGAAAATGTGGTTCATCCATATAATGGAATATTAATTCAGACCTAAAAAGGAATGAATACATGCTCAACATGGATGAACCTCAAGAGCGTTACACTAAGTAAAAGAAGCCAGTCACAAAGGACCACATGTTATACGATCCCATTTATATGAAATGTCCAGAATAGACAAATCTGCAAAGACAGAAAGTAGATTAATGGTTACCTTGGGCTGAAACCCTATGGAACAGTTCTACTTTGCAACACGTGGGGTCTCCATGAGTCAAAATCAATCTGTAGCAACTGGTTTAGGGCTGAGGAGTGGCGGTTGGGGGAAAGTGGGGACTAACTTCTAATGGGTACGGGTTTCTATCTTATTAAAAAAAAAAAAAAATGGGTGGAGTGTTTTGGGATAGTGTGAGGTCAGCACTCATTAAGTGGTCACATTGTTATCACCTGAGATGAAAGCATCCATGTTGCTTTGTCTCTGACTTGTTTCTCCCTAACAGTTTTTCTATGGATTCTGTCCAGTGGAGGCTCCAGATATGTTTTGTCAGTTAACTCTTAGGTCATTTCAGGAGGTATTTGGCCACTTCTCAGAGGCATCTATTCAGCTTTCCCAGTTCAGTTATGGGAGCCGAGTGGGCGTGTGGGAACCAGATTACTCGCTTGGCAAAGCAGATGGAGATGTTTACCCAGCTTCACTTTGGGAAATTGCTGCCTAGATATACTGTCTGAATATGGTACACTCACAGCTACTTGAAGTATGGGGATTGGTAACTGGGCTTGGCAGTAAAAAAATTAAAAAAAAAAAAAAAAAAGTGGTCTAAATCCATGTTGAAAGTTTTGTGGCGCTGGAATAAATGTTCGACTTTGGAGTTATCTTTACATCCCTTCTTGGAGCCAGGAGCATAGTGGGTGCTCAGTAAACATTTGTTGAATGAACACAGTCTTGTGTGGCATATATGACTTACACTAACAGTGTGATCTGAGCATATGCAGAGCAGAGCACATTACATGCATTATCTAATTTAATTCTCTGAAAACCATGTAAAGTCATTGTGATTATTAACTCCACCTTATGACTAAGGATGTGTCCTCTCTAGACATGGGTATCTGAGTGCAGTAGCTAAAACCCTGTCACCTGCTGGCTCAGACATTTGGACACCACCAAGCCTTCTCTGTGAACTAAAGAAGACAGACCATCTCATAGGGTTGTTGGAGTTAAATTATAACAGTAAATGTAGAGGGCCTGGTACTCAGTGGACAGTCAACATATGGCAGCTATGATCACTAGACAGGGGGATAGTGTAACATAGCAGTTTAGATTTCAGACCTCGGGGTCAGAAAAAACTAGATTTGATTTCTAGACCCACCACCTATAACGTGTGTGACCTTGGGAATGTTTCTTCACTTCTCGCCATAGAGTTGATTCTGACTCATAGAGACCCCACATGTTGCAGAGTAGAACTGTTCCATAGGGTTTCAGCCCAAGGCTATCGCTAATCTACTTTCTGTCTTTATAGATTTGCAATCTGTAAAATGAGGATACTACTTACTCGGTGGCTTGTTTTACATTTTCAATTAGATAATGCAGGTAAAGCATCCAACACATTGCCTAGTATATTGTTTAACTGCTCAAGAAACAGTTACCTACTTTCTGCATTCACAGTAGAAAAAGGCCAGCTCTAGAGCTTCATTTCACAGTATCTCAAGTACCCACCTCATCTGTATTCCCTGTGTGTGGCAGAGGAATGTTTCCAGGATGTCTGGACACTGAAAGCATGGACAAGTATAGAGAAAGCCACATCTCATTTGGGGGCCTCAGTTCTGCCCAGGGGAATTGTCCTCTGTAATAGGGTATGTCCAGTTTGTAGCTAGAGTTGTTCAGAAAATGAATGGGAGGAACTGTGGTACGGTCAGAGGTGCACGAGCTTTGTAGGTTTTGAGGGTCCAGATCCTCTATGACCTCGGGAGCATGACTTGATTCCGCTGCACCTCTGTTTCACATCTGGAAGATGAGGATAAAAATAACTACTGAAGAAGGTTGTTCTGAGGATTAACCAACCGTGAAATACTTAGCATCAAGTGGGTGCTTAGCATACAGTCCACTCACTGGCCCCTGGGTAGAGGCCTCAGGATCCAGCACTGGGCTGTGGTTGTGTTGGTGAGGCGATGGCCCAGGTTCCTTTTGGCTGATGATGATTCCCATGGGGCCCTATCCCGCGTGCCACTCCTTTTCCTGTCAGGGAGGGATAGTTAGCGTGGCAGCGTTTGTGGTTTGCCAGCTTTCCGAGAGCGTTTGTGCCTAAGAACAGAGGCTCTGAGCAGCCTCTAGAGGGCGCTCTGCCAGGCAGGTTCCCAGGACTTTGGAGGGAAGCTGGCAGAAGCAGATTCCCTGGTTGACAGAGCAGTAATGCCTGTGACCTTTAAGTCAGTGGAAGCCCCCAGGTATTTGTGAGCGTGAGAGTTTCTGGGTCAAACATTAACTTCAAAACTGGTTCAGCTTCAGATCCCCCGCCTTTGGCTCCCAACCTGTGATGAAAGTCGAGACAGAAGGGTCTTTTGAAGAGAGACTAGGCCTGGAACTGAGGATGCTTGGATCTTAAATTTCACTTACTCTGCCTCCCCTTGTAGTTACTTTTTCTCTGTCCGCAATTCTACCATGAAGTAAGAGGCCAAGCACTAGTCTGGCTGACAGGGGCATCTGGGGAACAACTAGAGGGGCCGAGAGCACTCTTCCAGCCCCTCCCAGGCTCACTTCAGTTCACATCCTGGCATCTGTGACTTTCCCAGCCACCAGCCACAGTTCTTATGACCTGGGCCTTGCTTATTTTGGGATCCTAGTAATGGTGCCCTTCGTTCCTGCAAATCAGTTAACTAGTTAGTTACTCCAGCTTGAACTATAAGAGTAGAAACTTAGGACCATCCAAATACGATACTGATGAAGCACCCACCACCACTCCCCTCCCTCCGCCCCCGGGCAGTGTGGCCTCTGCCTGTGTTTGCCCGACTCTCCAGGCCTGGGCTGGCATTCAGCTCCGCTGCCTTCCCAGACTCCATCCCCTGGCGGATGTTTACTGATTCCCGACCTACTGTATACAAAGCACTCAACCCGGAGAGGGGGCTGGTAGAGAGATACAGCAGAATGTGGCCCCTGTCCTGTCTCTGTCCTCTAGGACTTTACTGAGGAGCTGTGGAGATCAGAAATTCACCAGTGGGAAGGTAACTGGTGACATCCATAGTGCACTGCTGGCACAGAGTGGCAGGGGCACTAAGTTCCAGAGAGTTCAGAGGTGGCATGGCCACTCCAGGCATGGTCAGGAAGAGGGGGAGTTGGATTTGGGCCAGGTTTTGAAGGCTGGATAGGATGTGGAAGGGAGGGGGAACTTTTCCAGAGGGGTGGGGCCCACACGGCCTGTGGAAGGCATATAGTGAGTGGCGGCCCAGTAAGGAGGCGGGCCTGGCTGGAGTAGAAGGTTCTGCCAGGGGCCAGGCAGTAAGGCTGACAGGGTCCACTGGGCCCTGTTTTTATCACCCTGAGCACCAGATAAGGAGTGTGGGCCTGATCCTTGGGGCCACCTCTTCCTGCCAGTAGCTGGGTTGACCCCCAGGGCCAGGCCCAGTGCCTGCCTGGCTGGTGATGTTGGCGAGAACGTATTCTCACCATTTCTCCAGAGGGAGCATCATTTGTCTGCCAGATGCATGTCTTCCTAGAGGTAAAGAACTTTCTACTTTTTAGTGCAAGGGTGCAGACAGTAGAGACTAGGGTTCCCAGGGCCTCAGAACTTGATGAAATGAGCCTCCATGGGATTGGGTGAGAGGCCTTTCAGCTGGTGTAGCATGAAGGAGAAAGGTGCCGCTGGGCCTGCAGAGAGGGGAGTGCTGAGCTCACACATCCCTCTTTCTCTTCTCCCTTCAGGAGACCCTGCTACTCTTGCCAGCAGTCACCGACCTTAGAGCCCCATTTCTTATACTCATTCACAGTTTGATTGTTTCTTAAGGCTCCATAGTCTTCACAGCTCCCTAAGTGCCATGTGAAGCTACACCACACACCACTGCAGATTTCTGAAGTTTGTGTCACTCACCTGCTCAGAAACCTCCTGTGGATCCTCCCTGCCACCACACTTAGATGCCGGCTCCTTTGCCCAGCATTCGAGGTCCTGCACCACATGACAGGGAGCAGCTTCTCCAGCCCTGTCACGCACTTCTCCTCTGATGTCCTTTGTTTCTGCCAACCCAATGCATTGCTCTTCCTTCCTCTGAGCCTTTGCTCATGCTGTTCTCTCTGTCTGGGCTGCCTCTTAAACACCTCCAGAACAAACACTCATCCTCAGGAGCCCCTCTCAAATGCTGACCCTCACTGCCTTAGGCTGGGTTCTCTAGAGAAGCAAAACCAGTAAAGTGTATAAATATGTATATAGAGAGAGATTATATCAAGGAAACAGCTCACGTGATTGTAGAGGCTAGAACGTCCCAAGTCCATGGATCAGCATAGAGGCCTCTCCCAAGTCACACAGTTGCAGAAGCTGGCAAGCCCAAGATGGGCAGGTCGGAGAGCAGGGCTCCCACCCAGAAGCTGTGCAGATCGACGAATCCCAGGTTCAGCAGATAAGCTTACAGCTCAAGTCCCAAGAACAGGAGATGAGACGACAGGAAGCAGCCACAGGATCCAGAGAGAGCAAAAAGCCAGAATGTCTGCTTATATATGGATGTGGGTCACACCCCCAAGGAGGCTGCCTTTCATCTGATTGGCTACTCAGAGTATATTCAATCATGGGAGTGATTACATATAAAACACGGAGAATCATGGCCCAGCCAAGTTGACACACAATCTTAACCATCACAGTCCACCCCCTGTCAACTTGGCACATGTACACATCTCCCTAAACCATACATAATCTCTGAATAAAGACAATGAGAAAGTCATACTTGCGCCTAACATGATACAGCTAACATGCATACAATCGAAAATGCACCAGCTCCATTTACAGCTTATATTTTATAAGTGAAGGAAACAAAAATACTTGATGCACACATACAAAGTACAAATACTCATAACAATTACAGTCCCTGTTTCTGCAACTGGTCGCGTGGCCATAAATGGTATTTAGAACAACCTTCATCCACCACCCGTTCTATGTTTCCTTTGCCCTCAGCAAGCACCTTGGCTGGTCGTGGTTCTTTGCCTGGTGGGGTGACCCAAACCTTCATTCCCGAAGGGTCTGTGTCGTTAGTAGTCATGTCAGAATTAGGTTGCTGTAGTTTTCCATTGACTTTAATCACAGGGCATGGTAGTACTAAGAGACGCCCCAAGGAATCTCCTGCATTCCAGACATACTTTTCTTTACCTCCATTATGTAATATCAGTCCGATTTCCTCTTGGTAATCAGGATCAATCACACCAGTCAGTATGGTAACTCTCTTCTTTGCCTGTTGAGCCAGAGGCATAAGGAGCCCAAAGTGGCCAGGTGGCATTCTTAACTTCCAGTTCAATGGAATCAGTGATGTGTCTCCAGGTGGGAGCATTCCTCCCTTTGGAACTAAGACCTCTAGGCCTGCAGAGCATAAGGTTGAGGGGACAGGAAGCAAAAATCTCACAAGTGGGTCACTAGGGGTAATAGTGAGTGGTGCCACTCCCATTTCCACCCCTTGATTTGTGGACCCATGAGTCCTGGCTATGGGAGAAACAGCACCATATATTGGACCCTGGTTTAAAGCATATACAGCCTCCTGGAGAACATTGCCCCAACTCTGCAAGGTATTTCCACCTAGCTGGCGCCGTAATTGTGTCTGTAGAAGGCCATTCCATTGTTCTGTCAAGCCAGCTGCTTCAGGATGATGGAAACATGGTAAGACTGGTGAATTCCATGAGCATGGGCCTACTGCCGCACTTCATTCGCTGTGAAGTGAATCCCTTGATCTGAGGCAATGCTGTTTGGGATACCATGACGGTAGATAAGGCATTCTGTAAGTCCACAGACCGTAGTTTTGGTGGAAGCATTGCATGCAGGGAAGGCAAATCCATATCCAGAGTAACTGTCTATTCCAGTAAGGACAAAACGCTGTCCTTTCTATGATGGAAGCGGTCCAATGTAATCAACTTGCGACCAGGTTGCTAGCTGATCACCTCGAGGGATGGTGCCATATTGGGGACTCAGTGTTGGTCTCTCCTGCTGGCAGATTAGGCACTCAGCAGAGGCTGTGGTCATGTCAGCGTTGGTGAGTGGAAGTCCATGCTGCTGGGCCCATGCATAACCTCCATCCCTGCCACCATGGGCACTTTGTTCATGAGCCCATTGAGCAATGGCGGGAGTAGTTGAGAAAAGAGGATGACTGGTTTCCACAGAATGTGTCATCCTATCCACTTGATTGTTAAAATCCTCCTCTGCTGAGGTCACCCTTTGGTGAGCATTCACATGAGACACAAATATTTTCACTTCTTTAGCCCATTCGGAGAGGGCTATCCACATACCTCTTCCCCATAAATCCTTGTCTCCAATTTTCCAGTCATGTTCCTTCCAAGTCCCTGACCACCCAGCCAAACCATTGGCCACAGCCCATGAATCAGTATATAATCGCACATCTGGCCATTTCTCCTTCCAGGCAAAGTGAACAACCAGGTGCACTGCTCGAAGTTCTGCCCATTGAGAGGCTTTCCCTTCATCACTGTCCTTCAGGGAAGTCCCAGAAAGGGGCTGTAGTGCTGCTGCAGTCCGCTTTTGAGTGGAGCCTGCATATCACGCAGAACCATCTGTAAACCAGGCACGAGTTTTCTCTTCCTCAGTCAACTGATCATAAGGAACTCCCTATGAGGCCATAGGTGTAGGCTGGGAGATGGAAGGTAATGTGACAGGAGTGGAGACCATGGGCATTTGGTCCACTTCCTCATGCAACTTACTTCCATTTAATGATGCAGTGCTGCTGTGCAAGTCCAACTGTATGGTTCTGTGATTCAGACAACACCCAGTTCATGATGGGCAGCTCAGGCCTCAGGGTGAATTGGTGTCCCATGGTTAAGCATGCGGTCTCTACTAAGTCCCAGTAACAAGCCAAAAGTTGTTTCTCAAAAGGAGAGTAGTTATCTGCAGAGGATGGCAGAGCTTTGCTCCAAAATCCTAAGGGTCTGCGCTGTGATTCACCAGTAGGGGCCTGCCAAAGACTCCAAACAGCATCTCTATCTGCCGTTGACACTTCAAGCACCATTGGATTAGCTGGATCATACAGTCCAAGTGGCAGAGCGGCTTGCACAGCAGCCTGAACCTGTTGCAGAGCCTTCTCTTGTTCTGGTCCCCATTCAAAACTAGTAGTTTTTCAAGTCACTTGATAAATAGGCCACAGTAGCACACCCAAATGAGAAATATGTTGCCTCCGAAATCCAAAGAGGCCCACTGGGCATTGTGCCTCCTTTTTAGTTGCAGGAGCAGCCAGATGCAATAACTTATCCTTCACTTTAGAAGGAATGTCTCGACGTGCCCCACACCACTGGACCCCTAGAAATTTCACTGAAGTGGAAGGTGCCTGAATTTTTGTGGGATTAATCCCCCACCCTCTAGCACGCAAATGTTTTACCAATAAGTCCAGAGTCATTGACACTTCTTCCTTACTAGGTCCAATCAGCATAATGTCATCAATGTAATGGACCAGTATGATGTCTGGTGGAAGGGAAAGGCAATCAAGGTCCCTGCGGACTAAATTATGACATAGGGCTGGAGAGTTAATGTAGCCCTGAGGTAGGCAAGTGAAGGTGTATTGTTGGCCTTGCCAGCTGAAGGCAAACTGCTTCTGGTGGTCCTTTGAAGCAGGTATGGAGAAAAAGGCATTAGCCAGATCAATAGCTGCATACCAGGTACCAGGAGATGTATTAATTTGCTCAATCAGTGAAACTACATCTGGAACAGCAGCTGCAATTGGAGTCACCACCTGGTTAAGTTTTCAATAATCTACTGTCATTCTCCAAGTTCCATCTGTTTTTTGCACAGGCCAGATAGGCGAGTTGAATGGGGATGTGGTGGGAATCACCACCCCTGCATCCTTCAAGTCCTGGATGGTGACAGTAATCTCTGCAATCCCTCCAGGAATGCGGTATTGCTTTTGGTTTACTGTTTTCCTGGGTCGGTGAGTTCTGATGGCTTCCACTTGGCTTTTTCTACCATAATAGCCCTTACTCTATTCGTCAGGGATCCAGTGTGGGGGTTCTGCCAGTTGCTAAGTACATCTATTCCAATTATGCATTCTGGAACTGGGGAAATCACTACAGGATGGGTTCGGGGACCCACTGTGAGACGGACATGAGCCAAGACTCTATTAATAACCTGACCTCCATATGCCCCCACTCTCTCTGGTGGGCCCCAGTGACGTTTTGGGTCTCCTGGAATTAGTGTCACCTCAGAGCTAATATCCAGTAATCCCCGAACAGTCTGATTATTTCCTTTTCCCCAATGAACAGTAACTCTCATAAAAGGCCATAGGTCCCTTTGGGGAAGGCTGGGAGAAAGATTAAAAGTAAAAATTTTTGGCAGTGTATTGGAGTCCTTGCTCAAGGGGATCCAGCCTCCCCTTCATTCAAGGGGTTGTGGGTCTGTAAACTCACTCAAATCCGGGAATTGATTGAGGGACCTTGCTTGAGGGACGGTGACTCCGTTCTGGCGATTCCAGTTAGACTGCTGTTTACTTGACCTAGAATTCATCCGTTTGTATAGATCAAGTAAATATTTAGTAGATTTCCTATCTATTTCACTCCTAGGGACACCATGACTAAGTAGCCAATGCCGTAAGTCCATACGAGTCAGACTATTCTGATTACTGGTTTGACTCCTCTGTCCATTACTGTAACCACGCCCACCTTGTCTTTGTCAGTTGAGTGCAGCCACTTGGCTCCTACTACCACGGGGTCCAGTCAGCCCCATTATAGTTAGGTGTCTTAATTCAGTTAAGGCAGTTCCCACTGTCAAATCTGACTTACAAAAAATAGCAATCATAGCAGTCTTCAGGGATGCTGGAGCTCCCTTCACAAATTTGTTCCTCACGGTTGTGGCAAAAGGTGTGTCTTCTGGACACTCCATGTGTGGATCTGTGGGTCTAACTTGATAAATCCACTCTAGAATGCCAATTTCCCTAAGCCTTTAGATACCTTCTTCTACAGTATACCACGGCAGGTCTGGTACTTCAACTTGATTTAGTGTAGGCCACCTCATAATCCATGCTTCAGCAACCCAACCAAATAAACTATTAGATCCTTTTGTAACTTCTCTAGTTGAAACATTGAAGGAACAGTCTGTGCTTAGTGGACCCCTATCAATAAACTCAGACTGATTCATCTTTATGTTCCTTGCACCATTATCCAACACCCTTAATAGCCATTCCCGCACGTATTCCCCAGGTTTCTCTTTGTACTTATTAGAAAACTCAAGTAGTTGTTTTGGAGTGTAGTGTACCTCCTCCCGGGTCACACTTTGTCCTTTTGGGGCTTGCTGGGACTTAAGCCTAGTTATAGGTCTAGAAGCCATAATCGGTAGTGTGGAATTGTTTTGAGAACATTCAGCATTATCTTGTAAAGCATCTGCCTCAGGCGATGCTCCAGGCAATGACTCAGGCAAGTGCTCTTTAGAGGCAGCTGGGCTAGGGCTAATCTCAGATGGGAGTGGATGGGCTAGTGATTTTTCTGGGCAGTGTGGTTTAGCAGACAAGCATGAAGTAATCTCTTCAGATGGAACTGGTTCTGCTGGCAGGAGTGATTCAATGGAATTTACAGGCTCAGTGTCCCCAGCTTCCTGATTATCTGCCCATATGTCCCCATTCCAAGTCTCAGGATCCCATCTCTTCCCAATCAGTGCTCTTACTTTAACTTCAGACACCTCTCAAGGTTTTTAATTGAGCTGGTGTTGTAATTCACCCACTCTTACAGTAAGACTCTGGGTTTGGTTTTCAGCAATTTCAGCTCTGTTACTACAAGAAATAAGGCTTTCTTTCATAGCACAAGTGGAAGCCTTGAGGTCATGTATGCGGCTCTTGAGCCTTGACTCTGAAGCCCTGAGTCCATCTCTTTCCTTCGTCAGTTTGTCTAGTGAAAGTAGGACAAACCAACCAGCTTCCTTATACTTCTCATTCTGACAAAGCTGTAGAAAGATATCACACATGTGTTCACCCTGAGCCTCACCTTTCACCAATACCTGATCTACCGGTGGTGATATTTTACGTATTTGTATCGCCACCTCGCTGCATGGACTAGTAGTGACCTCTTTACTGTTGGAAGCAGAGTCATCAATGTCTTTATGACTAACTAGACTTGAGAACCAATTTAGAAAACTCATCCTTACAATTTTGTTTCTCTAAAACCACTCCAGTACCAAATGTCTTAGGCTGGGTTCTCTAGAGAAACAAAACCAGTAAAATGTATAAATATATATAGAGACAGAGATTATATCAAGGAAACAGCTCACGTGATTGTAGAGACTAGAACGCCCCAAGTCCATTGATCAGAGTGGAGGCCTCTCCCAAGTCACACATCTGCAGAAGCTGGCAAGCCCAAGATGGGCAGGTCGGAGAGCAGGGCTCCCACCCACAGGCTGTGCAGATCGATGAATCCCAGGTTCGGCAGATAAGCTGACAGCTCAAGTCCCAAGAACGGGAGATGAGATGACAGGAGGCAGCCGCAGGATCCAGAGAGAGCAAAAAGCCAGAATGTCTGCTTATATACAGATGTGGGTCACACCCCCAAGGAGACTCCCTTTCATCTGGTTGGCTACTCAGTATATTCAATCATGGGAGTGATTACATTAAAACACGGAGAATCATGGCCCAGCCAAGTTGACACACAATCTTAACCATCACATTCATGAAGCACCTAATTCTCTCCCCGCCAGCGATAGTGGTCCTTCTTTTTCTTGACTAATTCAAAGGTTATTGGTCCTGCTTTTTCCTACCCATAGCATTTTGTGTCCTTTTTGTCTTGTTTCCTGTCTTCCTTCCCCCACCCTGGCAGAGAGCCCCTGAGGGCTGGAAATGTGCCCCTTGTGCTGGCTTTCGCATGCACAGGGAGCTGTGCCCTGTCCAGTTGCTCAGTGAATGTTTGTGACCTGAAGCCAGGAGGTAGGAACGAGGTGGTTTCAGGACAGCTGGTGTGCTGGGCAGGGCGGGTCTTCTTCCTGATACTTGCTGACCTCCAGGACACGCTCACGCCAACTCCCTGTGCTGCTCTAACTTGTACTGAGCAGAAACAGGTCCTGGCTTCCTGGGTGCTGTCAGCAGCCCCAGTCCCCAAGGCCGGCTGTTGGCCAGATTGGCAGGCACAGCAGCTCTCAGTGGACTTTGATGACCCCGCCGCCTCCGCCAGACCGGCTGGATTCTTCAAGAACAGGGAGTCATGTTTGGGATCTTTATGGAATTTAGGAAACAGTGATTTTTCATCAACGGCATTTAAAACTCAAGTTAGAAACCAGTCATCCTCAGTTCTCAGACAGCATTCATAGATTCTTTAGGCAGTGTGAAATCTCAGATTAGTATTAGGATTAAAAAAGTCAGCTGTTACATTGGCTGGGAATCGAACCCGGGCCTCCCGCGTGGCAGGTGAGAATTCTACCACTGAACCACCAGTGCTCCAGCTGTCAGCAGCTGTGGAGCAACTCCCTTTAACCCCAGCCCTGAACCTCCTTGTGTCTGTGCTGGTCCACAGTATATGAGGCCTGGCTCTAATGCTGCCACATCAACACAGCTGAAGGAGCAGAAACCTGGGCTCCTGAGCAGAAGGGAGTGTGTATGTTGGAAGCTGATTTGCCATCAGACCTCGAGGCAGAAGCTAGAGCTCAAGTCCGTTCTTCTCAGTAGCAAAAAGCATTGAGACTTAGGGTGTTTGGCAGTTTTACAGTTCTCAGGTTTCACCTCAGCTTCCTGCTGGAGACTGGCCAAGGCTGAGGTGCACAGGAAGGGGCCCCTTAGGGGTGAAGGGCATGAAGCCCTGGTTCACAGCCAGTAGTTCTCTGGATCCAGCTGCTGTTCTTATGCTTGCTTGCTAAGTATGGTCCCAGATGCATAGGCGCTGGGGTGGCTGGGAGTCTGGCTCCAGCAGCAGTGTCTCCAGGTGAGAAACTTGCAGGAAAAGGCAAAAAGCAGACCTGCATTGGCCGGGAATCGAACCCGGGCCTCCCGCGTGGCAGGCGAGAATTCTACCACTGAACCACCAATGCTCCAGCTGTCGGCAGCTATGGGAGCAACTCCCCTTAACCCCAGCCCTGAGCCTCCTTGTGTCTGTGCCAGTTCATGGCATATGAGGCTGGGCTCCAAGGCTGCCAGATCAACACAGCTGCAGGAGGAGAAAGCCAGGTTCCTGAGCAGGAGGGAGTGTGTGTGTATCAGAAGTTGATTTGCCTTCAGACCTCAGGACAGACGGTAGAGCTCAAGTCTGTTCTCAGTAGCAAAAAGCATTGAGACTTATGGTGACTTTGTACCATCTGAGGTTTGGGTTCTCCTGTTCGTTGCATTTTTTCTTTGGTTTTTGGCTGTTTTACGCTTCTCAGGGGCACGGCAGAGGGCCCCTTAAGGGTGAAGGACATGAAGCCCTGGTTCACAGCCACTGGTTCTCTGGACACCCAGCTACTGTTCACATGCTTGCTCGCTAAGTGTGGTCACAGATGCACAGGCGAGAGACTTGCAAGACAAAAGCAAAAAAAAAAAAAAAAGCAGCTCTGCATTGACTGGGAATCAAACCCAGGCCTCCCACGTGGCAGGCGAGAATTCTGCCACTGAACCACCAATGCTCCAGCTATCCTGTGGAGCATCTGCCTCTGGCAGATCACTGGGCCTCCTCTGGCTGGTTTTTCTGGTTCAGAGCTGGGACAGGTTTATGTAGAACTGGGCTCACTGGGCAGGATTACGCTGCTCTGGGAGTTGGGGCCTGTAAACTGGCATTCCGTTTCCACATGAGGCCCTTGGCTCATCCATAACCCTTAGCCCTATAAAGATCAGAGCCCAAGAGACCTCACAGGCCACTTGTGCGAGCCCTCCCTTGTGCAGTTCCGACTCATAGTGACCCTATGTACAACAGAACAAAACACTACCCTGCCCTGTACCATCCTCACAGTCATTACTTTGTTTGAGCCCATTGTTGCAGCCACTGTGTAGTCTATCTTGTCAAGCGTTGTCTTCTTTTTCACTGAGACTCTACCTTACCAAGCATGATGTCCTTCTCCAGGGACGGGTCCCTCCTGATAACATGTCCAAAGTACGTGAGACAAAGTCTCGCCATCCTTGCTTCCAAGGAGCTCTCTAGCTGTACTTTTTCCAAGACAGACTTGTTTGTTCAGTTACATTTAAAAGTGCATAATCTCTAGACCACCCTCCTCACACCTACAGCCACTACACTAATGTACACCCCTCCTGCCTGGGTGACCAAGGGCCCCCCATTCATCTCACAGGCATCTCCAGGCTTCAGATATTCTTTCCTCATGCCCCTCGAATACCATACGAAGCTTATGCCCAGGGTTAACAGTGTTGGAAAAATCACATTGATGAAGAGTAGGGTTGCACAGCCAATTGTTGTAATTGCTGTCATTAATTTGTACAGCTATAAAAAGTTGAATTGGCAACAGTTGTGTGATAGGTATATTTACAACAACAAAAAAAGAGTTAACTGCTGAGACTCATTAGGTACACCCAAATACCTCACAGGATTTCGTTCCTTGGTTTGGAGGTTTAGGTCATGGTTTCATGGGACATCCAAGTTAGTTGGCTTAGTATCATGGATTGAATTGTGTCCCCAAAAAATATCTGTCAACTTGGCTAGGTCATGATTCCCAGTATTGTGTGATTGTCTACCATTTTATCATCTGATGTGATTTCCCTATGTGTTGTAAATGCCATCACTATGATGTAATAAGATGGATTAAAGGCAGTTATATTGACAAAGTCTACAAGATTGGATAGTGTCTTAAGCCAGTCTCTTTTGAGATATAAGAGAGAAAAGGGAGCAGAGAGACATGGGGACCTCATACCACCAAGAAAACAGTGCCGGGAGCTGATCGCGTCCTTTGGACCTGAGGTTCCTGTGCTGAGATGCTCCCAGACCAAGGGAAGACTGATGGATCATAAGGACCTTCTGCCAGAGCTGACAGAGAGAGAAAGCCTTCTCCTGGAGCTGATGCCCTGAATTTGGACTTGTAGCCTACTAGACTATGAGAAAGTAAATTTCTCTTTGTTAAAGCCATCCACTTGTGGTATTTCTGTTAAAGCAGCACTAGATAACTAAGACACCTAGTAACATGTTTAGTGCTTCTATTCTACCTCCTAGTTTGTTGCATAGTGCCTGGGGTCTTAAAAGCTTGCAGGCGACCATACAAAGCACAACAGTGGGTCTCAGTTCACCTGGAGAAACAGAGGAAAAAGGAGAGTCAGGAATAGGAGGAGGATATGGAATGCGTGGCCAGGCACCCCCATGAACAACTGCCTCCTTTGCCCATGAGACCAGAAGTACTGGATGGTTCCTGGCTACCATTATGAACATTTTGATCAAAGATTCCATAGAAGAATCCTGATCAAAATGGGGAAAATGCAAAACAGATTTTCAAATTCTTATGGGAGCCGTGAGGACTGGATGAACCCTTGAAACTATTGCCCTGAGATAATCTTTAAACCTGAAACCAAATATATCACCTGAAGTCTTCTCAAAACCAAACAGTAGTTTAGCTAAACTAGTAAAAAAATGTCTTCCTTGAGCATTAATGCTCTTTTAAGAACTATCTGTATGGGATCAAATTGACAGCAGCCAACCTGAAAGATTAGATAGGAACCTTACGGAGCAGTGACTTTATGGTAATGGGGGAGGAACAACTCAGAAAAGAGGGTGAGAATGGTTACATAACTTGAATGTAATCAATGTCACTGAATCGGATGTGTAGAAACGGTTGAATTGGTGTATGTTATGCTGTGTATATTCTCAACAACAACAAAATAATTTTTTTAAAAAAAGAAAAAAGCTTATACCCATGGTGAGAAATCCATTCTCTCTAATTTGGCATTCCAGAATTCCATAGCCAGCCAGTCCTGGTTGATATCCTCTGCTGTTTGGTTCTCTGGTTCCCCCTCCCTGCCTTTGTTCACACAGTTCCTCTGTCCACAATGCTTGTTCTTTCTCTCTCCCTGCCTCCTTCAAGATCCAGCTCACATCCCACTTCTAGAAGACTTCCCTGGCCGCCCGAAACGCAACCTCCTGTCAGTTCTTTGGGTCGCTCACGCCACCATTTTTCACATGAGGCCTCTCTCAGCAGGGCGGCTGTGAGTTTCTGAGGGGCAGAGTCTTGGTCTTCATATCCACTGGGCTCTGGATACGGGCTGGTCTGTTACAGAGCTGAGCCTCCGGCTGCTCTCCTCTCGGGCGGGGTCTGCCCTGGGAGGCCTCACCTGCGTGGCCTGGGGGCGCCTTCAGCCACAAAAATTGCCATGAAGCTCGCTGGCTCCCCTCCCACCCTACTGCTTTTCTCTGTTAACATCACTCCCCAGGTCGACACCTCAAGGCACCGTCTACTCTTTCTCCCCTCCCTCCATATTATATGGCTACTGGTGCCTCTCTCCTTAATTTTACAACAGCCCCTTGTTTTCGTTCAGTTCCTCCTTCCTTCCTTGGTGGTTGCAGTGTTCTCCTGTGGGGCTTTCTTCTTGGCATTGCTCTTCTGTCAGCCCAGCCTCTCCAGGCTGCCCCCAGAGTTGACCTCCTCACAGCACAGGGCCAGTCATGCCTTCGAGTGCTGGAGACCTTTCACTGGGTCATCTGTCCCTTTACCTGTCACCAGCCACCCCTTCCACATGCCAAACTCCTTGTCTTTCCCTAAATATACCAGCCTTTTCAGAGCTATTTGCTTCTGGCCCAGCTCTTCCCTGTGCCTGAGATGCCCTTCTTTCTTTACCTTGAAAATGCCTGTTAGTATTTTAAGATTGCCTTCTTCAGCCCTTCTGGATAGTCCAGGGAGAGTTAACCCATTGCTTTTCGTACTTCTGTGATATCACTTGTGCCACTTCACTGCAGTTTAATACAAGTACAATACAGATTTGCTACAATTAGTTGTTTGTATGTGTATCTTGCCAGTTGGACTGGGGTTGGATTAGCTGTGTGTGGTTCCATTCTGGGGTGCTGGAATGGAAAGTTGACCAAGTGTTGAGTAAAGAGTTGGGTGATCAAGGGATAATACATTGCATTTTTTGTCCCCAACAAGACGTTCATTTGCATTCTCTCAGATTCCCAGAAGTAAAATCACACCACTGTTCCTCATTCCATTGTACACAAAGGGAAACTGAGACCCAGGGTAGGGAAACAACTGTGACCAACCCAGTATCTCCCAGGCAGAAGCAGAACTGCGAAAGTCCTGCCCTGAAATACCTGCTCCCAATTCCTCTTTCTAGATAGGTCACCATCTCATCCCCACCCCAGGCCCTGGAGCCAACAGCCTGGTTCCATTGGTCCTATAGCCCCTCTCTCCTCTGTCTTTAGGCTGGTTCGGGAGTTCGTGGCCCAGAACAACACTGTGCAGATCAAGCATGTGATCCAGACCCTGTCTCAGGAGTTTGCCCTGTCTCAGCACCCCCACAGTCGGAAAGGGGGCCTCATCGGCCTGGCCGCCTGCTCCATCGCACTGGGCAAGGTGGGCCTTTCCCCTGGAGGAGTGCACATGCCTGTGATGGCCTTGATTCCAACCAACACTCGGCAGGTCTTGACAGACCTGTGTTTTTTCTTTCCACACCTAAGACCAGCCCTGCTGGCTCTGTGGCTTGGCAGCCCAGTTCCCCGGGCATGGCTTCTATCCTGGGAGGCAGACTTGGGAAGGGTCTTTGAGCCCAGCCCTCACGGAGACCTGAGCATGTCTAAGAGTGGGGGCGCCGGCTGCACCACAGGCTTGGGGGCCTGGGCCTGACCCATTCTGAACCTATTCTGAGTGTCTTCCTCCCCCTGACCCCTTCAGGACTCAGGACTCTACCTGAAGGAGCTGATTGAGCCAGTGCTGACCTGCTTCAACGACGCAGACAGCAGGCTGCGCTACTATGCCTGCGAGGCCCTCTACAACATCGTCAAGGTGGCCCGGGGTGCCGTGCTGCCACACTTCAACGTTCTCTTCGATGGGCTGAGTAAGGTAACCAGCCCCTCCTTCTAGCTGAGCTGAGCTTGGTCCAGCCGCTTACCTCGACCTGGGACCTGGAGTGCAGATAAGCACGTGGTGGCACTTAATTGTCTGTTGAATCTAATTATTTTTTTTTAAAGGACTTGTTTATGGTTTATTTTTTTATTTCATTTCTCTAGTAATTCATTTTTTTTGCATTTTACAAAAGTTTTGGTCTACCAGAGATTGGAGGGAAAGAAAAAAAAAACTGATAGATTGAGAAGCATGAACCTCCCTGGAAGGTGCTAACAGTGGATTCAAAGACCAGATTGTATTTCTCCTCTGAAGAGGGCGGCTGATTATTCTAGCTTGTTAGCACTCTAGAAAAACCTCTATTTAGAAAGGCCTTGAAGTCTCCTCAGCTCTTCTCTCAGCTTCATGGAATTCCCCCTCCCAGGGGCATAGCAGCCAAGAAGCTGCCACTGCCGAATCCCACAGACCTTTCTATCTAGCAGCTTCCCTGGTCCCCTACTTCAGGTGTAGAGAGAAGTCCCAGCGTTCTCAGATTGGACACTGCTAAGGAAGGCCAATGGAAAATAACCACCTGGCCCAGTCACAGCAGGGGACGGGACCTCCCAAAGGTCACAGGAGCAGCCCCTGAACAGACTGGGGAATTCCTCTGTGTCTTGGTTCCCTGTCCACGTTTCATCCTGCCTGCCCTCGCTCTCCTACCTTTTTTACACTTATCCTGTGAAAAAAGATGACTGTTAGACACTCCACGCTGCACTGTGGCCTGGGCCATGGGTTTTCAGTAGATTCCTTGTCTTAAACACTGACGTTGGTCACCTGCTCCATTTTTCTCCTGTTTCTGTGCCTCTCTAGTTGGCTGCTGATCCAGACCCCAATGTGAAAAGTGGATCTGAGCTCCTAGACCGTCTTTTAAAGGTATTTGTACTTTGCCCCCACTTTTATTTTTTAGAATCTGTCTTTTCCATCTGTTTGTACAGCTTATAATTCTATCACTGGGGATAACGCTAATCTTTTTTTAATTTTTAAATTTATATACAGTAAAATTCACTCTTTGGTGAACAGTTCTGTAAGTTTGACAAGTGCATAGAGTTATTTTGCCACCATAAAGTACAGAACTCCATCACCCCTAAAAATTTACTTGTGTTAGTGGGGGTGGACAGGGGTGATGGGGCTGGTTATACTGAGCTCACATTAGCATTCGATCCAGACCACAGAGATGTTTTGTCAGTTGTTAGTTTTCTTGACCTTGATTCCTGCTTTTACTCTCATTTCTGCTTGTCCCCTGGCCTGTGAGAGGATGGATGTCCCTGGGACCTCTCCTGCTATTCCCCTCTCTGGCCTTTTGGGGCAGTATTTGGGCCAGGTCTCTGCTTTCAGCAGCTAACATGTCTTTTGATCCACAGGACATCGTGACTGAGAGCAACAAGTTTGACCTGGTGGGCTTCATCCCCTTGTTGCGGGAGAGGATTTACTCCAACAACCAGTATGCCCGGCAGTTCATCATCTCCTGGGTGAGAGTCGGGCCCCTCAACACTGTTTCTGTAGTCATAACAAACCTCTAGTTTAGTACAGTCTGCTCACTGGAACATCCTTGGCAGGTCCTTTGTCATTGAGTTGATGCTGGATCATAGTGACCCTATAGAACAGAGTAGAACTGCCCCATAGGATTTTATAGGCTATAAACTTTAGGATAGCCAATATGCCAGGTCTTTCTCATGCAGAGCCGCTGGGTAGGTTCGAACTGCCGACCTTTCAGTTAGCAGCCAAGCACTTAACCACCTCGCTACCAAGGCTCCTTGGCTAGAGAGAAGACCTCATTATTATCCTTCTAATAGCCATTGACAGTAGATGATCAAAGAACATATTCACTCAGATTTCCCCCCAAAGCCCATCATGTTTGTCCCTAAAGGAGATGCGACTCTTTCTTTGCCCAGGAAACACCCAGATTGCTCTTTGAAGCCAGTAGTGGTGCTTCCAGCAGTCACACCTCTTGAAGCTATGCATTCCCATCTCCTCTCAGCACCTGAATTCCCTGGCAGAGCCTTTTTTGGAGTTAAATTTGCCATTCTTCTGCACATTTGACATAAATGGGAGCTGCTAGGCAGTGAAATGCTGCTCGGCAGGGCCCCGTTCTTGTGGCCTGGTCCCAGAGGATTGGCCGAGGAAGGGATGAAGGTTCCTGGGCTGATGAGACTTTCTCTGTTTTCTTCCCCTTGGTCAGATCCTGGTTCTAGAGTCTGTGCCAGACATCAACCTGCTGGATTACCTGCCAGAGATCCTGGATGGACTCTTCCAGATCCTGGGAGACAATGGCAAAGAGATTCGGAAAATGTGAGTGGAGGGAATGGGTAGGCAGGTGACCCATTTCCCACACCCAGCAGACAGGCAGAAGGAGAACAAGAAATTCTCTCTTTGTCTGCCTGCTAACATGCTCTCCATTTTGTGGAACTAAGATCTCACCAACCCCCAGCCTCTGAAAAAAGTTCATTTGACAAGTCTCAGAGTAGTCACCCTCTGGGTGGCCACCCTAGAGCAGAAATGGACATTGAGGCCCCTCCAGACCTGGCTGACATGACCTGTTTCTGTTCTCCTTTCGTCATTGGTAGGTGTGAAGTGGTTCTTGGAGAATTCTTGAAAGAAATTAAGAAGAACCCCTCTAGTGTAAAGTTCGCTGAGATGGCCAACATCCTGGTGATCCACTGCCAGACCACAGGTGAGTGTGTGGAGGCCCCTCAGAGGCTACTTTGCTCACATCATCTCAGCGCTTCAGTGAGGGTAGGGCAGAGGCCTGAAAGGAGTGCTAGCCAGTGTGGCACTGGACCCTGGGAGCAGTGGAGCATGGGTCCTTCTAAGAGAGTGACTTAGGTTCTCTATCAACATCGAAGTGCTTTCCTTTGATCTGGCCCTGGAGAGGAGTAAGGCCTGGAGACCTTCTTGCTGGCAAGCTTGGCATTCGTGCTGAGAGTTGAAATGCTTGAAGGTTGGCATACTGTGTATGTTAACCTCTGTTGAGTAGCAAACCACCACAAAACTTAATTGCTTAAAACAAGAGTCACTGATTATTGGTAATGAATCTCTTGGCCAGCTGGGTATTCCTGCTTACCTGGGCCGGGCTGGGCTGGGCTCCATCAGGTTTCTGTAATCAGCTGGAGGGTTGACTGGGCTAGGTGGTCTAGGATGGCTGCAGTCATGTCTGGCAGTTGGCTGGCTGTCAGCTGGGTGATGGGGGTGATTGGGCCATGTGTCTCATCATCCAGGAGGCTAGCCCGGGCACATTCATGCAGCAGTGACAGGGTTACAAGAGAGACGGTAGAGTGAGCAAGGCCTCTTGAAGCCTAGGCTTGAACCAGGCACACTATCACTTCTACCCCATTCTTTTGGCCAAGCCAGCAAGGCCATCCCAGATTCAAGGAGTAGGGGAATAAACTCCACCCCTTCATGGGCGGAGCTACAAAATCACATTACAGAGGGGCATGAACACAGAGAGGGGTAGAGGATCATGCCCATTTTTGCAAACTAGCACAGGATTGTTGCTCCATTCCCACCTGGCATCTGTGTACCTATAGAAGGCAAAAAGCAAAGGTGAGAAAGTTTGTGAGGCTGGAAGCAATTTGAGCCCTGTGCTTCCCCTACCCCTCCCGTGTGGTCAGTGGGAGGGGAGCACTGGGCTGCTCGTGCCGACCCTCCGCATCTCCCGTCCTCCTCCAGACGACCTGATCCAGCTGACAGCCATGTGCTGGATGCGGGAGTTCATCCAGCTGGCCGGCCGCGTCATGCTGCCCTACTCCTCTGGGATCCTGACTGCCGTATTGCCCTGCCTGGCCTACGATGACCGAAAGAAAAATATCCTCAGCTCTGGGGGAGAAGACACGAACATGGCCCCGAAGAGGGCTGTGAAGTTCAGGGATCTTTAGGACCCACCACACCTCCAAATAGTCCCTGGCATTGGGAACAAGGGGTGGAGCTGAATATGGATTGGGAAAGCTGGGCAGCACTGAGGACATGTAGCTAATGCTGGCCGTCCCCCAAGACCCGCCTGGTTACTGACAGATCTGGAGCTGCTCTTCTGGGTCCCTAGGTCCCAACTCCCTGGGCTGACACTGCATCACCCTGGGTGGGGAAATCTGTTGGCGGGAGGGCCATCAGAAAGGGGCCCTACAAGAAGAAATAGGAATGTCTCGTGGGGGCACAGATGTGGCAAGGAGAACGAGGACTCAGTTAGACTGCCTGTCTGCCTGCTCACAGAGTCTCTGGGGAGGACAGAGCCCCTGACCAGGAGCACCAGTGGCCTCAGGTGTAGGGAAGACCCCCGCTGGGCAGGGCTGCTCCTTACATCAGTGGCCTCAGGCATCAAGGAGGTGGCCAACGTGTGCAACCAGAGTCTGATGAAACTGGTCACCCCTGAGGACGACGAGCCAGATGAGCCAAAGCTAGTGGTGAAGCGGCAGGCTGAGCCCAACCCTGATGACTCCCAGGCAAAGCAGGAGGGGACCGCCAGTGGTGAGTAGAGTTGCCTCCCAGGGAGCCCTAGCCCCCGGGGCTGCAGCTGGTATTGCCACAGCACCGGGAGAGGCTCCCATTGCCTTCCTGCTGCATCAGGGCCCTGCGTGACATGAGGCCAGACCTCAGGGCCCTGGGAAGCAGAAGGTGTTCCAAAGGTGGCTTTGCTATCAGCATGCCCCATGCCTGTGAGGCCTTGCCTGCGCTCGTTATTGGGGTCTCAGTTTAAGTCACCAGTATCGAATAACAACCATTCATATGGCCTCCCTATGTGCTGGCTTGTTCCAGGTGCTTTACATGTGTAATACTTTACATTCATTCTTTAAACTCTAACAGGCCAGTGAGGTAGGAATTGTTACACCCATTTTTCAGATGGGGCAAAGGGAAGACAAGTACCATGACTAGGACCTGGCAACTAGTTAAGTGGTGGAGTTAGGGGTTTGAACCCATGCACTTAGCCCCTATGCTGTACTGCGTCAGAGACTTTTCCTTAATCTTTTCTCTGGGTTCAGCTATAGGAAATAGTTGTTTCCAATGTCAGGAACACAGCGGGAGTGCCAGGCTGCAGGGTCCACTTGTCCCTTGGCCATGGGCATCCAGCCACCAGAAGCCAGCCTGTGTTTACTATACTTCATTCTCAGGGAGAGGGGACTAAGAAAGCACCAGGTGCAGTTTACTCAGTACTTGGGAATTCTTCAACTGAAATCAGTGCCCTAAGAAATAAAGTTGCTCTCCTCTCCTCTCAAACTCTTCTAATAACATGATTTTCTTGTTTACCCATGACATAAAGAAAACCCTTGTTATTCCAGTTGGGTCTGAAGTCTAACCCTGTAAATGTTATCTAGAGCTCTGACGTTTTCCTATCTCACAGGCCTCTACTCTCAGGAGAGAGCACCAGTCAGCTTTGGGGAGGTATCGTCCTTCACAGAATCAGCCAGAGAGCAAAGTGTGATGCACAACCTCCCCAAACCTTTACGGCTGGCAGACTAAGGTCTGAGCCTGCTGGTTGGAGCTAAAGGAATTTCAAAAGCCTTTTCTTGCATTGCCATTCTCGGACTTCTCCTTTGAACGTTCATCTGAGCAGAATCTCAAACCCACGTGCTCCTCTGGCCTTCTCCCTGGACTTGGCTGGTGGAGTTGTGCAGCATTCCATGCTGGCTGTCTCAGGTGTCATGTTATAGCTGTGCCAATTGCCACTGTGAGCCAGAGCAGCAAAACAGCTGGAGGCAGAGCAGCACTCCGCTGGAGCATTGGTGGTTCAGTGGTAGAATTCTCGCCTGCCACGCGGGAGGCCCGGGTTCAATTCCCAGCCAGTGCAGCAGCTGAAACCTTTTTGGCAGTTCCTTGAGAGAGAAAACTTAGGGAGATTAGGGTGGCCCTCCCAAGCTGGAAGCTGTTCTTACTGGGAGAAACTAAAGGAATCTTGAGAATAGACATATTTTGTGAACTTTGGCCAATGTACAAGTTATTTTATTTTGGTTTTCTTGCTTTCTGTCTTCATTAGAGAAAATTTGGAAAGCAGAGAAAAATATAAAAAAAGCAGGGCTATCCCCAACAGTGGTTAAGCACTCAGCTGCTAACTGAAAGGTCACCAGTTCAAGCCCACTAGCCGTTCCAAAGGAGAAAGATGTGGCAATCTGCTTCCATAAAGACTGCAGTCTAGGAAGCCCTATGGGGCAGTTCTAGTCTGTCCTATAGGGTCGCTGTGAGTCAGAATTCGACTAGACGGCAGCAGGTTTTTTGTTATCCCCACCAAGAGACAATGAGTATTATATGGTTGAGATCATACAACTTAGGTAATTCCACATCCTGCTTTTTTTGGTTTGGTGATGGGTCTTGGGGTATTTTTTTTTCATTCACAAGCTACAACATGCTGATGTTTTGAATATTTTATACTGACTTAAAAGTTAGTGCTTCTTAATCCATAGAAACAGATAGTAGATTAGTGGTTGCCAGGGAGTGGTGGGGAAAGGAAGGATTGGGAGTGACTGCTGACAGGTACAGGTTTTCTAGGGGGGATCATGGGAATGTTCTGGAATTGGATAGTGGTGATAGTTGCACAACCTTATGAATATCCTGAAAACCACCAAATTGTAACTTTAAAATGGTGAATTTTATGTTATGTGAAATGTTATGTGAATTACGTATATTTTTTAAAAATGCCTCTTCATCTAAGTTGGAACCCGGCAGCCTCTGCCCCACCCTTTCTGCTTATGTGGCAACAGTGTCCAGCTCTCTGGGAAGGCATCGCTCCATTCTGTGGGTTGTGGCAGCTGCTGAAAACCTCTCTGCTACCAGGAGCATTGGTGGTTCAGTGCTAGAATTCTCACCTGCCACGCAGGAGACCTGGGTTTGATTCCCAGCCAGTGCAGCTTGTTTACATTTTTGATGGCTTTCCTGAGCATTCTTCAGACAGCTGCCTGCTCAGGAAAGAATCATCCTACAGCCAGGAATGTTCAGGCATCTTGGTTCCTGATTTTACTGCCCCATAAACAGCATTTCAGCAGATGAAAAGCTCACTTTATAGTAGTTCCCAGAGATGGCAACAGCTAATTTTGGGGCCTCAGACCCACTGTCAGGCCTGCTCAGCTTGTAACTATCAGTCTTCACCAAGGTGCCCTTGAGAATGTCTCAGCAAGCAAAGCATAGAGACAAGTTAGCTAGTCAGCCAACAAATTCATTCCAGAGTCTCCTATTTATTCTCCCGCCTCTGCACCCACTCTTCAATCCCTTGCCCATCCGTCTGACAACGAGAACCTCGGGCCTGGTCGTCCTCATTTCAGTGTCTTCCTCCTCAGCTCAGCTCTGAGCATTCTGTCCCAGGACACAGAACCATGCAGGAAGCTTTAGAGCAGGAGGGGGACGAAATTGGGGTTGCAAAGGTAGGTGAGGCTTTCCTTGAATGGCAGGCACTTCAGGAGCCAGCACCATGACCTGTTCCACTTTGGACACCTCAGTTGCCTTCACTGGCTTGGCCCAAAGTACCAAACCAGAAAAACCAAACCCATTGCCGTGGAAACAATTCTGACTCATAGTGACCCATAGCACAGAGTAGAACTGCTCCTTAGGGTTTCCAGGGAGCAGCGGGTAGATTTGAACCGCTGACCTTTTGGTTAGCAGCCAGGCTCTTAACCACTGTGCCACCAGGGTCCAAGGTAGGTACTCCATAAATAAAAATGGGTTCCTCTGTGTCCTGTCCTCTGTGTGGAGATGCAGCAGTGGAACAGACAGATACCCGCACCCTCTCAGAGCTGGCACTGGGCGAAGGCAGGCAGTAACAAGTTAAGTATATAGTCTGGCAGATACACTTGGCAGCATGTATCAAAAGCCTTAAAAGTTTAAGAATCTATCCTTAGGAACTAATCTTGGCTGTATGTAGGATTTTTCTATACCAGAGTTCTTTTTAGCAGACAAATGCTGCGGGAAACACCAAGTAGAGGAGGAGACATGGTATTATCCAGGAGGGGGTGCAATTTTAAGCAAGGTCCTCAGAGAAGACCTTGCTGTAGATGTGAAGTTTGAGCAAAGACTCTAAGGAGATGAGGGAATGAGTATGGCAGGGTCCGGGAGCATCCAAGCAGAAGGAACAGCGGTGCAGGTGTCCTGTGGTGGCACCTGTGGCACAATCCCCAAGGGCAAGGAGAGCAGTGTTGCTGGTGCAGAGCAAGCGAGGGGGCCCGGTGGTCCAAGATGAAGTCAGAGAGGGAATGAGGCCAGCCATTGGATGGACTTTGGCCTTACTCTGGATGGCACAGGGAGTCATTTCAGGGTTTTGAACAGAGGAATATGATCAGACCTACATTTCCAAAGAGTCACTCTGGCTGCTCTGTTGAAAATAGTCTGTAGCAGGGCAAGGCAGACACAGGGAGCTCAGTTAAGAGGTATTGCAGTAATCCAGGCAGGAGATGGTGGTACTTGGTGGAGATAGTGAGATGGGATCAGTTCTGAGTATACTCTGAAGATAGAACCAACAAGATTACTGATGGGTTAGATATGAGGTGGCAGGAAAGAATGCTGGAAGGATGGAGTTGCCATTTACTGAGATGTGGAAGCCCAAGGAAGGAGCAGGTTGGCAGGAGACGAAGAGTTTAATATAGAACTAAACTCATGTGACCAGTTGATGATGCCTGTCAGGCATCTATATGGAGCCTTCAAGCAGGCAGCCTGGTGCTCAGGGAAGAAGTCTAGGCTGGAGGTAAGAATTTGGGAGTCATCAGCACATAGATAGTATGAAGCCATGAGAGTGGGTGAGATGCCAGGGAGCCACAGTGGATAGAGAAGAGGTAAGGGCCAAGGACTGGCCCCAGGACATGCTAACATTTAGAGCTGGGGAGATGAGAAGGAGCTGACAAGAGGCAGCCCATGAGGTAGAGCCAGGTCTAGAAAATTGTCAAGGAGAATGAAGTACTAGGCTGTGTCACCTGCTGCTCATAGACAAGATGAGGACTGAGACCTGAATGCTGGAGTTAACACTGTGGAGGGCAGCAGCGATCAGACTAGCAGTGTTAGTAGAGCTGTGGGGGTGAAGCCTGATGAGCATGGGGTCACTCAAGAACAGGAGAAGGGGAGATGGACTTGTGGAACGGTGAGATCCTTTTGAGGTGTTTACCTATAAACTGAAACAGGGTGATAGCTGACAGATACGGTAAGGTCAAGAGAGACTTTTCTTTTTATAACTGGAGAAATTTAAGCAGGTGATTAGTTGCCTGTTGCTGCCATAACAAATTTGTGGCTTAAAACAACACAAATTTATTCTCTTAGATTTGTGGAGGTCAGAAATCCAAAATGAGCTGACAGGGCTGCACTCCCTCTGGAAGCTCTTAATGAGAGAAATCAAATAACTAGCCAAGGTCACACAGCCATCTCTGGGAACTACTATAAAGTGAGCTTTTCATCTGCTAAAATGCTGGTTATGGGGCAGTAAAATCAGGAGCCAAGGTGCCTGAACGTTCCTGGCTGTAGAGTGATTCTCTCCTGAGCAGAGTAAAAGTCTCCATTTCCTTGCTTTTTATAGCTCCTAGAGGCCTCCTGCATTCCTTGGCTCATGGCCTCTTCCTCCATCTTCGAAAACAACTCTGCAGCATCTTCCAGCCTCTCCTTGTCTCCCTCTTATAAGGACTCTTATAATTACATTGGACCCACTTCTCATCTCAAGATCCTTAACTTAATCACATCTGCAAAATCCCTTTTGTTTTGTAACGCAGGTTCACAGCTTTCAGGGATTAGGATGTGGGCTTCTTTGGGAGACATTATTCAGCTGACCACAGCAGGTTTGTATGCTAATGGGAAAGATCTAGTGGAGGGAAAACTTGATGATGTAGGAGAAACCAGGGAGAACTTCTGGAGCAATGCCCCTGAGAAGGGGAGTGGGGCTAATGCAGTGGTGGAGGGTTGGCCTTAGAAAGGAGCACCATGTGGAAGGGCACAATGGCAGGCAGGTGACACCTGTGCTGAGAGCTAGGGGAATTCTCTTCTGGCTGTGTCCATATTAGGAGAAAGCAGGGTCATCAGCTGAGAGTGAGCATGGGGAGGAGGAGGAGGAAAAGATATGAAATAGTCATCTAAGAGCATAGAGAGATAAAGAGCCAGGGACATGTGGTGTCACTATCTGTTCAGTATATGTTGGACTGATCTTACAAGGGTCCTGTGCCATGATAAGATGCTTATAACTTGTCCTGTGTCCAGCGAGGCCTCGGACAGGAGGTACAGGGCCCTGAGGGATCCATTTTGGAGGTTTAACTTGTTGGATTTGTTTCTTCTATGTTGAAAGTTGACTTCCTTCAAACGTCTTAGTATGCTAAGATCTAACAGTGACTGCAGGAGCTGCACAAGCAGGGAGACCCGACCTCACAGAATATGTCCGTTTCCCTGTGTTTTAAAATTGTTTAATTTTCCCAAATCATCTAATGATATTACAGGTAATTTGGAAAACAGAAAAGAGAAAGAATCGTTCTTGATCTCATCACATTAACGTAATAGCTGTTATCATTTGTTTTTTTTTTTTCATATTCCTGTGCAGAACAACCATAGCATCTTGCAGTCTCTCTCTCCCTCTCAGATGGACTTTGTGTACATTGAGCCCACCTGGGGCAATATAGAATTATCTCCTCATCTCGAGGGGAAATCCAGACCAGCACCCTCCAGTAGCAATAGAACATGAGCCATGTATATTTTCAGTAGCTACATTCAACAAAATAAAAAGAAACAGGTGAAATTAATTTTAGTCATATATATTATTTAACCCAAAATATCCAAAATGTTATATGTTGTCTTAGTCTGAGTTCTCTAGAGCAGCAAAACCAGTGAAACGTATATAAATAGAGAGAGAGAGAAATTTACTTCAAGGAAATGGCTCACACAATTGTGTGGGCTGCCAAGTCCCAGATCTGTGGATGATAGGCTGAAGACCTCTGCTGGGTCATGTGGTTACAGGGGTTGATGAACCCAAAATCTGCAGGTCAGGCAGCAGGCTGGAGGCTTCTGCTGGCTCATGGGGTTGTGGAGGCTAGCGAATACAAATTCTGCAGATCGGGTGGCAAGCCAGAGACTTCTGCAGGCTTACATCCCAAGAACTGGAGGTCATGTGACAGGAAGAATGCAGGTTGGAGAGTGAGCTTTGCCAGTACATCCATTTATATACTAGAGGCAGGTCCCGCCCCCAAGGAAACGCCCCTATTCAACTGATTGGCTGCTTACATCAGATCACAAAATGGAAGGTGATTACATAGTGTCTACCAAACCACAAGGAGCCCTGGTGGCTCAGTGGTTAAAGTGCTTGGCTGCTAGCTGAAAGATCGACAGTTCAAAGCTACCAGCCACACTGCAAGGATAAAGATGTGGCTGGCTGTTTCCCTGTTTCTGTAAACATTTATAGTCTTGGAAACCCTATAAGGTTGCTATGAGTTGGTTTCTTCTCAACAGCACTGGGTTGGTTGGGTTTGCCAAACCACTGAGAATCATAGCCTAGGCAAGATGACACCTAGCATTAACCATCACGTATGTCAACATGTGATCAATAATTTAAAAATTATTAATAAGATATTTTACATTATTTTCCATACTAAGTCTTCGAAAGCTGTTGCATATTTTATACTCAAAGCACATCTCAATTCAGACTAGCCACATTTCGCAGGCTTAATAGTCTCGAGTGGCCAGTGGCTATGGTTTTGGACAGTGCAGGTCTAGCCTGTTCTAAAAATGGAGCTGACACGATTGGTTATCCAGATAGATAAGAATAAAATTGTATTCCTGCTTCACATAAAAGTAGATTCAAGTGTATTAAAACCTAAATGTGATAGGCCAAATAGTGAAGTGTTATCGTAGGATTCGGAGATACGCTGTCTGTGCTCCACCACTTACCAGCTGGGTAACTTTGGCTAGTTATTTACCTCTCTGTGCTCAGTTTCTTTATCTGTAAAATGGAGATAATAATACTACCTACCTCATAAGGTTGCTAAGAGAATTAAAAGTGTTTGTAAAGACCACCATCACACCTCAGGAAAGAAAAAAAAGATTAAGTCCTTAATATTGTCAAATATCCATTCAGGATTCATGTTTCCCTAACTGACTCAAGGGTGTTTTTGTTTGTTTTGTTTTTTTAATTCAAATAGGAGCAAATCAACTCCTTACATTGTGATCGGTTGCTATGTCTCTGAAGTCTCTCTTAATCTGTAGGTTGCCTTCCCTCTTTTTTTTTTTTTTTTTAATTCCTTGCAGTTTACCTTTTAAGAAACTGGGTCATTTATCCTGTAGAGTTTCCCATGATGTCCTTATCATGGTCCTCTGTCTCCTGTATTTCTTGTAAATTATTAAGAGTTACTTGATCAGGTTCAAGTTCAAATTTTTTTGGCAAGAATACTTTATAGGTACTACTAGGAAGAATTTCTTAAATAAGACCGACAAGCAAAAATTATAAAGAAAAAAATTGATATTCCATATTTCAGTTAAAAACTTTGATATAACTGGAAACAGGTTAAAAGTTACAAGACAAGCCACAGATTGGGAGACGATTTGCAATGTATTTAACTATGAAAGAATCAGTATCCAAAAAAAGTAAAAAAGAACTCCTATAAATCAAGAAGGAAAAAACAACCCAATGGAAGAAAAATGTACCAAGATCATGAAGAGACAGTGGATTCCTTTATATAATAAATGGTTGTGTAGCTCTTACAGTGCCAGGCATCATTTTAAACACCTAACAGATGTCAGCTTATTTATTGTCATAACAGCCCTGTGGTGTAGGTGCTGTCATTATCCCCATAATGACACTATCCCCATTGTACATATGAGAAAACTGAGGCAAAGTCAAGGTCACACAGCTGGTAAGTAGCAGAGTCAGGGCTCACACCCAGGCAGAGGCCCGAGAGTCCATGCTCAAACCACGTGTTGCACTGCGGTTCTCTGAAGAGGGAATTAATATAAGCAGCCAGCAAAGATGCTTAGCTTGACCATGAATCGGAGAATTTCAAAGTAAAACAATACCCCATTTTTGCTCATCAAGTTGGCAAACATGTAAAGATTACCAATATCTCGTGTGAGGCAGCTTTGGAGGGATAACTGCTCCTTTGTTCTTAAAGCGCGTATAAATCGGCAGCACCTTCCTGAAGGACAGCTTGGCAGTATCTACCTGGGAGCCTAGAGAAGTGCCTACACTCATGCGTAAGGAAGCACATGAGAGTGAACATTGGGAGACCATCTGAGTTGATTTGTAGCAAATTTCTGATACGAAATTTTATCTGTGGATGTGTGTTTCTAAAAGAGCGAGGGAGGCTGCTGGGAGGCTGCCAGGAGTGTGGAGTCCTGGCTGATGTTCCAGTCTGGCCTGCCAGGGACTCCCCCAGTGGCCTGCCCTGTGTGTGGGCCTCTGCCCAGGACTCCCAGAACTTCCTCCTCACCTTTTCCGGGCCCTCTTCCAGCAGACTCCATGCTTTTCTAGCCTGGATGCTGGAGGCTAGGCACTTAGCAGGACAGCCCACTCCTAAAGCTCCTCCTGCCCCGTCAGAAGCTGTACCCCAACCTCCAAAGTGCATCTGGGACTAGAAGTGACAGGTAGCAGCAATGTGCAGCTCTTCTGTTTAACATGGAAATAAAAGGCCTCCCGGGGTGGTGCAAAGGGTTAACGTACTTGGCTGCTAACTGAAAGGTTGGAAGTTTGAGTCCACCCAAAGGCACCTCAGAAGAAAGGCCTGGTGAACTACTTCCAGAAGAATCAGCCATTGAAAACCCTGTGGAGCACAGTTCTGCTCTGATCCACATGGAGTCACCATGAGTCAGGATTTACTTGATGGCAACTGTTTGGCCCACACCTGGAGCAGTACTGCTCTAAGACAGTACAAAGTGAAAATACATTGCAGAAGAATATACTATGATCTCATACATGTTTACAAAATGAAAGGTAGGATAGCCAAAGACATAGAGGCTTAAATCAGTGGGAGGATATTTAAGGAGAAACAAAAAATCTTCCACAAGATGGGTATTAATTAGAGAAAATGGTAACTTTAACAGCAGAGAAACCTGGCAGATACTACCTTGCCCCAGTAATGAGACAGATACACAGCACATGCCTCCTGATACGATGCCCTGAAAAGGGACAACGGTACTTCTCTAAGATTTTTGCCAAATCTAATCATGAGAAATCATCAGACAAAGCCAGACTGAAGGGCATTCTACAAAGTAAGTGACCAGTACTTCAGTAATGTCAAGTTCATGAAAGCCAAGGAAAGATGGAGGAGATTAAGGAGACATGACCACTAAATGCAGTCTGGGGTCCTTAACTGAATCCTGGAATAGAAAAAGGACATGGTGGAAAAGGTAGTGAAATTCAAATCAGGTCTATAGTTTAGTTAATAGTATTGCACCAATGTTACTTTCCTGGTTTGATAATTGAACTATGGTTATGTGAGATATCAACATTAGGGGCAGCTGGATGAAGGGTATACAGGGAATTCTGTACTATTTTTGCCATATTTATGTAAGTCTAAAATTATTTTAAAATTTAAAAAATTATGTATGGAACATATAAAATCTGGATCAGGCCATGCCAATGGTATTGATCTCATTGTACAAATAAGAAAACTGGGAACAGAAAAGGTTACATGACCTGCTCTAAGCCACACAATTGGTATCAAGAGTCTGGAATTTATTCCAGAGCCCCACACTCCCTGAGCACCCAACACTGCCAGCTCCCTGTTTCCTGTGGCCAGCAGCTGGACTGGGCCTGAAGTTGGAATAGAGTCCCACTGGGAGTCTTCCAGATCCAGAATGCTTTGGCTGTTTAGGAGACAGTTAGATGCCAAAAGAAAAAGGTTAGAATTTTAAAGTATTCCTTAAGTGGGAAAAATAAATTGTTGGTGTCAGATTGGTCCTTTCCTATCCTAGGTCATGCCATCAAAGTTAAATACTAATGACAAATACTGAGTTGGCCATATGGGACAGAGTGCAGGGCCACAGCCCTTGCCCCAGAAAACCAAAATCCATTGCTGTCGAGTCGAGTTGATTCTGGCTCACAGCAGCCCTTTAGGATAGAGTAGAACTGCCCCATAGGATTTCCAAGGCTATAATTTTTATGGAAGCAGACTGCCACATCTTTCTCCCACGGAGCAGCTGGTGGGTCCAAATTGACCCAAAGTCATTTTTTTTAACAGCTTTATTGAGATATTCACATATCATACAATTCACCTATTTAAAGCGTACAGTTCAATTTTAGTATATCCACAGAGTTGTGCAACCATCACCACAGTCAATTTTAGAACATTTATATTACCCCAAAAGAAACCATGTACCCATTAGCAGTCACTGCCTGTTCTCTCCTCGCCCCAGTCCTTGGTTACCACTAATCTACTTTCTGTCTCTATAGATTTTCCTATTCTAGACGTTTCATATAAATGGAATCATATAATATGTGGTCTTTTGTGTCTGGGCTCTTTGCATAAATGTTTTCAAGGTTCATCCATGTTGTAGCAGGTATCAATCCTTCATTTCTTTGTATTGCCTAATAATATTCTGTTATTTAGATATGCCACATTTTGTTTATCCATTCGTCAGTTAATGGACATTTGAGTTGTTTCTACTTTTTGGATATTATGAATAATACTCCTGTGAACGTTTGTGTACAAGTTTTTGTGTGGATATAAGTTTTCATTTCTCTTGGGTTTATACCTAAGAGTGGAATTGCTGGGTCAGATGGTAACTCTATATTTAGCCTTTTGAGGAACTGCCACACTGTTTTCCAAAGCGGCTGCACCATTTTACTTTCCACCAGCAGTGTACGAGGGTTCCAGTTTTTCTGCATCCTCGTCAACACTTGTTATTACCTATCTTTTTTATTGTAGCCATCATGGATGTGAAGTAATATGTCATTGTGGTTTTGGTTTGCGTTTCCTTGATGGCTAATGATGTTGAGCATCTCAGAGTCATTCTTAACATCCATTGCCCCTGGGCCAAGGGTCCCTTCTGAAATTTCCCAAATGTGTTCAGCACTGGTGTCCCTTTCCTCCCCCCATGTGAGATCACTGTGCCTAAAAACTTAAAAGTATGGCTGCCATCTCAAAAGCTTTGAGGAATGAGTAGGCATTGGGTCCTTGGGGTTCCGGAGCCACATTCCTTTTCAAGAGCCCTGAACCAAGCAAGGTGTGGGAGACTGGTTAGTCATTGTGTCCTTGTGACAGGGATCTGTTCTTCCAAAAGAACCCAGAAGCTTTAGCGTGACACCTTGTCCCTCTTACTCTCCCCAGGAGGTCCAGATGGTTCCTGTGACTCTAGCTTCAGTAGCAACATCGGTGTCTTCACTCCAGCCAGGTAAGTGGTTTGTTCCAGCCAGAGGTGTTTGTGGAAAATGAGTGGCCTACATCTTTCCTGGGCACAGGAGACTGCAGCCAAGACCCAAGGCAAACTCTGCTTAGGGCCACTGCTTCTGGGGCATCCTGGTACCCACAGGAACTGCTTGCTGAGGGAGTCTGAAGGACACTAAGCAAGCCCAGCCTGTCAAGTTCTGATGGACAGGTAGCCTTTTGGGAGGGAGTAGAAGCCGTTGGAGGTCAGTGAATGCAGGTTGTAAAAATATAATAGGTGCCTGGTGTCTGCGATGCAGCATTTGCAGATACCTTCACTCACACCTTTTCCTTGTCATGGATAACATGGGCTGATAAGATGCCAGCTCCAGGAGAAGGCTGTTTGAGGACCGTCTAGAGGCAGGCAGTAATTAATGGGATCAGAGAGTGCAGATGGACAGTCCTCCCCTGCCAATCTGGCTTAGCTGTAGAAGTGCAGCCTTCCACATGGGGGCAGTGCAGGCCAGATAGCAAAGCCATCCCCTTCATTCCAGCTCCCTTCAGACTCACTGCATGGCCATGTGATTCCCCAGGAGGGATGTCACAGTTCTGCCCCTGTCTGAGTCCTCTGGGCTTGCCCCATGTCACGTTTCCTTCGGGTGGAATTGGCATCTGTGGGGCTGGAATGGATGGCGGTATTCCTACGGAGCTTTTCTTCCCTCAGAACACGACCCTCGGCTGGGGCCCTGGGGAATCAGTCCCTTAGGAAAAGGAAACGTACACTCAACCCCAGAAAGTCCTTAGGATATTTCCTCCTCTGATACCATTTTTAAATTTATCTTTAAGGATCCTGTGTATGTTTTTCAAAGTCTGCAAGTCCTAGTTATAAATATGTACTACCCCTGGGATCTGTTGTTGTGTACCACTGTTGTGAGTCGGTTCCTACTCATAGTGACCCTATAGGACAAAGTAGAACTGCCCCAAAGGGTTTCCGAGTCTGTAATCTTTATAGGAGCAGAGCACCAGATCTTTTCTTCCACGAAGCTACTGGTGGCTTTGAACTGCCAACCTTTTGGTTAACAGCTAAGTGCTTTAACCATTGTGTCACCAGGAACCTACCTCTCACAAATTGTCCAAGCAAGTCAGTCAGCGTTATTTATTCATTTGTTTGTTTTCAGTTAGCTGTCACACATTTGTAGAGCACGGGGTGGGGTGGGGACACAGGAGGCCTCCGTTCCTGTACTAACACCAGAAACTGCCTGATTGGAACCAATGTTTTGGTTTATACCTATCATTCAGGAGCCAATGCCAGATCCTCCTCTTTTAAAATTAAAAACAAACAAACAAAAACAAATTGTCCAGTGCTTTCTTTTCCTTAGTGAATGGATGTTTTCTCATCACGGCTGCAAAGTCTGAGTCTCACTAGCTGTGCTGCTGACGAGGGCTGCCTTTGTAGATGAAACCAGAGCCAGGGTGCCTGGGCCCCGGGTTGTGGGGTGTGGGCTTCTGGCCCCACAGGCAGGAAGGAATTCTCCACCCACTGGAGCAGCTGAAAGACAGGGTGGAGGTGTCTGCTTCCTCCAGTTTCACTGAGGTGCGGTTGGTGCTGCCAGAGGGAGGCTGATCACAGACAAGATGTCATCTTGCAGGGTCACCAAAAAACAAAACCCACCCTGCAATGTTCTAAGTGCATTGCTTGCCTGAGGCACCACCCTCGGGGCTGTGGCTGGATTGGGGAGCTCCTCTGGGGCAGAAGGACATGCCTACCTGGCAGACAACTGCGGGCAATGGTGGCCCTGAGAGTGGGCACTGACCCTTAGAGATCCTGCTGAAAGCTGTGGACCCTCTTCCCGGAAAAATGCACATACACACAATATTCTGAATATTCTTTCAGGGTCTCAAGGATCTCCTTGAAGCTCATTTTTGTACCTTAGATTTAAAAAAAAAAAAAAAAAAAAACTTGTCACTTGGGCCAAAACTGAGAGAGAATAACTGACTAAACTCAGGAGTACAAGCCTCTTCCGCTCCCTTCACCTTCCTTCTTGCCCAGGATACTGGGAGAGCCCCAAGTGGCCCAGGTTAGCAGTAGCCACAGGGGAGAACCCCTGAAAAGCAGGGGAGACAAGATCACTGTAGGTCTGGGTTGACATCTGAGGTGGGGCTCCAGGTAGAGGAGTCTGGGTTTCTCCACAGCTGGCATACCACCCTCCACTGCTGGCAGGAGCAAGGGAAATACACAGGAAATTGAGAACTGGACTGCCTGGGAAGGGGTGGAAAGAGAAAGAACTGGCATGGAGAGAGCAGACTGGCGGCCAAGGAAAGGTTTAAGAAACAATAGTCTCCACCACCGTCTCTCAGACAGTGCTCACATGCACCAGGCAAGTTCCCCATCACTCAGGAGTCTTCTCAGTTGTGGGGCCTGGCAGCCTTGGGCAGGGAGCTTCACCTTCCCTGCCTCAGTTTCCTCATCTGTAAACCAGGTATAGTAATAGAACCAACCTCGTAGGGGTGTGGAGCTTTAACGAATTACTGTATATAAAGAGCATAGAACAGTGCCTGGTACACAGAAAGTATTTTTCACCTTTTAGCTACTGTTATTACAAGAACCTTGTTATTGTCCTTATTTGTAAAATGGCCCAGAGAGGTGGACTTCTTACCCAGAGTCACTCAGCTCATTAGTGACCAATCTGGGATTCAAGCTAGCTCTGTCTGACTCCATATCCCATGCATTTAACCTTTATTGTTCTTGGTTGGAGAGTTTCGGAAGTTTTGTGTCTCAACCTCTCTAACTCATCTAACTCAGGAGTCTTTCACTCTGGCTGAGGGTCGCTGTGTCATTGGTGACATTCAGTACAGTTCTCCCTATACGTGGGGCAAGCAGAAAGATCTACAAATCAGTGCTTCCCAACCTTTAGCATCTATTGATTGAAAAAACAGTAATGATCTTTTATTTAAAGAAACAACTTTGAATTTGGAAACATTTCTTTTTTAGATTTACCTTTGTTCTGATTTGATTAGAGAGATAACGTATGAGTACCATAAAATAAAGTTTTTCATTGCAGAAATAAAGTGCTGTCTCCCAGAGAGCCACTAGAATTTATGATTGTTTATTGGTAGTATCAGGGCCCTGGTGACACAGCGGTTAAGCATTTGGCTGCTAACCAAAAGGTCAGCAGTTCGAATCCATCAGCTGCTCCTTGGAAACCCTATGGGGCAGTTCTGCTCTGTCGTATAGGGTTGCTGTGGGTCGGAACGGACTCAACGGCAGCAGATTTTTTGGTAGTATCAGAAGCATTATTCAATCAGTCTGTACTTTAATAGCCACAGCAGCACCATACATTTGGAAATGGAAGTGCATATACATGTAGCACTTCGTTATGCAGTGCTCTATGAGAAAATGCTTGGTAAAAGTGGAGTTTTAGAACCAATGCAGAAATGTATTTTAAACTGTGAGTGAGTTCCCTCCCATTCTCTGGGTGAGGTAAGCCAGGGTGGAGGGTGCCGTGGCTCAAGAGCTGATCACATCAGGCAGCATGCCCTCTAGAAGGGCCAGCCTCCCAGAGTTCAACCCCCACCGCACAGCTCAGCGCTTAGCATTCAGCAGCCACCCCACTAAGAACCTGAGAGCTGCCTCCTCAAGGGTGGTGGGAGCAGTGATCCTGCCCTTGCCCAGGCACCACGATCAGCATCCCTGGTGCCCTGTGGTGCGCCTGCTTGCCACGACCTTTATTTCCAGCCAGCCCGGGGAGAGAGACCCAGGGAGCATGTCCGTAGCCGAGGGAATGAGTTCTCCATGCATGGCCTCCTGGCCCTGGATGGGCCCTGTCCTGTCTCCGGACCTCAGTTTCCTCATCTGTGGATTGAACAGTTTGGTTGCACAAACCACAAGGTTGCTTTCACTTACGAAGTCCTTTGTCTGGTGGGTTAATGCTGACACCTCCCTCACCAGTGGTCTCAGAGATGCCCTTAGCTGGGGAAGTTTGGCTGGAGGTGGCCTTTGCTGTGAGAAAAGTAAGAGGTTAGGACGCAAAATGCTGCTAGTTCACACACACACATCAGCGCCATGAAATCCTTCCTTCATTATTTGGCCCTGGCACAGTGCTGCCTGAGAGAGATGCCACCATGGAGCTGGCCCTTGCTTTCTGCCCTCGATAGAGACACTAAGCTTGCAGAAGCATCTAACACTGCTATCAGCTGAGGAACTCAGGTTGCCAAGACGGCATCCAGCCTGCCTTCTTGGGCCCCCTTTGGGCTGCTTTGATTTGGAGCCTAACCCATACAGGTCAACAGCAAACCACTGGGTGTCTTCTTCTCACATGGAGACTCTCCAGGCCCTTTGACAAGAACATACATTGCATAGCATGTATGCTAACCTCCTTCTTCCACCAACACATGGGGCTGCCAGGTCTTACCTGGCCAGAGAGTGGTTGGTTTGCTCAAGGGGCTGCCATTCTGCTGCCTCTTTCTGCAAGAGGTGGTTGGAAGTACATAGATTTTCCTGAGCTTGCCCCTCTGAGGAGTGCCATGTGGTGGGGCAGGCCCTTATTCTGGAGTCAGATGTTCAGATTCAAACTTCCAGCTCCACCACGTCCTAGCCGTGTCGCCTTGGATAAGTCACTTAATGTCTCTGTGCCTCAATTCCATCATCTCCAAAATGGAAATAATAGCTTTACTTATCCTAGAGCGCTTTTGTGGAAATTAAATGAGGCTGCACAGGTGAAGAGCTCAGCACAGTACCCAGCACGCAGTGTTTACCTAAGAAATGTTGCTCATTGTCATTTTCAGCGCCATGGTCACCATTGTTGTTATTGGAGCCTCCGCCCCCTCGAGGGTCATACATACCACTGGGCCTGACCTGCCGGGGAGGGTAGAAGGTACTGGTCTGGCGCTGCCTTCCTCCCTACCAGCAGCTCCAAGGCAAGGGCCTTGCTAGGCCAGTGTGGTCCTGAGTCCCCCATGTAGGTTAAAAAAGAAAAAAGGCCTTCCTCCCAAGGGTGTCATTTCAGCTAAGAATATGGCAGTGACCTGCCAGGCAGAGGTCCTTGTAATGCAGTGGGCCCTAGATGGCCACCTGGACACCCTGCTGCTCACTGCAGACCTTGGGACTCACCCCCCAGGAAAGAGCAGGAAGTCTGGGGTGGGGGTGCTGCTCCATATACCCCCCACCTGCCTTGTGATCTGCTCTGTGCAAGGCCTTGCGCTGTGGGAGGTCTCTCTCTACCGCCAAGATCCAGCTTATCCAGCCACAGGATCCTGCTGGCCCAAGGAGAAGGCCTGTAACAGAACACACTGCAAGGAGCCGGCAGGAAACCAGAGACAGAGAGGAACTTGAGATAAGACAGTAAATCCTGGCCATCTACGAAATGTTAGAGATGAAAAAGAGAATGTTGAGGAAGCCCTGGGTTGATGCTGGCCTGACGCTCTAGAGCTGCGCTGGCCACTGCACACTTGACTGGGGCAGGTCCAAACGGAGATGTGCGGTAAGTGTAAAATACACACTGGGTTTTGAAGACTTGGTATACACGAGAAGTATAAACTACCTCATTAATAATTTTGTATTGATTACCTGTTGAAAATGTGGATGTACTGGGCTAACTAAAATGTTATTAGAATTAATTTTACCTGTTTCTTTTTACTTTCTAACGTGGCTACAGGAAAATTTAAAAATTACACACAAGGTTTGCATGATATTTCTGTTGCACAGTGAGCTCTAGAGAGAGAGTGACCGAGAGCCCATGTGTGCCACCCTGGTTATAATGTCTGTGCTTTAGTTTGCCCATCTGTCCTAGGCGACCAAAGAATATAGATGTTTTGATGACCTTAAAACGGCACGAGGAACTTACTGCCATGTGACTCAGTGCTGTTGTGCTCCGTGTGGGGAGGCTCCGTAGCAGCCCCGTTGCAGAGGCTCAGCTCTGCTGGGCTATTGCTCACACGCCCAGGTTTTCTGGCCACCGGGGGAATAGAAGTGCCCCCTCTCACCCCTGAAACGGGCACCATGGGGCTCATCAGAACATATTAAATAGCAATTCTGTCTGGCAATTAGAGAGCTCAGAATCATGCCCTTTAGGAATTCACATCAAATGAGCTTCAGAGGGGCTGCAGGCGAATTAGGAGCGCACAGCCACCGAGTTCCTGATGCAAATGAATAATTGAGCAGCCTGGAAATACCACGAAAGACTGTTTTTATGGGTGAGCAAGGACCGCCGGGTGGGTCTGCAGGGAAAACATCTCCTAGTCTGCACTGTCTCGTCAGCGTTAGGCAGGTACAGTAAAATGCGTTGGGAGGAAGGGAGTCTCCTCTGACATCCTGAGGCTTTCTGCCCACCCTGTCCCCACCCCTGAAGACCCCAGCCCCCGCGTACAAACAGACTGCTAAGTTACAGTTTCCTGGCAGCACCAAACCTTCCCCAGGCAGTTCCACAGGACTTTTTTCTGACTGAAGACCAGCAGGGTTCAGTCCCGAGAAGCCTAGGACCTGTGCCGCCACTGGAGCAAAAGCACATTTTGAACAATCTCAGCTTTGCTGTCAGTCAGAGGCTCTGCTGTCTCTTCCTCAACTCAGAGGAGTGTCACAATTTCAAATGCAACTGTCAAGGTGCCTGTACCAGGCCAAAAACTACCAAGTGCTCTGGAGTTCTCAGAGGTGGAAAGTCACGAGCCCAGCCCTCACTCAGAAAATGTTCTTCAGTAGCCTAGTGAAGGGCCCTGTTGGAGGTTAAGGGGTGTTATCAAACCCTTCCCCTGTACTTTGTGGGCATGGGGTTTTTGCTTTATCAGTACACAGTTGCCGTGGAGTTGACATCAACCGATGGTGACCCCCTGTGTGCCAGAGTAGAACTGTGCTGCATCGGGTTTTCAATGGCTGATTTTTCAGAAGTAGATCAGCAGGCCTTTCTTCCAAAGCACCTGTAGGTGGACTTACAGTTAGCAGCTCAACACGTTAACTGTTTGCACTACCCAAGGACTCCCTGTTCAGAACAGGGTCTGGAATTAGATTTCCTGAGGTTGCTTAAACGGTGTTTAGGCCTTGAGGCCTGGTGGGGACCAGTTCGATGACATTGGAGAGGTTTTCTCCTGTCCAAGCCAGGCTAGTGCTGGGGGCAAAAAAGGGAAGTTGTTGGGAGCCTAGCAGACTGGCCCCTCTCCCCCAGACTGTGGTGATAGCTCCGACCAAGCAAGAAACTCTAAGCTTCTTGGAATGGGAGGAGAAATGTGGTGGTGGGGGAGCCAGCCCCCTCTTTGAACCCCTGGGCTGGGCTGGTGCGAGGTGTGTCCCTGAGACATGCAGGGGAATGTGCAGTCTGCTCACCCGTCACCGGTCTCCAGGTAGTTGGGGAAGGTGTGTGGTTTAAGTATTTGGGGTCTGGGAGGGTTCGGTGGCTTTGTGGAAGAGGGGCACGGTGGGCTTTAACTCACTTCTCCTTCCTGGGGTTGCCCACAGCGCTGAAAGGGCCCCAGTGACTCTGCATCTCGACGGGATTGTGCAGGTCCTGAACTGCCACCTTAGTGACATGGTCATCGGGATGATGACCAGGATCGCCGTCCTGAAGTGGCTCTACCACCTCTACATCAAGACTCCCCGGAAGGTGAGCCCCCACCCATCTACCCAGTGAGTTCCTCCCAGCCCTGATGCTCCTCCAGGTCACCTGGGCTTAGACGGCCTGCTGCGTGCTTAGGTGGGGTTTGGGTCATTGCAGTTCTAGAGAAAACCTGGAGCAGACGAGTGACTGATACTGTGAGGACCACTTGGTGTCGGGGGCAGGGAGGTGGCCTGTGCAGATGAGGGTATACTGTCCATGCTGAGCTAGTCCTGGGTGAGGGGAGAGCTCACAGGTGGCCCACTTCTCTGCCTCCAGATGTTCCGGCACACAGACAGCCTCTTCCCCATCCTGCTGCAGACGTTATCGGACGAATCTGATGAGGTAGGTCACCGCCCCCTGTTTTCTTTGCATTGCACTGACTGCTCAGCCTCCCTCCTTTTCAATGACTTGTGGGATCTTGGAGCTCAGAGGGGCTTTTTGTTCTCTTGAAGCAGCACCAGAACATTTGCCCTGTTCTTCAGACCTGGTAAGGAGCATCTTTTCTAGAGGAAAAGCTGTGTTTAAAACTCTTGGCTTTGGGAGTAAGGACTCTTGCTCTGTAGCCCCTTCTGAAAAGGGCCCTGGGACAGGCCTTGGTGAGAAAGCAGCCTGCACCAGGACTGTCCATGGACTTTGTGTCTTCCCTGAAAGGCAGTGAAAAATGGTGGCTGAGAGCACAGGCCTCCAGATCAGACTGCTGAGTCCAAAGTGTGGCTGAGCACCTGCTAGAACTTGAGCAGGTAACTTCTCTGAACCGTAGATTGCCCTCTACCTTACCACCGGGCTGACAGAGTACATCAAGCTGTGAGAATGAGTGACCCATGGAAAATTGCTAAACGCCATGCTGGGCACATGGTGAGCCCTCCGTGAGCGTCAGTTGTTTTATTCAATTGAACTGGACCCCGTTTTGACCACTAGTTTGAAATTAGACCCTTAAACTTTTGCACCAAGAGCTGCTGGTGCAAAAGGGAGAGGCTGGCCCAGACCCCAGGCAGCAGGAATAGCCGTTCTGAGAGGACCAGAATGGGGAGGCTGGCCCAGGAGGCAGAGCCTGGGCCCTGGCTCCTTCTGTTGTCTGGCAGAGGGCTGCTAGCTAGACACCATGCTCGCCAGCGTTACTTTCTGTGGAGTTAGGGTAGGGTGGTTCTTTGTTGGGACTCCCCTGCCTCCCAGCCAAGTGGACAGGATTTACAACTGGGCATTTCCTCCGTCTGTACTGGTTCCTCAGGCTGTGAGTTGGATGCTGAGGATCTGAGCCTCAACCTGTCCTGTGCTCACCCTCTGCTGGGTCGAGGCAGTGGGCACGTGGATCTGCAGACCTGCCCACACTGGCTAGTACAAGCATGAAAGTGAACAGGGCCAGGACGTGGGGGGAAAAGGAGAGGGATGTTGCTTACCATGTCCTATGCCTTGGTCTTCCTTGGGCTGGTACAGGCTTGTGTGGGGTTCCCGGGCAGCTGCCTTGCAGCCTGAGTTTGCTTTCCTGAACCTGGGCTGGACAGAGTAGATTCAGAAACAGACAGATAGGAGTTAGCCTCTAGATCCTCTAAGTAGAGATTCTGCATTTCCAGAAAAAAATCCAAGACAGTCTGTGAATGTGCCCTTAACCCTTCCTGCCTGCCCATCCTCTCCTTGCCTCCCCTTACACGCACACCCTCCCTCCTTTTCTCTTCCCACACTCCCCTCCCCCATAGTGCCAGGCCCAGGTGGACATGGCCCAGTTCTGCCCATGACTCATTGCTCAGTCACAGCCCTCATTTCAATACGAAAAGGAAGAGAAGAACTCAGCTGATTGGTTCCTTCCCAAGGACTTCACTGGAAGCCGCTGAGTTTTCAGTCCTTTAAATTGAGTTGTTTAATCCCATCCAGCTTCCTTTGCTGGAAATTGGTTTTGGTGTGCCTGCGCACTTAAAAGGAGCAGGAGATGCAGGCCACTGAGCAGCTCTGTTCAGGTTACGGCTGGGAAACTCGATTTGCTGAAGTGGCATATGTTGTCAGGTCGCTGGGCGCATCTCGTGGGCCTCTGCCAGGGAGAGAATTGAAGCTGCTTTGGGGACATGTTGAGGGGGGCTGTAAGAAGAGTGAAGAGCCCCTGCTTTCCCACCTCCAGGGAAGGGACTTAGGGACTTTGCTCATAGGGGTGAGTCCTGATTCTGCCACATCCTGATTCTTCCCCAGAATCACATTCCTAAGTGTCACCTGCCCAGTCTCTTTGGTGACTTTAGGGCCTACTGTGACTCAGCAATGAGTTGTAGCCATGAACCAGGAAAGGTCTCCTAGAGCTTTCTAGGATGTTCCTTCCGTATCTGGTATGTTCAGAGTGTGCAGTCTCTGGGCAGTTAGAGCTGATCTCAAATTAGGCTCCCTGGGGTTCAAGTCTGTTTGTCTATTCAGTCAAACAGAACCACACCCAGCCTGGTGGGGAGAGGCTCCTTTCTTGTTTGAGACGTTCACGGGGAGCCTCCTTCACTAACCTGGCATCCAGCATAGAGGCCTTGGGCATAGGCTATCCCATTGTCTTGGATGATTTTTTATAACAGCTTACTTGCACAAAGTTCTTAGGTAGTCCCTGGGTGGCACAGTTTGCGCTTGGCTGCTCACCGGAAGGTTGGCATTTCAAATCCACTGAGCAGTGCCACAGAAGAAAGGCCTGGTGATCTACTACTATAAGAGTCCCACTGCTGTCAAGTTGATTTCTACTTACAGTGACTCTATGTGACAGGGTAGAACTGCCCCAAGGCTGTAATCTTTATGGAAGTAGACCACCACATCTTTCTCCCACAGAGTGGCTGGTGGATTTGGACCACTGAGCTTTCAGTTAACAGTGGAGCTTTAACCATTGCACCACCAGGACTCCCTTCCATAAAATTACAGCCATTGAAAACCCTATGGAGCAGTTCTACTCTAACACACACGGGGACACCATGAGTTGGAATCAACTTGATGGCAACTGGTTTGGGTCTTTTTATGAAGTCCTTACAGTTAGCTAGGAACTGTGCTGGACCCTTCACTTACGGTGTCTACAGACCCTCACAACAACTCTGGGGAAGTATTCTTTTGTTACTCCCGTTTTACAGTTCAGAAAACTAAGGCCTAGGGAAGTTAAGTAACTTGCACACAACTAAGAAGTGGTGGAGCCCAAACTTAAAGGTAGAAATGTTTGACTCCAAGGCCCACCCTCTCAATTGCTTAATCACCACACCATGATTTACCAAGTGTGGTCCCAGCCACCGTGTCAGAACCAGCTGGGGAGGTGGGGAGCTTGTGGCTCGTTACAGCATCATCCCCATTTCCTCATGAGATTTCTAAATGAGGTTTTTCTAGCCTTTGTTTCACAATTCTTGAGAAGGATTCTCAGTTAGGTGTGTATTTTGAAAAAAACTCTCCCTTCTGCCTGCATAATTTCTATCCATTTTTCTTATTGATTTGTAGAAGCTCTTTATGTTTGGGACATTAAATTTTGTCACGTGTGTCACAAGTGTTTTTCTCTCCCAGTAAGATGGTGATAAACTCTCATACTCCTCACCCTTGGTGAAAGCCACTGCCCACGGGACAGATTGTGCCCAGGTGTTAATAATGCAAGAGCTTGGTGACCAAGCTCCCCCCCACCTCTGAGTTCAGCAGTCCCATTGGCACATGGCTCACTGGCGTGTCTTGCCTGCCACTGTTCCTCTGCCATCCACGCCCTCTGGCATTCTCCATTGTTTCTGCTTTTCCGTTATTCAGCATAAGTGGCTGTTTCCTTGGTGCTGCCTGCTCCTTGTAGACTTCATCTGAAAATCCCTTTTGTCTAAGAAAATTTGCAGGTGTCAAATTAGTACTCTTGGCACAGAGTAGAAATCCTCCCATTAGCTAGAGGTCCAACGACTTGTTTTTACATGAAAATGTGACCCTGATTTGAGTGGCATGATGTGCAGGGAGTGTGCTGAGGGCTGTCCTTCAAGACCTGGGTTGGGAGGTGAGACTGGTTTCCCACCACCCAGGCGGTGCCCTTTGTGGGCTGCCTCATGAACCTGGCAGCTGCCATGTGACCTTAGTAAGCTCTCTCCGTGAGGGTGGCTGTGAGCACTGAGGGGACGGGGGTGTCTCCATGTTCCTAATGGTGCTGCTGGCCTGGGAGAAACCTCACGGTGATCCCCTACTCCCAGGCATAATTGCCTCCTAACCCACATTTAAAGTTTTCAGGATGATCTTGGTTCTGGAAGAAACCTGGATGGACAGCTGGCTGCCAGAGCTGGGTTTGAATCCCAGGTCTAATCCTTCACAGCAGGGACTTGGGCATAGAATCCAGCCTATGTGAACCAGCAAAATGGGACTGCTGGTATCTATACTTACCTCATAGCTTATTGTTGGAGAGACAAAGCATAAGTGCCAGCAGAGACCCTGGCCTTTAGTAACACCCCCGTGAAAGTGGCTGCTGTATCTTTGGTTGCAAATTAATTTAGGAAAAATTGATCTTTTTACTGTGTTGAACTCTCCCATCCAGGGTAGGGCTTGTCCCCGCTTATAGAAGTCAGCTGGCTATCCCTCAGGAATGCTTTCGAGTCTTTATTTGTAGGTCTTAGTTTATTATTAAGTTTAGTTATTTTGTGATTTTGTTGTGGTTTTGAATGGCATCCCTTTCCCAGTACTGTTTGTTCCCCAGGTGACAGTGTGGTTTGGTAGTTCAGAACACAGGCTTTGGTGTTAGATAATCCAGGAGTCGAGTCCTGGCTGTGCCGCTTAAGTGTGTCCCCGTGTCTGCTCTAAGTCCATCCTGCCTCAGTTGCAGCAGCAGAAGCTGGGACAGAACTGGCCTCCATCCTCTCTGTTTTCTTGCCTGTCTTTAGAGGCCTTAAGGACCACACAGACCCCCTGCAGATGGTCAGCGTAGGCGGGGGCGTCAGAGGGACTCCTGTTCAGTCTCCCAGTCACAGAAAAACCAAGCGGAGAACAAAGATGGTAGTAGGACCAGAGCCCCATCTGTACTTTTCTCCCTTTCTCATCCAGCCTCCCGGTACCCCAGAGTCAGAGCTGCCAACTCTGACTTGGGCCCCTGGCCCAGAGCAGGGAGCCAGGCTGCACTCAGCACCAGCCTTACGCATCAGCACCCCCTTGTCCACTGGGCTGCTATTCAGCCTTGCCTCCCTTATTCTGCAGGGTGGAGGGGCTCCCAGCCAGCTGCCTGGGTCCGGGGAGAGGAGGAGATGTGGCATCACCTGCAAAGACCTGCAAGGGGGCTGCTCTCTGCCACATCCTCTCACTCAGAGTAGAAGAACCTTTAGATTCATTGAGATCCAAAAGGGATCATCAGTACAAATTGTTTTCTCTGGTGGGGTCTTCAGAGCCATCCTCCCCACAGTCTTCTCAACGTCTCAGAAGCTGAGGCGTCCTTAACTCTTTAGAGCAGAGATTCTCAACTGAGGAGGAACTTCACCACCCCCTCCCTACTTCCTTCTCTTTCTTCTCCCCTAGCTTTAGAGTAACTTTGAAGAGAAAATCCCCGTCTTTTCCTTCCTCCAGGAACCCTTGCACTGTGGTCTGGCAGGTCAGCCAGCTGGGCTGGGGGCTTACCTCCCTGCTGTAAAGGGATTTTGTGAGTGACAGCAGGGACTTCCTCAAGGGGTCCCACTCAGAGAGAGGGAGGCCCCACCTCCAAGAGCTGTGCTGTGAGGAATGGTTAGGCGGCTCTGAGCCTCTCCTCCCACCCATGTGGCTCCCAGGTGATTCTCTCCCGTCCCTGGGTGAGTCGTCCCTCAGGGGCTGCCCCAGAATGAAGTGGGGGTGCTACATGCATGTAAAGTATGTGTTTTACCGCCCTCATCTATGGGAGGAGACTGGGAGCAGGACAGAAGCCGGCACTTAGGGAGCATCTGCTGTGCCAGAGGGCTCTGCGTCTGCTGTCGTGATGAATCTGCACGCAGACCCGGAGTAGCTCCACTGTCCTCCATCTCATGTGTGAGGGAACTCGGGCGTGAGGAGGAGAGTACCTTGCTGAAGGTCACACTGCCAGGAGCCAGAAGTGGAAGTCAGGGCTGTCTGATTCTAGAGCACCTAAAACTGCACTCAGCATCCCAGCTTGCTGCTAAGTGGGTGTCTTAGTTATCTGGTGCTGCTTTAACAGAAATGCCACAAGTGGATGGCTTTAACAAAGAGAAGTTTATTCTCTCACAGTCCAGTAGGCTAGAAATCTGAATTCAGGGTACCAGCTCTAAGGAAAGGTCTTCTCTCTCTGTCGTTTCTGTACCTTCCCCGGCCCTGTGGGCTGCTCACTGGCCTGCCTGACTCCCCTCTAGGGCCTCATTTCTAGAATTCTCTCCATCCTCGCCTACAAGAAGAGCTGGGGCCAGGCCGGGAGCACAAGGTGGAAAGTGGGGAGCAGGAGCCATCACCCCAGCCTCTGCAGGACCCCGGGCAGGTCACAGGATGTCCCCGCACCTCAGGCTCTCCTCTGAATGCTGGGCTGGACCGGATTGTCCCAGGTCCTATCCAGCTCTGAATCTGTGTGGTCCCAACTTCTCTCCCTGGAATACTAATGCTGTTTGCTCAAAAGTGGACAGTCTTCCCTAAGAATGGGGCTTGTTTTTCTTCTCATATCCTTGCCTCCGTTTTTATTTCGCTCCAATTTTCATTCCGTCTACTCTCCAGAACAAACAAAACACCACCACCTGCCTCAGTTCTGCAGATTTTTCTTAAATCAGATGAAGTGATAAGGTGAAATCTCAGCCCCAAGAACTGAGGGGCCAGGTGTCTGTGCTGGAACGTGATTCTTCTTGCCAGGAGCCCCCCACATGAAAAGATGAGCCGGCCCAGCACAGGCAGCCTGATCCCAGAGTCAGGAACACACGGACCCTCTTCCTGTCACGTTCCTCCTCCTCTGGGGGCCTTGCCAGGGACAGTTGCCCTTTCTCAGCTCCTCTTGCAGCTTCCTCTGGGGGCTTCTGAGAGAAAGTCAGGAGGGCAGGAAGAAGAGGCAGAACAGCCACCAGGCCAGCAAGCAAAAGGAGCTGGACTGCAGTCACAATCCCCAGGCCTTCTTCCTGGGGACAGCCGGACCCCCAGGCCCAAGCTCCTTGGCCACCGCACTCCCACAGCCCAGCACAGGGCCCTCGGTCACCACGAGGGTCCTGGGGGGACTATGGTCTTCTTGCCAGGGAAAAGGAGGGGCACGGGCAGGGTACCAGTCCCAGGACTGCCTGGTGAGAGGGCCTCTGCTCGCCTCCTCCTTCCATATTTCTGCTCTTTGTGCTTCAGTGTCCCCATCAGCCCCCCAGAGCAAAGGGCAGATCCGTGAGAGCCACTGTGGCCTGGCGGTGTTCCCCTCTGGGAAGACAGGTTGTGTACTGTGAGGTTTTTACTGTCTATCTGTCTAGATTCCTTGCCTGGGGGAGATGGGCACATGAGGACCCAAAGCTGGGCACAGTCACTGGTTGATTAAGCAGGTGGGGGTGAGGGGCCCTGCTGCCTGATCTCCTAGGCACCCCACGAAGGCAGAGGTTGGCACTGAGAAAGGTGAAAGAAATCGAGGCTAACTTTCCCAAAGTAGGGCCCATCTGTAGCAGGAGGAATTGCATGAAGGGGAGCCTGTCGGGAACAGGGTCAGGGGCTTTCCAAGGGCCAAGCTCCAGGGTGGAGCTGCCTGCAGGGTCTCCCACAACCAGACTGACTTGAGTACCCAGGAAGTGATCTCACATAGAGGGGCCTGAGGTGGAGCCATGGTGGAGCGATCCCAATGAGAACTACAATCAGAATCCTCTGGAGCTTTTTAAAATACAGCTGTTGGGCCTCACCCCAGACTTCCTGAACTGTAGTCTCAAGAGGGGTCTGGGGGCCAGTATTTTTATCAAGCTCCCGAGGCAGTTTTGATGCACGCCTCCAGTTGAGAACCATGATGCGAACCAGTGTACGAAACTACTTGCTGTGCCCCAGGCTCTCAACCAGCAAGCGCCCTCATGGCCCTCAGGGTGGTGGCCAGGCCAGGGCCACTGTTCTCAGCCTGCACCCTGCCCAGTGCTCTTACCAAGGCTTGTGCTGTTTTTCCTCCTTCTGGAGATGGCCGGAGCTAAATCAGCTGCATGTCTCAGGCAGCTTCCTGCTGGTAGTGCACAAGGCCCCAGGCCTGGCAGGAGTGTTGATGAGCCCAGGGGCCTGAGGCCTGGGACCGTCCCAACTCTTAACAGGAGTTCCCACTTCAGGCTCGCTTGCTCTGTGGCATACCCACGCTGGGCATCACATTTGCATGATCTTTAATCTTCATAATGACCTCTTGAGAGGAGGCTCTGTTGTTTTCCCCATTTTACATGAGAGCAAAGAGAGGCTCAGGGAAATTAAGTACCTCAGTCAAGGTCTCAGCTTAGGAAGCCTTATTTGTTGGCCCTCCACCCCCACCCTCTGCATTTCAGGACTGGCCTAGTTCCCCTCTGTGTCATTATGGCCCCCTAATGTGAGCTCCAGAGGACAGAGGCTGGGTCTGGCACATAGTAGGTACTCAGAAGCATCCTACAAACAGGAGGTCGGGGATGGTGAGTTCATCCCAACCCATCCCATTCCGGCCCCCTCTCCTGGGCCCTCCCCTGCTAGGGAGCTGATAGGAGGCTCAACTGGAGGGAGAGTGTGAAGTGGCCAGCCTGTGCAGCTCTCTCCAGTTGCCATGCAGGGTGGATTAACCAGTAACACAGTATACACTGGTTTGCAGTAAGCAAGGTACGCATGGGTTTAATTGTGCTTACTTACTAATCTGTGGCAAACAGTTTCACATTTGTGCACCACAGATCAGTAAGTAAGCACAGTAAGCACAGTTAAGCCTGGGCATATCTTGCTTATTGGGTAATCTGTCTCTGTTGCCATAGACTGGTGCCCTGGAGACAGCCAGCCCTCAGCCCCTCGCCTGGTAACTGAGCTATAACAGTGTGCATACACAGCCCTCATACTGCCGGGCCCTGCCCAGCTCATGGGGAGAATTTGTTGCCCTGAGAGTGCACCCTCTGGTCAGGAGCCTGGGATGATGCAAACGAGCAGTGGCTTGAGTCAGCAGGAAGGAGGCCCTGGGGGTGGGTATCTGGTCTCCCAGTTGTCTCACCCCAGCCAGGCCGGCCTTTATGTTCTTTACCTGCAGAGTTGCTGCTAGGGGGACTGTGCATCACTGTTAATGAGTGGAATTTAACAATAAACATCAGGTGCTGGCCTTGTGCATCTTTCGCACAGTACTAGACACTTAGGAAAGAATTTTCAAAGCTTTCTTTAAAAAAAGAAGAGAAAGCAGTCCTGATCCCTAAGGGCTTGCGTTCAAAGTCAGACAACACAGACTGAGATATAATCCATTTTTTGTTGTTGTTAATTGTTTTGTTTTATCAAGGCATAAAAGGTTTTTAATCAGGGTATTTTTTTCTCAGTGGGAAAAAAAAATAGGTCTAAGTCTCGGCAGTCTGTCTCTCCCCACCCCCAAATCTAAGTGCTCTTCTTTCTGACTGGCCTTTCCTCCCTTCTTGCAGAAGGACACGCTGGGCACGGGAAGCGGGTGTGATCCAGTGTAGACCAGCATTTTTCTCAGAACACCACCCACTCTCCTGGGCGGGTAGGCCAGTTGCGCCTCCTGTGTCCAGGTGGAGGTCCCTGGGCCTGACTGTTCTGGGGCCTATGCAAGCCCCTGTGGCTTCACTTGGGCCCTGCAGGGGCCACTCTGCATGTGGTCAGGAACTGAGAGGGCTGGCTCGCCACACTGTAACCCCATAGGAAGGAAGGACAAGCAGAGGGCCAAGGGTCCTGTGGATGCCCGTCCTCAGTGTACCTGCACTTAAGGTCAGCTCCATGTCATAAGAATAAAGAGCGGCACGACCTGACCTGGGTCTCAGCCAAGGCCACAGTTCTGCGCCCTGCTGCTCCAGGCAGAGGCATTGGATGGCCCTAGGCAGTGGCCTGCACTGGCCAGACCTTGGCCTCCTGGGCCATTAGCCTGAATTCACCCCTCCTGCCAGCACCACATGCATCCCCTAGAAACAGACTTGCAGCTCCCTCCTGGCCGGGACCACTGGGGCCCCAGCTTGGGGGTGTCTGTCCATTTCCTGTCAGCATGAGGAGGGTCCCCTCCTCGTGAGGCTGGAAGGCCGAGCCGATTGACATCCAGGACCTGATCAGCTAACCAATGGTCAAAACCTTGGGCAAAAGTTCCTTAAAGATAAGAGGGAGGAGTGAAGTGGAGGCCCCTCCAGCCATCACTCTCAGCCATGGTCACTCACGGCCATTTATCTCCACTTCCTGCCTACTGCTGCCACTCAGCAACACTTATTCTGCATCTGCCGAGTGCCTCCCTGCGACTTATGCTCAGGAGGTTGGTAGGTGAGGATGCGCCTCCCGGCCTAGTGACTTGGCACCGCAGAGCTGGCTGGTCTCCAGCTTCTCCCAGGATGCCCAGGAGCTGCCAGGTGTGAGTGGTTTTCCAGGGCTGTCTGTGGCGTGGGGTGGTGGTCCAGTAAAAGAAGGGAGGGTACACCTAGCCTCTTGGAGAAACTGTCCTTGGCCACAAGAATAGAGTGGGGCATACAGCCTGTGTGGCCCCTCTAGATCCTGATGCCCTCCCAAAGAAACAGGCCCTGTGCTGGTGAAACCCTGCTGTGTAAAGTCACCTCCAAAAAGCAGGGCGTTCTCAGGAATCCTCTGGCTTTCTGGTCTTTACTGGCCAAGCTGTGTTGGGCACAAAGCCCCCTCCTCTTGCCCCTGAGGTCTTGCCCCCAGAGTTGCTTCGTCAGAGGTTTTCCACATCCAGTGGCCCCTAACCCTTTCCCTCCACCGATGGCCTGCTCACTCCAGAACCAGGGGCCAGCTGATGGCTTTCCCCACCCCCAGCCTGTTGCCATGGAAGCAGCAGGCACTCCTGCTCCTGCAGAATATTGCTTTCTTGTAACCTTCCTCCCTCCCTCTCTTTTCCCCCTTCTTTTTCTCACACAAAAAGAAAGCACAAGTGTTTTATATTCATTTTGCAGAAGGCTGTGTAGTGCATACTGATTGGGGTAGCTTCCTCCCGCTTCCTTTGAGCGTTTCCCGTTCTCAGAGCCAGGGCTGCAGGCCAGCTCGGGCACAAGCCCAGCAGCCTGTGCAGTGGACAGCAGCGGGATCTGGTTTTCCAGAGGCCAAAGGAAGCAGGGGTGGTGGAGCAGTGTGCCTGTGGTGCTCCGTAACCTAGGCTGCTGAGGCCACCTTGTCCCTCCTCCCAGAGATTCTTGCCCTCACCTCAGGGGCTGCGGGTCTCCAGGTGGGTGGGCTGCCAAAACACTAAAACCCTGGCCTGGGGACAGAGACGCAAAGTCAGGCCCAGCAGGGAGGATAGCGCTTCAGCAGTCCCAGGCCCCTGCTGGCATTGCCTCCTGGTGCCCTCCCTTCTGCCAGTGCCCCTTTTCCCCGGGCAGGGGCCAAGGCTTGTTCTACGGCAGGATTGTGGCTATAAAGCCTCTAAGTTAATTCAGCACTGGGACTGAGTAGGCTTGCTGGTGGGCTTGGAGAGAGGCAGAGGCTGGGATGGATGGGAATGGCAGCCTGGATGTCAGGGCTGCCTTGTGGCCCTGATTGACTCCCCTCGGGCTCCCCGACCCCTCCTCGAGTCAGTCCTGGCCCTGATTCTAGGAGGTGTGCAGCTGAAGGAGGTTGCAATCCTGTCCCTGACTCCCTGCGAAGGGACAGGAGGGGTGCTGTGTGTGCGCACACACATGCACACATGGTGTCGCCTGAGGCAGGGCTTTGGGCTTTTTGCCAGCCCCTGGGGACCAGAGACAAATCTTTTGATATGTAAGCACAAGAGGCGTGGCTGGGATTACTGAAGGAACGTGTAGGCAACATTTCCGGCTTTAATTGTGCAATTGAAGTGTAATTTGCATTCATTTGCCATTTGGTGTTAAACTTTCTAAAATAAGAGAATCAAAATGTAAACTATGCATGCAGCTTTTCTGGCTGAGCTCTCCAGTGGGGGCGGGAGGAGGTGGGACAGAGATGGGGTGAGGCAGTCTCTGTTGGGTGGAGAAACGGAGGTCTGCAGCCCTCTATATCCACCCCACTGTCCCTGCCCAGCCATGGCAGCCAGGGGTATGGAACCAAGGCCACCAAACGAGTTGACTGCAGTTCCAAAACGTCGCAGTGCAAGTGGGGAACCAACCTTCCTGGTGTGCTTGCTCTTTGTGCTCTGCACATACAGTGTCTCCTGTGATTGTCACAACCACCTTGCAAGGTGAAAATCTCCACCTTCACGTACAAGGAAACTGAGGCTGCCATCACCGCAAAGCCAGTTCACACGCCTCTCTCTGGGTCTGATGATCAGCCCCTGCCTACCACTTGCTCCTGATCTCCAGCTGTACCCCACTCACCACCCACCTCCCCCACCTTTGCCCCTCTTCCAAGCTGTACCAAAGGCTTAGTTTCCTGGAATGTGCCACATGGGTCTGTGTGTCCGTGAATGGCTCGTGCTAGGTCAGAGAAAGTTTCAGACGCCTCTCTCTACCCTCATTCCCTTGGCAAACTCCTGCATAAGTATGTCCACAGCCTCCTCGGCTCCCAGCAGGCCGAACTGCTGATTCCCATTGCACATACACTGTATCTTTGGTATTTGTTTGCCAGTCTCTCTCCCAGGAGATAGGGACCTCAAAGGCACAACTAGCCCAGCTCCTGGCCCACAGGCGGTACTCAGATGGTGTGTGTGTCTGTCTGTCTGTCTGTCTGTCTGTCTGTCTGTCTGTCTGTCAAGGGGGACAGAACTTGTAGATGAGGTTAACTGGTCCAGGATCAGGATTGTCTCACTCCAAAGCCTGGTATAGCTTAATGGGCTGAGATTTGGGGATCAGAGCTGGTCTTGAAGTGTACTTGCAGTTACCTTGAGCAGGTAACTGTTCAAGCCTCAGGGTCCTCACACGTAAGGTGAGACTGATGACAAGCAAGGGCAGCTTCCCCCTCTGGCCTCCCCACCTGGGGAGGCCACCTGGCTCTGGAGCCTCTCAAGGTGAGGCAGACCTGAGGCGGTCCAGGCCACTCAGGTGCTGGTGGTTCCTTGCCAGCACCTTTTCTGACAGGGAAATGGGCACCTGCCGGATACCTCAGACGTTCATTTTATCCGACCTGGTGTCAGGCCTCTCACCCAGTGCCAGCCTGGCCCCAGCTGCCTCGTGGGCTCACTTGCTTCATTTGACCACAAAGGTTTGCCACCCTTGAGTACCTCAGAGGACATGAACCTCTGTCCATTTGCACAGACAGGCCTGAGTAGAGTAGCCATGGCTTGAAGGAGCAGGCAGGACAAATGGGTTGAAGCGGGGCCCATGGATGCAGAGACCCTGAGCCTTGTGTCTCTCCTGTGGAGTCAGAGCAGGCCCCACCACCTCAGGCACACTGGTGCCTGAGTCCCACATGTCCTGGGGACCTCTTAGGTACCTGCTTAGATACCAGACTCCATAGAATCCAGAGAGGAAGGTCATGGAAAGGTGCCTCGCGAGGCCTCAGGTTCTCGCTTCTTTCCTCAGTTGCCCTGTCCACTGCCTGTCTTTTCTTAAATCCGTATCCTTTGTTAAACTTCCCTAGGTTCTTCTGTAGCATAGTCTTGGTGGCTCTGCTCTCTCTAGACCCTACATCTACCCTTGCCTTCTGTTCTCTGTGTAGCCACCTCCCCACCCCCTGGAAGCAGTTCTCTGTCTCCAGCCTCACCTCTGCTCAGCACAACTCTTGGGGGAGGTCTATCCCTCACCCTCTGCTTCTCTTCTTACAGGTTATCCTGAAGGATCTGGAGGTGTTGGCAGAAATTGCTTCCTCCCCCGCAGGTCAGACAGATGACCCAGGCCCACTCGTTGGCCCTGACCTTCGGGTTGGCCACTCAGAGCTCCAGGTGCCCACCCCTGGCAGAGCTGGCCTATTGCACATTCCTGGTAAGTGTCCCCAGTGTTGCTGGCCTTGGGGGAAATGCCAGTTCTGGTTCTCTGGTTCTTGTCCTGGACTAGGGCAGTTCTTTGGGCTGCCCTTCTTGAGCCTGGAGCTCAGCCAGGACATGCAGGATCACTGAGTTTCCTACCAGCGATCCATCACTCTGCGGGCAGACCTCTCCTCCTATCCCCTTGTGGCCCACACTCCAGTATCCCCCCAGGAAAGACCCTCACATCCCTTCTGCCTCATCTTTCTGCACATCTGGACAAAGTATCCTTTAATACTTCTGAGCCATTGGCTAAATATAAACCCATCTGACTCAGCCGATCATCTCCCCAGTCAGGCAATGGGGGCTTTAGAGCCTTGGGGTTCACAGGTGGAAGAAGGGTAGGCAGCCATTTCCTTTCTCACCAAGCAACTAAAAATCGCTGACAACATAGCAGGCAGCCCAGACAAGGACAAGACAATTCAAACAGGATGTCTCTGGGCAGACCTTGGAAATGGAGGTGGCCCTGCGTGCTTCTCCTATGGTGCTTCTCCTGTGGCTTCCTTTCCCCATACCCCACCAAGTCATCTTCCAGCCAGTGGACTGTAGCTCCTTTCCTCCCAGGCACACTTCCTCCAGCGATCCAGTGCTGGAAAACACCCAAGGTCACAAGTCAGTAGGAAAGCACCAGGGAATCTTGGGTGTCTGCCTGGGTGTCTTTTTGTCCATCAAGCAGCTCTTTACATCAGACACAGGTGCCTAGACAGCTCATCCTTTGATACAGAAGCCAAGCGTCAACTAGGTTTGGGGGCTTTTCAGCCTCCCCCTGTGCCCCACCACACTGAGCCCTGAGGGCATCTGATTCCTGGCCCTGAGAACCCTGTCTTGGAGCCCCTTAGCCCGGTTTTGCCCAGGGCCCAGGCCCCGTGCCTGGGAAGTACAGGGAGTCCCTGGGAGTCACAGGGGCCCTGCAGGCCGGACTGCACTCTAGGGGGGTACCAGGCCAAGTCTTCATGCATTGAAGACGTTGCACCAGAGACACTAAAAGACAAGGGCTACCCAACCCTCTGCAGCGCGATTTCACGGGGGACCCATGGTCCTCAGGCCACCTCCACCACATGTGTGTTGCCTCCAGCCAGTCCCAAGCTCCAGCTGTCTCTGACCACAGATAGGAAGGCAATAAGGGGCCGAGGCGACACCCCAGCTTCTTCTTCTCGTGTTCCCAGCATACAGTTGTTTCCGGGCCAGTGAGCCCTATTACCTCCAGGTGGTTAGTGGCCATCGTCGGGCAGCAGGTCCCACATCCTGACCCCTGCTGGGGTATGTGCCAGCCTTCAGCCCCACAGCCCAGGGGTCCACCCTCCATCCTTTGTCCCCAGGTCAACCGTTACGGTCAGTCTGAAGTCCCTGGGGTAGACGGCCAGAATGTCAGCGATTGGGTGTGAAGGCCAAGAAGAGGGATGGGGAGCCTCAATGGGAGAAGAACTGATGGGGGGCAGCAGCCAAGAGAAGGTACCCTGCAGGGAGGAGGACGGGGGAGAGGAGCCCTTGAGTGTTGGCCCTCGGATCTCCCTTCCCAGTAGGCAGCCGTCATAGCGTCGTCTCTCCTCAGGTGGTACAAGCAAAAACCTCTTTGAGGCAGCCCAGTCCTGGGGCAGAGGAAGGACACCTTGGTCCTCCCAGGATCTGTGATCTGTCCTTTCATCTCTGAGGGGTTTTGTCCCTTCCTCTCAGGCACAGAGACGTTAACCCATTGCCGTCCAGTCGATTCTGACTCATGGTGACCCTATAGGACAGAGTAGAACTGCCCCATGGGGTTTCCAGGGAGGGGCTGGTGGATTCAAATGGCCGACCTTTTGGTTAGCAGCCAAGTTCTTAACCACCGCGCCACCAGGGCTTCACGGAGACGTTAATGACTGTGAAATGGGTACTCAGTGGTGGAAGGATGTGCAGGAAAACTGCTACAGGCCCACCAAGACCCCAGGGGCAGCTCAGGCTGGGACGGCTCAAGGTCAGTGGCCCATCCCCGCTGAAGAGGTGGGTATACGCCCTTGGGCAGGAAGGCCTGGGATCCCTGGAGGCCCTGCAACATCACAGCACCCCGTCACTCCCGGTGATATCATGTTGCAAGAGACCCTGGGGCCACTTGGGAACAAGGACTGAGAGGGACTTGTATGGCAGAGTGCTCTGAACCCCAGCTCCTGGCCCCGCTAAGATGGGCAGCTGCTAACAAGAGTGTGGCAAAGGCAACTCTTGCCCCAGCTCACCAAGGTTGGCAGACATCAGCCGGGGACTCGTCCTGAATTCATAGAAAAACAAGGTCTGCCAGATGAGAAGGAGTTCATCCTGGAAATAATCCTGAGGAAGTGGCTATAGCCAATCACCCTTCTTCCTCCAAGGACACACAGCTCTGTGGACCACAAGTTCTTCACCTAAGGCCCACAGTGAACTTCAAGGGGTGTGGGAACTACCAGATCCCACCCAAATGTGTGTGTGTGTGTGGCCACAGCCTAGCAGAGCCACATATGGACATGTGCGCGTACACAGCTGTCAGCAGATTTTTCCAACGGGTCTGTGATCTTAAAAGGTCAAGATCAAATCAGTAACAGAAGAGCACAAGAAGCCAGGGCTGTTCCTGTCCCTGCCCCACTCCTGTCTCCCCTGGCACCAAGGCTGTCTGGGGTGGCTGTCTGGGTCAGGAAGCAGGCGGAAAGTGTACACTCCTTTCTCTGCTAGCTCCCTTGCTCACATTGCTCCGCAGACTGTGTTTCCATCTGGCCGAACACGTGGACAGAGGCTACAGGGCCAGACCCTCTTCCTGTTTGGAACCTGCTTTCCTCATACTCTCTGGAGCACAGCTTTGAGAACTCACAGGCTGCAGTGCTGTGTCCCTTTGGGGGAGATACCCCACCCCCACCACCTGCTCATGTCAACGTTCGTGCAGGTCCCTTGGAGTTTTTACCCCTAGCTTTGAAAACGTGGGCAGAAACAAAGTGTTCTGATTCTGCGTTGTTCCTTTATAGCCCAGGCGAGGGTGGCCAAATGTCAGGAGCCTCTTCCTGCCCCTAGACAGAAACACGTTCTAAAAGAAATCCAGAAAACCCTCTCCGAAGCATTTTGCCCGATGACAACAGTGATAATGATGATGGCTGCCAGCATTGATCAGGCTCTTACTGGCCCCAGGCACTGACGTAAGCACTTTACGTGCATAATCAAGCCCTCACCCCAGTTAGCTCCTTGACTCCCCATGACATCTCTGAGAGGTGAGCACTGGTGTTACTCCCGCTCTGGACAGGACAACACAACCGAGATATTGGTGGTGGCCAGGAATAGCCTGAGCACCTGCTCCATTCACCACCTCCCCAAGGGACACAGAGCACGAGAAACCCTCCTCTGGGTACAGGCCATGGCCCCTACCTGGCAGTTCTTGGGGCTGTGCTTCGGTCTTCACAGTAATTTGAGAGACCCCATTCTGTCCTCAGCTCTTCATTTCCTGCCCTTCTACGGCCTCCAGCCGCACCAGATGGTTTCCAGCCCCCAAGAGGTCTTGCCTGTTGCCCTTTGAGCCTTGAAGGCCCTCCTCGCATCCAGGAAGCCACACAAGAGACTGTGCTGGGGTCCAAGAGACCTAGGCTGGCAGCCCAGCCCTACCTCCCACCCACCTTTGACCTCTGTGTGCCGCTGCGTCTCTCCCTCTGTAAAGGAGTGTGAAGGGCGGTTGGGATTCTGTACACCAGCGTAGATAGCACTAATGTGAGTGTTCAGTATGTGTGAAGTGCCACCTTTAACTTTGTCCTTTCGTTACACGATTGTGTGCGTGCTTACGGCCAGCTCAGAGGCCCCTCCTCTGGTTCTTCCAGCCCATCACACTGGGCATGGGTGGTAGGGTGCACACCCAGTTCCCTCCTGGATATGACTTCTTAGACCCTTGCTATTCAGAGTGCAGGTGGTGGCAGCACTGGCTTCACCCAGGAGCTCACAAAAAAGGGAGTTCAGGCCCCACCCCAGATGCTCAGGACCCCCCATGGGAAATGTCCCCTTTCAGTGGTCAGGTCTTGCTTATCACTGGACCGCCAACGTCAGACAGTCAGTAATGGTCAATACTCATTTTTCAGAGTTAATTAAAATGATGGGAGGAGGGAACCAGGGCCAACTGCCCAAGCACTACAAGGGTCTGAGGCTCCCTCAGCACTCTGCCTGGGGAGGTATCCTCTCATGCCCTTGCCCCAGGCCTTCACTTGTCACCAGATGGAACCCCCTAATCCATGCCTATGACCTGGGGCACATCCCCCCTTCCTCCTCACCACCCTCCCAGGTCTTCATATGTCACCAGATGGAACACTCCAATCCACGCCCATGACCTGGGGCTCATCCCTACCTTCTTTCTTGCTGCCATCCCAGAGCTGTGCAGCCCCTCCACTGCATCTCAGCAAGAAAGCTCCTAGGCCCTGTTGTAGCCCGTTAGTTTCTTTCTCACTCTGAACCGCGCAGCTGGTACTCCCCCTGGATCTGGCAATTGTGCCAGGCCGGTGGAGGGCACTTGTCCTCGCCGACCTCAGCTGAACCTGCCCACAGATAAGAATGTGGTCGCTTCTTGGATCGGATTCCAAAGGTACCATTACTACCACATTTTAACCACCCTTTTGTCCACACCGCAGGGGGTGCGTTGCGTCCTCTCCAATTCAGCAGACTCCACATTGCTCCAGACCCTGCCTTGACCTCCCCTTCCTCCCAGCCACTTGATTCTGGAGGGAAGCTGCCTTCGTAGCCCTGTCTCCTTGGTTCCATAGCCACCTCCTAATCATGCAGCCCCTCCATGGAACATGCCTCACGCCAGACACAGCATCACCCCCTATCCTGCAATGCCTTGCAGATGGGGACCGGCTTCAGAGAAGCCGTCCCTTACCCAGGACTGCCCTGCTAGTCAGCGGTAGGTCTGGGGCTGATCCTGGGGGCCCCAGACTTCAGTGTCTGCTCTGGCCAGCCTCTGACCCTCCTCAGCAGGGAGGTGGGAGGAGAGTGGAGCAGGGCCTTGGTGGGCTTGAGCTGGGCGGCTAATGTTTTTGCATCTGGTTTTGTTGAACTGTAACTCGCATTATGCATTGAGGCAGAGCTATTTTTATCCTGACGTGAGGTTCCTTCACGTCATAGCCACAAAACTCAATCTAAAACATCCCTGGGAAGGTTGTTTGTGAGACGTTCTGCAGATTCTCATGTCACCCCATCAGGTTTCACTTAGCAACATCTGCAGAGCTGCCCACCCCCACCCCCGGCCCCTCACCACACCGGCCTGGTTGTGTATACAGAGAACTCCCGACAGCATCTGTCTGCCCCTCAGCCAGGCGTCGGGTCACGTGAATTTCCTGCCAGAGCCCGGCGAGGAGAGGCTCCCAGCTGGCCAAACTGTAACTGCAGCATTGGCATTTGGCTTTGTCCATAGCTGCTGGCCAGCACTGCACTCCCCTCACAGCCTGGTCCTCCATCCCTCCAAGGAAGCCCCTCTCCCAAGACACATGCCAGTTCATTCCTCGTCCTCGCCTCCCCACTTCCTGGGCCTGAGGCAGACCAGCTCGCCCCCATCTCTAGTGGCTGGAAGGTTCTGGTGCCGTCAGTTGTGCCACTGAATTGGGACCTCCCAACCCTGTAGTCTACAGACCCATGGGCGCAGTGTTGGAGGGTGGGTGCGCGCTCGACCGCCTGAGTGCCCACTCTTCTAGCTCTGCTCTTTCTTGGCCTGCTGTCCTGGAGCGGCACTCCACCTCCACAAATGTAGAAGGGGTGGCTGTGGCATCAACGAACAATGTGTGCACAGCCCTGGGCCCAGGGGCAGGCACATCGTCAGGAAGGCTCAGCAGACCTCGGCAGAATTGGCTTTTGTCAGAGCTGCTGAGAGGGGGCTGGGTCCCAAGCTGAGCTTGTCAGGTGTGTGGAGGCTTAAGTACAGGAGCTCTCGCTCAGATGTGGGTGGAAGTGGCTCATCCTCAGCACTTTGAGCGTTCTCTCTGGGAGGAGGCAGGCTGCTGTGGGAAGAAGTAATTTCAGATGAGAGAATCCTGCCACTCCTGTAGTAACACTCCCAGAGTGAATTCCTTCTTCCCTCTCTCACCCCACCTTCCCCACCCTCTCCTCCTCCATGCTGCAGCCCTGCCTGAGAACATCTTAGGTTCCATCTCAAGCCATCTAGGCCTGAAGGGCTGTTTAGGTCAGAAGAAAAGCTGGTGGCAAGGAGGGAAACTGAGGCTAGGGGAGATCCAGTTGGCCCTTACCTGTATGAGTGAGCCCTGAAACAGCTTCTGTCCATTCCTAGGGCCTCCCCGGCCTCCCTACCCTGGGCAGGACGGGAACTTGCAGGTCCTTGACCAGCCTACCCACAAGTGCCGCCTCCCCATGGTAAGAGGATTGCCTGCCCAGGCCTGTTGTCTCTCCCAGTTGAGCTGGGATCTCAGCTGGGCTCTCCAAGGCTCAGGCCCCATCCTGGAGAGTATTCTCTGCTCAGGGGGCAGTGGTTTGGCAGATGGGAGCCTAGGGCCACCCCTGTCTGGAGGGTGAAATTCCCCACCCCTAAGAGCAGCAGGCCAGGCTGAACAGTGCCTGAAAGCCACGGCTCTGGCTTCCCATGAGCTGAGTCTTAGGAAGGTGCCTGGTCCCCATTGCAGTGTCCGGGCTCTTGCTGTTTGTATCTTTAAAGGCTGGGGGCATGGCAAGAGTGAGCCCGAGAAACTCTCCCAATAACCACTGTGCTGCAAGAATGGGAATTGTTGGTGGGTTTCTTGAAGCTTCGTCATTGCCCTCCTCCCTCCCACCTAATGGCCTCAGCTCCAGGGTCACTGTGTGGCCTCGACATTGAGACTTGGATGTGTGGACAGGGTGGGGCAGTGTGGCCAGAGGGAAGGTGGTAGCTAAGGAGTTTGGAGCTGTGTCCAGAGCAGCCCAGGTCTTTTCTTCTGCCATCTTTGGCTAGTCTGCCGGCTGAAGTGAGCCGATATCCCTTCCAGCGGGTACGAAAGGTCACAGGTGACTCCCTGTCCTCCTTGTACCCTCCCTTCCTCCTGGCAGTGCTCCACGAAATAGTCGGAGTTTCCCCACGTAGACATCTCCAGTCTGTCCCCCGACCCCCCCCCCCCCACCCACCCAGCCATCCATTTTGAGATGCAGACTGCAGGGACTCTCTGGAAGGGGGAGGTCACAGTGAGAATATCTGCACGTGCAGTGCTCTGCTGTGGGACGTCTGCTGATCTCAGCAGCCCCATTTATTGAGCAGAGACTGTGGCAGGCCCCAGGCTGAGTGCATTGCATGCCTGTCTCGTTTAATAGGGACCCATTGCCCCCACTCTACAGATGAGAAAGCCGCAACTTAGAGAGGTTAAGAAATCTACCCAAAGTTGCACAGCTAGTTAGTGGTAGATCACCGAGCTGACCCCAGGCCTGACGTACTCCTAAGCCCGGCTCCTAACACCATGCTCAGTGCCTCCCACCAGCAGTGGCAGGCTGGAACCAGCAGCTCTCCCCGTGCCTGCCAGAGGCACCCCGGCCCTCAGGAGTGGAGACTGGCCTCAGATAGCCCCAGGTGGGGAGAATTTCTTTATGGTCACTCCCTGTATCCTTTGTCCTTTGGAATACTTAAGATCCTAAATGGCCTGTTTCCTGGAAGTGGGGAGAAGTGGGAAGGGGACAGGACACAAGCAGCTGTCATAGATGAGCACCTAGGGCACGCTGCTATGACTGGGTGTCAGCCCCCACTCACCTCCAGTATGGAGTTTGCAGCCAGTGCCCCAGTCTGGCCACAACCCATGCGGCTGAGCTTGTATCATGAGTGGGAGGACAATGAGGGGACTGAGGGGCAACAGGGCCACCTCAACAGCTGTATCTGCAGTGCCTCATCAGAGATCAGCCCCAGCTGGGCCCGAGGTAATTCATCCCCAGCCGAGCCTGGGGTAACTCAAGCTGTAAGAATGTGACACTTGCCTCTGGGCAAGGGAGCAGAGACTGTTTGCCATTCCAGAGTCACTCGGGATCTCCCAGGCCAGGCTGCTCTGGGCAGGGACCCAGAACAACACACCCCAAACAACAAGAAGTTAAATGAGGCCTGCCCTGGAGCTGGGCTTCTCACCCGAGGCTTGTCCCATGCAGGGTTCACCAGAGCTGTTCAGGAGGTTCTCGGGGAGAGGACAGGACGGTGTGGAGGTGGCTTGTGGTGTGGAATCCTCAGAGTAATTCACAACTGGGAAACACAAAACAGAAAAATGCCTTTTCTAGTTACCAGCCACTTCCCCACAGGGGCCATGAGAAGACAGAAGAGAGGTCTGAGTTCAGCAGAAGGAAACAACTGCTGTTCCCCTACGCTGCCCTCTTGTCGTTGGCATCTGATGAAGGGAGCCCGTAGAAGCTTCTCTCATGCTTGTTTGTAATCTTCTGGAGGGTTCGGCACATTGCTGTTTTGTGCTTTGGGCTGATGCTTCTGGGAGCTGATATCCCCTCCCACTGCCAAGCTTGATTCCCAAATGTCCCTTTCTCTACAGGTACCAAAGGCTTAGAATGTTCTCCTTCCACCCCTACCATGAACTCCTACTTCTATAAGTTCATGATCAACCTTCTCAAGAGGTTCAGCAATGAACAGAAACTCCTGGAGACCAGAGGCGCTTTCATCATCAGGTCAGCCTCACGAACCTCTCTTCTTCCTCACACAGCTCGAGTTCTAATTTTCATACCATCTCACATGTCAAAGCCACCCTTCTCTCTCCTCCTTTTCCTGACCTTTATGTTTGTTTGTAAAAGAAACTAAAAAGATTCCCACTTCATACTGGGTTGCTGGTGCTATCAACGTGAGGTAGGTCAGTGTTGACATTTTTCCAAAGAAATCAATTTATTTTTCATTTGTTGAGACACTGTTTTGCCTTGAGGTTAGATATTCTCATTAAATACCATTGTCAATCTTTTTGGGGAGGAAAGGGAGGCTGTGCCCTGGAGCCAGCCCAGCACAGGGTTTGGCCGAGATTGGTGGCAGCAGTGGCTTGCCAATGGAGCCTGGTTCTGGAGCCACGCGAGCCTGGTCCTGGGCAGTTCCAGGGCACCAGCCCCCGGTGGCTTGAGACCTCTAGAACTTCCATCCAGAGCAGCATGGCTGAGTCTGGCCCTTAGCCTCCTACTCAGCTCCAGAAGCACGGCCCAGTGTCACCCCCAGGCCAGTAAAATGTAGATCAGGGGCACAGATTCCCCCAAGCGCCCGACAAAGCCAGACAGGAGTTTTCTGGTGTAGTCTAGGTGGCCCCAATACTCCCCAGCAGTGGTTCTCAGCCCTGGCTGCTTGTTAGAATTTTAAAAAGAATAAAGATGATGCCTGTGCCTCACCCCTGACCCGTGAAAGCAGAACCCCTGGGGGTGATTGTGCTATTAAAGTGCCCAGGTCCCTCGGGGAACACATGAGACAAATGTGGTCAGAGTTGTCAAGAGGCTCTTAAAGCCACGTGGGGGCCCGGGAGTTGAGGGAGGATTCCCGGCACAGGGTCCTGCCTATATAAAGCCTTCAAGGCAGAAAAGAGCGTGGAGAGTTCATTTCGCTGTAAACCAGAAAGCAAGGGGGAGAGGGTCCAGCCTTGTGGGCCACACTAAGGATTGGGGACTTATACCCAGAGGTCAGTGGGAAGCCAGTAAAAGGGCTTGAGCAGGGGAATGGCATGACCAGATTTTTAAGTTATAAAAATGACTGTGTTCCTGGTGGGGAATGGGGTGGAGGGGACAAAATGGACATGTAGGGAGACCAGTTGAGAAGCTGTTGTCCAGGTAAGAGACAGTGGCACCTTGTTCACTGGGATGGGAAGAAGTGCCAGGATTCAGTAATGAGTAGAAGGCATAACTGGTTGGTGATTGGCTGCATGAGGGAGTGAGGAAAGAGGGAGTTGGAAGTGACCCCATGTCTCTGGTTTGAGCAACTGGGGATGGTGGTACCATTCCTTGAGATAGGAGCCCTGCAGGGGAGGATCAGGAGGGAGGAGGGTCACATGCTGGAGTTTGAATTGTACTGGAGACATCAAAGGAGAGATATTGAAGAAGCAGTTTGCTGTACCTATTTCCCAAACGAGGGACCTGAGGCCTGAGATACAAATCTGGGACATGATGGCATATTCATTCATTTATTCAACAAATACTGAACACTGACTCTGTGCAAGGAACCAATCTAGATGGTTCTTCCCTCATGGAAGATGAGACTGAAGCTCTGGGAGTAAGAGTGGTCAGTAGTGAGGCCAAGCCCTGAGCAGCCCCAGTATGAAATGGTGAGGAAGTGGGGAAAGGAGGCTGAGAAGAAGGGCTAGGGAGGAAGCTTGCAGGAGGCAATGAGGGAAGGGGACAAGGGGGTCCAGCTCAGGCACAGGGTGGGGACTGAGAGCAAATGATGGAGCTGAGGAGTGGGAAATGGAGGTAGTGGATATAGACACCTCAATCTAGAAGCTTCCCTGTGAAAGGGAAGAGGGCAGGAGGCCCCAACTCAAGGGCTGAAGGTGAGGTTGAGGGTGCCCTGCTGGAGAATGGGCCAAAAAATTAAGTTGTGGATGGGGACATACCTCCCTGACCAGAAAGACAAACAGCAAGGAAGAAGGGGCCAAGAGTCTGGCCTACCAGAAGGATGCACTGTGGCATGGGGGAGGGAGTGCTGGGTCACCACCCTCTTACTTTTCTGGGCTTTTATAGAGCAGTGTTCTCTCAGCCTCTGCACTATTGGCATTTTGCGCCAGATCCGTCTGTGTTATGGGGGCTGTCCTGTGCATTGTAGGATGTTTAGCAGCATCCCTGGGCTCTACCCAGTAGATGCCAGTAGCGCTCCACACCCAAATGTAACAACCACAAATGTCTCCAGACATTGCCAGATGTTTCCTGCGGGGGGACAGAATCATCCCTAGTTGAGAACCACTGTTTCAGAGGGATAGAAACAGATTCTTATCCTCATTGACCCAAAGAGGAAGCATGCCATGGTTAGTCTTCACGTCGGGTTAGACAGTTTTTCAGTGAGGAGATTAGATGTGGTGCAGGAGGTCCCCACCAGGAAAATGGTGGAATATCCCCACAGGAGTGACAGTGCACTTTGTGCGGTTTTCCAGATTGCAGAGGTGTCAGCACGTGGTACGTCCTCCTTGCCTGGAAGATTTGCAGAGATCCAGGGGGAAGAGAGAGATCTTTGAAAAGGCATTTGTCACCAGCATCCTCTCTCTGGAGAACTGGGCTGTCGTGGGTTTTTCCGTCCTGTATCAGCCTCACGTGCCTGATCAGGGACTGGGGAGAGGGCTTCAGGGTAGTGAAAAGCACCCCAGACTACACAGAGCAAGAATGCAGGTGGTGTGGGCATGCTTGGGCATGAGGCGTTGCGGGCTCAGTGTCTCCCTGGGAATTCCCACTTGGCAGAAGGAAAAATAAGAGGAAGCAGCGCACACTCTGGACTGTGTTAGAGCTGGGCTGTGAACCCCTGCACTCTGCTAAGTCCACAGCTGCCATTTCATCGCTTCTATGAGCGAGTGCAGAGCCAGGTGCCTGGAGGTTCAGTGGGGCCCCGAAAAAGCCAGGGCCCAGGAGGTGGGCCCATGAGTCCTCCTATCTCATCCTGCTGGGGGCTCCATGTATCCAGCCGCGTGGTGATCCCTCACTATTCCAGGGCTCAAACCCCACGTGGATGACGTGGAGTCCCCAGTGGCACCAAGCCTGGCCTCACTCCCACCCACCATAGTGGCACAGCATCTGCTAACCCATGGCACTAGTACAAAGAACCCAGGGGATGGGATGGAAGGAACCTTGTGGCCAGCCCCTCATGTATGGTGTGTTTCCTGGTTATTTACCTCCTCTGCCCAGCTTGCCACCCCCAGAGCAGTACCCAGCACCTGTTGTCATGTGCTGTAGCTTATGACCTCCTAGCCTAGCCTCCTCAGGGCCATGCCAGCTCTGCGAACTGGCCACCTGCTGCTTGCTAAGCCAGCATGCCAGCCTGCTTCTGACCAGCTGCTGGTCACAGTCCCGGCTACCCAGTTGGACTCTCGGCCCACACAGCACAGTGCCTGCCGCAGAGGAGGCCTCCCAAACCTGTGGTTTCCTCCCTCCTTCCCGTGGTCATGCAGGGGACTGAAGCCCTTCCACAGAGATTTGCTGGGGAAGAGCCCTTGGGAGTGGCTGCCTTCCCCCTTGCTTCTCCAGGTCATTTCCTCTTTTTCTGCTGACAGCTTTAAAGAGGGGCATACTAATGGTACCTGCAGACTGCCGAGATGAAGCTGCAAACCTGATAAGAGATGCACTTAGCAATTTCCTAACCCTCTCCTTAAGGTCGTATGCAGACTGTAAGTCGTGCCCCAACCCCCAGCCCCTAAGATAGAGCCTTGAGACAGAAGGGAAGCAGATCCTTCTGGCGAACCAGTTAAAAGCCAGTTATTTCTGCAGTAGTGCATTTAGCTCAGGGCCCAGGAGTGGCTGCAATAGGGTAGAGAAGGGCTGACTTAGAAGGACAAAGGCACCCGGAGTTCTTGAAGATAAACATCTGGTGGGTTTCTTGGAAGTTGAGGAAGATGCATGATTTCCCTCAGGACCCCAGGAACCTTTCCTCTCCCACACGCCTTTCCCAGGCCTACACCTCGATGTGGGAGTGGGGGTTCTGGGAGCAGACAGCTGAATCCAGCCAGGCCCCTCTCTGGACAACCTCTCTCCATGTCCAGATGGCCTCGTTATCTGGTGGGCGCGACAGTTCAGGCACACATTGAGGTTTGGGAAGCCATCGGCTCCAAAACCCTCCTGTCTCGGGCAGACTCGCTGAGACTTGTTCCAATCTGGGCCTTTCTGGCAGCAGGGGCTTGAGGCCAGGACGGAGGGGGAGCAGGGAGGCCAGGGTTAAGGCAGCTATGGGGAGCCTGGCACTGGTCACCTTTGCTGAGGCTCCTGAACCCCCAACCGTGCCCACACCCCCACTCCTAGGATGCCCGCAGAGAAGGTAGATGGGCCTCCTACAGGCTTTGGGGAGCCAGATTAAGAGTATAGCTTCTGGAGTCAAACAGACTTAAGTTCAAATCCCAGTTCCTCCAGGTGTTAGCCGTGTGACATGTTTCTAGGCACTTTTTGCTTTGTCCCTCAAACGGAGATGCTGATAGTGGCTGCCTTTGTAGAGTTGGGAGGATTACATAAGATGTGCATGTTAGAGCACTCAGCACAGCCCCCGGCACGATGGGGCTGATAAAGGGAAGCTCTTGTTTGACCTCTTGCTCCACCTCCCGTGGTGGCGGGAGTGGGGCTAGAATCGGGAGAAGGGGTAAAATCATTGGACCTTCTGTGCCAAGAGCTGGCCCCGTGCACCAGGCTACCACCCAGCATCCAGGGCACCCTCCCGCAGCCCGGTCTGTCCCTGCTGAAACAACTCTGCCCAGAGTAGGTGTTCATGTACATTTCCCTCCTCCATCCTCTTCCCACCCTCCATGCTAATGCGGCTGAACAAGCACTGTGCTTGTTTCACAGTGAACCAGTCCACTTATTCTCTACGGAAAGGGAGAGGGGGAGAAAGCCCAGCCTCTTTGATAAACTGTGATATGGACTCCAGCGTCAGCCAACAGCTGTGATCTTACAAGGCCTGCTTCTGTGCTGGGAAGTGAGCTAGTCAGAGGACATAGCTCTGCTTGCCAAGATGGCCCTGAGGCCAGCCGGCCTCCAGCTTCATCGATGTGCGTTCCCCTTCCTCTTCCTCCCCACTGCCTTGCACGGAGGACTTGGCCAGAGAATGCGTTCATTTTTAGCAAGAGACTATGCTGTCAATTCCAGGGCTCAACTTGAATTGCTCAGGGAATGGTGGCTGAGGTCTGGAGCACCCTCAACTCCCTTACCCCAAGGAGGACGGAGCTGGGGGCTGAGTGAAAAGGGAGGAAGCAGTCACAGGGACTCTTTCATGAGACCTGACACAGGGAAGCCCCAGTGGTCAGGCTTCTGTCCACCCTGGGCATCCTCTCGCCCAATACCGACAAGCCTGGCAGCCTCTCCAACCCAGCACGTGCTCAGGGCCCCTAATATGTGCTCCTGCTGATACTGCCCATCCCCCACCACCACCATTCTGGGTTTGCATAACAGCTCTTGTGTTGGGGGGTGGAGTAGGGAGTTGATTGGCTGGTGGAGGTGGGGGGGGGGGCAGGGGAGCCTGGGCCTAGGAAGCCACTGGAAACAGGACTTGTTTTTAATTGTGGGGCCTGGAGGGGGGGTTCAAGAGAAGAAGCTCTCTTTCATGCTGTAATTGGGAAATTCCACTTTGCTGGCCTGGTACATTCTGCTCTATGAAACAGGGCCCTCAGCTGGGCCAAGTTGCCACTGAGGCTGGGCGGCAGCCCACACGCAGACCCCCCACCAGCCCCACTCCCACCTCTCTCTAACCCCCCCCCCCCCAGTCTCTGGTGGCCGTTGGCATCAGTACACCGCCCTCACCCTGTTTGTCTACGCCTGATCTGCCAGGGGGCTTTGGTCAGGCCCCCAAAGTCCATTGTGCTGATGCTAATGTAAGGTGAATTGAGAGTAATGTGGGAAGGCCCGCATCCCTGGTTAAAACAGCATTTCAGAAAGGTACTTTTTGCCTCCAGCCCCCAGCTTACAGAAGAGCTGAGAGGTCCTGCTCGGCCCTCGTCCTCTCTCCCTTGTAATCGGTTGCATTCATTTGCTAGGAATAAAAATAAATTGCTGTGGCTAATATGCGCCAGCCTATGTCTTCCTGCTAGAGTAGACCCTGGTTTGCCTGCCCAGAATGTAGGCGGATTTTGATCATTTGTTAGTTTGTAGCCATATTGATTGGGTCCCCAGCTGAGGGGAAGGAGACAGGACATTGAGCAGGGCTGGGGGTCTTATGAGGGATTTCATGCTTCCGTCTCAGAAGAAACTTCACATCTTGCTGGCTTTGATTAAGGTCTGCCCAGCTCGTTGCGTGAGTCTTTGGAGCTTTCCAACCATTGTCACCCAGGGGCCAGGGCTGGGTGTTTCTTGAGATGCAGGACAGCAGGGAGGAGTGTGTAGCAGGCACCATTTTGCACAATCCGCTCTTGGCTTCTGATCTCCTAACTGGAGACAAGGCCCAGGGAATGTAATGGCAGGGAGGCTGGAGAGGCACAATGTGACATACCAGAAAAGGTTTTTGTAGAGAAAGAGTCATGCTCTTGATGGTAAAAGATGTCCTTTGAGGGTCACAGTTAAAAAGCAGGCAGCCCAGAGAGCCAGGCCCTATCTGCGTTTTCATTGTTCCTGTCCATGGCAGAGTGACTTCACAGGACTCTGGAGGAGGGAAGAGAGGTGAGGGTGGAGGGCCCAGCGCTCAGGCCAGTCCCACAATGTCCCTGCAGAGTCTGCTGTCATGCACACTGGCACTGCGCTGGCACAGGCTATGCCGTGCTGCCTCTAAGAGGTGATGTTATTTTCTTCTGGAAAATGGAAACCACATGTGATGGGCCCTCTTGGGCCAGGCTGGGATTAATTAGTTCCAAACGGGGGAATAGAGAAGTCCTGGCCAGGGGTAGCCTGCACATTGTGCTTAGGAAGCTGGGGAGCTTTAAAGTTTAAAGGACAGCGTTCCCATTTTTCAAGGGTCTTCCTGGATCCCTGTGACAAGGAGGCTGGGAGGAGGCCAAAGGACTGCTCACTTTGAGCAGGGCTCAAGGGAGGTTAGAGATCACAGACAGAATGGGCAGCAGGGGGCCATGTGTGACAGGCCCCTGTCACCCACCACCCAAGCAGTCATCCTCCCACTGAGCCAGCTGTTTGTCCCTGTGTCCAAAACCCCTATGGTGGAGGTATGAACACCACGTGTGAAGTGGGAGACCTTTCCTGGCTGTGAGCACCCTGTCCTGCTTACCTCTGTGCCCTGCCCACCACCAGATCCTCATCAGATTGATGCCGGCACCTGCTCAGCCCCATTTCCAGCCTCTACTGAAAACACTTCCTCTGTCGTCTATACACATGAGAAGTGTCACCCCCCCCCCCTCCACCCCATCCCCCGCCCCCAACACCTATAGCTCCGCAGCCAGCAGGGCTGTGGGGTGATCGTCAGGAACTGTTCACAAGCCCTGAACACTTGCGAATGAATATCTTTCTGAAGCTCAAGAGGTGGTTCCATAAGAAACCTGCAGTGCTCTCTGGTCTGATGGACTAGTCATACTTTACCTCAGGATGCCAGGAAACTCAGAGGGCTTCGACGCTGGTAACTCAGACAGCTTGGTTAGCGAGCAAGAAGCTAATGTGCATCATAGCGTAGCCTCTTTAAAAAAATACCTCCTTGTATTTCCTTGGCCTGCCCTTGGACGCTCGGTGAAGTTCTCCCTTTTCCCTCCTCAAGTGGTTTCTTTCAGCAGGTAACCCCCCACCCCAGTGTCTTCAGAAAAATACACAGAAGGGTTTCTGTCACACGCAGTGTGTGAGGCTGAATAGACCAGCTGCCCCTTCCAGCAGAAGGAGAGTTCTGGTCTCAGCACATGGGATGACTGAGGAGCCTGGTCAGGGGGACTTGGTGCTGAATGTAGCCTAAGATGGCCGGCCAGTCATAAGCCCATGTGAAGTAGCAGCAGACAGTCCCCAGGAAGGGTCTGGGCAGTCCAGATACCTGTTTATAACCCAATCTGCAATAGCCTACCAAAGCAGCCCTGGATCAGAAGTGAATAAGGGAACTTTCTTTAAAAATTCACTGCTTCAGTGCCCAGAGGAGTGTGGGCCTTGGGTTCGTTGTCTTTTAAATGCCCATATAGTACCAGAGCATTTGCTCCTCAACTCCCTTACCCCAAGTTGGTTGTGATCTGCGAGGGTGCTGTATATCTGTTCAGAGACCCCAAGGCTGAGGTTTTTGGGAGTCTTCGAGACTGGGTGGTAGAGGCCATTTGGGAAAAACTGCCTGTTGGAGATTCTCCTGGCCACGCCTTGGGTCAAGGTGTTGTGGGGAAGGGAAACAACAAGCTGGAAAGACAAACATGGCAGGAAGTATTCAGAGGACCGCGTATGGAGTCCACCTGCCTCAGAGCTGTCAGCACGGGCACCCTGGAGTCCCTTACCTGTCTTCGCAGCAGAGCTAGGCCCACCAGTACAGAACTCACAACTTGAAGGGCCCAGATAGTTCTCGTTGCCCAGCCCAAGGATGTCAAAGCCCACAGAGGTACAATTGCTTCCCCTACACCACTGCAGGAGCACATGAGACAAGAGCCCTGGTCTCCCCGTTTCTAATCTGGACCCTGCTTTGCTGCAAGCCAGGCAGGCCTCCAGATGTGGCATCCAGGAGCCTGGAAGGGTGTCAGCCCTCTTTGGAAAGAGGCATCCTCCTTCCACCCACGGTCATTAGCTCATAGAAAATCCCCTCAAAGACCTCTCCTAATGTAATCTCCTCCTCCTTATCCTGGGGTTCTGACCCATCTTGCGTGGCTGCCACCCCTCTGAGCCAGAGGTGAAATGCTGAGTGAATCTGAGTGTTCCTCCCTGTCTTCTTTCCCACCCCCACCCACTACCCCAGGCCTCTTGCCCGTCTATCATCCTGGCCTACTCCTGGTCTATATTTAGACACATAATCTCATTGGAACTATCCAGTGGAACTCTCTGGCACCTTGACAGTGAATATATTTCTTGGTCTAAATCTCCCTTTTGACTCTTGCTCAAGAGGACACGTCTCACCCCCTCCTTCCTCCCAGATTGTTTGTTTTTCCTTCTGGCTTATTACAGTCGCTCACATCAACCGCAGTGGCCTCTCTCTCTTTTCGAAGGTGAACGAAGATAGATTTCAAGTGCACCCCAGCGGTATCTCTCATTTTCTTTCTTGTTCTCCAGTGAGTGTCCTGTGCTGTCTGCTTTGAGCCTCCTCTCTCACTCTTTCCTTTTGGAAGCTGCTCTCCTAAGTGCTGTGTTGAGCCTATCTTTCTCCATTCCCTCAGAAAGTCCCCCTGCCATGCCGCACCCTACACCCCGCCCCCCCGCCCCCAGTCACATGCCCAGCTTCAGCCCTCATGCTTGACCCATCTCCTGCGCGTGGGGCCATCGGAGCCTCATTGTTGCTCTCCCAGAGCACGTCTTGTTTAGCCTGATAATGGTGCTGCGTCTCCTTTTCACCCTCAGCTTTGTCATCAGTAACGTGGCCTTGGATGGGCCCTCTTGACTGGGTACGTTTGCATATCTTCCCTATAAGGGAAGAACAGTCATCCAAGCTCAAAGACTCCCAGCTCTCCACATTGCTTCAGAAAAAAACACATCTTGGAAGTTCTGTGTCCCAAGAATTTCTGACTTGTTTTCAGCTTGATTTTCCCACCTCTTTGGTAAAGCCTTCTCCCTTTTTTAGCCTCATGGAGCTTTTCTCTTAATGCCACAGACCTGTGTTCTTCTCCTGAAGGATAACATGGTAACATCACTACCCTCCATGCAGCCACACCCATGATGCTTTTTTTTTTTAAGGCACACACATCATAAATGTACAGCTGAATTAATTTTTGCTAATTGTCTACGTAGATCAAGAAATAGAATATTTCCAGCCCCCAGAGGTCCCGTTCATGTCTCCTCCCAGTCACTACTCCTACCCTCTTCCCCAAAGTAACCACTTCCCTGACTTCTGAAACCATGGGTTAGTTTTGCCTGGTTTTGAACTTTATGTAAAAGAGCACAGTCTGTGCTTTTTTACGTTTAGTTCCTTCTGATCCACACTATGTGAGATTCATCTGTGTTGGATGTAGCAGTAGTTCACATTTCTGTATAATATTCCATTGAACAAATATACCACGATTTATCCATTCTACTAGTGATGGCATTTGGGTTATTTTCAGTTTGGCTCTATTAGGAATAATGCTGCTATGAACATTCATTTGTGTAACTTTTGGTGAATATATATATATACATTCTGTTAGGTATGTAACTAGGAGAAGCTAGATCAGAGAGTTTATATGCATCTCTTCACCTTTAGTAGATACTGTTCAAAGTGGTTGCACCAATTTCCACTCCCAGCAGCAGTGTTATGAAAGTTCCAGTTGCTCCACATCTTCACCAACACTTGCTATCATCAGTCTTTGATTTTAGCCAGTCTAGTAGGTATGTAGTGGTATCGCCTTATAATTTACATTTTCCTGAAGACTAATGAAATTGAACAACTTCTCATAATTTATTGGCCTTTTGGATATCCTCTTTTGTGAAGAGCCAATTCAAGTCATTTACGCATTTTACCATTGGGTTTTCAGTGTTATTCTTATTGATTTGTGGAAGTTCTTTATATATTCTGGTTTTGAGTCTTTGTCATATATATGATTAATTGTCTTGTCCAACTCTGTGGCATGCCTTATCACTCTGTTAATGATGACTTTTAATGCATAGAAGTTCTTTATTTTAATGTAATCCAGGTGATCAGCTTTTCTTCATGGTTAGTACTTTTTATGTTTCCTGGAAATTTTTCAAAGATTCAGGAGCTCATGGGAACATAACCATAAAGTTGCCTGTTTCTGATTGATGTTTGTTAAGTATTCCCAGTGAGCTGGACATTGAGTACAATCCGCCTAAAACCCAGAGGCATTATCTCTTAGCTTTGGACAGGGTCTTGGAGACCACCCAGTCCAGTCTGCTTGTGCTTTATAAAACACAAAGATTTCTAGCCACCCCACTCACCCCCTACCACACTGAATCCTAAGGGCTTCCGATGTGGCCAGGCCAGCAGTGGTCTGCGGCCTGGAGTTGGGAACCACTTATCTATGTCAGTCATACTCTTTGGGTGGCAAGTGGTAAGAACCCAGGTCAAAGGCACCAAAATGAGTGAGGAGACTTGACTGACCTATGCAGCCAGACCACGGGGAAGCAGAGGTCAGCAAGAGCCAGGAGCTCAGATGCCATCTCCTTGTGATGCTGCCTCTTCCTGGCCCTCATCTGAGGGTCAGCCTTGTTGTCTTAGTCTCTTCCAAGTGGCCACTGCCAGCTCAGGGATCACATCCCTGCAGTCATGATCCAGGGGGAAGCTCAGATTGGCCCAGAGAGGGTCATGTGCCCACCCTGTTGGGGGCAGCAATGACAGGGAGGTAGGGCTGTGGGTACTGCAAGTAGCAGCCTTACCTGAGCCCCACATTCAGTCGGGGGGGAGCAACAGCTCTCCAAAGAAAAGAGCCATTCTTACCACAAGAAAGGCAAAGAGATGCCCAGCAGTCCTAACAACAGGGGCCCACCACGTAGTTGCCTTCCTGGGTCCAGTTCTCTTACATGAAATGAGGCCAGTGATCATTACTGTCTTCTAAAGGTGGTTGTAGACTTAAATAACATAATATCTGGAAAGTGCTTAGAAGAGAGTCTGGCACGTAGGAACTCGGCTCCTGAGAGGCAGCTGTTATGATGTTGGCTGTCACTTTTCTCTTGTTTTCTAGAGAAGGGTAAGAAAGAAAGCCATTGAACAAACTGAGACTTGAACCCAGACATCCTCCCTTCCTCTGCGCCCCCCTCTCCTGCTGCCCTTGGTCAGTGCTGCCCACTCAGAACTCGTGATTGCAAGTGACATAAAACAAACTCTCACCAGCTCACTTACATTAAAAAGTAAAGTGTGGAGGCAGGGGCAGGGATTGGCTCACTAAAAACTCGAGTCCAAGGCTAGCACTCGTCTTGTGTCCTCAGATTCTGTCTTACTCCACCCCCTCCACGGCTGGTTCTTTTTTCTCCTCTGTTGGCCCATTCTTGGGCAGGCCTTCCCCACTCAGGCACATGGCGACCAGCAGTGCCTCAGCTCACCCCTGCCCCTGCAGCATCTGTGCCTTCAGCAGCAGTCCTGGGCTTGAGCCTCACTGGGCCTGTCACTGTGTCCAGAGAGCTATGGTGCCCCGATTGTCCACCCACAGAGGCAGGAGGAGGTACAGTTGGTCACAGGAAATCACGGCTCTGGAACCAGAACTCAAAGCAGTGGACACCAGGGAGGTAGACCCAACTGGTGTCTACTTTGTGGCTGTGTTCAAATGCTGACCGAAGGGGGCTGTGAAACATGCCCACCAGAGGCCCCTAGAGTGGCAGGAGTGGCGGGAATGAAATGCTCCCTCCCTTCCCAACAGCCAAATTCTCCATCCCTCTAGGAACAAGGAGGGTGAAGCTGTATAGGGGTCCTTCAGCATTCCCAGAGGCACAGTGAGAGCAGGAGAGTGAGGAGGGGCAGGGGCGGGTAAGGGGCTTCTTTTGATTTGCAACATTGTATCTTCCTGGAGACTGGAAATTGTTCACCATGTTGTTTTTGACAGAGCAGATGCTCTTTCCTTTGTCACGTGTGGAGCTGGGGTCAGAACGGTGGCCACGGGCCGTCACTGAAGAGAGGCCCAGAAAGTCCCAGTGTGGATTTTAGGCTCAGCTTAGAGATGGCTGAACGGGACCTTAAGGATCAGCCAGTTTTTTTGTACAGGAGGAAGCTGAGGCCCTGACTTTCCCAGTAAATGTTTGCCCCACACTGCGTCCACGGAGCTAGCCGTTACGGGAGAGCAGTCTTCCAACAAGTCATTTCAGGTGTGATGGGAGCCTGGGGAGTGGGGGCAAATAGAGAAGAGCTCCAGGGAGCTTGCAATAAGAGAGCTGACCTGGTTGGGGGCGGGGTCAAAGATCCATTCAACACAGGATTTGAGTCCTTGAATCTTCTTGGAGCTCCTGGGCCCACCTCATGCTAGCCCTGGGCACAGATGGTTGACCAAGAAGCCGCAGTCCCTGCCTTTATCACAGTTGCAGTCTAGTGGAATAAGCAGACAGGCGATGGGTAACTAATAAATGTGTGAGCCAGTGTTGTGAACATGTTCGGAAGGAAACACAGGGTGGAGGTCCTCAGGTGCATGCCTGTGGTGAGGGGTGCCCTACAGCTTCCTTGAAGAGCCGGGAAGCTGTGACCTGGATCTGATGTTTTCTCAAAGCATAAAAGTGCCCTAGTTTTCCTCTCCTTAGGCTCAGCTGAAGCTACTCCAGGAATTGGCTTTTAAAGGCTGCCTGAAATGTGGTTTAGAGCCAAAAATCTATAGCGCCAGTGCAGGTGTGACCTTGTCAAAAATGCTTACTGAGGAAAATAAAGGGGATGAGAGCTGGGATATTTTTTCCCCTTTTTAAAAATTTTTTTTTTTTTTAATTTGGTCCAGCCCCACCCTGTCCCTTTCCCACCTGGCACGTGCCTTACCTCGCTGCTGGAACCCTTCAGCTCTACAATGCTGTTTGTCCCGTTTGTCCGCACCTCCTCCAGCTTCCTCTCCTGTCCATCTCCCCATGCAGCGGTAATGAAAATACCAAATGAGTAAAAATTAAGGAGCATGGTTATAGCCCTGGAAATTAGGCCACAGCTGTCAGGCCAGGCAAGAGTCCTTGCGTGTCTCTGAGAATGGAACAGCCGAGAGCAAGTGCTCAGCCCCCTCTCCTTTAATACAGGAGAGCTGAGTCTCCACTCCACCCAGCACCCGGAGCAGGGAAGCAGGGCTGGGGGTGAGCTGGTCTAGGGAGTGGACAGAGGACTGGGAGTCTGCACATACTCACTGAGCAGACCCACCCTGTGTGTCTCCGGTGCCAGGCCCAGTGCCCACTGATGGGGACACCGCCGTGAGCATAGCTAATCCTCACCCTCACGAGCATAGTCACGAGCCCCAGCAGTAACAGCACAGCATGACGGTGCTCTATGGGAGCAGATGGGGTGTGTCCAGCCCCCCTGAGGGGGGTCCGGGAAAGCTTCTGGAAAGAGATGATATCTAAGCTGAGTGGTGACAGATAAGTAGGAACCAGTGGGGGGGTGCGGGGTGGGGGGAAGGTGTTGCTAATATAGAAAAGAGCCTGCTCTGGAGCCCACAGTCAGTTCCCTGGGCACCCTGGGAACTGGAGGCGGCTGGGAGGGAGGCAGGCTGCACTGGTGGGGAAATTAGAGGCCAGACGATGGGCTGCACTGTAGGTGGGGCCCCGGGCCCACGAGGGAAGGTCAGAGGCAATGGGGGGACCCATACTCATCTCCGTGACAGGTGAGGCCTTACCCCTTCTCTGCCATTAGCCTCATAAAACATCAAAGGCTTCTGGAATTAACCAACTGAAACCACGTCCTCTGAAGAGCCAAACAAGTCCAGGTAGGGTGGCAGGGGCGTCAGGGAGGTTTTAAATCTAGTTCAGACTATTTGCTCAAATCCCCTGTTCCAGTAGCACTGAAATTTCTAGAATGGTGTAGCAGCACACTCCTTTGTCAGCAAGCTTTCTAAGCCCGTGCCTATGAATTTAGCTGACTTTCCTTATCCCATCTTTTCCCTGAGCTGCTCCTTCCCTTTCCTGAAGGAGACCCCACCTACCTCTTTCGGCAACCACCTGGCCCTAACAGTTGGCAGGTCCATGGAGCTGCCTCACTTCCTTCTTGCCCTTAAAGCCTGAGTGTTTGCCCCAGTCAGTTCCTTCAGCTTCTCCTGGGCCCCCCAGGAACACGATAATTGGATTTTCAGATCTGCTGTGCACCCCATCTGCATATTTCCCAGTCCCCTGACCCTCTGCAGGAAGATCAGTGATCTCAGCACTGAGGGAAGCCCCTGAGGGGAGAGGGTGAGGGAGAAATGACTGATCTTCGTCCCCCTACCCACTCCATTCCCTCTTCTCTCATTCGTGCCACTGATGACTAAAGCAGATAGTAAAAACACTGCCACCTTCTGCCCCCAGCCCGCCCCCTGCTGCCAGGGTCACACTCCGGCAGGGTGGGGCTCTGGGCCTGGAGTGACAGAGAAAAGAGAGCTCAGAGCAGCCACCACATGCTGCTTCTCTCCAGCTCGACTCCAGAGATGAGTATCTGTAATTATAGCTCTTGGAAGGTCACAGCTTTCATTTCATTTTGTGATGTTTGGAGAAAAGTTCAAGCCTCTCTTCACACGTGCACAACTCCAGGTCCTGTCTTCCTGAGCCTGTTAATGGGTTCATAGGAGAGAAAAGACAGGGATCAGAGATGTGCCCACAGGCCAAGCATGGGCCGGGGAGGTGGCGGGGAGCCCAGGCAGGAGAGGAGAGGACAGCCGGATGGATAGAACCTAAGGGCATGAGTGCCTGAGGAGGTAAAGGTGGCTGGGAGTCCGGTGGCTTTTCCTCAAGGGCCCAGAGGCCCAACGTGGCCTCTGAGGAGGCCTCCCCTGAGATTCCACCATCCCAGCCCTCCGCCCTGTGATTGTTCCACCTGGTATGGCCCAGGTCCATCCCTCTTATGCAGCCTTGACTTGGCTCTGCCCCGTGCCGCCCTGCCAGAAGGAACATTTGGACGGGTAGCCCCAACATCCTTGGTACTTAAAAGTAGAATAAGGTGGGTTGTAGGCAGCATCAATGGTATATAAAGAGCATCCCAGAAGGGTGGCTTTTCAGTGGCAAGCTGTGGTCTCGTTCAAGACTCTCAGAGGCCTCACTCCCCAGTGGCTGCACTGTTCCCAGAATGCCCCGCCATCAGACAAGTTAGTGTTGTTGCTGTGATGGAGACAGGGCCTTCATCTCCATTGATAAGACTTGCCTCACGCCTTGCAATTCTATTTCAGGAGTGAGCAGCCGCTGTAGTAGGCACTCCTGCCTCCCAGTGGAGCCAGGCATCTTCCCCTGCTCATATTATGCTAATCACTCTGTGCAAACAGGCAGACTTTGTAGGAGGTTTGCCTGGTTTTAGATGAAACATACGCCTTTGAAGCAAAGAGCCACGGTAGCTAAAAATACCATTTCCCGGCTGTTGATCCTCTCGTTTCTAAAATGCATGTTTCCATGTTAAATCTGCAGCAGTCCCCACTCCTGGAGAGGGAACTGCCACCCTCGCTGGCCAGGGCCACAGACTACCCAGGGAGGGGCACCTTAGAAGAGCAGGTCCATGAATGAGTACAGAAGGAGCTCCAAACATACAGCTTTCTAAACACTTTCTTATCCGTTGCTAAAAAACATTTTAAGCCACGTAAAATAAAAATTGACATAAGGCGGAAGAATCTAGAGTAAGATGTGGAAGACCTTTCACTGCCACTTCCTCCCTAGAAGTAGCTTCTGTTTTCAATTTTATGTATTTCCTTCCAAAACTTTTTCTCCGCATTTATAAACATACGGCTTGGTTTGTTTTGGGGACTGGTTTTGGTTTTTCTGTCCACGGATTCTAGACTAAGTATTGTTTTGCAGCCCAGCATGTCTTCCTCAGGATCTGAGCCAGTTTGGACCCTTCCCTGTGATGTCGGGGCCAAAGCAGAGTGGCTCCAGGTCTCTCTCCCTCCTCACCAAGGCCTCCCCATCTCAGTGTTGAAACCTACCCCGTGTTTCTCTGCGCATGGTTGCTGGTCTTGTCTGCTCAGATTGGGCAGTGGGGGGAGGCTAGTCCTGGGGGATGGCTGTTCTGTGCTAACGGGGAGGTTCCGATGTCCCTGAGACTTGGGACTGCTCAGACGCCTGCAGGACATGTCCCCAGAGTGACTTCCACCTTCCACAGCTGCCTCAGTCTGGGGCCCTTTCTCATTCTCACACATTTAATCAGCTGCGATTTCCTGGGCTGGAAAAGAACATTTGGACAAAAAGCCTATTTCATGCATCTTACAATTCCCTGAAAATGACTGATCACAAAAGGGAATTTTTTCAGACTCCTGGCATGGGGTGGGGGAGGGTACAAATAAGAGAAACCGCCCCTTCCCTTTGGCCATGAATAACTCAGGCAGTTCCCTCCGTGCTGTCCCTGTCCTCCGACTTCAGCAGCTTGTCCATCCTCCCAGCCCTTTCAGATTCTGATCTTTTTGCCGTTTTCCAAGAGGCTCTGCAGTGAGGCTGCTCTGATATTTGCTCTTTGTTACCAGTAGTGGGTCTTAGTGTTTAACTTCCCTTTCTGTTTTCTGACATTTATCTAGGTGTCCTTTAAGTGGGCCCTTGCAAAGAGCTACAGAAAACAGTCACAGTTCATAAAATCTCATAAAACCCCCAGACTAAAGATGTGAAGACCAGAAAAGCACTAATCTTTCTAGCTCCTCAATCAGGGGACTATTCTCTTCTGAGAATGTCAAATGTGCTGGAAAAGCAGGAATGGAAAATGCCCAGTGCAGCAGCTGGGGAGGTGAGCTTCCTCCCCAAGGACCCATGGATCTGGGAGGTGAGCCCAGTCGCATGGGCTGCCTGAGGGGAGGATGGCCACAAACCTGGAGCCCAGGAAGAGGTGTGGGTAGGCACGGGTCATGCCTGAGAGCTGAGCTCATTTTCCTTCTATTTTGAACAGAGGAAGTCAGTGCTGCACACAGCGGGCTGGGGACCATTGAAGTAGAGACCAGCAGGGAAGCAGTGAAATGTTGGACAGAAAATTATGAAAAAGCAGGACCAGGCTCCTGGGGAGGGGAAGGTGGGACCACAAGAAGGGAAGCAACTGGGGCCTCAAGCCAAAAACTCCAAGGCCCAGCCCAGCTGTGTGGCCAGACATCCTCTAGGACTCCTAGCAGAATCTCCTGTTCCCACCTAGAGAACAGCATTGCTGATGAGGCAGTTGGGGCAGTTGTTCTCAGTCCTGGCAGGGAAACTTATTAAGAATGCACACCGCTGACTTCCTGGAGGTGAGGCCTGAGCACAGCCGTGGCATTCAAACGTCTTCAAGTGGCTCCAGTGGACAGGTCCAGGGATCTCTCAATTAGAGGGTGCTCCTGGCATGGAGTGCCCTTCTGGTTCTGGAGGATAAATGTGCCACCTTCTGGTTGAGTGAGGACCTAGGTGGGACCAGGGTGGTGTTACCCACCATACAAGGGCAGAATGCTCAAGGCCACCACCAGAAATCAAAATGGCAGCCCTTGTTGGAACTCCTTCAGAGTGTATGAAGTTCTTTGGAGGAAAGTCACCACGGACACATGAGACATAGCAAATCTCTATGAGCACCCAGTACCCACAGCCACAAGGATGGCCCTTTGAGAGAGGGAAGGACTCTTGCCTCATTGTCAGGCCTCTTCTGTGATGACATGAATACTGGGCTGCTTTAAGGCTGGAGGAGCAGAGCTGTGGGACCTGCCACAGGGTCTGGGCCAAAAGCTGACCAAGTATACAGGATGTGCTCGCCATCTGTTAAAGTTTGTGGTTGTATAAACGTCAGAGGAGAGTGATCCCTTGGCCTAGAACAAAGGAGCTAGTTTGGAAATGTAGTCATCCCTCGGTATCCACGGGGGTGGGGGAGTGGGAGGGGGATTGGTTCCAGGACCCCCACAAATACCAAAATCTGAGCATGTTCAAGTGCCTTATATAAAATGGCATAGTATTTACATATAACCTACACACATCCTCCCAGTATACTTTAAATCATTCTGGATTACTTGTAATACCTAATACAATGTAAATGCTATGTAAATAGTTGTTAATGCTTATATTTAACACTTAATTCGAGACTTGAGGCTAACCATGCCCAAGCAAGGAGTGCTGGAGAGAGACTGAGGACTGTGAGATGGTGGGAGGCTATAGCAGAGTACGCCTACACATCGTTTCATTCACACGGACTCAGCGTAGTGCTCAGCACTCAGCAAATTCAAGTTTTGCTTTTTTGGACCTTTTTTTTTTCCCTCAAATATTTTCGATCTGCAGTTGGTTGAATCTGTGGACGTCAAACCCATGGGTACGGAGGGCCAACTGTAATGGGATGAAATACAGGAAAATGCAAACCGAACAACTTAACTAACAGGAAGACTGTTGGGGCAAGGGGCATCCCCAAGCCACTCCCAGGTGGGACCAAACAGCCTGGCCAAGCTCCCTGGCTCCTGGCACCTGTTACTAGCCTGTCCCACTTCTCAGGAGGCCACCCTAGTAGTTTGAAAGGGGAAATAGAGATAATGGGGGCACCTTTTCCTTACCAGTCCCAAGACAGATTCTCAGGGGACCCTGCATGAGGTCCCATGCCATGGGGTGAAAGGTGTCGATGCCCTGGGCATTTGAGCTGCGGGGAACCAGAGCCCTCAGATGTTCAGGAGAGGGCTGGGTCAGGGAGGAGAGATCCACATCCTTCCGCAGGGGATATACACATGGGAGGGACTGCGGCAGAATGAGAGCGTGAACTCTGAGTCAGGGGCGCAACTCCTGACCCTGCTGTGGCTGTGGCTGTATGATCTCTGGCCAGTCCTTGGTGTCAGTGTCTCCTTTGTCCTTTGAGAGGGTTGGAGCACCTGATCTCCAAGGGACTTCCAGGCCTAATACTCCATGAGCCTGGCTAGAAGGTGGCAGCGGTGTGAATGAGCGTGGGACCCAGGGGCAGCATGCCAGGCTGTGCTGGTGTTGGCATTGAGATAGTGTGCTGGCTCCACAGGCAGAGCCCACCTCAGTGGGGAAACTTAGCATCCTCGGGAAGAAGTCCACCAACCGCTTGGTAGGGCAGGAGCTCAGGGCTTCAAAGGGAAAGAAAGGTCACGTCAGTGGTTCTGTTAACAGACAGCCCAGGGGCCTCCAGGGCATTTGGGGCTCAGGGATGCTTCTTCCTCAGCAGGATCAGTCATGGATTCAGAGTACCCGCTCTGTCCGCATCTTCCTGGGCACTGGGAGTCGTCATATTGAAATCCCCCCACCCTGGACCTCAGGTGACAGCTGGCCTAGGACCCATGCTCAGGAGCTGCTGCTCCTAACAGGCTTCTGGGAGTGTGCTGTTGGAGCCCTCGGGCCGGCATTTGGGTCCTGGCTCAGAGCTCTGTTCCCCTCCGTCCCCTCAGAGACAGCCATCACCCCAGCAGGACATAAATAAGTGGGGGTGGCAGGTCAGCATCGTCCCTGCCAGGTGTGGTCAGTGCCTGACGCCCTCAGAGGTGGCCTCGGGACAGAAGGAGCTGGTTTGTTGATAGGCTATGCAGGACAGCACCAGAGAGACTTGGCCCATCAGAATGCCCCAGTGATGTCTGTAGCAAAGTTGCCCGTGACCATCTGTTTTCCAGAAAAAGCAGGTTCAATACCCGGTTCCCACTGGTCTGGGAGCTGGTGAGTGAGTATATGGTGAGGCAAGAGCTGAGAGGTTGAGTGCTGGAGTCAGCTGACCGGTTGGGTGGGCTTGGCAAGGCAGCTAATCTGTCTGCGCTTCACTTTCATCATCTGTTCAAAGGAGGGTGGAGTGGGGGCTGAGATAATACTTGTCTCATGTGAAAGGATTTCACATACACGATGTGCCTAATGTAGAGAAAGCGCCCTACAGCGTGTGTTGGTGTTGGCCATCATCAGGAAGGAAGTGGTGGTTCCCGCTTGAAAGGAACCCATGTGACAGTGGAAGGCGGGGCTTGGGCAGGACTTGAGGGCTTGATGAGGGTCAGGTCAGCATTTCTCAGAGCTGATTGTCATGGAGACAGCAGGCGTTCCTCTAGTCGCCCACATGTCCCTTGGTTTTCATTTGCCCTGGACATTCAGAAGCCCTGGGCTTAAATGCCAAGCAAGGAGTTGAGGCCTGGGAGCAGTGGTGTCCATGCCAGGTCCAGAGTACATGGCCGGGCAGGGCTGGCCCAGCTGCATTCACACCGCATCTGCCTCCCAACACAGCCTTTTCCTCCGGTACCCAAGACATCTTCTCAGCCAGTCCCCAGTGTCTTCCCTGCTTGTCCTAAGCCTCAGAGCCTCTAGCGTGGGTGCTGCTTCCCCACTCCCTGGCCCAATCATCTTCCCCATCTCCCTCCTGACCCACACCCAGCCATATTCAGGGATATCTCCACGTGCGGTAAAAAGTGCAGCCTCTTTTCTGGGACATGACCTGAACCAAGTCTGAGTCAGGCACCCACTGAGTGCCCTCAGGTGGCCTCTTCTCTCTCAAGTTCTGAAAGCACTTCAGCCAGAACAGACACCTCAGCAAAAACCCACTTGGCTCCCTGGATTCTATGACCACAGTGACCTGGGCCTCCTTGCCCCATGCTGGTAATTCATGTTCTGTTCCACAAGCATTTCTCTCCTGTCACCGGCATCAGGCCCCACCTAGGTCAGACCTTTGGGGTTACCAGACACATCCTGCCCTGGACAGCTTGCAGTCTGGGTAGAGGAGACATACTCGCAAGGAATTACCAGAGAAGGAGCACAAGGAGGGGCAAGGGCCAAGCACAGCTGTATAAAGGAGACGGCGCTTGTGAAAGATTGTTGGGAACTAGCAGCTGGGAGACAGGAGAGGTGAAGGACTCTGGGGTGGGGGTCTCGCAACAGCGTGAGCAGGAGCCCGCAGGGGGCTTGAGCGGGGCCTATGAATGGGCCAGCGGAACCCGCCCTAGTCAGTGTTGCTGGGAGCACGTGAAGTGTAAGACCAAGGAGAGGACTTCTGTCCTGGGGAAGAGGCAGGGCCCCGCACCAGCAGGAAGGGCCACCTGGCGCCGCCCTGGTGGTGACAGAAGCAGGAGTCCCTCTCCTGCTCAGCTCTACTCTCAGCATGGTCTTAGGAGCAAGCCCCAGCGTGGAGGAGGGGCCACTGCACACCAGGCTAAGGCCTGGCTGTGGATGAGACCGCTGGTTTTCTGTGGCAGCTCATGCCCAAGTGAGGCCTTCCCTGGGGGTCTCTTGACCAGCCCTGCCTGGGTGCCTGGGACTCTCCAGAGCCTGACAGTGCCCTGTTGAACAGAGGGACAGAAAGCTAAATGGATGTAACACTCTTTTCTTACCCCTCATTCTCTTCCCCATCATCCTGTGCCCCTCCCTCCATCCCTTTTCCACCACCTCCCAGAAAGACCCAGAAAAACAAGTCCTCCTTCCTCCTCCTCCTGCCCCCACCCCCTCAAGAAACTTTTAAGTGTATCAGACACATTGACTGCATTAAACACGATAAATTTTTAAAGCCTGAGCTGGCAGGGTTACCATGGCTGCCTTTGCCTTGCGGGGCATGCTGCTGAGGATTGATTGAAATAAATAAAACAGATTTACAGTGTTCATTCTTGGGAAGCAGAGAGTTGGAAAGAAGAAGAGCGAGGTGGGGGGATGCAGTGAAACTCTAGAGCCTTCTGAACTTTAGATGGGAAACCACGCCTTCCCTCCTGCCACCCCCCAATTGTATACTGACCTTGAGAGTGCTTTCTCTTAAAATTCGTAAAGGAGCCCAGCTGTAGGGCTGGTTGGAGGTGGGAGGGAGCCCTTTTCTACTGGAATGGCTCTGGGCCTCTATTTTCTGGCCTTGATATTAAGTTGCACTTAAAATTTATTGCCGTGAGCCTCCAGGCGCCTTCTAGAAAAGTGCCCACTGGCCTTGGACTACTGCAGGGGACCTGGACACTAAGTGTAGCCAGTGCAGAGTGAAACAGTGCCCGTCCCTCTGTGCTCTGGTTCTGGCCTGGTCAGTAGCAGCCGGCAGCTCAGGATGGAGATGGAAGGAGGAGGCTCTGAGCAGGAATGCCCTGGGAAGGGGCTGGGAAGCCAGGTTAGAGGGGGAGACAGAAACAATTCCACCTTGTCCTCAAGAATGCTGCACGAGAAGCACCTACAATGGACTGCTTCTTTGCAGTGTGTCCAGCCTGAGTCTCGCTCACCTGTGCCTCCAGGCCAGCCTCTGAGAGGTCCCTGAACCAGGACTACCTGCCCGGTGACCCTTGGAGCACCTCCCCTCCCCCAAATTCTGGAGAATTGGACCTGCCTGGCTGGGGTATGGAAGCTGCAGGGTGGTCCTGACCAAAGGGCACAGAAACAGAGGCGGGATGGACCAGACAGGGACAGCATTTGGGGGCAGGAGGCTTCTGCTAAGGGTTTGGGCCATTTGAGGAGGCTGTGCATAGGCCTTCCTTAATGTCAGGTGAAGCGTTGGCTTGGCCCAGTCCTTTATGTGGAGTGTATGCAGGATGTGGGGCAGGGTTAAAGAGCCTGGACCCTGCCAGTTGAGGCTCGTTCTGAGTTCTTGGTGGGTGGTGGGATGTGTGGGCAATGAGCACTGGAGGCAGTGGGGGCTAGGGTAAAAATGGGCTGCATTAATAGCAGCAGGCATGGTGTGAGGCTGGAGGTGGCTCTTCCAGCGTCTGCGCCATCTCTCAACATCGACCTCTCTTTCTACTCAAGAGGCTTGGTCACCCATCTCCACACCGGGCGGCTGCTCTGTGTTCTCTGGTGACCATCGTGTTGATGTGGTGAGCTGACTGTTTTGGACAGTCAAGAGTTTCCGAGGCTCCTGGGAAGGTATCTTTGCTCCAGCCTCCATTTCCCCTCCAGCTTACCTTGGGTTTAAATTCCTTTCCTCATCCCTGGCCAGTAGCTTTGGATTGACTGCCACAGGGGCAGGTTGTACCCACCAGCCTGGACAAGGGGCGCTCTTGGGCCCCCGGCCTCTCCCTCCCCGTAGTCACACACATCATCTGCTTCTGCCTCTTGTCAGTCTCTTCAAAAGGCCTCTGGCCAGGCGTGAGGAAGGAGAGCAAGGAAGAGAGGAGGGTAGAGCCTGTACCACCCGAACCATGAGTATGGATGAGATTGTGTTCCTGGCAGCCCTCAGCCCACAATTATGAGGCTGGGGCATCAGCGTGCCCTTACTTGGTGATGAGAGGCAGAGAAGATCCCCAGAAGGGAGTAGTACGAATGTCCTAAGCAAATGGCTGAGGGACCTGGGCAGGGTCGGCCGGCAGTCCAGATGGGGGAGGCAGTTTCTGGCCACCACAACTTTGCTGTTCGTGTTTTCAGTGAATGCAGGGAAGTGAGGTCATAGGAACAAGGCCTACGTGTTCCCTGAAGCCACATGGTGGTGTTCGGATTCCTCAGAGTGCAGCATGACAGGGAGCCCAAGAAGGCCACAGTGCCCCGGTCACTGCCCTCCAGGGCCATGCTGCACCTGGGAGCCCCTGCTCATGCTGGCTGATCCTATGAGGGGGTGTTTCCCCCACCCTCGCCCTTCATACCTACTGCATGCCCTGCCCTCCTTCAAGACCCCTGAAGGGAACTGCTCGCCCTCCCCTGCCACCACCCCTACTGCTGAGATGGGCATCCTTAAAGTTCATTTCCTCGTGCTCTGCCCAGCCCGAAGCATGAACCCCGGCAGCAGCAGAGGCTGAGAGGTGGGACAGTCACCCAGCCGCAGAGGCAGCCGCTGCCCCTTGGAGAGCAGCATCTCCTCTCTGCTCTGCAGACAGGCCCAGGCTGCGGTAGGGGGGCGGTTCACAGCCACGGGCAGGTCTTGTCCAAACCCAGGCTTGGTGGCCTGTCAGCCCTGGAGAAGAAGCAGTATGTGTGGCCCCTGGCTCTTCTCCCCATGTCTCTTCTCTTACCGTGAGTTGGGAGCAACTTTTGCTTCATCAGGTGTGCGGCCTCCTGCTGAGTCATGACTTCGCGGCCTTAGGGGACAACTGATCACCCACCCTACCCTCTGCCTTGTCCCCAAGCACTTTCCAGGCCAGTGTCTCCTGATGAAAAGCACTTTAATATGGGTATTTCCAGTCACCTCATAGGCATGTAAAAGCTGGGCAATGAATAAGGAAGACCAAAGAAGAATTGATGCATTCAAATTATGGTGTTGGCGAAGAATACTGAAAATGCTGTGGACTGCCAGAAGAACAAACAAATCTGTCTTGGAAGAAGTACAGCCAGAATGCTCCATAGAGGCAAGGATGGCGAGACTTCCTTTGTCTCATGTACTTTGGACATGATATCAGGAGGGACCAGTCCGTGGAGAAGGACATTATACTTGGTAAAGTAGAGGGTCAGCAAAAAAGAGGAAGACTCTCAACAAGATGGATTGGGACAGTGGCTGCAACAGAGGGCTTAAGCATAACAATTGTGAGCATGGCACACGACTGGGCAGTGTTTCGTTCTGTTGTACATAGGGTCGCTGTGAGTCAGAACCAACTAGAGGGCACCTAACAACAACAACGTTAAAAAAAAATTAGCTAATGTTTAGCTTGCAAGCTGTGTTCCATTATTGATGCTGTGCTTGAGAGCCAGGCAGGCAGCTCTGGCTAGGCTGGGGCTCAGCAGAGAAGCATTGATGATAAAGCAGCCCTGAGAGGCAGCCATCTGCCAGGCCCCCCGCCGCAGGATGCAGCCCCCCAGGGCACGCTCAGAGTGGGCACTGAGGAGGCAAAGCGGTGAGGAGGAGCTTAGGACGGCTCTGGAATTCGACTCTTTTGGGGTTGAGTCCTCCGTTCTTCCTCCCCGGTCAGCCAGGTGACTGTCGGCGTGGGTCCTCTCTGAACCTTGGCTGCTGCATCTCTGGATGTTTGGGGATGTGTGAGCAGTGAGGAGGAGCTGAGCAGCACCCCTGAGGCTGCCTGTGCAGGTCCTGTCAGGGACTCTGGGGATTGGAGTGAAAAGTAGGCCCTATTTCCTCCTCCACTGCCTTCTTGACTGACTGGTGTCTCCATCCTCTCAGGAGGCAGGGGCATCCTGTTCTAGAAATCAGAACTCTCCAGAATATGGCCTGGCTAATCAACCCAGACTCATCGTCCCCTCCCCACAAATGCCCAGCCAGTGCCTGTGGTGCATACTGCTGTTCTCCCATCTCCCTTGCCAGGCCCACAAGGCTGCGCGTACCGCCCTCAGCAGTGCCTGGCATGCGCAAGGGCTGTCCGTGAGACCGCTGTTGTTCCACTGTTACTGCTGTCTTCTTGAGGCTTCCAGACACAGCAGGCCAGGAGGTGTTTTCTTCTCCCAAACCAAGAGTGACCTTGGGGCAGGCCTGGCAGAGGCTTGGAGAAAGGACCCCCTTTAGGTGAGGCAGGGTAAGCCCCTGCCTCCGCTTCCTCACCTGCCCCAGCCGCGGGGATGAAGCCACCCCTTTGTGAGCTGCTATCCTGGGGGATGGAGACTCCAGAGCAGCCCCTCCAGGGCAGGGGTGATAACCCTACTGAAGCACGGGGAACTGGCACATAGCAGAGCCTGGCAGGGGCTCACAGGCGAGGGTGTGGAGTTTGCCCTCCAGCTGCTGCTATCTTCAGGGGCCCTTGCTTCCTAGCTTTCCTCTCCCCCACCTCCTCATGGTGTTTTACTTAGTAGAGCTCAGAGGGAGACTCCTTGTGAGGTGGGCTGGTGCGATGTTTTGTCCTTCCTTCAGGCTGCCATGGAAGCCCCGCACAGGAGGCCCCTGAAATAAGCTGGTCTCCCTTGGTGGGGAGGAGAGGCAGGGCATCAGGCAGTCAGGTCGTGGGCTCGACCTGGTGGGTGATGGGGTGAAGATGTAGCACTAGGGGCAAAGGTAGCTATTTTCCACGGAGCAGGGGGCACACAGCATGCAGGAACCTGTCTGGAAGAGGGGGAGGAGTGTCTCCAGCCTGTCCCCGACACCTTCGACCAGGATCGATAAGGTTCCTTCATGCAGCAACCATCAGCAGTACTTACTGAGCAGCCACTGAGCGCTAGGCCTCTCCTTGGTCTGAGGGATATGAGGCTCACAGACAAGGCCCGGCTCTTCGCAGTTTGCATCCTAGTGGGACAAACAGGAACCCAGTGAACAGTACACCACCTGATGACATCTGTTAAAGAAGGCTGGGAGAGAGCAGCGCGCATTAGAAGACCTCACCAAGGATCCCATGGTTGAGCTGAGGCCTAGTGGCTGGAAGGAGATAGCCACGTGCCTATCCCTGGGACAGAGCAGTCCAGGCACTGGGAGGAGCAGGCAAAGCCTCTGGGGCTGCAGCAGGAAGAGAAGAAAGGCCAGGGGAGCTGGAATGCCGTAAGGTGCGAAGGCCGGAGCGGAACCGGCTAGCAAACGTAGGGTCTTTTGGCCCTAGGAGGAGTGTGGTTTTATTTTAGACCCCGTAGGAAGCCTTTGGAGCCCTGGTGGTACAGTGGTTAAGGGTTAGGCTGTTAGCCAAAATGTCAGCAGTTTGAATCCATCTGCTGCTTCTTGGAAACCCTGTGGGGCAGTTCTCCTCTGTCTTGTAGGGTCACTGTGAGTCAGAACCGACTCAGTAGCAATAGGTTTGGTTTTTTGGGTTTCGGAAGCCTTTGGGAGTCTTATTCCCAGGTTTGCCTCTTTTAAAGATTGCCCCAGTTGGTGCATGGAGGGTGGATGGTAGGGGGTGAGAGAAGCCCCAGGGAAACAGATTGGGAGACGTCTGAAGCTCACCCATGGCAGTAGTGGTGATGTTAGGGTCAGGAAGCTGAGGCTGGATGTGCTTTGAAGGTGGAGCCCCAGGTGTGCCCATGGACTGAATGGGGAGGGCTGGGGGTCCAGGACGAGTGCTGCTTTGGGGCTTGGGCAGCTGGATGGGCAGTAATACAGCTCACTGACATAGGAGAGGCTGGGGGAAACCAAAAGTCGGGGTGTGGAGCCATCCACTGGGCGGGTGTCAGAACCGAGCTCAGGGACTCAGGGCAGGGGAGGCACTGTCATAGTCGGTGAATAGTTATGGGACCAGCTGAGACCTACCCCTGCCTCCACTCCCACTCACCCCCCTGTCTTTAGAGAGAAGCAGAGGAGAGGAACAATCCGTGAGCCGAAGGAAAACCGAGAGAGTATAGTGTCACTGACTGCAAGAGAAGAGTGTTTCCAGAAAACTCTTGCTTTCCTGTTGCCTAGTCTACATTACCAGGGTCTAGTCGCCTAGTCTACATTACCAGGGTCTTTGGGGCACCAGGAGGCCTCGGCGCCACCCTCCTCACTAGCCACCCCGTCCTTTTTCCTATTTCCCAGCACCCTCCCTGCCATCCTCGCATGCCACCCCCTACCCTCCATTGCGCCCTAACCCCTGGAAAGTGCTGCCTGGCAGCGGCCTCAGCTGTTGGCCTCTGTCATGGAGACGGCAGCAGCTGCAGGCGACGGGCACTTGTGGCCATTTGTCAGAATGCTCCCCTGCTCCCAGCCCACCCTTCTGGAACGTTTCTATCCCATGGCCCCGGAGACAGGGCTTCTTGGGGTGGGCAGGACCAGCAGGGGACAGGGAGCGCCGAGGGAAAATAGCCAGCACCACTGCCTCCAACCTTTGGCTGAGATAGCCCGACCGGGCTTCCCAACTGTGAGCCAGTTCTTGTCTCACCGTGGGGGCTCCAGCCCCAGTGGTACCATTTACCAGACGCTGTGTCCCTCAAATGAATTATCTCCAGGCTTCACAGCTGCCCCATGAGTTGTACAGGTAGGTAGTACCCCCAGTGAGAGACAGTGACGTTGCACAGAGGGGTAAAGATCACACTGGGCATCCAGGGCACCAGCTCTGAGGCCTTCACCTCTCCACCTAGCCAGGTGAATGGGAGCCACCAGGTGATGGCAGAGTCCTGGGAGTCCATGTCATTTTGTTCCAGTGTCCACCCCACTCTCCCTCCCCACATCCTCCGCCCACTCCAGCCCAGTCCTGGGCCTTGTTTTCATATTTCAAGTGGTTTTCTCACCCAAGTCAGCTGGTTCCAGCTGGGGCTGGGCTGGAGACGGCCTGCCCACTGTTTGCGCTTCGTGGTTTGGCCTCTTCATTACCAAATGCTCTGGGATTTTGCCAAATCCAGGGCTGAGGCTGTCTTCTGTCTGGCCCCAGGGCTGAGCCTGGGATTCCAAGGGAAGCAGGAAACTAGTCCCTGATAATGCTGAGTTTAGTGCCAGTTCAGTGACCTGGGAGGATGTGGACATGTTTCAGGCTTGTTGGCTCAAAATGTGGCTCAGGTTTGTTCACACAAGTCCTTGAGACCTCGAACTCAGCTGCACAAGCCCATGGCCTACTCTGGGGGTGCTTCCCAAGATCAGAGACTAGAGGGAATCAGGCCAGCAGATGTCAACCCCAGACGGGGGGACTGTGAGGGCAGGGGACCATGCCAGCACAGCCCCCAGAGGTCTGGAGCCTGGCAGGGCCAGGAAGCAGGTCTGTGTGCCCGTGCACCCGCCCCCCCCCCCACCCCCCACACTGACCACCGACCTGCCCCTGCCTCGTCTCAATCCGAGGACCCCAGGTGGGAAGCCGCAGCCTAGGCTGTCTTTGGGAAGCTCTTCCCCTCAAAAGCTGAGCCTCTGTGGTCACAGTAGCAGCCTGGGCAGGTCAAGGGCTTCCTTTGAGCCCATCCTGGAGACCCACTTGTCACTGGTAACGTCACCACCCTCCCCCAGGGGACCCTAGAAGAACTGCCTTTCTTATTCTCTGGGTTCCCTGTGTTCCTTTTCTATAAAATGGAGATTCTTTTTCCACAACCCCAGTCCTCATTCCATAAAGACTCTCAGTAGAGGAGAGGTGGTGGAAAGGAGACGTGGCTGAAGGGTCCCTGGAGCCAGGCTCTGGCTCTATCCCACCATTTGACCTTGGTCGGTCACTTAACCCTCTCGGCCAGAGTTTCAGTGTCTGTACAGTGAAGATCCAAGTCTTCCACTGCCTCACTCAGCCTTGTCCCAAGGATTCATTCATTTACGAAGGGTCGATGGACCCCCTGCTCCTTGCAGGCACCATGGCAGCACAGACCCAGCCTTTGCCCAGGGGGTTTTCATGGAGGTGGGGGGCAGGAAACAGATGACCAGGATATGCACAGTTTGTCAGCTGGAGATCAGCTCTATGGAGAGACATAAAGCCAGGAAGGGGGCAGAGAATGCCTTGGCACTTGGGGCGTTGCCATTGCGTGTGGGAGGCCTGTGGCTTTAGCGGTAGCTGAAGCTTCAGCTGTTTCTCTTAGAACTCCGTTTTCTTCTCTGGGGTAGGGCAGGGGGACTGGCAGGGAGGAGGAGGATAAATTTAGCCTGTGGGGCTCTGAACTTGCTGGGTGGGAGTGGGCAGTGTTGGGAGGGGTGGGGCCAGGCTTCCTTTGATCCGAGTCCTCAATGCCCCACAACACCGCAGAGTCAGGGTTCGACACAAGCCCCAGGAAAGAGCAGGTTTCCCCTGGACACTGAATCCCGCGACAAGCTTCAGGTGGCCTGAGCCATAACCTCCACTATGACTCTTCTCCAGGCAGCTCTGTCTCCTGCTGAACGCAGAGAACATCTTCCACTCAATGGCAGACATTCTGCTCCGAGAAGAGGACCTCAAGTTTGCCTCCACCATGGTCCACACCCTGAACACCATCCTGCTGACCTCCACGGAACTCTTTCAGCTGAGGAACCAGCTCAAGGACCTGAAGACTATGGTACTGCATGCCCTTGGGCTCTAACCGGGCATTGTCCTCAAGGCAGGCCAACTCACAATGGTGCCAGCCCAGCCCTCAACCCACCAGGCTCGTGGGCAGGACATGGGGTAACATATACAACCTACAGGTGAAGGGCTGCATGTCACCTTCAGCTCCATCTGTTTGGAGATACCCACTGTGAAGTCTCTGCCCACCTCCAGGGTCCACACACCCACCTCTAGTGGCCACACGTTTCCCACTCATTGACACCCCTACACCATGCACCCTCCTCACACACAGGGGGCTCCGCTGGCTGCGGTTTCAGAGCCCAGGCCAGCTGAGGCTTCTCAGAACCAGGCCTGTGGATTATAACTTGCAGAGGAGTAAGGAGTAACTGCTCCCTTTGTCCTTCTCCTGGGCCCTGGCCCTTCCCTCCCACAGTTGGACACATAAGCCAGGTGTCACACTGCTGCCTATTCCGGGCTTTGGTAAGGGCTCTCCAGGGCTGGTCAGAGGGATCAGGGAAGGTGCTGCAACTCCCCTGTTCCACAGAGCAGGATGGAGAGATGCAGGTTGAGGGCCCAGTGCAGGGGGAGTGGACTAAGAGGGCCTCCCAGGTGAGTGCCATATAGATATACCCATGGCTCTAGAGGTGCCATTCCCCCAATCTGGGCTGTCATCCCTCCATGCCGTTCTCCCACCTCAGACCCTGCAGACCCTGCCTTCTCCCCCTTCACCGGGAGTCTCAAGGACATACAAGTGTCTGAGGGCATCTGGAACTTAGAGGCTCAGAATGATCCAGGCCACAAGCCCTGCCTTCTTCCTGTGGTTCTTTCCAGACATTCGCAGAGGCCTTAAGAATTTTCTTCAAGGGCAGGGTCTTCCCCAAGTTTGGGCTCAGCTCCTGGGCTGGTTGCCAAGTACACAAGGTGGGCTGTAGAGGAGGGAGGCGTACACTTGGAGAGCCTGGCACCGCAGAAGCTTCTTCCTGCTGTACCCCCAACCCCCTCGCCCTCCCAGCCCTGAGCTGGGACCACAGGGTTCTGGAGAAGACAATGACTCTTATTTTGCTGAGGGCAGAAACGCCAGCACAAATGAGAGGGCTCCCTCCTGACCAGGCCCTCGCCGCCGCCACACGGCTCAGTGAGCCCTGCTGGCTCTGCGGAACAGGGAGGTAATGACAGGGTCTGAGGAGGAGCTGTCAGTGATTCCTTTGTGACAGCTCGTTCACAGCTGTGCTGCCAAACACAGCACGGCTGCTAAGCTGGCTCCCTGTTCCTGCTCACAAGGGCCCCTGTTCTTGGACACCCATGGCCCTTCCTTCTGCAGGTCCCCTCTGCAGCAGCAGGCTTTCTTACCTTCCCACATCTCCTCGTCCTTCTCAGGAGAGCCAGAACCTGTTCTGCTGCCTGTACCGCTCCTGGTGCCACAACCCAGTCACCACAGTGTCCCTCTGCTTCCTCACCCAGAACTACCGGCACGCCTATGACCTCATCCAGAAGTTGTATCCTTCACTCTGAGTGTTCTTCAGGTCTGGCCACTGAGGGACAGGAGGGAGCCAGGTGCTCCCTTTTACCCAGCTGGTGGGCCCTGGTGCCTCGTGTCTCCTGCACTCCCACTGCAGCCTCCAGGGCTGGGACATCATGGCCGAGGTGGGAGCAGTGTGTGGATGTATTTGTGGGGCACTGTTAGTAGCAAACGGGGGCCGTTTGAAGGCCTCCTGGAGGAAAGCTGGCTCTGGAGAAACCTGCTCCCACAGCACACAGTTCTTGTGCCAGGCCTGGAGCTGGGGGTAGATGAGGAGGAGGAGGAGGAAGTTGTGATTCTCGTCCTAAAGGACATCTCAGCCAAGGGAGGGGTCAGGTGCATCAGAGAACAGCAGCAGAACCAGGCGATGTGGTGGCAGTCCAGAACTACAGGTGGCCAGGCTGAGTCTGGAAGGGTGAGCAGGAGGGCAGGGCTGCCCATGGGATGTGGCGTGAGGTGGAAGGAGCCAAGCTCAGTGGGCTCACCTGGCAATGCTGGGGAGTCGGCTTGACAGTCCGTAGGGAGCCCCTGAGGGCTTTGGAGCAGGAGAGGAGCCCTGCCAGGTTTGGGTTGTAGAAAAGCTGGCCAGAGACGCTGTGGGGGAGACCTGGGGAGCAGGAAGATGTGGGACTGCTGCAGGCGCCCGGCTGAGGCCTGCAGGCTGAGGTGTCATCAGTGGAGCAGGTGAGGAGAGAAGGGACCTTCAGGGGCCACAGATCTAGAGCCAGTAGGGCTCTTCCTTTCCATGACCCTGAGACTAACCGGAGGGCCACCAGCCTGCTCCACGTGCTGTGGCCCTGATATTGGCACTGCTGGGCGCTGTCCCCTCAGGCAGGAGCAGGCCCTTCCAGTGCAGCCCTTCCCGCATTGTTCCCCCGCAGGCTGCAGGGCTGTGATAAGAGCCTTTCAGAGCCCAGGTGGGCGCAGAGGAGAGAGTGCTGGAGCGGAACCCAGAGCTTCAATACAGGAGAGATGGCTACCTGCTTTCCATTGAGAGGGGCAGAGATGCAAAGAGGGGAGGAGAATTATGCCCTTTGTATGCAGAATCCTTCTTTGCCAGAGCCAGGTTCTGTGCACTAGAAACCAGCAGCAGGCGGAGAAAGGGGGCAAGGCACTTAGACCTCCAGGCCCACCCCCTGGGTTCCAGCCTTGGTGTCACCTCCTTGCCAGGTGTGACCAGCCTGGGGCCAGCTCTCCAGGTGCCCCCACCCCCCGCAACCAGGACTAGGGGCAGTGTGGAAACTGGGAGTTGGCACAGTCTCTGCCCATAGTGCCCTCCGCCCCTCACAGGGACAGGGGCTGCCCAGGCCCAGTGGTCAGACTTCCTTGACCACCCACTCAGCGGGGACCTGGAGGTCACCGTGGATTTCCTCACAGAGGTGGACAAGCTGGTGCAGCTGATTGAGTGTCCCATCTTCACGTGTAAGAGTCCTGCTCTGGCCGCATGTTACCCAGCACAGCAGGTAGACAGCGCCCGCAGAGAGGTGCAGTGGAGCCAGGCCCAGAGAGGGAGGGCAGGCCATAGTCACTCCAGGATGCTTCTGGAATGTCGAGAATGTAAGAGGGGGAATGACAGAGCTGAGAAGACCAACCGCGCAGGGTTGGCACATGTGCGTCAGAACCTGGTCCTGCCTGTGCCCTAATCGTGGACACAGGCCAGGGCTGGTGGTCAGACCCATCTGCAGGTGACTGTCAGTCCCTGCCAGGGGTCTATACCAGTGTTATTGTGTCCTGGGCTGTCCCCACCACCGCTCCCAAGCATGCTGCCCTCTGCCCTGGCTTTTAGAAGTTGTGAGGCATCCTGGGCCCACCCGCAGGGGCTCCTGTTTGCCGGGAGCCACGCCTTCTCCTCTCTGGAAAGAAGAGTTAATTTGCTGGGAGCTGATGGGCAGGAGCTGCCTGATTAGTAACACCCAGGCAGGATGTGCAAAAGAGGCAACTGGCTGGAAGAACAGTTCTTGGCGCCTCAACACATACAACACCTACTCCCTGAAGCCCGCCGCACTCTGACATGCGTGTGTTTACAGCATGGGAGGGAAGATGGAAGCAGCCCGCCAGGGGCCACCTTCTCTGCCAAGCCAGTCACCCAGGCTGCCACTCAGTGACCCGCCCAACCAGAGCCCTTCAGCCTTCACCCTGGAGCCCAAAAGCAAGTGCAGAGACTGAGGCACCCACCTCCCCTGGCTTTCCCTAGCACCCTTTCAGACGGCCAGTATCCCCAGACAGCAGGGTAGCACAGCAACAGATGCCCTGGAGACAGACAAGCAGGAGACAGACCTGATTCCCAGCAGAGTATATTAAAGCCTGGTGGTCCCCTGGGCTGACATTTCACTTCCCACTGGCCTTGTGCCAAGGGCCTCTTGGGGCTAGCAGGCCAGCACGCACTCACTCACCCAGGGCCAGGGCAAGACTGACCCTGGAGAGCCAGGAGCCCTTCTCAGGTCCAGGGCTTTGTTAAAACAAGGTGACCACAGCGTCTTATAGAGTAGCCCAGCCCTTAACCCATCACCAACTTTTTTCGGAAGTTTGTGGATCATCCTCCAAAAAAGGATTCCCTGGACTGGCCAAGAGACGCAAGAAGCCAATGATTGTCCTGCAAGGGCTTCTATGGGAGAGGCCATGTTCCCCCAACAGCAGCCATGCAGTGCGGCCAAGCCTGAGGCACAGAGTGTTGGTGAACCAGGAGGCAGGGGATCCGGCGGGTGCAGGAGCCAGCAGACTGTTCAGCAGAAGCATGAGCCTGTTTGAGTCCAGTCTCTCCCCTATGGGCCTTGGGGAAGCTGGGACTCCTATGGCAAAGCCAGCCCCCATCGGGGTCCAGGCACCTCAGAGTTGACTGGGTGCTGGACAGAGACCAGGGGTATGTCTCCTTCCCTTCTGGCAGATTGGTGGCAGGGCTGGCATCTGAGTGGGGTTTTCAGAGCACCTGCCCAGCACTCCTGGACTTCATGTGTGTTTAGTGCACACAAAAGCTTTTTCCACTCTGTCCTCCCTGAAAGCTGTCCTAATCCACCGTCTTTCTCTTCAGCTCCCCTACTTCTAGCTCTCTGCTGGCACATGTGGAGCAGACAGGAATCTGCTCCACTACAAGCCCTGAGCCCTCTCATGATGAGGGAGGCAGCTCTGCACAGGGGGAGGGGACTAGGCCCAGCAGCAGGGTTGGGGTCACCAGGTTGAGGTGGCTGTTGGAAAGACCAGGCAGACCGGCAGGTGGGTAGTACGAAGAAAGAAAGATGAGATCATGGGAACAGCCAAGACACTGCTGGGGGGCAGGGGGCAGGGGGCAGGGGGCAGGCTTGCCTGGCTTTAAAGGACCCCCTGCCTCACCCCCAGGCATACCGCAAGGGGGTGGTCCAGTGCCAGTCCAGGGAGGTCTGGGCTGGGTGGAGTCCAGGGCCATGCCCACCCTGAACCTGCCCTCTGCCCTGCCACAGATCTGCGCCTGCAGCTGCTGGACGTGAAGAACAACCCATACCTGATCAAGGCCCTCTATGGCCTGCTCATGCTGCTACCCCAGAGCAGCGCCTTCCAGCTGCTCTCACACCGGCTCCAGTGCGTGCCCAACCCCGAGCTACTGCAGACCGAGTGAGTGACACCGAGGGAGGCTGCCATCCACACCACAGCACATTTCCACATCAGAGCCAGGCTGGGGGATTCTGGGAGTGTTTACAAGGTGGCAAGGCAGTGGCAGTACCTTCTCCAAGCAATCAGGGTTGAGATTACGAGGCCAGCATTTAATCTAGAAATTAGAGGGCATCCTGGAGATACCCAGAAAGGCCTCAAGAGAGAACCTCTGAGGGGGAGGAGTTTCTCTCTTGCATTTGGGCACAACAAGTCAGGGAGGGCCTAGTTGCCGGCACCTCCCAGGCCTCAGACAGGCTTCCCCACCCCAACTGTGGCAGGGGCTCCAACCTAGGGCACTGAGAGACTCTGGCATCCTTGACATCTGTCCCTGGAAGAACACGTCCCAGGTGTGCCACCGCTCAGAGACCTAGCATGGCAGCCTCTGGGCAGGAGGGCTTCAACCCTTGGGGGGGTTCAGGCTCCCACCCTAAACCCATTGCTGGCCCAGGCCCTCGGGCCTGTTGGGCTGTGTCTATATTTGGTAACCCTTGGAGGCTCTGCCTCATCCACAGGCATTTGGCATCCGAGATGGAAAATTTCACTTGTCAGGTCGCCATGGAAACAAGCAGAGCCACTGAGAAGATTTACGCTGAATGGAGTGTGCCCAGCTTGCATCAGATGCCCTGGGTGTCTAGAATTCCCTCCCAGGCTGTGAGAGCCACTCAGCAGGCCTGGCGCCATGCTCCAGCACAGGGCCCATGGCATTGGCCCTGGGGTGGATTCAGGCAGCTTTGGGGCCTGTCTGGCACTCGGCACCTGCCTACAGCCCCCTGTGCACTCCGTACCCCCTGGGCTTGGGTCTCCACCACCCTCTCCCGCCTGACCTGGCTTCCCCTGAGGTGGGTGTGGGCACTGATGGATTATCTGCCTCAGGTCCCAGCTCCTACTGTCCCTTCCCCCAGCCTGGACTGTGCTCCAGGATAGCGGGGCTGGGCCTGCCCCAGCTGCCCACAGTGCCAACCAGGTAATCCCCAGATGTAGCTTTAGGCACACTGAGTTTCCCAGAGGAGCAGGGAAGCAGCCTTAGAGTTGGGCTTGCATTTGGGTTTCCTCAGCCACTGCTCCTGAGACCTGGAGGGAGACCATGAAGCTGCCGGTGCCTTGCTGGCCTGGGTGTTAGGGTTGTCCTAGCAGGCACTTGGAAGAGGAGGAGGCAGGAAGCCACAGGAGCCCAGCCTGACTTCCTGGGGCAGCCCCTTGACCAGGCAGTGGGCCGTCACATGGGAAGGGCCGCTGCTTTCCTCAGAGTTCAGTGTGCTGCACCCCTCCTTGTGGGGAGGTGGGGCTCAGAGCCCCTGGGCCCTCTCCTGGGGGCTTCCAGGATGTGAGAGCCTCTTGGATATAGGGCCACTTTGACCAGGGAGGGAGCCTACCACCTCCAGCAGACTCTTGGAGTCCTTCTGCTGGTCTCAGGCTTCCCCATCAGTGTATAAAGCCCACGCAGCCCTGGGCTCATTGTCTGCAGACCCAGGATCATGGGCAAGTAGCTTCCGGGAGAGACTGCTGACATCGTATGCCCAAAGGAAGTGGGCCCTATGGTCAAAGACAGCCCCGAACCACAGGCCTCTAAGAGTCCTAATCCCAGGTGTATTGGGTCAGGGTAGTGGGTCAGACAGTGGGTCCTGAGCGGGGCTGTGAGTCAGTTTCTGGGAAACTTGTGAAAATGCCGAGTCCTACCCCAGCAGGCCTGCTGGGTCCCCATCTGGGGAACTGCATTTAATGGGTTCCCCAGATGCTTTGGTTACAGTCAGCCAGGCTTTGGGGAGGCAAAGGTAGTACCCAGAGGGACCACCCCACTGACTGCTGGCCCCAGACCTCATCACCTCCCAGCACTCCCCAAGGCTGGGCTGAGCAGGTTTGCAGAGGGGAGCTGGGAAAATGAGGGTTCCCTCCAAATCCCCCATGGTCAGGGGCAGGCAAGTCTTTGGCCATGGTCGCAGGTCTGGGTAGAAGGCTTTCTGGGTCAGAGGGCAGTGCTAGTCTGGACTGGGATCTCCAGTGGCCCCACACCAGTCTCAGCCCTTCTTCATGAGTAAGTGCACATTTGGGTTAAGCTGGTGCTTGAATTCTGCCTAGCCTCCAAGGTCTTGGCTTCCCAGCAAGGACCTGGGAAGAGAGAGAGATTTGGCCAGGGGAGCAGGGGCGAGGAGGGGCCCTGGAACAGCTGGGGAGGGTCAGGTTGCAGGGTAGGGCGTAGAGGGGCATTGCACACCCTGGGAAGGGGCTAAGGCCAAGCTTAGCCCTGGGAGGGACAGGCAGCTGGAAGGCAGCATCAGGTTGCCTGACAGGCCTGCCAGCTGGGAGCAGCTGGGGCGTCTGCGCGCCTCGCCCCTACCGCACTGGGTGTGCACAAGGCGCCAACAGGGCTATGTCTGTGGCCCCGCCTCAGGCTTGCAGGCCATTCCTGAGGGGGTGTCTCTTCAGTGAGGCAGGAGAACCTCTGAAGGAAAGGCTGATGACCCTCAGCTTTGGCCTGGTGACAGGTGTGTGGGTGGGATGGCAGGAGAGATCCAGCTTTGGATTCTGGAATCCCAGCTCTGTGGTGGCCTCCAGTAACTCATTGTCCAAGAGTTGTTGTCAACGTAGAGAGAACTTAAAGGGCCTGAGCTGCAGCTGCACCTGTCATGGCCGGCAGGAAGAGGAGGGGCTGTCCTGGCCTCCATACTTAGCTGCCCCCTACCCCCGTGGGGCGCACACCTCTGCCTTCCCTCCCCTGCTCCCAAGACCTCAGGCCAGGAAGGGTCTGCCCACAGGGAGGCTGGAAGAAGTCCTGCTCATCACTGGGGCCGCCGTGCCTTGTGACCGGAAGAGCCCAGGCAGCCCTCCCTACCCGACCCTGGCCTCATCTGTGCACATCACCCTGGGTCTGCCAACCATTGCTAGCATCTCCCTGGAAACCCCTAACCTCGGTTCCTCTGCTGGGCCTGATTTACTTGGCTTGCCAGGAGTGTTGTGGAGTGTGGGCAGACAATTTAGGGGTTGAGATAGTACAGCCCATGAGCACCCAGCATCAAATGACACCCTTCAGCGTCATCCTGTGGCCTCGTGTTTCCAGGCCAGCACATCTCTCCCCATCCTGGCCTAAGTGGGTTGGGGCTAGCATCTGGCCACCCCTTGAATCAGGGCTCCAAGCTCCAGGGTGTCCCTTGTCATCCTCAGAAGCTCACGTTGCTCTCTTAGGGCCATGGCACCTGGGCCCAGGGTTACAATTCCCAGAGGAGTTGAAAGCAGCCATGTCCAGAGCTCAGAGTGCTGCCCACAGTCTGACCCCCAAGAGTGGGCACCACCTGGCTCCTTTTGATCCTAATATTGAGTTGAGTGAGCCCCAGGAAGGAGGCAGCCCCAGACACTGCCATCCATGATGTTTTCAGGTGGTGCATCTTCAGCAGGGAGGCAGAAAGGGAACAGGTATGGGGCCAGGCAGAGGCCGAGTAGGGGTGTAGAAGGCCACCTGCAGGTGGGCATCTAATCATGGGTGGGGTTTCCACTGCCCCATCAGCCCAGTGGCTTGTCGCGGATGTCTGTCTGGCTCTAACCATTGGTTGTCCATGCCTGGCCAAGTTGTGTTACCAGGGGCCAAGCTCATTGGTGAGGTTCTGTCTGGCAGAAGCGCACTGTTTCCCCCAAAACAGACTGAGCAGCTGATGTGTGCCAGGCCTCAAGCTGCTGGGCTTTGGCTGGCCTCACCTCAGAGGGCCAGAGCGACCGCAGTGGCCACCATCAGGAAACTGGTGGGGCTCCAGACTAAGCTCTTACACTGGTTGACCTGTCTTTAACATGAGGAAACTGAGTCACATGCCCAAAGTCAGACAGCTAAGAAGTGGTTGTATTATGGTTGGCTCCAAGTCTGTCTCTTCATGAACTCATGTTGGGATCTTTTCATGAACTCAAGGGCCCAAGGATCTCTGCTTAGCTGAATAGCCCACCAGGCCTCGGGGGCTGGAAACAGATACTTCCCAACCCACACAGCGAACACGAAGGCAAAGTGGAGAAACAACATTTCACAAGTCTCTGCTAGGATGGTTAGGAATGGGACAGGAGGCCCAAAGGGATCCAGTCCTCAGTGGCAAGCTCAGTGCTGGGCTTGAGGTGGGGGTGGGGTACAGCAAGGCTACTGCATCGCACAGCTATAGGGAGCACGTTGTAGTTCTGCAGTGCACAACCCATGCTGCTGTACAGAGCAGCTGGGGAGGGTGGTGGCAATAGGAGGTATAGGAGCCGTTAGCATTCCCAGTGGTGAGAACAGCTCTCCTTCCCCAGGGACAGAGGAGGACTGTGGGCCTCAGGCCTCCGCACTCAAAAACAGATGCCCTGCCCAGAGAAAGGGCCAGGCTGTGTCCTCCCCGTTCTCCTCAGACCCTGTTCCAGGCCCCAGCTGGCTTCCTGGCTGGCTGCTAGCCCTGGCTTTCACCCCAAAGGGAGCCGCTCATAAACAGGAAATGCTTCCCGATGAGATGCCTGCTCTGGGCGCCGTCACCAACCCACAGGCTGAGGGTGATATCCAAGCTGCCAGGCAGCAGTACTGGCTAATCCCACCAACTGTGGGGGTGGGGGTGGGGGGGTGATGCTCATAGGGCTTCCTGACTCTGGGGCTGCAGAGATTATGGAGCTGTGGCTGACTGTTGGGGAAAGGTTGCCAAGCCTAAGGCAGGCAGACAGACTCTGAGGCTGAGCTCCAGATCCCACTGCCCTCCTGTGCCAGGCACAAGTGGGTCCATCCTATGGCAAGGCGCTCTTCCTTCAGTCCCGCATTGACACTGACCCCAAGCCCTTCTGCTCCCCCTTCTCAGAGACAGTCTGAAGGCAGCCCCCAAATCCCAGAGAACCAACGCCCCCAGCATTGACTACGCAGAGCTGCTGCAGCACTTTGAAAAGGTCCAAAACAAGCACCTGGAAGTCAGGCACCAACGGAGTGGGCGTGGGGACCACCTGGACCGGAGGATCATCCTCTGACAGACCTGGCATGGTGAAGGGCCCATGAAGTAGTCCCATGAAGTGCTGGGGCCTTTAGGCCCCCTTCTCGAGCCCAACCAAGGACCTGCCTATCAGGGCAGGGGTAGGCCTGGCCACCAGCCGAGCGCAGGGTGGGGGGACAGAGGTCACTCTGTCCACCCAGGCTCCTCTCAGCCCAGTTCCCTGGGCATGCAGCTGCACCCTGGCACTCAGTTGGCTTCCCACCCAGGGTGGGGCCACAGCCTCAGATGTCATCACCCATCCTTAAAATCAGTCTCTTTCGAGTACCCTCTTGTACAAGAGCTTGACCTCCCCACCCAACCATAGCTGTCCTTGTGCGTCTGTGTGTATACATCCTCTGAACATGCACGTATACACGTAGGGGCCAGGGGCCAGCACAGAGGTCTGTGCTGTATGACATACTTCCTGCCCCAATAAAGAAATGAGAGTAAACCCTCACCCCGTTGCCTGCCTGCTCCTTCCCAGGTGGCACCTGCCCCCGCTTGATGCTGCAGCTGCCCCAGGGCATGGCCTCTTGTCCTGGAGACCTGGTCTCATGGTGGCAGGGGGTGGGCTTACTGAGCCAGGTCCCTGGACACTCACCTGACTGGGGTTGCGGTTCTGAGTCCTAGCTCTTGGCCTCTAGGATGGTTCCTTCCTGGATATCACCAGATACAACTTCCCTGGCTTGTGACCCTGAAACCTGTCTTCTCCCAGCACCTAATCCAACTTTTCCATCAGGGGCAGTGGGACATCTTTCCATTGGACAGATAGAAACTGAACCTCAGGAGTTTCCAAAAGAAGGGGCAGTGCACCCCAGAGAACACTGCAGAGCACTGGGCAATGGAGGGGGAGGCCTAAACCGGTCCAAGGAGGATGGAGGCTTCCCAAGTGCCCCCCAACTCTTGGTTTGGCCGAATGAGCCCCTCCTCACCTGCACATAAGTCTGCAACCCTTGGGTTTAGGAAGCTTCGGTTTGGCCTCCTAAGGTGGCTCCCGCAGGCCCTGGATGGGGAAAAACGAGTTTGTGCCTGCTTTTCCCCACATGCGCCTCCGCGCGCCGCCCTGCGAAGGTGGGGTTGCCTGCCTGGAGTCGTCAGGACTTAGGGCTGAACGTGCCGTGGCCTACGGGCCCTAACCACCAAGGGAGGCTGTGCCGGAGGGCCAGGCCACAAGCCCCCAAAAGCCCAGCCTGGGTCACCTCATCTGAGTGGCATCGGCACTACAGAACTTATGGAAGAGAGTCTGAACTGTTCCGAGCCAACGGTGGGCGGCCCCAGGACGCCCTGCGCCCCTGCTCTACTGTCTCCTACCCGCTCTACTCTCTCCTACCCGCTCTACTGTCTCCTACCCGGGGGATGCACCCGGAGGACCCCGTCCCGCCGCCCTGCGGGGGTGCTACCCTCTGACGGCGTGTTGCAAGCGCGAGAAACCCCTGTTCCGAGACCAGAGGCTGGAGAGTGGCTGAGCTCCTCGCTGGGGGCCGTGACCAGGGCAGCACCGCCCCCAGTCCGCGGTGGCGCCCTCGCCGCGCCAGACCCTCTCGCCCGACCAGTCTGGCAGCGCAGGCCTCGGATTTCAAAGCCCTGGTTTCGGCGGTGAATGGGCCTGCGCCGCCCGCTGTTCCCACAGCCCCTCCCGCCCCCCGCAGCCCCCGCCGCCGCGCCCACGTGACCGAGCCTCGGCCTCCGATTACCGCTGCCGCTCCAGCGCCCGCGACGAGCTGCGTCGCGAGCTGGCCGCTGCGCCCCCAGCGCCGCCCCACAGCCCGCAGCGACATGGCCCGCGCCACCCGGCGGCGGCCCGCGACCCCAGAGCGCGGCGCGGCCGGCCGCTGAGCGCGGCCAGGAGGCGGGAGGCCCGGCCCGGCCTCGGAACGAGCGCCAGCCGCTGCCCGGCGCTCTCCTTCCAAGGCTACCCGCGTTCTGCTGCAGCTGCGGCCGCCCGGCCTGAGCATGGAGACGGCAGAGAAGGAGTGCGGCGCCCTGGGCGGGCTTTTCCAGGCCATTGTCAACGACATGAAGGTAACGGGGCGCGGCGGAGCCGTCCGGGGGCGTCGTCTGGGCCGCACCGGCGGCCGCGCGGTTGCGGGTGCGTGTTCCCTCAGGGGGCGCGTGGCGGCGGGCAGCCGGACTCCGTGTGTCCATGCGTCGCAGTATCTGTGTGTCCTTGGCTGCATGTCCTGCCTGCCTCTGCTGAGCGCCCGGGTCTCCGGGTGGCCATCTGGGGGATGTGGGTGCCTGTGAGTCGGGGTGACGGTGCGGTGCCGTCTATGCCCGGAGTCGCCCGGGTCGCAGCGCCCCTGTGGGCTCCCGAGTCGACCCTCCGCTCAAGCGGGCTGCCCGCGCCTCAGCCCCCAAATCATGAATGGGGCTGGGCTCCGGGACGATTCTAAGGCCCTTTAACGTGTCCGGGGTCTCGCGGTCTTCCGCCTCCTTCCACCCCAACCCTCCTCGCCGCGCCTCCCGCGGGCCCCGGAGCCCAGACAATGCTGTCACCGCCAAAGCAGGAAAAATAATAAAGCGAAGAACCGTTAACTCTTTCCCTGCCAGCCTTGGCCTCTTTGCCCGACCCGGCCCCTCCCCCACGAGCCCCAGGGAGCCCCGGGCCTCCAAGGTCTCCAGGCCGAGTATACCTCCATCCCAAGGATAGGCCTCTATCCTCACCTTGGGAGTGGCGGGGAGACGGTTGGGGTTGGCAGGCAACCCCCAGGGAGCACTTTCTCTACTCCATTCCCTCCCCCTCCCTCCCCACAGGCTCTCAGCTCCAACCCACCATCCCCACTCATTGCCCAAGGTCAGGCTGGAGCAGGCCACCACATCTTGGCTCTCCACTGGCTCACCAGGTGGGGAAACTGAGGCCTGGGACTGGCTCAAGGTCGTTGAAAAGACTGTTGGACCCTGTCTCTGATCTCAGCCCCTCCTTGTTCATGTAGGGGGCAGGGAGGAACCTCTCCGGGCAATGAGGGCAGAGTCTGGCAGGGCTGTCAGGCTGACTAGGCAGAGAGGAGGCTCCACTGCGTGGCCAGGAACCACCATTCCTACCTTCTCCTGAGAAGCCCCCACCCCCTTCCTTGGCCTAGGATGAAGCAGCAGGATTGGTGAGGGCAGGCAAAGCAGGAGAAAATACTGGGTTCCCACAGGAACTCCTTAGGGCCCCAACCCCCACAGCCTATCACACGCTCACCAAGTACACAACACAATCCCACAGTGACGTCTAAAGCCCAGGAGGAAACACCATGCACCACAGTGAAACCGGGGCCAGGCCCTGAGGGGATGGTGTGTGCAGGCCAGAGATGGGGGCTCCCAGGCCTGCCAGGTGCAGCTGCCAGATCCCAGCCCCCTGGGAAGGGGCCTGAAACTGCTCTGGCCTGGGACTCTACTGGATTAGCAGCATGGGGGCGCCCTCCCTGGCTTAGGAACTCCTTCCCTTGCAGCTCCACCTCCGGGCCATTTCTACAGGCTTTCAGAAGTCCTGGTCTCTTCTGCCCTCAGCAGAACCCTTCTGCTCTGTGGTCATCACAGCCCTGACACCAGGATCCGTTCTGGGACCAGGCAGCCCAGACCACCCTCCCCTGACCACTCCTGGGGACTTGCTGGGGTGGGACCTCCCCCTGCTGCCTCCCAGCCCCACCCCACTCCCCACCCCCCACCGCAGCCCCACAGCAAACTGCAAAGAGCAAGCAGCCTTTACTCAGAGGAGGGGCAGGGCTGTAGCCATCCCTCTCTAGTCAATTTGCAAGGAATTTAGGGATGAGACCCAAGGAAATGGGCCCGGATCATAATAAGAGATTCAGATTAGACTTTGGGCAGGATTTTCGGACACATGGAGGCAAAATGGGAGAGATCTCACCTGCGGTGATGCCAGGCACCAATGTCTCCCTGCCCATGACACATGTGGGGCAGAGAAGGGGCTGGGCCACTAGAGACCCATTGCTTGCATTTTGAGGGTAGCTTCTGACCGATTCCCTCGGTGGCCTGAGCTACAGAAGCAAGTGGGGCTTCTATGGAGAGGGAATGTGGCTGCTGGCAGGGTTGGAGAGACAGAGCTCTCCCCTGAGGCCATTCCATGTCAAGTCCACAGGCCCCACAACAGACCTCCCTGGCCTCTAGGAGGCCTGGACCCTCACTGAGGGGAGGCAGAGTCAGGGGCAGGTGAGGTGGGGAGGGCCTCCCTGACTACACTTGGGAGAAGGCACCAGCTCAGGGAGGAGGGCCCTCTATGCCCCATTCAACTCAGGACAGATGCCCCCTAGGTGCCAGGCTGCCACTGAAGCCCAGAGAGGGGCAGGGATTTGCCAAGGTGACAGGACTGGGCATAGCCCAGGCAGCACCTTCAGCACAGCAAATGGGGCCTCCACCTGCACCAGGGTCATCCAAAAAATAGGGTCATTGTCTGTCTACTTCCAGAGTGGGAAGACCTGGCTGGGTGGGAGGGGCCTTTTGGCAGAGGCAGGAGTTGCGTGTCTTCTGTTTCTAACCAGTGTTAACTGAGCACCTGCTAGGTGCTGGCACTGTGCTAAGTGCTTTCCATGCAGCACCTCCTGAGTTTCCACACTGACCCCATGATGGAGGTGTTGCTCCTGTCCTGATTTCACAGGTAAGGAAACTGAGGCCCAGAGAGGGAGCCCTTGCCTAGGGTCACCCGGAAAGCCCCCTGTATCTGGGATTGGAGTCTGGGCTGCTTGCCTGCACCGCCCATGTCTGAAGAACCACCACCACCACCAGAGTCTCTGTACACCTCAGCAGCCTCCTCGTGGTGCTCGTTCCCATCTCTTGGGCACCTCTAATGACAAGCAGCCCACTGGGGCAGAACCACGCATCCTCCCATCCCTGCAGTTGCTGCCACCTCCCCTCCTTGATGCCCAGGTGCCCGTCTCCCTGCACATAGTGACCAGTCACACATGGGGTGAGATCTTGACCTGCCACTCTGTGGCCTTGGGCAGGTCAGTTAACCTCTATGGGCCTCAGTTTTATCTGTAAAACAGGCAAAACAATATTCCTGTCACAGGGCTGTTACTAGGATTTCATGAGATCTCACGTTGGAACACTAGTGCCTGGCCCATGGGACGCACTTGACCAACAGCATCCACTACTGTTACCAGTGATAATAAACCAGCTGTAGAGGCTGACATCTAGGGTGAAAGCCTAGGTGAAGGCTGAAGATGGCTTTCCCTGGGGCATGGCTGCTCCCTCAGCCTCATTGTCAGTGCAACGGGTTGCTGCTTTCAGAAGCTGGAAGCTCATGGCCTGACTCCCTGGGGTCCAGTGGGACGGAATGGGGAACCCCAGGTCCTTAGAGACTGAAATACCTGGTCCATGTTAGAGGGGGAAGCAGGCCTGGCCTCCCACGTGCCGTATCTCATCGCCCTTCCCACTTGGAGAGCTGAAGTGTGAAGGTCTGGGATGGTGTGATCCCGCCGGCCATGGGGAGGCTAAGGGAATGGGCTCTCAGCCCAGGGCCATAATGGGGTTGGGACGTGGCTCTCTCCAACTTCTCCTAACTCTGTCCCTTGCTCCCTGGGACTGCCCAGTGGCTGCAGAGAGGGCTAAGGAGGACTCTTGCGGGCAAGGACAGCTGGCTGTCACCCTCGCCCCCTCAGTATCTTTTCTACTCCCTGGAGGTCTTAGCAAGGCTTCGGGGCTGGGGGAGTCAAGGTGGTGGAAGTGAGTCTCCTTTAGAAGGCCCCTGGGGACATCAGGACTGCTCAGGACGACCTCCCAGACCTTTTACGGCTGGAGACAGCCCTCCCACAGCCTCCCCTTCCTGCTCCAGCCTGTGTGAACTTCTCAAATATTTGCTTTCCCTGGGCACTGGTTTGGCCTCTCTGGGAGGAGAGGGCATTTCTGAGGTTCCCTAAGGCTGCCCTGTCCCCTTTCCACGCCGCCCCCATTGGAGCTGACCTGGCCCCTGCAGCCTCTCATCGTAGTAGGGGAGGCCCGACTGAACACCACCCAGTGCTCCTGCCGGCAGAGCCTTCAGAGGCAGGGCTCCCTGCCTTCCCCTTTCCTTGGGAAAAGCCCCACACCCGAGCTCCATCCTGCATGGGAGGTTGGACACCCTTTGGAGCTGGGGCTTTGCTGGCCCAGGGCCTCCCTTCAAGGAGCGAGGCCTCCTGCCTCCACAGGGCCCTTGGGCCAGGGCTGAGATTTCTCCAGGACCCGGCGGTTGAGAGGCGGGTGCGTTAGCCAGAAAAGCCCCTTGATCAGACTAGACAAGTTGGTCACCAGGAGCCCAATCTCCCTACTGGGAAACCCCCTCCCAACTCGGAGCCTCAGGCCAGGCTGGGATAAAGGCCACACTGTTCCCCCAGGAGGGGAGGAGGGCCAGGGCTGGAGAAAGGTGGCTCTGTTGGCCGCACAAGGCCCCATTCAGCCCGCGGCCTGGCCCTCCTGGGCAGGCTGGCTAGGCCCGCAGCAGCCTCAGCCTCCTCGGGCCTGTGATGGCTGGCCAGGCCAGGCAGCAGCTTCCAGGGCACAGAGCGGGGGCCCCCAATTTAGGCCTGGTGCATCTTGAGCCCTGCCAGCCCTCCACTGCCTCTACCCCCCATGCCAGGTGGGCATGTTGGTGCTCACCAGCCTGAGCGTGTGTCCAGGGGGACAAGGTGCCTCTCAAGGGGCTTGGCCCAGATCCCCTGCCAGGTCCCTGGGGAGCCTGAGGAGACAGGACCAGCCACGCACTGTTTTCCATCTCCCCTGAAGGACCACTAGGATGGACTTCCTGACTGTCAGGTGGGAGGGATGAGGCAAAGTCCCTGTTCCTGGCCCAGGCTTCCTCCTGCTCACCCCTCTCCGAGGGGGTAGGGCCGCTGTGTCAGAAGCTGCCCAGAGTTGGGCCGGAAGCATGTGGGGAGCCTGCCTGAGTGGAGCCCCACCCCCTACGAGGTCTCACTGCCTCATCCATCTCCCCTGGGCAGAGCTCCTACCCCATCTGGGAGGACTTCAACTCCAAGGCCACGAAGCTGCATTCCCAGCTAAGGTGAGACCGCTACGGGTGCCTCAGCTGGGGAGGGGAGGGCAGAGGAAGAGAGGACCCCACAGCCACAGAGGGCCCCATTGTCATCTCCCCAGGACCACCGTGCTGGCTGCCGTGGCCTTCCTGGATGCCTTCCAGAAAGTGGCTGACATGGCCACCAACACCAGAGGTGGGGAGGGGGCATGGCTGGAGGGTGGGCTTGGATGCTGGCAAGGCTGAGTGAGGTATGGGCCAGGGAGAGGACACCAGGCACAGAGCCAGGACCTTGGGTTCTGTTCCCTAATGGAACGAGTTGGTTGTGGAGAAGTGAGCCCCTCGTCACTAGAGGCATGCAAGCAGGAGTAGGTGAGCTGGGACAGGGGTTTTGCAGGAGGATGCCATTCTTGCTATGGGCGACTCATTTGATCTTATCGGCCACAGTTGCTTACCCACCTGTACAGTGAGTCTGATTATGGCTTCCACCCACCCAGCCTCACCCATCTGCCCTTCTGGAGAACACAGGGCACAAGGGAACCTTCCTGTTGGGCTTGGGGTCACCTCTGCCTTCTGGTCCGAGTAGCGGGGCGGTGGGCGGGTTTGGACTCACACCTGCACCTAGGCACACCTGGAGGGGAGTCTCCAGCAGGCTTGGGGTGGGGGGTGGTTTGCTGGCTCTGCCTTGGACAGTCTGGCACCGGCCTCTACCAGCTTGGGATGCGGGGAAGCACCAGGACACCCGCAGCCACAGGAGATTGGCATGGCTGGTGCTGCACGGAGAAGGAGCTCTGTAAATACTGAGGAATGATAAGCCCCCGCAGGGCTGGTCGGGAGCAGCTCTGCCGCGGGATTGCGGAACGATGGGGGCGGGGGAGGGGGCAGAGAGGCTGGAAGCGCGGGCTGCTGGGGAGGCGCTCCCGGGCCATCGCGCCCCCTTGTGGCCCGAGGCCAGGACTGCAGAGGCCTCTGGCGCGCCCATTCCCACGCTGCGTGCTTGCCTCGCCAGGGGCCACGCGGGACATCGGCTCGGCGCTCACGCGCATGTGCATGCGCCACCGCAGCATCGAGACCAAGCTGCGGCAGTTCACCAAGTGAGTGGGCACCGAGGGCGGGCTGGCGGGGGATGTTCGCAGGGGAGCCAGCCCTGGGTGCCTTGACCACACGCCCCCTGCCCACCCGCAGTGCGCTGCTGGAAAGCCTCATCAACCCGCTGCAGGAGCGCATCGAGGACTGGAAGAAGTCGGCCAACCAACTGGACAAGGACCACGCGAAAGGTGAGGGACGGGGCTTCAGCTGCCCAGCTTACCCCGACTCAGCAGGGTCGGACCCCCGTAATAGCAGTTTGCTGTTAACTTTCTGCACAGAGTACAAACGAGCCCGGCATGAGATCAAGAAGAAATCGTCTGACACGCTGAAGCTGCAGAAGAAAGCACGCAAAGGTAGGGCCCTGAAAGGCGCGTCGAGGCGCAGCTCCAGGGGGCCTGGCAGGAGCCCCCAGGGCCCCCCTCCGTGGCCCCCATGCCCTTGGGGCGCACCAGGGCATTCTCCTGGCCAGAGGGGTCCTGTCCCCACACAACCCTTCCAACTGTTGGGTGGGACAGAGGGAGCTACCCTGAACCCCAGACAAGGCCCAGGGCCTCCTGTCCCAGGGAGACCAAGGAGGCCAGGCCTGGCCCCCGCCCCAGGAGTGGCTCTGTCCATCCGGCTGTCTTTCACACATTCTTTCTCTCTGTCTTTCCTCCTCTCCTCCCTCATCCTTCCTGTAGAGCTACTTGGTAAGTCAATTGTCCGTCCCTCCAGCTGTTTCTCCTGTCCTTGTCGCATTTGTCTCTCCCAGCTCAGGGCCATTGGAAGGAGTCTCTCCAGGCCAAGGAGTGAGGAAGGTGGTTGGTCTGCAAGGGCAGGGGGCTAGGGTACAGGTCTGGGGGAGGCCTGGCTAGGGTACACCCTGGGGCCACCACCGGGTCAGTCTGCCAGGTCACGAGGGGGTTGGCCAGGGGGGGGGGGGGGGGGTTGCAGGCCCTGGCTGCCCCCACTCCGCCAGGCCACCCACATTCCCTACAGGTCACCTTACCCATCTCCTCATTCAGCTCTCACCTCTCTCTCTCTCTCTCTCTCTCTCTCTCGCTGCTGCTTCTTTGTGCCGTTGTCCTTGTGCATGCTTCTTGAGCTAAGTGGTGGCCACGTTGAGACCTCCCCCCACTTCCCTGTCCCCTAGAGCCTAGCCGCTAGCTCCCCTGGCCCCTGGACAACGACAGCTGAGCCCCCACATTCCACTCTGGCCCTGCTTCCACCCACCTTGTGAGGCAAGGGCACCGTCCCATGGGCAGTGAGGGTACCCACAGGGGTGGAAGTAGCTATTGTGGATTCCGCAGGGCTGGCCATGCTCCTAGGCTCCCCTGAGCACAGCTGATCCAGGCGTGGCCCTGGAGCTGCCCAGGGCTCAGCTCTGCTCCCCACCGACTCACATTCTGAGTGGCTTTGCAGCTTTGGTGTCTTTCCTACGTGTACGTGTGTCTATTTGTCCTCTTTGCCTCCTTTGATGGGACCAGCCCCTCCACGAGCCCCCAGTGTCCCAACTGTTCTTCTCAGTCCCCTGATCCCCATGCAGTGCCCAGCGCCACAGCCAGGGACGCCACCACAGGGGCCTGAGCCATCGGTGCCTCAAGCCAGGCCAGCGTCCCCAGCGCGGCCTCTCCTCCCAACCCTCCAGGGAAAGGAGACCTGCAGCCCCAGCTGGACAGTGCCCTGCAGGACGTGAATGACATGTACCTGTTGCTGGAGGAGACAGAGAAGCAGGCAGTGCGCCGAGCCCTGATTGAGGAGCGCGGCCGCTTCTGCACCTTCATCACCTTCTTGCAGCCGGTGGTGGTGGGTGCCCGGGGTGGGCGGGGCCTCTGAGCACCACTACATTTGTGTCGGTTAAGAGGTCCCTTGCGAGAGAGTCCCAAGAATTGGGGCTCGGGAACTGCTGAGCATCAGTTCTTGCTGACCTGGAGGCCCAAGCGGTTTTGGCTGAGGCCCAGGGTTGACCCTTGGACCTCCAAGAAAGGCTGCTTCTCAATGATCCCTGGTTGGGTGCCACGTGCTCCTGGCCCAAAGGCAGGTTTCGTAGGTTGTGCACTGATTCGGTAAGGGCCCTGCCTCCATCAACCCCAAGCACATGGGTCAGTGGGGAGGGTGGTTGAGGAGGGGCCTGGTGAGGCCTGTTCCTGCAGGGTGGGTGGCCAGTGGGCAGCAGTGTGGGTGGGCTGACTTGCTCCCTCCTCAGAACGGCGAGCTGACCATGCTGGGGGAGATCACCCACCTGCAGGGCATCATCGACGACTTGGTGGTACTGACTGCAGAGCCCCACAAGCTGCCCCCCGCCAGCGAGCAGGTGCGGCCAGCCCTGGGCTGAGGGACAGGGGAGGAGAGAGGAGAGCCTGCCCTTGGTTGGGGACAAGAGGAGAGGAGGAAAGGGGACAGCATTTGGGGCAGAGGTTCAGATATGTCCTGATACCAACTGTGGGCCTGCCAGGAGCATCTGCCCAGGTGAGGGGTGGTATGGCCAGGCTGATGGAGTCTCAGACTGAGGGCAGATGGGGAAAGTCCTGGATCTGTCCCATAGGCCACACCTGGGCAAACCCCCTACAACACCTGACCCCCATCACCTCCTCTAGCGCCAGGCCCAAACGGGCACATCTGCCACCTCCACCTGTGCTGACCTTGCCCACCTTATCTCACCACACTGGGAGCAGTTCATGTGCCACTGCACTCATTAGGCGCTTACTGCATGTCCACACCATATTCCCATATCAGCTCACTGAATCAGCCCAACAGTCTCTAAGACAGGAATGATGGGCTCCATTTCACAAGAGAAAATAGAGGCCCAGAGAGGTTAAGCAACATTGCCTGAGGTGACACAGCAGAGCCCACATTTGAACCCCATGGTGTCACGGTCAGTCTTGTCTGTCTCCTCTGCTAGCCTGGTCCCAGCTGGGTCAGTGTCCCTTAAAATCAAAGAGGGCTGAATTTCCCCAGGGGACCCTCCTAGCCCTGCTTCCCCCTCCCCGCAAAGAGGAGGTTGCACTAGGACAAGACTTGGGAGCTCTCAAACGCACCAGGGCCACTTCCTGGAGCCTGTTCACAAATGCGAAGAGAGTGGGGCCTCTGGCTTTACCCGTCCTCTGGGGGCCCCAAGAAAGTGATAAGGCTCTCTGTAGGACAGGGGCTGCCTCCATGACTCCCATCCGTGTCCCCATCCAGGTGATCAAAGACCTGAAGGGCTCAGACTACAGCTGGTCCTACCAGACACCACCCTCGTCGCCCAGCAGCTCCAGCTCCCGCAAGTCCAGCATGTGCAGGTCAGTGGGCGTCGGGGGGCAAGGGGGGCAGTTATCCCAGAAAGGGATGACGGAATCTCCCACCTACGCTGCATCAACAATTGCTTTGGAGCCCAGAATTCACACAACTTCTGCATCATCCAAGGAACATCATTTCACAGAAAGGGAAACTGAGGCATGGAGTCACAGCATTCAAACATGGGCTCTGCCAGGCCCTGCAGTCCTGGGGAATAGTAAGAATCTAAGGCTGGGGAGGGGCGTGGGAGCTTCTGGGAAGGTGTGGTAAGGCCACAAGGTAAGGGGCAGTCCTGCCTGGCTGGTCCCCGAGAGCTGGTGCCCAAGCAGCTGGCACAGGCTCACATCCTGGCCCAGGCTGGTCCCCAGGGCCTCAGAGCCAAGGACAGGCCAAGGAGCTCTCTCAGTCACAAAGCAGGCTCAGGATTGGTGGCCCCTTCCTCTGGCTGGCACTGAGGACCAATTTGGAGGAGACATTGAAGATGCAATGTGCCTTGGGTGGGCAGGGCAGGGAGCACAGAGCAAGTTCTGGGTCAGGGAAGCCCCTGCTCTGTGCCAGATACCCCTTTCCCCAGAACCACCTCAGGCCAGGCACCCAGGGCATGGGAGTAAGCCAGGCACAGTGACTGGCTCCTGCAGGGAGCAAAGAGGCCAAACCTGCGGGAAGCTCTTCAGACCCTGGGCAGTGGCCGTCACAGGAAGGAGGGTTGATTGCAGGGGCAGACCAGGGGCAGGAGCTGGGGGCTTCCGGGTGACACTTAGGAGGAGGGCAACCTTTACTGCCAGGAACACCGCCCAAGAATGAAACAGCTTTACAGAGGGTGTCAGCTACCCAAGGCTGTACACACCCGCAGGGAGTGGAGAGGCAAGGGTGATGGTGGGCCTAGGACCCACCAAAGGGCAGCTCCCATGCCTAGGACAGACCATGCCACATGCTAGACACCCCATTAGAGTGTGATAACAAACACCAGACTTGGAAAAGGCAGTTTAGAGCTTGCTTGTGTCTGGTTCCAGCCCAACTGGGAAACTGTTCGGCTCTTGGTGACTCGGTTTCCCCATTATTAACCTAAGGATTACTGCTCTGTGGCAGAGTAGGAGGCAGAGAGATGGCCTTGCCCTGGGCTTGCCTTGATAGTAGCTACCCTGGGCACTGGGGCATGCAGGGCAGGGGCTGGGCCGGCCACCTGGTGCTCTGTCCCCTGCCCCACCATACCATCCCAGAACCCAGCTCCTGTGCGGCACCTGGGTCTCAGAACTTCTAGTCTGACATTGTCTTTTTCTTCCTTTGCCCCTCACCTCTCTCCCCCACCCTCGTCTGTCACCGCCCTCCCCTCCACACACACCCTGTGTCTCTCTCTCTGGCTGCTGTGCCCCCTCTTCACTCCCCCAGTGCCCCCAGCAGCGGTAGCAGCGCCAAGGGTGGCGGAGCCCCGTGGCCTGGGGGCGCCCAAACATACTCACCTAGTTCCACCTGTCGCTACCGCAGCCTGGCACAGCCAGCCACCACCGCCCGCCTCTCCAGTGTCTCCTCCCATGACTCTGGCTTCGTCTCCCAGGACGCCACCTATTCCAAGCCTCCTTCACCCATGCCTTCAGACATCACCAGCCAGGTGAGGGGCATTGGAGGATCAACCAGGTGGGGTGCAGTGGCCCCATCACAGCTTCCAGCTACGCAGGTGTGGGGCTACCTGCAGTTTAGAGACTAGGGATCCCCAGGATCACCACAGAAGGAACCAACCTGAGCTCACTACCTAGGAGGGCTTGGGGAGCTCTTGGAGCAGCCAGCATCTGTGCAGCGGGGATGAGGCAGCATCAGCGTGGGGGCTTTTGTCACCTCACTTCCTCCCCATTGCTTATTCCTTGTCTGTCCCCTCCTCCAGCCATAGGAATCAGGAGAGGGCAGCTTGCCAGCTCTGACCCTTGTGACCCCCTGCTTAGGCATACAGTGATTGAGTGGCTGGCCCCATGAGGCATGGGGCACGGGGGCAGGGGCCCCGGGATCTGCAGACATCTTCTCCCTGTACTCAGGCCAGCTCTCTCTGAACCCAGAGGCTGACGCAAAATCTTCCCAGTGATACCCCCGACTCCTGACACCTGGGCATGTAGCCCTCCCTCCCTCCCTTTGTCCTCTGCTGTGGTCCCTCTGTTTGTCCATCTCACTGAGGCTGCAGACAGCTGGCTGGGAGGCTCAGGGCAGACTTCTTCCCTATCAGCTTGCTTCCCCAACCCCTTTCTATCCTGTGCCAGGTTTCTACCTGCCTTCACAGTGAGGTTTCTCCGTGAAGGAGAACATACGACATGTCCACAGTGAACTGGAAGGCTACTGTCCATAGAATGGGCAAACCCACCTACACACTGGGGGCAAGTACCGGGCACCCTGTGAACATGTATTAGGTGTTAACGGAGGGCTGCTTGGTTGTTAGGTCATTGAGTTGTGATTTTTAAATGTATGAGTTGGGGCAGGTTCCCATGTATTTGTATTCACAGAGGTATGTGCTTGCAGTAGGAATCCTATGTAGGTCAGGGTAGCCAACCCATCCATACATACACCCACCTCAGCCAATGATCTCACCTTATAGAAGACAGAAGTCGTCAGACAAAAACTCCTTCATCTTCCCATGACCAAATCCATAACCCTACCAGTATTTGCATTCACTCTTCTGTCCCTCCCCATCAATGGCTCATGCCTCCATTTGTGCTCAGCATTCTATATGCTCCACTCTCTTGCCCAGTGATTTCCCCATTGCATTGCCAGTCTCCTTCTGTTCTGGGTTAATATCAGTACACACATATGCTCTAGAATCATCCTTATTGCCCCCTCCCTTGGCCCCACATCCTCCTCCAACAACGTGGTCTCTTTCACAGCAAAATTTCTTGAAAGTGTTATCTGCACTGATCATCTCTACTTCATTTCCCATTCACTCCTGTCTACTTGACCTGTCAATAATTGAGAAATGGTAGACTTGTCAGTTTCTCCCCATATATAGTTCTATCAATGTTTGCTTTATATGTTTTGAAACTGTTTTATTAGGTGCATACGAGTTTAGAAATGTTAACTCTTCATAGTGAATTGATTCTTTTATCATGATGTAGTTGACTCTTTTTGTTCCTTGTAATGCTTTCTGTCTTAAAGTGTATTTGTTTGATATTACAACTATCTCAGCTTTTTTCTGTTCAATATTTATATTGTCATTTTCCATGTCTTTACTTTTAAACTCCCATGCCTTTATGTTTGAGATCAGTCTCTTATAAACAACATATGCCTAGATTTTCTTTCTTTATCCAATCTGATGATCTCTATCTTTTAATTGGTATTTCTTGATCCATTTACATTTATTGTGAGTTACTAACATACTTGGACTTCTGTCTTACCTTTTTCTATTTGTTGTGCTTTTTCTGTGCTTTTTCCTCTTTCCTTGCCTTTTGTTTGCTTTTCTTTTTCTAATTTTTTCCCCTCTTTTGGACTGTAGGAGCCCTGGTAGAGCAGTGGTTGAGAGCTTGGCTGCTAACCAAAAGGTCGGCAGTTTGAATCCACCAGCCGCTCCTTAGAAATCCTATGGGGCAGTTTTACTCTGTTCTGTAGGGTCACCATGAGTCAGAATCAACTCAACAGCAGTGGGTTTGGCTTGGGTTCGGTTGTAAGTTATAGTGTTTCTATTCTCTTAGGGGTTGCCTTGAAATTTTATCATATATACTTAGTACAGTCATACTGCCACCTCTTGAATAATTCAAGGACCTTAATATATTTTAACTGCTGTCACTCACTTTCTCCCAACTTACAAGCTATTATATTTTAGTTCCCTCCTTTGTTATAACATCTACAAATTAGACTTTTTTCTTCTTATTATCATGATTATTATTATTTTATAAATACAGTACTTATTTATACATTTTTTTGGTTATCATTTTTTCTTGCATCTTAAACCTTTCTTCTAAGGTCATTTTCTTTCTTTCTAAAGTAAGTACATCCTTTAGAAGTTTCTTTAGAAAAGGTTTGTAGTAAATTTTCAGTTTTTGTTTATCTGTAAACGTGCTTCATTTCGTCCTTTTTCTGGAAAGTCAGTTTTGCTAGGGACACAATTCTGGAGTGATAAGTATTTTCTCTTTATATTTTGGAGATATTTTCCCACTGTATTCTGGCTTTTCTTGTTTTGCCTTTTTTTGTCCTCTATGTACATGGAATCACACAGTGTGTACCCTATATGTCTGGCTTCTCTTGCTCGACATTATGTTTGTGAGACTCATCTATGTTTTGTGTGTGGTTGTATAGCATTCTCATTGCTGAATAGCATTCCATTGTGTGAATATGCCACAATTTATTTAACACATCTATATTTGATGGACATTTGGATAGTTTCCAGTTTGGGGCTATGAAAATTCTAGTTTGCATGTCTGCTGGGTACATACTTAGGAGTGGAATTGCTGAGTCACAGGATGTACATATATTCAGGTTTAGCAGTTACTACCAAAATTTTCCAAAGTGGTTGTCCAGTTTACATTCCTTCTAGCAAGATTATGACAGTTTATGCTATTTCACATCCTCACCAGCCCTTGGTATTTTGCACCTTTTTCATTTTAGCCATTCAAGTGGGGGTGTAGTAGTAGTGCCATGTCATTTCCCTGATGACTAATGAAGTTGGATATCCTCTTTTGTGAAGGACCTGTTCAAATCTTTTGCTTATTTTTCTACTAGGTTATCTGTGTTTTTTTTATTGATTTATAGACTGTCTTTATATATTGTAAATAGAAGTCCTTCACTGGAATACCTTCTCTGATTTTTGTGAGTTACCTATTATTCTCTTAATGGAGTCTTTTACTGACCAGAAGTTGTTAATTTTAATGTTTTAATAAATTTATCCATTTTTTGAATTGTTAGTCCTTTTGTTCCCTTTAGAGAAATTTTTACATACTCCAAGGTCACAAAGATGTTTTCCTCTAAAAACCTTTTTGTCTTAACTTCTTCATTTAGATCTAGAGCTCATCTGGAATTGATTGTGTGTGTGTGTGTGGTGTGAGGTAGGGGTCAAGATACATTTTTTTTTCCCCATACGGATATTTGATTGACCCAGAACAATGTATTGAAAAGACCATCTCTTCCCCCACTGCACTGCAGTGTTGCCTTTGTCATAGATCAGGTGTCCGTATATATGTGGCTATTTCTGGACTTTTTATTTTGTTCCGTGGCCAATTTGCCTGTCCTTGTGCCAATACTACACTGTCTTATTTACTGTAGCTTTCTAGAAAAATCTCGATATCTGGTAATGAAAGTCCTCCAGCTTTGTCAGTCTTTAATATAGCTGTGTTACTTTTGGCCCTTTCCATTTGCTTACAAATTTTAAAATCAGCTTTTCAATTTCCACCAAAAAAAAAAAAAAGCTTGGATTTTGACTGAGATTGCATATGTCTCCATTTATTTAGGTTGTACCATATCTCAATAATGTTTTAGAGTTTTCAATATAGAGATCTTGCTTGTCTTTCATTGGATTTATTTCTAGGTATTTGATGTTTATTAATGCTATAGTAAATCATATATATATATACATATATATATATTTAGGATTTTTTATTTCTTGTTAGTTGCTGGTATTTCAAAATACAATTTTTTTTGTACACTAGCCTTACATCTAGTAATCTTGTTAAAATGATTTATTAATCCTAATAATTTCTAGATTCGTTTGGATTTTCAACATATGTAATCATGTTATTTGTAAATAATGACTATTGTTTTTCTTCCTTTCCAATTGTTTTATTTCTTCTTATTGCCTTATTGCACTGGCTAGGACTTCTAATATTGAATAGAAATGGTGACAGTGGGCATCCTTGTCTTCTTCCCAGCCTCGGAGGGGAAAGTATGAGTATGTTCTAGATATTCTTTATCAGATTAAACTCCTAGTTTAAGTGGAGTTTATTTGCTCATGAATGGGTGTTGAATTTTGTCGTTGAATGTTTCCCACTGAATTTTTTAATTTAACAATTATGTTGCCGAAAGTCAAATTTGTTTATTGTTTCCTCCTGAATCTCCTATGGTGCCTTATATCCTTGTATGCTGGTGATCTCTGTTCATCCTAATCTGAAGAAAGTCTGGGGCCTAAGTCAAGGATGATTTAGAGAATCTATCAGGAGCTGGGGGTGCTGCTGATCCCCTTCTAGGTGTCCTGGCTTGATTTGGGTAGGCACAGGGTGGGCTCCTCACCTTGCCAATGTCTCCCAGCCGTTGTGCTGAAGTCAGTATATGCCCTTGGGAACCCTGCCCGTCACATAGGCACAGGAGTCACAGTCCAATTTCTACTCTTGTTGGGTTTTTCCTTCACTCTTTTTCTTTTTGTAGTCCTCTTGGACATATCTTCCTTTCTTCTTTCTTTCCTTTCCAGAATCCCTTACTTTCTCTGAACCTGGACCTGCTAAAGTCAAGAATTACATCTTCTGCAGGATTTAGTTGAAGTGGGAGGGGGCCTCCTAGGGCATCTAGTTCACCTTACTCTGAGAGCTGGAGTCTCCCATTCACACCTCAGTTCACCCTTAAATGGGCTTCTACCCTAAGATAGGTGTCTTCTGACACCAGCTGCAAGTGCAGTTCTTCCTCTGCCCCTAACCACCCAGAGCTGGGTCAGCTCTTGGAAGTTGACGGGCACAGTCCTCCAGAATGCTAAGTCTGCCCAAGACTGCAGACACCACCCACAAGCTCAGGAGTTCCTACTACTCTCCTGAGTTTGATAATTTACTAGAACAACTCACAGAACTTAGGAAAGCACATATACTTAAGATTATATTTTATCAGAAAGGATACAAGTCAAGACCAGAATATAGAAGACACGCATAGGGTAAAGTCTGGGGTGGGGGCTGGGGCGTTGGGTCCCGAATGCAAAGCTTTCCATGTCCCAAAGGATGTGTTACTGTCCCATGCATCAATGCTTCTCACCAACCAGGAAGTTCACCTGAGTGTCGATTTCATTACATAGGCATGATTGATTGAATCAGTGGCTACATGGTTGAACTCTTATCTCCAGCCCCTCCCCTCCCTGGAGGTCATGCTGATCTTTCTGGCATGACCATCCTCCATCCAACATGAGTTACCTAGTTTAGTATAACCTGTCTAGTGTGGTGTGGAGCCCTCCATGAATAATAAAGATGTAAAGCAATTCTTCACCCTAAGTGCCCCCATCATTCTGCTGAAACAGTTCTTATCTCTATGACCTCCTGTGGCCAGATACAATGGATATTTCTCCACCCTCATCTGCCAGACCCCAGCAGCATCAGCACGGCTGACCCCCCTCCTTCCCAGAACAGGTTCTCTACCTGATTTCTGAGATTATCAGCTGCTGGTGCTTTCCCGCCCACTTCCAGGCTCCTTGTCACTCTCCTTTGCTGGATCTTCCTCCTCTTTCCAGCCACTAAATGTTGGCACAACCTGGGGCTTGGTTCTTGAACCTCTCCTCTAACTGCACCGCCACTGGGTGGCCTTATCCTGTCCCATGGCTGTCAGATCTGTGGCTCCAACCCTGACTTCTCCCTAAGCTGCAGCCTTGCAAATGCAGTTGCCTACATTGCATCTCCTCACATAGGTACCTAGTAGGCAGCTCAGCGTCACACGTGCAGGATGGAGCTCTGGACTCTGTGCTTGGCCCAGCATTCTCCTCTGAGAAAACAGTGACAGAGTCAACCTGCCTGCTCCAGCCAAACCCCCAGATGCCATCCTTAATACCTCTCTCTCCTTCGCCCACCACATCCAGACCATCAGCAGCAAGCCCTGCTGTTTGTCCTCAAAATGCGTGGTTCTTGGGCTGGGACATCGGGTGGTCAGTGTCTGTGGCGTGTGCTCTGGGCTGCGTTCTGCTGCCATGCTCGGCGACCATGACCCTGGGAGGCACAGGTGGGGCGCTGAACCGGACCACTGCATGCCAGTGCTGTGACCACATCTGTTCTCTCCTCTCCCTGTCTCACTCGCCCGCCCTGTCTGCCCGCCGGGCCGTGTCTGTCTGTGCCACAACCTGCTCGCCTCTGCATGGCAGAAGTCCTCCAGCTCCGCGTCCTCTGAGGCCTCGGAAACCTGCCAGTCCGTTAGCGAGTGCAGCTCCCCCACCTCGGTCAGTGCCCCCTGCCCACAGCAGGAGGTAGCCCGGCCCCAGCCCATCACCAGCTGGTCTCTGCCCTCCTGCCCTGGTACCACCCACAGGGGTGGGTGCACCCAGCACTGTCTCCCACAGCCACCCGCCACACCACACCCACATCTTTCCCTCCAGGGATGCCTGCCCTGCCCCGGGTCTTGGGGACTGAGGGGTCACACAGCCGCCTCCCTGCTCTGCTCAGCCTTGCCTTAGCCACTGTTGTGAGCCTGAGTTACAGGGAGGGCCCTTGGCTGCAGGCAGTGTGGCCCTGACCTGCCCCCCACACCCGCAGGATTGGTCCAAGGCCGGCCCCCACGAGCAGCCCGCGGGCACCACCCTGCAGCGGAGGAAGGACCGAGTGGAGCTCCTCCGAGATGCAGAGCCAGGCCCCGCCAGTGGTGGCACCCTGGGCCCCGGTGGGGAGGAGGCGCCGCGGCCCCGGATGTCCCCTGCCACCATCGCAGCCAAGGTAGGCAGCAGCGCCCCTGGCAACCCACCCAGGCGCCAGCTTCACCCCAGGTAGATGCCAAGAGGCCCCGTAAGCGGTCTTCAGGGCCGGCTCTGACCACTTGTTGGGGCTGCCTGCAGCCTGGGATGAGGGTTGAAATGGTAGCAGCTTCAGGTTCTAGCCTGTGATCTCACCCCTCCCCCAGCATGGTGAGGAGGTGTCCCCTGCAGCCAGCGACCTGGCCATGGTGCTGACCCGCGGCCTGAGCCTCGAGCACCAGAAGAGCAGTCGGGACTCGCTACAGTACTCAAGCGGCTACAGCACGCAGACCACCACGCCTTCCTGCTCAGAGGACACCATCCCCTCCCAAGGTGGGCTCTGGAGCCTAGGGACCTTGGGGGCTCCTTCACAGATCTTCGGCCCAGCCCCACCAGGGACAGCCAAGGCTCCACTTCGAGAGAGGGCCCAGTCCTTTCTGCTGCGGGTCGCCCGGGTTGGGGGGCAGGGCCAGGCTCGGTGGGGACCTGGGCACCCAGGCTCAACGCATCCCGTGCCCCCAGGCTCCGACTACGACTGCTACTCAGTGAACGGGGACGCAGACAGCGAGGGCCCACCCGAGTTCGACAAGTCGTCCACCATTCCCCGCAACAGCAACATCGCCCAAAACTACCGCCGCCTGATCCAGACCAAGCGCCCAGCCTCCACCGCAGGGCTGCCCACCGCCTCAGGCACAGGTCTGCCCTCAGGCGCGCCCCCTGGCGTGGCCACCATCCGCCGCACACCCTCCACCAAGCCCACAGTGCGTCGCACCCTCTCCAGTGCCGGCCCCATCCCCATCCGGCCACCCATTGTGCCCGTGAAGACACCCACAGTGCCTGACTCACCTGGCTACACAGGGCCTGTGCGGGCAGGCAGCGAGGAGTGTGTCTTTTACACTGACGAGGCTGCCTCACCCCTGGCAGTGGACTTGGCCAAGGCCTCCCCAAAGAGGCTTAGCCTGCCCAACACGGCCTGGGGCAGCCCCTCCCCGGAGGCAGCTGGCTACACGGGACCGGGGGCTGAGGACGACGAGGAGCAGCAGCAGCAGCAGCTGGCCGCCAACCGGCACAGCCTGGTGGAGAAGCTCGGGGAGTTAGTGGCAGGTGCCCATGCCCTGGGCGAGGGCCAGTTTCCTTTCCCCACGGCGCTGTCGACCACCCCGGCAGAGGAGACGCCCACCCCACCCCCCGCCGCCAACAGCGACCCCCCAGCTGAAGACATGCTGGTGGCCATCCGGCGCGGGGTCCGGCTCCGCAGGACCGTCACCAATGACAGGTCGGCGCCCCGCATCTTGTGAGGGCACCCTCCCCAACTCTGACCTCGGCTGAGGCAGGTGGCCTGGTCAGCTTGAAGCAGCTCAGAGGAAGACAGGAAGGAGCCACGTGGAGGGGAAAGCACAGCCAGGGAAGTTTCTTTTTTTTTTTTTAAGTCACAGGCAAAGCCACTTTATGGAAACAGACACCCAGCTTAGATTTCAGCGTCAAAACAAGAAGTGACTTCTTTAATCTGCCTTGTAGGACACGCCTGCAGGCCTTGAACTGGTTTGGGAGCCTGTTTTATACTTTTCTTGCTACTGTTCCCTCCTTTCCCTCCTGGCAGGCCCTGCCTTTCCCATGTCTCAGCAAGCCCCCGAGTGTACCCCACACCCACGGCAGAGGGCTCAGGGCAACCTCCATGCCATCCAGGCCTGGGGTCTGAAGTGCCACAGCTCAGCTGACCTGGCCCACTCTTCCCAGGTGGGCAGTGCCTCGGTCTCTGCCTTGAATGCCGACCCTTCCTCTTATCCTCTCTTCTTTCTTCTCCCCTTTCTCTGCCTCTTCTAGGCCCCTCCATCTGGGAGGCAGAGTGGCTGTGGAGAGGCCTGCGGCCCAATCAGCTAAGGTGTCTGATTGGACCAGAAAGTTCCACAGATTGCCTGGGGTTTTGGGGAGCAAGTTGAAGCCAGGAGGCTGGCTGGCTGTGGGGTAGGGGGCCTAGGGCTCGTATGGAGTGTAGGGAGGAAATGCTGGATGGTTGCCTGGAGGCAGCTCGGGGGCAAAGGCAGCCTCCCCTCCCCTGTGAGGTGCGGCCGGAGGGCAGGATGATCAGAGAGCCCCTCAGAAACTAGGGAAAGCAGGGAGAGGATGAGGGGCCCAGAGATGTGGCCAGCCAGCGGGACTGTTCTTAGGCGTCCAGTTCTCACCTGGGCACATCATACTTTAACTCTGGTGGCACTTTGGGGTCACAGTTTCAGCTACCTTTGAGGTGGGGGCTGCAGCTGTACAGGGTTGTGTGCAGGGAGGTATTTTATGAACAAAAAATAAAGTGGCACGCACTTTGGACGAGGATGGTGTGAGCAAAGTGACAGGGTGTGTCTACGAGTGTCCAAGGGGCAGGGGCCGCACAGCAGCCTGGGGGGCCGCGCAGCAGGAGGAGGGAGGAACGGGCTCCGCAGAAGCTGGGAGGCAGCTGTTATTCCCTCCAGAGTCTGGAGTGTAGCCAAAATATGGTCCAAGAGGGCCAAGGGCAGAGTGTCCAGGGCTGTCTGCTGTGGTTGAGCCTAGGGGCTGCAGGCCGAGGGTCTGGCCCAGGCAGATCATGTCCGGGGAGGTTGGCTTTGACTCTCTGTTGTCAGAGGAGATGCCATCCTTGGACGGTGCCCACCGAAGTCCCAGTCCTGTGCTGGCAGCAGGGGTCAGGGGCCGGGGGTGGGGCTCCACCTCCAGCACAGCTCCCAAGTCTAAGCAGGTCAGAGCACGTGAGACTAGGGTGAGCAGAGGGGCTCCTAGTGGTTCCAAAAACGGGCCACAGGGCAGGGGCCTCCCCAGGGTCAGGAGAGCAGGATTTTCCTGGTCTCCATGGAACGGAGCTGGTCTGAGGCTCCCGGCTGTGAGCTGAAGGAGGGCTGGGATCCGGGCAGCCAAGGAAGCCCCTGGGTGGACCAAGCCCCCAGCTCACCAAGGGCTGGGAAGCAGGTACTGTTAAGTATAGGTGAAGAGGGCAGCCCCACTGGGGTTTGCCCAGGTGGGCTGATGGCTTGAGGTGCAGGGTATGTGAGAAGGGGTGGTGGGGAGCACACTGGAGCCTTGCCCACTCCCCGCGGTGTGTGACAGGTCTGAGGGTCTCATGAGGAAGCACTGCCTCCCCTTCAGGGAGTGGGCACTGCCCACCCCTCTGCCCTGGCTCCACAGGGCTAGGGGAGCCCTAGGCTTCGGAGCCTCCCAGGGAAGGGGCAAGTATGCGGGCCCCCCTACTCCCCCTCCAAGCCACCTGGGGCTGTACATACTCCACCCCCTGTGACTCACCCACCACCCTCTCCTCAACTTAGCAACCACCTCGTAGGCCCACCCCCGTCAGAATCCGAGCCAACCATCCACACCATAGACTTTGGTTTGAGGGGACTTCTTTTTGTTCTTTTTATTTTTCATTTTGTACAGAGAAATATTCTTTTCAAATGCGTCTTTTGACTGAAGTAACTTTTCTGGTGCTGTTCTTAACTTGTTCCTTTTCTTAATTTATTTTCCCACCCCCAGGCCTCCCCTCCTGGTCCCTACTCACCTTTTCTTCCCCCCCCCGCCCCATCCCATCTGAACCATTTTGTGTCTTTTCTTTCTGTTGGTTTTTGGATAAATTATCCTTTCCTCCCCCACCCCCACCCTCCACCCCATCCTCCCCTTGATTTAAATAGTCACTGCTACAAGTAACAAATGCACTGTGAAGATTCCAGTATTAATAAAGTTGTACTGTAATTAACACCCCTGCCTCTGCCTGGCTCTACTCAGCCGCTGCTCACCTGTCGCTCCCCCACTCCCCTGCACCCCAGAGACTGCCTGGCCCCAGCCCTTTCCCATCCCAGATCCTGGCCAAAGGGGCACCAGGGAATCTGCAGGGGTGGGAGGGATCAGGCATTGTGCCAGGACCTAGGCCTTTGGAATGCCACTGCTCCATCCCTGCCAGGAGAATCCCAACACCCCAGACCCCATCCATCCCTGTGAAGAAGCAGGCTGGGGCAGGGCTTCAAGGAACTCAAGCCCTAAATACCTGCCCTTCCACACTTCCTGGCTAAGGCTCTGTCCATTCCAAATCCTCAAACCCAGACCCCCCCCAAGGGCCGAGAGTCTGGGCAGGACCAGCCCCAGCCCCCTCCACTCACCTCCTGCCCTTGGCCAGCTGGGCCACCCAGTGAGGGTAGGGGAGAGGCCACGGAGGGTCTCCCAGCCCTCCCCAGGCTTACCCTCACAGATGCAAAGCAAACCAAGTCAAACCAAACCGAAACGAAACGGATGTTTAATAGAAAAAAGGAACTGGAAGAGGGTCCACTGTGGCAAGATGTGGCATTTGCCTCTGCCGTCTCCCCAGCACCCCCGCTCAGGAGGGGCTGGTTGCAGAGTACCTGGATTGTTCCCTGTCCCTACCTGCCCACTGGGCACAACTGTCCCCTCTGCAGGCGATGGAAGACATTTCAGCACCTTCAGGAGTCCCTGGGTGGTACAAACGGTTAACATGCTCAGCTGCTAACCAAAAGTTGAAGGTTTGAGTCCACCCAGAGGCGCCTTGGAAGGCCTGGTGATCTACTTTCGAAAAACAGCCATCAAAAACCCTGTGAGGTGCAGTTCTACATTGACACACATGGGGGCACCAAGAGTCAGAATGGTCTCCAGAGCAACTGGCTTTTTCAGGCCGGGGTTGGGGGAGGCACTGAGTGTGCTGCCAGGAGGCGCTGTGAGCTGTCCTTGTCCACCTTGAGGTCCCCCCAAGCCTCCCAGTGAGACCATGTTGGGTGCAAAGATGGAAGCTGAGCCTTTCTCTGAATCCCCTCAAAGAAAAAAAGCCTTCCCAGATTTCCTCTCCCAAGGTGGGCTGCCCCAGCAGAGTCTCAGTCTGGACTTGTGTGTGCATGGAGGACACCTCACTACCCCACCACAGTCACCACACAGGTCATCAGGGCAGGAGGCCTTCGTCCTGCGTCCTCACCTGCTCCACTGTGCCCGGGAAGCCCGGCAGGGAGGTGGGGGGTTGCTGGGGCGGAGGGTACAGCCGAGCGGCTGCACACTGTGACGGGGGCTGTAGACCACGGGGCTGAGGGCTTGGCACCTCACAGTCCTGCCAGATTTGGAGGGAGCTTTGCTTACCTGCAGGAAGCAGGAAAAAAAAAAAAAGAATGCAAGGGTAGTCAAGCACTTTCCCTGGGGAATGCACACCCCTGCCCCCCACCAAGACCAAGCCACACTGCTCATCCCTCTATCCAGGGCCCATCTCAGCTTCCAGAAATGGTCTGCAGCCCTGGGGAACAGAGGAAATTCCAGGAGGTGCTGGCTCTGCTGCTGGCTTGGACTCAGATACCTGTCCTGCCCCCCACGCCCATCCACTCAGAGCTCCTTACAGCAAGAGCAGTATAGCAGGTCCATGACCCGGAAGCAGTTGTCCAGCAGGGCTTTGGGCCGCACCAGCTTCAGCCCCGGGGCACTCAGTAGGGACAGCACTGCCTCCACCTCAGGGCTGGCCTCCACATCCTGGAAAGGAGGACACCATCAGGACCATGGGTGCCACCACCAGCCAGGGAAGAGGCAGGGCCACGTCACAGGAGAACCATGGAAGCTGGTCCAGCCCGGAGTTGCCGCGAATCATGGAAGGACAAGATTTCCCATGGCCAGAGGCAGAGCAGGGCCTGTGGGCCAACATCTCACTTTCTTCCTACAGGCACCAAGTTTCCTTGAAGCATCCTAGTAGATGCCACTCACCCAAGCACAATGCAAAGGCTTCTCTTTTTCCATCTTTTGACAAATGACTGCCGGGCGTGGGCCAGGATGGCAGAAAGTTGGAGGCCTCCTTTCTGTTTTAGCTCAAGCATGGCCACAAGCCACAAGAGGAGCCCCCTGACTCTGGGGGCAACTGGCCTTTAGGAGGCAAAGCCCTCCGTTCACTCCCAGGAACAGGGGAAAGGATCTTAGCATAAGGGCACTGAGGCACCAGGTCCCGCAGGCAGGGCCAGGCTCCAACTCCAAGCTCAGGGGGCTTCTCTTCACACAGTTAATGGGAGGAGCTCCTGGCCCAAATGGTGGGGGCAGAGCTACCATACAAGGCATTGTGGAGAATGTGGGGAATGTGGGGCCTCAGATGGAAGGCAGGCGTTTATACAGAGAGGTTCATCCTGAAGGAGGCAACAACCTAGCAAAGGCTGAGAAATGCCCTGGAGGGCACCTTAAAGTAACTTCTTTAAACCACCTCTCCAGGACAGCCTGCAGGCCTTGAACTGGTTTGGGAACTTGTTTTATACTTTTCTTGCTAGTCAGTTCCCTCCTCTCACTCCTGGCAGGCCCCACCTTTCCCACCTTGAACCTTGCCCTGGCCCATGGCAAGGGCCTGAGCTCCCATCCCGGCCTGGGGTTCCACCTGGCCTGGGGTCCACAGTGCTACAGTTCAGCTGACATGGCCTGCTCTCTCCAGGTGGGAGGTACCTCAGGTTCCTCTTTGAATGCCAGTTCCTCCTCCTGTCGCCTGACTGAGCCCCCTTCTCCCCTCTCTCTGCCTCTCCTGAGCTTCTCCATCTGGGAATCAGATTGGCTGTGGAGGGGCCTGGGGACCAATTGGCTAAGGTGTCTGACTGGACCAGAAAGTTCCACAGATTGGCCAGGGTTTAGGGGAGCAGATTGAAGTTGGGAGGCCGGGCAGCCCTTGGGGCCCAAATGGAGTCTGGGGAGGAAATGCAGGAGGGTTGCCTGAAGGCAGCTTAAGAAACCCTAAAGCACCCTGTGAGGTGTGGCTGGAGGACGGGGGGTGGGGGGTGGTGGACAGAGCAGCCCCTCAGAAACTAGGGAAAGCAGAAAGAGGATGAGGGGCCCAGAGGCCCTGGGGGGTCATGTAGCCAGCTAGCTAGAGCTATTCTCCGACTTTAACTCTGGTGAATGAGGATAGTGAGTGGGAAAAGCGGCCCCTCCTCCATAGGCCAGTCCCAGAGAACCCAAGTGCCCAGTAGATGTGTCCCTTCCCCCCAACGAGGGGCCCCAGTGCCATCCAGAGACCCTCAAAGTCAAGGACAGCTGGGCTGTAGACTATCTTTCAAAAGCCTCTGACAGGAAAACAGTTTGGCAGTTCCTCAAAAAGTTAAACATAGAATTACCATTAAAAAAAAGCCATAACCCGTTCCGGCAAGTTGTTACCAACTCAGGGCAACCCCATGTGTACAGAGTAGAACTGCTCCATAGGGTTTTCTTGGCTGTAATCTTTACAGAAGCAGATTGCCAGGCCTTTCTTTCACGGTGTTGCTGGGTGGGTTTGAACCGCCAACCTTTAGGTTAGCAGTCTAGCGCCAACCGTTTGTGCCACTCAGGGACCAGAATTAACACATGACCCAGCAATTCCACTCTTAGATATATACCCAGGAGAACTGAAAGCAGAAACTTGTCTACCGATGTTCACTGCAGCACTATTCACAACAGCCAAAAGGTAGAAGCAACCCAAGTGTCCATCAATACACAAATAGATAAAGTGTAGTATATCCATGCATTAAAAAAAAAAAAGAGAGAACACAGAATCACCATAAGAAAAAAACCAAACCTGTAGAGTCGATTCCAACTCATGGTGACCCCATGTGTTTCAGAATAGAGCTGTACTGCATAAGGTTTTCAATAGCTATGATTTTTTTGGAAGTAGATACAAGCTTGTGATACATGTTACCACATGGATGAACCTTAAAAATATGCTGATGCTGAGTGAAACAAGCCAGACACAAAAGGACAAATATTGTGTGATCTCATTTATATGAAATACCTAGAATAAGCAAAAGCATAGAGACAGAAAGTAGATTAGAGGTTACCAGGGGCTGGCAGGAGGAGGAATGGGGACTTACTGCTTAATGCGTACAGAGTTTCTGCTTGGGGTGATGAAAAACTTTTGGAAATAGGTGATGGGTGATGGTTGCACAACATGGTGAATGTAATTAATGCCCCTGAATTGTATACTTAAAATATGATTAAAATGGCAAATTTTGTTATATATAATTTACCACAATTACTTAAAAAAAAAGAAGCCTGTGACAAACAGCTCCACCCACCAGGCAATGGGGTGGGGGCAGGGAGGGGGGAGGGGTGCTGGCTTGCTTCAGAGTCAGAGGTCTAACTCACTCACTCACCCCAAATCCTCCTCTCCAGCACTGCCCCCAGCATCTCCAGGACCTTTTGTTTTGTTTTGAAGAAATTTCAGTGAAAGCAAGAAAACACGTGGAGCAAGAGCTATGCAGATGGCTCTGCTCCCAGCAGCAGTGTTGCCTTGTCCAAGTAGACAGGGAGGTAGGACGATGTCATTGACTCAGAATTTTAGAGCTGGGTGCAATTTCAGGCCTCAACCAACTCCTTCTCTTCACAAGTGATGAGTCTGAAGCCCAGACGTGAAATGTTCAAGGTCACATGACTGGAAGCAGGGCTGCAGCCAGACCCCGGATCCCACTCCCTGGTCAAAGCTCCTCCACTACATCACACCACCACTGGGAGACTTTGAAAGGAAAAGGGAAGGCTTAAGGGTGATTTTTCCCACAAACTAAATCAATTCTAAAAGCTAGGCGTATTTGGAGAGGGTCACAGACTACTCACATCATTAGAGAGAAGAAATTCAAAAGCTGGTTAAATATGAATAATAAAAAATATCCACAGGCATAATGTTTTAAAAAACAGGACTTAGGGTCTCATCAAGTCACAGGCCCAAATGGGTAGGGCGAGGCCCTCATAGTTCTCCTCCCCAACCCCCAACCCAGCTCGGGAGAACCTCACAGAGGCAGAAGCCAGGTCAGCTCCATCACCCACCTGTCCCACTGGACCAAAAGAGCTACCAAGGAAATCGTGGGGTTTGCTGACCTCTGCCAGGAACTGAGAGGCCTTCCCACTGCTCTGGTCCAGGAAAGTTCTAGGCAGCTGCAAAAACAGTTGCTCATCCCTAAGCCCTTTTATACTCAGAGCTCACAGTTGGTGTTTGAGGTTCTGGCGCCTGAGCCTCTTCCACAGAGGAGGCCAGGCAGCAGCCGGGTATCCCAGGACAAGTATGTACAGGGTCTGGAAAAGGGTTGGTGACGGTGAGCAGCTGGGGGTGGAGAGGGGTCTCATGGCACACACATGGCATGTATAGGCATACACTAATCCTGTCAACTGACTTTTGGGTAAGTGACTTGGGATTTTTAGGGGATATGGATCCCCAAGAGTCCCTGGGTGGCACAAATGCTTAACATGCTCAGCTACTAACTGAAAGGTTGGAGGTTGGAGGCACCTCAGGAGAAAGGCCTGGTGGATCTACTTCCAAAAAATCAGCCAATGAAAATCCCATGAAGCATAGCTCTACTCTGACACACATGAGGTCGCCATGAGTCAGAATCGACTCAACGGCAACTGGTTTTCTATCCCCGAGGCCGCTGAGCAGGCAGGTATCCAGAACCTCATCTTTTAGATGTGGAGACAACGTTGAAGAGGTTCCATGACTTGCCAAGGACCACAGAGGGTGAGACATAGCTGGGTCTCACGAGTATCTCCTGCCCCTGGCTAGCCCACCTCCAAATTATGTCTGGCCTCCTTTTCCTTCCAGGGGCTCCTTTTCCCATACCCCTCCCCCATTTCTCCCATACCCTTCAGGACATGCTGGAACCTGACCACCCTCACTACCCCTTGGCCGCACATCTCCAACACACACACACAGGCACACACACATTCACACTCGCATATATGCACACACACACCTGCCTGCCCCCACACATCTGCCTGACCCACACCTTTGCACGGCTCACCATGAGGCCTTGCTGGACAGTGACCAGCAGCGTCTCGACCTCATCCAGGTACTTCCAGGATGGGTGGTCTTTGAGCAGCACATCCTGCACCGACTCAATGGCATTGAGACTCACCAAGACCCACAGGTACCGCAGCTCCTGCTCACTCACCCGGGCCCTCTGCTGTGGGGAAAGGAGAATCATGGAAACCCCCAGGCAGGGGCCTCTATGTTCTGATGCACCCGATCTGGGCCCCCAGGACATGCCCCTGCCCTGGGAGCCAACCCCAGGGCTGCAACCGCACTGGAAGGGCCTGTCCACTGTGGACGGCAGGGAAACCTGGGCCTGGGCCTGGGCCAAGGGGCAGGGTGAGGCCCCTGGCAACATGACATGTGCCAAGACCAATGTGCCTTGGTGACACTCCCATGTCCAGGGGTTCCCCCAGACCAGAAGGGATCCTCACCAGCCTGGTGATGTTGGCGACTCGGAGCACCCCCTCGTAAGGCACGCTGATCCTGTAGTTGATGGGGAAGTTGTATTTCTGGGGAGGTAGAAGGACAAAATGTGAGGTGAGAGGCAGAAACGGCTGAGACAGGCTCCTCCAACCTCCCAGACAAACTCTTACGCAGGAGAAGAGACCCCTAGGACCACCAGCCCTTCAGTGGTGGAGATTATAAACTTGGCTCCCAACTGGGATGAAGACAGCTCTTTCCTCTGGGACACAGGGAAGGCCGGAACAAAATACTCAGTTCTTGTTAAGGCTGAAGCTTCAGGCCAGGTGGTAAGAAGGTACGACTTCAAGGAAGACTTACTTTTTGGGGGGTATGGTGAGAATGTTCTTAAAATTGATGGTGGTGATGGTTGCACATATCTGTGAATATACTAAAAACCACTGTACTGTACACTTTAAATGAGTGAATTATATACTATGTGAATTCTATCTCAGTAAAGCTTTTTTTTTTTTTAAAGGAACCACTGAATTGTATAATTAAAAATTGTTAAAATGGTTAAAAAAAAAAAAAAGCAGGGGAGGGGGGACTTACAGAGCCCGGTGGGCTTCTCCACCGTACAAAGGGAGCTGAACATTCCAATTTCTAGGCCCTTATCTCCCCTGCTAATAATAAGTGCCTGGGGTTCCCCAAACGTTTCCTGGAGTCCATTCCTGAGTCGGAGTGAGTGCCATGTGGAGGTAGGATCAAAGGTCAGAGCAGGCAGACGTGGCAGCCTTGAGGATGGCAGGGGAGGGGCATTAAGTGCAGACGGCGCACGTGTACCAACCAGGTATGTGTACTGAAGGCAGAGAAAGGGCTATGGTAGGGTCAGAGCTAACACAGGTCCAAGGGGGGACCTAAGTGTTCTGGACACGATGCCAAGTGAGCCGTGGGACTGGGGAACAGGGACACAGCCGGCACTCAGGTGGTTACCATGTACTGCAGCCGGTTCTTGTACTGCAGCTTGTCCCGCAGATAGCCCGTGAAGGTACACTCCTCACCCTGGGTCAACGGCCACACCTCCAAGCCCTCGTTCCCCAAGGCCATGCCAAGGAGGATGCCGATATCTGTGGAGCACACCCAACAAGAGCAGATAAGCAACGCCATTCACACTGCCCCTCGTGTACAGAGCACACACAACAGTCATACCTTCCTCGGGTTACAAGCACTCATGGGAGAGGTAGCAGGGGGCGAGGGGGTGCAGACAGAGCCCCAGGGAGCCCTTTCCATCAGGAGTGCTTTCCCAGGGTTCTGGCTCCAGGACCAGCAAGGGTGGGCAAGCATGAGCAGTTCTGGACGTCTACCAGAGTCCCCCAGGAGGCATACCCTAGGGTGGCTCTCCAGGCTCCTTCTCACTTCTGCCCCTGAGGTAGGCACAGCACCCCTACTCCTATCCCCTGGGCAAACACAGTGCCCCCATTCCTGTACCCGGGGTGGGCACCTCCCCCCAACTCCTGTCCCCTGGGTGGGCACGGTCTCCCTTACTCCTGTCCCTGGGGTGGGCACGGCCTACATCAGCCCTGCATCCAGGGAGTGACATGTTTTTAAAACCTGTTGATGGATTTTCCATCCAGGGATTCGGGAGATGCGGATTCTAGTTCCAACTCTACAAACGACTCTTTGTTGACCCAAGCCATTTTCTTTCCTGCTCTACCTGACTTTTGGCATCCCTGTCAGTTAACCATATCAGAGGATTTGTAACGGCCCTTCCAGTTGGCTCATTCTGGGTTGCTAAGGGGATCTCATACAGGCTGTTTCCCTCTCCCTGCCCCGTCCTGAACCGTTACTAGCGTTTACCACTGGGAGTCGCTGTGACTCCAAAAACAGCCTTTGTGATTTCCATGGGACCCGAGGGAATTGGAAAGACCAAAAAATATAAGAGAATTTGCAACAAATATGGGGCAAGGGCTAAGCTGATAAAGGGCAAAAAGAACAAAATATAAACGGGCAAGAGACGTACCCAAAAAATCAACCTCACTAGTAAAGACAGATAAAGGAATTAAAATTAAATCAGACGTCATTTTCCATCTATCAAAATGGACAATGTTTTGTTTGATTTCATTTTAATAATACTTGATGCTGGCAGCATTGTAGGCAGGTGCTCTCATCCTGGAAAGCAACTTGGCAATTTTTGCTATTAATGGACTTAATAATGTCCACACCCTTTGACTCACTAAGCCTTAAAAATGTCTACACCCTTTAGCCCACTAAACTTACTTCTAGCAACAAATCTTAAGAAGAAAGCAAGAGAGAAAAAGAGAGACAGACATAGTCAAAAGACCTGTGGACAAAGACTTACACTGCAGCATTATTTTATAATAGGGAAAACCTGTCAACGACCTAGATGCTCAATAATCAAAAATGTGGCCAATAAAAACCACATTGTTAAAGAATGCTTATGGCAGGCTTATGTGAAGGGGAAAAAACTTCTGATATGCTTAGGCAAGTTTTAAAAAAAAAAGCATGATTCAATACCCTGTATCTGCATACATGGCTTGAATTCTGTTAAATATATACATGTGTGCATAGAAAATGTGGTGGAAAGAAATGCCCTACATCTCTGGAGAGGTTTATATTCTTTACAGGACGTATTTATGTTCTACAATCAATATTTATTATTGTTATAGCCCAAAATAATAATTATTCTTTTTTTATACAAAAATAGAACAATAACACATAACACTGTGAATGTAGTAAATGCCAATGAATTGCACACTTTAAAGTGGTTAATTTTATGTTATGTGAATTTCGCTTCAATTAAAAAAAAAAATAGAACAGTTGGGAGCTCCCAGGAGGAGCCAGGCAGGCTGAGTCATCACCCTGGCCCACCCCTGTCTTTGTTAGTGGGAACTACTGACTGGGCTTTTCCCATTCACTTCCCTAGCACTTCTCCTAGCCTGGGCCACACTACCTGTCCACTGTCACTTCCCCCACCTCCTTCTCTGGACACGCCCTGTTCAGTCCTCCCCCTCCCGCCACGCCTTTGCTCCTGCTGGGCCCCTCACCTAATTCAAATCCCCAGATCTACTTAAGCCCTGTGCCCATATGGGCTCCAGCAGGCCAGCCCATCCCCTTCACGGAATCCTGACAATCACACTTTTTGCAAAGTTGCAAGTTTGCAAGATTCTGGAGGACAGGACCATGTCTCCCACCTCGTTCCCCTCGTCCCCCCATGTGCCTGACACAGTATCGGGACAAAGGAACCTGTATAAATGCAAAGAGAACCCGCGTTTGTCCCTTCCACTTCTGCTTGCATCTTCATTCCAAGTCATAAACCCTTTGAGTTTGACATCCCTGAAGGTCAAGATTATTCTTGCCTCTGGGTTTTTCACGAAGCTTTGCCCTCACCCTGGGCATCCGCTCACGCAGCCGACCTCTTTAGAGCCCTTGCCTGAGACTCCTTTCCTCCCCAGGGTCTCCCCTGCCCTCACGGCCCGCACCCATCTCTGTCTCCAGCATCATCTGTTGACCTGCATCCAAAGCTCTGGAGAGCCAGTGAAGGCACAAATAGCCACATCCCGCCCCAAGGTGTCTGATTCAGAGGTCTGGAGTCTGGGGCCCAAGAATTTGCATTTCTAGTAAGTTCCCAGGTGAAGTTGGTGCTGCTGATCAGGGGACCACACTTTGAGCACCACTGACCTTGAGTGACAGTCACAAACTAGAATCCCAAGAGCCACATCTGGTCCACGGAAATATCACACAGAAATCCCAATTTCCATCTTTTCTTTAAATATTAGTGTCTCTGCCCACCCTGGGTCTTCACCAAACAGCCCAAAGCATCCATTGCTGCCCACTCCACCTCCACATGCTACCCCAGCTGCCCTCATCTGTGTCCCCAGCCTGGGGCCTCCAGGGTGGGGCCTTGTGGCCAGGGACTGCATCTTAGCAGGCCGCACCTTTCAGCCTGGCCCAGGTGGGCACACGGCTGCCTCAGAAGCCCTCAAACACAGACGACCGGCCTTCCTCAAACTGGGCAGCCTTTCTCCAAGTCAGCGACCCTAGTACCATTTCTAACTTTAAGATTCCTTTCCACTGCCTCTACCCAGAGAAACAGGCCAGCAAACAAGTGACCAGGTAGCAGCAGCATGGCCACAGCCTCAGAGCCACTCCTCACCCCCTGACTCTGCTCCTGGGGGACCCCCACGGCCAGTGAGACCCCTGACCCCAGACAGGAGGCTTGCATCACCCCCCTCTCCCTCCAGAGGTAAGAGACCCACAAAGGCTGAACACGAGGCTGAAGAAAGATCAAGGTGGATAAGGAGCTCCCTTCCCAGTTCAGGGGCAGGGGAGGGGGAGAGGGCAGGGTGGCGCACCCGAATATGGCTCGTCCACTGCCCCCACCACTGCAGAGGCCAGATCTAAGCCAGCCCTTTGCCAGACCCTCTGCCGGCCCCTGCCCATGATCTGTGACTCCTCCTTCTCCCTCATCCCCCTCCCCAATCTTTTCCACCTCCGGAATTGACCCTCATTACCTCCTGCCCACACCTTTGAAATAGCAACTCCTACAAGCACCACCGGCTTTATCTTCCAGAAGCACAATAACTTCCAATTACATCCCCACCCCTAGCTCAAGAACCTTCCAGGGCTCCCTAGTACCTAGTGAATTATGTACATACTCCTCACCCTGGTACTCAAGACCTTGGCAGGCTGGGCCCAAACCAGCTCTCCAGCCAGGCCTCCCTCTGTCCCACCACTGGGCCTTTGCTCACGGTGTTCCCTCTCCCTGGAACAGTGCCTTCACCACCCTACATCTGTCTACCTATGTGAACACCGCCCCACCTTCAAGACCATTTCAGGTGGCGCCTCTCCCATGCTGCCACACTCCCGCTGCCATGACCTTGAAGCCTCCAGAACACGGGGTCTGGGTCCTTCTGGCCGTTCTGAATGCCCTGACCTTTCGCCATATCCCCACCAGGGCCACAATGAAACCACTCCTCTCTGAATCCCCCACAGAATCAAACCCAGGACCTCATTCATTCTCCAGAGCACGTAACTGTGCTGGGCATGGGGGCCAGAGGAACAACACAGACAAGGTCCTTGTTGTCATGGCAGTGACTTTCCAGGGGGCACGTGGGAGGCGCCAGAAAAATGTGTTGAATTTGAGTCAATTACATTGAATCTTGGAGTCTGAAGGGATCTTTGTCTGGCCTCCCACCCAGCAGGCCCGAGAAGCTTCCAGATCCCTTTTTTAAAATTCTCATTTCAAGTTATCTCTCTTTTTACCAACAACACTTATCTTTCTGCTTTTAATTTTGCTCCATTATAGCAAGGAGGGGACAGAGCGGACCTGGCTACACCTCTCCCACACGTCCTGGGGCCCTGACACTCTCACAAGGCCCTCTCCCTGGCTGGCCACGTCCAAGGAAGCAGGAAATCCTCTCTCTGCCCACTCTTGCTCCCACTATCCTTACAGTGCCAAGTCTGAGAACGTGAGATGCTGCCGCCTACCCCCAGTGCCTGCCCCAGCTCCATGATCACCCTGATGGCTGTGCCCACCTAGCCTAAGACCCACCCACCCAGCATGCCTGTCTGGGAGCCTGAGGTCAGCTGGAGACAGGGCAGGGGCAGGTGTCCCAGAGGAGAGCTGCAGTTAAGCTGGGAAGCATCTCAACTTCTCAACAGCAAGAATGCCCCAGTTGCCATGGTGATGGCAGAGCCCAGCTCTGGGCCAAGGCCTCCCGGGGCTGGTCCTCATGGACACCCAGTACTCACAGTGCAGCCAAGCGTGTCCCCGGGGCATGATGGTGCACTGGGTCCCGCAGAGAGCAGAGGCAGCTGTTGCCGATGCTGCGTCCACAGGGGCCCAAGTCAGGGCTACATGGCCTCAGGTCAGCAAAGGTGGCCACAAAGGAGGAGGTGGGCTTCTGGGCAGGTGCTTCTTGGGGCAGCACGCCACCCTTATCTGCTGTGCAGTGAGGGGGGCAGCCAGGGGGCAGTGGCTGCCAGTCCCATCGCAGCCCAGGAATAGGTCTGAGACAAGCAGCCTTGGGGTCTTCCTTCCCGAGGAGGAGCAGAGACCCTGGCAGGCCCCTTGGAATCTGGGGCTGGATTGCGATTTCTCCTCTGCAGCTGCTCAGTGTGAAATCTGGCTCTGGGGAGAGAAAGGAGGAGAGAAGCCGATTATGTAACAACAGAGCTGCCACTCAGCCATCTCAGCTCGCAGGGAGAACCTGCTGTGCACTCGGCACCCACTGCCTGCCCGGGCCCATGTGGGAAAGGCCAGGTGCTGGCCCACCCTCGCAGCCTGGCTACTGAAGTCACAAGCGAGAGGTGACTTCAGAACAGCCAGACGGCAGCACCAGCCCAGAAGTGAGTTATGATGACACCAGATGGGACAGAACAAAAGGAGGGTCCAAAAATGAATGAGCTGTGCAGGTTAAATCAAGAGAAGCTGCTGCTTCTTCTTTTTTTAATTGTTGTAGTTTAAGAAAAAGTTTACAATTCAAGTTAAGTCTCTCATACAAAAATTTATACATACATTGTTATTGTTATGTGACCCTAATTGCTCTCCCTATACTGTGACAGCACATTCCTCCTTTCCACTCCTGATTTCCCATGTCCATTCAACCAGCTCCTGACCCTCTCTGCCTTCTCATATCACCTTCGGACAGAAGCTGCCCATTTAGTCTCATGTATCTACTTGAGCTAAGAAGCACACTCTTCACAAGTATCATTTTATGTCCCATAGTCCAGTCTAATCTTTGTCTGAAGAGTTGGCCTTGGGAATCGTTTTAGTTTTGGGTTGACAGAGAGTCCGGGGGCCATGCTTTCTGGTGTTCCTCCAGTCTCAGTCAGATCATTAAGTCTGGTCTATTTACTAGAATTTCAGTTCTGCATCCCACCTTTCTCCCGCTCCATTAGGGACTCTCTGTTGTTCCCTGTCAGGGCGGTCATTGGTGATAGCTGGGCACCATCTAGTTCTTCTGGTCTCCAGCTGATGGAGTCTCTGGTTTATGTGGCCCTTTCTGTCTCTTGAGCTAATACTTTCCTTATGTCTTTGGTGTTCTTCATTCTCCTTTACTCTAGGTGGGCTGGGACCAATTGATGCATGTTAGATGGCCGCTCACTAGCTTTTAAGACTCCAGACACCATTCACCAAAGTAGGATGCAGAACATTTTCTTAATGAACTTTGTTATGCCAATTGACCTAGATGTAAGGGAAGCTTCTTAAAGGAGGTGAGTTTAAAGTTAAAGTACATGAGCCCTGGTGGTGCAATGGTTAAGAGCTCAGCTGCTAACTGACAGGCCAATGGTTCAGAGCCACCCAACAGCAACATGGGAGAAAGACCTGCAATCTGTGCCTGTAAAGTCTACGGCCTCCCGTAAAAAAACCCTATGGGGCAGTTCTACTCTGTCTTATATGGTCCCTATGTGTCAGAATCAACTCAATGGCACCTAACAGCAAGGTCGGTGACTCAGGCTTTAGGGCAGTTTTAAAAAGCAGAAGTAGACCATTCACCCTTCCATCTACCTTCAGGCTTAGTCCCATCCTCATATTATCCCAAATCTGTTCCCTTTGTTAAGAGGGTTGCCAGACAAAATACTGGGATAAACAGTTAATTTTGAATTTCAGGTAAACAACAAATACTTTTAGTATAAATATGTCATAAATAACTTTTTAGTATAAGTATATCCTAAATATTGCATGAGCCATACTTATACTGAAAAGTTATTGTTTATCTGCAATTCAAAATTAACCAGTTGTCTTAGTCATCTAGTGCTGCTATAACAGAAATACCAAAAGTGGATGGCTTCCACAAAGAGAAATTTATTCTTTCACAGTCTGGTAGGCTACAAGTCCAAATTCAGGGCGTCAGCTCCAGGGGAAAGCTTTCTCTGTTGGCTCTGGAGGAAGGTCTGCGTCATCAATCTTCCCTTGGTCTAGGAGCTTCTCTGTGTAGGAAACTCAGGTCCAAAGGACACACTCTGCTTCCGGCACTGCTTTCTTAGTGGTATGAAGTTCCCATGTCTCTCTGCTTGCTTCTCTCTTTTATATCTCAAAAGAGACTGGCTTAAGACACTATCTAATCTTGTAGCCCTCATCAATATAACTGTCCCTAATCCAGTTTATTACGTCATAGTGATAGCATTTACAACACATAGGGAAATCACATCAGACGATAAAATGGTAGACAATCATACAATACTGGAAATCATGACCTAGCCAAGCTGACAAACATTTTTGAGGGACAGAATTCAAACCATGACACCAGGCATCCTGTATTTTTATTTGCTAAATCTGGCAACCCTATGATAATAATGGAGGTAGCTCTTTCTGAGTGCTCACTACTACTATATGCTAGGCCCAGGGCTAAGGCCTTTACATTCATTGAATCCTCACAAAAATTTTATGGGACCATAAAATCTCATTTTATCAATGAGGAATCATGGCCCAGAAAGGGTAAGAGACTTGTCCAAGGTCATACAGCTTGTAGGAAGTGCAGCAGGAATTCAAACTCAGCCTGCTGGCAACCACCCACATGCCCATAGGAGTCAGGGAGCTTTTACCAGCTGAGCACTGGGCTCAGCACTCACACACAATCATCTCATCTATCCCTCACTGGACTCTGCAAGATACAGACCATTGTTCCCATTTAACAGATGGGGAAACCGAGGCTCGAAGAGGTTGCATCGGCCAGCAGCAAAGCCAGCTCCAAAATTCAATCTCTGACTTGGTTCTGTTCCATCCCTCTCCCTCTCCCTTCTGGTTAGGGGAAATGGCCACAGGTAGATGGCATAAGAGGAAAGTAGGTATGATTTAGGCGGCTTCTCCATTTTGGTATCCATGGCATCCCCCACAGAACACACCAGAAGTGCTGGCCCTGACCCTCAGAGGTTCCCACGCAGGCAGGCAGAGCCTCACTCAGAGAACGTGGGTGTGTTCGCATTACCGCCTGTGTGAAGTCACCCCAGAATCAGTCACTATCCAGACGGGGCAGGAGGGCTCTCAGCCCAGGCCGCCACCACCTGCTGTTCCTCCTCTCCTGTCTCTCCCTGCAATTTCCCTGCTGTTATAGCTTCACTAGGAACATTAACTATAACTTTTTGTTGTCCTTAGTATTTTGTTTTTCTTGGGTTTGTTGTTGTTGTGTTCTGTCGAGTTGATTCTGACTCACAGCAACCCCACATGACAGAATAGAGCTACCCCATAGGTTTTCTCAGCTGTAATCTTCACAGAAACAGATTACTAGGTCTTTCTCCCGCAGAGCTGCTGGGTGGGTTCGAACTGCCGATCTTTAGGTTAGCAGCTGAGCACTTTTCCCATGTGCCATCAGGGTTCCTTTTTATCGAGGTATAATTTACATACAGTAAAATTCATCTTTTTTAGTGTACAATTCTATGAGTTTTGACAAATGCATAGAGTCATGTAACTACTACAATAATCAAGATACAAAACATTTCCATTCCAATGAAAAACTGGGCAACGGACTTAAATAGGCATTTCTCCAAAGAAGATATGCAAATGGACAATAAGCACATGAAAACATGTTCAACATCATTAGTCATTAGGGAAATGCAAATCACGATGAGATACCACTTTACACCCACTATAATAAAGAAAAATGGAAAATAACAAGTATTGGTGAGTGTGTTAGGCTATGTTCTCTAGGGAACCAAAAACAGTGAAGTGTATACATATAGAAAGAGACAGAGAGGTTTATCTCAAGGAAATGTCTCACGTGGTTGCAGAGGCTGGCAAGTCCCAAGTCCGTGGCTCAGGTGTCAGGCTGGAGGCTTCTCCTGACTCACACAGCTGCAGGGGCTGACGAATCCAAGATCGGCAGGTAAGATGGCAGGCTGCTGGCCCAGGCTGCAGAGGCCAGTGAATCCCAAGATCAGTAGGTAATATGGCAGGCTGCTGGCTTAAGTCTCAAGAACTGGAGGTCAGATGATGATGAGCCAGATGCAGGATCCAGAGCTTGCAAAAGCCAGCAAGCTTTGCCAGAACGTCCACATACACTGGATGCAGATGACACCCCCGAGGAAACTTCCCTTTCAACCAATTGGCGGATCACATCATGGAGGTAATTACATTATATCACAAAATGGAGGATAACTACATCATTACATAATTGCCAAATTACACCATTACATAACTGCCAGACTACATCATTACATAACTGCCAAACCACTGAGAATCATGGCCCAGCCAAGTTGACACACAACTTTAACCAACACAGTGAGGATGTAGAGGAATTCAAACCCTTGTATATTGCTGGTAGGAATGTAAAAACCAAATCTGTTGCTGTTAGGTCGATTCCAACTCATAGCAACCCTATAGAACAGAGTAGAACTGCCCCATACGGTTTGAAAGGCTGTAAATCTTTACAGAAGCAGACCGCCACATCTTTCTCCCGCAGAGTGGCTGGTGGGTACGGACTGCTATCCTTTCACTTAGCAGCCAAATGATTAACCACTGAGCCACCAGGACTCCTTATAAAACGGTGCAACCACTGTGGAAAACCGTTTGGTGGTTTCTAAACAAATCAAACATAAAATTATCATACGACCCAGCAATTTCATTCTTAGGTATTGTCATGGATTGAATTACGTCCCCCCAAAAATGCATGTATCAATTTGGCTGGGCCATGATTCCCAGTATTGTGTGGTTGTCCTCCATTTTGTGATTGTAATTTTATGTTAAAGAGGATTAGGGTGCGATTGTATAACACCCTTACTAAGGTCACATCCCTGATCAAATGTAAAGGTAGTTTTCTTAGGGTGTGGCTTGCACCACATTTTATCTTACAAGAGATAAAAGGAAAAGTAAGCAAGCAGAGAACTGGGAACCTCATACCACCAAGGAAGCAGTGCTGGGAGCAGAGCGTGTCCTTTGGACCTGAGGTTCCTGCACAGAGAAGCCCGCGGACCAAGGGAAGACTGATGACAGGGACCTTCCTCCAGAGTCGACGGAGAAAGCATTCCCCTGGAGCTGACATCCTGAATTTGAACTTGTAGCCTACTGGACTATGAGAGAATAAACTTCTCTTTGTTAAAGCCATCCACTTGTGGTATTTCTGTTAGAGCAGCACTAGATAACTAAGAGAAATGAGAACAGAAATTCAAACAAATGTATGCACATGCATGTTCACAGCAGCACTATTCACAATAGTCAAAACGTGGAAACAACCCAAATGGGCATCAACAGATGAATGGATAAACAAATCGTGGTATTACAATGGGCTATTATTTGATAATAAAAAGGAATGAAGTGGTGAGACATGCTACAAGGTTTCCTGCTCCACCGCTGGCTGCCATGTCCCTGGGCTCTGTGCTGTGCACAGGACCGTGGACTCTTCGGTCCAAACCTCCCTCTCCCTATTCACACACCAGAATTGGGTGCTTTGCCCTGTCAATATCCCACAAAGCTCTCTTGACAACCTCCTCAGTCTAAAATCTCCCAGGATGTCCCCACTCTGTGCTAAGCCCCACCATGCACCTTGGACCTCCAGACCCTGATGGAGAAGCCAAGACAGTAAGATATGAGGTCACAGCGACCGTCACGCCACACCAGAGTCACCCAGGTGTCATCAGTGGTCCTACCCCTTGATCCCCACTGAAACCCCAGAAATGGGGAAAATGTGTGAAAGCCAGAGGAGTATGCAAAGAAGGAGTCACCTGATAGCACAGGAGCCAAGCCTGGGTGGCACAGGGGGCCTATCTGCAGCTAGGAAAGCCTGCTCACAGACGACAGACACAGACAGGGCCCAAAACCTCAGGGCCCCTCCCTGGTAAATGAGGCCCAACCACTCCTGGGAGGGCCCAGGGCATCTCTCTCTCTTTCAGGGGTAGCGGTGGGGGTGGATGAAGAGTTTCAAATATGCCCCTCAACAGCAGTCATTAGGAAGCTCATGCAGGAAAAAATAGTGCAAGCAAGTAAACCAAAAAAAAAAAAAAAACCAAACTCATTGCCATCGAGTCGATTCCGACTCATAGCAACCCTATAGGGCAGAGTAGAACTGCCCCATATGGTTTCCAAAGAGCACCTGGTGGATTCAAACTGCCAAACTTCTGGTTAACAGCCGTAGCTCTTAACCACTACACCACCAGGGTTTCCCAAGAAAGTAAAGTTGGCATATTATTCTACAGGATTCAGTGGTGAACAGCATCTTCAAAGTCAGAGCAAATAACCAGTATTAGGGGGACAAGGAGTCGGGCAGGGTGCAGGTGTGTGGGGAGGGAGGGGGTGAAACAGATACACCGTCCATGGTGGGAAGTCAACAGATAAAAAAGTAGCCATATAAACCTGTTATTCAGACATAGCAAAGTCAATACAAAAAATAAATAAATAAAAAGTTTTTTAAAAAGTTGGGAGTCTTGTGTCGGGGACATTTGCTAATGTGGCACAACTCAAAATGAGAAGAAATAGCTGCAAACATCCATTAATAATTGGAATGTAGAATGTACGAACTATGAATCTAGGAAAATGGGAAGTTATCAAAAATGAAATGGAACCCAAAAACATTGATATCCTAGGCATTAGTGAGCTGAAATGGACTGATACTGTCCATCTTGAATCGGACCATCATATGGTCTACTATGCTGGGAATGACAAACTGAAGGGGAATAGTGCCACATTCATCATCAAAAAGAACATTTCAATATCTATCCTGAAGTACAACGCTGTCAGTGATACGATAATATCCATACACTTACAAGGAAGACCAGTTAATATGACTATTATTCAAATTTACCCACCAACCGCTAAGGCCAAAAATGAGGAAACTGAAGATTTTTACCAACTTCTGCAGTCTGGAATTGATCAAACATGCAATCAAGATGCATTGATAATTACTGGTGATTGGAATTCGAAAGTTGGAAACAAAGAAGAAGGATCAGTAGTTGGAAAATATGGCCTTGGTGATAGAAATGATGTCAGAGATCACATGATAGAATTTTGCAAGACCAACGACTTCTTCATTGCAAATATCTTTTTCCAACAACATAAACAGCAACTATACACATGGACCTCACCAGATGAAATACATAGGAATCAAATTGACTACATCGGTGGAAAGAGACGATGGAGAAACTCAATATCATCAGTCAGAACAAAGCCAGGAGCCAACTGCAGACCAGACAATCAACTGCTCATATGCAAGTTCAAGTTGAAGCTGAAGAAAATTAAAATAAGTCCACGAGAGCCAAAACACGACCTTGAGTATATCCCACCTGAATTTAGAGACCATCTCAAGAATAAATTTGACGCATTGAACACTAATGACTGAAGACCAGATGAGTTGTGGAATGACATCAAGGACATCATACATGAAGAAAGCAGAAGGTCACTGTCATGGATTGAATTATGTCCCCCAAAAACTGTGTGTATCAATTTGGCTGGGCCATGATTCCCAGAATTGTGTGGTTGGCCTCCATTTTGTGATTGTAATTTTATGTTAAAGAGGATTAGGGTGGGATTGTAACACTACCCTTACCCAGGTCACATCCCTGATCCAATATAAAGGGAGTTTCCCTGGGGCGTGGCCTGCACCACCTTTTATCTTTCAAGAGATAAAAGGAAAGGGAAGCAAGCAGAGAGTGGGGGACCTCAGGAAAGCAGAGCTGGGAGCAGAGCATGTCCTTTGGACCGGGGTCCCTGCACCGAGAAGCTCTTAGTCTGGGAGAACACTGATGAGAAGGCCGACAGAGAGAAAAAGCCTTCCCCTGGAGCTGACGCCCTGAATTTGGACTTTTAGCCTACTTTGACTGTGAGGAAATAAACTTCTCTTCGTTAAAACGATCCACTTGTGGTATTTCTGTTATAGCAGCACTAGATGACTAAGAGAGTCATTAAAAAGACAGGAAAGAAAGAAAAGACCAAAACGGGTGTCACAAGAGACTCTGAAACTTGCTCTTGAACGTACAGTAGCTAAAGCAAACGGAAGAAATGAAGTAAAAGAGCTGAACAGAAGATTTCAAAGGGCAGCTTGAGGAGACAAAGTATTATAATGAAATGTGCAAAGACCTGGAGTGAGAAAACCAAAAAGGAAGAACATGCTCGGCATTTCTCAAGCTGAAAGAACTGAGGAAAAAATTCAAGCCATGAGTTGCAACACTGAAGGACTCTATAGGGAAAGTATCGAATGACAAAGGAAGCATCAAAAGAAGATAGAAGGAATACACAAAGTCACTGTACCAAAAAGAACTGGTCGACTTTCAGACATTTCAGGAGATAGCATTGATCAAGAACTGATGGTATTGAAGGAAGAAGTCCAAGCTGTACTGAAGGGAATGATGAAAAACAAGGCTCCAGAAATTGACAGAATACCAACTCAGATGTTTCAACAAACTGATGCAGCGCTGGAGCTGTTCACTTGTCTACATCAATAAATTTGGAACACAGCTACCTGGCCAACAGACTGGAAGAGATCCATATTTGTGCCCATTCCAAAGAAAGGCGATCCAATGGAATGTGGAAATTATTGAACAGTATCATGAACATCACACAAGCAAAATTTTGCTAAAGATCATTCAAAAGTGGTTGCAGCAGTACATTGACAGGGAATTGCAGAAGTTAAAGCTGGATTCAGAAGAGGATGTGGAATGAGGGATATCATTGCTGATGTCAGATGGATCTTGGCTGAAAGCAGAGAATACCAGAAAGATGTTTACCTGTTTTTTATGGACTATGCAAAGGCATTTGACTGTGTGGATCATGAAAAATTATGGATAACATTGCGAAGAATGGGAATTCCAGAACACTTAATTCTGCTCATGAGGAACCTGTAAATAGACCAGGAGGCAGTCGTTCCAACAGAACAAGGGGATATTGTGTGTTTTAAAGTCAGGAAAGGTGTGCGTCAGGGTTGTATTCTTTCACCATACTTACTCGATTCATATGCTGAGGAAATAATCCAAGAAGCTGGACTATATGAAGAAGAATGGGACATCAGGATTAGAGGAAGACTCATTAGCAACCTGCAATATGCAGGTGACACAACCTCGTTTGCAGAAAGTGAAGAGGACTTGAAGCACTTACTGATGAAGATCAGACTACAGCCTTCAGTATGGATTGCACTTTAATGTAAAGAAAATAAAAATCTTCACAACTGGACCAACAAGCAACATCATGATAAATGGAGAAAAGACTGAAGTTGTCAAGGATTTCATTTTACTTGGATCCACAATCAACCCCATGGAAGCAGCAGTCAAGAAATCAGACAATGCATTGCATTGGGTAAATCTGCTGCATAAGACCTCTTTAAAGTGTTGAAAAGCAAAGATGTCACTTTGAGGACTAAGGTGCACCTGACTCAAGCCATATTTCCAATAGCCTCATATGCATTCAAAAGCTGAATAATGAATAAGGAAGACTGAAAAATTGACACCTTTGAATTATGGTGTTGACGAAGAATATTGAATTTACCGTGGACTGCCAGAAGAAAGAATAAATCTGTCTTGGAAGAAGTACAGCTGGAATGCTACTTAGAAGCAAGGATAGCGAAACTTCGTCTCATGTCCTTTGGACATATTATCAGAAGGGACCAGTCCCTGGAGAAGGACTTCATGCTTAGTAAAATAGAGGGTCAGCAAAAAAGAGGAAGACCCTTGTCTTAGTTATCTAGTGCTACTATAACAGAAATACCACAAGTGAATGGCTTTAACCAAGAGAAATTTATTCTCTGACAGTCTAGTAGGCTAAATTCAGGGCACCAGCTCCAGGGGAAGGCTTTCTGTCTCTGTTGGCTCTGGAGGAAGGTCCTTGTCATCAATCTTCCCCTGGCCAAGGAGCTTCTTAGAACAGAGACCCCGGGTCCAAAGGACGTGCTATGCTCCCGGTGCTTCTTTCTTGGTGGTATGAGGTCCCCATGTCTCTCTGCTCGCTTCTCTTACATATCTCAAGAGACTGGCTTAAAACTGCAATCTAATCTTGTAGATTGAGTCCTGCCTCATTACCATAACTCACTAATCCCACCTCATTAACATCATAGAGACAGGATTTACAACACAGGAAAATCACATCAGATGACAAAATGGTGGACAATCACACAATACTGGGAATCATGACCTAGCCAAACTGAAACACATATTTTTGGGGGACACAATTCAACCCATGATAACCCTCAACGAGATGGACTGAAACAGTGGCTGCAACAATGGGCTGAAACACAGCAAAGACTATGAGGAAAGCGCAGGACTGGGCAGTGTTTCATTCTGTTGTACATAGGGTCACTATGAGTTGGAACCAACTGGACAGCACCTAACAACAACAAAGAGTTCTTTATATATTCTGGATACTAGCCCCTTATCACATATATGATTTGTAAATCTTTTTCCCATTCCGAGGGCTGTCTTTTCACTTTCTTGATAATGTCCCTTGATGTACAAAAGTTATTAATTTTGATGACGTGCAATTTATCTTTTTTTTGGTTTCTTGTACTTTTGGTATCATATTTAAGAAAACATTGCCTAATCCAAAGTCAAGAAGACTTACATCTATGTCTTCTTCTAAGAGTTCTATAGTTTTAGCATTTATGTTTAGGTCTTTGATCTATTTTGAGTTAATATTTGTATACAGTGTGAGGTAGAGGTCCAACTTCATTCTTTTGCATGTAGCTATCCAGTTGTCCCAGCACCATTTGTTAAAAAGACTATTCTTTTCCCATTCTCTTGCTGGTCTTGGCACCCTTGTCAAAAATCAGTTGGTCATAAACACACGGATTTATTTCTGCACTCTCAATTGTAGTCCACTGATTCAATTCCATTGATTTATATGTTTATCCTTATGTCAATACCACACAGCCTTGATTACTGTAGTTCTGTAGTAAGTTTTTATCTCTTTGGTCTTTTAAATCTGTAATAGTTCTCTTTTTCTTCTTATTTCCTTTCTTTTTTCTTTACATGCATTTGTTGAAGAAAATGGGCCATTTGTCCTGTAAACTTTTCACATTCTGGATTTGGCAGATTGCATCCTTGGGATGTTATTTAACATGTTTCTTTATCTCTGTATTTCTAATATTTAGATTGAGACGCTTGATTGGGCTCAGGTATAATTTTCATAGGGGGTGTACTGTATTTCCCATTACATCATATCAGGACACACATAATGTCTGCTTTCTCCACTGTAGTGAGCTAACGTCATATTCTTTCTGCCTGAGCCATCCATTATAAAGTTCTCCATTAACCTTATACCTCTTGGTTTTAGCAGACATTGGGTTACAATAGCCTTGATCCAGTATTTCATCAGGAAGTGCAAAATAATGATTTTCTAACTCTATATTTTCTTTTTCATTTATTACTGTGACTCTTCTGTAAAGCAGAACTTTCCCTCATCAATTTTCTTACTTTTAAATTTAGTCTGTGTAGGAAAAGCAGGATAAAAGCTTATTTATTTCCCTTTATTTACCAGCTTTCAGAATGAGTTGTTCCCTAGCATCCTCCAACAGTAACTAATGAGGATATTTTAGTATCATTTTGATTTCTTGAATTTTCATTTATTTGTTTTTGAAGTATGATTTATTATTTATGTATGCATGAAGTTAATTTTAAGTCAGGTTTATTGACATAGAGCAATTTACACTCTGTAAGTGTACAGTTTGATGAGTTCTGAAAGATATATATACCACCACCACATTCAAGATATAAAAAAAAGACCCATTGTCATCGAGTGGATTCCACTCATTGAGACCCTATAGGACAGAGTAGAACTGCCCTATAACATTTCCAAGGAGCGGCTGGTGGATTTGAACTGCCGAACTTTTGGTTAGCTGCTGAGCTCTTAACCGCTATGTCACCAGGGCTCCATTCAAGACAGGGAACATCCCTATCACCCTAAAAAGTTCCCTCATGACCCTTTGCAGTCAATCCCGTTCCCCAGCCTGTACCTCTGGCAACCACTGAACTAATTTCTGTTCCGATAGTTTTACCTTTTCCAAAATGATACATAAATGACATCATATAGTGTACTGCCATTTCTGTCCTGGTTTCTTTCACTCAGCAAATGTTTTGGGGATTCATCCATGGTTTTGAGTATATCAGTAGTCTGTTCCTTTTTATTGGTGAGTACTATTCCACAATGCCACAATTTGTTTATCCATTCATCAGCTGATAGATATTTGAGTCGCTTCTAGTTTTTTTTTTGCAATTATGAATAAAGCTGCTATACACATCTGCAAACAGGTCTTTGTGTGGACATGTATTTTAATTTCCCTTGGGTAATATCTAGGAGTAAGTTGCTGGGTCATATGATAGCTGTAGATTTAACTATAAGAAACTGCCAAAATGTTTTCCAAAGTGGCTGTCTATTATTCTTTTTTAAAGTTTCAATTATTCCATCATTTGTCCAGGGGAGCCTTCAAATAGGTGCCTGTCCTTTTGACAGGACATCAGTAGTCTTCACTAGCTTTTGTGGCTCTTTTTATCTTAGGGTATAGTCCCACAAGGATGTACAGACAAAATACCATGTGTTTCAATTTGGTAGGGTTTTGTTGTTGTTGTTTTGTTTTTTCAATTTAGTTTTGATGTTTACAGATTGTTTTGCTTTTGTTACTTTGAGGGAGTCTTTTATAGGGTTACTATGAGTCAGAATCGACTCAACAGCAACAGGTTTGGTTTAGTTTGGTTCAAGTAGCACCTGTCATGTTTCAAGCTGGCATCTGTCCTTTTGATAGGGCTCCAGTCCTCTTCACTAGCTTCCTTGCTTTCAGGCAAGTCAGGATGTTCCAGGCACATCGTGTCCATTTCCTGCCTCAGGCTCAAAATGCTGCTTTTCCAAGGAACCCTTGTAGCGGGAAATGGTACTTAGATACCACAGCCTGGACAGTAGGGGTGTTTATTATCACAGACTGTCATTATTTACGGGTCTTTTCAGGTGGACAGACTTAGGAAATTCATATTTTTTAGAAAGAGAAAAATAGCTCATCAACTCATAGATTAATTACAGGGTTTCTATTTAACTTCTTTAGTTTCTTATTTGCATCTTTTCCTTATGCTGACATACTTGTTTCTTAATGACACTTAAAATAATTATCTACTTGCTCTATTATAGTTTCAAAAAAGTGACATCAATATTATAACTTAATAAGTCTGTACAGTTTAAGATTTCTTTGAGGCTCTTTTTATCTTAGGATATATTCCCACTAGGAATACCCTGTGTTTCAATTTGTTTGTTTTTCATCAATTTGATTATAGTTTTAATTTTTAGGGATTTTTTTTCTCTTTAATATGCATTTGTGTTTTAATTATTGTCATGGATTGAATTATGTCCCCCCAAAAATGTGTGTATCAATATGGCTGGGCCATGATTCCCAGTATTGTGTGACTGTCCTCCATTTTGTGATTGTAATTTTATGTTAAAAAGGATTAGGGTGAGATTGTAACACCCTTACTAAGGTCACATCCCTGATCCAATGTAAAGGGAGTTGCCCTGAGGTGTGGCCTGTACCACCTTTTATCTCTCAAGAGACAAAGAAAAGGGAAGCAAGCAGAGAGGGGGGACCTGGTACCACCAAGAAAGCAGTACCAGGAGCAAAGCATGTCCTTGGACCCAGGGTACCTGCACAGAGAAGCTCCTAGTCCAGGGGAAGACTAATGACAAGGACCTTCCTCCAGAGCTGACAAAGAGAGAAAGCCTTCCTCTGGAGCTGACGCCCTGAATTTGGACTGCTAGCCTACTAGACTGTGAGAAAATAAATTTCTCTTTGTTAAAGCCATCCATTTGTGGTATTTCTGTTATAGCAGCACTAGATGACTAAGACAATCATATAAACATTTACATCATTCCAAAGTAAAAATTATAGAACAAGGTATGTTCATAAAGGTCTAGCTCCCAGTCCCTATCTTTTCCTCCATTCTTTCCCTCCCCAATAAATAACCATTTTTATTAGCTTTTGGTTTATCTGTCTTAGTTATCTAGTGCTGCTGTAACAGAAATACCACAAGTGGCTTTAACAAACAAATTTATTCTCTTATAGATTCAGGGTGCCAGCTTTAGATGAAAGCTCTCTCTGTCAGCTCTGGGGGAAGATCCTTGTTATCAATCTTCCCCTGACTAGGAGCTTCTCTAGCAGGGACCGTGCTTTCAAAGGATACATTCAGCTCCTGGGGCTACTTTCTTGGTGGTATGAGTTTCCTCTCCTCTCTGCTCAATTCTCTTTCATATTCAAAAGAGATTGACTCAAAATACAACCTCATTCTGTAGACTGAGTCCTGTCTCATTCACACAACTGCCTCTAATCCTGCCTCATTAACATCATAGAAGTTAGGATTTACAACAAGTAGGATAATCACATCAGATCACAAAATGGTGGACAACCACAGGACACTGGGAATCATGGCCTAGCCAAGCTGACACATGCCTCTGGGAGACACAATTCAATCCATAATACCTTCCAGTGTTTATTTTTTTAAATAGAAGCATGCTTTTTTTTTCATATTTCCTCTTTTTGTCTATAAAAGATATACTACACATATTCTTTTCCACCCTACTTTTTAAAAGCTTTTTATTTTAAAACAACACCAAACAAAGGTATAGCCGAATAGATTATTTTAAGTCAAATATTCCCTTGTAACTACCACTAGGTAGAGAAATAGAACCCTGCCAGCCGCCCTAGAAACCCCTCCAGGTGCCCATCCCAATCACAATCCCCCTAAAAAGTAACCACCATCCTGATTGTTATGGCAATTGCCTTGTTGCATTTCTTTATGGCTTTATCACCCAAGTATGTATCCCCAGACATTATAGCTTAGTTTTTCAGCTGTGTCCATTCTTTACATTTGATATATCTTTCAAGTATCATTTAATTTACAGATCTCCCCCTGCATCCCACTCTCTTTCTTACAATTCATTTATTGAAGAACTCAGGCTGTTTGTCCTATAGAGTGTCCCACAGTCTAGATTTAGCTGTCTGCACACTCAAAGTGTGGTTCTACATGTTCCTCTGTCCTTTCTATTTCTGTACATTGGCAGCTGGATGCAGCAGCTAGATTGGACATAAGCTCAAACCCTTTGCCAAGACTATTGGTTCTTTCCACAGGTGGCATATAATGTCTTGTTTTCACCCTTTTTTGATGTTAGCAGCCACTGATGCTTAATGCCTAGACCCATTAATTCGTTACCCATTGCCACTGAGTCGATTCTGAGTCATAGCTACCCTATAGGATAGAGTAGAACTCCCCCATAGAGTTTCCAACGAGCAGCTGGTAGATTCGAACTGCTGACCTTTTGGTTAGCAGACCAATGCTTAACCAGTGTGTCATCAGGGCTCCATTAATTTGTTGAGGGTTGCTAAATGCGATACTCTAACTCACCTGACTTTCTGATCGAGCCTTTTCCCATGAAGCATGTAGAAGCACTATCAGGCCAGCAGCCTTGCCAAGATGTCTGATATGAATGAATATTGTGCTCTCTTACTTCTGTCCTCTCTATGAAATTGGAAAGGCTCCAGGCCTGTGGGATTTGGTTTTCAAATGCTTGCTTCTCAAAGAGGACATGCTTATACCTATGTAACCTACAGCCACCTGAAGGATTTTATTGTTAAACCCTGGGCCCCACTCCTGGGTCCAAGGACCAAACACATGGAAGAGGTAGTTTGCTTCTGGCAGGCACATGTCTGTAATCAGTGTCAGCACACCTGGGAAGCCTGGTGCCCACACTGCACCCCTAAGGCACCTACCAAGCTGGAGATTGACTTAAGATCAAAATTTAATCTTGTAGATCTCATCAACATAAGTGCTGCTAGTCAGTCTCATTAACATCATAGTGATAGGACTTACAACACATAGGAAAATCACATCAGATGACGAAATGGTGGACAATCACAAAACTGGGAATCATGGCCTAACCAAACGGATACACATATTTTTGGGGGACACAATTTAATCCACGACAACCTCAAACTATAAAACTTCTAGGAGAAAATCTCTGAGGTTGGCAAAATGTTCTTAGATATGACACCATTTAAAAAAAAAATGAGAGAGGAACAACAGGATTAGTTAGGATAACGTTACTTTTTTTTGTCCCAGTATTATTTTTTAGGGTTATCTATTTATGGCAAATGATGTGGCTCTTCCATTTATGATAGTGATATAAAGTTTCCTTTTTAAATAAATGTGTTCAAGTTTCTAAAATGTGAGTGATCCTAAGGGAAAATGTGCAGGTAAGATAGATTCTGAACGTGGACTGCCCGGGTTCAGATTCTTCCACTTACTAGCTGAGTGACCTTGGCCAAGGTGAGGAATCTCTCCTTGTCTCAGCCTCCTCATGGGTAAAATGAGCCTTATACTAAATTCTGACCTCTAAGTTATGTGAGGATTTACTGAGTTTCTATAATACGTAGGGAGCTTAGAACGTGAGTTGGAATATCGTACGCATGATCTCAGAACTTCCTTTTATTATTATGCTTTTTCTTCTCTTTTGATTATTCCCTTCATTGCTATTGTTTTTTGGTGCAAACAGTTAACATGCTCAGCTGCTAACAGAAAGGTTGGCAGTTCGAGTCCACCTAAAGGTACCTCAGAAGAAAAGCCTGGTGATTTACCACCAAAAAAAATCAGCCATAAAATACCCTATGGAGCACAGTTCAACTCTGACACACATGGGGCCTCCATGAGTCAGAGTCAACTCAGTGGCAACTGTTTTGGGTTATTTTTGTGCCATCAATAGACATCTGTGAGGAAAACACTTGATTGTGAAATTAAAAAAGAAAGAAACGCAGTGTAGAACTAGTCACATGGGACCCCTGAATACGCTAAACAGCTCCTGATTCAAAAGCTACTGATGTCATTCTAAAGGACTCCAACTTCTAACCCCCAACCTCTGACAGTCCACACTGGGGCTGAAAAAAGAAAAACATAGTGCTGAAACTATTGGACATCTGAGAAAAGAACAACATAGCGAACAAAGTGAATCCAGGCAGGCTTCTCTGGAGCAACAGGGTTGTTATTTTTTTTTTTTAAAAAAAAAAGGAGTGAGGTGAAAGTCAGTAATTGGAGAGTCTTTAGCACGACAGCTCTGTGGATGGACACCTCTGCAGAGGGGTTATCCCATCTATGCATCAAAGAGCACCACCAAGAAAATAACTATTTGAGTTCACAAGGATATGGAGCAACTGAAGCTCCCATATGTTGATGGTGGGCTTGTAAATTGGCAGAATCATTTTGGAAGACTGTTTGGCAATTTCTAATAAAGTTAAACATCCACCTACCCTATGATGCAGCAATTCTACTACTTGGTATTTAACCTAGAAAAATCAAGATACATGTCCACGAAAAGAATGAACAAGAAGGTGCATTACTATATTCGTAGTATGAATAATATGCAGTTCCAAAAACTGAAACACTCCAAATGTCCATCAATAGAAGAATGGATATACAAACTGTGGTATAATCATACAATGGAATACTACTCATCAATAAAAAGGAACTGACTGATGAGCCATACTTACCACCCATCTGCCAGTTTGTCCTACTGTGGTGGCTTGTGTGATGCTATGATGCTGGAATCTATGTCACTGGTATTTCAAATACCAGCATGGTCGCCCATGGTGGACAGGTTTCAAGAGAGCTTCCAGACACAGGCAGACTAGGAAGAAAGGCCTGGCGATCTACTTCCAAAAGTTACTCTATGGGTCATAACAGAATATTGTCCAACACAGGGCTGGAAGATGAACCCTCTAGGTTGGAAGGCGCTTAAAATACACAGTGCCCTCAACAATGGACTCAGACACACCAACGATCATGAAGATGGTGCAGGACTGGGTGACGTTTCGTTCTGCTGTACATGGGGTTGCCATGAGTCAGAGCTGACTCGATAGCAACTAACAATAACAGTGATCCATGCAACAACATGGGTGAATCTCAAAAATATTATTTTGTGCAAAAGAGGCCAGACACAAGGCAGCGCAGACAGTATAATTCCTCTGTTTGATGTTCAAGAACAGGCAAAACTAACCTATGGTGAAGAAATCAGAACAGTTGTTGTCTGGAGTAGGTGATGGGGGTAGTAATTGACTGGAAAGGAGACCAGGGGACTTTCTGGGGTGATGGAAGTGTTCTGTCTCTTGACTGGAGTGGTGCGCACATGGGTACACACAACTGTCAAAAGCCATCAAACTGAACGCTTAAATCTGTGCATTTTAAGTAAATTATACTCCAATTTTAAAAATAGAAAACAGCTAATTGGAAACGGCAAGCTGGTGATAAAGGCTCCATCCTGGCTCCTGTTTCACCAATTAGGCAGAACACTGGAAGGAGAGCCAGCCCAGTACTGTTCAGAATTCACATTTAATGGGAGTCCCTGGGCACTGCAGCCCAGCGGGACCTCTCCAAAGGCCCTCCCTCACACTCCTCCACCATGCACACTTATGCCCTCTGCACACAGCAAATAAGCCCCCTTCACCTTCTCAGACACAAAAACCATAGGGTCCACCGGCAGCACTACCCAAGACCCACCTTGCAGATATGTCAAAATGAACCGGCCCACTTTTATTATTTTAATGTGCGAAGTTGTGTTTGTTTGTTTTTTAATTATTGTGGTAAAACATACGCAACATAAAAAGTGCTGCTTCAACCACTGTTAAGTGTACAATTTGTTGGTTATTAATTATATTCACAATATTATGCAACCATTATCACTATTTCCAAGACTTTCATCACCTCTAATAGAAACTCTGTACCCATTAAGCAATAACTTCTCATTCTCCATCCCCCAAAATCTTGGTAACTACTAATCTATTTTCTGTCTCTATTTATTTGCCTATATTGGCTATAACTATATAAAAGGGAGTCCTGCTGGCGCAGTGGTTAAGCACTCAGCTGCTAATGAAAGGTTGGTGGTTTGAGCCCACCAGCTGCTCTGCGGGAGAAAGATGTGGCAGTCTGCTTCCATAAAAATTACAGCACTGGAAATGCTATGGGGCAGTTCTCTGTCCTAGGGTTGTAACAACTCCACAACAACAGGTTTGTGTTTTTTTGGTTTCTGCCTTATATAAGTGGAATCATACATTTGCTCTTTTGTGTCTGGCTTATTTTCACTCAGTATGTTTTGAAGGTTCATCCATGTCGTAGCATGTATCAGAACTTCATTTCTCTTCATGGCTGAGTAACATTCCATTTATGGATATACCACATTTTGTTTAACCATTTATCTGTTGAAGGACACTTGGGTTGTTTCTGTCTTTAGGCTATTGTGAATAATGCTGCAATGAACACTAGTGAATAAGTATCTGTTTAAGTTCATACTTTCAATTCTTTTGGGTATATACCTAGCAGTAAAATTGCTGGGCCATATGGTAATCCTATGTTTAATTTTTTGAGGAATGGCTATACCATTTTACATTCCCGCCAGCAACAGACAAGGGTTCAAATTTCTCCATGTCTTCACCAACACTTGTTATTTTAATTCTTTGTTTTAAACTATAGCCATACTACTGGGTTTGAAGTGGTATCTCACTGTAGTTTTGATTTGCATTTCCCTAATGACTAATGATGTTGAGCATCTTTTCATGTGCTTAATGGACATTTATATATCTTCCTGGAGAATGTCTATTCAAGTCCTCTGCTCATTTTTTAATTGCAGTAAGCTGTAGAGCAGGGACTGGGCCACTCTCTTAATCACCAGGCTGCACTGCCAAGTGAATACCTGCCTCTGTGGAAGGGATGCCCATCCCCCAGCGGCCAAGAACTCAAGGGCTGTTCCTTGTTATAAACCCAGACACTTACAACTTTTTTTTTCCCCTTCTTGAGAAACATTAGGGCAGCGAGTCCCAATCTAAGTTTCCTAATAGCCCAGAGACTCTAAAAGGCTATTGTTGTGACATCCTCTAAAACATGACATAAATAAAACTAACTGTAACAGGATAAAGATTGTTTGGTTTGCGGTTTTGATGTGTCTTGTTTTGTTTTTAAATGAAAGTTAACAAAAACAACAACAGAGCTATACTGGGAAAGGCAGAAATCGGAATCAAGATGTTTTCCCTGACTTAGTCGGAAACCTCAGTTTCCCTACTACCCATTAACTAGGAAAGAGTTTGGAGCTGGGTGTCCTGGCTCCAAACCCGTAGTTCCTTAGCTTCAGGAAAGGAGGCTTCAGTCCCTATGTACTGACTCTGTACATATTCACTGACCCTGCCCAGAGGAGTCCACAGTACATATCCACAGACCCTGCCCAGAGGAGTCCACAGTACATATCCACAGACTCTGTCCAGAGGAGTCCACAGCGCATTTCCACAGACCCTGCCCAAAGGAGTCCACAGTACATATTTACAGACTCTGTCCAGAGGAGTCCACAGTACGTATCCAAGATCCTGTCCACAGGAGTCCACAGTAGCTATCAGCTCAGTCAAGGAAGCTTCTCCAGTAGACAGTGCAGCACACTGAAGGGCCAAAGGGAATTTATTCCAGGAGTGCAAGGACAGTTCAATATTAGGAAATTTCTTGATATAATTCAACATAATAATATATCCTAGGAGATCCATAAATGCTGCATAAGCATTTGACAAAATGCTTTTCCTGATAAAAATCCTCATTAAAATAGGAATAGATTCAAAGCTTAAGGGACACTGAGCTTCTGTTAAGGGTAACGGTATAATGTGGGAACAGATAAGGGTGATGGTTGAACAACATGATGAACATAATTGTCACTGAACTGTACATGTGAAGACTATTGAAATACATATTTACCACAATCAAAAAAAAAAAAAGGAATTGACAGTTAATTCTCTAATAAAAGCATATAAATCTCAGATAAAATCTAGCATTTTGCTAAGAGGATATTTAAATGGCCACAAACATACAAAAAGGTGCTAAACTTCCTTAGTCATAAGAAAAGTGAAAGTTAAATCCACAATTAAATACCACTATACACACACAGGAGCCCTGGTGGTGCAGTGGTTGAAAGATATGGCTGCTAAAAGGTTGGCAGTTCGAATCTACCAGCTGCCCCTTGGAAACCCTCTGGGGCAGTTCTACTCTGTCCTGTAGGGTTGCTATGAGTCTGAATCAAGTCCTTGGCAATGGGTTTGGGTTTTTTTTTTTTGGTTTATACACACACAAGGAGTCCTGGTGGTACAGTGGTTAAAGCGCTAGACTGCTAACTTAAAGGTCGGCAGTTCAAAACCACCAGCGGTTCAGCAGGAGAAAGATGTGGCAGTCTGCTTCTGTAAAGATTTACAGCTTTGGAAACCATATAGTGTCACTATGAGTTGGGATCAACTCGAAGGCAGTGGGTTTGGGTATACACACACAAGCTGCACTGAAGGCAGTGGTGAAAAACAAGGTTCCAGGAACTGATGGAATACCAACTGAGATGTTTCAACAAACGTATGCAACACTGGAAGCGCTCATTCATCTGTGCCAAGAAATTTGGAAGACAGCTACCTACCTGGCCAGCCAACTGGAAAAGATCCATATCTGTGCTCATTCCAAGAAAGGTGATGTGGAAATTATTAAACAATATCATTAATATCACATGCAAGTAAAATTTTGCTGAAGGTAATTCAAAAATGATTGCAACAGCAGGGAATTGCCAGAAGTAAAAGCCAGATTCAGGAGAGGACGTGCATGGAATGAAGGATATCACTGCTGATGTCAGAGAATACCAGAAAGACGTTTACCTGTGTTTTATTGACTACACAAAGACATTCGACTGTGTGGATCATAACAAATTATGGATAACGTTGAGAAGAATGGGAATTTCAGAACACTTGACTGTGCTCATGAGAAACCTGTACATAGACCAAGAGGCAGTCGTCCGAACAGAACAAGGGGATACTGCATGGTCTGAAATCAGGAAAGGTGTGCATCAAGGTTATATACTTATTCCATCTGTATGCTGAGCAAATAATCTGATTCCTCTCCTAGGCATACACCCAAGAGAAATGTGAATATACGGGTACCAAAAGCCAGGTGCTACAATGTTTACGGCAGCATTATTTATAATATCTAAAAATTGGGAACAATCCAAATGTCCATCAACAGGAGAATAGATAAATAAATTCCACAAATGTAATGTTGAGCCAAGCAAGCCAGATACAAAAGAATACACGTATATAAAGCTCAAAAACAGACAAAACCGTCTGTGACATTCGAAATGAGAACAGTGACTACCTCTGGGAAGTAGGGTGAGGTAGTGACTGGTTGGAGAATGACCTGGGTTTCTGGGTGCTGGTAATATTGTATTTCCAGACCTGGAATGTGTTCATTTTGTGATAATTCATCAAGTTATATGCTTACAATTTATTCACTCTTCTGCATGTGTGCTATACTTCAGTTTTTATTAAAGCAATCCCAATAAAAACACCAACATGTGTATGTGTGTGTTTAATTAGACAATGGATTTTAAAGTTCTAACGGAAAAATAAATAAGCAAGGATAGCCTAGAAGAACTCTACAAAGAATAAGAGGAACAGCCCTCCTCTATATAAAGACATATTTTTAAAATATTGTAAACCTTAATAAGCAAAACAGTGGAAATATGAATGGACATGAATAGACAGAGAAACCAACGGAAAAATGTAGCAAGTTCTGAAATGGACCCAAATGCATATGGAAAAAAATCTTATGATAAAGCAGCTTCTCAATTCAGCAGGAAAAGATAGCTATCTGGGGGAAAAAAAAAAAAAGGTTGGATCTATACTTCACAGCATACATCAGGACAAATTCCAAATGGACAAAAATTTGATTATAAAATAACAGAAGAAGACACAGGTGATGTCCTGTAATTTAAAATACAGAAGGCCTTTACCTAGGAGTCAAAATGCAGAAGCCATAAATGAGAAGATTGATATATTTGATTGCATAAAAACTAAAACTTCTGCATACAAAACAAAAATCAACCAAAAAAAAAAAAAAAACCACCAAGTTGAATGCAACTTGTATCAAAGGCAAAAGGCTAATCTTCCTTATATATAAACAGCTCCTAGAAATAAAAAAGAAGCCAACAATCCATTTTTTAAATAAGCAAAGGATATGAGGAAGACAGTCACAGAAAAAGAAATAAAAGTGGCCTTTAAACATATTATGAGTTAAAAACTCTTCACAACAAATTTAAATTAAGACTATATTGAGTCACTATTTTACATTTATCAGATTGGAAAAAATCCAGTGATCTGACAACTTATGTGTTGGCGAAGACGTGGGAAAACAGTAACTTCTCATCCAAAGCTGGTGGAGGTGCAAACTGGTACTAGCCTTATGAAAGGCAAGTTGGTAATATCTCTCAAAATTACAAATGCAGATACCTAGTAATCCCATTTCTGGGAATTCATCCTACACATATGCTACGTACCTATAAAATGCCAATGTACAAGGTTAGTTATTGTAGCAGTGCCTGTAGGAACAGAAGATTAAAAATAATCCAAATGTTCACCACACACTAGTATAGCACAATATATTCAGTTAAACAGCAAGGCACAGAACAGTGTAAATTCTATTTTGTAAACCGTATTCAGCAGAAGTGTATCCTTTTATATCAAAAAGGAAGGAAAATATACTGAGTTTCTGTTACCCATGAAAACCAAACTCACTGCCATCGAGTCAATTCCAAGAGATATTGGTGATGGTTGCATAACATGGTAAATGTAATTAATATTATTAAATTGTACACTTACACTTAAAGATGTTAAGATGGCAATTTTTTGGTTATATATATATTTTTAATAACCAGTTGCTGTTAAGTTGACTCTGACTTATGGCAATCCCATGTGTGCCAGAGTAGAACTATGCTCCATAGGATTTTCAGTGGTTGATTTTTTGGATGTAAATCGCCAGGCCTTTCTTCCAAGGTGTCTCTGGGTGAACTTGAACCTCTGACCTACCACAATAAAAATTTTAAAGGACTATATATTTGTATATGCTTGTATCTGCATAAGAGATTCTAAGAGGAGACCCAAAAAAACTAAAAAATAAAACTCCTTGGTCGGGGGAGTGGGGAGATAGGGTCATTATGGAACAAGAATGGGAAGAAAACTTCTCACTACAGTCCTTTTTTTACATGATGTTTAATCCAGGAGAATGATTATCTAATAAAAAGATTAAATAGTAAAAGAGAGGGGCTGACGTTCATGAGCTCTGAACCTTGATCAAGAACCACAGGATTGACCTCAGCGCCTGTTCCCACAAAACCTCTGTCATCTGTAATCAAATAACATTAAATATTTATGAGGAGTTTTATTGCCTTGTAATAGCTCACTGACATTTGCCAGAAATGTCTTACATCAAAATTGTGGCGGCAAGATACAGATATACCGTGATATAAAAAGAGCTGGTAACTCGCTTAACCTCCCTAGAACCTCAGTTTTGTCTCTGGCAAAGATAAGAAAACAAACATCACAGAATTGTTGTGAAGTGCAGGTGTGTGAACACTTCAGGTACACAGCAGCACAAAGCAAGCTCTGCTGACAGCAGCTGCTTGACAGCCACACCTCAACTACAGTGAATTTCCGAACTGAGCTTCTGTGCATGCAGAAGTGCCTAAGAATCACCTGGAAAAGATGTTAAAACACAGGCTCCCAAGCTCCACCCTCAGAAATGCGATTCTGCAGGCCCGGGCCCATAAATTTGCATTTTCAACTAAGTGCTTCTCCCCGGTGGAGCCGCTGTTGCTGATTTAAAGACCACATTTGAAGGGCACTGGTCTGGAACAGTGGGAGAAAGATGTGGCAGTCTGCTTTCATAAAGATTTACAGTGTTGGAAACCCTATGGGGCAGTTCTACTCTGTCCTATAGTGTCGTTATGAGTCGGAATCAACTTGACAGCAGTGGGTTTCGTTTTGGTTGGTCCACGGAGTCCCTAGATGGTGCAAAAGGTTAATGTGCTCACCAAAACATTGGAAATTTGAGTCCACCCAGAGGTGCCTCGGAAGAAAGGCCTGGCAACCTGCTTCCAAAAAATCAGCCATTGAAAACGCTATGGAGCACAGTTCTACTCTGGTACACATGGGGTCGCCATGAGTCTGAGTTGACTCAAAGGCAACAGGTTTGGTTTTTTGCTCTAGCACAGGGCTCCTCAAACTGTGATGTGCACCCGAATCATCTGGGGATCTTGTTAAAATACAAGCATATCACAGGTCCGTAGTGGAGCCTGGAATTCTGCATTTCTAACAAGCTCCCAGGTGTTACAGATGCTACTGGTCTGTAAAGACACTTTTGAGTACCACAGCTCTGGAATATTCAACCCTGTTCCATTTACAGACAAGGAAACCATGCTTTGGAAAAAAAATAAATGACTTGCCCAAGGCCACTTGGATAGTAAGGGCAGGACTGGGTGAGGCCACATGCAGTGTGGTCAGCATTCCACAGCACTGCCGCCCCCCTCCCGCCCCCCTCCCCAAACCTACGCAATGAACCTGCCTGAGCCAATAAGTGATACCAGCCCATTAGGAAATGACCCAGAAATTTTACTAAATCATCAACTGCCCTCTGCTCTTCTAAGCAGGGCTTCGAACTCGTTCAGTCATGGCCCATGAAGCAAAACCAGGGTAGACTCGAATTTTTACAATTTGGGTAATGTGGAACGGTAACCAGAATGAGAAAAATTACAGGTTGAAGCCCTGAAATGGGAAACTCGGAAAGGGAGTGAGCCCTTTTAGGAGCCTGATGGAAGAGACTGGATTATTGGCAGAACTGTGGAGAGTGACGGACATTCAAAGCAACGCAGTAGGCCACCATCTTTGAGCTAGGCAGCGCTGTTTCTGGCTCAAAATCTGACAGGCAAGACATTTGGTTGCTGCTGGTGGGAATGTAAAATGGTGCAACCACTATGGAAAATGACATGACACCTCCTTAAAAAGCTAGAAATAGAAATACCATACTATCCAGCAATCCTACTCCTAGGAATACACCCTAGAAAAATAAGAGCCATCACACGAATAGACATATGCATACCCATGTTCACTGCAACATTACTCACAATGGCAAAAAGATGGACACAATCTAAGTGCCAATCAACAGATGAATGGATCAACAAATTATGATATATACACATAATGGAATACTATGCAATGATAAAGAACAATGATGAATCCCCAAAATATCTCACAACATGGATGAATCTAGAGGGCATTATACTCAGTAAAATAAGTCAATCACAACAGAACAGAAATTGTATGAGACCACTATTTTTTGTTGTTGTAGTTTAAGTGAAAGTTTACATTTCAAGTTAGTCTCTTATACAAAAATTTATACATACATTGTTATGTGACCCTAATTGCTCTCCCTATACTGTGACAGCACACTCCTCCTTTCCACCCCTGATTTCCCATGTCCATTCAACCAGCTCCTAACCCTCTCTGCCTTGTCATCTTACTTCTGGACAGAAGCTGCCCACTTAGTCTCATGTATCTGCTTGAGCTAAGAAGCACACTTTTCATGAGTATCATTTTATGTCCCACAGTCCAGTTCAATCTTTGTCTGAAGAGTTGGCCTCAGAAATTGTTTAAGTTCTGGGCTGATAATCTGGGGGCCATGCTTTCCGGGGTTCCTCCAGTCTCAGTCAGACCATTAAGTCTGGTCTTTTTACTAGGATTTGAGTTCTGCACCCCACCTTTCTCCTGCTCCATTAGGGACTCTCTGTTGTGTTCCCTGTCAGGGTGGTTATTGGTGGTAGCTGGGCACCATCTAGTTCCTCTGGAGACCACTATTATAAAAACTCAAGGAAAACTTTACACACAGAATAAAACAATCTTTGATGGTTACAAGGGAGGGGAGGTGTGATCATTAAGGTTATGTGTCAACTTGGCTGGGCCATGGTTCTCAGTAGTTTGGCAGTTATGATGTAGCTTGGCAGTCGTATAATGATGTAATCACTTCCAAGATGAGATCTGATATAGTGTGATCACCTCCATAATGGGATCTGCTGTGAGTAGCCAATCAGTTGAAACGGAGTTTCCTTGGGGAAATGGCCTGCATCCAATATAGGTGGACTTTCTGGCAAGACTTGTGGGCTTTTGCTCACTCTGGATCCTGCAGCTGGCTCCTGTTCATCTGACCTTCGGTTCTTGGTACTTGAGCTAGCATCTTACCTACCAATCTTGAGATTTATCAGCCTCCGCAGCCTGTGAGCCAGAGGCATGTTGTCTGACCTGCTGATCTTGGGCTCGCCAGCCCCTGCAGCTACATGAGTAAGGAGAAGGCTCCAGTCTGACCCATGGACTTAGGGCTTTCCAGCCTCTACAACTGTATGAGCCATTTCCTTGATAAAAATCTCTCTCTCTCTCTGTCTCTCTCTCTCTCTCTCTCTCTCTCTATATATATATATATATATAAGAGAGAGAGAGAGAGAGAGACAGAGAGAGAGAGGCTTCACTGGTTTTGCTTCTTGAGAGAACCCAGCCTAAAACAGGAGAGATGAAGAGAAAAAAAGAAAGAGAGAGAGATTTGGTTGCTATATAACATGTATGCTGCCCTATGTTTTCTAAGAGGGAGATTAAGTTTCTAGCAGGGCTTCGACTCATAGTTTTTCCCATTCCAGTTACTGTTCCGGTTCACCTAAATTATAAAAGTTCCGGTCTGTTCTAGTTTCGCTTCCTCAGTCATGATTAAACCAGCTATGACTGAACTGGAAAGAATCTGTTCAAAGCCCGGCTTCTAAGAGATAAACCACTTACCAGGGAGCTTAGTTCAAACCACCAGTCTGTTCTTTAAAAAAAAAAAAGGACTTTTGACAAAATTCTTTCCTTAGCTGAGACACCTTCCATTCTGGTAACTCACACCTTTGGCAGGTCTGTCTATGGAAACCTGAAGAAGACACCCAGCACTTCTCAACAAGCATAGTCCCATTACAAGTAAAGGAGGGTGGGGAAGGAAGCAGAGCTGGGGGTAGGAAAGCCAGTCTTTGGGACTGCTGAGGAATCTCCTGATACATGGCTCCTTCAAGACCCACAAAATGCAATGTCCACATTTTTTCAACTCCATAACCCTGACCCCCCCAAAAAAAATCTATCAGATTACAGATTTATTTGTGTTAAGCATCTTCTTTTAAGGGTGCATTGTCTCTGGTAGGGTTAGGAGCAGCCAATCTTTCACACTATAGTGTGAATTATTCTAACAGAAAAAATAAAAAACCAAAACCAAATCCACTGCTGCTGAGTCGATTCCGACTCAGATCGACCTTCTAGGAGAGAGTAGAACTGTCCCATAGGATTTCCAAGGCTGTAATCTTTAGAGAAGCAGACTGCCACATCTTTCTCCTGCAGAGTGGCTGGTGGGTTTGAACTACCAACATGTAGGTTAGCAGCCAAGCACTTCAACCACTGCACCACAGGGCTCCTTACACAGAGAGAAGGGAGTAGAAATTTAGGAAACAAAGGTTTCTGAAGTAATTAAGGCAGAGGAGGCCTTAACACAATGATGAAAGCTTATCTGGGGCACAGCTGCTGGTAAACCCAGGCCACCTTAGCCTCTGCAACACGTTCACCAGTGGTCCTCTTCCCCCAACCCAGGGCCACCAGACTGTCAGTGGTTTGTGGGCCTGGCTCTGCCATTGACTTGCTGCGTGACTTGAGTAAATCACACAGTTTTAGAGACTTTCAGAGCTGGAGGGAAGAACCCTCAAGGATCACCTGGTACATTTGATGTAATTGATGAACCAGTACTGATACATGATTATTACTAGCTAAAGCCCATAGTTTACACCAGGTTCACTCTTTGTCTTGTACAGTTCTATCAGCTTCAGGAGGCTCTGAAATATTTTCGTTGTTGTTGATTTGTTGTTGTTTTTTTTAATTTTTAAGGTTTTAATAGACTTTTCAGAGCAGTTTTAGATTTTCAGGAAAACTGTGCAGAAAGCACAGAGAGTTCTTATACACATCTTGTACCCCCTGCACATTGTTTTCCCTAGTAACATCTTGCATTCCTGTGGTACATTTGTTAAAACTGATGAACCAGTAGTGATATATTATCAATGGCTAAAGTCCACAGGTCCCATTAGGGTCACTCTTTGTGTTGTGCAGTTCCATGAAGTCTCAGGAGGCTCTGAAGCATTTTTACACAGCACCACAAAGTCACCTACCTGGAGGTAAGGAGGGTCAGCTTTTGCAACCCCGATTTAGTCAATGGCCATCCTGGTGGAAGGGGGGTGGTGGTGGTGTAACCTCCCAAGTATCTTCCACAAAATGGTTCCTGGCACTCAAGGCAGATCTTAAAAAAAGACACAGGGTCTACTGTTCCCACCCCACAGAAGCTAGGAAAGGCGGGGGGGCTCCAACCCTTCCTCCTAATTCTGCGAGCCTCTCAGAGAAAGACAGGTAAGAATATGAACTCATTTTTTTTTTTTTTTTCCATTTTCAGAGGAACCTTGGAATCTGCACTGAGAATAAAATCCTAACTGCTCCCCAGGGCTGCTTATGGCTGTGAGGTAGCCAGCTCACTTCCTCCACCCACCTCGCCCACTGTTCCCTGCAGGGTTGCCAGTCAGGCCAGTCCTCCTACTCTTTGAACACATCAGGCTGACTCCTCCTTAAGGGCTTTGCCTGTTGCCTCTTCCAGGAACCTTCCACTCAGATTTTTCCCTGACTGGCTCCTTCTTATCTACTCAAGCATCACCTCCACAGAGAGGCCATCCCTGACCACCATCCCTGAAGCAGCCCTCCCAGTCCCTCCTGGTCACCCACCCCCACCCCCAGTGTCTGCATAGCACTTGCCACTCTCTGATGTTACTTAAGTTCCTTCACTTGTGTGTTGTCTGTCTCCCTATGAGAAGGCCTCCCTGGGGCAGAGCCTGGTACTGGTCTCAGCGCTGTGTCATAGTGGTACTGGCTCTGGGACTTCTGGTGAATGACGTCCCAGCGAATGGATTGGGCATTTGAGCCAAACACTGAACAGCCAACAGAGAAAAAACTAGGGAACAGGTCAGTTAGACACTTGGCCTCCCAGGAGCCGGAAGAAAAGAGGGCACAAGGCCAGAATGGGAAAGGAGAGAATCCACTAAGGATTACCTTGGCTATTTGATTCCTTTCTCCCCTCCCAGCTCCCTCTCTCCACTCCTACCCTTCAACTGGGAGTCAGAGTTAGCATGAACCTTGGGGTGATGGGTCACGCTTTGGAAGGACGCAAAAATCTCAAAACAGTGGGGGCATCTGGCTTTCAGTTCTAGCTTCAGCTCTGAGCCTCCCTCCTCACTGGTACCTGAGAGGCTCCCTGGTCATACCCGCCTCACCGGTGCTGGGAGCGGTGCTAGGGTCATCGTCGCTCAGACACACACCTCTGCATACTTAAACCAAACCAGGGCCGGATAAATTCCTCCCCTTGGAATTCCCCCCCGCCCCTCACTCAGCCTCCTGTTGGGACGCTCGGGTCCCAGGATAGTTTCTCACGCAGCAGCACTGCGTCTGGGTGCCTGTAAGGTCCCGCGAACATGAGCCGGCATTTCCTGCGTGCCAGTCACGCACGTGTTCGTTCGATCTACACAATGACACCGACTGATCACCATTAACCCACATTTTGTGGTATCATTGTCTCCATTTTACAAATAGGAGACCAAGGCTGAGAGAGGTTAGGTCTCTTAGGACGCACAGCCAGCGAGCAGTGGCATCCGGATTCGAACCCCCACCCTTTGACGCTGTCATCTCATTTGCTGAAATGGTTTATCGACGTCTCATTTAATACGGCAGCCCTGAGAGGAAGCTATTCCTCCCTTCATTACACGGACAAGGGAGCCGCCCTTCGAACCAGGTCCGCCCGCCGCGCTGCATCCGGAACCCTTGATCCAGGCGCGCAGACCCGCCAGGGGCCCCCTCCGCGCCCGCTTGTGCGCCCCCAACCCCTCTGGCAGGCGCAGGGCCACAACCTAAGGCCGGGCAAACGCCTCCCACGTACAAGACCCCCTCCAGGCTCTGACCCCCCCACCCCAAGTCGCCGCCGCGCCGCGGCTCCCGCACCCGGGCTGCACCTAACCCTCGCTCTCGCCGAGCACGTTCCTTCCTTCCAAGTGCCTCTGCAACCTCAAATTTCTCCAGCTCCTCCCGGGCACGGGCTCGGTGTCCCAGATGCTGAAACTGAGGCTCCAGGAGGCGCGAGGCTGCGCGCGGGCGCACAGCGAGCCCCAGAAGCCTCCCAGGGCAAGAGAGCGCCAAGAGCTGAGGTCGCTCCACCAGGCACACGCTGGGAGAGTCTTCCCGAGTCTCACCTGGGGATCCCGGGGCCCGGGCGGGTGGAGGGCTGTGGCCTGCGGCGGTCTGCACTCTCCCGGTCCTTGCCCTTTGCCTCCTCCCTCCCTCTGTTGGGATCAAGGGGCCCAAAGCCGGGTTCTCACTAGGGTACCAGACCCGGGATGCGCTGGAGGCGCCTGGATTCCCACATCCTATTCTAATCGCAGGCAATCCCAGGAATGCAGGGTTGGTTTAACATTCGAAAATCAGTCAATGTAATTCACCATGTTAACAAACTAAAAAAGAAAAACCATATGATCATCTCAGTGGGCGCTAAAAAGCCTTTGACAAAATCCAACATCCGTTTCGGATAAAAATTCTCAGCAAATTTGGAATAGAAGGGAACTTCCTAAACCTGATAAAGGGCAGTTACAAAAAAAACTTACAGCTAAATGGTGAAAGACTAAGCTCTAGAAAAGGACATCATGTTTCATAAAGTGGAGGGTCAGTGAAAACGTGGGAAACCCTCCATCAGGTGGACTGACACGGTGACTACAATGATGGGCTCAAACATACCAAGGACTGAGAATGGCACAGAACCAGGTGACGTTTTGTTCTGTTATACATAAGGTCGCCATGAGCTGGAGCTGCCTGGATGGCAACTAATGACAAATGGTGAAGGACTGAATACTTTTCCCCAAGATCAGGAACAAGACAGGGGTGTCCACTCACACTACAGCTATTCAACATTATACTGGACACCCTAGACAGTAATCAGACATGAAAAAAAGAAAGAAAAAAAAAAAGCCATGCAAATCGAAAAGAAAGAAGTAAAACTGTCTTTACTCCCAGATGACATGAACATCTATGGACTAGCCTAAGGTTTCCACAAAAATACTATAGAGCTTATAAATACTATAACTAAATACTATACCCATTAAACCAAACCAAACCTGTTGTCAATGAGTCGGTTCCAACTCATAGCTACCCTACAGGACAGAGTAGAACTGCCCCATTGGGTTTCCAAGGAGCAGCAGATGGATTCAAACTACTGACATTTTGGTTAACAGCCTAACCCTTAACCACTGTGTTTATAAAATTACTATAACAAGTTCAGTAAGGTTTCAGGATACACGACCAACATACAAAAATCAACTGTATGCTATATATTAGCACCAAAAATTGGACACAATCCAAATGTCCATTAGCAGGTGAATGGATAAACAATGGTATATTCATACAATATAGTACTGCTCAGCAATAAAAAGAATGAACTATTGATACAGCAACATGGAAGAATTGCAAAATAATTACAATGCTGAATGAAAGAAACCAGACCATAAAAAGAGAGAAAGAGTGTACCTACTGCACGGTTTCATTTATACAAAAATCTCTAGAAAATCTAAAATAATCTATAGTAACAGAAAGCAGAGCAGTGGCTGTTTGGGGATGGGGGTGCAGGACACAATAAGCTGTTTTGTTGTTGTTAATCAGATATAAAGGGACACTTGGATTTGAAGGGAAAGAGGCGGGTCCTCCCTTGGCTTTTTTCAGCCTCCCAAGGGGTCTCAGAACAGCCTCCTCACCCTATCCCCATGGGACAGAATGGTCTTCCCTGCTCAAGGGACAAGGCCCTCATGGGCCTCAATCCAGGATCACCAGGGGGTCAGACCCCCACCCCTGCAGCCCCCATCCCCTCCAGGATGACTAACCGACCTCTGTACCTGCTGTTCTCAGTGAGCAGAATGCCCTTTCCCCTTCACCTACCAGCCTAATTCCTGCTCCAAGAGGCCTTGCCAGCCCACTCCCCTACCCTGCACACACATAGCAGGAGCCCCCTGCCCCCCGCCTCACACACACACTCAGCCTTTCTTGAATGTGACTCTTGAGTCAAAGGAGGGCAGGAGCCATGTTTGCTTCAGCTGCCCCACTTCCAAGCAGAAAGCTGCCCCCTCTCTGCTCCCCAGGACCCTGGTGTCTCATCTTTACTTAACCTGGTCACACTGTCCTGAGCACCTACTTAATGTCTCAGCTCCTTGAAGTCTGGGACTTTGCCTGACTTCCTCATTCCTTTTTTTTTTTTTTTTGCCTCATTTCAAAAAACTTATTTTCATTATCCTTAACTCATACGGTCGCTATGAGTCAGAATTGACTCGACGACACACAACAACAGAAACTCAGTACCCCTTATTAAGCAATATCCCCCCACTCCCCCCTCACGCCTCCCAACTCCTTGATTCCAGTCTAGACTTGGCACAGATGATCAACTGCCAGGGACTTGGGCTGACCCAGTCCTTTTTTTACTAATTCAGGAATGTCCCTAGTGGAGAACAATGGGGAAAACGGAATTCTTGGTGAACAGAGAGGCTCTGTTTCAGATTTTTCTGCATGAGGAAGACGGAGTGTGGGGACTTGGGCAGGCACACCCAGGGTGCCAGAAAAGCTGGTTTTGGTTTCCAGCTCCCCTTAGTGATTTGGGAACTAGAGAGAGCAAATAGTTGCCTTTCTCTAGGCCTCACTTTGCCTATCTGACAAATAGAGCCTGGGAAACTCCTTCTCCTCAAGTCAGGTGGCAGGGGGGTGGTATAGGAGAGAGAGTTCCACACTGTGGAGAGCATCTCAGGCACCCAAGGCTCATTCGCCTGCAAAGGGTTTGCTCCTAGGTTTGGCCTCACACTTGTTGACTTTGGGTTCAAGTCTTGCTCTTCCAAAGATACCAGCTGGGCCACCCTTGCCTCTCTCAGGCCCTGCCTACAGGCAGTCCTGTTCTGCTCCTTATCCTGCGGCTAGCTTGTGACACCTCCCAGAAGCAATGGGGACCTGTGCTTCCAAGCAACAATCACAAGAATCAGTAATATATCACTCATCAGTAGTTTCTCAGCTCTCTCCCTTGCTAGAGCTTAAGCCCCACTGGATTCCCGGCACCTAGCTCAGCACTTGGCATGAGGGGGGCTGGGGTGACTTTTTTTGAACAGCTAACCAGAGAATGAGAAGCAGCCTCCCTGTCCCCAAGCCACTTGGAAAGTGAAGGTCTGGGGGAGTCACCACCCTCCTGGCCAGGCCCCATCCCCTCCTCCTGACACATCGCTCACAGTTGACTCAGGCAGGACCTGCCTGGGTTACACCACTACCCACCATCCTGCCATGCTCACTTTATATGAGAACATGACTTTTTTTTTGACAGAATCACAAAGTCTCCACATCACAGTTTTTAAAATTCTATTCCACATGCATTTTTTATGTGGTAAAAATATATATAATAAAATATTTGCCATTTCAACATTTTTGATGTGTACAATTTGGTGACATTAATTACTTTCATCATGTTATACAATCATCACCACTATTTATTTTGAAAGTTTTTCATCACTTTAACAGAAATTTAGTGTCCCTTAAGCAGAAAACTCTCTTTCCTCTCCCTTCCTGCCCCTAATAACCACTTGTAAATTTTGGTCTCTGTACATTCACCTGAGAAAGATGTGGCAGTTTGCTTCCATGAAGATTCATAGCCTTGGAAACACATGGGGCAATTCTACTTTGTCCTACAGGGTTGCTATGAGTTGGAACTGACTCAATGGCAGTAGGTGGTGGTACATTTACCTATTCTAGGTATTTCATTTTGTGAGAACATACAACATTTGTCCTTTTGTGACTGACCTATTTCACTCAGCATGTTTTCAAGGGTCATCCATGTTCAGGACTTCATTTTCCTTTATGGCTGAGTAATATTCCATTGTGTGTATATACACCATATTTTGTTTATTCATTCGTCTGTTGACAGGCATTTAGTTTGTTTCTACCTTTTTGTTATTGTGAATAGTACTGCAGTGAACACTGGTGTACAGTTTTCTGTTTGTCTTCCTGCTTTCAAGTCTTTTGGGTCTCTACCTAGGAGTGGAATTGCTGGGTCATATGGTCATTCTAGATATAACTTTTTGAGAAACTGCCACAAGCATTTTTGACTAGAGAGTCTCCTATGTGCTGGGGCTTGGCACACAAAGATGAAATCCTAAGAATCCAGCCTGCAGGAGCTGACCCTGATGGGAGGCCGGATCACAGTACAGAGTGGTGAGAGCAAGAAATGGGGTGGGCACAAGGTCCCTCCACACAGGATGCACAGGGGCAGGCTTCCAGAACCTAAAGAAGCTCTTACTACCATTCACACAAATGATGAGAAACAAACTAAATGTCCCCCAAGAGGGGACTCCTCCCCTCATCCCTTCCACTGACCACCCAAAGGAATCTGCGAGAAGAAAGGGAATCTAAAACTCAGGGTAGCTTAACTCTTCCCAAGGAGTGGAGGATGATGATCCCCTCAAGATGGTACCCAGGCTGGGCATGGCGTCGGGCCCACAACTTGAGCTTCCAGAGTATTTTTTACCAGAGTCTGTGGCCTGCAGGATGCTGGACTCAGCCACCTCTACTCAACAAGCCAGAGTGAGTGGGCAGCCCCAGGTTCTACCAGCTCCCAGCCTCCTTCCTCCTCACCCAGCCCCCAAGCCTTTCCCAGCACAGGCAGACCTGCAGGCTGAAGGACCTTGGGCCGCCATCCTCTTCCCTGCAGTTCCCTGTCATGGTCCTATTTCTGGCTTCACTGTACTTTCTTCTAGAGCTATATCTCACATGTGCACTTCCACCAGCCTCCGTCTACCATTCCAGAGTGCCTAGGCTTAAACAAGCATCTCTCTCTCTTTTATTTTTTAATCCAAGTGGTAGTATACCATACATGCTTGCAGTGGCTTGAACAGTAACCCCCCAAGTTCATGTTCACCAAGGACCTCAGAATGTGACCTTATTTGGAAACAGGGTTATTGCAGAGTGGGCCGTAATCCAATGACTGGTGTCCTTATGAGAGACACAGAGGGAAGAAGGCCACGTGAAAACAGAGGCAGAGATTGGAATGATGTAGCTACAAGCCAAGGAACACCAAGGATTGCTCGGAGCCACCAGAAATTAGGAAGAAGCAAGGAGGGATTCTTCCTTCAGGCTTTCAGAGGGAGCACGGCCCTGCTGACATCTTGATTTCAGACTTCTAGTCTCCAGAACTGTGAGAGAATAAATTTCTGTGGTTTTAGGCCATTAATGACAGCCCTAAAAAACTAATACAATGCTGTTTTTCACTTTGCTTTCCTCACTCAATCTACCTTGAAGACTGTGACACTGCCTCATTTTTTTATCAGCTGCAAAGTATTCTACTGTGTACAGATGGACCATAATTTATTTAATCTGTCTCCTGTTGATGGGCATTTAGGCCATTTCCGATCTTTAACTTCTACAAACAATGCTGCAGTGATAGTTGTCTTGGATATCTAGTGCTGCTATAAAAGAAATACCACAAGTGGATGGCTTCAACAGAGAGAAATTTATTCCCTCACAGATTATAGGAGGCCAGAAGTCCAAATTCAGGGTGCCAGCTCTAGGGGGAAGCTTTCTCTCTCCGTCGGTTCTGGGGGAAGGTTCTCGTCATCAATCTTTCCCCGGTCTACGAGATTCTCAGTGCAGGAGCCCTGGGTCCAAATGACATGCTCTGCTCCCGGAGCTGCTTTCTTGGTGGCATGAGGTTCCCATGTCTCGCTGCTTGCTTCTTTCTTCTACATTTCAAAAGAGATTGATTTACAAGAGACTGATTTACAACACAACCTAATCTTGTAGATTGAGTCCTGCCTCATTAACATAACTGCCACTAATCCTACCTCATTAACATCACAGAGGTAGGATTTACAACACATAAGAAAATCACATCAGATGACAAAATGGTGGACAATTACACAATACTGGGAATCATGGACTAGCCAAGTTGACACATTTTCGAGGGAGGACACAATTCAATCCATAACAATGGTCTTTGTGCTCACCTGCAAGTTTTTATGTAAAAACAGAATTCCTGGGTAGAATAACAGGTACATTCAGTACATTTAAATGTTTGAAAGCTATTGCCAAAGGGCCCTCAGAGGAGATGGGAACAATTTAAACTCATACAAACAATGTATGAGAGTTTTTCATTGGATTGTTTGCTTTCGTCTTTATTGGTTATTTTTCATGCTTCAAATCAATGCAAATTTGTTGTCACGAGTGAAACAATACAAAACTGTGCAAAAAACAAAGCCCTGGGCCTGGTCAGTGGTAAGCTATTATTACTACATGCATGACACACATGTACCTATTCAGACAATAAAAGCTCTGCCCTCATTGCAACTGGACACACATACTTTTGGCAGGGCTAGGGGAGGTATGGAGGGTGCCCACTGGCTCCAGTGTCTGAGGCAGATGTGGGAACAGCATTTCAGAGAGCCCACTGCGCAGATGGAGTCACCTCAGCCGGGGAGGCAGATCGAAGCAGGGGACACCGACTTGGCCCCAATCTGCCCCTCAGACTCCCAGTTTGCAGCAGCTCACTGCCTCTCCCTGGTTCTCCACCACAGCCTATCCTGAGCAGGGTCCCCTCTGTGCCCCTGGGGATACCCTGGCCACCTCCTCCGCCAGTCTTGGTCAGTGTGGACAAATTCCTTTCCTCCTGATGTCAGCAAACACAAGGTTAGACTCTTCCTCAGAAAATGTTACTAAGAAACTAGAGAGGAAACAAAGCTAAGAAATTAAAATGTAGCCACCTGGAAACAGAAGGCTTCCAAGCCCTAGAGTCTTTATTCTGATATGAATCAGGATCTAGACCAGACTGGTGGCCTCCCAAAGCCTCTTACTCATCCCCTCCTCATCTCCACCCCATTTGCCTTGGCAGGATACCCTCCTTTCCAGAACCTGCTTCCTCTGGCCTTGAGCTGAGCTTAAAAAGCAGCATCACCCCTACCCCTACCTCTGAGCAGATCTGCTTGATCTCTTGGGGAGGAGAGTTGACCCCAGAGAGTCCCCCTTTAGTCTTTGGCCCTGCCAGTAGTTCTCCCAGAGGGACAGCACTATTTACCAGGCAGGGTTCTTGTGAGGATTACAGACACAGTCAGTTATGCTAACTAAAACGAATGTGAGCTCCGTAGGAGCAGGACTTTGTTTTGTTCTTGGCTCCATCTCCTGTGCCTGGCCCACAGTAAATGCTCATAGAGGTTTGTTGAATTAATACGCACAGGCATTCCCTAGAAGGACACACAAGAACCTGGCATCAGTGATTATCTTTGAATAGATGGAAAAGGAGCCCTAGGGAACAGGATAGGGAGATAAGCCAATCTGTATATTTTGATTTTTTTTTTTTACCATGTGCATATATTAACTATTTTACATTAAAAACACAATACCAGGTGGAACAATCCAAGTGACCATCAACAGATGAATGGATAAACAAAGTGAGGTATACCCACGTAATGGAATATTATTCTGCCATTAAGAGAAATTAAGTTTCAACATGGATAAACCATGAAAGCATTATGCCGAGTGAAATAAGTCAGACACAAAATGACAAAAATAGCATGATCCCACTTATATGAAATATAGGGAAATGCACACAGACCAAAGTTTATTAGTGGTTACCAGGGGCTGAGGGAAGAGGGGAATGGAGAGTTACTGCTTAAGGGGTACTGAGTTTCTGCTTGGGGTGATGAAAAACTTTTGGAAATAGATAATGGTGATGGTTGCACAACATGGTGAATGTAGTTAATGTCACTGAATGGTACACTTAAAATGGTTAAAATGACAAATTTCATTATATATATTTTACCACAATAAAATTTAAAAATGAATCACAACACCATTTACATTTTTGCTGTTGATGTAAGGTGCTGTCAAGTCAGTTCTGATTCATAGCAACCCTATGTACAATAGAATGAAACACTGCCTGGTCCAGCGCCATCCTTACAATCGTTGCTGTGTCTGAACCCACTGTTGCAGTCACTGTGTCAATCCATCTTGTCAAGGGTCTTCCTCTTTTTCGCTGACCCTCTATTTTACCAAGCATGATGTCCTTCTCCAGGGACTGGTCCCTCCTGGTAACGTCCCTAGTATATGAGATGAAGTCTTGCCATCCTCGCTTCCAAGGAGCATTGTGACTGTACTTCTTCCAAGACAGATTTGTACATTCTTCTGACAGTCCATCGTATATTCAATATTCTTCACCAACACCATAATTCAAAGGCATCAATTCTTCTTAGGTCTTCCTTGTTCAGCTTTCGCATGCATATGAGGCAATTGAAAATACCATGGCTTGGGTCAGGCACACCTTAGTCCCATTTACATTAGCACCAAAAAAAAAAAAAATACTGAGGTAGAAATCTAACAAAATCTGTACAGGATCAGTATGTGGAAACTACAAAACTCTAATAAAATAAATCAAAGAAGATCTAAATAAATGGAGAGATATTCTATGTTCAAGAATCGGAAGGTGTCATGGATTGAATTGTGTCCCCCAACGATGTGTGTATCAGTTTGACTGGGCCATGAATCCTGGTATTGTGTGATTGTCCACCATTTTGTCATCTGATGTGATTTTCCTATGTGTTGTAAATCCTGCCTCTATGATGTTAACAAGGGGAAACGGGCAGTTGTTGTGTTGATGAGTCAGGACTCAATCTACAGGATTGGATTGTGTCTTGAGCCAGTTTCTTTTGGGATATAAAAGAGAGACGTGAGAGGAGAGACAATAGGACCTCATACCACCAAGAAAGCAGAGCCAGGAGTACAGTGCATCCTTTGGACCCAGGGTTCCTACGCAGAGAAGCTCCTAGTCTAGGGGAAGATTAATGAGAAGGACCTTCCTCCAGAGCCAACAGAGAGAGAAAGCCTTCCCCTGGAGCTGATGCCCTGAATTTGGACTTTTAGCCTATTTTACTGTAAGGAAATAAATTTCTCTTTGTTAAAGCCATCCACTTTTGGTATTTCTGTTATAGTAGCACTAGATAACTAAGACAGAAAGCTTGCTATTAAGATGCCAGTTCTTCCCAACTTGATCTATAGATTCAAAGCAATCTCAACCAAATTCCCAGCAAGTTATTTTGTGGATATTGACAAACTGATTCTAAAGTTTATATGGAAAGGCAAAAGACCCAGAAAAGCCAACACAATACTGAAGAACAAAGTCAAGGGACTGACACTACCGATACTATCCAACTTTAACACTGACACTACCTGTCTTAAAAAGCACATAGCAATCAACACAGTGTAGTACTGGTGAAAGAATACACACATAAACCAATGGAATAGAATAGGGAGCCCAGAAATAGACCTACACAAATACAGTCACTTCACCTTTGACAGTGGAGCAAAGGCAACTCAGTGGAGAAACGGTAGCCTTCTCAACAAATAATGCTGAACAATTGAACTTGCATTTGCAAAAAAAAAAGAGCCCTGGTGGCACAGTGGTTAAGCGCTCAGCTGCTGAAAGATTGGCAGTTTGAACCCACTAGCTGCTGCTCTGCGGGAGAAAGACATGACAGTCTGCTTCCATAAAGAATACAGCCTTGAAAACCCTATGGGGCAGTTCTACTCTGTCCGATAGGGTCACTAGGAGTCGCATTTGACTCATTGGCAGTGGGTTCATGCCAAAAAAAAAAAAGGACTCTAGACACAGACCTTACACCTTTCACAAAAATTAACTCAAAATGGAGCTTAGACCTAAATGTACAACGTAAAACTATAAAACTTCTTTAAGATAACATAGGAGAAAATCTAGGTAATGTTGGATTTGGTGGTGATGAGTTTTTAGATACAACACCAAAAGCACAATCCATGAAAGAAAAAATTGGTAAGTTGGAGTTTATTAAAATTAAAAACTTCTGCTATGCAAAACACATTGCTAAGAAAATGAAGAGACAAGCCGTAGACTGGAAGAAAATATTTACAAAACACATATCTGATAAACGACTTGATCCAAAATATACAAGAACTCAAAAATAAGAAAAAAAAAAAAAATCCAATTACAAAAGGAGCAAAGGATGTAAACAGACATCTCACCAAAGAAGATATACACATAACAAATAGCACATGAAAAAATGCTCAATAGCGTATGTCATTAGGGAATTGCAAATTAAAACAACAATGAGGTACTATTACACACCTATTAGAAAGGCTAAAATCCAAAACACTGACAACACCAAATGCTAGCAAGGACCACAGATCAACAGGAACTCTCATTCATTGCTAGTGGGAATGCAAAACGGTAAAGCCACTTTGGAGGACAGTCTGGAAGTTTCTTACAAAGTTAAACACAGGCTTACCATATGATCCAGCAATCATGTTCTTAGATATCTACTCAATTGAGTTGAAACTTATGCCCACACAAAAACCTGCACATGAATGTTTATAGCAGCTTTATTCATAATCGCCAAAACTGGAAGCAATCAAGATGTCCTTGATTGAATAAACAAACTGTGGTACATCTGTACAATGGAGTATTATTCAGTGATAAAAAGAAATGAGCTATCAAGTCATGAAAAGACATGGAGGAACCTTAAATACATATACCTACGTGAAAGAAGCCAGTCTTAAAAGGGTACATACTGAATGATTTCAACTATATAACATTTTGGAAAAGGCAAAACTATTAACACAGTAAAAGGATCAGTAGTTGCTAGGGGTTCAGAGGGAGACAGAGAGAGGGATGAATAGGTGGAGCACAGGATATTTTTAGGGCAGTGAAACTATTTTGCATGATACTGTAACGACATTATTCATTTACCAAACCCATAGGACTGTACAACACAGAGTGAAGCCTAATGTAAACTATGGCCTTTAGTTAATAACGATGCATTGAAAGTGGTTCATCAATTGTAACATGAATACAAGATGTTAATAATAAGGGCAACTGTGTGCCACGGGGTGGGGGGGTGGAGGAGGTGGGCTGGGTATAGGGCACTGTGTACTATCTGCTTAATTTTTCTATAAATCCAAAACTGTATTTAAAAAAAAAGTCTATTAATTATTTTTTTTTAAAGGAAATCTTTAAAAAGTATTTTAAAATTTAATTTCTGGGTAAATCCTATGGGCTTTGCTGGCAGACAGCCGAGGGTCCAAGCCCCAGATCTGCCTCGGGAACACCCCGAATGAGTCTTGGTTTCCACCTCTGGGGTCAACAGTCATGCTTATGGGGTTGGGTTAAGGATTCCAGAACCCTGTCACTGCAGTGTGACAGTCAAAACTTATGTTGCCTACATGATATCCATGCCCTGGGCCAGGAGTGACCGTCTCCTGGTTCTCAGGAGGTGGTAGGGGGTGTGTTGGGGAGGGACCAGGAGTCACCTTCTCCAGAGATGTGGCCCAAAGAAGGATTCCTGGCTGGGGGAAAAACCACAGGAAGTTGTAGTGTCAGCTGGCCTAGCCAGTCCCCTGGGCTCTGTGCAATCAACAGCTTCACTGGGACTTGGGACAGCCCCTCCAACAGGGCAAGAGGGAGGACTATGTAAACTGCGACCTAGCCTTGGTGAGGTGGGAAGGAGCCTGGAGAGCCAGGAAGCCAGAAGCAGCAAGGAGAAAGCACGTGGCCCCTTTAAGATCTTGCTTAGAAATCTCCTCAGCCAGATGTCCAAGTTCATCACTTCTACCTTCCACCAAACATTTGAACATAGTTCAGACAAGTTCTTTGCCACTACATAAAAAGCACTACCCTTCCTCCATTGTCCAAACACGTATTCATTTTCGTTTAAAGCCTCACCAGAAGCACATTTAATGTCCACATTTCTAGCAACATTATGTTGCTGGTGCCACATGTATTCTCTAAGGTGAAAGAAACTTTCTATAGCTCTCTTCACTTCCTTCTGAGCCCTCACCAGAATTGCCTTTGACATCCAGAATTCTATCAACAGTCTTTTCAAGGCAATCTAGGCTTTTACTGCTAGGCACCTTAAAACTCTTCCAGCCTCCACCCATTACCCATTTCCAAAATCACTTGCATTTGTTAAAGCAGCATCCTCACTTCTCAGTACCAAATTTTTAGTTATCTAGTGCTGCTATAACAGAGATACCACAAGTGGACGGCTTTAACAAACAGAAACGTATTTTCTCACAGTTTAGGAGGCTAGAATTCCAATGTCTGCCAAATCACTGGGAATCACAGCCTAGCCAAGTTGACACATAACATTAACCATCACACTGCCCCTTAGCGGAAGTGACTTTTCTGCCAGGGGCTTTCCGTTGCCTGGAATCCGCCCATCCCTCAGACGCTGGAAACTCCCCCAGCAGCGCCCCCGCCGCCCCTCCACCAAGTTTCCCCTGAACCCCAGCCCCCTCCCATGTGCGCCTAGGTCTGTTGCTCTTTAGGCGGAAACACCTACTCGCAGGCGGAAAGCCGTGGATTCCCCAGCCCTGATACCAATGATAGCTATTTCATATACTCTGCCTCACCCCATCTTCACAAAATCCCTGTGAAGGAGCCACTATTTTTATCCCCAATTACAGCTGAGGAAAAGTGAGGCTCAGAGAAGCATGGTGCCTGGCCCAGAGTCCTCCAGCCAGCATGTGGCAGAGCTGGGATTCAAGCTCGCTCTCAATCACCTCGCCTTCCCGCCTTGCAGCGCAAGGCGAGCGCCCTCCGGTGCGCGCCTCCAAATTGTTGAACTGGTCAGGGGCCTCTCTAGGGCCTCCAACACTGTGCCCCTTCAGGGCCTGGCCTGTGAGAAGGCGGTGACCTGGGAGGGGCTCTCCCGCCGGGAGCTGCAAGACTAATCCCAATCCCTTGGTTCCCCTGACCCAGGCGACCCTAAAACTAGCATTTCAGTAAAGGCCTTACCCTGTGCTGGGCGGCTGCAGAGCCGACTGCCCTAGGCGCCGGAGGCCGCTTAGGGTTGGGCCGCGCGCTGTCCGCTGGCGACCCCCGCCCTGCGCCAAGCTGAGCCGCCCTCCTCTCCGGGGCTCGGTGCTCTCTTTGCAGCTAGCCAGATAGACCGGTTGCGTCTCGGATTATTTTGCGCGGGAGCAGGGGGGCGCGGGGGCGGCAGCGGCGCGGGGATTCTCGAATCAGTTAGGGCCAGGGCGGGCGGCCAAAGAGCTGGGCGGGGAGGGCCGTCCCTGCCTGACCGGGAGCAAGATGTGACCAGAGGGACCATGCAGCCGACATGAACCCAGGCAGATCCGGGAGAACATTCCGGCGCTGCCGCGGCCGACCTGCGGGACCCTCGGCAAGCTAGGAAACTTCCTGCGCCTTGGTTTTTTTAATCTGTAAAATGGGGAGACCAATTCAAACCTTGCCAGAGAGCCGTGAGCGTTAAGTGAGCGTGAACTGGCAGTGCTGGGCTGAAGAGTGGGCAGCGAACAGTGCTGGCTTCCACTGCCTTCTCCCACACAGCCCATCCTTTCCACATGGCTCCTGCACACCTATCCTGCACCTATCCCTCAACGCTCTACCCTTCCCTGCTGGACGAGTTGATGGTGCCTTGCAATTAAGGGTCCAGCCTCACAGGTAACTCCTTTGCGAAGTAACACATTTGGATGTATTAATTCTGGTCTGCTTGTTAAGGTAACACACAAAATAATTCCTTCAGGTAAACAAAGATATGAGCACAGGGATATTTATTATTATTTACAACAGTGATAACTTTGTAGCACTCTGAATTTAAAACATAGGGACTAGTTAGGTAAATTATGGCCCCACCATACAATGGAATACTATATAGCCACTATAGAGGATGATGGCTTCTACCTTTATGCAAAGATTTCCATGCCATACTATATTGAGTGAAAAAAATAAAGCAGTGGGTTTTAAGAAAAACAACGTATAGATGATCCTATAGGACACAGGGCTGTGTGTTTGTACGTACAGACCCTCAATACTCCAAGTGTGGTTTCCTGACCTGAAGTAGGATCATCTGGGAGCTTGTTAGAAATATAGCATCTTGAGCCCCACCTCAGGACTTTGGAATCAGAACTTGATTTTAACAAAATCCTCAAGTGATTTGTGTGTAGGTTGCATTTTGAGAAGCAATAAAGAAGACATTGCCTAGAGAATTGCCCCATAAAAACATGATCACCTGGTGGGGGGAGGGGTTGGGATTTTGTTGTCTTCTTTGTGCTATTCTGAATGACAGGTATTTTTTATAATAAGCATGTATCATAAAAACAATAACCAAAAACCAAACCTGTTGCCGTTGAGTCGATTCTGACTCATAGTGACCCTATAGGACAGAGTAGAACTGCCCCATAGGGTTTCCAAGGAGTGGCTGGTGGATTCGAACTGCCAACCTTTTGGTTAGCAGCCAATCTCTAACCACTCTGCCACCAGGGCTCTGTAACCATAAAAACAATAAAGCTATTAAAAAGCTTGTAAAGAGATTTTAATGACATGAGGAAGTTGGAAGACAAGGAAGCAGGAAAGTGCTGATTCTTGTGGTAGAGGGAAACCTGGTGTGGCTAGAGGGAAGGAGTGTTGAGGGGACTTGTAAGTGATGAAACCAGAGTGGGGTTGAGTCTTGGTGACAGAAGGCCCCGCCTTCCCAAGCTGGAGTGTGTACTTTCTCATGCTGTGATGGGCAGCAGGCAGCCTGGAAAGGTTTAGAGCAGGGGCCCAACCTGACCTGTCTGAATAGCTGTCAGGCAAGTGTACATCTCTTTGGCCTTTCAAACTCATCACCTTGACCTGAACCTTCCTAACTATAGCCAAGTCCCAACCATCTACCTCCCACCCACCTGGAGAGGCTCCAAGAGGGAAGGCCTGGCTGGTTCTCCAGGCATGGTCAGTGGGCCCTTCCTTCAGGGATGTACAGATGGTGCTCTCCTGGCAGCCCGTGGGATGTGCAGCATGTATGTTCCCTTCAGACTACAGCCGAGTTCCCGCTGGACAATTCCCAGCCCCTCTAATCGTATGAGACATGGCTCTCACGCAAAAGTCTGCAGGACAGCCGAAGCCCAGGATCCCCCTGGGATCATCTGGCGCCTGGAGGCCACATTCTCAGACCTCCTTGGAGTCTCACAAGGTCAAAGGGCCAGACTTCCTATTTCAGAAAAGATGCCTCTTCCTCCCAAGGCTGGATCAAGGAAGACCATAGGACAGTACTGCCTTGGGGAAGGGAGGAGCTGGGGCCTCCAGATACATCTTGCAGATCTGCAGAAGGAAGGAGCTGTAAGAAGCCTAATTGTCCTGTGCCCTTATTTTAAAAGGGCAGACTCACCTACTCTGATGGTGCAGCTGGGACCAGAACCCAGGCCTCAACTCCCAGGCCAGGCTTCCTTGTACCAGGCCAGGAAAGAACCTCATCCTCTGCAATTATTGATTTTGAATGCCATCAAAGCCCCTGAGATGGGGTGGAAGGATGGGGGCATTCCAGACCTCCAACACCATCCTCCACCCCCAAAACCTGACTCCCCACAACCTTGAGATCAAGTCAAAATTCTTGCTTGACCTACAAGGTTCTTCAAAATCTGGTCAGCATGGACTTCTGTCATCTCCTACTCTCCCTTTTCCTATACCCAGCCTGGAGGCCTACCTCAACTTCTCACCATTCCCCAAACATGACTCAGCCTTGGCACTTGCTGTTCCTTCCAATTTCTGCCTAATAAATTGTTCTTTATTCTTGAGCATGGAGCTGTTTCCTGAGTGATCATGCAGACTTGGTCAGTGTCTCCTCTCCCTTCACAGTACAAGCCTTTATCAAGAGCAGTGCGGCTCTCTTATGCATCTCTCTTCCTAGTTTCCAGCACCATGGCCAGCCAGTCCAATAAATGTTGACTGAGAAAACCCAAGTTTTCTGCCTTTCTTTTATGGCTAATTCTGGTCCCTTCCCAAAGGCTCTGGAGCCTCACCTTGACATTTCACAGTAATGGGGACCTAAGTGCCAGCTGCTTTTACCTATGTTATCTCGTGTAATTCTGTGGCATGGTATCAACATTTCCGTTTTACAGATGAGGAAACTGAAGCTCAGAGAAGTCCAATGACTATCCACAGCTGGGAAGTAATGCGGCCAGGACTAGAATCCAGTCTGACCAGCCCGAAGCCTGGACTCAGTCTGCTGTGCCACCGTGTGTGGTCTCTCAGTACCATACCATGGCAGAAAGTGTGCCCACAGACTTCCCAGGACTCTCCACTCAGTCCAGGGATCTCTTAAATGTGAACTCTGAGGAAGGTGGCTGAGAGGTGGGATGGGTGGTTCCCAGATTTGATGGCAGTGGGAGGCTGAGGGCCTGGAGACCTTCAGAAGGAGGCCAACCTGACCTGCTGCCCAGCCCTCCATCTGTAGACCAGATAGGGGTCATCCTAACTCCTTGCCTAAGACAAAAAATCCTCTAAAACGTGATGAAGATTTGTATTCCAGTTACAATGGGGCCAGGTAAGAGAAGGCTGCCCAGCTTGTAAAATAGCCCAGGGAAAGCTCCAGGCTTGGAATAGCTCTCCAGAGATGCTTATTAATTGCCAGACACTGTGCATAGTGCTTTACAAACACTACCTCCCTCTTTTCAATACCTCTAAGAAGTTTTATAATGTATCTACAAATGAGCTACTTGAGGCACGATGAAGTTAGTAGGTCATGTAGTTACTGCCTACAAACCCAGGCTAGCCTGCCTTCAAAGGCTACTCTGCTAGACTGCCTCCATCCTCCTTCCTGAACAATCCTCAGAGAAAGCAAGCTCCCCCTCTCCCCAAACCTCCCTCTCATCATTGACCTGGAAGTTAGTCTGGTAATTTTTAGAGTGAGCTGACCCCGTGTGTAACATGAGCTGAGCTACAAAAATGTAAAATGTGCTTGCTCTTTGCCCTAAGCTTTCTTCCTGGATGGAGAATAAATTCCAAAGAGAGGGGGAAAAACCCTGAAAGACCAAAAGTCATTTCCACAGAATTGTCCATAAAAGTCCTACTTATTAATTGCAAAACACCTGGAAGCAATCCAGCTTCACAACAGAGAGACAAAGGCTGCACATCTAGGGTAAGTTTGTTAACAGGGCAGACGCTATGTGGACCTTAAAAATGACAAAATTAATTAGTTTATGTGCATTTGGAATAAATGCAAAGTGTAAAATCCAAAACTTCATTTAAATTTCAGCATACAGTCTCAGTGAGGGAGGCTCATCTATGCCCTTTTTTCATTTCCTTTAATTTTAAATCGATTTTTTTCAAATACAGCTCTATTTTAATAAGTTTCTCTATACATACATTCGCTACTAAAAATTGAAATAGCACATCAATTTTTGATGAGGTAATTCATGCATATGGTAATTCGTGTACATGGTACATTAAGGTCTACAGACCTAAAGCAGTGTATGGTGAGCACCTCCGGTAGCCCATGACAACCACTTAAGAATGTGGGCTTGTCGATTTATGAAACTCAGAAGGGAAAAGAAAGAGATCGTTTGTTTTAAGGTTCTTCAGTTCTGCTCTTCCCTGCAAGGCTGATGAAGGCAAAGGTTATAAAATGAAACCCAGAGCAGAGAATACAAAGCATTTCTCTGAGTCATACTTTAGAGCTTCTTGGCTGGACTGTTTTTCTCATGTCTAGCTCGAGTCCCTCTTGCTATGGTCTTGGTGAGGAAGCCACTGAGTCAGTGTGGAGAGGCTGGGCCACCAGCGACAGAAAAAGTCATGTGAGAAAACAAACTCCCTTCTTACCTGCTCAAGTACCAGGACAGTCTTCTAGGACTGCTGGTGGCTTTAAGGGGCTCCAGAGCACAGAGCAGGTGTCAAATAGCGGGGGCACTGGATGCCAGGCAGGAAGGCTCTGGCTTCCCTCTAGCCTGCTTCCCGTCTGATGGGAGGGCAGGAAAGCTGGCGACTGCAGCTCCACTTCAGGAACTGGAGCAGTGAGGGTGGGGCAGGGCCACGTGGCCCCAGCCTGCCTCCAAGTCCAGAGTAGGAGGCAGCCCCAGCAGAGGCGCAACCAGGGTAAGTATTCTGACCCACCGGGTCGCTAATAACAGGGGTCCCCTGGAGCCCAAGACCTACTCCCAGCCAGGCTGTTTTAAGAAGCTACTCCAGCTCCTCTCCAGAACACATTCAACGTGACAAAAACTCTTCTTACAAAACTTAATAAAAATTGGGTGATGTGGTAGTGACCATGTGTATCTGGGAGACAAAGGTGAGATAACGATCAGATAAGACCTTTCTATGAGATCAGATCACTGTTTGAGGACTGATAAATCACTCAGGTTATAGATGGGACATCAGTTTTGAGTGATAAAATACCTTACCTGAGATTACAGATGGCTACTGAGGTCTAAGCCCAAAGCCTGGGTTTTTCTCACTTGACTCAGGGGTCATCGTGGTGTGACGTGCGGCCTCAAACGCAGCACTGTTGGGTCCTGGGAAGAGCAGAGAGAGGTTCTTTGCCCTCAAGTCCTTCTCCAAAGACAACGGCCATGTTGCCTGGGTCAGAGTTCTGTGCACATTCAGGGGTGGCTCCATCAACTCTACTGAGAGAAGCTGGTCTTTGAAGTTGTTTTCACAGCAAGCTCTCTGATTTTACTTAGATTGTATTTCTGTTTGGAGTACTTGGGGTGGGTCAGCCCCCAAGGGATCCTTTGGCTCCTCCACCACTGGACATTACAAGGGGCAGGGGAAAGATCTGTGTTCAAAGCATCACAATATCCAAGAGGAGAGTTTGCAGTGTTTCCCCAAATGTGAGTACAGAATCCTTTTATTAAAGGGCCCCTATTAACATCTGCTGACATAGTGGTTAAGAGCTACGGCTGCTAGCCAAAAGGTCAGCAATCTGAATCCACCAGGTGCTGCCTGGAAACTCTATGGGGCAGTTCTGCTCTGTCCTACAGGGTCACTGAGTCGGAATCGACTCAACAGTAACGGGTTTGGTTTTATTAACATCTGGAGCCCTGGTGGCACAGTGGTCAAGAGTTCTGGCTGCTAACCAAAAGGTCAGCATTTCGAATCCACCAGCCACTGCTTGGAAACCCTACAGGGCAGTTCTACTCTGTCCTATAGAGTCGCTATGAGTTGGAATTGACTCGACAGCAACGGGTATTTTTTTTTTTTGTTATTAACATCTAGGATTCCACAGCATCTAGTTTAGGAAATGATTGCCCCGTGTCAACATCTGGCACAAGAAATGCTTTTTCATTTAGATTGGCAAAACTGGATTCCCGGTTTGGCCCTCAACTTCCAGCAGGACAATACTGCCCATGCTGGAATGCTCCTGGCTAACTCTCCCACCCCACTGTGTGACCAAGGTAGTGGCTACACTGGCCACACCTTCTACAAGGCCCTGCTAGAGCTCTGCTAAGAGGTTGATTCATACCCATCAGGCAGCTTGTGGGAAGGAAGAGGGCGAGTGACTTGAGACGGGGGTGGAGGTGATGGGGACATAGCAAGCAGGACCTCTCAGAAGCCTGAACAAAGCCCACTGTGCTCTCTCTAGGTCCTCTTGGCTTGGAAAGATGCCCTTTTCTTTCAAAGCCTCACATACAAGGCAGTTCAAGATGGAGGTGGCTCCAGAGATTCACTTCAGTGGCCATATCCCCTCCGAGCTCCTGGATGCTGACTGTACTTCTCAGTGACCTCAACTCCCTGGAGGTTGGTCTTACTCTTCAAATTTTACAGACCGGAAACAGATTGTGCTAAGAGGTTGGTGAGCCCAGATCATCTGACTCCATGTCCAGTGCTCTTTTGAGGATTTCACTCCTACTTTGATTGCTATGTGCCTAACTCACTGTTCTCCTATTAACAGCATCAGCTCCTTAATGGCAAAAGACCTCCCAGCATGTCTTCCTCACAGCACCACGGCCTAATAACCCCAGGAAACTGTAATACTTCTCAACTATCACGTTACACTCTATACACAGGTTTATTCATGACCTGATATTAATAACTTATGAAAACTCCCCAAATGACCTAATCAAAAGCAACTTTTCCATGACTCCCTAAAATTTTGTTTGCAGTCAGAGAGCAGGTTCGGCTGGGTGGGGCCTATAGACTGAAAATTTTGAAGGCCAGGGCTCCGGAAGGCAGTTAAGAGTTGGAGGTAGGGGGAGCTGGGGAGGAAATGCCCCTGGAATTACAAAAAATCTGACTGGGTATCAACAGAGCTGCTGGATATGGCAGTGGTGGTACTGAGCAGCAGCCTTCAGCTACTTCCAGTTAAGCTGCCAAGCTACTCTGTCAGTTTGTTCTAAAACTGGAATTTCCAAACTTGGTTGTTTCCCTCATGATAATTTTTTTGTTTCACTCTGAACAAGAACAATGCTCCTGGGTAATTAATACTCATTTCCCCACCAGCTGTGATCATCATCACCAAATTTTGACATGTCAGGGGTATGCAACCAGTGTTATGAAACAAGCTGTGTGTCTTGTTGAATGGGAAACTCATCTGCTCTGTAAATAACAATGCTCCCCCAAAAAACGTAAGAGATATCAATACAAAAGGAATGCAGTGAAAAATCTCTTCCCACTCTGGTTACTCCCTTAGAGGCACTGATGTTTCCTACTTTTGCGTATCTTTTCTGAGAAATGTTTTATATATATATATATACACACGTATGCAGTATTTATTAAAAAAAAAAAAAAATTGTGACTTATGATGATGCCCAGACATCACCCAGTAGAGGTTCTTAAAGTTACCTGGGGAAGAAACCAAGAATCTGTATTTTGACAAACTCAGGAGATTCTGATGTCCACAGGACTTCAGAACCACTGCTGCAGATTTCCTACCACGTCCAGACCTAAAACTGGCTGTCCATCCCACCTCTTTTCAGTCTTCGGACATTCTGACTGATCTTTTCCTAAAAGTTCCAAGGCTGCGCCTGTTTTGTCCAAGGAAATTGGAGACACAGGCTCTTCTGAAACTCAATGCCAGGCTCTCTGGAAAACTCACTGCAAGCCTCAGAGGGACAGAAACTGCTATGTTCTAAAAACTCTCCTCCATCTTCTGGGTGCAGAGCAGACCTGGGAGTGGATGGCACATACTAGGTCCTCAGTAAATACTTGTCAAATAAACACACTTAGTAACCTGTTCTAGTGCATTAGGTATGTCTCCTGATTTTGGCTTTACAAGGCTTCTAAAGAAGCAGCTTTTGGCCATGCTGGTTTAGAGTGGTGTCATGGACTGAACTGTATCCCCCCAAAATATGTCAAGTTGGCTAGGTCATGATTCCCAGTATTGTATGACTGTCTACCATTCTGTCCTCTGATGTGATTTCCCTGTGTGTTGTAAATTCTATCACTATGATGTAATAAAATGTATTGGTGGCAGTTACACTGATGGGGTCTATAAGATTAGATAGTGTCTTAAGCCAATCTCTTTTGAGATATAAAAGAGAGAAGCAGAGAGACAGGGGGACCTCATACCACCAAGAAAGCAGGGCCAGGAGCAGAGCACTTCCTTTGGACCTGAGGTTCCTAAGCTGAGATGCTCCCAGACCAAGGGAAGACTAATGCATCACAAGGACCTTCCCCCCAGAGCAGACAGGGAGAGAAAGCCTTTTCCTGGAGCCAGTGCCCTGAATTCAGACTTCTAGCCTACTGGACTGTGAGAATAAACTTCTCTTTGTTAAAAGCCACCCACTTGTGGTATTTCTGTTATAGCAGCACTAGATGACTAAGACACAAGTGGTGAACATGATTTTTCTGACTAATCTGTAGTCTCTACCTGCTGATTTACAAGTTCACCTGAGCTTCACAAGAGCCCCATGTCTTGGGCTACCAGGTCCCCAAATGTAAATCAACCACTGGCCAAGCAGGTGTTACTACGTGCCCCAGAATGAGCCATTTTCCCCCTCACATTGTTGGGTTTTTTTTGGACAAGGTTTGATTTCAGCAGCAGAGATGGTTCTTCTGAGTGCTCTAGAAATAGGTTTTGGCAATTTTTAAAGGTACAATAAACTTAAAATATTCACACACAATATTTCATATGCAAATGAGCAAGTAGATGAATCATATAAACATGTCATTTCTATTTTGAATAAACAGAACTTAGGAATTAAAACAATTTGAAAGCCAGGTTGGTCCCCATCTCAAGAGTGCCTCCCAACATCTCCAGCTTTCCTCTAAAGGAGTTCAAGAAAGAATGCAGTCATGGGAGCAGCAAGCATCTGGAGATCAGCACCCTCCCTGTGAGATGCAGGAGCCCTGAGAGGTTTTCCCAGCCCCGGCAGCTGGACTGCTAACAATACATTTACACAAACCAAAAGCAACATTCCATCCACAGCCCAACTTGGACTCTCATCCCCTCCTCCAAAGACTGCTTTTCTTGGCAAGACAGCTTCCAAAGGAAACAACATCTGCAGAACCTCTGCCCATGGGGTCAGAGGAAAGCTGAGGCAGCTAAAAACTTTCCAGTCCTTTCTTAGACTCAAGTCACAGGAACTCAACAGATAAGGAGCAGGATGGGAGCAAGCCTCATGACCAAGGGCAAATGCCTCAGGGTTTGATATTATCCTCGAGCTCTATCTAGCCTCTGATATGTTTTGCAAGGCTAGAGAGGGCTCCCTATTTACCTGGTTGCTCAACCAAACCAAAAGAGTTGATTAGGTCCCTGTAACAACTACACAGATGGGATCTGTAATTAAGCCTCATTCAACCACTAAATATTTATTAAACATGTGTTGTAGGTCCTGGGGCAACAGCTATGAACAAGATAGAATTCCTGCTCTAAAATACTCAAGCCTCATTCCTTGTGCCTGTTCTCCAGAAATTCCACTTACCAGATCACCGCCTCCCCTTGCAAAGAACTAGCAAACTGACGGACACTCAATGGTGGCAATTCCTGATTCTATGCAGAGATAGTTTTCCTTTCTTACAAAAATACCCTATTACTGTAGGAAGAATGAGGTAAGTATTTCAAACTTCGGTCAGGAAAGAGGCTAAAAATAAGGAGCCACTTGCTCAAATACCTATGTTGAGTTTTTCAGACAACTGCATGTCAACATCATAGAGCTTGACAGATTAAACAAAGTGGGTTTAAGGTGGGGACCATGGGAAACACAGGTCCTGGAATTAGGCTTTCCAAACACAATTCAGAAGTACTACTATGAGAATCCATGAGCTAATAATGAAGCAAGAAAAGCACTATTTAGGAATTCAATTCTTGACAAAACTCAGGTCTCGAATGACTGACCTAAAAATCAAGTCATGATTAAAGAGATAACTCATTCCCAGAAGACAGTACCAGGAAGCCCTCGGCAGTGGGCCACGAGCTCTTCGGGGTCAGAGATTGTGTCTTATCATCTCCATTCCAGATCCCTAACCACAGAAAATCTGCTCAATATAAGGTGGGTGAACACACACACATAAAAGAATTTTTTACTTTATCAAGTGAGAACAGCTACAAGCTCAGGTTACTCCAGCCTCAATGAACCGCCTCCTTACTTTGGAGTTTCCTTCAAGTGCCTGGAAGATCAGGGCTTTCCACACAGCTAGGCAGGAGGAGGAAGGCTGAATTCTCAGGTGTAGTCTGTAAAGTTTCTGAGACCAAGCCCACTTAGTATTTGACAGGCTCCCAAGAGCTCTCTCCTCATAAACCCAAGAACCTCTGGGGCCCCACCCAAGATGTTGGCCACATTGAAGACAGGCCTCCCTTGGTTAGTCATATGCCTTTAAACAGGGCCACATACACTGACTTTGTTCTTAAGAGCAGGTTAGTATCTGGGTTCTTCTGTACTTACTGACCCCTCCTAGTAGTCTATATGGCAAAAGATCATTTCACGATCTGGAGAGGTGAGGGGAACATCTGTTGAAATAGACTACTCAGCTGGAATTCATGCTAAAGCCCTCACTCTGAGACCTAAAAGTAGAAGAAAGCTCAAACAGGAGAGGAGCAATCAACCACCCTTCCTCAATATCCAGCAGGAAAAAGCATAGATCACAGTATGGCTATTATTAAGCCCATTTCATCTGCAAAGCAGAATAGGTGAGGAAAACCCAAAGAAACCATCATAGAATTTGGGGCAGGGGAGAGGGAGGAAAGGGCTACAGAGTGCCAAAGAAGGAAGTACATTCAGTTCTTCCTGCTCCGACTCAGGCTCAAATCTCCCACCTACATCCTCACCCCCATAAAAGACACATGGATGTCAGCCACCTGAAAAACTAGGTTTGTATTTCTGGTTAGGTTCCAGAGTGTAGGAACTCAGGAGTTACACTATATCCAACCTGGTCCCCACCTCAGCTTGCCCTTCTCCCTCCCACAAAAACAACATTGTACAAAACTGTATTTACAGGACAACCAGTTAAAAATTAAGGGTGTGTACAAAAGTAGACAAGAGAGCCAGAAATCAGAAATATCAATGCAGGGGGAGGCTCTGGGAAAGAGGGGCCATCTTATTCCACACTGGAACCTGGGGCAAGGTATTTTGTACCAGGCAGGGAGAACTGTAGCAATCTCACTGCCAATTTTAGGGGGAACCAATCATTCCAGAGGAAGAATCGATAGGAAAGAGCTATTAGCTTTAATACCACAAAGTCTGAATTACCCAGCCACCTTCTGCCATGTGGGTGCAGAAGCAGGTGGTTGTGGTGATAGGAGGGGGACAGAGAGTTCCTGGCAAGCCCCACAGGTACAGGAGGGGCTCAGAAGGCATAACGGGTCCGGATATCCTCAAGCTTCTTGGACACCTCTGGTGGGGTTCGATCGAGTTCTTCAGAGACGTTCTTCTGTTTGTTGGGCTCCATGGAGTTGAACTGCTCACAGAGGTCACCATCAATCACATTCTAAGATGTGGAGAAATAAGAGAGGAAGAAAAGGTTAAATGCCCAAAGTAAATGGCACATGCTAAATCAGCAGCTTTAGGGAAAGCCTTTTATCCTCCCCTGACACCGAAACTCCATTTGTAGAGCAGGGAACTCTAAGATGATCTTTGGTATCTAGAGTTTAGACTAGCAAAAATGGGTATAAAGTCTTTTCTGACTGTGGTGCGCCCTGAGTGGAAAGGATGCTGAACATCACTAGCCATCCAGCCCCCATTATTGCCTCTATCAGGCCACTCAGTGGTGCCACTGTCAGAGAGGGTCACCAAAATGACCCCAGGGTCCATGGCAGCGAGTGGACTGGTGCTGCTGGGGAGAGGCCACCAAGGCAGTGGCGTGTCATTACGTTTGGTGTCACCCATCACCCAGTGTGGTAACTTGTCACCACAACCCCACCCATCAGCCACCAGTCACTAGGGTTGATGTTACCCAGTGCAGTAACTTCACTACCACTCCCTCCCACTGTCAGTGAGGGTGTGAGTGGTGGAGAGGAGGGTCTCCACCTTGGCCAATGGGAGGGGCAGGAGCTGCAGGGGGCCACGGTGGGTGGAGCCAGAAAGGGCAGGGGATCACAGGGTGGCTCCACCTGGGGGAGTTGAGAGAGACACCAACCCTAGTGACTCCACTGAGACCACTCCCTTGCTACTCCTTCATTCAGGATTACTCTGATTTTTAATAGAGGGAAGCAGATAAAAAAGACCAGCTGAATGGGCTGAGAATCCCCTTTAATCAAGATTTCCAACAAAGACCTACCTTAACAGGAAAGTAATAGGAACGAAAGCTGAGATGGTCCCGCCCACACAAAGGAGGATGCTCCGACCTTAGGTGCATCTCCACGTGTTGGAAGAAGTCATGGTCCTGGAAGAAGAAACAGACTTTGTCACTATAACAAAAGTGATTTCAACTACCATTCCTATGGTTTCCAGAGGCACAATGAACACACTGATTTTTACCAGAGATGGTAAAATCACTCCTCTGACGACTACAGGTTTTCCTGCTACAGTAAGATAGCTAAAAATCATAAAGGGTCCTAGCTGTACTTGTAGTACAAGAACCTCATATGTAAAAGGAGCTGTCTGTGTGGTCAGATTCCTGGCCCAGCTTCTTTAGCTAGAATAACACAAACCAATCGTAGCCAATTCTACGAGGCAATCAATGACCCGGTAAACATCACCCCATCATTCCTATCCTATGGTGTTCATTTCTTAGGCTTTGGTCTCAGACTAGGTCCCTGGGTGGAGCAAATGGTTTGCGCTCAACTACTACGTAATCTAAAGATTGGCAGTTCAAACCCACCCAGCAGTGTTATGGAAGAAAGGCCTGGTGATTTGTGTCTGTAAAGATTACAGCCAAGAAAACTCTATGGAACAGTTCTACTGTGTAACATATGGGGTCGCCATGAGTCAGACACAATTCAAGGGCAATTTTTTTTTTTGGGCGGGGGGTGGGGGGGGGTGTCTCAGACTAACCCTGTATTGATATCAGAATGGAACCACATCCTATTACAGTAAAAACTACTGGCTGCCTCCAGGGACAAAAATCAAGACTCCTACCTGGCAAGGCACTTCTAACTGTAGTCTTATAAAATTTCCAGAACTCTCTTACTTGCAAATAGGGACAGATGATTTGCCCTCTTGGCAGATTCAGGACCAAGAAACAACACTGGGAAGGCAAAGGCCAGAGTGGCATGGGAGCTCTCACCTCATGGGACGTGAATGGGACAAGAATGCCAATTCCTCCAGACAAGGTGGTATAGACAAGTGATTCAGAGCCTCCAGGGATCAGTGTGGTCTTCTGTAATGACAGCACTGTCTCTCCCACATGGTAGTTCATGATCACCTCTGCCTGCAAGTTGAAAACAGATTAATGACTGTCTGTGCTTCAGGGAACCTGTTCTGGATTCCCAAGAGCAGGCAGTGCCATCAACAAATGATTTCACTATCTTTAAAAATTCAAAAATTATAAAAACTCAAAAATACTTTAAAATGTTTTCATCATTTATTGAAAAAGTTAGTGCCTCAAAAACATACTGAGGTTGGATCATTTCTCATAAGCAATTACAATCTACAAATCTTTTTGATAAATTACCAAATTTGCAATAAAAAATTTTGGAATGACAGGAAATTTTTTAAAAACAGTAATCACACTTGAGTTTCTGTTAAGAGCTATGAAAATATTTGGAAACTGATGACTGTACAAAGTGAATGTAATTAAAGTCACTGAATTGTACATGTAAAAACTGTAAAAATGGCAAATGTTTTGTTATTTTGTTACATATAATTTTTATCACAATTAAAATAAAAAACAAAAAACAAAAAAACCAGCAACCACGAGGCTTAAACTCTAAAATGGATTTATCTTTAAAGTCCAGAAAGGGCCTCTACTTAAGAAGTCCACACCTAGATGAGAAGAATAAAACCCAGGATACATATCAAACAGCTGGTTAGTACTGGAAATGAACATGTACAACTACTATTCTCCAAAGAAATTTTACACAGATTGTTAAAATGTTTCTGAAAATTTTCCATTTTTCAGACAGAAAACAAGGCATAAAGATGGGATAGTGTCTTGTGTCAAACCCAAAATCCATCCATTACAGGTTGTGTGCTGTCTACTTGGGAATTTCCAAACAGAAAAAGCCATGTACGGCAAAGCATTCAGCATAGTCAGCGCATCATGGATAATTCACTAAAATGTTTCTTTGGTGAGGACAACGGGCAATGGGGAACATACTATGTAAGTCAGCACCTGTCCTTCAGGGCCCCTTCTGGAATCTTACCTTTTGTGAGGCCCCATTGAGCAAGCCTCGGTCCCACAGGGCTTTGTTTCCTGTGGGATCCTCATCCACTTCATCGTTGGTGTTAGGTGGGAGCCTCACCTACAAGAAAGTGACACAATTCAAAGGGCTGGGCTCCGAGCCTACTCATCTAGGTCACCAAGCAACATGTTTGCCCCAGATCCTTGCAAATAAGCCTCGAGGCACCACCCAGGCAGTGGCCTGAGCCCACGTCTCCTGCACCTGTCTGGTGGGGCAGGAGCTGTGTCTGAGTGAGGAACACCAAAGAGAATCAACTCACGAGTGAGGGTCTAACACTGCCAAGAGCAAAAAACAAAGACCACAGAACATGAACAACAGAAGTCAGGCTGAGCGTAACAAAACCAGCCAGAATTCAAGCAAAATTTAAGTAGCCTTTAGCCCAAACTAAACCTATTATTATTAAATCACGTTCTATGTGGGGTGGTGAACCAGGGAGGGGAAAAACTCAAAGGCTGGCAAGAAGGCTTTAAGAACACAAAGATTTCTGCTTAGAGCTGGCCTTCGTAGGACTGAATTTTATAACCCATTTTAACTTTCCATAGAGTCCCTGGGTGGTGCAAACAGTTAATGCACTTGGCTGCTGACCAAAAGGCGAGAAGTTCAAGTTCATCCAGAGGAGCCCTGAAAGAAAGGCCTGGCAATCTACTTCCAAAAAACCAGCCACTGAAAACTCTACGGAGCATAGTTCTACTCTGATACACATGGTGTTGCCACGAGTCAGAGTCAACTTGATGGCAACTGGTTACTATTTTTACTTTCCATACTAAGGATCATAATCCTGGGTCCTTGGCTTTACCCAAAACATTAAGAACTGAGCCAACTTTCCTACACATCACTCACTGTAACCCAAGGAAACAACATCAACTCACCACACAAATGTTGCCAAACTTGTCTGCACCAGCCACAGTGTCATAGTCAAGGAGGCTAGCTGTAGTGACCCATCGAGGGTAAGTATCATCAGCGAAGATGATGAGCTGATTCTCATTACGCTTGTAGCGGACCCAAATGAAACTTTCTTGGACGTCAGACACAATTACCCTGTGCCCAATGGTCTGGATCCCAGAGATGTAATTGGCAATATGCTAGAAAACAAGAATAGCTTCAGGTGTAACCCTGGAGTCCAGAACCCACAAAAAGCCCAGCTTACCCTGCCTGCAACATATATAGGGTTAGAATGGCACACACCATAGAATTGTGGTCAGCAATAAATTCCTACAAGACAGGAAAAAGTGCTAAGTAGTTTTTAATATAGTAGAAATATAAGCCAAACTTTCAGAGTTAAATCTCTTCTACAAGCAAGCAGGCTAGAAATCTGGTTCTTGGTTTGAAGAAGTCAAGAAATGAAACCCATCTACTACTCCTGCCCTTCTCAAATCTCTAATTCTGAGTCTGGAACTGTGAGAATACGTCACAGTCCTAATAAAGAAATGTGACTTTCAACAGCTAATGTTCACCACTATGCCTGGCTCATTAAATCCTAGCCCCTCTACAGCACATTTACCTTATTCTCACATTTTCGAAGTAACTTCTTCTTCCCTAAGTCATAGACTCGCAGAAGCTTCCCCACACCAATCAATACCCTCCCCTGAAATGGGGCGATGGCAGCAGGGACCTCTTCAACAGGAGTCTGTGAGAGAAAAAGCAGGTAATAGAGCTACTAGAAGAACATACAGCTATACACTAGCCCAAACCCTCTGACCCAGAAATTAAGTCCTTCCACAAGCATCTGGGAGTAAGACACATAGCTAGGTTTAAATCTTTGGCTCATCAGAGAAATATACCATGCACACGGCAGTGCAATGTAGATCCATCCTAGTTGTAAGGGAGATAATAATTTTAGCACAAAGAAGGGGACATATAGTAGTTACTTATTTCCTAGAGGATACTCCCTTATGGTAGGGCTGAAGGAGTTATGTTCATGTGGCATCAGTGTGGATTTTGGTCAGAAATTGTTGCCTGCTTAGTAAGACTAGTAAACAAGAGGCTGATTCATATACATCTCCTCACTCCATTAGCGCACAGGCTTCCTGTGGGACTCAAGACAGGTACTGGAGCATCACTGAAGCATGAGAGCCCCACATTTTCCCTGTGCTCCCAAGAGATGGATTAGAATCCATGAGCTGCCCCACAAAATGATCACCATAAGACCTGACCAACAAACTTAGCAAAAGTAGGAGAGATCAGTGGGAAGTAAGATCCAGAACCACTGGCTAGTTCCTACCTTGTGCAAAAACTCCAGCTTTTCCCCATTGTTCACAAGCTTGTAGGTATAGACAAAGCCCCCTGCCACAGATCGGGGGTTCAGGATCAGGTCCTTGGCCACACCCACCAGCACATACCAATCATCACCGGTGTTAGAGAACCTGCACACAGCCACACTGCACACAGAGGAGGAAGCAAAGACAGTCAGGCATCAGTTGTAAACCTAGAAAATTTCTGTTCCAGCCTATAAAACCCTGAATGTCCTGGGCTCCTTACCTAAAAGCTGCCTCATTCTGTTCCAGCTGGACAAGGTCCAATGTGTTCCCCTGAATAGGATTCATCACACGGATCACAGAGGCCCACTGTCCATTGCCAGCCTTGGGAGCTCCAAAAATGGACTCAGGGAGGTTTTCGTTGAGGAACGCTGCTGCCATCTCTGCAGCCAGCTCCCGCTCATCCTCCCCTGCTGCTTCCACCATTTCCTAAGTCCAAAGAGCAAGGAGGAGTCAGTGTGTTCAGAGGCAAGTGCTGGGTGAGTAGATAAGTAGTAAGAACACCTCCAAGGGAGCTCATAATACATAAAGTAGCAAAATATATCTACCAAAACCAGGATTTCTCAAAATAAAAAATAAAGGTAGAGGTATACAGACACGAAGGGGAAGATCACTAAAAAGAAAATCAGGTCTTACCCATGGTTTTAGTCTATTGTTCACTATTAGTAGAAAGTGCCAAAACCAACAACTAACATCAGCTGTGGTGAACTCCTGACTAGTGGTCTAAGTAGCATGAACATAAAAAGACCATTTTCCACCTAACAGATCTGAGTTCCCTTGGTAGGACTACTACTTGTCTCTTCTCTTCCAGGCAGGATGTGGTTCTACATGGTCATGGCTATTTGGTTTTTGCTGGGATTTCTGGGAAGAACTGGTGCTGTGGGAAAAATTAAAGCTGTCTCCTTTGGGATCGAATCCAGGAAACATGTAACACAGCCTGGCATGGAAACTCGAGGACTGGAGAACTTTTCCAGAGATGGAGGTGAGTGCTGAATAAACCCAGGCCAGCGTATTAGTCCTGGGTCACAAGAAAGTATCAAAGACCAAGGACTCAGCAAAGTGCCCTATTACAATGGACCTGAAAAGACCTGAGATCTTTAAAAACAAAGAACATAATAAATAGTTACAGGAGTTTAAACTTTTCAACATAATTTCACATGAACACCTTTTAACTTAACCTGTGGAGGTCAATCTCATTACCTCTGCCATCTGCTGCTTCCTCTGAGCTTTCGTGGCCTCAGTGTAGGCATTGTGGTCAGTCTCAATGATGATAAGGTTGTTACTCTCAGGGTGGATAACAAATTTCCTGGGTGTGTACTGCAGTGGAAACGCTACCTGATTGAAGACAGCACCTAGCTTCTCCAATGCCAAAATCCTATGGCAAAAAGCAAGGCAGTTAAAGGGTCTCTCAGTTAGGACCTAGAAACTGGTGTCGAAATGGACCATGAGTGGTCACTGCAAACCCATCATTCCCTGCAGCTCTAATATTAGCATTAGGCAACATGAAACTAGAAAAAAACAAAACTGTTGCCGTTGAGTTAATTCCAACTGGTGACAACCCCATGTGTTACAAAGTAGAACCGCTCCATACAGTCTTCACGGCTATAACCTTCATAGAAGCAAATAGCCAGGCCCTTCTCCCATGGCACCGCTGGATGGGTTCAAACTGATCTGAGAAAGGGCCCTCCTCTTAGGCAACACCCCACCACTGTTTATGACAATTCTAGTTTTTACTAGTGAAACCCTCATCAGAACAGTCAAAACAATCTTTTATCACCCCAATAACAACGTGATAGAATTATACCAGAACTAAGACTTTGTCTCATTACTGACAAACTACAAAATGAACAGTGCCAATTCCAAACTTGTTCTGAACCACTACAATTACCTGAACACATGGTATTTATGCTGATGGTGTTTCACAGGTTAAGGTGACTGCGTTCCAGAATGAAAATTAACTCAGCTTTGGAAATTCTGACAGAGAAGGCAACTAGGGGAACTACCAGTTTCTGTCAAATGGCATATAGAGATACACCTAAGCTAAACTATGTGGAAAATGAGTTGAACCCAAGTACTCTTAAAAATATAGTTACTCTATCTCTGGTTATGGTATTTCATTTGTTGCTTAAATTAAAATTAAATTAGAAGGTTGGAAAAAACAAACAAAAACTACAAGGACAAAGAGAATGACAACAAGAATGAATCCCAAGTAAAAATTGAGCCCCAAAACCAAGAAAGTTTCAAGACTTCAGATTCAGGGGATATCACAGCTGAGTCAATCCTTAACAAAAGGGGAAAATATAGGCTAGTATAATTTGCTAAAATGATAAATGGATGTACCCTTTGTCTCAGCAACTCACTTCTTAAGAATTTATTCTATATTAATTGATGTTGGAATGATATTATGTTATTGGGTTTTTCAATGCAGCAGTGTTAAAAGCACACTGTTAAAACAACATAAGTGTCAATCAAAAAAGGACTAGTTAAATAAATTGTGGCATACCCATACAGAAGAATACTCTGTGGTTATAAAACAGAATGCAGGGGCCATACACTACTAATACTGAATGATTTACAAGACATAACGGTTAAGGGAGAAAAGCATGCTGTAAAGCAACGTATGTAGTATGCACTCTATGTAAAAAGGAGTAAAACAAATATATGCACATATTTAGTAGTATGGAACCCACCATACACCGCAGGTGAGAATGTAAAACGGTGCAGCTGATTTGGAAAACAGTTTCAAAAAGTTAAATATAGTTACCACATGACCCAGCAATCCCTTTCTTAAGATATATACCCAAGAGAAATGAAAATGCATGTCTATGCAAAAATTAGTACACAAATGTTCATAGCAACATTATTTATAATAGCCAAAAAGGGAAAATGATTGGTTTTGACAGTGAGTACTATAAACACTGCTATTGAAACTATGCTGCAAAGAGCTTTGCTTTTATCCATTTCACACAATGGCCTTTCCTGATTTTCTTTTTTGGGGAAAAAAAGCTCTGCTGCTCGTAAAGCATTTGAAAATCTGTGGGGATTGTCTAAGTCTAATTTCAGAGGAGTTATGGAGCACACCATACAAAACAATCAGAAGGAACATGGATGAGGCTACACTGAGGCTGGGCCTCAAAGGAGGATGTGACCCTAACAGGTAGAGATGCATATGGGGGAAGTACTCCTGGAGGAGGTGCAGAGATAAGCATGGGGGATATACAAAGAAATGCATGACCAATTTTGCTGGAATCAAAGGTATATAAGATGCTGTAAGGTTAGAGAAAGGATGATGATTGTGAAAAAATCCTGAAAGCTATGCAAAGACATCTGGGAATTTACTTGACAAGCAATAGGGTTAATTTATTAAGAGGCCACAATCCCACTGTGAAGAGCCAATAGTTATAACACATGAGCAACTTGGACTGCATTTACAAGCTTAAAAAAATAAAGCGAAAAGCCAAACTGAATAGGTTATTTTCCATCTTGCTAGGAATGCTAAATACAGTGCTCATTCTTCCAGTCTACTTTATCAATATAAATAGTTCCATCAACTTGCAAAAAGCCTGTTGGTGTGTGCCGCTGAGTCAATTCCAACTCACAGGACAGGGCAGAACTGCTCTGTAGGGTTTTCAATGCTGTAAACCTTTATGGAAGCAGACTGCAACATTTTTCTCCTGTGGAACAGCTGGGTGGCTCGAAATGTCGACCTCTCAGTTGGCAGCTGAGCGCTTAACCACTGCACCACAAGGGCCTAGGTAATGTATATTGACGGTGAAATTTAAGGTGTAATACCACAAATGACAAGACAGAGTGAGAAAAGGTTATTAGTGATCCAAAGCTTATTCTAATCCAACAGTACTACCCTTTCGCTGGAAAACAAGAACCTTGGATCCTGAGAAGACTGGACTGTACTCCTTAAGTATTTAAAACTTGGCCCTGGAAGTCTAAATAGAAGCTAGAATTCCAAACACCAAAACTTGGCTACTAGGTACTTCAATCCCTGAAAAGGAGCCAAATGAAGGTTTCAATTACAACACACTAGTCCCATGGTGGAAGGGTCGGCTCTCTGCCATCTTTTCACCACCTCCTCCAACATTCTGGCAGAGCCAAAGTATAAGCCCTTGGCAAAAAGACTTCCTGCTGAGCTCAACACAGGGCTCACTCACCTTAGTGTGTTGGTGGAGATAGCTACAATGCCCTCAGGACACTGTTCAGAGGCGAAACCAGATGCAAATTCCAGCGTCTCGTAAGACAGGGGTGTGAGATGGAAACGAGACTGGTAAGAATAGCTTAACCATGAGCGGCTTGACATGGCTAACACCTGAGGAAAGAAAAACATCTCTGGTAAACTTAGGAAAAACTCAAAAGCGTAGCATGTGGACCAAAAACCCTATTCCCAAATTTCAATCAGAAGAATTCCCCGAGGAATTTAGGACACCTAGCAGCTATCTTAAGATGCCTAGAGAGGAGAGGCATAGTGTTTGCTAAAAGCATGGGCTAATATTAGCCATGTGACCTAGGATAATCACTTAATCTCTCTGAGCCTCAGTTTCCACACACGTAAAATGAAAATACTATCACAAAACTGGACAAATTCAAGAATTAAATGATATAAAGTGTTAAGAACTAGCACAGTGCACACCACCACCAACTCTTAGCTACAGAGGACACAGGAGTCCCTGGTGGTATAAATGGTTAACACACTTAGCTGTTAACTTAAAGGTTGAACGTCTGAGTTTACCCAGATGCACCTCTGAAGAAAGGCCTGGCAATCTACCTTTGAAAAATCAAGCACTGAAAACCCTATGAAGCACAGTTCTATTCTGACATGCATGGGGTAGGACTCCACAGCAACTGTTTTTTTCCCCCTTTAAAACAAAGGGCACAATGCTTCCTAACTTCTTCACATTGCATAATAAACTGACAATGACAACATTGTTCATGGCCAGTGGTATCTTAGATTGAAGGTTTCTAGCCACCCTCAGCCCCATTTGCCCAGCCTGATGGCTGAAGGATCAATATTCCAACTCACCTATAATCAATTTATGGCACAGTACTATGGGAACCCGAGTTAAGGAAGCTCTGGATTAAGGGACCCAAGAATACCCACATGAATGAAACTAATGAAGACAAGTTAATGTCTAACTTGCTAGATGCTGGAAGATTAGTAAAGGGTAAAAACTTATACCAAAGGGATTTTTCTCTGCTGGTACTAACATCAGAACATGCGGCTCCATACCCCTTTCGTTACTTACTGCCTCCTGCCCTTGCATCCGGACACGGAAAAGTTTTACAGGACGGGATCCCAGGTATCTAGTGCGGGTGTCAGACAGATCCCCAGTGACAGGGTCCAGGACAGTTCTCAGCAGCACACCATTCTGATCAAAAGGAGAGAATTACGTGACGGGAGCTCAGCAGCTACAATGAGAAAATCTCTGCCTTGACTACTTTATATAATAAGCTCAGAGCAGATGTAAGGATAATGCCTTGGGAATCTGAAGAAGATTCTAATAATTTGACAGTCAGTCATTCATTCAAAAGGTTATTGAACATCTATAAATGAAAGCACTTTACTGTGTATCTTTAACTTTTTTCTTTTTAAATCATGTATGTTAAACTCTTCTTTATATCCACTAAAAGGAACAAGGCTCCTAAGAGAAAAGGCTAATTCAGGCCTGGGGCAAAAATGTTCCAAATGTGTTTGGAATACCTTGTTGTGCCAGAAGGCAATGAAGCCACCAAAGACAGTGAAAGTCATAATAAAAGGATAAAAATTCCCATCTGATACCCTTTTAGCTCAGTGGTGAAATCACTCCCAAAGTTCACTGTTCAGCCAGGGATTGGACAGCCTCATAATACAAAACGGGACTAATGAGGCACAGCAGTCCAGGGACAAGGACTAGTAGGCAGGAGGGGACAAGAAAGCTGGTGATAGGGAACCCAAGGTTGAGAAGGGACAGTGTTGACATGTTGTGGGGTCGTTAACCACTGTTATAGGGCAATATGTATACTGTTTAATGAGAAACTATTTGCTCTGCAAACCTTCATCTAACGTACCAAAAAAAAAAAAAAAAAAAAAAGAATTATCTATGTGAGATCAAATTGACAACTGCAACTCAAAAGGTTTGATGGGAAGCCTAGGGGGCAGTGAGTTGAAGATAATGGTGATGGAATAATTTGGAAAAGGATAGTGAGAATAGCAGCATAATGGGAAGAATGTAATCGATGTCACTGAATTGTACATGTAAAAACTTTTGAAATGGTGTAACTATGGCTATATATATTTTCACCAAAAAACAAAAGGTCCTCGTTGGACGGAGGGCTCTGGGGACCATGGTCTCGGGGAACATCTAGCTCAATTGGCATGACACTACTTATAAAGATAATGCTGTACATTCTACCTTGGTGAGTAGTGTCTGGGGTCTTAAAAGCCTGTGAGCGGCCATCTAAGATATTACACTGGTCTCATCCCTTCGGGAGGCAAGGGAGAATGAAGAGAACAGGATACAAGGAAAAGATCAGTCCAAAGGACTAATTGTCCACAGCTACCAAGATCTCCACCGGACTGAGTCCAGTACAGCTAGATGGTGCCCGGCTACCACCGCTGACTGCTGACCAGGATCACAACAGAGGGTTCTGGACAGAGCTGGAGAATGATGTAGAGCATAATTCTAACTCACAAAAAAAAAAAAAAAAAAGACCAGATTTACTGGCCTAAAGGAGACTGGAGAAACCTCAAGAGTATGGCCCCCAGACACCCTTTCAGCTCAGTGGTGAAGTTACCTCAGAGGTTCTCCGTTCAGCCTGGGAGTGGACAGCCCCGTAAAACCAAATGAGACTAACAAGGTACAGGAGTCCAGTGACAAGGGCCAGAAGGCAAAAGGGGACAAGGAAGCTGGTGATAGGGAACCCAAGGTTGAGTAAGGATATTGTTGATGTGTTGTGAGATTGTTAACCATTGTCATAGGGCAACATTTGTAGTAACTGTTAAATGAGAGGCTATTTTGTCCTGTAAGCCTTCATCTTGGGTGAGAATGGAAGAGCATAGTCAATGTCACTTAAATGTGTACGTAAAAAGTTTTGAAATGGTGTATCTTTGGCTATGTGTATTTTCACAAAAAAAAAAAAAGAAAAAGAAAAAGCTGAGAATTCAGAGGGTTAAAATGTTGTGGGGTTGTTAACCAAAGTCATAAAACAGGATGTGTACTGTTACATGAGAAACTGTTTGTTCTGTAAACCTTCACCTGAAGTACAATAAAATACTTAAAAAAGAAAAAAAAGGTCCTCAAAGGTCAAGAAGGAAGAGTGTTGACATGTAGTGGGGTTGTTAACCAATGTCATAAAACAATATGTACTGTTTAATGAGAGACTATATTCTGTAAACCTTCATCTAAAGTAAAATAAAAAAATATATATATTAAAAAAAAGAAATCCAATTTGAAATCTCAAAGGGAGCAAGCACTGGTCTAAAATCAGGTAATTTCGGGATAAAAAAAAAAAAAAAAGATCGCAATAGTCTGAAGCACGAACACATAAAGGCACAAGTTCATAATATTACTTCAAAAAAAAACCACCTATAAACCACTTCACCGCAACAGCAGATTGGTAGGGCACCAACTCCTTATCTGAAAACAGGTAAAAAAACAAAGAGAAATAAAAAAGTATTTATCCTTTTCCTGCATAAAAAATATTTCAGGGTAAGCAAAGAGATGATAAAGCAAATTTTGTCTTTAAAGAATTCCAGCTAATTAAATGCAGAAGGAAACAGAAAATCATCATTTTCTGATCCATAATAAAACAATGAACCTAGGCAATGTGTATCAATGGATGTTAATTCTTGCCCCCTACCCGCAAATGAATCCACCTCTAGGTCTGTGATGTCCAATACAACAGTCACTAGCCACATGTGGCTAGGCAGAATTGAGATGTGCTGTTAAGTATAAAGTGCAAAATACAAACCAGATTTCAAAGACTTAGTACCAAAAAAAGGTAAACTATGTCAATAATTATATGATTACATGTTAAAATGGTATTTTGGATATTAAGTTAAATCAAACATATTAAAATCAACTTCATCTTTTTATGTGTCTACTAGAAAGTTTAAATTACATATGTGGCTCACATTATATTTCTACTGGAAAGCACTAGTCTAGATCTCACTACGAGTTTATGGGAACATAAAAACCACCATAAGGAATAAATCTGCCAAATCCAGTAAGTAGGAAATTCTACAGACAAATGATCTTAAAAAAACAAAACAAAAATTAAAAAAAAAAAAAGGTTGGGGGGAAACAGTTATATAAAGAGACATAAAAAGATCAAGCAAATACTAGTGTGGAAGGCTCTGTTGAGATACTAAGGAGAACCAACTGTAAAAACAGGTTTGGGGGTTAAAAAAAAAAAAGGAAAACAACATGGACAAGGTACCAGATGATATTAGGGAATCAGTGTTAAATTTTGTTGGCTGTCATGATTATTAAGGCCTTTAAAAAACAAAACAAACATGTTAGAGCTACATTCTCGAGTATTTATGGATGAAATATGTCATCTTGGTTAGAATAGGGAGGAATAGATAAAATAGGAATTGGAGGATGTCAACTGTTAAAACCAGATGATGAACACATGCAGACTCATTATATATAGTCTCTAACTTCTATGTATGTTTGAGAATTTCTAAATTAGAAAGTAAAATAAAAAGGAAAAAGTACCTGAGCACCATGTTGCTGACAACAGAGAACACCTTCAGACCCTTTATTGCTAACAGAGCCCATATGAACCGTATGGCGTTAGTTTCGTAAGCTGCGTGTTGTGGGAACTACAGGTGACCTCTGAGGTCACAATCTAATTCTGACCCAGACCAGTGGTTTCAACATATTTTTAACAGATATGAAGACTCTTTACAAAAATGCTTTGTCAGTCCTGTGACCAAAGACTACTAGAGCAAGGCAGATTCTACCAGATTTGTTCTAACTGGAAAACAGAACAGCACCATTCACTTTTCTTAAGGTGGGTACCTGAAACAATGGGCACTAGCTCCCTTACCTGTAGCCCAATATTCAGGTAGAGGAAGCCAATAGAGCCCCTCTCACCCAGCTCATCCTGCTTCTCAGTCCCACCCATTTCCACAATACACAAGGACTCAGGCTGGGCTGGGAGAGCCTGCATGCTCAGAGGTTGCAAACAGTCCTAAGGACAAAAGAGAGAAAATAGTAAGAACACAGAAGTGACCAATATGGGATAAAAACATACCCAAAGGAAACTAATTCTAAGAGTGAAGAAGAACTTTCTTGTGGACAGGGAAAACCTTAGCAGTGAATTCTAAGAGTCGTACATTACTGATGTGACTTTCAAGGAGCCCTGGTGGCACAGTGGTTAAATGCTCAGCTGCTAATCAAAAGGCTGGCAGTTGGAACCCATCAGCCGCTGCATGGGAGAAGACTCATGATCTGGTCCTGTAAACATTTCAGCCTAGGAAACCCTAAAGGGCTTTTCTACTCTGTCCTATAGGGTTGTTACGAGTCGGAACCAACAGCACACAACAAGGTGACTTTCAGAATAACCTCTGTGAAGATCTTTTTGGTAAAGTGAATAATGGTAAAAGTAAACAAGGAGCACCTCCCTAAAGTCATCTAAAGACTTGCAATGAGTTTCTTTTATACACAGGTTATATATATATTTTTTAAACTACAAAAGGGAGACAAGGCTTAAGCCAAAAAAGCATTTAGTAGCCTCAGATCAGTATTCTTAAATCACAGTAGAAGACTCCTGAGGTATGCTGATGTGAGGGCAGGGTCCAGCCCAGCTGATCTCAGAGATGGACATCAGGAGTGGGCCAGATGCTCAGGTTCCAACTGGAAGATCCTTGAAGTCAAGGGTGATACTCACTGAGGGGTCCAGGGAGATGATTCTGACAGTGTTGTCCACTAGTCCCACGGCCAGGAATCGAGATCGCTGCTCTCCAGGGGGTACATTGGCCAGGCTCATGCACACCACATCTGCTGACATCTCTTTCCGCTCCGTGTACTCATTTAGTTGTCCTGACTACAAGAGTGAGGACAGAGAGGGGTCTCAAACCACAGGGAGATGGGCTAAGATGCTCAAACTCCCTCCAAACCCTGGTACTGGGCAAGGAGAGCTCTTAGGTTCCTTTCTGCTTTCTCTCACTCCTCTTACTAGACCAAGAATTTCTCTACTTCAGGTTCCAAGTCTAAAAACCTAATAGGCTAATGGCAAACAATATTAGTGCCTCCTACTGACAAAAGAATCAAAAGATCTTTGACAATTTCATTGATATACAAATTCTGTAAGCAAATCCAGCTCTCTCAAGAAACTGGAAATACATAAATCTGTTTATCTATTCACGAGAATTCTTTGGGTAAAAGGGAATTCAAATACAAAGGTTAAAGACAAAGTAATCTCAACCATGGGTACAGCTAGACTATTAGACATCTTAGTTGTTCTACAAGTTGACCACGTCTTGAGACATCCTGAGAGCAAGATAATTAAGTATACTCAACATCCTTCCATACAGAAAAGCAAGAGAATTTCTAAAATGGATTCAGATTGCAGAAATTACATCTATGCCAAATATTAGGTGGAAAAGTAGAGTGTAAAGGGCAGGAGAGCAAGTATCTCATTTCCAAAATGGCACTTCATGATTACAATTAGACATCAACTTTCCCAACTCTGGGGAAAAGGGGTCAGATTGGCCTGAGATGGACACTTGCATTCCTCAATTCTCTCCTTTGTGAATATAATCTAACTGCCTGAACTACAACTCCTATCTTTATCTCTGGACCCTACACGAGGCCTGTAGACCTTGAATATTAAAATAACATACAGGATCCATCTCGAAATAGACCAGCTCTCCTCCTGTCAGGGCAATCACCACTTGCCGCTGGTTCACTGCACACTTCACAATCGTTTTTTTGCCTGGAGTCTTCCACTCATTGACTCTCTTGTCTGCTCGTATGTGCCGAATGCCATCTGGATACACCTAGAGCCAATAACAGAAGGAAAGTTGACTTTAGTCACCTGATTCATCACTCAGAATGAACCTCAGCCCTATCAGATCTGGAGCCATTGCTATTAAGGAAGCAGTTAGTTCAATGACAAAAAGAGTTAATAGGTTCCAGGCAAGGTCAACTTAAAAAAGTTTGTTTTGCAAAGTCCACCATCAAAGAAGTTCAAAGCTCATTAATAAAATACTTATAAAAAATCTTTGAGATAAAAGCAGGAATGATTTGTCTCTGTAGCAAACAGGGAAATGGCCACAGAGAGGAGATGTTTAAGTGCCAAAAATTCTTCAAGTGAGCAGCTAAGTTATGTAAAATCTGAAAGACCTAATTCTCAGTGCAACTCCTTATGTTGAAAAAATATGTTCTCTCCTCCCCAAGATTTTCTGGCAGGTGAGGACAGGAAGACATGAATACAGCAACCTATAGCACTAGGACAAAAAGAGGATAAAGTAAGCTAAGTAGGCATGCAAGCTCTCTGAGAAACCTCACCTGCACCAAGGCATCATCTCCTAACAAGGAGCAGGACAAGGTTGGGGTGGTGCCAAGGAACCCGGAATCAGTCACTTCTTCTACAGTCTCTCCAATGGACAATACAAGGGTGGCATTCACGAAAGACACAATGATGTAGGCATCAAACTCATCTGAAAAATGGAAAGGGAAGGTGTTGGTTAGCTAAGAACTCATTAGAGCTGCAAAGTCAAATGAGACACATTAAGAGTTTTCTCTTAGAAATCTTCCAAGGCACTTCTTTTATGTGTAGTCATCACACACACAGTCTTGTGGCAAACAGCACAGGATGATCCAAAAGGTAACCAAGGGTCATAATAGACTGCAGATATACCTTGCTTACTTAATACTCAAATACAATGATTACATATGAGTACCTCTAACACCTCATAAATATTGAGACATTTACTGGAGAAATGAGAGAGAGCGCGTGGCAAAGGATTCAGAGGTGTAAGAAATTTTGACTACTACGATATTCATATACATTGAAACTGCTGTTGTTGTTAGGTGCTGCTGAGTAGACCCGACTCATAGCGATCCCATGTGAGAGTAGAACTGCCCCATAGGATTTTCTAGGCTATAACCTTTATAGGAACAGATCACCAAGTCTTTCTCCTGTGGAGCCAATGAGTAGGTTCAAATCACCGATCTTTCAGTCAGCAGCCAAGTGCTTAACTGGTGAGCCACCAGGGCTCTTTATGTTGAAGACAAAGGTCATTTATTTTGCCAGTTGCGAATCATAACCCATTCTTACCCAGGAAATATTCCCAGCTTCCTCAAAAGAAGCTAATGAATAAAACAGAGGTTACTTAAGCCTCTGTGAACTAAGTCATTCTAGAGTTGGAAACTGAGAATGCTAGCATGTTTTAATAGTAAGAACACTAGATAACCAGGAAGTAGAGGGTGAAGGGGAGATGTTTATATTGTCAGCCCTTATGATTTTTCCACTATTTAAAAATACAACAATCCAGTGGTCATGAGCAATCCTGTTAGGATTTGCTTTTCACTGAATGAAATATAGTCAGATAAACAAACACTAATGAGTTTTCTCAAGGTCAAAGAACCTGAAGAATAACACAACCCCAAAAGTTTCTCATGCAAATTTCATAGTTTAAAGGTCATTTCCCATATAACCCATTCTATAATATGAAATAGCCCCTGTATGTCTGTGTCCCCTGTATCTAACACAATTCTGGCATAAAGCTTGATAAATACTGAATAAAGATGTCTATTTTTTAAAGTAAAGTTGAGATTTTCTAACTTTACATGTGAATTTTCTGTATCAATTCCCCCCTTTCTATCCTCTGTATCCCAAAATCAGGTAAATAAGGTACTGAATAACAAGCAAACAAGGTACTAAATAGGAGTAGCTGCCTCACTCCTAGCAGAAGCAGCTAAAGGACCCTCTATTTGGCTGAGTCCCTGTTAGAACCCAGCCATAGCACTTGCCCACCCAACCCACACCGACAGCAGTATTGGTTTTGATGGCTCCAAATGCAGTTTAGCTGAACTAAGGTTACTAGACTAATTCAGCAGAATCGGCGTTCTTTACTGGAAAGAGGGCCCAGGTGAAGATGCATCATTGCTGAATCCTATAGTAGTGTTCTGACCTAGTAATAGGACATAAAATCAACTTCATGGGTCATATTCAGCATTTTTAAATAGAAAGTTATTAAATTAAATTTTTATTCTAGTTAGTAATACATGTTGTGCTGGGCAGCTAAAGGCAAAGATCAGAGACGTTTCCCAATGGCTGTGTTCTAATGGCTAGACCAGAAATCCACAGAGTAAGAGTTCAATTCCCAAATCACAAGGAGTAACACTGAACAAGCTGACACTTGGCTTCTGATTATCTGTTATAACCATCAACACGTATCAAATGCTTTTGGGGACATGCAATAGGATAGTTTTTTAATACTTAGCACTGTTTACTACCAGAAAATATAAGTACATGGTCGTCCCTGAAATAAATGTCTTCTAATAGCTTTTCAACAAAACCAAAATCAGTTTGCACGTGACACCAACCTTGGCGCCTTTACTCTAGCTCTGTTTTTGAACTGGAAATTCTGCGGGTAAAAATAACAAAAATTGCTTAATTTTATCATTATATAAACATTGTATCCTTGCCCACGTTCTCAATGGAATCCAATACCTTAAAAGCTGTGTCAGAGGAAATTAAAGCTAAACAACAAACGACTCATTGGTCTCTTCCTTGGGCCAAGGGAAAAAAAAAGTGGCTTTCAGAAAGAGACCAGTCAACTTTGACTTACACACAAGAGAATGGGGAGAGGGAGGAAAGAAGGCTGACTGGGTTCTTGTCTTCCCCTTAACTGAGGCCTCACACCACTCAGATATAAAGGAAAAGAAACGGCCAATGGACTTAAACAGGGTCATGCTTTTGCTGGGAAATTCCAACAAGCAGGAGAGCAATGACTTGTCTGAAAGCTGCTTTCTATCACAGATTCCCTCAAAATACCCATTTACCCTGTGAATACTAAGAACACTGTAATTTCCACCTCTCCCATTCTATAGCTAGTAGGACTGGCAGCAGAGTAGATGCTCTTATGTCCCAGTAATGTTACGGGTTAAAAGCTGGAGTTGAGAACAAAATCAACCTTCAGTTAGGGTGAATGACTAGGAATTATAAATAGCCAAGTAGCCTTTTTTTAGGAGTTACAAGTCTCATAAAAGAAGACTAGAATCTGTAAAGGTGTGAGAATATGCATCTGTAGGTGTCAGTTAAATAGGAAATATACCTGCGTGAGCACTGCTGAAGTATTCTACAGAGGAAATGCTTTACTTTTACTTTTCCTGCCTTAGTATTTAAGACTCAATTAGCAGATCACCCCAAAGGGTAAAGTGAGACCATCCAGATGATTTAAGCCTCCAATACCAGATTCTCTCTCTCTCTCTCTCAAAACTGCCTGTCTTGCCTTAGTGCGGTCCTGAATATACTCAAGTTTTCTCTAGGGATTGAGTTTTCATTCTCACTTTACATTCAGACTACCTGGTGCCTGTCTTGCCTTAATGCAGTCCTGAATACATTAAAAAGTTTTCTCTAGGGACTGATCTTTCAGTCAGTGCATCTGGAACATACGAAACTCCAAGGGAGAGTGGCTAAGGTTTTCTAGCTCAGCTTAGAAAGGCAAATTAGTCATTATTTTCAAAGTTCTGTGGGAGAAAGCAAAAGAAGTTAAATTCCTGCCTCAGACCATTCAACATACAGGCAGATGGGTGTGCATCATTATAATGCACATGGGTGTACAACTGCAAAGTTACCCTCTGAGAGATACCATCAGGCCTCAATATTGTGCACAGGTCCCTCTCCCTGGGTAAACTACAAGGCCCCAAGGTAGACCCTAGCAGTAGGTACACACCTGTGGTGATCAGCACCTTCACCAGCCACCTGTGGAAGAGAAAAAAAGGCTTGGTATTGGTAGTGTGTATCACCAAGTACCAGCCAACGTTAGTATTTGCCTGGAAGACTGCAGCACGTGTGAATAGAAGGGATGTTCACTCAACTGTAATTTGGGGCATCTGGAAAAAGAATGAACAGAGAGAGCCTGACCTAATTTTGTGGGTGACTGTTCAAATTATACTTTTTAAAAGAGTCCAATTTATCAGAATGTAGTTCTTTCCTAGATCTCGACATTTAATAGGGAAAAAAAATTTCCAGCTACAAGTTCCATCATACAACATACTGTATGTATACCACTAACTTTTCAAATGTCATCTCTTCCAAAAAGCCTTCTGTGACTCTCAAAGGTGCCCAAGTGCTCTCCTCTCACCCCTCCTGCAACATGCTTATGCCTCTCATCACATCAGAACACACAATAGTTTTGAATACTAGTCTTTTTTGGATGGCAAGTGCTATGAGGACAGGGATCGTATCTTAATTACTGAGAACATGGTGAGCATTCAAACAACTGTAGGATGAGAGCACAGAACTTATCCTTGTAAAAACCAGCAGGACCCACAGACTCCCACTGCACTTAGTCAAAATGAGCATGATTGAGATTTAGAAGTCAGAGTTTTCAGCCTCTATTAACCTAGATGTGCTGTCCTGGTAAAGTCAACCTGTGTGAGCCACCATTTCTGCCTTCTTAAAAATAAGGGGTTAACTTTGGTACATCTAAATCTGTTTTAAAATTAAAAGTTTACTTAAAAAGTGTGTGTGTGTGAAGGGTACACTGGTTTATGTCAAAGGATCTTTCTGTTTTCAAGAGCCATAATATCAGTAAGTTGACAGTTTAACAGGTGAACATCAACACTGACCAGCTTTTTTATGTGGACATTAGAAATAATTTGGAAATATTTCAAAACCAATTATCTAATAATTATCTTCTCATGTATCAAGGTCTCACAGATAAAATGAGCCTACCAACTTCCTATTCACTTTTGCTTTTCTTTCTATGCAACTCAGATTTTATTCCAATGCCTACATGAAAACAAAACCCACCAAAATGTGTATCCCATTAGTAGAAAGATGTTTCCCTCCTACCCATTTCCTAGCTCCCTCAAATTTGTTCCAAACAACCAGAACATCTAAGTATCAGGAAGACAGCTGTTTTTTTGAAAAAGCTTTGTATGCTGGCCAGGATGACCTTACTCACCATTCCTGAGGGAACAAGGGGAAAATGAGGTCTAGAAATGACCTACAGTCACAAAGTGAATCAAAGGGAAAAGGAGAAATGAGTTCTATTTGTGTGAGACTGAAACTCAATTGTCACAAGACTTTTCTGCTGTTGCACGACAATGTATTTTCACATTACTTTAAAAGTTTTAGAATGAGGTGACCGTTTTTAACCAGGAACTCATCAGACTCCCTTTCCTCTTCCTCCTCCCCACGTTTCAAGTGGCTCTAAAATTGTTATTCCATTCAATGAATCTCTACTTTCCTTAAGCATAACTACACTCATGAATAGGACTAGTTAATAAGCTTTACCAAATCTCTTTAACACCTAGAAGATCACCTTGAATTTCACTGCTTCGTTGGGTTTCAGCACAACATTAGAGAACATAGTCGAAGAAAAAAGAGTAAGCAACAACTTTTCCTCACATCATACCTGTTATACAGAAGATGGAATCAATGCTTTAAAGATAAATATAAACCCAAAGGACACCACATATGACACTATATAATACTAAGTGTATACGCACTGAGAATATTCACAGTTATCCTATACCCCCTTCACCCACTTGCACAGAAAGAAGTATATGAAGGCATACTAATTAAGAGACTCAAAAATATGGTGTTGGGCCAGAAAAAAGTGTCTAATAAATGGTGCTAGATCAAAGTGACATAGAAATATTATAAATGCAACCTCTTAAGCATTCTATATCAATGGCACCCAGATCCTCATTCTGTTAGGAACAAGCTACTTACCTTCAATGTGCCGACGCACTGTCCAGACAGCATTGGGATTACCGGGTAGCTCAGAGACGGCCATTTCCGACACCTGACAGGAGATGAGGCAAGTCACAAATCCAATGAGCATGGAACACAGCTGCTTGCTTACAAATATACTAGAAAAAAAGGTCACAAAGGCAGTGCTAAGACTCTATGTTGGATTAAAAGAATAGAACTGGAAATGGAATGTGTGGCTAATTGCCTCCATGAACAACTGCCTCCTTTGCCATGAGACCAGAAGAACTGGAAGGTGCCCAGCTACCATTACTGAACATTTTGATCAAAGATTCCAGAGAAGAATCCTGATCAAAAGGGGGGAAAATGCAGCACAGAATTTAAAATTCTCATGAACTCTAGACTTCCTGGAGCCATGGAGGCTGGATAAACCCCCGAAATTATTGCCCTGAGGTATCTTTAAAACTTAAACCAAAAATATCCCCTGAAGTCTTCTTAAAACTAAACAACAGTTCAGCTTAACAAGTTAAAAAGGTCTGTCTGGAGCATGTGCTCTTTTAAGAACTACCTTGTATGGGATCAAACTGACAAGTCTAACTCGAAAGATTAGACAAGAACCTTAGGGGGCAGTGAGCTTATGTTAATGGGGGAGGAACAACACAGAAAAGGAGGATGAGAATGGCTACACAATTTGAAGAATATAATCAATGTCACTGAATTGTACATGTAGAAATTGTTGAAGTGGCTGGTGTGTGTTCTGCTGTGTATAGTCTCAGTAACAACAGTAACGAGAAAGAATGGAACCAGCTACTCAAATGAGAATGTTAAGAACCAAAAAGCTAGAGATGCTGGCAGTCCCCATGACAAACTTTAGTAAGTCATGGAATATCTATACGGGTACAGCTGCTGCAGGCAAACACATATGCTTCCTTTGGGTATGGCATGCCTGCATCCTCCTCAGAGAGGGGAATAAGCACTTGGGAATGAAACAGGCAATCTACTAAGTCAGCATACCATTTCTTTCCCTAGCTCCCATAAGGCCAAATTCTACCTTTCTTTATGGACCAATTCAAATGTATATCCCTCAGAAAAATGACTGCCTTATCTACTTTGTGGACAGCCATGTCTCCCTCCTACGAGCTCTCAAAGAAATATCACCAGCTCTCAGGGCACTTATCTACAAGTGATTTGAGGAATTGTTTCTGTCTTTCTTACTTTTGTGCTCCGTAAGTTTAGATTCTATATCCCCCTAAATGTTCTGTAGGCCTTCCAACATCAGGGTGAATGAAATATCTAAGACTGGCTAAAATAATCTAGAAGAGAATACTGGGCATGGGTTATAGATGAACTATGTACTATCCTTGTAGATTTAAAACTATTCTAAGATTAAAAAGCTTACTAAATATTCAAAAAATGTCCTAGAGAATAAATTAGACAGTTTAACACATTACACAGTGCAGCTGCATCTTGCAGTAAGAACTCAAGTATATTCATGAAAAGCATTAAATCTTTTCATAGTTTATAATAATATCAGGGAGAAGACCTGATCATGGCTAAGAGAACCCTGGAAAACATCATCAATAAAGTCCAACACTCTTTCATGACAAAAACACTCAACAAACTAGAAATAGAAGGAAAAGTCCTCAACATGATAAAGGACATTTACTAAAAACACAGCTAACATTATACTTAATTGGGGAAAGACTGAAAGTTTTCTCCCTAAGATCAAGAACAAGATAAGGATGCTCATTTTCAACACCGCTACTGAACACTGTACTGGAAGTTCTAGCCAGAGCAATTAGGCAAAAGGAAAGGAAAGGTATCAAAATCAGAAAGGAAGAAGTAAAACTATTTTTAGTCACACATGACGTGATCTTATATATATACAGAAAATAACAAAGAATCCACAAGAAAGCTAGTAGAGCTAATAAAACTAACTTAGCAAAGTTATAGGGTAAAAAAAATCAACACACAAAAATCAGTTGTCTCTATACGCTAGCAATGAACAATCTGAAAAGCAAATTAAGAAAACAATTCCATTTACAATAACATCTAAAAGAATAAAATACCTAGGAATAAGTTTAATCAGGGAGGTAATTACACCGAAAACTGTAAAACACTGCTGAAAGAAATTAAAGACCTTAATAAATGAGAAGATACCCTATGTTTAATATTGTTAAGACATCACTACCTGCATCAATTGGTCCCACCCTACTTGGAGCAAAGGAGAATGAAGAAAACTAAAGACACAAGGAAAATATTAGCCCAAGAGACTAAAGGTCCACATAAACCAGAGACTCCACCAGCCTGAGAACAGAAGAACTAGATGGTGCCCAGCTACCACCAATGACCGCCCTAACAGAGAACACAACAGAGTGTTCCGGCAAGAGCGGGAGAAAGTGTGAAGCAGAAAACCCAAATTCACGTGAAAAGACCAGACTTAATGGTCTGACAGAGACTGGAGGAACCCCCAAAACTTTGGCCCCTGGACACTCTGCTAACCTAGAACTGAAACCATTCCTGAAGTCCACTCTTCAAAGATTAGACAGGACTATAAAACAAAAAATAATACAAGTGAGGAGTGTACTTCTTAGTTCAATCAGATACATGAGAACAAACTGGTGGCTCCTGTGTGGAGGCAGGATGAGAAGGCAGGAAGGCACCGGAACTGGTTGAATGACACAGGGAACCTGGGGTGGAAAGGAGGAGTGTGCTGTCACATTGTGGGGATTGCAACTAATGTCACAAAACAATATGTGTATAAATTTTTGTATGAGAAATTAACTTGAGCTGTAAACTTTTACCTGAAGCACACACACACACAAAAAGATGCCAATACAACCCAAAGTAATCTAGAAGTTCAATGCAATCCCTATCAAAATTCCAACAGCTTTTTTTTTTTTTTGCAGAAATGGAAAAGCCAATCCTCAAATTCATATGGAATTGCAAAGGGTACAACAATCTTGAAATAGAAGAAAAACAAAGTAGGAGGGCTCACACTTCCTGTTTTCAAAACACACTACAAAGCTACAGTAATCAAAGCAGTGTAGTACTGGCGTAAGGATAGACATATAAATCAATGTACCAGAACTGAGAGTCCAGAAATAAACCATCTATGGCCAAGTGATTTTCAACAAGGGTGTCAACCAAATCCATTCAAAGGAGAAAGAACAGTCTCAAATGCTGGGACAAGTGGATAGCTACATTCAAAAGAATGAAGTTGGACCCATACCTCACACCATAAACAAAAAGTTAACTCAAAATGGATCAATTATCCAAATATAACAACTAAAACCATAAAACTCTTAGAAGAAAACAGCAGTCAAGCGCCAAGATCTTAGTTTTGCAAATGGATTCTTATATGACACCAAAAGTGCAAACAACAAAAGAAAAAATAGGTCACTTGGACTTCATCAAAATCAATAACTTTTGTGCATTAAAGGATTTTACCAAGAAAGTAAAGATGTGCATATTATGCTGACATTTTAGGGAACAGGAAATCTAAAGTCTAAACTTTAGGGAAATAGGGAGGAAGAAAATAATCTTTCTTTCATAGAAACATTAAATATATAAAAGCCATAGGCTGCACCGGGGCAATTCTTTCCCCAAAACCTGGAGATGATCTGAAAATTCCAATCTTACCTCAAGTCCATGCCTTAAGACTCTCAGAGATGATCGAGGTCCCCTACCACAAGCCACATATAGCTGTGGAGTGTCTTCATTGGCCAGATCAGCTATCTGCAAAGGAAGAGAAAACAATGTCTACTTGTGCTAAGTTTTTCACACTCAACCTTGACTGTCAAGGGACAAACTACTTTCAGTTTATTAAACTTATCAACTAGCCCTGGGAAAAAAATCCAGAATTTCCAAAAACCAAACCACTTTGAAGCAGCAAGAGTTTTTCCAACAACAAAAGCCTTAAATCAGTTCTGAAGTTAGTAAAAGACCTTTTACAGTTGGTGAAATGAAGTGTTATATAATAACCTCTAACTAAAATTTACCATTACAGGTAATAAACTACAGTGTTATTAGTACCTGTGACTTTGTCACCAATAGAAAGCACATTTATTCATATCACATTAAAGTTTGCAGGTACCTCCAATTATCATTTACCCTCATCACTACTTCAGAATTTCACTTATCAGACCTGCTGCTAGACTGCATATGACCAGAGTTGTCTTATCTACATATCTACAGATGCTCCTGTGATGTAGCTGGCCAATTCCGCATCTGGTTGTTCAGTCACCAAATGGGGAAGCCATGTGTTCTCATATTGATTACCTACACATTTCACTCTTACCAGTACAATTAACTTCCTGTTTATTTTTAATCTGCAAATTACTTATACAATTATTTCCTCAAATTCCAATGATGGGAGAAAAATCACTAATAATTAAATTAGGAATTACTCATACTTATTTCTTGCTGCCCTTAGAACTAACCCCATTCTCAAAGAGAACAAAAGTAGCTAATTTCAGACTGGTTAATGCCGCCAGGGAGTGTCTGGATGCTGACTTCCTGTTTCCCCAGCACAGTGAGCAAGCATCTTTCCCACTGAAGTGTGATCAACTAGACAGGGTGATCCTCAGTGGTCAATCCAACCCCAGCAATCCAGGACACACTGCCATGATAAAAATGCCTAGCTGCTACAACTGAGTGTACAATCCTCATCCTGTGCCACCTCAAGTTCCTCCTTGAGGATGTGATTAAAGTTACTGACTGATCTCAGTGTCTCTGAAATATTTTAAAGAGTGTTAAATATTTAAAGAGTGTTAAAATCAGATGTGTCAGAATACAGTTGAACAGTCGGCTAAGTAATACAAGGTCAATTACAGAATACTATGCAGTGTATGAGCCGATTTACACTAAATTGAAAAGAAAAAGATATCACACAAACATATGTTTCTAGATGCAAAGAAAATACCTGGAAGCAGTCATAAGAATTTAATACCAACTGTCTCAGCAGAGTGGGAGATTAAGAAGATTCAACCCCCTCGCCTTTTATATGTTAATTTTTTACACTGAAGAGTTTTATAATTAAAAAAGAAAAAGAAAAAAGAGCCTAAGGATTTATGCAGTGGTTATTAGCCACCAAACTTCTATCTCTAGCTGCTTCACTTTTACACTTTGGAGATTTCATAGACATGCTAACAAACCTATTTCATAGACTATTTAATTTAACTGGAGAAAAACTTTAACCTTATTAAACGTTAGATTCAAAAAGAGTTATCTCCCATGCCTTCAGGACATCTAGGTCAACTGGCATAACAAAGTTTATTAAGAAAATGTTCTGCATCCTACTTTGGTGAGTGGCATCTGGGGTCTTAAAAGCTAGCAAGCAGCCATCTAAGATGCATCAATTGGTCCCAACCCACCTGGAGTAAAGGAGAACGAAGAACACCAAAGATACAAAAGTATTAGCCCAAGAGACAGAAAGGGCCACATAAACCAGAGATTCCATCAGCCTGAGACCAGAAGAACTAGATGGTGCCTGGCTACCAATGACCGCCCTGACAGGGAATACAATAGAGTCCCTGATGGAGCAGAAGAGTGGGGTGCAGAACTCAAATTCTAGTAAAAAGACCAGACATAATGGTCTACCCTGGAAAACACTGCCCCCGGACTCTTTGTCAACCCAGAACTAAAACCATTCCCGAGGTCAATTCTTCAGACAAAGATTAGACTGGACTATGGGACATAAAATGATACGCGTGAAGAGTGTGCTTCTTAGTTCAAGTAGATACATGAGAATAAATGGGCAGCTTCTGTCCGGAGGTGAGATGAGAAGGCAGAGAGGGTCAGGAGCTGGCTGAATGGACACGGGAAATCACACGTGGAAAGGAGGAGTGTGCTGTCACAGTACAGGGAGAGCGATTAGGGTCACATAACAATGTATGTATAAATTTTTGTACAAGAGACTAACTTCAATTATAAACTTTCACTTAAACTACAACAATAAAATAAAAAAACAGAAAAAAGGAATTCTTAAAAAAAAAAAAAAAAAAAAAAGGCATCTCTGCTCATTGTGGAGGTGACTGGAAAGGCCCACACCTGGCAAAACAGAATGGGAGAGAGGCTGTCCAACTCATCGACCAACACAAGGTTTTTGAGTGGTCTTGGTTGAAAGAAGAATGTGTCTCCTTCTTCCAGAGGCATAGCAGATGAAAACTCAGGTTCTTCATCATCATCTCCAAGATGGGCAATCTGATATAAGTAACTACAAAGCAAGAAAGAGAATGTAGTTAAAACATTTTAAGATGTCTCACACCAACATAAAGCTCATAAAGCATTTTACAAATATCGAATCAGAATTATAGCATGCATTATTGAATCAGCATCTGTGGTTTGCCATCTTTCCTTCTCGGAATTGGGTTTTCTCCTTCTTTTTCTTAAAAACAGGGATGAAGAAATAAGACTAGTGAATTCAAGCTGGTACAGTGGAAGAATGTTAGTATCATAGTAGTTAAAAGTGTGGTCTCTGGAGCAAGACTGCCTGGGTTCAAATCGCAGCTATGCCCCTTAACCAGCCACCTAACCTAAGACTCATTAGTTAACCTCTCCATGCCTCACTTATAAAATAGAAATAATACCTTTCCACAGGATTAGAGTTAATATGTGTCAAGTACATAGAACAGTGCATGATACCTAGTGTTTGCCCAATAAAATAGATAAATGAAACCCAAAGAAAATCTATAATCGTTTCCTACTTCAACGAATAACCAGGCCAAACCTTCCAAAAACCAAGATTTGGTGGTGATCTTGTAAAACTTACAGACATTACAGTATTACTGCAGTAAACAAACATAAAGAGACTCAGACATCTCTTCATCTAAGCAACAAAATCATCTTGCCATTCTCCAGTTTGTCCTCTGGCTAATAATGCTCAGTGAACTGATTCAAAGGCAAACCACAAAAAAGAGAGAAAGCAACTTGAGAATAGATAAGCTATAATAATATATAATCATAAACTGATGCTCAACATACCAACTTACAATGAGCTTTTCGGAAGCAGCTCAACTAAAATAAAACACTAAATCTTTGGTCATGTTTATTCTTTAAGCAATATACCAGACCTTCAATACAGAGCACTGTGCACACTAATGAATATAGTTCTTTAGAAGCAGAATAAAATGACTAAATCAGTGTCTGAAATACAAAAGGTACTCAATAAATGCTAGCCAAATAAACCACGGCATTTAACACTTGCAATAAACACTAGATTCTACGCTAAATCATGAAAAAACAAGTAAGAATTATTATCCTTGAGAGACTAACAACAGAATTGAAAAGATAAGGCCTACACATATAAAAAGTTAATATGAACTCCTTATTCAGATGCCTATGTATAGATGACAAGACCAGCCTGTCAAAGATACCTTCAGTGTCCTACTAACTGCCAGATAACCACCACAGAAATGTGTGCTTTGGCTCAATCCCAATAAAACAGTTTCCATGACTATAGTGTTGTACTAAAGTGCAGGAATTTTGGAACCAAATTGTCTGGGTTTGATTTAGATCCAGTTTTGTGATCTTAATTAAGTTTCTTAAACGCTGTGACCCAGTTTCCTAAACTATAAATGGAATAATGGCACCATCTCATAGAAAATGTTATGCTTTAATATTTATAAAGTACTCAGAACGGTACCTGGGACGTAGTAGATGATGTATATTAGTGTTTGATAAAGATAGGTTGTTGTAAGGATTAAAATGAGTTAATAACCATAGCAGATGTTTCTGATGCCCCAAATCACAACTCTTTAGCCTCCCAGAATTCAGCAGCAATGGGTAATTTCTCACGAGCTCAACTCATCTCACTGTGACAAGCATCCCATCCATATACTGTAGTCTTTCTATACTCCATCCCCAAGACCTTCTCCTACCTTGTGGGAGGTTTTCTGAGCAGCAGAATGTACAGTGGGGTAACTTACCACCAAGGACAGAGAGAAACTCGTGGTTTTCACTTTTCAGGCAGACAGTTCTGGGAGGCATTCTGTACGCCTCTTAGTAGGTCCTGTAGAACCTGACCTCCTGTTATCAACAGCAGAAACCTCAGTAACATGCCCTTATGTTGGCTTTTCCTCCTTCTCTCTCTCTCCCCAGTGATCCCCCAAGTCCTGCTTCTAGCAACTGTCTCTCAGTAATCTGCCTGCACCTAGGTCCTTATCTCAGGCTCTGCTTGCAGGGGAACCTAAACTAAGACAATACAAGAAAAAATTTTAAAACAGTGCCTGACAGACAAGCACTCAAAAAATGTTCACTATTTTTCCTCCAAACTAAAAAACTCTTTTTATTATTCCTAAATCCTTTTAATTACTTAATAGAAGCTCAAGATGTATAACCTTAGCAATCACATTATCTGCGTAATTCAATGAGCAAGAAGATAATATCGCATATGTCTGCAGCTACTGCTTCCAACCACAGTCTAAAAAAGATAGGTTATTATCTAAGTTTTTAATGTTTGCCAATCTGCTGGGTGAAAAAAATGATAACCTCATTCTTATTAGCATTCCTTCAATTATAAAAGAACTTGAAATCTTCCTATACATTTCTAGACCACTTACATGTCTTTCACTGTGAAAGGCATGCTCAAATCCTGTGTCCATTTTTCTACTGACTAAACTGCTGTCTTTATCTCATTAATTTTTAAGAATATTAATTCATCCTTTGTCATGTAATGAGGAAAAAAGTTCTCATACACTGTTAGTGAGAATGCAAATTGATGCCACCTTTTCAGAGCAAAAATTGGCTATCAAAATTTTACCTCACCTTTTTTTTAAAACTTTATTTAGCAAACACAAAGATATATCTACAAGGATGTTCACTGTAGTATTGTTTGTTACAGCAAAAGAAGTATAAACACCCTAAAGACCCATCAAGAGAGGACATGGCCATAAAATAAAACATGCAGCCATTAAAAATCATATTTTACAGAAACCAAATGCAATACGGGTCTTGTGGGGATCCTGACTTGAACAAATCAGCTTAAAAAATACTAAAGACATTGGGGAAATTGGAATATTTTATAAGAAATTACCGTTTTTTCAGGTGTGATAATGAAGTTTGATATCTGGGATTTGTTTCAAAATAATTCAAGGAGAGGTTTGGATAACTAGGTATAAATGTTTTAAAACAAGACTAGTGCTGGGTTGATCTCTGTTGAAGCTGGATGACAGTTCATTATATTATTCCCTCTTACGTGCAAGTTCTAAATTTTCCATAATTAAAAAATAGTAAAAATATAGAAAAGATTTATGATGAGAAAAAAATTTAAGTACTCCTAATTTGAAAAAGCAGATTAACAGATTTTTTACACAATGATGCAGTTCTCAAAAAAAAAAAAAAAAAAACCACATATAAGTACTAGACAATAAAAATACTGGAAGTAGATATAAAACAAAAAAAGTGACTATTCTAGGATACTAGGATTAAGGTTGAATTTTATTATTTACCTGCTGTTTCCTCATTTTCCAAGCTTTCTACAGTGCAAGAATATAATTAATAAAAATGGTAGTAATCAACATTTACTAAATGCTTCCAACATAAAGAATTTATCAGCACTTATCCTCACATTTGACAAATGAGAAAAATGAAGCACACTGCTAAAAGATGAAAGTCAAGACTATAATCCAAGCAGTGACTCCAGAGTTATACTGCCTTCACAAAACGTCCCTGTTATTAAAAGATACAACAGGAAAATAGGCACAGATGTGACTAAGCAATTCATAAGACATACTGCTGGGCAAATAAAAAAGTCCAATCTCTTTAATAAAACGTTCACCCAACAAGTTGTCAAAGCTATATATAGACGCATGTAGACGTATGCATGGTATATATATCCAGTGTTGACAATATAAAGCACAATGGATACATACACACTTCTGTAAAAGTATACATCAGTACAAACTTTAGGAAAATAATATAGCAATGTGTCAAAAGCTTCGAAAATATACATATTCTAATCCAGGAATCATATCCTTAAAGTCTGTCCACACCAGACCATGTCCCACACAACTAGACGCTGCCTGGCTACCACCACTGAATGCTCTGACAGGGATCACAATAGAGGGTCCTAGACAGAGTTGGAGATAAATTCTAACTGACAAAAAGAAGACCAGACTTATTGGCCCGACAGAGATTGGAGAAACCCTGAGAGTATGGCCCCCATACACTCTTCTAAGTCAGTATCGAACTCACTCCTGAGGTTCACCCTTCAGCCAAAGATTAGACAGGCCCATAAAACAAAAGAGACCAAATGGGCACATCAGCCCACGGACAAGGAAGAGAAGGCAGGAGGGGACAGGAAAGGTGGTAATAGGGTACTCAAGATCGAGAAGGGAGAGGGGAAGAGTGTTGACATGTAGTGGGTTTGGCAATCAACGTCACAAAACAATATGTGTATTAATTGTTTAATGAGAAACTAATTTGCTCTATAAACCTTCATCTAAAGTACAATTAAAAAAAAAAGTCTATCCAAAAATAAATATAATCTTGTTTAAGTAAATAACTATATACACATATAATGAAATATTATCTGAACATTAAGAACAATGCTCAAAAAGATACTACAAATCTGTTTATCACTACAGAAAAATATTCACTGTATATACAATAAGCAGGTTACAAAATGGTATATTACATATTATTATATTTTAGTAAAAATATTTACATACATATGCACAAGAGAAATCACAAGACTTTATCTTTGGTGGAAGGATTATGGGTGACATTTCTGCTTGCATACACTTTATAACTTATACAATAAAAATTGCTTGTATAAAAAACTAAAAAAATGAGAAATTAATGAAAATAGACACAAATAATAAAAGGATACAGATGAAAAGTACCACATTGCAACTATAAACCAGGAAACAGCGAAATACAAAAACAGTAGGAACAAATTGAGAAGTAAAATGAATTAAGAAAGGAAAAACAGTTCAACTTGGGTGGGCAGAAAATAGGCCACAAGATAAGAGACAGGGAGGAAATGAAAGAGGATCACAGAATCCTAGCCAATATCTTCATTTTAATCATGAGAAAACTGAGCATTAGATTAGTTGAGTGGTTTGCAGACTTCAGTAGATACTGGCAAAACCTGAACTAAAAAGCAAGATCTTGTCGTGCTACCTCATATAAGTAACCTGCATTATCTAATAGTCTTAAATTCAAGGACAAAGAAAAGAGTTCAGAGGTTAAGAGCTACGGCTGCTAACCAAAAGGTCTGGCAGTATGAATCCACCAGCTGCTCCTTGGAAACACCATGAGGCAGTTCTACTCTGTTTTATAGGATCACTACGAGTCAAAACCATTTCAACAGCAACGGGCTTTAATTCTGCAACAAAAAGCTGGAACACAGAGAGAGAGAGAAAATGACTTTGTCAGGCTTATGCCTTCTTTGCTTAATGAGATGACTATAAAGTTTGAGTTTTGCAGGAAAGACAATGAAATGAAAGAAGACTACAGCAGTGCAAAGAATCATTTTTATGTGGCCCTCCTCACCAGTCTTGTGACTCTTACAAAATGACTGGGTGGGACTATGCAAATAGGGTGCTTGTGGCCCACCAAAGGGACTGGACAACTTGGCAATAATGCAAATAAGGTACACTGGGGGGGGGGGGGAACCATGCAAATAAGGTGTTTGGAATGCTAATGAGAAGATTGGTCAGTTTTCCCATCCCACTAGGGTTAAAAGAGCCAATCCCACGAAAGAAGAGCTAGGAGTAGAGTACATCCCTTGGACCTGGGGTCTCTATACTGAGAACCTCCTAGACCCAGGAGACAGACGGAGAGCTATAACACTGGAGACAGTGCAAAGCAGCAGCAGAAAAACTGCAGCAGAAGAACCCAGACAAGGGACAGCACGGTGGGCTTCCCAGGCCATGGAGTGAGGTGGCTACAGTAGGCAAGCCAACCTAGAGAGTGAGAGCCAAGCACCTTCAGGCAGGCTTCCTGGGGGAGTCAGGTATCTCTGGGCACCTATCGGCAGAGCTAAAGAGCTTTGTAACGCTTGACCTAGCAAGGCAGAGGCCAGGCTGAGGGGCCCAGAAGCCCAGGGGCCGAGGGAGAGGTCTGTCTGCAGCACGACTGAAAAGCTGTCCTGACCGAAGAACTGTATCCTGAGCTGTTCCTGTTTTGAATTATAAACTGTCACTTTCCTAATAAATCTGAAAATCCTGAGTATTGTCTGAGTTTTGTGTGACCACTGCAATGAATTATCAAACCTAGCAGAGCAGAAAAGTACAGAGTGCCATGGGACAGACAGCTGGTGAAAAGGTTGGAGAGAGAAGGCATGTCTGACCTTCACTTCATAGGAATCAACCTTGGCTATTGATCATGATTGATCATGATTCTCCTCCCCTGTCATGAAGTCAGAAGTCAGACACCCCAGTGCCATTTTCACAACTAGTGAACCAGTTCAGACTAATACTGCAAAAGAGGGCTACAGAAGGAAAAACAAAACTTAGTACTTGAAAGTGGTGGAGGACAACACAAATTGAGGTTTTACACTTGAACTACTAGAACTGGCATGTTACTCATTACAAAAATACTGAGGTTGGGAGGCTTGCTGATTTGGGTAGACAGGTGCAAATACTGATAGTCTTCAAGTGAGGTGTTTATGGAACTTATGTTTAAATATAAGTACTCTGACAAATATTTATTCAACGAAATACTAAGCTAAGGAAAGCTTTCACTTCTAAAGACATTTTTACGGCCACCCACAGAGGTAGTGAGTGAAGCCAGTAAAGTAGATGAAGATAACCAAAAGAAAGAAGGTAAACGGGAAATGAGGACAAACCTTTTGTTTCTAAAAGACTATTATTGTGAAAAACTATGATCCTGAAGTCACACCTCCTGCCAATTATTATAGTAACTAGGGTGAACTATGGTAATAAAAGGATTACTCACTGGTTTCCAAATTCTGATGCTACAAAGAGGAAGCCTGTTTTAAGCACACACATGGCAGCAGCTACAGGCACAGTATCAAAATACTTGAGCCGGATCTCAGTAACCTGGAGTGGGAGGGGAGAAAGAAGAAAAAAAAAAAGATTCTAATGTGTAGCCAACTGAAGCCAGGCCACAGATAGGAACACAGTATTATCATAACACAGCATTAGCAGAGTCGGAAATAAAATGCTGTATTTAGTACCTAAACCAACCAGTTAAAAACTAGCTTCCTTCAGTGGATTCTGACTCATGGCAACCCCGTATGTGTCAGAGTAGAACTGTGCCCCACAGGGTTTTCTATGGCTGATTTTTCCAAAGTAGATCGCTAAGCCTATCTTCCAAGGAACCTCTGGGTGGACTCAAACCTCGAACCTTTCAGCAGCCAAGCATGTTAACCACTTGTACCACCCAGGGACTCCATTATCTAAACCAGAGATCAGCAAATAGGCCTGCCGTGCCTATTTTTGAACACACTATCCATAGCCGCTTTTGTGCTACAATGGCAGAGTTGAGTAGTTGAGACGGAGAGCATATGGCTCACAAAAACTGAAATATTTACTATCTGGCCTTAATTTAAAAAAATAGTTCGCAGACCCCTTGATCCAAACAGTTATCTAAGAAACTGGCCAGTTGTTCAAGGAGCTTCTCTGTAAGTAAAATAAGTAGACAGATCATATGTATTACTAGTTTTCAGTAGACATGGAGAGCTTTCTCTTGTTATTCAAACGAATTTCTACCACCTGAAAGAAAGTGACATTACTCAGTCTCATAACATATGAGACTATGAGAACAGAAACCTGTTAACCAGAGGGAGAAAACCTACATTCACATACCAGTTCCAAACTAAGCTTTTACGCTTAGACAACCACTTTCCAAGGCATTCTGTTTCCATTATTTTTAAGTCGTGAAGTACTAAATTGTCTTAGACAGTGATTGTAAAGAAAAATGGTGTGTGAAACTGCTTTGTAGGCCTCAAATGTATACACAAATACCATCTTTTAAAATTAAGGTTATTTACACAACAGGGAGTCCCTGACGAAGCAGGAGAAAAGTGGAGGAGAGAACTCACATTCTAGTAAAAAGACCAGACTTAACAGTTTGATTGAGACTGGAGGGACCCCGGAAGACAGGGCCCCTGGACTGTGTTAGCCCAAAACTAAAACCATTCCCGAGGCCAAAGCTTCAGACAAAGATTAGACTGGATTATGGGACATAAAATGAAACTCGTTAAGTGTGTACTTCTTAGCTCAAGCAGATACATGAGACTAAATGGGCAGCTCCTGTCCAGAGGCGAGATGAGAAGGCAGAGAGGGTCAGGAAGCTGGTTGAATGGACACAGGAAATCCAGGGTAGAAAGGAGGAATGTCTTGTCACAGTATAGGGAGAGCAACTAGGGTCATGTTAACAATTAAATGTATGTATAAATTTTTATGAGACACTAACCTGAATTGTAAACTTTCACTTAAAGCATAATTTAAAAAAAGTTATTTAATTAAAATAAAGTTACAAGAACTTTTATCAAACTAGACTAACCACAACAAACGGGTTTTTTCATTTTTTCCCATTCCACCCATGCTTTGCTTACCATATCTTCATCCGTCTCTAAAGTGATCTTAAAGATATCTCCTTGCTCAGTTTGGGCCAAAAAGAAAAACATCGATTTGGTCTTATGGGTGGCAGAGCAAACAAAAATCATTCCTCTCTCAGGGTCATCCAGGTCATTCTAGAAAGGTAAAACAAAAAATCTTAAAAATAGGTATTTCTTATTCAGAGGCACCTGGAGCTTCTCTATACAAGCTTTGACCCAGAGCAGCCTGTCAGCCTAGGTAGTAAAACACAGTAGTTGAAAATTCTTGTCTGCTCCAAGTATATAACAAAGGCCGGGTACCAAAAAATGGCCACAATTGCACTCTACAGCCTGATCAGATCAGTAAGGGAAGAAGTATCTCCAGAGAAACATGTCAGAGAAGAGACATGAAATTTAAAGAATCATCATTTCAGGCTGTGAATAAATATTCACATACAACCACAACATTGCATCCAAACTATCCATCATCAGCCCTGTTCTACATCAAATTCCTTGATAGCTAAAGGCCTCCCAGAAGGTCTCCCCTTGGTTAAGATTTAAAAAAAAAATTTTTTTTAAATATTTTTAGCATTTTGTACTTCTCTAAGTAGTTTCAAGAGTGAAACATGTTTTCTATTTCTTTGTAGCCACAAAGCCAAGTACACTGCCTAGTAGTTAGGTACTCAGTAAACAAGTGATCAACCAAACTAAGTGACTACTCACAGCTTAACACACCTAACTTGCCAAATTTCTCCTCAGGTTTTCTAAAATTTAGAGTCTCACTCAGATACCATGTATTAGATCAACCAAGATCTAAAAGGCTTAAGCCCAGGCCCTATAAATAAATACTATAAGGATCATTTATAATCTGGGGCGGGGAGACTGAGGAAACAGATAAATCAACATTGGTGATTTACTGATAATTGTTGAAGCTAGATGATGAGTATACAGTTCACTATATTCTATTTTTCGGTATGCTTGTATCATTTCCATAAAAAAGATAAAAGACAATAAAAAAACATCATTTTGCAAACACCAATGTAATAACCAATGTAGGGGAAAGATCAAGCAATAAAAAGTTGGGGGAAAGAAAAAACACAAAAAGACAGAATTTATCTTCAACAAAGATGCCTGGCTTCTCCAAACTAGAAACTTTCAGAAATTTCAAAATGGCAAAGTCCACGAGTTCCTCTTAAATAAAGTGCTAGTTTTTAATTCCCTTTCTCAAAGAACTTGCTTTATTTTTACTAAAATAATTCACTTGGTTTATTAAAAATAACATTTACAAAGAAACTGAAACTTGGTAAGAGATACATTAAGAGATCACACAGTACTTTGGAAAAAAAAAGAAAAACGGAGCCTTACCCGTCTCCTGGGAATCGGACAACGGATATCTGGTTGGTCACCAAAGTTCTTGTAGGTGATATAGTTTTCAGAGCAAATCAGCACTCCACTTGGACCATCTGACCCTCCTGGAACTGTTAAAGAAAATTCAGCAGTGATTTGATATAACCATGAATTACGATAATTAACTTTCAATCCCTTCCCTCCTTCAACACAACCTGATGAAGGTACAGTGTACCCAAGGTTGAGAAACATTTCAAGTGTTTTCTCTCCCTGATCCACGGTAGGCAAGGATGGAGCAGTTTGTTTATACGGAAAGTTTGGGCAATCTCATCCAGCACTTGTTCAGGTATTTGATATTTCATCCAATTTTTTACCTCCAAGCCCAGAACTCAGTTGTCAGCTTAAGACCTTTAGTCAACTACCTACCAGAGACTTCCACATGGAATGTTCCACCAAAAAAACCAAACCAAACCCGTTACCATGGAGTCAATTCCGACTCACAGCGACCCAACAGGACAGAACAGAACTGTCCCATAGGGTTTCCAAGGAGCGGCTGGTAGATTAGAACTGCTGACCTTTTTCGTTAGTGGCAGAGCTCTTAACCACTGTGCCACCAAGGATCCGGATGTTCCACAAGCACCTCAAAAACACTGTGTTCATAAACAAACTCAAGTTCCTTCCCAAACCTGTTTCACCTTCTAGGGTCTCCATCTTAGGAGAATACTACCATGCCCCAGTAGACCAAACCAGAAGCATGGGTGTCATTCTTCATCTCTCTCCCCTCCCATGCGTCTCTCCCATCCCTTTTCATTCTACATCCTTAGCAGCTCTTAAATTCATGTAGTTCTCTCATGTTGCCACTATCTTACTTAGATTACTGAAATAGCTTCCTTAACAATCTCCTCCATCTCCTCCCCTTAGTCTTACATATATTCCATTCCATTAGACAAAATGTCACTAATTCTTCTAAAATGTCAATCTCACAAGGTTATTATTCTCCTGCCTAAAAGCCTTCAGTAGCCAGTATCTAACAACACCGACCACTACCCCTAGAACTAATGGTCCAATCACAATGAGCTTTCAGTTCTCAGAATGGATCATATTCTTCCTTGCATTTGATCCTCTGTATGTGCTGTTCCCTTTAACTGTAACAGAAACCCTCCTCCACTACCTATAATTGTACCTAGCTAGCTCTGATGGCGCAGTGGTTAAGAACTTGGCTGCTAACCAAAAGGTCAGCAGTTCAAATCCACCAGGTGCTCCTTGGAAACCATATGGGGCAGTTCTACCCTGTCCCATATGGTCGCTATGAGTCGGAATCAACTAGACAGCAATAGGCTTGGAACTTTTTTTTTTTGGTTTAGCTCCTAGTAGTCCTCAAGTCTCAGCTTAGAGAACACAGAAAGCTTTCTCCAGCATACCCGCTTCCTTTCCCTGGGTTAGCTCCCCTCCCCAATGCTGTCATGGCACTTGGCACTCTCAATGGCAATTTTTTTGTTACTTGTCTATATCCCCCACTAAATTCAAACTTGCATAAAGGGAAGCAATATTTAATTTTTCCCACTGTAATCCCAAGACCTAGTGGACTGACTTGGCATATATTAACAGACACTCAAAAAATATTTGTTGAATGAACGAAGTCCTCATAAATTAAAAGTATGGTAATAAGTTGAAGTAAGGAACGAGGTGTATAACACACTTTCCAAGGTTCACCTGCTTAGTATAAGTCTCTTCCCACGGATTAATGTTCAAAGACAAGTAACGTATTAGTCTTCTTCAAAATCCTCTAAGACATGTCAATTTAAGTGGAATTGATTAAAAAACAGAAAGGACTGGATCACTGTCTTCCCGAAGTTTAATGAAATTTAAATGACCACAAATACAGCTGTCCTCCTTTAGTCTTTTAATATAATAAATTAAACTGATACTAATTTTCCAATGCTGAATCATCTTTGAGTTCCTACAAAAAATCTTACCTAGCTATGATAAGCTATGATTTATCTAAAACACCATTCAATTTGATTTGTAAAATTTTAGAATTTTGTATCTAAAATCCTAAGTAGAACTATCCTATAAATTTATGTTACCACCCTTCCCCAGTTTTGGTACTAAAATTGTGTTAGGCTCATAAAGTGGTTCAATAGCTTTTCATTTTCTACTCCCCAGAAAAATTTGTTTTAAAAGGCAGTATATGTCTTTTACAACATGATAAAAGTTTCCCTCAAAATTCTGGACCTAATTCTTTTAGGAGTAAGAAATTTTTTACTACTGTTCCAATTTCTTTAACGTATGTTCGCCTGTTCAAGTTCTTAATACCTTCATGGACCAATTTTGGTTAACACTTTTCAAATTTCATCTAAGTTTTCAAATTCATTGACCTATAGTTTTATCTTGATAGGTTTGTCTATTTCACTTACATTTTCAAAGAACCAGATTTTGATTTTCTTAATAAAAGAAGATTGACTATAATCAAAATATCACAGAGACTAATAGTAACCAATATTCCAAGCTGACTGCTCTCCTGGTGCTTTCCTTCCTGCCCCCACTAGAGTATATGAGTTAGAGTTACTAAAGAGACAGATTCTCTTTATCCATACAAGGCTTCCTTATCACTCTACCACATGAACTTCTAACCTAGCCATAAACTTCTATACCTAGCATAGACAAGGCATACAAGTTTACTACAAATGGATTAATTTTCAAATCCTATTAAATAAACCCTCCTATGTTTGGGCATAAAACGGATCAAGTAGTAAAGTACAAAGCATCTGAGAAGAATACCTGTAATAAGGAAGTTGCCATGTTCCTCCAAAGGTTCACTGTATTTTCGGACCACGTGGTTTAAACCAAGGTCTAACTCATAGAAGGTAAGTGTCTGCTGGGTATTAGCTGCTGCTTCACCTGTTGGATCATTGTCAGCTTCCTACAGAAGAATACAGTGGCACAAAGGCTAATAAATACAATAAAATCAAATAAATCTTAGAGCTGGAAAGGAAGGACTTCAGGACCCCTCTATTATACAAACGAGGATACAGGGTCCACAGATCCCAAATGGTTTGCCAAAGTTCATACTACGAGGTAATGGCAGAGCTGGAACAAGAACTCAGGTCTCCTAATCCTGGGTCCAGAGTTATCCGTATTAGATGACACTGCCTTCTACTGAAGGCAAAGCATGGTATGCTCTGCCTTTCACTACTTCCCTGTGAATAATCCCCCAAATACAACTTTACCTCTTCATGCAACTTTTCTCAGTAAATACCTTGTTTCTATAAGGAGACTGTTCAACTCAGAGCAAAGTGCTGTTATATTATCGTTACAAAGAACTGCAACAAAATATTTCGAATACAGAAAAGAACTGCTAGTAAGATAGTTACAAGACATGCACAAAGACGACGACATAGAGGTAACTGGAAAAACCCAAAGAGAAAGAGACATGGTCCCCATTACCTCATAATCCATTTCCAAACAGGCAAACATTGGATTTTCAAATCCCACATCTACTCCAACCACATGATACACTAAAGTGTTTGCTTTGTGGGCCTCCAGGGGAGATGAAATGGTAAGCCGGGCCGCAGCATCTCTGTTCAAAATATATACCAATTTCTGTTTCTCAATGGCACCTGCAGTCAAAGGAGATAAAAAATACAAGATCTCTAGGTAATAAGAGGTGCTCACAAAATATCCTGATTAAAACAAACAAAAATCATTATTATTAACAGCCAGCACTCTAAGCATTTTAACTCAGGATTCTACTATCATTAAAATACAGGGGGCACCACTTTTTGCCCCCCGTTCCTAATAGGGATCTTAAGATCTCACTAACTCTTTGAAATTTTTTTAATGTGCCATGTAGATTTAAGGGTACTGAGAAACTAAACAATAATTGATAAAATTGCTAGTTTTAGTCTTTGAATTAGAGCTAATGATTTGGGAACTGCTCAGAGAAGGCCACCCTCAAAAGGCCTGGTCAGATACACAGAATTTTCTGCAAGACATTTATCAGAGAAGAAACATGAATGTGAGTCATCACTTCAGGCTGATGAAAGCAACCATACCCACTGTCTAATAATGAAACATCATTTCACTGTAGTCTTTCTGGAGATAAACCAAGAAATTAAATTTTTGCTCAATTTGAAAAACATCTGCTTCCCCATTATTTTAAAAGAAAAACTGCAACTTTAAACCATGGAGTTAGTTGACGTACGATGCCAAATTTCACCTATCTAAGTGATGCACTGGCATTCTGCCAAGATCACAGTATTGTTATTCTAAACTGAGCATCTGGGAGAGCCAGAGATGCATTCAACAGAGCAAGTCACTCACTGATCATAACAGCTCGTCCTTTGGGATCTACAGCTAAGAACTGGCCAGGAACGATGCGGCGGCATCCACTCTTGCCAAAGGTTTCTTGGTGAATTTTCTCAAACATATTCTTAGACGGTTGGTACTCCAGGATAACAATCCGGCCTGAGTCGCTGCCAACCACAATGTAGTCTTTGGTGCCACCTGTCAGCCTAAAGGCCATGAGAGATCGGATAACACCAAATACTTCCACAGTTAGGAGGGTGTGTACTTTGCCAGTATTGGGATCAGGACGAAGCAGCTCCAAGATTTTCCCACGAGAAACAACAATTTCCTGTTGTTTGGTTCCTAGATCACCAAAGAAAGAAAAACCATAAGCAACCAGAACTAGTCTAAAGTAACGTGGACAGATAAAAAACACCACTAAAAATAAATATAATTAAATGACTTGGGGGCTCCATGTTTTTAGTTTCTATTTGAAAAGATACTTTTCCTAAAACTGAAATGCTCTAACAAAAGTACTGAGGCTTTTTAAAAACGGTCATATAAATTATTTTTTAAAAGCTTCTATTCTACTATCTATTCTTATTTTCCTAAGACTTCCCATAAACCTTAATAATTGGGAGTTGTCTAAAATGGTATTAACATATGCTCAGCTTTATAAAGTTCAAATTTTCCAAAGGCTTCTTCTTTCTAGTCCATCTTTCAGGCTTTTGTTCTAAGAAACCATAGAAACTTTCTGTGTGGTTTGACGTATTGTCTCAAATTTTAAAGCTGACATCTAATATATTTTATTTCCAAATTCACTCCTAAAAAATTCATTTGCGGGGGCCCTCATACCATCAAGAAAGCAGTGCCAGGAGCAGAGCGCGTCCTTTGGACCGGGGTCTCTGTGCCGAGAAGCTCCTAGTCCAGGGAAACACTGATGAGAAGAAGGCCGACAGAGGAAAAGCCTTCCCCTGGAGCTGACACCCTGAATTTGGACTTTTAGCCTACTTTACCGTAAGGAGATAAACTTTTCTTCATTAACAGCGTCCACTTGTGCTATTTCTGTTATGGCAGCACTAGATGACTAAGACAGAATTTGGTACCGAGAGAACGGGGTGCTGCTCTAACAGATACCTAAAATGTGGAAGCGGTTTTAAAACTGTGAATGGATAGATGTGCCTCAGTGACAGAGGACCAGCAGCAGAGAACCAACAGCAGCAGAACCAGGAGACCGGTGAAAGACAGCGCTGGAGCCGACCCACGGAGCGAGAGAGCTGAGTGCCTGTGTGCAGGCTTCCTGGGGGAGTGGGGTGCCTCCGGGCACTTATCAGTGGAGCTAAGCTTGCCGACCTACAGAGCGAGAGAGTTGAGAGTGTGTGTGCATGAGGCTTTCTGACAGAAGGGTGCCTCTGGGCACTTATACCGGTGGAGCTAGTGAGCTTTGGAACACCTGCCCTAGCAGGGCAGATGCCGGCCTGAGGCCTGAGGGCCAAGAGCCCATAGGAAGCAGAAGCTGAAGAGACAAAGGACACAAGAAGCTGAGCTGCTTCAGTCTCAAAAGGTATGGCCATGACCTCAAGGGTTTCAAAGGGTGGAGCCATGGCCTCTGGTATTTCTCAGGGTGGAGTTGTCACTATGATGGACTAGGAGAATGGTGCGCCTAAAGCCAAGGGAGTAGAGTTGCCGTCCCAGTGGGCCTGGAAGGCAGAGCTGAAGCCCAGGGCCGAGGGGCCTCCACTCAAAATCCAGAGACTGTGGCCAATACCTAGAGTCTGGAGGGTAGGGCCATTGTGTAAATTGTTTCAGAGAACAGAGGATTATTTTCAAAGCCTTGAGGGCTAATGTAATGTGTTCTGCTAACTTGCTTGGTGCCTGTCATGCCTTCTTCCCCTGCAGTTTCTCCCATTTGTAATGGAAATGTCTAGCTTGTGCCTGTTCTGCCACTGTACCTTTGGAAGCAGATAACTTGTATTCTAGATTTCACAGATGAAGAGGAATTTTTGGATTTTGAACTTGGAGTTAAGACTTTTGCTATGATATGATGGGGTGAATATCTTTTCCATGTTGCAAGGATGTGATTTTTTGGGGGCCGAAGGGTGGAATGTCATGGTTTGAATTATGTACCCCAAAACATGTGTGTATCAATTTGGCTAGGTCACGATTCCTGGTACTGTGTGATTTTCCTGTATGTTGTAAACCTGCCTCTATGATGTTAATGAGGGAGAATGGGTGCAGTTGTGTTAGTGAGGCAGGACTGGATCTACAAGACTGGACTGTGTCCTGAGGCAATCTCTTGAGATATAAAAGACAGAAGCGGGCAGAGAGACAGGGGGGACCTCATACCATCAAGAAAGCAGTGCGGGAGCAGAGCGCATCCTTTGGACCGGGGTCCCTGCACCAAGAAGCTCCTAGCCCAGGGGAACACTGATGAGAAGAAGGCCAACAGAGAGAAAGCCTTCCCCTGGAGCTGACACCCTGAATCTGGACTTTTAGCCTATTTTACTGTAAGGAAATGAACTTCTCTTCGTTAAAACCATCCACTTGTGGTATTTCTGTTATGGCAGCACTAGATGACTAAGACAAGGAGCAACTAAATACAACAGAACTGGGCCACCAAAGGAACTACTGCTTGTCCTACAACCAATAAGGAAGCTGCACAGTGAACCTGAAAGTATCTTCTACTCCAGAACATTGAACAACAACAATGAAATCCAAATTATAGCCACAATCCTAGCAGTAAAAACATTAACAGAACAAACTCAAACTCACTTCCACCTTCCAAATCTCACATGAGTGTACCTGTGGCAGAAACAAAATAACATTCAGAACCCTAGCTGCGAAGGAGTATGAGAAACATACTTATCAGGTTTTACAATTTCTGAATCCCAGAAGGAGGTCTGAATGATGCTGAACACCCCTGACAAAAATAACATGAAATTCTGGTCACCATGCCTCAATACATATGCTACAATGGAAGAGGATAGAAAGCAACTAAAGTAATTTAGGAAATGAAGTTGCCCAAAGAATAGGAGAAAAAACAGAACAGAAAAATTTTTTTTAAAGATGTTGGGCAGAGAGGGTGAGGAATGGGTAAAGTGTGTAAGACAGAATTAGTAAAACTAGCATGTATAAAAACAGAATGACCAAGGACTTAAGAGTCACTAAATCTTTATCTTTTATTTTTAAATATTAAATTTTAAAGAAAAAATAAATACGCTGCTCCATATGTCAAAAAAAAAAAAAAAATTCATTCGCTTTCATAACTGCAACCAACACCTTCAAATGCCTAAGAGCCAATTTTGTCCCCATCTTTCCCTACCTGCTATATAATACCACCTAGATGAGCTATTATTAACTTTAAACTAAATGTTTAAAGTGATTACCCCACCTCCATCTTCTCTGCCACCCAGGCTAGAAACTTTCACTTTCTTTCTATTCTACTACCCTAGTCCAGGTCTTCACTATCTAATGCCAGACTAGCATACTATCTGACTATCCTACTCATCCCAATCCATTCTCATTTATAAAATCCCACCATTTATCCTGCCACCTTACTTTCCAAATGTCCTTTGGGATCCAGATAAAATCAAGTACTCCAAAGTGCTTCAAAAATTGTAAAGCATTATATAAATGACAACGTCCTCTCAATGGTACAAATATATCTTTTGATATATTTGTTTTAGAGGGATAAACTTTGGTTTTGAAGCATAAAATTAGTATTAAAAATGCTTTTTCAAAAATTCTCCTATTCAAACCCCAGCTGCGAATCACTGCATTATACACCCAAATTCATATATACCAAAACCATATATAATTTCCTTCATAAAATGTAGAAAGGAATAAATAAATTATCTAAGTGAACCTTTCAAATCCTTAAAAAAAGTCGTAATGATGATCAAAAAAAATAATGCATATGGTCAGACAGCTAGGCTCCTGCTCAGTTACCACACAACAGGTATTCAGATTTGAACCTCAGCAAAATTATATAACACTCTATAATTATAATCACAAACCTTCTGTGTTATCTGGAATTAACTTCATTCACAAATACTTAATCTACAAACAGTAAAAGGGTATTTTATGCACATCCCAACCCACTGCCGATAGCGACACTGTAAGACAGAGTAGAAGCGCTCCATAGGTTTTCAAGGAGCAGCTGGTGGATGTGAACTGCTGACCTTTTGGTTAGCAATCTAACGCTTAACCACTGCACCACCAGGGCTCCCATTTTCTATAATTCTCTATTGTCTACAGTTTTTTTTCTTAATCTGATATTTGAAATTTCCCACAACCTGACCTTAATTCATCTTTCCAAATATATCCCCCACTGTTCCAGCTCATCACACATGGCACAAAGTAGGAGGTGAACAAACTTTAGCAAATGATCTCCTGCTTCTAAGCTGCACCTCCTACCTAAACTTCACTTTCCATTTTCTCTCCTAATAAAAGTCCTATTCTCCCTTCAATCACCAAGCCAAAGTTCACTCTTCCTTCTTTAAAATTACTCTTTATAGCCTGACAAACACCTTTAGACACTTTCTATCCAACCTGACGTCAAATTCAAGATCAAGGATCATGCCATAAATTTCTTTATGACTCACAGCAACAAGCTGACAACCTGGCACAAAATAGGTGTCAAGAAATATACATCCCTGATAAAATTACACTCATAGACTAGGAACTGTATCTGATATTAGGTAACAGATAGTGCCCTCAATTTCACACCAAATCTCATAGCTGACAAACTGTATTTGGTTCATTCACATTTACCAACTATTGCTTTCAGTTAGTCTCATAAATGGAAAAAAATTTCCTCCATAAGAAATAAACAAAGTATGTACTACTTCACTTCAGTTCAGAAAGACAGTCATTAGAGAACTTACCAGAGAAGTTGCCATGAATGGCAAAGCTGATGCCAGTGGCTCGCTGCAAGGTCAAGTTATACAGGAACATGGCGGTAGTGGCAGCAAAACTGAGCCACCTTAGTCCACAATCCAGGCCTTAGTTATACCAACAGTTCTGAGTCAAAGCAAGCTAAGGGCATATGAAAGCAAAAAAATATCAGCTAGGAAATTGTTATTTTAACAGACACTTCTGTATGGAAACTTCTGGCTGAAGGCAGCAGAACCAGTAAGGCCTACTGAGGAACAATGAATTATGGCCCCCCAAAAATGTGTTTTCAATCTGGCTAGGCCATGATTCCCAGTATTGTGTGGCTGTCCTCCATTTTGTGCCTGTAATTTTATGTTAAAGAGGATTAGGGTGGCATTGTTACTAAGGTCACATCCCTTATCCCTGGGGTGTGGCCTGTTCCACCTTTTATCTTACAAGAGATAAAAGGAAAGGGACGCAAGCAGAGAGAGGGGGACCTCATACAATCAAGAAAGCAGCACGGGGAGCAGAGCGCATCCTTTGGACCTAAGGTTCCTGTGTTGAGATGCTCCCAGACCAAGGGAAGATTCATGAGAAGGTCGACAGAAAGCCTTCCCCTGGAGGTGATGCCCAGAATTTGGACTTCTAGCTTACTAGACAGTGAGAAAATAAATCTGTCTTTGTTAAAGCCATCCACTTGTGGTATTTCTGTTACAGCAGCACTAGATGACTAAGACAGGCTCTATGCTATAAACTTTGTCTCTAATCTCACAAGAAGCATTTAAAGTATGTGGTATTACATCCATTTCATAGATAAGGAAACTAAAGCTCAGAAATTAAATCACTTGCCCAGGGTCTCATAACAAGTAATGGGAATGTTGGCAGCTGGCATCTGTACTGCCTATTTGCCTTTTGCCACAGGTACTAGATATCTATCTTTGTATTTGAATAAATCATACATTCACATGGTTCAGAATTCACAAGTACAACAAAAAGCTTCCTCCAACCCAGTTCTCCCCTCTAGGGGAATCAATTTCATCATGCTATAGCATAGCCTTCCAGATGTATATGGAAACAAATACATCCATTTATACTGCATTTTATTCTCTTTGAATCAAAGGTTGGGTACTATACACCATCACACCATCCTGCACTTTTTTATTATTTTACCTATCCTGGAGACAGCAATAAACAAAGGGCTTTTTCATTTTTAGTTTACAGCTGCGATCACAGAAAAGACTGAACACTACATAAACTGAGGTGCGTCTGTACACAATTACAGCTAAGAAGTAGACTATTTTTCCTCAATGCACCTATTTAGAAACAAAGGGGAACTTGAGAAATGCAAATTGGTGTGTAATTAACATATAAATTTGACTCTTGTTAAATCAGAAAAGAGAATTATGACTTAATGTCTTCGTAATCATTTCTTAGCTGGGCAAAAGCAGCTGACTGAGAGAGGAAGAGTGGGAAGTGGGCCCTGAAATACAAAATTTTTCTACTTGACACTAAGGAACATCTTTAAATGTTCTTCTAGGATCACCGGGAAAACAAAGTAGAAGGTCCAATGTGGAAAGAGAAGAGATTTGATAAACAACTGCCAATAAAAATTGAGGTAATTATGGGCCATTGCTGAAGTCCCAAACAGGTTACTTTCATTCTTCGTAGCGGATCCGAAGAACTCGACCTACTTTCTCATTTCTTCATAACTGATGCCATTCATTACAACCCCAAACCTAGTTGTATCCAGGTTCCCCTGCTACTCTCTAGGAAATGGAGAAAGGTACATTTTGGAGGAAAATAAACCTAGAACCACAGAAACTACTGTACCAAGAACCATTAACAGCCAAACCCGCTGCCGTCGAGTCGATTCCGACTCATAGCAACCCTATAGGGCAGAGTATAACTACCCCATCGGGTTTCCAAGGAGTGGCTGGTGTATTCGAACTGCCGACCTTTTGGTTGACAGCCGAGCTCTTAACCACAGCGCCATGAGGGCATCATTACAGCCGAAACCTGGTAAACTCTGTGACATCCTCTACTTCTGTTTTATCTCCTGTCTAGAAAAAGAGCTCGCTCTACACCTTCTCCATGTGCCAAGACAGAATCATCTCCAGAGATTATTCTTCCCCGTTTTGGAAATGAGACAACTGAAGCTCACAAGACAAAACAAGTTATCCAAAGTTGAATGTCCAAAGCGGAAATTCAAACCAACGTCTTGACTTCAGTACATTTCCGTTATTTACGCTTTTAACACGCAGCGTCTTAATACCTTTCCGTCGTTCACTTTCCACGGGAAGACCTCGCTACTGCCCACCTCTCCTGTCTCCGAAGTCGCAATGCCTAAAAGCGAGGTATCTCTAGACGAGTTATTTCGAAGCAGGACTCGTTTCAAGCCTATAGACAGCAGCAGGAGAGGGTTCCAGATTCGCGCCCCATGTGTTCCCCACATCGCCCCCTGCCCGGACCTCTACGGCCTACGTTACTTCAGACCCCCACCAAAGGTTCGCCCTACCCTCCCACATGGCCGCCCTCCGGCTCACCGGGCCCGGGGAAGTCACGAGGCCGTTTTTTTATCCTGCAGCGCTAAGGATGGCGTAGATAGCAGACGGATGATGAGTCCCTTCAAGGCCTAACCCACAACCAACACCCGCCCGCCAGCGTTCCCCGTTAACTCTCAAAACAGAGACCTTCCGGTTGCGCGCGGCGAGAAAAGGTCCCCAACCCGCGCCTGAAGAATATATATAATTTTATTAAATGTTTTTGTCTTGTTTCCATACCGCATTAAAAACTATGTGAACACAGTTTATGGCTGTTACTTCTTATAGAATAGAAAAGCAACACACTTTCAAGAAGTAAACTTTAAGATATATACATGCATATTTTAAAGTAAATAAATAAATTCGTCGGGCACTTATGCGGGCAGCCCAAAGACCTGGCGCGCCAAGGAGGAGGGGGCCTCGAAGAACCGGAAGCAACGAATTGGGACCAAGATGGCGGATCTCGAATCCCCTCAGAAGCTGTCAGGGGCGCCTCCACCGCCTGAGGGGGTGGGAGGAAGCCGCTGCTCGGAAATCTCCACCGAGCTCATTCGCTCCCTGACAGAGCTGCAGGAGCTGGAGGCTGTGTACGAACGGCTCTGCGGCGAAGAGGTGGGGGGCTGAGCCGCCTCTTTTTCCAGGAGGATGAGGGCCAGTGGGCGTAGGACCCGTCAGTCTGGGAAATCCGGGCTGTGGGACGCTCTTTCCTTGCCTGGGGAAAGAAAAAAGCACTTACCCGAGAAGCGGTAGTGTAGTTGCGTAACTGGGGAGACGTCATTTTTTTTCACTCGGTCGGAGGCCCGCAAACTGATTTTCCCTGATGGCTACCCATCTGGAGACTTTCACCCCCACCCCACCCCCGATTAGTTTCCCTAGCCCATAGGTACTCGATTTCTCCACCGGAGTAAAGTTAGACTGAGGATATATGCTAACTCGTTTGGTTCACAGAATAAGAATAAAGGCTCTTTTGCCCTGAGTTAACAATTTAAAAATTGCAAAACGTTTTTACCCCCTTTATCCCATTTAAGCGGGAAGTCATTGCAAATAAACTTCTTGAACTGTTTTAAGACTTCCTCTTGTAAAGAGTGATTTCGGGGTGTAATTTTAGCATTTCAGTTAAGTGAACAACTTTGTAGAAACTTGAGCTTTAAGACCCAGGCACAACTGTCTAATCTTGGATAAGTAACTTCATCTTTTGGACCTCTGTCAATCCCCCTGACATTGTGTCAAATGAGGGAAGTGGACTAGATTCCAAGAGTCCTTTCAACTCGTAATTTCCTATCTCCTTTCTGCCTCCACTTTTCCATTGCAACCTCATGCTGTCAGTTCTCTTTCCAATGTCTATGTTGGGGTTCCTTGCCAGTCAGAAGAAAGGTCTAAACTCTGATCTAAGAGATCTGTCAGCCGTTCCCTAAGCCAATTTTTCAAGTAGGGTGGAGTACAAAAGGCAGTTTGGGGGTGGGAGGATAGGATCATTGCTATATCTTTGAAGATTTTCGAATACTAACTTGCACCAGCTAGTTAGCACCGACACCAAATTGCACCAACTTGCAGTTCTGATTTTTCAACAAGTTATACTTTTTAAAATTGAATGTTCTTGACCTAACACTCCTAAACTAGCATTGAGTCAATCAGTACTTTAGGGAAAAATTAAAGCGATCTTACAGAAAGAACAGTATTTGTGGTAATGACTGTAAGGGGGAAGTTTCCATCTGGATTCTAGAGGGCTATTTTAATGAAAAAGGATAGCTAATATTAATGGCCAACTTATTGAAAACCTACCACACACCACATACTATATTAAGCACTTTATGACTTCATGTGTGTTATCCTGTTCGACTAGTTCAGTAATCCTATGGGGTAGGTATTAATATCTCTATTTTACAGATGAAAAAACTAGGAGTTTACATAAATTGTTTGATAACACAGTAAATGGCTTGGCTGAGATAGAATTGGATTGCCACTTTGGAAGTTTCTTTTGTTTAGCCATTATGGTTTAAATACATTCATGTTAGGCACTATGCTAATGACACTGAATAAAGGCTCATTTTCTTCTTTTGTGGTGCTAATGTAGATGTAATAAGATACACATAAAGTAATTATTCAATTTGATAAGTGCAAAAATGGAGTTGTTTGTTACAATCCTAGTAGAAGGAAAGAAATTTGAAATGGGATTCACACTCCAGCAAAGTGGTTGGGTTAGGTAATTCTTAAGGTTCCTCTGACCGTTCTAATGACGAGATATTTCTCTGTGTTTCAGAAAGTGGTGGAGAGAGAGCTGGATGCTCTTTTGGAACAGCAAAACACCATTGAAAGTAAGATGATCAGTCTCCACCGAATGGGGTGAGTCTGTGCATCTCAGCAAGAGCTGTGTAAATTCCTGCAGGGTCCACTGAATAAGGTGCTATTTTTCCTAACTTTCTGTTATAAATTGCCACTTGAAATGTAGAGGAACGTAACATCAAGGTAAAGTGAATACTGAAGGGTTCAGTGGTTCTCAAAGTGTGCTCCTCCACCAGCAACATCAACATCACTTGGAAACTTGTTAGAAATGCAAATTCTAGGGCCCAAATCCAAACCTGCTGAATTGGAAACTGTTGGTTGGGGTGGGTCCTAGGAATCTGTGTTTTAACAAGCCAGCCAAGTGCTTTAGATGCACAGCTGAAGTTTGAGAATCACTCTTTTTACAGACTATGTATTTGCTAGTCATAAAACTTGCTCTTTGATCTCATCATCCTCTCAGATTGTTGGTTAATGCATTTTTTGGTCACTTAACAGTTAGGAGACTCAGTTGTCTGGTTCTTTGTACCTATTAGAAGTATCTTTAGTGGTTACAGAAATTAAATTTCTGTTAAGTATAGGTTTGAGTTTACAGTAAAACAGTCTTACAAAAAAAAGCTGTGTGTAGAGCAAACTCAGCTGCTGGTTGTGTGGAGGTATAAAAGAAGAAGACATAGTCTCCATCTGCAAAATAAAATTTTCCTTCTCTTATTCCCACCCTCTGCCCCTATGGATATGTGTGTGGTGACAATGTATGTCTCCAGTCCCAACCTGCAATTGATTGAGGGAGATGCAAAGCAACTGGCTGGAATGATCACCTTTACCTGCAACTTAGCCGAGAATGTATCTAGCAAAGTCCGTCAGCTTGACCTGGCCAAGGTAATCCCACTGAGCTTTTTTTCCATCCCCCCTCTAATGGCTAATTTTTGGAAGTAGATCTCCAGGCCTTTCTTCTCAGATGCCTCTGGGTGGACTTGAACCTCCAACCTTTTTGTTAGCAGCTGAGCAGGAAAAGTATTGGTACTACACAGGGACTCCCTCATGGAGCTTTTTATGTTTAAGTTAGTAGAGGACAGTAGAATTAGAACAGCACCATCCAATAGAAATCAAGTGTGAGATGACAAAGGCATCACAAGAAAATTCTAGACTAATATCTATGAATGTAAACACAAAAATCCTCAGTAAAATATTAGCAAACCAAATCCAGCAATATAAAAAAAGGACTATACACCATGACCAAGTGAAATTTATCCCAGGAGTGCAAAGTTGGTTTAAAAATCTATTAATGTAATACACCATATTGATAAAATAAGGGGTAAAAATTGTATGATCATTTGAGTAAATGCAGAGAAAGCATTTGACGTAATTCAGCACCCTTCATGATAAAAACATTCGACAGACTAGAAATAGAAGGAACCTTCCTCAACCATTAGAAAGGGTATCTATGAAAAACCCACAGCTAGCATCATACTTAATTTTGAAAGACTGAATGCCTTCCCCTAAGATCAGGAAGAAGACAAGGATGTCTGCTTTCCCTGCTTCTATTGGAATTTGTACTGGAGGTTCTAGCTAGGACAAATAGGCAAATAATATTTGTATGGCCAAATGATTTATTTTAACAGAAGCAGGGATAGAAATAATCCATATTTATATTTGGCATATATTGTTACATTTATCCAGATCATTCAGTTTGGAAAAGAAGATTCACATATATAATTTGAAGCTTTCTAATAACCATTTTTAAAAAGTAAAAAGAAATAGATGAGATTAACTCTAATAATGTATTAACTTATATGTAAAATGCCATTTCAGCATGTAATACTATAAAACAATGAGATATTTTACTTTTTTTTTTTTGTACTGAGTCTTTGAAATCAAATGTGTATTTTACACCTATAGCACATCTCAGTATGGAGTAGCCACATTTCAGGTGCTCAATAGCCACATGTAGATGTGGATAATGGCTAACATATTGGATAGCGCAAGGTCTGGGCTCTTTAGCAAGTCAGTCCTAGCCTCAGTTTGCTCCTATGAAATAGCACAACTCTTCCTAACTTGTTCAGACTCTGCAAAAATGACTTCATCACAAAACACCATAGCCACAAGGCCACCAACTCACGTACTGTTGTTGTTTTTTTATCATGGTTGTTTGTTCTAAAAGAAAATACTTTTTACATGTTCTATTTACTTTATTACTAAATAAAGATATTGTTTCCAAAATATCAAATACATTCTGGTTCTATTATAAACATAACAGAGTATGCCAGATTTAAATATGGATTATTCCTGTTCCTGCTTCCGTTAAAATAAATCATTTGACCACATGAATAGAATTGTGTGATACCTGTCAGTGTTCTTGATCATCATCAATAACAGTTTGTGAGTGGTAGTGATGGTGCTTGTGAGCTCACCAGTGAAAGCTGAAAAGGAGCTATGGTTAACTGGATTCAGCTCTTGAATCTTCCTAAGTCCTGGGGAGGTGTTTTGTAAGAATAGGATTGTTTCTTAACAGTAAGTCTTTTGCAGAATCGCCTCTATCAGGCCATCCAGAGAGCTGATGACATCTTGGACCTGAAGTTCTGCATGGATGGGGTTCAGACTGCTTTGAGAAATGAAGATTACGAGCAGGCTGCAGCCCACATTCATCGCTACTTATGCCTGGACAAGTCAGTCATTGAGCTCAGCCGACAGGGCAAGGAAGGTGGGCATCCCAAACTATTGATTTCTAGTCTGGTTACAAGCATCTATAATCTGAACAAGGCAAACAACCGGGAAAAAGGGATCCATTGTTAGGAAGCTTCCTTGTCTAGTACCCGTTGCCACTGAGGTGACTGCGACTCAACGCAACCCTACGGGACAGAGTAGAACTGCCCCATAGGGTTTCCAAGGAGCAGCTGGTGGATTCGAACTGCTGACATTTTCTCTAGCAGCCAAGCTCTTAACCACTGTACCACCAGGGCTGCATTGTCTGGTAGTAGGCCCTATATAGGTCCTATACTATCCCAGGACAGATGTTGTTATTCCTGTTTTATGGAAAGGGAAACTGAGTCCAGATCTACTGATTCTCTGACCAGAGGATTCTTTTCACTTGATCGTATTGCCTACTTAAAAAATGAAATTCTTACCTGATATTCTAGGTTCTCCATGATCTTGACTCATTCTGTCTTTCTAGTCTTATTTCATATGATTCATTCATGCATTCATTCATTGTTCATTGTTCAAATATTTGTGGAACTCTTCTATATATCAGGGCATAGACTACTTGCAGTACCTGCAAATAGTCTTTTCACCTTTCCATTTCTATTCTTTTTCTCGTTTCATTCCCTTTGCCTGGAATGTATGTCCTTCCTGTTCAGATGCCAAAACTCTTAAAGAAAATCCTGCCCATCTTTGAGAGATGTATGTCACCTTCTCTAGGAGGGCTTTTCTGATTCCTTCCAACCATAAATGTGACTTTTTGGCACCTTTCTTATGGCACTTATCATACACTAAATTTTATTATAGTTATTTTGCACAAACTTTGTCTCTTTTACTCGATTGTAATTTCTATGATAAATAGGGTCATGGCGAAATTCATCTTTTAATCACCCATATTAGCTAGCATAGTATCTTGACACATAGTATGTGCTTAATGCATATTTATTGAATGAATAGTAGTGCACAGACTAAGTGGCATGGACCTGACATACTAGCATTCTTGACATTAATTCTCATTTTCTCCCCTTTGAGCAGGCAGCATGATTGATGCCAACCTGAAATTACTGCAGGAAGCTGAGCAGCGTCTCAAAGCCATTGTAACAGAGAAGTTTGCTATTGCCACCAAAGAAGGAGATCTGCCCCAGGTGGAGCGCTTCTTCAAGATCTTCCCACTACTGGGTTTGCATGAAGAGGGATTAAGCAAGTTCTCAGAATACCTTTGCAAGCAGGTATGGATCCTGATTACTTGGTAGGAGAATGGTGTAATTCTCTGCCTGCAGATTGGGGCACTGGATAGATCCAGCTTCTGTGGATACTTTCTCTCTCCTGGATATAACTCCCCTTTCTGCTTTTGCTATAGCCTGGCAGAACTGGATGGAACCATTCCATGCTTGTTTACTGCCAGTCTACTGAGTGCCAGGCACTACCTAGACATCTGATGATGCACATTTATTTTCAACTCACCAGGTGAAGTGTAGGAAAATTAAAATGCAAGTTCTCTGATAAGTGGAATATTCCTTTGTAAGCCATCAGCCAGGACTCAGCTTCTTTTAAGAGCAATTTGAGTTCTTGGTTAATAGTTTTAAGGTTTTATAACCAGGCCTCAGTCTCGAAATAAGCTACATTGAGTTGAAGCAGATGAGGTCACTTAAGGTTAAATCCCGGGGAGCGGAGAGGGAGAAACAAACTTCAATTAAAGACTCAAGTGAGCCCCCCTCCCCTTAGTTGTTGTTGTTACGTGCCCTCAAGTTGATTTCAACTCATGGTGACCTCGTGACAGAGTGGAACTGCCCCATAGAGTTTCCTAGTCTGTAATCTTTACAGGAGCAGATCAACCAGTCTTTCTCCCATAGAGCTGCTGGGTAGGTTTGAACTGCCAATCTTTCAGTTAGCAGCTGAGCACTTAACCATTAGTTATTTGGCCTCCTTCCCTTTAGTTGGAGAGAAGTAAATCCCAGCAGGCATGTATGCATAGGGTTGTTTGTTTTTTAACTACGTATCAGGGTGCATCTTGCCCCCTCCTCTAGTTCTCTATAATGGAACACTCTTCTGCCATTAGAAAAAAATGCATGCTGACAAATTTTACTCTCCAACATGATGTTGTTAGTTAAGTTAAATAAACAAGGTACAAAACAGTGTGCTGTCATTTCTGTTTAAAATGAGGGAGAATGCCAATAAAGATATATGCTTGTATAAGTGTAGGATATTTTTGGAAGGGTTAATAGTAGTTGTCTCTGAAGAGCAGAATTAGGATATCAAGAGACATAGATAAGAGGAAGAATCACTTTCACTGAATCCTCCTTTGTTTCTTTTGAATGTTTAAATGTGTGTGTTTTTACCCATTCTAAAAAATTCATTAATTAAAATTAAATACAACTTCTTTATGGTACTTTTTTATCAGTATTCTGCCACCTGGGACCCAGAAACAGCTTCTGCTTTTTAATTCTTCTTAAGTAAAATTGTGCATTTGATTCATTCATTCTATCAGCCAAGAGTTGCTCTATTGTACAAATACAGTATGTACAAAAATCACAAAGTGTTACTAAAAGTACCAACTGCATTGCTTAATAAATATGACTAAAAGTAGTTAAAGTGGAAATGAGATAAATTTTCGGTTGGGAACATTGTTTTACATAATACAGGGCAATCCTGTTTTGCCTTTTAATGTCCCTTCCACTATACCCAGATTCCTTGTCCTTTTCAACCAAATACCATTAATAGTAGCAATTTATACTTGGAGAAGATTATTAAAAGTAGTGACTCTCTGCCTTGGCTAGTGGCAGTACATATTTTCAAAGAGAAGAAAAGCATTATACCTCTGAATGGAAGAAGAGCTACCACCGTAGTCAAGTTCCTTGTCCTACCTGAGGCTCAGACAACCCAGAGCCTCCCAAGAGAGGTCCCAGGCTTCCAAGCATCAAGGAAAACATAGAAAAAAGAAAACCAGTGGGAGGCCTTTTTGGAAAACTGAGACACCCCTGGTATGAGGTTGGCCTTTTGTCTGAGAAATGTATGTGGATTTTCTGCTTTTATTAGGTGGCTAGTAAAGCTGAGGAGAACCTACTCTTAGTGCTGGGGACGGATATGAGTGATCGAAGAGCTGCAGTCATCTTCGCAGATACACTGACTCTCCTGTTTGAAGGTGAGCCCTTTCTGCACTCACAAATTTCTGATTCCTGTATTCTAGCCTTTATTCTCTCTCCCTATTATGATCCCTTTAATTCCCTCCTATAGCTGACTGTGTATTGATTTATTAGATATTAATTCAGTATCAGATTAGCAGAGGTTAGTTATGGTCTGTCAGGTATTTGCAGTCCCTGAGTGGTGCAAACAGTTAACACGCTTGTATCCTAATTGAAAGGTTGATGGTTGAAGTCCATCCAAATGCACCTCAGAGGAAAGGCCTGCCAATCTACTTTCGAAAAATCAGCCCTTGAAAACCTTATGAAACATGTAGAAATTGTTAAATTGTCATAAATTTTGTTGTGTATATTTTCACCACAAAGAAAAAAAATTGCTGTGAATAAGTTGTACACTTTTTTAAAAAGTTGAATTAGCAAAAGTTGTTTGATAGATATATTTACAACAACAACAAAAAAGAGTAGCTAAGGCTGCTTGTGTACAACCGAATACCTCATGGGATTTAGTTCCCTGGTTTGGAGATTTAGGGCTATGGTTTCATGGGACATCCCAGTTCATTGGCCTAATAAGCGTTAGTGCTTCTGTTCTACCTCCTAGTTCATCGTGTAGTGCCTGGGGTCTTAAAGGTTGCAAGTGGCTATCCAAGGCACAACAATTGGTCTCTATTCCCCTGGAGCAACGGGAAGAAGGAGAGTCAGGAATAGGAGGAGGATATGAATGTGTAGCTAATTGCCTCCATAAACAACTGCCTCCTTTGCCATAAGACCAGAAGAACTGGATGGTGCCCAGCTACCATTACTGAACATTTTGATCAAAGATTCCATACAAGAATCCTGATCAAAAGTGGGGAAATGCACAACAGAATTTCAAATTCTCATGGACTCTAGACTTTCTGGAGCCATGGAGGGTGAATCAACCCCTGAAACTATTGCCCTGAGATAATCTTTAAACTTTAAAAATATCCCCTGAAGTCGTCTTAAAACCGAGCAATAGTTTAGCTTAACTAGTAAAAAAAAGATGTCTGCCTTGAGCATTATGCTCTTTTAAGAACTATCTATATGGGATCAAATTGACAACAGCAACTGGAAAGATTAGTTAAGAGCCTCCGAGGGCAGTGAGTTTATGTTAATGAGGGAGGAACAACTCAGAAAGGGTGACTGAGAATGGTTGCACAACTCGAAGAATGTAATCAGTGTCACTAAATGGTACATGTAGAAACTGTCTAATGGGTGTGTTCTGCTGTGTATATTCTCAACAACAACAAAATAAATGAAATTTAAAAAAAGGAAAAAGAAAACCCTATGGAGCACAGTTCTACTCTCACCCACATGGGGTCTCCATGAGTCAGAATCAACTTGCAGCAACTGGTAACTGGTGGTCAGCTGTTTTGATCCTCTCTAGCTGTTAAGACCAAACTCTAAGAGGAGCCCTGGTGCCGTAGTGGTTAAAGCACTCTGCTTTTAACTGAAAGGTTAGTGGTTCAAACCCACCAGCCACTCTGTGGGAGAAAGATATAGCAGCTGGCTTCCATAAAGATTACAACCTTAGACACCCTATTAGGAAGTGGCAGTTCTACTCTGTCCTGTTGGGTCGCTATGAGTCAGAATTGACGCAACTGGTTTGGTTTTTTTAAGATCAGTTACTGGAAAGAGGGTGACACCAATTTCCAAAGATGCTCCTGAAGAAAATAGTGTCAATATAATTTATCAAATGCCTGCTGTAATACCAAGTACTGTGCATATTTAACAAACAAATCTACTTAACTACTTAACAAATCTACATAACTGACTAGATTTGTATTCTTTTTGGGAGGTGAAGCAACCAAAACGGTTTGAACCCTGGGTTAGTCCTGGATGAAAGAAAAGAGTTTATTTTGTGGGAAGACTATTTGGAATCCAATGCACTCACATTCTCTCTTCTAGGGATTGCCCGCATTGTGGAAACCCACCAACCGATAGTGGAGACTTACTATGGGCCAGGGAGACTTTATACCCTGATAAAATATCTGCAGGTAGAATGTGACAGACAGGTGGAGAAGGTGGTGGACCAGTTCATCAAGCAAAGAGACTACCACCAGCAGGTGAGCTACAAAGCGCTTGGAAGCAGCTTTATCCAGGAACGTTGAACAGAGTAAACTGAAAATTTAAAAAGTGGAAAAGGGTGCGGACAGGAGAAAAATAAAATGCAAACTGGCCTGCACCTTGCCCGTCGCCGGTTTACTTTGGACTTGAGCTATTGATGAGATAACAATGGCCTCAGTACAAGATTGAGAAGGAAATAGGAAGGGCTTCTTGAAAGGAACACAGATGTTTGACCAATTCTCTATCACAGAATGTGCAACAGTGCCCTCTGGTGATATAATAAAGAATTGTATTTCTTAATGCCCTATTAAATGTCAAGTAATTTCTCTCAAGGAGCCCTGGTGGTGCAGTGGTTAAATCACTTGGCTGCTAACTGAGAGGTCAGAGGTTCTAATCCACCAGCCACTCCAAGGGAGAAAGATTTGGTAGTCTGCTTCCGTGAAGATTTACAGCATTGGAAACCCTATGGGGCAATTCCACTCTGTCCTATAGGGTTGCTATGAGTTGGAATCAACTCGATGGCAGTGGGTTTGGTTTTTTGGGTTTAATTTGTCTCAGGAGTCACCTCAGAAGAAAGGCCTGACAATCAACTGCTGAAAAATCAGCCATTGAAAACCCTACGGAGCACAGCTCTACTTTAACACACATGGGGTTGCCATGAGTCGGAATTGACTTCAAGGCAACTGGGTTTTTTTGTTTGTCTTTTTAATTTGTCTCAAATTTCCATTTAGTTCCTTAAGTGCTTACAATAATGTTTGCTTTTACAGAACTTTATTTCCTCATTCCTTCGATCAGAAAAAGTAAGAGTAGGAATAGAAATAGGAGTGACCCCATACAATTTTATTTCTAGAACTCTAGACTAGGAGATTCTAGACAGTAGTCCATTGGAACACCATTAGCATCACTTTTAAGTGCAGTGGGGAGATGAGCATTAGAATCTAAACCAAAAGTAAACTGTTGGCCCGTCATCCTGAAAGTCTGCCTTTGGCTTGCGGGAAACGGAAGCCGGGTAAGCACACTAAGCCTAAATATTCTTATATGCCAAAAGTTTGGAATGACTAGCAAGGGGGCTAGGGGGCAGCATTTTCATTTCTGTTATGTATTGCAGTTCCGGCATGTCCAAAACAACTTGATGAGAAATTCTGTAACAGAAAAAATTGAGCCAAGGTAATAATTCTCTTTTCTTCAGCTCATAGGAGTTTGAGTCCGTAATCATGTATGATTTAGAGCCTACTCTGTTACACTGTGGTCTATGTTTTTAAAATATTTTATTAATTTTTTTTATTGTAATATATCATGCTTATAAAAGAATATATATAATGCACGTGTGGTTTGCAGAGAATAAAACAATCACTGTACTAACCAGCTATTTAAGAAATAGATCGTTACCAATATTTCTGAAATCCTCAGATTGACTCTCCTCCTCCTCCCCTTCCCCCAGAGGTATAGGTTGTTAAAAGAAAATCCAAACATTATTAAAATATACTCAGTCAACAAAATTTTTACCCTGGATTAAATGATTTGCTTGCTGCCATATCCCCAGTATCCAGTACCAACAACCAGTATCTGACACATAACATGTACTCAGTAAAAGTCTGTTGATTGAACGAATATATTTTTATGTTTGGATTTTCTTTTAACAACATATATTATTTTTACTATAAAAAGTAAAAATTTAAATTTTAGGAGAGTGGTAGTTACCTATGGGGAAGGAGAAAGAAGAGAGTCAAATCAGGAGGTGTGAGTCCTCCAACTTTGTTTTTCTTTTTCAGAATTGTTTTGGCTATTCTGAGTCCCTTGAATTTCCATGTGAATTTTAAGATCAGTTTATCAGTTTCTGCAGAGAAGTCAACTGGAATTTTGGTGGAGATTGTACTGATTAATAGTAGCTTTTGAAGAGCAGAAGTTTTTAAATTTAATGAAATCCAATTAATCAGTTTTTTTCTTTTCTGGTTTATGCTTTTTGTGTTCTTAAAAACCTTTGCCTATTCCAAGTTTGCAGTCTTTTTTTCTTATGTTTTCTTTTAGAAGTGTTACAGTTAGGTTTTATATTAGGTCTTTGATCCATTTGAGTTAATTTTGGGATATGATGTAAGGCAAAGGTCAATGGTCATTTTTTTCCTTACGAATAGATGGCAGAATTTTAATACTAGAAAAAGTCCCTAGAGCTCATCCAGCCAGCCCCCTTGTTATGTAGATGAGGAAATGGAATTATCCAGGGTCACACAGATATGTTAGTAGTATTTGTCTCTGGCTTTTCTCCCATCCCACCACTCCATAAAATAAAAGTGTTGGTTCTGTAAGTTCCTGAGTAGTTGAACTGGAAATTCTGAATCCTAGAACCTTGCTACCGAAAGTGTGGTAGCAGTATTGGCACCTGAGAACTTGTTAGAAATGTAGAATCTCAGGCCCACCCCTGACGTACTGAATTAGTATCTGTATTTTAACTAGATGCTAAGGTGATTTTTGTGCGCATGAGTAATTGAAAAGCACTGTTCCTAGTACACAGAATTGTGGCACCTGGGTATCGGCACCCCAGTTGACTCTACTATCCAAGCCCTGGCAGCAAACCACTGGATTATATGAGTGTAAGGTGGTATTGCCTACTCTTTAGGGCCCAATGTTTCCTTTATTCACTGTAAATTAGAGATCTAAATAAACCAAAGCCAAGACTTTTTAAGGGGACAACACTTCTAAATGTTATTTTGTTTCCATCTTTAGCTTTTTTGTGGTTTGAATTAAAATTATCTATGCCCCATGTGAAAGAAGACACATCTTCTCCAACCTCTTGGTTAGCTCTGGTGAGATTTTAGGAGGTGAATGATTCAGGTGAAACGTACATAGAAAATATGATTGACAGCTGTCTCTGTTTATAATTGGGCCAGCAGACCCAGGATTGACCACCTGGGCCCAGTGGTGAGGGGGAGTTGGAACTGTTTGCCCTGTAGCTGTTGTATCTGAAGAAATCCTATGTACTCGTGCTTAGTCCTTCTGCCTCTTACGTCTCAGGGAACTAGATCCCATCCTGACTGAGGTCACCCTGATGAATGCCCGCAGTGAGCTGTACCTGCGCTTCCTCAGGAAGAGAATCAGCTCGGATTTCGAGGTGGGGGACTCCATGGCCTCAGAAGAAGTAAAACAAGGTAAAATGTGTTTCCCATATTCTCTGGGAGATCTGGACCATATAGTTTCCACTGTTTTTATAGCAGTTAAGCCACAGATCTCTTACGAAGGAAATAGCTGGAGCTTGTTATCCTCTGGGGATCTATGGACAAAATGACTCCCCGGAGGAAACCTAGACTTACTGCATTTTAGAATCGAACTGGACCTTTGAGATCATCTTATCACTTTATGGATGAGGAAAACTGATGCCCAGAACCATTAAGTGATCCTCCTGTGCTCTTTTTCCCGCACCATGCTTTTCCACCAGCCCTGGTGTGGAGTTTTGTTCTTGGATTTAAGTAGGTGATACGTGCACATAGTAAATAAATATATTAAACATTTAAACAGCCCAAATAGGTATACATAACTATAAATGCACTTGGGGGAACTTTTGGGAGCAGTGGAAACATTCTAAAACTGGATTGTAGTGATTGTTGCACAACTCTATAAAGTTACTAAAACTTAATGAATTCTACATGTAAAATAGGTGAATTTTATGACATAAATTATGCTTCGATAAAGCTTAAAACTATATATGTAATAAAATCTTTTACCTCCTCCCTCAGTCTCCCATCTCCCCCAACCACAATCTTTGAAGGGATAGGTGAAATCAGTAAAAAAAGGTGTGCCGCAGCCCAGTTTCATTTACAGATTGACTCTTTAGGTTTTTAAGAAGATCATCTTATTCCTGCTGAGCAAGCATATGCAGGGTTTCCTAAACTGGAGACTCAAGACCAACACAGCATCTATGGCATTTTGCATGGCTTATAATATATGGCAGGGGAGTTGTTCATATGACCCAGCTGGCATTGCTCTGAATTGGTGTTTAAAGGAAGATGAATGCTCATTTGGAGCTTGGTGCTTACTGTGTTAATAACCACCATCACTGTTCAGAGCTATGCTGTCCAATGCAGTAGCCACCAGCCACATGTTACTATTCAAATTTAAATCACTTAAAATTAAATAAACTTTATGATACAACCATTTTGGAAAATGATATGGCACTTCCTTAGAAAGCTAGAAATAGAAATACCATACAATCCAGCAATCCCACTCCTAGAACTATATCCTAGAGATATAAGAGCCGTCACTTAAATAGACATATGCATACCCATGTTCATGGCAGCATTGTTCACAATAGCAAAAAGATGGAAACAACCTAGATGCCCTTCAACAGATGAATGGATAAACAAACTATGGTACATACACACAGGAGTACTACACAACGATAAAGAACGATGATGAATCTGTGAAGCATCTCATAACATGGATGAAACTGGAGGACATATGCTGAGTGAAATAAGTCAATCACAAAAAGAGAAATATTGTATGAGACCTCTATTGTAAAAACTCTTGAAAAAGTTTACACACAAAAAGAAACAATCTTTGTTAGTTAGGAGAGATGGGAGGGGTGGGGGGGAAGTACTAAATAGGTAATAGATAAGTGGTATCTTTGGTGAAGGGTGAGACAGTACATAATACTGGGGAAACCAGTAAAACTTGTACAAGGAAAAGTCATGGAAGCTCCATAGACACATCCAAACTCCCTGAGGGACTGAATTGCTGGGTGGAGAGCTGCGGGGACCATGGTCTCGGGGAACATCTAGCTCAATTGGCATAACACAGTTTATAAAGACAGTGTTCTACATTCTACCTTGGTGAGTAGCATTTGGCGTCTTAAAAGCCTGTGAGCAGCCATCTAAGATACTCCACTGGTCTCACCCCTTCGGAAGCAAGGGAGAATGAGAACAGGACACAAGGAAAAGATTAGTCCAAAGGACTAATGGACCACAGCTACCAAGGCCTCCACCAGACTGAGTCCAGTACAGCTAGATGGTGCCCGGCTACCACCACTGACTGCTCTGACCGGGATCACAACAGAGGGTTCTGGACAGAGCTGGAGAAGGATGTAGAACAAAATTCTAACACACACAAAAAAGACCAGATTTACTGGCCTAAAGGAGACTGGAGAAACCCCGAGAGTATGGCCCCCAGACACCCTTTTAGCTCAGTGGTGAAGTCACTTCCGAGGTTCACTGTTCAGCCGGGGATTGGACAGCCTCGTAAAACAATATGGGACTAATGAGGCACAGCAGTCCAGAGACAAGGACTAGAAGGCAGAAGGGGACAGGAAAGCTGGTGATAGGGAACCCAAGGTTGAGTAAGGACAGTGTTGACATGTAGTGGGGTTGTTAACCATTGTCATAGGGTAACGTGTACTAACTGTTTAATGAGAGATTATTTTGTTCTGTAAACCTTCATCTAAAGTGAGAATACCAGCACAACTGGAAGAACGTAATCGATGTTGCTGAACCGTGCATGCAGAAATTTTTGAAATGGTGTATCTTTGGCTATGTATATTTTCACCAAAAAAAAAAAAAAATGGTCGAGATGGGAGAGGGTTGACATGTCGTGGGCTTGTTAACCAAGGTCATAAAACAATATGTGTACTGACTGTTTAATGAGAAACTATTTGTTTTGTAAATCTTCACCTAAAGTACAATAAAAAAGGGGAAAAAAATTTAAATAAACTTTAAAACTCAGTTTCTCAGTCACATTAGCCACATTTCAAGTGCTCAATAGCTACCATGGCTAGTGACTACCATAGTAGACAGCACTGTTCTAGATATAGAGCATTTCTCTCATTACAGAAAATTCTGTTTGACAGCACTGGTTTAGAGAATGAAATGTTCTATACCCAGCATATTACAGTTTCTGCCCTGAAATTTTATATTTTTTCACTCCTATTAATTAATCTTAAGGAAATAACAGAAAAGAAGTAAAAAAGTTATTTGTACAAAAATGTTCATTGTAATCTCCAATAATTAGGATCTCCAGTTATCTCCAATACTGGCAAAACATTTGGAAATAACCTAGATGTCTAAAAATAAGGGAGTGTTTTTAAAAAATATGTATTATTCATCTGCTAAAATATCACACAACCATTATAAATAAGTCTAAAAATAAAAAAATTAGCAAGCTATATAGAAGGATGGAAAATATTTATTATATACATTTTAAAAGAATACAAAATTATACCTGTACTGTGATAACCATGGAGCCCTGATGGCACAATGGTTAAGAGTTCAGCTGCTAACCAAAAGGTCGGCAGTTTGGATCCACCAGCTGCTCCTTGGAAACTCTATGGAGCAGTTTTCCTCTGTCCTATACGGTCGCTATGAGTTGGAATTGACTCAATGGCAACAGGTATGGGTTATAATAACTATGTGAAATATGTGCATATTTGGAACAAAGACTATAAAGGAACCTGAAAAAAGTTGACTTATTTCCCTTGGGGAATAAAGTGAGTCTTCATTTCTTGTCTGTCCCTTAGAGCATCAGAAGTGTCTGGACAAACTCTTCAATAACTGCCTGTTGAGCTGTACCATGCAGGAGCTAATTGGCTTATATATTACCATGGAGGAGTACTTCATGAGGGAGACTGTCAATAAGGTAGGACACAGGACACAATCTCTTGAAAATGGGGCTTCCTGTCCAAGAAGCCAGGCTCAAGGAAATGGCTGAGGCAAGCCATATTTCTGGATCCTGTTTTAAGAATACTCTTGCATGCAGACTGAGTTGCACTCCTTTTTATTGTTAAAGGGCATCTTTGGAGCTGTCATGCTGTCCATATATCCAGCTAGGACTTTGTCGTGGTCATCTAGTACAGCTCTAACAGAAATAAAACAAGTGGATGGCTTTAACAAAGAGAAGTTTATTCTCTCACAGTCTAGTAGGCTACAAGTTCAAATTTAGAGCATCAGCTCCAAGTAAAGGCTTTCTCTCTCTGCTGGCTCTGGAGGAAGGTCCTTGGCATCAATCTTCCCTTGGTCTGGGAGCATCTCAGCGCAGGAACCTCAGGTCCAAAGGATGCACTCTGCTCCTGGCACTGCTTTCTTGGTGGTATGAGGTCCCCCAATTTTCTGCTTGCTTCCCTTTCCTTTTATCTCTTATAAGATAAAAGGTGGTGCAGGCCATACCCTAGGGAAACTACGTTGGATCAGGGATGTGACCTTAGTAAGAGTGTGATATAAACCCACCCTAATCCTCTTTAACATAAAATTACAGTCACAAAATGGAGGACAACCACACAATACTGGGAATCATGGCCCAGCCAAACTGATACACACATTTTTGGGGGACATAATTCAAACCATGACCGACTTCTTTCCCAAAGATCACAAAAAGACACCTAAGCTCCTCAGGGAGACTTCATGTTCCCTACCTCCCTGGAGGTATCTAAGTGAGGAGCCTCGGGAAAGAAGGGCCTCTCCTGATGTCTTATGGGCCAGCCCAGGTTACAGATCTCCCTAAGACATAGACCCGAAATATCCAATTTCCTAACACAACGATTAATAGGGAGTGAACTATTTAGAATTAGAGGTCTAATGCGCTATCCATTGCACTGCAGAACTAGATGGAGTGAGCTATTGTGGTAAGGACAATGTACTCCAAGCTGTGAGCAGAGTAAGCCATGTTGCGGGGGCACATATGGATAAGGCATAGAAAAGGGAGAAGACCCTGGACCAGTGTAACCAGAACAATCTCAGAAAGGGGTGCTTTGCCTTTTGGGTAGGCTGTGGCTCTGGACACCTATGAAAAGGGCCAGTTGACATCCAGCATGGTGGATGACGTCTTCTACATCGTTAAGAAGTGCATTGGGCGGGCTCTGTCCAGCTCCAGCATCGACTGTCTCTGTGCCATGATCAACCTCGCCACCACAGAGCTAGAGTCTGACTTCAGGTACGGTTGACTCTCTTTCTTCTTTTCAGGAGGCATAAAGTCTCTAGTCGTGATTGATTCTTGAAGCACGTTTATTTCTTCTTTTTTTTTTCTTATGATTCCAGCTCATTTCTATACTGGACATAAGCTTCTGTCCATACCACAACATCCTTGGCTCCAGGCAGTTGTCTAGCAGCCAGGTGCTTCGGGGCCACACCTGTGGTCCTTGGGATGGATTGGAAGGGGTATTGGCCCTGAGACCTAGGAAAGAGATCAGGTGGTTCAGATGAAGGCAGTAGTAGTAATAACAATCATAGTCACTGTTGCTACAGGCCAGGCACTTTGTTAATCTGCTCTTATTTAGTCTTAATAACAATGCTGTGAGGTAGGGATTGTTAGCTCTGTTTTGTAGATGAGGAAACTAGGAGGAGATTCAATCACTTGTCAGAGGTCACATACCTCCTAAGTGGTAGAATAAGGAATAGAGTCCAGAACTGACTGACTCAAAACTTATTCTTTCAGCTCTTACACAGTCTCAACTGTTACATGGAATTGCCTTTCACTAAGCTGTACTGCCTCCTCTTGAGTTCATTGAAGCTCAGTGGAGATAACTGAAAGCCTCTTTAAGGGAGTAAAGAATTGGCCAAACTACTCTGTGTTTCTTGCCATATCCAGCCTTTGAGAGTTTTTGCTCACTCTCATATCCTGGCTCCTGAAGGTCTCCAAGAGTGGTCTCAAGGATTGGTTATTCCTCCAAAAGAGCAATTCCTGCTATTTGGTCAGGGTAGTGGGCACTTGGGGTCCTGCTGTCCTGGAGGCCAGATTGAGTGCTGTCAGGCCTGACTCCATGTGCTGTTCTGCCCCCCAGGGATGTTCTGTGTAACAAGCTACGGATGGGCTTCCCAGCCACCACCTTACAGGATATCCAGCGTGGAGTGACGAGTGCCGTGAACATCATGCACAGCAGCCTCCAGCAGGGCAAATTTGACACAAAAGGCATTGAGAGCACTGATGAAGCCAAGCTGTCCTTCCTGGTAAGTAGCCCCACAGGTTAGGAGCTGGGTCAGTTTATCTTAAGAGGTGAAACTATGACTTCTAAGCCACAGCACACTTACCGTTGAGCTGGAGACTTTTCCTCCAGTGTCTGTGTAGAAGGAAACTTCCTCCTTTAAGAAAAGCTCCTCCTACAAGGTTTCCAAATCATTTCTTACCCTAGAACCCATTTCTGAGCAGTCTGAGCTAAGGCGTGCACTGCCCAGCTGTTTAGGGCAGCACTGAGTATTAAGCTTGGCTTGCATCTGCTACTAACCTAACTGTAACATTTACACCACATCCCCAGACCTTTTCTCTGAGTAGAGTCCCACACAGCATGAGGGGCCAATCCCTTATGGCCTACCAGGGCTGCTTTTCTAGCACACTCCTTCAAAGGCTTTCAGCTTCCTCTGGAAAGGTGACCCTATTAAAGCCCTTAACTCCCCAGAATGACAGATGTTATGAGGCAGTGAGACTTACCAGTTGTGTGACAGCTGGAGAAGAAGCAGCATGGAAGGAAGAAAGGATTTATACAAGGTAACAGCCAGTTTGAGATGAGTCAGAAAGAATAATGTGCATCCCAAGCTTGTGATCGGGCCTCTCCGGCATATGCCATCTCAGGCATGAATGGGAACTGTGCTGTCAGATGTCCATTCTGCTGTATTCCCTCACAGTGGCTAGGCTCTGCATCTCCTTGGCTCCTGGGGCTCAGAGCATGAAGGAAGCATCCAACAGCAGAGCTTTCAACCAATAGTCCACAAAAAGCATCTCTGAACATCCTGGGATTGATTGTAAAAATTTGTACATGCATTTTCTGGGAAACAGGGTCCTTAGTTTTTATCAGATTCTTAAAGGAGTCTATGACCCCAGAAGAGTTAAGAACTGTTGCTTTCAGACTCAGACACCTAACCATGCTAATATCTATCCTGTCCATGCACAGGCAGCCCACCATAACTAATCCTCAGACTGATCAGAAGGGAGGCTGTTTAGGCATCTTCCTGTCATTGAAAATATGCTTCCTGGGCATGGGTTCTGTTGATCTGAGATGTCATAGTGGTTACCAGAAAAGAGAATCAGCTTTAAGAAACTGTTGCCCCTGACTCTGACCAGGATCACAAAGAGGGTTCTGGACAGAGCTAGAGAAGGATGTAGAACATAATTCTAACTCACAAAAAAAAGACCAGATTTACTGACCTAAAGGAGACTGGAGAAACCCCAAGAGTATGGCCCCCAGACACCCTTTTAGCTCAGTGGTAAAGTTATCTCCGAGGTTCACCGTTCAGCCTGGGAGTAGACAGCCCCCGTAAAACCAAATGGGACTAATGAGGCACAGCAGTCCAGTGACAAGGGCCAGAAGGCAGAAGGGGACAAGGAAGCTGGTGATAGGGAACCCAAGGTTGATCAAGGATATTGTTGATGTGAGATTGTTAATCATTGTCATAAGGCAACATGTATAGTAACTGTTAAATGAGAAACTATTTTGTTCTGTAAGCCTTCATCTTAAGTGAGAATAGCAGCACAGTTGGAAGAGCATAGTCAATGTCACTGAACTGTGCATGTAGAAATTTTTGGAATGGTGTATCTTTGGCTATGTGTATTTTCACCAAAAAAAAAAAAAAAAAGGTTGAGAAATTAAAGGGTTGACATGTTGTGGGGTTGTTAACCAATGTCATAAAACAATATGTGTACTACTGTTTCATGAGAAACTATTTGTTCTGTAAGCCTTCATCTGAAGTACAATTAAAAAAAAAAAGAGGAAAAAAAAAACCAAAACTATAGACAGACTAGATCCCTGCCCTCATGGAGCTGTTAGTCTAGTGGGGAAGGCAGAGAGCACACAAGATAATGGATAATCGTCAGTACTGTTAAGAAAATATCTAAGAGGATAATGAACTAGAGAGTGGTGGGGGTGGAGGAATGGACACACACTGATCTGTCGGAATTATGTTCTCGGCTTTTTAGTTCACCTCAGTTACCAGCTCTGCTGTGGAGCCTTCCGTGAATGCCTCAGACCAAAATGTTTTTTATTTCCTCTAAATGGCCATAGCAGTTTGTGCCTTAATTACTACTTTTGTCACATACTGCTTTTTATGATTGGTATTCCTGTGCCTAGATTATAAGGCAGTTGAGTTATAACAGAAGGAGCCCTGGGACCAGAGAAGGAGCCCTAGGCCTAAGCCTGGGCCTGAATTGGCATTCTGGCTCTAGCTTTGTGACCTTGTCACAAAGTTTCCTTCCTTTGCTGTGCTTTATTTTCCTTCATGGCATTATCACCATCTGACGTGATATAATGCGTGTATAATATTATATAGAATACATATATTTGTTATCTGACTTCCTTTCTGATATGTAAACTCTATGATGGAGTAGATTTTGTGTGTTTTGTTAACTGCTTTATCCCCAGTACCTAGAGCACTGCCTGGTACATAGCAGGTGCTCAGTAAGTATTTGCTGATTCACTTGTTGATTGACCTTGATGAGTCATTTCACCTTCCAAGGAGTCCCATTTCTTCCTATAAGGTGGACTTAATAATACTTGTTTTGTGTGGATATCAGGAAGGGTCAATGAGATAATGTACAGGAAAATGGCTCATAGGTGTAGGCCTGCAGAAGCATTTCTTGAATGAATATCAACCTTTGCATCACTGACCTGGGCTTGGAGGTTTGGAGCCCAGGACTTATCACAGAGCTATGTGTCTAAGTCATTTCTGGTTTGTAGGTAACATGGAGCAAAAAGACTGGAAACCTGGGGTCACTACCTCAGAGGTCCAGATGGCTTTGGTTTCTTGGTGTCAGGCATAGCAGAAAGGGGGAGCCTGATTCACCATTCTGCCAACCCTAGATCTGAGCATCCTGCTGGATGACAGTGGTGTGTGCTTCCTTAGCCTGAGTTTGAACTCCAGGTAGCCCTTCTCTGAGCCACATGAAGTGTAGCTGTCAGCAAGTCTGGCATTGGAGGGCAGCAAGTACAAATGAACAGGAAGTCATGTTCTTCTGTCCTCATCTCCCAATCTCCCAGGTGACTCTGAACAATGTGGAGGTGTGCAGTGAAAACATATCTACTCTGAAGAAGACGCTGGAGGTACAGGGGAAATAACCTATCTGCATTCAGCAGCTGTAGCCTCCCTGAGGCCTCATTTTGGGAGAGAGCCCTGTATACTCATCCTGGTAGGGACTGTGGCATTCTCTGACATGAGTCAACTCTCCTTCAGACCACTTGAGGGTGTACCACTAGTGACTGACCATGTGAGAAGAGCTCTAGCCCAAGAGTTGGAAGATTAGAATTAATTGATTAACTAGAATTTAAGTTAGATCTCCCAGCAAACACTTGGACAAGTCCCTTAACTCTCTGAGCCTCAGTTCTCGTCTATAAAATGAGATACAGCTCTCTATAGCTTACTTTCGGTTTGTTGGGTGGCCTAACAAAAAAATATAGTTGAAAGCACTTCATAAAAGTGATAACAACCTCTGTAAATTTAAGAGATTAAGATGACATAGAGTTCACCAAACCCTGAACAGAGCTGGTTGCTGTTACTGTTTCTTAAAGGAAGGCAGCATAATACAATGGAAATTGCGTGGGCTTTGAAATCAGAGACCACCCCCCGCCCAGGTTCAAATCTTCACTTGACCAGTGACCAGCTGTGTGGCCTTAGGCAAGTTCTGTAACTCCCCTGAGCCTCAGTTTCCTCATTTATAAAACAGAGATAATGATCTCTACCCCATAAGGTTGTTGTGAGAATTGAATGAAATAATAATACAAAACACCTCGTACATGATAGGCATGCAGTGATAATTATTGTTTTAATAATTAAAAATAACAGCATGTATCAGTCACTTTATCAATTACTAGAAAATGAGGATCCCAGCTCTTCCCCACTCCCAAACTCTGCCTCTGGAGAAAGAAGGGAGTCCAGGAGTCCTGTATCCAAGTGGGCACTTGTAGAAAGGAGGGGGCAAAGGGCTCAAAGCTAGTGAATTCAGATCTGGTGTTAAATTTTGCCTTTAGGGCTGGATTGACTCAGGAGAAGGTTCAGAGCCAGCACACAGGGAAGAGAGGCCTAGTAGCTAGCAGGTTCTGAGAACCAAACCAAACCCATTGCCGTAGAGTTGATTCTGACTCATAGACAGGGTAGAACTGCCCTGTAGGGTTTCCAGGGAGTGCCTGGTGGATTCGAATTGTGGACCTTTTGGTTAGCCTCTGAACTCTTAACCAGTATGCCAGTAGGCTTTCCGCAGGTTCCTGAGGGAGGCTCAAAGAGAGCAGTCAGATGGGAATTTCTGGTAGTACAGACCTCAAGTGAGGCCTTGGAGTAGATTAGACTTCTCCTGCTGTAGCCAACACAGCACAGACTTTCTAAGGCCGCTATAAGAAATGTGAGTAGCTCCTGGCCACCCAAAGCATCATGAGCTTTAAGCCCTTCCCCCGTGGCATTCTCTACCTACGGCTATAGTGTAGTGATTAGGAACAGGCACTCTGGAGCTAGCATCCCTGGGCTTGAATTCCAGCTCCACGACTTACTGCTCTGTGGCTTTGGGTAAGTTATTTACTTCTCTGTGCCTTAGTTTCCTCATCTGTACAGTGCAGCACCTACTTCATAGGGTAGGAACTTTAATTATTAAAAGTAAATGCTTCGAGCAAGGCCTGGTACACAGTAAGCTTTAGTTATGATCATGATGATCTCCCTTTGTGCCAGATGAAAACGTTGAAGAAGCAGAAACCATGTCAACAATAGCTATTATCTTCTCAGTATCTACTGTGTGCCAAGCACTGGCCTAAGCAATTTGTGCATCGTCTCATACAACTCTCACAACACCCACGGGAGCAGGAATTTTTTTTTTTTTTTTTTTAATTGTTGTAGCTTAAATGAAGTTTACATTTCAAGTTAGTCTCCCATACAAAAATTTATACATACATTGTTATGTGACCCTGATTGTTCTCCCCATACTTGGGAGCAGGAATTTGTGTTCCCATTTTATAGACAGGGAAATTGAAACTCAGGAACTTTAAATCACTTGTCCAAGGTCACTCAACTAAGCCATGGCTGAGCCAGGATTTGAACCTGGAACTATCTGACTTAAGATTGGAAAAATTTGCTGGTATTTTTGTTTCTTATTCACATGCGTCAGATACCGGTACCTCCATATTACAAAGTGGGGAGTGGGAGACAAACTGGGTAGGACAGTCTCCAGGTTTTCTGAAACCTACTCAGGGCTCTTACCTAGGATAGGCCCTAAGCTGCTCCCAGAGAAGGGTGGAGTAAAAGAAAAGGCTGGCTACAGACTGGCCTCCTGTCCTCCCTCCTCACACTTCCATGTCCCAGGCATGCTCAATGCTGGGTGTTCTCTCCTAGAGTGACTGCACCAAGCTGTTCAGCCAGGGCATTGGAGGGGAGCAGGCCCAAGCCAAGTTTGACAGCTGCCTTTCTGACTTGGCTGCCGTGTCCGACAAATTCCGAGATCTCTTGCAGGTAAGCCCTGGGTTCAACTGCTGACAGAACCCTGTACCTGCATGCTGCTCTGAGAAAATTGTTACTGGCTTATCATGGGCTCCATGGTGTACAAGGAAACAGGAGAAGGGGTTAGTAGCATGCAAGCCACTGAAATACACGTCCCTTGAGATTAGAGGCAGAATTGGTTTCTCAGCAGTGCAGTTCCCTCTGTCAGGTTGACAAGCCAGAGTTCTGATCCTTTAGTATCTTCACTTGGCCCCCACAAGTGCTAAGGACTTTCAGATAGATGCTCAGAGGAAATGGATCCATTCAGACCTGCTGCTTGGCCTTAGCCACAGTGCTGCCTACTACCAAAAAAACAAAAAACTTGTTGGCAGTCAAGTCGATTCCAACTCATAGCAATCCCATAGGGTTTCCAAGGCTGTAAATCTCTATGGAAACAAACTGCCACATCTTTCTTCCACAGAGACACTGGTTGTTTCGAACAGCCAACTTTCGGTTAGCAGTCGTTTGCTTTAACCACTGTGCCACCAGGGCTCAGAAATCTCTCCTTTGAGAGTTTACCAGTTTATGAACTTCAGGGCTTCAACTCTGGCCCGGACCTGAATCAGAACAGATCTGGAAAGGAACAGGTTATTCCTGGCCTCTTTTATTAGCATTATTTCTGCCATACTTCAGGCAGGGCATACAGAAAGCCTCAGAGCTGGAAGAATGCCCTGGAAGTCAAGGAATGAATGGGGAAGGAGGGTTAGTGTTAGGGACGTATGCCTTCTGTGTCTGACATGTCACTGCCTTGTCCTTATGCAGGAAGGGTTGACAGAGCTAAACAGCACAGCAGTCAAGCCGCAGGTGCAGCCCTGGATCAATACCTTTTTCTCCGTCTCCCACAACATCGAGGAGGTCAGCCTGAGCAGACGCAGCCATCAAGCTCAGGATTACCCCTCGCTTCCCCGCCCCCCAGCTGAGGGCAGTGGAGCTGTCTGAACAGACTAGACCTCCCTTTGCTTCCCAGGCCCACTTCCCTTACCCTCAGAAGGCCAGTTTCCTCCCCAGTTTGTTCCTGTGATCAGAGGGCTCAGGGAGAGGCATCTAAAAGGAGTTTTCCTTGACTAGACTCACCCACTTTTTACTGAGGCTATTTTTGCCCCACCTATCATAGACTTAAAAGGTTTTTTTTCCCCCCTAGCCTAGTGATTTCATTCCTGTTGAACATGAAATGTCAGAAGGAATAAAATGCCACCATACTATTTGGGCCACTGCTGTGGCCCAGGGCTGTTTGCTAGCTGGAAGTGTTATGCAGAAGCAGCAGCAGTTTCTGCCAGCCTGAGTATCCAAGCTGGTTTTAAGCTGGATTTTTCAGAAGCTACAGGGGAAGAAAGACCACTTGCATTGTTTCCTTAGAAGGGTGAGACTGAATGATACTTCCTGGAGAGAGGCCCACAGTGACCCACCTTGCTTTCTGATGACAGGAAGAATTCAACGACTATGAGGCCAACGACCCTTGGGTACAACAGTTCATCCTTAACCTGGAGCAGCAAATGGCAGAGTTCAAGGTGAGCAGGGACTCTAGGGACCAGCTTATGGAATCATCCACCTCTGCCCAAACCAGCAGCTGCGGCTTCTCATCTCACTCCTTCTGGGAACCCTGAAAGCCTTTCCAAGCCCCAACCTGCAGAAACAATCCCAGTGACCTCATGTAACTGCTCCCACTCCTAAAGACTCCCCTATGGAAGCAGAGGGCCAGAAAAGAGCTCTCGCTAATGTCTCACCTCTGTGTGCAGGCCAGCCTGTCCCCAGTCATCTATGACAGCCTGACCAGTCTCATGACCAACCTTGTTGCAACTGAGTTGGAGAAAGTGGTGCTGAAATCGACCTTCAACCGGGTAAGGTTATGCTCTTCTCTGAGGAAGACACGTCCTGCCACCCCAGAACTTGCCTCCCCTCTCTGCTACCTCGAGGCCTGCATATCTGGCCCAGTCCTGCTCTGGCTTCTGAGACATTGGAGCAGCCAGAGTCACAGGGCACCTCAGAGGCCCAGCTGGCTGTGCAGCCTAGCTCTGGAGAGATTAGGGGGCAATTTTGCTTGTCCAGGTGGCCAGTGTTATGGATTGAATCGTGTCCTCCAAAAATAGGTGTTGTAAATCCTAACCTCTAAGCCTGTGTCAGTTTGCTTCCGTAAAGATTACAGTCTTGGAAACCCTGTGAGGCAGTTCTACTCTGTCCTATGGGGTCACTATGAGTCGGAATGGATTCGATGGCACACAACAACAACATGCCTGTGGATATAATCCCATTAGGGAATGGGTTCTCTGTTATGTTAATGAGGTAGGATTAGTGCAGGGTGTGTTTTGAGTCAATCTCTTACAAGATACAAAAAGCAGATTAGGACAAGCAAGCAGAGATGGGGGAAAAGAGATGCCAAGCCATATGAAGATCGCCCAGGAGCAGAAGCTCAAAGAGACAAGGACTTTCCCCCAGAGCTGACAGAGACAGAAACCCTTCGCCTAGAGCTGGCACCCTAAATTCGGATTTCTAGTCTCCTAAACTGTGAGAAAATAAATTTCTTTTGTTAAAACTACCTACTTGCACCCACTTGTGGTATTTCTGTTATACCAGCACTAGATAACTAAGACAGCCAGGCCTTGAAAGAGTGACGACTGTGTTCTCCTGCAGCTGGGCGGTCTGCAATTTGACAAGGAACTGAGGTCACTAATTGCCTACCTTACCACGGTGACCACCTGGACCATCCGAGACAAGTTTGCCCGGCTCTCCCAGATGGCCACAATCCTCAATCTAGAACGGGTATGTGGGATGGGCTCATAGTGCAGCTTCTTGGTCTGGCCAGGGGAAGGTGACTGGGAGAGAGGCAGAGGCAGCATTTGGATCCCTGCTACTCCCTCCAAACCATATCTCCATTGGTGGCCCAGCCCTGCAGGGCACCTTCTTCCTGGGCACCCCTGCTCTGCTTCTCATGAAGCCTTCCCTCAGGCTGGCCCCCTCTTTGCTAACTTTTCTCTGTGCCTTTCCCACAGGTGACCGAGATCCTGGACTACTGGGGTGCCAACTCGGGCCCCTTAACATGGCGCCTCACCCCTGCTGAAGTCCGCCAGGTGCTAGCTCTGCGCATAGACTTCCGTAGTGAGGACATCAAGAGGCTGCGCCTATAGCTGCCAGGGTGAGCCCACCTGGGCCAGATGCTTCAGGGCCCATTCTCTAAGCAGCCACAGCCAAGTGCTGAGCAAGGCTGTTTGGGCTGGAGGAGCTCTGACAGCCAGACCATCCACACAGGGAAGTAAGGCCTGGGCTCACTCTATACTTCTTCCTTCAGACCTAGCTGGGTGCTGCTTTGGGGGCAGCCTGACCCCTTCAAGAGAGATGGCTCCCCCTAGGCTCCTAATTAGGTGGGAAAGCCAGGGCAGACAGCATGAGGACCAGGCCACCTTTCTGAATGGAAAGCATTCCCTCACCCTCAGACACCGCAGCAAACAGGCTGCCTCCTGCCAGCCTTTAGAGTACTTGGGTGCATCTGGGGACCTAGGAAATTCAGTTTGACTTGTACTGTTTATGATCACCCTGAATAAAGACACTCCTTTGAGAGATGCCAGTGTGCTATTTCCAGGGAGGCCTGGGTGCTACAAGTCCACACTTGAACAGAAATGTGAAGGCAAAAGCCCAAAACATCTGCCTCCTCCCATACCCAGCGAGACACGTGGCTATCTCCAGGGACCCACCTGAGGATCAGGAGCCCTCACCCAATCCTGGACCTTTATCCCCCCTCTTGGATCCTCAACAACATCCCAGGGGCAGTTTCCCACAGTGCTAGGGGAAGTGGGAATTGCTCCCAGCAGGATCAGAAAAGACAACCTTGAAAGGCAGGGTGAATTTATTCCAAGAAGGTTAGAGTCCTGAGAAGCTACTGTCCATAGGCACTGGGTGACTTGGCACAGTCCACAGTGTTGCTGGCTAAGACCTGGGTTGTCACTGGCTTGCTGCAAGACTGCACCGGCTCATTGACAAACTTGGGTATGGACACCCACTCACCGCCCCCATCAAAAAGTGAAAGCTGGGGCCTCAGCAGCTGTTGTGTCCCCCAGCTCAAGCAGGGGATGAGAGAGTGATGTGGACCTGTGGGAATAGAGAGGAAGGGGATAAGACCCAGAGCTACGAAGAGGAACATCTAGAATCAGATGCTGGAGGGAAGGCAGCAGCTGAGGATGGACCACCGAGGCTTCAGGGCAAACACATGCCAGGTCCTGAGCCACCTCCATTATTGGCACCTGTTCTTTGCTATATGCTTCAAAAGGAGTTGTGGCCCAAAAGATCTGCAAAGCCTTCAGGCAGATCCCTAGTCTCAGCCAGAGGGCACCAATCCATCCTGCCTTCCCTCTCTCCAAATCCCTAAATATTCTCTCCTCCTAACAAAATTCAAAGAAGTTTGTGGCTATACTAAGACCTTGCGAACTGCAGCAAGTCAGCCTAGGGAGTGTTGAGCGTGAAGTCTACTCAAGCGTAAGCCTGAACTCTAAGGAAGGCCACAGAAATGCCTCAAAGGGCCTCTTCAGAGCCAGCCTTATCATGGGACCCCAGCCATTTGCTAAGGGTCCTAGTGGAGAGTGAAAAGGCCATGGCCCAAGTTAGGCCATAGGATTTGTAAGGCCACATGGGATACTGAGCTTAGAACTTTCGTATGTCCAGTGGGACAAAGGCCAAGTCTAGGCCACCATCAGCCTGGTCACAGTCCTGTTCCCAAGTACTGTCTTCACTGCACCAAGCTCCAGAAAGGCTGGGTCTAAACTCAGGTCAGGTTCCTTTGGAAGCAGATTTGCAAAGGGATGAGTGGGGAGGAGAGGGCTGTGAGCTCTTGTGGGGGAAGGGAGGGGCTGCTGCAGCAACAGGTTTTCCCCTCTTACAGACAAGCCTCACGGGAATGATCATCATGTTGAGGCCCCCCTCTCCAGCAGCTGCAGGCTCAGGCCCTGAGTGTCCACTTCTACCAGGTGGATGCTGTAGTTCCCGAGGCCCTGGGAACAAAGTACAGAAAGTGTTTAGAGGCTCTGGGCAAATCTTGGGTCTTCTGGAGGCTGGATAGAGGCTAAAGGGCCAGAGGGACTTGCAGTAGTAGCTCCTGGTTAGCTGGTGGGCCACAGGGAGGTCTGCCACCCCCCACCATCTACTGTACCGACACCATCAGGTACCTCAGTTTTGGCCAGCACAGCCTCCAGAGTCTCCTTTTGCCGTGGCTCCTTAGTTAACAGATAGAGGAAGCCCCCGCCACCTGCCCCTGCCAGGCTCTGGCCATGCACATGAGGAGCCAGGACATCCATCATCCGCCGCACCGCCAAGGGCTCACACCCTGGAGCCATGAGCTTCTTCTGTGCCCAATATGAGGTCAGGTACTGGCCCAGGAGAGGCAGGTTTCCTGGGGTTGGGGCAGAGGGAAGTGATGTGCCTAGGCCAGGATATTCTCTCCACACCTATTTGCTGACTGAATGAAGGGCCGTGAGGCACTGCTTAGCCAGTGTCATGGTTAAAAACCTGGGTTTCAGTGCTAGCTGGAAAACAGCAGTAAGAAAGCCTATCTCACAGAGTGGTTTTAAGGATTGATTGGCCTAAAGGAGCTGGCACAGTGCCTAGCACACACTTGGAACCCTACTCAGCTGATTTCCCTAGAACTCAAGCTATGGAGCCAAGCCTCTTTTCCCTCATCTGCTTCCTGGTAGGAAGAGAAGGGGCTAGAGGGCCTTTCACATGATACAAGTTTTGTCCTAAGGTTTGGCTCCGACCCAGGTTTGAGACCCTCAAGAGTTCAAACTGAGGGCTTCTGTTCCCAGAGGGCCTAGTCAAGAGTTCTTGTCCAATGGCCTAATACCTGGGGCTGTGCCAAGCCTGCAAAGGCCCTGGCCTCTGAGACCCACAGAGACAAGGCCCTCCTGCTGCTCTGACTTCCCCTGGAAGAAGCACTCACCTTGGCGGAAGGCTTCAGCACATTCTTCTGTTTGCCGCACCAAGCTGTGGGCATTCTGCACCACAGCAGGCAGCCGGGCATACCAGCTCCTCAGCACATCCTGTAGATGGGACAGGAGAGGTGGGATGAAGACCTGGGCCCAGCTGAGCCACCTGCCTCCCTTCCTTCTAGGGCTGTGGCTCACCTGCAGCAGGTTTCGTGCCAGGCGGGTCTTGCCCGTGTACACCAGGAGCAGGTGATCATTGAGCTTCTGGACAAAGCCCTCAGGCACAGTGATCTCCTCCACCTCCACCTTGAGGGGCAGCTGAGCCCGGGAGCGCCCCACCTTGATGCCAGGCATCAGGCCACCCACTTGGTCCTGCCAGCCACCTCCTGCAATACCAGGGCCCTGTCACTGTTGGAATCTATCTGGCCCAGCTTCACTCTCCCAGCCCAGGCTCCTGGCCTGCACCTATGGCTGGGACCAGTGTGGGAAGACAGCTTCCCCTAACTCCCTGGGGGGCGCAGGTGGGCTGTGCAGCTTCTGCCCCCAGCCCTGGGAGCAAGACAGAGGAAAGCGTTTTCACCCTGAAGCCAGGCCTGGAATTCACAAGGCCTGAGTTTTGTTTCAGATCTTATGTGTAATTGGAATTTGGGTAAACCACATTGAAGGATGAAGATTTTACACTAACCTCTTCCCCTCCTAGATGAGCTCTAACCAGAGATGGAGGTGATATAGGACTTTCCCTGTAGCCTAACAGTCCCTTTGTACTGTTTTTCCTGATAAGAAGTGTTTATGTTGAAAGTAAGTTTTCAGCCTCTCTTATCTAATGTGAGATTGTTTGCATCTTGCTTTAATAATGAAAGAGATCTCTTTTCCTCTTGCAGCTATATAAAAACTATAAAATGAGATGGTTCTGGGACATCCCTCGATATTAGGGGAAGGACCAGCAAAGATTTAAAGTATAAAATGCAAACAGCAGGCAGGAGGCATCTGGAACTTTACAGCCAGAAAATAGTGGCGTTGCAGGGCCCAAAACGTCAAGAACTCCTTAAACCTGCCCCTCTGTTCCAGAGCATCAGAGTAATTATACACTCATTTGTGTGCTTATTGATTGATGTCTGCCTCCAGTAAACCGGATAACTTTTGAGGGCAAGGACAGTGTTTTTGCTAATTTTATCCCCAGGGCCCAACACAGAGTGGACACTCAATACATAGTCATCAATGGACTGAATAAAAATTTGATCGGTATAACTCAAAAGGAAATTCAAAAGACTTCCCCATCTGCCTCTGTTGCTAATGACTACTTACTATAGGATGTGAGTCATTACAAGGAAGGGAGGGAGCTGGGCTTCAGAGTAACTGGAAAGATGCCATATTGTCTACATGTCTTTGTGGAAGTTTCCTTCCCAGAGTTGTGCTGGAGACAAGGCCTGGCATCTCAAGGTGAACAGGACACCCTAGAATCTGTAACCAGACAAACTTCTGGCTGCTTTACAATGGACATCAATTCCTAGGGGCCCCAGTGGCAAAGAGAAGAGAGAAGTCTGGTGCTGGTAACATTCTGTTATGATCACAGCCACATGCCAGGATAGGGGCAGGAGTTAAGGACAAGGAGAAGTGGGTACAAATGATCATAAGCCAAGGGAAGGGCAGGTTACCAGAAGGGCAGGCTGACAGTCCTGTCACCTACTCCAAGACCAGCTCTGCCCAGCCTCACCCTTGAGGGACAGCCCTGGGTGAGGGCAGAGTCATGAAGAACAGCACCTGGTGTAAACAGGTGTCTAATGCAAGTCATAGATGCAGCACAGAATCTAGCACTTAGTAGGTGCTCGTGAAACATTAGCTTCTTTGACGTAGAAACATTTCAAGTTGAAAACCAACAAAGAAAGTCAGTGCTCTGATAAGAAACTGTAAGCATTTTAAGGAGCACCACAGTTATGTGGCTGTTTGCAAATCACATGCAAATCCAGGGGAGCCCCCAGAGACCCTTGGGAAAGTGCCAGTGACCTCCCTCCCGCATAGGACATACCTGTGGTGAGCACCTGCTCCAGGTGCAGCACTGCATGGATCAGGGCCTCTGTGCCCACCGCCTGGCCGGCAGCCCGCTGCAAGGCAGCCAGGGCGGCGCCCGCCAGGATGCTGCTGGTACCTGCAGGCAGTGGAAGAGGGTGCCATGCATGAAGTGGCGCTGCCCTGCCCAGTCCTGCCCAACTCCCTCTCTGCTGGGCAGAGGTTAGGGAAGGGGAATGGAGGTGAGGCTAGAGGGTGAGGACAGAGTTGATGGGCAGGAGGGCAGCAGGGGGCAGGGTCCACTCACCAAGGCCAGAGCCGTGGGGCAGCTCAGACCAGGTGTGCAGCTCGAAGCCACCCCCAAAGGTGCACAGCACCTGCTCGCTCAGTGGGATCTCGGAGCAGACACGCACGATCCCCGCACAGATAAAGGCTGCCTTCAGCAGGGCCCCTGTGGAGGGATAGGCCCCCAGCCAGGAGTTTGGTGTCTGAGGACAGAAGCAGACACCCCCAGCTCACCTGTTTCCCAGCCCAGTGTGAGGCTCATCTGATGGGACAAAAGCCCAGCAGCATGCAAGCCTTATCCCCAAGCCATGCAAGGGCCTCTGGACTCCAGGTCACTGGGTGTTCCCCAACATGAGCAAATGTGTCATCTGTACTTTCCTGCACCTGCATGTGCCTAGGCAGGGTGATTTTGGCTCTTTCCTTCAGGCGCCTCAACCAGAAACTGGCTAGACCCTAGGCCAGGGCCCAGGTCCATGGAGAAGTCTGCAGGTTCCACCCCTGCTCCGTAACTACCTGTGTGTGCCATCCCCACCGCAGATGTACAGGGGTGCCCTGACCTGGGGCGTGGGGCTGGCAGTAATCCTGCAGGTCCTCCAGGCTCTGGCACACTATCTTCACGGCCATCTCGTCCTGCTGAGGCCCCAGTGCCAGCCTCAGCTCTGGCTCAGGGATGCGGCGTGCTCTGGCCCCAATGGGCCGGCGGCCGTCCACTCGCACGGCCAGGCCCAGCACTGCCCCACCAAGCTCATAGGCGAGGGGTGGTGTGTCACTCCAGCCACCTGCAGGAGTGTGGCAAAACCAAAGTGGTTACAGGGGCTGCCAGCCTGTCTCTGAGGTAGCCACCCTCACCCCCCAGCCACCAGAAGAGGCTCACCAGAGAAGTCCACACGGGCTGGGCACTCAGTCACCACCCACTGCCCATGTGCCGGCAGCTCCAAGGGCTCTGTGGAGACAAACTGCTGGGCCGACATCACAGCCTGGCGGATCAGGATCTGCTCAGCCCCCTCATAGTGGCGGGCAGCTCGAACCAGCAAGGCTGGCCTGCCAAGAGGGGGAGGGATGGCAGCATGGAGCCCCAAGCTGGGGGTGGACTGCCTGGGCTTGGGGACTCTACTGCCCTGAATGACCCAAAGAAGTCCCCAATTCTCTTCAGACTTCAATCTCCAAGGATGGCCCACGCTTCTCAAAGGGCTCTGACTTCCATTAGTACCCACCTGCTCAGCCACTTGTCCCGCTCCTGGGCAAGCGCCTCCACACCCCCTGCCAGGTCACCACACTCCAGGTAGGAGAAGAGCCGAGTCCACTCAGGGTTGGCGGCTGGTCCACTCCGCAAGCCTCCACAACCCCCTGCCATACAGCCCAGCACATCTGCCACACAGGCCAGCGCCCTCGCTGCCACACCAGGGTCTCCTGCACCAGCTGCAACTGAGGGACCAGGAGTCGGGGTTAGCTGGGAAGGGAGCCAACCCCCAATCCACTGCCCCCAGAGAAGGCAGCTATGGAACGGTCCCCAGAGACTCCAGGACCCTCCTACCACCTTGCTTTTGCCCAAGATGTTTCTTTACCAATGAGTGCATTCCACATTCCTTTGCCTAGCGAAGTTCTCATCCTGCTAGCCCCAGCCTGAATATGCCCCTTTACCCGACAACCAGGATGTTCTTGGTGGTTAAGAAGTTTGAGGTCAAACTGCCTGCGTGGCTATTAGTGAATGAATTAAATGGGGATAATTTTCCACAGTCTCTGGTACCATTAACAAGGTACCACATATGAGGCTAAGGCTCTTACGTCCCCAGGCATTCTGCTGGGACCTCAGGTAGAGCTGGTCGCAGCCCACATCCCAGCCCCAGGACAAAGTGTGCAGGGTTTGCTGATGCTCGCAGGCCCCAGCAGCTCAGCAAACAGGCACCAGTCTCTGAGAATTAAAAGTAAATTCCAGTTGCCTCTCTCCCCTGCTTTACAGTCTCCTGTGGCTCCCCAGTACCCTCAGGTTGATGGCCCAGAGGACAGGCCAGCAGGTGGCCTGGGTCTGACTCCCCAGCACTCATACCCAGCACACTCACCCTGGTCCAGCGTGGCCAGCAGGGGTCCTGGGCAGCCCTCACGGACAGCAGCCCAGATCAGTGGGCGCAGGCTGAGGTCCTGCCGTGCCTCCAGCACATGCCGTGCCTTATGCAGGGCCTGGCGGAAGAACAGGTCCCGGCGGGAGGACAGCGTGGCAGCCCGGTCCAGACACGGCTGCAGCTGCTCCCAGGACAGACGCCAGGCAGCTCGCCAGGCCCGCAGGGCCTCACCCCCATCCTCTTTGGGATCCAGCATCCACAGCAGGTCCCAGGGCCCCACAGCCCTCAAGGGGTGGAGCACAGGGAAGAGGCGGGCGCTGAGAAGGCAACGCTCTGTGGGGGGCATGTCCGGGTCCCAGAGGTCCCAGTCTCTGATGGAGGGAGAGGGCACATTAGTGAGAGGGAAGCCAGGGCTCCTGCCCCGCTCACCAAGCCCTGACCTGCCTGTCAGATAGAGGCTTCAGCTGGGGGCTGAGGACAGGACAAATTCCTCCAGTTGCTGCTACCAAAAGGTGGCACATGGTTGCACAACTTGAAAAATGTAATTAACGTCACTGAACTGTACATGCAGAAGCTGTTGAACTGGTATGTGTTCTGCTGTGTATATTCCCAACAACAACAAAAATGAATTATTAAAAAAAAAAAAAAGCCACACAAGTGAGTACAATTCAGCTTGCCTTCTCTCCCAGGCCACTGAACAAAAATCCCCAAGCCTGAGCACAGCCAGAGATTTAGGGGTACCCAGAGGGAGGGTGAAGCCCTAGTGGTGCAGTGGTTAAGTGTTCGGCTGCTAACCAAAAGGTCGGCAGTTTGAATCTACCAGCTGCTCCTTGGAAATCCTATGGGGTAGTTCTACTTTGTCCTATAGGGTCACTATGAGTCAGAACTAACTTGATCGCAATTTTTTTTTTTTTTTTAAGAGGGAGGGTGCTGGGGAGAATCAGGCTGCCCTAAAACTGCCCCAGACCCAATGCGAGGGTAAGGGGCTGGGTGCCATTCTGGGCCAGGGGAAAGGATGAGCCTCAGGGAAACTGCCTAGGCCCACAGAGGCCCACGGACACCATCAATCTTACCGGATGCCTGTCTTCTGGAAAAATTCACTCCAAGGAATGTTGAGATATGTGCCTGTCCCCTTTCTCTGGGGGAAGAGGAAGAAGCCATCAGGGATGAGGGGCAACAGGAAGGGATTAGGGGCATTAGGCCAGGGAGCTGCTCAAGGACAGGAAAACAGACATGGGTATATAGTGCTTCAAGCCCTGAGGCCCTAACACACCTGCCCAGGTACCTGGAATTTGGGAGTACAGCCCTGGGTTCCAGGCCTGATCCACCAAAACTGGCTGTGTGGACCAAGTCAGGTCACCTCCCCTCTCTGAGCCTCAGTCTCCAGCCCATAAATTAGGGATAAAAATCCCCACTCAGCCTAGCAGAGCAGACGAGAAGAGGGGGTAAAGGCCTGCTGAGACTTTTCTGGCCACACTGTCCTCACAGCCTATCCCTCAGGCCAGCACTCAGAGAGCCCTAGAGTGTCCTCCAATACCCCACAGTGCAGTGGGAGCTGGGGCACCCAGGCACTCCCCAAAGTTTGAAGACAGAGGTGGGAGAGATTTAGGGCACCTACTTCCCAGGTGTCCAGACGGCCAGTAAGGGTGAAGGCCTGGCCCAGGGAGCCGTGCAGCCGCACGTGGTGTCCCTGCAGGATGAGGTCACGCAGCTCCATGCCATGCAGCGCCTCAGACTGGGCTATGTCCAGGCCACTCAGGAAGCAGCCGGTGCCAATGTGAATGGGGCCCTGGCAGGGGAGAGGGCAGGCAACCTGGGTGGGCAGTGCAGTGCCAGGCACCGCCCCCCGACAGGACCCTAGCCCCCCTACCTCTGCCCTCCCCCCTGCCCATGCTCTCAGGCCTCACCTGCAGGTGGCAGTGCTGCAGAACACTCCCAGGACCCAGCCAAACAGGGCCCTCCAGCAGGCAGCTGACCACAGAGCTCCCCGGCTCCAGGAGCTCCAGATCCTATGAAGCCAGGGTGGGAGGTCGTGAGAGTCAAGGACATGAAAGGAGAACTTCCCCGAATCCTGCTCTACACCCGAGCATCTGGCATCCAAGGCCTCAGCCAGAATTCCTGATGCACCCCATGCCCTTCAGCCAGCCAAACCCCTCTCTGCACCTAACCCAATGCCAGCCTAAGGCCTATTCTTACCCCCAGCCTTGTTCATGCTATTCCCCTAGAGGGCACATTCTCCCTCAGAACAAATCTGAACTCACATAATGGAAGTCCCACTGAGATGACACCTCCTCCAGAAACCCTTTACCACCTGTCCAGCTACCCTCTCCCACTGCCCCAAGGGCCACCTCTGCAATCTACCTGCCCCCTTCCTCAGTGCCATGGCTCTGGCCCTGCCATCCAGACCCATCACTTCAAGTGTGCTTGTCTCCCCAAGAGACCCTGTAGAAAGGGTGGGAGGGGGTCTTTTTTTTTTTTTTTAAATTGTACTTCAAGTGAAGGTTTACAGAATACAAATAATTTTTTATGAAACAGTAGTACACATATTGTTTTATGACATTGGTTAACAACCCCACGACATGTCAACCCTCTCCCTTCTCGACCTTTTTATTTTGGTGAAAATATACATAGCCAAAAATACACCATTTCAAAAATTTCTACACACACAGTTCAGTGACATCGACTACGCTCTTCCAATTGTGCTGCTATTCTCACTTTAGATGAAGGCTTACAGAACAAAATAGTTTCTCATTGAACAGTTAGTACACATGTTGCCCTATGACAATGGTTAACAACCTCATAACACATCAACACTATCCTTACTCAATCTTGGGTTCCCTATCGCCAGCTTTCCTGTCCCCTTCTGCCTTCTAGCCCTTGCCCCTGGACTGCTGTGCCTCATTAGTCCCACTTTGGTTTTATGGGGCTGTCCACTCCCCAGCTGAATGGTGAACCTCGGAAGCGACTTCACCACTGAGCTAAAAGGGTGTCTGGGGGCCATACACTTGGGGTTTCTCCAGTCTCTTCCAGGTCAGTAAATCTGGCCTTTTTTTTGTGAGTTAGAATTTTGTTCTACATCCTTGTCCACCTCTGTCCAGAACCCTCTGTTGTGATCCCGGTCAGAGCAGTTAGTGGTGGTAGCCGGGCACCATCTAGCCGTACTGGACTCAGTCTGGTGGAGGCCGTGGTAGCTATGGTCCATCAGTCCTTCAGACTAATCTTTTCCTTGTATCCTGTTCTCTTCATTCTCCCTTGTTCCCAAAGGGATGAGACCAGTGGAGTATCTTAGATGGCTACTCACAGGCTTTTAAGACCGGGAGGGGGTCTTTTTTAGCTTCTCAATCAGGCTGACTTGGATTTTAGAATCCTGACTTAGCCACTTACTGCTTCTGTGGCCTTAGGCCTCAGAGCCTCCAGTACCTCATCTGCAAAATGGGAATAATAACAACATCTATTCTTATAGGGGAGCCCTGGTGGCACAGTAGTTAAGAGCTCGGCTGCTATCCAAAAGCTCAGCAGTTCAAATCCACCAGCTGCTCTTTGGAAACCCTATGGGGCAGTTCTACTCTGTCCTATAGGGTCACTATGAGTCAGAGTCGACTCAACGGCAACAGGTTTGGTTTTGGTTTTATACTCATAGGTAATTTGTTTTAACATGGACCATCTTTCCCTTCCCCAGATTCCCCATCCCACCTGACTTCATGTACCCAGCGGGCACTTCTGAGGGTGAGGCAGTTCTCACCTCCACCTGGGAGTGCACAATCTGGGCCCTGGGGGCACCTGGGATCGTGAGGCTGCGCAGGAGGTCACTGGCTAAGGAGGTCATGTAGCTGTAGCTGCCGTCAGGAACATAAGCTGTAAAGACACAAGTACTGACCCCAACCCCATGCCTGCTGCAGGACTGGCCAAGCTGGGCTTCTCACCAACAGACACAACCTCACCATGCCCTGGGAGGGCAGGCATGGTGATGAGGCTATTGTACTGATAGGGAAGCTAAGAACCAGAGAGGTTCAGCAACTTGCCCAAAGACAGACAGCTAGAAAGTGGAAGGACTGGGACTGGAGCCGGGGAATGAGACAAAAGGAAGAAGGGAAGAGTTATCACATTGGGAGGCTCATGGTAGGGTAATTGTCCAGTCCATGCGTAGGCTGCCTTCAGGAACCAGGGACCAGGTGGGGGCAGCCTCATTCTGGGGGTCCTCACCCCATGGTCTCCCTGCCCCAGGAAGCCAATAAGCAGTACCCACCCATGGTGAGGGGCTGATCACGGAGCTCCCTCCACAGCTTGGCCCGGGCACCCTGCAGATAGCCCGCTACACCCACATCGCCTTGCCCCACCTCCGGGGGCCGCCCGACCAAGAAGTCCTCCTCGCTCACGTTCCGAGCCATGCAGAGCAGGATGTCAAAAAACAGAGACAGCTGGGGCAAGGGTGGGAAACACAGCTATTGAGGGGGGCAGGGGTTGGGCCTCACAGTTCCTAGGCTGAGCTGGGGCAGTCCCACCCCAGAGATGATGACCCAGAGAGGAGAAGGGCTAGCCTGAGGTCACATAGTCAAGTGGCCAGGTTAGGGTCAGTGCTGGAGTGTTCTCTTCCCCAGGCCAGGACCCCCAGACCCATCCCCAGTCACCTGAACAGGCCGGGCTCCAGAGTCCAAGCCCATGTAGGTACAGGCATCCAGGGGCGGGCTCACATGGGTAGCCAGGAGGCGCTCGGCAGTCTCCACAGAGAAGAAGGCAATCCCAGAGACCTGAAGGGGCCCCCACAAGAGTCAGGTGGGGAGACCTTGAGGCCAGGCTTGGGCATGAGTCAGCAAGGATACATGTAGATGGACCAAAGAAGGCCAATCGCCATAAAAGGCAGGGACCTTCGGCTTCAGAGCCTCCAGCACTCAGACCCAAGGATTACTTGAGGCAGCTCCCATCAAGGGACCCCTTGGCAGGTATCTTCTGGAACTCCCCTCAATTTTCAGGCCTCCTCCCAAACCCAGTTCTCCACCTTCCTATGGCCCCGTCCCAGACTCCTCCCCATCACTCCTATCCTTGTCCTTCATTCTGGAACATCCCCAGGAGTCTTGTTCTAGGCCTCCTCCCAACTGCATTCCCTAACCTTGCTCATATTCTGGTTCTAGGATTTCTGGTTCGGAACAGCTCCCTAAATTCCAAGGCTGCCTCTTCCTCAGATTTTGCTTCCAGCTGGTCCTCTAAATGTCAATTCTAGATTTTCCTCAAATTCCAGTTCCAAACCTTCCTCAGATTCTGGTTCTAGCCTGCCCCAGAATGCTTTTTGAAGAAATGGGGCTCTGCCCTGGGCAGGAAAGCAAGCCCTCCCTTCCCAACCCCCCAAGGTCCCCAAAGACCCCCACCCTGAGCCTGGCACCCATACCAGTGGCACCCTCCCATCAGGCCTGGCACAGCGTTGTATCTCTGCTTCAGTGCCCTGGTAGTAAATGTCCAAAACGAAACCCTATGTTGGGGGAGAAAACAGAGTTAGGGAAGGGACAAGAGAGGATCAGGAAGGTGGATATGGCCATAGAAGTCAGCAACGGTGTTCTCCAAATGAAAAGCTCAGGACACAAGTTCTACAGGCACCAGTGTACTCATGAGGACACAAGTACCCAAGACTGCCACTTGTGAGGGGAGAGGACAGGCTTTAAATGTCTTTACAGCCTCTGAGCCTGAGCACAGAGTGTGGCACACAGTCAGCGTGCAATCGTGTTTGCCAAAAGAGCAAGGGAGCACAAGAGCTACTGCCATGGAGGAAACCCCTCAGAATCAAAGCATAGCCAGGAAACCCAGGAAGAGAGGCTGCCCAGAGCACGGAATGGAAGGCCAACCCAGGCCCGCTCTGCTGCCCCTCACCACAGCTTCTAGGGGTCTACCTGAGAGTCACTGAGGTAGATGCCGTGATTCCGAGCGTAGGCCATGCTCCCTGGCAGGGCGATCACTCTGGCTCCCCGGAAGCCATCCCACCTGATCCCTGTGGGGTGGGACAGTCAGGAAGCTCCCCAGGGGCCCCAAACCAAGGTAGGGAGTTCCCAGCTAATAGGACACAAGAGCTCAGGGCTAGGGCATCTGCGCACCTCCAATAGGGAAAGATGGTTTCCAAAGCTAAGTGGACATTCCTCTGGGAGAATGACAACCCCTCTCCCTCCCAAAGTTCCTCCACAAAGTCCTGTGGGGCAGAAAGGGCCAGAATGGCATGATTATCTCCATTCTGTAGACAGGGAGACTGAGGCAAAGCAGGGGAAGCCCTGTCTCTTGGTCTGGCTTCATTCTCCTCACCCTACAGCTTCTCTTCTGAATAGGGCTATGGGGCTAGCCCAGAGACAGAGGGAGAGAAAAGACAGAACTAGCCTCCAGCTGTGGCTAGGGAGGGTTGCCCCAGGCTGATCCCAGCTCACCTGGGTTTGGAGGAACAGAGAGCAGCATGTCGGTGCTGCAGACCCACACTCCTGGAGGGGAGCCTGGGCCCAGCTGCAGAGACAGAGAACGTAGCTGGTGGCCTGGCCCAGCCTCCTTCTGTTCCCTCACAGTCCAGGCTCAGTCCTGCTCTGCTGCTCCAGCAGCTATCTGGTCCCAGGGGCCTCTGTTGCTGAGGTGTCGATGCTGGCCCTCCCCCATCCTACCTGAGGGCCCCTCTTCCCCTAGCTGTGGCCAAAACTAACTTCTCAAAGCCCTAACTAACCCTGGGTACCCCAAAGCCATTCTCCCCAGGGTGCCCAGTCTAAGCCACATAGACTACAGCTAGTGGTACAGTGGGAGAGATAAGGCTGTATCTGGCAAGAGGCCCATGGGCCACAGCCTGGCCTCACCCGGTGGGTCATGATGTCCAGCAAGCAGTCCAGGTTGCAGACCACAGCCTCCACAGGGGCCTGGGGATTCTCCACAGGGAGGCAGGTAAATGCCCGGCCACAGTCATCGAAGGGAAAGTCTCGGCCCTGGTGGGAACAGGGTCTGGTGAGAGAGTCCTTGGAGCACTGAGCCTGGGGCTCCTCATCAGCTGTACAAGGGCTGAAAGCCATGAAGCCAGAGGACTTTCTAAAAGTGTTTTCTTAGTATTCTTGCTTAGAAGTTTTTAAATTACACGATTACAATAAAAAATTAGAAAGTTTCAATTACACAGATATGCAAAAAAAATCCCTCAGAGATAATAACCACTGCCCTCATTTTGATATATATCCTATCAGACTTTTATTCATAGATTAACTTAAAAAATTTTTTTCACAAAAATACGACCATTCTGAAAAGGTAGAGACAAGAGAAGACACAAACACACACACAAATGAGTACAATTAAATGGAAAATCTGAATAAGATGGTGGGGGATTGTACCAATGTCAATATCTTGGTTGTGATATACAATAGTTTTGCAAAATGTTGTCATTAGGGAAATCTGGGCAAAGTTTACAAGAGATTCTCTATCATTTCTTACAAATATTGATCTGTAGATGTATACAGATCTACAATTATCTCAATAAAAAATTTAATTATAAAAATGATATCATTCTATACAAACTTCTACAGCAGTGTTTTTCACTCACAATACATTCACTGACTCATTTACCCTGAGACCAGAAGAACTAGATGGTGCCCAGCTACCACCACTGACCGTTCTGACCAGAGTCACAATTGTTGGTTCTGGATAGAATGGGAGAAAAATATGGAGCAGAACTCAAATTCCTATTAAAAAAGAAAAGAAAAAAAGGTCCTCCAAGGCCAAGAAGGGAGCGTGTTGACATGTTGTGGGGGTGTTAACCAATGTCATAAAACAATATGTGTACTGACTATTTAATGAGAAACTATTTGTCCTATAAACCTTCACCTAAAGTACAATAAAAAAAAAAAAATTAAAAGAAAAAGAAACCAGACAAGCTAGAATAGTAGAGAACAGAGGGCTTCCTGAGGCTATTGCCCTTAGGCACTCTTTAAACCCAAAACCAAATCTATCCCAAGTTCACTTTTTAGCCATGGCGCACAAAATAAATAATGTTACCCTGCCCTACTTAAAAACCATCAGTATGAGACCAAAAGGTCAACAATTACTCAAAAGCAAAGATGAGAAGATAAGGGGGCAGGGAAACTAGAACACTGGAAAGGAACAAACTGAACACAAAGAGAATGTTGACACATTGTGATAAATGTAACCAATGTCACTGAAAAATTTGTGTGGAAACTGTCAAATGGGAACCTAACTTGCTGTGTAAACTTTCACCGAAAATTCAATAAAATATTATTAAAAAAAAGAAAATACATTCACTGAGCACTTAAAAGGAGCCAGGCCTTGTTTTAAGCATTTGCAATAAACGGATCGTCTCAGCACATCCACATGAGGTAGGAACTACTGCTATCTCATTTTACAGATGAGGAAACTGAGGCCTAGCAAGGGTCAAGTGACTTGGCAAAGCCACAGAGCAGGTAAGTCTTTCTAGATCAATGCATAGAGTTAGATGGACCTTTTAACCTTTTTAATTGCTGTCTAATATTCCATCAGAAAAATACACCAGATATACTTAGCCAATTCCCTATCTGTTGGACATTTAGATCGATTCTGCTTCTGATGAACATCCTATGCACACACAAAGGTACAACACCCTGAAGGTCCTGTCCAGCCCTGAAAATTGCTGTTCCAGCCTTCTGCATGGCCCTTGCCCCAGACTCTGCTTACCATGTGCAGGATGAGGATCCAGGCCAACCGCAGGACGTCAGAAGTGACCACCTGTCGGGGTGGGAGAGCCCTGTGAACAGAGCTCTCAGACAGGGGAATCCGCCCTCAGAGGACAGCACCCTCCAGGAAGAGGCCCCAACACAAATGCACTCAGGTACCAAAGGAACAAAAGGCAAGGTCAAGATCGGTGGCCACAGGCAGGCAAGGGTCAGCCCTGGCCCCTCCCGGATAAAGGATCCCAGAGACCCTCAGCCTGGGCCACCTGTTTTGAGGGAAGGCTGTAGGCAGGAACATGGGGGCTGGCTGGGTGACTCAGGGTAAGTAACCCCAATGGGCAACCACACAATGGTCTCCTCCCCTGATGGTGCTGCCTCCATCACCAGAGCATGTCCATGCCTGTGACCACCTTCATGTCCTATGCCGGGGTGTGCCATGTGGGCAAGGTGGCTGAATGGAGTGGCTGGGTGTGTGTGGGACATGACCCAGTGGAGACACTGATTCACAGGCCCTGTCCAGAGGGGGTGCCACTTCTCAGTTCCAACAAACAGCTGCCATGTGGGAAAGGTAGCCCAGGGTAGCACATCTTTGAACTTTTCAAGAGAAGCCAGAAAGTCTGACTTTGAGATATTGGCTCCAACTTATAAAAAGACCCTGGAATGGTTAACCCTGCCTTCTGCCCTCAACTGGATGACAAGGCAGAGATGATTCTATCCACTTGACAGATGTGGAAACTGAAGCCAAATGCTGAGCTGGCTGGGGCAATGGAGCCAGAGGAGCCGGGGACCTTGGACATTATCTGGTTTAACCCTCATCCCTGTACTGATGGGGACTTGAGCACAGGAGGAGAGGTACTTCATGGAAACTCACAGTGAAGCCTTCCCGGGCACTCAGGTGTTCAGCCGCCACCAGCAGGGCATTGAGGGTGGCTCCTCCACTGCCCACGCGCATGTCAGGGTCCTCCACAGCCAGTAACAGCGTCCCAGCAGGGATCTGCTCCCGCTTCTGCCGCACTTCGAGCTCTGTAGACATAACACATGCTGGAACTTCCCCTCAGCCTCTTGCCCTAGCCTGAAGCACCTGGAGTAAGCCTACTGATAGTCATTACTTTCTTTGACTTATTCGTTTTTCACATAGTAGCTCATTACATCTTTGCCTAACTCTGAGGTATCATTATCTCCATTTTGCAGATGAGAAACTGAGGCTCAATGAAGTGACATGACGCGTCTGAAGTCACACAGCTAGGAAGAGGTGGAATCTGGGTTTGAATCCAGGTCTGCCAAAACCTAGAGGCTGTAGCAGTAGGGCAAGGGAGTTGGGGCTAGGGTTTCTACACTAGGGGTGACGGCAGGGGAGTCACCTACCTCTTTGGAAGACCTGGACACTGTCCTTGTACTGGCATGTCAGGATGATGACTGTCCAATCAACACCCTTCGGCTGCTCCATTCTGGTCAAAGTGGAAGGGCTGCCTGAGACATAGACATGGGTATATGTAAATTTTTTCAATTATCATACAGCAAAAATTCTTTTTTGGTGTACAATCTACGCATTTGAACACAAGCGTAGCATCTTGTGGCCACCACCATGATCCATCACTCCTCAAAATTCCCTCATGTTATCCCTTTACAGTCACACCCTACCCCATTCCTAACCCCTGGCAACCACTCATCTGTTCCCCAAGGCTACAGTTTTGTCTTTTAAAAAAATGTCAGATTAACAAATTGTAATCTTTAGCTCCTCACATGTCAGTCAGTTTGTTGTACTGTGGTGGCTTGCGTGTTGCTGTGATGCTGGAAGCTATGCCACCGGTATTTCAAAATACCAGCAGGGTCACCCATTGTGGTATGGTCCACTATGCTGGGAATGACAAATTGAAGAGGAATGGCATCACATTCATTGTCAAAAAGAACAATTCAAGATCAATCCTGAAGTACAACACAGTCAGCAATAGGATAATATCCATATGCCTACAAGGAAGACCAGTTAATATGACTATTATTCAAATTTACGCACTAACCACTAAGGCCAAAGATGAAGAAACGGAAGATTTTTACCAACTTCTGCAGTCTGTAATTGATCAAATATGCAATCAAGATGCATTGATAATTACTGGTGACTGGAATGTGAAAGTTGGAAACAAAGAAGAAGGAATAGTAGTTGGCAAATATGGCCTTGGTAATAAAAATGATGCCAGAGATCACATGATAGAATTTTGCAAGACCAACGACTTCTTCATTGCAGATACCTTTTTTCAACAACATAAATCGCGAATACACACGAGGACACTGCCAGGTGGAATACACAAGAATCAAATCAACTACATCTGGGGAAAGAGATGATGGAAAAGTTCAATATCATCAGTCAGAACAAGGCCCAGGACCGACAGTGGAACAGACCATCAACTGCTCATGTGCAAGTTCAAGTCGAAGCTGAAGAAAATTAGAACAAGTCCACGAGAGTCAAAATACGACCTTGAGTATATTCCAATGGAATTTAGAGACCATCTCAAGAATAGATTTGATGTGTTGAACACTTATGATCAAAGACCAGACGAGTTGTGGAATGACATCAAGGACATCAGACATGAAGAAAGCAAGAGGTCAATAAAAAGACAAGAAAGAAAGAAGTGACAAAATTGATATCAAAAGAGACTCTGAAACTTGCTCTTGAACATAGAGTAGCTAAAGCAAACAGAAGAAATGATGAAGTAAAAGAGCTGAACAGAAGATTTTAAAGGGCAGCTCGAGAAGACAAAGTAAAGTATTATAATGAAATGTGCAAAGACCTAGAGTTAGAAAACCACAAGGGAAGAACACGCTTGGCATTTCTCAAGCTGAAAGAACTGAAGAAAAAATTCAAGCTTCGCGTTGTAATATTGAAAGATTCTATGGGCAAAATATTAAACAATGCAGGAGGCATCAAAAGAAGACTGAAGTGACAAAGTCACTGTACCAAAAAGAACTGGTCAATGTTCAACCATTTTAGGAGGCAGCATATGATCAAGAACCGATGACATTGAAGGAAGAAGCATAAGCTGCACTGAAGGCATGGGTGAAAAACAAGGCTCCAGGAATTGAAGGAATACCAACTGATATGTTTCAACAAACAGATGTAGTGCTGGAAGTGCTCAATCGTCTCTACCAAGAAATTTGGAAGACAGCTACCTGGCCAACCAACTGGAAGAGATCCATATTTGTATCCATTCCAAAGAAAGGTGATCCAACAGAATGTGGAAATTATCTAACAATATCATTAATATAACACACAAGTAAAATTTTGCTGAAGGTCATTCAAAAGTGGTTGCAGCAGTACATTAACAGGGAACTGCCAGAAATTCAAGCCAAATTCAAAAGAGGACGTGAAATGAGGGCTATCAAGATTACGGCTGAAAGCAGAGAATACCAGAAAGATGTTTACCTGTCTTTTATTGACTATGCAAAGGAATTCAACTGTGTGGATCATAACAAATTATGGATAACACTGAGAAGAATGGGAATTCCAGAACACTTAATTGTGTTCATGAGGAACCTGTACATGGACCAAGAGGCAGTCGTTTGAACAGAATAAGGGGATACTGTGTGGTTTAAAATCAGGAAAGGTGTGCATCAGGGTTGTATCCTTTCACCATACTTATTCAATCTGTATGCTAAGCAAATAACCTGAGAAGATGGGATATATGAAGAAGAATGAGGCATCAGGACTGGAGAAAGACTCATTAACAATCTACAATATGCAAACAACACAAACCTTGCTTGACGAAAGTGAAGAGGATTTGAAGCACTTACTGATGAAGATCAAAAACCACAACGTTCAGTATAGATTGCACCTCAACGTCAAGAAAAAAAAATTCTCACAACTGGACCAATAAGCAACATCATGATAAACGGAGAAAAGAGTGAAGTTGTCAAGGATTTCCTTTTACTTGGATCCATAGTCAAGGCGCATGGAAGCAGCAGTCAAGAAATCAAACAACACGCTGCACTGGGCAAATCTACTGCAAAAGACCTCTTCAAAGTGTTAAAAAGCAAAGATGTCACTTTAAGGACTAAGGTGTACCTGACCCAAGCCATGGTGTTTTCAATTGCCTCATATGCATGCAAAAGCTGGACAATGAATAAGGAATGCCGTAGAACTGACATCTTTGAATTATGGTGTTGGCGAAGAATATGGAATATACCATGGGCTGCTGGAAGAATGAACAAAATCTGTCTTGGAAGAAGTATAGCCAGAGTGCTCCTTAAAAGGAAGGATGGCGAGACTTCATCTCATGTATTTTGGACATGTTATCAGGAGGGACCAGTCCCTAGAGAAGGACATCATGCTTGGTAAAATAGAGGGTCAGCAAAAAAAGAGGAAGACCCTCAATGAGATGGACTCACACAGTGGCTGCAACAATGGCCTCAAGCATAACAATGATTGTGAGGATGGTGCAGGACCAGACAGTGTTTCGTGCTATTGTACATGGGGTTGCTAATGAGTCGGAACCGACTGGACAGCACCTAACAACAACAACCATCTTTGGCTTCTTTTGCACAGCATAATGCCTCTGAGATTCACCCAGGTCGTGGTCTGTATCAATAGTTTGTTCCTTTTAATTGCTGAGTAATATTCCATTGCATACATATACCAGTCTGCTTATCCATTCACCCATCGGAAGACATTTGGGCTGTTTCCAGATTTTGGCAGTTGTGAATAGACTTGCTATCAACATTCGTGTGCAGGTTTTGTGTGAGTGTAAGACTTCATTTCTCTGTACCCAGGAGTACAATTGCTGGGTCATGCGATATGTGTATGTTCAACTTTATAAAATCTGGGTGCACGTGATATCCAAGGGAGTGTGATAGGAGCGAGGGAGTGAGGGAAGAAGGATAGGGTTTAGAGTTGCTCCCCACTTAAGGCAGGGGGCTGCCCTTTCTGGGTCACCATCTCCTCACCATTTACTCATTGGCTGTGAGCTGGGGGTGGTTTATAACCTCCCAAGCCAGGAAGTTCCTTCAGCTGAGGGTAATTCTTTGCAGAAGGGGGCAGCTATGAGCCGCCAACATCACACAGCTGCAGGATATGTGCACCAGCCTGTTAAAGTGGCGCCCACTACAGGGACCTCAGAGAGGACCTCTCCTGCCAGGAGCTCCAAGTCAGGGAGGATGCAACCCCCACCTTTCAGCCATCATCCTCCAGGGCACTCTGAGCAAAGGGGGGAAAGCAGGCCAGAGCTATTGCTTCACCTTCGCTCCCCGCAAAAGGGAGGCCCACTCCCACCAGACAGGAAATCAACCTGACTCCAGAGCCCCTGGCCTCCCCAAGACCATCTGTAGACAAGTTCCCAGGAGTGCCGTGGCTTCCACCTTTAGTAGTGCTCCAGCTGCCATCCAGGAAGCAGCCCACCCCCCCACCTCTGCCCTCCAACCCCTAAAGCACAGTGCAGGGAGAGGCCACGCCATCAGACATGTGCTTTGAACACACGTTCAGTAGTCAGCCCATGCCCCTGCTGAACGCCAACAGGAAACCTGAACCTCAGCAAGTCTCTTCTTGTGCCACTCTGCTGCCACCAAGCCTGTGGTTAAAACTGACACAACAATAGCATTTAGCACCACCCACACTCCCACGAACTTTCAGGGAAAGCCTCTATCAGTAAGAGAAATTGCTCTGTTCTCTGCTCAGCTCAGAAGGGAATTCCAGAGGAGAAATCTGAGCTAGAGATCTGGTCCAGGCACCTGAGGACAAAGGTATCCCCCAGGACACCCACCTGGCCTTCCCTGTGAAGAGGAAGCAGGGATTCCAGCTGTGTGGCCTTAGGCACCCCTAACCCTCTCCGGGCTCCTGTGTCAGGGACTATAATCTGTAGACACTCCCAGCTGCTATGCCAAGGTCACACTTCTCACAGGTTGCTCCCAGCCAATGACTGAGCCCAGCAGGGACACTAAGACAGATCCATTCCTGTGAGATTTAAAAGTCCTTTCTGACAGGCCTCCCCATGACCTGACTGAAACTTTCTTAGAAATGCACTGCGATCTGAGACTCTACTTAACCCATCCCTCCTTCTTTCCTGTTGTCCTTCACAGGGCTCAGACCTGCAGCTTACCTGTCTCCTCCAGCTTGCCCTCCTTCTTCCTCCCCCAATAAATCTCTTGCACATCTAAATCCCAGCTTGGTGTCTGGATCCTTCAAAGGAGAAATCACTGTAAGAACCTCTGATTGACTGTCTATCTAAGTACCATCTTTACATCTTCATCTTTTAAGATGAAGAAACTGAAGTACAGAGAGTAAGGAACTTGCCCAAGTCACACAGCTAGCAAGTGGCAGAGCCAAATTTGAAACCAGACACTTTTTTGCCAGAGTTCATATTCTTAATCACTACACTGAACCTACTTCATAGCATTGAAAAAAGAACAAAAAGAGTAAATATATGTAAAGTGCTCAATAAATATTAGCTATTATGATAAAGCCTAAACAAATACAAGGTGACAAAAAGATAAGAGTGATACTAATAACAACAGCCACTGAGACTGAGTTCACCCACTCTGGGCCGCAGGTGAGAAACTACGATTTTTCATCTTCACAACACCCCTGCAAGGCAAGTGTTATTACCTGCCCTTTACAGAGGTAGAAACTGAGGCTCAGGGAAGTTACTTAACTTGCCCAAAACCAATCAGCTGGTAAATGCTGCAGCCATGACTGGGACCTGGGACGCTCAGATTCTTACTAGGTGATAGTAATAATGATGTTGGGCCACACAAAAAGGGGCTGAAAGATGGAGAGAATGCCCCAAGGAGAGTCTGACGGCCCAGGTATAAGCCCAGTCTTAGTCTCAGCATCATGACTGAGAAACATGGGCAAGTGACAGCTTGTGGCCGCAGTGGGAAGGAAAGCCCCCAGGACTCTGTCCTCATATCTGCCTCTTTCTGTGTGATCCTGGGCAGGTCACTTAACCTCTCTGGGTGTAAATTTCCTAATCTGAAAATCAGGACTAAAGATACCAACCTCCTAGGGCTATTGTCAGCATTAAATAAAATGTAAAGTATGTGGCGCACAGCAGGGGCTCAAAGGATGGTAGCTCTCTTCTGTAGGGAAAGTTTACCTGCCCTAAAGCATCTGGGAGTTGAAAGCTCTGAGATATGCTGTGTCTAAGATGTCTCTGGAAAAGACAAAATCAGGGAAGGCCTGGGGGAATCAAACAAGGCTGAGGGACATCTCCTGCCAGACCAACCAAGAGGGTATTCTATGATAACACAAAAGGTAGAATGATACCCATAGCTAACACATATGCAGTGCTTTATTCAGACAATGCCAAAGGCAGGAGCTCTGGTGATGCAGTGGTTAAGTGCTCCGCTGCTAACCAAAAGGTCGGAGATTGGAACCCACCAGTCTCTCTTTGGCAGAAAGATGTGACAGCTTGTTTCCTTAAAGATTACAGCTTAGGAGACCCTGAAGGGCAGTTCAACTCTGTCCTATAGGGTCGCTATGAGCCTAAATCCACTAAACTGCACGGCACACAACAACAACAAGCCAAAGGCATTGTTCAATGTATCATATAACCCACCAACAGCCCTGAGTTGGGGCTTATTATCAACCCCCACATTATAAATAAGGAAATTGTAGCTTAAAGAGATAAAACAGTCGGCCCAAGGTCCCATACGGGGCAGGCCAGGTGTGTCCAATTCCAAGGTTTATGCAATAGAAACAAGACATTTCTGCTCTCTGTGATACCTGACGTTTGTACAGAAATCTTGTAAAAGAATACAGGCTTCAGAATACAGTTTCCGGGTCTCGCAGCACTGGATAGGTCCCGGGGCGCTTGTTGAAAGACCCAGGCCAAGGGGTAGCGGGACCGACAGACGCCCCCAGGCAGCAGGTGGGCGCCCGGAAGCACCAGTAGGGTCCTCGAAGGGGCAGTCTTTCCAGTCTGGACTTGGGCGGCCCGCGACCAGGCTCGGTCCTCCTGGGCCAAGGGGGTAGACCCAGGACCGCAGAGAGCCCGCGCGGTCCCACGTACCTGCCACCGCACGGCGCTCGGCGGAACTGGCGCTTTAACGCGGGGCTGCGCATCTCTTGCGGCGTACCCTGGGAAGTGTAGTTTTATCCCTGTGTCCGCCCTGGCGTGTGCCCGCTAAAAGACCTGGCCCTAGCTATTGCATGGGCAAGAAGATGTGGTCAGGGCAGAGCTTTACTAAAAGGCAGTGAGTCCCCAAATCGGGAAAGAAGGTGAGGCGAGAGGGCCGCTCTGTTGGCCAACAAAACCACAACTCCCAGGGGAGACAAAGCATCTTAGAGACATAGGCTCATTTTCTGAGAATCCGGGTGCCAAGGTGTTTTGTTTTGAACCCCCTGGAATGGGCCGGTACCACCAATTCTCTTTTTGGCTGGGGGGGATCCATCTGGGAGGACAAAAAAAATCACACCCCAGCGTGAGCTGCTGTTGTTGGATTGGCAGGTAGCAGTGCTCGTCGCTAGTTTCATCACGTGGGTTCTTCCGAAAGAAACTTTCTGACTCTTCCACGGGAAGAGGATCTGCGGAGCTTTTGGGAGAGTTGTGGTTGGCAGCACTGTCTGTAATAGCGGGAAACTGGAAAGAACCTGAATGTCTCTATTTCTGGGGTACTGGAAAAATAAACTAGGAACACAATGCAACGAAATACTATGCATACATACAGTAGGGAACGATATTCAGACATTTTGTTAGTGGAAAAGAAGCAAATTGTACCACAACATGTACAGGAAGCCCCTTGTGTCAAAAAAAATTCTGGAGGTAGAGGCGTGGACCGGCAAGAACTTGAGTTTGTCTAATTTCCTTACAACAGCATATTTTAAGGTTGGAGGTTCAGGTCCAGCCAGAGGCACCTGGGAAGAAAGGACTGAAGATCTATTTCTGAAAAATCAAACATTGAAAACCCTATGGAGCACAGTTCTACTCTGACACACGTGGGGGCTCCATGAGTTGGAGTAGACTGGATGGCAACTGGTTTTCATTGGTTTTACTGCCATTAATTGAGAGCTTGGGAGGCCCTGGGGTCAGTGTCAATGGATATGGGGAACCCAATTCTAACTCTCTGTAACCTTGGCCAGTCACTTGGCCACTCTATGGTTCCCTGTCTCCATCTGTAAAATGGGATTAATAATAGTATTAAATGCTTGTGATTGTTATGAGGATTAGATAAGTGATTGGCTCCACAGTAAATGCTGAAAATATATTGTTGCTGTTATTAGGTGCCATCCAGTTGTTCCAACTCATAGCGACCCTATGTACAAAAGAACAAAACACTGCCCAGTCTTGCGCCATCCTCACAATCGTTGGTATGTTTGAGCCCATTGTTGCAGCCACTGTGTCAATCCATCTCATTGAGGTCTTCCTCTTTTTTGGCTGACACTCTACTTTACCAAGCATGATGTCCTTCTCCATGGACTAGTCCTCCCTGATAACACATCCAAAGTACATGGGACGAAGTCTCGCCATCCTTGCTTCCAAGGAGCACTCTGGCTGTACTTCTTCCAAGACAGACTTGTTCATTCTTCTGGAAGTCCATGGTATAGTCAATATTCTTCGCCAACATCATAATTCAAAGGTATCAGTTCTTCTTTGGTCTTCTTTATTGATTGTCCAGCTTTCACATGCATATGCAGTGACTGAAAATATGTTGGCTTGGGTCAGGTGCACTTTAATTCTCAAAGTGATTTATTTGTTTTTCAATACTTTAAAGAGATTTTTTGCAAAATATATTAGTCATTATTATTATTGCTGTTGTTTCCATCCCAGAATGTAAGCTCCATGAAAGCAGGATCTTTGGTTTGTTCACTATTGTATCCTTAGCCCCCAAAACAGTGACTAGCACATTGTAGGTAGTTAAAAACAGTTTGCTGAATGAACAAATAAAGAGCAGCCTCCTCCCAATAATCTCTCTCCCCCTCAGTCTTCTCCTGTAGGAGTCACAGTCCCCTCTTCACTTGTCCCATGACTCATCCTCCTTCCCCTACTTCGGTGTCTACACTTTCTTCTGTGAACCCAGGAGGCCTCCAGGGAAGTGATGAGCAGCCTCCAACTGCCACTGTTCCAGCAATGCAGCTCCCAGGCTCTGCAGTGGAGTGGAAGGCAGGGATGCCTGCAGCTGCAGCTTTGGCAGGGCCTCAGGGAAAATGTGTCCCAAAATACAATTCAGCCTATCTCCTAGTGCAGGCGTTGGGGTGTGGGTGTGGGGCCCATGGCCACTCCAGAACTTCCCAGCCTGAGAAGCAAAGATAGTCAAGGAAAATTTTTAATAAAATGAAGCCCTCAGTGTAATCTGTCAACAGCAGACACAAAAATGCCTAGCTCTCTGCTCTACACATACTGCCACTGTCTGGGGGAGACAGAGCCATAAAATCTACTCTGATGTTATAATATAGGATAGAGTCTAGTGGTTAAATCCTAGGGATTTGAAATCTGACAAATCCTCCCCAGCTCCCATCACTTCCTGTGTGAGTAAGACACTCAACCTCTTTGAGCCTCGGTTTCTTCATCTATTAGATAATAATAGCATTTATTAATCAGATTGTTGTGAGGCTTTAATGAGCTAGTGCACATAATTGTAGCTGGTTTAGCATTGTACCTAGCACAAAGTAGATATCTAACCTCTTTATTATTCAACAAGGTCCCTGGGTGGCACAAACAGTCTGCATTCCTCTACTAACCTAAAGGTTGGTGGTTTGAACCCACCAAGTGACACCATGGAAGAAAGACATGGCAGTCTGCTTCCATAAAGAGCACAGCTAAAGTGAGCAGCCATCGGAGATGCATCAGTTGGCCCCAACCCACCTGGAGTAAAGGATAATGAAGAATACCAAAGACACAAGGAAAATATTAGCCCAAGAGACAGAAAGGGCCACATAAACCAAAGGCTCCATCAGCCTGAGACCAGAAGAACTAGATGGTGCCCAGCTACCACCAATGACCACCCTGACAAGGAACACAACAGAGAGTCCCTGACGGAGCAGGAGAAAAGTAGGGTACAGAACTCAAATTCTAGTGAAAAGACCAGACTTAATAGTTTGACTGAGACTGGAGGGACCCTGGAAGACATGGCCCCCGGAATCTCCGTTGGCCCAGAGCTGAAACCATTCCCAAGGCCAACTCTTCAGACAAAGATTAGACTGGATTATGGGACATAAAGTGATACTCATGAGTAGTGTGCTTCTTAGCTCAAGTAAATACATGAGACTAAATAGGCAGCTCCTGTCTAGAGGCGAGATGAGAAGGCAGAGAGGGTCAGGAGCTGGTTGAATGGACACGGGAAATCCAGGGTGGAAAGGAGGAGTGTGCTGTCACAATATAGGGAGAGCAACTAGGGTCACATAGCAATGTGTATATAAATTTCTGTATGAGAAACTGACTTTAATTGTAAACTTTCACTTAAAGCACAATAAAAAAAAAAGATACAGCTAAGAATACCCTAAAACAAGTCAACAAATAAACATGCTTTCAGAGTGTGAGAGTCCAGGTCTGGGAAGGCATCTTGGAGGAGGTAAAATCTGCAGCACCCTGGATGAGGTGTATGGCTGTTACTTGTAGCAGGAAGTCCCTGTAGGAGCCAGGGCTGCCCATAGGGATATGATAGGTTGGGTTTCCTAGACGCAGAGCCTGAGTTGCTGATTCTTGTACAAGTGACATACTGGGGGAGTGAGGAAAGCAGACAGAGCAGAGGAGAAAGCCAAGCAAAGATGTGGGTTCAGCTAAGTCTAACCTCAGCCTGATCCCACGGGGAGCTCTGAAGCATAAAATGCACCAAAGCTTATTCCTCTTAGAAGCAGGGAGCTGGGCTTTTTGTACCCGACATCAGTCATTCATGGACTGTGGGCCACTAGGAGGTAGGGAAGAGAGGAGCATAACTTCCCAGGCATCTCTGGGCAAAGCAGCTCCTAAAGACAGAGGACCCTTCTCTGGAGGAGGGTGAAGCTGTGAGCCATTAGCAGCCAACACTCTAAACAGCTGGAAAATAGATGCACCGTAAAAGGGTAAAAGCACCCTGGTTGGGGACACCAACTGCATTTACTACAGAGGGCTGGCTTGCAGTAATGAAAACTGGGTAAAGAAAATGTGGACAGGACCTTAAATTCTTCTCATAGGTCTTTCAAGGAGAAAATGAAACAGCTAGTATGACTTTCTCAGATTATTTGCTCATCATACAGAGCAAATAATCCAAGTAGCTGGACGGTATGAAGAAGAATGCAGCATCAGAATCGGAGGAAGACTCATTAACTACCTGGGACATGCAGATGATACAACTTTGCTTGCTGGAAGTGAAGATGACTTGAAGCACTTACTAATGAAGGTCAAAGACTACAGCCTTCAGTACGGATTACACCTGAACATAAAATGAAAATCCTCACAACGGGACCAATAAACAATATCATGATAAATGGTCAAGAAATTAAAGTTGTCAAGGATTTCATTCTACTTGGATCAACAATCAATGCCTATGGAAGCAGTAGTCAAGAAATCAAAGGATGTATCACATTGGGAAAATCTACTGCAAAAGACCTCTTTTAAAGTGTTAAAAAGCAAAGATATCACTTTGACAACTAAAGTGCACCATGGTCTTTTCACTGGCCTCATGTTGCATGTGAAAGCTTAACAATGAAAAAGGAAAATCGAAGAACTGACACATTTGAATTGTGGTGTTGACAAAGAATACTGAATCTACTGTGAAATGCTAGAAGAACAAACAAATCAGTCTTGGAGGAAGTACAGCCAGAATGTTCCTACAAAGTGAAGATAGCGAGACTTCATCATGCTTACCTTGGACACATCATCAGGAAAGTCCAATCACTTGAAAAGTACATGTTTGGTAAAGCTCAGGGTCAGTGAAAACTAGGGAAAGTCTTCATGAGATCTATTGACATGGTGGCTGCAACAATGGGTTCAAATATACAAATGATGTGAGGATGGCACAGGACTGGGGAATGTTTCGTTCTGTTATACATAAGGTCACCATAAGTTGAAGCCAACTTGACAGCAATTAACAACAATAAGTATGGTTTTAAATAATCAAAACACAAACTTGACAGGATAACCAAACAACAGCCCCTTTTGGAATGCTATTAAGTGCACTTACTCATTAAGTGGCGCCTTTACCCAGAAGCCTGACCACTGCCAAAGACAAATATCTTGCACAGTTTTTTCCTAAGGAGTCCCGGGATGGAGCAAATGGTCAAGCGCTTGGCTACTGACTGAAAGGTTGGCAGTTTGAATTCACCCAGAGGCAACCTACCCCCTAAAGGTCACAGCCATTGAAAACCCTACAGAACACAGTTCTACTCCGAAACACATGGACTCACAATGAGTCAAAATCAACTCGATGGCAACTAGTTTAGTTTTTGGTTTTATTTTCCAAAGAGCGGTTCATTAGGATGTTAATAATTGTTGCTGAAGAGTGAATGCAGATCCACTAAACAAATGTAGACAGGTTTCTTTTCTTCTTACAGCTTTTAAAAACCAATATGCGTGGAGAACCTTCTAATGTATTAGGCCAGTGAATCCTTTTCTAGAGGAGTTCTCACAGGAAGTATAATGTAACACACTTTGGAGAATGCTAATCTAGTGGATGATACATTGGTGGGGAGTGGAGTCCCTGGGAACGAATCCCCCAGGGCACTAAGTTTGGGGTACAAATAGAAGGGTGACTTCTGTTTTAATCAGCACCTTACTTTGGCCTTTTAGTATGGCCTTTGAGAAATTGTTTCTCTGATCTCCGCCTCAGTTTATCCACTGGAACAATGGTGTCTTAGTTTTCCAGGGCCGCATTAACAAAATGCCATAAAGCAGGTGGCTTTAAAGAACGGAAAATTTGTCTCACAGTTCTGGAGGCTAGAAGTCTGAACTCAGGACATCAGCAGTGCCATGCTCTCTCTGTCCCCTCTAGGGAAAGAGTCTTCCTTATCTCCTCCAGCCTCTGGTAGTCTGGTAGCCCCAGGTATCTCCTGGCATACCTCTTCTTGTAGATGTTTCTTTGCAGGGCATCTTCCTTCTTCCTGCGTAACTTTTCATGTCTGCTGTCTACTTTTATATGACACTGCTAGGAAAGAATTATAACCTACCCAATTCTGGTCGTATCATTCAATCAGTAACAAATAGGTTCCATTGATATAATTAAAAAGACAAGATAAAGCCTTGATATTTTTGATGTTTGCTAGAATGCTTAACTAGATTGCAAGCTCTTAGAAGGCAGAGTCGAATTCTTCTATTTCAATATATTTCATTGTGCCTAGCACTGGGCTTTGTACATAGGAATACGTAGTACATGTTATATGAATGATGTTGGATAAGCCACTTAACCTCCCTCAGACCCTAAGTGTCAATTCAGTTCTGCCAGAGATTAAGAAATAATTTCATTAATTTAACTATTTCTTGAAGGTCTATTTGGACCTACAAAAGCCAGTTCCCTGTTCTCCAATAGCTTATTATCTAATGATGTAATAAAAACAAAAGAAAGATACCTTCGATGAAAGCTTCCTCAGTTCCACTCATTGAATCTTTAATTTGCAGTATCAACACTTGGATCATTCTCAATCTTTTGTTCTTACAATGCTGCGACAAATATTCTTGTCTATGCGTAATTTTGAACATGTGCAAAAAAGGATGCATTCTTAGAAGAGGAAATGCTAGGTCAAATGGTGTATGCATTTGTAATTTCTATTACTACGTTGCTCTCCAAAGCAGTTGTACTGATTTCCTGTCACACTAGCAGTGTATGAGAATGCCTGTTCCTCACACTCTTGCCAAGATAGTCTTTCAGCTTTTTGATCTTTTCCAATCTGATAGGTGAAAAATGATATCTCGCTTGGTGTGTTTAATTTCATTTCTTTTATTAAGAGTGAAGCTCTGCACCTTTTCATGTCAGAGCCATTTCTGTTTCCTATTCTGTGAACTGCCTGTTCATATCCTTTGCACATTTCCTACTGGCTTCTTACCCATTTTCTTACTGATTTGCAGGAGCACCTTGTATTAGCCCTTTGCCTATGATACAAATTGAAAAAATTTCTTCCTTTTTTCTATGCACTTGGTTTTTGTTGTTGTTGTTTGGCTAGGCATAAGGAAGCCATCTGACTTAAACTTTTAGAAACATTTTATCATGGAAAATTTTAAATACATGCAAAAGTAGACAGAATACTTATGCAGATCAATATAAATATCAAATACATTCACTTTTTCTGTCACTTTAAGTTCTGACACTACCTGCAATATGCAGCTCTTTTTCCTTTGACCCTAATCACCTAGAGCTAGGTCAGAGGTTGCAAGTTAAGGACACAGTCCTCCAAACTGCCAAACAGGCCCAAGACTTCAGATGCCAGCCACAAGCTCGGGAGTCCTCATGGCTCCCCTCACTTCTGGGCTGCTGACTACAAATTTGAGGGTTCCCTCTACCCCCTCAGGATACCAGTTGTAAGCTCAGAGGTCCCCAGCTCCCTCACTTCTGATCTACTGGCTTCCAGTACGCCTCCAGATTCAATAATTCACTAGAATGACACATAGAACTCATGGAAAGATCTGTACTTACAATTCCAGCTTTATAATAAAGAATACAAATCAGGATCACCATAAAGAAAAGATGCACAGGGCGAAGCCTGGGAGGGTTCCTAATGCAAAACTTCCATGTCCCTTGAAGCTTCTATGCAAGCTATCCTCTCACAGGTAGCAGTGTTGTTCACCAACCAGGAAGTCCATGGAGCTTCCATGTCTAGAGCCTTTATTAGGGCCCTTGTTACAGAAGCATGATTGATTGAATCAGCCCACCTCCCCTGAAGTTAGCTGATATCAGAATGTGGTCTTTCTGGCCTGGCCAGACTGTACCTCATTAGCATAAACTGGAAATCTCCTAGATAATAAGGACATTTCAGTAACTGAGGAAATTCTAAGTTTTTAGAGGTTAGGACAAGGACCAAATTATTTCAGTAAAGTTAATGTACAAAAAAAAAAAAAAGAAAACCAGCCACAGTTGGCATCAAGTTGAATCTAACTCATGGCGACCCCATGTATTACAGATAACTGCTCCACAGTGTTTTCTTGGCTGTAATCCTTACAGAAGCAGATCACCAGGACTTTCTTCCAAGACGCTTGCTGGGTGGGTTCAAACCACCAACCATTAGGTTAGTAGTCGATTGCAAACTACTTGCACCACCCAGGGACCTATAAAGTTAATGTAAACCCCACAATACTATAATGAATCCTGAGTAATCATCATCTCTTAGCTTCAGCAATTACCAACTTTGCCAACCCTGTTGTATTTATACCTCCAACCACCCATAGTCCCACCCCAGCGGCTGGATTATTTTGAAGCAAACCCAAGACATCTTATTTCGGTATATATCACTGAATAAAAACCTAACCTCACCGTCATTAAAAAAAAGGGAAAGAAAATAAAAACTTGTTGTCATTGAGTTAATTCCAACTCATGGTGACCCCATGTATTACATGTGTAGAACTGCTCTATAAAGTTTTCTTGGCTGTAATCTAAACTGAAGCAGATTGCCAGGTCTGTCTTCCCAGGCACCACTGGGTGGGTTCAAACCACCATCCTTTAGATTAGTAGATGAGTGCAAACCCTTTGCACCACCCAGGGACCTATACCACCACTAGCACACCTAAAACTAAAAATTGCTTAATATCAAATAGTTAGTGTTCAAATTTCCCGTTCACATACAAATCTTTTACAGTTTCTTTGAATCAGGATTCAAACAACATCCATATATTGCAACTGGTTGATATGTCTCCTTTTAATTTACAGGCTCCCCCCCAGTTTTTTTTTTTTTTTTTTTGCAACGTTGCTATGACTTGAAAATCAACTTGATGACACCTAGCAACAATATTGATTGAAGAAACTAGGTCCTTTGTCCTGTAGAGTTTCCCACTGAATTTTGTTGACTATATCCCCGTGGCATCCCTTAATATGTTCCTCTGATACCTGTATTTTCTGCAAATTGGTAATCGTCAATTTAGGAGTGACTTTTAGGGTGATATTTTTCAAGAGTTACAGAGTACCATGTACTTCCCTCAGGAGACAACATTCAGTTGTCTTTTTTTTTTTTTTTTTTAATGATGGTTGGTAGTCACTGGTGACTATTGCCTAGAACCATTAATTTATTCAGGGTTGACTTAAATTTTTAGCAGATGACTTCCCAGTTGCCCCTCCACCATTTATAGATACTTAATCTTTTCCCCTACTTATTGGAAGTGCTTCTTTACCATATGGCAAATTTCCATGTGTATTTAAGTCTATTTCTGAACTTTCTGGTCTGTTCCATTGATATCTCATGCCATTTTAACTGTAGCTACGTTTGTCTTGCTTGTTTATTCCTCCAAATAAATTTATTTTTACATTAAAAAAATTTTTATTGTGCATTAGGTCAAAGTTTATAGAGCAAATTAGATTCCCATTCGATAGTTTGTACATAAAGTGTTTCACGGCCTTGGCTTCACTCCCCACTATTGGAACTTTGTGTGTGTGTGTGTGTGTGTGTGTTTTAGGTGAAAGTTAAGAGTAAATTAGTTTCCCATTTGGTAGCTTGTACATAAAGTGTTTCATGACCTTGGTTTCATTCCTCACAATGTGTCAACACTCTCCCCATTTCGGCCTTGGTTCCCCTATTTTCTTTGGTCCTAATTATCTACCCCTACCTGCCTTCTCATTTTATAATTGATTGTTCTAAGGAGTATGTTCCTCTTGGGTGTTATCGTTTATCTTATGTATCTGTCTATCGTTTGGCTGGGAGGTGGTCTCCAGGAGAGGCTTCATTTCCAGGTCAGGAGGTATCTTAGTCATCTAGTGCTGCTACAACAGAAATACCACAAGTGGATGGCTTTAACGAAGAGAAACTTATTTCTTCATAGTAAAATAGGCTAAAAGTCCCAATTTGGTGCATCAGCTCCAGGGAAAGATTTTCTCTTTCTGCAGGCCTTCTCAGCAATGTTCCCCCAGACTAGGAGCTTCTCCGCGCAGGGACCCTGGGTCCAAAGGACACGCTGTGCTCCTGGCACTGCTTTCTTGGTGGTAAGAGGTGCCCTTGTCTCTCTGCTCACTTCTCTCTTTTATATTTCAAGAGACTGCCTCAGGACACAATCCAATCTTGTAGACTGAGTCCTGCCTCACTAACACAGCTGCCACCCATCCTCCCTCATTAAAATCAAAGAGGCAGGATTTACAACATACAGGAAAATCACACAATACCAGGAATCATGGCCCAGCCAAACTGGTACACACATTTTTTGAGGGACATAATTCAATCCATGACATTCTATCCTTTGGCCCCCAAAAAATCACATCCTTACTACATGGAAAACTTATTCATCCCATCATATCATAGCAAAAGTCCTTAATTCCAAGTCCAAAATCCAAAAATTCCTCTTCATCTGTGAAATCTAGAATACAAGTTATCTGCTTCCAAAGGTACAATGGCAGAACAGGCACAAGTTAGACATTTCCATTACAAATGGGAGAGACTGGAGGGAAAGAAGTGATAACAGGCACCAAGCAAGTCAGCAGAATACATTACATTAGCCCTCAAGGGTTTGAAAATAATCTTCTGTCCTCTGAGACAATTTACACAATGGCCTTGCCCTCCAGACTCTAGGTATTGGCCACACTCTCCAGATTCTGTATGGAGGCCCCTTGGCCTGGGCTTCAGCTCTGCCTTCCAGGCCCACTGGGATGGCAACTCTTCTCCCTCGGCTTTAGGCACCACTGTCCCAGTCCATCTGAGTGGCAACTCCACCCTTAGAAGCACCAGAGGCCATGGCTCTATTCTTTGAAACCCCTGAGGTCATGGCCATACCTTTTGAGACTGAGGCAGCTGGCTTCTTGTGTCCCTTGTCTCTGGCTTGTTTCCTGGTTTCTTAGCCTCCTGGCTCCTTGGGCCTCACACCCGCATCTGCCCTGTTGGGGGAAATGTTCCAAAGCTCTGTAGCTCCACCAGTAAGTGCCTGGAGGCACCCCACTCTGCCAGGAAGCCTCCTGCACACAGGCACTCAGCTCCCTCGCTCTGTGGGTTGGCTCCACTGCCATCTGGCACTGGTCTCCTGGTTCTGCTGCTGTGGGTTCTCTGCTGTTGCCACTTCTCTACCAATACAATTGTCTGCTGCTGCTCCGCCGCTGCTGCTCCTCTATCCATTCAGTTTCAAAACCACTTTCACATTTTAAGTATCTGTTAGAGCAGCACCCCACTCTCTGGGTACCAAATTCTGTCTTAGTCATCTAGTGCTGCTACAACAGAAATACCACAAGTGGATGGCTTTAACAAAGATAAATTTATTTCTTCACAGTAAAGTAGGCTAAAAGTCCAAATTTAGGGCGTCAGCTCCAGGGAAAGGTTTTCTCTCTCTGTCAGCCTTCTCATCAATGTTCCACCAGACTAGGAGCTTCTCTGCAGAGGGACCCTGGGTCCAAGGGACACGCTCTTCTCCTGGCACTGCTTTCTTGGTGGTATGAGGTCCCCCGGTCTTACGGCCTTAGTCTCAGGGGTTCCTCCAGTCTCTGTCAGACCAGCAAGTCTGGTTTTTCTTGTGAATCTGATTTTTTTGTTCTGTAATTTTCTCTCGCTCTGTCCAGGGCCCTTTGTTGCGATGCCAGTCAGAACAGTTGGTAGTGGTAGCCGGGTACCATCTAATTCTTCTGGTCTTGGAGTCCAAATAAATTTTTAAATCAACTTGTCGAGCCTTCCCCTACCCCCTCCAAAAAACCCCGTTGTATCTGTATTGGGATCACATAAATTTTATAAATTAACTTGATTTCTTTTTAATATTTAGTCTTCTTATCCAAAAGCATAGTATTCCTTTCATTTAATTTTTGTAACAACTCTATGAGTTAGGGTCTATTATTATTATTATTCCCATTTTATAGGTGAAAGAACTGAGGCTCAGACATGTGGTGTGATTTGCTCAGAGTCACACAAACTATTAGGTGTGGGAGTTGCCAGGATGGTCTGATTTTAAGCTTCTCTCCTCAGAACAGAAACCTAGGGAGGTAGGGAGCCAGCTCCTCTTTGCTCCTTGCTACTTAGTAGCTGTCTGGCCTCAAAGCCCTGGGTTCTCATCAACCATGTTCCACTTACTTGCACTCCACAGCTCACCAGGAAAGCTAGGCTTTTAAATGAATGATGCAAACACAAATGTACAGAAGGGGTGAGGTTCACATGGAGCTAAGACAGTCAGGGAGAACCTTTTGGAGGAAGGAAAACTCAAAGTGGACTTTGAACAGCCAGAGCAGTATTTGGATTGGTAGAGAGGGCAAGGAAAAGCACAACCAGCAAGGGGAACCCAGTGAGCCAAGGCATAGATTCAACATCTAATTGGGAGGTAGTGAGGGTGATTCTGGGGCTTCCTCTTGGAGCTGAAAGCCTCTCAGTCCTGCCCAGTAAAAGGTATTCTCATTCTCCCTGCATAATATGCTAACAGATTTAGGAAGTGGATGTAAACTCAGAAAGGCTCATTTAACTTCTGCCTGAGAGAGAATGTTGCCATTGCATGCGACTCAGGTGCAGAGACAAAGCCTTGGCAGCTGGTTTTATGGGCAGAGCATGTGGTTGTATGAGTATTACTTGACACCCCGGCCTGTTTGGGGACACAAATCTAAAGGAAACAAAAAAACATTCCTGAATCAACCTTAGTTAGCGTCTAATACTTCTGGTGGGCACTGGCTATTTGCTCAAGGACATAGGTAGGAGTAACACACCCTTTTAGCTCCTGGTGGGTGAGGGGAGGGATGGAGCCTGGACCCCCAGAACTCAAGAGTGCATACCCCCTTATAGCTGAAAGAGCCTGGGATTGTGCTTGAGGGTGGTGCTCACCAAGTTTCCCCTTCAGAGGTTTGTAACTCCAAGAACAGCCAAGACAATAGGTGGCAAGGAGGGTCTATTCCTGGGTAAGGAATCCCTGCGTGGTACAAAAGATTAGCTTGGTTACTAATCAAAAGGTTGCCACTTTGAGTTCACCTAGAAAGGCCTGGTGATCTATTTTCAACCAACAGTCATTAAACCCTATGGAGCACAGTTCTGCTCTGACACACATGGGGTCACCATGAGCTGGAATCAACTCAATGGCAACTGGTTTATTGGTTTATTCCTGGGTAGGAATGAGAGCCACTCCCGGATACCTAACAGGTAACTCTACCTCCTTATCCCACCCACCCCCAGCTTGTTTTAGACCATAGTCCACCCAGAGATAGAGGATTCCACTGTGGTGACTCTGTCCTTGGGGTTTGAGATCACAATCTCAAGGGCTTGGGAGATGACACCTGGTATACCTCAGCTACCACCCAACCCAAAGAAAACCTTTTCAGTTTTAGGGGGAAATGTCAGGGCCCAAGGACTAAGGTCTGCAACAGGGGGCAGTGGTGGTTCAGTGGTAGAATTCTTGCCTTCCATGTGGGAGACCTGGATTCAATTCATGGCCAATGTACCTCAGCACAGCCACCTCCTGTCTGTCAGTGGGGGCTTGCATGTTGCTAGGATACTGAACAGGTTTCAGCAGAGATTTCAGACTAATATAGACTAGGAAGAAAGGCCTGGCAATCTACTTCTAAAAAATCAGTCAATGAAACCCTATGGATCACATTGTGCTTGGGGTTGCCATGAGTCAGGGGGCCAACTTGACCTTTTAGTCAGATGGCCCATGCAGCGTCTTCCTTTTACTGGCGAACTGACTCGATTTCTATTTCTGACTCATTCAAGAGCATTCTCTTCAAGGGCTGTTAATTACCTTACAGCAGACCCTTCCTTGAAGGACAATGCCAGAACTCTAGCCAACACTGACAGCAGCCACTGCAGCGGTGGTTTTCAAAGTGTGGTCCCCATATCAGCAGTTATCAGCAGCACCTGGGAACTTGTTAGAAGTACAAATCCTCAGGTCCACCTCAGAGCTAGTGAATCAGAAAGTGGGGCTGAGGGCCGGCAATCTGTTTGAACAAGCTCTCCAGGTGAATCTGAAGCACACCAAAGTCTGTCCTCAGACTTTGACCTACAGGCCTCCCCTCAGCCAGAGGGGAAGAAGCTTGGAGGGCAAAACTGAGAACTACGTGGACCTCCATAAAGGGTTGGAGCCTGGTTAGGTTTAGAAGCTGAAGAAAGGACATGCTAAGAGAGGACATGGAAGAATATTTAAAATGCAAGCACTTCACCCTGCACAATTGTGGGCTAAACGAACCTAACTGAAAGAAGGTGCAACTGGAGTGAGGAGGGGTCCCTATGGGTGAGGGCTCCGGGAAACCCACAGACTCTTGGCCCCTTTTCCCAGGTGTGGAAAACAAGTCTGGAGAGGCCAAACTCTAAGCCTGCTATTGGGGCCTCTCTCCTCGGGCCTGGGCGCAGCGAGGCCATGGCAGCCCCGTCTTGCAGAGCCCGGGCATGAGGCCAGGGTAGTCTTAGGTCGTGGCTCTTTGGGGCGATAAACAGAACGACACCTAGGGCGCAGTTCGCTGGCCATTGCCACCCCCCCAGTCAGGTTCGGTCGCAGCTGGCCACGGCCAGGTCTCACATGCATCCAGGACCAGTTTGCGTCTCCCTGGGGATCTAAGTACCCAACCTTGGCCCAGGGTACCACAGACTCCACTTCCTGCGCTTCAACCGCCCGGCCGCTTCAATCCGCCAGCGCCGGCAGACCCCGCAACCGACAACTCCGGCCGAACTACAAAACCCACAATCCCTAGGGCAGGCGCGCTGTCTTCTGGGGGCGGTAGTTCCGGAACCGGAGAGCCCCCAGCAGTCTAGTGCCCGGCCGACTCCACTTCCCAGCATGCTCACACACGTAGGGCGGGGGAGTGAGGGGAGAGACGAGGAGGATGTGAATGGGGAGGGGGCAGTCGCCCCCCTCCCCCACTCTTTCCTTCTGGCCGGGCTGGGGTGGGGGGAGGGGCCGGGCTGAGGCGGCGGCGGCAGCGCTTGCTGAGGGCAGGGCAGAGCAAGGGCGGGACTGGCCAGCGGCCGGCAGATGACAAAAGCGGCGGAGCTAACGGGTCCGGGCGCCGGCGGCGGCTTCTGAAAGGGCGGCGTTGGCGGCAGGAGCAGCGAGCATGGCCCGCGCGGCGGCCCGCGCTGACTGAGGTGCGCGGGTGGGATGCTGGCGGGCGGGATGCGGGGCGCCCCGGGCCCCTAGCTGCCCCAGACCTCCTCTGCGCGGGCAGCTGGCTCGGCCCTGCGACTCAGAACGTCCCGGTGCACCCCGGCAACTTCCCGCGGATTGGGGCGCTGTGCTCCCCGTGTGGGCGGGGGTCGCCTGCCTTGGCCTCAGTCCCGATCCCCGGCTTCTGCTTCTACGTATCAAGCCGCTCCCACCCAGCCTGGCGCTCCGCTTCCACTCCTTACAGGCAGTCCCTGACCCCAGCCCTTGGAAGAGCTTCCTGCCCCAGTCCTGACTTCCAGTTCTCGGCGCTCCGGGCCTCTTCTCTACCTGAAGCGCCCTGCCCGCTCCTCTTGGTCAGAGGCTGCCTTTGCGCCGTCAGCACCTCTCTCCTCGTTCCTATACCTCGCACTGCCTACTGGATACCTCCGGTGGCCCAGTTCTCTCTTGACCTCCTTCCCACTTTGGAGAAACCGAGGCACTGCACTAGCTAGGAACTTGGCCAGCGTCGTGCCTTAGTCCTGTGCAGGTGGCCTGAGCTGTGTGCCATGTCCCTCCTCTCATGCCGTGGAACGAAAGAGTCATTTTCTCTCCTCTCGTCATTCCCTTGTGGCTGGACCAAACTTTTGGCCCTCTGCTACAGCTTGGGCCGAGCTCACTTTGCTCTCTCCTGCTTGTGTTTCCCCTTCTCCCTCCCATACCCTACTGCTGCCCTTTCTGTAGAGGAGTCACCCACCCATTCCTTGTTAGCTCAAGTTTGCCTTTATATTTCTCGCCGGCTGCATCCATCTCCCATCTTGCTTCTTGCTTCAAAGCTGCGTAAACGACTATGGAAGAGAGACTACGGTGATGGTGGGGGGAAGGGGAAAGAGAGATTCTGGTGGCGCAAAGAGAATCTGCAGCCTGTTTCAGCTGAAGCCACCGAGGGGGGTTCCAGGAACTCCAGGGCCTCTGGGAAACATTCACTCCTAGCCAGTAACTCACCTCTCATCTGGTCTTTACGACAGTTGTCTAGAAAGCTGGTTGAATATCCCTTCCTGTTACTATGCCTGGTGGGCTTGTACCTTAAGGAGATGGCAGCATAAGAGGAGGCTGGGAGACCACACCCCTAAGCCTCATCTGGCTTCTGCTGCTAACTTTGGAGGGGGCTGCCAGTTCAGGGAGGGATGGCTGCTAGGTGCTCTGAGCTTTTTGTGGAGGAAGGCATGGTGTCTGTAGGCGGTGATCTCAAGTTTGGTCATGGTGTTTAGGATTTGAAGGGAAGAGGGAACCAGGGTGCAGAGATGTGGCACAGACTTGCCTGTATAATTCGGTTTTTTGTTTCTTCGTCTTCCTTTGGCAACTTTTCCTTTGGGTCGTCCCTTTCTGGACTCACCCCCAGTTTCCCAATGGGAAACCTGTGAGCTATGCAGAAAGGACGGGGAGGCTCCAGGAGTTTGGTGGGGTTCTGAATGAGCAATCTTGATCTGAACCAGATGGTTTTCTGCTTCAGCACACACCCTCACCCCTCCCCCATAGCTGTGAATGGGGTGCTTTTAACCTTGTAACTTGAGAATGGAGGAAGGGAGGCCAGGGGGCCAACTGTCTGTGTGTGTTTATATCTGCATCTGCACACTTGTAGTGCAAGCTTGCCAGGGACCTGTGGGAGTGACCCTGCGCAGGAATGCATTGTTGTGATTTGTTGGCTGTGGCATGCTCATGGGCCTGTAGCAACTTTCTGAGCCCAGTCCCCAGATAGGGCCATTTTCAAAGCCCCTAAGAACCACTAGAGGAGCCCTGGTGGTGCAGTAGTTAAGCACAGCTGCTAAACTAAAGGTCAGCCGTTTAAGCCCACCAGCCACTCCTTGGGAGAAAGATGTGGCAGTCTGCTTCCATAAAGATTTACAGCGTTGGAAACCTTATGGGGCAGTTCTACTCTGTCCTATAGGGTCGCTATAAGTTGGAATCGACTTGACAGAAATGGGTTAAGAACCACTGGGTGTGGTCTCCTCCCCTCAAGCCTCTGGACTTACAAAATGCCTCCTTGTAGTGAGGGTCACCCTTCTTGAGAAGGCCACCTGGGACTGACGAATCTGAAACGGCAGGATTAGGGATGAGGGGAGGTGAGCCAGCTTGGGCTTCCTAGAACTGGTGTTCTCTTTCCCTCAGTCATGGCAGAAGAACATCTGAAGGGTAGGGTCTGGGGAGAGAGTTGGGAATGGATTCCTTTGCGTTGTCATATACCACATTGTGCCTTTTTGTGGCAGTATTTGTGTAATTGATTTTGGCCCCCATTAGACTGTGGAAATTCTTCAATGCAGGGTGGTATCCTTATTTCTGAAGTACCATCACCTAGCTCAGACCTTGTCACATAGTTGTTGTTAGCTGCCATTGATTCGGCCCCCGAATCTTGGTGACCCCGTGCACAATGGACCGAAATGCTGCTGCCTCCTGCACCATTTCCATGATAAGTTGCTGATCAGACTGTTGTGATCCATAGGGTTTTCATTAACTGATTTTAAGAAGTAAATCACTAGGTCTTTCTTCCTAGCACGTTTTAGTCTGAAAACTCTGATGAAAGCTGTTCAGCATCGTGCAAGCTTCCACTGACAGATGGGTAGTGGCTGGGCTTGAGGTGAATTGACCAGGAATCAAACCCAAGTCTCCCTTATGGAAGGCAAGAATTCTACCACTGAACCACCACTGTCCCAACTCTCACATAGTAGGTGTTCAGTAAATATTTGAGTTAAAGTGGAGGGCCTTATGGTAAAGAGTTAGGTCAGTGTTCCTTATACTTGAGCATGCATTAGAATCCCCTGGAGAGCTTGTTAAGGCACAGAAGGCTGGGTCCCACTCCCACAGTTTCTGATTCAGTGGGTCTGGGTGGAGCCCAAGAATCTGCATTTCTATCCAACTCTTGGTGATTACACTTTGAGAACCGCTGCCTTGGGGCCATTACAGATGCTTGAGAAATTAATCCAGAGAAATTGAAAGTCTTAATTAAGGGAGACTTCCTTCCTCTTCACTTCCCATCCACGCTTGTTCTGGCAGCTGCACTGGTTTGGCCTTTTCCTTTCATAGCAGACACTGCCGCACGGTCAGTTGAAGGAAGGCCCTATGATCAAATAGGACAGTTAGGAACCAGGGCTTTGGAAAAGGATGGTCACATGGACATGATGAAGCATATGCCAAGCCAGGCCCTCATCTGTCCTGTGCCTGTCACCTGGACCGAGCAGGTTGGGGTGCCTGCCAGGTGAAGTCTTGCCATGGCTAGACACTGGACAGGACACCAGGGAATCTCCGAATATTAGGAAAAGCAGGAGGAATCTGTCCTCCTGGGGGAGGGGGGGATAAGACAAGTATACTAGTACAAGTATATTTTGCTTTTACTTTGGAAAACATTTTCCACGTGTTGTTTTATGGGCCAAAGAGAGGTTTATAAGGCAGATATAGACCCAGGTAGGATTACTGAGGAACAGAGAGATACACTGTGGGTCATACAACAGACCCAGGCCTCCTGATTCTAGCCCTGCCACAGAGCAGCTGCTCAACTAGTAGCAGCTAGTAGCTCAAATAGTGGTTGCTGTTCACTAAGTGCTTGCTACTTACTTGCCAGGCATTGTGATAGATGTTCTCAAGTGTTATTGAGTCCTCACAGCAACACTGTGAGGTTGACTTACAGAACTTAACGAGACTTGCCCAAATTGAGATAGTAAGTGGGGGATCTGGGATTCAAACCCAGGTTTTTCTGATGGCAAACCCTATGCTCTTAGCCAATTACAGCAAATGTGTACTTGTCCTTTGGGGTTGTCTGCCTCTCCAGTCTGATGAAATTTATTGAGCTTGGAACTATCCTGGGTGTTGTGGAGGCTGCGACAATGATCAAGTCACTGTCTTCTGGGGGGCAGATAAGACAAATACACTAGTATCTATAGTGGGAGGCAGAAGGTACAGTCAGTGGCTTGGAGGTGTAGAGGAGGTAGAAGTCATCTCTGTACAGGGCTCAAAAGAGGCATTTGGGATGGACCTTGAAGGAGCAGGTAGGGTTCCAGCAGTGTCCATGGGCTGGAGAGGTGTGCAGGGCAAAAGGTGCAAAGAGAGGCCATCACAGGTCATGGGTAGGGATTATCCCTTTTGGCTGGAGCATCGGGGGGGCATATTTCAGAAAGCAATGGGAAGATCTTGTTTGGTTGGAAGCAACAACTTGGCAAACTTCGGCAGGAAAGGGCTTCCTTGGAAGGCTTTGGGAGATCACAGGATCAGATAGATGACTGGGAACTCAGGTCTCCTCTAGGGGCCCTTGGGTGGGTTCAGCAAGAACCAAAGACCATCCTCTTAAGGATACCACTGTCACCAGGATAAATATGCTCCAGCTCTTCTCAGTAATTTTGTCATCACTGCTTTGGATTCAAATCCCAGGGAGAAAATGTCTGATTGGCCCATAAGAAGAGGAAATGGACATTGGAAGAGATCAGTCCAGAAAGGTGCTAGAAGAGGACTTGAATAGGCAGGTGGAGGAAGATGTACTTAGTTCTGACAAGTTTCTCAGCAGGCAGCAGGAGACTGGCAGCGGGGCATTGCTGGGTTGGGACGGGATGAAGAAAATGGGGAGGGAGGACACAGAAAAGTAGATAGTTACCTGCTCCAGGTGAGACGTAATGATGGTTTGAACTTGGCAGTGTAAATGGAAAAGAAGGGGCTGATTCTAGAGTGATTGCAAAAGTAGATCTCATCTACCAGAACAGACACTTAGTTGCCTCAGGTTTGGCATTTTATTGCCTGGGTGGATGAGGATTGGTTCCTTTAGCTGACACAGGCAGTCAGGAGGAGGAAGAGTTTGCAGGAGAAGACGATGTGCCCTTGGTTTGGAGGAGCTGTGTATGGGATGCTGACAGCACACCCAGAATCCTGGTGAGCTCATTACTTCTGACCCCAAACTGTGTGAGGTTTGGGGCCTCAGCCCTGAGGAGGTGGGGCCACAAGCCCCAGGGACCCTCAAAGTCCTGAAAGCAGCTAGTGCTTGGTGGCCCAGACTCAGCGTGTTTGTACCTTTTCTGTTTCCACACTTGGAGGAAAATCTGCAGCCAGGGATCAGGGTTCTATTTCCTTCCCCTTTCCCTTATCTCAGTTCCCAGGCCCCAGCTTCCCCCACCCTGTATTGCCACATACCTGAGCCTTTACCAACTAAAGGACCTGCTTCCTGGGGACCTAGGTTTTCCTTCCTTTCTGCTCAGAATACTTGTTATCAGTAAGTTGTTGCTAACTACTAGGGTAGACATCCCCAAGTGACATTTCACAGGGAGTGGATTTGGACTTTGCCTGCTATCTGGGGGACGGGGACGCAGGCTTTTCCTCCAGTTAAGCGGTGCACACTGGGGACTCTGCTACATGTATCCCTAACCAGCCATTCCAGAGTACTTCTTGTTTGTTTCTACATCATTATATGTAATTACAACACATTGTCAACCGAGCTTTGAGCTTTCCTGTTGCCATTGCAGATCTCTCCTAGGACTCCAGGGCATAGACTGGGCTTTGGGCCACCTCAGCCTTCTAGCTGGATCTAGAACTGGGGAAATTCCTTCCTACAGGAGCAGTCACCATTCTCTGGGGTGGGGGCAGGAGGAGCTATGCTCAAGGTAATTTATCTCCACAGCTTCTCAGAGCACAGGGTCATCTTCCTGGAGGGAAAAGGAGTGTGTCCCTCAATTCTAGCTGTTGGCATTCAGATATATGCAATATTTTTCCATTGAGAAACCCTAGTGGCATAGTGGTTAAGCACTTGATTACTAACTGAAAGGTTGGCAGTTCGAACCCACCAGCCGCTCCATGGGAGAAAGTTGTGACAGCCTGCTTCCGTAAAGATTTATAGCCTTGGAAACCCTTTGGGGCAGTTTTACTCTGCCCTATAGGGTAGCTGAGTAGGAATTGACTCGACGGAAGCTGGTTTTTCATTTTGCCATTAATTAATGCAGTGGATTCTACTATGTGCAATCAGGTGAACCCAGAGGCCAGGGAAGCTAGGGAAAAAAGACCAAAAAACTTTGATCTCTCAGAGTAGCAAGGATTGTCAGTAATTTTTCTTTATTTTTGTGTCGATTAATATTAAATTTTTATTTGTACAATGGTAATATTAACACAAAACAAAGTTCTAGTGTCAGATATTGAAGAAACTTAAGAGGATCCTCAACCCAGATTCTTCCTTCAGGTGGATGTGATCCTCTGTGCACATGAGGAAGCCTAGAGAGGGAAAGAGATTTACTCAGTCACCCAGCTGGTTGCTGGTGGGGGGTGGGGTGGGAGGTGGGGGGTGGGCGAGTTGCAGCACAGCAGGACATGGGTCTCTGACCTTGAGAGGCATTGTTCTTTAGCCGGTAGTCTTCTTTCGTCCCATTCTTGTCTCTGAGTTATGATCTTTGCCCATTAGCATCCTTTCCCTGTTTTCTTTCCTTGTCTTCATGTCTAGGATTAGGGGGGAAAACACAACTAAAAAGGACATACAAAACAGTCCCACTTTTATGTGGTCAAGGCAGAAGGTGTGAGGCTGTCCTCAGGCAAAGAGACCTCTCCTGCCCCTAAATGTCAGCTGTTGCAGGGCTCAAGGGAGGGGAGGGGACCCCAAGGTGTTGGGGAATGACCCAGGGACCCCGAAGAGCAGGTTCTCACGTTGCTCTGCCTTTTCTCTTCTTAGTCCTTCAGGTGTTAAGTCTTGGCATTGTGGGCAGGTAACAATTTCCCAGCCTTAGCAGGTCTGCAGTCTTTTGAGGGAAGAAAATCAGCAACAAATGCAAATAGCTAGTTGGTCTAGAGGGAACTGCTCTGGTGAGGAAAAATCAACAAGTTATTTATTTTTGTGGCTAAAGGGAATTTGGATGGGATGGCATCCGTAGTGAAGATGGGAAGACCAGAGGAGGATTATAGGAAGAGGCACAGGTAAGGGAGTTGTGACCAAGGGGGATTCCTCGCTCCACCCAGTGCCTTCTCCTCCACTGCCTCTGCAGTGTAGCTCCTTTGGGTTTGAAAGGGACATTAGTATAATTTCGACATCTCCCTTACCCCTGTAAGTGAGGTTCACCCCAACCCTCAATCCCACCCAAGTTCAGCTAAAAAAAAAAAATACCCATATTTGATACACATGGTGAATTAGAATCAGCTCGTCAGGAGGAAGTGGAAGTTTCTGCGGGCTTGTGTTGAATCTTTTGATTGTGCAAGCAAAACAGACAGTGACTGAAGGGAATTTGGGTGTGTGGGGAAGGCAAGGGAGGGGGAGAGAGCCCTAAGGTTCTCTGATTCCTCCATCCTGCCGCTCTTGGAAACAGGAGTGTTTCTAAGGAGCTGTGTGAGTCCCAGATTGCCAGGCCACTAGGGAGTTTCCAGGGGTTGATCTTCTTAGTGTTCCTTCCTGCCCCAGATGGTTTGGTATTTCCCAGAACCCATGCCTGTTTAACTCTGCCTGGTTGCTGGGGCCTCCAACTTAGCTCAGGAGGAGTCCCCAGGTACCACAGGTAGGGGGAGATGGTTCTAGAGATAGGAAAACCTTAACGGGATGAGGCCGGGGGAGCCAGCACTAGCACTTCCTTAGATAGGAAGATACAGTAAAGTGGGGAGCAGGGTAGACAGTTTGTGTCAGGGAGGTTCAGCCCAAGGCCAAAGTGGCAGCTATTTGAAGGAATTTCCTCAGTGCCTGAAAAGCGAGTTGTACTTGACCTTAAAGCAGCAGTGGGCAAACCTCTAGGGTGAATGTGAATTTTAATCTCTCAGGTGGCATTTCCTGTGGTTAACATAGAGGATACCCAGCTTGTCTGGGTTCCTCACCCCCTTCATACCTGGATGAGGTTTTGAAGGGTGACTTCTTCACCCACTCCACCTGCCTTAGTAGTTGCTGCCCATCCTACCTTGGATCTGTGGGCCTACCGTGCCATTCATCCTATACTGAACAGGGAAAGGAGTCAGCAGGCCCTCTGTGGGCAGCCAGCAAGGCCCAGGTGGAGGCCTGGTCTGGCTGAGGGACTGAGAGCCTCAGCACTGGGCTGTTTGGCTCTTCCAAAGGGGAAGCAAGCACTTTGTTTGGCCAGGGGCACCTCGATGATTTTCACAGTCCAGGGCCCAGTCTGGTGAGATGGATACAGGGTTCTTGCTGCCTTAGCTGCCCAGAGGTAGTTTGGTGGGTGTGACTACAGGGTCGCTATGAGTCCGAATCGACTTGACGGCAATAGGTTTTTTTTTGGGACTCAGGGGGTTTGGTGCTATGCGACCCAGGGCAAATTGCTGCCCCTCTCTGGCCCTCGGATTCCTCATCTATGAATAAAGAATTTGAAGGCCTGCTCAGGGATTCCTTCTCCCACAATCTGGTAGACCTGACAGAGGAGCACAGTATCCTGAGTGGGGAGATGGGGCTGGGGGCCAGGATGCCACCATGAGGCTGAGATATCTGTGGGAATTGGTTCTGCACTAACAGCAGCCATCTCACTCTGGCATCTCAGGAGGGCTTGGGCTTTTGCAGCAAAGGGAGCTGTTTCTGAGCCTCCCGTTCCCAGTAGTTCCTCATCACCACCTCCCAGCCCTTGTCTGGCTCAGTCCTGGGTTCAGGCAGAGGCACCCATCAGGTCTCATTGCATTCTTCCCTTCCCACACTGGCCACCTCTCAGACCCAGGGAGTGACTGTTTATAGGGTTTCTGTTTTTTTCTGCTTCAGATTCCCCCACCCCTCACTCCCTTTTCTCTGCCTTAAAGCCAGGTTTTCTCACAAAGCCAGGGTGGGATCATGGGAGTGGCCTGGTCAGAAGCACAGACACATGTTTAGTCCTCTAGGAGTTGAGAACATGCCTGGAAGGGGTAGGGTAGTGTTTCACAGTGAAGGAGAGAAGGAAGGGGTGGAGTGTTGGGGGCCTTCAGGAGACTGGTTTGGGCAGAGCATAATGTTTCTCGGATCATTGCCCAAAAAGGAGGGGTCTGGAGGAGAGATGGGCCCTGAGACCCACCCTGGCAGGAAGAAGGTGCAGGCTTTCAGGCTGGCCTCTGGCTGGGCTGGTCACACAAGGATTGTGCTTGTAGGAAGCGTGGGAGGGGTTGTTAATAGCCTTGTTTGTTCTCCACAGGCTGTGAGGCTGCCAAGAGTCAGTTTGATAAGAGGGAAGAGATAGACTCCTTGAGTTTTATTCTCTCGACAGCTGCCTTCTCTTAGAGGCCCCACAGATACTGACAGTCTATTGTAGTGCTGTTCTTGCTCTATCTCCTCTCCTTCCTGAAATACACAGTCCCTGGCTTCAGCCCAGCTGGGCTTACCCTCCCTGGCCACCAGCTTTCCTATCTGTGGTCAAATGAGGTCTGCACTGGGGGAGGAGTCTATCCTGGCAAGACTGAGCCAATTTTAAGCCTGACCTGGGTGTTTGGGAGCGCTGGTGGCACAGTGGTTAAGAGCTTGGCTGCTAACCAAACGATCAGCAGTACAAATCCACAAGCTGCTTCTTGAAAACCCTATGGGCCAGTTCTACTCTGTCCTATAGAGTTGCTATGAGTCAGAACTGACTCGATGGCAATGGAGTTTCTGGGTGTTTGGGGGGTGGCACCAGGGTTCCCAGGCTTTTCCTGTCCCATTTTGGTCTCAGAGTTACCCTGATGCTCAGCCAGCTCAACTTGGGGCCACTGAGGAGAGGAACAGACCTCTCCCCACCTAGAAATCTATATCCTTAGGGTCCTTCCAAAGCCAGGCCAGCCTCTGAGGTGTGGGAGAGCTTTGGGGGCCTGTGCGGAGTTCTACCTTTGCCCCAGAGCATTGAGAAGGTGTCCCAGGGAGGGTTGGCTCTTTCGCAGGGAGGAGTTGGAGATGGGGGTCTGAGGGGTTTGCATTTGTAAAGATCACTTTGGCTTCCCTGTGGAGAATGAATTGGAGAGATCTCTTCAGTAGATGTGAGGCTTTCTTTGTTAGGAGGCTGTAGGTGAAGGATGGCAGTCACTTGGACTAGAGATGGTGGTAGATGCTGAGAGAAGTAGAGACATTAGAGAGAGACTTAGGTGGTAAACCTCAACTGGACTGTGTAATGGATTGAATGTGGGAGATCACAGGAAGAAGTGGTCACAGATGACTCCCAGGTTTCAGGATTGGATGGGTGGGGTCCCTTTCCCAGAAATTGGGGCACAATAAGAAGATTGGGTTTGAGGGCTTGAATCATGCACGAATTTGGTTTGGGACAGGTTGAGTTTGAGGTACTTTAGGGTACCTTATGTAAACAGTGGGATCAAGGGGTTAGTGGGTACTATGGATTGAATTGTGTCCCCCAAAAATGTGTGTCAACTTGGCTAGGCCATGATTCCCGGTATTGTGTGGTTGTCCACCATTTTGTGATCTGCTGTGATTTTCCTATGCGTTAAGATGTTAATGAGACAGGATTAGAGGCAGTTATGTTAATGAGGCAGGACTCAATCTACAGGATTACTTTGTATTTTGAGTCAATCTCTTTTGAAATATAAAAGAGAGAATTGAGCAGTGAGAATGGGGACCTCCTACCACCAAGTATGAAGAACCAGGAGGGGAGTATGTCCTTTGGACCCAGGTCCCTGTGCTAAGAAGCTCCTAGACCAAGGGAGGATTGATGACAAGGACCTTCCCCCAGAACCCACGGAGAGGGAAAGTCTTCCCCTAGAGCTGGCAACCTGGATTTGGACTTCTAGCCTCCTAGACTGTGAGAGAATAAATTTCTCTTTGTTAAAGCCATCCACTTGTGGTTTTTCTGTTATAGTAGCACTAGATAACAAGACAGTAGGCTACATGAGTCTGGAGTTCAGGCAAGGATCTGGCATTATTTGAAAACCCAGGTTGAGAAACAGGCTTGGCAAGGATTCTCCACAAAATCCATTGTAAGATGAGGAATGGAACCTAGGGTCCTGACTTTTGATTGCCTGCCATGTCTGGGGTCATCTCTTTCCCTGACCAAGTAGTTAAACCACTTGAACTGGTTCAGGGTCTGGCTGGACAACAAAAGACAGGGCCCCGAGGAATACTCAACAAAGCTGAATCTTCCTTGTGGAGTCTTCTCTGTGGTTGAGGGACTCTGGCAGTGGACAGTGCTGACCCCAGGCCACTCTGGAAGGCTATGCTTGTCAGAGCCTCTCTCACCATCTGCAAGTCTAGGCAATGTCTCTGGCTGGAGAACTTGGGTCTTAGCAAGAACTGAACCACTGCTGGGAATCCCAGAAACTCCAAACCCTGGCCAGGGCCTCTGAGGGCAGTTCTACTTCTGTTCTTGTGGGTTTTTGTGCCTTTGAGCTGAGTTGACCTGTCAAGGACGGGAGTTCTCGGAACAAGTTCATGGCAGCCCTTCTGTGTCAGATGGCAAGCGATACAATAAGTGGCTTGTAAAAATTCTTTTAAGTGAAATGGGAAGTAGTTATAGGTGTGGGCAAGATTGTATCAGTTGGAGTCTTTCAATTACTAGGGCCAAAAATCCAACTTAAAGTGGCATTTGATAAAGGGGAGTCTGTTGACTCATATACCTGAGGGTATGGCTGGCCTCATGCATGGTAGATGAGGGGCTCAAACAGCATCCATCTTGCCTCTGCTCTTCTCCATGTTGACTCCACTCTCGGTTCCCATGTAGTACAAGGTGCCTGCCTGCAACGGCGGGCCTCGATCTTCTCAGCATCTCCACCCAGGATTCCTGAGGAGTCCCAGGAGTCACTCTGAATTGAGGGCCCATGCCTAACCCTGGACCAAGTACCCTGGTGTATTTGGTGCTGTGATTGTCCAGGCCTGAGTTACATTGCACAGAGATGGAAATTTGGGGGGAAATGATTCCCCAAAGGACAATGGGGTTGTTGTTATAAATAAAAGGGGGAGATGGATGCTGGGCTGACAAAAACAACAGATGTCCACCATGAAGACATCATATATGGGGGCAGCAGGCAGTGCTAGGTTGCATTTGGGCAGATGGGAGACCTTACAGTAACTCTGTGGACTGACTTATGTGTCAGAAACATTCATGTAGATAACTAATAAGGGTTTATTGCCATTTATTAATTTACCTTGTTAAAAACTGCATGCTAGAGTATAGAACAGAACTTAGAATCATTGAGTCATTCCATTCACAGATCAGGAAGAGGAGGTTAAGAAATTTGCCCAAACCAGAGACACAAGGAAAATATTAGCCCAAAGGACAGAAAGTGCCACATAAACCAGAGACTCATCAGCCTGAGACCAGAAGAACTAGATGGTGCCTGGCTACCACCAATCACAGCCCTGACAGGGAATACAGTCGAGAGTCCCTGACGGAGCAGGAGAAAAGTAGGGTGCAGAACTCAAATTCTAGTAAAAAGAACAGACTTAATGGTCTGAGACTGGAGTGACCCCGAAAGACATGGCCCCTGGACTCTGCTAGCCCAGAACTGAAACCATTCTCGAAACCAAGTCTTTAGACATAGATTAGACTGAACTATAAGACAAAAAATGATACTCGTGAAGAGAGTGCCTCTTGCCTCAAGTAGATACATGAGACTAAATGCACAGCTCCTGTCCAGAGGCGAGATGAGAAGGCAGTAAGCTACAGGAGCTGGTTGAATGGACACGGGAAATCCAGGTGGAAAGGAGGAGTATGCTGTCACATTGTGGGTAGTGTCACATAACAACGTGTGTATAAATTTTTGTATTAGGAACTAACTTGAGCTGTAAACTTTCACTTGAAACACAATTAAAAAAAAAAAAAAGAAATTTGCCCAAGATCCTGAAACCAGAAGGTAGAACTGAGACCAGAACCCAAGTCTTCTGCCTTGCAGGCTGAAACTCTTTTGTTTTTTTTTTCCCAATACAAAAATTTATACATGCATTGTTATGTGACTCTAATAGCTTTCCCCATACTGTGACAGCCCACTCCTCCTCTCCACCTCTGATTCCCCATGTCCATTCAACCAGTTCCTAACCCTCTCTGCCTTCCCATCTCACCTCTGGACAGAAGCTGCCCCTTTAGTCTCTTGCATCTGATTGAGCTAAGAGGCACACTCCTCACGAGTATCACTTAATGTCCAGAGTCCAGTCCAATCCCTGTCTGAAGAGTTGGCCTCGGAAATTGCTTTATTTCTGGGCTGATAGAGAATCCAAAGGCCATGCTTTCCGGGGTTCCTCCAGTCTCAGTCAGATCATTAAGTCTGGTCTTCTTACTAGAATTTGAGTTCTGCACCCCACCTTTCTCCTGCTCCATTCGGGACTCTCTGTTGTGTTCCCTGTCAGGGCTGTGATTGGTGGTAGCCGGGCACCATCTAGTTCTTCTGGTCTCAGGCTGATGAAGTCTCTGGTTTATGTGGCCCTTTCTGTCTCTTGGGCTAATACTTTCCTTGTGTCTTTGGTGTTCTTCATTCTCCTTTACTCCAGGTGGTTGAGACCAATTGATGCATCTTAGATGGCTGCTTGCAAGCTTTTAAGACCCCAGACGCCACTCACCAAAGTAGGATGCAGAACATTTTCTTCATAAGCTTTGTTATGCCAATTGACCTAAATGTCCCCTGAAAGCATGGTCCCCAGACCCCTACCCCCACTACTCTGTCCCTCAAAATGTTTGATTGTATTCAGGAAACTTCTTAGCTTTGGTTTAGTCCAGTTGTGCTGGCTTCCCCTGTAGTGTGTGCTGTCCTGCCCTTCACCTAAGATAATTCTTATCTACTATCTAGTTAGTAAATAACCCTCACCCTCCCTCCCCACCCTTGTAACCATCAAAGAATGTTTTCTTCTGTGTTTAAACCTTTTCTTCAGTTCTTATACTAGTGGTCTTATACAATATTTGTCCTTCTGTGACTGACTAAATTCACTCAGCGTAATGACCTCCAGGTTCCTCCATGTTATAAGATGTTTCACAGCTTCATTATTGTTCTTTATTGTTGCGTAGTATTCCATGTGTGGCTATGCCATAATTTGTTTATCCATTTGTCTGCTGATGTGCACCTAGGTTGTTTCCATGTTTTTGCTACTGTGAACAGTGCTGCAATGAACATGCGTGTGCATGTATCTATTTGCATGACAGCTCTTATTTCTCCAGGATATATTCCAAGGAGCGGAATAGCTGGATTGTATGGTACTTCTATTTCTAGTTTTTTAAGGAAGAGCCAAATCGATTTCCAAAGTGGTTGTACCATTTTACATTCCCACCAACAGTGTATAAGTGTTCCAGTCTCTCCACAACCTCTCCAGTATTTACTATTTTGTGTTTTTTGATTAATGCTAGCCTTGTTGGGGTGAGATGATAGCTCATTGTAGTTTTGATCTGCATTTCTCTAATGGCTAATGATCGTGAGCATTTCTTCACGTGTCTTTTAGCTGCCTGAACGTCTTCTTTGGCGAAGTGCCTGTTCATATCCTTTGCCCTTTTTTTAATTGGGTTATTTGTCTTTTTGTTGTTGAGGTTTTGCAATATCTTGTAGATTTTAGAGATTAGATGCTGATTGGATTTGTCGTAGCCAAGAATTTTTTCCCAGTCTGTAGGTTGTCTTTTTACTCTTTTGGTGAAGTCTTTTGATGAGCAAAAGTGTTTGATTTTTAGGAGCTCCCATATATCTAGTCTTTTTTCTGGTGCTTGTGCATTGTTACTTATGGTTCGTATAGTGTTTATGCCATGTGTTAGGGCTTCTAGCATTGTCCCTATTTTTTCTTCCATGATCTTTATCATTTTTGATTTTATATTTAAATCTTTGATCCATTTTGAGTTAGTTTTTGTGCATGGTGTGAGGTATGGGTCTTGTTTCAGTTTATTTGCAGATGGATATCCAGTTATGCCGGCACCATTTGTCAAAGAGACTGTCTTTTCCCCAGTTAACGGACTTTGGGCCTTTGTCAAATATCAGCTGCTCATAGGTGGATGAATTTATGTCTAGGTTCTCAATTCTGTTCCATTGGTCTATGTACCTGTTGTTGTACCAGTACCAGGCTATTTTGACTACCGTGGCGGTATAATAGATTCTAAAAACAGGTAGTGTGAAGCCTCCCACTTTGTTCTTCTTTTTGAGTAATGCTTTACTTATTCGGGGCCTCTTCCCTTTCCATATGAAGTTGGTGATTTCTTTCTCCATCTCATTAAAGAATACCGTTGGAATTTGGATCGGGATTACATTTTATCTGCAGATGGCTTTGGGCAGAATCGACATTTTCGCAATGTTGAGACTACCTATCCATGAGCAAGGTATGTTTTTCCACTTACGCGGGTCTCTTTTGGTTTCTTGCAGTAGTGTCTTGTAGTTTTCATTGTACAACTCTTTTTCATCTCTGGTTAGATTTATTCCCAAGTATTTCATCTTCTTGGAGGCTACTGTAAATGGTACTGATTTGGTGATTTCCTCTTCAAGGTTCTCTTTGTTGGAGTAAAGGAATCCAACTGAGTTTTGTACGTTTATCTTGTATCCTGAAACTGCTGAAATCTTCTATTAGTTCCAGTAGTTTTCTTGTGGATTCTTTGGGGTTGTGTGTGTATAAGATCATATCATTTGCAAATAGAGATACTCTGACTTCTTCCCTACCAATCTGGATGCCCTTTCTTTCTTTTTCTAGCCTAACTGCTCTGGCTAAGACCTCCAGCACAATGTTGAATAAGAGTGGTGATAAAGGGCATCCTTGTCTGGTTCCCGTTCTTAAAGGGAATGCTTTCAAAGTCTCTCCATTTAGGATGATGTTGGCTGTTGTATATTTGTATAAATGCCATTAATTATATTGAGGAATTTCCCTTCTATTCCTATTTGGTTGAGAGTTTTTATCATGAATGAGTGTTGGACTTTGTCAAATGCCTTTTCTGCATCGATTGATAAGATCATGTGGTTCTTGCCTTTTATGTATGTGACGGATTACATTGATTGTTTTTCTAATGTTGAATCATCCCTGCATACCTGGTATAAATCCCACTTGATCATGGTGAATTATTTGATATGTTGCTGAATTCTATTAGCTAGAATTTTGTTGAGGATTTTTGCGTCAATGTTCATGAGGGATATTGGTCTGTAATTTTCTTTTTTTGTGGTGTCTTTATCTGGTTTTGGTATCAGGGTTATTCTGGCTTCATAGAATGAGTTTGGGAATATTCTATCCTTGCCTATGCTCTGAAATACCTTTAGTAGTAGCGGTGTTAACTCTTCTTTGAAAGTTTGGTAGAGTTCTCCAGCGAAGCCATCCGGGCCAGGGCTTTCTTTTGTTGAGAGTTTTTAAATTACCTTTTAAATCTCTTGTTATGGGTTCATTTAGTCATTCTACGTCTGTTTGTGTTAGTTTAGGTAGGTAGTGAGTTTCTAGAAATTTGTCCATTTCCTCTAGCTTTTCAAATTTGTTAGAGCACAATTTTTCATAGTATTCTGTTATGATTCTTTTAATTTCTGTTGGGTCTGTTGTGATATCACCCATCTCATTTCTTATACAGGTTATCTGCTTACTCTCCTGTTTTTCTTTTGTCAGTTTGGCCAATGGTTTATCGATTTTGCTGATCTTTTCAAAGAACCAGCTTTTGGTCTGGTTAACTCTTTCAATTCTTTTTCTGTTGTCTATTTCATTTAATTCTGCTCTAATTCTTATTATTTCCTTTCTTCTGGCACCGGAGGGCTTCTTTTGCTGCTCTCTTTCTACTTGTTCCAGTTGTAGGGTTAATGTTTTGATTATGGCCCTTTCTTCTTTTTGGATGTGTGCGTTCATGCTATAAATTCACCTCTGAGCACTGCTTTTGCTGTGTCCCAAAGGTTCTGGTAGGATGTGTTTTCATTCTCGTTTGAATCTATGAATTTCTGTATTCCATCCTTAATTTCTTCAATAACCCAGTAGTTTTTGAGCAAGGTGTTGTTCAGTTTCCATGTGTTTGATTTTTTTCCTTGCTTTTTCTGTTGTTGATTTCTACTTTTATGGCTTTATGGTCAGAAAAGATGCTTTGTAATATTTCGATGCTTTGGATTTTGTTAAGGCTTGCTTTATGGCCTAGTATGTGGTCTGTTTTGGAGAATGTTCATGTGTGTTGGAAAAGAAAGTATACTTGGCTGCTGTTGGGTGGAGTGTTCGGTATATGTCTGTGAGATCAAGTTGCTTGATTGCAGCACTTAGCTCTTCCATGTCTTGGCTGAGCTTCTTTCTGGATGTTCTGTCCTTCACCAAAAGTGGTGTGTTGAAGTCTACTACTATTGCAGAGCTGTCTATCTCTCTTTTCAGTGCTGTTAGAGTTTGTTTTATGTATTTCGGAGCCCTGTCGTGGGTGCATAAATATTTATTATAGTTATGTCCTTCTGGTGTATTGACCCTTTAATCATTATATCGTGTCATTCCTTATCCTTTATGGTGGATTTTACTTTAAAGTCTTTTCTGTCAGAGATTAATATTGCCGCTCCTGCTCTTTTTTGAGTGTTGTTTGTTTGACTGTTTTTTCCATCCTTTTGAGTTTTACTTTGTTTGTGTCTTTAAGGTGTGTCTCTTGTAGGCAGCATATAGACAGATCGTGTTTTTTATCCAATCTGCCACTCTCTGTCTCTATATTGGTGCATTTAGTCCATTTACATTCAGCATAATTATTGATAGGTATGAGTTTAGTGCTGTCATTTTGATGCCTTTTTTGTTTGTTGTTCACAGTTTCTTTGTTCCACTTAATTTTCTGTGCTGAGTTGTTTTTATGTATTTTCTCTTCATCTTTTTCATTGTTGTTGATTTTGTGTTTGCTGAGTCGTTATATTTTTCTAGTTTTTTTATCTTGTCTTGTAGGATTGTTAGTTTCCTTTGTGATTACCTTAATATTAATCCCTGTTTTTCTAAGTTTATACCAGTCTTTTATTTCTTTGTATCACCTTGACTTCCTCTCAATATGAAAAATCTATGTCTACATTTTTTAAGTCCCTCTTTTTTGTTTTTTTTAATATTGTCATCTTTACATATTGACATCTGTTTCCCTATTTTCAGTGTTTTAGCTTTGATTTAGTTTTGTGACTTCCTTATCTGGGTTGATATCTCGTTGCTGTGTCCTGTGTTCTAGTCTTGGGTTGTTAGGTGATGTTACTGATTTTCTAACCGGAGGACTCCCTTTAGTTTTTCTTGTAATTTTGGTTTGGTTTTTGCAAATTCCCTAAACTTCTGTTTATCTGGAAATGCTCTAATTTCGCCATCATATTTCAGAGACAGTTTTGCTTGGTATATAATTCTTGGCTGGCAGTTTTTTTCCTTCAAGGCTTTGTATATGTCATCCCATTGCCTTCTTGCCCCCACAGTTTCTGCTGAGTAGTCCAAGCTTATTCTTACTGACTCTCCTTTGTAGATGACTTTTCGTTTATCCCTAGCCACTCTTAAAATTCTTTATCTTTGGTTTTGGCAAGTTTGATTATAACATGTCTTGGTGACTTTCTTTCGGGATCTACCCTATGTGGGGTTTGATGAGCATCTTGGATAGATGTCTTGTCATCTTTCACGATATCAGGGAAGTTTTCTGCCAACAGAGTTTCAACAATTCTCTATTTTCTGTTATCCACCCTCTCACTCCCCCCCGCCATTCTGGTACTCCAATCACTCGTAGGTTATTCTTCTTTATAGAGTCCCACATAATTCTTAGGGTTTCTTCATTTTTTTAGATCCTTTTATCTGATTTGTCCTCAAGTCAGTTGGCATCAAGTGCTTTATCTTCAGTCTCATTAATTCTGACTTCCATTGCCTCAATTCTGCTCCTATGACTTTCTGTTGAGTTGTCTAATTCTGAAATTTTATTGTTAATCTTCTGGATTTCTGATTGCTGTCTTTCTATGGATTCGTGCAGCCTGTTAAATTTGTCATCATGCTCTAATCTTTTTAATTTCCTCTATTGCGTTTTCTGCGTTTTGCTTAATTTCCTTCCTAATTTCTTGAAGACTTCTGTATATTAATCTTTTGTATTCTGCCTCTGGTAATTCCAAGAAATTTTCCTCCTCTGGAAAATTTCTAGATTCTTTATTTTGGGAGCTTGCTGAAGCCATCATGGATTGCCTCTTTATGTGATTTGATATTGACTGTTGTCTCTGAGCCATCAATAAGTTAGTATATTTATTTATTTTATGTTTGCTTACTGTGTCCTAGCTTCTTGTTTTGTTTTGATATGCCCAAATAGGCTGATTATTGATATTGATTATTGGCACCTTTGAAGGTCTAATGTCCTATCACCAGATGGTTAGATCTGTTACTAGGTATGTGAGCTCAGGAGTCTGCCCGCTCTTCCTGTATAGATTCAGCTCAGGTGCCCAGGTAGATAGCCACCAAGTATGTGGTGTAGTGTCTCACTTACAGTCCTAGACAGGCATGGGTGATTGGTGTAGGCACAGACATCTAGCTGCAGCAGGGGGACACACTATGTGCAAGGCAGGGGGCTGAGAGCCACCCCTGAGTGTCCGGGAGGAAGGCGTGTCCCTGTTCCCTAGAGTGTGTAGGTAGGTGGGTTTTGCAGCCGGACTATGAGCATCTAATGCTGTTGGCTCTAAGGACTGGGGGACACCTCTTATTCATGGGCCCCTATGGCAGGTGGCTAGGTGGCGTGGGTGGAGCCACCAGTCCTCAGGCCCCTGATGTGGGTAGGTGAAGACTCTGCTTAATGGGCAGAGCAGTGTCAAATGTCAAGAACCTGCCCCTTCACGGCTGAAACAGTTGAAGTTAGAGTTCTGGTATATACCCTATTGTACTGCGGTAATGAGTTCCGGTATATACACTGTTGAGACGGGCCCACACAAATCTATGCAGGGGAAAAGGCACTCAAAGTCTGTGGATCCCTCATGCCTGTGCCTAGGCAAACGAGCTGTGCCTACGCTGGGTTCCTGGCTTTGGGGAGCCGGCAGTTTATTTTTACCCCCATTTATTAATTTGTTCACTCTCCAGGGCATGGAGAATGACTTTGGGCGTGGGACGAATCCTACTTCTGGCCCAGGGAACTCGGCAATTGCTGAAGCCATTCTGGGATCCATTGCAGAGCATGGAGCTAGGATGTAAATGTGAGAGAGTTTTTTCCCTAAGGGAAGTGTTTTTGATCCCTGCGGTAGGCAGTAGGCAAGTACTTATCTTTTGTCGAGGGCTGCTTCTCACTGGTTCTGGGTGGCCGTGTAGACTCTCTGGCTCTGGGTCTCTCCCGCTGTGGAAAATGCGCCTCCCGAACACGGCTCCTTGCCTGCCTCACCGCTCACCCTTGAGCTGATCAGGCTTGAAGGGCTCAGACTCTCGCCAGTTCAGGTCTGGCAACTCTTCACTGCTTCTGAACCTTCTCTCCCGCCCCCTGCGACTCAGTCCGGTTCCTCAACACTGCCTTTGATGTTCAGGGCTCCCAGATTGCCATATATAATCGAATCACTTGTTTTTTCGGGTCTTTGTTGTAAGAGTGTCCACTGGAAGCATCTGACTACTCTGCCATCTTGGCCCCGCCCCCAGGAAACTCTTTCCAGTATGAAGTAGAGTCTTTCAGAGAGGAGTGCCCCTTGCCTCCCCACCTCCCCATGTACAAGGAGTGATTGATTAAACCCCTGGACTACAGGACAGAGAGCTGGCATGACAGGTAATGAATGGCAAATGGTCCTGTCTTAGTCATCTAGTGCTGCTATAACAGAAATACCACAAGTGGATGGCTTTAACAAAGAGAAATATATTCTCCCACAGTCCAGTCGACTATAAGTCCAAATTCAGGGCATCAGCTCCAGGAAAAGGCTTTCTCTGTTGGCTCTGGAGGAAGGTCCTTGAGGAAGGTCCTTGTTATCAGCCTTTCCTTGGTCTCGGAGCATCTCTGCGCAGGAACCTCAGGTCCAAAGGACATGCTGTGCTCCTGGCACTGCTTTCTTGGTGGTATGCGGCCCCAATGTGTCTCTGCTCGTTTCTCACTTTTATATTTTAAAAGAGATTGGCTTAAGACACCACCTAATCTTGTAGACCTCGTTAACGTAGCTGCCGCTAATCCATCTTATTACATCATAATGACAGCATTTACAACACATAGGGAAATCACATCAGATGATAAAATGGTAGACAATCATACAATACTGGGAATCATGGCCCATCCAAATTGATAATTTGGGGGACATAATTCAATCCATGACAGGTCCCTTCCCCCTGTTGGCCCAAGGTGATCTGCACGGTGGTTGACATTTTGAAGGGGTCTGAGATGGAAGAGACAATCACTGTTGCTTCAGCCAGGTCCCAGTAAACAGAGGAGGCATTGGCCCAACTCTGTCCAGATTCTACCCTGGTGCTGCCTCCACCCATTTTCTGTCTTCCATCTCATCTTGGCTTTCTGAACATTCATTGTCACCCTTTTCTTGTGTTGTTTCTTGTTTGGGCCTGGTATAAGAGTAGCTGTAGGGCTGTTGTGCATTCTTGATTATGTTGGGGTATTTCCCTCTAGGGCAAGTTGTGTTCCTCTGTCTTCTCTTTTGGAAGAGAATGCAGTTATCCTGTGACCCGTGACAGCGGTGGTGGCAGTTTCAGGTACAGAAAGACGAATAGCCCTGGTTTGGTCCCAGTTCCCCATCACCTCCAGTTTGTGACAGTACAGAAGTTTGACCTAGCTTGGTAGAGCCAGGAATAGGTGTTGTAGCCTGGTACCATCTAGTGGCTTCTAACACCAGCACCACAGGTGGCTTTAGGAAGCACCCCTGCCTGTGCCCCTGCTTTCCACTGTGTCACTAACATTTGGCTCTAGGAGGCGGGCTAGGTGGCTGGTGAACTGAGAGTCCAGCTCTGGCGCTGGGCCACACCCAACACACGTTTGTTTTCATTTCTCATTTCTGGGGCTGAGCAGTCTTCCTCTTCATTGAGGAACTGCTAATATGTTGTGACCTACTCAGGCATGGCCCCTTGGAGAAAACACATTCCCAGCATTGCTAGGTAATTGCTTTACCACCTCTGGAAAGTGGCAATGTCAGCTGCTATGAGCAAGAGAGAAGAAGCCTTCCCCTTGTACTGCCTCTGACCCTCACCCCCCTACCTCTGCTGAGGGGAGCCAGGGTTGGGGAAGCAAGGAGCACCCCTGCCCCTGTTACCCATCAACAAGAGTGATTTATCTTCCTGGATCTGGCCTATGTGATAAGCTCCCTACCAGAATGATACCCATCGTAATGGGCATTATGGCTGTCAACTTTTGGGGAACGTGGAGCAGAGGAACAGACAGACCCTGCTCTTTGTTTGGCTTTATTATGTAACTTGGATTGCTAGCATGATGGTGCTTGTTTGGGACTGGGGCTGTGCAAGTGTGTCCTGGGGCTGGGAGAAGTTGGGGCCCAGGGCCCGCCTTCAAGCTCCTTGCCTTGCCTTGCTGAGGCTGGGGCATCCCTACCCCAACCTGAGCCCATGAGTTGACACTTCCGTAGTAGACTATGGCCTAGAGCTAGAGGATCTTAATTGCAAGACTGGCTCTGCTACTCAGCAGTTGTGTGTCTTTGGACAAATTGCAACGTCCCTGGGCCTCAGGATTCTCATCTGTAAAATGGACATAATAATGCCTGACTTACCAGCATGGTCCTTGCCAAGATTAAATAAGCAAGGTCTGTGAAAGCACCTAGTAAGCTGTGAAGCACTACATACTTGAGTTATAAGCATTGCGTTTCAGCCTCACAGAGGAGGAGGGAGGCTGTGAGGAGAAGAGATACTGTGGCCAAGCTAAGGAAACAAGGGTAGGTGACTACTTTGTGCCCAGACCCAGGCAGAAACAGGCAGACCAGGGGGCCTCTGGGAGCAGAGCAGAAGGGGCAGAGAGAACACAATGGTTAGTCTCGGCTGGCAGACAGTTCAGGAGAGAACTGGCTGTCAGCAAATCTCTGAAGGGCAGAAGAAATATGCATGAGAGAGATGGTCAGAATGAAAGAGGAATGCAGTCCCAAACTTGAAATAGCCCTGCCTCACTCCCTGAGCACTACAGAGCTGGTAACCCAGCCCCAAATCTCCCAGGATCTCCAGTATTCTGTTAATATGTAACTCCACACTCAGATCACTCAAAGCCCCTCATGGGGACACCCTTTCCTTTGTGGACCAGAGGCCCTAGGGAAGTGATCCACCCAAGGCAAGAAGCCTGTGCAAGATTGAACTTGAGAGCTCCTATTGTTAAGCAGTGAGGCCCCAAGCCCAGAGTACAGGCTCTACTCTTTTCCTAACTGAACAACTTCTGAGGTCTCCGTTCGAAAGGAGACGTTCATAGGATACAGCGACCGAGCAAGGGTCCCAACCCTGCTCTCCTCCATCCCTTTACTCCTCTTTTCTCTACCTCCACTCCTTACTGGGGTGGGGTGGGGAGAGACAGCAGACAATTGCTTCCCTTTAGTCTTCTAGTTCGAACTGGATACATACACCTTCTTTGGGTTTTCATTAGCATAGTTGTCACAGGTAAAAGACATTACTAAATATAAAAGGAGACCAAAAAAAGCTAAAGATAGGGTGTATGAAGAGTAAAAACAGCCTGGCTCACAAAGAACAGGTTACTGGTTTGTTTCCAGGGCTTTGTGACTCTGCCCTGCTCTACCCACTCTCTGGAGATACTACTTCTAGGGCTGGCCTACCTCTGTATGCCCTTTTGCCAGGATCTCTGGCTCCTAGCAGCTGGCCTGTCTCCCTAAGGCACCCTCTGACCCATACCATCATGAATCCTCTTCAAGGCAACTTGGACACCTCATGGTCCCAGTCCCACACTCTTCTTTACCCAGGGCTCCTTCCTTGGGTTCCCCCAGTGGATTGGCACCTAAGTGACTGTACCTTATAGGAGAGTGGGTTTGATTCTAAGTAAGCCTTATACTATGATCCATCTCTTGACATGGCACCCAGGCACCAGCTTAGCCCATAAGCTGCCGTATAAAGGGTCAGTGGCTCCCTAACATCTATCTTGGCAGGAACTGCAGAAGATGCCCCACCTGATTCTTTCCTCCCATTGGGCGACAAGAATAGAAACTGATAAGAAGCTGGCCTGGCTGGTAGAACTTTTTTGGGTGGGTAGGGAAAAAGATTGTTCTGGGTTAAAAACAAAAAACAAAACAACACTTTGAACTTATCCAGTCTTGATGAAACAAGTAGATAAGAACCTGACCACAAAGCTGAGTTTAATCCTGTAGCACTACCTTCTGCACCCCGCCTGGCATTTGGGTGGGGCCTGGGAGCCTTACATGTCTCCAGATTCCAAACTGCTGCCTGTCAACCAGCAAGCACAGTACTCCCATTTCTTATCAGATGTTCAGATGAAGTTGCAAAACATCAAAAGAACCACTGCCTCACAAAGAGATGTCAGTGTGGGGTAGATGGGAAAAGGGAGGTTACATTGTCAGGTACAGCCCTCTCTTCCCACCTGACTAAGGTTGGAGCCCTTCAGAGTAATTTGCCCAGCACTAAGTCCACCTGTAACCTGGGCTCTCAACTTCATAATATTCCTGGGTCCCAGAGGCTCTGGAAGACATTCTACCTGGGTAGCTTGACTGGGCCTCAAGGATTGACAGGTTACAAGAGATGATGGCAACCCTGTTCTCACCTGCACCTTCCAGTGTGTTGCTGACACTAGCCTAGCCGAGTGAACATGCTGCTTCTGACACCCAGCCCGAAAGAATCTCTGAACCGGGGTTGCCGCACTCTGGATCCTCATGTCCCACCATTCTCAGAGGTGTAGCTTATCCGATGTTTGAGAGCTTTGGGCCAAACCTGTCCCATTGTCAACCAGTATGCTCTGGTGCCTGCTCTCTGGTTTGCTGAGGGCCCTGGAATCCTGCTGGATTGTGCATATGCAGTGACTCCACAGACCCCAGTCTTGTGACTTTACTTTCAAAGAAGCAATGAGTCATCCTGCTTCATGTGCCCCTTTCTTGCAGGTTCACAGTGCTACCCTTTTCCCTGTTGCTCTTTCCCCTCTTCTCTCCCACAGAGGATGTGGGGATAGGTGCTCAATTTTTTTTAGACTTTTTAGGTTCTTTATTTATATGACAAAAATTACAACTTTCTTATGCAGTAAGACTTAAAACAAGTCACAAAATATGAACTTTAAGGTACAAATTGTAAACCTTTAGAGTTACTTTCCTGTGAGAGGTTCATATAACTGGGGAGAAGCAACTTTTATTTTTTTTCTCAAACTGGGTAAAATGACTTACTGCCATCTGAGTTTGCTTAAGCTTCTAAGCATGAAGCTTATGTCATTTCTTTTTTTTTCTTTTAAAAGATTTTTTTTATTGTACTTTTGATGAAAGTTTACAGAACAAATTAGTTTCTCATTAAACAATACACATATTGCTTTGTGACATTGGTTGCCAACCCTGTGACGTGTCAACACTGTTCCCCTCTTGAGCTCTAGTTTCCCGTTTCCATTTTCATCCAGCTTTCCTGTCTCCTCCTGACTTCTCGTCCTTGCCCCTAGACTGGCATACCCATTTAGTCTTGTATACACGGTTGAACTATGCGCGTTATTGTTTGTTTTATAGGCCTGTCTAATCTTTGGCTGAAGGGTGAGCCTTGGGAGTGACTTCAGTACTGAGTTAAAAGGGTGTCTGGGGACCATACTCTTGGGGTTAGATGCTCAATTTTTTTTTTAAAGAACAGAAATTTTTTTCTTTTTTAAATTTTTTCCCATACAAAAATTTATACATACATTGTTATGTGACTCTAATTGCTCTCCCCATACTGTGACAGCACACTCCACTTTTCCACCCCTGATTCCCCATGTCCATTCAACCAGCTCCTAACCCTTTCTGCCTTCCCATCTCACCTCTGGACAGAAGCTGCCCCTTTAGTCTCTTGCATCTACTTGAGCTCAGAGGCACACTGCTCACGAGTATCACTTTATGCTCCACAGTCCAGTCCAATCCCTGTCTGAAGAGTTGGCCTCGGAAATTATTTTAGTTCTGGACTGATGGTGAATCCAGAAGCCATGCTTTCCGGGGTTCCTCCAGTCTCAGTCAGACCATTAAGTCTGGTCTTCTTACTAGAATTTGAGTTCTGCACCCCACCTTTCTCCTGCTCCATTCGGGACTCTCTGTTGTGTTCCCTGTCAGGGCTGTGATTGGTGGTAGCCGGGCACCATCTAGTTCTTCTGGTCTCAGGCTGATGAAGTCTCTGGTTTATGTGGCCCTTTCTGTCTCTTGGGCTAATACTTTTCTTGTGTCTTTGGTGTTCTTCATTCTCCTTTACTCCAGGTGGTTGGGACCAATTGATACATCTTAGGTGGCTGCTTGCAAGCTGTTAAGACCCCAGACGCCACTCACCAAAGTAGGATGCAGAACATTTTCTTCATAAGCTTTGTTATGCCAATTGACCTAAATGTCCCCTGAAAGCATGGTCCCCAGACCCCTACCCCCACTACTCTGTCCCTCAAAATGTTTGATTGTATTCAGGAAACTTCTTAGCTTTGGTTTAGTCCAGTTGTGCTGGCTTCCCCTGTAGTGTGTGCTGTCCTGCCCTTCACCTAAGATAATTCTTATCTACTATCTAGTTAGTAAATAACCCTCACCCTCCCTCCCCACCCTTGTAACCATCAAAGAATGTTTTCTTCTGTGTTTAAACCTTTTCTTCAGTTCTTATACTAGTGGTCTTATACAATATTTGTCCTTCTGTGACTGACTAAATTCACTCAGCGTAATGACCTCCAGGTTCCTCCATGTTATAAGATGTTTCACAGCTTCATTATTGTTCTTTATTGTTGCGTAGTATTCCATGTGTGGCTATGCCATAATTTGTTTATCCATTTGTCTGCTGATGTGCACCTAGGTTGTTTCCATGTTTTTGCTACTGTGAACAGTGCTGCAATGAACATGCGTGTGCATGTATCTATTTGCATGACAGCTCTTATTTCTCCAGGATATATTCCAAGGAGCGGAATAGCTGGATTGTATGGTACTTCTATTTCTAGTTTTTTAAGGAAGAGCCAAATCGATTTCCAAAGTGGTTGTACCATTTTACATTCCCACCAACAGTGTATAAGTGTTCCAGTCTCTCCACAACCTCTCCAGTATTTACTATTTTGTGTTTTTTGATTAATGCTAGCCTTGTTGGGGTGAGATGATAGCTCATTGTAGTTTTGATCTGCATTTCTCTAATGGCTAATGATCGTGAGCATTTCTTCACGTGTCTTTTAGCTGCCTGAACGTCTTCTGTGGCTAAGTGCCTGTTCATATCCTTCGCCCATTTTTTAACTGGGTTATTTATGTTTTTGTTGTTGAGGTTTTGCAGTATCTTGTAGATATTAGAGATTAGACGCTGATCGGATTTGTCGTAGCCAAAAATTTTTTCCCAGTCTGTAGGTTGTCTTTTTACTCTTTTGGTGAAGTCTTTTGATGAGCATAAGTGTTTGATTTTTAGGAGCTCCCGTTTATCTAGTCTCTCTTCTGGTGCTTGTGCATTGTTACTTATGGTTCGTATTGTGTTTATGCCATGTATTAGGGCTCCTAGTGTTATCCCTATTTTTTCTTCCATGATCTTTATCATTTTTGATTTTATATTTAAGTCTTTGATCCATTTTGAGTTAGTTTTTGTGCATGGTGTGAGGTATGGGTCTTGTTTCAGTTTTTGGCAGATGGATATCCAGTTATGCCAGCACATTTGTTAAAGAGACTGTCTTTTCCCCAATTAATGGACTTTGGGCCTTTGTCAAATATCAGCTGCTCATAAGTGGATGAATTTATGTCTAGGTTCCCAATTCTGTTCCATTGGTCTATATATATCTGTTGTACCAGGTTGTTTTGACTACCGTGGCAGTATAATAGATTCTAAAATCAGGTAGTGTGAGGCCTCCCACTTTGTTCTCTTCTTGACTAATGCTTTACTTATTCGGGGCCTCTTCCCTTTCTGTATGAAGTTGGTGATTTGTTTCTCCAACTCATTAAAAAATGCCGGTGGTATTTGGATCGAGATTGCATTGTAAAAGAACAGAAATTTGTTTTCTCACAGTTTTGGAGGCTAAAAGTCCAACTCAGGGTCTTGACAATGCCGATTCTGTGGCCTCCCTCCTAGTTTCTGGTGTCTGCTGGTGATCTGTGATGTTCATTTGCTTGAAGATGGGTCCTCACATGGTGTGACGGTTAAGATTGTGTGTCAACTTGGCTGGGCCGTGATTCTCCGTGTTTTAATGTAATCACTCCCATGATTGAATATACTGTGAGTAGCCAATCAGATGAAAGGGAGTTTCCTTGGGGGTGTGGCCCGCATCTACATATAAGCAGACGTTCTGGCTTTTTGTTCTCTCTGGATCCTGCGGCTGCTTCCTGTCGTCTCATCTCCCTTTCTTGGGACTTTAGCTGTCAGCTTATCTGCCGAACCTGCGATTCATTGATCTGCACAGCCTGTGAGTGGGAGCCCTGCTCTCTGACCTTCTGATCTTGGGCTTGCCAGCTTCTGCAGCTGTGTGACTTAGGAGAGGCCTCTACCCTGATCCATGGACTTGGGACGTTCTAGCCTCTACAATCGCGTGAGCTGTTTCCTTGATATAATCTCTCTCTATATATATATTTATACACTTTACTGGTTTTGCTTCTCTAGAGAACCCAGCCTAAGACACATGGCATCTGTTTTCCTCCTGTGTGTCTTTGTCTTTTCTGCCCTTTTTATAAGTCAAAAGTGATTAGGTTTAGGACCTACCCTACCCTGGCCAAGTCCTCATTAACATAACAAAAACCTATTTCCAAACAGGATCACATCCACAGGTACAGGGCCCAGGACTTCAATATATATTTTAGGGAGACAAGATTAAACCCATAACACTCCTCTCCATCTCTCTCCCCAATGCCAGCAAGAGCAATTATTTTAAAATATAAATTAGTCCGTGTCATTCCGTTGCTTAGAAATTTTCATTGGCTTTCTTTAAATAAAACTCAGACTTGGCTATAAAGCTGTATATGGTGTAGTATTCTCTAACTCTCCCCCTGGTATCTCCAATCCAGCCACTGTGGACTCTGTTGATCCTTGAACATGCAAAACTCTTCTGCTTCAAGACCTTCGTGCAAATGATTTTATTTGCCTGGTACAACCAGCCTTTCCCATACTCCTGACCTGTTATCTGGGTTACTCCTTTTCTTTCATTCTAATTGTGATTTAGGTGAAAGTTTACAGAGCAAATTAGTTTCTCATTCAAAAATTTTTACACAAATTGTTTCATGGCATTGGTTGCAGTCCTACATTGTGTCAGCACTCTCCAGCTTTCCCTTTCCACCGCAGGTTCACTGCCCATTCATCCAGTTTTCCTGTCCCCTCCCACCTTCTTGTCTTTGTTACTGGCAGGTGTAGCCCATTTGATCTCCTATACTTGATTGATCTAAGAAGCACATTCCTCATGTGTGTTATTGTTTGTCTTATAGGCCTGCTTAACCTTTGGCTGAAAGATGGACTTCGGGAGTGGCTTCAGTGTGAATTAGAAGGGTGTCTGAGGGCCATAGTCTCAGGGTTAGATGCTCAATTTTTGACTTAGGTTCTTTAACTCGGCCTGGGCGAAAGCCTGGCTGGAATTTCAAGCTCCAGAGTCTGTGGCCTGGAGGATTCCAGAGGCCTAGCTTCTCTCTTCTCTAGGTACACACCAGCTTAGCCCCTCTCCATGAGCCCCAGCTGGGGTCTGGCAGGCCTGAGCCTTTTCTAGGGTGACCAATCTTCCAGTATTTACAGGAGGAGGAAGGAGTAGAATTCAGGCTAGGGCCCCTTGCCACAGGCCAGGCTTGGGAAGGAGCAAGAGAGCAATAGTAGAAAGCACAGATACCTCCCTATCCCTTCCCCCTAGGTAAGGGGGAGAGTGATCAGATGCAGGAATTCTTGGTATTGATATTCAAGAGTTCGAGGAAAGAAGACTGTGAGTTAGGGAGGGAATGCCCTGCCCCGTCTCCACTGTTTTGTATGAGTCACCCTGGCCTAGCTCCTTCAAGAAGACATTTGCTTTTTTGTCTCCTGGATCTTCTGTCAGTTTTCGTGCCCTTGCCCAAGATTGTTCCAGGAGCCTCTATGGGTGTGATGGACTGTGTTATTACTGGCTGATTTCTGGCCACTTGAGTACATGGGTTGGAGAGGAGAGGGATAAAGGTTATGAGGGTCACATGGAGAAATCATGTGTGTCTTTTCCCTTTCACCCTTATGTTGGACAGGGTGATGGAGTGAAATGGGACTCTTCTGCAAGCCTTCTCTTAGACCCAGGCTGGTCCTCTGAAACCAGGGTAGGAAGTGTATGTGTGTTTGGGGAAGCCAGAGTTTGAGGAGGATTGGATTAACCAGTGTTTCTGAGAAGAGCAAAGAGGGCTCCTTTTGATGAGAGTGAATTTGACAGGGAGCATGGTCCTTGTCTCCAAGTGATGCTGAAAGTTGAGGGTTGAACTTATCTCTTCCTTCTTGAAGCCCTAGGCTCTACCTTCAGCACTAATGCTCTGGTAGTGGTTCTTGCTGTGGTTATGTTCCAACGAAGGCCTCTGGGATAGGCTGTGAAAACATTTCACCAACTCTTACCTCTTTAAAGAGGGTAGGGCCTAGAGTTGAGACTTGCAATCTGTTCTCTGAAGTCAGCTGCCCCTTGGCATACCCTTGGAAGGGTAGCCCTCCTAGAGGAAGGCCGGCTGTGGGCAGGTGACAGGTTGGAGAAGCTGGAGGAAATCCTTAACACAGAGGAACCCTACTGCTCTGCTCCTTGAAAGAGGAAGGAGCTGACCTGATTGTTTCCAGAGAGAAGCTACAAGGCCCTAGAAAGAAGGGCTTTACCAAAGAGCAGTGATATAGCCCCTGACAAGGAGGGAGAGCGCTAGGGCTCTTCCCATACCGGCTTCCAGTCCCTGGTGTTGATCAATAAACATTTGCTGAATGAACACATCCTCTGCTTTTCTCTTGAGATTCAAAGCATACTCCAGACACCTAGACAAGTGCAGAAGGAAAATGAGGACCTTGAGCAGCTTCTCTGTTGTTTTTTGTTGTAATCTGTGGTATGATTAAGTTCAGGATCATGAACAGTGATGAATAGCCAACCCACCTGGTGCTTTAAGCCTCATCTTTTGTTTTTTTTTTTAAATAACATTTTATCGAGTTTTTGATGAAAGTTACACAACAAGTTAAGTTAGGTTCCCATTTGACAATTTCCATACAAATTGTTTCATGACATTAGTTATATTTATCACAGTGTGTCAACATTCTTTTTAATTGTGTTCAGTTTGTTCCTTTTCAGTACTCTAATTTCCCTGCTGCCTTGTCCTCTGATCTTTGCTTTTGAGTAATCGTTAACCTTTTGGTCGCATACTGACAGTATTTAAGTAGGGCACTGATCTTACAGGTAATATCCTTTATTTTGTGTGCCACTCTGCTATTCGCTAAAAGATGATCTCAGGGGATAGGTTCAGTTCTAGGTTTAAAGAGTGTTTCAGGGCGATAGTCTCAGTCCTCTGTTCTCTATTGTTCTAGTTTGTCTGTGAGCCTTGTCTTTAAAAGAAACCAGATCAAATGTAAGCATTATAGTCCCTTGACCCTGGGAATAGTGTGGTAAAGTTTAATTGCTTCTTGGAGGCCAAGAGTCAGAGGGTAGAGATGTGGCAAGGGAGATGAAGGTCTAAAGCACCAGCTCTCCAGACTCCTCTGGCTCCCCCTGTACCGCAATTTACTCATCTCCCAGACTCCTGCAAAAGTCCCCAAAAGAACTAGAGTTCTCTCCCAAACTTCTGCCTTCAGGAGTCTCCCACCCATCTCCTGTCCCTCTTAATATATGAGGCTTTCAGCCCTGTGGAGAAACAAACCCCTTATTAACTTCGTCTTTTCTGGAATCTTGCTGCTGACCTGTGGCTAGAGGGTTGGATTACTGGGGATGTTTAGAACCAGCTCAGGTCAGGTGTCTGTTCTGTGTGGCCTGATGAAGTGTCAGCTTGTGAGGAATGACAGGCTCCATGGCCTGTGAGTTCTGCAACAAGATGTACACAGGACTCCTCTCTGCTCAGCCTAAGGGTAAAGATCCACTGAGGCAGCGCTGACTCTTGAGTCCTCAGGTCTACGCTATCCACTCATCCTTCCTGGAAGCTGCTGCCTGCCACTGGGGTGGTGATGGGGAGTAGGGCAGTGCCTGTGGTTTCCCAGGAAATGAAGCAAGACAGTTGCGGTGCTGACCTGGGAGAGGCAAACGTGGGAGGGTGGTGCTGGTGTACCTGAGCCAGGGCCATGCAGGAAGGGTTATGCCTTGGGATGCCTATGCAGGGTCACGGACTCTAGTCCAGAAGGAATCACCTAAGTTGGGGCTGGAGCTAATAGAACTGTGGCCCTCAACTCTGCCTAACCCAGGACCGCAAGCCCTGAGCTAGGAGGTTTATACCTGAGTCCTTACAGAAACCCTCCAAGGTGAATGATATTCCCATTTTATAGATAATGAAACAGATCTGAGACATTAAATGGTTAACAGTCTGCCAGTGGAAAAGCTAGTATTTGAATCCACGGTTAGGTGCTTTCTTCGTTTTTGGGAGACTTGATTGGAAAGCTCCTTTGAGCTGGGGTGAAAAGCGGTGAGATCTGGAAAGCCTAGCTAGGGAGGACTACAGCCAGTAGCTTGAGTTACTTAGGGGAGTAACCAGATAGAGTTCCATTTTAGGAGCCCTAATGTGTCTGCTGACAGAAACTTAAGAGCAGAATATTTAAGTTTGGCTGTTCCCACAGTCCAAGTAACTTCTTTAGCTTCTACACACACCCTCCCTTTCCCATTGCCTCAGATTTGCTAAGTCTGGTTTGTTCCTGATGTTTTCTGGTGGTCCAGAAGAAGTTAAGAGAAAGCTCTCATTTTTAGAATGTCAGAGTTGGAAGAGTGGGGGCAGAATATAATTATCACTTCCATTGGCATAATTGTGTAGGATTTATAAAAATGGTTTCAAAGCACTTTTTCATAACCATTATTTCTTCTGATTCTTATAACCCTGGGGAGCAGATATATAGAGATTATACTCAATTAAGCGAACATTTATTGATGCCTAGGTTGCTATCAATCAGAATCGACTCGATGGCACCTAACAACAAAACAACAACTATACATAGGGCAGTGTTAAGTCCTACCTGATACAGAGATGAAGAATAAAATAACATAATCTCTCTACTCATGGAGCTTATATTTGAAATGAGGAAGATAGACACATACATGTCTTTTTAGCTTCAGTGTGGGATCTTAATAAATGTGTTCCAAATTGTTCATGACCCCTAGAGGGTTGGGTATGATGAGAGATGAGGTGGGGGCATGGAGCCTGGTTTTGGGATCTTTTTATAAAGGAGGAAGGTGAGAATGGTTGTTGGGATAAGCAATGAGCCATCCATGCAAGGAACCCTGATGGCACAATGGTTAAGTGCTCATCTGCTAACCAGAACGTTGGCAGTTTGTATCTACCCAGCAGCTCTGTGGGAGAAAGACATAGTTATCTGTTCCCATAAAGATTACAGCCTAGAAAACCCTATGGGGCAGTTCTACTCTGTCACTTGGGGCCACTGTGAATCAAACTGACTAGATGGCACCTAACAACAACCCTAGGTTATCTCAATCTGCTTTCTTCAGTCTACTGGCTGGAGTTCTATGAATCTCCTTAGAGATAGTTTGATATCCCCTCCCAGGGGACTGATATTGTCAGGGATCCTTAGTTCCCTGGTACAGATAGTTTAATTCAATTCATCCAGTCAAGATAACCCTGTAAATTTATGCTCCAAATACATAGCAGTAATACATAAAAAGATGAAATGCACTCCCCCCCACACAAAGATAAACATCCTTGTGGAGAGAAATGAAACAGGAACACAAAGAGGAAAGCAGGGTGAAGCTGTGCAATGCAGTGAATTACTTAATATGGCCCTTTCTTCTAGCCATAGTCTTTGTGACTCCCACATAGTGATTGGGTGGGACTATGCAAATAAGATGTGTGGAACTGTGATAGTTAAGGTTATGTGTCAGCACTGCTGGGCCATGATTTTTAGTGGTTTGGAGTTATGTAATGATATAATTTGGCAGTTAGGTAATGGTATAGCCATCCTCCATTTTGTGATCTGATATAATCATCCTCCATTTTGTGATGTGTTATAAATCCTAGCCTCTGTGCCTATGGTTATGGTCCCACTTAGGAGTGAGTTGTCCACTATGTTAATGAGGCAGGATTAGGGTCAGATATATCTTGAGTCACCACCTTACTAGAGGGTGTGACTCAAGTCACCACCCTTACCACCCTTATTCAAGTCATGCCCTTACTTGAGTCACACCTTTTATCTTATAAGAGATAAAAGGAGAGAGAAGCAAGCTGGTGGAGACACACTACCACCAAGAAGAAGAGCTAGGAGTGGAGCATGTCCTTTGGACCCAGAAGCTCTGCGCTGAGAACCTCCTCCACCCAGGAGACAGAGGAACTAATGTGGGAGATGGCAAGAGATGGCAAGAAGCAGTGGCAGAGAAACAGTGGCAGCAAAGGCAGCAGAACCAGTAGGCTTGCCGACCCATGGAGCAAGGAAGCCGAATGCCTTCTGGCTGAGGCTTACTGGCAGAGTAGGGTGCCCCCAGGTACTTCTTGGTGGAGCTAAAGGCCTTTGTAACACTTGCCCAAGCAGGGCAGAGACTAGGCCGAGGGCCGAGGGGCCAGGGGCTAGAGAGAGGCCTGCCTGCAGGCCTGGCTGAAAAGAGGCTGTACTGATTGAAGAACTGTATGCTGAATCCTTCCTGACCCTGAAGTATAACCTATTACTTCCCTAATAAACCCCATAACAGTGAGTATGCTCTGTGAGTTTTGTATGTCCATTGCAATGAATCATTGAACCCAGCAGAGAAGTAGAGAGTGCCGTGGGAGGAATGGCTGGTGTCAGAATTGGTAAAAAGGTTGGGGAGAGGAGGTATGTCTGATCTCTGTCTCATAGGAATCAGCCTTGGACTCTTGATCTTGATTCTCCTTCCCCCTTGTGAAGTTAGAGGTCTGATGCCCCTGCCACCCCATTTTTATAATCTTCAGGCCTGCTGGTTCCTGAGTCTGGAAGCAGGCAGAAGAGCTGGAAATTTGGGATAACAAGGGTATAAAGTGCTCCACATAGAGCATGAAGTTGGAGCAAGCATATTGCTTGAAATTAGGAGCTGGAAAGGGGTTCTTGAAAACAGGCTGAAACACGTTGCTACCAACTATTCCCTTGGGCTGTGGCTTATAATGGTGCTTACTTAGGCCTTACAACTTACACCTAAGCTGAGCTGCTTAGAGAAGACTTGGTTCTAGACTGGGGAAGCCAAGGAACATGGGTGAGACAACTGTGCAAACCCCTAGATAGGGAGCGAAAAGTAACATTTCTAGTAATAAACAAGAGATAAGTGTATGGGAAAAATCAAATCCCACCTTTCTCTTAAGTACACCGTAAGGATTAAGCAAATCAATTCAATTCTGTTCTGCTTTTGTTCTGCCAACAGCTGCACATGCAGTACTTCTTCCTCTGACCCTAACTACCTGGAGCTAGGTCAGGTCTCATAAGTTAAAATACACAGTCCTCCAGGCTGCCAGCTCTATCCACGACCTCAGATGCTGGCCGAAAGTCTGGGAGTCCCAGTGATACCCTTATTTCTGACCTGCTAGCTACAAATTTGAGGTTTTCCCACTACTTCAGGATGCCAGCTGCAAGTTCAGGGTCCCTCAGTGTCCCTCACTTCTGACCTGCTGGCTACAAATTTGGGGGTTCCTGCTATCCCCTCAGGATACCAGCGCCCTCACTTCTGACATGTTAGCTTCTGTTACTCCCTTGGGTTTGATAATTTGCTGGAACGATTAACAGAACTTACGGAAAATGCTCAACTTACGATTCCAGTTTTATTACAGCAAAAAGGATACAAATGCAAAGGGCAGGTCTGGGAGGGTTCTAGCTCCACTCTGAAGCTTCTATGTCTCAAAAAGGGATACACTACCCTCCCGTGTGCATTTATATCTTTCACCAACCAGGAAGCCCATGAAGCTTTTGTGTCCAGAGCCTTTGTTCAGGTTCCTTATGTAGTCATGATTGATTGAATCAGCCCACCTCCTTGAGGTCAATGGATAGCATATAAAGTGGTGATCTTTCTGGCCTGGCCAGCCCCCGTCTGAGTCACCTCATCAGGTGTGGTCTGAAGGCCTGTAGATAACAACAACAACAAAAAAACCCATTGCCGTTGAGTTAATTCCAACTCATAGCAACCCTATAGGACAGAGTGGACCTGCCCTATAGAGTTTCCGAGGAATACCTGGTGGATTTGAACTGCCGACCTTTTGGTTAGCAGCCGTAGCTCTTAACCACTATGCCACCAGGGTTTCCTGTAGATAACAAAGGCACCTCAGTTACTCAGGAAATTCCAAGGACTTAGTTATTCCTCAGGCAGGGCTTCAAACTAGTTTTTCCCGGTCAATCATGGCCGAGGAAGCGAAACTGGAACAAACCCAAATTTTTTAAATTTGGTTGAATCAGAATGATAACCGGAACAGGAAAAATTAAGTGTTGAAGCCCTGCTGGAAACTTAATCTCCCTTTTAGAAAACAAGAGCAGCATACAAGTTGCATAGAAATAGACACCTAGACTTTTTTTTAAACTATAATATTTTTTATTGAGTTTTTGGTGAAAATTTACACAGCAAGTTAGGTTCCCATTGTCTTGCCCATCAGATTTTCAGCAGAGTCAGAAACAGCAGTGCCCCACTCAAAGATGGAGGCCGACCGCACTGCTTTGAATGTGTGTCACTCTCCACAATCCTGCCAATAATTCAGTCTCATGCATTGGGCTCCTGAAAGGGCTCACTATGCCTCTTCTGAGTCTCCCGTTCCAGGATTTTGACTCATAATTTTTCCTGTTCCGGTTATCATTCTGGATTATCCAAATTTTACAACCACAGGTCTGTTCTGGTTTCACTTAGTGGGTCATGACTGAACCAGGAAGAATTGGTTCAAAGCCCTGCCCTCAGGAACCTAGAACAAAGACCAAATTACTTTAGGTAAAGTTAATGTAAACTCCACAATAAGCTTACACAGTAAAGTTCAAAAACACACAAGCTAAACTAATGTGAAAAATAATAAGATCAAAAAGAATTTACCCTACAAGAAATGAAAATAGCAGAGTAATTGGAAAATGTCTTTAATATAAATAGGTTTAGTATCCTCAAAGACATAAGGAAACACTAAATCCATTAAAGAAAAGAAGGGGAAGTTATGAAAGAAAAAACATGTGAATATGAAAACATGCCTATTAAAAATTCTAGAAATGAAAATCGTGTCATTAGAATTTGAAATTCAATAGTTGACTCTAGCCTGGATAGAGAATTCATGAACTGGAAGATAGTACTGAGGAATTCATCTAGAATGCTGTATAGATATGGAGGACAGATTGAAAGACTTCAGCATGTGTCTAGGAATTCCAGATATGAACAGAGGAAATAGCAGAGAAATAATACTTGAAGCAGTAATGGCTGAGCATTTCAGAATTGAAGAAACAGCATGAACACCAAACAGAATAAACAAATAGACACCTAGACTTTTTTTTTTTTTTTTTAAATAATGTTGTATTGAGTTTTTGGTGAAAGTTTACACAGCAAGTTAGGCTTCCATTTGAATTTCCATACAAACTGTTCCCTGACATTGTTACATTTATCACAATGTGTCAGCATTCTCTTTAATTGTCTTCAGTTTGTTCCCTTTCCAGTACTATAGTTTCCTTGCTCCCTTATCTTCTCATCTTTCCTTTTGAGTAATTGTTGACCTTTTGGTCTCATACTAATGGTTTTGAAGTAGGGCACTGATCTTATCCCTAATATCCTTTATTTTGTGTGCCACTTTTCTATTTCACCAAAAGGTGATCTCAGTGGATAGGCTCAGTTCTAGGTTTAAGGAGTGTCTCATAGCCATAGTCTCAGGGAGTCCTCTGTTCTCTACCCTTCCAGTTTGTTTTTTTTTTTTTAAATAAGAATTTGCATTCTCCATATTTTTGTCCCATTCTATCTGGAACTAACTATTATGACCCTGGTCAGAACAGTCAGTGGTGGTAGCTGGGCACCACCTAGTTCTTCTGGTCTCAGGGTAGATGAGGCTGTTGCTCGTGTAGAATTGTTTCTTCTCTATGCTTTTGATTGATTACCTTCTTACTGTTTTGCTTCTGGCGAGTAGAGACCTGTGATTGTGTATTAGATGGCTGCTGTCAAGCTTTTAAGACCCCAGACACTACTCACTTCACTAGGATGCAGATCATGTTTTTTATGAACATAGTTTCTGTTTTTGTTTTTGTTATGAACAGTGTTATACCAGGAAACTCTGGTGGCGTAGTGGTTAAGAGCCCCAGCTGCTAACCAAAAGGTCAGCAGTTCGAATCCACCAGGTGCTCCTTGGAAACCCTATGAGGCAGTTCTACTCTATCCTATAGGGTCACTATGAGTCGGAATTGACTCGACGGCAACGGTTTTGTTTTTTTGGTTTGATGTTATGCCAGTTGACTGAGTTGTCTCCTGAGACTGTGAACCTAAGCCTTCAAACCCAGAAAACCAATGTTGGAAGGTATTTAGTTATGCTTGAGGAGTATCTTGTGTCTTCTGTGAATATATGTGCCTGCACCCACATATTTGTACGTGTTCTTGTGGATAACTTCTATCTGTTCTCACCTATTTACACATCTGTACCTGACTCTATACTAATTTGTCTATACTCATCCATATGTGTTCAGACGCTCAATTTTACTTTGGTTGTGCAGTGTTCACTACATCCACATTTGGTGCTACTTTTCCCATCACAAAAAATAACTAGTCTCTACTGCATAAAGTGTACTTTCCCCACCCCACCTGTCTCCCTGGTAACCACCAGTGAACTTTGGTCTCTCTATATTTATCTATCTTGTCTTCTTATAAAAGAGAGATCATACAATATTTGTCCCTATATGCTTGACTTATTTTATTTAGCATTATGCCCTCCAGGTCATCCGTGTTACAGTATGTTTCATGGGCTAGTCATTGTTCTTTATGGTTGCGTAGTATTCCATTGTATGTATATATCATAGTTTGCTCATCCATTCTTTTGTTGATAGACACTTCAGTTGTTTCCATTTATTTGCTATTGTGAATAAAACAGCAGTGAACATAGGTGTGCATATGTCTGTTTGTGTCGTTATTTTTTAGGTCTCTAGGGTATATACCTAGGAGTGGGATTGTTGGTAAGGTAGTTCTATTTCAAGTTTTTTTAAGAAAGCACCGTATCGTTTTCCATAGTGGTTGTACCATTTTACAGGCCCACCAGCAACAAATAAGGGTTCCAATCTCCCCACATCCTGGACAACATTTGTTGCTATCTATTTTTTTTTTTTTAATCAGTGCCATTTTAGCTGGGGTAAGATGGTATCTCATTGTAGTTTTCATTTGCATCTCTCTAATGGCTAATGATTGTGAACATCTTTTCGTATGCTTGTTGGCTGCTTGGATGTCCTCTCTGGCGGGTGGTTCTGTTCATGTCATTTGCCCATTTTGTGACTAGGTTGTTTGTCTTTTTGTTGTTGAGTTGATGCAGTTTTCTATAGATTTTAGAGATTAGATCCTTATCAGATAAGTCATTTCCAAAAAGTTTTTTCCCAGCCTGTAGGTTGTCTATTTACTTTTTTAACAGTCTTTTATGAGCCTAAGGTTTTAATTTTTATATGGTCCCATTTATCTATTTTCTTCTATTTGTGCATTTGTTTTAATGTTTGTTGTCCTATTTTTACAAAAGATTAGGTCTCATAGTTTTCTTCCTATATTGTCTTTTAGGAATTTTATTGCTTTAGGTTTAACATTTAGGTCTTTGATGCATTTTGAGTTAGTTTTTGTGTATGCTGTGAGGTATGGGTCCTGTTTCATTTTTCTGTAGGTGGATATCCAGTTTTGCCAGAACCATTTATTAAAGAGACTGCTTCTGCCCCACTGAGTGGCTTTTGACCCCTTGTTGAAAATTAGTTGTCCATAGATGGCTGGGTTTAATTCTGAGTTCTCAATTCCATTCCAGTGTTCTGTGTGTCTGTCATTGAACTAATACCAGGCTGTTTTGATTACAGTGACTGTATAGTATGTTTTCATATTGGGAAGTGTGAGGCCTCCTGCTTTGTTCTTTTTCTTCAATATTGCTTTGACTATTTGGGATTTCTTTCCTTTCCATACGAAGTTGGTGACCCCTAGACATTTTACAGTGAAACTGTAGACTAGAATAAAGAGAAAATGCTGAAAACTACCAGAGGAAAAAAGAATTCAAAGAAATGACAATTAGACTGACAGACAACATCTCATCAGTGTTAGATGCCAGAAGATATTAGAGCACTGTTTTAGGGAGAAGTGAGCCCTGGTGGTTCAGTGGTTAAGCATATGGCTGCTAACTGAAAGGTCAGCAGTTTAATCCACCAGCTGCTCCACAGGAGAAAGATGTGAAAGTCTCCTTCTGTAAAGATTACAGCCTTGGAAACCCTGTGGGGCAGTTCTACTGTGTCCTATAGTCAGAATTGACTTGATGGAAAGGGGATTGGGTTTTTTTTTTGTTGTTGTTGTTGCTTTATCTTAGTGAAACTACTTGTTAACCTAGAATTCCTATATCCAGCTGTCATTCATGAGTGAGGTGAAAAAAAAATATTTCTGGACACACTAGTTTTACCACCTATAAACAAACAAACAAACTTGTTGCTGTCCAGTGGATTCCTATTCATAATGACCCTATAAGATAGAGTAGAACTTCGCCACAGGGTCTCCAAGGCTGTAATCTTCATGGAAGCAGACTGCCACATCTTTTTCCGTGGTACTGGCTGTCGGGTTCAGACCATCAACCTTTTGGTTAGCAGCTGAGCACTTAAGCACTGCACCACCAGAGCTCCTTTTTAATCACCTATAGACCCTTGCTAAAAGAACTACTTAAGGTATACTTCGGTAAGAAGGAAAGTAAACCTAGACGTAAGGAGTCAACAGTGAGCACAGGAATTAATATGTTGGTAAGTTTTAACTATCAACAGTATATCAGGATGCTTTCTGTTGCAAGTAACAGAATAACCTACAGTGACTTAAACTATTAAAAAAAGTATATTTAATTAGTCCATAATGAGAAGTCTAGAGGTAAGATAGGGAGTTCCAGGCTTGGGGCAGTGGTCCAGTAATGACACTAAGGATGCTGGATCATTCCATCTTTCTGCTGTGCCATCCTACTGGTGTAAGACATCCCTCCCCACAGTTTTGAGATGACGCTGCAGCTCCAAACGATGTATCAACACCCTATAGCTTCCCAATCAGGAAGGCAGGGAGATGCTAGAGAAAGGAAGCTTTCTCCTCATCTGCCGCTTTTTCAAGGAGGACAGTCTTTCCAAGAAAGCCCCAGTGGACATCCCTTTATGTCTCATTGGCCCAAACTGATCCATCCTTAGGTGAATTCCTAATGAAAGGGAACAGACTTGCTGGGGGCAAGGAAGGACGAGGGGCTCTTGGTAAGCAACCAACAGTGTCTGCCACAGATGGCAAAACACATTAACAAAAAAACAGTATCTGATTTGTTTTTTTAATTAAAAAAAAATAGAAACTATAACTGTGGACCACATTATCAAGGAAGAGTAAAGTAGGGAATTTCATCATTAAATTTCACCAAGGTTCTGCCTTGTTTAAGAGAAGAGCGCTACTGAAAAACTGTAGACTTTGTTAGAAAAATATCTGTATGCTAACAACTTAAGATAACCACTAAAGGAAGAGGAATTTAATTTCCAAACCAGGATGGAAAAGAAGGGGTGGACATGGGAATAATGTGTCAATCCAACAGAAGTCAGGAAAAGAGAAAAAAACTAAAAAAAAAAAAAAAAAAAAAGAATAAGAAACACAGAATAAGTAACACAAGTCCAAATATGTAAGTGTAGTGGATTAAACTCACATATTAGAAAACCACCAGACTATCAGACTGAATAAAAAGCAAATAAGAAGTGGTCTGGAGCATGGAGAAATCTGGGCAGCTGGAAACAGGGACTCTTAAAAGGAGCCACTTTGTATTCTTTCCCCATCTTTTTCCCTCTCTCCCCAACTGTTTCTCTCTGGCCTGCCTGCCTAGCTATTGAGATAACTTTGTTTTTCTATACTTTGCTTCCTGCCCTAGTGTTAATATGTATTTAAAAAAATTCCTGGACTTCCTTCCCCCACAAGACACAAACCACCCTGGGGCTCCCTCCTGAGGGAGCAGGTGCAGTGTAGAACTGGCCTGGGCAGAGCAGGCAGTTGATCTAAAGGAATCCTAGATCCCACTTTTCCCCCTGCTCCGCTCCTTTCCCCTGCCCTGGAACCCAGAATTGCTCCACTAAGAGGCTCTTCCTTCAGGTGCAACACTGGTCCTCTTGTAATGGAGACAAATGGTTTATTTCTCTAGGACTTTACACTGAAAGCCGTAGTTATGATCATTAGTTTGAAGACTTTTGTCAGGTCTTGTCTTGTGATATTTCCTGGCTCTGGGCAGCATCAGAGATAGGAGAAATGAGATTTCAGACTGGATGATCAAGCCATGGCTCGGTGTGTTGCAGGAAGGCAGGGGCTGGAGAGTAGGAGGCCGCCTGAAGGTTGTAACTGGGTAGTAGGGAGGACGTGAGCTACTAGGGTAGCTGTGAGGGGTCTGAGCCAGAGGCTGGTGCCAAAATGTTGCAATGCATATGATGTCAGTGAGGCCAGCATTCTGTGGGGAAATGGCTAAATCTCACACATGGCAAGGACATGCCTCCCTGGGTTTGTGTTGTGTGTGTGTGTGGTGTTGTGTGCCTGTGTAAGGAAGGGGCTGTCAGGCCTCTTCCTCAACATAGTTACTGGCTCCACTGGGCACCTTCTGCCATGGTTGGCTCTTGCCACACCCAGGAGGCAGGGAGTTTGCTGGGTCACTAGGTTGGCAGAGATCTGGGCAAATGGGAACCCTTCAGTGGTTGTACCCCTCTTAATGTGGAAAAGCTGCTTTGGAAGGCGATGGGTGGCTGTGGAAGGAGCACTGTACTTGGAGCCATCAGACCTGGAGTGACATTAAAGCATTCTTATTTACCAGCTGGCTGGCCTTGTTCACTTGGTCTGGGGACTTCTGTGAACACCATATGAGACATTGTACCCAAAGATACTCTGAAATTCATAAAGCATCATGTAATTTGAGTAATCACAATCTGTGGTTGACACCTTTAGAAGGAGCCTCTGAGACATACCCTCAGGCTTTGTGAGTGGTAGGCAGAGGGTGCTCTATCAGAGTTGTGGGCCAGGTGCTTTTACCATTCTCTCCACCACTTCCAGGGGCAAGCAGTTCCCATCCCCCCATCCCAAGCCCAGCTCAGGGCCTTATTTTAATGTTTCTTTTCTCTGCCTGCCAAGAAGATTGTGTCCAGCTTTGCTGGTCTGAGCCTGCTGTCCTGTGCTTCATTAGGTTAATTTGGCAGCTCATCTCCTGGAAACTGACCGGAGGATGGCTCTAAAGCCACCACAGCCTCCAAAGCACAGCCTCCGCCCCCCTACTGTTCTCTTTGGGGGCACTTTGCTCCTCAACCCATTGCTCCTGCTTTTCCTTTCCTTTACTGGAGCTAGCTTGAGCATCTTCTGAGCTTCCATGGTTCCTTGTCCTGGGCACAGTTGCTCAAGTGTGTACCCCCTGGTTGGTGGAAGGCTCTGGGGAAGGGAGAGGACCCTATCTACTCTTACAGGCCCTTGCTAGTGCTGACCTTTTGGATCTCTGTTTGGCATCATCATCTTGAGAGTGGCCAGCCATTCAGGGGATGTTTATTGTTAAATGGTCTCGCCAAATTTGTGACCACAAACCTCTTATAAGATCATTACGTTGCCTTACCACCCTTCTACATTTCCCTAGTTACCCCTCTTCTCTCTTAGAGGACTATTTCACATCTCATCTCTCTGTGAATCTCCAACCCCAGCAATAACCTCGTTTTCCTACCACTGACTGATTAACCCCGCTGAGTCTGTGGCCCTGTGCTCTGCTTTCTTCCTGTTACCACACACACCCGCTCCACTTATGCGCTGGCCCTCATTTCCTCTTGTTACTCAAGGATTTTGCACCTCAATGATACTCTCTTCCCTGCATCATTAACTTCTCCCTCTCTATTAAATCATTCCCCTCAGTATGCAAGCATTCTGTAACGTCTCCCAGCTTAACCCTCCATTCTCCTTCCTTATAACCTACTCCCTCTTTTGAGCACCTTTATTCACGTACCATACAGTTCACCATTTAAAGTGTGTAATTCAGTTTTTAGAATATTCGTATGGTTGTGCAACATCACTACAATCTAAGTTTAGAACATTTCCTTACTCCAGAAAGAAACTTAATGTCCATGAGCAGTAGCTTCCCATTTTTCCCTACCCTCTACCCCCTCCCCAGGCCCTAATCAGTAACCAGTTGCCAATGAGTTGATTCCGACTCATGGCAACCCCCTGTGTCAGTAGAACTGTGCTCCATAGGGTTTTCGGTGGCTGATTTTTTGGAAGTAGATTGCCCGGCCTTTCTTCTGAGGCATTTCTGGATGTGACCTTAGGCAAGTCCCTTCACGTCTCTGAGCATCATTTTTTCACCCAGAATATTGCCCTTCTTACTGAAACGTGCTAGTTCTGTTCACTGGTGGCTTTGTGGTTTGGCTTGGCCCCAGGAAGCTGAGCTTTCAGGATGGAGAGGGCAGCTGGTTCCTTAAACATGGAGGCCTGAGGGATTTTCTCTGCAGCTGTTCGCTGCAGCCAGAGGACTCTGGATGGGTTGGCCCAGCTGGAGCTTTCAACAATGAGGTGGGTGGATAGGGCTGTAAGGCCCATGGGCCAGGTCAGAACTGGAGCAAGCCAGATTTGGAGACGAGATGTGGGAGAGGATAGACAGCCAGGTTTGAGTGATTCCTGCTGCAAGGAGCCATGGCTCCTATGTCGGCTTTGTCCCTGACTCTTACTCTGGCTCCTTTGCATGTGGTGTGGCTTTAAGTTTCTTTCCTTAGGGCTAGTACCTAAACCACCCACCATAGGTGGCCACTTGTCCCAGCTCTTGCCCTGTACGGCAGCATAGGAGCCTCAAGCTGGGTGCTACCAGGGACCCTGGGGTTCCTGTAGTTGCTAATATAGAGAAGAAGGCAACTGAGGCCCAGGCGGGTGGGTAGTGGTGTTGAACCCAACAACCCGGGCCTCCTGGCGTAGATTTTCTCCCTGAACCAGAGCTGGAGCACTCTTAGTGGCTCACTGAGCTGACCCAGAAGTACCTCATCTGTAATCCACAACCCAGAGAGATGAGGAGCAAAATCACGGGGACTGGGCCCAGCTTTCCCTTCTCACTGTGAGGGGCCTCACACAGGCACTTAAGAGGAGATGGAGACTACTGTGCCAGGGCAAAGGAGTCAGTACTCGCAGTCCCCTGGGATCTTCTCTTGGCCATTTTCTTTAGGTCTCACCTGAAATTAATTACATACAGCCTGACTAGGAACCTTCTAAATCTGATTCTTTCAGTCGTTTGCTATGTGGCTCTGGGGAGTCACTTTACCTTCTTGTTTACCTACTGGCTAATCAGTGAGGATGCAGAGCTCATCTCATCCTCTGGGGCCTGGGAATTGCAGAGAGCGATACTGTCTGTGGATACTTAAAGAGGGAGAACGCTTTTTTTTGTCCACCCTTTGGTTAAGTGGGCATCTCTTCTCCCGCTAGCTGTGTCCTCTCTGAGATTTGGAGGTGGGGATGGGGGAGAGCAGGTGTGCATGTGTGATTTATCTGCACATTATTTTTCCTCTCTGCAGTTTCAGGGTCATGCTGTGGCAGCCCAGCAGCACCTGACAAGTGAGGCGAAGCCTGCCAGGGGATTACTGCTAGCACGAGCTAACAGCTAACGGCAGGACAGGCCGGCCTCAGGGGAGTGGGGATGGGCGGAGGAGTGGCTGAGCCTGGGCCAGCAGCACCAGGAAGGAGGCTGCAACACTGGCTGGGAGCCCTGCACATACTCGGCTGACCCAGATGGCGTTTGAAGCAGCACCTCATTGAGCAGCAGCTGTTTCCAAGCCCCAGAGGGTCCCACAGCAGGAATAGGAGCTCTACAACCCCCTACACGACTGGAATTGGGGCCATGACCACTGGGACAAAGGGGCTGGCACCTGTGATGGAACGAAGTTGGGCAGAACCTAATGCAAGGAGGATCTTTGTCTCTGCAGCAGAGTGTTCTGATACCTACTGAGCTTCCTGGCTTTCTTCTCTCAGGGTTGGGGCCTGGTTTCCTTCCCTTGGCAGAGGGATTGGGCCAGAAGGGCCACAGTGGGCAAGACAATTACATGGAATCTAGGCCCCTTGAAGCCCATGTGCTCTCTGTCATGATTGAGGTTCTAGGACTTCCCTACTGCAGAGGACGAGGGGTTGCCTCGGTGTCTGCTCATGAGCCACAAGGACCCCGACTGCTCCAGACTGTACTGTTTCAAGCTGCCAAAGAGGGGTGCTCTCAGAGCTGGCAGTCGGCAACCTCAAGGGACTAGAAGGCTGGAATGGACTGACCCCCCCCTTGCTGGGGTGGTGGGCAAGGCAGTGCCTCTGTGGCCCAGCTAGTGACAGGGAGACCTGATGAAGCCATAGCAGGGACGTGAGCGGCTCAGGGTACCAGGTGTCAGAGACAGGGGAGTCGCCCTTGCTGACCTTTCTTTCTCCTTATGCTAAGGGAAAAGTGGTGTGGGACCTCTCCCGCTGTCCCCTGCCACGGCACGTGCCCCTATGCCCTTTGCATGTGGTGCCAGAATAGGTAGGCTACACCGTGGCTGGTCCCTCAGTTGGCTGGAAAAGGAGTGGCCACAGTGACCCCCTCCTGCCTGCCAGGCTGGTGGTCCAGCCCCTCGCCACTCCACACCATGAAGTGCTCGCTGAGGGTCTGGTTCCTCTCCATGGCCTTCCTGCTGGTGTTCATCATGTCACTGCTCTTCACCTACTCGCACCACAGCACAGCCACCCTACCATACATGGACACAGAGGCCCTGGATGGCACCCACCGGGTGAAGCTTGTGCCCGGCTATGCTGGCCTGCAGCACCTCAGCAAGGAGGGGCTTGTGGGCAAGAGCTGTGCGTGCCACCGCTGCATGGGTGATACTGGGACCTCCAACTGGTTTGACAGCCACTTCGACAGCAGCATCTCCCCAGTCTGGACCAGAGACAACATGGATCTGCCCCCAGATGTGCAGAGGTGGTGGATGGTGAGAACTGTTGGCCCTCCTACCACTCCTTTGCAGCCCCCTCTCCAGGGATCTGTCCCTGCCTGCTTTGGAGCCACTCCCAGAGCCCCTTTTGGGTTTGTGCTGTCTGCCTTGTGGCCTCCAGAGCCTTGACAAGGCTGAGGCCTATTTGACGAAGGCCATGGACTAGGATGACAGATAATTATTAAAGGGAAGAGCTGAGCTTTGGCCTGCAAGGGGAGAGAACTAATATCTTCTAGTGTCTGTAGGGACCAAGCGTGGCATAGACCAGAAATGCTACTGGGCCAGGCAGGTGACATAGACAAGCGAAGCAGGTCGTGAGTGAGAAGGTAGCAAGCAGTGAGGACCATGGGAGGGTAGAGACCTGCCCTTTATAAAGGGGGCGGCTCCTTAGCTCCAGCTGATTGTTGCCATGCAAGAATGTAATCCATTGCTGCTGGATCTTCTGACCTTTTAAGAGAAACTGGAAATCCAGATTTTCTTGCTAAAATACCCTAATTTATAAAAGTTGGCTCAAAGCAGTTTTAAACACCATGTATGCTACCCACTTGGCTCTTTACAATTACTTGAAAGGATTTTCTTCAGGTCCTGATATGGAAGCCTTGTAACCTGGGAGCAAAGGAAGGTGAAAGGGGCGGGTGAAGGGGGCGAGTGTGCCCAAGCCTGTACATGCTGGTCCTCCCCGTCCTGGGTCCTGCTGCCTTTCTGCAGTTTTTAATCCCTTCACCTTGCCTTCTTTCTGGAGTGTCCCCGCAAGGTTCTGTCCGAGCCATCGGATTATCACATGGGTTGAGGGCGGAGCAGCATCAGTATTTATCCCTGAGGCTAGTGGGCCTTTGGCTCCCAACATTCCCTACTAGGGGACTTGGGAGACAGCTTATGGTCCCTTGGGTTTTCTAGCTGGGAAGTGTAGAGAATGGTGATATCCCTTTTTTCTCACATTCAGGGATGCTGTAAGGATGAAGACCTGTTATCAGGCTTATCAGAGCAACTCCACATAACCTGCTTTCCAGCCCTGACTGCTAGAGTCCCTAAGGACTGGGAAGTCCACAGAGCAGAGGTCTTGGGGAGCCCCGCAGTCCTTTCCCATGGCAGCCTGAGCCCTTTAAGGGTCCCGTTGTTCATAGTCAAAGCCCTCATTTCATGGGGGAAATCAAGGTTCAGAGGGCTCCTAGCCTTGCCCAAGGTCATAGGTCTCAATGGTGGCCAAGTAGGGCCAGACAGGACTTGGGCTGGGGTGGATGCCTCCTGCCCATGGGAATGCAGCAGCTGATTCAGAACCAAGCGTGTCCCTGGGCAGAGACTCAATAGAACCCCACTTCTCCCCTTCTCTCCCTACCATCCCGTCTCCCCCCCTCCCCACACCCATTACCATGAATTTAGGAATTCTTATCTTGGAACCAGGCTCCCTCTCCGGACTGAGTTTAGATTCCAGTTTCACTGGTGGTAGTGGGTGGTGGGAGTGCAGGGGACCAGTCTGATTCTAAAAGAATTTATATGCCTCCCTGCCCTTCCCTGAGGACTCCGAGAGTGGCTCCAGGTACTAATATTGCTTGCCCTGTGCTGGAATGCTGAGTTCTAGGGGCGCCCCCTGTAGGATGATTGGGAGGAAGCCCCTGCTGCCCCACAGGGCTTTGCACATGAACTGCACCTCAAAATTAACTCTCTGAGTGACTCAGAGCTGCCCGAGAGGCCAGCAGAGCAGGGGCCTCTGCATACATGTCAATCCCAGGAGGTTTCTCTGCTTCGTGCCTCAGGTCTGCAGGTCCCTCGAGCATGGGAAGATACCATCTCGATCCTCAGACCCCGCAGTGCACCCCAGAGGCTTGAGAGCTATCAAGGAGCTAGGTCTCCTAACAGTGAGCCTTGGGAGACTTTGCTGTTGTTGAGAGAGAATCCCGCTCCCTGACAGCCCTGGATCAGGAGGCCTGTGTGGCTTAGACGCTGGAGGGTGAGGGCAGGGTGGGGGAGGCAGGTGTCTTTCCCTGCTCACACCCTATCTTTCCTCACCTCTCCCTTCCCCTCCACAGATGCTGCAGCCTCAGTTCAAGTCACACAACACCAATGAGGTGCTGGAGAAGCTGTTCCAGATAGTACCGGGCGAGAACCCCTACCGTTTCCGGGACCCCCACCAGTGTCGGCGCTGTGCCGTGGTGGGAAACTCGGGTAACCTGCGGGGCTCTGGCTATGGGCAGGATGTGGACGGGCACAACTTCATCATGAGGTGAGCCCTGGGGAGCCCGAGGGTGGGCTCAGGACCAGCCTCCTGGAGGGGCACTAGCTTCCTTTGGCCGTGCCTGGTAGCGCAGGAGCTGCTAGCTGCTGGGGTATGTTGTGGGACCTAACACTGTTTGGGCGACCTGTGCTCCTCTCAGAGCCTTCTGCAACAGGCTCACGTCTCTCCTTTGACTGCTTGGGGTGGATGAAGCAGCAGAATTCCAATTCTAGACTTTGTTTGAGGCCTGCGTTCAGTTTCCAAGGTTCTGAATTCCTCTGAAAAAGAGCTGAAATAGACTCCTGGCTGATGATTGGTGAAAACTCCCACCAGAGGCCCTTCCTACCAGCCCACACCCTCAGTTGGGCCAGGAGTGAGGATTCCAAACCAAACTGAATGTCTTGCTCCATAGCAACAGGTGATTCTTCTGGCTGCCTCATGAAAGGCCGGTGGCCTGGGCAGAAGACGGAGCTGTCCAGTGCTTTGTCTAGTCTGCTGCTCCTTACCTGCATCTCACGGCGTTTAGATTACGGGGGCTCTGCCTATTAGTCATTCATTCAACAGATGTGTGCCCCGCTTTGAGGCAGGGGGCAGGGCGTTCATTCTAGGCAAAGGTACAGAGCAAGGAAGGCCTGGACGTGAGCAGGGAATAGCAGGTAGATGTGACCAGAACATGAGTTGCTCATTCTGCTCCTGAACCTATGACATTTCTGACTTCCTGCCTACCGTTGGCTGGAGACAGAAATGCTACAGCAGGATCCTTCCACCTCACTCCTTTGGTGGAGGAAGAGCCTTAAGAATAAAGATACTGAATATGCCCAGTTTTCACTAAGCATCTCTTAGGATGAGCACTGCAGAAAGGCCAGGTTTCCCAGGAGGCAGGAGGAAGGGCTTTGTCTTAGGAACTGTTGCTGTCTCCATAGCAACACCAAGACAGCAATGTGTCTCTGAGGCTTTTACATTCCTTGCAAAACCTTTCTTAGGTTGGGAAATGGTATGTGTGTGGGGGTGTGTGTGGACGGAGAGGAGCATACTAGGCCCCATCCAGGACTTCAGAGCCACCTGAGATTGTTCCCATCTTCCAACTGCTGGTACCCAGAAGGCGAGAGAGGCAAGGTGGGAGCTGGAGAGAGGCATCTCTCCACCCACAGTTGGTGGCTGAGATTGGGGAATGAGGCTTCCATGGCTCCAGTGCAGAAGTGTCTATGGAAAATAGCATCTATGGCAATTAGTTTTAAATTGCTGAATTCCTCACAACTGGTGAGGAAACTGCAGTGGCCAGTGGAAACTGCTCATTAGTGCCCCTCCTCCAGCAGTGGCCAGGGCAAGCACCCTACCTGCCATATCCTAGTTAAACCTCTCTTCCACTGCAGCCCCTGGGGCACCTGGGAAGCCAAGGAAAATGTGATTCTCCAGTGCCTGAAACTCCTGCCTGCCTCTCCCCACCCTGGCCCGCCACCTGCACTAAGTGGGAGCTTTCATTATGGTCTTTAGCCATGGCTGGGAAGTTCCATGGTTAGAAGCACTGCAGACCCGAAAGCCATGGCTGCTTTGGACAGCTGAGTGTAACCTGGCCAGGCCAGACTGCCAAAAGGAATCCATAGATGCTCCCTCGCAGGGACTAAGCTAAGAGATGTGGTGTTGGAGTGGACCCCAGAATAGCTTTCTGGAAGTCATTTTCCAGATGGTGGTCTGCCGATCCACAGAAGGAGCCAGATGGCGGTGGAGGTGACTCTTTGCTTTTAGGCATATTTTGGTTTGGAACCAATGGGGACGCCTCCCATCCTGGAAGCGGGACCAATGTCACACCCACTGGGAGAGTGAGTTACAATGAGACGATGGCTCTTCTCACCTGTCCCCCTCCGGCCTCCTCCCTCTGTATATCCCCTGAGCACTGCTGACTACTCTAAATGGAGCTGAACTGTTCCTGCCTCCACTGGCCCACAGATAGATGAATCCACAACCCCTACAATAGCTCCTGGTAGACAGTACCAGTACCAGTTGCCATCAAGTCAACTCTGACCCATGGAGACCCCATGTATGTCATAGTAGAACTGTGCTTCATAGGGTTTTCAGTGGCTGATTTTTCAGGCATAGATTGCCAGGCCTTTCTTCTCAGGCACTTCTGGGTGGACTCAAACCTCCAGCCTTTTGGTTACCAACCAAAAAGGTTAACCATTTGCACCACCCAGGGACTCCAGTAGACATGCCAAAATATTATATGAATGAATGAAAGGGACTAGGCACCCAGGCACAAAAACTCTAAACAAGAATACATGTCCACCCTGCCCTGCCTTCAAGTGTCCTCAAGTCAAGGACAGATAGAATTCTGGAAGGCTTTGCCCCCAAGTCACAGAGATCATCTCATCCTCCCACCCTGCTCTGGCCTCCTCCTTCCAGGGCTTGGCCTCTCCAGAATGAGTCAGAGCCTAAAAACAAAATCTTGTCCTCAGAAGAATGCCACGTTCATTCCCCTTCCCTTGGAGGCTATGAAACATCTTTTTGGACCTCTTATTCCTTTCATTCCCAGACTTCTGGGAGCTGGTGCTTGCCCAGCAAGTGAAAGGGAACTGAGGGAGGTGAAGGCTGTGCAGCAGGGCCATCTGAAGGCCTGGAGGCAGAGTGGTCCTGGCAGACTGGCCTAAGAAGGACCTCATGAAAGCTCTGGCTGCTAGCTCAGTGGAAAAGGCAGATGTTAGGTCTTCAGAAGCCAGTCTGGGGACAGTGGCAGCCCTTTGATCTGCAGAACCAGCTTGTCTTCTCCATCCCGGATGACATGAGGTTTGTTTCTTAGAGTGAGCCTTGGCGTCAGCTCTCAGCCCAGGCCCCAGCCAACTTGAATGTTAGTGATCCAGTTCTTCTACCTCCCGCTACCCTGCTCTATACCCCAGGCAGCTGAGAGACACTTTCCTACTGGCTCTGGCACTATACCTTGTTAAGGCTTCCTATCCAACCTGTTCTGTTCCTTACAAACCCCACTAAATAGATCATGGACTTATTTCTTATCAGCACATGTAAATCTACTTCATTCCTTTTCATGGCTACATGATATTCCATTATGAATAGAATGTGCCAACATTTATTAATCAGTTCTTTAGCACTTCTCACTATTGTAAATACCACAGTGAACATTCTTGTATACATGTCTTTGCATACTTATGCAACTATTTTTATAGATTTCTAGAAATGGACTTGCTGGGTCAAAGTGTACACCCATTTAAATTTTGCACCAGATTGTCTTCTAAAACTCTGGTACCAGTTTCAGTGGTGGTTTCTTCTTGACATCACCCTCTTGTCCCTGCAGGATGAATCAAGCGCCAACCGTGGGCTTTGAGCAGGATGTTGGCAGCCGAACCACCCACCATTTCATGTACCCCGAGAGTGCCAAGAACTTGCCTGCCAATGTCAGCTTTGTGTTGGTGCCCTTCAAGGCCCTGGACCTACTGTGGATTGCCAGTGCCCTGTCCACAGGGCAGATCCGATTGTGAGCCTCTCTGCTTGCTGGGAGTGGAATGTGGGTGATGAGCACCTTGGGAGGAGTCTTTCTGGGACTGGATCTGAGAATTCCTTTAATTGAACTTTTTGCCCAGGCAGGGTTAGGAAGGAGGGAGGTAGTATAGTAGTAGGGAGGATCCAAAATGGTGGGTTAGCTGAGGGTACAGCTTGTTCTTTGCCATTTCCTGCATGGTGACCTCCAGTATCCTGGTGGTGGGGAGGGAAGGACAGTCTTGTCTTGGTCTCCTTTCCAGGTTGTAGCTCCTAACTTTGGGAACACTTCCTTCAGAGCACTTTCTTTGGGGAGCAGCTGCCCCATCATAGCTGGGGACCATGGAAATTCAATTCATCATTTATTGTTTTAAAAGCTTTATTGTTTGAGATATAATTCACATACCATACAATTCACCCATTTATAGTGTACAGTTCAATGGCTTTTAATATATTCATAGAGTTGTGCAATCATCACCACAATTAGTCTTAGAATGTTTTCATCACCCCAAAAAGATATACCCCACATCTCTTAGCCATCATGCCCACCTCCCTCCACCACCACCCCCCAGCCCTATTGTTGTTGGCTGCCATTGAGTTGACTGTGACTCATGGCAACCTTATGTACAACAGAACAAAACACTACCCAGTCCTGCACCATCCTCACAATCACCAGCATGTTTAAGTCCATCGTAGCTATCGTGCCAGTCCATTTCACCAACGGTCTCCCTTGCTGACCCTCTGCTTCACCAAATATGATGTCCTCCTAGTGATTGATCCCTCCTGATGACATGTCCAGAGCAAGCAAGTCAGACAGTATTCTGTTGTAATCTGTAAGGTTTTCACTGGCTGATTTTTGGAAGTAGTTCACCAAATCTTTCTTCCTAGTCTGTCTTAGTCTGGAAGCTCTGCTGAAACCTGTCCACCATGGGTGACCCTACTGGAATTTGAAATACTATTGGCATAGCTTCCAGCATCATAGCAATTCGCAAGCCACCACAGTACGACAAACTGACACATGTATACCCGTACCTCTTCGCTATCACACCCACTCTGTCTACTACCACCCCTAGTCCTAGACAACCATTAACCTGTTTTCTGTCTCACCATACTTTTTTTTTAAAAAGAAGTATAAGATACAGTTTTCTGGCTTTCGGATGTTCATTATCTTATAGTTGGGAGAAATAGGGCTAAATACCATATTTTTCCACAAATAATGCGCACCTTATACATTTATTTGCTAACTGCTCCCTCCCCCAGTAAGGTATTTTCCTAAGCACCACTATGCCAATTTACTTTTACATGTTGCTGTGAAAAAAATTAGCATAGTGCAGGGTCATTCTAGTCAGAGGAAAGAGCACAGACATGGTGGGTTTGAATGATCATCTGACCCAAGTGATGAGTTCACAGCAGAGAGTGTAGGAAGAAAAGTTGGGGGCTAGATTATGGAAGGCCCCAACACTTGCCTGAAACATCCCTATTCCACTCCGAAAGACATGGGGAGCCATTGAAGGTTTCTGAACAGGTGATGAAGATGCTGTGGGAGATCCCTGGAAGCATGGAGGCCTGTTGTGAGGCTGTCATTACTCAGGCCTGAGGGGAAGGAAAGGCCTCCCTGGGTCCCAAGGGGTCACCTGAAGTATGACCTTTCTCTCTGCTTGCAGCACCTATGCCCCAGTGAAATCCTTCCTTCGAGTGGATAAAGAAAAGGTAAGCTCCTCACCTTCCTCTGTGGAAACAGTGCCGGCCTGACTCATGGTGTGCCTGGTCCTGTGGCTCAGGTGTCCCCTGGTTCCCTTCTAGAACCTTCAGTCTCCATCTGCTGACCCCAGCAGTCCCCAGTAGAGGCCACAGGAACCAGGACACAGGAGGCACAGGTCCACTGACAGGCTCGGAGGAGCTGGCAGAAGCTGCCCAGAGTCTGGCCTGGCTCTCCAGGCCCCAGAAGCCCCTCATGTGCCTGTTGCCCTTTCCCTTCCAGGTCCAGATCTACAACCCAGCTTTCTTCAAGTACATCCACGACCGGTGGACAGAGCACCACGGCCGTTACCCTTCCACAGGGATGCTGGTGCTCTTCTTCGCCCTGCATGTATGTGATGAGGTGGGTAGGAGAAGCTGGACCCATGGAACAGAGAGAATGCCATCTTTCTCACAGATTAGCAGCATCACCTCAAAGGGGAATGTGTTTTTGTAGGCAGAAACCAAGTGGCTTTGATTTCCCCCATTTTTAGGCTATGAAGTATAGCTCTGCATCTTCCAAACTTTACCACTTTTCATGATTGTACCAAACCTGAAATCACTTCATAAAAATTTAAATTTACTTTGAAATTGAAGTCTACAACCATAGTTGCAAGGAGCCCTGGTGGTGCAGTGGTTAAAGCGCTCAGCTGCTAACTGTCCTGTTGAACCCACCAGCTACCAGTTGCTCTGAGGAAAAAAGATGTGGCAGTCTGCTTCCGTAAAGATTATAGCCTTGGAAACCCTATGAATCAGAATCAACCCCACTGCAGTGGGCTTTTTAGGTCACCATAGCTGCTGTTACTTTCCATGAAGAAAAAGTAACCATAAATAGAATGGGAACAGTGTAGTTAAACTTCAGCCTGATGGTTGTCTCCGGTGGCTCAGAGCCAGGCTCGCTCTCTGATAAAAACAGGTCAGTCATTCAAGTAGTCACATTTCACTAGTGGCAGGGCTCCTGTGCCTTGAAAGTCAGTGCTCATGCCCAGCATACCCACCTTTACCAGTAAATTCTTTCATGTGTGGTTTTGGGCACTTGACTGCATTTAAAAAAGCATGTACTGGGGAGCTGTCATAGACTAGCTCCAAGCTGAGACATTCTTCCTGGTGTAATGAGGTGGGGGAAGTAGAACTGAAAAGGGAGCAACAGTCAGCTTGTGGGAGCCGATGTCCTTCCGTAATGCCAGGCTCAGGTGTCCCCTATGTCTCCCGTACCCGGGGATTTATCAGCCCTCAGCCTCCCAGGCTGTCCTGCGTCTCCTCTCTTCTACCATCATGGGACAGGGCCCGAGGTACCCAGGGCTCTCCCGCGCCCTGTCTCCACCGTCACCGATGCAGTGGCCCTCCCTGCACTTCCCCGCAGGTGAACGTGTACGGGTTCGGCGCCGACAGCCGGGGCAACTGGCACCACTACTGGGAGAATAACCGGTACGCAGGCGAGTTCCGCAAGACGGGCGTGCACGACGCGGACTTCGAGGCGCACATCATCGACATGCTGGCCAAGGCTAGCAAGATCGAGGTCTACCGGGGCAACTGAGCCAGGCCTCGCCGCCACCCTTCTGGCCCAGCCGTGAGACGCTGCTCTGCGGGTCGGGACTGCAGGCCACCCGAGGGCGACGGCCCGGGCGCGGCGCGGCACGACGCTCAGCCCCTGCAGGCAACTAGGAGCGACCGAGGCAGGCGGCGGGGCTGGACCAATCATACTGCAGTCCAGCGGGTGCCCGCTGTCTGCCAATCGCGAGACTCGGGGGCCGGCCGGGCCTGGCGCGAATCAGCCTGCAGTCGAGTGGAGACTCGGGTTCTTCCAGCCAATCATGCGACTCAAAGAGAACTTCCGGCGCTGGGTCCTGTCTCCTCCAATCAATGGCTTTGGGAGGCGGGCCGGCGGCCGCTTAACCCCAACTTCCTAATGCTTTTGGGTAGGATTTTATTTTGCGCTTTTTAAGGCAAAGTTAAGGAAGCCCTGGTGGCGTAGTGGTAAAATGCTCAGTTGTAAACTGAAAGGTCGGCGGTTCGAACCCACGAATCGTTCCAAGGGAGAAGGATGTGGCAGTCTGCTTCCGTAAAGGTTACAGCTTTGGAAACCCTATGGGCAGTTCTGCGGTGTCCTTCGGGGTCGCTGAGTCAAAATTGACTCGATGGCAGTGGGTTTGAGGGTTTTTTTTTCCTTCTGAGGGAGAAGTTGTCCCAGTCTCGATGAGGTACTTTTCTCAGGCTCGACAAAAGGAGCGTATCAGCCCCTTGCCGGTCTGACCCCATCGGGGGTGTGGAGGAGGAGATGGTGGGGAAGGCTCGGGGCAGCACCTCCTCGCTGGGTGTGGAAGTTGGAGACGGTAAGGCGGCTTCCCTTCCTCGCGAGGAGACCGCACTCCCTCGTGGCCTCGGGATGGGGTCCGAAGGGAGGTTCGTGGAGGCTTTCTGGTGGTTGAGGCAGTTGAGGCGTAGTGGTCTAGGTGGTTTCCAGGAAGTACTCTAACCCTCGGAGAAAAGCTAGAACTTCCCCTCTCTCTCCAGGCCTCGGAGAGGATTTGAGACTCCACATTTCCTTTATGTATCAGGCCAGATGGGTGAATGAATGTAAACCCACCAAAGAAATGCAGCCACGGTGAAAATACAGAGGACGCGTGGGTCCCCTCGTCCTCCTCCTCCCCTCCCAGCCTTTGGCCACCCTATGGATGGCCTTTCTGACCAGGGCATTTAGTGTCTCACCAGAGAACTAGAGAATTTTATTCACCCCGTGGTTGGGGGCGGAGTTCGCTTAGGGCCTAACTCTGGAATATAGGCGTAAGGAACAGGGCAGGGGACAAGGAAGCCCTGTCACATCACATGTAAGGTGCTTCTCACTCAAGTGTACCCTCAGCCCCTACTGTTCATCCACATCTTTTTTAGTGTCTCTCCTTAGGCCCTGGGCCTCCTCACTAGCCTACTTGTTTCTCTGAAAATAATCAGAGAACTTGCCCTGGGATTAAGCCCCTGCTGCGTCTCTTCTCTCTTGTCTTCCTCTCACACACACATACACCCACGTACGTCTTTGGCTGGTTCTAGGGAGAAGGAACAACAGGTTGAACAGAAGGCTGTAGATGAGGTTCCCAGCCGTCTCGTGTATGCACCTTGTTTCTTCACCCATCACCCCAAAGAGGAGTCAGAAGCCTCTTGCTTGGGGGTGGAATTTGCTTTGGGCACGTAATTTAGTTAACCTGAAGTTGCCAGATACGGCTAACCAACAAAGATTCTTTTTAAATTCTAAGCTGGCCATGCAGATAGCCAGGGGCCTAGTTGGGGAGGAATAGACTTGCTGCCCTGGATGCTTCTTCCCCCAACACCTCATGGTCCCCTCCCTTCATGCTCTCCTGCCTCTTCCCTCTACCCACTTTCCATTTCCAGCTCTAGGAGGGCTGGGAAGCTAACAACCAGGGGTTACAACTGGAAGCTGTTTGCTTGATTGAACCCAGCTTAAGTCCCAAGAGGAAGCTGTTGATGGTATCGTCACCCTTCAAGGTTGGGGAAGTTTAGGAGGGGGGGAGAGGGCTTCTGTGAAGCTTCCAAACCATTAAAAGGATTCCCCCTCCCAGTAGTGACTGACACAGATACCATCCTTTTTCTTAGTGAGTTGACATTACCAAGCAGCCTCCTGGCCATTGGTATAGTTCCTGCAGCTGGCTGGGGGAATGCTAACCAGTGGGGGAGTTTCCTGGAGGAGGGTTGGGATGGGGCGGTGGGCACACCTAAAAGTTAACATATTGAGAACTTTGCTTCAGTCTGTTTCTTCCTAGTTCCCAAAGTAGGAGGAGTAAAGAATGGAGGTGGATTTGGGGAGGCCTTAATGGAATGCCTCTCAGGACTCCCCACAATTTTAGAAAGTCAAGGCGCCAGCCATTCTTGCCAGTCTCATCTCAGCGCTTCTGGAAGAGGCTATTTTGAGTGTTTAGAAAATGAAAAAACAATGCAATTATGCCAAACAGTATTGAGCAGAATAATTTATTACTTTGTCCTTTTTTTGTTTAAACTATTAATCCCTGTTCTGGAAGAGGTAGGTCCCAGGATCCAACCTAGGCCTCGTTTTTGGCAATAGTTATTTAAACAAATATTTTTTATTTTCTTCCCTTTCTCTTTCTGAATTAAAACAACAATAACAAAACGATATAGTCAGTCTTCTGTTCTGAAATATATTGGATCATGGAAAGCTGTATCTGAGAATGGACAGATTTGACTGAGTAATGGCTAAAAATGTTCCCGGGTGGGGATGAGGGAAGTTAGTGGGATTGGGAAATTAGACACCCTTCCCTTAAGGAGCCTAGTTCTGTTGACCCTATGCTCTGAAGTTCCCAAGACATTTAAATCTGAGGGTCTGCAACTCTTTCTTGTTAAAAATCAACTCATTGTCTCCTCTGTAGTTGTCTCCAGAAGAGGAGTTAATTAGAAAGAGTTCCTGGCAGCAGCTTTCCACAGTGGCTGTCCTGTAGCCATTTGGCTAGCCCCTCACCATAAATGCTTACGACCAAGGTCTCCATCAGTGTCTGCTGGATTTGGGCATGTCACACATCGGTCAAACTAATTTGTGCCACAAGCTTGGCCACCCAGAGCTCTTTATGGGGCAAGCTTAGGATAAGTTTTCCACATTTTTGCATGGCCTCTGCAGTCTCTCCATGCCCCACTCCCACATGCCACAGGGGGAACCAACATCTTGAGTTGCTAGGCAAGAGAGGAGAACCTTCTTTGGGAGAGCTGCCGGTAGCAGATGGAGTTTCACCCTTGGCCATCTTTGTTCCTGTTTGTACATGAGCACAGGGAACTCAGGAACCCAGGTGGCAGGGCAATGTGCAACACAACCTGGACCTACTGCAGAATGTTTCTTGTCCTGGGTGCAACTCAAAGCTGGTTGTCTTATGGGTTACTATCATTGGTTGGAGCAGCACACCCAAATGCTGTACATGTTGCCCCCAGAATCCATAGGGTCTCATCAAGCGTTGTGTCCTCTTCTTCATGGTGGCCAGGGACTGTGTTGCTTTGATCCAGTGAAGATACCACATCTGGAGCCATAAGTTGGCATGACCACTTGATTAAATTTGTGTTAATCTATTGTCATTGTCCATGAGACCCATGTGGCTTTGACATCAACCAAACAGGTGAGTAAATAGATAGAAATTACCTGCCCCTGCATAACTCAGGTTTTGATGGTGGCACCTGTCTCTGCAAGTCCTACAGAGATGTGGTATTGACTTTGGACTTAATGTCTTGGAGATGGGGTGGAGGGCAGTTCTAGGGACTCCTGTTTGGCCTATCCAGTCATAATAATCCTGACTCCATGGGTCAGATTGCCAATATGGGGATTTTCAGGTAGTAAATAGACCTCTTTCCTTCTGGGACTGAGGAAATTACCTTAATATCGGTCTATGGTCTCACTGGATCCACTTTTAAATAGAGTTGGGCCAAGGCTCCATCTGTCATTTGCACTACATAAGCTTCTACCCTAACTGGTGGATCACAATGGCATTTTGGGTCTCAGAGGCGGTATCTAAAAAATCTGGGAAGTCTGGGTGTATCCCATTTCCCATTGCACTGTCACTTCAGTAAATAGATGCAGACTCCTCTGGAAGGGCTTCATGCTGTGCACCTGAGCCACAGCAGATGACTGTTCGTCAAAGGACCCCTTGACAAAGGCCCTCCAGGTCTGGGAACTGGGTAAGACGCTTCAAATCCCTGCGGCTCACATCAGGTTTCTTCTCAGCACACCTAGAATCTTACCTCAGACACATCAAGCAGTACCTTAGCTGCCCACCACCTTTGTCATTTCTAAGCACCCCTATGATCCATTAGCTATTGCCTCAAATCTTTGTAAGCCAATACTCTACCATACTGTAGCTTGTTAATCGTACGTGTGCCTACCTTATCTGGGACAGTTCAGTCGTCCTGGCCTTTACCGTGCTGGGATCCCATTATTCTCGGTGAGGTCAAGGAACCAATTCTAGGCAGCACCTCCCACTGTCATCTCCCAGTTACAGAGCTCTTCAGTGATGTTGGTGTCCCTGTCACTAATGCATTCTTTAAAATTAATTTTTTAAAACTTCTTTCTTGTGGAATATAATACACAGAAAAGCATAAAAATAAATGTGCAAAAAGGTAGAGCTTAATGAATTATTTTAAGATGAACACCCATGGAACCACCAGCAATTTGTGGGTGCATCCCAGAAACCTCTCACTGCCCCATTCCCCTTGCCAAGCACAAGCCTCCCCACCCCCACCATGAGGTAGCCACTGTCCTGACAGTCTAATTACTTCCTCAATTTTCTGTACACTTCCATCATCTGAAGACATGGACAATAGGGATGTGTTTACATATTCATCCCTAAACACTATGGGTTTGTTTTTTACTCTTGAACTTTGTATAAGTGGCATCATACAGTATGTGTTTTGTATGTGTGCATGTTTTGGCTGTATGTGGTTTGTTTCGCTGTATTCGTGAGATCCACTCATGTTGTATGTAGCTGTAATTATTGCTTTCATTTTCATTGCTGTATACGATATTATCACACAACTATTGGGATGTAAATGGATATTCTGAATACTGCTGCTATGAACATTGTACACATCTCCTGGTGCACATGTGCATCTTATGATTATAATGGCAATAGTATATATCATACTGTTGAATGTAATTGTTAGTTCATAGAGCACATGAATCTTCAACTTGCTTTCCAAAGTGGTTATACAAATTGACATGCCTCCAGAAGTTCCAGTTGTTCCACATCCTTGCCAGCCCGTGGCATTGTACATCTTTTAGGTTTTAGCCATTCTGGTGGTTATGTAATATTTTTGTTTTGATTTGCAGATTATCAAAGTAGTTAAGCACCTATCATATAACTGTTGGTCATTTGGATATCTTTTGTGAAGTGCCTGTTCAGGTCTTTCTACTAGGTTGCTTCTCTTTCTTAATGATTTATAGAAGTTTTTAAAATGTATTATGGGTAAGAGCCCTTCGTCAGTTATATGTGTTGCAAATATTTTCTCCCACTCCGTGCCTTGCTTTTTCATTGTCTTAATGGTGTCTTTTGATAAACAGAAATTCTTGATTTGAATGCAGCTCAGTTTATCAACTCTTTATTTGCCATGATTCAAGCATCCATATATATGTTTGGGTCTGTTTCTGGGGTCTATTTTTGTTTCAGTGGTGTGTGTGTACCCCGATAAGACAGGAATTATTTTATAATGTCCTCCCACCCTATTGTTCTTCTGTATGAATTTTAGAATGAGCCTATGGATTTCCACCTGTGCATCAAAAATGATAGTGTTTGTGTACATGGGGGAGTTGTCAACATCAGGATCAGCACTAGGGTGGCTGGACAGGGAGTAGCCATTGCATGGGATGGAAGGAGGTGTGGTTAGGATAAGTTAGGTTAGGTTGCAGTAAGAAACCTCAAACTCTCAATGGGTTAAACAATAAAGTGTATTTCTCATGCAAGCTACCTGTCCATCCCAGGCCTCTGCTCATCGTGGTCACGCAGGGGCCCAGGCTAACAGTGGCACCATTTTGACACATGGATCTCTAGTCTCAAAGGCAGGGGAAAGAGAACCTGATGAATCACACGCTGGCTCTTAAAGCTTCTATCGAAGCTTTCGTTTCCTTGATGCCAGACAAGTCCCATAGCCATGCCTCAGTACAGCCAGGAAGTTTAAGACTCCTTTAGGAGGGGCGCCACATCGAGGTGAACAGTAACACTGCCTATAGCACAGAGGGCTCTTTAAAGGAGAAACCCTTGATTTATGACCTGGGGAGGGAGGGATGTGCACCTGGCTGGCCTGCTGGCTTCCTGCCAGGGGAAGCAATTATTTTACCCATCACATGAACACCTGCAGGCAAGGAACTGCTTATTTTGACAGATTTGGCAGGTAAGAAAGCATTATTCCTTGCTAGGTGAGGGGAAAGGAAAAATCCTAAAACTATATAAAATTTCTGACTATGTAAGAAAAAATCAGATTATTCCTTTCTGAGTGTGAATCAGAAATCAATGCTCATTCTCACTACCCTTCTTGAAAAATCACAGCTTCTGCAGCAAGTCTCTGCCTAGGTGACAACCAACCCAGGAAGATACAAGAGGATGTCCCCCACCCCATGATGCTTGCTGAACCGTGGGTATAGGAAGCAACCTGTCCTTCTGAGAACACAGAATTAACACCTTTCATCCAACAACTTTTTGCTCCTGAGAATACAGGCTCTTTTTTTGCAGTGTGGTTTCTCTCCAGGGAGAAATCTTGGTTAAATCGAAAGAGCATATTGTACCTGCACTCGGATCTTTTATACAGACTTTTTTAAAGCAGTTTTAGGCTTACAGAAAAATTGTGCAGATGACAACTGGTTAGGTCAGTACCCTCTGCACCAGCCTCAGCCTGTTAGGCCCATTCATGTATTCGTCATCAGAACTTCATACAGAGAGGTGAATGTTCTTTCCCTGTCCAGTTTCACTGAAGGAACAGCTCAGCCCCTCTCACTTCCGACCCCCTGGCTCCCGTTCTCTTGGGCTCAATAATTCACTAAAATGAATCACAGAACTCATGTAAAATGCTATACTTATGAATATAGTTTTATTACAGCAAAAAAAAAAAAAAAGTATATATACACAAATGAAGAGACACATAGGCAGGCCTGGGAGGGTTCTAGCTCCAACATGAAGTTTCCATGTCCCAAAAAGGGATGCACTTACCCTCCCATGTGTCTTTCACCAACCAGGAAGCCCATGGAGCTTCTGTGTCCAGAACCTTCACTGGGCACCTCATTACATAATCATGGTTGGTTGAATCATGCCCTCCTCCCCTGAGGTCAGCTGATATCAGGAGGTAGTCTTTCTGGCCTGGCCAGCCCCCAACCTGAGTCCCCTCATTAACAATCTGTCAGGTCTCCTTTGGAGCTCTATAGATGACAAAGTCATCTTAATTACTCAGAAAATTCCAAGGGCTGAGAGTTCTCTCTCAGGAACCAAGGATAAAGACCAAATTACTTTGGGTAAAGTTAAATTCTTTACCCCACACCTTTACTCACAGATCTAAACATCCTGTGGCTACTCCTTGTTTCTGGACTGGAGACCAATAAACGTTTCTCTTTGGCCCTGCTCTGCGCTTTGCATTTTTGCTCCATTACTAGTCCACAGCAATAAATTTGTTTTCTGTTTTAACATTTTGTGTGTCACTGTTGTGTGTCTGGGTCAGAGCATGTGTCAATGTAGGAGTCGTGTGAACTGGAATGCCCATACTCTGGCCACCTCTGTCTCTCCCTCCCCCCAGCTCCCTCCTTGACATGTCCTGCCTGGCTGATCTTCATGTCATCCACCTCACATTGCTTCTCTGTCCCCCTCATTTCACCTTCTCCCTTGCCCATGTCTTTCTGTAACTGCCTCTATCCTCCACCTTCCGTCTTCCACCCCCAGCTGCGGCTTGCACCTGCCCCTTACATATATCTGCAGTCACTCTGATACCTACTCAGCCACCCAAGCTCACTTTCACCCACAGGACCCTCCAAGTCTTTCATTCATAGGCACGCGATCCCCATCTGGAGTCATGACAACTCAGCTTTGCTCTCACCCTCACAGGTAACTTTAATCGGTCACAGCCAAATAAGCAGGGCTAAATGACATCATTTTAAGACCGATAAAAATTTGAAAATTTACTGTCCAAGAACTGCCTCTAAAAAGGAACATGAGTAAATTTTTTATAATACTGGAATAAGAAAAGCTTTTCTAACCCGGACGTGAAACTGATTTCTTTAAAAATGAAATCTAACATAAAAATTAAAACTTTTGGGTAGCATTAAAAATGTGAGTTTGTAAAGACAAACTAGGAAAACATCCACCACTCATGACAAAGTCAAATCTCCCTAATATACAAAGGTGGCTAACAGTCATTAAAGATTGACAATCCAATAATAAAATGGCAAGACAAGAATGGGCAATTCCCCAGAAGAGAAAATCAAATATCCGATAAGCTGAGAATTTGCCAAACCTCACTAAATAAAAAACAAAAAAGTAATGATGTAATCATTTTTTGGCCACTCAAATAGACAAAGTTTTAAAAAATTGATGAGCTTTCGCAAACACGTGAGGTAATACGTATTTTCATGTATCACTGTAATAATAAATAAGTAACTTTTTGACAGGCCAAATTGCCAGTGCATTAAGTCTTAAAACGTCCCCATTCTCTGACCCAACAATTCTACTTCTAGGAATATATACATCCCAGAGCGATTTCACATTAGTGCACAAAGATAAGTAAGAGGACTGAGTAGTAGCAGTACACAGGAAATAACCCAAATGCCTATCACTACAGGCTGGGACATCTACACCCTGGAGTTAGGTGGTCATAGATGTGCAAGACAGGTCAACATGTTTAAGATCTACTGATAAATGAAAAAGCAGGCTGCACAATACCAGGAATAGAATGTTCATATTTCTGTAAAACAGTGGACTGATATATGCAAATACAAAGCAATAAGCTGCTAACAAGGGTGAGAGAGGCAGGAATAAAAAGCAGTTTCACTTTATATATAATTATTTTTTAAATAAGCATATATTAGTCTACTAAGCAGAAAAACAAAATCATGATTAGTAAAAGCGTTTCATGATTCTTCAATCTCTTAACACAGTGATGAGTATAGCTATAATTTATCAGTCCTTATCCATACAATGTATGAATTAAAGTAACCAACAAAGTCCACTATTACGGATGGACAACATAATCGGAGTTTCCACTTAGTCATAACTTCCTTCCCAAACCCAGCTACTCAGCTCTAGGAATACTCTGCCATCTGATGGTTAAGAACCCACCAGCTAGGCCCAGCCCATGTCCAGAAAATCACTGGCATCTTCAACTGCCATGACTGACCACCAGGAGCCTGAGGAGACCCAGCAACTAGGAGGAGGCCTGAGCAGAGACTAAGGAAGATGGAGAACAAAGGCCCACATCATTGAAAGACTCATCTACCTATGCCAGGATGACTTCTGTGATGAGCTTGGACTTGATGGCTTCTGTTTCTTTCCAAGTCGGGTTTACAAAGGTAGCCAATGCACACCCAGGGAGAGACAGGAATATCTTCTGACACAGAGAAGAGGTAAAGGGAACCAGCAGGAAAGTTTCTAGATTTAAGGAGAAATAAGACGAGTGCCAGAGCAGGAGAAACATTCATAACATGTCCCAGTGAAGGGGCAGGGGAGGGGACAGCTCAGCCTCCTTACTGTGCCCCCCTCACGCTCCAGAGAGGGTGGTGGGGCTGACACTGCACTCAGGCCCCCAACACCTCGACTGTCTCCTTCAGAGGCTGGAGGCTGGTGCCAGGAATCCTAGCTAGAAGGCAAGCAGGGGACCCTGGGGGCGGAGGTTACCAACAGCAACCAAGTTACTGTAAAGATAGGGAAATGCTGGCTTAGGAAAGGGAGGCGAAAGGACTAAAATTTTCTACAATGCAAAACTTATTCTTCTACCTTCCCCCATAATTTGCACATTTTTTTGGTCAAGTCCAAACGTAACTAAATGAGGTAGGTAGTTTTCTCTACTCGCGCCTTCGTCTCTGTGGTGGCTGTGGGCCTGTGCCATGAAAGCACTCATTTCCCATGCAGGGGAGCCCAAGGGTGGGCACCGCTCCCAGTGGAGCTTCTCAGTTGGCGATTTTCTCAATCTCGTCTAAATCATCCGTGTCCAATCTTTCTATCTTCTTATCTGGAAAAAAAGGTGCAAAGAGAAGTCAACATGAGGTTACAGTGGAGATATGGCTGGAGTCACTGGGGCAAGGACGGCACAGCAGGGAGAGGACAGACACAGGTCTCTGCATGCCTCCAGCTACAGCAATCCTTCCTTTAACCCCACAGGCTTGCGGCGTCCCAACAGTGGTCAGCAGGTGCTGGTCACTGCTACAGCAACAGAGCCCCAGGTCCCTTCAGCCCAGCCAAGGAGGCACTGGCATTCGAGCCCTGGACCCGCCAGGTGTGGTCTTTGAGAATGTCCTTATCTTAGGAAAGCAGGGAAATGTGGTCAGGGACAAAGGCCTCTCTCGGGGTCATAGGAAACCCACCCCTTTTCCCCACCCCCTGGTCGGGAAAAGGCGCCAGGCAGAGGACACTCTAGGGACTCACTAAAATGCCCCTCGATCCTGTTCAGGATGTTCATGCTGTGCTTGCTGTCTACCATGTTCACGGCCAGGCCCCTCTTGCCAAAGCGGCCGGTGCGCCCGATCCGGTGCAGGTACGTCTCATTGTCCGGGTTCCCATCCTTGTCCACAGGAAGGTCAAAGTTGATAACGACAGACACTTGTTCCACATCAATACCTGTATGAAGGAGAGTTGGAGACAGAGAGTAAAGAGTAGATGGGAGACAAAATCATTGTTGCCCAAAGTCAGGTTGAGGTCCACCAACTTCAGGGGAGGGAAGAGTCTGAGGTGAGTCAGCTCTGGGACATGGTAGCACGCAGAGGCATGTAGCACAACCCAGAGGAACAGAACAGGACTTTGGCAAGTGCTAACAACATTATGAAATCTGTAAGAGAGCTTTGCTGATACAGGTATCTGGAGATGCAGCTAAAAACTCACTGGGTGCGCTGAGAAGAGCATGCTCCGTCCTAAACCAGTCAGATGGCTCTACCTTTGCTCCCACCGAGCCAGGACTCCTGGCTCTTGTGAAAGTTCCTAACCACTGAGGGAAATCCAAACAGTTTCTCCTAGAAAATAATGTCACCACCAACCTTCTCCTCCCTGCTGTCTCCCCAGACCATCTGAGTTTCCCATAAACAAGGATTTCTCTCTCTAATGGGGCCCGAGACCCCAAGCCTGGCAGACCAGAACATATTATTGCTCACCACGGGCGCACACATTGGTGGTCACCAGAACCTTCTCTTTGCCTTCTCTGAAGCGCTCAATTACTGCAGCTCTCTGCTCCACCATCATTTCGCCACTCAGGAGAGCCACCTGGTGCCCTTCTTTTGAGAGCTCTGCTGCCAGCCAACTAGCTGTCTTGCGTGTCTAGTGGGAAGAAAACATTTGAGAAATGCAGGTACCTGCAGAGAATTTATCTGGAGAACTCTATCTGAAACTTAGCAGCTAAGGGTTAAATTTCCTAACATTCCTAAATTCTTAAGATGTTTCAAAAGTCACTCAAGTTACATCATAAACAGAAATGTAAGATAATACATATATGCAAATATACATACAGGTCTTATTTAAACTACTATTTTAAAACAACCTATAACCCTACACATTCCTTGTTAGTTAACACACACAGAAAAGGCACCTTTACAATGGAATGATCTGACAGAGACCATTAACCCACTGACCATACTTACCACCCCCATAATGAGAAAGCCTGGTATGGTGCAATGGGAAGTAACAATGTCACCTCGGTAGTAACCTTACAAAGACATTTACCCTAAATATAATCATGAGGAGGAAAAAAAAAAAAAATTCTAAAAGACCATTAGCCTAAACTTTTCAAAATGTCCACGTCACGAAAGGCAAAAAAAAAAAAAAAAAAAAAAAGAGTTGCTCTTCCCCTGTAGGCAGGTGGTGCTGCTGCTGCTACTCACATGGCAGAAGATCATGGCTTGGGCAATGGTGATGGCCCCATAGAGGTTACACAGGGCCTGGAACTTCTCGTCTCTGTTACTGCACAGGACGTAATACTGCTTGATGGTGTCCAGTGTCTCCTCCTCACGCTTCAGTTTGATAATGTTTGGGTCTGGGACCACTTTCTGGGCAAACTTCCACACAGAGTCTTCGAAGGTGGCAGAGAAAAGCAGCATCTGGCAGTTCCTGGGCAGCATCCTGCAAGGCAAGGCCCAGGTATTTTGCATGATCCCGAGTTTTTCACTGGTAAAAGTAGAATGGCCTCCCCAGACCTGGATGGCCCCAGGAAGGGTGCAAGGGGGAACGAAGCACCACAGGGAGGGGGTAGAAGACATGGGGTAGGATGGGTGGTAGTAGATTCCCTAAACATCCTTTTTCAACCCAGGCTTGGGAGTACGGTGGTCAGTGCTGACATAGAAACGGCCTATCAAACAAGTGCTTCTGAAGGTTCTGAAGCAAAGAAAACAGCATGAGAGAAAAGAGGGTTGGAGAGATAAGAGGGTTAGACATAACAGAAGAAGACAACACAGAACAAGAAGACATTTACTTGCAGATCAGGAGGCTGAGGACGTCCTCCTTTCCTCAAGCAGTTCCTACCTCTGGATGCGGATGCTCTGATCTTGGTGGCCCTGAGTTGCTATCATCACATCAGCCTCATCTAGAACAAACACCTTGATCTTCTTAGGGTCAATGAACTTGAGCTTGGCACACCAGTCCAGGACAGTCCCAGGGGTGCCGATGACAATCTGCTCAGTAATCTTCTGACCTCTTTCCACTGTGGAGACAACAAGATGTTTTCTGTGTTTCCATGGCAAAGCCAGCTCTGGAAATCAAAGTACTCCCATCCTTCCAGAGCAAGTTAATTCCAGATTTCAAAACGTACATGAGCATTATCCTCAAGCCTTGGTTTCTTCTACTAAAAAATGAGCATAATGATACCTATTTCACTGCATTGTGGTCAGATTAAAGCCCACACAGTAAACCCTGCATAAGTGTTAGTTTCCTTCTACTTTCTCCTATAACTTGACACATCTAACGATTTCTCTTTACCATTACTTATTCTTTTCTATCATCCATTGACTCACAGTTCAGTGATTTCCTCCTAAAACTGTAGGTTTCAGTCCTGGGAACAATGAATTTTTTTTTTTTTTGCTTTCATATCTGGTATGCAGACATTCTACTTGTACAGTTTTCCTATGTACAAATTCTCTTTGGAAAGAAAAAAAACACTATCCTCAAACTATAGCTGGTGAGAGTTGAAAATGATACAACAATTTTGATGATACCAATAAAAGTATAAGGAAACTGTTTAGGAAGTGATATGGAACAATCTCTAAAATACATATGCATTCATATATACATATCACCTGTTTGTAGCTGCACAGAGTACCTCTGGCAGGACATACGAGAAACTGGCTAACGGTAGTTGTTATCAGGAAGGAAAAGTGGGTGGTTGGGAAATACAGGTAGGAAAAAACCTACCATATATCCTTTCCAGTTTTGAAATACACGAATGTCTTAACTATTTTATATTTTAATATGAAATCACTGCAGAAATTGAGCCCTGGTGATGCAGTGGTTAAGTGTTTGGCTGCTAACCAAAAAGTCAGCAGTTCAAATCCACCAGTCACTCCCTGGAAACACTATGGGACAGTTCTACTCTATCCTATAGGGTTGCTATGAGTCAGAATGAACTCGACGGCAATGGGTTTTTGGGATTTTGCTTTTCTTTAGGATTCATCAACTATTCACTGGAAAAGAGTTTTAAATTAACACATAAAAACACCGTGGGCCTTCAATGTCCACCGTCTGACAGTCAAAACTGAACTTTAAACAAAAACACAAATACCCACCCTGATCACTTCTGGATGAAGTACTTCTGCTGCACACTGCAGCATGAAGGTTATCTCAAGGAAATGCACTTTTGTGATTGTGTGGTGAGCTGAACTAGCCCTTTTTTAAAAATTTTTCCCATACAAAAATTTATACATACTTATGTGACTCTAACTGCTCTCCCCATACTGTGACAGCACACTCCTCCATTCCACCCGATTCCCTATGTCCATTCAACCAGTTCCTAATACTCTCTGCCTTCCCATCTTACCTCTGGACAGAAGCTGACCGTTTAGTCTCTTGTATCTACTTGACCTAAGAGGCACACTCCTCACGAGTATCACTTCATGTCCCACAGTCCAGTCCAATCCCCGTCTGAAAAGTTGGCCTCGGAAACTGTTTTAGTTCTGGGCTGATAGAAAATCCAGGGTCCATGCTTTCCGGGGTTCCTCCAGTCTCAGTCAGACCATTAAGTCTGGTCTTCTTACTAGAATTTGAGTTCTGCACCCCACCTTTCTCCTGCTCCATCCGGGACTCTCTGTTGTGTTCCCTGTCAGGGCAGTCATTGGTAGTAGGTGGGCACCATCTAGTTGTTCTGGTCTCCAGATGATGGAATCTCTGGTTTATGTGGCCCTTTCTGTCTCCTGGGCTAAATTTCCTTGTTTTTGGTGTTCTGTGTTCTCCTTTACTCCAGGTGGCTGGAACCAGTTGATGCATCTTAGACGGCCACTTGCAAGCTTTTAAGACCCCAGATGCCACTCACCAAAGTACGATGCAGAACATTTTCTTAATAACCTTTGTTATGCCAACTGACCTGGATGTCCCCTGAAAGCATGGTCCCCAAACCCCTACCCATGCTACTCTGTCCCTCAAAGTGTTTGATTGTATTCAGGAAACTTCTTAGCTTTGGTTTAGTCCAGTTGTGCCGACTTCCCCTGTAGTGTGTGCTGTCCTGCCCTTCACCTAAGATAATTCTTATCTACTATCTAGTTAGTAAATAACCCTCACCCTCCCTCCCCACCCTTGTAACCATCAAAGAATGTTTTCTCCTGTGTTTAAACCTTTTCTTCAGTTCTTATACTAGTGGTCTTACACAGTATTTGTCCTTCTGTGACTGACTAAACGTAATGACTTCCAGCTCCCTGCATGTTATGTTTCACGGCTTCATCATTGTTCTTTATCGTTGCGTAGTATTCCATTGTGTGGCTATACCATAATTTGTTTATCCATTTGTCTGCTGATGGGCACCTAGGTTGTTTCCATGTTTTTGCTATTGTGAACAGCGCTGCAGTGAACACGGGTGTGCATATATCTGTTCGCGTGACAGCTTTTATTTCTCTAGGATTTATTCCAAGGAGCGGAATAGCTGGATCGTATGGACTTCTATTTCTAGCTTTTAAAGGAAGTGCCAAATTGATTTCCAAAGTGGTTGTACTATTTTACATTCCCATCAACACTGTGTAAGTGTTCCAGTCTTCTCTACCACCTCTCCGGCATTTATTATTTTATGCTTTTTGGATTAATGTTAGCCTTGTTGGGGTGAGATGATATCTCACTGTAGTTTTGATCTGCATTTCTCTAATGGCTAATGATCGTGAGCATTTCTTCATGTGTCTGTTAGCCGCCTAAGTATGTTCTTTGGCAAAGTGCCTGTTCATATCCTTTACCCATTTTTCAATTGGGTTATTTGTCTTTTTGTTTTTGAGGCTTTGCAGTATCTTGTAGATTTTAGAGATTAGACGCTGACTGGATTTATCGTAGTCAAAATTATTTTCCCAGTCTGTAGGTTGTCTTTTTACTCTTTTGGTGAAGTCTTTTGATTAGTGTTAAGTGTTTGATTTTTAGGAGCTCCCATTTGTCTAGTCTCTCTTCTGGTGCTTGTGCACTGTTACTTATGGTTCATATTGTGTTTACGCCAATTGTTACGGCTCCTAGCATTGTCCCTATTTTTTTCTTCCATGATCTTTATCATTTTTGATTTTATATTTAAGTCTTTGATCCATTTTGCGTTAGTTTTTCTGCATGGTGTGAGGTATGGGTCTTGTTTCAGTTTTTGGCAGATGGATATCCAGTTATGCCAGCACCTTTTGTTAACGACTGTCTTTTCCCCAATTAATGGACTTTGGGCCTTTGTCAAATATCAGCTGCTCATAGGTGGATGAATTTATGTCTGGATTCTCCATTCTGTTCCATTGGTCTATGTATCTGTTGTTGTTACCAGTACCAGGCTGTTTTGCCTACCATGGCGGTATAATATGTTCAAAAATCAGGTAGTGTGAGACCTCCCACTTTGTTCTTCTTGAGTAATGCTTTACTTATTCAGGGCCTGTTCCCTTTCCATATGAACTTGGTGATTTGTTTCTCCATCTCCTTAAAAAATACCATTTGGATCGAGATTGCACAGTATCTGTAGATCGCTTTGGGCAGAACTGACATTTTCACAATGTTGAGTCTACCCATCCATGAGCAAGGTATGTTTTTCCACTTATGCAGGTCTCTTTTGGTTTCTTGCAGTAGTGTCTTGTAGTTTTCATTGTACAACTCTTTTTCGTCTCTGGTTAGATTTATTCCCAAGTATTTCATCTTCTTGGAGGCTACTGTAAATGGTACTGATTTGGTGATTTCCTCTTCAAGGTTCTCTTTGTTGGAGTAAAGGAATCCAACTGAGTTTTGTACGTTTATCTTGTATCCTGAAACTGCTGAAATCTTCTATTAGTTCCAGTAGTTTTCTTGTGGATTCTTTGGGGTTGTGTGTGTATAAGATCATATCATTTGCAAATAGAGATACTCTGACTTCTTCCCTACCAATCTGGATGCCCTTTCTTTCTTTTTCTAGCCTAACTGCTCTGGCTAAGACCTCCAGCACAATGTTGAATAAGAGTGGTGATAAAGGGCATCCTTGTCTGGTTCCCGTTCTCAAAGGGAATGCTTTCAAAGTCTCTCCATTTAGGATGATGTTGGCGGTTGTATATTTGTATAAATGCCATTAATTATATTGAGGAATTTCCCTTCTATTTCTATTTGGTTGAGAGTTTTTATCATGAATGAGTGTTGGACTTTGTCAAATGCCTTTTCTGCATCGATTGATAAGATCATGTGGTTCTTGCCTTTTATGTATGTGATGGATTACATTGATTGTTTTTCTAATGTTGAACCATCCCTGCATACCTGGTATAAATCCCACTTGATCATGGTGAATTATTTGATATGTTGCTGAATTCTATTAGCTAGAATTTTGTTGAGGATTTTTGCGTCAATGTTCATGAGGGATATTGGTCTGTAATTTTCTTTTTTTGTGGTGTCTTTATCTGGTTTTGGTATCAGGGTTATTCTGGCTTCATAGAATGAGTTTGGGAATATTCTATCCTTGCCTATGCTCTGAAATACCTTTAGTAGTAGCGGTGTTAACTCTTCTTTGAAAGTTTGGTAGAGTTCTCTAGCGAAGCCATCCGGGCCAGGGCTTTTTTTTGTTGAGAGTTTTTAAATTACCTTTTAAATCTCTTGTTATGGGTTTATTTAGTCATTCTATGTCTGTTTGTGTTAGTTTAGGTAGGTAGTGAGTTTCTAGAAATTTGTCCATTTCCTCTAGCTTTTCAAATTTGTTAGAGCACAATTTTTCATAGTATTCTGTTATCATTCTTTTAATTTCTGTTGGGTCTGTTGTGATATCACCCATCTCATTTCTTATACAGGTTATCTGCTTACTCTCCTGTTTTTCTTTTGTCAGTTTGGCCAATGGTTTATCGATTTTGCTGATCTTTTCAAAGAACCAGCTTTTGGTCTGGTTAACTCTTTCAATTCTTTTTCTGTTGTCTATTTCATTTAATTCTGCTCTAATTCTTATTATTTCCTTTCTTCTGGCGCCTGAGGGCTTCTTTTGCTGCTGTTTCTACTTGTTCCAGTTGTAGGGTTAATGTTTTGATTATGGCCCTTTCTTCTTTTTGGATGTGTGCGTTCATGCTATAAAATTCACCTCTGAGCACTGCTTTTGCTGTGTCCCAAAGGTTCTGGTAGGATGTGTTTTCATTCTCGTTTGAATCTATGAATTTCTGTATTCCATCCTTAATTTCTTCAATAACCCAGTAGTTTTTGAGCAAGGTGTTGTTCAGTTTCCATGTGTTTGATTTTTTTCCTTGCTTTTTCTGTTGTTGATTTCTACTTTTATGGCTTTATGGTCAGAAAAGATGCTTTGTAATATTTCGATGCTTTGGATTTTGTTAAGGCTTGCTTTATGGCCTAGTATGTGGTCTGTTTTGGAGAATGTTCATGTGTGTTGGAAAAGAAAGTATACTTGGCTGCTGTTGGGTGGAGTGTTCGGTATATGTCTGTGAGATCAAGTTGCTTGATTGCAGCACTTACCTCTTCCATGTCTTGGCTGAGCTTCTTTCTGGATGTTCTGTCCTTCACCAAAAGTGGTGTGTTGAAGTCTACTACTATTGCAGAGCTGTCTATCTCTCTTTTCAGTGCTGTTAGAGTTTGTTTTATGTATTTCGGAGCCCTGTCGTGGGTGCATAAATATTTATTATAGTTATGTCCTTCTGGTGTATTGACCCTTTAATCATTATATCGTGTCATTCCTTATCCTTTATGGTGGATTTTACTTTAAAGTCTTTTCTGTCAGAGATTAATATTGCCACTCCTGCTCTTTTTTGAGTGTTGTTTGTTTGACTGTTTTTTCCATCCTTTTGAGTTTTACTTTGTTTGTGTCTTTAAGGTGTGTCTCTTGTAGGCAGCATATAGACAGATCGTGTTTTTTATCCAATCTGCCACTCTCTGTCTCTATATTGGTGCATTTAGTCCATTTACATTCAGCATAATTATTGATAGGTATGAGTTTAGTGCTGTCATTTTGATGCCTTTTTTGTTTGTTGTTCACAGTTTCTTTGTTCCACTTAATTTTCTGTGCTGAGTTGTTTTTATGTATTTTCTCTTCATCTTTTTCATTGTTGTTGATTTTGTGTTTGCTGAGTCGTTATATTTTTCTAGTTTTTTTATCTTGTCTTGTAGGATTGTTAGTTTCCTTTGTGATTACCTTAATATTAATCCCTGTTTTTCTAAGTTTATACCAGTCTTTTATTTCTTTGTATCGCCTTGACTTCCTCTCAATATGAAAAATCTATGTCTACATTTTTTAAGTCCCTCTTTTTTGTTTTTTTTAATATTGTCATCTTTACATACTGACATCTGTTTCCCCATTTTCAGTGTTTTAGCTTTGATTTAGTTTTGTGACTTCCTTATCTGGGTTGATATCTCGTTGCTGTGTCCTGTGTTCTAGTCTTGGGTTGTTACGTGACGTTACTGATTTTCTAACCGGAGGACTCCCTTTAGTACTTCTTGTAATTTTGGTTTGGTTTTTGCAAATTCCCTAAACTTCTGTTTATCTGGAAATGCTCTAATTTCACCATTATATTTTAGAGACAGTTTTGCTGGATATATAATTCTTGGCTGGCAGTTTTTCTCCTTCTAGGCTTTATATATACCATCCCATTGCCTTCTTGCCTGCATGGTTTCTGCTGAGTAGTCCAAGCTTATTCTTATTGACTCTCCTTTGTAGATGACTTTTCGTTTATCCGTAGCCACTCTTAAAATTCTCTCTTTATCTTTGGTTTTGGCAAATTTGCTTATATCTCGGTGACTTTCCTTTTGGATTTACGGTATACGAGGTTTGATGAGCATCTTGGATAGATATCTTGTCATCTTTCACTGTATCAGGGAAGTTTTCTGCTAACATATCTTCCAACAATTCTCTTTCTATTTTCTGCTATCTCCCCGTTTTGGTAGTCCAATCACTTGTAGGTTATTCCTCTTGATAGTGTCCCACATTAGGGTTTCTTCATTTTTTTTAAATCCTTTTATCTGATTTGTCCTCAAGTCAGTTGGCATCAAGTGCTTTATCTTCAGTCTCACTAATTCTGACTTCCATTGCCTCAATTCTGCTCCTATCACTTTCTATTGTCTAATTCTACAATTTTATTGTTAATCTTCTGGATTTCTGATTGCTGTCTCTCTATGGATTCTTGCAGCCTGTTAAATTTGTCATCATGCTCTTCTCTAATCTTTTTAATTTCCTCTACTGCGTGTTCTGTGTTTTTATTAATTTCCTTCCTAATTTCTTGAAGACTTCTGTATATTAATCTTTTGTATTCTGCCTCTGGTAATTCCAAGAAATTTTCCTCCTCTGGAAAATTTCTAGATTATTTTGGGAGCTTGCTGAAGCCATCATGGATTGCCTCTTTATGTGATTTGGTATTGACTGTTGTCTCTGAACCATCAATAAGTTAGTATATTTGTTTGTTTGCTTACTGTGTCCTAGCTTCTTGTTTTGTTTTGATATGCCCAAATAGGCTGCTTGTGTGAGCTAGTTTGATTATTGGCACCTTTGAAGCTCTAATGTCCTCTCAACCAGGTGGTTAGATCTGTTACTAGGTATGAGAACTCAGGAGTCCGCCCACTCCTCTTGTACAGATTCAGCTCAGGTGCCCAGGTAGATAGCCACCAAGTATGTGGTGTAGTCTCTCACATACAGTCTTAGACAGGCATGGGTGATTGGTGTAGGCACAGGCATCTGGCTGTAGCAGGGGTCACACTCTGAGCAAGGCAGGGGGCTGACGGCCATCCCTGTGTGTCCAGGAGGAAGGCATGTCCCTGTTCCCTAGAGCGCACAGGTGGGTGGGTTTTGCAGCCAGACTATAAGCACCTAATACTGCTGGCTCTAAGGACTGGGGGACACCTCTTATTCATGGGCCCCTACCGCAGGTGGCTGGGTGGCATGGGTGGAGCCACCAGTCCTCAGGCCCCTGATGTGGGTAGGTGAAGACCTTGCTTAATGGGCAGAGCAGTGTCAAATGTCAAGAACCTGCCACTTCACAGCTGAAACAGCTGAAGTTACGGTTCTGGTATATACCCTGTTGTACTGTGGTAATGAGGGCCTACGCTGCTGAAATGGGCCCACACAAATCTATCCGGGCGAAAGGCACTCAAAGTTCATGGATCTCTTATGCCTGTTCCTAGGCAAAGGAGCTGTGCCTGAGTTCCTGGCTTAGGGGAGCTGTCAGTTTATTTTTTCCTTTGTTTGTTAATTTGTTCACTCTCCCAGGCAGGAGAATGGCTCCAGCCATGTGACGGATCCTACTTCTGGCCCATGGCACTCGGCAATTGCTGAAGCCGGTCCAGGACCCAGTGCAGAGCAGGGAGCGGGGAGGTAAACAGGAGAGAGGTTTTCCCCTAAGGGGGTTGTTTTTGATCCCCGTGATAAGCCGTATGCAAGTACTTATCTTTCACTGATAAGGGCTGCTTCTCACTGGTTCTGGGTTGCCATGTAGACTCTATGGCGCTGGATCTCTGCCGGTGTGGAATACCCACGTCCTGAACACTGTGGCTTGCCTGCCTCACCACTCACCCACGAGCTGCTCAGGTCTGAAGGGCTCAGGCTCTCGCCGGGTCAGTCTGGCAACTCCTCACTGCTTCCAAACCGTCTCTCCCTCCCCCTGCCACTCAGTCTGGTTCCTCTGCCTTTGATGTTTATGGCTCCCAGATTGCCATATATAATCGAATCACTTGTTTTTTCATCTTTGTGGTAAGAGGGTCCACCAGAAGTGTCTGACTGCTCCGCCATCTTGGCCCCGCCTCTCTGTACTATCCATTTTTGTCTGTTGACAGTATGGATACTCAACTTGGGGATCTGACACGTTTTTGTAAAAATGAATAAAGTAAGCTTATCTCTTCACTGAAAACAATCAGTTGTATTTGTTGCCATGAAAACATTTGGTTTTTCAAGAGATGATGACAACTCTGGAAAACTTGCATCTGATAACCATAACCCGGACAGCTTCCCAATACTAATAAACTTTGATGAAATCGGTGGTGGTAGTAACACACACAGTTTTTTGATACTTATAATGAAATGTGTCAACATTTGGAAGATCAGCATAACTCAGTAAATCAATATTTTCCAAATGACCAAACATGATGTTAGAAAATCACTCATGGGGAAGAAAGCCATTCAAAGAGCAAAAGAGAGCAAGGGATTTTAATGTAACTGAGTATAAAAAGTTTGTTAATATTGTTTCAGAAACCACATTATAACCAATTTTACATAATTACCATTTGTCAAGTTTTGGTGTAGTATCAAAAAAGAATCTCTAGAATTATCTGAAAAGGACAGATTTTCTTCATCTGCCTCAAGAAAGATAACATCTCACAACAAATTGGGATATATAAGCAGATTTAGAAAAATTAAAAATTATGCTAAGCTTGTATTTTTCGCTTTGGAAATAGTTATTTTTCATAAATATACAATAAAACCTGCAAAAGCCAGAACTGTGTAAGGAGGAAACCTTCCAGAGAAGGAAAATTGAAATATGTTCCACTAAAACGAGCAATAGAAAAGTGGTAAGACTGTACCCTGTCAAAGGCAGAAAACTTGCAAGAACTGGAAAAACAAAGAAGTCCTGTTGGGTTCCAGCTCTCGCAAGTTTCACTGTACCTTGCTTAAACTTAACATGTAAGTTTTTTTTTTTTTTTAACTGTTAGTTTTTAAGTTTCTCAGTTTTAGCTTCTAATATGGCAAATATAGACACAACCTGTATAAACAAAAACTCTTTGGGGTCCCCAATAATGTCTGAATGCAAGTGAGTCCTAAGACCATGACAACTGCTGCTCTAAGCAATTACAAATGCTGGCTCAAAGGGACCTCTGTCTTCAGTTTATCTAGGTAGTGCCAAACTGTTTCCTAAAGCGATTGTGCTGATGTATACTCTGACCAGGAGCATATGCACATTCCACTTGTTCTACATCTTCATGACTACCTGGTATTACTATACTTGGTAATTTTTGCCCATCCAAGAGGTGTACGTATGGTGGTTTCAATTTACATTTCCCTGATGATTAATGAGGCTCATCACCTTTTCATATTTACTGGACATCTGAGTTCCTTCTTTTGTGGAGTGCCTGTTCAACTGGGCCTCTTTTGTCCATTTTCCTACTAGACTGCTTGCTGTTTTCTTGGCATTTTCTACTTTCTGATAACTTTTTAACGTATCATTCACAACCTTTGCTTCCCCTCTATTTTAACCTACACTCTCTCCTTTAAATGCCACAGAACACATGGAAGAGAAGGAACCTACTGTCCTCGGTGTTGTTAATCCCACTCTAGTAAGCAGCTTCCAGAACTATGGATGCCAAGTTCAAAACCTCAGTGGAGACTCATTGAGTCTTTTCCATGAAGAAGTCGAGATTTTAAGAACACATGCCATGACCCATACAAGGATTTTATAACAAGCCAAGGTCTTATTTTAAGACTGAAAAGGACTACTAACAAATTAGCAAGTATTTAAATAGATTTGTTAAAACCAATGCATTTGGGCTCTAGGGTCAGACTAAACTAGAAAGTTGAATATCATCATCCCATTTTCAAAACTCAAACACCCAACCACTCTCCCCAACCCACGGCTTTGGTCTCACCCCTTGATACTCACATTTATTGCCTCGAACAGCATAGACAAGCTTTAGCTCTGGATAAAATTTGCCCATCTGCTCAATCACTTTTCCGGTTTGAAGAGCCAGCTCATATGTTGGGGAGAGGCACAAACACTGATGGGGAAATCAAAGGATGAGTCTGAGAGAGCCACTTAGCAACAGACAAGATCTAAACAACAGAGAATGCTGTTGTTACTACTACCTAAGCATTGCAGGGGACCACAGCGTCTGCCGCCAGGCCAACCTTTCGGCTGCAGACTGACGCCCTGGCTGTTAGGAAGCCCTGGCTTGACGAGGCCTTGGGGTGCTGCTTCCAAGTGAATTCTACCCAGGCTGGGACTCAGTGTACTAACCTGCTGTGTCTGAGCCACAATCTGAGGCATCAGAAACGTTCAGACCCTTCCAGGAGCAGCCTCACTAATCCCCACTAGATGGTGCTGCCCTCCCCAGGGCATGCCAGCCAGGGCCCCTAGGCTCCCGAAAACCTCACCTGGGGGTATCTGTTTGCTGGTTCCACTCGGCTGAGCATGGCCAAGACAAAGGCAGCCGTTTTACCAGTACCAGACTGAGACTGGGCGATCAGGTTCTGCGGGCTGATCAAGGAAGGACAGAAATAAAAATAACATTGCTTAAAACAAATATGGCCAGAGCAATTCCACTCCTAAGTACATACCCAAAACAACTGAAAGCAGGAATGCAAACAGATACTTATACGCCAATGTTCACCACAGTACTATTCACAATAGCCAAAAGGTGGAAACAATCCGAGTGCCCAACAACAAAGGAATGGATACGTAAAACGTAATATACACACAGAATGGAATACTATTCAGCCATAAGGAGAAATGAAGTCCTAGTACATGCTGCAACATGGGTGGACCTTGAAAACATTATGCTGAGTGAAATAAGTCAATCACGAAAAGGACAAATGTTGTATGATTTCACTTTTATGAAATATCTAGAATAAGCAAATTTAATATAGAGACCAAAGTTCACTAGTGGTTACCAAGGGTGGGAGGGAAGGAGAAAGGGGGTGCCACTGCTTAGGTGGCACTGAGTTTCTGTTAAGGGTGATGGAAAAAACTGTAAATGGATAGTGGTGATGATCGTGTAAGATGATGAATGTAATTAATGTCACTGAATCGCACATGAAAAAATGATAAAATGGTAAATGTTTTGTTATATATACTTTCACGACCAAAAAAAAAAAAAAAGACTCAAAAACAAGAGGCTGACGTAACAGTTAAAACTGAGGCAGATCTTTAAAATTGTATCTGGCCCATTCAAACCCCAAAACTAACTGGGATTTCATCTTTTTAAATGAGACCCTTTGGTGCCAATAATGACAGACTGTCTAATGAGTCAATGGCCCTTGCAATTTCAAAATGGCAGTTTTCATCTTACGGCTAGTGGGGACTTCCTCAGAAGTGACAATGTTAACCCTGGAACAAACAACAAAAAGAGGGCAAAGTGTGAATAAAAAACAAAAAGAAAAACAAAAAACAGATGCTGCGTCAAAATTCTTTTTCTGGGTGGTAGGAATATGGGTCCTCCCCCCTTTATGCTTCTCTATATTATGGAGGCTTTCTGCATTGCGCTCAAATTACTTTGATAAATTTTTATATACTGTTTAAAAAACCTGCTTAAATACTAAGGGAAACGGTTGTTTTAGATGGGTTCACACAAAGAAATCTTCATTCTAGACTCCAGCACAACTTTACTTCACTGTAGGTGTGCCCTACTTTTGTATCCCGAGGGCTCCAAGGAAATCAAGACTGCAGAGGAAGATCTGTGCCCAGTCAAGTCCCTGATGACATTTTCTGCCGAGCAGTAATAAGTTTCAGGGACTAGGTGCCTTCTGCATGTTCCCTTTTCCCATCTTTATGGAAAACGCAAGATACCAAATCAGATATATTTCTTTTACTGTGGGAATTATATATGTAATAAAACACTTGCCATTTCAATATTCTTCACATGTAGAGTTCAGTGACATTAACTGTATTCAACATATTATGCAACCATTACCATTATCGGTTTCTAAATTTTTCCAGACAGATGTTTTACAGGGAACTTTTACATTTCACTTCATGTAAAACACTATCATGGAACTAGGTGGCATTTTGTCATTAAAATAATAATAAAGCTGAGTGAAAAAAATTGCTACATAAGTATGATACCATTCATATAACATTTAAAAACGTGGACTACTCTTTAGGTTCTCAGGGACAAACATATATGCAGCAGAACTGAAAGGAAATGTGAGGAGATTTCATGATGGTGCTTCCTTCTGCAGAGGTGGGAGAGGGTAGGGTAGCACAGTGGCTCCAACTGCCCACTGGATTAATGACATTTTATTTCTTGACTGGACAGGTATTCTTGGTATTATTCTTCTCACCTTTTTGCAGGCCTCAAAAAGTTCAAAATAATGACCAAGCTGTTTCCCTGGAGAAACATGTTGGTCCAAATGGGCCATTCTGTTCTCAGGAACAATAGTTGTTCATGGAAGATGTTAAACCAAACTCTCAAAAGAAGCACTCTGGGTTCTGCACACTCACGGTTCAGCAAGCATCATGGGTAATGCGTTCTCTTGTATCTTAGAGGGTCGATTGAAGCCCATGGCATAGACTCCCTGGAGAAGCTGTGGTTTCCTAGGAGGCCAGGGAGAGACAGGATGGATTCCTAGTTGTTGAAATCATTTTCAAGGCCTAGAGTTTCACCTTTCCCTATATCTAGCAAGGAATGATGCTTCCTATCTCTGTTGTATTTTTCTATGTCTTAAAAAACACTACCTAAAACCAAACCACTATCTTTCCAAACTAAATCTCAATCTGTAACTGTTACGTAAATTATAAAATACAAATAGTTTCCTCTCTGGGAGAAATTCATGTTTTCAGCATACCCACAAATCTGGTTGGCGCTGGATGACAAGAATTCCCTGGGCACAGCCAAGAGTGGTGTTTATTAATTCATGGCATAAACTATAAAAAACATATCTAAAAATAAACCTGGCTTACTATGCCACTAAGATTTAGAAATCTCTTCATAAAATAGGAATACAGTTTTCTCTGTGCAGATGTCAAATTGAACCACAATTTTTTTGTGTTCCATTGTCTGCCCAAACCAGCTGTGCAAGTACTCGGGACAATCAACAGGTAAGAACATTGATTAAGCCAGTTTCTAGTAGCTGATCGATTATAAGGAGGCAAGGAGGATTCAGTTATCATACTGAATTTATAAACGTTCCGATTTAGTTACTATGTCTAGTCAAAATCAAGAATAGAAAAGCATTAACTTTTTATATAAGTCGCTCCATAACAAATATCAATTAAAGTTGCTCTTACATCCCATTTACAATAAGCTATCTACTACTTCTAAACTGACAAGCTGTTTTGCAAAAATCAGGAGCCCTGTTGACAGTGGTTAAAACGCTTGGCCACTAACTGAAAGGTCAGTAGTTTGAACCCACTAGCCACTCTGTGGGCAGAAAGATGTGGCAGTCTGCTTCTGAAAAATTTACAGTCTTAGAAACCCTATGGGGCACTTCTACTGTCCTATAAGGTCACTATGAGTTGGAATTGACATGATGGCAATGGGTTTTGTTAACAAAAATCACACATGATCATTTCTAAAGAAAAGTCAAAACAGGTCAAGACTTCTCAGCCTTCCTTGGCATTTAACAGGCTCTCTAAAAGGCAAATTTTTCTGACATAAGTTGGTTTTCAGACACAAAGAGCTTCAAAAACTTAACTTTTGATGTCTTCTGTTTGGAAGCAAAGGCTGTAAAGCTCTGCAGCTTCTGATTCGTTGCCAAGGAAACAGTCACAACCAAGTCAGGATTCAAATGATCCAAGAGCCTCCACCAGCTCAGTAGTTTTATTTTGCAGATAAATTCAAATCTTTTAAGCATAAAACAGACCAAGCATATTAGGTAACCTGGGTCTCATTCTTTGTTTCCTTTGGCAACTAACAGCTAAATCAGAAAGAACCTGTCTTTCAAACAGAACAGTTCATCAGTGGTTGAAATGAAAGCTCAAGCCTTTCATATGACAGAACTTAAGAAAAACCCAAACCACTGACACCTGGTAAGAGCAAACTGCAGCCTCAGGAAACAATACGGCACATCTAACTTCCCTGATACAGTCTGTGAGGAGAAGTAAAGAAGTGACAAATTTTTTTAATAAAGCCCCTGACACAGGAAACACACATAGAAAAGTAAAGTTTCCTGAAATTGAAATTAAACAAAAAGCTGGCTACACTTTAAAAAGCTGCTTCTTAGCTATTACTTGATTCAGTTCTAGTTAGCTATTTTAAATGTCTCTTAATATAAAGCAGTGGTAGCAGTTGGCAGGAATGTGGCCCCTATTTGCCCACAGCAGACATACTAATAGATATTTGCTAAACAAAAGCAAAGAACCCATTTAATTCCACCACTGTCATATTCACCAGCTACTTTCTATCTATGATCCGCATCCCGGCCAGTAACAGTAATATACGTCATATGTTCCTCCTAATACCCAGCCCAGTGGCATGTGCATAAGCCAGTAATCCATGGACACTTCTGTACTAACTTACTGAAAAAAACAAAAACTTATTATGACCTTTCATAAGTACAATACTTAATAAGCTCCAACGTCTGCCTTTAAAACAATGACACCTTAAAAGTCATTCCTAGCACAATGCTATATACATATACACTCATCTGGGTTCTGTTTTTTTTTTAATTCCAGAACTGTCCAAGGTGGCTTTCCATTGTGAGTACTGGGCCCTCTTGACAGATTTTATAAAAACAGATAAACTGTATACCCTAGAGTCTAACAAACAGGCTTACCTAATAAGAAATGTTCCTGACATCCAGAAATCACCTGTCAGCCAATATTTTATTGAAAGTTCTAAGAGCATAAAAGAAAAAAGACTTTCAGCTACGATGAATAAATTTGTGGCATTTAAAAATCCCTACCAAGAGGAGTTGAACTAGGTGGCCAAGACACAAGGGTAGGAGGGACACCATCACTGTAATGCTTTCATATTTTTTGACTTTGAATCATGTGAATTATTACCTATTAAAAGAAGTAAACACACTAAAGTTTTTAAAAATAAAAAGTAACAAACCCATCTCTGAGATGCTAAGTTTTATAGGGAAGGGACAGACAAGGAACAGAAGTTAAAGGGAACAAAATACTCACAGCCGGAGCTCTTCAAAAGACTTCACAGAGTAGAGGGGAGAATTCGGATCCCGCTGCAGGACTTCCACCTGGTTTGTGTTATCGACAAGATTGCTTCTGATCAGCTTGTTGAGTAAGGACTGGGCAGCTTTGTCCTCTGTCAGGAAGAAAACAGATTTTCTTCATACTCATCTTGCCAACCCCACCTAGTGAGACTGCACCCCACCTCTCAGCACCAGCACCTGGGCAGCCAAGCACTGATGGAGAAAAACCACAATCACACTGACAGGCCTTGCTTTAAATTCTTGACTAGACGCGCTGGGGCTCTGAGATGCCCAGCAAGCCTTTCCATAATCCACTCATTTGCTCTCCTTCTCTTCAAACCTCCACTGATACCTTCTCTCTCCTCACACCTCTAACCCCTCCACATTCTCACTCATCTGCTGGCCCTGTCTCCAAGCGAGAAATACTCAGAAGCAATTCCATACGCTTCCAATACCACACCTACCCACCCACCTGCATTTGTGCCCATATTCTCTACCTTTTCCCTGTAACTACAGACGCACAGCCTGTGCTCCAATCTGAGGCTAACCCCCTCTATGACAGAGCCCATCCCTTCTTACCTACAACGACATTTCTCCTGATACTGACCCTCTCTTGCATCACCAATTTTCCTACTCTTCTGGATCATTCCCATCAGCAAGTGAACATGTTTTCATGTTTCTCATCATAAATCTGCTTCCTCCTTTACTCCACATCCCATCCAATTATTGTTCCATCTCTCTGCTCCCCTTTATAAAACATTCCCCAAGAGGGCTGCCTATTCTTGTCATCTCTACTTCCTTTCCTCCCTTTCTCTCTGAAGGCACAATGAATAGACTTTTTTTTTAAATAACCTCTCCACTCCACTTCAATAGCCCTTGTCACACTCACAATTGCTTCCACATTACCTAATCAATCTAATGGTCAATTTTTAGTTTTTCTCTTAATTAACTTATTACCAATATTTGACTCCCTAACTTTTGAAACACTTTTTCCTTCTGGCTTCTGGGATACCACACTCTTTTGGTTCTCCTTTGAGTGTTACTTCTCAGTCTCCTTTGCGATTCTCCTTGTCTCCTTGATCTTACAATTCAGAGTGCCTCTGGGCTCCAGGAAGCCAAGTCTATCTTTTACCACAGGACTTCAAAGAGTAGTTACCTTTCTCTTCCTCATATGTTTTCTCTGGAGTGGCATTGGTTTTGATAACACCTACACAAAAAACAGTTGTCATAATTAGGCTAATATCAAACTCAACCAAAAGGTGGGACAATATAAATACTAAAACCTATTTAAGTGATCAACTATAAATAGTTTGCATTTCTTTATGTTCAGTGGACTTTTATTTCTAGAAAGTTTTTAAATGCATAAGAAAGATTTAAATTTCTAGAAATGCCGGCCAATTTCACAACAATCAGAATACGTCACCTCTGACTTACTTATCCTAATTTAAAATACAGCATTATATTAGCAAACACAATTTGCTAATTGTGAGAAAAAGAACGAGTATATAAATCTATATTTGTATTTCATTTGCATAAACAAATTTTGAAAAAATATTAATAACCAATAACAGTGATTACTTATGGGATGGGGTAGAGAGTGGGACCTGGGTAAACGGGGGACCAAAATGAGAAGAAGGGCTTTCACCTTTTTATACTTTTGAACCCAAATTATCTTTCAAAAAATTAAACACAAATAAGTTTTTAAAGAAACAATCTCCAGCGAACAGTAGTATACTCCAGTGTTGATTGTTGGATTTAAGGTGTCAGAGGCTGGATAGAATCTGAAAACATCATACAGCCCTTTCAGTAATTAAACCTAATTTACCAGCTCTCTAATCCAGTGCTCTCTTATCATCTACCAAATGTTAGGCTAAGTGAAAGCTCCTGTTCACATTGCAGCGCTGAGTGTAAAACAGAAGCACATGTGTAGCTTATGGTTACCAGTGACTCACCATTGGTATCTGGTTTGATTTTCTCTTCTTTGATTTGTAAGCTGCTCATCTGAAGGGGAATGAAAGAAAGCAGAGTTAAGTGACCCAATTAAAGGAAGGCTTTTGAGCACAGGGAAGGTCTCTGGTAAAAGCCTAGCAGGAGCTACTTCAACACCCATCTTTAGGGGCTGGGTTTGTTTGCTTGATGCAGAACTGCATGGGTGAAAACACCATTTCAAATCTCTTCAGTAGCCTAAAAAAGGCGGGGGGGGGGGGGCAAGCTAAATGTAATGGTAGGGAGAAAAAGTATGTCAACAGTCTCAAACCTCTGCTTTTCTCCCAACTCATGCTCTTCCCACAACATCCAACCTTCATTAAATACATACCAACTATAAACTTTCAACAACACAAACACAGCTTGTTTCTAGGTAAAGAATGATACCATAAAAATATCTCATAAGCTTTTCTTAGCCCTAAAACCCATACTGTATTAAAGCAACATTCAGCAAATAAATTATAGCCCTCTTTCTCGTCTTATCAACCACCTAGGTTATAAATTAGGAGAAACTTATTTATGATGATGAAAGTACTGACAAACCCAAGTTCCTGATTTGAAAATCTTCCAGAAGCTTGAAAAAAATGGTTTCTCCTTTACTCTTGGTCACGTACTCCCAGTCAATACAAACTTGCTAAGCTGCAAGCAAAGAAATAATCCATAAATTTGCAAACAATTCTCCACTATCATGAGAACTATTTTTTTTATATTGGAAGTGTTGGTAAGAGTAAGATGCGATGTTAAGATGATATTGCAAAGGTGTACTGTCAGATTCTGAGGAATACCCAAATTAAGCCCTGGGCCACAAGCCTACTAAATAAAGTCCCCTCTCAAGTTTTTAGTGAAGGTCTAAAGTATGCTCCCTGTGATATTTTCTCTACTACCTCACCCCAACCCAACCACCTTAAATTCCAGCCAAAATTATTTTTGATTCCTGTTCGCTAGGCAAGTCCAGCACTTTTGCACATTTTCTGCCCCTAAAATGTCTTTCACTGTCATCTCTATCTTAAATATGACTCAATCTCTAATATCCAGCTCAAATGTAAGCTTCTGCACAAGAAACTTCCAAGATTTTCCTACTCATAAATGTCCTCTCCCTCTTCAGAGATCACTTATCATGTTATTCTTACTTCTTTGTTAGCATTTCCCACATTGTAGCCTTCCTGACTAGACTATAAAGCTTCTTCCTATACTCCACTGGGCTTAGCCCATTTTATCTATCTGGTGATGAACTGATATTACTCCCAAAGCAACAAAGTTTACCTGGAAAAGAAATGTAATTTAGGCATTGAAAAGTTATAAAATTCAGCTAGAGATTAGACAGGCCCATAAAACAAAATGAGACTAAATGGGCACACTAGCCCAGTAGCAAGGACAAGAAGGCAGGAAGGAACAGAAAGCTGGTAATGGGGAACCCAAGGTCGAGAAGTGGAGTGTTGACATATTGTGGGGTTGGCAACCAAGGTCACAAAACAACGTACACTGTTTAATGAAAAATTAATTTGCTCTGTAAACCTTCATCTAAAGTACGATAAATAAAATACATCATAGATTAAAAGCTATAGAAGACTTCAGACTACAAGAAGTCTTCAAAAAATAGCCTGTATTCTCGCTACCAACAGTCCAAGGTCTCTAAATAAATCTAAACTTTCAGTCGTAGATTTGCAGTACATTGAGACATTAAATCTAAACCTGTCAATCTCTTATTCTAAAGAGAAAGAGAATGACCATCTACATTTGCCTTTGCTTACAACTGCCACTGAGAAACAGGCTCAATACAGGAAAGGTAATAACACACAGCGAGGAGATATTTGCGCTGGGCTGTTAACCTAATGGTTGGCGGTCCGAGGGGAGAAGACCTGGCGATCTGCTCCCATAAAAATTACAGCCAAGAAAATCCTATGGGGCAGTTCTATTTTGTCACATGGGGTCGCTATACGAATAGACGGCCTCTATCAACAACAAAAGTCTTTAACTGGACCAGATAAATGATCAAAAGCTCAATACTGGTCTCTTTAGCCCTAGAAGAAAATTAGAACTAAGTTATTCCCCACGGCAACACTCCAAGGCGTGTTGGCCACAAGCCTGCTCAACCAATCTCTCTCTCTGGACTCGAACCCATGTTCACCTGGGCCCCTGCTACGTTCTTGCCCCTTTGAGTCAAATCCACTGACCGACTTGACAGCCGCTTCTTGCTCGTCAACCGCCAGAGCCCACGAGTCGGTGGCCATGGTTCCGGGGGGGAAGAGGCAGACACGCCGGATGACACCGAAGACCACGCAAAAGCTCCTACCAAACTCTGCCGCCTGCACGAGAACGTCATTCACACGGACCGGAAGCGAAGGCGCGCAAGAGTGACGTCAGATCCGCCCGCTGTCAGCCGCCACCACTCGGCGCCACGCGGGGCCATCCCTCCGGCCCCGCCTTCTCCTCGGGTGGGCAAACCTGCCGCAGGGTGAAGCCTAAAATCCGTTTTCTTCAAAGTAAAACTCTTTGCCTTCGCTTCACTACGTTACTTTACACTGAAATGACTCATTTTATTTTTAACTCACCACGTCTCATATTAAATACATATATATGCTTCTGTGAACTACAAAGCCTATACAAAGAAAAACGGCTGCCGAGTTGATTCCGCCTCATAGCGACCCTATAGGAGACAGTAGAACCCATAGGGGTTCCCAGGAGCTGCTGGTGGATTCGAACCACCGACCTTTTGATTAGCGGCCTGAGCTCTTAACCACTCTGCCACCAGCAAAAAAGGCAAACCAAACTCACTGCCGTCAAGCCCCATGAAAGAGAATACTATATGATGCCAGTTTCTGTTAACGAAAACGTCAAAGAAAACGATAGCCTTGTGGAGTCAGTTATGACTCGCAGCGACCCCATGTAAACAAAACGAAGCAGTACCTGGTCCTGCGCTATCCTCACCATCTTTTCTATGCTGGAGCCAATCACTGCAGCCACTGTGTCAATCCATCTTGTTGATGGTCTTCCTCTCTTTCGCCGACCCTCTACTTTACCAAGCATGATGTCCTTCTCCAAGGACTGGTTCCTCTTAAAAACGTGTTCCTCTTAAAGTACGTGAGAAGACGTCTCCCCATCCTCGCTTCTAAGGAGTATTCTGGCTGTACTTCCTCCAAGACAGATTCGTTCTTTCTTCTGGCAGTCCATCCTTTATTCAACATTCTTCACCAACACCATAACTCAAAGGCATCAATTCTTCAGTCTTCCTTATTCATTGGTCAGCTTTCACATGCATATGAGGCAACTGAAAATACCATGGCTGGGGTCAGGCACACCTTAGTCCTCAAAGTGACACCTTTGCTTATCAACACTTTAAAGAGGGCTTTTGCAGCAGATTTGCCCAAAGCAATGCCCCGTTTGATTTCTTGACTGCTGCTTCCACGGACGTTGATTGTGAATCCAAGTAAAATGAAATCTTGACAACTTCAGTCTTTTCTCTGTTTACCATGATATTGCTTATTGGTCCAGTTGTGAGGATTTCTATTGTCTTTATGTTGAGGTAAAATCCATACTGAAAGCTGTAGTCTTTGATCTTCATCAGTAAGTACTTCAAGTCCTCTTCACTTTGTGCAAGCAAAGTTGTGTCATCTGCATATTGCAGGTTGTTAATGAGTCTTTCTCCAATCCTGATGCAGCGTTCTTCATATAGTCCAGTTTCTTGGATTATTTGCTCAGCATACAGACTGAATAGGTATGGTGAAAGGATACAACCCTGACACACCTTTCCTGAGTTTAAACCACGCAGTATCCCCTTGTTCTGTTCAAACAACTGCTTCTTGGTCTATGTACAGGTTCCTCATGAGCACAATTTAAGTGTTCTGGAATTCCCGTTCTTCGGAATGTTATCCATAATTTGTTATGATCCACACAGTTGAATGCCTTTGCATCATCAGTAAAACACAGGTAAACATCTTTCTGGTATTCTCTGCTTTCAGCTAAGATCCATCTGACATCAACAATGATATCCCTCATTCCACATCCTCTTCTGAATCCAGCTTGAATTTCTGGCAATTTCCTGTCAAGGTACTGCTGCAACCGCTTTTGAATGATCTTCAGCAAAATTTACTTGTGTGTGATATTAATGATATTGTTCGATAATTTCCACAGTCTATCGGATCACTTTTCTTTGGAATGGACACAAATATGGATCTCTTTCAGTTGGCCAGGTAGCTGTCTTCCAAATTTCTTGGCATAGACGAGTGAGTGCCTCCAGCACTGCATCCGTTTACTGAAACATCTCCTTTGGTATTCTGTCAATTCCTAGAGTCTTGTTTTTGGCCAATGCCTTGAGAGCAGCTTGGACTTCTTCCTTCAATACCATCAGATTTGATCATATGCTACCTCCTGAAATGGTTGAATGTTGACCCAGTTCTTTTTGGTACAGTGTATCTGTGTATTCCTTCCATCTTTTGATGCTTCCTGTGTCGTTCAAAATTTTGCCCACAGAATCCTGCAATATTGCAACTCAAAGCTCGAAGTTTTTCTTCAGTTCTTTCTGCTTGAGAAATGCTAAGCATGTTCTTCCCTTGTGGTTTTCTAACTCCGGGTCTTTGCACATTTCAATACTTTGTCTTCTTGGGCCAGCCTCTGAAATCTTCTGTTCAACTCTTTTACTTCATTCCTTCTGTTCGCTTTAGCTACTTGACATTCAAGAGCAAGTTTTAGAGTCTCTTCTGACACCAATTTTGTCTTTTCTTTCCTGTCTTTTTAATGACCTCTTGCTTTCTTCATGTGTGATGTCCTTGATGTCATTCCACAACTCGTCTGGTCTTTGGTCATTGGTGTTGAGGGTGACAAATCTATTCTTGAGATGGTCTCTAAATTCAGGTGGGATATACCCAAGGTTATATTTTGGCTCTCGTGGATTTCTTTTAATTTTCTTCAGCTTCAACTTGTATATGAGCAATTGATGGTCTGTTCCACAGTCAGCCCCTGGCCTTTTTCTGTCAGTTTGTTGTACCATGGTGGCTTACATGTTGCTGTGATGTTGGAAGCTATGTGACCAATATTTTAAATACCAGCAGGGTCACCCATGGTGGACAGGTTTCAGTGCAGCCTCCAAACTAGGAAGAAGGACCTGGCAGTCTACTTCCGAAAAAATTGGCCAGAGAAAACCTTATGTATAGCAGTGGAACATTGTCTGATATAGTGCCAGAAGATGAGCCCCTCAGCTTGGAAGGCACTCAAAATATGACTGGGGAAGAGCTGCCTCTTTAGAGTTGACCTTAATAATGATGTGGATGGAATCGGGGGCCTTCGTTTGCTGAGGTGGCATACTCAGAATGAGAAGAAACAGCTGCAAACATCCATTAATAGTCAGAATATGGAATGTACAAAATATGAACCTAGGAAAATTGGAAGTTGTCAAAAATGAAACAGACTGCATGATGATCAAAATCCTAGGCATTACTGAACTGAAATGGACTGGTATTGGCCATTTGGAATCAGACAATCATATGGTCTACTATGCCAGGAATGATGAAGAAGAATGGCATTGAATTCATCAAAAAGAACATTTCAAGATCTATGTGAAGTACAGCACTGTCAGCGATAGGATAGTATCCATACGCCTACAAGGAAGACCAGTTAATAAGACTATTATTCAAATTTATGTTCCAACTACTAATGCCAAAGATGAAGAAACCAAAGATTTTTACCAACTTCAGCAGTCTGAAATTGATCAAACATGCAATCAAGATGCATTTATAGTTACTGGTGATTGGAAAGCAAAAGCTGGAAACGAAGAAGAAAGCTTGGTAGTTGGAAAATATGGCCTTGATAACAGAAACGACACTGGAGATCACATGATAGAATTTTGCAAGACCAATGATTTCTTCATTGCAAATACCTTTTTCAACAACATAAATGGCAACTGTATACGTGGACCTCACTGGAAGGAACACACAGGAATCAAATCGACTACATCTGTGGAAAGAGACAAAACCCTTAAACCCCCATTATTCCACCATGGGGTTGCTGTGAGTCCAAAACGACTCGGTGGCACCTAACAATTCCACCACTCCAATCAACACACACAGTCAGTGTTTTTTTTCTTCTGGATCCTTCTATTCTTTTTCCAGATGTATCAATAGCACAGGTGTTTTACATAGTCCTAAAATGAGGTATTCATACAATTTTAAATTTAACCTTTTTATTATACAACTATGTATTTTTTTCATGTCTTAATTTACCCATTTAATTGTGGTATAATAGTGCATCAAGTGCTTACAACATAAATTACCTAAGGCCCCCACCCCTTCCCTTGGGGATATAGGTTGCTTCCAGTGTTTTCCTGTTAATTGGTAACACTTCAGTGAACATCTCCGTACCATCAAAAAATCATCTTACTTGCCTCATTCCAGTTTTTGTCTTTCCCCAGTAGAAGATGAACTCTTGAAAAAGAACCCTCACAGCACTCTCCTGGTCTCTTGTGGCCTCAGGTCTCCCTCTCAGCCACTGTTCCAGGCCAGCCAGCCAATCATCGGAAAGTGACAGCCCTTCTCCAGGCTGGATCCCTTTGGGCTAGAAAGTGGCCTGAGACCCTAGCTGGGTGAGAATGGTATATTGAACTGCATTGTGTATGACGCTGCCTGATCACATGATGTTTGTTGTCTTCATCATTCAACTCTCAGTCTCGTGGTCAGGGAACCTTGCCTGTTTTGCTGACCAATGACTCCTCTGGACCTGCACTCGCAGGGACACAATAAGCAGTTGAGTCAGGGAGTGAATGAATCACTAAGTGAATTGAGTGGCAAATAACCATCTCTAAGGATCATGTCTTTGACCGTTGTGGCATCATCATTCCTTCTGGGTCCTTCTATTCTTTTTCCATATGTATCAATGAGCAAATGGATGCAAAGATTTATTTGGCTTGCGCTTGCTGTGGGGTTGGTGACAATAGGATGGCCCACTCTAGGAACAAGTACTTTCATCCTTCTGATGTCTCTATGTACTGGAAGCAACAGGAGAATAAGAGGAATGCTTAAGGATTCACAAAATAATTTAGGAGTAATGGGAGGAGCTAGATCAAGTTTGCATTTGGACCACAAAAGGTCTAATAACTACAATGATAAATGAAAAAAATAAAACTGTATGAAAAAGTGATTGGAGATAATTTTTAGAGGTATGTTTAACACATTCACACTTTCAGTTGTTAACACACATTAACAGAGCATATTTCTATGTGCAACACATCCTGCAGACAGCTAGGAATTCAGAGGTGATTAAGTTAGACACATATGCCACCCTTCCTACCCTTACTGGACTTAAGTTAAAGGGAAGACACAAGTTCAACAAGTAGTTCCAAAAAGGGCGATGACTACTGGTTAAGATTGTAGGCCCTGAAGCCAGACTGTCTAGACTTGCTATTTTGTAGCTGTGTGTTGGAGGGCAAATTATTTAATCTCTCTGTGCCTGTTTCCTCATCTGTAAAATGAAAATCATAACACATTTGTTGTGAGGAACAAATGAATTAATCTATGTAGACCTTTAGAAGGTTGCCTGACACAGTGTTGACAAGGGGAAGTACTGGGCACTCTGGGAGATTATGGCAGGGCAATGGGGCACACCTTCCTGAAGAAGTGGTTTTTACCACTGAAATGGAAAGATTAGGAAGAGTCAGTCAGAAGGGGAAGGACTGGAAGAGAGTTCTAAGTAGAGGTATAACCACCGCAGTGGGTCCAGCCCAATTATAGGTTGAGAGCAATTTCGTGGAGGGGTAAGGTGCCCCCTCCAGGCCTTTTTTCCCTTCACAGGGTATCCAAGTCTCCCGTGCTCTGTTGAGGGGAGGACGCTACAAAAGACTAGACTGTGGAAAGACTGGCCATAGGTGATGCCTGGGGATAGAGGGACAGGAGTATTCCCTGAATTCCTTCCAATCTGCTTGCTCCCTGGCCCTCTGCAGCATTGGTGGACTCTCGTTTTTAGTTCTCTTCTCTTTTCCTTCGCATCCATCTTAGCTAGAATGCTGGAGGTGAAAACCTCACCCTGACTTCTTGACAGTTTTGAGTTTTTGTTTCTGCTTCAGAGTGGGCTGAGGAAGGAAATGTGAAAGACAAAGGGGAGGGAAATACACAGGACCACCGACTTCTCTGAGACATATCCTTGCCAAGCATATTCTCTCCTCGTCCCTAACTTCTCACAAGGTGTCTGAAGCTGTTTTGGGGAAGCAGAGTATGGTAGCCTCCTAGCTTCACTGAGTCATTTTTGAAAGAGGCTGCAATCTGAGTCACGCAACAGAATAAGCCCTTTGCCATCAAGTCAATTCCAACTCATAGTGACCCTAAAAGGACAGATTAGAACTTCCCCATACAGTTTCCAAGGAGTGCCTGGTGGATTTGAACTGCTGACTTTTTGGTTAGCAGATGTAGCTCTTAACCACTATGCCACCAGGGTTTCCAGGCAACAGAATAAGGAACATTTATTCTCAAGCAGAAAAAGTAGTCAGGTGATAATGCAGAGAATTCCCAAAAACCTGATATCTATGCGCAGGACCAAGAGAAACCTGAAGAGGGCCCCTGAGATCTATAAAAGCTTGGGTGGTAGTGATGCAGGGGGAGGGACTTTCATCATACAGTGTACCAGCCTCAACACTGATACTGTCTGCTCTTTACCAAACCTTCCCTTTGGCTTTCTTCCCAGAATTATTTTGTATAGTACATCTAATTTTTTAAGAGCTACAAGTCCTTTTTTGGAATAACAAAAAAAAGGTATAAAAGCCTGTCATTCTTCCTCTATGTCTCCAATGCATTCCTTCTGTGTTCTCAATGCAGCCAATGAAATCCTGGTACTTGCTGTATGATGAGATGGATGCAATTATCTTCTAACTGGTTTCTCAGCTGCCAGCATTTTCCACCTCCAATATATCCTATACATCTCTGCTAGACCAGTTTTCCTAAAAAAAAAAAAAAATCCCCTTTTATCAGTTCCTTTCTGTGACTTAATAATCTGATGACAGTTTACTACCAAATCCAAATACCATTCAAGCAATCAAATCCTCGTATTCTACCTAATGTGTCCAGGCTGCTCTTCTCACTTACCCCTCCTGCATTTATCCTGGTGAACTTTAGTTTTAATATTCCTTTCTCCCTGCCTAGGGCCCTCCTTTTGTCACTTTGAATCCCACTTTCCTACTGTTATGGATTGAATTATGTGCCCCCAAAAGACTGTTGTAAATCCTAACCTCTGTGCCTGTGGTTATTATCCCATTTGGGAATGGGTTTTGTTATGTTAATGAGGCAGGATCAGTGTGGGGTGTGTCTGAGTTAATCTCTTTTGAGATATAAGTAGATAAAACAAGCCAGCCAGGAAGCAGAGATGGGGGAAAGAGAGATGTCAAGCCACATGAAGATCACCCAGGAACAGTAGCTCCAAAGAGAGGAGGACCTTTCTCCAGCACTGACAGAGAAAGCCTTCCCCTACAGCCAGTGCCCTGAATTCGGACATTTAGCCTCCTAAACTGTGAGAAAATAAATTTCTGTTAAAGCCATCCACTTGTGGTATTTCTGTTACAGCAGCACTAGATAACCAAGACACCTGTCATCATAAGCAAAGTCCATTCCCTCATGAAATTTTCTCTAACCTCATAAACCTTTACCCTCTGAATCCCAGTGAAACTTTGTATGGGATAGCCTTCATGTTAAATAACAAACAAGAGATGGAAGCAACAAGGGAAGAAAACCTATCTCCAAGTCTTAATTATATTCCTTTCCTAGCACTTCAAATATTTCGTATTTACCAGCATCTACCTTTTTTTTTTTTTTTTCCTGACGGTTAGCCAACATCCTTGGTTTACCAGTGGTTAAAAAAAAAAAAAAAAAAAAAAAAGGAATGTGAGGAGCCCTCTAGCAATGGAATAGGGCCCTGGGCCTATGGAGACATTCCATTACTCAAGTTGGAGCAATAAACCAAAAAAATCCAAACCCACTGCCATCAAGTTGATTCTGACTCATAGCGACCCTGAAGGACAGAGCAGAACTGCCCCACAGAGTTTGCAGGGAGCGGCTGGTGGGTTCAAACTGCCCACCTTTTGGTTAGCAGCCATAGCTCTTAACGAGTGCGCCACCAGGGCTCCAGTTGCTCAAGTTGGGAGCAGTCAGCCCTGAAATAGAAAGTAATATCAGGTGATAACTAGCCTATGGAATCATATGAGTCTTCAATTATGTATGACTACTATTATCAGCAACCAAAAACAAGCTGTTGTTTCCTTCTTATACTCATTAATAATGCCTTAGAAACGTGAACATTTCATAAATGAGTTCAATTAGCATAATCAATACTGATTAGCTCTTATGCATACAGCCAATGAATGGCACTAAAAAAAAAACAGTAAAACCCATTGTTTATGGATAATGAACCTATCTAGACGTTTCTGTTTGACCAAAATTTCCTTTTCCCAAGGCAGTTTCTCTAAGGTAGAGTTTTTCATTCCATATATAGGAACTTAATAAAACCAGTAAAAGAACAATTCCCTGGGAAGCTGAGCTTGCCATGGGCTCAATACGTTTTTACCTGACGTCTCTAGACTGCTACAAGGTCACAGTGGCAGCGTGTGGACCACTGAGCCCTGGAAGCCAGGCAATGATAGGAAATGAACGGTGAAAAAATATGAACTGCAGTAACATTAGGGCAACATTCCAAAGTCACCCACAACAGTGGGTCTCACCTTCTTAAGACACACATTCTTTTGGAAGCCTCTCCTCAGGAAAATGTATTTCAACTCAAAATACTGAATGTACTTCATAGAGTCCATGAAACCCATCCATTGAATTCTTAGGGGTTCAAGATCCCAGATTAAGACCTACATTTCTACCAGATACCCATTTACTCCTATTCTTGAAGAGTCTGAAGCACACCCTTTCCCATTTTCCTTCTCAGATTTAGGCCTACAACAGACGACAGGTTACACATACTGTGGGAAGAAGGTAGAGTGTAGTCAGCGGCAGCCTCGGGAGGAGTCTATACCTCTTTATTTATTGCCCTTGTTTTCAGTTATGTCAGGGTTAGTCCACAGGACTTCAGGGGAGCATAAAATTTCTTCTTATGAAAGTCCCAACATGGGTCAGAGCTGGGTAGAATAATACAGAAGATTCTACATAGTCAAGAAGCCACTGGGTGAATGTGGTAGAACTGGTAGTCTATGGGTCTGTCTGCAGTACCTGTAATGTCACATTAAGGAAACCACCTAGAGCTGGCATCGGTCCCTTCCATTCCAGGAGACAGATCTGGCCTAAAACACTGAAATGCTTATAAGGAAGGTCTAGGACTGGAATAGTTGTCAGCACATGAAGTCCCTCTTCCAGGTCTGGTCCTAGATAAAGTAGCCATTCTGTGTCAAGGTCAAAGAGCTGAAGAGGACTCCTTCTGACTGGGTTTTCACATTGCTCTTGCAACTGTTTCATCTCACCTGTGCTGTCACTCTGTAGGTACCAATAGCTTTGGCGAGGTTATGAGGGTATGTCCATTACTATTATTTGCTTTATTCTGCACAAAGATGCTAAGCAAGGATGGAGCACAAGCCTTGGCGTTTACTCTTGCCTTGGACTGATGAACGGCTGTCGCCCACTTCGTCCCTTAGTTGTACCTGTTTGTATTCCAAGCACTGTGAACACAGATGTTTAGAATCCCTTCACAATCAAGATGCCAGACATCTGAGATCATTCCCCAGCTCTGAATGAGATCTGGAGACAGCCTTCTGGGATCTGGAAACAGCACGGATTTGTGACTACTGCTGACCACTTTGGTAGCTGCCTTGAGGCTGGCCATTAGAGACTTGAGACCAGAATTTTCACTAAGGATCCAGACCTCAGATCACCTTTTCTTTCAGGATACTAAGAGGTGACAGCGATGTTAGGGATGTAAAAAAGCTGCTGCAAGTGCCTGTGAGACCAGGTTTCGTGGCAAGCTACAGCTGCCACTAATGCTCCATGGTGACTTCTCCACAGGACTTGCTCAAGTGCAAGCAAGGGACCCAACAATAATCACATGTGTGCTATATGTATAGTACACCTGCCAAGAAAAGAGCAAGTTGTGGTCCTGAGACACATACCTGCATACAATAAAAGTCCCAGGTTGGTATGTTGGCCCAGGCTTATCAAAGCCCTTCTTGCTGTGAGCATCAGGAGAGGGGCCTGGCAACACTTCAGATGAGCTATCTCACTCCCAAGTCCAGAGCAGCAGCTCACAGGCCTCCTCTGCTGCCTCAGCCCACATTCCAAACACATGGCTGGGCTTACACACCTGTCCTACTTGGGGCCTCTCTCTCCATGTCCCCTCTTCACACCTATTCTGTCACTTCCACAAGGGCTGGAGGCTGGCCTGTACACTCCTAGCCAGAAAACAGCCACAGGCTGCCACAGGGGATCCTAGGGCCAGTGATAAGCCACAGCAGCTAGATTCGCATAATGATGGGGAGACACTGGTTAAAAAAAAAAAAAAAAAAGACGGAATTTCCAAAAGGTAAATTTCTGTGTATTCACGCCTAATCTTGAAAAGTTGTGTAAACAATTTTTTTCTACCTTCCCCCATCATTTGCACAATTTTTTGTCAAGTCCAAACGTAATTTAAAATGAGGTAGGTAGTTTTCTCTACTCGCGCCTTCGTCTCTGTGGTGGCTGTGGGCCTGTGCCATGAAAGCACTCATTTCCCATGCAGGGGAGCCCAAGGGTGGGCACCGCTCCCAGTGGAGCTTCTCAGTTGGCGATTTTCTCAATCTCGTCTAAATCATCCGTGTCCAATCTTTCTATCTTCTTATCTGGAAAAAAAGGTGCAAAGAGAAGTCAACATGAGGTTACTGTGGAGATATGGCTGGAGTCACTGGGGCAAGGACGGCACAGCAGGGAGAGGACAGACACAGGTCTCTGCATGCCTCCAGCTACAGCAATCCTTCCTTTAACCCCACAGGCTTGCGGCGTCCCAACAGTGGTCAGCAGGTGCTGGTCACTGCTACAGCAACAGAGTCTCAGGTCCCTTCAGCCCAGCCAAGGAGGCACTGGCATTCGAGCCCTGGACCCGCCAGGTGTGGTCTTTGAGAATGTCCCTATCTTAGGAAAGGAGGGGAACGTGGTCAGGGACAAAGGCCTCTCTCGGGGTCATAGGAAACCCACCCCTTTTCCCCACCCCCTGGTCGGGAAAAGGCGCCAGGCAGAGGACACTCTAGGGACTCACTAAAATGCCCCTCGATCCTGTTCAGGATGTTCATGCTGTGCTTGCTGTCTACCATGTTCACGGCCAGGCCCCTCTTGCCAAAGCGGCCGGTGCGCCCGATCCGGTGCAGGTACGTCTCATTGTCCGGGTTCCCATCCTTGTCCACAGGAAGGTCAAAGTTGATAACGACAGACACTTGTTCCACATCAATACCTGTATGAAGGAGAGTTGGAGACAGAGAGTAAACAGTAGATGGGAGACAAAATCATTGTTGCCCAAAGTCAGGTTGAGGTCCACCAACTTCAGGGGAGGGAAGAGTCTGAGGTGAGTCAGCTCTGGGACATGGTAGCACGCAGAGGCATGTAGCACAACCCAGAGGAACAGAACAGGACTTTGGCAAGTGCTAACAACATTATGAAATCTGTAAGAGAGCTTTGCTGATACAGGTATCTGGAGATGCAGCTAAAAACTCACTGGGTGCGCTGAGAAGAGCATGCTCCGTCCTAAACCAGTCAGATGGCTCTACCTTTGCTCCCACTGAGCCAAGACTCCTGGCTCTTGTGAAAGTTCCTAACCACTGAGGGAAATCCAAACAGTTTCTCCTAGAAAATAATGTCACCACCAACCTTCTCCTCCCTGCTGTCTCCCCAGACCATCTGAGTTTCCCATAAACAAGGATTTCTCTCTCTAATGGGGCCCGAGACCCCAAGCCTGGCAGACCAGAACATATTATTGCTCACCACGGGCGCACACATTGGTGGTCACCAGAACCTTCTCTTTGCCTTCTCTGAAGCGCTCAATTACTGCAGCTCTCTGCTCCACCATCATTTCGCCACTCAGGAGAGCCACCTGGTGCCCTTCTTTTGAGAGCTCTGCTGCCAGCCAACTAGCTGTCTTGCGTGTCTGAAGCGAAAAGAATTATTTTAAATGGAGATACCTGTGGAAAAAAAATGAAGACACCAAGAAAAAGTGGCCTGTTGCCATTAGAATAATATGATGGTCCTGCTGAGTTAAGTCAGCAGGTCAGACTTAAATTTTCTCAAATAGAATTTCAGCCATATGATTTTTTTGGTTCAAATAACTGCTGTTAGTTTTTCATCTATGAAGACGTTGCTTTGGGCCAAAGATCTTCATTCCTACGTAGTCTATATTCTTAATGTTTAAAATTAAATCATTGGATTGTTACTTGGGGCTTCCTGTTTAAGTAATCTTCAAAAAGTAGGATCAATAAAGGTTCAGTTCTTCACAAAGTCTTTCCTTTATAATGCATTACAATCTGAGGAGAACATGCCCTGGGGGCAGGTGAAGGTGAGTCACCATTCTCTTGCCACAGTGTGGGAACTGATCCTCCTCAGTACTACAGTGGATCTCTGGCTGGGGGGGGGGGGGGGGGGGGGGCAGGGTAACACTCTGTGGTGTTGCTCTTCCCCTGTAGGCAGGTGGTGCTGCTGCTGCTACTCACATGGCAGAAGATCATGGCTTGGGCAATGGTGATGGCCCCATAGAGGTTACACAGGGCCTGGAACTTCTCGTCTCTGTTACTGCACAGGACGTAATACTGCTTGATGGTGTCCAGTGTCTCCTCCTCACGCTTCAGTTTGATAATGTTTGGGTCTGGGACCACTTTCTGGGCAAACTTCCACACAGAGTCTTCGAAGGTGGCAGAGAAAAGCAGCATCTGGCAGTTCCTGGGCAGCATCCTGCAAGGCAAGGCCCAGGTATTTTGAATGATCCCGAGTTTTTCACTGGTAAAAGTAGAATGGCCTCCCCAGACCTGGATGGCCCCAGGAAGGGTGCAAGGGGGAACGAAGCACCACAGGGAGGCGGTAGAAGACATGGGGTAGGATGGGTGGTGGTAGATTCCCTAAACATCCTTTTTCAACCCAGGCTTGGGAGTATGGTGGTCAGTGCTGACATGGAAATGGCCAATGAAACAAATAATTCTCTAAAGAACTTGACAGGAGCAAGAAATCTGAAGTAAAGGGAGAAGATGCTACTGATCAGGAGACTGAAGACGTCCTCTTTGCTCAAGCAGTTCCTACCTCTGGATACGGATGCTCTGATCTTGGTGGCCCTGAGTAGCTATCATCACATCAGCCTCATCCAAAACAAACACCTTGATCTTTTTGGGGTCAATGAACTTGAGCTTGGAACACCAGTCCAGGACGGTCCCAGGGGTGCCGATGACAATCTGCTCACTGATCTTCTGACCTCTTTCCACTGTGGAGAAAACAAGATGTTTTCTGTGGTGTTTCCACAGGAAAGCCAGCCCTCCTCTTTGAGAAATTCTAAAGCCATGACATTATTTTAATACAACTTTTTGATGTTTGCATTAATGTTTTAAAGAAAGGTTAGGCTTGGATACCACTACAGTATTCAATGGACATAAAAACAGACAAAAATACTCAAAAGATATAAAAAATGAGAAGATAAAAACTTCTGTGTCATTCTTCTTCACTATAATCAGCCAATTCTCTTTTAGACATCTGGTGTCTTTTTTTTTTTTTCTCTGTCAACACCATTCTACCTAGACCAGGATTCTATTTCCTCATGAGTAGATTTTTCAGAGTTCTGATTTCTTCAATGTACTCTGTTCCCTCAAACTATCCTGGCATCTCTTTCAAACAAGTCAGTTACCTTCAAGTCCCCATTCCCCAAAGTCAGTAGTAGGACTTATTATTTGAACAGCTTTATCTACTGAAGAAAACACAAGTTGCCTCTTTTTGAAAATGTGCTTCCCCAGACTAGGCCTGGCAAACCATGGCACATCCTCAGACCTGCGCGGTTCAGAACTGAAAAGAATCTGAGAACGGATACATCATCATTTGGCTCATTGTTTTCAGTTAGTCCGTACTTACTAACTTTTTACTTCTTTAAGACTTATAACCTTGATTAGACACAAGTTCCCTCTAGTTACAGCCAGAAATTTTGCCCAAATGTGAAAGCTGAGTCAATTCAAAGCTAACAAGTATGCTGCTTCTGACTTCAGTTAAACAAACTAATTGCTCTGCCCCCCCCCCACTACTTCAGAATTCTCTGCTCTTCTAACTCAAATCCAAATTGCAAAGTTTTAAAATGTCTTATGATTACCTTCCAACAAGTTTTATTTACTTTTTTTCTTTAGAACTGACTTCCAAGTTTGTATTGGGACATTGTATGTAGAGTTGATTTCTAGAAGTCATAAAGTTGTAACTTTGTTTTAAAGATCCATAAGATTCAAACAAACTTCCAGCAATACTTTATAAATTACCTAAATACTGTTTGTTGTAAAACAAACAAAAGTAGACAATAAAGAAAAAGGAAGGAAAAAAAAGAACCTCCCAGAGTTAACAACCACGAACATTCCAGGTTTTTGTTCTTCTAATGACATTAAAAAGAAGTTTAACAAATATATCCAGAATGTGGAACATTTTATAAGCAACTGGCTTAGTCTGTTCAAAAAGTGAGATATAATAGGGGGTAAAGAAGGTGGGGAGACCATTCAGAGTAAAAGAAACTTAGGGACACAACAACCAGATGCAATGCACAAACACTGATTAGATCTTGGCACAAAACAAAACAGCTGTACAAAAACCATCTTTGGAATGACTAAGGGAAAATGCAAATGGACTGATACCAGATATTAGAGACTATGCTTATTTTTTTGGTTGTGATAATGGTATTATGGGTATGCCAAAGAATGTCCATATTAAGAGATACATGCTGAAGTATTTAGGAATAAAGGGCCACTATGTGTATTTACCATTTACTTTCAAATGGTTCAAAAAAACGACAAAGTATACAGATAAAGCAAATACAGCAAAATGTTAGGTTTTTGAATCTAGGTGGAGAATACATGTGTTCACGGTACTATTTCAACTATGTGTAGGTTTAAAAATTTTCAAAATAAAAAGTAACTAGATTAAGGATTAAGATTACATATGTATACTCACATTTATTGCCTCGAACAGCATAAGCTAGCTTCAGTTCAGGATAAAATTTGCCCATCTGCTCAATCACTTTTCCCGTTTGAAGGGCAAGCTCATACGTCGGGGAGAGGCACAAACACTGGCAGGGAAAGAGGGCAGAGACAGAATTCAAGACAATAGCCTTCAGTGAGGCTGAGAAAAGACTGTATGAATTAAAGTGCACAATCATAAGCTGGAATTCTTAAGGTTGTGAATCTTGGGGTCAGAACTCAGGCTCAGTAAAAACACTTGAAAACAGCTATTAGCCATTAGAGTACAAAAACCCACATATGATTGAAGATCCAAAATTCCAATTGGAGATTAGCTTCCTTTTCACCTACTCAGAACTTTCTAGTGGATGATGCTTGTGGATGAAGGAGACATACCTGCAAGCAAACGAGCCAGGGCTGTCAGTATCCCAAAACTGGCAAATCATGGAAAGGGGAACAGGGCCATTGTTGTTACTGGAAGGTCAACCATATTGCTTGTGCCTGACATAAGGGGTTCTAGTTTATGTAAAAAGTAATACACAGCTTAGTTTTTAACCCATCAAATGGAATTTTCCTTCCAGCTACAAGTTAGTACAAAACCCAAATTCATTAAGTTCTTACCTGGGGGTATCTGTTTGTGGGTTCTACTTGGCTGAGCATGGCCAACACAAAGGCAGCTGTTTTACCAGTACCCGACTGAGACTGGGCAATCAAGTTCTGTGGGCTGGACAAGAAAGCAAATTGTTTAGGAGCTTAAATCTCAAATATCCTTTTGGTTAGTAAAAATGAAGAATAAAGCTTAACCAAAAGATGAGCATTCAAAATTCATTTATAGGAGACCTTGGATTCTGGAGCAGAGATACATATACTGGCTTCATAAGTACAGAGCACTACAGAGATTTTATGGTGGGATTTGATGCATGCCATATCATTTGTCTATTCTCCACACAGCAGCCAAAGCGATCCTTTTAAAATGTGAGTCAGCTCACGTCACTCCTTTTCTTACAAACTTTCCAACTGCTCCCCATTTCACTCAGAGTAAAAGTTTAAATTCTTACAATGGCCTACAAGGGCCGATCTGATCTGGCTCCCTTCCTTGCTCTCGTCTACTACTACTCTCCCCCTTACTCCTCCACTCTGCCACAACGGCCCCAATGCTGCTCCCAAAACATGTCAGACGTAGTCTGACCTTAGGGTTCTGCACTGGCAGTGCCCTCTGCCTGAACAACCATCCCCAGATAACTCCATGACCAACTCCCTCCTTTCTTTCAAGTCTTTGCTCGGATCACCTACTTGATGAGCTCCTACCCTAACCACTTAATTTAAAATTATAATTACTTCACGGGGTTGGCAACCAATGTCACAAAACAATGTGTGTATTAATTGTTTAATGAGAAATTAATTTGCTTGGTAAACTTTTACCTAATGCACAATTCAAAAAAAAAAGATTGCATTTAAAAATAAAGTTAAAATTATGAAAATACTGCAACTATTTTAGAATAATAAGAAAGCAAAAAAAAAAAAACAAATTACAATTGGCTGGCTGCAGCCTACTCTGAAACACACTGAAAAACAAGATGTACTGGTAGACAGATATGTGATAAGGCACAGCAGAAAATGTTAGTGGCAGAATCTAGGTGGTAGATAATATGGATGTTCACTATAAAATTCTTTCAACTTGTTGTATGCTTGAAATTTTTCATAATAAAATGTTGGGGGTACAAATGGCAACCAGGCTCCTGATCTCCTCTGTCGTGCTCTACTTTTACCCATAGCACTTATCACCTTTTAACATATATTTTATTTTTAATAAAAATAAATGATCTATGTCCCAAACTAGAATGTAATCTCTTTATACAGAAAGCAGAACTTTGGTCTGCTTTGATCACTAATATATTCAACTGCCCAGAACAGTACCTGGTACATAGCAAACCAAAACCAAATCAAACCAAACCCACTGCCATGGAGTTGATTCCGACTCAGCAATCCTATAGGCACTCAATAAACATTTTTCAAAGAAGAAAGGTACGAAATAATTCTCGCAGATCTCATCTAGCATTCACAATTTAAAAAATGAGCTTCTACGAAAGCATCAAGGAGCCCTGGTGGCGCAGTGGTTAAAGTGATTGACTGTAAACCAAAAGGTCAGCGGTTCAAAACCACCAGCCACTCTGCAGGAGAAAGATGTGGCAGTCTACTTCTGTAGAGATTAAAGGGTTTGGTTTTTGGGGTTTTTTTTAATGAAAGCTTTAAGATTCACAAATTCAAATGATCAATGAGAAACAATCTAGCAAATACTCCAGTTATTCACCTTTATGTATGCTCAAAGTCCCAAGCTACAAAGAGACATTACTCATCTTGAAAAAAAGTCACTGTTTTGACGCTGAACAAAGATTGAGAAAATACAACCATAAAATATCTCTTTTTAGACAAACAGAAAAAGTTTCAGGACTGTCAAAGACTGAATTGTGTTCCCCCAAAATATCTGTCAACTTGGCTAGGCCATGATTCCCAATATTGTGTGTTTGTCTACCATTTTGTCATCTAATGTGATTTTCCTACCAGTTGTAAATCCTACCTCTATGATGTTAATGAGGGAGGAACCGAGGCAGTTGTGTTAATGAGGCAAGACTCAATCTACAAGATTAGGTTGTGTTTTAAATCAATCCCTTTTGAGATATTAAAGAGAGAAGCAAGCAGAGAGACAGGGGTACTTCATACCACCAAGAAAAGCAGCACCGGGAGCAGAGGGCATCCTTTGGACCTGGGGTTCCAGTGCTGAGAAGCTGCTAGACCAGGGGAGGATTGATGACAAGGACCTTTCCCCGGAACTGACAGAGAAACTATTCCCTTAGAGCTGGCACTCTGAATTTGGACTTCTAGCCTCCTAGACTGTGAGAGAATAAATTTCTCTTTGCTGAAGCCATTCACTTGTGGTATTTCTGTTATAGCAGCACTAGATAACTAACTTAGGATTCTAATGCAATAAAATTTTAACACAACCATACATAATGCAACCTGTTGCCGTTAGAATTGACTGTGACTCATAGCAACCCTATAGGATAGAGCAGAACTGCCCCCATAGGGTGCCCAAGGAGTGGCTGATGGATTCGAACTGCTGACCTTTTGGTTAGCAGCCGAGCTGTTAACCATTGTGCCACCTGGGTTCCCGATATATAATGTAGACATCAATTTTTATAAAAAATTCCTCAAGCTGTAGAACCTTACTGTTACTCAAAATGAGGTCTGAAACCAGGAGCATCTATATCATCTGGATTATTAGAAATAATAAGAATCAGAATCTATATTTTAATAAGTTCCTATGAGGTTCATGAAGCAGCCCTTGTGGACAGTGATTAAGTGCTTGGCTAACTTAAAGTTTGGTGGTTTGAACTCGCCAACCACTGTGCTGGAGAAAGATGTGGCAGTCTGCTTCTGTAAAGATTACAGCCTTGGAAACACTATGGGGTGGTTCTGCTCCGTCCAAAGGGTTACCATGAATCAGAATGGATTTGATGACAGTGGATTTGGTTTGGTTTTATGAGGTTCATACACCCATTAAGTTTGAGAAGCACTGCACCAGGAAACCACCTTAGTAATCATACTGTTCAGGACTCCTAAAAGCTTGTTTTTTGGCTCCTATAACTAACAAATTTTACATATTCATATAATGAAATCATGGTTGTCACTAAAAGTATATGAATGATATATATGTATATTTAATGACATAGAAAGATGACCATATAATTAAGTAAAAGAAAATAACCAGCATATAAAACATTACATACGGTTCCAATTTTTAATTTAGAATTATACATATATAAGTTTATGCAGAAAGAAGTCCAGTAGTCTCTACTTCAAAATGTTAGTAGTGTGTAGGGGAGGAAGATTACAGAGGACTTCTTTTTTCTTATTTCTGTTTGTTTACTTTTCTATAATAAGCATGTATTACTAGTATAATTTTTTTTAAATAATAAAGTTTAAAAAATTAAAAATGGAAGAGAGTTGTATCCAGATACGTACGGTTCAGCAAGCATCAAAGGCAATGCATTCTCTTGTATCTTGGATGGACGGTTGAAGCCCATGGCATAGACTCCCTGGAGAAGCTGTGGTTTCCTAGAAAAACAGTTAAAGATGAAAGTTACAGGCTCTTTGGCTGAGGAAAAAAGGAAAATATTTGAGGGATTTCTACTGTTCTTTTACTGCTGTTACACAGAATTTGTAACTAACAATACTTGAGTCATGTACATGCTGAACTGAGCACAATGTGTGACTGCAGCTAAAGCTTTTCTAGGTTACCTGGAAATTCTACTTAATAGCACAAAGCTGCTAAATTCTTTTATTAAGCTTGTGTTAGCAAAAAAGTCTGCTGTGATGAAACAATATGTATACCAGGGTTAAGATCTCTATTTACATGCAAAAGGGAGTCCCAGGAAGTAAACAAATACTCACAGCCGGAGCTCTTCGAAAGACTTCACAGAGTAGAGGGGAGAATTTGGATCCCGCTGCAGGACTTCCACCTGGTTTGTGTTATCAACAAGGTTGCTTCTGATCAGCTTGTTGAGTAAGGACTGGGCAGCTCTGTCCTCTGTCAGGGAAAAAAAGAGCAAAGATTTTTAAAAGTCTGTGAACTCCACAATGATCTCACCTGAATTCAATTGCCATTGTATTTTTAAGTAATAATGTGTATTTGGATTGGGCCTTCTAATTCAAGGTACATTACAGTTTTGATTATTAAATCTAATTAAAACTGATCCTTTTTTCAGCTGAAGAGGTGTCTCCTCTATTCAAGACTAACATTATTTTTTTAGTAACTTATTTTATTTTTGTTGTTGAGAATATACACAGCAGAACATGCATCAAATTCAACAATTTTTACATGTATAATTCAGTGACATTGATTACATTCCTCAAGTTGTGCAACCATTTTCACCCTCCTTTTCTCAGTTGTTCCTCCTTCTAAAATAGTTTGTTTTTTAAAAGGAAAGATTATGATACCCACATCAACTGTCTGTCCTTAATTCTTTCCAGAAATCTATTCTAAGTTCTCCTTTTCTGAGGTTATCTATTTCTCCTATCTAGACCAATATTTATTCCCCAATTGGCACTCAGTATAAACTTAAAATTATTAGCTTAAACATATCACAATTAAAAACAGGAATTAACAAAGCCTATAACTTGATACCAGATAAGCTGATTATTTTGTCATCCATTCTGAATGTGTCTAAATGTCATTAAGTATTATTTTATTAGATTATAGTGAAGCACCTTAAAATTTCTTTATAATGCCCCATACAAAGCATTCAGGGAATATTTCCTGCTGCTGATGAAGTTCATCATTTGTTTAATGTAAAATTTCCCTAAAATGTAAACCAACAGAATTCACCTACTGACTATTTGTTGAACTTTTATACTAGCACTGTGATTTCCATTAAGGTCAAGACAAGCTAGGTGTAAAAATAAAGCCTTATAATAACCTATTCTCTTAAAATGTAGAACTTCATTTATATAGCTCTATGACTCTGTTACCTTTTTCTTCTTCATCTGTCTTCTCTGTATTAGTATTGGTCTTGACAACAGCACCTTTATCAGACACAAAATGGTCATCATTCAAAATTGTATCCCATACCCAGCAGCTGAGACAATTCAAATTCTATGACACTAGAAATGTAAAGGCCTAGGAAGCAAAAAAATTAATGAGGAAACCAAGCCACTGATAAAAATATTTTATTATTCCTATTCAAACAAAGGTACGAAACACTGTTGCTTGTATTTCAATTCCTTCCTGTTGCAGGTCACCTCACCCTACTTAAAAAATTAATGTCTATTTCCCTCAAAACGTCAATATTTCTAAAATGTTAATAGAAAGATGATTATAGCAGAATGATCAAAGACCTCCCTGATGCCCAACAGAGGACTATCTAAGCAAATCATACCATCAGTATTCCAACACAATAATGCCATTAAAATTATATATATGTAAACGGTTGATTAATACAAATGTATATTCAAACAATGTTAGTTTTTTGAAAAATAACACAAATGAGTATGTAGTTATGTAAAAATACATGAAGTACACAGAAGACGATTGTAAGTGAATTCAAAGTGAGGTAATGTTACATTTTCCCCCCTATAATATTAACTGTATCAACAAAAATTTAATGGAAATCTTAGATTTTTGATAGCTCTGATTTCAGAATAATTAGGATAGGTAAACTCTCTGGTTGTTCATAGTTTGTCTATCTTATCCCAAATTAAGGAACATTAAAACAACAACAAATAATCTTTGGCAGTATATCCCCACGGTTAGTAATAAATTTATTAACTTATAAGCTGGTTAGCCATCCTCGTGCTTATATTAAGCAAACTTTGGTCATACAATCCAGTTTGCTGATTCCCAAATCAAACAACTGCCAACATTTGCCTGTCTGGTACATAAGTTTTTTTCAGGCAGTTGTTACACCAAAACAGAAATACTAAAAGAAATCATATTTGTTTAAAACTAGCTTTCAGTTACTCACCATTGGCATCTAGTTTGATTTTCTCCTCCTTAAGATGCAAGTTGCTCAACTAAATGGAGAATATGGGGGGGAAAGTGTTAGGCAAATCACTGAAAAGATTTTGAATCCACAGAGCCTCCTCAGTGAAGCTGGGCCGAAATGAGCCAGTCGCAAGACCTGTTCATAGTTAGGTTGTCTGCTGGGCGCTTTTGGTCAGCTAAACATTTGAGTTAGAATAAATAAAACTTCCCATAAATTCAGCAATAGGAAGAAATTACTACACAACAGCTGAACATCCACACTTCCTAATTACAATCCCGAGAGAGAAGTATAATCTGTGTTTGCTTCATGCTCTGATTACAGATCGCCTCTTTGTGGGTATCCTTTGTCAATCTCTCATATTCCATACAAGAGATTTAAAGAGATGTTGCAAAATGCAGTCACACCTCAGACAGCAAGTTGGGAGGACTATCACGAACAGCACCTGTGTGTGGGGAGGAGTCAGTCAGGCAGCAGAGTATGTCCAAGCCATAGGACCACTCCTGCTTAAATGCAGCCTCAAACTGAAGTCGCCTTGTACTGACTGGCTCGTATTTTAAACTGAGAACAGCTTGTGTCATCAAAATAGCCACCAGGCTGAAGTGGGACTAGAAAAGAAGAGACATATCAGAGAGATTTCAAAAAAGAAAAAAGAAAGAATTTTTATGACTTTGATCAAACACTCTAAATTAGGGGTATCCTAGTAGGATTTATCTCACTTATTAGAATGCAAATACCTTAAAGATGGGTTATTTTTATTTTTAATCAATCTTTGGACCTAGCACAAAGCAGGTGCTCAAATCATAAAACAGTAAGTGAGACCTAGGACACCATCTAGTCCAGGGTAAAAGAATGAAAATCACCACAATCAAATGGTAATTTTTTAAAGCACCACCTAACACTGACTGAGGTTCTTTATGAGATCATCTCTGTCTTTACTCTAGGTCCAAGAAGGAATGAAAAACTGTTTTAGTGGGGACTTAGCTGGGAATGGAGGAGCCTTACTTCATTTGATATCCTACTTTTATAATATCCATATATTTGTAATGCTTTTAATACTTTAGTTTTAAGATTACTTTAAAAGAAATGAAAACTATACAGTTGCACTTTTTATTTTATTCAAAAGTTACTTTAGAAATGATTCCTGAACTATAAAAGGAGGACAATTTAATGGTAAATGAACTACAATGAATAGGGATTGCCTTAGGCAAAATTGTGAAGGAGGAGACTGAGAAAATCTTACAACAAGGAGAAGGCACTGAGGGATGAAAAAATAAATACAGAATCTAAGGTTTACTTATCTAAAAGGAGTAAGAAATGAAGCTTGATGAATACTGAAAATACAGATTGAACACAGTAACCTTGCTCAGTGCATCTGACAGGCACCTCTGTCTTGCAGGCCTGTGCGGATCCTCAGCAGGAGTTCAATATGGCACAGGTGTCTCTAATATTTGTTCATTTTTAGAATACTGTGACCTATTATAATTTACCTGTGCATGGTTAAATAGATTTGCAAATCTTATCCAGGTTCAACTAATCTGAACAATACGAACAAGTAATTTAAAAGATTCCTGCAAAGAAACTGTGAATTTTAGATAATAACAACAAGCTATCACTTATATAACACTTATACCATTCATGTCCATAACTCAATGAGGTAGGTACTATGATTATCCCCATTTTACAGACGAAACCGAGGCATAGAAAGGTTAAGTAACTTGCCCAAGGTCACCTAACTAGGAAGTGATGGAGCCAGAATACAAATCCAAGTCTGTTGGGCTACAAAGTCTGAGCTCTTAACTTTTTTTTTTTAATTCTTTTTTTTCTTTACTGTTGTAGTTTAAGTGAAAGTTTACATTTCTAGTTTCTCATCCAAAAATTTATACATTCATTGTTATGTGACCCTAATTGCTCTCCCTATACTGTGACAGCACACTTCTCTCCTTTCCACTCCTGATTTCCCATGTCCATTCAACCAGCTCCTAACTCTCTCTGCCTTCCCATCTCACCTCCGGACAGAAGCTGTTCATTTAGTCTTATGTATCTACTTGAGCTAAGAAGCACACTCTTCACAAGTATCATTTTATATCCCATAGTCCAGTCCAAGCTTTGTCTGAAGAGTTGGCTTTGGCAATTGTTTTAGTTCTGGGGTGACAGAGAGTCTGGGGGCCATGCTTTCTGGGGTTCCTCCAGTCTCAGTCAGATCATTAAGTCTGGTCTTCTTACTAGAATTTGAGTCCTGCACCCCACCTTTCTCCTGCTCCATCAGGGACTCCCTGTTGTGTTCCCTGTCAGGGTGGTCACTGGTGGTGGCTGGGCACCATCTAGTTCTTCTGGTCTCAGGCTAATGAAGTCTCTGGTTTATGTGGCCCTTTCTGTCTCTTGGGCTAATACTTTCCTTCTGTCTTTGGTGTTCTTCATTCTGAGCTCTTAACTTCTTGGAGAACAGTGCCTCTCATAGATAATTCTAATTGCAAAGAAAATATTAATCTTAAAGGTAAAGGAATTGAAAATATGTGTCTATGAAAAAATTTGTACATAATCATAGTATTCATAATACCCCAAAAGTAGAAAAATCCAAATGTCCACCAGTTGATAAATGAATAAAATGTGATATATCCATACAATGGAATATTATTCAGCAATGAGAAGAAATGAAGTACTGATTTATGCCTCAACATGGATGAACCTTGAAAACACTATGCTAAGTGAAATAAGCCAGCCACAAAGGACCGCATATTGTATGACTCCACTTTTATGAAATGACCTGAATAGGTAAACCCAGGGAGACAAAGTAGATTGGTGGTTGCCAGGGACTAGGAAGGCTGGAGGGAAATGGGGAGTGACAGCTAATGGGTAGTTTCTTTTCGGCATGATGAAAATGTTCTAAAAGCAATTGTGGTGATGGCTACACATTTCTGCAAGTATACTAAAAACCAGCAAACTATACACTTTAAATGGGTGAGTTGTATAATATGTAAATTATATCTAAAAAAGCTTTTATTTAAAAACAAAACAACCACAGTAGAATCCTACCACAATACTCAAAAAGTAGGGCCCCAAGATTCAACTTCATAAAATGTAGGGTTTTGTTGTTGTGAGATTAATAAAGTGGCTGGTATGGATCTGCTGAGGAAGATAGAGCTAATCACGTTATACCTGAATTTTCATCATCACAGTTGCATTATTCTGACTTTCTGTTCTACCTTAGAGATAATTCTAATGACACAAACTCAAGCAAAAAAGAAAAGACAACGCTGTTTCCTACTGTTAACAAACTCTCAGACATACTTACAGGTTAAAATAATGACACTGAAATGACAAGAAGTTAGCCCCCCCAAAAAAACTATCAAAATTATTCGAAATATGTATTTATATGTACAATGGTTAATATTTTTTTCAAATTGTATATTGTGCCTTGAGACATTAGCTAATGGGAGTCTGATGCTAGCATAAAGCACAGAAAGACATTTTAAAATAGTTTATTTCATCTGTATCTCAGCCTTCATTATCTGAGTGTTATAATGTACATAAAATTTTTAGTAAAATAGTACAACATGTAATTTCTAAATAGATACATATTGAGGTACCTGCTCAAAAGTTTCTCTTTGACATGGCCTTGAAAGGGAAAAATTGAGACTAGAGTTCACTTACTCAGTTAATAGTGCCCGCTAGGCTAGGAATGAGGAATGCTAAAATGAATTAGCTAAGGGCTACAGTTGAGGGAGAAAGTGCCATAATGAAAATGGAAGTATTAAGTGGAAATATATAGACCAAGTACTAAGACCTCAATGCTCCCTCCACTGTCTCCTCCCATTCAGCTCCCAAAACACTGAGAGTCAAACCTCCAGCCTCCAGGCAGGAGATTAGATGATCCCTCTCTAAAAAGTCTGACCACTTCCAGGAGAAAGTTCTCAGGACGCTGATGTGGGAGGATCCCCAACTAAAGAGATACAGTGAAGGTGAGAGTTGACAAGCCTCACTCGTGTTTAGAGCTTCCACACTTCTAGTCATCCACTCTTAAAAATGAGTAGACAATTAAGGATTACTAGACATCTGAGAAGTCTCTATCATGAACAGATACTAAAACAAATAAATTAAAGCACCTTTCAGGAAACAGAGACTGTGCAGAGAGAAGAAAACAAACAATTACTAATGTCCTCAAAATGATGACAGGATACTGTAGCTGTGAATTATGCCCAAAACATTATTAAAAAAAAAAGAACATTAAGGGAACAGGAAAAAGTTAGCTCTTGAAATTAAAAACATGATAGTAGAAATGAAAAACTAAATAGGTTAGAAGATAGTTGAGAAAATCTCCCAGGAAATACAGCAAAAAGACAAAGATGGGAAATGGAAGAAAAAAAGATAAAAGTTAAGGACTCTTTTCAATAAATGGTGCTAGAACATTCAGATATCCATATGGGAAAAAAATGAACCTCAATCCATACCTTCCACCACATCATTAAAAAGTTAACTCGAAATGAATCATAGACATAAATGTACAACTTAAGCATAAAACTGCTGGAAGAAAACACGGTAGAAAATCTTTGCGGCCTTGGGTAAGGCAAATTTCTTAGAACACAAAAAGCATTAATCATTAAAAAGTGGATAAATTAGAATCTGTCAAATTTGAAAATGTGTAGTTCTTCCAAAAGTACTATTTAAAAAACAAAAAGAAAAGTTGCCATCTGGGAGAATAAATGCAAAAAACATATCTGATAAAGCACTTGTATCCAAAACATATAAAGAACTCTTCCAACTCAATAAGAAAGCAACCTGATTTTTAAAAACGGGCAAAAGATTTGAAAAGCTACTTTAAAGTTACATGGACAGCAAATAAGCACATGAAAAAGTTCTCAACACCATTAGTCATTAGGGAAATGCAAACTAAACCACACAACAATACCATTATAAACCTGTTAGAATGGAGAAAAAACTGACAATACTGTGCTCGTGAGGATGTGGAACAACTGCAAAATATTACAGCCACTTTGGAAAACAGTTTGGCAGTTTTTTATAAACACTTACCATATAACCCAGCAAATCCCACTCTTAGGTATCTGCCTATTAAAAATCCAGACATATGTCCAAACAAAAATCTGTAGCCTAATGTATACAGCAGCCTTATTCATAATTGCTAAAAACTGGAAAATATACAAACGTCCATCAACAGAAAAATAAGGAAACTGTGGTACATCTACACAAATACTACTGATACACGCCACAACACGGTTGAATCTGAAATGCATTATTCTAGGTGAAAGAAGCCAGACTTCTCCAATGGTTACATATTGTATGATTCCATTCATATGACATTTTGGAAAAGATAAAATCGTATTGACAGAACACAAACCAGCAGTTTGCCAGAGAAGGGTAAGAAGAAGGGAGTGACTGCAAAGAAGTTCAAGGGAACTTTTGGGGATGGTGAAAATGTTCTATATCTTAATCACTGTGGTGATTATAAAACTATATGCCTTTATCAAAATTCATAGAACTGTATCCCTAACAAGGGTGAATTTTACTATATGTAAATTATACCTCAATCAACCTGACTTAAAAACAATTTAAGGACCAGTCCAAGAGATCCAATAACCAACTAATGAATCTGAGAAAGAATAAAAAAGGAAGAAATCAACAATGAAATCATTCAAGAAAATTTACAATAACTGAAGGACAAGAGATTTCCAGATTGAAAGGACTCCCCCAGCAAAACAGATGAAGATATACCCATATCAAGGCATATTATCATGAATTTTCTGAATACTAGATACAAATAGAAGATTCCCCAAGCTTAGAAAGGGGGAAAAACAGGCCACATCAGGAATCAAAATGGTCTCAGACATCTCAACAATAAATACAGAAATCTAAAGGCAATGGGGTGCTCTGGAGTGTGCAAACAGTTAACGCACTTAGCTGCTAACCAAAAGGTTGGTGGGTTGAGTCCATTAAGAGGAGACTTGGAAGAAAGGCTTGGCAATCATCCACTTCTGAAAAATCAGCCACTGAAAACCCTACGTAGCACAGCTCTATTCCAACACACATGGGGTCACCATGAGTCAGAATTAACTGAAAGGCAACTGGTTTTAAAGGCAATGGAACAATGCCTTTAAAAATTGGCAGGAAAATAATTCCCAACCTATGAAACTACCCTCAGTCAAATTATTATTCAAATGATAGGGCAAATAAAGACATTTTAAGACATGCAACATCTTAGAAAACTTACTTCCCATATACCTCCAGAAAGCTGAAGGATGGCTACACCAAAATAAGGGAATAAATCAATAGAGAGAGAGAGGATACAGATAGGAGGGGATCCAACATAAAATAAAAGTGGAAGGCATTCCCAGAATAAGACTGAAGGGAAATCTGCCCCATTGTCCCAACCCCCTCCCCCCCAAAATTCGCCCTCCAAATGTAAAGGGCAACCAGTCCCACTTGAAGCAGGCTCAAAGATCTAGGAAAGATGGAATTGATAGAATATGTGTCTCAACATTCTTAGATAAATTTAGGCAGCTGGCAAAGAGTTTGGAGTTGAATTGGTGATAAGTACATAGAATATGAAGCAAAAACACACGAAAAACCCAAACCAAACCCTTTGCCATCGAGTTGATTCCGACTCATAGCAACTCTACAGGACAGAGTAGAGCTGCCCCCATAGGATTTCCAAAGAGCAGCTGGTCGATTTGAACTGCAGACCTCCTGGTTAGCCACAGAGCTAACCACCTGGTTAGCCACCAGGGCTCCCAAAAACAAGACAGTTGTAAATTCCAAGGAAAATAAAAACTTCTGCAGGAAAGTAAAAGTATTCATAGGTTACTAATAGTACAAACACTGATCTAACTAAAATCACAGTATAATGTAATGAAAAGATGGGGAATGGGGAAGTGTACATGTTTGGTGAGGAAAGGAGGATGGAGGAAGGGCCAAAATCAATAAATACCAGAAACTGAAAATTTAAGATGTAGCAAAACAGGCATGTTATTTAGAGGAGGAAGAAGTAAGTGCTGTCAATCAGTTTTAAAGAGAAAAAATCAGTTGCTTCTGGAGAGGAAAAATATTGGTAGTGGTGGTAACTGCTATTGGTAAAACTCTTCATTTTTTATTTTTATTTATTTTTTTATTGTACTTCAGGTAAAGGTTTACAGAACAAATAGCTTCTCATTAAACAGTAGTACACATATTGTTTTATGACATTGGTTAACACAACCCCATGACATGTCAACCCCTCTCCCTTCTCAACCTTTTTTTTTTTTTGGTGAAAATATACATAGCTAAGGACACCATTTCAAAAATTTCTACATGCACAGTTCAGTGACATTGACTGTGCTCTTCCAATTGTGCTGTTATTCTCACTTTAGATGAAGGTTTACAGAACAAAATAGTTTCTCATTGAACAGTTAGGACACATGTTGCCCTATGACAATGGTTAACAACCTCAGTACACATCAACACTGTCCTTACTCAACCTTGGGTTCCCTATCACCAGCTTTCCTGTCCCCTTCTGCCTTCCAGCCCTTGTCCCTGGACTGCTGTGCCTCATTAGTCCCATTTTGTTTTATGGGGCTATCCAATCCCCGGCTGAACAGTGAACCTCGGAAGCGACTTCACCGCTGAGCTAAAAGTGTGTCTGGGGGCCATACTCTCGGGGTTTCTCCAGTCTCCTTTAGGCCAGTAAATCTGGTCTTTTTTGTGTGTGTTAGAATTTTGTTCTGTATCCTTCTCCAGCTCTCTCCAGAACCCTCTGTTGGGATCCCAGTCAGAGCAGTCAGTGGTGGTAGCTGGGCACCATCTAGCTGTACTGGACTCAGTCTGGTGGAGGCCTTGGTAGCTGTGGTCCATTAGTCCTTTGGACTAATCTTTTCCTTGTATCCTGTTCTCTTCATTCTCCTTTGCTCCCAAAGGGATGAGACCAGTGGAGTATCTTAGATGGCTGCTCACAGGCTTTTAAGACCCGAGATACTACTCACCAAGGCAGAATGTAGAACATTGTCTTTATAAACTGTGTTATGCCAATTGAGCTAGATGTTCCCCAAGACCATGGTCCCCACAGCCCTGTGCCCAGCAATTCAGTCCCTCAGGGAGTTTGGACGTATCTGTGGAGCTTCCATGACCTTTCCTTGTACAAGTTGTGCTGGTTTCCCCAGTATTGTGTACTGTCTCACCCTTCACCAAAGATACCACTTATCTATTGCCTATTTAGTATCCCCCACCCTCACCCTTCCATCCCTGGTAATCAACTAACATTGTTACTTTTTGTGTGTAAAATTTTTCATAAGTTTTTACAATAGAAATCTCATACAATATTTGTCCTTTTGTGATTATTTCACTCAGCATAATGTCCTCCAGTTTCATCCATGTTATGAGATACTTCACAGATTCATCATTGTTCTTTCTCATTGCATAGTACTCCACATTGGTAAAACTCTTTGAACTATGCATAAGTATACCTAATTTTTTTCGTCAGTTATAAAAAATAAGACAAGGTCCTTGATCTTACGGAATTCACAGAAAAAACTGCTAAGAGAAGTAGGCTTAAAGCACTTGGGAACTTAGTGTGTTTAGGTAGTAGAAATGTTATATCTTAACATTTATATTATGCTTTACTGTGTGTCAGGCCCAGAGAACAGAACAAAGATAAGCAAGTCACGAGAGGATTTACTGACTGCCAAACCTACGGAGTCAATCATTCATCATCACTAAGCATGCTGAGTGGACACACAAATATGAGTAAGACATGGTCACTGACCCCAAAAAACTCAGAATCCGGAAGTAAAGAATGACACCTACAAAGGTGGTTACAATCCAGGGTGGTGACTGCATTCTATGATCAATCTTTATTCCAGGAAGACAGGCAGGGGCTGTCTCTATCAATAGGAATATCCACCTGCGCTCACGTAACGCCGGAGGTGGGTGGGTAAACGAAGACGGCTCAGAGGTCAGGCTCCATCACTACCCCACTTTCCATCCCCGCCCTGACCAACCTAGGGAGGGTGCTTTCCCAGGCATCAAATCCCGGGCGAGAACTGGCCCCCAGATCCCTTTTACAGCTGAAGCCAACTCACCGACTCAGCCGCTGCTTCCTGCTCGTCCACCGCCAGGGCCCACGAGTCTGTGGCCATGGTCCCGGGCGTGAGTGGGACGCTAAAGATGGTGGGCTTGCCGGCCGGCGAGGTGCGATCGTGGGGTCCCGGGGGTCGCGGCGAGCCCGGCTTCGACCCCGTCGCAGGGGAAATCATTCGCTAAGGCGCTGGGGACCGGAAGCGGCGCGCCACAGTGACGTTCAAGTCCGCGCCACCGCCAGCCGCCCCTAGTCCCCATCCGGGCTGTCGCTTCAGATCCCCACCCCTGACCACTTCGCTGCCTACTCTTTCTTATCAAACATCCAGAACTGCGACCTGAGATAGTTATCTTAAAATACCTAGGCTCCTGTCAACTAGCTCTCCATCCAAAGAACAAGACCACATTCGCGCCCACCACAGTGGCATAGAAACACTCATTGATTTAATGTAGCAAAATAGAAAACCACCATTGCAGGTAGTCAGCAAAATGCATACTGAAACAAGCAGATTTTTTTTTTTACTTTTCAGGTTGGTAATTTAAAAGGTCCAAGTGTTGACAAAGGGTGTTGGGAATCAGTCTTCTCAAACGCTGTTTGACAAAAATTTGTGCCACAATGTGGCAACACCACTTACAGGAATTTAGCCCTTAAACACAGTCAAGGAAGGTACAAAGGGAAAAATGTTCCAGGAAGAGGATCAGAGACAAGTGGGAGCAAGCGGGCTTGTAAAACCTCAGACACAGTTCATAGGGGGACTGACAAGAGAGTCAAAATGAATAGGTAGGAAGTCCACGAAAAGGGCCATGGAGAGCAGGTTAACGGGCAAATGTGTGACATTTGGAGTTAGTGGTGCCTGTGTTAGAATCCCAGCTGTCCCGCATAAGGATTGTGTGATTGGGAGAATTTTTAAAAAGAAATACCTGAGGCTTTTATAAAAGTTAAAATAAAGTTTGACATTTGCTTTCCCCTAACGGAAATCAAACAAGCATATCTTTCTCCACTTTTTACTCCACTAGAAAGAGAGTTGGGCATTTTCCCATAACCTGAAAAAATGAATCCCAACTTTTTTCACTTTTTCCATGTAAGTCCATTTCAAGCAGTTGTGGGGCTCTATAGAATTTTACCTGTAGAGTAAAAGTGAATAAAAACTTTTTGAGAAAGCATAAAGCAGTCTCAGGCAAAAAAATCTACTTGCCATAATTACCGTTTTCTAAGGCACCCTATAGGGGTTAATTTGAGGAAGGTTTTTTTTTGTTGTTGTTTTTTGTGTTTTTTTTTTTTGGACTCTGTAGGTGAGGATGTGCAAAAAGGAGGCACACCATGACCTACATCTCATCCTACCATGCGTCAGAAACCAGCTTTGGGATATTCTGTCAGAGAAATTATATTGCTTCACAGGGGTAAGGAATCTTCAAATAAAGTTTAAAGAGGTTAAAGATTAAATCACCTAAGATGCAAAACTGTGCAAACACAAAACAAACTCACATATATTCTTATATACACAATAGAAAGTAAGATACACAAAAAACTGATAGCTGTGACTGTTTTCTGCTGAAGGGTATATAGAAGTACGGGAATTTGGCGCTTATCCTTCCAGTATGCTAAAATAACACACGCTAAAAGAAATTAAAAATAAGCACAGGATTCTAGATTCTCCTACATCTACCAACTAGGGAACTGCACAATGCGAGACTCTTGCTAAGAAAGAACCTGGTTTCCAAAGTGGAGCACAGAGATGAGTGTTAGAGAAATTAAGAGCACCCGGAGTCGCCGTGAGTCGGAAGGCAGTGGGTTTGGTCTTGGTTTGGACTTGAATTCAACCTGCTGCATTTAATCCAGGTACCCTAGGCAGCCTCAGTTTCCTCCAAGATCGTGATAAGTACCCACCTCACAGTTTGAGGATTCAACGAGACGACAAAATTAAGGCCTTGGCTCAGGGTCTGGCGAGTGGCGAAGGCTCGATATTCAGTTATATATTATTATTATTACTGCCCCCCACCTCGCGGGGACGAGGAAGACGCCTAAAATGTGAAAAGAGTCTCATTTCTCCCCTCAGAGATACTCACGTCGCCCACCGGCAGGGCGAGCGGAAAACGCCCCAGGGCGCGGCCTCGGATGCGGCCAGCAGCCCCAGCCATCGTCCCTCAGCATGGCGGTTACGCTCCGCCAACGGCCGCTTGCTGCTTCCGCTGAGCCCAGCCTCCTTGGCTGAACCCGACCCTCATTGGCTGAGGCCTGGAAGCCCTTGGGCACTTGAGCTGCAATATCTTGGGGGCGAAACAAGGCGCGTGAGGTGCTGCGGCGGATGTGTTTGGGTGTTGCTCTTGTCATTTTTGCTGAATGTTCGGCTCCCTCCCTAGATTGGGAGCTCCATGAGGGCAGGGCATTGTCTGCTTTCCTTAATGTTGATCCTTAATGACTAACCATAATTAGAAACCTTTTGGTGAATAAATGGCTGAGGAATGTGCATCTCCGAGGGTAGATCAGCCTTTTTAATCTGTGCAACTAACTTTAATTGTATTATCTTGAGTCCGTCTGTTATCTTCCTCACGCCCCATAGTGAAATTGGACCAATGTTCTACTGAACAAGCCATGTCCATAGCTCCCACTCCCTATTTGCTTACTCAGAACTAGAAACATGTCAGAAGTTTCCTAAAATAAACTGTTTGCATGTTGCACTAAGATAGTTCTCATATGTAAAAACCCGTGCCAATTGACGTGCAAGGCAACTCCAAACCAAAACCAAACATGTAGCAATGAGTAGATTCCGACTTATAGCAACCACGTAGGACAGAGAACTGCCCCATAGGGTTGCCAGGGAGCAGCTGGTGAATTCGAACTGACAACCTTTTGGTTAGCAGCAGCTATAGCTCTTAACCACCGCCCCACCAGGGCTCCGTAAGTCAACTACTGTTATGCTATTTCCTCTACACCAAATCCAAGGTCTGACAAGGACAAATATACTCATAAGCACGAGATATGAGAATCTTTTAGGTCTGTTCTATCATTCTGCAACTAGTTGAACACGACTAGATCAATCGACTAGATCTCTACAAAACATGTCACCGTTCCCCTCACTATCCATGTCAACTAATAAGGCTCTACATAGAGAAACCAAAACGGCGGCCTCAAGAAGCCCGCAAGAAACTCTATCACGTGACGCACTCTAGCCCTGTCTTTCTCCGCCGTTGCATCAGCCGATTTAGGGCCGCCCGGCCGAAGCCGAATAACACGCTGATTCGTCCTCGGTTGATTGGCATATTTATTCACCAATAATATCTCACGAGGTAAGGCCCGGAGGCGAGCTTTCCATCGGCGCATTTTGATTGGATCGGGTAGTGCAGGTTGAGGCCCGGGTGGTACAGGCCTGGTGTGTCTGCGCGTCTGCAGGAGCAGGTAACCGCGGGACTTGGCGGTTGCTATGAGGGAGAAATTAGGAACGGCGATCCTACGGAGAAGGATCCTACTGAGAGCTCTGCAGCGCTGTGAGAAAATCGGAGCTGGGCCTTCGGGGGAAAGCCCAGCAGCCCATCGGGCCCTTGGGACAGGCCCTGTGACACCCCGGGAACCCGGGCCTGGGTGGGAGCCGGGTTAGCGGCGTGGGCGATCCTATGGACTTTACATTGGTCCTCTGGAGCGCTGAGGGTAGAGTGGCTTGGGGTGGCCTTGGTAAGGACTGACACCTTGGGAGGACTACGGTTGTCATTGACTACCCACCGAAAGCTGAGGTTTTGTCTGCTCTGGTTTTAATACCTCAGGGGCGAGGGGGTGCGGGGTGGGCAGGGTGGTCAAATGAGTGGAGTCCCACTGTGAGCCTTTCCCAAACTTTTAAATAACTGAGTAACTGACATCGGTACAGGACCACCTTGTAGAACTTTCTATGCCCGGTCACGTTCAGCTGTTACTCTTTCAGACAGTCTGCATTTCTCGGTGTGCTTTGAAGTATGTGAGTTGATTCAGAGCTTATTTTTAAAATATTATGATACATAAACAACATATTTAACAACCACTGTGATAGATGCTGAGGATATAAATAAATTTCTTTGTAACTGCGATAACGAAAAAGGAAAAATTAACTAGAAAAAGAGAAAACACCAGGGATGAGGCAGACAGTTTATCTGGCAAAGAAAGGTCTTGTGACAGGAACCTTCAAAAAGCCAAAAGCTAGTGTGATTTAAGGTACTCAGGCCTTTACAGCTACTGCTGAGTGGTGGAATCTGAGGTCCCTCCTTTGTGGTACCTGTGTATCCCATACAGCCTTCTTTCAATGTTTTTGTTGAATAAATGAATGATGGTGATGGGGACACAGCTTCTAACAGTCTAGCCACCTTAGGGCTTGTAGTCAATAAGTAATATTAGATCTTTTTATTTAATACTGCAGTTATTTCTGTATATGACTATTTTCCAATTAAAGACAGAGACTGTCATGCCAGTGACCAGAACCCTGCAGCAAAGCCTATCCCTTCTCCCCAGCCTATCTCTTCGAGAAATTGTGATACGAAAGAGCTTTGAAACTGTAAAATTTGTTTTATTTCTCAATTCCCCTCTCTTCTGACTCCTTTCTGTCACTCACTCACTCAGCTGTACCTTCTCAGTATGTCTGCAACATCCTCAGTCCCTAGTGTATCTAAATGGCTGGGAAGGGTTTACCAGTTGCAGTTCTGGGGCATTTCAGTGGGTAGTGGTAGGTACTATTCCTGCTACTTGCAGCCAGTTCCTGGTACATATAGGTCCATCCCCAGGTCTACTACTGCTGACAGCAGCCTCATCAAGATGTCAGGCCAAACCTACTCTGAAGTAATTGGTATGGGGTATGACCTGGGATTTTTAAAAGGTCCCCAGGAGATTCTGATGCTCAGCAAAGTTTGGATACCACCACCCTAGGAGTTTTGATTACGCAGTCACATTAGTGATAAATTCAAAACCAAACCCACTGCCATCGAGTCAATTCCAACTTATGGTGACCCCCTAGGACAGAGTAGAAATGCCCCATAAGGTTTATAAGGCTGTAACTCTTTACAAAAGCAAACTGCCACATTTGGAAAAAAAAAAAAGATGTCAGGCCAAACCTAGAGACCAAGTTTTGGGGGTAATGGAACTTGGCACATTTCTAGGCACACTGATGAACACAATGCTGGAAGAAGCCTTAGAGATCATCTAGTATGGTTGGTGAAGTGAAGTGACTCCCTTAAGGACTTGGAGCTAGGACTGGAACCCAAGTCTCCTGAGCCTCCCCTCCTCCCCAGTGGGCTTTTCTGCTGGATAGTAAAGATTATGAGGGCCTTTATCCCCTCCTAATTCCTGGCGCAGGGCCTAGCACAGAGTGGATGCTCAATGCATATTTGTTGAATGAATGAATAGGCCACCTCCTGCACATGGTGTGTTGGTGTATTGAACTACTCTTACCTGTTGAGGTTGGCATGGGGAGGAAGGATGCATGGATTGGCTGTCTGCTGGTGCAGCAAGTTTTGCTTTGGTAATGATTTTAGCCTTGAATGTTACAACATAGAGGTCTTAGAATCAAACAGCTTTCCTGTGTCCTGCTTTGACTTGGCTTAAGAAGCCAAGAGTCTTGTGTAATGCCTCCTTATCTCTTAGGTCCAGTTCTCTAATTTGCCTTCATTTCTTTCTTTGGTTAGCTCAGTAGAGTGACTTTCAAGATGGACTCAACTCTAACAGCAACTGAAATCCGGCAGCGATTTATAGATTTCTTCAAGAGAAATGAGCACACCTATGTTCACTCGTCTGCCACCATACCATTGGATGATCCCACTTTGCTTTTTGCCAATGCAGGCATGAACCAAGTAAGGGTTTTTTCCTTTCCTCTTGGCTATCTGTTCATATTGGAGGCAGCAGAGCAGTGATAAAAGCACAGGTCCTGGAGTCAGACGGAATCCATGTTCTGTCACTTACTGTGTGATCTTTGGGAATTTACTTTCTGTCATTGAACCTCAGTTTCTTCATCTGTGAAATGAGGAATGATAATAGTACCTGCCTTTAGGTTACAGGGACAAGAAAATACAGTAACGTCTGAAAAATGTTTAGCACAGTGTTTGGCACTTAGCAGGTACTCAAACATTAGCTATTTTTTTTTTTTTAAATATTATGATGAGAATCCCAAAAAGATAAGAAATAAGTTGGTATGCCTCCTCAAGAAAAATACAATGTGCTGTCTGGTCTGTAGTTAAGGTGTTTATTTATTTATTTATTTAAGGAAAAAGCTCTGTTTTCTTAGAATCAGAGACTTGATAGCTATCATGATTCTCCATCTTTTCATTATCCTTGTTTTTTTCTTTATAAACTAAGTTAGTTCTTCCATATTTCAGAGATGTGCTTTCATTCCTATCCTAGGTCATGCACAGTGTTTTTTTGTTTTTTTTTTTCCCACCTTTATTTCCTTTCTTGAAGCTACTGTCACCAGTGCCACTCTAGATCCACTGCTAAAGAAACTTTTGTAGTTAGTAGGATTTGTGTTGGGGACAGTTGACCCATAAAAAATATTTGAAGATCTTGTTTGAGAAAACTTTTACTCTTGAAATACTGGGAGCATCACAGTTTATGAAGGAAGCTTAAAAGGAGTTTTTCAACACACGAGTGACTTTGAAAAATATTTACCAGGCTGATCCTTGACTGGAAGTAGATTCTGGTTAGACAGTGCTCTCAGGGCTTTCCTATGGGGGTTTTCTTTGGAGCTCTGTAGGACATGATGGGGGAGCCCTTAGGACTATCCTGTCTCTTCCCTCAGGGCTTTTTTTTTTTTTTGGCATGGAAAGATAAAAGCAGTGGGAACATCTTCTACCTTGTATGACATTAATTGTAAAATTATAAGAAATATTTATGTGTGAGTCCTATGCATATTAACCATAATTGGGGGCAGAAATTTTAGGTGGGCTCTTTCAAGAAAATGGGTTTTCTGGAACACTGGAAAGGTTCTATTCTGTTCAGGCATAACTGAGCACGGGCTTTGCCTTCTCCCACATGAGCCGGCACTGTATTTGATACAAGAACCATGAGAGTCCAATGTTTATAAACATTCTCTTAATAATAGTAACTGTTAGCATGCATATAGCACTTGCTGTGTGCCAAGCACTGTGTCTTTTACATATAATAACTCATTCGATGATCCTCACTCCGTTATCATCTCTACTGTGCAGATGAGGAACTAAGGCACTGAAAGCTCAAGTAAATTGCCCAAGCTCATGTAGTTTAGTAAGTGCTGGTGTGTGGATTTGAACCCCGGCAGTCATGTTTTTAACCTTATGCTATATTGCCTCTTAATCAGAAATACCTTGGCATTATTATTGTTATTTATAATTCAAGATAGAATATATAAGCCACCTGCTCTTTTCTAGGTGATAACTCTAGTTGCTGGATATACAGAGGTTAGATAGTTTTTGCTTTCAAGGAGTTCATGGTCTAGCACTGGGCTGCCCAATAGAACTTTCTGCAGTAATGGAACTGGTCTACATCTGTGTTGCTCGATATGGTAACCACTAGCCACGTGTGACTATTGAGCACTTGAAATGTGCAATGGAGGAACTGAATTTTTAATTTTAATAAATTTAAATAATTAAAAATAGCTACTGGTTACTAAATTGGCAGGTCTAGTAGGAAAGATAAGGCAAAGGTACACAGGTAACAATGATACATCAATGTATAGCTTGATAAACCCCCAGAGTGAGGTAATACTGTCTCCTTGCATGACCAGTCACCAACTGATTTTACTTCCTTAAGCTGTCTCGGTTTTTTTTTTCCTTACTCATCACCATTACTACCAAGCACATTAATTCTGAAGTAAGTTCTTCTAGAATGAGAATGTAAGCCATAAGCATCAGAGACTTGCGAGGAAGCAAGATTTCATCGCATCAATCAATCTTTGACATTTACCTCCGATTTGACCTTTACCCTGTGCAGATGGAGTCATGGGCAGTGTGTGTACTGTTAAGGAACTAGGGCCAGGGAGAAGCTGCTCCAAGATAGACTGCTTCTGCTTTGGCCTTGCAGTGTAGTGCTACCTGCTTCTGAGAAGTTTCTGTATTTCAGGCCAATTAAATCAGTAACTGAACAGTTTATATGTGGTCTCTTCCTGACAACCTGTAGCTCTGTGAAAGCTGAAATGTACCCCTTCTTTTTTTAGTTTAAACCCATCTTCCTGAACACTATTGACCCATCTCATCCTATGGCAAAGCTGAGTAGAGCTGCCAATACCCAGAAATGCATCCGAGCAGGGGGTAAGCACAATGACCTGGATGACGTTGGCAAGGATGTCTATCATCACACCTTCTTTGAGATGTTGGGCTCCTGGTCTTTTGGAGATTACTTCAAGGTAAGCTCAAAGCAGAACTGTTGGGGTTTTCAGCAAAACTGTCATTTTCATGGAGAGAAGTGGGTTCTAATTTTACATGTTTTAAAATGTGAAAAATCATCATCCGGGATACTCAGGAATGAAGGGCATTCATCAATTCTAAGTCCTCCTGGAAGTAGTATCTATAGTTTGATGATTTCGGCTTACAGTTGGATTTCTTGTATAATTTGATTCTGAATTTGAATGGGTTTATAGTGCAGATACTGTAGTTTAATACCTATATTCCCAGGATCTGGACTTTTTTACTCAAACTCGATAGATTTTGGTTGGGTCACATTCCACATCTTTCTTTTTGTCCTTTTTGTAGGAATTGGCATGTAAGATGGCCCTGGAACTTCTCACCCAAGAGTTTGGCATTCCAGTTGAAAGACTTTATGTTACTTACTTTGGTGGGGATGAAGCAACAGGCTTAGAACCAGATCTGGAGTGCAAACAGATCTGGCAAGATTTGGGGTAAGAAGGTTGAACATATGCAGGAATAAAATGATTTCTCAGCTCGATGCCATAATGGGGTCTTATGACTTGGTCTGCATTGCCATTTCCCATTTTGGGGTGTGCAGTTTGAGATGGAGGTGGGTAATAACTGGGAGTAATTATGTCTTGGTGCATTCATAGCTTCTTAGTACATTTGGTTGATCATTCTGCTGTTGAAAGCCAACACAGGAGTCTCTCATTTTTTGCCTTTCATGTCTTTTATTTTTTAAGTTCTGAAAATAATGCATTAAGTTGTAAAAAATTCAAACTATATGGAAACATAGAAAATAGTATATTTTCTATTATATAGTCTTCTAACCCTTTTTAATATTTCGGTAGTCCTGTGTATATGTGTCTGTATATCTTTTAACAGAATGGGATTCTTCATGTGAAAGTTTGTTTTTTACGCAAATGTAATGGTGTCAAACAAACGGGACTAGGAAAAAGGAAGTTTTTTTTTTAGATATAAAGTATAATCGTAGCATAAAGGCTAACACGATAAATGAGTTATATGTGTTCTGTGCTTTGAACTTGGTAGATTTCATGAAGTACTTGCACATATGGGAATCTGAATGCGGGGGCATACCCTCTGTAGATAGTGGAGATTCCCATGATATCTTTGTCTCATTTTCTTGTTTTTATTATTTAATTCTTGTGTCCATTAGTGCATAACTTTTTAGTACACTTGGAAGCAGCACTTCTCAATTTTACTACTTATAACTTTAGGTGTATTATTCCGATCCAGCTTTCACTTCTACATAGTCTGAAACCCCTACTCGGTTAGGCTTTATAGTTGAGTAGAATTGGACATTTTGAGTAGCAACACACTTGGAACTTAAATAACTAATCTTCACCCTGCCTTTTTATATCCTATGTCACTTGGCTTCATGTATAAGCATTTATCAAGCACAGTCTTTTGAGCTCTGTTACCTAGACCTTTCAGCAAGGTCAGATATTTTGTAAATGTTTTCATCTCCTTAAATTCTTGTATAATTTGAAGATAAAGGATAGGTGACTAAATTGGGGTTTAGAGAAGTGACTTTAAATAATCAGCGGCTGTTTTAACATTTATACTGTCATGTAATGTATCAATTTTTGTAAATGAAAGAAATTTGGAAAAAATATTTGCTTAAATTCTGATATTCAGAATTTAAATTCATATTCAGCATAAACATTTTCATTTTTATGTGTTCTTTCTAGGCTTAACCAAAACTTTGCTTTTGTTTATGTTTATGATCATAGCACATATTTGTATCCTATTGTAGCCACTCTTGGGAAGATTCATATTCTGCCCCTCTAGCAGGATTTGTGTGCAGCCTTAGCATTAGTGAGTGCCAAAGAGCAGGGCTTCTCTTAGAGAATTAAATTTCCTAACGATGTCCTTTTCCAGTAGACTCAAGTCTGGGCTGAATCCTTGTCAGTGGCTATAACTGGACTTACTTTCCCTGCTCTGTGCAGGCTGGATGACACCAAAATCCTCCCTGGAAACATGAAGGACAACTTCTGGGAGATGGGTGACACGGGCCCATGTGGTCCCTGCAGTGAGATCCACTATGACAGGATTGGTGGTCGAGATGCTGCACACCTCGTCAACCAGGATGACCCCAACGTGCTAGAGATCTGGAACCTTGTGTTCATCCAGTACAACAGGTGGCCTTGGGGTCCTGCTCCATTCCTGCTAAGAGTGGTACCTTTCCTTGAGCCGAGTCAGGAAAGAGGAGCTCAGAGTTGCCTGGCTGTCTTCTCAGCTAAAGGCTCTCTTAGAGTACTCCTGGTCTCTGGGGACAGTGGGGCAATGCTGAAGCAGGCGTGAGACGGCATCAGAGACCCAAGGGCCCATTTCTTGAAGTGTTATTTCTCAGTTTTTCCTCTGTTCTTTGGGACAGGGCTGGGCCTATTCTTTTATAAACTAGTCTCATCTCATATAATACCTGCTGGAGGGCTACTCCTGTAATGTCCTTGATATAATCTGTACAGCTTTGATAAAGCTGATCTCCTTAAACCTTGCCTCACTCTTCACTGCACCCAGAGTACTCTTTTTTCCCTTTCTCCCACCAAACCAGGCAGAGGCAAGTGGCAAATAGTCACAGCCTACAAACTGCTATTTAAATGACTTTTAATCACCAGCAACTGGGGAGGTGGGAGCCAGAGTCCCTCTTTCTACTTCCTCTTTCTCTGGCTCATACAGGGAAACTGATGGCATTCTGAAGCCTCTCCCCAGGAAAAGTATTGACACAGGGATGGGCCTGGAGCGACTGGTGTCTGTGCTTCAGAATAAGATGTCCAACTATGACACTGACCTTTTCGTCCCTTACTTTGAAGCCATTCAGAAGGTACTGGTCCTCTTGTAAACAATGCAGACTTTTGTGGAGGGTCCCAGGCTGGGCTGTCAGCAGCACTGTCAAAGATAAAAGAGCTATGTGCTTTGCCGACTGAGGGCACCTGTGAGCATCTGCCTCCTTTATTGCTAACAACATGAGGCTCTAGGCACAAAGTAGTCTAATCTGGAGTGCAGGAAGACTGGCTGGAGGCTCTTCACTGCTATGACTGTTACCTTTATTGGGGTTATAGAACCTGGCAAGATGGTTGTCCTTTATGCTAATGCTCCCTCAGTCCTCCTAGGGCAAGCTGGGGCTAGAAGAGCTGCTTCCTAACGGGCTGCCTGCTGGTTTCCTCTGTAGGGCACAGGTGCTCGGCCATATACTGGGAAAGTTGGTGCTGATGATGCTGATGGGATTGACATGGCCTACCGGGTGCTGGCTGACCATGCTCGGACCATCACCGTGGCATTGGCTGATGGTGGCAGACCTGACAATACAGGGCGGGGGTATGTCATACATTGTGCAGTATTAAGACAAGCACCATGCTTTTTATGACTCTTTATGGGACTTAAAACCATACTTTATTATTGTTTCTTCATCTTTTGGGTAGTTAAAGGGATCTTTTCTTAGGGATTAATGGAGTTTCAACTCATATTAAAGAGTTGTCACTATGTTAAATCTTTGCTACTGAGTACAAAATGATAAGAATTGTATTTAAGGTTATATGATATCGGCAAGGGTGGGGGTGAGCAGGTATTGACAAGCCCCAGGAGACTCCCTGACTGACAGGCAGGGCCTGGAAGCTTGGGCATCAAGTATACCAACTGGTCAGTACTTCTGGGTTAGCAGAATGCAGAAGGAAAACAAATCAGGTTACTGTAGGTCATCCTTGATGTGTATTTGTGGATATGTTACTGAGTTTTATCCTGGAGTTAATGTTAATGACCTTGGGGAATACAGAAAGAAATAGGCTTAGGATAAAAGTCTCTGAAAGAGAAAGACAGAAGTTTAGTCACATTCCTTTGGGTATACTTCCGAAAGACCCACTATAAAACACTCAGTGGGGAATGCGGTCTAGCAGGAAACCATGTTCTGCCTCTTACAGGTATGTGTTGAGACGGATTCTGCGCCGGGCTGTTCGATACTCCCATGAGAAGCTCAATGCCAACAGGGGTTTCTTTGCTACATTAGTAGATGTTGTCATCCAGTCCCTGGTGGGTATATTCCCTGCTTCCCTCTTCTGTGCTAAAGCAAACACTTCAGGATAGATAGGGTGGGAAACCAGCATACTGTTACTGTTAATGAGGATTATTAAGAGGGATCATGGGTTAGCTGCTGGCATCATCGGCCCATCTCTCTGCTTCCCATTGATCAGGGCGATGCATTTCCTGAACTAAAGAAAGACCCGGACATGGTGAAGGACATCATTAATGAAGAAGAAGTGCAATTTCTCAAGACCCTCAGCAGAGGGCGTCGTATCCTGGACAGGAAAATTCAGAGTCTGGGAGACAGCAAGACCATTCCTGGTAAGGACCAGTGTGTTCTCTCCAAACTCATTGCTGTCAAGTCGATTCCAATGCATAGTGACCCTATAGGACAGAGTAGAACTGCCCCATAGGCTTTCCAAGGAGCAGCTGGTGGATTCGAACTGCTGACCTTCTGGTTAGCAGCCCAGCTCTTAACCACTGCACCACCAGGGCTCCTTCCTCTCTCCACTCAGGCTGTTTTTCATCTCTGGGAAAGGCAAGCTCTTTTTCACACACTGACAGTGGATTCCAGTGTCTCCAAAGGCTAACCTTAGCTTGGTTAAGATGGTTTTCTGTGTAAAATGGGGTAATAGTAAAATTATAAAGGTAATATATTATTGTGGTAAAAATATTTCAATGATACAAAGATATATGAAGTAAAATAGTGAAAATCCCCTTTCTCAAACTCATTTCCTAGAGATAACAACTCTTAAGAGTTTGATGTGTAACTATTCAGAATTTTTCTCTATTCAAACACAAATATATGTGGGTATTTATAGGTATGTGTGTGTATCTGTAAGGAGCCTTTATGGGGTAGTGGTTAAGCACTAGGCTGCCAACCAAAAGGTCAATCGTTTGAATCCACCAGCCACTCCTCAGGAGAAAGATTTGGCAGTCTGCTTCCATAAAGATTTTATAGCCTTGGAAACCCTATGGGCAGTTCTGCTGTGTCTTATGGAGTTGCGATGAGTTGGAATCAACTTGATGGCAATGGGTTTGGTTTCGGGTGTATATTTTCTAAGCAGAAACGGAAACATATGATACACACTGTTTTTCAACTTTTTCTTTCACTGAAAGGGAAAATTAATTTCACAAGGTTTTTTTTTTTTTTTTTTTTTTAACTTTTTACTGATGTATAACATACAAGGGGCAGTTTTGATGAATTTTCACAAAAAGAACAAGAAGTTTACCAGGAGGCCCTTTGTGCTTCCTCCAAGTCAGTTCCAAAAGATTTGATGGGTTTTCTGGCAGGTGCACAGGATCAGTACTAACTTGCCTTATCTGTCACACCAAGCATCCTCGTTGGAGGTGCTTAGATGAAAAAGGAGGCCGCTAGTGTTTGTTCTCATGCAATTCCTTTGCCTTATGTAGGTGACACTGCTTGGCTCCTCTATGACACCTATGGGTTTCCAGTGGATCTCACTGGACTCATTGCTGAAGAGAAGGGCCTGGTGGTAGACATGGATAGCTTTGAAGAAGAGAGGAGACTGGCTCAGGTAAAGAATCTGGGGAATAAGAAAGAAACTCAGTACCTACCAAGGAAGGATTTGGCTGTGAAGCAAGCAGAGTTTTCTTCCATGAAAGTCTTTGAAATTCTGTTTTTCTCTAGACCAGTGGTTCTCAACTGGGTGCAGTTTTGTCCCCCAGGGGACATTTGTCTGGAGACATTTTTGGTTGTCAAAACTGGAGAGGGAGGGGTGCTGCTGGCTTCTAGTTGGTAGAGGCTAGGGATGCTGCTCCACATCCTACAATGCATAGGACAGACCCCAGAAGGAAGAATTATCTGGCCCCAAATGTCCATAGTGCCATGGTTGAAAACCCTGTTTTAGAGCTTTACATTGGGTGGATTTTAACCATTTTGTGTTGTTTTAGACTTCTTTTTTTCCTACTTTAGGGATACTTAAGCTTTTTTCTAGGAGCCCTCGTGGTGCAGTGGTTAAGCACTTGGCTGCTAACCGTTGCTAAAGGTTGGTGGCTCAAACCCACCAGCCACTCCATGGGAGAAGGATATGGCAGTCTGCTTTTGTAAAGATTATAGCCTTGGAAACCTTATGGGGGCAGTTCTAGTTTGTTGTAACGGTCGCTGTGAGTCAGAATTGACTCAACGGCACCCAGCAACAACAACGTGCTTATTTCTCTTGCTGACAGCTGAAATCACAGGGCAAGGGAGCTGGAGGGGAAGACCTCATTATGCTGGACATTTATGCTATCGAAGAGCTCCGGTCCAAGGGTCTGGAGGCAACAGACGATTCCCCGAAGTATAATTACCATTCGGACTCCAGTGGTAGTTACGGTATGCTCCTGTGCTCCTTCCTCCTGCTGTTGTTTCTGACTCTTATTTTGGGGAGTCTTGAGAGATGAGTCGCAAGATTAGGTGCCTGTTACATCTATGACAGCCTCTACTGCAGTGCTGTGGTTCTGTACTTTTTTACTTAAAGACACCCTTGGCTGTTGATTTTTTAACTCTTTGAGATAATTATAGGATCATGGAAAGTTGTGAAAAAAACAGGAAGGTTCCATATACCCTTCGTCCACTTCCCCAAATTCTAGCATCTTGCATAACTGTAGGACCATATCAGAATCAGAAAGTTGACATTGATATAGTCCACAGTGGTTATTAAAGTTTGCATCAAGATAGTAGCAAGGTTAAGAAGAAACAAAATAAATCATGTTTTGGCTTTTTTTTTTTGTTATGGCAGGGAATGATCTTATACCTAAATTTTATCCAAGCAAGTCCATAAAATGAATTTATCCTTTGTGAATTGACCTTGGAGTAAGGACTTGCTACTCTTAAAGATCTAGTCAGCTTCAGCAAGTTCCTACTCGATAACTTAGAGTTAGAATGACCAACCGTCCTGGCTTGCCCAGCTTCAGTACTAAAAATCCCTTGTCCCAGGAAGCCCCTCGGTCTGGAGCAAACCAGGACAGTTGGTCACTCTACTGAGTATTGTATTCTCTAATGGAAAACCAGTGTGCTAGGCTCTTTCATGGAGTCAGATGTGCTTGCTTCCAAAATAAAATTATACAATTAGGACCTAAGGAGAGTTTGAGAAATAGAATCAGCAAAAGCCGGCTAAGAATGTGCGAGCAAAGTCACTGACCACATTTTCTCCCTTCTGTGCATTTTGCGTTGTACAGTGTTTGAGAATGCAGTGGCCACGGTGATGGCTTTGCGCAGGGATAAGATGTTCGTAGAAGTAGTGTCCACGGGCCAGGAGTGTGGAGTGGTGCTGGACAAGACCTGTTTTTATGCCGAGCAAGGAGGGCAGATCTATGATGAAGGCTACCTGGTGAAGGTTGATGACGGCAGTGAAGACGTGAGCCAATAGTTCTTTCTTGTCAGCTGGGAGGGGGCTAGCCATGGGTCTGGCCTGATGGAGGTGCCTTTCTCACCACTTAGCACCCCAGCACTCGTGGGGCAACAGCACACATCTGTGGGTGGGGCCCCATTGCCAGTGCTTCTGAAGTCAAGGGAGCTGCTGCTTAGACTGTGTTACTTTTATGGCCATTAGGTACCCTTGTAGGAGGATCCTTGGAGCCCAGGTGCTTAGGTTGATCCTCAGTTCCTACATACTTTTCTCACAAATAAGAGGCAGCTCTGAAGGACAGACATCTTGTAGAGAACGCAGCCTCTAGCTCTTCCTCCACTGAATTTGTCATCTGGCTGAGTTACCTAGTCTCCTTGGGCCTCAGATTATTTAAGGCAACTTTTGAATTCCCTAAGACACTCCCTAATTGTGTGTGTACACATATGTAGATATCGTATGTACATAATGGTATATATCTATAGAGACACACACGTATGTTAAGGAGAGTTAAGAATTTGAATGTATATGTGTGTCTGTGTGTTTTAAAACTATGTATGCATACATACATGTCTCTTCCTTGGCCCCGCTCAGAAGACAGAGTTTACAGTGAAGAATGTTCAGGTGCGAGGAGGGTATGTGCTGCACATAGGAACAATCTATGGCAACCTGAAAGTGGGGGACCGGGTCTGGCTGTTTATTGATGAGGTGAGTTGCATTATGTTGGCCAGCATTGGATCTGGTTAGTAATCACTTCCTTCTTTGACTTTAAATTGATTCACCATTGTTGTCCCTCCTAAGAGAAATTGTAAGTAGGGTGCAGGAGTACGTTTTGGTGCATTTGGATCGTGAGTGATGTATCTGAGAGTGAAGTCTCTGTGTTCCCAAGTTAGACCACAATTGAGATCCCACAGACTTGCTTTCATGGATCACTTTTCTCTGGGTTAATCTCAGGAGCCAGGGATCCTGTATTCAGAGATAGGTTCAGCTGCATGTGACAGAGCTCCAAAATTAGAGTTGCTTAAAGCAAGATAGAAATGTGTTTCTCAGCTAAACGTCGAAGCTGATATGAAAGCTCTGTCCCATAGAGTCACAGGCCCAGCTTTTTCTCATTTGTTCCTTCACCATCATTCCTGGGGTGTTGCCTCTGTCTTCATGGTCCAAGGAGGTCAGATCCATTTTCTAGGCCAAGGATCAGCAAACTTTGTAAAAGACCAGATAGTAAATATTTTCAGCTTAGTGAATCATACGGTCTCTTTCACAGCTACTCAGCTCTGCCTTTGTAGTGAGAAAGCAACCAGAGACAGTGTATAAGCCAAGGGGCATGGCTGTGTTCTAATAAAACTCCATCTATAAAGATAGCTGGCAGGACAGATTTGGCCTACAGGCTGTAGTTTGCTAGCCCCTGTTCCAGGCAGTGGGAAGGAGAAGGATACACATCACTTGTCTCAACCCACTGACCAGAACTCAGTTACACAGCCATGTTCAGCTGCAAGGGAAGCTGGAGAGTATAGTCTATTCTGGGCAGCCTTGTGTCCAACTAAAAGTTCTAATACTTGGGAAGAAGGGGACAACAGGTCTACTGCAGACCTCTGCACCAGCCACTCTGCCCTTTCCAGCCCCGACGCAGACCTGTCATGAGCAACCACACAGCCACCCATATCCTGAACTTCGCTCTGCGCTCGGTCCTTGGGGAAGCTGACCAGAGAGGCTCACTCGTTGCTCCTGACCGCCTTCGGTTTGACTTCACTGCCAAGGGAGCCATGTCCACTGAACAGATCAAGGAGGCAGAAGAGATTGCAAACCAGATGATTGAGGCGGCCAAGGTAAGTTGGGCTGTGTAAGCTCTTGGGGTCATGAGCATCACCACCTTCATCACCTTCTATCCACAGAGCCTCAGCAGTCCATTTGCTGTTGTGTCATTGTACCATTTGTACCATATTCCATCTTGCACACAGATTTGCTTAAAGCAGTGATTCTCAACCGTGCTGGGTAGGGGGCAGTTGGTGGGGTTGGGTAGGGGCTTTGGGGAGCAAGGAGAGGGAAGTCTGCTCCACTCCCCTCCTTAGGACAACCGGGGCTATTCTAGTCATGTCTGTTCTACCTACAGCACTTCCACATAAGCTCTGGTCACAGTGTAACAAGATAATTGGGAAATCCTGTGGTGGTCTCCTTGGCTTTGCACGTGGCACATTATTTCAGGAAGCTTAGGGCACACAATCGACAGAGCCAGGATTGGAAACCCAGAGTTCTGTGCACGGCCATACTCACCCTGCTGGACTGGACCGCAGAGAAGGTTTTTCCCAGAGTTTTTCTTTTCTTTCCCTGGCAGCCTGTCTATACCCAGGATTGTCTGTTGGCAGCAGCGAAAGCTATCCAGGGCCTGCGGGCTGTGTTTGACGAAACCTATCCTGACCCTGTGCGTGTTGTCTCCATTGGGGTCCCAGTGTCCGAGCTGCTGGAAGACCCCTCTGGTCCTGCTGGCTCCCTCACTTCTGTCGAGTTCTGTGGGGGCACGTGAGTACCTCGGGAAGAGCGGCCGGGGGTGGGGGCCACTTGGTTTTATGAATTTATTATTGCCCTTTAGAGAGGTGGGAGTAGCTAGGCCACCGTTGATTTTTCTGGGGTTGAAATGAAGTTGCCAAATAGCATTCCCAAGAATCCTCATATCGTAGTGCTCCAACCAGACCTCTCAGTGTCTGACCTTGACGTTCCTGGGTGTGTGATGAAATGTTCTTTCGGAGAAGAGGGTAAAAAGCACTCTACTAATACCACACAGTTGCTTGCTTGTTCCCTAGGCTGATCCTGACAAGTAGGCTGGGTGTGAGTTTAGGATTCAGCAAGGCCCTGGCATACTCACTGAACTCCTGAGCTGTTCTGAGCCCTTTCCATTCCTGGTGTGCTCACATAATTCCCTGTCACAGCTTCAGCAGCTTCTGGAGAATTAACCCCAAGGCTCAGAGCCCTGGAGTCAGGCCACATGGTAGAACCAGCTCAGTTTGGCTTGGGAGAGCCACTAGTTTCTGACAACTTAGAGTCCTCCATAGCCCTTGGGGTCTTTTTGGGAAAGGTCATGATGGCCTCACAAGTCCCCTGCTTCCAGAGGAAGCCTGATGCAAAAGACATTCTTAAGGCCATGGTAGAGCCCAACCAGGGCCTCCTACAAGCCTCAAGCAGGTGGGGTGTGTGGAGGGCAGGGTGGGGATCTGAGGGGTCAAATTCTAGGCCTCCCTGGACCTCCAGGTGATTCTCATTTCTGCCTTTAATGCCTGTTTGCATGACACTCTTTAGAACACAGAAAACAACTGCAAAGACTTTATATCTCCCTCACAGAATGTGACAGGTAATGAGTATCTGAGGTTCCCTGAGCAATTGGGAAAGAAAACCTATAGTATTTTCTTTAAGGGATTGTATAAGATGTTAAAAATAATCTGCCACCATTTTCAGCTCTCGAGGGGGGACATAAGAATGTATGTAGTTCATGTTCCACCAAAGAGGACCAAATATGTGAATGAATTTAGCAGCCTAACAGCAGTAATATTTGTATCAGCTGCTAGAGATTACAAAGCACTTTTATGTTTATCTCATTTGATTTTCACAACAGCCCTGTGAGCAAGATTATCCCTATTTTATATATAAGAAAAGTAAGGCTCAGAAAAGTTATGTCTTGCTCTCAAACCAAGGCCTTCTCTGACTCCCTTTCCCTTCCTGCTGCTTCTCTTGTCCACATTTGCCAGACCTGTGTTCTGAATTCCCTTTGACTTTAAGGACCTTTACCCATGTTATCCCTTGAGAGCACTTCCTGGGGAAGGACTGATAAATAGGGCTTAGGTGTCCCAGCCAAGGGCCCCAAGGTGTACTGAGGAGGCCAAGGCGGTGAAGCTTCCCTTTCCCTTTCCCCATGAACTTTCTGTTCTGTGATTCAGGCACCTGCAGAACTCAAGTCACGCAGGAGCTTTTGTGATTGTGAGTGAAGAAGCTATTGCCAAAGGCATCCGAAGAATTGTTGCCATCACAGGTGCTGAAGCCCAGAAGGTGAGTAGATCAGGCTGGTTGCGGCTAATTTGAGCAACAGGAGCCCCACCTGCAAGTCCATAGTTGCAAACAGTTATGTGGCTGCTGCAGGCAGAATTGAAGGTACAGACTGTGCTACCCCAAAAAGTTTCCTCCAGTTACCCCTGACGGGCAGGAGAAAGCCTCTGCTGGGCAAGATTTCCTAGATCCCCATGCCCAGGAGGGTAAGCCATAGTTTGCTGTGGCTTCAGGTGCTCCCAGCACATATCCGCACAGCCCTGGAGATTTGTGCCTAGTTTGAGATGCACGTAGGTGGTGGGGCGGCAGTTGCTCTAAGGGTGGTCATTTCATGGGTGAGAAGGGCTCCTGCTTCACAAGGTCTTGGTCATCCTGGAACCCGAGTTAGGGTGCAGCCTTCCTGCTGGCCAGGTGCATGAGGAAGGTGTTCCTTTCTGGGGCATCAGGCTGCAGACACTTGCTCCCTGAAGGAAGAGAAACTTCTGGTGTCTTGGGGGGTGTTGCCTCATAGCTTACCATCAGGGCTTGCCCAGTTTACTGATCAAATAGTGAAGCCGAAAGTTACCTGCCCCAGATTTTATAACTCTTGATTGCTGCCTCCCAGGCCCTCAGGAAAGCAGAGAGCTTGAAGAAATCTCTCTCTGTCATGGAGGCCAAAGTGAAGGCCCAGACCATGCCAAACAAGGACGTGCAGCGGGAAATAGCTGACCTCGGTGAGGTAGGGCCAGCCTCCATCCCTCCATCCCTCCTAGGGCCTGTTTTATTCTTCAGGCACAGAACCCTGCTCAGTGTTGGGTCTTGTGCCTGATGAATAAATCACTGTCCCTTTTTTTTTTTTTTTTTTTTTAATGTTTATGGAATTTTTTTTTTAATTATTATTATTTTGTATTGTATTTTAGATGTAGGTTTACAGAACAAGTAGTTTCTCCTTGAACAGTTAGTACACATATTGTTTTATGACAATGGTTAACAACCCCACAACATGTCAACACTGTCCCTTCTCAACCTTGGGTTCCCTATTACCAGGTTTCCTGTCTCCTCCTGCCTTCTTGTCCTCGTCCCTGGACTGTTGTGCCCCATTAGTCTCGTTATGGTTTATGGGGCTCTCTAATCTTTGAATGGTGAACCTCAGGGATGACTTGATTACTGATCTAAAAGGGTGTCCGGAGGCTATACTCTCAGAGTTTCTGCAGTCTCTTGTCAGGCCAGTAGGTCTATTTTTGTGAGTTAGAATTTTGTTCTACATTTTTCTTCAGCTCTGTTCAGGACCTCTGTTGTGATCCTGGTCAGAGCAGTCAGTGGTGGTAGCTGGGCACCATCTAGCTGTACTGGACTCAGTCTGGTGGAGGCTGTGGTAGTTGTGGTATTGTCCTTTTCTTGAAGAACTCACTGGAACCAGCCAGGTCGTGGTTCTCAGTGGAATGAGGCTTCAGGATGACTTCCGCTGTCCTGCAGCCCTGCACAGGGGACTCCAGGGATCCTGGCCTGTAGACCCCTGGTTCCTGCCGGCTGCTTCTATTGCTGATGGCAGGAGAGCTCATTTCGAGCACTGGTGTCAAGGGAGTTGGGGAAGGCTTCTGTATCCAAGCCTGCCTGGTGTTTATTAACATCCAGTGGCTTCCCTGAGCCCATCACAGGCTCTGTGTTCATAGCCTGGTGAGGGCCGGGTCTCACAGGGACCCCAGTCTCTATACTGCCCCTCTCTCTCCATCCCTACTTGTTACAGCTGCTGTAGTTGTTCACACAGTGACTGCTCTCAAGGCCAGTAGGCACTTCTTTTTTGTTATGTTTTCTTCCTTCTCTCCTTCCTGGACACTCGGTGGGGAGGACTTGGTATTCAAAGCAGAGGTGGGGGGGTGGGGCTGAGGCCTCACATCCTAGCTCCCAGTCTGGATCCATATGGTCTTTCTGTTGTGGTTCCAGGCCCTAGCCACTGCCGTCATCCCTCAGTGGCAGAAGGATGAACTGCGAGAGCACCTCAAATCCCTGAAGAAGATCATGGATGACCTTGACCGCGCTAGCAAAGCTGATGTCCAGAAGCGAGTGAGTCCTGGCAGTGCTGGTGGCTGGAAGGGAGCAGAGAGGATTTATTCAGCGAAGGCTGGGAAGGCTGCTGACTGGGTTTGGGAGGCTGGTTCTTTGATCTGAGGTTCTTCTGGACTTCTTCCTTGCAGGTGTTGGAGAAGACCAAGCAGCTCATCGATAGCCACCCCAACCAGCCCCTCGTTATCCTGGAGATGGAGAGCGGCGCCTCAGCCAAGGCAACCAGGGGCCAGGGGTCTAGCATGGCTCTGTGCCTGTCCCGTTGCTTGTCCCCTTCTCTGGCCTCAGCCCTCCAGTGGCTGAAGTCTGGGCTGTGTGGCTCTGTCAGGATGGAGGTTAGCCTGAGCCATGAGAGCTGGTGGCCGTAGAGCTGCGGATTCCAGCAGGAGGAACGCAAACCTGAGAGCCAGAGCCCACATCGGCCAGGCCCTGTACCAGGCTCCTCCCGCAGCCTCATGGGGCCAGCGCCTGCCTTTGGAACTTGGGTAGTGGTGGTGCTCCGAGGCCTGAGCCCCCAAACTTGCTGCACTTGAGTAAAGTTGCCCTGAATCCAGGGCTGTGACCTAACACCAGATTTTCCCCACAGGTGCTGAACGAAGCCTTGAAGCTTTTCAAGACACATTCCCCTCAGACAGCTGCCATGCTCTTCACAGTGGACAATGAGGCTGGCAAGATCACGTGCTTGTGTCAGGTGCCCCAGGTAGGAACTCCCTGCACCTGCTCCAGATCCTGCAAGCCTCTGTGACTGTGGGAATTGTGTCTGCAGATTTGCAGAGGGAGGTCAGTTCTTCTCATGGTTGGTTGCCAAGACCCACAGAAGTTAGTGCACTGTCCATTAGAAACAGCTGTTCTCCTGCCCTTCTCTTTGTCACCTTTGCCAGCACCCCTTTACTCTCTGGCCTTTTCTTTGGTAAATAAGTTTAACTGTACTGGCCAATACTTAGCTTTGCTGTTGAGGTGCCCTTATCCTGGCAGGGGCCATCAACTACCCCCCTGCACCTGCTTTACAATCTGTTTCTGCCTCTGGCAGCAACCTGTGTCCTCATGCAGAACAGGAATGGGTCCCCCATCATTTCTCCTTCCCTCCCCTCCATTCCCCACACAATCCCATCCTGTCTCACGCCCACTTGCCACTCCTGTCTTCCAGAATGCCGCCAACCGGGGCTTGAAAGCCAGTGAGTGGGTGCAGCAGGTGTCAGGCCTGATGGATGGCAAAGGTGGTGGCAAAGATGCGTCTGCCCAGGCCACAGGCAAGAATGTGGGCTGCCTGCAGGAGGCACTGCAGCTGGCCACATCCTTTGCCCAGCTTCACCTGGGAGATGTGAAGAACTGAGGGGAGGGATGGCTTCCACTGGGAAGTGTCTGTCCCTTACCAGGAAGCATCTGCCCCTCACCGGGATGCATCATTCCAGACGAGAGCTCTTCATCTGCCACAAGGACATTCAAATCTTGGACCTTTAAGCAGCCCCATCTGTCCTCCTACCCCAGGAGTCACTGGAACACAGTCTGGGAACTGTCCTGCTCTGTGACTCATTGCCCACTTTACATTTCCACTCCAAGCCCTAGTCAGCGCCATCTGACCAGAACCACTACCCCAGGATTGCTATTTATCATCATCCTGCACCTGTCCATGCTTGTGAGATATATTTCTCCACAGACCTGAGGCTTTTGGGTCTGCAGGCAGGAATCATTTTTGCTGCAGAGAGTAAAAGGACCATGTGCAATACTTGATGATGCCTTGTGATCAACTCCACCTCCCCCCCACCCCCACCCCCGGTGCCCCATGATTCACAGCCTTTGGCTCTCTGAGTGTCTGCAGAATAAATTCAGTGGCTGCAGCTGGCTCCTGGCTGAAAAGACCAGTCCTCAATCCAATCCTAGAACCCCTGAACTCAGAGAATGGCTCCTGGGATTGCCTCAAGACATGTGTGGAGGTGGAGGCAGGCAGAATAGGTGGGTAAGATGGAGAGAGGCAGCTACTGGGAGTGTGAGATGGGGTGTGTGAGGTTATAGGCATGCTCTGGTATAGGAGGTGTTTAGGGTGTAGCCATTGCCTCCCCCTGCAGTGGCTGCCCCACCATTCCTGCTTCCTTGACCTAAAGATGAGTGGGATACACTGCCCTGGCCCTGAGGCCAGTTCACCCAAATCTTAAGACAGCTGGGTTTGGACACAGTAGTGTGAGGAGAGGTAAAAGGTACTGCTTGCTGTGACTGATTTGATGCCCTCGGGCACAGCAGGCTGGCCCTGAGGCCCCCGCTGGCAGAGGGGAGGAAGTAGGGAAGGCAGGTCTATGCTAGGAGAAGCAGCGGCGGCCAACTGTTAGGCCTGGGGGTGAGGGCGGCCCTCGCTTGGGTGAAAGAAGCAGGCAGAGGGAGGGTGCTGAGGCCCTGTCTGTAACCAGCTCAGCCAGGTAAAAAGCGTTAGGGATACAAAGACAATTAGTCTAGGGGGTGAGGGGGCACAGATAATTCCATTCATTCATTCTACAGAGTGTTTACAGCAGCCTGGGCATGGAGTGTACAGGAGTGAACAATAAAGTCCTTGCCTTCTGAAAGCAGTAGGGAACACAGACATAAAATAGTTACACGAATAACTGCAAAACTAAAATAATTACAACCTTCACAAGGGTCGCTATGAGTCGGAATCGGCTCGACGGCAACTTTTTTTTGACACAAGTGAACGGGGAAATACGTTCTAGGTTTGCCCTGGCTTGGGAGGCTGGGATCATCCTGGCCAGCCCAGGTTCCACTTGCTACGGACCAGGGCTCCACAGGTTCCGCCGTTCTCCCTCCGGGACGGCAGGGGGCGATGCAGCCCGACCGCATATATACATATACACATATACAGCCACCGCGTGGGCGCGCCTTTTAAGCGGGCGGAAGAGCCACCGCGCGAGCAAAATCGATGGGCAGAAGCGGCTCGCTCGCCTGGTGCCGCCATGCCCGGGGACCACCGCCGCATCCGCGGGCCAGAGGAGTCACAGCCACCGCAACTGTACGCGGCCGACGAGGACGAGGCGCCCGCCGCCCGTGATCCGACGCGGTTGCGGCCCGTGTACGCGCGCGCAGGGCTGCTGAGTCAGGCTAAAGGCTCGGCCTACCTGGAGGCAGGCGGCACCAAGGTGCTGTGCTCTGTGTCGGGCCCGCGTCAGGCCGAGGGCAGCGAGCGCGGCAGCGGCCCGGCCGGGGCGGGCGGCGAAGCCCCGGCCGCGCTGCGCGGGCGCCTGCTCTGCGACTTCCGCCGAGCGCCCTTCGCGGGCCGCAGGCGCCGTGCACCTCCGGGCGGCGGCGAGGAACGCGAAGTGGCGCTGGCGCTGCAAGAGGCTCTCGAGCCAGCTGTGCGCCTGGGCCGCTACCCGCGCGCGCAGCTCGAGGTGTCGGCGCTGCTGCTGGAAGACGGCGGCTCGGCGCTGGCTACCGCGCTCACGGCCGCCGCGCTCGCCCTGGCCGACGCCGGCGTCGAGATGTATGACCTGGTGGTGGGCTGCGGCCTGAGCCGCGCGCCGGGCCCCGCGCCCGCCTGGCTATTGGACCCCACACGGCTCGAGGAGGAGCATGCCGCCGCCGGCCTCACCGTGGCGCTCATGCCGATGCTCAACCAGGTGGCCGGGCTGCTGGGCAGCGGGGAGGGTGGCCCAACTGAGAGCTGGACTGAGGCTGTGCGTCTGGGCCTCGAGGGCTGCCAGCGCCTTTACCCCGTGCTGCAGCAGTGCCTGGTGCGGGCCGCCCGTCGGAGGAGCGCGGCCACCGAGTCCTGAGCCAGAAGCTTAAGCAAAGATGACGCCGAGGACTGGGCCGCCATCCCTGAAAGGACCCGCTGCCTCTGGCCTCTAGATTACTGAGAACTGGAGACCACCAGAGGATATGGGCCGGAGGCGCGGTTTGGCAACAGCCGCCCCCTCCTCACACAGAACTGATACCCTGGACAGCTGTTGCAAAAAAGCTTTCCAGAAGAGAAACTTTTCTGCTTGAGCTGGCTTCCAATGTCAACCCAGCTGAGAAACCTGTGAATTCAGCCTGATTCCAAGTTGGAAAAGACTTCAGTTGGACTGGTCTGGTAAAGGAGACCTAGAGTTGTTTTCTTGTAAGGGGTGGACCGTATTTTTACAGGCCAACCAGTGGCTTCCTTCTGTATATAACTAGTCTGCTTTTGAGAGGATGGACAAGGGGGCTGTGCCTTCTTGCATATAAACTAAAACAATACAAAAAGTTTGTATCTGAGCAACGTTTCCTATTGTGGTTCTTCTTGGTACAAGATTTTAAAAAGCAAAGCTCTTCTGAGGTGGGTAGTGTGTTGGACCCCTGGTGCCAAGGGCTCTGGAGATCACTGCCTTAGATGTGTCCCTTGTTAGGCCAACATGAGTAGAAGAGACAGGGTGAAGCAGCTGAAGGGGCTGATGTGAAAAAACGTGCTTTGGAGGAGGGGAAGCTGTCTTCCTACCCGCCAAGTACAAGAGTCAGGAGAGCTCTGTGGTTCCAGAAGCACTCTAGGTGCACCCCCTATTCCCTGGTTCAGTGTTGGGGACTGGGCGAGACCACAGCCCAGGGTTGGGTAGCTGGAAAGGGCTTGCTCTGAGTGGAAGCCAGAGCCAGGCTTCCACGGCCTCCCCACTAACTTGGCGCCCCAGGCTAGCTTCATGATCTGGCGCCCCTTGTCCAGATTTGGCTCCTGGGAACAAGGCCCGTGGGCAACTTGGGCTTGGGAGACAGCAGGTGAACTGCCAGGAATAAGCCTCTGGATTCTGGGAAAACAGCGTTTGGCCGTTGCGCAGAGCAGAACTGGCCTAGCTGACTGACCATGAGGGTGCAGACTTCTGCCCTGTGTGGCACCTGAGCCCTGTGGGTTTGTGCTCAGGTCTGGATTGAAGGAAGCCCAGTGAGCCTGCCCTGCAGAACCTCGGCAGCCTGGTCCTCTGTGCACCATGCTCGCTACAAGTTTCCAAACTCGTGTCTCAAGGGCCTGCTCTGCTTCTCTAGGAAGGGCTGGCCCTGGGGGAGCCCAAGGCCCAGAATGAGGCACTGGGACCACATCAGGAACCCCTGACCAGCAAAAATACACATTTTATTTTTTCCCTTCTGACATACTATGTATTTCAGATCTGCTCTGGAAAAATGTATCATCACACCAGCAAGAGACAGGACATAAAAATACACTGATTCTGAAGGATGGCTATGTAAGGTGGATGGGGAGTCGAACCAGAAGTGTTATGTGAGGTACTCCCCAGGAGATAACAGCTGCTTCAGAGTGGGAGGGGGACTGTAGGAACACAGTTCTGTTTCCTGTGCCCCACTGTGGCTGGAGAAAGTGATCTGGGCCAGCTGCTGCAGGAAGCTCCACACCCATCAGGACTGCTGGGCAGCAGGAGGGGAAAGGAGCAGCTGAAGCTATGTCTGCATTCAGAGGGGGCTGATGGTGCTCCCCTGGGCTCTCGGGGGACCCTGTCCATCTGCCCCTTTTGAGGCAGCCTTGGCTTCTTGACGAGAATAGTGACCTGGTAATGGGAGTCCAGGCCGTCTCCCCCTCCAGCCCTGCTAGTTCCAGGACTATCTGGAAACACGACACCCACCACTATTGCGAGGCTGGTTTGGCCGAGCTGTGCCCTCCACTTCTATTGCCCTAGCTCCAGAACAGGTGCCACCGGAAGGTCTTCAAAAAACACACAGAAGCAGGGAAGGGCGCCATCCTGGAAACACCCAGAGCTGATAAGTCTAGAAGGGTTCCAGCCTTTTACTGGCTGCCCTCCTGGTCCGATATGTGATTTTTCACCTGTAGGGAAAACAAGCAGTACTCTGGCCTAGAGGCTCAAAGACACGGTATGGCTGGGAAAGGGAGGTCACCTGCTGATACCTAGCTCCCTCCCCAAGGCTGTTTCCCAGGAGCCTCAGACAGCCCAGTGCTACTCCTCCTGAGACCTAGGAACCAGGCACCACCAGGCAAAGGCAAGCATTCTCTCTGGAGATGTGATGCAGGCCCTGGGCAGGAGTGAGGGCCCTCTGAGCCCAGCAGAGCTTGGTAGAGTAGTGGAAGAGAAGCTTGGAAGTTTCAACTCCCCAGCAGACCCAGCCTTGCTGGGGGGCCCAAATAGCAGTGCGGGCTTGGTCTACTGCAGGGACCACCAAATAGGGGAGGAGAATGGGTTAGAGCAGGGGCTATTCTGCCCTTTAATGCTACAGAAAGTGCTATTATCCATTCCAGGCCTGGCCATACTGTCCCTCCAGGGAGGTCAGCATGCCACAGCTTCCCTGGGGAATGTGGTACAATGCAAGCAGCAAACTTGGTGTGGGAGGAGGGCAGAAACCTGGGCTTTAACAAGCTCACCAGGTGGTTCTCAGGCAAAGCGTCTGCAGCCATAAGGCACACCTGTGACATTCCCTCCACAATGCTCAGTGTATCCACCCACTCCTGACTCCCTGGGATTGCTCTGTCCAAGCCTCCCCCGCCCACCACCATGGACTCCTGCACAAACCCTAGCCCCTCCCTTGCTCACAGGGAGGCCACAAGGACCCAAACACAAGCAGGGAGCGGAGGGGTGGAGGACGGGCCACTCACTGCCTCTTCCATGTCTGTGCTCTTGTTGGAGCTGTCTGCCTCTGGAGCAGTCCTCTGGCCCCTGGGGTCCTGCGGGTGCTCAGTGGTTCCACATGAGAATCCCTCACTCCCAGCACCCCTGTTCTCTTCATGGTCCTTCGTCCCTGTGCAGGAGAGTTGCTTGTCAGTGGTTGGCTGGCTGGATTGGGAGGTCCCAGCTGATCTAGGACAGGCACTTGATGCCCACACCGATCTGGGACACTCGAGAAGGCAAGAAGGGGATGGGCTGGGACACGCCCTAGCTCTGGATAGCTGCTGAGGGCTGGGGTGACCGGACAACACCAAAGCCACAAGCCACGGGAATAGCAAGAGGGAGTGGGAGGGGAGAGAAGCCCTGAGGAGAGGGGAAGCCCAAGGCAGGACCCCAGGGCCCCTGGCATCTTCAGGAATGGGACAAGCTGGAGTCCTGCTAAGAGCACATCGTAGGCCATACTGGGGCGCCTGACCTGCAGGCTGGTCCCTCTGCTGGTCCATGCACTCCAGGCTCTCCAGTAGGCTATCCACCTGGGCTTTGATCTGGCTCAGCTCCCCCATGATGGGGTGCAGTTCCTCGGTCTGGACTGTCGGGAGAGGGGCCAGAGTTGGTGCCCACACTGGGCCCAGGGGCCGAAGCAATGCTGCCTGGGCTCCCGGGTCTCCCTCAGTGTGATAAGGTTCGCCCTGCTGCTCCCAGCTCTGAAAGTGAGGGCCATGCCCCCTCACTCACACTTTATCTGCCTTGGGGGCAGGTAGCTATTCCTGGGGACCTTGTGAGGGCTGAAGCTGCTCTTGACCCCCATGCCCACATGAGTCCTCTGGATCTTGACAGGCACGTGGTTGATGAGTGGGGGGATCCTCTGGTATTCCTATGCCCTATAGGGTGAGGCAGAGTGGGCATCAGGCCCATGAACCCCATCTCTTTGCCCAGAGGACCGAAGGGGCAGGCTCACCCACCTGTAGGGGACATCTTCCCTGTACAGCTCATAGGCCAGGTCACAGTTACTGAGGAGACAAATGGGGAAGGAGTCACTGTCCAGGGCCAGAGTCCCTGCCCTGGCCCCAGGTTAGCTTGGGGAAACTGAGGTATGCAGCTCTGGTTTAGAATCCAGGATTCTCCACCGGAAGAGCCCCGAGGACTTGCCCAAGGTCACTTCGGGAGACCACAGTAAGATGGCTGATCAAAAAAAACCCACTGCCGTGGAGTCCATTCCAACTCATAGCAACAGAGTAGGACTGCCCCATAGGGTTTCCAAGGCTGTAATATTTATGGAAGCAGACTACCACATCTTTCTCCCATGGAGTAGCTGGTGGGTTTGAACCACTGGCCTTTTCGTTAGCAGCTGAACATTGTAATCACTGAGCCATCAGGGTTCCAAAGGCTGACAAAGTCCCTGCAAATCAGCTTCTCCCCAGCTAGCCTCTGAAAAGGGGAACCTTTCAGCTGACTCCAGGCAGCAGGAGGGGACAGTAGCCTGTAGGCTTCTGGCCATCAGGGCTGGGCCCAGCCACCTACCCTCAACTGCCAACCCAGCCTGAGTTAGACCCTCAAAAGTCTCCTCCGCCTGCCCCTGGTGCTGCTGACCTTCTGTATCTTAGTCTGGCAAAAATGAAGGGAAGAGTTAAATCGGCCCAAATCCCTGGTGGGGGTGTGAGAGCCTCTAATCCTCTGGAGGCAGGCCCCAGCACCTGAGGGGCCAGGCAGGGTTAGGGCTGAGGCCAGGCCACCTCCTCCCTGCTCCAGACCATCTCCCCCTGCTCCAGACCACCTTCTCCCCTGCTCCAGGCTCTGGAGAAAGGATGAGGCTGAAAGGCCTTAGGGTCACACTGCCACAGGCTCACCCCATCTCACCCACCCATGAACTCCAGGGAACTGGTGCTGGGAAGGGGTGGGGGCTCTAGATGCAGAGAGACAACTGGGTCCTGGCCTGGGCAGGAAGGCTCTGTGGGGACACAGCTGCAGGAACTTCAGGTCCCGCCTGCACACCTGGGCCTGGAGACAGTGGGTAAGTTGGAGTGAGAGGGCACATGGAGGGGGGAAGCACAGGTTCTGTGACAACTTTCAGCTGCTGTCCATCTGTACACCCAGCTCAGGCCCAGCCCCGGCTCTGGAACCAGGGGTGAGGTCTATGGGGGCCCCTGAGATGAAGAAGGATATTCGGGGGCCCTAGCCTCTTCTCCCTCATCCTGCAGGGTCCCTAGGCCCTTGGGTGAAATATCCCACCCCAGATCCCACCTCTGGCTTCAGGAAGTCTGAGTGGGTGGCCCAGGCACCACATGCTGAAGGAGTTCCGAAGGGATGCTGAGTCTGGTCGTCGGAGGCCCAGAAAAAGGAAAGTGAGCCAGGGCAGCAGGGGAGGTGGAGTGGCCTCTCACCCACACCGGGGGAGCGGTGCAGGCAAACAGGCCATATATGACCAAAGTCAGCCCGGTTAGCCTCTTAGCGCGCTTTGGAAGCAAACAGCTCTGCCAGCCTCCTAGCGCGCGGTGCAGGCAAACAGGCCAGAGCCAGGAGGGCTGGGCTGCCAGGGCAAACCCCTAGATGTACTCTCAGCTGAGCACGTTCCCTCAAATAACATCCTTACTCTCCCCTCTCCCTGGGCACCCACGGGCTCTGCTGGGTAGGGATCAGACAAGGCTCCTGCCGGCAGCACAACCACATGGTTCATATCTGCAAGCTTAAAACTATCGCAGCATTGGTGGTTCAGTGGTAGAATTCTCGCCTGCCACGCGGGAGGCCCGGGTTCGATTCCCGGCCAATGCAAAAAGCTCTTTTCGCTTCCTTTCCTCACTCCTTCCGAAAATGACTACTTTAAATAATTTTTATTGTTTTTTTCTGCCCTTTTTTTTTTTTTAAAGTAGCCAGAAATGAGCGGTATAAACAAATGGGATGTCACTGAGACTTCTCCCTCCTCCCGGGAGTGCAGGGAGCAAGCAGAACGGACACAGGCGCAGCTGGGCTCAGGGCGCATGCGCCGCCCCAGCAGCGCCAGCCGTAGGCAGAAGTCCTGGCACATCCCTCTCCCCGGCTGGGGCCTCAGTGTGCTGCCCTCTTTTGCTCCCTGTGTCTTCCTGAGGCATGTCCCCTGGGCAGGTGGCCCTGCTCTTCTCTCCCAAGACAGAGGTCTACCTGGTCACACTGAGTCACCGCAGCCCTCCCCTGGTCTGGGCTAATGGCTACAGTGTGCAAATCTGGAACTTCCCACGAAAAGAGAAAACGCACCGGTGGGATGGTGCTGTGTCCCCAGGGTCAGACTATGGGGTGGGGAGAGGGGACCTAGGGCAGTCCTTCCACGACAAACCTTTCCTTCCAGGTTGACAAATTCCATTTTGAGCCCCAAATCACATGGTCTGGCTTGACCAGTTCTCATGGAGGGCCATCCAGTAGTTTAGTGCCCACCAGAGCCCCACCACAGCCTCCCTTCAGCTGGCACCATCCCAACGGGCCCACCCACTGCCACCAGAGCCACTAAGGTAGTGCTTTATTCTCTCCCCCAGAGTCCTCTGGGGTCAGGCGGGTCTTGAGGAGGCCACCTCTGCTCCAGGCTCTGGCTGTCCCTCTGCAGGGAGTGTGAGCTCCTGGGGGACAAGTATCATAGCTCCCTATTGCTCTCAGTTCCCCCCTCACTTGGGACCTTACACCAAAGCGAGCTAGGAAGCTGACAGGGCTGGGCCCAAGCCTGCTGGCTAAGGGGTGGGGTGGAAAATATGAAATCTGAAGAAGGTGACTGGAACTGAAGAACTGAGGATGGGGTTCACCTAGCCTTAAAAGTCGCCGTTTTAACAAACATGTGAGATAACTATGAGAGAGAACCACTTAGCATCCACCAGACAGACAAAATTACAAAACCATATAAACAGACGCCCATAGGTAGGAGTCTCACACCTGAGACAGGAAACAAGCACACAGCCACCTGCAGCTCTGCATCACTGAAGAAACACACATTTAAAGAATTATGAGTTGCCCACAGGTCCACATCTACCAGTCAGTCCCAAAAGAAGTAGTGGAAAGGCCTCCCACACAGATGCACTCACAGGTGACACAGGCTAAGGCAGCTGTGACCTCAGCTCTCTCTCAGGCAACCTGGAAGTATAGAGACATTGCAAAGCAGCCCATGCCCAGCCCTGTCAGCCAACTTCCAGGGAGAAGGGCCAAGGCAAAAACCCAGAAGAAACTTGGTACAACAGTGTTTACAGCTGTGCTGTTCCCAACAGCAACCACCTCCCCCACTGCCTCCCTGCCTCCCCCCAACAGCAAAACAGAAAGCATCCAAATGCCCAGAGTAAGGCCAGGAGCCAACTGAGGGGACAAAGAGGTCACCATGCTCCACGCACACCCTCATTACTTCCATGAAACTGGTATTTCTGAAAATATTTACAGATTTCTTTGTAATTTCTTTCTGCTTCCCAAGTTAGGGGCAAGATCTCATCCAGAAAGGTTCCCATTTGCTACTTTCCAAATGTCTGTACTGGAAAAAGGTCCCAAGTGCCCCCACAGGTGAGGCTGCCCCTGGAGGACCCACACCCCCAGCTCCGGGCAGGAGGAAGGACACCTGCCTCTGACAGCAGGGTGGTGGCTGGGCTACATCAGCTAGCAGGGGCCTTAGAAGAGTGGGACCAACCCCCTTGGCCAGGGGAGAAGGGCCTTCTCAGGTGCAACAGAGATAGGACCAGGCAGCCTGGGCCAGCCCGGGTGTGCAGTGAAACCCAGAGCCCCAAACAAGCCAGTCCCCAGATGGCACCTTGGTCAGCCTGGGTCACCCTCTCCCCTAGACAGACTCACCAGAAGACGGCTGTACCATACTGTCTCTTCTGGCCTGGCCGGGCCTCGCTGGTCTTGAGCTCTAGGGCCATGTCTAAATCTAAAGACAGAACAAAAGAGTAGGACAGAGTGTGAGATCCTCGGGTTCCCGGGAGACACCTAACCTGGTCAGGCTAATTTTCTGTGTCCTGCTGCTACCTGCCTGCCCGCCAGGGACAGAACAAGATGCAGCCTCTGCCCGCCCACCTGCCCACTGCCAGGCCCACGCCCTGCACCTGCCTCTGGGCTAAGCCACTGCCTGGCTGCATCTGAAAGAGCCAGGGAGGGCTAGAGGGAGAGGCAAAGGGAGCCCTTTTTACAGAATCATTTTACAGTTCATGAAATGGTTAAATGGTTGTCCTTAGACAGACAGCCTGCCAGACACAAGATGACACAATTTACAGGGCACTCGAAGGAAAAACATCATAAGGCAAGGGGCTGACAGCAAGCAGTGGTGGCTGCATGTGGCACATGTGTGGGTGAACGGGCTCAAGACACCCACAGAGGCAACCCTGACTCTTGGCACATCAGAGAGGCCAGTCATGTTTCATCAGTTCCAATTAAAGTGAATTTTATAGCTTTAAAATTCAAATGAGGAGCCCCTTAACCACATTTAAAAAAAAAGTTTATGGTTGCGCATTAAGCGTGCTAGCTAAGTGTTAGCTGGAGACATGTTTGAGAAAAAAATACAGAAGAGTCCTAAGTTCTGCACACCTGTTCCCAGTGGACAGCCTGGCCCAAGGAAGCAGAGAGCAGGACTCCAAGAGGGCATTCAACAATGCCTGTGCCCTGAGGGAAACACCTGTACATCCTCCATGTAGTCTGGATTTCTGCGTCTGTTCCTTTGGCATAATTCATATCACTTCGGCATAATCCATAATTCACATCTTCAATAACCAGAGAGGACAGAAAACCACACCTATGCCACACAGGGCACCAGCACATAGGCACATACAAATGCTTTCTGTGCCTAAGGTAGAAAGAATAGCACTACGAGAAGATTGCCATTCCCTTTGGGCTATCCATTATTCATCATCAATCTAGAAGTGACTGCTCAGAAAGGTGAGAATGCAGGCAACTAGCCTCATCCTCATGAGGCCTTGATCACAGGGCCAGTCTTTGGTAGAACTGCCCCATAGAGTTTCCAAGCAGCAGCTAGTGGATTCAAACTGCTAACCTTTGAGTTAGCAGCTGGAGCTCTTAACCACTGCACCAAAGGGCTCCTTTGGGTTGAGTTGTTAATGTTGTTAGGTGCCATGGAGTCAGTTCCAACTCATAGTGACCCTATGTACAACAGAACAAACCACTGCCTGGTCTTGCACCATCCTCTCAATCGTTATGCTTAAGCCCATTGTTACAGCCACTGTGCCAATCCATCTCACTGAGGATCTTCCTCTTTTTCACTGACCCTCTCCTTTACCAAGCATGATGTCCTTCTCCAGGGACTGAGCCCTCCTGACAATATGTCCAAAGTATGTGAGTTGTAGTCTCGCCATCCTTGCTTCTAAGGAGCATTCTGGTTGTACTTCTTCCAAGACAGATTTGTTATTTTGGCAGTCCATGGTATATGCAATATTTCTCTCCAACACCAGAATTCAAAGGCATTAATTCTTCGGTCTTCTTTATTCATCGTCCAGCTTTCACAAGCATAGGAGGCGACTGAAAACACCATGGCTTGGGTCAGGAGCACCTTAGTCTGCAAGGTGACATCTTTGCTTTTCAACACTTTAAAGAGGTCTTTTGCAACAGATTTGCCCAATTCAATGCGTCTTTTGATTTCTTAACTGCTGCTTCCATGAGTGTTGATTGTGGATCCAAGTAAAAGGAAATCCTTGACAACTTCAACCTTTTCCTGTTTATCATGATGCTGCTTATTGGTCCAGTTTGTGAGGATTTTTGTTTTCTTTATGTTGAGGTGTAAGCCATACTGAAGGCTGTGGTCTTTGATCTTCATCAGTGCTTCAAGTCCTCTTCACTTTCTGCAAGCAAGGTTGTGTCATATGCATAATGCAGGTTGTTAATGAGTCTTCCTCCAATTCTGATGCCCCGTTCTTCCTCGTATAGCTTCTTGGATTATTTGCTCAGCATACACATTGAACAGGTATGGTGAAAGGAGACAACCCTGATGCACACCTTTCCTGACTTTAAACCACGTAGTACCCCCTTGTTCTATTCGAACAACTGCCTCTTGATCTATGTACAGCTTCCTCGTGAGCACAATTAAGTGTTCTGAAATTCCCATTCTTCGCAGTGTTACCCATAATTTGTTATAATCCACACAGTCGAATGCCTTTGCATTGTCAACAAAACACAGGTAAACATCTTTCTGGTATTCTCTGCTTTCAGCCAGGATCCATCTGACATCAGCAATGATATCCCTGGTTCTGTGTCCTCTTCTGAATCTGGCTTGAATTTCTGGCAGTTCCCTGTCGATATACTGCTGCAGCCACTTTTGAATGATCATCAGCAAAATTTTACTTGCATGTGATATTAGTGATATTGTTCCATAATTTCCACATGCGGTGGGATCACGTTTCTTGGGAATAGGCATAAATATAGATCTCTTCCAGTTGGTTGGCCAGGTAGCTGTCTTCCAAATTTCTTGGCACAGATGATTACTTTCAGTGCTGCATCCGTTTGTTGAAACATCTCAGTTGGTATTCCATCAATTCCTGAAGCCTTGTTTTTCGCCAATGCCTTCATGCAGCCTGAACTTCTTACTTCAGTACCATTGGTTCTGATCATATGGTACCTCCTGAAATGGTTGAACATCGACCAATTCTTTTTGGTATAGTGACTCTATGTACTCCTTCTATCTTCTTTTGATGCTTCCTGAGTGGTTTAATATTTTCCCCACAGAATCCTTCATACTACAACTCAAGGCTTGAATTTTTTCTTCAGTTCTCTCAGCTTGAGAAATGCAGAGCGTGTTCTTCCCTTTTGGTTTTCCATCTCCAGGTCTTTGCACATGTCATTACAACACTTTGTCTTCTTGAGCCACCCTTTGAAATCTTCTGTTCAGCTCTTTTACTTCATCATTTCTTCCTTTCACTTTAGATACTCGACATTTAAGTGCAAGTTTCAGAGTCTCTTCTGACATTCATTTTGGTCTTTTCTTTCTTTCCTTTTTAATGACCTCTTGCATTCTTCATGTATGATGTCCTTGATGTCATTCCACAACTCATCTGGTCTTCAGTCATTAGTGTTCAACCCGTCAAATCTATTCTTGAGATAGTCTCTAAATTCAGGTGGGATATACTCAAGGTAGAACTTTGGCTCTCGTCAGCTTGTTATAATATTCTTCAGTTTCAACTTGAACTTACATATGGTCAATTGATGGTCTGTTCCACAGTCAGCTGCTGGCCTTGTTCTGACTGATGATATTGAGCTTTTCCATCATCTCTTCCCACAGATGTAGTCGATTTGAGTCCTGTGTATTCCATCTGGCGTGGTCCACGTGTATAGTCGCTGTTTAAGTTGGTGAAAAAAGGTATTTGCAATGAAGAAGTCGCTGGTCTTGCAAAATTCTATCGTGTGATCTCCAGCTTCATTTCTATCACCAAGGCCATATTTTCCAACTACCGATCCTTCTTCTTTGTTTCCAACTTTCACATTCCAATCTCCAGTAATTATCAATGCATCTTGATTGCACGTTCGATCAATTTCGGACTGCAGAAGCTAGTAAAAAATCTTCAATTTCTTCATCTTTGGCCTTAGTGGTTGGTGCGTAAATTTGAATAATAGTCATATTAACTGGTCTTCCTTGTAAGCATATGGATATTATCCTATCACTGACAGCGTTGTACTTCAGGATAGATCTTGAAATGTTCTTTTTGATGATGAATGCAATGCCATTCCTCTTCAAGTTGTTATTCTTGGCATAGTAGACCATAATATGATTGTCTGATTCAAAACGACCAATACCAGTCCATTTCAGCTCACTAATGCCTAGGATATCAATGTTTATGCGTTCCACTTCATTTCTGACGACTTCCAATTTTCCTATGTACATTCCACATTCCAATTATTAATGGATGCTTGCAGCTGTTTCTTCTCATTTTGAGTTATGCCACATCAGCAGATGAAGGTCCTGAAAGCTTGACTCCATCCACGTCATTAAGGTCGACTCTACTTTGAGGAGGCAGCTCTTCTCCAGTCGTCTTTTGAGTGTCTTCCAATCAGAGAGGCTCATCTTCTGGCACTATATCAAACAATGTTCTGCTGCTATTCATAAGGTTTTCACAGGCTAAATGTTTTCAGTAGACTGCCAGCTCCTTCTTCCTAGTCTGTCTTAGTCTGGAAGCTCAGCTGAAACTTGTCTGCCATGGGTGACCCTACTGGTATTTGAATACTGGTGACGTAGCTTCCAGCATCACAGCAACATGCAAGCTGTGCGACATACAAGTCCGACAAACTGGCAGACACGTGGCAGTTGAGTAGGAAAGATAATTCAGAGGCCACTACCTGCCTGCCTAATCAGCAACCTGGAAGCAGGGCCAGTCATCACAAAAGGGGCTGGTAGAGTGTCTAGGAAGTCTGGTACTAACCCATCATTACCAACTGCAAACCATGTCCCTGTGTGTGACATCTTCTTGGGCCCCTGACACCGGCAGCCCAGAGCAGGCAAGTGTGGGGTCATGGCAGGACCCCAGCCCCATTCAGGGCCCAGGTGCCAGGAAGCAGGACAGAGGTCTTTGCTCCATATTCATCTCTCACAAAGACCCTCAGACAGATTTCCTAAGAGACAGTCCCTCTTGGGTTCCCTAGCCTGTGAGTGCTTGACTCCATGAGATGTGGATAGGACCATTAATGGATGGGAGTCATGACAGAAGATGAGTCAAGAGCAGGGGCAGTGGGGAAGCAGGTGGGAAGAAAGCAGAAGAATGAAACAGAGAGGGCAGGACAATGGCCTTGAGCAAAAAGAAGCAGAAGTGGGTGGACAGGTTGAACAACTGGTCCCCAGAGTCCACCAAACTGACTCCCAGACATGTCTACCCTGAATTCATCAGATAAATGCAAAATGTTTCACTTAGTTTCATTGTGTTCCCAGGAAGAAAGAAAGCGGTCGTTGTATCACCCTCAACATAAAGATAGCAGCCAGCAGCTAACAACTCATACTACTTGTGCTACAAACTTTACATCCATCATCTCACTGAATCTTCATAACCATCTCCCAAGGTAGATGACCCCTATCTAACAGGAAGGTCACAGTATGTGTTCAGGGGCCTGTGGAGAGCAAGAGGAGAGGAGGGGTGGGATCTCAGTCCTGTTTCCCAACTCCTGCATGGCTCCAAGAAGTCAGACACTCAGAGATGCCCAGTGGGCTAAGCTATAAGCAGAGCCTAGTTCTGTCTGCATTTGCTGCGCTGGTACCATTTCCCCCTGCCCAGAATCCAACAGCTGGCGAGTACCTGGTCAGAGCAGGACTGACAAGGCCAGTGCTATAAGCCTGAGCCCCAGATGCATCAGATGGCTTCTCAGAGTGGAAGGGAGTCATTCTCTTTGGCCACCTGATATTTGAGCCCCCTTCCTGTGGTAGAGGTATCTCCCAGGTTTGAGGCAGAGCTTCCCTCCCATGAAAGAAGCTAAAAATGCCCCTTTCTTCTGCCCTTTTCCAGCTACCCTTGCAGCTGGGGCCTGAGCACATGACAGCTCCTCCAACCAGGCCCACAGGCCCCAACTTTGAATGTAAAGAGTCAGGCTACACAAAATCTATTTAAGCAACTGATGGCGGTGGCAGCAGCAGACACATCCAGCTTTTGAAGGTGGTGGCACCTCCATCCCACCTTGGCGGTGCCAATTGTGGTGTCTGCCACAAAGGCAGTGGGGGTCATCACTAGGCCAGCTCTGTTACATGGTCTTATTCAAATCCGAGGTCTCTGACCCTTCCAGAGCTCCTGGGAGCTAACCAGTATCTTCAACAAGTTTCTTCAGCTTAGAGTTGCCAGAATCCATTTCTGCTACTTAAAACTGAGGACCCTGACTAATACAAAAATAGGCACCAGGAGTGGATGGAGCAAGAAGGCCTGCAGGAAATGGGGCAATCTAAGGCTGGTAAATTCCAGAGGACAGTAACAATCTGGCTAGTATTAAGGGACAGGACACTAGCAGCCCCTGGCATGCCATGGTGAGACAGTTATTCCTGTGGACCCCAGAACAAAGTACCCATCAAAGGTGAGACTTTCAGGGACCTAAGGACCCCTGCCGTAGGAGAGTATAATGATCATGATGAAATCAAGAGCTCCTGGGCAGGGTGATTGTGCTTATGTCACTGAACAGTTTAAAGGAAAAGAAAGACAAGCTCAAAGTCCAAATTATTGGCTCAAGGCATGGTTAGAAAACTGGGGAATTTTCATCTTGCAGCTACAGTGCTGAGAGAGTAAAAAAACAAACTTAAAGTTTGATCCAATGGTTATAAAGCAACACCATCAAGTGGAACACACCTTTGATAGGTCTCTAGTTGGGAAAGAGTGAAGAATGGAGACCATAGACAATTAGAAGGGGGCTCTATGGAAAGATTTGGAAGACCTAGGTACCCCTGCCCCCACCTGGCCTCCTTTGCCAACAAAAGCAACTCCTCTTCCTCATTCTGAAGACTCTGGTGGCAGAAACCAGCTAGCTATTTGCCAAACCCATCTTCCTCTCTTCCTGATCACACATCTAGATGGCATTTCCCAGCCTCCCTTGCAGCTAGGTGTGGCCATGGCTATGGGTGGGAGGGATGCCCACCACTGTTAGGCCTGGCCCATAGCATCCTCCTGAGTGACCCTGCTTCCTGAGTTGCCACCTGAATGACAATGCCCTGGGTGACCTGGGTAGCCACATGCTGCAGATAGCAAGGCCGTGGTCAGCCTGGGCCCTCCTCTCCCCCACTGCACTTGAGTGAGGAATAGCCTTCTACCATGAACAACTGTGGAGATTTCCATTACCTAGTGGCTAGAGTTTCCTTAAATAACATGCCCTGTAATGACTCTGCCCTGAAGGTTGCAAATGGAAGCCAAGTTGTGTTCATGCCCTACCCCACCGCCCCTCATTGTTCTCCAGACTTAATTACAAGTCCAACCTCTGTAGGCCCCAGTGGGCCAAAGACAACTGGCTTCTAGGAGAAGAAAACTGAGTCACCAAAAGAACTGGAGGATTTTGCTAATTTATAGTGGCAAAAAATCTGGCAAAAAGGCCTGGAAACAGATTCTGAGGGTGCAGGACTGGGGAGGGGAGAAAATAATGATAGACTGGGTTGAATATATTGATATTTAGGATTCTATGAAGCTAGCACTCAACTGCCAGAGTTAGTTGCCAGGGCAGAGGTAAGATTGCCACAAAGGTGGTTCCTGAGTCATAGTTCTTGGGCCCGGCAGTAGAAGCACAGCAGTCAACCCAGACTGGCTTTGCAAAAGAATCTGAGGCACCATGTCTGGCCACATAGGCCCCAAGCCTGGTTATCTGGCTCTCCCAAGATCCTGTGACCAACCATTGTTCTTTTGATAAATTCCTTTTCTTCCATGATTAGCCAGAGCTGTTTCTGTTTCTACAGGTTACAACTAAGAACTGTGACTGCTGGTCTCCCCCTTCCATGATCACGGGCCAAGCTTCTGTCTGCAAACAGCAAAGCAAGTCACCACGGGTGCAAAACTGCGTACAACTGGCTTGTGGGGTTATTCTGGACACTAACAATAGCACCTCCCAGTCTTTCATCTGCTATCTCACAGATGCCACACCAGCCTGGATTCATCCTCTCACCACTGTAGGACAGGGAAGAAGACTGGGCCATACAGACCCAGTCCGGATAAGCACAAGGAAAAAAAAAACATGTGGGAGCAGGCATGAGTAAATAAAGGGAGGGGGTGTGGACAGAAACACAAAGCCAACAAAGGTCTGGGGAAACACAGTGGCAGAGGAAGCTAGAACAGGAAATTAGGGAGGCAAATTTACATACCAGAGACTAATGCTAAGGATGAAGTAATTGAAGATTTTTAGCAATTTCTGCAGTCTGAAATTGATCAACCATGTAATCAAGATACACTGATAATTACTGGTGATTGGAATGCAAAAGCTGGAAATGAAGAAGAATCAGTAGTTGGAAAGTATGGCTTTGGTGATAGAAATGTCAGAGGTTGCATGATAGAAATTTGCAAGACCAACGACTGACTTATTCATTGCAAATACCTTTTTTCAACAACATAAATGGTGACTATCTACACACGTGGACCTTGCCAGATGGAATACACAGGAAACAAATAGACTACATCTGTGGAAAGAGACAATGGAGAAGCTCAATATTATCAGTCAGAACAAGACCAGGGGCTGACTGCAGAAAAGACCATCAATTGCTCATACGCAAGTTAAAGTTGAAGCTGAAGAAAATTCAAACAAGTCCACAGAGCCAAAATACGACCTTGAGTATATCCCACCTGAATTTAGAGACCATCTCAAGAAGAGATTTGATGCACTGAATACTAATGACCAAAGAGCAGATCAGTTATGGGATGACAACATCATACATGAAAAAAGCAAAAGGTCATTAAGAAGACAGGAAAGACAGAAAAGATCAAAATATATGTCAGAATTGACTCTGACACTTGCTTTTGAATGTAGAACAACTAAAGCGAATGGAGGAAATGGTGAAGTAAAAGAGCTGAACAGAAAATTTTAAAGGGTAGCTCAAGAAGACAAAGTATTATAATGAAATATGCAAAGGCCTGGAGTTAGAAAATCAAAAGAGAAGAACACATGCAGCATTTCTCAGGCTGAAAGAACTGAAGAAAAAAATCAAGCCTCAAGTTGCAATACTGAAGGATTCTATGGGTAAAAAGTTGGACGATGCAGGAAGCATCAAAAGAAGATGGAAGGAATATACAGACTCACTGTACCAAAAAGAACTGTTCAACCATTTCAGAAGGTAGCATATGATCAAGAACTGATGGTATTGAAGGAAGAAGTCCAAGCTGCACTGAAGGCGCTGGCAAAAAACAAGGCTCCAGGAATTGACGGAATGCCAATTAAGACGGTTCAACAAAAGGATGCTGTGCTGGAGGCGCTCACTCTTGTATGCCAAGAAATTTGGAAGACAGCTACCTGGCCAACTGACTGGAAGGGTGCCATATTGTGCCCATTCCAAAAAAAAGGTGGAATGGAATGCAGGAATTATCTAACAATATCATTAATATCGCATGCAAGTAAAATTTTGCTGAAGATAAATTCCAAAGCAGTTGCAGTGGTACACTGACAAGGAACTGCCAGAAATTCAAGCTGGATTCAGAAGCACAAGGGATATCATTGTTGATGTCAGATGGGTCTTGGCTGAAAGCAGAGAATACCAGAAAGATATTTACCTGTGTTTTATTGACTACACAAAGGCATTGGACTGCATGGGTCATTAACAAATTATGGATAACACTGCAAAGAATAGGAATTCCAAAACATTTAATTGTGCTCATGAGGAACCTGTACATAGACCAAGAGGCAGTCATTCGAACAGAACAAGGGGATACTGCATGGTTTAAAATTAGGAAAGGTGTGTGTCAGAGTTTGTGATGGTTAAGGTTGTGTGTCAACTTGGCTGGGCCATAATTCTCAGTGGTGTGGCAGTTATGATGTAGTTTGGCAGTCATATGATGTTGTGATCACTTCTTTGATGAGATTTGATATAATGTGATCACTTCCATGATGCGATCTGCTGTGAGTAGCCAATCAGTTGAAAGTGAGTTTCCTTGGGTGTGTAGCCTGCACCGAACATAAGTGGACATTCTGGCAAGGCTTGTAGGCTTTTGCTTGCTCTGGATCCTGCAGCTGGCTCCTGTTCATCTGACCTCTGGGTCTTGAGACTTGAGCTAGCAGCTTACCTACGGTCTTACCTGCTGATCTTGAGATTCATCGATATTCGTAGTCTGCGAGCAAGAGCCTTGCTCTTTGACCTGCCAATCTTGGATTCACCATCCCCTGTGGCTATGTGAATCAGGAGAAGCCTCTATCCTGACCCACAGACTTGGGACGTTCCAGCCTCTACAACCACAGGAGCCATTTCCTTAATATAAATCTCTCTATATATATATTTATATGCTTTACTGGTTTTGTTTCCCTAGAGAACCCAGCCTAAGACAGACATCATGCTAGGTAGAGGGTCAGTGAAAAACAGGAAGATCATCAACAAGATGGACTGACACAGTGGCTACAATGATGGGCTCATGCACAGCAATGATTGTGATGATGGCATAGGACCGGACAGTGTTTTGTTCTGTTGTACACAGCATCGCTATGAGTAGGAAGTGACTTGATGGCACCTAAGAACAACAATGAGGGCTCTATATATGTGGATTATTCAGGGACTAAAAGAACCATCAAAGAGATTCTGAAATTTCAGTGTGTGCAGGTGAGAACTGCTCTTTGCAGATGTCCATGAGAACCATGCCTACTGGCAGGATAAGCCAGAAGCCAGAAATGGTGACCATGATGCTGGTGGGTACAATGCCCCTCCTCTCCTGGACTAACGTCTCCATGTAGGTCTGGTTCACACCAAGAAAACATAACCCTGAAGTGTATCCAGGTGCAGCTCTTAATTCTTGGCCAAGACCAGAGGATGGCAATCTCCAACGGATACCTTGTACTTCAGGCAGACAGCTTGGATTCTCTACAGTGGTGGTCTCCAGAGAAGGGTGGCCACACCCTAAGTGTACCACAAGGCATTCCAGTAGGAGGCACAATGAAAATATTAGGGCTTTTACAGTTAACTTTATTTTTACCTTTTAAAGTTTTTATTTGCATCTCTTTCATAATGTACTGTATGTAATATTTTAGTATTGTGGTTCATGTATATAGTTCATAATTAAAACCAGTTACCATTGAGTTGATTCCAACTCATGGTGACCTCATGTGTGTCACAGTAGAAGTGTTCTCCAGAGGGTTTTCAATGACTGATTTTCAGAAGATTGCCAGGCCTGTCTTCCAAGGTGCTTCTGAGTAGACTAAAACCACCAATCTTTTGGTTAGCAGCCAAGCATGTTAACCACTTGTGCCGTCCAGGGACTCCAGTTCATAAATAAGTACATATAAACATGTTAGAGGCTCATGCTCAAGTTTTTACGAGCAGAGGTTTGCAACCAACACTGGAGAACTTACAGGCCACCACATTTGTGACCAAGAGAAAACTCTGCCTTCTATAATCACATTTTAGAACACCATTTTAAGCCAAAAAATATTCCAAGGGGTCATCTGCCCAGTTCTGGGGAAACATCTGGAGAAGGCTTCCTTTGTCCTTGGAAGCCCAGACCACTTGTTCTGCATTCTTCTCTCTCTCACCCTGTGCATGGTCTGGTTCCCACTCTGAGTCTGGACCACACTGGCCCTGCTTCTCTTTGCCCTGGGAAAGCCACACAAACTCGTGGAAGGGGAGTTCCAAGAACCAGATCTAAATCCCTGTGCCCCTCATCACTTCTCCCAATACATGTAGGAAGCACCATTGGCTTTTGTAGACTTCAGGGAAAATATACACATGGCTTAGAAAAGTTTTCATCAAGGAAAAATAAGTTCCCCAGATAAAACTACAGAGAGACAAAAATATTGTAAATCAGGTTTTCTAGAAGAACTCACTAAAGAGGCCTACCAGGAGGTGAAGAATCTTTCTATATCACAAATGATCACTACCTGATTCCTTTGCCAATGCATTTGATTTCAGAGACTAGATTTTCTTAGCGGATTTTGGGCATACTGAGATATTAGGGCCAGGAGTGCCTGACAGATGAATGAAAAGCTAAAGGGATGAAGAAGCGGTGGGGTTAGGGTTGCCAGGACCTCACTACCTCAGGATGGTACAGCCTGGTCAGAAGCCGTGAAAAAGAGGGAAGTCCTCTGAGCAGGGCTTCTAACTGGTTCACTCACGTTCGAACCCTTGCTGAGAATCTGCATTTCCACCTCAGATATACTGAATCAGAATCTATATTTTATCAAGATCCCCAGCTGATTCTCGCACACAATAAATTTCCAGAGCCACTGCTCTGCCAGTGGTTCTCAGAATTGGTCCCTAACCAGCAGTATTAGCATCGCCTGGGAACTTGTTAGACATGCAAATCCTCAGCAGGGTTTCGGAGAGGAAAGAAGTGGTTCCAAGCCCAGTCCAGGAGCTCTGGGAGGGCGAGACCCAAGGGTTCCCTCCCTCACCTGTCCAACAGTCAGCCCGCCCCCCTGCCTGCAGGTTCTTTGCAGCCAAGGCTCGGGAGCTACATGGACCACAGAGGTGACAGGACAGGGAACCCCCTCAGTTTTCCTGGGCGTTTTGGGGACAGCCTCAGAGAGCCTTAGAGAAGGTGTCGAAGGAAGCGGCCCGGAAGTCGGTCTTCAGCGCATTTGACAGGTCGGGGAAGTGAGCCGGCCCAACGACACCTACCTACGCACACCTCCTCACCACACACTCCCGTGCGTCCAGCTGCCCACGGGCGCGGGGTGGGGTGACTCTGCCCTCTCCCCTAGTCCTGCCGCCATCGGCCCCACCTCCCCCAACCGAGCGGGCGTGCGGGGCGCACTCACGTCTCCGACACGCCTCCGGGTAGCCAAGCAGCGTCACGGTCGCTTGCTGGGGGCCTACAGGGAGCCAACACGGGCCCGGGCCAACCAGGCCCCCGTGACCCCGGAACGCGCCACGCCCCTGGCGGGCCCGGGGGGCCGCGGCGGGAGCGCCCATGAGGCGCGAGGCTCGGGCTGCCGAACACCGACGAGGCGCCGGGGAGAGAGGGCCGCGAAAGGGCTTCAGCCCCGGCGACATCGGCGCGGAGCGGCGAGAGGGGGCAGGGGTCGTGTCCCCGGGAAGCCACGGACCCGCAGGCAGGATGGTGGGGAAGGGGCTTTCTCGTGGCAAGGGGCGGTACTTGGGGGGCGGGGCCTATGCTCTTGGGGCGGAGCTCCTCCGGTTGTGGGCGGGGCGTCGGGTGCGGCTGCCGCCGCCCTGGGCCCTGCAGCTGCGCGTGCGCTGGCCTGGCTCCCAAGCATCCTGCACACCGGGATGCGGCCGTTCTGGGGAGGGACCCGCTCCGGCGTAAGGCTAGGGCGCCGGGAGCATCCGGACGCAGCTCCTGCGGAGAGGCTTCTCATGTGTACCAGAGAAAAACTTGCGGCGGGATTGCAGAATCTCCCTGGCAGGACAAGGCGGGAGAGTACGGCCCTCCACCACCCATAAGCCGGCTCGGGAAGCCCGAGTCCGGCCGTTGCTGGAGACTTTGGGCAAATCTCAGCAGTGGTCTGGAGCCTCCCTCCCTTTGCGAGGTGGCTGTCTTTGGGAACGGCTGTGTAAACGTCCCTGCGTGAGGCCGCGCCCTGAGTCCCACACGAACTTCTTCTCCCACCCCCATTAAAAAGGCTGAAACAGCCCCCAAAAAATGGAAAGATTTATAACCACACTAACTGCGTTGATTTCCAGCTGCGTGATCTTGGGCAAGTTACTCAACCTCTCTATGCCTCCGTTTCTTCAACTGTAAAATGGGAGCACTGATAATACTCCCTCTATGAGAACGTGTGAAGGTTTGAGTTAATGTGCTGTTACGGTGCCTGACACATGAGGGTGTGAGCTACGATGTCTGAGGAGCTGGTCAAGGAGTGGGACTCTCCAGATTCTGATTCCACCCTCACCCTTGGCCGTGGTAAAGCACTCCACCAGGGACACACGATGTTGCCCAGGAGTTCAAATTTGTCCCTACCCTGCTTGCCCTGGGAGCTGCTGGAAAAACGACCCCTCACTGAGGCAGAGAGGGGCGGCTTCCTGCCTCACTTCCGGAGGGTGGCCTGGGTAACACGGGTGAGCAGGGAAGGGAAGGGACTCGGTTGGCTGTCCTGGGGCAGATACCCCCTTGGTCTTCCGAGAATCATCCTGGGTTATCAGAAGTCCTCTTCAGAACAAGCACTCACAAGCCTGGCCGGCTCATAACTCAGTTTGATCTTTTATGGGGTGTATTCTGAGTGGTGAAGAAGCCCCAGCTAGGCCTGGGAAGGTCTGTCCAGAGGTGTTTTCTGATAGCAGGTCCTGCCTTCTGCACTGGGGGCCAACTGAGCCCCATCTTCCCAATGAAAAGCAGGCTGAGGGGCCCCAGGCTCTGTCCCCCATGCCAGGCTCCACTGGCAGCCCCTCCCCTTATTGGCCTCATTTGCACCTCCTGCCCCACTCCCTGCACTGATCTGAGACTTCCTTGGCTGCTGGGCATGTAGTCCTAGCCTCACCCTTGTTCCAGGCAGGTGGGCAGACAGGTAAGCAAGGCTGGTGCACCCAGGGGCTGGCAGGGGAGGTGTCGGGCCTCAGGGCCCAAGGTCCCACCGGGAAATGTGCTCTTGAGCTGGAAAGGAAGCAGAACAGAATAAGGGTCGGGGCAGCCCAGGCAATCAGGATGGGCATGTGCTGCACTCAGTGAGGAGTGCCATGGCCATGGCCCATGTGGAAGCTCCAGGCCATTCTAACAGGTGCTTCTGGAAGTTGGTGCTGGGCCAGGTTTCACCTCGGGCCCTCACCACAGTTCACTGGGCTCTAGGCAATCAGAGAACACCAAGGGACCAAACAGGTCCCCAAGCAGCAGCTTTAGTGATAGGAGGAAAGGGACCTTGGAGAAATCCCAGGCCAGACTCTCTGATCCTGCCTCTGTGTGAACTTGCTATGTGATGCTAGGCCCATCTTTCCGCTCTGGGCCTCAGGATGCCCCGCTGAGCAAGATGTCCTCAGCAGCCTGGTGTGCTCAAACATGCTCTGGACCTGTGACCTGAATACATCAGCAGCCTGGAGTGGCCAGTGAGTACCCCAGCAAGCGTAGCATCGGCAGGGGAAGGGGCTGGAGGTAGGTAGTGGTGGGAAGGCCCTCACCAAACTGGCAGATGGAACGGTTTCGGGTTTTACAGCGTTGGTCATTCCAGTTGAAGGCAGCCAACGCCTGCAGCTCCACGCAGTTGCCAAACCTGCCGGGCCAAGATGCCGAGGTGCTCAGGGTGGAGAAGTGATATCATATGATGAGTGTGGGAGCAGCTTAAATCCCCCACCCCAGCAGGCCACCTACATCTGCTGGGAGCCAGACCCTGCCTGTCTCCAAACCTCCCATCCCTGCTCCCCAGGCCTCTCCAGCTCTTCTCAGGGACGCAAGGGAGGTCTCCGGCAAACCCCCTACCCTAGAGTAACAACTCTGCCTACCCCACTGCCAGCACTCAGCCACACTGGGCAGAGAAGGGTGGTGGGGGAGCACCAGGAACAGACAGGCCCAAGTCCTTTGGGCCTTCCCTCCCAGCAGGAGCCCAAGTCAGGCCCACTTTCTCCAGTCCATGGGTCGGGCACAGTCGTGGATGCTGGGAAGGAGGGTGAAGGAGGGTTGGAGGAGATATTTGAAGCCCTCGGTGACCACACAGCCTGACCACCTCCACCCCTGCCACATCCAGTCTGGGCTTAGAAGTGAGGACAGGGCCTCAGAAGAAGAAGGCCCTCAGTACAAGATGGCTGGTGGGCAGGCTGGGTCATGAACGGATGCAGGGGTGCAGGCACTGTGGTGGAGGGCTGGAAGAATGCTGGCATCAGTGTACTGATGTAGGCGGAGCCATTGGGGAGGTTGGGGGGGTGAGTGGACAGTAAGTGGAGGGGCAGGTGGATGCTGAGGGGATAATGGAGACAGATGAATAGATGGGGCCTTCTTGGGTTCCCTTTCTCTTATGTTAGCTCCTGGAGGCCAAGGCCCTGCTTTCTGATTTGCATCTCCCTCCCACAGCACTGTGCCTGTGCCCATCTGTGCCTGGATTTCCTTGGGCAACCAGGTACCAGGTAAGGCCCAGACCCTCTAGGGCTCAGCCAGGTGGCAAGCTAGATGGCGATTCTTTAGTGCAGTCTGAAGGCTTAGCCAGGCAGGCCCAGGCAAGAAAGTGGACCCCAGAAAGGAAGGCACCCCAGACTCACCCCTGATTATCAGGTTGTCCAAAGGCGAAACTGGTGAAGGAACGGTACTCCCCAGTGGTCCAGTGGAAGGAGTCCTTAGCAGTTTTGTAGGTGAGCCCTGAGCCGGGGCAGCCAAGGTTGGCTCCACTGCCCAAGATTCTCAGGCCCCACTCAGAGGCCAGGTTTCCCTGAGAGGAGGGCCTAACACCTGGAGGCTGCCACTTCATGCCTTTCCAGCCCCCAGCCTGAGCCCCTTTTCCCAGCACTTCAGCCTTCTCCCCAGGGAGGGGGGTCACCAGCCTGACTACTGGCCACATCCTAAGCTCCAAGCCCTCTCCCTACCCTTACCATTGGCTGGTGGGTGTTCTGGGCTTCCACATCCCAGGGTTCCTGGAGCAGTGTGTGGCATCCCAGGCCTTCCCCCGCACACACATTGTACTCCCCAACAAGCCAGGCACTCACCGATCCAGAAGTTCCTGGTCTCAAAGTCGCTGTCAGTCACCTCATTGGTGGTCTCCAGGCGGCCCAGGTAGAAGGCGAGGATGTCCTGCACTTTCTGACTCTTGATCTGAGCTAGCACCCCGCCCTTTCCCTGTAACCCCCGCCCCAGGTCAGGCTGGCAGGGCCCCAGGATTCAGGCAGCCCTTCCCACCACCACAGCCATGGCGTCACAGGAGAGGAGGCGTGTGTGCGTGCTGGCAGCAGTGCTCAGTGCTATCCAGCCTGGCCAGCCTCCTGCTTCCTAGAGTAGGGGTCCGCCTTCCTCTTGCCTGCCCACCTCTCCTCTCTCTTGTGTTCAGGGGCCCAGACGGGCAGCACCCAGGCAGGGTCCTGCCTGCAGAAGGGATTTGTTTCACCTGCCCCATGTTTTAAATATGTTCAAATTGGTTGCCAACGTTAATAAATCAGGAGGGGCTACATGAAAATGTGGGTTTCTGGTGCTCTTGAAAAATGATGAGTTCTGGCCACCCTGAACTCACATCCTGCATGGCATCCTGCAGCTGGAGCTGAGTCAGGACGGCTCCCCTAGGTGGGGGTAGGGTGGAGCCTCGTCCCTGTGGTCCCTCAGCTCATTAAGTGACCTTCTGGCTTCTAGAGGCCTCTGAGTTTGTGATTCCTGCTTTACAGTAATGAAGAGAGTGAGGCCAGGAGAAGTCAAAGAACCACCTCTTAGTCCAAGGTCTTGCCATCAAGGACCTCGCTTGAGACCCTGGGGATCCCTGAAAAGGCAGGGGTCACCTGTCACCTGGCATTTCATCTTGGCTCTGTAGTAGGTGTCTGCCTCCGAGGATATCGTGAAGCAGTCCCCATCGATCCTCAGGTCACAGGTATGGAAGGGAAAGTGCACCTTGGCTGGGGGATGAGAGGCCTGAGTTTGTGTGTGTGGACCTCAGAATTGTTATCCTCTTCTGCCCTGCCAGGGTGCTGAGCTCAAACTCCTTCTTCTGGCACCCTTCTTATAGGGGACGATTGTCTTCCCATTCACCTCCCAGTTGCCTCTTTGACAGCAAGCACCAGACGGTCTGGAAGGGCATGACCTTGGGCGAAGCAGAGGAGGGGCAGAAGGAGGGCATGGCCCCCTCAGCTCCCTCTGGCCCAGCCAGGAGGCAGGGTGAGATAAGGAGGTCTCCTAGGAAAGAAAAGATGACCCCCACTAACAGTAGGTGCATTCCCTCAAAGCAGGGTAGCACTTCCAGGCAGGGGCTTCAGAGGAGAAGCTACATTCTGCATGGTCAGAATCTTGGGTGCTGTCCACTTTTACATCCTCTCCCTTTCCCCATTCTTCTCTCTCCACTAAGGGTTCAGACCAGGGGGTCAAGGTCTTTCGGGTGGGTGGGTAGTGTCTCACCCTGGGTGAAAGTATCCCTTCTCACCCCCACCCCCCATTGCAGTTGACCCAGCAGAGGGTGGTGGACCCTGCAGTCATGGGGGCTTACCCTGGAGAGTAGGCACACACAAAGGCCTCCATCTCTGTCTGGCCCACAGAACAGCGATGCCGCCCACAGCCCAGCTGGCTTGAAGTGGCCCACATGAGCTGCAAGAGACACAGTGGCTCAGAACCCCATCATGGGCCACCCCCACTACCAGCCTGGGCCAGCAGCACAGGCCTGGGGAGGGAGGACACGACTTTTGTTATAAACCAAGCAGACAAGCAGTTCTCTCAACTTGTTGTGGGCCTCAGGAACATCAGCTATGCTGGGCAGGGGTATAGGATGGGTATAAGATGGGTGGGAATAGTCTAGTAAGGCTTTAATGGGGAAGATGGGGAGTGGAGGAGGTGAGGGTTCAACAGACACCTGAAGGGATGGGAGATTGTGACTGGGTGGAGGAGTGTGGCAAAAGAAAGACATGGTGTTATAGATTGAATTACGTCCCCCAAAAATATGTGTTGTAAATCCTGACCTCTATGTGTGTAGTTATAATCCTATTTGGGAATGGATTGTCTTTGTTATGTTAATGAGGCAGGATTAGTGTAGGGTGTGTCTTGAGCACTCTCTTTTGAGATATAACAGAGATTAAACAAGCAAGCAAGTGAGTAGAGATGGGGTAAGACAGATGCCAGGATACATGGAGATCTCCAAGGAACCAGGAAATAAGCTGAAAGAGACCAAGACCTTTCCCCAGACTGACAGAGAGAGAAAGCCTTTCCTAGAGCTGGTGCTCTGTGTTCAGATTTCTGACCTCCTAAACTGTGAGAAAATAAATTTGTTTGTTAAAGCCACCTCACTTGTAGTATTTCTGTTATAACAGCACTAGATAACCAAAATGAGACAGAGCCCCCACAGTGTTACATTAAAAATCCTGTTTGCTTTGCTGGGCTTCCTCCCCTCCAGCTTTGCATTTGAATCCTGATTTTCCTTGGAGGTTATATGTAAACTCCATGGCACCTGCATAGTATGATTAACAATGTTCCTGATGAAAGGACAAATACTGTATAAGATCACTATTATAAGAACTCAAGAAAAGGTTTAAACACAGAGGAACATTATCTGATAGTTACAAGGGTGGGGAGGGTGGAGAGGGGAATTTACTAACTAGATAGTAGAGAAGAATTATCTTAGGTGAAGGGAAAGACAACACACACTACAGGGGAAGTCAGCACAACTCGACTAAACCAAAGCTAAGAAGTTTCCTGAATACAACCAAGTAATTTGAGGGACAGAGTAGCAGGGGCAGGGGTCTGGGGACCACAGTTTCGGAGGACATCTAGGTCAATTGGCAGAACAAAGTTTAATAAGAAAAAGTTCTGCATCCCACTTTGGTGAGTGGTGTCTGGGGTCTTAAAACGTAGCAAGCGGCCAGCTAAGATGCATCTATTGGTCCCAGCCCACATGGAGCAAAGGATAATGAAGAACACCAAAGACACAAGGCAAGTATTAGCCCAAGAGACAGAAAGGGCCACAAAAATCAGAGACTCATCAGCCTGATACCAGAAGAACTAGATGGCACCCAGCTACCACCAATGACTTCCCTGACAGGGAACACAACAGAGAGTCCCTGATGGAGCAGGAGAAAAGTAGGAAAAAATTCTAGTAAAAAAACCAGACTTAATGGTTTGACTGAGACTGGAGGGACCCCGGAAGACATGGCCCCCGGGCTCTCTGTTAGCCCAAAACTAAAACCATTCCCGAGGCCAACTCTTCGGACAAAGATTAGACTGGACTATGGGACATAAAATGATACTTGTGAAGAGTGTGCTTCTTAGCTCAAATAGATACATGAGACTAAATGGGCAGCTCCTGTTCAGAGTCGAGATGAGAAGGCAGAGAGGGTCAGGAGCTGGTTGAATGGACTCGGGAAATCTGGGGTGGAAAGGAAGAGTGTGCTGTCACAGTATAGGGAGAGCAACTAGGGTTACATAACAATGTATGTATAAATTTTTGTATGAGAGACTAACTTGAATTGTAAACTTTTACTTAAAGCACAATTAAAAAAAAAATGTTGCTGACATAACTTGTATGAACTCCCTACTTGTAAACCCCTTAAAAGTAACTTGTCTTCTTGCCTTTGGGGAGCAGTCTTGGCCACAGCAGCTCCGACTGACTCCTCTTCCTTGTACAGTGAAATAAAGGTGCCTTTCGTGTTCTCCCACCTCTCTCGTTTATTGGCCAATACAAGTCATGCCAAACAAGAACCTGGGGTTTCCATCCAGTAACAAAAACACCTGGTCATCAAGGTCCTTGTGACAGATTGCAAACATGGCCACAACTGCCCACATCTCCCTGTAGACTGTTCTTTTAAACTTGACTTTGTAGTTCTTCCCATCAAGAGGAATAATCTCTTCCTCTTTGAATCTGGGCAGGCCTTACGACTTGCTTTGGCCACTAGGTAGTGATACTGAACCAGTTCTCAAGAGGCCTTTCAATTTCCACTCAGTCTTATAGAACGGCCACAATGGGAACAAGCTCAGGCTAGCCTGCTGGAGGTTGAACTACCACAAGAGGCAGAGAGGAGCCAGTTGAGCCATTCTAGACAGCCTCTCCCAGCCTGGCAGCTGACTGCAGTTACATGAATGAGCCCAGCCAAAAGAAGAAGAACCTCCTAGCTGAGCCCAGCCCAAATCACCAGCCCCTAGAATTGTAAGCTAAATAAATTGTTGTTTTTAGCCACTAAGTTTTGGGATAGTTTTTTGTGCAGCAAAAACTAAGGGATACAAAAAAAAAAAAAAAAAAAAAAGCTAATGGATAGCTTTTAATAGTATTCAAAACTTAGATTTAAAGTCTTAGAATCAGTGACAACTTGGAAACAGCATGTATACTTAGTACAAAGGAGCAGCTAAGCAAACTAGTCGTCACTGAAAATGACAAACATGAGCCTGGGTTGTGCAGGAAAATATGAATATATAGTCATATATATGTATCCAACAATTAGAGAATATACTTTCATTTTAGGAATGCATGGAACTTTTATAAACATTAACCCCTCACTAAGCCATGAAGCAAGTTTCAACAAATACCAAATGTCTTAGTCATCTAGTGCTGCTGTAACAGAAATACCACAAGTGGATGGCCTTAACAAAGAGAAATTTATTCTCTCACAGTCTAGTAGGCTACAAGTCCAAATTCAGGGCATCAGCTCCAGGGGAAGGCTTTCTCTGTCAGCTCTGGAGGAAGGTCCTTGTCGTCAATCTTCCCTGGACTAGGAGTTTCTCTGCGCAGGAACCCCAGGTCCAAAGGACGCGCTCTGCTCCCAAAGCGGCTTTCTTGGTGGTATGAGGTTCTCCAACTCTCTGCTTGCTTCCCTTTCGTTTTATCTCTTGTAAGATAAAAGGTAGTGCAGGCCACACCCCAGGGAAACTCCCTTTACATTGGATCAAGGATGTGACCTTAACAAGGGTGTTACAATCCCGCCCTAATCTCCTTTAACATAAAATTACAATCACAAAACAGAAGACAACCACACAATACTGGGAATCATGGCCCAGCCATATTGATATACACATTTTTTGGGGGACATAATTCAATCCATGACACCAAAGAATCAATATTCTACAGATCATATTCTATGAATGCAATGCAATAAGATTTAAAGTAAATAATTTAGGAGTAAATAAAAGAGAAAACCTGGTTTGGAAGTTTAGATATATACTTCAAAATCAAAGACAACATCATAATGGAAATTAGAAAACACTTAGGCCTAAACGACAATAAAAACACTAAATATCAAAACTTATGAGATGCAGCTGAAGAAGTTTAGAAGGAAATGTATGCCCTTAAATGCATACAGTGAAAATGATTAAAGAGTTAATATTAATGCACTATGAATCCATGTCAAGAAGATAAAAAATAATAATAGTGTAAATCAAATAAAGTAAAAGAAAATAATAAAAATAATGGCAGAAATGAATGAAAAAGAGAAAAAACAGGATAAAAACAAACAAAATGGTGATCTGTTGAAATGACTAATAAAACTGACAAACCTCTGGGATGACTGATAAGAATAAAAGCTAGAAGGCACAAATAAATAATGTTGGGAATTAAAAAGGAGACATAGTGTCATGGATTGAACTGTGCCCCCAAAATATGTCAACTTGGCTAGGTCATGATTCCCAATACTGTATGATTGTCCACCATTTTGTCATCTGATGTGATTTCCCTATGTGTTGTAATTCCTATTACTATGATGTTAATGAGATGGATTAGCAGCAGTTATGTTGAGATCTACAAGATTAGATTGTGTTTTAAGCTAATCTCTTCTGATAAAAGAGAGAAGTGAGCAGAGAGACAGGGGGACCTCATACGACCAAGAAAGGAGCTCCGGGAGCAGAGTGTGTTCTTTGGACCCAGGTGCCTGTGCAGAGAAGCTTCTAGTCCAGGGGAAGATTGATGACAAGGACCTTCCTCCAGGGCCAACAGAGAAAGCCTTCCCCTGGAGGTGACACCCTGAATTTGGATTTCTAGCCTATAGACTGTGAGAAAATAAACCATCCACTTGTGGTATTTTCTGTTACAGCAGCACTAGATGACTAAGACACATAGTTAGCAATACAATAGATGTTTTTAAAAGTATCTATATAATAGATAGTTTTTAAATCTCTAATTCTAGTTTTAAATATCTGACAAATAGTAAATAATTACAGCCAATAAACTGGAAAATGTGCAAAAAAAATGAATAATTTATTAGAAAATAGACCTTGGCAAAACTGTCTCAAGAAGAAATAGAAAACCTGAAGTGATCTATAACCATTTTTAAAAGTTGAATCAGTAGTTAAAAATCCACTCATATGTGCACATATTTACACAAAACAAACAAACAGTAGAATAAGGCCAAAATAATTTTGCAGAAGAGTTGTAAAATCTTATAGAAAATCATTCCGGGGAATAGAAAATAAAGCAAAGCCTCAGCTCACTTCATGAGGCCAGTATGGCAACACTATAACCCAGGTAAGAGTAGTATGAGATATGAGACAATTTAGAGGCCAATTTCACTATCAAATTGAGCAATGAGTTTAAAACACAACACAACACAACACACACACACACACACACATACACACACACATCACGTTATTTCACATCACATCCAAATAAACAGAAGTGACATTCAAAATATGTGACAACCAGCAGGGTATGGGTCCTTGCCAATCAGAACAATGCTGGGCTAGAGCAGGGGTCTGGCGGCCCACTACTGTGCCACGTATTGATCCTTTGATTTTAGACCGCAAGAGTTTGTTAAGTATCTTTAATCAGGAAAATGCAAATAAAAAAGGAGTGAGGTGGCATTGCACAGTCTTGAGTTTGGTACAAATTGAGGAGCCTGACAATACCGGAAAGTGGGGACTGGTTTCCTGGTGTGAGTACAGTTGGTACAAGCACTTTGGCAATACCTAATAAAATTGTAGGTGCATGTCCCTTATGATCCAACCATTTCTCTTTCAAGTATCTTCAAGACAAAGTGTAGCTTCTTCTGAGATGACCCCAGCTGACCTCAGGGGCCTCAGCACTGGTACCTTACCCCCATCTGCGACCGACTCACCTGAGTGTAGTGGGTGCAGGTGGCATTGTGGGCACACTCAGTTGCTGCGTGGCTGTACTGCTACCCCTCTGTGAACCACAGGCTGACCACTTCAACAAAGGACGCTGAGGCCACAGGCAGGAGCTGCACATTCCAGTCCACCTGTTGGGTATGATGTGGGGCAGACGCCAGGCTTGGTGCCAGGGCCCCACAGAGGGCTGCCCTGTTCTGAGCCAGTCGGGCCAGGCTCTCGCTCCAGTCCTGGGGGTGACACAAACAGAGACAGCAGCAGGGGACCCTGGGTGAAGGGGAGGGGACTGATGGGCCAGGCCTTATGATTCAGCCCCAACTATCTCCTGAGCATTCTCAGGGCCCCAGCCCATGCAGAGAAGAGGGCACTAGACTAGGAGTACTATTTGGCAGGATGCCTAACCTCCCTGAGCTGGCTCCCCTCACTTCCCAAGGGCTGGTGAGGGTCAAACATGACCTGCAAGTGCTCTCCCAAGGTGTGTTGGGAAGAGCACAGGCGGTGCTGGAAACTTGACCACCTGAGACCTTCCATCTTCCTGACTCCTATTGGAGGCACCCTGAGGACTTGCCCAGGACTCCCCCGAGGAGAATGTGGGTCCCTGTGGGAATAGCACTAGCCCAGGTGTGGAATGGGCTTCTGGTAATGTGAGCCCTGGGTAGTGCTCAAGCCTTTCAAACTGGTTCTGGGTTTGCCCTTCGGTAAAACTGGCTCCAGCCATTGTCAAAGGCTCGGTTACTCCTACCTGACCAAGCTTCCCTCCTGCCATGGACCTCAGAGTGTGTAGGGGCACCAGGGGAGAAACAAAGGGCCAGGGAGAGCTCTCTGGAGCTGGGCCTAATCTGCTTTCCCATCCACACACCAGGTGACTCCCAACAGTCAGTGCCTTTTCTGAAAACGAGGGGCTAAACAATCAGAAAGACATGAGTCACCCCACTGCCACCCCCTTGTCGAGGCTAGTCACCTCATTCTAGCTATGTGACTTCCAGGAGTCACTAATCTCCATGAAACTCAGCATCCTCATCTGTAAAATGGGGATAATAAGGTACCTATAGAATAAGATTGTTGTGAAGATTAAATGGGATGTAGGGAGGAAGGTGCTTGGCTTGGGCCTGACCCACAGTAGGCCTGGGGTAGATGTGATTTTATCTCTGTTGAAGGATTCCTCTGGGCCCCTCAGCAGCTCCACACCACCCTAAAGGCCTCAGTCTCCCCTGTGTATAAAGAAGGGATTCCCTGGAGCCCTAAAACTCTGCAGGGGTGCCCAGAGCTAGAGTCATGGGTGTGACAGGGGCTGCAGAGGGAGGGCAGGGGGGCATACTAGTACCTTGTTTTGAAATGCTGCTTTCAAGACTTTGACAAAAGGGCCACAAAAAGTGTACAAACTGCTAACTAGCTGATCCCATCTGTCCCCTCTGCCTCCAGGGCCCCAGGTAGGACCACCCACACACCAGGTGTTACAGTCGGCTGGTGGGGAGTAGGGAGTTGTAGCCCAGGGTTGTGGGGAGTACCCTGGCCGCCCAGCACCGGGGCTGAGGAGGTGGTAGAACTGTTGCAGGGAAGGGAAAGTGGGAGAAGCGATTCCCCACTTCCCGCCCACCCCACCCCCACCTCCTGGGAAACTGACCCCAGAGCTCTCAGGGTCCCCACCACCACTGCCAGCCACCCTCAGAGGAGGTTATGGGAAGCAGCCATGGGGAACCTGCCCTTCCTCTGCTCCCAGGCCTGTTCATATTGGCTGAGACTGCTGAGGTCCCAGACTATGGGGGCAGTGTTTCCAAGCCCCAGGATGACACTCCCAATTCCACAGCCCCAATCAGGGTGGTGGGAAACCCTACCCTACTCCCTGCTCCCACTGTGAAATGTGAATCACTGAATGAGCAGCATCTTGGGAGAGGCCCTCTCCCAATGGCGCTGATCACGCAACACCCCGTCCACCCCAGCAGGATGCTTCTCCCTCCCTGTCTCCTGACCTCTTATCCTGCTGGGACTTCTTTGTGAAAATCCTCTTTTTTGGATGAGGGGACCCTGACTCCTTCATGTCTCCTGATCTCTGTGGCAACGGGATGTGAAGGAAGGCCCAAGTTCTGCTCTTCAGGCAGCATGAGCCAGGGGCCCAGCCTCCTGCACTTAGGGTCACCCTGGGGAGGAGGAAGCTGCAGAGCCTCCCAGCAACAAAGGCGGGCCACGATCCCCCCAGTGGGCAGGGTGACCGGTTGTCCTTGCCCAGCCGGCACAGGTGGAAGGGCATATGCTGTGGCCTTCTAGCCCCCTTTGCAGGGGTCTGGGTTGGGGGCACTCACCATTCTCTGAATGTTGGCTGCAGGGGGGTGGACCCGGCTGCGTAGGCGGTTGTGTAGGGATAGGAGCAGGAAACTCTCCTTCTGGCTCAGAACTGGGAGTGGAAGAGAGGTCATCGGGCCCATGTGAGCAGTAGGACCAGGGCTTGTGCCCAGGATGATGGGGTGGGGGTCACCATGGGAAGATGAGAGTGCAACCCTGCCCTTAGAAAGCCAGGCCTGAGGACTACTGGAGAGGAGGATGGTGGGTCCACGTAGGAGGGCGGGCAGCCAGAGAGATGGAGAAAGGACCTGGGGTGATGGAGGAGTCTGGTGGGCTGGGGCTGGGTGTGAGGAGGGTGCTGGTCCTGGACTTGCAGCAGCTTTCTGTCTGGGCCTCCTCTCGGCCATCGAGTCTCTTCTGGGGCCCCAGCCACAGGCTCCAGCCTGGTGTTCCTCACCTCCTTGACCCCCAACACTGTACCCACCTCTTTCATCTGTCTTCCTCCCGGGCCCAGCCTCCCTCTCCACCTCTGGACAGTCCTGAGGGGCCCATCATTAAAGCCACCAGCACAGCCCAGGGCTCAGGCCTGGGAACTGGCTTCCACAAGTCCCCAAGCACCCTCCACAGAGCTCGTAGTTCCTCCACCTCTCCTCACACAGCAGCCCACTTACCTCCGGGCATCAGAGCTTGCTTCTCCTGCAGCTGGAATGGCTGCATCTCTACCCAGGTGATGCCAAGGAGAGCCAGGAGCACGGGCAGGAGGCCTGGCTGGCAGTGCCAGCCCCCTAGCCCAGGGGAGGGTGTTGGTTGCAGCATGGGCCTGCTGGGCGCTCTGGCCCTGAGGGCTCAGTGTCCAGCTGCTTCCCAGGCCGGCTGGCTGGAGCTATTCACAACCTCAAGGAGTCAGGCTGGGCTGGGCTGGCAGACAAAGAGGGGAGGCTGGTGAGTAATCGGTGTGTCTAAACAGTCTCCCGTCGGCGCTGGCATGTGAAGACAGACATCTCCTCAGTTTACCTCCCTTCTTCGTCCTCTGGCCTGGCCCGCCCACAGCAGACAGAGCAGTGTGCACTGACCCTGAGGCTCCTGCTAATCATTGCAGGATTATTAGCACCCTCCGGGAGCCCCCAAAGACCCTGCTGATTGGCCCGCAGACATTCCAGGCCTGTGGATTAGTGAGTGGTGGCTGTGCCCTGGCCGGGATACCGTCCTCTGAGCCCCTCAGCAGCTTCCACGAGCTACCCTCAGGCCTGGGGAAGAAACTGGGGCCTCAGCAGTGTGCCCTGTGGGCGGGCAGGAACTGGGCAAGACCTCAGGGGAGTTCTTCCCTTTCTTAGGAAGCTCTTCCCAACCCCCAGTCATGAATTAAACATAGTCAGGTGGTAATAGCACACCAGACAGGTGCCTCTGGTGGGGGAACCTGGGGCGGTGGGCTTGGAGGCAAGTGGGCCGGGGCTGCACCTGTGGGAGGGAAAACGGTGTCTTAGGACAGTCTTTGTGGGCACCTGACTGCGGGAGAAGAGGGGGCAAAGCAGGGAGGGAGGAGAGCATGTGCTGCCCTTGGGTGACTCAGTCCTGCTGGGAACAAGTCTGCATCATACAAACAGGAGATGTTGCAGGAAGGCAGCAAACTCCCATTGTGCTCTGGGCCTGGCCATGCCCACATAATTCCACCAGAATAAGGGGAAGCATATCTGCACCACAGTCCACACTTCTTAGAAAATAAAAGGCCGTTCTGCAGCCAAATGCCAAATGCCCACATTCCTCTCAGGGCAGATTAAAGGTTGTTCAACAATCCCAAAGGACAGTCTTGCAAGACAACTACTTCCTCCTGCAGGAGTTTGCATGACCTTTGATTCCTGAGCCAGCACCCTCTCAGCCCAGTGTCAACTCCCTGGAAACTCTGCTGAGATGTAAATGGGCTTTGGCTTTCCCTGGGGGCTACTTGTGGGACAGGGATATCATCGTGGGTACTGGGGAGTAGGGGCAAGGCCAGGCACAAAGACCCCTAAACCACCCTGGTGTTGCATGTCCCCCATGATACCTAGAGCCTCAGGAGTTTCTTCTCTCTCAAGTGGAGGACCCTGGTAACCTCAAACTCACTACATCCAGCTCCCAGCAGTGCTTATAACAGCTACTGTTCTTACAGAGTTTACGAAACACTTTCAAATGTGAGTTTAATCATTACAATAAGTCTGTGTGGTAGCAGATGCCATGTCCATTTTGTAGATGAGGAAACTGGAACTCAGTGCATCTAAGAGACTTGTCCGAGGCCACCTGGCAAGCACATGGTGCAGTTTCAATTAATCCAGGCTCTCTGTCTTCCCATTCACAGTCCTTCAGTTCACATCGTGGACCTTTTTGAGTTTGATTTCCATAGCCCTGCTCTATGCTGGGTGATAAAATAACCAACTCCTGCTCCTGGGCTTTGATGACAAACGTGACTAGTTCTCCCACAGGCACAATGCCAGGCACTTGGGACAGGTGGGAGGAAAATACATCCTAGGGCTTGGAGTGGAGCAACACTTTTTTCCTTTTTTAAGTTGTGGTGAAAATACACATATAACAGAACATTGCCAATTCAACAATTTCTACATGCATAACTCAGTGACATTGATTACATTCTTTAAGTTCTGCAACAGTTCTTGCCATCCTTTTTCAAATTATTAACATAAACTCACTGCCCTCTAAGCAAAAATTTCCCCTTTCCCCCTTCCTCCTACCCCTGGTAACCACTAATAATCTTTGGTTTATATATATTTGCTTATTTCATGTAAGTGACATCATACAGTATTTGTCCTTTTGAGACTGACTTATTTCACTCAGCATGTTTTCAAGGTTCATCCATGTAGTGGTATGCATCAGGATTTCATTTCTCTTTGTGGCTGAGTAGTATACCATTGTATGGATACACCACATTTTGTTTATCCATTCATCTGTTGATGGACATTTCGGTTGTTCCCACCTTTTGCCTACTGTGAAAAGTGCTGCAGTGAACATTGTTGTACAGGTTTCCGTTTGTTTCTGCTTTCACTTCTTCTGGGTATATACCTAGGGTTGGGACTGACGGTGAAGTAACTTTTGCTGGTTCACCACAAGTGGACAGCAGGGTGTGTCCAGCTTCAGCTGCCAGAAAAAGTGGAACTGAGTGGATAAACACTAGACATCTGAAGGCCCAGGTTCTAACTGAAATGCTCTGTGTGACCCTGGGAAGGTCACTTCCACCCCTGGGCTGAAGTGTCCAATGGTGTGAAGCAGGGATGACAGCTCAGGCTGGACTCCCTCACCAGGGCACTGCAACTTGGTTTATGTGATTTCCTCCTGTATCCAGGCTTTATACTGCAGCATGCTGAGTAGTTGGGGTGGGTTTTGAGAATGGGCATCCCCTTCTTGCAAGGCAACTTCTCCCAGGTGAGGCTATTACAGAGTTTATATGCACCACCTAGATTTTACTATTTACATTTTACTACATTTGCTTTATCACATATCTATCTATCCACCCTTCTTCAGTTCCTGCAGACCTTCTCTTTAGTGTGCATTTGAAGGCTATACAACATGCAAACCATTCTGTCTCTTCCTGAAACAGCTCATTTTTTCAGAGCTGTGATGGTCTCCATAAGGTCTCTTTAAGATTTACATTCAACTCCAGGAGAGCTTCCACAAGTTATGTGTCTATTTTATTTTTAATTTTAAAATTTTTTATTTTGAAAAAAAAAAAGTCAAATATACAGAAAAGTTGAAAGGATAAGTATAATGAACATTCACATACAGTTTACCTAGATTTCAACTGCAAATCATGTATCTGATAAAAGACTTACATGCAGTCTATATAAAGAACTCTTACAACTAAATAATGAGAAGACAAGCAACCCAATTAAAAAATGCGCAAAAGATTTTAATAGTCATTTCACAAAGAAGATATATGAATGGAGAATAAGCACATGAATAGATGCTCAACATCATTAGTAACTAAGGAAGTGAAAATTAAAACCACAAGGAGATACCACTATATAAATGACTGTAGTACAAAAGACTGATAATACCAAGTTTTGGTGAGAAGCAGTGAAATATGAACCCACATATATTGCTGGTGGGAATGTAAAATGGTACAGTCACTTTGGAAAACAGTTTGGCAGTTTCTTAAAAAGTTATATAAGTACCATTAAAAAACCCGAAAACCTGTTGCGTTGATTACGACTCACAGCAACCCTATAAGACAGGGTAGAACTGCCCCCATGAGGTATCCAAGTAGCGGCTGATGGATTTGAACTGTTGGCCTTTTGGTTAGCAGCTAAACTCTTAACCACTGTGCCACCAGGGCTACATACTTACCATAAAACCCAGCAATTCCACTTCTAGGTATCTGTCCAAGAGAAATGGAAACAAATGTCCACATAAAGACTTGTATACACATGATCATGGCAGCATCATTCATAACAGCCAAAAAATGGGAACCCAAATATCCATCAAATGGTGAACTGATAAACTATGGTATACCAATACAATACAGTATTACTCAGCACTAAAACCATTGATTCATGCTATAGCATGGATGGACTTCAAACATCTTTAGCTAAGTGAATGAAGTCACACACAAAATATTACATCTTACATGATTCTATTTATAGGGAATTCTAGAAAGGCAAATTTCTAGGGGCAGAAAGCAGATCAGTGTTTCTCTGGGGCTGGAGATGGGTGTGGGGATTGACTGAACAAGCATGAGAGAACTTTTTGGGGTGATAAAAATGTTCTAAACCTGGACTGCAGTTTACACAATGTGTAAACTGACTAAAAAATCATTGAATTTTACACAGAGTGAGTGAATTTCATGGTAAAGTACACCCCAATAAAATTGTCAAACAATAGGAAACACCTCCCAACTCATTTTATGAGTCCAGCATTACACTGATATCAAAACCAGATGAAGATGTTATAAGAAAAGCATTGAGGGTGAAGTGTGTGGATGTCTACAATTTAGTTTGAAAGGTAGCAAAAACAAGATGAATTAATGGGTGATATAGGGATGACCAGATGAAAAAGATGTGATAAAGGAAGTTTAGTAAAATGTTAATGGTAGAACCTAGTAGTGTTGGGTATTTGGGTGTGCATGGTAAAATTCTTTCAACTATGCAGTACATTTGAAATTTTTAACAATGAAATGTTGGATAAAAGGACATGACATAGCTCAGCTGAGAATAATATTCACACGGTTAAAACAACGAATATTGATTTAACCTAAAAAAGGAGATAAAACCAAGTGAAAGGATGGGTGGCAAGTGTGTGTGTGTGTGTGGGGGGGGGGGAATGCGTGTCTATAGGATAAGAGCTATTCATCTTCCAAGTCAGTGGAGCATATGTGAAACTTAAAAACAAAGTAGCAGTGTAAGTATGAATTAAATAATGAGTTAACTACCAGACAAAACAGCTATACGAGTTCAGAGTGCTTACAACCTTGGAACTGAGACTTGCAAGGGTGGGGTGGGTCAGGGAAATACTTGCAGCATTACTTGACTTAAAACTGTCTGTATTCATTTGATAAAAATTAAATCCTGAAAATTCGTCACAAAAAGTCAATGGTTAAGCTATTGGAAAAATAATAAGCAGATCTTAACCTGAGTCAGCAGTCCTGTGACCTTAGGTTGGGTTGGACAGTCCGGCAGGAGACCAAAGTTGCCAAGGTTAGCTCCCTTAAGTCAGGGCTGCTTCTGTGTGGAGGGATCCTGGCTGCTGAGGATGCTGGAGAGGCCTGTTGCCCTCCACAATCTCCAGATCCTGCCCCTGCCTCAGTCAGTGTTGTGCAGCTCTAGGGCTGGAAGTTGCAGGAGGCTGGGGCTGCACCCCGTCTGCCTCTCTTGCTCGTCTTGGCTTTTGACTGGCTAGGCAGTTGTAGTTGGAAATACGAGGAAGCCAGCTTGGAGGAGAAAAGCATGGCCAAGCTGGGGAAAGAAAATTTACATCTGGGATGAAGTGTGGCATCAGGTCATATGAAGAGAGTTTGTCCTTATGCTATTGCTTGAAGAATAGTGTTAATCCTTACTGAGAATATGGGGATCAGGCATTTATGACGCATTTGAGATGAAAAGGTGGAGCCCAGAATAAGCAAGAGTGTTGTCAGACCCAGAGCGCTGGCACTAAGCTGATTTGGAAAGGAGAGTGGAAACTTGCTTTTAAAAGCCGTAAATGTCCCTCTAAGCACTCCTTTAGTTGCATGCCATAAATTTTGATATGTTGTTTTTGTTTTCATTCAGTTCAAATACTTTCTAATTTCCCCTATGATTTTATCTTTGACTCAAGGGTTATTTACAATATGTTACTTAATTTCCAGATCTTTGTAGAATCTCCAAATTTCCTTCTGTTGTGGATTTCTAATTCTGTCTGGGTTGGAGAATGTATTTTGTATGACTTCAGTTCTTTTAAATTTATTAAGACTTGTTTTGTGGCCTAGCCTGTATTATATGCTTTTACGTATGTCCTGGAGAACATTCCACGTGTTTGAAAAGAATGTATATTCCCCTATGAAGAACACCAAAGACACAAGGAAAGTATTAGCCCAAGAGACAGAACGGGCCACATAAACTAGAGACTTCATCAGCCTGAGACCAGAAGAACTAGATGGTACCCAGCTACCACCAGTGACTGCCCTGACAGGGAACACAAGAGAGTCCCTGATGGAGCAGGAGAAAGGTGGGGTGCAGGACTCAAATTCTAGTAAAAAGACCATACTTAATGGTCTGAGACTGGAGGAACCCTGGAAAGCATGGCCCCTAGATTCTCTATCAGCCCAGAACTAAAACAATTTCCAAGGCCAACTCTTCAGACAGGGATTGCACTGGACTGTGGGACATAAAGTGGTACTCTTGAGGTGTGCGCCTTAGCTCAAGTAGATATGAGAGACTAAACGGGCAGCTTCTGTCCAGAGGTGAGATGGGAAGGCAGAGAGGGTTACGAGTTGGTTGAATGGACATGGGGAATCAGGGGTTGAAAGGGCGAGTGTGCTGTCACAGTATGGGGAGAGCAATTAGGGTCACATAATAATGTATGTATAAACTTTTTGTATGGGAGACTAACCTGAAATGTAATTTTCATTCGAACTACAATAAAAAATAAAAATAAAAAACAGAAAAAAAAAGAATGTGTATTCTCCTGATGGGTGGTACGTTTTACACATGTAAGGTCAATTTGGCTGATACTGTTGTTCAGCCTATTGGTTCTATCCATTATTGAGAGTGGGTTATTGAAATCTCCAACCATTATTTTGAACTATTTCTCCCTTCATCAGTTTTTGTTTTATGTGTTTTGTGGTTCTGTTATTAGGTACATATAAGTTTATGATTGTACTTTCCTGAAGAATTGACACTTTTATTATAAAACGTCCTTGTTTGTTTCCAGTAATATTTTTTGTCTTAATAAAATATTAATATAGCCAATCCAGCTCTCTTATGGTTACTGTTTGCATGGTATATGTTTTTCTAGTCTTGTACTTTCAACTTACTTGTGTCTTCTGTAGGTGGCATATAGCTAATCCTGATATTTTTTAAAATCCAGTCTAAAAATCTCTATCTTTTGATTGGTATGTTTAATTCATTTAATGTAATTATTGATATGGCTGGATTTATGTCTTCCAATCTACTCTTTGTTTTCTATGTCTTATATCTTTATTGCCTTTTTTCATTAAAAATTTTTCAGTATTTCATTTAAATTCCTTTGTGGGTTTTTTAAAACTATATTTGAGTTATATTCTTAGTGGTTGTTATGGGGATTATACTACGCATTTTAACTGAAATCAATCTGCTTCAGATTAATACTAGTTAAGTTTATAGAAACTTTGTACCAATATAGCTCCTTCTGTCTTCCTTTGTCCTATTATTGTCATACAAATTACATCTTTGTATGTTACAAGCCCAACCATACAGTTTTACATTGTTTTGTGCAGCTGTCTTTTAAAACCAGTTAAGAGTAAAAAACATTTATACTGCCTTCCATTTACCCGTGTAATTAATTTTACCAGTGCTCTTTATTTCTTCATGGGGATTTGAGTTTCTCTTTGGTGTCATTTTTTCTTTCAGCCAGGATGGCCTTTAGTTTTTATATGCAGGTCTGCTAACAGGACATTCTCTATCTGGGAATGTCTTTATTTCACCTTAATTTCGGAAAACAGTTTTGCTGGATATAGAATTCTTGGCTGATTTTTTTTTCTTTCTTTCAGCACTTTAAATCTGTCCCACTGCCTTCTTGCCTCTATTGTGAGAAGTCAGCTATTAATCTTAATGAGGTTCCCTTGTGTGAGTTTTTCTCTTGCTTTGAAATTTTCTCTTTGTTTTCTTGACAGCTTGCTTGTTATGTGTCTGAGTATGGATCTCTTGAGTTGATCCTACATGGAGTTCACTGAGCTTTTTGGATGTGTACATTGTTTTTCATCAATACGGGAAGTTTTGCATCACTATTATTTGAAATATTTTTCTGTCCCCTTCTCTTTCTCTCCTTCTAAGACTTCCACTATGTGTAAGGACCCTGTTTTTTCAATACCCAAGTTCTGCAGGGCTTGCTGTCGTTCAGACTATTCCATACCATGATTCGGTTAGACTTCAGTTTTAAAAGCCAGCCAATGAAGGGAGGAACATCCCAGGAGTAAGGGTTTTCCCTTACTGGGATAAGACTGTCCTGGCTAGCCTATTTCTAGATCCTCTTCTGTGGTCAAGGGTCCTGGATGACTTTGCTCCTCAGGGATTGCAGGAGTTGGTCTCTTGTGGAAACAGGATGAGGGAGTCTTGGATACCAAGCATCCCTCTGAAGTTGCTGTTATTTTCAAAATTGTTATGTTCAAATTGGTCATCCAGTTGGGAAGGTTTAGAGCACAGCAGGTAAAGTGGGACCAGCTGGTCTGAGGAGGGAATGAAGAACAAATGTTCAGCTACATACAGGGCCTTGAAAAACACAGATGTCCAAGATCACCAGAGGCTTGGGTATATCTGCTCACAGGTGATGCACAGAGGTGAACATCCTGGACATGGAAAGATAGCTCATTGACTCAGACAACTGCAGCTAATTCACAGGGTGCATCCTGGAGTAAGTCTGCACCAAGCCCAAATGGTTAGTTTTAGAAGTAAACAAGCAATAATGGCCTCAGTTAAAAAGACATCAGAACCAGCGGCACTTGGGAACTCCTGCCCACAAGCATCTGGTTAACTGGCCTGGGCACAGGTCCTTTGCTTCTTGAGCTGCACGTCTCTCAGCCTCCTTGAGTCTCTGTTTACTCATCTCCCACCACAATCTGGAAATCCAAGGTTGCCAGGCCATATAGTATGCCTTGCAAGAGTAATAAAAAAGCTGAAAATGTTTGCAGTGTGATGAGTATTTTATATGCATTATTTGAGCCTCACAAAAACCTCACAAAGTAGGTGTCACTGTTCATTTTATAAGCAAGTAAATGGAGGCTTAGGAAACAACCTACCAAGGTCATACACCGAGAGGCACTGCTGCCATGGAGAGCAAGGCCAGGTCAGCGTCGAAGTCATGCTCTTAACCAACCACGATCACACCGACTTTCATTTGGGATTCCAAGGGGCTTGAGTCAGATGATGGCCCAGATCTGAAGTGTCTGAGGGTCCCTAACTCTATAGATCCTTTAATATGAATGTACAGTTGGACAAAAAAGGCATATCCCTTTTTGAAGGCTGCACAAAAGCAGCCTCTTCTCAGTCTCGCATATGCCATAAAGGCCACTGGGTTATCAACTTCTTAAGGAAAATTCTATTAGTCTGACTTGGGTTTCTAACTGTGACAACTATGTCAATATGAGGGGTTGTGTAAAACCCAGGTGGCACAGTGGTTAAGAGTTCGGCTGCTAACCAAAATGTTGGCAGTTCAAATTCACCAGCTGCTCCCTGGAAACCCTATGGGGCAGTTCTACTTTGTCCTACAGGGTTGCTATGAGTTGGAATCAACTCCACAATAATGGGTTTGGGTTTTTTTTCCTTCTGGGTAAACCCAGGTGACCTCAATTACTATACCACAGCGCCACCTACTGGCCTGTTTTATGGACAAAAACAGTAAACGAAGTTCCAAAAGTGCGTTTCTTACATCCTCTTTTATAGGTTATTACAACTGATCTTTACATCTACCTGTGAGGTAACTACAGTGTCATTCCCATTTTACAGATTGGCAAACAAAGCCTTTGCTATCCATTTTTTCCCCATTCATTTAATTATCTATTAATTACCAGGCACAACACTAGATGTCGGAGTTTCAAAGAGACTAAGTGTCCCTCAGAGGGAATTACAGAACCAGTAGGGGGAGAAAACAAGTAAAGACATATCTAAAAAGGGTACAGTAGAGACACCAAAAGGAGGCCAATTCACTTTGGGAGGGAAATGCTTTGCTGGAGATGGTGGTGATCTTGGGGAAGGGTGGGGGGCATGATTCTAAATTCAGATGACTTCCACAAGCACAGCAGGATGGGTACCAGGAAGGGCATTTTAGTGAGCAAAGGACGGGTACAGCAAGATCTCAGTGTGGTTCAATAGCAGGGTGCTAGATAAGATACAGCCACAGTCAGGGATGGAGAATGAACCAAGATTCAGGGGTCCAAGCATCACATGCAGCGTGGTCCACTCTGCCAGAGTCACACCATAAAGGCCTTTGTTTGCCTTTTTTCATGAACAGAGGGAGTCACCTGAGGGCTTTAAGTCAGTGAGTAATCTGATGTGTTCTGGAAAGATAACCTGGTAGAATGAGGACAGAATGACAGGAGAGGCAGGAAAATCATTCAAGGGTTTATCATCAAAGTACAGGATGACAACTTTGAACTACATCTGAAGTAGAAGGGAATGGGAGAAGAGATAAGAGATACCGAGAAGACACACTGTCAGGCTAGGTGATGAACTACAGATGGAAGGAGAGGTGAGTGGGGCGACCAGATGATTCCCAGGTTTCTGGTTGACTTGATCATTCATGAAACTGGAAATGAAAGGAGTAGACTTGGAAGACAAGATGATCAGATTGTTGTAGACATTTTAGTCTACCTATGGGACTCCCAGACGTAGCTACACAGAAAGTAGTTGGATAAACAGAATAAAGCTCACTGACTAAATTTGTGGCTAGAAGCTAAGTGCAGGAAGAGATCACTGGCTGCTTCTCTCAGATAATGTTCTTCTTTTCCCACAGGTATGAGCAAGGATGCACACACACACACCCTTGACTTCCATACAAACATGGACTTGTGTGTACACGGGTAATTATGTCAAGTGTTAGGTTCTTACTGCGAAGTCAACTGTAGGCAGGATGCCAAATCCGGAGACAGTAATCACAACTTCAGGAGGAGGAACAGAGGCTTTCTCTTCTCAGCCATGCCACCACTGCACGAGGGTAAGATAAATGCCTGTATCTTCAAGTCGATTTCCAAACTCTTTCTTACACTTTGGTAACACAGGCAGAAATGATTTAATGTACAATGTTTATTCCTTTGTGATCGCAAATACATAGACCAAGTTCCTACAGATGAAGAACATTTCACGAGTGGACGTGACAAGAGTAATCAAAATGTCTGTTTATTCATTTACAAACCCAGTAACATGAAAAGAAAATCTTAATTTAAATCTAGCTTGATATAAATACAGTGCACAACATTAATACCGTGTCCATGGAGGGCAGAAATGCTCAGTCACCCTGCGTGCCTAAAGTCACCAGCTCTTTAGAAAAGATTCCATTTACTAAAGTGCCTCACAAATCTTCAGGACCACATTCTAACTCTGAACGGGAACAGAAAGGGGCTGAGCTGAACTGCACTTTTTCAAAATGCAAATAATGAATTATAGTACAATAATTACAGTGGCATTTTTATACATTCCAAGAGTTGACCACAGAGTAAAGTGTTAACTGTGCTGCTAGAAAATCCTTCACTGAAACGCAGCTCGAGAAGCTTTCTACCCCCACACACAATTGTTCTGGGGAAGAAGAGGCTATGCAGGGTGGATGGAGACCCACAGACTGAAATGAAGTTACGTCCTTTGTTTTTCTTGCTGCCTAGATCCATCATTTGACATTCTGGAGTGTAAGGCACTAGAACCTGGCTTAGAGAAAAGACATGCTCTAAGCTCCAGTTCTTGGTGTGCAAAGGAAATCCTGGCATAGATCTTTTGAAACAGATACTAAAAATATCCTCCCCACCTCTTGCAATCTCTGTCATTGAGACAGGAAAACAAGAAGGCAGAAGATAGTCTGCAAAGGATAAAAATAGGTGCATCTAAATATCATGAGAAAAATGACCCATGAAGAAATGTTTAATTCTCCAAGAGATGCATACATTCTGCTCAGAGAAGTCATTAATCATACTTTACAAGGAACAATTCTGGAGTTTAATGGACAAAGGAAAGGAAAAGACATACAAAAATACTCAGTCCTCTTGGAGATAGTGCATTGGTGGTGATGGAGGACTACAAATGGCAAGTCCTGTACTGACAATGAAGGAGCCTTGCAACTCAGCACCTTAAGTGGAGGCCAAAGGTGGTGATGGGGGAAGGAGGTGCTGACAGGTAGGCCTATGGTTTGTTCATTCCTTGCTGCAAGTACACAGGATGTGGCTAATGCCACAAACATCCTATTATTTCATCTACCATTTTTCCACTCAACTGTGCTTCTCCTGAATCCATGTGCCTGCAAACGGCATGTGCAAAATGGAAATTCTTTACTTATGAGAAAAATATCCCTGTTATCGTGCTGATAAAATACTGCTTATATCAATGTTTATAAGGGGCGAGAGCGTGCAGAAAGACAAACAGCAGGAGGCTATTCTTCAGTATTAACCACTGTTGACCAAACCTCTATCTCGTAGAAATTAGAGAGGGCCCTCTGCTTACTACATTGGCCAAGAGGCAATAAAGAGACACAAAAATGAGCCCTGCAGCTAATCCCTGAAAGCAATCCAGTGCAATTGCTTTATCAGGACACAGTGTTCACGGGTCAACAGGTCATAGAAGATTCCCTTTTATCAGCTACAGGTTACCAAAAGATAGTGAAGGCTCACTCAAACATCCACAAATGTGTCCATAAGCCAGAGGATAAACAGAGCCAGAAATCAATGCCATGGGTCATCTCTTCAGAGAAGCAGTTAACACTTTTAGAAAGCTACTATCATTCCCATACCACTACTGCCATATATATCATGGAGGTGGTGGAGGATGGGGTTAACATTTCAAGTGCATGCAAAAGGCAGGGTAATGTACTGTGAGAGCTGAAGACTCATTTTTTCATCACGTTTTAGTTACTTTCTTGGAAACAGCCCAGGAAAGAAGGGACGCAGGTAGGACTGTTGGTCTGTACAAGGAGCTACAATCCACGGACAGACTCCTCCGGATGAGAACCAAACTGAAATGACTGTGTTCTACTCCTGCAGAAATGGGGTCTTTGGGGCCAAAGTGAAAACTGGTGTAATCACTGGGCTGGATGGTCTCTGTCCCTGGTGTCTCTCAGACTTGGGGCTGCAGGGACCCCTAAAAGAGCACTATGCATGTGACTGCAGCACAGGTTAAAAGACATCAAGCAGGCTATCCAAGTACTTAAAGTTCTTGTCCCTGTTTGCTCTTAAAACTCTCTTAATTAGAGCCTTTCTGATTTCAGTGCCAGTATCAGGGAAGGGAGATCTTTCTCTTTATTTCTGGTGAAAACATACACAGCCAAACGTATACCCATTCAGCAATTTCAGGAAGGGAGATCTTTCTGATGCAACCTTACATGTAAGTCAAATGACCCTGGCAGAGTTAAGAAAACAGGACATACAAGCAGCATGAGTAACTGGGGGTGGGGGTGGGGTGGGGGGAGAGAGGAATGGTATGTACTTAGAAGATATTTCAAGGGAGGGAAAGGCTCACAGAAGACTTGCAACCCTGGGTCTTCATCTGCTTGAGGCCAACACATTTTCTGTTCCTAGGCTCAAAAAGATTCTTTAATTGAATATGTATGTCATCAAGACAGAAGAGAAGAATGCAGAGCCCTTCTTCCATGGAGTGCAGAAGACATTAAAGACTGATAATTTAAGAGAGAAGAAAGTGCCCAACCACCTAAAGCTCAAGTCCAGCCATGCCACCCATTCACAAGAGACCCAGAGTCCCTCAAATCTCAAGGGAGAGAAGACAGACTCACTGGCTCTCTAGGATGAGTTGTCACATAAGGCAAACACCTGTGCTCCCACTGCCAAAGAGATGGAAATGACATTAAACAAGTCAGGATGTTCTGATTGTCCTTTATTCCTGCTGGACTTGGAGCCAGGCCTCTTGGATCTAAGCCCACCTATCAGCAACCCCATTTACTCAAGAGGCTCCTGCCTCTCAGGAGTCCAGAGCGCTTTACCATTTGACATCAATGGGTCATCGAGGTTAAATGTCCTCTCGTCTGTACTGCCTAAGATGCATATGACACCAGACGGGGCAAAGTAATTCCATGAAAGTCAGGAGAGTCACTCATCTTCAGCTGCCTGTTCAACAAGCTCACACGAGGACCAAATCCACACAAATACCATATTCACAGTGCCTATATTTGAATGGACCAAGGGGCCTCAAGGATGAATTTTAAAGTGCCAAAAGATAAATATGTATGTTTCAGGGCATTCAGTAAACAAGTGATGCCACAGGAGACCAAATCTTGCCAGGGTCTCAGGAGTATGACACCTATTTATGGACGAGATACTTTCAAACTGCAGTCCCGAGTGCTTGTCCCGTCTATCTTCTCCTTCCAGTAAGAGAAGCACTGTGCTGTTGGCTCAAAGGGGGAAGAGTGCAACAAGAAACAGGAGGCCAGAATTTCTAGCTCTGGTTCACCAGAAAGTCACTGCATGACTTTGGACACAACATCAGATCTACCTCCTACTTCTTAGAAAGGACAACTAATTAGCAAAATAGCAATTAGCTAGAGATTACCAAGTGCAGAAAAAAAGAGAATCCAAAGTCTTAAAACTCCATGTTAAATATGCTTCTGGTGAAACGTCTATTTAAATAATACACTATAATGATGGCATTCTCCAATTTTAAACTGTAGAAAGGACTTTTATTTTTTCAATTTGGATCTTAATTAAGCGATATAACACTTCTACTTTATAGTTAAATGACAAATATATTGCCACATTTAAGGCTGGAAGAGTAGTATCTATGCATAAACCAAGAATTTATTTTGGATTCAATCGCAAATAAACTTTCATTTACAAAGATGACTTTGGATTGTGCAAATGCTATATGTGCCTGAAACATCACGGGTTACCTGTGCCTCTATGTCTTCTGTTTCTATATTCTTAGGACAGTTGGCTCCCTGCTAGTAACTCCTGTTATTTGGCCAAGTGCCCATTCCTGCTCGCCCAAGTCCTTCACAGCTGCTGAGTCACTGCTTTGCTCTCCAGCTAAGCAACACTTCTCCTCCTCTCTCCTCTTTGCCTAGAAGCAGCATCTTTCAGCTAGTTAAATACACATTTGCTCCAAAATAGCTAGGCCTCCAAAACAAAACTTTAATCACACACCCCCTTAATAAATCAACTAAGACTGCAAAAAGGATGGACTAAAGTCAGTCATAAATTAGAAATGGTCTAGCTAGAGAAATGGCAAGAAATGTCTAGAAGAGACAAGGTGCAAGCCTGGTTAAGTGGGTAAACTGAGATCCCAAAGAAATGTCAGAAAAGGCAGACACCTGAGAATTTCAAGCTGTGTAACTTTCTTTAATATATTATAGTCCCATGAGAGCTAATGCTTCCGAGATACCAAGACAATAAAGGCTACCGTTCACTTAAAATCTCTAACAGCAGTTTGTTTGCACTTAAGAAAAACAAAACAAAAAAACAGATTAGAGCTATCTATATCCAAGAGAAAATGAAGTGTTGGGACTTGGGACTGGACAGCATAGTCTCTGGTATCTAAGTTTTGCCTTCAGAAAAGAGACACTGCTTAAAAATGTGCAGGGCCCTCTTGTGGTACACTAAGTTACTTTCTATTCCACAGGATATGGAGGGATACTACATGAGAAAAGAAAAAGCCTGGGAGAAGAGAGAAGTACCTCTAGGCTTCTGTAACTCACCCTCCATACTGTGCATGCTCCAGGAGAGCCGTGTGGGACATCGACATGTGGCTTGGTCTGCTCTGTGTTGGAGAAAGCAAACTTGGGATTCCAACAGCTCTCTGGACTCTGCATGGCCAGCAAGGTTTAGTTATTCAACCAGGACGACACAACCTACCTTCCCCTCCCTGTTCTCAAGGGAGAGAAACTGATGCTGAGCTAGTGGGCCTGCTGCAGAAGGGACAGGTGAGGCTGAACTGGTAAAGTCAACTGTACCTGGAGAAGAGGAAAACTGAGGTGGGATGCCTGAACTTTCAACAGGTGAAAGAAAAGCAGCACTATTTTAATAGAAAACTCAACTTGGTGGTGGTGTACTTTCTGAGGTCCGACCCTTCAGCTGGGAAAAGCAAAACAAAAGGCAACATGGTTTTTCCCTTTCAAACACTGTGGCTTACTTGTTTATTCGGCTAAAAAAAAATATCGTTCATTATAGATATTAACAAGAGATGAAGAAAATTATAGGGGGGGTTGTCCTAGCCCAAAGCTCTGACAACTGGTTCAGTATGTAGGGAGAACGAGGATGAGGCCAGGTTAACTGTTTGTCTCTGCTGTGGACCAGACAATGTACATGCCAAGCCTCTCGTCAGTGAGGTAGACGATTGTCCTCTTGCTAGAGGTATCAGAGTGCCAAATGCACAGCACAATGGAACAGGAGGAGAGTGATCTGCCTGGCTAAAAGGCACATGCTATTCTATGGGACTGAATCTGACATCTAGCAATCCCACCAAAATTAACAGGTTACTCAGAGAAAAGTTAGCCCGAGGGAGATTACCTCTTGCCCTGAGGCCTGCACATCAGCGTTCCTTGCTTGAAGATACAGTATTTGAAGTCAGCCTGTTACCTTAACCCACTTCTACAAGGAGCCTGCTCCTGTCCTGTCAGACATACTTCCTGTCACCACGGGAATTTGAGATAGGTGAAGGGAGAGGAAAAGCCCAGAGTGAGAATTAGGAGGGGGAGGACTGCAAGAGGAGGAGAAGATGGAAGAGAGGCTTCAGAGCAAAAAAATTTAGAGTAAGTTAGTTTAAAATTATACGAAGCAGGAAAGAGATGGAAGGAGAATATTAGAAAAGAAGAGGGAAGGGATCAGATGGAAGAAAGAGATGCTTCTAAGATGTCCTCCTCCGGGAATAAGATGATGGGGGAGGAGGGGAGACTGTCCTGGCATTACTTTCCATGAAAGTCACTTAGCTCCACGTCATCCTTTCGGCGTTTATGGGTAAAGAGGGAGCTGAAGGGGTAGAGCTTGGCCTTGGCCTGGAACCGGTGCCCCGCAATATCAATCTCATACTCTCCCCGGTTGATGAAATCTGCTGTCACCACCTGCTCCTCCCCAGTGTCCTCAGAAAAGTTGTGCACAAAGCCCAGGCACACATGGCGCTCCAGGGTGAAGCTATAGGCACTGCTGGTGGTTTTGCCAACATAGCGCCCGTTTCGGTAAATGGGCTCTCCCCACCAAGGCCAAAGGTCCAGGTCTGTGTCGTGGTCATCCAAAATAAACATCGTGAAGCGCTTATACACCCCGTTCTGCTTCTGCTGCAGCAGGGCATCCCGACCGATGAAATCCATCCCCTAGGAAAGAGAGTAAATGCTGGAATGGGATGAAAAATTACACATTTACATGTCTGCATACACTGAAGCTCTATGAGAGATAAGAAGCTCATTCTTCTGGCAAAGGGGTCAGTGTGACTGGGTGGGGCTCAGAAGCTGGAAATAGAATCACTTTTCACTGTACATTCTCTTGAACTCTGATTTTTAAAAAAAACTATGTTTCTATATTACTTTAAAAAGAAACAGAAAAAATTAGGCAGCAGACTGTGAGAAGACCCATTCATACAAATAATTATGGCTTATTAATTAAATACCATAATCAACCAGAAAAACTCCCCAGAAAGCACCCAGCCTAAAAGACAGCAAAGCGCTAGAAACAAGTGTTATCCATTATTTATGTTCTCATATTAATTTGTTTTATCCCACAAACAAAATTTTCAGTCTAAGGACATCCTAATAATCATTATTTACCTGATGCTATCACTAAGGTTTCAATATTTTTATTGTTACACTTTTCTTCCCATATCAGCTTGTCTTCCCATTCTAATGCTGATTTCACCACTCAGAAGAATGAGTGATAGACTGGAGTGTGGGTGTACACAGTACCTTCTCTAATTTCACCCGAAACTCTCGTCCACATTCCAGGGGTGTTGTGCAGGTATTTAAATCCTGACCCCAGAAGGCAAAAAACTTCTCAATTCGGAGACTACGAAGAGCATAATACCCAGCATTTCGGATTCCGTATTTCTGTCCAACATTCATCACTTCATTGTACACATGTAGGGCATACTACCGGGAGAGATGAAGGGTTAGTAACCAACAGACACTTCAGAACTGGACACAGAATATGTCTGGGAGTGCCTGACGGCTAACACTATTAGACAAAGGAGAAGGGTGTCTTCCCAGGATGTCTCATTCTCAACAGCCTAAGGAGCTACAGCCCAGGAGTAGTAAGCTGGTGTCACCATGTCAGGCTGGCAGACAGCCTAAAGTCTGACAGCTCTGTGTGCTGGTACTAGCTATAAGGAAAGAGATAATCTTGTACACTGCAGAACTATTTATGACAGCAAAGGGGTGGGAACACCATAAATGTCTATGAGCACCAGACTGGTTAAATAAATTGTGACTCAACCATATGATGGAATACTAGGTCAATGCTTCAAAAAAAAAAAAAAAAAGTAGAAGCTCTTTCTCTGCAGGTATTGACATATAAAGATCTCTAAGATAAATTGTTAATTAAAAAAAACCAGATGAGGAACTGCAGTATGCTACCATTTGTGTTTTTTAGAAGAGGGGTAAGCTGGAGGAATCCCTGAATCTGTTACTCTGAGGAAATTTTTGAACCTTGAACTGAAACTGTTCCCTGAAGTCATCTTCGAACTAAACAAAGTTTAGTTGAATTAATAAAGAATGTTCACCTTGAGCATTGTGCTCTTTTAAAGTATTATCTATATCCGATCAAAATGACAACAGTAACTGTAAAGCACAGATGAGTAGTTTTTGGGGCAGTGAGCCTAAGTCAATCGTAGTGAAACAGTATGGGGAGAAAGTAGCGAGAACGGTGATCCAACATGAAGAATGTAACCAATGTCACTGAACTGTATGTGTAGAAATTGTTGAACGGGTGTATGATCTGCTGTGTATATTTTCACCAAAAATAAAATACTTAAAAAAAAATAAAAGGGTAAGAATGTCTTTGAATTTGCTTACATCTGCATAAAAATTTGGTAAGGCATGCAAAAAGCTAATACTAGTATCACTGATGCTGATTGTTGGTGGGAACTGGTCAGACAGTACTGAATACTTTTTATTGCTTTTTTTCTAAACCATATGAATGTATTACCTTTTAAAAAAATTTAAATAACTCAGATAAACATTTAAAAATCTCTTCAATGACGCCTACCTCAATTACAAAGGCCCAGTTGGACACAGCTATATCTACACCTCCTAGGAGTTCTGGGCAATGAGGAGGAACCCTCTCACCTCAATGGGGATGTAAAGCATGAATCCCGGCTCTCCTGTGTGAGTCATGCTCATCACCCGGATGCCATTTGCATAGCCCACACTCATCTCCTGAGGAAACAAAGGGAGAAAGTCAGCCTCGGAAACTCTTCAGTGGGAATGGGCACTCAAATCCCATCTGTTAAAGGAATGAATGCTCAAGGTAACCCCCACTCATTAACTCTGGGCCTTAAACAAGATACATGTAAATCAAAGAATTTCATCCTGACAATGGCCTGTTTCCAAGTACTGAGGTCTCTGAGAATGGAACACAGCCTTTATAGTATCCTTTTCCATAGAATTCACCACTTCGGGAGTTTTAGACAAGTTGATGGGACAAGTGGAAGCAAAGTCTTTGACAAGCATGAAATATTTACCTTTGCGAAGTCCTGCCAAAGAACTGTTTTATGTTTTAATCAGGGCTTTTGGGAGCAATGAAGACTGGGAGGCTCTGCAGAGACAAATCCCGGGCACCTGCCACACAAAGTTGATGCCTGATGACTACAGAACACGATTCATCTGTCACCCTGGTCTCGGAGACCTGGTTTCTGATTTTCAAAACACGTTTTTAGCTACCTAACAGGGGTCACTGATTCAACCACTGTTCCTATAAGGGAAAGTGGCAAGTCCCAGATGCTGCGAAAGCAAACTGCTTCCGGAGGAAGTCTGACACAATGGGGCACTCTCTAGGGCCAAGCGTATGAATCATTCCTTCCAGGAAGCAGAAAGTACCGTGAAGGGGTTTGCTGACAGCTAACTGTGGAGAGTTTTCTGTTGCTTTCCCTTTGCCGCGGATAAAAAGGAAAACTATAAAAACACTTTGTAGGTGGATCCCAACTTTGGTTTGAACTTCAAAGAGCCTCCATCAGTACTATCTCCTACTTCCTCCTTATAGGCTGGACTTCTCTTACCAGCTGCCTCCTATTCAGTTTGCATTTCTTTTACTAAGTTACAATTTGTTTCACTCAGCTACAGTCATCCCTTAGAAGAAAGAAAATTATTAAGTTGTTTAGGGATTCACCCAAGCATTTCTTACCTGAAGATGCCACATAAAAAGAAGTTACTCTGTATATGAAAAAGAGGAAGCACTGCATGGAGAAAAAGAGGTCTTAGAGGCCTTGGTGGTGCAGTGGTTAAGAGTTTGGTTAAGGTTGGCAGTTTGAATCCACCAGCTGCTCTGTGGAAACCCTATGGGGGCAGTTCTACTCTATCCTATGAGGTCAGGATCGACTTGATGGCAACAGGTAACATTCAGGTAAGTTACATCTACCTTGTTGTTGTCGTTAGGTGCCGCTGAGTCAGTTCCAACTCACAGAGGCCCTATGTACAACAGAACAAAACACTGCCTGGTCCTGTGCCATCCTCACAATCAAAATCTACCTTAAAGATACCCTAATGATTATTAAGTAAGAAGACCTTGAAAGAGGGAAAAAAAGGAAATGAATTTACTCAGCCATTTCTTGTTTGCTTACGGGTTAAAATATTCTTTTTGGGTGCAGTGCCATAAGAGTAATATGTACCTGCCACTATTATAAAAGAAAAATTTCCATCCACTTAAAAAATAGAACTTTACTATCACTCACCTTGCAAAAGAGGCTTGGGAAGTGGTCAGGAGTCATAGGAGCATAGGACAACTCGGACAGAACATCCACAGCTCGGGGGCCAATCAGATTGAGGGCTAAACAGAAAAGAACAATTTTTTTTTTGCGAGGTGAACAGCTGGGGTGATGGGAAAGGTTCACTCTGTGCTTGCTCATCTAAGGCCAAGCCTGGGTGGTAAGACTATGAAAGCATCCCTGTGCACAGCAATCTAAGCTTGAATACACAGCATCCTGATTCACCTCTCTATTGACCAGCCTGCTAAATACAGCAACTGTCAGTACTGGTGTGACAGCACCTGGCTATAATGTTTCCTCTTCCTGGGTACACAGGAAGACAGCATTCCGCAGCCTCCCTTGCAGTTAGCGTGGGATTACAAGACCAAGTCCTGGCTAATGGGACATGAGCTTGTTTCCAGGGTTGGCCATCACCACCCCTGCACAATTCCTGTTCTTTTCCCCCTCCCACTGACTTTAAAAACCAAAGGTTCCAAATGGTGTGGTGATATGATGGAAAAAGCTCTGATCGAAACTAGTGCCTGGAGGAGAGCCCTGGAGGACTGGTACCCAACTCACCCTGGACTCTGATGCTTGTGACAGCAGCTGGTCCTAATTACACGTCAACTACCTAGTATAGGCTAGTCCTAGAAAACAATTTTTATCCAAAAAGAGTCTATAGTTTGCCAATCTGGTAGCAAGAAGTTAATCATGTTTGCTACTACGAGGAATTGAGAATGAGTGTTTGGGAGAGTAAACGCTAGGGGCAAAGGGCAGAAGCCAGTTAAGTAGATGGAGGGAGGCGCTGAACCTGGAGTGGGGTGCTAAAAGAGGAGGGGCTGCTCCCCTGCCAGGACTGCTGAGGAGGGAAACTCAGTCATCCTAATAATAATAATGAACAAAAGCTAAGGGGAATTTTTGATGAAAATATTTAGGTAATAGAAAAATTCTTTGAAAATTTTTTTTACTCATTCATTCAACAAATACTTGAGTTCCTAAATGCTAGCTGTAGGGGATATAAAAGTGAACAAAACAGAAATACTAACTCACTTCATACTTCATTTATAAAAAAGGGAGGAAGTTTCAGAGATCAATTTTCTATGACCAGAGAGCTTCATCCACACTAATTTTGACATTCATCTTCTAATGTCAAATATAAAGAAGACAAATGTTGAAGATAAATCTGGAGCTACCGGCCTTTCCTTGCTCAACTAGCCCCAGAGGCCATTTACCAGTGTATTTCCAGCTGACGTCCTCCAGAAGCAGGCTGCTGTCTTTTGGCATGTGCTTCTTAAGCCAGGACCAACAGTGGACCTGCTGGTCGGTTGGAGAAATCATAAAGAAACTGAAAGCGAGAACCAAGAGTAATCAAAATCAGGTAGCAAAAGATTCAAGAAGCAATTACGTTTTTATCTAGGTTTTTTAAAAAGATAATTTGTTTGTTCCTGTTGTTGAGAATACACACAGAACATACACCAATTCAACAATTTCTACACGTACAATTCAGTGACACTGATTACATTTTTCAAATTCTGCAAGCACTCTCACCCTCCTTTTCTGAGTTGTTCCTCCCTCGTTAACATAAACTCACTGCCCCCTAGGTTTCCTATCTAATCTTGCAAGTTGCTGTTGTCATTTTGATCCCGCATAGCTAGATCTTAAAAGAGCACAATGCTCAAGACAGATATTCTTTACTTGTTAAGCGAAACCATTTGGTTTTAAGGAGACTTCAGGGGATATTTCTGAACAAGGTTTAAAGGTTATCTGAGGGCTATAGTTTCAGGGGGTCATTCAGCCTTGATGGCTCCAGAAATTTTGGAATCCACGAGAATTTTAAATTCTGTTCTGCATTTTTGACCAAGATTCTACAGAAATGTGATCAAAGTGTTTAGTAACGGTAGCTGGGCACCACCCAGCTCTTCTAGTCTCATGGCAAAGGAGGCAGTTGTTCATTAAGGCAATTAGCTACACATTCAATTTCCTCCTCCTATTCCTGACTCTCCTTCCTCTGCTGCTGCACGCGAACAGAGACCAAGAACTACGGGGTAGAACAGAAGCGCTAAACACGGTATTCGGCCAATTAACTGGGATGTCCCATGAAACCATGAACCTAAACCTCCAAAAAGGGGAACCAAATCCCATGAGATGTTTGGTTGTACATAAGCAGCCTCAGCAGCTACTCTTTTGTTGTTGTTGTAAATATATCTATCACACAACTTCTGCCAATTCAACTTTTTACAGATGTATAACTTATTGACAGCAATTACATTAATTGGCTGTGCAACCCTACCCTTAATCAATCCTATTTTTCCATCACTACAAACTGAAACTCAGTATTCCATGAGCAATAACGTCCCCTTTCCCCCTCTCTCCCACCGTTGGTAACCACTAATAAATTTTGGTCTCTATACATTTGCTTGTTCTTGTCTTTTTTATATAAGTGAGTCATATAATATTTGTCTTTTGTGTTTAACTTATTTCACTCAGCATACTGTCTTCAAGCTCCATCCACATTGTTGTATGTATCAAGACTTCATTTCTCTTACTGGCTGAGTAGCATTCTGTTGTATGTATAGACTACATTTTATTTATCCATTCCTCTGTTGACGGGCATTTAGGTTAACAGTGCTGCAATGAACACTGGTGTACAAGTATCTGTTTGAGTCTCTGCTTTTAAGTCTTTTGGGTATAAACCTAGGAGTGGAATTGCTGGGTCATACTGTAGTTCTACTTTTAGTTTTTTCAGGAACTACCACACGGTCTTCCACATTTTGCATTCCCAGCAGGAATGGATAAGGGTTCCAATTTCCCCACATTCTTGCCAACACTTTTTGTTTTTTTAAAAAAATCTTAGCCATCCCAGTGGGAGTGTGGGAGTGAAATGGTATCTCATAGTGGTTTTGATTTTCATCTCTCTGATGGCTAATGACACTGAGCATCTTTTCATGTGTCTGGTGGCCATCTGAAGGTCCTCTACCATGAAATGTCTATTCAAGTTCTTTGCTCATTTTATGACTGGGTTATCTGTCTTTTTGTTGTTATGTTGAAGTTTTATATATACTTTGGTTATAAGATTCTTATATGGTTTCTGAAGATATTCTCCCAGTTAGTAGCTTGTCTTTTCACTTTTTTGGTAGTCTTCTGATGAACAAAAGTTTCTAATTTTTATGAGGTCCCATTTATTTATTTTGTCTTTTGCTGTTTGTGCTTTTGTTATTATATTAGATAATCTATTGCTCAAAGCTAGGCTTGACAGCTTTGCCCCTGCATTTTCTTCTAAGAATTTTATACTTTTAAGTTTTCACTTAGTCCTTTAATCCATTTTGAATTTGTTTTTGTGTATGGTGTAAGGCATGGATCCTGTTTCATATTTCTGCATGTGGAAATCCAATTTTCCTAATACCATTTATTGAAGAGACTCTTCCCCATGGAATGGACTTTGCATCCTTGTCAATCAGTCGACCACAGATGTGTGGGTTCTCATCTAGTTTGGGGGCAATGCGTAGAATAGTGGCAAATGATCTCTTAGGTTTCAGGGACGGCCAGGAGCACCATTCTAGATTTACCACATAATGACAACACAGAAGATTCTAGCTTCCTGATAGTGCCAAAAAATTATACAGACATATTAACACAAAACATGGCATCTTCTGCTGGCAGGACAACTAACTCTTCTATACTGAGTTTTACATAAATCTGGTTAGTTTCTTCTCTTTTATTTCTTTTTGTACTGTGCTGCTAATGAACTGGCTGGGAATTAATGGGTTTTTTTTTGTCTTCAGTCTAATTATGATTTCCTGGAAAAATGAATTAGGGTCTCTGCTCTGCTACAGTGCCCTTAAGGAACCAGTGTGCTGGAGGCAGCAGAGCAGGGCGGTAGCTAAGCTCACCTGCGCTTGTTTAGTCGTGCTATGCTGCAGTCATTCTCATACCCTCCTCTCTCATTGAGCATGCCGGTATGCACGATGTGGCCCACGGGGACGTCAAGGTCATTGGAGAAGAGGTACTGTAGAATTTCTAATGCCTGATCCCCAGTGGACTGCAGGATTAGGGAACAAAGCAGAGACAGTGAGCACAATAGAATCCGGCTGGGTAACACAGCCTGAAGAGCAATGCAACTTACTGAGAAAATTCAATTAGCCAGCAACCATGTTTGCAGATTTACTCTACTGCAAGACGCTCGAGGGAAAGTTAGCTACTGATTCTAATGATAAATGGGCCTCCTTAAGCAAATTAAAAACCAGAAATAAAGAGTTAAAATTCAGAAAAATGTTATACTACTGATGAAACACTAAACTATTCCAGAGTTCTTATCAAATCAATTTTGAAGTGACAGACAGGAAACAGGTGGCATTCAATAAAAGTTCCCTAATCTGTTGTTCTGGCTCCCCAAATACTTACCGTTATTTCAAACTTTGTAAAAGAGGACATGTCAATCACACACACAGCCTCCTTACAACACTTGACTTCAGACTCCACAATGTCAAACCAATCTGGCTTATAAAAAGTCTTGCTCTGTTCCAATGCCAGGAGGTCTACAGAACAGAAAAATGAAAAGTAGAAAGAAAAGGATGGGATTTACAACTGGAGCTCTCATTGTATAGTTTACTATAGTATAACAGTCTTTTATTCCTTATTCTTCTAGGAACACAGCCTAGTATATATACGTTCTAAAATAAACTTTACCAACACTCAGGACCAAAACAAAACAAAACACCCCAAAAACAAGAATGTGACTTCTTACCTTTATCAGGTGGAACAAAGTACTTTGGTCTCTCAAATCCATGTTTCTCCATCCATTGGGCTCCTTGTGCATCCAAACGGTCATAGAGAGGAGATGTGCGTAGCTGCCTCCCAGTCTGGAAGTCCCAACGGGGAACCTTCAGATCATACAACAGAGCTAGAAGAGATAAGAATGGTCTATCAAAGCCCAAGCCACAGTCTAGAGCTGAATACCCAATATACACTAGACTCTGGAGTCGCTCCTACTTTCCAGGCTAACACAGCCTAATACGCTAAACATTACCAAGTTTAACAGGCATGCTCCAGAAGAAGGGTAGTATTGCAAGAGCTGGTATTATCTCTTCATAAGGTATATAGCTACGAGTCATGTAAAGCCTTTAGGTCTCCATTAACAATAATACTTCCAAATTAGTAGGTAGAAACACGGGGAGAAAGGTCATAGTTCTAAAAGGTCCTAAGCTCCATAGCACACATGAAGGTGGGACACAGGCAGTTACAAAGTGTGAAAAAATGGCACTTGCTTCTTTATAGTGCCTATGTTGTTGGGATCTCAGACCTGTTACAGACATTTCCTCTCTAATCGATTTCTGGAGTGAAAGGGCACGTATCATACCTTGATTTGGTAGCTCTGAAATCTGAGAGGTTACATAGTATTGTCCCAGTGACATTATTCACATAACAAAGCAAGGGTCAGAATCCATTTCTCTTAATGTCTAATCTGCAACAGCAGTCAGTAAAAACAGCCAGAAAGAGTGTGACCTCCAGTCCCTGCCGAAGAGAAGATTTGACTTCACACCATTCCAAACAAAAGGTACACAGGGCTTGGGGAGACTGGGCAGTAGAGGAGAAGGAAGCCACTGGTTTCCTTGTACTGTGAGACTCTGTGACTCTTCTCTGGTACTTTAGGCTCTATTCTTCCCTTCCCCATGTTTGATGATGTCTGCAATTTCTATCCTATGAGAATCAGAGAAGGCTATCCTAAATTGTCATGTCACCAAGGAGAAATTCAAGCTCATTTACGATTGGCACAGATTCTAAAGTAATTATGGATAGGTAAATCTAGGCTTATACTAGTTGAATGTTTTAACCAAAGTATTTGCTGAAAATAAAGGACCTTAACAGGGACACATACTGCCTCCAGGTCCTGCATCTTTCACTGGATGTTAAGGTCTCTGCCAAAGACTAAAAGTGAGCACTCAGGAGCTACAGACTACTCGAAGGTCTTATTGTGAATACAGTCCAGCTACTAAACCAACAGTTCATTCTTAATTAAGAATGCTGGTCAGAGCCAATGCAGAAATTTAGTTCTGAGCATAAATGTGCCTTAAATACTTAGAAATATTTCCTCAGTACAGGGAAATAAAATTGCAACCTGTCAGAACCCTCATGATTTGGTTCAACTCTTTTTTTAATAATTTATTATTTTGTTGTTGTTGAGAATATGCACAGCAAAAGTATGTATCAATTCAAGTTTCTGCATGTACAATTCAGTGTCATTGGTTACACTCTTTGAGTTGTGCAACCATTCTCACCCTTCTTTTTTGAGTTGTTCCTCCCCCATTAACATAAACTCACTGTCTTATAAGGTTCCTATCTAATCTTTCCACTTGCTGTTGTCACTTTGATCCCATATAGATAGTTCTTATAGGAGCTTAATACTCAAGGCAGACATTCTTTACTAGTTAAGCTAAACTACTGTTTGGTTTTAAGAAGGCTTCAGGGGATATTTTTGGTTTAAGGTTTAAAGATTATCTCAGGGCAACTGTTTCAGGGGTTCATCTAGCCTTTATGGCTCTAGAAATTCTGGAGTCAATGAGAACTTTAAATTCTGTTCTGCATTTCCCCTCCTATGATCAGGATTCTTCTATAGAATATTTGATCAAAATGTTCAGCAATGGTAATCAGGCACCATCCAGTTCTGGTCTCATGGCAAAGGGGGCACTTGTTCATGGAGGCAATTAACCACACATTCCATTTCCTCCCCCTGTGCCTGACTTTCCTTCTTCCTCTGTTGCTCGAGGCAAATGGAGACCAACTGTTGTGCCTTGGATGCCCGCCTACATAGCGTTTTCAATGGCTGACTTTTCAGAAGCAGATCAATGGACCTTTCTTCCAAGGAGCCTCTGGATGGACTCAAACCTCCAACCTTTTGGTTAGCAGCAGAGTGCGTTATTGGTTCAACTCTTGATACAAAAGCTGTCTCTAAGGGCTTAGTGGAAAATAAATCAAAGACAAGGTACAAAAAGAAGTTAAATGAAGAGGCCCATCCTTCAAAGGTGGAGGGAGCCAAGAGCAAGCAGAAAGAGAGCAGGAATGCATGGCTTGTATTTACATGAGACGTGGTCTCCGATCATGTAGTGTAGGCAAAAGTCACTAGCGAAGCCTTAAGTTTTGAGTACAACTTGGCACATACTCTGCCTTGGAAACCGAGCAATGATCTCAAAGACCAAGCAAGGAGTGAGAGAGCATTTACTTTGATACGGGGTTTTTCAAAGCAAAGTCGGAAGGAAGCAGTGCTGGGTATCCAGGAATTACCTCTTGTAAATTCTATTCTAATTTCCTGTTCCCAGAAGGCCTGAAACAGTCAAACATCTGAAGTGAAATTCAGTGAAGTTATTAAAGAACTGAGAAAAGCCTGTCCTTCTGAAAGACACCTGCACCTAGTTGCCACTGGGATAAAGTTTCACTTACGCATGACTTCCATGACACGGTGGCGCAGAAAGGTACGGCTGCTCTGAAGGGCTCCAAAACGTTTCAAGTCCAACTCCCAGACGTTTTCTGAGGGATAACCATATACCATCCATTCAGCGAGGTACCTGTTTAGAAGGGAGAAAAGTTGTAGGGTCTCAGATGTGATATTGAAGAAGCACTGGACTAGGAATCAAGAAACAACAGAATCAAAAGCCTTATCTTGTCGGAGACTAACCAGTTGAATAATTCTAGGCTATTTCATTAACTTTTCTTGAAAAAACAAGGATCGATTTACTGCTCTCACAAAACCACTGTAAGGATTTTACTTCCAACAATAAGATTCCCTAGAAAGTATTTAAGACATAAGCCACATATATGAAGAAAAAAGACTAAAACTCACACAAACATATTCTAATTTTTACATCTAGTGGGTTATTTCTGTAAAACAGTCACCCTGGGAGGTTATACAGTTATCTGACCATATCTCCTCTGCTCCAAACATTTTTGGTAACTCCTCTTCTGTAACTGTTTTTAGTGTCATCTTCTAAGTCGCTCAAGAAAATGGACTTCATTAATTTATATCAGTACCTACTTTTTAAATAAAAATTTGTATTACGCAGGCGGATCATCAAACTCAAATATACACTCAAAGGACCAACATTTGTTTGACTGAAAACATACAAATGAACATCCCACAGGCCCTGTGACTAACTCCAAACAGGAGTTCCAAAAAGGTTTTGCACAATGACAACATTTCTGGAATATGAGGCAAGCCTTTGTGGTGCTTACTTTGAAGGTGATAACTCTCAAACTGCATGTACCTTAGTAATAATACATTAAATATATTACAATAACACAAACAAGTAATTCTAGAAGGATATAAGCCCAGCAAGCTGACATATGGTCATAGTTGACTCTAATGAGAAAGACTTACTTGCCAGCTCCTCCACTGAATGACAGGCCAGCAGAGTTCATTCCTGCCAGGACGAAGTAGCCCTGAACCGTGGGAGACTCGCCCATGATGCACCTCATGTCTGGTGTGAAGGTCTCAGGGCAATTCACCAACTTCATGATCTCCAGAGCCTCCAACTGTGGCATCCTACGCAGAAGGGAACTCAACAGGGGCTCTGAGCAATAAAAACAAACCGAGTCCTTACCTTCTGGGAATTCAAAGACTTTCAAACCCTTATACTTTTTTTTAACTCCCTCTCCTTTCAGAAAATCTCTTGGAAGAGATTTTTTAAGAAGAGCCAACTAGGCCATTTGTCAGAAAGCAGAAACCTTGGTGGAATTACAGAACATGCTTGCAAAATGCTTGGCGTAAAGACTGAGAAAGATACTCCTTACAAAAGCAAGGAGCTACAGACTAGTAAATAATACATATAGCTATACATAATAATCTCTCAGGGGTCAGTACACGTGGATAAACTCTTAATAGCACCCCAAGAGATTGCAATAAAAGGCAGTATTTTCTCAAGTTGGAATAGGCATGAAAGACAGATCCTCACCCTGTTTTAAAGGGAAGTCCATCACCTGGGAAGAATCCAGTGGAACAGGGGTAATAAATGGAATCAGATGAGTTAACATCTGTCAAAGCTGGTTGGTGGGTACATAGAGGGTTCCTTATACTATTCTCTTTAAAGTTTGAAATTTTTCACAATAAGAAGTTTATTAAGAAAAAAAGTCCACAACGAGTAGGAGGAAAACTTTTCAATATAGATCCTTTTTTTTTGTTTTTAAATATTTTATTGTACTTCAGGTGAAGGCTTACAGAACAAATAGTTTCTCATGAAACAGTAGTACACATGTTGTTTTATGACATTGGTTAACAACCCCACAACAAATTAACCCTCTAAATTCTCAACCTCTCCTATTTTTTTAATTCGGAATCACATGACTATGTTAGCTACTCAGCAAATAAAGTTAAACGTACAAAAAACAGAGTAAACGACCAAATTAACAAAATAATTCTGCTTTCTAAAGATCTCTCTAATTTTATATGAAGTCCTACCGAAAGAAGGTCTCTGTCCAGCCTAAAATCTCTGCAGTGATTTCATGTGAAAAGAAAAATAAACCAGAAGTCAGTCAACCTAGATTTTAGTCCGCTGAATCTGCTACCAATCAGTAACTGTATCCTTAGGCCAGGCAACTAACCACTGCAGAATGTCCACTGTAACCACCTATTCTTCAAAATGCTTTGAAAATAAGAAATCTTACATAAATATAAGGCGTTATTGTTATAATCTAGCTCACACACCAAAGTGATCCCAGTCTTCCTGTAGATTCTGAATCTCCAGCTGGTTCTTGCCCTCAGTGAAAATTGGTTTCGGGTTTTTCTCAAAGCCCCCAGACAAGATGCCACCCTGCCAGTTCCGAATATAAATCCTCCCATCAGCATCCACAATAGCTGAGGAAAAGAAATGATAAGGGAGTGGGGAACAGAAGAGAAAAATGAGGGTTTAGAGGCAAGCCAGCTTTCTAAATGGACAGAAAAGAAACGAACAAAAACACCCATTAATGGCTTTATTAATGAAATAGCATCCAATAAACACAGGCATTCATTAGCTTTAAAATACTTTTCAAGGGTGTGGGGGAAGATCCTCCTTCTCAGATTTACAGTGGACACTGATTATCCCTAACCCTACCAGTGACCAAGAAGTTTTTAAAAGTTCTCACAACCAAACTGTGTAACTGTCACTGTGCCAAGAGAAAGTCTAACGGGAAAGGTGGACTGAGAGTCCATTCTAGGGATCATGACCTCTAAAATGATATCAAAACTCTTTTCTATAGCACTGGGAATCACTAAACCACATCAGTTTATACATTACCTACGACACTTCTACAATTTATAACATTCAAGCTCCAAACTCAAAGTTACGTTTCCTATCCAAACATTCTCAATGACCTCGGCTTGGGACTAAAATGAGCTTGCAAAAATAAACTCTTTTTTTTTTTGCTTAAGCAGAATGCCCATTTTGGCCATCCTTTCATAAAGAGCTATTAAAGAAAAGTTAGAATTGGGTCCACCTCCCTGCAACATGCTCCAGAAAAGACTTTTTAGGTACAGTCTATCCTTAGCAGAAGGTCTTCCTTTTGAGAGGACAAAATACTGGCAAGTAAACAAGATTAAAAAAAAAGTGCAAGTCCTCACTTGGTGTGTTGCTCTGCAGAAGGGTCTCCAAGGGGCGAGTCAGAAGGTAGAAGTGTTCACAGGCATGTAACGGGATACTAACCGGCTCCTCGTTGGACAGACCCAGCTCGTATGCCCACTACAAATGGACAGATTTATTTGTGGGTTGGAAGAGGAACAGAAATACAAATGAGCAAGTTCAGCCTCTTGAAAAGGGTTTAATTTCAAGTGGCTTGTGTGTGCTCTTGCTACAATGTCAGGTGTGAGAAGCCTGCTTTAGCTGAACTATTTGGATGGGGAGCAACACTATCCATTTTAAACCGTAAAAACTACTTTTAGATCAAGGGAAGACAGATTTTACCAGCTAGTAAAGGGAGCTCAGGGGACCAAACGAGGCCCTTTTAACAAAATGCCTGGCCTCAATTACAGACCCCAAATGAACTTCACATGGCAAAAAAATTTCCCAGGTAGAAGCAGCTTAGTGTTCTAGAAACGGAATCCACGCTCCTGACCTAATAATTTATTTGCTAAGTTGCAGAATGAAACATAACACCATAGAAAGATCCAACACCAATGCCCGACTGTTTCCTGGCCTTCCCAACACCAGGACAGCACCAATTAACCCATGGTGAAAAAGGAAAAGGTCATAGATGCTTCTATTTTAAGAGATAAGTACAGGTTTCCGATTTACAATATAGGAATTCTGAATTTTTCAGTTAAAATGAGAAAAGTGTAGTCTCTGAGGTCTATTTAGTCAGACACAGAATTAATCTTACTTCTCTACACCAAAAAATCCTATAGACAAAAGTTAAATAAGGAAGTCAGCAACCCCATGTTGTTACTAACCTACCTGACCAGCACAGTTGACAAAATACTGGCAGTCAATCTGTCCTTTATCTGTCTCCACGCCAGTGACTTGATCTTTTTTGACTATTACGTGAAGAACAGTTGTCCGGTCGTAGATCTGAACACCTGCTCCAAGGTAAAGAGAGTTGGTGCATCATCTGATGTTCCAAAATTAAGGCATTTGCAGCAGATTCTCAACCCATAAGAAATAGTGAAAAACCAAGGTCAATGCCCTAATTATTTAAAAAAAAAAAAAAAAAAGCCCTAGGAATCACATCCTTGAGGCTGCGTAAATGGGCCTTTCTCAAAATTGAAAATGGCAGGCAATTTAAAAAATGACTTTAGTACAGAATAATTAAATTTCAAAAATCATAAAAGAGGCAGAGGAAAGAAAGTTCAAATGGAGCATCTTAAATTCTAATCTACCCACATCCTAAATCAGTTCAACCAAAGTATATAACACCCTGGATGTTGAGAAGTCTTTCTCTCATTTATTTCAATACTGGGACACGATTTCAGCTATGGATTAAGTCCCCAAAGTGTGTTCTAACCTTGGAGCTTGTCAAGTTTTATGGGGAAAAAAAATCCCCTGAAGTCTGAAGAGCATTAATTAGTACTAAAAGCAGTTTCTTGGAACTTTAATAAGAAAACTGTGGACCTGAGGAAAAATACTTATGAACGAATATTATGGGAACCCCTCCACCAAAAACTTGTGAGATCCAGTGGTCAAAAACGGAAACTGAATACCCCAATGAGAATAATTTTTCCAAGTTAGTATCACTGCTTATTGTGAGACTTTTTTTTAGACAACCACTTCCTTCCTAATCTACCTAAAGAATGCCCTAAAAACCCTCTTACCATTTTGGGAGGCAGCACTTGCCAGGGCAAGAGCCACATCAGCAGAGGACACGACAGCATCCTCAGGGACATGCATGGCCCCCACCAGGTCGTGCACATTAAGGAGAGGGTGAAGTTCAGCCACTTTCTTGGGGGAGATGATCTCAGAAGGGATGCCCATAACACTGCCACAGAACACAAAGGGATAATGACACTGGCTGGCCCCTTGGCAGAGGTCAGTTTGACAGTAAAGTCAGGACAGGCTTCTGGCCTCATACATACTTCAGCCTTGAGTTGATGCGCTTCAGGGAGATCAGCCGGTCCTGAGTTTGGGCCAGAGAGATCGAGCCTGTCCTCACGTAACCTGTATGAAAAATCAGCCCAAACTGAGACAGACCAAGTCCAGTGTAGATTGGTGAGATGGAAAGTGCACTAAACTATAAGTCAGAAGACCTGTGAGGAGTCCTGAGGCTGCCACTTAATATCCCTGGGCAAGTAAATTAGCTCCCGAGATCCTAGTGAACTAAAAGTATATCACACCCACTAACCAAGGTTCCATTCTCTATCCAAACTTTCTCAGCTCAGAGTTTTGTGAGGATTAAATGAGATACTAATGTACATAAAAGCATTAAAAAAAAATAAAGATGTCATTATTAAAAAAATCTATTTGGGGTGTGAGGCGGGGTTGGGGAATGCTACCTGAATCCACCCCTACTCTTCACTCTTTCAGGCAATTTTATCTTTTCTCCTCCTAGTCTTGGCAGGAATGTAATCCTTGATGAAGGTCACTCACACTATCAGCCATCAGGGAATCAGGTCTCCCCTTTCTTGCCCCCAGTACAGCCAAACAGTGGGCACATGACCTTGGCTCAGGCAATCAGATCCTCCTGGAACATTGGGTTTTGTGCAAATAGTTCAATGTCTGGAGGTCACTTGTCTCTGGGGCAGCGTTTTGGCCAGAACGCTCCTGTTCCAGCTGAAGGACTGCCTGCTGTGGGGTCCCCACATCTTGTCCTCCATGCTTCCTTTCATTCCTGACCCACCAATTCCACAGGCCCAAGACCTTCCAACAAATTCCTTTCTGCCTGTTAGCCAGAGTCAATTTCTGTTGTTTGTAATCAACATTCCTGACACAACCATTATTATACTTCAGTCAATAACTGTTCTCCAAAAATGCAATGACTCTTAGCTCTTATAGAGAAAAAGCTGAATCAATTACGTCTTAAAAAAAGGAAGTAAAGCCAGAATAATTTAAATATTTTCTTAATTTCTCTTGAAATCCTCAAATAAATATGCTCTTCACTGACATGATATGGGTTGGAGAACTGGAATTTCAGAGCCTGGTTTTAAAAAATAGGTTACCAGATTATACTGTGATCTTGGATTGTGATTTGGAGGGCCAATTACACCCTGAATTTCACCTCAAGACAGACAAAAAGTTCAGCAGCTATTTTCTACTCCATACCAAAGATTACATATAGGAGAATGCCACTGTACCCGCGACTATATAATATGTCATGCTGTTCTATATTAAGGAGTCCCTGGGTGGTACAAACAGATAAGCACTTGACTACTAGCCGAAAGGTTGGCGGGACAGTTGCCTTGGAAGACAGGCCTGGCAATCTACTTCTGATAGGTCACAGCCTTGAAAACCCTATAGAGCACAGTTCTACTGTGACATACATGGGGTCTCCACAAGTTAGAACTGACTCGACAACAACTAACAACCACTATATTAAATCAATTTCCTCCAAAACAGAACTATATATCATAACAAATTCAACATATCACCCATTAACAAGATTAAAAACCTACTGTTTCTTCACAGGGGGCTTTTAAAGTTTGAACTAGAGCAATTCTGACACATAATTTGCTTCGTCAAAGGTTAATAGCCACAAAATAGAACTCTTATAAATCAAAAAATAAACAAAAGTAGACATACAATATTAAAAGGCACTTCAAAAAAGAAATATGAATGGCCAATAAATCTATGAAATGATGTTTAATTGAAAGAAATGTAAACCTGAATCTGATAATTTTTCTCCAGCTCTCAGATTAGCAAAAATTAAAATAATATTCAACACTGAGAAGACTGTAAAGAAAGAAGCACTCTCATACACGGCTGATGAGAGAGTACAGCCCTTATGCAGGATTTGGCAATATCTATCAGGGTTTAAAATATGCCTGCCTTTTGCCCAAACTATCCCTTTTCTAAGAATTTATCCTTTAGAAATAGCATGAAAAAATGAAGCTATACAGACAAAGATCTTAACTGAATCATTTATAATAAATAGTAAAAAAATTAAAATTACATGTTAGGCAATGGAGAAATGGATAGAGAAATTATGGTATGCACAGGCTATGGAACATTATTCTGCAGTTTTAAACAATGAAACAGACATACTTTTACTGGACTCTTATTAAAAAATGTTACTGTATTTAAAGAAACAAGAAATGAACATGTAACAGAGAAAAAAATTCCAGTTACAAAAAGCACATTATAAATTGCTAAATAAACAGTACTGACAAAAGTAACATAAAAGTTTGGTGAAAGATGAGAACTATGTGGGTTGAATGGTCTGGAACAGACACTTTATGAAGTGTTGATGGATCAGGATATTTAAGGATGGGAAGGATTTGGACAGCTTGAGAGAAGCTGGGAGGTAGGTATTTTCTAACTTGAAAACATAAGCCAAAGGATTGGGCCAGTTAGGAGAGAAGAAATCGTAAGGCGTCAGGTGAATTTCAGCTTTATATAAACCAGTGGTTCTCAATCCTGGCTGCACATGAGAATCAACTCCAAAGTTTTGAAAAACTACCCATTCCTGGGCCTCAGCCCCAGAGACTCTGATTCAGTTGTCTGGTGTCAGGCCTGGACACAGGTGATTTCAACCTGCAGTGGTCGTCAAGCCTGGCTACACATTAATTGAGAAGCTGCAAAAATTACCCATGCCCAAGGCCCTACCCCAGACTAATACACAGAGCCAGAATCTCTGAAGGTGGGGCCCCTGCAGCGGCACTTTTAAAAGTTCTCGGATGATTTTTTTGGGGTGGAGGGTGGTAACTTTTTGTTATAATTTCAAACTTAGAAAAAAATTGGAAGACTAAGACAAAGCACTCTGGATACCCCCTACCCAGATTCACCGATTGTTTGAATTTTTCCCTATTTGTTTATCACTCATATTCTCTCATTCTGTCTATTCACATCTACACACACGCACACATACACACACACGAACTATCTGAGAGGGAGCTGCAGACACTGTGCCTTTATTCCTAAATACTTTGGTGTGCATTTCCCAAGAACAAAAACATTTTCATACAGAATCACAGTATAATTATCAAAATCAGAAAGTTTAACACTTATATGATACTAGCTAATCCGCTAATCTAATCAATTGTCCTAATGGTGTCCTTTCTCTTTTTGTTTTCCCCTCGGCCTATGATCCAATCTAGAGCCAGGCACTGCATTTAGTTGTCATGTCTCTTTACCAACTGCTTAATTTTTCTTTTTCTTGACTTCGACATTTTTAAAGAGTACAGGCCAGGTATTCTGCAGAATCTGCATGTTGTTCATGTCTGACATTTCCTCACAATTAAATAGATTCAGGTTACGCATTTTTTGGCAGGAATACCCGAAAAGGGATGATGTTTCCTTTTCGATGATCATGACGATGGTTCTTCCCATTAGTAGTGACAGTAACTACTTGTTTAAGGTCATGTCTGACTGATTTCTCCACTGTAAAGTTACTAATTTCCCTTTGTAATTGATAGGCAATTTGTGGGGAGATACTTTTAGAGTATTTAAATGTCCTGTTTTCTCTTCAAAGTTTTACCCAGTGGTTATAGCATCCATTGGTGATTCTTGCCTGAAATCATAATTACTATGATGGAGGCCAAATGGTGATTTTCTAATTTCATCATCCCTTTACATTTATGTTGGCATTCCTCAGTCCCTTCTTCCTCATTTATTTTATCTTATCAGTCGACTCATAGATTCCTATTTTATACAATGGACTATAATCAATTGTTCTCATTTATTTTCTTCTCAAATTATCCCAGATTTGGCCAGTGAGAGCTTCTTCAAATGGCTGCTATGTCCTTTTGACATCGTCATCATTCTTGGAGCACATTTCCTTACTTTCTAGCACAACAAGATGATCCAGGCTCACTAACATGTACTCTTCCAGCCCAACAGGAATCAGCCATTTCTTCCAGGCCCTCTCACACACACACTCTCTTAGCAAAAACCATGATTTCATAATGATGCCTTCGATTTCAACCCAATGCCATAGGATTCATTCCAGTTATTCCCTCAAACTTTTGCCTGAAAAAGTAGATACTCCTTTTCCTGACTTGCTTGCTATCACCACCACCACTGCCTCACAAGCAACGAAGAGAAGTCAGGCCAAATAAAGGGTTCCAGACTGTGACCTAGAACTAAAGCTAAGCTGATTTACCTTGTAGAAAAGAAGCCTCTGACACTGAGTCCTCTGGAACCTAACCAGCTTAGTGATGCAGGACTCAGCAGAGCACTAGTAACTGAACTATAAAGGAAGGTCCTTTGGACCACAAGTGAGCAGCTCCATCTCTGGGCATATTATACGGACTCTCTTCTGACTCAGCCCCGGTCAACAACTGATCCAAGCAGCTTGTTGCTATCAAATTAAATCCAACTAAAAGAGACTGTTTCCTACCTGTCCTGCAGGTAGGAGGCTGTCTACACTGGTAAAAGCAGGAGACTGTGCCAGCAGGAACTACTTTTACAATATTGCACTTGAGAGCCCTTGCCTCTCAAAAGGGAGCCTCGCCAAGTTCAATGACATAATGGGGCTCACACAGAGGCCCAAACTAGTGCAAGGCAAGCAAGGTACCTAGGTTGCAAAATTTTTGCCTTAAAAGGTTGACTTGCCTCATCCTAGTCTGAAACAAAACAGTCTTTTCCTTCCCTACCTTTAGTTCCTCTCCTGGCATCCCCTCTCTCCATTTCCATGTCTATAAAATCTTAGTTACTAGACAGTTAGCCTCAGTTTACAATTTACAAATATGGTTGACAATAATAATTATGAATTCTGTGACATGGAAATGTGTTATAAGCCCTTATTTTATGATCAAAATTTAAAATAATTCAAATCTCACCTCCTCTAATTAAAAATTTGCTAGTGTCACAGAATTTCCAAGTTGGCTAGCCAAGTAAACTGTAAACTGCTTACATGATGACCACACAGCAGAGCCACTTTAGTTGGTAAACAGAAAGAGAAATCATCCTTTGTCAGGGTTAGTCCTGAACCATCTGTTATTTGAATTATGCAGAGTCTTCAAAAGAGAAACCTTTACATATGTAAGTGCCCTGCATTTCATCAATGGGCCTCACTACCCTCTCATTACAATTTGTGTGGCTTCATCACCCAAAAGTCTGGGCTCAACTCTGGGCTGTCAGCCCCACTCCAGAGACTTCTGGCTAATCCATTCCGTCACAATAAACTGACAGATGCCCTTTCTACCTTGTTATTGTATTGGATAATAGTGTAGATCAGTATTCCTATTCTTGGAACACTTTCTACTTTTTCCAGTACTACTTGGCTTATAATTCTCTGTGTTCTCTTCCCCCCTAATTACACAGACAAGGGGAAATCTATGTTTATACTTTATAGCCAGAAATATACTCAAAAGTCACTGGTGAAGTTCAGTGGGTCAAACTATGAATTCATTGTCAAGCAACTAAAATTAAGTTTTATTCTTTGTTTAGGAGTTAAGTATTGCCACTTAATATACTTAAATGAGGGAAATGTATAGGAAATGGCCCAGGAAAACTTTCACGTCATGATAAGAATGATAAGATCTGAAAAAGCTCTTGGATACCGATTGAACCCTCTCATTTTATAGATAGGGAAACTGATGCTCACTCAACAAGCTAAGTGACTTGCCCAAGGTAATACCCTAGCTACTGGCAGAGACTGGACCAAAATCCAAGTCTAAGTTATATCACCAGGCAAACTTGGGGTAGGACCAAATACCAAACCCGCTGCTTCTGAGTTGATTCCAACTCATAGTGACACTAGAGGACCAAATACAGTACTGAATAAAAGTTTGGGGGACAGGCAGATCAGTAAACGGCAGACTATGCTTACCTGTTTGGATCCCTGTCTCTTGCTCTAACTGATGACAGAGTTTGTTTGAATAGTCGGCCATCTTCTGCTCGATGGTCAAGTGTCTGGCAGTGCTCAGGATGCCAGCACAGAACCTTGTAGAGCCTGCAGCTAGCCTGCAGAATAGAGACAAAATGCTATTATGTAGAGTCACATATCTGTGAAATGCAACAAATACAAAGTTCTTCATTGTAGCATTGTTTGTAATACCGAAAAACTGACAATACCCTGAATGCCTATTAACACGGGACTAATTAAAAAATTTGGAGTTCATCTATACAATAAAATATGCAACATAAAGAATGAGAAAGCTCTTTAATGCACCAATATGGAACAATCATGCTGAAAAATGCAAGGTGAGGAACAATGTTTAGGGTATGCTACCATCTGTATACAAAGGGAAAAAATAAATGAAAACTCATACACACATATACATACCTATATACATGCATTTGCTTATGTATGCAGAGAACATATGTGGAACAATACACAAGGAACTTAACGCTGGTTGCCACACACACACTCACACAGAAACATATAGACATACACAGATACATTTATATATGATCCCTGCAAGTGCGGTGGTTTAGCACTCAGCTACTGAAACGTCGGTGGTTGAAATCCACCAGTTGCTCTGCAGGAGAAAGATGTGGCAGTCTGCTTCTGTAAATATTTACAGTCTTAGAAACCCTACGGGGAGTTCTACTCTGTCCTGTAGGGTGACTACATGTTGGAATCGACTCAACAGCAATGGGTTTTGGTATAGGAGATATCAATATTCATTATGCACTTTCCTTTATTGAAGAATTGGTAGAGTAAGGTGCTTTGGTGGAAGAATTACTGGGGCAAGGAAATAAAGGCACCTAGAGGCCATGTGGTGCGTGTGGTTCAGAGATTTTTTTTCCTGAGATGACAGTGATCTTGTGATAAGCTAGGCACAGAAAAGCTTTGGCGAGGGTGAACAATCTTTAGCAAAGTCGGTCCTGAGGGGCAAGAAGGTTATTTGATGAGAGTGTACAGTGGACCAGGTCAGGGAGGGGACAACGGAGGCCAGGAACGGTAACTGAGGGAATCTGAATAAATTGTGACCTTCGGTTAATGATGATCTATCAGTATCAGTTCATTAGTTATAACAAATGCACCATATTAATGTGCGATGTTAACAGTAGGTGAAACTGGGTGTGGGCCATGTGGGAATGCTGTACTATCTTTACAATTTTTTTTTTGTAAATCTAAAACTGTCCTAAAATAAAAAAGTTTTTTTAAATAAAAAAAGAAAATATACACAGAACTGAGCCTATCTGATTTTGGCTCGTGGAAGGAGCTCGAGTAATAAGGATTTACATTGCTGCCTGACTGACCTCCACAAAGAGGGAGCAAGATTAGAATGTGTTATGAACCTGAAACCAGGAGAGCCTTCTAAGATACTTGTTTTGTTAACACCTGCCACCTCTTTAGAGATTACAAAGCAGGAACATTATTAGGGATCATGAAGGAAAGTACGGGAGATGTCATCCTTCCGAGACTCTTCTCATGCTATGCAGCAACCTTTAGATGAGCTGTTGGTGGGACACTATTACTGAAGAAGAAGAAACAAGGGGATGATCTACAATTAGTGAGCATAGCCACAAGCCCTGTCCAGTTTGATCCTTACCTGCCCTGTTCCAAAAGGACAATATCCTTCCACCCCAGCTTGGAGAGGTGATAAGCCACGGAGGTGCCCATGATCCCACCGCCACAGATGACTACCTGCGCCTGGGCAGGCAGGGCAATAGAATGGGCCTCAGCAGCTGACGTGCTGCTTCTTGCTGAGGGCCAGTTCTGCCATCCTGGGCTGACTCTTTGCTGTCGGACAATTGACAGCAGCCGGTAAAACATCACGTCTGTCAGCAACTGGGAAGTGTGTTCTCATTCAGCTAGGAAGATCCCAAGAATTCAAACTAGAAAGAGAAAACCAGACATCTTTAATTCCATTTAGCTCAGTGCACAGGATTGATGAGAAAAAGATGTAACAACGCACAGTAATCATTCATTCAACAAATATTTGAGGGTATACTAAGATCTAGACACTCTGCTAGGTGTACAGATATAGCATGAGTAGGACTGAGTAGATCCCTGTCTTTATGCAACTTATATCTGAGTGTGTGTGTGTATGGGCGGGGTATAACCAATACACAAATAAAACAAGGAAACAAGGCTAATGTGATAGAGCAACTGGGGCATATTTTAAATAAGATAGTCAGGAAAGGCCTCTGAGGAGGCAACACTGGAAAAAAGTCTTGATGGATGACAAGGAACCAAGTCTGTGAGTGTTCAAGACAGAGGGGCAAGCATATGCAAAGTCCCTGAGATGAGAAAGGCCGTGATGAGTCCAAGACAGAAAGGAGACCAGTGTGTTCACAGCATAGCGAGCAAGGGGATGAGGAGCTAAGATGACGCTGGAGAGGCAGACAGAAACGAGGTAATCCATCACAAGGAGCTAGCTACAAAGCAGGGAAATGAAATGGTCTGACATATTTTTCAAAGATGAGTCTGGCTCCTTGTGGAGAGCAGATTGTCGAATGAGAGCAGAAGTGGAGAGATGAGTTGGGAAGCTACTGCAGTCGTCCAAGGGGGACAGCATGATGGCTCAGACAAGGAGGGCAGCAGAGAGACAGAAATGTCTAGATAGGAGGTAGAAATGACAGGACTTCCTTCCAAATTTAATGTTAAAGATGGGGAGAAAGAAGAAATAAAGAACTGGGTAGAAGGTGGTGCCACTTACCATAGTGTGAAAGACTAGGAACAGAGAGGGAGAGAAGGAAAGAGGAAGTGTGAAAGAGTGTGTGTGTGTATAGAATCAAACACTCCATTCTTAGACACAGAATGTGTGAGATACCCATTAGGAATCCAAGTGGAAACAGCAGGCAGCAGTTAAGTGGACACACCTGAAACTTGGGGAAGAGGTGTGGGAGATTAGCATATGTACAATATTTAAATCCCTTGCATTTAGAGAAAACAAGACTCTGAGGCTCCCTAGCATTGATAGATTGTGAAGAGAAAGAAGGGACTAGAGATCAGGACTGAACGCTGTGGCAGTCCAACAAAGAGCGCCCAGATAGAGAACTGGTTAAAAAGACAAAGGAGTGGCTACTGAGGCAGAAAGAAAACCCAGCAGAAGTGTGTTGCAGAAGCCAAGAGAGCAAAATGGTTAACTACAGAGGGTGCTGAGAGGTCAAGCAAGATGACCAAGTGTCTTCAGGGATCTGATAACACAGAAATCCTTGGTGACCCTAGAGAGAACATTTTCAGTGGTCGGGATAAAGAACAGAGTAGAGCAAATTGTAGAATAAACAAGAGACGAGGGAGCAGAGACAGGTCAATAACATTTTGCTCTGAGGGGAAGCAAAAAAATGGGACAGAAGTGAGAGACGAATGTGGAATGAAGCCAAGTGGTTTGTTTTTAAAGATGGGAAAAATCAGGAATATTTGACTGCTGGTGGGAATGATCCAGTACAAGAGCAAGAGACTGATGATAGAGGAGAAGGGAATAACCCAAAGAATGAGGTCCTTGGGAAGGTAAGAAGAGATGGGATCCAGAGCCTAGGTGAAGTATGGCATGCCTCCCATTTCAAAAGGGGGTGTGCTGGAGATTTTCAAGTATAGAAGAGAATTATTAGTCATGTTAGGCTTATCACTCACACACAGGAGATACGGAAGTCACACGATGTAACAAAGCACACATTTCTACGAGATAATAAACAAAACAAGTTAGAGAAGGAAAACAAGACTATAGGCCACGACCATCAGGGAAGCGGTAGTAGAGAAAGCAGGACTTACGCCACCGCTTCTCACGTCCTGGTAAACTCCGTCTCAAAATGTAAGCTCCTTTACACAGCGAGTCCCTTCTGTAATCTCATCTCCATGTGGCCAATTTCGCTCCCCTGACCCAATCGCTTCCTGCTTTAAGCCTTGCTCCAGAGACCTCACCATCAAGAAGCAGGGTCAGCATCCTCCTTCCTTCTGAATCATTACCACTTGGTCACGCTTGAAAAAGATTCTGTTCTTTTGCAGCTTAGGCTAGCAGGCCCCCCTTATCTACCTCCAGGCTACAAAGTGTTATTGAAGAAAACGAGAGGGCAGGTCTCTGTCTATATTCAGGTTCTGGGCCAGTAACACTGCTCCTCTCCTCCCTCATTATAGACAGCCTGCGTCCTCTCCTATCTCTTCTCATCCCTCACACTCCACCTACAAACTTACTTGCACTTGCAACCATTCCTTACTTCCTTCATCTGGTCAAAAGTTAACCCTCCACAAGCGCCCTGGGTCCCATTTCCTCCTTCCTCCTTTTGAACCTAGCTCCATCAATTGTTTTCTTTCTCATACTTTGAACTTTTCCCTCCCTTTGGCTCTTTCTAATCAGCATTTTAACACACGAGTCTCTCCCAAATGATTTAAGAAATAAAAGCTCTACAACTTTCCTCAAATAGCTTTTTTAATTTTAAAATTCTAAACTATAAAAATTACAGTCTTTACAAAAAACTCAAATATAGGAGGAAATTAAGATTTCCCATCACACAAAGATAACCAATACCCGTGTTAAACATATCTTTCCAGAATTTTACTTTTGCAGCAATGTGTTGCCCTGATGTCCACTTGTCTGCCACCACCATTGTCTTAAGTTCTCATCTCCTTATATCTTTGACTGCGGAGTCGGCCAGCAGGTTTTTCAAATAAAAATTTATTCTAAACAGATAGTTTACAACTTGCCTTTTTCACTTAATGATAAATATATTGAAAGAGTTGTTTATATTTTCTGCTTTTCACTTTTTCTCCATCCTACTCTTGCCTGAGCCAACAGCAATCGGGCTTCTGCCCCACCACCCACTGACATCACTCTAGCCAAGGACACTACATTGCTTGTTTCCAGGGACATTTTCCAGGCACCATCTCACTTGACTTCTTGGCAGCAGTTTAATAACCTTTGATAACTCCTTCCTACTTGACATTCTCATTCCTTGTTTGTTTGATTTTTTCCTAAATTTTATTTATTTTGTTGTTGTAAAACACACACCAACAGTTTCTACATGTACAATTTAATGACACTGATTACATTCTTGAAGTTGTGTAACCATTCTCACCCTCTTTTTGAGTTGTTCCTCCCTCATTAACACAAACCCACTGTCCCTTAAGGTTCCTATCTAATCTTTAAAGTTGCTGTTGTCAGTTTGATCCCATACAGACAGTTCTTAAAAGAGCATAATGCTTACGGCAGATTTTTTTAGTAGTTAAGCTATATTGTTCAGTTTTAAAATGACTGTAGGGGACATTTTTGGTTTAAGGTTTACAGATTATCTCAGGGCAATAGTTTCAGAGGTTCATCCACCTTCCATGGCTCCAGAAAGTCTAGAGTCCATGAGAATTTGAAATTCTGGTCTGCATTTTCCCCTTTGATCAGGATTCTCCTATGGAATCTTTGACCAAAATGTTCAGTAATGGTAACTGGGCACCATCTAGTTCTTCTGGTCTCATGGCAAAGGAGGCAGATGTTCATGGAGGCAATAAACTACACATTCCATATCCTCCTCCTATTCTAGACTCTGCTTCTTCTTCTGTTGCTCCAGAAACCAATTGTTGTGCCTTGGATGGCCGCTTGTAAGCTTTTAAGATGCCAGGCACTACGCAATGAACTAGGAGGTAGCTGAGAAGCACTTAAAGCGTTATTAGGCCAATTAATGGAATGTGCCATGAAACTATGACCTTAAACCTCCAATCGAAGGAACCAAATCCCATGAGGTGTTTGGCTGTACATAAGCAGCTTCAGCAGCTGCTGTTTTTTTTTTTTTTGGTTATTGTAAATATATCATACAACTTTTGCCAATTCAACTTTTTGCAGGTATACAACTTATTGATAGCAATTACAATAATCGGCTGTGTAACTCTACCCTTGTTTTTTGATTTTTGATTCCTACTTCCCTGGTCACCTCTTTGCTGACTTGTCTCTGGTCTCCTCTCCTCTGCCAATCTGTTATGTGTTGATGTCCCCCGGGGCTCTGTCTGAGGCCTGCTTCTCTTTTGTCCCATACACTCTCTCTGGGTGATTTCATTCTCTACCATGACTGATGGCCCAACCCACACCAATGCTGAGCTTCAGACCTGTATATCTAGCTACAGAATGGCCTAGCTACAGAATGGCCATCTCCACTTGAATTCCCATAGGTAAAACTGAGTACATCCAAAATGCAAACCCATCTTCTTCAATCCCCAAACGGCTCCACTTTCTGTGTCTTCCAGTGACACTGTCTACTAGAATACTGAGTGTTACCTTGGATTCCTCCCTTTCTCTCATCTTCCCATTCCAGTCAGTCATCAAAACCTAACAATTCCACATTCTAAATCCCTCTTAAATCCATCTGCTTTTCTCCATCTCCACTCCATTGCCTGTATCCAAGCCACCATCATTTCTCACTCAGGTTACCGCAGAAGCTTCCTGACAAGCCTACTGGCCTCTAATCTGCACAAGCATGTGCATGCATACACACCATTCTTTAAACAGGAGTCCAAGGGAGTCTTCTATATCGAGCATCTTATTTCAATCCCCTCTTAAAACCCTTCAATGACTTTCTGATGCTCTCAGGAAAAAGTCCAAACTCCTTATTAAGAAGTGCAAGGTCCTTCACAGTCTGGCTCATTTCTGAACTCTGGTCTCATTTCTCTTCTCTCCTTACCTCTCACACTCTAGTTAAGCCAGACTGAACTACTTGCAATTCCCCAGGCATGTCGGAAACGGACCCTCTTTCACCTCCAGGATTTAGGTATATTATTCTCTCTAACTGCCAGTTCCTGCCACTCCTCCCCCCAAGTAAGAGTAATTCCCTCATGTCTCAGCCTATTTGGCATCTTATCCAACCACCTTCCCCAACACTTCATGAGGTGACTCTCCTATGCTTTCCTACAATACCCTGTACTTCTCCCAGCACAAAACTGACCACACTACCTAACGGTCTGTCTACCAACGAGGGAGGCAACATAGCAACCCAGCTGGAAACATAGGCTTTGGAGACAGGCAGATCTGGGTTTGAAAATTGCCCCCACCTTCCATTAGCAATATGATCAAGCAAGTTACTCAATGTTTCAGGCTCCTCATCTGTAACATGGGCTAGAAATACCTACTTCATATGGTTGCTGTAAAGACTAAATGCAGGAAAAACATGGTAATTGGCACCTAAGAAGCACTCAATAAGCAGTAGTTATTATTCCCCTATTATAATGGAACTCTCTGAGAGCAGGCACTCATTATAACATGTTCACGATTTTCCTAGCATCCAGTGTAGGCACCTAGGAAATATGTGCTGGTGAATTAATGAGAACAGGAGATGGGGAAAAAAATCAATGATGACTCTGGCTAGGTCCCCAGATTTGACAGGATAGTTGAATACCTGAATTAAAAAAAAAAAAAAAAAAAAACCTAGTATTTTTACAGGTAGTTACAATGTGCCAAACACTGCTTTATGTATATAACCGATTTAAGCCTCACAACTTCATGAGGTTGATACTATCATTTCTGTTTTACAGATGAGGAAAATGAGGCACAGAGAAGTGGAGTGACTTGCCCAAGATCCTACAATACTAGTAAGTCACAGAGCCAGGATTCAAACCCTGCAGCATGGCACTAGAGTCTACCATTTAACACTACTCCATGCTACCTTTCAAATAAAGCCACATGAGTAAAGAAAGAGTAGCTGCAAGGACAGAACCATAAGCATATCACCAGTAGGAGAAAGGGAATTGTAAAGGGGGCAGAAGAAACCAGGGCTTCCAACTGGTTCTTCCGGGTTCAACCATGGTTGAGAAAGTGACACCGGAATAGACCTGAATTTTTTAAATTTGGATGAACCAGAATCATAACCAGAACAGGAAAAACTACAGGTTGAAGCCCTGCTAGAAACTTAATCTCCCTCTTAGAAAACAAGGGCAGCATACACATTGTACAGCAACCAAATCTCTTGCCCATTGGATTTTATCCATTTGTGCAGAGCTGGAAACAGTGGTGCCCTGCTCAAACACGGTAGCAGAGTGGGCCACTCTGAATGTGTGTCACTGTTCTCAGTCCTGGCAATAATCCAATCTCACTCATCAGGCTCCTGAAAGGGCTCACTACGCCTCTACCGAGTCTCCCATTCCAGGGCTTCCATCCATAATTTTTCCCATTATGGTTATGGTTCTGGATCACCTAAATTTAAAAAGTTCGGGTCTGTTTCAGTTTTGCTTCATTGGCCATAAATGCCACTTGAAGCCCTGGAAGAAAAAGGGTAACAGGTATGTTTCCAGGGGGAATAATAAACAATGTTAAAAGCCCAAGATGATAAGGACTAAGCAAAGGATTTTGATCTTGCGCTCATCTCGACCTTCAAAGAGTCAGTGAATTGGTGAGGTCGGAAGACAAGAAGGATTTAAAGCGGATGTAAACAACGATAAAGAAAGGAAAAGCACCAGTCTATTCAAGTACTTTTGGCAGCAAAATCAAAGCCAAACTGGATAACAAAGGAGGTAGAAATTGAAAATGTCAAGCAAATAAATAAAGCACATTACTTGGTTTAAAACACATGATATTTCAAAAAAGAAGTTCTAAAAAGAATTGTATTATTCTCTCTACGAAGAATAACTTCTGCTAAGCAATCTTAAGACTGGGCTGGTTCTGCTCAAATTTGCTTAAACCAACAACAGCAGGGTAACAAAAAACTGCCTCCCAATTATTCTGCTGTATGGTCACAGCACTGTGTTCAAGTGGGCTGCTGGTCACAAAAAAGACTGAGTATAGATGGATTCACACAACATTTCCCACACTTGCTTCAGCATAAGAACCACCTGGGGCCCTTGTTTTTAAAACACACACAAACAAACAAACCAAACAAATTCCCAACCTCCACCTCTGCGGACTCTGATTCCGCTGGTCTAGTGTGTTGTATTTTTTAACAAGTGCACCATGCGATCAGGCAAGTTTAAGAAACTGGTACAAATTCCCACCATCGGAAAAGTGTACACTTCGGCCCGACACCCTACTCCCCTTCCTCCGCCCCCACCCCCCATCACCAACCCGCGCATCCCGCTTACATGCATGGGCGAAACGGACTTGTAGATTCCTGATTCAAATTTTAGTATCATACAAGGGGGTCAAACATTAAGAAAACTCACTGCCCTGGCCTAGACTCTTCAAGGCAACTTCTGCCGAAGCTGCAGCAGTCTTACTAGTGGACAGCAGCATAGCGGACAGCTGTGAAAAAAACGCGGGAAAAAAAATTCCACCTGCAGAGGAGGATGACCTGGCTAGACCAAGCCTGAGTTGACAGGGCGCTGGAGGTGTGTGCAGGCTCGAGGGGAAGCCCGAAGCGAGGTCAGCCCGGTCGCCCTGGGAATGCAGGCTGCGCTGTCGGCGCCTGGAAGAGTACGCTCGCAGGCCCAGGGACAGCCGGGCACGGGTCCCCGAGACCCGGACAACACAGCCATAGAGAGTGCCCCCACGCCTGAAGCGAACAGGGCGGAACCGTCTCGACCCGGAAGAGCCGACTCCTGGCGCCTGAATGCGCCTTCCCGAAACTACTCGGCCGAACCAAAGTAAGGCGGGTGGCTGCCGGGAGCACCCCTGGAGTCCTGGGGCGTTAAGGCCCGCGCGAACGGGAGGCTAGAGCGGCCCTGCAGCTGTCTCCTTACCTCACGGCCGTCCCCGCCAAGGGCTCCGCGCTCAGCAACACCCCGGCGGAGGAGAGGCAGCAACAACTGCGGTTCCTGGAGGTCGGAAGTCGGGGGGACAAGGATGGTAACCGGGGGCGGGGCGGAGGGAATAAAAAGTTCCGGGGAAGAGGGAGTCCCCGACCTTCCGCGCTTTACGGCTCCCAGCAAGGCTACGGCCAGCGCGTGACCGCAATCGTGCGCGAGCGCGGCGTTACGTTACCGCGGCGACACGCCCCCGGCATGTGGACTTGTTTGGGTCTCGCGAGGCACCACCAGGAGGACTTTTTTGTCCCCCGCCAAGATGGAGGCGAGCTGGAGGCCCTGTTTCTCAAAGCCGTTTTATAGAACTCGGGCCTCGGACCAGCGTTGATTTCTGCAGATGGACGTCGTAGGTGGGTGGCAGGCCCTGCTGGAGCGTTGGGAGCATGGGGTTCTCTTTACCTTCGAGGCTTGTTGCCTGGCCCTTCCCCCAATTGAGTCCGCAGCCCATAGTCGCATTCCAGTCCAGGACGTAATGAAAGGCCTCTAGGACCGGCAGTTGTGCTGTTCTTGGAAGTCGTTCTGGGCCTTCCTGGGCGAGGCTGTAGCAAGGGGATCGGAAATCCGGTCTGCAGGCCTGGCTCGACCTCGGAGGCAGGAATAACGGATATCGGTTCCCGGCCTGATTTTACTCCTCTGCTAGGAAGGATGCGAGCGGCTCCTGCACCTTCCCAGCTTTTCTTGGCCCAGAGGAAGAGAAGTCGTTCTCTCGAGCCTCTGAGAAGTCTTCCGCCCACCCCTCTCTGTTACATCACCCTGATAGAACTCACCAGTATCTGAAGTCTGTAGATGATCTAAGTGTTCGTTGCGAGCCTTCAGACGACAGAATCTTAGTCTTATTCACAGCTGTGTTCTCAGCCCTTAGAACAGTGCCTCATCCTGTAAATATTTCTTGAATGGACCGCCGCCACTGCATTTGGGACTGCTCTCTCCAGTCTCGTTCTTTGGGTTCAGGCCCATCTCACCACACAAGCCTACCAGCTAATCTTGTGTTTTATCGATGGCTGACTGTGGCTAGGCACTGGGCTGAATGATGGTCTCCATCAGTGCAAAAGAAAGGGGGCTTCTGCCCTCAGGGAGTGGTGATAAAGTGGCAGGGATCCCTGTGTCAGCATGCCAGCCCAAAGCCTGCATAGGGTATACCCCACTCACAAGATGGCCCAGGAGAGGTCTGGCTACCAGAGGATAAAAGTCTGCTTCTTGCTGTTCTGATACATGAAAGTTCAAGGCATCCTAGGGTCCTGTGTTAGATACTTTAATATTCTAGCTAAGGGCCTAAAGTTTGGGGTCATCTCTCCCCCGCACCCCATCCCCACCCCATAAAAAAAAGACTAACAGATCTGAAGCATAACCTTGAGGAAGCTTTTCCTGATGCCCAGATGTGGCAATTTAGGGAGAAAAACTTCCTGTTTTCTAAATAAGTGATCTGGTCCCCATACTCTTCTTAGTAAAGATTAAGATTGTCCATTTGACCTCACCCAAGATGTACATTCTCTTCTACTAGCCAGGCTGTGCTTTCCTCTTCCAGGCAGGCTTCTGGCATCTTCAGCTGCAGCTGCCTAGCCAGTCAGGAGCTAAGAGGAGCAACAGCCCCTTGGGGTGCAGCCCCAGCCTCCTGCAACCTCCAGCCCCAGAGCACTGGCTGAGCCGGAGACAGGGTCCAGAGGCTCTACAGGGTGAGGTGCCCCCACAGAGGAGGAGCCCTGATTCAAAGGAGCCAGCCTTGGACAGCTGTGGTCCCCTGCCTGATCATCGAACCTAATGAGGGTCAGGCCTCAGGGCTGTTGACTCGGGTAGGACCTGCTTAATGTTTTTCTCATAGCTTAGCTATTGATTTTGGGACTAATTTTTAGACTTTAACTTTTATTTTTATCAAAGAAGTATAGGCACTAGTTTTAAGTCAAGTAATACTACAAAGTTTATAATAAACAGTAGTTCCCTGTGTGATTCTCAGTCTTCAGAGCTAATCACTCTTACAGCTGTTTTGTTTGGTAATTAACTCATTCTTTAATTTATACTTATACTGCTACTTGGTTTTTAAGTTTCACATATTCTCTGCTGACTTGGCAGATGGTTATCCCCTGGCCCCCCGGCTACCCATCCTTTCACTTGGTTTTTTCTCCTTTTTTGGGTTAAATCAATATTTATTGTTTTAAACCTATGAATATTATTCTCAGCTAAGCCATGTCATGTACAATAATTACATTTCCCAACATTTTATTATAAAAAGTTTCAAACATACAGCAAAATTGAAAGAATTTTCTAATGAATACTCATATACCAAGCACCTAGATTCCACTATTAATCTTTTCCTTAGCTTAGTTAAGATATGATGATCTTCCTATATCCATTATATCCATCTTATTTTTTGATGCATTTCAGAGTAAATTGCAAGCATCAGGATACTTCCCCCAAATACTGTTTTTGAAATAGTTTTGGTATCAGGATAATGTTGTATTAATAAAAATGAGTTGAGAAGTGTTTCCTCCTCTTCTGATTTTTGAAGTTTTATGTAGAATTGGTATCATTTCTTCTTTAAATGTTTCTTAAAATTTGCTAGTGAAGCCATCTGGGCCTGGAGTTTTGTGTTTTCTTTTGGATTTTACAGGAAGGTTTTTAACTACATTTCTTTTTCTTTAATAGCTATAAGACTGTTCACATTATCTATTTCTTGAGGATTGAGCTTTGTTGTATCTTTCGAGGAATTGGTCTGTTTCATCAAAATCATTGAATTTGTAACATTAAGTTGTTCATAATACGCTCTTATTGTCTTTTTAATGTCTGTACGATCTGTGGGGATAACCCTTCCTTTTTTTCCTGATGTTGATGATTTGTGTTTTGTCTTTTTTTTGGTTGATCAGTGTAGCTAGGGGTTTTCCAGGTTTGTTGATCTTTTCAAAGAATCAGCTTTTGGCCTGAGAATATAATTGTTATTTGTGGGAGGATTAGTTTGTTAGTAGCTTTCCCCGCATATAATGGAACTAGACATTCCACTGCTCAAATACTTCAGCTTTCCTATCATTAACTTGAATTCAGTATTTGTTTATAGGTTTTTTTTTTTTTTTGTAAAGTTTACCTATTATGAAAAGCACAGATCTTCAGTACATCATTTCCATTTTTATACAAAAATTTTTGGCAACACTTCTCTTAAAATTAGCATGTTTAAAAATGAAAACTTTTTTTCTCTCCTTCCCCTGGGGGCTTGGTTTTAAGCTCTCTAACTTGAAGCCACTCCAGCTCTATCTGCTGATTGATCAGTTATAACAGCACTATTCTGCTGTGGGTTTCCTTTTTCACACCTGACATCAGTCACTTCTCAGAATATTCTTTTCCTTTCAAAGTATAATTTAATCTGTTTCACTGTTGCTTTTGTGAACACCTTAGGACACTGACATGTGCTGATGTTCTGTAATTGAGTAAAATTTGTTTTGCCTCTGCTTTGAAGATGCCTGCTCCCACCAGATGATCTGATGCCCCATATTGAGAAGCTCCTAACTCGGAGCTGTGGAGTCCCTGGGTGGTACAAATGGTCAATACACTTTACTGATTAATGCACTTTACCATTAACTGAAAGGTTGGAGGTTTGAGTCCACCCAGCGATGCCTTGGAAGAAAGGCTTGGCATCTATTTCTGAAAAATCAGCCATTGAAAACCCTGTGGAGCAGAGTTCTACTTTGACAAACATGATGTCTCTGTGAGTTGAAGTTGACTTGATGGCAACTGTTTTTTTTTTAATCTCAGAGCTTTTGGGAAATTGTTTCTTTGTTTCCTGTGTCTCTTACCATGCGTTGCTAAGTGACTAGACCTAACCTTTTCACAAAGGCAGAAATACAGCTGTAATGCTCTCCTTTCCCTCTACCACCTCATTAGTACACAGCAGATCCTTGAGTTGACTCTTCAAACTCGCTAAATCCCATGTCATTCTGTCCATTGGTCAGTTTATGCCTGGTGACTTGTTCTTCAGTTAGGAGGCTTGATATATGTGTGTGTTTTCTTTCTTATAAGAGGCAACTATAAGTGAGTGAAAAGAAATTCTAACTGAATAAAAGAAAACTGACTACTTTCTAGGAAGCCGCTGATGAGAGAGCTCCAAACTGGCAGATATTTTGGCAACCTGTAAGGAGCAACTAGGAGACAGTTACTGTTGGAGGCTCTTTAAAGTTCAAACAAAGCTGGGATTCATCTACAATTTGTTTTTACAGTTTCACTTTTTCTCTATGACAGAGTGAAAGCAACAGAAAACACTCTACAATTAGCTTGAGGAGCATTCTCTTTGCTTCTTGGAAAGAATGAATTCATAAGCTTGTGCCTAGAGAATGCCACATCATGTCAGGCTTCCTGGGGAAGCAGTTTGCTTTTGCTCTGACTGGGACTCACCACTTTCCCTTATAAGAACAGCGATTGAGTTGGTGGCCTCTGTTAAGTAACAGAAATGCTACAAACATGTTTTAAAAATTAAGTGCCAGAAACTTGTATGTGAACGTTCATAGCAGCATTATTCATAATAGCCCCAAATGAAATAACCCAAATGCTCTTTAACTGATGAATGAATAAATAAAATGTAGTATATGCGCGTTGTTGTTGTTAGGTGCCATTGAGTTGGTTCCGACCTATAGTGACCCTATGTACAACAGAACGAAACACTGCCTGGTCCTGCACCATCCTCACTATCATTGTTATGTTTGAGCCCATTGTTGTAGCCACTGTGCCAGTCTGTCTTGTTGAGGGTCTTCCTGTTTTTCGCTGACCCTCTACTTTACTAAGCATGATGTCCTTCTTCAGGAACTAATCCGTCCTGATTACAAGTCCAAAGTACGTGAGATGAAGTCTCGTCATCCTTGCTTCCAAGGAACACACTCTGGCTTTATTTCTTCCAAGACACATTTGTTTGTTCTTCTAGCAGTCCCTGATATATTCAGTATTCTTCACCAACACCATAATTCTGAGGCATCAATTCTTCAGTCTTCCTTATTCATTGTCCAGCTTTCTTACGCATATGAGGTGATTGAAAATACCATGGCTTAGGTCAGGTGCACCTTAGTCCTCAAAGTGACATCTTTGCTTTTGAACACTTTAAAGAGGTCTTTACAGTAGATTTGTCTGGTGCAATATGTGTTTTGATTTCTTGACTGTTGTTTCCATGGATGTTGATTGTGGATCCAAGTAAAATGAAATCCTTGACAACTTCAATCTTTCCTCCATTTATCATGTTGCTTATTGGACCACTTGTGAGGATTTTTGTTTTCTTTATGTTGAGATGTAATTTATACTGAAGGCTGTAGTCTTTGATCTTCATCAGTAAGTGCTTCAAGTCCTCTTTGCTTTTAGCGAGCAAGGTTGTGTCATCTGCATAACACAGGTTGTTAATGAGTTTTTCTCCAATCCTTATGCTGTGTCTTCTTCATGTAGTCCAGCTTCTTGGATTATTTGTTCAGGGTACAGATTGAATAAGTATGGTGAAAGGATACAACCCTGACATGCACCTTTTCTGATTTTAAACTACGCAGTATCCCTTTGTTCTGTTCAAACAACTGCCTCTTGGTCTATGTACAGGTTCCTCGTGAGCACAATTAAGTGTTCTGGAATTCTCATTCCTAACAGTGCTATGCACAATTTGTTATGATCCACACAGTCGAATGCCTTTGCATAGTCAATAAAATATAGGTAAACATCTTTCTGGTATTCTCTGCTTTCAGCCAAGATTCATCTGACATCAGCAATGATATCCCTTGTTCCACATCCTCTTCTGAATCTGGCTTGAATGTTTGGCAGTTCCCTGTTGATGTAGTGCTGCAACCGTTTTTGAGCTACCTTCAGCAAAATTTTACTTGCGTGTGATATTAATGATATTGTTCGATAATTCCCACAGAGCATGGAATATTATTTGGCAATTAAAAGGGATAAAGTTCTGACACATGCTACCACATGGACAAACCTTGAAAACTTCATGATAAGTCAAAGAAGCCAGTCACAAAAGACCACATACTGTATGATTCCACTTACATGAAATGTCCAGAATAGGCAAATCTGGAGACAATATGTGGATTAGCGGTTGCCAGGGGCTACGGAGGGTGGGTGGTTGGGAAGAAATGGGAGTGACTGTTAATGGGTACAGGGTTTCTTTTCGGGATGATGAAGATGTTCTAAAATTGATATGGTGATGGATGCACAACTCTTTTAACATACTGAGTACTATTGGATTGTACACTTTAAGTGGATGAATTGTATGTAAATCATATCTCAATAAAGCTGTTAAAATGATTAGGTATCAGTCTCTGATGCCACATGGCAGGTGAATTGTGTTCTGTAGGCATCAGTCACCATCTTTTTAAAATTTTTACTTATCTTTTTTGTATTGTTTTATTTTGTATTATTGTTGCAAAAAGAGGTGCCATCTTTATGGCAAGTGCCTGGGGTCTGTCTGCAATCTTCCTTACCATGGACTCAGTGGGAGTAGGAGGGCTTTGTTATGGGATAATCTTTGGTTCCCTGCTCTGTCTTTGCTCCAACCTCTGCTCTTGAGCAGGGACATTCATAGGCACTAGAGGCAGTGTTTTTGCTGTTGTTTTCTAATTTCTTGCAAGGGAGTGAGTGCTCGGTGAGATCTTCAGGGGAACCTGGAGAGCCTGTGCTACTGATGACTTGAGGTGTGTCCTTCAGATAGGCCACCTCCCCTGACCCTCAGCTTTGTCCAGGGTGTGGGGAGACCCCATAGAGCAAATGCGGGAGGAATAGGGTGACCAGGGATACCTAGCTGGAAGATTTCCAGAGGAGACAGCCCCATCTTCAGAAGTCTTAGGAGGGTTGCCCATGGGCCGGCTTCTCAGTGGGAAGCTGATCTCGAGAAGCCCTTCACATCAGCCCAACCACCAAAGCGTTGCTTAATCAGGAACAAGACAGTGAGCGCAGGGAAAGGCCCTGGAGTCCAGTATATCTAGGTTCTAATCCCCGCTCTGGCTCTTGCCAGCTGTTTGATCCTGAGCAACTTATTCTACTCTTTGATACTCAGCTTCCTCATCTATAAAATTGGATAAAAGTACTGCATATTTAAAATTTTTATTAATAATTTGGATTTATTAAATTAAAATTTATTAAATTTGAATTTAACTTAAGATGCAAAAATTCAAATTCAAGATCCAGAAATTATATGAAAAATCATCCTCCCACTCTGTTACTCTTTTCTGAGTATTGATTACCAGCTACATCACAGGGTGAAGTGTATTAGTGGTAATAGTTAACTGTGTATTGGGGACTCACTTTGTGCCAATATGGCACCTATAACATGACTGCATTTATCCCTGCTTGGTGGACAGTGTTTCCCCTGTTCTGGGGACCAGGAAGCAGGCTCAGAGGAATGGAACATTTTGCCTGGCAATACATGACCTGTAAGGAGAGAAGCCAAGATTTAACAACCCAAATGTTTCCTTGTTTGTAAATACCTTATAACAAGTAGATAGTCACTCCTTTCCACCTCCCTGTACACCTGATGCCTTTTCATCTAGAGCTCTGCAGATGAGCTCCCTAGGGGGAATGAGGAGGTTAGTTTATATCGATACTGGTATCAGTCGACACTGTAGTGGAAATAACAGTAACGGGTGGCAGATTAAGTCTTCCAAGTTCTCTACATCTCATTTAAGCCTCATAACCACCCTCTGAAGTAGGTGCTACTATTCCCATTTCACACATGATAAAACTGAGGCTCAGAGAGGTTAAAGAACAGGGCCAAATTCTTAGTTTAGAAAATAAGTAGTAGAGACAGGATTCAAAGCCAGGTCCAGTGGCAGAGCCTAAGTTCTGAAACACTGTATTCGGCTCCCCTGTGGAAGTGGGTAAGAGAAGGCAAGAGGGTTAGAGGCCGGCAAAAGAAGCTAATAGACTGGGAGAATGTGGTGGGACTGAGGAAGGGAGGTTACCCTGAGACCTGAGAGGCTAAAAAGTGACAGCTAGGAGCAGGGTTCTGGGGCTACAAGTGCAGAAATGAAAGAGATGATCTCTGTCTTCAAGGAGCTGAGGGTTTATTGAGAAGACAAATACAAACTACACGTGGGTTAACAGAACTTTTTGTTGTTAGTTGCTGCTGAGTCATCTCTGACTCCTGGCAACCCCGTGTACAACAGAACAAAAGGTGCCCAGTCCTGTGCCATCCCAACCACCTGTATGTTTGATTCCATTGTTGCAGCTATTGTGTAGTGCCTTCCAACCTAGGGGGCTCATCTTCCAGCACTATATCAGATAATATTCGGTTGCAATCCATAGGGTTTTCATTGGCTAATTTTCAGAAGTTGATCTCCAGAACTCTCTTCCTAGGCTGTCTCAGTTTTGAAGCTCCGCTGAAACCTGTCTACCATGGGTGACTGCTGGTATTAGAAATACTGGTGATGTAGCTTCACAACAACATGCAAGCCACTATAGTACAACAAACTGACAGATGAGTGATGGTAACAGAACTACACAGTAGTAATAATAGTATCATAGCCATCAGAGACTTATTGTTATCTATTGCTGTGTTTTAAATACAGTGGTTTAAAACAACAATATTTTGCTCACAATTCCTTAGTTTGGACAGGGCTTGGTGCTCCATGTCACATCAGCTGGGGTGGCTTGAAGGCTGCGGGTTGGGACCACCTGAAGGCTTGCTCACTTACATGTCAGTCAGCTGATGCTGACATGTGGGCCTCCCCTGTGGCTGCTTGGCTTTCTCAAAGCAGGTGACTGGATTATAAGAGTTAGCATCGTAAGTGAACAAGGAGGAAGTGCATGTGATTGTGACCTAGCCATGGAAATCACAGGTGGAGGCAGTCACAAAGAGCTGCCCAGGTTTAAGGGGAAGGACGTAGACCCCACAACTTGATGGCAGGAGTGGCAACGTTACATTGAAAGAAGAGCATGTGGCATCTGAAATAGGATTTGTATCCAGAATATATAAAGAACTCTCAGGATGCCCTTTATCACCACTCTTATTCAACATTGTGCTGGAGGTCCTAGTCAGAGCGGTTAGGCAAGAAAAAGAAATAAAGGGCATCCAAACTGGTAAGGAAGAGGTAAAAGTATCCCTATTTGCAGATGATGTGATCTTATACACAGCAAACCCCAAAGAATCCACAAGAAAACTACTGGAACTAATAGAAGATTTCAGCAAAGTATCAGGATACAAGATAAACATACAAAAATCAGTTGGATTCCTCTACACCAACGAAGAGAACTTCGAAGAGGAAATCACCAAATCAATACCATTTACAGTAGCCCCCAAGAAGATAAAATACTTAGGAATAAATCTAACTAGAGACATAAAAGACCTATACAGTGAAAACTGCAAGACACTACAACAAGAAACCAAAAGAGACCTGCATAAGCAGAAAAACATACCTTACTCATGGATAGGAAGACTCGACATTGTGAAAATGTCAGTTCTACCCAAAGCTATTGACACATACAATGCAATCCTGATACAAATTCCAATGACATTTTTTAATGAGATGGAGAAACAAATCACCAACTTCATATGGAAGGGGAAGAGGCCTCAGGTAAGTAAAGGATTACTGAAGAACGACAAAGTGGGAGGCCTCACGCTACCTGATTTTAGAACCTATTATACCACCACGGTAGTCAAAACAACCTGGTACTGGTAAAACAACAGATACGTAGAGCAATGGAACAGAATTGAGAATCCACCTATGAGCAGCTGATATCTGACAAAGGCCCAAAGTCTGTTAAATGGGGAAGAGACAGTCTCTTTAACAAATGGTGCTGGCATAACTGGATATCCATCCATAAAAAACTGAAACAAGACCCATACCTCACGCCGTGTACAAAAACTAACTCAGAATGGATCAAAGACCTAAATATAAAATCTAAAACGATAAAGATCATGGAAGAAAACAATAAGGACAACACTAGGAGCCCTAATACATGGCATAAACAGAATACAAAACATAACTAACAGTGCACAAACACCAGAAGAGAAACTAGGTAACTGGGAGCTCCTAAAAATCAAACACCTAATGCTCATCAAGAAACTTCACCAAAAGAGTAAAAAGATAACCTACAGACTGGGAAAAAAATTTTGGTTATGACAGATCCAGTAAGGGTCTAATCTCTAAAATCTACAAGATACTGCAACACCTCAACAACAAAAAGACAAATAACCCAATTAAAAAATGGGCAAAGAATATGAACAGGCACTTCACCAAAGAAGACATTCAGGCGGCTAACAGGTATATGAGAAAATGCTCACGATCATTAGCCATTAGAGAAATGCAAATCAAAACTACAATGAGATACCATCGCACCCCAACAACACTAGCATTAATCCAAAAACCACAAAATAATAAATGTTGGATAGGTTGTGGAGAGACTGGAACACTTACACACTGTTGGTGGGAATGTAAAATGGTACAACCACTTTGGAAATCGATTTGGTGCTTCCTTAAAAGCTAGAAATAGAAGTACCATAGGATCCAGCAATCCCACTCCTTGGAATATATCCTAGAGAAATAAGAGCTGTCACACAAATAGATATATGCACACCCGTGTTCATTGCAGCACTGTTCACAATAGCAAAAAGATGGAAACAACCTACGTGCCCATCAACGGACGAATGAATAAACAAATTATGGTATGTTCACACAATGAAATACTACACAATGATAAAGAAAAATGATGAATCCACAAAACATATCACAACATGGATAAATCTCACTAACTAGATAGTAGACAAGAATCATCTTAGGTGAAGGGAAGGACAACACACAATACAGGGGAAGTCAGCACAACTGGACTAAACCAAAAGCTAAAAAGTTTCCTGAACATAACCACTTTGAGGGACAGAGTAGCAGGGGCAGGGTCTGGGGACCATGGTTTCGGGGGACATCTAGGTCAGGTGGCATAACAGTTTATTAAGAAAATGTTCTGCATCCCAGTTTGGTGAGTGGTGTCTGGGGTCTTAAAAGGTAGTGAGCGGCCATCTAAGATGTATCAAGTGGTCCCAACCCACCTGGAGCAAAAGAGAAGGAAGAATACCAAAGACACAAGGAAAATATTAGCCCAAGAGACAGAAAGGGCCACATAAACCAGAAACTCCATCAGCCTGAGACCAGAAGAACTGGATGGTGCCTGGCTACCACCAGTGACTGCCCTGACAGGAAACACAACAGAGAGCCCTTGACAGAGCAGGAGAAGAGTTGGGGGGCAGAACTCAACTTCATGTAAAAAGACCAGACTTAATGGTCTGACTGAGACTAGAGGAACCCCAGAAGACATGGCCCCTGACTCTCTGTTAACCCAGAACTAAAACCATTCCCGAAGCCAACCCTTCAGACAGATTAGACTGGACTATAAAACATAAAGCGATACTCATGAAGAGTATGCTTCTTACTTCAAGTAGATACAGGAGACTGAGCAGCTCCTGTCTGGAGGCGAGATGAAAAGGCAGAAAGGGATAGGAGCTGGTTGAATGGACACTGGAAATCCGGCGTCAAAAGGGGGTGTGTGCTGTTACATTGTAGGGATAGCAACTAGGGTCACATAACAGTATATGTATAAATTTTTGTATGAGAAACTAACTTGAGCTGTAAACTTTCACGTAAAGCACAATAGAGAATGAAATAAACTCTCAAAGCTCAATAATAAGAAATAGCCCAATAAATGAGCAGAGATTTGAGCAGACACTTCACTAAAGAAAATATATGGATGGCAGATAAGCATATGAAGAGATACTTAACATCATTAGTAATTAAGGAATGCAAATTAAAACTACTGTAAGATACTACTACACACCTATCAGAATGTCTAAAGTGAAAAAGACTGAACATACCAAGTGTTGTTGAGGATGCTGTTACACAACCACTGTGGAAGATGGCTTGACAGTTCCTTAGGAAATTAAACATACCTTTACCATCTGACCCAGCCATACAACTCCTAGGTATTTACCCAAGAGAAATCAAAGCATATGTGTATGTACAGACCTGCCCATGAACGTTTGTAGCAGCTTTATCTGAACCATTCAAAAATAAGAAACAAATGTCCATCAACAGATGAATGGATAAACAAATTATGGTGTATTGGTACAATGGACTACAACTCCGTAATAAAAAGGAATGGATTATTGATTATATACAACAACCTGAATGACTCAAAATTATAATGCTAAGTGGAAGAAGCCAGAAAAAAAAAGTATAAATGGTATTATGCAATTTATATAAAAGTCTAGAGAATGCAAAGTAATCTGTAGTGACAGAAAGCAAACCAGTGCTTGCCTGGGGATGGGGTGGGGTGGGGTGATAGGGAGGGATCACAAAGGGACATGAGAAAACTTGGGGATGATGGATATGTTCAGTATTTTAATTGTTGTGATGGTTTTATAGCTATATGCATGTGTCATCATTTATCAATTTATACACTTTTTTGTGTGTGTTTTAATTATACCTCAACTTAAAAAATATCAAATACTAGGGTGGAAAAAAAAGAAGAGTATGTGGGATGGGATCTAGTGCAGCAGCAATCTTGGAAAATACAACCCATCCCTTTCACCAAATATTTGTAGGCCCATGTGTGTTTGCAGCCCTTTCATGGAGTCCACGCAGTGACCTCGGGAAGATGAGGAGGTGGTCGATTATTATTACTATTTCAGTTATTATCATTGAGCCGTGAAGACTTGGTCCCTGGGAGGGGAAGAGTGTTTTCAAGGCTCATTGGACCAGGACCTCAGGGCTTTTCTCCCAGTGGGAGCTGCCCACTTCTTGGGGCCTATCAGGAAGCAGAGGTGTGCCCCTTAGAGAACAAAATGGAGAGGCTGTGCTTTTGAACTGAGAAGCAGGGAGGGGCCAGCAGAGGGGCTCCAGTCCCTCCTACTGCTTGGGCAGGGTTAGCAGCCCCCTCCCTCTTTTTCTGCCTATATGTGTCCCTTTTGACAGACAACTGCCGAGCATCCATTTCTCTGTTCCTTTGGAAATAGCAATCTAGCTTTCCTCTGGGTACCACCATGTTGCCTCTCAAAGTCCATAAAGACCAGCTGATACTGTCCTGCCTCCTCCCTAGCAGCTAGAGGGGCACCAATGATTAGGCGTAGCCAATCACTGACCACAGTGGTTGGTTTGGGCAAACACATGATCCAGGTGAGTTCAGTGAACATCAGCCTTGGATCTTTCCTCTAACAGGAAAGACATCTTTCCTTTCTGCTGAGCTGGCTAAGTTGGTAGACGTGAGCCTTAAGGGCCTGGTGGACATCTTGCCACCGGATGTGGAGAGCCTGCCTGAGAATGAAACAGGAAAGCAGAGCAGAGAAGGAAAGGGGTGTATTTCTGATAGCACTGTTGAAGCACTTGGATCCAGCCATGCCTAAAGCTAGATCTTCAGCACTTTTCAGGATCAGCAAATTCCCTCCTTTACTTAAGCCAGCTGCACTTGAGTTTCTGTTTTTTGCAACTGAAGTAGTCCTCTGCATTTCACCCCAGCACTCATATGTCCCCCAGACAGACTAGGGGCTTTCCAAGAGACCCGTATATTGGGGTTGGCCCACAAATACACTGCGCCTGTGCCTGCCCCTCTCCCCCCATCTAGGAAGGAAGCTGACACCAAGCCCCGGATCCTGGGCCACAGAGAGGTCTCTGTTTGAGAAGTGGTGTACCTTTTGTCCTGGGGCTAAATGGAGATGGTCCCCCAACCAAGGCTTCTAAGAGGAGCCACAGCGTCCAAGCTTGACTGGGCCCTGCTGCTGCTCTCTGCCTCAGGTGAGGTCCTACCTTCTCCCTCCTCCAGATCTGGGCCTTTCTCTTTTTATTAATAGGGGTGTGTGTGTGTGTTGGGGGGCGGGGGTGCCCAGTAGACAAATTCTGGTTTTGGAGTCCATGGAAAAGGGGCCTCTTAGGCTGGGGACAGTACTTGGCAGATCAGAGGCCATGGGCTCCAGAGCAGTGGGTGCACACCTATGAAAACCATAGGGCCTAAGTGGTGGCAGGGCACTGGAAGGGGAGAGATCTGCTGGGGACAGCATCATTTGCCAGGGCCCTTGGGCTGGACCTGGATGGACAGGGAGGGCTTGGAAAGGGAAACTGAGGGATAGGAGGAACCACACAGGCAGAGAGGCAGTAACTTGGAAAGGGTGGTGGTGAATCACCTGTGTAATGCTGTCCAGTGAAGCTTAGAAATAGTAGAAATGAAACATTAGCAGTCACTATGAGCTAGGCATTATCTCATGTAATCCTATAGTAATTCTGTGAATGTAGAACTGATTATCCTAACTTTACAGATGAGGAAACTGAGGCCTAGGGCATAAATAACTTGTCTAAACTCACAGTTAGTAGGTGGGAGAGCCAGGACAGAAACCATGGAGCCCGGTGGCCGGAAGAGGCACGAAGCCCTGGTCAGTAGGCAGCAAGGAGACACTGCAGGTCTGTTGCGGGGAGAGGTCTGGTAAAAGCGGTGCTCTGGGACGGATGGTCATTCCGGTGGAGGATGAGATGAAGGTAAGGGAGGATCAGCAAGAGCAGTCAGAAAGCTGAGGTGGCCATTCAGGTGGCAGGCAATGTAGACCCAGGCTGTGTAGGCTTTGGTGGAGGGAGGAGGAGAATGGATTGGCAAGTGAGACGACTTCGCTCTTGTGTGTAGGCTGGTGAAGCCCCTGTCTAAGATGGGGAACAGGGAATGGCTACTTGTTCCAGACAAACCAGAGCCCTCAGCAAAGACCTACCTAGGTACATCTATACAGGAAAGCAGGGGAGAGAGGGTGAGGGAGAGATGCCCAGTACTAAGATGAGGGCACTGGAGGGACTGATGGGACAAGTGGGAGGGGGAGGAGAATAGGGCTAGCCCAGAGTCATGAGAACAGACAGAAGGCTTTGAGAAGAAAGTGGTGGGGGTAAGTGCTGCAGACGGGTCAAGAATGACGAAGGTGGAGAAGACACCATTAGGCACTGGGCACTGAGTCCTGGTGTTTGTGTGGTGGGGGGAGGGGATTATTCGTCCAAAATGTAAAACTGTTTATCTGTTGGTAAATACTAAAGCATGAAAAATCCAATTAAATAGGAGTAGGTACGTTAAAATTTATAAGACCTCCTAAACGCTCTCATGGTTGCACATATTTCCTTCCAGACTTTGGAATATGAAAAAAAACAGATAACTGCATGTGTATGGGAATTCCAGTTGCTTCACATCTGTGCCCAAACTAGAAATTGTCTGTTTCATAGTAGCCATTCAGGTGTGTAGCTTATCTCATTGTAGTCTTAATTTGCATTTCCCTGATGATGAAAAGGTTGACTGCCTCTTGTTTATTTGACCATTCAGACATTCTCTTTTTTGAAGGTCTTGTTCAAGTCCTTTATCCATTTTTCTATGGTTTCTTTGATTTTTTCTTATTGATTTGTAGGAGGTCTTTATATAGTTTAAATACAAATCCTCTATGTGTATTGCAAATATTTTCCACTCTGTTCATCTTTTCACTACCGTTAATACCATATTTTTTGCAAGTAGCATGCCCAGGTAAATCGTAACACTCACATATAAAGTATGGGAATGAAAAAATTATGGTAAAAATGTTGTGGCATAGCATGCCCATGCATATACTGCGCGTGTCTCCTGACATTTCCAGAAGTGAATTTTGGCCTCATTCAGTAGTCCAAAAATGTTACTTTTGATCATATTTGTATAATAAAAGTATAAGCTATGATCAAGAAGCAATGGATTGAGTTTGGTAGTACTTCATAATCGGAAAATAAGCAATTGAAACTGTGTTTGTTTCTGTTAAGTTGATAATTATATCCCTGTCGCTTCTGAGTCATCAGTCAGAACCTTGAGCCTACTGAAGCCTGTCCATAAATCACGGGCTGTCAATTGGAAGCATAATAAACAAAGCCAAGTCTGCACTAGCATAAATGGTATCAATAGGAATGGCTATTGATAGGAATCTCGATTCAGTCTGCATTGACATAATTATCACAGTCATCTTCCAACTCTAGCTTTTAATTGGAAGAGTAAACAAAGCAAACCTGATAACAGGATTGCTCTTAGCTCAACAGTTGAGTGGGAAAACCTTATCAGATCATCTTAAGTGAAACCTTTAAGCTATATTAGGTCTGCTTATCTCATAGTCTGATTGTCTTACTAGCACCAATGTCTTTGATCCGTGATCATAAGTCACCTTAGTCATATGTTTGTGAGCATATAAAAAGACCCTTCTTGTATACCTCACATCTGAATTTTGTGATCTTTACTAGAACCTGCCAGTTATCGATTATACTGTGTGCATTTTTTCAGGTTTATAAATTTAAATCTTAGAACCTTTTAGGATCATGGCAGGAATTAAACACAAGTCCTACACAGCCAACTTAAAACTGAAAGTCATGAGGGCGGAAGAAACAAGAAACAAAGCAGCAGAGAGTTCGAGGTTAGAGAGTTGTCCATTCGCCAGTGGAGGAGAAAAAGGAGCTGGAGAAAATGAATCTGTGAAATGGCCTGAGTTGGAGAACGACTTGAAAGAATGGATTATTTCTTGAAGGGAACAAAATTAAGCTGTCTCTACTGTTGCAATTCAGATCAAAACAAAGCTTCTCGCAAATGAAAGAGGAATCCTGGATTTCAGGGTAGGTTACACCTGGATTTCTAAATTCGTGAAAAGGAATGGCCTTTCTCTGAGAATGAGAACCACAGTAGGCCAGCAACTTCTGGATGACTAGGGGCAAAAGATGGTCGCCTTTTGTGAATTCATCACCAAAGAAATCTCTGAACTCTATCTGCAATGGTTTAGGAAAATATCTACCTTAAATGAAGTTTTCATGAGATCAGTTTTATCCTGGTAACGTTAAATCCATTGGACAGAAAAAAAAAAAGAAATTGAAGACAGCAATGTAAAAATATGGGTATAGCGGGCTTAAGAAAATAGTGCGAGTGGGTGGGTGGGTGGGTTGTGTGGTTGGCAAAAAAACAATCTGCGTTATTTGCATAAAAATACAGTAGTGTCTTATGAGGAACAGAAGGTCTTAATTTTAATGTGGTTAAATCTATATTGTTTTTCCTTTACAATTGACCTTTTTGGTGTTGTATTTAAGAAATCTTTACCTTACATAAATTCTCCTGTGTTTTTTCTTAAAAAAAAGCTTTATTGTTTTAACTTCCAAATTTAGAAATATAATCCAGCTGAAATTGATTTTTGGTTATGATTTGCTAAGAGTAGAGGTTAAAATCCCCCCCAGCACAGGATCCAGCCCAGGTTCACATACTGTGTAGTTATGTCTCTTTAGCCTCCTTTAGTCTGGAACAGTTCCTATCTTTCATGACACTGACAGTTCTAAAAGAATACAGGCCAGGTATTTTATAGAATGTTCCTCAACTGGTTTGTCTGAGGTTTCCAGATATTTAGATTCAGGTTATGAATTTTTGACTAGAACACAAGTCGAAAGTGATGTTTTGTCTTTCTTTGGGAATCGTAACTGGAGGCACTTAGTGCCCATTTTGCTCCTCAGTGGTGATGTTTAGTTTTTTAACTTTTTATTTGGAAATACATTCATGTTTATGGAAAAGTTGCAAAAATATGACAAAGAATTCCTGTATCTCTTTCACACAGATTCCCCAAATGTTAACATTTTATCACATTAGCTTTATCAATTTTCCTATCTTATCATTTTTTTAAGTCTAAGTTGCAGACATACTGTTCTTTTTTTAATCTAAGTATTTCAGTAGGTCTTCCTATAAATTAGGACATTCTTCTATATCAATTGTCTCATTAATATTCTTCAGAGCAAAGTAAGAAAAACTTGCCTCATCCAGGATCCATTCCAGGACCATACATTGCACTTAGCTGTAATGTTTTGTTAGTCTCCTTTAATCTAGAACAGTTCCTTAGTCTTTATTTTTCTGGCCACGTTTTTAAAGAGTGCAGCCCAATTTCTTAAGCGTGCAGGCCAGTTTATCAGTTTGGACTTGTCTGCTGTTTCCTCATGCTTGGATTCAGGTTATACATTTTTGACAGGAATACCACAGAAAGGATGTTGTGGCCTCCCATGCATTGTATCAGGATGTCAGGAGGCACACAATGGCTATTTGTCCCATTACTGGTGAAGGTTAAGTTGGGGTCTACCAGGTTTCTCCACTGCAGATTACTGTTTTTTCTTCTCTTTGTAATAATCTTGGGGGAGGACAAAACTGGGCAGTGTTTTGTTCTGCTGTGCATGGGGTCACCACGAGTGGGGGACTGACTTGATGGTAGCTAACAACAACAACTTTGAATATCTGAATATCCTGTTCTCAAAACAAAACTTTCACCCGGTAGTTTCATCATCCGTTGATGCTTCTTGCCTGAGACAATTACAGTAAAATGTGCATAAGCCAGAACCTGTGGAAGGCGGAAACCTGTCAGAGAAGGAAAACTCAAATACTTTCTGCTAATGGAGAGCGATAGAAAAGTGGTAAGAACTGCACCCTGTCAAAGGTGAAAAATTTGCAAGATCCGGAAAAACAAGGCAGTCCCGTCGAGTTCCAGCTCTCACAGGTTTCACTGTATTACTACTGTAGTTATCAAATGGTAAATTCCTTCTACATTTCTTAGTTGGAATTCTATGGGAGGTAGTTTTGATAGGGTTCAGTTTCTCTCACTTGCCCCTGTTCCTAGGTGTAATCATTAGGGCCTCTCCTTTTGTTAGAACTCTACCTTCTCAGCACTGTGATTCTACAAAATTCTCCCCTTTTCAGAGGTCTTGGCTTAGCTTTTTAAGCCCCACCTTGTACACTTTCAGATTTCAGCAAATGGCTTGGAAACTGGCCATATATTTGAGGCCCCTCAAGCCTTCAATTGTATCATTCCAGCCCATAAGACTGAAAAGCTCTGCTAATTTCTCTGTCTCTGACCTGTAGTCTGCCTGGAGAGAGCCCAGATCCTCAACTTCTTGGCAGAGTCAGCAAATGCAGGCAGCTGCAGACCATCAGCTCACCTCTCCGCAGTCTTAACTCCTCTAGTCATTGTTGCTTCCACAGCTGGCTTAAACCACAAAAACAATTCGTTCTTTTTGGCTTTCCTGGTTAGTCTCATTGGGAACCTTATTCAGCTGCAAGCTACTCCATCCTTCCCAGAAGTAGGTCTACATTTTCCCTTTTTAAGGGCTGCATATTATAGTATTGTATCATATGAGTGTCCCATTTTCAGATTTACCTTCTGTAATTACAGTTGTTTGGAGCTCTTGTGGCGCAGTGGTTAAGAGCTCCGCTGCTAACCAAAAGGTCAGCAGTTTGAATCCACCAGCCACTCCTTGCAAACCGTATGGGGCAGTTCTACTCTGTCCTATAGGGTTGCTATGAGTTTGAATCCAGTCGGCGGCAACGGGTATGGGTATATAGGTAATTACAGTTGTTCAGTTTGTCATTATTATAGATACTATGATAATGATCATTCTTGTAGGTATACAGTATAACCCGTTGCCATCAAGTTGATTCTGACTCATAGCAACCCTGTAGGACAGAGTGGAACTGCCCCGTAGGGTTGCCAAGGCGTGGCTAGTGGATTCGAACTGCTGACCTTTTGGTTAGCAGCTGAGGTCTTAACCAGTGCACCACAGGGCTCCAGGTATACAGTATACATGAGTTCAATTATTTTATAGAATAAATTTGTGGAAATGGAATTTCCAGATTAGAGACTATGATGATTTATAAATTTGATAGATATTGCCAAATGGCCCTCTAGAAAGATTGTTATGACCACACTTAAAAGCAGTGCAGCAGAGTGCCTGTTTGCTCAAATTCTCTGCAATCTTGCAAATTCATCTTTTTAATCTTTGCCAACCTAATAGGTGAAAAATACAATTTAATATGCATAGTTTTTCTTACTAATAAGGATGAGCCATCTTTTCATATTTATTTTCCCTAACTCAAAAGTTTCATGATGGCAGGATTTTTGTCTTTTGGTCTCTGCTGTATCCCAAGCATCAAAAAGAATCTTGTACATACAAGGCACACGATAAATATTTCTTGAGTGAATTTGTAGTTCTTCTGAATATTGCTTGTTCAAATCCCTTTGCTTATTTTTCTATTGATGTTTGTCTTTTTATGGAATTCTAGTGGTCACTGTAGCTTCACTTTTGGTATTTCCCCGTCTTTGCACTAGGCTGAGCTCCTAGTAAGTGCTTAATAACTAACTATAGAGTCGTTTGCAGCACGTCACTATCTTCTGTTCCCTCAGGTGCCTAAGATGTCTTCCTGCCCTCTCTGTACCAGCCTCAGCCTTCTGTGGAGAGTGGACAAGGCAATCCACAGATCTGGTGTGTGGTGCAGGGCAGTTCTGCTAGGGCCCATGTCTTGTCTTGGTACCAGCAGCTGAAAGGAAGTGGGCCCACTTTCCTGCTGAGTCAGCGAGAAGGGCCTCCCCCCACCTATGGCTTGGGTGTGAATCCCCGCTTCCTGGCAGAACTGGGCCTAGCCCAGAATCGTGCCTGCCTTACCGTGGGCAATGCCAGCCCTGCTGATGAGGGTATCTGCTACTGTGCCATGTGATTTTCAGGCCAGTGTATCTTTGGAGAGGGTACTCGTCTGCTGTACCAGGATGAGTCCTAGGGTGTAGGGCGTCACAGCCCCTAGTGTGTAGGGTTGCAATGGAACAAGGGTGGCAGTGGGTTTGTAGAGAAAGACATAGATGGTAGAGCCCCTCTGAAGGAAGCCTTGGTTGGTGGGGTGAAGGGAAGAAGAGAAGGATGGCTGGAGAAGTTGGACTGTTGACAGGGAAGAGGCTCAAGCTTCGTGCTGGGGGAACTCGGTGGGAGGATTCGAGGACAGACAGACACTGTAGACGCAGACTTTTCGATCCACAAGGGGAAGCCTAATCAAGAACAGTAAGTCCATTCCCTTGCCCTGCTCTATAGAAAGGATGTTGGAGGCCCCGAGGGAAGATACATGTGGCAGAGACAAGCTCAGAGTCCATGCTCTGCTGAACAAGCTTGGATAGCTGTGGGAGAAAAAGGAGATTCTGAGAGAGGTAAGGAAAGGCAGTTTCTGGGAGCTGGGGGAAAGCCCATGAAGAAGGGCTGAGGGGAAATGGGAGGAAGAAGAGAACCTCTAGCAGGTCCAAGAAGGAAGGAGATACAGATCTGAGTTGAAAGAGGCTGGTGGTGTTAGCTAACGTCCTTCTCCCCTTTATTCCCTACAGCTGAGGTGCAACCCCCTGCTCTCTGACCCTCCCTGCCCCCAAGCTGAGCCTGCTCATCCCAGCTGCTGGCCCTCCCTTCCTTGCACTTTGTGTGGCCCTAGGACACCGTCCTCCCCCTCTGAGAGTCTCCTGGGTCCTGAGAGGCCAACACCAGGAGGAGGAGGAGTTCACAGGGAGTCTTGGGGACCCCATAGTCAGCTGGCTACAGCTGCCTCAGGGGATGGCAGGGATGTCTGTGACCTGCCGAGGTCTGCACCAGAGTGGGGTCTCAGAGGTTGTGCTGCCACTGTCAAGGTGAGTACACTGAGGACCAGGGGTTGTGCTCTAGGCTTCCTCCTACAGCTACCCAGAACCCAGACATCCAAAATCCACTCTCTGGCTTTCTGATGACCTCCCAGTTACCTGGAAGGCCAAGCTAGGCATTGGCTGTGTGTGACAAAACACCTCTGGCTCTGCCCCTGCCTATGGGTGGCACCTAATCTTGGATTTTGGAGCCCGTGCAGGGAAATAGAGGGACCAGATATCCACAAGGTCCTGATATTGTGCAGCCACTCCTGGATTCTGTGTTCTCTGGGGGTGAATGCCTGTTATCTCCTTGTGGAGGTTACAGCAGATAAAAGTTACTTGAAGGTCACCTACTCTGTTCCAGGGTGCAAAGGGCTGCAGATGAAGAACTGGGATGAGACTTATGAGAACAGTGGAGATATCCACCTTGGTATGGACTCCCAGACACTGACCTGTGGATCCCCTAGGTGGTGAAGCCATGGCTTTTGACCTTCACTTTCACTGTCAAACTGATTCATGCAACACATATTTATGGAGTACTAAGTATCTGCCAGGGCAGAGTGAACATTAGGGAGACACTGGACCAGCATTTAGGAGGCAAGGGAAGATGTGCTAAGGATCCCAAGAAAGGGACTCAGAGAATATTCAGGAGTTCAAACAGGAGAGGAGCCCATCCACTGGAGGATTGAGGGAGCTCCTGTAGACAATGAAGACTTAGCACCGAGCCCTGGAATTAATATCTGGCAAAGTATATTAGATCCAGGCAAGAGCACCTGGGTCTAGTCCTGGTTCTGCCCCTAACTCCCTGTGGACTCTTGGGTGAACCGTTTTCCTTTCTGGGCTTCAGATCCACCCCCGCTACTACCACATCTGGTGCTAAGGCTACCAAACCAAAATCAAACCCACTGCCATCGAGTCGATTCAGACTTATAGTGACCCTGAGTTTACAGAAGGAACAAAACAGAAACCATCCATACCCTTACAGAACTTAAGTCTAACTTTTCTATATGTAAAAAAGGGAATAATAACAGTCTCCAAGAGGACAAAGTGAGCAGGAGAAAGCTCTTGGGAAGGTGACAATGGCAGGGGGAGGAGAAGATCATGAAAATGCATTGTCAGGGAGGCTAGGCCCAGCATTTCACCCTATGCTTGTTTCCTCTGCAGTGGAACTTGAACAGACCCTTACTGCCATCATCTACTGCTACCTGGGCCTGCTAGGTGCAGCTCAGCTCTGTAACTTGATCCTGGTTGCTCTCTGGAGGAATAGCTGTTCTTGGGCCCACCATCCAGGCCCTTTCACCCAAAAGGACCAAAGAGCAGCCGCTGGTTCCAAGACACAGTCAGGCAGAAGGCACACTCCTGCCAGGGCCCTGGAGTATGGCCATCTAAACCCCAGCAACTTCCAAGTCCTCAGAACAGCTGGCTGTGCTATAGTCACTACCTTCTTGTTCCAACCAGCTTCATCCTAGCCTTTTTTAAACCCTCAACTTCCCCTTCTCTCTTCCCAAGTTTTTCCACAAATACAAGGAATTTGAAGAAACACTGTTGTGCTGTGGGTTGTTTCTAAGACTATAGTCAGTGACCCCCCCCCCCCCCCCCCCCCCGCACCACCAGAAGAGGTCCTGTCTGGGAGTCTGTAGACTCCTGGGTTAGGTCAGCAGCAACTGCCCCCAAACCTAATGGAGGCTGGGGTTTTGGTTTGTCATACAGGTCCAAAAGCCATTCTGGCTGATTAGAGGAAAAAATACGTAGCAGGGCCAGACATTCTTGTTTTGCCAGTTAGCTGTTTGTGACAGCAAGATCGCTCTCCCCTCTGGACCTCATTTCTTCATCTAAGTGAAAGAGTTGGACCATCTAAGGTTCTCCCTATTCTGGCTAAAACCTACTAGTTCTTAGTCCTTTTTGGAGACAAATCCCTCTAAGGACTGAAGTTCGCCAAGGATCTTTTTCCAGAAAAATCTTCACATACAAAATTTAGGGGTCGGGGGGCTTCACCTGGGTAGTATGTTCCCCACCACTGCCAGGGCCTGTGGGGCTACAGCATCCACTTGTGGGCAGAGTGGAGCTGGGATGGGAGAGCCACTTTTCCCTTGTGGTGACTAGGAGCCCAAACTTTGTAAGCCCATTTCCCAAGCTTAGACTAAAGCAGGGTGGCCTCTTCATGACTCTCAAGGGCATATAGTACCAGATTCCTCATATTCAGGGTCTGATGGCTGCCAAAAGCGCCCTAGACAGGATATTTGCAGTTAGTTAGGACTCAGAAGGCTCCCAAGTTCTTCTTCCTTTTCTCTTCTATTCTTCACCTTCTCCTAGCCTCTACTCTATACAAAAACAAAAAAAACCAAACCTGTTGCCGTTGAGTCAATTCTGACTCATGGTGATCTTATAGGACAGAGTAGAACTGCCCCATTGAGTTTTCAAGGAGCGGCTGGTGGATTTGAACTGCTGAACTTTTGGTTAGCAGCTAGGCTCTTAACCACTGTATTTTATACAAAGGGCTACCACATTATAAGGAGTCCCTGGGTGGCACAAACAGTTAAGCGCTTTGACTACTAGCCAAAAAGTTGGTGGTTCAAGCCCACTCAGGCGTCTTGGTAGACAGATCTGGTGATCTACTTCTGAAAGGGCACAGCCTTGAAAACACCTGTGGAGGAGTTCTACTCTGCCCACATGGGGTCGCCATGAGTCAAAATTGACTCGAAACCACCTCATAAGTGACAGCTGCTGATCTGAATTCAGAGAAGAAACCCTGGGTCCCAGGTTACCATCTCTTTCGTTGAGAGTATCCTACTACTTGAATCAGTACTGACATTACTACTTTGTGAAAACACTGCTAAGATGAAAATTCCTTAAGTATTCATTTTTAGCACCTGCCCAGAGTGGGAGAAAGTGGAAGAAAAAGCTCAGGAGGGGTGTCACAGTGAAGATCACTGATCCCAGGGACTGGGCTGCTAGAATGGAGAGGAGAGGACTGAAAAGGGGAATAGGAGAGCACTGGGAAAAAAAAAAAAAAATGCAGCCTACTTCTGGGCCTTGATGGGCCAATAGAGACCAGGTTTATCTACAGACACCTGGATTGTCTACAGGGAGAGGTTGCAGGCATGTGCTCTCCTCAGGAGGGAGCCTCATGACATGAATCATTCTGGACACTTCAGCCCGAGAACTGTGAATTCAACTTCTAGCTCTGCCACTGGCATACAGAGAATAAGAGGATCGAGGTGCCCTTTCCTCAGAAAGTTCTATGGTCCTATTCTGCTTGACCTAATTAGCCAAGAAGACCGAAAACTTTATCAGCAAGGTTTTGTGAGCATCAGTAGGCTAGTTGACAGTCATTGTTTATAGCTTCACAAACTCCTACTAGCAGAACAGGTGGTTGGAGATTCCTCCCAGTGACCAGAGAGAAGATTTAACAAGTAAAAACCTGCAAACTCTTTATTAAATTTTCCCATTTCATCTGTACAGAAAAAAATGCACATTATGTTCAGAATCTCAGTTAACATCTCAAAATTACATAACATGAACATGTAAAAACAAGGAACTGCCAGGATTTTGTACATAGAAAGGAAAACCATTTACAAAAGAGGTTTGTTAATTTTTCTTTTTTCTTTCTTAAAAAAAAAAAAGTTAAAGGCCTAAGCGCTCACAGCATTTGCTGTGCAGTCTGTTTTCCTGCTAGGACTGACCCAGGAGATTGTGCTGGGAGAAGCCACTCAGGAAGCCTGCCTGTTGCCAGCCCTCCTGTTGGCACTGCATCCGGTGCACTGCAGTTTGGGCGGGGACCTGCTCAAACTACCTGGCCTGTGTGGTGTAGCGCCCTGCTGGGCTCTGGGGTCCAGATGTCAGTCCTCTTGGGGGAAAGGCAAAAAGCAGAATATAGAGGCACTGTCTTGAGTTTTTCCTTGCCCAGGAAGATTTCCTCGATATGCACCTCCCAACACCCTTACTGTGCATTGTGGGGGATGACGGGGCAGGGGAAGGAGGACACCACCTGTCAGGATCCCTTCACCACCTTTGTACTCCAGTGAGAAACAATTCCGTGGTCCCCACAGTGATCTCGCCAGATGGTTTAGGGGAGTCTGTCACCCTGAAGATTCAGTCTGGGCTTGCTAGTTATCTGTTATCTAAGGTCTGAGTGGGAAGGTGGATTTGCCCTAACGTGACCTTGGCCCCAGTGGAGGAAGGAGGACCAAGAAGGAGTGTAGCTAGAGGGATGGTCAACTAAAGACAGATGAGAGAGAAGGAGGCCAAAACATCAGATCCTCTGGCCCAGACCCTTTGGGAATCAAAGACTAGTGGTAAAGAGGGCAAGAATTAGGAGAGGAGAAAGAAATATCCCCAGAAGCCCAGGAGAAGCTCATAGCGCTAGAATGCTACATTTTATAAAAGTACATAGGTGCTGTCCAAATGGTGAGAGATAAAATAGAGCATTCTGATCTTTGAGGTTTTTCAAATTCATTAGAATTTGAAATATAAGTAAACACAGGCAAAATGCCATAGTCTTCTCTCTGTTCCATGGCCAAAATTTAGGTTGAATGTGCCAGGATTGTGTGGCTGGGTTGGTTGACGTCCCAGGGTCTCTATTCCAGCTGCTTTTTCCTTATCTGCTTACTTAAAGTTATATGTAGCAGATAGTTACTTTGTGGGAAATGAATGTGAAGGGAAGGGCTTTTCTCATAGAGACTTGAGACCAGCTAAGAAACGAAGTCCAAAGAGGCAACTTACCCCTCCCTGGATGACTCTCATAGTGGGGATCTTTGGGACAGGGGCAGGACCAGAAACCTGGACTAAGGGAGGATGGGAGACATTTCTAGAAGTCTGGATATGTAAGAACTGGGTACTCCTCTTCACCATTGGATTCTTCTATTAGGTGACTTCGGGAAACAGAAGAAATGACATCTGACAGTAATTTTCTGTTGTACCTCTAGCAAAGCAGTGTTTCCCCACCCCTGCACCCCTGAGCTGCTTACTGTTCCTCAGAAGACCAAGTTTAGGGTATGAGATAGTCAAAGGCTTCCAATGGATTCTAGTCACCACCTGCTCACTGAACATGACTTAATTGGCCATCCCAGAATCCCCCTAGCTTCTAAGTGTACACTGGCTCAGAACAAGCTGACTGGATCCACAGAACTGGGGCTGTGACTGGGACTGACAGCCAGAGGGTCTCCAGGGAATGCAGAGGAGGGGGCTTTCCCACTGGAGTGAACCCAAATGTTTGGGGTGGCTCGTCTCAGTGCCACTTGCTGCAACAGCAGCAACAGCAGAGCAAGGCTGGGGGACAGCGAGGTGAAAGCCTCACTCAGAGCTGCCATTCTGTGGGAGCAGCTCTGTTTGAGGTGAAGCAGTTAGTCTTGTTCTCAACATTTTGCCCAGATTTCTGATTTCCTGTACTGCAGTACTTCAGGAGACTCCTGATGCCTCTGGAGTGTCGTACAGCACACTAAGGGTAAGAGTCCCTGAGATACTGGAGTGAGCTGCTGTAGTCTTCAGCAAATGCTCAGAGCCTTGAGCAATCACTTGGCCTTGGCAAAAAAAAAACCCTACCTGCTACTTATATTATTGTTCATGGGCTAGACTGTAGGAGAAGAGATGAAGGCCAAAATCAATCATTGGTTCCTATGCTAGGGTTAACTTTCCTCTTCTTCCTAATTCTCAACTAGTTGATTCATACCCTTGACTAACCTACAAGGCCAGTAACCGGAGGTGGTCCCGAACCTACTTTACTGTGCCAAATGAGGTACAGAATGGCTGTGGCTGGGCTGCCAGTTCAGATGGTGCTGGGTCCCTTGGATTGGAACACCTGCTCAGGATACTGCCTGGGAACTTTTAAGAACCATTCACACAAAACTATTCCCAGTAGGATGGTGAAATTCTGTCTTGCAAAAAGCAGTTAAAGATAATATCAGAGTTATTGCTTCTATTTTGACCATTTCTAAAGGTGACAAACTGTTTCCTGAACATAATACCTTTTCAAACTTCCAAACCTGCCGCAGACAACTAATGGAATCTTCTCTCAGTTAAAAAAGAACAAAACTATCAAGACACATTAGAACTATAGGAATGCTTCACATATATTGGGAGAGATGCAGCATGGCAGCCCCACCCTCAGTAAGTGGTGAGCACTAATCCTATCCTGTAAGCCATGCCAGACATGTCAGGGAGGGGGCATCTGCATTTAGGTAACATTCCTAGTTCTCAATCCAACATTCCCAGTTTTCAATGCAAAGCCTCAGCAGCCCCCACCACCCAGATGGGAGCCCCGGGAGAAGGAATATCTGGACCAGTTCAATTCAGTCCAGCAGTGGTGGTGATAGGGTATGCAGCACGTTCTCCAAGAGTTTCAAGTTTTATGAGATTGAAGAATCCCAGGACAGTTGCTGACAATCAGGAAGCCCCTAAGAGCAGGGCTGAGGGACCAAGCAGCTTAGTAGCTCCCCTTGGTGAAGTATTACCCTAAGCAGGGGGGATATACAGCTGGCTTCTGGAACCCACTGCCTCCAGGAAAGGTAGCAAAAAAGGAAGAAGAAGAAAACCACGGTATTCAAATATACGTCAGTCAGGTGAGATGAGGAGTGATTTGGATCTGCTGATCCACAAATTGACATGCTCCCACCTTGAATTTGAACACATTTCAGGGAAGACAAATGTTGCTTTAGTTACCACAGCAAATGTGGACAGTGGCAAAGGGGAGGCAGGGGAAGGAAGGGCACCATGAATGGGCCTTGGTCTATGTGGACAGTTTTAGGCACATGATTTAGAATATTCTGTGGACATCTAACAGGTTAATAAAATATATATTATATAAATATATCTCCTACTGTACATGCTGCCCTCTTGTGCAGCCATGGTGACTTCATGCCCCAAACTCATTCAAAGGTATGCCAGGACTGAACCATGATGCCTGGATTCCTCCCTTTTTATATCCCAAACCTGCGATCCCCACACTGGAGGAAAGAGGAAAGAAAGCCAGGAATATTGCTTCTACAAAGCTCAGGTTCTGGAAAGGCATTTAACCAACGCCTAAGGGAGTGGGTATACACAGCAAATGGATAGAAAGAAAAAAAAAAAAAATGGAGAAAACCCTTCATCTTTTAATGTAATCACTTTTCAGACCCTCTCCATGTAGAGGCATAAAGGAGCTTGTCTTGGAAGCTTGCCTTGAGCCTACAGAAAGGTCAGGTGGGACTGCCAGCCACACCGAGACCATGCCATTGTCTCTGACCTGTATTTGAGCCTGAAAAATAAAGCAGAGTGAATGGAACCTGTTCTTTCTTCCTGCCCTGCCCCTCCCCACATCCACGTGTCAAAGGAACCCTTCCTCCTAGTCAGTGCCTCTCGATGAAGCTGAGGACTTCTGGAAGAACTGCTACCTCAGCAGGGTCAATCCAAACCCACAGAAGTCCTGCACTATCCTGGAGAAGGAAGATTACTGGGAGCCTGCAACCTGGAAAGTAAGAATCCAGCCTGTCAATACGGTTCGAAGGACTGATGGGCTTCATGAACTTTTGATCCTCTCACCAACCCATTTGCCCTTGGCCTAGGGAGGCTCGTGCTGTACTTCACCGAGGTGAGGAATCATAGAAATACCCATGGCCTTATGGTCTTCACCAGCAGTGGCTCTCCTAGAGTGGGAACTGAAGGCATTACTGTTTCAGCAGAAGAAAAGGGGACCCAGAGCAGGCTGGTTAGTGGTTTCCCACTCCTGGGTGATGCCCATGGCCTGACATGGCCCGAAGGTGCTTTTGAGAAATGAGCAAGACATCCCAGTTAGAGTATACGGGGTGGTGTGCTTCCCCTCTAAAGTCCTGCCTTTACTTTACACAGTCACACAAAAGACATAACCCCATTGCCCAAATCAAGCCTGGAAGAGATGTGGTACTATATACATTTTTTTTCCTTTCTAAAAATTGCTTTCTTTTTTTTGGTGTTTTAAAAAAAAAAAAAAAATCATGAGTTGCAGGTCAGGTGAGTTGGTTCTGGAAGTACTGGTAGTTCCATTGGTATAAGAGACTTGTCTACGGGCAGGTAACCCAAAGTTTGCCAATAAAGGCAATAACCGAAGCGGCCAGCTGCTGATGCTGCACAAATGGCTGAGAACGAGGAGGACACCATGGACATGGATGACGTCTGAAATAGGACAATGCAGTGGCTACCTGCTGCTGCTCTAACATGGGTGTTGATGTCACCTCTTAGAAGAATGAGGTGAATAGGTACACTATACAGGAGGGCTGTACAAACTGGGCACTGGACAGGTAGTTCCTTTGGTGGTCAAGAGGCTCTACCTGTCCTTGAGCTCTCGTGTTACTCGCTTGGTGATACGTCCACACATCAGGCCAATCAGGAACAATATGCAGATGCTCCCACTGATTACAGAGAGAATGTAGTTCTTTGATGGGGATGTCATCACTTGCATGGCGAGATCAGAGAAGCCATCTGCCGGGGCCACCTGGAAGGACACGTAGCAACATCACACTCTGAGAGATAACTGGGCTGGTGGCAGTGCTCAGACTAACTTGCCACCCTCGATTCCTAGTTCAATCGATGTTCTTTCTTTTGGGGAGGGAGGGAAGGGAATAAGAAAATCAAACACAGAGCTACAACTCTTTTTCATGATCATAGAACTGTGTATGTCTACCACAAAAAAATAATACAGAAAAATACAAAGAGGTGCAGTCACCCACAGTTCCACCACAGTGATCACCACTGCTAACGTAATAATACAAGTCAGGCCCTGCACATGTTTTCATTCATTTCCTCTTCACAGCAATCCTAGCAAGTAGATTTTATTACTCCCATATTACAGATGAAGACCCAGAGGCCTGGGAAGTTAAGTGACTTGCAGAAGGCTACAGCTTCTTATACATTATATTTTCTTACACATTCTTCATATTTTTTGTTTGCTATCTTTTTAAATACAAACAAGTTGAGGTTGTGTTGTATGTTAATTCTGTATTATGACTTTTTTCATTCAGCATTATATGATAAACATTCCCCTACGTCAATAATCAATAATTTGCAAATGTGGGCTAAACTGAATATACTTAAACAACTTGCCCAATCTGGACACGTAAAGTCTAACCAGTTTTCATCCTCATTTTTCCACAGTGGTTTCTCAAATGAACCTCCACAGCAGCCCACTATGGAAGAACCAGGACCAAAAGGTTCCCCAGGTACACACAAACCTGTTCTTTTGAGTCAGTACAGTTTCATATTTGCCTGGGTACCTGAAAAGGGCTGGCCCAGAGAGCACTGAGCATCTTCTATGCTCATCACATGTACACAGAACACAGCAGGGGAAGCTTCAGATCAATTCAATTTGAGCATCAGTATTTACATTTGCCAACAAAAAACAAGCAGTCTGAAGGAATGCTAAGCAACTCAAGGGAGTGGAAACCAGTGAGGAGAGAATGAATGAATTTACTGTTTCTGCTGCCTCATCTAACCAGGTCTTCAAAGCTACCTCTTTTCCCTTGGGAGAAGAGGGAGACGTGCTTGCCACTGTGACAATTATGGTCCCTTCCCCTCATTCCCTTATGTCTAGGTATGAAGACTTTCTGTGCTCTTTCCCTCTTGCCTTGTTCCCCTTGACCTTTAAGCATATGAGTGACAGGAGGAATTAACCAGGAAAAAGAGGTGAGCCCCATGGTCACTCTGTACACTTCAGGTAACTGGAAATGTCTATTCTACTGTGGGGTGACACAAACAGCACGGATCCAGAAATGTGACCTTTTCACTGAGGAACCTCTGGCAGGTCATAATCTCTGAAGTCACGGTTTTCTCCACTGTGAAGTGAGGAAATAATCATTCGCCTTACCTCACAGGATTATTTCAAAGCTCAAAAGAGGTAATATATCCATCAAAGTGTTTGTAAACTACAAAACAATGTAGACATGAGAACTGTTATTCTTCTCACTGAGGCTGAATTTTTGTAGGAAAAATATCCCCCCAGCCTGGGTACCACACACGTTCACAAATGGCTCATCATTTCTATTATTCTCCCTGTTCCAGGCTAGCTGAGGGCTAGTCTCATATACATATTCTTCTCCTAAAGACTCTGTGAAATTAAAAACACAAGCTACAAGGGAGGAGAGGTGGAATTTCTTTCTTTTCCCATGGGCCTGAGGTCTGTTTTCTCTTTGAATTTGGACAAGTAATAACTGCGTGGTCGGCTTATGTTACATCCCTCCTTTGGGTGACTCATTTTTTAATCGCTAACTGGGGGTAACTGGGGGTAACTGAGGGCAGAAAGTAGTGGCCTTGGCAGAGCCATGCAGACACGACCCCGGTGCAAAAGGAGATGGGGCTCCAGGATCATGGACAGCCAAGAAGTTTTAAAGAAAAGGTTCACCGACAGATTTTTCATATACACTTACAGCCAGTCTGACAGCAAAGACAAAAAAACCCATCAAGGATCTTGAAGAGACTGGGAGACTGACAGAAGAGATGGCTGTTTTAGGAGATTTTCTGGGTCATTACCTTTGCTGCATAACTCCACATTTCAATCCGGTCGTTGAGGCGTTTTTTGCACTCAGGTTGTAACCTCACTCGCTTGTCCTCCAGGGCCTCCATAAGGCAGGACATTTCTGTGGAAGGAAAAGGATAAGCAGAAGGGTCTGAAACTACAGAACAGAGAAACTCCTGAAAGGCTGGGGAGCAGAGCATCCGAGCACCAGAAAATTCAGATCTGTGGGCTAAACAAAGTTAAACCCATTCCAGGAAACCTGACCCAAGGTCCAACAGGGAGAGGAAAGGTACTTAACTTCCAGGGCTGGCTGTCCAGAATCTCTCTTAAAACTTCTTCCATTTTTACTGGGCATGCTTGGCTCAGACACAACTTTTACAGCTGCCCTGGTCCCAACCTCACACAGAACCTGTCTACTGAGTCCAGTCTGGTGAAGGTGACAAAGCTGTTCCAGTTTGGGAAAGGGGAGAATAAAGGCCATGGTGATGGCTTAACTTTTGTTTCCCTAATAAATAACTGACAACTCCTTCTCTTCCATCAATTCTGTAGCTCTGGTCATGGCTAGGGGAGTTCACACTTGCAGGACTAATCCTAAGTTCATTTTGCTATACAGGCCTAGTCCTGGCATCAACCAGGTCCACAGGGATTTTGTCTGTGGTTGAGCTGTATAGCTACAGATCAGAGTAGTTGCAACTGAGTCTAGGAGGAAGTCTTTACTCTTTCCGAAATAGTTCAGATAGGGTCAGAGTGAACATAAAACTGAGTTGGGAGTGACTTACGACGCCCTCGGCCAGGGGTAATGGCTGCACAGTGATGTTTGATGTCCAGGGCACAAGCTGTATGAAGAACTGGGTCCACGAAGATGTCTGCTTTGCTTTCCTTCAGCATGTTTAACACTTCCTGGGAAAGGAAGACGATTGCAGAGGGAAATTTTATTGAGCAAATGCATCAAATTGGTTGCCTGTAAGTACTTCATATACAAACAAAAAAATCAAGGAGGGAAGGCTGAGGGTTAACAACAGAGATTACTCTGGGATAGGTGGCAATGATGCAAAGAACGCAGTAGCATCCAATTTAACTAATAAATACATCCTGAGATCTAGTGCGTGCAAAGCTGTTTGCTAAGTAAAGCAGGGGATAAAAAGATGAGATGGTCTCTACCCTTTAATGATTTTAAGACCTGATTTGGTTTTTTGGTATCTGGTATGCCGTATTATTTTGAAGTACCTAAATTTAGTATTTTTAGTGGTATAATACAGTTATTTTGTTACTTTAAGAAATCTTAAAATCAGAGTGATATGCTATAAAGTGACAAAGATATAAGTGATTAAGATTCCTAGTCAAACAAAGGTGTACTTGCTTACAAGGTGTTTCACTCTAGCACTGTTACCCTCAAAAGGAAAAGAAGACTGACTACAAGAATAATGCTTTCTTGAGTTTAAAGGTTTTCTGAACAAGAGGAATACAAACATGAGTACTGACAGCACCCTGCCAGAATCTCCATTTATACATGATGAAATTAAAGAAGGAAAAGACAGACCAGAAAGGCTTTCTTAAACAAAAATTACAATTTTCTCTCAATACAAAGGCTGGAGTCCCTGCAAAACAACAAAAACAAAACCCAAAAACAAAATCCAAATATTGCCCAAAAAGTCCTCTCAAAGTAATGATAAAGGAGCCAAAGGAAAATAACTCGATGTAGTTTTTAACCAACTCCTACCATTCCCCAGACCAAGTGGAATCAGAAACTTTTTTAGCAGTTGAAAAATCTGCACACCACTTTCTCATCAATTTGACAATAATGTCACTGAAACACTTTTTTTTAAAAAGAGAAAGCTTTTTTAAAAAAGATTAAATATTATTTCATTTTCAGTTTTGTAAGATAATTTATACTTAGCAGTCATATTTTCTATAAGTTTTAGTTTGACTGATTTTTATGAATGTTGAACACTTATTGATATACTGGTATTGACATTTTGCTTTGGCATTGCACTCACCAAAACAAACAAAAAAAGACCCAAACCTGTTGCCGTCAGGTCAATTCCGACTCATAGTGACTCTACAGGACAGAGTAGAGCTGCCTTGTAGAGTTTCTAAGGAGTGGCTGGTGGATTCAAACTGCTGACCTTTTGGTTAGCAGCCTGAGCTAACCAGGGCTCCATTGCACTCACGGTGCCTTTAAAAAAAGGTCTAGTAACGGGGATGAAACATATTCATACAGAATTAGTACATGTGAAAGAAACTGTAGTACATTATTGTGGAATTTTATCATTCAAGTTATAGACGATTAATGCTCAAGGGCCAAATTAAAGTTTGGGTTAGAAGGAACAGCATAGAATTCTGCAAAGGAAGGTGTGGATTTTAGATTTTATAATTAAGATGTGCAGACTATAGCATTAAAGGGAAGAAAAGAGGAAAAAGAAGAAGTGAGGGTTAAAAAGGTGATAATGGTTACCTTTTTACACAACTCAGTTTTGATTTTGAGCAGGTTAACTTTGAGGCACTCTTCCACTTGACCTGTCTGCTCTTGGGCTGCTGCTTCCTCAGCACAAAGACTAGAGATCTGTTCAGGAGACACACACAAAACAAGGCCACCTCACTGAGCACAAGAAATGAGCAAAAGGTTTCAAAAGCCGTTGAGTGTGCTGATTCCAACAAGTTCTGGACAGTGCAGTGTTGGTGCTGCCTCATAATGGGTCACTGCTGCTTTCTAAGTGAGGGACGACCCCACTATCACCAGAAACCATGGCTTCTGAAACATGTCAATTTGGTGATCCTCTGACCACATGTGCTGAGGGTTCGTCAAACAGAGTCGTGGTGGATTTCACTCCCCTCTCTCTTGCATTGGATGGGCTCTGTTTTCCTTCACAATGACTGGCACACAGAGTCCAAAATCAGTACAAACGTATCTTTATGCTGCCTACCCTGAGATTTCAGTCAGACTGTCCCAGGACTTGTCACAAAGATGACTACTACCTGGTTCCAAAAGAAGAAAGGTTATAAAGCCGAGTAAAATATTAAAAGCAAAAACCTGCCTTTTACAGAGGCTGAGGGTCAACCCAGATTCACAAGTTGGAAGCATGCACACACACAGAAGAGTCCTGAAACAAAGCCCATGCAAAGATGAAAAGCTTAAACTTGTTTGGATAGTTCTGAGTAAGTTTCTTTGAAATATCTTTAGCTATGATCCCCTAAAACTGACATATGTTGAACAGAGTTCTCCACATGTCCTTTTCGAGCTAGGAAGTCTAATCATTTCCAAGGACAGACATTTCTTTAGAGCAATTATGGGAGCAATTTTACCTTTACAGCAAGACTTGAGATGTCCTGGGCTGACCATGACGAATAAGGAGAAGGAAAGAACAAATTATATCTAGATAGGTAAAATAAAAGAATACCCTTGTTCAATACAGAAATATGGAAATAAAGTTGTGCACTGACAGCACTAAAGCCAAGTCTAATTCAGTGTTACAGAAATCAGAAGTGAAGACAATGGAGAGCCTAGAAGATGGGCCTTCAACTAAGCACAGATTCAGGGCTGAAGGGAAAGCAAGCACAGTAAAGAATTCTTCAACAACATCTTCTCTGATCAGCTCTGCTGACAACCAATTCTGCACCCAAATCTTACCTCTTCTGAGCAGTGCAGCTGGAGCTGAGGGTCTAGTCGGTAATCTAGAGCAGACTCTTGGATAATAATTCGGATCTGGTCTTCACAGTCTGGAGAGAGGCGCTACATGTGAGAAAGGGAGCATAAATTAGCCTATTAGAAAATTTCAGCTTTTATTTGGTCCCTTAGCCCCTGTATTGGGAAGGTATGAAAAAGTCTTGGAAAAGTAGGAGCAAGCCAGGGACTTCAAAAAGGGAAAACTCTCAGGGGCAGAGGTGGCTCCATATATACACTTCTGTGGAGAGCCCAGGCCAGTTTACCTGGTCGGCATATCTCAGTTTGAGGCAAGAGATGACTTGACCTTCTAACTCTGAATCGTCCTTGGCCTTAGTCAGGATTCCATGACAGAATTTAGGAATGTCAGCTTTACAGGCTTTCCTTAGCACAGGGTTTAAGCGGTAATCTAGAACAGATAGTGGTTAAGCATGTGATAAAATATTCCGCCTAGATTAACAAATTTTTAGAGATCTATCTTCCAAAAAGGGGCATATTATATACATGACCATGACTACAACCACTGATGAGTTTATTCAATGAATATTTCCTGAGCTCTCACTACACTGTTTTTAATCAGCAATAAGATTTGGTAAAACAGTAGATCTGGACATCTCCAGGGATTCCTCCATTCTGCAGCAGCTCTGCAGGGTCTTGTGGTCCTAATACTCTAAGTAATCCTCACAAAAAATCAAGCAGACATCAGCAACCTTCCCTACAATAGATACACTTGAAAATACCAAGAAGAAAATATCTAATACACCTTGTGTATTAAGTTACAAGATCTTGCAACTCAGAGCTGTATTTCTCTGTTCTAAAATAAGATTACCCACATATTCTCCTGCTACATGCATGACATTTTATAAATCTCTAGGTGTTTCTCTGCAGGGGACATCAGCCCTGATTCCTTTGGTAGGCCCTTCAAGGGCAGTTTTCTGTTTTTTCCTAACTTCCTGTTTCCCATGACTTTCATTCCATTCTTCTGGATTCTCTTCAAAGGAGGAGTAAGCCATTTTCCTTACATCCAGACTCTTGCCCTTAAAATTCATGGGCAACAAACCACCTGTAGCTTAATTAGGTAATTCTGTGCCCACTCAATTCCATTTCAGCTGTATACTCAGCAGGACCAGGAAATCCAGGCTACCTGTGTTCTGGGTGATCTGGCGCTTGGTAATCATCTGTTTGCATTTGGGATCCATCAGTTCGCTATTTTTATTTTGCTTCAAGCACTGCAACATGGTTTTAGAGTCTGCTTCAGGACAGAACCTCTGCAAACAAAGTTTTTATAATACAGTTATCCAAATATGGCACCATCTGGGATCACTCTTACATCTACTGGAATGCTTATGAAAGAAGCAGCCTGAAGGTTATCACTAGGCACCAGAGAATTGGCTAAGCCTGAATAAGCACCTGGCCGCAAGCTTGTCTCTTTTTATCCATTTTCTCCCACATTTCTGTCCACTCACTGTTTTCTACATTACATAGGGTTGATCTTATAAGCTTAAATATTGTTTAAGCATAACATTCTACCAGGTGACCATGTAGCCCTCAAGATATATCTATACCCAACTCTGGTGGGAAAACCTAAGAATTACCCACAAACCAATGTGAAAAAGCATGTGGGGTAACGGCCCAGTCTGGTTCACCTCTTAACTTCAGGGGCTATAATCCTATCAAACACTGTGGGGTTGGCCCCTGCGTACATATTATTGTCCTTTAAGGCAGAGATTCATTTTAGACTAGTAATAAGCTCGTCTTTACTTGCTAAACTACAAGTCTTTAAATGTTACAGTGTCTGATACACTCTGGAGAGACCCTTGAGCATCAAGCCTCCCTTCCCAGTTTCCAGTTCTCTAAAGTGTAAATGATTATAATCTATTGATATCTTAATATAGGAACCTGGATCACTGACTGATTTTTATAAAAGCCAGCAAATTCTTATGGAGCTCTCTCAAAGCAGAGCCTGACATTTCTAACTTTCAAAATCATCTTCAGAATTTATTTGATAGGGTGAAAAGTAGAATTTTGTTTTAAAGGAAAGCTGAAATAAGGGGTTAGGACCATAAATTTCTTTATGTATATGTGGATAGATCATGGAACTTAAATCTAGGTACTCAGCTCTGACGCAAGAGAATACATTCACTAGAGGAGTAAATGAAACAAAACAACCTGCAGGATACAAAAATATTTTGAGTAGATGGATGATCAGGAAGTTCAATACTGGTGTTCTTAGTATACCTGCCATTTACTTCCTTCAAAACCAAGCTTATATTTACTGGGCATACATTTACTTGTACCTCAAAAGTCAAAGCCATCTCAGCTCAGTGATTCTCAAACTTGAGCACGCATCAGAATCACTTGGTGGGCTCCTTAAACAGACTGTCTGCTCTACTCCCAGAGTTTCTGATTCAGTAGATCTGAATGGGACTAAAGAATTTGCAAGTTCCCAGGTGATTATGAAGATGCTTTGGTCTAGGGACCACACTCTGAGAAACACTGTCTTAGCTGTATAAAAGAGGCTGAAATTAGCAGATTATATAAATATTCTCTGAAATTTAAAGAAGTTTATGTTGTTGTTGTCATTTTACTTACCTTTACTTACTCAGCCCTTGGTTTTTGATTCCTTACCTTTATCATTTGCTTGCAGACTCTCATCAGTGTATAGTCTAGTTCCGGGTCCATCATCTCTGTCTCCTGCAGCTTAAATACTTTTTGGTGGCAACGGGTACTTAGCTGCTTCTTGTTTTCTTTCAGACATTCAATAATCTATGGCATAAGAAGTATGGTCAAGTTGAAGGGTGTGTCAGGGATTGATAATCCATGTATTCTGACTGTGAAGCACTCAATTCTCTTAGTGAGCCCCCTATTTTTCTATCCAAGTATGTTTCGTTTCTAATTCCCAGGCAATGGGAATCAAGATTTCCTCTCTAAGGAGAATTATACTTATAAACCCACAAACTTAGGGCTAATAACAAACCAAACTGTATACAAATTAAGAATGTAGCAGGCAGCACTGGAATCCAAAGGGAAGGAAAGCTACTTGGGATTCCTGGTTTCTTCCGCCCTCTAGAGCTGCTCCTTTTCAAGATTCCTTTTGGAGCATACATTAGGCTGTCTGCATGTGCCCAGATCAAGAACAATGATTAGACAGTGGCACAAGTCAGGAAGTTCAATCTAATTCACCAATTACTGATCATTTATCACATGAGAGTAGACTGTGTTAGATGCTATGAATCAGACCCAATCCTTACCCTTGACAAATACAGTTTCACAGGACAAACTTATATAAATGAATAGCTATACTTAAAAAAAGATGAGTGTTAAATGTAAAAGCATAAAGTGCCATGCGATGGATTTTAAGATAGCAAATTAGGTATATCCTGAAGTCTCCCCTTTCCTACACCCAACTTTTAGGTATTATAAAAAAGATAAAGAAGGAAAGCAGATGAGAAGCTGCAGCAGTGAGGACTGTAGAATAGAGCCATGAGACTTCAATGAAATCCTCAAGGCACAATAAAAATCACCAAGATTGAGCAAATAATCCAAGAAGCCAGACTATATGAAGAATGGGGCATTATGATTGGAGGAAGACTCATTAACAACCTGCATTATGAAGATGACACAACCTTGCTTGCTGAAAGTGAAGAGGACTTGAACTACTTACTGATGAAGATCAAAGACTACAGCCTTCAGTATGGACTGCACCTCAACATAAAGAAAACAAAAATCCTCACAACTGGACCAATAAGGAACATCATCATAAACAGAGAAAAGACTGAAGTCATCAAGGATTTCATTTTACTTGGATTCACAATCAAGACCCATGGTAAGGAGCAGTCAAGAAATCAAAAGACACACTGCAATGGGCAAATCTGCTGCAAAAGACCTCTTTAAAGTGTTAAAAAGCAAAGATGTCACCTGGAAGACTAAGGTGTGTCTGACCCAAGCCGTAGGGTTTTCAATCACCTCATATGAATGTGAAAGCTGGACAATGAATAAGGAACACCAAAGAAGAATTGATGTCTTTGAATTATGGTGTTGGTGAAGAATACTGAGTATACTATGGACTGCCAAAAGAATGAACAAATCTGTCTTGGAAGAAGTACAGCCAGAATGCTCCTTAGAAGTGAGGATCGAGAGACTACATCTCACATACTTTGGACATGTTATCAGGAGGGATCAGTCCCTGGAGAAGGACCTCATGCTTGGTAAAGTAGAGTGTTGGCGAAAAACAGGAAGACCCTCGGTGAGATGGACTGATGCGGTAGCTGCAACAACTGGCTCAAGCATAGCAACGATTGTGAGGATGGTGCAGGAATGGGCAGTGTTTCATTCTGTTGTACACAGGGTCGCTATGAGTCAGAATCGACTCGACGGCACCTAAGAACAACAGTGCCATAAGATGATAAATGCAATAAAGCAAGGACACAAAACTGAGGGGAAAAGAGGCAATAGAGCAATCGACATGAGAATTCAAAAATATATTTAATATCCTTTGAGCAATACAAGAGGAAATGGTAAATAAGAATCAAGAACAGGTAGTTATGAAAAGAACCAATTAGAGATCTTAGAACTAAAAAATGCAACTGTTGAAATTAAAAACTTAATTTGTGGTCTCTCTAAAGAGCAGAATGGAAAAAGCTGGAAAAAAAAAAAGTTTTCAATCTGGGAAATGGAACTGACAAACCTCAATGAAGAACAAAGAGACAAAGAAATGGAAACATGAAAGAAAAAGTTAAGAGACATGGGGGAGAGGTTCATATGATCCAGCTAATAAAAGGTCCAAAAAAGAAAGAAAAGAAAGACAATATTTGAATGAAGAATGATTGACGATGTCCCAGAACTGGAGAAATTCTGAGATTGAAAGGGCCAATCAGGATAAAGAAAACAAAACCCAGACTTAATCACACCACAGTGAAATTATAGGATTCTTTGTAGAAAATGAGAATCTGAATGACATCAGACTTTGCATCAGCAATATTAGATGCAAGAAGCCAATGAAGCAATTATCTCAAAAGCTAAAGCACCACGGCAATGACCTTAACTAGGAGGAGTAACTGAGTTACCAAGAGAACATTAAAAAACAAAACAACAACAACAACAAAACGCTTGCCCTTCATTCCCGGAGATTATGGGTAGGACTCTGTTCTGCGTATTTTAAAAAAAAAAAAAAAAAAAAATTCCATAGGTGAATTCTTATGTGATCTCTAGTTAAGAACTTCTGCACAATGGGAACATAGTGCTAGAACAACTATAGAGAGAAGGAGGCATTGGAAGGATGATCAGGGGTTTATTAGGCAGACACGATAGGGAAGGGCAACATGAAACAGGGAGAGAAATAAGTAACAGACAAAGAGGAGGGTAGGTAAGGAGCTTTGTTGGGGACTGAAAAGTAGTCTGGCTTGGCTTAAGAGGGGATGATTAGGTTGGATAGGCAGGCTGCAGGTAGGATGTGACGGAGCCCATCAGTGAAGAATTAATCATTAAAATGTCACCTTCTCATTACTTTTATAATTAAAAAATAAGAACAAAAACAAAGTTACCTGAGCATTGCCGTATTGCACAGTGGAACAGTAGTTTTTTATGTCACTCTTGCAGGCTTCATACAGGTCTGGTTCCAGACGGATGTCTTCTGTCTACATGAGAGGGAGGCCAGCATGGAAAAGTGAGTTTATTTTAAGCTGGAGATGTCAAATGTTCTACATACTTACCTGTTGACTGGATCTTGTTAGTGACTACAACTTCTACACAGCAAAGTAGCAGCAGGGTGGTCCAGTAGAGAGAAGTGGGTTTTAGTTTCAGTTCTGCCGCTAAATAGCTACATGGACTCGGACCTTTTCTGCAAAATGAAATGCTACCACTTACCTTGACAGCTTCACAGGACTGCTGTGAGATGAAATAAGATAATATATGTGGAAACCACTTCAGAAAGTTAAAACTACTATGTAAATATAGGGTCCTACTGTTATTGTTAGTATTATTATTTTACAGAAAGAGCTGAGCACATAGCTAGGGAACAAAAGCTTCCAGCTTGAAACAAGTCTATATGATAGAACAATTAGGTCAGCTCCACTTAAATAGAATTATCACTGAATCACTGCCACTATATGCAAAAATCTGATAATGCAACTTTTGAGAAATTAATAAAATCTGATAATGCAACTTTTGAGAAATTAATTTTGTTTGGTTTTCATTACTAGTTTTTATTCAGACTGAGGTGAAATAAATATGATCCACAGTACAAACCATATTAAGAATACTTCTTAGATTTCTTCTTAACATGGGTTTAACCTCAAAAGTAGTTTCCTCCTATAGTGAACACTGTGATTGCCTTCCCAGTATCCATTTCACCTCAGTTGATCAGTAAGCTAATCAGTACATGGCATTCCCTGGAGACTGTTACTGGTCAGTGAGTGGGCACAAATCCGAAGCTGACCCTTCCCAATCAAACTGAAGGAATGCATCTTTATTTCATGGTGGGAGGAGGTTTCTTTCTATCTTTTTTTTTTACCCTGCTAGATATGAATAATGGAGCAGGTGGCCCAACTGTTGTAGGCAGCCGTCTTGTGACCATGAAGGAAACCAACCTTAGGATGAAGCTGATGCCAAGGACAGCAGAATGGAGAAAAAGAAAGAACCTCCATCCTTGAGGACATTATTAAGCCAGTGATTTTACCACGTTTATAGTTTGTCTTACGGCTGAACTTCTAATTATGTGAGACAAAAGATATCTTTACTGAGTGAAAAAAAAAAAAAAGTGAATCAAGAAACTAACTGACACATGGTTAAATTTAAGCATGTGGCTCCAAGTCTTAACGATCCAAATATCCGCTAACGTCTTCCAATTTGCCCTAGCCCCCAACCCAACTTCCTAAAAACCCTGTCCTTTGGTTTCTTGGAATGGAAATTGTGAGGCATTACCATCTCCAGCTCCTCCACTCGGAGCTGCCTGCGGCACTTCAGGGACACCCTGTGCTCCTTGGCTTCCTGTAGGGTGTCATTGCGCACAGTGGTACTCAGGCAGATCACCACGTCCACCCTGCCAAGGAAAGGAGAAGGCTTGAGACTGGCTGAAGACACGTGAGGGCAGAGGCTGGACTGAGGCAGGAGCCACACCATTTTTTACCATATTTTTGAATGCTTTTCCCTGTCACTTTTAGAGTGCTAAAAGCAACAATCATTTGACTATGTCCTAAAACTCCGGCAGCAGCCTGTGGATGTTGACTACACTCTTGACTGGAGGGGAGGCCAGAGAGGGACATGTGTACAAGTAGAGTCCAACACTTGCTTTGTTAAAAACATGTGACTACAAAGGAATGCTGCTCTTAACTCTGGGACTGTGTCTCTTTGATTTACTGTAAAACTCATTCCTGAGAGGCACAGAAACCTGAGCAAAATGGAAACCTGGTTTATATGAGGGAAAGTGTCTTTTCAAATAGCAACATGGAAGAATTTGGGCAGCCATGCTGTAAACGCTTATCACTCTCCTCATTAAGACCTAATTCTTAAATGAATAAACCGTGTTTATTCACTAGATAACTCAGTACACGCCTTTGCTGCTTCCCTGAAAATGACATAATAGATTGATGCCAGGAGGAAGTCAGTTAACCTCTTTCAACTCACATGGCAACTTGTTCCTCTAAGTACACAAACTATCAGTTAGATAGCTTAAACCCAGAGAAATTCAAAATGTTTCTTTAGCCTATAGGCTCTCCATATAAGAACTACAACCAGTTGTGCCTCTAGGCAGCTATAACGATTATCTGTTTCTACAATGGCAAGTATTCTGCCCCACTACCAAAGGAGATATACAGGAGGTCTCCAGGGCTAATCCTTCTAGACAACAGGAGCTTGTCTGACATCCTGAAGATTCATTCAGTAGCTAAGAGAGACTTGGTGGAAGCAGAACAATCAACTAGAAGTTACATACTTCTTTTTTATGTTGGGGCAAAGTTTCAACACGTCCTCCTTGCAGGCCATTTTAAACTTGTAAGAAAATCGAAAATCCTTCATCTGAACCTGAAAGACAAGAAAGAAAATCAGAAGCTCTGTGGCACGTTTTAGTCAGTAGTGGTGGGTGCCATTTTATTCATATAGTTTTCAGAAGACTGCTTACACGACTCTGCATGACTCGCCTTCTGTCTCTCTCTCTCTCTCTGACTTTATTACCCTCCAATCTGTCCTTAACACCCTCTCTAGGCACCCTTGCTTCCTTGCTATTCCAATCACACGTGCTGTTCCCTCTGCCTGAAACACTCTTCTCCCAGATCTTTGCAAGGTTTACTCCCTCACTTCCTTGAAGTTTCTATTCAAATGCGTCCTTTTAAAGCCCCTTCTCCTTCACCCTGCACCCTTTTACTTTGCTTTATTTTTCCTCATAGAATTACCAGAGATTGTCTATTTATTTGTAACCTTATTTTTAATGCCTTTCTCTTACTAGAACATAAAGTCTATGAGGGCAGGGGTTTTATCTGTTTCATCACCACTTGGAAAACACTCAATAACATTTGATGAACGTACAACAAACTGTTGACGGCAGTCAAGTATGCTGTATGTCCCAAAAAGAGGCAAACTTAAGACGACTGGACTTCCGTTTTCTGGGAAGGAAGCATTTGCTATACCAGGAATGTTTCCTTTAGAAATGTGATAGCTATGAAGAGTATGGTCTGACTTATTATTCAAATGCTAGACCTGCGTAGTATGATTTAAAAAAAAAAAAAAAAGGCTTAGCATACAGTGCGCGTTGACGCACATTTGGGCCACTGCACTGACCAGTGACAAAAAATAACAGATCCCACTAACTGTTAACACACAGGCCAAAATATCTCACGAAAGCAAGTAATGTGACTGAAGGAGGAAATGGTCGTTTTACTTGTCTCTATCCCCACTGGACCACATGTTCCCTAAGGGTACAGGCTGTGTCCTATTTATCATTGCACTTCCAGGAGCCTAACAAACTATATGGAGCCCTGGTGGCACAGTGGTTAAGGGCTCAGCTGTTAACCTAAATGTCGGAAGTTCGAATCAACCAGCCACTGCTTGGAAACCCTATGGGGCAGTTCTACTCTGTCCTATAGGGTTGCTATGAGTCAGAACTGACTGGACGGCAACGAGTTTTAACAAAGTACATGGCCACAGTAGATAAAAACCACATTCGTTAAGAACAGAATCAAACGGATGTATGTTTAGAAAAATGACTTTTCACAGAAGAGGTGCTGTGATGTTCTGAAAGGGAAGGTAGTCAGTAACCATCCACGCAGCCAACATAGGAAGCTAACAGCCAGGTGTTACTGACCAGCTGGAAGTGGGTGACTCCAATGGCACACTTTTCATTCATATCCTTCTGGTGCTTGTTTTGTATCAGACACTCCATCAGGTCTCCAGAGTCTATCTGGTTATCTGCCACATCCTGAGGAAGGCAGTACACATTTCCATTCATTTATAACAGTTCATGAATAAAACCTGGACCCCAATCCATGAACAATGTAAATGGGACTAATTCTAGAAGCCTTGGCAAACAAGATACATCACAAGTTGTTTTAAAATAAGCCTAGGATAAACATTGAGTAGAATAAAATTTACATCACCAAGTTACTCTGCATGAAACTCTAACAAGAATATGCACTCTGCAGTACCTGAATTCCTCTCCTTAGATGATGCCAGCAGCTGGCTTTTGGGATAATATCTAACATAGCCTCCTGACTATCATGATTCACACTGTGTCTCACTTCTACACTTTAGGTAATTCAACATGTGAATAAAGTAATAAAGCAACAGCATTCACTCAGCATTGAGGTGTGATGAGATAGTTGTAAGGGGAAGCCACTATTAGTGGTAACAAATTCTGGATTAATGTATCAGAAACAACTTGGCCAAACTAATAGAGGTTTCCCTGTTCCATCTTTTCTTATAAAGAGCATCTCAACAAATACTGCTAACCACATACCTGGCCACCTACAAAGGATAATCAAATAAGGCTGGCCCAGGATACTGGCACCTCTCTCTTGATCTTATTTTCAAGTTTAACTTATCAAAGCTGGAGTAATGTATGCTGAAGACAGAGGCAGGTTCAACACACTTGGGGGTGAGTCCCAGTGAATTTGGTTCTGTCTGTAACCCTTGTTTCTCCAAGGATCACTTACGTGGCAGAAATTTTGAATTATAGGCTCACAGGCTCTCATCAGCAAGGCTTCTATTTGAATATCCTGGAGAAGATTAAATATATTAATAATTCTGCTTTAGAAAGAGTCAAGGTTGGAGGGGTGGGGATGGGAGGAGAAAGGACAGTTTCTTTTTCTGAATCTGTAGCATCTGATGGGTAAATAATCTAATATATACATTTAGAAACAATTCTAATATTTAAATTAAATAGCCCCTGGGTAGACGGAATTGGCCCTACATTATATTTTGAAAGGCAAATGTTCTAGAGGCAGATTTCCCTTACGCCTGAACAAAAGAGAAGGCAAAATTAAGAAAAGGTGGAGTGTGAAAACATTTAGCAGTAACATTAGAGTATGTAAAGCCTTTGGAGGTTTTCCAAAATGCTCAGCAGTTCAAAATGCAAACAGGGTAACTGACATCTATCTTTAGTTTATAAGCTTATAAACCAGATACAGATCACTGCCCTCCCATCAGATGACAAACTGCTGTCTCTGGGGAATAGATACGAAATACCTTTGGCAGAGTAACCCCTGTAGAGCGCGAGCTGATAAAATAACACCTTCCTGCAAAGAGTTATACACTGCCGATGCAATTTCATGTATTGCTGATTTTCACAATTCAAACAGTTCATTCCATAAATCTTACTGTTTTCAACATATCTCCCCTGCCCACCACTGTGCATCATTCAGAATCCCTCTATCAACCTCTTCAGAGAGGAAACCTCTTCTGCGAAGGATAGGGAATAACTGCACATAGTAGGAAAACACATCTTGAGGTCAGCTTCTTTCATATTCAGTTCTTCAACCAGTCCACTTTTTTGCTTTCTAGTTTTCAAAAGTTTATTGCCTTCTCTTATCTTTTGTCATCTCCTCTCCCATTCTTAATGTCCTTGTAAGCTTATGAGTTTTTAACATCCATTTTAAATATTTTAGTGGGTTTTAAGATGGAATAGAGATAGACACATGTATTCAATCTTCCATGTTTAACTGGAGGTCTCAGGCTTTTATTTTATTAAACATACAAACATTACCAAATGACCTGATTAAAAGAGCTAAGGATAAGAGAACAGGAATGCTTGCACTATTCTTGAATGTGAGTAAGAGATCTGTAGTAGTGTTGTTATCTTTACTTAAAGGTAAGCACAACTGTTATCTTTTCTTAAGGAGGAAAAAAAAAGGCAGGTCTAACCATGGCGATGACTCCAATTTATGAAGAAAACTGAACGGCTAGTGTATAGGATGCTTTTCTAGAGAAACAAGGGAAGGGATTCAGGAAGCAATATAATATATACTTCTCTAGAAAGTAAGTGAGGAGAATATGACTAGGTTTCTTTTGTTTCACAGAGAATCTTCATTCTCAGGAGTCTAGAAACAGTATAACTCAGCACAAAGGGAAGGCTGCTGACAGGGCACTCTCTATGAGCTGCAAACTGCTTACCTCTGATTCTAACTCTGTGAGGTTGCCGACTATATCTCTGCACTCTACAACCAAGTCATCAAGATGATCCTGGAGGCACTCAAGCTCCTGCAAATAAAAAGGCAATCCTTTGGCATTTGTGAGTTACATAAATGATCAAGGGAAGTTGAGACACCAGTGTCTACTTCCTTTCGAGTGGTTCTCATTTTCTCCTCTTTTTAAGCACAAACACCTCATTGAACAGGACATAAAGCTTTATTTGGTTCCTCACACAAAGACTGCTGAAAAGACAATCACTTCATGTAACAGCGTGGCTAAGAGGACTAACGGGGGTACAATATGTTTCTTCAAAATGCTAAGCACCCAGAAGACCAAATCTCTAAGTCCACCAAGAGTCCACTTCCAGGTGTACTCAGAGTCTAAAAAGCTTATCAGGCCTTTATTTTCACTTCATTAACGCCCTGCTGTTCCACTGTTAACCTGTGTTTAGATAATCTTCACCTCCCATTTTAAAGCTACAATTTCATAATGACCATTTGACAAAAAATTCACAGTGGAAGAAATGGCTTAATTTAAGACTACACGGGTAAACAAGGTCAGGACCCAGGGTATGGAACACAGCCCAGAGTTCATGGCTCCTGCAAGTCAAACCTGAGATTCTAACCCTAGCCCACATCAAAGGATTCTCTGAGGGAAATTTCAAAACAAGTGATTACATCAGAGTTTGGGTATCTAAAAGCTATGTTGTCTGGGTTTTGGAAACTCAGCTGGGGCTGCATCACAGTATCAGTTTATTACTATTTCTTTTAGAGGTTTTAAGCATAATATCAGCTCACCTTCCCAAAGCATATCAACAGCCATTTGCTCAGCCAAGTACTCTGTTAAAGATCAAGTTTAACTTACTGATTATTCTGCAAGAATCTCTCTGTTTCAGAATTAGAACGGGAAGGGAGAAGAAGCGTTATAGGAATTACACAATACTCAGAAACGGGGGTAGGGGGGAGCCACAGGGAAAAATGCTATGGAGTAAAACAAGTGGCTAAGCAAAAAAATCCTATTTACGGAATCTTTTCTTAAATTTGGCAATGTAGTGCAGCTTTCTAAATGGTTAAAGGAAACTGTTTCCTGTGATTCCATGCCACCACATCCTGTGCTTCACTGGAGAGAGGCAGCAGAAAGCTAAACATTAGGCATTTTCAAATACCAAACCCAACAAAACTGTAGCAGGCTCAGGAAACAGAGTGCTGAAATGATACTTTCATGCCCAACACACCTGAGTAACCATGTTACTTTTTGAAATGCCCAATTCCGGTATATATGACTCTTTAATACTTTAACCCCAACAGGGTGCTTTGTAGTGGTACAAATGGAACCTGGGAACTTGAGTTCACTCCCAGTTCTGTACTAACAGGGCTTTAAATAAATAGCTATTCTTCACTGCTTGGTGTCTCTGCCTTAAGACGGAAGACATGACACACTACTGTTCCACTTAATTTGCTAGATTTGCTAGGATGCAATAATACATTTTTTTTTTTTTAAACTAAGCAAAAAATCCTAAGGAACTTATTCATAGCATGCATGTAATTCTTGGGTGTTGCTCCTTCCCTCCATTTCCAATATGGAGAGGTTATATTATAATGGAAAGAATATAGTCAATATAGTTTACTTCTCTGAGCCTCAATTTTGTCAATTATTAAATGGAAAAATAATTCCATTCCTACACATCTCATAGGATGCTTCTAAGCCATGCACACTATTTACTTATGCATACCAGTATTTACGTATATATGTACATATTTATATGCTGCCTTATCTCAAAAGGATTTAATGCAGTTTATAAAAGCAAGAAAGGAAAAAAAAAAGGCAAGATAAAATGAATTAAAAATGAGTAAAAAAGGAAAGAAAGGAAAAGGCGTTAAGGAAAGGGGGATAGAGCCAGTGGTGCACAAAATGCCTACCATGAAATCTTACATCCTTGCTACAGATAGGCCAGATCTTTGACTCTAGGCTTTCTAAACCATAACACAGAGAGAGGAATATAATTAATTATAAAGTACAGTAACGATAATATAAAAATAAACTAACTGCTTAGGAAAAGCACACGTATTCCTGATATAAAGAGGAGAGAGAGAGAAAGCAAGCTGTAATCCTGAACATGGTGAGCAGCAGTGGCAGGAAAGACCCCGCAGCAGGAGACGGCGCAGTGGGCTTCCTGGCCCACAGAGAAAGCTGAGTGCCTTTGGGGAGAGGCCTGCACGGTTGGGAAGAGGCTGTCCTGATGGAAGAGCTGTATCCTCCTGAGTGTTCCTGAGTCTGAATTGTAACTGTTACTTCCCTAATTAACCACATAATGGTGAGTATGGTCTGTAAGCTCTGTGTGGCCATTGCAATGAATTACCAAACCCGGTAGAGAAGCAGAGAGTGCTGGACGAGGGATGGTTAGTGTCAGAATTAGTAAAAATGGCAAAAACAGGAGGCTTGTCTGGCCTCCACCTCATGGGAGTCAGCCTTGCACTGTTGATACTGGTTCTCCTTCCCCCCTTGTGGGGTTGGAGGAGGTCAGATACTGCCCCCAAGCCATTTTTACAAAAGCAAACACTGAATAATGTAATAAATCATGCCCATGTAGTAAACACAGAGGTGGATTTCATGGTGTCTGTACTCTAGATAAAATGTTAATCATTAACAATAATATTGTAAGATACACAGGGAGCTAAGTCCCCTACCTGTCCAGTCTCTGTTTTTTCACTACACCACTTTCCCAGATCAATAAGGCACTTATCCTGGAGGGCAGGGTCCAGCTTCACATCCATGGCACGCTGGTGCAGGATTCTCTGGACTTCAGCCCGGCACTCCCGTGAGAGCTACATGAGAAAGAACAAGCAAAATACCTTAAAAGGTGAAAAACAAAAAGACACTGGAAAGAGCAAACCTGTTGTCAGGCAACTAACAAGTAACTTTATAACTACAAACTTCATACCTCCCAAACTTCATACCTTGAGTCTCTTACAGAATAAGAATTTACTCCTTCTACAATGGAAGATTCTGAAAAGCCTCTATTTCTAGGAATGCAATTATATATTCAGCATTTTCTAATATACTATATGAAAACATTCTTTCCTAAGAGTCTCCAGACATAAGTAAACTGGATTCATTCAGATTAGGTTTGCTAGGGAATTTTTTTGTTTAGGAAAAGTAATTTGTCACTTTATTCATATAGAGTAGAAAGCTGAATCTAGTTCATGACAGAAAATACACTTGGTTGAGGAGAACATAGTTCAAATTTACCTAAACTCAGAACGACTAAGCAGGAAACAGTAGAAGCAACAGTTACTACAGGTCAGGACCAGGCTCTTCTAGGTGGGTTATGGAGAATCAGCAGAAAGTGAAGCAGGTAGAAACTAATATTTTTGGAAGGGCTGGGAGAAAGCTGTCATTGGCAGTACAGTCAGTATCCCGTACTAAAATAGTGAGCACACCAACATTCCACCCTTTTTTTAAAATTTTAATAGCATCTTAAATTTTACTGTGTTTTAGGTGAAAGTTTACAACATGAATTAGTTTTTCATTTAAAAATTTTATATGCAAATTGTTTTGTGACATTAGTTGCAATCCCTGCAATGTGTCAGCACTCTCTCCCTTTCAAACATCCTGGGTCTCAGTGTCCATTCATCTAGTTTTCCTGTCCCTTCCTGCCTTCTCGTCTTTGCTTTTGGGCAGGTGTTGCCCATTTGGTCTTGTATATTTCATTGAACTAAAAAGTATGTTCCTCACATGTGTTACTATTTGATAGGCCTGTCTAATCTTTGGCTGAAAGGTGGACTTCAGGCATGGCTTCAGTTCTGAGTTAGCACAATGTCTGGGGGCATAGTCTTGGGGGTTCCTCGGGTCACTGTTAGACCAGGAAGTTTTGTCTTTTTTTTGTAAATTTGAATTTTGTTCTATATTTTTCTTCTGCTCTGCCTGGGACCCTCTATTGTGACCCCTGTCAGAGAGGTTGGTGATGGTAGCTGGGCATCATCTAGTTCTTCTTGGGCTGCCCTTTCTTCCTTGACCATTTACAAGAGAAGGAAACTCCTACTGTAGTGGGTGGCAAGATCCCAGGATTTAGGAGCCCCTGCGGTTAATGAAAGGCTCATTATATGACGAAGAAAGAAACAACAAATTCCCATATTCTCATGCAGAGCAGTATAAAAACTGGGCTAAGATGTCAGTAGCTGAAGCATGACATTTCTTTCCATTTGGGTCTTCTGATTCAGAATCCTAAACAATCAGACTTTTGCATTAAGCTCAGGAGGAGTATTTATAAACATGAATATGAAATAATTTCATCTCTATTTTCTGTAACAAATGAAGAAATGAAATGCAATAAAGTATCTCAGAAGCCTTAGAAAGGTTACCATGAAGAGCAAGCAGCATGTCAGTGTGGCACCAAATGACAGCAAATGTTGCCTGAGAGCCATCCACACACAGTATCTCAAAAGAAGGTAGCGATCAGGGCAAACAAGTATCAAGGGACTGAGGTATGGCGGTTTCTGCTCCAACTAGTGCACTGTCAGAGATGCCTCTTTAATACAGGTATTATGTTTTCTGCTGCCAAGGGCAGAAGCTTAAGGAACCATTTGTATCCTGGCTAAAAGCTTCTAACAGATCTTTAAAACTAAATAAAGTGAGGGCAGCAGAATTTGTCTGTTTGTGACTCAGATTTTGGTAATTTAAGGAGAAAAACTGGGAATCTTCCCCCACTCACTTTGTTAAAAACAAAATCAGACAGAAAGAAGCTGGTGGAGCAACTCTTCATACACTCACTGAATGAAGAAGTTTCTAGTAGTACAGCAGACCCCTCCCCACAAGATACATTAAAAAGCTTTCCTAGGATGACAGAAATCAGAACATTATATGGCAAACTAATTAAAAAATAAATGACAAAAAGAAATAAAGTCAGTATTGACTGCATACCCTCCTTCCCTGTTCCTCAGTGCGGTAGGCGTGTCTATATAAGCAAGAGAACACAGCTCCGGGAGTCATCATAAGGTCGCTGGTCTCATTCCAACCATGGGTGTGGCAAAGACGAGAAGCGTCTCCCTGGCACTTGCGGTATAAGACAGGATCTAGCCTATAAAGTTAAGAGTTAAAAGATAACCACTACTTACTATACTTTTCCTTCTAACACATGTTAAAGAGTTTTTACAATGTGCACTCATTGATAATCACCTCCAGGGTAGTGGCAACAGCAGATATGTAAAAGTATAGCCCTGAATTTTGTTCTTAATGAACACACAGTGGTAAATCTTTAGAAATTTAAACTTACTATAGAAGATTGAAGTCCTACCTCAAAGATGTTATTTTGGCTACATTATAAGACAGAGGTATTCAGGCTGCGGAAAATTCCACTACCTCAAGCAGCTTGCTTGGCACACCCCATAGCTTTACACTAACATCTTGATTTCTTGGCCTGACATACCCCAGAGCTTTACATTAAAATCCTCGTTCCCCTCTCCTTAACTGCTGCCCAAAACTAGAGGAAATTGGCAGAAATTGGTTTAGCCACCATGCTGACGTTCAGGATAACCTTTTAGCTCATTAAAGTACCTCATACATAGGAACTTCCCCACCTCTGGGTAGAGTTTAACCACCATTTTCTGAACACTTGATGCATGAAGTTATATGTAAACCCCATTGCACCTGCATACTATGGTTAAGAATGTTGCTGAGGTAAATTGTATGAACTTCCTACTCATAAACCCCTTAAAAGTAACCTTCCCCCTTGCCCTCACTGACCAGTCTTGGTAGCAGCAGCCCCAACTGTTCCTTTCCTTGCACAATGAAATAAAGGTGCATTTCTGCTCTCCCACCTCAGTCTCTCGTTTACTGGCTGAGGCGAGTCAAGCAGAACCTGGGGTTTCCACCCGGCAGCAATTACAATACTAGACTCAGCACAACCATGCCTTTGTTGAAATGAGAAAACTCAGGTTGTAGCTACCACCAGGCAATTCATAACTTTTTATTCAGTAAATACTTTTTTCTAAGCATGAATGAAGTTCAATCCTACCTGATATACTAGATTCAACAAGAGCAGGAAATGGCAAGATAAACAGAATCTCCCACTGAACTTCTACAGTAAAACTGTTCCTCTTCTTTTTTTTCCATATAAGATAAGGTCTTAAAACATTTTCGGCAGTTGTATTTTTATTTGCATATGCTTATGAATTTAAAAAAAAAAAAAAAACCCTTGATATTTAACTATGAATCTGGGGACAAGGTAGGCAAAGAGCCTGTGTTTCTCCAAATTAGATCAAGGGGTGATCAATTCTGTCCACATTACGCTGTCAACTTTGGGGGAGGGCTATGTAATGGGAGTAGAGAAGCTAGTATTTAATGTGTAGCTTTTAGGACTGTGAAGAACTTTTTAATCACAGGGGAAGGGATGAAAGAAGAGGAAAAAACATGATTTTGATGAAGGCAGTTACTCAGTAAACTCTTTATTTTTGTTTCAATAGCCTGAGTAAGCACAGGGAAATTCCCACGCAGCTTTCTCTAGTTCTTTTGAAGCTCATTTCAGGGAAAAGAAATTAAAATACATGGAATCTTTAAGCAATCTCTTTCTAGTAAAGAATGTGGGTAAACACCAGAAAAAAAGTTAATGACCTAAATGTATTGGTTTATACAACTGAATCAGGAAGCAGTTGAAATTGGGAAGCAGGAGGAGAAGCCATTTGCTCAGCCATTAATGGCTGCTTTGGAGGTGGGAAGGGAAAACATAACAAGGAAAAATGAGGGAAACGATAGCCAATAAATTATATACTATAATAGAGATTCTGCCCTAAGTTCACACCCCCCACCCCGTTTCTGCTAGTAGGATGAGAAGGGAATTAAGAGAATCAAGCTATCATTTATTGATAAAAACCTTTTAAGATAGAATAAATTCAGTAACTTTGAATAGTTAAAGAAATAAAAGCAAATCCTCATACCCAGTGCAAATCAATAAAAACAAAAATGCATAATGTTCTTAGAGACATATTTGAAAAAAGCCAATGCTTTTTCTGTCCCCACAGGTGCCAGAGATCTTTTTGGATAGACGTCTGTGGTATCTGAATTGCGACCCTGACTTCTAAAGTAGTGGTGAACAGGGATGCTTGGTAGTTGACGGACAGTGGGCTGACTACTTTTAGACACTGTTCTGAAAGCAACTGAAGAATGAGTTTTTCACACTCTAATCAGAGTATGTTAGCCATCTCAGAAATTAACAAAAATAATTTCCTACTTATTATTTCAAAACATACAGTTGATATTGACATATGCAGGAGGGTAGACTGAGGCAATTAAACTTACTCAGGCTTCAAAATACTCACTTCCAATCCCTGGAGATGAAATACTGCAGCTCTAAGAGCCGGTGTTCACAATCTTCCACCATTTTCTCTGTGTATAAGTGTTCCATCAGGCATGAGAGGATCCTGGCCACGGAACAGGAGGGAAATTATAACAAGAGAAAGAAGAGTTCTGATGACATACCCAGAACTGTAATAACATCAGTATTTCCTTGGTCCACAGAAAAAGCTATTTAGCTATTTTCCTAGGGTAATCAAGGATTTGTTGTTTTTCTTTTGACAATCTCTCAAATTAACTGAACTGACATCGAGTATGCCTTATATCAACCTTAGAGCTGCTTAGCACTTACAGACTCAGCTTGTATGAAATCTGTACACAGCGGCTTTAAAATTTTTATTATGAAAAATTTCCAATACGTACAATAATAGAGAATCTTATAATAACCTCCCACACAGCTTTATACACAAATGGTCAATTCTGTTTTAATCTACTCCCTCTTGCTAGATATTCTGAAAAAAATTCTAGAAATCATATAATTTCATTTGTAAACACTTTAACACATTTCTCTAAAATATGTGAATACCATTATCACACTGAAAGAAATTAATAAAATTTCCTTAATATCACTTAATATCCTGTCAGTTTTCAAGTTTTCTCAATCATCTCATGTCTACTTACATGTTTGTCTGAAAAGTCCACACACTGCATTTGACTGATATGTCTCTTAAATCTCTTTAATCTGTACTAGTTCCTCCTCCTTCCCTCTCCCCTGCCCCCTTTTTGGTTGATGTAGTTGTTTTTATATTGATACATATTCTTAATTAGTCTAAAGAGTGTTTGTCTGTCTTCTGAGCCACACAAAACCATAAGGAAGCACCCCACTTTAAATCCCATACCACAGCACAGACAGCAGGAGTTTGCGCATGGCAGAATGATGATACATGGCAGAATGATGATAAACACAGACTGCGTTCATTTCATTGGTGAGTACTGCCAGCTGCAGGCTATAAAAATATTTGCTGACTAGGAAGCTGTCTTACTTACAACCTGGTTTGAAGAGCTGTTTTCATATCATATGAGGCAAAACTACGCACAGACTCCCACACATTCTTTTAGCATTTATACAGCTTTCATAAATCTTGGCTGCAACTCCAGTCTTTATTCTAGAGCTATCACCCAACCTCTCCAACCACCACATTCTGCTTTCTATTTCAATGATAATTAACCACTTTCTAATGACTATCAAATAGCCAATGTACACAATGAGTCAAAGAACAAATAGGATGAAAAGTCTAGAGCCAAAGCATGCGCCACTTTAGCCTGAGTATTTCTCCCATTTTTATCTGACCATTAAGTAACCTTAGGTACATGTCTGTGTATTGCCAACAAACATCATCACAATGCTGGGTATAGGTGTCTACATGATGAACGAGGAAGAGCAAAAGTCTGAATTCCAATACTAGTCTTAAAAGCTGGTATGTGTTCCTGTTGAACAAAATTTCAATTAAGATGTTAAACCACTCAAAAATCATGTTCCCTGGGTGCGCTGCAAAATACAATATGGACAAATACCACAAATAAGACAACCTACATTGGGTCTCCAGATCTTATGTGTTTGCAAGCTGTCTGTATTACAGATTCACATGCTTCATTCAAAGCTCTATCAATGCGATAATCTGCACCAGGGTCAGTCTCCTGAATCAGTGTCTGAAGCTGGATAAAAAAAAAAGTAAGAAGGAAGAAAGAAAGTCACACCAGTATCAGGCAACGGCAATGTCATCTCTCCATACAATCAGTTATTCAGTCTGGCCTATCACAGTGTCCTCTAACAAGCTAATACAATTGTCAGTGGCCAAGTTCAACAGCTCCAGTCAGATACCTTACAACTTAGTTTCTCTAACTTGATTGCAAGTCTTTCTGTTTAAGCCATCGCTATGAGTCAGAATCAACTGATGGCTAAGGACTGCTTCCCTACAAGTTTTGAACCATCCCTGGACATTTGCAAAACAAAAGGTCTTTACAATTTTTTAAATTTTTTTCCCATACAAAGATTTATACATACACTGTTATGTGACTCTAATTGCTGTCCCCATACTGTGACAGCACACTCCTCCTTTCCACCCGATTACCTGTGTCCATTCAACCAGCTCCTAACCCTCTCTGCTTTCCCATCTCACCTCCAGACAGAAGCTGCCCGTTTAGTCTCTTGTATCTACTTAAGCTAAAAGGCACAATCCTCACGAATATCACTTTATGTCTCACAGCCCAGTCCAATCCCTGTCTGAAGAGTTGGCCTCGGAAATTGTTTTAGTTTTGGGCTGATAGAGAATCCAGGGGTCATGCTTTCCGGGGTTCCTCCAGTCTCAATCAGACCATTAAGTCTGGTCTTCTTACTAGAATTTGAGTTCTGCACCCCATCCTTCTCCTGCTCCATCAGTGACTCTCTGTTGTGTTCCCTGTCAGGGCAGTCATTGGTGGTAGCCGGGCACCATCTAGTTCTGGTCTCAGGCTGATGAAGTCTCCGGTTTATGTGGCCCTTTCTGTCTCTTGGGCTACTACTTTCCTTGTGTCTTTGGTGTTCTTCATTCTCCTTTAGTCCAAGTGGTTGGGACCAATTGATGCATCCTAGATGGCCGCTTGCAAGCTTTTAAGACCCCAGATGCCACTCACCGAAGTAGGATGCAGAAGATTTCTTTAATAAGCTTTGTTATGCCAATTGACCTGGATGTCCCCTAAAAGCATGGTCTTCGGAACCCTACCCCTGCGACTCTGTCCCTCCAAGTGTTTGACTGTATTCAGTAAACTTCTTAGCTTCAGTTTAGTCCAGTTGTGCTGATTTGCCCTATAGTGTGTGCTGTCCTTCCTTTCACCTAAGATAATTCTTATCTATTATCTAGTTAGTAAATAACCCTCAACCCCCCATCCCAACCCTCATAACCATCAAAGAATGTTTTTTTCTGTGTTTAAACCTCTTCTTGAGTTCTTATAATAGTGGTCTTATATTTGTCCTTCCATGACTGACTAAATTCACTCAGCATAATGACCTCCAGCTTCCTCCATGTTATGTTTCTTGGCTTCATCGTTGTTCTTTCTTGCTGCGTAGTATTCCATTGCATCAATATACCATAATTTATCCATTCGTCCATCCACGGGCACCTAGGTTATTTCCAACGTTTTGCTATTGTGAACAGTGCTGTAATGAATGGGAGTGTGCATATATCTATTCATGTGACAGCTCTTATTTCTCTAGGATATACTCTAAGGAGCGGGATAGCTGAATCGTATGATACTTCTATTTCTAGCTTTTTAAGGAAGCACCAAATCGATCTCCAAAGTGGCTGTATCATTTTACATTCCCACCAACAGTATATAAGTGTTCCAGTCTCTCCACAACCTCTCCAGCATTTATTCTTTTGTGTTTTTTGGATTAATGCTAGCTGTGTTAGGGTAAGATGATATCTCATTGTAGTTTTGATCTGCATTTCTCTAAAGGCTAATGACCATGAGCATTTCTTCATGTGTCTGTTAGCCGCCTGAATATCTTCTTTGACGAAGTGTCTGTTCATATCCTTTGCTGATTTGTTAATTGGGTTATTTGTCTTTTTGTTGTTGAGGTTTTGTAGATTTTAGACATTAGACACTGATCGGGATTTGTCGTAGCCAAAATTTTTTTCTCAGTCTGTAGGTTGTCTTTTTACTCTTTTGGTGAAATCTTTTGATGAGCATAAGTGTTTGATTTTCAGGAGCTCCCAGTTATCTAGGCCATCTTCTGGTGCTTGTGCACTGTTACGTTTCGTATTCTGTTTTATGCCATGTATTAGGGCTCCTAATGTTGTCCCTATTTTTCCTTCCATGATCTTTATTGTTTTCGATTTTATATTTAAGTCTTTGATCCACTTTGAGTTAGTTTTTGTGCATGGTGTGAGGTATGGGTCTTGTTTCAGTTTTTTGCAGATGGATATCCAGTTATGCCAGTACATTTGTTAAAGAGACTGTCTTTTCCCCAATTAATGGACTTTGGGCCTTTGTCAAATATTAGCTGCCCATATGTGGATGAATTTATGTCTGGATTCTCAATTCTGTTCCATTGGTCTATATATCTGTTGTTGTAGCAGTACCAGGTTGTTTTGACTACTGTGGCAGTACAATAGGTTCTAAAATCAGGTAGTGTGACACCTTTGTTCGTCTTGAATAATACTTAATTGGGGCCCCTTCCCTTTCTATATGAAATTGGTTATTTGTTTCTACATCTCATTAAAAAATGCCAGTGTAATTTGGATCGGGACTGAATTGTATCTGTAGATCGCTTTGGGTAGAATCCACATTTTCACAATGTTGAGTCTACCTACCCTTAAGCAAGGTATGTTTTTCTACTTATGCAGGTCTCTTTTGGTTTCTTGCAGTAGGGTCTTGTAGTTTTCACTGTATAGGTCTTTTACATCTCTGGTTGGATTTATTCCTAAATATTTTATCTTCTTGGGAGCTATTATAAATGGTATTCATTTGGTGATTTCGTCTTCAAGGTTCCCTTTGTTGGTGTAAAGGAATGCAACTGATTTTTGTATGTTTATCTTGTATCCTGAAACTCTGCTGAAATCTTCTATTAGTTCCAGTACTTTTCTGTGGATTCTTTGGGGTTTTCTGTGTATAAGATCATATCATCTGCAAACAGAGATACTCTTTTTCCCTATCAATTTTGATGCTCTTTATTTCTTTTTCTAGCCTAACTGCTCTGGCTAGGACCTCCAGCACAACACTGAACACGAGTGGTGATGAAGGACATCCTTGTCTGGTTCCCGTTCTCAAGGGGAATGCTTTCAAACTCTCTCCATTCAGGAAGATGTTGGCTGTTGCCTTTGTATAAACACCCTTAATTATATTGATGAATTTTCCTTCTATTCCTATCTTGTTGAGAGTTTTTATCAGGAATGGGTGTTGGACTCTGTCCAATGCCTTTTCTGCATCGACTGATAAGATCATGTGGTTCTTGTCTTTTGTTTTATTTATAGGATGGGTTACATTGATTGTTTTTCTAATGTTGAACCATCCCTGCATACCTGGTATAAATCCCACTTGATCATGGTGAATTATTTTTTTGATATGTTGCTGAATTGTATTGGCTAGAATTTTGTTAAGGATTTTTGTGTCAATGTTCATGAGGGATATTGGTCTGTAATTTTCTTTTTTCGTGGGTCTTTACCTGGTTTTGGTATCAGGGTTATTCTGGCTTCATAGAATGAGTTTGGGAGTATTCCATCCTTTTCTATGCTCTGAAATACCTTTAGTAGTAGTGGTGTTAACTCTTCTCTGAAATTTTCGTAGAATTCTCCAGTGAAGCCATCCGGACCAGGGCTTTTTTTTTTTTTTTTTAAATTTAATTTAATTAATTAATTAATTATTTTAATTGTACTTCAGGTGAAGGCTTACAGAACAAATAGTTTCTCATGAAACAGTAGTACACATATTGTTTTATGACATTGGTTAACAACCCCACAACATGTCAACCCTCTAACTTCTCAACCTTTTTTTTTTTGGTAAAAATACACACAGACAAAGATACACCATTTCAAAAATTTCTAGATGCACAGTTCAGTGACATTGCCTACGGTCTTCCAATTGTGCTGTTATTCTCACTTAAGATGAAGGCTTACAGAACAAAATAGTTTCTCATTTAACAGTTACTATAAATGTTGCCCTATGACAATGGTTAACAATCTCACAACACATCAACAATATGCTTACCCAACCTTGGGTTCCCTATCACCAGCTTCCTCGTCCCCTTCTGCCTTCTGGCCCTTGTCACTGGACTACTGTACCTCATTAGTCTCATTTAGTTTTACGGGGCTGTCCACTTCCAGGCTGAACCTCAGAGATAACTTCACCACTGAGCTAAAAGGGTGTCTGGGGGCCATACTCTCGGCGTTTCTCCAGTCTCCTTTAGGCCAGTAAATCTGGTCTTTTTTTTGTGAGTTAGAATTATGCTCTACATCCTTCTCCAGCTCTGTCCAGAACCCTCTGTTGTGATCCTGGTCAGAGCAGTCAGTGGTGGTAGCCGGGCACCATCTAGTTGTACTGGACTCAGTCCGGTGGAGGCCTTGGTCAAGCTACCCTTTCTTTAAAAACACTAGCAAACAATGCATTTTACCTAGCTAAGTATATAGCTCTTTTTATTAATTATGAGTTCAAACTTGTACTCTGCAGCAAATTCTACATTCTTACTAAGATATACCTGAAGAAACAATATTCATTGTGTTGGTTCTTAGTACCTTACGTTCACTGTGATAAAAAAATGTCCTAGATAAAGCAAGGTGAGACAGTATCAGGAAGAGATTCATCAGCTGATAAAATACCACATTAATAACGGCAGTAGAAAAATCTCTCCTTACCGCCTGTTGGCAGTTCATTCCAAGGTTCCCCTTCTCCCCCCGAATTACTTTCATCAGACAGTGTAGGGTTCGCCCTTTTCGATGTAATCCTGAACAGTGGTGTTCAATTTCCCCTCGACAGCTCAAGATGATCTCAGGGCTCAGAGAAAAGTCTTCCATCAACATGCGTCGGTAATCTAACATCTCCCCCTGGCATTCACTGCTCACTTGTCGCCCTAAGTTAGGAGATAAGTCACAATATTTTGGAGAATGAGCTTTAGGATCAGAATCACTACATATTAAAAGTTGTTGTTGTTGTTAGTTGCCATTGGGTTGGCTCCAACTCATAGCAACCCCACGTACAACAGAAAGAAATGCTGCCCGGTCTTGTGCCATCTTCACAATCGTTGGTATGCTTGAGTCTGTTGTAGCCATTGTATTCTGAATGCCTTCCAGCTTAGAGGGCTCATCTTCCAGCACTATATCAGACCATATTCTGTTGTGACTCATAGGATTTTCATTGGCTAATTTCTGGAAGTAGACAGGGCTTCCTTTGTAGTCTGTCTTAGTCTGGAAGCTCTGCTGAAACCTGTCCATCATGGGTAACCCTGCTGGTGTTCGAAATACTGGTGGCATAGCTTCCAGCATCATAGCAACATGCAAGCCACCACTGTATACCAAACACGAACACGTTTCTTATTGAGTCATAAAGAGAAATGAAGTTCTGATACATGCTACAACATGGATAAACCTTGAAAGTATTATGCTGAGTGAAATAAGTCAGATACAAAAGGGCAAATACTGTATGATCCCAATTTTATGAAATTATCTATAACAAATGCATACAGACTAAATTTTATCAGTGGTTATGGGGGAGCAGGGCAGTGGGAGGGGGAAAATGGGGAGTTATTGCTTAAGAAGTACTGAGTTTCTGTTAAGGGTGATGAAAAAATTTTTTGGAAATGGATAGTGGTGATGGCTGTACAACACGGTGAGTATAATTAATGTCACTGAATTGTACATGTAAAAATGGTTGAAATTGCAAATGTTTTCTATATATATTTTACCACCACTGAAAAAAAAAAGTACATGTTTCTGCCTGGAGTAGAATATACTAGTCATGCTATTCTCTAGACTGAAAAGCTTAGAATTAGAACTTGGCAAAAACTGTAGAAGCATAAAATGGACTTAGGCTCTAGAGACTATGGTTTATCCTGTCAGTGTCTGTATTATTATTTTTTAGATTTGTTTCCTTTTTTTTATTATGGTAAATATATATGTAACAAATCATTTGCCTTTTCAATGCATTATACAGATTTCATACTACTGAACTAATAATGCAAATGCTTTGCCAAGGGAAATCTTATTAATAAGATAATTATTGGGATAAAAATGAAAGCCAAAGAACAATCCCTGCTCGTTCACACAGTTAAAGCTTGTGGAAAAGACTGCAGTTCAAATATTTACTACCAACCCCCAAATGCCCCTCACACGTACACCCTTTCCTTGAGCTATAAGTGCTAGCTGGGAAAACTGAAGAAAAGAGATTTTTAAAAACAGGTTTACTAAAGTAAAATTAACATATAATAAACTGTCCATATTTAAAATATATAATTTATTAACTTATGATATATATATGTACATTGGTGAAACCATCACCAGAATCAAGATACTGAACATATCTATCAACTGTGAAAGTTTTCCCATATCCCTTTAGAATCTCTCTCTTCTGCTCCTCTCCATTCCCTCCAGCCCATCCCTGGGCAACCACTGATCTGCTTTCTGTGACTATAGATTAGCTTGCCAGTTTGTCTTTTTTTTTTTTTTTTAAATAAGTTTATATAAATGGAATCATATAGTATAGTCTTTTTTGTCTGATTACTTTCATTCAACATAACTACTTTGAGATTCATCCACGTATCAGTTCATTTCTTTTTGTTGCTTAGTAGTATTACTTCATTATACGGAGATACTACAATTTGCTTTTTTTTTTTTGTATTCAATCCAAGACCATGCATTGTCTCTAGTTGCTATTCTATCACTTTTTAAGTTTAGGAGTCTTCCTCTATCTAAATATGAAAAAAAAATTCACCAAAAAGCTCTGAGATTTAGGTTGACTTTTTTTCCCACTTAACTTTTTAATCACTAGTCAACTGTCCCAGAACCATTTATTCAATAAGAGCTAGGAATTTCATCTTCGCAGCCTGCAGCTGATAATAAGAAAGATGACTCTGACCTACTATGCATCCTTCTTGGTTCTTCTGTCAGGGTTGACTTTTGGGCTAAACAGACCATGGGTCTGACTCTGTGGGGGCAATTCTTTCTTCCATTATTGTTTAATTTCTTACTATCAGCACTATTTAATTAACCTCACTCATCCTTAAAACTCTTCAACGTAGGTAATATTTCTGTTTTATAGACAGGGAAATGAGGTTTGGAGAGATTAAGAAATGTAAATGATGGTCATCCAAGCAGTTAGTGTAGTGATAAGAGCCATAATTTGAACCCATGTCTCACTGACCCAAAGCTACTTAAATCATTATGCTACCCTGACTCTCCTAAAAATGTTGCACAATATGCATTTAAAAACTTAAAATATTTAGATTTGATTAACATACTTTTTTTTTTTTAAAGCAAAAAAGTAAAGAAAAGTGAAACTGGGAATTGTTGAGCTAAAAGGAAGTACATTCAACAAGACTTATGGATACCAAGTCTTCAGTTTCCGGAGCTGTGCTTACAAAGAAAGGCTCCTTGGTTAGAAGGCACAGATGTACTCAAAAGAGCCAATATAGGAGGAAACTAACATTTATAAGTACAAAAGGCTTTCCAGTGTGAATCCAAAAAGGAGCAAAAAGGATAAAATTACCTCTGTGTACAGCTGACTCTAAACACATTAGAAGGTAGGAGAGCCTGGCTTCCCGGGACCGAGGAAGGTTTTCCACATTGCACCGGTATTTCTTCAAGTCACTCTTACATGATTTGGCCAATGAATAACTGACTTTATAATCCTGGGCAATCAGCTTTTGGCGGGTTGTTAGTGCTTCTCGACACTGAGGAAAGAATGAAGCAAGAGAGTTGCAAGGCCACTCATGTGGCTCAGCTGTTCACATGTATCTTCAAGAAAAGCACAGAGACTTACAGCCAAGCACATGGCAGATGTCCAAAAATGTGGCTATTATCAAAATGCCTACCTTTAAGTTTGGTTAAAATTTAGCACAAGTGTGAGGTTGGTGTAAATGGGTGGCAACTGGGCTAACAGTTTGGAAGTTCCATTTTACACTTTTAAAATACAAGTAATCAATAGTAACAATAAAAGAAACCGAAATGAAAAACACTTCTTTAGCTGCACAGGAAAGTAATGGCAGGACAGCAAAACCAAAAATAGTTACTTTGGAAAAATTATAAAAGATTCTTACATTCATCCAGGGACAGAGGACTAATAGTAATGAGACAACAGTTGAAAAATTAAATGGCTAGCTATCTATGAAACACATTAGTTTGGTTACCATAAACTTCCTGAGTACTTAGAGGTGGCCTCAGTATGATTCCGATATAAAATTCTCCAATTTTACTTTCAAAGTAGTCTACCTAGTGTCTCAATATCAAAATAAGAGCTTCGTTTTCTTGGTTCAAGCCAAATATGCTTTGGTTCACTTCTAAAATCCAAGTATATCATCTCTGAAAAGGGTAAGGATATCAGTCATTTCTGGTATGAGTTTTAAAAATATTGTTTGAGAGGTTTTGTAAAAGCTTTTGAGGAATGAACAAAATATTGGTTTGTTTCAAAATAATACTTACTTTTTCACTCATGGATTCTTCAAATTTGTGGTTAAAGAGGCACTTATACACTCTGCCTTCACCAGCTTGTGTCTGTACGACAGAACACAGACATTATTATTATTAGCCAAGTAGCTATGCTGGGCACTATCCACAATATCATATAGTAGAACTAAGCCTTTAGATGAATGACTCAGCCACTTAAAAAATCTAGCAACTTCTGAATGACAAGTGATTGCAGTAAAGATGAAAACCTTTTCCCCATAATCTTTGGCTACCTGTTCCCAGATATACTGTTAATTAGTAAACAGAGAGAAGCATTAGAGTGAGTCTCCCTTCTTATCATTTTATGCTAGAGCTAAGAAAACTCTAATCAGTAGCTCTGATAGTTATAGCAGTTAATTCAAATCAGAGGGCAGAGTGGAAGGTTATACAAGTTAATGCTCTTTGCTGTAAGGATGGAGATTATTCTATTTAAAGTGTTAGAAAGTTGTCCTATAGGATCTTCAGGTAGTAATCATGGATTTGGCTTTAAAAGTTAGCCACCTGCTGTACTCTTTACCTTAGCCAAAACATATAAATATAAATATGTATAAGAAAACCAAACCTGTGAAATATGTGTGTGATATATGTATATATGTGTGTGTGTGTGTATGTGTTTGTACATATGTAAATGTAACAAAGTTTAGACATGGAATAGATGCCAGTAAGAGACTTTCAGGAACTGAAATAAAGAAATGAGATAAGAAGATGAGAGTAGAAAAAATAAGGTGTGGAGACTATCAGAAAGTCAAATGTCAACCAGAAGTTAAATGGTCAAGACTGAGCACCTAATATTTTCTGGTACTCTGGGACCAACTCCACTTTCCATTTCAGAGGCTCTTCTATATGTGAGGGTTTGTGGTAGTTATTCTGCAATATAGTATAAAAAATATTTTGAAAAAGGAGGAAAAGAATAACAGCTTCCGAGCTGACTCACATTTTCACAGAAACGTTCCCGATCATCTCGGCAAGCAAAATATAAATGCCGGTCTAAATGAAAGTCATCTGAAGACAGCTCAGCCACCCGGAGAATGGCTTTCTTGCAGAGTTCAGAGACTTGAATCTTGGGATCTCCTTCTTCTGCTTCCTTTACCAGGCCTTTCTCCAAGCATGATACCACCTCACCTTGTGAATGTGCATCCTAAAATAACAAAGATACCTAATACTTTAAAACATTCACCACAAAGAGTTTCAAATAAACATCATTTGGTTAAAAAAAAAAGAAATCAACAAAAAGGTTAAAAAAGCCTCCAATACATAGTTAGCTTATTGATGTTCTACTGAGAGATGAAATGGGAGCCAACTGCTTGTGAAAATCAAAGAAAATGCTCTCAATGATCTTTCACTTGTATACTACAAATGAAAACAATGATCCTGGGAAAATCAAGTACATGTAGTCAACATTAGAAGTAGGAACCTGAGTATTTTAAAGTCTAAAATATCAGAAAAATTTTAAGAAATGAAATCAGTCCAATGTTCTGATCATAGTACATGTCAACATTGAAACAACATTGCGGAAATCTCTGTTCATTTATCTCTAAGCAGTAGGCATTTCCCAAATAATAGCCAAGTTTAAAAACAACCAACCAACCAGACCACAAAATCCATTGAAAAAAGATGTTATAGAGACCCCTCTTTCTCCTTTTTCTACTCTATATTGTCCAAAACTACCTCAACATGTACAATCTGTAATACTCACTTTGATATTTTAGATTTATCTTCATGAATTTAACACGATTACCACCATTCACACAAACTACTTTTGGGAGTTTTCCTAAAAACATCCAGTTATCTTTAATTGTACACTGTATCATCCCCATAGCAACTACAAGCATTCATTCATCCAAAATATGGGAAACTTTCCCTAAATGTTTTCTATTCAAGAGTCCTAATCTTCCATACTCAGAAAATATGCTTCAACAACTTGAGGAAGTTCTTTCTAAAAGTAGATTCCAGGATGCTAGTGAAGAAAGCCTGCTATATACAGAGGGACTGGGTTTTGAGAAAAACAGACTTCAAGTGTAAATATAGACTTGGGCCAAAGGCAAGCATTATACAGGTAAAGCTGAAGTACAATATGAAAAAAACCTGCCTATTTGCCTAAGTCATACATACTCATCATAACAAAAATTATGTTGCTATGGTTCAAATATACAACAGAATACCATGAACAAAAGGAAGAAAGAAACAAAGAAATAAAGCAGCTTTCTTTCTGATTTATTTTTATTTCTAATATGGAAAGACCTTCACCATAGTAAGCAAAAAGGCAAGGTGCAAGATAGTATACATAAAGCACACTACCTTTTATGAAAGAAAGGACAGGGCATAAGAAAATATATTTGAATAAAGAGATGTTGAAAATATATGCAAAAAATCAGTAAAAGTGACCCAAAAAGGACTACGAATCACACTCTATTATCGGATTCTTGTGCTTTCCTATTCTCTATCTGTACTTTGACCTTTCTCACTAGCTGTATGATTCTATCCAATGCTTAGAAACTTGGAAAGACCAAAAGGGTGTTTTGTGAACAATTCTGAACAGATGAAAAAGGTAAGGACGGAGGAAAGTGGACACAAATCCCAGAAATTCAGAGTAAGGCTTCTTTTTTTTCTTCCTAATTTATAAGTGACCCTCAAGTTTTCCTGACTTTGGCCTCCTTAGGCAAGGCCAACAAATTTCCACTTTCCAAAGGTAAAACAAATCTACAATAACAAAGATTTGTAAAGAAACATATCAGTCACTTACTATTTACATTATACAAGAGATTATTGTAAGTATGATTTTGTTATAAAACAATGTCCTATACCAAATTTTAGTGGACTGTAGTAACAGAGATGGCCACTAGCAATTAGCTTTTAACCACATATAAAAATCAAAACCTATAAAACCATACATTTGCCTATTAGGAATCAAAAAAAAAACAACTTGCATTGTTTGATCAGAGGATCTGATGGATTGTGGACCTTACTTTGAGAAGGACTGTTCTCAAGCATCAGAAAGAGGACGAAAATAAGAGCATGATCATCAACTCTTGGTTTAGATTCAGACTTTAATTCTGGCATTAGATGGTAAAAAAAAATGATTCCATGTAATGAGTTGGCTAAGTGTTTCCCTGTATATTTAAGGCTCCTAATTGCTTTAAAAATGCCACTAGTAAGATTAAATATTTAGGGCTATTATATTTCTTAATGGCTCCATTTGCTTCTTATTAGATTTAAGGCAGCAGCACCATGGTTTGAGAACCCTCTAAGGAATCTAAGATTTAATTTTAATTACAGCAATTGTGGCACCACATATTGATGTTAGGTCATAACATCAGTTCCATCAGGTGTTTTCATTCATTGTAACTTTCAGATAGATAATTTCTTCAAATAAAGAAATTTCAGGAATTCTTCTTAGTCCCTAGAGTCTCTGAGTTTTTAAGTTTAGTCCATTTGAGTTATATAGCTGAAATGTATGCAAATATTTGACAATAAAGACTGTATGGCAAACTATTGGAACCAAGAGAAAGATTCAGCAGATTAGCAGGACACAAGATCAGCACACAAAAATCAGCTGGATTCCTATACACCAACAAAGAGAACTTTGTAAAGGAAATCAGGAAAACAATACCATTTATAATAGCCCCTAGAAAGATGATAAAATACCTGAGGATAAATCTAACCAGGGACATAAAAGACCTATATACAAAGAAAATTACAAAACACTATTACAAGAAACCAAAAGAGACCTACATAAATGGAAAGACATACCATGCTCATGGATAGGAAGACAACATTGTAAAAATGTCAATTCTGCCCAAAGCAATAAAAAAATATAATGCAATCCAGATCCAAATACCAGCAGCACCCTTTAATGAGGTGGAAAAACCAATCACTAACTTTATATGGAAAGGAAAGCAGCCTCAGATAAACAAAGCATTACTGGAAAAAAAAGAACAAAGTAGGAACCCTCACACTACCTAATCTCAGAACCTACTTACTATACAGCCACAGTAGTCAACACAGCCTGGTACCAGTACAACGACAGACACACAGACCAATGGAACAGAATCAAGAACTCAGATGTAAATCCATCCATCTATGGTCAGCTGATCTTTGACAAAGGACAAATGTCCATTAAATGAGGGAAAAGACAGTCTTTTTAACAAATGGTGCTGGCAAAACTGGATGTCCATCCATAAAAAAATGCAACAGGACACATGCCTCACACCATATACAAAAACTAACTCAAAATGGATCAGAGTCCTAAAAACAAAACCTAAAACAATAAAGATCATGGAAGATAAAACAGGGACAATGCTAAGGGCCCTAATACATGACATAAATAGAATACAAAACATAACTAACGATAGACAAACATCAGAAGATAAACTAGATTAACTGGGAGATCCTAAAAATTAAACACTTACACTCACCAAAAGACTTCACCAAAAGAGTAAAAAGAGAACCTACGGATTGGAACAGAATTTTTTGGCTATAACATATCCAACAAGGGTCTATTCCCTAAAATCTATAGAATACTTTGATAATTTGACAACAAAAAGACAAATAATCCAATTAAAAAATGGGCAAAGGATACAGACACTTCACCAAAGACAACATTCAGTTGACTAACAGACACATGTGGAAATGCTCGAAATCATTAGCCATTAGAGAAATGCAAATTAAAACTACAATTTTTTTAAACTGCATTTTAAAAAAAATTCATTTAGAAAATTCTAAAGGTTTTATTAATGTCTTGTTTGTTTTAAAATTTATATATATATAAACATTAAAAAAATCATTACATTTATATGTTCATATAGTCAGGGTACAAACAGATTAACCATGACCCCTGTGTGCCCTCTGACCTTTGGAATAGGTCAGTTCAAAGCCAGTCAGAGTTTTCAAGCTTCAACAGCAGTAAATTTAAAATTGATGAGCCAGCTCTTTTCTGTGGTTGGTTGCCAATTCATTAATTTTCAGGATAATTTTTCTATCTAAACAGAAAAGCTGAGCACATACCTCCCTCATTTTTAAACTCAGCTGTAGCACAAGAGTAGATTATATGGAAAGGAACAGCGTTTTTCAGAAGTACAGGCATGAGTCCACCTCACTGTTCCAAAAAGACAAGAAAGCCTTTGGAGCTAGAATGGGGGCCTGTTGACTAGTGAAACTTCACCTAACTGGTGTATCAAAAGATGAAAATGACATAAATGTGCATTTTGATGGTCCACAGAAATATTTTTTGTTATTTTTAACAAAGCTGAAAAAATAATCTTCACTTCTGTCATGCCTTTAGGCTCTAGCAGTACTATTTTCTGTAAATATTTCAGTCACTGAAGTCTTAGTAACTCGGATATGCAGATGAAAACAGGTTTTATATTGATAATTCAGATAGCTACTGAAAAGCTAATCAGCTATTACCTTGGTGGTCAATAGAGAAGACCTGCTACAAAGAGAGGGCAGTTATAATGGTCTACTCTACACTGCAGACCACGGATCACAAATGTGAAAAGTGTCACCACTGGTCATTGAAAAGTGTGTTTCCTACACTAATGTGGAGATTTTAAAACAGTGATGTTTGGAATTGGATATAATCTCCAACACTCTAAATAAAGTCAACCAAGCACCTAGGTGCTTTTGTGCCACCTCTCGTGTCAGCCGAAAAGGAAAAATCTGTCTTTTATTAAAACTGGCCTTTCTTTAGCCGCCTGAAATCTTTATGCCAAGCTCACAAAGCTCTCGAGACTGATTCAGAGGTGCCCTGTGAAAAGGGATGGAGCCTTGTGCTGATATGAAGGAGAGAGAATCAGGCCAGACAATAACTAGCATTAAACCCTTCATTTGAACTGGGGTACTCAGCTCAAACAACATCCCCCTTTGTCAGTGATAGAAGCCTACAAACTATGTTACAATGAACAGAGGACAAAATAACCAATGGGTTTTATTTTATGACATTTCCAAAATAGTGGATTAATGAGCAGCAGCATTTAATCTCTCATGCCACAGGTCTCAGACTGCTTCTCCCACTGGCATCCATTACAATTCCAAAATTTCTTTCATTTCTGCTGCGTAAACAAATTAGGAATAAAAACAGGCCAAATTTCCACTGTGACCTTCTGAATACCATACTAACAAGTCAAAAAATAAGATCAGATATAACTAAGAAGGAAGAAACTAGTGAGGTAGTTATTTTCTTTACTAAAACCAGTTATTCTGAGATGAAGATAATAATATATCACATTTACAGAGTACATTTATTCTGGAAAGCTAAAAGTACTTTCATATATCTTAAAAATTTATAAAATTTAACTACCTTCTTTTATAGGTGCAGAACAACTAATGTGTTTGCTAAGTAATTTTTTTATGGTAATAGTTAAGTGGAGCCCTGGTGGCACAATGGTTAAGTGTTCAGCTGATAACCAAAAGGTCAGCAGTTTGAACCCACTAGCCATTCCACAGGAGAAAAGACCTGGCAATCTGCTCTCGTAAAGATTAAACCCAAGAAACCAAACCCATTGCCACTGAGTCGACTCCGACTCATAGCATCCCTACAGAACAGAGTGGAACAGCCCCACAGGATTTCCAAGGAGCAAATAGTGGATCTGAACTGCTGACCTTTTGGTTGGCAGCCGAGCTCTTAAATACTGAGCCACAAGGGCTCTCCATAAAGATGACAGCCTAGGAAACCCTACGAGGCTGTTCTATTCTGTCATGTAGGGTTTGCCATGAGTCGGATTTGACTCGACAGCACACAACAACAAAAACACTAAGGTTTAAATAGACAAAGATTAGAGAACTCCAGTTTCTCCAAATCCAAGTTCATTTCCTACAAGACTGAAATGGTTTGCCAGGGTAACACTACAGGTAACCACCAACTCGTCTAATATTTCGAAGATAACATTACTCTTAGCAGATATTAATTTTTCTACTTCCCCACACAGTAGCAATATATTTTAAATAGATGAAATGCACCCCACAGGTCAACTAGCCTCAGTTCTTGGGGTTGCTGGGTAACAACTTCTTTAATTTTAACTTTAAGGTTATCTCTAGTCCTATGTTTCTTCCATGCAGGTTACACAAAGCTTTCATTTATCATGTTCATAGTACCCCTTTGGCGAAGTCAATGTGGTAGATACCTTTTCTCCAAGCCGAATGCTGCCACATTTCAGAATGTTGATGTCATTTTTGCAGTCATCCATGAAACCACAGATTAGACGGTAATCACTGAAAATGATGGCCGTCATCTTGGTAATATACTGGTGACACTGATACTCGGTGATGTTGCCTCTGTGATCCACCAAGCAGGAAACGAAGTAACCTCTTCCGACTGGTTCATCAGCACATTCTTTAATCTGCTCAAAACAAAGTGGCCGTTTTACACAAGTATTCCATACTCATATCATCAAGCAACTTTTATGAAAGAGAAAATGTCCAACATTTTACTGTTGATTTTCCATCTCTCTATTTGGGAGAAAAAAAGAATGGCTATTTAACTTTGGTGAAGGGTAAGACAGTACACAATACTAGAAAGAGTTTAAAAAAAAAAAAAAAAGAATGGCTATTTGAAAAGGAAAACATTTAGAAATATATTTGTTTTAATGAAAACTAGTGTGTCATATATACTCAGATCGTTGTACCTAGGAAATACCTGATTAACATGTTTTGCAAGAAAATACATATCCGAATGCTTAGGTAGAGCTCACTTCTAAATGGAGTAAAAAAAGCTTTTCACATCTATAGCTTTAGGATGGTTCCTTTAGACAACCATGCAAAGAATGCAGTGGACAGTGAGGAGATGAATCTAGGGAGTAGGCCTGGAAAACAGGTGCAGAACTCAAGTCCAGCTGCATATCCCAAGCCAAACTATACCAGCAAACTATTGTAGTTAGGTAAACCACAGGGCCAAGAGGAGGGGAGGAGGGAAGGTGTTATATTGCTTCTTGACATGATATTAATGTGTTTTGAATTAACTAAGGATTTGAACATGTGTTTTTGAACTTAGCAGAATCCAAGCTTAACCGCTGTGGTCTGGAACAGAAACATGTTTAAAATGATGTTTAGTGCAGTCTGGCAAGAAGTTTGGGAGGAGGAAAGCCACTGCAAACCTAATTTGGGTGGTGTAAGACACATGATCTAGCAGATCAAACAGAACGGTTCCACTTGGTTAGTGTTCCTTCAAAGTACATTCCAAGCCACAAACGCTAATTAAGCAAACTCGCCAAAAAAAGAAAAAAAAAAAAAATCCGAAGTTCAGGCATAAAAACGTGAAATGTACCTATATGGTTATAAGCTCGAAAGATAAAGCAGAGAAGGTTGTTTGGAAAAAGTCTATTGCACTTGGGGCAATTAAAAATAAACAAAAACTGCAGTTTTAACTACAGGAACGAGCCAGATGTAAATGTTTATTCTGAACATAAATGAGAAAGGAGTGTTTTATTTGTTTTTTAGTGACCCTATGTACAACAGAACAAAACACTGCCCGGTCCTGTGCCATCCTCACAATCGTTGCTATGTTTCAGCCCATTGTTGCAGCCACTGTGTCAATCCATCTCGTTGAGGGTCTTCTCTTTCATTGACCCTCTACTTTACCAAGCATGACGTCCTTCTCCAGGAACTGGTCCCTCCTGATAACACATCTGAAGTATGTGAGACAAAGTCTTGCCATCCTTGCTTCCAAGGAGCATTTTGGCTGTGCTTCTTCCAAGACAGATTTGTTAATTCTTCTGGCAGTCCATGGCATATTCAATATTCTTCACCAACACCATAATTCAAGGGCATCAATTCTTCTTCAGTCTTCCTTATTCATCATCCAGCTTTCACATGCATCTCAGGCAACTGAAAATACCATGGCTTGGGTCAGGAACACCTTACTTCTAAAAGTAACATCTGCTTTTGAACACTTTAAAGAGGTCTTTTGCAGCAGATTTGCCCAACGCAATATATGTCTTTTGATTTCTTGCCTGCTGCTTCCATGGACTGTGATTGTGGATCCAAGTAAAATGAAATCCTTGACAACTCCAATATTCCCTTCATTTATCATGATGTTGCTTATTGGTCCAGTTGGGAGGATTTTTGTTTTCTTTATGTTGAGGTATAATCCACACTAAAGGCTGTAGTCTTTGATCTTCATCAGTAAGTGCTTCAAGTCCTCTTCACTTTCAGCAAGCAAGGCTGTGTCACCTGCATATTGCCGGTTGTCAGTAAGTCTTCCTGCAATCCTGATGCCACATTCTTCTGCATACAGACCAGCTTTCAGATTATTTGTTCAGCATACAGATTGAATAAATATGGTTAAAGGACACAACCCTGACACACACACCTTTCCTGATTTTAAACCATGCAGTATCCCCTTGTTCTCTGCAAACAACTGTCTCTTGGTCTGTGTACAGGTTCTGCATGAGCACAATTAAATGTTCTGGAATTCCCATTCTTCATAATGTTATCCATAATTTGTTATGATCCACACAGTCACATGCCTTTGCATAGTCAATAAAACACAGGTAAACATCTTTCTGGTATTCTCTGCTTTTAGCCAACACCCATATGACATCAGCAATTATATCCCTCGTTCCATGTCCTCTTCTGAATCTGGCTTGAATTTCTGGTAATTCTCTGTTGATGTACTATTGCAACTGTTTTTGAATTATCTTCAGCAAAATTTTAATTGCATGTGATATTAATGATGTTGTTTGGTAACTTCGCATTCCATTGGGTCACCTTCTTTTGGAACGGGCACAGGTATGGATCTCTTCCAGTTTGCTGGCCAGGTAGCTGTCTTCCAAATTTCTGGGCATAGATGAATGAGCGCTTCCAGCGTTCCATCCATTTCTTAAAACATCTTAATTGATATTCTGTCAATTCCTGGAGTCTTATTTTTCGCCAGTGCCTTCAGTGCATCTTGAACTTCTTCCTTCAGTACCAATAGAGGCAGACTATTCTCCCCTACTACACTATCTCTCTTAAGTATGCACACAGCACAAAACAAATACAATCGCCTTTTCGAAAAGGTGCTGAGTGAAGGGCACAGCCACACACCAATCATCCTTTAGGCAACCAGGTCTCTTCTTTTCATGTCTAACTCCGGTATCAAATCCAGACCAAGCAAAAACTCAATTCAAGACAGAAAATCATGTTTACTTTTAAAGAAGCAAACCTGAGATTTTAAGTAAATAGTCTCACACCGGCTTCAGAGGCAGCAGAGATCTTCAATAGTCAAGATGAACGCAATTCTTTCAGTTTAACCTTGAATGCTTTGTCTGTGATGCGTAAAAAGAGTACTATGAATATATTTCTAGGAAAAGGTTTTGTTGAGCACAACCGAGATGAGTTTCAAATGTGAAAAAAAAAAGAAAAACAGCTTGAAAATTCCAGCATTTGTAATTCAATCAAAGAAAAAATCAGTATTAAAAAGAGGACTAGTGGCAGACAAGAAGCCCTAGTGACACAGTGGTTAAGGCATTCTGCTGCTAACTACGTGTTCGGTGGTTCGAACCTATTAGTCTCTCTGCAGGAGAAAGATGTGGCAGTCTGCTTCCATAAAGATTTACAGCCTTGGCAAAGGTTGTGTGACAGACATATTTACAACAACGACAAAAAAAAAAAAAGAGTAGCTGCTGAGGCTGCTTATGTACAATCAAAAACCTCATGGGATTTGGTTCCTTGGCGGGGGGGGGGCGGGGGGTTTAGGGTCATGGTTTCATGGGACATCCCAGTTTACTGGCCTAATAACGCGTTCAGTGCTTCTGTTCTACCTCCTAGTTCACTGCGTAGTGCCTGGGGTCTTAAAAGCTTGCAAGCAGCCTTCTAAGGTGTAACAAATGGTCTCTATTTACCTGGAGCAACAGAGATAGAAGGAGAGTCAGGAATATGAGGAAGGTATGGAATGTGTGGCCAATTCCCTCCATGAACAACTGCCTCCTCTGCCAAGAGACCATCAGAACTGGATGGTGCCTGGCTACCATTACTGAATGTTTTGATCGAAGATTCCATAGAAGAATTCTGATCAAAAGGGAGAAAATGTAGAACAGAATTTCCAATTCTCATGGACTCTAGACTTTCTGGAGCCATGGAGGATGGATGAACCCCTGAGACTACTGCCTTGAGATAATCTTTGAACCTTAAACCAAAAATATCCCCTGAAGTCATCTTAAAACCAAGCAACAGTTTACCTTAACTAGTAAAAAAAGGTCTGACTTAAGCATTATGCTCTTTTAAGAACTATCTATGTGGGATCAAATCGACAACAGCAACTCAAAAGATTAGATAGGAACCTTAGGGGGGCAGTGAGTTTATGTTAATGAGGGAAGAATAACTCAAAAGCAGGGTGAAAATATCGCACAACTCGAAGAAGGTAATCAATGTCACTAAATGGTACATGTAGAAACTGCTGAATTGGTGTATGTTTTGCTATGTATATCCTCAACAACAACAACAAAATAAAATTTAGAGGAGGAAAAAAAAAAAAGATTTACAGCCTTTGAAACCCTACGGAGCAGTTCTGCTCTGTCCCATAGGCTCTTTATGAATTGGAATCGACTCAACAGCAGTGCGTTTGGAGTGGCAGACACCTGAAGCAGAGAAACATGCATACAGGCCCTAATACTGGGCAACCAGTTAAATAATCTGAAGAAAAACCAAGAACACATTTTGAATTTCAGCCCCAGTAAGAAATGAAATGTATATAATTAGCTTCAATCATTTGAAATTTTACTGAAACACAGAGATGTAGTAGTATCTATTTGTATTTTAGTTTACCACCCAGTACAATATGGTGTAGTGTTTGAATTAGAAGTTTATGTTTTTTTTCCCCCAACCATTCAGCTGGATAGCATTTTTTTCCTTCTGTTTTATTAAACTTTGAAGATTAACAGCAAAACGGTATTAAATCATCAACACATTTAAGAATGAGAGTAAATTCTGAGGTAGCTGGGGAGCATCTTCATAAGGTGGCATTAGAAAAACACTGTAGTCACTATTTTTAACACGAGACAAGAGGAAAAGCCGGCTGAATCATGGAGAGTAAATCAGCACTGTGGTTTGTAGTTATTCTTGTGATGCTGTTTTTCTCCTTGGAAGTAGGATTCCAAAATTAAGAAAGAAGAGAGGAGGGAGAGGTAGAATGAAACATTTTGTTGGCAACTATGTTCTTACTGATATTTAATTTTCCTGACTCCAGTATAAGCTCCCTTGTTACTTGAATCTTTTCTAAAACTAGAACACTCTAAATGGTCCATCATTACATATACGTTATAAGGAAGCCAGACTAATACAAAGAATGAAATTATTCTGGTCAATATGCATATACTGAGAGCTAAATTTCTACGTGACAATCAAACTGGTAGGTATTTAACAGCTGAAACAAAATGGGGTAAAACAAACACATGTATATATGTATACATATTGCAACGTCTCCAAAGGAAACTACTTGTAATTGGATAGTTCCACAATACACTGGAAGTGCACAAATATTTAGACCCCACTCCTGGTACCAAACATTTTAAGCTGGGTTCTCTACAGAAGCAAAACCAGTGAAGCGCGCGCACGAGTGTGTGTGTGTGTGTGTGTGTGTGTGTGTATCAATCAAGGAAACAGCTCACACAGTTGTAGAGGCTGGCAAGTCCCAAGTCCATGGCTCAGGTGTCAGGTTGCAGGCTTCTCTTGACTGACATAGCTTCGAACCCAAGATTGGCAGGTCAGACAGCAGGCTGCTTGCTCAAGTCCCAGCACTAGAGTCAGATGATGATGAGACGGATGTGGGATCCAGAGCAAGCAAGCAAGCTTGGCCAGAACATCCACATATATATTGGATGCAGGCCACACCCTCACAGAAATGCCCCTTACAACTGGTTAGCTGATTACATCATGAAGGATGACTACATCATTACATAACTGCCAAACCACTGAGAATCACGGCTCAGCCAAGCTGACACACAACCTCAACCATCACAGTTCAAGCCTGGGAATCACTTCTTTGTTGGTATTTTTTTTTTGTTAAGTAAACATTTCTATTTTTAAGTTAGAAATGCAGACTATTAAAGCTAGAAGCTGAAGATCAACCTTTCAAAAATATGTCATTCTACTCTAAAACTCCATGGGAAACATGAAGAGTGAATGCATAAAAGAATAAAATATATTTGATCTAATATTAGAAGGCTTGACTTAAAAAAAAATAAAGAATAGGTTCTACAAGACTCATAATGACATAAGTGAGGAGCACAAGCTGAGGGCTTATCTGGGTGGAGTAGGGTCTTCCTTAAGGGCTATAGAGGAAGTAGCCCTGATTTAAGTCAAGTCATCACTAGGGTGAGTTTGAGGACAGGCTAATATTTGCAAGGTCTATGATTATTAACATTAGGGTAGAAAAATAGCAACTGTTTTCTTTGTGATTCTATGTACTATTCAGTACACAGAAATCTCTGGATTTCTGGAACTTCTATTATTGATTACAAAAAAACAAAAAGAAATTGCAAATACCACAATTTCCCTATTATTATTTGCTGACATTGAACCAAGACAATTAAAAAATTTTCATTAGCATTTGTATACTGCTATGTATTTTTATTATTGTCTATATTCAATATCCATTTATAACAAGATATATAATCATACTCTTAACTTACATAATGCTAACTCTTACTATTTGAAGAATATGCTTTTGTAGTTCAATTGATTCAACTGCATAGCCAGAAAATGTAGTATGCTTATAAGCCTTTTGGGAGAACACTTTTTGGATATGCCTCAGACATGCAGACTGTAAAATGTGAGAGAGAGATGCGCTAGTGTCATAAACAGTGGTATCCTCTGGGGACCAACAGAGCCTGATTTCTAACTTGTCGATAGCATGCTACTGTAAGTGAAGGTGAATGTTAAAAAAAGCCATTTTAATTACATCTCCCTTCCTCTTTCAACCAATACAGATGGGAATTCCAAGAAAAGTAAAGTCACTGAATCATTCTTCCTTTTATGACTAGTCTGGTCAACAGATGTGATTTTATCTTTTAAGCCATTAAATACTCCCCAAATTATTTTACAACCTACCTCTGATATTGTAGATTTACAAACTTCTCTGGCCACAGATTCAAATTTGGGATCTGTAGTTAGGTTCAGTTTATAATTCCATAACAACTAAGTACAAAAGAAAGATAGGAAAAAAATCTCCGGTTAGAATTGTCCAAAATTTATCAATGGTTACTATAAATGACTCATTGTACAGAGTCTGATACAGCTAAACAGAAACTAAGATAATATGTCATCACATTTATAGATAAAAGGAAAAAATATGTGGACAAAACAAAAGCAGTTGAGAATGAGTATAGAAGAAGCGTCGTTCTGACTGAAGGAATCCTGGTCCTCCTTGCTCCTCAGAAGTAGAGATAAATCCAATGATTCAAAAGACAAGGTCAGAATTTAGGCAAATACATTTTACCTATGAAATAAGTGTTACCTATGAATTAAGTCAGTACTACATGGCCACTAAATATTATATTTTAAAATTAAAGCATTATTATTATTTTTTTTTAATTCAGAACATTCTAATTTTGTATGTAAATCAAAGCTAAAGTTAGATTAAAATATTTCCTCTTTATTGCATGACTTGTATTTGACCTACTGCCGTTTCTTTCGAGAAGGAGAAAGAGGAAAAAGAAAAGCTATCTGGTGGCTCAAAAGTTTAAACAGCAACAAATGTCAGAAAATTTATAAATACAGACCTAAGAATACTACCTTACCTTTATCTAATGCAAAAAAAGACATCTTGTGATTAGGCTAGAGATAGATTTTTTGCCAACAGCCATTTAGATTACCATTTCAGATCTGCTGAATGTCTTTAACTTTTAATTTGGAAACTTACTCGTTATGATGAAAGGTATAAATTTCTTTACGAACAAGATTTCTCTCAAATAACTACGACAGAACTGTCAAATGTTAAACATTCTACCTCTTATCTTTTATTTATTTTTATATTTTTATTGAGATCTAACTCCCCTACCATAACAGTCACTGTTTAAAGTGGTTTTCGGTATATTCACAAGGCTATGCAACCATCACCACTTTCTAATTTCAAAACATTTTCATCACTCCAAAAAGAAACATCCCTACTCACAGTCACTTGCACTACTCCCTTCCCCAACTCAGCCCCTGGTAACCACTAATCTACTTTCTATCTTTATGGATTTGCCTAGTCTGGGCTTTTCATATAAATGGAATCATACAATACGTGGTCTTTTGTGTCTGGTTTTCAAGGCTCAACCATATTATAACATGTATCAGTACTTCATTCCTTTTTATTGCCAAATAATTGCATGGCTATGTCACATTTTATTTATCCATTCATCAGTTGATGGACATTTGGTTTCCTTCTGCTTTTTAGCTATTATGAATAATGCTGCTATAAATATTCATGTACACGTTTTTTTGCAAATTCTCTTGGTTTGCAATTCTCTTGGGTTTATACTGAGGAGTGGAATTGCTGGGTCATGTCTGCCGACTGTTTTCCACAGCAGCTGCACCATTTCACATACCCACCAGCAATGTATGAGGATTTCTCCGCATTCTCACCAACACTTGTTATTTTTCGTTGCTTTGAGTACAGCCATCCTAGTGCATGTGCAGTGGTACCTCATTGTGGTTTTGATTTTCATTTACCTAATGACAAACTATGTTGAGCATCTTTCTATGTGCTTATTGGTTATTTATACATCTTCTTTGGAGAAATGTCTATTCAAATCCTTTGCCAATTTTCAAATTATTTTTTTTAATTGTTGAGTTGTACGAGTTCTTTAGATTTTCTGCATACTAGACCCTTACCAGATATATGATTTGCAAATATTTTCTCCCATTCTGTGAGTTGTCTCCCAACTCTGAAGTAGCCTTTGATGCACAAAAGTTTCTAATATTGATGAAATTCAATTTATCTATTTCTTCCTTTGGGTGCTTGTGCTTTAGGTATCATATTTAAGAAAATACTGCCTTTAATTCATTCCCTTGAAGGCATATGGTCACTGCTGCAATTACTCAACTCTGCTATCTCAGTGTGAAAGCAGCCACAAACATACGCGAACAAATCCGTATGGCTGTGTTCCAATTAAATGTTATATATAAAAACAGGTGGTGGGCTGGATTTAGGTCAGTTTCTTGATTCCTGGGCTAGAGAATGTTTAAATTCCTTTGCTGTCATCAAGACAGTTGTATTTATCAAATTTTTATTTTTATATTTAGTAGCTGGATGTAGGAAAACACTTAAGTCATTTTTTCTTTTAATTTAAACTAATCTTTAATTATGAGGGAGAATTAACCATCTCTTTTTCTTTCCTTGTGTCTTAGTTATCCAGTGCTGCTATAACAGAAACACCACAAGTGGATGGTTGGTATTTCTCCTTGTTAACAAAGAGAAATTTATTCTCTCACAGTTTAGGAGGCTAGAAGTCCAAATTCAGGGTGCCAGCTGCAGGGGAAGGCTTTCTCTCTCTGTCAGCCCTTGGGGAAGGTCCTTGTCATCAATCTTCCCCTGGTCTAGGAGCTTCTCAGCACAGGGACCCTTGGTCCAAAGGACGTGCTATGCTCCTGGCTTTGCTTTCTTGGTGGTAGGCAGTCTCCCTGTTTCTCTGCTCGCTTCTTTCATATCTCAAAAGACACTTAACTTAAGACACAACCTAATCTTGTAGAATGAGTCCTGCCTCATTAACAAAACTGCCTCTAATCCTTCCTCATTAACATCATAGGGATAGGATTTACAACACATAGGAAAATCACAGCAGATCACAAAATGGTGGACAACCATACAACACTGGGAATCATGGCCTAGCCAAGTTAATACACAATTTTGAGGGACATAATTCAATCCATGACACCCTGTGAACAGTCTGTTCATATCTGTTGTCTAAATTTATTAACAGCACTTTCTATTAAAGACTGTAGCCCTTTTTCAATTGCATTGCAAATTACATGACTTTTTTGGGAGCCAGAATTATTTTTATTGCAGTCAGATTTATAAATCTTCTTCTTTACATCTTTTGGGGACTGTGTCACGTTTGAAAAAAAGCTTCTCTCTGTTCATGTTTCCTTCTAGTACTCTTGAGGTTTTATTTTGTACTTTAATCTTTGACCTACCTAACCTAGATCTTCTTTAGAATAAGTACTTAACCTAAACAGCCAACTCACCTCTCTATTCTTTCAGTTCCCCTCCAATCTACCCTGTAACTTTACTGATAGAGTGATTCTTTCTAGTACCTCCAGATATAGTAAATCCCCGGGCTAAGAATGTCTAATTTATGGACAACTTGTACTTGCTCTTTAATATTATGTAAAATTGTCCTCACTTTGAAATAACTACTCACAACAAATTCTTCATCACAATCACCTTCACCTGCTGCAGGTGCAGTCTTTAAACCACTGAAAAGGCTTTAAGCCTTGTCTTGCGCTAACATCAGGCTAAATAATACCATATGCGCCTGTTCCAACTTACCTACAAATTCTTAAAGACACACTTAGGAACAAATCTCATTTGTAACCTGGGGACTGCCTGTAAACATCCATTCTTTTAAGACCCAGCTCAAGTATCATCTCTCCTCTATTATGTCTCTCCTGACATTAACTCTGTAAAAACTTCTATCAAAACACCTATTACTTTCTGCACAGATTCGATTTCACAGTTTCCTTTTAATGTAAGATCTTTACATAATATAGTCTAATATATCTATGTTGTAATATGGTCTAATATGTGTACATATCAACTTATATGCATTTTATCAATCATAGTTATTTTTGGAGTTCTTATCTAAACTCCAATATCTATCTCTGTCTTCAAGGTGTTTGTATGTCTCTAGTTTCTACTACTAAGTGACTGATGACTAAATGAAAGAACTTTAAAATACAGCATTCTAATGTTGTAAACTTGATAAACAGAGAACTAATTTTTATATGGTAGCTGTAACTGAAGAAAAATTTAAGCTTAAGTACACAAATATTATCTGTTTCCTACAATGGAGGGTTATTTGAAGGTTTTACCGTGGTGTTTAACAAAGTTCATCATCCTCTTGTTAAGATTAAGAGACTCAAAGAAAACATAACGTTTCCCAGAACAACAGGAAAAGCATCCCCAAATCATATATATAAAGCCCATATGGTGAAACACACCATATAACCACACTTACATGATTGCAGTCTGAAGAAATTTCATTTTCAGGCTGGAAGAAAAAAAAGGCGAGAGATAATATTTAAAAAAAATTTTTTTTCAACTTTTCAAACATCACTAAAATAAACACAAAACAAGAAATCTGCATATTCAACCAAATGTGTTTTTGTAATATGAGGCATAAACTGGGGCTTGCATATCTTTTAAGTTACTGGGGAGAAATGTACCAGAAAGGTAGGTGAGACATATCCCTTTTCAATCAATACTACCACCTGGAAATTGGGAGAATGGAGAAAGAATGTACTAAAGAGATAAAGCAATAGTGACATAAAACTCTTTACGTGACACTTTACAATTCTGAAAATTAAAGAAGATCAGACACATTACAGGTGTCCTTTCTTTAAAGAAACTTCGATTTCTAAAACAGACTTATTAAAGAGTGCAGAAAAGGGCATTCAATTACTTAAAATTTAGTCTAACGTTGTCATTGAGGGAAGCTGGGTAATGGGTACGAAGAACTTCTCTGTACTATTTCTGCAACTTCTTTTGAGTTTATAATTATTTTAAAATAAAAGTTTAAAAAAGCAGTTGAAAATTACACATACACACACAGCAAAATGAATACATTTGTTTTGCAAAGCTAGGTACATGCACCGGAGATAAAACAAACTTTCAAGGCCACGAAGAAAAAGGTGGATTAGGTTTTGCCTAATATTGCATAGCTTTGTGATACATATCTTCTTTAGTTTCCTATCACATAGCTTTGCAATACGTATCTTGTTTAGTTCCTTGATCATACATTTAAAGAAGATATAACTGCAATAATACACATCATAACAAAGCACCACTTCCTTTGAGTTTTCATAGTATTTCAACCTGTCCAAACAAAGTGAATTCTGTGTGCCTTATATGAAATATTACCAATTAGGATTGTAAAAGGTGACATTTTCCAAATAAAATGTTTAGGAATATAGGAATAAAGATAAGGCAATAAATAAAAAATTAAATATTACAAAGGAAAGCGGCTGCACCTTGCATTATTTCAGGAAGAAAAAGATTTGCAGGAAACTATTAATGCCACTGCAGAATTTAGTAGGCATTAACACCAACACACAAACTCATTCTCATATTTAGTTATAAAATATTGTCTTAAAACTTACTTTAAATAGGTTGCTAGGTAATTGTAAGATTATAAAATACCACTTTTGAACTTTCTCTTGCATAAGTAAGAACAGATATGTTAATGTGAAGTGTCTGAGTGTCAGAAATCACTCTCCACACTATGAGTTTAATCTGGTTTAACTCTGTTCCCCTCCACTTCAACTTCAAGTGCTTAACTTGTAGCTTTTAATAGTTTATTAGCAAGAGTGCTTTATTTTATTTAGGTGGCTTTCTACCCTATCCCCTTGCCTTAGTTGTCTAGTGTTGCTCTAACAGAAATACCACAAGTGGATGGCTTTAACAAACATAAATTTATTTTCTCACAGTTTAGGAGGCTAGAAGTCCAAATTCAGGGTGCTGGCTCTAGGGCAAGGCTTTCTCTCTCTGTCAGCTCTGGAGACAGAGAAAGTCTCCCCCCTAGAGCCTTCTCTTCAGCTTCTGCTTCCTAGTTCCTTGAAGATCTCCATGTGTCTTGGCATCTATCTTACCCCATCTCTCTTGGTGCACTTGTTTAATCTCTTTTATATTTCAAAAGAGATTGTTTTAAAATACATCCTACACTAATCCCACCTCATTAACATAACAAAGATAACCCATTCCCAAGTGAGATTATAACCACAGGCATAGAGGTTAGGATTTACAACACATATTTTGGGGGGAAACAGTTCATAATACCCCTTTTAAACTAGCCTCAATTTTTCCCCCAGTCAATCAGCAATTCTACATTTTTCTCAAACAATGCACTGAAGGCAATTAATATCACCATCTTCTCTATTTGTGTTCATTATACTAAACAACAATTTTGTGCTAAAGGGATATTCTTGAAAGAAATTCAGAGCTTTGGAGAATTTTCAAAATAATGTAGTCAAATAAGACGTAAGCTACCCATGGAAAGAAAAGTGTTCTCATGTTTATAGTCCACAGGACCTGTACCAGGAAATTAATGATTGTTTTAATCGCTTGCTTCCCTACAGTGGTAGATTTGATTGTTTTCCTGTTCTCCTTTAATAGCATTTAAAATCCAGATCTTTTGTCCTGTAACTTTGTGCTGTCTCCCACTGTGGGCATAATATACACTTTGCTCAACTTATGTTGGGCTAGGCCACTGACTTGCTTTGGCTGATGGGATTTTAGCAGAGCCTTTATGTATGCTTCAGTGGTTTGGCTTGTACTCTTGTGCTCCTGCCAGTCCCTATGAGAACATATACAGGTGGCTGCTAGTACAAGTAGATGAGAGACATGTGGAGCAGACCTAAATTCAACCTGCAGACTGAAGCAGAGCCATCCCAACTGCCCAGTATGGCCATGAGTAAGAAAAACAAACATAAGTCACTGTAAGATCCTGAAATTTTGAAGGTGTTTGTTATGAAGCAAAAATGACTAATATACTTATCAAGCAAATGGAATAATAAAAATTCTAAAACCTTTAAATTGAATTGGTAACAGCTATGATCCAATATTAGTGAATTATTAAGAACAGAGTATTGCATTTATAAAGGAATGACATAATCCACTGAAGAGCAAATGAACTGCAAATTAGGACACCAGTGTTTTAGTTTTCATCTCTTTTGTTGTCTTGATTTCCAACTGACCATAATCCAGTTGTGATGGTTAATTTTATGTGTCAATTTAGCTACACTATGGTACCCAGCTGTTTGTTCAAACACTATCTAGACTCTATTATGAAGTAGCTACATGTGATTAAATCAGTTGGCCTTAAGTAAAGCAGATTACCCTCCATCCATAATGTCGGTGGGCCTCAACCAGTCAAAGAGTCAAAAAGGAGATTTCCGTAGGGTATATTCTGCCTCCAGAATAGAAACAGACATGTTGAGAGAATTTCTCCACTCTTTTCAGGACCCAAGACTGCAGGAATCTCCAGCCTGTCACCTGACCTATGGATTTTGGGATACAAGACTGATAGGATCTCCAGGATCTTGCCTGAGCTACACATTTTGGACTTGCTAGCCCCTACAATCCCATGAGCCAATTTCTTAAATTAAGCCAATCTCTCTCTCTCTGTGAACCTTATTGGTTAAGTTTCTCTACAGAACCATAAGACATCAGTCTTTTTTTTTTTTAAAGATATTAGCTTCTCTAGCCAGAAAGAGAAGATGACAATATAGGCATGCTGTAAGAGCAAGGTTATGATGTTAGGCCTTTGAGATTCATGATTCATGGAATTGAATAGCTATGAAGAATTTCTAAGTGCCGTCCCAAATAATTAATGTCAGACATTTAAAAGGGTCATTAGAATCAGAAAACATAGTAGTGGTTCAGAGGAACAAAACAAGAACCTACAAAATACAAAGTAAAATATAAAGTAGTATCTCCAAATGGTGGGAACACCAACAATGCCAGCACAAATTAACTCCAGAGAAAGTAAAAAAGAAAATGCTCTGATTTAGCATTCAGCCATTTGATAGGGGACTAAAGGGCAGAAATTGCAAGGGACAAAAACAGGTAAGGGTGCTGACAAAGATTTTGTTCCCAGATTGTAACATTCCTGTGATGTCTCAATCAAATCATTTCATTAGATACACTATACCTATTTCTGCAAAACTGTAAGTACAGATAGGCTTGATTATCTTTAATCTGAGAAGATGAATGGCACAAAGAATAAAACCCAGAGTTACTAAGGTAGAATAAGACTGAAGGATTTTTTTTTTTCCCATTTGTGATTATTTTGTAATCAGTGAAATAATACTCTGAAATGACCCCCAAGAATTGAGTCAGCAAGTATATACAAGTATATATTGAATAATTACCATGTACCCAACATTGTGCTAGACATTGTTACATGACACAAAAGAAAGATAAGACAGTCTCTAATCTCAGGGAGTTTATAACCCAGTTGCAGAGACAAAATGGTGAAATGAAACAATTAAGCAAGAGTAGAGACTTGAGCTAGGCCTGAAGAATAAAAAGAACTAGAAGAGTAATCTCCAAAGAGGAATGATCAAGTTAGATGATCCTCTGGGGCACAGGAGAAAATAATAAAACTATTTTCAAAAAAAGTTCATCCTTTATATTTTAACATGTTTTCATAATGTATATAATATTAGAATAGTTAATGTTTTATGAATAAATATATATCTACTGGGGATCTGCATAGAAATTTTTTCAAATGATAGGAGGAACATGATCCAGATAGAGGATTAAGAACTGAAATCCTTCTTCTAATCAATTTAGGAGTCCTATCTATTCCTCTAGGTGTCCCTGGGTGGAGCAGTTAACACACTCATCTGGTAACCAAAAGGTTGGAGGTTTGAGTCACCCAGAGGAGCCTCAGAAGGCATGGCAATCTACTTCCAAAAATTCAGCCATTAAAAACCCTATCTAACACAGTTCTACTGACACACATGGAGTTGCCATGAGTCAGGGCTGACTCGACGGCAAATGGTTTTTTTACCCATTCTTCTACCCCTTTAGATCAGAAGCAAAGTGCTAGCTGTTAACCTGCAGAAGTGCCAAATTGTATGTGGAGTTTTGCCACATTATCAGCTGATCCCTAACACTGTGGCAACAGAAATCTGGATTTTGAAAGAAGGTTCTCTTATATCACTATCAGCCTCATGTGTTTACTTACTGGAAATAAAATAATTGACCTGACAGTGGAAAACCATGAAAAGAAAATTTTCTAAAAAGACTCATAAATAGCTTCCTAGTAATTTAATGATTAAATTTTATAGAAGAGTTCCACAGATAAGTATCAATAAGGAAATTATTATGAATACAGAAAAAAGAAGAGAAAGTAGTACATCTCCTCCACGCGAAGAGCCGTGACTAAAAGAGAAAAGGAACTTGGTTTATGTTTAATGAATGATGTGGAAAACAAAGACAATAGCATAGTAAAGGGGATAAGCACTGAGTACTTGGAGACATCTGCCTGACTCCAATAAAGAATGGGATGAAAGTAGCAAGAAACAGTAAAAGCTACCACTTAACAAACTGATTTAGGTGCAGGGATAAGTTACCCAATAAGAAAAGTACGTACAGTCTTACCTTGCTTAATGTAACCCCATGCATATTTGCTTACTGGTTAACCTGCACCTGGGTGCTAAGTTTATTTCTTACAACATGATTGACTACAAGATAAATGGTATTGTTTCCAATTTTACAGATGAAGTTATCAAAGCAGAGAAGCTGAGTAACCTGACCAAAGATACACTGCTAGGAGAGGACAAAACTGGAATTTAAATAACGATAATAAATAGCAGCTAATGCCATGTAATGCTTTCAGCTTGATACCTCCAAAACAAGGCTAGGTAGGTCAGGTTGGGTACAATTATGGGGTGTCTTCAGGAGGAGTAGGAGAAAGAAAGGGCAGACAGGATGAATAAACGAAACTACTGTTCTAGAGAGATTTGCCTGGCAGCTATATGATTGATTTAGATGCAGGCAGTCTACGTAAGATATTGATGAAGCAAATAGGTGAGCTAGGTATCTGGACAGCCCTTGAACAACCAGAGCAAGCTATAAAACTGCTTAGTTCATTTGACTTTTCTAAATCAGTGATCTAATTGTTTTGGGCATTATTATACTTCACTCTCCTAGTTGGATAACCCAAAGCTGAAATTGTTGACTCTAAGGCTAAAACCTCTAGCCCTTCCTCTAAGCTCTATAAATTCAGAGCTTGGTTTAACGAAAGGTAAACGATGGTAGAAAAAGAACAGCGGACTAAGAGTCACAAGTATTCAGCTTCTATCTAGGTGTGTGTCTTTAGGTATGTCACTTAACTTCTCTAGACCCTCAAGGGCAGGCTTTGGACTAGAACAGGAAGGGTTTTTCACCAAGAATCCCCATGAACAGGAATTCAAGATCTTCTTGAAACTGAATGTAAACTTCTGTATGTAAGTGTATTTTTCCAAAGAAAGAAGCCACAGCCGTCACCATAATCTCAAAAAAGATCTGTAAGACAAGAAAAAATTAAACATTGGTGTAAGACAGTTGAGATTCTTTCCACCTTTATGATTCTATAAAATCAGGGATGTGGAATGTAAAAATACAAGTATTTATTGAATTCAAGTCTTTTAATGCAGGTAATTTGCATACTATGATTATGGTTCCTACTGCTTCATCTTAACCATTCTCTGCTTGTTGAAGTCACAGCAAATAGGTTTCAGAACAAACTACTGAAAAGCTTGAGTCTGAATGCTCTCAGTTAATCAACCATCACATTCACTTAGGAGGATGGTTTTTATAGACAGTTTAAGAATGGAACTATGATTTCCCAAAGGTGAACAAGCTGAGTTAATGGGTCTGGCAGGAGAAATTAAAAGATTCAAAAAAACTAATTTGGAAGTTGTCTCAGTTTCTAAAATATAAAACATTCTGACAGAAGTAACTATACAGTTGAACTACCCGCCAGATTACACAAACGAATAGGTTCCTCTTCCTAAGACACCTGGTACTAAATTAACTGACAATGGACTTTGTTTATGAATCCCCTGGGAGAAAACAAAAAAATTCCATAGTATCAGTGCTTTTATAGCCTTGCAGAAAACTGAAGGTTGGGCAACAACCTGATACCTCCTGATTAGAAAACATTCTGCCACAGCACTAAGTAAATACGTCTGGGAGTTCATTCATTAAGAACCCAGTATACTCCCAGAGAGGCAATCTGTTTGTTAACTTGGCTCACAGGGTTCCCCCTTCCCCACAAAAAAAGCACACTGAATATAACAGAGATGGTCAGACAAACTCAGTTTTTCAGTCTTGGCAAAGCTTCCCTGAGCACATCTAAACTGTACCTTAACCCTTAGTGAGGTTCATAACTACTTTGCTCTTAGTGCTTTATTCTGGTTTAATCTGAAATTATTTTTCTGATTTGTACCCAGGGACAGCTGCTGGGTATTGCTTATTCATAGGCTTTATGCACTCCAACAATATTCTGGTTCAAAAAAAGTGGTGCTTTTGTATGATTTTTTAACACTGAACCATCCTTTCAAAAGGATTGACTGTATAGGTCCAGTGGGAGATTAAAAAACAAAAAAGGTGTGAGATGCAGATGCTGGCTTCCAAGTAAATTAGTGTGATAGAGGAGCTAAAACACGAGCCACACCTAACTGTAATACAAGGCTGACTGTGGAGTGTGTGGAGGAAAAAAAAAGTGCCTGATATTTCAAAGATGGAAAAAATTACCACCACCCTCATGAGTAGAAGGACAGAATAGAAATCAGAGAGTTTTACGTGGAGGAAGGCACATTTGAATTGAGCCTTAAAAGGAGGTTGTTATTTATGCTACTGATACAATGAGGAAAACAAGCAAAGGGTTATGCAGCGCAAACAGAATACCAGGGTATGGGAAGGAGTTAGAAAGGCACATTCAGTGCAGAGGGCAGAAGCTGACTGAGAAGTGAGGAACCCCATGGCAACTGTTCTTGTTGTAAGGTGCTGTAAGGTCAGTTCTGACTCATAGTGACACTATCTACAACAGAACAAAACATTATTCAGTCCTCTGCCATCCTCACAATCGTTGTTATGCTTGAGCCCATTGTTGGAGCCACCATGTCAATTCATCTCGTTGAGGGTCCTTCTCTTTTTTGCTGACCCTCTACTTTACCAAGCAAGATGTACTTCTTCAGGGACTGGTCCCTGCATTCTTGTTTCTAAGGAGCATTCTGGCTATACTTCTTCCAAGACAGGTTTGTTCGTTCTTTTGACAGTCCATGGTATATTCAGCATTCTTTGCCAACAGCATAATTCAAAGGCATCATTCTTCTTCAGTCTTCCTTATTCACAGTCCTGCTTTCCCATGCACATGAGGTGACTGAAAACACTATGGCTTGGGTCAGGCACACCTTTGTCTTCAAGGTGATATCTTTGCTTTCCAACACTTTAAAGAGGTCTTTTACAGCCGATTTGCCCAATGCAATGCGTCTTTTGATTTCTTTGACTGCTGCTTCCACTGGTGTTGATTGTGGATCCAAGTAAAATAAAATCCTTGACAATTTCAATCTTTTCTCTACATGATGTTGCTTATTGTTCTTAGGCCTATATATTTGGCATCTCCCAATATATGGTGGGACAGCATAACAACAAAGCTTTAATAAAAAATCCCAACACTAATCCAATAGTGGTTTCCCATATTCCAAATTAATATGTTATGTGTGACGTGTAGAGAGTAGTGATTTATTTTAATTACTTGCATACTCCCCCAGTGAGTGGTGGGGCAACAGCTGGTAAATACTGTATAGTTACTTCTATCAGAACATGTGTGCTTCAGGGTTGTATTCTTTCACCATACTTATTTAATCTGCATGCTGAGCAAATAATATGAGAAGCTGGACTATAGGAAAAAGAACGGGGCATCAGGATGGGAAGAAGACTCATTAACAACCTGCATTATGCAGATGACACAACCTTGCTTGCTGAAAGTGAAGAGAACTTGAACTACTTACTGATGAAGATCAAAGACCACAGCATGCAGTATGGATTACACTTCAACATAAAGAAAACACAAATCCTCACAATAAGCAACCAACAGCAAATGAGAGCCTACTATCATGATAAACGGATAAAAGACTGAAGTTGTCAAGGATTTCATTTTACTTGGATCCACAGTCAAAGCCCATGGAAGCAGCAGTCAAGAAATCAAAAGACACACTGCACTGGGCAAATCTGCTGCAAAAGACCTCTTTAAAGTGTTGAAAAGCAAAGATGTAACCTTCAAGACTAAGGTGCACCTGTCCCAAGCTACAGTGTTTTCAATCGCCTCGTATGCACGTGAAAGGTGGAGGATGAATAAGGAAGACTGAAGAATTGACGCCTTTGAATTGTGGTGCTGGCGAAGAGTATTAAATATACCAAAGGCTGCCAAAAGAAATCAACAAATCTGTCTTGGAAGAAGTACAGCCAGAACACTCCTTAGAAGCAAAGATGGCAAGACTACATCTCACCTGTTTTGGACATGTTATCAGGAGGGACCAGTCCCTGGAGAAGGACATTGTGCTTGTTAAAGTAGAGGGTCAGCGAAAAAGAGAAAGACCCTCATTGAGATGGACTGACAAAGTGGCTGCAACAACGGGCTCAAGCACAACAATGATTGTGAGGATAGCACAGGACTGGGCGGTGTTTTGTTCTGTTGTACATAGTGTCGCTGTGAGGTGGAACTGACTCAACGGCATCTAACAACAACAAATGAGAGCCTACTATCAGCAGAAAGGGGGTAGAGGAGTTTCCTCTCACTACTCATTTTTCCTTCCTGGGAGACAACTTGGAAATCTAGAATCCAATTTGGTGCTGGTGATGAGTATTTTCACCTAATTTATGGGGGAAGGAAACAGAGTCAGGCAGTCTACCAAATGCTTGGCCAGATTCTACTTCAGACTCAAGGGAAAGAATCTTGGACAGGTCTATAAACTTGGCTCCGAGTCATGGCAGGCATACAGCTGTAAAGGGATAAAAGGCCTTGTTTCATTGCCCAGTTGACTGGATAAAGTGTTTTGGTGTCCATGTTACAAAAAAAACAAAAAAAGTGGCACCTAGAGCATTTTCATTCATCCTACAGTGGTTAACATATATAAAATGTTTTGTAGGAAAAACATCCAAAGGCTATACTTCTGAATTGTGATGCTTCTACCACTACTACCAAAATATTGCATCTAATTCTTCTAAAATTAGCTACTCACAGTATTTTTCATAGCTCATGAAAGCAGACACAATTAGTATAGTAGATCCCCTCACGTCATCATGTTTAAGGGGTAACGTACCCCGGTAGAAAGAATTCTGGACTAGGAGCCAGAAGACTTGGGTTCTAATTCCAGTTACATTGTATACTTGTTACCTAACAACCTTGATCAAGTCACATAATTTCTTTAGGCTTCAAATTTCATGTCTATAAAACAGGTAAATCCTGCTTTACCTACTTCAAGGGCTACTATGAGCATTATGACAAGTTATGCAAAAGGCCTTTCAAAACTGCAAAAGGCCTTGCAAACAGAAGGTATCATTGGCCATTCATTCTTTGTATATAATCTAATCATTTTAAGTGCCAAAAGCAACATTACTGCTATTCAGGAGACCGGAGCTCCTGCAAAGAATACGAATTCAAAATATATAGCATATATATTTGATTGTATGTGTATAGATTATCTCTAAAAGGATACATAAAACTATTTATTTTCACTTTATTTCCTTTCGCACTTTTTGAATTTTGTACCACATACCAAAAACAAAACAAAACAAAACAAAAAACCAGTGAAATATAATTCCCCCTTAAGAAGATATATGCAGACACCTTGGAAAATATTTGGAATATATCTTCATGGTTGGGACAACAAGGGGATTTAATGATACACTCCTCTCAGCCCATGTTTTTCTATTTCCATTCCACTGACTATTTCGAAGGGGTGGTGATGGGGAGGGAATATGGGATATCTACATCCTCTGGGAGATGGCAAGTAGCAATCTGGCCTTCTTAGAATGCTAGATTGGAAGTCCTACTCTAAGAAAAACACATTAACCACGTTATGGTCCAGTTTTCCCAGGTCGGCCAAATTTTATGTAGCAGTTTTTGAGTGAGAAGTGAAGGCAATTCTCTGAAGGGCACTGTATGAATAACTAACAGAATATCAATTTTGCTATGGTACCCTTTATACTCTTTATTTATTTACCTTCTCAGATGATTTGAGAGAGGTGAATACAGGCAAAAATTTGTCAAAGCACTAGTTTGTATAGCTAAATGCAAAGTAGGAAGCTAGACGAAAATAGAAAATTTCCAGACATCTAATATTATGTTTATATCCAGTAAATCTGGAATGATTCTGGCAATATAGCTCAATGCCACCAATCCAGTTGAGGCACGTCTATTTTGTAATTTTGAAAAAAATTCCTGAAATTAAGCATAATTTCTCATGCTCCATACGTAGGTACCTAAAAAAATACCCCATTTTTCCCATACTGACCAGTTAATGCACTGTTTACTTTAACCGTCCTAAGCAGAAGCAACTAGGGCTAAGCTGCCAGAATCCTTTCTGTCTAACACAGTTTAAATTACTGCTGCTTCTTAAGAGAACAGCTTTGATTCAGGGACTGGCGTTCTATCTAAATTAAGACAGCACACTACATTGCGTAATTCTGAAGGATGAGCGAGTTTTGAAGCAGGTGCCAGCAGAAGGATAAAAATTAGGTTAGATGAAAAAGATCAAGCACATTTGAGTACTGGGAAATGATAAGCTGGAGTGGGGGAAGATGAACATCGTGTGCCTCAGGATCATTAAATGAACTTGAGAAGTGGCAGAGAAGCAGCAAATAGTTATCATAACTTCTCACGGCAGTCTGAGGCACCTGCACAGAACACCACTGACACAGTCCAAAACCATGTCCCCAACCACCCAGCACCACTCTGTCCCTCCACTTAAGTCTAGAATGAGATAGTCATTTGCTCAAGGTCACAGAGTCAAGCACTGGTCAAATAAAAAAATCAACAGCCTCTAGGTAACAAGAATAGGGGGTAATTAAAATGTTCTTATGGTTCCACAAAATGTTATCAAGCATAGAAAACAAAAATCTGTATGAAAACTAAACTCGGAAAACCTAGCATCCCTGATCATTGTTTTGACAGATTTGAAAACACTGCTGTAAAACAAATATAATCCTTCAAAAAACAAAAATATAACCAGCGCCTCAAAACAAAACACAAACCCAAGAGAAAACCCTGCCTTCTCATTGTTTCTCCTATACCTTCATTCTAAAACCTCCTATCATTTCATACCTAGGAAAGGATTTTTACCTCCATTGAAACAATACTCAAACCATTTTCAGGAGCAAGTCTGTAACCAAACTGTCACAGAAACAGACGGTATGTATTTTAATATCTGTCCCATTTTTACAGTTAGCTGCCGTTGAGTCAGTCCCCGACTCACGGCACCCCATACACAACCGAACGAAATGCTACCTGGTCCTGTGCCATTCCCATGATTGGTTGCAGATGAGACTGTTATGATCCATAGGGTGTTCAATGGCTGATTTTTGCAAGTAGATTGTCAGGCTTTTCTTCCTAGTCTGTCTTAGACTGGATGCTCTGCTGAAACTTGTTCAGCATCATACCAACACGAAAGTCTCCAATGACAGATGGGTCATGGCTACACTTGAGGTGCACTGGCCAGAAATCAAACCCAATCTCCCCCAGGGAAGGCAAGAATTCTACCACTGAATCACCAATGTCCCCATGTCTCATGTTTACAGAGCTTTCTAAAAAGCTTACTAATGTAGATGAATCTTCTGATTCCCTATCAGCTCTAACGCGTCATCTACTTGATGTCTCTATATTCTCCTACCTGGCATCTAACAACTTCTGAATGGCAGCAAAACTATACATTAAAATTTAGCAATCCCATAGGGATATTTTGGTCAAGAAGAGGTCACTGGGTAGCGGCACTGGATTTATGGCACAAAAGCCAAACTGGCTACCGCCAGCAAACTGGACAGGAAATTGTTAGCTTGGTAAACTGATGCTTGTCTTCAGGATAGCCCCTGATATCACTCAGGTCTGCTCTGGCCCACTATGTTCCCCCTTCAGAAGAAGAGACTGATAGATAATTTGACTCAAGAAAGAGAAAAGGTGGGCCTCAGCACTGAATTGTACACATTAAAATGGCTAAAATGTTAAGTTTTATGTTATGAGTACTTTACCATAATTAAAAAAACAAAAGTGGGCCTTAGTTTGAGATCTGAAAGCTTAACCACTTAAGGGGAATTATGGACAGCTTTCTTTTGTCCTCAATCTTTTCATATACACTTTATAAGAGGCATAGAAACTTGGGAAAATCTTACATGCTATCATTCAGAGACTGAAATGGGAGCTAGGCAAAGAAATCATGAAACTGAGTAATTTAGTTAATAGCCCCATATCTGGTTCTGCAGGCTCTTCGGATTGTGGATGGGATCTGTTCTCTTGTTTTAATTGGGTACACTTCTCTCTCTCTTGGCTTAGTGGACTGCAAACTCTGATCATAATCTCTCTTATTTGAACTACAGAGTTCAAATACCTGATTTGAGTCTTAAATGATGGATCAAGTCTAGCAAATAAATGATCATCCAATAATTAGAACAGGAAAACTTAATGTATGTAGCAGATGAAATAACTGCCAGCAGAAACCAAATATGCAATTATTCTTCAAACAGAAGCATACATCTGGATTGATCACATACCCAGACAATAACGTTCTACCCTCCAGCTTGGGGTGAAGAAGGACCGTAGAGGGGACTGATAACTGAGACCATCTCTGTCAACACAACTTAAATAAGACTGCAGACCACTTAGGTTAAATATGACATAGTTGTTTGTTCCAAGAAATCTTTGCCCAGGAAAGATAAAACTATAAATCAATAAGTAACTTCACTGTTTGCTTCAAGGGAATTCCTACAGATCAATTTATCAGAGACTAGAGTCCTCACATTTGAGCAAACAGCTTGCTTATCAAACAACAGTTTATGGATCAAGAAATGCTTCAAGACCCTTGCCTCACTGTGTCCATCAATTCTAAACTATTATAACACAAATTCTGTCCTGTTCCAATCAACCTCCTCCTGAAAGATCCTTTAAAATCACTTGACTCCAGACTTCAAACCATTTAGATATCCTGCTTTTGACTTCCTCCTGTCAAGATCATGTTTTCCTTTACTGCAGTAGTTCTAATACATTTAGCTTTGCTTTATTAATAGACTGTCTGGAAAAATTTGGGGGAGTTCATTGGGGTCCATGCCAACTGATCCTTTTAAGATCTACCTCAAAGAAGGAGGCTAGGACTGAAGTGGAAAAAACTTAGTTGCTATACTTAAAAAACTGAAACTTCTGGGGATATTTACAAATATCAATAATGTACCAAAATCTGATAAAACCTTCAAAAGGTCCCCACATTTCTTCTTGCTTAGATAACACCAATTTACAGTTGGCAGAAAAAGGTACTATTAAATCATACTTTACTAATTATCACTATATCAAACTATAAATGCTCAAATGGTAGAAATTTAACAATTACTTTGGAAAATATTGATAAATTAATGTAAACATTAATAAAGATGCAATATATTACAAGAATCACCTATAATCTCCAAATCCCATCTGTGCCTTTTGAGGTGGTAATTTTCTATTATAAAATTAATTTACTTTGAAACCAAAGTGCAAAGCACAAAGGACCAGGAGTGTCCTTTCATGGTACTGCATTTGGGCCAATGATCACTCTATGACCTGAACAAAATGATAATTCTTCATACTTCAGTGAGAACAGGTGAGAAAGTGAATAAAAAACTAGACATTTTGACTCCAATTGGGTGCAAATGTAATACGGGTCCATAAAAACAGATGACTAACTTTTCGAGGAAGGGAAAATATTGTTGCAGGCATATTTGGGAGAAGTGAAAGAAGATAGGCAAAACAGCTATGGGTCCTTTTAGAATTATTATTGTCTTAAAACACTTCATAAGTATGTTAATGTTTTTAAAATGCATTACTTCTCTAGTAAAGAATGTTCACCTCCAACAGTGGAAACAAAGGATACTCCCAAGTATTTCTAAGCACTCATTATCATCTATGGGACTTTGGAAAGAAAGACCGGGATCAAACCTGAGCTCTTCTGTTGGCTAGCTGTGAGATCTTGGACAAGTTATTTAACTTTCCTAAGACTAAATTTCCTTATCTATAAATGGGGACAATAAAAGTATTTATTTTATATGTAGGCATGAACAAGGTAAAACATGTAAAGCACCTAACACTGTGCTCAGTATAAGCATATAATAAATGCCATCTATAATAACATAAGCAGCCCTGATGAAGCAATGGTTAAGCATCTGGCTGCTAACCGAAAGGTGGGCAGTTTGAACCCACCAGCCACTTACTGGGAGAAAGACGTGGCAGTTTGCTTCCGTAAAGATTTACGGCCTTGGTAACCCTATGGCGCAGCTCTAACCCGTCCTATAGGAGTGTGCTGTCACAGTATGGAGAGAGCAATTAAGAGTCACATAATAATGTATACATAAATTTTTGTATGGGGGAAAAAAAAAGCCATGTTCCTTTTAAGCCTCACCTTTTGGAGTAAGCTTGCAGCCATGTAGATTCTTTGCTACAGGAAGGCAACTTCACTTGAAATGAGTTCAATTACATTAAAAACTAGAACAAAGAAATCAATTTAGGAAAGTATAGTGGAAAAAATCTTATACTAACAGAAATCTGTGTAGAAAAAAACCAAACTCCAATTCTTTAACACCTGTAAAGATCAATCCATTTATTATAAATTCTGTTCCCCTCTGTTCCACCTCTGTTCTGACACCAGCTGTACATGCAGCACTTTTTCCTCTGACCCTAAACACCTGGAGCTAGGTCACACCTCACAAATTAAAGGGCACAGTCTTCCAGATTGCCAAATCTGCCCCAAGACCTCAAATGCCAGCCACAAGCCTGGAGTCCTCAAAGCACAGTAACTTCTTTTTTTTTTTTTTTTTTTTCTGGTGCTAGGCTCTTGGCCTTGGAGGTTGGGAGCCAAGAGCTTGACCTCTGATCTTTTTTTTTTTTTAATTTCTCATTAAAAAAACCTCTATACACACAGTTTTGTGACATTAGCTGCAATCCCCACAATGTGACAGCAAACTCCCTCTTTCCACCCTGGGGTTCCCTGTGTCCATTCAACCAGTTCCTGTCCCTTCCTGCCTTCTCATCCTGCCTCCGGACAGAAGTCGCCCATTTGGTCTTGTATATCTGACTGAACTAAGAAGCACACTCCTCATGTTTATTATTTTTTGTTTTATAGTCCTGTCTAATCTGTGTCTGAAGAGTGGGTTTCGGGAATGGTTTTACTTCTGGGTTAACAGAGCATCCGGGGGCCATAGTTTCAAGGGTTCCTCCAGTCTCTGTCAGACCATTAAGTATGGCCTTTATATGTGAATTTGAGTTCTGCTCCACACTTTTCTCACGATCCGTCCAGGACTCTCTGTTGTGTTCCTTGTCAGGGTGGTCATTGGTGGTAGCAGGGCAACATCTAGTTCTTCTGGTCTGAGTCTGGTGGAGTCTCTGGTTTATGTCTCTTGGGCTAATATTTTCCTTGTGCCTTTGGTTTTCTTCATTCTCCTTTGCTCCAAGTAGGATGCGACCAATTGATGCATCTTAGATGGCTGCTCGAAACCTTTTAAGATCCCAGATGCCACTCACCAAAGTAGGATGCAGAATAGTTTAATAATCTTTGTTATGCCAATTAACCTAGATGTCCCCTGAAACTATGGTCCCCAGGACCAAGTCCCAGCTACTCTGTTCCTCAAAGTGTATAGATGTGTCCAGGAAAGTTCTTAGCTTTTGCTTTGGTCCAGTTGTGTTGACTTCTTCTGTATTGTGTGCTGTCCTTCCCTTCACCGGAGTTGATCCTTGTCTACTATATAATCAGTAAATTCCCTTCCCCCTCCCTCCCTCCCCTCATAACCATCAAAGAATGCTTTTTTCTGTGTTTAAACCTTTTCTTGAGTTTTCTTATAATAGTGGTCTCATACAATATTTGTCCTTTTGTGAATAATTTCACTCAGCATAATGCCCTCCAGATTCATCCATGTTGTGAGACGTTTGGTGGATTCATCATTGTTCTTTATCATTGTGTAATATTCCATTGTGTGTATGCACCATAATTTGTTTATCCATTTGTCTGTTGATGGGCACCTAGGTTATTTCCATCTTTTTGCTATTGTGAACAATGCTGCAACGAACGTGAGTGTGCATATGTCTATTTGTGTGATGGCTCTTATTTCTCTAAGATATAGTCCTAGGAGTGGGACTGCTAGATCGTATGGTATTTGTATTTGTAGCTTTTTAAGGAAGTGCCATTTTCCAAAATGGTTGTACCATTTTACATTCCTACCAGCAGTACATAAGTGTTTCAATCTATCCATTACCACTCCAACATTTATTATTTTGTGTTTTTTTGGATTAGTGCCAGACTTGCTGGGGTGAGATGGTATCTCATTGTAGTTTCGAGTTGTACTTCTCTAATGGCTAATGATCGTGAGCATTTCCTCAGGTTATCTGTCAGCCACCTGAATGTCTTCTTTGGTGAAGTGTGTTCATATCCTTTGCCCATTTTTTAATTGGATCTTTTGTCTTTTTGTTGTTGAGGTATTACAGTACCTTGTAGATTTTAGCGATTAGACCTTTATTGGATATGTCGTAGCCAAAATTTTTTTCCCAGTCTGTAGGTTCTCTTTTTACTCTTTTGGTAAAGGTTTTTTGATGAGCATAAGTGTTTGATTTTTACGAGCTCCCAGTTATCTAGTTTCTCTTCTAGGATTTGTGCACTGTTTGCATCCTATTTATGCCATGTATTAGGGCTCCCATGCGTCTGTCAATTTGTCGTACTGTAGGGGTTTGTGTATTGCTGTGATGCTGGAAGCTATGCCACCAGTATTCAAATACCACCAGGGTCATCCATTGCAGACAGGTTTCAGCTGAGCTTCCAGACTAAGACTAGGAAGAAGGACCTGGTGGTCTACTTCTGAAAACAATTAGCCAGTGAAAACCTTACAAATAGGAGCAGAACTTTGTTTAAAAGCAAAATGAAAAAATTATGAAGTAAAAGAGCTGACCAGACGATTTCAAAGGGTGGCTCGAGAAGACAAAGTAAAGTATTATGATGACATGTGCAAAGACTTGGAGACAGAAGGCCAAAAGGGAAGAACACGCTCAGCATTTCTCAAGCTGAAAGAACTGAATAAAAATTCAAGCCTCAAGGTGCAATACTGAAGTATGCTACAGGGAAAATATTAAACAACACAGGAAGCATCAAAAGAAGATGGAAGGAATATATAGTCACCCTACCAAAAAGAACTGATAGACGTTCAACCATTTCAGGAGGTACCATATGATCAGGAACCAATGGTACTGAAGGAAGAAGTCCAAGCTGCACTGAAGGCACTGGAGAAAAACAAGGCTCCAGGAATTGACAGAATATCAACTGAGATGTTTCAACAAACGGATGCAGAACTGGAAATGCTCACTTGTCTATGCCAGGAAATTTGGAAGACAGCTACCTGGCCAACCGACTGGGAGGGATCCTTGTTTATGCCTATTCTTAAGAAAGGTGATCCAATTGAATGTGGAAATTATCGAACAGTATCATTAATATCACATACAAGCAAAATTTGCTGAGATCACTCAAAAGCATCTACAGCAGTATATCGACAAGGAACTGCCAGAAATCCAAGCTGAATTTAGAAGAGGACGGGGAACCAGGGATATCACTGCTGATGTCAGATGGATCCTGGCTGAAAGCAGAGAATATCAGAAAGATGTTTACTTGTGTTTTACTGACTGTGTTAAAGGATTCAATTGTGTAGATCATAAACAAATTATGGATAACTTTGCAAAGGATGGGAATTCCAGAGCACTTAATTGTGCTCATGAGGAACCTGAACATGGATCAAGAGGCAGTTGTTCAAACAGAACAAAGGGATACTGCATAGTTTAAAATCAGGAAAGGTGTGTGTCAGGGTTGTATCCTTTCACCACACTTATTCAATCTGTACACTGAGTAAATAATCTGAGAAGCTGGAATATATGAAGAAGAATGGGGCATCAGGATTGGAGGAAGACTCATTAACAACCTGAGTTAAGCACGTGACACAACCTTGCTTGCTGAAAGTGAAGAGGACTTGAACCACTTACTGATGAAAATCAAAGACCACAGTCTTCAGTATGGATTATATCTCAACATAAAGGAAATAAAAATCCTCACAACTGGACCAATAAGCAACATCCTGACAAACGGAGGAAAGACTGAAGTCGTCAAGGATTTCATTTTACTTGGATCCACAATCAACACCCATGGAAGCAGCAGTCAAGAAATCAAAAGATGCATTGCATTGGGCAAATCTGCTGCAGAAGACCTCTTTAAAGTGTTGAAAAGCAAAGATGTCACCTTGAAGACTAAGGTGCGCCTAACCCAAGCCATGGTATTTTCAATCGTATCGTGCGCATGGGAAAGCTGGACAATGAGTAAGGAAGACCAAAGAACTGACTTCTTTGAATTGCGGTGTTGGTGAAGAATACTGAATATAATATGGACTGCTAAAAGAATGAACAAATCTGTCTTGGAAGAAGTACAACCAGAACGCTCCTTAGAAGCAAGGATGGTGAGTCTATGTCTCACATACTTTGGACATGTTATCAAGAGGGATCAGTCCCTGGAGAAGGACATCATGCTTGGTAAAGTAGAGGGTCAGTGAAAAAGAGGAAGACCCTCAACAAGATGGACTGACACAGTGGTTGCAACAATGAGCTTATCTTCTTGGGGGTTACTGTAAATGGTATTCATCTGGTGATTTCCCCTTCGAAGTTCTCTTTGTTGGTGTAGAGGAATCCAACTGATTTTTGTATATTTATCTTGTATCCTGATACTTTGCTGAAATCTTCTATTAGTTCCAGTAGTTTTCTTGTGGATTCTTTGGGGTTTTCTCTGTATAAGATCATATCATCTGCAAATAGAGATTCTTTTACTTTTCCCTTGCCAATTTGGATGCCATGTATTTCTTTTTCCAGCCTGACTGCTCTGGTTAGGACCTCCAGCACAATGTTAAATAAGAGTGGTGATAAAGGGCATCCTTGTCTGGTTCCCGTTCTCAAGAGGAATGCTTTCAGTCTCTCTGTTTAGAATGATGTTGGCTGTTGGCTTTGTACAAGTGTCCTTTATTATGTTGAGGAATTTCCTTTCTATTCCTATTTTGCTGAGAGTTTTTATCAGAAATAGATGTTGGACTTTGTCAAATGTCAAAGCACAGTAACTTCTGACCTCTTGGCCAAAAATCTGGGAGTTCCCTCCTCCCTCTTCAGGGTACTAGTTGTAAGAGCAGGGGTTCCCAGGAACCCTCTCACTTCTGACCTGCTCACTCCCATTACTCCGCTGGGTTCAAAAATTTGCTAGAATGACTCACAGAACTCACAGAAAGCACTATACTTATGATTACAGTTTTATTATAGCAAAAAAACACAAATGAAGAAATGCACAGGGTGACATCTGGGAGGGTTCCCAGCACAGAATTTCCATGTCCCAAAAAGAGATGTGCTACCCTCCCATGTGCACTGATGTCTTTCACCAACCAGGAAGTCCAGGGAGCTTCAGTGTCTAGAGTTTTATTTGGGGTCTCATTATATAATGCAAACTCCAATCCTTCTCCCCTGAGATCAGCGGATATCACAAGGTTGATATCACACCATGTGGCGGGTCCTTCTGGTACAGTCATTGCCCATCAACCTGAGTCAGAAACGCTTAGCTGTGGTCTGGAGTCCTCATCAGAGACACTTCAATCATTAGGCAAAGTCCAAAGTTTTAAAGGTTACCTGTACGAAACCAAGGACAAAACCAAAATTCTTTGGGTAAAGTTAACTTCTTTACCTCACAAAAGGACAGACTTTTAAATAAGTCCACCAAAATTTCTTAGCACATATAAGTATATGTGTCATTTCTGCCTACCCCATGCCCCAATCTCTCAATCTAACATCCATACGCAAATCCAGAGTCCAGAAATCTATTTTGATTTCATTTAGGTTTTTATTTCTAATCCAAACATCAGAGGATTAAATAATTTTGGTTTTCTTCATGCATATGCTTTAAGGCTCCAAAAAGTTTTTGTATTTAAGCTATATTCAACTGTTTAGATGCAGATATCTTTAAATATGCAACCAAACAAGGGTATTAGTCTGTAGATAACCTCTTTTCTAAATTTTACTTGAGAATGGTTTTAGCCCACTGCTGGCAGTCAATGTACTTCTCTCATCAAATCAAACTCAAGTTGATTCATTTTATGAAAGCAAATGTTGCTTGTCACCAATTGATCAACTTTATTAAGCAAGATCAATGACTTTGACAATTCAGTGTAAACATGCATTTGTCTGGGTTTGTTACTTTAAAACACCTGGCAGTTACCTGTGAACAGGCAGTAGTACAATGCAGCGCAAAAAAGTCCAGAGCTACACTGCTGTAATTCTTTCAAATACAGTCAGACCTTACAACAGTCTCTTAAAATTTTTCATCTTCACAATTATTAACTTCAGAAGAATACTGGGAAATCTAATGTATAAAATACAAGGCTCTGATTTAGAGTCTAGAAATCCTTGGTCTACACTAGAAATAGAGAAGATAAGGATCCATGACTGGAGGAAAGTTTGCTATTTAAAACATAATATTTTAAATTCTGACTGTGATACAAATGAAATGTCGCATTGTCCACAGAAAGAGGACAGACCAAATAACATAACTGAGCCACAGAAAGCATGGGAGTTCTAAATAATCCATATCACAGAACTTGATTGGGAAAAGGCTCTCTGCATTACTGTATCTATTCAGAAGAGGTGATATCTAATAACCAAACCATTTTTGTTTCAGTTTAAAAGAAAAGACTGAGGGGAGGAGAGTCGAAAGTCAATTTTGGATTTCTCTCTAAAAACTTTTGTTTTCAGTGCATAGGATTTTTGTTTTTTTTAACCTTCTACCTAGGTGGCTTAAATGGTTAAGCACTCGACTACTAACCGAAAGGTTGGTGGTTAAAACCCATCCTGAGGCACCTTGGAAGACAGGCTTGTGTTCTGCTTCCAAAAGGTCATGCCCTGAAGACCCTAGGGAGCCGTTCTACTCTGCACACATGGGGTCACCGTGAGTTGCAATCGACTTGATAGCCAACTAACAACAACCTTCTACCTAGCTTCATGCATTTACATGAGTCTTATCCTACTATATACTGAATAAAATCCACAAAATACCTTCCAAGATTTCTTATTTAAAATACACATTATGTTTATAAACAATACTATACACTCATATATGTTTACCGTGAGTCATTTGTTGGGTTAAGAACCCTACAACATTATGAATGTTGGTGGCTAGGTATGCTGTTTACATATAGAATTCAGAAGCATATGTACAAGCCAATTTATGCAATTCATGATAGACTTTAAAATAAAATTTACAGACATAACTTTCACTAAGATATTGTAGAATACCTTCTCCAATTAACTCACTAAAAACTATTAGCTAGAATTTATTTTTAAATCTTTTCACAAAAGTATAAAATACACAGCCCCAATTTTAAAATATAAAATAACATGGGATAATTTTGACCTAACAGCAGAAGTTAACGCCATTTGAAAAGCTAGAGAGGGAAGTGAATCCATTAATCCTTCCTTCCCAAAAGGCCTGGCACTGAAAAAATGACCTCCACATTTGTTACTTACCAAAATAATGTATTCAACTGACTACTAAAATTGCCCCTGCATTCAGAACAACCAGTGCATAAGACTAGGAAGTTGACTTCGCTAGTTTAGAACAGTCTCTTATTATTAACCATGGGATCATTAAAAATTCCTAAATTTTTCTGGTTTTGTTTTGTTCCCCCCACTCCTTGGAGGTGGTAGTACTTCAATTAAAAACAACAACAAAGCAAAAACAAATCCCCCATAAATGTAAGTAACCTCCTTAACCTCTTTCCTTCTATTTCACAATAGCTTACCCTCTCTATCCACTCCAAAAATTTCAGAAAAACAAAAACAGAAAAAACCGAACAGCAAATTCCAAAGATGACTAATCACATTTCACCTAAGAATTTAAGATTAAGCAGATCTAGCTTACATAATTAATTGCCACCAAAATAGATCAGACACAACAAGTGTCTTGAATCTGTGTACTATAAGGTTATACAGAAACTTAAGGTTATAGTTTCTATTTATGACAAAATTCAGAAAGTTTTTCTTAGGTATTTAGGTTTCTTTTTGGATAGTGAGGAAAGCAACTCACTGGGTAAGACTATAAAACTGTTAATTTCAATTCTTACTCTACCAGTTAATTAGTGCTATAATTTGGGAGAAGCCAAACAGTAATTCCATCCCCTACCATGAGAATGCTTTGAATCTGGGCTATGGTGAAAATAGAAAAGGAACTTTTTTCAAATCTTTCCCCCACAAAAATTACAGTCATACCTTTCTGATACCCTCTGACAACTCAGACAGTATTATTTCCAACTCAAAACTGTTTACATCTGTGAAAAAATTCCACTCCATAATAAAGGGATCATCTCCATTGTCTATGAATCCACTTTCTCTGTGTATTCTAAGCCACTGACAATGGCTTCAACTAGAATTTTCAGAACAGAAGAGAAACTCATTCAGAAGGAAAAATTTAAAGTTTTAAAGTCAATATTCAATATCTGTTTCTGAATGAAAACCTGACTCACAGAGAGCCCTCTAGCTGCTCCCCTAGTCTAAAAATATCTGCTACAGGACATCAAGATAATGAGAATTTCAAGTCTATGATCCAATTTTTACTGGCACAACCATAACGTCACAGAGCAGGCAAAAGGCACAAATGGTTTTGCTGGCATAAACTTGGCTCCAAGTTATATATATCTTGAAATGCTTCCTGAAAATACCAGAATTCTCATAAAATAAATTCTTGGTTCATCACAAAATCTATTGGAGTCTCTGGCAGAATTTTTCTTCTTAAAGTAATAGTCCAGATACTTACGTTTAACAAATTTCCTTGGCGGCAGCAATCACATCTTAGACTACCACAATACTAGGCACACGCTGGCATTCCACATGTATTTGTTATGTGGTTGGCAGAAATTCGATCTGACCTATAGGCTTCCAAAGGCAAATTGTTATCACTGGGGTCAAAGTGATATAAACATCTTCTCCCAAACTCCTTCCTTTCTACTCTATTTTTCAGGCTTCTTTCAATTTAACTTCAATCCTCTAACATAATCCCAATCCAAGACCAAAACTATGTGATGAATTCAAACTGGACAGGAAAAGAAGTTATTATAATCAAGATGTCAAAAACACTTTTAAATTAGTGTTATTCTCAGAAAAGTCCACTATTTAGTTTTCTTGATGGAAAAGCACTAGGATGGGGAAGAAAAGGGTTATCAAGAATTACATTTTTGGAGTTACTTGTATACCTGTAACAGACTCATCACTATTACTTATTAAAATCCAATTCTCCCGTGGAAACTGCTCATCCTTCAAACAAAGCCTTTAGAAATGACCAAGAAGAAAAAATCCCATATGAATAAATACTAACGGATTATACCTGAAAAAAATTTTTTTCTGAATGAAGTTATAGCCTAGTTATCTCATGACGACAATTTTATCTCACTAAGCCTTCTTCCCTCAAATGATCCTTTTAAGAATTTCTAAATTATTAGGGTTATACATCACTGGTTACAACACATGTCTTTGGTAACTTTCTGCTTCAGAAATCAATTTCATGTGAAATCTTAGTAAATTCTGCCTCATTTCTATCTTGAAAGCACACACTTGGGAAAGTTGCCCTGAGAAAATTTTTGAACCTTGAACCTAAACTATCTCCCTAAGTCATCTTCAAACTAAACAACAGCTTAGCTGAATTAGTAAAGAATGTTTGCCTTGAGCATTGTGCTCTTTTAAAGAATTATCTGTATCAGATGAAATTGACAACAATAACTCTAATGCCTAGATGAGTAGTTTATGGAGCACTGAGTCTAAGTCAATGATGGTGAAACAATATGGGGAGAGGTAGCAAGAATAATGATACAATGTGAAGCATGTAACCAATGTCACTGAATTGTACATGTAGAAACTGCTGAATGGGTGTATGATGTGCTGAGTATATTTTTACCAAAAATTAATAAATATTTTAAAAAAGAATAATTACACAAGGTTACTGAAAACTTGTAACAGAATCTTTATGGTAAACAAAACCTATCTGTGTACCTAACTTTATTTTCAGAGGAATTAGCTAAATTTTACTGGAAAACCTTAATAGAAATTTTAGAAGGCTGAGAAACGTTTGGCTGAAGATCACAATGAACTAATGACTGCTGTAGCACAAAACAGACAAATCAAGGGCAGACTAAGGGTAATTATTTGGAAATCATAATACAACTATTTAATAAAGGACGAAACACAGAAGTGAGAGAAAAACAGCAATTAGTCCCTTCTATTTGTCGTATTTTAAACTCTTCCCATCACTTAAAACTACAAATCTTAGCCCATGTTGCCACACTTACACCAGCACTTAAGATCAATATTTACACTCTCTTCCTTCTGGATATTTGGTGGGGGAGGTGGGTGAATAGGAGAGGAAGTTTATTTTTTACCCAAGAGAGCACAGTGGTGGAGGGGTGCTACCACTTAAGGGGTACTAAAATAGCCTTATTGCTTGTACTCTAAAGGTACATACTATCCTTTCTTGCAATAGTCTCAGTCAAAACTTCTTTCTGAAGTTGGGTAAAAGATTCCATGAAGTTTTGAGTATTTGTTTGCATAATGTGACCAAATGTTGATGCTGGTAGGAGAGAGAGCTGCAAGACTCAATCGATAGGATCTGTGAAGTCCTGGAATCCTAATATATCTTGGTCAATACGTTGGCATTAAAAAGATAAGCATATGGGAGCAATGGCTCTGCTTCGTGCTAGGCAATGTCTCTACAGTGTGTGGGTTTCCTAGCGTAACAGCAGTCATACCATATGGTGCTGCTTTTATTGGCACAGGCAGGAGAGAAGATGCCAAAAACTGAATGTGCTATTCTGAGCCATGAACATGATAAACCTCAACTTTAAAATATAAGAATTTTTTTAAATTAATTTATTTTAATTTCAAGATTTCAAAAATATAATATTTTTATAATTCAAGGCTTAATTGGTTAACAGCTCAATCTCTGAAATGGAACAAAAAAACAAGCATCAAAAGATGGAGAATAAACTTGGCAGCAATTTTCTGGGAAAAATATTTTTTTTAAAGATTTAAATGAAACCAATCATTTTTTAGTTATGCAATAAAGATGCAATGTATAGAAACATCTTTTGGAATACTACATTTTGGTAACAACAAACAAGGGCAACAGATGTGAGGTTAAGTTGGAAGATGGTATAACGGGATAGAATCTGTATCTGTCTAGCATTTCTGCAAATTTTTGCACGAAAACATACCTCCAGCCTCTCAAACAACCTGTTCTAATGCTGGAAGTTAGAGCAACCTTAAAAATAGTCAATACACATATTATTTAAACGTTACAAATTAAGCCTTAAATGTGAATAACTAGCTCCAGGATTCTAAACACAACAATTTCAAATGCTGTACTGAGGCTGGTAATATTAATTGCAGGAAAATAATTTTTAAGCTTCCACACTTATTGTTTTAATACTAGTCTTTCCCCTAAGCCTGCTTGCTCCTTCTTCCTGAATTAGGTTAATCATAGGTAATAAAAATAGATTTTCGTTTGCCCTGTGCTGCCAAAATGGGTTTTATGAACTGCTTTATAAGGCAAGAACTTTCTAGGATAAGGATTAGATTGAACCTAAAATTGCAAGTGAAAACTCCATTTTACTGTCTATCTAATACCTTGCACAACAATAAACACAAATTACCTACAGCAAGGGTAATTGAAATTCAAATAACATTCACCTAAAGTGGGCTTTGGTGTGGCCAATACAAAAATGCAAAAACATTCATACAAGCTACAGTGATCCTCACAGTGTCCAGAGGGAGACCAGCAGCATCAGTATCAGCATCATCTGTCAGAAATGCAAATTCTCGGACCTCACCCTAGACCTATCAAATCTGAGACTCTGGAGGTGGAGCCCAGCAATATGTTTTAACCTGGTCTCCAGGTGATATGATGTACGCTCAAGTTTAAGAACCACTGAGGTAGGAGTACTAGTGGGCTTTTGACGTAAAAAGGCTAACGTATGCCAGAATATAGATCATTATTGCTGAAAAGCAACTTAACAACTTTGGCGTGTTCTGTCAAAAAGATACTTTGTTGTAATTTTCTTAGAATATTAACGCCTAGAAGTTATAAATTCATCTCAGGCCTATGGCAGGAGGAACTGTGAAATACTTTTTGGCTTTTATGGAATTATATCTTCTCATTCCTTAAATGTCTTCTTTTTTTTTAATAAAAGAAAATACAACTTTAAAGTGTCAGTTGATTCATGTGCAGAATGTGGGGGTGGGGGGTAGGAGAGGTTACCTTAGGTGTCATTTCTAGAGGCTATAATGATGTTATACAGCTAATTTTAAATGTACCAGGAGAATTACTGGGGAAGGGGAGTGAGGAAGGAGGAAGGCAACTTTTTTAAAAGCCTTTTTTCATCTGCAAGATCTTTGCAAATCTCACCCATTAGTCCAAGTAGACACAACAGAAGCTACTCTAGAATAGGAAGTTAGAAGAACTAAAAGAAAATAGTAAACACTTTTATATTTTTTCTTTTCCTACCAATCCTTCACCTTTCCGACTGAAGAGAGAAGTTTCATCAAAGAAGTTTGAAGTTTGCATGACCTAGTTTGGGAATGTGGAAAATAGAATGTACAAAAATTTTCCTGAGCAATCAAAAGCCTATCCAACATTTACTTGACTCAATACTGTTTTGTATGGGATGGATTACCGTCTTTTCCTCCAGATGTCTTGATCTGACTTTGGAAGTTAAGAATTCTGTTAAGTTACAGGTCCTTTTGCTTAAATGTTCAACCTGTGCTTTGTTTCTGATTTCCTTCACCAGTTTTGAAACATTTTATTCACACTAGCTTGTAAACTAATTCACTCCCAGAGATTTAATTCTTAGGGGAATTAAGCAGAGTAGTTGAAGAAGACTGAAGAATAGCTGTCATTTGAGCTGGGCTTTGAAGGATGAGGGAGAGTTTGAATAGAGGAGAAGGAAAGGAGATTCCAGGCTCAGGAAACAATATCCATTCCTTCAAAAAGCACAAGCGACTCCAGGGTACATGCTGGGGACTGGGTGTTGAATGAGACAGGCATGAGAACTTCCTCATAGAGATTACATTTGGGAGCAGAGAGATAAACAAAGAATAAGCAGATAACTAAAATAACAGCAAATTGTACCATGAAGGAAGCACACTTGGGAATACAGAGTAACAGTGGGAAGGACAGGAATAGCTTCTCTGTGGAGATGTCGTTTAAGCTGAGACCTAAAGGGAGAGGATGTGGCTGTGACAAAATGGGGTAGGGGAAGCAGGTTTGAATGGAAAGTATTCTAGGCAGAATGAAATGAACATCATACTAGAAAAAGCTTGGATGTTTTACCAGCGAAAGAAGGACAAGTATGGCCAGAGCCCAGTGAGCAAGGAAGAAAGTCGTAGAAACGTGTTAGAAAAGAAAGTCAGGAAGGAGTGTGGATTTTATTTGAAACGCGATGACAAAGTGTCAAAGGATTTCAAGCAGAGGAGAGAGCCGATCCAAATTATTTTTTGTAAAAGAGATACTGTTTATTCATCACCATTCAATAAAATTCTTTTTAAAATAAACTTTTTTGAGGTATACTTTACAATAATAAAATTCATATGTTTTACGTGTACAGACTAATTACTTTTGACAAATGTATACACCTGTGTAATCAATAGAAGCAGTGGTTAAGAGCTCGTCTGCTAACCAAAAGGATGGCAGCCGCTCCCCGGAAACTCTACCCAAGTGGCAGTTCTATTCTGTCCTATATGGCCGCTATGAGTCGGAATCGACTCAGTGGCAAGTGGTTTGGTTTTTTTGTGTGTGTGTAGTCACTACAATCAAGATATAGAACATTTGCTTCCCACCAAAGTTCAGTTGTGCCACTTTACATAAACTCAATCTTCCCTCTACCCATCCATGCCTCAGCACCTACTGGTCTGTTTTCTATTACTATAAATTAATTTTGCCTATTCTAGAATTTCATATGAATGGAATAATTTTTGTGACCAGCGTACTATTTTTGAGTAGGCAAAGATTAAACTCACTGCCCTGGAGTCAGTGCTAGGCTGTAAACCTTTATGGAAACAGACTGCCACATTTTCATCCCATGGAGCGGCTTGTAGGTTCGAATTGCCGACCTTTTGGTTAGCAGCCAAGCGCTTTTAATCACTGTGCCACCAGGGCTCCTCCAGTAGAGATTACAGCCTAGGAAACACTACGGGACAGTTCTACTCTGTCACATGCGGTCACTATGAGTCAGAATCGACTTGACCACACACAACAATGACTGTGCTTGTCAGCAATTTGTTCCTTTTTGCTGCTGAGTGGTATTCTGTTGTATAAATATACCAGGATTTTTTATTCATTCACCCATGTATAGACAGTTGTGTTGTTTCCAGTTTTGGCTATTATGAATAAACTTGCTCTGAATATTCACATACATGTCTTTTTATGGGCATATGTTTTCATTTCTACTGGGTAAACATTTAAGACTGGAATTTCTGGGTCATATGGTTAGTATATGCTTAAGTATAAGAAACTCCTAAGCAGTTTTCTAAACTGATTGCAACATTTTAGACCCCCATCAGCTATGCAGGAATTCTAGTTGCTCCACATTCTTGCCAGCACTTGCTATTACCAGTATTTCTAATTTTAGCCATTCTAGTTGGTATTAAGTGGTATTTCCGGGTTTTAATTTGCATTTCCTTGATGTCTGATGATATAAATAAATTTTACATGTGCTAAGTGGCCATTTTGAAATCTTCTTTTGTAAAGTGTCTGTTCAAATTCTCCACTCTGCCTCTTTTTAAAATTGAGCTGTTTGTCTTCTTATTGAATTGTAAGACTTCTTGATATATTCTGGGTATACATCCTTTATTGATATATGTTTTGCTAATATTTTTTCCCAGTTTGTGGCTTGCCATTTCATTTTCTTTATGGTGTCTTTTAAAGAGATGTTTTCATTTTTTTATGAAATCAAATTTATCATTTTTTTTTTCTTCTATGGTTAGTGCTTTTGTGTCCTAAGAAATCTTTGCCTACTCCAAAGTGATGAAGAATATTCTACGTTTTCTTGCAGAATTTTTATAGTTTTAGCTTTTAAGTTTAGGTCTACATCCACATCAAGTTAATTTTTGTGAGGGTGTGAGGTAGGGGTGGAAGCAAACTGTATTCCTATATGAATACAGATTCTTCAACAAATGGTGATAGAATGACTATCTTTCCCTGTTGATTGGCACCTTTGTGAAAATCACGTGATAATACATGTATGGATCTATTTCTGAGCTTTCTGTTCTCATCCACTGATCTTAAGTATTTTAGGTTTGGGGGCCATATGATCTCTGTCACACTCAGCTGCAGTTGTAGGTCAAAAGCAATAGGTAAACTGGCTGTGTTCCAATTTACAAAACAGTTTGCAGATTCCAAATCTTTTTATTATCTTTCAGACAATACCAAACTGTCTTGAGTTTATAACAAGTCTAATAAGTCCTGAAATGCAGGTAGTATAAGTTATCTAATTTTCTTCTTTTTCAAACTTGTTTTGACTATTCTAGGTCCCTTGCATTTCCATAAACATTTCAGACTCAGCTTGTCAGTTTCTACCAAAAAGAAAAAAAAAGCCTGTTGAGATTTTGATTGGGATTGCATTGAATCTACACGCTTTCCAAATCCACGAACATATTTTCTCCCTCTTTATTTAGAGATTTAATTTCTTTCAGTAAATTTATTCTTACATATGTTGAGGTTTTTTAATGCAAATTTTAGTATCTACTAAACAAACATAAAAAAAAAGAAAGTAGAGTTTCACTCCATAAAAAATGGGGAGGAGGATGTGGTTCCTCATAAATATGCCACAAATTCCTCCGGGTGGGGCTGGGGTAGTTGCTGCATATTAAGTAGACCATTCAGTCTCCTCTACAACAGTCTTTTTAAAAATCAAAATTAGCCTGAGGTCATTTCACGCACAACGAAGAGTGGGGACTCAGAGGACTGAGGGTGGTTTCATTTGTGATTTACCTTTAGTGTCTCTAGCAGCCACACCTCAAATGATTCCCCTGTGATTCAGAGAGTACTAACTTAGCTAAATCCAACTTTCGTCACATTTTTGAGAATTTTTTCCCTGTTAATTTGTATTTAAGTTCACAGTTGAGTCACAGAACCTTATTTTACCTCTTTCTGCAAAATGTAACTTTTCTGACAGATTCTAACTTAATATTCATTAGTTAAATAAATGGTAATTTTCTGGAACATTCTTTAAAATAGGTGTAGACTCCACAGCAGTTTCAACTGCAGTTCTTACACTTTATTATCATTCTTGCCTTCCTGTGGCTTCCAAACGCCACATTTTCACTGCGTATCCAAATTTCATAATTTTTATGGTAAACAGCTCTTTTGTAGAGATAGCTATTTGACTATAGCACTACTCGCATATAACAAAATACAACTTATTAATCTAGATTTACTAGGGGGTTATTAAAAACCCTCAGCCAAAGCATATGCATCCAGCATTCTTAACCATGGCCTAAGTAAATCAGTGGTAGAAGTCTTTAAGAATCAGAAACAACACAAAATAGTCATCTACAGGAGATAGCTGGGAATTATTGTTTGCGCGCACACACACACACACACACAGTCTGTACAGTTCCTCAGTATTGTTTACTTAAATCTTTGTTTTAAAATGATTTAAGAACAGGATTTCTTCAATAAACGCATTGAGACTCCTACACTTTTCTCATATTCCTGCTAATTATGAGTTGGTCACCCAAACTGAGCAGATGGTACTTCATTAAATTCTGATGAAAATAAACACTCAGGAAAAGAACTTGATATGGACAGGAACTTTGGTAAAAATGCATGAATAAAATTACCTTTTGACCAACATATCTTATTAATACTCATTTTCTCAACTTGTAAATTCAATGACATCAGCTTGTCACTTTAACTTTAGCTCTTTGCCCAAAAGTGGACTTACAGATAGATGTCCAAATAAAGATGAGATGCTAATATTAAAAAGATGTAATTTCCTTTGGTTTACTTTATAGGTATTTATAGTGGAAAGGAAGAAAACAACCCAGTTATAACTACACTCAGAGACACCAACTAGATAAATTATTCTCACACACTAATCAAAAGGCCACTGGTGATTTAAAAAACATGTTCACAAATACTTTGATACACCTTCTTTCAAGAGGTGGAGTTTAATTCCCCTCCTCTTGAGTGTAGGCTAGACTTAGTGACTTATAACAAATAGAATAAAGCAGAAACGATAGCGTATGACTGGGAGACTAGATTATAAAACGTATCATGGCTTTCTGCGTATCCGTTGTCTCTCTCTCGGAGATGAATAAAAGTTTCAGGTTTGACAGACTAAAACTTTGGGTGTAGTTAATTCAGAGATACTAGCCCAAGTCTAGACCCTATAAGAAAACAGACTAAAAACCTGACACAGGAGTTTTGAGAATGAGCAGATACAGGAAGCAAAAAAGGCTGAAAATTATGGTCAGAAAATTGTACCCAGAAAGCATCTAAAAGAAATCTAAAAGCAGCTATCTGGAGGCAGCCACCTTGGTTCCTTGGTAAAAACTGTCCTGTTCCGAAGAACTTGGGCTTTTAATTAGGGAGCCCTGGTGGTGCAGTGGTTAAGCACTCAGCTGCTAACGGGGAGGTTGGTAGTTCAAACCTACCAGCTGCTTCGTGGGAGAAAGATGTGGCAGTCTGCTTCCACAAAGATTTACAGTCTTGGAAATCCTATGTGTGTATTTCAACTGTGCTCACTACTCATCCATCAGTTTGTTGTGCGGTGGTGACTAGCGTGTTGCTGTGATGATGGACGCTATGCCATCAGTATTTCAAATATCACCCATGGCGGACAGGTTTCAGCAGAGCTTCCAGACTAAGACAGACTAGGAAAAAGGACTTCATGATCTACTTCTAAAAAAACTGGGCAGTTTGAAAGCCTTATGAATAGCAGCAGAACATTGTCTGATATAGTGGCAGAAGATGAGCCCGTCAGGTTGGAAGACACTCAAAATATGATTCGGGAAGAGCTGCCTCCTCAAAGTAAAGTCAACTTTAATGACGAAGATGAAGTAAAACTTCTGGGACCTGCATTTGCTGATGTGGCACGACTCAAAATGTGAAGAAACATCCATTAATAACTGGAATATGAAATGTGCGAAGTATGAATCTAGGAAAATTAGAAGTTGTCAAAAATGAAATGGAACACTGGAAAATAGATACCCTGGGCATTACCGAATTGAAATGGACTGGTATTGGCAATTTTCAATCGGACAATCATATGGTCTACTACATTGGGAATGACAAATTGAAAAGAAACAGTGTTGCATTCATTGTTAAAAAGAACATTTCAAGATCTATCCTGAAGTATAATGCTGTCAGTGATAGGATATCCATATGCCTATAAGGAAGAACAATTAATATGACTATTATTAAATTCACATACCAACCACTAACATGAATGATGAAGAAATTCAAGAATTTTACCAACTTCTGCAGTCTGAAATTGATCATACATGCAATCAAGATGTATTGATAATTACTGATGATTGGAATGTGAAAGTCGGAAAGAAAGAAGGATCAGAGGTTGGAAAAGATGGCCTTGGTGAAAAACTGACACCATCTAATGAGAGAATTTGGCAAGATCAGTGACCTATTCATTGGAAATACCTTTTTTCAACAACATAAACAGTGACTATACACGTGGACCTCAGCAGATGGAATACACAGGAATAAAATCGACTACATCTGTGGAAAAGCTCAATATCATCAGTCAGAACAAGGTTAGGGGCCAACTGTGGAACAGACCATCAACTGTTCATATGCAAGTTCATGCTGAAGCAGAAGAAAATCAGAACAAGTCCACAAGAGCCAAAATATGACCTTGAGTATATCCTACCTAAATTTAGAGACTATCTGAAGAATAGATTTGATGCACTGAATACTAAGGACCGAAGACCAGACGAGTTGTGAGGTGACAACAGAGACATCACACATGAAGACAGCAAAAGGTCATCAAAAAAGGCAGGAAAGAAAGAAAAGATCAAAACAGATGTCAGAAGAGACTCTGAAACTTGTTCTTGAACACAGAGTAGCTAAAGCAAATTAAAGAAATGATGAAGTAAAAGACCTGACAGAAGATTTCAAAGGATGGCTTGAGAAGACAAAGTAAAGTATTATAATGAAATGTGCAAAGGCTTGGAGTTAGAAAACCAAAAGGGAAGAACATGCTTGGCATTTCTCAAGCTAAAAGAACTGAAGAAAAAATTCAAGCCCCAAGTTGCAATTTTGAAGGATTCTTTGGGCAAAATATTGAACAAGACAGGAAGCAGCAAAAGAAGATGGAAGGAATACACAGAGTCACATTGGTTGATGTTTAACCATTTCAGGAGGCAGTATATAATCAAGAACCGATGATACCGCAGGAAGAAGTCCAAGTTGCACTAAAGGCACTGGCGAAAAACAAAGCTCCAGGAATTGACGGAATACCAATTGAGATGGTTCAACAAACAGATGCAGTGCTGAAGGTGCTCACTCATGTATGCCAAGAAATATGGAAGACAGCAACCTGGTCAACCAACTGGAAGAGACCCCTATTTGTGCCCATTCCAAAGAAACGTGATTCAACAGAATGCAGAAATTGTCGAACAATATCATTAATATCACACGCAAGTAAAACTTTGCTGAAGATAATTCAAAAGTGGTTGCAGCGATACATTCACTGGGACTTGCCAGAAATTCAAGCCAAATTCAGAAGAGGACGCTGATGTCAGATGGATCATGGCTAAAAGCAGAGAATACTAGAAAGATGTTTACCTGTGTCTTACTGACTATGAAAAGGAATTCAACTGTGTGGATCATAACAAATTATAGAAAACACTGCGAAGAATGGGAATTCCAGAACATTTAATTGTGCTCATGCAGAATCTGTACATAGACCAAATAGAACAAGGGGATACTGCGTGGTTTAAAATCAGGAAAGGTGCGTGTCAGGGTTGTATCTTTTCACCATACTTAATCTACATGCTAAGCAAATAATCCGAAGAATTGGATTATATGAAGAAGAACATGGCATCAGGATTAGAGGAAGACTCATTAACAAACTGTAATATGCAGATGACACAACCTTGCTTGCTGTAAGTAAAGAGGACTTGAAGTACTTACTGATAAAGATCAAAGACTACAGCCTTCAGTATGGATTACACCTCAACATAAAGAAAACAAAAATCCTCACAACGGGACCAATAGGCAACGTCATGATAAATGGAGAAAAGATTGAAGTTGTCAAGAATTTCATTTTACTTGGATCCACAGTAAACGTTCATGGAAGCAGCAGTCAAGAAATCAAAAGACATACTGAATTGGGCAAATCTGCTGCAAAGGACCTCATTAAAGTGTTGAAAAGCAAAGGTGTAATCTTGAGGACTAAGGTGCACCTGATGAAAATCAACGTCTTTTCAACTGCCTCATATGTATGCAAAAAGTTGGACAATGAATAAGGTAGACTGAAGAATAATTGATGCCTTTGAATTATGCTGTTGGCGAAGAATACTAAATATACCACGGACTACCAGAAGAACAAAGAAATCTCTTGGAAGAATTACAGCCAGAATGCTCCTTAGAAGCAAGGATGGTGAGACTTCATCTCACGTACTTTGGACTTGTTATCAGGAGGGACCAGTCCCTGGAGAAGGACATCATGCTTGGTAAAGCAGAAGGTCAGTGAAAAAGAGGAAGACCCTCAACGAGATGGACTGACACAGTGGCTGCAACAATGGGCTCAAATGTAGCAAAGATTGCGAGGATGGCACAGACCGGGCAGTGTTTCGTTCTATTGTACATGGTGTAGCCAACTCAGTGGCAGCTAATGACAACAGCCAATTTTTTTTTTTTTAGTTTGCTTGTTGGGTTGGGCCTTGTCTTAGTCATCTAGTGCTGCTATAACAGACATAACACAAGTGGATGGCTTCAACAAAGAGAAATTTATTCTCTCACAGTGTAGGGCACTAGAAGTCCAAATTCAGGGTGCCAGCTCCAGGGGTAGGCTTTCTCTCTCTGTTGGCTCTGGGGGAAGGTCCTTGTCATCAAGCTTCCCCAGGTTGAGGAGCTTCTCGGCACAGGGACCCCGGGTCCAAAGGACACGTTGTTCTCTAGGCTCTTGTTTCTTGGTGGTATGAGGTCCCCATGTCTCTCTGCTCGCTTCCATCTCAAAAGAGACTGACTTAAGACACAACCTAATTTTGTAGTTTGAGCTCTGACTCATTAACGTAACTGCCCACCTCATTAACATCACAGAGGTAGGATTTACAACACATGGGAAAATCACATCAGATGACAAAATGGTGGACAATCACACAATACTGGGAATCATCATCTAACCAAGTTGACACACATTTTGGTGGTACACAATTCAATCCATAACAGGCCTATAATTAGTTTCCCCCATACTGAAGGGGAAATAAATAGATTAAAAACACATATGTTAATATAAATGAGTTGCATTGAGTCAATTCTGACTCATGGCAACCCCCTGTGTATCAGACTAGAACAATGCTCTACAGGATTTTTAATGGCTGATTTTTCAGAAACAGATCACCAGTCCTTTCTTCTGAGGCACCTCTGGGTGAATGCAAATCTCCAACCTTCTGGTTAGGAGACAAGCACATTAACTGTTCGCACCACCTAGGAACTCCTTATATCTATCTATCTATGTATCTACCTGTTTGTCTCTCTCTCTCTCTCTCCATCCATCCACCCACCCATCCATCCATCCATCCATCCATCCGTCTCTCTCTCCATCTATCTACCTATCTGTCTCTCCCCCTCTCTCTCTCTCCCTCCATCAATGACTAAATATATAGTAGAGTAGTGTAGTCAGACTGCCTAGGTTTAACTCTTGTTCTGTCACTTACTATCTGTGGGATTTTGAGCAAATTTCCAAGTTTTCTGTCTCTGGTTTCTCGTACGTGAACTGGGAAGACCAACAGTACCAATCTCATAAACATTAGATAAAATGTGTACAGTGTCTGGTACATAGTAAGGGCTTGATAAATGTTAACTGCTATGCTATTCTGTAATTCACTGTGGGTATTCAGAGGGAATGCCACATTTTCCATGCAAGTTTTACCCTGTGGAGTAGAAGTACCCCTCTGCTCACAGGAAATAGGGCACGTGATACTCTAAAATATAAAGTTCTCTTTTGACAGGTTAATTTATATTGTTGATGTTCTGTTTCCCCATCAGTACAATGGTGAATCTACCATCTACCTTGCAGGGTGCCTGTGAGGATTATACGAAAAAATGTAAAAGGTATTTAATCAGCTATGATGATGATTATCATTATTAAGATTCTGGAAGATGGAACCAAGCTCTTAACTCTGACAAACTGTGAAACAACTTCATTTCTAGTTTTTATTCAAATAACTCACCAAGTCAATCTTCAAGCTATAGTGCAGAATCATTCTTGGGAACAGGATTTTAAATTTTTATCTCATTTTATGAATGTCTCTACCATAAAAATAATGAGTCTGTACTTCAGCAATTCCCAACCTCAGTAGTCACTTTTCTCTCATCAAGAAAAATGAGTCCAATTTATAGAACACGTATTAGTTATTTAAGAAGAATATATGCTGAATAAGGAGATACTGTCTGGTTTAAAATCAGGAAAGGTATGTGTCAGGGTTGTATTCTTTCACCATACTTATTCAATCTGTATGCTGAACAAATAATTCAAGAAGCTGAACTATATGAAGAAGAATGTGGCATCAAGATTGGTGGGAGACTCATCAACAACCTGCAATATGCAGATGACACAACCTTGCTTGCTGAAAGTGAAGAGGACTTGAAGCACTATTGATGAAGATCAAAGACTACAGCCTTCAGTATGGATTACACCTCAATGTAAAGAAAACAAAAATCCTCACAACTGGACCAATAAGCAACATCATGATAAATGGAGAAAAGATTAAAAGTTGTCAAGGATTTCATTTTACTTGTATCCACAATCAAAGCCCATGGAAGGAGCAGGCAAGAAATCAAAAGACATATTGCACTGGGCAAATCTACTGCAAAAGACCTCTTTAAAGTGTTCAAAAGCAAAGATGTCACTTTGAGGACTAAGGTGCACCCGACCCAAGTCACAGTATTTTCAATCGCCTCCTATACATGTAAAAGCTGGACTATGAATAAGGAAGACTGAAGATGAACTGATGCCTTTGAATTATGCTGTTGGCAAAGAATATTCAATATACCATGGACTACCAGAAGAACAAATCAGTCGTCTTGGAAGAAGGACAGCCAGAATGCTCCCTGGAAGCAAGGATGGCAAGACTTTGTCTCTCGTACTTTGTATACGTTATCAGGAGGGACCAGTCCCTGGAGTGGGAAATCACACTTGGTAAGGTAGAGGATCAATGAAAAAGAGGAAGACCCTCGATGAGATGGATTGACACAATGGCTGCAACAATGGGTTCAAACATAGCAACGACTGTGAGGATGGTGCAGGACTTGGCAGTGTTTTGTTCTGTTGTACATAGGGTAGCTATGAATCAGAACCACCTCGATGGCACCTAACAACAATAAATGCTGAACATATGAGAAAAATTTTAATTGCTAGACATACACTAAAGAAAGCAGTAAAACAGTGAAACTCTGGGTAGTTCAGAATTTAAAATATCTGTATTTTTCTTTACAGATGGTCCTCAACTTTCAGAGTTTGATTTTCATACATTATATACTTATGTGCCTCAGGGCCTTTTAAATGTCAATTTTATATTTTATGTTTACCAGCTGACTAACAAATTTTTCAGCTAGTAAGCAGAGGTACCACTTGCCTACCCACCAACATTTCACTGTTGGCAACATCCTTGTGAAATTATTAAAATATTTTATTTGGCTTAGGGGAAAAAATAGGAGTCCTAATATTAGCAACATAGATCTCAAATTCAACTGACTGCTTTCTGGACTGAAGCCAGTCTTCTATGACTCAATTATGAAGGATAATAAAATGAAAGAATATGCAGAACTATTTGAACTATATTTCTGAAGACTGTACCTACAAGGTTAAGTGAACCTTAGGATTTTAAATAATTTTTGCCTCACTGAGATCCTGCTTTATAACACATAACTATGACTTTAACCTGTTCAATTTTCATTCACGTTTTCAGAACCCCTTCACTTTACAATATGATACACATTCATAAATTTGGGGACTTGAGAACTTCAAGACATATTTAAAGAATATGAAGAATCTGCTATATTTGTGTAGCTTGTCCCACACCCCCCCTGAAGGGTTGAGGAAAGTTTTATATATTAGTTACCTTGGCCCTACATGTATCATGGGGGACTGGAGTAGTAAGAAGAAAGGGATGTCCTAAGAAAAGGGTAGAAAAATAATGTTTAAATCTCTATTTATTCAATCTTAACTTAAAATTTAAACTTAATTTCATTACCCCTCTGTCATTGACTGATTATCTTCCTTTCACTTTTTAAACGAAGTCTGACTACATGTCCTGATTTTCTGCTTCATGTGACTTTTACCATCAAAAAGTAATCCCCTCTACCCTACTTAGATTTTCTGCTGATTGTGATGTTTTAAAAAATAACTCTCTCCTCCTTAACCCTCTCTCCTCTCTTAGTTTTGGATACTGAACTGTCCATATAATATCATCAATATGTCCTCTTCCCTTCTAATTCTAGACATCTCTAGAACTTCATTCTCTGCCTGCTGCCTTTGCTTCATTACTCTCACAAAGAGATCAAATGTTCCCACAGACTATAGTGTCTCTCTTGATAACCTCATTTTTCATGTTCAGCCCTGAACTCTGACACACATTTTTCATTTCTTGATGTTTTCACCTTGAATGTCCACCATTACCAAAAGTGTAATATGTCTAAAACAGAATTCTTTTTATTCTGAATGTATTATTTTTTAAAATAAACCATTTATTTTAGAATAGTTTTAAGAGTTCCTGTATACCTTTCCCAGTTTTCCCTATTGTTAACGTCTTATATTACTATGTAATTTGTCACAACTAAGGAATCAAAAGTGGTACATTGCTACTGGCTAAACTCCACAGTTTGTTCAGATTTTACTAATTTTTTCTAATGTATTTTTCTGTTCCAGGATCCCATCCAGAATACCACATTACACTTAGTCATCATGTTTCTTTGGCCTCCCCTCTGGTCTGTGACAGTTTCTCGGACTTTCCTTGTTTCTAATGACCCTGATAATTTTGAGGAAGCCTGGTAAGGTATTTTGCAGAATCTCTCTCTCAGCTTGGGTCTGTGGAAGCAATTTATTAAGATCAGCCCACATTCAGGGCAGGATGGGGAGTTAAGCCCCATGTCCTGGAGGAGAAGTATCTACCTAAATTATTTGTATTTCTTCCATACAGGAGATTTGTCTTTTCTCCTCCACTTACTTAACAGTATTTTATTTTTTGTTCTCAAGTCAATTCTCCTTTCTGCCATGGCATCATCATTCCCACAGGCAACAACCTCCAGGTGCCCACTGAAAATAGTCATCTTTTTTCAGTTTTGTTCAGATTCAGTCTCTCTTCCTTCTGTCTTTACTTTAATCCAGGTCTTTCTCATCGTCTAAATGACTTAACCTCTGAGCAAGTTCTACCTCCCCTCTGTGCCTTATTCTGCTCCAATCTGCCATTCATATCATACAGTCAGACTGTCAGATTAATCTTCATATAGTTTCAAGAGTATACTTTTAGTAGAGTTATCTGTCTTGGAGGAAGTACAGTCAGAATGCTCCTTAGAAGCAAGGCTGGTGAGACTTTGTCTCACCTATGTGGGACGTTATCAGCACGGATCAATCTTCGGAGCAGAACATCATGCTTGGTAAAGCAGAGGGTGAGAGGAAAAGAAAAAGACCCTCAATGAGATGGGCTGACATAGTGGCTGCAACAGGCTCAAACACAGCAACGACTGTGAGGATGGCACAAGAGTGGGCAATGTTTCATTCCGTCGTACATGCGGTTGCTAAGAGTTGGAACTGACTCAATGGCACCTAATAACAACAACAACAATGTGGAAAAAACGTATTTCAGATCCTAGATCGGTACCTAGAATATAAAAAGTGCACAATAAATATTTGTAGAAGTAGGAAATACAACACAAATTTTCTCCAGTTTAAGTCTCCATGCTAGAAAAAGAAAAAGTCTGCAGAAAATTAAAGAAACAACAGAAATATTTAAATGTTAATTATTTTCATGAAATGTATATATACAATGAAAAGGATATATAATCACTGGAAGAATGTAAATGCCAGAGGAGAAAATGTTTAAGATGTTGCAGAACTATAACTAACTAGGAAGCTACAAAAAGGAAAATACCTGCTGCCCAGAAAAAAAATTTAAGGAAAACTTTCACACTGCTCCTAAAACCTGATGTTTTTTAACTATCTACAGACAAAAAATCTTGACTAAAATTACATCCTATACCCCAGGGATCTGATCTTGTCTCCTGACCTATGACAGGGAGATACTGGGGTATTGCTTTTCCAGCTATTTAACATATGAAGAAAAGGACTGTAGGAAAATGGCAAATAAAACGAAACAACAACTCAAAACATACATTTTTGTGGAGGAAATAAAATGTGAATTCCCCAAAGGCCACTACCTTAGTTTATTTTTCTTTGTTTTTCTAGAATGCTAATAACAAATTTCCAAATGGGTAAAAGGTTAAAAATTATTATTTTTAATATGGGGAATATGATGGCATATAGGTAGAAAACTGTTTAAATCAGCAAAACACCTGATCTTCCATTTATAAAGTTCTCAAGATTATTGCTTACGACTGAATAACAGCTGAGATCAACAATTCAGGTAGGTATGAAACATGAGCACTGGCCTCTTGGACTGCTTTTCCATCAAATGTGTGTGTGTGTTTTATTTGTTTGTTTGTTTGTTTTTGGTGGGAAGAACACATTAAGTTCAATTATCTATGTTGTGAACATCTCTCTCAGCTCTAGCCTGGCTCAATTCGTTTCAGTGAAGTTTGCAATGCTAATATGAAATGTGCAAATTGAGACATAAATGTTTATCCTAATGGAAGAAATAAATACCAAACATTGTTTCCTAGGACATAGGACTCTTCTCCTTCACATGGGTCACCTCAGGAGTAAAACTCTCAAAGACAAACCCTACTATATATGCTGAACTTTTATTGTTGGCCTCCCCAACATCTATTCCCTGTCTCCCAGTTTACCTGGTTTTTTTCTGGGAATTCCTACCGCCCACCTGTCTTAGTCATCTAGTGCTGCTACAACAGAAATACTACAAGTGGATGGTTTTAATGAAGAGAAGTTTATTTCCTCATAGTCAAAGTAGGCTAAAAGTCCAAATTCAGGGCATCAGCTCCAGGAGAAGGCTTTTTCTCTCTGTCAGCCTTCTTCTCTTCAGTGCTTCCCCAGACTAGGAGCTTCTTGGCGCAGGGACCCTGGTCCAAAGGACGCGCTCTGCTCCCGGCACTGCTTTCTTGATGATGGTATGAGGTCCCCCATGTCTCTCTGCTCACTTCTGTCTTTTATGTCTAAAGAGATTGCCTCAGGACACAATCCAGTCTTGTAGATCCAGTCCTGCCTTACCAACACAACTGCCACCCATCCTCCCTCATTAACATCATAGAGGCAGGTTTATAACATACAGGAAAATCATACAGTACCAGGAATCATGGCCTAGTCAAATTGATGCACACATTTTTTGGGGGACATAATTCAAACCATGACACCACCCCACTCTCAGTCCAAGTGCTTCACCCTCATTCCTGAGACACAAGCAGAACAAATTAATCTAAGACTATATGCATAACATTCCTAACTGGTTCAGGGACTTGGACAATAAGAAACAATAAAACATTTGCAAATAATGACGGCACAGATGGAGGAGTTTTCTCTAGGTGGACGCAAACCTTAGAGGATGTGGGGATGTGAGCTACTTTGGCCATCTTGTCACCATGTGAAAGGTGTGAAGGAAGCCAACCCAGAAGCAGATGGTAAGAGAAATCAGTCCGGCTAACAGGTTGAGCCCCAGTATCTATTTAAGCCTGAAGTCAGCGCTATACCTTATCTTTAAATTCTTTTTTTAGCTTAAGTTAGCTTAGAAAGGACTTCCTGTTACTATGAAAGAATCATAATTCCTAACTGATATAGTAAGGAATGAGTACTTTTTACTTAAACCTCACCCTGATAAAACAAAGCTGAAAGAAACATTAGAATAATTTTCTTACTTTTTAATCTAGTCCATGTTTACTTAAAATTGTAATGACAACATAGTAAAGGTTGGTTTTTTCCCCTTTTAAATAGATCCAATAGTGTTATGCACACTATATGCTAAATGCAATAAAGTTGTACAGTCAAATTTAAAGGGACATGGGAAAAAGGAACATATAGTATTTTTATAATATGAAAGCTAACTATTCTATACTGTGCATAATAAACTTACTTAATTCCAAAGTACATTTCACAGCAACTTCTGTCTAGTATTGTCCAAAAGTAACGTGCCATGCTTTCATATCCTCTATAAAATTCTCAACAGGATTTGTTAGCCTTCTAAGTCACATTTTCAATGAGGCCTAGAAGAGTTACTAAAGTTTCACCTGTTTATTTTGAAGTCTCACTATTTTTTTAATTGGCAGATGGTAAACTACTAAGTTTACATCTCAGTATTAAACAAATTCTATTAATAGATCACTGGGTGTAGCTATGGCATGTTGCAATCCTGAAGGGGAGACAGTCCACCACAGTCTCATACCAGAACAATTTAAATGGGAGTTTTGTGGAACTCATAAAAATAAAATGCCTGCCTCTCTGGAAGTTCAAGAAACTGAAACTGATGACATCTAAGTAGGGCTGGAAAGAAGTAATCATGTCTGTTTTTGAAGAGTTCACCAAAAAATAAGGTTTTGTGGCTGTTGGTTTGTAGCAGTTACAACTACTATGAAGGTACAGGGGTCAAGAGAGAAAACAAAGACAATTTATTAGAAAGAGTAGTGTAGGAACAGAAAGTGCTCATTTTTAAAATAACAATAGGACTAGATAGACCACTGACACGAAAATGTGGTAAATGTTTACAATCTGGTAAAATACTAACATGCTCAGTTATTCAAGTCAAAGCAGTCTGCATTATTCAATGTTTGGAATAATTCCAGTTTGACTTTATAGGAACTATCTCAACTGACAGGGATCCTAGTCATACTTTGTTGTGCAAAATATAAACATCAGTGTTGATTTCAATGCATAATAAACTAAAATACTATGTATGAGCATGTTACAAGGCATATACAGTTGTCAAATCACACTTGACGCCTAAAATGTCATTCCATATAGCACAACTACATTTATCAATTTATTTCTTCTTTTGCCTTTGTCAAATACAAGATCTAATGGGTAGAGACAAAATACCACAAACCAGCTGTTAAGCATCCATTCACACCAATTTGAGTCACCTTCTGTCATGTTTTCTGACACACTGCTCTAAAACATTTTGCTTTTCAAGAAAAGGCACATCTAATTTGAGACGATTAATCCTCAAACCCAAGAACCATAGCAATGGCCTATCATTCACAAACCTGGAACATAACCACCTTGTAAATATTGATTACAAATTTCAAATACACCTTTAAATTCTTCTAACTTATCACTACTTCTGGTTCTTCTTCTTGTACTTACATTAATCAATATGCAATACTTTTGAAAATTTTGATGGCTCATAATTTTGCTGAAAAGAGGACTGCCTTTTCCTTGCTCCATAATTGCAAAACATTTTCCTGTTTTGTCCAACGGTCAAGTAAATTTTGGTGCACAAACATTATAAAAGACATAAAAACACTGTCATATATCTTCCTAGCAAAATAAGATGGTACAAATTCTTGTCACATTCCACAATGAAGACTTTCCTGCTGAATAAGTAACTGCATAAGAATACAATATTTCCTTTTTATCCTCAGAAATCATTTGTTCATCTACCAAATTCTGAATTTGAGAAAATTTATGGAGGATACTGCCATCTGAAGAGGAAGTCTGAAATACTGCTTCTACATCAATTTCAGCATCATCATTAGAGTATAGACCAGTGCTGTTCAATAGAAACATGAGTCACATTATGTAATTTTACATTTCCTAAGAGCTGCATTAAAAAGATATAGGTGAAACTAATTTTAATAACATATTTTATTGAACTCAATATATAAAAAACATTATTTTAACAGGTAATCAATATAAAGAAATTGAGATATTTTCTAAGTCTTTTAAATCTAGTGTGTATATTATGCTCATAACCCAAAAAAAACCATGCCCGTTGCAGTCAAGTTGATTCCGACTCATAGAGACGCTGTAAGACAGAGCAGAACTGCCCCATAGGGTTTCCAAGGAGCGGCTGGTAGATATGAACTGCCAACCTTTTGGCTACCCGTCGAGTTTCTTAACCACTGCGCCACCAGGGCTCCATTACACTTACAGCACATCTCGATTTGGACAAAGCACTTTTAGGTGCCTGGGGCTACCTGTGTAGTAAAGATTTGACCTTGCCCACAAAAAGGTCTGGCCTCCTCTGATTCTGGGAGGTAATATCTAAGCCCCTGGAATGTCATTCCTGACAGGAGTGTTTTTGTTTCCCTGGGGGCCTTGGGTCACACTGGATAGTCTAGCAATGTGATTTAGGGTAGGGGCTGTCCATACCAGAAAGACCAAAAAAATGTGATTTAGGGTAGGGGTTATGTGATAATAGTCAATCTCTGGAGGAGCTGGAGACCGAGATCAGCCACATGGGCAATTAATCATGCCTTTGTGATGAAGCCCAATAAAAACCCTGAACACAAAAGCTCAGGCGAACTTCCCTGGTTGGCAATACTCTGTATTTGTCACACATTGATGTTGGGAGCATAATGCTGTACTGACTCTAGTGGGAGAGAACAACTGGAAGCTCTGTGTCTGGTACCCTCCCGAATTCTCACTAAAAGAAATTCTAAAGAATGTATGATAGGCAGAAGGAAAGTGATCTCAGATAGAAGATCAGAGATACAAGAAAGTATGAGGCTCAAAGAGTTAAATACGTGAGTAAATCCAAATAATTATTACTTTGGTAATACAAAAATAATAGTATCTTAAAGGATCAAAAAACTTCAATGCCAGCATCCTACTTTCATACATTCTGATTTAGTATGCCTGAGATAGAATCTGGGCATTGATATTTTTAAAATCACCTAGGTACAACCAGGGTTTAAAATCACTAATTTAAATAAAAAACATATCCTTATATATTTAAAGTTAGCATTACCCCGTCTCTCTTCCCCTTCTATTTGGCTTGCCTTCTTTGAAGTTACCGACTAGTGATTCTCCTTTGAAAAATAAACTAAAAAAACTTTCTGTCTGTAATACAAAGTGGCTCAGCTTGGGAGATACTTACAAATCAATTACTATGAAATTTCTAATTATATCCCATTAACAGAGAATTACTATTTAAATTCACAGGGTGTTCCCAGTTGCAAGCATCCAAGAAAATCTCAGCTAAGGCTAAAGCTAAACACGTTTTCTGGTTAATGTTCTGTAGTACTATATTCACCAAAATATAAAAGAAAAGGCTATAGGCCATCTGTTAACTAACAGTAACATATTAGGATACTGTACTATTCAAAACAATTTCTGTATGTTAAATGTTTGTTTTTCTAAACCGATCTGTTGACTAGATGTGGGTGATATTTCACTCAATATCCAAATCTCAAAACTGAAATAACTCCCAAAGCAAACCTTAAATGATAAAAGATTTCTACAATATAAATTTTGGCTGGAAAGTTAAAAATAGTAAGAAGGGGTGGAATCAATACAAGAAACAAGAAAATGACGCACCTAACAAGTAATATAAATGAACAGACTATACGAACCATACTTTATCGATTTTAAGATGCACCATTATTTTATGTACTTTTAAGTGGAGGGGAACCCTGCCGAATATAATTATAAGATGTCATAAATTTTAAGATGCATCCTGATTTCAAAGATGTTAAGGTGAAAAAAAGTGTGTTCCTTAGAAGCAAGGATGGTGACACTTCATCTCACGTACTTAGGTAACACAATTACGAGGGACCAGTCCCTGGAGAAGGACATCATGTTTGGCAAAGCAGAGGGTAGGCAAAAAAGAGGAAGACCCTTAACAAGATGGACTGACACAGTGGCTGCAACAACGGGCTCAAACATAACAACTGTGAGGATGGTGCAGAACCAGGCAGCATTTTATTCTGTTGTACACAGGGTCGCTATGCGTCGGAACCGACCTGACAGCACCCAACAACAAAGTCAATAAAATATGATAAATGACAAAACATTATAACCATGCAATCAGGGATGTTGGCTGGAAGTTGCCTACCAGTGTTAAAAATCTCAACGAAACCAACCGTACAACCCAATTTAACATCAAAATACAGGCTTAAAGAAATAACTCTCTCTCCAAGCTGTAGGCAAACATACCAATGAGAAAAGATACGATTTCTCTTTCCATGGAGAAATGGCAATATGCAAATTCATTACCACCTATAAAGCAGTATTATGAAAACAGGAGGCGGGGTCAAGATGGCGGAGTAGTCAGACACTTCCGGAGGTCCCTCTTATAACAAAGACCCGAAAAAACAAGTGAATTGATTACATGTGACAATCTAGGAGCCCTGAATATCAAAGGCAAAGTTGAGGAATTGGACTGAGTGGCAGGGGGACAGAGACACAGTTCAGAAGCAGTCAGGAGTTGCCACACTTGACCCAGTGAGAGCAAGCATCCTATGGGCTATATCGGCTGGCATGCGCGGTGAGGCAAACAGTGGTGTTCGGGATGCGTTTTCCACATCTGGAGAGACCAAGCAGCAGACAGTCTGCTCAGTCCTCCAGAGCCAGTGAAAAATGGCACTTAATCGGCAAAATACAAGTACAGGCGTTAAAAATACCCTGTGGATCAAAAAACACTCCGTTTGGGAAAAACCTCTCTCCCATTAATCTGCTCCCTCCTCACTCTGCACCAGGTCCCAGCTGGCTTCAGCAATTACCAAGTCCCCTGGGCCAGAAGTAGGACCCATCACAAACCCTGAGCCATTCTCCCAGCCTTGGAGAGGGAACAAATTAACAAACAGGAAAAAAATAATCTGCCAGCTCTCCTAAGCCAGGAACTCAACGCAGGCACTGCTCCTTTGCCTAGGCACATGTATAAGGGGTCCATGGACCTTGAATGCCTTTCACCCCCGCACAGAACTGTGTGGGCCCATTTCAACAGTGGAGGCCCTCATTAGCACAGTACAATAGGGTATACAGCTAAAGCTTAACTTCACTGTATCAGCTATATGGTGGAGTGGCAGGTTTGTGACATTTGATATCGCTCTGCGAATTAAGCAGGGTCCTCACCTACCCACATAAGGCACCTGAGGACTGGTGGCTCCACCCACGCCACCTAGCCACCTGCAAGAGGGGTCCAAAAATAAGTGGTGCCTCCCAGTCCTTACAACAAACAGCACTGGGTGCCCACAGTCCAGCAGCAAAACCTAACCACCTACACACTCTAGGGAACAGAGACATGCTTTCTTCCCAGATACTCAGGGGCAGCCGTCAGCCCCTTGCCTTGCTCAGCACATGACCCCCTACTAGAGCCAAATACCTGTGCCTACTCCAATCACCCTTGCCCCTCTAGGACTGTAGGTGAGAGCCTCACCACACACACGGTGACTGACTATCTGGACACCTAAGCAGAATTCATACAAGAAAAGTACACGGACTCCAGGGCTCACGTACCTAGCAACTGATCTCACCACCTGGTGACAAGACGTTAGAGCTTCAAAGGTGCCAATAATCAAACTAGTCTACATGAGCAGCCTATTTGGGCATATCAAAACAAAACAAAACAAATAGCTAGGACACAGTAAGCAAACATAAAAACTTACTGACAGCTCAGAGACAACAGTCAATATCAAATCACATAAAGAAGCAGACCATGATGGCTTCAACAAGCTCCCAAAACAAAGAATCAAGAAATTTTCCAGAGGAAGAGAACTTCTTGGAATTACTGGAGGTAGAATACAAAAGAGTAATACACAGAACTCTTCAAGAGATCAGGAAAGAGATGAGGCAAGATGCAGAAAAAGCCAAGCAACACACAGACAAAGCAACATAGGTACTTAAGAATATTACAGAAGAGCACAATGACAAATTAACAGGCTGCAAGAATCCATAGAGACACAGTAAACAGAAATCCAGATGATTAACAAAATTTTAGAATTAGACAATTCAACAGAAAGTCACAGGAGCAGAACTGAGGCAATGGAAGTCAGAATTAGTGAGACTGAAGATAAAGCACTTGACACCAACTTATTTCAGGAAAAATCAAATAAAAGAATTTTAAAAAATGAAGAAACCCTAAGAATTATGTGGGACTCTATCAAGAGGAATAACCTATGAGTGACTGGAGTACCAGATCAGGGAGGGATAACAGAAAATACAGAGAGAATTGTTGACTATTTCTTGGCAGAAAACGTCCCTGATAACGTGAAAGATAAGAAGGTATCTATCCAAGATGCTCATCGAACCCCAACAAGGTAGATCTCAAAAGAAAATCATCAAGACATAATCAAAATTGCCAAAACCACAGACAAAGAGATAATTTCAAGAGCAGCTAGGGATAAACGAAAAGTCATCTACAAAGGAGAGTCAATAACAATAAGCTTGGACTACTCACTAGAAACCATTCAGGCAAGAAGTCAATGGGATGACACATATAAAGCCTTAAAGGAAACAAATGGCCAGGCAAGAATTATATATCCAGCAAAACTGTCTCTCAAATATGATAGCAAAATTAGGACATTTCCAGATAAACAGAAGTTTAGGGAATTGTAAAACTCAAACTAAAATTACAAGAAATACTAAAGGGAGTCCTCTGGTTAGAAAATCAGTGACATCAGATAACAAACCCAAGACTAGACAACACAGGACAGAGCAACCAGATATAAGCCCAGATAGGGAAGTCACAAAAATAAATCAAAGCTAAAACACTAACAATAGGGAAACAGACGTCAATATGTAAAAGATGACAACGTTAAAACAAAAAAGAGGGACTAAAAATGCAGTTATAGATCTTTTATATGGAGAGGAAGTCAAGGCAAAATAAAGAAATAAAAAACTGGTTTAAACTCAGAAAAATAGGGGTAAATATTAAGTAACCACAAAGGAAACTAATAATCCTACACATCGAAATAAAAAAACAAGAAAAATATAAAAACCCAGCAAATACAAAATCAACAACAATGAAAAAGATGAAAAGAAAACACATAAAGAAAAATGACTCAGCACAGAAAATTAAGTGGAACAAAGAAACTGTCAACAACACACACACACACAAAAGACATCAAAATGATGGTACTAAATGCATACCTATCAATAATTACACAAATATAAATGGATTAAATGCACCAATAAAGAGACAGAGAGTGGCAGAATGGATAAAAAAACATTATCCGTCTATAGGCTGCCTACAAGAGACACACCTTAGACTTAAAGACACAAACAAACTAAAACTCAAAGGATGGGAAAAATATATCAAGTAAACAACACTCAAAAAAGAGCAGGAGTGGCAATATTAATCTCTCACAAAACAGACTTTAAAGTAAAATCCACCCCAAAGGATAAGGAAGGACACTATATAGTGATCAAAGGGTCAATACACCAGGAGGATATAACTATAATAAATATTTACACACCCAATGACAGGGCTCCAAAATACATAAAACAAACTCTACCAGCATTGAAAAGAGAAATAGACAGCTCCACAATAACAGTAGGAGACTTCAACACACCACTTTCGGTGAAGGACAGAACATCCAGAAAGAAGCTCAATAAAGAAACGGAAGATTTAAATGCCACAATCAACCAACCTGACCTCATAGACATATACAGAACACTCCACTCAACAGGAGACAAGTATACTTTCTTTTCCAACGCACATGGAACATTCTCCCAAATAAACCACATATTAGGCTACAAAGAAAGCCTTAACAGAATCCAAAGCATCGAAATATCACAAAGCATCTTTTCTGGCCATAAAGCCATAGAAGTGGAAATCAACAACAGAAAAAGCAAGGAAAAAAAATCAAACTCATGGAAACTGAACACCCTTCTAAAAAACTACTTATAGAAGTTATAGAAGAAATTAAGGATAGGATAAAGAAATTCACAGAATCAAATCAGAATTAAAACACATCAAAAATGAATGAAAACACAGCAAAAGCAGTGTTCAGAGGTTAACTTATACCAATAAATGCACGCATCCAAAAAGAAGATAAGGGCCGAAATTAAAACATTAACCCTACAATTCGAACAAATAGAAAGAGAGCAGCAAAAGAAACCCTCGGGGACCAGAAGAAAGCAAACAATAAAAATTAGAGCAGAATTAAATGGCATAGAAATCAGAAAAACAATTGAAAGAGTTAAGAAGACCAAAAGCTGGTTCTTTGAAAACATCAACAAAATCAATAAACCACTGGCCAAAATGACAAAAGAAAAACAGGAGAGGAAGCAAATAAACCAAATAAGAAATGAGATGGGCGATATCACAAAAGACCCAAGTGAAATTAAAAGAATCTATGAAATCATAATACTATGAAAAATTGTACTCTATAACAAATTTGAAAACCTAGAGGAAATGGACAAATTTAGAATTAGAAACCAAATTAGAAACACACTACCTACTTAAACTAACACAAACAGAGGTAGAACAACTAAATAAACCTATAACAAAACAAGAGATTGAAAAGGTAATTTAAAAACTCCCAACAAAAAAAAGCCTTGGCCCTGAATACCAAAGTTTCAGAGAAGAGTTAACACCACTACCACTAAAGGTATTTCAGAGCATAGAAAAGTTTGGAAAACTCCCAAACTCATTCTTTGAAGCCAGTATAACCCCAATACCAAAACCAGGTAAAACGAAACCCACTGCCGTTGAGTCAATTCCGACTCATAATGACCCTATAGAAGAGAGTAAAACTGCCCCATAGAGTTTCCAAGGAGCACCTGGTGGATTCAAACTGCCGACCTTTGGTTAGCAGCCATAGCACTTAACCACTATGCCACCAGGGTTTCGAAACCAGGTAAAGACACCACAAAAACAGAAAATTAGAAACCCATATCCCTCATGAACATTGATGCAAAAATCCTCAACAAAATTCTAGCCAACAGAATTCAACAACCTATCAAAAAAATAACTCACCATGATCAAGCAGGATTTACACCAGGTATGCAGAGATGGTTCAACATTAGAAAAACATTCAATGTAATCCATCATATAACTAAAACAAAAGACAAGAACCACATGATCTTATCAATTGTTGCAGAAAAGGCATCTGACAAAGTCTAACACCCATTCATGATAAAAACTCTCAGCAAAATAGGAATAGAAGGGAAATTCCTCAACATAATTAAGGGCATTTATACAAAGCCAACAGCCAACATCATCCTAAATGGAGAGACTTTGAAAGCATTTCCCTTGAGAACAGGAACTAGACAAGGATGGCCTTTATCACCACTCTTATTCAACACTGTGCTGGAGGTCCTAGCCAGAGCAATAAGGCTAAAAAAAGAAATAAAAGGCATCTAAACTGGTAGGGAAGAAGTCAAAGTATCTCTGTTTGCAGATGATACGATCTTATACACAGAAAGCCCCAAAGAATCCACAAGAAAACTACTGGAACTAATAGAAGATTTCAGCAACGTATCAGGATACAAGGTAAACATACAAAAATCAGTTGGATTCTTCTACACCAACAAAGAGAACTTCAAAGACGAAATCATCAAATCAATACTATTTACAATAGCCTCTAAGAAGATAAACTACTCAGGAAAAAAATCTAACCAGAGACGTAAAGGACCTATACAATGAAAACTACAAGACACTACTGTAAGAAACCAAAAGAGATAGGCATAAATGGAAAAACATACCTTTCTCATGGATAGAAGACTCAACATTGTGAAAATGTCAATTCTGCCCAAAGCGACCTACAGATACAATGCAATCTCCATCCAAATTCCAACAGCAGTTTTTAGTGAGATAGAGAAACAAGTCACCAACTTCATATGAAAAGGAAAGAGGCCTCGGATAAGTAAAGCATTACTGAAGAAGAAAAACAAAGTGGGAGGCCTTACACTACCTGATTTTAGAACCTATTATACCACCACCACCCTAGTCAAAACAGCCTGGTAGTGGTACAACAACAGATACATAGACCAATGGAAGAGAACTGAGAATCCAGACATAAATTCATCCACCTATGAGCAGTTGATATTTGACAAAGGCCCAAAGTCCATTAATTGGGGAAAAGATAGTCTCTTTAACAAATAGTGTTGGCATCACTGGATATCCATCTGAAAAATAATGAAGCAAGACCCATACCTCACATCATGTACAAAAACTAACTCGAAACGGATAAAAGACCTAAAAATCGAAAACAATAAAGATTATGGAAGAAAAAATTAGGGACAACACTAGGAGCCCTAATACACAGCATAAACAGAATACAAAATATTACTAACAATGCACAAACACCAGAAGAGAAACTAGATAACTGGGAGCTTCTAAAAAAGCAAACACTTATGCTCATCAAAAGACTTCACCAAAGAATCAAAAGACAACCTACAGACTGGGGGAAAACTTTGGCTACGACAAATCTGATCAGCATCTAATCTCTAAAATATACAAGATGCTGCAAAATCTCAACAATGCAAAGACTAATAATCTTATTAAAAAATGGGCAAAGGATATCAACAGGTACTTCACCGAAGAAGACATTCAGTCAGCTAACAGGTATGTGAGAAAAAGCCCACAATCATTAGTCATTAGAGAAATGCAAATCAAAACTACAATGAGATACCATCTCACCTCAAGCAGGCTAGCATTAATCCAAAAAAATACAAAATAATAAATGTTGGAGAGGTTGTGAGAGACTGGAACACTTATACACTGCTGGTGAGAATGTAAAACGGTACAACCACTTTGGAAATCGATTTGGTGCTTCCTTAAAAAGCTAGAAATAGAAGTACCATACGATCCAGCAATCCTACGCCTTCAAATATATCCTAGAGAAATAAGAGCTGTCACACAAATAGATGTATGCACATCCATGTTCACTGCAGCACTGTTCACAACAGCAAAAAGATGGAAGCAACCTAGGTGCTTCATAAAATAAGGCTGCTGTATAAATTAGAAAACAGATCTCGTCTAGATTTTTTAAACGGTATTTTACGATGTTTTAACAAAGACTGCTAAGCCAAAAAACAATGAAGCTTACTAAAGAAATTGTTTTTATTCTTTTCCTTTGAAATATAACTTTTAACAAGATTTTGTTTTACTCATAAATAAGATTATGAATGTGCAGCTGAGGAAATATTTTTACTTATTAGAGGACATCATGTACCCTGTATGTGGATTCTAACTAATTCTGATTTTAGAAGAATAGAAATTGAGATATTAGTAAGGTCAAATTCCTTTTTTTTTCTAATGACTTCTATTATAATCTATACATGGGACACACACCCCCCCCCCCATAAATCTAGGCTTCAACATAAGTATGTGAAAAATAACTTCCAAAGGATTATACTGTTCACTCATGCTAACAGCAAGAACCTGTCCACACGATGACAACCACCAGGGTAGAAAGATAAGCCTCTGAACCAGTAAAAAGCCAAGGCCAAGGCAGTAGCTTTTATATTTGTGCTGTCCTAATATGCACTTCTTTAATAAAAGGGGAAATACACTTACTGGTGGACTTTATGGAGCCCTAGTGGCACAGTGGTTGAGAACTACGCTGCTAACCAAAAGGTTGGCAGTTGGAATACACCAGCAGCTCCTTGGAAACCCTATGGGGCCATTCTACTCTGTCCTATAAGGTCACACTATGAGTCAGAATCGACTTGAAGGTAACAGGATGTTTTTAGGGTGGAGGGAGGAAGGTTTATATACATATTTTTTTCAGTGGCTATTGAAAGGAACTGAAAAAATAATGCCAACTCAGAAGAAAATCTTTCAAGCCACCCAGATACATACCCTTAGCTCTTCTGATATAGAAGAAAACATTTCCAAATTTAAAACCCACACATACACAAGTAAGTAAACTTACTCTGATCAACTGTCTGAGTCACTGAGGAAATCACTAAAAGGTAGACCCTAGAACTGTTTTCAAACAAAGAACTCTGCAAAGTTAAAATGGGCTGTGACTAATGCAGCCCAGAATTGCAAAAGAAACATGGTTAAAGGACTGTAATCTGTAACAAAGATCCCAAATATAACAATGAAAAATATAAAATAGGAAGATGGGAGAGCAAATCTCATGTTTTGTCCTAAGTATTCTTACTTCACACTCAAACAGCTTAGATTTGCTCCTGTTCTCTGTTAAAACTAAAAGAATGAATAACACACACTTTGGGTTGTTTTTTATTTTTTGTTTTGTTTTTAAGAAGTTAGACCTAAATAGCTGTGAATTTGATCTCTTTAAAAAAAATGTTTATTATATGAATACAGTGATGACTCATGTTTGATGAATAAGAATGAGGCTGAGACAAGAAGGAAATGGATGAAAACTGATTTCATTTAAGTACGTAAAAGCTTTCTGCAGAACTCAGCCAATTAACGCCATATTCTACACCTACCGACTTGTCTGAATACTGTCTGTGGTGCAGCATAGTTCATTTTATTCCTTAGCTATGTAGGATTCTTCTCTATTAAATTCAATTTCAGAGTAAATACTGTCAAGTGTGTTTTACGAGGACTAAATATGAACTGTTTGTAAGAAATCAAAAGATAACATCTAATATTAAAAATCAAGAGAATAGCATATGTATTCTACTTTAAAATGAGATAAATACAAGAATAAGGAGCTGAAAGAGTTGAAAGTGGGGAGAGGTAAGATAGGATCCATAGCTTTTCATTATAAACCTGGTAGCACTGACTTTTAGAACTATATACGTGCATTACTTGAATAAAAAAGGAGGGGAAGAGACTAAATCCATGTGCTTGCCAGAACAAATGGTGCCCATAGGAGTATTTCCTGAATATGCACTCCTATTCTACTTGTTATGCTTCAGAACACAAAAAAAGTTAACTGGCGTATAGACACTGTCATGTGCCCTCCCCCCCGCCCCCATACATTAGCATAGAATATCTTGAGTCATCCTGTTAAAACGAGATTTAAGAAAAGACCTTTGAAACAATGTTTTTCTCCAAGATGATATGGTCTTACAAGGCATTTCAGTAATCTTTAACTAGCAGAAAATGGGTAAATGTGTCCTGAAAGTTCTGCATTTATTAATAGCTAGCTCTCAATAACCCATATAAAATGGCTGGGAACCTGAACCGGAGGGTTCAAGGCTAAACCAGGAGTGTTGAACAGCAATAACACACCAGGATTTGGGAAGTCAAAGTGTAAGTGTATTTTAAAATTCAAGTGATCTTCACTGAAAGATATTAACATAACTTTTCTAAAACAGTTGAGTCTCATGTTGCACCATTTTAAAAAAAAACGCATGTCTAAATCCTCAAGGTTATTAGATATTGAAGATGTTAACTCAAAGAACTAAATTAAAAATGTTGCTCCTACTGGGAATAAGAGCCAATCCTGGTCAGACTTTTCTGGGCCTGTCAGGTAAATGGGAGATCTTAAAGAGTTGGGTAGGAAAAAAGTAACATCAAAAGTCTCTGAGAATCACAAGTTACACTAACAATAAATGCATGAAGTTTTAAAATTCTATCAGCTGTCAATTTTTTCAATTTGCTGATTTATCTCTCATTTTTTTCCTCTCTAAAGAAGGACATGCTTCTCCTTCACATTATTTGCAGTGACGTACGTGAGAATTCCTAGATTAAGCATGAAAATTACAAAATATTATACAGTATTTTGTGACTTAGAGGAGAGTAGTTTATTGACTTGAATGTACTATACTGAGATAAGGAGATGCTTCCTGTTTCACGTTAGCATGTTTACTTTTAGAGCAATTCAGTTCAGTGACATTTTCCAACCAGGTTACATTACCCAGCAGCAATATTTGGAGAGTCAACTATTAGTAGCTATTAAAAACCAACAAATGTTTGTGAACAATAAATTGCACAAACTTCTAACGCTTCTGGTTTGCTTTTGAGTTTATATGCTGCTGGTTCAATAACAAAAACTAACAAAATGGAAGCAATCTCACTTTTAGGAATATTACCTCCAACCATATAAAACTGTAAAAGTATAAGATTATGCACTACAGCATTGTTTGTAGCTACAAAATACTATAAACAACTTAAATGTCCTGCACAGTAGAGTGGTTGAGTAAATTAGTTACATCCACCTAGTAGAGTACCAAAAACCAAAAAAACCAAACCCACTGCCGTTGAGTCGATTCTGACTCACAGCGACCCTACAGGACAGAGTAGAGTTTACAAGGAGTACGTGGTGGATCTGAACTGCTGACCTTTTTGGTTAGCAGCCATACCTCTTAACCACAAGGCCACCAGGGTTTCCAGTAGAGTAGCAGGCAGCTATAAAAAAAATGAGGAAGACCTGTATGAACTGATACAAAGTGATTTTCAGGATCTAACATTAAATAAAAAAAGTAAAGTGCAATAGAGTATCGAGTATGTTACTGTCTGGGTAAGAAAGTAGGTGAATTAAGAAAATATACATGTATCTGATCACTTGTACATGAAAAAAATACAAAAAGTATAAACTAAAAACAGATTAGAATTAGAAAATCATCATTTGATAACCATTATAGTAACAATGGCTTTAGGCAAAAATCATCAATGAATGCTTAAAAACTAGTGGGGAGAAGTTTGATGAGAAACAGGATTATTTACATAGTCTCCAAGTATTTTCCCACAAATTACTTATTAATTACAAATGGGAAATTAGTAACTTTACAGTGGAGAAACCTGGCAGACACCACCACCTAAACCATGTGATCAAAGTTAATATCACCAATAATGGAAAACTGCCATCAAGACACACTGAAAAGGAAACAGCACCACTTTTGTGGTATTCCTGTCAAAAATGAATAATCTGAAACTAATCAAATGAAATAATCAGACAAAACTAAATGGAAGGACATTCTACATAATAAATGGCCTGTAGTCTTCAAAAATGTCAAGAGCATGAAAGACAAAGACTGAGGAACTTTTCCAGATCAGAGACTAAAGAGATAACTAAACACAATATACAGTTCTGGACTGTACCCTGATCAGAGAATTTTTTTTCTTTTGCTATAGTGGACATTAACGAGACAATAATATGTCAGTGTTAACTCTAATTTTTATAATTGTTTCATGGTTAGTTGGAGAACGAATATCCTTGTTTTTAGGAGAGGAAATAATTGTAATGTGATTAATCTGACAGTATCCTTGCCTTTTTTAAAGGATTATGTCTACAGTTTATTCTCAATCTTTTCAGAAAATAAACTGAGATATATCATGCCACAAATAGAGTGAGAGTGAGAGACAGATACAGAGACAGAGACAACAGAGAAAGACAGAGACACACAGAGATAAAACAAACCGGATAAACTATTAACATGTAGGAAATCTGAGTGAATGATATATGGTGGCACAGTGGTTAAGCACTCGGCTGCTAAAAGAAAGGTCAGCCATTGGAACCTACTAGCCACTCTGCATAAAGATTACAGCCTTGGAAACCTCATGGGGCAGTTCTACTCTGTCTTATATGGTCGCTACGAGTCAGAATTGGCTGGAAAGCAATGGGTTTGGTTTCATTTATTTATTTTTGGGTAGGGATAAATAGGAATTATTTGTACTGTTTTTATAACTTTCCTGTAGTCTGAAAAAGTATTTCAAAATAAAATACTTAAAAGTGGACAGCCTAAGTTTTGGGTTGTTTTTGATTATATGCTACTGGTTTGATAAAACAAAACAAAACAAACTGTAGGTTGGATGTTGAGTTTGAAAAGCTGTACTAAACCAGGTACTCCCTGTTTGCACTGGTGGCCTGGGAAACCTAAAATAATTAAGTTTCTGACTATTCATAGCCAGTAGAAAATTACCTTCTTTTTTTCATGAAGTATTTGTTGGGTACATGGGAGGCACTGGGCTAGAATCTGGAAATACACATTCTGTTGCAGGGAAGCGTGCGTATCTTCAGAGTCCAAGAGGCCTGGTGCTCCTACACAGACCCAAGATCTGCCGACACACTGATAAAGTTGAGACATTACGCGATTTGTTGAACAACTTCTAGTTGGAGCCAGAATATTCACTCTTTGTGGTCCTAACATTTTGCATTACTAAAACTGCCTATGCAAGTTATAATTCTTCTTTATAGAAGCCACTTACAGTGCTTTTCCTAACTGTTCTGGATCTATTTCAGAATGGTATTTAAACCATTTTTGGTCTACTTTCCTGGAAGCCTCCCAGGCTTACTAAACACTATATTCGTGGGGCACAAAGCCCCAACTGTTTAACTCCACTCCAAAACTGCCTTGCAATGTTAATCAACATGGTGACAATTTAGAAAGTGGCTATACAATTATCGTGGTCAATAGGGCTAAACATCTCTATTTAGTTTTGCTTAAATTTAACTTCAGAGCGAAAAGGTTCTAAGGAAAGAAAAAATAAAAACAAAAAGTAGAATCCAATCTTTACTCTGTGGATCATAGTGTAAATCTGAGGTAGCAATTCTCTTGGGAACTGATAAGGTTTATGAAACTCAAAAGGGCTTTAGCCTTTAAGTTCTTAAAAAAATTACAAATCATGTTTTCTAACACTTTCCTTCTGAACATTTATATTGACCCTCTTACTTCCCAATCTCTCCAATCTTTTACCCTCTACTGGTTTTCTCTTTGTCTTTAAACTAGCATAGATTTCCTTAATCCTGAAAAATGTTTACTTAACTGGGATGTTCTCACTTCTAGATACCATTCTATTTCTCACCTTCTTTCCACTATCAGGAAACCCTGGTGGTGTGGTGGTTAAGAGCTACGGCTGCTAACCAAAAAGGTTGGCAGTTCGAATCCACCAGGTGCTCCTTGGAAACTCTGTGGGGCAGTTCTACTCCGTCCTATAGGGTCACTATGAGTTAGAATCGACTTGACGGCAACGGATTCGGTTTTTTTGTTTTCCACTATCAAATGTCTCAAGTAGTCTAAAATATGCTGAAATCTGGGTTCTACAGAAACTGTTCTACCTCTGTTTTACCAAAAACCATGCTCTTTTCCTGGTCATTAACTTTAACTATGTTATTCTATTTACCCCAGTGATTACTCCCACTTCCTTTTAAATTTTCCTTTCCTTGGCGTTCACAACTAAACTCTCTTAAAACTTCTTTTAACTCTCAACCACTCCTTCTGTTTCCTGTAATTCCCTCAACATGCCGCTTTCCAATCCTTAATTGTGAGCATTCCCCAGGGCTCAGTATTTGGAATCCTACTCTTCTATTTACACATTCTTTAAGAGAGCTCAACTATTTTCACAGCTCTCCAACTATAGCCTCTTAAGCTGAATGACTCTAAAATTTAGATTCAGTTCAAGATTTAGTTCCAAATTTATATCCTTCTACTGGAAATTGCTTGAAATGCCTGGCTGTTACTTCAAACTCAACACAAGCTAAGAATTACATATTTTTAAAGGTAGCCTAACAGTTAAAATTTGATTTCTCTTGATCTGGTTAAATTCTACTGTTCCTTAAGCTCAATCATTTTCTCAGAAAAATACTTCCTGACTCTCTGATTAGCCAAATATCTACATATCTCTCCTTCACTGCACTTATCATAACTATAATTTTCCATTTATTTTGTGATTCTTTAATGGCTACTTCTTCCACTAGTTGATAAGCTCCATTAGAGTAGGATCATGTCTTTTAGGAATGAGAGTGAGGGAGTATGATAATCACCACGTTCCCAGTACCTACGATCAGTTTCTGCCTGCAGTAAATAATATTCGCCCAAAATCTGTCGAATGAACAAAAGAACTCTAAATTTTTTCTAGGTAATTAGCGTAATGAGGTTATTAGTCTCTTATCAATCCCATTTCCATCTCCATTGCTACTGGTACAATGTTACCCAGGTCTTTCTTCAAGGTTTAATTACAACAGCAGCTTACCCAGTAAGCTCCTTCAGACTTTCCTCACTTCAACCCATATTGCCTCCAGAATAATTTCTTTAGCTATTTAATTATGCCATTCTCCTACCCAGAAATCTTTACTGACTTCCAAATGTCCTCAAAAACAAATCCAATCTAATGTAGACACACAGTCACTAAAAAAAAAACCACTGCCGACAACTCAATTCCAACTCATAGCGACCCTACAGGATAGGGCAGAACTGCCCCATAGTTTCCAAGGCTGTAAATCTTTATGGAAGCAGACTGCCACATCTTCCTCCCATGGAGTGGCCAGTAGGTTTGAACCACCAACCTTTTGGTTAGCAGCCAAGTGCTTAACCACTGCGCCACCAGGGTTCCTCTTAGAGTGACAAAAAAAAAAAATCCAAACCCACTGCCATCAAGTTAATTCTGACTCATAGCAACGCTACAGGACAGAGTAGAAAAGGTCCATAGGGTTTCCAAGAAGCAGCTGGTAGATTTGAACTGCCAACCTTCTTGCTAGCAGCTGAGCTCTTTCTTAACCACTGCGCCACTAGGGCTCCCTTAGAGTAACAGTGGTGATTAAAAAAGATAATGAACACAAACACACAGCAACTGTCCAATAAATATTAACCTATCTCCTTATCCCTTCTGAACAAATGGTTAGTTGACTAAAGAATGGCTGCCTCAAAAGGCAAGAACTCCAGGTTTCTGCAATATATATGTTCAACTTGTCCTGCAGAGAACATAACCTGAAAAGCCTTCAATTATAAAAACTTAAAAAGAGTTCCTTTTAAACATACAGGTGTCAGGAAAAAAAGGAAAGAAGGATTAAAAACTAAGGCATCAAGAAGGGAGGGAAGGAAGAAGGAGTCTGTCTCACTAATCTAGGGTTTGGGGCTTAATGACCAGGGACAGGACACAAGGTCTGGACCCTGGAGCAAGTATAAAATCACCACATAAGGCAGAAACTGCTTCCATACTTTAAATCAAAGAGATTATAACACTAAAAACTGAAGGTATCTCCCTTTATGCACACTTAGAGCAGAAAAAAGAAAAACTTCATTGTTTAACTAAACATTCATCTTCTGAGAGAAAAAGGGAAGGAACATAAATGTCTTGATTTGACAAATCAAAAGATGGAACAAAAATAAACTTGACCTCACTTGTTCAAGATAACTGTGATAGAGCTTGCTGCCTACTAAAATTCTGTGCCCTCTTTTTTATAGTGTGGAGCCCTGGTGGTGCCAGTGTTTAAGCATTCAACTGCTAACCAAAGGTTGGCACTTTGAATCCACCAGCCACTTGTTGGAAACCCTACGGGGCAGTTCTACTCTGTCCTATAGGGTCGCTATGAGTTGGAATTGACTGGAGCTGTCACTGGGAGGCAGCTGCCTAGTCAGGAGGCATGTGAACAAAAGCAGAGTTTATTGCCTGGGGGATAGGGCTTTTTAAAAAAACAGAACAGTTGCTGCTGAGTCAGTTCCCACTCATGGCCACCCCATATGCTGCAGACTGGAACTGTGCTCTATAGGTTTTTCAATGGCTGTGATCTTTTGGAAGTAGATTGCCAGGCCTTTCTTCTGAGGCCCATGAGTAGATTCAAACCACCAACCTAACCTCAAGTCTCTTCAGTCCACTGTCCCGGGCCTTGGACACTTGGATGGTGTCATGGATTGAATCGTGTCCCCGAAAAATGTCTGTCAACTTGGCTAGGTCATGATTCCTAGTACTGTATGATTGTCTACCATTTTATCATCTGATGTGATTTCCCTATGTGTTGTAAATGCTATCACTATGATGTAATAAAATGGATTAGCGGCAGTTATACTGATGAGGTCTACAAGATTAGGTAGTGTCTTAAGCCAATCTCTTTTGAGATATAAAAGAAGCGAGCAGAGACATGGTGACTTCATACCACCAAAAAGACAGTGTCAGGAGCAGAGCGTGTCCTTTGGACCTGAGGTTCCTGTGCTGAGATGCTCCCAGACTAAGGGAAGACTGATGACAAGGACCTTCCTCCAGAGCCGACAGAGAGAGAAAGCCTTCCCCTGGAGTCGGCACCCTGAGTTCAGACTTCTAGCCTACTGAACTGTGAGAGAATAAACTCCTCCTTGTTAAAGCCATCCACTTGTGGTATTTCTGTTATAGCAGCACCAGATGCCTAAGACACTTACGATTAGAAGCCCAGGGCTTAACTGTTTGGGTTAAAAATGTAAATTTTATAGTATGTGAATTATATCTCGATGTTTAAAAAAGAAAGAAATGATAAGGGGCAAAAAAAGAAAAAGCAGCAGCAGGCTGGCCTTCTTTACTCTCCTGCCTGAAAGCAGAAGACTCCAAAGTCCTAGAAAATGGAACCACAACATGGTAGGAACCAGAGTTCCTGAATCACCAGATGGCTAATAGTCCACCACTGACCAGGAACGCCAATATTGAAAATAAACTTCTTTTTGTTAAACTGCTGATATTTCTGGGTTTGTTACAGTTAATTCTGCCCTAAATAAAACATTAACTGAAAAAAAATCTTTTATCTTGTAAATTACTAAAAGGCTTGGCTGAACCTACTTACAACACAAGTTGACCTTCTTGACACCTTCTTGAAATTATACCTGTGGAATTCTTTTGCTAAAGCAGTTTCGTCAGTCAACTGGGGTGATGGAAAAAAAGGTTTTTAAATGAGAAACTATTTTGTTCTGTAAGCCTTCATCTTAAGTGAGAATAACAGCACAGTTGGAAGAGCGTAGTCAATGTCACTGAACTGTGTATGTAGAAATTTTTGAAACGTTGTATCTTTGGCTATCTGTATTTTCATCCAAAAAAAAAAAAAAAGGTTGAGAATTTAGAGGCTTAATATGTTGTGGGGTTGTTAACCAATGTCATAAAACAACATGTGTACTACTGTTTCATGAGAAACTATTTGTTCTGTAAGCCTTCACCTGAAGTACAATAAAATATTTAAAAAAAAAAAAAAAAAAGCTCTGGTGGCACAACAAATTAAGTGCTCGGCTACTAACCGGAAGGTTGGCAGTTCGAACCCATCCAGTGGCTATGTTGATGAAAGACCTGATGATCTCCGCCTTAAAGATTACAGCCTAGAAAACCCTATGGGCCGGTTCTACTTTGTCACACAGGGTTGCTATGAGTTGAAAATCAACTTGACAGTACCCAACAACAACATCATTTTTAACAGGTGGCAAAATATTCAAATAACTAACATGCATTCAATTATGTGCCAATTCATTTTTTATTATTTTCATAACTTTTTGTTTTGAATTAATTATAGAATCACAGGAAGTTACAGAGAAATGTACAAGGAAGTCCAATGCACACTCCACCTAGCTACCTCCAATATTAACAATTTGCATAACTATAGTACAATAAAAAAACAAACAAACCTATTGCCATCGAGTCAATTCTGACTCATAGTGACCCTATAGGACAGAGTAGAACTGCCCCATGGGGTTTCCAAGGAACTCCTGGTGGATTCAAACTGCCGACTTTTAGGTCAGCAGCTGTAGCTCTTAACTACTATGCCACCAGGGTTTCCATAGTACAGTATCACTAGGTAATTAACATTGGGAAAGTCATGCTCAAAAAGCATACTGTGGGTTAATACCTGCCTCTGGGAGAAAGAGCTTCAATTTACACTGGTTTTTAATGAGTTGGCTCCTGCAAAAAAAAAAAAAAAAAAAAAATCCCAGGATACTGTGTTACCAATTGACCCACTGACGTGAGCACTGACATGCTTTGAGAAAATACCCTGATATATGTGTACCTTGTTGTTACCAAGGTAGTGGGTAGGAACCATGGGACAGGGAACTCACATTGTTGAACCAACTACAATGGAAGATGGAATTCATGATGTGAGGTGAGATGTGCTCATTAATCAACAAGTACTATCGGGAACTTTTTCTCTGCCAGCTTCCAGAGAAGAATCTTTAGGAAATAAGCTGAAGAAAGAAGTCAGTGTTGTGGTAAAAAAAAAAAGTGACTTTGGAATCAGACTAGGGTTTGATTCTTATTACTCATTAGCTATGTGACACTGGACAAGGCATCTAACCTCTCTGAACCTCAGTGTTATTATTTGCACAATAGGGATACTGACAACTTTATAAGATTATTTAAAGGTTACATAAAGAATGTACAAAAAGTATTATTTACTAAATTCTTAATAAATGTAATCTCTTAGATTTAAAAAAAATGTAAAATATTAATTTATGCATATGGCTCAATTTTTTTTTTTAAATTAAAAAATAGAAATAACACTGGAAAGTTTCCAACCCATCTTTATCCTCTATTAGCCTAGGCTCCCCTCCTCCCAAAGGTAATCACTTCTTTTTTTGTATCCTTCCAGAGTATTTTAATGCAAATACAAATAAGTATTCTTATTCTTCCTCCTTGATTACAAAAAAGGTGGCAGACTATACTGAGTTATAATTCTGCTTTCTTCATTTAATAACAGATCTTGGAGATCTTTCCATACTAGACATAAAGAGCTGTTTCATTCTTTTCACAGCAATACAATAGTTCATTATATGGAAGCACCATGACTTACTTAATCAATCCCTTAATGAAGAATGTTGGTTGTTTCCAATCACTTGTTATTACAAAAAAATGCTTCCAAAAAAAAACACCCTCTAAATTTGCTATACTCCTTATGTGTAAATTATCCTAATAAATTTTCAGAAGTACAGCTGTTGGACCAAAAGATACATATATTGCAATTTTAATAAATAATTATTTTGTTTGTTTGTTTATTGTTGTAGTTTAAGTGAGAGTTTACATTTCAAGTTAGTCTCTTATACAAAAATTTATACATACGTTGCTATGTGACCCTAACTGCTCTCCCTATACTGTGACAGCATACTCCTCCTTTCTACCCAATTTCCCATGTCAATTCAACCAGCTCCTAACCCTCTCTGCCTTCTCATCTCACCTCCGGACAGAAGCTGCCAATTTAGTGTCACGTATCTACTTGAGCTAAAAAGCACACTCTTCACGAGTATCACTTTATGTCCCACAGTCCAGTTCAATCTTTGTCTGAAGAGGTGGCCTCAGAAATTGTTTTAGTTCTGGGCTGATAGAGAATCCGGGGGCCATGCTTTCCAGGATTCCTCCAGTCTCAGTCAGGCCATTAAGTCTGGTCTTTTTAATAAATAATTCTTAATCTCCTTTTCTAACAAATTCTCTCCCCATTAACTTTCATTTAATATGTCAAAATTTAAAATTCAAGGGGTGATGATTTCCATTTCCAGCCATGAGGGATTAATTGCTACAGGTATTGCCCTCCCCTACCCCACTGTAAATGACTAGACAAAACATATGAAATGATTTCTACTTATTGGAGAACAGACAACATAGGACTACGATCACTAAGAAGGGAAACAAACGAGGTGACAAAGATGAGGCAGTTTCCACGATGCAGCACAAGGAGGCAGACCCAAATATAATCTGGTTGTCTTCCTGAACAGAGTAAAAAAATCAAAGTTCAGGGGAGCCAAGGCAGCAAGAATATGCAGGATGAATCCTAAAAAGGAGAAATGCGCAGAGAAAGAGCTCAGGAGGTCTGCAGAGAGGACCCTTGAGTTGAATACCGATCTGCTCATGTGTGAGGGGAAACTCCACAAGTACAGGGGAAGAACCACTGAAAAGCAAATGTTGTGTTGTTAGGTGTCATCGAGTCAGTTCCGACTCACAGCGACCCTACAGGACAGAGTAAACTGCCCCACAGGACTTCCAAGGAGCAGCTGGTGGATTTGAACTGCTGACCTTTTGGGTAGCAGCCGAACTCTTAACCACTACGCCACCAGGGCTCCAAAAAAAAGGAAACAGGCTGATAATTCCAAAAGCTCCCATAAGGCAGGTTATACTACATTCCTACCAGCCAAAATGGAGAGACCTCATATAACACAAGGTATTGGGGTACAGTCTCAGAAGTGTCACACCTTAGCTGTGGAATTAAATTAGGTGAAGCCTAAAGGCTGCTCTGGACCCTGCCCTGTTGTTGTTATTCTTAGGTACCATCCAGTCGCTTCCAACGCATAGCAACCCTACGTACAACAGAATGAAAAACTGCCCAGTCCTACACCACCCTCACAATTGTAGCTTTGTTTGAGCCCACTGTTGCAGCCACTGTGTCAGTCCACCTCGTTGAGGGTCTTGCCCTTTTTCCATGACCCTCTACCAAGCATGATGTTGTTCTCCAGGGACTAGACCCTCCTGATAACATTTTCAAAGTATGTGAGCCGAAGTCTTGCCATTCTCACTTCCAAGGAGCACTCTGGCTCTAATTCTTCCAAGACAGCCTTGTTCATTCTTCTGGCAGTCCATGTGTATATTCAATATTCTTTGCCAACACCATAATTTAAAGGCATCAGTTCTTCAGTCTTCCTTATTCATTGTCCAGCTCTCGCATGCACGTGAGGCGACTGAAAATATCATGGCTTGGGTCAGGCACACCTTAGTTCTCAAAGTGACATCTTTGCTTTCTAACATCTGAAAGAGGTCTTTTGCAGCAGATTTGCCCAATGCAATGCGTCTTTTGATTTCTTGACTGCTGCTTCCATGGGTGGGTGTTGACTGTGGATCCAAGTAAAATAAAATCCTTGACAACTTCAATATTTTCTCTGTTTATCATGATGTTGCTTATTGATCCAGTTGTATCCAGTTTTTGTTTTCTTTATGTTGAGGTTCAATCCATACCAAAGGCTGTAGTCTTTGATGTTCATCAGTTAAGTGCTTCAAGTCCTCTTCACTTTCAGCAAGCAAAGTGTGTCATCTGCATATTCCAGGTTGTTAATGAGTCTTCTTCCAATCCTGATGTCGTGCTTTTCTTCATACAGTCTAGCTTCTCAGATTACTTGTTCAGCATACAGACTGAATAAGTACAGTGAAAGGAAACAACCCTGACACACACCTTTCCTGATTTTAAACCACGCAGTGTCCCCTTGTTGTGTTCGCAGGACTGCCTCTTGGTGTATGTACAGGTTCCTCATGAGCACAGTTAAGTGTTCTGGAATTCCCATTCACAATGTTATCTATAATTTGTTATGATCCACACAGTCAAATGCCTTTGCATAGTCAATAACACAGGTAAACGTTTTTCTGGTGCTCTCTGCTTTCAGCCAAGACCCATCTGACATCAGCAATGATATCTCTTGTCCCACATTTTCTTCTTAACCCAGCTTGAATTTCTGAAAGTTCTCTGTCATTGTACTGCTTCAACCATTTTTAATTATCTTCAGCAATATTTTACTTGCATATGATGTTAATGACATTGTTTGATAATTTCCATTGGATCACCTTTCTTTGGAATGGATACAGACATGGATCTCTTCCAGTCAGGTGGCCAGGTAGCTATCTTCCAAATTTCTTGGCACAGAAGAGTGAGCACTTCCAGCGTTGCATCTGTTCATTGAAAAATCTCAACTGGTATTCCCCGAATTCCTGGAGCCTTGTTTTTTGCCAATGTCTTCACTGCAGCTTGGACTTCTTCCTTCAATACCATCAGTTCTTGATCATAAGCTACCTACTGAAATGACTGAACGTCGACCAATTCTTTTTGGTAAAGTAATTTTATGTATTCCTTTCATCTAATATTGATGCTTCCTGCATCATTCAATATTTTGCCCATACAATCCTTCAATATTGCAAGTCGAGGCTTGAATTTTTTATTATCAGTTAGAACAAGGCCAGATGCTGACTACAGAACAGTCAACTGCTCATATGCAAGTTCATGTTAAATCTGAAGAAAATTAAAACAAGTCCATGAGAGCCAAGTACAACCTTGAGTGTATCCAACCTAAAGACCATCTCAAGAATAGATCTGACACACTGAACACTAATGACTGAAGACCAGACAAGCTGTGGGATGACATCAAGAACATCATACGTGAAAAAAGTAAAGACCAAAATGGATGTCAGAACAGAGTCTGAAACTTGCTCTTGAATGCAGAGTAGCTAAAGCGAAAGGAAGAAATGAAGAAGTAAAAAAGCTCAACAGAAGATCTGAAATGGCGGCTCGATAACACAAAGAAAAGTATTATAATGAAATGTGCAAACACATGGAGTTAGAAAACCAAAAGGAAAGAACACGCTCAGAATTTCTCAAGCTGAAAGAACTGGAGAAGAAAATCCAAGCCTCGAGTTGCAATATGAAGGATTCTATGGGCCCTACCCCAACAATGCTTAAAAGCAAGCCTAAAAAGGATCAAACTGATTTGCACTTAACTTGTGTGCTAGAAAAAAGTCCAACGTTCTTTAAAAGAATTCAACAAAATCCAACACTCAAAGATGTAAAATTCACAATGGCCAACATACAATAATAAATTAGTACACATGCAAAGAAGCAGGAAAATATGACCAATAACCAGAAGAAAAATTAATCACTAGAAAAAGACCTAGAAATGACAGAGATCATGGAATTAGCAGATAAGAACCTTAAAACTGCTATTATGAGTAGACTCAAAGATATAAAAGAAAACATGAACATGAATGCTGAATACTGAATATTGAAACACAAAGAGAAAAACAACATTGAGGGCTTGGGGAAAGAAGAACAGAGCCTGTTATGTATTGAACTGTGTCTCTCCCAATAATATGTGTCACCTTGGGTAGGCCATGATTCCCAGCATTGTGTGGTTGTCCACCATTTTGTGATCTGATGTGATTATTTATGTGATGTAAATCCTAACCTCTATGATGTTAATGAGGCAGGATTAGAGGTAGTTATGTCAATGAGGCAGGACTGAACCTATAGAATTAGGTTGTATCTTGAGTCAATCTCTTTTGAGATATAAAAGACAGAAGCAAGCAGAGAGGAGTGGGGCCTCATGCAACCAAGAAAGAAGCACAGAGAGTGGAGAGCTTCCTTTGGACCTGGGGTCCCCTGTGCTGAGAAGCTCCTAGACCAGGGGAAGATTTATGACAAGGACCTTCCCCTAGAGCCCACAGAGAAAGAAAGCCTTCCCCTGGAGCTGGTGCCCTGAATTTGGACTTTTAGCTTCCTAGATCGTGACAGAATAAATTTCTGTTTGTTTAAAGTCATCCACTTGTGTTACTTCTGTTATAGAAGCACCAGAAAACTAAGACAGAGCCTCATGCCTTTGGGGCAGTAGCAAGTAATTTAAACTACATATTATTAGAGACCAGAAGGAGAGTAGGAGGGGCAGAAAAACTATTTAAAGAAACAACATTCACAGAATATGTGTTCAAATGTTTGTTGACAGACTTAAATAAAAATGGGAAAGGGCTAAAAATCTATAAACACTGCTGAGTGAAATTAGTCGCAAAAGGACAAATATGGTATGAGACCACTATTATAAGAACTCAATAAAAGGTTTAAACACAGAAGAAAACATTCTTTGATGGTTACGAGGATGTGGAGGGAGAGAGAGGGGAATTCTCTAACCAGACAGCAGACAAGAATTATCTTAGGTGAAAGGAACGACAACACACAATACAGGGAAAGTCAGCACAACTGGACTAAACCAAAAGCTAAGAAGTTTCCCAAATACAACCAAACCTTTGAGGGACAATAATATGAAAACATATTATCCTATATAAATGTGAGTTATTAGAACAGCAATGTGGTTACGTGGAAAGAAACAGGTTTGAATTTTAAGACTTAGGTTAGTGCCTAAGCTGTTTCTTAATACTACGAGACTTGGGCAAATGAAATGTACCTGGTTTTATCTTTTTTTAATCTGTAAAGTAAGGCTATCTGTTCTATTTACAAGGAGCCCTGCTAGTGCAATGGTTAAGCACCCAGCTGCTAACTAAAAGGTCAGCAGTTCAAACCCACCAGCCACACCATGGGAGAAAGATGTAGCGATCTTCTTCCATAAAGATTTACAGCCTTGGCTGAGCCAACATGGTGCTACAGATAGAAGCACCACGCAGTCCCTCCACAGCAAAGATACGAAAAACTAAGCAAAACACAGACAAACATCAGTCCTGGAACCCTAAGTGTCAAATGAAGAGATAAAGAACTCAGCTAAGCACCAAATGGAATAAGAAACTGACAAAGCACAGAGAGCAAGGACAGATACGAGCAGAGGTCCCCTATAAGCTTATGCAGCAGGGATTCCCCATCTGGAACTCCTGCCGGAGATGGGTGGACAGGGAGTATGGGAAAGCAGCTTCAGAGAGCTCCAAGCAGGAGACAAAGCACCCAGTAACCAGCAATATATACTTTATTACCCCCTACTCTTCTTCCCCCTGCTCGGCCTTCACCACTTCCTAGCTGGCTGTGGTTGCTCAGCAGGCTGGAAGGTGCTGGCTCCATGCCACTTGGATTCACCCCACCCACACCGGCCGGCTCCTTCAGTGCCATTTCTTTGTTGCTGGTGCTGCTTTTTTCCACTTCTTTTGGTTTCTTCTCTGTCTTTCACCTCCTCCCCCTCCCTTCTGTCAAACACGTGGCTCCGTGTGTCATCTTTACTTCTTCTTGACAGGCTGTGAAGCACCACTCAGCTGGGGAACTGCTTTCCTGGTCTGCACCACCACACTACTGGGATTCCTGGGGCCTTTTTTACTGTTGTTTTGTTTTTCTTTCCGTGACTCAGGAGCCCCTTCTAGCTAGGCTGTACTGCACAGCTTGGGAGCCACTTTCCCGGTCTGCACAGTCACACCGGTGGGATCTCGGGGGGCTTTTTTTTTTTTTCTTTTTCCCTTTCTTCATTTTTCAGTTTCTCATTTCCCTCTACTTACCTTCTTTTCCTGCTTCCTCAATACCTGGAGCTACGTGCCATCCCTCTCTTTCTAGCCAGGCTGTACTGTGCGGCTCGAGAGCCACCTCCCCTGTCTGCGTAGCCATGCCAGTGGGAATCCCGGGGGGGGGGGGGGGGGAGGGCTTCTTTTTTTTCCTTTTCTCTTTTTTGTTTTTATTCATTTCTGTTTCTCATCTCTCTCTGCTTTCCTTCCTTTCCTGTCCCCTGAATACCTGGTGCTGTGTGCCATCTCCGCCCCTTCTAGATGGGCTGTGTCCTGAGGCTTGGGAGACACTTTCTAGGTCACTGGTGGGATCCCTGGAGTCATTTCTTCTTTTTTTAAATTTATTTCTTTCTTCTTTTTCTCTGTTTCTTCTCTCTACACTCCAACAGCAAGCTCCCTTGCCACTTTTTTGTTTGTTTGTTTCGGCTCCTGTTTCTCCTCCCTCTCTTCTTTCTGATACTCAACTTAGCTCCACACATTCACAACTACCCCCCTCCTCCCTAACGACCTACACCGTGTGCCGCACATCACACCCCCAAGCAGCACAGGCATGATCTACCGGAACCTGCCCTGCACTGATCCCCAGACCTCCCTGTCAGCCCTAGTACATGCCAGAAACAACCCATCCCAGCCCTTCATCTTCAGCTGGATCTGCCCTGCTGCACCACAGCTGAGCAACTGGTCCTGTCCATTGGACAAGGAGGTGAAAAGTATCATGCCCACAGACGAGCAAACAACAAAGAACACACAGTCTGCCTGCTCAGACATAACCAAATAAAACAAAAAAGCAGGACAAAACAAATCTACAATCAATAAATTAAAAGAATAACTACTTATGTCCCAAAGACAACAGACAATATCAAAACACAAAAAACAGGACAGAATGGTCCCAGGAGGCATCCGAAATAAAACACAGGATGACTTTCCAGTAGAAGAAAAGGCACTAGAACTACCTGATAGGGAATTCAAATCTCTAATATTCACAGCTATCCAAGAGCTCAAGCAAAAAGAAGATGAAAATGAGGAAAAAACAAACAAATTCATGGAAAATACAGACCAAAAAAATGGAAGAATTGAATGGACATGGGAAATCTGGGGCAGAAAGGAAAAGTGTGCTATTACACTATGGGGAGTGCAACTAGGGTCACATAGCAGTAGGTATATACAGTTCTGTATGAGAAACTAACTTGAATTGTAAGCTTTCATTTAAAGCACAATAAAAAGAAATGGAAGAATTCAGGAAAATAATAAAAAAACAAAATGTCAAAATAAATTCACAATTAGAAATCATACAAAAACAGTTAGAAATCCAAAAGATAAACAACAAGATTTCAGAAATGGACAGTGTCATAGAAGGGCTGAGGAGCAGGCTTGAAACAATGGAAGACAGGATCAGCTAAACTGAAGATAAACACTTGGATACAACATCGTTTGAGGAAAACTCAGAAAAAAGAACAAAGAAAAATGAAAAAACCCTGAGAATTATGTGGGATACAAACAACAGCAAAAATTTGCGACTGATGGGAGTTCCAGAAGAGGGGAAGAAAACAGAAAACACAAAGAGGATCACTGAAGAATTGCTGACAGAAAACTTCCCTAGTATCATGAAAGATTTAAAGCTGACCATCCAAGAAGCTTAATGAACCCCATATAGGATACCTCAAAAGAAAATCACCAAGGCTTATCATAATCACACTCACTAAAACCAAAGACAAAGAAAGAATCCTGAGAGCAGCTAAAAAAAAAAAAAAAGAAAGAAAAGTCACATACAGAGGGGAAACAATAAGACTAACCTCTGATTACTGGGCAGAAACCACGCAGGCAAGAAGGCAATGGGATGACATATAGAAAACCTTGAAAGAAAAAAAAGCCAGTCAAGAATAATATATCCTGCAAAACTCTCGCTCAATTATGATGGTGAAATTAGGACATTTCCAGATATACAGAAATTAAGAGACCACGTAAAAACCAAACCAAACTTACAAGAATTATTAAACGGAGTCCTTCAGTTTGAGAACAAACATCAGACCACAGCATGAATCTAGGACACAAGATTGCATCAACCCAGATACCAACCTAGAAAATGAACTCTCGAAGGACTATTCAAAACCAAAAGATTTACAACAGGGAACCAGAGAGGTTAATCTGTCAATGACAACAAATCAGAAAAACAAAAGAGGGAATAAATGGTGTAGATATAGAAATTTCTAATGGCAAGGAAGGCAAGGCGATACCAAGTAATAATAGACTGGTTGAAACTTAGGAAGATAAGGGTAAATTTCAAGGTAACCACAAAGAAAGTTAACAAACCTACTCATCAAAATAAAGAAAAAAACAAAGTCTCAGTAAAAACAAAATCTACAAAAACAAAAGAAATGAAAAAAAATCCACAAACAAAAGGAATTCAGCACAGGAGAGTAAGAGGAACAAAGAAAATGTCTGCACCACAAAAAAAAAGTATCATAAAATGACAACAATACACTCACACCTACCAATAATTACACTGAACACATAAATGGCCTAAATGCACTCATAAAGAGACAGTGACAGAATGGATTAAAAAAAAAACAAAACAAAACAGGATCCATCACTACGTTGTCTACAAGAGACACACTTTAAAAACACAGAGATAAATTTATTAAAAATCAAAGGCTGGAAAAATATATATATCAAGCAAACAAACAACTACCAAAAAGAGTAGGAGTGGCAATACTAATCTAAGATAACACAGACTAAAACAAAATCCACCATAAAAGACAAAGAAGGACACTATATAATGATTAAAGAGATGATCCATCATGAAAACATAACCATAATAAATATCTATGCACCCAATAACAGGGCTCCAAAATACATAAAAGAAACTCTAACAGCAACTGAAAAGAGAAATCAACAGTTCCAAAATAATAAAAGGAGACTTTAACACACCACTCACGGTGAATGACAGAACATCTAGAAAGAAACTCAACAAAGATACAGAAGATCTAAGGGCACAATCAGCCAACTTGACCTCATAGACATATATAGAACACTCCACCCAACAGATGCAAAGTACACATTCTTTTCCAAAGCATAAGGAACCTTCTCCATAAAGAGATATCTTAGGCCACAGAGCAACCTTGAACAAAATCCAAAACACTGAGATAATACAAAGTATTTTCTCTGACCACAACACCATCGAAGTGGAAATTAATAACAGGAAGAGCAAGGGAAAAAATCAATTACACGCAAACTGAATAACACCATGCCTACTGCAAACTGAATAACACCCTGCTTACAAACCACTGCATAATACAAGAAATCAGAGATGTAATCAGAAAATTCCTAGAATCAAATGAGAATGAAAACACATCATACCAAAATCTTTGGGACACAGCAAAGGCAGTCCTCAGAGGACAATTTATAGCAATACATGCACACATCAAACAAGAAGCAAGGGACAAAATCAAAACATTAGCTACACGACTCAAACAAATAGAAAACAGCAAATAAATAAACAAATAAAAGCCCATGACCACCAGAAGAAAGGAAATAATAAAGACTAGAGCAGAAATAAATGAAATAAAGAACAGAAAAACAATAGATAGAATCAAGAAAATCGACAAACCACTGGCCAAACTGACAAAAAAAAAAAAACAGGAGAGGACGCCAATGACCCAAATAAGAACTGAAATAGTGGACAAAACAACAGACCCAACTGAAATAAAAAGGATCATAACACAGTATTGTGAAAAACTATACGCCAACGAATTTGAAAACCTAAAGGAAATGGACAAATTTCTAGAAACACACTACCTACCCAAACTAACATAAAATGATACTGAAAAATTTGAACAAACCCTTAATAAGAGATTGAAAAGGTAATTAAAGAAAAAAACTCCCAACAACAAAAAATACCTTGCCCAGAAGGCTTCACTGGAGAATTCTACCAGACATTCAGAGAAGAGCTTACACCAGTACTATTCAAACTATTTCAGAACACAGAAAAGGAAGCAATACTTCCAAATTCCTTCTATGAAGTCAACATAACCCTGATACCAAAACCAGGCAAAGACACCACAAAAAAAGAAAATTACAGACCAACTTCTTCCATGAATATACATAAAAAAATTCTCAACAAAATTCTAGCCAATAGAATTCAGCATCATACCAAAAACATAATACACCACGACTAAGTAGGATTCATACCAGGTATCCAAGGGTGGTTCGACATTAGAAAATCAGTCAACATAATCCACCACATAAATACAAGGAAAGAAAAGAATCACATGATCATCTCCATCAACACAGAAAAGGCATTCGATAAAGTCCAACACCCACTCTTGATAAAAACTCTCAATAAAACAGGTAGGGAAGGGAAATTTCTCAACATAATAAAGGGCATCTATACAAAACCAACGGCCAACATTATTCTTAATGCAGAGAGGCTAAAAACATTACTCTTAACAACAAAATTCTAGTCAACAGAATTCAGCAACATATCAAAAAAATAATTCACCATAATCAAGTGGGATTTATACTAGGCATGCAGGGATGGTTCAACATTAGAAAAACAATCAATGTAATCCACTACATTAATAAAACAAAAAAATGACATGATCTTATCAATCGATGTAGAAAAGGCATCTGACAAAGTCCAACATCCATTAGGATAAAAACTCTCAACAAAATAGGAATAGAATGAAAATTCCTCAACATAATTAAGGGCATTTATACAAAGCCAACATCCAATATCATTCTAAACATAGAAAGACTGAAAGCATTCCCCTTGAGAATGGGAACCAGACAAGGATGCTCTTTATCACCATTCTTATTCAACACTGTGCTGGAGGTCCTAGCCAGGGCAATTAGGCTAGAAAAAGAAATGAAGAGCATCCAAATTGGTAGGGAAGAAGTCGAAGTATCTCTGTTTGCAGATGATATGATCTTATACAGAGAAAACCCCAAAGAATCCACAAGAAAACCACTGGAACTAATAGAAGATTTTAGCACAGTATCAGGATACAAGATAAACATACAAAAATCTGTTGGATTCCTTTACACCAACAAACAGAACTTCAAAAAGGAAATCATCAAATTAATACCATTTACAACAGCCACCATGCAGATAAAATAGTTAGGAATAAATCTAACCATAGATGTAAAAGACCTATACAATGAAAACTACAAGACACTTCTGCAAGAAACCAAGAGACCTGCATAAGTGGAAAAACATACCTTACTCATGGATAGGAAGACTCAACATTGTAAAAATGTCAATCCTACCCAAAGCAATCTACAGCTACAATGCAATTTCGATGCAAATTCCAACAGCATTTTTTAATGAAATGGAGAAACAAATCACCAACTTCACATGGAAAGAGAAGAGGCCCTGATTAAGTAAAGCATTACTGAAGAAGAAGAACAAAGTGGGAGGCCTCACACTACCTGATTTTAGAACCTATTATACCGCCATGGTAGTCAATACAGCCTGGTACTGGTACAACAACAGATACATAGACCAATGGAACAGAATTGAGAATCCAGACATAAATTCATCCACCTATATGAGCAGCTGATATTTGACAAAGGCCCAAAGTCCATTAATTGGTGAAAAGACAGTCTCTTTAACAAATGGTGCTGGCATACCTAGATATCCACCCGCAAAAAAATGAAGTAAGACCCATACCTTAAACCATGCACAAAAACTAACTCAAAATGGATCAAAGACCTATATATAAAATGGAAAATGATGAAGACCATGGAAGAAAAAATAAGGACAACGCTAGGAACTCTAATACATGGCGTAAACAGAACACAAACCATAAGTAACAATGCACAAGCACCAGAAGAGATACTAGATAACTGGGAGCTCCTAAAAATCAAACACTTATGCTCATCAAAAGACTTTACCGAAAGAGTCAAAAGACAACCTACAGACTAGGGAGAAAAATTTGGCTACGACAAATCCCATCAGCGTCTAATCTCTAAAATCTACAAGATACTGCAAAACCTCAACAACAAAAAGACAATCCAATTAAAAATAGGCAAAGGATATGAACAGGCACTTTGCCAAAAAAGACATTCAGGCAGCTAACAGACACATGAAGAAATGCTCACGATCATTAGCCATTACAGAAACGCAAATCAAAACTACAATGAGATACTACCTCACCCCAACAAGGCTAGCACTAATCCAAAAAACACAAAATAATAAATGTTGAAGAGCTTATGGAGAAACTGGAACACTTATGCACTGTTGGTGGGAACGTAAAATGGTACAACCACTTTGGAAATCAATTTGGTGCTTCCTTCAAAAGCAAGAAATAGAAGTACCATACAATGCAGCAATCCTACTCCTTGGACTACATGCTAGAGAAATAAGAGCCATCACACGAATAGATACATGCACACCCATGTTCACTGCAGCACTGTTCACGATAGCAAAAAGATGGAAACAACCTAGGTGCCCATCAACAGACAAATGGATAAACAAATTATGGTATATTTACACAATGGAATATTATGCAACAATAAAGAATAATGACGAATCTGTGAAACATCTTACAAGGTGGAGGAATCTGGAGGGCATTATGCTGAGTGAATTTAGTCAGTCACAGAAGAATAAATATTGTATAAGACCACTACTGTAAGAACTCTCAAGAAAAGGTTTAAATACAGAAGAAAGCATTCTTTGATGGTTACAAGGGTGGGGAAGGAGAATGACCGTTATTCACTAACTAGATAGTACAGAAGAATTATCTTAGGTGAAGGGAAGGACAGTACACACTATAGAGGAAGTCAGCACAACTGACTAAACCAAAGCTAAGAAATTTCCTGAATACTATCAAACGCTTTGAGGGACAGAGTAGCAGGGGTATGGGTCTGGGGACCATGCTTTCAGGGAACATCTAGGTCAACTGGCATAACGAAGTTTATTAAAATAATGTTCTATATCCTAGTTTGGTGAGTGGCATCTGGGATCTTAAAAGCTAGCAAGCGGCCATCTAAGACGCATCAATTGGTCCCAACCATCTCGAGTAAAGGAGAACAAAGAACACCCAAGACACAAGGAAAGTATTAGCCCAAGAGACAGAAAGGCCACACAGACCAGAGACTTCATCAGCGTGAGACCAGAAGAACTGGATGGTGCCCAGCTACCACCAATGATCACCCTGACAGGCAACACAACAGAGAGTCCCTGATGGAGCAGGGGAAGGGTAGGATGCAGAACTCAAATTCTAGTAAAAAGACTAGACTTAATGATCTGAGACTGGAGGAACCCCAGAAAGCATGGCCCCCAGACTCTCTGTCAACCCAGAACTAAAACAATTCCCAAGGCTAACTCTTCAGATAAAGATTGGACTGGACTATGGGACATAAAATACTTGTGAAGAGTATGCTTTTTAGCTCAAGTAGATACATGAAACTAAATGGACAGCTTCTGTCCAGAGGTGAGATGAGAAGGCAGAGAGGGTTAGGAGCTGGTTGAATGGACACAGGAAATCAGAGGTGGAAAGGAGGAGTGTGCTGTCACAGTACAGGGAGAGCAATTAGGGTCACTGAGCAATGTATGTATAAATTTTTGTATGAGAGACTAACTTGAATTGTAAACTTTCACTTCAACTATAACAACAACAACAACAAAAAACTCTTGAGAACAGGAACAAGACAAGGATACCCTTAATCACCACTCTTCTTTAACATTGTGCTGGAAGTCCTAGCTAGAGCAATAAGGCAAGAAGAAATAAAGAGCTTCAAAATTGGTAATGAAGAAGTTAAACTGTCCCTATTTGCAGATGATATAATACTGTACATAGAAAACCCAAAAGACTCCATGAGAAAACTACTGGAACTAATAGAAAGATTCAGCAGTGTAGCAGGATACAAGATAAACATAAAAAAATCAGTTGGATTTCTATTCACCAATAAAGAGAATGATGAAAAGGAAATCAGGAAGACAATACCATTCATAATCGCTCCTAAAAAAATAAAATACTTAAGAATAAATCTAACCAGGGATGTAAAAGATCCACACAAAGAAAACTACAAAACACTACTGCAAGAAACCAAAAGAGATATACATAAACGGAAAAACATACCATGCTCATGGATAGGTAGGCCCAACGTTGCGAAAAATGACAATTCTATCCAAAGCAATTTACAAATACAATGCAATCCTGATCCAAATACCAACATCATTCTTTAAAGAGATGGAAAAACTAATCATTATATGGAAAGGGAGGAAATTCCCAGTAAGTAAAGCACTACTGAAGAAGAAAAATAAAGTAGGAAGACTCACACTACTTGACCTCAGAACCTACTATACAGCTACAGTAGTCAAAACAGCCTGGTACTGGTACAACAATAGCTACACTGACCAATGGAACAGAACTGAGAACCCAGATGTAAATCCACCCACCTATGGTCACCTGATCTTCAACAAGGGCCCAAAGTCCATCAAATGGAGAAAACACAGTCTTTTTAACAAACAGTGCTGGCAAAACTGGATGCCCATCTGCAAAAAAATGAAACAGGACTCATACCTCACACCATACACAAAAACTAATTCAAAATGGATCAAAGACCTAAATATAAAGCCAAAAACTATAAAGGCCATAGAAGAAAAAACAGGATCAACACTAGAGGCCCTAACATATGGCATTAACAGGATACAAACCATAACTAACAACACACAAACTCCAGAAGATAAGCTAGATAACTGGGATCTTCTAAAAATTAAACACTTGTGCTCATCAACAGACTTCACCAAAAAAGTAAAAAGAGAACCCACAGATTGGGAAAAAAATTTGGCTATTACAAATCCGACAAAGGTCTACTCTCTAAAATCTACAGGAAAATCCAACATTTGTATAACAAAAACACAAATAATCCAGTTAAAAAATGGGCATAGGAAATGAACAGACACTTCAACAAAGAAGATATTCAAGTGGCTAACAGACACATGAAGAAATGCTCGTCATCACTAGCCATTAGAGAAATGCAAATCAAAACCACAATGAGATACCATCTCACCCCAGCATTACTGGCCCAAGTCAAAAAAACAGAAAATAACAAATGTCGGAGAGGCTGCAAGGAGATCAGAGCTCTTATGTACTGCTGGCGGGAATGCAAAATAATACAACCATTTTGGAAAACAATATGGCCCTTCCTTAGAAAGCTAGAAATAGAAATACCATGATCCAGCAATCCCACTCCTAGGAATATATCCTAGAGAGATAAGAGCTGTCACACAAATAGACATGCATACCCATGTTCACTGCAGTACTGTTCACAACTGCAAAAAGATGGAAACAAACTAGATGCCCATCAACTGAATGAATGGACCAACTATGGTACACACACAACCGAGTACTACGCAACAGTAAAGAATATGATGAATCTGCGAAGCATCTCACAACATGGATGAGTCTGGAGGGCATTATTCTGAGTGAAATAAGTCAATCACAAAAGGACAAATACTGTATGAGACCACTACTATAAACACTCATGAAAAGGTTTACACACAAAAAGAAACAATCTTTGATAGTTATGAGGGAAGGAGTGGGGATGGAAAAACATTGAATAAACAATAGATAAGTGGTAAATTTGGTGAAGGGTAAGACAGTACACAATACTGGGGAAGCCAGCACAACTTGTACAAGGCAAGGTCATAGAAGCTCCACAGACACATCCAAACTCCCTGAGGGACCAAACTGCTGGGCTGAGGGCTGTGGGGAACATCTAGCTCAACTTGCATAACATAGTTTATGAAGAAAATGTTTTCCATTCTACTTTGGTGAGTAGCATCCGGGATCTTAAAAGCCTGTGAGTGGCCATCGTAAGATACTCCACTAGTCTCACCCCTTTGAAAGCAAGGGAGAATGAAGAAAACTAAAGATACAAGGTAAAGATTAGCCCAAAGTACTAATAAACCACAACTACCACGGCCTCCACCAGACTGAGTCCAGTACAACCAGATGGTGCCCAGCTACCACCACTGACTGCTCTGACAGGGATTATAATAGACGGTCCTGGCCAGAGCTGGAGAAAAATGTAGAACAAAATTCTAACTCACAAAAAAAGACCAGACTTAATGGCCTGACAGAGACTGGAGAAACCCTGAGAGGATGGTCCCCAGACACCCTTTTAGCTCAGTAATGAAGTCGCTCCTGAGGTTCACCCTTCAGCCAAAGATTAGACAGGCCCATAAAACAAAACGAGATTAATGGGACCCAACAGCCCAGGGACAAGGACTAGAATGCAGAAGGGTACAGGAAAGCTGGTAACAGGAAACTCAAGGTTGAGAAGGTAGAGTGTTGATGTGTCATGGGGTTGGTAACCAATGTCATAAAACAATACGTGTACTAACCATTTAATGAGAAGCTAGTTTGTTCTGTAAACCTTCATATAAAGTACAAAAAAAAAAAAAGATTTACAGCCTTGGATGCCCTATGGGGCAGTTCTACTCTGTCCTATAGGGTTGCTATGAGTGAGAATTTACTGGACAACAGTGGGTGGGTCCTATGTACCTCACAGGGCTACCAAGAGCTGCAAATGAGATAAGGATTCCATACACTAAATGTTGTATAACATATCTTGACTTAGAATATTTACGAATTTAGGGAGAAGACTGTTAGACTTACAGTTTTAAAGAGTAAGAATATTTAATGAATTCCTCTGTGACATTTCCATTTGGTTCCACACTTCCCCTATTGTAAGTGTTAAGTTTTTCAGAAACTTATTTTATATGTTATTAAGTTATTTTATATGAAACAAAATTCCCAAGTCACATTTTCACACCAAGTAGTAATCTCTCTTCTCCCTCTTGACAATAGTTTTCAAAATGACAGAAAGGGAAACAATGAAATTGCTAGAAAGGCAGACACTATCTACCCAAAAGATAAACAAGAGGGACAATTAGGTTGAACAATATGAAACTGTTTTTAAAAGTCAACAATGATCAAATACTGATAATTTCTTATTGTTCAATCTAATAAAAACAATGAAGCCAGAGAACATTGCTTACAGGAGAGTTGGTGCAGAGTGAGGTACTGGGCAATATTTTGGTAGAGAAAATCCCCAAATCACAACATAAAATCCTTCCCAATAACTAACATTTACATAAGGAGCCCTGGGGGTGCAAAAGTTAAGCGCTCGGCTGCCAACCAACGGTCAGTGGTTTGAACCCAACAGCAGCTCCACAGGAGAAAAGACCTGGTGATCTGCTCCCATAAAGATTATAGCCTAGGAAACCCTATAGGGCAGTTCTACTCTGTCCCATAGGGTCACTATGAGTTGCAACTGACTGGACTGGAACACAATAACGTTTATATATAAACCCTGTAAACTCAAAAGCTGTAACCCAGTATGCTCCAAAACCCTACACTACTATTTGTGGGTGTGGGACATCAGGATGTTATGTAGAGAGCTAGTGGGAAGTAAGACTGGAGAAGTGAAGCTGAAAACATCAGGCTAAAGAATGTGAATTTGTTTCCAGAAGAGTGAGGGAACCATACCAATCTCTTCTGATTTCCGCTTTCACCGCCCTAACTTCTCCTATGTCAGATATATCTTCAAGATCAAAATCAAAATATATAATGGTATGAATTCTTGAAATCTCCTATAATGATAAAAAGAAAGAAAAAAAAAAAAGACACACTAAAAGCTATTATCTTTATACATAATAAATAATCAGGTCCTAATGACCTGATTTTAAACTTAGAGAGTTTTAATACAAGCTTGAGAAATTTTAAGGGTTTCAATACTATTTAAAACCAAGTCTGCTGCCTAATTACCTCTGAAAGAACCTTTACATACTAAGAATATTTTCTACTGTTGTTAAAGTACGATTACATTTAGTATTTACACTTTAATACAGACTATTTCATAGGCAAGAGAAAATATTTCAACCTTAGCAAAACAAGAGCAAAAGTCCTCAAATATTACTTTCCCTCTGAAAAGTTGACAACTTTCAGGAAAATTTCGGTGATTTTTAAAAAAAATATTACCTGATTTTACAGAGCGTAAAAAGATACAATCAATGCCTTTGGTTTCTCAGCTGATAAAATAGCTATGTTCCTAGTCATTCCACTATGCAGAAGAGAGGATCTGTTTTAAATAACAAATTCATCAGACTATCAGAACAAATTCTTTTTTTCTTTTTAAATATAAGAGTTGAGTTTCCCTTGTTTGATAGGCAGTACCATAAATTCCAAATTTAGGCATCACTGAGGCCAAGAGAACTAAAGATCATTTGGTAAAACTGAATTCCTTTAATCCAGAGTATTCATCCTTTTGCAGTCCATAATCTCAAAGTGTGCACATTTTAAACACCTGGTAAAGACTCTACAAATGTTCGTGACCTTACTCCAAAGGTTTCTTGAAGCGGCCTTGTAAGGATTATATAAAAGGTGTAGAGCATTACAGTTGAAGTCGCAACACTGAAAGCATGAGCAACAAAAGAAATAATAGATACACTAGACTTTAACAAAATTACTTTGCCGCAATAGGACTTTATCAACCAAGTGAAGAGACAACCTACTGAATGGGAGAAAATATTTACTAATCATATATCTGGTAAGAGTTTAATATCAAGACTATATAAAGAACTCCTACAACTCAACAAAGAGGCAAACAACCCAATTAAAAAATGAGTAAAGGACTTGAATAGACATTTCTCAAAAAAAGATACACAAATGAACAATAAGTACATGAAAAGATACTTAATCTCATTTAGTCATTAGGGAAATGCAAATCAAAGTCACAAGAGATATTACTTCACACTCATTAAGATGGCTATGATCAGAAATATAGAAAATAACACATTTTGGTAAGGATGTGGAGAAACTAGGGCCCTTATCCACTGTTGGTGGGATTATAAAATGCTGCAGTCACTGAGGAAAACAATATGGCAGTTTCTCAAAAAGTTAAACATTGAATGAACGACCCAGCAATTCCACTCCTACCTAGGTATACACCCAAATGACATGAAAGCAGGGTATCAAACAGATACTTGTACACCAATGTTCACTGTGGCATTATTCACAATAGGCAAAAGATGGAAACACAACGACAGATGAATGTTCTTGTCGTTGTTAGGTGCTGTGGAACTGGTTCCGACTCACAGTGACCCTATGCACAACAGAACAAAATACTGCCCAGTCCTGTGCCATCCTCATAATCGTTGTTATGCTTGAGCCCATTGTCGCAGCCACTGTGTCAATCCATCTCATTGAGTGTCTTCCTCTCCTTCACTGACCCTCTACTTTACCAAGCACGATATCCTTCTCCAAGGACTGGTCCCTACTGATAACATGCCCAAAGTACATGAGGCAAAGTCTTGCCATCCTCACATCTAAGGAGCATTCTGGCCATACTTCTTCCAAGACAGATTTGTTTGTTCTTCTGGTAGTTCATAATATATTCAATGTTTTTCTTCAAAACCATAATTCAAAGGCATCAATTCTTCTTTGGTCTTCCTTATTCATTGTCCAGCTTTTGCATGTATAGGAGGTGAATGAAAATACCATGGCTTGGGTCAGATGCACCCTAGTCCTCAAACTGACATCTCTGCTTTCTAACACTTTAAAGAAGTCTTGCAGTAGATTAGATTTGCCCAATGCAATATGTAGTTTGATTTCTTGACTACTGCTTCCACGGGGGTTGACTGTGGATCCAAGTAAAACAAAGTCCTTGCAACTTCATTCTTTCTCCATCTATCATGATGTTGTTATTGGTCCAGCTGTGAGGATTTTTCTTTTCTTTATGTTGAGGTGTAATCCATACTGAAGTCTGTAGTCTTTGATCTTCATCAGTAAGTGCTTCAAGTCCTCTAGGCTTTTTGCAGCAGATGAACAGATAAACAAAATGTGGTATATCCATACAACGGAATATTATTAAGCCATAAAGAGAAATGAAGTTCTGATACACGCTACAACATGGATAAACCCTGAAAACATGCTAAGTTAAATAAATTAGACAAAAAAGGACAAATATCCTATGATGCTACTTATATGAGATCTCTAGAATAGGCAAATCATTATTAGTGATTTCCAGGGGCTGGAGGGAACCCTGGTGGCACAGTGGTTAAGGGCTCAGTTGCTAACCGAAAGGTTGGCAGTTCGAACATACCAGCCGCTCCGAGGGTGAAAGATGTGGCAGTTCTACCCTATGAGGCAGTTCTACTCTGTACTGTAGGGTTGCTATGAGTCCGAACTGACTCAATGGCAACAGGTACCAGGGGCTGGGGGAAGAGGAGAGGGGAGTTACCGCTTAAGCAATACTGAGTTTCTGTTGGGGTGATGAAAAACTTTTGGAAACAGACAGTGGTTACATAACTTGGTGAAAGTAATTAATGTCACTGGATTGTATACTTAAACATCATTAAAATGGCAAAATTTTTGTTATATATATTTTACCACAATAAAATTATAACAATAAATCTAAAAAAAAAGATAATAACAGTAGTTATAGTTAGTTTCTGGGCAAGAAATATGGCTAATACCTATAAATTAAGGTATAACAGGTTAAAATTAACACTGTTTCACATAGGCATTTTTTACTTATTTTTATTTTTTTAAATAAAAATACCCAATGATTGTATTAGAAAGAAAGAAATTAAAGGTTGAAGTGAGCTATATTTGAATCCAGGGCTGCCTAGCTCCAAAGCCCATTCCATTTTTCCCCTTACCACACAGTTTCTCCAATCACAAGTTCCACATGACTATAGGATCTTTTCTGATTTTTATTTCATATAATAAGTGTGTTTAGTAGGTGATACTAATTAACATACGACTGATTTTGTTCATGATTAACAAGTTCCATCTTTGAAGTTATTGTCCACTGTACATTCTTTATCACATTACAGTGTTGATTTGGCCAGTGCAAGAATTGTGAAGACTTCTGTTAAGTGACTTGAAGACTGTCTAGTTTAAACTTAAATAATAAGTGAACACTTCCTAGGTACCAAAGCACTTTCTTTGGATCTTTAAAAATGGCTTCTTTTAGACCAGACTTAATGTTCTGACTGAGACTGGAGGCACCCCGGAAAGCATGGCCCCTGGATTCTCTATCAGCCTAGAACTAAAACAACTTCCAAGGCCAACTCTTCAGACAGGGATTGAACTGGACTGTGGGACATAAAGTGATACTCGTGAGGAGTGTGCCTCTTAGCTCAACCAGATACAAGAGACTAAATGGGCAGCTTCTGTCCAGAGATGAGATGGGAAGGCAGAGAAGGTTAGGAGCTGGTTGACTGGACACGGGGAATCAGGGACGGAAAGGAAGAGTGTGCTGTCGCAGAATGGGGCGAGCAATTTGGGTCACATAACAATGTATGTATAAAATTTTGTATGGGAGACTAACCTGAAATGTAACCTTCACTTAGACTACAGCAATAAAAAAAAATGGCTTCTATTTCTTTTGTTCTTTACACTTTTTTTATTTTGCTTTTTTATTAGGCTTTTTTTGCATTTGAATTGATTTAGAACTTATCCACATTCTCCTGCTTGATTTTTCTCACCTATCATTTCCCTCCACTGTTTATCTTGCTTATAATTTTAAATACACATCACAGAATTTTTTTTTTTTAAGGAATAGAAAAACCTTCTATTTTACAAGCGTACAGATCCAGAAATTCAACTCAGTACTCATTTTCACTATGACTCCTCTTATAGTTATACACGTTATCAAGCCTTCAGTAAGAGAATTTAAAGATGCTGTAAATACCACACGTTCAATCTAAACAAAATTTTCTCACTTCAGAAAAATTATAAAAGCTGAATGAAAATAGATGTCTGGTTCTCTTAATTCATTATTTTTAGATTCTAGTCCACACTTCTCGTTCCTCCACACTGTATTTTAACACAGATACAAGGGTTAGTACTGGCACAGTCCCGAGGGCCATCACTGAGGTTCTTTTAAAAGTTTCAAATTTATTTAACTCAACCTACTGACTTCCAGTTTTATCAGAGTACTGTTGCTCTCAAGTTGATGGAACTACAGAATCCCTTACAACTCATAAACTAGGCATGCTGAAGATAAGATCCATCCATTAACAAGATTAGGAGGCATCTTAAAGTTGCTAAATTAAGAATGTCATGATATGAACCACCAATTTAAGAGGAGAAGAATGAAAAGTACTAAAAAGGTTTTCTTCTGATCTTTCCAACAATTTCCTTTACCATATGCTCATAGCATTTAATTCATCCATCTCTTATGGCACTTCCTACTTTAAAACTTGTATTATGATTTAATACAGATATCTTCTTCTTCTTCTAGATCAGTAGTCCAAAAGAAATATGTGATCCACATACATAATTTTATGTTTTCTAGTAGTTACATTAAAAAATAAAATTAATTTAAATAATTTATCTTACTTAACCAATATATCCAAAATATTGTCATTTAAATAATCAATATAAAATAAATTGTACATCTTTTTCATACTGTCTTCTAAATCAAGTGTATATTTTACATTTCCAGCACATCTCAATTCAGACTAGGTCCGTTTCAAATACTCAAAAGCCACATATGGCTGATGACTACCACACTGGAAAATGCAGTTCCAGATTATAAATGCCTTACGGATGGGAGGAGGGGGACAGAATTATCTTACAGTTAGACAGACTTGCTTCCAAATCTGAGCTGCACTACTTACTGGCTCATAGTTCTTAATCTCAGTTTCCTCATTTACAATACATCTCTCATAAGATTAAATGACATGTAATGCCTAAAATGCATCTGGCACCTTAGGAAAGGACACACAGAAAGCCCTCAGTAAATGCTAACTATTATCATATATTTGCATCCTCCAACACGGAGTAACAAATGTAGTGCCTTACACTGATTACAGACTCAGTAAATAATGTAGAGTGACTGAGGATGAGTAAGCTAATAGAAGCAGTTTTATACTTCAGAGGAAGAAAAAACCCAAACCCGTTGCTGTGGAGTCGATTCCGACTCACAGTGACCTTATTTAAAAAAAAAAAAAAACCATTGCAATTGAGTCAATTCCGATTCAGAGAGACCCTATTTAAAAAAAAACAAAAACACCACACCCGTTGCCTTCGAGTCTATTCTGACCCATACCAGCCCTATAGGACAGAGCAGAACAGCCCCATGGGGTTTCCAAGGAGTGCCTGGTAGATTTGAACTGCCATCCTTTTGGTTAGCAGACGGTCTCTTAACCACTAAGCAACCAGCATTTCCAACTGATTCATGACTCATGACTCATCTGAAAAGATGAAAAAAAGAAGAATCCCCTACATAACACATACCTTCAAAATAATTACTAAAAGGACTGAGGAAAAGTTGCGAACTAATCCATAGCCTACATGCAGTCTATATTATAATTTACACACAGATTTTTAATTTGTTCACATCTAATACATTAGATAAATTGGAAGTATCTGCTGCAATTACTCAAAGGTAACCATAAATATCTTTAAGTAAATTTTGTAAGTGAATTACTATACAAACTTGAACACCACACTAGAGAGAACCTTGAAAGATTCGATCTTAAGATTTAACCTAACACTATATTCGCCCACGTTGTTTCTAAATAAAAATCTGGTTTAGTACGCTGCCATTTAAATACTCACATGCTCTGCCTTGTCATAATTCTAAAAGCAAGTACAGAGAACAATCTCCACTGAATTTGTATCCAAAGGAATTAAAAAAAGCACACGTGTCGACTTCCCTATCAAATATCTTACCTACTAAGCACAAAATATATTAGATACATTTCTCCTCCAATGTGTCTAGTTAAATTCTTTAATTAAATACTATTTCAAACACATAAATCAGACTTAATTAATTCTCAAACTAAGTGGAATAAAATTTTATTCTGCAGTCTTTAAAAAAAAAAAAAATGTTTAAAGTTACCTCCTGAAGAATACACACAGGTGTTTATGCTACTCCTTTCAATTTTTCTGTATATAAAATTGAATAGAAATTCATTAAACTGGAAATTTGAACACCACTACCAAAAGAAATACCTCCACTTCTAATTTACATGATACTATAAGGTTAAGAGCTACGGCTGCTAACCAAAGATAGGCAGTTCAAATCCACCAGGCGCTCCTTCTCTTCGAAACCCTATGGGGCAGTTCTACTCTGTTGCTAGGAGTGGGAATTAACTCGATGGCAACGGGTTTGGTTTCTTTTTTTTTTTAATAGGGTAGCTCTGAGTCGGAATTGACTCAATGGCAACGTTTTTTGTTTTTTAAATAGGGTCACTATGGGTCAGAATCGACTCTACAGCAACGGGTTTGGGTTTTTTCTTCCTCTGGACTATAAAACCGCCTCTATTAGCTTACTCATCCTCAGTCATTCTACATTATTTACTGAGTCTCTAATCAGTGTAAAGCACTACATTTGGTTCTCAGGAAAATAATAAAGGAAATAAAGTACCCACCCTAAATAAGCTGCTATATCATCCCCATAAAGGAAGAAAAATGCAGTTACTGAAATAGTGCCCTTGCTGGGAATCTTACAATCAATTTCAGAGCTGGGGACTAAATTTCCAGACCAGGTTCTTTAAAGTATCCACTAAATTAAACAGACTCCAAAATTAGTCAAATTTAAGTTATTTATAGATCATGTATACTGCTACTCACTTCCACGTGTATGACTACGAAAGACTGCTGGAGGTTTCCAAATGCCCCTAATGTACTCAAAGGAAGGGACATGCATTCCTTGAATGGGCCACTTTTTGACACCTTGCCTAATAATGTCCTGTTTCTTCCAGAAGCTACTAACTCCTTTGGTCACCAATATTATGACCCTACTTTGAGGACGCAACTTCCATATCCTCAAAGACCAAACAGAAAATTCCAAAATGTTTGGCAGAGTTAAGAATCTTGTTGTATCTTCTGGAGGAGTAACTGAAGTATAAAGCTGTAGATGAGAAGTCATCTAAGGCCCCACATTTCTGATGGCTCTGGAAACTTCCTTTCTTTCTGTCTCCCGATTATGTGTGTCTTTTCCTCTTCTGAACTATTTTTGTACAGAATACCAGAGCAACTATCATAGTAGGACGAAGGGGACGAAATTGCCAAGAGTAGCAATTTTCCACAAACCTGTGGTCTTCCTGTGGCCTTGAATACCTTAGACAATTCTGATAACACAATTTTCTAAATGAAACTGTACCAAGCAACAACTTTATTCTACTTGTCAACTTCCAGGGCTAATTCTATGTATGTTTAAGCACCAGACTACCAGCAGAAAGATTGGCAGTTCAAATTCACCCAGAGGTGCCTCAGAAGTAAGGCTTGGTGATCTGCTTCCAAAAGGTCATAGCCTTGAAAACCCTATGGAGCATTTCTACTCTGCACACATGGAGTTGGGTCACCATGAGTCTGAATCGACTCAAAGCAACTAACAACAACAACACTTTTTGAAAAACTATCCCTAGCAGACCTGCTCCCCAACTTTAAGAGAACTGTCAAATATGCACGTTTGTCTGTAGCATTACATCTAGAGAAATAACTTCCAATGTCACTGAACCGAATCACAGCAAACAACAGCAAATCTTGATCTCATTAAGAGTTACTGTTAAAATCATATTCAGACGTCAGAAAGGCAAGCTCCCAAGGCCCAATCACAAATACTATGCAATATTACAGCTTCAATGCTGCCCCAACTTTTCAAGTTTTAGGGTTCCAAGTCACTTGGAGTAATAGCTGAAACACAGATTCACTATAAACTGACCAAAAGAAGTGAAGAAAAAAAGGTATACATTACTTTCAGCACCAGGTAAATAAACATGTGGTGAGGAATGGGGTAAATACAGTAAATCCTCCTGCTGACAACAACGAACATCAGAACAGAACCAGAGTTACCTAAACAAACATATCCACTGCCAATAAGCAGCCAAACATTCTTTAACAGTTTAGGTAGGCCAATCATTTTTTTCATGTATAAACGTATTGCTGCAAATTGTCCAAGTCGAAACAGAATGGCAAAATCCTAAGCAGATCTTCGGCAAGGAGCCACTCTGCATACAGCATCACACAAAAGACAGGAGCAAACAAACACGCTCTGGGCCTTCGCCGATGGAGGCGAGCTGGGGTCTACGCTTCAGACCCTGGCACCAGAGAGGGAAAAAGGAGCCAGTGAATGGAGGAGTGGGGTGGGATCCTTTTGTCCAAATGCGCCAGGGCATGAGGGGCAGGGAGGAAATGATCAAGTGCCGCACAGACGAAGCGAAGCAGCAGCCGACCGGCGTCAGCGGCTTCCAAGGCCGGCGACACCCTCCGGCCAGCACCAGGCAAGGCCCTCCAGGCCCCGTCCCGCCTCCTCACCTCCCTCACATCCTGCAGGCACTCCAGCACCGCCAGGTTGTTGCTCCAGGTGTGCTTGGGGCACACACGGGTCACGTCCTCCCTGCAGGACTCTTCCTCCGCCAGCTTCCAGGCCCCGCCAGCCCCTGCTCCGCCCCGCCGGGCCGAAGGCCCACCCGCCGGGAACGGCGGCTGCGGCGGTTGCTGCTGCTGCTGCTGCTGCTGCTGCTGCTGGAGCTGAGGTGACTGAGGCAGCTGGGGCAGCTGCTGAACCGCCGCCACGGCGCCTCCAGGCTGCCCTACGAGGGGCACAAAGTTGGCCCCCGGGCCGTGGCCCTGGCTGTGGCCGCCCTGGCCCTGGAGTTCCCGGGCCCCGGCCGCGGCGATCAGCAGCAACAGCAGCGCCACCGACAAGCAGAACATCCTCCTTACACGTCCACACGCCGCCATCTTGGATTCGCGGCGATCTCGACGCACCCGCCGGCGCCGCGTATTTAAATGAAGGGGCGGGGCATCTGGGCTTGGGCCGGCGTGGCCCACCGAGCCTCGCCCCCGCCGTCGCCAACCTGCGAAATGGGAGCAGAGCAAGTGTGGAGGCCCGGCTCCAGCGGCCCACGCCCTGGACTTCCGCGGGTCGGAAAGCGGAGCTCTTTACCGTGGGAGTTGCTGGTGCTCGGTATAAACCCTGGGTAGGGCAGCTTTGCCTAATTCCCTTGGTTGTCGTCACAGAAAAATAAAAAGGAATTGGGGTTGCCACAACAAAGATGGCCGGTGGAATATGTAGCCGGTTCAGTTATTTGCGAGGGGTTTAAAAAAAAAAGCAACTTTATGTACGTAGTCACTACCAGGAGTATTCCAGAAACGAAGAGCCTGTCTCGCATCTTTCCGTCGTTCATCTGCTTCAAAAGCCTTTCTTACCCAAAGAGCAAGGCAGTATTGAATAAAAGTTAAGAGCGCAACTCCCGGCGCCACAAAACACTTGGGTTATTTAATCCGTGCGGTTCGGCAGACTAGAGAAGTGAAGAAATAGATGAACTTCTCTGAACTTCACTTGCTCATCTGAAAACAGACGAGAAACTCTAATTTAATGTGTCATTGTGAAGAATAGAAACAATAAGGAAAGTGTTGGCCCAGAATGTTTTTAGTTGCCTTCAAGTCAATTCCGACTCCGTGTGTTATAGAGTAGAACTGCTCTGTCGGGTTTTCTAGCTGTAATCTTAATGAAGCAGATCACCAGGCCTTTTTCTCTGCAGTAGAGCTGGGTGGGCTAGAATCACCAACCTTTAGGTTAGCAGTAGAACACAAACATTTTTGCGCCACCTAGGGACCCCGGCCGACAATTAAAAAAAAAAAAAAAAAAAGCGTTGTCAATTCCGACTCATAGTGACCCAACAGGGCAGAGTAGAACTGCACCATAGGGTTTCCAAGGCTATAATTTTTAAGGAAGTAAACTGCCACGTATTTCTCCCACAGAATGGCTGGTGGGTTTGAACCTCCAGCCTTCTGTTTAGCAGCCCAGTGGGAAGATGGTTGGCCTAACCCAGGTTTCCTGGCCTCACTGACTTTTCAATAAAACATATCTCTATCACAGACTAGGAATTCATTTTAACCTTTACTGTACCCCTTGGTTCCGGATACTCACTTTCCTAATTCATTCACTCAGTATGTATTTGCTTTTTCGTTAGTATGCTAGGCATTGTTCAAGATCTAACTTACGTAAGTAATAAACAATGAGAGTAAACAAAAAGCAAAGATAACTCAGATGGTGTAAATCCTATGAAAAAAATAAAAGATACATGGTTGTGACTGGGGTAGGGTGGGGCTTTTATATAAAGGCAGCTAGGGAAAGGATCTCTGAGTGATAACTGAGCTAAGAGCCAACTGGCATAAAGATGACATCCATGTAAAGAACTGGATCTAAAGTGTTGTAGGCAGAAATTAACAAGTTCAACGCCCTGAAGTGAGAATAGGCTTGGCATGTTTCGCATTCAGAATGAAGGCCTGTGTGGCTGAATTGAAATGAGGGAAGAGAGGAGTAGAAGAAGGGGCTAGAGAGCTAGCCAGGGGTCAGATAATATAGGATCCTGTAGGAAGACCCATATATATGTAATTGGAGAGATTCCTGATTCCAACCATGACTAAGAGTTTGTATTTCCACGGGGGGGAGGGGGGCACTATAAAAGCTAGATAGAATATATAAAACATCTTTTGGAAGGGATTAGAAAGCAACCAATGCAGCCAGGAAACTGGGGGCTACAATCCTTGAGAAAAGGGAAGGACGTAGGAGAGCTGCAGCTGATTTTTCTCCAAGTGTATTTATTTTCCAAACCGTGGCCCAGAGGAACAGAGCCCACACAAAAAAGCAGCAGTCTTAGTTCAGAGCTCCCAAAGTGGCTGGGACTTAAGGGCCAAAATGGTGGAGAAAAGGAATATGCAGAGAAAAAGGTAAAAATCTGTGAACAAATTTCTTTCAAGTCTGTTGGCTGACTCTTAAGCTGCGCATGCAAACCCAGAAGGAAACAACAGCTGAGAGAGTAATAAACTGAACAGAGATTAGAGCAGCCCCATAAATGCTGGGGAAATAGAAGTTAGAGTTTAAACTCTGCTGAGGTAATAGAAGCCTTGGTAAACACTCCAGGTTTTCAGTTGAGATTTTAGAAGTAAAGCCCACACCCCAGGAAAAAGGACAACACCTTAGGAGTGAGGGCCTTCTCCTAGAAGAAAGGGCAAAACTGCAATGGACTAGCCCTCATAAACCCCAGAAAACATGCCTCAGTGGGATCAAGGTGATCCACCAGTAACCCGTGAACAGGAAGAAACCTTAACCTGCTTTGGAGAAAAATAACATCATCCAGAGCCTCTACAGTTTTTCGTCTACATAGTCCAACATCAAATCAAAAATTAGTGGCGTGCTAAAAACAAAAGTGAACTAAATTTAGTTCAACACTGAACTAAATTAATAACCAAAACCCAAAACAAAAAAAGGCCACAAAAATAAACCATGTATGATTGAGATAATGAACTTACTAGATGGCAACTTTAACTGCAATTAATATGTTAAAGAAAATAAAAGATAAAATAGATCAAAAATAGAAAATTTCAACAGAAAACTAGAATCTATAAAAATAATCAAATGGTCATTCTAGAACTTAATTAAAAATTCTTTAGATGACTTTAACAGCAGCCTGGACATGGCAGAAGAAGACAGAATTAGTGAACTAGAAACAGGTCAATAGAAAATCTCCAAAAGGAAGCACAGAGAGAAAAAAGAATGAAAACAACAGAAAAGAGTGTAAGAGATATGTGAGACACAATAAAAAAGTCTAACATACATATTACTAGAGTCTCAAGAGAGAAAGAGGATGGGGCAGGATCAATATCTGAAGAGGCAATGGCCATGAATTTTCTAAAACTGATGAACAATATCAACCTACAGATTCAAGAAGTTCAGTGAATCCTAAGCAGGATAAATACAAAAAATACCACATTTTGGCATATCACAGTCAAACTGCTTAAAATAGAAGATAAAGAGTAAATCTTAAAAGCAGATAGAGGGCAAAAAAGGACACATTATCGTCAAAGAAGCAGTAAGACCAACAGATACATTTCAACAAAAACTATGGAATCTGGAAAACAATGAAGTAATATCATTGAAATATTGAAAGGAAAACAAATAAAACACACAAAACCCTGCTGCCAGTCTAGAGTTCTATACCCAGGAGAAATGTACTTCAAAAATGAAGGTAATATGACACCAAAAGCATAAGTAATAAAAGAAGAAAAAAAAAAGATAAGTTGGACTGCATCAAAATTTAAAACTTTAGTGCATCAAAGGACACTATCAAGAAAGTCAAAAGAACCCCGAGAGTATGGCCCCCAGACACCCTTTTAGCTCAGTAATGAAGTCACTCCTGAGGTTCACCATTCAGCCAAAGATTAGAAAGCCCCATAAAGCAAAACGAGACTAATGGGGCACAACAGTCCAGGGACAAGGACTAGAAGACAGGAGGGGAAAGGAAAGCTGGTAATAGGGAACCCAAGGTTGAGAAGGGACAGTGTTGACATGTCGTGTGGGGTTGTTAACCATTGTCATAAAACAATATGTGTACTGTTTAATGAGAAACTATTTGTTCTGTAAACCTTCATCTAAAGTACAATAAAAAGAAAAGTAAATAAAAAAAAAAAAAGCTAACTTGTTTAAGAAAAAAGAAAGTCAAAAGACAAACCACAGAATAGAATATTTGCAAGCAACATATCTGATAAGGGTCTGTGTTTGTTGTTTTGTGCCATAATTTGTGCCATCAAGTTGACTGCAACTCCTATGGACCCTACAGGACAGAGGAGACCTGCCACACAGGGTTTTCTAGGCTGTAATCTTTACGGGAGAAGATTGCCAGGTCTTTTCTCCTGCGGAGTGGCTGGTGGGTTCTAATTGCCGACCTTTCTGTTAGCAGCTGAGTACTTAACCAATTCGCCACTAGGGCTCCTTGACAATAAGGGTCTAGCGCGCAGAACGTATTAAAAAAACACTTACATATAATGCAAAATGGGCAGAGGATTTGAACGGATATTTCTCCAAAGAATATATACAAAAGGGCCAATAAGCACATGAAAAGCTGCTTAAATTAACATCATTAGTCATTAGGTATGGTAGTCATGGACTAGCCAAGTTGACACACATTTTTGGGGGGGACACAATTCAATCAGGGAAATGCAAATCATAACCACCATGAGATACCACTTTTCTAAGGATGTAAATTTTTATGGAAGCAGACTGCCACATTTTTCTCCTGCAGAGCAGCTGGTGGGTTTGAACCACTGACCTTTTAGTTAGCACCAAGCACTTAACCATTATGCCACCAGGGCTCCTTTCACACCCATTAGGATGACTAACAAACAAAACAAAACAGGTAACACATGTTGGCAAAAATGTGGAGAAACTGGAAACCTCATACACAGCTGGTGAAGGTGTAAAATGGTGTAGACCTTGTGGAACAATTCGGCAGTTTCTCAAAAAGTTAAACACGGAGTAACCATATGACACAGCAATTCCACTCCTCAGTGTATACTCAGGAAAACTGAAAATATGTTCACACAAAAACGTGCACACAAATGTTCACAGCAGCATAATTCATAATAGTCAAGTAGTAGAAACAACTCAAACGTCCATTAACCGATGAATGGATAAACAGAATGTGGTATATCCATACAATGGAGTATTATTTAGCCATTTAAAGGAATGAAGTACTGATACATGCTACATGGATGAGCCTTGAAAACATTATGCTAGGTGAAAGAAACAAGACAAAAAAAATCCCCATACTGTATGATTCCATTTATATGAAATATCCAAAATAGACAAAAGACAGAAAGTAAATTAATATTTGCCAGGTGCAGGAAGAGGGGAGAATTGGGAGGTATAGAGTTTCTTTTTGGAGGGCTGAAAATATTCTGGAATTAGTGATGATGTTTGCTCAACATTCTGAATATACTAAAAGCCACTAAATTTTACACTTAAAAATGGTTAAGATGGTGAATTTTATTTCAATAAAAAAATTTAAACATTCAATTGGATCCATAAAAAAAGGTAAAATAAAGATATTTTCAGACAAATAAAAGCTGAGATCATTCACTGCTAGCAGACCTGCACAACCTCAGGCTGAAGAAAATTATCCCAAATGGAAGCCCAGGACTGCAGGAAGGAATAAACAGCGATGGAAAGAGTAAATATTGGACCTTTTAATACTAACTGTTTTAAATAACAATAAGAGATTTACAACACGTGTAAAACATATGACTCCCACAGCATATAATCAAGGATGCATATTGTAACTCTAGGCCCTAGAGTCTAGGGCAAATACTAAAAGAATAATACAAGAATGTAGAAGTGGAAAGCTAATAAAAGAGAAAAAACTGGAATAAAAGGCACTTGGTTAAACCAAAAGGCAAAAGGGAGAGGGGGAAATAGTGATAAAGAACTGATTGAATAAATAGAAAACAGCTGCAGTTAGGTCTAAGCCAAACCTAACTGTAATGGGAAGCCTTTAGAGGGTTTTCAGCAGGGGTATGATATAATCCCCAAACAAGAGCTGGCACAGGTAGGGCTTTCAACTACTCATTCCCCCACAGCGCTCAGCATGATGTTCGCTGGACACACAAGGGGCAATCAATGAAGACTTACTGAATTGGTCAAGCTGCCTCCTCCTATTGCTATGTGGCTGAAAGGCCTTTCGGTAGCCCTCCAGCAGCCCTCCTCACCAATATCTGGGCAAGCAAGGTGAAAAGAAGTGATTGGGCAGAGCACTTTTTCTCATCTCACTTCTTATAATCCTTCCCATTTGAAGACAATGCAGCCTTCAAAGTATAGGAATACTTTCACAAACTTGACTGTGCAGCTGAATCGCTTGGAAAAAATTTGTTTAAATTTCTGCTTATGGTAATCAGGGATATGCTTTCTCCAACAGCTAACCCAGAACTGGTCCCTGCCGGTCTTGATTTCAAGATCAAATAGAAGCATCATTGGCCCATGAAGTTCTAGCACTTTCATCCTAAATTTTTCTTATCCTTTAATGCCATTCTCAAAAGTCTCAACCCTTCTGAAACTTCCTCTGGGAAAATTAACCCCTTGTCAACCTATCATTTTTATAGTCATTCATTTATTCAGCCATTATTTTCTAAGAACCTATGTATTACCTGCTCTAGGGGTGGCATTGTGGTTAGAAGAACCAGCCTAGACTACCTGGGTTCTGTGATCTACTCTACCATTTGCCTGCTGTGTTACCCTGGTGGGTTAGTCAGAATTCAATGTCTTGCAGGAATAAGTCTGCCTTAGTATCCTTGTCATGTTCAGTCACTGGCTAGGAGCAACCCTTGGGAAGTGTGGCTTTGGCAAGGATGCAGTATATGGCTTCACAGCTCAGCCGCTGGAACAGCAGTCAATTATGCTCCCCACAGTCAGGTATCTGAGAGGCGCACTTTCATGGGTATCATACCTGGGAAAGTTCTTTAATCTGAGAGTCCCTTTCATATAAAAGGTGCACTACAACATTAGAAAGGAGCTCTGGTGGTGCAATGGTTGAGTACTCGGAAGCAAGCTAAAAGGTCAGTGGTTCAAACCAACCAGCCACTCCATGAGAGAAAAGACCTGGTGATTACAGCCTAGAAAACCCTAATGGGCAGTACTACCCTGTCATATAGGGTTGCTATCAGTTGGAATTGACTCAACGGCACACAACAGCATTAGGCACATAATAAACCCTCAGTAAATGTCAACTACTAGTAAATGTCAATCTAAAATAAACAATTTTGATTATTTTTTAATTTTTAGAAGGAAAAAGAAAATTCTATATGGACTACTGAGCCAGAAGGACATTAGTGACTTAATAAGACTTAAGGGATGAAAGATGGGATAAGATACTTCTAAGCAGTCCCAAGTTATCCAGCTAAAGGACCTAAACTTGTCTGTCTCACAGAAACCTGCAACTGTCTAGTCCAAGAATCTTAAGACCCAGAAAGAGGGATATCTGTAGGCAGAGTTGGGTCTGGGGTTTGGTTGTCCTACTTCCAGTTACGACAATTTACCAAGTAGCTCAGGTCATGGTCCTTACCCTAAAGGAATTTCATGCCTTTTGGGTTTTAATCAGGGAAAGAAATGTTAACATCTGATAATGTATTTGTTTCCTTTCACTCACCTGCCAAGTGATTCACTTATTGTTTGGCTAGGGATTCAAACTACTGTCACTCATTCCACCTCATCAGTAAGGATACCATCTCTTCATGAGAGGAAATAGAGTCATGGCCAACCTTATAGCTTCCACTGGGGTACAAATCACGTGTCAAGACCACACAGGGATTAGATTCCATAGTGGATTCCTCTCAAACAGTGAGGTCTCAACTTATCTTTCCCTCACTTTATCACCGCTTCTTATGTAAGGCCCTCACTCCTTCCCATCTGTTCCCTAAGGCAACAGCTAGCTAATCTAACAATCGATGTCCCACACTATGTTAAGAGAAAGGACTACATCCACACCTTCAACCAACAGCACCACCAGAGCTCATACCTGAGAATTTAACAGTGCCCTTCTGGAAGCACTGCTTTAACCTCATGGTGGTGTTTTAAACACAAGGTGGGGGCTATGGGTATGACACAGACCTCAGAGTTGCAAAGACTTTGAAGGCATAATACAACCTTTTATTCAGTGCAGAAATCTTCTCCCTTATTCCAGGGCAAATGGTCTGTCAAGCTCCCACCTATGACTTTTGTTAACCAACAGCCCATCCAACTGTCAGCAGCTTGCACAGAGCTCAGTTTAGGTAGCAAAACCTCCAGGTCTTTTTTATCCAGACATCTGTTAAATCATGTTCTGAACTTCCTTCTTCTCCTCAATGTCCAACACTTCCTTTAATCCAAATCCAGTTCTGTACTGTTAATATGGCCCCTGTCCAGTGTCTGAGTAAGCCCTTTTGCTTCACGTCCATAATTCAATAAACTTATTATCACTCCTTAGGTGCAAGAGAGGGTTCATGGCATTCCTCAAACCACAACTCAACAGCAGGTTCTTTGTTCACAGCCCTCTACCCTGCAAAAGCAAGTCAGAGCAGCTCTACCACCTTCTTCCCCTCTTCAGTTGACCTCTGTGATGAGCACTCAGCTGGGTGATTCTAGCCCATGTGTCATGGACTCTTCTATGAACCCTTTTTCTCACTGGAAAGTGGTGTTCCAGTCTCAGCACCCAAGAACCCATGACAGGTGAGGTACTGGAAGAGTATAAAGTGTATCAATAATGTCCAGGATTGCCTGCTTTGTTTTTATTTTAAACACAGAAGTAATCTGTGGGAAATCAGCCTATGCTGTCCTGGAGTCAGAGGTATCAAAGGAGTGAAAGTGAGTTTTCACTCTGGTTCCCCAACTTAGCTGTCAGTAAGTAAGCTTTCCTGCTTAGCTGTCAGTAATGGAAAGTAAAGAATGGAAAGACCAGGATATGCAAATGTTAAATACCATCTAAATGTCATTTTTCATTAGGATTTTTAACCTGTTTCTTCTCCTGTAAAATGGAATAACAATACCTACTCCACAACTTTGTTTAAGGATTAATATATAGGAAGGGGTTTTGTAAACTACCAAGGGATAAATAAACAGCAGAGACTGTTAGTAACAAACAGAAGTTGACTGATTAAAAAACAAGGACCCAGAAACATCTGTTTTCAGAATTTCACTTACAGCCAAACACTGAGATGGGAAACCAAATGAAGAACACTGAGAGAGATAAAAACAATAGTGTTGGGTTTCTTAGTAATTTGGGGTATACCAAATCTACCGCAGGACCAATGTCATTTCCCTTGGAGCACTAGGCTCCATTACAGTAGCAAGCTTACACCTATAGATTCAGCCGTCTTGGAATCTGGTATACTCAATTTGCTGTTAAGCTGGACAATATTTTCAGCCTTTCCAGCCTAATCCCAGAACACCATGACTCATAACAACAGAAATTCCTGAACTCAAACAGAACAAAGAAACTGAGGCAAGCAGCTGGAAATGTGCTTGCCTGAGCAGGAACCCAGGATCCTACACTTGCTCACTGCTGCCACCACTGCCAGAAGTGCTGCCAAAGACTACACAAAATAAAAAACTCTTCTCGTCTCTCTCCCTTCCATTTTCCAGACTCCTGCCAGTACTGTGCATTCAAAAGAAACTAACTGGAAGTCAGCAGTCTGGGAAACGTAGTTTGCAGGATCCAGACTCCAAGATCTATGAGTAAACAAATGATCAGTATGGGGGGTTCTTAAGAGGCAAATATGCTGCTTCCCATTAGCCAACAGTCAAATAGAACTGCCAGCTAAAGATGTTCACCAGATCCAGGGACCATCCAGTGTAGCTCAGACATAGTACTTCAAGCAATAGAGAAATCTACCAGGATGGGCAGGCGTGTTCCTGCCTCTGGTGGTCAAATAAACAAAAGACAGACAAAAGAGATGTAACACATGGCAAATTCTTTATTTTCACATTAATTTTAAAACATAGAACACAGAGATCCCATTGTCCTGTTTTCAAAGCGGGTGCAAGGATATATAAAATGTGAAGTTATTTTGAGCTCACTGAACTCCAAACCTCAAATGGGAAAGTAACCTTGAAACAGGGGTGAGGGATGTGGTGGGGTAGAGTCTGGTGGTGCAGGGGAGATTAGAGCCTTGTTCTACAGATGCAAGCTCCTGTTGGGGTAAAAAGGGGGGTCTCCTTGGAGAAATCAGTCATAACCATGTGAATTTGCTTCCAAAACATCCAAATTTATTGTAGAAATTCAAGGATTGGCAAGACTTGAGATCCACCCAACTTCAATGGCAACTAAGTCCCCTGATTCCTACGCTTAGGGGCAATCAATAATCACAGTTGAGTATACTTCAGAGCACGCTACTCTGGCCCCACACCCACGGAGCTGCCAGCAGCAAACAAAGTCAAATCCTAACCCTGACCCGGCCCAAAGACAAAGGCAGCCAGGGACTGACCACCTGCATCCTCTCTGTGATAGTCTGCTGAAAGCAGATGAGTTATGCTTTTTTTAATTCAGATCCTGTTCTGCCACTAGGACCCCAGGCCTGGGCAGCCACTCTTAATCATCAACATATTAAAAAAGGAATATCTCCTTTGAGAGGTTCTTTCCCAGGCCTAGAAGCTGGGTTTTGGGAAAATGTCTTGGAATATGAAAGGGGAATAATTCAGGGAGAAGTGCCCAACATAAAAGTCCCCTAAAAGGTACAACTGGAACTTGGAACTCTGGGGAAATCTACCCCAACAACCCTATCTGGTGAGAAAGATTCTGTAAACAGCTCAGGAGCTGACAGGTCAGAACTGTTTTATAAGAAAAGTAACGGTAACATCTTTATTACAATTATTTAAGAAAACCACACTGTTAGCCTTTGTGCTCCCAAAAACAGGGCACCGACCTACGCAACCTTGAAGCATGTTCTGTTGTGGACAGTGGTTTAGCAACATAACTCAGGCAGAGGATCTTAGCTACCAAAAAGAAACAAATATAAACTGAGCCCTCTATTGGGAGAAAAATACAGCTCCCAATTTTGAACAATCTAGGGTTGAACTGGAAGGTGGTGGGCATCTCCCCAGTATCTACAGGCCTTCAACTGCTATTATCTTCTTGAGAACAACCATTTTACTAGCAAAACATTTCGAAAAGTTATGAAATGAGGGAAATCAGAGGAACATGGAATCAAATATCAGTTTCACATGGGGAAGACTTTATCTGTAAATTACAAACATGCTCAAGAATAGCTCCTCACTCCCAGGGTTTTATTTTAGATATAAATTCTCTCAAAAAGGAAGAGAAAAACCCTTCTCCTGTTCTCAACAGCAGTCTGAGCAACTTCTCTGTTGGAAGCCCTCTCTTAGTCCCTTCTTCCTTATCTCTGATCCTGCAGAAGACTAAAGAGTTTTGACATATGCTCATCTTCCTAGAGAGCGGAAAAAGTGGTCTTCAAAGCATGAGCTTATATAAAACCAATTCTGAGATTCTAAGCTGTCTAGAAAAAAAATGCTTCTTCTCGGATGCTCAACAACTGATCTCTTTGCTTAGCTCTCACAAAGTGAACTTAATGCACTCAGCATTAGGAAAGCGTCTATGCTCATCAGCCCCCTCCACGACTGGGCTTGCCAATTTCCCAGCACAACACGTCTGGAACATAACTGTTACCGCCACAAAGCACACCATATGTCCTGTCACACATTTCTGTGAGGATGAGAGACCAAGGTGCTAAAATGTGGTCAGCCTCTGAGATCAAAAACAAATCAAACCCTACTCAAGGTTTTATAGTGCCCTCTTGTGTTCAGCTGAAGAAAGTCTCTCGTACATCCACCAAGCAAAATCAAGAAGACCACTTGTCCTTCAGGGACATTTCCCCAAGCCAAATGGCCCAAGTGACAAGACCACTTAGAGTGTTACATACTCCAGAAAATGCTTGGTGTGTACTCCTACCCTAAATAACTTCTGGAAGGACACACTCTGACGTCCAGCAGAAAAACAGACCAAATATAAAGATACTCCAACCCAACAACAACCCAAGAAAAGGAGAATGTGGGCACCAGTCACGCATTCTCTTGATGGACATAGCAGACACAATTTGTAGTGTCTCAGTGACCTGGAGTACCAGAATCATACTAATCCAAATGAACCATGATCCCAATAGTTCTAGGTTGCAGGTGATAAGCGGGGCTGCTAGGTACTGGTAAAACATTTTAACATTAACCAGCAGCGTGTCTGATGGGCTTCAAGACCATGGTCACTCCCATCTATAGACGTGGACCATCTTCTCTGTTAAGGTAGCCAAGTAGTTGTGATGGTTCACCGCAAATGGGCAGACGTCCAAGACGGGCTGATCAGTCTGCAGTTTCTGCAGCAAGGAGCCACTGCTGGCATCCCACAGCTAAAGAGGACAAGCAGAGAAAAAGGTCAGGGGTCAGTTAATTAAGTTGGGGGACTTGTTTTTTTTTTTTTTTTTTTTAAATTATCAGACAGCACTAGCTGAGCTGCACAGAAAACACTGCTTGGGGAGAAAAGCAGACTGTCCTTAACCTTCACAAGGCAAAACAAACACACCTGACTTATTTCAGGTACGGTCTCACATGCTGTAACCAGTGAGTAGTCCCCTTGTAAATGGATCTGAAAACCAAGCTCAGCATTCATTCCTTCAGTCTATGTACCAGGCACTCTTCTAGCGGCTGAGGGACAGAAGAATCAATAAGGCAAATTTCTTGTCCCTGCCCTCACAGAACCTACCTTCTAACTGGTGCTTTCTTTCCTTTTTAAAAAATGTTTTATTATGAAAAAAATTTTTAAACACTTAAAAATAGAAAGAATAGAACATTCTCATTCAACAATTATTCTGCTTTTTACTATATTTGCTTTATCTATCCCAGTTTTTTCCTTGCTGACTTCAAGTCATTTTTACCCAAAACAAACAAACAAACAAACAAAACTTTTTCTTACACCTCAAGGTCATCACACACAACCAAATGAATAATTCCATAGTACTATCTAGCACCTAACACATAATCAAAATTTTCTGTTAATTTCTTATGCTTGGTTTGTTCAAAGCAGGATCCAAGCAAGGACCACATTACATTTGGCAGTTACAAATCTTAGTAACTCTTGAATCTAGAGTAGATCCAACCTCCCACTTTTTTCCTGCCATTGACTTGTTGAGGAGGCTGGTTTGTGGTATAAAATGCCCACATCCTGGGTTTGGCTGTTTGCTTTCTATGCTATCATTTAACTTGCTCTGTAATCCCCTGCAATTCCAATAAACGAAAGCGCTAGAATCTAGAGTGGTGCTGCCCATTATGGAGGCTGTGATGGTTAAGATTGTGTGTCAACTTGGCTGGGCCATGAATTTCAGTGTTTGAATGTAATCACTCCCATGATTGAATATACTTCAAGTAGCCAGTCAGATGAAAGGGAGTCTCCTTGGAGGTGTTGCCCACATCTGTATATAAGCAGACGTTCCGGCTTTTTGCTCTCTCTGGATCCTGCGGCTGCTTCCTGTCGTCTCATCTGCTGTTCTTGGGACTTGAGCTGTCAGCTTATCTGCCGAACCTGGGATTCGTCAATCTGCACAGCCTGTGAGCGGGAGCCCTGCTCTCCGACCTGCCGATCTTGGGCTTGCCAGCTTCTGCAGCTGTGTGACTTGGGAGAGGCCTCTACCCTGATCCACGGACTTGGGACGTTCTAGCCTCTACGATCACGTGAGCTGTTTCCTTGATATAATCTCTCTGTCTATATATATTTATACACTTTACTGGTTTTGCTTCTCTAGAGAACCCAGCCTAAGACACAGGCCTACTAGTACATATGGTTATATTTTTTAAATAATTAAAATTAAATAAAAAATTAAGTTCTTCACTCAGAGTAATCACATTTCAAGTTCTCATCTGGCTAGTATAACTTAATTGGACAGTACTGGTCTAAGCCAGATTAGACTGAGGTTCAAGGATATCTCAAAGGAGGTGCTGGGTGCTTCATACTGCATTACATCGAAGATGCATGTTAATTTTGGCTAACCCACTTACAGTGATGCTAATGCAGGATTATGGAGAAGAATTTTGACTTTTTGCTTTATATACTTGTATATAAATGTCTATATACAAACAGTGGCGTCACTAGGGATGGCATCACTCAGTGCGGTAACTCATGGCATCACCCCCCACCATGGACCTCTTCCCATACCAGAACACACAGAATTCTTAGTAAATTTTTGTACTAATGTTATTCGTAAATGGTAATTCCCATATATCACTCCTTCTTTTTCATTTAATTACTACTACTTCATTCTCAAAAAAAAGTTATTGATATAGGTTTACAAATACTAACTACCACAATATTGTAGCTAAAACCCAGAAAAACTGACAAAATCAGAGACTATAAAAACAGCAGCAGCAATGAAAACACCAGCGCTTGCTTGTAGCATGTATAGACAAAACCACATGTTCTGAAGCATCACTGTAATTGAGTAATAATGACAGCTCTGACCAGAGCATGTCAGAAGGTTCAAAAAGTAAATGAGCATAGTTTTAAGCATTGGAGGTATACTGATACCTGTAAGCTGGGTTTACGAAAAATGTTTTTGTTGTTGTAACTAACTACAGGGATATTTTTATAGACAGTCATTTTGGTGTCACCCAGTGCAGTCCACACCCCTCTAGTGATGCCACTAAACATAAAAATTTTTGAGTTTTCTCCTACTACCTTTATACAAATAAAAAAAAATAATACACTCACCAGGGCAGAATTGGATGATTCATCCCCAGAACACACCAGGAGGCTGCCATCATTCTTTGGGCTTTGGAAAATGGCACTTTTGGTCAGTAGCTTGCAAGTGGGTCCCCCAAAAAATGTCTGTACAGGATGGCATGAGCAGACTGGTTCTCCAACGTCATTCAGGCTGTAGGACATCTCCATCAGCACGCTTCGTAAGGTGTTGTGGTTTTTATCTACAGGACAGAGAAATCAGTGTTGCCCCATGGCGATGATACCAAAAAAAAAAAAAAAATTAACCAAGTTCCTGAACTTCAGACACTTATAACCTAGTTGGGTAAAAAAGCCAAGTGTGTTAAACCATCAAGAATAGCTACAAAGCAAACATAATAACAAAAACAAAACAATAGAACACAAATGACATTCAGAAGCCCCAAGCTAGGATGAAGCAAGTTATCTACAGTAGGTTTTTGCCCTCGAGGAAAACAATTCTAAGCATGAGCTATCCGTTTTCAGTAAAATCAGTATATCCCGCCAGACCTCTGTTAGTGGATTTACTGCTCTTCAGAGTTCTGAATAAAAGGCTCTTTCTTCCCCCTTACCTGGGTGAGGACCCCATGAACCCCTGAACCGTGCATTTTTATAAAATGAGAGCATGTTATTAAAGAAGTGATGCAATGGTTAGGTACTCGGCTGCTAACCGAAAGATCAGTGGTTTGAACCCCCTCAGTGGCTCCAAGGGAGAAAGCCCTGGTGATCTGCTCAGGTAAAGGTCACAGCCTAGACCTACTGTCACATGGGGTCACTAAGAGTTGGAATTGACCTGACAGCACCTAACAACAACAAATAAAAGCTAGAGAATAAAATGGGTCCTTCAAGCTTTCCACACAAGTCACAGAAATCAGTCTTGAAACTAGAGAACTTACAGGATGACTAAGAACCAGAGAGTTAGAACAGTCTGCTGAGATGGCTTTCCAGCCCAAACAAAACTTAAAATGTTAGATTTCCCCACAACCAGCAGGAGCATGGGCAATTTAATGACTGTCTTTGACCAAACATCTGCCTGGCCATCAGTAGGGTTCATCAGGAATTTAGATCCATGCCTCTACTATAATAAGAACCTATGCACAGTTGGCTGACTATGAGGGGTTCTACCCCTGGTTCGGGAGGCAGTGAAGTCCAGCTGGCTAGTCCACACACACATGGTGTCCATCTTCTCTCTGCTTACCTTCATTTGCCTCAAATGAGTTACCAGTGAAAACCCTAGTCTGGGCCCTATTTGGCTGCCTTCATCTGCTTTTCTCTTAGGTGAAGTGAGGCGCAAGCAGAAGACATGAAACTGATCTGAGAGTGGCTCAATAGCCACACAGTCGGGCCTCCTGATTCCACTATCATTTTATAATGCAGAGGCTTGTAAAGTGACTAATACACTTTTAAGAAATACCTAGGAGGATCTGTCCCAGTTCACACAAGTGAGGAGCAGGGAGGCAGGCTCTAGGGAGGAACTTGAAGTCACCATCCTCACTGCGGTAGCAAGAGCTGCAACATAACCAGGGGCTTTAGCCTGTGAAGGGCTTACCAGTGCCATCAGAAGGCTAGGGTCAAGCTCTTTTTCCTTCCCTCTACCAGTTCACTCCCAAACCAACCATGGGAGGCCCCATGAAGACAACCCAACACTCACCGGGCCTGTAGGTCACAAGACAGTGCCGAGTGGTACTCTCCGTCTGAAAATCTGTGCAGCCTCCTGGCTCCAAAGGCAGGACGTGAGGCCAGTGAGAAAAGCCCATTTTTAGCTCCCAGAAGGAAGCACTCTCCAAGGTTCCAGCCAGCACCCCACCATAAGGAAATACAGCCGAAGCAGCTCTAGGTATGTATGACAGGGATACCAGTGGGCATCTGAAGGGAAAGAAAAGAAATGACACTCACGTTCTGATACTTGGATTGCTACAAACACCACCATCAGGAATCCTTGAGCACCCTACCTCTACAGAACAGGTTAAAAACCTTCAGTGGATCACTATCCTCTGGCATCTAATAAAAACTACCAACCCTTTCTGTAGGAACAAAAGGGCATATACACAATACTCAGCATGCAATTTCAGAGGAGACGCCAGATGCTATAAAAGCTTTTAAAAATCGACTAGGAAACTTAACAGACACATCATCAGAAATTACAAAGAAGCTTAATTGGTGTGAAGCATCTGGTAATGAGGCTAACCACATAAATAAGAAAAGCTAGTAAGGAAACAGTTTACATCTAATAAAGCTTCCAAGCTGTAGTTGACAGATCCCTTCATTTAAAACACAGCCTCAAGCAACTATATTTTAATTCAGAAACAGGATTGAGAAATCCCTCTAAATCTCTTTCTGCAAGCACATTATCAGGATTGTACACTAAGAATCCTGTCAGAATTATCAGTCTACAGACTATGTTCCTAAGAACTTCTGCTGAAGTTGCCAAAAGCTACCACTCTGGCCTGTTTTATTTTATCTTGCCTGTGACAATTAAGCCAACTAAAGCAACCTAAAAATGAATAATATATGCAAACATTTTTTCCTTGCTATTTTACTGTTGTACTTTAAGTGGAAGTTGATAATTACAACTATGTGGCCCTTTCTGTTTCTAGGGCTAATACTTTCCTTGTATCTTGGTATCTTTGGTATTCTTCATTCTCCTTTGCTCCAGATGGGTTGGGATCAATTGATGCATCTTAGATGGCTGCTCGCTAGCTTTTAAGACCCCAGACGCCACTCACCAAAGTATTTCCTTGCTATTTTAAAATTCACTGTCTACTTTTATTAAGTGTCTGTGTGGACCCCTCTACATCATCAGCAATTATCTCATCTGCCTGGAATTCACATGTGTGTAAGTTTTACATCAATCATCTTCGTGCCCATGGAGCACATCACTGAAGCACGATTTCACCCACACTCCCCCAAAGAAGACCCCAAAGTGTTAAGCTTAGACTTCAGGAAATAATTATTACTGTATTTATCATCTTTACATTTAGATGTCTTTTTTCCCCTTTTTAATACATACTGAAATTGGAAATAAAAATTTGTCTAAGGTACTTTCCATTTTGATCCAAGTCACAGGCTTCACCACCCTCTTTGAGAACTTTACGCCCCAGGACAGTATTAGGCACAAGTGAGGCTCAACACATTCCAAAGAGTCACAGTGGTGCTGGTGACCATCCATCTTCGGAACTTGGGTTGACTTTACAAGACTCTTAACCCCATAACTCTGTTATAAACAAAAGTAATATGGTGTCTGCAGACCAAGCAGGCTTGGCTCTGGATTAGGGAAGTTTTTAAAAGTCACTTTTTTTACTGGATTATCCTTTACTGATCTCTTACTGTATACCGCACACACAGCTTTTAAAGTCTACGTGGTTGGTTCTGCTAACCACATTTTACAGATGAGGCTCACAAAAGACCAAGAAACACAACGAAGGTCACACAGCTAGCGAGTAGTGGAGCTGGGTTTCGAACACAGCTCTAACTTCATTTTACCATGTTGGGTGATGAGGGACTCCATGAGCCTGGCCATACTAGGAACCAGCGTTTTCCACCCTGTGAAGTATCATTAACAAAAGCCGTGAGGATCTTAACGACTCTTATGCGAGACTAGATCAGCTGATACCAGAGAAATGGCTCTTCATGAGGATTTCTGCCCACCATGGAAGACTATCTGCTGAGAACACCAATAGCAATAACAGTCCAAGAGGAAGCTACTACGTACAGGGAGGAAATGAGTTGCTCCCTACCTGGCTTTCTGAGGCACTAGCTCCTGGACGTGACAGCTCGTGTTTCGCAGGTCATAGACAAGAATTGAACCATTGACCAGTCCAGCATAGATGTAATTGTTCTCATCAAGACACCAGCAACAGCTCCAGACGGGACGTCCAGCATTGTAGGTCTGGACCACAGTATTTGTCTCCAGGCTGTGGCATTACAAGAGACTTTTACGACTATGTAGTAACAACAATAAATATCTGACAAAGATGTAAAGACTATCATTTAAAGATTAATACTCCTTATTAGGAACACATCCACACACCTAAACTATGTGGATTCTTAATTTCCTCCAGGGACTGCCCCAGATAACTTCTTTTAATTCTAAAATATTTGTACTTGGGAGGCCACAGGGGTTTGTTTTTTGTTTTTTGTTTTTTAAAAAAAAAGAAAGAGAGAGAGAAGAAAAAGGCAGAGCACACTCAGACCTGGTTCTTACTCAGAGTATACATAGGACAAAATACCGTAATTGAGGGTATGAGAAGTTATTCATGGAACACACCAAGAGCGAGTATCTGATGAGTATTTCTGTCAGGCAGAATTATCAAAGTATGAGACCAGGAATGAGCAGTCCTGAGCTGGCATGGCTCCGTCGTGTCAGGTACCAAGGCTGCCTACATGTTGTTACTTCACTATCCCTAGAGTGTTGCCCTCATCTGCATGATCTATTTTGGAATATTTATTTCTAAAGAAACAGGAATACTACACATACTCGTTTGTAACCTGCTGTGGTCACTTTTAAAAGCAATATATTTTAAATTCAATAAGCCTGAATCTCCGAAGAGAATGCCTCAGACCAAAAAAGAGAGCTAAGGCCATCAGCCTCATTGATCCTAATACCATGCTGCTCAACCCCAAGTAGCTCAGGCCCCATCTCCCTCCCTGAAGCGCTCACCTAGTCAGTTTAAGAGTGCTGTCCAGGGAGGCAGAGAGTAGCAAGCCCTTGGACCGACTGCTGAAAGCCAATCCGCGAATCTGCTTGCCATGCATTGGAATGTACTGACTACTCTTCATGTTGGCAGTACTCAACATCTTAACACCAAAGCCTGCAAAAATAAGAGAATAAAATAGGTCACTGAAAGTCAATTTAGGGCAAAATTAACTATCTTTTCACGCAGCTCCTCTGCTCACCTTTCTTGGCATTAAGTTCCTGGAAAACAGCTGGTTAAAAAAAGAAAATAAAAATTTCCCAGGGTTATAATTTATTTAAAAAGTACATTCCCAATGACCAACAACAGGTGAATGAATAAATAAATCCATTATGTATATTATATTATTATATATTTATATATATATAAAAAAGACTACTACTCAGCAATAAAAAGGAATAAACTATTGATATACACAACAATATGGATGAATTGAAAAAAAATTATGATGAGACAAAGAAGCTAGACAAAAAGTATATACTGTATGATTCCATTTATATAAAATTCTAGAAAATGGAAACTAATTATAGATCTATACTGACAGAAAACAGATCAATGGTTGCATAGGAACGAAGAGTTTGTGATGGGAAGAGACAAGCAGAAGTGACTATAAAGGGCAAGAGAAAACTTTTGGGGTGATGGATGTGCTAATTGTCTTGATTGTGGTGATGGTTTCAGGGGTGTATGCATGTGTCAAAGCTCATCAAAGTGTGTAAATAAAAGGTTTTTTGTATATCAATTATATGTCAATAAGGAAGTTAAAAAGAGAGAACATTCATCATCAATTACAGACATTCAAACAGAAAAAATAAAGAGTGGAAATAAGTAATTTCTATGTCAGGTGATCGTGACATGCTACATCTGTCTGTCTGGAATGGAATGAAACAGATGGCATCTCAAGTATCCTAATCAGTGCATATCACTCTTAAAGGGGAAAAAACAAGAAGTCCTTTTAAATTATTTGCTACTTTGTTCTCTTCATAAGATGATGACAGATTTATTTTTATTAAATGTCTGTTATAATCTGTTATACAAAAACAGAATTTGTCAAATCCTAAATTCAAGGTAGCCTCAAATCATACCTCAGTTTCTCCAGGGAACCAAGTGGGAGAAAGTTTACTGCACTTTCTCCTGAAACAGAAATAGCAGAGCCAGAAAGACAAAAAACAGGGAGATTACAGGCCTTAAATCAACAAGGGAACATGAATAGCTGCTTAATCAAGGGAACAAGGACAAATCAGCACCAACAGGCTATCAAGTAGAGATAGCTGTGCAGAGTGGCACAGACACATTAAGAGAAAGAAACAGAATATACTCAATTTGGAGAAAACATAGCATACAAAATATACTATCTTCTAACTTGTGGGGAAGCTTTTATTTGATGACTATAGGCACATTCTCTATAAACAATTCTGTTTACAGAGTTCCTAGGTGGTGCAAACGACTGAGCACCTGGCTACTAGCTGAAGTGCTGGTGGTTCGAACCCATCCAAAGGCACCCCTGAAGACAGGCCTGGCGGTCTGCTTCCAAAAGATCACAGCCTTGGAAATCCTGTGGAGCAGCTCTACTCTGCAAATATAAGGTCACCAAGAGTCGGAATCAATTTGACGGCAGCTAACGGCAAGGAAGTAAATACAGGCATCTTCCCTTTCCACAGGCCTACTGCCCCTCCTCTGATCCAAGGGAAGGGACAGGAGACATAGAGAACAATCCTGTTTACTTTCTCCTCATTTGGAGCCCAGTGATAACCTCTCAACTCATAGCTAATGTCAGTGAAAACAGAAACATACAATAATCTAGGTATTCCACTCCCAATCCCATATATACTTAAGTTTTGGGGACAGTTTTTAAGCACTTGAATGGAACTTCTAAGTGAGGAAACTGGAAACCAGGCTGAAGCAAAGGGGCCTGGCAGTTGGCAGAGACCATATGCTGAAGACAATAGGAAGAAACATCTGCAACATGTGGGAATGATAATTAAGCATATGGAGAGATTTGGTTTCTAACATTAAGACAATCTAAAACTAAGCTTAAAATGCACAAAATAGGGCTAATAGCCTACACGATCCATGGCCTCATCTACCCAGAAGACCAGAAGAACTAGATGGTGTCTGGCTACTACTACTGACCATTCTGGTCAGGGCCACAATAGATACACCCTGACAGAACAGGAGAAAAACACGTAACAGAATTCAAATTTTTTAAAAGTCCATATTTACTGGATCAGTTGAGACTAGAGGACTTCCTGAGACTATCAGCCTGAGATATTCTTTAAACCTTGAACCAAAACTATCCCGAGGTAGCCTTATAGTGAAATAACAGATTGGCATGCAAAATAAAGGATACTACCCATGAGTATGGTACTCCATTAAAAAACCATCAATATGAGACCAAAAGGTCAAAAATTACTCTGAAGCGAAGATGAGAAGGCTAAGGGGGCAGGGAAAACTAGAGCACTGAAACGGAACTACCAGAACGCAATTAAAGAGAATGCTGACTCATTGTGAAAAATGTAACTGATGTCACTAAACAATCTATATAGAAATTGTCAAATGGGAACCTAATTTGGTGTGTAAACATTCACCAAAATTATTTTTAAAATGCACAGAATATGTTAAAAGAGAAAAATTACTATACCTGTTGCCACTGAGTTGATTCTAACTCATAGCAACCATATAGGGCAGGGTAGAACTGCCCCATATGGTCTCCAAGGCTGTAAATCTTTACAGAAGCTGGCTGCCACATCTTTCTCCCACACAGCTGCTGGTGGATTTGAACCACCAACCTTTCAGTTAGCAGCTGAGAGCTTAACAACTGTGCTACCAGGGCTCCCCTAATGAAATAATCAATTCTTTTATTTTGAATTTGTAAATTTGAACTCTACCGAAAATAGATACTATTAAATCTTGTTTCAATTTGAATTAGCCCTTGAGGTAGTGTTTTATCCTACTTTGCCAGTCTAAAATGAATCTGTGAGTTTAGTAAGACACATAAGTAATATCCTTCTCTTTGGACTATACTTTATCTTCGCCCACTTTATCATGTTACCAGTATTTCTACCCTCTCAGTGAACAAATTTACAGAATAAAGTAAACGGACACCAACAGATTTTTCTGCCACACCTTAGAGTAAGTGCATTAACAGGGAACTGATGGGAAAAGGTAATTTGGTGAGTTATGGTCAGTGTTCACTCACTATTGAGACCTGAATCTTTCAAAAAGGGAGAGGAGAAACACGAATGGAATCAGATAATGTGCATGAAAGCCGAGGTTCTGGACTGTTTACCTGGCAGGAAAGAGGCCTGAGGAGAAGGCTGTGACACCACCAGGCAGCTCATGGAATCACAGTATGCCATGATTCGGCAGTTCCCTATCTGAGACACCGTGAAGGTCTTCTGGAAATGATACTTGTGCTGGCCCTGACTGGAGGACAGGCAGCCTAGGAAATGTGCTTGGCAGCTCCTGGGGTGTTGCAAAATCTGATCCCGATGCTGTACAATAAGTTTTTGCAATTCCTAAAATGAAAAAGGTTTCATAAAAGAAAAGCTTTTTGGTTTGATATTTACCCTCAAGCACAACTCCTTGATCTGATACATGGAGATTTCTTACCCATTATATGGAAATGTTAACATAAATCCTAGAAAACTACTACAGTTTTCACAATATTTTAACAAGCAAGTGAAATAAGGAGAGCACAGAATCATAAAATATTAGAGTTGAATGGTCATTCTTTATGGTCATTCTGCCTAAAACTCTCATTTTACTGGTAGATGAAATGACTTAAGCAAATTCAAAATTATCACCCTTTAAATTTTTTCTAAAACTGCAATTACAGTAGAATTCATCATATAGAGTATAAGACTTAGATAAATGATCTAATCAGAAGTAAAACAGAGAATTGGTCATGCTTACCTTTGAAACACTTGGCAAATCCTATTTGTATCTGAGATGACCCTGAGATGTTCAGATTTCTCTTTAATTCCTATTCCAAAAGTTCTTTAGATTAGGAAGGGCAAGCTTACCTGGACACGACCATGAAGCTTAGTGCATTCTTCAGTGAGGACCTGAAGTTGGAGGCGGCACTGTGCTGATTCTAACTCAGCCTGCTTCCTTATCATCTGTTCCTTCAGTAAGGAACTAGAAGGGGGAAGCCAGAAATAAGTGGTAGGATTAGGAAGGTTACAGAAGACTTCCCATCAAGATGGCATAGTAAGCTTATGTTGTGATATACACACTTTGCTGTAAACATTTCACAATAGTGAACGAAATACAAAAAGATAAAAATATCTTAAGTCCAGAATACTACAGAAATGTAGCATGCAGGGCTGAAGTCCTGAGCCTACTAGGCTCTGGTGTTAAAGCAGGCAGTGAGGGCCAGAAGTTTGGACCCTACTGGTGAATGGGGACTAAAAATGCTATAGGCACAATGAGGAAACAAGCCAAGCTCACTGCTTAAACTGACATATTAAAAGACTAAGGTTATCTGTTAGGTTAAAAAATAATCAAGCTGTCTACTGTGTGTCAGATACTCAAACAATACCACCAAAAAGAGGTTGAAAGAAAATAGGAAGTATTCATTAGGCAAATGCTAACCGAAAGACCAATTAAGAATGAAAACAAAAAGCATGAATATGCATGCATAAAGAGGCACAATACATAACAAAAGGATGCATTCACCAAGATTTATCATAAATTCGTGTGCATCTAAAAACAGCCTCAAAATATGAAATACAAAGACAGATTTAGAGTCCAATGAGACAGGATAAAGAAATAAATGATACAATAAATAGAAAGAAAGGATAAAGCTATCCTTATTTATCTTCACGGAATATTCAAGAGACTCTACAAACTGTTAGCGTTCAGCAAGGCTGCTGAAATCAGTATCAAGAAAATTAAATCAATAACATTCCCCAACTGAAATGAATGAACTAGAGCTACATGTATTAATGTAGATAGGTCCCCAAAACATAGTATTAAACAAAAATGCAAGCTAGAAAAGGAAAATTATAACCCAGATGATAACATTTGCATAAAGTATAAAAACTTTTTAAAACATACATTTATGGATACATATATAGCTAGTCAAATATATAATCATTCTTTGGAATGATGAACAACTAATTTAGGAAAGTGATTACCTCTGGGGAAAGAGATGGAATTAAGGAGAATTTAGTTCACAGGAAAGCTTTTACTTACTATACCTATAATGATTTATGTCTTTTAAAGAAGACCCAAAGCAAATATGGCAAAATGTTAAGATTTGATAAAGTTAGGTACAAGGTGCTCCTTTTCATCAGTCTCTGTATTGACTGTCATTTTAAAACATTTCCTTTTTCTAAGGAGGCTAAGAAGCAGTGACTGGTCATAGTATTGTAATTAGTGATTTGTTTAATACAATCACCCATTGACAGAAACACCTATGTTTTCCAAGGAAGTTTCCCTCTCTATATATCCACCTTTTAAAAATACTACAAATAAATATTAGTTGGAGCAAATGAGGAAAAATAAAATAAGCAGGAGAAAAAAAATCAACCTGTAATCCTACTCCTCAGTGACTAATGGTAGTGTTTTCTTCTTCCAGTTCACACAACTGTAGTCCTACTGTCTACTAACATGCTTTCACACAACAATGTATTATGTGCTCTTCTACAACATCAGTTTTAATGAACATACAGTATTTCATCACAGGGATTCATCACAGTTTACTCAACCAATTAACAATGCTAAATAAAAAGCCTCATAAATTGTTGTACACATCCTTAACCTGAAGTAGAATTACTAGATCAAAGGCTTTTAAAGACTTCTGAAACATTGCCAAAGGGTCTCTCTAAATAGTTGTGCCTGTGGACAGTCTCACCAATAAGGTGAGAGGATCCGAGTCTCTGCACTCTCCCAACAGTGGGTATTTTTAATGTTCTTAAAGCATGTTTTAAGTACTGTTATTAGCAACCTCTCATGGGCTTTCAAAATCCTGGTAATTTCTTACATTGCACTGCATGTGTAAAAGCTTCACTCATAAGTCTTCTGTATAGAGAGCAGTTGTAGGAAGGCTTAGAGACACAAGAATCACAAACAGCAACCTTTAAGTAGAGTGTCAGATCCTCATTTTTAACACTGTATGGAGAGTAAATCATGTAGACCTCTTTCAGAAGACTGACCAGAACATGTATTATAAACCATAATGTGAAACAGACTGTCAATGATACCCAGAGATCCCAAGTCACAGCCCAAGTAAACTTTAGAACCACTAACAGTGATTCCTACCTCCTTTTCTCAGATGTTCCTACAAGGAGTCAAAAGGAAACATTCCAGCTAGGCAGACACTCGCCACCTACCTTTTCATCCGTTCCTGTTCACTAGTGTCCAAAGCTCTCAGCGTTCGAGTATAGAGGACAACAATGTCACTGTGCTTGGCTTTCTTGTTGCACTAAAAATAAAGAGTCCAACTGGGCACAATTAGTGTGGTTCTAGGAATCCTCCCACCTCCTGACTTAATATGTCGACTATGAACATGCACAGCCCTTACTTACGGTCCTTACCTGGGGACATTTTCGTGCCTGTCCTCTGAGCCACTTAGAAATACATCTATACCCAAAGAGGTGCCCGCAGCGTAATGCTGAGAGCCGGTGGTCCCCAGCATTGGTCCACTGCTCCAAACATATTGTGCAAGTGTCTCCATCTTCCTCATCCACAGGCTCAGAAGAGAGAAGAGGGTTGGATTTTTGGGAAGACTGCAACATAGAAACCAAAATACATTCAAATTAGAGAAGATGTAAAGTCAGTCTTGAAGAGGATCTGCAACCCTATCAAATTAACAAAAGCACGCACAGATGATAACACAACAGAAAAGGCTACAGAAAAACTATAACACCTAGGAATCACTTGTCATTCTTTCTAGAAGGCAATCTGGCAAAATGTAATAAAAGCCATTAAAAAAAACACTTCTTTGATCTTATGAAATTCTTGACTATTTTTTTCTTCACTCAGATGAAGAAAAGTAGCTATCTGCACAAAGATATCAAAAGCAAGCCCCACCCCACAAAAAACAAAAAGCTGGCCAACTACCCAGATAACCAACAAAGGGGAACGTACGTTATACTTGGCTGTCAAGTAGTTATAAAATATTTAGCTTATGTGAATCAATGAGGGGGGAGAAAACATAACAGGAAAACAAAGAAAGGATACAAACAGCTTACAGAAAATAAATGATTAACAGGCATCCACTTACAACTAAAGAAATGCAAATTAAAGAGACCATTTTTTCCTCTACTGTTGTTAGCTGCCGTCAAGTTGGCCCCCAACTCACGGATCTCATGCAAAAGGGAATGAAATGCTATTAGACTGGTATAAACTGATGTCTGATGAAACCAAGCACTGGTGAGAGTGAGGGAGAAACAAGCATATTTTATTGCTGGTGCAAGTAGAAACTGACACAAGGCAATGGCGTTATCATGTCATTAATTTGGAGGGCAATTTCGCATTATCTATCAAATTGAATCCATCAGGCACTCCTTGGAAACTCTATGGGTCAGTTCTACTCTATCCTATCAAGTTGCTATGAGTCAGAATTGACTTGACAGCAACGGGTTCAACGGGTTATAAAATCTAAAATACATATATATTTCCTTTGACAAGCAATCTCTCTCCTATAAATATACCCCTGGGATGTAGTCATAAATATTTGCCAAAACAATTCTACAAGGATGTTCACCACAGCATGATTTGTAACAGAAAAAAAAAAATAAAGAGACAACCACAGTGCATATTACAAGAGAAAGGTTAACTAAAAATTTACTCGTATGATGGAACACTGTGCAGCTGTTAATAAGAACACGGTTACAACTCTACAAGCTGTAATATGTAGGGAGAACAAGGTGTAATATAATCCCTTTTGTGTGCATTTTAAGCAAGCAAATATATACACATAAATGGACTTATAAGGTACGTAAAACTTTTCTACAAGAAAACAATTAAAATCTGGAGACATAAATTTTATAACAGTAGGAAGAACATATAAGTGCAAAAAGCTGATGATGTCTTGTGACAGGCAGAATCCACAGCAGGTGTAAACAACTCTACTACTAGGGACAATGGTAGGTAAGTAGGCGTTATTTTAAAAAACTGTTTATTACACAGCAATCATACTACCTCTGATAGTTAATAAAGTGCATTCATATCTACTATTTCATCTGACCCTTAACCCTGTTAGGTAGGCAGGACAGGTTTTCCTCACCCCCTCCCTCATTTTTTTTAAACAGAAGAAGAAGCACTCACACAAGTAATAAGTAACTGGGATAGGACTCACACCTGGACCTCCTGCCTACAACACCTGCAACCTTCCCATTTTAGCCTGCAATACTAGGTGCCCTTGAGTTGATTCAGACTCATGGTGACCCATGTGAGTCAGTAGAACTGGTGCTCCATAGGGTTTTCAATAGCTGATTTTTCAGAATTAGATCACCAGGCCTTTCTTCTGAGGTATCTCTAGGTGGACTGGAACCTCCAACCTCTTGGTTAGTATCTGAGCATGTAAACTGTTTGTACAACCCAGGGAGACTCCTTTTAGCCTGCAGCTTCCTTTTTATCAGAAAATCTAAACCTTTCATTTAAAATGATGTTCACCAAAGCGATCTATGGATACGATGCAATCCCGATCCAAATTCCAATGGCATTTTTTTAATGAGATGGAGAAACAAATAACCAACTTCATATGAAAAGAGGCCCCGGATAAGTAAAGCATTACTCAAGAAGAAAAACAAAGTGGGAGGCCTCACACTACCTGATTTTAGAACCTATTACACTGCCATGGTAGTCAAAACAGCCTGGAACTGGTACAACAGATACACAGACCAATGGAACAGAATTGAGAATCCAGACGTAAATTCACCCACCTACATGCAGCTGATATTTGACAATGGCCCAAAGTCTGTTAATTGGGGAAAAGATACTTTCTTTAACAAATGGTGCTGGCACAACTGGATATCCATCTGCAAAAAAATGAAACAAGACCCATACCTCCCACCACGCAAAAAACTATCTCAAAATGGATCAAAGACCTAAATATAAAACCTAAAACGATAAAGATCATGGAAGAAAAAATAGGGACAATGCTAGGAGCCCTAATACATGGCATAAACAGAATACAAACCATCAGTAACAATGCACAAATACCAGAAAAGAAACTAGATAGCTGGGAGCTCCTAAAAATCAAACAATTAAGCTCATCAAAAGACTTCACCAAGAGTCAAAAGACAACCTACAGACTGGGAAAATTTTGGCTACAACAAATCCCATCAGCGTCTAATCTCTAAAATCTGCAAGATACTGCAAAACCTCAACAACAAAAAGACAAATAAACCAATTAAAAAATGGGCAAAGGATATGAACAGACACTTCGCCAACACTCAGGCGGCTAACAGACACGAGGAAACGCTCATGATCATTAGTCATTAGAGAAATGCAAATCAAAACTACAATGAGATACCATCTCACCCCAACAAGGCTAGCATTAATCCAAAAAACACAAAATAATAAATGTTGGAGAGGTTGTGGAGAGACTGGAACACTTACACACTTTTGGTGGAAATGTAAAATGGTATAACCACTTTGGAAATCGATTTGGCGCTTTCTTAAAAAGCTAGAAGTACCATACGATCCAGCAATTCTGCTCCTTGGACTATATCCTAGAGAAATAAGAGCCATCACACGAATAGATATATGCACACCCATGTTCACTGCAGCACTGTTCACCATAGCAAAAAGATGGAAACAACCTAGGTGCCCATCAATGGACGAATAAACAAATTATGGTATATTCACACAATGGAATACTATGCAATGATAAAGAACAATGATGAATCTGTGAAACATCTTATAACGTGGAGGAATCTGGAGGGCATGATGTTGAGTGAATTTGTCAGTTGCAAAGGAAGAAATATTGTATAAGACCACTGTTATAAGAACTCAAGAAAAGGTTTAAACACAGAAGAAAACATTCTTTGATGGCTACAAGGGTGGGGAGGGAGGGAGAGGAGTATTCACTAACTAGATAGTAGACAAAAATTATGTTAGGTGAAGGGAAGGACAGCACACCCTACAGGGGAAGTCAGCACAACTGGACTAAACAAAAGCTAAGAAGTCTCCCAAATACAACCAAACAATTCAAGGGACAGAGTAGCAGGGGCAGGGGTCTGGGGACCATGCTTTCAGGGGACATCTAGGCCAACTGGCATAACAAAGCTTTTTTAACAAAATGTTCTACATTCCACTTTGGGGAGTGGCATCTGGGGTCTTAAAAGCTAGTGAGCAGCCATCAATTGGTCCCAACCCACCTGGAGTAAAGGAGAATGAAGAACACCATGGACACAAGGAAATTATTAGCCCAAGAGACAGAAAGGGCCACAGAAACCAGAGACTCCATCGGCCTGACACCAGAAGAACTACATGGTGCCCAGCTACCACAATGACCGCCCTGACAGGGAACACAACACAGAGTCCCTTACAAGAGAAAAGTGGGGTGCAGAACTCAAATTCTAGTAAAAAGACCAGACTTAATGGTTTGACCGAGACTGGAGGGACCCCGGAAGACATGGCCCCCAGACTCTCTGTTAGCTCAAAACTGAAACCATTCCCAAGGCCAACTCTTCAGACAAAGATTAGACTGCGCTATGGGACAGAAAATGATACTGGTGAAGAGCATGAGTTCTTAGCTCTAGTAGATATATTAGACTAAATGGGCAGCTTCTATCCAGAAGCAAGATGAGAAGGCAGAGAAGGTCAGGAGCTGGTTGAATGGACACAAGAAACCCAGGGTGGAAAGGAAGAGTATGCTGTCACAGTATAGGGAGAGCAACGAGGGTCACAAAACAATGTATGTATATTTTTGTATGAGAGAGTAACCTGAATTGTAAGCTTTCACTTAAAGCACAACAATAAAAAAATAAAATAAAATGATGTTCACATTACCTGTTTGGGGAGGACCTCTCCTCCATCAATACATATAACTTCTTGCTCTGCTGAGGTACCTCCTGGGGGATCTGTCAAGTTATTTCCAGAAACTATAGGATAGGTAAATATATAAAAGAAGACACAGTCAGGTTTGAGAGGCTAGCAGGAGAGAGTCCGACTCACTACAGCTTTTCATTTCTAACTGGTTGTACTGTCACTAAAGGGATGACAATTTTCCCAATTAGTATCAGTGAATTTATTTGTTTAACTTATTTTGGATATTTTGAAACATACATTAAAAAAAGTAGACAGAATAGTAAAATTAACCCACAAGTACACATCACTCAATTTAAAAAATAACTGACATTTTGCCAATTTTGTTCCAAGCCCCCGTTCCCACTGTTTTCTTTTTTGCTGCAGTATTTAACAAAACCTAAAAATGGCATTACACCTGTAAAAGTTATATAACACTAATTGACAATTTTTTTACACCAACACTGTAGTATTATAATACCTAGCAAAATTAACAATCCTATAATATCATCTAATACTCAATTCATATTCAAAATCTTCTAGCTGTTTCAAAGATGCTTTTTACAGTGGATTTATTCCAATCAGGATCCAAACAAGGTCTTCATGATGAATTTGGTTGTTACGTCTCCTAAGTTTTTTTCATTCTTGGAGAAATCTGAAAGTTTGTCCTGTGGAACAATCTATATCCTAGATTTGGCTGATTGCTTCCTTGTGGTATTGTTTAACTTGTTCCTCTACCCTCTACATTTCACCTAAACTAGTAGTTAGATCTAGATTTTTGATAAATTTTGTTTCAGTTTGTTGGGTTTTTGGGAAAAGGAGGGGCAGCAAAAATATTTCCTAGGTTGTGTATTTCTTTTTTTATTTTATTTTATGGTTGTACTTTAAGTGAAAGTTCACAATTCAAGTTAGTCTCATACAAAAATTTATACATACATTGTTATGTGACTCTAATTGCTCTCCCTATACTGTGACAACACACTCCTCCTTTCCACCCGATTTCCCGTGTCCAGTCAACCAGCTCCTGAGCCTCTCTGCCTTCTCAGGTGATTCTTATTTTTAGTCAATTTTCTTTTTGATGCTCAAATTGTCCCATCACAGGCCAGTGAGAGCATCTTCAAATGGACTTTTTAAAAAACTTTTTCTGAAGTATAATATATGTACTGAGAAGCTTAATTTTCACAAACTGAACTGTAACCAAAACATTAACAACAGTCCCAAGAGTCCCCCTTACACCTCTATGTCCTCTTTATATCTTGGAAGTAGGTTATGGGTTCAACTGTGTCCCCTAAAGAGACATATAGGTTGAAGTTCTAACCCTCAGTACCTGCAAATGTGACCTCATTTGGAAAAAGGTCTTTGCAAATATAATTAAGTTAAAACTGAAATCATTAGGGTGGATCCTAATCTGACTGGCATCCCTATAAAGAGGAAAAGAACACAGACACACAGAGAGAATGTCATGTGACAATGGAAGCAGAAATTAGAGTAATGCATCTACAAGTCAAGAAACACCAAGGATTGCTGGCAACACCAGAAGCTAAGAGAAAGGTACGGAACAAATTCTCCTCTAGAGCCGTCAAAGAAGAGCATGGCCCTGATTTTGGACTTCTAGCATCCAGACTGTGAGACAATAAATTTCTGTTGCTTTAAGCCATCCAGTTTGTGGTCATTTGTTATAGCAGCTCTAAGAAACTAATATGGGGCAGCGAGGCGTGGGGCTGGGGGGTGACCCCCCCACACCTCACCAAGGGAAACCACCATACTAAATTCTAACACCACAGATTAATTTTGTCTGTTTTTGTACTTCATATAAATGGAATCTCAGTTATATCCTCTTTTGCGTCTGCTACTTTTACTTTATAGGAATCGTGGCGGCACAGTGGTTAAAGCACTCAGCTGCTAACCAAAGGGTTAGCAGTTCAAAGCCACCAGGCACTCCAAGAGAGAAAGACGTGGCAGTCTGCGTCCATAAAGACTAAAGCCTTGGAAATCCTATGGGGAAGTTCTACTCTGTCTATAGGGTCGCTATGAGTCAGAATCGACTTGACAGCAGTAAGTTTTACTTTTGCTTTACATTATGTTTATCAGGTTCTTCCATACTAATGTGTGGAGTTGTAGGCCATTCATTCTCATTGATGTACAGTATTTCATTGTGTGAATACACCACAATTACTTATCTATTCTATTATTGATGAGTATTTCGATAGTTTTCAGTTTTTTTGCTATTACAAACAGTGCTGATATATTCTTATTCGTGTCTTTGGTGAACACATATACTCATTTAATTGGCTACATACCCAGAAGTGGAATTGCTGGGTCACAGGTTATAAATATATTGAGTTTTAAAAGATAATACCGAAGTATGAGTCAGATCAAATTCTTTCTACACAACTATGGTTAGGAAAAGCTCTACACTATAAAACAGGAAACTGTAACATTTGTGGGAAAAAAAGGAAAATATCAAAGCACAAATTAGAGTTTCTAGCCATCTAGATATTTGTCTTAAGCCAAACCTTGATAAAATACCTTCCAAAATAACAGCTCCAGGCTCCTCTTCATCCTCTGCAGAGCTGTCACTGTCAGAATTGGAACTACTTGACACCTGCAAGTCTTCAGAGACAGGATTCCTAGTTTCTGGATAAGGGTCAGCTGACAAGTGAGGCTGGGTCCTGCTCACTTGAAAGAAAGCATCCAAAGATGCTCTTGATCTATGCATCCAGAAAAACAAAAGAATTATAGTACAACAGACCATCATCATAAGAATAACCCACAGTAATATGAAGGTTAATCCTAGTCATATCAACCAATTTCCAGGCTGCTCAATGCTGCCTTTGAAAGGTGAAGCAGAAATAGCAGGTTCAGGCCTAGATTTTCTCTTTTCCACTTAATCATGATTTCATTATCCCACACTGGAGCTTGATCCTTCTGCTAAAAGCTAATTCTAATTTACTGGCTTTTAATCATGTGTCACTATCTTTTACAGAACACGACTCAGCAATTTGTCTTTCAGGGGTTGAAAAGGGAGGGTAGTCACATAAACACTGAATGAATTCACATTGTACTTTTCACAAGGCTTCTCTAAACCTAGCCTGCCCAACTTGCAGAGTCTACAGTGCTACCAAATGATGTGTAGTGAACAATGGATCTTGGGTGACTGTGGGGGGACTTATAAACTAAGAAATACTTTCTGGTGTAGATGGTACACATGATCTAAGTTGCCAACCTCTACAGAAACTGCTGCCAACAAAACATCACCTCCAAAAGGTCTGCCTTCCTAGTTTTCAAAACATATCAGTGTAGCATATCCTCTCAATAATCTGTGAAGGAAACCGGCACTAGGACTATAACCAGAGCTCAACTTTCATAATTCCCAGTGTGACACTACCAGCTGAGATCTTTCAACAAACAGATGTAGAGATGGAAGTGCTCACTTGTCTATGCCAAGAAATTAGGACGACAGCTACTTGGCCAACCGACTGGAAGAGATCCATATTTATGCCTATTCCCAAGAAAGGTGATCCAACCAAATACGGGAATTATCAAACAATATCATTAATATCACACCCAAGTAAAATTTTGCTGACGATCACTCAAAAGCAACTGCAGTAGTATATCAACAGGGAACTGCCAGAAATTCAAGCAGGATAAAAGAGGATGTGGAACGAGGGATATCATTGCTGATGTCAGATGGATCCTGGCTGAAAGCAGAGAATACGATAAACATGTTTACCTGTGTTTTATTAACTATGCAAAGGCATTTGACTGTGTGGATCATAACAAATTATGGATAACATTGCGAACAATGGGAATTCCAGAACACTTAATTGTGCTCATGAAGAACCTCTTCATAGATCAAGAGGCAGTTGTTAGAACAAGGGAATACTGCGTTGGTTTAAAGTCAGGAAAGGTATGTGTCAGGGTTGTATGCTTTGACCATACTTATTCAACCTGTATGCTGAGCAAATAATCCGAGAAACTGGACTACAAGAAGAACAGAGCATCAGGATTGGAAGACTCATTAACAACCTGCATTATGCAGATGACACAGCCTTGCTTGCTGAAAGTGAAGCACTTACTGATGAAGATCAAAGACCACAGCCTCAAATGTGGATTACGCCGCAACATAAAGAAAACAAAAATTCTCACAACTGGACCAATAAGCAACATCATGATGAACAGAGAAAAGAAGGAAGTTGTCAAGGATTTCATTTTACTTGGATCCACAATCAAAGCCCATGGAAGGGGCAGTCGAGAAATCAAACGACGCATTGCATTGGGCAAATCTGCTGCAAAAGACCTCTTTGAAGTGTTAAAAAGCAAAGATGTCACTTTGAAGACTAAGGTGCGCCTGACCCAAGTCATGGTGTTTTCAATCGCCTCATATGCGTGTGAAAGCTGGAAAATGAATAAGGAAGATTGAATTGACTCCTTTGAATTGTGGTGTTGGCGAAGAATACCGAATATACCATGGACTGCCAAAAGAGCGAACAAATCTGTCTTGCAAGAAGTACAACCAGAACACTCCTTAGAAGGATGCAGAGACTACATCTCACGTACTCTGGACATGTTATCAGGAGGGATCAGTTCCTGGAGAAGGACATCATGCTTGGTAAGCAAGAGGGTCGGCAAAAAAGAAGAAGACCTTCAATGAGATAGACTGACACAGTGTCTGCAACAATAAGACTGTGAGCATGGCACAGGACTGGGCAGTGTTTCGTTCTGCTGTACGTAGGACTCGACTCAAAGGCACCTAATGACAACAATATATATTTACCTGGCACTGTCTGTCCTCTGAGACCCTCCAGGCCTTGCCCTGTGTGGTGCAGAACCCCTCCTCCTCCTTACTCTCACCGGCCCCACACTATGGTTTGAAGCTGGAGGTCTCAGGAATTCCAGCATGCCATGAAGCCTCTGCAGCCCACTGATGAAGGTGTTCACTGACTCTAGTGAAGACACATGGACGGTGGGGTTAGCACCAGATCCCCGCCTATCTTCCTCTGAAGTTCCTGGATCGATGTTCTCCACACTCTCTTCTCCCGAGAGCTCCACTTCCTCTGTCAGGTCAATGGACACCTGCGGCGCAGGCTGGAGCAGAGGCAGTCCTGCTTGGCTGCTGATCACGTCAGCAGGAGGAGGCTCTTCTGCAGCATGATGCTCTGACTGTACCTGCACATCATAGTCCATTGCTTCATGAGCCATCACTAGGGAAGCAATATTTGCAGAAAGTATTAGTAAAATAGATAAAAACATGTCACGTAGCTGATATAATCATATCTAGTATAAGAAAAGGAGCCCTAGTGGCACAATGGCTAGTGCTTGGCTGTTAACCAAAAGATTGGCGGTCTGAACTCACCTACAGGCTCCACGGACGAAAGATGTGGTGATCTGCTCCCATAAAGACTACAGCCTAGAAAACCCTATGGGGCAGTTCCACTCTATCACATGGGGTCACTATGAGTCAGAATCAATTCAACTGCACCTAATGCAACAGTCTTTCAGAATTTCTGTTTAAGATCATTCTTGGCAAAGCCAAGACTTTACTTATTTGAGTGAGAAGAGTATTGGTAATAACAGACTTTTGCTCCATAACAAGCACTTATAACTACTTTCCCAGTTCACCCTTTGAAAGTATGAAGTCACGTGATCGTAAAATCTTCTAAAATAGAAAAGACCTACAAAATAAAAGTGGTGAACTATTGGAATCTCCAAAAAACAAATGCATATGATGCTATATTTCATTATAGTAATGTTCATCTTGCACATCACCAAAAGTTAAAAACTGAGGCCATTTTTACACTTGCAAAATTAGCTCATTTACTAACTTAAAATAGAAATTTACCTAATTTCTCCAAAATGGCTGAGCAATCTTTCTTTATTCCATGCCTTTCATTATTTTTGTTTCCCGTCTCTATTCTATTACATTGGCTCACTGGATAAAGATTTACTAAGTGCCTATTATGTAGCCAGGCATCCCACAGAGGCAAAGACAGACAGATAAGACCCTATGTAACTTAGTTTATATTCTAGAAAGTGGGAGAAAGTCAGTAAACAAACAAGCAAATTATAGACTGCTGATAGTTTGGTTTTGGAGGCAGGGGCAAGAACACCACTTTAGATACAGAAGTGAGGGAAGGCCTTTCTGAAGGATTAAAAGAAGCTAGCCACTGAAGAGCTGGGGAAGTTTCAGATGGAAGAAACCAGTGCACAGATACTTGGTGAGTATAAGCTTGGTGCATTTGAGAAACCGAGGCAGAGCAGTTTAACAAGCATAGTGAGGAACAAGAGGCAGTACGGGATGAAGTTGGTGAGGCAGGACACTATCATTAAAGGCCTCATGAGCTTTGGTAAGGAGTTTCTTCTGTGTCAAGAACGGACTGCAGGGGAGTAAGAGTGCAAACACGGTGACCTGTTAGGAGGCTACTGTGGGAGTCCAGACTAGTGGTCACAGAGACCTGGACAAGAGTGGTAGCAGCAGCAGTGATGGAAAAGTAGATACCTTTGGCATAACTAGATACCCATTTGCAAAAAAATGAAATAAGATCCATACCTCAAGCCATTCACAAAAACTAACTCAAAATGGATCAAAGACCTAAATATAAAATCTAAAACGATAAAGATCATGAAAGAAAAAATAGGGACAACGCTAGGAGCCCTAATACATGGCATAAACAGAATACGAATAAGCATAAGTAACAATGCACAAACACTAGAAGAGAAACTAGATAACCGGGAGCTCCTAAAAATCAAACACTTATGCTCATCAAAAGACTTCATCAAAAGGGTAAAAAGACGGCCTACAGACTGGGAAAAAATTTTTGGCTATGACAAATCCGATCAGCATCTAATGTCTAAAACCTACAAGGTACTGCAAAACCTCAACAACAGAAAGACAAATAACCCAATTAAAAAATGGGCAAAGGATATGAACAGGCACTTTGCCAAAGAAGACATTCAGGCGGCTAACAGACACATGAGGAAACGCTCATGATCATTAGCCATTAGAGAAATGCAAATTAAAACTACAATGAGGTACCATCTCACCCCAACAAGGCCAGCATTAATCCAAAAACCACAAAATAATAAATGTTGGAGAGGTTGTGGAGAAACTGGAACACTTATACACTGTTGGTGGGAATGTAAAATGGTACAACCACTTTGGAAATCGATTTGGCACTTCCTTAAAAAGCTACAAATAGAAGTACCATAGGATCCAGCAATCCTGCTCCTTGGAATATATCCTAGAGAAATAAGAGCTGTCACACAAATAGATACATACACACTCATTTTCATTGCAGCACTGTTCATGATAGCAAAAAGATGGAACAACCGAGGTGCCCATCAACGGATTAACAGATAAATTATGGTACATTCACACAATGGAATACTATGCAACGATAAAGAACAAGGATGAATCCGTGAAACATAACGTGGAGGGATCTGGAAGGCATTATGTTGAGTAAATTTAGTCAGTCACAAAACGACAAGTATTGTATAAGACCACTATTATAAGAACTCTCAAGAAAAGGTTTAAATACAGAAGAAAACATTCTTTGATGGTTAGGAGAGTGGGGAGGGAGGGAGGGGGTATTCACTAACTAGATAGTAGACAAAAATTATCCTAGGTGAAGGGAAGGACAACACACACTACAGCGGAAGTCATCACAACTGGACTAAATCAAAAGCTAAGAAGTTTCCTGAATACAGCCAAACACTTCAAGGGACAGGGTAGCAGGGTCAGGGTCAGGGACGTCTAGGTCAAATGGCATAACAAAGTTTAAGAAAATGTTCTGCATCCTATTTGGTGACTGGCATCTGGGGTCTTAAAGGCTAGCGAGCAGCCATCTAAGATGCATCAATTAGCCCCAACCCACCTGGAGTAAAGGAGAATGAAGAACACCAAAGACACAAGGAAAGTATTAGCCCAAGAGACAGAAAAGGCCACATATCCCAGAGACTCCATCAGCCTGAGACCAGAAGAACTAGATGTTGCCTGGCTACCACCAATGACCACCCTAACAAGGAACACAACAGAGTCCCTGACAGAGCAGGAGAAAAGTGGGCTGCAGAACTCAAATTCTAGCAAAAAGACCAGACTTAAACGGTTTGACTGAGACTGGAGGGACCCCGGGAGACATGGCCCCCGGACTCTCTGTTAGCTCAAAACTAAAACCATTCCTGAGGCCAACTCTTCAGACAAAGATTAGACTGGACTATGGGAAATAAAATGATAACTTGTGAAGAGTGTGCTTCTCAGCTCCTGTCCGGAGGTGAGATGAAAAGGCAGAGAGGGTCAGGAGCTGGTTGAATGGACATGGGAAATCCGGGGTAGAAAGGAGAAGTGTGCTGTCACAGTATAGGGAGAGAGACTAGGGTCACGTAACAGAGTGCATATAAATTTTTGTATGCGAGACTAACTTGAATTGTAAGCTTTCACTTAAAGCAAAACAATGAAAAAAAGAAAGAAAGAAAGTAAATAGCTTTAAGAATCCTTAGCAATTATGTTACTTAAAATTTTAGGAGTATACTATACCACCTACCAAGGGGCAGAGACAGAAAAGGGAGTAGGACTTAAACTGGAGACACTAACATTAAAAGGACAATAGCTACAGGAAGAGAAGCCATTTAGAAAGACTCATGGTGGATGAAGTAGGAGGAAACCTGGGAGAGTGTGGTGTCTGGGAAGATAATGTTTCAAGAAGGGAACGGTCAAGTATGTTAAGTGCTACTGAGGGGAAGAATGGCCCTAGAGCAGCTCCTGTCCAGAGGTGAGATGAGAAGGCAGAGAGGGTCAGAAGCTGGTTGAATGGACACAGGAAATCAGGAGTAAAGGAGGAGAGTGCTGTCACAGTACAGAGAGAGCAATTAGGGTCACGTAACAAAGTGCATATAAATTTTTGTATGAGAGACTAACTTGAAGTGTAAACTTTCACTTAAAGTACAACAATAAAATTAAATTAAGTTAAAACAAAGAATGGCCCTAGATTTAGCAATATGAAGATGATAAATAACCTAAAAAAGAGCAGTTTCTCTGAAGTGATGGGGTCAAAGACCAGACTGGAATGGGTGGAGTAGAGGGAATTTCGGTAAATATAATGGATGAAGCACATTTATCCCTCTCTCTCCCATGAACGTGACTAAAAAAATAAACATTGTTTTTAGAGAAACAGACCAGTTCCCCTCCCAACAAAAAATCTATAAATACTAACAGCAGTGAATCCAAGAAAATGGGTGTGTCTCTGTCCATATACTTTACAGTAAAGCACACCAGTTAATAAGCCTCACCCAGTAATACAGAGCTTCCAATCAGCTTTTTTGAGATCTCTCATTAAAAATGAACAAACAGCCAAGGATCAACTCACATTTGAGGAAAGCCTCCAACATGAAAGAGGCCAAAGGAAACAAACAGAAGAAACTTGGAGGGAAGGGGGGGGGGGGGGGAATTCCAAATTAACAAACCAAACAGATTTTATGGGTACAGATGCTGTACCTGTAAAGCAAGAAGAGAATGTTAGGGGAAAAAAAGACAAACCAGACAACAACAAAAAGCTCGTGGAAATAAAAAAATATGACAGCCAAAATAAATTATGTTAATAGAAGGACTGGAAGACAAAATTGAGGAACGTTCCCAGAAAGTAGAATAAAAAGACTGCTGCATAAAAGAATAATAAAATTAGAAAATCAAGCCAGGATATCCAGTAGCTGATTAACCAGAGTCCCAGAAAGAATTCAGAAAATGGTGGGGAAGAAAATAAACAAAAACCTCTGGTCAAGTTGGAACCATACATAAACTGTCTCTTTTTTGCAACTAAAAACCCTAACCGAAAATCATTTCAAATAGAAAAAAAGCAGTTTGCAGACGAATTCTCTATGATTCCATTTTTAGGACATTTAAAAACAGGTAAAATCATACTACCTGGATTTATAAATACAAGATCTGATTCATCACTATATATCATTCCATAGCATAAAGTATATAAAAACACAACAATCCAGTTAGCAGGTGCTAAATACCTATTGAATTATCCACCACAGCTCAAAACAAAAAATTAAAAAACACCAGATGCTATTTACTGTATCACTAAAACTTCTGTAGTTACAGCCCTACAGAAGAATCTAGCAATTTAAATACACTATCCAAGAAAGGAATTACACTCTTTCAAAATCTCACCAATAAATTCTTCACTACTTCTCTGGAATGATGTTAAGTTAAAGCCTTTAATATGTGCTTTTAGGGTACAACTACAGTTTCCCATGAAGTATGTTTCACAACACAAGGCAAGTGGTCCAGGCTATTTCTAGATGTACCCCTACATACATAAAGCAAATCAATCTTCTTGAAAACAAAGGGGAGGAGTGGACCACTCCCCCCCGCCCCAAAAAAAAGCAGTCGAGAGTCACACTATCCACCATGGTAACTACTAGCCACATGCGGCTATTTAGATTTGAATTAAATAAAATCAATAATTAAGTTCCTTAGTCACACTAGTCACATTTAAGCGCTCATGTGTCTAGTGGCTACCACATTGAACGACGCAGATATAGAACATTTCCATCACTGCACAAAGTTCTATGGAACATCGATGTTCTGGAGCACAGCTTCCCAAAACAGGGCGGGGAGCTATTTATCCTTCCAGCCCTTGGACTACCCAGGGGTGCCTAGAGCAAGACACTGTGAGCTGCTCACCCCAAGCCTTAGGCAGTCTTGTCTTCAGAACGCCACATAATGCTATGTTCTATGTGTTCCATGCAAGTTGAGGTTTAAAACGTTAACCTCCTACTCATCATCTTAGAGCTTACAAAGCTCGGTGACTCAGATTTCAGTCAATGACCACAACAAGCGAGGGTGAAGGCCCCCAATTAGCAAGATAAGAACAGGAGGAGGGGTGGCAAGAGGACCTCTGTTCAAATCCCTGCTCTGGGGCTTTCTACCCGTGGGCCCTTAAGCAGGTTTCCTAAGCTCTCAGTTCCACTTGTTCATCTGCAAAACAGGAATAATAGAAGTATTTACATCACAGTTGCTTTACGTAAAATTAGGTAACATTTAAACTTAAGTTGCTCCGTGACTTGAGAGCCATTATTAGTAGATAAAAGACTCTGAGGCCCTGCTGCAGGGTACTCGGCTCCTTCCGGGATCGCCCCAAGTTCCAGCCTTCGCCGCGCCCCCCACCCCAATCTCACGTGCCTTCCCAGCAATCCCGAAAGAGCTGGCGTTCGGGCGCCTCAGCCCCGACAGTTGGGGCCGCGCAAGGTGGTCGAACCTTCTATAGCCGCCGGGTTCCATGCCCGCCAGCAGCCCACTTCGTGGGGCGGTTCTAGGCCCCGTAGCCATGGGCCAAGCCCAGGGAAGTTATCCAGGAGCCAGAAGCCCCAGGTCAGCGGAGAGGCAAGCGCCCACCTCACCTGAAGCCGGAAAGACGCGGTCGATGTCGCGAGCCCGCCGCAGATGCAGTCGTTACTTTGGTAGAAGTCGGAACGCAAAGGTCCCAACCGCCACTCCCAAAGCAGCTTAATCTCCCCGCCTGAGCCGCGGGCCCGGCCTGCTCCTATTGGCCAGAAGCCATCAGCCAGTAGCCAATACCCTCTCTTATTCTTCCATTGGTCACAGATGAGTGAAAGACAGGCACTCTCATTGGCTGGGCGTTCGTAAACCTATTGGGCGGAACCATGCTTAAGGAAGCCTCGTACAATTGGTAGAAATCTATGTCAGTCGCGTCGCGTCCAGCCCGCAAAAAGAAGAGAGGAAAGTTTTTACCGCCCTTTTTTTGAACTCTTGGCGGGAGAAAGTTATGAGAAAAAACTTTCTGGGCCTATTGCGGAATACAGATGAAAATATTAAGACTATAGCTTCTGCTTCTTCCCAACACGTTAGTGAAGGAGTTATTTTTATCCAAAGCACAGTAGCTAATTGAATAATTTCAAAATATTGGCCTCGGAATTCCGAAACCTCTAATAGGGTTGGGACAGTCACCGATACCTGAATGGGGTTGCAGAGCTCATGCAAAAGAACTTGCCTACACGATCTCAAGCCATTGCAATGGATTGCCTGCTACTAAACAAAGGTCACATCATTTAACAGCAAACATTTTTCACACATGTTGCTTGCTGGATGCGTGACGAAATCTCACTTTCAGAAGGAAGACCTAAAAACCTAAACCTCGGGCACCAGCTGCACAGTGCCAGAATCTTCTTTACTCAGCTGCCAAGTCTCAGTGGGATTGATAGCAGAGGAGAGCATGAATAATCCAAACTAATCCACCACCGAAATACTGACTTTTCAACCCCTAGAGTATGGCCCCCGGACACCCTTTTAGCTCAGTACTGAAGTCACTCCTGAGGTTCACTCCTCAGCCAAAGATTAGACAGGCCCATAAAACAAAACGAGACTAAATGGGCACACCAGCTCAGGGGCAAGGACGAGAAGGCAGAAGGGGACAGGAAAGCTGGTAATGGGGAACCCAAGGTGGAGAAGGGGAAAGTGTTGACACGTCGTGGGGTTGGCAACCAATGTCACAAACAATATGTGTATTGTTTAATAAGAAACTAATTTTCCCTGTAAACCTTCATCTAAGGTACAATAAAAAAAAGAAATACTGACTTTTCAATATTTTCCTCCTGGTCACCAAAGTGTGTAATAACATTTGTATGTTTTCCTTTTCCTGCCATCTAAGGGAGCTGCTGCTGATCTATGGAATGACTAAGATGAAGAGAAATGAGTTTTCTTTTATAAACAAACACAGATATATTATGGAGTAAAATGGAAAAAGTTTTGAGTGATTCTCACTTATTATATAAATACTGCGTGTTAAATGAAGCGCTGGTGGCGCACTGGTTAAGAGCTCTGCTGCTAACCAAAAGGTCAGCAGATTGAATCCACCAGCCACTCCCTGGAAACCCTATGAGGCAGTTCTTCTCTGTCCTGTAGGGTTGCTGTGAGTTAGAATCAACTCAAGGGTAATGGATTTGGTTTGGTTTGGGCATGTTCAAGGCAGAAAAATTAGACAATGCAGGGAAGTACAGCAGACCTGTGCTAGCAAAAAAAAAAAAAAAAAAATCTAAAATAAGTTTTTGGATTGAAAGAAATTATGCCAGATGAAACTTCAGAAAGCAATGAATAGCACCAGAAATGGTAAATATATGGCTAACTATAAGAGATTAATTTTTTCTTTTGATGTCTTTAAAATAAACATGACTCCTTAAAGCTAAGATTATGGCATCATATTGTGGGGTTTATAATGCATGTAATGTAATATGCATGACAATTATAGTATAAAAGATAGGAGGGTAAATGGACCCATATGGTTTAAAGACATTTACATTTTATGTGAAATGGCACAGTATTATTTCTAAGTAGACTATGAAAAGAATGTGTATTGTAATCCCTAGAACAACCACTAGAAATACAATGTAAAGAGGTATACATAAAAAGTCAGTAGATAAATTAATGTGAAATTCTAAAAAAATATTTAATAAACCACAAAAGGAGGTGGGAAGGGAGGAACAAAGAAACAAAAAATAGATGAATAAAACAAATCAAATAGTAAAATGGTACACTTAAATCCAACTAATATCAATAATGGTACACTTAAATCCAACTAATATCAATAATGGTGAGATAGTGAATGCTTTTCCTCTAAGATCAGAAACAACAAAGATGTGAACGCTCATTACTTATATGTAATATTGAACTGGAGGTTCTGGGCAGTGGAATAAAGCAAGGAAAAAAAGGCACAAAGATAAAAAAAGAAAAAGAAAAAGTATCTCTATTCACAGATGACATTGTTAATGTAGAAAATCCAACTCAAAAATCAAAAACCAAACTCGTTCCTGTTGAATCGATTCCGAAATAACATTATTAGAATAAATAAGTGAATTTAGCAAGGTGGTAGGAAACAAGCTCAAGATACACAAATCAGTTTTGTTTTAATATATTTGTGGCAAACAACTGGAAAAGGTTACAATAGAGTCGAAAACCATAGAATACTTATGAATAAATACAGTAAAAGACACACAAGACCCCTTCACTAAAAATGACCATACATTGCTGAGAGAAATTAAAGAGGAACTAAATAAACAGGGAGCTATGTCAAGTTCATGGGTTAGAAACTCAGTACTGCTCGTATATCCCAAATTGATTAACGCAATCTCAGCAGATTTTTTTGTGTAGAAATTGTCAAGTTCATTCCAAAATTCATCTGGAAATGCAAAGGCCCTAAAATAGCCAAAACAAACTTGAAAAAGAAGAGCAAAGTTGTAGCACCAACACTTCCTGATTTCGAGATTTATTATAAAACTATAGTAATCAAGACAACATGGTACTGGAATGAAGACAGACAAGCAGATCAATGAAAGATCAATCAAAGAGAACAGAGAGTTCAGAAATAGACTCACACATTTATGAACAATTGATTTTCCACAAAAATAGAAAAGCAGTGCAAGCAGAGAAACGATAGCCTTTTCAACAACAACAACAAAAAGTGAACTTCAATCCACTCCTTGCTCCTTATACAAAAATTAACTCAAAATAGATGATAGACCTTTGTTAGGCAAGGATTTTGTAGATATGACCCTGAAAAGCACAATTTATAAAAGCAAAAACTGATAAATTGGACTTCATCAGAATTTAAAACTTCTGCTCTTCAAAAGACACTGTTAAAAGAATGAAAAGGCAAGCTGCAGATGGGTAGAAAATATTTGCAAATCACATATTTAATAAAGGACTTTTATCCAGACTATATAAAGAACTTTTAAACTCAGTAATAGGTAAGAAACAACCCAATTTAAAATATAAGCAAAAGATTTGAACAGACACTTCACCAAAGAAGATATGCAAATGGAAAATTAAAAGAAAAGATGCTCAACATCATTAGTTTCCTTAAAGCCTCAATGAGATACCATTTACTACATACCTATTGGAATGGCAAAATTAAAAAAAAAAAAAAAAAAACAAAACTGACCATACCAATTATTGGCCAGGATGTTGAGGAACTGGAACTCTCATATACTGCTAATGGAAATGTAAAATGTAAAAATTTCCACTTTGGAAAACAGCTTGTTTCTTAAAAAGTTAAACATACACCTGCCATATGACCCAAGCATTCATCTCTAGGTATTTACCCAAGATAAATGAAAGCATATGTTTATACAAAGACTTGTATATGAAAGTTCATAGCAGCCTTATTTATAATAGTAAAAAACTGGAAACAACTCAAATATCCAACAACAGGCAAATAGATAAATAATGCTATATCCGTACAATGGAATAGTACTCAACAATAAAAGGAATGAATTACTGATACATGCAACTACATGGATGAGTCTCAAAATAATTATACTGAGTGAAAAAAGCCAAACTAATAAGAGCATGCACCATACAATTTCATTTACACAAAATTATAAATTGCAAGCTAATCTATAGCGATGGAAATCAGATCAGTTGGTTGCTGGGGGTGTGAGAGAGAGAATGGGAAGAAGTGATTATGAAGGGACATGAGGAAACTGGGAGTTGATGGATATGTTCATTATCTTGATTGTGGAGATGGTTTCATGGGTTTATGCACATATCAAAACTTACCAAACTGCATGCTTTAAATATGTGTAGTTTATTGTGTGTCAATTATACCTAAAAAATGCAGTTAAAAAATCTGAATAATGGAGCAGGAGTGAGGAAAGGGATTGATTGGACAGGACATAATGGAGATTTCTGGCATGATGGTAAGGGTCATTATTTTGGCAGGAGTTTGGATTACTCATGTGTATGCATTTGTCAAAACTCACTGAATTGCATAAGATTTATGCATTTCATTATATGGAAAATTTACCTCCCCAACCCCAAAAAGAATCATAAATAGTGGACTCAGGTTAATGGTATATATGATGAAGTATTCAGGGATAAAGTGTACTGATGCCTGTGATTTTCTCTCTTTTCTTTCTTTTTTTTTGTCATTTGTGCAGTTTTATTGGAGCTGAACAGTTTTCCCCTCAATCCATATGGCTTCTCGTACAGGCTGTGTGACATCTTTTAGACCACAATGCGCCATCACAATACCAGGAGAGATTAACATCTGTTCACTCTGGAATAAATATAATTTAGCTTTAAGCTGCAGAGACAAGTGGGCTCTGTTATCAGGTACCAATCAGGCTCTCTGGAAAGTCTGTACACTTTGCTGTCACAGAACATTTCCAGGTGGAGGTCATCCCCTTGGATCCAAAGAGTCTGCCATTGTTCCAATAACTAAACTGTTGCATTTTCTGTTACCTAAGCCTTTATTTATCTTCTTCAAATTCTTCTCAATTTTTAAATTTAATAAAGTAGTTTCTTAGGCTGCTGTATGTGTGGATGATAAAAGAATACCCATTTGTTTAATCGCTTTCTGTGGCTTCAGCAACTTGGCTAACTTATGAGTAGCAAAATCAATACCAAAGGCCAGCATGTAGCTCTTGAAATTGTCACTGCTGAGCAGGTTACAGGTGCTGTTGAGGTCAGAGTGCATGGCAGGGTCTTGAGGCAAATGTGTGATTTTCTTTTAAATACATAAAAAATCAGGATGGGTTGATGGATAGAAAGAGGCGTGACTAGGTAGATAGGTGTGTGATAAAACAAACATAGTAAAATTTTAGTTGTAGAATTTAGGTTGTGGGTATATAGGCACTAAGAGAGCCCTGGTGGCACAGTGGCTAAAGCATTCAGCTGCTAGGTGAAATGGTGGTGGTTCGAACCTATCAGCTGCTCCACGGGACAAAGATGTGGCAGCCTGCTTCTGTAGATTTACAGCCTTGGAAACTCTATGGGGCAGTTCTACTCTGTCCTATAGGGTCTCTATGAGTCGGAATCGACTTGACGGCAGCAGGTTTTTATATAAGCACTGAGAGCACAATCACCTCTATCAACGTTTCATAAATATATGTTGGGAAAATTAGGTACAGGGCCTTGGAAGGTGCCCTGTGCAAGTGAGAGGTCCTGAAGATTAAGCTTTGTTTGTTTCCAGTAAATTCACCTCTGCTTTTGGATCTGCTCAAAGTGTGCATAGTTAATCTACAGGGGAGAATTTTCACTGTAACTCCTACATGTAAAGACAACAAGGGAATTTAAAGACGAAAACAGCAGTACCTGATAAGCTCTAGAAAAGAATCACGTTAAATGTTCAACCTGTGTTTATTCTTCTTTGTTTTTTTTATTTATAGAAAAAACATGTTCTAGGTTAAAAAAAAGAAACTAAGGATTAGTAAAAGATTTTAAAAAAGAATAGAAATCAATCATTTTGCTTCCCAGAGATGACTACCAGAATATAAGCTCCAAATCTTTTTTCTTTTTTTAACTGTTGTCTTCTAAGTAATTGGAAGAGTGCCCAGTACATTTGCTATTGAATGACTGGGATGAGCTCTAGGATAAAATATAACATATGAAGGTAGGGGTTAGTGTGTCCTAGGCAAAGCATACACCATAATGAAAGGTGCAAGAAATTAAGAACAAATGGGCCACGTGCAGGGCACATGGGTCTGAGTCTGGTGGGGATTAAAAACAGGCAGCTCCTAAGCCCATACATTTTGTTTGTCCTACAAAGCACTAAAATAATTTTTTAACAATCTGCCAGCCTTTAACATATTTAGAATTCACAGGAAAACATGCATTTCCAGCTTTTTTTTTTTTCCTGACAAAATGGAAAGCCCTGGAAACGTTGGATCACATTCCTACATGATAAAAATAGGCCGGAGCTGAGTGAAGGCTGCCCTTAACAAAGCTCATGTGTTCACTGAAGTCCCCTCCAGGCCCAACTCACTCACTTATGTTCCCTGTTAGACCTTATAAGCATTAGAGTTTGCAGTCTCTGGTAGAACTCTGGGACCTCAGGCTGGAAAATCAGGTTGGGGTCTGAGAGACAAGGGCTTGGGTATCCAAATGGGGGGTTTGTGCTTCATTCATTTGGCAAGAGGAATGACTGAACATTTGCACAGTGTCTAAGTTTCTTAGTACTGCTATAACAGAAATACCACAAGTGAGTGGCTTTAACGAATAGAAATTTATTTTCTCACAGTTTAGGAGACTAGAAGTCTGAGTTCTGGGCACTGGTTCTAGGGAAAGGCACTCTGTCCACCCTAGGGGAAAATCCTTGTCTCTTTCAGCTTCTCTTCCTTGGTTCCTTAGTGATCTCCACGTAGCATCAATCTTTCCCCATTTGTGCTTGCCTGCTTCTGTGCCTAATCTACTCATTTTACATCTCAAAAGTGATTGGTTTAAGACACACCCTACCTAGCCTCATTAAGATAACAAAGAAAACTCTATTACCAAATGGGATTATATCCACAGGTATAGGGGTTAGGATTTACAACACATATCTGGGGGGGACACAATTCAACCCATAACACTCAGTTACTATCGTTGTGTAACAAACCATCCCTAAAACATAATGGCCAAAGACAACAATTATTCATTTAGTTCATGGTTTTATGGATGGTTCAATTGGACCAGTCTCAGTTGAATGATTCTTCTGGTCTTGACTGGGTTCACTCATGTGACTGCAGTTAGTTGCTGAGTCAGCTGCCAGGTTGGCTGGCCTGGTGGGACCTCAGCTGGAACAGCTTGTTCATGCCTGGGTAGGCTCCTGAGAGAGGGAGTGGCAGTTTGTAAGGTCTCTTGAAGCATTGGCTTGGAACCAGCACACTGGCACTTTTCCCACATTCTGTTGGCCAAAGCAAGGCACGATGCCAGCCCTGATTCAAATGGTGGGGAAATAGACTCCACCTCTTGATGGGAGGAGTTGTGAAGTCATATTGCTAAGAGGTATAGATATGGAGAGAGATAGTTTTGCAAACCATCTACCACAGTTACCATCAGAGGTACATTTTTGAAAATACCACTTGGAAGGTGAAGTGCTGAATTTGTTTTCTGCTGGTAGCGGGGAAGTGCTGCCTTCCAGCAGCCTGAATAACTGGATGCAAAAGCAGACAAAAGAGAGATGTCTGACTCGTGCCTCTCTCAGTTTCTTGTTCAAGGACTGCTGGTTTAGGTTTCAGTTCACTCCTCATCAAAGGCAGATAGCTTCGTTAAGATTTCTGTGAATGAATGAACAGGAAGTTAGGCAAGAGCAGAGAGCTAAGAGTCAAGCTAGAAACACAGAGAAGTCCCTAGTGTGTAGAAACTGCATTTCCCCTGGTCTGGCTGTTGCCTAAAATTCCACCATCTGCCTTTAGGATATGAAGTTCCCCTCTCACTCGGTCAACCTTCAAAATCGAATACCTGGCGGTAGAGGTAAACCCACATCTTAGTGTGAGTGAGTCTTTGGTACCAGATTCTCTAATACCCAGAGGACTCTAGGCTATAAGGCAGCCTGGAAGATGGAAGAAGGGGACAAAGCAGAGTCTGAAGGAGAAGGCACTGAATAAAACACTGTCATCATCTTGTCTGTCCTGAAGGCTAATTTTTCAGGAAGTGCTGTTCAGCCCATTCTTCTGCTTTGCAGTAGTGAAGAGAAAGTTTCAATTAGAAGATAGACCATGATTTGGATTTTTCACTTGTAAAGGTAGGGATGGGGTTGTCTGTTAGAATGTTTCCCAACAGGTTACCTGTGAGAAGGCCTTGAAGAACAGACCTCGGGCCAGAGACTTCTGTAAGTAGTGAGGATGTGCTTAGGGAACTGCCTCAAAAGGCTGAATGCTTGTTTCTTTAGTTCTTCTCTCCAGGCAACTCATCCTTCAATAATCAGTTTGCTCTACACCCAAGTGTATAACTCGAGAAACTCTTACACGTGTGCCCCAAGAGACATGCACAAGAATATTTAAAGGAGCATGGTTCCTAAGAGTAAAGTACTGGGGCAACCAAAATGTCCATCAACAGTAGAATGAATCTGTAATGGACTACTATAAACCCCTTGCCCTCGAGTCAATTCTGACTCAAGTGACCCTATAGGACAGAGTAGAACCGCCCCATAGGAGCGCCTGATGGATTTGAACCGCCGACCTTTTGGTTAGCACCCATAGCTCTTAACCACCACGCCACCAGGGTTTCCAATGGACTACAATACAGTGGTGAAAATGAATGAGATGAAGCTACCACATCAACATGGATGAATTTCAAATCATAATGTTGAGCAAATGAAGCAAGTCATGGAAGAATATAGTATATCATTTATACAAAGTTCCTATACATAGGAAACCAAATAATATAGTATACATAGGTGGTAAAACTATAAGTAACTTTTTGCCACAAAAGTTAAGATAGTGGTTACCTCTGGGAGGAACGTGAAAAGCAATGGACTTGTTAGTGGTTTCTGAGTTAGTGGCAAAGTTCTATTCCTTAACCAAGGGGTGGACGTGTGATGTTCTTTTATTATGATTTTTAAAAACTGTGCATGTATATTTTATACACTGCTGTAGTATGATAGGAACCCTGGTAGTGCAGTGGTTAAGAGCTATAGCTGATAACCAAAAGGTTAGCAGTTCAGATCCACCAGCCACTCCTTGGAAACCCTAAGGGGCAGTTCTACCCTGTCCCAGAGGGTCACTACGCGCGCGTTGGAATCCACTCGATGGTAATGGGTTTTGGTTTGGTATTATGATACATATCACAATAAAGATAAGAAAAACATCTTGTGTCTTTGAAATCTGCAGCAACTTCAGTGGAAACATTTCTCCAATCCAAGGATGTTGCATTCAAACCATTCTCTCTTCTTTTATGTTCTTTGGAAATTCTAGGAGATTTGGATCTAGAGTGAGAGAGGGGACACTCCCAGGGAGGGAGATGGTACAAGGAAGCTACGGAGAAGTAACTTATGGTGAAATAAAAGATTGAGTCAAAGAAATTATCCCAACATGTTGAAAAAAGAGAGAGTGAAAGAAAAGGAGAGGGAGGGAAGGAGAGAAGAAAGGAAGGAAGGAAGGGAGGGAGTGCAAGGGAAGGGAAGGAGGGAGACAGAGAGGGAAGAAAGGAGTAAAGGAAGGAAGGAAACAAGCTAGAGAAAAGTAATCTCCCTTCCCAGCTTGCTTTGGACTAAGCAATGCCCTTAGAGCAGGGTTTCTCAACCCCTTCCCTATTGACATTGAGGGCCAGATAATTCTTTGTTGCAGGGGGCTGTCTTGTACATTGTAGAATGTTCAGCAGCATTTCTGGCCTCTACCCAATTATCATGGGCTGAATTATGTTCCCCCAAAAATGTGTGTATTAATTTGGCTAGGCCATGATTCCCAGTATTGTGTGGTTGTCCTCCATTTTGTGACTGTAATTTTATGTTAAAGAGGATTAGGGTGGGATTGTAACACCCTTACCCAAGTCACATCCCTGATCCTGTATAAAGGGAGTTTCCAAGGGCGTGGCCTGCACCATCTTTTATCTCTCAAGAGATACAAAGGACAGGGAAGCAAGCAGAGAGTTGGGGACCTCATACCACCAAGAAAGCAGTGCCGGGAGCAGAGCACATCCTTTGGACCAGGGGTCCCTGCGCCGAGAAGCTCCTAGTCCGAGGAACACTGATGAGAAGGCCAACGGAGAGAGAAAGCCTTCCCCCGGAGGTGATGCCCTGAATTTGGACTTTTAGCCTACTTTACTGTGAGGAAGTAAATTTCTCTTTGTTAAAGCCATCCACTTGTGGTATTTCTGTTATAGCAGCACTAGATGCCTAAGACACCAACAGACACATCGATTCCCCCTGCCACCCAGCTATAACAACCAAAAATATCTTCAGACATTGCCAAGTGTTACCCGGGGGCAAAATCACTATTGGGTGTGAACCACCATATTAGAGCTCGTAAAAAGGAAATCTTTCACAAATGTGAAGGAACGTGTGTGGCTCTTGCTCTTTGGAGCTGGAATATGGAAAGACCAGAAAAGCCCTGCCATCAACCAGGGGCCGCTTGGAGAGCTCTTAGGCCCGGCACCCATCAATGATCTCCTGCAACTCTGGAGGGCAGTCTTCACCTAGTGGTTCCTGGTACCCATCTGATTCTGCCAGCTCACGGATCCTCCTAGAATCACAGCCTGGCATGGAAACAATAGGATGGAAGATTTAAAAACCGGCTCTGGCACTCACACATCTCTCTGGATGCTGATGGCTAGCATCAGAACTAGGGACTTTCAGTATCGAAAAAACTACAGAGCTTCCAATGACTCCACTGGCCAGCCCAGGCAGTGCCCACATTGGAGAACAAAGCTCCTAGAAAGCACTGATGGGGAATTGCTCATCCACTGAAAGGGGTCCCAACTCCAGCCAGCACCATCTGACCCAGCCTTCACACTCATCACCTTTAAATGGGATCTTCCCAGTGGCGATTTCCCAGAGGACGATTCCAAAGCTGAAAGAAAACCAGGGAACTAAATAATCATAACAAGTTTTCCTTTTTCCACACCCCTCTAGAATTCTCTGATAATGACCCAATTCGTTCAACAGAGTTAAAATGGTCCTCGGAGGTGGAGTTAGACTTGAGCTTTCATGTCCTTTTCATCTGCATTAGAATCCAAATGAGAATATGAGCATACCTGTATATTTCAGCTTTTATGTCATATTTATGATACACATTTTTCAGTCCCTGGGGTGAAACGTATGCTGTAGAATTGACTTTCTCTGTTCTTCTTTCCTTAACTTTCCTGCTGATGGATGTTTGTGTTTTCTTCAACTCAAATCCTGCAAGCTAGATATGGAGAGGTCACTTAGAAACAGGAAGATATCGGGTAGGGGAGGGGGATGGTTGGTGCTACACATGATTATCAGGGAATGGTGTTTTACCATAGGAATTTATTCCCAGTGGTGTTTTTTTTCTGTGTAGCTGCTCTATTGACTGATATTATGTGTTCAACTTAGTATAGCGCAATGACCAAGAGCAGCACAAAGAAATTTCTATACAGGAATGATGGCTGTTATATGAATGATCCAAAGATAGCATCTGTATTTCAGCCTCAGGTTGGTTATTTCTTCATAACAGGCTGAGGTCTGCTACTCCAAAAAGCCTGCTGCACCAAACTCAAATTTTTATGTATCCAGTTGTTTTAAAAATAGCCTAAGTAAGCAGACTTTTAACCATTTAGAGCCTGCCTGTTTTGCATACCCTGTGAAGATGCACCCAATATCTGCCAGACAGAGATAAAATAAACCCTGTAGTTACAAAGACCCCAAGCCACTGCCCTTCAGAGCACTCTGACCCAAAGACTCCACCTTGCTGCTGAGGAATGCTTTGCTTCCCCTCTCCCCTGGGGGTTCCATTGCCCTCTTCCCCTTCTGGTGGCTCCCTGTGCCACTTGCCTTTGGAGAGTCTCCTGCTGGAGGGGACTGACCCCTCCCCATATTCAGCAACTGTCAATGCACTGGCCCTAGTAAATACTGCCATTTTGTAGTCATATCTTTTTCCTTGATCAGCCTCCAAATCCCTCAAACTCACTAAATGGCAATGATTACTTGAGCTAGTGGTTTAAGCACTTACAAGACTTGGTGAGTCATAGTTGTTGCTAGTATTATTATGGTTTCTCAGTAGAGGACTTAACTCCACTTAGTGAGGGTGGAGAGGATAGACGGCGCCACCACATGGCTTGCTTTCTCTCAAAGGCAGATTAAAAAATGATATGGGGTACCCACTCAGTCCTATCTGATGCTATAGAGTGGCCAGCTTGTTTCTTTGGATTTTATGTGACAACTGTGAGTTATCGCTACTGACCTATTTGCTGTGATCATGCATAGACAAAGGAATGTTCTAAAAGGAGCCATAGCACTATTGAGGAGCCCTGGTGGCACACTGGTTAAACGCTTGGCTGCTAACTGGAAGGTCAGTGGTTTGAACCCACCAGCTGCTCTGTGGCAGAAAGATGTGGCAGTCTGCTTCCATAAAGATTACAGCCTTGGAAACCCTGTGGGGCAGATCTACTCTGTCCTATAGGGTCACTATGAGTTGGAATTGACTCAATGGCACAGTTTTTTGTTTGTTTTGTTTTGTTTGTGTTATCCTTGCTCCATGCACATCTGTCATTAGTGCCTTCAGTGTGTAGACAGCTGCCAGCCCCCAGCTCAGCCAAATACCCAGATCTAGGGGCAAGGTCAGGAAAAGGATAAGACACTTTGGTAGCTCTTCCCCTTTCCTTTCTTCTTTCCTTCCATTCATTCATTTACATGTTTACTGAACACTGCATCTTTGACATCTAGCACTGTGCTAGATACCGGGGATAAAAGGTTGAATAGGACATGATACAGTCAGGTAGGATGAAAGGCATGCTAGCGATGGAGATAGAGTGTTTGGGGGAACACCTACATCACCACTAAGAGTCCCTGGGGGTGCAAACAATTAATGCATTCAGCCACTAACTGAAAGGTTAGAAGTTCGAATCCACCCAGAGGTGCCTCGGAAGAAAGACCTGGCAATCTACTTCCAAAAAATCAGCCATTGAAAACTCCAGGGAGCACAGTTCTACTCTGACACACATGAAGTTGCCATGAGTTGGAATCAACTCTATGCCAACTGGTCATATCACTACTGGCATAGGAGAAAGTCATCCAAAAGGCAGAAAAGACCTGCCTTCTATATTTGAGCACCATCCCTGACACTCAATGCTGGAAGAAAGAAAACCAGCTATGGATGACAAAACACTCTTTCAGCATCTGGGAGTTATGGATATAGAGTTAACAAAACCCTTTCCTCTTCTGTATGAAATTCTGACCTTTAGTTAACTGTTTAGCTATGTTCCCATGGAAACATGATAAAGGTAGACTGTCACCTAAGTAACAATGCTAATGATAACAATGACCCCTGACTGGCAAATTGCTTCTGGATGGGAGAGGTTTGACGACCTATTCAAAATACTTGATAGGGATGCTGTACTTTGCAGTGACTCTTATAACTGGCATGTCTGTCCCTTGCAGGTACACTGGAAGGTATGCCTCTAGAGTTGTTAAAACAGATATTGACTCCTGTGGGTCATGAGGTTTCTAGGCCAGGATGTCCCTACACCCATGTGATAGAAGCCTTTTACCCTTGCACCCGGGGAAAGGGCAAAGAGAATATTTCCTGGACGACTGTGTGCACAGCTGTGAGGACTCCCCCTGGAGAGGAGGGTTTGACATTACCCTGTTGGCAAGCTGTGCTTCCTGCCTGAATTATAAGCTTCTAAGTGACTCTGACAGCCAAGCGTGGCCTATGGGAGTCCTGTGAGTCTGAATGTTTAGGTGGACCTAAGTAGATCCCCTGGTGGGTGTTGCAGGGACAGAGAAGTGATATCCAGGCATCTAAGGGAATGGACTCTTAGCCCATCCCTGCTAGGTGGGCAGTGAGGGAAGGTGGACACCAGAACAGGAGGCCAGGATTGAGTCTGTCCTATGATGTGACTCCTCCCCCTATACAGGCAGGGGAAGAGTTGCATTCGGTTCTAAAATTAAGGCAGAGAAACAAGCGGGTAGAGGCTTTCTGGGACACCCGTGTGCCTCTCCCTACACCATTTAGCTCAAGAGACCCCTGGAAGGCCTTGCTCACCTTCACATGGTAGCCCTCAGTAACCAGGAAGCTCGTGCTGCTGATGTTTCTGTGGAGTTCAGGTTCTTCAGAATGGTGCAGCATGATATAATCAAAGGTGGAGAGATTAATGACCTTTGTGCAGGTACTCTTAGGGGGCTTCACAGTCACTACCAGGATAATGAGGCTAGCCAGTACCATGCCTGCCTCATAGATAGCTAGCCATGGATAGCTGGGAAAAGTGGGGCACAGAGGCAAGATCTGATAATTGTGTGCAATGAGTATACAACAGAGCTAAGATGCAACTCAAAGTGTCCATCGAACAAGCAGGCAACAATCTTTGTGGAGTGTGTGTGATCTGGTCCCCAGGGGTGACTTCAGGTAGGGCAGGATGAAAGCGTCTCTGCAGTGGTCAGCCTGGAAAATGCTGGGCAGACCAAAGTGCTCAGAGGCATGGCTGGATGGCTGGACCATGCCTAGGGCCCTTCTGGTTGAAACAGAATGTGAACCTGGGGTTCCTACCAATCTGCAGCCAAGTACTTTGGATTAATGGAGCCCTGGGTCCCAATTTGTTGTACAGAGTGTGCCTTAGGCAGGTTCTCCCAGACACAGACCATGAGCCAAGGATTTCGGTACAAGTGATTTATTAAGAAAGTGCTCTGAGGAGAAACCAGTGAAGAAGTGGAGGAAGCAAAATAGGTAAAAAGAAACCAAGCAGAGTGTGATCTCTGGGGAAGTCTCGGCCTCAGCCTGATCCCAGGGGAACTCTGGAGCATAATTCCACCTAAGGGTTTGTCCTGCCCGAGGCAAAGGAGCTGGACTTTTGTACTCACATCAGTCAGTCAATGGCTATGGCTATGGACTGCATGGGGGAGAGGAAAGGACGTTCCTGGGCACTTCAGCTCTCTGTTTAAAGGCGAGGAGCTCCAGTGCCCATGGATAATCATCTGGAGACTGCAGCTGTGAGCTGTTATCAGCAAAGCATGCAGAGTGGGACATGGGTACATAAAACTGTACCCAGGGTCAGAGGCCATCTGGATGGGCACCAACAACATCCCCTACAGCCTCCAAAATTACTTCTCATAAAACCCGCTAGTTAAGGGGAGTCAAGTAGAAATAAACGTTACAGTTTCAAATAAACAGCTAAGGCAGTATTTCTAAAAGTATGGATGCTATGTTGTGCAAGATTACACAATAAGAAAATTACCTTTCAATTTATTTCCAATATCTCTGGTTCCATCACAGAGAAAGTCTCAGTTTGGCTCAGGCGTCTTTAACAACTCTCTAAATCTTCTAATACCCCCTTCGTAGAAAAAGAATGTGGGTTACAGCATCACCCAGCTAGAATTTAATAACGTTTTGTTTTCATTTGTGGTCACCTAGCAGCGGCTCAGCTGCTAATCGAAAGGTCGGTGGTTTGAACTTACCAGCCACTCCACTGGAGAAAAAACCTGGCGATCTGCTCCTGTAAAGATTACAGCCTCAGAAACTCTATGGGGCAGTTCTACTCTGTTCTATATGGCCACTATGAGTCGGAATCTACTCGACAGCACATAACAACAACAATGAACTTGTGGCAAGCGATACTGATTTTCAATTTATGGCTGTAATAGAAAGTGTTCTTTTCCTTTACTTTATTGAGGTAAAAAATGTGTGTCAACTTAAAGAAAAACACTAAGTAATTAATCCCAGTGGTATTGTGGATACGGTAAGAAGATGGCCTGTGAATGAGTGACCTTTGGGGACCTTTGAATCAAAGGAACCATAAATTCTGCATGTGAGAGTAGGTAGTGTTGTTGCCAAATAAAGTACAGGACACTCAGTTAAATCTGAATTTCAGATAAACAATGAAAAAAAAATTTAAGTATGTCCCAAAATTGCATGGGACATACTTATTTATACTAAAAATTATTTACTGTTTATCTGAAATTCAGTAGACCTGAAATTTAGTATAATAGTGTCCCACGTAATATTTGGGACATACTTATACTAAAAATTATTCATTGTTTATATGAAATTCAACTTTAACTGGGTATCTTATATTTTCATTTGCTAAATCTGGCCACCCTACAAGTAGAGCCTGTCCAACTCCATGAGAACAGCCTAGACATTAAATTCAACCCTTAATTCTGTGAGTCAGTGCTCAGTGGGTTAAGAATCTTTTTCCTTTCCGATCTAAGGTCCTATATTCAGAGTAAAAAGTAAAACAGCTTATGGAAGGAGAGATGAACTGGGACTTCCTGGCCTGTTCTCCCATCATCTCTGGGGTTATCAGTAGGGTAGACAGTCTCATCCAGCTCTTCTAGGCGCCCTTTCACCCCATCTGGTACCTGTACAAGCCTCGGGCTGCCCCAGGGATAGGAAGATGCGCACACCAAATTCCAAGTTCTGTTCCTTATCTAGTAGTTCCCTCAGGGTCCCGAATTCACAGTGCTCCATGATGATGCAGAATTGAGCAGGATTCTCTGAGGGAAAGGAGCCAGATACTATGAAGAGCTAGCCCCAATCAGAGTCCACCTCTCCCCTTCTCTCTACAGAGATAGACTTAGCTCTGCTGTGAGCCCCATTTCCTACCGCATCCTCCACATCTCACCCAGTTTGTTCTCCAACCTCCTTGATTGGGTCATATATCCCCAGAGTTCCCATTCTTCTGCTTCATGGTATTTGCCATATTGTAATTCTGTATTTGTTCGAGTAGTTATTTGAGGAATGCTTTCCAACTCAACTGTTAACAAAAAGGGCAGGAAATGTGTTTGTTTTGCTCACACTGTACTCACGAGTAGGAGTTTAATAAATATGTGTGGAATGAATGAAAGAATAAATGCATGAATAAATGCCACCTGTATTGCAGGGGCTGTATAGGGGAACTCAGACAAGAAGTCAAGGTCTCAGTTCATGGGTTCATGGGCCCAAAATGCAAGAAAAGACACAAAGCGAGTCAATCACCTCCGCCTTCCCCCCAGAGAACAAACACCACTGAAAGCTTTCCTCTAGATGGGGATCTCATGTTTCATACTCAGGTTGGCCTGAGGCTGTGGAGAAACTTCCAGACTGGATAAGACAGAAGTGGCTCTGTCCTCTCTGAGGGCAAGAGCAGCAAAATGTTGCCAATAGGAGAGGCCAGGCCATGAGAGAAAATGCAGCCACGTTAAAAGATAAAAATGAAAAAGAACCTAACACATGAGGATCTTGGTAAAGGCACAGGTTCATTTAGTGTTTAGATTAGATCTACACTAATGATGACCAAGGGTGGATTTCTCGTTTGGTTTTCATCAGTCAGCTTTATAATGTTTTATAGCAACAAAATGCACCCACCATCCAGGCCAGCATCTGAACAAGAACCCTTTTGGCTCCCAGTGGAATGGCGGGAGGAGATGTGGCCACGTTAGTGCACACCACCCTCAGGCTGATTGCCCAACTTCAACTCTGCTCTCCTGAAAGAAAATGGGAACTGTCATGGATTGAATTGTGTCTCCCAGAAATATGTGTCAACATGGCTAGGCCATGATTCCTAGTATTGTGTGGTTGTCCTCCATTTTGTGATCTGATGTAATTATCCTACGTGTTGTAAATCCTAACCTCTGTGATGTTAATGAGGCAGGATACAATCTACGGGAATAGGTTGTATCTTGAGTCAGTCTCTTTTGAGATATAAAAGAGAGAAGCAGGCAGAGAGGAGAGGGACCTCATTACCACCAAGCAAGAAGAGCCAGGAGTGGAGTACATATTTTGGACCCGGGGTCCCTGGACTGAGCAGCTCCTGGACCAGGGGAAGATTGATGACAAGGACCTTCCCCCAGAGCCAACAGAGAGAGAAAAACTTCCCCTGGAGCTGGTGCCCTGAATTCGGACTTCTAGCCTCCTAAACTATGAGAATAACTTTCTGCTATTAAAGCCATCCACTTGTGGCATTTCTGTTATAGCAGCACTAGATAACTAAGACAAGAACTTACATCTTGAATGCAAAAAAATTAATGACGAAAATAATAACACTGCGTAGATTCCACACTTCCAGCTGTTCTTAAAAAATAGAAAAAAAACCATCACTTTATAACACAGAAGATATATTCCAGGCCACTGAAAGCACGATCGATCCCAGAAGCATCCCTTACCTTTTTCATCAATGCAAATCCCAAATATACGAAGGATGTTGGGAGAATCAAATTTCTTCACGGTTCTGATCTCATTATTGAAAGTTTGCCTCACTGTTCTATGAGGGTGAGAGAGAAAATTAGAATGTCAGAACTGGAAGGTCCCTTAGAGAACTTTGAATGTAGTGACCCTCTATGTACGTGTGGAGGGTGAGGTATTGCCAGCATCTCCTGGGGATGAGAACTGGTGCTGTGCTGATTCCAGCTACGGACAGCAGTGTGTACTCAGAACTACTCAGGCAGCAGAAACGTTAAGACTCACTTAGTTCCTAAGGGTCTGTAAAGATAGCAAATAGGGCTTACTGATCTGTTTTCACTATTTCAAACAGGCTCACAGAATTGTATTTATAATGATATTTTTCATGTATATATATATTTATTGTGGTTAAATATGTATAACATAAAATTTGACATTTTAATGATGTTTAAGTATTCAATTCAGTGACATTAATCACATTCACAATGTTGTACAACCATCACCATTATCTATTTTCAAAAGTTTTTCATCACAGTTATCTCTGAGGTTCACTGTTCAGCCTGGGAGTGGACAGCCCCGTAAAACCAAATGGGACTAACGAGATACAGGAGTCCAGTGACAAGGGCCAGAAGGTAGAAGGGGACAAGGAAGCTGGTGATAGGGAACCCAAAGTTGAGTAAGGATATTGTTGATGTGTTATGAGATTGTTAACCATTGTCATAGGGCAACATGTGTAGTAACTGTTAAATGAGAAACTATTTTGTTCCGTAAGACTTCATTTTAAGTGAGAATAGCAGCACAATTGGAAGAGCGTAGTCAGTGTCACTGAACTGTGCATGTAGAAATTTTTGAAATGGTGTATCTTTGGCTATGTGTATTTTCACCAAAAAAAAAGGTTGAGAAGTTAGAGGGTTAACATGTTGTGGGGTTGTTAACCAGTGTCATAAAACAATATGTGTATTACTGTTTCATGAGAAACTATTTGTTCTGTAAGCCTTCACCTGAGGTATAATAAAAAATAAAAATAAAGATGACACCTTGCATTCTGAAAAAAAAAAAAAAAAGTTTTTCATCACCCCAAACAGAAACCCAGTACCTCTTAAGCAATAGCTCCCCATTTCCCCCTTCCCCCAGCCCCTGGTAACCACTAATAAACTTTGGTCTCTATGCATTTCCTATTCTAGATATTTCATAGAAGTGGTATCATACAATAGTTGTCATTTTGCATGACTTACTTCACTCAGCATAATGTTTTCAAGGTTCATCCATGTCATATCATGTATCAGAACTTCTCTTTATGGCTGAACAATATTCCATTGTATGTATGTACCACATTTTCTTTATTCATCTGTTGATGGACTTGGGTTGTTTACTTTTTTTTTTTTTTTTTAACTATTGTGAATAATGCTGCAATGAACACTGGTGTACGAATATTTGTCTGAGTCCCTGCTTTCAAGTCTTTTGGGTATATACCTAGGAGTGGAATTGCTAGGTCCTATTGTAATTCTGGAGCCCTGGCAGTGCAGTAGTTAAGAGCTTGGCTGCTAACCAAAAGGTTGGCAGTTCAAATCCACCAGCCACTCCTTGGAAATTCTATGGGGCAGTTCTACTCTGTCCCATAGGGTTGCTATGAGTAGGAATCTACTCGATGGCAATGGGTTTGGTTATGATAATTCTATGTCTAACTTTGAGGAACCACAAACTGTTTTCCACAGTGACTGCACCATTTTATTCCTCCACCAGCAATGATGAGGATCCTAATTTCTCCACATGCTCTCAAACATCTGTTATTTTCTATTTTTTTGATAATAGCTATCCTAGTGGGTGTGAAGAATTGTATTTTTATGGCTGATAAAGCTTTACTAGAAAAACTAAAATGTCAAGTTTTTGTTTTCATTTTATGCTGTAATATTTGGCAGATGCTCCACTAGGCTGTTTTGTGTGTTTTTGATTAACAAGAATAAGGAAACTAAATATTACTTATTAGGTAAAATTTTATAAACAAAACCTCTTCTAAAATATGGGCCCTCAGAGGTGTGGGCAGATGAATCATTAACAGGGACCATGGGAACCACCTCCCCAATCCAGCCTGCTCATTCTCTCAGAGCCTGAGGCTCAAAGAGAAAACGGGCTTGCCCAAGGACTGTGAGAGAATCAGGGGCAGGTCCAAAGCCCAGCCCAGTCTCCTGACTTCTGCTCCCTGTCTGCTCCTTGACATGCTTCCTAGCTCTTGGGGAGATGGTAAGAGGAGTTTCTTAGCAAACATCAGAAGGGGGTAAAAGATCAAGTCCTGCTCCTCTGACCCTTTCCCTCTTCCCCAGAGATCCTGAAGCATACATCTGCCCAGTCAGGGGGGCTGTTCACTTCTTCCCTTGGCTGCTTCTATGTGTCAAAACGGACAACCCAAGCCTTTCACTATGGGAAACAATCTGAGGAAATGGAGGCCAGTTAATTCAGGAAGAAGCCCATGAACTATCTGCTAGTAACTGAGTGTAGTTTAGGAAAGACACACCTAGTGCCTGGCAGTTGACTTCCTCTTCCTCCCCAGCATCAATCCTACAAGGTGGTGGTGATAGCAGAGATGGGCTTGAAACAGTACAAAGGATAGGATATAGGTTCCCACCAAGATGCAACTAGAATGGGCTGCTGGCTGCCTCCTCCCAAATCAACCCTAGAGAAATTACTGAAATAGAGGAAAACAGGATTCAGAAACTAACCATAACAAAGCCACATATATTCTTGAACTATTAAATATATATAGAACTCCACACCTAACAATAAAAGAATGCATATTGTTTTTGAGCATATATGGAACATTTATAAAAACAGACCACGTATTAAGTCAGAGAGAAAACCTCAATAAATTCCAAAGTATCAGTATCATTAGGACTATTTTCTAATGTTAATGCAATAAAATTGGTAATTAATAACAAAGGGATGGCCTAAAAATCCTGTATGCTTGGTAACTAAATAAATAACCACTAAATAATCTCTGGATTGAAAATATAATTGTAAGAGAAACTAAGAAATACTTAGAATTGAATGATAAAAACACTAAATGTCAAAATATATTGCGGACGACTAAGGAAGCACTTAGATGGAAATTTCTAGTTTAAATATATTTGTGAGGAAATAAGAAATGTTAAATATAAACTAAGAATTCAGAAACAAAATGTAGAAAATAATAAAGAAAACAGAATAAATAAAGTAGATAACAACAACTTCAGATATTTGACAAGAATAGCAAAACCAAAAGCTGGCACTTTGAAAATATTTATAAGATAGACTGCTGGCAAGACTGATTAAAAGAAAAAGGTATAAGTCATAAACCAACAGAATACAATCTAGAAAAGAAACAACTACATACTCAACAGAGATGAAAAATAAGAAAACTATGGTGAACAATGTACTAATATATTGAAAACCTAGATAAACTTCTAGAATATTTAAAATGCCAAAACTTCTGCAAGAAGAGATAGAAAAATTTCTTTCTGCTGTTGATTTCTAATTTAATTCCACTGTGGTTAGGGAACATACCTTGTAAGATTTCAACCCTTTTAAATAGAGGCTTGTTTTATGGCCTATCAGATGGTCCATGGTCTGTCCTAGAGAATGCTCCAGGTGCGCCTGAGAATAATGTATACTCTGCTGTTGTTGGCTAGAGTGTGCTATAATGTGTTAGGTCTAGTTGCTTTATAGTGTTAAGTTTTTTAGCTGCTGATCTTCTAGCTAGTTGTTCTATCCATTACTGAAAGCGGGGTCACTGAAGTCATCAATTATTGTTGAAATGTGATCTCTCTCTTCATTTCTGACAACTTTTGCTTTATGTATTTACAAACATGTTTATAACTGTTATGTTTCCCTGATGAATTGACCCTTATATCATAATAAAATGCCCCATGTATCTCTAGTAGCAGTTTTTGACTTAAAGTTTATTTTATTATTTCAGCTCTCCTGTGGTTGCTGTTTGCATGGTATATCTTTTTCCACTCTTAATTTCAATCTAGTACTATCTGTGAATCTAGTGTATCACTTGTAGATAGTATGTATTTGGATCTTATTTTTTTATCCAGTGTGATGATATCTGCCTTTTGATTGAAATATTTAATATACTCACATTTAATGTAATTATTGATATGGTTGGGTTTACATCTGCCACTTTTCTTTTTGTTTTCCATACTTATCATAAATACTTTATTCTTCTATTCCTCCTTTACCAAAAAACCAAACCAGTTGCTGTTAAGTTGATTTTAACTCATGGTGACCTGATGTGTGTTACAGTAGAACTCTGCTCCATAGGGTTTTCATTGGTTGATCTTTCAGCAGTAGATCATCAGGTCTTTTAACTGAGGTGCCTCTGGGTAGATTTGAATCACCAACTTTTCAGATAATAGCCGAGCACTTAACTGTTTGTGCCACCCAAGGACTCCATTCCTTCTTTACCACTGTCTTTTGAGCGCTAATAAACAAGTGTAGCAAGGTTATAGGATACAAGATCAATATAAAAAAATCAGTTACATTTCTATACATTAGAAATGAAAAATCTGAAAATGAAATTAAGAAAAACAATTCCATTTACAATAGTATACAAAGAATAAAATACCTAGAAAATTTGACAAAACAAGCACAAGACTTGTACACTGGAAACTACAAAACATTATTAAAATAAAGAAGAGATAAATAAATGGAGAGACATCCCATGTTCATAGATTGGAGATGACAATTCATATCTACTCCAAACCAAAACCAAACCCATTGCCACCAAGTCAATTCCAACTCACGGCAACCCTATACAATAGGGTAGAACTGCCCCATAGATTTCCAAGGCTGTAAATCTTTTTGGAAGTAGACTGCCACATCCTTCTCCCTTGGAGTGGCTGGTGGGTTCAAACCACCAACCTTTTGGTTAGTGGTTCGCTTAACCACTGCACCACCAGGGCTCTGTTCATACCTACTAGAATGACTTTAATCAAAAAGTCAGACAATAGTAAGTGTTATCTAGGTATCTACATGAAATGAAAACACATATCCACACACAAACCTGTACATGAATATTCATAGTAGCCAAAAAGATGAAATAACCCAAATTTCTATCAATTAATGAATAGATAAACAGAATATGGTATATCCATAAAATGGAACATTATTCAGCCATAAAAAGGAATGAAGTACTGATGCGTGCTACAACATGGATGAACCCTGAAAACATTATTCTAAGTGAAAGCCAGCCACAAAAGGGCAAATATTGTATGAATCTGTTTATATGAGATATCCAGACTAGGCAAATCTATAGAAACAGAAAATAAGTGAGTAATTACCTAGAGCTGGGAGTGTAGGGGTAGAGCTAATAGGGAATAACCGCTAATAAGATGAGGTTTACTTTAGGGAGGTTAAAAATGTTCTAAAATTAGATTATGGAGATGGTTGCACGACTCTGTAAAAATATTAAAAAATCACTGAATTGTACAATTTAAATGGGTAAATTTTATGGTATGTAAATTATATCTCAATAAAGTTGTTAGAAATACAATCTCAATAAAATTTCAATATGTATTTTGAGGAATGTGATAGCACTTTCAGTAATATTTATTTAGCTAAGTTAACCTGAAAAAGAAGAGTAGAGAGAAGGAAGTTGTGTCTTACCGGATATTGAGACTTCCTACAAAGTCATAGTAATAAACACAAAGTGGTACTCGTGCAAAGACAGACAAATCAACCAATGGAACAGATTAGAGAGGTCACAGCCAGATCTAAATACCTATGCAGAGTTAATATACAATAAATGTGTCACCACAAATAAATGGGAAAAGAATGGATGATTTAATAGATGGTATAAAGAAAATTGACTTACTATGTGAATAAAAATAAATCTATTGTGTTGTTGTTGTTGTTAGGTGCCTTTGAGTCGGTTCTAACTCATAGCGACCCTACGTACAACACACCAAAACACTGCCTGGTCCTGCACCATCCTCACAATCATTGCTGTGTTTGAGCCAGTTGTTGCAGCCACTGTATCTATCCATCTCGAGGGTCTTCCTCTTTTTTCCTGACCCTCCACCTTACCAGGCATGATGTCCTTCTCCAGGGAGTGGTCCTTCGTAATAACATGTCCACAGTATGTAAGATGAAGTCTTGTGATCCTTGCTTCTAAGGAGCATTCTGGCTGTACTTCTTCCAAGACAGATTTGTTTGTTCTTCTGGAAGGTCATGGTATATTCAACATTCTTTGCCAACACCATGATTCAAAGGCATCCATTCTTCTTCAGTCTTCTTTATTCATTGTCCAACTTTCACATGCATTATGAGGCGACTGAAAATACCATGGCTTTCGTCAGGTGCACCTTAGTCCTCAATGTGACATCTTTGCTTTTGAACATTTTAAAGAGGTCTTTTGCAGCACATTTGCCCAGTGCAATACATCATTTGATTTCTTGACTGCTGCTTCCATGGGCGTTGATTGTGGATCCAAGTAAAATGAAACACTTGACAACTTCTTTTCTCCATGTATCATGATGTTGCTTATTGGTTCAGCTGTGAGGATTTTTGTTTTCTTTATGTCTTAGGCTGGGTTCTCTAGAGAAGCAAAACCCATAAAGCATATAAATATAGCGAGATTTATATCAAGGAAATGGCTCACATGATTGCAGAGGCTGGAATGCCCAAGTCTGTGGATCAGGATAGAGGCTTCTCTCGATTCACATAGCTTCAGTGGCTGGCAAACCCACGATCGGCAAGTCGGAGAGCAGGGCTCTTGCTCACAGGCTGTGAAGATCGATGAATCCCAAGATCAGCAGATAAGCTGATAGCTCAAGTCCCAAGAACTGGAGGTCAAATGAACAGGAGGCAGCTGCAGGATCCAGAGTGAGCAAAAAAGCCAGAATGTCTGCTTACATTCAGATGCAGGTCCCACCCCCAAGGAAACTCTCTTTCAACTGATTGGCTACTCATAGCAGATTCCATCATGGGAGTGATCACATATAAACACTGAGAATCTTGGCCCAGCCAAGCTGACACACAATCTTAACCATCACACTTTATGTTGATGTATAATCCATACTGTAGGATGTAGTCTTTGATCTTCATCAGAAAATGATTCAAGTCCTCTTCACTTTCAGCAAGCAAGGTTTGTGTCATCTGCATATCATAGGTTGTTAATGAGTCTTCCTCCAATCCTGATGCTCCGTTTTTCTTCATATAGTCCAGTTTCTTGGATTATTTACTCAGCATACAGATTGAATAAGTATGGTGAAAGGATACAACTCTGACACACATCTTTCTTGATTTTAAACCATATAGGGTCCCCTCATTCTGTTTGAAGGACTGCCTCTTGTTCTATGTACAGGTTTCTCATGAGCACAATTTAGCGTTCTGGAATTCTCATTCTTTGCAATGTTACCCATAATTTGTTATGATCCACACAGTCAAATGCCTTTGCATAGTCAATAAGACACAGGTAAACATCTTTCTGGTATTCTCTCCTTTCAGCCAAGATCCATCTGACATCAGCAATGATATCCTTCATTCCATGTCCTCTTCTGAATCTGGCTTGAACTTCTGGCAGTTCCCTATTGATGTGCCGCTGCAATCGTTTAATTACTTTCAGCAAAATTTCAATGTTATGGCCCCCAAGACACCCTTTTAGCTCAGTGGTGAAGTTATCTCCAAGGGAGATATCTCCTGGGAGTGGACAGCCCCGTAAAACCAAGTGGGACTAATGAGATACAGTAATCCAGTGACAAGGGCCAGAAGGCAGAAGGGGACAAGGAAGCTGGTGATAGGGAACCCAAGGTTGAGTAAGGATATTGTTGATGTGTTGTGAGATTGTTAACCATTGTCATAGGGCAACATGTGTAGTAACTGTTAAATGAGAAACTATTTTGTTCTGTAAGCCTTCATCTTAAGTGAGAATAGCAGCACAATTGGAAGAGCGTAGTCAATGTCACTGAACTGTGCATGTAGAAATTTTTGAAATGGTGTATCTTTGGCTATGTGTATTTTCACCAAAAAAAAAAGGTTGAGAAGTTAGAAGGTTGATATGTTGTGGGGTTGTTAACCAATGTCATAAAACAATATGTGTATTACTGTTTCATGAGAAACTATTTGTTCTGTAAGCCTTCACCTGAAGTACAATAAAAAAAAAAAGAAAAAAGAATAAAAAATTTCAACTGTTTGTGATATTAATGACATTGTTCAATAATCTCCACATTCTGTTGGGTCACCTTTCTTTGGAATGAGCACAGATATGGAACTCTTCCAGTCAGATGGCCAGGGAGCTGTCTTCCAAATTTCTTGGCATAGACGAGTGAGCGCTTCCATCATCACATCCGTTTGTTGAAACATCTCAATTGATACTTCATCAATTCCCGAAGCCTTGTTTTTCACCAGTGTCTTCAGTGCAGCTTGGACTTCTTCAGTACCATTGCTTCCTCCTGACATGGCTGAACATCAACCAGTTCTTTTTGGTGGCTCTGTATATTTCTTCCATCTTTTTCTCATGCTTCCTGCATCGGTCAGTATTTTGCTCATAGAATCCTTCAATATTGCAACTCGAGGCTTGAATTTTTTCTTCAGTTCTTTTAGCTTGAGAAATGCCAAGCATGTTCTTCCCTTCTGGTTTTCTAACTCCAAGCCTTTGCACATTTCATTATAATACTTTACTTTGTCTTCTCAAGCCATCCTTTAAAATCTTCTGTTCAGCTCTTTTACTTTATCATTTCTTTCATTTGCTTTAGCTACTCTGTGTTCAAGAACAAGTTTCAGAGTCTCTTCTGACATCTATTTTGGTCTTTTCTTTCTTTCCTGTCTTTTTAATGACCTTTTGCTTTATTCATGTTTGATGTCCCTGATGTTATTCCACAGTTCATCTGGTCTTCTGTCATTAGTGTTCAATGCGTCAAATCTATTCTTGAGATAGTCTCTAAATTCTGGTGGGATATACTCACGGTCGTATTTTGGCTCTCATGGTTGTGTTTTACTTTTCTTCCACTTCCACTTGAACTTGCACACGAGTAATTGATGGTCTGGTCTGCAATCAGCCCCTGGCCTTGTTCTGACTGATGATATTGAGCTTCTCCATCAACTAGATCCTACATAATCTCACATACAAAGGTGGAATCCAGGTGGACTAAAGCCTGAATATGAAAGATAAAACTATAAAGTTAATAGAAAAAATTATAGAATACTTTCAAGATCTAGGGGTAGAGTAGGGCTTTTAAAACAATCTGAAGAGCACAAATAATAAGGCAAAAGTTTGGTGGACTTGATTATATATAAAAATTAATGATGTCTGATCGGTGATGGGCAAAGTTAAAATATATGTAATATGATGAGAGAAGACCTTTGCAATGTTTAAAACTGACAAGTGATTAATTTCCACAATAAACAAGAGTCTTCTACAAATCAACAAGACAAAAACAGCATCCATGACAGAAAAAAAATGCAGAGGATATGAACAGTTTATAGAAGAGGAAATCCAAATAGCTAACAAACATATGAATAAATTCTTAAATGTATTAGTAAACAGAGAAATGCAAATTAAAAGAACAATAAGATATCACCTTATAAGTACAAGTATGAAACAAATTAGAAAGCTGGATAATACCAAGGATTGGTGGAGATGTGTGAAGATAGCAGCTCTCATGCATTACAGGTAGGAGTGTAAGTGTACTTCTGAAGAGTCATGTGGCAGTACTCACTTAAATTTAATATATGCAGACTGTATGGCCCATCAACTCCTCTACTGGGGATATAGCCCAAAGAAATTCTTATATGGATTAGTAAAGGAATACTTATGCTGGCTTTATTTTTGGTGGCAGAAAATTGGAAGCAGGCTGGGTGCATCACCGGAAAAATAGGTGAAATGTGGATCTACACCATGGACAGCAATTAGAAAGAAATGATTACATGTACAGTAGCATCATGGAACATGATGCTGAGGGAAAAAAGTAAGTAGGCATCAGGTGGCAGTGAGTTTCTATTAAGGAGGAAGTAACAATTTGGAAAAGGAGGATGAGAATGGTTGCACAACTTGAAGAATGTAATCAATGTTACTGAACTGTACATGTAGAAATCGTTGAGATGGCGTAGGTTTTGTTACATGTATTTTCACCACAATAAAATTTTTAAAATGGGAAAAAATGAAAAATAGGCATCAGATATATAACACAGTACCATGTATGAAAATTAAAAATGTATGCACACACAACATGCATTTTGCAAGAACACATACAAATAAAATGATCCGTTAAACACACTAGAATTATTGTTTATGGAGGGGATAGGGATCAAAAAACAGGCATAAAGGGAATAAATTTTAAAAATACATAAATAGATGAATAAAAGAGAGAACTCTCTGGAACTGAGGTTGGAAGACACACATTTAAGTCTGGACTCTTTTCCTTACTAGCAGAGGGCAAGCCATTTAACCCTTCAGGGCCTGAGTTCCCCATCTGAAAATGGAGACAGTGACACCTCCGTCCTTGGGGGGTTATAGGAAGCAAGTGAAATGATGCATATGAGAGGACTATCCAAAACAACTTACCCAATACCTGTGGCCTGGGGATTGCTGAACACTTTTATGGTCACTGGACATTTGTGGTATTCTCCTTTATACAGTGTGCTGTCTTTGTTTTTCCTTAGCTGGATCCATGGGGACCCTGAAATCTGCTCCTTCTCCATCTCTTTGATCTGCTCTTGTAGGAGCTTATTCATGGGTTTCTTCAAGTCTAACCTCAGCCCCAGGAGAGAAGGAAATAAAGGGTCAATGAGACGAGGGAAGAGGCACTTTATCGACATGTGAGCAGGGCATTCTACACCACAACTCAAAGCTGGCTCCAGCTGACTGGGGGAGAGGTTCCAGAGCCTTTGCGTGACCAGTAGAAACACAGCTATAGGGTTAACAAAAATGTGTTATGAACTTTTCTTTTCCTCCTCTTCAAATCCTGCCTATCTCTCTACCCTTAACCTCCATCCCCACCTATCTCTCATTTTGGAGTTCTCCCTACTCCTACTCCTGGCTAGCCATAATAAACACATGCAAAAACCTTTCAGCTACCCAGCGCAGAACATGGACGAGAGGAGGGCTGGGGGAGACTGGAGTTTCTAGTAAACAGATGACTTCTAGTTTGGGTACAGTCAGAAGCAGCAGTGCATATGATTAACTTACATTGCCTCAAGGTTTCAATGATTTTCATGTTGCTTTCCAACTACCTCAGTAGAAGGTCTATATTTTCCTTTTCTGCAGGAAAAAGAGCAGCAAATACTCAAAAATAGAAATGCAAATTAAAACCACACTGAGATACCGTTTTTACCTACTGTATCCATCGCAGCAGGAATTACTACTGCTTGCCAGTACCCACCACTCTACTTCTAAGCATACAGGAAATACCTTGAAACATTTGACCACATGCCTTGCTTTTTTTTTTTTTTTTAAATTAAACCATAGCATAATCTAACCTATCCTGATTTATATGCTCAGAAATATTTTAAAAATTGATAACACTCTATCTTAGGACAACCAACCAGTTTGTCCAGGACTGAGGGATTCCTGGGATGTGGGACCTTCATTTCTAAAACCAGGAAAGTCTCTAATGGAAAAAAGTATTGGAGAAACAAACTATCTCATACATTGCTGGTAGGGGTGACATTTGTACAACCTCTGTGGAGGGTAATCAGACAACCTCTATCAAAATTTAAAATGTCCATATTCTTTGACCTAACACTTAGATCCACTAATTCCACTTCTAGAAATTTTCCTGGAGGGGCGGGCCCAAGATGGCAGAGTAGTCAGACGGCTTCCTATATCCCTCTTACAACAAAGACATGGAAAAACAAGTGATTTGATTGTATATGAATATCTAGGAGCCCTGAACAAGGCAAAGTTGAAGAATCGGACTGACTGGCAGGGGGAGAGGGAGACAGTTCTGAAGAAGGGAGAAGTGCCAGACCAGACTTGGCTCCAGCTCTTCAGCCCCGACTGGCTCCAAGGTATGCAGTGAAGCAGGCAATCGGCTGTGCACATGCGATCAGGAGGCAGTTTCCATATCAAGAGAGATCCAGCAGCAGAGATTCTGCGTGGACATTCCGAACCAGTGAAAAGCAGCTCCCAAGTGGCTAAAGATAAGTACATGCATGCGGCCTTTCTTGGGGATTTAAAGAAAAAAAAAAGCCCATTTGGGAAAAACCTCTCTCTTTTACCTCCTCCCTCCCCACTCTGCACCTGTCCAGTCTTCCGAAGTGAGTCCCCTGGGCCGGAAGTAGATGCCAAAAGGCGCCCTGACCCATTCTCCTGGCCTTGGAGAGGGAACAAATAAGCTACTGGCTTCCCTAAGCCAGGAACTCAGGGTAGGCACAGCTCCTTTGCCAGGCACAGGCACAAGGGGTCCGTAGACTTTGAGTGCCTTAAACCCTTGTATAGACTTGTGGGGACCCATCACAACAGCATTAGCCCTCACTACCACAGTGCAACAATGTAAACATCTGAAGTCTAACTTCAACTGTTTCAGCTGTGAAGTGGCAGATTTGTGACCCTCGACACAGCCCTGCCCTTTGAGCAGGCAGCTTTACCAATCCGCTTGAGGACTGGTGGCTCCACCTAAGCCACCTAGTCACCTGCTACAGGGGTCCAAGAATAAGCAGTGCCCTCGAGTCTTTACAGCCAATGGAGTAGGGTGCTCATAGTCCGGCTGCAAAACTCACCTACCTACTCGCCCTAGGGAATAGGGACACACTTTCCTTTCAGACTCTCAGGGACAGCCATCGGCCCCCTGCCTGGCTCAGCACGTGACCCCCTATTGCAGCCAGATACCTGTGTCTACACCAATGCCTCTCTAAGACTGTAGGTGAGAGCCTGCACCACACACTTGGTGACCGACTGCCTGGACACCTAAACTGAACCCGTATAGGAAAATTTAATAGACTCCTGTGTGCACAGACATAGTTACAGAACTAACTACCTGGTGACAGGACATTAGAGCTTCAAAGGTGCCAATAATCAAACTAGTGCACAAGAGCAGCCTATTGGGGCATATCAAAACAAAACAAAACAAGAAGCTAGGACTCACTAAACAAATATAAAATAAAATTATAATAACTTATTGATGGCTTGGAGACAACGGTCAATATCAAATCACATAAACAGGCAGTTCATGACGGCTTCAGCAAGCTCCCAAAATAAAGAATCAATAAATCCTCTGGAGGAAGAGAATTTCTTGGAATTACCGGACACAGAATACAAAAGATTAATATACAGAACTCTTCTGGAAATTAAAAGGAAATTCTCCATAATGCAGAAACAGCCAAAGAACACACAGACAAAGTAGTAGTGGAACTTAAAAAAGTTATTCAAGAACATAATGACAAATTTAATAGGCTGCAAGAATCCATAGAGAGACAGCAGTCAGAAATCCAGAAGATTAACAATAAAATTTCAGAATTAGACAACTCAATAGAAAGTCATAGGAGCAGAACTGAGGCAGTAGACGTTAGAATTAGTGACACTGAAGCTAACGCACTAGACACCAACTTATTTGAGGAAAAATCAGATAAAAGAATTAAAAAGAATGAAGAAACTCTAAGAGTTATGTGGAACTTTATCAAGAGAAATAACCTATGAGTGATTGGAGTACCCGAACGGAGGGGATAACAGAAAATACAGAGAAAATTGTTGAAGATTTGTTGACAGAAAACTTCTCTGATATCATGAAAGATGAGAAGATAACCATCCAAGATGCTCATCGAACCCCACATAAGCTAGGTCCCAAAAGGAAGTCACCAAGACATACTATAATCAAACTTACCAAAACCAAAGATAAAGAGAGAATTTTAAGAGCGGCTAGGGATAAAAGGAATTTTCCTGAAGCTATCCTGAAACAGATACAAATAGGCTCAATGCAGCACTATTTACAATAGTGAAAAATTGGACACGACTTAAATGTCCACTGACAGGGAGTTGCTTAAATCTGGTTCATGTATACTCTTGAACTGTACTAGACAACTCTGTGAATATTCGTACAGAACAATATTCAAGATGACTTCATGAGAAAAGCAAGAAGCAGAACACTGTAGTCAGCACACTTACGATTGTGTAACCAGCAGCAACAAAATACATATACTTAAATCTCTGGAAGGCTATACAAGACGCTGGTAGGACAGATTGTGTTTGGAGAGGGGAACGGGGCCCTTGAGGTCAAGGTCAAGAGGGAGATTTACTTCTCACTCTGTGCCCTTTTTGTAACTTTTGAATATTGTACTATGTGATTTTGTTACCTAATAAAAAATGTTTAAAAAATTTTAAAAGCAAGAACAGGAAGTTAACCCTGTGTCCCAGGCTGATGACGTGAATGTGCCTCCCACCCCCATCAGGAAGTGGACCAATGAGCACTGACAATTACGAGGCTGGGGGCCAATCCTGCCCTTCAGCTTGAAGGAATCAGCTTCTAGAATTCCAGGTATTGTGTCAAAGAGAGAATGCAGAGGCAAAGGAAACTCATCAGTACCCTCTTTCTTCCCTGGCTTGCCCAAATTTCAGCAGCCCCCACCATATCTGGGCCATGGATTTTAGGAGTTCTTGGCCACATGTATAACCCCGTTGCTGCTGAGTCGATTCTAACTCTTGGCAACCCCATGTGTTATAGATTAGAAGTGCTCCCTGGGGTTTTCTTGGCTGTAATCCTTACAGAAGCAGATCACCAGGCCTTTCTCTGCGGCACTGCTGGGTAGTTTCAAACCGCCAACCTTTGTTTTAGGTTAGTGGACAAGAGCCCTGGTAGCACAACAGTTAAATGTTCAGCTGCTAACCGAAAGGTTGGCAGCTGGAACCCACTAAGTGACTGACAGTCTGCTCCCATGAAGATTACAGTCTAGAAAACCCTGTGGGGCAGTTCTACTCTGTCACATGGGGTCACTATTAGTCAAAAATTGACACCACAGCACCTAACAACAGTTGAGTGCAAACCATTTGGTCACCCTTCCTCCCCCAAAAACATACTCATGTCTTCCTCTGCATCTCGCTGATCCTCCTTTTGCCAGGTCTGATGGAAGGTCCGTTGATCAACCTGAAGCACCAGCCAGAGCTCCTCCGAGACATCTCTCAGCCTCTTGTTCACTGCACTAAAGAGTATTTTGTCAGTCCCTGCTGTAAGAAACTTTTGGATGTTGGATTTATTGTTGAACTTTTTTATCTGCATCCTTAACTTCCTCCAGGACAGTCTGGAAACTGAGCAGGGCAGCAGTTAGCTGCGTGGACAGGTTCTTCTGTCCTTGGTCCTGGGGCATCTGCAGAGGCTGCAGCAGGCCATGGATGCGTTTCCCCAAGCGCTGGCACTGGTTCCGGCAGTATTTCATCTCTTCACACTGTTGGTAGACAAGCTGGCCTAAGGAGATGATCTGCTTCAATTCATCCATACCTGGAAGAAACTGATGGAATTCGTTTAAGTCCCAGAATCCCCTGCATGTTTAACACTTAGCTAAGCGAGAATCAAGGGTGTCTGTAATTTGAACACCTGAAGAGGTGCCCCCGCCATTCCAAAATCTGTCCATAATAACAGAGTTGTTGCTGGAAGTGTTGGCCCTGCTGAGACTGTATCTCCCAGCCCCCCTTGCAGCTTGATGTGGCCATGTAACTAGTTCTTACCAATGGGATGTGAGTGGAAGTGATACATGCTGCTTTGGATTCAGGCAGGTTTGTTTCCTCTATACTCTTATCCCCTCTGCCACCTGGATGCACAGGATGATGTGGCTGTAGGGATGCCAGAACCCCAAAATAGAAGGATCCTGGGTCCTCGAATTATTGCTTGGAGGAGAGCCACCCATATCTGAAATATCTGCCATGGACTGTTAAGTGAGTGAGGAATAAACTTCTATGGTGTTAAAGCCATTACATTTTGGGGTCTATCTGTTACATCAGTTTAGCCTACATATGCTAACAAATACATCCTGCCAAAGTGCGGGGGTTAACTTCAGAGGCCAGGCAGGTAACTTAAATAAGTGAAATGAGCTGGCCTAGGAACAGTCTTTAAAGCCACAAAGAAATATGTTTCCTCCCATTTTCCTTGAGACATGTGGACCACCTAGTCTTTCATTTCTCCATTTTTGATAGAGGCAAGAGTACAAAAAACAGTTCACTACAGTCCTATAAGAAAAAAGCAGCATATGTGCAATGATAAAGACAACTGACCCATGGTCTCATCATCAGGGTGACCAGAGGGAGGATTGGAAAGCTCACGCCCTGTCTAAAGAAGGCAGGGGCTACCTATTAAGTCATCAACTGTTGCTCTTCAAGGATAAAGGGCCCAGTGATGAAAGATCTTCCAGTTGTTCCAGAGCAGCCAGAAATCTGGATTTTTATGTTAAATTTCTAAATCACTCTTTTAAATATTGCAACCAAGTCAAAAAGTATTTTAAAAACCGTGCAGTCCAACACCATGTGAGCCAAATGAAACATGTTTGCCAAATGAATATTGCCCATGAATACCCAGTTTGCAACACTGGCCAATGACATTCAGGACTGCAGAGAAGTTGGCATCTGTCAATCTCACATTTTCTTCTCTCTCCCCAAGGCCCTGGCATCCTTCCTTCCCTAGTCCTCAACTGATACACCTTTGTTTTGGTTGCCTTTAGAGTTATACTAATTATATAACAGATAATTATACCTGTTAGATAACAGGCATGAAGGCACTCCTAGAAATACTCAAGCATAACAATGATTGTGGAGTGTGGCACAGGACCGGGTAGTGTTTCGTTCTGTTGTACATCGGGTCGCTATGAGTTGGAACTGAATTGACGGCACCTAACAACAATAACAGAAATACTCAGTGGAGCTCAGCTATTCCCAGCTAAAGAGCAGATGCCTTCAGGGACATCTCTTGGGACTCCTGAGAGTAAAGAGCTTTCCACCTTCTCTAGTTCACCTTAGGCAGATGTGGAAGTTTTGTTCAAGAAACCTTGCAGATTTCAGCTTCCTAGCTCCAAGACATAATCTAGATTTTATTACCAGCCTCATCAAAAAGTTATATCTCAGCAATACAAAAAAAAAAACCCAAACCCATTGGCATCAAGGCGATTCTGACTCATAGCAACCCTGTAGGACACAGTAGAACTGTCCCATAGGGTTTCCAAGGAGCGCCTGGTGGACTCGAACTGCCAGCCTTTTGGTTTGGTTAGCAGCTGTATCTCTTAACCACTATGCCATCAGGGTTTCCATCTCAGCAATAACTAGTCAGAAAAACATAATGAGAAAAAGGTCCCACTCATATCAACAAGAAAAACATGTTTAATACTTAGGAGTAAATTTTACGGAAAAAGTGCTGGAGTGACATGAAGCAAACTACACAAAAGAGAGCTTAAAGAAATGTCATATTTCTGACTGGAAATATTAAAAATTATTAACCTGGCAATTCTTTCCAATTGTAAACCCAATTTAATGCAGTTCCAGTAAAACTCCCAGTGGCATATATCTGGGATTGAAACCAAATGATCCTAAGGCTCATTTCAAAGAGAAAATTACTAGCAGGGATAACCAGGACTTTTTAAAAAATAAAAATAAGGGGATGTACCCTGTAAGGTATTAAAATGTATTAAAAACTGCAATAACTAAAATTGTTTTGGGTTTGGTGTCAGAATAGGCAAGTCAAAGCACATGAGATAATTAAGTATATAATAATGATATCGAAGGGATGGAGAGGAATATAAACACACAATTTGACTCAGCAATTTGAACTTTTAGGAACTTATGATATAGAAACATATCTGTGTATGTAGATGTATACCAAGACAGTCTTTGCAGTGCTATTTATAACAGTGTAAAACTGCTAATAACCTTTTAAGAATATGTTCATGTGTTACTTGTAGTATAACAATGAGGGGGAAGTTAACTAGTTTTAAAAGCAAAAAAAAATCTTAAAATGGTAGTAACAGTATAAATCCATAAAGAACTGTAATGCGACTTCCTACACACACACACACACACACACTATATATATATATATATATATATGTATCTCAGATATCCTTTTCCTGATGAGATACTTACATCAAGTTACTCTCCTTGTGCCTGAAGTGGCCCCCAGAAAAGGAGGCGGGCATAAGCCCTTAAGAACTGCAATCACCTGTCTTGGGAATTTCCCCACAACACCTGGAGCTCAGTTTGTCTAGGGCTGCCGGGACCATTCCTCTGAGCCCGTTCCTGAGGCCCCTGCCCCTCCGGGACCCTCGCCCCCACTCCGCGTCTTGCTTTGGCAGAAGCTAGAACCCTCCCAAGCAGCTCGCTCCACCACCCGGGAGCAGGAAGTTAAACCAACTTGGTCCTGAGTTCCAGGAAATCCGCTGTGGATCACCTCCCACCCGGGTCCTCATCCCGGTGCAGGAATCTATGTGCGCCGCGCTAGGGCATCAGATCTGTCCCGCGCCCAGTTTCAGGAAGACTTCTCCTCCCGCCGCCCTCCGACCACTGCGTCTGCTGGGTGGCGAGTCTCTGAACGCGAATTCCCCGGGGAGGTCCCTGGTCCTCCGCGCCATCTTCCCTCGGGGCCCCGTCCTCCTGTTGGCTGTCCGGGCTCGACATGTGGCCGAATGCGATACTGCTGTTCCGTTTCCTCCCGAAGTGGAACCTTCGTCTTCGCAGCTGCCCTGAGTCGGGTCCCTGCACGAGTCGCCCCAGGGGGCCTGCTGGACGGCTGTTTCTGTCCCGCGCGCCCTGCGGAGGCCACAGCCCCATGGGACTGGGAGGCCTGCCACCGACTACTGTGACACGCCTCCTTCTGGCTCCAGATCTCCTACCGGCGACCACCGCCAGGCTCCGACTCCCTGTCCCAGAAGCCCTTTTAGGCAGCCCTAGGCCAAAGGCCCCTTCTTTCCTCCTGGCATTCTCCTCCCGGAGAAGGGGCTGATTAACCACTAAGCACAATACGCCAGGGTTTACATTAAGCAAGGTATACCAAACCAAACCCGTTATCGTTTAGTGGATTCCAACTCATAGCTACCCTATAGGACAAAGTAGAACTGCCCCAGAGGGTTTCCAATGAGCAGCTGGTGGATTCCAACTGCCAGCCTTTTGGTTAGCAGCCGAGTTATTAACCACTATGCCAACATGGCTCCAAGCAAGGTCTTCACAGGTTTGTGTTTGCTTCCTAACCTGTAGTGAACAATTTCACATAGGTTTCACCACCTCTGAGATGTTGTAAAAAACAGGTGAAATCCGTGTGTACCTTGTTTATTGGGTAATCCGTCCCTGCCTCCCGCTTCCCACACCCTCTTCCACCTTCCCCAAACGCACTCAAGGGAGCACTCAACCGGGCCAGGTCCTTTGCTTGCGGCTCGGGGGTGCAGAAAAGAAAAAGGTCTCCTTGTTTTCCGGGACGATCCTAACAGAGTAACACAGAACAGGACACAGTATGGGACGGAATGAACCTCCAGCAAAAACCTACGGGAGCAGGAGAGATGGTGCTTCTCAGTGCTGCAGCTTATGGGGGCGGGGGAGTGAGGGAGGAGACATTTTAACCCTGGGAGTCACTTCCTCTTACACAAGGAGGACCTGCCCAGCTTTCTGTTAGGGTGTGTGTGAGTCATGCTTTATTAAAGTTAAGCGACCATGAAAAATTAAAAAAAAAAAAAAAAACTATTGCTGTTTAGTGGATTCCGAGGTGACCATGGTTTGCCTAAAACTCTTTTTTGCTTACAATGGTTTGAATAAGCTTTCTGTCCCAGATTCCTGAAAGACCCCTAATTAGTACTGTATCTTTTTCTTCCCCTAGTCCCACACATTTATCTCCTGCTCTTTGACTTGGGAATCAGGTCATTCATTGCTTCAACCCTTCAATCAATAAATACCAGCGGCAATTCTTGTTTATCAGTCTCTATGTTAGGCTCTGGGGGCACAAAGAGGAATACGACCCTGCCCTTGAGTTCGTGCCCTTGAGAAACTCACTGTCTAGTGAAGGAACAAGGAAAGAGATGGAGTTTAATTAGAATGACAGAGTTGCTTAGAGATTCTTTCCCCCCTCAGAGATTTTGAAAATCATATGAAGGGGCTCGCTAGAAGTGTAATTTTTTATTTTGTTGTTGTTGAGACTATATACAGCAAAGCATACGCCAATTCAGCCCTTTCTACACGTGCAATTCAGTGACATTGATTACATTCTTCTAGTCGTGCAACCATTGTAACCCTCCTTTTCTGAGTTGTTCCTCCCCCATTGATATAAACTCACTGCCCCCTAAGGTTCCTGTCTAATCTTCTGAGTTGCTATTGTCATTTTGATCCCATATAGATAGTTCTTAAAAAAGCATAATGCTCAAGGCAGACATTTTTTACTAGTTACCCTAAACTGTTGTTTGGTTTTACGAAGACTTCAGGGGATATTTTTGGTTTAAGGTTTAAAGATTATCTCCAGGGCAACAGTTTCAGGGTAGAGGTATGATCTTGAATGAGTCACCTGAACTTTCTGAATCTCAATTGCATCATCTGTAAAGTGGCCATCATAAAAATACTATTTCAGGATCAACACTAGAGACCCTAATACATGGCATTAATAGGATACAAACCATAACCAATAACACACAAACTCCAGAAGATAAGATAGATAACTGGGATCTTCTAAAAATTAAACACCTATGCTCATCAAAAGACTTCACCAAAAGAATAAAAAGAGAACCCGCAGACTGAGAAAAAAATTTTGGACATTACAAATCAGACAAAGGTCTAACCTCTAAAATCTACAAGAAAATCCAATACCTCTACAACAAGACAAATAGTCCAATTAAAAAATTGGCAAAGGAAATGAACAGATACTTCACCAAAGAAGACAGTCAAGCGGCTAACAGAGACATGAGGAAATGCTCGAGATCACTAGCCATCAGAGAAATGCAAATCAAAACCACAATGAGATAGCATCTCACCCCAGCATTACTGGAACGAATCAAAAAAACTGGAAATAATAAATGTTGGAGAGGCTGTGGGGAGATCAGAACTCTTACGCACTGCTGATGGGAATGCAAAATGATACAACCATTTTGGAAAACAATATGGCGCTTCCTTAGAAAGTAGAAATAGAAATACCATACAATCCAGCAATCTCACTCCTAGGAATATATCCTAGAGAAATAAGAGCCATCACATGAATAGACATATGCATACCCATGTTCATTGCAGCATTGTTCACAATAGCAAAAAGATGGAAACAACCTAGATACCAATCAACAGATGAATGGATAAACAAACTATGGTACATACACACAATGGAGTACTATGCAATGATAAAGAACAATGATGAATCTGTGAAGCATCTCATAACATGGATGAATCTGAAGGGCATTATGCTGAGTGAAATAAGTCAAGCACAAAAGGACAAATATTGTATGAGACCACTACTGTAAAAACTCATGAAAAGGTCTACACACAAAAAGAAACAATCTTTGATGGTTACTAGGGGGGCACTAAATAGACAATTGATAAGTGGTAACTTTGGTGAAGGGTAAGACAGTACACAATACTGGGGAAGCCAGCACAACTTGTACAAGGCAAGGTCATGGAAGCTCCATAGACCCATCCAAACTCCCTGAGGGACTGAATTGCTGGGCTGAGGGCCATGGGGAGCATGGTCTCAGGGAACATTTAGCTCAATTGGCGTAACATAGTTTATAAAGAAAATGTTCTACATTCTACCTTGGTGAATAGTGTCTGGGGTCTTAAAAGCCTGTGAGCAGCCATCTAAGATACTGGTCTCACCCCTTCAGGACCAAGGGAGAATGAAGAAAACAAGATACAAGGGAAAGATTAGTCCAAAGGACTAATGGACCACAACTACCATGGCCTCCACCAAACTGAGTCCAGTACAACTGTTACTGCAAAACACAGATCTGAGCCACCTGCTGCAAAAGCCATGACTGAGACAGGGGTCAGGTGAGCAGCAAGGGGGTTTTATCATATACTGATATGCAGGAGACAGAGGGGAATCAGCTCCTCCAAAACACCTGTCTCCTCAAATTGGAGACTGACTGAAGGTTTTATACAGACAGGATTGTAGTTTCTCTTTGCGGTGGTCATGGTTATCACATTCCAGATGAGTTAACCTCTTACTGGCAATCCTTGAGGGTTATCTGGCACCATTAGTCAAGGTTGTCACATCCCAGATGACTTAATCCTCTTACTGGCAATCATTGAGGGTTATCAATTTGTTTTGCCACCCTCCAAGGAGGAACTTTAGATAATTTTAATCTTTTATAGGGACTGGAATAGGAGGAGGGAGAAAGAAGAAGAAATATCATGAGACAAAGCAGGGGCTAGCAATGGTGGCAATCAGTTATTCAGCAATGGTGGTAACTGAGCTTTTGCAGCCTGTTCTGCAACTAGATGGTACCTGGCTACCACCACTGACTGCTCTGACAGGGATCACAACAAAGGGTCCTGGACAGAGCTGGAGAAAAATGTCGAACAAAATTCTAACTCACAAGAAGAAGACCAGACTTACTGGCCTGACAGAGACTAGAGAAACCCCAAGAGTATGGCCCCTGGACACCCTTTTAGCTCAGTAATGAAGTCACTCCTGAGGTTCACCATCCAGCCAAAGATCAGACAGGCCTATAAAACAACACAAGACTAATGGGGCACAACAGCCCAGGGACAAGGACTAGAAGGCAGGAGGGGACAGAAAAGCTGGTAATAGGGAACCCAAGGTCGAGAACAGAGAGTATTGATATGTCGCAGGGTTGTTAACCAATGTCATAAAACAATATGTGTACTAACTGTTTAATGAGAAACTACTTGTTTGTAAACCTTCATCTAAAGTACAATAAAAAAAATACTATTTCACAGAATATTAAATAAAACAATATGTTTTATACCGTAGAGCAAACTAAAGATGACAGGAATTATGAATACAACAAAGAGATGTCTGCGTAGCTGTATCACTCCTTTTCTTGTAAGCATCTGTATTGTTCAGTGCTCTTGGGTTGCAAATAACAGAGATTCAACAAAAACTGACTAAAGCAGGAATAGTTTCCAGCAATACCCAGTTGCTCACATGATGAGGTTGGGAATCAGTCTCTACCCATGGACTTTGCTTTCCTGTCCATGATTGGCTCTGTGCTCAGGCAATATCTTCCCAAGCTATGGCAAGATGGCAGTTAGCGTTATGATCAGAGAATGTGGGTTATGCAATACTCATTTTTTGGAATTTGTAGAGCATCCCATTGTGGCCTAGTACATGGTCCATCTTCATAAATGTTCTTTGTGCACTTTAAAAGAATGTGCATTCTATATTAATGAACAAAAATTTCTTAAATGTCTGTTAGCTCAAATCTGTTGATCGTATTGTTCACATTTTATAATCATTACTAATAATTTTTTTCCCACTTGATTCATCAGTTTCAGAAGGATGTGTTAAAATCTCTCATTATGATTGACTGAGAGGGAGCATGAGAAAACTTTGGAGAGTGATGGCAATGCTCTATATCTTTGCAGTAGCTTAGGTTACACAGTATATGCATTTTTCAAAACTCTGTGAATATACATTTAAGATTTTTGCATTTTATTGTATGTAAAATTTATTTCGAAAGAAAGAAGTGCAATCAGACATTCATCTTTAGTTAATGAAGTCTTAAGGCGAAGGGTGCTGATTCTGCAAATTACTTTGAAATGCATAAAAAGAATATGGATTAATAACTGGCTAGAATGATGGAGAGATGGATAGAAATGTGAAAAAGCAAGTATAGTAAAATGTTATTGTTAAAATTTTGTGGTGAAGGTAGGGCCAAGATGGCATAGTAGTCAGATGTTTCCTGTGGTCCCTCTTACAACAAAGACCTGAAAAACAAGTGAATCGATTATATATGACAATCTAGGAGCCCTGAACATCAAAGGCAAAGTTGAGGAATCGGACTGAGTGGCAGCAGGAGGAAGAGATAGTTCGGAAGCAGCAAGGAGTTTCCAGACCTGACTCGGGAGGAGCCGGCACACTTCAGTTCAGATCCGCTGGTGTGCGGGGTGAGGCAAGCAATGCTGCTCAGGAGGCATTTTCCACATCAGGAAAGACCCAACGGCAGAGAGTCTACTCGGGCATCCATAACCAGTGAAAAGCTGTGCTCAATTGGTAAAAGATAAGTACTAGCCTACTGAGAAGATCAAAAATCACCCTCTTTGGGAAAAACCTCTCTCCCATTTACCTCCCTCCTCCCTGCTCTGGGCCAACTTCAGCAACTGCTGAGTCCCCTGGGCTGGAAGTAGGACCCATCATGTGCCCTGAGCCATTCTCCGGCCTTGGAGAGGGAACAAATTAACAAACGGAAAAATAAGCTGCCAGCTCCCCTAAGCCAGGAACTCAGGGTAGGCACAGCTCCTTTCCCTAGACAGAGGCACAAGGGGTCCATGGATTTTGAATGCCTTTCACCCCTGCATAGAACTGTGTGGGCTCATTTCAACAGCATAGGCCCTCATTACCACAGTACAACAGGGTATATACCTGAAGTCTGACTTAACTGTTTCATCTATATGGCGAAGCAGCAGGTTTGTGACATTTGAAACTGCTCTGCCCATTTAAGCAGGGTCCTCACCTACCCACATCAGGGGTCTGACAACTGGTGGCTCCACCCACACCACCTAGCCACCCAAGACAGGGGTCCAAGAATAAGTGGTGCCCCCTAGTCCTTACAGCCAACAGCACTGGGTGCTTATATTCTGGCTGCAAAACCCACCCACCTACGTGCTGTAGGGAACAGGGACACACTTTCTTCCCAGACACTAAGGGGCAGCCGTCAGCCCTCTGCTTTGTTCAGTGTGTGACCCCCTACAGCAGCCAGATACCTGTGCCTACACCAATCACCCCTGCCTGTCTAGAACTGTAGGTGAGAACCTGCACCACACACTTGGTGACTGACTACCTGGACACCTGAGCTGAATTCATAAAGGAAAAGTAAACAGACTCCTGGGTTCACACACCTAGAAACAGCTCCAACTACCTGGTGACAGGACATTAGAGCTTCAAAGGCGCCAATAATCCAACTAGCTCACATGAGCAGCCTATTTGGGCATATCAAAACAAAACAAAACTAGAAGCTAGGACACAGTAAACAAACATAAAATAAATATAATAACTTATTGATGGCTCAGACAACAGTCAATAACAAATCACATAAAGAGGTAGATCATGATGGCTTCAGCAAACTCCCAAAATAAAGAATCAAGAAATTTCTGGAGGAAGAGAACTTCTTGGAATTACCAGAGGTAGAGTAAAAAGATTAATATACACAACTCTTCAAGGGATCAGGAAGGAGATCATTCAAAATGCAGAATAAGCCAAGGAACTCACAGATAAAGCAATAGAGGACCTTAAGAAGGCTATTCAAGAGCATAATGACAAATTTAATAGGCTGCAAGACTCCCTAGAGAGACAGCAATCAGCAATCCAGAAAATTAACAATAAAATTTCAGAATTACACAACTCAATAGAAAGTCATATGAGCAGAATCGAGGCAATAGAAGTCAGAATTAGTAAGAATGAAGATAAAGCACTTGACACCAAATTATTTGAGGAAAAATCAGATAAAAGAATTTAAAAAAATGAAGAAACTCTAAGAATTATGTGGGACTCTATCAAGAGGAATAACCTATGAGTGACTGGAGTACCAGAATGGGGCAGGGTGGGATAACAGAAAATACAGAGAGAATTGTTGAAGATTTGTTGGCAGAAAACTCCCCTGACATGAAAGATGAAAAGATATCTATCCAAGATGCTCATCAAACCCCACACCAGGTAAATGCCAAGAGAAAGTCACCAAGATATACTACAATCAAACTTGCCAAAACCAAAGAAAAGAGAATTTTAAGAGTGGTTGGGGATAAACTAAATGCCATCTACAAAGGAGAGTCAATAAGACTAAGCTCTGACTACTCAGCAGAAACCATGCGGGCAAGAAGGCAATGAGATGACATATATAAAGCTTTGAAGGAAAAAAAATTGCCAGCCAAGAATTATATACCCAGCAAAATTGTCTCTCAAATATGACGGCAAAATTAGGGCATTTCCAGATGAGCAGAAGTTCAGGGAATTTGCAAAAACCAAACCAAAATTACAAGAAATACTAAAGGGAGTCCTCCAGTTAGAAAATCAGTGGCATCAGATAACAACCCAAGATGAGAACACAGGACAGAGCAACCAGATATTAACGAAGACAGGGAAGTAACAAAAATAAACCAAAGCTAAAACACTGAAAATGCGGAAACAGATGCCAATATGTAAAAGATGACTATATTAAAACAAAAAAGAGGGACTAAAAAATGTAGTCATAGATTTTTCATGTGGAGAGGAAGTCAAGGCAGTATATAGAAATAAAAGACTGGTTTAAACTTAGAAAAATAGAGGTAAATATTAAGGTAACCACAAAGGAAGCTAACAATCCTACATATCAAAATAGAAAAAAGAAAAATATAAAGACTCAGTAAATACAAAATCAACAATGAAAAAGATGAAAAGAAAATACATAAAGAAAAATGACTTAGCACAGAAAATTAAGTGTAACAAAGAAACTGTGAACAACACATAAAAAAAGACATCAAAATGACAGCACTAAACTCATAACTATCGATAATTACGCTGAATGTAAATGGACTAAATGCACCAATAAACAGACAGAAAGTGGCAGATTGGATTAAAAAAACATTATCCGTCTATATGCTGCATACAAGAGACACAACTTAAAGACACAAACAAACTAAAACTCAAAGGATGGAAAAAAGTATATCAAGCAAACAACACTCAAAAAAGAGCATGAGTGGCAATATTAATCTCTGACAAAATAGACTTTAAAGTAAAATCCACCACGAAGGACAAGGAAGGACACTATACAATGATTAAAGGGTCAGTACACCAGGAAGACATAACTATAATAAATATTTATGCACCCAACGACAGGGCTCCAAAATACATAAAATAAACTCTACCAGCATTGAAAAGAGAGATAGACGGCTCCACAATAATAGTAGGAGACTTCAACACACCACCCTTGGTGAAGGACAGAACATCCAGAAAGAAGCTTAGTGAAGACACAGAAGATCTGAATGCCACAATCAACCAATTTGATCTCATGGACATATACTGAACACTCCACCCAACAGCAGCCAAATATACTTTCTTTTCCAACGCCCATGGAACATTCTCCAGAAGAGACCACGTATTAGGCCATAAAGCAAGCCTTAACAGAATCCAAAGCATCTACATATTACAAAGCATCTTTCTGACCATAAAGCCATAAAAGTAGAAATGAACAACAGAAAAAGCAAGGAAAAAAAATCAAACCTGTGGAAACTGAACAACACCTTGCTCTAAAACTACTGGGTTATAGAAGAAATTAAGGATGGAATAAAGAAACTCATAGATTCGAACGAGAATGAAAACACATCCTACCAGAACCTTTCGGACACAGCAAAAGCAGTGCTCAGAGGTCAGTTTATAGCAATAAGTGCACACAGTCAAAAAGAAGAAAGGGCCAAAATCAAAACATTAACCATACAATTTGAATAAGTAGAAAGAGAGTAGCAAAAGAAGCCCTCAGGCACCAGAAGAAAGGAAATAATAACAATTAGAGCAGAATTAAATGAAACAGAGACTAGAAAAGGAATTGGAAGAGTTAACAAGACCAAAAGCTGGTTCTTTGAAAAGATCAACAAAATCCATAAACCATTGGCCAAACTGGCAAAAGAAAAACAGGAGAGGAAGCAATAACCCGTATAAGAAATGAGATGGGTGCTATCACAACAGACCCAACTGAAATTAAAAGAATCATAACAGAATACTATGAAAAATCGTACTCTAACAAATTTGGAAACCTAGAGGAAATGGAAAAATTTCTAGACAGTCACTGCCTACCTAAACTAACAAGAACAGAGGTAGAATAACTAAATAAACCTATAACAAAAGAAGAGATTGAAAAAGTAATTAAAAATCTCCCAACAAAAAAAGCCCTGGCCCGGATGGTTTCACTGAAGAATTCTACCAAACTTTCAGAGAACAGTTAACACCACTGCTACTAAAGGTATTTCAGAGCATAGAAAATGATGGGATACTCTCAAACTCATTCTATGAAGCCAGAATACCAAAACCAGGTAAAGACACCACAAAAAAAGAAAATTACAGACCAATATCTCTCATGGACATTGACATGAAAATCCTCAATAAAATTCTAGCCAATAGAATTCAACAACATATCAAAAAAATAATTCACCATGATCAAGTGGGATTTATACCAGGTATGCAGGAATGGTTTAACATTAGAAAAACAATCAGTGTAATCCATCACATTAATAAAACAAAAGATAAGAACCACATGATCTTATCAATCGATGCAGAAAAGGCATTTGACATTGTCCAACACCCATTCATGATTTAAAAAAAAACTCTCAGCGAAATAGGAATTGAAGGGAAATTCCTCAACATAACTAAGGGCATATATACAAAGGCAACTGCCAACATCACCCTAAATGGAGAGAGTTTGAAAGCATTCCCCTTGAGAATGGGAACTAGACAAGGATGCCTTTTATCACCACTCTTATTCAACATTGTGCTGGAGGTCCTAGCCAGAGCAATTAGGCTAGAAAAAGAAATAAAGGGTATCCAGATTGGTAAGGAAGAAGTAAAAGTATCTCTATTTGCAGACAAAATGATCTTATACACAGAAAACCCCAAAGAATCCACAAGAAAACTACTGGAACTATTAGACGATTTCAGCAAAAAATCAGGATATGAGATAAATATACAAAAATCAGTTGGATTCCTTTACACCAACAAAAAGAACCTCGAAGAGGAAATCACCAAATCAATACCATTTACAATAGCCCCTAAGAAGATAAAATACTTAGGAATAAATCTAACCAGAGACGTAAAAGACCTATACAATGAAAACTACAAGGCACTACTGCAAGAAACCAAAAGAGACCCGCATAAGTTGAAAAACATACCTTGCTCATGGATAGGAAGACTCAATATTGTGAAAATGTCAATTCTGCCCGAAGCAATCTACAGATACAATGCAATCCCGATCCAAATTCCACCAGCATTTTTTAATGAGATGGAGAAACAAATCACCAACTTCATATAGAAAGGGAAGAGGCCCCAGGTAAGTAAAGCATTACTCAAGAAGAAGAACAAAGTGGGAGGCCTCACACTATCTGAGTTGAGAACCTATTATACCGCCACGGTAGTCAAAACAGCCTGGTACTAGTACAACAACAGACACACAGACCAGTGGAACAGAATTGATAATCCAGATGTAAATTCATCCACCTATTAGCAGCTGATATTTGACAAAGGCCTGAAGTCTGTTAACTGGGGAAAAGACAGTCTCTAACAAACGGTGTTGGCATAACTGGATATCCATCTGCAAAAAAACTGAAACAAGACCCGTACATCACACCACGCACAAAAGCTAGCTCAAAGTGGATCAAGACCTAAACGTAAAATCGAAAACGATAAAGGTCATGGAAGTAAAAATAGGGACAACACTAGGAGCCCTAATACATGGCATAAACAGAACACAAACCATAAGAAACTATGTACAAACACCAGAAGAGAAACTAGATAACTGAAGCTCCTAAAAATCAAACACTTATGTTCATCAAAAGACTTCATCAAAAGAGTTAAAATACAACCTACAGACTGGGAAAAATTTTTTGGCTACGACAAATCCCATCAGCATCTAATCTCTAAAATCTACAAGATACTACAAAACCTCAACAACAAAAGGACAAATAACCCTGTTAAGAAATGGGCAAAGGACATCTCACCAAAGAAGACATTCAGGAAGCTAACAGACACATGTGGAAATGCTCACGATCATTAGCCATTAGAGAAATGCAAATCAAAACTACAACAAGATACCTTCTCATCCCCACAAGGCTAGCATTAATCCAAAAAATACAAAATAATAAATATTGGAGAGGTTGTGGAGAATCTGGAACACTTATACACTGCTGATGGGAATGTAAAATGGTACAACCTCTTTGGAAATCGATTTGGCGCTTCCTTAAAAAGCTAGAAATAGCTTCTTCCGGGCAACATGGCACTATAGTCAGAAGCAGCAGGCCATCCCTCTGCAGCAAAGATCAGAAAAACTAAGTCAAACAGAGTCACACGTCAGTCCTGAAACCCTAAGCATCAAATGCAGAGATAAAGAATTCAGCCAAGCACCGAATGGAATAAGAAACTGGCTGTGAACAGACAGCAAGGAGAGATACACGCAGAGGTCCCCTATCAGCTACGGCAGCACGGATCTATCATCTTGGACTCCTATCAGAGATCAGCGAACAGGAGGTACAAGAAAGCAGCTTCACAGAGCTTCCAGCAGGAGACAGAACAACCGGTAACCCACGATATAGACTTTCCCACCCCCCACCCTTCTTCACCCCCACTTAGCCTCCTCTGCTTCCTGCAGCCACAGTCTATTGGCTGGGAAGCACGAGCTTCCTGCCAGTGCCACTTGGATTCCGCCCACCCGCACTGGCCAGCTCCCTGAGTGCCATTTTTTGGCTAATGGTGTTGCTTTTTTCCACTTCTTTAGATTTCTTCCTTACCTCTCACCACCTCCCCCTCCTTTCTCTCAAATTCCTGGCTCCGTGTGCCATCTTTGCTTCTTCATGAAAGGCTGTGAAACACTGCTCGACTGTGAAACTGCTTCCCGGCCCGTGCCGCCATGCTGGTGGGAACCCCAGGGCTTTTTTGTTTGTTTGTTTGTTTGCTCTGATTTGTTCTGTTTTGATTTGTTTGTTTGTTTTCTTGGCTTGGGAGCCCCTTCTAGGCAGGCAGTACAATGCAGCTTGGAAGCTAGTCCCTTACTCTCCGCAGATGCACAGGGACATCCCTGGGGGCATTTCTTTTTTCTCACTTTTTTTTTTTTTTGGTTTGTTTTTGGGTTCTTTTTCTTCCATTTCTTTGTTTAGTTTTCTTCTCTCTCATATTCCCTTTTTGTCTTTCTTCATTTCCAGTTTCTTGGTTTATTCATTTTTTTCTTTTACCCTTTTTCTTTTTTTCCATTTCTCAGTCTCTCATCTCTCCACTCCAATAACAAGCTCCCTTAGAACTTTTTTTTGTTTGTGTGTATGTTTTTGGTTCCTGTTCCTCTCTCCTCTCTCTCATCTTTCCCGTACTCATCTTAACTCCACACATCACAATCTACCCCCTCCTTCTTGCCTGCCTACACCATATGCTGAACATCACACTCCCAAGCAGCACAGGCATGGCCTACTGGAACCTGCCCTGCACTAATTCGCAGTCCGCACTGTCAGCCCTGGTACATGCCACAAAAAACCTATCCCAGCAACTTCCCTTCAGCTGGACCTGCCCTGCTGTACCATACCTGAGTGACTGGCCCTGCCCATTGGAGAAGGAGATGAAAAGTATCGCACCCACAGACGAGCAAGCAACAAAGGATGCACAGCCCGCCTGCTCAGCCATAACCAAATAAAACAAAAAAGCAGAATGAAACAAACAAATCTATAATCAATAAATGAGGAAAATAACCATTGAATGCCCTAAAGACAGCAGACAATAACAAAGCATTTACAAAAATAGGACATCATGGTTCCAGTAGACATCCAAAATAAAATACCAGATGACCTTCCAGTAGAAGAAAAGATACTAAACCTAACTGGTATGGAATTCAAACCTCTAATATTCAGAATTATCCAAGAGTTGAAGCAAAAAACAGACAAAAATGACGAAAAAAATAGACAAATTTCATGGAAAATACAGACAAAAAAATGGAAGAATTCAAGAAAATAATACAGGAACAAAAAGCTAAAATAAATTCACAACTAGAAATCATACAAAAACAACTATTAGAAATCCAAAAGATAAACAACAAGATTTCAGAAATGGACAGTGTCATAGAAGGGCTGAGGAGCAGGTTTGTAATGATGGAAGACAGGATCAGCAAAATTGAAGACAAACTCTTGGATACAACTCTGAGGAAAAATCAGAAAAAAGAACTAAGAAAAATGAAGAAACCTTGAGAATTATGTGGGATACAATCAAAAGCAAAAATCTGCAAGTGATCGGAGTTCCAGAACAGGGGGAGAAAACAGAAAACACAGAGAGGATCATTGAAGAATTGCTGACAGAAAACTTCCCCAATATCATGAAAGATGAAAAGCTGACCATCCAAGAAGCTCAACGAACTCCATATAGGATAGACCCCCAAAAGAAAATCACCCAGGCATATCATAATCACACTCACTAAAACCAAAGACAAAGAATCCTGAGAGCAGCTTGAGAAAAACAAAAAGTCACATACAGAGGAGAAACAATAAGACTAAGCTTGGATTATTCAGTAGAAACCATGCAGGCAAGAAGGCAATGGGACGACATACATAAAACCTTGAAAGAAAAAAATTGCCAGCCAAGAATAATAAATCCTGCAAAACTCTCTTTCAAATATGATGGTGAAATTAGGATATTTCCAGATAAACAGAAATTAAGGGACTATGTAAAAACCAAACCAAACTTACAAGACTTATTAAAGGAAGTCCTTCAGTCTGAGAACAAACAATATCAGACCACAGGCTGAATATAGGACACAGGATTGTACTAGCCAGATACCTACCTAGGAAATGAACTCTTAAGGACTATGCAAAACCAAAAGAATTACAAAAGGGAACCAGAGAGATTAATCTGTAAATGACAACAGCATCAGAACAATAAAAGGGGGAATAAACGGTGTAGGTATAGAACCTCCTAATGGAGAGGAAGTCAAGCGATACCAAGTAATAATAGACTGGTTCAAATTTAGAAAGATAAGGGTAAATTTCAAGGTAACCGCAAAGAAAGTTAACAAACCTACTCATCAAAACAAAGAAAAATATAAAGTCTCAGTAAAAGCAAAAACAAAAGAAATGAAAAAAAATCCACAAACAAAAGGAACTCAGCACAGGAAAGTAAAAGGAACAAAGAAAAAGTCAGCACCACAAAAAAAAAAAAAAAAAAAGCCCTACAAAATGCAATCCCACTCCTAGGAATATATCCTAGAGAAATAAGAGCCATCATACTAATAGACATATGCACACCCATATTCATTGAAGCACTGTTCACAATAGCAAAAAGATGGAAACAACCTAGATGCCCATCAACAGATGAATGGATAAACAAACTATGGTACGTACACATAATGGAGTATTATACAAAGATAAAGAACAATGATGAACCTGTGAAGCATCTCATAACATGGATGAAACTGGAGGACGTTATGCTGAGTGAAATAAGTCAATCACCAAAGGACAAATACTGTATGAGACCTCTACTGTATAACTCATGCAAAAGTTTACACACAAAAAGAAACAATCTTTGTTGGTTATGAGGGATGGGCGGGGTGGGGGGAACTAAATAGATAAGTGGTAACTTTAGTGAAGGGTAAGACAGTACACATTACTGGGGAATCTAGCACTTTGTACAAGGAAAGGTCACGGAAGTGCCATAGACACTTCCAAACTCCCTGAGGGACTGAACTGCTGGGTGGAGGGCTGTGGGGACCATGGTCTTGAGGAACATTTAGCTCAATTGGCATAACCCAGTTTTTAAAGACAATGTTCTACATTCTGCCTTGGTAAGTAGCCTCTGGGGTCTTAAAAGCCTGTGAGCAGCCATCTAATATACTCCACTGGTCTCACGCCTTCGGGAGCAAGGGAGAATGATAAGAATGAGATACAAGGAAAAGATTAATCCAAAGGACTAATGGACCACAGCTACCACAGCCTCCATCAGACTGAGTCCACTACAGCTATATGGTGTCCGGCTATCACCATTGACTGCTCTGACCAGGATCACAATAGAGGGTCCCCGACAGAGCTGGGAAAGGATGTAGAACGGAAAAAAAATAAATAAATAAGCAGATTACTGGCTTGACAGACTGGAAAAACCCCGAGAGCATGGCCCCTGGACACCCTTCTAGCTCAGTGGTAAAGCCCCTCCCGAAGTTCACCGTTCAGCCAGGGATTGGACAGCCTCTTAAAACAAAACAGGACTAATGAGGCACAGCAGTCCAGGGACAAGGACTAGAAGGCAGGAGAGGACAGGAAAGCTGGTGATAGGGAACCCAAGGTTGAGAAGGGACACTGTTGACATGTCATGGGGTTGTTAACCATTGTCATAGGGTAATATGTGTACTAACTGTTTAATGAGAAACTATTTGTTCTGCAAACCTTCATCTAAGGCACCAAAAAAAAAAAAAAATTATCTATGTGAGATCAAACTGACAACAGCAACTCAAAAGGTTTGATGGGAAGCCTAGGGGACAGTGAGTTGAAGATAATGGTGATGGAATAATTTGGAAAAGGATAGTGAGAATAGCAGCACAACTGGAAGAATGTAAGCGATGTCACCGAATTGTACATGTAGAAACTTTCAAAATGGTGTAACTTTGGCTATGTATATTTTTACCAAAAAAAGGTCCTCAAGGTCAAGAAGGGAGAGTGTTGACATGTCGTGGGGTTGTTAACCAATGTCATAAAACAATATGTGTACTGACTGTTATGAATTGAATTATGTCCCCCCAAAAATGTGTGTATCAGTGACAAGGGCCAGAAGGCAGAAGGGGACAAGGAAGCTGGTGATAGGGAACCCAAGGTTGAGTGAGGATATTGTTGATGTGTTGTGAGATTGTTAACCATTGTCATAGGGCAACATGTGTAGTAACTGTTAAATGAGAAACTATTTTGTTCCGTAAGACTTCATTTTAAGTGAGAATAGCAGCACAATTGGAAGAGCGTAGTCAGTGTCACTGAACTGTGCATGTAGAAATTTTTGAAATGGTGTATCTTTGGCTATGTGTATTTTCACCAAAAAAAAAGGTTGAGAAGTTAGAGGGTTAACATGTTGTGGGGTTGTTAACCAGTGTCATAAAACAATATGTGTATTACTGTTTCATGAGAAACTATTTGTTCTGTAAGCCTTCACCTGAGGTATAATAAAAAATAAAAATAAAGATGACACCTTGCATTCTGAAAAAAAAAAAAAAAAGTTTTTCATCACCCCAAACAGAAACCCAGTACCTCTTAAGCAATAGCTCCCCATTTCCCCCTTCCCCCAGCCCCTGGTAACCACTAATAAACTTTGGTCTCTATGCATTTCCTATTCTAGATATTTCATAGAAGTGGTATCATACAATAGTTGTCATTTTGCATGACTTACTTCACTCAGCATAATGTTTTCAAGGTTCATCCATGTCATATCATGTATCAGAACTTCTCTTTATGGCTGAACAATATTCCATTGTATGTATGTACCACATTTTCTTTATTCATCTGTTGATGGACTTGGGTTGTTTACTTTTTTTTTTTTTTTTTTTAACTATTGTGAATAATGCTGCAATGAACACTGGTGTACGAATATTTGTCTGAGTCCCTGCTTTCAAGTCTTTTGGGTATATACCTAGGAGTGGAATTGCTAGGTCCTATTGTAATTCTGGAGCCCTGGCAGTGCAGTAGTTAAGAGCTTGGCTGCTAACCAAAAGGTTGGCAGTTCAAATCCACCAGCCACTCCTTGGAAATTCTATGGGGCAGTTCTACTCTGTCCCATAGGGTTGCTATGAGTAGGAATCTACTCGATGGCAATGGGTTTGGTTATGATAATTCTATGTCTAACTTTGAGGAACCACAAACTGTTTTCCACAGTGACTGCACCATTTTATTCCTCCACCAGCAATGATGAGGATCCTAATTTCTCCACATGCTCTCAAACATCTGTTATTTTCTATTTTTTTGATAATAGCTATCCTAGTGGGTGTGAAGAATTGTATTTTTATGGCTGATAAAGCTTTACTAGAAAAACTAAAATGTCAAGTTTTTGTTTTCATTTTATGCTGTAATATTTGGCAGATGCTCCACTAGGCTGTTTTGTGTGTTTTTGATTAACAAGAATAAGGAAACTAAATATTACTTATTAGGTAAAATTTTATAAACAAAACCTCTTCTAAAATATGGGCCCTCAGAGGTGTGGGCAGATGAATCATTAACAGGGACCATGGGAACCACCTCCCCAATCCAGCCTGCTCATTCTCTCAGAGCCTGAGGCTCAAAGAGAAAACGGGCTTGCCCAAGGACTGTGAGAGAATCAGGGGCAGGTCCAAAGCCCAGCCCAGTCTCCTGACTTCTGCTCCCTGTCTGCTCCTTGACATGCTTCCTAGCTCTTGGGGAGATGGTAAGAGGAGTTTCTTAGCAAACATCAGAAGGGGGTAAAAGATCAAGTCCTGCTCCTCTGACCCTTTCCCTCTTCCCCAGAGATCCTGAAGCATACATCTGCCCAGTCAGGGGGGCTGTTCACTTCTTCCCTTGGCTGCTTCTATGTGTCAAAACGGACAACCCAAGCCTTTCACTATGGGAAACAATCTGAGGAAATGGAGGCCAGTTAATTCAGGAAGAAGCCCATGAACTATCTGCTAGTAACTGAGTGTAGTTTAGGAAAGACACACCTAGTGCCTGGCAGTTGACTTCCTCTTCCTCCCCAGCATCAATCCTACAAGGTGGTGGTGATAGCAGAGATGGGCTTGAAACAGTACAAAGGATAGGATATAGGTTCCCACCAAGATGCAACTAGAATGGGCTGCTGGCTGCCTCCTCCCAAATCAACCCTAGAGAAATTACTGAAATAGAGGAAAACAGGATTCAGAAACTAACCACAACAAAGCCACATATATTCTTGAACTATTAAATATATATAGAACTCCACACCTAACAATAAAAGAATGCATATTGTTTTTGAGCATATATGGAACATTTATAAAAACAGACCACGTATTAAGTCAGAGAGAAAACCTCAATAAATTCCAAAGTATCAGTATCATTAGGACTATTTTCTAATGTTAATGCAATAAAATTGGTAATTAATAACAAAGGGATGGCCTAAAAATCCTGTATGCTTGGTAACTAAATAAATAACCACTAAATAATCTCTGGATTGAAAATATAATTGTAAGAGAAACTAAGAAATACTTAGAATTGAATGATAAAAACACTAAATGTCAAAATATATTGCGGACGACTAAGGAAGCACTTAGATGGAAATTTCTAGTTTAAATATATTTGTGAGGAAATAAGAAATGTTAAATATAAACTAAGAATTCAGAAACAAAATGTAGAAAATAATAAAGAAAACAGAATAAATAAAGTAGATAACAACAACTTCAGATATTTGACAAGAATAGCAAAACCAAAAGCTGGCACTTTGAAAATATTTATAAGATAGACTGCTGGCAAGACTGATTAAAAGAAAAAGGTATAAGTCATAAACCAACAGAATACAATCTAGAAAAGAAATAACTACATACTCAACAGAGATGAAAAATAAGAAAACTATGGTGAACAATGTACTAATATATTGAAAACCTAGATAAACTTCTAGAATATTTAAAATGCCAAAACTTCTGCAAGAAGAGATAGAAAAATTTCTTTCTGCTGTTGATTTCTAATTTAATTCCACTGTGGTTAGGGAACATACCTTGTAAGATTTCAACCCTTTTAAATAGAGGCTTGTTTTATGGCCTATCAGATGGTCCATGGTCTGTCCTAGAGAATGCTCCAGGTGCGCCTGAGAATAATGTATACTCTGCTGTTGTTGGCTAGAGTGTGCTATAATGTGTTAGGTCTAGTTGCTTTATAGTGTTAAGTTTTTTAGCTGCTGATCTTCTAGCTAGTTGTTCTATCCATTACTGAAAGCGGGGTCACTGAAGTCATCAATTATTGTTGAAATGTGATCTCTCTCTTCATTTCTGACAACTTTTGCTTTATGTATTTACAAACATGTTTATAACTGTTATGTTTCCCTGATGAATTGACCCTTATATCATAATAAAATGCCCCATGTATCTCTAGTAGCAGTTTTTGACTTAAAGTTTATTTTATTATTTCAGCTCTCCTGTGGTTGCTGTTTGCATGGTATATCTTTTTCCACTCTTAATTTCAATCTAGTACTATCTGTGAATCTAGTGTATCACTTGTAGATAGTATGTATTTGGATCTTATTTTTTTATCCAGTGTGATGATATCTGCCTTTTGATTGAAATATTTAATATACTCACATTTAATGTAATTATTGATATGGTTGGGTTTACATCTGCCACTTTTCTTTTTGTTTTCCATACTTATCATAAATACTTTATTCTTCTATTCCTCCTTTACCAAAAAACCAAACCAGTTGCTGTTAAGTTGATTCTAACTCATGGTGACCTGATGTGTGTTACAGTAGAACTCTGCTCCATAGGGTTTTCATTGGTTGATCTTTCAGCAGTAGATCATCAGGTCTTTTAACTGAGGTGCCTCTGGGTAGATTTGAATCACCAACTTTTCAGATAATAGCCGAGCACTTAACCGTTTGTGCCACCCAAGGACTCCATTCCTTCTTTACCACTGTCTTTTGAGCGCTAATAAACAAGTGTAGCAAGGTTATAGGATACAAGATCAATATAAAAAAATCAGTTACATTTCTATACATTAGAAATGAAAAATCTGAAAATGAAATTAAGAAAAACAATTCCATTTACAATAGTATACAAAGAATAAAATACCTAGAAAATTTGACAAAACAAGCACAAGACTTGTACACTGGAAACTACAAAACATTATTAAAATAAAGAAGAGATAAATAAATGGAGAGACATCCCATGTTCATAGATTGGAGATGACAATTCATATCTACTCCAAACCAAAACCAAACCCATTGCCACCAAGTCAATTCCAACTCACGGCAACCCTATACAATAGGGTAGAACTGCCCCATAGATTTCCAAGGCTGTAAATCTTTTTGGAAGTAGACTGCCACATCCTTCTCCCTTGGAGTGGCTGGTGGGTTCAAACCACCAACCTTTTGGTTAGTGGTTCGCTTAACCACTGCACCACCAGGGCTCTGTTCATACCTACTAGAATGACTTTAATCAAAAAGTCAGACAATAGTAAGTGTTATCTAGGTATCTACATGAAATGAAAACACATATCCACACAAAAACCTGTACATGAATATTCATAGTAGCCAAAAAGATGAAATAACCCAAATTTCTATCAATTAATGAATAGATAAACAGAATATGGTATATCCATAAAATGGAACATTATTCAGCCATAAAAAGGAATGAAGTACTGATGCGTGCTACAACATGGATGAACCCTGAAAACATTATTCTAAGTGAAAGCCAGCCACAAAAGGGCAAATATTGTATGAGTCTGTTTATATGAGATATCCAGACTAGGCAAATCTATAGAAACAGAAAATAAGTGAGTAATTACCTAGAGCTGGGAGTGTAGGGGTAGAGCTAATAGGGAATAACCGCTAATAAGATGAGGTTTACTTTAGGGAGGTTAAAAATGTTCTAAAATTAGATTATGGAGATGGTTGCACGACTCTGTAAAAATATTAAAAAATCACTGAATTGTACAATTTAAATGGGTAAATTTTATGGTATGTAAATTATATCTCAATAAAGTTGTTAGAAATACAATCTCAATAAAATTTCAATATGTATTTTGAGGAATGTGATAGCACTTTCAGTAATATTTATTTAGCTAAGTTAACCTGAAAAAGAAGAGTAGAGAGAAGGAAGTTGTGTCTTACCGGATATTGAGACTTCCTACAAAGTCATAGTAATAAACACAAAGTGGTACTCGTGCAAAGACAGACAAATCAACCAATGGAACAGATTAGAGAGGTCACAGCCAGATCTAAATACCTATGCAGAGTTAATATACAATAAATGTGTCACCACAAATAAATGGGAAAAGAATGGATGATTTAATAGATGGTATAAAGAAAATTGACTTACTATGTGAATAAAAATAAATCTATTGTGTTGTTGTTGTTGTTAGGTGCCTTTGAGTCGGTTCTAACTCATAGCGACCCTATGTACAACACACCAAAACACTGCCTGGTCCTGCACCATCCTCACAATCATTGCTGTGTTTGAGCCAGTTGTTGCAGCCACTGTATCTATCCATCTCGAGGGTCTTCCTCTTTTTTCCTGACCCTCCACCTTACCAGGCATGATGTCCTTCTCCAGGGAGTGGTCCTTCGTAATAACATGTCCACAGTATGTAAGATGAAGTCTTGTGATCCTTGCTTCTAAGGAGCATTCTGGCTGTACTTCTTCCAAGACAGATTTGTTTGTTCTTCTGGAAGGTCATGGTATATTCAACATTCTTTGCCAACACCATGATTCAAAGGCATCCATTCTTCTTCAGTCTTCTTTATTCATTGTCCAACTTTCACATGCATTATGAGGCGACTGAAAATACCATGGCTTTCGTCAGGTGCACCTTAGTCCTCAATGTGACATCTTTGCTTTTGAACATTTTAAAGAGGTCTTTTGCAGCACATTTGCCCAGTGCAATACATCATTTGATTTCTTGACTGCTGCTTCCATGGGCGTTGATTGTGGATCCAAGTAAAATGAAACACTTGACAACTTCTTTTCTCCATGTATCATGATGTTGCTTATTGGTTCAGCTGTGAGGATTTTTGTTTTCTTTATGTCTTAGGCTGGGTTCTCTAGAGAAGCAAAACCCATAAAGCATATAAATATAGCGAGATTTATATCAAGGAAATGGCTCACATGATTGCAGAGGCTGGAATGCCCAAGTCTGTGGATCAGGATAGAGGCTTCTCTCGATTCACATAGCTTCAGTGGCTGGCAAACCCACGATCGGCAAGTCGGAGAGCAGGGCTCTTGCTCACAGGCTGTGAAGATCGATGAATCCCAAGATCAGCAGATAAGCTGATAGCTCAAGTCCCAAGAACTGGAGGTCAAATGAACAGGAGGCAGCTGCAGGATCCAGAGTGAGCAAAAAAGCCAGAATGTCTGCTTACATTCAGATGCAGGTCCCACCCCCAAGGAAACTCTCTTTCAACTGATTGGCTACTCATAGCAGATTCCATCATGGGAGTGATCACATATAAACACTGAGAATCTTGGCCCAGCCAAGCTGACACACAATCTTAACCATCACACTTTATGTTGATGTATAATCCATACTGTAGGATGTAGTCTTTGATCTTCATCAGAAAATGATTCAAGTCCTCTTCACTTTCAGCAAGCAAGGTTTGTGTCATCTGCATATCATAGGTTGTTAATGAGTCTTCCTCCAATCCTGATGCTCCGTTTTTCTTCATATAGTCCAGTTTCTTGGATTATTTACTCAGCATACAGATTGAATAAGTATGGTGAAAGGATACAACTCTGACACACATCTTTCTTGATTTTAAACCATATAGGGTCCCCTCATTCTGTTTGAAGGACTGCCTCTTGTTCTATGTACAGGTTTCTCATGAGCACAATTTAGCGTTCTGGAATTCTCATTCTTTGCAATGTTACCCATAATTTGTTATGATCCACACAGTCAAATGCCTTTGCATAGTCAATAAGACACAGGGAAACATCTTTCTGGTATTCTCTCCTTTCAGCCAAGATCCATCTGACATCAGCAATGATATCCTTCATTCCATGTCCTCTTCTGAATCTGGCTTGAACTTCTGGCAGTTCCCTATTGATGTGCCGCTGCAATCGTTTAATTACTTTCAGCAAAATTTCAATGTTATGGCCCCCAAGACACCCTTTTAGCTCAGTGGTGAAGTTATCTCCAAGGGAGATATCTCCTGGGAGTGGACAGCCCCGTAAAACCAAGTGGGACTAATGAGATACAGTAATCCAGTGACAAGGGCCAGAAGGCAGAAGGGGACAAGGAAGCTGGTGATAGGGAACCCAAGGTTGAGTAAGGATATTGTTGATGTGTTGTGAGATTGTTAACCATTGTCATAGGGCAACATGTGTAGTAACTGTTAAATGAGAAACTATTTTGTTCTGTAAGCCTTCATCTTAAGTGAGAATAGCAGCACAATTGGAAGAGCGTAGTCAATGTCACTGAACTGTGCATGTAGAAATTTTTGAAATGGTGTATCTTTGGCTATGTGTATTTTCACCAAAAAAAAAAGGTTGAGAAGTTAGAAGGTTGATATGTTGTGGGGTTGTTAACCAATGTCATAAAACAATATGTGTATTACTGTTTCATGAGAAACTATTTGTTCTGTAAGCCTTCACCTGAAGTACAATAAAAAAAAAAAGAAAAAAGAATAAAAAATTTCAACTGTTTGTGATATTAATGACATTGTTCAATAATCTCCACATTCTGTTGGGTCACCTTTCTTTGGAATGAGCACAGATATGGAACTCTTCCAGTCAGATGGCCAGGGAGCTGTCTTCCAAATTTCTTGGCATAGACGAGTGAGCGCTTCCATCATCACATCCGTTTGTTGAAACATCTCAATTGATACTTCATCAATTCCCGAAGCCTTGTTTTTCACCAGTGTCTTCAGTGCAGCTTGGACTTCTTCAGTACCATTGCTTCCTCCTGACATGGCTGAACATCAACCAGCTCTTTTTGGTGGCTCTGTATATTTCTTCCATCTTTTTCTCATGCTTCCTGCATCGGTCAGTATTTTGCTCATAGAATCCTTCAATATTGCAACTCGAGGCTTGAATTTTTTCTTCAGTTCTTTTAGCTTGAGAAATGCCAAGCATGTTCTTCCCTTCTGGTTTTCTAACTCCAAGCCTTTGCACATTTCATTATAATACTTTACTTTGTCTTCTCAAGCCATCCTTTAAAATCTTCTGTTCAGCTCTTTTACTTTATCATTTCTTTCATTTGCTTTAGCTACTCTGTGTTCAAGAACAAGTTTCAGAGTCTCTTCTGACATCTATTTTGGTCTTTTCTTTCTTTCCTGTCTTTTTAATGACCTTTTGCTTTATTCATGTTTGATGTCCCTGATGTTATTCCACAGTTCATCTGGTCTTCTGTCATTAGTGTTCAATGCGTCAAATCTATTCTTGAGATAGTCTCTAAATTCTGGTGGGATATACTCACGGTCGTATTTTGGCTCTCATGGTTGTGTTTTACTTTTCTTCCACTTCCACTTGAACTTGCACACGAGTAATTGATGGTCTGGTCTGCAATCAGCCCCTGGCCTTGTTCTGACTGATGATATTGAGCTTCTCCATCAACTAGATCCTACATAATCTCACATACAAAGGTGGAATCCAGGTGGACTAAAGCCTGAATATGAAAAATAAAACTATAAAGTTAATAGAAAAAATTATAGAATACTTTCAAGATCTAGGGGTAGAGTAGGGCTTTTAAAACAATCTGAAGAGCACAAATAATAAGGCAAAAGTTTGGTGGACTTGATTATATAAAAATTAATGATGTCTGATCGGTGATGGGCAAAGTTAAAATATATGTAATATGATGAGAGAAGACCTTTGCAATGTTTAAAACTGACAAGTGATTAATTTCCACAATAAACAAGAGTCTTCTACAAATCAACAAGACAAAAACAGCATCCATGACAGAAAAAAAATGCAGAGGATATGAACAGTTTATAGAAGAGGAAATCCAAATAGCTAACAAACATATGAATAAATTCTTAAATGTATTAGTAAACAGAGAAATGCAAATTAAAAGAACAATAAGATATCACCTTATAAGTACAAGTCTGAAACAAATTAGAAAGCTGGATAATACCAAGGATTGGTGGAGATGTGTGAAGATAGCAGCTCTCATGCATTACAGGTAGGAGTGTAAGTGTACTTCTGAAGAGTCATGTGGCAGTACTCACTTAAATTTAATATATGCAGACTGTATGGCCCATCAACTCCTCTACTGGGGATATAGCCCAAAGAAATTCTTATATGGATTAGTAAAGGAATACTTATGCTGGCTTTATTTTTGGTGGCAGAAAATTGGAAGCAGGCTGGGTGCATCACCGGAAAAATAGGTGAAATGTGGATCTACACCATGGACAGCAATTAGAAAGAAATGATTACATGTACAGTAGAATCATGGAACATGATGCTGAGGGAAAAAAGTAAGTAGGCATCAGGTGGCAGTGAGTTTCTATTAAGGAGGAAGTAACAATTTGGAAAAGGAGGATGAGAATGGTTGCACAACTTGAAGAATGTAATCAATGTTACTGAACTGTACATGTAGAAATCGTTGAGATGGCGTAGGTTTTGTTACATGTATTTTCACCACAATAAAATTTTTAAAATGGGAAAAAATGAAAAATAGGCATCAGATATATAACACAGTACCATGTATGAAAATTAAAAATGTATGCACACACAACATGCATTTTGCAAGAACACATACAAATAAAATGATCCGTTAAACACACTAGAATTATTGTTTATGGAGGGGATAGGGATCAAAAAACAGGCATAAAGGGAATAAATTTTAAAAATACATAAATAGATGAATAAAAGAGAGAACTCTCTGGAACTGAGGTTGGAAGACACACATTTAAGTCTGGACTCTTTTCCTTACTAGCAGAGGGCAAGCCATTTAACCCTTCGGGGCCTGAGTTCCCCATCTGAAAATGGAGACAGTGACACCTCCGTCCTTGGGGGGTTATAGGAAGCAAGTGAAATGATGCATATGAGAGGACTATCCAAAACAACTTACCCAATACCTGTGGCCTGGGGATTGCTGAACACTTTTATGGTCACTGGACATTTGTGGTATTCTCCTTTATACAGTGTGCTGTCTTTGTTTTTCCTTAGCTGGATCCATGGGGACCCTGAAATCTGCTCCTTCTCCATCTCTTTGATCTGCTCTTGTAGGAGCTTATTCATGGGTTTCTTCAAGTCTAACCTCAGCCCCAGGAGAGAAGGAAATAAAGGGTCAATGAGACGAGGGAAGAGGCACTTTATCGACATGTGAGCAGGGCATTCTACACCACAACTCAAAGCTGGCTCCAGCTGACTGGGGGAGAGGTTCCAGAGCCTTTGAGTGACCAGTAGAAACACAGCTATAGGGTTAACAAAAATGTGTTATGAACTTTTCTTTTCCTCCTCTTCAAATCCTGCCTATCTCTCTACCCTTAACCTCCATCCCCACCTATCTCTCATTTTGGAGTTCTCCCTACTCCTACTCCTGGCTAGCCATAATAAACACATGCAAAAACCTTTCAGCTACCCAGCGCAGAACATGGACGAGAGGAGGGCTGGGGGAGACTGGAGTTTCTAGTAAACAGATGACTTCTAGTTTGGGTACAGTCAGAAGCAGCAGTGCATATGATTAACTTACATTGCCTCAAGGTTTCAATGATTTTCATGTTGCTTTCCAACTACCTCAGTAGAAGGTCTATATTTTCCTTTTCTGCAGGAAAAAGAGCAGCAAATACTCAAAAATAGAAATGCAAATTAAAACCACACTGAGATACCGTTTTTACCTACTGTATCCATCGCAGCAGGAATTACTACTGCTTGCCAGTACCCACCACTCTACTTCTAAGCATACAGGAAATACCTTGAAACATTTGACCACATGCCTTGCTTTTTTTTTTTTTTTTAAATTAAACCATAGCATAATCTAACCTATCCTGATTTATATGCTCAGAAATATTTTAAAAATTGATAACACTCTATCTTAGGACAACCAACCAGTTTGTCCAGGACTGAGGGGTTCCTGGGATGTGGGACCTTCATTTCTAAAACCAGGAAAGTCTCTAATGGAAAAAAGTATTGGAGAAACAAACTATCTCATACATTGCTGGTAGGGGTGACATTTGTACAACCTCTGTGGAGGGTAATCAGACAACCTCTATCAAAATTTAAAATGTCCATATTCTTTGACCTAACACTTAGATCCACTAATTCCACTTCTAGAAATTTTCCTGGAGGGGCGGGCCCAAGATGGCAGAGTAGTCAGACGGCTTCCTATATCCCTCTTACAACAAAGACATGGAAAAACAAGTGATTTGATTGTATATGAATATCTAGGAGCCCTGAACAAGGCAAAGTTGAAGAATCGGACTGACTGGCAGGGGGAGAGGGAGACAGTTCTGAAGAAGGGAGAAGTGCCAGACCAGACTTGGCTCCAGCTCTTCAGCCCCGACTGGCTCCAAGGTATGCAGTGAAGCAGGCAACCGGCTGTGCACATGCGATCAGGAGGCAGTTTCCATATCAAGAGAGATCCAGCAGCAGAGATTCTGCGTGGACATTCCGAACCAGTGAAAAGCAGCTCCCAAGTGGCTAAAGATAAGTACATGCATGCGGCCTTTCTTGGGGATTTAAAGGAAAAAAAAAGCCCATTTGGGAAAAACCTCTCTCTTTTACCTCCTCCCTCCCCACTCTGCACCTGTCCAGTCTTCCGAAGTGAGTCCCCTGGGCCGGAAGTAGATGCCAAAAGGCGCCCTGACCCATTCTCCTGGCCTTGGAGAGGGAACAAATAAGCTACTGGCTTCCCTAAGCCAGGAACTCAGGGTAGGCACAGCTCCTTTGCCAGGCACAGGCACAAGGGGTCCGTAGACTTTGAGTGCCTTAAACCCTTGTATAGACTTGTGGGGACCCATCACAACAGCATTAGCCCTCACTACCACAGTGCAACAATGTAAACATCTGAAGTCTAACTTCAACTGTTTCAGCTGTGAAGTGGCAGATTTGTGACCCTCGACACAGCCCTGCCCTTTGAGCAGGCAGCTTTACCAATCCGCTTGAGGACTGGTGGCTCCACCTAAGCCACCTAGTCACCTGCTACAGGGGTCCAAGAATAAGCGGTGCCCTCGAGTCTTTACAGCCAATGGAGTAGGGTGCTCATAGTCCGGCTGCAAAACTCACCTACCTACTCGCCCTAGGGAATAGGGACACACTTTCCTTTCAGACTCTCAGGGACAGCCATCGGCCCCCTGCCTGGCTCAGCACGTGACCCCCTATTGCAGCCAGATACCTGTGTCTACACCAATGCCTCTCTAAGACTGTAGGTGAGAGCCTGCACCACACACTTGGTGACCGACTGCCTGGACACCTAAACTGAACCCGTATAGGAAAATTTAATAGACTCCTGTGTGCACAGACATAGTTACAGAACTAACTACCTGGTGACAGGACATTAGAGCTTCAAAGGTGCCAATAATCAAACTAGTGCACAAGAGCAGCCTATTGGGGCATATCAAAACAAAATAAAACAAGAAGCTAGGACTCACTAAACAAATATAAAATAAAATTATAATAACTTATTGATGGCTTGGAGACAACGGTCAATATCAAATCACATAAACAGGCAGTTCATGACGGCTTCAGCAAGCTCCCAAAATAAAGAATCAATAAATCCTCTGGAGGAAGAGAATTTCTTGGAATTACCGGACACAGAATACAAAAGATTAATATACAGAACTCTTCTGGAAATTAAAAGGAAATTCTCCATAATGCAGAAACAGCCAAAGAACACACAGACAAAGTAGTAGTGGAACTTAAAAAAGTTATTCAAGAACATAATGACAAATTTAATAGGCTGCAAGAATCCATAGAGAGACAGCAGTCAGAAATCCAGAAGATTAACAATAAAATTTCAGAATTAGACAACTCAATAGAAAGTCATAGGAGCAGAACTGAGGCAGTAGACGTTAGAATTAGTGACACTGAAGCTAACGCACTAGACACCAACTTATTTGAGGAAAAATCAGATAAAAGAATTAAAAAGAATGAAGAAACTCTAAGAGTTATGTGGAACTTTATCAAGAGAAATAACCTATGAGTGATTGGAGTACCCGAACGGAGGGGATAACAGAAAATACAGAGAAAATTGTTGAAGATTTGTTGACAGAAAACTTCTCTGATATCATGAAAGATGAGAAGATAACCATCCAAGATGCTCATCGAACCCCACATAAGCTAGGTCCCAAAAGGAAGTCACCAAGACATACTATAATCAAACTTACCAAAACCAAAGATAAAGAGAGAATTTTAAGAGCGGCTAGGGATAAAAGGAATTTTCCTGAAGCTATCCTGAAACAGATACAAATAGGCTCAATGCAGCACTATTTACAATAGTGAAAAATTGGACACGACTTAAATGTCCACTGACAGGGAGTTGCTTAAATCTGGTTCATGTATACTCTTGAACTGTACTAGACAACTCTGTGAATATTCGTACAGAACAATATTCAAGATGACTTCATGAGAAAAGCAAGAAGCAGAACACTGTAGTCAGCACACTTACGATTGTGTAACCAGCAGCAACAAAATACATATACTTAAATCTCTGGAAGGCTATACAAGACGCTGGTAGGACAGATTGTGTTTGGAGAGGGGAACGGGGCCCTTGAGGTCAAGGTCAAGAGGGAGATTTACTTCTCACTCTGTGCCCTTTTTGTAACTTTTGAATATTGTACTATGTGATTTTGTTACCTAATAAAAAATGTTTAAAAAATTTTAAAAGCAAGAACAGGAAGTTAACCCTGTGTCCCAGGCTGATGACGTGAATGTGCCTCCCACCCCCATCAGGAAGTGGACCAATGAGCACTGACAATTACGAGGCTGGGGGCCAATCCTGCCCTTCAGCTTGAAGGAATCAGCTTCTAGAATTCCAGGTATTGTGTCAAAGAGAGAATGCAGAGGCAAAGGAAACTCATCAGTACCCTCTTTCTTCCCTGGCTTGCCCAAATTTCAGCAGCCCCCACCATATCTGGGCCATGGATTTTAGGAGTTCTTGGCCACATGTATAACCCCGTTGCTGCTGAGTCGATTCTAACTCTTGGCAACCCCATGTGTTATAGATTAGAAGTGCTCCCTGGGGTTTTCTTGGCTGTAATCCTTACAGAAGCAGATCACCAGGCCTTTCTCTGCGGCACTGCTGGGTAGTTTCAAACTGCCAACCTTTGTTTTAGGTTAGTGGACAAGAGCCCTGGTAGCACAACAGTTAAATGTTCAGCTGCTAACCGAAAGGTTGGCAGCTGGAACCCACTAAGTGACTGACAGTCTGCTCCCATGAAGATTACAGTCTAGAAAACCCTGTGGGGCAGTTCTACTCTGTCACATGGGGTCACTATTAGTCAAAAATTGACACCACAGCACCTAACAACAGTTGAGTGCAAACCATTTGGTCACCCTTCCTCCCCCAAAAACATACTCATGTCTTCCTCTGCATCTCGCTGATCCTCCTTTTGCCAGGTCTGATGGAAGGTCCGTTGATCAACCTGAAGCACCAGCCAGAGCTCCTCCGAGACATCTCTCAGCCTCTTGTTCACTGCACTAAAGAGTATTTTGTCAGTCCCTGCTGTAAGAAACTTTTGGATGTTGGATTTATTGTTGAACTTTTTTATCTGCATCCTTAACTTCCTCCAGGACAGTCTGGAAACTGAGCAGGGCAGCAGTTAGCTGCGTGGACAGGTTCTTCTGTCCTTGGTCCTGGGGCATCTGCAGAGGCTGCAGCAGGCCATGGATGCGTTTCCCCAAGCGCTGGCACTGGTTCCGGCAGTATTTCATCTCTTCACACTGTTGGTAGACAAGCTGGCCTAAGGAGATGATCTGCTTCAATTCATCCATACCTGGAAGAAACTGATGGAATTCGTTTAAGTCCCAGAATCCCCTGCATGTTTAACACTTAGCTAAGGGAGAATCAAGGGTGTCTGTAATTTGAACACCTGAAGAGGTGCCCCCGCCATTCCAAAATCTGTCCATAATAACAGAGTTGTTGCTGGAAGTGTTGGCCCTGCTGAGACTGTATCTCCCAGCCCCCCTTGCAGCTTGATGTGGCCATGTAACTAGTTCTTACCAATGGGATGTGAGTGGAAGTGATACATGCTGCTTTGGATTCAGGCAGGTTTGTTTCCTCTATACTCTTATCCCCTCTGCCACCTGGATGCACAGGATGATGTGGCTGTAGGGATGCCAGAACCCCAAAATAGAAGGATCCTGGGTCCTCGAATTATTGCTTGGAGGAGAGCCACCCATATCTGAAATATCTGCCATGGACTGTTAAGTGAGTGAGGAATAAACTTCTATGGTGTTAAAGCCATTACATTTTGGGGTCTATCTGTTACATCAGTTTAGCCTACATATGCTAACAAATACATCCTGCCAAAGTGCGGGGGTTAACTTCAGAGGCCAGGCAGGTAACTTAAATAAGTGAAATGAGCTGGCCTAGGAACAGTCTTTAAAGCCACAAAGAAATATGTTTCCTCCCATTTTCCTTGAGACATGTGGACCACCTAGTCTTTCATTTCTCCATTTTTGATAGAGGCAAGAGTACAAAAAACAGTTCACTACAGTCCTATAAGAAAAAAGCAGCATATGTGCAATGATAAAGACAACTGACCCATGGTCTCATCATCAGGGTGACCAGAGGGAGGATTGGAAAGCTCACGCCCTGTCTAAAGAAGGCAGGGGCTACCTATTAAGTCATCAACTGTTGCTCTTCAAGGATAAAGGGCCCAGTGATGAAAGATCTTCCAGTTGTTCCAGAGCAGCCAGAAATCTGGATTTTTATGTTAAATTTCTAAATCACTCTTTTAAATATTGCAACCAAGTCAAAAAGTATTTTAAAAACCGTGCAGTCCAACACCATGTGAGCCAAATGAAACATGTTTGCCAAATGAATATTGCCCATGAATACCCAGTTTGCAACACTGGCCAATGACATTCAGGACTGCAGAGAAGTTGGCATCTGTCAATCTCACATTTTCTTCTCTCTCCCCAAGGCCCTGGCATCCTTCCTTCCCTAGTCCTCAACTGATACACCTTTGTTTTGGTTGCCTTTAGAGTTATACTAATTATATAACAGATAATTATACCTGTTAGATAACAGGCATGAAGGCACTCCTAGAAATACTCAAGCATAACAATGATTGTGGAGTGTGGCACAGGACCGGGTAGTGTTTCGTTCTGTTGTACATCGGGTCGCTATGAGTTGGAACTGAATTGACGGCACCTAACAACAATAACAGAAATACTCAGTGGAGCTCAGCTATTCCCAGCTAAAGAGCAGATGCCTTCAGGGACATCTCTTGGGACTCCTGAGAGTAAAGAGCTTTCCACCTTCTCTAGTTCACCTTAGGCAGAAGCAGATGATGTGGAAGTTTTGTTCAAGAAACCTTGCAGATTTCAGCTTCCTAGCTCCAAGACATAATCTAGATTTTATTACCAGCCTCATCAAAAAGTTATATCTCAGCAATACAAAAAAAAAACCCAAACCCATTGGTATCAAGGCGATTCTGACTCATAGCAACCCTGTAGGACAGAGTAGAACTGTCCCATAGGGTTTCCAAGGAGCGCCTGGTGGACTCGAACTGCCAGCCTTTTGGTTTGGTTAGCAGCTGTATCTCTTAACCACTATGCCATCAGGGTTTCCATCTCAGCAATAACTAGTCAGAAAAACATAATGAGAAAAAGGTCCCACTCATATCAACAAGAAAAACATGTTTAATACTTAGGAGTAAATTTTACGGAAAAAGTGCTGGAGTGACATGAAGCAAACTACACAAAAGAGAGCTTAAAGAAATGTCATATTTCTGACTGGAAATATTAAAAATTATTAACCTGGCAATTCTTTCCAATTGTAAACCCAATTTAATGCAGTTCCAGTAAAACTCCCAGTGGCATATATCTGGGATTGAAACCAAATGATCCTAAGGCTCATTTCAAAGAGAAAATTACTAGCAGGGATAACCAGGACTTTTTAAAAAATAAAAATAAGGGGATGTACCCTGTAAGGTATTAAAATGTATTAAAAACTGCAATAACTAAAATTGTTTTAGGTTTGGTGTCAGAATAGGCAAGTCAAAGCACATGAGATAATTAAGTATATAATAATGATATCGAAGGGATGGAGAGGAATATAAACACACAATTTGACTTAGCAATTTGAACTTTTAGGAACTTATGATATAGAAACATATCTGTGTATGTAGATGTATACCAAGACAGTCTTTGCAGTGCTATTTATAACAGTGTAAAACTGCTAATAACCTTTTAAGAATATGTTCATGTGTTACTTGTAGTATAACAATGAGGGGGAAGTTAACTAGTTTTAAAAGCAAAAAAAAATCTTAAAATGGTAGTAACAGTATAAATCCATAAAGAACTGTAATGCGACTTCCTACACACACACACACACTATATATATATATATATATATATATGTATCTCAGATATCCTTTTCCTGATGAGATACTTACATCAAGTTACTCTCCTTGTGCCTGAAGTGGCCCCCAGAAAAGGAGGCGGGCATAAGCCCTTAAGAACTGCAATCACCTGTCTTGGGAATTTCCCCACAACACCTGGAGCTCAGTTTGTCTAGGGCTGCCGGGACCATTCCTCTGAGCCCGTTCCTGAGGCCCCTGCCCCTCCGGGACCCTCGCCCCCACTCCGCGTCTTGCTTTGGCAGAAGCTAGAACCCTCCCAAGCAGCTCGCTCCACCACCCGGGAGCAGGAAGTTAAACCAACTTGGTCCTGAGTTCCAGGAAATCCGCTGTGGATCACCTCCCACCCGGGTCCTCATCCCGGTGCAGGAATCTATGTGCGCCACGCTAGGGCATCAGATCTGTCCCGCGCCCAGTTTCAGGAAGACTTCTCCTCCCGCCGCCCTCCGACCACTGCGTCTGCTGGGTGGCGAGTCTCTGAACGCGAATTCCCCGGGGAGGTCCCTGGTCCTCCGCGCCATCTTCCCTCGGGGCCCCGTCCTCCTGTTGGCTGTCCGGGCTCGACATGTGGCCGAATGCGATACTGCTGTTCCGTTTCCTCCCGAAGTGGAACCTTCGTCTTCGCAGCTGCCCTGAGTCGGGTCCCTGCACGAGTCGCCCCAGGGGGCCTGCTGGACGGCTGTTTCTGTCCCGCGCGCCCTGCGGAGGCCACAGCCCCATGGGACTGGGAGGCCTGCCACCGACTACTGTGACACGCCTCCTTCTGGCTCCAGATCTCCTACCGGCGACCACCGCCAGGCTCCGACTCCCTGTCCCAGAAGCCCTTTTAGGCAGCCCTAGGCCAAAGGCCCCTTCTTTCCTCCTGGCATTCTCCTCCCGGAGAAGGGGCTGATTAACCACTAAGCACAATACGCCAGGGTTTACATTAAGCAAGGTATACCAAACCAAACCCGTTATCGTTTAGTGGATTCCAACTCATAGCTACCCTATAGGACAAAGTAGAACTGCCCCAGAGGGTTTCCAATGAGCAGCTGGTGGATTCCAACTGCCAGCCTTTTGGTTAGCAGCCGAGTTATTAACCACTATGCCAACATGGCTCCAAGCAAGGTCTTCACAGGTTTGTGTTTGCTTCCTAACCTGTAGTGAACAATTTCACATAGGTTTCACCACCTCTGAGATGTTGTAAAAAACAGGTGAAATCCGTGTGTACCTTGTTTATTGGGTAATCCGTCCCTGCCTCCCGCTTCCCACACCCTCTTCCACCTTCCCCAAACGCACTCAAGGGAGCACTCAACCGGGCCAGGTCCTTTGCTTGCGGCTCGGGGGTGCAGAAAAGAAAAAGGTCTCCTTGTTTTCCGGGACGATCCTAACAGAGTAACACAGAACAGGACACAGTATGGGACGGAATGAACCTCCAGCAAAAACCTACGGGAGCAGGAGAGATGGTGCTTCTCAGTGCTGCAGCTTATGGGGGCGGGGGAGTGAGGGAGGAGACATTTTAACCCTGGGAGTCACTTCCTCTTACACAAGGAGGACCTGCCCAGCTTTCTGTTAGGGTGTGTGTGAGTCATGCTTTATTAAAGTTAAGCGACCATGAAAAATTAAAAAAAAAAAAAAAAACTATTGCTGTTTAGTGGATTCCGAGGTGACCATGGTTTGCCTAAAACTCTTTTTTGCTTACAATGGTTTGAATAAGCTTTCTGTCCCAGATTCCTGAAAGACCCCTAATTAGTACTGTATCTTTTTCTTCCCCTAGTCCCACACATTTATCTCCTGCTCTTTGACTTGGGAATTAGGTCATTCATTGCTTCAACCCTTCAATCAATAAATACCAGCGGCAATTCTTGTTTATCAGTCTCTATGTCAGGCTCTGGGGGCACAAAGAGGAATACGACCCTCCCCTTGAGTTCCTGCCCTTGAGAAACTCACTGTCTAGTGAAGGAACAAGGAAAGAGATGGAGTTTAATTAGAATGACAGAGTTGCTTAGAGATTCTTTCCCCCCTCAGAGATTTTGAAAATCATATGAAGGGGCTCGCTAGAAGTGTAATTTTTTATTTTGTTGTTGTTGAGACTATATACAGCAAAGCATACGCCAATTCAGCCCTTTCTACACGTGCAATTCAGTGACATTGATTACATTCTTCTAGTCGTGCAACCATTGTAACCCTCCTTTTCTGAGTTGTTCCTCCCCCATTGATATAAACTCACTGCCCCCTAAGGTTCCTGTCTAATCTTCTGAGTTGCTATTGTCATTTTGATCCCATATAGATAGTTCTTAAAAAAGCATAATGCTCAAGGCAGACATTTTTTACTAGTTACCCTAAACTGTTGTTTGGTTTTACGAAGACTTCAGGGGATATTTTTGGTTTAAGGTTTAAAGATTATCTCCAGGGCAACAGTTTCAGGGTAGAGGTATGATCTTGAATGAGTCACCTGAACTTTCTGAATCTCAATTGCATCATCTGTAAAGTGGCCATCATAAAAATACTATTTCAGGATCAACACTAGAGACCCTAATACATGGCATTAATAGGATACAAACCATAACCAATAACACACAAACTCCAGAAGATAAGATAGATAACTGGGATCTTCTAAAAATTAAACACCTATGCTCATCAAAAGACTTCACCAAAAGAATAAAAAGAGAACCTGCAGACTGAGAAAAAAATTTTGGACATTACAAATCAGACAAAGGTCTAACCTCTAAAATCTACAAGAAAATCCAATACCTCTACAACAAGACAAATAGTCCAATTAAAAAATTGGCAAAGGAAATGAACAGATACTTCACCAAAGAAGACAGTCAAGCGGCTAACAGAGACATGAGGAAATGCTCGAGATCACTAGCCATCAGAGAAATGCAAATCAAAACCACGATGAGATAGCATCTCACCCCAGCATTACTGGAACAAATCAAAAAAACTGGAAATAATAAATGTTGGAGAGGCTGTGGGGAGATCAGAACTCTTACGCACTGCTGGTGGGAATGCAAAATGATACAACCATTTTGGAAAACAATATGGCGCTTCCTTAGAAAGTAGAAATAGAAATACCATACAATCCAGCAATCTCACTCCTAGGAATATATCCTAGAGAAATAAGAGCCATCACATGAATAGACATATGCATACCCATGTTCATTGCAGCATTGTTCACAATAGCAAAAAGATGGAAACAACCTAGATACCAATCAACAGATGAATGGATAAACAAACTATGGTACATACACACAATGGAGTACTATGCAATGATAAAGAACAATGATGAATCTGTGAAGCATCTCATAACATGGATGAATCTGAAGGGCATTATGCTGAGTGAAATAAGTCAAGCACAAAAGGACAAATATTGTATGAGACCACTACTGTAAAAACTCATGAAAAGGTCTACACACAAAAAGAAACAATCTTTGATGGTTACTAGGGGGGCACTAAATAGACAATTGATAAGTGGTAACTTTGGTGAAGGGTAAGACAGTACACAATACTGGGGAAGCCAGCACAACTCGTACAAGGCAAGGTCATGGAAGCTCCATAGACCCATCCAAACTCCCTGAGGGACTGAATTGCTGGGCTGAGGGCCATGGGGAGCATGGTCTCAGGGAACATTTAGCTCAATTGGCGTAACATAGTTTATAAAGAAAATGTTCTACATTCTACCTTGGTGAATAGTGTCTGGGGTCTTAAAAGCCTGTGAGCAGCCATCTAAGATACTGGTCTCACCCCTTCAGGACCAAGGGAGAATGAAGAAAACAAGATACAAGGGAAAGATTAGTCCAAAGGACTAATGGACCACAACTACCATGGCCTCCACCAAACTGAGTCCAGTACAACTGTTACTGCAAAACACAGATCTGAGCCACCTGCTGCAAAAGCCATGACTGAGACAGGGGTCAGGTGAGCAGCAAGGGGGTTTTATCATATACTGATATGCAGGAGACAGAGGGGAATCAGCTCCTCCAAAACACCTGTCTCCTCAAATTGGAGACTGACTGAAGGTTTTATACAGACAGGATTGTAGTTTCTCTTTGCGGTGGTCATGGTTATCACATTCCAGATGAGTTAACCTCTTACTGGCAATCCTTGAGGGTTATCTGGCACCATTAGTCAAGGTTGTCACATCCCAGATGACTTAATCCTCTTACTGGCAATCATTGAGGGTTATCAATTTGTTTTGCCACCCTCCAAGGAGGAACTTTAGATAATTTTAATCTTTTATAGGGACTGGAATAGGAGGAGGGAGAAAGAAGAAGAAATATCATGAGACAAAGCAGGGGCTAGCAATGGTGGCAATCAGTTATTCAGCAATGGTGGTAACTGAGCTTTTGCAGCCTGTTCTGCAACTAGATGGTACCTGGCTACCACCACTGACTGCTCTGACAGGGATCACAACAAAGGGTCCTGGACAGAGCTGGAGAAAAATGTCGAACAAAATTCTAACTCACAAGAAGAAGACCAGACTTACTGGCCTGACAGAGACTAGAGAAACCCCAAGAGTATGGCCCCTGGACACCCTTTTAGCTCAGTAATGAAGTCACTCCTGAGGTTCACCATCCAGCCAAAGATCAGACAGGCCTATAAAACAACACAAGACTAATGGGGCACAACAGCCCAGGGACAAGGACTAGAAGGCAGGAGGGGACAGAAAAGCTGGTAATAGGGAACCCAAGGTCGAGAACAGAGAGTATTGATATGTCGCAGGGTTGTTAACCAATGTCATAAAACAATATGTGTACTGTTTAATGAGAAACTATTTGTTTGTAAACCTTCATCTAAAGTACAATAAAAAAAATACTATTTCACAGAATATTAAATAAAACAATATGTTTTATACCGTAGAGCAAACTAAAGATGACAGGAATTATGAATACAACAAAGAGATGTCTGCGTAGCTGTATCACTCCTTTTCTTGTAAGCATCTGTATTGTTCAGTGCTCTTGGGTTGCAAATAACAGAGATTCAACAAAAACTGACTAAAGCAGGAATAGTTTCCAGCAATACCCAGTTGCTCACATGATGAGGTTGGGAATCAGTCTCTACCCATGGACTTTGCTTTCCTGTCCATGATTGGCTCTGTGCTCAGGCAATATCTTCCCAAGCTATGGCAAGATGGCAGTTAGCGTTATGATCAGAGAATGTGGGTTATGCAATACTCATTTTTTGGAATTTGTAGAGCATCCCATTGTGGCCTAGTACATGGTCCATCTTCATAAATGTTCTTTGTGCACTTTAAAAGAATGTGCATTCTATATTAATGAACAAAAATTTCTTAAATGTCTGTTAGCTCAAATCTGTTGATCGTATTGTTCACATTTTATAATCATTACTAATAATTTTTTTCCCACTTGATTCATCAGTTTCAGAAGGATGTGTTAAAATCTCTCATTATGATTGACTGAGAGGGAGCATGAGAAAACTTTGGAGAGTGATGGCAATGCTCTATATCTTTGCAGTAGCTTAGGTTACACAGTATATGCATTTTTCAAAACTCTGTGAATATACATTTAAGATTTTTGCATTTTATTGTATGTAAAATTTATTTCTAAAGAAAGAAGTGCAATCAGACATTCATCTTTAGTTAATGAAGTCTTAAGGCGAAGGGTGCTGATTCTGCAAATTACTTTGAAATGCATAAAAAGAATATGGATTAATAACTGGATAGAATGATGGAGAGATGGATAGAAATGTGAAAAAGCAAGTATAGTAAAATGTTATTGTTAAAATTTTGTGGTGAAGGTAGGGCCAAGATGGCATAGTAGTCAGATGTTTCCTGTGGTCCCTCTTACAACAAAGACCTGAAAAACAAGTGAATCGATTATATATGACAATCTAGGAGCCCTGAACATCAAAGGCAAAGTTGAGGAATCGGACTGAGTGGCAGCAGGAGGAAGAGATAGTTCGGAAGCAGCGAGGCGTTTCCAGACCTGACTCGGGAGGAGCCGGCACGCTTCAGTTCAGATCAGCTGGTGTGCGGGGTGAGGCAAGCAATGCTGCTCAGGAGGCATTTTCCACATCAGGAAAGACCCAGCGGCAGAGAGTCTACTCGGGCATCCATAACCAGTGAAAAGCTGTGCTCAATTGGTAAAAGATAAGTACTAGCCTACTGAGAAGATCAAAAATCACCCTCTTTGGGAAAAACCTCTCTCCCATTTACCTCCCTCCTCCCTGCTCTGGGCCAACTTCAGCAACTGCTGAGTCCCCTGGGCTGGAAGTAGGACCCATCATGTGCCCTGAGCCATTCTCCGGCCTTGGAGAGGGAACAAATTAACAAATGGAAAAATAAGCTGCCAGCTCCCCTAAGCCAGGAACTCAGGGTAGGCACAGCTCCTTTCCCTAGACAGAGGCACAAGGGGTCCATGGATTTTGAATGCCTTTCACCCCTGCATAGAACTGTGTGGGTTCATTTCAACAGCATAGGCCCTCATTACCACAGTACAACAGGGTATATACCTGAAGTCTGACTTAACTGTTTCATCTATATGGCGAAGCAGCAGGTTTGTGACATTTGAAACTGCTCTGCCCATTTAAGCAGGGTCCTCACCTACCCACATCAGGGGTCTGACAACTGGTGGCTCCACCCACACCACCTAGCCACCCAAGACAAGGGTCCAAGAATAAGTGGTGCCCCTAGTCCTTACAGCCAACAGCACTGGGTGCTTATATTCTGGCTGCAAAACCCACCCACCTACGTGCTGTAGGGAACAGGGACACACTTTCTTCCCAGACACTAAGGGGCAGCCGTCAGCCCTCTGCTTTGTTCAGTGTGTGACCCCCTACAGCAGCCAGATACCTGTGCCTACACCAATCACCCCTGCCTGTCTAGAACTGTAGGTGAGAACCTGCACCACACACTTGGTGACTGACTACCTGGACACCTGAGCTGAATTCATAAAGGAAAAGTAAACAGACTCCTGGGTTCACACACCTAGAAACAGCTCTAACTACCTGGTGACAGGACATTAGAGCTTCAAAGGCGCCAATAATCCAACTAGCTCACACGAGCAGCCTATTTGGGCATATCAAAACAAAACAAAACTAGAAGCTAGGACACAGTAAACAAACATAAAATAAATATAATAACTTATTGATGGCTCAGACAACAGTCAATAACAAATCACATAAAGAGGTAGATCATGATGGCTTCAGCAAACTCCCAAAATAAAGAATCAAGAAATTTCTGGAGGAAGAGAACTTCTTGGAATTACCAGAGGTAGAGTAAAAAGATTAATATACACAACTCTTCAAGGGATCAGGAAGGAGATCATTCAAAATGCAGAATAAGCCAAGGAACTCACAGATAAAGCAATAGAGGACCTTAAGAAGGCTATTCAAGAGCATAATGACAAATTTAATAGGCTGCAAGACTCCCTAGAGAGACAGCAATCAGCAATCCAGAAAATTAACAATAAAATTTCAGAATTACACAACTCAATAGAAAGTCATATGAGCAGAATCGAGGCAATAGAAGTCAGAATTAGTAAGAATGAAGATAAAGCACTTGACACCAAATTATTTGAGGAAAAATCAGATAAAAGAATTTAAAAAAATGAAGAAACTCTAAGAATTATGTGGGACTCTATCAAGAGGAATAACCTATGAGTGACTGGAGTACCAGAATGGGGCAGGGTGGGATAACAGAAAATACAGAGAGAATTGTTGAAGATTTGTTGGCAGAAAACTCCCCTGACATGAAAGATGAAAAGATATCTATCCAAGATGCTCATCAAACCCCACACCAGGTAAATGCCAAGAGAAAGTCACCAAGATATACTACAATCAAACTTGCCAAAACCAAAGAAAAGAGAATTTTAAGAGTGGTTGGGGATAAACTAAATGCCATCTACAAAGGAGAGTCAATAAGACTAAGCTCTGACTACTCAGCAGAAACCATGCGGGCAAGAAGGCAATGAGATGACATATATAAAGCTTTGAAGGAAAAAAAATTGCCAGCCAAGAATTATATACCCAGCAAAATTGTCTCTCAAATATGACGGCAAAATTAGGGCATTTCCAGATGAGCAGAAGTTCAGGGAATTTGCAAAAACCAAACCAAAATTACAAGAAATACTAAAGGGAGTCCTCCAGTTAGAAAATCAGTGGCATCAGATAACAACCCAAGATGAGAACACAGGACAGAGCAACCAGATATTAACGAAGACAGGGAAGTAACAAAAATAAACCAAAGCTAAAACACTGAAAATGCGGAAACAGATGCCAATATGTAAAAGATGACTATATTAAAACAAAAAAGAGGGACTAAAAAATGTAGTCATAGATTTTTCATGTGGAGAGGAAGTCAAGGCAGTATATAGAAATAAAAGACTGGTTTAAACTTAGAAAAATAGAGGTAAATATTAAGGTAACCACAAAGGAAGCTAACAATCCTACATATCAAAATAGAAAAAAGAAAAATATAAAGACTCAGTAAATACAAAATCAACAATGAAAAAGATGAAAAGAAAATACATAAAGAAAAATGACTTAGCACAGAAAATTAAGTGTAACAAAGAAACTGTGAACAACACATAAAAAAAGACATCAAAATGACAGCACTAAACTCATAACTATCGATAATTATGCTGAATGTAAATGGACTAAATGCACCAATAAACAGACAGAAAGTGGCAGATTGGATTAAAAAAACATTATCCGTCTATATGCTGCATACAAGAGACACAACTTAAAGACACAAACAAACTAAAACTCAAAGGATGGAAAAAAGTATATCAAGCAAACAACACTCAAAAAAGAGCATGAGTGGCAATATTAATCTCTGACAAAATAGACTTTAAAGTAAAATCCACCACGAAGGACAAGGAAGGACACTATACAATGATTAAAGGGTCAATACACCAGGAAGACATAACTATAATAAATATTTACGCACCCAACGACAGGGCTCCAAAATACATAAAATAAACTCTACCAGCATTGAAAAGAGAGATAGACGGCTCCACAATAATAGTAGGAGACTTCAACACACCACCCTTGGTGAAGGACAGAACATCCAGAAAGAAGCTTAGTGAAGACACAGAAGATCTGAATGCCACAATCAACCAATTTGATCTCATGGACATATACTGAACACTCCACCCAACAGCAGCCAAATATACTTTCTTTTCCAACGCACATGGAACATTCTCCAGAAGAGACCACGTATTAGGCCATAAAGCAAGCCTTAACAGAATCCAAAGCATCTACATATTACAAAGCATCTTTCTGACCATAAAGCCATAAAAGTAGAAATGAACAACAGAAAAAGCAAGGAAAAAAAATCAAACCTGTGGAAACTGAACAACACCTTGCTCTAAAACTACTGGGTTATAGAAGAAATTAAGGATGGAATAAAGAAACTCATAGATTCGAACGAGAATGAAAACACATCCTACCAGAACCTTTCGGACACAGCAAAAGCAGTGCTCAGAGGTCAGTTTATAGCAATAAGTGCACACAGCCAAAAGGAAGAAAGGGCCAAAATCAAAACATTAACCATACAATTTGAATAAGTAGAAAGAGAGTAGCAAAAGAAGCCCTCAGGCACCAGAAGAAAGGAAATAATAACAATTAGAGCAGAATTAAATGAAACAGAGACTAGAAAAGGAATTGGAAGAGTTAACAAGACCAAAAGCTGGTTCTTTGAAAAGATCAACAAAATCCATAAACCATTGGCCAAACTGGCAAAAGAAAAACAGGAGAGGAAGCAATAACCCGTATAAGAAATGAGATGGGTGCTATCACAACAGACCCAACTGAAATTAAAAGAATCATAACAGAATACTATGAAAAATCGTACTCTAACAAATTTGGAAACCTAGAGGAAATGGAAAAATTTCTAGACAGTCACTGCCTACCTAAACTAACAAGAACAGAGGTAGAATAACTAAATAAACCTATAACAAAAGAAGAGATTGAAAAAGTAATTAAAAATCTCCCAACAAAAAAAGCCCTGGCCCGGATGGTTTCACTGAAGAATTCTACCAAACTTTCAGAGAACAGTTAACACCACTGCTACTAAAGGTATTTCAGAGCATAGAAAATGATGGGATACTCTCAAACTCATTCTATGAAGCCAGAATACCAAAACCAGGTAAAGACACCACAAAAAAAGAAAATTACAGACCAATATCTCTCATGGACATTGACATGAAAATCCTCAATAAAATTCTAGCCAATAGAATTCAACAACATATCAAAAAAATAATTCACCATGATCAAGTGGGATTTGTACCAGGTATGCAGGAATGGTTTAACATTAGAAAAACAATCAGTGTAATCCATCACATTAATAAAACAAAAGATAAGAACCACATGATCTTATCAATCGATGCAGAAAAGGCATTTGACATTGTCCAACACCCATTCATGATTTAAAAAAAAACTCTCAGCGAAATAGGAATTGAAGGGAAATTCCTCAACATAACTAAGGGCATATATACAAAGGCAACTGCCAACATCACCCTAAATGGAGAGAGTTTGAAAGCATTCCCCTTGAGAATGGGAACTAGACAAGGATGCCTTTTATCACCACTCTTATTCAACATTGTGCTGGAGGTCCTAGCCAGAGCAATTAGGCTAGAAAAAGAAATAAAGGGTATCCAGATTGGTAAGGAAGAAGTAAAAGTATCTCTATTTGCAGACAAAATGATCTTATACACAGAAAACCCCAAAGAATCCACAAGAAAACTACTGGAACTATTAGACGATTTCAGCAAAAAATCAGGATATGAGATAAATATACAAAAATCAGTTGGATTCCTTTACACCAACAAAAAGAACCTCGAAGAGGAAATCATCAAATCAATACCATTTACAATAGCCCCTAAGAAGATAAAATACTTAGGAATAAATCTAACCAGAGACGTAAAAGACCTATACAATGAAAACTACAAGGCACTACTGCAAGAAACCAAAAGAGACCCGCATAAGTTGAAAAACGTACCTTGCTCATGGATAGGAAGACTCAATATTGTGAAAATGTCAATTCTGCCCGAAGCAATCTACAGATACAATGCAATCCCGATCCAAATTCCACCAGCATTTTTTAATGAGATGGAGAAACAAATCACCAACTTCATATAGAAAGGGAAGAGGCCCCAGGTAAGTAAAGCATTACTCAAGAAGAAGAACAAAGTGGGAGGCCTCACACTATCTGAGTTGAGAACCTATTATACCGCCACGGTAGTCAAAACAGCCTGGTACTAGTACAACAACAGACACACAGACCAGTGGAACAGAATTGATAATCCAGATGTAAATTCATCCACCTATTAGCAGCTGATATTTGACAAAGGCCTGAAGTCTGTTAACTGGGGAAAAGACAGTCTCTAACAAACGGTGTTGGCATAACTGGATATCCATCTGCAAAAAAACTGAAACAAGACCCGTACATCACACCACGCACAAAAGCTAGCTCAAAGTGGATCAAGACCTAAACGTAAAATCGAAAACGATAAAGGTCATGGAAGTAAAAATAGGGACAACACTAGGAGCCCTAATACATGGCATAAACAGAACACAAACCATAAGAAACTATGTACAAACACCAGAAGAGAAACTAGATAACTGAAGCTCCTAAAAATCAAACACTTATGTTCATCAAAAGACTTCATCAAAAGAGTTAAAATACAACCTACAGACTGGGAAAAATTTTTTGGCTACGACAAATCCCATCAGCATCTAATCTCTAAAATCTACAAGATACTACAAAACCTCAACAACAAAAGGACAAATAACCCTGTTAAGAAATGGGCAAAGGACATCTCACCAAAGAAGACATTCAGGAAGCTAACAGACACATGTGGAAATGCTCACGATCATTAGCCATTAGAGAAATGCAAATCAAAACTACAACAAGATACCTTCTCATCCCCACAAGGCTAGCATTAATCCAAAAATTACAAAATAATAAATATTGGAGAGGTTGTGGAGAATCTGGAACACTTATACACTGCTGATGGGAATGTAAAATGGTACAACCTCTTTGGAAATCGATTTGGCGCTTCCTTAAAAAGCTAGAAATAGCTTCTTCCGGGCAACATGGCACTATAGTCAGAAGCAGCAGGCCATCCCTCTGCAGCAAAGATCAGAAAAACTAAGTCAAACAGAGTCACACGTCAGTCCTGAAACCCTAAGCATCAAATGCAGAGATAAAGAATTCAGCCAAGCACCGAATGGAATAAGAAACTGGCTGTGAACAGACAGCAAGGAGAGATACACGCAGAGGTCCCCTATCAGCTACCGCAGCACGGATCTATCATCTTGGACTCCTATCAGAGATCAGCGAACAGGAGGTACAAGAAAGCAGCTTCACAGAGCTTCCAGCAGGAGACAGAACAACCGGTAACCCACGATATAGACTTTCCCACCCCCCACCCTTCTTCACCCCCACTTAGCCTCCTCTGCTTCCTGCAGCCACAGTCTATTGGCTGGGAAGCACGAGCTTCCTGCCAGTGCCACTTGGATTCCGCCCACCCGCACTGGCCAGCTCCCTGAGTGCCATTTTTTGGCTAATGGTGTTGCTTTTTTCCACTTCTTTAGATTTCTTCCTTACCTCTCACCACCTCCCCCTCCTTTCTCTCAAATTCCTGGCTCCGTGTGCCATCTTTGCTTCTTCATGAAAGGCTGTGAAACACTGCTCGACTGTGAAACTGCTTCCCGGCCCGTGCCGCCATGCTGGTGGGAACCCCAGGGCTTTTTTGTTTGTTTGTTTGTTTGCTCTGATTTGTTCTGTTTTGATTTGTTTGTTTGTTTTCTTGGCTTGGGAGCCCCTTCTAGGCAGGCAGTACAATGCAGCTTGGAAGCTAGTCCCTTACTCTCCGCAGATGCACAGGGACATCTCTGGGGGCATTTCTTTTTTCTCACTTTTTTTTTTTTTTGGTTTGTTTTTGGGTTCTTTTTCTTCCATTTCTTTGTTTAGTTTTCTTCTCTCTCATATTCCCTTTTTGTCTTTCTTCATTTCCAGTTTCTTGGTTTATTCATTTTTTTCTTTTACCCTTTTTCTTTTTTTCCATTTCTCAGTCTCTCATCTCTCCACTCCAATAACAAGCTCCCTTAGAACTTTTTTTTGTTTGTGTGTATGTTTTTGGTTCCTGTTCCTCTCTCCTCTCTCTCATCTTTCCCGTACTCATCTTAACTCCACACATCACAATCTACCCCCTCCTTCTTGCCTGCCTACACCATATGCTGAACATCACACTCCCAAGCAGCACAGGCATGGCCTACTGGAACCTGCCCTGCACTAATTCGCAGTCCGCACTGTCAGCCCTGGTACATGCCACAAAAAACCTATCCCAGCAACTTCCCTTCAGCTGGACCTGCCCTGCTGTACCATACCTGAGTGACTGGCCCTGCCCATTGGAGAAGGAGATGAAAAGTATCGCACCCACAGACGAGCAAGCAACAAAGGATGCACAGCCCGCCTGCTCAGCCATAACCAAATAAAACAAAAAAGCAGAATGAAACAAACAAATCTATAATCAATAAATGAGGAAAATAACCATTGAATGCCCTAAAGACAGCAGACAATAACAAAGCATTTACAAAAATAGGACATCATGGTTCCAGTAGACATCCAAAATAAAATACCAGATGACCTTCCAGTAGAAGAAAAGATACTAAACCTAACTGGTATGGAATTCAAACCTCTAATATTCAGAATTATCCAAGAGTTGAAGCAAAAAACAGACAAAAATGACGAAAAAAATAGACAAATTTCATGGAAAATACAGACAAAAAAATGGAAGAATTCAAGAAAATAATACAGGAACAAAAAGCTAAAATAAATTCACAACTAGAAATCATACAAAAACAACTATTAGAAATCCAAAAGATAAACAACAAGATTTCAGAAATGGACAGTGTCATAGAAGGGCTGAGGAGCAGGTTTGTAATGATGGAAGACAGGATCAGCAAAATTGAAGACAAACTCTTGGATACAACTCTGAGGAAAAATCAGAAAAAAGAACTAAGAAAAATGAAGAAACCTTGAGAATTATGTGGGATACAATCAAAAGCAAAAATCTGCAAGTGATCGGAGTTCCAGAACAGGGGGAGAAAACAGAAAACACAGAGAGGATCATTGAAGAATTGCTGACAGAAAACTTCCCCAATATCATGAAAGATGAAAAGCTGACCATCCAAGAAGCTCAACGAACTCCATATAGGATAGACCCCCAAAAGAAAATCACCCAGGCATATCATAATCACACTCACTAAAACCAAAGACAAAGAATCCTGAGAGCAGCTTGAGAAAAACAAAAAGTCACATACAGAGGAGAAACAATAAGACTAAGCTTGGATTATTCAGTAGAAACCATGCAGGCAAGAAGGCAATGGGACGACATACATAAAACCTTGAAAGAAAAAAATTGCCAGCCAAGAATAATAAATCCTGCAAAACTCTCTTTCAAATATGATGGTGAAATTAGGATATTTCCAGATAAACAGAAATTAAGGGACTATGTAAAAACCAAACCAAACTTACAAGACTTATTAAAGGAAGTCCTTCAGTCTGAGAACAAACAATATCAGACCACAGGCTGAATATAGGACACAGGATTGTACTAGCCAGATACCTACCTAGGAAATGAACTCTTAAGGACTATGCAAAACCAAAAGAATTACAAAAGGGAACCAGAGAGATTAATCTGTAAATGACAACAGCATCAGAACAATAAAAGGGGGAATAAACGGTGTAGGTATAGAACCTCCTAATGGAGAGGAAGTCAAGCGATACCAAGTAATAATAGACTGGTTCAAATTTAGAAAGATAAGGGTAAATTTCAAGGTAACCGCAAAGAAAGTTAACAAACCTACTCATCAAAACAAAGAAAAATATAAAGTCTCAGTAAAAGCAAAAACAAAAGAAATGAAAAAAAATCCACAAACAAAAGGAACTCAGCACAGGAAAGTAAAAGGAACAAAGAAAAAGTCAGCACCACAAAAAAAAAAAAAAAAAAAGCCCTACAAAATGCAATCCCACTCCTAGGAATATATCCTAGAGAAATAAGAGCCATCATACTAATAGACATATGCACACCCATATTCATTGAAGCACTGTTCACAATAGCAAAAAGATGGAAACAACCTAGATGCCCATCAACAGATGAATGGATAAACAAACTATGGTACGTACACATAATGGAGTATTATACAAAGATAAAGAACAATGATGAACCTGTGAAGCATCTCATAACATGGATGAAACTGGAGGACGTTATGCTGAGTGAAATAAGTCAATCACCAAAGGACAAATACTGTATGAGACCTCTACTGTATAACTCATGCAAAAGTTTACACACAAAAAGAAACAATCTTTGTTGGTTATGAGGGATGGGCGGGGTGGGGGGAACTAAATAGATAAGTGGTAACTTTAGTGAAGGGTAAGACAGTACACATTACTGGGGAATCTAGCACTTTGTACAAGGAAAGGTCACGGAAGTGCCATAGACACTTCCAAACTCCCTGAGGGACTGAACTGCTGGGTGGAGGGCTGTGGGGACCATGGTCTTGAGGAACATTTAGCTCAATTGGCATAACCCAGTTTTTAAAGACAATGTTCTACATTCTGCCTTGGTAAGTAGCCTCTGGGGTCTTAAAAGCCTGTGAGCAGCCATCTAATATACTCCACTGGTCTCACGCCTTCGGGAGCAAGGGAGAATGATAAGAATGAGATACAAGGAAAAGATTAATCCAAAGGACTAATGGACCACAGCTACCACAGCCTCCATCAGACTGAGTCCACTACAGCTATATGGTGTCCGGCTATCACCATTGACTGCTCTGACCAGGATCACAATAGAGGGTCCCCGACAGAGCTGGGAAAGGATGTAGAACGGAAAAAAAATAAATAAATAAGCAGATTACTGGCTTGACAGACTGGAAAAACCCCGAGAGCATGGCCCCTGGACACCCTTCTAGCTCAGTGGTAAAGCCCCTCCCGAAGTTCACCGTTCAGCCAGGGATTGGACAGCCTCTTAAAACAAAACAGGACTAATGAGGCACAGCAGTCCAGGGACAAGGACTAGAAGGCAGGAGAGGACAGGAAAGCTGGTGATAGGGAACCCAAGGTTGAGAAGGGACACTGTTGACATGTCATGGGGTTGTTAACCATTGTCGTAGGGTAATATGTGTACTAACTGTTTAATGAGAAACTATTTGTTCTGCAAACCTTCATCTAAGGCACCAAAAAAAAAAAAAAAATTATCTATGTGAGATCAAACTGACAACAGCAACTCAAAAGGTTTGATGGGAAGCCTAGGGGACAGTGAGTTGAAGATAATGGTGATGGAATAATTTGGAAAAGGATAGTGAGAATAGCAGCACAACTGGAAGAATGTAAGCGATGTCACCGAATTGTACATGTAGAAACTTTCAAAATGGTGTAACTTTGGCTATGTATATTTTTACCAAAAAAAGGTCCTCAAGGTCAAGAAGGGAGAGTGTTGACATGTCGTGGGGTTGTTAACCAATGTCATAAAACAATATGTGTACTGACTGTTATGAATTGAATTATGTCCCCCCAAAAATGTGTGTATCAGTGACAAGGGCCAGAAGGCAGAAGGGGACAAGGAAGCTGGTGATAGGGAACCCAAGGTTGAGTGAGGATATTGTTGATGTGTTGTGAGATTGTTAACCATTGTCATAGGGCAACATGTGTAGTAACTGTTAAATGAGAAACTATTTTGTTTCTGTAAGCCTTCATCTTAAGTGAGAATAACAGCACAATTGGAAGAGCGTAGTCAATGTCACTGAACTGTGCATGTAGAAATTTTTGAAATGCTGTATCTTTGGCTATGTGTATTTTCACCAAAAAAAAAAAAAAAAGGTTAAGAAGTTAGAAGGTTGATATGTTGTGGGGTTGTTAACCAATGTCATAAAACAACATGTGTACTACTGTTTCATGAGAAACTATTCTGTAAGCCTTCACCTGAAGTACAATAAAAAATAAATAAACAAAAACCTGGAAACCAGAAAAAAAAAAAATGTGTGTATCAGTTTGGCTGGGCCATGATTCCCAGAATTGTGTGGTTGGCCCCCATTTTGTGATTGTAATTTTATGTTAAAGAGGATTAGGGTGGGATTGTAACACCACCCTTACCCAGGTCACATCCCTGAGCCAATGTAAAGGGAGTTTCCCTGGGGTGTGGCCTGCACCACCTTTTATCTCTTGAGAGATAAAAGGAAAGGGAAGCAAGCAGAGAGTTGGGGACTTCACACCATCAAGAAAGCAGTGCTGGGAGCAGAGAGCGTCCTTTGGACCAGGGTCCCTGCGCAGAGAAGCTCCTAGTCTGGGGAAACACCGAAGAGAAGAAGGGCGACAGAGAGAAAAAGCCTTCCCCTGGAGCTGACACCCTGAATTTGGACTTTTAGCCTACTTTGACTGTGACGAAATAAACTTCTCTTCGTTAAAACCATCCACTTGTGGTATTTCTGTTATAGCAGCACTAGATGACTAAGACACTGACTGTTTAGTGAGAAACTATTTGTTCTGTAAACCTTCATCTAAAGTACAATAAAAAAAAATTTAAAAAAAAAGCTAGAAATAGAAGTACCGTAAGATCTAGCAACCCCACTCCTTGGAATAGATCCTAGAGAAATAAGAGTCGTCACATGAATAGATATATGCACACTCAAGTTCATTGCAGCACTGTTCACGATAGCAAAAAGATGGGAACAACCTAGGTGCCCATCAATGGATGATCAGATAGACAAATTATGGTATATTCACGTGGTATATTCATATGGTATATTCACACAATGGAATACTACGCAACAATAATGAACAACAATGAATCTGTGAAACATCTTGTAACATGGAGGAATCTGGAAGGCATTATGCTGAGTGAATTTAGTCAGTCGCAAGAGGACAAATATAGTGTAAGGCTACTATTATAAGAACTCAGGAAAAGGTTTAAACACAGAAGAAGACATTCTTTGATGGTTAGGAGGATGGGGAGGGAGGGAGAGGGAAATTTACTAACTAGATAGTAGACAAGAATTATCTTAGGTGAAGGGAAGGACAACACACACTACAGGAGAAGTCAGCACAACTGGACTAAACCAAAAACTAAGAAGTTTCCTGAATACAACCAAACACTTCGAGGGACAGAGTAGCAAGGGTGGGGGTCAGGTGACCATGGTTTCAGGGGACATCTAGGTCAATTGGCGTAACGAATCTTATTAAGAAAATGTTCTGCATCCCACTTTGGTGAGTGGCGTCTGGGGTCTTAAAAGCTTGCAAGCAGCCATCTCAGATGCATCAATTGGTCCCAACCTACCTGCAGCAAAGGAGAATGAACAACACCGAAGACACAAGGAACGTATTAGCCCAAGAGACAGAAAGGGCCACATAAACCAGAGACTTCATCAGCCTCAGACCAGAAGAACTAGATGGTGCCTGGCTACCACCAATAACCGCCCTGACAGGGAACACAACAGAAAGTCCCTGACGGAGCAGAAGAAAAGTGGGGTACAGAACTCAAATTCACGTAAAAACACCAGACTTAATGGTTTGATTGAAACTGGACGGACCCTGGAAGACATGGCCCCAGACTCTGTTAGCCCAAAACTAAAACCATTCCTGAGGCCAACTCTTCAGACAAAGATTAGACTGGACTATGGGACATAAAATGATACTTGTGACGAGTGTGCTTCTTAGCTCAAGTAGATACATGAGACTAAATGAGCAGCTCCTGTCCAGAGGCGAGATGAGAAGGCAGAGAGGGTCAGGAGCTGGTTGAATGGACATGGGAAATCTGGGGTAGAAAGGAGGAGTGTGCTGTCACAGTATAGGGAGAGCAACTAGAGTGTCATAACCATGCGTGTATACATTTTTGTATGAGAGATTAACTTGAATTATAAACTTTCACTTAAAGCACAATTTAAAAAAAAACGGCAAAAAAATTTGTGGTGGGAATATGAGTGTACACTGTAAAATTCTTTCAACTTTGTTGTATATTTAAGTTTTTTTCATAATAAAATGTGGAGAAAAGAAGATGGTGGTATAAGCAGCTCCAAGGTCCTGTCCCCACAACAGAAACAGCAAAAAAACCAGCAGAAACTGACAGAAACAATTTTGTCGAACTCTGGAAACTAGTCAGAGGTTTAGCTACTAAGTAAACACTGAATCAAAAACAAAGTGACTTCAAAACAGTTGGAAATCTTTGATTTTCTAGGTACCTGTACTCCACCCCTCCCCAGCTTGGTGACAGTTTGAAAGGGGTGGCAGCCCACATTGCCAAAGAGGAACCCTGGTCCCTGGCTCCAGAGGGAGCAGAAAAGATCTTATTTGCAAATTATTGTGTCTGTTCTAAAAAAAAGAAAGAAAGAAAATAAATAAAGTTTGGCATGTCCCTAGCTAGGTAGTCTGGGTAACAGCACTTACCTCTTCAGGCCATTTTCTCCTGAAAGGACGGAATTGGACTGTATGGAAAGACTTTTTGGAAGGGGAAAGCCTCGGCAGTGGCAGCGGATGCCTGAGGCGTTTGCTTATTCATTTACTTGTCTCTGTATTGTTCTCCAAGGAGCCCTGGTGGCACAGTAGTTAAGCGCTTGGCTGCAGACCAAAAAGGCTGTTAACTGAAAGGTCTGCGGGAGAAAGATGTGGCAGTCTGCTTCTGTAAAGGTTAGAGCCTAGGACACCCTACCGGGCAGTTCTGCTCTGTCCTACAGGATCGCTATGAGTCGGGATGACTCCACAGCAGCAGGTTTAGTTAGTAGTGTTCTCCATCTGCTGCATTATCCTTTTATTTCTTCTCTTAGGCCAGATTTCCAAGAAACCTTTCTCAGCAGAAGCTGCGAAAGGGATTCAGGTGCACGTGATTTATTGAGGTCAGGCTCTCAGGATGGAGGGCAGGACAGGGCAAGGAAGAAAAAAGCAGGGCTTCGAACCAGTTTGTTCCAGTTCGAACCCTGCTGAGAATCTGCATTTCTAACAAATTCCCAAATGATGCTAATACTGCTGGTTAGGGACAAATTCTGAGAACCATTAGCAGAGCAATGGTTTTCAATATTTATTATACATAAGAATCACCTGGGAATCTTGTTAAAATGTATATTCAGTATATCTGGGGTGGAAATGCAAATTCTCGGCAGGGGTTCAAATAGGAATGAACTGGTTCCTGTTCAAACCCCTGGAAAAAAGCTAAGCAAAGATGTAGCTTAGCTGGATTCCAACGGGGAGGTCTAGAGTATGAAGCTCTGAAGCAAGAGGCAGCTTCCATTCTACCCGGGGCAATTCTCCAGAGAAGAGGGCAGCTAAGTGCTGCAGTAAAAGTTCACAGTGAAGTGTGGGTGGATGCACTGGCCTGACATAAATGGAATCATACAGAATGCAACCTTTTGAGATAAGCTCTTTTACATTTCCGCCAGCAATGTATAAGTTTCTCCACAACCTCACCAGCATATTGTTTTGTCACTATTTTTAATTGCAGCTATTTTAATAGGTGTGTAGTGGTATCTCATCCTGGTTTTAATTTGCACTTCCCTAGGTGGCGCAGTGGTTAAGAGTGTGACTACTAACCAAAAGGTCGGCAGTTCGAATTCACCAGCTGCTCTTTGGAAACCCTATGTAGGGTTGCTATGCTGCTGTGGGTAGGAATCGATTCAATGGCAATGAGTTGCTGTTGTCAATTTGATATGTTTTTAAAAGAGGATAATGCTCACTCAAGGCAGATGTTCTTTATTAGTTAAGCTAAACTATAGTTTAGTTTCAAGACAACTTTAGGGGATATTTTTGGTTTAAGGTTTTAAGATGTATCTCAGGGCAATAGTTTTGGATATCCGTGTCTTTTGCCCGTTTAAAAATGGATTGTGTTTTTTACTCACTATTGAGTTTTGAGAGTTCTCTATATATCCTAAATATGAATCCTTTGCCAGATATGTGGTTTGCAAATATTTTCACCCAATCTGTAGCTTGTCTGTTCATCCTCTTAACAGTCTTCGCACAGCAAGTTTTAAATTTTGATGAAGTTTATAATTTTTTTTCATTTATGGATAAAATTTTGTTTTTTCTTTTATGGTGTTGTGTCTAAGAACTCTTGCCCTAGTCTTAGGTCCCAAAATCTCCTATGTTTTATTCTAAAAATTTTATAGTTTTATGCTTTACATTTAAATTTATGATGCATTTGTGTTAATTTTTGTATAGGGTGTAAGGTTTAGGTCAAGGTTCATTTTTTTGCCTAAGGATGCTCCAGCACCATTTGGTGAAAAGACTATCCTTCTCTACTGAATTGCCTTTGACCTCTATCAAAAATCAGTTGGCTGTACTTGTGTGTGTATTTCTGGGTTCTCCATTCTGTTCCATTGATCTATGTGCCTATCCCTTAGCCAATGCCACACTGGATTGATTACTATTTTTATATAGCAAGTCTGGAGTCCCTGGGTGGTACAAATGGTTAACGAACACTTTAGGCTGCTAACCAAAGACTGGAGGTTACAGTCCACCTAGAGGCGCCTCAGAGAAAGGCCTACAAATCTACTTCCGAAAAATCAGCCATTGGAAATCCTATGGAGCACAATCCTACTCTGACACACATGGGGTTGCCATCAACTTGACAGCAACTGGTTTTATAATAAATCTTAAAATCATGTAGAAAGATCCCTCCTCCCTTATTCTGCTTTTCAAAATTATTTTAGCTATTCTAGTTCCTTTGTCTTTTCATATAAATATTAGAATAAAACCAACCAGTTCCCAGTTTTATTAGAACACAGCCACTCCCGTTTGTTTACGTTTTTGACTGCTTTCATACTACAATAGCAGAGTTGTATGGTTGTGACAGAGACCGTATGTCTTAGGCTGGGTTCTCTAGAGAAGCAAAACCAGTAAAGTGTATAAATATATATATAGAGAGATTTATATCAAGGAAATAGCTCACACAATTGTAGAGGCTAAAACATCCCAAGTCCACAAATCAGGGTAGAGGCCTCTCCCAGTTCACATAGCCACAGAAGCTGGTGAACCCAAGGTTGGCAGGTCTGAGAGGGGCTCCTGCTCACAGGCTGTGAAGGTCAATGAATTCCAAGATCAGCAAAGACCGCAAGGTTTCTCCTGATTCACATAGCTGCAGGGGTGGTGAACCCAAGGTCAGCAGGTCGGGGAACTGGACTCTTGCTCGCAGGCTGAGAAGTTGGACGAGTTCCAAGACCAACAGGTAAGCTGCTAGCTCAAGTCCCACGAACCAGAGGTGAGACAACAAGAGGCAGCTGTTGAGTCTGGAACAAGCCAAAAACCTTGGCAAGGCGAACAGGCAGAAAGTAACCGGCCAAAGGCAAAGAGATGAAACTGAGGGGGTGGTGAGCTGCCACAGGCCCTGCCTCTGCCAGTACCACTCAGCAGATTCCGTCATGGGGGTGATCACAACATTATACAACTGCTAAAACACTGAGAATAATGGCCTAGCCAAGCTGACATACAATTTTAACCATCACACCGTATGATCCACAAAGCCTAAAATATTTACTATTTGATCCCTTACAGAAAACATTGGCTGACTCCTGTTCTACATCCTTGCTGATTTCTGTCTTGTTAATCTATCACTTATGGAGAAATGACATTGCCTATTTCTCCTTGCATTGTCTAATTTCTTCTGCCACTTTTTGCTTAATTTTTTTTTAAGCTCTGTTGTATAAATGTTTAGGATTGTATGCCTTCTTGATTAATTGACCCTTTTATCATTATGACTTTTTTATTCTTTGCTCTGAAACCTAGTTTGTCTAATATTAACACAATCACTTCAGCTTAATATAGCCGTTTCAGACTTTAGTGTTAGCATGGTATATCTTTTCCCATCCTTTTACTTCTGATTTTGTCTTTATACTTAATGCGTGTTTCTTGTAAGCATCATAGAGTTGGGTCTTGCTCTTTTATTCCATCTGGCAATATCTGCTTTTTAATTGGGTGTTGAGGCCAATAACATTAATAGTAATTATTGATACGGTTAGGTTAAATCTGTCTTCTTGCTTTCTGTTTTCCATTTGTTTTGTCTTTTCTTTGTTCCCTTTTCCTCCCTTGCTTTGTATTATTTTTTATGATTCTATTTTATCTTCTTTGTTGACTTATTGTTAGCTATAATTCTGTTTTCATATTTTAGTGGTTGCTTTAGGGTTTATAGGATACATCTTTAATTTATCACAGTCTACCTTCAAGTAACCCCATCTGTCCGTCCCCACTTGTCTGTCAGTTTGTCATACTGTGGTGGTTTGCATGTTGCTGAGATGCTGGAAGCTATGCCACTGGTATTTCAAATACTAGCAGGGCTATCCATGGTGGGCAGGTTTCAGTGGAGCTTGCAGACTAAGACAGACTAAGAAGGAGGCAATGGTGGTCTATTTCTGAAAAAATTGGCTAGAGAAAACCTTATGAATATCAGCAGAATATTTTCTGATATAGTGCCGGAAGATTAGCCCCCTCAGGTTGGAAGGCACTCAAAATATGACTGGAGAAGAGCTGCTTCCTCAAAGTAGAGTTGACCATAAAGATGTAGATAGAGTAAAGCTTTTGGGATGTTCATTTGCTGAGGTGGCATGACACAAAATGAGAAGAAACAGCCTTAAACATCCATTAAAAATTGGAACATGGAATGTACAAAGTATGAGTCTAGGAAAACTGAAAGTTGTCAAAAATGAAATGGACTGCATAGAGATCGATACCCTAGGAATTAGTCAGCTGAAATGGACTGGTATTGGTTATTTTTAATCAAATAATCATATGGTCTACTATGCCAGGAATGACAAATTGAAGAGGAATGGTGTCATATTCATTGCTAAAAAGAACATTTCTAGATCTATCCTGAAGTACAACGATGTCAGTGATAGGATAATATCCATAACCCTATAAGGAAGACCAGTTAAGAAGACTATTACTTAAATTTATGCACCAACCACTAATGCCAAAGATGAGGGAAATGAAGATTTTCACCAATTTCTGCGGTCTGAAATTGATCAAACATGCAATTAAGATGCATTGATAATTACCGGTGATTGGAATGTGAAAGTTGGAAACTAAGAAGGATCAGAAGTTGGAAAATATGGCCTTGGTGAAAAAATGACACCTTAACAAGATAGAATTTTCAAGACCAATGACCTATTCATTGAAAATACCTTTTCTCAACAACATAAACGGCGACTATACATGTTGACTTTGCTGAATGGAAGACACAAGAATCAAATTGACTATATCTGTGGAAAGACAATGAAGAAGCTCAATATTTTCAGTCAGAACAAGTTCAGGGGCTGACTGCAGAACAGACCTTCAATAGCTCATATGCAAGTTCAAGGTGAAGCTGAAGAAAATTAAAACAAGTCAATGAGAGCCAAAATACAATCTTGAGTATATCCCACCTGAATTAAGAGACCATCTCAAGAATGGATCTGACTCATTGAACACTAATGACCGAAGACCAGATGAGTTGTGGAATAACATCAAGGACATCATACATGAAGAAAGCAAAAGGTCATTAAAAAGACAGGAAAGGAGTTCCGGCAAAATGGTGCTCTAGGCAGAAGCACCATGCCGTCCCTTCACAGCAAAGATCCAAAAAACTAAGCCGAACAGAAATTACAACAATCCTGAAACCCTAAAACATCAAATGAAGAGGTAAAGAACTCAGCCAAGCACCAAATGGAGTGAGAAAACTGACAGAGAACGGAGAGTGAGGAGAGATTCATGCAGAGGTCTCCTACCAGCTAACGCAGCGTGGATCCACCATCTTGGACTCCTATCAGAGACCAGCAAACGGGGGTACGAGAAAGCAGCCTCACAGAGCGTCCAGCGGGAGACAAAACAATCGGTAATTTGCAGCGTGTGCTTTCCCACCTCCCACCCCTCTTCGCCCCGGCTTGGCCTCCTCTGCTTCCCGCAGCCATGGTCTCTTGACCAGGAAGCGCTGGCTGCTTGGATTCCACACACCTGAGCGGGCGGCTCTCTGGGTGCCATTTGTTGGCTGCTGGTGTTGCTTTTTTCCACTTCTTTTGATTTCTTCCTTGCCTCTCGCCATCTCCCCCTCCTTTCGCTCGAGTGCCTTGCTCCATGCGCCATCTTTGCTTCTTCCTGAGGGGCTGCAGAGCGCCAGTAATTTGTGATATACTCTTTCTCACTCTCTACCCTTCTTCACCCACACTCGGCCCCTTTCCTTCCCGCGGACACAGTCTCTTGTCCAGAAACACCAGCCTCCACTAGCTGGCTCTCTGAGTGCCATTTGTTGGTTGCTGGTGTTGCTTTTTTTTTTCTCTGCTTCTTTTGAGTTCTTCCTTGCCTCTTGCCACCTCCCCCTCCTTTCACTCGAGTGCCTGGCTCCGTGCGCCATCTTTGCTTCTTCCTGAGGGACTGCAGAGCTCCATTCAAGTGTGGAGCTGCTTCCCAGTCTGGGCTACCGTGCTGGTGGGATCCTGGAGCTTTTGTTGTTTGTTTGTTTTGAATTGTTTGTTTGTTTTCTTTTCCTTTTCTTGAGCTGGGAGCCCTTTCTGGCCAGGCAGAGCTGCGTGGCAACAAGACTCCCCTTTGGCTTCCACAGACGTGCAGAGGGATCCCTGAGGTCATTTCTTTCTTCGTTGTTTTTTTTTCTGATTTTTTGGGGGGCCTTTCTTGTTCTTTTTTCTTTTTAAATTTGTTTTGTTTTCTTTTCCCTCTTTTTCTCTTTTTGTCTTTCTTCATTGCTCAGTTTCTTGTCTCTCTATATCTTCCTTCTCTTTCTGATCCCTGAATACCTGGCGTTGTATACCTCTACGCCTTCTAGCCAGGCTGTACTGCAACACCTGAGAGTGACTTACCCAGACCTCATAGCTGCACCAGTGGGATCCCTGGGAACTTTGCCATTCTTTAACCTTTCTGATTTTTATTTATTCATTCTTTTCTTTTCTTCCTCTTCCCCTTTCTGTTTTTCTCCATTTCATAGTCTCTCATCTCTCCACTCCAACGGCAAGCTCCCCTAGCATTCTTTTTTGTTTGTTTGTATGTTTTTGGCTCCTATTCCTCTCTCCTCTCTCCCATATCCATCTTAGCTCCACACATAAAAATCTCCCTGCTGCATCCTGCCTACCTGCACTGTGCGCTTGACATCACACCACCAAGCAGCACAGGCATGGCCTACTGGAACCTGTCCTGCACTGATTACTGACCCACTCTGGTGGGTGTAGTAAGTGCCACAAACAACTCGTCCCAGTAACTCCTCTTCAGCGAGACCTGCCCAGCCGTACCATATCTGAGTGACTGACCCTGCCAGTTGGAGAAGGAGGCAAAAAGTATTGAGCGCACAGACAAGCAAACAACAAAGAACACACAGTCCATCTGCTCAGACATAGTCAAATTTTTTTTTTTAAAAAAAGGGACGAAACAAACAAATCTACAATCAATAAACGAGAAAAATAACTACCGAATGCCCAGAAGACAGCAGACAATATCAAAACATTTAAAAAAACAGGACAGGATGGTTCCAGTAGGCATCCAAAATAAAACACCAGATGACTCTCCTGTGGAAGAAAATGCACTAGAACTACCTGATAGGGAATTAAAATCTCTAATACTCAGAATTTGCCAAGAACTGAGGCAAAAAAGCTGACAAACATGAGGAAAAAAAGACAAATTCATGGAAAATACAGACAAAAAATTGGGAGAATTCAGGAAAATAATGCAGGAACAAAATGCCAAAATAAATTCACAACTAGAAATTATACAAAGACAACAATTAGAAATCTGAAAGATAAACAACAAGATTTCAGAAATGGAAAGTGTCATAGAAGGGCTGAGAAGCAGATTTGAAAAGGTGGAAGACAGGATCAGTGGAATTGAAGACAAACACTTGGATACAAATCTGTTTGAGGAAAACTCAGAAAAAAGAACAAATAAAAATGAAGAGGCCCTGAGAGTTATGTGGGACACAATCAAAAGCAAAAATCTGCGAGTGATTGGAATTCCAGAACAGGGGGAGAAAACAGAAAACACAGAGAGGATCATTTAGGAACTGCTGACAGAAAACTTCCCCAATATCATGAAAGATGAAAAGCTGACCATCCAAGAAGCTCAACGAACCCCATATAGAAGAGACCCCCAAAAAAAATCACCAAGGCATATCATATTCACACTCGTCAAAACCAAAGACAAACAAAGAATCCTGAGAGCAGCTTGTGAAAAACAAGAAGTCACATACGGAGGAGAAACAATAAGACTAAGCTCAGATTATTCGGCAGAAACCATGCAGGCAAGAAGGCAATGGGATGACATATATAAAATCTTGAAAGAAAAAATTGTCAGCCAAGAATAATATATTCTGCAAAACTCTCATTCAAATTTGATGGTGAAATTAGGTCATTTCCAGATAAACAGAAATTAAGGGAATATGTAAAAGTCAAACCAAACTTACAAGAATTATTAAAGGAAGTTCTTCGATCCGAGGACAAATGGCTTCAGCTCACAGGCAGAACCTAGGATGCAGGATCGTACCAGCCAGATACCAATCTAGGAAATGAACTCTCGAGGACTATCCAAAACAAAAAGAGATACAACAGGGAATCAGAGCAGGTAATCAGTAAATGACAACATCAGAAGAATAAAAGAGGGAATAAATGGCATAGGTATAGAACCTTCTAATGGAGAGGAAGGCAAGGTGATATCAAATAATGGTAGACTGCTTCAAACTTAGAAAGATAAGGGTAAAATTCATGGTAACCACAAAGAAAGTTAACAAACATACTCATAAAAAAAGAGGAAAAACGTAAAGTCTCAGCAAAAACAAAACCTACAAAAACAAAAGAAATTAAAAAAAAATCCACAAACAAAAGTAACTCAGCACAAGACAGTAAGAAGAACAAAGAAAACTTCAGCACCACAAAAAAAAAGCACTACAAAATGACAGCAACAAACTCACATCTATCAATAATGACACTGAATGTCAATGGACTCAATGCACCCATAAAGAGATGGACAGTGACAGAATGGATAAGAAAACAGGATCTATCAATATGCTGTCTACAAGAGACACACCTTAGAAACAAAGATGTGAATTTATTAAAAGTCAAAGGTTGGAAAAAAATATATCAAGCTAACAACTACCAAAAAACAGCAGGAGTGGCAATTCTAATCTCAGATAAAATAGACTTTAAAACAAAATCTACCATAAAAGACAAAGAAGGACACTATATAATGATTAAGGGGACGATCCATCATGAAGACATAACCATAATAAACATCTACACACCCAACCACAGGGCTCCAAAATACATAAAACAAACTCTAACAACACTGAAAAGAGAAATTGACAATTCCACAATAACAGTAGGAGACTTCAACATACCACTCTCAGTAAAGGACAGAACAACTAAGAAGAAACTCAGCAAAGATACAGAAGACCTAAAGGGCACAATCAGCCAACTTGACCTCACAGACATATATAGAACACTCCACCCAACCACTGCAAAGTACACATTCTTTTCCAATGCACATGGAACGTTCTCCAGAATAGACCACATCTTAGGCCACAGAGCAATCCTCAACAAGATCCAAAACGTTGAGATAATTCAAAGTATCTTCTCTGACCACAATGCCATCAAGGTAGAAATTAACACTAGAAAGAGCAAGGAAAAAAAATCAACTACATGGAAACTGAATAATACCCTGCTTACACATCACTGGGTAATAGAAGAAATCAGAGATGGAATCAAAAAATTCCTAGAATCAAATGAGAATGAAAACACATCATACCAAAACCTTTGGGACACAGCAAAGGCAGTCCTCAGAGGACAATTTATAGCAATAGATGCACATATCAAAAAAGAAGAAAGAGACAAAATCAAAACATTAACTACAGAACTCAAACAAATAGAAAGAGAACAGCAAAATAAGCCCACAACCACCGGAGGAAAGGAAATAGTAAAGATCAGAGCAGAAATAAATAAAATAGAGAACAGAAAAACAATAGAAAGAATCAACAAAACCAAAAGTTGGTTCTTTGAAAGAATCAACAAAATCGACAAACCGCTAGCCATACTGACAAAAGAAAAACAGGAGAGGACACAAATAACCCAAATAAGAAATGAAATGGGGGACATTACAACAGATCCAACTGAAATAAAAAGGATTGTAACAGAACATTATGAAGAACTATACTCCAACAAATTTGAAAACCTAGAGGAAATGGATACATTTCTAGAAACACATGGCCTACCCAAACTACAACAAAGTGATGTTGAAAATCTGAACAGACCCATAACAGGAGAAGAGATTGAAAAGGTAACAAAAAAACTCCCAAACAAAAAAAGCCCCGGCCCAGATGGCTTCACTGGAGAATTCTACAAAACATTTACAGAAGAGCTTGTACCAGTACTACTCAAGCTATTTCAGAGCATAGAAGAGGAAGCAACACTTCCAAATTCATTCTATGAAGCCAGCATAATGCTGATACCAAAACCAGGCAAAGATGTCACAAAAAAAAAATTACAGACCAATATCTCTCATGAATATAGATGCAAAAATTCTCAACAAAATTCTAGCCAATAGAATTCAGCATCATAACAAAAAAATAATACACCACAACCAAGTAGGATTCATACCAGGTATGCAAGGATGGTTCAACATTAGAAAATCAATCAAGGTAATCCACCACATAAATAAAAGGAAAGAAAAGAATCACATGATTGTCTCAATTGATGCAGAAAAGGCATTTGACAAAGTCCAACACCCATTCCTGATAAAAACTCTCAATACACTAGGTATAGAAGGGAAATTTCTCAACATAATAAAGGGCATCTATGCAAAACCAACGGCCAACATCATTCTTAATGGAGAGAGGCTGAAAACATTCCCCTTGAAAACAGGAACAAGACAAGGATGCCCTTTATCACCACTCCTATTTCACACTGTGCTGGAAGTTCTAGCTAGAGCAATAAGGCAAGAAAAAGAAAGAAAGGGCATCCAAATTGGTAATGAAGAAGTTAAACTCTCCCTGTTTGCACATGATATGATACTATACATAGAAAACTCTAAAGACTCCACGAGAAATCTACAGGAACTAATAGAAAGATTCAGCAGAGTAGCAGGATACAAGATAAACATTCAAAAATCAGTTGGATTCCTATACACCAATAAGGAGAATGATGAAAAGGAAATCAGGAAAACAATACCATTTTCAATAGCCCCTAAAAAGATAAAATACTTAGGAATAAATCTGACCAGGGGTGTAAAAGACGTATACAAAGAAAACTACAAAACTCTACTGCAAGAAACCCAAAGGGATCTACATAAATGGAAAAACATACCATGCTCATGGATAGGCAGACTCAACATTGTGAAAATGACAATCCTACCCAAAGCAATTTACAAATACAATGCAATACTGATCCAAATACCAACAACATTCTTCAAACAGACGGAAAAACTAATCATTAACTTTATATGGAAAGGGAAGAAGCCCCGAATAAGTAAAGCACTACTGAAGAAGAATAAAGTTGGAGGACTCACACTACCTGACTTCAGAACCTACTATACAGCTACAGTAGTCAAAACAGCCTGCTACTGGTACAACGACAGATACATTGACCAATGGAACAGAATTGAGAACCCAGATGTAAATCCATCCACCTACGGTCACCTGATCTTCGACAAGGGCCTAAAGTCCATCACATGGGGAAAAGACAGTCTTTTTAACAAATGGTGCTGGCAAAACTGGATATCCATCTGCAAAAATATGAAACAGGACCCATACCTCACACCGTATACAAAAACTACTTCAAAATGGATCAAAGACCTGAATATAAAGCCTAAAACTATAAAGTTCATAGAAGAAAAAACAGGACCAACACTTCAGGCCTTAATACATGGCATTAACAGGATACAAACCATAACCATCAATGCACAAACCCCAATAGATAAGCTAGATAACTGGGATCTTCTAAAACTCAAACACCTATGCTCTTCAAAAGACTTCACCAAAAGAGTAAAAAGAGAACCTACAGACTGGGAAAAAATTTTTGGATCGTACAAGTCAGACAAAGGTCTAATCTTTATAATCTACAAGAAAATCTAACACCTCTACAACAAAAAGACAAATAATCCTATTAAAAAACGGGCAAAGGAAATGAACAGACACTTCACAAAAGAAGACATTCAAATGGCCAACAGACACATGAGGAAATGCTCCCGATCACTAGCCATTAGAGAAATGCAAATTAAAACCACAATGAGATACCATCTTACCCTGGCATTACTGGCACGAATCAAAAACACTGGAAATAACAAATGCTGGAGGGGCTGCGGGGAGATCGGAACACTTATGCACTGCTGGTGGGAATGCAAAATGATACAACCATTTTGGAAAATGATATGGCGCTTCCTCAGAAAGCTAAGAATAGCCATACCATTCGATCCAGCAATCCCACTCCTAGGAATATATCCTAGAGAAATAAGAGTCATCACTCGAATAGACATATGCACACCTATGTTCATGGCAGCATTGTTCACAATAGCAAAATGATGGAAACAACCTAGATGCCCATCAACAGATGAATGGATAAACAAACTATTGTACATACACACAATGGAGTACTATGCAACGAGAAAGAACAATGAATCTGTGAAGCATCTCATAACATGGATGAAACTGGAGGACATTATGCTGAGTGAAATAAGTCAATCACAAAAGGACAAATATTGTATGAGACCTCTGTTGTAAAAACCCATGAAAAAGTTCACACACAAAATGTAACAATCTTTGTTGGTTACCAGGGATGGGAGGGGTGGGGGGAAATACTAAATAGGCAATAGATAAGTGGTATCTTGGGTGAAGGGTGAGACAGTACACAATACAGGGGAAACTAGCAAAACCTGTACAAGGAAAGGTCATGGAAGCCCCATAGACACATCCAAACTCCCTGAGGGACTGAATTGCTGGGTGGAGGGCTCTGGGGACCATGGTCTTGGGGAACATCTAGCTCAATTGGCATGACACAGCTTATAAAGACAATGCTCTACATTCTATGTTGATGAGTAGTGTCTGGGGTCTTAAGAGCATGTGAGCGGCCATCTAAGATACTCCACTGGTCTCATCCCTTTGGGAGCAAGGGAGAATGAAGAGAACAGGATAGATTAGTCCGAAGGACTAATTGTCCACAGCTACCAAGGCCTCCACTGGACTGAGTCCAGTACAGCTAGATGGTGCCCGGCTACCACCACTGACTGCTCTGACCAGGATCACAACAGAGGGTTCTGGACAGAGCTGGAGAAGGATGTAGAGCATAATTCTAACTCACAAAAAAAAAAGACCAGATTTACTGGCCTAAAGGAGACTGGAGAAACCCCGTGAGTATGGCCCCCAGACACCCTTTTAGCTCAGTGGTGAAGTTACCTCCGAGGTTCACTGCTCAGCCTGGGAGTGGACAGCCCTGTAAAACCAAATGAGACTAACAAGGTACAGGAGTCCAGTGACAAGGGCCAGAAGGCAGAAGGGGACAAGGAAGCTGGTGATAGAGAACACAAGACTGAGTAAGGATATTGTTGATGTGTTGTGAGATTGTTAACCATTGTCATAGGGCAACAGTTGTAGTAACTGTTAAATGAGAAACTATTTTGTTCTGTAACCTTCATCTTAAGTGAGAATAACAGCACAATTGGAAGAGCGTAGTCAATGTCACTGAACTGTGCATGTAGAAATTTTTGAAATGGTGTATCTTTGGCTATGTGCATTTTCACCAAAAAAAAGAAGGTTCAGAAGTTAGAGGGTTGACATGTTGTGGGGTTCTTAACTAATGTCATAAAACAACATGTGTACTACTGTTTCATGAGAAACTATTTGTTCTGTAAGCCTTCACCTGAAGTACAATTAAAAAAAAGAAAAAGACAGGAAAGAAAGAAAAGACCAAAATGGATGTCAGAAGAGACTCTGAAACTTGCTCTTGAACACAGAGTAGCTAAAGCAAAAGGAAGAAATGATGAAGTAAAAGAGCTGAAGAGAAGATTTCAAAGGGCGGCTCAAGAATACAAAGTATTATGAAATATGCAAAGACCTGGAGTTAGAAAATCAAAAGGGAAGAACATGCTCAGCATTTCTCAAGCTGAAAGAACTGAAGAAAAAATTCAAGCCTCTGTTTTCAATATTGAAGGATTCTATGGGCAAAATACTGAACAATGCAGGAAGCATCAAGAGAGTATGGAAGGAATACACAGAGTCACTGTACTAAAAAGAATTTGTTGACATTCAGCCATTTCAAGGGATAGCATATGATCAGGAACCGATGGTAGTGAAGGAAGAAGTCCATGCTGCACTGAAGGCATTGGTGAAAAACCAGCCTCCAGGAATTGATGGAGTATCAATTAAGATGTTTCAATAAACCAATGCAGCACTGGAGGTGTTCACTCATCTATGTCAAGACATTTGGAAGACAGCTTCCTGGCCAATTGACTGGAAGAAATCCATATTTGTGCCATTCCAAACAAAGATGATCCAACAGAATGTGGAGATTATCAAACAATATCATTAATATCATACCCAAGTAAAATTTTGCTGAAGATCATTCAAAAGCAGTTGCAGCAGTACATGGACAGAACTGCCAGAAGTTCAATCCAGATTCAGAAGAGGACATGGAATGAGGGATATCATTCTTGATGTCAGATGGATCTTGGCTGAAAGCAGAGAATACCAGAAGGATGTTTACCTGTGTTTTATTGACTACGCAAAGACATTTGACCGTGTGGAGCATAACAAATTATGGATAACTCTGTGAAGAATGGGAATTCCAGAACACTTAATTGTGTTCATGCAGAACCTGTACATAGACCAAGAGGCAGTCCTTCAAACCGAACAAGGGGATTCTGTGTGGTTTAAAATCAGGAAAGGTGTGCGTCAGGGTTGTATCCTTTCACCACACTTATTCAGTCTGTGTGCTGATGAAATAATCCGAGAAGCTGGACTATATGAAGAAGAAAACAGCATCAGGATTGGAGGAAGATTCGTTAACAACCTGAGATATGAAGATGACACAACCTTGCTTGCTGAAAGTGAAGAGGACTTGAAGCACTTACTGATGAAGATCAAAGACTACAGCCTTCTGAACGGATTACACCTCAACATAAAGAAAACAAAAATCCTCGCAACTGGACCAATAAACAACATCATGATAAATACAGGAAATATTGAAGTTGTCAAGGATTTCATTTTACTTGGATCCATAATCAATGCCCATGGAAACAGCAGTCAAGAAATAAAATGACATATTGCATTGGGCAAATCTGCTGCAAAAGACCTCTTTAAAGTGTTCAAAAGCAAAGATGTCACTTTAAGGACTAAGGTGCACCTGACCCAAGCCATAGTATTTTCAGTCGCCTCATATGCATGTGAAAGCTGGACAACGAATAAGGAAAACTGAAGAATTGATGCCTTTGAATTATGGTGTTGGCCAAGAATATTGAATATACCATGAACTGCCAGGAGAACAAACAAATCTGTCTTGGAAGAAGTACAGCCAGCATGCTCCTTCGAAGCAAGGACAGTAAGACTTTGTCTCATGTACTTTGGACATGTTATCAGGAGGGTCCAGTTCCTCGCAAAGGACATCATGCTTGGTAAAGGAGAGGGTTAGCAAAAAAGAGGAAGACCCTCAGTGGGGTGGATTGACACAGTGGCTGTATCAATGGGCTCAAACATAGCAATGATTGTGAGGATGGTGCAGGACTGTGCAGTGTTTGGTTCTGTTGTACGTAGGGTCACTGTGAGTTGGAACTGACTCGATGGTACCTAACAACAACAACAACCTTCAAGTGATGTTATAGTACTTCATATCCAGTATAAAAATCTTACAGTAGTATACTGTCATTACTTCGTTCCCAGACTTTATGCTATTGTTTTTATACATTGTACTTGTACATATGTTGTAAAGTCCACATTACATTATTATTTTGTTCAAACAGCCAATTATCTTCTATAGAGATTTAAACAAACAGGAGCAAATTGTATATGTTCATGCATGTATTATCATTTCCGGTGCTCTTCATACTTTCATTCATGCATTATTTCTATCTGATGTCATTTTTCTTCTGCCTGAAGGATTCCCTATAACCTTTCTTGTATTGTAGGTCTGTAGCAGACACATCTGGTGCTCCTTGTCATCTCCCCTCTGCTCCACCTGTTTTTAGCCTCAGGTGTAGTGGACAGTTCTGTGTGAACCCTCTCAGCTTTGATGTCAGTCACAGTTCTGGTGGGACAGTACCAGCAAGCTCACACTGCACCTTTCCTGACAGCATCCCAGTTTAAATGCACACCTCCATCTTTCTGCTCCAGGACCTTTGCCAAAGCCAAGGAATCTGTCAGGCTTGCATGCAAGGACAGCCCATAAGTGAAGTGGAAGTTGATGCCCAACCAATAGGGGTGGATGCTGGTGGATAAATGTTCCAGCCTCTTGTCCTTTAAGCGTAGGATTCTGCCAGGTATCCTGTATCCTTCTCAAGATGTCCCTGCAGAATCTGTATGAGAACCTTATATACTCATCCTTATATGCCTGCCATTCCCTGTCTAGTACTCCCCTACCTCTCACTCCTTCTTTCTGGGATCACCTCCAAAATATAATACTTGCATCCATGTTCTTGTTTTATGTTTTAGGGAGCCTAGACAAAGACAGGGTCCCACCTTCATGCTTTTGCCAAACAAGATTTTTCTTCTTTCCCTTACCCTTCTTTTTCCCTGCTACAGACTTATAAAGAGTCTGGAATGGAGTGAAGGTGAGAGTCCTGGAATTTTCCAAATTTTTATATCCATCTTGGGGCAATTTTTATTATAGATAAAATGTATCTATTGGGTAAAGCACCTACAGAGGAAGCTCCAGTGAAATGCTGGAGCCATTACAGTTTTATAGAAAGTTAGAATTGGAAAATTCTTATACACAGTTGAAAATTCCTCTGTGAATAGATAAGTCAAGAGAACAGGTAAGGTGGCAGAGTGCTGGAATTCTAAAATCACAGGCACCTGGGTCCAAAACAATCACTCTGGAAGCAGCCAGAGCAGGGCAGGAACTCATGATGCCACCAGAGGGCAGCAGAGGCCAGGGATCAGGTAGGGAGCTGCAGACCAAATGTTAAGTGGCTGGCCAGAGATCTGATGGAGACAAGACTAATATTTATTGGGCCCTGTCACAAGCCGGACATTGTGCTTGTAACAGTACAAAATCACACAAAGTGTTCAAAGGCAGAGATCGGAGGCCAGAGCCAACAGAGAAGCAGAGTGGAGTGAAGAGGGAAGTTCTTCAGGCAAGCCGGGAAATGCCCAAAGAGAGCACGTCTGCAAGTACAAGCACAGTGCCAGAAAGAAACATCATGGCTATGGGCCCACCCTAAGCCAGGGCAGCTGGCCATAGCCAAAGGAGTATGTGAGGCGCCCTGGTGGCACAGTGGTTAAAGCACACAGCCACTAGGTCAGTGGTTCAACTGCTTCATGGGAGAAAGATGTGACAGTCTGCTTCTGTAAAGATTACAGTCTTGGAAACCCTATGGTGCAGTTCTACCCTGTCTTATAGGGTCACTATGAGTCAGAATTGACTCAAAGGCAATGGGTTTGGTTTTGGTTGTCTTTTCTTACAAGGACAAATGCAGTCAGGCATCGTGTGTTCCATGCTTTTCTCACCATTTCACATGCTAGATGTATTGGTATTTTATAATGTAATGCCTCGCTTGCTTTAGCATTTAATCTTTGACTCTTAGTAATAACGTCTCTTGCACTTTATGATAAAATTTCCCAACTCCACTGGACGATTACTGATATGAGGACTGCATGAATGCTAACCAGCTTGAGGTTTAGTTCCTGGGCCGCTACCCTATATCCCTCTCTTCCGTGCAAATGCAGGTGATCCCCTTTGGATGACCATTGCCTCCCCTGGTCAGGTGGGGCCCTCTCTCTTTCAAAGGTGTTCTAAGCATTCTTAACCCCACTGCAAAACTGTAGCAGACACAGCAGGGAGCTCTGGGGGAATCTGTCAACTGGGCAGCGAATGGACTGCAATAGATTTCTTTTTCAATAAGAGATTAGCTTGGTTTTATGTTTTTCCTTTCTAATTTCTCCCCGTAAATCTTCTCATTTCCATGCTGCAAACTCACTTACGTCTTGGCCTTTCTTAACAGTTTAGTTTCTCTCTTTAAAGAGACTTTTTTTTTTTTTTAAGGTTTCTATTAAAACTCCCTCTTCTTAGACTCTCTCTGGTGGGCTTGCATATTGAGAACTAGTCTGCCTCTTCCTTTGCTCCTCGTCAGTGTCTTTCCCTTCCCCTTGGGTGTGACACTCTGGGGTCAGACTTCTGGCACCATCTAGTGAGTGTCAATATTGTGGTTTCTGCTGCTTGGATGGCCCAGATTCCACAACTTGGGTGATGGGTGGCTCAGAGAGGCCCCACTTACCTTCAGAGTGGGAGCTGTGGGATAAACCACTCATGTGGGTGCTAGAGCATGCGGAGACAGCGGTGGGGTGGGGGCTCCCTCCTTGTTGTCCACATTAGTGTCCACATTAGTGGACCTTCAATTCCAGAGCCAACCCGCCAGACCTACTGAACTAGACTGTGAAGTGTGATGACTTGAATCTGCATTAACAAGTTGCCCAGGTTGTTCTGATGTGGTGGCTGCAAAATTGTTGTTAGCTGCCGTTGAGTTGCCCCCAGCTCATGGTGACCCCATGCACAACAGAACAAAACACTGCGCATCCCCATGATCAGTTGGAGATCCACAGGGTTTCCACTGGCTGACTTCCAGAAGTAGATCACCAAGCCTTTCCTAGTCTGCCTTAGGCTGGAAGCTCCCCTGAAACCTGATCAGCATCATAGCAATATGCAAGCCTCCACTGACAGATGGGTGGTGCCGGCCCTTGAGGTGCACTGGCTGGGAATGGAACGCAGATCTCCCGCACGGCAGGTGAGGATTACACCACTGCCCCCACTGAGAGACTGCTTCGCCCAAACCTGGCTGGCCCTGAAGTTCTGGTTCCACTGTGGGCATCTTGACTAGAACCTCCCCTGTGTCAGGAAAGTCAACCAGAGTCTCAGTTGAAAGCCAATAAAATCCAGAAGAGAGCCCTCCCTAGTGGTATACCAAGGGTGTCGGTGGGAGCGATGTTTCCAGGTGCAGGCAGTAAGCGGGCTGCCATCTGCAGAGAATGTAAAAACAGTAATAAAACCGAGTAAGAGCCATCAGCTTTTTCTTATTGCCAAGAAAAACAAAAAACCTGTTGCCATCGAGTCGATTCTGACCCATAGCGATTCTTAACGCCAAGTCCTAGCAATTCTACATAATATCAGTGATAAAATCCTCCTCCCTGTTCAATGTTCACCCCCACCCCACTGCCCCTCCCCAAGTCATAATGTTGTCAGATGAGCAACCACTAACAAGCAGCAACTAATCTTTGTTAGTTTCTTTTCAATGTTTTATTTTTCAAAATATACAATTTATTTACATCTTTATTTCACAAATGTAGTTTTGTATATTTATTCCAAAATCTTTAAATAGCTCCGCAGTAAACATTACAAATCACAGGATCAAACTGCTTCTCTTTAGTCTTTACACTCATAGAGTTTTTTAAAAAGTTTCAAGTAGTAATTGTTTGGGGGGTAAGAAGGGAACAAAAATATGGCAAAACAATTTTTTTATATAGGATCAACACTGAGGATTAGACAGGGTGGTCTGACCAGCTACTCAGCCTGGGGTCAGATGAAGGGCATCATTTATAAACAAGGCCCTCTTGTGTGCAGAGAGGGTTTTGGTTATGAGGATGTACAGGCAGGACTTCATCTGCAGGGTCTGGAGGTGAGGGGCAGGAGAGCAAAGGCAGGGAGATAAGGCACCATGTGAAGGCTTCTTGTCAGCTTGAGGAGGCACTGGCAGGGAGGGTCCTGAGTGACGTGGGCAGGGGCCACATGGGCCAGGTGGAGGCCAAGAATGGCTGGGGACGGGGTAGGGCTCCCCTCAGAGGAGAGGCCTCTTCAGCCTCTCCTGGGGAAAACCTGTGTGATTCTTGCTGAAACAGCTGGTGATTCCTGAAGAAAGTGCCCGGAGCTTCCGTCAGCCTCAAGGCCAATACCCAGCACCTTGGCCCATCTGCACAGGCCGGCGAGTCCAGGGCAGGTGCTGGATGTACTGTTAAGGCATCTGCCGGAACAGCTGGCATCTGTGGTTGGCCGCAGGGGTGGACCAGTGGCCCCTGGCTCTGGTGGTGCCCTGGGAGGCATCATGCTTCTCTCTTGTGAGAGCTCTTTATCCACCTCAGTATCTGCCTGCCCTTGGGAGGAGCCAAGCTCCCCAGGAAGTCCCAGGATGGAGGGGAAGGCAGGGCCTCATGTTCCACAGACCTCACTCCTTGACGTGAACATTGGCAGCTCTGCTGCGTTGGGCAGGTGGGCGCAGGCCTGGCCCCATGGGTCAGTTTCCTTCATTCCCCTTGGGGTTGCTGTGGTTGGTGGGGCCTGAAGCAGTCCTGTAGGCTGAGGCGCTGGGTAGGGGTGCAGGCAAGGAGGCTGGGATGTTCCCGGAAAGAGCTAGTCCCTGAGGGCCATCTGCCACGAAGTGCACATGACCTTCCTGTGGTAGGTCAGGAGATCAGTCCTGCCTTGGGGTCTCCCCAGCACCCTCCAAGAAGCCCGTGCTGCCTGGCCAAGCAAACCTTCTTAGCAGGGGGTGGGGGGTGGGGCAGGGCTGGGGCTGGGCTGAGGGCAGGACAGAGGCGCTGGGCGTGGTCACTGCGTCTTCGGGTGAGGTTCCTCAGGGATGAGGGTGTGAAAAAAGTAATCCCACAACTTAGTGCTGATGCCAAATCCTAGAGAAGGAAACAAGTGGATTGGAGATGAGGCTGTGTTGAGGGAGTAGGGGGACACATTGGCCAGGGAAAAGCCAGGGCAGGGGCCATTTCACATCCCTCTCTGTTGGCAGAAGCCAAGGGCAGGGCACCTAGGTGTTTAGTCTCCCAGGGATACACTTTGAAGAAACCCAAATTCCTGATTTGCCTGAGGTCCTGGGCTGGCCTGGCCTGGCCCCTGCCTGCCCCTTGGTCCCTCTCCTCACACTCCAGCCTCCTTCCTCATTTCCTCCAAGCTTACTTCCGCCTCAGGCCTTTGCACCTGTTGCTCCTGGGATGCTCTTTCCCCATATATCCACATGCTGGCCTCTCCTCTTCATTCAGGTCTCAGTTCTAACGACATCTCTGCAGTGATGCCGTCCTGGACTGTTTTATCTCCAGTCGTGCTGTCCAATATGGTAGCCACTGGCCACTTGTGGCTACTGAGCACCGGAAATATGGCCAGTGCTATGGGAGAACTATATGTTTAATTTAATTTTGATCATTTAAATTTCAATATAAAAACTTGTATTTGATTCAGCTAGTGGAAAATTGTAAGGACATTTGGAACAACTTATGTATATGAATCTACTTTTTTGGCTGTGAATTTTATAAATCTAACTCAGGTATTTCCAATGAAAATTTAGCATCCAGATTAAGATGTTCTGTAAGTACAAAAGGTAGTCTCTGGGGGGCACAAATGGTTAAGCACTCACTACTAGCTGAAAGGTTGGTGGTTCAAACCTACCCAGAGGTGCCTCAGAAGACAGGCCTGGCGATCAGCTTCTAAAAGGTCACAGCCTTGAAAACTCTATGGAGTGCAGTTCTATTCTGCACACGTGAGGTTGCCATGAGTCAGAAGTGACTTGATGGCACAAATAACAACAACATAAGTACAAAACGCACAATGGATTAAGATAGTATAAGAAAAAGAGTGTAAAATAACTTATTAACAATTTTTTTTTTTTACCTTGATTATATGTTGAAATGATAATATTTTGGAATACTGGATTAAATAAATATATTATTACAATCCATTTTATCTGTTCATTTTTACTTTTTAATGTGGCTACTAGAAAATTTTAAAATTACACCCATGGCTTGTGTTATATTTTATTGCACAGCGCCAGCCTCCTCCCCCTACCTATATAGTTCCTCCAACATCATCTTGCTTTATTTTCTTTGTGGCACTTCTCAGTGTCTGCAATTATCTTTGTTATTTACTGTTTGCCTTGTGTGTCTGCTTCTGCACCCCCCTGCACTCCCCAGCATGGAGGATGGGAGCCCCACGCCTGCCTTGCTGTCTGGGCATCCAGTACCCAGAACAGTGCCTGACCCTGTCAGAGCCCAAAGGTCAAACACCCGGGGAGGCTGGGAGGCGTACAAGTCCTCACCTGACTTCTGATGTGCAAAGTGATGCTTGACGTGGTAGGCTTTCATGCTGTACAGGAAAGAGCCCTTGTGCGGCGAGCCAAAGTGCAGGTAGTAGTGAGTCATGTCGTAGAGCACGTAGCCCAGGAGGCCCCCAGCGAACACGGTGCCCCCCACTGCCTCAGGCAGGATGAGGTGTAATAGCGCGTAGAAGAAGGCAATCACCAGAGATGCTGGCACCGGGGGGAAGACCAGGCGGGAGCCATCGAAGGGAGACTGTGGGTAGAGAGGCTTCCATGTCAGAGGGCACCGGGCCTGTCTGTAGTCACAACAGACCTGACCAGAGAGGCTCCCAGTGGGGGAAGGGGTGGAGCAACCCAGACAGTACATGAGGGGCAGCCGCCTGTCATGGGGAGACGTGGCACCTTCAGTTGCTTTGGGGAGGACACTGCTCTGGGGCTCTTCAAGGGCAACAAGCCGAGCCCAGAGGCTTAGGACTGGAAGGCAGGTCTATCCAGGGAAGCCGCATCCACACCGGTGGCATCTCTGCCTCTCCCCCATGTTCTCTGCCTGTCCCAAGGCGTCCCCCAGTGAGCGCCATGCTCTGGACTTCCCCTTACACCTTCTCTCTCCTCAAAGAGGGGTCCTTCTCCTCCAAAATTCTGTCCACTGCTGGGTGTAAATCAGAGAAAATGTGGCAGATGTGATATTTTTCAGGACACCAGCTTAGATGTGCAAAAAAAAAAAAAAAAATTCCTTACATTGTGGATACTGAAGTGAGATTTTATCTTGGGTTCCCGGTAGCAACTTGATCTAGTCAGTCTGAATGGGTTCAGCCACTCTCAGGGCTGTAGCAGACAATTTAGTAGCCCAGGAGTCTGCATAGACTCAGGAGTCCACAGAACGGGGTGTAACACCCTGGCTGTGCTGGGTGTGGCCTTGGGTGAGTCCCTCAATTTCCCCAAGTCTCAGTTTCCTGTTCTGTGGAATGGAGAGAACTGTAGCGCCTCCCTTAGAAGGAAACTCCATGAGGGCAAGGATTTTTGTCTATCTTGTTCTCAGTTGTGTCTAGACCAGTGCCTGGCACATAGTAGGCACTCAGTGAACATCTTTGAATGAATGAATGAATTGTAGTGAAGATTAAAGGTCATGATGCATGAAATGTACTTGCTGAGCATCTGGTATAAACAACAATGCCATAAACAAACACGGCCTCTCTGTACATGCCTGGTTCAGATTAAGGCTCTCAACTTGCCACCCCTCTGAGCACCATCAAGCACCCTTGGTTTCTCATTGCTTGTACCCCACAACCAGCTACTGGAGAGGTCCGCGGCCCTGGGGGCTATTACATGGCCCTTACCTTGTGGTGTTGACCATGCATGATGAAGTGCAGCATGATGAGGTAACAGCTGTTGCTTGGGGGCTTCATGTGGAACAGGAAGCGGTGGATGAGGTACTCGATGAGGCTCCACAGGAACAGCCCTATCATGAAGAGGCCCAGGAACATGGACTCCGGCACGGTCACTGAGTATTCTACAGGGCAGCAAGGAGAAGCAAGGTCAGGGCAAACAGTGCCTGTGTCCAACTGTCCCCGGGGCCCCAGAGGGCCCCGCCTTACTGCCCCAGTCACCTTGGGAGCTGCTGTACTCGGTTCAGCAGCTCTGGGGCTGGGGCATACTGTTGGGGCCCTTGGGTAAAAACTGGGAGAAGGCTGCAAGAACTGCTCTGGGTGAATGACGGGGCTGCTGGCCAGAGATGTGCTATTTTCCTTAGAGGGGCTGTGGCTGGACACTGGAACTCTCCTTGGGAAGGGTCACCTTGACTTGGTAGGATGGGGAGGGGGGGCAGGGGGCCATCCTTAATAAGTCAGTGGAGCCAAGGGTTGTTGGTGAAGATGTTAATAGCCAGGGGCTGTGGGGCAGGAGGGATAAGGAAACCCCAGTACAGAAACCTCAGTGGACCGGACTTGCAATCATGCATATGAGCATCCTCGCACCCACCTTCAACCACACCCAATTCAGCCCCCATCCTGCCCCTCAGGAAACAGGTGTGCACCCAGGCATCTGGGCACTGGAGGATCGGAATAATAACCATTTAAAACCAGTTGCCGTCCAGCTGATTCCGACCCATGGTGACCGCATGTGTGTCAGAGTAGAACTATGCACCACAGGGTTTTCAATGGCTGAGGTTTTGGAAGTAGATTGCCAGGCCTTTCTTCCTAGTCCATTTTAGTCTGGAAGCTCCGCTGAAACCTGTTCAGCATCATAGCAACACGCAAGCCTCCAATGACAGGTGGGTGATGGCTGCACATGAGGTGCACTGGCCAGGAATCAAGCATAGGTCTCCTGCATGGAAGGGGAGAATTCTATCACTGAACCACCACTACCCAATAAGAATTAAAAAACCCATTGCCATCAAGTCAATTCCGATTCACAGTGATGCTGTAGGACAGAGCAGAAACTGCCCCATAGGGTTTCCAAGGCTGTAAATCTTTATGGAGGCAGACTAACACATCTTTCTCCCGCGGAACAGCTGGTGGGTTTGAACTGCTGACCTTTTGCTTAGCAGCCAAGCACTTAACCACTGTGCCAGTACACCTGCCCAATAAGAATAATAGTAATAATAACAGCCTATGTGTACTGTGGTGTGCCTATGTGGTAGGTACCATTCAAGTGTTTTACTTCATATTTACTCTCATTATAGCCTTGTGAGGGGAGCACGGGTATCGACATATCTTAGGAATGAGGACATGGACGTACAGACAAGTTATGTTACTCGCCAGGCTCATCCCGCTAGGACGTGCAGAGCCCTCCATCTCCTCCCAAAGCCCCCATCCCAACCGACCCCTGGGGGCATCTTCAACCTCTCCTCATCTTTACAGCACAGGTCAGGCTCCCACCATGGACTCCGTCCCTTCCTGGTGAAATTTACTGGAGAGCTAGGCTAGATTCATGTCTCTACTTTGTGGCTTCCCATTTGCTCCTCAGACTCCTAAAATCTGTCCTCTGTCCCAATTCACCAGAACAGCGAGGGCTATTCAGACTGTATTTCTTGCCAAACTCAAGTATTATTTTATTTTATTGTTGTAGTTTAGATGAAGTTTACATTTCAAGTTAGTTTCCCATACAAAAATTTATACATAGTTATGTGACACTAATTGCTCTCCCCATACTGTGACAGCACACTCCTCCTTTCCATCCCTGATTCCCCATGTCCATTCAACCAGCTCCTAACCCTCTCTGCCTTCCCATCTCACCTCCGGACAGAAGCTGCCTGTTTAGTCTCTTGTATCTACTTGAGCTAAGAGGCACACTCCTCAAGAGCACCCCTTTATGTCCTACAGTCCAGTCCAATACCTGTCTGAAGAGTTGGCCTTGGAAATTGTTTTAGTTCTGCGCTGATAGAGAATCCGGAGGCCATACTTTCTGGGGTTCCTCCAGTCTCAGTCAGACCATTAAGTCTGGTCTTCTTACTAGAATTTGAGTTCTGCACCCCACCTTTCTCCAGCTCCATCTGGGACTCTCTGTTGTGTTCCCTGTCAGGGCAGTCATTGGTGGTAGCCAGGCACCGTCTAGTTCTTCTGGTCTCAGGTTGATGAAGTCTCTTTATGTGGCCCCTTCTGTCTCTTGGGCTAATACTTTCCTTGTGTCTTTGGTGTTCTTCATTCTCCTTTACTCCAGGTGGTTGGGAACAATTGATGCATCTTAGATGGCCGTTTGCAAGCTTTTAAGACCCCAGACACCACTCACTGAAGTAGGATGCAGAACATTTTCTTAATAAGCTTTGTTATGCCAATTGACCTAGATGTCCCCTGAAAGCATGGTCCCCAGATCCCTACCCCTGCTACTCTGTCCCTCAAAGTATCTGATTGTATTCAGGAAACTTCTTAGCTTTGGTTTAGTCCAGTTGTGCTGACTTCCCCTGTAGTGTGTGCTGTCCTTCCCTTCACCTAAGATAAAACTTGTCTGCTATTTAGTTAGTGAATAACCCTCACCCTCCCTCCCCACCCTTATAACTATCAAAGAATGTTGTCTTCTGTCAAACTCAAGTATTTTTTCAGTCCACCTCTAACTTTATGTGGCATATGACACTGGTGGACACTCTTCTTGAATCTGCCAACTCCAGAGGTTCTTAACCTGAGGTTTATGAACACCCAGAGGGTCCTAAGTTAGATTTCAGGGTGTATGTGAGCCTGCTGAGATTATATACCTTTTGTGTGCATTTTTCTGGGGAGTACTTTTCAGACTCTTGATGGATGTGGGACCAATTAGATGAGAATACACAGCTCCACCCCCTCCTCTTCTCTGGACACTCCTTCTTGTACTCCATCATGGAACTCTCTGCCTCTCTGTCCCCAGGGTCTAAGCCCTGACCCTTCTATCTCATCACCTGCCCTGTTCCATCCCTGACTTTAACCATGCCCCACATGCTGACCATCCCCCAGATCTATCACAACTACCAGCTCCTGGCCATCTCCATGAGGTTGTCCACAGGTACCTCAAATAAGCTTAACATCTCCCCTATGAAGCCAACCATCTTTCTCTTTTCTCCTGTCCATCTCATCACCCCAGGCTGCTCTTCTTGGGTTTCTTTCTGCAGCGGGGGGCACTGATGTCCATCCAGTTACCCAAGGAGTCATGCTCAACTTATCCCTCTCCCCCATGTCCAACTGGTCACCAAGCCCTGTCAATGTCACCTCCTTGTGTCAGCTCACTGCTCTTAGTCCCCTACCACCTTATCACCTCTCGCCCAGATGACTGCATCAGTCTCCCAACCCAACTCCCTGCCTCCAAAGCTGTTAAAACCCTTCCACAATGCCTCTTTACCTTCAGGCAACGTCCAAACCCCACAACCCGACCCCGCCTCATCTCCCCGTCACCTGGCACGGTGGCTAATCCAAACCACTTGTGGTTTCTTAGACATGCCATACTTTTTATCCATCTCTGTAATTTTACTCGTTTCTGTCATTGGAATTCCCTTCTCTTCCTTTCTTTTCCCTTGAGATTCAGCCCACATGTTTCCTCCTCTGAGAAGCCCCTGCAGATCCCCTTCATGGCTCCCAGGCGGGGTCAAAGCCCTGGCTCTGCCCTCCGATCACCGTACCCAGAGCTGCAGGCACCGTTCCTCACTGCTTATTCCCTGTGAGCAGGGAAAGGGCTGGACACACAGGAGAACTGCCTGGACACAATCCCGCTGAGGTCTGGCATCCTTATCTGAGAAGGTCACCCTGTGACGGTTCCAGGGTGGCCCTCGCTCTGACACGTGGTCAGCAATGCTCTAGGGCCATCCTGAATTTGCAGAACCCTCTACTTTTCCAAGCACTGTCATACAGGCATCTAGGATCTTAAGCCGAGAACTTGTGTCTCCACGTAGCTTCCCCTAGTGCTGGGCACCCTGACTCTTGTGCGTTTATTATGTAGCTGCACCAGGACCCCCTGAGTCTCTCACCTTGTTTTTGGACTCTTATTTTCTCTGCCTATGGCTTGTGCTTTGCCACGTGGGAGGCCTTGGAGACGTATCTCACGCTACCATCGCTGGCATCATGGTCTCAGTCTCACTAACCCTCCACACTGGGCCTTTATTAGACAGGCAAATTGCAGCTCTCTGCAGAGGCCTGGGGTGCTCACCCAGCCTTCAACTCACCCTCCCTGCCACTCAGAAAAGTCCCCTCCTATAGGTCAAGTCCCTGCCCACCCCTTCACCCCAGCGCCGTAGTTCCTGCCGGCCCATCCAGCTGGAGCTGGTACCGCGTGGCATCTCTGGAGGAATCTGGCAGAGGGACCCGGGCCAAACCTCCAGCCTAGCCTGTCCCTCCCCCGCAGCTCTGGCGGCCTTGCCACTGTTGGCGATTGTTAGGGGAGTCCCGGGTGACAGTGGACAATTCAGCCAGCAGGCCTTCTGAGCAACAAGCCCTGTGCTGTGCCTGAGCTATTCAGTGTGGGCAGAAAAGGGTAACCTTGGCTCTCAGGACGCACGCGTTAACCCTCAGGGACCAGGCGCAGCTCTGTGCTGGGGGAGGGGCTGCTGCAGCTTGCTCATCATTCCCCCACCCAAGTCATGTGGGAAAACCAGGTGCCTCCCATCCAAGGGCAGGGAAAGAACTTGTATCTGGTGGAGAGTGTGGAGTCCAGGGCTCACAGGCAGGAAGGCGAGGGGTGATCAGGAAAGGGGAGCCAACCTGGGGGACACACTACTCCCAGCACCCCTCTCCTTCCTGGGCCCTCTGTCTGAGCCCTTACCATGGACTAGCACCTCCCCAGGCAGGCTGTGCCAGGATGGACAGACCACCTGGCAGATGGTATGTATCTGGAGGCCCAAGGTAGGCAGTGAGCCTATGGAGGTCACTGGTGGAAAAGGCTGCACCGAAACCCTGTGGGACACCCTGAGACTCCACCTCCTAGGCTCTTTGGAAGTTGTCCCCGGCTGGCCCCTCTCTCTGTCCCCTGTCTCCAAGCTAGGGGCACCTGGTACCCACATCCCAGCCACACGACCCTGAATCACTCATTCAACTTCTCTGAGGCTCCATTTCCTCATCCTAAAAGGGGATGATGATGACACCTTTCTCACGGGCTATTGGGAGGGAGATGGCCCAGGACAAGTGCTCAGGAGAGGCCAGGTGGCTGGCACTCCATCAGGTCTCTGCCACAGACACCGAGGATTACTCCAGGATCTCTCGCCCAGGTTCCCTGCTAATCTGCACTCTGTTCATGGGCCATTCTGAGTCCAGTTCGCAGCTGGGCCACCTGATGGGATGATTTCATCCAGTTTCTGGACAAAGAACCCAGGTCACACATGTTATGTTATAAGGCTCAGTGAGAAGGCCCCTTTTTTATTGCTATGCTAGTTGACAGAATGATTCCATTTAGTTTCTCCTGACTTGTTGCTGGTATTTGTATCCATTTGGGGGGAAGTCTGGCAAAATTTTTCTTTAGAAGACTATTTCTACATATAAAAATCAAAAAAGCCAAACTAGCTGCTGTCATGTTGAGTCAATTCAGACTTCATAGCAACCATACAGGACAGGGTAGAACTGCCCCATAGGGTTTCCAAAGCTGTAATTTTTATGGAAGCAGACTGCCACATCTTCCTCTCATGGAGCAGCTGGTGGTTCAAACTGTCTACCTTTCGGTTAGCAGTCAAGTGCTTTAACCACTGCGCCACTAAGGCTCCCTTCTTCCTATAGCCAGGTTTCATTAAAATAATTTTGTGATATGGTTTAGGGCTCTGTGTTCTCAGAAACCCAGGACTGGGGAGAGCATTGAGGGCTCTCACCTCCAGGATCCATGGGGGCAAATCAGGAAGGAACCTGGAGTTACCTGTGGTGAAGGATGTGAAGAGCCGGACGTTGCCTTGGGCGAGGGTTCGGTAGTAGGACCAGCTGAGGTACAGCATCAGGGGAACCCAGATGATGGGAACACTGTACCTGCAGGAGGGCCACCAGGGTGAGAGAGACACACATGGGGGCTCGACAGTGTCCAGCTTCCCTAGTGGCATGTCTCTTGATTAGAGGGAGTCAAGATGACCCCAAAGCACATGCAGAAAGCATATGGAGACCTGGGGTCAAGGGACTCTAGTGTGGGGGAGGAGAAAAGAGGAGGGAGGCTGTGAGTCTATATGCCCCTGTCTCTTAGATGAATTACTAGCAGAAAGGATCTGTGTCCACAAGGCTACTGACTCTTGAACAGCTGGATAGACACTGAGCTCTTGTGGCAGAGGAACCAACTGCAGGCAAAATTATTCCCATGGGCATTGCTGTTGTTAGTTGAGTTGATTCCGACTCATGGTAACCCCACATGTGCAGAGTAGAACTACTCCATAGGATTTTCAAGGCTGTGACCTTTTCGGAAGCAGACTGCCAGGCCTTACTTCCGATGTGCTTCTGGATGGGTTTGAAATACCAGTCTTTCAGTTAGTAGTCTGGTGCTTAATTATTTGCATCACCCAGGGACTCTCCATGGGCATTAGAGGCTGGGAAACCTGGCATCCAAAGCAGTTTCTGGCTACATCTTGGGTTGTCACCTACCTAGTGGTGAAAACCATGCGTAGGAATGGATTGTACGTAAGCCATGCCCCACCCTTCCCAAGAGCCTTGGGCTGTGCGGGGAACCCAATTGCCTCTTCCCCTTTCATATCTGGCTGGCACAGCCTTGGGCTGTGGGGAGGAACCCAACTGCCTCTTCCCCTGTCATATCTGGCTGGCACCATTAGGAGAAAGTGACAGCCCACCATGGGCTCAGAGCACAGCTCACCAGACAGTCTTGGAGAGGGACTCAATGAGGTCTGAGTGAAAGAGGCGGATGGGCCTGGTCACTGGCTGATGGACCCACTCATCGTACTTCTCTCCTAAGTGGCCCACCTGCCACAGTAGGGGCTTCTGCCAGTCCACCAGGTCCTGCAAGAGACAAAGTAGAGCAGACACTTGATATTCACACCAGCCCACATTCACTCTCCCAGCTCCTGATTGCAGCATCCTGATTCCCCCACCAGTCATGTGGACTGTGTAAGGCTACCCACCCTCCTGGGTCAGTGGTCCAAAGCTGACCAAGCCACTTGTCCCAGTCCCCTGGCCACAGGGATGGGATCCAGAATAGGCCCATGACCCAAGATGGTGCAGTGAGCTGTCAGACACCCTCTCTTCCTGCTGGAGTTGCAAAGCTGGCAGGGTGTGAGCCTGGAGCTGTTAGCAGAGCCTGCCTGAGGACACAGCCAGCACAGAGGAAGGCCAAGGCAAGAGCAGAAGACACAGAGAATCCTGCTGATGATATCTGAGTACCGAGTCTTCCCCAGGGCTCTTTATGCACAGGAACCAAAACATTCTGCACCAGGACTGAAATAGGCCCTTTTCTCTTCGTGTTGGCACAGGTGATTCATTCACTAACCCATTCAAACAATCATTCATTCAACAATTTGCTTAATATTTCAGATGTATATACTTCCATGCTAGGTGCTGGAAGAATAAACAGGAATGTAAGAGACCATCTTTGCTTCATTCAGTTTAGCACTTAATCTGAGTTCAGGTGCTGGAGTCTGGCCTGGGGACAAATCTTGGCTCCACCACTTACTGTGTGACCCTGGGCAAATTACTTGAGCTCTCTGAGCCTCAGTTTCCAAAGCTATGAAACAGGGGTAATAATAATGGTGCCAGTAAGATTAGACATAACAAGTAAGATAGTTTAGTGGTGATGCAAGGCAGGCTGAGATCAGGAGGCAGGATGACTGGCACAAAGGCTTGGTTCCAGGGTAGGGGACAAGAGCTTTGCAGGGGACCTGGGGTTTGGGCTGGAGGTTGCTCAACACAGAGGATTTGGAAAGCAGAAGAGGGGAAAGCAGGAAAAGGAACAGGGACATAGATGTGGACTTAGAACAACTGTGGCCTGATTGGTACTTTGATACTGTCTGTGCGGCAGCAGGAGAGAAAGCTGCTAAGGGATTTAGAGAACAGAACACCCCATACCAGGCCCAGGGTTGGCGCTTTGTCCTCCTGGCCTGTTGTTTCAAGGGGTAGATGTGTGGTACCTATGGGTACTCCCAGGCTGATCCCCAGAGGGTAGAAGAAAAATTTATATTCTATTTCTAATTATATTTATCTAATCTTTAAACCAGTTTTGAATGTTTCCTAATGAACGTAATCCAAGAGTACAGTAGTGCATGCAAATAATTCACAAATAGCAAAAATATGCATATATTGCCATCGAGTCAATTCTGACTCATTGTGACCCTACAGGGCAGAGAAGAACTGCCTCATAGGGTTTCTAAGGCTATAATTATTAAAGAAGCAGACTGCACATCTTTCTCCCATGAAGTGTATTATGGATTGAATTGTGTCCCCCAAAAATGTGTGTCAACTTGGCTAGTCCATGATTCCCAGTATTGTATGACTGTCCACCATTTTGTCATCTGACATGATTTTCCTATGTGCTGTAAATCCTACCTCTATGATGTTAATGAGGTGGGATTAGCGGCAGTTATGTGAATGAGGCAGGGCTCAAGATACAAGCTGCGTTTTAAGTCAATCTCTTTTGAGATATAAACGAGAGAAGAGAGCAGAAGACATGGGGACCTCATACCATCAAGAAACAAGAGCCAGGAGAATAGCATGTCCTTTGGACCAGGGGTGCCTGCACTGAGAAGCTCCTTGACCAGGGAAGATTGATGACAAGGACTTTCCCCCAGAGGCAACAGAGAGACAAGGGCTTCCTTCCACTGGAGCTAACACCCTAAATTCAGACTTCTAGCCTCCTAGACTGTGAAAGAATAAATTTCTCTTTGTTAAAGCCATCCACTTGTGGTATTTCTGTTCTAGCAGCACTAGATAACTAAGACAGAGTGACTGGTGGGTTTGAACCCCTGATCTTTTTGGTTAGCAGCTCAGTGCTTAACAACTGCGCCACCAGGGCTCCTTATGGAAGGTGTGCTCAAAATGTTTTACTCATAGGGATGCAAGATCCAAAAAGTGTGGAGGCCACAGTTCAAGGCAATGGGGAGCCCCTGAAGATCTCCGAAGAGTCTATGTATTGGGGAAGATTAATCTGGACCAATAACAGTAAATTAAGTAAAGAATAATGAACTTGGAGTCAAGGAGCACCTTAAAAGTCTGCCTCTGCCATTTATCAGCTTTGGAATCCTGGGAAAGTGTCCTTACCTCTTAGAGCCCCCTCCGTTTTCTTGCCTGTAAAGCCGAGTGTGCCTCCACCCACAGTGTCTGGCACATTGTGGGCATTCAATTAATCTCTGACACAAGGGACAAGAGTTAGGAGGCCACTGTAAGTAAGAAGGGTGGCAGTAACAGGGAAAGCAAGGAAGAGATGTAGGTGGAAGAAGAACACTCATGCCTGGAAGAAAGAGCCAACAGTGATTCCAGAGGCACTGGCTAGAATCTCATCCTTCCACAGGCCTCCATGTCAAAGCTGCTTGGCTCCAGCGGGTCACCCAGGCACTGGCCTCCACGTGTTTCCAGCCCTACCAGAGGTGAAGCCAGGCCCATGGTCACAGCCTTGGAACAGGACTGTAGGGGCTCCCAGGGAAAGCAGGGCAGGTCACTGGTCACTCTCTCTGTGCCTGTGACCATGAGGAAAGGCCCAAAGATGGTAATGGTTCCTGCCGTGAGAACTCAGCAGGTCACAGGTGCTGCCTGCCTTCCTGTGGCAGGGAGGTCACTTCTGCTCCTGACCCAAGTCAGTCCGGAGCCATCCACCCCAGCACCAGCTAAATCAGGCAATCAACCAGACCCAGGGTTCTCACTGATTCCTTCCTGGCCCCAGTCCTCTGTCTCCTTGGCCTCATCCCTTGGATCTGTAGGGCCTTAGCAGCAAATGGATTCATTCTGGCTTAGTCCTTCCATTTTTCTACCCCAGGACTCTATAAACACATATACACATGTGCGCGTGCGCGCACACATGCACACACGCACACACGCACACACCCCACCCACCCACCCGGAAAGAGAACTGGAGGAATCAGCTCATGGCCTATGTTTACACGTTATTTCACAGCAGCCTGTATAACCCCACCTCAGAAGAAGCTGGGTCAGGGTCATGGTGAGAGTTTGAGGCTCTGTTCCAATTGCAGTAACACTGAAAGCTAACACTCAGAGCATTTGCTACGTGCCGATCATGGCTCTAAACACTTTACATGTATAAATCGTTTGATCCTCACCTACCCCTAACTAGGTAGGTCCTATTATTACCCTCATTTTGCAGACGAGGAAGCTGAGGCTAAGCGACTTGCCCAAGATTACCCAGTTATGTCTTCTTGATGAATTGACCTCTTTATCATTGCAAACCTTGGTATTACTCATTGTGAACCTCATCCTGAAGTCCACTTTGTCTGATATTAATAAAACCACACCAACTTCCTTAGTGTTTTCATAGTGAATCTTTTCCACCCTTTTACTGTCAACCTGTCTATGTCTTTACATTTAAAGTGCATCCCTTGCAGACAGCACATACGTGGGTTTTGCTTTTTATCCAGTCAGATAATCTCTGTCTTCTAATTGGAGTGTTTAGTCAATTTACATTTAATGTTGGGGTTGGTTATTCTCTATTTGTTTCCTTTGTTCTTCCTTTCTTGTTTTATTTGCATTAATCAAGTATTTAAAAAATATTCTATTTCCACTATTGGCTTTTTTTCCCCATTGAGGTGAGACTCATATAACATAAAATCAACCATTTTGAACTGAACAATTCAGTGGCATTTAATATATTTATAATATTGTACAACAATGACCTCTACCTAGTTCCAAAACATTTTAATCACCCAAAAGGAAACCCTGTACCCATTAAGCAATTGCTCCCCATTTCTCCCCTACCTCTAACCCTTAGCAACCACCAGTCTGCATTCTGTCTCAATGGATATTTCATCACTATTGGCTTTTTAGCTATGCTTTTTTGTATTCCGCCTCCCCCCACCCCCCACTCTGTGGTTGCTCTAAGGATGATAATATGCATTCTTAACTCATCATCATCTCTTGTACACTTAATCCTGACTTTGCTACCTTAGCTGATGAGCATTCACAGCTATTCCTTGGAAGTGTGGACAGGCGGCCCCCTTTCTCAGCCTAGTAGTGGGGTTTGGGCAGATTTTCACCTGTTAATCCATTTCGCCCTTATTTCATAAACAAGTAGAAAACAGCATAGGATTCATAAGCCTAGTTCATTTGAGACACAGAAAGAGATGACTAGGGGAGCAGGGAGCAGTGAGTCCAGCCTGAATGGCACACTCTATTGAGAAGGGAACAGAACAACAGGACAGAACATACGTGGGAAGCTGGAACTAGACTGCTGCAGGAGTGTTTACAGGTGTGGTGGGAGTACAGCCTCCTAACACAGGGGCCTGTGTTTGACTTCCTGTTACCCATTTGAGGTTTGGACATGATTTCAGCTACTCCCTGGGCATACCAGTGGGCTCTGGCCACCTGTACAAATGGCTGTCTAGAATCAAGCCCAAGGCTGCTTCTGACCTGCTCACTGGCCTTGGAGGGTCTCAAATCCAAGCCCCATGACTAGCCCACAGGCCATATTCATGAGGTACCCCTCCTTGATGTCCAGGGAGGGCTACTTCCTTTTGGGACATGTAAGGACCATCCTGGAAGAATCCCAAGAAGGCCTCTCTCTCCTCCCTGCAAACACCCCCTGGTTATCAAGGAGACACCTATAAACACCACTGGAGTCGCAGTCCCGCTATTCTATATTAGGGGAAGTAAAGTGAACCTTCCATGTAAGTACAGAAATCCAGGCCCTCTGACCTCCTTCCCATTTTATGGATGAGAACACTCAGGAGGCCCAGAGAGGTTAAGTGACTCCTGAGATAGAGTTGGTTGGTCCTGGTGTAGGAGCTCCCCATTTCCCTCCCTCTCCCAGCTTGTAGGCCACTCCATACCATTCCCAAGAGCTGGGACCTTCACCCATGTGACCGGCCTTGGTTGAGATGGTGCAAGAACTTTCTCAATTCTCACCCAGTCCTTATCATGGGAGAGTCTAATGCCTCTAACTTACTGATCCTTTCCAACATGGCAGCTGGCTGGGAACTGGTTTTGAGAGGGCAGGATGGCAGGAGATGGCAGCTCGAGGTCCAATAAAGAGGGAAGGGACTGAAGATAAATTTCGCTGCCTACCCCACTTGGCTGAGGGCCACTGTGGTCCTTTAGTCCTCTTACACAAACATCTCTCTTCCTCCTGAGCCAGTGCCTGGTCATGGCCCCCTCTCATCCCTTACTTCCCAAAGGCTTAGGGACACAAGGAAGGCCCTGGCAAACTGGGTGGGGAGAAAGGAGGGGAAAATGAGCTGCCTACAGTTCTCTGGCATGTGGGGGCTTCCAGAGCTAGTCTCACAGCAAATCCCTCTTTTCCATGTGGAACCTGATGCTCAGAGAGGCCCAGAGGAAAAACAGTTATTTGGATGAGGGTGAGGATGTGCCTAGAAACCACCCCGGGGTGGGCTTGGTGGTGGTGGTGGGTGTCCTTTGGCGGACACAAAACCCCTAAGCAACAGGCTGTGCCCAGGAAGCAGATGCAGGTCAGGGTGGGTTTGGCCCAAAGCCCTTTCCCCAACCAGGGCCCACTGTGTACTGCCCTGTACCCCTCCCCCAGCCGGCTCTGCTCCTGCCCCAAGGGGAGGGGAGAGAGGGCTATGCCAGGAATGTGGCCTGCAGCAGGGCCTAGCAGTGGGTAAAGGGCAGCCTGCTGCAAGAGGGTGGGCGGAAGGTCCTGCTGCTGGGGTGAGGAGGGGGGCCTCCTGCTCCCCATGTCCCCCTCCTCCTGGGCAGCACAGGGGCCAGGTGGCATAGAACACTTCCCTGTGGCAGCCCCAGCCCAGGCGTGGGGAGCTCAAACTCTGTGTCTCCCCAAACAAACGTGGGGACAGGGGACTGCTCCTTGGTGCCAGCAGCTCCTCCCACCACCAGCCATGAGCAAAGGCAATTGTTTAAAGAAATGTACACCCAAGCCCCAGAACACACAGCTCCAGGGCAGCTCTCTGGCTTCCCAACAGCAGGGAAGTAAGAACAAGAAGCTCAAAAAGAATTCGGTCACTGGTTTCTGAGTCCTTGTCACGGGCCCAGGTGGGGTTCTAGTCTCATGTTCATTGTCTTTCTGGAGCCTTAATTTTGAGAGGTAGGGTCTGCTAGGACCTCATTTTACAGAGGACACCCAGGGTCAGTGCTCAGCTGTGTATGCTGCAGGCAGGACTTGAACCTGAGCCTGTCCGGCTGAGTCCATGCTCTTAACCACAGGCCAGGAGATGTGCTTTCAGCTGAGTCAGGATCCCCATGGCTATGAATCTCCAAGTTCTGAGGCTGCAAGAGACTCAGGAGGACCAGCAGGGGTGTCTAGTTTTGTGGTGGTTGGTGGGGGCAGGGAAGCAGGGGCTCTTGGTGACCTTGCAAAGTGGCAGCAGGCCGGTCCTGGGCAGTCTAGCTGGGAACTCCCAGCTGGAGAGGCTCAAGCCCAGAAGGATGGTTCTGGACCAACTGCTTCCTTTCCTGTACCCCACGACCCTCCCCTCCCCTGCCCCAGGGGACCTGGTGACCTCAGGCTCATCCCCAGGAGGGTTCAGATAGATGAGAATAGGCAGGGAACAGGGCCAAAGGGGCTGAGGGCACAGGGAGAGAGGGAGGATGGCCCCCCGTGGGTCACACACAAAGCCTGCATCACCTCAGCCCTAAGGATTGAAGAACAGCAAAGGGGCCCCACCTTGCTCTGTCCTAAAGTCGGTGGGGTGGTCCTTCATTTTTGATCCACATTTGTACTCTTCACCAGACCCCAATTAGCCTTCCCACAGCCCCTCTCAATGGCAGGAAGAATTCCCTTAATTTTACTGGAGAAACTGAGGCCCAGAGCTGTCTATGGTCATCTAGTGGCATCTCTTGCCTCCCAGCCTGCCCTGTCCATGGCCCTCCCAGAGTGTCCTCTGAAGCCCACCTGTGCGACTTCAGCCCTGGGGGGTGTTTCTGAGCACGGCTGCTTGTGCAGAGGGTCCAGGGGCTCTGGGCAGAGACCAGGCAGGGAGGAGACACCACAGATCCTGAGCCCTGTGAGGACAGCCTCGGGGAGGTCCCTGGGGATCCCTCTAGGCAACTGGATGCTCCAGATCCCTACTCCGGGGGACAGGGGACAGCTCAAGGGGAGAAAGAAGGCTTGAGAGGGACAAACCAAGCCAGAACCTTCTAGGACTTTGGTCCTTTTCCAGAGGGGGACTGGCCAAGGGAGCCCTTTGTTCTTATCTAGGTGCTATTTTCCTGGGTTCTCAGAGACCTATCTGAGGTCCTGACAGGGATAAACCCATGTGGTCAACACTAACATCTTTACCAGGCCCCAGAGACTCCAGCCCCTGATGTCAAGAGGTGTACGGGGGGGTGGGGGGTGGGGGGGTGGGGAGAGGCAGGGCTGGGGGAGGGGCTGAGGACCCTAAACTACGTTTTGTTTTGTGATTCGCCTGGCTGGCTGATTCTATCAGTCTGGAGGGAAAAGAGTGGCCCACACCCGCTGACAGGCCCTGCTGGAGCTGGAGGGAAGCCGGTTATGCTGGAGTGTGGGTTGGCCTGGGGCAGGATGGGGAGGAGGATGAGGCTGGGCTGGGAGCCACCTCCCCTACCTGCTCACCTCCTCCTTCTTGTTACAGGCCTCAGGGTCTCAGTCCTGGCCAACTGTCAAGGACACAGGGAGGAGCCTATCGGGAGGGGAGGGGGCTTAGCAGCTAGCTCAGCAGCTAACCACAGAGTGACTGTGGACAGGAGACTTAACTGCTCTTCCTTGTCAGTTAAATCAGGATAATTATAATTCTTATCTCCCAGTGTTGTTAGAAGGATTAAATCAGATCATAGATAATACATTTAAAGCTCTTGGCATCAGGGTCTGGCACATGGTAAGGGCTCAATAAAAGACGTGCTAATTATTAGATGGTTGGAAGCGCTAACTCCAAGGCTCAGTGGAGTGGGGGCAGGGGACTTCTTCCACACCAGTTCAATCTGGTCGGCAGGCTGGCCCCAAGAGTGGGAAGGTAGAGATGACTGGAGCGGGGGGCTCTGAAAGGACACAGTGAAGTGGTGAAAAGCGGGACTAACAGGACGAGTGTGCCCAGGTGCCCAGAAGCCCGGGGCAGCGGTAGATCCGCCACCTGTATTGGGGCAAGCCACAGGTTGCTCGAGTTTCAGAACACAGGGAGAGGCATGCAGGGTGAGGAGCCACAGCCTCGTTTTTTGTCCCACAGAGCAGCCTGGTCCTGCCTGACCAGGTGATGGAAGGGATGACTTAGAAACGGTTCCACTAGAATTCCATGCAGAGACTGAAGTCAGGACTCCACCTCTCCCAGGATTTGCCCCCGTCCCTTTCTGCTCCTCCTTTCAGAACCTTCTACCCTCTGCCCCACACCACCTTCCCAGTTTCCCTCACTCTTCCCAGCATGTAGGGCTAGGGGGCTGGGCTGGGGGAGTCTCCTTCCTCAGCAGCACTCAGAGGGGCTCACTTTGAATGCAAAGAACGAAGGGTTAACTTTGGCAAGTCCCTTTGCCCCTGGGGCAGGCATGTAAACTCACCCCACTGCCCTTTGGGCCTCTCTCCAGGCTACTCAAGGTTCAGGCCCAAAGGACCCCCCAAGCCCCAAGGTCTGAGTCAGAAACAGATGCTGCAGGTTCCAATAGCCTTCCTGCTCAGGGGCTCAAATGAGACAAGGGACTGTGGGCTCTCCCAGGCTCTCTGAGTCCCCAGAGAGGCTGGAGACTGACCAGATGATGGATGAGAGAGAAGGAAGACTTTTTAGGACTCTACAAAAAAAAAAAAAAAGAACCAAGCAAGAGGAGAAGCACTGTTCATCCACCCTGGGTAGTCCAGGTTCCAGCACTGAGGCAGACCTGCATGGGCCCCAGTGTGGTGGGGGTTCCTGGCCAGAAGAGTCTCCACACTCGCTCCGGGCTCAGCCCTTGCCCCTCCCTCTCTGTCTGGCCAGCCAGGGACATGGGAGAGAAGGGAGGGGGAGAGAGAAAATGTAAGCGAGAGAGAGAGGCAGTGAAGGTGAGTGGGCTGCGGGGAGCAGCTGCACTCTTTCTCCTGAGTGTGGTCCCCTGACAGGTAGGGTTTGGGAGCTCCCCTGTGATGGTCTTGCGCTGTGTGAGCTCTGAACCTTCCCACACCACTTACAGTGGCAGGGCCAGAGTCAGCCCGGAACCTGCAGATCAGGGACCCTGTGGGCAGAGCCTTCCCCAGAGTAGGGGTGGCAATGCTGGACCTGCCTGTCCGGAGCCAGCCTTAGGGACAGATGCCCATCCCCTACCCAGTGGTCCTTTCCTTGCCACTCTGCCCCAGTGGCTGCCCCAAATTCACCCAGTGAGGCTCAGCTTTCTCTGACATTCAACCCCTAAGCTAAGCCCTCTCTTGCTTTTCCTTTCAAGCAATTCACTGCCCACTCACAGTTCCAACCAGACACACGCCCAGCTCACTGACTGGCCCCCTCCTCATTCCCTAGCCCCCTCTTCTCCCTCTACAGTTCTTCCTTAACCAGGGCAAGGTCCTGGCTCCACCAGTTTTTGGGGTCCTTGTCCTACTCAAGCTGGCTGTCTCCATCATCAACACCCCCGTGCAGAGCATGCACAAGTCCCCAAAGACTTCTGGAAAATCTGCCATTTGTACCAAGGCTCTGCAGCCTTGATCCCTGGTTGGGCATATCCATTTCCAGCCCTGGCAGTGAGCAACTGTGGCCAAGCTTAGGGTCAGAACCAGGTTCCGGTGAGCCCTTTGGGAGGCACACCATTTCCTCTCTCTGGCCTTCTCTTCTCCTTTTGGTTACCTGGGGGCCAAACTTCACCTTCATTTCTCCTGGCTGCCAACTGATGGGTCAAGAGGTGATGTGGCCTCTCCGAAGAGGACGGAATACAGAACAGCTTCACCCAGCCCTCTCTAGTTGGTATCCAGAGGTATCCTTTGCCACGGGCTCCTGGGCTCTCCCAGGGGTGGTATCAATCCTTGTATGACAGTCACCATCTCCGGGTTCCTGGGGCCTGGGCTCCCCAAGTGCAGGGACCTGTCCTATGACCCTCTGTGCCCCAGGTGTCCTGCACAGGCCCAACAGAGGGCACCCGGGCTCGGCATTTATGGACATGCACACTGCATGGCTATCCCAAGAGGAAATGGCAACATGACATTGGGGCAGTCCCATGACCCCGGCTGGAGGTAAATGGCACCCAGGCCTTGCTCACTCCAGAGCCCCCGGCACTGCTGCTTCTACCCCAGCCCCCACTGAGTGGCTGCATTTGACCTGTGGCTGCTTAGCTCCTCTAGGGCTCACAAAATGAACAAATGGAGTCTACTTTACAACGGTAAGATGCTAGCTTCCAATACCAAGAGAGTGTGTAGCAGGGCTCTGCAGGACCCTCCAGCTTTCCCTAAACATCGCCAAGGGCTCCAGTCCTCTCTCCTGCCTGGCCTCAGACTAGCAGGTGACTGTGCTGTTTGATGCCTAGGACAGCTCCACCTAGTACACTAGCCAAGCAGGGGCAAGTCTGGGCCTGCTGACCCTGTCACTGTCCCCAGCTTCAGGGGTCCTGGTGGGAGACCTCTTCTTCTCCAGGGGTATTTGGGGCCTGGCCCTGAACAGACAGAGACTTCCTCTTCTGTATTTTTCTAAGCTTTTCACAAACACACCCACTGCAGCCTCCTGCCTAGGTGTGCTGCCCAGACCATGTTTGTGAGCCTCGGGCACCTGCTTCCCCTTCCTAATCTTCCTGGGTACATGTCATGAATACCATAACCTTTGACACCACGCTCCCTCTCCTCGGCCCAGTAGCCCCAACTCTGTCCTGCGCCAGCTACCTTCTCCCAATCCACCTCTTTAAACCTTTGTTCAATCTCAGGGTCTGTCTTCTGAGTCTCCACAGAGGCCACAGCCCCATTCTCCAAGGAACCCTGGAAAGAGACAAGAAGACACAAGGTGATTACTTATAGTGGGTGGGGGAGAGAGCTGAGCCCTGGGCACACCCCCCAGGGGATGATGGAGCTGGGAGGGGGACGAGCCCCATGGATGGGGCAGGGTAGGTGGAAATCGAGGACACTGAGCACTTTTGAAAACATACAGACATTGATGTGGGTGTCATTATTCTCTGTACTTCTCCCTTAAAAAAAGATTTCTGCCAAAACCAAAGAGGCAGAGATCTGGGAGAGTCTAGAAGCTGGGTAAGAGGCTATAGGGACAGGAGAGCAGTTAGTGGGGATGCTCAGGGAAAGGGGGTCCCTGCCGGTCTCACCCCAGGTCCCTGGTTGGTGCTAGGCACAGGGAGTCATAGGGCGGCACCAGGGCACCTGGCAGGGATCACTGTGCCACGCCTGGTGACTATCCGCCTCCCTCCTCCCTGTTTACTTCAATAGAGCCTGAAGGTCACAGGCTGGGGCCTTGAGCTGCCCACAAGAAAGAAGCAGAGAACAAGGGAGATGGTCCCTCCAGCAACCCCATGTCTGGGTCAGCAGCCACACATGGGGTGGAACTGGCACAAGAGTGCCCAAGTGGGCTCAAGGTTAAATCAAACTGGCAAAGAGGTAAAGTCAGAAGGAAATGGAATGTGCTGGGAAAATCACACGCCGAGCTGGCTCTGTCATCACACGGGGTGAGGCCAGGGAGAGAAGGCCAGCACATAAGTGAAACTCATGCTTCCCTGTTGGAAGGGCGGGGAGAGTCCTTGCCGATGGGGCCTGCCGGCTGAGTACCTATGACTAAGGAAACCCGCGGTGCTGGGTGGCCATGGAGGGGTCCTGGGAGTGGGGCATTGGAAAGAGGCTGAGGAAACTATCTGAGTAGCCAGTTGGGATTTCTATTGTTACAATTCTTACATTTTTGCTTCCAAATGAACCCAAGAGAACCTGACAGTGGCAGTGACCATGTTGGCATTTTCTGGGAAAAAACATGTAACCCAAATAAAAGTGGACTTTTGTGGCCCTGTCTTGGTTTGTGTGTCTCAGTAGTTTTAGTCTGTGTGACCACGCTAATATTCAAATTAAGAAAAAAAAAAGTGTATGCTGGCTTGAGAACAAGGAAGAGGAGACTGCATAGCTCATCATATAGTGAAACTCCCTAAAAATCCACCATAAATGTCTTTTCCTTTTCTCATCTCAGGAGCTCAATAATCTTGTTCCTTCCCATTTTGATTTACTCTGAAAACACCCCAGCATGCCCCCACTCACAGCAACTCTATCTCACTCTCAACAAAACAAAAAGACTGAGTGTCAGACACAGATGTATCTATTTTGGAAACATCCACCTAAACAACCACTGGCAATGGAAGAGAGGGCATCTACCACATTGCCTCTCGGCACTGGACTCAAAGCACTCGTCTCTCCAATTCATGTTTCTGCTTACTGGATGCGAGGCTGTTTTCTAATAACGCCCATCCTTAGAAAACTCTTCCTTATTCCTGGCTGTCTCCAGGTTTCCAGGTATCACTCCAGAACTGTACAGGGTCCTTTCTCTTTCACCTGACAGGCCAAGGATTATTTGAGGACAACCAATACTCCTACCTCCTGCCAAGACTGCTGTTCCCAGGATACTCTTAGGACAAAACAGGGTCCCTAAGCATGACGGTTGGTCCAAGTTCCTCTTTCAAGGTATGATGGGACTCGTGCAGAACACACCAGGGCTCATGCCTCCCTTGTATGGAATGTCATAATCCTAATCATGGGAACTGAGTTCTCACTGGTCCTTTTGGCTGCCATCCTATATGCCTCATTCACTTAGCTTATGGCCACCTGAAGCTTCCTTCATGGCCTGCTGCTGCTTGTGTGGTGTGGAAAGCGGGTGTGTCTAGGAGGTGATTTGGACTTACAGACCTGTTCAATGGAGGGCCACCAAATATGTGGGGATGAAGACTGAGACACCCAGAGTAGTGACAAGTGGGAGAGCAGCAGGTAGTGGGAAAAGGAGAAAGCCTGAAAAATGAAAATTGAGGAGGGTTTCTGGGGACAGAAACCCCCAGCTCCATGTTGGCTTCCTCTCTAAGAGCAGGTGGTCTTGGTGAAGTATCATAATGGCCCCCTTCCTCTTCCCTCAATTGTCCCCTCCCAGTGGGATCTCACCCGTATCTACTGCTTTCACTTATCCATCAATTGATACACATGTTTGAGCATCTATGATGTGCTGGAAGCATCAGTTCAGAAGACTCTCAAATGTTTCTTTCTCTGACGCTGGCCTCACTCCTTACAGCAGGAGAGGTTTCCAACAGTCCACATCACAGTCTGACCCAAAAGCCCTGCCATCACCTCCAATACAGCATTCCTAAAAGGGAATATAGGGTCATCCTTTGTCAATCAGCTTATCCTTGACCTTCCTGGATTCAAAGTCTTTTCTCTTTTTCTTCCAAACTCCTTTCCTGTTATGCCTTCGATTAACCCCAATTTTTCCCTCTAGACAAAACGAATGACTTGCCATTTTCTATCATGCCTTCCATTTTTCCTGTTCAAATGTCACCCTGTCCAGGATGATGACGAAGGTTATTGTTTCATGAATGTTTATTATGTGCCCATTAATCTTTAATCTTCCTGACAATTGTATGAAATAGTCACTTGATAGATGAGGGAACCGAGGCATGAAGCATTTCTACCGCTAGTGAAGGTTGAAGTCAGAATCCAGCAGTTGGACTCTGGAATATTTTCTCTAACATCTTGCTTTTCTTCCCTAACCATTCTAGCCAGAAATTATTTCTTCATTTCAGACTTTTGTAAAATCAGACTATGTGTCCTACTGCCTCAGTTGGAATTTCCTGCCTCTTGTTGTTTTCACATGTTTGGGTAATTATCTTATTTGTCCGATGATATTATAGATTCCAATAGGGCAGGGACATTATGCTCCACCAGGTATTTCCTCAGTAGACCATGCTTCAATGCTTGGTCTTTGCAAAGCAGCCAAGGCCTGTGGAGACTCCTATTGTGTGGAGGGCCTGGTCATCGGGGGTGGAGCCCTGAAACTCTGCAGGGCTCATGCTCCTTGGGAATATGAAATGGATGGGGTGGGCACATGTGCCTAGCACCTGGTATGAGAGTAAATATAGCCCTCTGACTGAGAGAGGTGACCCAGGACACCAAGCATGCCACCTCAGAATGCCACTCTGGGCTGGACAGGACATGCCTGATACAAGAGTCAAATTCCAATGATCTGGATTATAGAGTCCCAGGGCCCTTTGGCCAAGAACACAGGACAGACAAGAGCAAAACTAAAAGTACCAAAACCCAAACCAAACCTGCTGCCGTCGAGTCGATTCCGACTCATAGAGACCCTATAGGACAGGGTAGAACCGCCCCGTAGGGTTTCCAAGGAGTGGCTGGTGAATTTGAATGCTGACCTTTTGGTTTGCAGCAGAGGTCTTAGCACTGCGCCACCAGGGACAGATACTGATATGGGATTGTTAACATTTGATTTTGCCCAGTAAAGATATTTTTAAAAATTACCATCAGCGCCATTTAATAAAAGAAAGGAAATTTTCATACCAAATATGAAGGGAATACATGCTTTCAGAATAAAGGCAGTTCTTCCCAAGGAAGGGCAGTTGGCAACTTTACACTGGCATTTAAAAAAAGATAAGTTCTATTTTAAAATATTTATTCATGAAGAAAAATTACAACATACGTCTTTGTTTTATGAGTATGAACTGTGCATAATTGCTTTCTTGGTTCAAGTTTGTTGATATGGGGCTCTATAATTGACATGCAACGGGGAAAAAATCAAATGTTCAATTGATCTAAGTTTTTATTTAAAAAGTTACTGGAAAATCTAGTTTCACAGAGAGATGTTGGTGTAAAATGGAAAGCACACTCCTAAGACTTTTTCATTCAACTTGGAATATTCTCAGCGAAATGAGGGAAGCAGAGGAACGTGGTTCACAGGCTTGTAGGCCCAGCACGGAGCAGTCAGAGATTCTCCCAAGAGGGTTCCCTTGAATCATGGACTAGCTCCAGTCAGAGGACTTTCACTGGGGACCACTGCCCACGGGGATGAGGAAAAAAGGGGAAGGGAGAGGGGAAGAGGAAGTTCTTTCCTTTTAACACCAGAAGTTCAAAGACCCCTTGGGTAGGCACAGTCTCTTCCTCCTTCCTGCTTCTCCTGCTCCAGCTTAATCACAACTTGAAAGTCTTGGGGCCACCAGGAAGGAATGTTGTAAGTGATATGGCTTTTGACAAATAAATTTCCAGACTGACCATACAAGCAAGGTGCTTTCTGGGTGACTTCATCAGGACTACACCCCTCCCTGGCAGAAGCCCAGGTTATTATCACAAGATTTCACACACCTCTAATAAGCAAGGAGACTCCAAGGACAGCCAGGGCAAGCATCCCACGGATATCTCCAGCAGCAGAAATACCCTGAGGTACATGGAATACACGCTGAAGTCCTCCAGAGTGTATTTGAATGACTATTTTCCCAGAGTCGAGTTGCGAGATTTCAGAAGGTTTAAAAATTTTCTCCACGTGTAGACAAGACAAAGACCCTCCTGAAGAGGGTCTCCCATTCCTACTCTGGGGATTGCTTCCATCTGAACTTTGCAGGGGTGGGGGTGTCCAGGAACTGCTAGGAGCCATGGCACCCACACACTGATCTGGGCCGTGTTTTCCAGACTTCCACGCTCCATGTTTATTTTATAGTTGAGCTGGGCTCACCCTTGAATTCCACAAACACCATCCATGAATCAGAAATGTGTAAAGGTCACTCCTGGGCACTAGGGTACAACCCAAACTTCAGAAGACTTAAAAAAAGAAAAAAAATTCCTGGAAACTTCCACAATGCATTATTTAAAAGACTCTCCAGATCCTGGAAGCAAGCCAAAGGGAGTTTAAAAACCCCAAAGCGTCTGAAAAGTGAAAAGTGCTCTTTTCAAGTATTTGAGAATTGTTCTGGGTGATGGCTTTGGATTAAATATGTTCTAGTATTTGTTAAGGGAAGTGAGTAATTTTGTCATCAGGCTTATACTAGTATTCATAAGAATGATCAGCCTAAGTATTAATGAGTGTGGCTTGACGGGGTGTCCAGCCCACCTGTTACCTGTGTTGGGTCCACCTGAGGGACACAAGGCTGTCCTAGGGCAACAAGAATGGTTCTGAAGACTAAACCCCCCAAATCCTAGCCCCTCCTAACCTCTCCACCTCAGGAAGGCAAGCAGGAGACGAGGCTAGAGCACTTTTTTGGTCAGGCCCATGGCTGTGTGGTAAGGAACCTGGTTAAGTCTCAGCAGAGTGGCTTTCTCTCCTGAAGCATTTACTTGTTGGATGCCTCCCAAGCGTGGATGTAAGCTTCATGAGGGTAGGGACTCTGCTTGTCTTACTTACTGCTAGGTCCCCAGTGCGCAGCATTGGGTTAGTATTCACATACTTATTGAATCCTACATTGATGAGTAGATGGGTGGCCTATTTAGGCTCTAACACCTTGCTTTTCTTCCCTAACCATTCTGGCCAGAAATGTTTGAGCATCTATGATGTGCTAGAGAGGCCACCAAAGTGTGGGCAGGGCAGGCAGGAACAGAACAGCCCCCATGTCTTCCACAGTCTATGTCTACTTGGAAAAAGAAGGTCAAGCAAGAGGAAAGGGCAATATGCTCTGCTAAGGAGACTGGCTGAATCAGCCATAGCCAAGCATCCCTGGCCATGCTGAGTGATCCGGTGGTGGGCAAGGAGGGCAATCTGTTCTCCTTAGAGTCTCCTGGAGTCCCTGGGTGGTACAAATGGTTAACGCGCTTGGCTGCTAGCCAAAAGGTTGGAGGTTCAAGTCCACCCAGAGGTTCCTCAAAAGAAAGGCCTGGGGATCTGCTTCCGAAAAATCAGCCATTGAAAACCTATGGATTCTGGAGCCATGGAGGCTGGGTGAGCTCCTGAAACCATAGCCCTGAGATAATCTTTAAACCCTAAACCAAAGATATCCCCTAAAGCCTTCTTAAAACCAAACAATAGATTAGCTTAACTAGTAAAGAATGTCTGCCTTGAGCACTAAGCTCTTTTAAGAACTACATACACGGGATTAAACTGACAACAGTAACTCGAAAGATTAGATAGAAAACTCAGGGGGCAGTAAGTTTATGTTAACGAGGGAGGAACAACTCAGAGAAGGAGGGTAAGAATGGTTGCAGAACTCAAAGAATGTAATTGATGTCACTGAATTGTACACGTAGAAATTATTGAACTGGTGTATGTTTTGCTGTGTATATTCTCAACAATAACAAAATAAATAAAATTCAAACAAACAAACAAACAAAAAAAGAAAAGCCTGTGGAGCACAGTTCTATTCTGACGCACATGCAGTCACTACGAGTTGGGATCAACTCGTCAGCAACTGATTAGACTCTTCTAGCCAGTCCTGAGCCAGATGGGAAAGAAGCCAGCAAGACAACAGCACCAACCCTCTCTTCTTGCAGCACAATGCTAATTCCTGGCAGATTATGAAGTATTATTTCATCTCAGGTCATCCCAAGCGGCAGCTCTCCTCTCGTAGAGGTGATCCCACTGACCACCACTGCCCTTTCTCCTGGGTTCCCTCCCCGGCCCATCTCTTTCACACTGAGTCCAGCAACCTCAGAACAAAGCTCTCAGAGGAGCCAGTTGTTCCCTGCTAGATCTCTGAGGTTTCCAGTCAGTTCCCCAACACATGTGCCTCTAAGGAGGCAGCCTGTAGAAGGCAGCTTTCAGGGGAGGGAGAATCCAGGGCCAACTATCTACCACTAGACGCCAAGACTCAGTTCTAGACTAAGGGACATAGCTCTAGACCAGGCTCCATAACAAACGTGCTGTGTGACTTGAGGACTTGGTTACCGGAAAAGGAAGCTGCTTCTCTCTGGCAAAGGCACTAGGAGTTCCTGCTATATCCTCAGAGGTTAGGCATGTGACATCAATGAGTGAAGGAGGCAGGGTGTGGTCTCATAACAAAGACCGATTTTGTCTGTATATTAAACATGTAAGAATATTCTTTATGTCCACAAATAAAGATACTCTAATTTTCCTTAAAACATGAGGCAAATTTTTGCTAGAGACATTGGTACAGAGAGTGGCAATCAAGGTCATTGTCACTTGGTCTTGTATCTGGGAGGCAATAGGGAGTGGAGTGGATTCTAGGTAACTAGAGGAGACATATCCTGTCATAAGGGGGCAATCCTAACTCAGGCCCAGGTCATGTAAGGATTGGGGTTCAGTGTTGTCAGACCTTCTGATTTTTAAGAAAAGCTAGAAAACTAGATTTTATATAAAATCTCCATTTTAAAATGTGACTCACATTTAAAACAAATACACAAACAAACAATGTGGGCCATATGGACACGTCTGAATACAAACTCAGCCGTTGGTCCACAGTGTGAAACCTCTGGCAGAGCTGCAGGTTTCCTGCCCCACAAAAGATCCACAGGGTAGGAGCCCAGGATGGGCAGGGGTAGGGCGAGAGTGGGATTTTGTTCTCCCAATTTTCAGAGCAGGGAATCCAGACAGGGAGCCTGGCTGCACCCTGAACTACAGGGTCAGCTACATCAAGGCACTGGGTTGGATACCCCCACCCCATGGAGGCCCAGAGGAAGGTGGGGGCTCCAGGTGCCTCAACACAGGCAGGTAGGAAGGGGCAGGCCCATGGAGGAAGATGATGGTGCCAGGGCTGTGTCACAGCCACATCTGCAGCCTGTCACCTGTCCATGAGAAGGCTTTCGCCCAGATGCTACTTTGGGGAGAAGCCTTTTGTATTAACAAGTCCACTCCTGTGACCTCCAGGGAGCAGCCTTCTTGGAACTGCTACAATGAAGGCAGCAGACCTGCCCACCTGCATTTCTACAAGGGAACCAGAGCCCCAGCAAGGCTCAATGAAGAGCAACACTGGGCCACCTCCTTACTCCAGCCTGAAGCCTCAGGGACTGGCCTCAGGGGGAAGTGGGGTGGGAGGGAGTAGAAGTGAATGGTGGATGCTGATCTTTACTGGTTCTCTTCCCCTTGTGGGTCTAGAAAGGAGACAAAATCCACGAAGGTCATGGGGGAGACCAGGCCATGTACCAAGGATGTTAACTCCAGGGTCTCCCTTCCCAGTGTAGAGGCCTGAACAAGTTTTTCCCTGGGATCAAGACGCAGGGAGGGGGAGAGGGAATTCCACCAGCAGAGAGGACAAGCAAGTGAGACATCCCATAGGTATGGAGACAACAGTCCACATCTCATTCCATGTTTAGGAGGCAGTGGCGGCAGCATGAGGCCAGGGTCTTGTGGTCAGCACAGCCGCCCCACCCCGGCCCATGGTGAGAGTCCACACAGCTAGCTCTTAGAGGGGAGGCACATTCCAGTACATGCTTTCCTAGCCCACTATTTCCTCTCTAGCAGCCAGGGTGCATTGCTACCCTTCTTTTGGGCCTGAAAATTTACTCCCCAGTTTTCCTCATGGGGAAGTGCTGTGTGCAAGAGGCAGGCTGTGCTGGGGACCAAGCAAACCATAGCCCCCTTTAGTGAGAACTAATGGCCAAGCTTGCCCTACTCTTCACCTTACCCCCAACATCATGTGGCTCCTGGGAGAGGCTTACAACCTCCACTGTGAGTGCCATTACCCCAGAGCCTATGCAGTCAGGATTCCATTGGTACTGACACAACTCTCCCTGAGACAATGACAGGAAACAGTGGCAGAAACTGAGGCAAGGGGGACCAAGTCATTCGTTCAAGGTCTCTCAAGAGATCGCTGGCAGTAGGAATCTGCTTCTAGGGCTGCCCCTACTAGCATCCTTCATGCCTGCTTCTTTTCCCTCTCTGAGGGCTCACTGGGGTGCTCGAAGCCCTCGACCTTGGTCTCTGTTTAGTCCCAAACCCTCCTCCATTGCCCCAGGCCCTGGTGTCCCTAGAGAGGGTTTGCTTGGAGGGTGCATGGGGGGAGAGAAGAGAGGAGAACAACAGAAAGCCTGCCCTCTGCTCCACAAACAAACAAGTCAACCATAGAGGTGGCGTGAAAGGAGGCAGTGTGCTGAGGGTCGGGGGCTGTAGGAGGCGGGGGAGCTGCATAAAGGAATGTTGTTCGGGGAAAGCTGGGGCTGGGCACCACTGGACAGACAGATGGCCTTTTATCCCACAGCCTGGGTCTTGCCTGAAAACCCTTTTACTGAAATGAGATGGTGCCCCAGGCCCTGCATCCAGCTGCCCTCACCCCATGGAGGCCCAGAGGAAGGTGGGGGCTCCAGGTGCCTCAACACAGGCAGGTAGGAAGGGGTAGGCCCAGGGAGGAAGATGATGGTGCCAGGGCTGTGTCACAGCCACATCTGCAGCCTGTCACCTGTCCATGAGAAGGCTTTCGCCCAGATGCTACTTTGGGGAGAAGCCTTTTGTATTAACAAGTCCACTCCTGTGACCTCCAGGGAGCAGCCTTCTTGGAACTGCTACAATGTAGGCAGCAGACCTGCCCACCTCCATCTCTACCACGTCTCCCTCTGCATTGCCAGCTTCCCAGTGGAAGTCAGGCCCTGCCACAGCTGAGCTCAGGTCATCCTATGTGGGATGAGGCCCTGCACCTTAGGGAACCACATGTGGCAAGTAACAAGCCACAAAACCCAAAAGCAAACCCATACCTCACCCTTCCCACTGCCACTGCAAAGTGCTGAACTCTGTAGGTCACCTTTCTGGCATTCTTGGTGGGAGGACAGGGGGACCCAACCCAACTGTGCTGAGGGAGACCAACTCTTCCCACACAGGAGATATGGGGAAATAGACAAGAAGACTGACCGAGCCCCTAGATTTCAGCTCCTGAGGACTTGGCACTGTTTCTATTCCTGGAATGAGACCCCTCAGATGACATCATCAGCAACCCTGTCACCAGAAACAGAAGCAAGCACAGGTGGGCCACGCAGGACATCCGAAAAGGGGGTCAGGAGTTTGAAAATCCTAAATGATCATCCACAACTCCCCAGGGACCTCCCTCAAGTTTTAGGACTGTTAATTGAATTCTCTACCAAATCCTGCCCTGGACCATGGGCATCCATGCGGCTCTTCTCTAGCCTTTAACCTCAGTTTAGGGCAACATTTCCAAGAGTCAAGAGGACATGTGGCTTTTTCCAATGAGTGTCTGACTCAGGGATTTGGTGACACCTGTGGAAAAACTGCTCTGCTGGGAGTACGGGGGAAGGGTTTGACCTGGATGTGGTCAGGGTAAACAAGCGGAGCTCTCTGAGGCTCACCCTCCCGTGCCTCCTTACAAAATCCTGCCTAGGGCTGCAGTGATAGATGGGTGGGGCCTGAGTTTCCAATGAAGCAGCATCAGCAGCTTGCAGGAAATGAGTTCCTTAAAATTTCTCTCTATGTAGATTCAAGACTTTAATCTTCTAGAAGCCCTAATGCATGGCATAAACACAATATGAACCATAAGAAACAATGCACAAGCACCAGAAGAGAGACTAGATAACTGGGAGCTCCTAAAAATCAAACACTTATGCTCATCCAAAGACTTCACCAAAAGAGTAAAAAGACAACCTACAGACTGGTGAAAAAATTTTTGGCTATGACAAATCTGATCAGCGTCTAATCTCTAAAATGTACAAGATATTGTAAAACCTCAACAACAAAAAGACAAATAACCCAATTAAAAAATGGGCAAAGGATATGAACAGGCACTTTGCCAAAGAAGATATTCAGTCGGCTAACAGACACATGAAGAAATGCTCACGATCATTAGCCATTAGAGAAATGCAGATCAAAACTACAATGAGATATCATCTCACCCCAACAAGGCTAGCATTAATCCAAAAAACACAAAATAATAAATGCTGAAGAGGTTGTGGAGAGATTGGAACACTTATACACTGTTGGTGGGAATGTAAAATGGTACAACCTCTTTGGACATCATTTGGTACTTCTTTAAAAAGCTAGAAATAGAAGTACCATATGATCTAGTTATCCCGCTCCTTGAAATATATCCTAGAGAAATAAGAGCCATCACACGAATAGATATATGCACACCCATGTTCATCGCAGCACTGTTCACAATAGCAAAAAGATGGAAACAACCTAGGTGCCCATCAACGGATGAAGGGATGAACAAATTATGGTATATCCACACAGTGGAATACTATGCAACGATAAAGAACAACAATGAAGCTGTGAAACATCTTATAACATGTAGGAAGCTGGAACTCACTATGCTGAGTGAATTTATTCAGACACGGAAGGACAAATATTATATAACACCACTATTATAAGAACTCGAGAAAAGTTTTAAACACAGAAGAAAACACTCTTTGATAGTTACGAGGGTGGGGAGGGAGGGTGAAGGTTATTTACTAACTAGATAGTAGACAAGAATTATCTTAGTTGAAGGGAAGAACAGCACACACTACAGGGCAGGTCAGCACAACTGGACTAAACCAAAGCTATGCAGTTTCCTGAATACAATCAAACACTTTGAGGAACAGAGTAGCAGGGGTAGGGTCCTGGGGACCATGCTTTCAGGGGACATCTAGGTCAATTGGCATAACAAAGCTTATTAAGAAAACATTCTGCATCCTACTTTGGTGAGTGGTGTCTGGGGTCTTAAAAGCTTGCAAGCGGCCATCTAAGATGCATCAATTGGTCCCAACCACCTGGAGTAAAGGAGAATGAAGAACACCAAAGACACAAGAAAAGTATTAGCCCAAGAGACAGAAAGGGCCACATAAACTAGAGACTTCATCAACCTGAGACCAGAAGAACTAGATGGTGCCTGGCTACCACCAATGACCGCCCTGACAGGGAACACAACAGAGAGTCCCAGATGGAGCTGGAGAAAGGTGGGGTGCAGAACTCAAATTCTAGTAAGAAGACCAGACTTAATGGTCTGACTGAAACTGGAGGAACCCCGGAAAGCATGGCCCCTGGATTCTCTATCAGCCCAGAACTAAAGCAATTTCCGAGGCCAACTCTTCAGACAGGGATTGGACTGGACTGTGGGACATAAAGTGATACTCGTGAGGAGTGTGCCTCTTAGCTCAAGTAGATACAAGAGACTAAACAAGCAGCATCTGTCCAGAGGTGGGATGGGAAGGCAGAGAGGGTTAGGAGCTGGTTGAATGGACATGGGGAATCAGGGGTGGAAAGGAGGAGTGTGGTGTCACAGTATGGGGAGAGCAATTAGAGTCATATAACAATGTATGTATAAATTTTCGTATGGGAAAAAAGAAAAAAAAATTTAAATTTAAATAGCCACATGTGCCCAGTGGCTACCATATTGGACAGTGCAGTTCGAGATCAATAGTTCTTACTTGCAATGTTGCCACATACTGCTAGGTCTCCTTTGGCATGAGGTGTGTTATGAGTAATTTGTTTCTAGCAAGAAATTACTAAACTGGATGAATGGACACAGGGAACCCAGGGTGGAAAGGGGGAGCATGCTCTCACACTGTGGGGATTACAACCAATATCACAAAACAATGTGTGTATAAACTTTTGAACTTGAGCTGTAAACTTTCACCTAAAGCACAATAAAAGAAAAAAGAAAAAAAGAAGAAAAAAAAAAAGACTTTAGTCTTGAACTTAGACCTCAAGGCACCTCAGGTAGGCCTAGAGAATGTGCTATCCACAAAAAATACACTTAAACTATATGTGATCTCCTTACTGCTCCAGCTTCTCTAATAAAACAAATTTCAGATCTATCATGTAACTCTTCAATCTGCAAGGACTTTCCTCAAAGTACTGAATTTTGCTATTTTTTTAAAGGAAAAACAAGATCACTGATTTATGAATAACCTCATATATCACTATTCCAGAAATAACATTCCTAAATTAACCTTTTATAATCTAATAATCTAAGGGAAAAAATTGCTGCTCTATTGTTTACAAAATGGCAAATGATATTACAGAAAACAATAAACATCATTGATCTGTTTTATAAAACAAAACAACAGCAACAATAACAACAACCTGCCTCACACCTCCTCCTCCTTCTCTTTTACTGATTAAAACAATTCCCTCTCCTGCCTGGCCATGCAGTCTCCTCCCATTCTCAGGTGAGGATGTTTAAGCTTGGGAGGTTGGCTGACTTGTCTTGGGTGGCATGGTTAGTTTTGGAACACAAGTCTTAGATGCTCTAAGCCTGGGTCTCTGTGTCTGAATTACTTTGTTCAACATAATGTTTTCAAAGTTCATCCATGTCGTAGCATGTATCAGAACTTCATTTTTCTTCACAGCTGAATAATATTGCATTGTATGGATATACCACATTTTGTTTATCCATTCGTCAGTTGATGGTCACTTAGGTTGTTTCTACCTTTTTGCTATTTATGTGTGTTTTTTTTTTTTCTCTACTCAAGTGAAACATCAGACTTTTCACATAAGTCTTCGATATCAAAATCTGTGTCACTACTGGGACCATTTTTCTGAAATTTAACACAGTCCTCCAGTGTGCATCATATTAATTTTAGTCTAAGTTGTTTGAGTGACAGAAGTTAATGCACCACTGGAAATGTGACTCTTTGCTGCAAGTCACCATTCAAGTGCAGTTATTTTGTTTCTGTTCATTCATCCTATGAGAGCTTATCCACGCGTGATTTCCACAATGTAACTATTTAGTATTTTTCCCAACATTTTATCATGAAAAATTTCAAATATGCAGCAAAACTGAAAGAACATCACCATGAATATCTGTATCCCCACTGCCTAGATTCTACTATGTATATTTTACTATTGCTTTTTAAAAACAGTCTTTAAAAGGCTTATATATATCAACATCTACCTTGCAATTGCAAGATCATATCCTTAGCGGTGATCACTAAATCTGTGTTAAATTTATTTGCCTCCATTGTTAAAAAAAAATTGGGTGTAATTTTCATATAATAAAAAATGTGGGGATTTTAAGTGTATAGTTTGATAAATTTTGACAAATATATACCTCCTTGTAGCCAAAGCCCAAATCAAGATGTAGAACATTTCCATCACCCCAGAAAGTCCCAGGAATCTATTTTTAATAAGCTCCTCATGCAATTCTGACGAAAGGAATGGGGAGGGAGGAGCAGGTATCCAGTTCCCTTCAGAGGGACAAGAAGTCTGAGAGTTATAGGACTTTTCAAGAGAGGTGCCAGGTTCCCTGTTAGCAAACTAGGCTGCTTCCCTGCTCTCCCGGCCTAGGGTGGCTGGCACAGAGAATCTGACCTGCAGTCTCCTCCTCCAGCAGCAGGCTGTGGCCACCGAGCAGGAAAGCTACACAGGACTCAACCAATGGCCCGCGTTCCAGCTGCAAGGCTGCTTGCAGCCACTCCTACCTGGCCCTCTGGATCCCTGCATTCCTCGACTGAAATCGCTACCATTCCATAACTGCCTGGATACCCACTTTAGACCACCCATGGGCCTCCTTGCTGGGGCCCACTGCCTGCGTGGGCTTCTCTGCGGCCGCTTCCTCCATACTCCAACCACTCGACCTCAGGGACCTCGGGGCCTAGAGCCACCGGGCAGTCCCAGCCTCTGAAAGTCAACTCAACTGTGTTTTCCCAGAGCCAACAACACAGCCTAGAATGTACTCTTGGCCCCTGTCCTACCCTTTGCTTTCTCTAGTGGAGCTGATGGGAGCAGAATCTTGGCTGGAATGGAACAGAGAGTGGGAAAAACTAATGGCTAAAACCTAATAAAAATTAGTAATTTCATTGGTACAGAATTGAGTCCAAAAATAGACGTAAATATATATGTGAATGATCTATATATGGAAAAGGTAGTATTTTAAATTAGTAGGAAAAGATAAATTGTTCCAAACTGCGATGGAACAACTGGTCAGTTATTCAAAAAAATTTTAAAGCTCAAATCCCTATCTTGCTCTTTACACTAAAAATATTCCTGACAGGTAAAACATTTAAGCATAAAAAATACTACCATAAAATTATTAGCAGGATATTAAAATGTTTCTGCTTTATAAAATCTTAGTATAGGCAAGGTCTTTCTAAGAATAAAATATATCTTTTACTACATGAAAAATTTAAAGGTTTTATATGGAGAGAAAAAAAATTAAGTCAAAAGGCAAATGAAACCGGAGGAAACGTAGTAATACATGTGATGGAAAATGGGCTAATATCCTTTTTATACAAAGAGTGATTATAAATCAATAAGAAAAAGACAAACTGTCCAATAGAAAAATGGGCTAAGGGCATGAACAGGCAGTTTACCAAAAAGGTGCATATAGTTTAGAAACATACGAAAAGCCTTTTAACCTCTCTTATGCTGCTGTTGCTCTTGTGTGCCATGGAATTGATTCCAACTCAAAGAGACACTATAGGACAGAGTAGAACTCCCCCATAGGGTTCCCTAGTCTGTAAATCTTTACAGGAGCAAATCTCCAGGTCTTTTCTCCCAGAGAGCCGCTGGTACTTCATACAAATAACAATTTAAACAGGGAGCAATTTTTTCACCCATTCACGAAGATTAAAAATACTGATAATACACAGCATTGGCGAATGTGGAGAAACAGGCATTCTTCTATGCTTTCAGAGCGAGTTTAAATTGGTACAACTTTTTCAGGAGAGCAGTTTGGCAATATGCATTAAAATAAAAAATATACAATATCTATAATAAAATATATTTGTAAATATATGAAAAATGATTATGTAAGAACATTTATTGTAGCATTGATATAATAGGAAAAAACATCAACAGCTGTTAAAAAGAATGAAGTTAACATACATTGCTAACATCGTAAGAAGTACAAAATAGATCATTAAATAAAAAAAGCAGTAAGTTGTGGAGCACTGTGTATCATATAATTCCTTTAGAGGGAAATAAAAAGAATAATATTTGTATGTGCATGTATAAAATATTTCTGTGAGGCTACACAAGAAATTGTTAATGGTGTTTATAGGGGGACCAGAATGGAAGATAAACTCAATGTTTTTTACACATTTGTTTGAACTCTTTAAATTTCTATAAACCATGTTCATGTGTAATTATTTGATAGAGAAAAGGGGGCAAGGCAATACTATAGCCCAATTTTAATCAACTCTGTTATCCTGCCCCTTAAAGAGAATACTGTTGTATGTGCTAAACCCTTGACAGCTATCTCTAATGAAATGCCTTTAATGAGCATTAATTAGTATCTTTGTTGTTGTTAGGTGTCCTCGAGTAAGTTCCGACTTATAGTGACCCTATGTAAAACAGAACGAACCACTGCCTGGTCCTGTGCTATCCTCACAATCTTCGTTACGCTTCAGCCCACTGTTGCAGCCTCTGTGTCCACCCATCTCGTCAAGTGTCTTCCTCTTTTTCACTGACCCTCCACCTTACCAAGCTTGATGTCCTTCTTCAGGGACTTGTCCCTCCTGACAACATGTCCAAATTATGTGAGACAAAGTCTCACCATCCTCGCTTCCAAGGAGCACTCTGGCTGTACCTCTTCCAAGACAGACTTGTTCATTCTTTCGGCAGTCCATGGTCTATTCAATATTCTTAGCCAACACCATAATTCATAGGCACCAATTCTTCTCTGGTCTTCCTTAACCATTGTCCAGCTTTTGCATGCATATGAGGCGACTGAAAATATCATGGCTTGGGTCAGGTGCACCTTAGTCTTCAAAGTGACATCTTTGCTTTTGAACACTTTAAAGAAGTCTTTTGCAGCAGATTTGCCCAATGCAATGCGTCATTTGATTTCTTGACTGCAGTTTCGATGGGTGTAGATTGTTGATCCAACTGAAATGATTCAACTGAAATAAAATCCTTGACAATTTCAATCTTTTCTCCATTTATATGATGTTGCTTTTTGGTCCAGTTGTGAGGAATTTTGTTTTCTTTATGTTCAGGTATAATCCACATTGAAGGCTGTAGTCTTTGATCTTCATCAGTAAATGCTTCAAGTTCTCTTTGCTTTCAGCAATCAAGGTTGTGTCATCTGCATATTGCAGGTTGTTAATGAATCTTCTTCCAATCCTGATGCTGTGTTCTTCTTCATATAGTCCATCTTTTTGGATTATTTGCTCAACATACAGATTAAGTATGGTGAAAAAATACAACCCTGATGCACACCTTTCCTGACTTTAAACCACGCAGTATCCCCTTGTTCTGTTCGAACTGCCAATTGGTCTATGTACAGGTTCCTCATGAGCACAATTAAGTGTTCTGGAATTCCCATTCTTCTCAATGTTATCCATAATTCATTATGATCCACACAGTCGCCTGCCTTTGCAGAGTCAATAAAACACAAGTAAATATCTTTCTGGTATTCTCTGCTTTCAGCCAAGACCCATCTGACATCAGCAATGATATCCCTTGTTCCACGTCCTCTTCTGCATCCAGCTTGAACTTTAGTTCCCTGTCGATGTACTGCTGCAACTGTTTTTGAATAATCTTCAGCAAAATTTTACTTGTGTGTGATATTAATGATATTGTTCGATAATTCTCACATTCTGTTGGATCACTTTTCTTTGGAATGGGCACAAATATGGATCTCTTCCAGTTGGTTGGCCAGGTAGCTGTCTTCCAAATTTCTTAGCATAGATGAGTGTTTCCAGTGCTGCATCAGTTTGTTGAAACATCTCAACTGGTATTCCGTCAATTCCTGGAGCCTTGTTTTTTTGCCAATGCCTTCAGTGCAGCTTGGATTTCTTCCTTCATTACCATCGGTTCTTTATCATATGTTACCTCCTGAAACGGTTGAGCATCAACCAATTCTTTTTGGTACAATGACTCTGTGTATTTCTTCCATCTTCTTATGATGCTTCCTGCGTCATTCAATATTTTGCCTAGAGAATCCTTCAATATTGCAATTCGAACTTTGAACTTCTTCTTCAGTTCTTTCAGCTTGAGAAATGCTGAGCATGTTTTTCCCTTTTGGTTTTCTAACTCCAGGTCTTTGCACATTTCAGTATAATACTTTATCTTCGTCTTCTCGAGTCGCCCTTCGAAATCTTCTGTTCAGCTCTTTTACGTCCTCATTTCTTCCAATCTCTTTAGCTACTTTACATTTGAGAGCAAGTTTCAGAGTCTCTTCTGATATCTATTTTAGTCTTTTCTTTCTTTTCTGTCTCTTTTAATAGACTTTTACTTTCTTCATGTACTGATGTCCTTGATGTCATCTCACAACTCTTCCGGTCTTTGGTCATTAGTGTCCAATGCGTCAAATCTATTCTTGAGGTGGTTTCCAAATTCAGGTGGAATACACTTAAGGTCATATTTTGGTTCTCGTGGACTTGTTTTGATTTTCTTCAGCTTCAACTTGAACTTGCATATGAGCAACTGATGGTCTATTCCACAGTCAGCCCCTGGCCTTGTTCTAACTAATGACATTGAGCTTTTCCATTGTTTCTTTCCACAGATGTAGTCGATTTGATTCCTGTGTATTCCATCTGGCAAGGTCCATGTGAATAGCTGCTGCTTACATTGTTGAAGAAAGGTATTTGCAATGAATAACTCGTCAGTCTTGCAAAATTCTATCATGCAATCTCCCACCTCGTTTCTATTACCAAGGCCATATTTTCCAACTACCGATCCTTCTTTTTGTTTCCAACTTTCACATTCCAATCACCAATAATTATCAATACATCTTGATTGTATGTTTGAACGATTTCAAACTACAGAAGTTGGTAATAATCTTCAATTCCCTCATCTTTGGCATAAGCGGTTGGTGCGTAAATTTGAATAACAGTCATATTAACTGGTCTTCCTTGTAGGCATATGGATATTATCCTATCACTGACAGCGTTGTACTTCAGGATAGATCTTGAAATGTTCTTTTTGGTGATAAATGTGATGCCATTCCTCTTCAACGTGTCATTTCCAGCAGAGTAGACCATACGATTGCATGATTCAAAATGGCCAATACCAGTTCATTTCAGCTCACTAATGCCTAGGATATTGATCTCTATGCCTTCCATTTCATTTTTGTCAAGTTCCAATTTTCCTAGATTCACACCTCATTCCCACGATTCAATTATTACTGGATGTGTGCAGTTGTTTCTTCTCATTTTGAGTCGTGTCACATCAGCAAATGAAGGTCCTGAAAGCTTGACTCCATCCATGTCCTTAAGGTTGACTCTACTTTAAGGAGGTAGCTCTTCCTTAGTCATATTTTGAGTGCCTTCCAATCTAATTAGCATCTTTAATGAGTGTTAATTCATGTTTTTAATGAATATTAATGTCAACTAAAATAAAAGTTTCTGGGATGTGGTGGACTTGAAACAGCCCAGGATCAAGTTCTTTCCCAGCTCTTTCAGAAGGTACTGCACCTTATATCTGGAGTATCCTGAGAAGCCCGCTCCCCCTGAAGGCCACAGGATCTTGGCTATGCGCGAGGGTCAATGTCAGGTAGTTCCCTGACAGTGCTCTCACCACTGTCAGGCTAGCTATGCACCAACACCCATGCCACTCCACGGTCATTTGCCCTGTCTCCAATCTCCCTGCCCCTGGGAGGTATCTCCCTTGACCCAGGGCTAGGCCCCTGACCAAGGAGTCTCTTTATACTCTTATCCTGGCACAGAGTTTGGCACATAGAAGATACTTAGAAAAGGTGAGGCCAGGAGTTAGAACTCCAGGATTTGCTTATTTCTATAGGAGGGTTTCTAAATCAGTCTTTAATGTCTCTAAATGCACATAAGCATACAGCATGTGCTACATTCATGACACGTATTTCTCCCACTTCCTCCCAAGTCAGACCAGTCACTTCCATGGGGATAGCCTGACCTTCAGGGCACTACATCTGGCTGCTGAAATGTGTTTTTCCTGGCTATGAGGAAGCAACATTCCATCGGCTGATTGCCTGGGAGCAGCTCCAACTCCACCCAGTGTTCACGGGAAAGACCTCTGTTGGTGAGTTAAAGGGTACAGGAAGAAGTCAAATGTCCCCACTCCTTTTTTTTCCTTCCTGCTGAACAGCAGACTCTGCTCTTAAACCTGTTTGATGAGCTCAAACATGTCACCAGCATATGCTTAAATGATAAGATCAAATACGTCACCAGCATGTAGTTAAGTGATGTTCTTTAAAGGAGGAAAAACAAGGGAAATCTAGAGAGAATGTTTTGAAAAATCTCTTTCCCTTGGAAGGCCACCTCTTCAAGCTTGGCATGCCAGAGGTATGCCAGTCCTAGAAGCACTGCTTAGAAGGCCACCCCTGTGCTTTCCTGGAAGGCTGGCTGCTAGCATGAAGCTCTGCATGGCTGGTGAAAAAGCAGGGCCCCGATTCCTGGAGGACTGCTCTATCTCATCCACACAGGACTTCCATCTTGGAGACAAGAAGCAGCAGCCACCTTCTAAGTGGCCCCACTTCCTGACCAGGTCTGCCAGGGCACTGGTGAAAACATGGTCCAGTCCTACTCCATGGCAAGTTTTGTGAGAAGGATGATAATCAGGAGACTATGAAGTCACCTGGTCTTAAAAACATGAGGGAAAGGGGACAGGAACTTTATCTTAGTGGCTGCCTTCCTGATCCAGCAACCTCCTCCAGATTTAATGGAAGAGATGGAATTGTCCATTTCCCTGGATGCTCCCTACTCTTCTATCACAGCTTAAGCCAAACATGAATGACCTCCTAGCAAACCAGACTTACCTAGAGAATTGTTGTTGTTAGGTATCATTGAGTCAGTTCTGACTCTAGCGATCCTACAGGACAGAGAAGAACTGCCCCATAGGGTTTCCAAGGAGTGGCTGGTGGACGTGAACTGCCGTCCTTTTGTTTAGCAGCCGAGCTCTTAACTACTATGCCACCAGGGCTCCTATACGGCCCCATATAGGGAGCATTCTGGGGGCCATAGATCATTATTATTTCAGGTTCTCCATAAATTTGGGGTGTTTCACAGTCCCTGTTGCCCATAAAGCAAGTACTTCGCTGGCCTGGGTAAACTAAAAATGTCCAAATTAATGACTCCAGGGTATAGCCACAGCAAACAGAATCCTCTAAGAGTGTGTAAACCAGATGAACCTTTTCAAACCAACACATCACCCATCTCACACTTTGATCCCCAGTCTGTCGCCCCATGGAAGGGCAGCTGCCACGAGGTCAGAGTCTTTGAACGCTTGATTAATCAGTAACTAAGCTTACAGGAAAGGGGATATGTGTCAGGGGAAGGAGAGCACGCTCCTCTGGAAATCTCCCTCATGAGCACAGACACATCACCACACATCCTCCTAGAGTGTTGAGGGAGTTTATGGGATCCAGAAAGCAAAAAGATTCAGCCTGACGGTCCATCTCCTTCTGTCTTCAGAGGCCTGAATTCAGCCCAGTCAGAAGGATCAGAGGGGACCTTAAATTGCCCTCCACTTCTATTTCCAAAAGAAATGCACTTGTTCTCCCTTGGCTTAATCTCATGCCTAAAATTAGTTGCTAATGAGTATGTAGCGGAAATACCAGACAACTAAAGACTCACACTCTAGGACTTCTCTGACCTACAAGTTCCTCATCTGTGAAATGGGAGAACTGACATCTGCCCCGCCTACATTAAGGGTTCAAATAGAAATTTATGGGAAAATACTTTGAAAAATGCAAACTATTATACAAATTTCAGATGTGTTACTATTAGTTCCACAGGGATAATGGGGGGTCGTTGTTATCCAAGTGTTTTTTATCTGAGTCCTTGAAGAGTCAAGTTGCAAAAGGCAGCAGAAATCACTTTAACATGGAAATATTCACAAATCAATGGATCACTTACAAATTTAGTCCCTACTCTAACACTGACCACCTCCTCTCCCAAATATCCCCACCCCACCTTTCCTTGATGGTTGGAGGTTGATATCATTTAACAAAATACAATGTAACAAAGTGTAAACTGTCTGCAAAATGAAATCGAACATCTTGCAAAATACAGAAAACTTCATAATGTCGATGAAAGGGATGGAGAACTGTTTGACTTGCAACACCATTCCCAAATAAGAATCTGAAAAAGTTAGGCTGGTTAACACTGACAAAGAAGTAATCAACAAAGGATTACCTCTTCAAAAGAGAATGGCCTGCTTATCAAAAGACCAAGAGATCCTTTTAGTAAAAATTCTTTTACTAAAACGACCCTCTTAATAATCATGCTGTGAACGTCCAATGTGAAGTTTAGAACGTCAAACTATACTTTCACACAATTTTGTCAGAAAAACCACACATGTGCACAAAAACAACACTACTTGATTCATTACTTGTTCAATTTAAGATTTGGCACAAAATTATAATCTTAATTTTGCTATAAGGTTAAAATAAATTTTAAAAACAGGTTCCATTTATTTTTTAAAAACAATCAAGGTCCCCCCTACCCTGTCCCCTTTACTATGAAATTTTGGTCTTCATTTTAAGTAGATTCACTTTACTAAAAAATCCATTACCATCGAGTTGATTCCAACTCATAGCAACCCTGTAGGACAGAGTACAACTGCCCCCATAGGGTTTCCCAGGAATAGCTGATGGATTTGAGCTGCGGACCTCTTGGTTAGCAGCCAAACCCTTAACCACGGCGCCACCAAGGCCTCAGACTCACTTTAAGCAATCTATTATCTAGGATACAAGGACTCTTCAATTTAGGTTCAAGGAACAACTAAATTTCTTTACACCACTCTTGCCTCCAACCATAAGCCATCACACGTGGCATTCCAAAGGATCTTGCCTGGGACAAGAGAAAACCACCAGGAAATCAGACTGGTCAGGCCTTTTCCCTGGTTTGGGGCTATTTGGGATAACAGAGGCTGCATTTATTCAGCTCAGTGTAAGTACTCCTTATCCCTCCAAGGTGGAGTCTTGAAGTGTGGGCTCTGAACTGATATAAAAATTTGAGGCCGTCTTTGATATTTGTGAGGGAATGATGCTGCGTCACATTGTTGTTGTTGTTGTTAGGTGCTGTCGAGTTGGTTCTGACTCATAGTGACTCTATGTACTATAGAATGAAACACTGCCCAGTCCTGCACCATGCTCACAACTGCTGTTATGCTTGAGCCCATTGTTGCAGCCACTGTGTCAATCCAGGTCCTTGAGGGGTCTTCCTCTTTTTCACTGACCCTGTACTTTAACAAGCATGATGTCCTTCTCCAGGGACTGTATCCCTCCTGATAACATGTCCAAAGTATGTAAGACATAGTCTCGTTACCCTTGCTTCTAAGGAGCATTCTGGTTATATTTCTTCCAAGACAGATTTATTCGTTCTTTTGGCAGTCCATGGAATATTCAATATTCTTGGCCAACACCACAATACAAAGGTGTCAATTCTTCTTCGGTCTTCCTTATTCATTGTCCAGCTTTCCCATGCATATAGATACGATTGAAAATACCATGGCTTGGGTCAGGCGCACCTTAGTCTTCAAGGTGACGTCTTTGCTTTTGAACACTTTAAAGAGGTCTTCTGCAGCAGATTTCCCCAGTGCAATGCATCTTTTGATTTCTCGACTGCTGCTTCCACGGGTGTTGATTGTGGATCCAAGTAAAATAAAATCCTTGACAATTTCAATCTTTTCTCCATTTATCATGATGTTGCTTATTGGTCCACTTGTGAGGATTTTTCTTTTCTTTATGTTGAGGTGTAATCCACATTGAAGGCTGTAGTCTTTGATCTTCGTCAGTAAATGCTTCAAGTCTTCTTCACTTTCAGCAAGCAAGGTTGTGTCATCTGCAAAACACAGGCTGTTAGTAAGTCTTCCTCCAATCCTGATGCCCCATTTTTCTTCATATAGTCCAGCTTCTTCAATTATTTGCTCAGCATACAGAATGAATAGGTATGGTGAAAGGTTACAACCCTGATGCACACCCTTCCTGACTTTAAACCACGCAGTATCCCCTTGTTCTGTTTGAACGACTGCCTCTTAATCTATGTACAGGTTCCTCACGAGCACAATTAAGTGTTCTGGAATTCCCATTCTTCGCAACATTATCCATAATTTCTTATGATTCACACAGTCGAATGTCTTTGCATAGTTAATAAAACACAGGTAAACAACTTTCTGGTAATCTTTGTTTTCAGCCAGGATCCATCTGACATCAGCAATGATATTCCTGGTTCTATGCCCTCTTCTGAATCCAGCCTGAATTTCTGGCAGTTCTCTGTCAATATACTGCTGCAGTCACTTTTGAATTATCTTCAGCAAAATTTTACTTGTGTGTGATATTAACGGTATTGTTTGATAATTTCCACATTTGGTTGGATCACGTTTCTTGAGAATAGACATAAATATGGATCTCTTCCAGTCAGTTGGGCAGGTAGCTGTCTTCCAAATTTCTTGGCACAGATGAGTGAGCAGTTTGTTGAAACATCTCAATGGATATTCCATCAATTCCTGGAGACTTGCTTTTTGCCAATGCCTTCAGTGCAGCTTGACTTCTTCCTTCAGTACGATCGGTTCCTGATCATATGCTACCTCTCGAAATGGTTCAACGTTGACCAATTCCTCTTGGTATAATGACTCTGTGTAAGCCTTCCATCTTCTTTCAACACTTCCTGCATTGTTTAGTATTTTCCCCATAGAATCCTTCACTATTGCAACTCGAGGCTTGAATTTTTTCTTCAGTTCTTTCAGCTTGAGAAGTGTCGAGCGTGTTCTTCCCTTTTGGTTTTCTATCTCCAGCTCTTTGCACATGTCATTATAATACTTTGCTTTGTCTTCTTGAGCTGCCCTTTGAAATCTTCTGTTTAGTTCTTTTACTTCATCATTTCTTCCTTCTGCTTTAGCTACTCAACATTCAAGAGCAAGTTTCAGAGTCTCTTCTGACATCTATTTTGGTCTTTTATTTCTTTCCTGTCTTTTTAATGACCTTTTGCTTTCTTCACGTATGATGTCTTTGATGTCATTCCACAACTCGTCTGGTCTTCAGTCATTAGTGTTCAATGCGTTAAATCTATTCTTGAGATGGTCTCTAAATTCAGGTGGGATATACTTAAGGTCGTACTTTGGCTCTCGTGGATTTGTTCTAATTTTCTTCAGTTTCAGCTTGAACTTGCATATGATCAATTGATGGTCTGTTTCGCAGTCAGCCCCTGGCCTTGCTCTGACTGACGATATTGAGCTTTTCCATTGTCTCTTTCCACCGATGTAGTCGATTTGATTTCTGTGTTTCCCATCTGGCGAGGTCCATGTGTATAGTTGCCATTCATGTTGATGAAAAAAAGGTATTTGCAATGAAGAAGTTGTTGGTCTTGCAAAATTCTATCATGCAATCTCCAGCATCGTTTCTATCACCAAGGCCATATTTTCCAACTACTGATCCTTCTTCTTTGTTTCCAACTTTCACATTCCAATCACCAGTAATTATCAATGCATCCTGATGGCACGTTCGATCAATTTCAGATTGCAGAAGCTGGTAAAAATCTTCACTTTCCTCATCTTTGACCTTAGTGGTTAGCGCATAAATTTGAATAATAGTCGTATTAACTGGTCTCCCTTGCAGGCGTATGGATATTACCCTATTACTGACAGTGTTGTACTTCAGGACAGATCTCAAAATGTTCTTTTTGATGATGAATACAATGCCATTTCTCTTCAAGCTGTCATTCCCGGCACAGTAGACCATATGATTATCTGATTCAAAATTGCCAACACCAGTCCATTTCAGCTCACTAATGCCTAGGATATCGATGTTTATGTGTTCCATTTCATTTTTGATGGTTTCCAATTTTCCTAGATTCATACTTCAAACATTCCACATCCTGTGTTTGCTGCTGTTTCTTCTCATTTTGAGTCATGCCACATCAGCGAATGAAGGTCCTGAAAGCTTGACTCCATCCACGTCATTAAGATCAACTCTACTTTGAGGAGGCAACGCTTCCCCAGTCATCTTTTGAGTGCCTTCCAACCTGGTGGGCTCATCTTCCAGCACTATATCAGACAATGTTCCGCTGCTACTCATAAGGTTTTCACTGGCTAATTCTTTTCAGAAGTAGACTGCTGGGTCCTTCTTCCTAGTCTGCTTAGTCTGGAAGGTCAGCTGAAACCTGTCTGCCATGGGTGACCCTGCTGGTAACTGAATACTGGTGGCATAGCTTCCAGCATCACAGCAACATGCAAGACCCACAGTATGACAAACTGACAGACACATGCGTCGCATAGACTTTCATATTATAAAAGACTAAGGGCTAGTTATTTGCAATAAACTGGGTGGTTACGGATTATTAATATTTGAAATTCATAAACTAAAACTAGCTATTACTAGAGATCCCTTGAGATCCTAATTGCATTTTCCAGTAGGAAATATGGGCACCATGCAATGCTAAACAATGTTGAAAAGATCCTACAGGGAAACGCTGAAAAGGTCCTATTGCGCACAGAAAAATGCAGAGCACTAGAAATCTCTTCCTTTTAAAGGAATAATTGTGACTAATTTGCTTTGTTAACTATCAACTAAATTTGTTGGAGATTGTATAGTTCACTCTAAGTATGTTGTCACACGTATTTACATCAACAGAATTTCCAGCTAGTAGTTTTCCTATAACAGGACTTTAAGGCATTTTGTATGAATTGTAGTTTAAATATGTTAAAACAAATCCCCCCAAATTGCAGTGTGGTGCTGCTATTTAAATATCTTGCAATATTCAACCAAGGTAAAAAACAAAGTATTTGAATACGCTTTTGGGCAATGCTTCATAATATAAAATCCCCAGTATGAGGTATATAGTTCTCAATTATAAACTTTATGAGTGTTGCTAGCATCAAGTTTGTAATTCACAATTTTATTATTATGACTCAGGTCTTTTTCCATTGGAAAGCAAGACCAGTGGGGAAGGTGGTCATTAGAGTCTTCTGCCTACCTTAGATAGGCCCTGATTAGAGACGACTGAGAACCACTGTTCTAAGACTACATGCTTTAGAGAAATTTGCACAAAAAGACAGAGCAAAGAAGACTGGAAATCCAGGTAGCCTGGGTCATGCCTATGCCTGTCATACAGGCATTCACAGCCCCATGGGGATTAGTCACAACTCTAGGAGCAATGTGGGCTCTTGATTGGTGTTTTCTATGATGAACTTCACTTCTAATACTTGTAGGCGGCTCATGAAGAGGAGTGAACTGCAGTGGCTTGGTTTGGAAGACGTTTTGCCAACTCCTTGTTGCTGCTAGTTACCAAGAGCAAAGGCAGAAATGAGTGACTCACTTGACAGGCCCACTTCCTTTCCATCAACCCTCAACCCTTTGAAGCATCATGTGTATGCTAATACTTCCACCTTCCTCTTCAATTATACACATACTTCAGTTTTCCAAGCAGCTGATTCATTCATCCAGTCAAACATTTATTAGTTCCTGTTGGCATGTACTACTGTGCTAGTGTGTCCTAGAGAAACCAAGATGAATCAGACAACCCTAGTCCTCACAGAGTTTAAAGTTTATTAGAAACGATAAGACACATAGTGAAGAATATAATAAATAAGGAAGAAAGTCTTAAATGCTTTATGATTTTAAATAGGTATAGGTAAAGTGCTCTGAGAGTTTGGCAGAAGGAAAAAAAAAAACAGTTGTAGCTGGGAAGGTAAGGGAAAGCTCTGTAGAAGAAACAGTATTTGAGCTGGACTTAAAGGATTTGGCAATGGGGAGCTAATGAAGACTTAGGAGCACTGCCATAACATAGCCAGAGTTCTCTTTAGGAAGGTTCATAGGCAACGGGGTTCAGAAGGCATTGCCGGGGTAGGCATGCCTAGAAGACTGCTGCAATAATGAGCATAACAGGGCTCTGGCCAAAGGAGCACAGCGGTGGGACAGATGTTCTGGAAGGAAGACTGCAGAGGCTCCTGAGGATCAGCATGTGGCCTGTCCACACCCTTCAGTCTTCTTTTTTGTTTACTTCCCATTCTTTTCCCTCCAACTACCTGTGAATTCTCTAGGACAGAGCAAGCAATGGATATATTTGCTGTTAAGAGTAATGAAAACATGGATAATCTCCTAGACAGAGTGCTGAGTGAAAGAAGCCATATAGCAGAGGGCATACTGTATGCTTCCATTTATATGAAGTTCAGAGACAGGTAAAACTATCCTACGGTGATCGAGGTCAGGACAGTGGTCACCTTTGGGAGAGGCTGTCAACTGGGAGGAGGCAAGAACTTACCATGGGTGATAGAAATATTCAAAATTTTGATCTGGATGGTGGCAACAGATATGTATACCTATGTAAAAAAATCACTGAGCTGAACATTTAAGATTTGTGCACTTTTCTGTGGCATGAAAAGACTGAAACCAGCAATGAAGGCAGAGAAGTAATAACCAGGGGATTAGGTGGTGTGATAGGCAGAACAATGGCCTGCCAAAGATGTCTATGTTCCAATCCTTGGAACCTATAAATACGTCATCTGACATGGCAAAAGGAAATTTGCAGGTGTGATTAAATTAATGATCTTGAGATGGGAAGGTTATCCTGGATTATCCAGGGGCACTCAATGTAATCACAAGGGTATTTATATAAGTAAAAGATGGAGGCAGGAGAGAGAAGGAGGCAGAGTCAGAGGAGATGTGACAACGAAAGCAAGCATCATCACAGTGATGTGATCACTGGCTGGGAGCCATAAGCCAAGGAATGAATGATTGATTCTAGAGGGTGGCCTCTAGAAGCTGGAAAAGGCAAGAGAATGGATTTTCCCCTAGAGCCCCCACAAGGAACACTTTCCTGTTGACCCATTTTAGACTTCTGACCTCCAGAACTCTAATAAGCTATCTTCTATAAGAAGATAAATTCGTGTTGTTTTAAGTGACTAAGTCGGTGATAATTTGTTATAGCGGCAATAGGAAGCTAATACCAGTAGAAAAGCAAAGAAGTATGGTATCCAGGAGCCAAGGGAAGGAAGTGTGTCAAGGAGGGAGGAGTGTCAACCATGTCAAGAGGTGTTGCCAGGTCAGGTAAGATGAAGGTGAGCAGTGACGCCTAGGTTTAGCGAGGTGAAGGTCCCAGTGACTCTGACAAGGGCAGTCTCAGTGGAGTGGTGGGCATTAAAGTCTAACTAGGGGATTAAGTGGGATTAAGAAAGAAGGGGCTGATTATCACCTGTCTGCCTAAATAAATGAGGACCACTTATGGACCGACAATGCCTGAGTGTCATAACAAAAACGGGGAAAGGGAAGCTGGACAGATGCTGCTTAGGCATAGGCTTGGATTGTTACCTGGAAATACTTCCAAAGATGGTTATTCTCATGTGTTTATAGGATTCCTGTTGATTTTTTATTTCCCCAGAGAATCCTAATTTCTGATTTCTTTCCCTAGTTCTGGGTCTTAAAGTCCTGTGATGGTTAAGATTGTGTGTCAACTTGGCTGGGCCATAATTCTCCGTGTTTTAATGTAATCACTCCCATGATTGAATATACTGTGAGTAGCCAATCAGATGAAAGGGAGTCCCTTGGGGGTGTGGCCCACATCTGTATATAAGCAGACGTTCTGGCTTTTTGCTCTCTCTGGATCCTGCAGCTGCTTCCTGTCGTCTCATCTCCCTTTCTTGGGACTTTAGCTGTCAGCTTATCTGCCGAACCTGGGATTCGTCGATCTGCACAGCCTGTGAGTGGGAGCCCTGCTCTCCGACCTGCCAATCTTGGGCTTGCCAGCTTCTGCAGCTGTGTGACTTGGAAGAGGCCTCTACCCTGATCCACAGACTTGGGACGTTCTAGCCTCTACAATCACATGAGCCGTTTCCTTGATATAATCTCTCTCTATATATATGTATTTATATACTTTACTGGTTTTGCTTCTCTAGAGAACCCAGCCTAAGACAAGTCCCTTTATTCACTGATTTTGGGGGTGAGTCCAGGGACTCCGGGAGCCTGTGCTTACCCTAGTGTGACCACGGAACCACAATGACCAGGTCCCCGGATGTTCTACCTGCAGCCCCATTGGCCCTAGGATCAGCCTCAAGGTAAGACTCACCTTGCACACAGCAGGCCAGAGCTTGGGAGTCTCTTTGCAGGCAGGGAAGGACAGTGATTGCTGACTGGCCAGGCAGCCTTGATTAGGAAGCCCTCTTTTTGGATGAGTGGATCTCAATCGCCTTCAGTTAGCAGACTCCTCATCGCCACTCTGCTCTGCAGATAGGGGAAGTCTGGCAAGTCCCCCATGCAACAGCTTTTATCTGAGTTCTCTGCTCAGACTGGCTTTCCAAGTTGGGCTGTGCTTGAGATGTTCCGGAGCCTGGGGCTGGATGGGAACACCAAGTCTTCCTGCACTTAGATCTCCTCCTCATTGTCCATCCCCATTTAATTACTCAAGTCCTGAAGCTCAGAGTGGCCAGACCCAAAAGCCTGGCAGAACCACATGTGGCAGAATCTGTGGACTCGACAGACATGCTCCCTGTGGACTGGGACACGGCACCTAGAGACATTCCCATCAGATATCAGGGTCCCCCTGACACAGCAGCTAAGGAGTCAACTTCCTCCAGGGTCTCCTCAAACAGAGGGCTTTTATCCAGTTGGCACAGTAATATGTTTGCCCGTGGGAGGATATCTTGAGATCTGTGTGTATGAAGAGGGGAAGTCTGAGCCACTCTCTGACAGTCATTATCCTCTGGGTGGCAGGATTGGTGTGGAGGAATGACCCCTGTGGGACTGTGATGAAAGCTGTTTCTCTTTCACACTATTTTTACACACAATTTCATCTCTTTCATCAATCACAGAAAATGATCCACAGACCACCAAGGTTTCCCAAAATGTGGTATATACACCACTGGTGGTGTACAGGATGATTTTAGGGGATGCAAGGATGAGCATTTATTATTTTAATCCTTCTATATTTATTTTCTACCCACTCATCTATCGGTTTGTTGTGCTATGGTGGCTTGCATGTTGACATGATGCAAGAAGCCATACAGGACTATTTCAAATACCCAGCAGGGTCACCCATGGGAGACAGGTTTCAGTGAAGCTTCCAGACAAGGACAGACTAGGAAGAAAGGCCTGTAGATCTACTTCCAAAAATCAGCCAATGAAAACTCTATGGATCATAACAGAATATTTTTTGATACAGTGCTGGAAGATGAGGTCCATAGGTTGGAAGGTACTCAAAATATGCAGTGTTTGTAACACTGGACTCAAGCATACCAAAGATGGTGAAGATGGTACAGGACTGGGCAACATTTCCTTCTGTTGTACACAGGGTCATCATGAGTCAGAGGTGACTCAACAGCAACTAACAGCAACAGCACAAATTTATTTTAAAGTGCACGTAAAATTTGTGATTTCACTAGTATTATTGCCTAGGGTGAGTAAATGGTAAAATAAAAAGTAAATCAATTTAAAGATAAATATTAAACATAATAGTTCAAGGGGTATGCCAATTTGGAAAAACAACAACAAAAACCCTGTGACAATGATTCTTGGATGACCAAAGTCTGGGAAACACAGTATCTATGACCATGGAAGGAGATTTAGACCAAAAATTCTTTTCTTTCTTTCTTTTTTAAATGCAGGCTGCAGCTCAATAAATGGACTCCATGCCCTATTAATGGTGTGTGCCACAGTTGGAAGAACACTGTACTTATCTGAGTTGGAGTGAAGAGCTGGACCCAACTGGTCCCTGAAGAAGACCAGGGAGAGAAGTGGGCTCAGCTTCTTTGCTCAGCCACCGCTCTTCCACTTGCTCAAGGCCAGTAGCTCAGCTTCCCCAAGTCCAAGGCCATGGCAGACCTCATCCTCATAGTATGTTGGCTCTAACAAGTTCAACTTGTTTTGTGTGGGTGCCTTCATGTGTGTGTAAATGTGTACATAGAGGAGGTGTGGCAAAGTGGGGAACAGGAGAAACAAATGAGGCCAGGCCTTCTCCTTGGAAATTTCACAGCCCAGCTCCAGAACGCTGATGCTCAAGGACTAAGCTAGGAAAGAAGGGATCCTAGATGGGAAGTCATTCAAAAATGAACGCAAAAAACAGAGCTGGTTAATGGCACTCCCCTCCCCCATCAATGCCCTTCCTGCTCTTCACACTGCAGGAGCCAGGCTCTCACCTCAACAGATGTCAGCATCACTGGTCCAGCAGGAGGAGAGGAGGAAGGTGGAGAAGGACAGTTTGGGGGTTGCTAGAAGGACTTAGCTAGAGAAGAACAGAAATGTTTTGTCTCCATCTGGGTTTTAAGAAGAGAGTTTCTCTCTAAGAGTATACCCCACCTCATATTTCTCCTCTGACCACCCCCTCCCCCATTTAAAGACAACCCTACATGGGCTCCCAGAATAGAAAACTGCCAACAGATGGCCATAAACAACTGGTGTGCTGGGCCATGGACTTGCAGGTGCATTGTAAGTTTTTAGTTATTTCCATATCCTCAGGTTGGGGCCCATATATAAGGAGCCTACAATATGGCCACACTGGGACTTTGGGGGTAATAGGTGAGCACACTGGTGGGAAGCAAATTTGGACTCAGTATTCTCTTGTAGTCCTCCCTAAGGGTCAGGTAAGGCAAAGCAAAACCAAACCAAACCTTTGCGCTGGGTGATTACAGAGCAGGGAGATGGGGCTATCCAGGGCATCTGGCCAGGAGTGATGCGAGGATGGTGCTGGAAGGAAAAGCCACACCCTAAGGCTCTTGGCTATAGAATGTAGCTACAAGGTAGGATGGGTCCCTGAGCCACCCCACAAGACAGGCAGTCTCTAGTCTTCTGGTCCCAACCTCTCTACTTTTCTGCACTTGGCTTTAGTTATAACTACAGCAAATCTTCTGCCCCTTCAGCCTGATTTGACATCAAACATCAATTTCCAAGATTAAACTGGGTTCACATCATAGAACTTCAAATCCTAACATTCTACCCGTGAGCTCTCAAGTTCATCCCTTTCTCTCCCCTCAGTAACAGCCACCCTAGTGTAAGCTGCTGTGATCTCCTGCGTGAACCACGCAGTAGCCTCCTGGTCTCCTGACATTCACTTTTGCTCCTTCCAGTACTTCTCTGCACTGTAGCCAGAGTGCTTTTCCAAAAATGCAAATCTGACCACGCCACGCCTCTGCTTAAATCCTTTCCCGTTGCTGTTAGAACTGAAGTCCCAAATCCTGACCACGGCTTACGCTGTCCTGCATGGTCTGGATGTGGGATCTCACCCCACATCCCTCTCCTTGCCCACCAGACTCGGGTCATACTGGTTTTATTTCTCTCCCTTGACTGTGCTAAGCCCTTCTTCACAGCCTTCACACATGCTGTTCCCTCTGGAATGTTCTTCCCACCACACTTTGCCTGGCTAAGTCCAATCCATCATTTAGCTCTCAGCGTAACTGTCAGGGTAGGCGGGGCCAAGACGGTGGAGTAGTCAGAAGCTTCCGGTGGACCCTTTTACAACAAAGACCCGAAAAAGCAAGTGATTCAATTATATATGGCAATCTAGGAGCCCTGAACATCAAAGGCAGAGTTGAGGAACCAGACTGAGTGGCAGGGGGAGGGACAGATGGTTCGGAAGCAGTGAGGAGTTGCCAGACCTGACCCAGCAAGAGCCTGAGCCCTTCAGCCCTGATCAGCTCATGGGTCAGTGGTGAGTCAGGCAAGCAGTGATCCTCGGGAGGTGTGTTTTCCGCACCGGGAGGGACCCAGCACCAGAGAGTCCACACGGCCACCCAGAAAAAACTGAGAAGCAGCCCTCAGCGGTGAAAGATAAGTAATTGCATATGGCTTACTGGGCAGATCAAACCTCCCCCACCTTAGGGAAAAACCTCTCTCCCATTTACCTCCCCGCTCCCTGCTCTGCACTGGGTCCCGGACCAGCTTAAGCAATTGCCGAGTCCCCTGGGCCGGAAGTAGGATCCGTCACATGCCTGGAGCCATTCTCCCTGCCTTGGAGAGTGAACAAATTAACAAATGCAGGGAAAAAATAAACTGCCGGCTCCCCTAAGCCAGGAACCCAGGGTAGCCACAGCTCCTTTGCCTAGGCACAGGCATAAGAGATCCTCAGAGGTTGAGTGCCTTTCCCCCGCATAGACTTGTGTGGGCCCATGTCAACAGTGTAGGCCTCATTACAGCAGTACAACAGGGTATATACCGGAACTCTAACTTCAACTGTTTCAGCTGTGAAGTGGCAGGTTCTTGACATTTGACACTGCTCTGCTCATTAAGCAGGGTCTTCACCTACCCACATCAGGGGCCTGAGGATGGGGGGCTCCACCCACACCACCTAGCCACCTGCGATAGGGGCCCGTGAATAAGAGGTGCCTCCCAGTCCTTACAGCCAATAGCATTAGGTGCTCATAGTCTGGCTGCAAAACCCACACACCTATGCACTCTAGGGAACAGGGACACACCTTCCTCCTGGACACTTGGGGGCAGCTGTCAGCTCCCTACCTTGCTCAGATTGTGTCCCCTGGCTGCAGCCAGATGCCTGTGCCTAAACCAATCACCCATGCCTGTCTAGGACTGTAAGTGAGAGCCTACACCACACACTTGGTGGCTATCTACCTGGACACCTGAGCTGAATCCATACAGGAGGAGTGGGTGGACTCCTGAGCTCACATACCTAGTAATTGATCTAACCACCTGGTGACAGGACATTAGAGCTTCAAAGGTGCCAATAATCAAACTAGCTCATACAAGCAGCCTATTTGGGCACATCAAAACAAAACAAGAAGCTAGAACACAGTAAGCAAACATAAAATAAATAAATATAATAACTTATTGATGGCTCAGAGACAACAGTCAATATCAAATCTCATAAAGAGGTAATTCATGATGGCTTCAGCAAGCTCCCAAAATAAAGAATCCAGAAATTTTCCAGAGGAAGAAAATTCCTTGGAATTACCGGAGGCAGAATACAAAAGATTAATATACAGAAGTCTTTAAGAAACTAGGAAGGAAATTAAGCAAAATGCAGAACATGCAACAGAGGAAATTAAAAAAGTTAGAGAAGAGCATAATGACAAATGTAACAGGCTGCAAGAATCCATAGACAGACAGCAGTCAGAAATCCAGAAGATTAACAATAACATTTCAGAATTAGACAACTCAATAGAAAGTCACAGGAGCAGAATTGAAGCAATGGAAATCAGAATTAGTGAGACTGAAGATAAAGCACTTGACACCAACTTATTTGAGAAAAAATCAGATAAAAGGATTAAAAAAAAATGAAGAAACCCTAAGAATTACGTGGGACTCTATCAAGAGGAATAACCTATGAGTGATTGGAGTACCAGAACGGGGGTGGGGGGTGGGGGATAACAGAAAATACAGAGAAAATTGTTGAAAGATTTGTTGGCAGAAAACTTCACTGATATCATGAAAGATGACAAGATATCTATCGAAGATGCTCATCGAACCGCACATAAGGTAGATTCCAAAAGAAAGTCACCAAGACATAATCGAACTTGCCAAAGCCAAAGATAAGAGGAGAATTTTAAGAGCAGCTAGGGATAAACGAAAAGTCATCTACAAAGGAGGGTCAATAAGAATAAGCTTGGACTACTCAGCAGAAACCATGCAGGCAAGAAGGCAATGGGATGACATATAAAGCCTTGAAGGAAAAAAAAAACTGCCAGCCAAGAATTATATATCCAGTATAGTGAGATTGTTAACCATTGTCATAGGGCAACATTTGTAGTAACTGTTAAATGAGAAACTATTTTGTTCTGTAAGCCTTCATCTTAAGTGAGAATAACAGCACAATTGGAAGAGTGTAGTCAATGTCACTGAGATGTGCATGTAGAAATTTTTGAAATGGGGTATCTTTGGCTATGTTTATCTTCACCAAGAAAAAAGGTTGAGAAGTTAGAAGGTTGACATGTTGTGGGGTTGTTAACCAATGTCATAAAACAATATGTGTACTACTGTTTCATGAGAAACTATTTGTTCTGTAAGCCTTCACCTGAAGTACAATAAAAAAAAAAAAAAAAGATAGCTCAATGAGGAGCCACTTGGATCAGAGAGAGGAAAATCCTTTCATTCAAAGATCGAAAAGCACTTGCTGCGTCCATCTCGAAAGCGAAAGCTAGAAGAGGCAGCAGTTGTTGGTTCATGTCCAAACATGGTGGTCCCACTGTCTCTAGGCCTGGACATCTGTTTGCCTCTGGACGGTGCCTACCTCGAGCCCTGTGAATAGGGCTCTTTTCTCCTGCTCAGAGGTCCCTAGGGTGGGGACAGCATCAATTCTGGAGCCAGAGACACTTGGCTTTTCCCTTAGATAGCTGTTTGACCTTGGACAAATTACACAGCCTCTCTGAACCTCAGTATCCACATCTTAAAATGGGGATCACAATACCTACCCCAGGATCAGCTGGAGGCTTAAATATCAATGAACCTGTACTGCACAGCAGTGTACAATTTAGCACATAGCCTGAGCTCAAAGTGCTAATCCATTTTCCCCCGCAAAACCGACTTACCCTTTTCCCTCTCCTAGATCCCCAAGTCAGCATTCAGGACAAGGGATGGCGGGAGGTCTGGGGACACATTCCACCCACCCAGGTGAGCCCAAGTGCAAGGCTAGGGTGGTACCAGGAAATCCAAGCTAGCTGAGGAGAGCAACTGAGCAGTACTTCTTGAAAGCAGGAGTGGGGCGAGGAGTGAAGACAGGTGAGCCTTGGAATTCATCTTCTGAACAGAAATGGGGAGCCCTTGCAAAGAGGGAGAGGCTGGTAAGGGAAGAGGGGCATGTGAGAGCCTGGGGCCAGAAACGGTAATCCAGGTTGTCTGTTGGCAGTGGCTGCAGACTGAACAGTTAGGAAGGAGGGGATAACTGGAGAGGTGGGCGAATTAAAAGGATGGAGGAGGGTCCGCAGACTGCTGGGGGCGGGGCAAGCTGCTGGTGAGAGGGAGAGGAGCAGTGACCTGTTACCTGGAGAGAAAAGCGGGGGAGCGGAGAGGAGGGCGGAGGCTGTCACCTTGGGTCCTCTCAGAGGACAGGTGAATGGGGCTCGCGAGGGACTGGGGAGTGGGGGGAGGGAGGGACGGGCTCGGGGAGGGACCCCGGCCCGGCTGTACCTGCGGGTCCTCTTGCAGCTCGCCCACGTAGTACTGCTCCAGCCAGCGGCGCGCGTTAACCGAGTGCCGGTGCGGCGGCCCGTCCAGGTCGGCGCTAATGTCCTGGCCAGCCCGCGCCCGCAGCAGCTGCTCGCCCCCCGGGTGGTGCCGCACAAAGTCAGTGAGGTCGTAGAGGCGGGCCCCACGGCGGACCCAGCAGGCGCCGGCCGCCAGGCGCCTCTGGACCTCTGCGGGCGAGAAGGAGGCGGCGGGGGGCGGAGCGCAGTCCATGGCGGTAGACGGGAGCTCGCTGCTCACAGCCCGGGCGTCGGCTCGGCGGCAGCGCAGCGCGGCTCTAACAACTCCGGCGCCCAGGCGGCCGCTCAGGGCCGGCCGCCACCGCACCTGCTCATTTGCATGCCGCGCTTCCATTGGCTGTTCTGCGGGACACGGCCCGAGCCGGGAGAGGCTCCCTCCCCATTGGCCGGCAGGAAGCTTCGGGCGATCAGTCAGGGGCAGGCCAGGCGTTGCGTGCCACCCGCCAGGTGGCCCTGGGCAGGTAGAGGGCGCGCCGGCCAGGTGTGTTCCGTTGCAGTAGTACATCGAAGGGGGGTGGGGGGGTGAGGGCGAATGCAGGCGGAGCAGGTCAGCCGGTCGAGGACGGCCGAACTGGGAATAACTCTTCTGCTGCTGCTTCAAGGGAGACACCCACTCCCAGTGCAAAATTTAAGGGGGCGTCAAAACTCAGTAATCGAGATAATATTTTAATGTTATTTAAAATAAATAATATCGACAAACCACAGCCCTCAGGCTGGTCACCTGTTTTTGTAAAAGAAAGTTTTATCGGGATTAGTGAGGCAGGATCGTGAAAGGGCAGGGTTAGATCCTGTCTTTATTTTAAAAATGTTATATGGGTTTTTTGTATTAATTTTGAAATTTTTTTTATTGTGGTGAAAATATACACACCAAAACATTCGACAGCACAACTTCCACATTTACAATTCAATGACATTGATTACATTTTTCGTGTCGTGCCACCATTATCCCTATCCTTTTCCAAAATATTCCACCAAGATTAACATAAACTCAGTGGCCCCCCCAAACAAAAACTCCTCCTTTCCTCCCATCCCCATCCTGGTAAGCATTAATAATCTTGGTTTCCATATTTTATACTCACTCAGGTGAGTTGAATCCTATCTAAACTCAGGGTTTTTAATCAAAGGCCCATAAGTACTGAGGCTGCCCCACCCAGCTGGTCTCAGTCTCTCTCAGGAAAAGGTATTGTCAGGGTCTCCTCCTGTTTGTGTCCTTCTGGGGCTGGCCATCTGTGTTGGGTCAGTGCTGTGTGGGCAGATCCCTCAGGGACCACTCCAACAACCCAAGTGCCCAAGCCAGGCAGCTGCGTCTTTTTTCTCTCCCTTTCAGGCCTTTCATGGCTCACCCTCAGTAGGTAGGCAGGGTAAGGTGGAGGCCTTAGGTCACTGGTGTTGCTTTTCTCAAGCTGTGAATACATGGTCACCCTCACCCCACTTTTACACCTGCTGGGTTCAAATATCCTGCATGTGCAAATGCAGCCATGTGCATACTCACAGGTGTGCTCAGGTACTCCCTGCTGACAATATCTGTGGGAAACCCTGATCTGGATGTCTCACCATTGTCTGAAGTTGAACAAGCAATTTGTAAAATCTCCCTCTATTGGGATTTGTCTTTTTTTTTTTTTTTTTTAATGGGTTTTCTGAAAGAAGACCACAGAGGTAAAGTGTCGTTTTCATCACATTATGTTAAGAGTACATACTGCCAACATGGAGCCCTGATGGCCCAGTGGTTAAGAGATATGATTGCAAACCAAAACGTCAGCAGTCCAAATCCACCAGCCATTCCTTGGAAACCCTGTGAGGCAGTTCTGTCCTGTCCTATAGGGTCACTATGAGTCAGAATCGTCTTGATGTCAATGGGTTTACTATCAACATGCCTTATCACTGTTGATGTGGATCTTGATTACCTGGCTGATGTAGAGTTTATCAGGGTCCTGGGTGGCACAAATGGTTTGGGTTCAACATTAACCTAAAGGCTGGCAGTTTGAACCCACCCAGCAGCACCACAGAAGAAAGGCCTGGTAATCTGCTTCTGTAAAGACTACAGCCAAGAAAACCCTATGGAGCAGCTAGCTCTACTCTGTAACACATGGGGTCTCCCAGAATCGAAATCAACTGGATAGTGACGAGTTTGGTTTTGTTTTTTGCAATGTTTGCCAGGCTTTTCCACTGCCAAGTTACTCTTTTCCCCCTTTTCATACTGTACTCTGTGGAGTACAGTAGGCATGGTCCACACTTTAGGAGTGGTAGTTATGCTCCACATCCTAGAGAACAGAGTAACTACATAATTACTGGAATTCTTCAGCACAGGAAATTTCTCTCTTCTCCCCCATTTATTCAATCATTTATTTATATCAGTATGGACTCATAGATATTCATTTTATACTTTGGGTTTTAATCTAATACTACTTTAATTTTATTTTGTGGTTGTTCAGACTATACACAGCAAAACATACACCAGTTCAACCATTTCTACACATACAATTCAGTGACATTGATTACATTCTTCAAGTTGTACAACCATTCTTACCTTCCTTTCTGAGTTGTTCCTCCCTTGTTAACATAAACTCACTGCCCCCTAAGGTTCCTATCCTTTAAGTTGCTGTTGTCACTTTGATCCCATATAGTTCTTAAAAGAGCATAACAATACTACTTTATTTTGTTGCTCAAATTTTTCTACCTTTGGCTATTTGGAGTTCTTTCAGTTGACTCCAGTCTCTTTGACATACCCCCATCACTGTGTGTGTAGCTTTGTTTTTTGAGCACTTCCTTCCTTGCAGGCACTGCAAGATGTTCCAGGCTCATCTTGTATATTTCCTTCCCCAGCCCTCCAATCAGCCATTCCTCCAAGAAGCCCTGGTTCCTTTTACTGGAGAATTTTATTAGAAACCAAGATTTGGGTGCTAGTTAGCTCATTGATACTGGGGTGTTACTGCTTCTAGACCTTCTCAAATGACAGAGCAAGGAAATATGTATGTGTATATACTAATCCATGTACATATACATATCTATAAATATTTGTATGTAGCCATCTTTGTCTATATTAAATGACAATTTTCAAACTTCATTTTCCAATTGTTGCTGATATACAGAAATACAATTTACATTTTGTATATTCACCATGTATGAAGTGGCTCTGCTAAATTATCTTATTAATTCTAATAGTTTATCTGTCGATTCTCTTAGATTTTCTATGTACATAATAATATAATCTAACCTGTAAGTAGCAACAGTTTTCTTTCAAATCCATTCACATTCTCATACCTTTTATTTCATATCCTTTCCTCATTACACTGGTTAGAACCACCAATACAATGTTGAATAAAATACTGTCTAATTTCTTCTTCTCTTTTTTCTGACAGGTGAAATGCCATCAATATTTCACTTTTAAATATGATATTACTGCAGCTTTTTTGTAGATACTTCTCATCAGTTTAAGGAAGCTCTCTTTTATTCTTAGTTTGCTGAGTTTCTTTTTCATCACGAATGGGTGTTACATTTTATCAAATGTGATTATTGTATTTATTGAGATAATCATATGATTTTTCCCTTTATTCCTTTTTAATTTGGTGAATTACATTTTTCCAATGTTAATTTTGCATTCTAAATAAATACTACTTGGTTATGATGTATTATCCTTTTGTTTTTATCTTTATATTTGGGTTTGCTAATATTTTCTTTAGGATTTTTGTACTTATGTTCATGACAGAAAATTTGTTATTGTCCTTCTTAGGTTTTGATATCAAGGTTGACCTCATAAAATGAATTGGAAAATATTCCCTATTTTTTCTACTCTAGAAGTGTTTGTGTAAGATTTAGTATTATTATTATTTTATTGTGCTTCAGGTGAAAGTTTACAGAGCAAATTAGTTTCCCATTCGATAGTTTGTACGTAAAGTGTTTCATAACCTTTGTTTCATTCCCCACAATGTGTCAGCACTCTCCCCATTTCCTCCCTGGTTTCCCCATTTTCTTTCATCCTGAGTATCTACCCCTTCCTGCCTTCTCATTTTATAATTGATTGTTTTTAGGAGTAATATCCTCTTGAGTGTTATTGTTTATCTTATGTGTTTGTTTACTGTTTGACTGGGAGGTGGTCTCCAGGAATGGCTTCATTTCCAGGTCAGAAGGGTGTCTTAGGGCCATAGTCTTGGAGGTTCCTCCAGTCTCTGTCAGACAAACAAGCCTGGTCTTTTTTATGAATTTGATTTTTTTGTCCTACAATTTTCTTCTGCTCTGTCCAGAACCCTCTGTTGTGATCCCAGTCACAGCAGTTGGTAGTGGTAGCCAGGCACCATCCAGTTCTTCTGGTCTTGGGGTCATGTAGTCTGTGGTTCATGTGGTCCATTAGTCCTTTGGACTAATTTCTCCCTTGAGTCTTTGGTCTCCTTCATTGTCCCTTGCTCTGGATGGGAAGAGATCAATAGTTGTATCTTAGATGGCCACTTGCAAGCTTTTAAGACCCCAGACACTACTCACCTAAGTAGGATGCAGAACTGTGGGGATATATGCCATTTAAACATGGCTGCACTATTGACAACTGCAGCCCCCACAGGCCTCTATGCTGCACAGCATATTGAGACTAGTCCCCAACATGTTGATACTTGTCCCCAACATGTTGAGACTTGTCACGACTTATTTTCCCAAACCTATTGTCCCTTTACTGATTGGCTTGTTTACCTGAATTCCTTCTCCCTTGCCTGCACCCAAAGCCCATTGTTCTCTTATTTGCTTCACTGCTTGCTGTATTGACTATAAATAAACTCCTGGGACTGAAGCTGGGGTCGACTCCTCAGAGTGACCCTCCTGGCCCCACTTCTCTGTAAGAGTTGTGTTTGGTTACTGTCTCCGCCATCCCAACAACCGTTGCCACTGTGACACAGAACACTGACTTTATGCACTATGTTGTGCCAACTGACACAGATGTCCCCCAAGTCTATGGTCCTTTGTCTTCTAGCCTAGGAACTTCATTCCACGAGGTGTTTGGTTATGTCTAAGAGGTTTCCCTGACTCTACCCCTTGTGAGCTCTATATGATCCGCACCTACAATCATGTATGTAGAAATATCTACCATCAAACCTATAGTCGCTCCATTGTGTGTATGTACCACAGTTTGTTAATCCATTCATCTACTGATGGGCACTTAGGTTGTTTCCATCTTTTTGCTATTGTGAATAGTGCTGCAATGAACACGGGTGTACATATGTCTATTCGTGTCATGGCTCTTATTTCTTTAGGAGTGGGATTGCTGGATTATATGGTATTTCTATGTCTAGCTTTTTGAGGAAGTACCATATCATTTTCCAAAGTGGTTGTACCATTTTACATTCCTACCAACAGTGTATAAGAGTTCCAATCTCTTCAGGGGACATCTAGGTCAACTGGCATAACCAAGTTTTTTAAGAAGATGTTTGGCATCCCTTTGGTGAGTGACATCTGGGGTCTTAAAAGCTAGTGAGTGGCCATCTAAGATGCATCAACTGGTCCCAACCCACCTGAAGTAAAGGAGAATGAAGAACACCATGGACATAGGAAAGTATTAGCCCAAGAGACAGAAAGGTCCACATAAACCAGAAACTCCATCAGCCTGAGACCAGAAGAACTAGATGGTGCCTGGCTACCACAATGCCCACCCTGACAGGCAACACAGCAGAGTTCCTGATGGAGCAGGAGAAAGGTGGGGTGCAGAACTCAAATTCTAGTAAAAAGACCAGATTTAATGGTTTAATTGAGACTGGAGGGACCCTGGAAGACATGGCCTCCAGACTTTCTGTTAGCCCAAAACTAAAACCATTCTCGAGGCCAACTCTTCAGACAAAGATTAGAGTGGACTATGGCACATAAAATGATGCTCATGAGGAGTGTGCTTCTTAGCTCAAGTAGATGCATGAGACTAAATGGGCAGCTCCTGTCTGGAGGTGAGATGAGAAGGCAGAGAGGGGTCAGGAGCTAGCTGAATGGACATGGGAAATCCAGGGTGAAAAGGAAGAGTGTGCTATCACAGTATAGGGAGAGCAACTAAGGTCACAAAACAATGTATGTATAAATTTTTGTATGAGAGACTAACTTGAATTGTAAACTGTCACTTAAAGCACAATAAAAAAAAAAAGAGTTCCAATCTCCCCGCAACCTCTCCAACACTTATTTTCTGTTTTTTTTTTTGATTAGTGCCAATAATGTGGGAGTGAAATGGTATCTCACTGTAGTTTTGATTTGCATCTCTCTATAGCTAATGTGTCGGAATCAACTCCGCGGCAGCGGGGTTTAATAGCGAATGATTGTGAGCATTTCTTCATGTGTTTGTCAGCCACCTGAATGTCTTCTTTGGTGATGTGTCTGTTTATATCCTTTGCCCATTGTATAAGGTTCTTATTATTTCTTCCTTAAATATTTGGAAGCCATCTGGGCCTGGGATTTTCTTGGTTGGAATGTTTTAAATTTTTTATTCAATTTAGGTTTTCAGATTTTCTACTTTTTTCTTGCGGTTGTTTTTTAGGCATTTGTCCAGCTTTCCCTTGCCCTGGCACAGAGAAGGTCCAGCATCATCTGAAGAGAGCCATGTGGTCTGGGCCATGCATGCCAGAACCTGGAGGAAGGCACAGAGGAGAAAACTTAAATTCAAAGTCCTGCGAGGGGAAGTTGATATTGTCAACATTCGGGGTCCTGGGAGCACTCTGTGAGTAAAGGTGTAGGAATGGCCACCCGCCAGGATGCAGCACTGGAGCTGAGTGTGGGCACCGCTCCAGGACGTTGGCATGCCCTCACTGTGTTTCACCACTAGGTGGCTGACTCATGCCCCCTGTGGGAAAGGCATTGGTGCCCGCGGCGCAGCGTGGCCCTCTAGCAGCCTGGGAAGGGCTTGATGGCCAGGGCTGGTGCCAACTGGCCACGTGACTACCCCTCTCACAGCCCTCTGCCACAGGGGGTCTCCAGACAGGAGGGGTCAGTCTCCAGGAAGTTAGTCTCATTCCTCTTCAAAACCAAATCCCCCATGGGGATTTTTAACTTTTTTTTTGTGCCACCGACTCCTTTAGTGATCTAACAAAGCCATGGCTCTTGTCTCAGAATAATGTTTTAAAATGCCTAAAATAAAATATACAGAATAAATAGGAGTCCCTGGGTGGTGCAAATGGTTAAGTGCTTGACCACTAGCTGAAAGGTTGGTGGTTTGAATCCATCCAGAGGCAGTGGAAGACAGGACTGGTGATCTGCTTCTGAAAGGTCACAGCCTTGAAAACTCTATGGAGCAGCTTCATTCTATACATATGGGGTCACCATGAATCAGAACTGACTGAACAGCAACTAACAACAACAACAGGAATGAATAATGAGTTCTGCTGCTGTTGCTGTTGTGTGCGGGTGAGCCAATTCTGACTCATAGCAACCTTATAGGACAGAGTAGAATGGCCCCAGAGGGTTTCCAAGGCTGTAATCTTTATGAAAGCACATTACCACATCTTTCTCCTGCAGAGGGGTAGGTGGGTTCAAATCGCTGACATTTCTGTTAGCAGCCAAGTGCTTAACCACCGAGCCACCAGAACTCCTTTAACAAGATCTAGTAATTTTGTGGATCATGGAATGAGGGATATCACTGTGGACGTCAGATGAATCCTGGCTGAAAGCAAAGCATGCCAGGAAGATGTTTACCTGTGTTTTATTGACTATGCAAAGGTATTTGACTGTGTGGATCATAACAAATTATGGATAACGTTATGAAGAATGGGAATTCCAGAACACTTAATTGTGCTCATGAGGAACCTGTACATAGAACAAGAGGCAGTTGAAACAGAACAAGGAGATATTGTATGCTTTAAAGTCAGGAAAGGTGTGTGTCAGGGTTGTATCCTTTCACCGTACTTATTCAATCTGTATGTTGAGCAAATAATCCGAGAAGCTGGACTATATGAAGAACAGGGCATCAGGATTGGAAGAAGACTCATTAACAACCTACATTATGCAGATAACACAACCTTGCTTGCTGAAAGCAAAGAGGACTTGAAGCACTTAGTGATGAAGATCGAAGACTACAGCCTACAGTATGGATTGCACCTCAACAGAAAGAAAACAAAAGTCTTCACAACTGGACCAAAAAGCAACATCATGAAACACGGGGAAAATACTGAAGCTGTCAAGGATTTCATTTTACTTGGATCCACAATCACTGCCCATGGAAACAGCAGTCAAGAAATCAAAAGATGCATTGTATTGGCCAAATCTGCTGCAAAAGACTTCTCTAAAGTGTTGAAAAGCAAAGACGTCACCTTGAAGACTAAGGTGCACCTGACCCAAGCTATGGTGTTTTCAATTGCCTCATACGCATGCAAAAGTTGGACAATGAATAAGGAAGACTGAAGAAGAACTGACACTTTTGAATTATGATGTTGGCGAAGAATACTGAATACACCATGGACTGCTAGAAGAACAAACAAATCTGTCTTGGAAGAAGTACAGCCAGAATGCTCCTTAGAAGCAAAGATGGTGAGACTTCATCTCACGTACTTTGGACATGTTATCAGAAGGGACTAGTCCCTGGAGAAGGACATCATACTTGGTAAAGTAGAGGGTCAGAGAAAAAAAGGAAGACCCTCAATGCAGTGGATTGACACAGTGGCTGCAACAATGGGCACAAGTATAACAATTATAAGGATAGTGCAGGACCAGGCAATGTTTCCTTCTGTTGTTCATAGAGTCACAATGAGTCAGAACAGACTCGACAGCACCTAACGACGACAACAACAGTAAATTTTGAAAAAGTGATGAACTGACTTTTCTAGATATCTTCTACGACTGTAGTAAGACATGAAAATATCTTTGGTTCCTATTGATGCTGCTAATATCACTGTGTTTTGTTTGTTGCTGACATTCATAACTGAAGAAAATGCTAAGTATCAGCTAGAGGTTAGTGAAAATAAAGATTTAATTATTTTCCCCATAGATGTTTAAGGACCCCATGAATTCTATCCGTAAACCTCAGATTAAGAAATCATTGTTTTAGCTATTGTCTAGTCTGCTCCTGATTCATGGCAACCTTAGTCTGGAAGCTGTACTGAAACCTGTTTAGCATCACAGCAACATTCAAGCCAAAACTGACAGATGGGTGGTGGCTGCACATGAAGTACACTGGCCGGGAATCAAACCTGGGTCTCCCACATGGAAGGCAAGAATTCTACCACTGAACCACCACTGTCCCCATGAAACCATTAGTGGGCACCAAAAGCACAAGCAACAAAAGGCATAATAGATAAACTGCACTTCATCAAAATTTAAGACCTTTTCTGCCTTAAGCATTATGCTCTTTTAAGAACTATCTATATTGGAACCAAATTGACAACAGCAACTTGAAAGATTAGTTAGAAGCCTTATGGGGCAGTGAGTTTATGTTAATGAGGAAGGAACAACTCAGAAAAGGAAGGTGAAAATGGTTGTAAAACTTGAAGAACGTAATCCATGTCACTGAATTATACCTGTAGAAACAGTTGAACTGTTGTATGTTTTACTGTGTGTATTCTCAACAACAACAAAATAAATAAAATTTAGAAAAAAAAAGTACATGTCTTCCCCTGAAAAAAAATTTTTTTTTAAAACCTTTGTGCATCAATGGACTTTATCAACAAAGTAAAGAGACAACCTACATATCCGGGGTCTTAAAAGGTAGCAAGCGGCCATCCAAAATGCATCAGTTGGTCCCAACCCACTTGGAGCAAAGGAGAATGAAGAACATCAAAGACACAAGGAAAATATTAGCCCAAGAGACAAAAAGGGTCACATAAACCAGAGATTCCATCAGCCTGAGACCAGAAGAACTAGATGGTGCCTGGCTACCACCAATGACCACCCTGACAGGGAACACAACGGAGTCCCTGACAGAGCAGGAGAAAAGTTGGGTGCAGAACTCCAATTCTAGTAAAAAGACCAGACTTAATGGTTTGATTGAGACTGGAGGAACCCCAGATGACATGGCTCCTGGACTCCCTGTTAACCCAAAACTAAAACCATTCCCGAGGCCAACTCTTCAGACAAAGATTAGAGTGGACTATAAGACATAAAATGATACTCATGAAGAGTGTGCTTCTTAGTTCAAGTAGATACAAGAGACTAAATGGGCAGCTCCTGTCTGAAGGTGAGATGAGAAGGCAGAAAGGGATAGGAGCTGGTTGAATGGACTTGGGAAATCCCGGTAGAAAGGAGGAATGTGCTGTCACATTATAGGGAGAGCAACTAGGGTCACATAACCACGTGTGTATAAATTTTTGTATGAGAAACTAACTGGAGCTGTAAACTTTCACCTAAAGCACAATTCAAAAAAAAAACACCAAAATTTAGGTCTGGAAAGGTTTTCCTCACCAACAAAACAGCACATGAGAAAAAGAAAAAGAGAGAGAGACAGCCTAAAGATGGGGAGAAAATATTTAGAACCATATACCTGATAAGGGTTTAATATCTAGAATATATAAAGAACTGCAACTCAACAACAAAAAGACAACCCAATTTAAAAATGAGCAAAGGACTTAAATAGACATTTCAACAAAGAAGATATATACAAATGGCCAATAAGTACATGAAAAGATGTTCAACTTTTCATTACTCATGAGGGAAGTGCAAATTAAAACCACAACGCAATAACACTTCACATACATTAGGATGACTCTTGTCAGAAAAACGGAAAACAAGTGTTGGTGAGGATATAGAGAAATTGGAACCCTCATCTATTACTGGTGGGGGTATAAAATGGTGCTGCTGATACGGAAAACAGTGTGGCAATTCCTCAAAAAGTTAAACACAGACTTACCATAAACCAGTTGCCATTGAGTGGATTCCAACTCATAGTGACCCCATGTGTGTCAAAGTCAAACTGTGCTCTGTAAGGTTTTCAATGGCTGATTTTTTGGACATAGATCGCCAGGCCTTTTTTCCAAGGCACCTTTGGGTGGACTCGAACTTCCAACCTTTTGGTTAGCAGCAGAGCACGTTAACCCTCTGCATCACCCATGGACTCTAGAATTACTATATGACCCAGCAATTCCACTCCTGGGTATATACCCAAAAGAATTGAAGACTGGAACGCAAACAGATACTAGTACACCAATGTTCACCGCAGCATTATTCACAATAGCCAAAAGATATAAACAACTCAAGTGGCCATCAACAGATGAACAAATAAAGAAAATATGGCAGACATATACAATGGAATATTATTCAGCCACGCAGAGAAATGAAGTTCTGATACATACTACCACAAGAATGAACCTTGAAAACATTATGCTGAGTGAAATAAGTCAGACACAAAAGAACAAATCTTGTATGATCCCACTTATATGAAATATCTAGAATAGGCAAATGCATAGAGACCAAAGTTTATTAGTGGTTACAGGGGTAGGTGGGAAGGGGAAATAAGGAAGTATTGCTTAAGGGGTATTGAGTTTCTCTTAAATGTGATGGAAAAATTTGGAAATGGATAATGGTGATGGTTGTAGAACATGGTGAATGTAATTAATGTCACTGAATTGTAAATATAAAAATGTTGAAATGGCAAATGTTTTGTTATATTTCGTCACAATAAAAAGGGAAAAAAAAGAAACCACTACTGAAGATGGAGGTGGTGAAGATGGGAGAAATTTATATCAAGCACCTTGAATCCTACACAGGAATCCTTCTGTTGGACACTTCTGTTGCCCAAAGTTCTTTCATGCCCTGACTTGCCCAGGCGATTTCCTGTTCTGCCCCAGTGTCGGGCCCCAGTGGCTCCTGCCTCCTCTCTCCCTGCCTTGACCCTAAGAAGCTGGCTATCAACAGCACAGGACAAAGGAATGGTCCAGGCCATCGAGGATGCAAGAGACATTCCTGGATAAGTGGGGATTAAAAGGGGCCTAAAATATCATCCAGGCTCACCATCTGGTTTCGAGATAAGGACATTGACAAATAGGAGGAAGTAAGTGCCCAACATCTCAGGACTCATTTAGGACAGAGCCAAAGATCCACTCTCCTTACCCACTTCTCCATTTGAGTCTAGGGGACAACTGGGAGGGGACTGGGAAGGCAGACCTCCCCAAAGTGGGTCAGGTGGACCTCCAGGGCCTCACTAAGTCACTAGGCAGCCACAATGGGAAGTCTAATTCCCTTGGGAGCAAGGCTGAAATTCTGGGATGCTTAGGGTAGGCCTCCCTGAGAAAGTGACATTAGAGCAAAGACTTGAAAAAGGGAGGGACTGAGCCATCAGATATCTGGAGGAAGAGTGTCTCAGGAAGAGGAAACCCGTTAAAAACAAAACAAACCCGTTGCTGTCAAGTTGATTCCAACTCATAGCAGCCCCATAGAACAGAGAACTGTCCCATAGGGTTTCCAAGGAGTGCCTGGTGGATTGGAATTGCCGACCTTTTGGTTAGCAGCCGAACTCTTAACCACTGTGCCCCCAGGGTTTCCAAGGAAGAGGGAACAGCCAATCCAAAAGCCCCGAGGTGACAATATTCTTGGCATGTTTCCAGAAGGAAGTGCTGCAGTTGGAGCAGAGTGAGGAGTATGGGAAATGAGGCCTGCGAGGTAATCGGAGACCATATCTAGAAGAGTCTTCCAGCCCTTGTGAGGATGCTGGCTTTTACATTGTGTGAAATGTGGACCCAATGGAGGGTTTTCAGCAGAAGAGGAATGTGATTTGACTTATGTTTTAACCAAGGTGACCATGTATTCAGTTTGCCCAGGGCAGTGCTGGCTTACTCCTGTTGCCCATTGTGATTATTAACATTTCTTCATGCTATCAGAAGAGGATGGTGAATCATACAGTCATTCTAACAGGATCACCTGGCAGCTGTGTTGAGAATAGACTGAAGAAGGGCAAAAAAGGTGGGAGGAAAGAGACCAGTCAGGAGTTCACTATAATAATCCAGGCAAGAGCTGATGGTGACTTTGACCAGAGTGGTAGCAGTGGAGATGGTGAGAAATGGAAGTATAGATCCAGAGTTTAGTTTTGAAATTTTAATTTGAGGCATCTGATAAGCCCTGATAGTCTATAAGTTCTGTTCCCGTGCCCTGTCCCTGCTGCCCACCCCACCCCTGCCACTTCCTTGCCTGCTCAGCCTTGTCGCTGATGCAGCTGGAGATAGAGGAGAGACAATGTTACTACAACATGGGAATGATGAGGAGAGCACTAGGTCTCCATACACAGAGCCTGGAACGTCCTCCTGTCCCAAGAAGCAGCTCAGGCTTTAGAGGGGAGAGTAGGCAGGGCAAGGTGTGTTCAGGGTTCAGTACTCAAACATTCTCCCTAGAAGGGCTCTTAAAGTCTAAGGGAGGAAGATCCAAATGCTTCAACAAGAATTCTTCCACTGGTTGATGTCTGACTGGAGAATGCAAAGCCCAACTTTTAAAATAATTTACTATGGTAAAATACTTACAACATATAATTCACCATTTTAACCGTACATTTCAGTGGCATTAATTATATTCACAGTGTTGTGAAACCATCACTACTACCTATTTCCAAAAATGTTTCATTATCTCAAACAGAAACTCTATACTCATTAAGCATATACTCTCCATTCCCTCCTCACCCCAGCCCTGGGTAGCCTCTAATCTACTTTCTGTTCTATGCAAGTGCTGCTAGTACTCTATTCATTGCTGCAATGTCACTACCTGGCCCTTCACCCAGTGACTTCTCTTGTGTTGTCCTCGGGCTCCCACCAAGAGTCATCTTCTATCATCAGCTTTTCACCATGTCCACAGCCTCAGGGGTTTCTGTAGGTGTCCTATCACAGAAGATCACTTGACCCAAATTTCCAGATCATCCAGCAGCTGAGAATAGACACTCACAGGGTCTAGCATGACTTTTACTATGACACTCACTCCCAACAGGAAGTCAGTCAGTCAAATCAACATTTGCAGTTGGGGTGGTAGAGGTGAAAATTGTAATTCAGGGTTCTGTTAATCTACACTTACAACTTCTCCTCCTTTCTCACGTACCACCTTCGCTCCTGGGTTCCAGGAGGCATGATTATGAAACTTCTTTCAGTTATGAGCAAGGCTGATTTCATGGACATGTGACCTGTACGGTCACACAGGGACCTGTGCTTGGTTTAATGCTCTGCTGTCCCTGTCTTGAAAGTCTTAATATTGAACAAGAGGTCCTGCATTTTCATTTTACACTGATCCTCACAAATTATGTAGCTGATTTTGGATACAGGGCATGTGAAGACCCAATAAAAAAGGAGTGGAATCATACACTATTTTTTCCTTATTTCACTTAGCACAATGTTTCCAAGGTTCATCCATGTTGTAGCAGGTATCAGAACTTCAATCGTGTTTGTACTGCCCAACTTTTTAAAAGTGTCTCCATGACTTAAAATGGCACAAAGATGGTTTGTGCCCATATAGAAAATATTAGCATCACACCCATTCTTTCTCCAGTCTTAATGGAACCAGGTGGCAGGAGGGTTGGTTTCTCCCCAGTGATTAGTTTCCACTCATCTCACTCTTCCAGCTCCATCTCAGGATACTCTCTGGACACAATGGAGGATCAATAATGGATATCTGCACAGAGGGTTCTCAGTAACCTGAGGCTTCTGTGATCCCAGACACCCCGGCCCCAGGAAATTCGAGTTGAAACACAGTCACCACATTGGAGGCTTTTTGAGGAGAGGGTGGGGAAGGACGAGTGGATGCCTAACTGGGCCATCTTGGTGGGCGCTGCCACTGTGGGTGAGTGCTGGAGTGAGGAGGATGTGAGCAAGAGGCTGAGTGCTCAGCCCCTTGAGAGGCCATCACTTCAGTGACTGCCCCTGTCTCCAGCTCCAGAGAGATGGCTATCTTTATACTGGTAAACAGTCTATATTCTGCCTCCTAAAAGACTTAGGGAGGAAGTCCAGGGAAATGTTCTGGAGCCTTCTCTCATCTCTGTGACATGCTGTTATGGATTGAACTGTGTCCCCCCAAAAAATATGTGTCAAGTTGGCTAGGCCATGATTCCCAATATTGTGTGGTTGTCCTTCATTTTGTGATCTGATGTAATTATCCTATTTGTTGTAAATCCTAATCTCTGTGATGCTAAAGAGGCAGGATTACAGGCAGTTATGTTAATGAGACAGGACACAATCTATAGGATTAGGTTGTATCTTGAGCCAATCTCTTTCGAGATATAAAGAGAGAAGTGAGCAGAGAAGAGAAGGGGGAAGATAAGAAGGCAGAAAGGGAGAGGAGCTGGTTGAATGGACATGGGAAATTCGAGGTGCAAAAGGGGAAATGTGCTGTCACATTATAGGGATAGCAACTAGGGTCACATAACAATGTGTGTATAAATTTTTGTACGAGAAACTAACTCGAGCTGTAAACTTTCACCTAAAGCACAATTAGAAAAAAAGAGTCACCAATGCAAACCAAAACCAAAATGAGATACCATTTCACACCCACTAAAACCAAAAAACCCACTGATGTTGAGTCGATTCCAACTCACAGTGACTCTATAGGACAAAGTAGAACTGCCCCACAGGGTTTCCAAGGCTGTAAATCTTTACGGAAGCAGACTGCCACATCTTCTCCCGTGGAGCAGCTGGTGGGTTTGAACGACCTACCTTTCAGTTAGCAGCCGAGGACTTAACCACTGCACCACCGGGGCTCCTCATACCCACTAGGATGACAACAATAAAAAAGGCAGACAATAACAAGGATTGGTGAGGATGTAGAAGAACTGAAATCCTCACACACTACTCATGGAAATGTAAAATGGTACAGCTACTTCGGAAAACAGTTTGGCAGTTCGTCAAACGGTTAAACACAGAGTTATCATGTGAGCCAGCAAGTCCATTCTTAGGTATATACCCAAGAAAAATGAAAACACATGTCCACACAAAAACTTGTAACCAAATGTTCATAGCAGCATTACTTACAATAGTCAAGAAGTGGAAATAACCCAAATGTTCATTGACAGATGAAGGGATAAACAAAACATGGTAGAGTCATACAATGGAATATCATTTGGCATTAAAAAGGAATGAAGTACTGATACATGTTACAATTTGGATGAACCTTGAAAAGATTATGCTAAGTGAAAGAAATCAGACACAAAAGACCACAAAAGACATTTATGTGAAATGTCCAGAAAAGGCAAATCTACAGAAACCAAAAATAACTTAGTAGTTTCTCAGGGCTGGGGTGAAGTTAAGGGTTACGGGGGGGACTACAGGTAAGGGGTGCAGGCTTTCTTGTTGGGGTGATGAAAATGTTCTAAAATTTATTGTGGTAATGGTTGCACAACTCTGTGAATATACTAAAACATATTCATTTGTATACTTTGCATGAATTTAATTTGAGTTATATCTCAATAAAGCTGTTAAAAAAAAAAAAACCTGCAACATAGTCACAGCATCTTATTGCACCTGTGACCCTTGAAAGCTTTGTAATGTATAAGAAATAGATCCAATTCTTCATAAAGTCATAATGATTAAAAACAAAGCATTGCTTCTCTCCCTGTATCTCCACTATATGTTGCTGTTAGTTGCTGTAGGGTTGGTTCTGATTCATGGCGACCCCGTGCACAACAGAGTGAAACATTGCCTGGTCCTGCGTCATCTTCATGATTATTGGTATGCTTGAGTCCACTGTTGCAGCTACAGTGTATTTTGAGTGCCTTCCAACCTAGGGAACTCCTCTTCCAGTACTGTATTGGACTATTCTCTGTTGTGATACATAAGATTTTCATTGGCTAATTTTTGGAAGTAGCTCTCCAGGCCTTTCTTCCTAGTCCATCTTAGTCTGGAAGCTCCAGTGAAATCTGTCCACCATGGGTGTCCCTGCTGGTATTTGAAATACTGGTGGCATTGCTTCCAGCATCACAGCAACATGCAAGACACCACAGTACAACACACTGACAGACAGGTGGTGACCTCCATCACATAAGACTCATTAAAGATGTAGTGGTTTTGAACAACAAAAAACTGATAGTTAGCAATGTCTTTTGAAGACACTGACTCAAGTTCAAAGTAGAGCAATGACTTCCCCAACCAAACCGAATATAAAATCAGTAGAAAATTGGTAAAAAAAAAAAAAAAAAAAAATTTATTTCAGAAAAATATGCTTTGCTTGGCACTGCCTTAAAATATATTTATTTAGATGTTCTTGAAAGGCAAGTGACTTTTCCAGAATCGGAATTTGCAATATAGACGGGGCCAAGATAGCGGAGTACACTTCCTGTGGTCCCTCTTACAAGAAAGTCCCGAAAAAACAAGTGAATCAATTATATGTGACAATCTAGGAGCCCTGAACATCAAAGGCAAAGTTGAGGAATCGGACTGAGTGGCAGGGGGAGGGAGAGACGGTTCGGAAGCAGTGAGGAGTTGCCAGACCTGACCTGGTGGGAGCTGGCACCCTTTAGGCTGGATCAGATGGTGTGTGCAGTGAGGCAAGCAGTGGTGCTCGGGAGGTGTTTTCCACATCGGGAGAGACCAAGTGTCAGACAGTCTACTCGGACCCCCAGAATCAGTGAAAAGCGGCACTCAATCAGCAAAAGATAAGTGCATGTGCCTGACCTACTGTGTAGATCAAAAAACATCCCCTTGGGGAAAAACCTCTCTCCCATTTACCTGCCCCTTCCCCGTTCTGCACTGGGTCCTGGGCCAGCTTTAGCGACTGCCAAGTCCCCTGGGTGAAAAGTGGGACCCGTCACACACCCTGAACCATTCTCCTGGCCTTGGAGAGGGAACAAATTAACAGGAAAAAATAATCTGCCAGCTCCCCTAAGCCAGGAACTCAGGGTAGGCATAGTTCCTTTGCCTAGGTACAGGCATAAAGGGTCCATGGACTTTGAATGCCTTTCACCCCTGCATAGACCTATGTAGGCCCATTTCAACAATGTAGGCCCTCATTACCATGGTATAACAGGGTATATACCTGAAGTCTAACTTAAACTGTACCAGCTATATGGTGGAGTGGCACGTTTGTGACATCTGACACTGCTCTGTCCATTAAGCAGGGTCCTCACCTACCCACATTAGGGGCCTGAGGACTGCTGGCTCCACTCAAGTCACCTAGCCACAGCAGACAGAGGTCCAAGAATAAGTGGTGCCTCCCAGTCCTTACAGCCAACAGCACTGGGTGCCCATAGTCTGGCTGCAAAATCCACCCACCTATGTGCTGTAGGGAACAGGGAAATGCTTTCCTCCCACTCAGGGGCAGCTGTCAGCCCCCTGCCTTGCTCAGCACATGATGCCCTACTGCAGCCAGATACCTGTGCCTACACCCATCACCCCTGCTCATCTAGGACTGTAGGTGAGAGCCTACACCACACACTTGGTGACCGACTACCTGGACATCTGAGCTGAATCCATACAAGAAAGGTAAACGGACTCCTGGCTCATATACCTAGCTAACAGATCTAACCACCTGGTGACAGGAATTAGAGGTTCAAAGGCACCAGTAATCAAACTAACTCACATGAGCAGCCTATTTGGGCATATCAAAACAAAACAAGAAGCTAGGACACAGTAAACAAACATAACATAAATAAATATAACAACTTATTGATGGCTTGGAGACAATAGTCAATATCAAATAACATAAACAGGCAGACCATGATGGCTTTACCAAACTCCCCAAACAAAGAATCAAGAAATTTTCCAGAGGAAGAGAACTTCTTGGAATTACCAGAGGTAGAACACAGAAGATTTCTGTACAGAACTCTTCAAGATATCAGGAAGTAGATCATGCATAATGCAGAACAATCCAAGGAACACACAGACAAATCAACAGAGGAACTTAAGAAGACTAGAGAAGACCATAATGACACAATTTAACAGGCTGCAAGAATCCATAATGAGACAGCAATCAGAAATCCAGAAAACTGACAATAAAATTTCGGAGTTAGACAACTCAATAGAAAGTCATAGGAGCAGAACCGAGGCAATGGAAGTCAGAATTAGTGAGACTGAAAATAAAGCACTGGAAACCAACTTATTTGAGGAAAAATCAGATAAAAGAATTTTAAAAAATGAAGGAAATCTAAGAATTATGTGGGACTTTATCAAGAGGAATAACTAATAGTGATCGGAGTACCAGAAAGGGGTGGGGGGTAACAGAATATACAGAGAGAATTGCTGAAGATTTGTTGGCAGAAAACTTCCCTGATAACGTGAAAGATGAGAAGATATCCATCCGAGATGCTCATTGAGCCCCATATAAGGTAGATCCCAAAAGAAACTCACCAAGACATATTATAATCAAACTTGCCAAAACCAAAGATAAAGAGAGAATTTTAAGAGCAGCTAAGGATAAACAAAATGTCATCTACAAAGGAGAGTCAATAAGAATAAGCTTGGACTACTCAGCAGAAAACCATGCAGATAAGAAGGCAATGGGAAGACATATATAAAGCCTTGAAGGAAAAAAATTGCCAGCCAAGAATTATATATCCAGCAAAACTGTCTCTAAAATATGAAGGTGAAATTAGGGCATTTCCAGATAAACAGAGGTTTAGAGAATTTGCAAGAACCAGACCAAAATTACAAGAAATACTAAAGGGAGTCCTCCGGTTAGAAAATCAATAACATCAGATAACAACCCAAGACTAGAACACAGGACAGAGCAACCAGATATCAACCCAGATAGGGAAGTCACAAAAATAAATCAAAGCTAAAACACTGAAAATAGGGAAACAGATGCCAATATGTAAAAGATGACAACATCAAAACAAAAAAGAGGGACTAAAAAATACAGTCATAGATCTTTCATATGAAGAGGAAGTCAAGGCAATATAAAGAAACACAAGAATGGTTTAAACTTAGAAAAATAGGGGTGAATATTAAGTAACCACAAAGGAAACTAATAATCCTACACATCAAAATAAAAACCAAGAAAAATATAAAGACTCAGCAAATACAAAATTGACAACAATGAAAAAGATGAAAAGAAAATACATAAGGAAAAATGACTCAGCACAGAAAATTAAGTGGAACAAAGAAACAACAACACACAAAAAAAGACATCAAAACGACAACACTAAACTAACTATCAACAATTATGCTGAATATAACTGGAACACTTACACACTGTTGGTGGGAATGTAAAATGGTACAACCCCTCTGGAAGTTGATTTGGTGCTTCCTTAAAAAGCTAGAAATAGAAGTACCATATGATCCAGCAATCCCACTCCTTAAACTATATACAGAGAGATAAGAGCCATCAAACGAATAGATATATGCACACCCATGTTCACTGCAGCACTGTTCATGATAGCAAAAAGATGGAAGCAACCTAGCTGCCCATCAATGGATGAATGGTTAAATAAATTATGCTATATTCACACAATGGAATACTACGCAACGATAAAGAACAACAGTGAATCCGTGAAACATAACATGGAGGAATCTGGAAGGCAATATGCTGAGTGAATTTAGTCAGTTGCAAAAGGACAAATATTGTATAAGACCACTATTATAAGAACTCAAGAAAAGGTTTAAACAAAGAAGGAAACATTCTTTGATGGTTACGAGGGTGGGGAGGGAGAGGGGTATTCACTAACTAGATAGTAGAAAAGAATTATCTTAGGTGAAGGGAAGGACAACACACACTACAAGGGAAGTTAGCACAACTGGACTAAACCGAAAGCTAAGAAGTTTCCTGAATACAACCAAACACTTCGAGGGACAGAGCAACAGGGGTGGAGGTCTGGGGGCCATGCTTTCAGAGGACATCTAGGTCAACTGGCATAACAAAGTTTATTAAGAAAATGTTCTGCATCCCACTTTGGTGAGTGGTGTCTGGGGTCTTAAGAGCTAGTCAGTGGCCATCTAAGATGCATCAATTGGTCCCAACCCACCTGGAGCAAAGGAGAATGAAGAACACCAAAGACACAAGGAAAAGATTGGCCCAAGAGACAAAAAGGGCCACATAAACCAGAGACTGCATCAGCCTGAGACCAGAAGAACTAGATGGTTCCCAGTTACCTCCAATGACCGCCCTGACAGGGAATACAACAGAAAGTCCCTGATGGAGCAGGAGAAAAGTGGGGTGCAGAATTTAAATTCCAGTAAAAAGACCAGACTTAATGCTTGGCTGAGACTGGACAGACCCCAGAAGACATGGCCCCCAGACTCTGTTAGCCCACAACTAAAACCGTTCCTGAGGCCAATTCTTCAGACAAAGATTAGACTGGACTATGGGACATAAAATTATACTTGTGAAGAGTGTGCTTCTCAGCTCAAGCAGATACATGAGACTGAACGGGCAGCTCCTAAATGGGAGGCGAGATGAGAAGGCAGAGAGGGTCAAGAGGTGGTTGAATGGACACGGGAAATCTCAGGTAGAAAGCAGGAGTGTGCTGTATAGGGAGAACAACTAGGGTCACATAACAACATGTGTGTAAATTTTTGTATGAGAAACTTACTTGAATTGTAAACTTTCACTTAAAGCAAAATTAAAAAAAAAAAAAAAAGAATTTGCAATGTTTATCTATTCCCTCACTAACTGGATAAGCAGGTACATGAAGCCCAATACTCAGAGTAAGACTCAGACATCAGAATATTCCTTATCTTGATTTGGCCCTTGCTGGAAAGCCAGTACTCATCTGACTGTCAGGTTTTCATGGGGCAGAATAATATGATTATGCCTTTCATGTTTCCACAATGTGGGTAAAGTCATTACTGAGTGTCTTAGTCATCTAATGCTGCTGCAACAGAAATACCACAAGTGGATGGCTTTATGAAACAGAAATTTATTCTCTCACAGTTTAGGAGCCTAGAAGTCCATATTCAGGGCACCAGCTTCAGGGGAAGGCCTTCTCTCTCTTTCTGCTCTGGGGAGAGGTCCTTATCTCCTTTCAACAACTGTGGGCCTGGCGTTCCTTGAGATCTCCTTGCATCTTGGCATCAGTCTTCCCCTGGGTCTAGGAGATTCAGAGGGCAGGAACCATGGGTCCAAAAGATGCACTCCACTCCAAGCTCTTCTTTCTTGGTGGTAGCAGGTCCCCCTCTTTGATTGTTTCTCTTTCCTTTTATCTCTTGTAAGTTAAAAGGAGATGCAGGCCACACTCTAGGGAAAACTTCCCTTACATATAATTACTGTGACCTGAGTAAGGGTGTTGCATCCCACTCTAATCCTGTTTAACATAACCTAATCTTGCCTGATTAACCACAGGCAGCAATTAGGATTTACAACACATAGAACAATTACCTCAGACCACAGAATGGAGGACAATCACACAATACCGGGAATCACAGCCTACTGAAGTTGACACATATTTTGGGGGGACACAATCCAATATATGACACTGAGTGAGCTCCCTTGAATCTCCTGCTGATGTCTGGAGAGAGTGAGTCCCAGCCCAGATGCCACCTCTTCCACAAAGGCCACCCTGATGCTTAGGGTACGGGTCGCCCTCCTGTGCACTCTTCTGGCACTTGGCACATTAGTCTGTTGGAGTGCCTCTGAGTGGCCTGGTTCATAGTTCTGGTTGTTGGCTGTCAGTTGCTGTTGAGTCAGCGCTGACTCATGGCAACTTTACGTATAACATAAGGAAACGTCGCATCCTGCGCCATCTTCATGATCTTTGATATGTTTGAGTCCATTGCTGTGGCTATTGTCTCAAGCCATCTCATGGAGGGTTTCCCTCGTTTTTGTTGACCCTCTACTTTACCAAACATGATGTCCTTTTCTAGTGATTGGTCTTTCCTGGAGATGTGTCCAAAGTAAACAAGACAAAGTCTTGTCATCCTCACTTCTAAGGAGCATTCTGGTGGTATTTCTTCTAAGACTGACTTGTTCATTCTTTTGGCAGTCCACGATATATTCAATATTCTTCACCAACACCACAATTTTTTAATTTTTTATTGTACTTTAGGTGAAGGTTTACAGAACAAATAGTTTCTCATTAAACAGTCACTACACATATTGTTTCATGACATTGGTTAACAACCCCATGACATGTCAACCCTCTCCCTTCTTGACCCTTTTTTTTTTTTTTTTTGGTGAAAATATACACAGCCAAAGATACACCATTACAAAAATTTCTACATGCACAATTCAGTGACATCGATTATGTTCTTCCAGTTGTGCTGCTATTCTCATTTTAGATGAAGGTTTACAGAACAAAATAGTTTCTCGTTAAACAGTTAGTACACATGTTGCCCTATGACAATGGTTAACAACTCCACTACATGTCAACACTGTCCTTTCTCAACCTTAGGTTCCCTATCACCAGCTTTCCTGTCCTCTTCTGCCTTCTAGTCCTTGTGCCTGGACTGCTGTGCCTTATCAGTCCCATTTTGTTTCATGGGGCTGTCCAATCCCCAGCTGAACAGTGAACCTTGGAAGTGACTTCACCACTAGGCTAAAAGGGTGTCTGGGGGCCCTACTCTCAGGGTTTCTCCAGTCTCTTTCAGGCCAGTAAATCTGGCCTTTGTTTTGTGTGTTAGAATTTTGTTCTACATCCTTCTCCAGCTCTGTCCAGAACCCTCTGTTGTGGTCCCGGTCAGAGCAGTCAGTGGTGGTAGCCAGGCACCATCCAGCTGTACTGGACTCAGTCTGGTGGAGGTCTTGGTAGCTGTGGTCCATTAGTCCTTTGGACTAATCTTTCCCTTGTATCCTGTTCTCTTCATTCTCCCTTGCTCCTAAAGGGGTGAGACTGATGGAGTATCTTAGATGGCTGCTCACAGGCTTTAAAGACCCCAGATGCTACTCACCAAGGTAGAACGTAGAACATTGTCTTTATAAACTGTGTTATGCCAACTGAGCTAGATGTTCCCCAAGACCATTGTCCCCACAGCCCTCTGCACAGCAATTCAGTTCCTCAGGGAGTTTGGATGTGTCTGTGGAGCTTCCATGACCTTTCCTTGTACAAGTTGTGCTGGTTTCCCTAGTATTGTCAACACCACAGTTTAAATGCATCAGTTCTTCTTCTGTCTTCTGTTTTCATTGCCCAGCTTTCATATGTATATGAGGTGACTGAAAACACCATGGCTTGGGTCAGGTGCGCTTTAGTCATCAAAGTAACATCTTTGCTTTTTAGAACATTGAAGAGGTCTTTTGCAGCAGATTTCCCCAATGCAACAGTCATCAGATTTCATAATAGGTATTCAAGAAATTGTATAAATCTAAATCTAATAAAGGATGTTTTACAGGAAATTATGTAAGAGTAATGCAAGCTACCTATGTAAGCTAGATTTTCTAGTAGCCATATTTAAAAAGGTAAAAATAACAGCTGAAATTAATTTTAATAGTATATCTTATTTAACCCAATATACCCAAAATATTATCAAGGCAACATGCCATCAATACAGTAACTATTAATGAGATATTTTATTCCTTTTTTAAAAATCATATTAAGTCTTTACTTTGAAATCCAGTGTGTCTTTTACACATACCAAAAAAAACAAACTAAACCCATTGCCATCAAGTCAATTCTGACTCACAGTGACCCCTAGGAAAGAGTAGAACTGCCCGGTAGGGTTCCCAAGGAGCAGGTGGTGGATTCAAACTGCCAACCTTTTGGTCTGCAGCTGCAGCTCTTAACCACTGTGCCACCAGGGCTCCTTTGCACATACAGCACACTGCAATATGGACCAGCCACACTTCTAGTGCTAAACAACCACATATGGCTAGTGGCTACTATTGAGCAGCACAGATTTAGGACATCTGCTACACAGTAGCTGAGCACTTTATACCCACATCATCCTAATAAAAGCAACTATAACCAACCTGCATTGCATGCTTCACACTTTACTTCGATTATTGCATTTAATCTTCAAGGTAGCCCTATGAATATGTAACATTATTATGCTCATTTTCCACATAAAGGACCTGAGGCTTTGCGACATTAGGAAACTAGTCCAAAGTCACACAGCTACTGAACAAAGGAGCCAGGCCCAGAGAGCGTTACCCGGGAGTGCTCCACATGGACTCACAAAATCCCCTTGCAAAGCAGGTTCCTTGATAAGCCTTTTTGAAAGATAAATCTACCAGTACACTCTTCCAGGCCAAGTCAGCAAAGATTTAGCTCTAAATGTGCAATCATTTTGGGCAAATGAACCCATACCACCATAACATCTGAAATATTGTTAAGAAATACAACACGAGCTCAGTTGCACCCCTGAACCCTGGTGGCACATTGGTTAAGAGCTTGGCTGCTAACCAAAAAGGTCAGCAGTTCAAATCCACCAGCTGCTCCTTGGAAATCTTATGGGGTAGCTCTACTCTGTCCTATATGGTTGCTATGAGTCAGAATCGACTCGATAGCAACAGGTTATCCACCTTTAGTTCAGAAGTAATAAGAAAAGGCTGTAATTTCCTTCCCTACTGACTTATGATTTCTAGTTATGCAGGTTGTTAATTTTCAAGCAGAGATCAGACTAGGAAATGGTTGTTTTGACCTCTACCCATGTTTTGCAACATGATTTAAATAGTTCTTACAAAGGGTTTAGATCACGTTATCTTCAATTTCTCCAGTAGCATGCAGGACACTGCAAAAAGAGCTACAAGCAGTGTACATCATTCAGAAATATTTTAAAGAAAGTAAAGAGCCTCAGGATCTTGTGGCAATTTCTATACTATTTATACATGGGATCCTAAGATTGAAGATGCTTTCTATTTTAGGGGGAGGTTGTGGAGAAATCAAGAAAAGAGGGATATGATCCAAGTTTGTAGGTTCTGAAGTCCTTAAAATTTCTAGTGTTATGTAAATTCCATTGTTTTGCCTGCTTAGTGAGGTTGATTATAATAAATGTGATGGCCAACCAATGACTCTGAAATAGTGGTTTCTCAAATTTTAGGGTTTGGTAAGAATCACTTAGGATGCTGCTAAAAATGTAGACTTTTGCCACAACCCTCTGAGATGTTGATTCAATATATCTGGAGTGGAATCTATGGTACATTTGGGAGGACATCAGTCAGGACCTCAAAAATTCTCTCCTCCACACAAGCAATAAGAAAACTGACAAAAACTGTCAGAATCAACTTTTTCAGAACCTTGGAAATTAATCAAAGTCTTACAGCAATCCAAGGAGCATTTCCAAAAGAAAAATGGCTGAGACAATCTCAGTTAAGAACAGCTAGTGTTGTGGTATTTTAACTTGTCCTATTCCTACCCTCCTCTCTCCAAATCCTCTGTAGCGCTGAAAACCAACAGCCTGCAATCCAGGGAAAACTATCAGTCTGGTAGCCACCAGAGGGAGCAGAATAGGGCCAGAGTTCTTTCAAAGTCTCATTGACAGAGGCTTTTCATTATTTGGCCTATCTGGTGATTCCCTGGAAGACCCCACGTGAAATGCTGTGTTTATTTGTCCTAACTCAGAGCTGACCCAGTGCAAAAAGGCTTTTCCTGTGGAGTGTTTATCAAAACAACTTAGAGGCAAGTGTTTAACTTCATGACTGACTGAGGTGGTGGATAACAGCTGGAACAAACAATAGGCTAATCAAAAAGCTTAAAAGGAAACGCTGGGGAATTAAATCTTCATAGGGGCTTTAAAAAGCTCTGACATATTCCTGGAAATCTAGAAGGCCACAGGCATATGTAGGGTTGTGCAGATACTCAGGAACAACAAGGCCCTAAGCGCTCACCTCTGGCTGAGATGTGGATGTAAAGGATGTGAAGGCTAGGGTGGAGTTGTCAACTGCCTGCCTGAGTGTTAAAGTCATGCCCCAATATGCACACAGAGCCCCTTGGCAAGAATGGGAGATTTCTTGGTGCCAGGCATTTAAGGATATCTCTGCTTGGTGCAGTGGTTAAGAGCTTAGCTGCTAACCAAAAAGGTCAGCAGTTCAAATTCACCAGCTGCTCCTTGGAAACCCTATGGAGCAGTTCTACTCCGTGTTATAGGGTCGCTATGAGTTGGAATTGACTTGACGGCAACTGGTTTGATTTTTTGCTTTCTGCTCAATCATTAGCTCACCACTAAACTAGCCAAGCAGAGACTTCAGTGGCTAAACATGACCAAAGAATACAGATTACAGAATTAGTTCAGATGCTATTTGTATGACAATAATAGCACAAAGGAGGAGGGAGAGAACTGAGCTATATAGGAACAAAGTTTTTGTATACTATTGAAATTAAAAAGGAGCCCTGGTGGCGCAGTGGTTAAGTGTTCAGTCGCTAACCGAAAGGTCGGCAGTTCGAACTCATCAGCCACTCTGCAGAAGAAAGATATGGCAGTCTGCTTCTGTAAAGGTTTACAGCCTTGGAAACCCTATGGGCAGTTCTACTCTGTCCTGGTAGTGGTGATGTTCCAAGAGAGCAAGAGCAGAAGGTGCAATGCCTCTAGAGACCTAGGCTTGGAATTTCCACAATGTCACTTCTGCAGCCTTTTGTTGGCCAAACCAAGTCACAAGGCCAGTCCAGATTCAAGAGGTAGGAAAACTAACTCTCATTCTTGATCGGAGTAGCGGCAATGCCACATTACAAAGGGGCATGAGTATGGGGATGGGAGGAATTTGAGGCCATTGCTTGCAATCTACCACAAGCATCAACAACATGTCAGGCACTAAGCAGGCACTAGAGATGCAAGCATGAACCAGACAGTACTATGTCTAGTGGGGGGAGGGTAGACAATAAGCAAGTAAACATAGAAATGTATGATATTTTCACACTGGGAAAATATGATAAACAGGGTGATATGATAGGAATCAGAAGGGGAGGTGTTATGAACTGTGTCTGTGAAAAAGATATGTTGAAGTCCTAATCCTCAGTACCTGTGAATGTGATCTTATTTGGAAATAGGGTCTCTGCAGATGTTATCAGGTAGGTTAACTTGAGGTCATACTGGAGTAGGATGGATCCTAATCTAATCTGAGTCCTGTCCTTATAAAAGAGGAAACATTCACTGAGAGATGCACAGAGGCAAGGTGGCCATGTGAAGATATATCTAAAAGCCAAGGAACTCCAAGAAACATCTGGAGCTACCAGAAGCTGGAAAAGATAAGGAAGGATCTTCCCTGAGAGCAGACAGAAATAGCATGACTCAGCAAAGACGGTGATTTGGACTTTTAGCCTCCAGAACTATGAGACAATAATTTGTTGCTTAAAGCTACCCACTTTGTGGACTTTGTTACAACAGCCATTGGAAACTAATACAGGAGGTTAGAGAAGGAGGTGACATTTGAACTGAGACATAAAGAATAAGAAGAAGCCAGCCATGGGAAGAGCTAGGGAAAAGTGTTCTAAGCAGAGGGAAGAGGCCCCAAGGTGGTTAAAAGCATGATGTGTTTAAGGCAGAGTAAGTAGACTAGTGACCTTGGGGCAGAGGAGGGTGCAATATGAGAAAATAACACTGCAGATGTGGGCAGGATCCTTATGGTCCTAGAAAGTCTTATAAGCCATGGTAGAGAGTTCAGAGTCTGTTCCAAGGCCAGAAGTGCAGTGGAGATGCTATTTAAGAGTAAGAGGAACAGGACTTTGATAAAATAATTAGCAGGCAGAGTCCTGAGTGTGTCTCCTATCTCCTGGAGACCCTTGACGGATGCAAGTGTAAGCAGTGTGCAGAACCAAACTGAGAAAGTCCAGCTTTGTTCAGACCATAAAATAATTATTTAATGAAAGAACTACTTGAACTGAATGCATAAGAATAATTCATAGATAACTATTTTGATGTGTTGCAATAGAGGCAAACATTTTTTATTTCTGTATAAAGTTTCAACAATTTTCTTGTATTCCCACTCACGCTGCTCATTTATTAGTTCATATTTTATGTGAAGTCAAATGTCTACTTGCATGCTTTCTAGATTACCACAGTACTGAATTAATGAGGCTTAACTTTATAAAATTCTTCTTGATGACTGTCTGAGCCAGGTCAAATCCTTTCTTAATTTCTTCTCGTGACTCAAGAAAGGTGAAGCCACACTAATGGTTTCTTTTCATCAAAGCTGCAGGAAGGAAGAACACACGGCAAGTTCCTACAGGCATGTCACTGTGTGAGTTGAGTAACTGGAGACCAAGATGGGGACAAGGTTAACGTGTCTGAAAACCAGTTGTCGAAGACAGACTCATAGTGTAATTTATAGGACGCTCTAGAGAAAAGTTGAAGCCCTGCACCTCAGACTCAAGCAGAGGGATTTTTTTAAACTGAACTTTTAAGACTGAAACTTCATTCCCCAAGCTCTGTCTCCATCAGAGGTTCTATATTACAGCAGGCAAAACATCTGGCAAGTTGAAAGGAGGAGAATTTAAATGGGAAACAATTCCTCCCCACTTCACTTTTCACAATTCTTAAATAGGCATACCTCATTTTATTGTGCTTTGCAGATACTGTGTTTTTTACAAATTGAAGATTTTTGGCAATCGTGTGTCAAGCAAGTCGATCACCATTTTTCCAACAGCATGTGCTCACTTCATGTCTTTGTGTCACATTTTGGTAATTCTTGAAATATTTCAAACTTTTTCATTATTATTATATCTGTTATGGTGATTTGTGATAAGTGATCTTTGATGTTACTATTGTAATTGTTTTGGGGCGCCACAAACCACGCCCATATAAGATGGCTCACTTTATTGATAATTGTTGCATGTGTTCTGACTGCTCCACTGACTCTCTCCCTTTTCTCAGGCCTCCCTATTCCCTGGGATACAACAATATTGAAATTAGGCCAATTAATAACCTTACCATGGCCTCTAAGTGTTCAAGTGAAAGGAAGAGTCGCAAGTCTCTCACTTTAAATCAAAAGCTACAAATGATTAAGCTGAGTGAGGAAGGCATGTTGAAAGCCAAGACAGGCTGAAAGCTATGTGTCTGATGATAGTTAGCCAAGTTGTAAATACAAAGGAAAAGTGCTTAAAGGAAATTAAAACTGCTACTCCAGTGAACACACTAATGATAGGACAGAGAAACAGCCTCATTGCTGATATGGAGAAAGTGTTAGTGGTCTGGATAGAAGATCAAATCAACCACAACATTCCCTTAAGCCAAAGCCTAACACAGAACAAGACCCTAACTTTCTTCTAGTCTATGAAGGCTGAGAGAGGCGAGGAAGCTGCAGAAGAAAAGTTTGAAGCTAGCTGAGGTTGGTTCATGAGGTTTCAGAAAAGAAGCCATCTCCATAACATAAAAAAACAAGGTGAAGCAGCAAGTGCTGGTGTAGAAACTGCAGCAAGTTATCCAGAAGATCTAGCTAAGATAATCGATGAAGGTGACTATACTAAACAACAGATTTTCAATATTTCAGATGAAATAGCCTTATATTGGAAGAAGATGCCATCTAGGACTTTCATACCTAGAGAGAAGTCAATGCCAGGCTTCAAAGCTTCAAAGGACAGGATGACTCTCTTGATAGGGGCTAATGCAGCTGGTGACTTTAAGCTGAAGTCAATGCTCATTTACCATTCTGAAAATTCTAGAGACCTTAAGAATTACACTAAATCTCCTCTGCCTGTGTTGTATAAATGGAACAACAAAGCCTGGATGATAGCACATCCGTTTACAACATGGTCTACTGAGTATTTTAAGCCCACTGTTGGGACCTACTGCTCAGAAAAAAAGATTCCTTTCAAAATAATACTGCTCCTTGACAATGCATCTGGTCACCCAAGAGCTCTGATGGAGATGTACAAGGAGATTAACGTTGTTTTCATGCCTGCTAATATAACAACCATTCTGTAACCCATGGATCAAGGAGTAATTTTGAGTTTCAAATATTTTTATTTAAGAAATACATTTTGTAAGGCTATAGCTGCCGTAGATAGTGATTCCTATGATGGATATGGGCAAAGTAAATTGAAAACCTTCTGGAAAGGATTCACCATTCTAGATGCCATTAAGAACATTCATGATTCACAGGAGGAGGTCAAAATATCAGCATTAACAGGAGTTTGGAAGAAGTCAATTCCAACCCTCATAGATGACTTTGAAGGGCTCAAGATTTCAGTGGAGGAAGTAATTGCAGATGTGGTGGAAATAGCAAGAGAATTAGAAGCGGAGCCTTGAGGTAAGGCCAAGATGGCAGAATAGTCAGATACTTCCTGGGGTCCCTCTTACAACAAAGACCCCAAAAAACAAGTGAATCAAGTATATAAGACAATCTAGGAGCCCTGAACATCAAAGACAAAGTTGAGGAGTCAGACTGAGCAGCAGGGGGAGGGAGACACAGTTCAGAAGCAGCGAGGATTTGCCAGACCTAACTTCGCCAGCACTCTGCAGGCTGGATCAGCTGGCGTGCATGGGATGAGGAAAACAGTAGCGCTCAGAATGTGTTTTCCACATCAGGAGAAACCCAGTGGCAGAGAGTCTAAACAAGACTCCGGAGCCAGGGGTAGCGGCGCTGGATCTGTGAAACTTAAGGGCATCTAACTTACCGTGCGGAATCAAATAACCCTTCCTCCTCTGAGAAGCGCCCCTCTTCCCTTCCCCTTCCACCTCCCCCTCCTTGCTCTGCTCTGATCCAAGATTGGCTTCAGTGAATGCTGTGCCCCCTGCGCCGGGAGTGGGACCCGTCAGGTGCACCCAAGCCACTCTCCCAGCTTTGGAAAGGGAACAAATAAACGAACAAACAGGGAAAAAAGAATCTGCCAGCTCCCCTAAGCTGAGACCTCAGGGCAGACACTACTGCTTTGCCTAGGCACAGGCATAAGGGGTCCATGGACTTCGAATGCCTTTCACCCCTGCCTAGACCTGTGTGGGCCCACTGCAACAATGTAGGCCCTCATTAGCATAGTACAACAGGGTATACACCTGAAGCCTATTTTCAATTGCAGCAGCTAAGGGTTAGTGGCAGATTTGTGACATTTGACACCGCCCTGTTCATTAAGCATCATCTATACACATCAGGGGCCTGAGGACTGCTGGATCCACCCACTCCATCTAGCTACCCATGACAGGGGTCTGAGAATAAGTGATGCCTCCCAGTCTTTACGGCCAACAAACAGCAATGGGTGTCCAAAGTCTGGCTGCAAAACCCACCCACCTATGCATTCTAGGGAACAGGGACACACCTTCCATCCAGGCACTCAGGGGCAGTCATCAGCCCCCTATCTTGCTCAGCACATAACCTCTACTGCATCCAGATACCTGTGTCTGCTTCAATCATCCCTACGTAGCCCTGCCCATCTAGGACTGTAGGTGAGAGCCTGCACCACACACTCCGTGACCGATGACCTGGACACCTGAGCTGAATCCAAACAAGAAAAGTAAATGGACTCTTGGGCTCACATACCTAGTAGCAGCATTAACCACCTGGTGACAGGACATGACAGCTTCAAAGACTTCAATAATCAAAGCAGCTCATATGACCAGCCTATATAGCCATACCAAAACAAAACAAGAAGCTAGGACACAGTAAACAAACATAAAATAAATAAATATTGTAACTTATTGATGGCTCAGAGACAACAGTCAATATCAAACGACATAAAGAGGCAGACCATGATGGCTTTGGTAGGTGACCAAAACAAAGAACCAGGAAACCTCCCAGAGGAAGAGAAGTTCTTGAAATTATTGGAGGTAGAATTCAAAAGATTAATATACAGAACTCTTCAAGAGATCAGGAAGGAGATCAAACAAAACACAGGACAAGTCAAGGAACACACAAAGTAATAGAGGAATTTAGGAAGGTTATACAAGAGCAAAATGACAAATTTAACAGGCTGCAAGAATCAATACAGAGACAGCAATAGAAATCCAAAAGATTAACAATAAAATTTCAGAACTAGACAACTCAATAAAAAGTCATAGAAGCAGAATTGAGGCAATGGAAGTCAGAATTAGTGAGACTGAAGATAAAACACTGAACACCAACTTATCTGAGGAAAAATCAAATAAAAGAATTTACAAAATTGAAGAAATGTTAAGAATCACGTGGGACTCTACCAAGAGGAATAACTTATGAGTGATTGGAGTACCAGAACGGGGCGGGGGGGGGGGGGGGCAAAAAATACAGAGAGAATTGTTGAAGATTTGTTGGCAGAAAACTTTCCTGATATCATGAAAAATAAGAAGACATCTATCCAAGAAGCTCATCGAACCCCACACAGGGTATACCCCAAAAGAAAGTCACCAAGATGTATTATAATCAAACTTGCCAAAACCAAAGATAAAGAGAGACTTTTAAGAGCAGCTAGGAATAAAACGAAAAGTCACCTCAAAGGAGAGTCAATAAGACTAAGCTCTGACTACTCAGCAGAAACCATGTAGGCAAGAAGGCAATGGGATGACATATATAAAGCCTTGAAGGAAAAAAAATTGCCAGCCAAGAATTATATATCCAGCAAAACTGTCTCTAATATATGAAGGTGAAATTAGTGCATTTCCAGATAAACAGAAGTTAAGGGAATTTGTGAAAACAAAACCAAAATTACGAGAAATACTAAAGGGAGTCCTCCAGTTAGTGAATCAATAACATCAGATAACAACTCAAGACTAGAACAGAGGATAGAACAACCAGATATCAATCTAGATAGGGAAGTCACAAAAATAAGTCAAAGCTAAAACACTGCAAATAGGGGAACAGAGACATCAATATGAAAAAGATGACAACATTAAAACAAAAAAGAGACTAAAGGGACTAAATAGTGTAGTCACAGAACTTTCATATGCAGAGGATGTTAAGGCAATACCAAGAAATAAAACATTGGTTTAAACTTAGAAAAACAGAGGTAAATTTTTAGGTATCCACAGAGGAAACTAACAAACCTACACATCAAAATAAAAGAGAAGAAAAACAAAGACTCAGCAAAATCAAAATCAACAACAATGAAAAGGATGAAAATGCATAAAGAAAAATGACTCAGCACAGAAATTAAGTGGAACAAGAAACTGTCAACAACACAAAAAAATACATCAAAACGACAACACTAAACTCATACCTAGCAATAATTACACTGAAGGTAAATGGACTAAATACACCAATAAAGAGACAAACAGTGGCAGAATGGATTAAAAAAAACACGATCCATCTATATGCTGCCTATAAGAGACATATTTTAGACTCAAAGACACAAACAAACTAAAAATCAAAGGATGGAAAAAAATATATCTAGCAAACAACAATCAAAAACGAGCAGGAGCGGCTGTATTAATCTCTGACAAAACAGACTTTAAAGCAAAATTCACCACAAAGGATAAAGAAGGACACTACACAATGATTGAAAGGTCAATACACCAGGAGGATATAACCATAATAAATATTTATGCACCCAATGACAGGGCTCCAAAATACATAAAACAAACTTTAGCAGCACTGAAAAGAGAAATAGACAGCTCCACAACAGTAGTAGGAGACTTTAACACACCACTTTCGGTGAAGGACAGAACATCTAGAAAGAAGTTCAATAAAGACGCATCTTAGTCATCTAGTGCTGCTATAACAGAAATACCACAAGTGGATGGCTTTAAGAAAGAGTAATTCATTCTGTCACAGTCTAGTAGTCTACAAGTCCAAATTCAGGGCATCAGATCCAGAGGAAAGCTTTCTCTGTCAGCTCTGGAGGAAGTTCTGTGTCATCAATATTCCCTTGGTCTAGGAGCTTCTCTGCTCAGGAACCTCAAGTCCAAAGGACATGTTCTGCTCCTGACACTGCTTACTTGGTGGTATGAGGTTCCCAGGTCTCTCTCCTTGCTTTTCTCTTTTATATCTCAAAAGAGATTGGCTTAAGACACTATCTAATCTTGTAGATCTCATCAATATAACTGCCACTAATCCATCTTATTACATTATAGTGACAGAATATACAACACATAGGGAAATTATAGGAGATGACAAAAGGTAGACAATCATACAATACTGGGAATCATGACTTTGCCAAACTGATACACACATTTTTTGGGGGGACACAATTCAATCCATGACAACATGGAAGATCTAAATGCCACAATCAACCAACTTGATCTCACAGACATAGACTGAACACTCCACTCAACAGCAACCAAGTATACTGTCTTTTCCAATGCACATGGAACATTATCCAGAATAGACCACATACTAGGCTACAAAGCAAGCCTTAACAGAATCCAAAACATCGAAATATTATAAAACATTTTTTCTGACCATTAAGTCATAAAAGTAGAAATCAATAACAGAAAAAGCAAGGGAAAAAAAATCAAATACATGGAAACTTAACACCACCTTGCTCAAAAACTACTGGGTTATAGAAGAAATCAACGATGGAATAAAGAAATTCATAGAATCAAATAAGAATGAAAACACATCCTACCAGAACCTTTGGGATACAGATAAAGCAGTGTTCAGAGGTCAATTTATAGCATTAAATGCACACATTCAAAAGGAATAAAAGGCCAAAATCAAAACATTAACCCTACAACTCAAACAAAAAGAAACAGAGCAGCAAACGAAGCCCTTGGACACCAGAAGAAAGGAAATATTAACAATTAGAGCAGAATTAAATGAAACAGAGAATAGAAAAACAACTGGAAGAGTTAACAAGACCAAAAGCTGGTTCTTTGAAAAGATCAACAAAATCCATAAACCACTGGCCAAACTGACAAGAAAAACAGGAGAGGAAGCAAATAACCTGAATAAGAAATGAGATGGGTGATATCACAACAGATCCAACTGAAATTAAAAAGAATCACAACAGAATACTATGAAAAATTGTACTCCAACAAATTTGAAAACATAGAGGAAGTGGACAAATTTCTCATGCTATCTACCTAAAGTAACATAAACAGAGGCAGAAAAATTAAATAAACTTATAACAAAAAAAGAGACTGAAGAGGTAATTTTAAAACTCTCACAAAAAGAAAGAAAGAAAGCAAGCCCTGGCCCTGACAGCTTCACTGGAGACTTCTACCAAACTTTCAGAGAAGAGTTAACACCAGTACTAGTAAAGGTATTTCAGAGCATAGAAAAGGATGGAATACTTCCCAACTCATTCTATGAAGCCAGCATAACCCTGATACCAAACCCAGGTAAAGACAAAAAAAAAAAAAAAAGAAAATTACAGACAAAGTCCAACTCCCATTCATGATAAAAACACTCAGTAAAATAGGAATAGAAGGGAAATTTCTCAACATAATTAAGGGCATTTATACAAAGCCAACAGCTAACATCGTTCTAAACACAGACAGACTGAAAGCATTCCCCTTGACAACAGGAACTTGACAAGGATGTCTTTTATCACCACTCTTTTTTTTATTGTTGTAGTTTAAGTGAAAGTTTACAACTCAAGTCAGTCTCATACAAAAATTTATACATACACTGTTATGAGACCTCAATTGTTCTCCCTATACTGTGACAGCACACTCTTCCTTTCCACCCTGATTTCTCGCAACCAATCAACCAGCTCCTAACCCGCTCCACTTTCTCATCTCACCTCCACAGAAGCTGTCCATTTAGTCTCATGTATCCACTTGAGCTAAGAAGCACACTCTTCACAAGTATCATTTTATGTCCCACAGTCCAGTCCAATCTTTGTCTGAAGAGTGGGCCTCAGGAATTATTTTTGTTCTGAGTTGACAGAGAGTCCAGGGGTCATGCTTTCTGGGGCTCCTCCAGTCTCAGTCAGACCATTAAGTCTGGTCTTCTTACTAGAATTTGAGTTCTGCACCCCACCTTTCTCCTGCTCCATCAGGGACTCTCTGTTGTGTTCCCTGTCACGGCAGTCATTGGTGGTAGCCGGGCACCATCTAGTTCTTCTGGTCTCAGGCTGACAAAGTCTCTGGTTTATGTGGCCCTTTCAGTCTCTTGGGCTAATACTTTCCTTGTGTCTTTGGTGTTCTTCATTCTCCTTTACTCCAGGTGGTTGAGACCAACTGATGCATCTTAGACAGTCACTTGCAAGCTTTTAGGACTGCAGACGCCACCCACCAAAGTAGGATGCAGAACATTTTCTTAATAAATTTGTTATGCCAATTGACCTAGAATGTCCCCTGAAATCATGGTCCCCAGACCCCCACCCCTTCTGCTCTGTCCCTCAAGGTGTTTGATTGTATGCAGGAAACTTCTTAGCTTTGGTTTAGTCCAGTTGTGCTGACTTCCCCTGTAGTGTGTACTGTCCTTTCCTTCACCTAAGTTAATTCTTGTCTACTCTCTAGTTAATGAATAACCCTCACCATACCTCCCTACCTCATAACCACCAAAGAATGTTTTCTTCTGTGTTTAAACGATTTCTTGAGTTCTTATAATAGTGGTCTTATACCATATTTGTCCTTCTGTGACGGACTAAATTCACTGAGCACCATGCCCTCGAGATTCCTCCATGTTGTGTTTCACGGATTCATCATTCTTTATCGTCGCATAGTATTCCATTGTATGAATATACCATAATTTGTTTATCCATTTGTCCATTGACGGGCTCCTAGGTTGTTCCCAATTTTTTGCTATTGTGAACAATGATGCAATGAACATGGGTGTGTATATGTCTATTCATGTGACAGCTCTTATTTCTCTAGGATATAGTCCAAGGAGCGGGATTGCTGGATCCTATGGTACTTCTATTTCTAGCTTTTCAAGGAAGCGCCAAATCAATTTCCAAGGTGGTTGTATCATTTTACATTCCCACCAACAGTGTATAAGTGTTCCAGTCTCTCCACAACCTCTCCAGCATTTATTATTTTGTGTTTTTTGGATTAATGCTAGCCTTGTTGGGGTGAGATGGTCAGTTTATAGCAGTAAATGCACACACCCAAAAAGAAGAAAGGGCGATAATCAAAACATTAACCCTACTACTGGAACAAGTAGAAAGAGAGCAGCAAAAGAAGCCCTTAGGTGCCAGAAGAAAGGGAATAATAAGAATTAGAGCAGAATTAAACGAAATAGAGAATAGAAAGACAATTGAAACAGTTAACAAGACCAAAAACTGGTTCTTTGAAAAGATCAACAAAACTGATAAACCACTGGCCAAACTGACAAAAGAAAAACAGGAGAGGAAGCAGATAACCCATTTGAGAAATGAGATGGGTGATATCACAACAGACACAACTGAAATAAAAAGAATCATAACAGAATACTAAGAAAACTTGTACCCTAGCAAATCTGAAAACCTAGAGGAAATGGACAAATTTCTAGAAACTCACTACCTACCTAAACTAACACAAACAGAGGTACAACAACCAAATAAACCCATAACAAAAGAAGAGGTTGAAAAGGTGAGACTGTGAGAGAATAAACTTCTCTTTGTAAAGCCATCTACTTGTGGTATTCCTTTTAGAGCAGCACTAGACGACTATGACAGAATTTGGTGCTGCTCTAATAGATACCTAAAATGTGGAAACAGTTTTGAAATTGTGAATGGATAGAGGTGCAGAAGTGGCAGAGGGCCAGCAACAACAGAGAACCGCAGCAGCAGAACCAGGAGACCAGCGTGAGACGGTGTTGGAGCTGACCCACAGAGCGAGAGAGCTGAGTGCCTGTGTGCAGGAGGCTTCCTGATGGAGTGGGGTGCCTCCAGGCACTTATCGGTGGAGCTACAAACTTTTGGAACACTTGCCCCAGCAGGGCAGATGCGGCCATGAGGCCCGAGGTCAGAGGCTGCAGGAAGCAGAAGCTGAAGAGACAAGGAACACAAGAAGCCGAGTTGCCTCAGTCTCAAAAGGTATGGCCATGACCTCAAGGGTTTCAAACAGTGGAGTCATGGCCTCTCATGTTTCTAAGGGTGGAGTTGTCACTCCGATGGACTAGGGGAATGGTGCGCCTGAAGCTGAGGGGGCAGAGTTGCCATCCCAGTGGGCCTAGGAGGCAGAGCTGAAGCCCAGGGCTGAGGGGTCTCCACTCAGAATCCGGAGACTGTGGCCAATACCTAGAGTCTGGAAGGCAGGCTAATTGTGTAAATTGTCTCAGAGAACAGAAGATTATTTTCAGAGCCTTGGGGGTTAATGTAATGTGTTCTGCTGACTTGCTTGGTGCCTGTTATCTCTTCTTTTCCTCCAGTTTTTCCCATTTGTAATGGAAATGTCTAGCTTGTGCCTGTTCTGCCATTGTACCTTTGGAAGCAGAAAACCTGTATTCTAGATTTCACAGATGAATAGGAATTTTTGGATTTTGGACTTGGAGTTAAGACTTTTGCTGTGATATGATGAAATGAATATGTTTTGCATGTTGCAAGGACATGAATTTTTGGGGGTCAAATGGTGGAGTGTCATGGATTGAATTGTGTCCCCCCAAAATATTGCCTTGACTGGGTCATGATTCCGAGTATTGTATGATTGTGTAATCTGACATGACTTCCTTATGTGTTGTAGACTCTATCACTATGAGGTTATACTGATGGCGTCTACAAGATTAGATCATGTCTTAATCCAATCTCTTTTGAGACATAAAAGAGAGAAGCGAGCAGAGACACATGGGAACCTCACACCACCAAGAAAACAGTGCCGAGAGCAAAGCGCGTCCTTTGGACCTGAGGTTCCTGTGCTGAGACACTCCCAGACCAAGGGACGACTGATGTATCACGAGGACCCTTCTCCAGAGCCGACAGAGAAAGAAGCCTTCTCCTGGAGCTGATGCCCTGAATTTGGACTTGTAGCCTACTGGACTGTGAGAGAATAAAATTCTCTTTGTAAAGCCATCCACTTGTGGTATTTCTGTTAGAGCAGCACTAGATGACTAAGACAAAAGGTAATTAAAAAACTCCCAACAAAAAAAAGCCCTGGTCCAGATGGCTTCACTGGAGAATTCTACCAAACTTTCAGAGAAGAGTTAACACAACTACTACTAAAGATATTTCAGAGCATAGAAAAGGATGGAATACTCCCAAACTCATTCTATGAAACCAGCATAACCCTGATACCAAAACCAGGTAAAGACACCACAAAAAAAGAAAATTACAGACCAATATCCATCATGAACATTGACGAAAAAATCCTCAACAAAATTCTAGCCAATAGAATTCAGCAACGTATCAAAAAAATAATTCACCATGATCAAGTGGGATTTATACCAGGTATGCAGGCATAGTTTGACATTAGAAAAACAATCAATGTAATCCATCACATAAATAAAACAAAAGAACCACATGATCTTATTAATTGAAGCAGAAAAGGCATTTGACAAAGTCCAACACCCATTCATGATAAAAACTCTCAACCAAATAGGAATAGAAGGGAAATTCCTCAACATAATTAAGGGCATTTATACAAAGCCAACAGCCAACATCATCCTAAATGGAGAGGCTTTGAAAGCATTCCCCTTGAGAAGGGGAACCAGACAAGGATGCCCTTTATCACCACTCTTATTCAACATTGTGCTGGAGGTCCTAACCAGAGCAATTAGGCTAGAAAAATAAATAAAGGGCATCCAAATTGGTAGGTGTCATGGACTGAATTCTGTCCCCAAAAAAACGTGTGTAGCAACTTGGCTAAGTCATGATTCCCAGTACTGTATGATTGTGTAATCTGATGTAATTTCCTTATGTGTTGTAAACTCTATCATGATGATATGGTTATATGTGATCTCCTTATGTGTTGTAAATTCTATCACTGTGATGAGGTTATGCTGATGAGGTTTACAAGATTAGATAGTGTCTTAATCCAATCTCTTTTGAGATATAAAAGAGAGAAGCGAGCAGAGACACATGGGAAACTCACACCACCAAGAAACCAGTGTTGGGAGCAGAGCGGGTCATTTGGACCTGAGGTTCCTGCGCTGAGATGCTCCCAGACCAAGGGAAGATTGATGCATCACAAAGACTTCCCTTCAGAGCTGACAGAAAGAGAAAGCCTTCTCCTGGAGCTGATGCCCTGAATTTGGGCTTGTAGCCTATTGGACTACAAGAGAATAAATTTCTCTTGTTAAAAGCCATCCACTTGTGCTATTTCTGTTAGAGCAGCAATAGATGACTGAGACAGTAGAGAAGAAGTCAAAGTATCTCTATTTGCAGATGATATGATCTTACCCACAGAAAATGCCAAAGAATCCACAAGAAAACTACTGGAACTAATAGAAGATTTCAGAAAAGTTTCAGGATACAAGATAAACAGACAAAAATCAGTTGGATTCCTTTGCACCAACAAAGAGAACCTTGAAGAGGAAATCACCTAATCAATACCATTTACAATAGCCCCCAAGAGCATAAAATACTTGGAATAAATCTAACCAGAGATGTAAAAGATCTATACAATGAAAAGTACAAGACACTACTGCAAGAACCAAAAGAGACCTGTATAAGTGGAAAAACATACCTTGCTCATGGATAGGAAGACTCAACATTGTGAAAATGTCAATTCTACCCAAAGCGATCTACAGCTACAATGCAATTTCGATCCAAATTCCACCAGCATTTTTTAATGAGATGGAGAAACAAATCACCAACTTCATATGGAAAGGGAATAGGCCCTGAATAAGCAAAGCATTACTCAAGAAGAAGAACAAAGTAGGAGGCCTCACACTCCCTGATTTTAGAACGTATTATACCGCCACAGTAGTCAAAACAGCCTGGTACTGGTACAACAGACACATAGACCAGTGGAACAGAATTGAGAATCCAGACATCAATTCATCCACCTATGAGCAGCTGATATTTGACAAAGGCCCAAAGTCCATTAACTGGGGAAAAGACAGTCTCTTTAACAAATGGTGCTAGTGTAAGTGGATATCCACCTGCAAAAAACTTAAACAAGACCCATACCTCACACCATGCACAAAAACTAAGTCAAAATGTATCAAAGACTTAAATATAAAATCAAAAACGATAAAGATCATGGAAGAAAAAATAGGGACAACCTTAGGAGCCCTAGTACATGGCATAAACACAATACGAACCATAAGAAACAATGCACAAGCACCAGAAGAGAGACTAGATAAATGGGAGAGCCTAAAAAATCAAACACTTATGCTCATCAAAAGACTTCACCAAAAGAGTAAAAAGACAACCTACAGACTGGGAAAAAATTTTTGGCTATGACAAATCCGATCAGTGTCTAATCTTTAAAATCTACAAGATACTGCAAAACCTCAACAGCAAAAGGACAACCTAATTAAAAAATGGGCAAAGGATATGAACAGACACTTTGCCAAAGAAGATACTCAGGCGGCTAACACACACATGAAGAAATGTTCACCATCATTAGCCATTAGAGAAATGCAGATCAAAACTACAATGAGATATCATCTCACCCCAACAAGGCTAGCATTAATCCAAAAAACACAAAATAATAAATGTTGGAGAGGTTGTGGAGAGATTGGAACACTTATACACTGTTGGTGGGAATGTAAAATGGTCCAAGCACTTTGGAAATCGATTTGGCATTTCCTTAAAAAGCTAGAAATAGAACTACCATATGATCCAGCTATCCCACTCCTTGGAATATATCCTAGAGAAATAAGAGCTGTCACACAATAGATACATGCACACCCACGTTCATTGGAGCACTGTTCACAATAGCAAAAAGATGGAAACAACCTAAGTGCCCATCAACGGATGAATGGATAAACAAATTATGGTATATCCACACAATGGAATACTACCCAATGATAAAGAACAATGATGAAGCCGTGAAACATCTTATAACATGGAGGAAGCTGTAACTCATTATGCTGAGTGAATTTAGTCAGTCACAGAAGGAAAAATACTGTATAACACCACTAATACAAGACCTGAAGAAAAGGTTTAAACACAGAAGAAAACATTCTTTGATAGTTACGAGAGTGGGGAGGTAGGGTGAGGGTTATTTACTAACTAGATAGTAGACAAGAATTATCTTAGGTGAAGGGCAGGACAGCACACACTACAGGAGAAGTCAGCATAACTAGACTAAATCAAAGCTAAGAAGTTTCCTGAATATAGTCAAACACTTTGAGGGACAGAGTAGCAGGAGTAGGGGTTGGGGGACCATGATTTCAGGGGACATCTAGGTCAATTGGCATAACAAATCTTATTAAGAAAATGTTCTGCATCCTATTTTGGTGAGTGGCATCTGGGGTCTTAAAAGCTTGCAAGCAGCCATCTAAGATGCATCAATTGGTCCCAACCACCTGGAGTAAAGGAGAATGAAGAACACCAAAGACACAAGGAAAGTATTAGCCCAAGAGACAGAAAGGGCCACATAAACCAGAGACTTCATCAGCCTGAGACCAGAAGAACTAGATGGTGCCCGGCTACCACCAATGACTGCCCTGACAGAGAACACAACAAAGAGTCCCTGATGGAGCAGGAGAAAAGTAGGGTACAGAACTCAAATTCTAGTAAGAAGACCAGACTTAATGGTCTGACTGAAACTGGAGGAACCCCGGAAAGCATGGCCCCTGGATTCTCTATCAGCCCAGAACTAAAACAATTTCTGAGGCCAACTCTTCAGACAGGTGGACTGGACTATGGGACATAAAGTGATACTCATGAGGAGTGTGCCTCTTAGCTCAAGTAGATACAAGAGACTAAACTGGCAGCTTCTGTCCAGAGGTGAGATGGGAAGGCAGAAAGGGTTAGGAGCTGGCTGAATGGACATGGGGACTCAGGGGTGGAAAGGAAAAGTGTGCTGTCACAGTATGGGGAAGCAATTAGAGTCGCATAACAGTGTATGTATAAACATTTGTATGGGAAAAAATAAAAACTGTTGTTAAAAAAAAAGAAAGTGGGCTCCTCCAGTCTCAGTCAGACCATTAAATCTGGTCTTCTTACTAGAATTTGAGTTCTGCACCCTATCTTTCTCCTGCTCCATCAGGGACTCTCTGTTGTGTTCTCTGTCATGGCAGTCATTGGTGGTAGCTGGGCACCATCTAGTTCTTCTGGTCTCAGGCTGATGAAGTCTCTGGTTTATGTGGCCCTTTCTGTCTCTTGGGCTAATACTTGGGCTAATCTTGAGATGGAATCTACTCTTGGTGAAGATGCTGTGAACGTTGTTGAAATGACAACATAGATTTAGAATATTACATACACTTAGTTGATAAAGCAGCAGAAGTTTGTAAGAGGACTGACTCCAGTTTTGAAAGAAGTTCTACTGTGGGTAAAGTGCTATCAAATAGTATCACATACTACAGAGAAATCTTTCATGAAAGGAAAAGCCAATTGATGTGGCAAACTTCATTGCTGTCTTATTTTAAGAAATTGCTACAGTCAGCCTAGTCTTCAGCAACTGCCACCCTGATCAGTCAGCAACCATCAACATCGAAGCAATACCCTTCACCAACAAAAAGATTACGACTTGCTGAAGGCTCAGGTGATGGTCCGCATTTTTTAGCAATAAAGTATTTTTTAATTAAGGTGTGCACATTTTTTTTAGACATAATGCTATTGCATACTTAATAGACTACAGTATAGTGTAAACATAACTTTTATATGCAGTAGGAAACCAAAAAATTTGCATGACTCACTTTATTGCGGTGGTCTGGAACCAAACCTGCAATACCTTCGAGGTATACCTGTAATGTACTCATTCTTACTCCTACTTCCTCCTTTTAGTCCATCCTTGTATATGTTGACCTCCTATAAAGATCTCATTTATTCATTCAACATTTACTAATGCATCCCTTCTCCCATACTTTAGCTATGCAAAGATAACTGTGTTAGTCATGAATGTTGGTTGCAAGCAACAGAAACCAACTCTGCACAGAAAATGTTCTGGAAGAACCAGATGAGAGGTGGGAGAACTGGGCTTGGAAAAGTGACAGGAAACAGGGCAACTGTGGAAGGCCAGGGAACAAGAAGACAACCACCGTTTTTAGCAGGAACTAGTGAGGATGCTACCACCACTGCTACCACAGGACACCATCAATGGACGCCATCATTGATGTGAACAAGACCTAACTGTCTCATGGTCTCATATCACTAGCTCAAGATTCTGCGCTCCAGGTGGAGTAAGTGACTGGCCAAGCCAAGTTCTACGCCCACACTTTGGTGGTTTGAGACAGGGAAAGAGTGTTTTTTGTCCTTTTATGCTTCCATGTTGTTGTTTGTTTTTAGGTGCTGTTGAGTTGGTTCCAACTGATAGTGACCCTATAGAACAGAGAAGAACTTTCCCATAAGGTTTCCAAGGAGTGGCTGGTGAATTCAAACTCCTGACCTTTTGGTTAGCAGCCATAGCTCTTAACCACTGCGCCACTAGGGCTCCCTATGCTTCTGTAGGGGGAGGTAAAGTACACAAGGAGGGGGGGATGTTCAAAAATAGGAGTCTAAATTCTGTTCAGCACTGAGATTCACCTGTGTCTGAACACATTTTGGAAACGTGGTGGGCAAGGGGTGTGCTAGAAGCCAGAGGCTGTTTGCATGAAGGACCAAGAAGCTTATGGGATAGGCTATCTCTTGGTGGAAGGGAAAGCTAGAACCCCAAGCTCGACCTGAAAACAAAGCCTTAACCACAGAAGTGAGTCATTCCCAGGACCACTTGGCACCTCTCCCTCAATGTGTCCCTGGCCCAATCCTAGAGCTCAGGTCTGGATCCTAGGAAAAAGAATGATTCATTTGGTTGGCTTAAAACCAGTTACTGTGGAGTTGACTCCAACTCACGGTGATACCACGTTTGTCAAAGTAGAAGTGTTCTCCATGAATTGTCAGTGGCTGATTTTTCAGAAGTTTATCTCCAGGCTTTTTTTCTAAGGCACTTCTAGGAGAACTCGAACCTTTGTACCAACCAAAGATTTCCCGTTGTTTTAAGCAGAGCTAGTTAGGCCAGGGACACTATAGCACTTCTGCTTGAAGCCCTCTCTAACAGAGAACAGGAACAGAAAAAGTGAGCATATACTCCTACTTTGCCTCAGGCCGCCAGGTAATGTTGGTATCTCCAGTTTCTTATCACTGAGCCCCTGGTGGGAGATTGCAGTAAAAGTAGTGGTGAGAGACTGGCTTTCCCAAGCAGGACTCTGAAAGGGGGGCTGGGATACTGACCAGTGGGGATGAGGGTGACTGCACCCATCTCCAGAACTCACCTGGTGGATACCTTGTGGGAGCCAACTGGATTGCATGTGTGTGTGAACATATGAGATGCCCTGGAAGCCCCAAGAAAAGCTTGGGGTTAAGAACCAGTGGATTTTGGTTTATTATTACTAATAGGACCCTTTGAAACTTTCAGGTATCCATCTTCTGATTGGGTTTTAAAAATCACAAAACTGGCTCCAAACAGTTTTCCCACTTTAATTCATTCTTCCTCCGGAAAAATTTCTACACTTCGTTCTATAATTAATTTGTGCAGCCAACGTTTGTTAAAGCCCTTACCATATGCCTGGGATTGTGCCAGGCTTGAGGTTGTGGATGTGCATAAAAGCAGTCTTTGTCCTGGGGGAGCTCATGATTCTAGGGAGAGGCAGATGCTTAAACCAGCAATACGGGTAGGCACATGTGCCCGGAGAGGAAAGTACACGGTGCGGTGGGAGGCAACAAACCCGGGGTAGTGGGGAGAGGGGAACTGCCCATCCATCAAGTGTCTCTCCTCTTTTGACTTCAGAAAGCCAGTTTTTCCCCCTGAAAACTCTTCATTTAAGAGCTCAAAACATCCCCTCCACGGTCCTGTTCCATTGCTTCATTCTTATGTTCACCACATATTCTGCTAGGATAAAAATGGAAACACTACATATTATCTTCATTAGGTGCCTCCTGAAAGAAACATCATTCATATATACTCTTCAGTTATTCAAGACTGAGAGTCTTCTACAAAATTTAGTAGTAAAGTTACACAAAGATTATAGAACTACCAAATATTTACCCCGTAGAGTGAATCAGGGAGGAGAGACATCATTGAGAACCAACTTCCTACTAATAACAATGTTTACCTTATTGACAATCAACAATAAATACTCAATAGATGCATCCGTTTTAGAACCTGGACTTGGATTATCTACTCAAACATTGATCAGTCAAGATAGTTTCATGAGATCTTTGGAACTTGTGTAGTTTAAAAGAAGAGTTTTCCTACAGAGCAGATTCTTTTTCTAATTATTCCTTTTGAAAAGTATTTCTAGCTAGAATTTGTACAGTCTAACAATTTGGTTGACCTATATTATCCCTATAGGACCTTTTCCTTCCAGGTGGAGAATAGTGTAGGATTTGTCCTTAATTAAGCTGAGCTATTAGTACTTATTTTATGGCTTCTCACAGTAGATTCATTTAAATCTTCTTACATTTAGTTAAACTATTGACTTCAAAAATTGCTGGAGAGTACCATAAAGGGAGCTAGAAGAAAATAAAAAATCAGTGAGGGCTCATTCCACCAACAACAAATAGACCTTGAGTAATACTGTCATCATTTTCCTAAGCCAGACAGAGTCACTTGTGCCTTATCAACGCCAACTGCTTATCTGCATGACCAGTGATCCTAGCTAGTTTTTAGCTTTTAAATTTTTTTTTCCCCTTGTCTCAAATGTCCCTGGTCATTCTTTTCTCCTTCTAAGAACTGGCTAGGCTATAGTTCAGCAAGCTATTCACCTGTGGAGTTCAGGACTCTTTTGCTCTCTTGTTCCCTGACTCAGGACCTTATCCTATATTTTCTGGGACAGGAGAAGAAACTAAAACAATGCTTTTACAAAGATAAACAGAATTTTCATCTGGTCTTCTGGTTAACTCAATTGTTTTTCTATTCTCTGTTTCATTTAATTCTGCTCTAATTCTTATTATTTCCTTTCTTCTGGCACCTGAGGGCTTCTTTTGCTGCTCTGTGTCTACTTGTTCCAGTTGTAGGGTTAATGTTTTGATTATGGCCCTTTCTTCTTTTTGGATGTGTGCATTTATTGATATAAACTGACCTCTGAGCACTGCTTTTCCTGTGTCCCAAAGGTTCTGGTAGGATGTATTTTCATTCTCGTTTGATTCTATGAATTTCTTTATTCCATCCTTAATTTCTTCCATAACCCAGTAGTTTTTGAGGAAGGTGTTGTTCAGTTTCCATGTGTTTGATTTTTTTCCTTGCTTTTTCTGTTGCTGATTTCTACTTTTATGGCTTTATGGTCAGAAAAGATGCACTGTAATATTTCGATGCTTTGGATTTTGTTAAGGCTTGCTTTATGGCCTAATATGTGGTCTATTCTGGAGAACGTTCCATGTGCATTGGAAAAGAAAGTATACTTGGCTGCTGCTGGGTGAAGTGTTCAGTATATGTCTGTAAGATCAAGTTGGTTGACTGTAGCATTTAGCTCTTCCATGCCGTTGTTGAGCTTCTTTCTGGCTGTTCTGTCCTTCACCGAAAGTGGTGTGCTGAAGTCTCCTACTACTATTGTGGAGCTGTCTATCTCTCTTTTCAGTGCTGTTAGACTTTGTTTTACGTATTTTGGAGCCCTGTCGTTGGGTGCATAAATATTTATTATAGTTATGTCCTCCTGGTGTACTGACCCCTTAATCATCATATAGTGTCTTTCCTTATCCTTTGTGGTGGATTTTATTTAAAGTCTATTTTGTCAGAGATTAATATTGCTACTCCTGCTCTTTTTTGAGTGTTGTTTGCTTGATATATTTTTTCCATCCTTTGAGTTTTAGTTTATGTCTTTAAGTCTAAGGTGTGTCTCTTATAGGCAGCGTATAGATGGATCGTGTTTTTTTATCCAATCTGCCAGTGTCTGTCTCTTTATTGGTGCATTTAGTCTGTTTACATTCAGTGTAATTATTGGTAGGCATGAGTTTAGTGCTGTCATTTTGATGTCTTTTTTTGTGTGTTGTTCACAGTTGCTTTGTTCCACTTTAATTCTCGTTTTACATCTGGTCTTGATTTTATTTGCTCAGCTTGTTTCCCAACTTGGCATGTAATAGCCAGAGCCAACAAGATATAGAAACCTCTGAGACCTTGCAAAATTCCTCTAGAGTTGAAATCGCATAAATATCACTTCAACAGGCTAGAGGTACTGGGATGCTTATGGCCTCTTAGATTTATGTGCTCACCAAGGTATAGCTGGTTTTACTCCTTTGGGATATTTGCAATTACAAAGTCCTTTTCCATTCCAAGATCACACAATATTCCTAATGACAAAGTATTAAAAAATATTATCAGATTCCATGAGGAAAAAGGAAGATATTACATCAGGAAGATAAATAAAAGCCCTTTTTATAGTCACACCTATGAAAATAATAATCAATGCCCCAAGCTAGTATGTCATCGTGTAGATTCCATTTTACTTTGTTTTAAACAAGTATATAGAATTTTTAAAGCTAATGTATGGAATTAGACAAGTATACAATTTTTTTTACATTAAGGGGTTTCCAAAATAGGTTTTGATTTCAAACGTAATAGAAACAGAAAGTGCTTCTAGAAGACAAGGACAAGTCAACAACAGAAATGGGCTAAATGAGCTGAGAGACAATAATAATCAGCATCTTTAGATCAGAAAGTTGTTACTTAATAGGAAAATGAATAAGAAAATTTATTTCAAACAATACCTTTACCTAAAAACCCAAGGCCTATTCCAGTCAGCAGTAAGCAGACGGCAGTATATTATATAACTTAGTGAACAATGACTACAAGAATATGTTATATTCAAGGTACACAGATTTCACAATCAATTTATTTCATCATAGTATTTTGTAAATCATTTCATATTCTTCAGTGATCTCTCACCTAGAGATTTTATGAAATAGAAGAGATTAAAGCCAGGAAGTTAAAGAGTAGAAAAAACATCAACCTGAGACATCCAGGTCACACACTGCCTACTCTTGGCCTAGTAATATGGAAAATTAGTCCCAAATAATAGTCCTAACTTCTTAACTGAAAACTTGTAATGAGAGATTTGCTTAATTTCTCAGTGGCTATTTCAAGTTGGAATACTGAAGGATTCTACAGGGAAAATACTGAACAACTCAGGAAGCATCAAAAGAAGATGGAAGGATTACATACAGTGACCATACCAAAAAAGAATTGGTCGATGTTCAGCCATTTCAGGAGGTAGCATAGGATCAAGAACTGATGGTATTGAAGGAAGAAGTCCAAGCTGTACTGAAAACATTGGCAAAAAACAAGGCTCCAGGAATTGACAGAATACCAATTGAGATGGTTCAACAAATGGATGCAGCGCTGGATCTAAGGTGATCCAATAGAACGTGGAAATTATCAAATAATATCATTAACATCACATACAAGTAAAATTTGGCTGAAGATAATTCAAAAGCTGTTGCAGCAGTACGTCAACGGGAATCTGCCAGAAATTCAAGCTGGATTCTGAAGAGGACGTGGAAAGAGGGGTATCATTGCTGTTGTCAGATGGAACTTTGCTGAAAGAAGAGAACACCAGAAAGATGTTTACTTGTGTTTTATTGACTATGCAAAGGAATTTGACTGTGTGGATCATAACAAATTATGGATAACTTTGCAAAGAATGGGAATTCCAGAACACTTAATTGTGCTCATGCGGAACCTGTACATAGACCAAGAGGCAGTCATTCAAACAGAACAAGGGGATACTGTGTGGTTTCAAGTCAGGAAAGGTATGTGTCAGGGTTGCATCCTTTCACCATACTTATTCAATCTCTATGCTGAGCAAATAATGTGGGAAGCCGGACTATACGAAGAACATGGCATCAGGATTGGCAGAAGATTCGTTAACAACCTGAGATATGCACATAACACAGCCTTGCTTGCTGAAAGTGAAGGACTTGAAGCAATTACTGATGACAATCAAAGACTACAGCATTCCATACAGATTACACCTCAACATAAAGAAAACAAAAATCTTCACAACTGGGCCAGTAAGCAACATCATGATAAACTGAGAAAATACTGAAGCTGTCAAGGATTTCATTTTACTTGGATCCACAATCAACACCCACGGAAGCAGCAGCTAAGAAATCAAATGATGTATTGCTTTGGGCAAGTCTACTGCAAAAGGCCTCTTTAAAGTGTTAAAAAGCAAAGATGTCACTTTGAGGACTAAGGACACCTGACCCGAGCTATGATATTTTCATTCACCTCATATGCATGCAAAAGCTGGACAATGAATAAGGAAGACCGAAGAAGAACTGATGCCTTTGAATTATGGTGCTGGTGAAGAATATTGAATATACCATGGACTGCCAGAAGAACAAACAAGTCTGTCTTGAAAGAAGTACAGTCAGAATGTTCCTTGGAAGCAAGGATGGTGAGACTTCATCTCATGTGCTTTGGACACGTTACCAGGGGGACCCGTCCCTGCAGAAGAACATCATGCTTGGTAAAGCAGAAGGTGAGCAAAAAAAGAGGAAGATCCTCAACGAGATGGATTGACACAGTGGCTGCAACAATGGGCTCAAGCATAAAAACAGTTGTGAGGATGGAGCAAGACTGGGCAATGTTTCATTCTGTTGTACATAGGGTCGCTATGAGTCGGAATCGACTCGATGGCAACTAACAACAACAACATTTCTTGAAAAATATATCAGTAAGAATGAGAAACTTAACGAGGGGGCACTTTTTTTATTTTTTATTTTATTAGGAGTTCTAAGTTCAATGTTTCAATGGACAACTCTGAAATGGGGGCCAATGAGGTGGATATAGAAATAAATCATAAAGAAAGTACAGAATCCAATGAGCTTGTAACATGAAGCAGGAAGATTAGCTGGGATCCAGGTTGGGAGTTGAGGGTTGGGGAGGAGTTGCTAAATTCCATCTACCCGAATCAAAAAGTTAAGATTGGCATGGATGAAATTTGAAAGATGACTGGAATGTATGATGCCCTGAGTCGAGTAATTTGCTAATGAATTACAGTTTAAAGATGTGAACTTGAAAGCCTACCACTGAGAAAGGCCTGAGCACTGAGAAGACCCAGGCCTTCCTTTAATACCATTAACAAATGTCAGCACCATCTGCAGTTTAATGGACACAAGTGCCTATGTTCTGGCTGCCCTTCTTGGCCCCTTGTCTGGAATTCCTCTCAGGTGTGGTACAAGCCTGAGATGCTCACTCAGCTCCCATCAGTTGTATAAGTGAGTTTACAATCCTAGGAAGATAAGCTATAAGCATATAGGTGATGAAGAAATAAGTTTTGATATAAACTGTAGTAATAGTTTTTGTATAATTCTGGTGTAAAAGTTGCATAATCATTGTGCTTCTTTTTATATGCTTTATTCAGTTTTCAGTGGTTTGAGACATTTCAGAGAATCTGACTGTTAGAAAATTTAACATATGAGTTGAATTGTAATAGTTAGGAAGATTTAACTAAGTATGCAATCAAAGTTTAAATGCTGAAGAGGTCTGATTTTCTAAATCCGTAACTTTTAACATATAAAATGCTTTTAAATTTGATTCTATTAAATGTATGTTTTGACTTACTTGATTTATAAGAGTTGCCTAAATCTCTAGTAAGATTTGTTAGATTTGTAAGGCTCCTTCTTAGGTGCTTGCAAAAATATTAACTTTCCTATATGAACTGTACAATAGGGTAAGTTCTTCTCTTCAGAATACTGGCTAATGAATACAGAAGGAATAACAGACTTAGAATATTACCATTCTGCACACTCTAATGAAATAATGATTTTGGGTAATGATTATTAGCTGCTAAAATCATCAGGGTAAAAGCTGATGAGATATATTAAAATACATGGATCCAGCTGACAAAACCTGAAGCCACTGATTATTCTTAACATCACACAAAGAGAACAACCAGACATTGTCTCCGGATGGAAGTACAGTCCCTAGGGGGCGCAAACCATTTGTGCTTGACTACTACCTAAAGGTTGGCAGTTCAGACCTACCCAGCAGCTCCACAGAAGGAAGGCCTGCAATTCACTTCTGTAAAGATTACAGCCAAGAAAATCCTATGGAACAGTTCTATTCTGTAACCCATGCAGTCAGAGTCAGAATTGACTCCATGGCAATGGGTCTGTTTTTTTTGTTTGGATGGAAATAAACACAACACTATCTATAAGGTAGTCTTGCCAAAATTAAATCTGAATGTGATCAATTCTCTAGATTAAGGTTGCCAAATTTAGCAAGTAAAAGTAACAAGGTACCCAAATATTGCATGGGGCATACTTATTGTTTTAGTCTGGGTTCTCTAGAGAAGTAAAACCAGTAAAGTGTATAAATATATATATATAGAGAGAGATTTACATCAAGGAAACAGCTCACGCAATTGTAGAGGTTAGAACGTCCCAAGTCTGTGGATCAGGGTAGAGGCCTCTCCCAAGTCACACAGCTGCAGAAGCTGGCAAGCCCAAGATTGGCAGGTTGGAGAGCAGGGCTCCCGCTCACAGGCTGTGCAGATCGGCGAATCGCAGGGTCAGCAGATAAGCTGACAGCTCAAGTCCCAAGAACGGGAGATGAGACGATAGGAAGCAGCCACAGGATCCAGAGAGAGCAAAAAGCCAGAACGTCTGCTTATATTCAGATGTGGGCCACACCTCTAAGGAGACTCCCTTTCATCTGATTGGCTACTCACAGTATATTCAATCATGGGAGTGATTACATTAAAACACTGAGAATCATGGCCCAGCCAAGCTGACACACAATCTTAACCATCACAGTTATACTAAAATAATATTTGTTGTTTATCTGAATTGAAAATCTAACTGGGTGTCCTATACATGATCTGGCAACCCTACTCTAGATCTAACTCTCCGTTCGTAGGAAATACGTAAGGACACAACCAGCAAAATCCAGAATAAGGTAAACTCTATAGGAAAACTGCTCTTCAACAAATAAACTGCAAGAAAACAATATTGAAAAAAAATGATTTGTTCTTTGGCAGATATTAAATCCTAAGAATAAAAAAGGAAGAAATTTATAGATCCTTTAGATTATTAAAAGAGATCTGGAAGACAGAGCATTAAATTTAATGTGTGGACCTTGTTTGGATCCTGATTTGAATAAATGTTTGTGACATAATTTAGGAAATCTGAATACTGACTGATGAGCCTGAACTCAACACTCTGAAAACATGTAAGTGGGCCCTGGGCCACAGACAGAGAAAACTCCAGGAGAAACTCTCTAGTACAGGCTTGAGGGGCTGAAAAGCAACTCCCCACACTCAGAGAGAGAGTGGAAACCTCCTCCCCACCCTAGATTTTTTTCTCTACCCCCATTCTCTTTTGCTCCAGCCCCAAAGCAATTCTGTGGTGGCTGGCCATGGTGGCCCCGCAACAGAAGCCCACAGGAGGCAAAATTGTGAGGGAGGGGATCTTCTTTTCAGTTCAGTAGAACTGTGGTTTGTGGAATCCATCCCCATTGTTTTTTTCCTTTAGTCCACCTGCTGCTTGGTCCTGGACACAAGCATAGTCACAGAAGTAAATATCATTTCATCCTCATTCAGAGTATCAAAACTCTAGGGAACCAGAAAATACCAAGGAGATTTTAGAGAGGAGGGAACTCTGGAAAGCAACCCCATAAAGTTGTTTATGAACTCCTGGGCTCACCTCCAAGGTGCATATGCAGGTACGTGATCTTACTCAGTATACTAGAAACTCTGAGAACCAACAAATGGACCACTGCCAGGTCCCAGACAGGTCCAAATAGTGTCACAAAGGCTTTGAAAATTAAACCAACATTGGAACCACAGCCCACAAAAGGTAGGTTGGAATTTGCAACCTGAACCTAACCAGGTCGGCTGCTTGCTAAAACCCAAAATATCAATATTCTCCACAAAATTTAAACAAGACCCAGAGTCTCATAACATAATATTCAAAACATCCAGGATACAATCCAAAATTATTCAACATATGAAAACCAGGAAAATCTCAACAAACATGGGACAAGATAATCAACAGATGTCCACGCTGAGATGACACAAATGGAACTATCTGACAAAAATGATGAAGCAGCAATTTAAAATGCTCCCTCAAGCAATCACAAACACTTTTGAAACCAATGGAAAAACAGAAAGTTTCAGCAGAGAAAAAGAAGATACAAAGAAAAACCAAATGAAAATTTTAGAACTGAAAAATGTAATAACTGAAATTTTAAAACTCACTGGATAGGTCCATAGTAGAAATGGACACATCAGAGGAAAGCGTCAGTGACCTTAAATATAGATCAATAGAAATTATTAAATCTGAACAACGGAAACAAAAAAGACACAAAGAAAATAAACAGAGCCACAAGGATCTGTGGGATAGTAAGATGCACTTTGTTATTTTAAATGGACCCTATAGAAAATTCCTTCCATCTGTTATAAGTAGAAAATTTTTTATGAATAATTTCCTTAAAGAATGCAAATTTTCTTGAAAGTTTTTATGCAGAAACTCTATTTGGAAACAGACAGAGGTTTAGTCTCTTATCTATATGTGCCCTGGAACACATCTTTTGTATTGGACAAATTTCCTCTCCATTCCATTAGGAGTTAGCAAAGCATTCTGGATTCAGGTGAAGAGTATGATAGGAAGATAAACACAGCAGAACACTAGAACTGGATCATTAATGCTATAGACCTAGGCAGACATTTTCAGCATTATCTCTCTGCACATAAAATAATGTTTACAATGGACCAGAATCACTCACAAATTAATGCTGATTCATTCCACAGTTTACACTTGCTCTTTGCCAAACCATCTGTTGAACAAAAACTACTGTATCAATAAATGGGCACTGTGAGGGCTAATATTACCCTCATGGAATGGTTCTTTCTTCAGCCTAAGTGCTTAGCATAACCATTTAAGAAGAAAGGAAAATGGTTAAAAATAGATGGGAAAATTCACCTCAATGTCAATTCAAGAATTGAAAAAGAATATTGATATTCATGTCAGAAAAGTAACTACTTTAATTGATCACTAATTTAGGCTGCTGACTTCTCCTTCATAAAGTCTTTTGACATCTGGTGGGGTTTTTTTTTTTTTTTTTAAAATTCCTATTGCTACTGCCCTAGTTGAAGCCACAATCACTTCCTATTGAAAATAATGGTCTCAGAACTGGTCTCCCTGCCTTGTCTCTTCCTTCTTCAAACCTTGATGCCTACAGTTGCCAGATCATATGACTGATCTCAGAAACTTTCCATGGCCCCCTGTAGACAGAAGAATAAAGTCCAAATAACTGAACCTGATAATCAAGAGCTTCCACAATCTGGCCTTGGAAGAAGTACAGCCAGAAACCTCCTTTGAAGTGAGGATGGTGAGACTGCGTCTCATTTACTTTGGGCATGTTACCAGGAGGGACCAATCCCTGGAGGACATCATGCTTCGTAAAGTAGAGGGACGGCAAAAAAGAGGAAGACCGTCAACGAGATTAAATGACACACTGGCTACAACAATGGGCCCAAATATATCTACTATTGTGAGGATGGGACAGGACCGAGCAATGTTTCATTTTGTTATACATGGAGTTGCTACTTATGGCAATTAACAACAATCTGGCCTACCTTGGAAAGCTCCACTGACATTACTTTCCTGGCTGTCCTCGAAGTATATACCGCATTCTCCTGCCTCGTGCTTCTTTGTGAAAGTTATCTGTCCTAAGTGTGCTCCCCTCTCTGCCCATTTTATAAAAAATGTACCTGTCACCACAAGACCCAGCAATCCCAATTCTAGGTATATAACCAGAAGAAGTGAAGGCAGGAACGCAAACAGAAACTTGCGTTCATTATAGCACATTTCACAATAGCCAAAAGGTGAAAACAATGGAAATGTCTATCAATAGAGAAAAGGATAAACAAAAATGTGATATATACTATACATACAATTACTCAGCCATAAAGAGAAATGAAGTCCTGACGCATGCCACAATGTGCACGAATCTTGAAAGCATTATGCTGAGTGAAACAAGTTGTCGCAAAGGGACAATACTGTATGATCTCACTTGTATGAAATAAACAAATATATAGAAACCAAAGATTATTAATGGTTATCAGGGGTGGGAGGGAAAGGAAAAGGGGGAGTTTTTGCTTAGAGGGCATTGAGTTTATGTTAATGGTGGTGGAATGACTGGGAAAGGATAGCAAGAATAGCTAAACAACATGAAGAATGTAATCAATGCCACTGAATTCTACATGTAGAACTACTGAATTGGTGAATGTTTTACATATAGTTTTACCACACACACACAAAAAAAAGCTGAAAAAAACTGTGCCTCTCCTGGAAAAAGTCTGGAAGGATATATGCTAAATTATTTATATATTGTGGACAAAGGACAAACAAAATCCTTCCCTTCTGCATGAGAACGTGACCCTCTGTTAACTTTCTAGCTGTGCTCCCTGGAAAACCTGGTAAAGATGTGTCTACTGTGTTATTGTGCAACATTGCTCATGGTAAAAATGCCTGTGCTTGATAAACTGCATCTAAACTGACAGAGCTGTAAATACTTGGTGGGCGCAGTGTTTTCAGGTATCTCTTAGTGACTCCTGTTAACTGGGAAGGTCCTTGGGGACCCTGGGAGTTCTGCCTGTGGGGTTGTTACCAGAGATATTGGGGTTCCCACAGGGCATGAGATTTCTAAGCCAGGGCCGATCCAGCCCCAGCACCATGTAAGTCTTGTTCTTTCACATTCGAACAGTCAGCAGTTACCCATGGGAGGTGGTAGGAGAAAATAGCTCCTGGAAAGCTGTATGGGCTACTGCATAGACTGCTTGAGGACTACACACATTAAAGAGCAGTGCCTGACGCTGCCCTGTGGCAAGTTCTGTTCCTCTTACATTATTCTAACGAGTCTGATGCCGAGTGTGGCCTATGGTGGCCTGTGAGTCTAAATGTTTAGATGAACCTAAAAGGACCTCCTGATCAACATCAGACAAGGCCACTATATAACTGTGATGGTTCAAGACAAGAACAAAACCAGTGTGTAATCATGTCTGAAAACAAGACAAATCCTGAACATCATCTAATCCACAAAATATCAACCATCTGACTCTCCAGCTAATATGAGTGATTCTTTACCGATCACAGCTGTAGCCTCACTTTAGTCTCCCTCCCTATAGTTAAGGTTGATTAAGATGCCCAATCATAAGCTTAGAGGGCACTGAGTTTCTGTTGATGGTGGTGGAATTGGGAATTTGGAAAAGGACAGTGGTAATGGTAGGACAACATGATGAATGTAATCAATATCACTGAATTGAACATGTAAAAACTGTAAAACTGATAAAAGTTTTGTTATATGTATTTTTACCACAATAAAAAATTTCTTCAATGGAAAAAAAAAAGATACCCAATCATAGAATCATCCTTGCTTCCAACGGCAACATAACATCCAGTCCAGCACAAGCCTCCACTTCCATGATCCCACTCAAAATCACTTAACTGGTACCAGTGTTGCTGTTGTTAGGTGCCGTCTAGTCAGTTCCGACTCATAAAGACACTATGTACAACAGAACGAAACACAGCCTGGTCCTGCACCATCCCCACAATTGTTGCTATGTGTCTTAGTCATCTAGTACTGCTATAACAGAAGTACCACAAGTGGATGGTTTTAACGAAGAGAAGTTTACTTCTTCATGGTCAAAGCAGGCTAAAAGTCCAAATTCAGGGTGTCAGCTCCAGGGGAAGGGTTTTTCTCTCTGTCGGCCTTCTTCTCTTCGGTGTTGCCCCAGACTAGGAGCTTTTCTGCACAGGGACCCCAGTCCAAAGGACGTGTTCTGCTCCCAGCACTGCTTTCTTGATGATATGAGGTCCCCGACTCTCTGCTTGCTTCCCTTTCCTTTTATCTCTTGAGAGATAAAAGGTGGTGCAGGCCACATCCCAGGGAAACTCCCTTTACATTGGATGTGGCCTGGGTAAATGTGGTGTTACATTCCCACCCTAATCCTCTTTAACATAAAATTACAATCACAAAATGGAGGCCAACCACACAATTCTGGGAATCATGGCCCAGCCAAATTGATACACACATTTTTGGGGGGACTTAATTCAAATCATGACACTATGCTTGAGCCTATCATTGCAGCCATTGTGTCAATCCATCTCTTTGAGGGTCTTCCTCTCTTTTGCTGAACCTCTACTTTACCAAGCATGATATCCTTCTGCAGGGACTGGTCCCTCCTGATAACGTGTCCAAAGTACATGAGACAAAGTCTCGCTATCCTCGCTTCCAAAGAGCATTCTGACTGTACTTCTTCCAAGATAGACTTGTTTGTTTTTCTGGCAGTCCATGTTATATTCAATATTCTTCACCAAGATTATAATTCAAAGCATCAATTCTTCAGTCTTCCTTATTCACTGTCCAGCTTTCACATGCATATGAGGCGACTGAAAATATCACGGCTTGAGTCGGGTGCACCTTAGTCCTCAAAGTGACATCTTTGCTTTTTAACACTTTAAAGAGGCCTTTTGCAGCAGACTTGCCCAAAGCCATATGTCGTTTGATTTCTTGACTGCTGCTTCCATGGGTGTTGATTGTGGATCTAAGTAACACGAATTAAGCACAATTAATCACAATTAATTAAGCACAATTAACCCCTAACAACTTCAATATTTTCTTCATTTATCATGATGTTGCTTACTGGTCCAGTTGTGAGGATTTTTGTTTTATGTTGAGGTGCAATCCATACTGAAGACTATAGTCTTTGATCTTCATCAGTAAGTGCTCCAAGTCCTCTTTGCTTTTAGCAAGCAAGGTTGTGTCATTCGCATATCACATGTTGTTAACAAATCTTCCTCCAATCCTAATGCCAAGTTCTTTTTTATATAGTCCAGTTCTCAGATTACTCGCTCAGCATACAGACTGAATAAATATGGTGAAAGGATACAACCTTGATACACACCTTCCCTGATTTTAAACCAGGCAGTACCCCCTTGTTCTGTTTGAATGACTGCCTCTTGGTCTATGTACAGGTTTCTCATGAGCACAATTAAGTGTTCTGGAATTCCCATTCTTCACAATGTTATCCATAATTTGTTATGATCCACACAGTCAAATGCCTTTGCATAGTCAATAAAACACAGGTAAACATCTTTCTGGTATTCTCTCTCTCCTTTCAGCCAAGATCCAGCTGACATCGGCAATATATCCCTCTTTCCACATTCTCTTCTGAATGCAGCTTGAATTTCTGGGAGATCCCTGTTGATATACTGCTGCAACAGCTTTTGAATTATCTTCAGCAAAATTTTACTTGTATGTGATATTAATGATATTGTTTGATAATTTTTGCATTCTATTGGATCACCTTTCTTTGGAATGAGCACAGATACAGAACTCTTCCAGTCAGTTGGCCAGGTAGCTGTCTTCCAAATTTCTTGGCATAGATGAGTGAGCATCTCCAGCACTGCGTCTGTTTGTTGAAACATCTCAGTTGGTTTTCTGTCAATTCATGGAGACTTGTTTTTCGCCAATGCTATCAGTGCAGCTTGGACTTCTTCCTTAAATACCATCCGTTCTTGATCATATGCTACCTCCTGAAATGGATGAACATCGACCAATTCTTTTTGGTACTATGACTCTGTGTAATCCTTCCATCTTCTTTTGATGCTTCCTGAGTTGTTCAATATTTTCCCCATAGAATCCTTCACTATTGCAACTCGAGGCCTGAATTTTTTTTTTAGTTCTTTCAGCTTCAGAAATGCTGAGCGTGTTCTTCCCTTTTGGTTTTCTAATTCAGGGTCTTTGCACATTTCATTCAATACCTTAACTTCTTGAGCCACCCTTTGAAATCTTCTGTTTAGCTCTTTTACTTCAACATTTCTTCCATTTGCTTTAGCTGCTCTACATTCAAGAGCAAGTTTCAAAGTCTCTTCTGACATTCATTTTGATCTTTTCTTTCTTTCCTGTCTTTTTAATGACCTCTTGCTTTCTTCACGTATGATGTCCTTGATGTCATCCCACAATCCATCTGGGCTTCGATCATTAACGTTCATTCAATGCGTTAAATCGACTCTTGAGATGGTCTCTAAATTCAGGTGGGATATACTCAAGGTCATGTTTTGGCTCTTGTGGACTCGTTTTAATTTTCTTCAGTTTCAGCTTGAACTTGCATATGAACAATTGATGGTCTGTTCCGCAGTTGGCCCCAGGCTTGTTCTGACTGATGATATGAAGCTTCTCCATCGTCTCTTTCCACAGAAGCAGCCAATTTGATTCCCATGTATTTCATCTGGCAAGGTCCATGTGTATAGTCACCATTAATGTTGTTGTAAAAAGGTAATTTCCAATGAATAAGTCGTTGGTCTTGTAACAGTCTATCATGTGATATCCAGTGTCGTTTCTATCACCAAAGCTATATTTTCCAACTACTAATCCTTCTTGTTTCCAATCTTCCAATTCCAATCACCAGAAATTATCAACACATCTTGACGGAATGTTTGATCAATTTCAGACTGCAGAAGTTGGTAAAAATCCTCAATGTCTTCATCTTTGGCATTAGTGGTTAGTGTGTAAATTTGAATAGTAGCCCTATTAACTGGTGTTCCTTATAGGCGCATGAATATTGTTCTATCACTGACAGCTTTTTGTTCTTTTTGAGAATGAATGCAGTTCTGTTCCTCTTCAATTTGTCATTGCTGGCATAGCAGACCATATGATTGTCCAGTTCAAAATGGCCTATATCAGTCCATTTCAGCTCACTAATGCCTAGGACATCAATCTTTGTGTCTTTCATTTTTGACTACTTCCAATTTTCCTAGATTCATACTTTGTACATTCCACGGTTTGATTATTAACGGATATTTGCAGCTGTTTCTTCTCAGTTTGATTGTGTCGTGCCACATTAGCAAATGAAGGTCCTGAAAGCTTTACTTCATCCGTGTCATTAAGGTCGACTGTACTTTGTGGAGGCAGCTCTTCTCCAGTCGTATTTTGAGTGCTTTCCAACCTGAGGGACTCATCTTGAGACACTGTATGAGACAATGTTCTGCTGCTATTCATAAGGTTTTCACTGGTCAGTTTTGTCAGAAATAGATCACCAGGTCCTTCTTCCTAGTCTGTCTTAGTCTGGAAGCTCTGCTGAAACCTGTCCACCATGGATGACGCTGCTGGTGTTTGAAATACCAGTGGCATAGCTTCCAGCATCACAACATGCAAGCCACAACAGTAGAACTCCTGTAATAAGGTCCTTATAGCATCTCTTTGTGAGATGCCCCATGGCTCCTTGGTGTGAATTCTGTCTATGAAATAAACCCAATTTTGTTATCTACAAATGTGTTTCTGATTGGAGTGTATTGACAGGGGTTTTCTTTAAAACTTTAAAAATAATGGATCCTGCCCCCTAATATTCATAGCTCAACCCTCATTAGTGATTTCTTCCCACAGAGGGCTTAGTGGTCATCTTCCCAACATTCATTTCCCATTTCTTTTCATAACAAGCATTAATTTCATTCATTCAGGTAACCTCCCCCACTCAGCTTACCTCTGTTAACTCTTGGCCTCCAGGGACCTTACAGAACTAGGTCTTGTGCACAAGGCCAGTGTAGACCTCCTCTCACTAGGTCCAGGGATCTTCTTTGTCTACCCTGCAGGGTATCTGAGTTGGTGGTCAAGCACTTGCGCAGGTGGAGGAGTGGGCCCAAGTGCTCACCTACACCCAGCTGCCCATAGGCATCAACAGCTGCTTGGTGGGAAGGAGCATCATCTCTTTAAGTACACCTTGTTCCAAAAGTCCCCAGTTATTTTTCCATAAATATAAATGTGTATATGTTCGTTTTTTTTTTGTTTTACAAAACTAGAATGCTAACATAAATACAACTGCTTTATCATGCCTTTCTTATTATTATGAGCAAATCACCACAAGGTTCTTGAATTAGAGCTGCTTGGAACTGACCTCAGATGATTTAAAACCTCACTCTTCACTTTTACTCTTTATAACTGACTTTTGAGAATAGTTTGGAAGAAGAGCCAAGTTTTCTTGAGTGGCATTATTATTTCAAGAATATCCACAATGCCTTAAACTCTTTAGGGAGGGTCTCTGAAAATATAATTCTAATTGTCACTACCTATTAACTAAGCAATTAACCTTAAAGTAATGACATACTGATTTCTTCAAACTGTACTGATACATAATATGGGAAATGTAAAACACCCCCGTAAAAATCACCTGCTAAAAATCTGCTAAATAGAGCTCTAAAAATGTAAGCACATATTCTTTGGGTGTGTGCTTTTTAGACCTATGTAAACATGTTACCCCAGGTACAGCCATCCCATTTAAGTGGAGGAACTGCAGTGGTTTGCATCCAATGATAGACTGTTGGGTTGGGAGGCCCTTGTTGAATGCTGCCTCCATTACACATAATTCTTTCCCATCAAACAATGAGCAACCAGTCAAATCTTCCTCTTTTTTATATCTAAAAAAAAAGTTTTTTGTTTTATTTTGGCAAAGAAGCTTTGCAATATTTAACTAGTGTTTTAATTAAAAAAGTCAAAGCAACATGTTTTTAAAAAATTCAAACAGTACAAAAAAATCAAAAATAAAAATCAAAACTTCTTTCCCACCTCATCTCCCCATGCCTACTCTCCAGAGAAAATTCCCATTAACAGTATATCCTTACAGAAACTTTCTATGCATTTATAAGTGCGTATGTATATTTAAAAAAAAAAAAAAGAAACAGAAATAGGACCACACTGTAGTGCTTTTCTTAACAACATACATATGGCAGCACATATAATCTGCTTCCACGTTTTTCCAAAGGTAGTGTAGTATTCCTTTGTATGAACTTACCGTGACTTATCTCATCAGTCCCCTACTGGTGAACATTTATTTAGGTTGCTTCCATTTTTTTTCACTATAATAAACAATGCTAAAGTAAATCTCATATTTTATGCATTTATATAAGTGCATCTGTGGAATAAATTCCTACAAATGAAATTGAGTCAAAGGGTTGGGTATTTGACAATTTGTTTTATCTGACTTTTTAAAGTTTGCCAATCTGATAGGTGGAAAATGGTATTTCCCGTGTATATGCGTGTGCTTTTAACTGGGACACAATCATTTTAAGGTTGTTGCCATTCCTGAAAATGGTGACCCCATTAAATAAAAGGATAGTAACAGGTATTAATGTTATTTCAAAAGTGTATCTTTATTTCTAGGAATGATTATTGGGCTTTGCAACCTAGATTAGAGAGATTACTTGCATACTGAATAGCACTTCCATGTTACTTTCTGACTACTCTTTGATTTTAAAATGTCAAGTTAAGAGCGGTACAAACAGTAAAGTGCTTAGCTGCTAACTGAAAGGTTAGTGGTTTGAGTCCATTCAGAGGTGCCCCAGCAGAAAGGTCTGGTTATCTACTTCTAAAAAATCAGCCACTGAAAACCCTATGGGGCACGGTTCTACTCTGACACAAATAGGGTCAATATAAATTGGAATTAACTTGACAGCAACTGGCAGTTACTGGTTTATGCAGACAATATAAGAAGTAATTATAATTTTGATTAAATTATTTAGAAATTCCATTAAATGTCATTTTAAAACTTGATAATGATGACAGCAATTCATAAGGGCCACCATATATATCTCTGTATATGTGAAACAGGCATTCTCAAGAACAGGCTAGAGATATGAGTACAGTAAAACTGCAACTTTTTCCTTACCTTTTATGAACAGCTTTGGAAGAAAGTTATTACTGCCACTAACAGAAATTTTTTGGAGCTCTGGTGGCTCAGTTGTTAAGTGATATGGCTGCTTACCAAAAGGCTGGCAGTTCAAATCTACCAGCTGCCCCTTGGAAACACTATGGGGCAGTTCTACTCTGTCCTATAGGGTCACTATAGCTCAGAATCAGCTTGATAGCAACGGCTTTGGTTTGGTTTTATGGGAAATTTTAAACCCCTTCCTGAAATTGTTACATAAACCTTTTATTTTTGAACAGTTTTAGATTTACAGAAAAACTGCGAAGACAGTACAGAGAGTTGCCATATACCCTGCACCCATTTTTTAGTGAACCAATTTTAACTAAAGTTCTTACTTTATTTAGATTACCTTAGTCTTTAACCTATGTCTTTTTTCTATCCCAGGATCCCATTCAGGAAACCACATTACATTTAATCACGTCTCCTGAGGTTCCTCTTGATTCTAACAACTTCTCAGACTTGCCTTCTTTTTGACAGTCTTGAGGAGTACTGGTCAGGTATTTTGTAGAATATGCCTCAGTTGGGATTTGTCTGATGTTCTTCTCATTAGACTGGGTTCATGGGTTTTTGGGGAGGACAACCCCAGAGGTAAAATGCCCTTCTTTCTTATCACATAGTATCGAGAGTACATACTATCAACATGATTTATCACTGTTTATATTGACCTTGATCATCTGGCTGACTGAAACTCATTTGTGTATTTCCCATATTGACATAACAAGGACACAGGACATGATGCGCTGAGTCCTGATTGTCTCCGAAGTAAGTTTTGGTGAAGAGCTTGAGTATGGGGTGGCAGGAAGGCTGGGTACTTTCCAGGAGAAGAAGCTAGGACAGAAATAACTTTGAAGTAATATCTGAAATTGAAAAATACCCTATTGGGATAGGTACTATTACTCACACTTTGCAGAGAAGGAACCTGTGGTGCAGTGCCAAGGATGCCAGGCAAGCTGATGTTCAAACCTAAGTAGTCTGGCTGCAGCGTCAGGCTTTCAACCACTGTCTGCCTGCCTCAACAATGGAATATTTTGTCTTAATTTGTATTTTCCTGGCTACTAGTGAGGTTGAGCATCTTTCCTTAGGTTTGTTGGCAATTCAGATTTCTTTTTCAAAGAATAGTCTCTATTTATATCTTGCCCATTTTAAAACTGTTTTTCTTTTCTTAATGATTCATTGTTGTTTTCATTAGCTATTGTCAAGCCAGCCCGTCTTAGTCATCTAGTGCTGCTGTAACAGAAATACCACAGGTGGATGGCTTTAACAAAGAGAAGTTTATTCTCTCACAGTCTAGTAGGCTAGAAGTCCAAATTTAGAGTGCCAGCTCCAGGGGAATGCTTTCTCTGCTGGCTCTGGAGGCAGGTCCTTATCATTAATCTTCCCCTGGACTAGGAGCTTCTCAGTGCAGGAACCCTGGGTCCAAAGGATACGCTCTACTCCTGGCACTGCTTTCTTGGTGGTATGAGGTCCCCAGTCTCTCTGCTCACTTCTCTCTATCTCAAAAGAGTTTGGCTTAAGACACTATCTAATCTTGTAGATCCCATCAACATAACTGCCGCTAATCCATCTCATTAACATCATAGTGATAGGATTTACAACACATAGGGAAATCACATCAGATGACAAAATGGTAGACAATCATACAATACTGGGAATCATGACCCAGCCAAGTTGACAGATATTTTTAGGGGACACAGTTCAATCCATGACAGGCCCCAACTCATGGCGATCTCTTGCAAAATGGAATGAAATGCTGCCCAGTTCTGCACCATACCCATGATGGGTTGCAGATCAGATTTTTGTGCTCCATAGGGTTTTCACTGGCTAATTTTCAGAAGCAGATCACCAAGTAGATCTTCCTAGTCAGTTTTAGTCTAGAAGCTCTGCTGAAACCTGTTCAGCATTGTAGCAATACGCAAGCTTCCACTGACAGACGGGTGGTGGCTATGCATGAGGTGTGCTGGCCGAAAATCGAACCCAGGTCTCCCACATGGAAGGTGAGAATTCTACCAGTAAACCACCAATGTCCCCATCTGTAGATCTTCATATATTCTGGATAGAAATCCTTGGCTGATAGTTCAAATATTTTCTCCGGAGGTGTGGTTTGCCTTTTTTGCTTTGGTTATGTTTTCTTTTGTCACAAAAAGTTCATTTTAATGACAGCTTTCTTAAACTTGCCATTATTGTCAAGATATAGTATTGAACAGAAAGCAAAAAATTAAGAGGATCTGATTTGGTGTGTTTTCTGAAATGGACATAAATGTATATGCATCTGGAGGACACTGGAGAAACTGTTTATTACTACTTCTAGGGAAAGGGGATGGGGGAAGTAGGGAGTATTTTACTTTTTACTTTATTCTCTTTTGTAATACTGGGTGGTTTTTTTTGTGTGTGTGTGAACATACGCTGTGTAACAATTACACAATAAGGAAATAAAATACTGTCTTTTAAGAGGAAGGAAAACATTTATAAAGTAAAAATGTTGGTTATACCAGCAGTTTCTACAAAATAATAAGGTGTCAGGACCAATAAGTCAGCCACAGATAGGTCATCCTGGCGGAAAATAAATGAGTCATCTGAAAGGGCAAATATCAGATCATGACACCTGACTATATCTTCTAATATAATTCCCATGTTGTAACAAACTTCATGAATCAGAGAGAATGGACTTAAAAAATAATGCTTCTTGGTATTTTTCTGATTATAAGCATGCTTATTGTAGAAAACCTTAGAAGTACAGCAAAACCTGCAAAAGCTGGAAACTGTGAAAGGCAGAAACCTGTCAGAGAAGGAAAACTCAAATATTTTCCACTAAAATAAGCAATAGTAAAGTGGTAAGATTGCGCCCTGTCAAAGGCGGAAAACTTGCAAGAGCAGGGAAAACAAGGCAGTTCCGTTGAGTTCTGGCTGGCACAGGTTTCACTGTGTAAGAAGAAACTAAATACCACAACAATGCAGGGAAATATTCTGTGGTAATAAGAAATTAATAAAAAGAGAAATTATATAACCTCTTAGGGAGACCTTGCCCATGTGATCTATTGAATGAAAAATGGATTCTATAGTCTGAGAGCAGTATGATGGATCGCTTTTGTGTGGCCTTTCTAGCAATGGTCTCGTAGCTCTCACCCAGGTGATTGGGAAGGACTGTCCAGATAGGGTAACGGTAGCCCACCAAACGGATAGGTCAGTTTTCCTATCTCGCCAGGCTTGAAATGAGCAACTCCAGAGGTGTGAAAGAGAAGATCCCACACCACCAAGGAAGAACAGCCAGGAGCCAGCATGTCCTTTGGACCCAGGATCCCTGTGCTGAGAAGCTCCTGGAAGCAGGAGACTGAGAGAGAGAGAGCGAGCTGTAACCCTGAAGATGGTGAGAAGCGGTGGCAGGAGACTCCGCAGCAGAGACCCAGCAGCAGGAGACAGGGCAGTGGGCTTCCCGGCCCATAGGAGTGAGAAAGCTGAGTGCCTTTGTGCAGAGGCCAAGCACCAGGGAGAGGCATGCCCGCGAGCACGGCCGGAAAGAGGCTGTCCTGATGGAAGAACTATATCCTGAGTGTTCCTGAGCCTGAACTGTAACCTGTTACTTCCCTAATAAACCCGTAATTGTTGAGTATTGTCTGTGAGTCATATGTGGCCACTGCAATGAATTATCGAACCCAGCAGAGAAGTAGAGAGTGCCGTGGTAGGAACAGTTGGTGTCAGAATTGGTAGGGATGGTAGAGAGAGGAGGCATGTCTGACCTCCACCTCATAGGAATCAGCCTTGGGCTGTTGATCTTGATTCTCCTTCCCCTTGGTGAAGTTAGAAGAGGTCAGACACCTCCTGCAAGCAGTTTTTACACTGAACCACAGGGAGGTTATTATTAGTGGAAAACATACCAGTTTATAATTTCTAAACTTTGGTTCGAAGACCAACTCTTACAAAATGTATCATAATACTCTAAAATAAGAAATGATTCAAAAGAATATCTGTGAAAAAATTTCAAAGAGAAGTTTCTCCCCTTGTAACCTGGAGCAGAGTCGTGGTGGCTTCAAGTATCCAGAGCTGGCGAGCCTAGTGCACAGTATGTCTGTGTTTGTGGAGTGTGGGCTTCAAGGAAGACCCACTGCCTGGACTGTTATTCCCCGGGTCTACCTGTCTCGCTAGGCACGAATGTCATCAGATTCAGCGGGAGACTCTAGGCTTTCGGAGTCAGAGCTGGCAGACACGGTGTGCGGGAGAGGGCATCCCATGCCCAGAGTAGGGGATGAGCAGCACTGTTGGTGTAACTCAGCAGTAGGGACTCCGTCTGCTGGAATCATCTCGGGGTATAATTTAGGCATTACCCTTGACTAGGACTGCCAGATACAGCAAATAAAAATACAAGCTGCCCAGTTAAATCTGAGTTTCAAATAAACAAATAAGTATGCTCCAAATAAAATTTAAATTTAACTGGGCTTTCTGTACTTTATCTGCAACCCTATCCCTGGCTGCACAGCCTCCAAGTTTGATTTTACAGCCCTCCCAGAGGTTCTGTGAGTTACTTAATATCCCTTTCATAGATCTCCTTTCTGCTTAAAACAGCTCCAGTGGGGTCTGCTGTGTGCACTAAAACCCCTTATAGTGTGTTTCTATCAATCTGTGAAAACGAATGAAAGATCCAGAAGGGAGAACACAGTTCTTTGTGGAAGAGAAGAATAATGCAGTGTGTTTTATGCAAAGTGTCTGACTAGAGAATACAACTTAAGATGTCATTAGGAAACAAATCATTATATCTGTTTGCTTCATGCAATTATGTTAAGTGCTTGACCCCCAAAGGCTTTTGAGTTTGCAACCCCTGGAATAGTTCTACACCTTTATTTTATAGATGAGTAATTAGAGATTTAAGGAGCACTGGTGCCACAACAGAGCCCTGGTGGTGCTGCAATTAAGAGCATGGCTGCCGTTTGAATCTACCAGCTGCTCCTTGGAAACCCTATGGGGCAGTTCTACTCTGTCCTATAGGGTTGCGATGAGTCAGAATCGACTCAACGGCAACAAGTTTGGTTTTTGGTTTGCTGGCACAACGGTTACGAGCTTGCCTGCTAACCATAAGGTTGGTGGTTTGAACCCACCCAGCAACTCCATGGGAGAAAGAATCGGCAATCTGCTTCCATGAAGATTACAGCCTAGGAAACCCTATGGGGCAGTTCTATCACATGTGATTGTTATGAGTCAAAACCAACTCGACAGCACCTAATAACAACAATTAAGAGATTTACAGAGGTCCTGTGCCTTCTCTATAGACATACAGAAAAGCTGGAGAGAAAACAAAGATCTCCAGATTCTCAATGCTATTCTCACTACCCCAAATTCCTAATCCAGGAAACATTCATTATAATGAGCATGGGATCCCTATGTGGTAAAACAGTTAATGTGCTTGGCTGTTAACCAAAAGGTTGGAGGATTGAGTCCACCCAGAGGTGCCTCAGAAGAAAGCTTGGAGGTCTACTTCTGAAAAATCAGCCATTAAAAATCCTATGGAGCACAGTTCTACTCTGACACACATGGGGTCACCGTGAGTCAGAATCGACTTCACAACAACTGGTTTTTTCTTTATAATAAGCATGGTGCATACTAAACTGTAAGATGGTAAACATCAGGAATCATATCTAATTAACAAGTATATTGCCACAAAGGTTGGCACAGTGCCTAAAACCTACCAGTTACTTGTTAAATGGCTGATGGAAAAGTAGAATCTAGGCCTTTTTAAAAAGTCAGTTATTTAGATATATTGAGCAACATTACATTTTTGCAAGTCCAAAGTTGACCTTTGAACAAAAGGATATAATGAAAAAGGTAGAAGCAAAGGCGATTTCTTTCATAAGGATCCTTATAGTTCACCTAGTGCAGCCCACTATCCAATGCTAGCACTCCCTCTATAACATCCTTGACAGATGTTACCAAGAGGATTCTGCCAGTGAAGGGGAGCACACTACCTTGTTATTGGACAATCCTAATCTGAAGTCCCCCGCAATGTAATCCAGACACCCCTAATTCCTCTATCCTGCCAAAGTCATCTTTATCTTTCATATCTAATAAGGTAGGCATGGAATGACTCCCCCAGAATTTCCATGGATTTTGGGGAGCTGATACTTAGTCAGTCCAAACTGCTGTCTGCTTGCCACACTTGCCCACACCTCAGTGCCCACACTGTCTTCCCTCACTGGCCACTTCACCTCATCCTGAGTTCTAGCTTCTTCTGACATTCCCCCAAAACACCACTCACAGAAAGTCACCATTAATAATAGAGAGCAATTACGGGGTTATTAATAGTAGAGAGTAATTACAGCACAGAACAGGAAATAATTTCAAATTTAATATTAAATAGCACTGCTCCAAGATATTTATCAGCCATCCCCCACCTCAGCGAAGTCCTCACTCAGCATGTCCCTCATGGGACCAGGCCTCCCGCCAGGGTACACTCCCCACAGCCCTCCTCACATTGTCCCTTCTTACCATAGCTCCCCAGGGAAAGTAAAAATTCCTCTCATCTCTCATTAGACAGAAAATTTGAGCTTTATTTTTTGTATCCTCTCCTTCCCGACCACAACCAGAGCCAGTTCACCTGTCAGACCCAAAGATTTCATCAAGGTTATTTCCCTAAACAAATACCCTCAGTCATGTTATACCTGTACTATGTGAAAAGTCATTACAATCAGTTGTTCTAATTTTTTCTGCTACACTTCTACCGAGCTGAAATCTATTTCATTGTAACTTGTTTCTGTTAATCCTGTTTTTGACTTTAAAATATAGTTTTTTTATGTCTCCTCTAATATTTTTTCTTTACCAGGTCAAAATTTTCCAGTTCTTGCAATAATTCTTCACACTACAGTTTCCAAACTCTTCACCACCTTGCTTATCCTCTGAACACTTTTCCTCTAAAAATACCCTAGGATTGAACAGAATGATCCACAAGAGGGCTGATCGGGTGGCATAAATAGGACTATTACCTCTTTCCATCCAAACAATGGAGTCTGAGATTTCACTGACTTTTTTGGTCACAAATGTACATTGTTGGCCCTTGCTGAGCTTGCAGTTAATAAAAATCTCTCTTTTTCATATGAATTCCCTCATCCTGTAATTCTACAGTTAATAGTTTCTAACCAACTGCAGACTTCGTATTTGTCCTTCATAAAGCTTATCTTCTTAGTCTAGATCCATTACCATATTTTGTTTAGAACATTTTTAATCTTGATTTGATGAAATTATTCAACATATGAACTATCTATCTCGGCTCTGTTTCACCTATCCATCTGGTAAGAATACCTTTTCCTGGAGCCATCTGAGGTTGCTGCACGTTCTAGCTGTTAAGGTAACGCGACAGAAACAAGTCAGGCTAAACTATAGAACATGTGGGTTCTAATCCCAGCTTTGCTTTTTCTGTGACCTCGGCCAAGACACAATGTCTCTGAGTCTTAGTCTTGGCAACTTTAAAAATGAGCCTGTATTCTTGAGAGCGCCACAGTGAAGCTCAACGGCGAAAGTACACAAAGAGACACACACCAGTATGAGTGCAAGGTTTATGACTGCTTGGCTGAAGAGCACATACCTTGGAGAATAAGGCTTGAATAACAGCAAAGAAGATTATCCTGGATGCTGAAATCACATATCCTTTAAAGTAGTCTTGTCTGCACGGGTTTGCTCCCTATTTCAGCTTAATTCTTTTTTCTCCCTTCTTCAGCCTTTCTCATTAGCTTCTGGAATCCACATTGGTAGATTCCTGTGGACCATGTCACTGACCAGGCTCCTGGATTTGGTTTGACTGCACCAACCTTCCTTATTTACAGCTGTATTTGAACTATGTTTTCATTAAAAGGTACAATTTAAAACTAATGTTAAAAACTCAAGATTTTAGCAATAATGTGAGAGATGACATGTTCATATACAAGATGATGAAACAGCTTTTCTTTCCTAATTTTATGTTTGTTCAACCTCTGGATCAATGGATCACAGGTGAATTACAGGTGAGTAGACCTTTCATTTCACAACTAGAGAAACAAGCTAGTCTGAATTAACCCTTACCGTCAACCTCATTTCACAGATGATCTTTACTGAGAATCATTAAGCGTCACAGAATATGGTTCTCTGCTGACACCTAGTGTTAATAACTTCTCAGCTTTAAAGATGTAGATGCTCAGGAAGCCCCATGCTCTAAAAATTACACCCTGAGGTCCTTCAGTTACCTCTGTTTCAGGATTCCCAATTCTATCAAAGTCTTTTGTGGGAAAAAACAATAAAGAGTATATGCTATATTTGTACTGAACAAATGTTTAAACTCTGTTGTATCAAATGTGTCCAAAATATTTACATAAGAAAAACCGTTTAATTCCTTTAAGATACAGATTGGCCAAGCCTTATAAAAATCAGCAAACATTAGCTGCTGGGATATTTTCCTGGTGAGAAAGAAATTCATGTACACTGGACATCAAAATTGATCTTTTTTCCCTTTCTTCTATTTCTGATCTCCATGAGGGGGGAAAAAAAAAAAAACAGAGTAAGACAGTTTTAGGGGTACTATCCATCAGCCTCTAAATTAAGACACTGTCAGAAGTAATGTTTGGCCTGGCTCCAGGCGTTTAAGCCAGTGTTATTGCTGGTTTGGGTATAAAGGTACCTAAGCAACTAGTCGCTTCAGCCAGCTTACGTCAGCAAACCTTCGAATTGCCGAAAGCACCAAAGGTGTGAGAACACATTCCTAAATGTCACGGAGTAAACCATGACAGCAAAGAGCAGAATTTAATGAGAAAAGACACATAACTTCTATCTAATTGTTTTCTCTCTCTTTATATCTTGGCTTAATTTGGTGTACTCATTTCCTAGGGCTGCTGTAAATTACCACAAACTGGATGACTTAAAATACGACTTCATTCTCTCACAGTTTTGGAGGCTGGAGGTCTGAAATCAAGGTGTCAACAGGGCCATGCTCTCTCTGAAGGATCTAGAGAAGAATCCTACCTCGCTTCTTCAAGCCTCTGGTAGTTTGACGATCCTTGGCATTCCTTGGCTTGTAGCTGCATCACTCCAATCTCTGCCTCCATCTTTATATGGCTTTCCTCCCTATGTGTGTCTTTTCTCTGTCTCCCTGTGTCCAATCTCCCTCTCCTTCCTCTTACAAAGACACCAGTCACTGAATTTAGAGCCCACACTACTCCAGTATGACCTTGTCTCAATTTGTTTCCAGCTGCAAAGACTCTGTTTCCAAATAGGTCATATTTACAAGTACCAACGAGTTAGGACATATCTTTCTGGGGGACACAATACAACTCACTACACTTAGTAAAATAAAGGCAGTGATTAGAGATTATTTTGTGATTTATGTTACTCTAAGAGATACATATTTATCATAGGAGAAAAGCAGGGCACTCCCATCTGCTTCTCTTACCTGCTTTGTTTAACTGTCCACTGCTGAAGGACATCTGAGCTAATTCCAGTTTGGAATTATTACTAATTTGCCATTTTAATGTTTTCTGTTTTGTGTTTCTCTGTTCCTCTTTTCTTGCCTTCTTGTGGGTTACTTGAACATTAAAAAAAATTCCATCCTGGTTTAGTTATAGTGTTTTTGAGTGTATTGCTTTGAATCATTTTCTCAGCATTTGTTCTGGCATTATAATATACATATGTGACTTATCACAGTCTACTGCTATCAGTGTTTTACCACTTAAGAGTCGAGTGTGGATATCTTACTTCTATTTAGGTCCTTTTACCTTCCTCACTTTTAAATATCATCTTGATTATCAGATGGTGTTGGAATTTTTGTTTCAATCATCAAATATTATTTATCTAACTCATAAGGAGGATAGTTATTGTATGTGTCCCTATTTCTGTTCTTCTCATTGTTCTTTCTTCTTTTCTGGTGTTTCAGGATTCCTTATCATTTCCTTTCTGTTTAAAGAACTTCCTTTAGCTATTCTTTAATGGTAGGTCTGCCAGTGTCAAATTCTTTTAGTTTTCCTTCATCTGAGAATATACTTATTTCCCCTTCATTCCTGAAGGATAATTTTTCCGGGTATATAATTCTGCGCTGACAGTTCTTTTCTTTCAGCACTTGAAAAATGTCTACTTCTTCTGGCCTCCATGGTTTCAGATGAGAAATCCACTGTCATTTGAATTGGTGTTCCCCTATAGATAATACGAGGTTTCTCTCTGGTGCTTTTAGGATTTTTTTCTTGGTCTTTGGTTTTCAGAAGTTTGATTCCGATGTGTCTTGATGTGGATTTCTTTGGGTTTATCCTCGTTAGATAAGAAAAAAACAAACAAGTAAGCAGACCAATTAAGCAATCTCTGCTTTCACTAAATTTGGGGAGTTCTTGGCCATTATTTCTTCAACCACACTCTTCAGGCCCCTTCTGGGACTCTGCTGATATGAATGTTGGATCTTTTGTTATTGTCCTACAGGTCCCTCAGGCTCTAGTCATTAGTTTTTTGTTTCAATTTTCTCTGTTCAGATTAATTCTATTGATCTGTCCTCAAGTTCACTGATTCTATTTTCTCTCTCATCTCCTTTCTACTCTGAACCCATTTGGTAACTTTATTTTTGTTATTGTATTTTTCAGTTCTATAATTTTCATTTGATTCTTTTTTATAACTTCTATTTCTCTGCTGAAATTTTTTTTCATTTTTTACTTGTTTCAAGAGAATTTGTAATTGCTTGTTGAAGTATTTTTATGACAGCTGCTTTAAAATCCTTGTCAAATAATTCTCTGATTAATCTTGGTGCTGGCATCCACTGTCTTTTCTCACTGAAGTTGTGATTATCCTGGCTCCTGGTATGACAGGTGATTTTCAATTGTATCCTGGACATCTTGGCAATTACGCTAGGAGACCCTGGGTCCTATTATTTTAGCAGACAGTCACCCTGTTTAGGTTTAGCTTGCAGGTCCTAGCCTATTTTTGTGGGTTGTGGTTCCAATGACAAGGTAATTTTCGCAGACTTTGTGGTGCTATTTTGGTGTGTTTACTTTATCTGGTGCTACTGGGGCTCCCACTGATCCCTGCTGCCTAAGGGGATCAAAGGAGTTTTCCAGGTTGGGCTCTCTGGTGTCTCTGAGCACGAGGACAGAGACTTTCTGAGCTAGGAACTTGCTGTGTTGAGATTTCCCTTGCCAGTGGCCCCAGCCACCTGGTATCTCAGTGTGGGTGGGAATTCTCAGATCCAGTGGGGAAGAAGAGTGTTTTTCAAGCAGGGGCTGGTTGTAGTGGGACCCTCCCTGAAGTGCTAGTGCTGTCAGGTCACCCAACATCTTTCAGTGGAGGAAGGCTCTTAGGTCAGGCACTTAGGGAAGCGCTTCCCCCAGCTGCTACTGTCAGTGAGCATCCAATCAATCCCTCTTGCTGGTGCTGCTGACTCACCCGGTGTTAGTGGGGCTCTCATTTGACCTGGGCCATCTTCTATTGCTGGGCTGGGCACTGGGAAACTCTGGGCATAGGTCATCTTCTTTGACTGGGCAGGGGGTTGTACGACACCCTACTACTATTTGTTCCAGCCTGGGGCCCCTAATCAGTTCACCATTTTTCCTCCATCTTTCAGAGTTTTGGTTGTCTCTTACATTATTTTCAGGGTTTATAGTTGTCTTAGTAGGGAGGAGTAGGGACAAACAAATCTATACCATCTTGTCCAGACCAGAAATTCCAGCACATCACAGTACCCAGTTTTGACATTTCCTAGGGAAGTATGGCAGCAGCAATAGCTACAACGATGAGCTCGAACATGCTGGCAATTTTGAGTATGAAGCAGGAACAGGCAATGTTTCATTCAGTTGTACATGGGGTCACCTTAACTCAACAGCCAGCCTCTAACAACAACAACAAATGATAAAAGACTGAGAAACCCTTGCTGACAGATAAAGCCCAAATTCCTTGGCACACTGTTCAAGCCCATTATGTTCCGACTCCGGCCTTTTTCCCCAGCCTCACTTACCAGCCACAGCCTGTGTCCACCTGTAAGAAACTACTTACAGGATCCCCCAAATGCTATGCTTTCTTGTCCATCCTTGTCTATGAGCTTTCCTGTGCGTTCCTGTTCTTCCCCACCTGAAGAACACTTACTCTTCAAACTTAGCCTTTCTCTGTACCATCTCTGATCTCAGCAGTTACTCCTTTCTTTCCTGGGAAGCCAACAGCACTTTGTGGTTTAAGCACTTATGTAAATACTTTAATTCTCTACTAGATTGTAGAGGGGCCATGACCACATTCTACATAGTTCATCTTGGCCCAAGTGCCTATCCCATATTAAACACCTGATGAATAAAATCAGACCCTCTTAGATTCATGAAAAGCAAACCAAATTAAGGGAGAAATACACTTCGCCAACGTGATATAAAGGAAAAATTAAAATAAGATTTATTTCTGATTCTGGTAAGGATATGCAGGTTCTAAGGAGAATGAGAAAACCATGGTCTTTGTTTTTATTCCCCGAGATCTGTCCTTTGAGCACGTGTTCAATATCCTATTGCTGGCTCCATCTTTGAGGATGATAACAAAAGGTAAGTCATTTAGTAGAGGGAGTTATTTATAACCTTGTCTTCTGAACAAATTTTCCACAGCTAGCAAAATCAAACTTCAAAGAAATTGTTCTGTTGCATAGAGACCACCAATGAACTCCCTCCACGCTTCAGCCCAAGGCTGCCTACAGCTTTAGTCTTCTGACAAAATGAATGAGTCCCATCTTTCCCCTAAGTTCCAGCTGCATTACATTAAGCCACTGAAAAGGAAATGACTTTCTCCTATATCCTGTCAACCACCTAGGGAACCAGTAAATAATGAAAGGAGCTCTCAGTATGCGAACTTGGCTTCTTCAGACTGAATGCATTTTTATATTAGATGAAATTGAAAAAAAAAATTTTAAGGCAACATTGATTCTACCTATGTGATAAGGAAAGCATTATACCATTTGTGCTTTGGGAGCATTGGGACAGGAGCACAAAATCAAGCTGGTGATAGTCCAGAAGGCTCACCGGTCCATGCCGCACCTCTACCACCATTCTCTCCAACAGGGTGCCTGAGCAACCTTTTGTTTCTGGTGCACGAATAAGGCTGCTAGCCCTGTTTTACTTGTTAAGTTTAAAGGTGCCTGGGAAGATAGCTTGCATTGTTTCTTTAAAAAAAAAAAAAAGTGAATTAAAAAGGTCTTAGGTGCTTGTCATAAGCTACTATACTGAGGCAGAGAGAATATTGCCCATGGCCAGCAACCAGATCAACATGTTTCCAAAGGTGAATATTTTAAAAATATTAGACTTTTGTCCCAGTAACTTGGAAAATCAAAAGGAATTCACATATTGAAATAAGATATTATTATACAGTTAAAGAATTTTCTGCTTCAGAAGATAAGACTCTCACAATAATAAACTCAAACATTAAAAACATCTAATTCTTGATGGGGACAGATAAGGACAGATTTTTACATGAGCTTGAGCAATGGGAAACAGGAAAAGATTGTTCTCTGCAAATGGTGTGATTTCATTAAGGAATACAACAGATCCTTTATCTGTGAGTAAATTAATCAACCTATTCTGTGATCACCATTACAGTAGCCTTAACAGTGTGAACAAATTTGGATTTCCTCGGTCCCCCTTCTTTATGAGCCTCCGAATGTACCTGGCAGCCCTGAGGTATTCCTTTCACTCAAGTGCTGGCATCTTAACTCAGTCCAGAGTCCAAGGGTAAGCCTCTAGTCTCACCACACAGCATCTAAAGCTCTGTCTTTATGTGGCAGTGTTTCACGCCCAGCAATGCAAACAGCAGGCACAGGCATCATTTAAAACAGTATTTTGAACATGTTTCTGACTACAACTGTTGTTAAGATGAATTTACATTGTGATCCAGTATACACGTGTGCAAAGGTATGCATACACACTCGTAAGCAAGTTATTCTATGTATGGTACACTCTAATAATTTCTCTTCTACTCTATTTCATTTACTTTAATGCTAGTTTTTATCCACTGAATTGATTTCAGATTCCATTAATGGGTCTTGATCTGTAGTTTGAAACACTAGTGATGTACAGTGCTCTTATATTCTAGGACTTATATTCCTTAAGTTAATCAATTTGGAATTGTAAAATTCTAAGAAAGAGAAACAGAAATGTCAACAGGAATACAAAAAGAGGACTTCTCTTCCACACCACATACCAAATGTGAAGAGCTGAAACTCATTCTAAAGAATTGGTGGACACATGAGTCATAACCACTTGGAACATGTATAAACACAGGTTAATATTTTTGAAGGAGCTCAAACGAAGAGGGAAAGGTACTTACTGGAAGCCAGCCAACCTGCACAGAGGCAATAGGAGACTTTTATATCAGTGCTGTGACACAATCTCATCTTCCTTTTGCTAAAAGAAATAATTATGAGATTCTCGGGGATGGAACCTAAAACGTCAAACTGCTTTCTCTTGTCAGATGCCAAAAGTAAACCAGCATCTCCTTGGAAAATCTGAGCAGACTTTGGTACTATCTAAAATAGCTAACTTAAATCAGAAGCAGAGGAAAAAAAGATTCACTGAAATGTTTAACTTTCTCTGTCTCTTTTTTAAAAAATGGTTACCTGAATTTTATTAGCCAAGGGACAGCAGCTGGAGAGGAAAAAACAAACAAAAAAATACATCTTAAAAATCCTTAAGTACATCATATATTTATAACTTAAGTATCTTATTACAAAGGCCACTCACTGTCCATCAGCTCATTAAATGTAGCAGCTTCCAAAGCCACTGATGTCATAGGCCTACTTGTCCAGTAAATTAATATCTGCTGGCCCTGGAGACTGTCTTCTACATCTGACTTTAGTCACTGCGTTGGCATAAAAAAGGACGCTGCTCAGTAGTTTGAGGTGATTTTCTCCTGGAAAACTTCCAACTTGCTAGTTCAGCTGACGCAGACAACATGGGAAGCCGGGCTCTGTGTCTGCCCTCATCTCTGCAAACACTGACGCCGTGGCCTCTGCAGGGAGCGCACTCCAGTCTAGGCAGAGGTGGGTCCTGAAGTCTCCTCTCTCTTGGCAGAGAGCTTGTCACCGGCACTTAAGGGGCTCTCCAGAATTTCTAACCACTCCCATGGTCTGTAAGATCAGAAAGTGCTTTCGAACAGGCAGTGGCACCCACATCCGGTCGGACACACCTCCTGGGCCCGAAACCACTCCATCATGTGGCTGGTGTGTCCACCATGTCCACAGGTCAGGCAAAAATTGGATGATCCTCGCACCGCCACATGGCAGATGGCACACTGAAACGTGAAGCCTTTGCAGATGGCACACTGCGTGCCACGGACCTCGCTCCGACAGTGGCTGCAGTACACGCCAAATTCTGGAAATGGGTGCAGATGAACCCAAAAGAGATAAATAATAACAATATATTTAGTTCTGAAAAACAAAACTGGGCATTGTTAGGTAAGAAAGACGTATTCCTCTTAGAATTCTAAAGGATTGTATTAGATCAATAGTTTTCAAACTTTTTTTAAACAGCAGAACCCCTCTTCTAAAACCTAGACAAGTCTCATTTAAGTGGCAGGGTGTGGGCAGAAGGGGTGCAGTGAGCACCTGGCTCTCAGAAGCCCTGTGTGGAGGGCGGTCACCTGCCCACTCCACGTCTGCCATCAAGCAGCCAAACATTCCTCAGGGAGGGCCCACCATCAAGATGTGTTTCACTTCAAGCTCATGATCACCAGTGGGCACCAGTACTGCACAGTGGCCTGGGTTACTGAAACAGATGACTATTTCATGCCTCCTCCAGAGTCTGCAAACTTCTTCGCTCCTCTTCCCCTCACCTGATGGCCTCTTCTCTCGCTTCCCTGAGAAAACAGAAGCCACCAGGTAGGGTTCTCTTCATCTTCACACAGCAAATCTCCAAATCTCCCTATATTTGTTCCCCTTCTCTTTCCATCTGTTACAACAGAAGGAGTATCCTTTTTCCTATGAGAATCAGCTCCTCTGCTTTATGACAACTGGTAGTCATAAAAATGTACCAATAGAAATTTCTTTAACATATGGTAACTAAGGAGAAATTAATAATTAATAATTGGAACACGGAATGTACGAAGTATGAATCTAAGAAAACCGGAAGTTGCCAAAAATAATATGGAATGCTTGATGATCAATATCCTAGGCATTAGTGAGCTGAAATAGAACGGCATTGGCCATTTTCAGTCTGACAATTATATGGTCTACCATGTTGGGAATGACAAATTGAAGAGGAACAGTAAGTATCACATACATCATCAAAAGGAACATTTCAACATCTATTCTTAAATATAACATTATCAGTGATAGGATAATACCCATATGCCTACAAGGAAGACCAGTTAATACGACTATTATTCAAATTTACGTACCAACCACTAAGGCCAAAAATGAAGAAACTGAAAATCTGTACCAACTTCTGCGGTCTGAAATTGATCAAACATGCAATCAAGATGCACTGATAATTAGTGGTGATGGGACTTCGAAAGCTGGAAACAAAGAAGGATCGGTAGCTGGAACATATGGCCTTGGTGACAGAAATGAGCCGGAGATCACACGATAGAATTTTGCAAGATTAACAACTTATTCATCGCAAATGGGTTTTTTCAACAGCATAAACGGCACTATACACAGGTTGTACACGTGGACCTCACCAGATGGAATACACAGGAATCAGATTGACTAAATCTGTGGAAAGAGACGATGGAGAAGCACAATATCATCAGTTAGCACAAGGCCAGGGGCCGACTGCAGAACAGATCATTAATTGCTCATATGCAAGTTCAAGCTGAAGCTGAAGAAAATTAAAACAAGTCCATGAGAGCCAAAGTACGACCCTGAATATAGCCCACCTGAATTCAGAGACCATCTCAAGAACAGATTTGATGCACTGAACACTAATGACCAAACACCAGATGAGCTGAGGGATGATATCAAGGACACCATACATGAAGAAAGCAAAAGGTCGTTAAAAAGACATACAAGAAAGAGAAAACCAAAACGGATGTCAGAAGAGACTCTGAAGCTTGCTCTTGAATATACAGTCCCTAAAGAGAAAGGAAGAAATGATAAAGTAAAAGAGCTAAACTGAAGATTTCAAAGGTGGCTCAAAAAGACAAAGTAAAGTATTATAATGAAATGTGCAAAGACCTGGAGCTAGAAAACCAAAAGGGAAGAACACGCTTGCCATTTCTCATGCTAAAAACTGAAGAAAAAATTCAAGACTCAAGTTGCAATACTGAAGGATTCTATGGGCAAAAAGTTGAACAATGTAGGAAGCATCAAAAGATGGAAGGAATACACAGAGTCACTGTACCAAAAAGAACTGGTGACATTCAACCATTTCAGGAGGTAGTATACATTCAAGAACCAATGGTACTGAAGGAAGAAGTCCAAGCTGCACTGAAGGCATTGGCAAAAAACAAGGCTCCAGGAATTGAATGAATACCAGTCGAGATGTTTCAACAAATGGATGCAATGCTGGAAGCACTCACTCGTCTATACCAAGAAACTTGGAGGACAGCTATCTAGCCAATTGGCTGGAAGAGATCCATACATGTGGCTATTCAAAAGAAAGGTGATACAACAGAATGTGGAAATTATCAAATAATATCACATGCAAGTAAAATCTTGCTGAAGATTATTCAAAAATACTTGCAGCAGTACATCAACAGGGAGCTGCCAGAAGTTCAAGTCAGATTCGAAAGAGGATGTGGAACAAGGGATATCATTGCTGATGTCAAACAGATCTTGGCTGAAAGCAAAAAAAACCCAGAAAGATGTTTACCTATGTTTTATTGACTATGCAAAGGCATTCAACTGTGTGGATCATAACAAATTACAGATAACATTGCAAAGAATGGGAATTCCAGAACAGTTAATTGTGCTCATGTAGAACCTGCACATAGACCAAGAGGCAGTTGCTTGAACAGAACAAGGGGACACTTTGTGATTTAAAATCAGGAGAGGTGTGCGTCAGGGTTGTATTGTTTTACCATACTTCTGCGATCTGTATGCTAAGCAAATAATCTGAGAGGCTGGACTATATGAAGAAGAATGCGGCATCAGGATTGGTGGAAGACTCATTAACAACCTGCAACATGCAGGTGACACAATCTTGCTTGCTGACAGCAAAGAGGACTTGAAGCACTTACTGATGAAGATCAAAGACTACAGCCTTCAGTATGGATTACAACTCAACAGAAAGAAAACAAAATTCCTCACAACTGGACCAATAAGCAACATCATGATAAATGGAGAAAACATTGACGTTGTCAAGGATTTCATTTTACTTGGATCCACAATCAACGCCCATGGAAGCAGCAGTCAAGAAATCAAACGGCGTATTGCACTGGGCAAATCTGCTTCAAAAGACTTAACATGTTAAAAAGCAAAGATGAGGTCACCTTGAGGACTAAGGTGCGCCTGACCCAAGACATGGTGTTTTCAGCTGCTTCATATGCATGGGAAAGCTGGACAATGAATAACGAAGACCGAAGAAGAACTTATGCATTTGAATTGTGGTGTTGATGAAGAATATTGAATATACCATGAATCGCCAGAAGAATGAACAGATTTGTCCTGGAACAAGTACACCCAGAATGCTCCTTGGAAGTGAAGATGGTGAGACTTCATCTCAAGTACTCTGAACATGTTTTTAGGAGGGACCGGTCCCTGGGCAAGGACATCATGTTTGGCAAAGTAAAGGGTCAGTGAAAAAGAGGAAGACTCTCAGTGAGATGGATTGACACAATGACTGCAACAATGGGCTCAAACACGGTAATGACTGTGAGGATGGCACAGGACCAGGCAGTATTTCATTCCATTGTGCGTGGGGTGGCTATGAACCCATTGGGCAGCATCTAACAACAACAACAACAAGAAAACAAGGAGGCCTGGTTGCACAGTGGTTAAGCACTTGGCTGCTAACCAAAAGGTCATTGGTTCAAACCCACCATCCACTCTAGGGGAGAAAGATATGGTAGTATGTTTCCATAAACATTATAGCCTTGGAAATCCTATGGGGCAATTCTACTCTGTCCTACAGGGTCGCTATGAGTCCAAATTGAATCAAATCGATCACAATGGATAAGGAGAAAACTATATGATAGTCCTATTGTTGTTATGTGCCATTGAGTAGGTTCTAACTCATAGTTACCCTATGTACAACAGAATGAAACACTGCCATGTCCTGTGCCACCCACACAATCATTGCTATGATTGAGCCCACTGTTGCAGCTACTGTGTCAATCCACCTTGTTGAGGGTCTTCCTCTTTTTTGCTATCTACTTTACCAAGCAATATTACAGTCCTAGTTAAGATGAATCCTGAGACATATAAGATTGGTTTGATAATTTTCGCTTAAAAGCAGTAATGTCTTCTCCCACTAAGCATAACATCTGTAAGTCTTGTGTTTATTTTCTCATGAAAAGCCTAATTATTAAAACTTCTTAAATTTTCCTTATTGGTCAGATAAAATATTACTCCATTCAATATTTTAAATTATAATTTAAAAATTATTTGTTCAAGTAAATAGATTTATAATAACATGTCTTTTACAAGGGTTTGTTTTTTTGCACTTGAGATAACACTGTAAATGTAAACTTAATTATGCTCTATAGCTCTCTGGGAAAAATTATTAAAATGTCATCTCTGAAAAACTCAAAATATCTTTAGTAATTGTGTTTCTGTATAGTGTACTAGCTTAAACCAACTTCCAAGATCCTTTAACTTTGAGTCCCCCACTATAAACTATAGGTTGGGAACAGAAACTTCTAGAAGAAATATCAACTAAAGCCCTGTTACAGGTACTCTACACTACTGATACTAAAGAGGCTCCTGACATTACCACAAGGAGATATCCTCTCATCCTGCCCGTAGGATGAAGTTAGAATTTGAGCCCTGGTGGTGCAGTGGTTAAGAGCTTCAACTGCTAACCAAAAAGTCGGCAGTTTGAATCCACCAGCCGCTCCCTGGAAACCCTATGGGGCAGTTCTACTCTGTCCTATAGGGTCACTATGAGTCAGAATCGACTCGACAGCAATGGGTTTGGTTTTTGGTTTTGGTTTTAGTCCAGAAGCAGACAACTTTAGTGAAAGTAGACAGCTAGGTAATCCAAGATAATAGCCTGAGGTTTTTAAAAAAGGAACTCACTTCCTAGCATTATCTCCCAAAATAAAGTTTTATATATATTTGGATTATTACATTCTTGTAGGATATATCATTTTCAAAGATATTCTCCCAGTTGGTAGCTTGTCTTTTCACTTTTTTTATAAAGTCTTTTGATGAACAAAACTTTTTAATTTTCATGAGGTCTCATTTATTGTCTTTTGCTGTCTGCGTTTTTATTATGTTAGGTAACTGTTGAAAGCTAGGTCTGACAGCATTGCCCCTGCTTGTTCTTCTAAGAATTTTATGGTTTTGGTTTACACATTGAGGTCTTTATTCCATTTTGAATTTGTTTTTGTATGTGGTATAAGGCATGGGTTCTGTTTCATTTTTCTGCATGTGTCATGGATTGAACTGTGTCCCCCAAAAATGTATGTCCACTTGGTTCGCCCATGATTCCCCATATTGTGTGACTATCTACCATTCTGTCATCTGATGTGATTATGCTATGTGTTGTAAATCCTACCTCTATGATGTTAATGAGGCAGGATTAGAGACAGTTATGTTAATGAGGCAAGACTCAATCTACAAGTTTAGGTTGTATCTAGGAAACCCTGGTTAAGAGTTGTGGCTGCTAACCAAAAGGTCAGCAGTTCGAAGCCACCAGGCGCTCCTTGGAAACCCTGTGGGGCAGTTCTACTCTGTCCTATAGGGTCACTATGAGTCAGGATTGACTCAACAGCAACAGGTTTGGGGATTTTTTTGATTGGACCTGGGATCCATGCTTTGAGAAGCTCCTTGACTGGGGAAGATTGATGACAAGGACCTTCACCCAGAGCCAACAAAGAGAGAAAGCCTTCCCCTGGAGCTGGCACCCTGAATTCAGACATCTAGCCTCCTAGACTGTGAGATAATAAATTTCTCTTTGTTAAAGCCATCCATTTGTGGTATTTCTGTTATAGCAGCACTAGATAACTAAGACAATGTGGAAATCCAATTTTCTCAACATCATTTATTGAAGAGACTCTTCTTTCCCCACCAAATGGACTTAGCACCCTTGTCAAAAATCAGTTGACCACAGATGTGTGGTTTTATTTCTGGACTCTCAATTCTATTCCATTGGTGTCCATTGTTATACCAGTACCAGGCTGTTTCGATTACTGTAGCTGTATAGTATGTTTTAAAATCAGGAAGTGTGAATCCTCCTACTTTGTTCTTCTCTTTCAACATTGTTTTAGCTATTTGGGACCTCTTGCCAGTCCATATAAAGTTGAGGATGTTTTTTCTATTTTTGTAAAGAAGGCTGTTGGAATTTTGATTGGGATTGCGTTGAATCTATAGATCGCTTTGGGTAGTACTGACATCTTAACAATATTAAGTCTTCGAATCCGAGAACATGGGACATCTTTCCATACATTTAAGTCTTATTTAATCTCTTTCAGCAGTGTTTTATAATTTTCATTGCATAAGTTCTTCACGTCCCTGGTTAGATTTATTCCTAGGTATTTTATTCTCTTAGATGCTATTGTAAATGGAATTGTTTTCCTAATTTCAGATTTCTCACTGCTGGTGTATAGAAACCCAACTTTTGTTTGTTGACCTTGTACCCTGCAACTCTGCTAAATTCCTCTATTACCTCTAGAAGTTTTCTTGTGGACTCTTTGGGATTTTATATATATAGGATCATATCATCTACAAATAGAGGTAATTTTACTTCTTCATTTCCAATCTGGATTCCTTTTATTTCTTGTCTCATTGCTCTGGCTAGGCCTTCTAATAAAATATTGACTAGAAGTGCTCAGAGCTGGCACCCTTGTCTTGTTCCTGATTTCAAAGGGAAAGCTCTCAGTCTTTCTCTATTAAGCATAATGTTGGCTGTTGCCTTTTCATATATGCCCTGAATCATATTGAGGCATTTCCCTTTTATTCCAATCTTCTTGAGGGTTTTCATCAAGAAAGGGTGTTGGATTTTATCAAATACTTTTTCTGCATCCATACAGATGATTGTATGGTTCATTTCCTTTGTTCTATAGATGTGGTGTATTAAGTTGACTGATTTTCTAATGTCGAACTATCCCTGCATTCCTGGAATAAATCCCACTTGGTCATGGTGTATGAATCTTAATATGCTGTTGTATTCTGTTTGCTAGTATTTTGTTGAGGACTTTTGCATCTATATTCATAAGCGATATTGGCCTGTAGTATTCTTTTCTTATGGTGTCTTTGTGTGGTTTGGGTATCGAGGTTATGGTGGCTTCACAGACTGAATTAGGGAGTATTCCTTCCTTATCTACTTTTGAAAGAGTTTAAACAGTATGGGAGACAATTCTTCTCTAAACGTTTGGTAGAATTCCCTAGCGAGGGTATCTGGTCCAGGACTTTTTTTTGTTGGGAGGTTTTCGATCACTGAGTCAATCTCTTCACTTGTTATGGGTCTGTTGAGACTTTCTATTTCCTCTTGAATCAGTTTGGGTAGGTTGTGTGCTTCTAAGAATTTGACCATTTCATCTAGGTTAACCAGGTTTGCTGCCATACAGTTGTGCTGTGTACACTGGAGTAGACTGTATATTGTGCTGTTTTGGGGCAGAGTGTTCTATATATGTTTGTTATGTTTAGTTGGTTTACAATGTCATTCAAGTCCTCTTTTTCCTTGTTGATATGCTTTCTAGATGTTAGGCCCAATATTGAAAATGGTGTATTGAAGTCTCCAACTATTACAGTAGTACTATCTATTTCTCCCTTCAATTCTATCAGTGTTTGTTTTATATATTCAGGTGCCCCAAAGTTGGCTGCATATATACTTTTGATAAATCTTCTTGATTAATTGACCCTTTTATCACTATATAATGTCCATCTTTATCTCTTCTAACACATCTTGTCTGAAAGTCTATTTTATCTGACATTAAGATTGCCAGTCCAGCCCTCTTTTGGTTATTATTTGCAGGGAATAATATTTTTTTCCCATCCTTTCACTTTCAATCTACTTGTGTCCTTGGTCAATCTACTTGTGTCCTAGGGTTTAAGGTGTGTCTCTTGTAAACAGCATATAGTTATGTTTTTTTTAATCCATTCTGCCACTCTCTGCCAAAATAAATAAGTCATGAGCCCTTTGTATAAACATCTAACTCCATAAATAAAAATAACCTTATCCTCAAACTTGCTATGGTGATGTCTGCATATATGTGATAATCCTTGCAGATACAAGAATAAGAGAGGAAACTGTGTTTTTTTCCACCCTGAGGAGACTGACTATAACCTTGGTAACCTCGTAATCTTTTTCTTTCAATACCTGATGTGTCCTGTGTTTGGAGAGTCTGATTCTTTCAAAGTCTGGACTACTTTGTAAAATTTGCAAATAAAAATACTTAATGTTTTTGTCTGTGAGTCTTCTATTCACCATCCCTCACCCTTTTTAAAATCTTTCAGTACTGTTTTTATCGGTATTACAGTATATTATTCATTGCTGAAGTTCATTTAAATCTTCATGAATTATTTTTTCTCTCTCTGATTGGATTATAAATTCCTTAACCCCAAAGAGCATACCTTATATTTCTTTGTACTTTCTACAGAATCCAGCATGAGACTTTATAATTATAGATGGTAATAAGGTTTTAGCTGATTGATGGATTGACACATCACTTAAACATATCTCTGTGATTCATATATTTTCCTGAAAACTAATTTTAAAAGACAAATTGCTCCAGGCTATCATTAATCTCTCCCTGATGTACTCTCATGCATTTAGATGCTCTGAAAAATATACTGGCTAAATAGCACTTTGAATCTTTGCACTTCTTTACAAACACCAGAAGAATCCATATTAAAATAATCCTTGTTTTTCAACAGCTAAATCTATATATTACTCTAGCTTATTTATTTCTTAAAATCAAAACTGTATAGACATATAATTTATAGTCAATAGTTCTAAGAGGCTTATTACAAAAACCAGCATTCTGTACCACCTACCCCTATCACTCCCTAAAGGAAATCATTTCAACTCATTTAACTGTTTCTTTCATTTTTACCACCCTATCTCTAAACAGCATGTTTATAAAGCTATTTCTCAATTTTCATATTTAAGCATTATCTACTGGCTTTCCACAGAGGATGCTCTCTTTCATTCTCCCAATCTCCCCAACCACCTTCTTTCCATACACAAACCACTTACTTATCCCTTCATCTTCCCCAGGTAGTTCTATTTGCATTTTGGTTGGCTCTATACTCAGCCTTTGTATTATTTATCTAGGTAAATATAATGATACTATGATTACTTTTCCTCTCTTGCATATTTTGTTTTTCCAGAGTTGGTAACTATCTTGGTTTTTTCATTTGCTTAGTTTGCTATGTACTTATCAACAATCCATCTCTAAACTCTCCCTCAAATATCTGAATCTTCCATAAATACACTGAATACTAAAATATACTATATATACGTATACACACACACACACACACACACACACACACACACACACACACACACACACACACACACACACACACACACACACACACACACACACACACATATTTTCCCCCAGAGTTTTCTCTTCTTGGAGACAATGCTCCTGAAACCTTTCTGACCATTCTAATCTGAACAGTCTTCTCTAGGTCTGCTTTACCACCAACCTGACACCTTTACTTCCTGGATCAAACATTCTCCTCCTTCTTAGACAGGTTGAAGGTTTACTTTCACACTTGATAATCTGAGTACAGAATTCTAGGCTATATATAATTTTCTTGAGAAGGCAATGCTGTACTGTCAACTAGTTTCCAGTATTGCTCATGAGAAATGTGATGCCATAGTCCTTATCCTTAGAATTTGATCTGTTTTCACTCTCTATAAGCTTCTAGGATCTTCTCTTTATTCAAGGTCTTTCTTCATTCATTATGCTAGTATTTATTTGGTGGGCCCTTACTCTCTGGAAATGCATTTACCTTCTCTGGAAAATAAACTTCCAGCTTCCTGCTAAGGTGTTATTGTTGTTAGCTGTCACTGAGTTGGCTCCAACTCACAGCGCCTTATGTGTAACAGAATGAAATGTTGCCCAGTCCTGGGCCATCTTCATGATCATTGGTATGTTTGAGTCCATTGTCACTGCCACTGTGTATTTTGAGTGCCTTCCAGCTTAATGGGCTCATCTTCCAGCACTACATCTGACCATATTCTGTTGTAATAGATAAGGTTTCCACTGGCTAATTTTTGGGACTAGACTGCCAGACCTTTCTTCCTAGTCTTAGTCTGGAAGCTACACTGAAACCTGTCCATCATGGGTAACCCTCCTGATATTTAAAATACTAGTGGCATGGCTTCCAGCATCATAGTAACATGTAAGCCATCACAATATGACAGACTGACAGACAGATGGTCTGCATGATGGATCCTTCTCCTTCAGCCCTCAGCTGAAACATCACCTAATCAGAAAGGTCTTCCCTAGACACCTGAACACGTCTTCTAAAATTCTCCCCCGCATCACCCCTGCCTGAACATTCTGTTTGCTCAGTAATAGTTATCCCAATTTGTTTTTTAATTTTTCTCCTCCATTAAGCTGTGTTCAACAAGGAGAAAAAATGTGCTAGTACTATGCCTAATGCCTAAGAGGAGCTTGGTATATGTTAGTTAAATAAATGAATAAATACTCCTGCTACCAATCAGTATCTGAGTACTGTATATAAACTACTGTCACAATAGAAATTTAATCTTGTTATGAAATACAAGGGTTTTCAGAAGCTTGGAGTAGACTCAAAATGCTTTAGAAATTTCTGCTCATAAATGAGAAGATAAAATTTCATTCCAAGTCTCATGCTGTGGACAAATTAAGTTAGAAGACCTTTCAGATAGTGACAGGAAAAGAGAGAAATTCATATTTACCAATCCCTTTGTGAGGATCAGGGGGACAGGAAACAAACTTCAGCACTTCTGCTCGTTTCTCTCTCAGGCCCCAGCGATAGAGGATTTCTCCATAGCATTTCTTAAAGTCATCAAATTGCTGTGCATTGGCAGGGTCCAGAAGCCTGGATAGAATTTTTAAACTCCTGTCAGTTCCTTTAAGAAAAAACAAACTCAATACCAGGTGGCATTTTAAATGCCTTTCCTAAAGAAGGTATAATTTTGGAGAATCTCAGAGTTATGAAATGGTAGGCCTCGCTGGGGAAGGTCATTACCTTTTGTTTTTATCGTGTTGGTCACGCTCTCGCTCACGAGGATCACTGTAGGTCAAACTCCCAAAACGTATTTCTTCTGGTGATGACTCTCCCCAGGGTGAAGACAAATGTTCTGCCTCTCTTCCTGCTGAAGAAAACCAAACGGGAATGGAAGATGGAAATAAGAGAAAGCATGTAAAATATCTGAAACTCTTTCCTAATGCAGTGGGTCCAATTTATCCCCTGGCAGAAAAATTAACTAGGCTGAAGATTCTGAGAAACATAACTAAAGAGAACCCTTCCCTAGCCTTACTTTTCTGCCTAGGTATTTATTAAATTAACCTTGTCATTAAGTACATACATAATGATTAAGCAAATTATGGTATATTGACATAATGGAAGATTATGCAGTCATCATTCATAAAGACATTTTAAATGACACAAGAAAATACATATGATAAATTAAAAACTCAGAACAAAAAACTGCATACATAAAATGACCCCCGCAACACACACAAAAAGATTGGAAGAAAATGTTCTGAAATGTTAACAAATGTTATTTCTAGGTGAGAGGATTATCAATGATTACTATTTTCTTCCCTAATACTTTTTGTTTGTTTTTCTTCACTGGGAATGTATTACTTCGATACTCAAGAAAAATAAAATTAAAAAAAAAACACCAGCAAACACAGATTCACCTACTTTGAGACAGACCTTTATGGTCAGCTAGAGACAGGCCCAGCCTTATTTCTCGACATTGGAAGAGGTAGATAATAGGAAGAGACAGAGGATCATGGAAGTGACATATGAGGGAGAAAGGTAAGGTTAGGTTTTGGGGGTAAACAGTGGAAGTTCCAATATCAGTTATGAAATGAAAAGAAACCCAGCAAGACGCAAGAAACTGGTCTGTTCAAACATTAAAGCCCAGGCCTTGCGGGCGGTAGTATCCCCATCTTCCAAAATTTAAAGAGAAACGGGAAACAAGGAAAAACATGGAGAATACACATCTATAACAGATTCCATATTCACAACATGCACACAGATTTTATTGGACTAAAAACCCAATACGGTGAAGCCATTTGCATACCAACCTATGTTCCAGCCACCAGTGTTGAGCCCTGGGTCTGACATACTTGAGCAGGAACCAGAGGAAGTGAAGCTAGGCTACAGATGGGAAGGAAGAGAAGGAGCATCAAACTACCATTCCACATGGAATTTTACATTCAGGAACATTCAGATACAAACCAGGAAACCACAAACTTACATATCGACTGTGGGATACCACAAGATTGGAAGAACGGTTGGGAAAAGGCCCGAAGGGATTTGGTACTCCCTGAGGCCTAGACTGGGCTTCAAACACGCTGCAAAGCATAGCCAATGTCTGAACATCCCGAAGCTGACAGTAATGAGCCAACCTGAAGACAAAGATGAAAGGAAAGAAAACAAGTAAAGATAAGGGATGGAAGAAGGATAGCCACCACAATTATAGTGGGTTGTTCCCATAGGGGTAAGAAGGAAGGACTTTTAATTCTGCCTCAAAAGCTGCTATCAGGAACTGTAGCTTTCTACAGATCAAGTAGTCTGGCTAAATGTGTTCTAGAATAAAACGTATCAGAATATTACCAATGACCCAATGGCCAACACAAAAGCTTTGCTGGCATCAGACACAGGCTCAAATTTTAGTGTCACTTTGCCAAGAACTAGGTTGACCAATGCAACATCTGAGTGACACGATACATGCTTTCTTAGTATCCCAACTTCAAGGAAGACCACACTGCTTTTTGTGGGGTCTCTATGGACTTTGTTCTAATAACCTAAAGCTACATGAAGGCGGTCAAAGAACACTGTACCACCAATGTACAGCAAGCAGTCCATGGACTAGAGAATTACAAATCTAAGCTATTAAAGAAAAACAGAATATTTTTACCTTTTAGGTACTCAGATCCTCTTTGTTCCTTTCAGGCTCACTATGCTTGAATGTGAGGTAGGGATTGGAAGGACTTTGCCTTTGTGATGGAATAATATCACTACCTTTCTACCACTCAACATCTAGTATTTTAAAAAGTGCTTTCACACTTGCTATCTCATTTGGTAAGTAGAACAAGCATTATCATCCCTGTGTTAATGATAAAGCAACTAACCATGAGCATTTGCCCCAGGTCTGGCCTCAACAAGTAAGTCAAGCAAGCTCCAACCCAAAGGGAGTAGAATTTCTCTGTTCAGGACCTACTTGTCACTATTATAGAGGTTTACGTGGTTTTACTTAGTTGTACATTATTTTGTATATTATATTTCTAGTATGCCATATTTTGTCACAATAAATTGAATACAAGCTCATTGTTTTAAGCAGACTGACAACCTTGGAGTACACATGACATAAATTTCCTAACAGGGTGAAAGCGTCATGGCTTTTGGGAAACGGGAAAACCAAAACACAATTCTCTAATCTGTTCTCAGGGGCTAAGCTCTATGGCATCCAAGAAAAAAATTTGCCATCTTAAGAACTCAGATTCCTGTGTTCAGACTGATGTGACACAGGACATATCAGTCTCCAGCTCACAAATCCTTGCTATAAACAACAAATATTATATAGTTCCTTCTGCTATATGAAGTTAGTTCTGCATAGAAATTGTTTTGGCGGCACAAAAAGGAAAGATTCCTCTTCTTCCTCTCATTCCTTGGGCCTCTGCACCTTTCTCTTAGAAAACATTTAAAATGTTTACTGGCCTAAAATTTACATCACTCATTTTCCCCACTTTTAGCTCTCAAAACCTACAGAGATTCCAGCAGCTGTCGCCCGAATGGATGTCGAGCCCAGGGTGTTTCCAAATCTGGGTCAGATTTCGGACCAAGGCAAAGATCTGTAGCTACCGTAGCCAGCGACCAAACCTGGACAGACCAAAAAGAAACATGCAAACTCAGACTGGTGAGGATAGGAACAAAATCACAGCAGAACTCCATCCTTCTCCATATGCAGCCTAAAGCCTATGACTCTGATGATGGCAAAAGCTGGGAGCTTATGGAAATGCAGAACTTTAGGCCTCACTCCAGACCTACTGAATCACAATTTCAGGGAATGTGTATAAGAAACAATAGCCTAAAAAACACTTCATACTCAGGAGACTTCAGGGAAATAACATGGTGCAGTAACTTCAATGGGTCATCTATTTAACCACTAACTCACATGACTTTTTCTGCTGCTTCATTAGTGAACTGGGTTGGGAGGGGATGGGGAAGCACCTGTATCACTTTTCACATCTGTCCTTCTTCACCCAAATAATGAAAAACTTTGTTGCCTTCATTACAAAAGTTTCAGTAGACTCTCTGAAGCTTAAGAAAAATAGGCCAAGACAAAACAGACTTGGCTTTCTTTTTGTTGATACCCAGTCTGGGGAATACCTCCAAACTTCAAAACTAATGGGGCTTGGAGTCATCAAGCAGCAACACTTGCACTGAGTGTCTATTAAATCCTACACAAAACGCTAAATACATCATGCAAGAAAGAAAGCCCCCACTCCCCCGCAATACCTGTAAAAATCTAATACTAATTTTGGAAAATCTTTCTTTATAGCAACACATCATTGTATGCTCATATAAGAAGCATATCAGCCATATAAAATCAATTAAATTATGTGGCACCAACATGCTTAAATAACACACACACATCTTGGTTAACATGAGAAACTTGAGGTTTACATTCATCCCTATAAACAATGACCTGTCTGAATGGCTGCTGAAAGAAGCTAATGGTTTACTGGAAAAGGATGTTTGCTACCCTGACTGACAATCTAGGCATGATATTTCCTCACCTACAATAACCATATCCTACATTCCTTCAACAGAAAGAGTGACACTTGGGTTTATTTCTGTAACTCTCTGCAAAATAGTGGAGCCCAGGTGGTGCAGTGGTTGACAGCTACAGCTGCTATCAAAAGGTCAGCATTTCGAATTCACCAGCCACTCCTTGGAAACACTATGGAGCGGTTCTACTCTGTTCTATGTAGTCACTATGAGTCGGAATCGACTCGATGGCAATGGGTTTTTGGTTGCAACATAGCAGACGCATCATCTTCAACACATGCATAAAGAACAACAACAACAAAAATTCTTCAAGCATTTTCACTGGTTTGTCATTTCTCTGTCCCATTAGACAGTAACCTGCCACAAACGCTGATGACAATTATAAAAACAGCAGGAGCGACTGGACCATATATTGGGCATCTACCATCTACCAGGCATAGGTATGGTAACTTTACATATATTTTCTTACTTATTTCTCATTATCACCTGGAAAGTATTGCTCCCATTTTATAGTTGAGAAAATTGAGGTTCAGAAAGATTAGACAGCTTGCCTATGACCACACAACTAAAAAGTAACAGAGCCCAGATTCAAACCCAGGTCTGTCTGAATGCAGAGGTCTTTCTACTTCACTTGAACTAGACTGACCTTCCAAATCAACTCTGCCTGAAAAGTACTGAAACTTATAAAAAAAAAAAAAAACGAAACAAAAAAACTCTAAGAAATTGTTTTTCCAGAACACGAACCTTTAGTCTACCTCAGTATTGCTTTTACCAATCTTCTCACCAATACCATGAGGTAAGTAATTATTCTGATGGCTCTCATTTTATATACATATACAGAGGCTCAGAGGGTCTGACATAACTTTCCCAAGGCTTTACCTCTAGGAGGCAGAACTGAACTATCATCCTTCAACTATTTATAGCTGAACTATGAATTCTGCATGATTTCTACTATTCACGTTACCTCCTTCGTGTTCACTGAGCTTTAGGTGACTGGGCCCTTTTAGAAAAAGATTAAATGCATGATTAAATTTTTCCCAAAAGGCTTTGGGGCAGAGCCTTGAGAGTGTTTCTTAGAAGACAAATGGAAACCTTAGGGAATTTTTAATCAGATAAAAATCAAGAGAAGGCCTTAGCTTTAGCTCATTTGGAGGGTTTTAAGGAAAAAAACTGAGCTGATAGAATAGTAGCTAGTAGTTTCCATTGTTCAGTCTAATCCTCACACTAAAGAATTACAGATGCAATAGAGACAAAGTAGATTAGTGGTTGCCTAGGCCTGGGAGTGGTGGTGGAGGGAGTAGGGGTGATAGCTAAGAGGGGCAGGTATCTTTTTAAGGTAATGAAAATGTTCTAAAATTGACTATGGTGATGGCTGCAAACCTTTGAATATACTATAAGCCATTGAATTGCACGTTTTCAATGAGTTAATTGGAAGGTATGTGAATTATATCTCAATAAAGCTGTTAAAACAAACAACATAGGCTCAGCTTGTTTTAATGTACTAGATATGCTCCTGCAAATTTTTTATAAGGTTAAATCATAATTTAAAAACTGAACAACTCTCCATTTAAATAACACTTTGGCAAACTTTTTATTAAATAAAGCATTTTTTAAAGTAAGAAAAAAAAAAAAAAAAAAAAAAGAATTGAGGGTACAAATGCCAAAGATATAGATACCCAAATTTAGGTATATAAGAATCACCATGGTATTGAAATAGAAAAGAGATGTAATGAAAAGTATTTAGTATTTTAGGACCTCTCCAACTAAGCAATAATAAGAAAAACATCCAAGGAATTTGGAAAGCTGCTCTAACCTTATACATGTTGGCAAAGAAAAATCCAGACCTTCACCAAAGGGGATGCACAATACCTGGACAAGATCTTTTCTCCCAACAAGCAATGCTGAAGCAGCATTCTTCTGACATGTTTCCTGAATATCATTCACATTTAGTCTGGGAAAAAAAAAAAAGAAAGTATTTTTCTAGTCTAGCTTTCTAGATTAGTTATTCCTGGTTTAACAAACAGACCAACAACTGCTTCTTCTGTTGTCATTCAGAATGTGTTATTCTGTGTTGTTCTTAGGCTTCTTTTCTATCCAACATGGAGAAAAGCTTAACTATAGTTGATGTTATGCTGGGGGTCGAGGGCTGGAGAATGTAAAATTGCTCACTGCTTTGAAGTCAAGAGAAGAAAGAGGTCATTCTCAAATAGAATTTTCCAATGAGTTTTTCTGTGGAGTTCCCAAGGCTTGAGGGTTGAATAAAAATGGATTTAAATATGTGCAACACTGACTTTGGTTTCTAACACAAAGAGTAGTATCTATACTACAAAATAAAAGCTTTTCATCATGTGTTCAAGTTCAGCAAGAAGAAGGAAACAACAGGCTGGCCTCTGGTGCCTGTCAACCACCCTACCAACTCCTTTCTGCTACCAACGTTGTTCTGCTTTTATCAGTTTACAGGTTGGGTGTGTGGCAGGCAGAATTCTAAGGTGGCCCCCAAGATCCATGGCCCTTGGCATGCACACCTTGAATAATCTCCTCCGAGTATAGCCAGAACCAGTGATGTGATGGAATAGGTTATTAATGTGATTAAGTTATTAATCAGTTGACTATGAGTTCATCAAAAAGGAGACTATTATCCCAGGGTCAGGAGAGCCTTTAGAAAGAAGGTGAAGTATCAGTGAGACACTCTCCTGATGGCCTCGAAGAAGATTAAATTCCTCAAGAGTTGTGTATCTGCAAGGGACTCAATTCTGCTAACAAGCTGAACGAGCTTGGAAGAGGACCTGAGAATCAGAAGAACACACATCTTCCCCCAGCCAACACCCTGATTTCAGCCTGATGAGACCCTGAGCAAGGACTCAGCTAACTCAGGCCCAGCCTCCAGATCTATGGAAACTATAGATAATAAATGCATGTTGTTTTAAACCAGTAAGTTTACAGTAACTTGTTATGCAGCAATAGAAAACATATATACTGAGCTTCTCCAAAAACTACTTTTAAAGAAAGGCTCCAATACTTAAAAGATTTAATAATCATGACTAAGTTATAAGCATGGCATCCTTGAAAGTTTGAACTTACATGTACAGTTCTCCCAATGATTTGTGAACAGGAAGAAGGCAAGCAATATCCTGGATAATAACTTTTCCAGCAGCTTTGATTGGCCGATTGCCAGAGTCCGATCCCTCACGCTTACTTTTCCATCTCCTTGATTTCTGGGAGAGATGACAAGATATAACTAATTGGGACTTTGACGAATGGAAACCTACAGTTACAGCACGTCATATTTGGGTCATTGGTAATCTGCAGAGACTTTGCATTACATCATGCCCACAATTACATGAATCAGCATCTGTAGGAAATAAAAGGATGACAAAGGGCATTGAGCTCTTAGGTCAAAGTCCTAACAAGAAACAAGCACCCACTGTAGTGCTTTGTACATTCTGCAGGTACTCAAAAATAGATACCATGAAGCGAGAATTAAAAAAACAAACAAACAAACAAAAAAAAAAAACAGCAGCTAAATAAGTTAGTAAAGACCACAAGAAATGTGGGAGAAGAGCAACTTTTAAGGTTGGGTTCGGCACTAGGTTCAAAATTCTTGACTGAAACCAATCAAGGTTTTTTTCTTCTCAGATGTTCCAGTAGGATTTGGTGAAAATTTAAGTCAAGACACAACAGTGTGGGTTTCTGCAAAACTTAATCTGTGGTAGGCAGACAGGGAAACTTAGTAGTCCAAACGGAAATTACCGTTTTTCCTAAGATTTTGATTGTTTCTAAAAGTGATCATTTTAGAGTACCAAAAATACTTGAGCAGAGCAACTCAGGTAATGGTCATGGAAGATCATGAGCAGCTGCCCCATCTCCCCAGAGCTTTACCTACAGATAGCTATAGAGGAACCCACGTGTGTGAAACGGAAGATGTCCTGGAAAAGGAGAATTATTAGACTGGAGCCCCATCTAGTATCTTCAAAAATGACAGTGAGCCAGGGGAACAATATCCTATTTCATTTTATTGCCAAAGTTTTAAAAGGGAGCCCACCGAAGTGAGTCAACTCAGAAGGGAAGTGAACGTATTCACAAAGAGGGCAAAAGGAGCTAGTGAAAGGGCCTGGAATTTAAAGTTAGAAAACCTAGGTCTACTAGTTTTACTGTCACCGTGTACTGGCTCCACGTGATCCTGGGCAACTTATTTATTTGCTATGAATTTATTCTCATGTAACTCTCTCTATTCTCACCTCTAAGTTGTGGCTAATGACAATCTCTATTGTACCAATCTCACAAGGTTAATAAGGGCACATCGTAAAGGTGTGGGTGGACAGGGCTGTGTAAACTGGAGAAAAATTTTAAAACATCAATTATTATGAATGTATATAAATTCTCAGGATTTTAGATTAGATCATTATTTAGATTACACACAAGTAAACTCATTTTCTACAAGTGACTTCTATACAATCACTCTTCCCCAAATTAGTCATGGTCTAAATTCAGGGATTTCTGACCACTAACATCCCATTGAATTCCCAAAGTGGCCCAATGCACGCAACCTCCTCTAGGATTATTAAGTGTATCTCTGGAAAGCTGGACTTCGTTTCTGGCTGGCAGGTAACTGAAGAAGCTTAGCTGAAATATCTATGAATTGTTTGTCATGATCTGTAACTACACGTGCTACATTATCAATTTGGAACTGTAACCCATTTGATCTTCAGAAGCAGTTATCACTTACTCTTCATCCACACACAAATCATCATTCTGCAATACAAGAGGAAGTGTAATCTATTATTCAGGGTAGTCCTACAATTCTATGCTTGACCTGGTTATTTTCTGAAGAATTACGTACAGACTCATAAAAACACTATCGTTCTAGCCATCAAACGTACTGACATGGGTGCCAGTGAGGGGAGGGTATGTTAAAGAGCAAACAATCTGTCAGAATGAGTTGGAGCCCGGCAGTGCTAGCCAATACAAAATATAGGTAGTCACAGGTGCACTAAATACATTACCTAACAGTAACACTTTTAGGGAGGGTAATTTAGTGTATGTCTAGCTTGCAGTGACAGTGAGCAGCAAGCTGTGGTTTGATAGAGTGCAGGAGGTATAAGGTAAAGACACTCATTTCACTGTGATTTTCATTTGGGTTGCCAGGTGTTTAAAAATTTCAGGAAACTTCACTCCTACAGCACATTTAATTAGTCATCTCAAATGAGATTTAGGGTATTGGATTAAAAAAATAAAGATCACAGCTAAAAGGATTCAACCTGGAATGGAAACCATAGCTCTTTCAAAAGCTACAATATGATCCCTCTAGCTGGGTCTTCAGGCTGGTTGGATGGCATGGAAACGTTGTTCCAGGCAGTCACTCTGGCTGCTTATTACAAAGAGAAAATGAGAAGTACTTGAACAAGTGAATAATTCACTGTAGATTCGTTTAATTATACAGCTGAAATAAATGGAGGCCTCATGAGCAGTGGGCTCTACTAGCTTTCACGCTGAAAATAACTACAATTTTCTGACTTTAATAAAAACATATTAATGATTATATTAAGGCTTATGTGCTAACTAAGTAGCTCATTTGCAAGCAGACTAGTCCATCTGAAAACTGCCAAATGACACAAGTCCAAGGGTACAAAATGTTTGAGTTAGGATGTAATGATGTGTCTGTTACTATTAACAACATCAGCAGCTCCTGCTCTGAGCTAGCATAAGCCTCACCACAGCTGGATGACATAGGGGGTACTATCTCCATTTTACAAATGAAGAAGTTAGGCGTACTCAAGGTCACAGGGTCATAAGAGCTGAGATTTGAATACAGGCCCGTCAGATGATAAAGCCCATTATTTGTTAGCTTGCTTTTAAGCGTGTGAGTTCAGATTTAAAAAAAAAAAAAATTAAGTCCTGACTAAGCCACCTGTTAATATGCAAGTAGTACGGTCCATTTTTAAATAGATCCATTTCTGCATATAAGATTAGTGTTTGATTCTAGTGATGCCTACCCAAAACCATCCTTTTAAAATTACCCACTTTAAAAGTCACTTTTCTGCCAAGCACATGACTGCATTCTGCTAACTAGAGGATCAGCAGAGGCATGCAGCTCCCGTCCTGCAGCTACACAGCTTCACACGGGCACACCGGAGTCAGACCAAGATGCTGTATTTCATGCTCAACAGTCTGCACCCACACTGTGTAATCTCCTTTCTGCATTTGTTAAGACTAGGCATATTCAAACATAAAAAATTCAGAGTTCCAGGATATGTCTTGTCTTCCTCCATTTGCAGTCTTAAGTTAAGAGCAAACAACAGAAAAAGACCATATGAGCTGTCAACAAATACTTGTTGATGGATATATGAAGACTTTGAGAACTTGTTGCAATTATCCTTCAGTAAATCATGGAAATCACAGTCTGTATTTCCTGGCCAATTTTTTGGGACACCAGGCTCCTAAGTGTTTCTCTGTATGATCTGTACTGAATGAAAAGGAGATGTCTTATGGAACCTCACTAAGCTGCCTTTGAGCCTATAATAGAAGGAGATTCCCTGAAATAGGCTTACCCTAATTATAGCTGCCACCAAGAACCAAGCTATAAAAGCAATTGTGGGAGAGTAGTATTAGTTCTTTTAATCCAGCAAGGGATAACTGCAAAACATTATAAAAATCCTTAAGGGGTCACAAAGTAGCTTTTTTTTTTTTCTTTCTTTAATTTGTTGATTAGTGGTTTTTAAATATGAAATATCTCCCCTTCAGACCACAGGGGTCACTCTGTAATCTTATCTAGTGGCCATTTATTTAGGTCCTTGCTGCTACCTAACAAACAGATGGGATAAATTTTCAGAGTATTTTCTCCAGTGTTCTGGCAAGAAAAAGAGTTCATATTCCACCCACATCTCACCTAAGACTGCCTTCCCCTTTAATATCTTGTTGGTGATTTTAGGAGTTTCTCTTGTCTGTGCAACAGCCCAGTAACAACATGTAGATTGCCCTTTGGACTCTTTGGGTCCAGGAAACAATAACACACTAAGGGGGCAGTTAATCTTTCCAGGTTAGGCAAGGGTACTATGGTCAAAAGGCTCTCTAAACCCCCGGCATTGCTCCAGTCCCACTCTGATGTGAGGTAAAACTGGTACTTCTGGGAAGCAAAGGACTCTTCTCTTAGGTCTTTTCAATGCCCAGTCAATAGGAGATGCCTCTTCCCCACAGATTTCATGAGAATGGACCAAGGGAAGAGAGACAAAGCAAGACAGACAAATTATTATGGGATGAGCACCAGGATGTTCCTCTGAACATACCAAGAAGGTGTTCATGGAATTATGGGAAAGAGGAGAAGCAAGAAAGGAGTGGAGCTGGGGGAAGGGGGAGGCAGAGGTGCAAATAGCACTGAATGACAACCAACAGCCAGCCAGCTTGCAACTGTACCACCAGTGTCACTGCTACAATCGAAGGCAACATCAATGCCAATAAATGGGTTAAATGTAAAAACAGCCCAAGAATAAGCCACCAACTGCTTCGCAGCAACCCCATCAACAATGCATAATTAGCAGAGTGGGCAGTGAGTCAAAATGAGTTCCTACTGAAATAGCAGTGGGAGCAGGGACTTCTGGAAATTCAGTGGAGATTCAGCAGTCAGTTGGCTGGGATAGGCTCTTTCAGGAAAGGTGGCCCTGTCAGTGGCTCCAACTGCAAGGTGTTGGCAGCAGTGGTACTTGCTAATTGGGGATCCTGATTTTAACTGGTTTTTATATGAAAAGACTATAGGTCTGTTCCCCTAAGTATGCTTTACAGTTAATGAAATTTACACAAGAGCCTCAAGGTTTGTCTCACAAAGCTTGAGGTCACCTAGCACTACTGAAGTCATGAAGGTGGTGGGAGAGGAAGACAGAAGAGGGTGATGGCCAACAGGAGTAAGAAATAAAGAAAAGGAAGAGAGAACGTCCGTAAGCAGAGGTCTTATTATCAATGCAAAATATATATGGTGAGGAAAAAAAAAACTTGTGGCAGAAAATTCTTAAGCTTATGTGTCGTGCTAGTGCAGCAGGTGGGCACTCCCCTCTCTGAACTAGACCAAGACTACAGAAACAGAATGATGAAAGCCTCTTGTATCTTCCTCTGCTGCCGCCCATGCCAAAGGTAGGCTTTTCTTTTGAAAGCTCTATGAAATTATCCAATCTGCCATGTGAAATCAGGTGAGCTAAAGGCTTAAAACCAGGGTTCTTTCCAAGAAACCAAATATTAAGCTTCAACTTCAAAGTCCATTCACAATCTTAGCAACATGAATATTCCCCTATTTAAAGCTCTGTGATTGAACAAGTGGGCAGTCCTTGGTCCCTGACAGTAAAAAATTCATTGTTGCTGGTCCTGAAAACCAGCCAGCCTGTCATTTCAGGTTCCTCAAAGCCAGGCAGGTGGCATTTTATTCTTGGGCCTTTGGGTAAAGACAGGATTAGTTAAGGAGAGCATTTGCACAGCGCACAGTACCGGGAAGTCGTTAATTGCTTGTATGGACCAACGTCGCCGGGCAGAGCGAGGAGACATCTGTGCGTGAAAACGTTACACCCAGGAGGAGGGAAGAAAAACACCAAGAAAATTAAAAGGGAAAAATAATAGAATAAAATGAAAGCTTCCCACACATCTGATGGATTAAAAGGTACAATAATATACTGCAAAAACTGGGAATGGAATGACTGAAAAATCTGAAACTAAGCACAGCAATATTTGGATTCCCTCACCTCCCTCCCAGCCCATCCTGCTCCAATTGCATCTTCACTTTCACGGTACTGTACTAACATCAACATCACTCTGACAAAGGAACTAAAATCAATGTCTGATGTACTTAGTCCTAATAAGGACTAAGATTATAGTACACGTGGGGAAATAAAGGCAGAAGACTCTGTTCTCTTTCCCCTTTAACAGGTGAGAAGGAGAACATGAATGTAAGGGCACACTCTTGCTCCTAAAAAGGAAGAAACTCTTCAACAGACTCAGCCTCAAGTTTTTTTTTGGTGTGTCACTGTGGGGCAACGGGGACATTAGAAGTCTTCAGCTTGGGACTGCAGTACTATAATCAGAGATGAACTCTTTCCAAAATGGGGAAAGTGAAAGTCCTGGAGAAATGAAGAGAAAAGAGGGAGCTAAAGCTGAGGAGTTACACCCTTGAGGGTACTCCTTCTACCAACATGAGCATCTGAGTACATAATATTGTCTATGGAAATCAGAAATGATTTTACATTAGAGCAGTTATTTACATTAGAGCTATTTTAGTGAGATAAAGTGAAACAAATGTGGGAGGGTACAAAATTTAAAAAATGTTTATAGGGCAATGCCTAATGTTTATCATAAATTCTGGGCCTTCTGAGTTACCCTAGGAGTAACAATATTTCAGATTTACCAACTACTAATAGCTGGTCCAGATGCCAAAATGAATGTTAGCACCTCCCTGCGCTTTCTAATTGCCTGTGAAATCTCTAGGATTTTTAAGGTCTCTCATATTTTTAAATTTCTAGGAGCAAACCTTGAAATTCCATCTGGAAAACATTCAAGTGAATTTAACAATATGACCTAAGTAGGGCAGGTTAAAAACACATAAGAGAAACAAACAAATAGGTTAAAAACAACAAGAGAAACAAACTGTAATCCCAAAATGGCTCTATATTTTGTATAATCTCAAAAATACTTTATAATTCCTTTATTGCTATACTTTAATGCAGCTATACTCTGTTCCTATATTCTCACTCATTTAAAGCTTTCAAGGGTGGAAATCAAAAAGGGAACAAGAAAAATGCAGGAGAATTTTTTTCCTGCAAATGAAGAGAAATTCAGTAAACTGAAATGGCTTCTAGAAAAAAAGTAGAAGTGATAACGACATGTGAAACTAGACACCTGGAGGATTAGAAAATACTCCTGGAGGGACAAAACTGTATCAGTCTCCGAGAGGAAGATGAGGTGGACTATATAGGATATCATGGTTATATTTAATTTCTTTCATCTCCCTCCTTGCCCCATGTAAGTGGGATGGATATGAACAAGCATCAAGGAGAGATAATTATTTCAAATTCATCATAAAATAACTGACTTACTCATTTTGCCTTCTTAATCTATTAGGTTGAACCACCTGAAACTTATTTTTTTAGGTCAAAAATGGGCAAATATCAGCAATTTCATATGATTTAATATAATAATTATTATATGTCATCCACTAAAGTGAACCCCTTCCAGGAACCCCAATGTTCTGCTAAAGTTCTACTTCTTGATCTGTGTGATTATTAATTCACTGAATTATACACTTACGATTTATGAACTTTTCTATATGTATGTTATACATCAAAAGTTTCATATAAAATCAGAATAAAAAAGTGTCCCCCATTTTATTTGGCCACTATTTGAAATAAAACTTAAAGATCACTTACTGTGTGATACTAGGGGACTATCATCATGGAGACCCTCTCCTTTTTCTGTGGAGAAACAGCACACTAGGGAGCACCCCAAACTGAAATTATCTTACTCCCTCCTCCACTCCCCAGCAAATCCTATCTGATAAGAGATAACTATCCATGAGTCTTTGGTCCCTCTTTATGATTATGGTGTTTGTAGTAAAAGAGGGAAGCCCTGGTAGCCCAGTGGTTAAGCACTCAGCTGCTAAATGAAAGGCCAGCAGTTCAAACCCACCAGAAGCTCCGCAGGAGAAAAGACTTGGCAATCTGCTTCCATAAAGAATTACAGCCTCAGACACCCTATGGGGCAGTTCTACTCTGTCCTTTAGGGTCACTGTAAGTCGGAATCAATTCAACAGCAACGGGTAGTTAAAGGGGCCAGATCATCAAAAATGTGAACATAGCTTTAAAAGGTCTTTTGAATTAAGAGAAGTCCCATCTTGGAGCTGGAGTTATTTTGACTAAAGATGGCCTTTCCACACTACCAGAGTCAAAAGTGTTCGTCAACCTATTTTGCCCAATCCAAACCCAAGCATGGGTAGCATATGACATGAACTGAAGGGGAATTCAGAACTGCCTCTTTGACTAAAAGATCTCCTCAACCTAGCCCTGAGGCTAAAAAAAATTCCCACATTTACTCAATCATGAGTCTGTTTGGCTATTATGGTAATAAAATGCTTTAGTTCCAACCAATTTATTAAATCATCTACCCAGTTATCTAATGGCTTGTGAAAAAAAGAACTGAAAACGTTCAACATGAAGGCCTTGGGGGAGGAAATAGCTCAGTAGGTGTTCTAAGGAGGTCTGTGACAGCCCGGGGTGCAGAATTCCATTAGAGACAAAATGAAGGTGACTGTAGAAAGTTGCCCAGAAAGGCAACAAAAAAAATTTTCCCTATTCAACTGAACAGTTTTGCCCAAGACTGGTCCTGTGTCAAACATCAGTTCCTGCCACTTGTTACAGTCACTATGGCCCTAAGACAAGACAACAAAGATGGTCCAGCTATTCCTGTGAACCAAGGTTAGATACTACACTGCAATCAAAATGAAGACACATCTAATACTTGCTGAAATTGGTTTTTTAATTTAAAATAACTTGATACTTTGTTTTTAAAAAATAAATTTTAATTACAGACAACCCATCATTTCTCACTTAGTGGGGGACATCCACAGAGAATTCCTAAGGACTGAGTTTGTGCAGAGTTCAGCAGTAACACTGTTTAAAACATCATGTCAGTTAAAAATCTGTTTGAGCCAGACTCTCAATCTGACAACACAGGGAGAGTTCTTAGGATCTTTCCCACCACTCTGCCAACATTCTCTATATTGCTGTCACCAAAGGCTTCTGACAGTTGAAGGTTAATAATTATTATTTTAGGTACAATGAGTTCCTTAAGAACCCAGGAACATAAGGATAAATTCAGGTGATTTTTGTATAAACTGGTTCATTCAAATTGCGTAGACTTAACAAAAATACAAAATTTTTTTGCAATCAACTTTAAAATTTCTCACAGCTATGAAGTTCTACATACAGCAAGATCCTAAGCCTTCTGCAGCATCCCTTAATTTGTTGACAAACATCAGACTAACAAGGAAGACCTGAAGCTAAATTATTCTATTTGAAATAATGAGAATCAACTCAATGAACAGGGATTACAAGGATAGGGTTAAATGGGGAGTGAAGAACATGGGTTTAAGAATTAATTCCCCACAATTTATAGTAGTTAAAACCAACTGAAAGGAACCAAGTAATGGTCTTTCCTAAACTAATTTTGAAAGTCAAAGACTATAGGAGGTTACTAACTTAGCTGCTATGCATAGCAGACAGGGAGACAAAGAACAAGAATCCATGATAAGTAATAAGAATCAAAGGCCATGGCTCTGCCACTTACCCTTTCCTTGTAGTAGAAGGAGCTGATTGAGACCTGCTCCTTCTCGCTACGGGTGGGGCTTCCACTGTATAAACGAAGATTCCCAGGGGCCTCAGTGCGGATCTTCATTGGAGCAATCAAGCCAGTATGATAAGCAGACAAGGCTGAGAGAGATCTGTAGTTGAAAACAGAGAATTAGCCATACTGCTTTCCTGTCTTCCCACATTTCTAAGTAGTGCTGTTTTTAACACTTGGTGAAACCAAGGGAGATAGAGGGAAAGATAGACAAAATGGGAAGAAAATGGAAACTCAAAAAAAGAACTAAATAGAACTTCTAGAACTGCAAAATGCTTTATCTGCAGAAGACATAATTGTATATGTAAATAATTCAGACATCTATAAACTACTAGAAGTAATAATAATGTAAACATAAGGCTAATCCACAAAAGTCTATTGTATTTCTATATACCTGAAACAAGCAAATAGAAAGTAAACATTTTTTATTTAAATTTTTTTTAATTGTACTTTAGATGAAGGTTTACAGAACAAATAGTTTCTCATTAAACAGTCAGTACGCATATTGTTTTATGACAATTCTTAACAACCCCACAACATGTCAATGCTGTGCCCTTTCAACCATGGGTTCCCTATTACCAGCTTTCCTGTCCCCTCCTGCCTTCTAGAAAATAAACATTTTTTAGATTTTATTGACAATAGCATCAAAAACATCAAATATCTAGGAACAAATTTAATGAAAAAAATGGGCACTGAAAATACAAAATACTGCTGAGAGAAATTAAAGAAGACCCAAAACAATGGAGATATATTTCAAGCTAGTGGACTGACAGAGTCTACGTTAAGATGTCAATTTTCTCCAAATTGATCGACAGAACCGACACAATCCCAAACAAAATCCCGGCATGCTTTTTTGTAGGAAACGATAAGCTGATTTCATATTTTTATGGAAATGCAAAAGACCTAAGATAGCCAGTTAAGATACCCTTGAATAATAATAATAAAGTTGGAGGACTTACAGTGCCAGATTTCAAGACTTACTTAAAGCTCTATTAAGGGTGTGGTGCTGGCATAAGGATAGACAAATAGAACAAAGGGAAAAACAGAGAGTCTAGAAATAGAGCCAAATATATGGACAACTGATTTTCAACAAAATTGTCAACACAAAGTCAATGAGGAAAGGAAAAGCTTTTCCATAAATGGTGCTGGAATAACTGTGTATCTATACAAAAACAAGATAAAACACTTTGACCACACCTCACATCATACACACAAATTCATTTGAGATGGCTCACAGACCCTAAATAAGCAATAACTGTAAAGCTTTTAGAGGAAAATACAGAATATCTTTACGACCTTGAGGTAGCCAAAGATATTTTGTACAGGACATAGAAAGTATGAACCAAAAATGTTTTTTAAATGATAACTTGGACATCATCAAAATTAAAAACTGCTATTCATCAAAAATCATTAAGGAAGAAAAACGGCAAGCCACAAATTGGGAGAAAATATTTAAAATACATACATCCAAAAAAGGACTTACAACTAGAATAGATTTTAAAACTTTTACAAATAAATAATAAAAATAAATATAGTTCAATATAAAATGGGCAAAATACTATAACAGGCACTTCATAAAAGAAGATATCCAAATGGCAAATAAGCACACGAAAGACACTCAACATATCATTAGTCATCATCATGAAAATGCAAATTAAAGCTACAATGAGATACTACTACATACCCACCAGAGCAGCTGAAACTGGAAAGACTGACAACACCAAGTTTGGGAGAAGATATGAAGCAACCACAACTCTGAAACATCGCTGATGAGAGTGTAAAATGGCACAACCAGTGCAGACACACTTCTTGGAAATTTCTAATAAACATACATCTATCCTATGATCCAACAATTCTACTTCTTAGGTAGACAAATTAATATATATGTCCACAAAAATACTTGTATATAGGTTTATTCATAATAGCCCAAAATTGGAATCAATCCAAATGTCCATCACTAGAAGAATGAATAAAGAAATTGTTATATTCATACAATGGAATACTCTGTAGCAATAAAAAAAACAAACTGATGATCCATGTAATAACACGGATCAATTTCAACATTATGTTGAATCAATCCGGACAAAAAATAGTACATACTGCATGAAATTCTATTTAAATAAAGTTCAAGAACAGGCAAAACTAATTCATGATGACAAAGTCAGAACATTGGTTTCCTCCGGGCAAGGAGGGGCTGGGAAAGGTGACCATGGAACTTTCACCAGGTGGTGATGGCAATGTTCCATATTTTGATCTGGGTGTTGGTAACCAAAATGTATGCTTAGGATTTGCATATTGTAAATTATACCTTTATAAAGTACTGTTAGTATTTTGCTCTCTGATCCAAAGCCTGGTAGATATACTTGCTGTTTCCCTTTGAAAGTAGGTGATTGCTTTCTGGCCCAACTTTTAGAATAAGTTTAAAATAGGAATCTCTGATAACCTAACCTCCAGTTCTTGTGGATCAAGGTCTCACCTACCTGGGTTATTACAGGAGGTTATGACAGGCAGCCTCCCAGTACAGTAGTAGTGCCTACTTATGTAGTTAGTTCAGTCCCTTTTCTTTCCTGTTAGCTCGCCTTACTCATCCATAAGGATGCTAATTAGATCCTATCCAATATATCTAGGTGTTTGTAGAAGGAGGGTTTCCCAAGTCAACTTGGTCACCACACTGCACAACCAAAAGTTGATAATATAATCCTTAAGTAAAAAAAAAAAAAAAAAATTGTATCAGTAATGGGAAACATAGAGCACTCACAATGTGCCAGGTAGTATTCTAAATGCTTTACTCGTGTAATCTTCACTGCAACTAAGCACATAGGTACTATTAGCATTCCATATTACTGCTGAAGAAACTAAAGCACCGTTTAAATAACTTGCCCAAAACAAAAATACCCAATGTCATCAAGTCAATTCTTACTCACAGCGACCATACAGGACAGAGTAGAACTGCCCCATAGGGTTTCCAAGGAGTGGCTGGTGGATGTGAACTGCAGACCTTTTGGTTAGCAGCCAGGATCTTAACCACTGTGCCACCAGGGCTCCAACCTGCCCAAGGTCACACAAATAAAAATGGCAAAACAGATTTGGATCCAGGAGGCTTAGCTCCAAAATCCACATTCCTATTCACTACGGTAGACTGACTCTCAAAAATAAATAAATAAGTAACACAGAAAAATAACAAAAACCTGTTAAATTGTTAACAATGGCCCTCCCTGGGACATGGAAAAAGAAAGGTATGGCTTTCATATTTTAATTTAAAACTTCTGTAGTGTTTGATTTTTTCAACACACTACTTATATAATTAAACATTTTTTTTGTAATGATAGAAGCAGCATACTAATGTTGTGGGACTTGGGTTGATGTTTTCATCATTTTTCCAGTTTTATTTAATGTTCATATAATGCTTTACCAATAGGGGGAAGGCACATTAAAATAAGAATTTATCTTGTTTGACAACAGCTTTTATCAAGTTATTCCTTCTAATGGTTTGGTAGGAACCCAACCAACCGCAGAAATCTCAGCTTAGTTGTAATTTAATGAATCATAATCATTCTCAAATAAATCTTATAATGGGAGTTTACTGAACAAATAAAACAAATTGTACAAACATAAACAGTGGTTATGCCCAGATTTCTGCCCACTTCTGGCCCTATGAATATAGATTACTTCTGCATCTCATGGACTTACCTAGGAGTGGGTTCTGTTGGAGAAACTGCTCGGTGCATTGTCATAGGCCTTGTGAAATACACCAGATAACCTGACAAAGGAGACATCAGCACAACAATGTCAATGAGCTGGACGAGAAAGTCTTAAGGCAGTCTTGGTCAATCTTTTTCTATCTCAATATATCTGAGGGATAAGATACATTTTCATAAGCTGCAAAGGCTCATGAGTGCACTGATTCTTATCAGGGGCAAACATCAGAATCCCTAGGAATCTAGGAAGTGTATGAAGATGCATGTGGTTAGGATAAAGTCCTCAGAGGCACTTTATATTTCCTTGCTAGAGGATCTGCCCCCTGTTGAGAAGTAGTGCTCTGAGTAGAAACTCAAATTCAAACTCATCAGAATAAAAAAATATAAGACTGTAATTCTGGTGAATATTCTCAGGATACGTCCACAGATATCAGTTCAACATGAGACAACAAACACTACTACATGAGTCTTTCTGAGTTCTCAGTTAAAAAAAAAAAATTTCTCTGGTGGATATATTTATAAAGAATATATGATAGTCTTAGTTGTGCTCTCTCTCTAAATCTACAATCACAGAACCAAAAATAGACGAACCTGCTCCACAGAACCTGGCCCCAGAAGTCCTAGGGAAGGGGATATTGGCATCCTGGTATGACCCATAGGCAGTGGTTACACGGGCAAACGTTGGTAAGGGTGGTGTGACAGAGTTTGGGAGAGCAAAAGGGTTGCTGGAAGCACTATCTTCTTGGTTCTGAAATTTAAAAATCAACAAACTAAAAAAATATATAACCTGTCTTAAAGCTGAATTACAAAATAAAGACACCAGGTAGCCCAAGATTTTAGGGAGGAAGAAATGAAACAGAACATTAAAGCAAATGTGGGTACAACAATTTCATTCTTCGCACCACAAAAGATTCAAGGCAGGAGACGAGCTGGCGCAGGCAGGGCTCCAAACAACTCTGGTTGCGTTTCACTTTTTGCAGGGAAGTGTCTTTCAGGATCTAAAAAAGGCACAAAGCACAGTCAAGAGTGGCAACAGATTTCTCCTGATTGACTTTCCTTCTGCAAAGCGGTCAGAAGCAATGAAGATGCAGGAAGACTGGACCATGGTTAAGTCTGAGGCTTCCAACCTTCTATAGAGGCTCAGAGAGAAGGATTCATTTCTGATCCTTAGAGAAGCCCTTTTCCTTAGCCAAGGCAAGCACACATGCCAGCTTTAGGAGGGAATGCTTCTAGTAAAAGGATGACTATTCTTTCTTAGTGAATTCTGTCCCTTTCCTTTTCCCTCATCCCACCCCTGAAACCCACGAGAAATCTCAGTACCTTAGCAGCAATATACGTTGGGCTGGACTGAAAATTGCTCTGAGTGATGCAAGCCAGGGGGAGCATATTTCACTTTAGTGAAAGTTATAATGCATCTTTATTTCTTGTCCTTTAAAAATATAAATCCTAACATTTTAAGTCACATGCTTTATATATATGAATTGGCGTACACATACCAAAGATAAGTATATAAATTAGACTTGCACTGTCCAATATAGTAGACACTGCCCACATGGCACACAAAATCTGGCTAGTCCAAATAGAGATGCGCTGTAAGCATAAAATTCACACTGAATGTCGAAGACTTAGTACAGGAAAAAAAAAAAAAAAAGAATATAAAATATCTCAGTAAGTTTTTATACTGGTTACATTTGATGTGATAATACTTTGGATATACTGGATTAAATAAAATATTATTACAATTTATTTACCTGCTAAATCTGTTGCCATTGAGTCAATTTCAACTCATAGCAACCCTACAGGACAGAGCAGAACTGCCCCATGGGGATTCCAAAGCTGTAATCTTTACAGGAGCAGACTGCCATATCTTTCTCCTGCAGAGTATCTGGGGGTTTAGACTGCCAACCCTACCATTAGCAGCTGAGTGCTTATAACCACTGTGCCACCAGAGCTCCTTTTTTTTTTTTTTTCAATTTACCTGCTACTTTTCATTTTTTTTAACAATACTAGAAAATTTATAGTTACATGTGGACTGTGTATTTCTATTGAAGTGCATGGAATCAGACCTTTAAAGACACTACCTAATCTTATCATTTTTATAGCAACAGAAAAATCTATCCTTTTTGTATGTTCAAACTAGGCAGGGAAATATCCAGATTCCAAGTACAAAATTTCAAATGTCACAATTTAACTAGCATTTCAGAGATCCTTAAGCCACTTCAAAAATTTCTTGGTTACATATGATATCCCAACAAGATCTAACAATCAAGTGTGTATGATCCAAACTGGACAAAAGATGAGTAACATTCAGGCTTAACATTACACAGTTATTCCACGTGACACTACTCAAACTGAAGGCAGTATGTCATCACCCAGCTCACTTGCCTTTTTTATGGAGATTCTGCCTGATTAGCTCTGGATGAACTGACAAAATCAACTTTCTGAACCTGTAGGGCTGAAGACCAGGTGCAAGGTTGTACTGCCTCCATTCAGATGCTGCTATCCTATCTCAGCTTCCTGTGCAGTCAGCCAGCCTCACTCTAGAATAACATCATCTCCTCTCATTGAATGGATTAAAAAAAATAATAATAACTTTACACATTTTTTTATTATAAAATATCTGAGCTTCAGAATAAATCTATTATTTTTTCTTCTAGTTGCTGTTGAGTCAATTCCAACTCATGGTGAGCCCATGTGTGGCAGAGTAGAGCTGTGCTCCATAGGGTTTTCAGTGGCTGATGTTTTGGAAGTAGATCGCCAGGTTTTTTTTCCAAGGTGCCTCTGGGTGGACTTGAACCTCCAAATTTTTGGTTAGCAGTAAAGCACAGTAACCGTTTCTACTACCCAGGGACTCCACTACTATTTCTAGATAAAAGGAAATACAATTGCAGGGTTCTTAACCTGGAGTTAATGAATAGCTTTAATGGGATCTTTGAACCTTCTGAAAATTATATGCAAAATCTGGGGAAGCGTCTGTAGTTTTCATTAGACTTTCAAAGGGAGTCCATGACCTAAGAAATGTTAAGAACCACCACTCTAATGTTTGCTACACAAAGTGAATGTTAGACGCAGGAGTTATATTGCTAACACTGCAGTGTGTCAGGAGCAGACAACTTCCAAATCTCGTATGTCAGAGTTTTCATTCAACCTCACTACTAAACTCAGACACTGAAGAACACGAGCAGAGCTCTCCTCTTACAACATCACGGAGAATTTGTGAACACAGAGCCTTACCTTTAGCAGCTTTGCTTTCATTGTGGATGTGATGGTGGTGGGGTTAATAAACTGGAATGAAGGGGCAGCGTTGTTTGGGTACTGCGCAGGGAATCTTACTAGCATCTTGACACGATGGTTGCTACAGTGCACAGACACTGTGCAGCTCCCATCTGCCGCATCCATCTGCAACACAGAAGTGCAAATGGGTTTAAATAAGCTAACTGAATGTTCTATGTTCCTGGTATTAGGGTAAAGGGAGAGAGTACCATATGTTTTTGCAAACAACAAACCCACGTAAATAATGAACCCACACATATAAGTTGTATAAATGGTAAAACAGTGTTGGCATAATGTGCATGTTATTTGCATAAAAATACAGTATACAAAGGCAGAAGAATTTGGAAGATGATTCATTTTCAAAACAGATTTTTAATTTTAGCACCTATTTAATAAGTTCAAAGTATTTTGGCTTCGAGAATGTCACTGAACTGTGCATGCAGAAATGGTTAGATTACTGTATGTTTTGGTGTGTATAGTCTCAACAACAACAAAATAAGAATTAATTAAAATTTTTTTAAAGTATTTTGACTTCTAACAGCGTCATCCCAAAGCTGCAAGGTAGAGTAAAAATTGTTTGAGATGAAAAAATAAAGCAAAAATAAGTGAAATAACCTGATTCAAGTTAAAAAGTACTCCTGAGTGGGACAGGAAAGCTGGTGATAGGGAACCCAAGGTTACGTAAGGGCACTGTTGACACGTCGTGGGGTTCTTAACCATTGTCATAGGGCAATATGTGCACTGTTTAATGAGAAACTATTTTGTTCTGTAAACCGTCATCTAAAGTGAGAGTAGCAGCACAATGGGAAGAACACAATCAACGTAACTGAATTGCACATGTAGAAACTTTTGAAATGGTGTATCTTTGGCTATGTATATTTCTTCACCAAAAAAAAAAGGGGGTCCTCCAAGGCAGAGAAGGGAGCGTGTTAACATGTTGTGGGGTTGTTAACCAATATCATAAAACAATATGTATACTGGCTATTTAATGAGAAAATATTTGTTCTGTAAACCTTCACCTGAAGTACAATAAAAAAAAAAAAAAAGTACTCCTGGGCAAATCCATAGAGACTAAAGTAAATTAGCGGCTGCCAGAGAATGGGGGAAGGAGGAAAGGTGAGTGACTGCTAATGGTCTAGGGTTTCTCTTTAGGGGGATAAAAATGTTCTGGAATTAGTGATGATGGTTGCACAACTCTGTGAATATACTAAGAATTAATAAACTGTACACTTTAAAAGGGTGAACGTTATGGTATGTGAATTATATTTCAATTTTAAAATGTACTTCTGGGGAAAGGAATCAAGATCTCCTCCTTAAACTACATCACTAGATTCTCAACTGGGACAAAGGGACTATAAACTGTGTTGATATAAAAAAATCAATCAAAAAATCCTTTCTCTCTTCTGATTTCTTGTGCTGCCAACTAGAGAAGTTAGCTGGAGAAGAGTGAAAAGAGCTACACACATGAGGAATCTGGGACTTGGATTCAAATATTATCTCTACCACAAAATAGCTGCTGACCTTAGACAAGTCACTTCATCTCTTGGTGTCTCAGTTTCCTCGATAAAACCACTTATTGCAAAGGGTTGTTTTAAACACCAAATGAGATCATTATGTAACAAGCACCTATCTCTGCCTACGGTTAATTAAATCTGGGCAAAAGAAAAACTAAAAAAGCTTTAAAACTCCTTCTGGAGAGACACTCAAGTCTCTGAAGCAAAGAATTTAGGTATCTCCCCAAAGGGAAAAAAGTAAATCTCTCCATGTGCTAAGTGAACAAGAATGTTTGGTCATCTATTTACTATAAATCTAAATCATAGAGGTAATTAGTAGCTTGTAAGGGAAGATAGTGCAGCACAGTAAAAAGAGCCTTGGAGAGTTAGGAAGTTTGGATTCTAAACTCAGCCCTTCCATTAACTTTACTAGTGACCCTTGCCCAGTCACTAAGTCTTTCCAGATCTAAGTCTCTTCATATATAGTCATACACTGCATAACGTCTGTTCAAGCAACGTCCAACTGCATATACATCCATGGTCCCACATAGCTTTGCTAAGTATATACAGACAATCCCGACATTATGAACAAGATCCGTTCCTAAGTATGTCTTTAAGTCAAATTTGTAGGTAAGTCAGAACAAGTACATACGGTTCTTACTTAGTGTCAGTCAAATGTTTGTCTTAGCATATAGTACATATTTTACATTTCTATGCATATAAAACACTTAAGAAACACTTCTAAACCACGTGATGTTTTCACAAGCGTAACATAATGCATGCATTCGTTATTATGAACCACTGTATTTAACTCAAATTTATAATATAATAAGCTTTATGGCAGTCCTTTCTTAAGCACAAGTTGTCCATAAGTCAAACGTTTGTAATCCATGGACTGCCTGTAATATGGTGCTCGCGCAACATCTAAAGCACATAACAACCTATTTCACAGAATGTATCATGGACATTAAGCAACACATGACTGTATAGTAAAACAAGGTGTTGGATCATCTAAGGTGAGGCTAAGGCACACAAGCATCAGTTTATCCTTTAGCTCAACTTATGAAAAAAGAACAGGGTAAGAAAAACAGTCCGCATTTATAAAATGCCTATAACTTCAGAAAATGTACGCAACAAAAGAGTAAGCAGAGAGACTTATCTATTGGAGAAGCACATTATTTGCTAGCCCAAATCATAGCTGAAATTGTCTCCTCTCCCACAAATTGCTGCCAGCAAGCAGGAGAGAGTTCACTGAACTAGTGAGTACCTCAACGTTGACATTCCGGATTTGCACGTTGATCAGGGAGAACTCCTGCTGCAGCGTCTGAGGCAGTCCCAATTGATCTGACTTCCTCTCTTCCAGGAGATTGCTAGGGGGATCTTCCTTTGAGGCTAAAAGGAGAGAGAAGTGCAATTGTTGGACAACACTTTTAAAAATGAATCCAGGGTATCTGCATTTTCCTATCATTTGAAAAAGTGGAGAGAAGAAAAACACACAAGCCATTTAGCTTAGACTTAAGGAGACAATGAAAACACTTATCCTGGCAGTCTACAGACTGCTTTCTGGGGAGATGTCTCTGAGGTCAGCAAGAAGCAGGCACCCTGCGCTCTCACAGAGTATAAGGTTTGAGATCACACACATATTGTTTAGGTTCTCTTCCCATTGGTGTAGACTCAAGTGACCTACACAGTAACCTCTCTACCTTATTCATGACCATAATTTAGACATTGCAAACGTTGCACCAAGAAGGAGTGAGAGAGTATGTGTAGGTGGAATGAAGATAATTTCTATTTTCTACAGAAACACCTTGGAAATGAAGACAAGAGGAAAGGAATTGTTTAAGTATGATTTTTTTCCCCCAGAAGACTACAATGATACATTTTATTTACTGATTCCAAAAATCACAAACTAGAAATAGAAGAGAACTTCCTTAACTGGATAAAGTATATCTATAAAAATCTACAAGGAACAACATACTTGAAACATTGTTAGCTTTCCCTTTGTGACTGAAAATAAGACAAGAATACTGTCTGACTGCTGTTAATACTATCCTGAAGATCCCAGACAACATAGTAAGGCAAGGAAAAAACTGGGGAGGGGGTATAAAAGCTAGAAAGGAGAAATAAAACTGTCATCATGACTATGTACTCAGAATATCCAAAATAATTTAAAGATAAATATCAGATCCAACGAAGAGTTCTACAAGTTACTAGATACAAATGAATATATAAAAATCAACTATATTTTTTTAAAAAAATCAATTACATTTCCATACACCAGCAACAAAGAGAAAACAATTTTTTAATACCATTTTTAATACTTTAAAAAAATCAAGTCTCCAAGAATAAAACTAACACGATGGGCAAAATTTCTATGGGAAAGCCAACATGGTGCTACAGATAGAAGTACCATGCTGTCCCTCTGCAGCAAAGACCTGAAAAACTAAGTAAAACAGATACAGACGTCAGTCCTGGAACCCTAAGCATCAAATGAAGAGATAAAGAACTCAATCAAGCGCCAAATGGAATAAGAAACTGACAGAGAACAGAGAACAAGGAGAGCTATGGAGTGGAGGTTCCCTACCAGCTAACACGGCACAGATTCACCATCTTGGACTACAGCCACCAAGGAATGCAGACAAGGAGTATGGGAAGGCAACTTCATTGAGCTCCCAACAGGAGACAGAGCATTGATAACCAGAGATATGTGCTTTCCGACCTCCCACCCTTCTTCCCTCTACGTGGCCTCTGCCGCTTTCCAATAGGCCACAGCTGCTCAGTCAGAGACCAAGTCTGCCCCGCCACCACCAGCCAGCCAGCTCCTTCAGCACCATTTTTTTTTTTTTGGGGGGGTGGGGGGGAGTATTTTTTTTTTTTTTTTGGCTTTGTTTTTTCTCTCTCTGTCTTCCTTCCTTTCCTTTCTCCCGCCCCCTTAACCCCATGCGCTACTCCTGCCCCTTCTTGAAGGGCAGTGTTGCACCACTTGGCTAGCCACTGGCACATGGCTTCCCCAGGTCCATGCCACCCCTACCACCAGCTCCTTCAGTGCCACATTTTGTTTGTTTGTTTCTTCTCTATCCCTTCCTTCCTTTCCTTTCTCCCGTCCATCTAACCCCATGTGCCATCCCCGGCCCTTCTCAACAGGCGGTGCTGTACCGCTTGGCTAGAAAGCCATCAGCACATGGTCTCCATGGGTCTGTACTGCCCCCACTGGCCAGCTTCCTCAGCACTGTATTTTTTTTCTGATTTTTTGGGTTGTTTTTTGTTTTGTTTGTTTGTTTCTTCTCTCTCTCTCTTCCTTCCTTTCCTGTCTCCGACCCACCCATCCTCACTCTTTCTTGAAGGACCTTACCAAACCACTAGACTAGAGAGCCTTCCCAGGTCTGCGCTACCCCCACCAGCCAGTTCCCTCAGTGCCATATTTTAGTTTGTTTGCTTTGTCCTTTTTTTTTTTTTTTTTCTGTTTCTTCTCTTTCTCACTTCCTTCCTTTCCTTTCTCCCGCCCAACTAGCCCTGTGCACCGATCCTGCCTCTTCTCGAAGGGTCGAACTGCATTGCTCAGCTACAGAGTCACTGGCAAACAGCCTCCCTGGGTCTGCACCATTGTCACTGACTGGCTCCCTTAGTGCCATTTTTTGTTTGTTTTTGTTTTCTTTTTTTGTCGTTGTGGTTGTTTCTTCTCTCTCCCTTCCTTCCTTTCCTTTCTGCCACCCACCTAGCCCCATGCGCTTCCCCACCCCTTCTTGACAGGCTGTGCTGCACCACTCAGCTGAATAGCCTCTGGCACACAGCCTCCCCAGGTCTGCACTGCCCCCACAGGCCAGCTCCCTCAGTGCCATATTTTTAATTTTTTTTTATCGCTCCCCTTCTCCCTTTCCTCTGTCACTCCCGCGTAAGCTCTGCGCTGCCTCTGCCCCTTCCTGATGGGCCGTGCCGCACCACCCGGAGAGAGAGACATCAGCTCGCCACCACCCCAATTCTGCCCCATCGCCAATGGCCAGCTCCCTGAGCACCATATTTACTTTTTGTTTTTGTTGCTTTCTTTTTTTTTTTTTTTCTGTTTCTTCTCTCTCTTTTCCTTCTTTCCTTTCCTTTCCTTTCTCCCACCTACCTAACCCTGTGTGCCACCCACTCCCCTTCTCAACAGGCCAAGCCACACCACTTGACTATAGAGCCACTGGCACATGGCCTCCCTGGGCCTGCCCCACCCCTATCCACCAAATCCTACTGTGCCATTTACTTTTTTTAAAAATTTTTTCCTTCATTTTTTTTGTTGCTTTTTTTGCTTCTGTTTTTTCTTTCTCTCTGCACACCACATCTTCTCCCTTCCCTCCTGCCTATCTGCACTGTGTGCCGAGCGCTGCGTGCCCAAGTGGCACCAACGCAGACCACTGGAACCCTGGACCCTACCCTACACTGCCTTGTCGGCCCCAGTATGAGCCACAAACAACCCATCCCCGCCCCTCCCCTCCCTCGCTGGACCTGCCCTGCTGCACCATAGCTGAGTGACCAGCCCTGCTCACTTGGACAAAGCCACAGACAAGCAAGCAACAAAAAAACGCCCAGCGCACTTGCCCAGACATAACCAAGTAAAAAAAACAGTAGGACAAAACAAACAAATCTATAATCTACAAATGAAGAAAATAATTCCTGAATGTCCCGGAGACAGCAGACAATATGAACATATTTTAAAAAAGAGAAGAGGATAGCTCCAGAAAGTGACCAAAATAAAACACCAGATGATTTTCTGGTAGAAGAAAAGGCACTGGAACTACCCGATAGAGAAGTCAAAACTCTAATATTCAGGGCTCTCCAAGAGATTAGGGAAGACATGAAGGGAAACACAGACAAAAATAAGGAAAAACTAGACAAACTCATGGAAAATACAGACAAAATCAGGGAAAACACAGACATAGCAATGGAAGAATTCAGGAAAATAATACAAGAACAAAATGATAAAATAAATAAACAACTAGAAATCATACAAAAACAGCAATTAGAAATCCAAAAGATAAACAATAAAATTTCAGAAATGGACAGCGCAATAGAAGGCTTCAGGAGCAAATTTGAGACAATGGAAGACAGGATCAGCAAAACTGAAGACAAATCCTTGGATACCAATTTACTTGAGGAAAAATCAGATAAAAGAATGAAAAAACAGCTCCAAAACAGCACCTGGGCTCCAAAATACATAAAGTCTAATAGCACTGAAAAGAAAAACTGACAGTTCCACAGTAGTATTAAACTTCAACACCACTCTTGGTAAAGGACAGAACAACTAGATAGAAACTCAACAAAGATACAGAAGATCTACAGGCCACAATCAACAACTTGACCTCACAGACATATATAGAACATTCCACTCTACAGCAACAAAGTACACATTCTTTTCCAATGCACATGGAACATTCTCCAGAATGGATCACATTGTAGGCCACAAAGCAACCCTCAACAAAATCCAAAACACTGAGATAATACAAAGCATTTTCTCTGATCACAACACCATAAAAGTAGAAATTAATAACAGGAAGAGCAGGGGAAAAAAATAAAATACATGGAAACTGAATAATATCTTGCTTAAAAACCACCATGGGATAATAGAAGACATCAAAGATGAAATAAGAAAAATCCTAGACTCAAACAACAATGGAAACACATCATACCAAGATCTTTGGGACACAGCAAAGGCAGGGCTCAGAGGTCAATTTACAACAATAGATGAACACATCAAAAAAGAAGAAAGCAACAAAATTAAAACATTAGCTATACAACTTGAACAAACAGAAAGAGAACAGCAAAAGAAGCCCACAGCCACCAGGAAAAAGGAAATAATAATGATCAGAGCAGAAATAAATGAAATACAGAACAGAAAAACAAAATCAAAAGTTGGTTCTTTGAAAGGATCAACAAAATCAACAAACCATTAGCCAAAATGACAAAAGACAAACAGGAAAGGAAGCAAATAACCCAAATAAGAAATGTAATGGGAGACATTTCAACAGACTCAACTGAAATAAAAAGGATCATAAGACAGTACTATAAAAAACTATACTCCAACAAATTTGAAAACCTAAAAGAAATGGACAAATTTCTAGAAACACACTACTTAACTAACACAAACTGAGGTAAAAAATCTGAACAGAGCCATAACAGGAGAAGAGATTGAAAAGATAATTTTAAAAACTCCCAACAAAAAAAAAAGCCCTGGCTCAGATGGCTTCACTGGAGAATTCTACCACATATTCAGAGAAGAGCTTGCATCAGTACTACTCAAACTATTTCAGAACACAGAAAAAGGAAGGGATACTTCCAAATTCATTCTATGAAGCCAGCATAACCCTGATACCAAAATCAGGCAAAGACACCACAAAAAGAAAATTACAGACCAATATCTCTCATGAATATAGATGCAAAAATTCTCAACAAAATTCTAGCCAACAGAATTCAGCACCATATTAAAAAAAAGAATACACCACAACCAAGTGGGATTCATACAAGCTATGCAAGGATGGTTCAACATTAGAACATCAGTCAACATAATCCACCACATAAATCAAAGAATCACATGAACATCTCAATCGATGCAGAAAAGGCATTCAATAAAGTCCAATGCCCATTCCTGATAAAAACTCTCAATAAAATAGGTATAGAAAGGAAATTCCTCAACATGATAAAGGGCATCTATACAAAACCGAAAGCCAGCATCATTCCCCCAAAAGAGACCTACAAAAATGGAAAACTATACCATGCTCATAGATAAGTAGACTCAACACTGTGAAAATAATTCTACCCAAAGCAATCTACAAACACAATGCAATCCCAATCCAAATATGAATAGCCTTCTTTAACAAGATGGAAAAACTAATCATTAACTTCATATGGAAAAGAAAGAGGCCCCATATAAGTAAAGCACTGCTGAAGAATAAAGTAGGAAGCCTCACATTACCTGACCTCAGAACCTACTATATAGCTACCGTAGTTAAAACAGCCTGGTACTGGTACAACAACAAACACATTGACCAATGGAACAAAATCAAGAACTCAAATGTAAATCCATCCACCTATGGTCACCTGATCTTCAATGAAAGTCCAAAGTCCAATAAATGGGGAAAAGACAGTCTTTTTAAAAAATGGTGCTGGCAAAACTGGATGTCCATCTGCAAAAAAATAAAACAGGACCCATATTTCACACCATGCACAAAAACTAATTCAAAATAGATCAAAGACCAAAACATAAAACCAAAAGCCATGAAGACCGTAGAAGAAAAAATAGGGTCAATGCTAGAGGTCCCACAGGATGGCATAAATATGATACAAACCATAACTAACAATACACAAACACCAGAAGATAAGCTAGATAACTGGGATCTTCTAAAAATTAAACACTTAAGCTCATCAAAGACTTCACCAAAAGAGTAAAAAGAGAACGTACAGACTGGGAAAGTTTTTTTGGCTATGACAAATCTGATAAAGGTCCAGTCTCTAAAATCTATAGGAAAATGCAATACCTCTACAACAAAAAGACAAATAGTCCAGTTAAAAAATGGGCAAAGGATATGAACAGATACTTCACCAAAGAAGACATTCAGGTGGCTAACAGACACATGATCACTAGCCATTAGAGAAATGCAAATCAAAACTACAATGAGATACCATCTCAACCCGACATTACTGACACGAATCAAAAAAAAACAGAAAGTAACAAATGTTGGCGAGGCTGCAGGGAAACTGGAACTATTATGCACTGCTGGTGGAAATATAAAATGGTACAACCATTTTCAAAAACGATATGGCGCTTCCTTAAAAAGCCAGAAATAGAAATAGCATACAATCCAGTAATCTCACTCCTAGGAACATATCCTAGAGTAATGAGAGCCGTCACACGAACAGACATATGCACGCCCATGTTCACTGCAGCATTATTCACAGCAGCAAAAAGATGGAAACAACCTAAGCATCCATCAACAGATGAATAGATAAACAAACTATGGTACATACACATAATGGAATACTACACAACAATAAAGAACGATGAATCTGCTAAATGTCTCACAACATAGATGAATCTGGAGGGCACTATGCTAAGTGAAATAAGTCAATCACAAAAGGACAAATACTGTATGAGACCACTATTGTAAAAATTCATTTATACAAAGGAAGAAACAATCTTTGATGGTTACGAGGTGGGGGAAGGTGGGAAGGAAAAAACACTAACTAGGAAATAGATAAGTGGTAACTTTGGTAAACGATAAGACAGTACACAATACTGGGGACGTCAGCACATCTTGACTAAGGCAAGGTCATGGAAGATTCATAGACACATCCAAACTCTCTGAGGGACCGAATTACAGGGCTGAGGCCTGGGGACCATGGTTTCAGGAGACATCCAGCTCAACTGGCATAACATAGTTTAGAAAGAAAATGTTCCACATTCTACTTTGGTGAGTAGCAGCTGGTGTCTTACAAGCTTGTGAGCAGCCATCTAAGATACTCCACCTGTCCCACCCTGCCTGAAGCAAGGGAGAATGAAGAAAACCAAAGACACAAGGGAAAGATTAGTCCAAAGGACTAATGGACCACAACTACCACAGCCTCCACCAGACTGAGTCCATCCAGCACAACTAGATGGTGCCTGGCTACCACCACTGATTGCTCTGACAGGAAACACAACAGAGGGTCCCGGACAGAGCTGGAGAAAACTGTAGAACAAATTCTAATTCACAAAAAGAAGACCAGACTTACTGGCCTGAGAGCGACTGGAGAAACCCCAAGAGTATAGCCCCCGGATACCCTTTTAACTCAGTACTGATGTCACTCCTCAGGTTCACCCTTCAGTCAAAGATTAGACAGGCCTACAAAACAAACAATAATACATGTAGCTCAACCATGTATATGAGACTAAATGGGTATACTAGCCCAGGGGCAAGGGCAAGAAGGCAGGAGGGGACAGGAAAGCTGGACGAATGGAAATGGGGAACCCAAGGTCAAGAAGGAGAGTGCCGACACACCGCAACCAATGTCACAAAACAATATGTGTATTAATTGTTTAATGAGAAACTAATTTGCTTTGTAAACCTTCACCTAAAGCACACTGAAAGAAAAAAAAAAAGATAACAATCACCTGTACGAGATCAAACGGTCAGCAATTACTTTAAAACAAAGATGAGAATGTAAGGGGGCAGAAAAACTAGATTAATGGAAACTGAACTACCAGAACAGAAATAATTAGAAATGTTTACACACTGTGAAGAATGTAACCAATGTCACTGAACTATTTGTGTAGAAATTGTTGAATGGGAACTTAAACTGCTGTGTAAACCTTCACTGAAAACACAATAAAATATTATTGGCAAGAAAAAATTTCTACGGAGAAAATTATACAATTTAATTGAAACCAAAAAACCAAACCAGTTGTCGAGTCAATTCTGACTCATCGCGACCCTATAGGACAGAGTAGAACTGCCCCATAGGGTTTCCAAGAGGCAGCTGGTTGATTCAAACTGCCGACCTTCTGGTTAGCAGCTGAGCTTTTAACCACTGCTCCACAATTTAACTGATATTCAATACATATATAGAGAGAGATAGAATAGAGAACGTTAATGGAGTTCAAGTCTCAATATTATAAAGATGATATGATACGCTCCCTAAATTCAATATGGATTCAATGCAATTCCAATCAAAATCCCAACCAAATTCTTCATGGAACCTACAAGTTGATTTAAACATTTATGGAGAAATCTAAAAGAACTCTTGAAGAAGTTCCAGGTGGGAGGGCTTGCCCTACCAGCTATCAAGGCTTATTTTAAACCTCTCTAGTAAGTGTGGAATTTACAAAGAGTCTTCACCCAAAGTCCCCCAATCTCTCTCAAATTAGGATAAAAATAAATAGGGCTTTCCAGTGCAAATTTTTCTGCTAAACTCTCATTGCATGGTTCTTCCTCTGATTTGAGTTTTATATGTCCTTAGGATGCATATTAAAGAGTTTAAAATATTCCTTTAAACTTCCCAAGATTCTTATTCTTTCTCCATACTGAATTACCTTGTAAGCATCTCCTCTTTGAGTTTGGTATCCACTCCCTTGTCACCTTCTACCATGACTCCTCCCGAACCAATTACATTAGAACTCTAGGGTTCTGATCTTGCATCAGTCACTGTCTCACCTATGAAGTGCGTAGAGCAGCACCTCATCTAGCTGTCATCAGTCAGACAAATTACCTTCTTCCTCCCCATGGCTTGAGTTGTGCTGGTGATCTGTATCTTGAGTGTGAAGCGTCTTCTCTGGTTCCGGCAGAAGAGAAATGCTCTCAATGAACTCATCAACACCATCTAATATGTCATTTGCACAAAGCTGAAACAAAAGACAGGAGATCTAGGTCTATGGACATCAGTGGAATTGATCATCGTGTTTGGTTAAAGAGTTCTGACTTCAAAATGAGAATTACAAAGGACAGAGACGAAGTCAGCCAAGAACTGATACCAATCAAAATAGGTTTGATTCATTACTAACTCTCTCTGGTTAAATACACAAGACAATATACTCTACTACTCTATCCTGGGAACTTTTCATCATGCTCACAGCTAATGCAAACCTCAGAAAACATTCTTTCAAATTCCAAGACTTCATGGAGTTATTTAGCAAGTATAAACTCAAAATGTTTGAAGCAAATGGTACCTTCTGGAGATAGATTTAAAATAGATTTAAAAGGCAATAAGATAGTGATACTTGGCCAAAATTCCTCAAGAGTGACATCAACTTAGTTGCAAATTTTATCCAGCAAAGCACTGGGGTAGTAAAGAGGGGGCAATAACAAGTGAGACATGGTTTCTGCCTTCACGGAATTTAGCAATTGAATAAAGAGAAGCCAGAACTCAACAATGAGGTGGAGTAAAGTAAGAACCACAAAAGCAGTCCACATGAGGTTCATGTATGAAACAGATATCATTTGGAGGGAAATATTAGAAATGGCTCATAGAAGAGGTGTTGTTGATGGGCATGAAGGGCTCTGAACATTATGAGTACAAGAATAGGCCTCCTACCCCATTTAGAAGAGAAAGAAATGAAGCCCACAGGCCATTTGCACAGTATGCTACTTGTACTATCATTTATCAGGGCAAAAGGAAAAAAAAAACATTCAAAGGTTTTTTGCTCTTAAAGTGGTGAAGCTGCCTCTTAAAGACCTCAAAGCCTCAGTATGACAGACATAGGCCACTCTGTCAGCAAAAACGTATTAAGTGTCTCTCATGTAGCCTCTAACATCCACAAACACAAATCTTCTTTTTTTTTTTTTTTAAGTTTCTAGTGTATCCAGTTACAGTCCTTCACAACAGCATGGAATACATACCCTTTGCATCTGGAAATCCACCCGCCACATTCTTAAGGTCTGATCGCGGGACCATGTAACCAGTTGGTAGTCCTTTGACCCTAGAATCACCAAATAAGAATCCTGGAGATTTTTCTGAATGCAACACAGATTTTGCTAGGTCTTAATCAAGTGAGAGTCATTCATTCGCTCACTTAAAAATATCTATTGAACATCTCCTATGTGCCAGGCACTGTTTTAGGCACTAGGACTATCGAATGAATAAAACAGTCTCTGTCTTTATAGCCCTCATATTCCAATGGTGGAAACAGACAAATAAATAAATACATAATATAATGTCAGGTAGTGATCGTGTTACAAAAAATAACCCAGGATAAGAGGACAGAGACTGATGGGGTAACTGTTTTTAGATAGGACTCTCTGAGGAAGTCACATTTGAGCAGAAACTTAAATGAAGTGAAATAGTAACTGGCAAATTAGCAGGTGAAGACTGATGTGGGATTTAATGTCACACTAACTTTTACCTCTACAAACGCTTTCTTTTATATGCTCTTGAGAAGCTGGAGATAAATATTTTTTGCAAAATCAATGGTTTTAAATGCATCATGGCATCTTATAGTTAAAATAATTTTTTTGGTAAAGAGATGCATCTCTTTATAAAGTGCATAATCACCCTCTAATGTTCTTAACTGACTAACATATTTTCACAAATTAGGTCTGGTCAAAGAGAAATTATTCTGAAAAGGCTTGAGGTGCTTTATGAAAGAACTTTATGAAAGAGTAGGGTGATTTCAGGGTAATTATTTTGTATCTAGAATCTCTTTCATGGCCATCTTCAGAGAGCAAAGAATTTAGAGATCATTTTATCCAATGCTCTCATTTCATGGATGGGGAAACCAAGGCAACAGAGAAAATGGCTTGTCCAAGGTAATAGGATGTGATGGTTAATTTTGTGTGTCAACTTTGCTAGGTTACAGTTCCCAGTGGCTTGGTTAAGCGCTAGTCTAGTTGCTATTACATAATGTAATCTAATGTAATGTATCAACCAGTTGAAAATGGAGTTTCCTTAGGGTGTGCTCTGCCTCCAGACTATAAACAGACATTTTGGCAGAACTCCGTCTCTCTCTTCACTCTGCTCTCTTTCCATTTTCTGACTTACAGGTCTTGGGATGCAAGCTTGTAGAACTCTCCAGTCTGACGCCTGACCTAACAGATTTTGGGTTTGCCAGACCCCGTAATTGCACGAGTTAATCTCTCAAAATAAATCGGTCTCTCTCAATACAGATATACAGACAGACACACATATAGGCAGAAACCCCGTTGTCATCAAGTCGATTCCAACTCATCACGACCCTACAAGGACAGAGCAGAACTACCCCATATCGTTTCCAAGGCTGTAAATCTTTACGGAAAGAGACTGCCATATCTTTCTCCCGTGGAGCTGCTGGTGTGTTCGAATCATCAACCTTTTGGTTGGCAGCTGAGTGCTTAACCACTGTGCCACCAGGACTCCTAAACATATACATAGACATAGATACATCTCACTGGTTCTGTTTCTCTAGAAAACCCTGACTAAGACATAGGGCATTAGCGGCAAAACAAGGGCCAGTTCTCTTCTCACCATTATCAGCGCCTTCTCCATGTCACTACTTTCGAACAAGCCTGAACTGGCAATGCTTTACAGCATCCCTGTGCACTCTAACAACAAAGCAGCAATTATTCTGAACCACTGTCTGTCATGAGTTCCACCATCTAGTTTCATGCTAACGTCAACAATTTTTGACCCTCTATCTGGCCTCTTTTCATGTCCCTGACATTGAGGAAGAGGTATGCCTAATTCCCCTCTGAATTCAACTCCTCTTCCTATGCCTTCAACCCTACTCCCACTCATTTATCAAGTGCCCTCATCTCTTCTCCCAGCCTTCAAATGAAGAAGGCAGCAGGTCCTCTGCCAATCGGCCTATTCTACTCCTTGCCTTTGAAGGCAACTTCATTCACAAAACTGCTGCCTCCACTTATAAAGCTACCTTATGATCTGGCTTGTGTCCTCAATCTGCTTTTAGAACTTCTCTCTTAATGATCATACAGTTTTCTACTTGTTAAATTAAATGCTTTTCTTTTAATTTGCATTTTGATCCTTCAGCAACACATGAAACCAATGATTACCTTTTCCTTCATGAAACATCCCTGTCCCTTGCCCACAACACCCTGCCTCCCTTCCTATCTCTCTAGGAGCTCCTTCACCCCCAGTGAAAATCAAAATCAAAGCTTGAGATGGTCCAGTAAAAACTGACTGAAAAAACATGGCAATAAAAATCAACTAAAGCAACAACATTAGGTTGAGAGAGAAGTAAAACACAATGAATGCAGGACAGTTATATTTATAAAAAGTTCAAAAAAAAGCAAAATGAAACTATCTTTAGGCACGCATGAATGGGTGCTAAAACTATAAAGCCAAAAAAAGGAAATTACTGTCATAAGCATTAGGATAGTGTTTACCTCTAGGGGAAGAAGGAGTGGTGATTGGGAAGCTTCTGGGATTCTCGCAATGTTCTTTTTCTTGACCTTGTTGGTGGTTACACGGATTTTCATTTTATAATTACTTGTTAAACTGTATATGTTTTAAGCAATTTTCTAGATACATGATACGTTTTGTAATTTAAAGAAAAAAGACCTCAAATTTTCACTAATGGCATGAGGTTTTCTCTCCCTCACCTTCCTTCTGTTTCCTCCACTGGAACTCCAGGACCACATCATCATGTCCTACAAAGGTATGGACTGGGGTGTTCAAGTCAAAGACATTCCAAAGGAGAAGACTATTTTCTCTCCGCAGCTGGGGAACCATCACAGTCACTAACCCATTGCTGAAAGGCTGAGGGTAAGAAATGGGAAAATGTGATTATTCCAGGTATAATCGGCTCAGTCTTGGGTTACCAAAGTTGGAATTCTTTCCTAACTAAAATAAAGGATGGAATGACCCAACCTATCCTGGGAATATTTTTTCCAAATATTATACGTTGACCATTACATCTACCCTTCTCTTTTTGGAAGGGACCACAGCAAGTAAAAAATAAAACCAAACCAAATGCTTGGAGAATTTTTTTCATCCTAAAATATGCAAATGACTCTGACTATGCATTAGAACACACTGTTTCACATCCTAGCTATTCTCCATGAGTTCCCTCTCAGGAGTTAAGAGAAGTGCTTTCCCAGAATGAGCATGTAAGCCTGACTGGGAAAAATCTCCAGGCAGCAAACGTAATTTTTGCCATGTGAAATGCACCAGAAGCACACCATCAATGTGGAACATCACCTTCCTACTGCCCCAAGTACTGCAAATCTTCAAAGGAATACTTTATCATTTCAGGATTGACATGCTTTACTTATCAACACTCAACCTGCTACGTAGCTAGGGGGCTCATTTGGTTTATAACTAGATTCAGTTCTTTAAGGAATGAATCATAGTCACTTAAGAGCACAGTCAGCGTCACTTCCCCACCTGGCAGCACTCCTGAACTTTCCTGTTTGTTTTTTAAAGCAAACACATTAATCCAGAGAAGTATTTCAGTTCATAAGAACAGGGTCAGACTTCTTGGCAAGTGCTCCCAGATGCAAAAACAACATAATACCCAATTATCTTCTTTGCTCCACAATGCCCCAGGTGACAACCTCAGGATAAAGGTAGCTTGATTCATGCCCAGGCTCACTTTCACACTGACATTAAAGGAAATATATTATCTGTGATTAGCAGCTATCAATGTGGCAATGGAAAAATTGTTGGAAGGTTGTTAACAGTCTACTCCTATATTAGTAGCATTTTATAGTTTATAAAGCACTGAACTGTACACATTAAAATGGTGAATTTGATGTTATGAGAATTTTACCACAAAAAAATAAGGCACAGTAGAAATTATTATTCATATTTTACAGAGGAGGAAATTGCTGCTCAAAAATATTAAGTGGTTTGCCCAAGGTCACAAAAATATTAAATGGCAGAGCCAAGCCCCAAACCCAGGTCTTCTGAATCTAAAGGCAGAGTTCTTTCCACCAGAATTGATTGATTTTGAGCCTCTCAACCCCCTGCTTGCATCCCACCCTGCTCCCCTACCATCAGTGAACACTTAAACACTGCCCAGCTTCTGTCTAGTTGTGGTTAGCAATTCTAAGAGGGATACCTACGCAGCATTCCAAGGGTACATGTTTAAATAGATAACAGCTTTAAGCTATCATTATCACCTTTGCTCCACTCTAAACCAAGACAGAAAGAGAAAACCGCTTTACAAAAAAAGTAACAGAAAATGTTGCTTGGACCCTTGTGTCTGCAACACCAAGATGAAGCTTCCCAGCAAAAGGCAGGGTGTCTCACTCACAGTGTATCTGGCCTTCCAGACAGGCACTTGGCAAGGGAGAATACTGAGGTATTTCCGAGGCTGGCGGTAGTCCCAGAACTAGAAGAATAAAAGCAGGATAATTTCTGAAATAAATGCCACTAAAAAACACAACTATTAAAATAAGCACACCCTTTAAACACATTGTTTTATTTTTTTTATTTTTTAGTGTAGTGAAATTAAGTAACAAAAAATTTGCCATTTTAACCATTTTTAAGTGTACAATTCATTGACATTAATTACCTTCACCATGTGGGCAACCATTATCACTACCTACTTACAAAAGTTTTTCATCACTCCAAACAGAAACTCAGTACCCCTTAAGGACAAATACTGAATGACCCCAGTTATATAAAATGTCTAGAACAGGCAAATTCATAGAGACAGTAGGTGGACTGAAGGTTGCCAGGGGCTTGGAGGAATGGGGAGCTACTGCTCAATGGGTACAGAGCAACATGTTTGGGGTGATGAAAAAGTTTTGGAAACAGATAGTGGCTATGGTTGCCTACACACAAAAGAAGTTTAACATACACTTGCCACATGACCCAGTAATCCCACTCCAATGTATTTATCCTAGAAAAATGAAAACTTCTGTTCACACAAAAACGTATACATGACTGTCTTAGCAGCTCTATTGACAATCACCAAAAACTAGAAACAGTCCAATTGTCCTTCAAGGTGAACAGATAATAAACTGTGATATAGCCATACAATGAAATACTACCCAAGGAGCCATGGTGACTCAATGGCTAAGCTCTCAGCTGTTAACCCAAAGGCTGGCAATTTGAACCTACCAGCGGCACCACAGGAGAAAAATGTGGCAGTCTGCTTCCGTAAAGATTACAGCCTTGGAAACCCTATGGGGCAGTTCTACTCCATCCTATAGGGTCCCTGTGAGTTGTAATCACTCAACAATAATGGTTAATAAAATGTCTATGAACTATTGATTCTTGAAACAATTTGAACAAATCTTAAAGGCATTACGCTGAGTGAAAGAAGCCAGTCTCAGAAGGTTATATACTGTATGGTTCCATTTGCATGACATTCTTAAGAAGACAAAACTACAGTGATGGAGAAAAGATCAGTGGTTGCCCGAAGTTAGGGCTAGGGGGTGATAGAACTGTTCTGTAACCTGATTGTGGTAGCAGTTACAAGAAATTTTATAGTCTGATCATTTTTTTTAAAAAGAGAGGGAAAAACTTATAATGCCAAGGGTTGGAAAGAATATGGGGAAACCAGAACTCTCAATCGTTGGTACAACCACTTTAGACAAGCTATTTGGTCTTATCTACTAAAGCTAAATATATGTTATTCTATGACACAGCAATCCTACTTCTAGATATGTGGACAACTTATAGGTAAGATATAGACAAGATAAAAAATATTTTTAAAAATCAGTCTACCAAACCGAATTTACACACACATACAGACACATATCCTTGACTCTTATTTTGATACTTTATTGATTGTCCAATAGCTAAGAGATTGAAAGGATATACAAATACCTTCTGATCATCGATACATGTTCATTTTTGCTACTTTAAGAATGTAAAAGATTATCTATGATTGTAAGGGGATATCTATGCAAGATAATAAATGTGTTTCCTGCTTACCAAGAAGAAAAAGAGAGTAATTTTGTCTTATAACAAATTGTCTGATTATGCCAGAATATAAAAGAAGACAACAAAAGACAAATTTGAAGGTTTTCAATAAGTTGTAGGTCTGAGAAGTGAATTGCATTTGCCCTAGTTTACAGTATCTGCAAATCTTAAGTGTGAAAGGAGGTAAAAAACATTAAATGTTGACAAAGTGGGCTAAATGTTGATGGATTTTCTTGTAAGATAGAAAAAGGCTTCTGAGAGAGGTTTTCTGCAAAATGTTATACGGACTGTATTAAAAAAAAAACTAAAATTTGAGTTTTTCTTTCTGTTTCAATAACTGATTTCTGAGCACACAGTCTGTTCTTAACAGTAAAATTGTATAAAAACAGTAAAAAGTTATTCTATACTTAGAGAGTAAAGGTTCCATATATTACTAAAATATTCTGCTGACCTTTGTGGTTTTCATAATGTTCTTGAGTCATTTATTTAAACTAAAGCTCTTTAAAAAAAAAACAGTAAGAGCTCAGCTGTTAATCGACAGGACAGTAGTTTGAATCTACCACCTGCTCCTTGGAAACCCTATGGAGCAGTTCTACTCTGTCCTATAGGTTCCCTATGAGTCGGAATCCACTCAACGGCAACATTTTTTTAAAAAAATCATTCCAAATAATTACTGTTCCATACTGCCGCATTTATTTTCACTCTATATCAAGACTATAATCATTTCTTATCTTTAAGCCTAAATGATTTATGCTTATACTTTGTTTCTTCTGACCTTTTTTTTTTTTTTGCAAATTCAGGCCCCATATTCAAAATAAAATCGTTAAGATGTTTTTTCCACCAAAACTACTTTGGGGTTTTCTAGGTGGCTAGAGGGTAAACCATAATTTGCTCCCTCAACTTATAAGAGAAGGAATACTAGAAATAATTAGGTATGCTTGGCATTCTCCAGATTTCTAATTAGCTCAATGCTTTGTGAATGCTGCTGTTACCAAGCCCACAAAATGTGAAAAACTAGCAAATCTGTTCAACTTCCCTAAGTTAATTATATATATGTAAGATGTTATTAATATGAATGCATTTCAGCAATTGTTTACTTTTCTGGTTGGACAGAAGCATATTCACGTTCATGGACAAAGATGGGCACAACAACTGTTAACAAATTAATCCTTTTTTTAAAAAAAAGAAAGGTTTTGTTTCTAGGTTTAAATATGCTCACCAACTGGTGACAACTGTAACATACAATTTATAGATTACATTAAAGGGCTCTGGAGATCTAAAAACAACCTCACTACTTATAATATGTTCATACTTTTACAAGGTAGGAGTCTGTGAGCAGGGCAAATGGTTAAGCGCTTGACCACTAACTCAAAGGTAGGTGACTCGAACCCATCCAGAGGCACCTTGGAGGACAGGCCTGATGATCTGCTTCCATAGGTCACAGCCTTGAAAATCTTATGGAGCAGTTTTACTCTGCACACATGGGGTCGTCATGAATCAGAAGCAACTGGATGGAAACTAACAACAACTCTCAAGGCAATCATTGATGGAGGTCTTACAAAAGGATTATACATTATACCCAAATAAGACTACACTGTGTTCCAATCTGATATAGTTGGCTATTATAAGGCATTAAACAGAGCCATTTGTCTTCCCATCCATAGGTGATTTCTGCTTTTCTCTTACTGTTGCCTAAAAGACCCCTGCTACAAGCTATATCTCAGAAAGAAACCTTCTGAAGAAAGATTAGAAGAGCCCCGGTCAACATGGAACCAGGTTCTACTGACTGCTGACATCACAAGGAACAAACAGACTCCTGGGTACAAGTGTCTCAGTAAGGCTGACCTTGTCTCATGGGCAGAAAGATACCTGTCAGAATGTACTGAGGGGCTGTGTTTGAATTTCTAGGACTCTTTATTAGCCTAGAAGAAGAAAATTTTGTAAAATAGGCTCCTTAACCCAAGATCAGGAAAAAGAATAAATTAATTACCTAAAATGATATAAACTAATTTATTTGTGGTTAGTGTTCTATTTGTAAAGACCATATAAGAAAAATCCTTTTCTTTCTTCTTGATCCATCTCTAACCCTCAATTCAACAGCTTTATAGTTTAACAATTTACAAAATGTGTTTGTAAATGAAACACTTATTCAATGGTATCTTGCTCCAGCTTACCCCTTAGAACTCAGGAAAAGAAATACAATAAAAATTATTAGTACAAATTAAAAGTTAAGGTAAACTTAAAATAATGATTATGTAGAAAAAATGATATATGTTGATTATCTTTGTGTACAACACTACTAAAAACAATGGTTGAAGATCATACAAAGTGCCTTTACTAAGTTGCTTCACTTTTTACGATCATGTTATTTACATAAGTTCAATAAGAATTGTTTTTCTTCCTATGAAGATATAGTGAAATAAATCAAACGCACAGTAGCCATGACCATATCAAAAATCTCATTTAATTAGTAAGCTAAGCCTACTAGTAAGAACAAGAGCTGTGCTTCACATGTGGAAACTATGCCTACCAGGTCCTCCCAGTAAAACAGCCTATTATATCTTCATTACCTGTGGAATCCCAGCCTTACAGGTAGTAAAGATGTTACTGAATATCATCTTGGGGATCTCAAAAAAAGAGGCAGATGTGAGCAGCCATCTAAGATATGCCACTGGTCTCACCCCTTCGGGAGCAAAGGAGAATGAAGAGAAGAGGACACAAGGAAAGGATCAGCCCAAAGGACTAATGGACCACAGCTACCACGGCTTCCACAAGACTGAGTCCAGTACAGCTAGATGGTGCCTGGCTGCCACCACTGACTGCTCTGCCCAGGATCACAACAGAGGGTTCTGGATAGAGCTGGAGAAGGATGTAGAACAAAATTCTAACACACACAAAAAAAGACCAGACTTACTGGCCTGAAACAGACTGGAGAAACCCCAAGAGTATGGCCCCCAGACACCCTTTTAGCTCAGTGGTGAAGTCACTCCCAAAGTTCACCGTTCAGCTGGGGATTGGATAGCCCCATAAAATAAAACGGGACTAATGAGGCACAGCAGTCCAGAGACAAGGACTAGAAGGCAGAAGGGGACAGGAAAGCTGGTGATAGGGAACTCAAGGTTGAGTAAGGACAGTGTTGACATGTAGTGGAATTGTTAACCATTGTCATAGGGCAACATGTGTACTAACTGTTTAATGAGAAACTGTATTGTTCTGTAAACTTCATCTAAAGTGAGAATAGCAGCACAACTGGAAGAACATAATCAATGTCAATGAACTGTGCATGTAGAAATTTTTGAAATGGTGTATCTTTGGCTATGTATATTTTCACCAAAAAAAAAGAAAAAAAGGTCGAGAAAGGTCATGGGGTCATTAACCAATGTCATAAAACAGTATGTGTACTGAATGTTTAATGAGACACTATTTGTTCTGTAAACCTTCGCCTGAAGTACAATAAAAAAAAAAAATTTAAAAAAAAAGGCAGAAGTGAATTGGATGGTTTCTGGTTTCTGAACTTGGAAGACAAGCTGACTGGAGTTTGGGGGAGAAGGAGAACAAAAACTCAAATCCAATACAAACAAGCAAACACAGAAAACCACTGCTGGCATATTAAAATAAATTATAACCCTAGACAATTTACAAACCTCGAGACAGAAGTTAACTTTTAAGACTTAGTCTATTATGATTCTAGCTTTGCTAACCATACAAAGACGACATCTTACTTGACTATACAAATAAAACAAAGCATTAAATTAATGATGCTGAATCACAAAATTTCTAAACAAACTTCTGTGGTCAAGTCCTTGTCCTTAGGGGCAAAGTACTGACCACAAGGAGGGACTATGGCAGCAAAACCAACGCTGTGCCCTGCCATCATTTGAACAAGGGTGCACATCACATCCTACAGAGGAGAAACAAGCAAAAGGACACACTGCACTGACATAAACCAAAAATAATTGGGTTGCCAAACACATAAAACTTTGAACATTTCCTGTAAGTTAGAGAATCCCTACGCAACCAACTCTAACCCTGACTTTTGCAATGCTCGTGTCTGAAAATATGTCATAACTTTTGCAGATATGATAATTACGTGATAAAACTGCTGGTTTTCCACTGCACAAAGACTAACTGTAAACTCGGTAACCTTAACAACTTTGTGGGTTTTTTCCTTTAAATATCTGTCGTATTTTTTTTTTCCTCCTTAAACATTTTTATTTTGTTTTTTTAAATTTTTGATCCTTTTTTAAATGTTTTTATTGTACTTTAGATGAAGGTTTATAGAGCAAACAGTTTTCTCATTAAACAGCTAATACACATATTGTTTTGTGACATTGGTTGCCATGTGTTTTTTAATATGATGAGCCATTCTGAAATCTGACTTCCTCACAACTTCTCTGCAAGTAAACTTGTTTTCCTTTCTAAATGCTTTTGTCTCTCACTTCCTTTCACAAAAGGAAACAAGAAAACCTGAACAAATTCTGGAGCCATGTCAGATACATGCTACCATGTCATTCCTGGGGGTCCACATGCCAGGTTGACTTGCCCAGCTCCCTAAGAAGTGCATGCACCCTTGAAACACACATACTGAGCTAACTACTGTAGTTTTCCTTCCAAAGGAGGTGCTATCACACTTTCCCATTGCCTGCCAAACACAGCTCCTCCAAATGCCCCACCGGGTGCCACTCACCTTGACAGAGTTGTCCTGGCTAGAGGTAGCAAGAATGTGTTCACTGTCTGGGTGCCAGTCCAGGCCATGGATTTTGGAGAGGTGGGCTGCAAGATACTCCACTGCTGTACTGGGTTTCTGCAACAGATCAGCACTGAATATCGTCATTCAGAAAGATCTCATTGAGTCTCTACCAGGTAGCAGTCTGCTGGGAGCTGAGCAAGGACACAGAAATATTACCAGATACAGTCTCTACCCTTCAGAAACCCCTTCTGGTTTTGTTTAAAAGAAACAAAACAACAGCAACAAAAGGCTTATTCAGCTCTCCTTCACCTGTGCTCTGTACTCAGGCCTAGAAGCCTAACCATCTCCCCGCTCCAGTCCCATTCATAGCTTCAGTGAAGGATACAAGGTAGTGAGTGTTCTTTACCCTTGGGTAACACAATCTGCAATTCCTGCTCCCCTTCCTCACAACCGCCCAAGAAGACAGGCTGTGACAGACCCAACCTCTATCCTGAGGATAAAACTACCAATATTAAAGCAATCGTGCACTAAGATCTGAGAGAGAATGAACACAAAAATCACAAAAGAAAACAACACAAATGATCAATAAGTACATATAAAGTGGACAAATTCAAAAGGAAACCTCAGAGATACACATTAAAACAAGATATTTAAAAACTTACCAAATTAGAAGATATTTACAAACAATACTCAATATAGGTGAGGCTGTATTAGTAACTGCTGGTATACGTATAAAACAGTACAACGCTTTTGGGAAAAAAAAATGGTAATATTTATCCAGAGACTAAAATTTTCTTTCCTTAAAAGAATAATCCAAATTTACAAAAAGCTTTATATATGAAAAGATGTTCATCTTGGCGTTATGTGGAACATTAGAAAACCAGAAAACCACCTAAATGGGAAAAATGTATCTGCTGTAATGTTAAATAAAAAAATACATATAACCATGCACACAACTTGAGTACAAACATGTAAGCATTAGAAATTAACCAAATATTTTATTTAAATCAATATTATATTTAAGTGATATGCTGGTGACAATTTAAAAAGTAAAAGGAGGGTAGGGACAGCTATAACCAGACTGAACTAAAACACAAAACTAACATACAGAAGATGCACCCATCCCAATTTCTACTTATGAAATCACCTTCTCTCCAAAGAGCTACCTTCCGTACAGGGCTTCAGCCGGCACCCAGCTCCCCAGGAGGTCCTGATACCTAATCCAGCAAGACAAAGACCAGCCTCATCCTGCTCTTGCTTGGCTTCCACCACCCACCCCTTCCCAAGTGTATGACAATATTGCCTGCTGGAAGGGGAAGGGAGCAATGCTGAGACTTCATGGTCAGTACCTGAGTTGGGGGCATCTCCTGAACAAGTTTCAGGAAAAGGCTGAGGATCCCTAGCCTCAGGTTTCAAAGCAGGAAGCAGCATTACACTCTAGATCTTACAGAAGTGGACTGCTCTACGATTACCCAATCATCCAGCAGAAAGCTGCAGGGGAGGCCCTTTCCCTGCATCCTTATTCTCACAATGGCAGCATACCAAACCTCCAAAAGACTTTCCACTACAGCAGCCGCCTAGGACCCAGCATCTCTTTCATGCCTCTCAGTTACACAGGCAGATGCAGAGAATATATATGATCTTCAGGCTATTTTGAGGTTGATGGGATGTCTAGACCTAATGGAGGATTTGGGCATAATGGGGGCCCCCCATCTCAGTGATTTATATCAGAAGCATTCAAGATGGAATATGCCCTAGAACCAGTTTTCACTTTGCAATCTGGAGCAGGGATCAAAAGCATACTGACCATTCTAGAATAGTGTCTGTTCCCCAAGGCTTGATCTCAATAATACATTTTCTATTATTATCTTTATTTTGACAATGAGGAAACTGAGGCTTAGAGAAGTTATAGTGGCTTACCTGATGTCACAATTAGGAGACAGCAAGGCTGAGACCCTTAGATTAGGCCAAGTTCATTTTCTTAACCACTGATCATACTGCCTCACTTCCCTACTTTTTGTTCATTACCAAGTTGACCGGGAAGAAAATGTCATCTGGTACTATGAGCATAAAGTGGCAATTTACCATGCTGTACAGGGAACCCAGTCCTGGTACACACAACATCCTCTTCATGCTCTCTGACATGGGCCAAAGACCAACCAGGGGTGAGAGGGAGAGAGATCACTCACTCGCTTGTCCCATATCCGCACGTCCCCATCATGACTGGTGGCAAGGCAGTTAGCATTTTTTTTATTCCATTTGACCTGCGAGGCACCTGCTGCAAAGAGAAACCAGGGGAACAAAGCTATGCCCTCAAAGCCTTCAAAGTCAGAGAGAAACACACATCCAGGGGAGGTGGCTAATGAGTTCCGGCTGAACAAACACAGAATCCTTCAAATTTCTACTACTGAACCAACTCCATCATTAAAGGTAAAATGAAGCCAAAAGATAAATGAACTGACACATGCGAACAGGATCAGAGTCTCTTAATTGATGAAATAATCTAACTTAGGGAAAAAACCCACAGGTTACCTCCCAGCAGAATCAGCAGGGACATGTGGCTCAGCATGGCACTGCTCATGGTAATTGACTCGTCACACAACCTGACCCTTCATCATCTCCTCTGACACCAACCTTGAGCTCCTAATCAAAAGAGCTGCAGCTCTAATGCCTGCTTCTTCCTCCCACTCTCCCTTTTTTTCTTTTTGAGGGACAGTCTTTGAAAAACACAACCTCAAGCTGAATCTCAGCTGAATAAGCCCCAGTGTTAATCAAATATGTCCTCAAAAGGTTATGTGTACCCTTCCCAGGCTCTCGTTTCCCATCAGCAGAGTTAGACGTGGCCGCTGGCACTGCATTCAGTCAGAGAAAGGGGACATCCTTGGCACTATATGAACTCAGGTCTCTTCCCACTCTGCCACTACGAGGAGGTAACAATAACTACGAAGAGCTACTTCAGAGAGGAGGTATGATGAAAGATGCCAGAAAGTGCTGAGACATGTAGAAACCTGGGACATAATGGTTCTTCTAGTTAAAAAAATCAAGTTAACTAAGTCAAATCAGAACCAAATTGATGGCTCATCTTCCTGTCTCGTCCTGTTCTTGTCACACCAGATATCACTGCTTTGACACCTCTCCCTTTTGATGTGTTGATGTTTATTATAGAGGAAAATCACAGTAGATACTTTAGAGAGCAACCTAATCCAAGAAGTCCAGAGAGCATGTGATAGCTCAAAGACTTAGAAACTAGCTGGAAATAGAGATTTAAGGCCCAGAACTTGTATCTGCCTAAGGATATATTGTCGGTTTTGGAGAGGGTATCTTTTGTTTATTTGTCTTGTTTTTCCCTTGAGACATACGGCATTTTGAGTCATCCAACAATGAATGGTGGGGACCACTGTAGGTGAAACAAGTTAGTGTATTACTTAGGAGACTTAGTTCCTTTGCAAAACAGACCATCAGCTAGAGAAGAAAGTAAGTAAGAAGAGCTTCCTCTATCTCCTCTTGACAGAGTTACCTGAAGAGTTCAAATGATACAATTTCTTCAGTGTTCCATGAGAAACATGAAGGCTCCCAAAGGATTCTGGGAACTTCATAATTCAACTGTGCTTTACTAGGGTCTCTGTGAGTCGGAATCGACTCGGTGGCAACAGGTTTTTGGTTTTTTACTAGGATCAGTGACACCAGGGTCAAATGGAGGTTCCAGACTGAGCTCTCAGACCCAGAGAACACTACTGGAGGATACACAGGTGTGCTCTGACTCCTGAGCCAAAGGGCATACACAAAGTACTCAGTGATAGCTAGGGATCACAGATTCTGGGTAGTAGGCAGTATCCAAGGCTGTGCCTGTCCGTATATGTTAGATCAAACAGCTCATTTTTATCACTTTGTTATAGATATTGTATTATTATAATTATTATTATTACAAGCCTTTTATTTGCCTCTTTTCTCCAAGGGCAGCTCTGCCACCACTAAGCAACCTCACTGAGGTGCAGAAAGGGAAGGAGTTTTGTACTTTTTTACAACAGAAGTACAAGAACGTAACAGAATAAGAAAGCAATTAGGACAAGTGGGATGAACAAAGAAGCGTCTTTCTTTTTAGAGTTCCTCTAAAACCAATCCAATTTTGAAATCTATGTAAGTAACAAAGTCAAGGGAATGTGATTTGGACATTATAAAGACCATCTGTACTTTTGTTCTGTTGTATGTTCTGCCTCCATGTCTCCAGTCACTCTATGTCTCAGATCGTAAGCATCTGAAATGCAGGACTAGATCCACAGAATTCTTCAGCACTGAGCACAGATGCACAGGTGCTAGATTCCCATTCTGAGCATCTTCTCTGGTCAGGCACAAATGCTGACATCGGTCCACAGCACCGAACAAGACAGACATGATCCCTGACCTACTGAACATACAATCCAGCTGCTTAATACAATCATGATATTAAATGCCTTTAAATAATGAGGCACGGAGGTGCAAAGGAAAAAGGAGAACTGTGTAATCATTTTAGAGCAAACACCAAAAGTGTATTCACATATACTAGGGAGGTACAAAGAAACAGCATTTAAGACACAGATAACACATTTTTATCAAAAATGAAAAAATACAATACTGATGATTAGGCTTCATCATTGTGAGTAAGTTATACCAGTTTTATCCCCAGGCTCTGCTCTCGGGTATAAAATTCCAAAAACAGTCAATGACAGCTAAGCAATGAAAACAGGCAGACAAGAAGTTAACTTCAAAGACTCAGTCTGTCCGTATTAAATGACACCATGGGGATGCAATCAGTTTAACCTAAACTGTGGGAAAACCAGAGACAGACAACCTGGTTTCTTCAACAAATAAACTGAAGGAAAGAAAAACAAACCAAAATAGGAGAGGGAGAACACACCTACATATTAAAAAAGATAATAGATGAATCACTTGCAATTAATGGACTTCATTTGAATCCTGATTCAATTTGCTATTTGAAGATATTAAGGAACAATTATTAATATTTTTAGGTATTTCAATGGTATTGAGGTTATTTATTTTTAAGGGTTCTTAACTCATAAAAAATACATTCTGAAATATTTTTTGATAAAACAATATGCTATCTGGGATTTGCTTCAAAATAACCCCATGGTGATAGACGAGAGGGGCAGGACAGTGGGTGGAGGTAAAGGTGAACTAAGATTGGCTGTATGTTGACAACTGTTGAAGCTGGATGATCACTGTAGTTCATTTTCTTCTATTTTCATACACATAATGAAATTTTCCTCAACAAAAAGGTTTATAAAAGATCAACCTGACTCTTCTCCTTGAATTCTGAAATAAGTTCCTGCCTCACTCAACAGCCCTGACTCTAGCCTCTGAGAGCAGCCTGAAGCAAGTCCCTTGCAACATGCAACTTATAATTTCACCCAGCCAGGGTGGAGCATGGGGAGTGGGCTGGTCAGAGTGTGAGAAGGAATGGAATGAACTCAAGCAAGGGCAAGCGCACACTCACCTACAGCAGACAATGCAACAGTAGGTTTCCTTGTGTCTCTGAAATACAAAAGTCAGAAATTAAATGCCTGCTTTTCACCCTCTGCACATCTTTCTCCACTGTTCTTGCAGTGGGAACATGGAGTGAGATGTGCTGTGAGGACCTTAAAAAGAAGTGTAAAGAGAGGCCCGTTCCCCTCCAGGTAGATGAACTTTCTCAGCCAACTTCAATTGATACTTAGTCTGAATTTTGAATCATACAGTTGTATCCAGAGGAAAAAAATTACATGATTTAGCATGGCATGGGTGACTCTGATGGGGCAGGGAGCAAAAGAATCCCTTCCTAGTGGCATTTCTCCTACAGGCAACAAGGGGATAGTCATGGAAGGGTGACTCTGCAGAACCTTCCCAACAGTATTGCAAGAGTGGATTTAAACTACTCATGGACACAATGGGAGACTCCTGGAAAGACAGGCTCCATGGTTCACCACAGAGTTGGACAGATGATTTCTACCAACACATGGCAAAATGACCGAACTAGGTGGCAGCCTTGGGCTGGGTGGGCCAGACAAGGTAAACCTGAGGCTTCAGCTTACTGTTTAGAAAAACCAAAGAGAATCTCTCTGTTTTTAAATTAGGAAAATAATTGTTTCATAGAAATGAAGAATACTCTCTAATTTTGCCTCATTTATTTAAGAGCTTCCCTCTCCTATTTCCCCCAGATGTTGTGATCTTCCCCTCTAACATGCTAATCGGCATATGATGCTGAGTCAGCGGTGCACACACTTATTCCCTAAGATTCCTCTCACTGGTCTGTCTGGTTTGTTCCACCTCCAGGCCTAGCTTGTCCTCTGCCTACAGTCCCACCTCTCAACATCAAGCATCATAAAGCCACTGCCATTTGGAAAGCAGAAGAGCCTGGTAAGAGGAGGGGGTATCCAGTCTAGGGAACTGCAAACTACACCCTCAAGAGTATTCACCTTTATTAGGGCAAAGGGAACTTTGTTCTACAAAGGAAGAAGGCAATCAATATTTATAAGAACTTGTGATGTTCTTATAAATGTCTGGGCTGGGAGCTCCTTTACTCTTTACTCCAGAAAGGGTAACCTATGGGGTAGCAATTGGCCCCTTTTATAGATGGAGAAAGGAAGCCTGGCAAGAGCAAGTGAAGAGCTGAGCAGATGTGTCTCTTTGCACTGCCTGCTGGAGCAGAGTGTGTCTGTACCCCATCAAAATCCCCCACCTTACTTACCACAACAGTAAACACCAGTCCGATTTCCACATGCCAGCACCTGTGTTTCTTTACCAAAGGGATCTCGCAGGCTGGTGAAACCTGCTTTGCAAACCTTTGTGACAGAACTGAAGTGCCAGGTAATTAATGCCCCCAGAGGCCTTCTTAAACCAATGACTGAGAGCATACGATACCCTCACTTCCTTAGCTTTTGGGTGAGACACCTCTGAGAAGGGAGTTTTACACTACCACCTAGTGTTCCCCAGTAAAGTTAAGCTCTAGCTGTTCAGAGTGGTACCCATCTGATCACATATCCTTTATTGCAGCCTTCCCGATCCTGTCTCTCTTCTCCATTCCCCTTCCAGCATTTCTTTCACCTCCTAACTAATCTACTTGAATCTTTGTCTCAAGGTCTGCTTCTAGGGGAAACCAAACTAAGGCTCCTAATCTCTAAAACAGACGTCCCAAATAGTCCCGCAACAAAGTGGTTGTGTCTCTTAATTGTCCTTACTTGATATCCCATATGTAGATATAGGTGTCCACAGAGCTGGTAACCAGGAGATCTGGCTCAAACACTGCCCAGTCCAAATCACTAGGAACATAAGAAATAAACAGAGCAACAAAGAAAAGAAAAAAATAATTCAGAGTCATGTTCCAAAGCATTAGCACCTTTAGTCTCTAGTGGCTTCAGAAAGCCACCGTTAATGGACTTCTTAAAACAGTTCAGGCTGGCAGTCTCCAAAGTCTCTGTGGGAACAAACAAGACTTAACTGATCTCTGAAGGAAGCTTTCAGGTTTTTCCCCTGTAGTCTCCAGCTATACTATTTGCCTACTTCCAAAAAAGAAACGGAGAATTTCAATTACACACACACACACAGAATAAGCAGACAAAACAAAGGAAAAACACACAAAGTAATCTTTGAACTATCATTTTCTAAATCAGACCCAAACACAGACGCCTTGAGTAAACCCAACGTATCTTTCAGCTATGGTAAACTGCCATGCTGCCATGCAGCTCTCATGGATGGTGTGACAGGTAAGATTGTGTGTCAACGTGGCTGGACCATGATTCTCAGTGTTTATATGGGATCACTACCATGGCTAAATATACTGTGAGTAGCCAATGAGATGAAAGGGAGTTTCCTTGCGGGTGTGGCCTGCATCTGAATATAAGCAGACATTCTGGCTGTTTGCTCACTCTGGATCTTGCGGATGCCTCCTGTCGTCTCACTTCTAGTTCCTGGGACTTGAGCTGTCAGTTTATCTATCGAACTTGGGATTCATCAGTCTTCACAGCCTGTGAGCGGAGCCCTGCTCTCTGACCTGCCGATCTTGGGTTCGCCAGCCCCTGCAGCTATGTGAATCAGGAGACACCCTGCAGTCTTGCATGCTGATCTTGGAATTCATCAACCTTCACAGCCTGTGAGGGGAGCCCTGCTCTCCAACCTGCCGAACTTGGGCTCGCCAGCTTCTGCGGCTCCGTGAATTGGGAGAGGCCGCTATCCCAATCCACGGACTTGGGAAATTCTAGCCTCTACAATTGTGTGAGCTGTTTCCTTGATATAAATCCCTCTGTGTATATATTTATACGCTTTACCTGTTTTGCTTCTCTAGAGAACCCAGACTAAGACATTTGGTACTGAGAGTGGTTCTAGAGAAACAAAATTGTAAGGATGAGTTTTCTAAATTGGCTCTCAAGTCTGGTTAGTCTTAAGGATGTTGATGACTCTGCTTCCAGCAGTAAAGAGGGCATTGCTACTCCATGGCTTGAGGTGGTGATACAAATACACAAAATATCACCACCAGTAGATCAAGTATTGGTGAAAGGTGAGGCTCAGGGTGAACACATGTGATATCTTTCTACAGCTTTATCAGAATGAGAAGTTTAAGGAAGCTGGCTGGTTTGTCCAACTTTCACTAAACAAACTGTGCTTCAGAGTCAAAGCTCAAATGCCGCATACATGAACTCAAGGCTTCCACTTGTGCTTTGAAAGAAAGCCTTATTTCTTGTAGTAAGAGAGCTGAAATTGCCAAAAACCAAACCCAGAGTCTTACTGTAAGAGTGGCTTCATTATACCCACAAACCACTGGCCAGACTGACAAAAGAAAAACAGAAGAGGACCCAAATAACCCAAATAAGAAATGAAATGGGGGACATTACAACAGACCCAACTGAAATAAAAAGGATTATAACAGAATATTATGAAAAACTACACTCCAACAAATTTGAAAACCTAGAGGAAATGGATAAATTTTCTAGAAACATACACCCTACCCAAACTACAACAAAGTGATGCTAAAAATCTGAACAGAAACATAACAAGAGAAGAGATTGAAAAGGTAATAAAAAAAACTCCCAACCAAAAAAAGCCCTGGCCCAGATGGCTTCACTGGAGAATTCTACAAAACATTTACAGAAGAGCTTGTACCAGTACTAATCAAGCTATTTCAGAGCATAGAAGAGAAAACAACACTTCCAAATTCATTCTATGAAGCCAGCATAACACTGATACCAAAACCAGGAAAAGACATCACAAAAAAAGAAAATTATAGACCAATATCTCTCATAAATATACATGCAAAAATTCTCAACAAAATTCTAGCCAATAGAATTCAGCAACATATCAAAAAAATAATACACCACGACCAAGTAGGATTCATACCAGGTATGCAAGGATGGTTCAACATTAGAAAATCAATCCACGAAATCCACCACATAAATAAAAGGAAAGAAAAGAATCACATGATTGTCTCAATTGATGCAGAAAAGGCATCTGACAAAGTCCAACACCCATTCCTGATAAAAACTCTCAATACACTAGGTATAGAAGGGAAATTTCTCAACATAATAAAGGGCATCTATGCAAAACCAACAGCCAACATCATTCTTAATGGAGAGAGGCTGAAAACATTCCCCTTGAAAACAGGAACAAGACAAGGATGCCCTTTATCACCACTCCTATTTCACACTGTGCTGGAAGTTCTAGCTAGAGCAATAAGGCAAGAAAAAGAAAGAAAGGGCATCCAAATTGGTAATGAAGAAGTTAAACTCTCCCTGTTTGCACATGATATGATACTATACATAGAAAACTCTAAAGACTCCACGAGAAATCTATAGGAACTAATAGAAAGATTCAGCAGAGTAGCAGGATACAAGATAAACATTCAAAAATCAGTTGGATTCCTATACACCAATAAGGAGAATGATGAAAAGGAAATCAGGAAAACAATACCATTTTCAATAGCCCCTAAAAAGATAAAATACATAGGAATAAATCTGACCAGGAATGTAAAAGACCTATACAAAGAAAACTACAAAACTCTACTGCAAGAAACCCAAAGGGATCTACATAAACGGAAAAACATACCATGCTCATGGATAGGCAGACTCAACATTGTGAAAATGACAATTCTACCCAATGCAATTTACTAATACAACGCAATCCCAATCCAAATACCAACAACATTCTTCAAACAGATGGAAAAACTAATCATTAACTTTATATGGAAAGGGAAGAAGCCCCGAATAAGTAAAGCACTACTGAAGAAGAAGAATAAAGTTGGAGGACTCACACTACCTGACTTCAGAACCTACTATATAGCTACAGTAGTCAAAACAGCCTGGTACTGGTACAACAACAGATACACTGACCAACGGAACAGAATTGAGAACCCAGATGTAAATCCATCCATCTACGGTCACCTGATCTTCGACAAGGGCCCAAAGTCCATCAAATGGGGAAAAGACAGTCTTTTTAACAAATGGTGCTGGCAAAACTGGATATCCATCTGCACAAACATGAAACAGGACCCATAATACCTCACACCGTATACAAAAACTACTTCAAAATGGATCAAAGACCTGAATATAAAGCCTAAAACTATAAAGTTCATAGAAGAAAAAATAGGACCAACACTTCAGGCCTTAATAGCTGGCATTAACAGGATACAAACTATAACCATCAACGCACAAACCCCAATAGATAAGCTAGATAACTGGGATCTTCTAAAAATCAAACACCTATGCTCTTCAAAAGACTTCACCAAAAGAGTAAAAAGAGAACCTACAGACTGGAAAAAAATATTTGGACAGTACAAGTCAGACAAACGTCTAATCTCCATAATCTACAAGAAAATCCAACACCTCTACAACAAAAAGACAAATAATCCTATTAAAAAATGGGCAAAGGAAATGAACAGACACTTCACCAAAGAAGACATCCAAATGGCCAACAGACACATGAGAAAATGCTCGCGATCACTAGCCATTACAGAAATGCAAATTAAAACCACAGTGAGATACCACCTCACCCCCTGCATTACTGGCACGAATCAGAAACACTGGAAATAACAAATGTTGGAGGGGCTGCGGGGAGATCGGAACTCTTATGCACTGCTGGTGGGAATGCAAAATGATACAACCATTTTGGAAAATGATATGGCGCTTCTTCAGAAAGCTAGAAATAGACATACCATTCGATCCAGCAATCCCACTCCTAGGAATGTATCCTAGAGAAATAAGAGTCATCACTTGAATAGACATATGCACACCTATGTTCATGGCAGCATTGTTCACAATAGCAAAACGATGGAAACAACCTAGATGCCCGTCAACAGATAAATGGATAAACAAACTATGGTACATACACACAATGGAGTACTATGCAACGAGAAAGAACAATAATGAATCTGTGAACCATCTCATAACATGGATGAAAGTGGAGGACATTATGCTGAGTGAAATAAGTCAATCACAAAAGGACAAATATTGTATGAGACCCCTATTGTAAAAACCCATGAAAAAGTTCACACACAAAATGTAACAATCTTTGTTGGTTACCAGGGATGGGAGGGGTGGGGGGGGGGGAATATTAAATAGACAATACATAAGTGGTATCTTGGGTGAAGGGTGAGACAGTTCACAATACAGGAGAAACTAGCACAACTTGTACAAGGAAAGGTCATGGAAGCCCCACAGACACATCCAAAATTCCCTGAGGGACTGAATTGCTGGGCGGAGGGCTCTGGAGACCATGGTCTCGGGGAACATCTAGCTCAATTTGCATGACAGAGCTTATAAAGACAATGCTCTACATTCTGCCTTGGTGAGTAATGTCTGGTGTCTTAAAAGCCTGTAAGCGGCCATCTAAGATACTCCACTGGTCTCATCCCTTCAGGAGCAAGGGAGAATGAAGAGAACAGGATACAAGGAAAAGATTAGTCCGAAGGACTAAATGTCCACAGCTACCAAGGCCTCCACCGGACTGAGTCCAGTACAGCTAGATGGTGCCCGGCTACCACCACTGACTGCTCTGACCAGGATCACAACAGAGGGTTCTGGACAGAGCTGGAGAAGGATGTAGAGCATAATTCTAACGCACAAAAAAAGACCAGATTTACTGGCCTAAAGGAGACTGGAGAAACCTCAAGAGTATGGCCCCCAGACACCCTTTTAGCTCAGTGGTGAAGTTACCTTCGAAGTTCACTGTTTAGCCTAGGAGTGGACAGCCCCGTAAAACCAAATGAGGCTAACGAGGTACAGGAGTCCAGTGACAAGGGCCAGAAGGCAGAAGGGGACAAGGAAGCCAGTGATAGGGAACCCAAGGTTGAGTAAGTATATTGTTGATAAGTTGTGAGATTGTTAACCATTGTCATAGGGCAACATTTGTAGTAACTGTTAAATGAGAAACTATTTTGTTCTGTAAGCTTTCATCTTAAGTGAGAATAACAGCACAATTCGAAGAGCGTAGTCAATGTCACTGAACTGTGCATGTAGAAATTTTTGAAATGGTGTATCTTTGACTGTGTATTTTCATCAAAAAAAAAAAAGGTTGAGAAGTTAGAGGGTTAATATGTTGTGGGGTTGTTAAGCAATGTCATAAAACAACATGTGTACTTCTGTTTCATGAGAAACTATTCGTTCTGTAAGCCTTCACCTGAAATACAATAAAAAAAAAAAAATGAAAAAATAATTTAAAAAAAAAAAAAAGAGTGGCTTCATTACAACACCAGCTGAACTGTCAAACTCGAGAGGTGTCTGAAATTAAAGTAAGGGCATTGATTGGGAAGAAATGGGATCCTGAAACTTGGGATGGGGACATATGGGCAGATAATCAGGAACCTGGGGACACTGAGCCCATAAACTCCATTGACTCACTCCTGCTAGCAGAGCCAGTCCCATCTGAAGAGATCACTTCATGTTTGTCTGCTAAACCACCCTTCCCAGAAAAATGATTAGCCCCTTCACTCCTGTCTAATGAGATTAGCCCTAGCCCAGCTGCCTCTAAAGAGCACTTGCCTGAGTCACTGCCTGGGGCATCACCTGAGGCAGATGCTTTGCAAGACACTGCTGAATGTTCTCAAAACAATTCCACACTACCAATTCTGCTTTCTAGACTTATAGCTAGGCTTAAGTCCCAGGGAGCCCCAAAAGGTGAAGTATAAAGTGTGACCCAGGAGGAGGTACACTACACTCCAAAAGAACTACCTGGCTGTTCTAATACGTAGAAACTGAAATCTGGGGAATATGTATGAGAATGGCTATTAAGGGTGTGGGATAATGGTGCAAGGAACATAAAGATGGATAAGTCTGAGTTTATTGATATGGGTCCAATGAACACAGATTGTTCATACAATGTTCCAGCTCGAGCGGTTAGGAAAGAATCTAATAGTTTATTTGGCTGGGTTGCTGAAGCATGGATTACAAGATGGCCTACACTAAACCAAGTTGAAATACCAGACCTGCCTTGGTATACTGTAGAAGAAGGTATCCAAAGGCCTAGAGAAATTGGCATGCTAGAGTGGATTTATCAAGTTAGACCCACAGACCCACACATGGAGTGCCCAGAGGACACACCTTTTACCACAACTGTGAGGAACAAATTTGTGAAGGGAGCTCCAGCATCCTTTAAGACTGCTGTGATTGCTATATTATGGAAGACAGATTTGACAGTGGGAACTGCCCTAACTGAATTAAGCCACCTAACTACAATGGGGCTGATTGGACTCCGTGATAGTCGGGGCCAAGTGGCCGCACTCAATTGACAAAGACAAGGTGGGCGTGGCTACAGTAACGGACAGAGGAGTCAAAAAGCAGTAATCAGAATAGTCTGACTCATACAGACTTATGGCATTGGCTACTTAATCACGGTGTCCCCAGGAGTGAAACAAAGGAAATTTACTGGATCTGTAGAAATGGATGAATTCCAGGTCAGGTGAACAGCAGTCTAACTCAAATCGCCAGAATACAGAGTCACGGTCCCTCAATCAATTCCCAAATTTGAGCGAGTTTGAAGACCCACAATCCCTTAAATGAAGGGGAGGCCAGGTCCCCTTTAGGAAGGACTCCAATACACTGCCAAAAATTTCTACTGTTAATCTTTCTCCCAGCCTTCCCCAAAGAGATCTACGGCCTTTTACAAGAGTGACTGTTCATTGGGGAAAAGGAAATAATCAGATTTTTCGGGGATTACTGGATACTGGCTCTGAACTGACACTAATTCCAGGAGACCCAAAAGGTCACTGTGGCCCACCAGTCAGAGTGGGGGCATATGGAGGTCAGGTTATTAATGGAGTCTTGGCTCATGTCCATCTCACAGTACGTCCAGTGGGTCCCTGAATCCATCCTGTAGTGATTTCCCCAGTTCCAGAATGCATAATTGGAATAGATATACTCAACAACCGGCAGAACCCCCACACTGGATCCCTGACAAATACAGCAAGGGCTATTATGGTCGGAAAAGCCAAGTGGAAGCCATTAGAACTGCCCCTACCTAGGAAAATAGTAAACCAAAAGCAATACCACATTCCTGGAGGGATTGCAGAGATTACTGCCACCATCAAGGACTTGAAGGATGCAGGGGTGGTGATTCCCACCACATCCGCATTCATCTCGGCTATTTGGCCTGTGCAAAAAACAGATGGATCTTGGAAAATGACAGTAGATTATCAAAAACTTAACCAGGTGGTGACTCCAATTGCAGCTGCTGTTCCAGATGTAGTTTCACTGATTGAAAAAATTAACACATCTCCTGGTACCTGGTATGCAGCTATTGATCTGGCTAATGCCTTTTTCTCCATACTTGTTTCAAAGAGCCACCAGAAGCAGTTTGCCTTCACCTGGTAAGGCCAGCAATACACCTTCACTTGCCTACCTCAGGGCTACATCAACTCTCCAGCCCTATGTCATAATTTAGTCCACAGGGACCCTGATCACCTTTCCCTTCCACAAGACATCACAGCGGTCCATTACAATGATGACATGCTGATTGGACCTAGTGAGGAAGAAGTGTCAATGACTCTGGACTTATTGGTAAAACATTTGCGTGCTAGAGGGTAGCAAATTAATCTGACAAAAATTCAAGCACCTTCTACCTCAGTGAAGTTTCTAGGGGTCCAGTGGTGTGGGGAATGTTGAGACATTTATTCTAAAGTGAAGGATAAGTAATTGCATCTGGCTGCTCCCACAACTAAAAAGGAGGCACAACACCTAGTGGGCCTCTTTGGATTTTGGAGGCAGCGTATTCCTCATTTAGGTGTACTACTCTGACCTATTTATCAAGCGATTTGTAAAGCTGCTAGTTTTGAGTGGGGACCAGAACAAGAGAAGGCTCTGCAACAGGTTCAGGCTGCTGTGCCAGCCACTCTGCCACTTGGACCATATGATCCAGCTGATCCAATGGTACTTTAAGTGGCAGTGGCAGACAGAGATGCTGTTTGGAGTCTTTGGCAGGCCCCTATTGGTGAATCGCAGCACAGACCCTTAGGATTTTGCAGCAAAGCTCTGCCATCCTCTGCAGATAACTACTCTCCTTTTGAGAAACAACTTTTGGCTTGTTACTGGACCTTAGTAGAGACTGAATGCTTAGCCATGGGACACCAAGTAACCACGCAGCCTGAGCTGCCCATAATGAACTGGGTGTTGTCTGACCCACAGAGTCATAAAGTTGGACATGCACAGCAGCACTCCATCATTATGGAAGTGGTATATTCGAGACAGGACCTGAGCAGGACTCGAAGACACAAGTAAGGTGCATGAGGAAGTGGCCCAAGTGCCCATGGTCTCCATTCCTGTCACATTACCTTCCATTTCCCAGTCTGCACCTATAGCCTCATGAGGAGTTCCTTATGATGAGTTGACTGAAGAAGATAAAACTTGTGCCTGGTTTACAGATGGTTCTGTGCAATATGCAGGCGCCACTCAAAAGTTGACTGCAGCAGCACTACAGCCCCTTTCTGGGACCTCCCTGAAGGACAGTGGTGAAGGGAAATCCTCTCAGTGGGCAGAACTTCGAGCAGTGCACCTGGTTGTTCACTTTGCTTGGAAGGAGAAATGGCCAGATGTGCGATTATATACTGATTCATGGGCTGTGGACAATGGTTTAGCTGGATTGTCAGGGAATTGGAAGGAACGTGATTAGAAAATTGGAGACAAGGATTTACGGGGAAGAGGTATGTGGATAGACCTCTCTGAACAAGCCAAAGAAGTGAAGATATTTGCGTCTCATGTGAATGCTCACCAAAGGGTAACCTCAGCAAAGGATGATTTTAACAATCAAGTGGATAGGATGACGCGTTCTGTGGAAACCAGTCATCCTCTTTCCCCAGCTACTCCCGTCATTGCTCAATGGGCTCATGAACAAAGTGGCCATGGTGGCAGGGATGGAGGTTATACATGGGCTAGCAGCACGGACTTCCACTCAACAACGGTGACTTGGCTACAGCCACTGCTGAGTGCCCAGCTGCCAGCAGCAGAGACCAACACTGAATCCCCGATATGGCACCATCCTTTGAGGAGATCAGCCAGCAACCTGGTGGCAAGTTGATTACACTGGAACACTTCCATCATGGAAAGGGCAGTGTTTTGTCCTTACTGGAATAGACACTCTGGATATGGATCTGCCTTCCCTGCACGCAATGCTTCTGCCAAAACTATCATCCGTGGACTTACAGAATGCCTTATCCACCATCATGGTATCCCACACAGCATTGCCTCAGATCAAGAGACTCACTTCACAGCAAATGAAGTATGGCAGCAGGCCCATGCTCATGGAATTCACTGGTCTTACCATGTTCCCCATCATCCAGAAGCAGCTGGCTTGACAGAACGATGGAATTGTCTTCTAAAGACAGAATGACGGCACCAGCTAGGTGGCAATACCTTGCAGGGTTGGGAAAATGTTCTCTAGGAGGCTGTATATGCTCTAAACCAGTGCCCAATATATGGTGCTGTTTCTCCCATAGCCAGGATTCATGGGTCTAGGATTTAAGGGGTGGAAATGGAGTGGCACCACTCACTATTACCCCTAGTGACCCACTTGCAAGATTTTTGCTTCCTGTTCCCTCGACTTTATGCTCTGCAGGTCTAGAGGTCTTAGATCCAAAGGGAGGCATGCTCCCACGTGGAGACACATCACTGATTCCATTGAACTGGAAGCTAAGAATGCCACCTGGCCACTCTGGCCTCCTTATGCCTCTGGATCAACAGACAAAGAAGGGAGTTACCATATTGGCTGGTGTAATTGATTGTGATTACCAAGAGGAAATCAGACTGATATTACATAATGGAGGTAAAGAAGAGTATGTCTGGAATGCAGGAGATTCCTTAGGGCATATCCTAGTACTACCATGCCCTGTGATTAAAGTCAATGGAAAACTACAGCAACCTAATTCCGACATGACTACTAATGACCCAGACCCTTCAGGAATGAAGATTTGGGTCACCCCACCAGGCAAAGAACCACGACCAGCCAATGTGCTTGCTGAGGGCAAAGGGAATACGGAATGAGTGGTGGGAGAAGGTAGTTCTAAATACCAGTTATGGCCACGTGATCAGTTGCAGAAACAGGAACTGTAATTGTTATGAGTATTTCTGCTTTGTATGTGTGCATCAAATATTTCTGTTTCCTTCACTTATAAAATAAAAGATGTAAACGGGGCTAGTGCATTTTCAATTATACACGTTAGTTGTATCATGTTACGCACACGTATGACTTTCTAATTGTCTTTACTAAGAGATTACGTATGGTTTAAATAGATGTGTACATGTGCCAAGTTGACAAGGGGAGGAATGTGATGGTTAAGATTGTGTGTCAACTTGACTGGACCATGGTTCTCAGTGTTTATATGGGATCACTACCATGACTGAATATACTGTGAGGTAGCCAGTCAGATGAAAGGGAGTTTCCTCGGGGTGTGGCCTGCATCTGAACATAAGCAGACATTCCAGGTGTTTGCTCACTCTGGATCTTGCGGATGCCTCCTGTCGTCTCACTTCTAGTTCCTAGGACTTGAGCTGCCAGCTTATCTGCCGAACTTGGGATTCGCCAATCTTCACAGCCTATGAGCGGAGCCCTGCTCTCTGACCTGCCGATCTTGGGTTTGCCAGCCCCTGTAGCTACATGAATCAGGAGAAACCTTGCATTCTTGTTTGCGGATCTTGGAATTCGTCAACCTTCACAGCCTGCGAGAGGGAGCTCTGCTCTCCAAACTGCCAATCTTGGTCTCGCTAGCTTCTGCAGCTCCATGAATTGGGAGAGGCCTCTACCCTGATCCACAGACTTGGGACATTCTAGCCTCTACAATCACGTGAGCTGTTTCCTTGACATAAATCTCTCTACATATACATATTTATACGCTTTACTGGTTTTGCTTCTCTAGAGAACCCAGCCTAAGACAGATGGCAAGCAAACCTCTGGTCCTCCCTACTCTTACCCTCATTGCTAGAAAGGCAGTTACTACGTAGAACATTTAGCACAAACCAGGGTGTCCAACATTTCCCATCTCTTGCCAGGTCAGCTTCACTAGCCCTGTACTCCCTACTTCTCCTCCTCAGAATAAGTTCTCCCCACCCAGAAACTGTGAACTAAGGAAAGAGTGGATCAAGGAATTCTCCGGAAGCCACCTAGAAGACCACGAGTGGGAGGTGAGTCTGCATTTGGATAACAACAGTGATGCGTGAGCTCTATGTGCCAACCCACAGTTACCAGAGAAAGAGTGAAGGTGTGCTCTCTGATGTCCCCGTGTACTCCTGGGCACTACTGACTATGGAGAGAGGCATTCTGCTGGCATAAGTTCCTCTCCCTCCTGCAGCAAAAATCACCCCTAGTCCTTTACTCTGGATTGGGTTTTATCTAAGTATCTTCTGGGACTGGGGTACACAGATGCTGGTTCCTAAATACTGGTTGTCCTTCACTGTGAAAGTCATCACTCAGTGAATGCCAACGACCTAACAGCCACCCAGGGCCAATGCAACACTGAGGATCACACTAAAGCCATGGGCGGGTAGCATCTTAATTTTGCCCCCCAGGAGACTGGGACAAAGTGATGGTGTATACCATGAGCTTTGGAGATCACTGAACAGAGATCTCTAGCAATGAAGACAGCAGTACTCTCTCCAATCTGGAGGCAGAATGATAAATGACAGGCCAAGGAGTTGTGGAGGTTTGGTACCTACCTGATGACGCGAGTATGGCCTTGTAAGGTTGTGCCAACTTCCCCACTGCCGTCTTTCCACTTATAAAGGTCGACCCGTTGGTTACTCTGGAAAGAAACGAAGGCAGCAAGTAGCACAACATGCATATCAGAATACGTGCTGAAGGTTGAGAAGAGGAAACCAGGTAGGAACCAACTTGCACAGCAAACATCTTACGGGTTGAGCTTTCAAAAAAACCATTAGATGTAAGTACAACCAGGATTAGCCTGAACTAAGCTCGGTATGTAGGACTCTGAATTTCAAAAAGGAAAGGCAGGACTGTTTTTTAAAAACACTCCTCTTGGAACAGTTACAGCTGAAAGAAGCTATATACGCACTATCAAGCACGTGAGTTATGGATCATGGAGACACCTCCAACGACTGGAGGAACCTGTTCCCTGCTCTAAAGGTAACAAAACCCATCTCTCCAACTAACTGTTGTCACATAGATGTTTTAAGCTCACCCTTCCCACTATTAAATGCCTAGAGTCCCTGTACCTACCACACATTTAAAAATGCACATACAGAGAAAGAAAAAGGAAACATCAAAAAGGTGCTGCAAAATTATGCCAGACACTGTAAAATATGCCTACGCTTCATTTCTTAAAGGGTGAAACAGAAAGAGACAGGAAAAATGGGCCAGAAGAAATCACTACTACAATAGGAAAAAGGAAAAAAAAAAAAACGCCACCATCAAAATACTTAAAGAAACAACAAACCTTAAGGGGCACTGAGTATCTGGTAAGAGTGATAAAAAAATTCGGAAATGGATTGTAGCGATGGTTGCACAACATGTTAAATGTAATTAAAGTCAATGAATTGTATACATAAATATGGTTGAAAATGCCAAATGTTTTGTTATATATATTTTACAATTTAAAAAAAAAAGCTTGGTTCCTAATAACATTAACACACTAACTCATTTGCTCTGTTCCAGCATGTATAATGTTGTTTCAAAATTATGGTGTCAATATTGCTACTAACAATAAAACTACTGAATAATGTTTTTTTTAAAAAAAAAAGAAGAAAAGAAACAACAAACCAGCAAAGGCTCCCTAAGTATCATGAATTTATCATGAATATCATAAATATCATGAGTTTATGAAACACACTGAGAGTGAACAAAGATTATTTAACTGACTGACAATGGCAGCCATTTAATACTTTCTGAACTGATAATATATACAATAGGTGGATTTTAACTTTAAGTCAGAGACAAACAGATGTATAAAGTTCTGAGATTTCCTGAAAAGCCAGGAATGGGAGAACCCATTGCCGTTGAGTTCATTCCGACTCATAGCAACCCTACAGCACAGGGTAGAACTGCTCCATAGGATTTTCAAGGCTATAATCTTTACAGAAGCAGGCTGCTACATCTATCTCCTATGGAGTGGCTGGTGGGTTTTAGCCACCAACCTTTCAGTTAGCAGCCAAGCACTTTAACCACTACACCACCAGGATGTGGTTAAAAATGGACAGGATTTAAAACAGCTTCCAGTGGGAACAGAAGTGAAAGAAATGTCCCCCCTTTATAATAAGAGTCCCTGCCATTTCCTGAAGATGTGCTATGAGCAAATGCACCATGCACCTGAGCAAACCTGACCTCCACCTTCACACACACACTACAGGGCAGGTGTCACTCACCCACATTTCAAAGATGAGGTGACGGAGGCTCAGAGAGTTAAGTGGCTTAAGATAAAATAGTGAATGATAAAAGTAGGACTTGACCTCAGTTTTGCCTAACTCCAAAGTCCAGGCTCTTTCCATTGCAAAAGGCTGCCTTCCTCCCACCACTCCTACACAAATGCAGTGTTAGTCCACTTAGAGCACAGTCTGAATCAAGGTTCCCAGCCAGGGACGATTTTGCTTCTCAGAGGATGTCATGGTTTGAATTATGTCCCCCCAAAAATGTGTGTATCAGTTTGGCTAGGCCATGATTCCTGGTACTGTGTGATTTTCCTGTATGTTGTAAACCTGCCTCTATGATGTTAATGAGGGACGATGGGTGGCAGTTGTGTTAGTAAGGCAGGACCTGATCTATAAGACTGGATTGTGTCTTGAGGCAATCTCTTGAGATACAAAAGACAGAAGTTGAGCAGTGAGACAGGGGGACCTCATACCATCAAGAAAGAAGTTCCGGGAGCAGAGCGCGTCCTTTGGACTGGGGTCCTTGCACCGAGACGCTCCTAGTTGGGGGGGACACTGATGAGAAGGCCGACGGAGAGAAAAAGGCTTCCCCTGGAGCTGATGCCCTAAATTTGGACTTTTAGCCTACTTTGACTATGAGGAAATAAACTTCTCTTCGCTAAAACCATCCACTTCTGCTATTTCTGTTATCGCAACACTAGATGACTAAGACAGAGGATATCTGACAAAGTCTATTACAAATGGGGGAAATGCTATTAGTATTTAGTGAGTAGAGGCCAAGGATGCTGCTCATCATCCTATAATGCAGAGAACAGATGCCAACCATCAAGAACTACCTGGCCCCAAATGTCAATAGCGTCCAAGCAGAGAAACCCAGGATGAAATGATCAGGGGCTGAGGGTGAGAGAAGAACTAAAGGGCCTAGAGGCATAAGCTGACAAGAAGAGCACTCTTCCTAACACACAGATTGAGGCTGAGAATGGAAATGTAGTAGACTGACTCGCCCTTTTCTCTTTCAGAATAGCCCTAAAAGCCAGGTCAACCTCAGCCATCCACGTTTAAAGTCAGACTCTGTTTTGGAAGTGACTGGGAAAAGCAGCTTTTTGTTCCTTCTAAAGCTGACAGTGCTGCTCTTCCCCTTTTTCTCAGATGCTTTCTCTTCACAGCCTGTCATTCCTGATCAGAACAAACTCAGAACCCATCGTCCCCTGGTTAATGAGAAGGATTCCCTTAAATACTGTACTTCCTGCCAAGGGCAAAAGAAGCAAAAGGTTTAGATCTCTAACTGTTCTAGGAGAATGAAATGATGATCCACAACCTGGTGAAGGATACCAGAGATGATCTAGCCCAGAATCTTTTTTGGGTCATGAAAATCTTAGAAAACCTAATAAAAATTATGCATCTCTTCCCTGGAAAAATTCACATATATACAGGCACATAAAATTTTGCAAAAAAAATTCAGGGAATTAACCAATGAATCACAATCAAGGAGGAATCTCTCTCTTCCTTTGAGTAGAAGGGTGTATGGAGTCTTCTGGACCCTTCTGAAAGCAGTGAAGGTCAACCCCAGACTAGCTCACCAGTACTCTCCTGACGTCTTCCAGAGCAGCCGGAGGAACCTCCTTCAGGGTTACTTGCTTTCACCACTGGCTACTCAAACAGCTTCTGATGAAAACCGGTCTTACCACACATACATCAAGACGGCAGAAATGGAGGCATCTGCCTGCTTCCTTTCACAGTCTGGACTCAATCTCTAGAATACAAGGTCTGATACCCATGGTGCAGCAAACACTTTCATATATATTTTTTAAACTGTAATTTACCTCTGCCTTTCTTTTGGAACCATCCAAACTTCTTTTCTGACTGAGTAGAGAAGGCTGCCTTCTCTTCTTTACATAAGACACAGACCTGCCAGCACCAGATCACACCTTTAAAAGCTTTTTCCTGTGCTCCTTAAATGAACTCACCGAAGCTGCAAGGTAGTGTGCAAAGCTGTCATGAGGATTCCACTGCACAGCTCCAATGTCCCATTTGCTCTGGCGAGAGATCTTTCGGTGACCTTCGAAAGGGGCATCTAGATTAACAATGTACAGGAATCGGCGGCTAGAAAAACAACAACAAAAACATATAAAATATTAGCATTAATATAAAAGGCAGAGGCAGGACCAAGATGGTAGAGTAGTCAGACACTTCTGATGGTCTCCTTTACAACAAAAACCTAAAAAAACAAATGAATCAATTATATATGACAATCTAGGAGCCCTAAACATCAAAGGTAAAGTTGAGGAATTAGACTGCGTGGCAGGGGGAGTGAGAGATGGTTCAGAAGCAGCTAGGAGGACTCAAGGACTCCGCAGACCTGACCCAGCAGGAGCCACCGCCCTGCAGGCTCATATCGGCTGACGGCTGACGTGCACAATCAGGCAAGCAGTGGCATTCGGGATGTGTTTTCCACATGAGGAGAGGTTGGGCAGCGGAGAGTCTGCTCAGGCCTCCACAGCCAGTGAAAAGCAGTGCTCAATCACAAAAGATAAGTACATGCGTTTAACCTACCACGTGGATCAAAAAACACCCCATTTGGGAAGAACCTCTCTCCCGTTTATCTGCTCCCTCCTCGCTCTGCACCTGGTACCGGCAGCTTCAGCTTCAGCGATTGCTACATCCCCTGAGCCAAGAGTAAGACCCATCAGGGACCCTCAGCCATTCTCCCAGCCTTGGAGAGGGAACAAATTAACAAACAGGAAAATATAATCTGCCAGCTCCCCAAAGCTGGGAACTCAGGGTAGGCACAGCTCCTTTGCCTAGGCAGAGGCATAAGGGGTCCATGGACTTTAAATGCCTTTCATTCCTGCACAGACCTGTGTGGGCCCATTTCAACGGCATAGGCTCTCATTAGCACAATACAACAAAGTATGTATCAGAAGCCTAACTTCACCATATCAGCGATACGGTGGAGTGGCAGGTTTGTGACGTTCGATACCGCTCTGCCCAATAAGTAGGGTCCTCACCTACCCACATTAAGGGCTTGAGAGCTGGTGGCACCATCCACGCCACCTAGCCATCTGTGACAGGGGTCCAAGAATAAGTGGTGCCTCCCAGTCCTTACAGCCAACAGCATTGGGTGCCCATAGTCCAACTGCAAAACCCACCCACCTACATACTCTAGGGAAGAGGGACACACTTTCCTCCCAGACACTCAGGGGTAGCCATCAGCCCCCTGCCTTGCTCAGCGCATGACCCCCTACTACAGCCAGATACCTGTCTCTACACCAATCACCCCTGCCTGTCTAGGACTGTAGGTGAGAGCCTGCACCACACACTTGGTGACCAACTACCTGGACACCTGAGCTGAAAAGTAAATAAGCTCCTGGGCTCACATACCTAGTAACAGATCTAACCACCTGGCGATGGGACATGACAGCTTCAAAGGCACCAATGATCAAACTAGCTCACATGAGCAGCCTATTAGAGAATATCAAAATAAAACAAAACAACAAGCTAGGACACAGTAAACACACATAAAATAAATAAATACAATAACTTATTGATAACAATAACAAATCATATAAAGAGGCAGACCATGATGGCTTCAGCAAGCTCCCAAAACAAAGAACCAAGAAATTTTCTGGAGGAAGAGAATTTCTTGGAATTACCGGAGGTAGAATACCAAAGATTAATATACAGAACACTTAAGACATCAGGAAGGAGATCCTTCAAAACGCAGAACAAGCCAAGGAACACACAGACAAAGCAATAGAGGACTTGAGAAGATTACAGAAGAGCACAATGACAAATTTAATAGGTTCCAAGAATCCATAATGAGACAACAAACAGAAATCCAGAAGATTAACAATAAAATTTCAGAATTAGACAACTCAATAGAAAGTCATAGGAGCAGAACTGAGGCAATGGAAGTCAGAATTAGTAAGACTGATGATAAAGCACATGACACCAACTTATTTGAGGAAAACTCAGATAAAAGAATTTTAAAAAATGAAGAAACCCTAAGAATTATGTGGGATTCTATCAAGAGGAATAACCTACGTGTGACTGGAGTACTAGAATAAGCAGGGATAACAGAAAATACAGAGAGAACTGTTGAAGATTTGTTGGCAGAAAACTTCCCTGATATCATGAAGGAGGAGAAGCTATCTACCCAAGATGCTCAATGAACCCACACAAGGTAGAGCTCAAAAGAAAGTCACCAAGACATATTACAATCAAACTGGCCAAAACCAAAGATACAGAGAGAATTTTAAGTGCTGCTAGGGATAAATGAAAAGTCATCTACAAAGGACAGTCAATAAGACTAAGCTCAGACTACTCAGCAGAAACCATGCAGGCAAGAAGGCAATGGGATGACATATACAAAGCCCTGAAGGAAAAAAATTGCCAGCCAACAATTATATATCCAGCAAAACTGTCTCTGAAATATGACGGCAAAATTAGGGCATTTCCAGATAAAAAGAAGTTTAGGGAATTTGCAAAAACCAAATCAAAATTACAAGAAATAATAAAAGGAGTCCTCCAGTTAGAAAATCAGTAACATCAGATAACAACTCAAGACTAGAACACAGGACAGAGTAACCAGATATAAACCCAGATAAGGAAGTCACAAAAATAAATCAAAGCTAAAATGTTGAAAATAGGGAAATAGAGACGTCGATATGTAAAAGATGACATTAAAGCAAAAGCAAGTAAAAAATGTAGTCATAGATCTTTCATACAGAGAGGAAGTCAAGGTGATATGAAGAAATAAAAGATTGGTTGAAATTTAGAAAAATAGGGGTAAATATTAAGGTAATCACAAAGGAAACTAATAATCCTACGCATCAAAATAAAAAACATAAAGACTCAGCAAATACAAAATCAACTGCAATGAAGAAGATGAAAAGAGAATAAATAAAGAAAAACAACTCAGCACAGAAAATTAAGTGGAACAAAGAAACTGCCAACAACAAACACAAAAAAAGACATCAAAATGACAGCAGTGAACGCATACCTATCAATAATTACGCTGAATGTAAATGGACTAAATACACCAAGAAAGAGACAGAGAGTGGCAGAATGGACAAAAAATCCGTCTATATGCTGCCTACAAGAGACACACCTTAAAGAAAGAAAACAAACTAAAACTCAAAGGATGGAAAAAAATATATCAAGTAAACAACACTCAAAAAAGAGCAGGACTGTGTGAGACAGGAAGTCAGAGAGGGTTAGGAGCTGGTTGAATGGACATGGGAGATCAGCGGTGGAAAGGAGGATTGTGCTGTCACAGAATAGGGAGGAAAATTAGATCACATAACAATGTATGTATAAATTTTTATATGAGAGACTAACCTTGAATTGTAAACTTTCACTTACACTACAACAGTAAAAAAAAAAAAAAAAATAACAGGAGTGGCAATATTAATTTCAGACAAAACAGACTTTAAAGCAAAATCCACCACAAAGGATAAGGAAGGACACTTTACAATGATTAAAGGGTTAATACACCAGGAGGACATAACTATGATAAATATTTACGCACCCAACGACAGGGCTCCAAAATACATAAAACTCTAACAGCATTGAAAAGAGAGATAGACAGCTCCACAATAATAGTAGGAGACTGTCTTAGTCTGCTATAACAGAAACACCACAAGCGGATGACTTTAACAGAGAGATATTTATTCTCTCACAGTCCAGTAGGCTACAAGTCCAAATTCAGGGCATCAGCTCAGGGGAATGCTTTCTATCTCTGTTGGCTCTGGAGGAACGGCCTTGTGATGCACCAGTCTTCCTTTGGTCTGGGAGCATTTCAGCGCAAGAACCTCAGGTCCAAAGGACACACACTGTTCCCGGTACTGCTTTCTTGGTTGTATGAGGTTCTGCGTGTCTCTGTTCACTCCTCTCCTTTATATCTCAAAAGAGATTGGCTTCAGACACTATCCAATCTTGTATACCTTAAGTATAACTGTGGCTAATCCATCTTATTCCGTCATAGTAACAGACTTTACAACACATAAGGAAATCAAATCAGATTACAAAATGGTACATGATCACACAACACTGGGACCGATGACCCAGCCAAGTCGACAGATATTTTGGGGGGACATAATTCAATCCATGACAGAGACTTTAACACACCACTTTCAGTGAAGGCCAGAACATCCAGAAAGAAGCTCAACAAAGACACGGAAGATCTATATGCCACAATCAACCAACGTGACCTCATAGACATATACAGAACACTCCACCCAACAGCAGCCAAATACACGTCTTTTCGAATGCACATGGAACACTCTCCAGAATAGACCACATATTAGGACATAAAGCAAGCCTCAACAGAATCCAAAGCATCAAAATATTACAAAGCATCTTTTCTGATCATAAAGTCATAGAAGAGGAGGGGCAAGATGGCGCTCTAGGCAGAAACACCACGCCGTCCCTCCACAGCAAAGATCCGAAAAACTAAGCCTAACAGAGAATCAACAATCCTGAAACCCTCGAACACCAAATGAAGAGATAAAGAACTCAGCCAAACACCAAACGGAGTGAGAATACTAAAAGAGAACGGAGAGCGAGGAGAGACTCAGGCAGCGATTCCTTACCAGCTAACGCAGCACGGATCCACCATCTTGGATTCCTATCGGAGACCAGCGAACGGGAGAACAGCCTTGCAGAGCATCTGGTCGGAGACAGAACGACCGGTAAACTGCGGTGCGCGCTCTCCCACCACCCACCCCTCTCCGCCTCAGCTGGGGATCCCCTGCTTTCCGTGGCCAGGGTCCCTGGGCTGGGGGGCGCCGGTGCTTGGATTCTGCGCGCCTGGGCTGGCGGCTTTCTGGGAGCCGTTTGCTGGCAGCTAGCGAACCTTTTTCTGCCGCCTCCCCCTCCTTTTGCCTGGGTGCCTGGTTCTGAGTGCCGTCTCTGCTCTCTCCTGCGGGGCTGGAGGGCTGCGTTCGGGCGTGTGGCTGTTTCTAGGTCTGGGCTCCCGCGCGGGTGGGATCCCGGGGCCTTTGTTCGTTCGCCTCTCTGCTTTCCGTGGCCGGAGTCCCTGAGCTGGGGGGCGCCGGTGCTTGGATTCCGCGCGCCCGGGCTGGCGGCTTTCTGGGAGCCGTTTGCTGGCAGCTAGTGAACCTTTTTCTGCCGCCTCCCCCTCCTTTTGCCTGGGTGCCTGGTTCCGAGCGCCGTCTCTGCTCTCTCCTGCGGGGCTGTAGGGCTGTGTTCAGGCGTGTGGCTGTTTCCAGGTCTGGGCTCCCGCGCGGGTGGGATCCCGGGGCCTTTGTTCGTTGGCCCCTCTGCTTCCCGTGGCCACAGTCTCTTAACCCCGAGACTACCGGCTTCTTGGAATTCACGCCCCTGAGTGGGGGCTCTCTGGGTCCCATTTGTAGGCACTGACTGCTGGTGTTGCCCTTTTTTTTTTCCGATTTTATTTTTCTTCCTTTTTTGATTAGTTTTGTCATCTTTTACCTCTTTTTCCCTTTTGTCTTTCTTCATTACTTAATTTCTCGTCTCTCTATCTCTTCCTTCTCTTTCTGATCCCTGAATACCAGGCGATGTATGCCTCTGTACCTTCTGGCCAGGCTGAGCTGTGAAAATTGAGACCGACTCCCCCAGACCTCATAGCTGCATCGGTGGGATCCCTGGGAACTTTGCAGTTCTTTAACTTTTCTGATTTTTATTTGGTCATTCTTTCCTTTTCTTTCTCTTCCCCCTTCTGGTTTCCTCCATCCCATAGTTTCTCATCTGTACATTCCAACGACAAGCTCCCCTAGCATTCTTTTATGTTTGTACGCTTTTTGCTTCTCCTCCTCTCTCCTCTCTCCCATATCCAGCTTAGCTTCACACATAACCATCTTCCCGCTGCACCCTACCTACCTGCACCGTGCACTAGACGTCACACCACCAAGCGGTGCAGGCACGCCCTATTGGAACCTGCCCAGCACTGACTACCGACCGTCCTGGTGGCTGCGGTGAGTGCCACAAGCAACCCGTCCCAGTGGCTCCTCCTCAGCTAGATCTGCCCAGCTGTACCACAAGAACGAAACAACAAAAAAAAAATCTACAATCAATAAACGAGAGAAATATCTACTGAATGCCCCGAAAACAGCAAACAATATCAAAACATTTACAAAAACAAGACAAGATGGCTCCAATAGGCGTCCAAATTAAAACAACAGATAACTCTCCTGTGGAAGAAAATGCACTAGAAGTACCTGATACGGAACTCAAATCACTAATACTCAGAATTTTCCAAGAACTGAGGCAAAAAGCTGACAAACATGAGGAAAAAATAGACAAATTTATGGAAAATACAGACAAAAAATTGGAAGAATTCAGGAAGATGATGCAGGAACAAAGTGCCAAAATAAATTCACACCTCAAAATTATACAAAAACAACAATTAGAAATCCAAAAGATAAACAACAAGATTTCAGAAATGGACGGTGTCATAGAAGGGCTGAGAAGTAGATTTGAAACCATGGAAGACAGGATCAGTGGAACTGAAGACAAACACTTGGATACAACTCTGTTTCAGGAAAACTCAGAAAAAAGAACAAAGAAAAATGAAGAGACCCTGAGAGTTATGTGGGACACAATTAAAAGCAAAAACTTACGAGTGATTGGCATACCAGAACAGGGGGAGAAAACAGAAAACACAGAGAGGATCATTGACGAACTGCTGACAGAAAACTTTCCCAATATCATGAAAAATGAAAAGCTGGCCATCCAAGAAGCTCAACAAACCCCATATAGAAGAGACCCCAAAAGAAAATCACCAAGACATAGCATATTCACACTCGCTAAAACTAAAGACAAACAAAGAATCCTGAGAGCAGCTCGTGAAAAACAAGAAGTCACATACAGAGGAGAAACAATAAGACTAAGCTCAGATTATTCAGCAGAAACCATGCAGGCAAGAAGGCAATGGGATGACATATATAAAATCTTGAAAGAAAAAAATTGTCAGCCAAGAATAATATATCCTGCAAAACTCTCATTCAGATTTGATGGTGAAATTAGGTCATTTCCAGATAAACAGAAACTAAAGGAATATGAAAAAGTCAAACCAAACTTACAAGAATTATTAAAGGGAGTTCTTCAATCTGAGGACAAACAGCTTCAGCCCTCAGGCAGGACCTAGGACCTAGGACGCAAGTTCACATGAACCAGATACCATTCTAGGAACTGAACTACAGAGGACTTTCCAAAAACAAAAGATATACAACAGGGAATCAGAGAAATCAATCAAAGGATGACAACAACATCAAAACAATGAAAGAGGGAACAAACGGCATAGGTATAGAACCTTCTAAAGGAGAGGAAGGCAAGGCGATACCAAGTAACGGTAGACTGCTTCAAAATTATAAAGATAAGGGTAAAATTCATGGTAACCACAAAAAAAGTTAACAAACCAACTCATAAAAATAAAGAAGAAAAACATAAAGTCTCAACAAAAACGAAACCTACAAAAACAAAAGAAATGAACACAAAATCCACAAACAAAAGTAACTCAGCACAAGAGAGTAAGAAGAACAAAGAAAACTTCAGCATCACAAAAAAAGCACTACAAAATGACAGCAACAAACTCACATCTATCAATAATTACACTGAACGTAAATGGACTCAATGCACCCATAAAGAGACGGAGAGTGGCAGAATGGATAAGAAAACAGGATCCATCAATTTGCTGTCTACAAGAGACACACCTTAGAAACAAAGATGTGAATTTATTAAAAATCAAAGGTTGGAAAAAAACATATCAAGCTAACAACTATCAAAAAAGAGCAGGAGTGGCAATTCTAATCTCAGATAAAATAGACTTTAAAACAAAATCTACCATAAAAGACAAAGAAGGACACTATATAATGATTAAGGAGATGATCCATCATGAAGACATAACCATAATAAATATCTATGCACCCAATGACAGGGCTCCAAAATACATTAAAAAAACTCTAACAGCACTGAAAAGAGAAATTGACAGTTCCACAATAATAGTAGGAGACTTCAACACACCACTCTCAGTAAAAGACAGAACAACTAAAAAGAAACTCAGCAAAGATACAGAAGACCTAACGGGCACAATCAGCCAACTGGACCTCATAGACATATATAGAACAATCCATCCAACCGCTGCAAAGTACACATTCTTTTCCAATACACATGGAACGTTCTCCAGAATAGACCACATCTTAGGCCACAGAGCAATCCTCAACAAGATCCAAAATGCTGAGATAATTCACAGTATCTTCTCTGACCACAATGCCATCAAGGTAGAAATTAACACTAGAAAGAGCAAGGAAAAAAAATCAAACACATGGAAACTGAATAATAATCTGCTTACACATCAATGCGTAATAGAAGAAATCAGAGATGGAATTAAAAAATTCCTAGAATCAAATGAAAATGAAAACACATCATACCAAAACCTTTGGGACACAGCAAAGGCAGTCCTCAGAGGACAATTTATAGCAATAGATGCACATATCAAAAAAGAAGAAAGGGACAAAATCAAAACATTAACTACAGAACTCAAACAAATAGAAAGAGAACAACAAAAATAGCCTACAACCACCAGAAGAAAGGAGATAGTAAAGATCAGAGCAGAAATAAATGAAATAGAGAACAGAAAAACAATAGAAAGAATCAACAAAACCAAAAGTTGGTTCTTTGAAAGAATCAACAAAATCGACAAACCACTGGCCAGACTGACAAAAGAAAAACAGCAGAGGGCACAAATAACCCAAATAAGAAATGAAATGGGGGACATTACAACAGACCCAACTGAAATAAAAAGGATTATAACAGAATATTATGAAAAACTATATTCCAACAAATTTGAAAACCTAGAGGAAATGGATAAATTTCTAGAAACATACGGCCTACCCAAACTACAACAAAGTGATATTGAAAATCTGAACAGACACATAACAAGAGAAGAGATTGAAAAGGTAATAAAAAAACTCCCAACCAAAAAAAGCCCTGGCCCAGATGGCTTCACTGGAGAATTCTACAAAACATTTACAGAAGAGCTCGTACCAGTTCTACTCAAGTTATTTCAGAGCATAGAAGAGGAAGCAACACTTCCAAATTCATTCTCTGAAGCCAGCATAACGCTGATACCAAAACCAGGCAAAGACATCACAAAAAAAGAAAATTACAGACCAATATCTCTCATGAATATAGATGCAAAAATTCTGAACAAAATTCTAGCCAATAGAATTCAGTATCATATCAAAAAAATAATACACCACGACCAAGTAGGATTCATACCAGGTATGCAAGGATGGTTTAACATTAGAAAATCCATCAACGTAATCCACCACATAAATAAAAGGAAAGAAAAAAATCACATGATCATCTCAATTGATGCAGAAAAGGCATTTGGCAAAGTCCAACACCCATTCCTGACAAAAGCTCTCAATAAAATAGGTATAGAAGGGAAATTTCTCAACATAATAAAGGGCATCTATGCAAAACCAACAGCCAACATCATTCTTAATGGAGAGAGGCTGAAAACATTCCCCTTGAAAACAGGAACAAGACAAGGATGCCCTTTATCACCACTCCTATTTAACACTGTGCTGGAAGTTCTAGCTAGAGCAGTAAGGCAAGAGAAAGAAATAAAGGGCATCCAAATTGGTAATGAAGAAGTTAAACTCTCCCTGTTTGCAGATGATATGATACTATACATAGAAAACCCTAAAGACTCCACGAGAAATTTACTGGAACTAATAGAAAGATTCAGCAGAGTAGCAGGATACAAGATAAACATTCAAAAATCAGTTGGATTCCTATACACCAGTAAAGAGAACGATGAAAAGGAGATCAGGAAATCAATACCATTTTCAATAGCCCCTAAAAACATAAAATACCTAGGAATACATCTGACCAGGAATATAAAAGACCTATACAAAGAAAACTACAAAACACTGCTGCATGAAATCCAAAGGGATCTACATAAATGGAAAAACATACCATGCTCATGGATAGGCAGGCTCAACATTGTGAAAATGGCAATTCTACCTAAAGCATTCTACAAATACAATGCAATCCCGATACAAATACCAACAACATTCTTCAAAGAGATGAAAAAACTAATTATTAACTTTATATGGAAAGGGAAGAAATCCCGAATAAGTAAAGCACTACTAAAGAAGAAGAATAAAGTTGGAGGACTCACACTACCTGACTTGAGAACCTACTATACAGCTACAGTACTCAAAACAGCCTGGTACTGGTACAACAACAGAGACACTGACCAATGGAACAGAATTGAGAACTCAGATGTAAATCCATCCACCTACGGTCACCTGATTTTTGACAAGGGCCCAAAATTCATCAAATGGGGAAAAGACAGTCTTTTTAACAAATGGTGCTGGCAAAACTGGATATCCATTTGTAGAAAAATGAAACAGGACCCATACCTCACACCATATACAAAAACTACTTCAAAATGGATCAAAGACCTGAATATAAAGCCTCAAACTATAAAATTCATAGAAGAAAAAATAGGACCAATACTTCAGGCCTTAATACATGGCATTAACAGGATACAAACCATAAACATCAACACAAAAAACCCAACAGATAAACTAGATAATTGGGATCTTCTAAAAATCAAACATCTATGCTCTTCAAAAGATTTCACCAAAAGAGTTAAAAGAGAACCTACAGACTGGGAAAAAATTTTTGGACAGTACAAGTCAGACAAAGGTCTAATCTCCATAATCTACAAGAAAATCCAACACCTCTACAACAAAAATACAACCAATCCTATCAAAAAATGGGCAAAGGAAATGAACAGACACTTCACCAAGGAAGACATTCAAATGGCCAACAGACACATGAAGAAATGCTCGCGATCACTAGCCATCAGAGAAATGCAAATTAAAACCACAATGAGATACCATCTCACCCCGGCATTACTGGCACGAATCAAAAATACTGGAAATAACAAATGTTGGAGGGGCTGCGGGGAGACGGGAACTCTTATACACTGCTGGTGGGAATGCAAAATGATACAACCATTTTGGAAAATGATATGGCGTTTCCTCAGAAAGCTAGAAATAGACATACCATTCGATCCAGCAATCCCACTCCTAGGAATATATCCTAGAGAAATAAGAGTCATCACTCGAATAGACATATGCACACCTATGTTCATGGCAGCATTATTCACAATAGCAAAACGATGGAAACAACCTCGATGTCCATCAACAGATGAATGGATACACAAACTATGGTACATACACACAATGGAGTACTATGCAACGAGAAAGAACAACAATGAATCTGTGAACCATCTCATAACATGGATGAAACTGGAGGACATCATGCTGAGTGAAATAAGTCAATCACAAAAGGACAAATATTGTATGAGACCTCTATTGTAAAAACCCATGAAAAAATTCACATGCAAAATGTAACAATCCTTGTTGGTTACCAGGGATGGGGGGGGGGGGCAAATACTAAATAGGTAATAGGTAAGTGGTAACTTGGGTGAGAGGTGAGATAGTACATAGTACAGGGGAAACTAACACAACCTGCACAAGGAAAGGTCATGGAAGCCCTATAGACACATCCAAACCCCCCGAGGGACTGAGTTGTTGGACGGAGGGCTCTGGGGACCATGATCTCAGGGAACATCTAGCTCAATTGGCATGACACTACTTATAAAGATAATGCTCTGCATTCTACCTTGGTGAGTAGTGTCTGGGGTCTTAAAAGCGTATGAGCAGCCAACTAAGATACTCCACTGATCTCATCCCTTCGGGAACAAGGGAGAACGAAGAGAACATGATACAACGAAACGATCAGTCCAAAGGACTAATGGTCCACAGCTACCAAGGCCTCCACGGGACTGAGTCCAGTACAGCTGGATGGTGCCCGGCTACCACCAATGACTCCTCTGACCAGGATCACAACAGAGGGTTCTGGGCAGAGCTGGAGAAGGATGTAGAGCATAATTTTAACTCCCAAAAAAAAAAAAAAGAAGACCAGATTTACTGGCCTAAAGAATACTAGAGAAACCTCAAGAGTGTGGCCCCCAGACACCCTTTCAGCTCGGAGGTGAAGTTACCTTCGAGGTTCGATGTTAAGCCTGGGAATGGACAGCCCAGTAAAACTAAATGGGACTAACGAGGTACAGGAGTCAGGTGACAAGGGCCAGAAGGCAGAGGGAGAGTAGGAAACTGATGATAAGGAACACAAATTGAATAAGGACACTGTCGATGTATTGTGAGATTGTTGACCACTGCTATAGGGCAACATTTGTAGTAACTATTAAATGGGAGGCTGTTTTGTCCTGTAAGCCTTCATCTTGGGCGAGAATGGCAGCACAATTGGAAGAGCATAGTCAATATCACTTAAATGTGTAAGTAAAAAGTTTTGAAATGGTGTTTAAATAAAATAAAATAAATAAATAAATAAACAAATGAGACTAAAGAGGTACAATAGTCCACTGACAAGGTCCAGAAGACAGAAGGGGACAAGGAAGCCCCCTGGTGATAGGGAACACAAGGTGGAGTAAGGATATTATTGATGTGCTGTGAGATTGTTAACCATTGTCATAGGGCAACATGTGTAGTAACTGTTAAATGAAAAACTAGTTTGTTCTGTAAGCCTTCATCTTAAGTGAGAATAACAGCACAGTTGGAAGAGCGTAGTCAATGTCACTGAACTGTGAATGTAGAAATTTTTGAAACGGTGTATCTTTGGCCATCTGTAATTTTCATCAAAAAAAAAAAAGGTTGAGAATTTAGAGGCTTAATACGTTGTGGGGTTGTTAACCAATGTCATAGAACAACATGTGTACTACTATTTCATGAGAAACTATTTGCTCTGTAAGCTTTCACCTGAAGTACAATAAAATATATTAAAAATAAATAAATAAATAAATGAAAGTACTGAGCAAAAAAAAAAAAGTCATAGAAGTGGAAATCAGTAACAGAAAAAGCAAGGAAAAAAATCAAACACATGGAAACTGAACAACACCTAGCTCAAAAACTACTGGGTTATAGAAGAAATTAAGGCTAGAATAAAGAAATTCACAGAATCAAATGACAATGAAAACACATTTTACAAGAACCCTTGGGACACAGCAAAAGTTATGCTCAGAGGTCAATTTATAGTAATAAATGCACACATCCAAAAAGAAGAAAGGGCCAAAATCATAACATCCAGAAAGAAAGGGCCAGAATCACAACATTAACCCTACAACCCAAACAAACAGAAACAGAGCAGCAAAAGAAACCCAAAAACTGGTTCTTCGATAAGATAAACAAAGTCGACAAACCATTGGCCAAAGCAACAAAAGAAAAACAGGAGAGGAAGCAAATAACTCGAATAAGAAATGAGATGGGTGATACCACTACAGACCCAACTGAAATTAAAAGAATCAGAATACCATGAAAAATTGTATCCAATAAATTTGAAAACCTAGAGGAAATGGACAAATTTCTAGAAACACACTACCTACCTAAACTAACATAAACAGAGGTAGAACAACAAAATAAACCTGTAACAAAAGAAGAGATTGAAGAGATAATTTTAAAACTCCCAACAAAAAAAACCCCGGCCATGACCATGGTCTCGGAGAACATCTAGTTCAGCTGGCATAACACAGCTCATAAAGACAATGCTCTACATTCTACCTTGGTGAGTAGTGTCTGGGGTCTTAAAAGCCTGTGAGCGGCCATCTAAGATACTCCACTGGTCTCATCCTTTCGGGAACAAGGGAGAATGAAGAGAACAGGATACAAGGAAAAGATCAGTCCAAAGGACTAATGGTCCACAGCTACTACCAAGGCCTCCACCGGACTGAGTCCAGTACAGCTAGCTGGTGCCCGGCTACCACCACTGACTGCTCTAACCAGGATCACAACAGAGGGCTCTGGACAGAGCTGGAGAAGGATGTAGAGCATAAGTCTAACTCACAAAAAAAAGACCAGATTTACTGGCCTAAAGGAGACTGGAGAAACCTCAAGAGTATGGCCCCCAGACACCCTTTTAGCTCAGTGGTGAAGTTACCTCCGAGGTTCACCGTTCAGCCTGGGAGTGGACAGCCCCATAAAACCAAATGAGACTAACGAGGTACAGCAGTCCAGTGACAAGGGCCAGAAGGCAGAAGGGGACAAGGAAGCTGGTGATAGGAAACCCAAGGTTAAGTAAGGATATTGTTGATGTGTTGTGAGATTGTTAACCATTGTCATAGGGCAACATGTGTAGTAACTGTTAAATGAGAGACTATTTTGTTCTGTAAGCCTTTATCTTAAGTGAGAATAACAGCACAATTGGAAGAGCATAGTCAATGTCACTGAACTGTGCATGTAGAAATTTTTGAAATGGTGTATCTTTGGCTGTGTGTATTTTCACCAAAAAAAAAGGTTGAGAAGTTAGAGGGTTGACATGTGGGGTTGTTAACCAATGTCATAACACAGTATGTGTACTACTGTTTCATGAGAAACTATTTGTTCTGTAAGCCTTCACCTGAAGTACAATAAAAAAAAAAAAAGCCCCGGCCCTGATGGTTTCACTGGAGAATTCTACAAAACTTTCAAAGAAGAGTTAACACCACTAGTACTAAAGGTACTTCAGAGCATAGAGAAGGATAGAATACTCCCAAACTCAATCTCTGAAGCCAGTATCACCCTGATACCAAAAGCACGTAAAGACACCACAAAAAAAGAAAACTACAGACCAATATCCCTCATGAACACTGACACAAAAATTTTCAACAAAATTCTAGCCAATAGGATTCAGCAACATATCAAAAAAAATAATTCACCATGCCTAAGTGGTATTCACATTAGGTATTCAGGGATGGTTCAACATTACAAAAACAATCAATGTAATCTATCACATAAATAAAACAAAAGACAAGAACCACATGATCTTATCAATTGATGCAGAAAAGGCATTTGACAAAGTCCAACACCTATTCATGATGAAAACTCTCAGCAAAATAGGAATAGAAGGGAAATTCCTCAACATAGTAAAGGGCAGTTATACGAATGGGAACTAGACAAGGATGCCCTCTATCACCACTCTTATTCAACACTGTGCTGGAGGTCCTAGCCAGAGCAATTAGGCTAGAAAAAGAAATAAAGGACATCCAAATTGGCAAGGAAGAAGTAAAAGCATCTGTATTTGCAGATGATATGATCTTATACACAGAATACCCCCAAAGAATCCACACAAATACTGGAACTAATAGAAGATTTCAGCAAAAGTATCAGGATACGAGATAAACATAAACAATAATCAGTTGGATTTCTCTACACCAACAAAGAGAACTTCCAAGAGGAAATCACCAAATCAATACCATTTACAAAAGCCCCTAAGAAGATAAAATACTTAGGAATAAATCTAACCAGAGATGTAAAAGACCTATACAAAGAAAACTACAAGACACTACTGCAAGAAACCAAAAGAAACCTGCATAAGTTAAAAACATACCTTGATCATGAATAGGAAGACTCAACATTGTGAAAATATCTATTCTACCTAAAGCGATCTGCAAATACAATGCAATCCCGATCCAAATTCCAACGACATTTTTTAATGAGATGGAGAAACAAATCACCAACTTCATATGGAAAGGGAAGAGGCCCCAGATAAGTAAGGCATTAATCAAGAAGAAGAATAAAGTGGGAAGCCTCATACTACCTGATTTTAGAACCTATTATACCACCACAGTAGTCAAAACAGTGTGGTACTGGTACAAAAACAGATACATAGACCAATGCAACAGAATTGAGAATCCAGACATAAATTCATCCACCTATGAGCAGCTGATATTTGACAAAGGTCCAAAGTCCGTAAATTGCAGAAGACAGTCTCTTTAACAAATGGTGCTGGCATAACTGGATACCCATCTGCAAAAAAATGAAACAAGACCCATACCTCACACTGTGCACAAAAACTAACTCAAAATGGATCAAAGACATAAATATAAAATCAAAAATGATAAAGATTATGGAAGAAAAAACAGGGACAACACTAGGAGCCCTAATGCATGGCATAAAAGAATACAAACCATAAGTAACAATGCACAAACACCAGAATAGAAACTAGATAACTGGAAGCTCCTAAAAATCAAACACTTATGCTGATCAAAAGACTTTACCAAAAGAGTTAAAAGACAACCTACAGACTGGGAAAAAAATTTTGGCTACGACAAATCCGATCAGCATCTAATCACTAAAATCTACAAGATACTGCAAAACCTCAATGACAAAAAGACAAATACCTCAATTAAAAAATGGGCAGAGAATATGAACAGGAATTTCACCAAAGAAGACACTCAGATGGCTACCAGATACATGAGGAAATGCTCATGATCACCAGCCATTAGAGAAATGCAAATCTAAACTACAATGAGGTACCATCTCACCCCAACAAGGTCAGCATTAATCCAAAAAACACAAAATAATAAATGTTGGAGAGCTCGCGGAGAGACCGGAACACTAATACACTGCTGGTGGGAGTGTAAAATGGTACAACCACTTTGGAAATTGATTTGGCGCTTCCTTAAAAAGCTAGAAATGTAAGTACCATACGATCTAGCAATCCCACTCCTTGGAATATATCCTAGAGAAATATGAGCTGTCACACAAATAGATATAGGCACATCCATGTTCACTGCAGCACTGTTTACAACAGCAAAAATATGGAAACGACCTAGGTGCCCATCAACAGATGAATGGATAAACAAATTATGGTATATTCACGGAATGGAACACCACACAATGATAAAGAACAACAATCAATCCGTGAAGTATCTCATAACATAGGTGAATCTGGAAAGCATTATGCTGAGTGAAATTAGACAGCCACAAAGGGACAAATATTGTATGAGACCACTATTGTAAGAACTCAAGAAAAGGTTTAAACATAGAAGAAAACATTCTTTGATGGTTATGAGGGTGGGGAGGGAGGGAAAGGGGTATTCACTAACTAGATAGTAGATAAGAATTATCTTAGGTGAAGGGAAGGACAACACATACTACAGGGGAAGTCAGCACAACTGGACTAAACCAAAAGCTAAGAAGTTTCCTGAAAACAACCAAACACTTCGAGGGACAGAGTAGCAGGGGTGGGGGTCTGGGGACCATGCTTTCAGGGGACATCTAGGTCAACTGGCATAACAAACTTTATTAAGAAAATGTTCTGCATCCCACTTTGATGAGCAGTGTCTGGGGTCTTAAAAGCCAGCAAGCGGCCATCTAAGATGTATCAATTGGTCCCAACCCACCTGGAGTAAAGGAGAATGAAGAACACCAAAGACACAAGGAAAATATTAGCCCAAGAGACAGAAAGGGCCACATAAACCAGAGAGTCATCAGCCTGAGACCAGAAGAACTAGATGATGTCTGGCTACCAACAATGACCACCCTGACAGGGAACACAACAGGGAGTCCCTGATGGAGCAGGAGAAAAGTGGGGTGCAGAACTCAAATTTTAGTAAAAAGACCAGATTTAATGGTCTGACTGAGATGGGAGGGACCCTGGAAGACAGGATCCCGGACTCTGTTAGCTCAGAACTGAAACCATTCCCAAAGCCAACACTTCAGACAAAAATTAGACTGGACTATGGGACATAAAATGATACTCGTGAAGACTGTCCTTCTTATTCTTAGCTCAAGTAGATACATGAAACTAAATAGGCAACTCCTGTCCAGAGGTGAGATGAGAAGGCAAAAAGGGACAGAAGCTGGTTGAATGGACACGGGATATCCAGGAAGGAAAGGAGGAGTGTACTCTCACATTATAGGGAGAGTAGCTAGGGTCACATAGCAATGTGTGTATAAATTTTTGTATGAGAACTGACTTGAACTGCAAACTTTCACTTAAAGTACAATTAAAAAAAAAATAGAAAAGCACATTTAGAATTACATAAGGTTTGCAAGCAGTGCTCAAAAAAACAAACAAAACAACCACGTGCAGATACATTATGACATTTATCTACCCTGAAAGGCAAGCAAGTGACGAGAGTCGTAGTGGCTGTTAGGCTACGAGTTATATATCCTGTGAGAGTCTACTCCAGAGATGGCCTTCCCTACCCTACCCATCCATGAAAAATCTAACCTCTTTCCACCAGTTCAGCTCCAACCCTGCCCTAGCCCTTTCCAATCCCCAGTTGGGATTAATCCCTGCTTCCACACGACCTCCACTGCATGGTTTGCATTTCAATTTCAGCACTTGTCTCTGTAGTGGAACTACTAATACTAAGGCTCTCATCCCAAATCGATGAGTGTTTGGAGTATGGACCATGTCATGACTATCTCTGTCACCCCCATGTCACCAAGCACAGTGTTTTGCACATAGTGAGCATTTGATAAATGTGTGTTGAATTAAACACATCACTCACCACTTAGCCAAAGATTCTAGGGGAAATCTCAAATTCCCTTGCAATTCAACTATCTGGTAAAGGGAACTACATTAAATCTACCAGAAAGGGAAATAATAAACCAAAAATTAGCAATAGTAATAAAAATAACACACAAACTGCCATGGTGCCAATCAATATAAGGGCTTCAAAAACGGATGTTCAATGTTTACCTACTTTCCTCTCAAGTAAAAAATCTTTATGAATCAACATCTTGCAGCCATCAGCTATTGCTTCTTTGTTAGAGAGCACTGAAAGTTCCTAGATATCAATGTGGACAAGTAGGCTCAATAATGAAAAGATTAATAGTCTCCACTCGAAAGAGAGAGGAGATGGAAAGTTAAAATGGAATGTAAAACTCTAGGTGGTAATAGAAACCCCAAGAAGGGATGGTTAAGAGAGAAGAGGGAAAACACAGTTAAGTCACAAATTCACAGAAATAAGACTTCTAAGGAAGTCAGTGCAGACCAAAGATCTATAACCTCTGAACTCCTGTGTAGGAATCACCTGACCCTTTGGCAGGCAGGCTGGCATCTTTCCATTAGTAAGAAAAGCAGCAAAGGGTTAAAAGCTATACATTTGAGGTATAGATCAATCAGGAATTTGAGAGAGATTAAAGAGCATATGGAGAAAGCAGGAAGTGGGCACTTCAGGATAAACATGGCTGATTGAACATATGTGTTTATCTTCATTCCTTCCTGAAGTCCCTCTAAAATAAAAGTTATAAAAAAAAAAGGGGGGGGGGCATAAAACCTCAAAGAAAGAGGAAATGAAAAGCAGATGGACAAGTGGTAACTGATCTACAGTAAGAAAGCTAAAGCCCAAGTGCCTGCAGATGAAACTGAATGGGAGGCAAGCAAGCTATCTCCACCAAAGACCCCAAGGATGGCTTGGGAATTGGAGGCATCAGTCTAAAGGCAAGAGCAAGGAATATGGCTGGAAAACAAAAACCAGAACAAAACAAGATTTGTTTGAAAGAACTCTCAGGAGAGTGGTTTATGTCACCCCACAGAGCCAGGTGGAGGGTGGGTCCTGTTAATCACTAGAGAAAAGAATCCAGAGTAGACTGGAGTGGGGACGAGAGGCCCAGCAGACGGAAAGTGTAACATGCTACACTCAAAACAGGGGCATGAAGTGAAATGTGAGACGGTCGGTTATTCCCTACTCAGCACTCACAAGGGTAGGCGTTTATTCTTCAGACAGATTGGAGGATTCTTCTGAGGAGAAAATTAGTAAAAACATTTTCAGACCAAGGGGAAAAAAAAAAAAGCAAATTAGTAAACAAAAAACAACAACAAAACCCTAGAAATAATTATATTTGGGCATTCCCCAACAAAAGGGTCTGCTTCCCACCTGATCTCCCTACAGTGACACCCACCATCAGCCCATGTAAACAGAGGCTTCAGTCACTCTTTAATATTAACAGAGAAGCAATGCTCAACAGCCATCAGAGGAAACCTGAAAAACAGACACCAACACAATCAAAAGAACAGAAAGAATTCAGAGGAAATAGGAATAATGCAGAGGAAAGGAAAAACTATAAATATTCTCAGAGAGGTAAAAGAAGACAATGTTAAGACAGAGAACAAGAAAGAGCTCTTAGAAATTAAAATAATAGTTGAAATTAAAAATCGGATAAAAGGATTGGAAATTAAAGTTGAAGAAAACTCTCAGAATGCAAAACAAAGAGAAAAAGATCAGAAGAGAATTCACACAGGATATTCAACATCAATTAATAGGAGGGAGTTCCAGAAAGAATGAGAAGAGAAAACTGAGGGAAGGAAATTACCAAAGATATAAAAATGGAGGAAAATTTCTCCAAACTAAAAAACAGAGATTTCCACAATGAAAGGGTCTCCCAAGGTGCTAAATATATTCTCTATCTTAATCTGAGTGGTGGTCACACGTGTATATGGTCATATGGGTATATACATTTATAAAATGTATTTGAAGTGTTCACTCAAGGTTAGTGCACTATACATACTTTTTACTACATATATTTTAAAATTCAATATAAAAAAAGAAATGGAGAATGTTGGGCTCATGCTGACAATGAACTCTTAGATACTCTTAGATATGACACTAAAAGCACACACAACAAAAAACAAAATAAATAAATTGGACTTCATCAAATTAAAAACTTCTGTGCATCAAAGGACTTTATAAGCAAAGTGAAGAGATAACCTACAAAATTGGGAAAAAATATTTGGGAACCATACATCTGACAGGGGTTCAATATTCAGACTATATAAAGAACTTCTACAACTCAACAACAAAAAGACAAACAACCCAATTTAAAAACAGGAGAAGGACTTGAATAGACATTTCACCAAAGAAGATATACAAGTAGCTCAATTTTTCATTAGTCATTAGGGAAATGCAAATCAAACCCACGATGAGATACTACTTCACCCCTACTAGGATGGATATTATCAGAAAAATGGAAAATAATAAGTCACTGGCAAGGATGTGGAGAAATTGGAACCCTCATTCATTACTGGTGAGATTGTAAAATTGGTGCAGTCCCTATGGAAAACGGTATGGCAGTTGATCAAAAAAGTAACAGAACTACCACAAGATCCAGCAATTCCACTCCTAGTTATATACCCAAAAGAAACGAAAGCAAGTACTTAAACAGATACTTGTACACCAATGTTCACTGCAATATTATTGACAATAGCCAAAAGGTGAAAACAACCCAAGTGTCCATCAACAGAAGAATGGATAAGTAAAATGTGGCATATCCATACAATAGAATATTACTCAGCCATAAAGAAAAATGAAGTTCTGATAATATGCTATGACATGGGTCCCAGACACAAATGGAGAAAAACATAGAACAAAATTCTAACTCACAAAAAAAGACCAGACTTACTGGCCTGACAGAGACTGGAGAAACCCCAAGAGTATGGCCCCCAGGCACCCTTTTAACTCAGTAATGAAGACACTCCTGAGGTTCACCCTTCAGCCAAAGATTAGACAGGGCGATAAAACAAAAAGAGACTAAATGGGCACACCAGCCCAGGGGCAAGGACGAGAAGGCAGGAGGGGACAGAAAAGCTCAGAATAGAGAACCCAAGGTCGAAAAGGGGAGAGTGTTGATATGTCGTGGGATTGGCAACCAATGTCACAAAACAATATGTGTACTAATTGTTTAATGAGAAGCTAGTTTGTTCTGTAAACTTTCATCTAAAGTACAATAAAAATAGAATTAAAAAAAAATGCTACAACATGGATAACCTTGAAAACATTATGCTAAGTGAAATAAGTTAGATACAAAAGAACAAATATTGTATGATTCCACTTATATGAAATATCTAGAATAAGCATACGCATAGAGACAAAAGTTTATTCATGGTTACTGAGGTGAGGCAGGGAGTGGTAAGTGAAGAGGTATTGCTTAAGGGGTACTGAGTTTCTGTCAAGAGTGATGAAAAAATTTGGAAATGGATAGTGGTGATGATTGCACATGGTGAACGCAATTCATGTCACTGAATTACACACATAAAAATGGTTAAAATGACAAATGTTCTGTTATTTATACTTCACCACAACAAAAATGAAGGAATAAAAAATAAAGGAGCTTGAGGCAGAAAAGAGACATACCAATTTTTCTTTATGTTCTCAGTGTAAAACAAGAAAATGGCAACAATAATTGTCTCTGGAGAGGGGGTCAGGGCTAAGAGGAAAACTAACTTTTCATTGTATACTGTTTTGATCTATTTAAGTGTTTACTGTGTGCATGTATTTTTTTTTAAAGGTCAGTTAAAACTAATTTAAAATAAAATAATGAAGTTAATGGAAAAGAAAACATTAATAAAAATACAGTCGAACCTGGGAGGCAGGGGAAGTAATTCAGAGCAATATGAAGGGAAGGCGGGGGGACACTGCCCTCTGAATTTTATCATACCGGTACAATATTAGGGTTATTACCAAATTGCAAGTGTGGCTTTTCATGGTCAAACTCATAAAAATGTTGAGCCAGAAAGCACTACAGAAATCATGTAATTCAATTCCTTCTTGAGAAAACTCAAGTCCAGGAATGTCAACTGAATAAACGTCCAAAAGAAACCCCGAAAACCAAACCCGTTGCCGTTGAGTTGATTCCGACTCATAGCGACCCTACAGGACAGAGTAGAGCTGCCCTGCAGGGTTCCCAAGGAGCGGCTGGTAGATTGGAACTGTCAACCTTTTGGTTAGCAGCCAAATGCTTAACCACTGCGGTGGCCCACAATTAGTGGCATTACCAAACTAGAATCTAGGTCCCTTCCATTCCACTAACTACCTGTTAGACCACACCAGATTGCATCTTTCAGAAGAGGCTGTGCAATAAACAGAAAATCAAAATCAAACAGAAAATCAAAATTTCAAGATCAAACTACCAGTCACTGAAATTTCAGAAGATTTTTATTGCTGTTAGGGCAGAAACAAAAACAAACTGCAAATAATTCTTGCAAGTACCCCTGAGGTCACTAGGATATCAGTACTAAACCCCATGACTGTAATCCTTAAATGTAACAGTATTTTCCATTTTACCAGAAACCTCATGATTTACGATTTGTTTCCAGAAATCATGCCAGAGGAACTCTGAAAGCTCACTTACCCAGAAAGCACTGCATGCTGCCCAAGACAGTCCACAGACATCGCCGTTGCCTGTTATAAAGAACACAGATTCAGTGCTGCTAGCAAACCGAGCCCAAGTTAGAGAAAGGAAGTCGCTTTCCCCTTCCCATCTCCCAGGCAGTCCCTGACTAGCAATTATCATTAATTAGCCCCCTACTAATTAATGGATACTTTCAATTAGTGGATATGTTTACCCTCTTCTAGTTCCCATCTAAATCTCACATACACCATTCACAATAGGGCAGGTGTTACCTATTACCCCCCAGACCAGGACTACACACAACCAAGCTACTGCATGCTAAACTGAGGAGGCAGAGATCCTGGAGCCCTTGGGGAATCTGACTAGCTCGGAGCAAACAGCAGTTACTATGCACAAGTAGCCTCTTTCAAGCAAAACTTAGCCTGAGACCTCCTCCCCCGCACACACAGACATATACACATACACAATACATTCATCCATGCCTTTTCAAAGGGCACAGATTTCCTCTCCAAGCCATATGGCAGCTGGAAATATTCAAATGCAAGCCCCATTTCATCCAAGATCATATTCTTATCATTGAGACATCCAGTTCACATTCAATCCGAAATTCTAGCACATTTTACTGGTTCCCATTTCCCAGGTCCCCCAAGTCCCAGGAAGCACCATCTCTACAGGACCCAGTGTCCAATTCCCAAAAGACTGCACTGAGTCAAATAAATTGGCATCCAGGAGAAAACTTGAGGCTGATTTTAATCATGGCAGCAGACAGCCCTAAATTCTCTTATTTGGACAAGTTCAAATCCTGCTGTATCCTCATGGCATTACCATGAAGCAGTTTGGTTATTAAATGCTCTAAGTCCTTTCCAAGAGACTATCAAGAAAGAATCCATTTTGTACTTTCTGCTACAGCCACAAAGGGAAGCAGCAATTCTCTCCCGTACCCTCATTGGTCTTACTCATGGGTTTCTCACACTTGTACACCCTCAAGAAACGTGTCATGGGTGATACTGAGGACAAGAAGCCAAGTACTCTCATTGGAGGTTAGAAAAGTGATTAATATGCATCCTTCATTCCACTAAAGTCATGTACAGAGAAAAGCCCACCTGGAAAGGCAGTTGGTGAAATGAGATGTCATTTCCAGAACTCTTCTCCCATGCAATTTATAGATTAACAGTAAAAAAGAGGGCAAAACAGTACCTGTAGGCAGGGGTAGTGTAATCTTTCTAGAGGGTGTGTGGTAGGCAGAATCCTAAAACAGCCCCCAAGATTCTCCGCCCTTGGTGTACTCACACGTTCTCCCAGTTTATTTAATCAAATACTAATCTGGGTATACCTGTGAAGGGATGTTATAGGTATAATTAAGGTCTCAAATCAGTTGACCTTAAGAGAGAGAGAGATCTAATTACATGAGCCCTTTAGATCTAGAGGTCAGAGACAGAGGAAGTCAGACAGATTCAAAGAGCAAAGGATTCCACACAAGGGAGATTCTCCATTGCTGGCTTTGAAGATAGAGGGGCCTTATAGAAAGGACCTGAGGGCAGCCTCAAGAAGCTGAGACCAAAAAAAAAAAAAAAAAAATCATCAGTTGCTATTGAGTCGATTCCAATTCATGGTAATCCCATGTGTTTCAGAGCACAACTGTGCTCTATGGGGTTTTCAGTGGCTACGATCTTTCAGAAGTAGATCACCAGGCCTTTCTTCCGAGGCACCTCTCAGTGGATTCAAATCGCCAACCTTTTGGTAAAGTAGTCAAGAGTGACCCCTAAATAACAACCAGCAAGAAAACAGGGACCACAATCCTACAATCCCTAGGAACTGAATTCTGTCAACAACCTCAATGAGCTCAGAAATGGATTCTTCGTTAGTCAAGTCTTTAAATAAGAACACAGCCAGGTGATGCCCTGACTCGTTGTGTGGAATCCCTGTGAGATGCTGAACAGAGAACCCAGCCATATAGTGCCCAGACTCCTGACCTACACAACTGTGAACTAAAAAATGGGTGTTGTTTTAAGCTGCTAAGTTTGTGGTACACAATTATCTTAGTCATCTAGTGCTGCTATAATAGAAATACAAGTGGATGGCTTTAACAAAGAGAAATTTGTTCCCTCACAGTCTAGTAGGCTACAAGTCCAAATTCAAGGCATCAGTTCCAGGGGAAGGCTTCATCTTTCTGTTGGCTCTGGAGGAAGTTCCTTGTAATGCATCAGTCTTCCCATGGTGAGGGAGCATCTCAACCCAGGAATCTGAGGTCCAAAGGACGCACTCTGCTTCCGGCACTGCTTTCTTGGCAGTATGAGGTCCCATGTCTCTCTGCTTGCTTCTCTCTTTTGTATCTCAAAAGAGACTACCTTAAGACACTATCTAATCTTGTAGATCTCATCAACATAACTGCCACTAATCCATCTTATTACATCATAGTGATAAGATTTACAACACACAGGAAAATCACATCAGCTGACAAAATGGCAGACAACCATACAATACTGGGAATCATGACTCAGGCAAGTTGACAGATATCTTGGGGGGACACAATTCAATCCATGACAACAATGATAGAGAATAAAGGGGGATCAGCATAGTCTAAAAAAGGCATGCCCTTTGACTCAGTAATTCTACTTCTGGAATCAACTCAAAATATAGCAAAAGTTTTATAAACAGAACTGCTTATTTCATGTTATCTACAAGTAAACTATGTTAATCAATACAACTGTGGCGGCATTACAAAATGAAACGGAAAAATGCAGGAGCCATAACTACAAACAAGTATCGTAATTCACTGTATCAGGAGAAGGTATTTAAAAAAGAAAGGGAAAGGAAAAAAAAAAAAAACTGATCTTTCCCCTCCCCTTCCCCAGAAAAAAAAAGAGGCCAACATTGTGTTTGTAGGGGCACATTACAGAGGGTTATGCTAAAACCAAACCAAATCAAACCCACTGCTGTTGAGGTGCTTCTGACTCACAGCAACCCGGTAGAACTGCCCCATAGGTTTTCCAAGGCTGTATGCTTTATGGAAGCAGACTGCTACATCTTTCTCTCACAGAGCGGCTGGTGGGTTCAAACTGCCAGTCTTTCAATGAGCAGCCAAGCCCTTAACCACTGCACCACCGGGGCTGTCCCAAAGGTGGAATGGAGAGACGAAGTGCTGTGAGCAGAGGAAGTGAAAACAACCTGCCCAGAGTAAAAGTTTGGAGCTTTGTAGACAAGAGGAGTCTACAATCCAGGGCCTCACCACCCTCAGCATACCAGATGGGAGGAATAGCTGAGAGACACTAACACTTAGGAAATCATGTGCCCTTTACGAAACAAGAATACCACAGCATTGATAGTGATGTTTGATTCATATTTGCCTGGCTATTAACCCACTGCCGTCAACACAGCTGAGTGCTTTAACCACTACACCACCAGGGCTCCTCTATATTCACCTGGAGAAAATGTAATTAGTAATTTGGAAAAGGCTGGCTAACTGATAGCTAATAAAAGATATCAATTCCATAAAATTCTGTAAGCCTCCATACAAACAAAATATGATATATCCATACAATGGAATATTATTTGGCCATAAAAAAAGAATGAAATACTGATACATGCTACAACAAGGATGGAACTGAAGACATTGTGCTAAATGAAAGAAGACAGTCACAAAAACCATATATTGTTTGATTCCATTTATCCGAAATGTCTAGAGTTGGAATCAACTCAATGGCAATGTGTTTGTTTTTTTTAATAGAGACAGATCAGTAGTTGCCTAGGGCTGGAAGAACTGGAGGGTTTGAGGGGGTGATGGCTAACAGGTGCAGAGTTTCTTCTTGAGATGATGAAAAGGTTCTAAAAATAATTGTGGTGCCAGTTGTACAGCTCTGTGAAAACACTAAAAACCAATGACTTGCACACTTTAAATAGGTGAACGGTAAGCTACGCGAATTATACCTCAATAGAGCTATTATTTTAAAAAAGCGTATACTATAACATTTTCATTTAAAAAAAAAAAAGTATAACATTCTATAACAGTTAAATGACACCGAATCCAGAGATGGATTACAAATCCATTCGGATTAACAGTTACATTTTGGTACAAACGCAAATTTTTTCTTAGAAAGTTGATCTCCCTGGGAAGAAGGCCTAATACATCTTCATAGGACTATCTTTCAACCCTGATTCAATGCAAAGGGACGCCTCTCTATAGACACCTTTGCTGTCTATGGAACATCTAGGGTTTGTTTATTTGAAGTGACTATGAAAGAAATCAACCCTTCCTCTTTCAGTCCCAGTTGAATTAGAAAAAGCTGTTCTAAAAAATGAAAGCACCTTGCCTGTTCATTCTTCCCGGTGATGCAAAGTGGAAAACAACCAATCAATGCAAATCAGAGCTAGGTCAGCTCCCCTAATATCAGTTTGTCACCAGCCTAAGCAAAGGCTATAATATATGCATTATCAGATTTCACAGAATAAAGCCACAAATTGAAATCCATTGATATAAAAAGGATCACACCCTTCCAAATGACAAGATCCAATCTCTTTAAATTAGAGACAGACACTGCTGCAAAAGGCTGTTTTTGAACCATCCTTGTCTAAACACTTACTAAAGTTATCTATCAGAGGCTCATATTCACACATTCAGCACAATGGGTGTTTCTCAGGAAGTCTCCCCCTTTAAAATGAGAACACATCCACCCTCACTTCCCCACAAACTAAAACAGGTTATCACTAGGTAAATCACTTAATCTTTCCAAGTCTCAGGTTCCTCATTTGTAATATAAGAGCATAGGTTAGATCAAAGACCTGAATATAAAGCCTAAAACTATAAAGTTCATAGAAGAAAAAACAGGACCAACACTTCAGGCCTTAATACAAGGCATTAACAGGATACAAACCATAACCATCAACGCACAAACCCCAACAGATAAGCTAGATAACTGGGATCTTCTAAAAATCAAACACCTATGCTCTTCAAACGACTTCACCAAAAGAGTAAAAAGAGAACCTACAGACTGAGAAAAATTTTTGGACAGTACAAGTCAGACAAAGGTCTAATCTCCATAATCTACAAGAAAATCCAACACCTCTACAACAAAAAGACAAATAATCCTATTAAAAAATGGGCAAAGGAAATGAACAGACACTTCACCAAAGAAGACATCCAAATGGCCAACAGACACATGAGAAAATGCTCGCGATCACTAGCCATTACAGAAATGCAAATTAAAACCACAGTGAGATACCACCTCACCCCCTGCATTACTGGCACGAATCAGAAACACTGGAAATAACAAATGTTGGAGGGGCTGCGGGGAGATCGGAACTCTTATGCACTGCTGGTGGGAATGCAAAATGATACAACCATTTTGGAAAATGATATGGCGCTTCCTCAGAAAGCTAGAAATAGACATACCATTCGATCCAAGCAATCCCACTCCTAGGAATGTATCCTAGAGAAATAAGAGTCATCACTCGAATAGACATATGCACACCTATGTTCATGGCAGCATTGTTCACAATAGCAAAACGATGGAAACAACCTAGATGCCCGTCAACAGATAAATGGATAAACAAACTATGGTACATACACACAATGGAGTACTATGCAACGAGAAAGAACAATAATGAATCTGTGAACCATCTCATAACATGGATGAAACTGGAGGACATTATGCTGAGTGAAATAAGTCAATCACAAAAGGACAAATATTGTATGAGACCCCTATTGTAAAAACCCATGAAAAAGTTCACACACAAAATGTAACAATCTTTGTTGGTTACCAGGGATGGGAGGGGTGGGGGGGGAAATACTAAATAGGCAATAGATAAGTGGTATCTTGGGTGAAGGGTGAGACAGTACACAATACAGGAGAAACTAGCACAACTTGTACAAGGAAAGGTCATGGAAGCCCCACAGACACATCCAAACTCCCTGAGGGACTGAATTGCTTGGCAGAGGGCTCTGGGGACCACGGCCTCGGGGAACATCTAGCTCAATTGGCATGACACAGCTTATAAAGACAATGCTATACATTCTACCTTGGTGAGTAGTGTCTGGGGTCTTAAAGGCCTGTGAGCGGCCATCTAAGATACTCCACTGGTCTCATCCCTTTGGGAGCAAGGGAGAATGAAGAGAACAGGATACAAGGAAAAGATTAGTCCGAAGGACTAACTGTCCGCAGCTACCAAGGCCTCCACCAGACTGAGTCCAGTAGAACTAGATGGTGCCTGCTCTGACCAGGATCTCAACAGAGGGTTCTGGACAGAGCTGGAGAAGGATGTAGAACATAATTCTAACTCACAAAAAAAAAGACCAGATTTACTGGCCTAAAGGAGACTGGAGAAACCCCAAGAGTACAGCCCCCAGACAGCCTTTTAGCTCAGTGGTGAAGTTATCGCCAAGGTTCACCGTTCAGCCTGGGAGCGGACAGCCCCGTAAAACCAAATGAGACCAATGAGGTACAGAAGTCCAGTGACAAGGGCCAGAAGGCAGAAGGGGTCAAGGAAGCTGGTGATAGGGAACCCAAGGTTGAGTAAAGATACTGCTGATGTGTTGTGAGATTGTTAACCATTGTCATAGGGCAACATGTGTAGTAACTGTTAAATGAGAAACTATTTTGTTCTGTAAGCCTTCATCTTAAGTGAGAATAACAGCACAATTGGAAGAGCATAGTCAATGTCACTGAACTGTGCATGTAGAAATTTTTGAAATGGTGTATCTTTGGCTATGTGTATTTTCACCAAGAAAAAAAAAGGTTGAGAAGTTAGAGGGTTGACATGTTGTGGGGTTGTTAACCAATGTCATAAAACAATATGTGTACTACTGTTTCACGAGAAACTATTTGTTCTGTAAGCATTCACCTGAAGTACAATTAAAAAAAAGGAAAAAAAAATACCATTAGGCTAAATGAATAAAATAAAAAGTATTACTCCAAATTTAAAAAAAAAAAGTTGAGAAGTTAGAGGGTTGACATGTTGTGGGGTTGTTAACCAATGTCATAAAACAATAGATGTACTACTGTTTCATGAGAAACTATTTGTTCCGTAAGCCTTCACCTGAAGTACAATGAAAAAAAAAAAAGCCTGTGAGCAGCCATCTGGGATGCTCCACTGGTCTCACCCCGTCGGGAGCAAGGGAGAATGAAGAGAACAAGATACAAGGAAAAGATCAGTCCAAAGGACTAATGGTCCACAGCTACCAAGGCCTCCACCAGACTGAGTCCAGTACAGCTAGATGGTGCCCAGCTGCCATCAATGACTGCTCTGACCAGGATCACAACAGAGGATTCTGGACAGAGCTGGAGAAGGATGTAGGACAAAATTCTAATACACAAAAAAAAGACCAGAACTACTGGCCTGAAAGAGACTGGAGAAACCCCGAGACTATGGCCCCCAGACACCCTTTTAGCCCAGTGGTGAAGTCACTTCCGAGGTTCACCGTGCAGCCGGGAATTGGACAGCCGCATAAAACAAAATGGGACTAATGAGGAACAGCAGTACAGGGACAAGGACTAGATGGCAGAAGAGGACAGGAAAGCTGGTGATAGGGAACCCAAGGTTGAGTAAGTGAAGTGTTAACATGTAGTGGAGTTGTTAACCATTGTCATAGGGCAACATGTGTACTAACTGTTTAATGAAAAACTATTTTGTTCTGTAAACCTTCATCTAAAGTGAGAATAGCAGCACAACTGGAAGAACGTAATCGATGTCACTGAACTGTGCATGTAGAAATTTTTGAAATGGTGTATCTCTGGCTATGTATATTTTCACCAAAAAAAAAAAAAAAAAAAAGGTCGAGAAGGGAGAGGGTTGACATGTCGTGGGCCCATTAACTAATGTCATAAAACAATGTGTGTACTGACTGTTTAATGAGAAACTATTTGTTCTGTAAACCTTCAACTAAAGTGCAATAAAAAGAAAAATACTAAAAAAAAAAAAGTAACATTCAATGAGCACTTAACATATGCAGATCATTGCGTTAAATGTTCTACACTGGATTATCCCATTTAATCCTCATAGTTTCCTTATAACATAGTGGGCAGAAAAGAACTACTATCCTCAGAAAGGCTGCTTGCAAGGTTGGCCTTTGGCTAGTGTCTGGGAACTTGAATTTGGGGAGTGTTCCCACGTTTCCCCAACTGATAAGAGTGGCTTACTATGTCTAAATTGTTTGTACAAACAATGTGGCTTATGCTAAACATCTGCTTTCCTCTGGGAGTCTGGAATTTTGGTACCACCAAGACAGATGGTGCCTATGTAACCAGCCCCCAATAAAAACTTCCTAATGAGCTTCTCTGGTAAGACAGACAGATTTCACACATGTTGTTACAATTTGACACTGGATGAATTAAGTGCATCTTGTGTGACTTCATAGGAGCCCTGGTGGTGCAGTGGTTAAGCCCTCAGCTGCTAACTGAAAGGTCGACAGTTCAAATCTACCAGCCGCACCACAGGACAGAGATGTGGCAGTCTGCTTCTGTAAAAATTTATAGCCTTAGAAACCCTAATGGGGCACTTCTACTCTGTCTTACAAGTTCACTATTAGTCGGAATTGACTCAAAGACAGTGAGTTTGGTTTGCATTTGTGTGACTTCACTAGGAGAGGACTCTTGGAAGCTTGCTGCTGGTTTCTCTGGACTTCACCCCATGTGCCTTTTTCCTTTGCTGATTTTGATTCATATTTTTTCACTGTAATAAATCACAGCCATGAGTATGACTATATGCTGAGTCCTACGAATCCTCCTAGGAGATCATCGAACCTGTGGGTGATCTCAGGGACCCTCAGCACAGATATGTGCTATTATCCTCATTTTATGGATGAAGAAACTGAAGCTTAGAAAAGTTAAATAACTTACCCAACATCATACAGCAGATAAGCGGCATAACCTGGATCCTGACCCAGGAAGTCTATCGCCAAACCCTTAACCTCTTTGCTATACTATGCTCTTCCCCCATTCATCATTGCATCTTCATATGAAGTTTTCTAGGAAACAAATAATCTGCAGAATTCACATCCTAATTAGTCACTTCCACAAGAAATAGCCCTACTGTTTCTGTCCCCCCCACCCCAAAAACACACAGTTTAATATGAGCCTTAAGTGAAACTAGAAAAGCAAGGACCAAAGCTGGATTTCTCCAGAAAAATACATACACTATTAACTATTCATAACTTTTCCTCTTAGCTAAAGAATTTGCCAGCTTGAGTTTTTTGGTTTTATTTAAAGCAAAAGCCAGTCCTCTATCTTTGTCTGCCTGGAAGAGTTGTAGTAATGCTAAGACTTACAGATCATCAACCACTAGGGCAGCAGACAGCACACTGTCTGCTGAGATGCCTCATTTTCAATTTCAGGAAAGCATGAAAAAATTATTTGAAGAAGTTAGTCACCAATTGTCTAATCAACTAAACAAGGAGTTCCTATGAGCAAAGGGTTCTAACTTCAGAATGCCCATCATCCCAAGGAGACAATCTAAGAAGGTTATTTAAACATAAATCTGAGTAATCAACAAAATGCATAATCCCAGTCTAATCATGAGAAAAATTTCAGACAAATCCCAACTGAGGGGCAGCCTACAAAATAGGTGACTAGTACTCCTCAAGACTGTCAAAGTCATCAAAAATAGGGAATGTTTGAGAAACAATCACAACCAAGAGAAGTCTGAGGCAGACAGCTAATTGCAATGTGGTATGCTGAATGGGATCCTAGAACACACACACAAAAAGGATGTGAGGTAAAAACTAAGGCAATCTGCCTTACATGTGTGTGAAAGCTAGACAATGAATAAGGAAGACTGAAGAAGAACTGATGCCTCTGAATTATGGTGTTGGCAAAGAATACTGAATACACCATGGACTGCCAGAAGAACAAACAAATCTGTCTCAGAAGAAGCAGCACCAGAATGCTCCTCAGAAGCAAGGATGGTGAGACTCTGTCTCACATACTTCAGACATGTTACTGGGAGGGACCAGTGCCTGGAGATGGACATCATGTTTGGTAAAATAGAGGGTCAGCGAAAAAGTGGAGGACCCTTAATGAGCTGGACTGACCCAGTGGCTGCAACAATGGGCTCAAACATAACAACGGCTGTGGGGATGGCACAGGACCAGGCAGTGTTTCATTCTGTTGTGCGTAGGGTCGCTATGGGTAGGAAATTACTTCAAGGCACCTAACAACAAGGCAATTTGAACTACGTATGAGTTTTGGTTAATAACAATTGGCTCATTAATTGTGAAAAATGTACCACACTAATATGTTAACAGGGGAAACTGGTGTGGGATATATGGAAACTCTGGAATATCATCCTAATTTTTCTGTAAATCAAAAACTATTCTTAAATAAAAGTTTATTTTTAAAATGTGGAAGCCTAAATACTTTTTCCCAAATGCATGTTAATGTTGTTAATCAATATTGCTGATTTTTAAAATTCATTCATTCAAGAAATATTTCTTGAGTATCTGCTATATGTTGTTATTAGCTGCTGTCAGTTGGCCCTCGACTCATGGCAACCCTATGTGCTACAGAGCAGAACTCCCCATAGGGTTTTCCTGGCTGCAATCTTTACAGAAGCAGATTGTCAGGCCTTTTCTTGTGCAAGGCCACTAAGTGGATTTCAACGGCCAACCACCTGGTTAGCAGCTGACTGCAAACCCCCTTGTGCCACCCAAGCTCCTTGTCTGCTAAACACCAAGCACTATTCTAGGCACTAGTGATAAAGCAGTCAACAAAATAAGGTCTCCACCCTCACAGAGCTTACACTTTAGTAGGGGCAGAAAGATTGAAACAAATCATGAGTGAGGGGAAGAGTGGTACACACTATGTCTAAGAAGTAGGCAGAGTCCAATACATAGAATAGTCCAAAATAAGGAATTTATATTTTATCCTAGGTACAACAGGAAATCACAGGAAGATTTTTATCAATGGAAGGATATGAACAAATTCATATTTTAAAAAATCACCTTGATATTTATCACAGTATTATTCAAAATCATCAAAAACTGGAAACGACCCAAATGTCCATAAATGTGTGAATGGATATACAAATTGGGGTCCATCCATACAATGAAATACTACTTGGCAATGAGAGGAATGAGTTAACTGATACATGAAACAAGAGGGATAAATCTCAAAAGTATTAGGCTAAGTGAAAGAAGCCAGCCTCAAATACATACTGTATGATTCCATCTGTTACAGAAATCTCATCAGAGGTTTTGAGGGGTTGAGTGTGTGGTAAGAGGCATGTTTTAGTTATCTAGTGCTGTTATAACAGAAATACAGGCAGTCCTCAGATTATGAATGAGTTCTGTTCCTAAATCAGTCTTTAAGTTGAATTTGTACATAAGTTGGAACATAAGTTTGGTTTGTATCTAACGTCAGTCAAATGTTTGTCTTAGTATATAGTGTACCTTTCTAAGCATAAAAAATGTTAAAGAAACATTTCCAGATACACTAAAACATCTTTAACATAATAATACAGTAATAATGTTTCGATGCACTGCAAAGTAGCACCAGTTTGTTATTACAAACCATTGTACATACCTCAAATTTTTAATACAATAGGCTTTGGGGAGGGGAGGTTGGTTCCTAACTACGGATGGTTTACATAAGTCAGACATGCAGACATTCATAACCCATGGACTGCCTATACCACAAATGGGTGGCTTTAAAAAACAGAAATTTATTTTCTCACAGTTCAGGAGGCTTGAAATCTGAATTCACTGTGCTGGCTCTAGGGGAAACCTTTGTCTCTCTGTTGGCTCTGGAGGAAGGTCCTTGTCTCTTTTGAGCTCCTATTCCTGAGTCATGTGGCTTGGCATCTCTCTTTCCCCATCTCCACTTGCTTGTTTAGTCTCTAATCTCAAAAGAGATTGACTTAAAATACATCCTACACTAATCCTGCCTCATTAACATAAAAAAGACAACCCATTCCCAAATGGGATTATAACCACAGGCATAGAGATTAGGATTTACAACACATTTTGGGAAGACATAATTCGATCCATAACATTCCACACTCTGGCCCCTCAAAATTCATGTCCTTCCCACATGCAAAACACATTCACCCCCATCACATTATCCCAAAAGTCTTAAATCAACTCCAAGTCCAAAATCTCATCTTCTGAATCATACAAATCAAATATGGGTGAGACTTTAGGTATATTCCATTCTGGGACAAAATTCCTCTTCATCAGTGAGCCTATGAAATCCAGACATCCATTTTGGTCTTTTCTTTCTTTCCTTTTAATGGCCTCTTGCCATTCTTCATGTATGATGGCCTTGATGTCATTCCACAACTCATCTGGTCTTCGGTCATTAGTGTTCAATGTATCAAATCTACCCTTGAGATGGTCTCTAAATTCAGGTGGGATATACTCAAAGTTGTACTTTGGCTCTTGTGGACTTGTTCCCATTTTCTTCAACTTCAACTTGAACTTGCACATGAGCAGCTGATGGTCTGTTCCATAGTCAGCTCCTCTTCTTGTTCTGACTGATAATGTTGAGTTTTTCCATTGTCTCTTTTCACAGATTTAGTCGATCTGATTCCTGTGTATTCCATCTGGCAAGGTCCACGGGTATAGTCGCCGTTTATGTTGTTGAAAAAAGGTATCTGCAATGAAGAAGTTGTTGGTCTTGCAAAATTCTATCACACGAACTCCAGCATCATTTCTATCACTAAAGCCATATTTTCCGACTACCAACCCTTCTTCCTTTTTGACTTTCGCATTCCAATCACCAGTAATTATCAATGCATCTTGGTTGCACGTTTGATCAATTTCAGACTGCAGAAGGTGGTAGAAATCTTCAATTTCTTCATTTTTGGCCTTAGTGGTTGATGCATAAATTTGAATAATAGTCATATTAACTGGTCTTCTTTGTAGGTGTATGGATATTATCCTTTCACTGACAGCGTTGTACTTCAGGATAGACCTTGAAATGTTCTTTTTGACAATGAACGCGATGCCACTCCTCTTCAATTTGTCATTCACAGCTTTGTAAACCATATGATTGTCTGATTCAAAATGGCCAATTCCAGTCCATTTCAGTTCACTAATGCCTCGAATATCCGTGTTTATGTGTTTCATTTCATTTTTGACGATTTCCAATTTCCCTAGATTCATACTTCGTACATTCTATGTTCCTATTATTAATGGATGTTTGCAGCTGTTTCTTCTCATTTTGAGTCGTGCCACATCAGCATATGAAGGTCCCAAAAGCTTGACTCCATCCATATCATTAAGGTTGACTCTACGTTGAAGAGGCAGCTCTTCCCCAGCCATATTCTGAGTGTCTTCCAACCTGAGGGGCTCAACTTCCGGCACTATATCAGACAATGTTCCACTGCTATTCATAAGGTTTTCATTGGCTAATTTTTTTCAGAAGTAGACCACCAGGTCATTCTTCCTAGTCTGTCTTAGTCCAGAAGCTCAGCTGAAACCTGTCCACCATGGGTGACCCTGCTGGTATTTGAACACCGGTGGCATAGCTTCCAGCATCACAGCAACGGCAAGCCCCCACAGTACGACAAACTGACAGATGCATAGGGGACTGCTGAGTTAGAGACTTCTTAACTGCATAGTCTGCCATCATACCTCTCCTTAAGAGTAGAAACTATTTTAACCTGCACTCTTCTCAATACCCTGTACCTTCCAATACCACAGCCACTAGCCACAAGTGGAGATTTAAATGGCAATTACTTAAATTTTAATTAAATTAAAAATACAACGTCTCAGTCCACTAGCCCTATTTCAGGTGCTCAATAACAACATTTCCATCATCACAGAAAGTTCTATTGGATGATGTTGCCCTAGAAGATTATTTCTCAGTATTCTTATAATGCTAACACTCATTGATCCAATGATTCCAGGACCACTTCAGAGTAGTCAACATGCAGCACAGGTTCTTGACTATTAATTGGTGGCAGTAACGTCGCAAAGGCTTATTTTATAAAGCAAATGACATTTGTGCAAACTGTAAAAAGGAGTTTAACCTTTCAGGCTGGGATTTTTCTCTGAAAATTCTTTAAAAAAATGTTTTTAAGTATTTTTAAAAGATGCAGGGTGTTTTGAAAAGTTTACTGTTTTGGCATTTCTTTTCAGAAAGGCAACAGGAAGATATTTAACTTTTCCTTTCTATGTTAATGACGTAGTTAACAAAACAGGTTCCCACCCCACCCCTCAATCATCGCCAGAATCAAACACAAAACCATCCTAATTCCCACTAAAAGGTACTCTTCCAACTGAACAGAAAAATAGAAAGAAAAACAGAAACTCCCACAAGGCAGTTAAACTGCAGAATTTACTTCGTTCCCTTCCTATGACAACTGCTGTTTAGGTTTAATTATTTGACACTACTTCATAGCACCCTAATATATGTGTCAGCATCCGCTCTGCAGGTCTCCTCAATTACATCTCTATAGAGAAGAAGGGGTGAGACTACCTAGGTTTCTGTGAAAATCAAAGGGCTTTTGGATTAGTAGCTTTCAAATTAGCAGGCTCTGAAGTACAATGCAGGATTCAGTTCTGTCCTAGTCCCCAGTGAAAGCAATTAACAGAACGGTAACAGGAATATGGCTCCTTTCCACAGGAGTCTGGTGCCTCCCTTGGGAGAGCAAGCCTTACAGAGACACCGCACTGACAGTGCAAGGTGCTTCAGAATCCCTTCATTCAAATGCTGCTGCTGCTCAAATTCTCGGTGGGGGCTATGAATCAGAGAGCACCACAGAGAAAATTGGTGGGTGGCTCCTCCATTCATTAATCTTTAGGGCAAAAAAGGAAATGGGATTTTTGAAAAAAGAAACCACATACCCCCTTACTGTAACCCCAATTTCTGTTCAGTATAAATCACCTGAGGATCAACCCTGTGCCTGGCACAGTGCGCACCTGGTAGGAGCTCAATAAATACTTGTTGAATAAATGAGTAACTGAAAGTCTGCACACAAAAGGCACTGTCCTAGATGTTGGGGGAGGATGGACATAATATTTACTGTGGAACAACTCTATGACAGGCCCAGAGAGACCCACTATAAGGCCAAGTAGAGTCATGAGCTGAACAAGGGCTCTGGGGCCAGATACCTGCATTCAAATGCCAAGGTGGTCACATTATAGGAGACCTTGGGCAAGTCACTCGGGCTCAATCTCAGCATTCCCATTTGGGAAAAGGAGCTAACATCTGTTAACTATGCATTGGTACTTTCATGAATTAGGAAGAAAAAAAAAAACATGGATTAAGTCACTTAGCAAAAGGCCAGGCATATAAAAGAGAAATGGCAAAAATCCCTATTAAATGCTAACGTTTCTTGAGGCTTACCATGTGTCACTGTGCTACACGTTCTAAACGTACTACCTCATAAAATTCTCACACCAACCCTATGAGGCAGGTATGATTATCTTCCTTTTACAGGTGAGAAAACTGAGGTGCCAAGGGTGATAGCAGAATACATGCAGTGGTCCACACTCCTGTTCAGTACAAGGTATTTTTCACTATTATAGTTATCAACCACTTAAGGAAGCCTAGGCGCTGAAATAGGCACTCTTTGTATGCAGTTTTTCATCGAGTTCTCCCCCCCATACCCTGTCAAACAAAAATCATATCCGTTGCTGTCGAGTCGATTTGGGTAGCGACCCTAACCAAGCCGTGTCAGACAGGGTTAAATCCACGCAGCTGAGGCTCAGAGCCGAGGCAAGTTGTACGACGTGCCTGAAGTCACTAGGCGCGGTCCAAGGTTTCAAGGAGCAAGCACCTCCTAGTTCACCCTCGGTAGGGGGTGGCCTCCCCTCAACACTCGCGCGCAACCTCTGTTCTTCAGTGTCCGAAGGCGGACCCCATTACCCGAACCCCTACGAGGACCACCTAAGCACCGTCCGTGCCCACCTCACCTGACCCCAACGGCCATCAAGGCTCCCCTCGCCTGTCCGGATCTGACAGCTCCGGGTTCCCTTTGCCCAGCCAGCCAGCCTGGGCCTGGGGGTCTCCCCGCCGCCCCCAGGACTGCCCAGCAGCGTGGGGGAGGGTAACCAAGGCGCATGCCCATAAGGCTCCATTCGGCCCCCCCGCTCACCTGAGAATCGCGGAACTCCACCACCACATTTTCGCTGCTCCATCGCGCGGCCATCTCCCCAGCCCAGCGCCCCGAGTGCCAGGACGGCGTCGCCCCCGGCCAGACCCGCCTTCCGGGACTCGGAGCTCTCCACAGAGCCGAAGAGTCAGCTCCGCCACGCTTCGTCCCCGCCCCCGCCCCCGCCCCGCCTCCTGACCTCAAACCATTGGCTGGCCCAAAAGTAGGCTCTGCTCTCCTCTCGGCTTCTCCAATTGAAGCACTGCGCCTGCCAAATACAGGCCCGCCCATTCCCACGTCCATCCCTCAGCCTTGGTCACCCGCGCTCCTCGCGGCCGCCGACCCGCCCCCTGCCGCGAGCTCTGTCGGGAGTAGTAGTCCAAGGTTGACGGGCGTTTGGTAAACCAGGAAGAGCTCTGCGGTTAGGATTGGCCCAGTGGAGACACATACTGTATTGCTTTCTTTATCCACCTCTCTGGTGGCCCCTGGACAGCCCAGGCCCCGACTGCAAACCAAAACCCACATATGACAAACCAAAGGTTACCTCTTCCCCTGAGGGCTGTCCGTATAGGTACATTACGGCTCCCAAAGTGTGGTACAGGGACCAGTGGGGATCTTCGCATCCTTTCAGGCAGGGGGTCTCCAAAGGCAAAACAGTGTTCATAAACATATTAAGAAGTGATTTGCTTTTGTCGCTCTCATTCTCTCACCAGGGTTGTTGTTAGATGCGGTCGAGTTGATTCCGACCCATAGCTACCCTATGTACAACAGAACGAAACACTGCTGGCTCCTGCACTATCCTCATAATCATTGTTATGCTTGAGACCATCGTTGCAGCCATGTGTCAATCCGTCTCGTGGAGGGTCTTCCCCTTTTTCGCTGACCCTCTATTTTACCAAGCATAATGCCCTCTCCAGGGACTAATCCCTCCTGATAACATGTCCAAAGTATGTGAGATGAAGTCTAGCCATCCTTGATTCTAAGGAGCATTCTGGCTGTACTTCTTCCAAGACAGATTTGTTCGTTCTTCTAGCAGTTCACGGTATAGTGAATATTCTTCACCATCGCCATGATTGAAAGGCATCAGTTCTTCGGTCTTCTCCGTTCATTGTCCAGCTTTCACATGTATATGAGGCAATTGAAAACCCCATGGCTTGGGTCAGGCACCTTAGTCCTTAAAGTGACATATTTGCTTTTTAACCTTTTAAAGAGGCCTTTTGCCGCACGTCTGCCCAATGCAATACTTCGTTTGATTTTTTTTTTTACTGCTGCTTCCACGGGAGTTGACCGTGGATCCAAGAAAAACGAAATCCTTGACAACTTCGGTCTTTTCTCTGTGTATCATGATGTTGCTTATTGGTCCAGTTGTGTTTTTGTTTTTGGTCCAGTTTTGTTTTCTTTATGTTAAGGTATAATCCATACTGAAGGCTATAGTCTTCGATCTTCATCAATAAGCACTTCAAGTCCTCTTAACTTTCAGCAAGCAAGGTTGTGTCATCTGCATATCATAGGCTTCCTCCGATCGATTCCTCATTCTTCTTCATATACTCCAGTTTCTCTGATTATTTGCTCAGCATGCAGATTGAATAAGTATGGTGAAGGGAACAACCCTGACACACAGCTTTCCTGATTTTAAACCAGGCAGTATCCCCTTGTTCTGTTCAAAAGACTGCCTCTTGGTCTATGTACAGGTTTCTTACGAGGACAATTAAGTGTTTTGGAATTCCCATTCTTCCTAATGTTACCCATAGTTTCTTATAATTCACACAGTTGAATGCTTTTGCATAGTCAATAAAAAAACAGGTAAACATCTTACTGGTATTCTCTGTTTTCAGCCAGGATCCGTCTGACATTAGCAATGATATCCCTCGTTCCACATCCTCTTCTGAATCTGGCTTGAATTTCTCACCAGAGTACAGTGAAGTTTTCCATGGACTACATCATATGTTTTGCAACAGATTGAATGTAGAAGCAAATGTGAGTGTACAGCTGTTTTCTATTGAACAAAGCATTAAAGATATAAAGGTAAGCCATACATTAAAGTGACAAATCCACTCTTTTTGCTAATTTTTTCATTTTGGAAAATATATTTTTCATAAAAAATATGTTATTTATGTTAATGCAAATTGATGTTTAAATGAAATAATGAATACTTTTTTTAATTCTCAGTTTTAATTTCTAATAGAGTGACTATAGATGATTTCCAAGGAGCAGCTGGTAGATTTGAACTGTGGACCTTTTGGCTAGCAGTCTAGCTCTTAATCACCGAGCCACCAGGATGCCATGGATAAATATAAACTATATAAACTTTTTTGGAGAGATTCTCCATAATCTTTAAGACCCACCCCCTGCCGTGAGCTCTGTTGCATTTTTAAGAGCGTAAAGGGGTCCTAAGTAAAAAAATTGTGAGAACAGCTGTGCTAGAGCATGGTGGGTGGTAATTATGTTCCCCTTTTCAGTCCCACCCTTTCAAATCCTGGCTTAACTGGCTGGTTTAGTCTGTTTCCTTACAGATGGAAGAGATGATCTACTTCATTTGGTTATGGTGCTTAGCACAGGGCCTGGAATGTAGGAAATGCTCAAGTATAAACTATTGTTTTTATTGTTGTGAAATATCATCACTATTTCTATATGCTAATTAATGCATGGATGTTGCTGTTATTAGGTGCCAGTGAGTTGATTTTCTCCTCTTAGCAACCCTGTACGAGAGAGTAAAATTGCCCCATACAGTTTTCTAGGCTATAGTCTTTACCGGAGCAGATCACCAGGTCTTCCTCCTGCAGAGCCACTGGGTGGGTTTGAACCACTGACCTTTTGGGTAGCAGCAAGTGCTTAACCATTGTACCACCAGGGCTCCTACATTGCATGGATAGAGATAAGAAAATGTGGTCCCCTCTCTCTAGTAGAGTGTTGGATGTATTGGGGAAGAGAGACTTGTCAACTGGTGAGAGTGATCAACTCACCCCAGATTATCCAGAACTTTCCCAGTTTTAGCACTGAAAGTCTTGCATCCCAAGAAGCACGTCAGTCCCAGGGGAACTGTGACAGTTAGTTACCCTGTAACAGTTATACACATGGCAGAATGAAGTGTATTTTATAATAGACTTCCAAGCAATGTGCTTGGGGAGAATAGCCTAAATGGAGGACCTGAAATGCCTTCCTGAAGGAGGTGACATTTGAGCTTTATGGTGTATATTAGGATTTTGATAGAGTGTGGAAAGTATTTCAACATAAAGACCCTGAAATGTGAAAAGAAGGGTGTGGCTCCAAAGACATTAAGCAGTTCCCCCATTAACTCTCATGGCACTGTGTTTCTTTCATTCAAAATATACACTATAATTTGCAAGTTAACATTTGTTTAATATTTTCAAACTTCAAGAGGACAGAGACCAGGTCCTTTTTGTTCAGTCCTGCATGGTGCCTTCAATGAATGAGTGAAAAAAACACAATCATAACACCAGAGTGCAGTCTGAATCAAAAGGTCACCTTCTGTGTAATCAAGAGTAATTTCAAAAACTATTTAAGGTCTTTTCTTGTAATTCTTCGTACCAGGAAGGGAATCCACAATTACCAATCTTTCTCTTTAAAATCCCCTTTCCTTTCTTTACCATCCACCCGTCAGAAATTCTTAACACAGTAAAAAAAAAAAAACAAAAAAAACCATTGCCCTCGAGTCAATTCCAACTCATAGCAACCCTACAGGACTACCCCATAGGGTTTTGTACCTAGGCTGTAATCTTCACCGAAGCAGATTGCCTTGTCTTTCTCCCTCTGAGTAGCTGATGGGTTCAAATTACCAACCTTTCAGCTAACAGCCAAGCACTTAACTACTGCTCCACGCCACCAAGACTCCTTTCTCGCACACTACGGCCCTTAAGTAACTGAAAATTAATTTTTTAAAATCAATTATTAAATTAATTAAAATAAAAATTTAATTAAAAAGTTTAAAAGCTCTGGCTACCTCCTCTAAAGGCCTCTCTTCCTGCCTCCTTATTTCCTCTCAATTCTCCATCACAAAAGGCCACGGACTGCTCTGGAGAGAAGGCCTCAGCTCAGAGGACCAGGAAGGGGAAAGCCTGCAAGCTAAGCCCAGGGACCCATACCCACTGCCATCGAGTTGATTCCAACTCATAATGACCCCATAGGACAGAGTAGAACTGCCCCATAGGGTTTCCAAGGAGCGCCTGGTAGATTCAAACTGCCAGCCTTTTGGTTAGCAGCCGTAGCTCTTAACCACTATGCCACCAGGGTTTCCAGCCCAGGGAAAGGGGAGAGGAAAAGCAAAGAATATTTTCTATGCATGCTTATCATGCTTATGCCATCACATGGGAATAAATGAATAAATCAATTCACCCAACACGGCACATATTTATTTGCTTATTGCCTGATATGTAGTAGGTGCTCAATCAATCTCTTCTGAATGGGTGATTAACACATAGTCATACACTGTGGGTGTATGGCAGGATGTAGCAAGAAGTAAGGCTAGAAAATTAGAGATGGTCATGAAGGGCCCTGCTTAGGTATTTGAGTATTATTTTGCCCAAATATATCAATGCCGCAACTCTCTGCCTATTTATGTATAGCTTTTTAATCAGTTTCCCACCAAATCCAGTAGGACTGCCCTTGCCTGAGAATTCCTGCAACCACCTCCTTACTTCATATTTGTCTAGTCCTCAAAAATCTGCTTGTCATGGTTCGCAGGCACAGAAAATATTTTGGGTTTCAAGTCCTTAGTACTCTCTCTCTCAATGTTTTCTTTCTTAAAGGATAAAAAGGGCCGATAGAATTTAAGAGAGGGAGTGAGCACCTTTCAAACTGTCTCCTCGGGCCCTTTCTTCTTTTCTGCACCTACACTGTCATCATGAGAGTGAGGGTTCTGGAGTTCAGTCTAGAAATTCTTGGGCTGCTTCTTTGTTGTGGTGCACCTCTGAGATCCATACATGAACCCCTGCCTAAACAAGAAGCTGGAAATTGTTGGGGTCTCTTGTCAAGAGACCACAACTTGCTGGCCAGGTACAGGCCCCATATCACCAAATAATGTCTTTTTAGAAGGTCACTTGCTAGCCATGTCACAGGAAGTTAGGTTACAAGGCAAACCCGGAAATCCAGGGCTCTTAGCAACTAACCAGCCAGTTGGAACAAGATCCTCTATCTTTCTAGTCCTCTGTTTCCTCTTCTCCAGGATGTGCTGACCTCTGAGTCCTTTTACAGCTGGGAATCTTGGCTCTCTGCCCTGAGCCCCACTAGTAACTTCCCTTATGAATGTGCCCGCATGCTTGGCCTCCTTGCTATGTGCATTTAGTTTCTCTGTTTAAATTTTCTCTTTTCAAGTAAGGAGATAAAAATGCGAAGTGTTCTGAGAGGGCTGGGAGGAAGCTTCCCACTGGGAAATGTCTCACTGGGGGACACCTGCCCACCCTCAAAGGAGGTGCTCTGGGGCTCCCTCCAAAGGCATGGGAAGACCTCACCACCCTTTGGTTCACAGAGACAAGAGGAGGCCCCGTTTTCCTGTTGCTTCCCAAGAGTTGTGTGCTGTGAGTAGATTCCGACTCAAAGCGACTCTGTAGGACAGAGTTGGGTTTCCTAGGCTGTAATCTTCAAGGAAGCAGACTGCCACATCTTTCTACTGCAGAGCAGCTGGTGGGTTCATACCACCAACATTTTGGTTAGGAGCCGAGCACTTAACCATTGCACCACGAGGGCTGCTTTTTCCAGGAGTAGACAGACCCTAATGAACCATTTCCCCCATTTTCTGAACCACTCAATTCCTAGGCTTCCCGAGATGTTTAAAACTGGGCTTTGCAGCATTGTCATGCACTTGCATTTGCAAAGGACTGTAGAAACTGATTTTATCAGCTTTCTCCTGGCTGTTCTGGAAGGTGGGTCAGTGATTTATTAACCCTGTTTCACAGCTGAAGGAGAGCCAAGAGCAACTCATCCAGGGATCAGTTGAGCATGAAGATAAAAAAGCAGAGATACCTAGCTGGGACCATTTCTGAATCTGATATCCTTGCGTTGAGAGCATTCAGAATGACTTTCCATCCTCCCCAGATCCATTAACTACCCAAAGGGAAGAAAAGAGCCCCCCTGAAACTTAGAGGCAATCACAGACTGGATTCTTGGCAACAAATGACAAAATGAAAGTAACCTGAGGCCTGTTGCTATGGCAAGAATCATTCTCCCTAAGGTGGAAAATGTAGAAACAAGCTGCAGAATGAAGAACTTTCCTAGTAGAAATATTCTCCTCTCACTGCTCTGTATTTTAATACTTTCATTTCAGGGGAAATATTGAAATTTGAAGACATGTACGAGGAAGTAACAAGGCATTGCCTGAGAAAGTCTGCCCATTCAGGGTCCCACAGAGAACCTAGAGCTTAGTGTCAATCACATTCCAGAATGAAGGGACTTCACCTCTGCAGTTTAGGAGTTCAGCCATTCAGTGGTGCCAGAGGGAGAGACTGGTTTATGATAGCCAGTAGACTGGATTATAAACCTTAAGGCCAAACTATTAATTTATGATAAGAAATAGAGTTGTGAAGCGGATCTGATATTTCTCTCCCTGTTGTAAAGCATATACAGAAAACAAAACTGTCACCTGAAGTTTCCTTGATGAGCATGTTTGCTGTTCATCCAGATCTACCCCTATGAGCTGTGTGACCCCCCCTTTTTTTATTGTGGTGAAAATATATATAACAAAACATTTGCCAATTCAACATTTTTTACATGTACAATTCAGTGACATTGATTCCATTCATCATATTGTGATAATCTGTTTCCAAATAATTCTATCACCCTTCACAGAAACTCAGTACCCCCAAAGCAATGACTGCCTCTTTCCCCCTTCTTCCCCCTGATAACTACTAATAAACTTTGGTCTCTATACATTTGCCTATTCTAGATATTTCATGTAAGTGCAATCATACAATATTTGTTCTTTTGTAATTGATTTATTTCACTCAGCGTAATGTTTTCAAGGTTCATCCATGGTGTTGCAGGAATCAGTACTTCATTCCTTTTTATGGCTGAATAATATTCTGTTGTATGGCTATACCACATTTTATTCATCCATTCATTGGCTGATGGACATTTGGGTTGTTTTCACTTTTTAGCTGTTATAACGCCGCTATGAATGTTCATGTACAAGCTTTTGCATTAACATGTGTTTTCAGTTCTTTCTGGTAAATACCTAGGAATAGAATTTCAGGGTCATATGGTAATTCTATGTTTAATTTTTTGAGGAAGTGCCAAACTGTTTTCTAAAATGACTGTACATGTTACATTCTTAATCAGCACTGTGTGAGTGTTCCAATTTTGCCACATCCTTGCTAACACTTGTTATTATCTGTCTTTTTTATTATTGCCATCCTAGCGGATGTGAAGTGATTCTTCCCCCTTTATGTTGAAGCCCTTTAAGAGCAGGGACTCCATCTCTTTTGTTCATCACTGTATCCCAGAACCTGGTGTAGATCTTGGCACATAACCCAAAACCAAACTCATTGCCGTTGATTGATTCCAACTCATAGCAACCCCACAAGACAGAGTAGAACTGCCCCATAGGGTTTCCAAGGAGCGGCTGGTGGATTAGAACTACCAACCTTTTGGTTAGCAGCACAACACTGAACTATTGCGCCACAAGGGCTCCTGCACCTAGTAGATACTAAATATTTTGTTAAATAGACTAAAAAGTATTGAATATTCATTAAACTGAAAGCTAGTTGGATTGTTACAATGGTTATTGTGCATTTACATTCCTATAGGGAGCTATTATCAAGAGACCTACTATCTTTTTTTTTGCACACTACTGGACCCTCATTTTCTGTTGCCATAATCTTCCTTTGTGGGAGAAATTAAGTTAAATTTAAGCTTTATTAATTTTCTTCAGATTACTCATTTGGATTTTAGGTATCCACAAATTCATTTAGGCACTTTGAGATGATTTCGGGTAGAGTCATTTTTACAGGTGGCACGGTTTTGGGTCTTCTTACTTTCATTTCTCATACAGAACTCTCAGCTTCCTTATGCACAGCTTTGCATTCACCCTGGGGCACCTGCATGCTTGCAAATAGTCTTTCCCTCGTTTCTTTCCAGGCTGGTCACTCTGGGACGATACAAATCTGTGACAGACCAGTCCTTATTCTTTTGGTTTCCTTTGAATGTATCTTTATACAATGCTTTGCTCCTTGGTTTGGAAGTATCTTGGGACATTTAGAGCAAGGCAGGACAGGGGCTGGTTGATGCTTATAGCCAGCACTTAGCTTAGCACAGGGCACTTGGAAAATAGTCCATGAATGAATGAATGAACAAATGAATGTAAATGTGTGAGAAACACAGGGAGGGAAGTTGAAAGGTTTTTCTCAGCTGCAAATTTGACAGCTTGGTCAACAATTATATATCAAGTACCTACTATGCGCCAGACCCTGTGGTGCCTACGGGAATACATGGCAAACAAAACAGGGGTCCTGTCTTGGACTAAGGAGTTTCTATAACCACTTCTAGCTGCATTATTCTATTTCCATGTCTGTATCTTTTCACTGTATACTGTACATCTAAAGAACCTACCGGTTTGCTTTAGCACAAACTAGGATGTTTTGATCTACTGTTCTCAGAGCCCGGGAGGCACAAGTACCCCAGTGCGCTGTTCACCCAAACTTGCACAGCCTAAAATGCAAGCTTCTTGATGTTAGGAGGGGTCCTTGGAGTGTGGATAAAGCCGAAAAAGGGGGTGGGGAAGCTGAGACAGGATGGACAGCACGTCCACCAGAGGGTGCTGTGGGGGCAAATTTTTGCCGGAGGGGAGTTTGACCAGTGACCCTCAGAGCCAGGTAGTCTGATTTAGCAATTTTCATTCCTCCTTGTGTTTCCTATCCACCCTCCTGAGCCATCGCCGCCCCTCCCCCCATATATGATGCCCCCTGAATAATTAGCCATTTTCTGGGACTTAAAGAGTGCTTGCTTTGAAAAGACGTCTTGCTTCTGTTCCTGACGCCCCGCGGTGGCTCAGGCCACTCCGGTCACTGGCCGGCGGAGGTGTGAGTGTGTGGGGACCTCTTGGGCGTCAGCAGCCCGGGCGCCGCAGGGGCCGCGAAGGGGTTAAGCTGGTGGGGGGGTGGGGTAGGGAGGAGGGGGCGCGGGCCGCGCCTGCGCTCAGTCGCCTTCCATTGTCTCCACCGCGGCGAGGAGCGCCGGCGAGCGCAGCCTGGGACTGAGTGGGGCGGCGCGGTTCGCCGGGCTGAAGGCGGCTGGAGCGAGAGCGCGACGCGACGCGGTCGCGGCTTCCAGAACCCTGCCTGGACGCCCAGCGCCGCAGCCTGCCGGAGGCCTGGAGGGGTCCGGGCCGCCGTCCATGGTAGCGCCGTCCTGAGACCGGGGACGCGCCCGGCGCCCCCAGCCCTCCTCTGCCGCCTCCTCCCGGGCAGGCGGCCTCCTCCGGCGCCTCCCTGCGCCCTCTCGCCCGCCGCCTCCCTCCCTCCTTCCCTGCAGCTCCCTGGGCTTTCGGCAGCCCGGGGGTGGCCTGTGGTGTGCGGAGCCCGCTCCGGACTGCGCCTCCTTGGACCTTGAGGGGAAGCATGCGTTTGGCTTGGATTGTTTTAAATTCTTAGTTTGGGATCCCCGCCTGCCTGCCTCTTCCGCCTCGCAGGTTTTCTTTTCTTCCTCTTTTTTTACCCCTTTTTTCTTTTCACGGTCTCCTTTTTTACTCCCTTCCCCTTTATGCTGGCCCAATCCTCCCCCCGCTGCTGAGAAGTGGGGGAGGGTCTCGGCCTCCAGGTTCCCGCCCCACTGGGGCTCGGGCGAGGATGGGGGGCAAGCAGAGCACGGCGGCCCGCTCCCGGGGCCCCTTCCCGGGGGTCTCCACCGATGACAGCGCCGTGCCCCCGCCGGGAGGAGCGCCCCACTTTGGGCACTACCGGGCGGGCGGCGGGGCCATGGGGCTGCGCAGCCGCTCGGTCAGCTCTGTGGCTGGCATGGGCATGGACCCCAGCACAACCGGAGGGGTGCCCTTTGGCCTTTACACCCCCGCCACCCGGGAGACCAGCGACTCTGAGAGGGCGCCCGGCGGCGGAGGGTCCGCGTCCGATTCCACATATGCCCATGGCAATGGTTACCAGGAGACAGGCAGCGGTCACCATAGAGACGGGATGCTGTACCTGGGCTCCCGAGCCTCGCTGGCGGATGCTCTACCTCTGCACATCGCACCCAGGTGGTTCAGCTCGCACAGTGGTGAGTCCGCGGGCGGTGGAGGCCTCGTAGGGTGGAGCCCAAGGGAGGGCGCGCTGGGGCGCCCCAGACCTTCACGCGCTTGCAAAGGTTTGGATACGGAGTGCACGACCTGGATCTGTCTGCTCCCTTTTGGTTCTTGATACCCAGGGATGAATGGGATCCCCACCCTCTAGAAAAGAGGCTTTCTGCGAGGCTTGGAGCCGAGTGGTTTCGGACGGTAGGCGTTTGTTCACTCGTGGATGGGCAGAGTGAAACCTGCCTCCTGAAGTCCCTTTATTGGTATCAGAATCCTCAGAAGAGGTTTTGTCTGGCTTCTAGCAAGTCAGCGTGGGTGCTTCCTTTCTGTCACTGCAGCATTGTGCTTGCCTCACCGTTAACAGAGATGGAGCCCATATGACCAAGCAGTGTCTCCCAAACAAAACAAAGAGTGTGAAAAGAAATATAATTGGGGGGCAAGTGATGTTTGGATTAGGACTCTCACCCTTGCTGAGAGGGGGGCTGCCCAATTTGCCACCCTGCTGGAGATGTGTTTGAATTGTTGAAAATGGAGCAGCCGACAAGCTGCTGGCACAGACAGGTGTGGCTCGCTGTACCCAGGGCCCAGCTGGGAGCCTCCCTCCAGAGCCTTTGCAAGACCTGGGTTCTGGTCACAGTACTGCATGCAGAAGGCTCAGCTCAGTGCCTCTCACATCCCTCCATCTTTTTTCTTCCCTTCCATGCTAAGTGCTTGCTCTTCCTGTGAATCTGCATCTTCTTGTAACAGAGAGCCTGGCAAGGTGGGATTTTATTTGCCTGGCTGTTGGCACATGACAGGAGAAGAGGAAGATGCAAAGAATCCGGTGGAATTCGTTCTGTGAACTTCTGGTGAAAGGCCAGCAAAAAGGCTGGAGGGGGATTTCCCAGGCTCGAGCTGGCAGGAGCTGCTGGAGGAAAACAGGTCTGTCTGCTCAGCTAACCTGAGATGCCAGGTTAGGCTTCTAGAAAATTGGCCAAAAAGGGTGTGGGGCCACTATTTACTGATTGGCAAGTTAGAGTGAAGAAGTTACATATTCTGTCAGACACCTTTGAGAGAGGTGAGAAAATTCAGATACTGTTCAGGGGAAAGACTGTTCCTGCCCTTCAGGGCATTTGATGGAGGATTTATCTGTTGGATCACTCTTCTGTTGTGAGATAGGATAGACTGTTTGGATTTCTGTTTTTTCTGGGAGTAATCTGGATTTGCTCTTTTTTCAATTCTGTGAACTTCAATTTGTGAAATTTTTTTTTTTGAGGGAAATAACAGCTAATTTCGAATAACACTTGAAAGTGGCTTTTGAATTGCTAGTATGGTATTTTAATCCGCAGACATCACCTGAGCTGCATCAAACTCTGTCCTGAATTGAGTGCAAGGTATGCTGCCTTTGGCACTTTTAGGCATTCGATCAGCTTTAGACATCTTGAAATTAATAATTTTTCCTATAATGTTTAGTCCAGAAAGTTACACAAATATGTGAGATGATTGTGGTTAAGTTTGTAAAAGAACTGTCATTAGTGTCTAGTTTTAAGTTAAACTGAAAAGTACTATATGAAGTTTCTCTGAAATCAGTTATAATTTGATGTGTCACAGAACAAATGTGATCTTTTCAGGGCTTGTCTGGGAAGGAAGGAAGAGTTTACTTTTTGCTAAAATTTCTTAAGTCTGTCTTTTACTAGAAACTTCTTTATCCCTATTCCACTGCCAGGTTCCATGCTAGAGTTACAAGCTGACAGTTGTATTCCAAAATTTTAGACTCCTTAGCTGTGAAACCTTAGTTTGATTTTCTTTTTTCATCAATGTGGTGAAGCTAGAGAGAGCAGCTGAGTAATGGGGATACAGGAAAAGTTGGAAGGTGTTAATTCTTTAGGGAAGAGTATCTAAAGCGGGGGGTGCCATTAGTATTTTGGGCAAAACATTCTTTGCTATATAAGACTGTCCTGCCCAATGCAAGACATTGAGCATACCTGGCCCCACCTGCTAAATGTCAGTTACAGCCTGTAATTCATTGTGACACTCTAGAATGCCCCCATGAATTTCCAAATGCCCTCGGGGGGGATGGTGGTGGTAGTGGTTCCACCCTGGTTGAGAACCCCTGCTTTAGGGAATCATTCTTTTAATCAGATGGAGTAATTAATGTTTCCTGTACAGTTCATTTGAGATGAACCTTCATATTTCTGCTCTTCTGCAGGGGTGGTTCTGTCTCACCTCCTAGAACAGGCTGTGGGGCCTTCTGGGACATGCCTTTCCTCTCTTGTTCTTTGCTTCGAGAAGAGAAACTCGTTTCCACTTTGGAGCCTTTGAGTAAAGTCCGAGCAATTTTTGCCCTTGTGTTGTAAGATTAGAAGGGTAAGGATTTCAGTGCACAATTGACTTAGATACCTGGAAGTTGATATTATACTTTGCTTATTTTTCAAGATGCTTTGAAACTCTTCAAGGGCACAGAAAACAGAGTTATCAGTGAAATCAGTGGGGGAGTTCCGTGTACATGAGGCCTCCTCAAAGAGATTGAACTTATGTTATGTCTGGAGGTATGATAGTGAGGTTCCAATCCAAGCTCCTCCTGTGAATGGCTGTGACCTTGGACAAGACATGTAACCTCTCTCGAGCCTCACCTTTGTTATTTGTAAAATGGATGTGGTAATCCTTGGCAGTGGCAGCCAGTAAAGCTTGTTCCCAAATGCTGTGAGAGGATACACCATAGTCCATTTGTCTTTTTGCAGTTTGGTGACCCTTGTACATCCCATTCCTTATGCCTGGAATGCTTTTCCTTCCATTCTTCACATGGATAGCTCCTCCTGATCCCTTAGGTCTCAAATTTTTCCTCCAAGAGAACTTCCTTGACCACTCTTGAAAACTGGCCTCTTTTGAAGTCAGCACAACTGGACTAAACCAAAAGCTAAGAAGTTTCCTGAATACAACCAAACACTTCGAGGGACAGAGTAGCAGAGGTGGGGGTCTGGAGACCATGGTTTCAGGGGATATCTAGGTCAATTGGCATAACAAAGTTTATTAAGAAAATGTTCTGTATCCCATTTTGGTGAATGGCATCTGGGGTCTTAAAAGCTAGCAAGCAACCATCTAAGATACATCAATTGGTCCCAACCCACCTGGAGTAAAGGAGAATGAAGAACACCAAAGACACAAGGGAAATATTAGCCCAAGAGGCAGAAAGGGCCACATAAACTAGAGACTGCATCAGCTTGAGACCAGAAGAACTAGATGGTGCCTGGCTACCACCAGGGGCTATCCTGACAGGGAATACAACAGAGAGTCCTTGATGGAGCAGGAGAAAAGTGGGGTGCAGAACTCAAATTCATGTAAAAAGACCAAACTTAATGATCTGACTGAGACTGGAGGGACCCCGGAAGACATGGCCCCCGGACCCTGTTTTAGCTCCTAACTAAAACCATTCTTGAAGCCAACTCTTCAGACAAAGATTAGACTGGACTGTAAGACATAAAATGATACTTGCGAAGAGTGTGCCTCTTAGCTCAAGTAGATACATGAGACTAAATGGGTAGTTCCTGTCTGGAGGCGAGATGAGAAGGCAAAAAAGGGACAGGAGCTGGTTGAATGGACACAGGAAATCCAGGGTGGAAAGGACGAGTGTGCTGTTACGTTATAGGGAGAGCAACTAGGGTCACATAACAATGTATGTATAAATTTTTGTATGAGAAACTAACTTGAACTGTAAACTTTCACTTCAAGTGCAATTAAAAAAAAAATTAGCCCCTGTTTTCTGTTCTCTCCAGCCAGTTACCTGTTATCCTTCATAGCACTTAACACATTTTATAAGCATTTTATCTGTCTGTTTACTTATTTGTTTTTGCAGTTTGACTGAATTCTGAGTTCCCTGAGAGCAGGACTGTGCTTCTCGGTCATTATTGTAACTTGCACTGTACCTTTCACAGGTATTTTTTGCATGAATGAATTTAAGTGCTTTTATGTCTGTCATCTCATTTGTTGCTGTCAGCTGTGGTCGAGTCTCATTTGATCACTATAACTCCTGTTATATGTAAGGAGACCGAGGTTCTTATACAAGGTCATAATAGCTAGTAGGTGGTGGAACTAAGATCAGAATGCAGATCTGCTGATACCAGAACCTGGGCTCATAACCATTACATTCTACTTGCCTCATCCTAAAACATAAGTAAGCAGAGTAGTGTCCTGGAAATTGCCCTGGTCTGCAAGTCAGAAGGCTACACTCTTCTCCTGGTTGGGCTGCTAATGAGCTGCCTGACCTTTGACCTTGGGCAAATGAGTTATTTAGCCTTGGGGTCACTATTTCTTCATCTGTAAGGTGGAGTTAATACCTGTCCTGCTTACCTTGCAGGGTCAGCATTGTGAGGGTCTCTGGAGATAATTCATGTATACAAAAGCCAATAATGTATAAGTGCAAAGTGATATTTTTCCTTTATGGACACTTCTCTGATAGCTCTCACCTTCTTTGATCTAAAGAATGTGATAGGCAGAGTTCAGCCCTGTGAACTATATCCCCAAAATGGAAGCTAGTGCTCTCTACAGAAATCTGACCTACATTGATGGAATATTCATAATAGTGAATGCTGTTTCAAAGAGCTGCTTTATAGAATCAGTTAGAGAATCCCTTCCTTTCCAAAATTTAAGTTTTACTGTAAGATATTTTATTCTTAATGGTTGTTTGTGTAGTACCCTGAAGGCCTGGTCAGTTTTTTGTACTAGTCTTGCTTATCTCAAAATATGGATTTCTAGATGTGGAGAAAAAAACCAGAAAATCCACCATCTTGGAAGAGGTTGCTTATGTTTTCTGAGTCCTACTATAAAATGGCTGGTTGTTGAATGTTTTATTCTAGCTTCTCAGTGGTACATGTGTATATACACGCACATTCAGGAAAATCTGAGCTGTTCTCTGTTGTTACCAAGCCATCAACTGGGACTGATGTAAGGTGACTTTTGTGATAAGTTTTTTAACATGCTAGCAGGATATCTCATGGGTTATATTTTGCTGCCATGCTAGAGTTCTCAAATAATTTAATTTTCCCTATTCTTATATAATTAGGGAGAGTTACCAACTCCATTGGAGTGGATCAGAAAGCTTTGTTCCACACCATAGGTGTGCTAGAGGTAATGGGCCTTTACATGGTTTCTGGAGAAGGAAAAGCATTCTCTGGTCTCCAGAGAGCATGATAGGTCCCCTGCTCTGCAAAAGTTCTATTCTTAATTTTTTTTTTAAAGCAGAGTTTTTAGTTCTCTATTACTACAAGAGTTGATTTTCTATAAAATAAAAAAGTTACTTTGAGAAAATGATGATTTCCTTAAGATCATAGTTAACATTTACTCATTGGGGTTTGAAAGGTGTTGCAAGAAATAATGGTTGAGCTCCTAAATTGTTTGCTTTATGGGATATATACGTTTTTATATTAAACAAAAAACAACCCCAAGTATTTCACAAGGAATATTCTGAGCCAAGCCACTCTGAACTAAAGAACTCTGTGACTCTAGTTCCTTTTGGGAAAAGGAACATGCTTTGTATTTTAAAAATGTGGTATTCAACCTAAGTTATTGGACAGTGAAATTTTACTAAACCTAGTAGTAAAACTAAACTTCAATTTTGACAGTTTCAGAATTGGAAAAAAACTGTATAGGATATGGGGATTTTTAATGATAGTGGGTCACTGAGGTTGTGGTGCTAGAATCTTGTAATTCAAAACCTAAATCCTAACCCCAGTCTTCTAAGTATGATGGATGACTGTAAATTTCGATGTTTCTTTTTCAGGCTTTGTCATAATAACCTAGTGTGAATCAAATGATTCATAATGATTACTGTGGGTATAGGCTTGAGTATGAGAAGGGCTTTTCATAGACCCAACAGTTTTCACTTCTGAATCTTATGTTCTTATAGGACACAGGTTTATCTTTGAATCCAGTTGTTGGGTTCCTGTCTTTTATATGCTGTATGGATGAGAGGTGAGTTGTGGGTATGAATGAATAACCTGAAGACCAACTCTCAAGGGTGAAGTAAAGAAAACCAAATTTGATCTTAAAGCAACAGTGGAAGTAGTTTCTAGACTAATGAGACTGTTTACCTTGAGATCTCCTTGGATATGATAGCCTTGAGAGTACAACCTTCTTCTGTTATGGTTAAAGGGGAAGGGGGAATTTACCAGATCCTTGTAAGCTTCAGCGTAGCTGGAGGCGTGATAAGAGTCTATAGTTCACTCTTGGGTGTTTAACAAGAAGGGGTCAGACATAAACAAGAGCTGTCCTGATTTCTGTGAATTGTTTAAAAGGATTCTCAAATTTGACTGTGCCTGAAATTCTCTAGGGAGCTTGTTAACCATGCTGATTACTGAACTCCACTCCCAGAATTCAGTAGAGCTGAATCCAAAAATTTGAATTTGTAACAAATGATTCTGAAAGTGTACGTAGTCAGAGGACTATACAGATATACGTGAAGCTCACCTACCATAAGTTTAGTTTTTCTGTCCGAAAACACAGAAGGAACTCTGAATGCTTTTTTGGCTCATTCACTGGCAATGTTTTCAATATTGTTAAACTAGTCAGATATTTTAATAATATTGAAAACAATGCCAGTGAATGAGCTAAATAATATTATTAAACTAGTCAGATATTGAGCCCTGGTGATACAGTGGTTAAACGCTTGGCTGCTAACTGAAAGGTCAGCAGTTCAAACCCACCAGTGGAGAAAGATGTAGCAGTTTGCTTCTGTAAAGATTACAGCCTTGGAAACCCTGTGGGGCAGTTAGGCTGTGTCCTATAGGGTCACTGTGAGTCAGAATCGACTCGATGGCAGTAGGTTTAATGGCATCAGGTATATCCTAAGCCGGACCCATACAAATCTTTTCTATAGCTACCGGAGAGTAGGTTCACCCAGCAAGAGCATTGCCCATTATTTGATGGTTTTCTTTCACATGGCACTCAACATTTTTCTCCTGCAGATAGGCCTAAATCAGTCTGCCTTGGTCCTGAGAACTGAAGTTGCTCCAAACAGAAGGTAGTTGTGACAATGTCCCCTTTCCTTCTGTGCCAGTCTTCCCCTGATTTTTCTTCTGAGGCCTAGTTGCCTTTGGCTCCTGGTGCTACAGAAGGGCTTCCTGAGTTACATCCTCTTTTATACATCCCCAACAGGCAGCTAGATAAGTCAAGATCTCAGGATGAGTCCAGACTTCAAAGTGGACAGAATACCTCTTTTTTCTTCTCTCTTACCAACCTAAATGTATTACTTTAAAAAAAAAAAATTTATTTTTTGTTGTTGTTGAGAATATACATCGCAGAACATACACCAATTCAATAATTTCTGTGTGTACAATTCAGTGACATTGATTATATTCCTCAAGTTGCGCAGCCATCCTTACTCTCCTTTTACAAATTGTTCCTCCTCCGTTAACATAGACTCACTGCCCCCTAAGTTTCCTATCTAATCTTTCAAGTTGCTGTTGTCAGTTTGATCTCATAGATCTGAAAAGAGCATAATGCTCAAGGCAGACATTTTTTATTAGTTAAGCAAAACTATTGTTTGGTTTTAGTAAGACTTCAGGGGATATTTTTGGTTTAAAGTTTATCTCAGGGCAGTAGTTTCAGGGGTTCATCCAGCTTCCATGACTCCAGAAAGTCTGGAGTCCCTGAGAGTTTGAAGTTCTATTCTGTATTTTCCCCCTTTTGATCAGGATTCCTCTATAGAATCTTTGATCAAAATGTTCAGTTAATGGTAGGTGGGCACCATCCAGTTCTTCTGACCTCATGTCAAAGGAGGCCATGGAGACAGTTACCACACATTTCATTTCCTTCTCCTGTTCCTGAGTCTCCTTCCTCTGTTGCTCCAGGCGAATGGAGACCAAATGTCATATCTTAGATGGCCGCTTGCAAACTTTTAAGACCCCAGGCACTACACAACCAACTAGGAGGTAAAACAGAAGCACTAAACATGATATTAGGCCAATTAACTGGCATGTCCCATGAAATCATGACCCTAAACCTCCAAGCCAAGAAACCAAATCTCATGAGGTGTATTTGGTTGTACACAGAGAATTTTTTTTGTGGAGACATGTTGAGCTAAGCCATTCATTTATTCAACTGATATTTATTGAGTGCCTCTGGTATACTAGGACCTGTACTAGCTGCTGGGAATATATATATTTATTATAAGGGTGGTTAATATTATTTTGTTTTTTCTAAGAGTCTTTGCTTCCTCACTTCTTAAGAAAGCGTCTGAGTATTGCAGCTTGTAAAAGTTTTCCTTCTTCATCAATTCCTCTCTTGTATAAACAAACAAATTCAGTTGTTGTGTCCATGAGGCTGTGGCAAGGATAATATTTCTTTTACTCTTCAGTCAAACTATTCATTCTTTACTAAACTTTTATTTCTGGGCTACGGCAGGCGATCTTTTCGTTGCTCTAGTCAAGTGCCTACTAAGAAATTCCTCATGTGTCCCAATATAACGTGGTCCTCTATCTTCTCAATGAGAATATAAAAAAACAATTTTTTTTCAAACTCTTCGTGTGTCTTTGACTGCAGTATCTTTGTTGTTCCCTCAAACCACTTTTCTTTATGGTCATTGAGCAGTGTTTTCTAGAGCATGATGCACCACCTTTTAAATCAGTCTCTGTAAAATTTATCCCAATCCACAAGTACCCTTATGGAAATGTAAGGAACAGTGTTCCTCCTTGGTCTTGCAAGTGTATGTCTCTGGGCTCTACAACATTGGCACTTTATTGCTTTTTAAGGAATAGGTACTAAATACGTGTTATGGTTAAGTACTTTTTGCTCAGAGTAAAGAATTTAAAAGAATGTTCCATGTTGAGAGGCTTTATGAGGACTTTGACTATAAGGTGACTCCTTAATTTGTGAAGAATGATTATTTGAGAAACCTCATGTTATATTCAGGTATATGTGATCATCTTGGTCTTAGTGAATTAGACCTGTCGTAGCATGGCTCAGACTTTCTTTTCTTTTTTATTTTGTTGTTGTTGTTGAGAATATACACAGCAAAACATACCGTTTCTACATGTACAATTCAGTGACATTGATTATATTCTTTGAGTTATGCCACCATTCTTACCCTCCTTTTCTGAATTGTTCCTCCCCCATTACCATAAAGTCACTGCCTTCCTATTTAATCTTTTAAGTTGGCTGTTATCACTTTGATCCTATATTTAAAAAAAAAAAAAAAAAGCCAAACTTATTGCCATCGAGTCAACAAATCTGTTGCCGTCAAGTCGATTCTGACTCATGATCCCATATAGGTAGATCTTAAAATTGCATAATGCTCAAGGCCGACCTTTTTTACTAGTCAAGCTAAATAAACTATTGTTTGGTTTTAATAAGACTTCAGGGTATATTTGTGGTTTAAGGTTTAAAGATTACCTCAGGGCAATAGTTTTAGGGGTTCATTGAACCCCCATGGCTCCAGAAAGTATGGAGTCCATAAGAACTTGAAGTTCTAGTCTACAATTTTAGCCCTTTTGGTCAGGATTATTCTGTAGAATCTTAGATCAGAATGTTCAGTAATGGTAGCTGAGCACCATCTAGTTCTTTTGGTCTCATGGCAAAGGAGGCAGTTAGTTGTTCATGGATGCAATTAGCCACACATTCCATATCCTCTTCCTATTCCTGACTCCTTCCTCTCTTGCTCCAGGTGAACAGAGACTAATTGTGCTTTCCATGGCCACCTGCAAACTTTCAAGACCTCAGGCACTACACAATGAAGTAAGAGGTAGAACACAGGCACTAAACACATTATTAGGCCAATTAACTGAGATGTCCCATGAAATCATGACCCTAAACCTCCAAACCAAGGAACCAAATCCTGAGGTTTTTTGGTTGCACATAAGCAGCCTCAGCAGCTACTCTTATGGCTCAGGCTTTCTTACTGGTAAGAAGTGTAATTAAATAACCCATGGGTCACACATAGTTGTTCTAAATTTAGTCACTTCTGTACTGTACAGTATCTTTTAAGGTCAGGGTTGACTTGCTAGCATGTAAGACGAACTTAAATCTGGAATCGCCTAGATGACGTGGGACGAAGGTAGGAGTAGAACCCAAGATCTTGGGCTTCAGCCAGCTTAGTCATTTTTGCCCATGTTTCTCAGCTCTTGGGAAATCCTTTCGCTTGTTTCCATGTTGAATAACCTTTTTCCCTGCTGAGAAGGTGCCTTTTCTTCGAGCTATTAGTATTCTTTTATCCTGATGCCTGCCTAAGTACTCTGGGAATCCCTACAATGATTTGAAGGAACTGTTGGGATTCCAGCCTCCCACAACGAACTACTTGGACTGCCATGAACAAAAAAATAGCTCTCTGTAATATCGTTCTGTTCCATTTAAATCATTTATACCTTTAATGCCTTCAAAGCCACAGGGTCAGGCAATGTTTTGTTCTGTTATATATAAGGTCGCTGTAAGTAAGAGCTGACTCAATGGCATCTAACAACAATAGCAGTCAGCTTTTTAAAGAAACTTTGTTGTGACACTGCTATAACAAGCAGTTCCAAATGCCCATATACTCCATATATTATTAGATTTCCTTAGTCCTGGTAAGATATGGTTGAAACAAACGTACTCAGTACAGCCAGTTGCCCTGGAACACTATAGACAAGTCTAAGATGTGTGATGAGGACTGGCTTGCAAGATAGCTGCCTTCCATCTTAATATCTGACAAGCTCAATCATGTTGGCTATGTTTAATTCATCTACTACCCACCTCCCCACTTAGCCCAGAGGCCAAGTGCAACACAAAAGGATAGTGAGTCTAAGTGTCTCCGGTATTTTGAAGGATAGGAATCTCCTATGAAGTGGGAGACCTCTGAGAAATAGTATTATGAGCTGTTCTATTTTGCTCTGTGGCTTTGGAAAACCTTTGGATTCCTCTACTGAAAATCTGTTTGAAAAAAAAAATCTTTTTAATGAAACAGTATGAGTCACAAAGTAGCCACCCCTTCTCATAATAGCATTTCTCACCAGGGGAATTTTTGGTAGCTGTTGGGGGAGGGATTTGAGTAGGTTGTGGATGATAAAGCCTTCGGTGCAGCATAACCAAAGGCTGCCATATCAGGACTCTGGTGCTTTCCATGCTGACACCAGGTCCCGAATTCAAAGTGCAGGACAGCACAATAGGCCAGTGCTCAGTGAATCGCAGCAGTGGCATGGCCAGTCCGATTGGAGTTTCTACATTCAAAACCAAGTCTTTAAAATACCGTCGTTGGGTAGAAGTATCATGAAACAGACCTCAGGACAGAGGGCCAGAGGCCCATTTACAAGCAAAGCATCATTTTCTGAATTAAGGGGTGGCTGTGGACCTGATGATGAGAACTTAGGGATTGTGAGGAGTTTTCTTCACTGCCTGTGGCTCCTTTTTCCATATTGTAAAATGATGGCATGGCACTGCCATGGCAGGAGTTTCCTGCCATGGTGAAGATTCATACAAAGTCATCTGTGCTCTTAAGGTTTTAGGTCTAAAGCACTTAGAATGGTACCCAAGAAGATAGAGCACCCAGTCAGCTTCTTTGTAGGATAGTGAAAAAGAGATACTGTAACAATTGCACAATGTTGTGAAGGTAATTAATGCCACTGAATTACACACTTTAAAAAAATGGTTAAAATGAAAAAGAATTGTATATATTTTGCCACAGGTTTTTTTGTTTGTTTTGTTTTAAAGAAGGAAATACTAGAGATACCAGAAGTTTAAAACAAGCCAGGATTATAATATTAGCATCCAAAGTGCCTGTCTAAACCTCTCTGCCAATGTGAACTTGAGTTTCATCTGTTTCCAACTTCATTGATTTGCAATTTTTCTTCAGTACCCATGTCTGAAGCACTGTATTATATGAGTTACAGACAGAGGAATGTCTGAAAGGTTATTAAAACTGTGTTAAGATCTGCTTTCCTTCAGAAAGCCATGACTGTCTCCACTTGGTGTTTTTCCTGGCTTTGTACTTTTCTTCAAAGCGTCTTACCAGTTTCCAAGCCTCTGGAGCTCAATAAAGGGGAAACAGGAAGTCAGCGTTTGATGCATAAGAGCCAGCAATAATTAATAGAGAAAAGGGCACAAGCACAGAACTGGGAGGAAGAATTCTGGGCTTGAAGGTGCCAGGCCTGTAGGATAGATATATCCTTCAACACTGACTGTAACCGTCTCCTTCAAACAAGTGAAAAGCAACAGGAACTTCTTAGGAACCACTTAGCAACAGAAACCTAATTTTCCTTGGGTTATATAGTAGAGGTTCAGCACTATTGTGTGAGGGTATAATTTGCCTAAGGAGCTCAAAACACTTAAGTGATTATTTTGGTGTTACTTTTATAAAACAGCAGGAATTACTTCCCTATCTCTTTTACTTGAGGATCCACAGGGCACATCTTGTTCTGGAAGCCAGGCTGGAGCCTGGCACTTCCTTTTCCTGTCCATTCACTTTCAGTAGATGAACTTAATGTTTCAGTCTTGTAATTGCTAAATGGAAAAATCATAGGGGTTTGTGCTGTTTCAATTTTGGTTTCACCTGTACATTTCAGGAACTCTAATAGTTTTGTAACTCTGAATAGGAACTCTTTGGGTCTTGGAATTTTTTCCAGAAGATCAACTTACTTCAGGCATTCAGAAAAGATAATTACATACCAAGCAGGCTCATAAATAAAACATTACGGTTATAATTGTATGTGCCCCTCCCCATTCCCATTTTTCTTCTTTCCTCCAGAGATAACCACTACCTTGACTCTAGTGTTTATTATCCTTTGTATGTTCATAATTGTACTACACATACCTATCCAACACAATATTCATTTTATCTGTTTAATTTTATAAACTGTGTAATAATGTATCTATCCTTTGGCTCTCTGTCTCTTTCTCTGGCTCTCTCTCACTCTGTCTCTCTCTCTATATATAGATAGATGTCAAAATGTACTTGAGATATATAAATCTACTTTAATCTTTATTCACTGTTGTACTCTATTGTATGAATGTACTACAAATATCACCACTTACTTATGTATTCTTCTCAGTGGATATTAAAGTTATTTTCAGTTGCTTTGTGAATGTTTTTGTATATTTTCTTACATACTTGAAAGAAAGTTTTTCCAGAGTACAACTTAAGACATGAAATAGCTGGGTCACAGGGAATATATATCTTCCACCTCTTAACTAAATATTGCATAGATCTCCAGTGTGCTAGTACCACTTACACTCCCAAAATAGCATATTTTAACATGCCAAAAGTTGATATTGTTAGACTTCAATTTTTGGTAAGCCCTGGTGAGTATGAAAATCACAAAGATTTGTGATTTTGTTTGTGTTATTTATATATTTGATAATATGTATTTATATATGATAAATACATTAATATCATATATTTAATCATGATATTTCCTCTTCTATGAAATGCTTGCTCATGTCTCTTACCCATGTTTCTATAGGGTGGCTCATCCTTTTCTTACTAATTTGTATAAATTTATGTTTTTTTTTTACTGAATACTAATTATTTGTTAATATATGTAATGCAGATGTAGCTTTTCCCAATTCTTCGCTCATCTCTTCACTGTTTCCTATGCTGACCTTACTTTTAATGTAGTTGAATTTTTCGATATTTTCCCTTACGGCTTGTGCATTTTGTGTCCTAAGAAATATTTCCTTTCCCTGAAGTCATAAAGATATTATTTTATATTTTCTTCTAAAAGTTTTAAAATTTTACCTTTTATATTTAAGTACTTAATCCATAAAAAATTGAAGTTTTTGAATAGGGTGAGATAAGGATGTACTTTTCTTTTTCTATATGAATGAACGATTTTCTGGAAGCGTGTGAGGAATAATAGTCTTTTCCTACTTATTGCAAAGCCACCTTTATCATCTATTAAGTTTCCTTCTAGGCATGTATTTATTTCTGAGCTTTTTGTTCTGTTCCATTGGTCAATTTGTCTATCCTTGTGCTAATACTCCCTTAATTACTGTAGACTTGCAATAAGTCTTGCCATGTGGAAGGACAAATCTTTTCACCTTATTACTTATTTTTCTCCAGAACTGTGTTGGCTTAATAAAGCTTTCTAAGGGACAAGTAAGGGAATCGGATTGTATCAACAAAATGAAGTACACAGTACCAAGAGCTGCTCAGTTTGTAGCTGGCGTTCTTTCTTAATGACAGGACAGCTGACAAACCATCCGTAATGGGCAGTTTCAATTTTGTTTTCTACTACATTGTACAAACAATAACATTTTTTCTATGTCCTTGTACTGCAAACAGGAGAATAAAGAGTTCTGTATATTATAGACAACAACAGTAACAACAACGAAAACTTGTTAGCTATTTTTGGACCTTTATGCTTCCAGATGAATTTTAGAAGCAGCTGTCAAGTTCTGTAGGGGGGAATATGTATTGGAATTTCATTGAATTTTTCAATTGCCATGTTTATAAAATTAAGTTTATCCATGAACCTGATGGGAATGGATTTAAAGATATAAGAGAATTTTTTTTTTTAACTTTTTTTACTTTGAAGTAACTTCAAACTTACAGAAAGGTTGCAAAACTTATACAAATAAATATTGTATATTCCTCACACAGCATCCTCAGAAGTTAACAGAAAGTCATCAAGTAGTTAAACCAGTTGCCATTAAGTTGATCCCAACTCATGGTGACCTCATGTGTGTCATAGTTGAACTGGGCTCCATAGAGTTTTGTTTTGTTTTTGGCTGATTTTTTTTTGGAAGTAGATCACCAAGCCTTTCTTCTTAGGCACCTCTGGGTGGACTCAAACCTCTACCCTTTCAGTTAGCAGCTAAGCACGTTAACCGTTTGCACCACCTAGTGACTCCACATAAATAACTAAATGTCTGTTAAATCTCGATACTGCAAAGCAGCTTATGATCTTCATAAATGAAACTTCTCCAGTCTGGTAATTCGATGCTGACCTGTGTCTTAGTTATCTAGTGCTGCTACAGCAGAAATACCACAAGTGGATGGTTTTAATGAAGAGAAGTTTATTTCCTCATAGTCAAACTAGGCTAAAAGTCCAAATTCAGAGGGCATCAGCTCCAGGGGAAGGCTTTTTCTCTCTGTCGGCCTTCTTCTCTTCAGTGTTCCCCCAGACTAGGAGCTTCTCAGTGCAGGGACCCCAGTCCAAAGGACACGCTTTGCTCCCGGCACTGCTTTCTTGATGGTATGAGGTCCCCCTGTCTCTCTGCTCACTTCTGTCTTTTATGTCCCAAGAGATTGCCTCAGGACACAATCCAGTCTTGTAGATCCAGTCCTGCCTTACTAACACAACTGCCACCCATCCTCCCTCATTAACAGCATAGAGGCAGGTTTACAACATACAGGAAAATCACACAGTACCAGGAATCATGGCCTAGCCAAATTGATACACACATTTTTTGGGGGACATAATTCAAACCATGACAACCTGCTTCTGGGAATGGGAAAACCACAAGATCTTAAAAGTGACGTGGTATCTGAAGGGGGTAGGGCTAGGCCTAACACTGAGATCTACTTTAATCAATGAGTTTGCATCCTCATCTCTAGTCCCAAGTTTTGTGCTCTGATCCAGTCTGTTGAAAGATGGGCTCTTTGCCTTTCAGTTGAGAGTCTGCTCAGACACCTATAGGCTGGAGAGTTCAGATCAAGTCTGCTTCAACAAGACTCAAGAATGGCTCTGGAGGCTTGACTTGGCTTAGCCAGAAATGCCTCCATGAGAAGAATGGGAAACCCCCACTTTGGGGGAGAGGCAGTGTGGGGTAATGGTTAAGGGCACAGGCTTGGAGCCAGACTGTAAGCTTGAATCCCAGTGTTGCTGATTTTTAGTTTTGGAACCTTGGACATGTTACTGAACAACCCTGTGCCTTAGTTTCTTTACCTCTAAAGTGAGGCTAATAATAGTAATATCTATCATATAGGACTATTGTATGAATTATATGAGTTATAGTCATCACCACATCACTCAAAAACAGTGCCCAGCAGCTAGTAAGTGATCAGTAAAGGTAAGCTCTTACTATTATTTAATGTTGTTGGATAAAGTTTTTTTAATATATAATATATATATATATATATATATTTTACTTCTTGAACCACTTTTGTTAGATTTGTCACTAGGTACCTTATAAGGTTTTTTTTGTTATTACTGTAAATAGTAGCTTTAAATTTTGTTTTACAGTTGTTGCAGGTTTCTTGAATATTCAGCAGAATTATTGAACTCTCATAGGTCTTATAGTCTGAATAGGAAACATCTACATAGAAAATCCAAGCGAATTGCATTGTCTGCAAATAGTGACTGTTTAGTTTCTTCTTTTCTGATTCTCTCATGTGTCACTTTTCTTTCTTGTCTTAAGGTACTGGCTAGTTCCTCTAGTAAGAGTTTATTAGAATCTGTTATCATGAGCATCCTTATGTTACTCCTGTTTTTAAGGGGAGTGCTTCCTGCACTGGAAGTGTTGTGTATGTTTTTGGTAGATACTCTTTATTCACTTCTATTCCTAGTTTGCTAATTTGGATATCATGAATGGCTATTTTATCAAAAATCTCCCTTGCATTTATTCTGATGATCATCTCTGTTCTTTCTCCTTTTATCTGTTAATAAGGTGAATTCTATTAATGGATTTTCTAATGTTAAACTATCCTTGTATTCTTTAAATAAACCATACTTGGTTATAATGTGTTCTTTTTTTAGACATTGCTAGGTTTAATGTGCTAATGTTCTACTTTGGATTTTTGCATATGTGTTACGAAATTTGATTCAATTTTATTTTTATACTGTCTTTTTCTTATTTCTGTTCTTAAGATTAATGTGGCCTTATGAAAGGAGTTGAAGAATGTTTGTTCTTTCTTTTCTGAAAGAGTTTGTATAAAGGTGGTTTCCAATAGATGGCTCACTCAAAGAAGGAAATTGAATCGAATTTAATGAAGAGACACTTTGCAAAGGTGTGGGTAGGATTAAGGATGAAACACGCAAGAGACTGGGCATAGCAGGAAGCTGTTACCACCCCTAGACCAGAAGGGCAAAGAGAGGCACCTGCTTTCCAGCTTCTTTGCTCACTATTCTTTTGTGTGTCTTACTTCATCCTTCTGAGTTAAATTTCCATCTTCCAGAGGTAGACTTTTAAAACTTTTTCAGTGAGAGGCTGTTCGTGATAAACTCTTTCCTTGCCTGCCGAAAAGTGTTTTTTGTTTGCATACCGTTGAATGATAGTTGGGTATAAAAGTCTGGGTTGACAGGCTTTTTTTCCTCAGCAATTGGACAGTGTTATCCTGTTCCATTATATTCTGGCTCCTAGTGTTGGAGTTGAGAAGTCTGCTGTTCGTTGAGTTATCATAGAATTAATCTTTTTTTTTTTCCTCTCTCAGCTGTTTTTATATCCTCTTTGTTCATGGTGTTCCACAGATTTACTGTGATGTGTTCAGGGTTTTGATTTATTTTTATTTATTCTGCTTGATGTTTGTCCTTGAATCTGAGATTTAATGTCTTTTAATTAAAGCATCTGAGAAATTCTCAGTTATTTATCTCTTCAAATTTTGCTTTTATTTTATTCTTTCCCATTTCTTCTTTTGGAGTTCCTATAATTCTTATATTGAACCTTTCATATTTTCAGCTCTTTATCTCTGTATGCTGTACTTTAGTAATTTCTCACATCTACCTTCTAGTACACTAATGCTTTCATCATCTGTCCTTTAACCCATCCACTGAGTTTTATATAGCAACAAGCTATATTTTAAATTCCTTGGAATAGCTTGGTATGTTGTTTACTTCATTACCTTCAGTTATGTAAAAACAAACAAACAAAAAATGAGTAAATTACCTTACTTCCATGGTTTTAGCTTTTCTCTTTGGATAAATAAGTCAGGTTGGCTAGCTACTTTCTGTAATTTCTTAGCCTGCTCAAAATTTCCATGAAGCCATATCACTTTGGCATTATACTGTTGTGTGAACAAGAACTGCGAACAGGGAGGCAGGAAGCTAGAAGCCCATCATTGTTTTGTTCTTCAGTCCCAGAGGAAGAGCAGCTCCTGAGTCATGTAGGGAAAACCTTTCAGCATTATACCTCTTGGGGGTTCACAGCTGTGGCAAAGATCTGTTTCTATGGCAACAGAAGGCTTAACTCTTCCTCTGTACTCAGGATATGCAGAAGAAAGTTACATGACAAACTTTTAGAGCTTTCCATTTTCTAGGGAGGCTGGATTCATTCTAGTAGCCACTAGAAACATTTGGCTATTTAAATTTAAATTAAGTAAAATTAAATAAAATTGATAATTAAGTTTCTGAGTCATACTAGCCACATTTCAAGGGCTCAATAGCCACACGTGACTAGTGGTTATCATAATTGGACAACACAAATAAAGAACTTTTCTATCTTTGCAGAAATTCTATTGGACAGTACCATTCTAGACTCTTACACAGTATTCTTAGTTGATAAGGGAATTGATAAACATGAAATTTCAGAAAATGAATCAAGTGAACCTGTTGATACCCAGAATCTGGAAGGCTGTCTTTAGAGTTACTGCCATTCTGTGCCATCTAAGTGTAGGAAAAATTCAGACAGGGTTTTGCATTCAAGAATAGTCTATGGGATGAGATGATGAACCCAGTCCCATGTGGCTTACCTTTAATTTAGTACGCTGGGAATAGGGGCAGCTAGGTAAATAAAAAGGTGAATGAACCCCTAATATTAAATAAGCTTTGGGGAAGATGGAGAAGAATTTCCACATGGGTTTATTGAATTTATGCAACTGTGGTTAAACTAAGAATGGGGAAGATAGATTTGTAAGATGACTGGAGAAAACTAGCCCAAGGTCTTATTATTTGAAATTTGACTCAGATTGGAAATTCCTTGTGATGAAGTCATCTTCTCTCTCCACCCCCTTAAACTGTTATCTCATTCTCCTTTGAGTTGCTACAGAACAGTTACAGTTTCTCAAGAAAAGATATATCTCTCCTCCCTGCCACCTCCACAGACACACACCACACCTTCTTCAAATACAGCAATATTTCACAGTGACTGGGCTACAGTTACTAACCAAAAGGTTGGCAGTTCGAACCCTCCAGCTGCTCCTTGGAAATCCTATGAGGCAGTTCTACTCTATCCTGTAGGGTCACTGTGAATCAGAATCGACTCAATGGCAATGGGTTTGGTTTTTTAGTTGGACTCCAGTTAGACCAAGAATAAGAACAACATAAGTAATACTAGCCCTGGTCCCAACATGCTACCAGAGATGGAAGACCTACTGACCCCACCCTTGTTCTTTGCCCATGGCAGACATTGCTAAAACTTACTTCACTCTTTATCATGGAGCCCTACATAGACGCAAAATCCTTCTCAACAGAGTGCTCCAGGTGCCCACAGGCCATACTGACTAACTAGAGTTGGCATGTGAGATTAAACCTGTTTACTGTCCTTGCTAGGGATTTGAGTTTGCTACTCAGAGAAGACACATTGTTCTTGCTGATTGTAGAGTTCCCATTATGTGCCAAATGTGGTAGTAAAGAAAGTAAAAAAATGGTCTATCTTGGTTATTTATGGCCCATGGTAAAGAGTAGGTGCCTAAATAAAAGTTACTCACCGAACATATACATCAAGATGGATGATAATATTTTAGGGTTAAAGTAAAGGTAATTTTTGGAGGAAAAGGGCTCAATACTTAGTTTATTCTGATGACTTTTGTAGAGTTGGCAAAGGAGGCTTGGAGTTGACATTCTGGAAGAAATTAATCTGTAATAAGACTTGTAAAATGACTGGGAAGGATTTAGAAAGCGGTTCAGAAGCAACGTGTAGAAGGAAAAGGAGGTCCTTGTAAAAATTAAAAAATGCCCCTGAGGGGTTGAAGCATTTGAAAAGGAATGAAGTAATTGGTTTTCTGCAGAAACAGAAAACTAACAGGCTTTTGTGGTTTCTAAATCCATGTATTTTTGTTTTTTAATTTAAGCAAATCTGGAAGCAAGATTTCTTCCTTTTTTTTCCCTTCTTTCCACAAAAATAATCAGAACGTTCATTGTAAAGACTTCAAACATTAATATAGAAAGCGAGAGTTCCTCCATGCTCTCTTTGGTATGTATTTCTCCAGATTTTTGCCCCAGCACATGAGTGAATACATATAAAACTGTAGAAATCATATTACGCTTACTGTTTTACAACGTCTGTTTTTTATTTAATATTTCTTGTTACCGTTCCATGTTTTTTCATGTGCATGTGTGGATTTTTGTCAGGTTTTGTTTTTGTCTCTGGTAATTTCTGGAAACTTGTACCTGGAAGTGGAACCTGTTCACAGTATACCCCTATCCCCGTATCTCCCAGCCATTGTGCCTGTTTGAGTGAAGATGTGATAGTATGGGTTGCCTAAGAAGTTTGCCTTGAGATGCTTTTACCCTTATACAACTCTTTGCTGGAGATACCAAATCTACCGTTTGATAAGAACTCTGTAAGTTATTGCAAGAATGCCACAGGGAAAGATCACATAGCCTCTCCTGTAAACTTAGAGAGCAATTAAATTATAAGCCAGAAAGAGGCCACAGCTGGACCCAAACAGCAGAGAGCTTTTTAAATAAATAATGCCAGGCAATAGGATTCATAGGACCCTTGTTTTTCTCTCCCAGCCTTCAGTTCTGAAGCAATCTGAGTATGTCTGGCTTGTTCCAAACTTCATGGCTTCTTCTCATTTTTCTTTCTGATGGGATGATTGCTTCTGCCAATGGCTAGACTAGAGCACAAGAAATTTTTATCTCAGATTCACAATCCAGACAGCTCTAAAAGAAGAAGGCCATGCAGTAGTAGGAGGGGGCACGTTTCAAGGCAGGTTGGTAAGAGGCAGCTAATCATAGCTCTGCCCTCAGCTGTATGCTTTTGCTTCCTTGGGGTGCTGCAAACAGAACTGTTCAGCAGGCAACACGCTTGTGGGGCCTGCAGCAGTCTGCTGCAGCCTGGACATCTGTCTGGGATTATATACCACAGAGCAGTCTCACATGGGATCTGAGTAGCTGTCAGATGACAGGCAGGCCAGTCTTCTGATCCTCCTCCTCCCTCCTCCAGTGACCTCTGCAGTAATAAAATGACTAGTAACCAGACATCTTATTTCAGTTACAAAAGGACACTGGTCTATTCCTAAATATACATTTGAGTTATTCCTAAGAAAAAGCACCCTCTCCTAAGGTTTTTAAAAGATGCTGCTATTATATATGAGTGTCTGAGGCCAACCATATGGGAAGGAAGTGAAGGCACTGTCACAGAACCTTGAAACAGAGTTTAGAATGAAGTTGAACCCATCACCCAACACCAAGGTTCCAGTGAGCTCAAAGCCCCTTTGGATGGCATGTATCATTTTCCTCATGCCCACAGAAAGTGGAGAAACAGGAGCAGATTGGGAAAAGTGCTTGGAAAAATTCTATAATGATTTGAGCTTCAGCCAGGCTGAATACTTGAGCCTTTGAACTCTTCTCTACTAACATTATTGCCCTTATAACCATCTGTTTTTGTTGGTTATTGCATCTTTTTTGAAAAAAGCAATATGCAGAGGCATAACAAACAGTAGTAAGTAATAATATTACTAATAGCAGATATTTTTTAATACTGCCTAAGTGCCCGGCACAGTTCTAAGTGCTTGATGTATATTAACTCTTCCAATCCTCACCCTGTTATCATCCCCATTTTACAGATAAGGAAACTGTGCCCCAGAGGTTAGGGAACTTGCCCGGCGTCACATAGCTAAAAAGTGATGTAGCTCTAATAAATGAACTTCTTCTCATATTGTTATTAAATTACCATCATTATGGGCATCAGAAATTAAATTTTGGGAATATTTTTCAGCCCTGTAGCTCGTCCACCATTCATAAGGCTATGTTATTCTTTGTAGTCCCATGAAATAGTGGAGAAATTAAAACACATTTCCCTACCATGTCAACTATAAGAGTTGCCACCTGTGACTGCATTTTTTTTATTGTTGTACTTTAAATGAAAGTTTACAATTCAAGTTAATCTCTCATATAAAAATTTATACATACATTGTTATATGACCCTAGTTGCTCTCCCTATACTGTGACAGCACACCTCTGCTTTCCATCCTAGATTTCCTGTGTCCATTCAACCAGCTCCTGACCCTCTCTGCCTTCTCATCTCACTTCTGGATAGGAGCTGCCCATTTAGTCTCATGTTATCTACTTGAGCTAAGAAGCACACTCTTCACGAGTATCATTTTATGTCCCATAGTCCAGTCTAATCTTTGCCTGAAAAATTGGCTTTGGGAATGGTTTTAGTTCTGGGTTGACAGAGAGTCCGGGGGCCTTGCTTTCTGGGGATTCTCCAGTCTCAGACTGTTAAGTCTGATCTGTTTACTAGAATTTGAGTTCTGCACCCAACTTTTCTCCTGCTCCATCAGTTGTGTTCCCTGTCAGGGCGGTCATTGGTGGTAGCTGGGCACCATCTAGTTCTTCTGGTCTCAGGCTGATGCAGTCTCTGGCTTATGTGGCCTTTTCTGTCTCTTGGGCTAATACTTGTGACTGCATTTTTCTGCTCTTTATCATAACATCAGTCCTTGAAACAATCTTTGACCCCAACAGGACTGATCCTATTTCCTTCTGGCCCTCACCCTCTTATTCCCTTACTTCCTCCTTAAATAACTCAGATCCCATGATCAGTCATTATAATCAGTGCCTCATGTAGTAATACACCCCCAACTCCCCTGCTCCTCTTTTGCTTTGTCTACTTGCTTGGCTAAATCAGAAGTTCTGATAAATCTAAATTTCTGCCTACTCTGTTCATGGACTCCTGGGCTGGAGGAAACACACGAGCTCACTGTTCTCACTATAAATTCATGACCACTCCCCTCAAGTGGGCCATTAATGCTGCCTGGGAATCGTACTGTATTTCCCTAGTCGATTCACTCTCTGACCCTACTAGATGACTATTCCATATCTTCTCATCTCTTTTCAAAACTCCTTTCTCAGCCTTTGTTGATGAGCTCACTTTTTATTTCATTGAGAAAACGTAAGTTAGAAGAGAACTCCCACTAGCACTTACCACCATATCTACCCCCCATTTGCATCTAGGAGCCCTGGTGCTGCAGTGGTTAAGCGTTCAGCTGCTAACCAAAAGGTTGGCAGTCTGAATCCACCACCTGCTCCTTGGAAACCCTATGGGGCAGTTTTACTCTGTCCTGTAGGGTCACTATGAGTCGGAACCACTGGATGGCAGTGGGTTACTTGCATCTAGTTATGAGCTGTCCGTGCTGTTAGTAAGGGTCAACACCTCCACTTGCACTGGGTCTCATTCCCACTTGACAAGTCAAGAGCATTGCTCCAGACTTCCTCCTCTTTCTCCTTAAATGTTGCTTCTCTAGTGGAACATTCCATCTTAAAAACAGTAACAACAACAAATAAAACTTCTGGATTCTATTTCTACTCCAGATATTACCCCATTTCTCTACTTTGTTTTATCAAAACTCTTTAAGAGTTCTCTTTTCTTGCTTTTCCGATTTTTCTCCTCCCATTCTCCTTAAACCCACACCAATCAGGTATTATCCTCACCACTCAATTGAAACGGCTCTTATCAAGGTCACAGAGGACCTTCCTGTTGCTAAACCCAGTAGCCCATTCACACTCCTCAATTTACTTGAAAGGTAAGTACGTTTGACAGCGTTGATCACTCCCTTCTCTTTGGAACACTTTCTTTGCTTGCTTCTAGGATACCATACTCACCTAGTTTTCTTACTATCTCTCTCAATCTCATATCCTTTTGCTGATTCCTCCTCATCTCTTCTGCTGCTTCTAATGTTGAAGGATTTGGGGGTTAGTCCTTGGACCTCTTGTCTTTTGTATATCACAACTTTGGTGACGTCTTCTAGGCTGGTGGTTATAAGTTACCATTGGTAAGCTAATGACTCCAAAATTTACCATCTCCAGCTGGACTGATCCCTTAACCTTTTTTTTTTAAACTGCTTTATTGAGATATGCAAAAATGATGTGTGTGTGCGGGGCAGCGTCTGAGTAGAGCTCAGGTTTAAACCCCCACACAGAGCTACCCCATTCAAACCAACAACCTCTTTCCCTCGGGCAAATCCTCCTTCCCCTTTTAGCCTATCCAATCAAGTATTGGCTGAAGGCAGAGTTACACGCTGTCTGTAATCTATAATACCCAATATTCATTTCTATCATACATTTAGGTTTGTTTTATAACACTAAGTAGGAGAAACATCCAGTATCCATAGTTCAAATAAACACGTAAACCCTTTTTAAAACAGTACAGTTTCATCTTCTCCACCTCTTGACTATCTTCCCAGTCATATGCATATGGCCTCAGGCCTCTGGCTGGGTGGAACCAGTAGACCCTGGCCCCCTATCAGTCATCTTGTTTAATCAACCTGGCTTTTGTCCCAGGCCACTCCAGATGAGGCTTTTCTCCCCTTAGCTGCAACATAACATCTCTTACTCTCTTTTCAGCCGTTACAGGTAGCAACCAAACTAACCATCTAACCATCTAAGAATCAAAGGTTTCACTTTCCACACTCCTTCGTTCTTTCTCTTGCAAAGTCCTGCTTCTGACGCCAACTACAAGAATGATGTGGTGGGGGAGGCTTCTGACCTCCTCCTCGAACTTCACCAGGGGCAAGGAGAATCAAGATCAACAGCCCAAGGCTGATTCCTATGAGGTTGAGGTCAGACATTCCTCCTCTCTCTTACCTTTTCACCAATTCTGACATGAACAGTCCCTTCCACAGCACTCTACTTATCTGCTGGGTTAGATGATTCGTTGCCATGGCCACACAGAACTCACAGACAATACTAACGATTATGGGGTTTATTAGGGAAGTAACAGGTTACAATTCAGGTTGAGGAACGCTCAGGATACAGTTCTTCTATCAGGACAGCCTCTTCTTACCTCGAGCAAGTGTTACAAAGCTCTTTTAGCTCTGTCAGTAAGTACCTAGAGGCACCCCACTCTGCCAGTAAGCCTTAGCCCAAAGGTGCTCAGCTTTCTCACTCCGTGGGCCAGGAGACCCACCTCACCGTCGCCTGCTGGTCTCCTGCCTCTGCTGCTTTAGTTTCTCTGCTGTGTCTTCTCACCATCTTCCATAGTACAGCTCTTGATCGCTCTCTGTCTCCTGGTTCCAGGGACTTCTCCATGCAGGGGTGCCAAGTCCAAAGGACATGTTCCTCTCCTGGATCTTCTTTCTTGGTGATGGTGAGACCCTCTCTTTCTGCCTCTGGGACGGCTCATTTTAAGCCTAGTGGAATGGCAAAACTGACCAATTTCCTCTTTAGGGTTCCATACACCTTATTTGTATGGTCCCACACAGGTGCCATGCACTTTATTTGCATTGTTAGCAAACTATCCAATTTAAAGTGTACAATTTAGTGGTTTTGGTATGCTCATGGAGTTGTGCAACCATCACCACAATCAATTTTAGAACTTTTTCGTCATCACAGAAAGAAGCCTCGTATCCATTAGCAGTCATTCTTTTATTTCCCCCCATCCACCCTAGCCCTAAACCTGTTGCTGTTGAGTCGATTCCGACTCAGTGACCCTATGGGACAGAGTAGAACTGCCCCATAGGGTTTCCAAGGCTGTAATCTTTACAGCAGCAGACTGCCGTGTCTTTCTCCTGTGGAGTGGCTGGTGAATTCAAATTGCCGACCTTTCGGTTAGCAGCCGAGCTCTTAACCACTACTCCACCTGGGCTCTTATCCTAGCCCTATGCAACCACTAATCTGCTCTCTCTCTGTCTCTATGGCTTTGCCTATTCTGGACATTTCACATAAATGGAATTATACAGTGTATGCTCTTTTGTGTCCAGCTTTTGTCACTACAGATTGTTACTGCCTTTTCTAGAATGTCATGTTCAGTATTCAGTATGTACTCTTTTGTGTCTGGCTTCTTAAGCTCAGAATAATGATTCATCCATGTTGTCACCTGTAACAGTGTTCATTGATTTTAATCGTATGAGCATACAACAGTTTGTTTATCCATTCTCCTGTTGATGGACAATTGAGTTGCTCCAGGTTGGGGCTATTAGGAATAAAGGTGCTATGAAAATTTGTGTACCAGTCTTTGTGGGCACTGTTTTTTCATTTCTCTTGGGTAAATACTTAGGATTGGAGATGGTGCATCAAATGCTAAGTGTGTCAACTTCATAAGAAACTGCCAAACTGTTTTCCAAAGTGTTTATACCATTTTAAAGTTCCACCAGCAGTTGTAAGAGTTCAACTTGATCCATAGCCAACCAACACTTGGTATTGTCAGTCTTTGTGTGTGTGTGTGGTAAAATACACATAACATAGAATTTACCACTTTAACCATTTTAAAGTATACAGTTCACTGTCATTTATTCCAGTCATAATGTTGTGCAACTATCACCACTATCTAGTTCCAGAACATTTTCATTACCCCAGAAGGAATCCCTGTACCCATTAAGAAGTCACTCTCCATTCTCCCTTTCCCCCAGCTCCTGGGTACCACTAGTCTGCTTTCTGTCTTGATAAATGTACCTATTACAGATATTTAATATAAATGGAATTGTACAATATATGACCTTTTGTATCTGACTTCTTTCACTCAACATAACTTTTCAAGATTCGTCTTTTCAAGGTTTATCCATATTGTAACATTTACCAGTACTTTATTCCTTTTTATGGCCGAATAATATTCCATTATATGTATATACCACCTTTCGTTTATCCATTCATCGGTTGATTGACATTAGGTTGTTCTCACCTTTTGGCAATTGTGATTAGTGCTGCTATGAACATTGTACATTTTTGTTTGCACAGCTGGTTTCAGTTCTTTTGAGTGGAGTTGCTGGGTTGTATGGTAATTCTAACAATATTAAGTCTTCCAATCCATGAACACAGAATGTCTTTTCATTTATTTAGATCTTTCTTTAATTTCTTTCAACAATGTTTTGTAGTTTTCAGTGTGCAAGTATTGCACTTCCTCGTAAGATTTCATGGTTTTTTCCACATTTATTCCCTCACCATTTGTTGGAAAGACTATCCTTTGCCCCTTTTAATTACCTTGGAATCTTTATGAAAATTCAGTTCACCATACACATGTGAGTCTATTTCTGCATTCATATGACCCTCTTTATGCCAGTTCCATGCTGTTATGATTACTGTAGTGTTACAGTCAGCCTTAAAATCAAATAAGTCCTCTATCTTATTTTTGTAAAAATTGTTTTCAGTATTCTTGGTCCTTTGAATTTTCATAAAAATTTAAGAATCAGTTTGTCACTTTTTGCAAAACTCCTGCAGGGATTTTAATCGAGATTGAGTTAAATCTATGGATAAATTTGGGGAAAGTTGACATCTTAACAATATTGCAACTTCCTACTCGTGAAAATGGTGTTTCTCTGCAACTTCCTACTCATGAAAATGGTATTTCTCTGCATTTGTTTAAGTGTTGTTAAACTTCTTTCAGCAATGTTTTGTAGTTGTAGGGTAACAATTTGTTAAACATTTATTGTAAGTGTTTCATATTTGTCGACTATATTTTTTAAAAATTTATTTCCTATAGTGTGTTACTGCTGCTGTTGTTAGATGCCACTGAGTCAGTTCCTGACTCCTGGGTGCCCTGTGTGCAATGGAATGAAACACTGCCTGGTCCTGCCCCATCTGCATGATTGGTTGCAGACCAGACTCTTGTGATCCATAGGGTTTTCATTGACTGATTTTCTGAAGTAGCTGGCCAGGCCTTGTCTTCCTAGTCCATCTTAGTCTGGAAGCTCTGCTGAAACTTGTTCAGCATCATAGCAACCCGCAAGCCACCACTAACAGACAGGTAATGGCTGCACATGAGGTACAGTGACCAGGAATCAGACCCAGGTTTCCCACATGTAAAGTGAGAATTCTACCACTGAACTACCAATGCCTCATAAATGTCCCTGTAAGCACTGCTTTATTTATTTATTTAGTTGCATCCCATAAGTTTTGATATATTGTGCTTTTATATCCATTCATTTAAAAATATTTTCTAAGTTTTCTTTTTTATTTTTTCTTCAACTCATGAGTTTTTAGAATAATCTTGTTTAATTGCCAAATATTTGGGGATTTTTCAGATATCTCTGTGGTATCTTTAGTTTAACCCCATTGTGGTCAGAGAACATATTTTGTATGACTTGAATCCTCTTAAATTTATTGAGACTTTTTTTATGGCCCACAATGTGGTCTAGTGTGAATGTTCCATGTGCTTTTGAAAAGAATGTGTCTTCATAAACCAGAGACTTCATCAGCCTGAGACCAGAAGAACTAGATGGTGCCCGGCTACCACCAATGACCACCCTGACAGGGAACACAACAGAGAGTCCCTGATGGAGCAGGAGAAAGGTGGCATGCAGCACTCAGATTCTAGTAAGAAGACCAGACTTAATCGTCTGAAGGAGACTGGAAGGAACCCTCTAAGGCACGGCCCCCGGATTCTCTATCAGTCCAGAACTAAAACAATTTCCGAGGCCAACTCTTCAGACAGGGAGTGGACTGGACTGTGGACATAAAGTGATACTTGTGCAGAGTGTGCCTCTTAGCTCAAGTAGACACAAGAGACTAAATGGGCAGTTTCTGTCTGGAGGTGAGATTGGAAGACAGAGAAGGTTAGGAGCTGGTTGACTGGACATGAGGAATCGGGTGGAAATGAGGAGTGTGCTGTCACAGTATGGGGAGAGCAATTAGGGTCACATAAACATCTATGTATAAATTTTTGTATGAGAGACTAACTGGAAATGTAAACTTCGTTTAAACTAAACAATAAATAAGAAAAGAAAAGAATGTGTTTTATGCTATTATGGGGTGGATTGTTCTATCCATGATAGTTAGGTCAATTTGATTGATAGTGCTGTTCTGTTCTTATAGAATTATACTAATTTTCTGCCTACTTGTTTTAGTAACCACACAGGCAGGAGTGTTAAAATCTCCAACAATAATTGTAGATGTCTGTCTCCTCACAGTCCTATCAGTTTTTGCTTCATGTATTTTTTTTATTGTTGTACTTATAAATGAAAGTTTACAATTCAAGTTAATCTCTCATATAAAAATTTATACATACATTGTTATGTGACCCTAGTTGCTCTCCCTATACTGTGACAGCACACCCCTCCTTTCCACCCCACATTTCCCGTGTCCATTCATCCAGCTCCTGACCCTCTCTGCCTTCTCATCTCACCTCTGAACAGAAGCTGCCTATTTAGTCTCATGTATCTACTTGAGCTAAGAAGCACACTCTTCACGAGTATCATTTTATGTCCCACAATCCAGTCTAATCTTGTCTGAAGAGTTGGCTTTGGGAATGGTTTTAGTTCTGGGTTGACAGAGAGTCCAGGGGCCATGCTTTCTGGGGGTTCTCCAGTCTCAGACCATTAAGTCTGGTCTTTTTACTAGAATTTGAGTTCTGTACCCTACTTTTCTCCTGCTCCATCAGGGACTCTTTGTTGTGTTCTCTGTCAGGGCAGTCATTGGTGGTAGCTGGGCACCATCTAGTTCTTCTGGTCTCAGGCTGATGCAGTCTCTGGTTTATGTGGCCCTTTCTGTCTCTTGGGCTAATACTTTCCTTGTGTCTTTGGTGTTCTTCATTCTCCTTTACTCCAGATGAGTTGGGACCAATTGATGCAACTTAGATGGCTGCTTGCTAGCTTTCAGGATCCCAAATGCCACTCACCAAAGCAGGATGCAGGACATTTTCTTAATAAACTTTGTTATGCCAGTTGATCTAGATGTCCCCTGAAACCATGGTCCCTAGGCCCCAGTCTCTGCTGCTCTGTTCCTTGAAGTGTTTGGTTGTATTCAAGAAACTCCTTAGTTTTGGTTTAGTCCGGTTGTACTGACTTCCCCTGTAGTGTATACTGTCCTTCCCTTTACCTAAGATAATTATTGTTTGCTATCTAGTTAGTAAATAACCCTCACCTTCCCTCCCCACCCTCGTAACCATCAAATAATGTTTTCTTTTGTGTTTAAACCTTTTCTTGAGTTCTTATAATAGTGGTGTTATATGATGTTTGTCCTTCTGTGACTGACTAAATTCATTCAGCATAATGCCTTCCAGATTCCTCCGTGTTATGTTTCATGGATTCATCGTTGTTCTTTATCATTGTGTAGTATTCCATTGTGTGAATATACCATAATTTGTTTATCCATTCGTCCGTTGATGGGCACCTAGGTTATTTCCATATTTTTGCTATCGTGAACAGTGCTGCAGTGAACATGGGTGTGCATGTATCTATTCGTGTGACAGCTTTTATTTCTCTAGGATATATTCCAAGGAGTGGGATTGCTGGATCGTATGGTACTTCTATTTCTGGCTTTTTAAGGAAACGCCAAAGCGATTTCCAAAGTGGTTGTACCATTTTACATTCCCACCAACAGTGTATAAGTGTTCCAGTTTCTCCACAAGCTCGCCAACATTTATTATTTTGTGTTTTTTGGATTAATGCTAGCTTTGTTGGGGTGAGATGGTATCTCAGTGTAGTTTTGATTTGCATTTCTCTAATGGCTAATGATAGTGAGCATTTCCTTGTGTATCTGGTAGCCAGCTGAATGTCTTCTTTGGTGAAGTGACTGTTCATATCCTTTGCCCATTTTTTTAATTGGATTGTTTGTCTTTTTGTTGTTGTGCTTTTGCAGTATCTTGTAGATTTTAGAAGTTAGACGCTGATCGGATTTGTTGTAGCCAAAAATTTTTCCCAGTCCCTAAGTTGTCTTTTTACTCTTTTGGTGAAGTCTTTTGATGAGCATAAGTGTTTGATTTTTAGGAACTCCCAGTTATCTAGTTTCTCTTCTTGTGTTTGTGCATTGTTACTTATGGTTTGTCTTCTGTTTATGCCATGTATTAGGGTTCCTCTTGTTGTCCCTAGTTTTTCTTCCATGATCTTTATCATTTTAGATTTTATATTTAGGTCTTTGATCTATGTTGCGTTAGTTTTTGTGCATGTTGTGAGGTATGGGTCTCATTTAATTTTTTTGCAGATGGATATCCAGTTATGCCAGCATCATTTGTTAAAGAGACTGTCTTTTCCTCAGTTAACGGACTTCGGACCTTTGTCAAATATCAGCTGCTCATAGGTGGATGAATTTATGTCTGGATTATCAATTCTGTTTCATTGGTCTATGTACATTGGTATATGGTTATTGTACCACTACCAGGCTGTTTTGACTACCTTGGCAGTATAATAGGTTCTAAAATCAGATAGTGTGAGGCCTCCCACTCTGTTCTTCTTCTCAGTAATGCTTTTACATATCCAGGGCCTATTCCCTTTCCATATGAAGTTGGTGATTTCTTTCTCTATCTCCTTAAAAAATGCCGGTGGGATTTGCACTGAGATTGCATTGTATCTGTAGATCACTTTGGGTAGAATTGACATTTTCACAATATTGAGTCTTCCTATCCATGAGCAAGGTATGTTTTTCCACTTATGCAGGTCTCTTTTGGTTTCTTGCAGTAGTGTCTTGTAGTTTTCATTGTATAGGTTTTTTACGTCTCTGGTTAGATGTATTCCTAAGTATTTTATCTTCTTGGGGGCTGTTATAAATGGTATTGATTTGGTGATTTTATCTGGGAAGTTCTCTTTGTTGGTGTAAAGGAATCCAACTGATTTTTGTATTGTTTATCTTATATCCTGATACTTTGCTGAAATCTTCTATTAGTTCTAGTAGTTTTCTTGTGGTTTATTTGGGGTTTTCTCTGTATAAGATCATATCATCTGCAAATAGAGATTCTTTTACTTTTCCCTTGCCAATTTGGATGCCATGTATTTCTTTTTCCAGCCTGACTGCTCTGGTTAGGACCTCCAGCACAATGTTGAATAAGAGTGGTGATAAAGGGCATCCTTGTCTGGTTTCCGTTCTCAAGGGGAATGCTGTCAAAGTCTCTCCATTTAGGATGATGTTGGCTGTTGGCTTTGTATAAATGCCCTTAATTATGTTGAAAAATTTCCCTTCTATTCCTATTTTGCTGAGAGTTTTTGTCATGAATGGGTGTTGGATTTTGTCAAATGTCTTTTCTGCATAGATGGATAAGATCATGTGGTTCTCGTCTTTTGTTTTATTTATGTGATGGATTACATTGATTTTTTTTCTAATGTTGAACCATCCCTGCATAGCTGGTATAAATCCCACTTGATCATGGGAAATTATTTTTTTGATATGTTGCTGAATTCTATTGGCTAGAATTTTGTTGAGGATTTTTGCATCAATGTTCATGAGGGATATTGTTTGGTCTGTAATTTTCTTTTTTTGTTGTGTGTTTACCTGGTTTTAGTATTAGGGTTATGCTGGCTTCATAGAATGTTGCTTCATGTATTTTGAAGCTCTGTTACTAGATGCATAAACATTTAGGATTGTTATGTCCTGTTGATGATTGACCCTTTTATCGTTACAAGATTACCTTCTTTATCCCTGGCGTTTTCTTTGCTGTGAAATCTACTCTTTGTCTGATATTAACATAGCCACTCCAGCTTTCATTTGATTGCTGTTTGCATGGTTGTCTTTTTCTAGTCTTTTACTTTTAACCTTTCTATTTAAATTGAGCTTCTTGTAGCAAGCGTAGAGTTTAGTGTTGCTTTTTTATCCAGTCCAACAATCTTTGCCTTTTAACTGGAGTGTTTATGTTTAATGTAATTATCAATATGATTGGGTTAACCATTTTGCTTATTTATTTTCTGTTTGTCTCATCTGTTTGTTGTTTCTTTTTTCTTGTTTTCCTACCTTCAGTTGGAGTAAAAGAATTTTTTATAATGCTGTTTTATTGCATTACGAGCTTCTTAGCTTTACATTTTTAGTGGTTGCTCTAGGTTTTACAGTATACGCCTTTAACTTATCACAGTGTATCTTTCATCTAGTTTATACCATTTCATGTATAGTATAAGAAACTACAATATTCTTCCATTTACCTCTTTCTGCCCTCTGTCATATTGTTGTCATATATATGTTTATGTATATGTATGAAACACACATATATACATATATATTTTATGACACATATAGTATATACACAGGTATATGTACACATATATGTAGTAAACTTCACTACATATATTTTTTTCTTTAAGCTGTAAATTATCTTTTAAAGAAATTTTTTAAAATGTCTTTTATATCTATCCAGGTGAATTTACATTTAAATAAGTCTGGAAATACACATTCATCAGCTTTCATCAAAAGATCTCTAAATTCTTTACCACTGCCTCAACTTCACCCACTGCACTTGAGAGAAGGATGAATGAGTAGGCCCTAAATAATAAAATTCAGATTTCACAGTTCAGGTAGCTGACATTATAAGGTCTTGGGCAAATCATATGAAGTTGACATCTGAAAAGCACATATAGTGTCTTTTTCTGGTTCTGTGGTTTGCTTGAGGGAAATTTCAATACAACAGACTGGAAAGAACTTGGCTATAATTAGCAGCAGGCAGGCATTATTAGTTTAAAGCCAGTTAGGAGTAGGAGATGCCACTTACTACCTTATGTAAGAATCAAGAATGATCACACTGGAAATCTTCAGTCCCTTTCTAAACCCTAGCAGAGCTAAGCTCCCCTTCCTGTCAGCATCTGTCTGAATATGAAGACTCCTTACCTATTTTAAGTGAAGCTTTCGTCTCTTTCAGGCAGCAGACTCAAGGACCTAGTACTTCCAAATTTGAAAGTTTTCCTAACCAGTTATCAGTTATGAGTTGAGATCATTAAGACTTGCTTAGCTGCTTTGGACTCAGAGCTCATTTCTGCAGTTCTCCTTTTAAGGATCCATGTCTAGACAGGCACGGCCAGTTCTCTGGCAGCCAAATTATCTACTCTCTCATCCAAAAAACTTTGGACAACCTGTCAAAAAATGTAGAAGCAACTTCATTCATTTTCTCTCTCAGCTATTGAAATTTTAATCATTTAAAGGGGACAGTAATACCTAAATGGTATCTGGATGAGTAGGATTTTTCCAATATACCTGGTTGGTATATGTTTATATATTCATACACATGTTTAATTCCCCTAATGACTATGAACTGAATCTATATGACTGAGTTTCTTAAATGTGTTTGCTTAGAGTACATTCAAGAAAATTCTTGAACTGCGTAGTACTTTTATAGGTCCAGTTGCTGTGATTTGGGAGGGAAGAGAGAGTGAGACATGAACTGACATTTCTTGAGTACCTATTCTATGCCAGGTACTGGAATAGTATTTTACATATGTTCTCATTTGATCCTTGTAACAGTCTCAAGAGGTTGAAAGAAGTTATTCCCATCTTACTAATAATTAATTGGAGGCTCAGAGAGATTAAGTACCTTGTTCAAGGTCTTATGGATGGTAATTAACAGAGCCAGAATTTGAGTCTGCCTGACTCCAACATAGGAAACCCTGGTTGGTAGTGGTTAGGAGTTCGACTGCTGACCAAAAGGTCAGCAGTTCACATCCACCAGGCGCTCCTTGGAAACCCTGTGGGGAGGTTCTGCTCTGTCCTGTAGGGTTGCTATGAGTAGGAATTGACTCGACAGCAATGGGTTTTGGTTTTTCGTCTCCAACGTCTGAAGCCCTGGTGGCATAGTGGTTGAGTTCGGCTGCTAACCAAAAGGTCGGCAGTTTGAATCCACCAAGCGTTCCTTGGAAACCCTATGGGGCAGTTCTACTCTGTCCTGTAGAGTCACTATGAGTCTGAGTCGACTCAACGGCAACAGGTTTGGTTTGGTTGGTTTTGTCTACAGCATCATCTTTTGCAGCCTTATGTTGAATTGGCATTTTAGATGTGACTACATTTAAACTGTCTTTCCTATTATTAGAAAATTGACAAGAAGTGTTGGTATGTAGAGGGAAGAGCAGAATAGATGATAATATTGAGATCTCCATTTTCAGACTTTTATTCCTGCTGTTCCAGCAAGCTCTTAAGAGTGGAATGCCATTGGTAGAGGTTGGTTTGTAATGGCAGCCCTGTGACTTATTTGCTTTGTTAAACAAGGCAATCTGGGAATATTTGGTTTTGATATTATTTGGTCTTTACTCTTATTATTTGTATGTGGATCTTCTTCTTTTTCTACTTCCTCTTCTTTCAGTTCCCCTTTTCTTCCAGTTTTTTTAATAACTTTTACAAGTCTTCTTGATGCAAGATCTATGAATAGAATGTGCTTAGAGGAAGAAGAGTAGTGAATTGAGAACATATCAACCACTGGTGTTAGTATAGCCTGTAGAAAGGACATAAAATATTCATGTAACCTGCTTTTTAAATATAAAATTTGGGAAACAAAACCTTGGACCAACATCTAGGGAAGAGCCTATGATAAGAAAGTGAGTTGCGTCTGGCTTGTGAACACTTAATTTCTTCCCCCTGGTAGGTAGTTTCAGGCTCCTCCTACCCCTCAGGTGTAGAAAACAAGTCCATAAATGTTGACTACAATGTGCGTGTCATTTACCTAGAAGAATGTTTCAGAGCAGACTTGCAACCTATTTTTGTTTTCTTTTACTAGGTAACCAAACCTACCCCAAAACTTGGTAGCTTAAAAACCACAGCCATTTTATATTTGTTCATAATTCTGTGACTCAGGAATTGAGGCAGGGCACAGATGGGCGATTCTTCTGTATGTGGCACCAGCTGGGATGTCTAATGAGATTGTACCCACATGGCAGCTAGAGCTGGAACATGTAATATGGCTTCGCTTACTCGTCTGGCACCTTGGAACGCACGACTAGAATGCTAGGATTTCTCTCTCTCTCCATGTGGCTCTCTCTCCACCTGGCTAGCTTTTGTTTTGCTATATGGCAGCTGGATTCCAAGAATGAACATTCTAAGCAGTGAAAGTGGAAGCGGCAGTTCTGTGCAGGTCCAGCCTCGGAAGTTACATAGCTTCACTTCTTCTGGGTCCTGTTGGTCAAATCACAAATTTAGGTTGGCCCTATGACAAGGTGTCCTAGGCTGGGTTCTCTAGAGAAGCAAAATCAGTGAAGCGTATAAATATATATATATATATGTAGAGAGAGAGAGAGAGAGAGAGAGATTTTTATCAAGAAAATGCCTCACACGGTTGTAGAGGCTGTAACGTCCCAAGTCTGTGGATCAGGCTGGAGGTTTCTCCTGATTCATGTAGCCACAGGGGCTGGTGAACCCAAGATCAGCAGGGCTCTGGCTCACAGGCCGTGAAGACAGACTAATCCCAAGATTAGCAGGCGAGATGGCAGGTAAACTGCTAGCTCAAGTCCCAAGAACCAGAGGTCAGATGAACAGGACCAGCTGCAGTATCCAGAGCGAGCAAAAGCCAGTGAGCCTTGCCAGAAAGTCTACCTATGTTGGATGCAGGCCACACCCCCAAGGAAACTCCCTTTCAGTTGACTGGCGACTCACAGCGGATCCCGTCATGGAGGCGATCACATTATATCAGATCTCATCATGGAGGTGATTACAACATTATACAGCTGCCAAACTACATCATAACTGCCAAACCACTGAGAATCATGGCCTCGCCAAGTTGACACACAACCTTAACCATCACACAAGGGGAGGGGAACAGAGGGAACATGGCACATGACCCTGTGGCATGAGAAATATGGTTGCAATTATCTTTGGAAACATAATCTACCACAGAACCCTTTCCCTGAGGAGGTAGAGCCCTACCCCAGGCCAGTTAAATCAGGATCTCTGAAAAACAGTGAGGTGCTCTTAAAAAAAACCTTTTGCCATCAAGTTCATTCCAACTCATAGTGACCCTATAGGACAGAGTAGAACTGTCCCATAGGGTTTCCAAGGCTGTAATCTTTATGGAAGCAGATTGCCATGTCTTTCTCCTGCAGAGTGGCTGATGAGTTTGAACCATTAACCTTTCAGTTAGCTGCCAGGCGCTTTAACTACTGCACCAACAGGACTCCTTCCAGGTGCTCTTAAAAAAAAAAAAAAAAAAACAAACTGTTGCCGTCAAGTTGATTCTGACTCATAGTGACCCTATAGGACAAAGTAGAACTGCCCCAGAGGGTTTCCAAGGCTGTAAATCTTTATGGAAGCAGACTGCCACATCTTTCTCCCACAGAGCGGCTGGTGGCTTTGAACTGCTGACCTGTTGCTTAGCAGCTGAGGGCTTAACCAGGTGCTCTTAGGAAATTCCAGTTTGTGTACTGTTCTAAGCACATTCACATTGAGGTCTGTAGTCTGGCTCTTTCTGGCTCATGCAACCTGGCATTCTAGGGTGCGAGACTGAATCTTCCCACTCTTTTGAGCCATACTGATAAGACAAATTGAAAATAATTTCAGTGCTGTTACATTTTTCTCTAGAACACAGTCCTACTTCTATAAAAGTTCCCCATCTGCTCCAGCTGTGGCCCTGGTGGCGCAGTGGTTAAATAGCTACGATTGCTAACCAAAAGGTTGGTAGTTAGAATCCACCAGCTGCTCCTTGGAAACCCTACGGGGCAATTTTACTCTGTCCTGTAGGTTCGCTATGAGTCAGAATTGACTCAGCAGCAACAGGTTTTATCTGCTCCAGCGTGCACTGATGTTGAATATTATTGTTTTTTAAAATCATCAGTTGATTCCTGGTAAGAACCGTATCTTCTTTCGTGTTTAACTTCTGTTCTTATCCTGCATTAGACTCCAGTGGTTATGCAGTAAATCATTGAATTGAACCATTAAAAATGGACTGATGCTGCGTTGTCAGTGCCTGTCAGAATTGTGCAGAATTAGTAGTTCCTATAGCTCTAACAGTTACACATCCCTATTAAAAATTCAGAAAAACTTGTGACCTGAACGGATTTAAAGTTAGATTAAACTTGAAAAGTGACTTAAACATTTTTAAAGGAGAAAACGTTTTTTAAATACGGAAGCATATTTAGAATACTTTGAATAAATATAATTTACTTCCCTGCAAATTATTTAGAAAGGCCTAAGGCAGAACTCTTCTGACTTCGAACCATTTAAAATATAGGGCATTTACTCTGTCATTTTCAGCAAGGAACATGCAAATTTTACTCTAGAAACTAATTTTAAAATCATTGGAGTAAATGATACCCGAGAGTGAAGTAAATGGTATGGAATGGCGCGCTAAACCATGAGATCGATCATAAGATTCTCCCCAAGTATGAGATATAGATTCCTATGTCCTTCTCCCCTAAAGATTCTCATGTAATAGATCTGGGGTGGGATGTTGGAATCTGTGTTTTTAATGAGTGTTCTTAGTAATTCTTGTAGTGAGTCTCGTTTGGGAAATACGGGTTTCAGGGATTCTCCCGCTCTTATATCCACAGTCATCTGCACCTGGCCTTTCAGCAGCCCTATTCAAGTTGTAGATCAGTGTTCTTCAGCATGTGGTCTACGGACCAGCAGCATCAGCATCACCTGGAAGCTTGTTAGAAATGCAAATTCCTGGGCCCCACCCCAGACCTACTAAATCCACATCTTTGAGGAGGGGGTGTAGGGAAGAAGGGAAATCTGTGTTTTAACACATTTTCCAGGTGATGCTTAACATGTGCTAAAGTTGGAGAAGCCCTGTTATAGAGAAATTCATTTCTTAGTTCTCTGCCCTGAAAACTCCATTTCTACTAGGAAGTGTCCCAAAAGATTTTGCCTTCTGTATACTTGTATAAGAACTTGGGAGCCCTGGTGGTACCTTGATTAAGTGTTCAGCTGCTAGCCAAAAGGCTGGCAGTTTGAATCCATCAGCTGCTCCTTGAAAACCGTGTGAGGGTTGCTGTGAGGTGGAATCGACTTGATGGCAATGGGTTTTTTTTATAGGAACTTGCAGATAGGGATCTTGCAGATAATGTGGGGTATCTGTTGTTTTTTTTTTAAGCTGAGATATAATTTACATGCCATAAAATTCATCCATTGTAAGTGTACAATTCACTGATTTTTAGTAAATTCATAAAGTTGCTCAACCCTTCCTAAAATACAGTTTTATAACACTTTCACCACCCCCAAAAATTTCCCTCATGCCCATTTTCAGTCAATCCCTGTTCCCACTCCTAGTCCCAGGAAACCACTCATTTGCTAGATTTGTCTTTTCTAGAAGTTTGATATAAATGAAATCATATACCATACAGTCTTCTGTGTTTGGCTTCCTTCACTTAGCTTGTTTTTGAGGTTTATCTATGCTGAACGTGTACCAGTAATTTGTTCCTTTTTATTGCTAAGTAGTATTCTGTTATACGAATTTATCACATTTTGTCTATCTGTTCACCAGTTGATGGACATTTGAATTGTTTCTAGTTTAAAGCAATTATAAATGATGCTGCTGTGAACATTTATGTACAAGTTTTTGTGGGACACGTTTCCATTTCTCTTGGATGGATCCCTAGGAGTACAGTTACTGAATAGTATGATAAATCTATATTTAATCTTGTAAAAAAAAAAAAAAGACTTTTTCTAAAGTGGCTGTACCATTTTACATTCCCACCGACAATGTATGAGTGTTCCAATTTCTCCACATCCTCACCAACACTTGGTATTGTGAGTCTTATGAATTATAACCATTCTAGTAGTTGTGTAGTGTATCTCAATGTGATTTTAATTTTCACTTCCCAAATGACTAATGATGTTGAGCATCTTTTCATGTGCTTATTAGCAGTTCATGTGTCATCTTTGGTGAAATATCTATTCACATCTTTTGCCCATTTTTTACTGGGATATTTGTCTTATTATTGAGTTGTAAGAGTTCTTTATGTATTCTGGATACAAGTCCTTTATCAGATATATGATTTGCAAATATTTTCTCCCAGTATGTGTCTTGTCTTTTCACTTTCGTACATAGTATCTTTTGAAGAGCAAACATTTGCTTTTGGTGTCATATATAAAAGAAATCTTTGCCTAGTCCAAGGTCACAAAGAATTTTCTCCTATGTTTTCTAATAGAAGTTTTATACTTTTAGCTCCTACATTTAGATCTGTGTTCCATTTTGGGTTAGTTTTTGTGTGTGGTGTGAGGTAAGGACCGAAGTTCCATTTTTGTTTTTGTACATGTATATCCAGTTGCCCCATCACCATTTGTTGAAAAGACCATCCTTTCCCCACTGAATTCCCTTAGCAAAATCAATAGTCAAAATTCACTTGACCATAATCATGTAAAGGTTTATTTCTGGGCTCTCAATTCTGTTCCACTGATTTGTATGTCTTTCCCTGTCTTGGTTACTTATAGCTTTATAGCAAGTTTTGAAGTTGGATAGTGTACATTCTCTAACTTTTTTCTTCCTTTTCAAAATTTTCTTGGCTATTCTAGATCCTTTGCATTTCCATATAAATTTTAGGTTCAACTTGTTGATTTCTATAAAACAATGATGTGCTTTTGACCCCTGATATTTTTCAGTCAGGAGTTCTTGTGACATCTCACAGAGAGGCTGAAACCAGCTCACTGTAATTTGAGAGGTTTTAATAAACAGGGGTCTGAGACACTTGATGTATTAGCATTCTTCCAGGTTAAGCGTGTTAGGTTTAACAGCTAGTGAGAAATGGGCCCAGGGCAATTCCTGAGCAGTGATGCCTCTGAGGTGTTTCCTTCAGTATTATACATTGTGCTGCCCTACCCCGTCATCTTGCCAATAGTTGGCACTCCATGAACACTTGGATGGGAGAGAGTGTCTACAATGAAGAACAAGTTTAGCATACTGCATTTGTCTTCTTTTGGAGCCTTCTCTTCTTTTAAAGCCATCTTTAAACCACTGAGTTTTGAAGCAGCCTGGACAAGTCTGGTCCCCTCTGCACCGAGCTATGGACAGCTTCATGGTTGATTGCTTTTATCAGATTTTTTTCACCTGCTCTTGCCTAAGCCTGTAACACATTATCACTCAAACCAGACATGCTTTTATCTTTTCTGAAGCTTGTGAGAGGAAACTCAAGTGCTTTCCTTCCTCAGTTTTACTTTGAGGAACATTTGTCTCTTTCTTGCAAAGGTTGGCTGTTCATCTTTTGACATTTTAAATGTGTATTTCTTTTGAACAGGCTGCCTTCCAAATGGTATAGTACGGTTCTTGTCTTCCTTCTACCTCGCCAGGCCTTTTTGTACTGGATTCACTTAAACCTAGCAATTATTAATTGAGCATTTAACTTTATGCAAAGTATTATTTTAGGCCCTAACAGGTATACAAGGAGCCTGGTGGTGCAGTGGTTAAGCTCTGGATTGCTAACCGAAAGGTTGGCAGTTCAAACCCACCAGCCACTCCACAGGAGAAAGATGTGGCAGTCAGCTTCCATAAAGATTATAGCCTTGGAAACCCTATGGAGCAGTTCTGCCCTGTCTTACAGGGTCGCTGTGAGTCATAATCGACTTGACGGCAAAGGGTTTGGTTTGTTTTTTTTATTTTAACTGGTGTACACAAATGGATAAAACAGTTCTTGCCTTCGTGGAGCTTACAGTCTGGTGTAAGAGACTATGTATAGTATAAATACACAAATGACTACAAAAGGTAGCATAGAAGAGAGGAAAGGAGGACCCTGGGTGTGGTGGAATACCGGTTTTCCAGGGAGCCTTCTGTGAATTAGGAGCTACCCTTTATATTTTAAAAACGTGATCTTGACTTTCAGAATTTAAACCTTGGAAATCTTTTGCAGTAAGCACCTCAGACTGATCTGTTGTTTCATATAATTCCCCAAGGACAGCTTAGTATGTACTCTGTCACCCATGGGTCTCTTAAAAGTAGAATTCTTTTCCCTGATGTTGCTTAATAATTCCTCCAAAAGAATGAAGTGGCAGAGGATTTGAAATAGCAATTCTATTAGCTGCTATCCCTGTCCTTTCTATATGGTGGGAAACCCTCCTTTTTAGCAGGTTCTTCTGGTGGGTGTCCTGGTTGGATCAGTGTCTGGAGGACATGTTCTTTGAGCATTCCAGTGAAAGTTGTTTGTTTGTTTTTAATCTGACACACACCCATGCAAACTGTTTCTCATGTCCAGGACCAGAATAACCCTGGCCAGTGCTCAAGGAAAAGCTGGTAACTCACCTAAAAGTAAATGCATGAACTCTGGCTTCCCTTTGCATTATGGTTTCTTGTTAGGTGTTACGAATTGAATATTGTCCCTCCAAAATACGTTTTGTAAATCCGAACCTCTGGGTTTGTGGTTATAATCCCATTTGGGAATGGGTTGTCTTTGTTATATTAATGAGGCAAGATTAGTGTAGGGTGTATATTTTTTTCTTTTTATTGTTATAGTTAAATGAAGTTTACATTTCAAGTTAGTCTCCCATACAAAATTTATTTTATGTTATGTGACCCTAATTGCTCACCCTGTTCTGTGACAGCACACTCCTCCCTTCTGCCCCTGATTCCCCATGTCCATTCAACCGGCTCCTAACCCTCTCTGCCTTCCCATCTCACCTCTGGACAGATGCTGCCCCTTTAGTCTCTTGTGTCTACTTGACCAAGAGGCACACTCTTCATGAGTATCACTTTACGTCCCACAGTCCAGTCCAATCCCTGTCTGAAGAGGTGACCTCGGAAATTGTTTTAGTTCTGGGCTGATAGAGAGTCCAGGGGCCATGCTTTCTGGGGTACCTCCAGTCTCAGTCAGACCATTAAGTGGTCTTCTTACTAGAATTTGAGTTCACCCCATCTTTCTGCTGCCCCATAAGGGACTCTCTGTTGTGTTCCCTGTCAGGGCAGTCATTGGTGGTAGTCGGGCACCATCTAGTTCTTCTGGTCTCAGGCTGATGAATTCTCTGGTTTATGTGGCCCTTTCTGTCTCTTGGGCTAATACTTTCCTTGTGTCTTTAGTGTTCTTCATTCTCCTTTACTCCTGGTGGTTGGGACCAGTTGATGCATCTTAGATGACCACTTGCAAGCTTTTAAGAGCCCAGACGCCAGTCACCAGAGTATGATGCAGAACATTTTCTTAATAAGCTTTGTTATGCCAGGTGACCTAGATGTCCCCTGAAAGCATGGTCCCAAGACCCCTGCCCCTGCTACTCTGTCTCCTCAAAGTATTTGATTGTATTCAGGAAACCTCTTAGCTTTGGTTTAGTCCAGTTGTGCTGGCTTCCTCTGTAGTGTGTGCTGTCCTTCCCTTCCCTTAAGATGATTCTTATCTACTGTATAGTTAGTGAATAACCCTCACCCTCCCTCCCCACCCCCGTAACCATCAAAGAATGTTTTCTTCTGTGTTTAAACCTTTTCTTGAGTTCTTTTAACAGTGGTCTTATACAGTATTTGTACTTCTTTAAATAACTAAATTCACTCAGCATAATAAGTTCTAGCTTCCACCATGTTATACGATGTTTCACGGCTTCATCGTTCTTTATCGTTGTGTAATATTCCATTGTGTGGATATACCATAATTTGTTTATCCATTCGTCCATTGATGGGCAGCTAGGTTGTTTCCATCTTCTTGCTATTGTGAACAGTACTGCAGTGAACATGGGTGTGCATGTATCTATTCGTGTGACGGCTCTTATTTCTCTAGGATATATTCCAAGGAGCGGGATGGCTGGATCATATGTTACTTCTATTTCTAGCTTTTTAAAGAAGTGCCAAATTGATTTCCAAAGTGGTTGTACCATTTTACATTCGCACCAACAGTGTATAAGTGTTGCAGTCTCTCCACAACCTCTCCAGCATTTATTATTTTGTGTTTTTTGGATTAATGTTAGTCTTGTTGTGGTGAGATGATATCTCATTGTAGTTTTGATCTGCATTTCTCTAACGGCTAATGATCGTGAGCATTTCTTCATGTGTCTGTTAGCCAACTGAATATTTTCCTTGGCAAAGTGCCTGTTCATATCCTTTGCCCATTTTCTAATTGGGTTATTTGTCTTTTTGTTGTAGAGGTTTTGCAGTATCTTGTAGATTTTAAAGATTAGATGCTGATTGGATTTGTCGTAGCCAAAAATTTTTTCCCGGTCTGTAGGTTGTCTTTTGACTCTTCTGGTGAAGTCTTTTGAAGAGCATAAGTGTTTGATTTTTAGGAGCTCCCATTTGTCGAGTCTTTCTTCTGGCGCTTGTGCATTGTTACTTATGGTTCATGTTGTGTTTATGCCATGTGTTAGAGCTCCTAGCGTTGTCCCTATTTTTTCTTCAATGATCTTTATCGTTTTGGATTTTATATTTAAATCTTTGATCCATTTTGAGTTAGTTTTTGTACATGGTGTGAGGTATGGGTCTTGTTTCATTTTTTTGCAGGTAGATATCCAGATATGCCAGCACCGTTTGTTAAAGAGACTGTCTTTTCCCCAATTAATGGACTTTGGGCCTTTGTCAAATATTAGCTGCTCATAGGTGGATGAGCTTATATCTGGATTCTCAACTCTGTTCCATTGGTCTATATATCTGTTGTTGTACCAGTACCAGGCTGTTTTGACTGCTGTGGTGGTATAATAGGTCCTAAAATCAGGTAGTGTAAGGCTTCCCACTTTGTTCTTCTTCTTAAGTAATGCTTTACTTATTCAAGGCCTCTTCCCTTTCCATATGAAGTTGGTGATTTGTTTCTCCATCTCATTAAAAAATGCTGGTGGAATTTGGGTCGGGATTGCATTGTATCTGTAGATTGCTTTGGGTAGAATTGACATTTTCACTATGTTAAGTCTACCTATCCATGAGCAAGGTATATTTTTCCACTTACGCAGGTCTCTTTTAGTTTCTTGCATTAGTGTCTTGTAGTTTTCTCTGTATAGATCTTTTACGTCTCTGGTTAGATTTATTCCTAAGTTATTTTATCTTCTTGGGGGCTATTGCAAATGGTATTGATTTGGTAACTTTCTCTTCAAGGTTCTCTTTGTTGGTGTAAAGGAATCCAACTGATTTTTGTAAGTTTATCTTGTATCCTGAAACTTGGGAGAAGTCTTCTATTAGTTCCAGTAATTTTCTTGTGGATCCTTTGGGGTTTTCTGTGTATAAGATCATATCATCTGCAAATAGAGATACTTTGACTTTTTCTCTACTGATTTGGATGCCCTTTATTTCTTTTTCTAGCCTGATTGCTCTGGCTAAGACCTACAGCACAATGTTGAATAAGAGTGGTGATAAAGGGCATCCTTGTTTGGTTCCCGTTCTCAAGGGGAATGCTTTCAAAGTCTCTCCATTTAGAATGATGTTGGCTGTTGGCTTTGTATAAATGCCCTTAAGTATATTGAGGAATTTCCCTTCTATTCCAATTTTATTGAGAGTTTTTATCATGAATGGGTGTTGGACTCTGTCAAATGCCTTTTCTGCATCAATGGATAAGATCATGTGGTTCTTGTCTTTTGTTTTATTTATGTGATGGATTACATTGATTGTTTTTCTAATGTCGAACTATGCCTGCATACCTGGTATAAATCCCACTTGACCATGGTAAATTATTTTTTTGATACGTTGCTGAATTCTATTGGCTAGAATTTTGTTGAAGATTTTTTCGTCAATGTTCATGATGGATATTGGTCTGTATTTTCTTTTTTCGTGGTGTCTTTACCTGGTTTTGGTATCAGGGTTATGCTGGCTTCATAGAATGAGTTTGGGAGTATTCCATCCTTTTCTATGCTCTGAAATATCTTTAGTAGTAGTTGTGTTAACTCTTCTCTGAAAGTTTGGTAGAATTCTCCAGTGAAGCCATCTGGGCCAGGGCTTTTTTTTTTGTTGGGAGTTTTTTAATAACCTTTTCAACCTGTTCTTTCTTACGGATTTATTTAGGTGTTCTACCTCTGTTTGTGTTAATTTAGGTAGGTAGTGAGTTTCTGGAAATTTGTCCATTTCCTCTAGGTTTTCAGATTTGTTAGAGTACAATTTTTCATAGTAATCTGTTATGATTCTTTTTATTTCAGTTGGCTCCGTTGTGATATCACCCATCTCATTTCTTATACAGGTTATCTGCTTCCTCTCCTGTTCTTCTTTTGTCAGTTTAGCCAATGGTTTATCAATTTTGTGGATCTTTTCAAAGAACCAGCTTTTCATCTTGTTAACTCTTTCAATTGTTTTTCTATTCTCTATTTCATTTAATTCTGCTCTAATTCTTATTATTTCCTTCCTTCTGGCGCCTGTGGGCTTCTTTTGCTCCTCTCTTTCTACTTGTTCCAGTTGTAGGGTTAATGTTTTGATTATGGCCCTTTCTTCTTTTTGGATGTGTGCATTTATTGCTATAAACTGACCTCTGAGCACTGCTTTTGCTGTGTTCCAGAGGTTCTGGTAGGATGTGTTTTCATTCTTGTTTGATTCTATGAATTTCTTTATTGTGTCCTTAATTTCTTCTATAACCCAGTAGTTTTTGAGCAAGCTGTTGTTCAGTTTCCATGTGTTTAATTTTTTTTCCTTGCTTTTTGTGTTATTGATTTCCACTTTTATGGCTTTACAGTCAGAAAAGATGCTTTGTAATATTTTGATGTTTTGGATTTTGTTAAGGCTTGCTTTATGGTCTAATATGTGGTCTATTCTGGAAAATGTTCCATGTGCGTTGGAAAAGAAAGTATACTTGGCTGCTGTTAGGTGGAGTGTTCGGTATATGTCTATGAGATCAAGTTGGTTGATTGTAGCATTTAGCTCTTCCGTGTCTTTGTTGAGCTTCTTTCTGGATGTTCTGTCCTTCACCAGAAGTGGTGTGTTGAAGTCTCCTACTACTATTGTGGAGCTGTCTATCTCTCTTTTCAGTGCTGTTAGAGTTGTTTTTTTTTTTTTTTTTAATGTATTTTGGACCCTGTCGTTGGGTGCGTAAATATTTATTATAGTTATGTCCTTCTGGTGTATTGACCCTTTAATCATTATATAGTGTCCTTCCTTATCCTTTGTGGTGGATTTTACTTTAAAGTCTATTTTGTCAGAGATTAATGTTGCCACTCCTGCTCTTTTCGGAGTGTTGTTTGCTTGATATATTTTTTTGCATCCTTGAGTTTTAGCCTGTTTGTGTCTTTAAGTCTAAGGTGCGTCTCTTGTAGGTAGTATATAGACGGACCATGCTTTTTTATCCAATCTGCCACTCTCTGTCTCTTTATTGGCGCATTAAGTCTGTTTACATTCAGTGTAATTATTGATAGGTATGAGTTTAGTGCTGTCATTTTGATGTCTCTTTTTGTGTGTTGTTCACAGTTTCTTTGTTCCCGTTAATTTTCTGTGCTGAGTCATTTTTCTTTAGGTATTTTTTTTTCATCTTTTTCATTGTTGTAGATTTTGTGTTTGCTGGGTCTTTATATTTTTCTACTTTTTTATTTTGATTTGTTGGATTGTTAGATTCCTTTGTGGTTACCTTAATATTTACCCCTATTTTTCCAAGTTTAAACCAGTCTTTTATTTCTTTATATCACCTTGACTTCCCCTCCATATGAAAAATCAATGTCTGCATTTTTTAAATCCCTCTTTTTTGTTTTAATGTTGTCTTTTTTTTACATATTGATATCTGTTTCCCTATTTTCAATGTTTTAGCTTTGATATATTTTTGACTTCCCTATCTGAGTCAATATCTGGTTGCTCTGTCCCATATTCTAGTCTTGTGTTGTTATCTGTTGTTATTTATTATCTAAGTGTAGACTCCCTTTAGTATTTCTTGTAATTTAGGTTTGGTTTTTGCAAATTCCCTAAACTTCTGTTTATCTGGAAATGCCCTAATTTTGCCATGATATTTGAGAGACAGTTTTTGCTGGATATATAATTCTTGGCTGGCAGTTGTTTTCCTTCAAGGCTTTGTATATGTCATCCCATTGCCTTCTTGCCTGCATGGTTTCTGCTGGGTAGTCCGAGCTTATTCTAATAGACTCTCCTTTGTAGATGACTTTTCTTTTATCCCTAGCTGCTTTTAAAATTCTCTCTTTATCTTTGGTTTTGGTGAGTTTGATTATAATATGTCTTGGTGACTTTATTTTGGGGTCTACCTTATGTGGGGTTCGATGAGTGTCTTGGATAGATATCTTCTCACCTTTCATAATATCAGCGAAGTTTTCTGTTAACAGATCTTCAACAATTTTCTCTGTATTTTCTGTTATCCACCCCCTTTCTGGTACTGCGATCACTTAGAGGTTATTTCTCTTGATAAAGTCCCACATAACTCTTAGAGTTTCTTCATTCTTTGTAATTCTTTTATCTGATTTTTCCTCAAATAAGTTGGCATCAAGTGCTTTATCTTCAGTGTCACTAATTCTAACTTCTAGTGCCTCAATTCTGCTCCTATGACTTTCTATTGAGTTGTCTAATTCTGAAATTTTATTGTTAATCTTCTGGATTTCTGATTGCTGTCTCTCTATGGATTCTTGCAGCCTATTAAATTTGTCATTATGTTCTTGAATAACTTTTTTAAGCTCCGCTACTACTTTGTCTGTGTGTTCTTCGGCCGTTTCTGCATTTTGTGAATTTCCTTTCTAATTTCTAGAAGAGTTCTGTATGTTAATCTTTTGTATTCTGCCTCTGGTAATTCCAAGAAATTCTCTTCCTCCAGAGAATTTATTGATTCTTTATTTTGGGAGCTTGCTGAAGCCATCATGGACTGCCTGTTATGTGATTTGGTATTGACTGTTGTCTCCGAGCCATCAATAAGTTATTACAATTTTATTTTATATTTATTTAGTGAGTCCTGGCTTCTTGTTTTGTTTTGTTTTGGTATGCCCCAATAGACTGCTTGTGTGTGCTAGTATGATTATTAACGCCTTTGAAGCTCTAACATCCCGTCACCAGGTAATTAGTTCTGTAACTATGTCTGTGCACACAGGAGTCTATTAAATTTTCCTATATGGGTTCAGTTCAGGTGTCCAGGCAGTCAGTCACCAAGCGTGTGGTGCAGGCTCTTACCTACAGTCTTAGAGAGGCATGGGTGATTGGTGTAGGCATTGGTATCTGGCTGCAGTAGGGGGTCATGCGCTGAGCCAGGCAGGGGGCTGACGGCTGCCCCTGAGAGTCTGAAAGGAAAGTGTGTCCCTATTCCCTAGGGCGAGTAGGTAGGTGAGTTTTGTAGCCAAACTGTGAGCACCCCACCCTATTGGCTGTAAAGACTCGAGTGCACTGCTTATTCTTGGACACCTGTAGCAAGTGACTAGGTGGTGTAGGTGAAGCCACCAGTCCTGAAGCCCCTGGTGTGGATCAGGAAAGGTGCATGCTTAAAGGGCAGGGCTGTGTCGAGGGTCACAAATCTGCCACTTCACAGTTGAAACGGTTGAAGTTAGACTTCAGATATTTACCCTGTGTACTGTGGTAGTGAGGGCTAATGCTGTTGAGATGGCTCCCTACAAGTCTATACAGGGGTGTAAGACACTCAAAGTCTGTGGACCCCTTATGCCTGTGCCTAGCAAAGGAGCTGTGCCAACCCTGAGTTCCTGGCTTAGGGGAGCCAGTAGCTTATTTGTTCCCTCTCTAAGGCCAGGAGAAAGGGTCAGGGCGCCTTTTCGGATCTACTTCTGGCCCAGCGGACTCAGGCTTCTGCAGTGCAGAGTGGGTAGGGAGGAGGTAAAAGGGAGAGAGGTTTTTCTCAAATGGGCTTTTTTTTTTTTTTAAATCCCTGTGAAAGGCCGCACACATGTACTTATCTTTAGCCTCTTGGAAGCTGCTTTTCACTGGTTCGGAGTATCCAAGCAGAATCTCTGCTGCCAGATCTCTCTCGATGTGGAAACTGCCCACCGAGTGCACGCGCGCAGCTGTTTGCCTGCTTCACTGTGTACCTTGAAGCCAGTCGGGGCTGAAGAGCTGGAGCCGAGTCCAGTGTGGCACTTCTCCCTTCTTCAGAACTGTCTCCTTCTCCCCCTGCCACTCAGTCCGATTCCTCAACTTTGTTTTGTTCAGGGCTCCTAGATATTCGTATATAATCAAATCACTTGTTTTTCCAGGTCTTTTTTGAAAGAAGAGTATAGGAAGCCATCTGACTACTCCGCCGTCTTGTCCCCACCTCTGTAGGGTGTATTTTGAGTCAGTCTCTTTTGAGATGTAAAAGAGATTAAAGGAGCAAGGAGAGCAGAGACAGGATAAGGTAGATGGCAAGACACATGAAAATCTCCAAGGAACCAGGAAGCAGAAGCTGAAGAGACAAGGACCTTCCTCCAGAGCCGACAGAGAGAAAGCCTTCCATATTAGAGCCAGCACTCTTGATTCGGACATCTAACCTCCTAAACTGTGAGAAAGTAAGTTTCTGTTTGTTAAAGCCATCCACTTACGTATTTCTATTACAGCAGGAATAGATAACTAAGTTAGTATTCTTGGCCATTTTTTTCCTTAGGAAAAGACATAGACAGAATGAATACCCAGGGAAGGTTACTGCTAGGAAGCATTAGGTGGGGCCAGTGCAATTTTTGCTGGGCTTGAGGGTCCCCCCCACAACGTAGCAGTAAAGACCCATTGCTGTTGAGTGGAATGGAAGAATGATGAAGTGAAAGAGCTGAAGAGAAGATTTCAAAAGGCAGCTCGAGAAGACAAAGTAAAGTATTATAATGAAATGTGCAAAGACCTGGAGATAGAAAACCAAAAGGGGAGGAACACGCTTAGCATTTCTCAAATTGAAAGAACTGAAGAAAAAATTCAAGCCTCAAGTTGGCAATATTGAAGGATTCTATGGGGAAGTATTGAACGACGCAGGAAGTGTCAAGAGAGGATGGAAGGAATACACAGAGTCACTGTACCAAAAAGAATTGGTCCATGTTCAGCCATTTCAAGAGGCAGCATATGATCAAGAACCAATGGTACTGAAGGAAGAAGTCCAAGCTGCACTGAAGGGATTGGCGAAAAACAAGGCTCCAGGAATTGACAGAATACCAATTGAGATGTTTCAACAAACGGATGCAGCACTGGAAGTGCTTACTCATTTATGTGAAGAAATTTGGAAGACACCTACTTGACCAACCGACTGGAAGAGATTCCTGCTTGTGCCATTCCAAAAGAAAGTGATTCAACGGAATGCAGAAATTATCAAACAATATCATTAATATCACAAGCGAGTAAAATTTTGCTGAAGATCATTCAAAAGCAGTTGCAGCAGTATATCAACAGGGAACTGCCAGAAGTTCAAGATGAATTCAGAAGAGGATGCAGAAAGGGGGATATCATTGCTGATGTCAGATGGATCTTGGCTGAAAGCAGAGAATACCAGAAAGACATTTACCAGGGCATTATTGACTATGCGACTATGCAGAGGCATTTGACTGTGTGGATCATAACAAATTAAGGATAACTCTATAAAGAATGGGAATTCCAGAACACTTAATTGTGCTCATGAGGAACCTGTACATAGACAAAGAGGCAGCTGTTCAAACAGAATAAGGGGATGCTGCGTGATTTAAAGTCAGGAAAGATGTGTGCAGGGTTGTATTCTTTCATCATACTTATTCAATTTGTATGCAGAGGAAATAATCTTAGAAGCTGAAGTATGTGTAGAAGAACGAGGCATCAGGATTGGAGGAAGGCTCATTAATAACATGTAATATGCAGATGACGCCCCCTTGCTTGCTAAAAGTGAAGAGAACTTCAAGTACTTACTGACAAAGATCAAAGACTACAGCCTTCAGTGTAGATTGCACCTCAACATAAAGAAAAGCAAAAATCCTCACAACTGGACCAATAAGCAACATCATGATACATGGAGAAAACATTAAAGCTGTCAAGGATTTCATTTTATTTTGATCCACAGTCAGTACCCATGGAAGCAGCAGTCAAGAAATCAGATGTATTGTGTTGGGCAAATCTGTTGCAAAAGACCTCTTTGAAGTATTGAAAAGAGAGATGTTGTTTTGAGGGGTAAGGTGTGCTTGACCCAAGCCATGATATTTTCAATTGCTTTATATGCATGTGAAAGCTGGACAATGAATAAGAAAGACGGATGAATTTATGCCTTTGAATTATGATGTTGGCCAAGAATATTGAATATGCCATGGACTGCCAGAAGAATGAACAAATCTGTCTTAGAAGAACTACAGCCAGAATGCTTCTTAGAAGTGAGGGTGGCAAGACTTCGTCTCACATACTTTGGACATGTTATCAGGAGGGACCAGTCCCTGGAGAAAGACATCATGCGTGGTAAAGTAGAGGGTCGGCGAAAAAAAGGAAGCTGTCAATGAGATGGATTGACACAGTGGCTGCAGCAATGGGCTCATGCTAACAACAATTGTGAGGATGGCGCAGGACCAAGCAGTGTTATTTTCTGTTGTACATAGGGTCACTATGAGTCAGAACAGATTCAAGGGCACCTAACAACAACAAGCAATAAAGATGCCATGACATTGTCAATCAATGGCCTTATCAGAGAGGTCCACATCAAGGCTTTGAACCATTTAGTTATGGTTCAAACCTCTGCTGAGAATTTGCATTTCTAACAAGTTCCTAGGCGATGCTAATGCTGCTGGTTAGGGACCAATCGTGAGAACCACTAGTAGAGCAGTGGTTCTCAAAATTTATTATACATAAGAATCACCTGGGGATTGTGTTAAAATGTAGATTCTGATTCAGTGTGTCTGGGGTGAAAAGGCAAATTTTCAGCAGGGGTTTGAACCGGTTCGTTCTGCTTTGAAGCTCTGATCCACATTATAGTCTTAACTTGACTTTGAGAACCTATCATATTGCACCTGGTGCCTGTAAACCTGCTTTGGTCTTGCAGCTCAGCTGAACCTTCTCTTTAACATCACTGAGTACTCTCAAGTGAGCGTGGTATATTTATCCCTGACACCTTTCAGTCTATAAGAGATCATGGGAGTCATGAAAAAGGCTGTGCTACCTATGGTTGGGAGCCCTAGTGGCACAGAGGTTAAGAGCTCGGCTGCTAACCAAAAGGTCAGCGGTTGGAATCCACCAGCCACTCCTTGAAAACCCATGGGGCAGTTCTACTCTGTCCTGTAAGGTTGCTATGAGTCAGAATTGACTTGGTGGTAATGGTTGGTTGGTTGGACCCATGGTTGGGTTTTATTTGTACTTAAAAGTAAGTGTTTAACCAATGTCATAAAACAACATGTGTACTTCTGTTTCATGAGAAACTATTTGTTCTGTAAGCCTTCACCTGAAGTACAATAAAAAAAAAAGTAAGTGTCTTGGAAATTAAATCGCTTTCACCCTCTGTTATCTGCATCTATTGCTGGGGTAGTGGTAATATAAGAGTAAGCTTAGCGTGCCCTGAGTTGTGGGACCTTCTTAAACATCACGAGGCTCTTAGAATTAATGTTTGCATTGATCTCAAGACCTCAAAGAGCTGTTTTGTTTTAATTAATGAAACATTTCAAATATACAGACCAGTACAGAAAATAATATAGCAAACATATATGTACCCATCACTAAGATGAAACGTTTATATTATTTTCTTATCTTTCCTGAGGATTTATCTGTACTTGTACCATTTGTATGAAAACCCACAACTTTGTGTGTATGTTAAAAAATGAATGAGTATAATGTATCTGTCTATTTGCAACTTGCTATTTTAAAAAAGCAGCATTCTGTTTTTGAGATTTATCCTTGTAGATACAGCCCATTTATTTTAACTGCTATATAGTGGTCCCTTGATATATGGACAAATAAACCTCAGTTTATTTACCTGTATGTACATTGAGGGACAGTTAATTTGATTCCACATTTTAGCTAATACAAATAGTGCCACAGTGAACACCCTCGTACCTGTTTGTGTTCTGTTTGTTGCTGGAATATGGAGAAATGCTGTTGACTTTTTTGTGAGTAGATCTTATGTCCAGCAACTTTGCTGAACTTAATTATTAGTTCTAATAGATTCTCTTGGCTTTCCTAGTGCAGACAATCATATCACAGTTGTGTTTCTTCCTTTCTAGTCCTTATATCTTTTGTCTCTTTTTCTTATCTTACTGTGCTGGCTTGACCCTCTAGGACACTGTTGAGTTAAAGAAGTCATAGTGGGCATCTTGTCTTGTTCTGACCATAGAGGGATTTTAAAGAGTATACTCTGCAAGTTTCATCACTAAAAAGGAATTTGCCGTGGGTTTGTAGACAGGGTTAAAGAAGTTCCCTCCTATGCCTCGTCTGTTCTCAAGAATGGACACTGGGGACTTTCCAATGGCATGAGGATTACCTTTCTAAGTGAGAGCTCAGGAAACGTAAATACACAGCCTTCCTCACAGCAGAGTCCGGAGAGATGAACCGAGTTCTTTCTGATAGCTACCACAAAAAGCTGATTTGGAAGAGAGCAACTTGAGGTGATGGAAGTGGTGTGTTTACAAGATCTACCACATAGATGGCATTAGAAGTTTGGTGTGATGGTAGGAGTTTTCTCCAGTACTTGACAGGGCAATCTCAGTAGTGGAGGGCTCCTTATGAGGCGAGTTTTGGGGTATGGTTTGGCCTTGTCCATAGAAGCTTAGCTTTTAGCCCATGTTACCCTGCTACCTCAGGCGTTTCTGTGAGAGACTCAGTATCTTTGTTATTAACTTCTTTTCTTCCTAATCACCACTATTATTTTCTGTGGGTCTCTATTACTAATCTTTTTTGGCCGAGTTATCTTCCCTTCTATTCTCTTCACATACACTCTGTGTTTCTTTCCTTGGTTTTTGAGTTGGCAACTTTAACTAATGAGTTTTCATTTTTATATTAATGTTTAACACCTTTTTGAGATATGTCTTAGTCATCTAGTGCTGCTGTAACAGAAATACCACAAGTGGATGGCTTTAACAAAGAGAAATTTATTCTGTCACAGTCTAGTAGGCTACAAGTCCAAATTCAGGATGTCAGCTTCAGAGGAAGGCTTTCTCTGTTGGCTCTGGAGGGAAGGTCCATGTCATCAATCTTCCCTTGGCTTAGGAGCTTCTCTGCACAGGAACCTCAGGTCCAAGGGACATGCCCTGCTCCCTGCCCTGGTCTCTTGGTGGTATGAGGTTCCCCACTCTCTGCTTGCTTCCCTTTCCTTTTATCTCTTGTAAGATAAAAGGTGGTGGAGGCTACACCCCAGGAAAACTCCCTTTACATTGGATCAGGGATATGACCTGAACAAGGGTGTTATGTCCCACTCTAATCCTCTTTAACCACAGGCAGAGATTATGATTTATAACACAGGAAAATCACAAAATGAAGGACACCCACACAAAACTGGGAATCATGGCCTAACCAAGTTGACACATATTTTGGGGGGACATAATTCAATCCATGACAAGGTATAATTCACATATAATACAATTCACCCATTTAAAGTGCAGAATTCAGTGGTTTTTAGTATATTCACAGTTGTGCAGTTATCGCCTTTGTCAGCATTAGAACATTCTCCTTGCCCCAAAAAGAAACTCCGGACCCCTTAGCTATCACCTACTTCTCCTCAAGTCCCCCAGCCCTGTTGTTGTTAGTTGCCATCTAGTCAATTCCAACTCATGGCTACCCTAAGTGACCCCCAGCCCTAAAGTGACCTCCAGCCCTAGGCAACCATTAATCTACTTTCTGCCTCAATAGATTTACCTATTCTGGTATATGTATTTTAAGTCTATAAATTTCCCCTTAGATTCTACTTTAGCTGCATCCAACAAGCTCTTTTTAATCATAGGGGAGTTATTTTCCATTCCCTTTTTATTGTTTCTTTCTTAAAAAATCACTTTGGTATTAACATAAGGCTTATGTTAATTTAGTATTTGCAGTCCATGGCTCTAGAATATATAGTGAAAATATCATTCCTAGATCTTTTGGTGAGGTTGGCAAATAAATTTCTTTAGATTTCCTTCCTTCCTTCCATCCTTCAATGGTTTCTCGTTCTTTGGAATTTCAAATTCTTTTATGTGTTTAATTTTTAAGTATACTTATTCTACAGGGTCTGTCAGATTGTACTGTCTTCTGATTCTTCCCCATAGTGGTTGGTTTCCCTTGTTTTATAATTTTTGACTGTGAGCTCATCTTAAGTAGGGTATAGGAAGCGCAGGCCCATGGTTACAGATCTCAGGAAGTCTTTTCTTTCCTCTGTATATAGCATAATGCCTGTGCTAGTTCATCTTTTCACTAAGTACACGGCTCTTTAAGTCTCTTGGCTTCTGGGGAGGGGGGTTGTTTCTGTTCCAACTCTTTACTCCCCGAGGTTCGGGGCCTCATCTTTGATCTTATGTGGGCTGTGATACCCACGTCTGTACGCTTAGTTTCTGGTACCTAGGGGTTTCCAGTTCTTTCTTTTGTTCTCCAGTAGTTTTAGGTATTTGTAACTGTAGGGTTTTCTGGTTATCTAGGCTGCCATGCTCCTATAACTGGAAGTTCCCCTGATATTTATTTTCAGAATTGAGATGTGACACTTAAGAGAGTTTACTCATCTGTGAGCTTTCAGCAGATGATGCCCTTTGGCATCAGCATTTTAATGTGTCAGTATGGTGTTCTTTTCAGTATGATTAAGCTGGAGCAGAGTTAGTAAATTTAAAAAGATGAAAATAATTTTGTTCACTCCCCTGCTGGGGTTGTAGTTTGTAGGATTTATGACTTTTTAACATTTCCTTTTTTTAGACAGGGTCTTATTTTCAGTAACAGATGGAAACAGCTGTATCTAGAGTGTGCTCCCTTATGCTTCTTATGAAATTTACTGACAAATAATGGTTTAGGAGCTCTCAGACCTGAGAGAACCCCATTTGGACAAACTCAGGCTTGGTCGGTCTGATGGGTGGTTTTTTTTTTTAACTTCTGTATAGTTTTCTGTTTGTTAAGTTTGCAGTCATCCCAAAATAATTATAGAAAACATTTATTTGTTCTCCTTTTGGCCCACTCAACCTATCCTTTTCCCCCCAAAATTACCTGTTTGGATGATCTCAACCATACTATTTTAATGTAACACCAAGATACTATCCTAAAGAAGGAAAGGAAGTTGTCTTTAGGCACAAATGGCTCAGACATAGCAATGAACATTTTTGGTAATTGATTAACTAATTTTCCTTTAATTTTTATATTAGAAGATAAAGGATTTTTGTAATCTGGAGTCCTCCATGGGCTTCAGTTTTTCTTCTCTACAGTAAGTGTTTAGACTAAATTAGTGGTTCTTAACCAAGATATATTTCAGAATTGTCTAAGTTAAACTTTTGTTTATCTTTTTATTTTAAAATTATTATAGAGTTACAGGAAGTTGCAAAAATAATAGCATGGTCCCTTGTACCTATTCCTGTCACCCAGTGGTAACATGTTTCATAACTATATCAAAATGAGGAAATTGGCATTGGTAAGATCCTCAGACCTTACTCAGATTTCACCAGTTTTACATGTACCCATTTGCCTGTGTATGTAGTTTTATCACATGTGTAGGTTTGTGTTACCACCGCTACAATTAAGATACAGAACTATTCCATCACCACAGAGATCCTTTATGCCATCCCTTTAGAGTCACACACTAACCCCTGGCAACCGCTAATCTATTCTCTATGATTTTGTCATTTTGATAATGCTGTATAAGGGGAATTATACAGTATTTAACCATTAAGATTGGCTTTATTCAGTTATTCAGCATAATTCCCTTGAGATCAATCCAAGTTGCATGTATCAGTAATTCAGTTTTCTTTTATTGCAAAGCATAATATTCCGTGGTATGAGTGGGCCAGTTTGTTTAACCCATCTAAAGAATTAAAAAAAAAAAAAAAAATACTGTATGTTGGCTCAGCTGCAACACCACCTCGACCCCACTACCTACCCCAAATAGATCTTTTTTCTATGCTTGTTTCATCACATATCTATCCACCCATCAATCTATATTTTTTGACACATTTCAAAGTAAATTACAGGCATCTGTAGACTTCCTTCTAAATATTTGAACCTGTATATCATTAACTGGTGTCCAGCATTTGTTTAGTTTTTTTTCTTTTGATGTAAAAGTCACATACAGTGAAATACACACATTTTAAATATACATTCGCTTTTTCACAAGTGCATACACCAGGTGTAACCCAAATCCCCTTTAAGATGTAGAACATTCCATCGCCTCACCTACTTTAGATTGTGATTCAGTAGACTTACAGTGGAGCCCAGGCATGAGTTGTTTATAAGAGGTCCCTGATTTGGATCAGGGTGATTTTGAGGCACAAGCCTATAAAGAACATTTGGTGACCTGAAGAGCCTCCTCCAGGCTCAACATTTTACTATATTTGCTTTATCACCAACTGTTCATCTATGTACCCTCCATCCATTGATCCATCCTTATTGTTTGGATGCATTTTGCCCAATGTAGTTCTAATGCTTGCAGGATCTCCTCTGTGATTCTGCTCCTTTGGAGCTCAAACATACAGATTTGAAACAGAGCTGGTGACCTGTGTGGAAGTGAGGAGAATTGGAGCCTACAGATGAGAGTTTTTTTGTTTGATGCCATTTGGGATAGGAAGTTTGTATTCCCAAGCTGAGACCTGTTATGACTTAGCTCCGTGAGGTGTCTGTATTGGAAATAAAGGTGGAATCTCCTGAGGAAACGGACTCTTCTTTAAAGTATCCTGCCCTAGGAAGGCTGATTGCCTTCCTGAAGCTCTATTTATATATCCTGGAGGAAATCTAGGGGATTTCATCTCACTTCCCACCCTGCCTTATAAAATTAGTTCAGGTGGGTGGTTAGAACCTTAAAGTCAAACACCAATTATCTAAATATACGTGTAAGGTGGGTGTCTTAGTTATCTAGTGCTGCTATAACAGAAATACCACAAGTGGATGGCTTTAACAAACAGAAATTTATTTTCTCACAGTTTAGGAGGCTAGACATCTGAATTCTGAGCTCCAGCTCTAGGGGAAGGCTTTCTCTCTGTTGGCTCTGGAGGAAGGCCCTTGTCTCTTCAGCTTCTGCTTCCAGCTTCCTTGCCAGTTTCCATGTGGCTTGGCATCAGTCTTCCTCCATCTGTGTTCTGCTTGCTTGTTTAATCTCTTTTATATCTCAAAAGAGATTGACTCAAGGTATACCCTATACTAATCCTGCCTCATTAACATAACAAAGACATCGTATTCCCAAATGGGATTATAAGCACAAGCATAAACCAAAAAAAACAAACCCCTTGCCGTCAAGTCAATTCTGACTCCTAGCGACCCTACAGGATAGAGTAGAACTGCCCCATAGAGTTTCTGAGGCTGTAAATGTTTATGGAAGCAGACTGCCACATCTTTCTCCCGAAGAGTGGCTAGTGGGTTTTGAACCACCAACCTGTCCGTTAGCAGCCAAGCACTGAACTCATTTCGCCACCACAAGCTTAGAGGTTAGGATTGACAGAACATATTTTGGGGGACATAATGCAATCCATGACAGTGGGAATCGAAGGTCAGGAAAAAAATTATGTTCTCTAATTTGAGGACTCCATCTGGAAGATAAAAATTGCAAATGCCCAATGTCTGCAGCTATCAAGGGCAACTGTGAGCTCAGAGAGTTTTCTCTCTGTGTATCGACAATTCCCATCATAGGTGTGTCTCAGGCTGTAAAAATACAACTCATAGAAATAAGCAAATTTGATTCAAGTAAATAGTTATTTCATATGCTCAGATTATGTCTTCTCAGTTTGTACTCTGATACGCATATATCGCATTTTTAAGAAAAATCTAGACCTTACAAAAGAACCTCTAGGGTATTCCTGAGTTGTTCCCAGTCTCCTGGTCTCCCTGTTCAGGCCATTGCTGCTATAGTGTCTGTTAACTTGTTTGGTGCTCATCATGGCGGCCTGAACTCTTCCCTTGTGTTCTGGTGTTAACAGAGGCTCCTCAAACCCTGATCAAAGTTTTGCTTTTCATTGAATTAACGATGTGTCTCTTCCTTCAGCTAACAGATTTGCTTCCATTTTAAATTATTTCACCCTCCTTTTTGACAAGTCACTTTGCGCTGTTTCCCCCCACCAAACAAAAAAAAACCCACTGCCGTTGAGTTGATTCTGACTCATAGCGATCCTGTTGGAAGGACAGAGTAGAACTGCCCCATAGGGTTTCCAAGGCTGTAATCTTTACGGAAGCAGACTGCCACATCCTTCTCCTGCAAAGTGGCTGATGGATTCAAACTGCCGACCTTTCGCTTAGGAGCCCAGCGCTTTAACCTCTGTGCCACCAGGCCTCCTGTTTCCTCTCCACCAAACCAAAAAACCTGTTGCCGCGGAGTCGATTCTGACTCATAGCAACCCTATAGGACAGAGTAGAACCACCCCATAGGGTTTCCAAGGAGCAGATGGTGGATTTGAACTGCTGACCTTTTCATTAGCAGCCAAGCTCTTAACCACTGTGCCACCAAACCAAAACCAAACCCACTGCCATTGAGTCAATTCCGACTCAGTTTCCCTTGGTTTTGTGGTTCTTGTGGAAATGGCAGAAGCCCATGGGCGCAATAACTGACACGCTTTGTGTAGTTCAAAAAGCATAGTGTTTTTTGCACACGATTTTCTTTGTTCCTACATTTGTCTTCCAGAATGTGAAGGGCCTTATGAACTGTGTTCATCTAGAAATGTAGTTCTGGGCTTTAGCAGTTTAAGTTTGGAGAAGGAAAATACAACGCAGCAACTGTTGTAGTTAAGGGAGAAGGGTGGCTCCACAGGGCTTCCTGGTACCCTGAGGGTGCTGCCTGCTCCTTGACCTCAGTAGGCATCTTGTGGCCTGAGGGGCAAGTTAGGCCTGGTTCATCTCCTTTTCTGTCTACTGAGCAGTCCCTCTGAAAGTGTGGGCAGATTTTCCTATGGAGCCCTGGGGGGCTGGAGGTTGGCAAACCGGGCAGGGGGGTGAGGGGTGGGAACAGTTACCAAGGATCACCGAGTGAGCTTCTCAGAGGCCTCATTGCGGGTTTTCAGACTTGACTGTGGTCTCTGAGTCAGGCACTTCCAGTTAAGGGTCAAAGGCATCATTACTTTTTCCTTTAAGAAAGCAATTAATAAATAATTTACCAGTCAGATAATACCAGCACTTTGTGCTTCCCTGGCTATTTCCTCCATCTAAAGTTCTGCCATGGCATTACCTTATTACCCCTCGATTTCTCTCCTAACATAATTCCACAGGAAGACTGGCCTTCAGATGTAGCTCTACTCCTCCTCGGGCGTGCAGCTCACTCCGTGGCAATGGGGCCTTCACCTGTGGAGAATTTCAGCCCTTCCTTTCCTCCCACATTCACACACCTAGCCTTTTGCTACTGGTCAAGTCTGAACAAGAGGATCTGACTCTCTCCCTGGTCTGTTTGCCCCTCTGTGACTCTCTCGTTAGAGCAGTGATTATAAAGGAGCAAGGTGTCTTGATGAACCTGTTTCTGTGATCTTAGTTTCCCAGAGCCAATTCGGAAAGAAGGCCTTTATAGTAGGCAGAGTGGGTGGAGAGAGGCGACTTCCCTCTCCCAACTAGCGGGTCAGGCATTGTCTCTGCTGCATTGATGCTGAAAGTGAAATGAGAAGTATGGGTACACCATTTGGACATTTCCCCTTTGCTCCCATTTTAATGTTTCCTAAAGGAACTATTTCTCTGGTCTAAATAAAGTGGTAGTGTTAACTTACCAGAATTTAGAACCAACCCTCCTCGTGTGCTTATCCATGCCTTCCCTCCAGCCCCTGGCCCACATGTGATTTAAGACCTGGAGCTCCTTGTGGCGGAACCAGGGCCCTGATTGAAGGTACCAGTGACTCTTCTTGTGAAGAACTTGGTCCACAGCACATTCCATGCTACCAGCCCTGGAGCAAATCATGTTCTATCCTCAGACAGTCGAGTCTTCTTAAGGAGGCTGCAGGCTTGATGAAGGGCACTGCTTGTCCCTTTGTAAAGACATTGAAGTTTGCAAGTAGTGTGGTGTGGTGTGGAAGGACACATCTTCACTTTTTAGACTACACGGACTTGTCTCATGGAAGGAACTCTTAATACCACAAGGTTCAACCTCCCTCCTGCTGTGAGAATCCCCTTGAGAAGCAACTAGAGAACTGATGGCCCTGGCCATTTTATTGCCAGAAAAATAAGGCAAACAGGATTGCAGTGCACAGACATCCTTCATTTTTATGGTTAACCAAAGTCAAAATAAGCCCTGAACGTCTCCTGGTTTACTGCTTTGAGAATCAATTAAAGTTTTCCTATTTATTTAGGGGTAAAATTTCCCAGCAGGCATATACGTGGCTCTTAAAATGACACTCCTGTGAGGGGGTAAGTATGGAGAGTGTTTAATGAATCTCCTTTGAAGGGCAGATGAGCATCCCATCACGTGGACTGAGAGTTTGGTAGCCAATACAGATGAATGCCTATAAAGGAAAAGGCCAGGGTGGAAACCGAAGAGCTTGCTCCAGGAAGGTGGGGAAACACGTGACACTTGGCTCCACACGTGAGACCCCTAGCTTTTATTTAAAACTCTCAGGAGCAGAAGTCTTTCCTCCCCCTGTTGTATTCAGCCTTCTGGCAGTTTCTGGTTCAGTTACTTGGGGTATTTGGAACTCAAGACATAAAGATTCTTGTTATGGTAGTATTTCTACCTGCAGAGTTGTTACTGTCGTTGGGTGCTGTTTAGTCAATTCTGACTCATTGTGACTCCATGTGTTACAGAGTAGAACTGCCCCATAGGGTTTTCTTGGCTGTAATCTTTATGGAAGCAGATTGCCAGGTCTTCCTCCCTCGGAGCTGCTGGGTGAATTCGAACCGTCAACCTTTCGGTTAGAGTAGATGACATAACCATTGCTCCACCAAAACAAAGGGAAAAAAAAAAACCCACTGCAATTGAGTCGATTCCAACTCATAGCGACCCTATAGGACGGAGTAGAACTGCCTCAAAGGTTTCCACGGCTGTAAATCTTTACGGAAGCAGACTGCCACTTCTTTCTCCCGTGGAGTGGCTTGTGGGTTCAGACTGCCGACCTTTTGGTTAGCAGCTGAGCACTGTAACCACTGTACCACCAGGGCTCCTTTTTTATGGAGTAATGCTGCTGTATTTTCTTCTGGGCTTATTCAAAATCTCGTGGGTTTTTCTCTCATTCAGGAAACATATGAGATAGCTATGGGGCTCCCTGGACTACTTCCACCCTGCCATCCTCCTCCATTTCCTGTCCTCTTTTTACTCCAGTATAACTCAAATGCTTGTTTTGTGCTTACTCATGCCATGCCGATCCTGATCTAAATGGAATTTAGTACGGTTATTCCAACACAAATATAGATGGGGACAGAGTTTTGTTTTCTTGTTTGTTTCCTCAGCAGGAGTCACCAGGGTTGATCAACGTCTGGAGATGTGTAAAATGAATTATTTTGGTCCAAGATTGACAAGTGCTTGATGAACGATGCTCCCGGAGACCACAGTCTTGAGGTGAAAGCACATTCCCCCAGATGTGGTCCTCGGGACAGAGGAATGAGCAGATTTGTTCTGTTCTTTCATGATCCGTGCTTACTCTGCATCACTTTCACTTTCGAGCCTTCTAGTTCCAAAGTCAGAAATGGGGATGAAAATAACTTCATAGGTAAAAGTGAAAACTTTATAAACAAACTAGGGATTCATCTTCCCTGGCTCCAGGAATGTTATCAGTAGCTGCTTTGTGAGGACGTCATTGGGTTTGAGTCTGTCTGCCTTGGAAACTATCATTTTAGCAGTGGGTTGTATATGGAGAAAAGTAGGGACCACATTGCCATTGTAAACCCCCTCAACAAATTTGGGGCCTGAGAGGAGAAGAAAAGAAACTTTATTCTGCCCCTTCTCGTCCCATAAATGTACTGATGTTTGACCTGCCCTTTTTCATCTTCCTTTTATGCAGGTCTGTATAGATCTGATGATGGCCTAGGCCTCTTCCTATTAGTTGGGCTGTTCTCATCAGTGGTATGCAGCCTTTTCTTTTTTGGCTCCCAGTAGCATTGCTTCCAAGGGCACTGAAGAATAACACAACACTAACAGTTAAGTTCAGGCTTATTTCCCCTAACCTACTTGCCCAGCACCACGCAGGCTACACGAACTAAGGGGAAGAATAGAGTGGCCACAGCCTCTCCAGAGAGTGAGAGAAATTGTTAAGATGGGGCAGCTATTCCGTAGTGGCAATACTAGAAATTCCATACTAGAAATGGCCACCATCATAGGGATTGAAGGGGGATTGGAGCCCTGCTGGACAGTAGGCGTCCTAAGCCTTCACGTGACCACTTGGGCAGAAAGAAGTAGCAAATCGCATCTCATTGCTTTGTTACTTAGGAGAGAAGTGCTTGGATTGAATTCAGTAACTTGATCACAGGTGAAACTAAGAGGTTAGACAGATAGCAGCGGTAGGTAGTAATACTTACACTTGCTTTGGGTGCAGCTTCAGATCGTGGGCCCAGCAGCGTTGTTCCTTGTTCCTGGTCCCGTTCTTTTTCTTTTTTAAATAAATTGGGCCTCATCACCTAAGAAATGCACTGGAGTTTCTGCGTGCCTTTGTTGAAAGTTCTGTTTCTTAGCTGCCACCAAATACTCTCCACCCAAGGGTCTGCTACCTGCTAGGCTTTTCATATTTGAATATAAATGACTAGATGTGGGCCTTTGGGAGCAGTGAAGGAAGCCCTCACATGTCCCACGCTTGCCTGCTGTAGGAAGGGCCTTAGGAACTGCCTGCTTTTGAAACTGTTTTCATGTTAGGTAGTAGGGCTCATTATAGACACTTAGCAGTTGCCCTCCCCCCTTGCAGGCTTCGCACCAAACATCTGCGGAATTTAAAAAAGAACAGCATAATAAATCAAGAGTAAGCATAATAAATCTCTGATATTGTGGAGTATCAGAAAAAACTATAGTCTTTTTATTTTTATTTGTGGTAAAATGGCTTAGATTGCCTGTTGTTGTTAGGTGCCGTCAAGTTGGTTCTGACTCATAGCGATCCGATGTACAACAGAACAAAACACTGCCTGGTCCTGTGCCATCCTCACAGTTGTTGCTATGTTTGAGCCTGTTGTTGCAGCCACTGTGTCAATCCGTCTCTTTGAGAGTCTTCCTCTTTTTCGCTGACCTTTTATGTTACCAAGCATGGTATCCTTCTCCAGGGACTGGTCCCTCCTGATAACATGTCCAAAGTACGTAAGATGAAGTCTTGCCACCCTCCCTTCTAAGGAGCATTCTGGCTGTATTTCTTTGAAGACAGATTTGTTTGTTCTTCTAGCAGTCCATGATATATTCAATATTCTTCACCAACACGATAATTCAAAGACATCGATTCTTCTTCAGTCTTCCTTATTCATTGTCCAGCTTTCACATGCATATGAAGTGATTGAAAATACCATGGCTTGGGTCAGATGCACCTTTGTCCTCAAAGCAACATCTTTGCTTGTTAACACTTTACAGAGGTCTTTTGCAGTAGATTTGCCCATGGGTGGTGCGTTGTTTGATTTCTTGACTGCTGCTTCCATGGGTGTTAATTATGGATCCAAATAAAATGAAATCCTTGACAACTTCAGTATTTTCTCCATTTATCATGATGTTGCTTATTGGTCCAGTTGTGAAGACTTTTTGTTTCTTTATGTTGAGGTGTAATGCATACCGAAGGCTGTAGTCTTTGATCTTCATCAATAACTGCTTCAAGTTCTCTTCACTTTTAGCAAGCAAGTTTGTGTTGTCTGCGTATCGCATGTTGTTAATGTTTACCTGTGCTTTATTGGCTATGCAAAGGCATTCGACTGTGTGGATCATACAAATTATGGATGACCTTGCAAAGAATGGGAATTCCAGAACACTTAATTGTGCTCATGTGGAACCTGTACATAGACCAAGAGGCAGTCATTCGAACAGAACAAGGGAATACTGCGTGGTTTAAAATCAGGAAAGGTGTGCATCAGGGTTGCACACCATACTTAGATTGCCTGGGAACTAGTTTTTCTGCCATCAGAAGATTCTACCCAGTGTCTTGAAGTTTATTCTTATGTCTTATTTTATCCTTTCATTTCTAGATGTAAGCAGAGAAGTGTTTGGAGCCAAAAGTCTGAGGTCTATATCCTACCTGTAATGGTTGGAAATTGCATGAATTAATTTAAAAGTGGACTAAAGTCTTGATGGATTTGACCCCTCCCCTCTCTCTTTCAGGCTAGCTTTGCTTCATTTGACCCTTGGAAGTCATGTTCTTCATGTTTCTTCATTTTTCCCTTCACTTTGCATTTACAGAGTCTAGGAGGTTAGACAGAAAGTTTAATAGGGTTAGATGATGACTAGGCAGCCTGGTTTGAATGTTTGTTACAGTCCAGGATATAGGGAGCCCCTCTCAATTGTGGAAAAACCAGAAGCACTTGGAATTGCCATTGCTAAACCCAGATGATATGGTGATTTACCAAGTTAGCATAGCCGCACCTTGCCTGTGGCAGGAGTGGGGAAATACATCGTAGCTGTTCGTCTGCACCAGGACTATGAAATCCACCCTAGCACACCAGACTAAAGAGGAAATCTTGAATTTGAAGGAGATTATAGAAGTCAAGAAACCCGGATTTTATTAGGGAGTTGCAGCCAAAGTCACAAGACAATCTGTGTATAAATTTTTGAATGAGAAACTAATTTGTGCTGTAAACTTTCACCTAAAGCACAGTTAAAAAAAAAAAAAAGAAACCTGAATTTTAGTCTCGTCTGCACCCTTGATTTTTTTTTTTTTTTTGCTGGGGGACAACTCTGAGGTCTTTTCTTCATTTCTCCTCTATACTATGAAGGTACTAAAGTTTTCTTAGCTGCGTGAGGAGATGGCTAAGAAAATGAGGAAAGTAGGTCTCAATAAAGCTGCCCCATGGTGACTTTCTTTAGGGGATACTGATGAATTTAGACTCTGCAATGAAGTTCTGTTAGTCTTGCTGTCAGGTTTTTGATGGCTTAGCTAGAAGTCACCACAGGAAGAGAATATAAAAATGTAGTACCTCACAACCAATCCCTACCCCCCAGTACGACTTTCCGTCTGCCAGGTTTTCTAACAGAATTAATCATATTGCCACGAGCTTGGTTTAAAGTGTTAATTGGAGGAATCGGCTGCTTTGTAGCCACCTCTGACCTGGCAGAGGCCTTTTAATGAAAACTGGCCTGAGTGTAGTAGTGCTGTGAAAGGTTCCCTCTCCCAAGAACATGCCTGACTGTCGAGGCAGTGAAGCCGCTGGTTTATATTGTGTTTCACGCAGATTAATCTGTGAGAGACTTAAAATTAGGTTATACTTTTGACTTTTGAGGAAGTATCAGTGATTTCGCTGTTACACGGCTCAGAACCGTCTAAGCAAATGGCTGTTCAGTAACTTCAAAAGATTGAGACAGTTTTAAAAACTTGCTTTGACAGACCCGTTACATCCCATTTATAATAACATGCTGAGAACCTTATTTGTTTAAGAACGTTCTCAGAAGAAAGGCAATGCCTGGTATTTGTTCAGAGGCACAGTTAAGCTCAACCTGGCAGAGGCTGATACCCCAAGTCTCTTCAGGAAATGCATTTCTTAGTCACTTGGGAAATAAGTCTCCCTCCACAGAACCTCTGAAGGCATATCTGAAGGCGACTGGAGAAGTTTCCACCTGCAGTGGCTCAAGGTGAACCCTTTGACCTTTGGATAAAGTTGAGAACTGCCGAAGCAAGATGAGTTGAGCTATTTATCAGAAAGGGCTAAAAGAGCTAACTTAAAGAGAGTGGAACATGGAGCCTGTCTTTACCATTTCAGAGCAGCTCGGGCCACATGCGCCTGAGTCGCATTATCGTCTGCCCTTATGGCAGCAGGTGTGTACGGGGTCATCCGGGAGCCGGGATGCTCGCATCCCCGTCTCGTCTTGGCACATGTGGCAGTATAAATGTTACCGCTGTCCTCCTTCTCAGGGTGCTGGAGGCTTGATGTGGAGGGCCGGGGGATGGAGGAGACAGGAGATGCAGCACAGTGGTCCAAGGAGAGGTGTCAAGAGGGTATACATAGTGCAGAAGAGGCACAAGGAAGACTTCTGAGATCTAACAGGCTGCTTGTGAGTTGCACGTACACCCTTACCTTTCCTAATTCAGACCTCCTTTTGAACCAAGTGTCAGTTCTGAAAATATTTTGGAACATTTACCAGGTGTGAGAACTGGGGCCTCTCAGTTCCTTTTATTCCTGGGAGTAGTGCTACCTTTCTTCAGGCAGAAGAACCCCAGGTCCTCTTAGCATATCCCCTTGAGGGGACCTTCCATAGGAGAGAAACACCACAATGCTCCCTAAATTTGCATCCTTAAACCTTAGAATTAGAAGGAATCTTAGAGGCATAATCCGGTCTCCTCACTTTGCAGGTGAGAAATGGAGACTCAGAAATGCTAATATTTGTCCAGGGTTATAAAAGTGGTTAAGAGACAGAACCTAGATGAGAATTTATATGTTTTCCGCTCCCTGCTTAGTGCCTTTTCTACCATACTCGCAGCAAGCTAGACGCTTAGAGCCAGATTCTGTGAAAATGTTGATCTGTCCTCTACCCCTGAGATGCTTCTTCTAGGAGGTCTGGGAAGCTGCCTGCGGCCTGATTTAGGCGGGTGTGCTCGTTCCTACAGACTGGAGCAGGTGCAGACAACCAAACTCCACCTTGTGGTACTTTTGTCTTATGTCCCTTTACCTTTGACATTCCCTCCACCCCCATCTGCTATGGCATCATGCCACCGTGTCCGTCATTTGCCTTGGATATGTGTGTGTGTTATGTACCTTTGAAGAAAGATAGGATGGCATGTTTTAAATTTTAGCCCAAGGAGCTTCTTCTATTCTTAAAAGTGTTTGAGTTATAGATGAATGGAGATAATACACTGGTGGTTTGAGAGCTGAATGGTGAAGAGTTTGTGAAGTCACTTGTGAACTCTGAAGTTCTGCAGTCAGAACAGGTAGATACTTGTGATCACCTGTAAACATCCCCTCTACCAGTTGGCTCAGTTGATTAGAGAAGGGCCCGCTCCCATCAGAATCAGAATGAACAGGGGGAGATCTCCAGTCACTGCCTTTGTCCTCCAGTCAATAAAAGAGTAAGAGAAAGTGGTCTCCTTTGGAGCTAGCCATGACCATGCTGTGTGATGGGTATCTACCTCCCACATGCTGGGCGGGACTAGATTGGAGGTGGTCTCCTAGTTTGGAATTTTTGTTAAAATACAGAGGTCAATTCCTTGTTGTTCTATACATTTCTAGATCACCCAAAGGAATAAAGGAATATTTTTTCCTAGAAATTTCTCCCTACCTTGAGTCTCCTATTAGTAGCCAGTCTCCAAGATAAGGGCCTGATTTTATACCAAAACACTGTTTGGTGCTCTATCCTTGATTGAAAAGGAAAAAAGTCTGAGTTTTGGTTTGTCTGTTTATCCCTCCCTTCCCCGAGTCTTGTCCTGGGATTTCTTTCCATCTTGTCAGGCTTCCAGCTGTCTGACCTTCACCTCCCAGTGCCTCAGTTTTCTTATCTGTAAAGTAGGAAGAATAATGGTGCCAAGCACGGAGGATCTAGGATTAAATGCAATAATGCACACAGAGTGCCCAGATCTGTGCCTGACACATAGGAGTTGCTCCAGAAAGGTGGGCTGCTGCCTTCCTTTTCCTTCCTACTACTCCGCCCCCTCTCATTATCCTCCTGGATACACAGAAGGATACACAGAAAAGCTAAATGAGCAGCAGCAGACTCGGAGCTGCTGTGGAGAGAAAAATGAGACTTTATCTAGCTGCTCTTGGCTGTTCTTGCAATGCTTGGCACCTGGTATGTCTTGCATTGTGAGAGCCGAAGGAGCTTCTTCAGAAAGACTGCCTGTCTGGCCTGCCCCTCAGTGGGCCCTGCCCACTGTGAATGGGACAGTGCTGGCTGGAGCATGTGTGTGACCAGCCTGGTCATGAGGGAATAGAGTCCAGTTCATTTTAGCTGATGAAATGCTGCTCTTTGCAGGGCGCGTGGAAGTATTTCTCACCTTATCTCAGGTGGGATGAGATATGGCCCTTGCTTAGTGGCTCTTGTACCTTCAAATAAGGAAAAAGGGAATGTGCCTTCATAGAGTGAGAAATGATACCAATCCAGTTGCCTTAGTAATTATCGTATTACGTGTGCTAATTGCAGGCAACAGAGCTGAAAACGGAGAAGGGGAAAGCAAAAATGATATAAAAGCCTTGGGGAGGCTTTTTACCGCTAATTCCAGTACCATCTGCCAACTCAGAGGTGCGGTGCTGCTCCTGTGGCCATGGTGCCTGTGGCTGTGGCTCCCGCACTGAGGCAGACTGTTGCTGGGCTGAGTGCGTTCAGCAGCTCCCTGCGTAGCTATGGCCCTAGAGTACTGCCACCCACCACAAACTTTTCCTGGTTTTTGGTTTTTAATTTTTTTTGTCCTGGTCAGTGCCACATGTCTAGGCCTAGACTACTGGTTATCTTTTCTTGGCAGCAATCCCAACCACTATGACTTTTAGCTGAGACCCAGGGATAATTATAATGGAGGGAGAGATATTTAATTTAAAAAATCTTTTTTAATTTTTGTAATTATGAAAGTAATTTGAGTTCATTTTCACAAGATCAAATAATGCAGAATTGTTTAAACTAAAAAGTGATTATCCTTTCTTCCACATCGAGCCTCATTCCCCATGGGTAACCAGTAGCCATTGTGAAACATGGATGTATCTGTTCAGACGCGTGTCTGCGCAAATGCTTATGCCAGCACGTATGGGCTTCTTTGTTTTCTAAGATGTCATACTCCACAAATTGTTTTGCAACTAGGCCTTTTTTTTTTCCCCCCCCCAAAATAACGCAATTTGCAGACAAGTTAGTATACAGAGTTTAACTTTTTTTTTTTTTTGGCTGCCTAATAGTCTGTTATACGGACAGTCGACAAATTACTAGCCAGACCTCTGTTAATGTTGAAAAGAAGAGGATTGTTTGAAAGTCTGTATAAGGAACCATTAGACACCTAGCCTCCCTGGAGAGATGACTTTTGAGTTCAGTTTTGAGATTTGAGAAGTTCACCTGTCATGATGAAAGGAGCAGTAATTTGGGGCTGGAGAGCTGGGGGTGTAAGCCATGTGGAAGAGCATGGATTACTTGGCGAACAGAAGTGAGCTCTGCATGTCAGGCTCAACTGTGGGAAGGGGCAGTCTGTGAGCCTGGAGGGCAAAACAAAGTCTGTTGTTACCTGCTGTCAGGTCAGCCCCCGACTCATGGTGACCCCATAGTGGGTTGCTGATCAGACCATTGTGATCCCATAGAGTTCTCAGTGACTGATTTTTGGAAATAGATAGCCAGACCTTTCTTCCTAGTCTGTCTTAGTTTGGAAGCTCCACTGAAATCTGTTCAGCATCACAGGAACACGCAAGCCTCCACTGACAGATGCATGGTGGCTGAGCATGAGGTGCATTGGCTGGTAATCAAACCGGAGTCTCTGGCGGGGAAGGCAAGAATGCTATCACGGAACCACTATGCCCCTCTAGCAGCTGCAGTAACAGTTAATAAAAAGTATCTTAAGTAAGCAGTTTTACTTTGTGGAATTTACCCACAGGATATAACTGGACAAGTACACAAAGATGAGCGTGTAAAGACGCTCGTTGCAGTGCTGTTTCTAATACTAAACTCCTAAGTATCTATCTGTGGGAAATTAGCTAAATAAATTATATCACCATATAATAAATACTATATAACTGTTGCTTGAAAAAGATGAAGGAGCGTAACAAAGTTTATTAAGAAAATGTTCCGCATCCCACTTTGGCGAATGGCGTCTGGGGTCTTAAAAGCTTTCAAGCAGCCATCTGAGATGCATCAATTGGTCCCAAACCACCTAGAGCAAAGGAGGATGAAGAACACCAAAGACACAAGGAAAATATTAGCCCAAGAGACAAAAAAAAAAGGGCCATATAAACCACATAAACTCCATCAGGCTGAGACTAGAACTAGATGGTGCCCGGCTGCCACCAATGACCACCCTGTTAGGGAACACAACAGAGAATCCCTGACGGAGCAGGAGAAAAGTGTTGTGCAGAACTCAAATTCACGTAAAAAGACCAGACTTAATGGTCTGACTGAGACTAGAGGAATCCCAGAAGACATGGCCCCCGGACTGTCTGTTAACCCAGAACTAAAACCATTCCCGAAGCCAACTCTTCAGACAAAGATTAGACTGGACGATAAAACATAAAATAATACTCGTGAAGAGTGTGCTTCTTAGTTCAAGTAGCTACACGAGACTAAATGGGCAGCTCCTGTCTGGAGGCAGGATGAGAAGGCAGAAACGGACAGGAGCTAGCTGAACGGACACGGGAAACCCGGGGTGGAAAAGGGGAGTGTGCTGCCACATTATAGGGATTGCAACTAGGGCCACATAACAATATGTGTATAAATTTTTGTATGAGAAACTAACTTGAGCTGTAAACCTTCACCTAAAGCACAATAAAAATAAAAAAATTAGAAAAAGATGGAGGATATTATATTTTTCTATGGAAAGAAAATATATTTCAAAATGAAAAAGTAAATTTCAAAATCATATAGATGGTGTGATCTTATTTATATGTTGGAAAGAAAGTCTTAATATATAAATATTTTAGTCCAGAAATATATCTTCAAGATAAAAACTTGTTCTGCGTTGTTTGAGGATGAAGGTGTCAAATAAAACAGGCCTCCATGTTTAGAGCTGAGTGCCTGTGTGCATTTCCGGAGAGGGCAGAGCACCAGGAAAGCCGTTTGCTAGGAAAGGACGGCAGTTAGAATTGGTGAACATTTTGTAATATGCTTAAGTGGTCCTAGGAATCCCCAGGTGGTACAAAATGGTTATTATGCTCAGCTGCTACAAAGGTTAGAGGTTCAAGTCCATCCAGAGGCACCCTAAAGGCCTGGTGATTTGCTTCCTAAAAACCAGCCATTAAAAACTCTATGGAGCACAATTCTACTCTGACACACATGGGGTCGCCGTAAGTAGAAACTGACTCAAAGGAAACCCGTTCGTTACTGGTTAAGTCTTGTAAAAGCCATCTCCAGTGATGGGAATGAGACTTCCTTGCCAGCCAGGGCATGTTCTGGGTCTGTGTGGCTTGCAGGCAGTGGGGCAGCTGTGCTGTATGAAGAATCCGTTTCTCAGGAGGCCAAATTGGGTTCTAATCCATGCCCCTGTTCCTTTATTACAGATTGTCTAGTTGATTGGTTTTGCCTATTAAAGCCAAACTCGCATATTTATCAGACCAAAAAATGACAGACCCATTGATCCATGCTGTAGTGTGACCATTGGATGTGTGTAAAGGCCTCTGCCACCAACTGTGGCGGTGAGCAAGGCTGGGACTGGCTCTGGGTCTGAGGTCTTGTTAAGCGGCACCCTCATCACGTCTGCAGCCACTTAGCCTTCCTCCTTCCAAGGCATCAAGTGTAATAGCCCTGATCCAAGCTTCAAATTTGGCCCTGCTGGTCAAGGCTGGAGAACACTCTTCCCTTTTCACCCTGTATTTCCTTACCTGTCTGAGCCTTTTTCTTCTTTTGTGAAACAGGCCTCAAGCTACCTCACCAAGTTATTTTGAGTAAGGGTCCCACCTCTCCTCCCTGGCTTCATTCAGCATATGAATAGAATCAAGCTGATGCCTAAGGAGCTATGGAACGTTGGAAGAATGGTTCTTACTGATGTTCTTTAGCCAAAGGTGTGAACAGTGTTAACTGGCATATAATTTTAAAGATCTGGATTAAATTTAGCCTAAATCATGCCATGGGGTAGTCTTTTCATAGCACTACCTCCCTTCCAACAAAAAAGAAAGAAGGGAAAAAAGGGTTAGAAGAGTTGCTTTGCAGATAGATATCTGCAGTTTGGGAACTTCATTTTTTTTTTTTTTTTTGCTGTGGCCACAGAGCTATTTACTGTAAATATTATTCTTAGCTGTCCCTTTTTACTTCCTGTATCTGCTATCTTTGCAAATGTGTTTAAGTGTGGTCCTTAAAATGTTACTTGCCCTGAGGGATGGGACTTGGGTCTTTCCACATTCACCTGGCCTTTGTTACCGTCTCTAGTCTCATCCACATCTCCAGTCCAGATATTTCTTCTGGGCCTTGGCCCCTACCTTACACCAGGTATCTCCACTTACATGTCTGAATCATCTTTGTTGTCCCTGCCCATCTCCCTTCTAGGATCCATATCTCCATGAAAACCAATAGTTGTCCAAGCCAGAAACTTGAGTATCATTTTGACTCCTGCACCCATTCCTCTGACTTCTAATCCACGTAATTCTCTGTCACAGCTAGATACAAAATAAAAGGAGATGCCAGAAAACTCAGTAATCAAGATAAATAATTGGAGGACAGGTCAACCATGTGTCCCTCCCAGAGGCAGAGTCCACGAGATGGCCCATTAGGCAACCAGCCTGGGAGCCTCAGTAGTGCAGGGGCCTTAATGTTTACCAAAGGCTAGCAGAGAGCTGGGTCCACCAGGGTGTCCTGGCCCCAGCCTACTTCTCTCCATTCACACCCCCTTTGGCCTGAATGACTACAGCAAGCCTCTCCTGCTCTGCCAACTTTCAGACCACCCCTTCCCCATCCTGTGTTTTGGCCACAGTGGTATTTCTAAAATGTAAATCCATCTCAGATGTGTTCGGTAGCTTTGCAGTATTTCTAGAATGATGCCCTCAAATCCTCAATGTACCTGACAAGGCCCTATCAGATCTTACAGACCCTCTCCAGCCTCCACATTTTTTTTGACTCTCTCAACCTTAAAAAAAAAAAACCTCTTTATTGCAGTTTAACGTACATACAGAATGCCACTTATATGACATCATAAGTGGACAGCTTGATGAATTTTCAAAAACTGAACACCTTCATGTAACCAGCATCCTAGGAGACACCCTCATGTCCCTTTCCAGCCACCGCTGCTCCCCAATGGTAACTGCTATCCTGACATGTGTCAGAAGAGATTTGTCTTGCCTATTTTTGTACTTTAAGGAAATGGAATCATAGAGTCTGTACTCTTACATCTGCTTCCTTCACTCAGCATTCTATTTCTGAGAGTCATCCTCACTGGTGTGTGTAGTTGTAGATCTTTCATTTGCCTTACTGAAATAGTTTCCCACTATGTGAATATACTACATATTATTTATCCACATGCTTTTCTGCTAGTTCTGCTTAACAAATTACCCTAAAACTTAGAGACATAAGACAACCGTTTATTACGCTCGTGGGTTCTGTGGGTCAGGAATTCACCTAGGGCACAGCAGGGACGGCTTATCTCTGCTCCATGATGTCTGGAGCCTCAGCTGGAAAGTTCAAAGGCTGGGGACTGGTGTCATTTAAAGGTCTGTGCACTCCCATGTCTGACTGTTAGTACTGGTTGTCGGCACACACATCCACTGGAGCTTTCTTGGGGAGATACACTCAGAAGTGGGATTTCTGGGTTATAGATCAGTAAACTTTCTAGGGTCATCTCTTCTGAGGGCTCAAATGAGGTGATTCCATCCCGTTTCTTTCCCCATTCTTTCTGAAGTGTTAGGAAGGTAGGTAGCTTAGAATGCCCTTGCTTGTAGGCCTGGCTCTGGAATCTTTCAGTGATAATGTCCTGAGAGCAGAGCTAAAGGTTGAGATATTATTCTCTTGAGGATAAGTTTGTGGTTTGAGTTCCTTCACTTTGAATTGTTCAAACTCATGCTGCTCCTTCTACAATCCATGTGTAAAAAAAACACTGACTGCTGAGGTCTGCTCTGGTGACCTATTGTTAATTCATATTTCTAGACTTTCTGTGTGGAGGCAATGTGGTACAGTGGAAGGAGGTGATATAACAAGTCAGGCTGGCATAAGCTCACGTTTGGCTTCTCCACATGCCAGCCCCCTCCATGAGCTGGAGACCACGCCACCGGCCCCAGGATGGGTGCAGAGGGCATACGTATAAATGCATAGCACACAGCATGATTGGTGGCCATTCCACCCCCCCTTCTCTTGGCTTCCTGTCTAGGAGACTTGAAAGCCCACAGCTAAAGTGTGAGAGAAAAGAGCACAATACTTTATAAGTTAACATTTAAAGGATGTTGAGCTGTATTAAAATCGTTGGCCTCACATCCTGAAATATTTGTAGATGGATGGTCTTATATCGTGTCTGGAATTTGCTTCAAAATAATCCAGGATCGGTGGAAATGGGTGGGGGTAAAAATTAGATGACCATATAATTCATCCTCCAATCCCAGGCACATTTGAGACTAAAAGAGGGAGCTGTTAGTTGTACCAGAACAACAGGCTTAAACTAGGATTGTCCTGGCAAACCAAGACATGGACACTCCAGGTATAAATGAGACAAAATTGGCCCTGAGTTGATACTTGTTGAAACTGGGTAATGAGTGCCTGGGAGCTCACTGTGTTCTCTCTATTCTTTTTGTATGTCTGGAAAACGTCCGTAGTAAAAAGGTTTTTTAAGGGTAATATATCTATCAGACTGCCAAGGCATTCAAATGTCTTCACTGTTCAGGAGATGGCTGTTGGGTCCCTTGCCTGCCTACGGTAGGAAGCTCAGCTCGCCAGGTGCTGTTCTTCTGGTCTCTGGGTTGCAGAAGAGAGAGGCCTCCCTGCTTTTGTTGGTAGGAAGGATGAGAAACTGGAGGGTGTTTTAGCTCAACGTGACTTGGGTTAGCATGGGGAGCATGCTAAACCTTTTTCCTGCCCCCAGTTCTTTCAAGGGCCACCCAGGTAGCAACTGAAGCAGAGCCCTTAAAGCACACTACACAGCACAGTGCTGGTGGCAGTAGAGCCTGCAGTCTGTGCACATGCACATGTGATATTATCCGCACCACTTATCGGAACCACAGGCTGGGCAGGAAGCAGCATGACCGCAGTAGGGTTTTTTTTTCTTTAAAAAAAATTTTTTTTATTGTACTTTAGATGAAGGTTTACAGAACAATAGTTTCTCATTAAACAGTCAGTACACATATATTGTGTTATGGCATTGGTTAACAACCCCACGACATGTCGACACTCTCCCTTCTCGACCTTGGAGGACCTTTTTTCTGGTGAAAATATACATAGCCAAAGTTACGCCATTTCAAAAGTTTCTACATGTACAATTCAGTGACATCGATTACATTCTTACAGTAGTGCTGCTATTCTCACTGTCCTTTTCCAAATTATTCCATCACCATTATCTTCAACTCACTGCCCCCAGGCTTCCCATCAAACCTTCTGAGTTGCTGTTGTCAATTTGATCTCACATAGATAATTCTTTTTTTTTGTACCTTAGATGAAGGTTTACAGAATAAATAGTTTCTCATTAAACAGTTAGTATACATATTGCCCTATGACAATGGTTAACAACACCACGACATGTCAGCACTGTCCCTTCCCAACCTTGGGTTTCCTGTCACCAGCTTTCCTGTCCCCTCCTTCCTTCTAGTCCTTTTCCCTGGACTGCTGTGCCTCATTAGTCCCGTTTTGTTTTATGAGGCTGTCCAATCCCCGACTGAACAGTGAACTTTGGGAGTGACTTCACCACTGAGCTAAAAGGGTGTCCGGGCGCCATACTCTTGGGGTTTCTCCAGTCTGTTGGGCCAGTAAATCTGGTCCTTTTTTGTGAGTTAGAATTTTTTCTACATCCTTTTCCAGCTCTGTCCAGGACCCTCTGTTGTGATCCCGGTCAGAGCAGTCACTGGTGGTGTACTGGACTCAGTCTGGTGGAGGCCATGGTAGCTGTGGTCCGTTAGTCCTATGGACTAATCTTTTCCTTGTATCCTGTTCTCTTCATTCTGCCTTGCCCCCGAGGGGGTGAGACCAGTGGAGTATCTTAGATGGCTGCTCACAGGCTTTTAAGACCCCAGACACTGCTCACCAAGGTAGAATGTAGAACATTATCTTTATAAACTGTGTTATTCCAGTAGAGCTAGATGTTTCCCAAGACCATGGTCCCCACAGCCCTCCACCCAGCAATTCAGTCCTTGGGGAGTTTGGAAGTGTCTATGGAGCTTCCATGATCTTTCCTTGTACCAGTTGTCCTGGCTTCCCCAGTATTGTGTAATGTCTGACCCTTCACCAAATTTACTGCTTATCTATTGTCTATTTGATTCACCCCCCCGACCCCTTCCATCCCTCGTAACCAACAAAGATTGTTTCTTTTTGTGTGTAAACTTTTACATGAGTTTTTACAGTAGAGGTCTTATACAATATTTGTCCTTTTGTGATTGACTTATCTCACTTAGCATAATGTCCTCCAGTTTCATCCATGTTATAAGATGCTTCACAGGTTCATCTTTGTTCTTTATCTTTGTATAATACTCCATTGTGTGTATGTACCATAGTTCGTTTATCCATTCATCTGTTGACGGGCATCTAAGTTGTTTCCATCTTTTTGCTGTTGTAAACAGTGCTGCAATGAATATGGGTGTGCATATGTCTATTCCTGTGATGGCTCTTATTTCTCTAGGATATATTCCTAGGAGTGGGATTGCATTTTGTAATGTTTTTTTTTTATGGTGCTGATGTTTTCTTTGTTCCTCTTACTTTCCTGTGCTGAGTTCCTTTTGTTTGTAGATTTTTTTTCATTTCTTTTGTTTTTGTAGGTTTTGTTTTTACTGAGACTTTATGTTTTTCTTCTTTATTTTGATGAGTAGGTTTGTTAACTTTCTTTGTGGTTACCTTGAAATTTACCCTTATCTTCCTAGATTTGAACCAATCTCTTATTACTTGGTATCACCTTGCCTTCCTCTTCATTAAAAGGTTCTATACCTACACCGTTTGTTCCCTCTTTTATTGTTTTGATGCTGTTGGCATTTACAGATTAACCTTCCTGGTTCCCTGTTGTAATTCTTTTGGTTTTGCATAGTCCTTAAGAGTTCATTTCCTAGGTTGGTATATGGCTAGTACAGTCTTGTGTCCTATATTCAGCCTGTGATGTGATGTTGTTTGTTCTCAGATCGAAGGACTCCCTGTAATAGGTCTTGTAAGTTTGGTTTGGTTTTTACATAGTCCCTTAATTTCTGTTTTTCTGGAAATGACCTAATTTCACCATCATATTTGAATGAAAGTTTTGCAGGATATATTATTCTTGGCTGACAATTTTTTTCTTTCAAGGTTTTGTATATGTCATCCCATTGCCTTCTTGCCTGAATGGTTTCTGCTGAATAATCCGAGCTTAGTCTTATTGTTTCTCCTCTGTATGTGACTTCTTGTGTTTCTTGAGCTGCTCTCAGGATTCTTTGTTTGTCTTTGGGTTTTAGTGAGTGTGATTATGATATGCCTTGGTAATTTTCTTTTGAGGTCTATCCTATATGGGGTTCATTGAGTTTCTTGGATGGTCAGCTTTTCATCTTTCATGATATTGGGGAAGTTTTCTATCAGCAATTCTTCAATGATCCTCTCTGTGTTTTCTGTTTTCTCCCCCTGTTCTGGGACTGTGATCACGCGTAGATTTTTGCTTTTATTGTATCCCACATAATTCTCAGGGATTCTTCATTTTTCTTCATTCTTTTTTCTGATTTTTCAAACAGAGTTGTAGCCAGGTGTTTGTCTTCAGTTTCGCTGATCTTCCATCATTTCAAAGCTGTTCCTCAGCCCTTCTATGACACTGTCCATTTCTGAAATCTTGTTGTTTGTCTTTCTAATTGTTTGTTTTTGTATGATTTCTAGTTGTGAATTTATTTTAGTGTTTTGTTCCTGTATTTTCTTGAATTCTTCCATTTTTTGTCTGTATTTTCCATGAATTTGTCTTTTTTTTCCTCATTTTTGTCTGCTTTTGCTTCCACTCTTGGATAATTCTGAATATTAGAGATTTGAATTCCCTATCAGTTAGGTCTAGTGCCTTTTCTTCTACTGGAAAGTCATCTGGTGTTTTATTTTGGATGCCTACTGGAACCATCCTGTCCTGTTTTTGTAAATGTTTTGATATTGTCTGCTGTCTTCGGGGCATTCAGTGGTTATTTTCCTCATTTACTGATTGTAGATTTGTTTGTTTCCTCCTGCTTTTTTTTTGTTTTTTTGTTTTATTTGGTTATGTCTGAACAGGCAGGCTGTGCGTTCTTTGTTGTTGGCTCAACTTTGGGCATGATACTGTTTACCTCCTTCTCCAATGGGCAGGGTCAGTCACTCAGGTGTCGTATAGCAGGTCAGGTCCAGCTGAAGGGGAGTTGCTGGGATGGGTTGTTTGTGGCACGTACCAGGGCTGACAGTGCGAACTGGAATCAGTGCAGGGCAGGTTCCAGTAGGCTGTGCCTATGCTGCCTGGGAGTGTGATGTTTGGCGCCCGGTGCAGGTAGGCAGGAAGGAGGGGGTAGATTGTAATGTGTGGAGCTAAGATGGTATAGGAAAGATGAGAGAGACGAGAGAGGAACAGGAGCCAAAAACATATACACAAACAAAAAAAGAGTGCTAAGGGAGCTGGATGTTGGAGTGGAGAGATGAGAGACTGAGAAATGGGCAAAAATAAAAATGAAAAAAAAAGAAAAAAGGTAAAAGAAAAAAATGAATAAATTGAGAAACTGGAAATGAAGAAAGACAAAAAGCGAATAAGAGAGCGAAGAAAACAAAAAGAAAAAGAAGAAAGAAATGCCCCCAGGGATGTCCCTGTTCATCTGCTCTGAGTAAGGGACTAGCTTCCAAGCTGTGCGGTACTGCCCGGCTAGAAGGGGCTCCCAAGCCGAGAAGAGAAAAAGAAAACAAACAAACAAATCAGAGCAAACAAACAAAAAAGCCCCGGGTCCCACCAGTGTGGCGGCACAGGCCAGGAAGCAGTTTCACAGTCGAGTGGTGTTTCGAAGCCTTTCAGGAAGAAGCAAAGATGGCGCATGGAGCCAGGTATTTGAGAGAAAGGAGGGGGAGGTAGTGAGAGGTAAGGAAGAAATCTGAAGAAGCAGAAAAAAACAACACCAGCAGCCAACAAAAGGCACTCAGGGAGCCGGCTAGTGCGGGTGAGTGGAATCCAAGAGTCACTAGGGTGAAGCTGGTGCTTCCTGGCCAAGAGACTGGCTGCAGGAAGCAGAGGAGGCTGGGTGGGGGCGTGGGGAAGCATATGTCCCTGGTTACCAGTTGTTCTGTCTCCTGCTGGAAGCTTCGTGAAGCTGCTTTCTCATACCCCCTGTTCGCTGATCTCCGATAGGAGTCCAAGATGGTGGATTTGTGCTGCAGTAGCTGATAGGGGACCTCTGCATGTATCTCTCCTTGCTCTCTGTTCTCGGTCAGTTTCTTATTCCATTCAGTGCTTGGCTGAGTTCTTTATCTCTTTGTTTGATGCTTAGGGTTTCAGGATTGATGTGTGACTCTGTTTGACTTACTTTTTCTGATCTTTGCTGCAGAGGGATGGCGTGGTGCTTCTGACTATAGTGCCATATTGCCCGGAAGTCCCTGCAGTAGGTTTTTAACCGACACTCCATCTTACATGTAGTTTGGAGGTTTCACCATCCTACTTAACCTCAGTGTGATGTGGCAGTCACTGGAGCCTTGAGTGGTAGAAGGTAGTTGGAATGAGTTAAAACAACAGTCTGACATACTCTTAATTTGATATCTCTTTCTGGTTGTACAGCTGGGCATTTTTCACACAATTCCATGAAGTGTGATGTTCGTTCATTCAAATGATATTTGCAAGAGGCTGTTATATGCCAGGCTCTGGAGGATAAAGCAGTACAAGAAATAGACTGCCTTCGGGGAGCTTATATTGTAATGAGGGTAATAGACAGTGGGTGCAGCAGTGGTGAGTGCTAAGAAGAAAACAAAGTGGAAGGCAGGGCTGGTCGAGAGCGGTGGCTGTTTCAGATGGGTTGTCTAAGAAGGTGAGAGGGAACCAAGCAGGTATCAAAGAGGGGGCGTTTAAGGAGACAGGAGAGCAAGGGCAGCATCCAGGAGGACGGGTTGGAGGAGGGGGATCACCTTTCTCAAATGCTGCTGATTGTTTGAGAATTGACTTTAGGATGTTACCCATGTGGAGGTCATTGGTAGCCTTGGTAAGGGCAGTTTTGAGGATTGCAACAGGTTCAAGAGGGAATGGAGGGAGAGGAAGTAAAGACAGCCATTGCAGACAGTCCTTTTGAGGTGCTTCACTGTAAAAGGAAGCAAATAAATGGGGCAGTGCTGGAGGTATAGGTGGGATTGAAAGAGAGTCTTATAAGCTGAAGAGTAGTACAGTAAAGAAGGGAAATTTGTTTAATGGAACTTGTTGGAAATGGCCTTCTATGTATGCGTTAGCAAATATTAAATGACCTGATCATGAGTTAGAGCCTTAGAGACCCTTGTTCACTTTGCTTTTTCCCTTGGAATTGCCTCTTCTCCATACTAAAAGTAAATCACAGATGTTTGGACCACTCCTGAAATAGCTATTGTAACACGTTTGGATCTATCTATAATCTTTCTCTTGTAATACAAATGATTCTGAACCTTTTAAGTTAAAACTGAAACCCTTTTAGTTTGTTAACCAATGTCATAAAATAATATGTGTACTGACTGTTTAATGAGAAACTGTTCTGTAAACCTTCAACTAAAGTACAATAAAAAAAAAAATTAAAAAAAAAAACAAAACTGAAACCCTTTGAGAATCTAAAACTGTGGATCTATTCTCCAGAAAAAGACACCTACTGAAGAACTTGCATAATATTTCAGGAGGTTAATGGATCCCCTATGAAGTCCATTCCAGGAGAGTCCAGGTTAAGAAACTGTGTGTTACATACATTCACTAGCCCATCAGCCACTTGAAGCTGTGAAAATGGCTAAAAGAACTCCGTGTCCTTATCTTCTCTCCTCTTCCCTAATAGATCATTAGTTTCTTGATGATAGAAATTATATTTAATGCTTTACCATATTTCCTTACCACTTAGCAACTGAAGATGGATGGATGGATGGATTGGTTGACAGACTGACTGACTTGGTTGTTCATCCTACTTAAATGCAACAGATTGCTGAACAATTTGGAATTGTGCCCCAAGAGAGGATGCCATACTTCGTAATTTTTAGCAGAACCAGAAAACCCCAAGCTACTTCCCCACTTTTAAAATCTAGTCCTCTAGGACAATAATCATGTCTCCTAAAACATTTTTGTAACCATTTACACATGTTTTCTTGTTTAATGGATAGATTAGTAAAATTATTCCTGTTTTTACAGATGACTTGCCCTTGGCCATATTACTTGTGGGCAGAATAGCCAGTTAGAGTTCCTAGTCCAAATCCACACTTTGCCATTGTATTTGGCTGCTTGTTTTATAATTCTCTTATCTTCCACAGATTTCAATAAATGATACTTGTTAATATTTAGTTTCCTGATGCCAGACTATTCTGGGAAGCCAGTGTGCTGCCTTGAAATGAGGGAATATCAAAATCAATGTAAAAATAGTCTTCAAGGTAAAATGTCAAAACCAAGAAGGAAATTCTCAGTTCATGCGGTCCTCCCATTTCATAAACGTTTATCTTTGTAAGGTCTGGTATGTTGTTGTTGTTGTGTGTCATTGAGTAGATTCTAATTAACAATGACCGTATAAGACAGAGTAGAACTGCCCCATAGGGTTTCCTAAGTTGTAATCTTTATGGGAGCAGATCACCAGATCTTCTCCTTTTGGTTAGCAGTCCAGTGCTTAACTGTTGCACCACCAGGGCTCCTTAAGGTCCAGTATAGACAGCTTATTTTTTTGGCCATTGACATATGCTTGATTTTAATGTTACATTATAGCACAAATCTTTTGCTTGCCAGCCAGCCAGGCTACTTATTACCATTAGGAGATTCTCAGCTTTCTTAACCTTGGTACTATTACCATGAATAAGGATGTATGTGGTGTTGCTGTGTTCCTGCTAACATGTTGGAGTCTCCTCCTCTACCCTCCTTGCTCCCACTCTTCTCCTTTTTCCCGTCTTACCTACCAGACTCCAAGTCTTCTTGAACCAGAGGTAGAGAAAAACAATACAGTAGCACACTTTACATTCCTTGATGGGGACTCATTGCTATTTTAGGGAGCTTAGAATTGCTGCTTCCTGGAAACCCTATGGGGCAGTTCTACTCTGTCTTATAGGGTTGCTATGAGTTGGAATTGGCTTAATGGCAGTGGGTTTGGTTTTTTGGTTTAGAATTGCAGGTTTTTCTCATTCATGCTCTGTGCCTGGAGGTTCTTTCTAGGAAATTCCTTTTGACTCATTGGTGAGTACCTTGTAACTTTCTAGGATATTCCCATTTCTTTCTCAGTCATAGGCATGGAGGGCAGAAAGCCGAGGTCTGAAGCTGAAGGCCTTCTCTTATCCTGTCTTAGTCTGCCAGTGCTACAGTAACAAAAATACCACAAGTTGGTGGCTTGGAAGAACAGAAATGTATTTTCTCACAGTTCTGGAGGCTCACAGTCCAAATCAGCATCTCGATCATGTTTATTCCTTCCTTGTTGGTAGCCCTGGGTGTTCCTTGCTTCCTTAGCGATCCTTACATGGCATCTGTCTTCCCCCAATGTATAGGTACCTCTATATCTTATCTATTCTTTTTATAACTCAGAAGTGATTAGATTTAGAATCCACCCTGCTTAGGTATGATCTAATTAACATAACGAAGAAAACCCTATTTCCAAACAGGATTACATCCACAGATATAGGGGTTAGGATTCCAACACATATTTTGGGAGGACACAATTTTTTTTTTTGTGCATTAAGTGAAAGTTTACAATTCAAGTCAATTTCTCATACAAAATTCCAAGTCAGTTTCTCATACAAAAATTTATACACACATTGCTATGTGACCCTAGTTGCTCTCCCTATACCGTGACAGCATACCCCTCCTTTCCACCCTGGATTTCCCATGTCTATTCAGCCAGCTCCTGACCCTCTCTGCCTTCTCATCCTGCTTCCAGACAGGAGCTGCCTATTTAGTCCCATGTATCTACTTGAGCTAAGAAGCACGCTCCTCACGCGTATCAATTTATGTCCCATAGTCCAGTCTAATCTTTGTCTGAAGAGTTGGCCTTGGGAATGGTTTCATCTCTGGGCCAACAGAGAGTCTGGGGTCCATATCTTCTAGGGTCCCTCCAGTCTCAGTCAAACCATTAAGTCTGGTCTTTTTACTAGAATTTGAGTTCTGCTCCCCACTTTTCTCCTGCTCCATCAGGGGCTCTCTGTTGTGTTCATTGGTGGTAGCCAGGCACCGTCTAGTTCTTCTGATATGAGGCTGATGGTGTCTGTGGTTTATGTGGCCCTTTCTGTCTCTTGGACTAATATTTTCCTTGTGTCTTTGGTGTTCTTCATTCTTCTTTACTTGAGATGGGTTGGGACAAATTGATGCATCTTAGATGGCTGCTCACTAGCTTTTAAGACCTCAGAAGCCAGTTACCAAAGTGGGATGCAGAACATTTTCTTAATAAACTTTGTTATGCCTATTGACCTCAATGTCCTCTGAAACCATGGTACCCAGACCCCCGCCCCTGCTACTCTGTCCCTCAAAGTGTTTGGTTGTATTCAGGAAACTTCTTAACTTTTGGTTTAGTCCAGTTGTGCCGACTTCCCCTGTAGTGTGTGTTGGGGAGGACACAATTTAAGCTACAACACCCTGGTAGTTCCCTTTGACAGTACAGTCTATGTTCTGCCATGACCTTTCAAAACAATTCATTCTGCTCTTTTTGGCTTCTTCCTCTTTAGATGCCATTTCAAACACACTCGTGGCCTTCTACCACAGCCTCTCCTCTAAAGGACCATGTCCTCTGAGTTCACACCTCCACCTGCTTGTGTCTTGGAGGTACAGCTGAGCAGAGCATGTCCTGCTAAGAAAGGGCCAGGCCAGGTCTAGATCCAGGCAAGAAGCCAGCCAGCTGATGTTCATTCTGCCAAATAGCCAAGCGCAGCCTACAGTGTTGCTGTGTGTTAGGGCCCAAGCTGGAGCTGACAGTTTTGAGGAAATGAATACAGCAGCAAGTGTTCTGCATCCTGGATATACTTTGAGCCAGGGAGGAGCCTTCCAGCAGACCTTCAGGGACAAGAAGGCCAGGGCTTTTGGCATCAATAGACATAAGGTGTCCAGCCCAAGGCAAATGGTTTTACTCAGTATGAGCAGTCACTTAGTTGTGAATGTCACATTCATTTGCCTCTGAATCAGATACTATACTATGCAGAACATGATTTAGCAGTGTTTTCAAGCGTTTTCTTTCTTGTTAGTGAAAAATTCCTATCAGCCATATGGACCTTGTGATAAACAATGCCTTCAGGAACCCAGAAATAAACTACTGGTCCTGTACATACTCTGTGTGAAACTTTCCCTTCCCTGATTAATCTGTTTCCCCTCCAGCCCTGCCTCTAAACACACGTACTCACACACAATTCAGTCTCTCTCCCTCCATAAAAAAAGGAAAGTTAGCTGAAGATTGGGATCCCTAAATATATCACTAAAGATCTCTGGACTTGGAACGCAGTATTTATCCAGGGTAGAAACAGGCCTGCAACAGGGCAGATCCGAGCATTGTCCTGTTTCTCCAGGAAAGTCCATTGAGGGTTCCTGTTATGAGTGAGGCTAGACCTGGGTGGCTGTGTCCTGCTCAGACATCTTTGCTGGAGACTCCTCTGAAGTTGGAAGAAGTGAGGCTCCTTTCTGTTGCTAATGGGGAGACCATGGACAAGTCCTGGGGCTAACAGCTGCCTTTTCTGCCTAGAGACCTTGTTCTTTTGGGAAGAAAGGTCCTTCAACCCACTCCTTGCTGTTTTGTGAGGAAAAGGCTGGGGAATTCTGCCCACCCTTAAAAATGTTCTCTGGCGTTGCCCAAATACTGAAAAGTCCACTCTAACAGCAGAATAGGGTATGAAGAGTGTAAAGGGTATGGTGTGTTAAGGATTGAAACGAAGGTGAGAAAACCATGTGAGAGGGAAGCATGACAGCCAGCTAAATGACTAGGCATTTCTTGGCCAGACTTGTCTGTCCCATTGCCGAGCTTGTAGGAATCCTTAATATCTGTGAGTTAGAAGAAGTTCTGACTTAACCCTTTGGATACTGGACAGTCATCTTCTTTCAACAGATAATCCATCTGTTAAACAAGAAATCTCCAAAAGAAAGCCTAATGTTCCTCTGGAGACTTTACAGCCCCACCTTTTGAGCCCTGATTGGATGCACCTAAACTTTTCAAGTGTGCTAGCCAGGTGACAGGACTATAAGTGGATTTCCTGGTCAATCACTGGAGACTTGATTCACACTCACGATGAAGCTTTTGTCTTCTTAGTATTTGTACCTTCCCAGACTTGGGTTATCAGACCATCATGTCCCTCCCCTCCTCCCCATCACGCCCCTCTTAAACAGCCCTTCCAGGCTCTGTCTCTGGAAGAAGTGGTTTAGACGGTCAAAGAGAACAGCGGCAATTAATAACCATAGCTCCTGTTCCTGGCAAATACTTTCCCCATTCTTCACTTGGCTGGAATGCTGTTGCCGAGGCTCCGTCCACTTGCCAGGATTGCAGACTGGATTTGCTGGGGCAGCAGGATGGGTTTTATGTCATCAGGCATGCGTACATGTGCACACCCTGAAATTCTTCCTTTGTTCTCACCTGTAGATGTCTTCACTGAGCCTATCCTGGTTTGCAGTAAATGAACAGGAATAAATCTATTGGTATGTGATCGAGATTCAGCCTCTAATTTTTTCAAATATTCATATATGTATTTTTCATATAGTCACTGATCTGACGCACATTCTTTTTCACAGTTTAACAGCTCTGAAACCAGGATGCGGCATATATTCATATATTCATGCTCATTGTCAGCTTTTATTCTCTTGGAGGTTCATCATGGCGCCTCTTAAAATTGATGACATCTTACTACTACTACTACTACTGGTTGCCATTGAGTCAATTCTGCCTTATGCCACAAAATACACTACGTAGGTTCAGCTCATTTTTCACTTCTTTGCCTAAATAATTTTTCAATTTCCTCAACTAGATTTACCAGCAAGCCTCAGTATATCCAAGCTGTTCTGGATGAAGCCTGGTAAAATGTCCACCCCCTGTTGCACATGGCTTTGCTATGCACAGAGCACTCATATGCCCTCCTTTGGTTGGGCTTTAAGAACAGTTGTAGACAGTAGGCAAGGCACTACGTGAGTATTACTAAATAGCTTGTACAAGGCCACCTGTCTAGTCATTGGGAGAGCCTGTTTCTTCTGACTCCTACTCTATAATTTTCCTTCCTAGAGGATGGAGAGCACTACTGAGATAACCCTTATAGTAGGTAGGTATTTTTACAGTAGGCAAAAATCGGCAATCCAAACACCCAACAGAAGGAAATAACTAAGCAAAATATATTATCAGCATGAAATGCAGACATTGAAAATGATAAGTATGTAGATTTAAAGAGGAAGTATGTATATTTAAAGAGCAGAATATGAATATCCAGGTAGAGAGGATTCTGGGAAGATAGTGGCTTAATGTATCGTGTCCCTTTCTTTGGCTCCCAATGCTAACCATTTATCTTTTCTGAGCCACATGGCAGGCAGGCAGGCGGGGCTCAGAGGCAGTTAGAAAGGCCAAGCTCCAGAGAAAATAGTTAGAGACAGAACCAAGACACATGATATATAAGTAATAGGAGGTCTAGAAGGAGAAAAGTTTAGAGGGAGGGTATATCACTCAGGACAGGTTAAAACTAACTTATAATGTAATAACAAACAGTCCCAAAAGCTCAGTAGCTTAACTCAACACATGTCTTATTTCCTCATTCTATAGTGTTGGGAGCCCTGGTGGTGCAGTGGTTAAGAGCTCAGCTGCTAACCAAAAGGTCAGCATTTCGAATCTACCATCTGCTCCTTGGAAACCCTACGAGGCAGTTCTACTCTGTCCTGTAGGGTCGCTATCAGTCGAAATCAACTCAACGGCAACGGGCTACTTTAGTTAGTTATAGTGTAGAGTGCAAGTCAAGAGGGGGCTCTGCTCATTGTTGTTACTCGGGGACCCAAGCTGATAGAGGCTTATCTTAACACACATGCTTCCCTGGTCACTGCCACAGTACAAGGTAGTATAGTGAATCACACATTGGCTCTTAAAGTCAGCTTTGAAGTGGCGCATGTTAATTCCACTCATGTTTTATTGGCCAAAGCAGATCATAAAGCCACCCTCTACTTTGAAAGGGGTAGGCGAGTGTAATACTTCTGTGTAGCGGGAAGAAGGAAGGCTGGGGATATTTGGTGAACACTAGTGACCTACCACTAGGGAAAATAATTAAACATATAGAAGAAAATGTCCCCTAAATAAGAAAGGGCTCATCGTATTATAGGTAAGATTGACGAAAAAAGACACACGTAGGCATATTCTGGTAACATTTCTCAACTTCTAGATGAAGAGAAAAATCTTTTTGAGCTTTTAGTCCAGAAGAACAAATTATGTACAAAGGAAAAAGAATCAGACTGGTACCCAATTTCCTATTTGCAACACGAAGAAGCTAGAAGATGGTGGAATTTCGTCAACAGACCACTGAGGAAAAAGGAATGCCACTCAAGAATTCCTGTACTCAGACAGGGATTCAGCTCACTCATTCAGCTCACTGCCCAACTTCTTCTCACACACCAAGGTCAGTCCTGCCTCCAGGACTTTCCACTTGCCGATTCCTCTGCCTGGACAGTCTTTCCCCAGGTCTTTGTTCAGTTCTCTACCCACCTGTATATAACCTCAAAAGATCTTCCCTGACCTTGTCTCTAGTGTGAATACACACACATACACCCCACTCTGCTTTGCTTTCTCTTCACAACAGGTCTCACTGCTTAACACTTTTTCCAATGTTTTATTACAAAAATCTTCAAAGATACAGAAAAGTAGAAAGAACTTTAACTTATGCATAACTTTAACTTATTTTTTTTGCATTTCATTTTGAGGCAGATGTCAGTATGCTTCTTCCTAAATACTTCAGCATGCATATCCTTAACTAGTGTTCAATATTTGTTCACAGGATTTTTTTTCTGGTTGAGGATTTCAGTTATATACAGTGAAATCACAAATCTGAAGTGGTATATTCAATGCGTTTTGACAAATGCATACAGGTGTGTAACCCAAAACTCTCTTGTAATATAAAACATTCCCATCACCTCAGAAAGTTTTCTCACACCCCCTCAGTCAATCCCCACCCTTATTCCTATCCTCTCCTACCAGAGATAGCCACAGTTCTGATGTTTTTCCCCCTGTAGATTAGTTTTGCCTATTGTAGAACTTCATAAAATTGGAATCGTGCAATATGTGCTTTTTTATGTCCTTTGGTCAGCATATTTTTAAAATTCATCCATGTTGTTCCATGTACTGTAGTTTATTCTGCTGGTGGACACCTGGCTGTTTCCACTTCGGGTTGTTATTAACATTATTATAACTATATCTGTTAACCACTTAATCGTACACCTGCGGAACCTGTACATAGACCAAGAGGCAGTTGTTCGAACAGAACAAGGAAATACTGCATGGTTTAAAACCAGGAAAGGTGTACATCAGGGTTGTATCCTTTCACTATACTTATTCAGTCTGTATGCTGAGCAAATAATATGAGACGCTGGACTATATGAGGGAGAATGGGGCACCAGGATTGGAGGAAGACTCAACAACCTGCGTTATGCAGATGGCACAACCGTACTTGCTGAAAATGAAGAAAACTTGAAGCACTTACTGATGAAGCTCAAAGACCACAGCCTTCAGTATGGATTACACCTCAACATAAAGAAAACAAAAATCCTCACAACCAAACCGATAAGGAACATCATGGATAAACAGAGAAAGGTTGAAGTTGTCAAGGATTTAATTTTACTTGGATCCACAATCAATGCCCATGGAGGCAACAGTCAGGAAATCAAATGACTTATTGCATTGGGCAAATCTGCTGCAAAAGACCTCTTTCAAGTATTAAAAAGCAAAGATATCACTTTGGGAACTAAGGTGTGCCTGACTCAAGCCATGGTATTTTCAATCATCTCACATGCATGCGAAAGCTGGACAATGAATAAGGAAGACTGAAGAAGAATCAGCGCATTTGAATTATGGTGCTGGCGAAGAATATTGAATGTACCATGGACTGCCAGAAGAATGAACAAATCTGTCTTGGAAGAAGTACAGCCAGAATGCTCCTTAGAAGCAAAGGTGGTGACTTCATCTTTCGTACTTTGGATGTGTTATTAGGAAGTACCAGTCCTGGAGAAGGATATCATGCTTGGTCAACTAGAGGGTCAGCAAAAAAGAGGAAGACCATCAACAAGATAGACTGACACAGTGGCTGGAACAATGGGCCAAACATAGCAACAATGTGAGGATGGCACAGGGCTGGGCAGTGTTTCATTCTGTTATACATAGGTCACTATGAGTTGGAACCGACTCGATGGCACCCAACAACAACAATGTATGATAGTTTCAGTTGCTCCGCATCCTCACCAACATTTGGTGTTGTCAGTCTTTAATTTTATTGCTTGGCATCTTAATAGATCAACTAATGTATGTATGTATGTGTGTATATATGTGTGTGTGCATGTGTGTGTGTATACATATATATATAATTGATTATGTCAATGTGACGGCCTTCTGATGTCTGCTTGTGAGAAGTTTCTTGGCTCCTAGGAGAACAGGTGAACCCCAGGTCCTAGAACAGAACTAGAGAGGTCAAGTCCAGAAGAAAAATGTTGAAAGGCAAAACCCAGAACTCCTGGGCCTTTCCTCAATCCAGAATGTTCTCAAGGAGAGGCTGACTCACACATCAGCATTAGTTTTCAGTTATTTCTTTGAGACTGTGTTTGTGTATGTGTGTGTGCATGCATGTGTGTATGTGTGTGTGCTTGTGCACATAAAGAGTGTGTATCTACAGCCTCTGTTCTTAGAGACACATCTCCTGAGCAGTAAAAGAAAATCATCCGGTGTTACCCTTTGTGCTTCCAGTTGTAGTAAATCCCATTTAGTAAAATTCAAAAAGTCCCATCATATTGACATTATCACCACAAGGAAGTGACAAGGAAAGATCACAGCTGGCAACCAGTAACTGAGCAGTAGGCATAGAGTCAAGGGGGTGGTACTCTCTGAACTCCTACCTGAGAAATCTACATCAGCCGCTTTTCCCCTGGGGCGAGAGGTCCTACCTGAGTGGTGTGGCTTCCTTTACCCTGGTTGCTTCTTTTGATTCTTTTCCCTTTAGGTGATCCCAGAGACAGGCAGAACTGGGGCAGCCGTTAAAATAGCGCATCAGCATCGGAGAGGGAGGAGAGGGTCAGGTCAGGGAGGGAAAGTGGAGCAACATGCAGCGAGCACATTGTCCTGCCCGAGAAATCAGGTCTTAAAGGAGAAGACCGCCGTTTTGGAAAATGAGAAGTATATCAGTCCCCAGATAATACAAACTTTATATTGCAAGTGTAAAGGTAGGACCTCTTGCTCCAGGGGAAAAGGGGCTGATGTAGATTCCTCTCAGTTAGGCGTTCAGAGAGTAACACCCCCTTGACTCTATGCCTACTGCTCAATTCCTGGTTGCCAGCCGTAATCTTTCCTTGTCACATCGTTGGGGTGATAATGTCAATATGATGGGACTTTATGAAAGTTACTTACTAATTTACTAGTGGATTGGGGGTGGGGGATGGATCAGATGGAAAGTCTGACCAAGAGTTCTTGGTAACTTGGGCCAGTTGCCCCCATCCTTCCTCAGGTGCTCTGTCAGTCAAATGAGAAGGACCTGGGTGAAGTCTGGCCGGCCAGTTAAACTGACCCAGGAAGATGCTTGATGCACAAGCCCGGGGAACATTCCTGGGGTTACTTGTTGGTTCACTTATCAGAGGGTTTGACTTGGTGGTAAAAGTAGTCAAGGCCCTGCACCGGGTGGCATGTGCAAACCAACTTCTTGGGAGCTCTACTGTCCTGCATAGCCCATTGAATGGCAGAGGTTTCCCCACTTAAGCAAGACGCTTGTTGAAAGCAGGAAGCAGCTGGGCTCTGGCTGATCAAACTGTCTAATCAGCTCTTTTGGCTGTAGAAAAATTGAGCTGATCTGATGACAAGAGGAAGAAAAGAAATTCAGGTCCCATTAGGAGGTCTCTCGGCTACTCTTGATTGGCAGTGGAGGGATCATGTAGCAGCTTTTGCTTGGGGGAGCCCAACCAGCACAGAATTGGGTGACTGCAGGCAAAGTTCCCTCAGTGCTCTGTCATTTGTTCCATGCCTTCCTCATTGGTGAGACTGGCAGAAAAGGACCAGGAATTGAGTAAGTTCCCTGCCTCTGCCACCGTCTGATGGGAGGACACAATGGCTTATGGCGAGTCAGTGTCAGACTTTGGCCAGCAAGCCTGAGCTAGCCAACATTTCCCTTCACTTTTTCCGTGGCAAATATTAAAGACACAGTGTGTGCAGGCCACTGCCCTTTGGAAGGAAATTAGATGGGAGGAAGAAGACAGCTGGGAGCACCTGCTGTCTGCTTACCCTGCTTCCAGGGTGTGACAGGGAAGAGTCTGTGGTCTCAGATGCAATTAGGGAGTGTCCTGAGACTCAGCCTGAGCTTTCCCTTGAAGGAAAACAAAGCCTCTCTCATATACTACTACTGACTGCTGTTGAAGTGTTCTTATGAAATCTGACAAAATCATGTGGATTGGATGGTTTTGTGGATCTCTGGTTTATATTTCTTTGCAGGGCTGATTTTAATTTGCTTCAGACTTTTTTCTAAAATAGTATCACCATTTTCTAGATATTAACCTTCAGAAAGCACATAAAAATCACAGTGTTTATCATTCCGTAGGGCTGTAGGTGCTGAATCATGACTGGACAATTACGGGGAAAGATTGGGGCAGTAGAGGGGTAGATCTATCTTGATCATCAGATGACCTTTCAGGAAAGAAGGTGGGGGAGTTAGCTTTTTCCACCTAGCTCTGTATTTTTCTGTCCCTCTTACCTTTTGCCCTTTATTTTCCATTTTAGAGGTAATTTGCAGACTCAGCGTCTTATCACCAGTGCTATAGGCTCAGTGCCAAGTGGAAGGCAGAACTCATTCCTTCCATAGTAAGACAATTTCCAGGGAAAAAAAAAAAATTCTTTTGTTTCAGTTTATGGGATTATCCAGGGCCGTAGGTACTTCAGGAGAATTGCTGGAACAATATGGATGATTAGAAATTAGTATTTAGTAATACCTTGCGTTTGTGTAACAGTTTATGTCTTCTGGCCGTGTAACTCCTCCTCCTGTACCGGTCAGCCAGTAGCACAGCATAGTGGTCAAGGGTGTAGACTTGGTGATCAGGTTTCCTGGGTGTGGTGTGCTAGCTCTGCCTCTTATTGGCTGTGTTACCTTGGGTAAGTGACTTAAGCTTCTGAGGCCTGATGTCCTCATCAGTAAAATAGTGTTAATGATAGTACTGCCTTCTACTATGGTAAGTGAGAAGACATATAAACTACAGTGGCTGTCCATAGTAATGACTCAATAAATGTAAGCTATTATTTATACCCTCTCCTCACTTATTGACACAGTTAGATTCCAAAGACCAGGTCGTTATGTGAAATTGGCATTATGCGAAAATGGAGGATGACCGCATCAGATCACAAAAGGGAGGATGACTACATCATTATATAACTGCCAAATTATATCATTACATAATTGCCAAGCCGCTGAGAATCGTGGCCCAGCCAAGTTGACACATAACCTTAACCATCACAGCCAGTGTTACTTTCGCCTCACACCTTGGCCTCAACAATCGTTACTGCCAGACGTACATCATTAATGCACAAAATAGTCCGATAGTAGATGTTTTTACTATTGTCGTAAATGTAAAATGTTGGATAATGAGATAAGTAATAAGTGAGGAGAAGCTGTATTATCATGTGCAAGGGTAGGTGGTGCAGAGGTTAAACAGGGACTGTTGTTTCCACATTGGCAGTATGGAAAGTGCCAATAGCAGTATGTTGTGCTCTGGAAGTTCAAAGGAGGCAGAGATGGGATCCTGCAAATATAATCAGAGATGTGACCACTACCCCCTAGCACACTTTGTATGGCCTGTGGCCAGTGTGCCTCTGCCTAGGTTCCTGCTTGTCTGTCACTCTCCTTGTTGGTCCAACAAATCCTTTCCTGTTCCTTCCTCCTCGTTAAGTGCTGCCAGGCTGATACGATGAAGACACTGCCGTATGTTTGATTAGCTTTCATGTTCCTAATTTCATTTGACTCTCACATGTGTGGGGTGAATTTTCCCATTTTTCAAATGAGGAAATCAAGGCCCAGGAGGGTAGGTTACTTGCCAGGGTCTTGAGCCTGGAAAACCCAGGTCATCTTGGCATTTCCTACTCATAGAATAAACCCAGATTTATTTGTTTCTTGAGCCTTTCCCAAAAAAATTCAGAGGTAGATGATGCTAATGGTGTTAACCCTGCTTCAGTTAGACTGTAGGCCTCTTCCCACTGCACTGGTGCTTCCACTCCAGAGGTGACATTCCCTAACCTACCTCTTTCTGAAAACCCTGTGGTAAACTCTTTTTCCAGAATAGAAAGAACTTTAGATTGGAAGCTAAGAAATCTGATTCTAGTCTCAGCTCCGCCACTTCAGTTATTTGACCTTGGACAACTCACTGGCCTCCCTGGGTCTGTTTCCTTCCCTGTACAATGAAGGGGACTGTTGTTAGATGCCACTGAGTCAGTTCTCACTCATAGCAACCTTACATATAACAGAACGAAAATGCTGCCCGGTCCAGCGTCATCCTTACATCTTCCTATATTTGAGCCCATTGTTGTAGCCACTGTGTCGGTCCATCTCACTGAGGGTCTTCCTCTTTTTCACTGACCTTCTATTTTACCAAGCATGATGTGCTTCTCCAGGGACTGGTCCCTCCTGATAACATGTCCAAAGTAAGTGAGATGAAGTCTCGCCATCTTTGCTTCTAAGGAGCATTCTGGCTGTACTTCTTCCAAGATGTGTTTGTTCTTCTGGCAGTCCATGGTATATTCATTATTCTTTGCCAACACTGTAATTCAAATGCATTGATTCTTCCTTATCAGTTGTTCAGCTTTTGCATGCATATACCCATTTTTCTAGGACATAAGTGTCCAGAGACATTCTGTTGTAGACCTTCTTGTGGGTTTACCAGAGTGGCTGTAACTCGACCCCAGGTCCTGCACTAAGGAATTACATTGGGATACAGGGTATTGAATGATGAAAATCTCATAGGGATAACCTTCAATCTGTCCTAAGTTATCAGAAAATTAAGTGATATATGGGAATTAAGGCTTTTTATTAGTAACAAATCACTTTAACACTCACAGTGAATATGTCAAGGCCTGGTGTGAGAGGACCTGGTCCAGGGCACATCCGTCCTTGCCTGCCCACAGCTCTTTCTGAGCCCTCCACCTGCAGGTGGGTGCTAAGTTCGCAGCTTAAAGTAGAAGTAGCCTGTACTCATTTAAAGTGTTGTAAAACTTTGGTCTTTGGAATTGAAAACAATCTATGTGAATGAATCTCTGAAGAAAATGAGATCCTTAATCTCCTGATGGCTGGTCATTCTGTGGATTGTTATTTAATCTATCAGTTGACTTTTAGGCATAGGCATGAGGCAGATCCAGTGATGCAGAGGAGTTTAGGGTAGATAGAGAGCATCCTCACTCTCTATAACCCATTACTGTCACATGGACTCCAACTCATAGCAACCCTATTGGACAGAGTAGAACTGCCCCATAGGATTTCCAAGGCTGCAATCTTTAAGGAAGCAGACTGCCACATCTTTCTGCTGCAGAGCAGCTGGTAGGTTTAAACTGCTGCCCTTTCGGCCCGCAACCAAGCGCTTAACCACTGCACCACCAGGGCTCCTTTCTGTGAAGATTATATCCTCAACCTACAACTTCATTATTTATCTGTCCACCAAGTGGGTAACACTGGATCTGCAGATTTCTAGACTAGGGTGGAAAATAATCAGCCTGGCATATTTTAGATTCAATTCTGCCAGAAAACTGGGAGTGGGCTCCTCTACCCCACCATGTTTCTTTTTAGCCTTCTAATTTTGTTACTAATGAATTTATAACCACCCAGAGAGCAGAAAATACAGCTTTCTCAAAGCTTGGCCAAAGTCCTTGGGCTGGTAGCATTCCTAAGACTTTTTAGCCAAGAAACTAAGATTTGAAGATCTTTGAGGATGAAGGGGTCAGGGAAATGGGAATATGCCATGGGCAGGTATCTGCTTTGTCCACAGTTAACCAGACCTTGAACATTCTGTCTGGTTCTATAGTTCACTGCATTATTACTGAATAGAGGTGGATTTGGAGACGACTTTAAACAAAGTTGGTCCCTGGATGGCGAAAACAGTTTGTGCTTGGCTACTAACCGAAAGATTGGCAGTCTACCCACTGAATCTACCCACTGGCACCACAGAAGAAAGGCCTGGTGACCTACTTCCATAGGATTGAAAACCCTATGGATTACAGTTCTACTCTGACACACAGGGGGTCGCCATAAGTTGGAATCCAGTTGATGGCAATGGGTTTGGTGAAGCAGAGTGTTTGTGCCCTCCCCAGAAGTGGAAGACGACTGGCTTCCTGTCTCTCAGCACCATCCAGCTATCATAGTCTTTGCTTTCCCTACAGAATTAGCAGGGTAGCTGCGTGAAGGATATTGGTGAGGGTGTGAATGTCTCCTCAGTCCTGGGACAGTGGCCAGTCAGCGTAGGCACTTGGTCTCTTCTGTGTTTCATAATAGCCAGTATCAAATAACACAGTATCTGGAAAATTTTGACTAAAAATTAACCAAAGAGTCGAACCTTCACAACAACATTTCAATGTGCTGAATTTGACTTAGGAAATCCAGACTGGGTAGGTAGGAATCGGTCACAAAAGGGAGAAGCTGTAATATGTAAAATTTGAGGTGGACAAAAGATAACTTTTTAATGGCATCAGATCTCTTTGGTAGAATTTAGATGGAACAGAATTGATACACTTGAAAATAATTTCAATAAAAGTAAAATGGAAAAGTTTATCTGTGTTGTATAAAAACAGGTGAAGAGATTAGGTTTGCTTAACGGAGTTAAGTTCAGAAGATTCTCAACAGAATTTCACCCATACTGATACGGTCTTGATGGAACTCTGGATGTATGAGCAGCCCAGACTTCCTTGGGAAGAAAGGAGCGGGATCGCAAAGCCCTACATCCACCTGGCATCATGAAGCAGCTGTGACTCCTTTCTTTGGTGGCATTTGGCCAGGCACACATGCATTTGGAAGCCCTGTGGGCCCTGGAAGGCCACCTGCTTTTCACACACTTCCACAGGGCACCTGCCTTGGCCATGGGGAGACTTTGCTTCTCTGGTAGTTGAAAGGGTGCTCTGGGTAAGGGGGTACTTGGTTATGGGGGTGCAAAGGCAGAGCTGGGCAAGGGGTGGAGATGCTACTAACTGTAGAGATTTCCTCCCAAAAGTAATTCCTACCACATGGTTTGAGGGCTGGCTGTGAGGTTGAGAGATATTAAAAGCTCTATTATTCAAAGACTGGTTGTTCAGGTGCCTTGATTTCATGCCTCCTTGTTCCCATTGCCCACTGAACCCCCTTGGGAAAGGGTCTAAAAGAAAGTAAAACTCAAATCAGGTATTAGCAACTTCTGTTAAACTTTCATGAGAGGTGTGTGACAGAGCACGAGTGAAAACATGGAAATTGGAGACTGTAATAAAATAGCAAAATTTTGTATTCTCCTTAATGAAGGAGAAATAAGGTCTATGTAGCTTTTAATTCTCCATATTGTCTCTGGTCCTGCATGACAGTAGTCGTTGGAGAGTGTCCACATTTATTGTGCATATGCTTGGTTTGGAGAAAACATTTCATCCCATTTTCCTCTCTTTCAGGTTTCAAGTGCCCCATTTGCTCCAAGTCTGTGGCTTCTGATGAAATGGAAATGCACTTTATAATGTGTCTGAGCAAACCACGCCTCTCCTACAATGGTAAGGGCTCAGCCTACCTCACCTGCCACCTTGAGTGTCAGCCAGGGGGTGGGGGGTAGATGGTTCTGTGAGGAGCCTTTGATGATGGTCTCCCCAACATCACATGGCTTTGTGCAGCATTTCTACCCTGCATTCCGGCAGAAATGCCTCAGTGGTAATAAGGAGCCAGACTTTTGCAGGGGGACTTATAGAAGTTGGAGAAAAAGAGGAGTGGGACAAGGAAGGGAGGCATCGGGTCAGCTTCGAGGTACACTGTCTCTCAGGTTGCTCAATTCTTTTGAGCTTTATTCTGCACCCTCACTTCCTTGGACCTTTGGTTGGAAGATAGGGCCATTCCTTCACTGTTCACACACCTGCCTGTGGTTGGCTCCAAGACATCTGGACTCACTCCAAGAGTTAGTTCTGAGCAACAGAAGGGCCCCAGAGGGAGCACCATCTTCTTGGGGAAGGGCTATCTCTCTGTTGGTGGTGTGCAGGGAGTACTGGGAAGCCTGATTGTTCTCCTTCTCACTCTGCAACTCTCAAACACCTGATTAAGTTCTGTGAGCATAAGTACAATACTTGGACACCCTTTAGTGATTAAAAATGCTGGCATACTACCTAGTTGCTCTACCACAGCCAAGCTGCTTCATACCACGGCCATGCTGCTTCCTACCTGGGAGGCTGTCGCAGAGCTAAGCAGTAAATAATAGGATAGGATCATGGAGCCAGAGGAGTCTGTGAATCCCAGGTCACCCTAACATGGCATCTCTGTGAACAAAATGAGTGTAAACAGGGACAGATTACCTATAAGCAAGGTATGCATGGGTTCACTTGTGCTTACTTACGAATCTGTATTGCACAATTTTCACCGTATCTTTGATGAAACCCATGTGATATTGTGTACTACAGATTAGTAAGTAAACACAATTAAGCCCATGCGTACCTTCCTTATTGTAAGCCTACGCGTATCTTGCTTACGGTTAATCAACCCCTGAGTGTAAACATCTACTGGGTATGGTGTGGGTAAGGATTTGGAGTTAAACTGATTTGAGTTCAAATCCTGCCTCTACCACTTACTGACTGTATAGTCTTGGAAAAGTTGCTTAACTTAGCAGAGCCTCAGTTTTCTGGTCCATAAAATGGGGATATCGATAGCCATTTTGTAGCCATTTATGTGTGATGAGGTGTTACACATAAAACACTACAATCCAGAGCCTGGTACATGGAAGTCATGGCCACCATGAAAGACAAGAGGCCTTCCATAGATTTCTTTTCATCTTTTGTCACAGTGGACTGACTTCTCTTTGATGCTACACACCCTCTGGCACTGGTGATTCTCTGGTTTTCCACTCTGTTAGGTGTTGAGTCTGGTCTTCAAACCGTGTTCATCAGAGAGCCATGTCTTCTAAGACAACAGGTGCTGAGTCTGAATGGGGGGCTCTCTCCAGCCCTGGGACAGGACCCACCTTCTAGGATTAAAGTCACATACATGGTCAGGAGGAGTCCTGTGATTCCTTAGAGTCTGAGGACTGTGCTCAAGGGGAACCTGGGTAATTCAGCCCCATCCTGACTGTGGAAGTTTCCGGGATAAACCTTCCTCACAGGCCCGTCCTTGGGCTCCTGCCCTGATAGCTTCCTCAGACCCAGACATGCTCCTTTCCCCACACAGCACTGGTCTAAGGAGGGCCTGTGGTGCTTATGGAGAGTTTATCACTTTCCAGATTACTCCTGGGAAGTAAGCATGAAGAACCTGATCTACTTAGTTCTCCTGAAAGCATATCAACTCTGCTCTTATCTCGTATATACTTGCTTGGCCAAAAGGTTTTGGATGCAGTGACCTGCTGCCCACTTGTTCCAGCTGCAGGCAAGCCATTAACCTTTGCTCAGGGTGGAGACCAGCTGCAGGACAGGTTGTGGCCCTGTATCACCCCCACAGCAGATCTTTCCCCATTTATATCCTACCTGGTGTCAGGGAAGCCTCTTGTTTTCTCCAGGGGACAAGGGAAGGCTGTCCCCTGGAGACTGGCTGCCACTGTGTCTCTGACTCTTGTCGTGTGTGCCCTGGGCTTCCTGTCAGACTTGAGTATGTGCATTCTGTCGAGGGTCCTCAAGATCAGCTTTGTTCCTCTTCCCCATCTCTGCTTGGGACCACAGAGGGAAAGGAGTCCTCTCCTGTGTCTCACAGCCCTCCCCAACCATGGCCTCACAGACTGTATTCACTTATCTGTCCACATGTGTGGAGCTCTCATGAAGACCTCTTTTTGTCCTGTGGGCTTTTGGAGAGAGTTCTCTGTAGACACTGTCTTTGCTATAATAAGAACACAAAGAAGCCTCAGAATGGCCTCTGACAGAGAGAGCATGGCTATTGGAGTCATCAGGGAGAACTTTGAGAGAGCAACTGTGGAGGCAGAGTCCTCTTGGGGCCACCCTGAGTAAGGGGCTACCCCACGTGCCTCACTTGGAGAACAGGGAAGATGAACTGCCCATGGTGTCTCCTAGTGTCTCGGTCCTCTTCTGGATTAGCCCTTGAGCACCTGGTTTTACCAGTACATGTCCTACCAACCAGCAGCCATAGGGGAGGGTCATCCTTTCCTTTCCACCCCTGCCTGCACAGGAGACCAGGCTTGGCCGCCCGGCTTGAGCACAGATGATCCACAGAAACTATGATTGGTGTCGCCTCGGAGGAAGAAAGGTTAGCTGGCTCAGCCCACAGCCCAAGCATAAGCTGTACCAGTCCTATTTTTCCCTCTTCCTCTAATTGAGAGGCTACCTTCTCAAGGTGTCAGGAGTTGACTGGAAACTAGAGGCTTTAAACTCAAGCGTGACTTTTGCAAAAGCCGTTCTTTTACCAGTAGAGGCAAAGTTGCATCCAGTGGTACTGTCAGTGGAATTTGCCTGAAAATGAAGAAGATGCTTCAGAAACAGTGGTCTAATCCCTCTGTGGGTCCTGTTAAGGCAAAAAGGAGACCTTTGTGGCCTGGACTGCTTATATTCAGGCATTTGCCTTACCTGAAGACACCCAAACCTTCAGATAAGAGGAAAGCATTTTACCAGCTGGGATTTGAAAGCTTGGAGTACAAGTCTCTAGGGGACAACTACAGGTCTAGGGTCTGTTCTAGTTCCTTCTTCGATTCAGACAATCCTTTTCTATAAAAACTAGAGACCAGGGCTTAGCCATCAGCTTCCTCTCTGGCTCTTTCTTAGCATTGTCATGAAGCTAGGAGGGTCAACAGTCTTCCTTACCTTCTCCGGGGACCATGGGCCAAAACCCAGAGCCCCCCAAGTCAGGAGATATGGGTGTTTATTTTAGCCTGTCAGTACCATGTTTTATCCATGATCTCTCTTCATCCCAGCCTCCCCTGTTCCACTCCACCTTTTCTGTTAAAAAGAAAAATTGTGAAGAGACTTAAACAATCTGTGAGTGTAGAGCTCTTAGGATCTTTCTGGAAAGGGAGCAAGATGAGGCTTTCTTAATGGGGGGGGAGAGAGAGAGAGAAGTGCTGTTTCCCTGTAAAGATCTGCTAGACCTCCTGATCACTCCCCTGGAGACATCCCATCTACACACACACACACACAAACCATGCACACAGATATATACACGTGCTTTCTGAAATTTCTGGCACCAATTGGGGAAATTTTTAGAAAATTTACGGTGGTTATATAAGATGAAATTTAGTTAACCACCAGAGGAAAAAAAGTGGAAACCTCCTAAATGAGGCAGATAGAAAGTAGTATTTTTCTTATTATGAGGGTTGGCCTGAGCAGTGGGTTGGAAGGCCTCCAGTAGTCGCCTGCCAGATTTGAAAAAAAAAAAAAAAAAATTAGAAAAGGCAAGACTAGTTTAACGGGTGGACCTCAAAGCACTGAGGGTGACATCCTTTGTTCCTGGAGCTCTCGTCCCCAGGCAGCTGTAGACCAGGACTCCTGGAAGATGTGGGCACAGCATAAGAGAGAGGAAGGAGCAGGTGGGACCCAGTGATTTGGGTGGGTGTGGTCAGCTTGAGTGGGCCTTTTGCTTTCTCTCCCTTCCTCACCTCCGTTTACAGTTCTGAGACTTTGGGAACGTACCCTCCAGGAGCACTCGAATTGTGACTCTCAAATTGCTCTGCCAGCAGAATGAATCTCAATATGTGGGGGTCTGATGTTGCTATGAACAGAAGAGAATCCTAATAGCATGGGGCATGGATATAAGACCCAAGGTCCCTGGCCCCAGGCGAGTGTGTCTGTGGCAGGTTCCTTTGTCAGCAGTATAAGGAGGGCCTGGTTGTCAAACTGCTTCAGAAGATAGTCTCTCCCCTTTCCAACCCATGCCCTGCTTCTTATTGTCACAACCCTTTCCTCTTGCCAAGGGTCACTGCCCCCATCTTCAAGGGCTCTTGAACTGTTAATTGTCACACAAGCTTTCTTTAAAGGAGAGGGGGCCTGGCTCCTGTAAAAGCAAAAAGACCTTCTGCCTATAGTTTATCCCTAGCAGAACAAGCAGACACCTGTAAACGGTGCTTATTTGACCTGTTGTGTCTTCTGCTCTCAGAGACCCCTGTGGGGGGCTGAAAGCACTTTTTCCCATGCCTGGGGAAGCCACTGTGGGCTGGGGAGTTTTCCGGCCCTGCGTGGGGTGCTGGGAGCTATTGTTGGGTGCTGCAGCAGCTCTAGAGTCAGACAGCTGCAGAGGTGTCTGGATGCTCCTTCTGGGAGGTAGGAGGGAGGGAGGGAAGAAGGGAGGAGGTGGACTCTCCCAGATTGACCGAGGCTGGGTAAATGAGGACTAGGAGGGAGGAAGCCTGCAGGGCCAATGCAAGGGGGGAGCCAGAAAGGGCTGGCTCTAGGAGAGGGGACTGGGTAGGGTAGCTGGGGGGCCTGTCAGTATGAAGCCCCCAGGCCTCTGCTGCCAGGGCTATGTCTGGCTCACCTTCTGGGGTCTCATCAATGCAGCCCAATTTGCCTAACGATTAATTGGGTTGCATCTAACAGTCCTGGGGTGTTGGAGTGGGCATGCTGCTGCTGATGGGGGAGCCTAAGTCCCCCTTTCCCTGGAGAGCAGAGTCCCCCAGATTTCCCAAGAAGGGTGCCAACCAGGCCGGGCACCATCGACACTGCCCCTTCCTGGTCCCTGGGAGCCCGGGCAGTTACACTGTGCAGACTGAAGAGGCTGCAAGACCAGGAGCTCTGCACCTAGGCTGGAAATGAGGCCAGGGGGTGGAGCTTGGGTCCCCCCATCATCTGCCAAGCGTTCTTCCCCTGGCTCCCACCTTCCTTCCCGCTGGGTCTTAGCTGCCACCAGGCATGGGGAATGGATATGCATATTCCACTCTGCTGCTGACTCAGAACTCAAAATACCAGCCTTCCTTCCAGCCATTAGAAATGTGGCTGTGGCGTTTGGGCCTCCCCACCCCTCCATGCTGCCAGCAGCTCCGGGGGCCTTGGGGAGTGTTTTGCCAGAGCTGCCCACAGGGCACGTAAGTCCCAGTGTGGCAGGCCAAGGGCAGCAATGCAGCTCCCTAAGATCTGGCCTGTTCTCTCTGAGCCCCCAGGTTCCTCCACCACCACCTCCCCGCATTCGCACATCCACACAAGGATTTGAAGCTGCTGCCTGTGAGCTGGGTAGTGTTTTGCAGCACAAGGGAAGAGACCCATGTCACCTGGTCTTGTAAGGAAAGGAGGCAAGGTGGCCTAGTGGAAGGGATTGGGCTTGGAGTTAGGTCTGGATTCATATCCCAGTTTGGCCACCCACCAGCTGCCTGGGCTCATCCAAGCCACCCGACTTCTTTGGGCTGCATCTGGAAGGTGAGGGCATTGAGGTATATCTGTGAGGTTCCTGGCATGTAGCCGGGCCCAAAGACATGAGGGCTTGTTTTTCTCTTCCTTCTACGTTTGTTTGATGGACAGCTGCTGTCAGGAGGGCTGCACCTGGATCTCCAAGAGGGAGCAGAAGTAGTTCATTACCTCCCACCCCCAGCCCCATCACAGTCTTCATACCTCCCATTTTGGTGCCAGAGACCTGGACCTGCCATTCTGGTTTGGTCCCTTGGTCTGACTGGAGGGACAGGCATTTGGCAACCCTGGCCAGGCCAAACACACTTCCAAACTCTCCCTTGGTCTGCTTTGTTCACTAGAATCAAGAAGCTTGGGGGACGAGGCAGTAAGAAAAAGGCAGAATTCACAAAGGCAGAAAGTGCAGCTTGTTTCTGTGTTCTTATCAACCAGCATTTGTTGGGCCCCTCCTCTGGGGACCTAGGACACCAGGGGGCCAAATTTCTGTGGTCTTGGAGTCCTTGGCTTTGTGCTGTGAAGTCTCAGCTGTGACCTCCCCTCACAACAGGCAGCAGGTTCCCATCTGATGTGTTGATGTCTTGTGGGAGCCAGTTGACAGCCACACTTCGGCCTTGGCAACTTTCACTCCTCTCCTAGGACCCCAGGGACATTTCGGAGCTGCTGATTCCCAGAGCCCCAGGGATTGGGACAGGAAGTTTCAGTCACCCACTCAGACCTTTTGCTGGCCTTGTGCTCCTCCTCCTTGGGCTGTGGGAAGAATGCTGCCCACTGGGCACTGCACTGGGTGTGTGCCCTACTGGCTTTCCGGGGCTGTTATACTCCGAGCGCCTGACTCCTCCCCTCCCCCAGGAGCCTCCAGGCAGCCTTTTGCAGCCAGTGGCCTCAATTCCAGTGAAATGTGCTCCCTGCTATGTGCCAGCCTGGCTGGGTTCCTCACAGTGCTCAGACCCAGGCTAGCTCTGCACTGTGTGTAGAGCTGCTTTATAAAATGTGGTGTGGTGGGGATCTATGGTTGGGTAAGTCTGAGTCCATTAATTTTGCCCTAGGAGAAGAAAGTGAATTGCCCGATGCCGCTCACCTTCCCCTGGTGTTATTCAATATGAAAAGACAGGAGAGTCAATCCAATCTTGTTGGAGAAGAAAGCCTTTAAGCCTTATCTCTACTTGGCTTCTCCTGTCCCAGACCCCAGTCACCCTAAGGGTTCACTGCTAGAGTTGACTCAGACTTAGAGCGTGCAGCCTGGGTCGAAGCTATTTGGGTCCCAGAGAATTCTAACTTGCTGCTTGGGCTCACAGCTGAATTACCAATCCGTAAGAGGGGGAAGTACAAGGGGAAACTAATTAGGAATCAATACTGTCGTCACACTCCAAAGGAAATCATGCCTGAGTATGGAGTATGATGTGAAAAAAGGAACTAAGATCTGTTGCCCAAACCCTCATTTATAGATGAAATGCCTAAGACAAAGAAAGCAGAAAATACATGTCCTAGAATGTCCACAGTATGACTGTGCCTTCTCAAATCTGGAATATTTTTCCTCCCACCTTTATTGGGGTTTTTTCCTCTGATATTTTATTATGAAAAATGTCAAACATACAGCACAGTTGAGTTTTGCAGTAAACACTTATCTACCACCACCTAGAGTCTACATTGTATTATACTTATCTTATCACATTATCTGTTACCCCACCCCTCTATCCATCCACCAAATCCCTCTTATCCACTTGATGCATTTCAGAGTAAAATGCAGATACCAGCATACTTTCTTTTTTTAGTAGTTTAAAATAGCAGTCATTTATTATTTGTAACAAGTCTAAAGAGGTTCTGCAGATCTGGGCCAAACTTGGCGGATCTCATGTGTTTAGGTTCAACTGATGAGTAAGCTTGGGCCTGGCTGGTATAAGATGGCCTTAGCTGGGCAGCCTCTGTTGACTGTTTTCCACATCCCTTCAGCAAGCTAGCTTGGGCTTGTTCACATGCCAGTGGCAGGATGCTGAGACAGAGAGAGGAAACATGGAAGCTTCTTAAGGTCTTGCTTGGAATTGGCACACAGCCACTTCTGTCACATCCTACCTGCTTCACATGGCCAGCTCAGATTCAAGGGGTAGGAAAACAGGCTCCACCTGTTGATGGGAGTGGCCAGACAATCACATTGTACTCCATCTACCGTAAGTCATAGCTACCACAGGTAGGAACTATTATTATCTTCATGTTATAGATGAAGTAACTATGGTTCCAGGAGGTTGAGTATCTTGCCCAAGTTCATGTAGCTGGTAAGTGAAGAACCAGGACTTGCACCTGGCTTAATAGGCAGAACAGAGCCAATGAAGATATTAGCATGGAAGTAATGTTACCAGGAGAAAAAGAAGGAAGGGGGATCTTTCTATGGCTAAATGGTGGCACCACAGAGAATACAAATCTTGATAATTCCAGCATCAGTTCACGCCATTTTCCACTCAAGTATAGAGAGGTGTTAGGACTTAGCATTCTCTCTCTCTCTTTTAAAAAAATGTATTGTGGTAAAATATATAACAAAAATTTGCTATTTTAACCAATTTCAGGTATACAATTCAGTAGTATTAATTACACTCACCACGTTGTGCAACCACCAGTATACTTCTTTATCGGGTTTTTAATTATAAAAGTAATGCACATTCAAACAGTAAAACAATACAGAAGTATATAAAAATCTTTTTTCTTCTAATCCTCCTCTCCTCCACCACTATTAAAATTTGTGTATCCTTCCAGACATTTTTCTATACTTGCACAAACATATATATGCACAAATAATTATGTATGGCATTTGGCACCTTAAAAAAATGGAATCATCCCTTTATATTAATCTGTAGCTTGCCATGTCTGGCATCTAAGCTTACATGCCAGTGGCAGGCTGCGTGCCAGCTCCTTTTTCTGTCCTGGGATTGTTCCTGTCTCCTTTCAGGTGGGCCCTTGGGTTACCTAGATGTTAACAGTCAGAGAAAATGACCACAGGTTGTCCTGGTAGCCAGGAAGCTAGGAGTGACTTATCTTACAACTCCTGCGAGTGGGGAATTAAGTTTAGAATTGGTTCTGCTATGTGCATCTTCCTCGGGGTTCCTGGTGGGGCACTTGTAGTCTAGGCCCTGAAGAATCCTCATCTTGTCATCTTGACATGGGACCCACTTGTCTCCCTTTCCATCGTAATCATCAGAGGCTGCAAAGAAGCAGCAATGGAGGAGGAACCCAAGAGGAGGGGCCAGTCCCAGCACTACCATTCATGAACCTTCTGACTTTAGGCAGGAAGTTTAATTTCTCTGGGTTTTGGTATCCTCATTTGCAAAATGGAATAACACCATCTGCCCTGCCAAGCTCTTAAGATTTTGAGACGTAAATGAAAATATGCGCGCACACACACACACACTCACGCAAGATCTCATTACGTGTCATTGGCAATGTTCACAAGCAATTAAAATTTTTTAGTGGTGGGTAATTGATCTTGCTACAAGCTCTGTCTCCTTCCTTTACATACTTAACCCCGATCTCTTAGTGTTTCTCCTTTGGTTGTGTGAACTTCTAGGCAGCCTTTTGCTCACTTTGCATTCACCTGCCCTTCAAATATTGAAGTCACCCTGGGTTCAGTCTTCTGCCTTCTTTGGATTTCAGGATAAACTTTCTCCCCAAACAGTCTTTAATCCCACATCTGTATCTGCCACCCACGTTTCTATTCTCAACTCCAGATCTAGACTTCCAGCAGACTCCTGGAGGTCTCTATTAGCATGTCCCAGTGGAAACCCCTGGTTGACAGCTCCCACCTAACTCTAAATTGGTCACTTCCATCCCATGCCCATCCTCCTCCTCCAGATTTCCCTCTCTCAGTGCAGAGTCCCGTCTTCCCGGCTGTCAGCACCCACCATTCCTCCCCTTCTCTCCTGCACTGCTGCGTTGGCCTCCAGAGGCCGTTCCCTGTCTGTGGCCTCCTCAAGTCCATTCCCCAGAAGCTTCCAGAGACCAAATGTACCCCTCAGTTAACCAGATAAAGCCCAGACACCACCCCTTCCATGGCCGCATGTGTTTCTTTGCATTTGCTGTAGCAAACTTCCTGGAGTTCCCAGATGCACAGATACTGTTTCTTTTGCCCAGAACATTTTCCCCTTCATTTTGTCCGTCAGGTTCACCTCAGCATCACCTTCTCCCAGAAACCTCCATGAACAGCCCCCACCCAGGTTAGGTGCCTTCTGTATCCCTCATACCTGGGCCTATCTTTATCATAAGGCTTTCTTAGAAATTACTGTGCCTTCAGTTTAGTTTTCTTGTTTGACCTCCACTAGTAGACTATGAGCTTCTTGAATCCTGAGCTATGGCTTATTCATTGAGAGTCACCAGCACACAGAACGTCATAGAAATTTAACAAAGACTGTTGGCTCAGCAGTGGTGGGAACCCATATTCTGCTCAGGATTTTTATTCATGATTTTGCTAATGGCCATGGTGTACCGTAGTTTGCTTCCATTTGTTCTTGCCATGTTCCATTCTCACCACGACCATATTTTTCAAAACCAAAAATCAGTACCTCTGGCATATGTAAGTATTTAAGGGAAAAGTATATGTAGGGAACAATAACGTGTAGGGAAACTCTACTTCACACTGCCTCTGCTATGTGCCTGTCCCTTTCCAAGCTTTTTTTTTATCCTCTGTTGTTTGAGCCACTTGCTTATTAGTCCTTTCTTGTCTCTGCAGTGAGGGCCTTAAGGACAAAGCCTGTCTTGGGCTTCAGTGTCCCCCGCAGAGCCTTCCACAGTCCAGGCCACCCCAGAAGCCCCAGCTGGTTCCTGGGCCCGTGTCTGCTTTGTGCTACCTGTCTGCTGGTGACTAACCCTCTGCTCTTCCCCTCCCCCCTGCAGATGATGTGCTGACTAAAGACGCAGGTGAGTGCGTGATCTGCCTGGAGGAGCTGCTTCAGGGGGACACGATAGCCAGGCTGCCCTGCCTGTGCATTTATCACAAAAGGTACTGTTCAGCTGCATCCCACATCCCAGAGGCCCCTTTATGGGGCGGGGTGGGGGTGGGCAGACCCTCAGCCCTAGCCATGTTTCCCCTTTGGGTGTGGGACGACCTCTCCTCGTGCTTTGGGCTCTGAGAGGCATCGAGGCAGAGGCCTGCGGATGGGCGTGCACTGTGCTGACAGAAGGGCTAGAGAAGGGTTGGAGCACCCCAAGCGCAGGTAGGGCTGAAGTGCCAGAAGTTTGGCTGTGGTTTGTTAGCTCTGTATGGCAGCAGCTGCTGGTGAGAGCTGTGCAGCCCGCAGGTTGGAGGTGCCCAGGATCCCAGCTGGGGGATTTATTCTCCACCTGGTTCCCTGAGGCTTTTCTTTGTCCTCCACGGTGTGAGGGCCTTAATCAGTGCAAGGGAGGTGCATGGAGGGTATGCCTACTGGCACCTGGGCAGCCTCTGCTCCCAGTGGACAGGAGCCAGGAATCGCTGCTACCATCGGGCTGCAGCACTGCAGGCTGCTATAATTAATTAGCAGGGCCGAGGCTCGGCCTTGTGTTCCCGCCTGGGCCCCATTCTGGTTTCCAACTGGAAAGAAGACACCTCTCCCCTAACGGGGACGCACCATGCTGCCTGTGGCCACCACATGCTCTCTGGCTCCCTGAGCTTCCTCATGACACATAGGGCTTTCCAAAGCCCTGACTCTCGAGGCCGCCGGGTGACCATCCAGCTGACACACAGATGGGGCTGATGCAGCGGAGGCTGGGGTTGGCCTGAGGGACGGAGACTTAGACTGGGTCGCAGCACAGTGTTCTAGTGCCACAGGGAGGCACTAACCAGAACGAGAATAAGAAAATCTTTGGTCCTGCGGAGAATTATGCAAATAATCTGTCTGGTTCCTGTCTTTGAAAATACCCAGATGTTGGCTTACAAATCAGAAAGCTGTCTTGGGGCAAGCTCTGTTCCGTCTTCGATTCCGACAGTGCTTTTCTGTAAACACTAGAGACCAAGGCTTCCCTTCAGCCTCCTCCCTGGCTTGCTGTTAGCATTGCCACAAAGCCAGGAAAGTCAGGCCTTGCCTCCCCACCTACTCAGGGAAGGGTAGAGGCCAGTTGCCGACCGCAGCAGAGCCAGGTAGAGCTTGGTGTCTCCCGAGAAGCCACCCCCTCAGAGGGAGCCTCAGGGCTGCTCCTTTTACCAAGGAGAGGGCCCTCTGCCATCTTTGCTCCCACCTCCCCACCCTTCAAATGTTGGAGATAGCCCTGTGCATTCTGCCTGCTCACCCTGCACCAATCTCTCTCTCTCTCGGAGCTGTTGCCATCCTCCTGGGCTCCGTGCACTAAGGCCTTGGTCCTGCTCAAGGCCACAGCCTTCCCCTTCCCGTAGGGCCCAGCCCCACCCCAATCCTGTACCTAGAACTGCACCAGGTTGGCTGCTGCTTCCAGCTGAGCCAAGATCAGTTTCGGTGTTCTGCCTTCTCTCTGCTTCAACAGTGGGTGTCTAGAGACACAGCTGTTTTTCTCCTGGGGTCCTTTCAGGAAAGACTTAGGAAACCTCTGCTCAGGAATCCGACCCTTTGAAAGTGCCCCCCCACGGAGCTGTCTGGTTAGCAAGTAACATCGTCTCCTTTGCTGCCCCTTCCACTCAGTTGCATAGATTCGTGGTTTGAAGTGAACAGATCTTGTCCAGAACACCCTGCGGACTGACCCTGCCGGGCGTGCTCACTGACTCCTCTCAAAGGTGAGCCTGCCGGGAGCGGGTCTGGGCCCAGGCTCAGGTCAGGTCACCCAGGCGGCCTGCAGTGGGGGCTTGGAAAGAGGGGGAAAGGACACGATACAAACTAAGATGTGTACACTACGAAGATGAATGTGCTCGAGTTAGAATTAGGTGAACAGACCAGTGTATTCCAGACAGGCAGGGTGAATCCCCCGAAGAAAGTCCAGGACTGTCCCGGAGTGCAGGGGCTGGAGGGGTAGCAGGCTCTCAGGAGAATGGGGGGTGCACCCCACCCGGCCCTGTCCTCGCTGCCTGACTTGGGGCCAGTCCTCATCTCTTGGCATCTCCCTTTCTCTTTGGTGGCCAGGGGCTAACTGTCCCCATCCCTATATGGACATTGCCCACATTCAGTGAGACAGCCTAGGAGACGGCGTACTGTCTACTGCAGAGTGTTTGTCGGCAATGGTCTTTACTGCTGGTTCTTCCCAACTGAAGCTACTTCCCTCACCCCTGCTTCCAGATGAGTCTGACACCTCCAGGCCCAACTCGGCCCCATCCACACCACAGCACAGGTCCTGATTCCACCAGCCAGCCAGCCAGCTAAGGTCCCCCCACAGTGTACCTACCCCTGTATAACTATCCTGGTTTGACCTCTCATTTCTTCCCCAGGGCACCTTGCTTTACCGATGGCCATCCTCTCCTGCCCCCATTTTACCTGTCCCTTCAGAGTTCTGGGCTGGCATTTCCTTTTTTTCTGGAAAACATACAAACCCCTCAGAAAAGCCAAAACCCTGACTCCACCTGACCTCATATCCAAAGGTTTGGGGGCTGCTTTTTTCTCTCTCCCTTTTTTTTTTTTTTTTTTTTTGTTCCCCGCTAAGTTTATTTTATTTATTCCAAGTAAACTCCCAGAACAGCTGATGATGTCAGACAAATCAGGGACATTTGCTCTTTGTACCTTCACCTCAAACACTGATGACATGGGGAGAAGAAAAAGCAAGGGTGAGAGTGAGGCAGAGGGAGTGGAGCCCGGCGCTGGAGCGAGAGTCCAAATTCCCAGCATGATGTTTGGCTTCAGGGGCCCTCCCCAGACCGGAACCACAGACGCCTGCCCCGGCCTGCGCCCCAGTGGGATGGCATGCAGCCTGCCCTCTGGCCAGACGGAGCACGACTTATTTATTATGATCCACACAGGGACAGACAGGCCCTGTTCCTGAGAGGAGGCTCATCGGACATTGGGGCAGAGCTGAGCTTGGGACACCAGTGGGGACAGGGCACCCCTCCTGCACTGAATTCCAGAGAATGGCTCTCCCTTTCTCCCGGAGGACACCCCATTGGATGAGAGCAAGTCTGAGAGAAGAAGGAATCAACTGCTACCCTTCCCCTTGCCCCTCATCCCAGGAGGGAAAGGGCATTTTCTTTTTCACCTTTGAAAGGCGTTGTGGGTCTGTCTTTAAAGTGTTTACAAAAAAAAAAAAATTATAAAAAAAAAAACAAAGTCTAGTGTCGACTGGTGTTTTTCCTCGTGATGTTTACAGATTGCTGTCTGCTGCCCAACTGTAACCCACTCCGTGACAGAAATGAACCTGGCCTAGGTCTCCCGCCCGAGTTCTGAGGGCGTGTGTGCGTGACACACACAGTCCCTTCCTCCCCCTGACCCCCAGTCTGCCCTCGCCATCACCAACCTCACTGCCTTTTTTTTTTTTTTCCTTCCATTTTTTCTCAGTTTTGCACTTTTCCTTCCCTTGGGACCCTGATAATCTTGACTTTATTAGTGAAAAGCAACTTATAGAGGACCTTCTTTCCCCTCCATTCCCATTTCCTCCCCCCACTTTCCTCCTGGTTCGGGTCAGTTCAGAGGATTTAAGCATCACAAGTGTCCTGCAAAAATGCCTGAACATTTTTCTTAGACTCGTGGATTTTTTTCCCCCAGAAAACGTTAAAAAAAAAAAAAAAAAAAAAAAAAGGACTTATTTAAAAAAGACATACAACCTACTCGTTTTCAGGCACTCTGTTTGAGAACATTTTAGCCATTGACGTTCACACGTGGCATCAGCCCATGCAAGATAGGTTTCTGTATTTATATATTAAAATATGAAAAAACTTATAAAATGTAAAAAAAAAAAAAAAGATGTTTAAAGCTTGGGAAAAAAGCTTTCTTCATTAGTCAAGGTGTTTTGATATGGTATTAAAATCATGTCTAATAAAAGGTGCACCGTGTGATTTTATTTAATGAAGTATTGTACAGTCACAAAATGAGGCGAAGGCCTCTCCCTCACTCCTTCACCTACCTCCTTAGCATTTTTTCAGGCTACTACTTGGGGCTACAGGCGTGTGAAGTGGTTCTAAGCAGGGTCAGACCTGTGTCCTACAAGGTTACTAACCCTCTGAAGTGTCACTGAGCCCAATCTGCCATCATCTGTGAAGTGGTTATGATGGAACTCTTCTGGAAAGATCTGCAGGGGCAAAGATCTTGCAGTCAGTGGAGGTGGCAGGGATGTGTGTTCTTATTTGCCAGGTGTCGTTCCCCCACTCCCACCCCTGCAGCCTCTGCTCAGCCTGTTGCTCAGTGCAGTGTCTTGGTGCTGACTCATGGGCATGCTTCACTGAGGCCCAGAAAGAGGCCCTAGTTTGGGACTGAGCCAGTTCAGAGCCTTTGAACCAGAACCAGCTACTCAGGGCTTACAGAAGTTGGCAAACTGGGCTGGGCAGGCAGCAGAGGGCAGGGAACAGCAGTGCCGGCCAGGCCTCTGTCTCGGTGCCAGGCAGACTGCCAGAACAGCATTCCAGAGGCTCCTGCAGGGCCGGGCTAAGGGACACTCTGGAGGGAGATGACTCCGTGCCTCTGCTCTGCCTCTCATCCTCCTCAGACTTGCCCTTCCTTTCTGTTGTTGCATGAAGTGCAACAGGAGTGTCCCCTCTGGGCAGCAGGTGCCTGGCTCTGCAGGTATCTCCCATAATGGAGCGCCTACTGTGTGCAGTGGCATTGCAGACCAACTGAGAAATGCATGCCCAGGCACACTTGGCAGGACGTGGTGGAGAAATGCTTAAGGAGAGTTGGTGGTGAGGAGCTCAGGCCTTAGCGTCAGACCGGCCGAGGGTGAAGACTGGGGGCCAATGCCACTAAGAGAGGCAGCAGCAAGAGCAGACTCTAGAATGTCTCTGTGTTCAGGCTTCTCTACTTCTCCGTGAAGATCTCGTGTGTAAAATGGGGACAAAACCCCCCACAGCTCGGAGGTCACTGTGAGGGTCAGAGAACTGGCGCTGAGGCACCTGGCACATGCACAGCAGGCTTTGTCACCACAAAAGGCACCATTCTATGCACAGCATCTCCTGCTTCTGCCTGGCAACTGTGTCTCCGTTCTATATTTAATTCCAGCAGCAAAGCTGGTGGGGCAGGGCCCAGCCCTACAAATCTCCTTGACTGACCCCTAGGCCTGTGGACCATGGTTATGTACCCCCAGCGACACCTTAGGCCCAGCTGCTATGGCATCGCTGTGGGTAAGCTGAGCGGCCCTGAGCTGGGTAGGGCCCACGCTGGGTGCTATCCCAAGCTCCTGGGGCTGATACTTATCCCCACCCCCACCCCAATACCATCCACTCCCACCTGGCACACTGCCGCCCTCTGCTGGCTGCCCTGTCCTCTGCATCCAGACCTAGATTGCCAGTTCTTTTGGAGTTGGGGAAGAAGGACTTGGGGATGCCTGTGCTTCCCAGGCAGAGCTGGAATTCGTTACCCTCCATCCAGACAGCTGTCTGGAATCCTGTTTCTCCTGCTCTGCCTTCTGGGAGGGGAGGATGGAGTGCAGCTGGGAGGTGGGTTCTGCCCACTCCCTCTGCTAAAGGCCCAGCATGCTTCTGGGGGTTTCCTGGACACCTCACCAAGGCCATCCCTCTAATACCCATTTAATTAAGGACAGGTATTAAGGCTTTGTAGGAGCCCTGGTGGCACAATGGTTAAGCACTTGACTGCTAACTGAAAGGTCAGCAGTTCAAATCCACTAGCCTCTCTGCAGGAGAAAAGACCTGGCAATTTGTTCTCATAAAGGTTAAGTTACAGCCTAGGAAACTCTATGGGGCAGTTCTACTCTGTCTTATAGGGTCTCTGTGTGTTGGAATCAGCTTGACAATACACAACAACATTAAGGTTTTGTAGGAGAATGTTCTTACGTTTAGGAGATAGATGCTGGCATATATAGGTGAATGATGTCATAAAATGTGTAACTTAATTCCAAATGGTTCCCCAAAAAATCCACACACACAGCAAATAAGGCAAAAATGTTCATTGTGGAATCTTCAGTGGCTGGTATTTTGGTGAACAATATACTATTCTTTCCATTTTTCTGTATGTTTGAAATTTTTCTTGGTAAAAAATTTTGGGGAAATGGCTATTTGCTGAGCACCTACTTGTTGCTGACATTGAAGGATGCATCTGAGAAGAGCCCTGCCCTCGAGGCTGACTGCCCAGCAGGGAAGAGTTCCCCTATGGTTGGGCTTCCAGAATGTCAGGCAGTTTGAAGGGCAGGGGCTAGAAAGCCGTGTCTGGTAAGGGGTGGCGGTGGCAGAGTGAACATTGTTTGGGTGGTTTGGGGAGAGGGCTGACGGGACTCACCTCCACACTAGCCTTTGGCACAGCCACTGTTCCCATCCAGGGCAGCCATGGACAGAAAGTCACAGGGCCCTCAAGGCTTAGGCCAGTGTCACTGCCGTCTCTGTCCTAGCGCTCCCCGGGCAGGCCCAGTATTAGAGGAGGGTCCCAAGGTCTGGGCTTGGACTGAGGAACCACAGCCTAGACAGGAGAGAGATAGCCTCTGCCCAGGGTCAGGGAAGGCCAGGCTGACAGGGTAGGAGAGGAGGGGCGTGGGGGGTGGGGGGTTGAGGCAGGAAAAGGAGCTCAGAGGCAGGAGCCAAAAAATGGATTGGGAGTGTGGTGGTGAGGTGGAGGGAGCAAAGGCCCAGAGGTCAAGGGAGATGGAAGGGCACTGCAGAGGGCGTGAAAGTTTAGAGGTTGGCTTCCAGGACACCAGGGCTCTCTCTGACCCTGGGATGTGGAGGAGCTAGGATAGGGCCCAGAGCTGAGAGCCACAGGCCCTGGATAGGGTGAGTCCTGGGCAGCAGCTGCCAAGAGTAGAATAGAAGCTGTGTGTCCTTGCTTTTGTGGTGACGGGTGCCCTCCCGCGGGCTTTGGGGGAACAACTGCCAACTACCCCAGATGAGGGAACAACTGAGGACAGAGGGGAATCCCCAGAGCAGCAGGCCAAGGGGAACAAGCCCTGACTGACTTTGAGAGCAAAAAAGCTGGTAGTACGAGGTACTACTCCCTGGAGAGGTGTGTTACAGGGAGAATAATTTCACTTCCATATCTAATGATGGGCAGCAGCTGCTTGGAGAACATGTTCAGAATGTTCTAAGGCTGGGTTAAGGCTTGGTGGAGGAGTCTGTCCCAGTAAGTAATGTCTGCCATGGGCAAGTCCTCAGGCCCTGAGGTCCTCACAGGCGAAGTAGTTGGGACAGGGTCCCAGGTCCCTAAAGTGACCTTCCCTCTGTGGCCTGGGTACTCCCCCACCACAGGCTGCAACAAGGCAGGGACAGGCCTGGAACAAGGGCACCACTGCCAAAAGACAGACAACCTGGAGGAGGTGGGGAGGGTGGGTATGGAAGGGCAGTATGCAGGTGCTGCCTGCTAGTCTCCCAACAGCTAGAAATGGGGTTCAGGTTTATTTAGATTTGGATTCAACTGAAGAACAGCTATGTATGTGGGAAGAGGGGTTCCTTCCCACACCAGGAAAGTGTTCCTGTTGGCAGGTGTAGGGCTCAGGTTGCTGGGTCCCATTGGCTGTCCTTGGACCCCAGCAGTGGGGAGGCCCAGTCAGAAGGGAGTCATCTTAGGCCTGGAGGTGGACCCATCCCATCTTCCCCAGCCAAGGCAGGATGTGCAGGAGCAGAGAGGCAGCTTCTCAGGGATGACCCTGAGTCATTTACTAGACAAAAGTCCCCCTCCTCCCACACCCCCCACCATAGAACAGTAAGACCATGGAGGAGCCAGGGACACAGGCTCCCCCCACCAACTTGGGCCCAAATACAGAAGGCTGGCTGGCTGGCAAAGAGGGACCAGCTGCTGCCCACCCCCTGCAGGCCCTGTGCACAGGCAGAGGGCTGCTCTGAGGATGAAGGCAGGTTCTGGGACAGAGGAGGCTCCGTGGTCTGGGGGCTGGTGGGCTGAGTGCTTACAGCCTCTCACAGCACCTTGCCTGGGTTCATGAGGCCTCGAGGGTCCAGCATGGCCTTGAGCTGCCGCATGGTCTCCACACCCACGGCACCCACCTCCTCCTGCAGCAGCTGCTGTTTGCCCAGCCCAATGCCATGTTCCCCAGTGCATGTCCCGTGGAGTGCCAGTGCCTGCCTGGAGAACAGTGGAGAAAGATCCTCAGCGGGGCCCTCTCCCTACATCCCTCAGCACCCTGGCTCTGCTCCTACCTGCCCAGCTGTTGTGCAAAGGCCCCGACCCTATGGAGCTCCTCAGGGTCCTCTGGGTCCACCAGCAGGATACAGTGGAAGTTGCCATCACCCACATGCCCAACAATGGCTCCTGAAGGCCCAGAAGACAGAGCTGCCACCTCCAGCCCACCCTGCCCAGGCACTTGTGAGCCCTGGCACCTCCCACCCAACACGCCCCGACAGCAAGCAGGCAGAACCTGTGAGTCCCGAGGCCTTCAGGTCCTCCTTGGTCCGCACCAGGATCTCTGGCAGCCGGGAGATGGGCACACATACGTCAGTGGAATAGCCCTGGGTCAGGGGACAAGGCCATGAGGTTCTTCCCCTCCTCCCTGCCTGCCCTGAGATATGGGGGTCACTGGTCAAGGCCAAGAGCAGGTCTGAGAGGATGGCTTCAGCTCTTAACCTCATACAAGAAAACATCCCTGCTCCTCTCTAGGCCTCAGTTGCCCCCCGGGTGTGTTCTCCAGGCCCTGCCAACGAAGGCTTTCACAACTCTGCTCCCTACCCTCAGCTACTTACAGGCCCCTCAGCACCCCACACTATTCAGCCCTTGAACAGGCCATTCTCTCTAGCTGGAGCCCTGTCGGACCATTGGGTTTGGCTAACACCTGCTCGTATTTCAAGCTTGTGTTTCCTTCAGGAAGCTTTCCCTATTTACAACTTCTACACACCGCACTGTGGGTGCCTGCTCCCTTACCTCCCCTCCCTCAGGATTGCTCCTCCATCCCTGTCCCAGGGCCTCTAAACAGCATTTGAGAAACAGCTGCAGGGGGCCGTCTGCAGCCCTGAGTTCTAGGCCAGGCTCAGCCAGCCCCTACCCTTGTGGGCCTCAGTCTGCTGCTCTGAACAGTAGGAAACGGCCCCTGGACTGAGCTGCAGGATCCACCCCTCCAAGTCCCAGCTTACCTTGCAGCCCGGCCGCAGGGCCAGGACCGCATACCAGGCATTGTGCCGCACTGTCCAGAGCCGGCTGCGCTCCTCAGCCTCCTTGGCCCAGAAGAAGTGGAAAGCCCCGTTGTGCTGGGTGATCTCCTCTGTGGGTTGGGAGGAGGTTGACAGTGGGCCCTACACAGGGGCAGTCCACTGCCCACGGCAGCCCCACACACCTGCTTGCCGCAGCTGCTCTGCCAGGGCCTGCTCGGAGCCGTGGAACTCCAGGAAGAGTGTGGGTGCCACTGAACAGTTCAGCTTGTTGTGCCTGTTGCAGGCATCCATCATGACATCATCCAGGAACTCTGGGACCAGGTAGAGGGCAGGGGAGCTGAGGCCTGGCCTTCAAAGGGGCCTCTAAGGGAGCACACACTGACGGCGCATCCCCTGCCTCACCAATGCGGGCCACAGGCACTGCAGCCTGAAGGATGTGCACGGTGCTGTCCACAGCAGCCTGGACACTGGGGAAAGCACAGGTGGCGACCACCGTGGCCTCAGGGGCAGGGTGCAGGCGCAGGGTGGTGGCTGTGATGAGTCCCAGTGTTCCCTCAGAGCCCACAAAGAGCCCCGTAAGGTTGTAGCCAGCTGCGCTCTTCCTGGACCCCAGAGACACATAAGGCAGGTGAGTGCCCAGGCCATGTGCTGATGGACGTCTGGCCCAAGGCCTGCGGCTGGGGAACCATGGGGCTCAGAGTCCCGGAGCTCAGAGTGGGGAAAGACCAGGCCCGTAGTCACAGGGACCTGAAGCTGGAGTTGGAACCCAAGGCACTGTCCCCCAGGGCCCTGCCACGTAGACAACTGAGTCCAAGGTCTGGGCTGGCCCACCCTCTTGGGCCCAGATTGTTACCAAGGCAGCCAGGGCACTGGCACATGCAGGGTCCACGTCTGTTATCATGATGAACGCAACCTACCACCATCAATGTTTGCTGTCGCGACAGCGTTTCACATCCCCCAGGCCCAGGTAGGAGGCCATGGAGGAGGTACATTTCACAGCGAGCCCTGTGTCTGCTGGAAGCTTCCCTCACTGCTCCAAGACACAAGGCTGTGGTGGGAGCACTCACCGGAAATGACGGCCCGGGCCCGCAGTGTGCAGCAGCCGCCCGTCGGGCAGCACCACCTCCAGGTTTAGAACGTTTTCCCGCATGGTGCCATAGCGCACAGCATTGGTGCCCGAGGCCCCGGTTGCTGCCATGCCACAGAGTGAGGCATCTGCACCTGGGTCTGGAGGGCAGAGTGTGGGCAAAGGGCAGCCTGGGTGGGTGGGAACCCCTTTCCCCCAACCCCAGAAACAATCCTACTACCAGGGAGCCCCCAAGGCCTTGGGAAAGGTCCGGGAGTCCCAGGCCTACCCACAGGGAACCAAAGGCCACTGTCCCGCAGGTGGGTGTTGAGAGCTTTGTGGGTGACGCCAGGCTCCACCACCACTGAGAAGTCTTCGGGATTCAGCTCCACAATCCGGTCCATGTGGGTCAGGTTAATGCAGACACCGCCCTGGTGGAAGGGAAGGTAACTGAGGGCAGGACCTAGTCAACCGTCTCCAGGTCTGCACCTCGCACAGGGCAGTGACAAATGTGATGAGGCCAGACCCTGGCCAAGGGGACCCCACCGTACCTGCACAGCACAGACTCCACCCTCAAGCCCTGTCCCGGTGCCAAAGGGGATGATGGGCACACCCTGGCAGTAGCACAGAGCTGCCAGCCGGCAGACCTGGTCCACATTCTGGGGCCAGACCACAGCGTCTGGAGGCTGGCACCTAGAACCAGAGGCCAGCAATTCAGGGGGCGTGGCATCCTCTGGGCACGCTCTCTTGTCAAGGAGCCTGGAGGTGTTGCAGGCCCTGAGGCTACATAGTAGGTGAGGGCAGAGAATATCTGGAGAAGTACAGAGAAGAAGACAGGGTACTCCAAAACAGGTGGGCAGGGGAAGATGACAAACCAGGATCCTTACTCTTCACTCCCACCCTCACAAACCCCCGACCTGTGCATGGACTCGTCCCGCCCATGCTGCTCTCGGACGGCAGCAGCCATAGACACATGAGGGGGCCCCACCACTGCCTTCAGGGCTGCCACAAAGCCGTCGCTGAGTGCACCCTGTGGGGAGAAACACATTGCCAGGGTCACCCGACAGATGCGACTGGGCCACAGCCCTACCCCTGCAGCAAGCTGGGAGGATGGGGGCTGAGGGGGCTGCCAGCACCTCTGGGCACCTCTGGCCTCCCCCCTCCCACCCCATCCTAACAGCCCAGCCAGGCTGTTTCCTACTTTAGACAATCCCACTGTATAGGAACACACCCTTTCCAAACACACCCACGGGGCCAATGTTTCACTTCAGAAAACCCACCACCACCCCCAAAAATAAAAACAAAAACTCTACAGAAAAGATGTCAGCAGGGGTCCCTTAAAATAGCCAGCCCTGCCTTAGTGAATCAAAAAAGTTACTCATCTCTGTTCTTCTTCACGTGCGAGCCAAGGACAGCCCCAGGCACGTAGGATATGCAGAAGAAGATGAATAAATGAGTGACTGGAAGGAAAAGGTCTGCCTAGGTGGGCAGCTGTGGGGTTCTCAGAGCCCTTCTAGGGATTTCTTCCCATCTTGCAAATTGCCTCACTAGCATTCTTTCAAAACACCTATAGATATATCCCGGGGCCCCAGATGGGGGCGCTGGAGCCCACAAACCTTTGATCTGACATCCCTCCCAGCCCCGCTCCGGCAGCAATAGGGCCTCGGACCATCTCAGTCAATGCCCACGTTTGCCACAGAGGAGCCCAAATGTCCTTTGCCCAAGGTCACGTGGAGCAGGTGCGTCCCAGGCCTGGCGGGAACTGGGACCAGGCCCACCACCCTCCAGGCCTACCTGCGTCCCCTTGGAGCAGTAGCCCCTCCAGGGGCACAGGCCCCAGGTCGCTACCCGGAGGAGAGAGGCCATAGCTGCGCAGCGCCCAGAGTGGTGTGGGCGGGGGGCGGGCGGGCAGCAGCTCCCCAGGATCTGTGCGGCCGGCCCGGCCCATTGGCCGCGCCTTGGGTGAGGCCGACTTAAGGTGGAGCCGCTTAAGGTGGCCCCCGGCAGGCCTTGTTGAGTCAGGCCTGTCTGCGGGGGGCCAGGGTCAGTAGCTCTAAAAAGGCGAGGCTTACCTGGCACATGGGGAAACTGAGGGACGGCGGCCACTCTCTGGCTTAAAACTCTCCAACGGCTTCCCAGGGCACTTCTAACAAACACAAACTCCCTGTCATCTTCTCGAAGGTCCTGCCGGCTCCGAAATGATTTGAATTGTAGGTTGATCTTGCATCTGACAACCTTACTGAATTCTAGAATTTAATTCTAATATTTTGTTGATCCTACTGTTTTTTTTTTCCCTAGATGGCTAATTATATCATATACATATAATGATAGTCTTATTTCACGTCTCCCAATCTTTACTCTCATTTCTTTTTCTCCTTCACAGCACTGGCTTGGACATCTAGGTTAAGCAGCAGCAGGGAGACTCTAGTCGAGTTTGAAGGAATACATACTTCTAACCACAGGACCCTGCCTACCTCAGTGAGTTACGGTTATTTAGTGCCTGGTTTTACTCCCCTGTCAAAGAAAGTACTCTCTATCTCAGGATATTGCTTCAATTTACTGAGACGAAACCATCTCTAGCAGAGTTTTCTCCTCTAAATACTTTGAAAGATTCTAGACTTTTTAACTTTAATATGTTCTTAACTTCCACATTTGTTAACGCAGGACCCCAAAATACAGTGGCTGATGTATTTGCTTTCAGATTTCCTTTAGTAGGTTTCTGGATGGTTTACAATCTTGGTTTTTATTTATCTGTAAATGCCACGGTTTTGTATTTAGGGAGAGCTAACCAAAAATCCAAACCCTCTGCCCTGGAGGATATTCGGACTCACTGCGACCCAATGAGTTAGGGGATTGTCATTCATAACCTACTCTGGGGGAAGCAAACTGTCCTGGCCCAGAGATTATCACGGACGGCTCTCACCAACACTCTGAACAAAGGTGGAGACTTTACTGAGAGTCCCTAAAGGCGCGGCCCCGGAGGCCTATGGGAAACGTAGTACCCAAGTTCGATGGACCACCGCTCAGAGGACCCTGGGAACGGCGCGCGGCCCTTGCGTCTGCGCATGTGCAGTGTTGCAAGCGCGCTGGAGGCTGCCCTTCCCCCACCTACAGCCTTGAGTGGACGACGGGACCCCTGTCTCCTCTCGTCTTTGCTACTCTGCGCGGTAACCCGGCTGGCACTGAGCCGCGAGTGGAGGCTGTGCCCCTCCAGGTACGCGGGGGACTGCCTGGCAGCTCTGCGGGGCCTGGGGGCCGAGGAGATGGGGTACGGCATTGGCTTGTGCCCGCGCGGGGTGGGAGCCCAAACTTCGGCGATTCACGGGCGGCAGTGACCCTGGGGGCGGTGTACAGAACTGCCCGGCTCTCTTCTCCGAGTCGGACGGCAGGGGCGGCGTGGCAGGGCCCTTGGGGGCGGGTACGGCGGAGGGGGACGACGGCTACGAGGACTCGCCCTCCTCCCTTTGTCAGGGGAAGCGACTCCGGGAGGCAGCGAGGGTCCCCAGCCGCGCGGGAGGGAGTCCGGAAGCTCGGCGGGCGCGCGCAGGATCGGGCCGGCCGGGGCGGGGCGGACACCTGTCAGCGCCTCCGAGACGCGCGGGGCGCCCCTGGACTTGGGGGGGTGGAGGCTGGAAAGCCCAGCATGTTCTCTGATGCACACCTAGTGCCCAGTCTCTTTGCAAGTCTTTATAGTTAAGTATTTTAGCCAATGTTCACATCTACCCTGTGAGACTCGGTTTTATCATCCCCTTTTCAGCAGAAAAAGCGGAGGTTCAGAAAAGTAAAATGATTTACCCAAGGTCACACATCTAGCTGGTGTTATGTTATGTGAGTGGCAAATGTTTTATCATTTGTCTTTTGATAGGTCTGGACATCATTCATAGGAAGCAAGGGCTGAGGTAAATAGTATTTATGTCTTAAATGGATATGCCTCCTCTTCTGCTAGGACATTAATGTCGAGGATCAAATCATTTTAGTCAGGACTTTTGTTGTTGCTATGTTTTATTTTCTCCGTGCAACTGAGTTCAAATTCTTCTAGCATTACCTTTTACTTAGGGTGAGTGCTGGCTTGTCAGAAGTTTTCCCCCACCACACACACACACACACACACACACGCTATCTCTTCTAAGGAGCCCTGGTGGTTCAATGGTTAAGCGCTCGGCTACTAACTGAAAGATTGGTGGTTTGAACCCACCCAGCAGCTCCTTAGGAAAAAGACCTGGCAATCTGCTCCGGTAAAGATTACAGCCTAGAAAACCCTATGAGGCAGTTATACTCTGTCATACGGGGTCTCTCGGAGTTGAAACTCAACTCGGTGGCACTCAACATTCCTATCCTCAGCTTTAGGCCTTCCCAGTGTACCTGTGCCTTAGAGATGTTCTTTCTTCATCCTCTTGCCCCTCTCCAAGCAGTAGACACCTGTTGTTTGTTACGCACTGCTTGCTAGCCTGGTGAAGGAGAGGAAGGGAATAAACTCCGTTATTCTTGTCCACCATCACTCTTAGGTGAGGCTCCTTATCCCTGGGATCAGGGATGGGGTTTTCTCAGTCATCATGTCCCTCCCCCAGTGGTAGGAGACCTCTGACTGGACAGGATGGTTTCCTGCTCCTCCCCTGGGGTAACCAAAACACCAAACCCACTGGAATTGAATCCATTCTGACTGTGACTCACAGCAACCCTGTAGGAGAGAGTAGAACTGCCTCGTAGACTTTCCAAGGCTGTAATCTTTATGGAAGCAGACTGCTGTGTCTTTCTGCTATGGAGCTACTGGTGGGTCCCAGTGGCTGACCTTCTGGTTGGCAGCCGAGCGCTTAACCACTGCGCCACCAGGGCTTCTTCCCCTGGGGATAGAAGTTTTTGTTTTTTTCTTATTTATCATTATATGGTATTCTTAGCAATGTCTTCAGTCTGAAAATCTGTCTTCTGCTTGGTTAGTTTAGACTACTTACATTTATGATTTCTGATATTTGGGTGCATTTCTACTGTCTAATTTGGCACTTTACTATTTACTTTGCTTTTCCTTCTTTTCTCCTTTTCTTTTTAACTGTTAGTTTTATTTATCTTCCCTCTTTTTCTTCTTCTAGAAACTATTCACTTTTATTCTTTTAATACGTCCAATAACCAGTTGTCATTGGGGTGATTCCAACTGACAGTGACCTTCTGTGTTTCAGAGTAGATCTACCGTCCATAGGGTTTTCAATGGCTGTGATCTTTCTGAAGTAGATCTCCAGATCTTTCTTCTGAGGCACCTCTGGGTGGATTCAAACCACCAACCTTTTGGTTAGTAGCTGAGTGCTTCACCATTTGTGCCACGTGACTTAAATTAATATCTCCAATTCAAGGAGCCCACAGTGATTTAATTGTAACCTTCTCCCTCAAGTCATGTTTTGCTTTCCAATTCTTTTAGTTCCACTTTGCTTTTTATAACCTTTAAATTAATTGTTATTATTATTTTTATGTTTTGTTTTTGTTTTGCTTTACCTTCCTGTTAACCAGCATCTTAGAAATTCTAAGTTGCTTATCAGCCTCCTCATGGCCCTATCAGAGTCTCAGGTCCACAGGTGGATGCTGCCACATTGTAATTCTTTCTGTCCCTTCTGAAGAGGCAAAGGGACTATTCCATGAGGTGGTATTTTCCCAGGTGGTTTGTAGGGATTTCTAAACAGGCAATCCTAGGCAAAGGAGCTCTGGTGGCACAGAGGTTAAGCGCTTGGCTGCTAACTGAAAGGTCAGTGGTTCGAACCCACCAGCTGTTCTGTACAGCTTCTTTCCCCCAACCCCAGAAACAATCCTGCGACCAGGGAGCCCCCAAGGCCTTGGGAAAGGTCCGGGAGTCCCAGGCCTACCCACAGGGAACCAAAGGCCGCTGTCCCACAGGTGGGTGTTGAGAGCTTTGCGGGTGACGCCAGGCTCCACCACCACTGAGAAGTCTTCGGGATTCAGCTCCATGATCCGGTCCATGTGAGTCAGGTTAATGCAGACACCGCCCCGGTGGAAGAGAAGGTAACTGAGGGCAGGACCTAGTCAACCATCTCCAGGTCTGCTTCCATAAAGATTACAGCCTTGGAAACCCTGTGGGGCAGTTTTCCTCTGTCCTCTAGGGTCACTATGAGTCGAAATCAACTTGACGGCAATGGTTCGGGTTTTATTTGTTGTTGTTGTTAATTCTAGGCATTCTGAGGCAGATCAGATCTTTTTTTTTTTTTAATTGTACTTCAGGTGAAGGCTTACAGAACAAATAGTTTCTCATGAAACAGAAGTACACATGTTGTTTTATGACATTGGTTAACAACCCCACAACATATCAACCCTCTAACTTCTCAACCTTTTTTTTTGGTGAAAATACACATAGCCAAAGATACACCATTTCAAAAATTTCTGCATGCACAGTTCAGTGACATTGACTATGCTTTTCCAATTGTGCTGTTATTCTCACTTAAGATGAAGGGTTACAGAACAAAATAGTTTCTCATTTAATAGTTACTGTAAATGTTGCCCTATGGCAATGGTTAACAATCTCACAACACATCAGCAATATCCTTACTCAACCTTGGGTTCCCTATCACCAGCTTCCTTGTCCCCTTCTGCCTTCTGGCCCTTGTCACTGGACTCCTGTACCTCGTTAGTCTCATTTGGTTTTACGGGGCTGTCTACTCCCAGGCTGAACAGTGAACCTCGGAGGTAACTTCAGCACTGAGCTAAAAGGGTGTCTGGGGGCCATACTCTTGAGGTTTCTCCAGTCTCCTTTAGGCCAGTAAATCTGGTCTTTTTTTTTTGTGGGTTAGAATTATGCTCTACATCCTTCTCCAGATCAGATCTTTAATAACAGTGCCTTACTTTTTTCTCTATTCCAGTTCTGCCTTCATCGTTCTCTGCATTTACCCAAAAGCTGTAGAAAATGAATAAATCCCAGGTGAGTTGTTTTTTTATTCCCCGTTTGGCTTTCAGTGCATTTGAGGAAATTTTTAAGGATCCAGATAATGAAATAGAAAAGCATAAATGAGTAAAACTCAAGGAAAACATTGGGAAGTACCAGTAGCAAAAAAGCAAACCATGTTAATTATGTGCCTTATATGGATTATGAATACCAATTACTTGGTTCTTTAGCATTAAGTATGAATAAATTTTATGGGCCATCATATTACAAGTATATTAGACCTTTTTAGCTTGTCCCATGTGTCTCTTAGCCTTTCTGTCCTTTGTCTTTCTGTACATCAGTCTGAATATTTCTTACCTATGTTCTACTTCACTATTCATCTCTTCAGCTGTGTCTAATCTGCTAATAAACCCATCCATATATTTAAAAAATATCTTTTCTTCCATTTGTATGGTTTGGATGTACTGGGAAGATTTTTAATTGTGTCCAATATTTTGGTTTAAAACTGGAAGTCCATCTACTGCCTTTAAATATTCAAAGCTTTAATTAGCTCTTAAAATTGTCTAATTTGATAACGTGAAAATAATGCCTAACTTGTTAGTGCTCATTTTGTGATTATACGTTAATCTATGTGAGCTTTGTTAGTGCACTAGTAACATCTTATTACAAGTGTATGTTATGTGCTTGTCTCGCTATACACATCTTGAGAGCAGAAACAGTGGTTTATTAATCTTAGGTCCCCATCAGATAAGACAACTCCAGCAATATAGAAGAATCTGAGTAAATGTTTTAACTCTTTCTGAAAGTGGATTTTGGAGACATGACAGGACATAATAAACAAAATGTACAGTTGGCGTGTTATGTAAATTTTTGTGGTAAATGACTCTTACAACAACAACATTGTAAGAATATGTTTCCATACGTACTTTCCACATCACCAAATGCTGATCATTTCAGAATAGCAATATACCATTTCAGGGATCGGTTTCATTCACGGATGTGACTGTAGACTTTACCCAGGAGGAATGGGAGCAGCTGGACCCCTCTCAGAGGATCCTGTACATGGATGTGATGCTGGAGAATTATAGCAACTTACTTTCAGTGGGTAAGGATGGCTTTCAGGTATAGCACAATGTTTCCCTAATAGCATTCATGCCCTTTCTCAGTGACCAAATATTACAGGCTCTTGAATTACTAAATGGTTTTGGCCTTGAGCTTCAGGTGTTAAAGCTAAGAGATAGTGCTACCCCTGAATTTCTGTTTCTTTATTTTCAGGGTCTCTGAAGTCCAAGCAGTTAGGAGTTAAGCCTCTGGCAAGTTCTCTGGGCTTTAAACCAGTTCCTTTGAATCCCTACTGAGAATTTGCGTTTCTAACAAGTTCCCAGACAGTGCTAATGCTGCTGGCTAGGGACCAGTTCTGAGAACCACTAGTAGAGCAGTGGTTCTCAAAACATATTATACGTGAGAATCACCTGGGAATCTTGTTAAAATGTAGATTCTGATTCAGTGTCTCTGGGGTGGAAATGCAAATTCTCAGCAGGGGTTCAAACTGGAAGGAACCAGTTCAAAGCCCTGCAAGTTCTCTTTTAAAGAGGTGTAATTTTAAAGTTGAAGCAGTGAGAAGAACTGTGTATAGCAGAGATAGAATCACGAATCCAGAGATTTCCAGGGAAGAGATTGAAGGTGGGAAGGAGAATCAGATAGAGAGAAGCCAGTGGAAATAATATCCCAGGGATTTTGAATGGCTTGGCACCTTTGAAATATTTTTCAGGAATCTTTTTCAAATTTCTAAACCTTTAGGGATGGCTAAGGACAATGACCTTCATTCCTCAGATTTATGAATCACATGTCACTCTCTCCCTGCTTAACTTCTGTAGTTGGGCCCTGAATCTGATACTTGGCTAATATGTCTTAAACCTTTGTGTTGTGATTAGCTGCTCTTTGTTTAGTATTCTCGGTTTGGCAGAATGGTAAATTTTATATTTTACCTCATGGTAATTGGTGCAGTGGCCTCAAGGAAGATACAGCTTTTTCTGTACAAGAGTGACATTGTTGTCCGGGACACAGACGGCAGCAGGAATAGTCAGGAATAGCCAGTAATACGTATAATGAAAACAAAAACTATTAAAGGCCTAGGTCAAGGCTGAGTAACTTGATCCTTAAGACCCCTTCAAATAAAACCAGATATAAAAGCAGAGGCAGAACTGGTCTGGGGACAAGTTTAAACCTATTAAAAGAAGAAAGATAGGATGTGGTGGTGAAAACACATTCACTGTCTGACAATTTCAATAAGGAAAAGCAATAAACCAGCAGCAGCAGTGGGTGGTCCTGTTGCACGCATGGCTTACCATTGGATTTATTTAGTATTCCATACAGAATATGAGAGTTCCTGGATCTTGCCATCCGTTTGCAAAAGAGTCTGTCTTTAGAGACCTTTGATAGGATTGCCTGCAAACCTATGAGAAATGCTGCTTTTAAAGGAAGTTACATTGGTGTAAGTGAACAGAATAGAAAGATGGGGAAAGAACCTAGAAGCATGGAGGCTGCTGTAATGTAGGGTCAAGTGTTGGTTGCTAAACTCAGATTTGCACAGGTGTCCATTAACATCTTTGTCTCCTTATTTTATTGGTCCCTCTGCTCACTGTGAGTTGTCTTTGAAGACAAATGACTCTCCTTCATCCCTGCAGTTCCCAGCTTACATATCATTTGTGCCTTGTTGCTGCCTTTTGTCTTCATTTCACCTTCTCACCCGCTTTTTAAGGTTGTTTTGTCATTTGGCGATGGTACTTGTGTCCATTGTCAGTTTTCACTTCTTTGCCACAGGATTTTATCTTTTTCTTTCAAAGCTTGAGAGAGACAAGGAAAACTTGCATTGGGGATTTTTTAATGCTGGGAGACTGGGTCCTAAACTAGAGAGTCAGCCCTGTAGTAGAACACTCATGGAGACTCCCCATTCCATTTCAGAGTGAGAAAGGACTAACAAAGTTTATTTCATTGTGCTCTTTCCTAGAAGTGTGGAAGGCTGATGACCAAATGGAGAGGGACCACAGAAACCCAGATGAGCAGGCGAGGCAATTTCTAATCCTCCAGAGCCAAACTCCGGTGGAGGAAAGAGGTAATCTCTTTGAAAAAACATTTAATGTGAGCACAGACTTTGTTGCTTTAAGACAAGTACCCTATAAATACGATTTATATGAAAAAACATTGAAATGTAATGCAAACATACTTAATAACAGTGGAAGCTGTGCAAGAAAGAAAGCTGAGGCGTGCAGTGGGTTTGGAAAAGCACTCCTCTATCTGAAGCAGGAGAAAACCCACCCTGGCCTGGAATACTCTAATGGGAAAGCCCTCAGTGACAAGGAAGCTATTTTTAAGCATCAGAAAATTAAAAATTTGGTTCAACCTTTTATTTGTAATTACTGTGACAAGACTTTCTCCTTTAAATCACTCCTCATTAGTCATAAGAGAATACATACTGGAGAAAAACCCTATGAGTGTAATGTGTGTAAGAAAACTTTCTCCCACAAGGCAAACCTCATTAAACATCAGAGAATCCATACTGGGGAGAAACCCTTTGAATGTCCTGAATGTGGAAAAGCTTTCACCCACCAGTCAAACCTTATTGTGCACCAGCGGGCGCATATGGAGAAGAAACCCTATGAGTGCAGTGACTGTGGCAAGACGTTCGCCCAGAAGTTTGAGCTCACCACTCATCAGAGAATTCATACTGGAGAGCGGCCCTATGAGTGTAACGAATGTGCAAAAACCTTCTTCAAGAAGTCAAACCTTATTATACATCAGAAAATTCACACGGGGGAGAAACGCTATGAGTGCAGTGAATGTGGGAAATCCTTCATCCAGAACTCACAGCTCATTATACACATGAGAACTCATACAGGAGAGAAGCCCTATGAATGTACTGAATGTGGCAAAACTTTCAGCCAGAGGTCAACCCTTAGGTTACATTTGCGAATTCATACAGGGGAGAAACCATATGAGTGTTCTGAATGTGGGAAGGCCTTCAGCAGGAAGTCCCGTCTCAGTGTCCATCAGAGAGTTCATATAGGGGACAAACCCTGAGACTGCAACCAGGCTGAACTGTGGAGAACCCTTCCACAAGAGCCCCTCCAGCGTTGGAGAAACCTCATGAAGATACTGAAGGAACATGGGAATTCATGCTGAGATACAGTCTGTGAACTCAGAAATGTGTAAAAAAAATAGGATCCTGTAAGACCAATGTTATACTGGAAGTTAGATATTATACCCAGCTAAAGAGTACATATCAGATTATGTCCAATTGTAAATAGACATACTCAGCTGTGGTACAGTGAGCTCTTTAAAAGCTTGAATGAATTGAATATTCCAGGCAGCAGCATAAAGGATGTGCAGACAGTACCCAAGTATGTAGTGGTTATGTGTGAGATGCTACAGAACACAAATTGTATGTTTTAGAGTCGTACATGTGAATTTAACATAGTCACAGGGAGTTTGAAATTCTTGTCCTATGGGAGCAGCTGGTGGATTCAAACTGCCAGCCTTCTGGTAAGCAACCGAGCTCTCAACCACTGTGCCACTAGGGCTCCATGTGATAATTAGGATACATCAAACAAGGTTTTTCTTACTAAACATCACGTGTTTTTCAGTACCTTTACAACCGAGGATGCATTCCAAATGAAATATGTGACAAGTTTTAAAGTAGCACGTAGCATATCTTTTCTCCTGCTGCTTGCTCACAAACATGAGTTGGTGTGACCATTGTAACTGAGCTGCCCTTCAATAGACAAAAGACAATGTTGTTGAAGTTTTAACCTGCTTCTGGGTTTGCTGAAGATTTTCTAGAAGAATTATTTACATAAATATGCAAGTATGAGACAAGTAAGAGGAGATCTAGAGAGTAAAAGGAAACAGATGTGGGCTGTATTCATTACTCGGTAGGCACCACAGGATAGAAACGTGCTGTGTAAAGAGAACGTCCCACTGTAGCAGGCGCTTGCTATTTTTCAGCGGGGTATTTGCATATAAACACGAGTGTTACCAAACTGTTGTGTACCCAGAAACCACCTGTATTTTTGTGTGTTGGCTTGTTTCTCTTAATACTTTATGAATTGTCTTGCAAAAATTTTAGGATGCTTATATATATAGCTCACAAATGTTAGCTACATTTCAGAGACTTGAGAAAGAATAATTTATTTTGAGTAACTGTCAAGAGATACCTGTTTTGTTGCTTTTTTATATTCCCACTTTAGAAATGAAGTTGTTCAGTATTCTGTTGTTTAAAAGAGGCATTTCTACTTCCTTGAGTTTCAGTATAATCAACCTAAAACATTTCCCTTTGCAACCTAACTTAGTGTAAGTTGTAACTTTCCTTTAAAAGTTTACAAAGCAAATGCTTTATAAGTTAAATTTTTTTCCAGTGGTCTCTCCATATAGTATTTGATGATTAAAGTAAAAAAATTTGTGTAACTCAAAGATACACCATTTTAGGTTTGATTGCAATTCACAAGTCCAGTCTTCCCCTATCGATCACAAATCATGCATTAGAATTAAAAATGGTGGCCATAATTGTTCTTTCTTTTTATTATTTTTGAAGGTCATTGATGTGGTTTGACTGTTTATGAATGTGAGTGACTTTCTGAGAGCATCCAGAACTTAATAAGTTTTTGTCTTTCTACGTTGTCATCTTTACTACTAAAGGCAAGGAAGCAAAGCAAAAGGTTAATTTCATACACTGCTCTTGGAAATGTAGCTTGTGACAGCCTCCTTGGAAACATTGTAGCTTTGTCTTTTAACATTGAGAACATACATACTCTTCAACCCAGGAGTCTCACTCCAGGGAATCTATCCCTAAGGAAAAAATAAAGTGCCAGTTCCTAAGATTATATGTTTATCAGTGTATGTTGCTTGGAAAAAAGCAATGGCCTACACTAAGTGAGGCAGAAATTCCAGAATGGCTGTGGCGGATGGTGGGAGAGGGATTAAAAGGCTCACGGAGGTGGGCAAGCTAGAGTGGGTACACTATTGGGCAGAACACCCAGTGGGTGACTGTCCTAACAGAAGGCCCAGAAAATACACTCATCTCCAAAGCCATAAGGAAAGTGCTGGTGAGTGGGCATCAGCATCGCTGCGAAGTTCAGGCCAGGGTGGATGGTAGGAGATGCCACCACAGCACTGGACTACTGATGGCAATGAGGGTGCCTGAGGGCCCCCTCCCACCCCAGCAGACATTGGGCCAGGTGGCTGTGTTTACCCATCAGCAGCCAGGTGGATGCAATTATCCTAACAAGTGGCAAGACTGGATGGCAGCCAGGGTCCTGCCCTCAGAGTCTTGGAGACAGTTCATAGAACCCAGTGTGTCTGGGGCAGAAGAGATGTACTGCTAACAAGGATACTGCCCAGTCTGTACACTCGAAAGAAATCAAGGATGGATGCTCAGCAGGCTAATTTTAAAAAATCATGATCCCTTATCCAGTTTCCAGGTCTGAGCCAGTGTTTGCACCTGGAACTCACTGACTGAAGGAAAGGCCAGTGTTCAAAATAATTATTTCCTCAGTCCTTAACTAAAGGGAACAATGGCCATTAACTTTGATGACAGTGTACTGGGGAAAAGGGACCCAAACATTTCAAGGACGGATTCTCATTAATAATTTCTAAATACTGATTACATGTTGAAATGACAATATTTTGGATATATTGAGTTAAATAAAATATATTATTAAATTTAGTCCACCTGTTTCTTTTTACTTTAGTAAGGCTACTAGATAATTTAAAATAACATATTTGGCTCACATTGTATTTCTTTTGAACACCACTGGGTTAAAAAAAAAAAAAAAAAAAAACCCACAAACCCATTGCCATTGCGTCGATTCTGACTCACAGCAACTCTATAGGACAGAGTAGAACTGCCCTATAGGGTTTCCAAGGCTGTAAATCTTTACAGAAGCAGAGTATGACATCTTCTTTAGTGGAACGGCTGGTGGGTTCCAACTGCTGACCTTTTGGATAGCACCCAGGCACTTAACCATTGCACCACGACTTTGCAATGTTCCTGCTGGCCACCAGGTGGCAACCTTATCCTGGGGCTGCCACTCTTCAGCCGCCAAGGAGGCGTTAGTGGGCGGTTGGCAGAGGAGGCTGGTCTTACTGGCAGTAAGGTTTGTGCTGGTTACTCTGTTTTTATATTAATCACACCTCATATTCACTTGTATACAAGTGGTTCTTAGTGTAATAGTAAAATATATGTTCTTTGTTCTCTGAGCTTAAGAGCAGTTATCCTTAAAAGACTGGACTTTTTGTAATATTTTAATTTACTTCAAGTCCAACTCCTCTGCCCAACCCTTCTCTTTTCTTTTCTCCTTTCCACATGCTCATTCTCCACATCAAGTTCAGCTCTTTTGACTGTTCGTGTCCTTAGTAATTAAAATACTAAATTGCCTATATCACCTTAATTTCAACATATTATGAACCACCATCAGAACACCTCATATTCCACGAAGCAAAGAAAGATGAGGGAAAACGCTGAAAGAAATGCAGAAAGGAGCCCAGTTCCATTCCTGCCAAGAGGCCAGGTAAGTGTGGACTGCTGGCTGCCTCCCCCAAGACCAACCTTGGATGAACTTCAGAGGGAAACATGGAGCTATGGAGAGAACTGGGAGAAGAAGTGGGGCTTGGGGGTGTCGTCGTCTCTGTGGCCAAGGACAGAGGTTGTTGGCTTGGCTGTGGGAGGGTAGCTGTGGCCTGGAAATAGAGCAGTAGCACCACCCCTGGTGGGTGACCAAAAGCCCACTTCCCAAGAGCCTCCAGAGAGATACGCAGTCACTGCTTCTGTACAGATGCTTTTACTGGGGACTCTTGTGGGGGCGGGGTGGTCGCAGGATGCATAAACTCAGTTGGCAGCCAGGGTCTTCTGAACCCAGGCCATGAGCTCAGTGACACGGGCATACACGGCAGGTGTGGAGGTGGAGCAGGTGCTGCTGCCCCAGGACACGATGCCCACCAGGGTCCAGGCTCCATTCTTCTGGCATACCAGGGGGCCACCAGAGTCGCCCTGCCAGGGGAGGAAGGACTTGTTGCCAGATGTGGAAGGGGGTGCTGGGGCCCTAGTGTGCCCTGACCGGGCAGAATCTGGGGGGAGGGTCTGGGGGTACAGAGAAATGACAAGTGTCGGCACAGAGAGGCTCACACTGTGTGGCTGTGCACAAGTCACTTGGATCTGGGTTCAGTCTCAGCTCTGCATCTACTCCTGGAGGGACCTGGGGTGGGGCTGACCCCTCAGCCTGGTCAGTGTGTGTAAAATGGGCTGAAGACCCCAGCTCATGGGACTGGTGTGCAGATGAAATGTCCAAGGGAGCCCCCCCTCAGTCTGGGGCATCTATTACCATTAGTTCCGGCTTCTGCTGGGGCCTGGGGCAGAAAGGAGTGGGGAGCCCAGGCCTCCAGGGAAGGGGCTCTGTGCCCCCCCCTAACCGACCAGGGGCTGGGGCAGTGAGGTGGGGCAGGGTGGCTGGAGGAGGTGGTACCATGCAGGAGGAGACGCCGCTGGCCCCGGCGCAGACCATCACGTTGGTGATCTTGCTGCCCCAGTACTTCTTGCAGTCGGTGTTGGACAGGAGGGGCAGGGTTGCCTGCTGCAGTTTCTCAGGGAGCTTGATGGCTGGAGGGACAGGGGATGGGGTCAGGGCCCGTCACCCTGCCCAGCCCACCCCAGTGGAGGAGAACCAGGGCCCCTGGAGACGCCCGCCCTCTCCCAGCATGGTTTTCCTCAAAAACATCCTGTTCCTTTCAATTCCTTTCAGATTCCACACTACCCAGTGGATGACTTGGCTCAAGCAAAGTTGTTCAACACCAGGAGCTCCTGCCCTGGAAAGGCCACGGCACACTCACCACTGTACTTGGTTTTGCCCCAGCCCGTGGTGATGCAGAGGGAGCCAGCAGGGAAGTCGTCCTCAGCGTTGGGCAGGCAGACTTCGGACACGGTTAGGGAGAAGCGGGCGGGCCTGGCCAGCTTCAGCAGGGTGATGTCGTTGCGGATGGTGAGCATGCTGAACTTGGGGTTCTTGAAGACCTGCGGGTGAGGGTCAGAACAACTGGCTGAGGGCCCAGCGTGAGTCAGGGATCTGCAGGTTTTGAGTAGACAAACTTTCTGGTGGTCCTTTCAGGGGAAACCTAAGGCTGGCCTCACCCCCTCAGCTCCTGTCCCTCAAGCCTCCCAGGGCTCTTCTCCCCCTCCTGCACCCCCAGCTTCTCAGCTGAACCCCCCTCCCCAGCCGTCCAGCACGTCCTGGGTGTACCTTAGCAATATTCAGGACCTGGATGTTCTCGGCGTCTGAACCCTGGTCATACTCGCCGGCCACAACAAGGTCGGAGGTGCTAGACAGAGCATGTGGGGGTTGAGGACCAGGAATGCACCCTGCTCCCCCACCTCCAACAAGCTGCAAACAGAACCTGAGCCCACCCAGGTCTCACCTGACCCCACAGTGGGCAGCAGTGACCACCCAGTTCTCGTTGATGAAGGAGCCCCCGCAGAAGTGGGAGCCGGTGCTGTCCTGGGGAGGGAGGTGGGGAAGGTCAGCCACACCCTCCCTGGGCAGCACGCCCCCAGCCCAGCCAATACCACAGGGTGCCCCTACACATACTCAGAATCCCCCCTCACCTGCAGGGACACCTGCCAGGGCCAGGAGCCAGGGATGGCATCCTCACCATTGACAATCCTGGACAGGCCACTCAGTACAGGTTGGATGGCAGGGACTCCACAGCCTGGGAATGGGGCAAGAGGAAGGGCTGAGCCCAGGAGCCAGTGGGCCTCAGTTGCAGAACTCCGGATCCCTAGGTCAGTGGCCCATGCCACAGGACCCCATTGCATAGCTCCCACCTCCTCCAGGCTCAAGGACCCCCGAGACACAGCTCATTGACCACAAGCATTCTCCAGGGCTGCAGAGGCCCAGGGCCCACCCTGACCTGGGGCTGCCTGCCTGAGGGAGCAGAAAACAGCAGGGGAGCTAAGGCTGCCCAGCTCAGCTCCTAGGCCTGCCCCTTCCTGTGGGAACTCAGAGGAGTAGCTGCATCTCCCCGATCCTCAGTTTCCTCAGCTGTAAAGTGGGGAGCAGAACAATGCCAACTTCACAGGTCAGAGCTCCTCCATTAGATTGAAACTCCCAAGTACTGGCAAGTTAAGAACAATCTGGAACTCCTACACATGGCTTATATGTGGCTGATGGGCATGTAAAATGATGCCATAGTCTCTCTATTTCTGTGATAATTCACAATTTAAGCAACTGTTCATTGTATAAAGTTTTAATTTCTCAATTATTTAATAAAACAGGACTTTATTTCATATCATAAAACAGCACTGAGGAAACAAGACAAATTGCTTTAATTTTCTCAAACACTGAGAAGAGAACAGGTGTGCTCAATATGTCTGCGACTTCGCAGCACCTGTACACGGGTTCTGTGATTTGGCAATAACAAGGAAAGTTGAACAGGTGCAGCCACTACAACCAACCACGCCACTTGTAGAGTCATCACGCCTTGCTACAAGCCTCGTGCCTCCTACTCCTGCCCACGAGGACACTGTTAATCACACACACACATTTATTTTTTGTAATAGCAAAAAAAAAAAAAGAAAAGAAACAAACAGTGGTATAGTCACCTGACAGAGTACTTTACAGTGATAAAAATGAATGAGCTGGACCCACGTATCGACATGATAAATCAAAAACTTGAGTGGGAAAAAGCACATTGTAAAACACATAGAATACCATTTACATGAATTTTTTAAATATCAAAAATTGTGTGCATTGTTTGTGAACTGATAAATATGTACTAAATTTTATTTTAAAAACTTGCATAGAAACAATGCCCAGCAAGTTCAGAATAGGGTTAACCTTTCAAGGAGAGGAGGGAGGACAGCTTCAGCTGAATCTGTTTTATTGTTTAAAAAGAAATACCTGAAGCACATCAGCAAAAAGTTAACATTGCTAAATTCTGGTGGTAAGTACCCAGATATTACAGTATTTTCTGTATTTTTTACTAGTTTATAATTATTTTAAGTAGAGAAAGCAGCATGCTTGTCAGTAATAGCAAGTGTCCAGCACAAGGAATACATAAAAGCCTGGGGAGGTCTGCGGTCACCCCTCACCCAGCCCACAGCACTCACCGCCTGAGCACCTCTGGAGCCGGAAGACCCAAGGGGCCCCGACTTGTCTTCTCTACTCCCTAGAACAGGGTGTGAGGGCTCCGAAGCCCCAAAAGGACCCCACTCCTCTCTCTGGCTTCAAACTGCCTTGCTAGGGAGTGACCCAAGGGTTCAGAGAAGGGGAGTCCACAGGCCCTCCTGGCCAGGGCCCTCCGGCCCCTGTGATGGGGCCTGGCTTCAGGCCCACTGAGGGCTGAGGCCCCTGCTCCCCAGCCTCCTCCCCAGCCGGCAGGCACTCACCAAAGGTGGCCCCCAAGAGGGCGAAGCAGGAGAGGAGCCAGAGAAAGGCCATGGTGCTGCAGTCAGGAGATGCGGAGCCTGCCTGCTGTGGGGCCCCTTCTTCATCCCCTCCAGTCTCCCAAGCCCCGCCCAGCCCTTCTGGCCCTGCCCAGCCAGGGGGGCCTGAGATTCACCCTCCCTGATATCCAGGGACCTTGGGGGATAAGCAGGGACCAAGTCCCTCTCACAGCCAGGCCTGGCTTTCAGCCTGGGACACCCCAGCCCCTGGGAAACAGGTAGCTGCCCTGGCCCAATAGCGCCGCGAACCTTGGCACCGCCGGGGATCCCCAGGGCGCAGGCAAGGCCAGAGGCCAGGCTGGGAGCTCAGCTCTCTGCAGTCTCTGCCAGGAGGCAGGGCAGGGACTCTCCCGTTGCCAGTGGCACAGGGAGGGGTCCTGGCTCCTCAATTAAAGCAACCCCACCCCAGGTTCAAAGAATTCAGCTAGTCGTTTCTGGAAGGAGCTTGCAATGTCTCACAGTCCTAGGGCCCCCAATACCATGAACACTGGCTGCAGGTTTTCCGCAAGGAGTGTTTTCAGTGTTCAATATTCATCTACAGGAAAAGTATGTGTTTTCTGTAGTGCCTAGGGGGTCACTCATAACCCAGCCCAGACAAGCAGGTTCAGAGCCTGCGTCTGAGCTGTGTCCACAACGCCGTAACTGTTCAGGAATTGCCCAAACAAGAGCTGTTAACAGGTAATGGTTGACAAACCCACCCACGTCTGCCATGAGCTCAAGCTGAATTCTCTTCTGTGACAATTCACAATTTAAATGAATTCATTGTAGAAAGTTTTATTTTCTTAAAAGATGAAACTTTGATTCCACACCATAAAAGGACACACTGAAGAAACAAACTACTTGATTGTCACAGAACAATGAGAAAAGGATAGGTGTAGGAAATTCGTCAGTGATGCACTTGCATAGGTGGGAACCAAGGACTTCCCAGCGACCTATGCACAGGCTTCTATGCTCGCTCACTCGCTCCTCTGGGCCAGGCACTGTTGTAGGCACTCATAAACAGAGCTGACCCTGTGGGGCTGAGATTTGAGTGAGAGATACAATGAACAAATAATATAATTTTGTAGAGTAAAATTAATATGTCATAAATACAATAAACTGGGATAACGAATGGGGAGCAATCGGGATGGCCTGCTGTTCTGGATCTGGACAGGGCTGTCATCGAAGGCCCCTGATAAGATAGTTTGAAAAGAAAAACATGGTGGGGGAACTGAGTCTTCATCTAAGGCCTTTAGGGCCATGGTCACTGTGGGAGAAGGGAGTCAGGGTAAGCAGTACAATGTAACTGGTCTTGTTTAATACCTTTGATTTGGACTACACTGGTTTTGAAGTTTTGTGTGTCTTTAATTTGTAAATTTAGATTTTGTTTTAGAGTTGTAAGTTCTCAGCAGAGGAGATAATAAAATAAAAACTTCAGCTACTGGTTGAGCAGGGGCTTGACCCTTGGTAACAGTGGCTATGCCCTGGCTTGGGCAGAGTCCTGGAGACCTGGGACCCTGTTCTCTGGGGAGGTCCGAAGTCCTGGAGGAAGGGTGACATAGAGAGCTGGGACAGTGGCTATTTACCAACTGGTATGGAAGCTTCTTGATATTTTAACAGCCTCTGTGGCTAGCCAGGGGTGTCCCACAGCCCTAGCTATGACCATAAGGAATTCATATTTAAGTTTCAGGCCAAGGTAATTCGTTGAAATATTGACATTTGCCGGTTGGGCTTATTTTATTTTTGGTGGTGGAGATGGTTTTTTCCTTTATCCACTCCAAACAAAAATAGCCAAGCCATTTGTATTTTCCTCATCTCAGGGATTTTTCCCGGTGAAAAAGCAGAAACAGCCTGAAGTCTTCAGGTCTGTTGTGAAAGCTAAACTCATGGCAGACTAGAGTACAGGGAGGAGTGTGGAGAGAGGGGAGGGAGAGTTTCCTGTCTACAAAGAGCTGAGAGCTGGAGAACATAAGGGAGACTGAATAACGTTTGTGTACATTTGTCCATGTGCTTTTTACTTCGAGTAATTCCTTTTGGCCCCCAGCTATCCCTTATTCAAACTTGACTATGAGGTGAGTCTTTAGGAGCAGGATGATAATTTTGTTACCAACAGAGATAGCCATTGCCACTTCCCACAGCCATCTCCCCTTTCTTAACCACAGGACCTCATGGGGGTTCGCCCGTCCCCAGCCCCCAGAGGGAGAACTCTGATGAATCCAAGCCAGTGGCAGCAAAGAGAGGTAAGGAGAGCCCACTCCTAACCTCTCTGCACTTTTAACACAGTCTTGTGAGGATGTGGTGCTTGGTGCTTTGGCAGCTACCTTGAGAGCACAAGGAAGGCAAGAGAAAGAGATCCTAACCTGGAACTACATCACTGAGCTGCTGAGCAGACACCCACAGTGGCTTACCTCTAGATCTCTGGTGGGTGAGAAAAACAAATCCCTATTGTTTAGCCATATCAGTCATGTATTTTATTATAAAAAACCATCTTAAACGATAGAATATAACCATGATTCTCAGGGAACATCTAGCTCAACTGGCATAACACAGTTTATAAAGACAATGTTCTACGTTCTACCTTGGTGAGTAGCGTCTGGGGTCTTAAAAGCCTGCGAGCAGCCATCTAAGATACTGCACTGGTCTCATCCCTTCAGGAGCAAGGGAGAATGAAGAGAACAGGATACAAGGAATAGATTAGTCCGAAGGACTAATGGACCACAGCTACCAAGGCCTCCACCGGACTGAGTCCAGTACAGCTAGATGGTGCCCGGCTGCCACCACTGACTGCTCTGACCAGGGTCACAACAGAGGGTTCTGGACAGAGCTGGAGAAGGATGTAGAACAAAATTCTAACTCACAAAAAAAAGTCCAGATTTACTGGCCTAAAGGAGACTGGAGAAACCCCGAGAGAATGGCCCCCAGCCACCCTTTTAGCTCAGTGGTGAAGTCATTTCCGAGGTTCACAGTTCAGCCGGTGAGTGGACAGCCCCATAAAAGCAAATGGGACTAATGAGGCACAGCAGTCCAGGGACAAGGTCCAGAAGGCAGAATGGGACAGGAAAGCTGGCGACAGGGAACCCAAAGTTGAGTAAGGGTAGTGTTGATGTGTTGTGAAGTTGTTAACCATTGTCATAGGGCAACATATGTACTGTTAAATGAGAAACTATTTTGTTCTGTAAGCCTTCATCTAAAGTGAGAATAGCAGCACAATTGGAAGAGCGTAGTCGATGTCACTGAGCTGTGCATGTAGAAATTTTTGAAATGGTGTATCTTTGGCTATGTGTATTTTCACCAAAAAAAAGGTTGAGAAGGGAGAGGGTTGACGTGTTGTAGGGTTGTTAACCAATGTCATAAAACAATATGTGTACTACTGTTTCATGAGAAACTATTTGTTCTGTAAGCCTTCACCTGAAGTACAATAAAAAAAAGAAAAGAAAAGAAAATAACCATGATAACTGTGCTGAATGTCTTCCATTTGCCCCTTCAGGTCTTCTCTCCTCCCTTCTTCACCTTGCTGGCCTCCAGGAGACTGACCTCCAGGGATGCATTTGGATTCAGCCAATGGGAGGCACCAACAGGAGGAGGGTCCTGGAGAGAGTGGGAGGAGAGCTAAGTCAGGGTACTTATTCCCCTGGTTCTCTCTCTGAGAGGTTGCTATGGGTTGGCAGCCCTCTCCTTTCTGGGGTCTATAACTGCCACCCCCTCCTTGTCCCTTCAGTTTAAGATATGGCAATATCTCCCTATTGTTCCTAGCCCCTGTATGCCTGCTTCACTGTCCTTTCTTGGCTTCTTGGAGCCCTGCCTACACCTTTGTAAACATTCTCTTTATTAAAACTCTCTCAAATTACCATCTGTGCCATCTGTTTTTGGGTAGGACCATGACTGATACAGTGATTGGTACCAGTACTGCCTCCAGGGCCACTGAAAATGGGATTCTGGAACACCTGGGCAGGGCCAGGCTGAGTGGACCCATGTTGAATGCCCTGCAGTACCCCACCCCCGATGCCTGCAGCCGGGCAGCACCTGGAACAACCCTCACCCAAGCCAAACTCCAGGACGTAACAGGGCAGGGATGTGGATGGGGTCTCCTTCCCTCAGCAAAGCTCTTCCCCCAAACCCAAGCTGCCCTGGAAAGACCCGCTCCCAGAGTCCATTCCCTGTGCACACTCGGATCGACTCATCTCCCAATTCATTGTCTCTGAGTTATGCTTTCCCAGGCTTGCTCCAGCATTTCCCATTAAACATACTAGATGTCGCATACTTGCAATGAGGGAACAAGCGCGGAGGTAAGGTTCTTTTAAGTGACACTCACCTGGCCCACTCAACCCACAAGCAAAGTGAAAACTTCTCCCAGGGAGTCTGCATGAATAAGTCTAGAGGAAGGGGCAGGGCTCCAAACCAGAAGGTGGGAGATTTGAATAGCAGAAAAGTGGGACCCAAGGAAACACTGTTGATTGTCAACTTGACAGCGTAAGCAACTTCCAGTCCTGCAGCTCCCAGCCCAGCTGCCTCCATCCACCTTGACTGGCACCCACCCTGCTGCAGGCAGCCAGAGCCAAGGCCGATTCCTGCCTGAGAGAGCAGCACACAGCCCAGGGGTGGAAGAGGGTGGGTGCGCTAAGGGAAGGGATCGGCAGGGCAAAGGCACAGGGGCAGGAAGTTCAGGGCACATTTGCAGAATGGTGGTGAACTGATTAGTTTTAAACACAAGGGGGACTGTAGAGAAATGAGGTGGGAAAGGTCATCTGTGCCTTGTCTGTGATGGTTTTAATCTTTTTTAAAGGGAGCATTCAAGCATTACTCTTAAATTTTTTAAGACTTAGATAAAGAAGAGAATTTTTAAATGATCAATAACCTGCAACTAAATAACCTGAATTAACTAGATCAGCAAAAAATATATAAATACGTGTGTGTGTCTGTAAACACATGAGGCAAAATGTTAACAGGTGGCAAATCTAGGTGAAGCATATGTGGGGGATCACTGGCCTATTTTTGCAACTTTCCTAAAGTTTTGAAATTTTCAAAAATAAGTTGGGAAAAAAAATAAAAAAAAATTAAATGTTAATAGAAATGTCTCTGCCTGAGGAGACCTGTGGAGAGAGAGCAATGATTTGGTTCCTGTAACGCTGCTCTAACAAATAGACTTAAAAGTGCAGTGTTGCAGGGCAGGCAGTGGAGGCAGGAGGGATGCTGTGCTCCACACAATCATCCAGGGCCCCAGGATGACAGCAGCTCTGCCTTATGTCTTCCCTGGGCACCAGACCAGCTGGGGAGGGGAAAGAGCATGGGGCACGGGATCAAATCCTTCTATTTGGCTATTAAAGGAAAACTGACAGTTTCCAATGAACATATACCTACTTTATGACCCAGGCCTTCCACTCCTTGGAATTTAACCAAAAGAATCTACAACTCTGCCATTGGGGGTCCTTCCTCTCAGATGGGGGTTGGGGAAAGGGTGCCACCTTGGGGTCCCTTAGGCGAGGGTGGGAAAGGCAGTGCTGGGTGCAGGTTCCTGGCAGGAGTGGGGGCACCTGGCAGGCAGGGATCTCCCTCCCCCAACTCTAGCTGCACTTGTTCCCAAAAGCCTTGGGAACCCGGGGAAAGGAGGGGACATGGATAGTCAGGGTAGGGCCAGCTGTTGGCTCCCACGGCAGGCCATGGGTCGGCTCAGGCCAGGCCCAGGGCTGCTGGGGTGTGGCCTCTGCCCCAGCAGCCCCATGCCCTTGCCCACTCACCATTTCCTCCCTCAACATGTGCCCCAGCAGCTCCACGGCAGAAAGGCACCACGGTGGCAGGGAAGATCAGCCTCACCCCAAAATTTCTCCCTCCCCAGCTTCCCAATTGTTGGGAAAGAGTCCCATTACCCATGCTGTTGCCCAAGCTGGAAACCAGGTCTCCCTGCCCCACCATTCCACCCGGTTCACCTCCGGGATGATGGCAGACCCCTCCTGGCTGGTCATGGCCCCTGTCTTGCCCTAGGATGCTGCCTGCTCAACTCCAGGGGGCCATTTGCACTGGTGCCAAGGTGCAGGGACACAACTCAGCATGAATGGGCAGGGCTGGCTTGCCCCTCCAAGCAACTCTACACACAACCCAGTGACCACTGAATGTTCTACTGGGCCTACACTGAGCCTCCTTGGCCACCTTGAAGGCAGGTGGAGCATCCCAGCCATGGAGCATCCTGGCACCTGGCCATGTTGGCTCTCACCCATGACTCTGTCCCATGCCACAAGGCACAGGCCTGGTCCCCACACCTCTCCCCTGACCACATGGCCCAGAAACTTTTGGACAGCTAACAGAGTGACTGAATTATTGGTCCAAGGTCCCCCAGACCACGAGAGACTAGACTGGGACTCAAACCCAGGGCTTCTAGCCAAGCGAGACCCTGCCCAGGCCTGTCCGTGGTCCACAAGACTCCTCAAGAGGCAGGGCCTGCAGGAGGAAGCCTGAGTGTCCCAATCCCTTTCCCTTGGCTGTGAGTCAAGAGCTACCTTGTTTAGCTCTGCCCTTGCCTTTGGCACTGGCACGAAGCTCCAGCTGCAGCTGCTACCATCCTGATGCCAACTCTGCTCTGGCACATCCTGCCCCATGGGCACACTCCCAGGAAAAACATTATCACCCCAAGGCCTCCAGATAGCACCCAGGTCATATAATGGGAAGTGCCCAGGCAGGCGCCCTTCAGTTCCTCAACAGCAACACCATGACCTTCCTCTGGCTCCTCTCCTGCCATGCCCTCCTGGGCACCGCCTTCAGTGAGTGCCAAGGCCCAGGCAGAGGCCAAGACACTGTCTCCCCCTAACCCAGTCCCAGCCCCAGTAATGGGCAGCAGGGTCCCAGCTTCCAGGTCAGCTGTGCAGGGTGGTGTGACCTGACCCCAAGCCAGTCACTCTCCTGCTCAGAGCCTCACGGGCCCATCTCTACAATGGGGACAATGGGAGGACTGGACCAGGCCACAGGGCTCCTGTGTAGTCTCCAATGTGGCCTCAAAGCCTGGCAGTGAGGGATTCCACTCCGCTTCCCTGGGGAGAAGGACGACATTCCTGGGGCTGCCCTGAGGCCTCGCACCCTGTGTCGGGGACAGGGAAGACAAGTCTAGAGGGACAGAAAATTCTCTGTACCCTCAGTGACTCCCAAATAGGCTCAGATGGCGAGCATGAGCGCAGTGGATGCTTGGCCCCAACAGCCCTTTTGGGACCTAGAGCCCAGCCTTTTAAACTCCTGCTCACTGAGCACTTACATGGGCCAGAAGCAGAGCCAGTGCTAACTCATGTTGAATCCTTACACTGACCCTGTGAGGTTAGCAACTTCTGATCCCCATTTTGCTGATGGAGAAACTGAGACTCAGAGAGGTTTTGCTAGGCAGGGATGGGTCCAGATTGAAACCCATAGAGCCCAGCCCCGAGCCCTTGCTTTGGCCCCACTGCCCACCTCACACTCAACCTGTTCCGCTTGGCTGGGCTGAGATGGGGGCCAAGTCTGGTTCCTCTGCGTCCCAGAGCCCAGGCACAGGACTGATGTGCTGTCCCAGGGTTGGGGTGGGCAAGGCAGGGCAGGCTTCTCAGAGGTGGGGTGGGAGACAGGTTCTGGGTCCCAGAGGCTGAGGTGGTGGGACCTGGATGGGTGGGGCCCAGAGTCGACCTTGGCCTGACTACTCACCCCCTGCCCCCATCCCTAGGCTGTGGGCTCCCTGCCATCCATCCCATGCTCAGCGGCCTCTCCCAAATTATCATTGGGGAGGACACTGTTCCTGGCTCCTGGCCATGGCAGGTGTCCCTGCAGGTGAGGACCTGCTCCTCTACCCTGAGGCAGTGGGCAGAGGAAGGAGAAGGAGGGTGGTAGGGAGAGGACACCACCCTGGAGGAGAAGGAGGGCCTCAAGCCAGTTCTGACCCTCCCCATCTCCCTTCCCAGGACAGCACTGGCTTCCACTTCTGTGGAGGCTGTCTCATCAGCAAGGACTGGGTAGTCACCGCTGCCCATTGTGGGATCAGGTGAGGCCCAGGTCTGTAGGGCAACCCTTTGGGTGGAAGGGAGGACCCTCAGCACTGAGGATGAGTGCTTTGACTCGTTCAAGCCTCAGTTCCCTTATCTGCAAATGTGTAGAAAACACCAGTCCTGCCCATCTCCCAGGGTTGCTGGGAAGTAAAAACATGTCAGGTTGTATGTGCAGTTGGCTGAGGCTGCATATGCTGGTATTCTGAGCTCCCATCTCTGTGATCAATACCACACATGGTGTGCACACATGTAGGCTCACCAATATGGGCACATGAGCACACACACAGATACACTCACACATGCCTATACATGTGCACTCGCATGCACGCTTGCACTCCCACACGTACGCACACTGTACCCTCATCATGCCCCCCACCTCATGGCAGGAACCCCCCTCCTTTGTTTGGCCCTCTCCAGAACCTCGCACCTGGTCGTGGCTGGAGAGTTTGATCAGGGCTCAGATGCCAAGGCCATCCAGGTGTTGAAGACTGTCAAGGTATGGTGACCACAGGAGTCCAATGTGACCCCCAGGCAGAGGAGGGCTCTAGGGAGTGTCATCCAGGGCAAGCTGGGCTGGACCAGGAAGCTGGAAACCTCCCTCACCTGGGCCCTTCCAGATCACCCCAATACCTCTGATGAGACAAAGAAGCAAAGCAGAAAGCAGGGTGAACAAGGTTTCCACACGAAGGAAGGTCTGCCCCTCGGCCTGGTCCTTGGCTTCCAGGGCCACAGAAGGAGCTGCCAAGTTGGACAGGCCAATGTCCAGAAAAAACTAAGGATGATGAGGGGAAGCCATGTGCCTCTGCTCAGGCCTCTGGCCATATAGCAGCTTCCTCCCCAACTCCCACTGCACCTGTCCACCCTGACCCACAGGTCTTCAAGAACCCCAAGTTCAATATGTTTACCATCAACCATGACATCACCCTATTGAAGCTAGCCACGCCCACCCGCTTCTCCCAGACCTTGTTCGCTGTGTGCCTGCCCAATGAGGGTGACAACTTCCCTACTGGCTCCCTCTGTGCCATCATGGGCTAGGGCCTGACGAAGCACACCAATCAGTGAGTGGCTAGCCTAGTGGGTGAGTGGGAGGTGCGCGCCACCAGGCAGGGTAGGGCTGCAGGTGCTGACACCATCCTGCCCTTCCAGACGCCAACAACCCCGAGTGCCTGCAGCAGGTGGCCCTGCCCCTCCTGTCCAATGGCCAACTGCAAGTTCTGGGGCAGCAAGATCACTGACTTCATAGTCTGCACCGGGGCCAGTGGCATCTCTTCCTGCATGGTACTGGTCTTGGGGCTCTTCCTGGCACCTCTTCTCTTCTGGCATCCCTTCTCTCCCAAATCCAGTGGTGGGTTCAGGCAAAAGCCCAGGCCAGAGTCTTGAGTAGGGAGAGAGGAAACAAAAGAAGCAGGCGGGCCTCTCTCCAAGGTTTGCCTCTCTCCCTGGGCTTGCCTGCCCAAGCAGACAGGGAAACAGGGCTCCTGGGGGACCCAGGACCTCAGCAGAGGGGCGTCAGAAGATCATCTCTGGTCCCAGAACCATGATGTTGAAAAATACAACAAAGTTGTCTAAGAAAATGGCACCTCCTGGAGTTGTGCAGTATGCAGCCGGGGGTCATGGTGGCCTAGTCATCTCCAGAAGGGCTAACCGGCCCTTCCTCCCTCACAGCGCCACCCAAGCTCTTCTTCCTATTAGTCAAATCAGCTTTACTGAAACTCTATTATGGACCCCAGAGTCTCTGGGTGGTGCAAACAGTTAATGCACTCAGCTGCTAACTGAAAATTGGTGATTTGAATCCACCCAGAGGTGTCCCGGAAGAAAGGCCTGGAAATCTACTTCCAAAAAAATCAGCCACTGAAAACACTATGGAGCAGAGTTCTCCTTCAACACACATGGGGTGGGTTCACCATGAGTTAGAATTGACTCGAGGGCAACTTTTTTTTTAAATTTTATTATAGTGAATCCTGCCCCCAGGCATGATTCAGACTTCCTTGGGGAGAGACCACAGCAAGAGCTGCTGAGGTTTTGTTCATAATCTGTCCAGTGTGAGTGTAATGAGTGTCAGGCCCTGGACTAGACTGTGAGACCAAGTCCAGGGGCCACTGAGGCCAGGCCGCTTGAGCCGCCAGCTCCAAGCCCCCCCCCCCGCCCCCCGCAGGGCAACTCCAGCGGCCCCCTGGTCTGTCAAAGATGGTGCCTGGACCCTAGTGGGTACTGTGTCCTGGGGCAGCAGCACCTGCTCCACCTCGAAGCCTGGTGTATATGCCCGTCACCAGCCTCATGCCTTGGGTGCAAGAGATCCTAGCGGCCAACTGAGCCTGCAGCCCCTCCCAGGCCCTACCGACTATGCCACACAAAACCTCGATAACCCTGTAGAAACATGTCAGTGGTATCTGTGTCCTGTGTCGGGCCCTCCGAGGTGTCTCTCTGCTCCTGAACATGGAACTTCCCTGAGCTGGATGGGGCAGGCCCAGCACACAGTGGGGATCTCTAGGGGCCTCTCCCAAGTCCCTTTCCCTACCGCCTGGGCCCCAGCTCCCCAGAGTGGCCAGGACGGCCACAAGAGAGAAAATGGGGGTACAGAAAAGGACCTGTGCAGGGCCCCCCACAAGGAGTAGGCTGCTGAGGGAGGAAGGCCACACTGATCCCACATACCTGTGTCTCTAGAATCTTTCCAGGACTCTCAAGTGTGGCCTCTTCCCAGGCCCACGCTGGGGCCAGGTGGCCCATCAGCCCAAGAACTCATGATAAAAGCAGGGGATGGCGAGGCCAACTGTGATTGGTGGGCTTGGGGAATATAATGGGGTCCATCAGGCAGGCCCCTGCCTCCTCCCAGTCACACACCATGGCCTTTCTCCGGATCGTCCTTGGCTTCCTCCTCCTTGGCACCAGCTTCAGTAAGTGCTGGGCTCAGGCAGGGCTTGGAGGCAGGCTTGGCAGTCCCAGGTCGTACCTCACCTGTCATCTGACCCCAATGCCTGAACAGGGAGGTCCCAGCCCTCAGACAGTTGCACCTTGACAGAGGCACTAGCTTCCCCCTTGTGGGTAGATCATCCCTCTCCCCTTCATTCTCACAACAGCCCCCATCATTTACACCCCCAGCCCTCAGCTGCTCCTGCCCAGCCTCCCTGGTTCTGGGGCCCCCTCGAGGCCTCAGCTTCCACATCAGGTTCACACACCCACGACCTATGGGAAACCACCACCTGGAGGTCCCATGAGCACCTAAAACTCAACTAGACATACCTGGGTCTCCTCCTTGTCTCCGTCTCCTCCATCCACTCAGACACCTACGCCAGAAGCTGGGAAATCATTCTGGCTCCTTCACCCTCTAAATCCACCACCAAGACTGTAGATTCTGCCTCACAAATGTCTCGCCTGCCTCCTCAGCCCCAGCCCCTCCACCCTCGGGACTTGGGCAGCCTCTCAGGTTTGTGCCCCCCAGATGGGGCAACACCTTCACCTCAATCAGCTCTTGCCACAAACTCAGAGGTGTGAGAGCACCAAGGACATCAAAGAGCAAGGAAGCCCAGTCCCCAAGTCCAGGGATCCTGAGCTCAGGCACACAGTGGTTGGGGTGCTGCCCACTGGCAGTGCCTGGGTCTGGCCTCCCAGCTCTGGACCACCAGATCCAGACCTTGATCACAGGTGCCCTCAGTCCCAAGCTCCCCCACAGGGCCCCCGAGAGTGGCTGCTGAGTAGGGCAGGCACTGTGTGCCCTGGAAGAGCCAAAGCTCGGGGCACTGCGGAGGCCTGGAGGTGCCAGGCTCCAGCCCTGCCCTCTTGGGATACCATCAACCAACCAGCCACCCTATCCCTGTCCAAAGGCTGCGGGGTCCCCGCCATCCATCCTGAGCTGAGTGGCCTGTCCAGGATTGTCAATGGGGAGGACGCTGTCCCTGCCTCCTAGCCCTAGCAGGTGTCCCTGCAGGTGAGGAGGAGGCTGAGGAAGGGTAGGGGTAGGGAGACCTGCAGAGGAGGTCGGGCAGGAGAGAGGCAAGGCCAACTCTCCCCATACTCCCCTCCCACAGACCAGCTCCAGTTTTCACTTCTGCGGGGGCTTCCTCATCAGCAAGGACTGGGTGATCACTGTTGCCCACTGGGGGGTCAGGTGAGGCTGCAGCTCAGGCAGTTGGGGCCCCTGTGCTGTCAAAGAATGACCCTCACCACTCCCAACCCCAACCAGAACCCCAGGCCACCAAGACCCCAGCTTGGGGAACTCTGGTCTAGTCCTGTGCCCTCATTATACAGATGGGAAAACTGAGGCCTAGAGTAAGAAAGGGAAGCCTCAAGGTCATCGTGAGATTCCGTGGCCCAATCGGGGCCCACCCTATCCAGCACCTTTCTTGAACCCCTCTGAAGAGGCAGCTGTGAGCCTGAGCACCTCGGCCACCTCCTCTCTCTCCAGGAGGAGCCACTGGGTGGTGGTCAAGGTGTCTGACTGCAGCTCCGACCAGGAGCTGAGGACTGCTGAGTTACAGCTGGGAGGGCACGGAGGAGGGTGGGCTTTGGCCAGGGTTCCTGGGAACTCGGAGGGTCTAGGCAGGCCGGGAGCGTAGCCATAGGAGCCCCTGGCCCCAAGGGCTCAGGTGTGCCCCACACCTGCCCTCTCTGCCTCCAGTGCTTATGAGCGCCTCTCCCAAAATTGTCTTTCTTTCCCCCAAGTAATAAAGCTCCTTTTAAAATATGGAGGCTCGTTTTTTATTATAAAATAATTTATGCTTATTGTAGACAAATGTGAAAAAATATAAAAATTAAGCATCACCATGTCACGTGCCACGTTCCCATCAGCCGTTGTTCCCAACCTCCAGATTCTCTGTACAGCCCTATCAGATCCCAGCCTCCCCTTTTTTCTCCCATGTTCTCCATTCCGTCCCACAGGTGTCTGAACACACCCCGTGGGGCCAGTGGACAGTCCACAACGACATCACCCTGCTGAAGCTGGCCGTGCCCGCCCACATCTCTGAGACTGTGTCCTACGTCTGCCAGCCCAGCGCCAGCGCCAACGTCCCTGTGGACTCCCTCTGCACCACCACGGGCTGGGGCAACACCAGGCAGAATGGTAAGTGTCCCCTATGGGGGCTTTTTAGGAGTATGAGACTCATTATGGGTTTTTTGGCCTAAATTTTAGGCACAATTATAGATGATTCCTGTTCTTACGTAAAATCCTCTTAATTAAAAATCTATCGAACATGAAAGAAAACGAGGTACAGTAGTGACAGGCTTGGGCAGTGACCCTGTGAAGAAAGAAACCGGGATGCACTGAGCATCGCCCTCACTGACCTGCAATGAGCTAGCTGGGCAGCAGCCTCGCGTTTCCAGCCTGGACTCGGCTCCAGACTTGAGCAGAGCTGGTGTGTCAAGTCTTGGCTGCGAGTCAAATGTCAGGCCCAGTTCGGGACTCCGGGAGTCCGGCCTGATTTTCCTCCTCCGGAGCCCCACGTCTCTCCGCCCGGGCCTCGGCCCACCCGGGCTGGCTCCTCATTCTCGCCTCAACAGAACACAAGCAGCCAGGTCGGTGGTGTCGGTGCTACCGGGGCGCCCCCTACCGTTCGCAGAAGCGGCGGGCCCCCTACCCGTCTCAAGTCACAGGAAATGCACCCGCTGCCCCGGAAGAGGAAACAGGTTCTCCCGCCCACCCCCATCATGGACGCCGCTGCGAGGACTACGCCGGGGCTGGTTAGGGTTTACTTCAATAACTCTGCTTAAGCAAAGTCACCCACAGCCTGGTGTGGAACGTGAAAGGAACTGCGTCCCACAGAACATTTTTAAGGAAATCTAGGGTAAGACGCAGAGCACGGATTCCCATTATTCTTCCGCAGGGGTGGGGCGGGCTGGGCAGGGTGACGGGCCCTGACCCCGTCCCCTGTCCCTCCAGCGATCAAGCTCCCTGAGAAACTGCAGCAGGCAACCCTGCCCCTCCTGTCCAACACCGACTGCAAGAAGTACTGGGGCAGCAAGATCACCGACGTGATGGTCTGCGCCGGTGCCAGCGGCGTCTTCTCCTGCATGGTACCGCCTCCTCCGGCCACCCTGCCCCACCTCACTGCCCCAGTCCCTGGTCGGTCAGGGGGGCACAGAGCCCCTTCCCTGGAGGCCTGGGCTCCCCACTCCTTTCTGCACAAGGCCCCAGCAGAAGCCGGAACTAATGGTAATAGATGCCCCAGACTGAGGGAGGGCTTCCTTGGACATTTCATCCACACACCAGTCTCGGGAGCTGGGGTCTTCAGCCCGTTTTACACACACTGACCAGGCTGATGGGCCAGGAGTAGATCCCAGAAGGGTGGAGCCTGGACCCTGGTGGGCATCGTGTTCTGGGGCAGCGGCCAGTGTCACCCCCTTTTACCAGGTGTGTATGCCTGCATCACCAGGCTTATGCCCTGGGTGTGGGAGGTTCTGGAGGCCAACTGAGCCCCCCTCCCCCTCTCCTCCACATCTATGTAAACCCGAATAAAACCCCAGAGAGCAACTCCTTGGACCTTCATTTCTGTGGCCTTACTGGGGTGGGCTGGGAGCTGGGGATGATGTGGGTGAGGGGCAGGGAGTAGCTGCCTTCACTGGAGTCCCCTCTGTGGAGTTTAGAGCCAAGAGGGTCGACAGACTACCCAGCCCAGCCCACCCCGATTCTTTGTACCGATAGGGAAACTGATGCCCAGAGTCACATAAGCACGGTCAGCTGGGAGTAGCATCTCCTGATTTCCTGTAGTCCCTACCCCCAGCTCTTGCGCCCAGCCTCTCTCTTCAGAGAATTCTGGGTCCAGACTCAGGACAGGGATGAGGCAAGCCTGGAGGGGCTGTGGGGACTTGGCCCCAGGCAGCAAGGCAAAAGCTGAAGGCTGTGCCTTGCTGGGCCTGCTCTCCACACAGGGCAGGGCCTGTGCACAAACCCTGGCATGCCCAGGCCACAGCCTGCCCTGACAGCACAGGGAGGGCACAATGACCCAGAGCAGTGGCCCCGTCTGGGTCCCCTCCCTTCAACTTGGAGGCCAAGTCCTTGTGTAATTCAAACTAAAGCACTTTGGAAGTGTTGCAGCTGAAATGATGAACTTCTAAGAGCAAAGTTCTAGATGGGCCACTCACAGCCCTCACCACTAATCCCCGTAAACCACCATTTCCATTCAGCAGTCCCAAGGATACAGCACCTTTCCCACCCACGGGCCCTCTCTGTCTCTCACACCTCTCAGGAGGCTGCTTTCCTTTTTTTTTTTTTTTTTGATTTTATTTAAATGTAGACTATTAGTCAAATGACTGGAAAATCAATAATGAAAAATAGTTCTTTAGGGTTTTCTCCTGGTGGAGAAGAAACACACCAAGCTGCATTTTCCCTGTCAGGGGACATGGCACAGGGGCTAGGGTCATCCCAGGGTTCACACAAGGTCCTATGGGCTGAGGGACTTACCACACCCCTGGCCAGGCCCTGTATATGCAGCTACCTGGGTTCTCACTGTCAGGGCAACAGCACTCGGGGTAAACCACCAGCCCTGCTCCTGGGCTCAGCTCCTCTGAGTAGGTACTGTCCTACACCTTACCCTGTCATAAATATGTACACATCCCTGGGCAGTCTGGGGCACTGGGCCCAAGCAGAGCTGGGGCTGCCTGTCCCCAGCCTGCAGCACAGCAACTCTCAGGATGATGACTGGAGTAGCTCGGACCATTGCTGCCCTCCCCCTGCCACCCTCTCGTCATCTGTTCTCAGGCAGCTGCCAACTGGCCCAGAACCCGGCGGAACTGTTGGGTGCTGTGGCCCAGCTCCTTGACCCTGTCCACCATGTCTTGGGCAGCAGCGGGTGACGGGTACTGCAGGGCAGCAGCCTTGGTGGTGGCCACAATGCCACGCAGGAGGTCGCACAGCAGGTTGCTGTAGTGGGTCACCTGGCTGCGCACATCGGCTGCCTTGGCCTGCCGAGAAAGCGTGTCCCCAATGAACACCAGCTTGTGGGCACTGAGGATGACAAACTTGCTGTGTGCCACAAAGATCCTGGGTGGCTGGTTGGTGGCCACGGCGGTGAAGAAGGCATCGACTGCATTGGTCAGCGTGGTCAGGTTCGCCTCGCACTGCTCCAGGTAGAAGAGCAGCAGCTGCCGGTCTGAGGGCCCTAGGCCGCCCGTCCGCCCAGGGACCAGGGTCTGGGTGGGTGTCCAGTTGGCCAGGTCGTGGTCAATGGGCCGTGATACCTCCTGCTCCAGTCGCTCAAACTGCTTCAGCTGTGGCAGCACAGGAAAGCATGAGTAAGGTCAGGCTCTCAGAAAGCAGTGTAAAAGCTACACCTAGGGAGTGTTTACCCTGCGCAAACTGGTAAAAGTTTTTTCTAAACAAGTAATAATACTCAGTCAACACGGCTGTGGTGAAACAGGTGCTACTGGTGGGAGTATCAACTGCTGTTAGCACTTTAGAGGCTCTTTTCTAAATTAACTTTCACCAGTCTTAAAAGATCACATACTGTATGATTCCATTTATATAACATTCTTGAAATGACAAAATTAGAGATTAAGAGCAAATTTAGTGGTTGCTAGGAGTTAACCAGTACCACCATTTGCTATTGGGTGACCCCATGTGTGTCAAAGTAGAACTGTGCTCCAAAGGGTTTTCAATGGCTGATTTTTTTGGATGTAGATAGCCAGGCCTATCTTCTGAAGCACCTCTGGGTGGGCTCAAACCTCCAACTTCCAGGTAGCAGCAGAGTGTGTTAACCACTTGCACCACCCAGGGAATAGATATTAATATTCTGGTTTTGATATTGTACTACAGGTACCTAAGATGTAGCCACTGGGGAGACTGGGTGAAGGGTATGCAGGACATCCCTGAACAATCTTTACAATTTCCTGTGAATCTGTAAATATTCCAAAATGAAAAGTTAAAAAAAACAAAAACTTAGTTCAAAAGTAACTTAAAAGCAACACGGACATCATAAAAAAGATTCATATATACCACAGCAGAAAAAAGGAAAATCATTTGTAACCTCATGCACCTGGAAATAACATCTGTTAAAATTCTGGTACATTATCTTTCAGAACTACATACTAAAGTATTTCCAGATGAAATGATATAATGTCTTAATTTGCTTCAGAATAATTGATTGATAAGGGGGGGTGGTTAGATGAAACAGGACTGCCTATTGTACTGATAATGGCTGAAGCTGGATGAGAGGTAACTGGGGGTCATTTCACTATTTTCTCCTGTTTTATAAATGTATGAAAATTTCCATAATAAAAATTTCCAACAAAGCGAAAAATAAGGCATGTGGTGTTTATAAAATATTCAGAAAATAAACTCAGACACAAAAAATTTGATGAACATTCTTCAAGACATTTTAAGTATGAGCACTCCCATTTCCTTTTTACTTAGCAAAATGAAAACACACTACACCTTTTCCTCACTTATCGACTATCTTGTTATCCAACGTTTTGCATTTATGACAATAGTAAAAAAAAATCTACTATCCAACTGTTACGCACATTAACGACCCACAGCTGGCGGTAATGAATGCAGAGGTGCGAAGCGAGAGTAACGCTGGCTGTGATGGTTAAAGTTATGTGTCAGCTTGGCTGGGCCATGATTCTCAGTGGTTTGGCAGTTACATAGTGATGTTGTCATCCTCCATTTTCACATAACACTGATTTTGCATTAACGACCTGGTCTTTGGGACCTAACCATGTTGATAAGTGAGGAGAGGGTGTATATATAATATTTTGTAGCCTACTTCTATCACCTAACAATATGTCATTAATTTTTTTCATGTCAGTGAGCATCTATAAAAGCATTTGGTAAAACGAAAAATTTCCCCTAACAGCAGCCCTTGCCTAGGAGAACCTAGGGGAATGCTGTGTTCTCACCAGAGCTGGTTTGAACCAGGGGAGTGAGTGGCAATAACCAGCCATGTCTAGCATGTCTAAACCTAGGTAGGGAAGGACTTGTTCAGGTCTACTGAAGGTACAAGCATTGAGTCGTTAAATAGCCAAACCATGGCCCCCATGGTCCCCAACTAACACTTAAAACCTCTGACTTTTCCACTTGGACAGCTACTTGCTGTCTAATCACTGCTCCATTCCCTTGTCCAGTAAGAGAATACACTCAAAGAAAAGAAAAAAAAAACAACTCTGGTGGGCCTTTTTTTTTTGTCATTCTTAACAGCTACACAATATTCTACTGTAAGAATTTACTCAAACAATATAATCAAACATTTAGGAGAGGTTTTCAGATGTTCACTTGTTTAAGTCCATTTCTCAAACAATGAAAATTTTATATATATGTATTTTTAAATTACTAACACATATTATTTCTTTACTGAGTGTTTCCTATGTGCCAGGCACTTTCTAAGTATTTCATATGCTTAAATTAATTTACTCATCGACCCTATGAGATGGACAACTAACTACACTCCCCACTTCACAGCTGGGGAGATACAGCTTAGAGCATGCTTTCTTGTCCCAGTCTCAAGGCAGGCGGGGGCTCCCTTCTTCTCTGCCATCCTTCTACATGCCACGGGGAAGGTGGGTGAGGGAAACTATATGGGTGGCTTCTGTGTTTACTTTGTGCTATACTATATTCTAATTATCTCCATAATCAGAATAAAACTCCCTTGGTATTTGGAGAAAATTCTACGTAGGCAGATCAACACAGGATTATTACTGATAATAAGGAAAAATGGGTACAATGGAAACATACCACAATGGACGTTATGTGGCCTTTAAAAACAATTTATGAAGCATGTTTAATGCCATGGAAAACCACTTGAGATACAAGCAAATGTACCTGCTCACAAAGCATCATATCAAACTCTGGAGAGATGCCCAGAGAGGAGCAGGGGCAGAACTCACCCTTTTGTACATTCTTCTGTACTCTCTAAAAGGTCTATAATGATTCTGCTGATAATAATTGAAAATAAACCAAACAAAAAGACGGAGAAGGCCAATGAGGTGAGGGGTAGTTAGCTGAGGGTGCGGGCCCTTCGAGGCCGGGCTCGGCTGTGGAGGCAGGGGCAATTGGGTTCCCACTGACTGGTGAGGAGGCTGGCTGGGAGAACTGGTTGGGGGTCTCCCTAGCTGGGCCAGGGCCTCACCTGCTGCAGTTCCAGCTGGCCTTTCCCTTGCCGCACAATGCTGTCCTTCTCCAGCAGCTCCTTCTGCGTCTTCTCAAACTCCTCCTTCCCCTGGGGAAGAGACAAGCATTGGCTGAGGCAGGGCCTCCCCTTCAGAACCAGAAACCAGGCCTGGAGGGCGCAGTGAGAGTGAGCGGCCACCAGGTGGCACTGCATACACACACCGGTCACCAGGCCTGGGTCAGGGCGCTTCCCTAAATTGCTAGTACTGGCTTCTGCCAGCCAGAAGAGGTTGGGCATCCACGCAGACAGTGCACACTCCACATGGCCATGGCCAGTCCTCCCCACCCAGAGTCAAATCCAACCCCCTGCCCTCAGCCTACAAGGCCTGGCTGCCAGGGCCTGCCTGCTGTCAGCCTGGACTCTTCTCCAGGGCTTTTGTTCACATGGCTGGCACCTGTGTCTCTGAGCCCACTCCACCTTCCCACCACCCATGCTATAAATGATCTCTGTTTACTATGAATATCTCCCCAAGATGATACGGGGCCACTCTGCCTGGTCACTGGAGTACTCCAGGCCCAGGAAGTGCTCAGAAGACAGTCCTGGCAGACACTGGAGGACCCAGATGAGGGGAGGAGAGGGACAGCCTTCCTGGGGCCCCCATCTAGCCTGGCAGGTCACAGTGAGGAAGGTGCAGGACTTGCCAGCCCCACCCAGTGCCTGAGCCCTGCTCGGGCCAGATCCCCTCTAGCCACAACAGTCCTGTGTGTGTAAGGGGAGAACACCAGGGTGCCCAAGATAGAGATGGCAAAGCCGGAGCCCAGAAAGGGGCAGTAGGCAGCTTCCCAAGAGGCCAGGTAGCCACCCACCTGCAGGTGGACGTAGTCATAATCTTCCATCCAGCCCCCCTCGCTGTTCTCATACTGCCCATCTGGCGAGTCCTGGGAGGTAAACTTGGGGGGTGAGGGCAGAGGCCGCGACTGGATGCTGCAGGCCTTTTCAGCAGGGTTGGGATGCAAGGGGCCACCCCCCTCAGGCCCCGGGGCAGGGGCCTTGGTCCTTCTGAAGAGCAGCGAGGCATTGCCATGCAAGAAGGAGGCTAGCTGCTTGGCGTCCTCGGGCACGGCCCGTGAGCAGGCCACCAGGCGGTCTAGGTCCTCAGGAGTGGCCCCCGAGCCTCCCCGGCCACCGTCGAGGGCCTGGCTGTGCGCCGCCAGTGTCTGGTGCACATCCTCCATCTTCTGCAGTTGCCGACTGAGCTTGGCATGCAGGGTACGGTCAGAAGTGTGGGCAGCATTGCCGACGGCACTATGGGCGAACTCCAGCAGCTCATGCACAGCCCCTTGGACGGCAGCCACAGCAGCTTGCAGGTCTTGCACGGGGGGTTCCTGAGGCTCGGAGGTGCCACGCCAGCCCCCGCCCCCACCTGTGCTGCCCACCAGGTCCAGGAGGCGGGCCACAGTGGTGCTCACACTTTGCTGCAGTCGGGCCAGAGCCTCCACGGCGACCTCCAGCTCCAGTGGCTCCCGGCCTGGCACCGCCGTCTCCAGGGAAGACGCTGACTGGCTGCTTCGCGTACTGCCCGTGCTAGAGGCTGACAGGCGCTTGGCATCAGCTGGGGCCTCACGCTCAGCTGGGGGAGGGACTGCATACACACCATCGTCGGCCACGGTGCCGTCGGCCACCTCAGGTGGGAGTACCCTCTCACGGGGCACATCATAGAGGGTGCCAGGGCCAGGCCGCCGCAGGCCGGGAGGCACGTCATAGAGGTCAGGAGCAGGCGGGGGCACATCGTACACATCCTCGGCAGGTGGCGGGTCCGGAGGGGGTGCAGTAAGAACCAGTGGGTGGCGGGCTGGGTCAAAGGGTTTGGCCTTGGCAAAAGCAGGGGGCACGTCGTACGTCTCCTCGCGCAGCAGTGCACCATCAGGCACATCCTTGCTCACCGACGGAGGAACATCGTACACCTAGGGGGCCAAGCGGTGGTCATGGCTGCATGCCTATCTGCCCACCCCAGAGCTCAAGGGCCGGACCCAGCCACACAGACACAGCCTGGTACACAAACTCGTCATGGTTCCTATCCACAACGGATAAGAGCCAGATGACTTGGGGTCAAGATCCTGGCTCCACTGCTTATGAGCTGTGTGATCTAAGGCAAGTGACTTTACTTCTCTGTGCCTGTTTGCTCATTTATAAGATGGTGATTAACTCCTTCACAAATTTGTTGCAAGGATTAAATAAACTAACTCACGTAACTGGGCAACTGTAAGCAGTGAGAGTTTAGCTACCTATCTTCACCACCACGACTGTTCATCATCACCACCATCATCGCTTATGGAACTTCAACTCTGGCAGGTACTTAACTGAGCTATTTGTGTGTTATATTACATCCGGGGTAACCTTGCCCCAGTTTGCCCAGGACAATCCTGGTTTGTGTCAGTTGCCCCCACATAATTATTAGTCATGCCCCTTTCACTCCATATCATCCTAGTTTGTATGATAAATACTCTGGTCACCTTCCTGATATATCCTGTGTGATCCTCTCAACAACCTGCTGAAGAAGGTCCTAAAATGGCCCATTTTAATGATAAAGAAACTAAGGCTCAGAATCGAGCTCAGTTTCCACATCTGTGACAGAGCAAGTAAGGGCAGAGCCAGGGTCTGCAGTCAGGTTTCTTTATGCCCCCAGTCCCACAGAAACATCAGTCCCCAGTCCTGTGCATCTACCCAGTCACAAACTGGAAACATGCACACATACTCCAGGGCCTAGGGCCTGGGGGAGGAGGGGTACCCAGCAGCCAGCTGCTCACCATGTGGTGGCTGGGTGGTAGCAGGCCCTTCTCCACGCTGGGGGGCACGTCATACACATCCAGTGATGGGTCCCGGCCATTGGGGCCCTTGACGGCCATGGGGGGCGTGTCATACACCTGGAGGCAAAAAAGGTTCAGTGATAAAGGTGCCAAGGCTGTTGGGGTGGGATGAGAAGAGTGAAACCCCACAGCACCCAACCTAGGACCCCGAGCTATGGAAGCTGGTCCACCAGCCCTGGCCAGGGCTAGAAAGGTCAGCTCCCTGAGCAAGGGTCAGCAGAAGCTCTGGCAGGCCATCCTGCACCTCCCCACTCTGACCACCTACCTCCTGGCCATACTGGCTGGGAAGCAGCCCTCGCACAGGGGGCACGTCATAGATGTCCTGGGGCCCTGGGGCCAGCAAGTGGCGCGGGATGTCGTACTCGTCCTGCTCTGGCTGGGAGGGCTCATACACATAGCCTTGCCCCACACGGGTGGGCACCACCACCTGGGGGTACAGACAAACCGACCATCACCACCTACCTTTGAATGGCCCCTGACCATGTGTGAGGCCTCAGGGAGATCCCTCACCCCTGGAAGTCATCCGCTTCTAAGATGGACAAGGCACACAAAGGTGGCAGGGAGGGGCTCTATGAGCTGGGTAACAAGGACGGGTTCACAGAGGAAGATGGGATGTGGACTGACAGGAAGGAGGACCAGCAGGGTGAGAGGCCGAGGCCTTGACTTTGGCAGCTCCCTCCTAGGAAGGCCTGCCGGCAATAGACAACCTGACCACAGGGCCCAGCAACTGCCTTCACGCTCTGGGGACAGAGAGAGGTGCAGGTGCCCAACTGGACCCTGAGGAGCCTACCCTGTCCCTGAAGGTGGCCTGAAGGAGATCTCGACAGTCAGGGCCTGCAACACCCCCACACCCACACAGGGGCTGCTGAACTGGATGGGATGCACCCCAAGGACCCCCAAGACCTTGGGGCTAGTGCTTGGACAGATGGAGGATGGGTGTGGGGTGTCACAACTAGAAGATCCCTGCCTCCTGTCCCTGCACCTACAGAGCCACCTTAGGGCAGGCTGAAAGATAAGGCCATAGTGGTGCACTGTTGGTCTAAAGGAGCCAGCCCCCTCCTCGTCCCTCCCTGGGTGTTCTTACCCTGGCCTGGGGTCTGGGGCCACGGGCTTCATTGGTGAAGCCCTGGGGCCATGCAGCAGGTGTGAGCGTGGTTGGTGGTACCTGCTCTGGGGTGCTCACAGGCCCCCAGAGGTTCAGAGAGCCCCACCCAGGACCACGCTGCCCCTCACAGTGGTACCCAGCCTGGAAGGTGTGCGGTCGTGCTTGGCAGCCCCCTTCTCTGTGGGCATCCCTGCAGACAGCCCTCTTCCCTGCGGGCATCACTACCCAGTGGGGAGAGGCAGACCAGAGGACTTTCTAACAGCTCAGGGCATGCCTCCCCCATACAGTTCCCTGTTCAGCTCTCCTCAGAGAGAAGGGCCTTTTGTTCCCTAATCAAAGAGGACAGGACATCTGGGGCAGGGTTGACTTAAGCCCTCCCCAAAAACATCCCACAGGGCACCGACCGCAGCCAGCTCTGCACGCTGTGAGGGTGTAGGCTGCCTATGCCCATGTGGGGCACCCCAAGAGCAGCAGCAGAGTTGCCTTCCCTTCCCCGAAGCATGGGCAGCAGCACTTTCCTGAGGCTTGGCAGAGCTCCTGCTGACACATGCCCTACCCCTCCCGCAGCACACCTCAGGGCAGCACAGGGCCAGGGTGGCACTGGGCCCCCACAGCCTCTGGTAGGGAAACCAGGCAGGGGCTCCATTATGGGACCTCAGCAGCTCGGGGAGCAGCCTCCAGCCAGGTCTTCCTGCCCACCACACCCCACCCCCAGTGTCTGCGAGGCAAGCCTGCCGCTGCGTCTCCAGACTCATCTCCCTCCGAGCGCCCCAGACTTGAGTCTCCTCCAGAGCTATTTTTAGACACTAGAACTTGCCAACAGCGAGGCGGCAGCGGGGATTGGCGGGACGTGGCAGGTTGGCGGGGCCTTGAGGCAAGGCCTGAGGCTTCGTCTCCAGACCCAGCTAGCCTCCCTTAAGACAAGTGGGGGACTGAGCCCCAAGGGTCAGGCAGAGCACCCTGATGCCAGCAGCAGGTCAGCCAGGACCCGGCCTCAGGAAGGGGGCGCTCACCCTCCCAACCATGTCTGTGAGTAGCCAGATGGGGCCGGGAGAGGGCAAGGAGCTGGGCCCCAGGCCTGGTCAGACGGCTGATTGAGACAGGTGACAGCAAGCAGCCGTACTTGCCAACAAATGTCTTTCTGTTAAAAAGAAAAAAAAGTAAGCCAGCCACTGACAGGGAAAAGCTGGACAGGGAAGTGACTCTCCTGAGAGCTGCTAATCCTGCTAATCCCAGGCCACCCTGCTCTGCACCTGTGGCCCCATTAGCAGGACCTAAAGGCCAGAGTGGTGGTTGCAGTGGGGAGAGGGAACAGGTCAGAGACACAGACCCCAACACAAGACCCCACCCCCTCACACAACACAGACACAGAGACAGAGGCAACATACACAACTCTAGGCATGAGACACACTACCATGCACAAGCAAAGACCACACACACACACACACACACACAGACCCCAGGCAGGCAGGGACCCAGCAGGGCCAGGGCCTGCTCTCTCCCTCTGCCTCCCCCATCAGGTCTGCAAGAAAAACACTGCAGCCTCAAGGGAGTGAGAAGTGAAGCTAAAGATTCCCAAGATCCCACCAGGACAGGGCAGGGCCCAGTGAGGGAAGGGGGTGGAGGCAGCAGTGGGGGCTTCCTGGACCTGCCAGCTCGCAGCTGCATTTTGTCCTGGGGACCCTGACCTGCCTCTAGGCTGCCCAGCTGCTGGTCCCCCACTTCTGCAAAATGGACATTGCCCACAGGACCCAGCCCTGCTCTGAAGCTGGACCCTCAGAGTCAGACCTCGCTAGGGCACGCCCAACCTCACCACCTGGAAGCCTTGGGAAACTGGGATAACAGCAGCTCTGGATGCACAGGAGCACCGTGGGAGTCCACCATGGCCATCTAATCTAATGTAAAATCATACCTGACCCAGGAAATGGTCAGTGTTCTGTGAACAGGCACCGGAGGAATCTGGAACAGGCCCTGTGTCCCCCCATAACTGGAGCACACCTCCCCTTCCCAAGCTCCCTGGGTGACTTCCAGCCAAGGGCAGAGCCTGGCACACAGGAGGCTGGGGAGGAGATAAGCTTCCCAGGGTGAACAGGGTGAAACTCGGGAGGGACAGAGTCTAGCACACCCTGTGTGGTCTCCCCTACTCCCTGGCACAGCTGCAACCCCTGACCCAAAAGCACCCCCGAGAGTGACCTCACACAAACAGCTCCCCCTCTGGGTGTCCCACCTGCACATGAAGGGCCTCCACCCCAGCCCAAGAGTCTTGGCGTCACTGGTGAGGCCCTGAGCCCTCTCTCTCCAGCCCTGCAGGCCACTCGGCACCCAGACAGACCCCACTTGGGGCTTCAAGAGCCCGACCCCTCCTGGCCACCTGGCCTTGTCACTCGCCCTCTTGGCTTCCTGGGTCCCTCCCTCGACTCACAGTCCTGGAGGCAGGAGCCTCAGTTTCCCAGACATCTAAGGGGGAGGGTGTGAGTTTCTGAAGGCACAACCTGGAAGGGTGGGTAGACACCAAGATATTTATTGCCATGCTGCTTGTAGTAAAGACACAAGCAACCAGAAACCGCCCAGTGACCACCACCAGGGGAGGGGGCCACACAGCAAAACTGGGGGAGGGGGAAAGTACAGTCAGGCTTAGGGAGAAGTTTTAATAACCCAGGAAAATGCTTCTGATGTCTGATGCAGAATTTACAACAGTAAAACGCAAATGTATGTGGGATAGATGAATAAAGAATAAGCAAGATAAAATAACATCAAAACTTCCCACTGATTACCTCCACATCAGGGAATTTCATCTCTGGGCTTTTTTATACACTATGCATTTTCTGACAAACAAGCACTGTTTCTGTGACCATAAAATAAAAGTAGATGTGACCAAGGCTGCCGTGGGCAGGGGCAATGAGGTTCCTAAGGGGAGGGCAACCAGGCCCTAGGACACAGGGCTGTCTGTCCCTCGTGGGCCAGCTTTCCAGCCAGGTTGGGGCTCTGGGGACAAGGCTGTGGGCAGCTTCCCCAGGGAGCCCAGCGCAGCCAGGTGTGCCCCTGATGCTGTGTGAGAGCAGCCCCCTCCTGCGGGAGGGTAACAGAACCAGCTGCCAAAACACAGGCTCAAGGCCCCAGAGACGGGGCCTGAGGATCTCGCTGCTGCTTCCTGCACTGGATCTTGGCTCTCACTACCCTCCAGGCTGAAGTCTGCAGGGACAGCCTCACACTTGCACCAGGACAAGCTTTGTTGCAAGGAAAAGTGTGTGCCTCCCTGTGGTGTGTATAAAGCGTGGGCCGTGTGAGTGTGTGAGTGAGGAGGGCAATGGACTATGGCCCGTCCCAAGGCTCCCTGGCCAGGCACTACTCCCAGCCGCCTTCTCACAGGACAGCTGCTCCCCCTGGCAGGGCCTGCTCCTTCCCCAAAGCTGACGGGGGAACAGCCCTACGTTGGGCTGTCCCAGATCTGCCCACCTCTGGCCAAGTGGCTGAAGGAGCACGCGGGGCAGGAAGTAGGAGCCAGTGACCCAAGGTACCCTAGTAGCCAGGCTTGGGGCCAGAGTCCACGCAGCCCTGCCCTTGGCCTACAATGACCACTGGCCAGGTCTCCAGGGTGCTAAGCTCCTCCCTGTGGATAGGGGCGGAGTGACACTGCCCACTGCCCTGTTGGCAAGAGCTGGGCTCCCGCCTCAGCCCTTGGCTGGCTCCAAGAGGGCAGAGGCTCAGTACTGTGGGAAGACTGTCCACTGTCCACTAAGCCACTGTGTTCCCAAAGGCAGCTCTAGACTAGACATGGCAAAAACACGAGGCTAAGGCCTAGGGCTCCAAAAGTAGATCCCAGCCAGGCCTGGGCTGCTTCCCCTAGGGGCCAGCTGCTGTGCTCGCCACCTGGCCTCTCCCACCAGGGCCCCCTGGCCCCTCTGTGGAGTGATGTTCCCAGAAGCTGGGCTGGCCTGGCTGTCAGGGCCCCTATTGGTGGTGTGGAGTTGGGTCCTGGGGCCTCTTAGGTGCAGCTGTAATGGGAGACCAGGCTTGGAGGAGATGGGGAGAGTTGAGTGTGGCAACTTTATCCTCAAAGTCCGTGGGACACCTCCTCTGGGCTTCAGGAAACTCCACTCTCCACTCTTGAAGGGGCTTGGGCAAGGGAAGACACACTCCAAAGGCGAGAAAAGATAGCTCCTGACACAGACCAGGGCAGCTGGAAGGCCAAGCACTGTGTGTCCCTCTTCAGTCCTGCCTCCTTCCTATAGGAAGATGGACTTGGTGGGGAGGTGCAGGCTATGTAGAACTGAGGGTGCTGGGCTCAGAGCCTGGAGTCTGATTTCTCTCCATCAAGTACCTCTCTAATACTCCCTCATATTGAGCCCTCCCTTTCCTGGGCTCCCTGTCCCAGCCTTGGTCCCTCTATGCCCTGCTGCATCCTCCACTCTGAGGTCAGAATGATTTTACTGAGATATGGAATTGGGCAGATCACTCCCATGCAAAACCCTCTGCCCTCTGGACGGATCTGCTCTTTGCTGGGCCGCCAGGTGCCTTGGGGATCTGCCCCTCGCCTGCTGCTCTGGCTTCACCTGCCAAGCCCAGCCTAGCCACCCAGAAAGTACCACACTTCTCCATGTCCATGCCAGGCGACCCTACCTTCGCTGGTGGCTTTGTCCCCTCCCAGCTGCGCGTGTCCATGGATGGAGGAACCTGGTAGATGTCATGCCCCATTCCAGCTGAAGGGGGCACCTGGTAAATGTCCTGGGCAGGGCTGCCAGGCCCTGGGGGCACCTGGTAGAGGTCTGGGGCCGAGCTGGGAAATGGGTGATGGGGAGTTTGCTTTGAGAACGTGGACATCTGCTTGGCCGGGGGTGACTGGAACTGTGGGCTGGGCCCAGGGGCTTGGTAGAGGCCGTGCTGAGCCTTGCCCGGGGTGGGCACCAAGTAGACACTGTCGGGCGAGGGCTGGTACGTGGTGGGGAGCATGGGTGTGTACTGGGAGGCCGGGGGCACCACGGGGGCATGGAGGCCGGGCTGGGCCGGGGTGGTGGGTGGGCCAGAGCCAGCCCCCACTGGCTTCTTGTCATACATGCCCACCAGGATCTTGAGGCGGTTCCCAGGCACGATGCCTTGGCGTCCATGCAGTGAGCAGAGCCACCAGCCATCCAGCCCCTGCGTGTCCCGCTCCAGCACCGTCATGATGTCGCCCTTGCGGAAGGAGAGCTCGTCTGGGGACTCAGCCACGTTGTCATAGAGGGCTTTGGCCAGCACATTCTGGGGAGAAAGGACACAGGCGGGGGTGAGGGCAGGAGTACTTCCCAGTGGGCTCGGTGGCACTGCCTGCTCCCATCCCACCCTGACAGGGACGTGTCCAGCTTTGGCACGGTCCCAGCACGTTTTCCCCCACCGCCCACCACTGGGAAGGCCTAGCTGATCCTGGCGTTTTTCTCAACTGAGCCTCCCAACTGCTGTCACCACCAGTACTGCAGGGAGGACACTCAAGATGATCTTAAAAACCACTCCCCAAGTCACACACAGCCTGGGCCAGCATCAGTAGAGTGGCGGTAACGAGAATCACAGCCAGTACGCTGAAAGAGAAAACACAAACGATTATCTCAAGAGACGCAAGAAAAGCAGCTGGCGATAGTCAATAACTTCTTAGGACAAAAATGCTGAAAAAAGAAAAAGAAGAAGAGAAGGAACTTCCTTAACTTGATAAAGTCCATCTACCAAAAAATCAATTGCTAACAGAGAAACTTCATATACCTTCCCTTTAAAGTTGAGAAGAAAACAGGGTACATACTCTCTCTGCTCCAGCTCACACAGTCCTGCTGCCTTGGCCAGTGAAATTCGCCAAGAGGAACAAAATGAGAGAGACAGACAGAGAAAGATGAGGCCAAAACAGCCATCACTCGCAGACTAGACGATCATCTACAGAGAGAACCCAACAAACAAGAAGAAAGAATAACTGATGAGAAATGTCACAAAAAAGACATCACACATAACAACAAGAGCGGTAAGGCACCAAGAAATTAATCAAAGACTGCATTAGACCTCGGAAGAGAAAACATTTCACATCTCTCAAAGGATTCAAGGGAAAACACGGTAAGTGGAAAAATGTACCGTGTTCGTGGAGGGATGACTTAACTCTGTAAAAAGTCAATTCACTCAAGCTTACTTAATAAACTAATCACAATTAAATAAAAATGCCAGCAGGATTTGAGGAATTTGACAAAAACGCTCCTAGAATTAAATGAAGGAATAGAGATCCACGAATAAGCAGGTCAAACCTGGAAATGCAAAGGAAAGGGGAATTCACCTTCGCAGCTGTGAGGACAGGACACAATGTTCAAGCAAAAAAACGGGGAGAGGGCGGCTGCTGGCATAGGAACAGACACAGGGACTAATGGACAGCTCACAAACGGACTCACTCTTTATGGGAACTTGGATGATAATGCAACAGGGAAAGGACACAGTGCTGCACAGACAACACTGGGAAAACTCACTGTAGGAGGACACGTCAGTTTCAACACCTCCCATTACATACAAAGGGTAACTGAAGACTTAAATGTGAAAGGCAAAACTCTAGAAGTAGTGAAAGAAAAAGTTGTAGGGAGTACAACCAAACACATCCCAGGGCAAAGATACTAGGCTTGAAGGCTAAGGACTATAGACTCGGTGGACATCCACATCAACTGGCATAACATAGTACATAAAAACAATGTTCTAAATCCTATTTTGGTGAGCAGCATCTGGAGTCTTAAAAGCTTGCGAGCAGCCATCTAAGTACATCTAGCGGTCTTTTCCAGTCCAGAGTAAAGGAGAGTGAAGAAAACGAAAGACTGAAGGGAGTAATTAGTCCAAAGGACTAACAGACCACACACACCACAGCCTATATAACCTCGAGACCAGAATTAGATGGTGCCCGGCTACCATTACCAACTGCTCTGACTGGGATCACAATAGAGGGTCCTGGACAGAGTGGGAGAAAAATGTAGAACAAAAAATCAAATTCATAAAAAAAGACCAGACTTACTGGCCTGATAGAGACTGGAGGAACCCTTGAGACTATGGCCTAAGACACCCCTGACGAGGAACTACAGCCATTTCCGGAAACCACCTTTCAGCCAACTAATAGACCGGCCTATAAAATAAACAATAACACCTGAAAAGAACTTGCTCTGTAGCACAAACAATTATACGAGACCAAAAGGGCAACATTTGTCCAAAAGTAAAGATGAGAAGGCAGGAAGGGGTAGGAAAACCAGATGAAAGGATATAGGGAACCCAGAGCAGAAATGGGGAGAGTGTTGACACAGTGTGGGGATTGCAACCAATGTCACGGAACACTGTGTACAATTTGCTGAATGGGAAACTAATTTGCTCTGCAAACTTTCACCTAAAACACAGTATTTAAAAAAAAAAAAAAGTGTAGGGAGAATATTTTTGTAACTTGAGGCATGGGAATATTATGAAACAAAATCCCAAAAGCAAAAGGCCCCAAAAGCACAAATCATAAAATAATAACCACAAAATCTGACTCCATTCTAGTAAAAGATTTCTGTTGGATAAGAAACAAAGCCTAGAGAAGGGTGGCAGGTTGTGAAAGGACAAGACAGTGATTAATCTAGAATTCAGGGGAGCGTCTACAAATCAGAAAGGAGAAAACAAGTACACAACAGAAAACCCGACAAATTGTGAAGTGCGAGCTCCTGAAGAGCCTGCAGGAGGGATGCTTGTAGTTCCAGCAAGTAGGAGCAGCACTGAGGCACCTAAAGACCTGCTGTGCACCCCTCAGGGGCTGCTGTGTTGGGGCAGTGGCACCTGGTAGTGCTGGCAGGGCATTCACAGGCCCAACCTCAGAGATCCCGAGGAGCCCAGGGTCACACACACCTCGCACAGGGTGCTTGATCCTCCCAGCCTGAAGCCACCTGGGTCCCCCACAAGGCCTGGAGCAGTTGAAGGTGAACGTAGTCAACCACGGGGGTTGGGTCTTAGGCTCCTGAGCTAAAGTAAGACACAGCTCTTCAGCCCAGACCCTTTACGTGAATGTTATAATGGTATATTTGCCAAAGACACTTATCCAAGGACAGATTCCAGCCACATGACATTGGTGTGGGTGCTTCTGGGGCATGAGGAATAAACAGGGAAAATAATGCAAATCAGTAAAGGGGTCCCATCCACACTGAGGTCAGCACTCAAGCAGCATAAGCACCCCTGTGGGCGCTCACCAAGGGGCCACAGCACAGGTTTTTTACACTCCCACTATCCACCATTTTCACAACCATCCTAGTCCTGCGATGGACCTCCGTTCCCGCCAACAAATATCCTGTGTAGTCCCCAGGCCCTGAAGCCAAGCAGCCTGTGCAGTGCAGACAGGCCAAGTGATTAGAGGCAGGCACTGGCGAGGGCAGGCACAGAGCAGAGGCGCTTCCCTCTGGCCAGGCAGTTTCAGTCCCCCTCCTTCTAAGTCCTTACTCCCTGCTCCCTGCTCCCCTTGTCCTAGGTGCCGGGTTCAGGGCCAGAAGGTCAGAGGCCCCAGCAGGATTATGTTCAGCAGCCTCCAGCAGGGGGCAGGAGTGAGCAGGCATGCGGTGGGGAAGAGAAGGCCAGGGCTCCTAGGGCAGCAGAGCAGGTCCCAGAGGGCAGTGCCAGGCCAGCAGGCTGGTGACTCCCTCTGGGCTCCGGCCCCATAGGCCAAGCCTTCACTTGGGTCAGCCTTTTGAGGTCCCTCCTCACAGTCTGCCAGGGTCTAAGATGTACAGCCAGGTCTAGACCTCTGGCTCGGAAATAGGACCTGGGCTCTGACACCCACTAGCTGTGTGATCGTCCCTACCTGGGCCTAGTCCTCTTGACTCCATCTCCAAAGAGTCAAACAGGAGCTAGAATTAAAGACAGGAAGGGTCAGGCCCCCTCCATCAGAGACAGGAAGTGGGAAGTGGTCGGGGCAGGGAGGAGTGGGAACAGGGTCTCATCCAAGTCCAGGAAGGCCCACCTTCTCCCTCTACCAGCATCCAAAGCCAGAATCTCATCCACCATACCAATGATAATGAAGGGGACCGAGCAGTGCCAGGAGGCAGGGTGGCATACTGGGAGGGGTGGAGCAGACAGTAGGTGCTCTGGAGTCCGGGACAGGATGCTAAGATCCAGGCCCTCATTTTCCCAGGCAGCCATTAGCTAGGCCCCACTTCTCCAGAGTAGCTCAGAGCCTCCAACCCCAGGAGGGCCAAGTCCAAGCCCAAGGGAGGAGCCAGCCCCATCACACTGTACCCACCCAGGCAGGGGCTCAGGGCCGGGGGGGTGGTGGGGGCCTCACCTCAGCACCAAGGGCAGTGCTCTCAGAATTGCTACTTACTGTGGCACTGTCCTCAACACCTGGATAAAAACAGAGTTAAAAACAAAGAGGTGTAAACGATACCTCAATAAAACGTCAGAGGGAGCAGAAAGGAGCAGAGAGGGTAAGAGTGACGGTGTTCATGTTTGAGACAACAGAGCTGCTCTCTCTTCCTGTTATTCAAAATTTTAAAATTTGTATTTAATGAGTATTTCTTGCTATGGGGTTGGAAAAATGCACATCCTGAAGAAGAAAACGTGGACTAACTCCTGGGATCCGAGCCAGGATGGACAGAGGAGGCTGTGACAGCTCCGAGGCCAGAGCCTAGGCAGGGCAGGGGCTGCCCCAGCCCACCAGGCTCACAGCCCCCAAACCTAAGCTGCCAGCAAAAAAGGCCAAGTTCCCAAATATGGTCTGCAGCCTGCCTCTGGGAATCACATCCCGTCAGAGGGAGGGACACCGACCCATCCTCCCCCAGTGACCCCAGAGCATAGCCGCCCTGCAGGGTCTCCCAGCCCCTGCCTTGGTGACCACAGGAAGTGCCAGCAAAGTGAATCAGAGGAAAATTCCCCTGCAAGCGAGTCAGAGGGGATCACCCTGCACCTCCGAGAAGGCAGACCAGAGAAGGCTTACAGCGCCGTGCGCCAAGGCCCTCAGGCAGGATGGGCACCTAGGGGCAAAGGCAGGGAGGCTGGATGGCCTCTGCTGAGGGCAAGATCTGAGGGGGAGGGGACTCCACCACGGGCCTAGCTGAGCAACTGAGGCCTCAGGCCTCCCAGGGTGGCCAGTCCCCACCCTGCCTCGGCAGCATGAGCTCAGTGAGCCGGCAGCCAGTGGCGGCTGCAACTGTATAGTCTGGGGTGGCCGGAGTCAGGCTGGGCAGTACCTCACTGGCTGGGCACGTGGCACCAGGGCCTGGCACCGGGAGTTCCCCCGCCTACGTCAGCTGGCATGACCATGCCCAGAGCCCCCACAGGCGGCCTCTCCCTGGCCTGCTCCAAGTCCTAGGCACCGCTGGCGCCCCTGAGTGTTCCAGCTGGCCACACACCACCTCTTTGGGCCTCTGCCTCTCAGGCTGCTCCCCAAGGACACGTTACTCCTTCCTGCTCTCTCCAAGTCACTAAGCAGCAGCAAAACCCAGATCTGGGCCAGCTCTCCCTCCCACTGCTCTGGGACCTTGGCCAAGTCTCTTACCCTCTCTGAGCACCCAGATCTCAGATCCTTTCCGGTGAGATGGGGGCACTAACAGTCCTGGCTTCACAGGACTGGTCTTTTATTTAACAAAAGAATCACCTGGCTCCTGCTCTCTGCATAGACAGTGCAGGCCTAGCTTGACAAGTCCCCGTCCTCCAGTGGGACAGACACCAAACAACGTGATGGGGGAAAAAGTCGGGGGAAAAAGTGGGATGTGTGACAAAAACTAAGTAGGGCACAACCACTGCAGGTAGGGGGTCAGAGATAGCCTCCCCAGGATGTGACATCTCAGGTAACTCATGAAGAATGAAAACCAGACAACCGTGCAACAAGCCGGGGAGGCCTGCAGGAAGGGCAGTGGGGGACGGTGACCCTGGAGACACAGGCAGGTAGGGTTCCACCATGATGCATGAAGAGCTCACTAAACGCCACCCAAATGGTGGCTTTTCATGGCAGATACACCTGGGTGGGGAAAGCCCATCCACCCCAAGCATTCCTGCTCTGGGCATGCACCCATGTCCCCCATCACCTCCCCTGGACCCGGTGTGTGGAAGATCATAGGGACCAACTTGGAGGATGGACCAGCCTCCCCAGTCTGGTCTTCCCAGCCTCCCTGGCTGCTGGATGTAGACACAAGTCCCAAGCTGGGCCAACCGGGTGCTTCCACCCCAGGCTTGTGAGGGGTGCAGCTGTGACCTCTCAGAGTGGCACACGGCAGTTTAAGACAGACGCTGTCAGTCACCTGTGTCCAAGGCACCACAGAGGCTCTGGCTACTGTTCCTCCAGGAAGACTCGCGTGCCCTCTCCTCCATTACCCCACCCTGCTATTACGACCAAATATCATGTTACTGCTCAGTTCATGCCCCCCACCTCAAGTAACCAGGATGGGAGGGGGAATGTCTGTTTCCATCAGTACGGCCCCAGGCCTGGCACAGAATATGCAGTTAGCTAACGTTTGCAAAGTGGGTTAATTGTGAGGGGCACAGATTGGGGCTAAGGCAGAGCCCTGAATAGGAAGGAGGTGTCCTTCCCTGGGAGCCCACCCTGCTCTCTCCCACCCTGCCTCGGGGTAGTGTAGCCATACCAGCACTTCCTAGCTCACCCAGAGGAACCCAGGAAGACTGTCTAGGGCTCACTCATCCCAGGAGGGACAGAGAAGAGCCCCCACTCTGATGCCAACACACCTCAGTCAGCGGCCCCATCAAGCAGCCTGCTCGGAACAACATCCTGGTTGTTGTATGCTGGAGCCGACAGGGCTGCCCCACAGGCCCTGCCTGGCTCTGAGAATGGCCCTCATTGTGTCCCCGGGGCCCGTCTAGGCTCCAGATCACCCGATCCAGCAGGCCCTCAGACAGGGCTGCTGGGGCCTTGGCCACAGGCAGGCACGTGTCTGGGGGAGCCACAGGCATTTGACGGGTATCCAGCTCTCTGCCTTGACTCTGCCAGCTACATCGTGGAGCCCTGGACACACTCTGAAGCTCTGGTATCCCCAAACTCCAACTCTAGGTGTGGGTGCTACCTGGTGGCTAGGAGTGGTGAGAGGAGAGACATAGCAAGGCCTCCTCTCCAAGTAGGCTTCCCTGGTTGCCCTGGTGGCAAAGGCCCTCAACTCTGCCTGCACCTCCTCTCCCAGGCCCCTAAGCACCTGCAGCCTCCTAAAGAAAAGTCCCCCAGCAACCCTTTATGAGCAGGGCCAGCCTGGGCCACCCATGGAGGGCACCGCAGGTATCACATTTGACCAAAGACCCCTCTGCAGGCTGGGCTCCGCACCTGGCCTGCATTCATCCACCCAGCAAACATGTTCTCAACACCCACAAGCTGGCTCAAGGTGGAAGCTGGGGACCAAACGGTGAGCAAGACTCCTGGTCCCTACCCAAGTCCCTGGGGGGGGGGGGGGGGGGCAAACAAGGAAATGGACAACAGTGACATAAGCGATAGATTCATAATAACAGCAACAATGCCCAACGCCTTTACAGCATTGACTCTGTGCCAGGAACAGTGTGTTTTTGCATACAAAATCTCATTTAACACTGGAAACAACCCTATGAGATACTATGAGTATTTCACCTTTACAGACAAAGCCACTTGCCTAGGGTCACGCAGCCAGCAACAACTGAGGCAGAGCTAGTGCTGTACGACAGAGTGGAGCTAGAGGGCACCCTGGCCAATGCTCAGGTTCACGGAAGCCAGCAGTGGAAGTTTCAGAGGGCTTTCCATCCCTCCCTGTCCTCCCCACCCCCCGCGCCCCACACACCCCAGCCCAAGCACAGAGCCTCACACAGCAGCCGCTCGGAAACACTGGCTCCCTTCATACTCAGAACCATCTCAAACATGGGCCAAATTTATTTCTGGGGTATTCTGTTTGCTTGTCCCAAAGACCCCCAGTGGCCAATTGATACAGGCTCAACGAGCATGCCCAGCTCACAGTCTGGTCTGCGGTATGATGGACTGCTTTTATATGGTCTTTCTCACCATGGTCTTGTAGCTCCCACCAAATGATTGGGTGGGACTATGCAAACAAGGTGCTTGTGGCCCACCAAGGGGACTGGACAGCTTGCTAATAAAGCAAATAAGGCGCATGACATGCTTGTGGGGGTGGGGCCATGCAAAGGTATATGGAACCCTGATGAGGATTGGTCAGTTTTGCCATCCACTAGGCTTGAAATAAGTCATCCCAGAGGCAGAAAGGGGGGACCTCACTACCACCAAGAAAGAAAAGCTGAGCAGAGGGTGTCCTTTGGACCCAGGGTCCCTGTGCTGAGAACCTCCTAGACCCAGGAGACAGAGAGCTATAACACTGGAGATGGTGCAAGACATCAGGAAGCAGTGACAACTGTGGCAGAGAACCAGCAGCAACAGAACCAGGAGACCGGCAAGAGACAGCACGGTGGGCTTCCTAGCTCATGAAGCAAGAATGCTGACCATTCGGGCAGAATGCTGGCAGAGTAGGGTGCCTCTGGGCACTCGTTGGACGGAGCAAGGCTTGCCGATCCACAGAGCTAGAGAACTGAGCACCTTTGGGCCTAGGCTTACTGCCGGAGTTGGGTATCTCTGGTCACTTACTGGTGGAGCTAAACAGCTGTGTAACACTTGCCTGAGCAGGGGCTGAGGGCTGAGAGGCCAAGGGCCATAGAGCGGGCTGCTTGTGGGCACAGCTGAGAAGCCGTCCTTACTGAAGAATTTTATCCGGAGTTGTCCCTGATGCTGAACTGTAACTATTACTTTCCTAACAAACCCCAAAATCATGACTACTGTCTGTAAGTTCTGTGTAGCCACTACAATGAATTATCAAACCCAGCAGAGAAGTAGAGAGTGCTGTGGGAGAACGGCTAGTGTTAGAATTGGTAAGAAAGTTGGAGAGAGGAGGCATGCCTGACCTCCCCTTCATTTAGGCTGATGCTGATTCTCTCTCCCCCTTATCAAGTTAGAGGAAGTCAGGTGCCCCCATCATGCCATTTTTATAGCACCCACAATCCCTCCTTGCTTGTGGCCCCCTGGGAACCCAGCTGGAGAGCAAGCAGCCACCTGGCCAGTGGGCCAGGGTCCTGCCCATTCTACCTCCCTACCTCCCAGCTCCAGGTGGAGCTCTAAGGGACATCTCCTCTGCCCAGACGTCCACCACACACCCACCCTGGGCTGAACTCCAGGATCAGCCAGTCATAGGTTCAAAACACACTCCCCCAGTACTTGCCCTTCCCACAACTGAGAAGTCTAGACGTGGGCTCATGTCCTTGGTGCTGGGCTGGCAGAGAGAAGGAACATGCGCAAACCACACAGCCCTGGTCTGCCCCAGGTTCCTCCTGTCCCGCCTGCCTCAGGAGTGCCAACGGGGTCAGAGGAGAGAAGGGGCATTGTGTGGGGCCTCAGCCCTATGCCCCACCCAGCAGCCAGAGGAAAGGTCTGCTGAATGAGGAGTCAAAAGCCACCTGTGGGTGGTCACTGCCAGAGCCCCCTACCAAAGCACAGGCATGGCCTGGCCTTGGCTGCAGTGGCAACAGCAGATGCCTTTGTGTCCTGGACCAACTCTGGGACCGGAAGCATGACCCCACCCCCCACCCCTGCAAGCATCTCAGGCACTGTCCCTGGAAGGCTGGGCAGAGGAGAGGCAGCCTGGGAAGGGGGGTGGGCAGGCGCGAGGGTCCTCTTCTGCAGAATATGGCATTTGCAGCCCCCAGCACACTGTGGACAGTGGGAACACGTGGGACTGAGGCCAGAGCACCAAGGAGGCCATGTGGGTGCTTTGACGGCAGAGGCCCCGCCCTCCAGCCCCTTCCCACCTCCTTAGAACCCTCACTGCTGCCACCCAGGCCAGGAATGGACCCAGGCTTGCCTGGGAGCATCTTGCTATTCTCTTGAGCAGACTGGCTCAAGATCACTCTTGTCATTTGGCCTTTCAGCATGAGGCTGACCTATTACTTCAGGGATAGCACCAGGCCCAGAATAGGGGTAACCTCCCCTGCTCCACACTAGTTTTGTCATCACCTGAGCCAGAAGACAGAATGTCAGTCCAGGAGGGACAGTGGTGACTTCTTCCATGCAGGACTTGCTTTCCCCACCAACACGTAAGCCCCTTGCAGCTCTGCCACCCTCCAGTTTTAAATGACAACTTTAAGCAGCTCTTGAAGCAGCACCATCTGCCTGAGCAGAAATGGGGTTGGGGCACAATGTCACAAAAAATGGGGTTTCCCAGTTCAAAAAAAGTACAAAAACCCTGATTTCTGGGAAAGGCAATGGAGATGGGGGCCTGCCCCCTAAACTCCTTCCACCCCAGGCCAGAACCCTTCACCCCACTCCTCACCTACAGGTGGGAGGGAGTTAGGGCAGGAAGACAAAACTGGGCCAGAGACCCTCCCCAGTGCTTAGGGGACCAGAAAAGGGAGCAGCCAAGGGCAGAGCCCAACCTCCTTGGAGGAAGACTGCCTTGCAGTCCCTTATTTGGGGCCCTAAGGACCCAGAGCTTGCCCAGTCTCTTTACTGGAGGATTCCTATCAACCCCAACTCATACTGCCTCCTCCAGGAGGCCTCCCTGGAAGCACACCTGTTCTGCTGTTTGGTCCTGGCTACCCTGCTGATCCTGGGCTTTGATCCTGGCTGCCCCAACTCTCTGCACTTCTGCAAAGGAGGGTGGGTCTGTAGAGGGTCCTCTAGGCAAAGGAAAAAAGGTAGTGGGATTTTCTTAAAGGACAGTGAATGTCAGGAGGGGACCAGAAGCTAAGGTGCAGCCATGGAGTCAGAAGGACCCCCCAGAGTTGCCAGCACCAATATAACATAGCAGCCCCCCAGGGACCAGAGTTCCCCAACCCCAGCAGAAGAAGAAGGACGTATGGGCAGCACACAGGGCCATACCAGAAGACTAGGCTCTAGATTCAGTTCTGTGAGGACCAGTGCCTGTCCCTGTGTGTCTCAGGGACCTTTCCTGCTCAGACAGGATACCCTAGTGGCACTGCCTTTGCTTCAAGCCTGGCCAGACCTGGGGAGACCGTACCAGCCCACTACACTCACACCTCTGCTCACTACAAACAGCAGTGACCAGAGGTTCCATTCCTCCTCCCCCTGCCCCCACAGGTGACCTTCCTGGCAGAGGCAGGGATTGACCCGCCTTGCTTCCACCCAGCTCCTACTGGACTCCTTCCATGTCCGGAACAAGCAGGTAGTAGGTGCTAGTGCCAGGAGGGCATGCCAGGAGCTCATCCCCAAGGCTCCTTTCCCTGTGGGCTCCACCTGTGCCTGGGCCCTGTTCCCCTGGGGAACTTCCCACACACCTTCTCTTCTAGGCCTGCCAGCCCTGTCCCACGGGTGGGAACTTGCCATCTCTGACCCCCCACCAACCAGCTCTCCATCGTGAGAGAGGAAATGGGCATGTCCCCAGTCCAGGGCATGAAGAGCATCTCCAGGCTGTTGGCCACATATGCTCAAGATCTCCTGGTCAGGAAAGGGAGCCGCTGATCCCAGTCTGGAAATGGAGACCCCAACCCCGTCTAAGGCCCTCTGCCCCTGCTCCCCACCCACCCCCAGACCTCAGCAAATCTCAGTTTTCCAGAGTCCCTCACATGGCCCTGGGATCTGGCCTCGAGCAGCAGCAAGAGGCTGGGTGCCCGGGGCTGCGGAAGCCGAAACGGATTCCGCAGCTCGGTAGGCGGTCAGGGCAGGGGATCCCCTAACAGTGGACCACAAAGTCCCCATGTCTAAGCTGCAGAAACTGGATCCTGGCCCCCTTCCATTAGGATTCGGCTCCTATCGTCGGTTTTGCAACCAGGGCAGGTAAAGGCCGAGGAGTGCCCGCCCCAGCTCTTGGAATCCAGCGCCGGCAGGCGGGAGTGAATCATTAACTGGCCTGGGATAGCGCTCGGGCCGCGCCGACGTCTTTGAGGACGCCATGCACTCGCTCGCCCGGCCCCTAACTCTCCCCCTCGCCCCCACCCTAAAACAGACTGATGGACGAATGGTCAGACCACCACCCCGCGTCTAAGAAGCTCACAGTCACGACCTCAAGGACCTCGGCCCCCGTCGTAGCTGAGGAAACTGAGGCTCCGAAGCAGGGCACGCAGGCCCAAGGTCACAAGGCAGGCAGCGGCCCGCAAGGGAAGAGCCGGCCTCCCGCCAAGAACTTTCCCGGATCCAGGAACTTCCCTGCCATTCCGCGGCCCATGCGCCCGACCCTCTCAACCAGCCCTGAGGCGCGCTAGTGTGGGCTCCTCTGGGGTCCTGGCCACCGGGCACCCCAGCCAAAGCTGGAGGGGTCCCAAGACCTCGGACCCCGGCCCACCCTCGCGGAGCCTCCGGCAGCCGACGGTTCCCAGGACCCACAGGTCCGGCAGGAAATGCCACTCGCTTAACTCCTTCCCGCCCGGGTGAGGGCAGGACGGTCGCCTCCAAGCCAAAGGCCGATCTCGGTCAATTGCTCCCGGGACGCGGACCCCACCCGCCGCTCCTAGTGGACCCCGTGCCACGCCTGCCGGCACTCACCAGGTAATTCATTGTGTCGGGCCGGCTGGGGGCCCTGGCTCCCCTTAGGAGCGCACACCCAGCGGCCCGTGCCACACGCCCTACGGGGTCCAAGCGCGCCGCAATCTCCGTGGTCACGGCCCAGCTGCCTCAATACCACGCCAGCCACTGCCAGTGCCACCGCCGCCGCCGCCCAGGGCCTGTCCCACCTCACTCCTCCCGCCGCCGCCACCGCGGCCCGGCTGGCCCAGCCCGGCTCCCGGCATGCCCGGCCGCGTGCACCCATTGGCCGCTGCAGCTCCCCATGCAAATGAGCTGCCGACCCAGGGCGCGGGCGAGCGCAGGCCCAGTGGGACCGCAGCCCGCCTCCCAAGAGATAGGCCGCTGCCCAGGGCCCGGCTAGTGCTTGGCGCGCGGGCTATCCCTTCCTTCCCAAATGCTCATTTTCGCCCTCTATCGCTGGCAAGAACGCGCTCCTCCTCGAAAGCCTACGCAAATACCTCCTCTTCTGGGAAGGCTGTCCTGATTGCCCTTCTCCCCCAGCGCACGACGCGCTTGCAGGCCCTGAGGTGTGGGCCCACCAATTCCGGGGCATTCACACGCTGTGCGCGTCCATAGGGCGGTCCCACTTAGATCTGAATCTAGAGGGAATGGGGCTTTCTACATGCGGCGCCCCCTCTGCAGTGTGCCCGTGGCCCCTGCCCACCAGGGAATTGGGGCTCCCCAACTCACACCCTTCTCTGAATTGAATCCAGTCTTCCTAAAGTATCTTCGGGGAGATCTAGGAGGGAACCTGCCCCAGAACTGGACAGTTCTATTCCCGGGTACCTTCTGTTGAATCCTCAGTCAACATCTGGGGCCACTCACTCACAGAGGTGTGGAAGCTGTCAGGCAGCTCCCGGTGCAAGGAAAGCAATGGAGGGACCCGCTGGCACAACAGAGACCCCTCGGGCATGGCCTATAAAATACATGAAAGTCCAGGGTAGACCCTCAGCTCCCCTCACCTCACCTGATATGCACCTGACACCTAGGGCTTAGCAGACTCAGCCCTTGGCCAGGTGTACAACCTCCGGCAGGCCCTCTCCCTCTCTGGGCTCCTTTCTCATCTGTAAAATGAAGAGGCTGGACTGGGGCAGCCCAAGTCTGGCTGGTCATTAGGTCACCCGGAGAGCTTGTTAAGAGATTCCTAGGTCCCATCCCTCCAGAAAAACTGGGGGTGGGGGACCTAGGCACCTGCATTTCCCCAAAGCATTCCAGGGAACCACTGCACAGAACTTACAGCATGGGGTTGGGAGGCGGTGAGCAGTGGGATTTGGACAGTGTGACCCAGGGTCCCCGAGAAAGGAGGAACAGGACAACTAGTTGCCACCCTATGCCCTCCCCAAAACTGGTCACCCTCAAAACAGCCCACTTCCCCACAGAAAAGGAGCCAGCTCTCAGGACATACCACCTGAGGCATCCCTTCCTGCTAGTTCCCAACGCTGTGCCCCAAGGTCAGGCAGGAAAACTGTGGGCCCCGCTCCCTCCCTCCTAAACCCTGACTGTCTAGCCACTGCCTCCTCAGCTAGCTGGCTCCCCAGGTTCCAAGGGAGCAGATCTAAACCAGCTGGACCACGCATGGGTGTCTATGTTGAGGGTTGGAGGGACTCCTCTCCAACAGGGAGAGGTACCAGCATGGGCACCAGGCCTCACAGCCAGGCAGTGCCCTACCTGTAGGGCTCCAGGCCTGAGGCTTCTGCAGGGATGGGTGAAGACATTAAGGGCCTGGCCTTTGAGAGGGCTGGCACCTGCTCTGTCCTAGCTGGCCACAGAGTGGGGACGCAGAGAAGAAGCTAGCTGGGTTCTCAGGGAAGGGGAGACCCTCCTAATATCTGGAGCCAGATTAAAGTGGTATGGGGGGTGGGACTGCTGTTGTGAGTGGACAGGTGGGGGAGGGGAACCAGGCTCAGGCAAAGGCATTTCAAAAATGTGCTCCTTTTCTACGTAAACTCCGCCCCCCCCCCCCCCCCCCCCCCGGCCTCCCAGAATGGCATTTCCGCTTTGGAAACTAGGCCTCAGGGTCTGTGCCCCATGGTGTGTGTGTGTGGGGGGGGGGGGGGGCGGGGGTGGGACAGTGCAGAGGAATGCTTCCTCCCAGGCCAGAAGGTAAGGGAGAGGCACCCATTGGACAGGCTCTGGATGGGGCATTTGGGGGAGCAGAGCCTCACGCTACCTCCAGTCCGGCCTCCAGGGCCCTCTGACTGTCAAGAAGCGTTAACAGTGGTACAGTGATGCAGTGCCTGGTACCCAGCACCGCCTCCATGCCCAGCCCTGTGTCAGAGGCCACGTGCCCATAGCAATCCCGCAAGGCAGGCTCCACGATTAGCCCCATTTTACAGATGAAAAGATTGATGCCGAGTGTACTGACCCTTGCCCCATCCCTTCCCCCATCCCAGCCACAGAAGGGACAGAGCTGGCAGCCAGGTAAGGGACGATGGGGCTGCTAGACTGTGGACCACCCTGACCACCCAGCAGCACATTCAGGACAAAGCAGGAAGGGAATTGAGGGACAGGGCACTCCAGGCTCTGATGGCAAAGGCCCCTACTGCACTCCTCAACACACCAAAAGGACAGGCAGCTGAGACCCAAGCACACCCCCAAACAAAACTGAGCTCAGAACTGAGGGCTTATAAGAGCCCAGCCACACCACCACCCCACTAAGTGCAGCCCCCATTGGGGGGCTGGGGGTACAGAAAGTATTTACTGATTTGGTGGGACCTCAGAGGTGGCCCTGGTGGGAAGAGCTGGCCTGGGTGAGGAAACAAGAGGCTGCCCCAGTCTTGGGTGATGGGGGCAGGGGATGAGGGGGTCAATTTAGCACACATACATACACACATGCCCACACATATGCATACACACGCACAAGCATGCGTACACACACACATTCAGTGGGACTGTCGGGAAGCAAACGGTTCAGGGAAGTGTGAGGGCAGGAAGGAGGGAGGATCTACAGGGATGAGGAGGATCTACAGAGAGTGTTGCTGGCAGAGGAAGATGGCAGGAACACTGCTCAGACACCAACACTCCTGGACAGTCCTCAAGTCATGCGAGGAGTCGCCTGGTACCTCCTGCCAGGCTAAGGATGATGAGCTCACAGGCTGGAAGGGGATGTCACCAACTCCTCAGGGCCTGGAGCAGCTGTTTGTATAGGGAACATGGTGGTCCCAGCATGCAGGGACACTGGTTCTTGTTTGTTCATGAAACTGTCCACTGTGGGGAAGGGCTGCCGCTTAGAGTGGATGCTAAGTAGGGAGAAAAGCTTGGGACGTGGTTCCTGCCCTCTGGCTTTCTGGGATCTTATCCTTCAGTACAGAGTCACTATACAAAAGAACTCTTCTTGCTTTATATCCAACTGTGTCTGTTGCAGCATTTATAACAGCAAAAGGCAGGGCATAATTTAAACGCCCAGCTGTAGGGGACTGGTTAGGCAGACCACAGCCTCTCAATGGAATATTGTGCAGCTACTAAGATGGCCACTTTTGGGGACCAAAATAATGCAGGAAAATGCCTGGGAAGATGCTGAGTGAAAAGAGCAGGCTGAAAATGACGTACAGTGTGATGCCTGCAGCCCCTTCCCCTCCTGAAGCCTTGGCTCTCCCAGCTGCAGGGAGGGTGTGCCGGTTGGGTCAGCTGATGGCGGGGCTGGGAGCAGCAGCAGCAGGAGAGGATTTCCTGAGGCCGGAGGTGAGTGCTGCCAGCCCCAGGGGCAGGAAGAGACCATGGACTGTATCTGGAGGGCCACTGGAGTTGACGCCTTCCCCCTGGGCTGGCCACACCCCTTATTGGCAAGCTCAAAGCCATGCTGCCAGCGGGAGTCTGCCCTGCCTGGGTAAGGGTGCTGGTGAGGATGCTGGGACCCTTGTGGGTGGGGTGGGCTGGCCCAGAGAGGTGAGCCCTCACAGGCTGGGCCCCTCACACACCAGAAGTCAGCAGGTCTCACTGCCGCCCTGAGGGCCAGGACAGAATCAACACTACCCAAAGGCTCAGAGAGGGGCAGTGCCTTGCCCAGTTCACACTGCCAGGAAGTAGCAGAACTTACAAGCATAACCCACCCATCCAACTACCCAGGCGTGCCCACGCGGAAAGCATTGCCCATGACCCAAAGCAGGGAGAGTGTGCACTCTTAGGGCTGGAGCTGTCAGCCACAAAGAGCCTTCAGATCCATCCTCCCCTGCTCCCCAAGGCTGGAGTGTCCACAGAAGCAGTTCGTTTGTTCACTCCAGTGGTGACAGAGGACTGTGGGAAGGGGGTGGGTCCTACAGCCTGGCGCCAAATACCCTCCCACACCTCTCTCTAGCTCCAGTCGCCCTCCTGAGCAGGGATGCCCTGCCTTGATCCAGCTGTCATCCCCTCTAGCACCCCCTCAGGCCAGTTCTCACAGCCAAAAGTAGAGACCTAGGTGTAGGGCAGGGCTGCAGGGGCTGGGACACAGCCTCAGAGGGAGGGATTCAGGCCTCCCAGCCCTCCCAAATCCAGGGCCCCACCCACTTGCCTCCCTACTTCAGGCTCTCTCCAGGAACTGGAAGGAGCAGTATAACTCTCCAAATTATTTTAATTGCTTCCCTAATTTGAAAATTAAAGAGCAGAGAGACACCTGCAGGGAGGGCTGGCTTCAGAAGGGGCTTCGGAGGCCCAAGGCTGGGGTAGGTCATGAATGGCTGGGCCCTGGGGCACTTCCCAGAGGCTCTCTGCCCCACCCCCAGGTGCTGCCCCACCCCAGGGGGCCGGAGTCCCCCTTCCCTTCTTAGCCCTCCTCCTCCACCTCCCCACTGCCCTCTGAGAGCCACTGCTCTCCTAACAGACAATCTCCCTGAGAGCTGGCAGGTAGTCCAGTCTCCCCTAGCGTGTAAGGGGCGTGCCCTTTGCCCTCCTGGCAGCCCCTTCCCACTGCAGGCCTGCAGGGCTGCCTAGGGGCAGAAGCAGGCTGGCAAAAGAGAATGGGGGAGGGAAGGGCTCAGTCCTGGCTGAAGAAGACTGGGATGGGGAGAGGCAAGGGGATGAGTCCTTGTCACCAGAGAAAAAGCTCAGCTGCTGGTGGCCGCCCAGCTCAGCCTGACGGCCCAGGCGGGCAGGGACAAGGGTGTGGTCAGGAGGCCTCCCCAGCCTGGCCATCTGCTTTGTCTCTCCCCATGGCAACCAGCTAGAGCATATCGGGGCAGCCAGAGGGGGGTGACTTCACATGCCATCTGCTGCCCACCCCCGTCCTGCTTCTACAAGGGGCACGGTGCCTGTACCCACAGATGCCCACAGAGGGACACAACAGGGATACCCAGCCACTGGGCTGGGGTCCGCAGGCCTAGGGGGTCAGCAAGTCACAGGAGGGGGCTGGGGAAAGTGGGGTGGGATGTAGGAAGGAATGGATACAGAGAAGGCAGAGCTATAGCAGCCACTGGGAAGGTGCTGCTTTCTCTTCCTCCTTGGCCCCCTCCATGGGATGGTGTGGGGTTGGGCATCCCACCTGAGCCTGCTCCAGCCTACAGAGAAAGGCTCCACCTGCCAGGAAATCCAGGCCCAGGCTGTTGCCTAGGTTTAGCCTCTAGGGACAGGAGGGGGCAAGGTTAATGATTCCAACTGGTCTTGGGGCCATCAGCTGTCACTGTGCCTCTCAGAGCCTCAGTATGCTTATCTGTTAAATGTAACCACCATGGGCAGCTGTCCTCCCCAGGCCCATGGGATCAAGGGCACATGCAGCTGTGCAGGGCACAGTGCACCCCAGTGCCCCCAATGCCCCCCTGCCGACAGCCTCACTGGAAACCAGTCTGCACAACCACCCAGCTCACGCCCACACCCCGGCCTACTGTGCCGGCACCAGGGTGCACCCTGTGGCCCACACCATATGCAGGAGTGCACTCCACTGAGCCCACTGACTCAGTTGAGCCCTCCCTCTCATCCCAGCCACCACAGACACCCCCTCCTCCAGGCACCCAGGCTGCCCCCACCTCCTCCCCCAAGCCCCTGAACCACAAGAAGAACAAACCCTCCTCTGAGGCAAAATCTTTCCTGGGAGCTCTGTCACCCCTACATCCACCAGCCAGCACTAGGGGCTGGGCAGGGCCACCCCTGGGCTCGTGGTTGACTGGAGAGTGACTGGTTATGGTGTCCATCATTATACATCTTCTGATGTGATGGCCACTCTTTCGGAACCTATGAGCGTCTGCTTTATGCTGGTCGCTATATAGCTGTGAGCAGAGCAGTCCATGTCCACACATGCCAGGGTGTGCAGGGTGGGGGAGAGGGCACAAACATAAATCTATGAACATAAGTGGTGATAACGGGCTATGAAGGAGAATAAAGCAGGCATGGGAACAGAGCAATGGGGAGGAATATTTTGTATAAGGTGCTTAGGCGAGGCTACTCTGATTTGGGCAGATGTGTGAATCTTTTGCTACAAGCATCTAAAGATCATTATACAGGGGGAAAAACTTGTAATAAGAGCATAGGTGTGCCAGCTAGCTAGGTATGAAGAGCCAAGGGGCTGGAGGAGTGAAGCAGGGAGTGGCTCTCAACAGCACCCATGCCCCGGCCTTGGCTTCTTGAGTGGTGGGCTGCCCACTTTTGGTGGGGGCTGGCACCTCACTGCTCACTGGGTTCAGGGCTCCCAGAGTTGAAGCAGGAGCAGCCAGGAGCATCTACCTGGTGGGGTGTCTTGGCAGATAGCCAGGGACAGAGTGGAGGGAGCACAGGGGTCTGCTCTGGCTAGGAGGGAGAGGGGGGTAGAGGAGGCAACCACTCCCAGAATAGGGTCCTTCCTCTCCTACCTCTTCCAGCCAGGACCTCTGGAGCAGACTGGGGGAAATACAGATGACTCAAAACCACAAGACACTTAACCTCACAGGTAACCTGGTAAGTGAGAATTCCAACCTAAGATACCTGGGAGGGTGATGAACAGGGAGCGGTGTACCTTGTTCAGGATGCTACAGCACAGATAACTCTCTGGGTATGCATCAAGGCATACATGATTGGATATCAGGTTTTATAAAATACTGTTGGCATGACACCAACAGTAATGCCAGCATTCTGGTACTTAAAAATATAGGGCATACAAAAACTAGAAACACATCCATCAGCAAGGGAATGGATAAATACATGATGGTACAGTCATAAAATTGAGCACTACTCAGCAATTTAAAAAGAACAAACTAGTGATACAGGCAACATGGATGAAAATCTCAAAGCCATTATGCTGAGTAAAATAAACCAAATTCAAAAGAATATCTACTGTATGTTTACATTTATATGTAGTTTAAGAACAGGCAAAACTAAGCCATGGTGATAGAAATTAGAATAGTGATTACTCGGGGGGGGGGGGGGGGGAGGAAGAAGGGTTGACTGAAAGGGTGCATTAAAGAACTTTCTAAGGGTGTAGAAATGTTCATTATCTTGATTTGATTGATTGTTACATGGGGTTCTACATAAGTCAAAACTCATCCAACTGTACACTTAACATATGTACATTTCACTATGTATAAAATCTACTTCAATAAAATAATCTCAACCAGCAAAACAAAATAAAACAAGCACAGAGGAAAAACTACATGGCATATAGGCATACAGGAATATCAAAACAGGTATTGCAATCCTAAACTCATCCTCTTTCCCTTTTTGCTCTTGCTGTCAGGGAGCTTAAAGCTAAATCGGTATGCCTAGGTTTTCCGGAATAATTTTTCCTCCTTCCTTATATACTATGTAATTCTGGATCGTTTGATGATTCTAGACTAAATTTGTATCTTTCACTATAATCTGCTTCAAATCCTTTTTTGAGTTTGGCAGGGTTTAAATAATAAATTAAATTCATTAAAAAGCCCCCTCAGTCTCTAATCCCTTCTTAGAGAAGAGATTAGCTTTCCAGCCAAAACTTGTGACCGTCTCCTCTGCCAAAGCAAGCATCTGTTGTCACTCTACCAAGGTCCCCCAAACCTGCCCCAGCAAACGGTGAGTAAAAGTGAACCAGAGAAACAATGGGGGTTGACTGGGATGTAATAAAAACAAGCTGCTGTAATAAAGCAGAGTCAAAAGTTGGGGAAATGAAGATAAGCACTAAAAAAGGAGGAGCCCAGAGGGAGCCAGCTGCTGGGAACATGGCTTCTTGCCCAGTGGAGGGACAAGGGAGGTCAGTGGTGCCACCCACTCCCTGGACTCACGCTGACAGCCTTGATGCTCACCTGCCAGGACTCACCGAGGGAGTGCTCACCTTCTGACAGCCCTACTTGTCCCTGCTGGACCACGCTGCTGTAGATGACACCTGAGGACTGAGCCAGCACCATTCCCATGTCCTACCACCTACAACTCTGTGCCCCACTCCTGCAGGTGCTCAGGGCCACCTGGCCTGGAATGTAGTGGGCCAGCTTGTGACTGACTCCGCTGGAGGCCACTATATCACCAGGATGAGAATAAGGACCTACTCATCCAAGGTTCAAGAGGAAGGAGCCACCTGGGGGAAAGGTCAGGGTTATCTCACCACTAAGGCCTCAGTGGAAACCACACTGACCACAAAGAAAAGGCCACTGGAAGCCTCTGGAAGCCTCTGGAGCCAGCAGACTGGGCAGGCCCCAGAGAACTGTGGGGACAGGGGGCTGATCATCATGGGCTGGTTGTGCAGGAGCCAGGTACAGGTTTGGACCACTACACCAGCCAAATCGGTAACAACAACAGTAGCTGCTATGACTTACTAGCCTCTTACAAAGAGTTTTATGTATCCCTCACCAAGTTCTCACAAAACCTCATCAACTCGCTGCTATTAACATTCATCATATAGATGAAGAAATGGAGCTTAGAGAGGTTCAACAATGTGCCCAAGCCCATAGAGCCAGCATTGTTCGTTCCCAAGCCCTTGTCCTCAGCCCACCAAACACCCTCTGTCCTGGAGCAGCCTCACTGGGAACCCCAGCCAGCCTACAGCAAGGGCCCCAGGGCAGCGGCTCTGATCCAGACTCTCTGCACCTGTAGGGGCTCTGTGGTGCTCCCAGGGCCACACCCTCAGCAGGTGGCAGGTATAAGCTGGCAGAGGCAGAGAGAGGACCCAAGCAGTCATGGGCCCTGCCCTGGTGAAGCCTCCAGGCTGGCAAGGGAGCCTGACAGCAATCAAATAAGTCCATCAATAAATGCACAATCACACATGAGGGACCAGCAGGAGGGCTTCTCAGGAGCAGTGCCACCCTGGCTGAATGTTCAAGGGGTGAGCAGGAGTGACCTGGTTGAGGGGGGCAGCAGGCTGGAGATCATTTTCTGCAGAGGGACAGGCACCAGCAAAGGCTCTGTGGCAGGAGGGGGTGTGTCAGGGTGCTCTGCATGCTGACTCAGGCCAGAGCTGAGGCCAGAGAAAGACTTTGGACCTGGACCTTGCCTCTTCCCATCGTCCCCTCCTAAGCCCATTCTGCCAGGCTCCACTGTCCGCTGCCAGGCTGCCCAAGCCAGCTGTGAACTCCAGGGCAGACCTTCCTGCTCCCACACCAGCTCTCCCACTCACAGCACTGGCTGGCACAAAGCCAGGCACAGAGTGCTCCAGGGATCGCTAGCAGAATGTGTGAACCAGAAGGTTCAACCAGGTGCCAAACCAGCCCACTGATCTCCAACGACCACCACTGGGGCCAGACAGGGCTAGACTGACCCCTGCTGCACAGCCCTGGGCATGCTGCCTTGCCTCACAGAGGCACCGAGCGTATGCCACAAACTCACGCTTGGAAAGCCACAGCAGAAGGTCAGTCTTTCAGCAGCCTGGACCTCGGTGACGGCTCAACAGGCCAAAGTCCCCATGATCAGGCCACGTGGTATGACCATCACTTTCTGGTTTTGGCTTCTGCCAGACTTAGTTCCCATCCTGGGTCTGCCTCCTATTGGCCATGCCACCCTCGCAAGACACGCTCCTCCCTGAGCACAGTGCCTGGCACATGAGATGCATGCCACATGTCAGCACCTTCACTCCTTGAAAAGTTCCACCCTCCACACGATACAGGAGCAGAGGGGGGCGGAACGGCTGCACCCATTTCACAGACAAGAAAGGAGGCAGGAATAGACAGCAGGGGAACTTCTCTGCAAGCTGGAAACTGGCCTCTCTGACAGTTTCGGGGAGCATTCAGCATTGTGCCACTCCTAAACACGGACCCCACGCCAATGCTGGCCAGGCCAGGGGCCTGAGGCAGGTGGCAAACTCCTGCTCAAGAGAAAGCCAGATATCACTGCTCTCAGCTGGCGGCAGAGGAAACAGCACTGAGTAGGGAGTCAGGGAGACCCCGTGTGCCTTGCCCCCTCTGGGCCACAGACCCCGCTTTGGCTTGGGTCAAATGACAGGGTCAGACCACCAATGCCTAGAGCGCCCTCCTGCACTAACACTCAAGAGTTACTCACAGATCAACCTGGCCCACCACAACTCCTTCTCTCCCTGACATCACTTCCTACCCTGTCTGTTTCTGAAGCATCTTGTAATTTTTGTGGGCCAAATGGCCTGCGTCAGCCCCATCCTGGAAAAGACTGCCCAATCGAACAGGTGTGCTTAAAATCCTAACGTGTCTGAGCCCACATGGGCCGTCACCATTCTGGGTTCCAAGAGCAGGGCTTGAGCAGGCCAGTTCAGCCCTGAGGCCTCTGCAAGGCCTACCCAGCACATGAAAGCAATTTTCAGAACATTTCACAACTGCTCCAAAAATGAACTGCTCTTCCTGGCCCCACCACCGCAGACACTGGCCAAGGTCCCAGGAGAGAGTCAGGGTGCTCTGACAGCCCAGCCACACAAGGGGCTGACAGTGAGACCCCTGCTCACCCTCACAGAATCCTCAAGGGCTGTGGCTGCAGGTGGCGGCGTGGAACCTGACCTGGAGCCGGCAATGGTGAGGACAGACTGGGCAGTCCTCAGCTGCTGGAGCCTCCACAATGGTGCCTGCCTGTCCAAGTCTCACACAGACCCTGGCCCTCCCACCCACACCTTTCTTGTTACAGATGGGGCCACTGCGGCAGACAGCCGAGGAGGGCTATCCAGAGTCACGTACGGCAAGGGGTCTGGGTACCTTCCCAGACTCCCCTTTCAGTGCTCTGCAGTGTCTGTGGACAACCAAACCAACTCAAACGTAGACTTCCCAAACAACAGTCAGCCCAGGCTCTGCCCCTCTTTTGGCTTCTTTTTCTCCACATCACACTCCCTCTGTCCTGGAGATCCAGGCCCTCCAGCAGGTCCAGCTGGTCCACCTCATCCCTCCAGTTAGGGCTCACAGGGGCAGGGAGGTTCCCTGATGTCTTAGGCTGGAAAAGACCCAGAGCTTTGCAGGAAAGCAGAGCAGGGGAGAAGAAGGGCTTGGCAGGCATGTCTTTTTTCTAAAGATGAGGCAACAATGCTCTGAACCAGAAGGGGGGGGGGGGGGTCTCACATCAGCATGGTCTGGAAGCCCTAATTTTTTCTTCTGTAACTCTGCATTACCACTTCTGGAGGCGGGCAGAGCTGAATCTTTAATTCCATAATAACAATGCTTTGCACTTAACAGCATCTCTCATCCAATAATCTCCACACACACTATGCCAGTTAATTAAAAGGCCGACCTGCCCTGCCAGGAGGCCCCAACTGTCTGCTTCATGGCAAGGAGGGGGCCCCCATGTGAGGGGCAGTCCCAGAAACAAGGCCAGGGTGGACTGGGAGCTCTGGCCCACTGCCTATTCCTGTCAGAGAAAAAAGCCCATAACCCTGCAGAAAAACAATGGCTGGAGGCCACAGCTCCGGCAAGCGGTAATGCTTTCGGGCAGGACGTATGGTTTATCTCCCTCCCACCTCAGTCTGTCCATCTGCAAAGCGGGCTGGGGCCTGCACCTGAGGTTTAGTCACCGGGGATCGCCAGGATCACTCGCCACCCGCGGGACAGGAGACCGAGATGCTCTTAGATGCTGCGAGCCAAGCGTGAAGCCATTCGCCAAGGGGCTGCCCGGGCCGACCTTCCAGGTCAGGAAAGATATCGACGGCTAGTAGGGAGCAAGGGGCTCAGCAACCGGAGGAAAACTTCCCGGGAAAGTGAGCGCATCAGCCGTCCCGGAGGGGAGGCACGGATGCCCACCCGGCCAAGTCGTCGGCGGAGGATGGGGCAGGGGAAGGGGGTCTCCGGGGAGGGGCACAGACCCCCGCCCCAGGACTGACCATCCTGGTTTGGTCAGTGGGGGACCGCACGGCAGCTGTCCGGGATAGGGGTACGGTTTACAGGAGGGCAGCACGGATCCCGCTCGTCGGTCCTGGGGGTCCCCGAGGGGGCATTTCGGATCCCAGCCCAACCCGGCCCTCCTCGGAGAGGAGGGGAAGGCAGAGGCAAAGCGGGCGGCTCGGGGGAGATACCCCCGACCTGCGCTTCCCTGGCTGGTGCAGGCCCAGGTGGGGCGACCGGGTCCGGGAGTCCCCGTGGCATCGGGCCTGCAGCGGGCGGCACGAGGTCGCAGGCCGGGCCAGGGGAGGCCGAGCCATGTCCCGGGCGATGGGCGGTACTCACCGGCACGGACATCTTGGCCGCCGTTCGCTGCCCCCGGGCGGACCGCAGCGCCGGAAGGCTAGGGGCTCGGTGGGCCGGCCAGCTCAGAACCCCGCGCAGAGTCGCGGTGCTCTCGTACTCCCGGCGAGCTCCTGCGCGCTCCCGACTGCCGGACCGTCCGGCAGCGCCAGCCGCGCATGCGCCGCCGCGCTGCCGCGCCTCCCCTCCCCCTCCGTCTCCTCAGCCGAGGACCGTGTTAAAGGCGAGGACCCCGGACCCTAAGCATTTTTCTGTCGGCCCAACGCGGCGTAGAGGCGCCTTGGTCTCCGCATCTTACCCACTCCTTAAGGGCCACCTCACGTCGCACCCTCTCCTGTCCGCCCACCCGGTTCTGGAGGCCAGAAGCCCCACTCCCCACATTACATCCCAGTGCGCTGTGGCCCTGGCCGGGCTCCTAGTCCCTCTGTCTGGGAGCTGACCAGGAGGGCTTGGCCAGGCTGGAGGAAACGACAGGTCAGTCAAACTGAGCTCGTAGAACTCCCTCCCGCGGCTGAGAACGCCCCGGAGATCCCCGGTACAACCCCCAAGCTGCCCTGGCTCCTCCGCCTGAGCTCCTCCCAGCTCCTCCCCCCCCCCCCCCCCCCCCCCCGCTCCAGACTTGGGGAGCTCCTGCTGCCCCAGTGAACAGCCTATCCTATGATCACCCCCGACAGTTAGATCTGGGCTGGCCCTTAGGGAGGGTCCTGTCTCCCAGTAGCCCTCACCCACGTCTCCCCTCCTCTGGCCTGCGCCCCAGGCCAGCCCTTCCATGTGAAGATGGGCCTGAGCCTTCCCTCCACAGATTAAGCACCCCCGGTTCCTTCAGCGTTCCACATCTGACAGGTGTCCAGACAGGTACCTGCTGAGACTGTGCACGGCCACTGGACCCGTTAGTGCTAATTACCCCTCCTGCTGCCAGGGGGCCTTGCTGTGCCCCTGTTACCTTGAATAGGCCTGGCTCCAGGTCTCTCAGCTACTAAAGGCCAACCTGTTCTGCTGCCCAGATACGCAGCCTGTCCCTGACCATGGGCTCTTCCTGGCCAGCCTGTGGAGGCCCAGCAAGACCTGGCCCCGGGAATGGCCATTGCTGCACTGAGAGGCTGGGGAAGGTGAGTGAGCCCTGCTGGCAATGTCCAGGAGGTCAGCACTGCCACCCACCCACCTGAGGAGGAACAGCTATTCCACGGCCAGCCCAGCTCATGGGGGGTCTTGGAGGTGGACAGGGAAATCTAGCTCCCAGGAAATCTGTATGTGGAGGCAGGTGCCCATGGGCCCTGGGGGATGGGCTGTTCTGTCTGCCAGGTGTGCAGTTCCAGGAGGCCCATGATGACTGAATGGAGGAAGCAGAGACAGGTGGCAGGTAGCTTCCTCAGAGGCCCAGAGCTGGCCCCCAGCTCCCTGGACCACAAAATCCACCATTACTGGGGCTTAAAAGGCTCTCCAGCCTTCTTCCCCAAGGTGGGGAGGCTGCCTTGGTCTTGGGGAGGGTCCTAACAGTGGCCACAGGCACTGAGGGGGATACAAGATGAGCCAGAAAGGGGGAAGCTGAGGCCCACCACCAGGCCCAGGTCTGGTTTTAGGGCTGATGAGCCAGGGTCCTTACCAGCTCCAATTGAGCAGGATTGCCCTCTTCTTGAGTCAGGGTTCCCAAATGTGCACCTCAGTTTCCCCAGCCCAGTGCTCAGCAAGGTGTTGTTAGAGGGGTAGGCAGGGCCACAGCAAGCAGAAAGGGGTCTGGGCCGACATCTGCCACCTCCTCAAAGGCGCTCTGTTTGTATGTCTGGCAAGCAGCCCTGCCTGTGCCCCCCCCCCCCCCATCCAGCTGGCACAGGGGCTCCTGAGCAGAGAGCAGCAGCTCAGCCTGGTGCCCAGGCTGTCTCTGAGGCTGTCAGGCTGCCACCCTGGCCCCCCACTGAGCCTTCCTCCTCAGCATCCAGGCTCTGCCTCCCTTTCCTCTCCCCTACTGTCTCTCATTGCCCACTGTTTCTGGCTTCTTCTCTCCTATCTCCCCTATCCCCATCTCTGTGCACCTGGCCAGAGGAGGTGGGGGGTGGAGAAAGACCCCTTTGACACCCCTGGGTACGGAGAATGGGAAACCAGGAGAGGGGTGCAGCTTTGGCTATGGCCAGAAACCATCCAGTCCTTGCCTCTAACTGCCCCCGCCCCGCCACAGCTGCTCACTCAGGAACGGCATCACTAACTCAGTCCTTAGTGCAGGGAGAGGGGACCCTGGCCAGAGCCTCACTTACTTGGAGTCAGGGATCCAGGGCCTTGGGTGTGGAGTTAGGGGTGGACAGAGGATCCCCATCAGGGTGCCGAGAACCCTGCCCTGACCTTACCAGGTGTCAGTACACCTGCCCCTCCCACACCTGCCCAGGCAGGCAGGCAATGACTCACAGTTCTGCAGAGAGGTCTTCAAGATGGGCAGTTTAGATCAGAGCCAACAGCTGGGCTGCCTGAGCAGGCGCCAGCACCCTGAGAGGGTCTTTGAGGGCTGACCAAGTCCTCCTACTGGTGGGGCACTCACTTACAACCCCAGGGAGACAGGGTTTTTGTAGCTCCTGACACAGAGGAAAGGGAGTTTAGACAAAAGCAAATTAGGGCAGAGACAAGCTTCTCACTCAGCTCTTCTCACACTCTAGCCAGGCCTCTGTTCCCTGGGCCTTGCATCATCTAGAGGGACTGAAGGCTGGGAGGTGGCTTCTTCTCCCCCCATCCCCACCCTGTACCCCACAAGACAACCCAGGACAACCCAGAGGAGCCCCTGCCAGGAGAGTACAGTGTACCTTAGAGGTGCCTCCTGGGTACATGCAGTAACCTTATATGCTCGTGATACATTTGTCACAATTAATGAACCAATGTCGATATGTTCCTATAACAAAAAGGAGCTCTGGTGACACAGTGGTTAAATGCTGGGCTGCTAACCCAAAGGTCAGCAGTTTAAACTCTCTAGCCATTCAGCAGGAGAAAGATGTGGCAGTCTGCTTCCATAAAGATTACAGCCTAGGAAACCCTATGGGGCAGTTCTGCTCTGTCCTATAGGGTCATTGTGAGTCAGAATCAACTTGATGGTAACGAGTTATTAACTGAAGTCTACACTTTATTCAAATTTCCTTAGTTTTTACCTTATAACCTTTTTTGTTCTAGGATCCTCCCGGATGTTGTTAGCTGCCATCCAGTTGGCTCCAACTCCTGGCGACCTTAGGTGTAACAGAATGAAACGTTGCCCAGTCCTGCACCATCTTCATGATTGTTGGTATGTTTGAGTCTTGTTGTGGCTACTGTGTAAGTCCATCTCACTGACGGTTTCCCTTGCTTTAGTTGGCCTTCTGCGTTACCAAACATGATGGCTTTTTCTAGCAATTGGTCTTTCCTGATGACATGTTCAAAGAAAGCAAATCAAAGTCTCACCATTTTCACTTCTAAGCAGCATTCTGGTTGTACTTCTTCAGAGTCTGATTTATTTGTTCTTCTGGCAGTCAATGGTATCAGTTCTTCCTTTTTCATTATCCAACTTTCACATGCACTTGAGGCTACTGAAAAGGCCATGGCTTGGGTCAGATGCACCTTAGTTATCAAAGTGACATCTTTGCTTTTTAAAGCTTTGAAGAGGTCTTTTGCACCAGATTTGCCCAATACAATATGTTGTTTGATTTCATTTTTTATTGTGGTAAATGGATACGTAACAAAAATTTGCTATTTCTACAATCATCACATGTACAGTTCAGTGATGACATTAATTATGTTAATCATGTTGTTCTATCACCACCATTTAAGACACTTTGCCCTCAGGGAAGTGGAGCATAACCTTTCCCGAATTTTTCCGTTGTCTTTAACAGAAGCTCAGCATCCCCTAAGAGATTTCTTGACTGCTGCTTTCACAGATGTTCATTGTTGATCCAAGTAGAATGAAATCATTGATAACTTTGATTTCTTTTCCACTCATTCAAGATACCATATTACATTTTAATTCGCATGTCTCCTTAGCCTTCTTGGGGCTGTGAAAGTTCCTCATACTTTCCCTTTTTTTTAATGATCTTGACAGTTTTGAGGAGTATTGGTCAGCTATTTCGTAGGATGTCCCTCAACTGGTATTTGTCTGCGGTATCATGTTCTCCTCATGATTAGAGGAGAGTTATGGGTTTTTAGGACAAAGGCCACAGAAGTAAAGTGCCATTTTAGAACATCACACTATTCTATCAAGGGTACATATTATCACAGTCGATGTTGACCTTGATCACCTGGCTAAGGTAGTGTTTGTCAGGTTTCTCTGCTGTAAAGTTCCTCTTGTCCCCCTTCTGTACTATTCTCTTTGGAAGGAAGTCACTATGCTCAGGCTACACATAAGGAGTGGGAGTTATGCTCCACCTCCTTGAGGGCAAAGTGTCTACATAAATTATTTGGAATTCTTCTGCATGGGAAATTGATCTCTTCTCCCTCATTTATTTTTTCAATCATTTATTTACATCAGTATGGACTCATGGATATTTACTTTATACTTTGGATTATAATCCAATACTACTTTATTTTGGTGCTCCAGTGGTTCCAGCTTTGGCCATTATGAGCTTTTTCCATTGCAAATCTGATTTCTCAAGAGAATCTAGAAATCCAAATTGTCTTGTAAAATCTGGATTTTGAAATGTTAACTGAGTGGACCAAAGGAAATGCTTCCTCATGCCAACTCAGGCATCTTAGGGCTCTGAAGTCAGATTGCCTAGTTTGAATCCTCCTCTGCTGCTTGCAGCTGAATGCCTTTGGACAACATGAGTTAACCTGCCTAAGACTCAGTTTCCTCAGATAACAATACTCCCTGGGTTGTTGGGAGGATCTGGTGGAATGATGCAGGTAAAGTTTGAGGCACAGGCTCCTAGCACAGACTCCTTGCTTATTAAATGGCAGGGACCATCACTGCCACACACAAGTGAGGTGTGGTGAGGCAGCCCCCTAAGCTAGAAGGTAAGAGCAGCATTTGCTCTTGGGAACCTGCAAGGATGGGGGTGGCCCGTGGGACCTTGTGAGTGCTATAGTAGATGGCAGTGAGAACTACCCACCTCAAGCCTGGTAACATCAGAGTTGAGCTTTGACTCTGTATTGGCACCACATCAACAAATGGGGGAGTACCCAGAGACAGACGTCTTACCTTACTCACTTTGAAGTGTGAGTGACTACCTTTCCCCAGGAAGGCAAGTGAGGCTGGTATTTGAAATGCTGGCAGCATGGCTTCCAGATCATAGCATCACACAAGCCATAGTACAACAAACTGCCAGACAGGTGGTGGTGGTGGTGCATAATATTTAGGGAGGGTCTGCTGGGTGCTTAGTATTGTGCTGGTTTCCAAATAAGTAGTGCTTTTTCTCAGTCTTTGTGGATTAGAATATCATAAGACACTAGATTTTTTTTTTGGTTGTGGAGTGGAAAGTGAGTTTTAGTGTAATTAAAATTATTTTCTCTATCTTCTAATGTTTCTAAAATGAACATTTTTTACTTGTGTAATTTTTTTTAGGAAAAATGCAGTGACCAAGTTCTAGGAAAATGCAAGCACTCTGGAAAGGATCCCACAGACCCTCCCGCCTCACTGTCACCCCTGGGGCTTGGTGCAAGGGTCTTTCCCAGGAGTAGACACTGAGTGGGGCTGGAGCAAGGGTTGCAACTGAGCAGTGAGTGGTGAAAGGTCCTGGGGTCACTCAGACCAACCCATGTAGCCCCCTCCATCCCCGACCAGGAGATAGAGGGAAAGGGACTTGGCTGGGGGCCTCCAGCATCTGCCCCTTAAGCTGGGGCAAAACCCCAGGCTCCCACTTAGGCAACCAGGGCTCTCCCTGCTGGACTCATGGTCTTCTAAGATTTGTGTAATCTAGGAATAGACTCCTGTCCTAGGTGACTGTGACAAGCAGAATGTCATTCTCCATTGGAAGCAGTCCGCAGGGCATTGTGTTTGTGAATCCAGAGACGAAGCTGCCTGGCTGAATAGTATACATTCTTTAAATTATTAAAGGAGCCTGGAAGAGCGGCTGCCACATTGGGGTCACCAGTGCGAGCCCCCAGAGCCGCAGTTCACGTTCCCAGCGAGGCAGGACCACCAGGCACCCCCAGCCCCCCATCGGCTGCTCTATGATGAGGCCATGGGGCAGGCCCTGGGGGAACTAGGAAGATCTCACTGCTCCTTGGGAGAGATGGATCCTCGGAAAACAGGCAGGAACTCACTGTAGGGAGCACAATCTCCACTTGGCAAGAACTCAGGCTCCCTGTCACCTTCAACCTTGCGTGGCGGGGCAGAGTAGTTGGTCTGGATGCCAGGCTGGCCTGCATTCTAGTTCTGCTGTGTGAACTTGAGCGTGGCATTTACATTAATGTTTGTCCCCATCTGTAAAATGGTATTAATAAAGCACCCCAGAATCTCACAACTCCAGGGAGCACCATCTTTATTCTAGGTGAATGGCACCCCCTAGAGTTGTGCAGTGCAGCAGCCGTGGTTCATATGCACAGCACCACTGCACAGGGTTCCTGGGAGGAGAGCTGGTGTGGCACTTAATACTCTGAAGCACTTGGTTCACCACTGATGCTGTCAGAATCCTTTGTGTCCTCTCTCTCCATCCTCAGAGGCACTGGCCTGCATTTCCTGGCCCCAGCTTTCTCCTTCTTATGCTCCCCTAAGGCAGGAGACCCACGCTGCTCCTCCAGAAGGAAGCCCATGTTCACCGGGCAAGCCTGAGGGGAGTGCCCTTAAGGAGTGCCCACAGGTCTAAGCCCAGCTCATGCCAGGAGGCCCGGAGTCCTGCGTAGCTGAGAGCATGGACCAGGTCTCCATCTGCAAGCACTGGAGTCCAGGCCAGCTCAGCTCTGGGTCCTGCTCCATCTTCACTGAGGGATGCCCCCTCAAGTCTGAGGATGCATTTAATGGAGCAGTTGCCAGAAGTCCAGTCTGTGCTGCTTAGTAATTGCCAAGAGACACCCCCATTTTATAGAAAGCAAAAGTGAGGCAGCACAAAACAGCAGTGCTGCCACAGCTACAAAAGGAAGAGCAGTGCCAGAATGGATGTGCACGGCCTGGCCACACAGCTGGAATCCTGGGTATGGGTCTGAGTGTCACAGCCAGCACTCATGTCCTCAATCCAGAGCACACACAAAGAAGGGTAACTGAAGTGAGAATAGGCTGGGCATGTTGTTGTACAAAAGTAAGACAGAGGGTCTGTGTTTGGGAAGATAAAGACGGGATGAGCGCAAAGGCTACACAATCAGGAATAGGATAAGGTGAGCATGGACCTGCTCACCAAACCCCAGAACCATTTGAGAAGCATGAGAAACAAGAACCCCCATCTCTTAAGTGAGCGGAACTCATTTCTCTGAGAGGTGAAAGGCTAAATGGATTAAAAAAATGTTTAGACCAACTTAGATGCATATGCCATAAAATTGGGTTTGTGAAGAATCATAGGTCATTGGGGTATATCTCTTCCCTGTCCAAATGCCCCCTCCAGAGACAGAGCCCTGGGCTGGGACAGCAGAAGGTTCTGGAACTCACGGACAGTGTAGTCTAGTCTTCTTCATGGCTGGCCGGTTTTCTAGTTCAGGGCACATCTTTGACCCAAAGAACTGAGCTCTCTCCTCAGAGACCAGCAAACCAGGCTTCCTCTCAGAATCTCTTCTTCTCACAGGTCTTACATAAGAGAGGGACACACCTCCCTTGCTGGAGAGGGAAACCTTTCTGGGAGGTGACCTGGCATTCTATTTCAAGGCCTTGACCCACTAACTCCACTTGTAGAAGTAATCTAGAAACAATCAGGGATGCAGACAAGGATGTAGGGAAAAGGCAGTCCATCACAGCATTGTTTATATAATAACAGAAAGTGGGGGAAGCTAAAGGGCCAACAGTGGAGAGGACGGGTAAAATAGGTATGGAACAACCATGTCATGGTATCCTATACAGCCATTAAAAATCGTATTTGCAAAGAATTCTGAGTGAATAGGGAAATGCTCGTGATACAATGTGAAGTTCAAAAAGAATATAAAACTGCACGTATCAGTGCTGTCCAGTTGAATTCTGTGATGATGAAAGTGTTTTCTATTCTGTAATTACATTTTAATTATATACTATAATCTGTCCAATACGGTGGCTACTGAGCACTTGCAATGTGGCCAGTACAACTGAGGTAGTGAATTTTTTTTTTAATAATTTTTGTTGTTGAGAATATACACCGCAGAACTGTAAAGATGGCGTAGGGGCGGCATCTGACCTCCTTTAACTTCACAAGTGGAAAGGAGAACAAGATCAATAGGCCAAGACTGATTGCTATGAGGCAGAGGTCAGATATGCCTCCTCTCTTCACCATCTTTACTGATTCTGACATCAATTGTCTCTCCCATGGCACTCTCTTCTTCTCTGCTGGGTTCGATAATTCACTGCAGTGGCCACACAGAACTCACAGATAATACTCAGGATTATGGGGTTTATTAGGGAAGTAACAGGTTACAATTCAGGTTCGGGAACACTCAGGATACAGTTCTTCTATCAGGACAGCCTCTTCTCAGCTGTGCTTGCAGGCATAACTCTCTCTGGCTCCTCGGCCTCTGCTCTGCTTGGGCAAGTGTTAACAAAGCTCTTTCAGCTCTTCCAGTAAGTGCCCTGAGGCACCCCACTCTGCCAGTGACCCACCTGCCCAAAGGCACTCAGCTTTCTCCCTCCATAAGCCAGGAAGCCCAATGCACTGTTTCCTGCTGGTCTCTCCTGCTGGTGTCTCTCCCACAGCTTCTCACCATCTTCAATGTTACAGCTCTTTCTTGGTCCCATGGTTCCGGGAGCTTCTCAGCACAGGGATCCCAGGTCCAAAGGACACACTCCACTCTTGGCCCTTCTTCTCGGTAGCAGTAAGATCCTCTCTCTGCTCTGGAATTGGCTCTCTTTTAAGCCTAGCAGGATGGCAAAACTGACCAATCCCTTCATTAGAGTTAGAAAGACCTTATTTGCATGGTTCCACCCAATCACTTGGGTGGGAGTTACAACACCATGGTGAGAAAGGCTACACAAAAGTGATCCATCACACCGCAAGAACATGTACTAATTCAGGTTTTTACATGTACGATTCAATGACATTGATTATATTCTTTGAGTTGTGCAACCATTCTCACCCTCCTTTTCTGAGTTGTTTCTCCCCTATTAACATAAACTCACTGTCCCCTAAGTTTCCTATCTTTCAAGTTTCTGTCATCAATTTGATCTCATATAGATAGATCTTAAAAGAGCACAATGCTCAAGGCAGACATTCTTTACTAGTTAAGCTAAATGCTTGTTTGGTTTTAAGGAGACTTTAGGTTTCCTGAATACAGTCAAATACTTTGAGAGACAGAGTAGCAGGGGTAGGGGTCTGGGGACCTGTTTTCAGGGGACATCTAGGTCAACTGGCATAACAAAGCTTATTAAGAAAATATTCTGCATCCTACTTTGGTGAGTGGCATCTGGTGTATTAAAAGCTTGCAAGCGGCCATCTAAGATGCATCAATTGGTCCCAACCACCTAGAGTAAAGGAGAATGAAGAACAGCAAAGACACAAGGAAAGTATTAGCCCAAGAGACAGAAAGGGCCATATAAACCAGAGGCTTCATCAGCCTGAGACCAGAAGAACTAGGTGGTGCCCAGCTACCACCAATGACTACCCTGACAGGGAACACAACAGAGATTCCCTGATGGAGCAGCAGAAAGATGGGGTGCAGAACTCAAATTCTATTAAGAAGACCAGACTTAATGGTCTGACTGAGACTGGAGGTACCCTGGAAAGCATGGCCCCTGGACTCTCTATCAGCTTAGACCTAAAACTATTTCTGAGGCCAACTCTTCAAACAGGGATTGGACTGGACTGTGGGACATAGAGTGATACTTATGAAGTGTGCGCCTCTTAGTCAGGTAGATACAAGAGAGCAAAGGGGCAGCTGCTGTGCAGAGATGAGATGGGAAGGCAGAGAGGGTTAGGAGCTGGTTGAATGGACATGGGGAATCAGGGATGAAAAGGAGGAGTGTGCTGTCAAAGAATGGGGTGAGCAATAAGGGTCACATAACAATGTATGTATAAAATTTTGTATGGGAGACTAACTTGAAATGTTAACTTTACAACAATTAAAAAAAAAAGACTTCAGGAGATATTTTTGGTTTAAGGGTTAATTATTATTTCAGGGCAGTCATTTCAGGGGTTCATCCAGCCTCCATGGCTCCCAAAAATCTGGGCTCCATGAGAATTTGAAATTCTGTTCTACATTTTCTCCCTTTTGATCAGGATTCTTCTATACAATCTTTGATCAAAATGTTGAGGTAGTGAATTTTTAATTTTAAATAATTTAAAATGTAAATTTAAATAGCCACATGTGGTTAGTGACTTTTGTATTGAACCACATAGAATAGTATGATTCAATTACAAAAGCACTTGAAAAAAGACTGAGAAAAAAGGTGCCAAAATGTTAAGTACTTTTCTCTGTTAGTAGGATTATGGGTGATTTAAATTTTGTTTGATTTTTCTGCTTTCACATTTTCAAACAGTGAACAGATTCTTTCTATAGTTAGAATAACAATAGGAGGTACGCCAGAAGGAGGAAAAGCCTCTTGCAGGTGGAGCCCACACTGGCTTTGTGGCTAGGAAGCTAGGATAAGCTGCCCCGTGCAGGGCCTCTTTTGACAGGGACGTTGTGCATCTGGCTGTTGGGTATTCTCCAAGCAGGAGGGCAACCTAGCTGACGTACTGCACACTTGATGTTGCTGGTATGACAGTGTGTGTGTGTGTGTGTGTGCGTGTGGTTCTTGCCATCTGCTGTCAACATGGCAGCAAAGTGTTGCCCATTCAGCTGTGTGTGCTGGCACTTGGGTGGATGTTGTTTGAATTTCTCACTTGCATCCCAGGTCTTAGTTCAGCTGCTTTTCCAAGTTACGGACAACTTTAAGGAGCTTTCAGCTCTCATCTTGCCTATGGAAGATGTCTGGTGGCAAGGAAGAGTTAGACTAAAGTGGAATATTTATAATTTTTCTGGAAACCACCACTTGCATTGCAAAGGCAACACAGACCTCCACGATGATGCTTAGTCTGATTTCCGGCCCCACGTGTCTACAGACCCCTTAAGGGCACACACATCAGGTGAGACACTGTTGGTGCAGAAGGGCTGGGGTGGGGATGTGGATGGGCAGGCTCCCCTCTACTGTCCCCAGCCTCAACTTCAAAGGTCCAATAAAACCTGTTGCCATCTAGCGACTCCATAGGACAGAGTAGAACTGCCCTATAGGGTTTCTAAGGCTGTAAATCTTTACAGAAGCAGACTGCAACACCTTTATCCCGTGTAGCAGCTGGTAGATTTGAAACACCGACCTTTTGGTTAGCAGCAGAACGCTTAACCATTGCACCACCAGGGCTCCTTAGAGGTCCAGTGAGGGAGTTCAGTGACAGAGCTGTGACAGGGTCCAGCGAGAGACAGCAGTAAAGATGAAGCAATCCAATGGGGTGTTCAGGACAGAGTGGGTCCATCCTGCACCTGACAGTGCCAGCCAGTACCCCAGAGCTTCCTGACTTAAAAATTGTGTTTTCCCTTTGCTGGTCAGGGTGCTCTTTTGGAAGGCCTAGGTTGTAATGCAAATGTGTTAACTGGGAGAACCCAAAACCCAAACCCACTGCTGCTGAGTTGATTCTGACTCATAGCAACCCCACAGGGCTTCCGAGGCTGTAAATCTTTACGGAAGCTGACTGCTACATCTTTCTCCTGTGGAGCCGCTGGTGGTTTCAAACTGCTGATCTTTTGGTTAGCAGTTAATCGCTTTAACCACTGCACCACCAGGGCTCCTTAATTGGAAGACAGCCCTTAAATCATTAACAGGGATTAGTGAAGCTAATCAAAGAGGACAGCTTCCTGCCCTCCAACAGGGGGCCTGGGAGAAGATGCACCTGGAGAGGGATCAGCCCCAACAAAGCCCTTCCTGGCCCTGCCCTCACCTGTCCTGCACACCGTGCTGCCCTAAAGGGCTTGCAGTAGTGAGGGTCACACCTCCCTAGAGAGGGCACCCACAACAGCCTCATGTCACAGCCATAACCAAGAGCCATAGGGACAGCTCACGATGCTAGGCAGTTTGAAGACAGGCAGTTAACTTCCACTAGAAAACCCAGTCTTCATTGTAAATTATTTTGGTGTCTTTACATTTCAAGCTCATTTGTCCAGGTCAGGAGCCATTTACTTTGCACGTAACAAGTGGAGGCTGGTGCAGTAGCTTTCTAACATCTGGCTTGTTCATGTCCTGTCTCTGCACATCTGCCAAGCCATATCGGCAAGGGGAAGGATGACACAGCAGGTTTTGCACCATTGGCTGGCACAGCCCCCCTGCCCCCGGCTTCCCCAGGCCCTCTGAACCTGCTTTCCAGGGAAAAGGGACTTGGGGGAGGGGTCCTGGGAGATCACCTGTCTATGGGAGTCTCTCATCTCCTGGGAAACATTCCAGGAGCTATTTGGGAGGATCATTCCAGAATGCCTGCTCCCACAGAATGGATGCAGAGAAAGCTACTTGACACCTAGCAAAGCCCATCACCATGGCAACCCTTCCATCCTTGAACAACCCTTCCCTTGGACCTTTTGAAAGGAGACTGACAGAGAGGTGATGGAAGTTCAAATGTTGGTCTTTTCTTTAAAAAAACAAAAAAACAAACCAAAAAAAAAACTTACCTTGAAATATTTCAGATAAGTAGAAAGGTATAATGAATAACACAATATCTGTGTCTCCATCTCCTAATGTAAGATTTAAAAACAACAACAACAAAAAAAAAAACCTGCAAATGAAGCTCCTTTTTTTTTTAAACTTTCCCTGATCGTATTACCTATCTTATCCCACAAGAGATAACTGCTATGATGAATTTAGTGTTTATCACTCATTTATATATTAATTCCAAACCAATATATATAGTACTGTTTGCATGTTTAAAAAAATGTGGTAACATATATAACATAAAACTTGCCATTTATCTTTTTATGTCCCCTGAAACCATGGTCCCCAGGTCCCCACCCCTGCTACTCTGTCCCCTGAAGTGTTTGGTTGTATTCAGGACACATCTTCGCTTTTGATTTAGTCCAGTTGTGCTGACTTCCCCTGTAGTGTGTGCTGTCCTTCCCTTCACCTAAGAAAATTCTTGTCTATCATCTAGTTAGTGAATTCCCCTCCCTCCGTTCCCACCCTCGTTTTTGTTACATTATTTTTACAGTACAATGTGCATCACATAAAATTTACCATTTTAATCATTTTTCAGTGTACAATTCAGTGACATTAAATACATCCACAATGTGTGTAATTATCACCATTATCTATTTCCAGAACATTGGTTGCGTGTTTTTAAACTTACATAACCGAGGTCATACTTTAGGTCTTTTGCACCTTGCTCATCTGTGAGCTCCAGCTTATTCACTTCATTGCTGTGTCTTATTCCACTGTGTGAATATGTCACAATCAACCCATTTCCTGATGGGCATTTGGGTGGTTTCCAGTTTTCTATGGTTGCCAATTGTCCTGCATGGACATCCTCAACCTGCCTCCTGTGTGCATGCCGGTGCTTTTCCAGGATGTAAGCCTGAGAGTAGAGCTGCTGGGCCACAGGCCGGTACAGCTCTAGGTTTATTAGACCTTGCCAAAGTGTTCTTCAAAGTAGTATTAATTTATACTCCCACAAGCTTGCTTTTCTTGGGGAGCTAGAAGCCAGGCAGACAATTTTAATAATAGTAACTTAACACTTGGATAGTGTGTTTCATTTAATAAAATGCTGTGAGGTAGGCAGAGCAGGATTATTAGCCATTAAAAACAACATTTTGAAGAGGAGGAATCTGTACTGGCATAGTTCTCACGGAGACAAGCACTGGCAAAAGTGTCTTGGGGGCTCTTAGTCCAGTTCCTTATTAGCTCTGACAATGTACAGCTCACTTAAGATTTAGTTCTTAATGCATCCCCTTTGGACCTTACACAGAGCTCCTAATTAGAGTGCTCTGTTCCTCGTGAAATAGGTGAGCAGTACTCATAAAAAGGCTTATTTTATTCTTTGACCTCATACTATTTTAGAGCAATGGGAAGGTACCAGATGCCCTGGAAATCCGACACGTCCATCCGGGACACAGAGAAGGCAGAAGATTGATGGCAAGAGCATGGCCAGGAAATTCATCTCTCAGGGACCATCTAGACTCTGCAGGACCAGTTCAGAAGGGCCTTTGGGGCATCCTTTGTCAGCCATGCAGGCCACAGCAAGAGACAATGCTGTATCCCACAGAGGGTTGCCAAACTGCCTTTTAGCACTGACTCATTCTTTCTGCTTCCCTACAAACGTTTTCCTAGGCAGTTCCCAACTTCTGGATAAAGGAGCATTATTTCCTTTGGGAGTTAGGCAGGAGATTAGTTTTCACTGACTGTGGATGTGAATAGCTAGGTAAAATATTTCCATTTGTTCTTTAAAATTGTGGGCTAGATAAGAGACAGAAAGGGCCATATAAACCCGAGACTCCATCAGCCAGAGACTAGAAGAACTAGATGGTGCCCAGCTACCACCAGTGACCACCCTGACGAACACAACACAGTGTCCCTGATGGAGCAGGAGAAAAGTAGGGTGCAGAACTCAAATTCTAGTAAAAAGACCAGACTTAATGGTCTGAGACTGGAGGGACCCCAGAAGACATGGCCTCTGGACTCTCTGTTAGCCCAGAACTGAAACCATGCCCAAAGCCAACTCTTCAGACAAAGATTAGACTGGACTGTGGGACATAAAACGATACTCATGAAGAGAATGCTTAAGTTAAGTAGATACATGAGACTAAATGGGCAGCTCCTGTCCGGAGGCGAGATAAGAAGGCAGAAAGGGACAGGAGCTGGTTGAATGGACACGGGAAATCCAGGGTGGAAAGGAGGAGTGTGCTGTCACATTATAGGGGAAGCAGCTAGGGTCATATAGCAATGTGTGTATAAATTTTGTATGAGAATCTGACTTGAACTATAAACTTTCACTTAAACCACAGTTTAAAAAACAAAAAAAATGTGGGCTAGAGAGTGTTTGCCATGGTTCAAACAAGACTTTGATGGAAAAGGTGCCTCCTGATTAAAGATAACACACCTCCATCAGCACCACCACCCAGCATGGCCTCACCCAAAAAAGCTAGGCATTTGTGGAGGCAGCTTACTGTCCTTTGAGAATGAGGTAAGAAGAGGTGGCAGTGCTAGCTGAGAAGGCAGGTCCTGCCACAGATGATCAAGAGCAAGGTCTAGGAATGGCTCATGCATATTCAGGCACCTCCGTGGATGCCCTCCTTGCCCTCCGGTTTGCCGTCACTGAATCGCGCTGGCATGCTCCTTGGCAACCGCATCAGTTCCTTGCACTCTTCTCTTACATCTGTTTAACCCTCTGCCTGTGAGTGCTGGCTAGCACAGGAGGAACACTCCATTCTGCAACCACGGCACTCTACCCTCCACCCACTCCTCTGGAATAATTTTAAAGACCAAATGGAGCAAAGCCTGGTTTATTACAAAGACTGAATGTGGCTGCTGACCCATCACTCATTCCCAACCCCCTTCTTCTTGCTTGTCTTCCACAACAGAGGCCGGAAGTGCTAAAGACTCACTTTTCCAGCTTCTCTTGCAGCTACGGGTGTTCACGTGACCCAGTTATGGCCAATGAGACATAAGTAAAAGTCTGCTTTGAAGTTGTTTTTGAAAGTGTCATTGTAAGATGATACATGTGTGTACATACATACTCATACAAATACATCAGCTGTAGACAGCTGCTTCATCAAAGAGATGAAGTTAGTTCAGTACAGGTGGTTCTTAAAGAGGTTACACTTAGATCAAAAGGGAGACAGTTGAAGTGAAGGCAAACAAACAGTTTAAAATGTGAGAGTCTGGGCATACCAAAGCAGGCATCTAGGAAGTTGGGAAGGAGGGGATCTGCAACAGGAATGGTGCAAATAGCTGTGTATCCTTGACAAGCTGCCAGATTCTTTCAAAAGAAGGAACTCCAGGGGCTTTTCAAAAGACAGATGTGTAAAGAGTCATGGAGTGGAGGTCAGGTGTGTACAAAAAACCTGCTGGGAGAAGACTTACCAGATCTAGAGATGGCAGACAGGACCTGCGGAGGTGTAACAGTAATCTAATCAGAGTACAGGTGGAGGTGTATGAAAGTTGGACCTCCAGCAAAACAGGGCAAGGCACACAGTAGTGATTTTCATCGACATATCTGACTTCTCTCTCCCTGTCTTGGGGGAAAGCGAGAACAGCAAATCCACCTGTAAGAAGAACCCAGCATGTTCTTGCAACTCTTGTCTTAGTCTGTTAGGGTTTCAAAGGTGGTGAACACTTGCTACAAAGAAAAACCCCGGCTTAGAACGAGCCCAGTACCATTTATTCTGTAGAATTCCAGATCATTTTTCAAATAGGGAGAGGAGCCAACTTGTGCATTGCCGATATAATGGCAGTTGAGACAAAAACTGTGTGAAATAGAGCACTAGAGGCACTCAAAACTCCAGAGAAGTTAGGGAAAGAGTCACCCAAATGGTAGTGAAATAGTGGCTCCAGAGAGTAACACATGGGTGGGATTTTCATCTTGATCTTAGCTGGTCCCTCCTGCCAGCTTGGATGTCCTACCCTAATCAGAACACCGCAGGTCTTGGGTTAAAGGACTTAGTCCTGTTATTCCTGACCTGGTGCAGGATCATACTGAGGCCTCATACACTGCCTGTTCTCATGCTGATCTGAGTGCTCTATTACCACTCAGAGAATCCTTTATCGGAGTGGATATGAACAGACAATATGTTCAAATGTAGCTTGTAAACCAGCTTTCTGAGTAATAAGGTCCATAACCACATAACCATTCAGGGTTGACAATCAGGTCTTGGTTACCATGAGCTCCTGACCAGAAACTGGAGGGCTGGGTGGGGAGACGTGCACGAGCTAGGATTTGTAACCCTTCAGGCCTTTCATTAGCTCATGTCAACCCTATGAGGTGTTACTCATGCCATTTACAGACCAGAAGACAGAGGCTCAAAAGTTGACCCTTCGTCAAGGTCTAATAGCTGGCAGATGTCTGATCAGAGATTTGATTTCAGTCTTTCAACCCTACCTTCTCCCAAACCTGTTTGTGTTACTCAGCGCGCGCGCACGCACACACACACAGGTCCTGGGGTTTAATACTTAATGTGAATGGTTTCTACCTCCATTTCCCTCTTCACCACAGATCTGTCATTCTCCTTCTTGCTGCTCTCAAAATTTCTGATGCTACACGGGTTGTTTAGAATTTAAATTTTCTGAAGAGGGTATAAAAAAGAAACAGCTCTTCTGAGTCGTCTCTGACAAACCAAAAATTAAAGAATTATTGAGGTGGGAGCTTATCTGAAGTTGACTTTAACTTTGGGAAGAGGAAAAAGGCTGAAGGGAAAAAAAATCTCTAATTCAGCAATAATATATCCTTATTCTCAGTCTTAGGCTATATTAACAGGAATCCCATTCAGGAGAGGGAAAAAGGTCGGGACAAAAGCAAGACGAAAGTGAATACAATACTGCCCAGGGACTTGGCATTCCACCAGTGCTCTGGGCTCCTTCCCAACGTATCCAAGGCAAGGTCGACTTTGGGAGGAGACAGCCCCGTGAGCCAGTGGCCTCGGAAAATGCACATCCAGACTGGTCAGCTCTCTTCACCATGGCTGGCAAGACATGGCTGGAATGTGTTGGCCGGGTTGGACTTTGCAGCAGAATAAAAGGAAGGCAAGGAATGCCATCATCTTCACCAACCTCTCACAGGACCAATTTTTATTTTTATTTTTTAAAGACAAACTTTTAAAAGTAAAAATGAATGAAACCACATGAGAGCAAGATACACAGGCAGAACTTCAATATAGAAAAAAAAGACCTTACTGAGAAACCTTGATGAGAAAAACCAGAAACATTTCACAGGTGCACAAGAAGCTCACATTGTAAACAGGATTAAGCTGCTATTGATTTTCCCTCAGAACATCAGGGCTTCATTTTGCTCAGCCTGAGATCTCGCTCAATTTCAAACTGCCTGTGATCCACTCGGTCTAGAAAAGCTTTCCGTTCAATGTACCTAGAAGGAGATGAGAAAGATGTCTGTCAATAGAATCCAGTAAGAGAAACTGCCTCCCCTGCACCATCTCTCACCTCCCCCATATAATCTGGCTCACTTGACCAAGAGGGGACTACTGGGTTATAGCAAACGCAACAGATGAACACAGCTAGTGCCCAGAAGGTGCATCCATGACTCTTTGAGGAACATCCAAACTGCTCACACTTGGGCTATAGGAGGATTTTTTTGGTTCAGATGTGAATGAAAATAAAATGAAAAGGAGAAGGCAACAACTTATCAAAGGGAAAGGGCACGAGAGACTTGGTCACAGGAAAACAGTGCAATTTGTAACAAGACTTTAAGGAAAGAAGAAAGAACATGCTTAGTCAACATGGGTTCAAATTCCTAGCCAGTCACCCATTAGCTGGGCAACCCTGGTCAAGGACGTAACATCTCTTGAGTCTCATTTTCCTCCACAGTAAGACAGTGCTGTCGTATTTCCTGGCAGTGGTTGTGTAGGACACCATGAATCAGTGGTGTGTTGAGCTGGTGGGGAGAGAAAGCAATTCCTCCTGCATAGATAGATCAAAAGGTGAAAAAAGGTACATCTGAAAATGTGAGAAATCTGGTAGTAAAAATTACCTCACAGGGCTGCTGTGAAGGTGAAGCACAGGTAGTCCCCAACTTACAATGTATTCGAGTTACCACGAACTGCACTTAAGACTGTTTTTTTTTTTGTGGGTACATCTTATCGTTAGTAGTATGTATATATCTATGTATTAAAATATATCTGTAAGTTTATATGTAATGTTTCCAACTCCCAAAGACAAAGATCAGATTTATAAAGATACTGAAAATAAAAGGTAATAATAATGAAAACTAAAAAAAAAAGAAAAGGTATTCGAGTTATGCCAGAACTGATGTACAACGATGTAACAGGACCCCGTTAGGGACTGCCTGTACATAAAGTGCACCTGTTAGAAGTTAAATACCTTTAGCTCTTCCCTTCCCCCCACCCTTCTCTCCTCTCCCTGGAAGATAATTTGGGGCCAGGTTGCTTCTGCTGGATGACAGAAGAGGCCTTTCCCTAAATTCCCCTAAGAGAGGGAGATCAAGCATCTCTGTGCCCACATTCTACATACAAGGTCCCTTATAAGGCTGATGCCCAGCTCCCTAAGCTGGGTCGGGGTCATTACAAATGGTTTCCCTCAGTCCTGCCCCAATCCCACTGGCAAGATGAGACGGGAGCACAGTGCTGAAGCGAAAAGCCAGGCTGGCTGCTTAATGAGACACAGCTGCATTTTAATGTACCTCTGTGCTATAAAGGGGCCTGCGATTTGCCTGGGGGAGGAGATCTCTGCTGCTAATTAATCTACTGAGAGAGCAAAATTGCCACTGAAAATGGGAGTCATAATTGAATCTCTGCACTGATTTTTCTTTTGTTGCACGGTGGAAAATGTGCATCTGCTGTTACAAGGTCATTCCATCAATGGTTCAGGAACCTGTGTGCCTCTGGAGGTCAGGGCCTCGCTCTCCTTCCCCACAGCACCCTGGAAGTCCTGGCCAATCCACCTGCTTCCAGCCAAGCCTGTTGCCACTAACCCTGCGCTTCACTACGGACAGGGAAGCATATAAGCGCTGAGCTAGGGGTTCCAAGTTCGAATCCTGATTCTAGGCAAACACATAACATTGCCAGTTCTCATTTTTCTTAACAGAAAAAAAAAAAAGAAAAAGATAATGGCCCCTCCTCTGAAGGGCTGCAGTGAACATAAAATGAAACAGTGTATGTATAATGCCTGGCGCAGCACAGGTGTTCCGTAAGTGGTAGCCAAGGGTATCACTATTGTTTTTGAAGCCAGCCTGCACCATGAAGACAGCAGATGATCCAAGAGCAGCAGCCAGTCCCTGATAATGTGTGTTATCAAGGACTAGTAACCACCACCCAGTACTGGATCAGGCGCTAAACCATCGACGAGAGGCCAGAACAGGTTAGAAACACAACTGGGCCTGCTTTTAGGTTGGATATAAGCCCTCAGAGTTAGGATTGCTAGATTTAGCAAATAAAAATACACGGTGCCCAGAGAAATTTTTTGTTTTTTTGGAGTCACAACTTGCTGGAATGTTTACTTATTTTTAAAACATCTACCTTTTAAAAGACCTGGTTAACTGATGTATCCAAAATAGCCCAACTGTATAAATTCTCATGTTTTTAATTGCTCCAAGGCTAAAATAAATATATGAAAACATTCATGTCCATGAATCTAAATAAGTTCAGTCTCTCACTCCAATTCAATGCTCTTTTTCTTTTTAACATTCTGTTCTGCATTTCTCCTGCCCCTACTATCCCATGCATTTGACAAGAGTTACTGGTTTCTTTTTCTTTCTTTTTTTATTGTTGTAGTTTAAATGAAGTTTACATTTCAAGTTGGTCTCCCAAACAAAAAATTATACATAGTTATGTGACCCTAATTGCTCACCCCATACTGCAACAGCACACTCCTCCTTTCCACCCAATTCCCCATGTCCATTCAACCAGCTCCTAACCCTCTCTGCCTTCCCATGTCACCTCCAGACAGAAGCTGCCTGTTTAGTCTCTTGTATCTACTTGAGCTAAGAGGCACACGAGTATCACTTTTTGTCCCACAGTCCAGTCCAATCGCTGTCTGAAGAGTTGGCCTCGGAAATGGTTTTAGTTCTTGCCCAGAAAAATTTTAATTTCAGATAAATGAGTAAGTTTTTAGTATAAGTATGTCCCATGCAGTGTTCCATATTTATACTGAAAGAAACTATTCATTGTTTATCTGAATTCAAATTTCTCTGGGCATCCTGTATTTTATATGGCAACCTTCTGCAGGTGGAGAGGGGAGATGGTGCCTGGTGGCACTGCTACCTTACCTCACAGGTGAGGAGGTATGGAACTCTCTGCCACAGAATGTGGAAGAGACTCTCCCACACCTACTACTTGGGATCGTTCAGTTCAGCACTCAGGTGGGATTATTCTTTAAGACATGAGCCTGCTGCTCATCTCTAAAGGACCCACCATCCTTTAGATGCTATGGCCTAAACCTGCCTGTAGACTCTTTCTCTTCTTAGGTTATCAGAGTGCACAGTCACTACGGGGGCAAGGCCAAGAAAGGCCAAGTGAGGCTGGTTCTGGGTAATGAGTGCTCTCAGAGGACTAACTGCTCTCCTCCTTACCTTTCACCTGGGAAATTTTATTCTAAGGAAGCAATTGCCCAACCAGCAGGGGGTGGGGGTGGGGGTGGGGATGGCATATATACAGCAGAGGCTCTGAGAGTCAGAAAAGGTTCACAGAACTATCTAATGAACCTGTGCTTGCCATGGTTGGAGCTCCCCAAATGAAGCACAATGGAAAAGAGGATCTGAAAGCAGCTGACAGAGCTTAGCTCTCCTCCATTCATCTTCCCTGGCAGACAGGGCAGCTGTAGACACTGTGGGTCCCTTATTATACAGAGAGGAAACAAGGGAGACTGCGGTGGGGAAGTACAGATACTTGGCAGAGCAAACCCACTTCCAATCTATCCTCCTTTTCCAGCCCAGCACCACGTGGCCCTGGGGGAGAACACTGCTGGGAGAGTCAGTGTCCTGACAGTAGAGAGGAGGCTTCCACTCCCCCTCGGAAGTGCCCAGTAGAAAAAAGGAGCGGACCATGGCAGAGATCATGCTGTGTTTTCACGCACCTGTGGGTGCAGGAGGACTTTAGGGCATGTTTCAGGGCTACTTGTCTGGGAGTAGGGAGGGGGGAGGAAGGAGGATGGATGCAGCCTTGAGTTTGTAGTCCTTCTGACTGACTTTCCTTTAAAGAAGAGGAAGTGATACTTAAATTAGGATGGCCTTGCAGATTCCGGGAAACTGTGCTAAGTCCAGCTGACCCTGAGATTATCAAAAGCAAAGGTTGGGCACAAAGGAGGCAGGTGCAGGCCGAGGTTAGGTTTAGGGAAGGCCTCAGACGGCAATGAGGACACATGTGCAGAATGCAATTGAATTCTCAAGGGCAACCCAGACAAAGGCTGTCGTGACAGGTCTGGTGACTTTATTCCCCATCACAGCCATCTGCAGCTGCTCACACGATCCTTGTGACAGCCTTGGTTTACTGCCAAGAGCTGACCCTGAACGAAACATCCACTGGACATGGCCTCCCCCACCTCAAAGAGCCAGAAAAGGTGCTGTGGATGGTAATGGCAGAGAGGATCCAGGCTCCAGCCAAGGCTCTGATATCTCTCAGCAGGATTTTGGGCAAGATACTTAATTTTCTGTGCCTTGTTTGTTTTCTTCTCTGTAAAATGGGAATAAAAATTACAGTACAGGCAGTCCCTGGGTTATGAATGAGATTGTTCCTAAGTGTGTCTTTAAGAATTTGTAGTTAAGCTGGAACAGGTGCTTACGGTTCTTATGCTGCCTTATTTTAGTGCAAGAAAAGGCTTGAAGCCTTGTCAATGATTTAAAAGCTGCACATGCAGCAAGTGAAGGTGACTGTGATGAAGAATTCATTGTGAGTAGAGGTTGGTTCAATCATTTCAAAGTGAGGGCAAATTTACATAACATTGAGAGGGCAAGTACCAGTTCTCTGTAATGAGAACACTTACTGTACCCCTCGGACAACAGATGAAACTCAGTGAGAACTGCTTTGTAAACAATGAAACCACCAATAGCTGGGAGAGTGGTTAAGGGTTTCTTGTTTCCCCTTTCTGACTCGACTGCATCTCTACAAAGCCTCAGAACCCAGGACAACTGGAACAAAGATCAAATACTCCAGAAAGAGGAAGGGTTCCTCGGGAGGCTGCCTCCTCAGAAGTGGCCCGAATGCATGGCCTGTTTAAAATCAAGTCTCAGGATGTTTCCAGCCACGATAAGTGGGCTACAGTTCTGGAGCAGAGGCACTAGCTGACAAGGGCAATGAGAATCAGGCCTCTTGCTCCTTTCCCATCCTGGTGATTTGCTGGCCCAGGCCCAGCACTCCTGGGGGCCCAGCCTGATTCCGCCCAGCCCACAGGGAACCTGGGGGTGGAGATCACCCCTCCCCACTACCACTGCCTTATGTGACCCACTTTAGAGGCAGCAGCTCTTCTAGGCTGAGGTTAATAAAATGTGCACCAAGAACTTAAGGGATTTTCTAGCTTTTCCTTTCAAAACCAGGTTAGACACAACAGGCTGTGACATCTTTTTGATTTTCCAACCCAAATTACTTTTCCGCTACCAACTTTCCTGAGATCTAGGCCAATGAGGAGGAAGGGAGAAATGAAAAAGGGGAGAAGAGGACAAGAGAAGGATAGAAAACGCTATCAGGGAATATGTCAGTCCTTACTGTATGGGAACCCAAAGTGCAAATGGAGGGATGGATGCCCACCACCGAGAGGTCAAAGGTCTCTGAGGGGGAGAGGGGCCTTAGGTGTGGGATGTCCTAAGGCTCCATCGCATGGCTACCCTGTGGCTGGATGCCAAAGAGAGACCTGAAAGGGGCAGAGCCGGGAGACGTAGGGAAGTCTGAAGTGGGTGCACACAACTGAGGACGTTGTGGCTGAGCTATTCAGACTCTCTGCTCCAAGCAGAGCCAGCATTCAGATACCCGAGCAAGGATTCCCTGCAGCACAGACACGAGCAGAAACATGGGGTAAACCTCAACTCTGAACACCAGTAAAGCCATGGGCAATGGCAGTGCTCCATGGCAAGAACAAAGCTCTGATCGGGATAGATGTAATGAGATATGTCCTTTTTGGCCGTAAGAAATGCAACTGAAAGAAGCAATCTGCCCAATACTGCACTGGCCTGCCCACCCCCCTTCTGGAGAGCATCTAACTTGCAAACATCTCACGGGCCAGACTGAAGGCCAGTGATTTTAATTCAGTTTCTTCTCCACTGCCTCCTTCCCATATCACCTCCCAGGTGGGCTGGTTCTGAAAGAAAGACACCTGGAGGTCACGGAGATAGATTCTTTGGAGAAAGAAAATCATTTTCTCTGGTCCCCCCTTCCATGCCTTTCCAAATCACAAAAACACCTGGTTTCCAATCGTCAAGCTCCATGACCTTCAATTTGATAGGAGAGCAGAAAGCAAGACCCCTCAAGGTTGTAGCCTGTATTTCTCTTATTTTCTATACATCGATTTCTTCCCCGAAGTGGCCCACTGGCCTCTGCCTCAGCATTGTTAGGAAGGCACACTGCTGATGACGAAGACTCTGGGATTGGGCTGCAGGACCAGACAGGGAAGCAATGTGAAATGCCCCTACTGCCGGACAGCTGACCTAATGCTGAAACGTAGCCCGGGCCCTGGGAGTTGGGGCCCAGAGAAAAGGTAGCACTTCTCCCCTGTACAGAAGATCGTTTTAGGTACAGTCACTTTAACCAGCTTTGTAACTGAAAATGATATCTGGCTGGAGACATCATTCTGCCTGAAAATGTTATGCCCTTCTTTTCTGGGCGGTTAATTCTAACCCTTCTAGGCCCTCAAACAAAGTCATGGCTAGCTGGCAGCGAGCAGGATGGGCATTTAGACAATCCAGTGGTTCACTTGCTGTGCACCTGCTCTGGGCTAGGTGCTGTTCTAGGTGCTGGTGACAGAGTAGTGAATGAGACCTGCCCGTGAGGGTTTAAACCTTAGAACAAAAGATGACAACATGCTTCCACTGATCGTAAGTGCAAGGGAGCAAATAAAACAGAGTGATGTGACTGAGAAAGGTTCCCTGGTGTTCAGTGAGAGAGTCGGTTCAGGAGGTGACATCCGAGCCGAGCTCTAATGACAAACAGGAGTCTGTCCTGGGAAGGTGTGAAGGAGGAGCACCACGAGATGGGCAGAGGCTGGGCGCAGTAAGCAGGGGAGAGAAGGGTAATAGGCAGGCAGGGCCAGCTCAGGGAGGGCTGGGAGGCCAGGGCAAGGAGTTTAACATTCATTTTAAGTGTTACTGAGCACTTTCCACAGAGAACAGGCAAGAAATGGTTTATAATTTTAAAATATCACTTTGTCCACTGTATGGAGGATAGATTCAAGGAAACAAAAGCAGAAGCAGGGAGTACAGTTTGGAGATGTCTGCAGTCACCCTGGCAAAAGATAGTGGTGACTTGTACTGGGTGGTGGGAGTGGGGCTGAATGAAGATGGATGGAGATGTTTTGTGAAGGAAGCACCAACTGGACTTGCGGGATATGAGTGGAAACAGGAAATCAAGGACGACTCCTTGGTTTTTCCTTTACCGGTAGGGTGGGTGGTGATAGTGCCATTTTCCAAGAAGTCTGAGGAAAGAGTCCATTCATGGAGAGAAAGTAGGTATTCAGTTTTGTATGTTAATTTTGATGTGTGGAATGCACAGCCAAACAGAGATATCAACTAGAGAGCTGAATACGTGAATCTGGTGGAGCTTAGTGGAATGGTCGGATGGGAGTGGTTTTTTCTGAGTCCTTAGCAGAAAATGATACCTAAGCCATGGGACTAATGAACTTCCCTGGGGGACAGAATGTGAAGACAAGAGGCGGCCTGCCCAGGGTCCAGCTCTGGGACTTGCATGTTGAAAAACTCAGAGAAGAAGAGAGGTGACTGGGAAGAGATGCCCCCAAGTGGTACTTGCCACCATTGTGGAAAATATCCCTGAACGGGTGGCAGGAATGCATCAGGAAGGGATTTAAAAAGGAAAGAAACATCCAGCTTTCTAGCAAGGCCCTAGAAAGTATGGTCAGTAAGGGCATGTGGGAAAAAGTGAGCAGAGGATTTTCTACCTTCTTCCTAATATCAGCAAAAATCACTTCTGTTCCCAGGGTATGCTCCTTGGGATTCTTCACCTATCCTCTCCTCAGGTAATGCCTTTGCTCGTCTGCATCTGTGTAAGAGAATCTGGGGGCCTGACTTGCCTCTGCCCAGACTTTACAGGTTTGGTTCTTGTGCTTCCCTCCTTTGTAACAATGTGGTACTAGGCATACTTCTCAACAAAAATCTTTTTGCTCTTCTTAGAATTACCTATTTTGAAGTCGGTTCTCTAGTTGTGTCTGATGGAAAGGCTCACTCAGCAGCAGGTTGTCCTGCTCCCTCTTCTAGAATTCTGATCCTCTGGTCTAGTGATTCTAAACCCTGGCTGTGCATCAGAATCGCCTGAGGAGTGATTTACACATACAGGTATCTGTGACCTAACTTTCTAGACTCCTGATTCAGCAGATCCACACATGGGCGAGCCCTGTCACCTGAACTTTAGAAAATTTCCCCAGGTGATTACCATGCTTAGCCAATGTTGTGGATTGAACTATGTCCCCCCAAGATATGTGTTGTAACTCCTAATCTCTATGCCTGTACTCATGAGGAACCTGTACATAGACCAAGAGGCAGTCATTCGAACAAAACAAGCGGACACTGCGTGGTTTAAATTCAGAAACGGTGTGTGTCAGGGTTGTATCCTTTCACCATACTTATTCAGTCTGTACGCTGAGCAAATAATCCAAGAAGCTGGACTATATGAAGAAGAAAGTACAGCATCAGTACTGGAGGAAGACTCATTAACAACCTGCAAGTTGACACAACTTTGCTTGCTGAAAGTGAAGAGGACTTGAAACACTTACTGATCAAGATCAAACACTACAGCTTTCAGTATGGATTACACCTCAGTATAAAGAAAACAAAAATCCTCACAACTGGACCAATAAGCAACATCATGATAAACAGAAAAGACTGAAGTTGTTAAGGATTACATTGGGCAAATCTGCTGCAAAAGACTTTAAAGTGTTAAAAAGCAAAGATGTCACCTTAGGACTGAGGTGCACCTGACCCAAGCCATGGTATTTTCAGTCACCTCATATGCATGGGAGTGTGGACAATGAATAAGAAAGACCAAAGAAGAACCGATGCCTTTGAATTATGGTGTTGGTGAAGAATAATGACTATACCATGGACTGCCAGAAGAACAAATCTGTCTTGGAAAAAGTACAGCCAGAGTGCTCCTTAGAAGCAAGAATGGTGAGACTTTGTCTCTCACACTTTGAAGATGTTATCAGGAGGGACCAGTCCCTGGAGAAGGACATCATGCTTGGTAAAGTAAAAGGTCAGCAACAAAGAGGAAGACCCTCAACGAGATGGACTGTCACAATGGTTTCCACAATGGACTCAAACATAGCAATGTTTGTGAACATAGCACAGGAACAGGCAGTGTTTCATTCTGTTGTACATAGGGTCACTATGAGTCCACACATAACAACAACAACAACATGTCTATGGTTATAATCCCATCTGGGAACGGGCTGTCTTTGTTATGTTAATGTGGCAGGATTAGTGTAGGGTGTTAATCTTGAGTCAATCTCTTTTGAGATATAAAAGAGATTAAACAAGTGAACAGAATAGAGATGGGGTAATAGAGATGCCAAGACACACAGAGATCTCCAAGGAATCAGGAAGCAGAAGCTAAAGAAACAAGGACCTTCCTCCAGAGTTTACAGAGAAAGAAAGCCTTCCCCTTGAGGCGGCGCTCTGAATTTGGATTTCTAGTCTCCTAAACTGTGAGAAAATAAATTTGTTTGTTAAAGCCATCCACCTGTGGTATTTCTGTTACAGTAGCACTAGATAACTAAGACAGCCCAGGTGAGAACCTGAGCTAAAGTCTCTTCCTTGGGCTAGGTGTTGAGTTCCTTTAATCTGCCTGCGGGAGCAAGGAAGGAGAGTGAGTGAAGATGTGGGTGACACTAAAGAACACAAGTGAGAAGAGCAGGAGGCAGAGCACAGAAGTAGTCAGATGTGCACTGGAAAAACACAGTCAGATTGGTGGAATCATCTGGCCAGGCGGAGAGGAAACCTCAGGTGAAGAAGAGAAGAACAGAGCATGAAAGTTACAGTCTATTACTTGTTCCCTAACCCAGTCAGGCTATCTTCCATTGCCTGAAGAGGTCCCCACTGGGCAGATGTCCTTTTTAATCTTGTTTTCTCTTCCAGTCTACATTTTATTAACTCTAGCTTATCTTTAACAGCATCACTCCTTACTTTTACAACACCTCTGTTAACCTGAGCAGAGCAAATGTCTAACCCCTACAGTCAGTACTCACAGAAGCAATAAAGTATAGCACACTGGCAGTTCCTCTGTTGCCTCAGATCATGGTGCAAAAGCAGACAGCAAGAGGAAGCTGTGAGTTACTAGAGCTTATTCAAAGAGTGGAAGAGGTTTGAGGCAGAATGTCAGAGCAGCTCACTCTTGGAGAGTCAGAGGCCTTCTCCAGATAACACTGATTATCCTGCCTGCACTTTGCCCCAGGCCAACCTCAGATGGTGGTGGCACCCCCGCCTCTATCCTGTGGCATTCTATCTTTGACAGACTGACCTAGAAGTCTGGTAGTTAAAGAAGTTCATAAAGTCATTTAAGTATTTTTCTTAATCTGTCGGTCAGCTGCCAGGTTCACTGAAATAATCTTGAAGCCTAATTTAGAAACATTACGCCAGAACACATTCCTAACCTATCTTTATTATACTTCAGCTTATTAGTAACCTGGATGACTACTACTTAATGCATGCTTTTATGTGACAGGCACTCTGCAAAGTGCTTTGCATATTCTCACAACCATCCAATGAGGGTGGTATCATTATCCCAATTTTAGTGGAGAAGGAGCTCAGCCAGCGTGCTGCCCAAGGAAACCTTACTGGTGAGGGGGAGGGGCAAGGAGCACCCAGGGTTGTGTGATGGACCACTCACAACCTCCTTTCACTGCTGGGGGTGGGAATGCTGACCTTGAGCCATGGACCCACTTCTGCAGTAACCTTGCTCCTTCTGAGGTCACGTAACTACTCACTGAACACCATTTTTTTCTTGAATCACCAGGAAGACAAATACGACAAGAAGGGATCCTTTTCACAATTTGAATACTGTATATAGTTTACGGACATTTTCCTTGTATTCCAAAGTGAAGAGGAAGCTGCTGCAAGTGATGACCCGTCACAAAGGCTTGTCAGTAAGGGTGAAGCCCCACTCTGGGCCACCATGACATGGATAAAAATATTTCCATGGTAATGTGACAATATCTAGGCACTCTGGTGGCTCTGCTTTGGAAGCATTTGAGAGCTAGTCTGTCTTCTCAGACGGCCAAATAATTTAAATCAGGCCAAGGCTAATGGAGTGGGCCAGATGTGACCATGTGAACAGACCAGGCAATTTACAGCTCACTGAAGCTAAAATTCGGCAAACTCAGCTCGACAGACGTGAATGTTCCCTGACGGAAGTGCTGTTCACAAGCCTCTCCTTCCCTTCACCTCAGGGGCTCTCACTGACAAGATCTGCCCCACAGATCTTTGTGGACAAACCAGAGTACTAACATTTTTCGTCTCACCATGAAAAGCTCCCACCTGTTTAAATCGAGTAGTTTGCAATAAATGATTTCAGAGTTCTTAGAATTTTCAAAGGAATAGCATCTTCTACTTCTTACCCTTCTTTTCCTCGATTATGGATGGCCAGTTCTTCTCCAATCCCCTCTTCCTTCTTGAAGCTCTCCCAGTCTAATTTGGACTTCTCTAAAGTACTCATTTTCTGCTTCTTGGCTCCAATTTTCCCCAGAAGGCTGCTCATACCACTTGATCTCTTTAACCTGAGTAAAGAGAAAACATGAAACAGCATGTAAAAACTAGGATCTCTCTCTTTTTTTAATTGTGCTTTAAGTGAAAGTTTACAATTCAAGTTAGTCTGTCATACAAAAATTTATACATACATTGTTATGTGACCTTAGTTACTCTCCCTGTACTGTGACGGCACACTCTTCCTTTCCACCCTGGATTTCCCGTGCAAAACTAGGATCTCTTGATGGAACTTTTTTTTTTAATTGATATGGGGTTCCCTGGATTAGAGCTATTGGTCATAATGGCAGCCATGTTCATATCTAGGGTATTTCCTTCCACTGTGGAGAACCCTGAAAGTACCCCAGAATTCCAACGTGCCTTTCTCTGACTGCTCTAATGAACTGGGGACAGAAATCCTACAACCTCTGTCTGCTCTGCATGACAGGTCTCCACTTGCAGGGAGGGAGAAGAGCCACATGATGAAGAGGGTGGCTTTGGAGTCACATGCTTAGGTTCAAATTCCAGCTCTCACTCACTATGTGATGCTAGGTAGTTATTTAAGAGCACGTGCATCTGTTTCCTAATATACAAAATGAATACTTTTAAGACTCATGGGGTCAGAGCGTATCTTACATGTAAAGTGCTTAAACCAGCACCTGGCACACAGCAGAGGTGCAATGGCTGTTAGCCATTCTGAATCACTGCCATCATTTGTGCAGGAAAGCCCCAGGAATTTTAAGAGAATCAGTTCCCAACACTAATGAACAAGAAGTCACAGTATTTTAAAAGGACTCTAAAATTTGTTTCCTTTCAACTCCTGTGAGTCAGGGCCTGGTTCCTCCCAGGAGGTGGAGAACATTCCTCACTCTGAAAGCAGGAATGCACAGCCTGTGTTCTGCTTGCTGGTGATGCGATCATGGACAGTGGGAGCAACCCCACATGCTCAAATTCAAGTTCTAGCAGGTAAAATGTTCCATCCATGTTAAATACATGAGATAAAATTAGAAAAACAGAATGCAATTAGTTAATAAGAGGGTGGTATTAGGGGTAGAACTATAAAAGGAACATTGCTTTCAGTCTCTTTATGAAACGAAAACAAGTTATACAGTAGCCTGAAGGAAAATGGGCTTTTTCCTGCTTCAAAGGGATATATGCAAGACAGTTAAAACATTTAAGAACTCTGTGCTAACATCACAAGACCTACTGTTAACACCGACAACAACACCTTTCACTTGCCTAGCAAGCCAGTTTTCCAAGTGCTTTCATATCCATTTTCTCAACAGATTCTCACTACAGCCCGTGAAGGAGGACCACTGCGTCTCAGAGTTGGAGAGGGGCCTTCAGGATGATTTAGTGTCACCCTGGCCCATCCTGAAACCCCACCTCCTGCTGCACAGTGCTGATGAAGGAGACTTCACTGCCTCTGCTCCAGGTGAGCCAGCAGATCAGCATCTACGCTGAACACAGGACTCCTGGGGCTGAACAACTGCCCTAAACATCCGTGTTCTACTGAATTTGGGTCCCACCCCACCCCACACTGAGCTGAAGATCCATCAGATAGGCCAGGCAGGCCTCATCATCTCATTTTTGAGTTGGACAAATAAAAAGTCCAGAGAGGTTAAACATAACAAAGGTCAACCCGATAGATAATGCACGTGGAGGACAAACCGGAGTCTTGACTGTGTGGAGTACTGCCATCTCACCTCTAATATGGAAGCTGCTTCAGGGATTTTCTGACAGCAACTTTACTTCCCAATTTTGTTTAAGACTCCAAATAGCTCTTTATGAGCTTTCAAATCTTAACCTTTAAAAATTCTTTTCGAGTTAACTACTCAATCCCTGCAACAACCTCTCCACCAACACACACACACAGACTAGATACTATTTACCACGAGCGGAGCGTAGAGTGGGGATATGGAAACTTAACAGGTCTCAAATCTATTCACTAGCCACCTTCCTACCCATGATTATATTCTCTCACATGGGTAATTCAAAAGCCTCTTAACTGGTCTCCCTGACTTCTGCTTTGTCCTGCCCCTCACATACCTGCCCCATGCTGTTGTCTATTTTGCATGCTGTCATTAGAGTGAATTTTCTAAAACACAAAGCTTATCATGTCTTTCTGCTTAAATGTCTCTTCCCTGATCCCTTACTGCCCTTATCGTAAGATCTAAACTCCTTAACAAAGTTCTTCCTGATCTTCTCTTGCCACATCTATCCCTGTAATCTGTGCTCAAGCCACAGTCCTGAACTTGCAGTTCCCTGAACACCTCCATCTGCCTCCCTCCCATGCATCTAACCTTCACCTCAGCTTAGAAACCACCCCCTCCAGGAAGTCTCCCCTCCCCGATCTCTGGATTAGATACCCTCCTGGTGGTGTTTCCATCACACTCCAGTTCTTTTCCTAGTATAGCACTGATCTGGGGACTCTAACTTCAGCTGCAGCTGCACTGGCCAGTTCTGGGCAAGCTCAGACTCACTGCTAACAACATCCCCAAACACACATACCTGGAGTCTTTCCGTTTTTGGCCGCAGGGCCTTCTCTGATCCTAACTGCATGACACAAGCACTGCCTGGACGAGAGGTGGACTTCATGCCACTGGGACAACCCTCATGGGGAACAGGAGCTGGTGGATACTGGTCCAGCCTCCTGCCCTCACACAGGTAATTCTGGGAGGTGTTCTGTATGCTTCTCGATGCTCTTGGTGGCATCGAGTCCTCACGGCCTTGAAAACACACTCTTGCACGGCTTTTCCTCCTTCTCTGTCTCACTCACTCCTGCTTCCTAAGATCATTTCTCATCAAACTATCTGCACCCAAGTCCTTGTCTTGGGTTCTGCTTTGAGGTGTCCCTAACTAAGATGTCTAGGAGAAAAATGATTTTCCTCTGGTTTGTTCTATCTCCCATGGATGTTTAAGTTTCTTAAAACCTCTCTATGACATGTGGATATAGTCCTGCAAACAGCAAGTGCTTGATAAAGTCAACTATGTCACCTGGATCAGAGAACCAATTAGTGGAAGAGAATCAGACCTTTATAGAGTAAAAGATGTTCAGAACACTTTAAACTGGGGGCTGTTAAGGAAAATTCATTTCTATTTTCATTCTCCAATCAGTTCTCAAGACCCCAAAAACCAAAAAACCAAACCTGTTGCCACCAAGTTGATTCTGACTTATGGTGACCCCGTGTGTTACAGTATAGAACCGAGCTCCACCAGGTTTTCTTGGTAGTAAATTTTACAGAAACTCATCGCTAGGCCTTTCTTCTGCAGTACTGCTGGGTGAGTTCGAACTGCCAACCTTTTGTTTAGTAGCTGAGTGCAAAGTGTTTGCGCCACTGAGGGACCTCTAAAAAGATCCAGGGTTCCCCATTTTATCTGGGCAGCACCACAGGCCTGCATACCATCTCTCCCCCTCAGCCTACAATGCTGACAGTATTCCCAGGTTATACCATCTTTTTGACAGATCACTTTGAGAAGTCTATAAGAAATATGATTTTGCTGTATAGCAGCGAGGAGGTTTCCAGAAATGGGAAAAGAAAAAAAAAAAATCCACCTTTGCCTTGTTCACCATTCAACACCAGCAAAATGTTGCCTATGCTATTATGCGTTTGGGGGAAGCTCCCAGATCAGCCTTCACTGGGTCATTAACATGGTTTATGATTCCCTAATTTGATAGTCTCTAAAGTGAAATAACCTGTCTTTTATCTGAGGCTAAATCAAAGTGAGTGACACATTTATAGCAGTAGCCAAAACGTGCAGGAGGTTGCATCCTATAGAAAGGCCAGCAGCGTCTTCCTAGAACCTGGTATGTAGGATCCCTGCAGGCTTCCAAGCTCTCATACTCATGCTCCCACCTTGGCAGGTGGCTTTAGTGGTATAATCCTGGCATCATTCCATCAAAGCTTTCAGGAAGGCAGACTGAACCACAGCCTTGCCCTCATTTCTGTTGTTAAAGTTCATCAGTCAGGTTTTCAGGAGAAAGCCAGGGAGGCAGGAGTCAACTTCTGGGCAGGGACAGCTGACTCTATGCTGTGAAAGAACATCGCAGAGAGCACCCTAAGAATGGTGGCGAGCAAGAAGGAATAAGTCAGCACCAGTTTCCTACTGGCATCTGGGAGCTGTGTCTACTGGAAAGCTCTGGAAGGAGGGAGGTAAGAATTCCCTGGGCGATTTCTCTGCTGTAAGCAGGAGCCAGCGCAGTTCCAGGCACCGCATCAACAGAACCACTGATTTCTCTTTGTTCTGGGTCCAAGATACTACCAGAAAGTCTGCTTTGACAGGCCACCCCTGCCCAGCCATGAGCTTTCTGATCTTGGTTCTAAATGGTGGTAGGATGTGTCAAAGCAGACAAGAGTACTTCATTCAAAAGAGATCCTTATCCACCTGTTAAAAGTCAAAGTTCCAAGGAATGTACCACACACTTGCCCACTTACAGATTACATCCATAAAATTACACTCAGACTAAGTCTAGAAGATTACCAAGATGTTTTCAAGGTAACAACGACCTTTCTACCACTTCACACTGAATGACATGCTTCTTTACTAATCTTATTACCACAGACTCGATGTGAAGACTAATCCTGTCCAAGGAGCATGGCCTATCCCGTTTAACCAGCAGCTTCCATAAGGAAAGAGAGCATAACTGCGTGGTTTGCTTACTGGTGAAAAAAGACTCTTACTGAGCTTTTCTTTTTCAAGTATTTTGTCCAATTATCCATCAATCAGGATTTATGCTTCAGCTCCCTTAGCCCAGTGACCTATCCCAACACCAGACACCAACCAAGGCTTCACACAAAAAAAGATTCAGAAACTGAGAAAAGTAAAAAGGAAAGGGAGGCAAAATGGCAAGCCATCTTTTCCCTTCTGAATTCAAAGTTTACAATAATTCATTGGAACTTACTGTTTCTCTTTAGCCCAAGAAATGAAATTTTAACAAAATTTCATTACAGTTAAGTACTACACTCCATCCTATTGAGTTGGCCATAAAGATACATTATTATAGTAATTTGTTTACTTTGCACCATCCCCATCTTCATGGGCTTGGACTCACTCAACAGATTTGTTTTGTGGTGTAAGCCTGCTCAGTGATGCCCCAGATCCTGCTATTTATGTAGAAGAGAGCCTGAACCGACACTGGGAAAATAACTTCTTGAGTGGAAAGGTTGACAGGACACAACAACTGGTTATGAAAGAAGCTAGAAGATCTTCTTTCCCCAGGATCTTTAAAATCAGCATCAGCCACCCAGCTGTCCCACAGAACTTCAGGTTTGAAAAGGAATTTACTTACAGTCATTCATTCATTGTATTCATTACAGAGATTTACTGAGAACTTACTAGGCACTGTGCTGGCTACTGGGGATGCAAAAATATTTAAGACATACTCTTTGTCTTCAAGGAGAAAATCTAGTGGAGGAGATGGACATGCAGGGGATTGTAACCACATCCTGTGATGAGTTCTAACATAGTCATGTATTCAGGCTACTATGAGGGCACAAGAGAGGGAGCAGATGAGAGGTTATTTAACCCAACCTCCTTATTTTAGACAGAAGTCAACTAAAATCCCAAAAGCAGAGAAAACTGCCTAAATTTACACTGGGAGACTTGGGGTTAGTACCAGTGCTTCTGCCACCCAACACACCGTCTTCTCCACCTTGCTTGATGCTGGGGAGGCATCTTTGGAGATTCTAATTTCTGTCACTGCTAATTTTTCCTTTCTTTTTCGGGGTGGGGGTGGTATTCTTATTTTCCCTATGCCCTGGAGCTCACTGTGCACAGGGCCCATGTCATACTCATTCTTGACTCGCTCCCAGAGTGAAGCACGAAGCCTTGCCCATGGTACATGATCATTACATTTTTAATAAATTGAATCTCTGTGATATTGACAATGGGCTTATCCAGATGAATTTTTTCTCATAACAAAAAGATTCAACACTACACTTCAACTGAGACAGGCCAGGAAAGTTAGCTCCAAAAGTGGACTAGCAAGGGGAGGGTCCAGACATGTGCACAGAACTACTATGTGAGCTTGACTTAGAACTTCAAGGCTCAAGTCTGTGTCTTTGGTTTCATGCTTCCATAACCACTAAAATGCAAATTATTTGCAACTAAGTTTTTTTTGGCGGAGATAGGTAGTTTCCTTAGTATTTGTCATGTGTTTACAAGGCAGAAGTGAACCTTTTTGCAGCTCACACATGAGCTATTTTCCAGAGCCATACGAGGGTCTGGAACTGGCATGGCACTCCTTAAGACATGGGAAAAAAAGCTTATGATAAGTTCTCGATGAGTGCTGTCTGCTTGGAAGCACTGCTCTCTTTCAGATCGTCTCTGGATTCAGCTGACATCTAATAAGAATAAAAACTAAAACCCAAATCCCTGGGCTAATTTCACTACACACTTGTGTAAATCTGTAAGTAATCTCCCCAAAGCCCAAAACTAGACTACTCAAGGAAAGGGACTGGAAGTCAGTAGTGTGTTAAAGAGATAGTTTAAACCCCATACACTTTGAAACGTTGAACTGACACTACCATATGGGACAGGGGCTCAGGAAAACGGAAAACCAGACGTAAGACATGAAGTTCCAAATGATCTTAGACATCTTGTGACTTCAAAATTGTCCGTACTCTTAAATCTATAATTGAATTTGATACAGTGCCAACAACAGCAACAGGTGAAATAAAAGCTGGCAAACAGCAACAGCTTCACAGTTTTTATACAAATAGAAAATGACTTGCTATTTGGTTCTATTGCTCATATGTCAATCCAGGAAGGAAGGGCACTTAACTGGTGGCAAAAGTCCTGAATTCTAATATCTTCTGAAACAATACATTACAGACAGCCCTCTCCACCTCTTCTTTCCCTACCTTTTAAGCACAGAGCTCTGCCCTGCTCTGGCTTCTCAAATGACACTGTCAAGGAGGATGACGTGATTCTTGCTGACTTGGGTTCTATCTAAATGAAAAGCTCTTCCTATGTCAGACGACATCATCCATTCATAGTCAATTAGACATGAACTATTTTCCCCAAAGCAGCAGAGGTACTCTAACTGCAGTCTCCTGGTCTCTGTTGTGACTGAGGGCATTTATTTCGAGACAGGTAATGGGGGCTAGAGACTCTTGGTGACAGTGAGATGGACTTTTTCTCTGGGGTAAGCTAACTGACCTGCTGAGCAGTTTCATTATTAGTATTATACTTCAAGAGAAAAGTAATGTCCCTCTTCTCTGTGAAGAATCATCCTCTACTGGTCTATTGTTCTGCCCAAACCAGCCAACTCAGTGGGGTTCGGTCCCTTGTCACAAAGGGTAATGTGCTGTTCATTTGTATTAATCTGTCAAATTCAGATCTTTCAGAGAGGGTCTTAGAGTTTCACAAGTGTTAGGAAAGAACAGGCACTTTTCCACACCATTCCCTTGGCATACACAGGAATCAGTAATGCCTGGTTCACATATATAATGCAGAAAAAAATGCTGCATGAAGACATAAAAGGACTTGTATTACCAGTTGGTCATGCAAGCTTTAAGGTATTTGAGTGTTCATTCTACCCCTGTTCCTGAAGAATGTAATCTGATGGAACATGCCTCAGTTCTTCAGAAAGCAAATACCATCAAGCTGTCTTCTCTCTTTGCACACATACCTTTGAATACATAAAATGAATTCCAGAAAAAAGCTCAAGCTGAAAGTTTGATTTGCTGAACTTGTCTCTAACCATTAAAGTAAATGAGATGCATTAAATCCAAACGACTAAGTTGTTCACCATTATATTTGTCTATCTGGATAGGAAGAAAAGGAACAGACTACTGTGATTACTTCCAATGGCAACAATATAAACTACTTAGCATTATTTTGGCAATAAAAAGAAATGAAGTACTGACACATGCTACAATGTGGATGAACCTTGAAAACATCATGCTATGTGAAAAAAAGCCAGTCACAAAGGAACACATACTGTATGAATCTATTTATATTAAATGTTCAGAATAGGCAAATCTACAGAGACAGAAAATAGATTAGTGATCGCCTGGGGTTGGGGGGACTGGCGGGGTTACGAGAGTGATGGCGTATGACGTTTCTTTCTTTTTAAAATTTTATTGTGATAAAATAGGTATGTCTTAGTTAGCCAGTGCTGCTATAACAGAAATACCACAAGTGGATGGATTTAACAAACAGAAATTTATTCTCTCACAGTCTAGGGGGCTAAGTTCAAATTCAGCTCCAGAGGAAGGCTTTCTCTCTCTGTCGGCTCTGGGGGATGGTCCTTGTCATCACTCTTCCCCGGTCTAGGAGCTTCTCAGTGCAGGGACCCAGGTCCAAAGAATGCACTATGCTCCCGGTGCTTCTTTATTGGTGATATGAGGTCCCCCTGTCTCTCTGCTCGCTTCTCTCTTTTATATCGCAAAAGAGACTGATTTAAGACACAACCTAATCTTGTAGATTGAGTTCTGCCTCATTAACATAACTGCCTCTCACCCTGCCTCATTAACATCACAAAGGTAGGATTTACAACACATAGGAAAATCACATCAGAGGACAAACTGGTGGACAATCACACAATATTGGGAAGCATGGCCTAGCAAGTTGAGAGACATTTTTGGGGGACACAATTCAATCTATGACAAGATATAACAAAAAGTTTGCCATTTTAACCATTTTTAAGTGTACAGTTCAGTGACATTAATTAAATTCACCATGTTGTGCTACCATCACCACTATCCGTTTCCAAATTTTTTCATCACCCTTAACAGAAACTCAGTACCCCTTTAGCAGTAACTTCCCTTCTCCCCTCCCCACAGCTCCCATTCTTGTTGTTAGGTGCCACGGAGTCAGTTTCTATCACCAAGGCCATATTTTCCAACTACTAATCCTTCTTTCCACACCTGTGGAAACGACGTTGAAGATCGCATGATAGAATTTTGCAAAACCAAGGACTTATTATTTACTGCAAATACCTTTTTTAACAACATAAACGGCAACCCTAGTCTCTAGTAACCACTAGTAAACTTTGTCTCTATACATTTGTCTATTCTAGACATTTCATATAAGTGGGATCATACAGTAGTTTTCCTTTTGCGTCTGATTTATTTCACTCAGCACGTTTTCAAGGTTCATCCCTGTCATGTTGTTGTTATTGTTAGGTGCTGTCGAGTTGATTCCAACTCATAACAACCCCATGTGACAGAGAAGAACTGCCCCATAGGGTTTTCTAGGCTGGTGGTGCAGTGGTTAAGTGCTCAGCTGCTAACTGAAAGGTCAGTGGTTCAAACCCACCAGCCGCTCTAGTGAAGAAATACATGGCAGCCTGCTTCTGTAAAGGTTACAGCCTTGGAAACCCTCTGGGGCAGGTCTACTCTGTCCTATAGGATCACCATGAGTCGGAGTTGACTCAACAGCAACAGGTTAATCTTTACATGAGCACATCACTAGGTTTTTCTCCCACGGAGCCACTGGGTGGGTTCGAATTGCCAACCTTTTGGTTAGCATCCAAGTGCCTAACTGTTGTGCCTCCATGGCTCCTTATTCCTGTCATGGGGTTTTAGAGTAATGAAAATGTTCTAAAATTGCTGTGACAGATGCACAACTCTGTGACTATACTAAAAACCACTGAATTGTACACTTTAAATGGGTGAACTGAATGGCATGTGAGTGATAGCTCAGTAAAGGTGTTTTTAAAAAAATAAACTATTATTCTTTCTATTATCATTCAGGAAAAAAATAAAAGGAAGTGAAGAAAACTTCTTTCAAAGTAAAAATATATTTCCCAGATTCACAAAAGCATCTCAGCATTGGGCCATCATATGGCCAATCTAGAAGAAGGCTTTCTGGCACATTTATTTATAACAGTGAGTCTCAATGACGTGAGAAAAGGACACCAGTGTTGATCAGCTTCTTAGGTATAGCTTGGGTTTTACTTTGTTCTTATAACCTTAAGGAGATGACGTGGAAGGCCTGTGGGAAATGAGCACTCAGCACAAGAAATCCAGTATGGTCTGGGGAGTGATTTTCCCCACCTTTGAGTTTGAAAAATGTCAAACCTACAGAAAAGTTGAAAGCACAGAACAAACATTATCTGAATACCTTTCATTTAGATTCGCCAATTATCAACATTTTGCCACATATGCTTTCTCTCTATATACAAATTCTGTTTTTGGGGGGATGTAGAGCCATTTTAAAGTAAGCTGTAGACATCATGCCACTTCATCTCTAAATACTTGAGCATGTGTCTCCTAAGAATAAGGTCACTGTCCTACATAAATACACCAGGTTGTATCATACCCAAGATTTTAACATTGACATAACGATACTATCCAATATAAAGTCCACATTCAAATTTCCTTAAAAACCCCAAAAATGGCCTTGACAGTTGTTCCCCATTCTCTTCCATCATAAGCCACATTTGGAAGTTTCTTTAGTCTTCTTTAATCTTTTAATCTAGCACAGTCTGTTACCTTTTTTGGATTTGTTTTATTTTAGATCTTTGATGTCACTGCCAATTTTTTAAGAGTCCAGGTTGGCTCTCTTATAGAATATTGCTCATTTTGGGTTTTCTGTTTTCTATGAATAGATTCAGGTTAAACACTTTGCCAAGAATACTGCACAGATGATGTTGGGTACTTCTTACTGCATCATTACCAGGAGGCACATAACATCATATAATCTCAGGACTGGTAGTGTTAAACTTGGTCCACTGGTTAAGGTGGTGACTGCCAGATCTCTCATTTGTAAAGGTACATTTTCCCCTCTGATTTTTAATTAATATATACTACGTGGGATAATCTCTCAGGAAGTTCTTTTTGACGGCTTCTTGTTTCTGCTGCCTCACTCACAATGCTCTGCCCATGTCTAAGGAGGGACAACCCAAAGTGGTAAGAAAGCTCCAGCTATAAGAAAGTCTCTAAAAAGTCAAACAGCAGTTAAGTAGGGAAGGGGCAAAGGGCTGTGGGATCTCAAGCAGGGTCCCAGACTGGACAGGAGAGTGGTGAGCACAGAGGTCTCTCTAGGCAACATGGAAGCACCCCATAGATACACCTATGTTCTCAAGGGCCTAGGGCCTGGTATACAAGGGTTAAATTACATGAAGTCAGTGGCAAAGAATAACCCTTCTGACTGCCCACCAGACCTCTAGGAAATGATACTTCTGAATATCCCTTGTCCCACTCCCACGTGGTTTCATCTCATTCTCTGGGAAAGAGATAATGCCTTGTCCCTTCCTGTCTCTGCTCCACCGATTTCCTTCCTCACCCCATCCCCACGATGGAAGACTCATGGCAAGGCAGGGAAGGGCACACTGACATTTTAGAGCAGTAAAGCGAGTGCAGAAGGCCTGTGTGCTTTCCAAGAAGAAAATGTTTAGTTTAATGGGAATGAGGATTATGCCTTTGCGGGGGAGGGATGCTTCCCCTGAGGTGCAAATTGCTGTTGATTGAATTGCTCATACACAGCTGGGGAGAATCATTTACTGACCAACACAAACAGACCATTTACATTTCTGAGACAGAATTTTAAAAGAATTATTAAATACAGCTTCTAACAAAGCCCATATTGACAAATTTCTTTATACAGAACCCTGGGAGCTCATCTGAAGCCACAGCTTATTTTTCGGACACTGGTTCCATGTGGGCTCCCAACCAATCACAGCCACAGAGAGGAGAGGAGGCAGGATCAGGGTCTGGCGTGTAGCAAGTCACTGACCTCTCTAAAGAACTTTGCCTGTCTTTCTCCCGCAACACCACTGAACACGAAGGTCTGCAGATTCCCTGCCTGGTCAAAGGCAGGAGTCACACATCCACATGTATCCCCCCACCCAATCCCTCCCAACAGAAAAACATGGCCGGGCAAAAAGCACATCTCTCAAACTAGCCAACTCGAGATGCAAAGCATACGGCACGGAAGATAAATGTGCCTCAGTCCTGGGCTTTTTGACTAATTGTGGATTAGGGAGTTGGCAGCTTCCTTAAACCTTCAGCATTCTGCTTTTTCTTTGACTTTAGCTTTCTTCTTCCTCCCAGGCAGGTCTCTATCTCCTCATGAAAAAGTCTGTGGATGTCAACATACATTTTAAATTCTTGGACACTTTCCAGGTTGGACCGAGTTAGTTTCAGGCTAGGGGTGTGTGCCCTGTCAGAGTAGTACTACTCCTTCAGTCCTACATCACAGAGACCTCATTTAAAATGGGTCATGTCAGCTCCCTTCTAGAAATGGGCAGCACATTAGCCACATAGCTTTAAATGAAACTCACATGAGGTTGCTAGCGTACATTTTTGCAAAATTACTCTCCCTCCCTCCCAAACTTCTCACTGCTACTAATGAAGCATACTAAATTCCAAACAAGAGGACATGGGCATTGGACACAGCTGTGATTCCTGATGCCTCAAAGTTATGTCTGTGGGGGGAAAGGGAGTGTGCTTTCTAGTCCCTTTATTAGGTAACCCTGAAGTGGTAAGCAAAATAATTTCTCAGCACTTGGCGGTCCTGCTGAGCTTGTGACTCCCAAGCCCATTTCATGGTGGATCTGCAGGACTCCTTGCTCACTAAGTTGCCAGGGCACCTGTTCTCTGACTTTTTAGAGGCCACGATCCTGCTAACCTCAAAGGACAACTTAATAAGGCTCAGATCCCAGTCTGTCCCCTCTGCCCTGGGATAGCTCCGCCTTTCCTCCAAAAGCAGGCCTATACTAACATCAGCATCAGCGGGTTTTCCCTTGGTCCCACCACCCCTCACAGTCCAGGATTTAAAGAGCCCTCAGGAAGCAATTATCTGCACAAGGATGACCAAAAGAAGGGGCTTATTTAAGTACGAGCCGCACTTTGCTAAGGCAATGTGGTGGATTTCAGAAAGGGAAGTATGTGTTCCCATGTAGTCTGATGCAGGAAGCAGAAAACTTTCTTTTTACTGCCTGCAGGAAATGGTTTTCATAGACGCTAACCACAGCTGGGCAATTTGGGTAACCACAACATAGTTTCTCCTTAATAAACGGAAGATTTTTACCCATTGCATCACTGACCACCACCAAAAAGAATTCCCACCCTCCATTTCTAAAGCAAGGGAAAACGAGTCTTTCTGTCTGAAACAGTGTCTTCTTTAACTGGCAAGCCAGCAGTTGCTAATGCAGCTTTTTCATTCAGAAATGTAGATTATTCTCCAAGGTTCCTTTCACCTGTCCTACTGCTGATTGATGCAGGAAGCCTTGACAAATCCAGTTTCTTTGCACTCTGACACCCCTCAGAGCACATGCTTTTACAACCATGACCCACCGTGTGTCACAATGTCAAATGTCTAACCAAAAAGTTGGAACAAGTTGCTTTAAGCAATTGCTGGCTGGCAGGTGAAGGACTGCTAAAGCTAAGCTGACTAGACGGTTTGAGGCAATTAAAAAAAAAAAAAAATCCAAATGCGATCAAGTGAAGATGTGAAGGGCAGACAAGTCAGTTCTTTGATTTGTCCTTGTATATTAGCCATTTTGTCTGGAAAAGTTAACCAGCACACACTCATCATCACTCTTTCCCTGCTGTGAGAATAAAGCCTCTGGCATGTGATGCCCACCCTGTCACCGTGAAGCTCAGCTGTCACTCTGCAAAGCCTGAGGGAACGTGCTTGTCACGCTCACTGTCCAGATGGAGAAAGCCAGCTCAGAGCTGGGGAGACTCCCGGTCTCATCTGAATGACACAACTCAAATGAGGGACACTCACGCAAAACACACAGCAAAACTCAGAAAACCACCTAGTCACACGGAGAAAGAGTCTTCCTCTAAGGATGAAGATAATGGAAACAATACTCCAAATATACAAAGTACTAAATTTATTTGTATTCTGAGAGAATGCTGGAAAATCTGATGACCAATCACTTCTTATTCTCAGCTAAAAAAAAAAAAAAGCTTTTTTTTCCAAAGCTTTGGTGGTGTTGTTACGTGCTGTCGAGTTCATTCCAATTCATAGCAACCCTTCGTACTACAAAATGAAACACTGCCCACTCCTGTGCCATCCTCACAATTGTTGCTATGTTTGAGCCCACCGTTGCAGTCACAGTGTCAATCCATCTCGTTGAGGGTGTTTCTCTCTTTTGCTGACCCTCTACTTTACCAAGCATGATGTCCTTCGCCAGGGACTGGTCCCTCCTGATAACATGTCCAAAGTACATGAGACGAAGTTTCGCCATCCTCTCTTCTAAGATGTATTCTGGCTGCACTTCTTCCAAGACAGATTTGTTCGTTCTTCTGACAGTCCATGGTATATTCAATATTCTTCGCCAGAACAAGAATTCAAACGCATCAATTCTTCTTTTGTCTTCCCGTTCATTGTCCAGCTTTCACATGCACATGTGGCGAATGAAAACACCATGGCCTCAAAGTTACATTTTTGCTTTTTAATACTTTAAAGAGGTCTTTTGCAGCAGATCTGCCCAATGCAATACGTCATTTGATTTCTTGACTGCTGCTCCTATGGGTGTTGATTGTGGATCCAAGTAAAATGAAATCCTTGAAAACTTCAATCTTTTCTCCATTTATCATGATGTTGCTTATTGGTCCAGTTGTGAGGATATTTACTTTCTTTATGTTGAGATGTAATCCATACTGTAGGCTGTAGCTGTAGTCTTTGATCTTCATCAGTGTTTCCAGTCCTTTTCACTTTCAGCAAGCAAGGCTGTGTCATCTGCATATCGCAGGCTGTTAATGAGTCTTCTTCCAATCCTGATGCTTCACGTTCCTCTTCATATAGTCCAGCTTCTTGGATTATTTGCTCAGCACACAGACTGATTAAGTATGGCGAAAGGATACAACCCCGATGCACAACTTTTCTGATTTTAAACCACACAGTATCACCTTGTTCTGTTTGAACTGCCTCTTGGTCAATGTACAGGTCCTGCGTGAGCACAATGAAGTGTTCTGGAATTCTCACTCTTTGCACTGTTATCCATAATAACAACTTTATCAATATATAATTCACATACTAACTCACCCATTTAAAGTGTACAATTCCATGATTTTTAGTATTTTAGAGTTGTGCAACCATCACCACAATCTAATTTTAGAACATTTCATCACTCCAAAAAGAATCCTCCTATGCATTAGCAGTCACTTCCCATACCCCCAGCTCTAGGCAACCACTAATCTACTTTCTGTCTCTATAGATTTGCCTATTTTCTCAGCTAATGTTTCTCTTTGAAACCCTAAGTTTAATACTGTATCTAAGCATTCAGAAGCAACACATCTCTCAGTTGTTATGTATTATAGCATCTTTTAAAAAACACATTTAAACTGTCTTAATTTGTTCTTAAGTTGATGGTCATAAGTGAATTTCCCAAAGGCCAGGAGAATCAGAAATCTAGACTTTAGACAAGAATATTGGAGTACCAGAGCACTGCTTGTATGGCTAGGACCTAGCTATCACCAATACTATTTTGGATCTGTGTTTTCAAAGTGGTGGGGTACAGTAGCTTTGCACTCAGTGCAGGGGCCTACCTCTGCCACTTAATCTTTTTTTTTTTTTTTTTTAGTCTGAATTCTTTTCATTTCTCTGAGCTTCAAGCAACCAATTATTAAATGAGGACAATAATAACTATCTTGAAGCGTGATAATTAAATGAGATACTCATCAAGCCTGCTCTTAAGTGTGCAGACCCTTTTTTTGGCCACTGGGGATAGAGACAGAGATTTCTTACCCTCATTTAATTCATCCACAAGAGACAGATATGCAAACAAGTTTAATTATGAAACAACTGCCACACAGGAAGTATAGTAGGAGCATGAGTGGAAGCTGGGGAAGGCAGCAGAGAGAGCCAGGGAGGCATCTGAGATTTGAAGGATGAGAAGGAATTTGCCACAGGGACAAGCACTTAGCTCAATCCCTGGCATATAGCAGATAGTTAATACTTCCTGTCATTCAACTCTTATTCTATTATGTCCTTGGAAAAGTGATCTCTAGCATCCAAATAGAAATTAAAATCTTGCCGCTGCTCGAAAAACTACTGGATCTGGGACTTAGGAGTTGCTTGTTCTACCTTTTTCTGAGGCTTATTCATCTTCAACAGCAAAATGTATTTTTAATTTTGGCTTCTTTTTCCCCACAAACTTTTTTTTAATTGTGGTAGACGACACATGACATAAAATTTACCATTAGTGACACTGAGTATATTCACAATATTGTGCAACCACTGCCAATATCTAGTCCCTGAATATTTTCATTACCCCAAAAGGAAACTCCTATGCCCATTAAGCATTCACTCTCCATCTTCTCTTCCCCCTAGACCCTGGCAACCACTCATCTGCTTTCTGTCCCTATGGATTTGCCGACTCTGGAGAGTTCACGTAAATGGAATCATACAATACATGGCCTTTTCTGTCTGGCTTTCACGTAGCACGATGTTTTCAAGGTTCACTCATGTGTAGCATAAATCAGTACTTCATTCCTTTTTATGGCTGAATAATAGTCAGTTGTATGGATATCATCACATTTTGTTTAGCTATGCATCAGTTGATGGGTATTTGGGTTGTTTCCACCTTTTGGCTATTGTGACTAGTGCTGCTATGAACAACTGTGTACAACTTTTTCTTTGAACATGTGTTTTCAATTCTTTTGAGTATAAATCCAAGAGTGGAATTGCTGGGTCATATGGTGGCACAATGATTAAGCACTTGGCTACTAACTGAAAGGTTGGCAGTTCAAACCCACCAGCTGCTCTGCAAGAGAAAACACCTAACAATTTGCTCCTGTAAAGATTACAGCCTATCAGCTCCTGTCCAGAGGCGAGATGAAAAGGCAAAAAGGGACAGGAGCTGGTTGAATGGACACGGGAAATGAAAGGAAGTGCGTGCTGTCACATTACAGGGAGAGCCACTAGGGTTACATAACAATGTGTGTATAAATTTTTGTATAAGAAACTAACTTGAACTGTAAACTTTCACTTAAAGCACAGACAAAAAATAAATATTACAGCCTAGGAAACCACACGGAGCAGTTCTACTCTGTCCTATAGGGTCAATGAGTTGGAATTGACTCGACAGCACACAACAACAACATGGTAAATTCTATTCCCCACAAACTTTGGATTTTGAAAAATTTCAAACCAAGAAAAATTGATCTCCTTTAATCTACAACAGTCCCCCTGCCTGTTTTTGTTTTGTTTTGTGTTTTTAGTCTTTCAAGACACTGACATTTTTGAAGGGTCCAGGTCAGCAGTCTTGTAGAATGCATACCCACAATTTGGACTTGTCTGATTAATTTCAGCTGCTCTGAAGGCATCTGGGAGTGCTCCAGTACATGACCCTTAGACTTTTCTCCATCTCTATTCCTCCTGAATAATTTCATCCAGTCCCAAGGCTGGATGCTTAAGACTCCCAAATTTCTATCTTCAGCCCAGACTTTTCAACTCCAGTGCCTTATATATACAATGTCACATTGGACAGCTCCACGTGGATGCCCACTTCCCCTGCAAACCTGCTCCGCCTGTAGCCTTCCATATCTTAGCTGAGGGCAACAACATCTGGCCCAGTACTTACCTCTCTGACTTCCTTTCCTACTACTGTCTCTAATTCATTCCACTTCAGGCATGACCCACCTCATAGGCCTTTCCTCCAGCCACTCCTTTTGCCCAAAATACTCTCTCCCCAGATAACACTTGGTTAACTTCCCCACTTCCCTCAAGTCTTTGCTCATATCTCAGTTCCCCAGTGAGGCTTACTCTGACCATCTGTGGGGTAAAGAAGTTAAATTTACCCAAAGAATTTGGTCTTTGTCCTTGGTTCCTGAGAGATAACCTCTAAAACCTTGGACTTTCCCCAATGACTGAAGTGTCTTTGATGAAGACTCCAGACCACACCTAATGGCTTACGATTCATGCTGTATGGGGGCTGACTATGCCAGAAAGACCCAACAGGTAGTGTGATATCAACCTCATGATATAGGCTGACCTCAAGGGAGAGGGGCTGGGAGTTAGAATTACATAATGAGAACCCCCCCGCAACCCCCAATAAAAGCTCTAGACTCTAGACATAGATGTTCCATGGGCTTCCTGGTTGGTGAAAGATGCTAATCCATGCAGGAAGATAGCAAGTCCCTTTTTTGGGACATGGCAGCTCCATAGTGGGAACCCTCCCAGACCTTGCCCTATGTGTCTCTTCATCTGTATCCTTTTTGCTATCATGAAAATCCGATCATAGCACTTTCCGTCAGTTGAGTCATTTTAGCAAATTATTGAACCTGAGGGAATAGAGAGAGGCAGCAGGTCAGAAGTAAGAGTGTCAATGGAGACTCCAATCTTGTGGCTAGCGTCTGACGTCTTGGGCAGACTTGGCAGTCTGGAGGACTGTGTCCTTTAACTTACAAGGTCTGATCTAGTTCCAGGTGGTTAGGGTCAGAGGAAGCAGAGTTACATGTGAAGCTAGCATCAGAACAGAACTGGAACAGAACTAATCATTGATTTGAACTGATCGACACATTTGCGGTCAGAGGAACAAAAAGTGGGATTTGATTATCCTTACATCAGCCTACCATTTAATACACTGCAGCCTTCACCCCTACCTCACACTCCGGATCTCCCTACCCTCCTCAGATCTTCTTTCCTTCATAACAGTTATCATTTTTAAAAATAATACATAATTCATTTATTATGGTTATTGTTTATTGTCTATCTCCCTGCTGCAATGCAAACTCCACAAAGGCTGGAACCAGTGTCTGTTTTGTTCACTGATATAACCCAGGCACTTAATACATGGTAGGCACTCAATAAGTATTTGCTAAAAGAATGAATGTACAGCACTATTGACAACAGTCAAAAGCTGCAAACAACCTAAATTCTCATCAACAGATGAATGGATAAACAAAATGTGGTACACACATATAATGCAATACTACTCAGCCAGTAGGAGAAATGAAGTCTTGATACACAGTACAATATGGATGGCACTGGAAGGCATTCTACTAAGTGAAATAATCACAAAAGGACACACATTGTATAACCTCACTAATATAAAAAGACAAGAAAAGGCAAATGTATACAGAATAAAGTTTACTGGTCACTAAGGGCAGGAGGGAGGAGGAAGGGGGAGTTAACGGTGATGGAAACATGGCATTGATTACGGGTAGGGTTGCACCACTGATTACTGTAACTGCTGTCAGTAAGTTGTACGCCTATAAAAAGTTGTCAAATTTTTTTTGGCAATTCAACTTTTTAAAAAAGTGTTATGGAAGAAAGATGTGTTACAGATATATTTACAACAATGACAAAAAAAAAAAAAAAAGAAGAGTAGCTACTGAGGCTGCTTATGTACGACCAAAAACCTCATGGGATTTGGTTTCTTGGTTTGGAGGTTTAGGATTATGGTTTCATGGGATATGCCAATTAACTGGCCTAATAAAATTTTTAGTGCTTTTGTTCTACCGCCTAGTTTGTTTTGTAGTGCCTGGGGTCTTAAAAGCTTGCAAGTGGCCATCTAAGGCACAGCAATTGGTCTCTATTTGCCTGGAACAACACAGGAAGAAGGGGAGTCAGGAATAGGAGGAGAATATGGAGTGTGTGGCTAATTGCCTCCATGAATAACTGCCTCCTTTGCCATGAGACCAAAAGAACTGGATGGTGCCTGGCTACTACTACTGAACATTTTGAGCAAACAGTCTATAGAAAAATCCTGATCAAAAGGGGGAAAATTTAGGACAGAATTTTAAATTCTCATGGACTACAGGATTCCTGGAGCCATGAAGGTTGGATGAACCCCTGAAACTATCACCCTCAGATTATTTTGAAACCTTAAACCAAAAATATCCCCTGAAGTCATCTTAAAATCAAACAATAGGTTTCGCCTTGAGCATTATGCTCCCTTAAGAACTATCTATATGGGATCAAATCAACAATAGCAACTTGAAAGATTAGATAGGAAACTTAGGGGATAGTGAATTTATGTTAATGGAGAAGGAACAACTCAGAAAAGGAGGGAGAAAATGGTTGCATAACTTGAAGAATATAATCAATGTCACTAAATGGGACATGTAGAAACTGTTGAATCGGTTTTGCTGTGTATATTCTCAACAACAACAACAATGTAAGTAAATTAAAAAAAAAAAGAATGAATGAATCTTGGAAAGCCTTAGTAACCTCATACAGTATAAAGAAATTCCAATAAATGATACCTATTATACAATGGTTAACAGCTCGGCTGCTAACCAAAAGCAGTTCGACTCCACTAGCTGCTCCTTGGAAACCCTATGGGACAGTACTACTATGCCTACAGGGTCGCTATGAGTCGGAATCCACTCAACGGCAATAGGCTTTTATCATAGCAACAATCTTCTGCACTGGCTAATCTCTCTGTTGCTGCTTATCCTTAGTCAGGTTTTCTATGGAGAAACTAAGTGCTTGAAGCATGCTGAGGAAAAGCATGTGTCCATTTCAACAGATGGCAGACATTCTTGAACGGCTGTCAGTATTAGAATTTGTACACAAGAATTCACCAACCTGTGAAAGCCTGCAGAATGCCCAACAATCTCATCATAAACTATAATCTGCGCTGTAGGGTTTAAGATGTCTTAATTGACACAAAAATAAAGGACAGAAGTAATGGGAATGCTGGACAAATCTTTCTTTTGTTCATGATAACAGAATTTGCAAAAAACAAATATTTGGATTTATTTTATGTCAAAAGGGAGTTTTGTAACAAATAGCTCAGGAGACCCACTGAAAGACTCTCCTGTGTGTGGCAAATGAGTTTTCTCGCTTGCCACTGGCTGCATCACAGCTTGGCTGCTTTTGTTTGGTTGGTTTTGGGAGCTAGTTTTAAACTCACACACACCAGTATACTATAAACCAGAGCAATGTCTGAGTTCAGCGTAGAAGAACAAAACATTGAATGGATGTAATCAGACATAACTGGAGCAATTAGCTAACTCAATACTCAGCCAGTTGAGCAACCTCTTGTCAGAATCTGCCAGAAAGAATTATTTAGGTGTACATTAACTACACGCAAGGCAGCAAGCTGGGCTGCACCAAAGATGACCACTCCGTCCAGCTGTCATATCCAGCCACTCCAAGGTAGGAATACTCTGCAGATGCTAACATTTTCTCTCACTCAGTGGAATCTGAGTAGGTATGTATACTGGAAGAGATAAGATGGCTGATAGCAGTTGGATAAAGATGCTCAAAGAAGTTGGTGTTTCTCACTGCTAGTGATTTGGCGCCTAGGGAGCGTTCAGGCAAGGCTGCAGACTCAGTCTGGGTCAGGTGGGTCAAGTCATTGAGCAGTCATGAGGTAAGTTTTCAAAAACACTGATGAGAGTACAGATTTAGGACGAAGGTGAGGTCAGGGTAGGGATGGTTCTGTCTTCTAGTTTTGAACTCCTCATTAGGCAAATCGTTCAACTTACTACTGTTTATCCATTGGAAAAGCTAGTGAAATTGTGTTGCCCAGAGAGCAAGCACACTATTGAAATAAGAAAGAGATAAAACCCAGAACACTCTTCCAGCACCTAACAGAAAAGGTTTCGCAGAAACATATTTATTTCTCAGTAGATTTTGTATGCTCTCAAATAGAGTATGAAGAGAAAAAAAATGTTTATAACTCTCATAAAATAAGAATGCCACTCATTTTTACCACCAAGTTCCTCTGCCCAACCCCAAGTACAGTGAGTCCATGTAGCACAATTTTGCTATTCTTCTGAAGGTTTCCTCAGGCAGACAGACCAGCCCTTATGATGATAAAATGAAGAAATTCCAGTTATTAATAGTTGGAAAAAACACAGTCGGCCTTTTTCACCAGGGCTACTTCAATGGGCAATCTGACTTCAAAGCAGTTGCTGTCAAGTTGACTCCGACTCCTAGTGACCCAATGTGTGTCAGAGTAGAACTGTGCACCATAGGGTTTTTTTTTTCAACTGCTGTAGTTTAAATGAAGTTTATTTTTCAAGTTACTGTTCCATACAAAAAATTTATATACACATTGTTATGCCCTAATTCCTCTCCCCATACTGTGACAGCACAAACCTCCCTTCCACCTCTGATTCCCCATGTCCATTCAACCAGCTCCTAACCCTCTCTGCCTTCCCATCTCACCTCCTGACAGAAGCTGCCCATTTAGTCTCTTGTATCTACTTGAGCTAAGAGGCGCACTCCTCACGAGTATCACTTTACGTCCTACAGTCCAGTCCAATCCCTATCTGAAGAGTTGGCCTTGGAAATTGTTTTAGTTCTGGGCTGATAGAGAATCCACGAGCCATGCTTTCTGGGGATCCTCCAGTCTCAGTCACACCATTAAGTCTGGCCTTCTTACTAGAATTTGAGTTCTGTACCCTGCCTTTCTCCTGCTCCATCAGCGACTCTCTGTTGTGTTCCCTATCAGGGCGGTCATTGGTGGTAGTCGGGCACCACCTAGTTCTTCTGGTCTCAGGCTGATGAAGTCTCTGGTTTATGTGGCTCTTTCTGTCTCTTGGGCTAATACTTTCCTTGTGTCTTTGGTGTTCTACATTCTCCTTTACTCGAGGTGGCTGGGAGCAATCGATGCCTCTCAGATGGCCACCTGAAAGCTTTTAAGACCCCAGATGCCACTCACCAAAGTAGGATGCAGAACATCTTCTTAATAAGCTTTGTTATTCCAGTCATCCCAAAAGAGAGAAAGGGCCACATAAACCGAGACTTCATCAGCCTGAGATCAGAAGACCTAGCTGGTGCCCAGCTACCACCAATGACTGCCCTGACAAGGAACACAACAGAGTCCTGGATGGAGGAGGAGAAAGGTGGGGTGAAGAACTCAAATTCTAGTAAGAAGGCCAGACGTAATTGTCTGACTGAAACTGAAGGTACCCCAGAAAGCATGCCCCTGGATTCTCTATCAGCCCAGAACTAAAACAATTTCTGAGGCCAACTCTTCAGATAGGGATTGGACTGGACGGTGGGACATAAAGTGTTACTTGTGAAAGTGTGCCTCTTAGCACAAGTAGATACAAGAGACTAAATGGGCAGCTTCTGTCCAGAGGTGAGATGGGAAGGCAGAGAGGGTTAGGAGCTGGCTGAATGCACATGGGGAATCAGGGTGGAAAGCAGGAGTGTGCTGTCACAGTATGGGGACAGCAATTACAGTCACATAATAATGTATGTATAAATTTTTGTATGGGAAAAACAAGCTTTGTTATGCCAACTGACCTAGATGTCCCCTTGAAAACATGGTCCCCAGACCTCCACCCCTGCAACTCTGTCCCTCAAAGTGTTTGACTGTATTCAGGAAACTTCTTAGCTTTGGTTTACTCCAGTTGTCCTGACTTCCCCTGTAGAGTGTGCTGTCCTTCCCTTCACCTAAGATAATTCTTATCTACTATCTAGTTAGTAAATAACCCTCACCCTCCCTCCCCATCCTCATAACCATTAAAGAATGTTTTCTTCTGTGTTTAAACCTTTCCTTGCATTCTTATAATACTGGGCTTATACAATATTTGTCCTTCTGTGACTGACTAAATTCACGCAGCCTAATGACCTCCAGATTCCTCCATGTTCTAAGATGTTTCACGGCTTCATCATTGTTCTTTATTGCTGCATAGTATTCCACTGTGTGGATATACCATAATTTCTTTATCCATTTGTCCGTTGATGGGCACCTAGGTTGTTTCCATCTTTTTCCTATTGTGAACAGTGCTGTAATGAATATGGGTGTGCATATATCTATTCGTGTGATGGCTCTTATTTCTCTAGGACATATTCCAAGGAGCAGGACAGCTGGATCGTATGGCACTTCTATTTCTAGCTTTTTAAGGAAACGCCAAATCCATTTCCAAAGTGGTTATACCATTTTACATTCCCACCAACAGTGTATAAGTGTTCCAGATTCTCCACAACCTCTCCAGCATTCATTATTTTGTGTTTTTTGGATTAAGGCTAGCCTTGTTGGGGTGAGATGATATCTCATTACAGTTTTGATCTGCATTTCTCTAAGGGCTAACGATCGTGAGCATTTCTTCATGTGTCTGTTAGCCGCCTGGATATTTTCTTTGGGGAAGTGCCTGTTCATATCCTTTGCCCATTTTTTAATTGGATTATTTGTCTTTTTGTTGTAGAGGTTCTGCAGTATCTTGTAGATTTTAGAGATTAGATGCTGATCAGATTTGTCATAGCTAAAAATTTTTTCCCAGTCTGTAGGATGTTTTTTGACTCTATTGGTGAAGTCTTTTAGGTAAGCATTTAAGTGTTTGATTTTTAGGAGCTCCCAGTTATCTAGTCTCTCTTCTGGTGCTTGTGCATTGTTACTTATGATTCATATTGTGTTCATGCCACATATTAGGGCTCCTAGCATTGTCCGTATTTTATCTTCCATGATCTTTATTGTTTTCAATTTTATATTTAAGTCTTTGATCCATTTTGAGTTAGTTTTTGTACATGGTGTGAGGTATGGGTCTTGTTTCGGATTTTTGCAGATGGATATCCAGTTATACCAGCGCTATTTGTTAAAGAGACTGTCTTTTCCCCAATTAACGGACTTTGGGCCTTTGTCAAATATCAGCTGTTCATAGGTAGATGAATTTATGTCTGGATTCTCAATTCTGTTCCATTGGTCTATGTATCTGTTGTTGTACCAGTACCAGTACCAGGCTGTTCTGACTACCATAGCAGTATAATAGGTTCTAAAATCAGGTAGTCTGAGGCCTCCCACTTTGTTCTTCTCCTTGAGTAATGCTTTACTTATCCGGGACCTCTTCCCTTTGCATATGAAGTTGGTAATTTAATTCTCTATCTCATTAAAAAATGCTGGTGGAATTTTGGTTTTGGTATCAGGGTTATGCTGGCTTCATAGAATGAGTTTGGGAGTATTCCATCCTTTTCTATGCTCTGAAATACCTTTAGCAGTAGTGGTGTTAACTCTTCTCTGTAAGTTAGGCAGAATTCTCCAGTGAAGCCATCTGGGCCAGGGCTTTTTTTTGTTGGGAGTTCTCTAATTACCTTCTCAATCTCTTCTTTTGTTATGGGTTTATTTAGTTTTCTACCTCTGTTTGTGTTAGTTCAGGTAGGTAGTGAGTTTCTAGAAATTTGTCCATTTCCTCTAGGTTTTCAAATTTGTTAGAGTACAATTTTTCATAGTATTCTGTTATGATTCTTTAATTTCAGTTGGGTCTGTTGTGATATCACCCATCTCATTTCTTATTTGAGTTATTTGCTTCCTCTCCTGTTTTTCTTCTGTCAGTTTGGCCAATGCTTTATCAATTTTGTTGATCTTTTCAAAGAACTAGCTTGTGGTCTTGTTAACTCTTTCAATTTTCTATTCTCTATTTCATTTAATTCTGCTCTAATTGTTAATATTTCCTTTCTTCTTTTGCTGCTCTCTTTCTACTTGTTCCAGTTGTAGGGTTAATGTTTTGATTATGGCCCTTTCTTCTTTTTGGATGTGTGCATTTATTGCTATAAACTGACCTCTGAGCACTGCTTTTGCTGTGTCCCGAAGGTTCTGGTAGGATGTGTTTTCATTCTCGTTTATTCTATGAATTTCTTTATTGCATCCTTAATTTCTTCTATAACCAAGTAGTTTTTGAGCAAGGTGTTGTTCAGTTTCCATGTGTTTGATTTTTTTTTTCTCCTTGCTTTTTCTGTTGTTGATTTCTACTTTTATGGCTTTTTGGTCAGAAAAGATGCTTTGTAATATTTTGATGCTTTCAATTTTGTTAAGGCTTGCATTATGGCCTAATGTGTGGTTTATTCTGGAGAATGTTCCATGTGCGTTGGAAAAGAAAGTATTCTTGGCTGCTGTTGGGTGGAGTGTTTGGTATATGTCTAAGAGATCAAGTTGGTTGATTGTAGCATTTAGCTGTTTCGCGTCTTTGTTGAGCTTCTTTCTGGATGTTCTGTCCTTCACCAAAAGTGGTGTGTTGAAGTCTCCTACTACTACTGTGGAGCTCTCTCTCTCTTTTCAGTGCTGTTAGAGTTTGTCTTATGTGTTTTGAAGCCCTGTCGTTGGGTGCATAAATATTTATTATAGTTATGTCCTCCTGCTGTATTGACCCTTTAATGATTATAATAGTGTCCTTCCTTGTCCTTTGTGGTGGACTTTAAAGTCTATTTTGTCAGAGATTAATACTGCCACTCCTGTTTTTGAGTATTGTTTGCTTGATGTATTTTTTTCCATCCTTTGAATTTTTGTTTGTGTCTTTAAGTCTAAGGTGTGTCTCTTGTAGGCAGCATATAGACGGATAGTGTTTTTTAATCCAATCTGTCGCTCCGTCTCTTTATTGGTACAGTCTATTAGCATTCAACATTTAATTATTGATAAGTATGAGTATAGTGCTGTCATTTTGATGTCACAGTTTCTTTGTTCCACTTAGGTTTCTGTGCTGAGTTGTTTTTCTTCATGTATTTTCTTTTCATCTTTTTCACTGTTGTTGATTTTGTGTTTGCTGACTCTTTACATTTTTCTAGTTTATTTTGACTTGTAGGATTGTTAGTTTCCTTTGTGGTTACCTTAATATTTACCCCTATTTTTCTCAGTTTATACCAGTCGTTTATTTCTTTACATCGCCTTGACTTCCTCTCCATATGAAAAATCTATGTCTACATTTTTTTAAGTCTCTCTTTTTTGTCTTAATGTTGTCATCTTTTACATATTGACATCTGTTTCCCTATTTTCAGTGTTTTAGCTTTGATTTACTTTTGTGACTTCCCTATCTGGTTTGGTATCTGGTTGCTCTGTCCTGTGTTCTAGTCTTGGGTTGTTATCTGATGTTACTGATTTTCTAAACGGAGGACTCCCTTTAGTAGTTCTGTAATTTTGGTTTGGTTTTTGCAAATTCCCTGAACTTCTGTTTATCTGGAAATGCCCTAATTTCACCATAATATTTAAGCGACAGTTTTGCTGGATATATAATTCGTGGCCGGCAGTTTTTTTCCTTCAAGGCTTTCTATATGTCATCCCATTGCCTTCTTGCCTGCATAGTTTCTGCTGAGTAGTCCAAGCTTATTCTTATTGACTCTCCTTTGTAGACGACTTTTCTTTTATCCCTAGACACTTTTAAAAAATTCTCTCTTTATCTCTGGTTTTGGCAAGTGTGATTATATGTGTTGGTGACTTTCTTTTGGGATCTACCTTATGTGGGGTTTGATGAGCATCTTGGATAGGTATCTTGTCATCTTTCACAATATCAGGGAAGTTTTCTGCTAAGAAATCTGCAACAATTCTCTGTGTATTTTCTGTTATTCCCCCATTCTGGTACTCCAATCACTTGTAGGTTATTCCTCTTGATAAAGGCCCACATAATTCTTAGGGTTTCTTCATTTTTTTAAATACTTTCATCTGATTTTTCCTCAAATAAGTTGGTGTCAAGTGCTTTATCTTCAATCTCACTAATTCTGACTTCCTCTGCCTCAGTTCTGCTCCTATGACTTTCTATTGAGTTGTCTAATTCTGTCATTTTATTGTTAATCTTCTGGATTTCTGATTGCTGTCTCTCTATGGATTCTTGTAGCCTGTTAAATTTGTCATTATGCTCTTCTCTTTTTAATTTCCTCTATTGTGTGTTCTGTGTTTTGCTTAATTTTCTGAAGAGTTCTGCATATTAATCTGTATTGATTCCCTCCAGTAATTCCAGGAAAGTTTCCTCCTTTGGAAAATTTCTAGATTCTTTATTTTAGGAGCTTGCTGAAGCCATCATGGATTGACTCTTTGTGTGATTTGATATTTACTGTTGTCTCTAAGCCATCAATAAGTTATTATATTTATTTATGTTAGCTTACTGTGTCCTAGCTTCTTGTTTTGTTTTGATATGCCCTAATAGGCTGCTCGTATGAACTAGTTTGATTACTGGAACCTTTGAAGCTCTAATGACCTGTCACCAGGTGGTTAGATCTGCTACTAGGTATGTGAGCTCAGGAGTCCGCCTACTCCTCCTATATGGATTCAGCTCAGGTGCCCAGATAGATAGCCACCAAGTGTGTAGCGTAATTTCTCACTTACAGTCCTAGACAGGCATGGGTGATTGGTGTAAGCACAGGCATCTGGCTGCAGCAGGGGGACACACTCTGAGCAAGGCAGGGGGCTGACGGCTACCCCCGACTGTCCAGGAAGAAGGTATGTCCCTGTTCCCTAGAGTGCGGAGGTGGGTAGGTTTTATAGCCAGACTGTGAGCACCTAATGCTGTTGGCTGTAAGAACTGGGGGGCACCTCTTATTCATGGGCCCCTATCGCAGGTAGCTAGGTGGCGTGAGGGGAGCCATGAGTCCTCAGGCCCCTGATGCGGGTAGGTGAAGACCCTGCTTAATGGGCAGAGCAGCGTCAAATGTCAAGAACCTGCCATTTCACAGCTGAACAGTTGAAGTTAAACTTCCAGTATATACCCTGTTGTACTGTGGTAATGAGAGCCTACGCTGTCGAAATGGGCCCACACAAGTCTATGCAGGGGGAAAGGCAATCAAAGTCCGTGGATCCCTTATGCCTGTGCCTAGGCAAAGGAGCTGTGCCTACCTTGGGTACCTGGCTTAGGGGATCCGGCAGTTTATTTTTTCCCGTTTGTTAATTTGTTCACTCTCCAAGGCAGGAAGAATGGCTCCGGGCATGAGACAGATCCTATTTCTGGCCCAGGGGACTCAGCAATTGCTGCAGCCGGTCCAGGACCCAATGCAGAGCAGGAAGCGGGGAGGTAAATAGAGAGAGGTTTTTCCCTAAGGGGGGTGTTTTTGATCTGCACAGTAGGCCGTACTCAAGTACTTATCTTTCACCTATCCATGGCTGCTTCTCACTGGTTCTTGGTGGCCGTGTAGACTCTGGTGCTGGGTCTCTCCTAGTGCAGAAAACGCGCCTCTCGAGCTCGGCTGCTTGCCTACCTCACGGCTCACCCCCGAGCTGAAGAGGCCTGAAGGGCTTAGGCTCTTGCCGGTTCAAGTCTGGCAACTTCTTGCTGCTTTTGAACTGTCTCCCACTCCCCCGCCACTCAGTCTGGTTCCTCAACTCTGCCTTTGATGTTCAGGTCTCTCAGATTGCCATACATAATCAATTCACTTGTTTTTTCTGGTCTTTGTTGTAAGAGGGTCCACCGGATGCGTCTGACTGCTCTGCCATCTTGGCCCTACCTTTGCACCATAGGGTTTTCAATGGTTGATTCTTTGGGAGTAGATTGCTAGGCTTTCTTCCAAGGTACCTCTGAGTGGATTCGAACTTTCAAACTTTCGGTTAGCAGCTGAGTGTTTTAACTGTTTGCACCACTCAGGGACTCCACTGCTATTCAAGACAGCATTATCTCATAATGAGATTTCTCATTAATAATAAAGCTCACAGCCACACAGAGTTAAACTGGTCTCTCTCTCTGTGTCTCAGTTACTGAGGTATTAAATGCAAGGAAGTGATTTACCCAAAGTGAGAAGCAGCACCCTCACAGAAGATGAACTAGAAGTGCAGCCCAGAAGTCTTCGCATAAAGGAAAAAAGTAGTAATATTATAGATTTAAAGAAACAAATTTGTAGCATTTCTTCTTTAAACTATTTGCTTTTAGAAGTGAATTCCTTATCTTAGCAAATGCAGAACCATTATATTCATTCCACCGCCTAAGAGCCAACTAAATTTTAAAAAGACAAAAATCTGAGGGTTGCCCCTTTGAGATGTATACTGTGCCACACAACCAGTCAATCACAGGAAAAAGGCTAAAAAGGGATGTGCCACTGTCAAATGAGAATCAGGAAGAGAAGTTTTAAACTGCCATCAGGATTGTCAAACCAGAAAGTTGCCTTTTTTTTTAAATAGGGGGAAGGAAGTAAAAAGATGATGTCAGGAAGTCTTTAAAGTCTTTCATACTATATTCTGTTATTTCCACAGTCCACTCCTTCTTGTGCTTGTTCCTCAAGTTAATTAAAAAATAAGCAAGGAAGTTATGGTGGTTAGAGCAATGTGTTAGGATGCCAAGACTTCTGGGCTGCACTCTTAATTCATCCTCTGTGAGGATGCTCCCCCACTCTGGATAAATCACTTCCTTGCATTGTAATTCTACCTCAGTAACTGAAACACAGAGAGACCAATTTAACAGTGCGCAGCTGTGAGCACTATAAATCATTAATGCTTTGCCAGTGTCTCTGTGCAACTGAGCTATTGAGATATTAGCTACCTCATGATCACTTGGAAAGACCAATCACCCATCCCCTACCCATGGATCCTTGACTGGCTTCCTCCATACCCACTGCAGTTGGGAAAAGGTTTGCTTTTTTCTCCTGTATTTAACTCATCCAAACACCCTTAAAACAACAGAAACAGGTGAAAAGGAACAGGAAAGAGGATATAGTAAGGATAGCAGTGTAGTGGCAATCTCAGCTGTACAGAGAACCCTGTCAGTCAGCAACGCTCCAGAGAACATCTGTGCTTCCCTGGTATGCAAACCCAAACCAACCAAACCCACTGCTGTTCAGTCTATTCTGACTCATGGAAGCCCCATGTGTTGCAGAGTAGAACTGCTCCATAGGGTTTTCTTGGCTGTAATGTTTATGGAAGCAGATGGCCAGGCCTTTCTTCTGCCCTGGGACGCAAGCCTCAGAAACAAGCTGAGGGTCAACCTACTGTGGTGCTGTAGCACCCTCTGGAGGTGGTGCAGTGGGTGGAGGAGGTTCTGTCAGCATAAAGGAGGGAGGAAGAAGAAAAGGTCATTTAAGGCACACTAGGAAGTCTCTGGAAACCCTGGTGGCGTAGTGGTTAAGACCTACACCTGCTAACCAAAAGACTGGCAGTTCGAATCACACCCTTTACTAGTCAAGTTGTCAACACAAGGCTAAGAAAGAAACAAAAGGTAGCACACTCCCAACACAATCTAAACCCTACCAAACTGAAAAAAGTCTGGAGACAAAGAAAGCTGCTTATTCAGCAGGTCAACTGATGGACTGAAGGAACTCCTACAGAGAGTGAGGGATGGCTCAGGCACCCCTAAAATTAGGCTCCCATTGGGTACGGTTCATGGACTCATCTGATCTTGTGAGCACTTTGGGGCTGATCATCTGTTCTGTGCTGGCCTTGTCTGTCCACATAGGAAACCCTGGTGGCGCAGTGGTTAAGAGTTTGGCTGCTAACCAAAATCGGCAGTTCAAATACACCAGCCGATCCTTGGACACCCTATGGGGCAGTTCTACTCTGTCCTATAGGGTCGCTATGAGTTGGAATCGACTCAATGGCAATGGGTTTGCCCATCCACACCACAGCTATGGCAGCTCCTAAATGCTATAACCTGCCCTCTGGTCAGGCTTCAAATACCTCCTGGGCCTTGATTTAAAATTAAATGTTTGAGCTATTAGAACAAGAGATATGTATTTGCCAGAGGTCTTTTCAGTGCCTCTTTGCCCTTAGGGGGAAAATTATTATTAGGTTAATGCACGTGATTAAAATTCAAAATGATTCAAAATTCAAAACGTGGCCCAGTGAAGTTATCTCCTACCTGTCCCCCAGAGGTATCCAATTCTTTTTCTCAGAAGCAACCCACTGTTCCCAGTTTCTTGTATATACTTCAGTGATATTCTCTGCATATACAATCATTGACAGTTCACAGGCTAGCCTTCCCCCCACAACCAACAGTTGATTTCCTAGCATTCTAGGTAGAACCTAATTCCTACATGATCTATAGGCATTTGTGACACATTTCCATATATTTAGTTCTTATCTGAGTCTGGAAATCAAGCCCTGCAAATAAGAGTAAAAAAAATACCATGGCTATAACAGAGGCTAGGCCCAACACAAAAAAAAAGGTGACTGGCTCCAAAATGATCACAGAATTAGGTGGGAGACTATTAGAATGGGATGAAATCATCTGAGTGAAATTCCAAGTTAACTCAAGAATTGAGGCTGTCCCTCTTCCTCCTCCTTCTTCCCACCCCCATCAGAGTCACTATTATTTGATAGTTGTCAATGAACAAACACTGATCAACCACCTTCTCTGTGCCAGGCACTGTTCTAGGAATTGGATACAGCAGAGAGCAAGACAATCAATCAACCTCTGTTCTTAAGGAGCTTAACACCAGTGGTGCAGGCAAAAAACATGCCAACCAGTGAGACGCCAAGTCCTGTGCCAGGATGTTAGAAGAGGTAACTGGTCAAGAGTGATGGGTGTGGGGGTGCTGCAGCTAGAGTGGTGAGGGAGGCCTCTTTGAGGAGGAATCAATTGAGCTGAGAACTCAGTGATGAGAAGTAACAAAGTGAAAATGTGGCAACTGGAAAAAGCAGGTGATCCTGAGCTTAGTGTGGTGAAAGCAAAGGAGAGGTTGGCTTGAGCAGCTGTGTGAGGAGGTTTCTTCCTGCAAGAGCTATTTCATGCATATACAAACACTGTATATTTATGTATCTCTCTCCCACTTTTAAGGGAATTGTATGCTTACTACACTATTCTGTACCTTGCTTGCTTTTTTCACTTAGTTATGTATTTCAGAGCGAGCCCTACTGGTGCAGTGGTTAAAGCACTCAGCTGCTAACTGAAAGGTTGATGGTTTGAACCCACCAACCATTTCATGGGAGAAAGATGTGGCGTCTGCTTCCCTGAAGATTTATAGCCTTGGAAACTCTACGAGACAGTTCTACTCTGTCCTATAAGAATATCTGAATTGACTCGATGGCAATGGGTTTGGTTTTGGTTTTTGGTATGTATTTCTAAGCTCACTTCCTATCAGTACATAAAGCTCACCCTCATTCTTTTTGAAGCTGTATGCTCTCTGTGGTGTAAAAACCCAAAAACCCACCACTGCTGTCGAGTCAATTCCAACTCAAAGTGACCCTACAGGACAGAGGAGAACTGCCCCACAGGGTTTCCACAGAGCAGCTAGCAGATTCGAATTGCCAACCTTTTGGTTGGCAGCCTAGCTCTTAACCACTATGCCGCCAAGACTTCTTTCTGTGGTATGGAGGACATAAATTATCAAGCAGTCCCCTAGTGATAGACATTTGGTAGTTTGCAATCTTCTGTCATTACAAGCAATACAGGGAGCCAAATCTTGTCAAAGCAATGTTATCAAACTTTGGGATTTCTGCAAATCTGGTAAAAAATGGCATCTATTGTAATTTAAATGTTCCTTTTTATAAGCAAAAGCTGGCATCTTTTTTAATGTGTAAGAGTCATTTGTATTTCCTTTCTTGCTCTTGTTGATCTTCTATTTCCTTTCTGTTCCTCTGACCTTTAAAAAACTGGGCGGTTGGTGATGGGAAAGGCAATACCCGATATGGGTAAAGTCTGCACAACTTGTTCAAAGTAAATGAAGACACTTAAGAAATACATAAGAATGAAGGACAATTTCGGTAAAAGCTGTAACAGACAATCTTGCAACAACATTATTAACCAATAAAATATACGTGTGGTTACACAGGTAGACATGTATGCATATACATTCATATATATAATAGAGTACATAGGGGCAGGCACAGTTAAGGAAACTTCCTAGACGTACTCAAATATCTTGTGGGACTGAGTTACTGGGTTTGAAGGATCAGGACCATAGTCTCGGGGGCCATCTAGGTCAACTGGCATAACATAGCTCATAAAGATAATGTTCTACATCCTAAGCTGGTGAGTAGTGTCTGGGATCTTAAAGCTTGAGAAAGGCCACCTAAAATAGAACTATGGGTCTCTTGCTATCTGGAGCAAAGGAGAGTGAAGGAAACCAAAAACTGAAGATAAAAATTAGTCCACAGGACTAACGGCCCAGGAGAACCACAGCCTCTTCTAGCCTGAGACCAGAAGAACTAGATGGTACCTGGCTACCACTACTGACTGTTCTAACCAGGGACACAAAAGAAGGTCCTGGTCAGAATGGGAGAAAAATGTAGAACAAAACTCAAATTCCTAGAAAGGCCAAACTACTGGACTGACAGATATTAGAGAAACCACCGAGACTATCGGGCTAAGATACCCCTTGAACTTGGAACTGAAGCCACTCCTGGTGATCACTTTTCATCAGAGTAAGAGATTGCTTTATAAAATAAAACAGTGTCACCTTACTATGCTCCCTTAATCAACCATATGAGACCAAATGGCCAACATTTACCCTAAAACAAAGATGAGAAGCTAAGGAGAGGCAGGGAAGCTAGATTAATGGAAACAGAACAAAAAGAATGGAAATAATGAGAATGCTGACACGTTGTGAAAAATAGCCAATGTCATGAACAAGTTTGTCTTAGTCATCTAGTGCTGCTGTAACAGAAATACCACAAGTGGATGGCTTTAACAAAGAGAAATTTATTTCTTCACAGTAAAGTAGGCTAAAAGTCCAAATTCAGGATGTCAGCTCCAGGGAAAGGCTTTCTCTGTCGGCCTTCTCATCAGTGTTCCCCCGGACTAGGAGCTTCTCCGCGCAGGAACCCCGGGTCCAAAGGACACACTCTGCTCCTGGCACTGCTTTCTTGGTGGTATGAGGTCCCCCTGTCTCTCTGCTCACTTCTCTTATATCTCAAGAGATTGCCTCAGGACACAAACCAATCTTGTAGATTGAGTCCTGCCTTACAAACACAATTGCCACCCATCCTGCATCATTAACATCATAGAGGCAGGATTTACAACATATAGGAAAATCACACAGTACCAGGAATCATGGCCCAGCCAAACTGATACACACATTTTTGGGGGGACGCAATTCAATCCATGACAAACCTGTATAAAAACTGTTAAACAGGAACCTAACTTGCTATGGTAACTTTCACCTAAAACACACACACACACACACACAACTGGGCAGTTGATGTCTTATTGATTGGTAGGGGCTCTTAGTAGAGAAATTCGCATATTTTTGGATTTGAGTTGCAAATAGTTTTTCCCTAGTTTATTATTTATGTTCGTTCATAGTGGTCTTTGCCATGCAGTTTTTTATTTTCATGAATGCATCAAGTGCTCTCTTATTAAGGCTTAGAAGGATTTTGTTTCTTAGTTAAAATGGACTTCCCCACTAAGAGCAGCAGGCTGTTGATTGTACTAGAGGAGACAGGTGTCATAACAGGAGCAAGGCAGGGTATGTGGGTATGGGTGCTGGAAGGGTAGTGAAGTCATTGTTTCCAAACTTTCTCTCCTCTTCTTAGTCAAACAGTGTTCTACTTTGAAGCATAGACCATCCGACTTTATGGTCCTTTGTCCTTCCTATTGTTACTGTCAAAAGAAACTGGGTCAATAATAAAATTAATCTATTAGATGAGGTTTATTCGGGCACAAGATTCATGAATTGGGTAGCACCAAACCACATGTAGAAAGGTATTCCACCAAGTATCAGCAATGACTGGCTTATACTGACAAAATCTGAAGCAAAAGCAGCTTATTTGTGATTGGCCTATACAATTTATTACTGAAATCACGTCAGGATTTCGTTGGTTAACAAGGGTGGAAGGGCTGTCAGGATCTCACTGGTCAATGAGGGTGGAAGGGCTGTCAGGATCTCATTGGTCAATGAGGGCTGTTGGGATTTCATTGGTCAATGAGGGTAGACTGATTTATAGGAAAGCTAAGCTTCAGTTTAGGTAAAGACAAGTCTTACAGGCATTGTCTACTGGACCGCTAATGCCATTCTGTCAACCACATGACTCCGTTTTTATTTCATTTAACACTACTATCTACTAACCTCTCCAGTCACTCCCTCTTCATTGACAATGACTTCAGTGCTTGAGAAGTGCTTCTCCTTGTCTTCCCTCTCTCTTTTAGGTTATAATTCTGCATGACTACAATATCCACAGGTGATCTAAACTTGGCTTTTCAATTTTTCAGCCTTCTCAGAGCCAATTACCTTTTTCTTTAGCCCAAATCAGCCACCTATTCACATGGACATTGTCTCATAACCAACACGTCACACCCCAACTTTTATTTCTTCCATTCGCTTATCATTTGCTCTTACTCTACTGGATCAGATATTTTAGTACTTCCACTAACCTCAATGGCAAATCCAGGAAGAGGGAATTTGGAAACAGTGAGGGGGTACAAGGAAATCTTTATTTCACCTCCAGGTCTTGGGGAATGTGAGGTGTGGGAGAAAACCCAGCCTTTGCTTAAGATTGCCGTGGGAGAAGCAATGTTTTCAGGGGCCCACTGAGCTCAGCTACAGTGAAGACATAAAGGTAAAGGGATCATGCATCAAGGAGTTTGAACTGAAGGGAGATCATGGAGTTCCAAAGTGCACATGGGTATGGGTAGATGGGGGTGGGGAGTAGGAGAGGAGTCCATTCAGGGAATGTTCAGAGCAGAGCATCTTAAATCTGAGCATAATCTGGGAGGCCTGGACCTCTGCTGATGACCTCGATGGGTGTCAGTACACACTGTGATGGGGACTGCCTTTGCCTGTGACTCAAGATGCCCCTGCTGTCAAGAACATTGAACTGCTTAAGTTCCAATTTTTACTGTTGTTTTCTTCCTCATCCATGCTTCCTGTGTTACCTTTTTTTATTTTTCTGGCCAATAACCCTACAGTACAGGGAGTCCCCAACTTACGATGTATTCAAGTTACAACGAGCCACACTTATGACCATCCATTTTTTTGTACATCTTATCGTTAGTAATACGTACTACATATAATGTTGCAGCATATAATTTGCTGATGTTATCATTCTCAGATGTAATGTCTCCCAACTCCAAACACAAATAAAGATCAGATTTACAAAGATACTGATAATAAAAAGCAATAGTAACGAAAACGTGGGGAAAAAAAAAGGTATTCAATGAACTCAACATCAGAACCAACTTATGATGGAATATACAGTCATCAGAACTTAAGTCGAGGACTACCTGTAATTCTATAAAATAGAGATCATATGAGTGAGAAACTGGATTCTTACATACTTGAAAAATGTCTTTATTTGCTCTTAATATCTGAAGGACAGCTTCCTTGGGTATGAATTTTTAGGCTCTAAATTATCTTCCCTCAGAACTATGAATATATTGCTTCATCGTCTTTTGCATCTAGTTGCTATAAGGACTCTGATGCCAACCTGATTCTGGACTGTTTTCTTTCTTTGCAAGCTTTTAGGTTTTCTTTATCTACATCAACCCTGGGCTCCCTTCAAATCATGAACACCACCAACAATCAATCACTAAAAGAAAAAATAACTTGGGAGAAGAAAAATAAATTCTGACTACTCAAAGATAACATGATTTAAAGGAGACTCTGTTTTTTCTCTAGTGAGCTAGAGAAGATCTGCCTCCTTAGTAAGATGCTTGGTTAACAATGTTTACTTACAAGAAGTAAAAATTTCTTTTCTCTTTTTTCCTACATTGAAATGTCTACATAAAATCCAAACCACTTATGTTGCTCTAATATAACCCATTTCATGTCAGAGTAGTGGGTGGGGAGAATGTCATTCAATAAAATGTCATTGCCTTGAGGAACCTAGCAAATTTTAAGACCAGTTTTATCAAGGTTCTGCAATCAGAGAATTTTTCTTTTTTGTACTTTAGATGAAGTTTACAGAACTAGCTTCTCATTGAACAATTAGTACACACATTGTTTTGTGACATTGGTTGCCAACCCCACGACATGTCAACATTCTCGCCTTCTTGACCTTCGGTTCCCTATTACCAACTTTCCTGTCCCCTCCTGCCTGCTCGTCCTTACCCCTGGGCTGGTGTGCCCCTTTAGTCTTGTTTTGTTTTATGGGCCTGTCTAATCTTTGGCTGAAGGGTGAACCTCAGGAGTGACTTCATTACTGAGCTAAGGGTATCCAGGGGACATACTCTCGGGGTTTCTACAGAGGAGAATTTTTTTTTTTTTTAAATGAAATTACTTCCTGCAAGTGAAGTTAATGTTCAAATAAAAAATTAAGAAATAGAAGCTCCTTGGTCTACACTCCACTTCTAGGACGACAGGGTCTTCTCCCATTTCCTTGTTTCTCATTTGCTAAGAGTTAACTCATAAATTAAGGAATGTTGTTTCAGCTCCACAGAAAGCTTTTAAGGATAGAGTCAACACAAGGACCAGATTCTTCATTAACTCATTAATGAGACAGGTCACTGTGGCCTCAGGGTTCATTTATCAGCAGGAAAACCTTGGTTATTTCCTGCACATCTCAACAGTCAGAGTGGAGAAGTAGACGCCATTGTGAGTCTGTTTCCTGACTTGGAAGGAAAGAAAATATTTTCATGATGACTATTCTTTTCTCGGGCTAGTGTTAGATTTGGCCCAAAGGCACAATGGACAAGCTTGGGGCTTCGACTCCCAGTGCACTTTCTAATGCTTTTTCGTTCCCCATTTAATTATGTTCTAATGATGCTACGTGTACTTCATTGGGTTTTACTAACAAAGCACCAGGTTGCAGATGAAATTTTATGTAAATGTTAATAGCTGTAAATTAGGCAAGTTCAGCAGTAATTGCCTGCCTGTCCACCTGCCCCACAAACCAGTAGCTACAATTCTCCTTAAAGGCTGCTGTTCTTGACTGCGACCTACTGTTCATAGTCCAAAGTGGAATTCAAAGCTATTAATAATACTATGGAAACCCAACTGGTTTTGCTATAATTATAATGTTCAGAAAGGCTTTCTTTTGTGATGTTGAGGCTGGCATCTACATGGGGGAAACTATGAAAGACTGAGCAATCATCGAGCTGTCAAGAGAAGACTGGTAGTTCCTTTCCAAAATAAGTGATTGGCTGGATTAGCAAAGAGCTTAAAGCAAAATTCCAAGGTAAAACCTCTCAGTGGGAAATTATAAGTAGAGTGTCTGTGTATTTGGTATTGCTTTGGTAATTACTCATTGGGAAGGCTCCTCTGGCCTTACTGCAAGTAGCAGAAAGTTTCAGAAGGGTATAGAAAAAACAGACCTGATTTCTCACCTTTCCCAGCCCTTCCCAGCAATGCTGACATGATTTCCCACAGCTCCAGAAAAAGAAAAGGCTGCCACAGCACTTCTGGATGAGGCAAAGCTGTTGTGTTCCCTTCCCACCTCTTGCTTTTCATGCTTGTCACCATTTCTGAGACCTCCTTTTTTGTGCTCAGTTTATTGCTTTTCTCAAGCAGCCAGGTCAGCAGGCAGAATGGTGCAAAGGGAAATAACTCTGGCTAGAGGGATCAAAGAACCTAGCTTCCAGGCTCTGCTCTGTTCCTTAGCCTGCTGAACTTCGATTTTCTGTACAAGAAGCGGTCTCTTTGGCTTTCCACTTCTAAAACTCTAGTGGCATTTTATTAATTCACAGTAATCGCATAGTATACACATCCCAAGTTAAACACTTCAAATACGCACACCTCATATACCTGAATGTATCAGGCCACACCAAGGAAGTTTCCCATCGACAGCACATTGCCAAAAAATCCACTGCCAGGACCAGCTGGTGGAGTCTGCTGTACACGGGCAAATCCGCTGCAAAAGACCTCTTTAAGTGTTAAAAAGCAAAGATGTTACCCTGAGAACTAATGTGTACCTGGCTCAAGCCATAGTATTGTCAATTGCCTCATATGCATGTGAAAGCTGGACAATGAATAAGGAAGACCAAGAATCGATGCATTTGAATTATGGTGTTGGGGAAGAATACTGAATATACCGTGGACAGCCAGAATAACAAACAATCTGTCTTGGAAGAAGTATAACCAGAATGTTCCTTAAAAACAAGGATAGTGAGACTCAGTCTCCCTTACTTTGGACATGTTTTATTAGGAGGGACCAATCTCTGGAGAAGAATATCATGCTTCGTAAAGTAAAGTCGGCAAAAAAAAAAGGGAGACCCTCAACAAGACAGACTGACACAGTGGCTATAACAATAGGCTTAAACACAGCAACGACTGTGAGGATGGTGCAGGACCGGGCAATGTTTCGTTCTGTTGTGCATGGGGTTGCTATGAGTTGGAACCAACTCTTGACGGCACCTAACGATAGCTATGCTAGGGGTTTTATAATCCTCTGCTGACAATAGAGTTTACTTTTTACCATAAGATGTATAGAACAGTGGTACTTTCTAATTATGACCGTGAGGAAAATTCTGAGATTTATTGTTTTTAAAAAATGCTACTCACTATAGTCACAAATCCTCGTTGGCACTTTTTTCACTGGTATCCTTCCCCATTCTCCAGGAAGAAAAAGTCAGTAGAACAGGAACTTAAGCGTACAAAACTGCTATGTTTCAGATTCAAACTACCTTTGGCAAAAGAAGATCGTTTTTTTTTTTCTTTACCAGATGACTCGTTAACAGAAAGCCTAGAGAAGTTTGTAACTTTCATAAATTGTGGGATATACAGTTGCCCACCATTTCCACCTCTCAGGTTCTTTGGGACCCTACTTTTACCGCTAAAAGTTTTGCTGCCCTCCAGTGGGGACTTGTTAACAATGAAAAGTGAAAAAACATTCGTTGAAGCAAAATAGCTGGGGTGTAAGGCTTAAAAGTGAGGTAGTGCATCCAGGAAATATGACTGGGCAAAAAATGTTGTCTCTTTTGGCTTTTGTACCCCTAGATAAACCTTGTAAGCATATTTATGGTTTCCTGTGTGATAGTTAGAGACCCCTGGAGGGTTTTGGTTTTGTGTGTGTGTATGTCATATCTGGAAAACCAGAGGTTCCCCATGTAACCTAACAGAAGGCGCCCAACAATACATCCAGCAACAAAGGACCAGTGGGAAAGCCAAGTGCCCGCCAATCATGGTGTCTGAGTACCCCAAAAGTTCTATGGTAAGCATGTATTCCCACACAATATTTCTCAAAATCCGTATTATCAAACAAAAATTTAAACACACTCCATGACTCAGCATGCTTCCATTAATAAAAACACATGGCATCAAAAAAATTCAAAGCAGAAAATAATAGAGTCTTGAAAGGGTTTAATAGGAACAAGAGGTGCTTAACAGGAACAAGAGGGGCTGGTAGTAAGAAGGTCACTGCTGGCTCATCACTTTCCATTCCTAGTGGTAGCCAAAGCCAAATCCAGTTACAGTTCTGACTCCTCCTGTCTATCTGCACCTCTCCCTCCACACATACAAAAGTAGAGCATCCTTTCTCCGGCTCTTACTAGGGAGAAGAGGTTAGGTGGCTGGCCTTCATCTTGCCTTTGGGAGAAATCTTAAGTCACTGGTTCTTGACTTTGGTGATTTTGCCCCCAGGGGACATTTGCCAATGTCTGCTGACATTTTTGGTTATCACAACTGGGGTGGAGGGGGAAGGTACTACTGGCATCTAATGGGTAGAAGCCAGGGATGCTGCTAAACATCCTGTAATACACAACAGTTCCCCACAAGAAAGAATTATCCAGCCCAAAATGCCAGAGATGCAGAGGTTGAGAAAAACTGCCCTAGGGGAAATGGCACTCCATCTATCCAATGGAAGTAACTTTACAGATATGTTGCAAGGATGAGGGCAGTCTCCTTGATAAAGCACTTTGAGCAGCTTGGAAGAAAACTAGGTTCAAGGTCAAGACCATCAGTGAACACTCCCCACGAGTACCAACTTCTGGTTGTTTGTGAGGAAGACAGACTGGCTTGGTCCTTAAGGAAAATGGAAGAAAGTCCCTGGGCTAAATTTAAATTTAAAGACTCTGTTGCATGACACAACACTTCTGAATACCATTCAGCAAAAACCTCTCCACATTTCAGCTGGTTAGATAACAAGATGCTGGTGGCACTACATAGCCTACTTTCTCTGTATGCACCTGCTCTTTTCTCTTGCTTAACGGCCATTCCTTTGTTGAGGATTCCACTTCTGAGCAGCTCTCAAGTGCTATGTGAACAGCCTGGCCATGATTCCCTCACACTAATACACTGACTACAGTTTTCTCCAGCAGAAAAGACAATGTTTTTCACACCATGTAGACAATGAATAAATGCTAACGGAACTAACTGAAGTTTTTAGAGAAAATATATGTGTATGACAAACCAGCTGGGGGCAAATCCCATAGTCTTTAGTTATCCCAGTTATCTTCTATTAAGTCAGACATCAAAGAGATTTACCAAAAAAAAAAAAAAAAAAAAAAAACTTCTAATTTTTAAAACTATAGTTACTTATTTACATTATTATGCTAATATGTAATAGGTTTAGAATTCTTTGAAAATAGTATTTATTTTCCTCAGTTTTAATTTCTAATGCTATAAACAGAACAAAAAGTTTGAGAATTGCCGACTTAGAAATGTGCACACACACAAAAAAAGCCAAGTTCTTATTAACGGAATAATTCACACCGTTGGTTCCAAAACCACAAAGCTCTGCAGAGGCTGAAATGCTGTGAAGCTGATCAAGTGTTAAATTTTTAGTCACATCCTGCACTGATTTTTTTTTTCCTCCAAAGACTCTTAAACAACAAAAATATAAGACAAAACCCCCACCAAAAGATCATGCCTTAGATTTGCCAAATCATTAAACCAATCTTTTCCGAGGCTCCATGCAGTAATGACCTGGTGTCCATAAGCCATCCCTAATTGTCACCACCTCCACTAGCACTTACCTCAAATGCTTACCTTCCATCAGATGCTCCTATTTTTTCTCCAAGGATAAGGCCTAACCAAACTCTGAGACATTTTCAGGAATATTAAAAATAATTAGTTTTGAATTCAGAATATTTTGAATTCAGGATAACAACTTCTGACCCAACAGGGATGCCTTTCGCTATGTGACCAAAGTCACTCTCTCGAGTGCTAGTGTTTCACAAGCAACATCTAAGGTTTTCAAAGTTTTGTTTATTGTGCTAGCAAACCTCATGTTCGCATTGCTAGTGGCTACTTTCCAAAGAAAATGGGAAATGATCTGCTGAGAGATGACTAGTTTTCTACTTGGTTGAATCATATATACTTTACATCTTTTAAACTACTGTTCTCCCAATAGAGCTTAGGATACTTGTGACTTGCCCACACATACCTCTTACCACATCAAATAAAAGATGGCTTCTGCAAAAAGGCTGTTTCAGAAAGCAAAAACAAGGTCCTTATACTACAAGACAGTTTTATTTCACACACTTGTGGGTTCTGGTGTGGAAAGCAAGGAAGAGCTGGAGGCCTTTCTAAAGAAAGTAAGGCATCTGATTAGTCTCAACCCCTGACTAAGTACTGAGTCAGGTAGCTGGGTGGTGAATAAAGTTCCCTGGAGCCAAAGTTGTAGGATAAATTCTAAATCCTGCCATTAGACAAATAAAAGAGGTCCTAGGGGAAAACAGTGCTGAAAAATTTCTATAGTACTGGCAGCCAAAGAAAACATAAATTTTTTTCTTTTTAAAATTAATTTACACATGTAGAATCATATCTACCTATTAACTATATCAGTAACATGAACATATCATGTTGTGTATATAGGGGCCCATGTAACCCTTATCAGTCACCAAGGCCTCGAAGCTACTGGATCATCTGTCCATTAAGATTTGAATAAAATTAGCTCAACCTACCATTCACATATGGGGGAAAACATGCATCCCACCCACTATGTCTGGATATTCTTAGGGTCTTTCATTTATTAGTCACTTCCAGCTTCAATTTTTTGGCTCTGTCGAATTCATAATCTCTACTACGGACTCATCTTCAGCACACACTGTCTACACACACACTGTTCTGTATCTTGGAGCCCCATCATGGACACCAGCTCGATTCTACTACAGTGCAAAGCTGCAAATCATATCAAACTTACTGATGGTTTCAGAAATGGGGGTAGGGCATGTGCAGAGAGGAGAAATCTGAACCCAGCACAGTAAATGACTGAAAGTGGAATAGAGAATTAGCCATCTCACTTCTTGGGAGCCCCTGGGAATTTCTCACTGGCTATCTCTTCCCCGCAGGGTCCTAGAACAACCAAGAACTCTCTGAAACTGTGTGTCAAACTTACAGACACAATTTTTCTAGGAGGTAGGGTCATCAATTTCCATCAGATTTTCACAGGCCTCAAGATTCAAGAAAAGTTAAGACCTACTATGTTTAGGTAAACATCAAAGTATACTCTAAGAGCAGTACAAATTTTACCGAGGGAGAACTCAGGTCAGAAACGACTTCTTATAATCTTTTGAAATCCCGTATTTGTGGGACTTTCCCTGGCCGGTCCACAGTACGTCAGGTGCTTGTATCTCCAGCTTTCATAAACGCCATGTTCACACCTCTGTCACTGCACTGTAATATTGCCTGCAATTACCGTCTCCCCACCAGATAATCCAATTAGTAACGGGGAAATTAAAACTATAGGGCATATCTCTTCACACCCACAAGCCTGGCAACCCTGGAGCCTGCCAATATAAAGGACTGGAGCAATGGGAACTCACCTGCTGCCAGACTTAGTCCAACCGCTTTGAAAAACAAATCGACAGAATCTTCTTAGATTCATGTTGAAACATATTCTAAACTCAGCATATCTATTCTTAGTTTTTCAAACTGCTGGTTGTAACCCAATAGGTTACAAATCAATTTAGTGGGTCACAACCAGTATTTTACTTTAATGAACAGAACGGAGTAGATTGACTGTTGCAGTTTAACCTTACTATGTTTAACTATTATATTTTATCTTATTATACATAAATATGGTATAACTTTTGTTTCAAGCACGTATACAAGTGTGCACATACCTACTTTGGTTATAATGGAAATGTATTTCTTGCAATGAGGTCATTGTTAAAAATGTTTGACAAAATAAAGACCTGGAGAAATCCCTACATGTGCATAAGGAAACAAGTACAAGAATGTTTATAGTTTTTTTCCAACAGCAAATAACTGGAACCAATATAGGAAAGTGCAAAAGTTATGGCAGTCAAACAATGGAATCTAATAAAGCAATAAATATGAATTAATGAAAGCTACTGCATCAACACGGATCTCAAAATAATGTTTAGGGGAAAAAAAATCAGAGAAAAATACATACTGTAAGATATTACTTATATCAAGTTCAAAACTAAATACTGTTAGGAACCCTCATATAAACGGTAGAACTATAAAGAAAAGAAAGAATGATAAACATAAAATTAGGAGGTGACTACTTACCTCTTTGGGGTTGGAAAAGGATACAATCCTGAAGGACATTCAAGAAATTTCTGGAGTTTAGTAATGTTTTCTTTCTTTGGGTGGGTATTGAGTGTATGAGTGTTTATTTCTTATGTATAGGCTATAGATATTTTTATGCAGGAAATACCTCATAATGGGGCGGGGGGGGGGGAAGCTCTGTCATTAAAATCAATTTAACAGCAACAGCAGCAGGACTTCTGCTGTCACACCATTCACGGACTCCCTTGAATGCAAATTTTAGTCTCTAAATTTACTCTCCACTAAAAGGAAGCAGCACTCATTGGATGGGAGATGACTTCCTGTCTTGGAGCAAGAAAACAATCAAGGCTGTTCTGGCACTCTGTAGCACTGCCAGAAAGCAAGAATACTCTCAAGGTTGTGAGGATTAGTGCTAAAAGGACAAAGGAGTCAGGTTAAAAACAATTAGCCAGACTACAGTAAGTTGAGCATTAAAAAGAAAATAACCATGGTTAATTGAAACAAACGAAGTTTGCAAAAATAATTTAGCATCACAAACACAAATGGCCACAGGGTCTAAAATGGGTTTATGTGCATGGAAAGGAATAGTAGTCTTTCCTCCAACTCAATAAGCCTCAATGGGAATATAACATAAAAACAAAAATGAAGCAAAGATGACAAAAACCTCTCTGTGGCTGATTAAAATCCCCACCCCCCGCTAGTTTTCTATTAATATAGAAAATCAAGATAACTAGAAATTAGCTACCAGCTTATTCACAAATCATATGGGAATAAGTTTTATAATAACTGTCTAATATAGTTTATCTGCTAAGACGTTTAAATGTTTAAAAGAATAAGTCACATTTTTAATAGATAGGAACCTTAAGAAGCAAAAAGTCATTAAAATGACAGGAACGGAGGGGGAAAAAAAAGACCAAAATGGATGTCAGAAGAGACTCTGAAACTTGCTCTTGAAGGACAAGTAGCTAAAATGAAAGGAAGAAATGATAAAGTAAAAGAGCTGAAAAGATTTCAAACGGCGGCTCAAGAAGACAAACTGAAGTACTATATGAAATGTACAAAGACCTGGAGTTAGAAAACTAAAAAAGAAGAACACGCTCAGCATTTTTCAAGCTGAAAGAGCTGAAGAAAAAATTCAAGCCTTGAGTTGCAATACTGAAGGATTCTACGGGCAAAATACTGAACGACACAGGAAGCATCAAAAGAAGATGGAAGGAATACAAAGTCACTGTACCAAAAAGAACTGGTCAACGTTCAATCATTTCAGGAGGTAGCACATAATCAAGAACTGATGGTACTGAAGGAAGAAGTCCAAGCTGTACTTGAAGGCAGTGGTGAAAAACAAAGCTCCGGGAATTGACTGAATACCAACTGAGATGTTTTAACAAATGGATGCAGCTCTGGAAGCACTCACTCGTCTATGCCAAGAAATTTAGAAGACAGCTACCTGGCCAACCGACTGAAGAGATCCACATTCATGCCCATTCCAAAGAAAGATGATTTAATGGAATATAGAAATTATCAAACAATATCATTAATACCACATGCAAGTAAAATTATGAAGATAATTCAAAAACAGCTTAAGTATATTTGTTCTGTAAACCTTCACCTAAAGTACAATTAAAAAAAAAACAAAAAGAAAAACAGCTGAAGTAGTACATCAACAAGAACTACAGGAAATTCAAGCCAGATTCAAAAGTGGACATGGAACAAGGGATTATCACTGCTGATGTCAGATGGATCTTGGCTGAAGGCAGAGAATACCAGACAGATGTTTACCTGTGTTTCACTGACTACGAAAAGGCATTCAACTGTATGGATCATTAACAAATTATGGATAACACTGCGAAGAATGGGAATTCCAAAACACTGTGCTCATTTGGAACCTGTACATAAACCAAGAGGAAGTTGCTAAACAGAACAAGGGGGTACTGCATTGTTTAAAATCAGGAAAGATGTGTGTCAGGGTTGTATTCTTATTCAATCTGTATGCTGAGCAAATAGTCTGAGAAGCTGGACTATATAAAGAACACAGCATCAAGACTGGAGGAAGATTCATTCACAACCTGTGATATGCAGATGACACAACCTTGCTTGCTGAAAGTGAAGAGGTCTTGAAGCACTTACTGATGAAGATGAAAGACCACAGCCTTCAGTATGGATTACACCTCAACATAAAGAAAACAAAAATCTTCATAACTAGACCAATAAGCAACATCATGATAAATGGAGAAAAGACTAAAGTTGTCAAGGATTTTATTTTACTTGGATCCACAATCAATGCCATGGAAGCAGCAATCAAGAAATCAGACAACATATTCCACTGGGCAAATGTGCTGCAAAAGACCTCTTTTTAAAGTATTAAAAAGCAAAAATTTCACCTTGAGGACTAAGGTATGCCTGACCCAAGCCATGGTATTTTCAATTGCCTCAGATGCATGTGAAAGTGGACAATGAATAAGAAAGACCAAAGAAGAATTGATGCATTTGAATTACGGTGTTGGTGAATACTGAATATACCATGGACTGCCAGAAGAAATAACAAACCTGTCTTGGAATAAGTACAGCCACAATGCTCCTTACAAGGGAGGATGATGAGACTTCATCTCACTTACTTTGGACATGTTATCAAGAAGGAGAAGGCCATCATGCTTGGTAAAGTAGAGGGTCAGTAAAAGAAAGGAAGACCCTCCACAAGACAGAATGACACAATGGCTACAACAGTGGGCTCAAACGTAGCAATGATTGTGAGGTACGGTGCAGGACCCTGAAGTGTTTCATTCTGTTGTACATATGGTCACTATGAGTCGGATCTGACTTGATGGCACCTAACAATCCCCACCACCACCACCACCACGGGGCAGTGAGTTTATGTTAATGGGGGAGGAAGAAATCAGAAAAGGAGGGTGAGAATGGTTGCACAACTCAAAAGAATGTAATCAATGTCATTGAATTGAAAATGGAGAAACTGCTGAATTGGTGTATCTTTTGCTGTATATATTCTCAACAACGATGAAATGAACTAAAAATTTTTTTTTAATTTATGATTAATATGAAACAATATTAATTTTTAATAGACAACTTGTATAACTGACCATTAAACAAACCAACAAAAAGGTTACAGGTAAGATGTAAAAAAGCTACAAGTAATTCTTTTTTTTTAAAAAAAAGTAATCGTAAGAAATAGCAATTGATTGTCCACATGGTCTCTGGTAATATTTTCCAACTTCTTGAATTTTAAGATCCATTTCTGGTTGTCCTTTCAAAAATACCCCCTAATCTCAAATTTTCTGTCCATAAGTCCATTCATTGATTCAACAAATATTTAATGAGTGCCTATTTTTAACATACTGTTCCAGGTGCTGGAGATTCAGAGGTAAGTAAACAAAGTCAACCAGGTTCCCACTATCCCAAGGCTTATGACCTTACCATATAAATATGACCCTGCACATGTTTACGACACATGACCACTGCCCAGTAACACAAAGTTTCATAGGTGAAATTCTGGGTTTAAGTCACAGATACAGGTCCCCATAACTGCCTCCCAGAATCTAACATCAGAAGGATACTGCTATCGATAGTCACAGAATTTGCTGCTTTGGACAATAAGAGGTCCAGCAGGAACTCTAATCTCATCCCAAAACAGAATGTTAGATCAGATATTACAAAAAGGGATAACCATTTGAAAAGCTCATAGAATGAGATGATTTTTTTCTTTTTCTTTTTTTTACAATATACAATAGAATTGCCAAGGCACCTGCTCCCTCCATTAGTATACTGTAGAAAATAACTCTGAACGCACAAACATGTTCTCTACTCATCTGGTTTCTTTCTGAATTTCTCGTTTCCTCTTTGGTTCTCCTGGTTTCCTTGTATTTGTATTAAGAACTTTTGTTATTTCTTTGCTCTCTTCCTTCTCTTATTCCACAGTGTGCAGCTATGGTATGGGCTGGAAATGTAGCCTAAGAAAAACAAGCAAAAGAAGCCTGTCTTGACTAATAATTCCCATGCCTACAGGAAGTCAGTTGTACAAGATGAAGAAACTTGGAAAAACGCAATAATTTAATGAAGTTATGTTTTCCCAGAGGTGCTTTTGCTGCCATCAAACACTTGCTACTTCCTACAGTCTATTATCTACACACATTAGGTAAAGTGTGTCATATGGGGATAGTCCTGGGTCAACACTGTCATCTCGTTTCCACTTGTCTGTCCTACAGGCTTCAAGGTAAGGCAAAAATGTCCGTCATACTAAAAAACCAGTCTACAAATAGATCAATGATTTTGCCTATACCTACATTACAGCATCCTACTTTGGGTAGAGGCAGGGCCAGGCTGTACCTCTAGGTCTGCTGTTGATACCAATACTGTGCTGAAAGATCAGTAAAGTTCAAATGAAAATATAGCACACAGCACTCCCTAAGAGTCAACCCGTCTCTAGCTCTACCTACAGAGCTAGCTGTGGGTTTTGAAAAGGCCTTTGTTCCTTTTAGGTGAGGCAACTCTATGTTCTAGATTTTCCTGAACAGTCTCAACTTTGTAACTTTACTCCTAACTTTATACTACATTTTACCTTTTTTTTTTTTTTTTAAACCACTTCTGATAAAGCCACAAATTAAAAAAAAAAAAAAAAAAGTCAGAGCAGGGGCACTGATTTTTGGTTTGGAAAATATGCTCACTATAGCTCTAGAAAGCATTTGAGACAATAATGAAGCAAATCTCAACCAACAACACAAGCTGTGAGTTGTACATTCCAAAAAAGTACTCGCTGCTCTTCATTCCTTCACTTACAAGCAACTCTAAGTTCTGTTTCGTAAGAGGGAAAAGCATTACTTTACTATGAAGCTACAGTTCACCGTGGGTTCCTCCTACTTATAACTACAAGCCTTCTTTCCCACAGGGTTGTTTTATATGGAACGGATGGTAATTATTAATATTTTATTTAAAAGATGATAATACACAGAACCAGCGGCAAGGGCAGGAGGCCTCAGAGTTGACCTCAATGACTGCAGCAAGAGCTCTAGCTGAGGTTATTACTATGGCGGTAGTGGCAGATATTGTGGCAACAGAGGGTCTTGTATCTACATAAGCAAACAGCCAGCTTTGAAATCCAGCCACTTGCCTTCTGATTACCCAGGGGTGGGTTTAAGCTGAGAACACTGAAACAATCACTGCAGAGAAACAGATGTAAGCTAAATGGCCAGCTTCATTCAGGCACAAGGAAGTGCTTGGTATAATGCCCTTTCCTCTGGCACTGGAGTCAGGTTTGGTACACACTGAAATGAGTTTTTGTTTGTTTGTTTGTTTTGTTTATAAACAAACTCTGAGAAGGAAATCTTTAAAATAGCAATGAATGAGAGTGTGAGCACCAAAGATTTGTGGTCCCCTCTTGTGACACTGGCGGCGTGGTGGTTAAAGTGCTGGGCCACCAACCAAAAGGTCGATGGTTTGAATCCACCAGCGGCTGACAGGGCAAAGATGTGGCAGTCTGCTTCTGTAAAGATTTACAGTCTTGGAAACTCTATGGGGCAGTTCTACCCTGTCCTATAGGGTTGCTACAAGTCAGAATCATCTCAATGGCAGTGGGTTTGTGCTTATGACACTCATCTCCTAAGCTGCTTGTTAATACTTACTGCTCATCTAGTGCACAATCTATGGGGAAGCTCTTACCCACGCAGAAAAGGTGTTTGGGGAGGACATCTAACTTCCGGAAACTGTCCAGAACTCTTAGCACTGACAAACGGGAAACTGAAGTGAGTTCCCCAAGGATCCTCATTCATTCAACAAATATTTAGTGACAAACTATTATGAGGCAGGTACTGAATTTAGAATTGTGAGTAAAACAGACTTGAAACCTGCGTTCATGGAGCTGGCAGTTTAATGGGGGAGAGAGAGGTAAAAAAATAAAAGATACACAAAAAACCATGTCATTACGAATTGAGGTTAAGTATATAAAAGAATAAGGGCTATGAGAGAAAATGACAGTGGGGACCTAATTTACATTAGAAAGGTATCTTCTGAGGTTTGCTTCTCCTCTCTACAAATAAAAATAATAATAAAAAAAATTTATTACTTTGATCATCTTTTCACCACAATGAAAATAAGAGCTTTATTTAATAGTTCACCTTTTAAAAAATGGTAATTAATGTAAAACGCAAAAAATTTAAAAGGCACCTGAAAATAAGCCACCCTTTTTTTCCTCCTGTCTTCCAGCTACCAATTTCACCCTCCCGAGACTAATACTGTTACTGGTTGCTTGAATATCCTTCCAGAGACTGATTAACCAGTAGTTCTCAAAGTGTGGTCCAGGGACCCCTGGGAGACCTTAGATTCTTTCATGGAATTCATAAGGTTAAAACTATTTTCCTAATAACACTAAGATGCTACTTGTCTTTTTCTCTCACAAGCATACAGTGGAGTCTTCCAGAGACTGTATGATATGTGATGACAGCTAACAGAATTTGTCTTGTATTAAGCCAGATATTAAAGAGATTTGTAAAAATGTAAAACAATGCCACTCTTTTCACTAAATTCTTTGTTTTGGAAAATAGTTATTTGTCATAAAAATATGCTATTTATGCTACACGTAATAAGTTTATTACTGTTATTTGAAAACCAATTTATAAACATTTTAAAAATTTGTTTTAATTTCTAATACAGTAAATATTTGTACATATCAAAAGTTCTTTGGGGTCTTCAATAATTTATATGATTCTAAAGGAGACCTAAGACTAAACAGTTTGAGAACCACTGTACTAAGCATTTATAAATGTATGTGCCAATTGTTCATTTTTAACCCTGCTAAACACTGGTCGCTATGAGTCAGAATCGACTCGATGGCAATGGGTTTGGTTTGAGTTTAAACACTGGTCATCTACTGCTTCATTCTGGTGGATGTTTCTGAGTGTGTTTTAAATAGATGGGTACTGAGGAGGAAACTAAGTTATTTATTTGTTGCTAGAATGTATTGTGAGTTCTCTGACCAGCAACACAACACAAATTTCACCATGATAACTGGCTAGCTGTATTTCCCCACATCATCTTAAATATTTGGTGTACTAAATGTAGAGTTACTCTAAGCCCAAAAGAGCTTACAAATCAAAAAGTAAAGTAATTATATGTGATATCTGAAGTTGAATGGAAAAGTTAAATACGTTATCTGTGGTGAGAAAGTACAGAGAAGCTATTTTTAAATGGAATCGAAAGTTAATGATGGAGTAGGTTTTTTTGGACTAACCTTCCAACAGATAACAAAGCTAAACCCTGGACAAAATGTTAAAAAAGAAAAAACAAAAAACACAACTATCTGAAGGCACTGGAGGGTGACCAAAACCAGGAAGAAACTGGAGTGGAGGTGACCCTCAGAAGAAGGGAAATGACCATGTGAGATCATAAAACAATACTGGCAAAATGTTGGTAATTGCTGAAGTTTGGTGATAAGAACAAGGATTCATTATACCTCCCTCCTTACTTTTGTGTAATGTTTACAGTTGTCCATAATAAACAGTTTTTTGTTTTTTTTTTTAAATCCAGGAGTTTGAGACCTATATTATCTCATTACTAGTATCAGCACTTAAATTTTCCCATTTTCAGTAAGTTATACAATATCAGGGTAAAATGCAACAAAATATTCTAATACTTGCATAAATCATGTTTTATTTACAAAGACTTATTGTGGCCAATCAGGTAATGTATCAAATTCAAGGCTGGGTTAAAATAGGCAGGTTAGAAATGTAAGTATAATGTATATGAGTTGCTTACAAATAAAATATAAATACACTCCTCCTTTCCTTAGTATCTTAAAGGTAAAATGAAAGAGATATCATTAGGAATAGGATTTTTTTTAAAATTTAATTTGGGGTATAATAGTAATACTGCTGCATAGAATTGTAGCTAGATACAGAGCTCTGCTTTAACTACTATATACATTTAGACTCACGGCTTTGCAGTGGGTAGCCTACTTATTCTGCAGTAATCTGAACACAGACTACTGACAGAGACATATGTCACCACACATTGTTCCTCTGATGACACTGGAAAAGCAATGATTTCAAATCTGTTCGGAAGACACAAAGGAGATTAGGAGGGGGAAATAGAATGGCGTGAAGGCTCATCTATTCTGTACTGCTCAGAATATCAAGAACAGAGTAAAAGATCCAGAGCAGTGGTTGCAAACTGGCCTGCTTTTGTTTGACCCACACATTGTTTCTTAAAAATAGGAAAAATTCACATAAATATCCAGATTTCCTACTAAATAGCCAACAGATAAGTGGTATCTTGGGTGAAGGGTGAGACAGTACACAATACAGGGGAAACTAGCACAACTTGTACAAGGAAAGGTCATGGAAGCCCCACAGACACATCCGAACTCCCTGAGGGACTGAATTGCTGGGTGGAGGGCTCTGGGGACCATGGTCTTGGGGAACATCTAGCTCAACTGGCAGGACACAGCTTATAAAGACAATGCTCTACATTCTACCTTGGTGAGTAGAGTCTGGGGTCTTAAAAGCCTGTGAGTGGCCATCTAAGATACTCCACTGGTCTCATCTCTTTGGGAGCAAGGGAGAATGAAGAGAACAGGATACAAGGAAAAGATCAGTCCAAAGGACTAACTGTCCACAGCTACCAAGGCCTCCACGGGACTAAGTCCAGTACAGCTAGATGGTGCCCGGCTACTACTACTGACTGCTCTGACCAGGATCACAACAGAGGGTTCTGGACAGAGCTGGAGAAGGATGCAGAACATAATTCTAACTCACAAAAAAAAAAAAAGACCAGATTTACTGGCCTAAAGGAGACTGGAGAAACCCCGAGAGTATGGTGCCCAGACACCCTTTTAGCTCAGTGGTGAAGTTATCTCTGAGGTTCACCGTTCAGCCTGGGAGTGGACAGCCCTGTAAAACCAAATGAGACTAACGAGGTACAGTAGTCCAGTGACAAGGGCCAGAAGGCAGAAGGGGACAAGGAAGCTGGTGATAGGGAACCCAAGGTTGAGTAAGGATATCACTGATGTGTTGTGAGATTGTTAACCATTGTTACAGGGCAACATTTGTAGTAACTGTTAAATGAGAAACTATTTTGTTCTGTAAGCCTTCATCTTAAGTGAGAATAACAGCACAATTGGAAGAGCGTAGTCAATGTTACTGAACTGTGCGTGTAGAAATTTTTGAAATGGTGTATCTTTGGCTAGGTATATTTTCACCAAAAAAAAAAAAAAAGGTTGAGACATTAGAGGGTTGACATGTTGTGGGGTTGTTAACCAATGTCACAAAACAATATGTGTACTACTGTTTCATGAGAAACCATTTGTTCTGTAAGCCTTCACCTGAAGTACAATAAAAATAAAAAATCCAGATTTCCAACATCTTCTGAAAAACGGTAAGATCTGCTAACATATCATGTGGCGATAACTGACCAGTAGTTTGGGACCCCTCTCCTATACTGATATTAAGACATACACAGACACAATGTTCCCTGTCCAAGTGTCAATCAGGTAGTAACGAGCTCTCTCTCTCTCTCTCTCTCTCTCGATATATACTATACAAGCAGTCCCCGGGTTAAGAACGTCTGACTTGCTTACATTATGAACCAACCTCCATAAAGCCTGTTACATTAAAAATCTGAGGTATAGACAATGTTTCATAATAACAAATGGGCACTACTTTGCAACACACATCACATTATTATTATTACTACTACTGTATTATTATGTTAAAGACGTTTTGAGTGTATCTGGAATTATTTCATTAATGTTTTCTATGCATAGAAAGATACACTAAATACTATATACTAAGACAAACATTTGACTAACTGACATTAGATACTAACAGTAAGTTTCAACTTATGTACAAATTCGACTTAAAGACAGACTTACAAACAGAAGTCATTTGTAACATCCGTAATCCAGTGACTGTCTGTATATCCTGTGTGTTCTGCATTTTTTTTTGCCAACCATGTCCACACTTCCTGTGAGGTATTTTCCTAAATGCTATGCTAAGTTTTTTTTACATGCTGCTGTAAAAAATTAGCAAAGCACACTTACAAAAATACGGGGGTGGGGGGGGTAGTTGGCAAAAAAAAGCAGAGCGCCCTCATTATTTGAGTAAAAATATGGTATATAAAGGCTAGTTACCTTTGTATCCTAAGTAAATGAAACTGTGGCCATTAAAAAATTAGTGGCATCACACCACAGGGGAAGTCAGCACAATTGAACTAACCCAAAAGCTAAGAAGTTTCCTGAATACAACCAAATGCTTTGAGGGACAGAGTAGCAGAAGGGGTCTGGGGACCACACTCTCAGGGGACATCTAGGTTAATTGGGATAACGAAGTTTAAGAAAATGTCCTGCATCCCACTTTGGAGAATGGTGTCTGGCATCTTAAAAGCTAACGAGAGGCCATCTGAGATGCATCAATTGCTCCCAACCCACCTGGAGTAAAGGAGAAGAACACCATAGACACAAGGAAAGTATTAGCTTAGCCCAAGAGACAGAAAGAGCCACATAAACCAGAGACTTCATCAGCCTGAGACCAGAAGAACTAGATGGTCCCCGGCTACCACAATGACCACCTTGATGGGGAAGACAACAGAGAGTCCCTGACAGAGCAGGAGAAAAGTGGGGTGCAGAACTCAAATTCCAGTAAAAAGACCAGACTTAATGATTTGATTGAGACAGGAGGGGCCCCAGAAGACATGGCCTGGCCCTCAGACTCTCTGTTAGCCCAAAACTAAAACCATTCCCAAGGCCAACTCTTCAGAAAAAGATTAGATTGGACTATGGGGCATAAAATAATTCTTGTGAAGAGTGTACTTCTTAGCTCAAGTAGATACATGGGACTAAATAGGCAGCTCCTGTCCAGAGGCGAGATGAGAAAGCAGAGAGGGTCAGGAGTTGGTTCAATGGACACAGGAAATCCAGGGTGGAAAGGAAGACTGTGCTGTCACAGTATAGGGAGAGCAACTAGGGTCAAAAACAATGTATCTATAGATTTTTGCATGAGAAACTAACTTGAACTGTAAACTTTCACTTTAAAGCACAACAACAACAAAATAGTAATGTCAAAAGAAAATTAAGAAACTCTTTTTTCTTAATGACAATGAGTTAAATTAATCACCTACCAAAAAACCTTCAACATTTAAAAAACAAGATTTCTATAAACTCAAAATGAATTAAAAAATACTATCTCTGGCTTCTAAGTTATCTGGTTAAGCTTCCTCTGTAGGTGGCAGTTCTTATTCTGTTACTTCAGCCTCTTTTCTGCATACAAGCTTATATAATCAAATACATAAAAAGAGTAATATAGCTAAAATGCACAGAAGAATCTCCCTGTTTGAGTCTTCTCTCTCAGGTGTTTGTTATCTATTTGGATAAGAAGACGGAAAAGTAAGTGAAATTTTAGTCAGGGAGCACTGACCTCTAATTCATTTAGTAGGAAGAGAATGAAAATAATTAAACCTATGCAGGTTTTCAGTTATCTATAAGCTTTATTTATCTGTGATCTCTGCTCCCAATTTCTCCTGATCAATTCATAATTTCCTTATCCCAATATTAACTAGCAGAGGAAGATCAATCTTGTTATTTAAGGGGAAAAAGGCAGCAAGAAGAACTCATTTTTATTGTGCCCTAATGTGTCAGAATTATATCAGACACTTCATTTCATACTCAAGACAGTTCTGTGAGCTCAAAGAAACAAAATTAGGGTTTGAACCAGACTGGTCTATTCAAGTTAAAAGCATATGTAATTATATTCTACCTACTTACAAATAAGGAGCCAGGAATAATATTCATGACAACATTCTCTTCCCTTTGTTGTAAAATGTATAAATATACCCTGACTGCAGCTACATGGAAAGTTTGCTTCCAAAGAAATTGGAGGCCCAACATAATAGCTATAAGAAAGTCTTAATCTGAAATTTTAAAAAGGGCTAAAAATTCCCGATAATCAAAAACAAAACAAACAAACAAAAAAAAAAAAACCAGACTCTAACGGTAACAAAATTCAGATGTATATAGTTTTCCTATTTGTTCACGAATAACTCAAAACTTGGCAGCAGGAACATATCAAAAATTTCAAGACCCCAGCCAGGAGTGCTGGTGAGCCCAAATAAAATGTCAACTGCTGCCAAAAGACTCAGATCAGTGGAACTTTCTGGTTCTCTAAGGAAGCAATATACAGTTGCCTACAAAATGGTCCCAGAATCCAAACCGGAACCAGAAATAAAACAATCCAGATTAAGCTCTAAGCATCAAATATCTTCTTCATGAATGAATCAACAGAAAATCTGAGACAGGCACTCAAGCTAAAGTTTGAAGTCTGGAATTCAGTCGACTTTGTCCACTGCTCACAAGTTTATTCAATTTTTCCTTCCAGGTTTTGTTTCATTAAAGAGAAATAAAACCATTGTCTTTTTTGTTTGTTTATTGTTGTAGTTTAAATGAAGCTGAAATTTCAAGTTAGTCTTTCATACAAAAATTTATACATACAGTGTCATGTGACCCTAATTGCTCTCCTTGTACTGTGACAGCACACTCCTCCTTTCCACCCGATTCCCCATGTCCATTCAACCAGCTCCTAACCATCTCTGCCTTCCCATCTCACCTCTGGACAGATGCTGTCCATTTAGTCTCTTGTATCTACCTGAGCTAAGAGGCACACTCCTCACGAGTATCACTTTATGTCTCATAGTCCAGACCAATCCCTGTCTGAAGAGTTGGCCTCAGAAATAGTTTTACTAAGCTGATAGAGAATCCAGGGGCCATGCTTTCCGGGGTTCCTCCAGTCTCCTTCAGACCATTAAGTCTAGTCTTTTTACTAGAATTTGAGTTCTGTGCCCTGCCTTTCTCCTGCTCCATCTGGGACTCTCTGTTGTGTTCCCTGTCAGGGTGGTCATTAGTGGTAGCTGGGCACCGTCTAGTTCTTCTGGTCTCAGGCTGATGAAGTCTCTGGTTTATGTGGCCGTTTCTATCTCTTGGGCTAATACTTTCCTTGTGTCTTTGCTGTTCTTCATTCTCCTTTACTCCAGGTGGTTGGGACCAACTGATGCATCTTAGATGGCTGCTTGCAAGCTTTTAAGACCCCAGACGCCACTCACCAAAGTAAGATGCATAACATTTTAATAAGCTTTGTTATGCCAATTGTCCTAGCTGTCCCCTGAAAACGTGGTCTCCAGACCCCTACTCCTGCTACTCTGTCCCTCAAAGTATTTGACTGTATTCAGGAAACTTCTTAGCTTTGGTTTAGTCCAGTTGTGCTGACTTCCCCTATAGTGTGTGCTGTCCTTTCATTCACCTAAGATAATTCTTGTCTACTATCTAGTTAGTAAATAACCCTCACCCTCCCTCCCCATCTCCCCACCCTCGTAACCATCAAAGAATGTTTTCTTCTGTGTTTAAACCTTTTCTTGAGTTCTTATAATAGTGGTCTTATACAGTATTTGTCCTTCTGTGACTGACTAAATTCACTCAGCATAATGACCTCCAGATTCCTCCATGTTATGTTTCACGACTTCACCGTTGTTCTTGATTGTTGTGTAGTATTCCATTGTATGGATATACCATAAGTTGTTTATCCATTCATCCGCTGATAGGCACCTAGGTTGTTTCCATCTTTTTGCTATCGTGAACAATGCTGCAATGAACATGGGTGTGCGTGTATCTATTCGTGTGACAGCTCTTATTTCTCTAGGATATATTCCAAGGAGCAGAATAGTTAGATTGTATGGTACTTCGAGCTTTTTAAGGCAGTGCCAAATTGATTTCCAAAGTGGTTGTATCACTTTACAGTCCCACCAACAGTGTATAAGTGTTCCAGTCTCTCCACAACCTCTCCAGCATTTATTATTTTGTGTTTTTTGAATTAATGCTAGCCTTGTTGGGGTGAGATGATATCTCATTGTAGTTTTGATCTGCATTTCTCTAATGGCTAATGATCGTAAGCATTTCTTCATGTGTCTGTTAGCCACCTGAATATCTTCTGTGGCGAAGTGACTGTTCAATCCTTTGTCCATTTTTTAACTGGGTTATTTGTCTTTCTGTTGTTGAGGTTTTGCAGTATCTTGTAGATTTTAGAGATTAGATGCTGATCAGATTTGTCGTAGCCCAAAATTTTTTCCCAGTCAGTCTGTTGGCTGTCTTTTGACTCTTTTGGTGAGCGTAATGTTTGAGTTTTAGGAGCTCTCAGTTATCTAGTCTCTCTTCTGGTGCTTGTGCATTGTTTCTTATGGTTTGTATTGTGTTTATGCCATGTATTAGGGCCCCTAAGGTTAACCGTATTTTTTCTTTCATGATGTTTATCATTTTTGATTTTATATTCAAGTCTTTGATCCATTTTGAGTAGTTTTTGTTCATGGTGTGAGGTATGGGTCTTGTTTCAGTTTTTTGCAGGTGGATATCCAGTTATGCCAGCACCATTTGTTAAAGAAACTGTCTTTTCCCCAATTAACGGACTTTGGGCCTTTGTCAAATATCAGCTGCTCATACATAAATGAAATTATGTCTGGATTCTCAATTCTGTTCCATTGGTCTATGTATCTGTTGTTGTACCAGTACCAGGCTGTTCTCACTACCATGGCGGTGCAACAGGTTCTAAAATCAGGTAGTGAGGCCTCCCACTTTGTTTTTCTTCTTGAGTAATGCTTTACTTATCCGGGGCCTCTTCCCTTTCCATATGAAGTTGGTGATTTGTTTCTCCACTTCATTAAAAAATGCCACTGGAATCTGGATTGGGATTGCACTGTATTTGTAGATCGCTTTGGGTAGAATTGACATTTTCACAATGGTGAGTCTTCCTATCCATAAGCAAGTATATTTGTCCATTTATGCAGGTCTCTTTTAAAACCACTGTCTTTTAACAAGAGGGAGTGTGAACGTTTTTATTAATTAAAGGCAGAAAGTCACCTTATTCCCTTTTTCTCCTTCCTCCTGGCACCCCTGTTGCCCAACAACCCTCATAATCAAAACAGAAAACACACACACAGACACCCCCCTTCAAATGATTGTTTGAATCCTAAATAAACCAGAAAAAATGTGCCAGGGAGGGGAAAATAAAAGCCTCGTGAAAGAAACATTCAGTTCTCACTTTCTAAAGGCAAGCTACTAATGAAAAGAAAAATTAACTTTACCAACCATAAGGAAAGAACAAAATCATGACCTTATAGTTGTAAGGGAATTCCCACGTGTGGAATCAGATCATGGACTTAATTCCTGATTTGGGAACAGAGATAAACAGTGGTGATATGCTTGACACACACACCTCTGCTAGAGCAGCTGCTCCCATCTGTCCACTTACCTCCTTCCTCTGAGCGCTACTTCAATGTCTGGATCTATCCAGTTACATGTGCTAACTGAAAAGGTGGCACATTTCCCAGGCCACGTTTATGGAAATAACATGATCACCCATCTCAACACTTTCATAAACATGTTAAATTGGCCGAAGTACCTTTAAATAATCTCATTTCATTCAGTCTTGCTAATGCTTACAGATTCATTCTCTTAGGAGACTTTCTCACCACAAAATGCCTGGTCATACACCAGTTTTATAAATATTAGGGAGACTGCTTTGCTTTTAAAAAAGAAAATAACTGGAGAAGAAGAGGGAAGATTTTCAAAAGAATTTTCACATGGTAGGCATTATAAACTCCTCCCTAAGCTAAAACACGGAACACTGGGTTCTTTTCCTTTGTGACCCTTTATCCTGCGAACAAAATCTAAACTCACTGTGTAACCAATCATGAACAAAAGAGAGGTGTAGTGTGAACTCTAGCAGGAGAAATACACTACATTCAAAGGGTCTGCTCCCCTACAAGACTGTATTCTAATTATAACAATGAAGTCCTTTTGTCCCTTACAAAGGAAGCCTTGACTTCCTCTACACAATTCTCCCATCCTAGTTGAAATTACGATTTATGTAGTGATGGTGGAACAACACAGTGCATGAAATTAGTGTCACTGAATCGTACACTTAAAAATGGTCAGAATGGAGAATGTTTTGTTATACACATTTTATCACAGTAAAATAATTTAAAAAAGACATATAGAATGAACATTGGAAAAATATATCTAATAAAGATTAAATGTAACAAACAAACAAAATCAGTGGGATATGCAGGGAGAACTGACTAGAAAGGAGCATGAGAAAACTTTTTGGGGTGACGGAAACATATTATACCTTATTTCAGGTGATGGCTACAGAGATGTAAATAATTGTCAAAACTCACTGAACTGAACAGTTCAGTTATCTGTGATAACTAACTTACCTCCTGTTATAAAGGCCAAGACTTATGGGAACCAACAAACACTAATTAAGGGAATTGTTTTATATGCCTTCTGAACAAACACTGAGAAAGTAATAAAGCTTGGAGTATGGAGAATTACCACTAAACTGCTCTCCATCATTCTTTTGCCATTATCCTGGTATAAGCCTAACAAATCTCTTCAACTTATCTTGCTATAGTTTTGTCACATATAAATGAGAAGAAGGAATATTAACCACAACTAAGATAGCATCCTTGTCGCTCTGAAATCTTGCCTTTTTCTAACTCGCCCTTTTAAATATTAAGTATTTCAATGAATGTCCACATAAGAAAGCTTTTAGCTGAAGTAACAAAAAAATAAAGAAAAAAGGTGGCAAAGAAGAGAAGAAACTAAGTTTGAGAGAAGATTAAAAAACAAAAAACTACTTGTTTTCAAGTAGAATTTCAAAGAGACCAAAAGATGGGAACACTAAACATGCTTACTACTGAAAAGGCAGGGAAATCACTCAAAACATCCAACAGTTTACCACCCCTCTCCAAGGTTCACTCAGTTTTTTTTTTCTTGCAGGCAATAAAAGCCATAAGAAAATCTCAAAAGCAACAAGAGGCAGTAATACCTCAAATTGCCTTAGCAATAAACAGGATATCATGTCATGTGGCAGAATGTTTAGTTCACATTTCTGTAATGTCCCCTATATCTACAGCATCTATTCTACACAGCAACTTTGCTAGCTGTCACCTGGCCACAACCAGAACACTTTAGTAACTGGACACAGTCTACATCAAAAGCCCTTAGACACATCCTAGCCTGGCACCTACACTTACTGGGGAGAAAGCAATCCAAATGGTTTCCTGTTATCCATAAGGCAACCCAAAGTAAAGTGCAGGAAAGGCTGAGGGATTGCCATGTGCTTCCCGTCTAGGAAAGGAGGCTTCCAGGCACTCATCAGAGCTTTTGCTCACTTTGACAAGGATGTGCATTGTGAAACGTATTGCTGTGGAAACACTTCTACACAACAAGAGGACAAGTCAACCCGAAATAAAGGAAATAGCAGGGGTTGCAAAATAAGTCTTGTGGAATGAGTAAGGAACTTCTCACATGTGTATGCTTGAACTATGGCGTGATTAAGCTGAAATGAAAATGTCATTCCAATCACATAATAGACATTAGAGCCTGTTTCCAGGGTCAGTTACTTGCTGAACATAAGCAATAAGGGGTCAGCCAAAAAAAAAAAAAAAAGTCCTGCTTTAAGACTGAGTGATAGGAGAGTATACATAACCAAAAGAATAATAGTTAAATTTCAGGAGATCAATGTTTACCCATGACCTTTTAAAAACTGGTGATCATTAATAAAAGTCATTAGTTTACTCATTTATTCAACAAATACTTATAAATTATTTACCATGTACCAGGCTGGACACACAAAGACACAAGACCTCTGCCTTCAAGCTCAGAGTGCGGTGGGGAAGACCAACACGTAAACCGGTAACTAGAGTGCAGGCTACTAAATGCTATAATAAAGGGTATAAACAAATGCAAAGTTGGAAACGAGTATTAGTCAGGGTTCTTAGATGCAAGCCACAGACATAGACTCCGGGTGATTTAGACAGAAAAGGAACTTACTAAAAAGATACTGGGCTTAAAAAGAAAAGATACTGGGCTTTTCAAATGTCCAAAGAACAAATACAAAGACCACATCCTGGGCCATAAAACAACCCTCAACAAATTTAAAAGCACTGAAATCATACAGCGATTGTTCTCTAACCACCATGGAATCAAACCAGAAATCAATAATAGAAAGGCAACAGGAAAATCATCAAACACTTGGAAATTAAATAACACACTTCTGAATAATCCATGAGTCAAAGAAAAAATCTCAAGGGAAATAAAAAAAAAAATACACTAAACCGGAAAAAAATGAAAATACATCATATCAAAATGTGTGGGCCACAGCTAAAGGAGTGATGAGAGGGAAATTTAAGCATTAAATGCTTACAACAGAAAAGATGAAAAGTCTCAAATCAGTAATATAGCTCCTCTGTCAAAAACTTACAAAAAGAGGAATAAATAAACCCAAAGCAAGCACAAAGAAGGAAATAATAAAGATAATAGAGGAGAAATCAGTGAAATTGAAAACCAAAAAACAATGGAGAAAATCAATGAAACAAACAGCTGGTTCTTTGAAAAGATCAATAAAATTGACAATCTTTAGCCAACACTGACCAAAAAAAAGAGAGGAGACACAAATTATTTACATAAAGAATATCACTATAGGCCCTATAGACATTAAAAGGAGAATAAAGGTATACTATAAATTCTACACACATAAATTTGACAACTTTTAGGTGAAATGGACCAATTCTTTGTAAAATACAAACTATCAAAACTCACCTTAGATAAAATACAGCATTTGAATAGTCTTACACAACTATTAAAGAAACTGAATTTGTAATTTAAAAACTCCCCAAAAAGAAATCTCCAGGTCCAGATGCTTTCACTGGAGAATGTTACCAAACCTTTAGACAAGAATTAACACCAGTGCTATGCAATTTCTTACAGAAAACAGAAAAGGAAATTTTATGAAGCTAGTATTACCCTGAAAGCAACATCAGACAAAGACAGTACAAAAAAGAAAACTACAGACCATTATCCTTCATAAATACAGAAATAAAAATCCTTAACAAAATATTAGCAAATAGAATTCAGCAATATATAAAAAGAATTATACAACATGACCATCCCTGGAGTTTATTCCAGGGATGAAAAGGCTGGTTCAATAATAAAAAAAAACAACGTATACTGGCATAAAGACACACACAGAGATCAGTGGAATATAATTGAGAGTCCAGAAATAAAATCTCACTATTACAGTCAACTGATTTTCTACACGGGTGCCAAGACAAATCAATGAGAAAAGAATCTTTTTAACAAATTGTGATGGACATCCATAGGGAAATGAATGAAGTTAGACTCCTACCTTACATTATAAACAAAAATTAACTCAAAATGGATCAAAGACCTAAATGTAAGAGCTAAAACTATGAAACCCTTAGAAGAAAAGAGGCATCCCATAAATCTTCATGACCTTGGATTAGGCAATGGTTTCTTAGATACGACACCAAGAACACAAGCAAACAAAGAAAAAGAAGATCTTGGACTTCATCAAAATTAAAAACTTCTGTGCTACAAAGGACATCATCAAGACAACTCACAGAATGAGAGAAATATTCGCAAATCATGTATCTGATAAGGGACTGGTATCCAGAATATATAAAGAACTCTAAGGCTCAATAATACAAATAAAAATAACCGAATAAAAAAATAAGTAAATGTCTAACTAGACAATAGATAAGTGGTAACCCTGGTGAAGGGTTAAGATAGTACATAATACTGGGGAAGTCAGCACAACTTGTCCAAGGCAAGCTTCACGGACACATCCAAATTCCCCGAAGGACTGAATTAGTGGGCTGAGGGCTGGGGACCACGGTCTCCGGGAACATCTAGCTCAATTGGCATAACATAGCTTATAAAGAAAATGCTCTACATCCTACTTTAGTCAGTAGCGTCTGGGGTCTTAAAAGCCTGTGAGTAGCCATCTAAGATACTCCACTGGTCCTACCCCCTTGGGAGCAAGGGAGAATGAAGTAAACCAAAGACACAAGGGGAAGATTAGTTCAAAGCACTAATGGATTACAAATACCACAGCTTCCACCAGACTGAGTCTAGCGTAACTAGATGGTGCCCGGATACCACCAACTGCTCTGAAAGGGGTCACAATAGAGGGTTCTGGAGAGTGCTGGAGAAAAATGTAAAACAAAATTCTAACTCACAAAAAAAGACCATACTTACTGGTCTGATAGAGACTGGAGAAACTCTGAGAGTATGGTCTCTGAATACCCTTTTAACTCAGTACGGAAGTCACTCCTGAGGTTCACCCTTCAGCCAAAGATTAGACAGGCCCATAAGACAAAACAAGTCTAAATGGGCACACCAGGCCAGGGGCAAGCATGAGAAGGCAGAAGGGGACAGGAAAGCTGACAATGGGGAAGCCCAGGTCAAGAAGGGGAGTGTTGACATGTCATGGGGCTACCAACTGTAATGGATTGAACTGTGTCCCTGAAAAATGTGTGTCAACTTGGCTAGGCCATAATTCTCCACCATTTTGTCATCTGACTCTATGATGTTAATGAGGCAGGATTAGAGGCAGTTATGTTAATGAGGCAGGACTCAATCTACAAGAGCAGGTTGTGTCTTAAATCAGTCTCTTCTGAGATATAAAACAAGCAAGCAGAGAGACAGGGGGACCTCTTGCCATGAAGAAAACAGCGACAGGAGAAAAGCACGTCGTTTGGACCTGGGGTCCCTGTGCTGAGAAGCTGCTAGTCTAGGGGAAGATAGATGACAAGGACTTTCCTCCAGAGCTGACACAGAGAGAATGCATTCCCCTGGAGCTGACACCCTGACTTTGGACCTCCAGCCTACCAGACTGTGAGAGAATAAACTTCTGTTTGTTAAAGCCATCCACTTGTGGTATTTCTGTTATAGCAGCAGTAGATAACTAAGACACCAACCAATGTCACAAAACAATATGTGTATTGTTTAATGAGAAACTAATTTGCTCTGAAACCTTAACCTAAAGTACAATAAAAAATAGGTAAATGATCTGAATAGGCATTTTTCCAAAGAAGAGATACACATGATCAATAAGCGCATGAAAATATGCTCAACATCACTAACCATCAAGGAAATGCACATCAAAACCAGTGAAGAGATACCACTTTACATCCCCTAGGATGACTACAGTCAGAAACAGATATTAACAAGTACTGGTAAGGATACGGAGAAATTAGAATCCTCCTACACTGCTGCTGATAATATAATATGGGATAGCCCCTTTGGAACAGTCTGGCAGTTTCTCAAACACAGGGAGTTACCGTAAGACCCAGCAATTCCATTCCTAGGTACATAACCAAGAGAAATGAAAACACATGTCCACACAACACCCTGTACATAAGTATTCATAGCAGCATTACTTTTAATAGCCAAAGTGTGGAAACAACCCTATGTCCATCAACTGATGAACAGATAAATCGTTGCATATCCATACAATGGAATATTATTCAGCCACAAAAAGGAACAAAGTACTGATACAAGGTACAATGTGGATGAACCTTGAAAACATTACGCTAAGTGAAAGATGTTAGTCATAAAAGATCAAATATTTTATAATCGTATTTACATGAAACGCCCAGAACGGGCGAATGTAGAGAGACAGAAAGCAGCTTAGCGGTTGCCTAGGGCTGGGAGGCCAGTGGACTGAGTGACTGCTAAAGGGTATAAGGTTTCTTTTTGGAATGATGAAAATGTTCTGGAATTAGACAGTGGTGATGGTTGTGCAATCCTACGAATTTACTAAAAACCATTTAATTTTATACTTTTAAAGGGTAAATTATATGGCATATAAATTACACGTGTCAAAAAAAATTTCCCAGCTATAAATACTTAAAAATGCTAAATAAAGTATACCAAAAAATAATGCATATTTAACTCACAAGAAAGAAAGGGAAGTCCTCAGTGCCTGGGTCAAAGCAGGACCTGAAAACCACAGCAGTCGTATATGAGCTGACACTGAGGCAGATGGAAAAGGGCAGGGTTTCAATAACTTCCAGACCCAGAGTTTGGTTGCTCTTGTGATAACAGGATACCTGGCCTTGGGCTTATGGAAGATGGGGATCTAGAAATAAGACCCTGAATAAAGTGGAAACCCTCAAAGGGGCACACCCTCAGTGAAAGGATGAACTAGGAAAAAAATTCACTCTCCAATCCTGGCAGCAAATAAAGTTTTTGATTTGACTGCAGGAAGTGGGGGGAAAAAGGTCCCTCCTGAGAAATGGAACCTTTGGCTTGCAACTCACGTGGATTTCGGGGACAAAATTATTATTTGATTTGTAACACCTGAATGTTCTGGGTACCTCCAAACCAAGAAATTAACATAAAAATTAGCCCAAGCATAAGTTATTCCAGGGGCATGTGGCAAAAGCAAATTACCCCACTTAAAAAAATTTTTTATTGTAATGAAATATATGTAAAACATTTGCCATTTAACCATTTTTACGTGTACAATTCAGTGACATTAATTACATTTACCATATATTATCTGTTTCCAAATTTCTTCCTCCCCCTTAACAAAAACTCTGTACCCCTTAAGCAATACCCCATTTTCCCCTTCCACTCGCCCCTTGGTAAATGCGAATAAACTTCTGCCTCTATGCATTTGCCTATTCTAGATATTTCATATAAGTGGGATCACGTAATATATGTCCATTTGTGTCTGGCTTATTTCACTCAGCGTAATATTTTCAAGGTTCAGCAGTGTCAGAGCACGTATCAGAACTTTGTTTTTCTTTAAAGCTGAATAATATCCTACTGTATAGGTAACACCACATTTTATTTACCCATTCATCTCCTGATGGACACTTGGCTTTTTGTTTTCACCTTTTGGCTACTGTGAATACAGCTGCAATGAACGCTGGTGTACAAGTACCTGTTTGAGTCTCTGCTTGAATTATTTTGGGTATATATGTACCTAGAAGTGGAATTGCTGGGTCACACGGTAATTCTATGTTTAACTTTTTGAGGTACTGCTAAACTGCCTTCCACAGTGGCTGCATCATTTTATAATCCCACCAGCAATGGATGAGCATTCTAATTTTTCCACAACTTTGCCAACACTTGCTACTTTTCCATTTTTCTTTTCTTTTTTTTAATAGTGACTCTGTGTATTCCTTCCATCTTCTATTTATATATATATTTATTTTATTTTGTGTTGTTGAGAATATACCCGGCAAAACATACATCAATTTAACAGTTTCTACATGTACTATTTAGTGACACTGATTACACTCTTCAAGTTCTGTAACCATTCTCACCCTCCTTTTTTGAGTTGTTCCTCCTCCATTAACATAAATTCATCATCCTCTAAGGTTCATACTGAATATTTGGAGTTGCTATCGTCAACTTGATCCCATACAGATAGTTCTTAAAAGAGTGTAATACTCAAGGCAGACATTTTTTACTAGTTAAGCTAAACTGTTGTTTGGTTTTAAGAAGACTTCAGGAGTATTTTTGGTTTAAGGTTTAAAGATTAGCTCAGGGCAGTAGTTTCAGGGGTTCATTCAAGAAGTATAGAGTCCATGAGAATTTAAAATTCTGTTCTGCATCTTCCCCCCTTTCTTAGGATTTTTCTTTAGACTCTTTGATAAAAATGTTCAGTTAATGGTAACCGGGCATCATCCAGTTCTGGTCTTGTGGCAAAGGAAGCAGTTGTTCATGAAGGCCATTAGCCACACATTCCATATCCTCCTCCTATTTCTGATTCTCCTCCATCCTCTGTTGCTTCAGGCGAACAGAGAGCAACTGTGCCCTGGATGGCAGCTTGCAAGCTTTTAAGACCCTAGATACTACATAACAAACTAGGTGGTAGAGTAAAAGCACCAAACACGTTATTAGGCCAATTAACTGGGATGTCCCATGAAACCATGACCCTAAACCTCCAAACCAAGAAACCAAATCCTGTAAGGTGTTTGGTTGTACATAAGCAGCCTCAACAGCTACTCTCTTTTTTTGTTATTGTTGTAAATAAATCTATTACACAACTTTTGCCAATTCAACTTTTTATTGTTGTACAACTTACTGACAGCAATTATAATAATCAGCTGTGTAACACTACCCTTAATCAATGTAATTTTTCCACGACTGTTAATCCTCCCCCCATTCCCATACCTCTGCCCCTGGTAATCACTAATAAACTTTGGTCTCTTTACATTTGCCTTTTCTTGTTTTTTTTTTTTAATATAAGTGAGGTCATTCAATATTTGTCTTTTTATGACTGACTTATTTCACCTAGCATAATGTCTTCAAGCTTCATCCATACTGTAGCATGTAACAAGATTTCATTTATCCTACTGGCTGAGTAGTATTCCATCATAGGTATGTATCGCATTTTGTTTATCCATGCATTTACTGCTAGGCATTTAGGTTGTTTCCACCTTTTAGCTATTGCAAACAGTGCTGCAATGAACACTGGCGTAAAGTCTTTGAGTCTGTACTTCCAAGTCTTTTGGGTATATACCTAGAAGTAGAATTGCTGGGTCATATGGTAGCTCTATTTTTAGTTTTTTGAGGAACCACCACAAAACGGCTGTACCATTCTGAATTCTCACCAGCAATGGAAAAGGATTCCAATGTCCCCACGTCCTCGCCAACGTTTGTTATTTTCTTTTGTATTAGCCACCATAGTGGGAGTGAAACAGCATCCTCACTGTGGTTTCAATCTGCACTTCCCTAGCGAAAATGACGGAAACCCTCGATGAAATGGACTGACACAACAGTCAAAACAATGGACTCAAACTACCAAGGATCCTGAAGATGGTATGGGACCAGGCAACGTTGCAGTCTGTTATATAGAGGGTCACCAGTAGCGAAAGTCAACTTGAAGGCAACTAACAACAATGACTAATGACTTTGAGCATCTTTTCATGTGTTTACTAGCTGTGTGTTTATCCTCTTTGGTGAAATGTCTATTCAAATCCTTTGCCCATTTTTTAACTGTTAATCCCACTTTTGAGGAATACAACTTCACAACTTCATCCCAGGCCATAAAAGATTGCTCCCCGTGGTGCCCAAATTTAAAAAAAAAAAAAAAACTTGCTAAAGATGAGCAAAAAATACTAAACACAAGAGGAAATAATCTACCATATGACAGCCAACAATTAAAATAGTTTTAGAAACTCAAAAAATTCTGATAAAAGAACTATCAGGGAGAAACTATACAGGAAGTACATTACAAATATAAAAGAAAACCTCAAACCCTTAAGAATAAGATCCTATAGGAAAAGAACAAGCAGATTTGAAAAACCAAATAGAATTTCCAAACATAAAAAACTTAGTTGCTGAAATTAAACTCAATGGATAGGTTAAAATAGATTCAACACAGCTGAAGAAAAAGAAATAAGCTGGAACACAGGAAATAACCAGAAGGCAACTCAGATAAATAATGAGATGGAAAATATCAAAAAGAAATTAAGTGATATGGAAGACAGAATAAGAAGATTTGACACGTATTTATAAGAGTTTCAGAAAGAGACAAGAATGCAACAAAGGCAATATTAAAGAAATAATGCTGAGAATTGTCAAGAACTGATAAAAGCCATGAATCCTCAGTTTTAAGAAATACAACTCAATCCACACCATCATATCGTACTGAAACTGCAGGGCATGGGTAAGACAAGAATAAAATAACTTCAAGGTCAATACTGAAGGTAGAAAGCATATCTGAGACAGCACGGATCAGGGAAGATTATGGGTCTTGAAGAAGAGGCAAGATTCCCACAGATGGGGAGAGAAGTGAGGACAACTGGTGGGGTGGGGGGAGGGATAAAAAAGCTTGAACAAAGCTGAGGGAAGAAAGAGAAAGAGTTACTAGTCCTTTTTGTCTGTAAAACAGAGTAAATTAGAAAAAGGTAAAGTGAGATGGAGCCAAAGTATAGAGGTCCCTAAAACCAGGCTAAGGAATTTGAACTTAGTATCAGGCAGTGGGGATCAAATTTCTGAGCAAGCAACATAATATAAACTGAATCTCTGCCAATTATCTTGGCGGTGGTGTGTAGGGTAGACAGACATAGGAAAAGGAAGTGCAGGCTGTACGTAAGTAAACTTAGGAAATCATTACAATAGTCCAATCCTTTCAAAAGACTTTTACAATTCCAATCACACAGAGACAGATACTTTGGAAATAAGATTGAGGAAAAAGCCAAAGGCAGTGGAGAGGAAAGACACAGACAGAGACAGACAGACACAGGCACGGAGGGACAGAAGGAAGAGGGAGAGAATATTCAGACATTTTGGAGGCAGAGTCAAAATGACTTAAGTATTAGATGATCTGGGGCCCTGGTGGCACAGTGGTTAAGAGCTTGGCTGCTAACCAAAAGGTCAGTAGTTCGAATCTGCCAGTCGCTCCTTGGAAACCCTATGGGGCAGCACTACTCTGTCCTATAGGGTAGCTATGAGTCAGAATTGACTTGCCGGCAATTGTTAGGTATTAGATGAGGTAGGGGAGGGGCAGGGGATAAAAGGGAAGAACTGGGACCCCAATGAGAAAACAGTGGTAGTACATTTTCTTCCCAGAAAGAGAAAGGAAGTTTGACACTGGATTGCAAAGAAGCTTTAGATTCTAGACCAGGCTCTCTGTCAGCCTTCAGCAAACTCCTTAACTTCCCAGGCTCAGTATCTTCCTTTGAAAAATGAGAAGATTTAGAGAAAGTAAGTGGAATGTTAGACTAGTTGTGGTGGCAAAGGGATTCAGAATGAATTTCTAGCAAGCAGTGAGAAACAATGGTTCAGAAACAAGGCAATGCTGGAAAGACTGAGCCAAGAATCACCAGAAATGGTTGAAGCTGTAGGAGTAGATGATACTATTAAATGCATAAAGAGAAGAGGTCTGTAGATCTTGGGAAAACCCTAAACAAATATAAAAACGGTGGCAGTGAGAGCTTAGAGGCGTGCCAGTCTTATCAGGAAGGGGTGCCCTAAGATAGTACATCATCTTTAGATGATGGACTGTATTGGGAGAAGGAGTTATGTTCCATTGCCAACCAATTTCCTCAGGGAACCAACAGATAAAAATGTAAAGAAAATGAAAGCCTGTGCTGCAGCCTACGTCTGGGAAACCGTGATCCTTTGCTTTCATTATGGTGTTAACAAAGCCCTATTTCAAAGCAGTTTTTTAAAAATACCATTCCAATTTTATAGACAGATACTTCATAATCTAAGCTAAGACCTCAACAACTGAAATTGTGCCTGACTCAGCTTGTATGATACTGTAAAACACAGAGCTGACCCACGTCAGCCCAACAGGAAAGCTGGCTTCACCACATCAAGACTGAGAAATTGAGGTCCAACCTAGGCAAATCAGAATGAATTAGTTAACCCACTGTACAACCCAGAAATACAGCTGGGAAGCAGGCAAATGTTTGTGGTTACTCTTCTAAAGGAAACTTTTCCTCAAATCTTTGCTTTGAAGCCAGTTACATGAGACGAGACCAAGATCAAGAGTGTTTTGTACATAGTATTCCCTGTATCTTTCTAATTCCCAGTTCTGGTGCAGACAAGTCATGTCACGCTTTATCTGATGGTGGAGAAAACTCTTCTTGTCCTTTCGTTTCCTCCTCCTACAGCTCACTATCTCACAAGCAGCTGGGGCTAAAGCGTTGTAGTTTAAAGCAGAAGCCAATGCAAAGCATAGGTTTTTCCTACTAAACTCTCAAATTACCAACTATGAAACTGCACCACATTTCAAAGTCAAGGAAAAGGCTAATAATCAAAAGGATGTGACTATGGCTTTTTTATGGTCTTCCACATCCAGAATCACTTGGTCTAAAGATGATATGGAAATATTAGCCTAGTTTTAAAAGTTTAAAAATACTTCAGTTTATCAGAGGTACCCTTGGGTTAACAGAGCTTTGGCAAGAGTTCAGGGTCAAGTAACTGAATATAGTAAGTGCTGGACTTTGGACCAGCCTGATTTCTAACTCCCAATCAGAATAATCAGAACACAGCTGCTCAGACTCTCATTTAAAAAAAAAAAAAAAAAATTCAACCCCAAATTAAAATACTTATCCAGCACGAACCTTTCCAAACAATCATAACCATCCGCGAAATGGCAGCAAGATGTCTTTATCAAAACCTTTATCAGAACACAAGAATCACTGATTGCTATGACTAGAGCAAGAGACGTTTTTTACTGATGTTAAAACATTTGGCAACAGTAACTTCCAATACAAAGGACAGGAAAGAGGTTCAGCATATCACACCTTCAAAGGATCTATAACACACAGTCCCTAAACTGGCTCACATTTTCTGTGCTTATAAAACTCATAATTTTACCTGCGCTCTTAAATAGCTGAGAATTAATTTACTTTGATGATTTCATACAGTACAGAGACTACTGGCGATACTCAAACCTTAAAACTGGCCTTTCTGTAAAATTTGACAAATGCACAAAAAATGTAGCAAGAGTTTAATTCTTGTAGAGGAAAAAAGTCTGCTTTTTGGCAGAGGTTCACAAAGGAGGGGAAATGTTAAGCCACAACTCAAGTCAGCAGGTTATGAAGATCCAGATAAGGTAATGATTGTGGAAAAACCCAGGTGATTATTGGTAATGGTGTGTGGAAACAAGTCATGCATTACTCGTGACATTTCAAATTGGTGTCGTCCATTTGGCAGAATCTATTTAGAATTAGGGAGCCCTGATGGCGTAGTGGTTAAGAGCTTGGCTGCTAACCAAAAGGTTGGTAGTTCGAATCCGCCAGCTGCTCCTTAGAAACCCTATGGGGAACTTCTACTCTGTCCTATAGGGTCACTATGAGTCAGAATCGACCTGATGGCAATGGGTTTGATTTTATTAGAATTAAAGGGTCAGTGAAAGAGAGGAAGGCCCCCAACCAGCTGGACTGACACGGTGGCTACAACAATGCACTGAAACACAGCAACAATTGTGAAGATGGTGCAGGACCGGGCAGTGTTTCGTTCTGTTGTACACAGGGTCGCTATGAGTCACAATTGACCTGATGGCACCTAACAACAACATTAGAATTAAGATGCACATACCCCAGTATACAGCAATTCCACTTCTAGGAACCTGTCCTCCAGAAATGAAAGTATGATAACATAAAAATATACATAATGGGAGTTTTGTTAAAGAAACTATCTTTGACAGTTATGGGGGGTTGGGGGGAACACTAAATAGACAATAGATAAGTGGTCTATTTAGTGGTGAAGGGTAAGACAGTACACAATACTGGGGAAGCCAGCAAACTTGTATGAGGCAAGGTCACGGAAGCTCCATAGACACATCAAAACTCCCTGAGGGACTAAATTACTGGGCTGAGGGCTGTGGGGACCATGATCTCGGGGAACATCTAGCTCAACTGGCATAACATAGTTTATAAAGAAAATGTTCTACATTCTACCCTGGTGAGTAGCATCTGGGGTCTTAAAAGCCCGTGGATGGCCATCTAAGATACTCCACTGGTCTCACCCTGTCGGGAGCAAGGGAGAATGAAGAAAACAAGACACAAGGGAAAGATCAGTCCAAAGGATGAATGAAATACAACTACCACGGCCTCCACCAGACTGAGTCCAGTACAACTAGACGGTGCCCGGCTACCACCACTGACGGCTCTGACAGGGGTCATAATAGAGGGTCTCAGACAGAGCTGGAAAAAAATGTAGAACAAAATTCTAACTCACAAAAAAAGACCAGACTTACTGGCCTGAAAGAGACTGGAGAAACATGGAGAGTATGGGCCCCGGACACCCTTCCAGCTCAGTAATGAATTCACTCCTGAGGTTCACCCTTCAGCCAAAGATTAGGCAGGCCCATAAAACAAAATGAGACTAAAGGGGCACAACAGCCCAGGGACAAGGACTAGAAGGCAGGAGGGGACAGGAAAGCTGGTAATAGGGAACCCAAGGTCAAGAAGGGAGAGTGCTGACATGTCGTGGGGTTGTTAACCAACGTCACAAAACAATAAGTGTACTGTTTAATGAGAAACTAGTTTGCTCTGTAAACCTTCATCTAAAGTACAATAATTTTTTTTAAAAAAAGGATTTTTGTTACAGAATTATTCATAGCTGCAAATTTAAAAAACAAAATGTTCATCAATAAGAGAATGGTTGCTCAAATTACAGAATTTTACACAATGGAATACCATGCAAGCATAAAAAAATGTAAATATTTATATTGGACCTGGAAAGTAAAAATACAAATTGCAGACCAATATACATATTTTTTGTTTTAAACAAAAATAGATAAAGTGTATATATGAATACAATATACTAGCATAAGCACAGGGAAGGATATGCTCAAAACTGTTAAACAGTTAACAACTATTAACCTCTGAGACTGAGAATGAAGGGAATAGGCAGGTAAAAGGGAATTTTTACTGCCTTTTTCTGAAAAAATTTAAGTGGTGGAAATAGGGGTCATTTTTACTTCCTCATTTGTATTGTAAATATTTTTCAAGCTAAAATAAGAATAAAAAACAGAAACAAAAGCTTTTGCATGTCAAGGGAAAAAATAAGAGAAGAAAAACCATCTTTTACTTTACAAGCACAACAGTAGAGTTGAAAACAAATTCTAATAAAATAAAAATGTAGGAACTGTATAATATATAGAAATCTCATACCAAGAGACTAACCTAATCAGGCAAAGAAAAACGTATAGCACTTATATACCCAGTCTTAGGAATGCTTTGCGTTCCTGGGATCTTGTCAAAGACAGGATATCTTTTTAGAGGGAATTCTGCCCTCTAGTGTATACTAAAAAAAAAAAAAAAAAATCCACTGCTATCTAGTCGATTTCAACTCATAGTGACGGATAAGACAAGAGTAGAACTGCCCCATAGGGTTTCCGAGGCTATAAATCTTTACAGAAGCAGACTGCCACATCTTTCTCCTGCAGAGCAACTGGTGGGTTTGAACCACCAACCTTTCAGTTAGCAGCTGAGTGCTTAACCACTATGCCACCAGGGCTCTGTGTACACTAGAAGTTAAAACCCATGAGCCTTATATAGTTAAATTAGCCTTATATAGTTAACCAAAAATTTCCACTTCACTCCAAATGCATCATAATTCTCTCCTTAAACGAAGGTCTCCATTTCCCTGTTCCTAAATCAATTTTCTATTATCATACTAAGCAAACTTTGTGAATGCCATAACTTCAGCTACGCATTCTTCCTATCAGTCCCCATTGACCCAAGAAGCACCTAAAGCTCTTTCCTGACTCGGATTTCACACCAAAAGAAATTTGGCACAACAGAGTGTACAGAAATACAGCAAAGTTTTTAAAGGTTGTAATACAGACAGGCACTTGGCCATTAAGAATCACTGATCTTTGAAAACTGTTGACACTATAACTCAAGGTTAAAAAGGCTGTTCTATGTATGAAGTTCATCTCCTTACAGGATTTTCTAAGAACACTAGAATTTGTTAAATTCTGGACAACCTTGAAAACCACTAGGGACACCTCCTAGGGTCTTACACTTGCTGTCAGTACTCAGTCTAAACTGACAGGAGTCACCCCATGCCGGTCACCATAAATCAATAAAGTTCTTGCTAAAGCGTTTCTAGGTTTAGGATTCATTTAGACGCTCACATTGGCAGGGACTTCATTCCTGATCCAAATGCCAAATATCCTCCAAAAAAAGAAAAAGGAAAGAATACCATTAGAATCTCCATTCATAATTCCTCTAGCTACTAGCTTGGCCTGGACCAATGAAGAATTTGAATATAAAATCACCTTCAAGAGACTCAAAATATTCTAACTGTTCATGGGGAAATCTTTAAAGAACTCTTTCCCTTCAATTTCAAATCCATTCACTCTGTACCTGCAACACCCGTAGAGGCATATTAAAAACAAGTTAAAACCAAATGAAGCCGAGTATCAGCATCCACAGAAAAACATGGAGATTAAAGTCAGGTAAAGGGTGTTCTTGCCCCAACACAAAGCACATCATTCTGGAGCTGACAAGTAAGGTAAACAGCTGCACCACTAGGTCTGCCAGAATCAATCATTTCCACTGTCACCACCAGCTCCTGAAACATTTCTACCCAGTCTCATCCTGGAACAAATGACTGCCAGAAGAAATACACAACACAAGTGGGCAAGGATATTTCCTAGCTGGCTGACCTGGCAACACTCTCCCATAAGCTGCCTATTAATGAGACAGTATTAGTATTGGGTATATCTTAAATCAATCTCTTTGAGATATAAAAACAGCAGATTAATCAAGGATGCACAGTTGGAGAAGACAGATGCCACATCACGTGAGATCTCCAAGGAACTAAGAAACAGAAGCTAAAAAAGACAAGGACCTTCCCCCAGAGCCCAAAGACCAACTCTTCCTCTAAAGCCAGTGCCCTAAATTCAGACTTGTCACCTCCCAAACTGTAAGAAAGTAAATTTCTGTTTGTTAAAAAAGCCATCCACCTGTCTTATTTCTGTTATAGCAGCACTAGATAACCAAGACAAAGAGAACCCATTCCCAAATGGGACTATAACCACAGGCATAGAGGTTAAGATTTATGACACATATTTTTGGGGGACACAATACAATCCATAACATTTCACCCTTTGGACCCCAAATATTCATGTCCTTCCCACATACAAAACACATTCACCCCATCATATCATCCCCAAAGTCTTAAATCAACTCAACTCTGTAGGAGTCAATTACCATACAGAAAGAGCAATAGCCATCATTCCCCCACTGACTGACCACACCTTGTCCACAGCTTCACCGTTGATTGTGGACAGATTATCAATGTACACTCTGTCCCTGCCGCAGGGCCTGGAACCTATTTATTTTTTGTAAATATGCTAGCCCCTTCAATTTCATCATATAGGAATGAGACTGAAATACAGCATAGGAAACCCGGTATAGTCATGGTTAATGAGGAAAAAGTTACGAAGGAAAAGGGAGGAAATATTGTATCTCATTTGCTTCAAAAATAACAAAATACAGAATACAGTCCTTCATCAGTAATAAAGTTGAAGAGAGATTCTTTTAACAAAAAAGGCCAATAAGGAGAGTAAGAAAGACTGGTGGTATGACACAGTGGCTGCGAGCCCAGGCTTTGGTCTCAAATAGATCTGGACTGGAATCCTGGCTCCAACTATTTATCAATTATATAAGCTCCACAAGTTAACGTCACTTCTCTGGGTATCAGTTTCCTAATCTGTAAAATGAGCACAAAGTTAGAGCTTACCTCATGAAATCCACCACCCATTGGTCAGTTTGTCATACTCTGGTGGTATTGTCACAATGCTGGCAGTTATACCACCGGTATTTCAAATACCAGCAGGGTCACCTGTGGTGAAGAGGTTTCAGCAGAGCTTCCAGACAGACTAGGAAGAAAGGCCTGGCAATCTACTTCCAAAAATAAGCCAATAAAAACCATATGAATCACAACAGGATACTGTCCGATACAATGCTGGAAGATGAGTACCCTAGACTGGAAGCCACTCAAAATACACAGTGGACAATGGACTCCAGCATATCAACAATCGTGAAGACAGTGCAGGACCAGGCAACTTTTCATTCTGTTGTACAGGGGTCATCGTGAGTCGAAGGTAACTTGATGACAGCTAACACCACTACCTCATGAAGTGTTTATGTGGACTAGTAAAATAATACACGTAAGCACTTAATACTGTACCTGAAATTTGGCATTCAATAAATAAGCGCTATTTACTCATTTCAAAAGGGTAAAGAAACATTTAACCTGCACTGAGAAGACAAAATGCCTGATATTTAATCTGAAGAACAAATTGATTCAAAAAGGAAACTGACAAGAGCATTAAAGGGAAACATGTTAGGCCAGAGTGGGAGAAACACTTGCCTACAGGAACCAACCAGAGAACATGAGTGAAGTAGCTGAGTAGGGACTGGGAAAGGGCAGATCCCTCTATTCTGCTCCAGCCTATTGTTGCCATAGGAAAAGAGAGGGGTCAGTGGCAGAACTTCTCATTTCTCAGTAAAAGCTAGTAATCCAGATTTTTGTGTCAACTTTCCTCATTTTTAAATACTGGTCAAATAAAATCAGATTTGATCCTGAACTGACAGTTTGTGAATGCCTGTCTTAGTGTAAGTCTTGAAGTAGAAACTTACGGAAAGGAAGGTGGCTGTGTAACTGAGGGACTCCAACTCCAAGCTAGAACAGGATGTCTCAAAGGGCATAATATTTCAGTTATAGAATTGTCCTGGGCAATGTATGATACTTATCATTCCTGAACCCCACCCACTAAGTGCCACTGGCCTCCTTAAGTTGTTGTGACAACCCAAAAATCTCACCACACATTTCTGAGCACCTCCTACTGGGCAGCACCACATCCATGAACAACAAAGTTTAACTTAAAAGTTAGTGGAAAGACTAAGAACATCTATTTACAAAGAGTAATAAAACAAGGACAGGGCCAGCCCTGAGTCAACCAAACTAAAATCCCAAAGTATCACCAAACAGGAAATCTCACCCAGTAGAAAGTTTAAAGCCTGTTACAGAAATGAATCAAAAGGCTTAATTCCTTCTTCTTACGTGTAGAATTAGTCATGACAGAAAGAATCTGTTTTATCTTTTTATTTGGGTCATTGCTTTTATAGTGTTAATGTACATTACAGTTTTCCATCAATCTCTTTTTTCCTATACCAGGAGCTTACATATAAAAGTGCACATGCTTCAAAGAAATCATGAGTGGTAGGTATCCAGGCACTCAAATCACCTATCTCTTGGTTTAACACTCCTAGATTTTTCTCTTATGGCTCATTCTTCTATTCAAGAGCATTTCCAAGTTACCATACGACCCAGCAATACCATGCCTAGATATATACCCAAGAAAAATGAAAACACATGTCCACACAAAAACTTGTACACAAGTGTTCACAGCAGCAGTATTCGTAACATCCAAAAATTCGAAACAACCTTATGTCCATCAACTGATGAATCGATAAACAACATATGGTATATTCATGCAATGGAATATTATTCAGCCATAAAAATAAGTGAAATACTTATACCTGCTACAACGTGGCTGAACTCTGAAAACGTTATGCTAAGTGAATGAAGCCAGACACAAAATCGCACATACCGTATGATTCCATTTACATGAAATGTCAAGAACAGGCAAATCTACAGAGACAGAAAATAGATTAGTAGTTGTCTGGGCCTGGGAGGTGGGGGTGGGGATGGAGATGAAGCATGGCTAATAATGTGCAGAATTTCTTTCAAGGGTAATGAAAATAACTGTGGTGATAGGTGTCACAACTCTGTGAATATACTAAAAACCACTGAATTGTACAATTTAAACCAGTGAACTATATACTATATGAATTACAACTCAATAAAGCTGTTAAAAAAAGAGCATGTCCAATTTTAAATTATTAAACTGATAAAACATGATTGGCTCTTAAAGAATATCACTTGTAGAGTATAAAAAATTTCATAGGTTATGTTTGCTGGAATACCCACCTTCTTCTAGTTATTGTAACCATTCTAATAATCACCAGTAAGTCCTCACTTATGCTATTTCTCTTCTGAAACAAGCTGAATTCTCCATGGAATGGCCATTCTCTAGGCATTAAATAACCTCACCATGTACATCTTTCTTCAGGCATACAGGAGGATCCTCATGAAAGGATGGAGCCAGGAGGGCAAGTCAGATTTCTGAGGTAGCCTGTCTTTTTGTGTTGATGTAAATAAATTTACTATGAAAAATTTGGGGCCCTTTCTTTCCTTCTTAGTAAAACTTGCTGTATAATGAGATCCAGATTTGCAATCCTACTTGCAACTCCTTTAAAAGTAAAAGGCACCCCCCCAAAAAAGGTCAGAGGTCTAATTGTTTGATCGCTACAAGATTGTGATCAAAATTTGAAAAACACTTCCTTCCAACACTGTGGCTATGCCAGATTTTTGCTACTTTAAGTGAAAGGCTCAACACTCTCTGTCAAAATTTTTGAAAACTTAAAAGCCAAGCAAAGGTGATGTTTACTCATGTCTGAGGGGACTGGGAGAGCTTAGACTATTAACTGCTCCAGCAGAAAGACTGCTGCACAAAGAAGAGATTCCTGGGCACTACTCAAATATGTTGAATACTGACAGCCAGAATAATGTGCAGGTATTATTGTCTTCTTGGGTCTATCATCAAGCTCTTGCATGGCACTATGAGCAATTCTGTCTCTTCTACCTTTGGGTTAAACACTGCTAAACTGACATCAACTACGCCTGCTGTTTGCAATTCAACAGTACAACCTCTTTTTTTAAAAAACGCAACAGACCAAGAAGACAAAATTACAAAGGAAAATGATGTTTTCTACCCTTTTGTTTTATTGCTTTAGGTTATTCCTTATCAACAAGGAGGCAGTTAAGTAATAAGCCCTTAATTAAACATCTAGGATTATAAATTTTTATGAGACTAATGGTAACTTAAAGCTAGAATAAAGTAAGTAGTAAATGTGGGGGTGAAGTCTGGCCAGCAAGATGCTCACAAACACTGCTAGAAGCTGCATGCAAGTGGCTAGTCTTGGTAGTGAGGAATGGGGAGTGGCAATGTAAGAGGTGGATCAAGATAAACCCTCAGTGGACCATGCTCTCAGGGAACATCTAGCTCAACTGGCATAACACAGTTTATAAAGACAATGTTCTACATTCTACCTTGGTGAGTAGCATCTGGGGTCTTAAAAGCCTATGGGCAGCCATCTAAGATACCCCACTGGTCTCATCCCTTCGGGAGGCAAGGGAGAATGAAGAGAACAGGATACAAGGAAAAGATCAGTCCGAAGGACTAATGGACCACAGCTACCAAGGCCTCCACCAGACTGAGTCCAGTACAGCTAGATGGTGCCCAGCTACCACTGACTGCTCTGACCAGGATCACAACAAAGGGTTCTGGACAGAGCTGGAGAAGGATGTAAAACAAAATTCTAACACACACACACAAAAAAGACCAGATTTACTGGCCTAAAGGAGACTGGAGAAACCCCAAGAGTATGGCCCCCAGACACCCTTTTAGCTTAGTGGTGAAGTCATTTCCGAGGTTCACCATTCAGCCGGGGAGTGCACAGCCCCATAAAACCAAATGGGACTAATGAGGTACAGCAGTCCAGGGACAAGGGCCAGAAGGCAGCAGGGGACAGGAAAGCTGGTGATAGGGAACCCAAGGTTGAGTAAGGATAGTGTTGATGTGTCGTGAGGTTGTTAACCATTGTCATAGGGCCACATGTGTACTAACTGTTAAATGAGAAACTATTTTGTTCTGTAAGCCTTCATCTAAAGTGAGAATAGCAGAACAACTGGAAGAGCGCAGTCGAAGTCACGGAACTGTGCATGTAAATTTTTGAAATGGTATACCTTTAGCTATGTATATTTTCAGCAAAAAAAAAAAAAAGGTCGAGAAGGGAGAGGGTTGACATGTTGTGGGGTTGTTAACCAATGTCATAAAACAGTATGTGTACTACTGTTTCATGAGAAACTATTTGTTCTATAAGCCTTCACCTGAAGTACAATTTAAAAAAAAGAAAAAGAAAAAAAGATAACCCCTCAGCTTGGAGTAACAAGCCAAAGAAATTTAGATAAACTAAATCAAGCATAAGGAGCCCTGGCGGCATAGTGGTTAAGCGCTCAGCTGCTAACTCAAAGGTCTGCGGTGCTCCACAGGAAAAAGATGTGGCAGCACTGTGTTTTCAACTACCCAATGCAGAGACAGCTCTTCTTGCCATCTCTGATTCCTGCCTCTAATTAAAATTGTGTGTTTGGTTTACTTCATTCCCAAAGCATAAACTTCAGCTTTTTATAGCCTAAGCAGTGTGCTATTTTAAACATGTGGAGGAAATGCATTTTCAGTTACAAACATTTGCTCCTCTGAATTTGTTCTCATTTGTTAGCAAAAGATGTGGAACAGGATGTTTTACTCGCCTGCTCTGGTTTTCCTGTATTGCTTAAATCTGTTTACAGAGGGGAAAAATAAATAAAGTATTTCTGCTGGACAAATTCTATAAACTGAAGCAACTCAAAAAATGAAAATGAAAAAGTTTGTAGAAAAACTATTTTATTGCATTAGGATAATTTTCTTCTTATAAACTGAATTATTTATGTAGACTCTTCCCTAGAAAAGACTTGTCATACCCTGCATGTGCAGGCTGCAGCAGATTCTGTTTGCAGTGATAACATGTGCCGACCCAGACACCCCAGAGCAGCCGAAATCCTCTTGGCCCCGTCTTTTCCCAAGCACAATTATAACTATAAAAGCTTTCTGAGATGCACTTCAGAAAAATTATCATACTAACCTTGAAGGTCATTTTCTGGATTTATTCAGAAATTCAAGGTAATCTGTACGTGTTTTCATTTTCAAGTACAACTGTGAGGACTTTTACTAAAGCACTGAGCAGACACATCCTTGTAATCTGTTATATTCCATTACAGCTTTCAAGAAACTAATTTTGAACAAATTTCACTATAACCCTTTATAAGGGGATCAGCAGTTCATTAATTCCCTTGAAGATACTTAGCTCTATAGTTCCTGTTGGCTCCTCCTGATTCCTTCTCCACCTTCTCCTCCACTGCCATCCGCCCCAGGAGCTGTCCTGTAGGGACCACATCAACGGGGCCCTTCCCCTCAGTGGCTAAGGGGAGTGCCTGGTAAGAGATGGGAAGGAGGGAGAAAAGGGAGATCCGGGTATTTATTCCCTTGGCTCCCCCTGCGCAATCCATTGCTCAACTGAAGGTCTTGGCTTCTGTCAGGAGGCCGACTCCATAAGGCCCTCTCGGTCTTCCACTCCCAAATCACTCCCCCTCTTGCTCCTTCAGGCCCAAGACTGGTAATGGAGCCTCATTATTACTAGCCCTAGGGACGCAGCACTATTCCTAGCCCCACGGTTTCTCACCACTTTGTGAGTTATTAAACTCTCCTTGAAGTGTGCCATCTGTTTCCTAATGGGCTCAAACGCAGCAACAATTGAGAGGCTGGCACAGGACCGGACAGTGTTTCATTCTGTTGTACATAGGGTCGCTATGAGTTAGAACCAACCTGACGGCACCTAACGACAACAACATCTGTTTCCTGCTGAGTCTCCCTAACAGAAACATCATCTCAGCAGATTTCTTATCCTAGAAAGGCTATTAGCTCTTTCCAAAAAAAAGGAAAGTATAGAATACAGTGAGACTGCTGTGTGAACTTAGGTGACTTAAGTAAACTAAACAAGCTGACCTCACTTAAGCTGGCACTTTTCCCTCCTCTAGTTATTTCATAATTATAATAACCTGTACATATGCACATATACATGCAACAGATTACCTTGACATTATTACAGTAACAGAATTATATGAAACAAATAGTTTCCAAATAATATATCCAAGCACCAAAAAAAAAAAAAACAAACAAACCAACCCACTGCCATCAAGTCGATTCCAGCTCATAGCGACCCTACAGGACAGAGAACTGCCCTCTAAGGTTTCCAAGGCTGTAATCTTTATGGAGGTAGACTGCCTTATCTTTCTCCAGTGAAGCGACTGGTGGGCTCGAACAGCCTACCTTTCAGTTAGCAGCCAAGCACTGAACCAGTGCACCACCCAGGCTCCTTCTCCAAGCACTAATGGGGATTATTTTAAGAAACACCCAAGGAAGGTAGAAGTAAAAACTGTCCTAGTTCAAACAGTACTAGCAACCTAAGGTAGAACTTCTGCCTTTATTCCTCTTGGGCAATTATACAGAGGCAGCTTCCATAATAACACTTCAAATAAATGCAAGACACACCAGATACAAGTCTGGTAATCCAAGTAAAAGCCCACAGAGGACTAATTCCAGATGTAGTCTTGAGGAGCGTTTTCAAAATCAGGTGGTCATACCAATAAAAAATCGTTGGCATTGAGACGATTCCAACTCAGCAACCCTACAGGACAGAGCAGAACTGCCCCATTCAGTTTCCAAGGAGTACCTGGTGGATTTGAACTGCAGACCTTTTGGTTAACAGCTGTAACTCTTAACCACTATACCACCAGGGTTTCCTAGTGGGTCATGATACCTTTTAAAATGACACTACACACAATGTAAAACAGAAATTATCATGGTGCATCACATAGGCTAAAATCAAACAAGAAACTTCAGCTAATTTTTCTTTCCTACTTCCATTCTGGAAAGTATTTCAGCAAGAAGACAGAGCAGCAGCGTGCTTTCCTGTCTCAGGAAAGGAGTCATGACAGCTACACTCACAACTGGTCCTTGTACTAAGAGCAGCTTCTCCAACATGCCAGGTACTGGGGCTGAGGCACGAATACTCACCCTGACCCTGCAGGGAGTGAAGGCAGAGCTGAAGGGGCATTTGCTTGTGGTTTCTCTTTCTCACTTTGCTTAAAGAAGGATTTGGCTTCTTTAGATGTAGCATCCACTTCCTTAGCCACCCTGTACCAAGGAAAAAGACATCAAGTTTATAAGAGGACTAAAGAGAGAGAAATAAAATCTACAAAAAGGGACTAAGTAACAACTTGGAACACACTCATTGGGCTTTCAATAAATTTTTGCCTTTTTTTTTTTTTTTTTAAATTCTACTTCAGATGAAGGTTTACAGAACAAACTAGCTTCTCATTAAAAAATTAGTACATACATTGTTTTGTGACATTGGTTAACATTCCTACAACATGTCAACACTCTCCCTTCTCGACCTTGGGTTCCCTGTTACCAGCTTTCCTGTCCTCTCCTGCTTTCTAGTCCCTGCCCCTGGCCTGGTGTGCCCCGTTAGTCTCATTTTGTTTTATGGGCCTGTCTAATCTTTGGCTCAAGGGTGAACCTCAGGAGTGACTTTATTACTGAGCTAAAAGGGTGTCAGGGGCCCTACTCCTCAGGCTTCTCCAGTCTCTGTCAGGCCAGTAAGTCTGGTCTTTTTTTGTGAGTTAGAATTTTGTTCTACATTTTTCTCCAGCTCTGTCCGGGACCCTCTACTGTGATCCCTGTCAGAGCAGGCAGTGGTGGTAGCTGGGCACCATCTAGTTGTACTGGACTCAGTCTGGTGGAGGCCATGGTAGTTGTGGTCTATTAGTCCTCTGGACTAATATTTCCCTTGTGTCTTTAGTTTTCTCCATTTTCCCTTGCTCCTGAAGGGGTGATACAAGTAGAGTATCTTAGATGACTGCTCACAGGCTTTTAAGACTCCGGACACTACTCACCAAAGTAGTATGTAGAACATTTTCTTTATAAACTGTGTTATGCCAATTGAGCTAGATGTTCCCCGAGACCATGGTCCCTACAGTCCTCAGCCCAGTAATTTGCTCCCTCTGGCTGCTGAACTTTATGATTAAAGTTTACTACCACAGTTCTAGAAAAATATATTTTCCCTACTAACATTTACAAATAAATGATAATGCACATAAATTTTATCTCCCTAAAGCCCTCCCCGATTCTTCTGTCAGTAAAAACTCTAGTAGTCACTACTGAATCACAACCCATCATGAGCTACTGATTTGAAAGCTGAAATGGCCTCACACTCTACTTCATCTGTAGCTTAGTACTCAGACTTACAGGCCCAGTAAATGAGCAAAAAGCACAAGTTGAGATATTTGACAGAAAAACACCTGCATTATATCAAGGAAAAAAACAACAGTACAAACGACTGGAAGTATTCAAACAGAAGGTTCCTGCTCTATATCTAAACAACCCAAAGATGAAACAAAATCCCTTAAAACTGGCTAAATTAGCAAAAATTTGGGAGTGGAAGAAAGCAGTGTGACTAGAAATTTTGTCCAGTTTCAAATCCGGAAAAACTGCCCTCAAAGAAGTTCAGTCCTAAGGGACAAATTAAGGATATTTATGACACCTAAGATTTGAGATAAAGAGAGAAGGATAAATGCCCAGTCTCAGTGCCTGCCTAGGCTTGCCAGGTCAACATAAACATCTGGAGAATTTTGTTTAAAGTCCAATCTATCTGTAATAGGGATCCAAGATGCTTACTGTTGTATACCACTAGGTTGTGGGGTGGTTTGTTACACAGCATTACTGTAGAAACAGCTGATTGACAAACTGAAACCTAGGGGTTAAATCACCTGTTCAAGACTATCCAGAGATTACATAGCAATGCTAGAGAGAACCCTGTGGCAGACTGCATTTTTTAAGATAATGGCTATCACACTATTTCCCATCCCACATGCTCTTCCCAAACCTACCACTCCCGCAACAAGAGGGGAAGTCTACATTACCATCCCTTGAATCTGGGTAAACCTCTGTGACTGGCTGGACTCACAGGGTTCACTAGAAATGGTGCTACATGATTTTTTAAGACAGAACCTCAAACAGTTTTGTATCAAAATCCTGTTTCCTTTGCTTGGCTTCCTCCCCCACAGCTTTGCATTAAATCCTTCTTTGCTAACATAACTTGTATGAATGGTGCTGACATAACTTGTATGAACTCTCTACTTGTAAACCCCTTAATTAAGTAACTTCTCCCTTGTCCTTGGGGAGCAGTCTTGGTGGCAGCAGCTTCAACTGACTCCTTTTCCTTGCGCAACAAAATAAAGATACATTTCCTGCTCTCCCACCTCAGTCTCTTTTTTATTAGCCAATTCAAGCCACGCTGAGCAGAAAGTGGGGTTTTCCAACGGCTAACATTTCTGGTGAGCCAGCCAGAAACCATCTGCTCGGTTCTTGAGGTGGATCGGACATAGACTGGCCCCAATGTCTGGCGCCACCAGGAGATTTTTCCTGGATACCTCGGAGCAGCCCTGGAAGCTGATCTGCCTCGGTCCAATGGTGGTTCCTCAGTGGGAGACATGAAACGTGCCTGGGTTATTTGGTAATTCCTAAGTAAGGTCTTAGAAGAGTCCTAAGAAGCAGGAGGAACTGACCATTGAGGGCATAAAAGGCTGTAGGTACCGGTGAGATTGGTGCAGCAGATTAGGTCACCTAATCTTCAACAAAGGTCCAAAGTCCATCAAATGGGGAAAAGACAGTCTTTTCAACAAATGGTGCTGGCAAAACTGGACGTCCTACTGCAAAAAAATGAAACAGGGCCCATACCTCACCCCATACACAGAAACGAATTCAAAATGGATCAGAGACCTAACTATAAAACCAAAAACTAAAAAGATCATACAAGAAAAAATAGGATCAACGCTAGAGGCCCTAATACACAGCATTAACAGGATACAAACCATAACTAACAACAAACGAACTCCAGAAGACAAGCTAGGTAACTGGGATCTTCTAAAAATTAAACACTTATGCTTATCAAAAAGACTTCACCAAAAGAATAAAGAAAACCTACAGACTGGGAAAAAAAAATTGGCTACGACAAATCTGACAAAAGCCTAATCTCTAAAATCGAGAGGAAAATCCAACACCTCTACAGCAAAAAAGACAATCCAATTAGAAAATGAGCAAAGGATATGAACAGACACTTCAGCAAAGAAAACATTCAAGCGGCTAACAGACAAATGAGGAAATGCTCGGGATCACTAGCCACTAGAGAAATGCAAATCGAAACTACAATGAGATACCATTTCATCCCAACATTACTGACATGAATCAAAAAAAAATAAAAACATCAAATGTTGGAGAGGCTGTCGGGAGATCGGAACTTTTATGCACTGCTGATGGGAATGCAAAACAGTACAACCATTTTCGAAAACAATATGGTACTTCCTTAGAAAGCTAGAAATAGAAATACCATATGATCCAGCAATCGCACTCCTAGGAATATATCCTAGAGAAATAAGAGCCGTCACACAAATAGATGTACGCACACCCATGTGCATTGCAGCATTGTTCACTATAGCAAAAAGAAACCACCTAGATGCCTATCAACAGATGAATGGATAAAAAAACTATGGTACACACACACAATGAAGTACTACACAACAGTAAAGAACAATGTTGAATCTGCAAAGCATCTCACAACATGGATGAATCTGAAGGGCATTATGCTGAGTGAAATTAGTCAGTCGCAAAAGGACAAATACTGTTTGAGACCAATACTACAAGAACTCAAGAAAAGTTTTAAACACAGAAGAAATCGTTCTTTGATGGTTACAAGGGTAGGGAGGGAGGGAGAGGAGAATTCACTAACTAGATAGTGAATAAGAATCATCTTGGGTGAAGGGAAGGACAACACACACTACAGGCGAAGTCAGCACAACTGGGCTAAACCAAAAGCTAAGAAGTTTCCTGAATACAACCAAACACTTTGAGAGATAGAGAAGCTGGGGCTGGGGTCTAGGGACCATGGTTTTGGGGGACATCTAGGTCAACTGGCATAACAAAGTTTACTGAGAAAATGTTCTGCATCCCACTTTGGTGAGTGGCATCTGGGGTCTTAAAAGCTTGCGAGTGTCACCTAAGATACATCAACTGGTCCCAACCCACTTGGAGCAAAGAAGAACAAAGAACACCAAAGACACAAGGAAAATATTAGCCCAAGAAACAAAAGGGCCACATAAACCAGAGACTCCATCAGCCTGAGACCAGAAGAACTAGACGGTGTCCAGCTAACACCAATGAGCACTCTGACAGGGAACACAACAGACAGTCCCTGACGGACCATGAGAAAAGTGTGGTGCAGAACTCAAATTCACGTAAAAAGACCAGACTTAATGATCTGACTGAGACTGAAGGGACCCTCAAAGCCATGGGACCCAGACACTATGTTAACCCAGAACTAAAACCCATTCCTGAAAGACAACTCTTCAAAGACTAGACTGGACCATAAAACATAAAATAATATGCGTGAAGAGTGTGCTTCTTAGCTCAAGCAGATACATGAGACCGAATGGGCGCCTCCTGTCCCAAGGCAGGATGAGAAGGCAGGAAAGGACAGGAGCTGGTTGGATGGACACAGGAAACCCAGGGTGGAAGTGGGGGTGTGCTGCAACATTGTAGGGATTGCAACTAATGTCGCATGAAAATATGTGTATAAAATTTTGTATGAGAGATTAACTTGAGCTGTAAACTTTCACCTAAAGTACAATAAAAAAAATTTTAAAAAAAGATTTCCAGAACTCTTCTGTAAAACAGCTGATGGGTTCACAAAGATTGCAGCTGATCCAGAATCACGTAGAACAAAAATTAATTACGTAAGACGGAATAAAAGAATACTATGGGTTTTATGTGGGAATGCTGAAGTTTTAAGGTCCTACTTTCTGGATGTAAGAAACTATTTTCCTTTCTCCCAAATTATCCAACTAATGGGTTTAGATATTCTAACGCTTGAATTAGAAGTTCTTATTGGTAAATTTAGCAAAGTTGTAAATATCATAACCAGACAAGTGTCTGAAATTCATTCGAGTTATCATTTCTCAAAATAGAATAGCATTAGATTTCCTATTAGTTCTCTCAAAAAAGTTCTGTGCCACTTCTGCTTCTGAGAAAGTGACCTATGACTGTTAACAGGTAAACCAAGGAGGGGCAGCTCGCCCTTGGGAAGAACACTTAGTAAGTTTTAAACTGATTAACTGAAGACCTCCAACAAGAGAGGTCCATCCTGTATTATCTTAATAATCATGTATTCTCTAATGAAAATTTGGTTGTCACGTGTAAATTTTTCTGTAACTTCTGTTTCCTCTAGACAAACTTTGTGTGCTCCTTATGGATATATGTTTTTGTGTGGTGGATCCAACTATATTAGTTTAAATGATCCTTTTCCAAGTAACAGTGAGTTTATGTGAGCAATCTCTTGTTTAGATTCCTGCTCAATGCACGGACAATACACTTTGAGAATTTTAAGATTATCCTCAGATATTCATAGTTATGATACTAGTAAACACTGAAAAGGTAATATTACACACTATAAAACAACAGTCAAAAAAGAAACCCATTGGTCCAATACTCTGGGTAGGACTGGTAGCTTTAATTCCTATTATGGTACAGTTAAATTGGAAAAAAATCTTTAAGAAATTTATCAATCATTATGGGACAAATATCAGACGAAGTTGCTAATGGGAAAAACACAACAGCAATCTCTGATCTCACTGGCCAAGGTGACATGAGATAACAAAATAGCCTTAGATTTTTTAGCCAAGGATAATTAATACGGGAAAAGTAAAACAGGATATATGTATAGAATTAGACAAGCTACGTGGATACACACCGTAACACCCTTACAAACAACTGATTAATTTGGTTACTTACCATCAAAAATAAACACATGAGCTAAATCACTATTGCAAGAATAGTATTTTTAGTCTGCATCCTATTAGTATTAGGCATAATAAAACTTACATTCTATTGTTTTATACACTTAAGAAAGCCTCAGGCTAAATCACTGATGTACATTGAGTCTGCTCACTTCAGCAATGCGATTGCTGGGAATGTTGCTCTTACTTAAGATCCTGGCAAAGAACCAGGTGGTATCCAGTGAAAAACAGCACCATGAGTTTGAAGAGCCTGCCATGGCCACAATCTAGTGGCTCGACTAAGTCCAGGTATTAATCATCAGTGTGTTATCTCCAATCTCTAATCAAAAGAAAAGAATGATTTAGGAGATAACATTGGAGCTATTCCCTGCCCTTGAGCGTAAAGAATGTGACCCAGCTGGAGCTGGACTCACAAGGACTCATAAAGACACATAAAGAATGTGACCCAGCTGGAGCTGGACTCACAAGGACTCATAAAGACACATCAACCGGGCCCCAAGATATAAAAACAATAGCTAGGATAATCTTAAAAAGTATCTTTTCAAGAAACATTCACATAAAGAAGGCATAAAAGCCACTCTTACATTTTCTCTTAACATCTAGTAAATAATTGTAAACCAACAGGAGGTCAGTAGCCACAATGAAAGGCCTAAGTACAATATTTGCCCCTCCTTGAAAGCATGTCAAACAACTCCAAGCCGGGCTATGGTTCAAAATAGACACTGGTTCTGAATGACCAATGTCCAAAAAGAAATGGAGTAAGACAGAACCTCAAACAGTTTTGCATCAAAATACTGTTTTTCTTTGCTTGGCTTCCTCCCTCACAGCTTTGTATTAAAATCCTTCTCTGCTTGGAAGTTACATGCAAACTCCACTGCGCCTGCGTAGTATGATTAAGTGTGTTGCTGACATAACTTGTATGAACTCCCTACTTGTAAATCCCTTAAAAGTAACTTTTCCCCTTGCCCTTGGGAAGCAGTCTTGGCGGCAGCAGCTCCAACTGACTCCTCTTCCTTGTGCAATGAAATAAATGTGCCTTTCCTGCTCTCCTACCTCGGTCTCTCGATCATTGGCCAATTCGAGTCACATGGAGCAGAGCCTTGGGTTTCCACCCAGTAACATTCTAAGGCTAGCTCATAAAAGGTAAGACAGCTTTCACCTGGCTTTCTCTCTTAAGAATGCATCTTTGGAACCCTAAGTTACTACATAAAAAGTTTGGCTACTCTGAAAGTACCATGCCAGAAAGATAATATAGGAAGACCACAAAGGGACAGATGCCAGAAGAGCATGTTTAAGCCAAGTGAGTCTTCCCAGCCCAGGCACCAGACATGGGAGTGAGGAAACCTTCGACATGGCTCCAGATCCAGCTTCTGTCTGACTACAACTGCACAAGAGACCCTGAGCAAGAACTGCCTAGCTGAGTCCAGCCACCCCCAAAACTATGAGAGATTATAATAAAACAACTGTTGCTTTTTTAAGCCACAAAATTTTGAGACGATTCATTACACAGCTATACAGACAGAATGTTGGTGAAAGAGAAGACGAAGACCAAGCAGCCCAAAATATAAGGAAAGGAAAAGCAGGACATTTGGTTTTGTTTTTTGCTTGTTTTATCACAGCGATTAACAAGACTTTTGTAGAAGGCACCTAAGACAACTCAGTAAACATTTTCTGAGAAGCAACCTAGATCCAGGTACTGTATTAGATGTTGGACATATAAAACGGTATGACATGGTCTCTATCCTTAAGGAGTTCACAGTCCAGCAGGACAGCCACGCATAGAAACAAGTCATGATGATACACGATATAACATATAAAGTGCGATAAAGGTAGCATAAAAAATGTATAACATGTAGGAGTATCTCTGTTGATTCTTAGTGCCGAAGTCCTATCCATATTCACTAGTAAACAAGCTGGAATAGTCCTCCTCAGAGACTTTGGTAGTTAATACAAAGTAATATTAGCAGATTACTCTTCACTGATAGTATACATAGAAAAACTATACTTTTAACGAACTATTCAATAACAGATTCAGCTACCAGAATATCTTCAAATAGAAGAACAGTTAAATTATAGACCACCTTTAATACGCAAGAGGTAACCCTGACAGGAAAAGACCCACTATAGCAACAGTTAATTTAAGTATTCTCAGCAGAAATTCCATCTTAACTTCATCACTTACTTAGAACTTCCAGAAAAGTCTTTATTTAGGCAGAAACTTTCATGACTGGCCTCTTCCAAAAATGTGAATCATTTAGGAAAGTCTGAGCTAACCGGCTCAGCTGCTTATGTGATCCCCCAAAATCAACTGCTGTTAAGTCGATTCCGACTCATAGCAACCTCATAGGGTTTCTGAGGCTGTAAATCTCTACGGAAGCAGACTGCCACATCTTTCTCCCTCAGCGCTGATAGTAGTTTTGAACTGCCAACCTTTCGGTCAGCAGTTGATTACTTTAACCACTGCACCACCAGGGCTCCTTGCTTATGTGATAGGAGAGGATAAAAAATGCTATTTTCCCCCATTCCCCAAGGTTTAATGAGATATTTAGAAATATACATTTTTCAAGGGGGGGGGGAATCCCCAAAGTTGCAAAACTCCAGAGTGTAATAATTAAAACATAGTTAACAAAACTAAAAGACGAACTTTGCGCTACCACCTTATGCTTATACTTACAAATTCTTCCCTTTTATTACTAGCTTTCTCACATTTTTTAAAGATGTACTAATGTACTTAACTTGACACAAAGACAAAAGAAAAGGCAGAATAATGACATCAAGAGATTAAAAACCAAACCCACTGCTGTCAAGTCTGATTCATAGTGACCCTAGAGATGAAAAGATATACTCAGATCTATACACCAAGTTTTATCTTGTTGTCAATTAAAATTCAATCCCCCAACTTCCTTTATGAGAGTTCCTTACAGTACTTAAATTTAAGTATAAATAATTTAATTAAAAAAAAAAAAAATCCTGCCAACACACTATTAACAGAGTTTTTGTCTTCTTTAGGGGAGGGGACTACAAAGAAGTTTCACCTGCCATACTACGTATTTGTGTAATGACTGATTTTTTTAAAATAATAAGCATGCATTGCTTTTGAAACATAAAATACATGTACATGTGAGAATATGTATACACATGGAGGAATAAAGTGCTTCCATATGTGGATTTCTTTGTTTTTAGAGACATGACGCTGCCTCTTCTGACAAATGATGGAAACAGCCAACTGCCTGAGTCCAGTGTTTGATTTTACCATCCACTTGCTTTCAAAAATGAAACAAAATTTGTGGTAGACAACGAAGTTAATATTTATCAACAAGTCCACAAAATTTCATTTGTTTAGGAAATTTAATGATTTCTCACAGCAAGTTATTCACAAGTTTTTCTGGCAAAGTTATAAATAAATCTTCCTTAGATATTCTACATGACATGTAGGAAATAATTCAAGGCAAGAAAGACTTCTAGCCATTCTAAAGCCTATATTCCTAATGGCATATTAACATACTTTGTGTGATTATAGGACTTTCAGCCCACTGAAGGTTTACCATCAGTGTTCTGCTGCCCTCTACTGGACAACTCGATAGTTTCCAGGTATGAATTCCGTCAGCAAAACAAAACAATTCATATCATCAGAAAGTATTGAATGGATCCCACAAATTATTAATTACCAAGAAAAAGGGTGTCTTTGCAATGGAGAATTCTGCCTTGTGATCAAACTTATCACCACCAATACTGCATCTCGTGAGATAAAGCACTGAGAAGGATACAACATGATCAATGTAGCATTTCTGTCTAAAATGATTAATCTGAAGTTAGTCAGAAGGAAACAATCCAACAATCCAAATTGAGGGACACTCTGCAATACAACTGGCCTGAACTCTTAAAAAAGTCAATGTTGTGAAATACAAGAACAGTTTGAAAAAGTTTTTAAATTCAAGGAGACTAAAAAGATTAAAAGGAGCCCTCATGGCGTGGTGGTTAAGTGCTCGGCTGCTAACAAAAAGGTCGGAGGTTTGAACCCACCAGCAGCTCTGCAGGAGAAAATACCTGGTGATCTGCTCCAGCAAAGATTTCAGCCTAGGAACCCTATGGGGCAGTTCTACTCTGTCCTATAGGGTCGCTAGGAGTCAGAAATGATCCAATGGCACACAACAACAAAAAGACCAAACGCAGTGTGCAACCTTAGACGGGATATTGGACTAAGTAAGAAACAAAGATATAAGGTACATTATTGGGATAACCGGTGAAAATTTCAGTAGAATTGTACACAGTGCTACTCAAAGTATGGGCTGCAAGACTACCTGTTATTGGTACAAGATAAGATGGGTACAGAAATGGTATTTAGAAACGTGTTTTAACAATTTGACAATGTCACAATATTCAAGACACCATCAGTGGACTCACTTCATGGAACAGAGTATAGACCAGTTCAGGTATTGTCAAACTTCTAGAATGAGTCACATGTGATACAAAATTTTCCTAGTAATTCCTTTCTATTATATTTAAGAAAAGTACAGGTCTACAAAAGATTGACAATTTAGAAAGAGTCCCCCACAGATAGTTTAGATTATCTGCGTTGATGTTAAATTTACTGGATGTGAGAGTCATATTGTGTTATGAAGGAGAATGCCCTCACACTTAGGAGATACATGCTATACTATTTAAAAGTAAAGTGTCACAATGTCTACAAGTAATTCTCAAATGGTTCAGGCAAAACAAAAAAAGAGAAATACAAATATAGCTACTGAGAGGAGGCAAAATGTTAACAAATGTTGAATCTGGATGGTAGGTATGTGGGTGTTGGTTGTAATATTATTCTTGTAAGGTTTTTTTTTTCCCCCAGAAGAAAAAGTTGGAGAGAAAATTTTTTTTGAATAATGAAAAGTTATGCCCCATACCATTCATAAAACTTATGATGCCAAAATCTGTTTTCCAAAATATATTTTCACTAGATAAAATAACTGCTGGAAACTACTAGAATAAAAATTTTAGGGGAAATCAAATTTTTCACAGAACCTACAGATCTAATTACTATCAAGGAAAATAAATGTGAACACCTATAAAATAACTGATTAGCAATTCATATATTCTCAATTAATTCTAAATTATAGGTCTGCTGTTTTCACACTATAAAATTTACATAAATGGGGGACAGGAAATTTTTAGTATGCAGCTCTTACTGAGAACAGCCAGGAGGCTAAACTGGTCAAGCCTCTACTGCTTTTCTGAACTAGTCAAGAAACCTCATGAATCAATTTAAAAAATAACATTAAAATAAGGAAAATAACGGGAACCAAATTTCTCTCCTAATACTTCCAATTCTTAGCTGATTTCAGACGCCTCACTGGGGCTCATACTTCACAGTCAAGGAAAAATAATTAAGGGAGAAATGACTTACCAAGGTCATAAAGCATGGCAATGGCAAGCAGAACCAAACACTTAATTCTTCATTTCCTTACTTCTGCTCAGCAGACCACTTCATAATACCCAGAAACTACATTACCACATATGAAAAGGATCTTCCTCACGTTCCCTGATAATTCATGGAGACACCGTTTTCCTTCAATTCAGATGTAACTCTCCCAAAATATCACTGTCATGGAATGAATTATGTCCCCCCAAAAAATGTGTCTATCCATTTGAATGGGCCATGACTCCCAGTATTGTGTGGTTGTCCTCCATTTTGTGATTGTAATTTTATGTTAAAGAGGATTAGGCTGGGATTGTAACACCCTTACTAAGGTCACATCCCTGATCCTATGTAAAGGGTGTTTCCCTGGCCTGTGGCCTGCACTGCCTTTTATCTTACAAGAGATAAAAGGAAATAGAAGCAAGCAGAGAATGGGGGACCTCATACCAACAAGAAAGCACCAAGGACCCAGGGTTCCTGCACAGAGAAGCTCCTAGTCCAGGGGAAGACTGATGAGAAGGACCTTCCTCCACAGCCCACAGAGAGAGAAAGCCTTCCCCTGGAGCTGGCACCCTGAATTTGGACTTCCAGCTTACTAGACTGTGAGAAAGTAAATTTCTCCTTGTTAAAACCATCCACTTGTGGTATTTCTGTTATAGCTAGAAGACTAAGACTATTATGACAGATTGGAATGAGAGTAGATGTCTAACACTATTTAGAAAGATGTGCATTTTTAAAAGAACTAGTTTCAAAGTTTCTGAAGGTCACCTTACCTGATTTCTTCACCAGCAAAATCAAACACCTTGGTGATTTTGACCTTTTCTGTTTCTTTAGGCTTCTCTGGCTCTTCTGCTTTGAACAATAATTTACTTGAAGTTGTCTCTTCAGTCTCCTCTCCTCTCTATAAAAAAGCAAGAAATGTAATCAGTTTCACCAAAGGATAAAATCTAAAAGAACCACCCAAACACACTATGCATGGCTGCTCTTAAACCTTTCATTTATAAACAGTTAAAGATATACTGGAAATTTATTTAATTAGAAAGGCTTATTTTTCTAACATATGGAATGCTTTCCTTATCATTATTAGAGTTACTATCAAAAGGCATCAAGTCTGACTTTTGCTGTAAGCTTCAAATCTCAATTTGTAAATAAAACCCATCTTGGGGAACTTTGGGTATTTCTGCAGAAGTATTCTTATTAATCTCTTGACTTACCTTAACTTGTGTACTTGGGGGCACTTTTGATTTTGGTCCTACATCATTGAGAAAGCTGGCCCAGAGTTCATCCTCCTTCTTTTTTCTTGCATCCTCTGACCCGATGCCCTTTTCCTGCTCTGCAACTGCATCTTCCTCCTCACTGCTGCTTCCTCCAGATTCCGCTGTGGCATCCTCCTCTTCCTCTCCTTCTAATGAGAGGCCACTTTGTTTTCTCTTCCTGATCACCAAAAGTCACAAGAAAAAGGAAAGACAAGACAGAGAATGTAAAACGATTTCAGTTATTCCTTCCTCACTTCCAAACACAACCTTGCAAGCCTAAGAAAACTTTTAAATCTGAGTACCACTAACTAGCACACTTACGGGAGAGGGCAAGCTGGGATTTTCCGAAGATAAAAAGAAGCGAGCCCTGAGTGTTAGCATTTTCTCCAGACACTTAGAATCAAAATACAGTGTTCTACTTCTAAATCGGGACCAGCTATTTTCACAAGAAAACACCCAAAATCACCTCAGAGGATCAATGTATCCAGAAAGTGTTCTAAGAACATACATATACCAGATACTTTTTACTTTTTAAAGCCATTGAATTTGGAGAATATTTTCTATTAGAAGAACTTCAAATTTATTTGGACTGTTTCTTCCTAGAGTTTTCAGAAAGAAAGAAAAAAAAAAATCAGTTTCTTCCACTTTCTGAAGATACAAAAAGCTGGAATCAGAAAAACTCAAGGACAAAAGAACTGGGTTCAAGACTTGTAAGAATAAACCGTTCAAGGCTATTTTGACTTCACGTGAATTATCTTATACCTAAAATCATTTCTTCCTTTTCGAAAAACTACAATCTGCCTTTTGCTTCAGTGCCCACGAAGGCAGAAACAAAATCAAAGAGATGTAAAAGACTTCTTTCTATGGAAAATGCCCTTATCCGAGCTAAGTAACGCGTCAGAATTTTCATACAGTTTTGGTGCGAGTGTAAATAAGCACCACACCCATGGGAGGCAATTTGCTAATAGCTATAAAAAATTTTTAACTGCATATAACCTTGAATCAAATAATTCTACCTATAAATCTGACTTACAGATATGCTTGTACATGTACACAAATACATATACAAAGACTATTCACTGCAGTCTTGCTTGTTGTAGTAAAGACTAAATGTCTCTCAATAAGGGAATGCTTAAAGCACAGTCTATCCATATAATGTACTACCACTCAGTCACTGAAAAGAATGACACATCTCGAAATGTACTGACAAGGTACCATCTCCAAAACGTGAAATAAGCAAAGTGAAAAAGGAAATGTAAAGTTTGCTACTATTTGTATTTAAAAAAGAGGGTAGCCATAGAACTGTACAACACTAAACTATGGATGTTAGTTAAGAATAATATATCAATATTGGTTCATCAATTATGATGCACCACAGGAATGCAAGATGTTAATAGTATCAACTGCTGTTTAGGAAACAGAGAGTTTGTTTACGGTGATGGAAAATTTGGCAACGATTACTGGTGATGGCTGCACATGTTAATGTAATTGATATCACTAAATCTTACATGTGAAAACGTTGAACTGGCAAATGTAGTGTTATATATATCTTTACAACTATTAAAAAACAGGAGAAATGACGTGCAGGGGGAGGGAGTATACGGGAACTCTGTTCAGAAATTTCTGCACAATATTTTTGTAAACCTAAAACCACTCCAAAAAATAAAGTCTATTAGAAAGAAGAGGATTGGAAATACATAAATGTTTGTACATGTACAGATTATCTCTGGTAACATAGCTCTTTTGAGGAAAAGCAACAAGAGCTAGAAATAAGGTATGCACTTCTGTACCGATGAGCTTTTTGTTTTTACCATGTATACATATTACCTATTAAAAAATTTGTTTTTAAAGCTCAAAAATTTTTACAGCTTGCCGTAGACTAAGAATTTAATCTTAAAATATCAGCAAATGTTTCCCTCAAAGAGAAAAAAGCAAGGAACCCTGTCAGTACAAAATCTACAATCAGACCAATCCTAGCAATAGGAGGGTCATGACAACAGCCCCTGACTTCTAAGGGCCCTGAGGGCAGCATCACCTGGCCGGAATGCTCTGAGCCTTTCTTTTTTTCCCTTTGGTTTTCTGTGTCTGCTCTTCACCATCCACTTCATCCTCCTTCACTAATTCATTTACATCATCTTCACTATACTCTCCACCTGAAATCACATAATAGGGTGGTCAGACAGACAGGAATGAAGGTTTCACATCAACATGAGATATTTTCATCAAGAAAATGGCAGTTTCCACCATATCATGCCTTTCCCTATTCATCTAAAACAACATTTTCTTAGGAAAGCCATCTCTGTCCCTGAAGACTAGGCTAAGGTCCCCGATTATAGGCTTCCATGGCAGTCCGTACATCCCCCTTCATAATTTTTATCCTACTTCTAATTATTTAATGTTTGCAATTCCTATGCTCTACATTCCATGAAGATATGTCTTGATTTGTAAGTATTTGCTAAACTAATTAATTAAAAGATATTATAATTCTATTAATGTACTTTTCAAAAGAGAAACTAATACTTACACCTTATCTTAGGTATCTTTCAAAAGCATATTTTGTCTTGTCAATCATAGGGATTCAGAAAGAGGTCTAAAGACTTCCAGTTAAACATAGAAGGAACAAACACATCTATTTCCCATCTTCAGTCAGTGACACCAACAAAAGAGTTGCGTGTATGCCCAGTCTGAGCACACACTGTGGGCACTAGTCAATAAATCCTGCCAACAGAGATTCAACTAGCTTTTGTAAATTTCACACAAGAGTTTTATTTGAAATATAACATTTGTTGTTGTTATTACGTGCTGTCAAAGCCGATTCTGATTCATAACAACCCAAATGTGACAGAGTAGAATTGCCCCATAGGGTTTTTTTTGGCTATAATCCTTACAGAAACATCACCAGGTCTTTCTCCCACGGAGCCACTGCTTGGGCTTGAACCACCAACCTTTCGGTTAGCAGTCAAGCAATGTACCAAAAAAAAATCATGACCAACTGATGTACTTTTCTTAGAAAAATTTACACGTACTATAAAACTTTATCCCGGAAAAGGCTGGTTCAAAATTTTAAAAAACCAATCACTGTAATCTGGCATATGAAGAGACTTCTAAAGAAGACCACACATGATCACATCAACAAATGGAGAAAAAGCATTTGACAAAATTCACCTCTCAGCAAATAAGGAAAAGAGAACGTCTTTAACCTGATAAAAGACATCTGTGAAAAATACATAGCTAACATCACACTGAATGGTAAAATACTGATGCTTTCCCCCTTCAGACTGGCAACAAGGCAAGGAAGTCCACCCTCACCACTCCTATTCAACATCATACTGAAAGTTGTATCAAGTTCAGTAAGCCAAACAAAAGAAATAAAAGACATACAAGTTGAAAAGGAAGAAGTAAAACTATTTTTATTCACAGATAGCATGATTGTCTATGTGGAAAATCCTATAGAATCTGCAAAAATAAAGCCTCTAGAACTGATAAATGAGTCCAACAAGGTTGTGGGCTACAAGGTTAGTATGCAAAGATTAACTGTATTATCATATACTAGCAATGAACAACTGGAACTTGAAGTTAAAAATACCTGAATAAATGGAGATATATTCCAAAACACTTAACTGTGCTTATGCAGAACCTATACATAGACAAAGAGGCAGTCGTTCAAACAGAACAAGCGGATACTGAGTAGTTTAAAGTCAGAAAAGGTGTGCATCAGGGTTGTATTCTTTAACCATACTTATTCAATCTGTATGCTGAACAAATAATTTGAGAAGCTAGACTATATGAAGAATGCAGCATCATGATTGGAGGAAGACTCATTAACAACCTGCCATATGCAGATGACACAACCTTGCTTGCTGAGAGTGAAGAGGACTTCAAGCACTTACTGATGAAGATCAAAGACTACAGCCTTCAGTATGGATTACACCTCAACATAAAGACAATAAAAATCCTCACAACTGGACCAATAAGCAACATCATGATAAACAAGGAAAAGACTGACGTTGCCAAGGATTTCATTTTACTTGGATCCACAATCAACGCCCAGGGAAGTGCTGTTGTTGTTAGGTGCCTTCGAGTTGGTTCCGACTCATAGCCACCGGGGAAGTAGCAGTCAAGAAATCAGACAATGTATTGCATTGGGCAGGTGTGCTGCAAAAGACCTCTTTAAAGTGTTAAAAAGCAAAGATGTCACTTTGAGGACAAGGGTGCCTGACCTAAGCCATGGTATTTTCAATCACCTCACATGCATGCAAGGAAACCCTGGTGGCATAGTGGTTAAGGGTTACGGCTAACCAAAGGGTGGGCAGTTTGAATCCACCATGCACTCCTTGGAAACCGTATGGGGCAGTTCTACTGTCCTATAGGGTCACTATAAGTCAGAACCTACTCAACAGCAACAGGTTTGTTTTTGGTTCATATGCATGAGAAAGCTGGACAATGAATAAGGAAGACCAAAGAATTGACACATTTGAATTATGGTGTTGGCAAAGAATACTGAATACACTACAGACTGCCAAAAGAACCAACAAATCTGTCTTGGAAGAAGTACAGCCAGAATTCTCATCAGAAGCAAGGACGTCAAGACTTTGTCCCCTGCACTCTGGACGTGCTATCAGGAGGGACCAGTCCCTGGGGAAGGGCATCATGCCTGATTAAGTAGAGGATAAGACCCTCAACGAGATGGATTAAAATACTGGATGCAACAAAAGGCTCAAACATAGCAACAATTGTAAGGATGGTGCACGACTGGGCAGTGTTTCATTCTGTTGTACACAGGGTCACTACGAGTCAGAACCGACTTGAAGGCACCTAACGACAACAACGAATACCATATACATGGACTGGGAGACTAAATACAGTTAAAATGTTCGTTTCTTCCCGAATTGATCTATAGATTCAATGAAATTCCAAACAAAATCCCAGAAGGAGGTTTTCTGTAGAGACTGACAAACTGACTTCTAAAATTTATATGGATAGGTAAAGGAACAAGAGTAGCCAAAACAATATTTAAAAAGAACAAAGGTGGAGTGCTCTCACTACCCGATTTCAAAGCAATTTAGAAATACATGCAATCCCAATCCAAATAACAACAGCATACTTTAATGAGATAGAAAAACTAATCATTAACTTTACATGGACAGAGAAGAGGTCCCAGATAAGCACTACTGAGAAGAACAATAAAGTGTGAGGACTCGCACTACCTGACCTCAGAAACTACCATACAGCTACAGTACTCAAAGCAGCCTGGTACTGCTACAATGACAGATACACTGACCAATGGAACAGAAGCGAGAACCCAGATGTAAATCCATCCACCTACGGTCACTTGATCTTTGACAAAGGTTCAAAGACCATTAAATGGGGAAAAGACAGTCTTTTTAACAAATGGTGCTGGCAAAACTGGATGTCCATCTGCAAAATAAAGAAACAGGACCCACACCATATATCAAAACGAATTCAAAATAAATCACAGACCTCATTATAAAACCAAAGACTATAAAAATCATAGAAGAAAAAATAGGGTCAATGCTAGAGCTCCTAAAACATGGCATTAACAGGATAAAATCATAACTAACAATACACAAACACCAGAAGATAAGCTAGGTAACTGCGATCTTCTAAAAAATTAAACACTTATGCTCATAAAAAGACTTCACCAAAAGAGTAAAAAGAGAACCAACAGACTGGGAAAAAAAGTTTGGCTATGACAAATCCGACAAAAGTGTGATTCTCTAAAATCTACAGGAAAATCCAACACTTCTACAACAAAAAGACATCTAAGGAACTCCACTGGTCCCACCCCGTCTGGAGCTAGGGAGAAGGAAGAAAACCAAAGACACAAGGGAAAGATTAGTCCAAAGGACTAGTGAATCACAACTACCACAGCCTCCACCAGACTGAGTCCAGCACGACTAGATGGTGCCTGGCTACCACTATCGACTGCTCTGACAAGGATCACAATAGAGGGTACCGGAGAGAGCTGGAGATAAATGTAGAACAAAATTCTAACTCACAAAAAAAAAGACCAGACTTACTGGTCTGACAGAGACTGGAGAAACTCCGAAGAGTATCGTCCCAGACACCCTTTTAACTCAAGAGTGAAGTCACTCCTGAGATTCACCATTCAGCCAAAGATTAGACAAACCCATAAAACAAAGCAAGACTAAATGGGCACACCAACCCAGTGGGAGGCACAAGAAGGCAAGAGGGGACAGGAAGGCTGATAATGGGGAACTCAAGGTCGAGAAGGTGAGAATATTGGCACATTGTGGGGTTGGCAACCGATGTTACAAAACAATGTCTGTATTAATCGTTTAATGAGAAACTGATTTGCTCTGTAAACGTTCATTTACAGCACAATAAAAAAATCAAAGTTACAATAATCAAAACACTGTGGAACAGAATAGAGGATCCAGAACCAAACTTACACAAATATGGCCAACTGATTTTTAACTGTACTTACACAAATATGGCCAACTGATTTTTAACAAAGGTTCAAAGGCAATTCAATGGAAAAAGGATGGTCTCTTCAACAAATGGTGCCAGAACTAGTGAACATCCATATGTGAAAAAAATGAACCTCAATCTGCAACTCATACCTTATGCAAAAATTAATGGAAAATGAATCATAAATCTAACTGTAAAATGTAAAACTTAAACTTTTCGGAGGACGCATAGGCAAATATCTTTGTGATGTTGGGTTAGGCAGAGTTCTTAGATATGAAACTAAAAACAAAATCCATAACAAGAAAAAAGGGTAAGACAGACTTCATCAAAGTTAAAAATTCTTGCTTTGCAAAACAGCAATATTAAGAGAATGAAAAGCTAAGCCACAAAATGAGAGAAGATATTTCCAACACACATATCTGATAAAGAAGTTGTATACAGAATACACGAAGAACTCTAAAACTTAACAGTAAGGAAACGAACCCAGTTTCTAAAAATGGGCAAAGATTTGAACAATACATTACCAAAGAAAATATAGGGATGGTAAATAAACACATGAAAAGACAGTCAACCCGTAGAGCTGATTCCGACTCATGGTGACTGCATTCGTTACAGAGTAGAACTGCTCCACAGATAGGATTTTCTTGGCTGTAATCTTACTAGCCAAAAGGGTGGCGGTTCAAACCCACCCAGAGATGCCTCGGAAGACAGGCCTGGCAGTCCGCTTCTGAAAGATCACAACCTGGAAAACCCTATGAGCACAGTTCTACTCGTGGGGTCGCCATGAGTCCGAATTGACTCAACAGCAACTAACAACAATCTTGACAGAAAAAGACTTCCAGTCATTAGAGAAATGCAAATTTACAATGAGAAACCACTAGATACAACACGGGACCTAAGGAACAGAAAATCCAACACAGAAGGGAGACAAAGGGAACACCCAGAGTGATTACAACAATGGAAGATCTAAGGTTTAAAGGGGCAACAGGCATAGCAGGCAACCAAGTCAATCTGGAGCAGATCAGATGAAAGTGAAAAATTACCTGATGAATCTGAATATCATGAGAGATAACTCGGACAATCCTTTGAGCATTTACAGTAACCAAATGTGTAGTAAGCAGCCAACTAAACAACAACAAAAAATGTCAATTAACTCTAGAGAAACCAAATCGTGAAGGAAAAGTAATCACAATATATCACATGGTTTGACTGTAAATGGTGTTCACAGTCATTACAAAAAAACAAAACACAGAATACTGACGTAACCAAAACTAAGACACCGGTATAATGGCAGGCTGGGGAGTTTGAGGCTGAAGGTAAAAGGGTGTGGGTGCTGCGAGTGAGGGAAATGAGGTATCAGTATCAGCTGATTCCAAGTTATAGTGAACCCATGTGTTTCAGAGTACAACTGCGCTCCACTGGGTTTTCAATGACTTCTCTAAAGTAGGTCGCCAGGCCTTTCTTCCAAGGAATTTCCGGGTAGATGCGCTCCAGGCTCTCATCTTTTGGTTAGCAGCCCAGTACGTTATTTGCACTGCCCAGGGACTCCCAGGGTATGAGGTTAGTGGGGGTTTTAAAAAGAGCTAAAACTCTATCTTCCATGGGGGGGAAGTCAACAGACAATACCTGTTAAAACCCACTACCATCGAATCGATTCCAACTCACAGCAACCCTACGGGACAGAGTAAACTGCCCCACAGGGTTTCCAAGGAGCTGCTGGTGGATTTGAACTGCCCACCTTTTGTTAAGTGAGCAGCCGAGCTCTTAACCACTTTGAAACAAACATTAGGAATACTAAATTTAAAAAGTGAAAAAATAAAACACTTCCCTGGGGAGACTGTATAGGAATGGGAAGGGGTATGTGTGTGAAGCCCTAGTTTCCAAAACAAGCCTTTTAGAAACATTTGACTATTGATTAAAGTGAAAACTAGTATTAAAAAGTTCACTCTGGTTATTACCGTAAGAACAGACTGTTGGTAGACAAGAGCGGAATCAGGGAAACCAGTTAGGAAGCAACCGGCTAATCCTAGGGAAGAATAATAGTAGTTCAAAATTAAACGATTCTGCTGAGGAAGTGGTTAGAAACTAATTTTCCACATAGACAAAACTTACTGATGGATTGTCCCGAAAGAGACAGAATGACTCCTAGGTTTCTCAACCTGAGCGATTGTACAAGTAGAAGAGTTTAGATGAGATAGGTACGTTTGCGAAAAGTGCAGAACAGGGAAAGGCAAAGGCTTAGACGGCAAGATTTATTTTGGCCACGATCGATTTGAGATGCCTGAAGTCCAAATAAAGTCCTGAGAAAAAAATCAAAAACCAAAAAAAAAAAAAAAAAACCCGTTGTCGTCGACTCAATTAATTGCAGAGGCAAAATGCAACTCATCGTGTGAACTTTCTACCAACCAGATCACTTCTAAGGTAAGGCCTGCCCGCCCAGGAAGTCCAAGGGTTTGCAAACCTCACTAATCTACCCTGGAGGCGGTACTAATTAGCAGTTACCTCAGGCCAGAAGCTTGGGTTGCCTTTCAGAAGCGTTCAGAAACAGCGATGCTGTTCCCTAGAGGCTGAGCCGTGGTCACGTGCCGGCTCCCGCGCTTCGGTCGAAGCCAGGCCCGGGAAGCTGCTGCGTGAATGTGTTCGCGCGCACGTTCCCAGAGTGAAGGGCTGAGAGGGGCCCGCGGGGGTGTACGCGAGGCCTGAAGAGTGGGAACGCTCGAGGACTGAGACTCCCCTCGCCCCCAGGCCCCCCAAGATTGGTGCACGCGGGGACCTAGCGCGCCTCACGTCAGGGGCGGGGCAATTCGTCGCTCGCCTCAGGAGGAATCGCTCACCTGACGGCACGTAGTCCTCGTCTTCCTCCGAGGTGGAAAAGTCTTCGGAGTCGAATTCTTCCATGTCACTGCCACGCGCGGCAGGCCAACCCGCAGGACCACAGGGAATACCCTCAATGGCAAAGCTCTAGGGAGAGACCATAGAGCCGCGGCAGCAGCGGCAGCCAGGGTGGGTTCAGCAACGTTTGCGCACGCGCAGAATACCACATGGTTGAAATCACGACACTTCCGGGCCAACACCTCCAGACGGACGCTGCTGTAGGCGCCTGCAGAGCAGCAGGACTCCGCGCGGAAGCGGTGCATGCTGGAACTCGTAGTCCTTATCGCTACCTCATCGCGTTGATTTAATAAATGTGCTTAAATAAAATTACCTGTTTGTGGAAATATTCTAGAAGTCAGACAACATTCACAGGAATCCTTCCTTGAAGTTAACACACATGGAAGTACAACCCAATTTAACGTTTATTTTCAGATTAATAATTTTTCTGGGAGTTTTTGTTTAGTGGACATTAAGTTTACGTTAATGGTGGTGCAATGATTTGGAAAAGGGTAGCGAGAATGGGTGCACATATTCAATGTCACTAAATTGTACTTATAGAAATTGAGGTGGCGTATGATATGTTACGTATATTTTCACCATAATAAAAAATTTTAATTATAATTCAATATGGGAGGCAATAATCAGAAGCAAATGCAGATGACATCCATGACTAACATGCTCCTTGTTCATACTAGGTACAGCTGAGCAGGTTTTCTTCAGCTGCAAATTGCCCCCCATTAATACCCTGGACCAGAAGCAGGTTTGTGTCTTACACTAAAAACAGTTGCTGGGAGTCACCTCGGACTCACAGCAACCTCATGTGTGCCATAATAGAACTCTGCTCCATTAGGTTTTCAATGGCCCACAAAGTGGAGTTAATAAGACTCAAGTTCACGTTTAAGTACAGTTTAATCACATCTTTGAACGAGAATTTTACCATAAATTAGTAAAAGTTGAACATAAGGAAATAGTTAAACATGTATGTTAAACACGAAGTTATAAAAAAGCCAAGAAACAAGTCTGAAACTTTATTACAAAAGATCAAACTCATTGGCCACTTAAAACAGAAATACAATCCCGGCTCACAGAAATTAAAGTAATTCTTTCATTGATAAACATTTTACCAGAATTAGAAATGTCAGTAGAAAAATAAAATTTAAATAATTTTCCTTTGTACAAAGATTTGATCATTTAGACTGCAGCAGTTAGTGAATCTAATCTAATCCAAAAAGTTAAGCTGATTTTAGTCACAACCAGCCTTACGAAGTGCACGAACAAGAAATGCTTGTACACAAAACTTTCTGCACGTGGATAACTAATGGCACCAGAGCTTCACATTCCAGGAAATTGTTCCTTAGGGAAGGCTGGTATGCACTGCAGTTGTAATAGAACTTAAATTAGAGCAGCCAGAAATGACACTGGAATCAAAAGCCAACATACAATTTAAAAACTTAAAAACATAAGGAAGGATTTAAAGGTAATTATATGCATGAACTTTTTCTCATTACTTGAAATATTTTGTAAGAACTAATATTTTTTGCAAAAAAATAAATAGCACACAGTGGAAGGCAGGTTGGAGAAAGACAGACATCTTTGTCCTGGAATAATCATTACCCTTTTGTATAGGAATTTAAGTTTTCACGAAATGCTTTCACCACCTCAAAAGGAAAAGTGGAAGCACAGCTGGGGAGAGGTGTGGGTTTCATATATCTCTGAGAAAGACTTTGGCAAAAATCCTCAAAAAAACTACATACAGAAAGATAAAATGTTCAACACGAATGCCAATATTTTTCCATCTGAACAACCACTCCCAAATAATTGTGTGTATTTGAGATAAGAAATTAAAACAAATGAATAAAAACAAGAGGGAACAGACATTTTTTGTCAAATACTTTCTCCCGGAAAACTTACTTCCAGCTATTGTAGCTCAATCTATATCAATTCTACATACATTTAATCACAGGATAATGCTTCACACATTGGGATAGATGAAACATTCAATAATTTGAAGATACATTTTGTATCTGAAGTTTCTTACAATAGTGGATAATCAAAATAGGTGAAACAGGAAACAGAAACAAAGATACCTTTCAAAATGTCTTAATTTTGAAATAAACATTTTAATCACGGATTAACATGTTCAAAAACTAGTATTGGCAAGGTGGGGAGGCACCTACTAATGGCCCACATGTTTAAATAGTTCGTGAAGTGACAGCCAAAAGAATGTTTTAGGCAAGAATTCTAATAGGAGGCATCTTTCAATAGAGACTACCAAAATCATCTCCCAGAATAAAGGCTACAACTTCCCCAAATTTCTTAAACTGAAAGGATACTTTTCAAAATGATAGCTCCTTGAACTGAAAAATGGAGTCTTGAACTAAAAATCTGCTTGAAAGGAAGATTTGAGCATCGGACAATAATCTTGTTGGGGAATATGTAAGGGCATCTGCCTGCAATCCAACTCTACTTACTACCACCTAACCTACGCATACGTCAGTACAGTTTTGATACATAAATTGTTGACTGGAAAACCAATTTGCTCTGAAAACTTTCACCCAAACCACAATAAAATGTTCAAAAAATACATATAATTTTGATAAATGTTCTAATGGCCTAATTAGTCAAAAAAGAAAATGTCCGGTTAATTTCTTGATCTGTAATTTTTCTCTATGACTTTCCCTAGTAAATGGTCTGCCTTGCCATTTTTAATCAGAAGCCAGAGTGCAAAATGCTTTAAATGGAATAGATAAGTTCATGTGCATGTGTCCTCATGGGTCATTAGCCTTACTCATAATAAAAACCTGCCTTTAGAAATGTCAGACTTTAAAAAAAAAAAAAAAGTCAGACTTAATTACCAAAAAACTATTCTGAAAACAGATAACAACAACATTGATTGTATGTCATACAAAACAGTTTAGGTGGTAAGGATCAAGTTAGATACTTAATTTTTGCAATCCTTTCCCTTTTGAAGGTTCACAGTTTTTAGGCCTTTTAATGAAAATCAAAGTTAGGCAATAGAATAAAAGTCAAAATAGCTAAAATTGAGTTTAAAAACTGATATTTAATTCTTTTGAAGGATACAAATTCTCCTGGAGGAAAATGTAAAGGATAGATAAGGGAATATCTGAAAATTAAACTGTAGGCACTTTCTGGGAGTTGACACCCAATACTGCAAAAGTGGGCTGAAGAGCCTCCACTAGATAACCACATTAAGACCAAGAAATCAATAACCACTAACTCTAGTTTAAACTGCACTTCTATAATTTCTCAAGATTCATTAATAAACCAAAGTCACTAAGAAAAACTTTTACAGAATGTTTAAAGTATCTTCTTACTGTGCCTCAATGCCCAAAGTATGTCCTAACAAATGTGGCTTAAAATTTTCAACTTAGGACAGTTAAACAGGGTATGTTTCCAATTAAACTAAAAAAACTTAATAGAATAAAAGATAAGAAAAGGTGGTACAGGGATTCGGGGGGGAGGAGGTCTCAATTAGCAAGCTTATTTTGATAATATGCACAAAACAAATTCACATCTCTTAAAATATGTTAAATAATCAGAGGTCAAGATGGCTATCCACAAAATGTCACACCATTCAATAATTATCTCTTTTTTCTTTAAACAGTAGAGCCAAAGCCACTATTTGTGTCACATTTAGATTTTTTTTTCCTGTTACATGTAACCAAATTTGTTCTCAAAGTTATACTCAGCCAAAACCTACTTGGCACTTACTGTCATGAAAATGTAGCAAAAGAAGAATTTACCACATTTTAAACAAAACTAGATCAACTAAGATTTTAGTACAGTATGCCCTGCTTAAAAATAAACCAATATTGCTCATAGTTTCTCTGAACATGTAACATTGCATTTTCTCACAGAATATTATAAATTTCATTGTAAGGGATGCCAACCCAGGAGTCCTGTTGGCCTGGCTTGGGTAAAGGTATAAGGCTGCTTAAATTAAATATCTATAAAAAAGAAAGCCAAGGAACATGTTTTCTTTTGGTTGAGAACAACAGGAATCCGAAAAGGTCTTCAATTCCCAGAGCTCTGAACTGAAGAAATGGCTGAGGCGTCATCCTTCATCTATCTGTTCATCCAACTTGCCTCCATTTGAAGAAATAAGAAAATATCACATTTCATAATATATTCTTTTTGAGGATTCTATATCTCAGGTTTATTTATCAAATTTTCTTGGCATCACAGCATAAGGACGTATGCTATAGGGTAGCTAAAATCCGTAAAAAGGAAACCACCACTACACAAAATGTCTGTCCAGTGCCCAAGGTGAGGGCTTCAAATGGTATCATTTCCTTTCCTGCTGCTCGGTAAACTCCAGCAATTGCCCCACCTGTTTAAATATTCACAAATGTTTAAAAAAAAAAAAAAAAAAAAATCAAGGTTAACATAATCAGGAAAATACACACTTAAAATTCTACCATAAATAGAATGGTCCAGATATTTAAAGTTCAAATATTATGGAAATGTTCTGTTTTCCCGCTTTCTACTAATTACTCTAAGTTGTAACTATTCCTCATGGTTTGCAAATCACTGATATATGCTTTTAGGTGTTTAAAAGCAACTCCTTTAAACTGAGAGTCTTTCTAGATCTACTGAATAAAATCCTCAGGAAGTAATAAACAAAATCAAGAAGATAGCAATTCCCACATGACCTGATTACCAACTCAAAAATCTCTCTTTATTCCCCATGCCAATTAGCCCAGTGCCTAGCATTTAAAAGGTACCTAATAAATTTCTGGCAATAAATGACAAAGATCTTTTGTGTGATTAAATTAAATTACAGCAAATTTAAACATTAATCTAAAACATTTCTGGGCAAGAAATGCTTCAGAAGTCCCAGGGAATCCCAGTTCCACCTTCTCCTATATTCAGAGTTCCCTTCAAAAAATGGATAGACAGGGGAGTAGATGGGTAGGAAGGGGAAGAGAAGGAGACTCTAAGGTAGGGCCTCTATACCTATAGAGTTGTGCCTAATTCAAGAGTGTGAGGGAAGAGATACTTAGGGATTCCTCTCTGCATCATGTCATTAATTGTTTTTATGATGTTAGTCACTGTAACTTCCTAGAAATTAAGAAAACAAAACAAAAACATCTGTATCTATACACAGCTGAGTTGCTACAGGGACTTAACACTGCACCAAAAAAGCAAATGAAATCTTGGTTTAAAAAGAATAGATCCAAAGTTTCCCAGATGACCTCCACCCCAAAAATGCGCCAAACAAAATTCTTCTTGGTCACAGTGTGTTCATTCATTCAAGTAGTATTATTTACAGAACATTTCTATGTATCATAAGGTATGATCCCTATTCTCACAGGACTCAGAATCTAGTTGAGGACACAAGACAGAAGGCGCAAGCATGAGACTGGTTTTGAACAATGCAATATAATATATAGTGTCTTAATCAAATGTCTACACATTACATGATATGAAGGTATATTAACATATTTTAACAAGAAGAAGGAACAATGTTAACCAATACCTGTTTTGGTTGCCTTGAACATTTGTAACTTTAAAATGTCCACCTCCAGTGGCAATGCATACAATGTGTTACTAACATCTGAAAGGCATATACGTTTTATTGGGCCCCTCTGTAATTTAGCTCCAAAAATAGTGGGCTGGGTAGACAGGCACTTAAGGAACTTGAACTGGGCCCTAAAGTAGGATTTGGATGTTGAAGAAGGAAAGAAAAGAGCACACCAGAGGAAGCACCAAAATGGAAAGGAAATACTCTATTCAACAAAGCCTTAAAGTTGGAAATGAACATACCATTTATTACACAATTGTTATGCATTAGGTATTATGCTAAGTGCTGTGTATATACATTATCTCATTTAATCATCACATAAGTGTATGCAGTGGTGTCATGGATTGAATTGTGCCCCCCAAAAATATCTGTCAACTTGAGTAGGTCATGATTCCCAGTATTGTATACGATTGTGTAATCTGATGTGATCTCCTTATGTGTTGTAAACTCACTATGATGAGGTTATGCTGATGACATCTACAAGATTAGACAGTGTCTTAATCCAATCTCTTTTGAGATATAAAAGAGTGAAGCAAGCAGAGACACATGGGAACCTCATGGGAACAAAGTGTGTCCTCTGGACCTGAGGTTCCTATGCTGAGATGCTCCCAGACCAAGGAAAGACTGATAACAAGGACCTTCCTCCAGAGCCGACAGAGAGAGAGCCTTTTCCTGGAGTTGATGCCCTGAATTTGGACTTGTAGCCTACAGGACTGTGAGAGAATAAACTTCTCTTTGTTAAAGCCATCCACTTGTGGTATTTCTGTTAGAGCAGCACCAGATGACTAAGACAGGTGGGAATTGTTATCCCTATTTTAGATGAGAAAACTGAAGACAGCTCCTGGGAGCCAGGAAGGAGAATGGGGCAGAGGGTCCCTAAAGAGCAGCAGTAGGTGATATAAATAAAAATATTATGTAAGGCCATTTATGGAAACTCCTTAAGGTAGACAGGAGAAAACTGGCTCCCTTCCCTTGTTACCACAAAGGCTTCATCATCTGTAGAACACAGGGAAACTAGGCCGCTTTGTCTCAAAAACACTCAAGCCAAAGAAGCTGAGGGAGCGCTTTGCTGGAAGCTCACAGTGAAAAAAACTAAAATGAAAAATTAGTAGAACTATCATGTTTCTCTTTTTAAAAAATATATTTATGTTTATATACATACCGAGAAAGCATATACACTAAAACGTAAACTGCGATTATAACTTAGGGAGGGATAATGGAAATTTTAAATTTTTGCTTATTTATAATTTTTCATTTCCATAAAATAAACATGTTATTTATATTTAATTATGACCTTAAAAATAACTTAAACTTATTCTCATCCCTGTAACTGTGTCCTGTGACATGATCAAAATAAAAAAACAAAAAAAAAAGAAACCCAGGTTTAAACAATTTATATCAATGGAACTCCAATTCATCTTCAGAAAGTCCTGAGGAGAAAAAAAAAAAAACCAGCACATAAAACAGGTACTTTTCTAAACAAGAATTCTTGTCACTAGAATTATTCTCCCATCCTTGAAGTAACCATACCCACATAACTTAAAGTAATTCAGCAACCATCTTGCCCACCAGTTAACTAAAGGCTGATAAGAAAGGAGCAGTAGTTCCCTATAGGACAAATATTTTTCTTCTGCTAGTGACCTACCTATCTCACAAGACATATCTCACAAAGCTTAACATGACTCCCCTGAAGCCAATGAGAAAATCTGACTCAGGAAGCCCAATAATGGGGTACTAGAGGTGATAAAAAAGCAACACATGAAAAACAGGGCCTGTGACTAAAAGTTACTTTTTCCTTCATCCTACTCAGACATGTTACTAAAATGGACCCTGAAATGAGCTTACTGGTCATATTAAACGTTTTGACTGGTATTTTAATGTCTAACATACTTGTCAAGATTCCAGCAGTAATTGGTCCCACGATGCCCATCAACAGGATGCTTACAGACATGAACCTACCATATTTGTGATGTCTGAGGGTGAAGAGGGCCAGCAGTCCAGTAGGGACATGAAAGAAGAGAGAGGAGACCAGTGCCCACAGGAACACACCATACCACATCTCTACAAGGAAAACAAGAAAGGACAATCTTTACAAAGGGGTACTGATCATACTCAGGCACTCCATTTTCAAAACTTTTAGTTTTGAAAATCCAATGTAGGTTCATCAGTCAAAGATCCAAATACAGGCAGTTTTAAAGCAGGGGTCAGCAAACTATGGCCAGCAAGCTGCCATCTGTTTTAATACATAAAGTTTTACCAGAACACAGCCATGCCCATTCATTCGTGTGTAGTCTATGGCTGCCTGCGAGCTACAATGGCAGAACTGATAGCTGAGACAGACCACATGGCTCTTAAAGCCTAAAATATTTACTATCTGGCATTAACAGAAGAAGTGGGCTAACCTCTGACAAGCTACCTTTACCTCTAAGCACTGGAAAAAGGTTCATTTAAATTTGAAAATTGACCTAAAATAATTTCCATCCCATAAAAAGCACAAGCATATGTAGTACCAAATGATGGTTCACCATGCAATGTCTGTTGATCTTTTTCATTACTCAGACTTTTAAAATAGAAAAGCCATACAATTACATTCATTTAACAATCATTTTAAAGGCGATGCAAAAAATCTCAAGATGTTGCTTCCTATTAGGATAACAAAGTGCTTTAAGATGTGAAATAAATACCAGAAAATGTAAATATTTGGCTTAAAGACAAATGTCAAGTAGGTAACAGGGTGGGTTAGAAGAGAAGCTCTGGTTCCTACGGAGAACCTCTAATCATTCTTACGATGACAATCATTCAGGCAACATTAAAATATTTGATCATCAACTATGCATCAAAAACTATGCATGCAACACCTTGGAAAATACAAAAAGAAAAAAAAAGGAGAAACAGTCCACAAGGGACTTTGCAGCTTGGTAAATGGCAGACACAGCATTCTCCCCCAGTGAGCCCAGGCAAGGCTTTAGACTCCTCAAGCTAGCTCTTCAGCTGTTCATTATTGGTAGAATGGAGGTGGCACATTAGATAAAACCTGTTTTTCCAACCTTAGCTCAAGACAGGTAAGTCACAGGCAATTTTAGAAATAAGCTATCAGCTTGACGCAGGATTTCTCAACCACAGAACTACTGACATTTGAGCCGGATAATGCTTTGTTGTTGGGGCTGTCCCGTGTATTGGAGGGTTTGGAGAAGCATCCCTGGCCTCTACCCACTAGATGCCAGTATCATGCCCCAGTTGTGACAACCAAAAATGTCTCCAGACATTGCCAAATGTCCTGGGGCGGGGGGGCAAAACTGCCCCTATTAAAAACAAGACTCAGCTGAAGCAGAGGGTTTATAGAAGAGTAATGGCAGTGAAAGCTAAAGGATAGGTAGGGTCAGACATGGTGGGCTCTGAACATCAGACTAAGGACTTTAACATGACAGCCATAAAATTACCAGGAAAGTTTTTGATTACTGAAGGGTTGTCAGAACATTATTTCACAGGCCCCACCCGACACTCCCAACAAGAATACAAGCTAGAAAACCTTTCAAGAGGGTAATGTGGAAGCGTGTATCAAAAAAAGTTAAATGTGCATTCCCTTTGCCACAGTGATTTTACATCCAGGAATATATCCCACAAGAATACACACGTAGACAAGATCAGAAGTAACAAGAGGTTCCCGGCAGCATTGTCTGTTAATAGCCAAGACCAGAAACCAACTGCATGTCTATAGGACTTGTGAAACATGGCTTGGTGCATTCACATAATGGAACATTACATGATCACATAAAAACATGAGATAGATCTATATATACTGGTGGGGTAAGATGCCTAAGTCATAATGGCAAGTGAAAAAAAGGCAAGTTGCAGAGTAGTATATAGATTAAGATGCCATTTTTGTAAAAACCTATACAAACAAAAAAGCACTCAGGAGCTTTTCTTGAACCTGAGTGTGTAGTGTAAGCATACTATGGTGTGAGTGGCTTTTTCCCAGATTAATTAAAGTAACAGTTTCATAAAAAAATGTTTTTATTCAGTTTACATAAGCTTCTTATTTTTATTAGAGAGCTTCTGAGGGGCTGACAGCGATTAGGGGTGGACATCAAAGCCCCTCAAGCTACTGTAACATTGTCACTGATGACTGTTCAAGTTCTCGGCTGATTTTGAGTCAAACAGAGCTTAATACCATATTCTGAAGATACCTAAATTAGGGCACCTAGGTCTTGTTTTGGATAAATGAATCTTCTTTTTTTTTGGATCAATGGTTCTTAAGGAAACGATCAAGGGGTGCCACTATCTAGGGCTCAATGCTTATTAATTAAAACAAATGACTTGAGGGTATTCTGGTACTTTTGATCTGGTTAAAAAAAAAAAAACTATCAGAGAACTGCAGAAGGTTTCAAACCATTTGTGGGAATTTTATTCTGCTGAACAAGATATATCTTCTGAATAATTTTATAATACTGTTGAAGCTGGTCTATTTTGTTTGATGGTATTTGGCAGATTCTGTAAAAGCAGGTTTAAAATCTCACAATATGGAGTGTAAAGTGATTAAATCGCAATGTCCCAAGTTTAAAAAATTAAATCTACATACACACACTAACCAAATATTCAAATGCTGCCCTTTCCCTACCCCCACCAAGGAAGAAACCATCCCCTTTGTTACCAGTCAATATAGCCAGCATCCTCTGCATTTAAGTTCCCCACCTCTTCAGGAACGACTACAGCCTCTTTTCTAGCCACCATTGGGCCCAGAGGTATTCCTGCCTTCACTGCTCAAGTGGCAGCAGCTCCAGAGGCTGCAGTGTCTGGTGTCCAGGCATGGCTTTTCTGCAATAAATGGGCCCCCACCAGACCCTGGTGCTGCTTCTCCAAGGCAGCTAGCTCCAGCGTCCACAAATCCCTGCTGCCTGGGCAGCCACTGTTGCACCCTGGCTTAGTCAGAACAGCCTATAGCACCTTGTACACCACCCAGTTCCAGCTCATCCCAAAGTCACGGCACAGTACTACGTAATTCCCTTCTAAAACAGAAACACACCAGCTTCAGTCCCTTGGTCTGCACCAAAAAAATAAAAACAGAAAAAAAACTGTTGCTGTCAAGTTGATTCCAACTCACAGCGACCGGATAGGACAGGGCAGAACTGCCCCATAGGGTTTTTAAGGAGAGGCTGGTGGATTCGAACTGCCGACCTTTTGGTTAGCAGCCGAGCTCTTTAGCACTGCTCCACCAGGGCTCCAGCTACTCCCAAAATCACTCTGAGACTCTGACCACTTTACCACCCAGTCTGCAGAAAGTTCTATGAGGATACTGGGCATGCCACTGCCCCAGGATAGACAAATGGGATGCAAACCTGCCTCCAGGAACTCAGAGCAGTTGCTATCCTGGCCATTGTCTGCCACCACCAATCTGAGACCAACTCGGGGCCCCTGCTGGAGCCTAGCTTCCTCGTGGCTGCCACAAAACCATCGGGGCAGTGACACAGGGAGACTAGGCCTGCAACTGATAAGACAAACTAAGATGGTGCCTGTCTTAGTCATCTAGTGCTACTATAACAGAAATACCACAAGTGGATGGCTTTTAACAAAGAAAAATTTATTCTCTCACAGTCTAGTAGGCTACAAGTCCAAATTCAGGGCATCAGCTTCAGGGGAAGGCTTTCTCCCTCTGTCGGCTCTGGAGGAATGTCCTTGTGACGCATCAGTCTTTCCCTGGTCTGGGAGCATCTCAGCACAGGAACCTCCAGTCCAAAGGACGCACTCTGCTCCAGTACTGCATTCTTGGTGGTATGAGGTCCCCATGTCTCTCTGCTTGCTTCTCTCTTTTATATCTCAAAAGAGATTGGCTTAAGACACTATCTAATCTTATAGATTTCATCAGTGTAACTGCTGCTAACCCATCTTATTATATCATAGTGATAGTATTTACAACACATAGGGAAATCACCTCAGATTACAAAACGGTAGACAATCATACAATACTGAGAAATCATGACCTAGCCAAGTTGACAGATATTTTGGGGGGATACAATTCAATCCATGACAGTACTTTCCATAAAAGTAGGGTCTAGATACTAAAGTGTTTTACTCTGACACTCACCCAGTTCCCAATTCCCCTGGAGCACAGTACCCACCCAAGGATGCCTACCAGCCCAAATCTTGATTTTTCTGAAAGCTCAAAGGTCTATTTGCAAACAGGATCTGACACAGCAGGCCAGCACTCCTTGAGTCTCTGAGAAGGGGAGGCACTCAGCACCCTCTTGCAATCCTAAACCATATCCATTAGCTACTTCAGTGCTTACATATTTTATATAGCATCATTTAAGTCACTTCAACTAGGAAATAAAGACTTTATTTTATTAGATGAGTAGTACAGTTTATAAAAACACTCAGATTGATGGGATTATTACAAGACTCTAAGAGCAACGGCAAACCTCGATCAATAAAACACTGTTTAAAAAAGTAAGTGATTTCCCTTTAATCTACTGCACCTTAATTTGTCATCTATTTAATAGCTATTTATCGATCATCATACAGTACTTTTCATTTCCCTGGCTCAACACAATATATAGAAACATCTTTTCTACATATCTTAAGTATTTTCTTGTTCATTGCTTCAAATCAACTGCATTATCTTCAGCTTTGTTTCCTTTGGCAACTAAAGTCACATCACTGCCCTATGCTGGAGTATAAATTGGACAATTAGTCAGTAATAAAAAAGTACAAAGGAAAAATTAGATTAAACACTGTGGAAGGCAGATACACATCCTAATCCCTGCAATCTATGAATATGTTTCCTTACATAGCAGAAGGAATTTTGCAGATGTGATTAAATTTAAGGATCTTGAGATGGGTAGATTATCCTGGATTATCCAAATGGGCCCAATATATTCACAAGGTTCCTTATAAGGGGGAAGAAGGGGGGTCAAAGCAAGAGAGATTTAAAGATGCTACACTGCTGGCTTTGAAGATGGAAGAAGGGGCCACAGGCCAAAGAATGCAGGTGGCCTCTAGAAGCTGGAAAAGGCAAAGAAGTAGATCCATCCCCAGGGCTTTCAGAAGGAACACACCCTCACTGATACCTTGATTTTAGCCTAGTAAGACCCATTTAGGACTTCTGACCTCCAAAACTGTAAGATAATAAATTCGTGTTGTTTTAAGCCACGAAGTTTGCAGCAATTTGTTACAGCAGCCACAGGAAACTTACATAAGCACAAAGAGTTCATTCATTGATCAAATATATATTGAGAACATTCCATATGCCAGGTACACCAGTGATTAAAAAAAAAAACAACAACAAAGATCCCTGCCCTCAAGGAGCTCATACCTTTAAGAAAATATTTTCAGACACACATTTCAGTTAAACAGAAAAGCCACAGAAAGCAGACTTGTCTTGGTGAGTTCTGTATTAACGAAAGGAGTTTGTAAGAGCCAGCTCCTTGTCCCTATAACCTCCACAACTGGGGCACCCAATTCCTAAGCCAGAATGTAAGACTAACCTGGCCCAGCCCAATCAGCAGGAATGGAAGGTGCCCAAGCTAAGAGGGCACTGTAAGCCTCACTACTCAGTCATCCTTTAGCCGGCCTCACTATGCCCTTACCTTACCTTCTAACGACAAATGGCCAGTGCCTCTGAAGCCAAGGTTCTAACTAGACCACACCAGTCCTCCTGGGGACTAGAGTCCTACCAGATCCTGCAACTCGATGCTGGGCTGCCCTGATGCTAATCATCCAGTAGCTTCCATTTCTTCACACTGCCTGCTGTGAGACTCCTCTCTCCTCTCTCACCAAACTCCACCTACCTGCCAGGAGATCCATCTGTCCCCTCTGCTCACCATCAGTTCTACTACCTGGTGTCAGTCGCCTCTCTCTCCTGATACTACTGCCTGAATGTTCTCTCACCCCTGGTTTCTGAGTGTGCCCCTCTGTCCTGCCTCATCCCAGTGGTCTCTTAGTCCTACCACAGGCAGATTGGTCTGTCCTGGTTTGGCCTTCCTTCTATTTTTCACACAAACCCAGAGCAAGCCTTCTTAAAAAGTCAGTGTGCTAAAGGGTACAGGGCTTCTTGTTGGGGTGATAAAAATATTCTAAAATTGATTAGGGTGATGGTTGCACAACACTGTGAATATACTAAAAGCCAGTGAATTGTACATTAAAAAAAAAAAAAAAGGTAAATCTGATCATCCCTCCTCTGCTTAAAACCCTTCAACAAGTCCCTCTAGGAACTGATCTTACCTCTTTCTCTGCCGCTTGCCCACACTGTTCCATCCAGCCACAGTGGCCACCTTGCAGTTTCTGCCCCAGGACCTCTGAACGTGCTGCTCCCTTGCCTTCCCCCATAGCTGCGTGGCTTGTTCCTCATTTCCTTTAGACTTTTGCTCCAATGTCACCCTCACAAACGGCTTCCTGATCACTTTATGTAAAATGGCATTCCACTTGCAACACACACACTCGCATTTACTATCTCTTTAACCAATCTAACACTCACAACGAGCTATTCCATTCCAAACTTTTTCGATGTGTTTATTTTTTCTCTCTCTCCCCATCAGAATGAAAGCTCCATGCGGGAAGGGGCTTTGTTTTGTTCACTACCTAACTATTGCATCTTCACTTCCTGCCTGGAACACATCAGGCATCCATAGACACTGAGTAAATATTTGCTGAATGAATGAATAAATGACTGGTCCAAGCGTGACCCACTCTTGATTCCAGCAATGGTACAACCAAAACATTACTGGGTTTTAGTTTAACTCTCAGAAGATTAAAAAAGACAAGAAAGAAAGAAAAGACAAAAATGGATGTCAGAAGAGACTCTGAAAGTTGTTCTTGAATGCAGAGTAGTTAAAGCAAAAGGAAGAAATGATGAAGAGTTGAACAGAAGATTTCAAAGGACAGCTCAAAAAGACAAAGTAAAGTATTATAATGAAATGTGCAAAGACCTCAAGATAGAAAATGAAAAGGGAAGACTACACTCGGCATTTCTTAAGCTGAAAGAACTGAAGAAAAAATTCAAGCTTTGAGTTGTGATACTGAAGGATTTTATGGTGAAAATATTAAATGACACAGGAAGCATCAAAAGAAGATGGAAGGAACACACAGAGTCACCATATCAAAACAAACTGGTCGATGTTCAACCATTTCAGGAGGTAGCATATGATCAAGAACCGATGGTACTGAAGGAAGAAGTCCAAGCTGCACTGAAGGCATTGTCGAAAAACAAGGTTCCAGGAATTGACAGAATACCAACTGAGATGTTTCAACAAATGGATGCAGCACTGGAAGCGCTCACTCATCTATGCTAAGAAATTTGGAAGACAGCTACCCGGCCAACCAACTGGAAGAGATCCATATTTGTACCTATTCCAAAGAAAGGTGACCCAACAGAATGTGGAAATTATTGAACAACATCATTAATATTACACAAAGTAAAATTTTGCTGAAGATCATTCAAAAGTAGTTGCAGCAGTACATTAATGGGATACTTCCAGAAATTAAAGCTGGATTCAGAAGAGGATGTAGAACAAGGGATATCATTGCTGATGTCAGATGGATTACAGCTGAAAACAGAGAATACCAGAAAGATGTTTACTTGTGTTTTATTGACTATACAAAGGCATTCAACTGCGTGGATCATAACAAATTATTGATAACATTGAGAAGAATGGGAATTCCAGAACACTTATTGTGCTCAGGAGGAATCTGTACTTAGACGAAGAGGCAGTCATTCGAACAGGACAATGGGATACTGCGTGGTTTGAAGTCAAGAAAGGTGTGCATCGGGGTTGTATCCTTTAACCATAGTTATTTAATCTGGATGCTGAGCAAATAATTTGAGAAGCTAGACTATATGAAGAAGAATATGACATCAGGATTGGAGGAAGGCTCATTAACAACCTGCAATATGCAGATGATACAACCTTGCTTGCTGAAAGTGAAGAGGACTTGAAGCATTTATGGATGAAGATCAAAGACCACAGCCTTCAGTATGGATTACACCTCAACGTAAAGAAAACAAAAATCCTCATAACTGGACCAATAAGCAACATCATGATAAACGGAGAAATACTGAAGTTGTCAAGGATTTCATTTTACTTGGATCCACGATAAACACCCACGGAAGCAGCAGTCAGGAAATCAAACAACGTGTTGCGTTGGGCAAATCTGCTGTAAAAGACCTCTTTAATGTGTTAAAAAGCAAAGATATCACTTTAAGGACTAAAGCGTGCCTGACCCAAGCCATGATGTTTTCAATTGCCTCACATGCATGTGAAAGCTGGACAATAAATAAGGAAGACTGAAGAAGAATTGATGCCTTTGAATTATGGTGTTGAAGAACATTGAATATATCATGGACTGCCACAAGAAAGAACAAATCTGTCTTGGAAGAAGTACAGCCAGAACGCTTATTAGAAGCAAGGATGGCAATACTTTGTCTCTCGTGATTTGGACATGTTATCAGGAGGGACCAGTTCCTAGAGAAGGACATCATGCTAGGTAAAGTAGAAGGTTAGCAAAAAAGAGGAAGACCCTCCAAAAGACTAATGGACCACAACTACCACAGCCTCCATCAAACTGAGTCCAGCACAACTAGATACTGCCCAGCTACCACCACTGACTGCTCTTACAGGGATCACAATAGAGGGTCCCAGACAGAGCTGGAGAAAAATGTAGAACAAAATTCTAACTCACAAAAATAGACTCGACTTACTGCTCTGACAGAGACTGGAGAAACCCTGACAGCATGGCCCCCAGAAACCCTTTTAACTCAGTACTGAAGTCACTCCTGGGGTTCACCCTTCAGCCAAAGATTATAGACAGGCCCATAAAACAGACTAAATGGGCACACCAGCCCAGGGACAAGGACGAGAAGGCAGGAGAGGACAGGAAAGTCGAGCAGGGAGAGTGTTGACATGTCGTAGGGTTGGCAACCAACATCACAAAACAGTATGTGTATTGTTTAATGAGAAACTAATTTGCTCTGTAAACCTTTATCTAAAGTACTATTAAAAAAAGAAATAGAGGAAGACCCTCAACAAGATGGATTGACACAGTGGCTGCAACAATGGGCTCAAGCATAAGAACGATTTGTGAGGATGGCACGGGACTGGGCAGTGTTTCATTCTGTTGTACATAAGGTCTCTATGAGTTGGAATGGCTTGATGGCACCTAACAACAATTCAGAAAATACACTTTAACATTGACTATTGAAAGTCATACCATCTAAAATAGAATGTCATTCCTAATACAAGAAAAAAATATGCCTTTCTTGGCATTCAGATTTGTTAAAAATGACAACAACAAATCAAATTTGAAGAACTTGGTATAAGGAGGGTGTCTTAGTTATCTAGCGCTGCTATAACAGAAATACCACAAGTGGATGGCTTTAGCCATTTTCTCACAGTTTAAGGGGGCTAGAAGTCCAAATTCAGGGCGCCAGCTCTAGGAGAAGGCTTTCTCTCTCTGTCAGCCCTGGGGGAAGGTCCTTGTCTCTTCAGCTTGTTTTCTGGTTCCTTTGAAATCTCCATGTGGCTTGGCATTAATCTTCTCCCTTCTCTGCTCTGCTGGTTTGTTTAAACTCTTTTATATCTCAAAAGAGATTGAAGCAAGATACAGTCTACAGTAATCCTGCCTCATTAACATAACAAAGACAACTCATTTCCAAACAGAATTATAACCACAGACATAGAGGTTAGGATTTATAACATGTGTTTTTTTGGGGACATAATTCAATCCATAGGCAGAAATCTAAATGGCTAAAATGCAAATGCAGGCTAAAAAAAAAAAAATCAATTCAAAGCTTCCCGGTAGTGACAAACCACAGAATACTTTAGAGCAACAATTTTTCCACAATGAGTTGGCATAAAGTGCAAGTAACCTTTTCTGTGGGGCCAAAATGAACTATGCTAGAGTCAGGACAATAAATGGAATTCATTTTAAGCCTCAAATAGGATCAAACTTCACACACCTATTAGATTCATCATTCCAGCTAATGATGAGACATAGCAAGGAAGTTATGTATTTACCCACCACATTCTGATCAACTTGACGTCAAGGGCTACATCATGCATGTTTATATCTTCAGCCCAGAGTCTGTGCTTGACCACATGTATACTTGCAGAATGAATGATCCCTGCTGACTGACACCCTGAAATTATGTATCCATAGGATCCATAAACTCACAAAACAATTACTATGCTACAGATCCTCTACTATGACATAATGTTTAAATTATCTTCCCAACTCCATCTATCTCAATCTTTTCTTAAAGAGAGAAAAAAAAGGCAACTAAAAGCCAGAAAGACTAAACAGTTTCAAAATATCACTCCACAGATTACTTATTAATTATGAAAGACTGAAGGCACCTTTTCAGTGGAGGATCTGGTAGACACCATCTTCACCAAGTGATCAAACTTAGAATTATCACTAAAGGGACAAACGGACATTAAATGTCCTGATGTAATGCACTGGGAAATGGACAATATCACCTAGGTAATATTCTGACCAAAAACATTTAATCTGAATTTAATGATGAAGAAACAATCAGAGGAACCTAGATTGTGGGACATTCTACAGACAATTAGCCTGAACATTTCAACAATGTCAATCACAAGAAATTGAAACAAAGATGGAAGAACTGTTTTTAGGTTAAATGACATTAAAGAGACATGACAACTAAACACAATGCATAATCCTTGATTAGATCCTGGAATTAAAGAAAACAAAAGGCCATAAAAATTATTTGGGCAACTGGAGAAATTTAAGTAAGACCTGTATATCAGATAACATTATTTGATCAACGTTAAATTGCTTGGGTGTGACATAGTTTTGCAGTTATGATAAAAATGTCTTTGTTTCAGAACATACATTTTCAATATTAGGGGTTAAATTCCATGACATCTGCAACTAACTTTCAAATGGTTCTGCAAAAAGTAAAAATGTGTGTGCGTATATACATGCAGACATATGTGTGTATATACGTATGTGTGTACATGTACACACATATAAAGTAAAAGTATCAAAACATTAACAATGTAACATTAAGAGTATACTGGGTATTTATTATACTATTCTTTCAAAACTTCAGTAGGTTTGAAGTTTTTCAAAACAAATGGGGTAAAAAAAAAAAAAAAAAAAAAAATCAGACGCATCTGGTCCAGTAGTGCCTAGAGACTGCTTGAACACTTTGTTTTTCAGATAAGGTCTCCAGAATGCCATGTATTTTTGTTATTACTGTCAAATGTGATCCCAGGATCTTTTGAAACAACTTGAGTTACCAGATTATCATTTTGGTTATTTACAAGCTAACATCTGCAGCTGCCTCAATACTGTCGCTGTTGTTAGCTGCTTTCCAAGCGGCCTGACTCATGGTGACCCCACGCGCAAAAGAATGAAATGCTGCCCTGTCCGGTGCCATCACTGTGACTTGGTTTCGGATCAGACTGTTGTGATCCACAGGGTTTTCACTGGCTGATTTTCAGAAGTAGATGGCCAGGCCTTTCTTCCTAGTCTGTCTTAGTCTGGAGCTCTGCTGAAAGCTGTTGAGCATCATAAAACACACAAGCCCCCACCGACAGACAGACGGTGGCTGCATATGAGATGCACTGGCCAGGAATCAAACAGGTCTCCCGCATGGATAGCAGTACTTATACCACTGAATTACCATATCAGCTATATCACAAACTTGTTGGAGAGATGGTGTCCACTGAATGGTGCCTAGCAGTCGCTGCCCAGTGGATCAGAAATCACAGGTGTCTTGTTTATGACTGCAGTCTGTAATCCTATGTCTCAGAGCCATGTTTTTTATTTACTAAATCAAGGTATTAGTCAACTTTGCTGTAAAGCCCTTACCTCAACCTTCAATCGCCACTTGTCGGTCTTCTTGCCTTTAACGGTCCAACACAAATAACTGAGAGCCTCCTCGCCCTCCAAGTATTTATCAATTTTCCCAGGTAAAACAATTTCTCTTCTCAACTTTCTGAGCACTGGTAGCTTTCTATTATGATTTCTAAAAAGCCTTAATTCAGGTTCAGCAGCTGCTCCAGGGAGAGGAGTAGTTAAAGGGTTAAATAGCAGCTGGGTCAAAGACTTTGGATGTAGAGTGGGAGATACCCAGCAACAAGTCTCAGAAAGTGATTCCTAGAAAGAGAAGCGGGTAAAGTGGGCAAATTTGGAGAGAGGTACAAGCGACCTGCAGACAACCTCCTGGAGCTGACTAGAAACAAAGACACTGAGTGCTCACTGTCCCTCGTCCTGGCCCTAACGACTCAGCGTCCGCGCTGCAAAAGTGAAAGCCGAGAGGCCGTCGCGGACGACCAAAACGGAGTTTCCTCCGACAAGAGGCCAAGCGCCATCTGCGCCACAAACAAGGCGGGCACCACTACCTCCCGAACTCTCCGGGTTCAACTCTGAATCTGGAACTTCCGGAAACTCCAAAGGGCGTGAACAGTTTGGTTGGTGGCCGAGATCGTCTCATTTACTAGGTCCACCTCCGTCCTCCCCTCATTTACTGGATTCACTTGCGGCGTCTCCCGCCGACCTCGCCCACAGCGCAGGCGCAGGCCAGCGAGGAAGTGAGCGGGGGACTCTCCAGCTCTCGGCAGATGGAGCTAGAACCTCCTTCCAGGAGGAACACAGCTCTCCCCGTGCTAGTGTGCGAGGCACACAGAATACCAGCGGTGACGCCGAGAGCAAGGTAGCCCCGCACCCCCAGCACTGAGAGGCGGGGACCAGGCGCGCAGTGCGCAGGCGCGAGGCAGGGCCGGTACCTGGGAAGGAGCAGAGAGAAGTGGAGTTGGGGCACAGGGTCCCGTTGCCCACACGCGGCACTAGCTTCAGGCTGAGGATCTGCTGCAGGAGCCCGGCTGACCCTCCGCCACTGCCGCTCCCTTCGTGCTCCATCCCGCCGCCATTCACCGCGGAGAAATGAGGGGAAAGCACCCGAAGTGCCGCAGGAACTCTCACACAGGGTCCACTCTGCTTCCCGTACCTCCGCCGCCACAGCGTTACCTCTGCCAGGGCTCCCTTCTTCCTCCCACCCCAACGGCGCTGCCAAGTGATGGTTCCTCCTTCCAATCAATGGCAGGGGCGGGGCGAGCGTTATTCCCGCCCCTGACGTTGCGTACAGCTCACAGACTCTGCCCCACGGGCTCCGCCCTCTCCTGGAGAAATCTCGCCGGCTCCAGTAAGGCGGGCTATGCTCTGCAGCGCTACCTGTAAGAAGGTATGTGAATTGCATACGTCCCACTAAACCAGAGGTGAAGACTTAAAACACATCTGGCAAATCAATGATCCTAACAGATTTGTAACGACTGTTTTAGTTAGAACTGGACCCCAATATTTCTGAAACTTTTACCAAGAGAACCAGGAAAGTTCTTTATCTAAAGCTGACGCATTAGTGTAGGCCAGGGACAGGAGGGCAACTATACATTGTCTATGTATAGTGCTACCTAGTTTAAATAAAATAAAAATTTAAAAAAGGCTCCAGTTCAAGACGGCAAAACCGAATCATACATTTTGTTCTCATCTTCCTTCAGAGACCCTGTTAAGATGAAAGCAACGAAACTGTAAAAAGAAATAAGCTGATAACAGAGTCCTGGAAGGGAAGTTGTTAAGGATAAATCATTTCAACAAAGTTCCAGGAAACAAAGAGGCTTTTGGTAGATTATAATAAGTATTTATTGAACATTTTACTCTGTACTCGTCACCACGTCAAATGCTAGATATGCATTATCTCATTAATCCAAACAACTCAGTGACATAACTGTTTTTATTCTGAAACTTTTAAGAGAGAGAAAATAATTTGGTTACGGTCACAAAATTAATAAGTGCCCAAGCTGGGATTTGAATATAGGTATTCTTTCCAGAGGCCACGTGGTTAACCGCTTGTCATGGTTTGAACTATGTCCCCCAAAAAATGTGTGCATCAATTTGGCTAGGCCATGATTCCTGGTACTGTGTGATTTTCCTGTATGTTGTAAACCTGTCTCTATGATGTTAATGAGGGACGATGGGTGGCAGTTGTGTTAGTAAGGCAGGACTGGATCTACAAGACTGGATTGTGTTCTGAGGCAATCTCTTAAGATATATAAAAGACAGAAGTGAGCAGAGAGACAGGGGGACCTCATATGTATCATCAAGAAAGCAGTGCCAGGAGCAGGGTGTGTCCTTTGGACTGGGGTGCCTGCGCCGAGAAGCTCTTAGTCCGGGGGAACATTGATGAGAAGGCCGACAGAGAGAGAAAAAGGCTTCCCCTGGAGCTGACGCCCTGAATTTGGACTTTTATACTTTGACTGTGAGGAAATAAACTTCTCTTCGTTAAAACCATCCACTTGTGGTGTTTCTGTTATGGCGGCACTAGATGACTAAGACACCCCTACCCCATGTTTTGGAGAAGGAAGCCATAACCCAGAAGGAAACTACAGAGGAGGTGGTGGAATGGACTGAGAGGGAGACTGAACACAGAGGGGTTCACTGAGTCTATCTGTACCACAGCTTTACCATTTCTTGTCCTCTTCTCCATCCCCTGACCCACTCACATGTAGAAGAGGCCTACCAAATACTCCAGCTGACCCTGGAAGAAACAGAAAATAAATGATTTTTCTTAATTAGCATCCTCAGAGAGTCTCAAGAAGAGTTTGTATTCATAAAACCAAAACATGATGCTTTGAAAAAGGGACAGAGAGCAAGAAAGAGCTCTTAGAAATTAAAACCATAACTTTCAAATTTTACAGTGTAATAGACAAATTAGAAAATAAAGTTGATGATCTCAACTTTAGAGGTAAATGTAAAATGGCAGAAAAGAGAAGAGCAAAGATAAGAGAAAGGGATGATCGAACCAGGAGTTTTGACATCTAATGAGAGTTTCAGGAAAAATGAACAGAGGGAAAAAAGAAAAAAATTTTAAAAATACAGATGAAGAGAAAAAAAATAGATGAAGAGAAACAAGTGCCCATCAGTTGCCTGAGGGGGGAAAAAACTTCACACATCCTTGTGAAATTTCATAACCGAGAATAAAGAAATGTCAAAATGGTGAATTTTATGGTATATGAATTATATCTTAATTTAAAAATTGGGGAAAAATGCTAAATGAAAGAAGCCAGACACAAAAAACTACATATTACAGTAAGACCTGCGAAAGCCAGAACCTGTGTAAGGTGGAAACCTGTCAGAGAAGGAAAAGGCCAATATTTTACACTAAAACAAGCGATAGAAAATTGATAAGACTGTATCGTCAAAGATGGAAAACTTGGAAGACCTGGAAAAACAAAGCAGTCCCGCTGAGTTCCAGCTTTTACAGGTTTCACTGTATATGACGCCATTTATATGAAATGCCCAGAAAAGGCAAGTCTTTAGAGACTTTGAAAGGAACCCTCACGGTGCAGTTGTTAAGCACTCGGCTGCTAAACGAAAAGGTTTGTGGTTTGAACCCACCAGCTGCTCCTCAGGAGAAAGATGTGGCAGCCTGCTTCCGTAAAGATTTACAGCCTTGGAAAACTTATGGGGCAGTTCTACTCTGTCCTATAGGGTCACTATGAGTTGGAATTGACTCAACCACAGTAGTTTTGGTTTTTCAGTAGGTTTTAGAGACAGAAAGGAGATTAGTAGTTGCCTGGGGTGGGAAGGAGGAGTTACTACAAACTGGCATGAGGATCTCTTTGGGCTGATGGAAATATTCTAAAACTGGATTCTTGGTGATGGTTGCATAACTCTAAATTTGCTAAAATTCACTGACTTGTACACTTAAAACAAGCAAATTTTATAGTATATAAATTTTACCTTAAGAAATTGTTTTTACGTTAGGAGCCCTAATACCTGGCATAAACAGAATACAAACCATAAGTAACAATGCACAAACACCAGAAGAGAAACTAGATAACTGGGAGCTCCTAAAAATCAAACACTTATGCTCATCAAAAGACTCACCAAAAGAGTAAAAAGACAACCTACAGACCGGGAAAAAATTTTTGGCTATGACAAATCCAATCGGCGTCTAATCTCTAAAATCTACAAGCTACTCCAAAACCTCCACAACAAAAAGACAAATAACCCAATTAAAAAATGGGGAAAGGATATGAACAGGCACTTGACCAAAGAAGAGACATTCAGGCAGCTAACAGACACATGAGGAAATGCTCACAATCATTAGCTGTTAGAGAAATGCAAATCAAAACTACAATGAGATACCATCTCACCCCAACAAAGCTAGCATTAATCCAAAAAACACAAAATAATAAATGTTGTTGAGGTTGTGGAGAGACTGGAACACTTCTACACTGCTGTGGGAATGTAAAATGGTACAAGCACTTTGGAAATCGATTTGGAGCTTCCTTAAAAAGCTAGAAATAGAAGTACCATATGATCCACCAATCCCACTCCTTGGAATATATCCTAGAGAAATAAGAGCCATCACATGAATAGATACATGCACACCCATGTTCATTGCAACACTGTTCACGATAGCAAAAAGATGGAAGCAACCTAGGTGCCCATCAATGGACGCATGGATAAACAAATTATGGTATATTCACACAATGGAATACTACGCAATGATAAAGAACAACGATGAATCCGTGAAATATCTTATGACATGGAGGAACCTGGAAGGCATTATGCTGAGTGAATTTAGTCAGTCACAGAAGGACAAATATTGTATAAGGTCACTATTATAAGAACTCAAGAAAAGGTTTAAACACAGAAGAAAACATTCTTCGATGGTTACGAGGGTGGGGAGGGAGAAAGAGGAGTATTCACTAGATAGTAGACAAGAATTATCTTAGGTGAAGGGAAGGACAACACACACTACAGCGGAAGTCAGCACAACTGGACTAAACCAAAGCTAAGAAGTTTCCTGGACACAACCAAATACTTCGAGGGACAGAGTAGCAGGGGTGAGGGTCTGGGGACCATGGTTTCAGGGGACATCTAGCTCCACTAGCATAACAAAGTTTATTAAGAAAATGTTCTGCATCCCACTTTGGTGAGTGGCGTCTGGGGTCTTAAAAGCTTGCAAGCAGCCATCTAAGATGCATCAGTTGGTGCCAACCCACCTGATGCAAAGCAGAATGAAGAACACCAGACACAGGAAGGTATTAGCTCAAGAGACAGAAAGGGCCGCAGAAACCAGAGACTTCATCAGCCTGAGACCAGAAGAACTAGATGATGCCTGGCTACCACCAATGACTTACCTGATTGGGAACACAACAGAGTCCCAGACAAAGCAGGAGAAAAGTGGGCTGCAGAACTCAAATTCTAGTAAAAAGACCAGATTTAATGGTTTGATTGAGACTGGAGGGACCCAGAAAGACATGGTCCCCGGACTCTCTGTTAGTCCAAAACTAAAACTATTCCCAAAGCCAACTCTTCAGACAAAGAGTAGACTGGACTATGGGACAGAAAATGATACGTGAGAGTAAACGGGCAGCTCCTGTCCGGGGGCGAGATGAAAAGGCAGAGAGGGTCAGGAGCTGGCTGAATGGACATGGGAAATCCGAGGTGGAAAGGAGGAGTGTGCTGTCACAGTATAGGGGGAGCAACTAGGGTCACGTAACAATGTGTGTATAAATTTCTGTATGAGAAACTAACTTGAATGATAAACTTGCATTTAAAGCACAATTAAAAAAAAGAAAATTGTTTTTAAAAAATGACCAACAGCCTATTAACAAAATTTCGGTTCATGTTAGTTGGGAGTGTCTGAAATGACATTTTAAACCTTAACAGCCATAACAGTTAGTCATCTTGGCTTTACACTCTTAAACATAATTTTTAAAACTGTTTCATTTTTTGGCTTAGGGAAAAAAAAGAACACAAGACTTTAAAAAGATGGCCAAGAGATTTAGTAAATTAGTGAAACTAAACTTTTTGCTATGTTGTTAAAGTTAAAAAAACGTTCTGTGATTGACAGATATTTTCCAGTGGATCTGGACTTCTGTCAGCATTTCAGATTCTGTAGGACTTTCTGGTTGTGTGACTGCATAATTAGTGCAGGTGACAGTCTTTTTCCATAATTATGCTCTATCCAAGGCAGGCCCTGGAAGTAAATGGTGTTCCTCAACCAAAAAAAAAAAAGAAGAAAGAAGACATCCTTAAACTTCCAGAGAGAAACAGGTCACCTATAAAGAAATAAGACTCAGACTGGCACCAGATGGCTGAGCAGCCAAAGGAGGCTGGCAGACAATGCAGCAATATCTTCAGAGTTTGCAGGGAAAATTATTTTTTTTGAAAGCTTAAGTTATTTTTAATTAAGAAACATTGTATATGAAATACACTAATATTTTCCTCTTAATTAAAGAACATTAGCAACATTATTTATTAGAGTTTCCTCTTTCAAGCCTTTGTTTTGTAAATTTTCTATTGTCAGTTCTGTGCCACTACAGCTGGGATTTAACATTAACCAAGAAACTAAAATAAAAATACTAAGTATAAAAAAGGCCATGAAATATATTTAACAATGCTGTCTTTTGGTGTGTTTCCCAGACTAGGAGAGTCTATTAGAAGTGGAAGAAACCAATTTATTTAAGGTTATATAACATTCAATCGTGTATCCCATTAGGAAATACTATTTTGAATTTAGAATCCTATACCAAGTCAAATTATAAATTGAGAGGTTAAAAAAAAAAGACATTTAGACTTGCAGGACTCAAAAAATGTAAGTTTCATGTACACTTGCTAAGGAAGCTAAGTATGTACTCCAGCAAAATTAAAGAATGATAACCAAAGAAAAGAAATGTAGGATACAAGAAGTGGTGGAATGGATACAAGAAATCCCAGGAGTGCAATGCTAAGAACTGCTAAACCAATTGTGGCTGAAACAGGGGTCCCAAGAAAGGGAGCAATATAATAGTTTTATACTGATTACATACTAAAATTATATTTTGGATATATTGAGGTAAGTAGAATATATTGTTAAAATGAATTTTACCTGTTGCACTTTTTTTTTTTTTAAATGCAGCTACTAGATGATTTAAACTTGCGTATGTGGCTCACATTATATTCCGATTGGACAGCGCTAAGTTAGAGGTGAGTACGTCGGAAAGGGTAGGAACAGACCGTTGAAGGCCAAGCCTGAAGATGGCAGCAAGCGGAGCCTAAGGGGACACAGAGTCTGTGATAACCATGAGTGCTGACATAGAAAATATTCTATTTTCTTGACTGTAAAATAACAAAAAATTTAAGACACACCATTGGTATCATAACAGCTTCTTGAATAGCTGGTGGGCTCTGTCTCCTATTCCAGGCAACTTTTAACCTTATGTACCCTGTCAGCCCCTCCCACACTCTGCTTGCCCCTCTTGCCCCCTACACCCACACCTGCGGATTCTGGGTGACTGCTGGGCCTAGACACTTCCTAGCTGCAGCTTAGGGCCCATAGGTAAGGGAAGGGACTACAGTAATTCCAGCCCTAACATCAGGTAGGCATAGCTTGGGTTCTGGTGAAAGGTGGAAGCTACAGGCTGCCAGGAGCACTCCACCCTCAACTCTGTTAGCCAGTGCTGTGCAACAAGACACCCTAAATCTCAATGATTTAAGAATAAGTTCAGTGTATCTCTTCTCCCTCCAACTAAAGAAGCCAAAAATGCCAGATTCCCCTTCCCCACCTACCTTACAGCAAAGATATGGGTCCACAGTCTGGTTTCCACCAATCTAAGGCCACACCCAGCTGAAAATCAGAGACTAGCGACCACCAGAATCCCTCCAGCAACAGAAGGCAACAGCAGAGTAGCTCCTTGTTTCCAGAGGACATCATTCTGGTGGCAACTATCACAGTTCCCAGACCCAGCTCTGTGACCTGGTGTGATTTGGGGTGTTGTGTCTTATCTATACGGACTCAAATCTGCTTCCCTATCTTCCCAGAGGCTCTGTGAGCTATTTTTTCTTTAAAAAAAAACAAAAAAAAAAACACTTACTGAGCACTTACTGGCTCTTATTTCCCAAGTTCAGGACAAAGCCTTTCACATAGCCAACATGTCTTTAACAAGCCCTTTGCTGCCAGACCTAGGTAGTGTGGCTTGCAGCTAGGAACCTTGCCCTATTCTCCGCCAGGGCCTGGCCCTGAATGACCAAGGGAAGCACAATCACCCCCAGAACCTTTTTCTTCCAAGCTCCTGGCAAGCCTGATCTAGGTATCATAATCCAGTGACCTGCCTTACCTGCCTTCCAGGCACTGATCCTGCTGCCAACTTCACTCTGCCACGTGCTTCACCTGGCTTGCTGCCCAGGCCTCCCCAGGCCATAGGCAAGAGATCAGCCAGCTTTCTCCCCTCCTCTTTTGCTCTTCACTGCCTCCCTCCAGGCTGATCCAGGATCCTCACCAGATTCTGCGCTCTGGGCCCAGAGCTCACCACCTTATGTAGCTCCCAGCTGTGACCCTGGCCTTGGCTGTCTGCTATTCCCTAGACCAAATAAACCTGTTGCTGTGGAGTCAATCCCAACTCATGGTGACCCCAAGTGTGTCAGAGTAGAACTGTGGTCCATAGGGTTTTCAATGGCTGATTTTTTGGAAGTAGATTGCCAGGCCTTTCTTCCAAGTCACCTCTAGGTGGACCCAAACCTCCAACCTTTTGATTAGCAGTGAAGCACATTAAGGGTTTGTACCACCCACTCCACAGCAAATGGATTAGAGCAAATAAAGGGGGGAAATCAGACCCTTCTTTGTCCAGGAGACAGGTCTTTCTGCAAGCCAGATTCACCTGTTTCTTCCCACTGCAGCCCCAGAGCAAAACCATTTATCCTCCTTCTCACCACGTGACCTTGGACAAGTCCCTTCACTTCTGAGTTTTGCTTGTGAAACATTACAAAATAAAAACCCCATTGCCATTGAGTCGATTCCAATACACAGCGACCCTATAGGACAGACAGAGTACGAAACGTTACAGGCTGAAATTCTATTGTGTATCAGACGGGTTAATTATTGTGTTTATTTAGGTAGGTATGCTCCTTCCTGTCAGGACAAATCGAAGGCTCACCATACCCAGGTAGAGCAATGGGGGTGCGTGGGCCCCTGGGAGGTGGGGCAGAGAGAAGCTAACAGGAGCCCACAAGACAAGAAGCATCTTGTCTGATTTCTCACTGAAGATCCAGGTGAATACAAACACCAACAGCTTTGACGGAGTGTGAGTACTTGGGACCTGGGGGGTGTGGCGGATGTGTGTTGAGGGGCGAGGCACAGACTTCAGAGGCCAGATACCACGGCCCCCTCCACCCCCAGGCGGGGCTGGGACACTCTTCTCAGCTCCTGGATGAGGCACCCCAAGGGTGGAGAGAGTTAAGTGCTTAAGTAGGAGCCAAATCATCTGGGCTAACTCCCTATCCCCAGAGGACATGTGTGCAGAGTTTCGCTTTCCACGAAGAAGAGTGCGCTGGAAGGGAACCCAGTTCCTAAAGAAGTCTCAAAGGAAAGCTGAGAAGCGGGGGAGAAAGAAACGAGGAGTATGGGGACTGTCCCGCACTCCAGACTCCTCCTCTAGCGGCCTGCGCCCCGTGCCACCCGGCCCCCACCCCACACTGGCCACCCGGACCTGGTGGCCGCCCGCTAAGGCATGGAGTGCGTGGCGGTGGACGACGCCCAGTTGAAGCTGCTTGGGCCTCGCGGCAGCACCAGGTCCAGGGAGAGGTCGCGCTGCTCTTCCTCGGATAACAGGGGCCGGTAGCCCAGCAGCTGCAGCGCACCAGCACACAGCTCCTGCACGCGGTGGATCTTAGCGAAGGGCAGGGCGTGGCGCCAGGCTTGGGAGACGTTGAGCGCATCCCTGGACGTGGTCTTGAAGGCCTCGCGGCGCACGCCAGGTCCAGCCCCGTGCGTGATGTTGTGGATCCAGGCCTCGAGCTGCGGCGTGAGGCGCAGACCCGCGAAGGCATAGAGCTCGCGAATTTCGGGCAGCGGCGCCCGCGCCAGGTCCTCAAAGCGCACCAGGCGGTAGCGGCCTCTTAGGAAGGGCAGCGGCTTTTGCATGGCTGCCTCAGCGATGCGCACGTGACTGCGGCACACCTCGCGCACCACACGCAGGCCCGGGTCGGCCTCCACCCACGTGCCATTGGTACCCAGCACGATGCCGTTGTCGCGCGCCAGTGCCTTGGCCGTCTGCTCACGCGAGCGCACCACGGCCCTGGGGTCGCGCACCAGATGCACAATGCGCAGGTTGAGTGCAGGGTCGTTGAGCAGCGGGTAGAGCACCTGCAGGTTGAAAAACCGCACCTCCTTGAGCACCACGTGACTGTAGGAACGGCAGGCCTCCTCAGCCACGGTGAAGGGCCGCCGTGCGCACAGCGGCTTACACACCGTCTCGCTGCTGATGGCGCCGCGAGGGAAAGCGCTGCAGGCTGGCGGCGAGCACAACGCCCGGCTCACCGCCCACTGGAAGAGGTCTGATAGGTTGCGGCGCCATGGCAGGTAGGCGTCGAACACGGCCATGTCGCACAGGAACACTGACCGCACCAGGTCACGCACAGCCATGTGCAGCGCTGGCGCGCTGCCCTGAGAGAGGGCAGTCCACACGTGCCATGCGGGCTCCATCAGGTAGAAGACGTCGGGGTGCTGGCTAAAGAGCTGGCCCACTAAGGAGGAACCCGAGCGCCAGGAGGACAATACCAACACGTGTACATGCTCCTTGCCGTCAGGTGGGGAAGGCGGCCCGGGCCATCCTGGCCGGGAGACCAGGAAGAGCAGGAGGCCTGTCTGCGCCAGCAGGAGAGCGGTCACGGCCGTGTTGGAGACTCGTGGCAGCCACATGTTGCCTGCCGGGGGCCTGAGGGAGGAGAGCACAGTGGGTCAAGAGAAGGCAGTTGCCAGAGGAAAGAGATACCCATCAGGAATTCCACAGAAGCCAAAGATTGAGGTTTGGGAGTGGATTGCTCACTAGTATGCACACTCCTTGAAGCACCTATTTTTGGTCTGTATCATTCAAGTCTCCATCCCCAGTGCCTTAAACTTTGGCTTGGCACATAGTAGGCATTCAATAAATAACTGCTGAATTAACGATCAGAGACAGTGAGAGCTATGTATTTCCTAGTAAAGGTGAGGTAAAGTTAAGTCAGCTTTTCTAAACAGTAAGAGTCATCCTAGAGAATGGGAGAACTCAGGCCACTGGAGGATGGACATTGAGCAGCACAAGGCAGTGGTTAAGGGCTCAGAGGAGATTTTAGATTTTTTAGGTAAACAACTTAATGGGTGATTTGGCCAATATAAGAGAGCACCACCAGGCTCCCTCAGGTTGAATCCTCGCTCTGCCACTTCCTAGCCTGTGATCTTGGACCAAACACTTATTTTCTCTGTGATTTAGCTTAAACATTGGTAGAAGGGGACCTGGCTCATAGGATTGTTGGGAGTATTGGAATGAGCATGTTGGGAATGTAGTGACCCAGGTAACTGAGGACTTGCACTTTTACCTAGTGTACTTCTGCACTGGGTTTTGTTTTTGTTTTGTTTTTCGTTTAAATAGCAGGTCTAACTTTTGTTATTATAAGTAAATAAAATAGACAAAAAACACCAACTATTGCCATCACCTGTAGGGAGTGGAGTGCTGAAGGCTGTGTGGACTCCAGAGGGAAGGTGTCCTGGGGGCTGTGTTGGTTTGCAGAAGAGACAAGTTAAGGGAGAAGTAGGATGGAGCCAGAGAAAGGGAGAGGTGAGAGCAGAGCCACACTCCTGCCCTGCTGCTTGCCCCTTTCTTCACTGTGGTCACTCACCGATGTCCAGAGCTGCTGGGAGGGCTGCCAACGCTGATCACAAATCCATGGGTGACACCTACAGGTTGCTCAGGACCTGAGAACACAAAGGCAGAAGCAGAGGCCACATAAGCAGGAGAGAGGCTGGGTCGGGGCCCCATGGGGAGAGACAGCCTGGAGCACTGGGAGGGCTCAGCCTTCCCAAACTGAAGGAAGACTCCCCACTGGTGGGTGTGGGGTTGCCCTGCCCCTGGCCTGAGCTGGGCACGGGCCAGGGGCTACGTACTTTCTTCCAAATGGGTATAAACTGCTGGGTTGAGGAGAGAGGACTGCCTCAGAACCAGGAGGACTGGCTTTGAGGCCCAGTGCTGCCACTTAGGAGCTGTGAGACCTTGGACAAGTGAATTAATCTCTTGGAGGCTCAGTTTGTTCCTCTGTAGAACAGAGACTGCAACATTTCAGCTCTTAGGGTTGTTGTGAGGAATGCTGCTACAAACACATACAGAGGCCACATTACTGTTATTGTGATGGAGGGGAGGAAGACCCTCCCCATGGGGATATCTCCACCCAGATGAGACACCCTTCAGTCACCTCACTGTGAGCCCTGCATCAGCCATACTTGCAAATCCCATCATCCCCCAGGCCCACCTCCAGCCCCCAAATATCCCTGTGCCCTCCAGTGGATCATAAGAATGTCAGGCTTGTTCTACAGGGCAGAAGGAACACTGAGCCAAGCTCCCACACCCCGAGGTCCCACAGGTCCTCTTTGCACCTATAGCCCCTACAAAGATCTCAGGGCTGTGCTACTTTAGACGTGAAGGAACTGGAAGTTTCCTTCTTGCTTTCACAGCATTTGCTCCCCACAAATCCCCTTCCCCTGTCCATGTCACCACTGAGAGAAGCTGGGGTCTAAATTGTGAGCAGATCCTATCTCTGCTCCTTCCTCTAATCAGGAAGCTGCAGGGTGGATGGAGGATGCTGATTCTAGAACCACCTCCTGGACCCCACCCACCCTGGGAAACCTGGAAGTCAGGAAGGCTGGCCACCATCTGCTCTGTGAATATTGTCTCCTCCTCGAGTACTGGCTGATGGATTGTGGGGGGGCACCCCCTGAGAATGGAGGTACAGGAAAGGAACTCATATTTGCTGACATAAACTACCACACAGGCAAGTGCTAGATGCTTTACATCCATTCCATGATTTAGCTCAACAGCCCTAGGGTGGGCATTATGATCTCAATTTTCCAGGTGAAGGACCCAAGCCTTGGAGAGACAACAGGAAAGCTGGGACCCCAACCCAGGACTTCCTGTCTCCAAGCTCCTGGTACTTTCTGACCACAGGTAGCTGGCCTCTCTGATCCCTGGGAGACCCCTGCAGAGTGCAGGACCGTGATGCTTCTACCCAGATACAGCTGCCCTGGCCAACCCAGTCCTCCCCAAGGTCGGGAGGATATTGAACCCAGGCCAAGGTGTTACCTGTGCTCCAGGGAAGCCACAGGTCTTCATAAGTGACTCACGATTCAGGAACTGCTATCTGATCCTGTTACTGGAACACAAGAGCTAGGAAGGAGATGGTGACATCTTATGCCAGTCAGGATGACTAGAGAAGTCCAGGTCTCAGGTGGGAATTTACTAATAAGGAGCCTTGTGTTCAGCAAGTCTGCCAATTGCCCTGAGGTTCAAAGAAGGAAGAAAGGGTCAGGTAGGCACTGTGATCTTAATCACTGTGCACTTTATCTTCAGGATTGAATTTTATCCTCCTGCCATCCCAAGGAAGTAGAAATTATTATCCTTGTTTGTTTTACTTGAAGCAGTGGGGCTCAGAGACATGAATATCCAGCTAGTAAGGGGCAGGGCAAGGGCTTAAATGTAAGTGCCAGGCCTCCAGTGTAGGGCTGTGTGGTCCCTTCCTAAGCCTTTGCCAAATGGAGTCCCTTATCCTGGAAGCTGTATCCCCTTCCCTATAAATTCTTTCCTCTTTGGTTCTTTTTTGGGGGGTACAATTTGTTATGTGTTTAATTTTTAGAAGAGTGTGGCACAAAATTCTAAAGGTACAGATGAGGGCATTGGCTGGCTCAGGTGTTATCTTTGTGAAAATTAGAAAGGGGGCTATGCTCTGGGCAGACACAGCCCATACCAAAGCACAAAAGCCAACCAGTTACACAGCATGGCCCACAGCAGGGCAGGTGTGCCCTCAAGGGGCAGACAGGGAAAAGGAAGTGATGCTCCCTGTCCCTACACCTCCCCAGCTCTGTCCTCAGAGGCAACCATGCCTCCAATTGCCACCAAGTCTTTGAGGCAGTTTGATGGTGATGAAAATAACCATATATTTGGTGGGGGTAGGGAGAGTAAAAATATAAAAGGCTGTAGAAGGAAAAGAAAGCCCCCCCCCACTCCTGTCCTGATACCCAGGACCACTCTACAGAGTAGTCTTTCTTGAGTCACTGAAATATTGTTTTGTCATGAAGTCTTGTTAAATTTTATTTTTGGTCAAAAAATACATACAACTTGAATAAACATAAACTATCTCTGGAATTTTACACAAAGTGATAATGTTAGATCCCTGGGCAGGGACCAAATTAGCTGCGGAATAGACATTTCACAATAAACTCTTTTTTGTACGTTTTGAATTTTGACCTATATGAACATATTACCTATTTCAAAATAACTAAATTATGATATGTTTAAATGTACATAGTTTAAAAAGTCATATAGTTTCCACAGGTCATTCTCTTGCTCCAGAATCCTACTTCCCAGTTGAAAGCAACTGCTTTCAAATTTCTTAGCTGTTTTTTCTGCTAGTTACTTACTGCTATGGATTGAATTGTGACCCCCCAAAAATGTATGTGAACTTGGCTAGGCCATGATTCCCAGTATTGTGTGATTGTCCACCATTTTGTGATCTGATGTGATTATCCTATGTGTTGTAAATCCTAACCGCTATGATGTTAATGAGGCAGGACTCAATCTACAGGATTAGGTTGTATTTTGAGTCAATCTCTTTTGAGATATAAAAGAGAGAATCAAGCAGAGAGGAGAGGGACCTCATTACCACCAAGCAAGAAGAGCCAAGAGTGGAGCGCACAGTTTGGACCCAGGTCCTTGCGCTGAGAAGCTCCTAGATGGGGGAAGATTGATGACAAGGACCTTCCCCCAGAGCTGACAGAGAGAGAAAGCTTTCCCCTGGAGCTGGCGCCCTGAATTTGGGCTTCTAGCCTCCTAGACTGTGAGAGAATCAATTTCTGTTGGTTAAAGCCATCCATTTGTGGTATTTCTGTTATAGCAGCACTAGATAACTAATATAGAATTTGGTACCAGGAGTGGGGTGCTTCCCTAACAGATAACTAAAATGCGGACGTGATTTTGAAACTGTAAATGGATAGAGGCTAAAAGAGTTTTAAGTCACCTAATCGTAAAAGCCTAGATTGCCTTGAAGAAACTGTTGGTGGAATCATGGGCATCAAAGACAATTCTGGTGAGGGTTCAGAAGGAAGTGAGGAAAGCTGTAACACCAGAGACGGCGCAGACATTTAGAAGCAGCAGCAGAGAAATGGCAGCAGCAGAACCAGGAGACCGGCATGAGATGGCCTGGGAGCCGACCCTTGGATCAACAGAACTGATTGCCTTTGGGCAGGGGGCTTTCTGGCAGAGTGGGGTGCCTCCAAGCACTTAACAGTAGAGCTAAAGAGCTTTGGAGGACTTGTCCGAGCAAGGCAGACTCTGGGCCAGTCCAAGAGGCTGGAGGGGCCAAGAGGCCAAGGAACCAGGAAGTAGAAGCTGAAGAGACAAGGAGCACAGGAAGCAGAGCTGCTTCGGTCTCAAAGGGTAGCGCTACAACCTCTGGGGTATCAAAGGGTGGAACCATGGCCTGCTGGGTTTCAAAGGGTGGGGCCATGTCCTCCTATTTAGGTTTCAAACAGTCAGATATTCACCAACTTGATTCTGGAGTGTGGTGCTGCCTTTCACAAGTGCCACAGTGTGGGGGACAGATCCACTGCCCAAAGCTGAGGAGGCGGGGCTGCCATGCCCAAGGGGCAGAAGAACAGGGCCTGTCAGGGCCGAGGCAGTAGGATCACCACTCAGACAGGCTAGGAGAATGGGGCCATCCAAATCCGAGGGAGCAGAGTTGCTATCCCAGTGGGCCTGGAAGGTGGAGCTGAAGCCCAGGGCCCAGAGTCTTCCACCCAGAATCTGGAGAGTGTGGCCAACACCCAGTGTCTGGAGGGCAGGGCCATTGCCTAAATGGTCTCAGAGAACAGAGGATTATTTTGAAGCCTTGAGAGCTAATGTAATGTGTTCTGATGACCTGCGTAGTGCCTGTTATCCCTTCTTTCCCTCCAGTTTCTCCCATTTGTAATGGAAATGTCTACCTTGTGTCTGTTCCACCATTGTACTTTGGAAGCAGATAACTTGTATTCTAGATTACACAGATGAAGAGGAATTTTGCCCCAGGATGGAATTTGGACTTGGAGTTGACTTAAGACTTTTAGGATGATGATATGATGTATTTTACATGTGGCAAGGACACCTCTCTATTTCTAAATAACTGTTATGGGTTACAATATATGGAACTTTGTAGTGACTTATTACTGTGGAAGATAGATTTATCTTCTCTACACACACAAACTTCTCCACTTAGCCTCCTATTATAATTTTTGGTTACACCAATATTCAAAATTTATATTATATGACTTTGTAAATATAGCTCACAGGCTGAAGTATATAATGTACTACAAATACATTTCCTTTCTTGTACAGTGAGACCTGTGAGAGCCAGAAATCGACAGGATTGCCTTGTTTTTCCTGGTCTTGCAAGTTTTCCACCTTTAACGGGGTGTAGTCTTATTACTTTTCTATTGCTATTAGTGAAAAATATTTGAGTTTTCCTTCTCTGACAAGTTTCTGCCGTACACAGTTTCCAGCTTTCACAGGTTTTACTGTACAACTCTTGTTTTGCTTGGAGTTAAATTGCCTTGAATATTAAAATTGTAATGGAGGGATTGTAAGATAAAATTGAAGAAATGTAGAAAGTTGAACACAAAAGATAAATAGATGGAAAACAGAAAAAAGAGGATCAATTCAGAAGGTCCAATGTCCTAACAGAGCTGACAATCTAGTTGAGGACATTAAAGACACATCCATGAGATAGCCAAGGGACTGGATGATGGTCCAAGTGAATAGCCCAGGCATCCAGTGCCAAGGGAAGAGAGGCAGCTAGTTCTGGCATGAATACTTCTCTCCTGGATTCTGGCAAAATTCTCCACCTGGCCTGCCTCCAATCCACCTTGCACAGAACCACCAGAGCCTCCTAAAACACACATCCGACCATGCCATTTTCCTACTCAGCAACCTTCAGCTTTTCAGCCTCACTTCCCATAAATCCCATGCAGCATCCTATGTTTCGGACAATCAGGAATCATCAGTGTTCCTTGAACAAGCTCCATGCTCCCTTGCCCCTCTGCTGTGAGTGTCCAGCCTGATTCCTACTCAAGAGTCATCTCGGCTTCCTCAGGCACCTCATTTGTGCCTCTCTTGAGGTATGCACCATTCCCTGCCATACATTACACCTTGCCTGTGAGTAACTTGAGGGTTGGGATTGTGGGTTTCTTTTTTTTTATGGCTCGTGAACATCCATTCTCAGGAATCCAGTGCTGGCTCGGCACTGAACGGGTATACTAGATATGGTTGTTTTGTCCAGTTAGTACCTGCTCCCCCATCTTCTGATAACAGCTTCTAGATTTTTCACTCAAAGTGAATGAGAATTGGACAGGTCTGACCCACCTCCCCCTCCCTGGTTCCTAGGGGTCACATGTCCCAAACCTGGCTCATCTGTATATTCCACACTCTAGCCCCTGGCCACAGTGATTGGTTTAAGAATGGACTTTTGTCCCAAGTCCAATCCCAGGATTTTTGTAGATCTGAAGGGCAGAGGGAAACAGCCTGCATATAAAGCCAACATGGAAGAGAACTGAGCAGAGAAAGACAGAAATAGAGTGGATGAGCAGGATGACAGCATCATCTAAGCATCTGGATCCAGCTGTGCAAGATTTCTGTGCATGGACTTCTGAGATGGGGAAAATATTCCGTTTTTGCTTTAGTCAGCATGAGCTGAGTTTCTGTCATTTACAACCAAGAGTTCGGACTAGATACTGGATACCCTTGGTAGGGGTAGGGTGGGGTAGAACTGGAAGGAGGCATGGGTGAAGCTTCTGGGGCTGGTCATGCTGTTTCTTGATGTGGATGCTGATTCCATGGGTATGCTCAACTGTGAAAATTCATCAAGATGTACTTTTGTCATCTGTGCTCTTTTCTATATGTACGTTATACTTCAACAAAAAATTTAATAATCCTTACTGAATAAGATAGTAATGTCAACAGTGTTCCAAACTGAATAAGTAGATGACATTAATAAATACTTGCTGAATTCTGCCCCATGGGGTTTTCAAGGAGTGGCTGGTGGATTCGAACTGCCGACCTTTTGGTTAGCCGCCGAGCTCTTAACCACTGTGCCACCAGGGCTCCAAATTGAAGTCAGATGTCCCATGATCCAAATCTAAAGGAAGCAATTCCTTTAGAGTAAGTAAAGTAATTCCTCCTTTAGCTCACATCTCTTTCTGCTAAGTATCTTGAACTGAGAGATTGTTAGCTGCTGTCTAGTTGGCCTCCAACTCATGGCGATGCCATGCACAATGCTGCCTGGTCTTATACAATCTCATGATCACTTGGGGACTGGACCATTCTGAACAACAGGGTTTTCATTGGCTGATTTTCAGAAGTAGATTGCCAGGACTTTCTTCTTAGTCTTAGTTTAGAAGCTCCACTGAAACTTGTTCATCATCATAGCAACACAAGCCTCCACTGACAGATGGGTTTTGAGGTGCCTTGGCCAGGAATCGGACCCAGATCGCCCATATGGAAGGTGAGAATTCTACCACTACACCACCACTACCCTGGCCTGAGAGGTAGGAGAAGCTGTTGTTCTGCCTGATTTACAGATGGGGAAAATCGAGGTATAGGGCAGGGAATGGTTTGCCATGGCAGAGGTTGAGCTGGAACCCAGGAATCTTGGCTCCCTGAGCAACAGTCACTTCTAGCCAAGCTCTGCCCACCAGGACTCAGCAGCACCTCCCTGTCACCCGCCTCTCCCAGCCCTGGCACAGAATCTAAGGGAGTGAAATGTAACACCAGGGAGAAATCCTAGGCTCAAATTTCTCTCAGTTTGGCATCAGCTGAAGGATATTCCTGTTCAGAAATCCCAAAGGCTGGAGAAAAAGGATTGCAGATGAGAAATCAGTGGACTCTAGGCGTCCAGGGTCTCTGCTGGGGCAAAACAGCTCTAATGGAGCCTAAAGCATTCTTCTAGTGAGAAGGCTAAAAAGAAGGGAAAGAAAGGGGAGAAAAGAGGAGGAGGAAAGAGAAAAGGAAAATGAGAGTGAAAGAAAATAAAGCAGAGAGGGAGGAAAGGAGATCGGGGAGATAACTCATCTTCTTCACTCTTCAAGGAACGCCAGGCAATACTATATATCGAGGGCTATATGCCAGCCTTTTCCATTCCATCTTCTGATTAATCCTCACAACAACCCTATGAAGTGGGCCTGATGATCATCCCCATTTTACAGATGCAGAAACTGAGCCTTGGAAAGATTAAGGGATTTACCTAAAGGAACCACACTATAGCAGAGTCAGAATTTGAGCCCTAGTACTCTAGCTTTAGAGCTTAGTCTTAACTACATTGTGTCAAGTGGAAAAACACAAATAACAAAACTTACACACACATATACATGTACAGTATGATACCCATTGTGTTAAAAATACACAAACATCAAAAGACACCACCAAGAAAGTGAAAGGACAACCCACAGATGGGAGAAAATATTTGTAAATCATATGTATGAGAAGAGACCTGGTATCCAGAATATACATAGAACTCTTAAAACTAAACAATAAAAAGACAAACAACCCAATTTAAAAATGTGCGAAGAATTTGAATACACATTTCTGCAAAGAAGATATACAAATGGCCAATAAGCACACATGAAAAGATGCTCAGTGTCATTAAACAAACACAAATCAAAACCACAAGGAGACAACACTTCACACCCACTAGAACAGCTATAATAAAAAGACAATAACAAGAGTTGGTAAGAATGTGGGGAAATTGGAACCCTCGTACACTACTAGTGGGAATGTAAAATGGTGTAGTCACTGTGGAAAATAGTTTGGCAGTTCCTCAGAATGTTAACATAGAATTACTATATGAACCAGCAAATTCACTCCTACTTACATACCGAAAAAATATGAAAACACATGTCCACACAAAAACTTGTATATTTATAGACGCATTACTTATAATAGCCAAAAAGTGGAAACAACCCAAATGTCCATTAACTGACGAATGGGTAAATGAAGTGTGGTATATTCATACATTGGGCTATCATTCCCAATAAAAAGGAATGAAGTTCTAATACATGCTACTTGCAGGGAGAGAGGTGCCTGTGAACTTGGGCTCCATTTCCCAGCTGACCTCAACACCTAGTTAGCCAGAGAAAGACAAGCTTATGGGATGGAGGATTGCCTCTTATTCAGTGAATGGTGTCAAGGGCCTCAAATCTGCCCTCACCTCAGGGTGGTGGCCTGGGGCTGGCTGTGACAGAAGACATTCTTGGCCCCAATACTCAGCCACATCTACTGTCTTTCTTCAGGCCCTGAGGATGCAGCTATGTGGCACCAGTCAGAGGCAGAGGGGCTGCAACTGCAAGGCCAGATGCTGCTGATGGGAAACATCTGCCTGCAAGAATCTATTAGGAAATGAATTCAAAACAGGTTGGGAAAGGAGCCTCAAGTCTCTGGCTCAGAGCTGCCCTGGGGCATTTCAGAGCAGATGAGCCGATAGAACACATAAACCCCTTTCCCTGGCTCTGGTCTTTGGGGATCCTCAAAGCACACTTTGCACAGCACTCAGTTTAGCCTAAATCATAGAACCTTACAGCTGGATGCTGGAGAGCTTAAAAGTCTGGGGGCTCCCTACTTCTTCTCTGCAGCAACACATGGGGTGGGGGGGTGCTGCACATTGTGACATTCCCTTGTGTTTCCCAGAGTCCTCTTATTACAGCAAAAATCCAGAATGCTCCCTAATGTATATTTTTAACCTTTATTTTGACAAATTTAGTTTTTGAAAGTATATCATTCTTACAAGTCAATGATGTAAAAAGAAAAAGGAAGGGAACATTTTAGAAGAAAACAACTCAAAACACATAACCAAATGCCATGAGTAGACCTTGTTTAGATTCTGATTTGAACAAATCAACTGCAAGAAAATATCTTTGATGTAATCACTGAAAATTCAATATGGATTGAGTATTAGGTGATATTGAGAAATTATTGTTAGTGATATTATTGGTACCCAGAATATGCTTGTTCTTGCATTTCTGTGTGGGGATATATGCCATTTACACATGGCTGCACTATTGACAACTGCAGCCCCCACAGGCCTCTATGCTGCACAGCATGTTGAGACTTGTCACGACTTGTTTTCCCAAACCTATTGTCCCTTTACTGATTGGCTTGTTTTGTTTACCTGAATTCCTTCTCCCTTGCCTGCACCCAAAGCCCATTGTTCTGTTATTTGCTTCACTGCTTGCTGTATTGATTATAAATAAACTCCTGGGACTGAAGCCAGGGTAGACTCCTCAGAGTGACCCTCCTGGCCCCACTTCTCTGTTAAGAGTTGTGTTTGGTTACTGTCTCTGCCATCCCGACAGCCGTCGCCACTGCGACATTTCTGTACCTATCTCCTCCCACTAAAGTAAAAGCTGGACCTTGTCTGTCTCTTTAGAGGGCATAGGTATAGCACAGTGGTTAAGAGTACAAACTTCACTCAATCATTTACTGTGTGATCTTAAGCAAGTTACTTAACCTCTCTGTGACTGTTGTTGTTGCTTTTTTTTTTTTTATCTATAAAGTGGGAGAAATAATAAAATCCATCTCATCAGCTTGATGTGAAGATTAAATGAGTTAATGTTTGTAAAGCATTTAGAACAATGTCTGGCACACTTATAAAAGTATTTGTCCAGGAATCTTCTAAATCTTGGGTAGGTGAACAACTATATTCTATAGATCTAAGGGAAAGCCTTTTCGCAAGAAAACCCAAGTGGTGGGACAATAGCCCAACCCAGTTCAGGAGGCCCTAATGACACAGATCGATAATGCTCAGCAAGCACAAGCAGAGGTAGCACACATATGCACATACACCAGAAGACAGTGGGGAATAATTGCCAGAAACCCGGCTTCTGGAACCAGACTGGGTTCAAATCTTGTCTGAACTACCAATGAAATATGTGACTTTGGGCAAGTCACTTCTAACCTGTGCTTCAGCTGACTCTTTCGTAAAATGAGGCGGTAACAACACCTAAACACAGGTTGAAGGGTTGTAAAACAAGATAAACCCTTAGCATAGCCAATGCTCACTAAGCAGTTTATTATTTATTACCTCTGGTATTTGACTCACTCATTCATGGTTTCAAGTCAGCCAAGTCCTTTCTGCTCTTTAAGCCTCAGTTTTCCCATCGTCACAAATGGGAATCTTGACAGCTTTGCCTCCGGTATAAGAGAGAAGAGAACGGAGAATTACCTTTTGCTGGGCATCTATACTGACGTCAAGAGGAGCCTCTATTGTTCCCCATACCAACCAAAATTCAAACTCAGCTGCGACTGGTTTCAAATTCCCTCACCAACTGTTTTCCCTAGAGTTGAGTTCTGTGGAAAAGGCTTCGGAGAGATTTCTAGACTGAAGCTATGCCCTTTGATACTCAAGCTTCAAGAGATAAGGGAGCCACCAACAGTGATCCCGTGTGCAGCTGAAGCCCCAGGGAGACACTTTCCAACCAGCGCAGGGGCTGTGATGCTCTTTCCACGTTGCTGATGGAACAGCCTCACTCAGCCCTTCTCCTCCCCAACCTCGACCCTTAGCTGCAGGATCAATGCTATTCCCCAGCTCTGCGTTGGCTGGGTCCCAAGCCCGCCCCAGGGTAGGGGCATCCCGCCTGGAGAGCCTGCGAACCAACTTACCCAAAAGCTTGGCGTCCTGGCCCGACTGGGCTCGGCGAGGAGGAAGTTCCAGAAGACACCTCTCTTCCGAGACTCACCCAAAGCTCCTCAACGCCGTCTCTTCCAAGTTCTCCCCCGCAGCCAGCCAGCACTTTGCCTTCAGTGGGAGAGTCCACAGGGGCTGATTTGTTTCTTAGGGTCCCAAGCCTATTAAGGGGCACCCAGTGACAAGGGGGAAGGGGGCTCTAAGAGCCATGGGCCGGTGCCGGGGGGTTCCAAGACACTGGAAGCACCTGGGGACCCAAGGCAGAGGTAACCTGGCAACAAAGCAGGAGTCCCGGGAATTTAAAAAAAAAAAAAAAAAAAAGGCGTTGTAAGAATGGGATGTTGGGATGGACAGTTCTGGAGACACAACAAGGGACAGACTTGGGCCCTCCTAACTGGGAGCAGGGAGCTCAAGAGGCACCTAGGCTAAGGCGCAGGGTGGGGGCAGAGAGCCCCATCCGCGCCCAGCTCTACCTGTGCTACCGCCCGTGCCGGAGCGCTCCTCCGCGCTGCGCTCCACACGACCTCCCGGAGCGCACACAATGAGGCGCTTTCAGAGACGTGGCTGCGGTCCTGGAGCAGGCGGGCGGGAGAGAGGGAGAGAGCGAGAGAGCGAGGAGGGAGGGACGGAGGGAAGGAAGGAGCCGGTTGGCCCCAGCTATCCTCCCCACCCCTGGACCGGGGGAGGGGCGCCCGCAGGAGGGATCCCGGTTAACGGAGGGCACAGGTGGGCGGGGTGAGGAGGGTGCCGCGGGAGGCGCAGCCAAGGGTGTTAAAGGACGCACCCAGGGTCTCCTCTCATCCCACTGACCATAAAGTTGCCCCCCCCCACACACCCAATCTCCAGGGGAAGGAGGCACCTGGGAGCACAAAAGGCCCTTGTGAAGGAAACTGAATCAATCTTGCCCCTCCTCGCCCTCGGTGGCATCCTCGCAATAAAGTGACTTGGAATCCAAACCGCTTCTCAAGTCCCCAACCTCAGTCCGAAGCCAAGACCTTGAGACCTTGATGCCTGGGGACCCAAGCCGCCTCCCGAACCGAGCTAGGAGGGGCCGAGAGGCCAGCTGGCCGTCAGGAGCCAGGCCTGCGTCTGTCCCCCTCCTCCAGTCCCCTCCCGGCCCAAGCACTTTCCCAACCCGGAGGCGCAGGCTTGAAAGCAAGTTCTGATAAATACAGGATACAATTTTTTTTTATTTTTGCTTTTCCTCTACAAATAACAGGGTAGAGCCCAGGCACTTGAAAAGGGTAGAGCATTACAACATTTTGTAATCTGTGGTGGGATCTAAAACTAAAAGTCATTGCTGCTGGGGGTAGGAATTAGAGGAGCCTTCCCAGGATGAGGTTTGGCAAGATGAACTAAGATCTTCAACAACAATCATAAGCTTTCTGAATTAATAATTCCTCTCCAGGATCTATATGAAGGAATTAATTTAATCAGGAGCAAGGATTTACACACACAAGTTCACAGAAGTGTTATGATAGAAAAAAAAAGAAACAACGCAATGATTAGAAAGATGCGTGCCAGAAAGGCAATAGTGATTACTTCTGGGAAGTGAGTTTACAGACAATTGTTTTCTTCTTCAGGTTTCTGTAATTTACATATTTCCCCCAAAGGGTATTTAGAAATTTCCTGGTCAGAAAGGTACAAAACCCCTCTTAAAAACTATGAGAGAAAGAAAGAAGATTGAGAATTGCTGTGTTAACCTCAGATGAAGGAATGTAAGTGGGGCATTAGGAACCCCAACAAAGAAAGCAGATGTTTTAGGCCACTCCTTACCTGATTCAAACAGAAACTGGCTAATCATTTGGCAAAATCAGGGATCTTTTAAAAAAATATTGAATAAATATCTCAAACCCTGACTTTGCCATGAGTTACAGCTGTATATTTCTCATGGTTTCTTCTTGCAGCTACACTGTGTGATTCAGGTTCAGAAGCTACAATATCTGATCTGTAAATAATTCTGTATTCACCAGACATGATTGTAATTTTCCAGCCTGTGGTTTCCACGTGCCATGTGGATTCCACCGAAAACTCACACTTATTTGGTGCTGGACCAGGGGATATTTGCCAAAGAGCTAATGAAAGTTCCAAGTCTGTGGGCAGTGCCCTGGCAAAGCAAGGCTGCTGGTGAGTAACATGGAGAAGTGTGGGCAACCTCTGCCCTCCCCGCTCTTCCCCCACCCTCCAACCCCCCTTCCCTCCACAAATTCACATGCAACCTTCCATTCCCAACATTTTTCATTAGAAAGTTACAAAACATCATGGATTCTTTACACAATTTTCCATTAAAACAATAAAATGCAAAGCAATGTTTATATACATCTTTAACTATTCCCATTATCTTTCTGTGATTTAAACCAGAAACAATTTTCCATGGTTTAAATCTCAAGAAAAAATTTGCAGTCCTAAATATGAAAGGAAAAGTACAGGTGCCAGTGTTAGGGAATTTTTGTGCTTGAATACTTCAAAATAGCTTTGTTCCCAACACTCTTGATTAGCCTGGAAAAAAAATAAATAAAGTGCTTTGGAAATAAGAACTGAATCTCCAAGGTAAACTGAGGCACACACTGAGGAGTGTTTGTGAGTGGGCAAAGAAGCATGGGTCATGAGGTCATGTCCTTCTAATGCCAATGATGCTCGGGATCAGAAAGATCTATCGTCCTCTGAGGAGCCTGCATGTTTCTACAGGACAAAACGGGATTGAATAATCAGTCTTCAGTGTAACCAAGGCCCCTTCTGAGTAGCTCTTCTCCTTCAGACACTCACTTAGCCTGAGGGTTATCCGGCTGGACTGCATGTCACTCCGCTAGGGACCAGGCTGGATGGAATTGCCTGGACTAGCGTCCTCTTCACCCTCTTACTGCTCCATATGTGTTTTCCAAAACTGCCCACTCTGATGGGCATGCTGGTCCTCAGCCAAAGAAAATCCAAGTAGCTGGGCTTCCCGCTAGCTCTCCAAATAAACTCTGTGGTTGTCAGGCAGTGGGAGCCAGTACCAACAACAGCAACTTTGTCATCCACGACCTTTTCAGGAAGGGGGAGGGCTGTCAAGGAAGAGGAGAGGCAAGTGTCTAGGCTGTTGGGTGAGGGCCAGAGAGAAAGAACCTGTTGTTACAGTGCTTACTTCCCCCACTGTGGCTGAGGGGACTGTGAATGAAACAGCACTTCTTACGGCAGCCTGCTACCCTGGGGCACAGACAGAGGGCAAAAGGCAGGGCAAAGAGCCAGCCACAGAAAGGCAGGGATAAAGGGCTGTTCAGCTGTGCTGATGACAGATGACTATGTGATCGACTGAGGGCAGATGGGTGGTCCTACTGTCCTCAAGTTGCCCACCCTCATGCACAAATGCGTGCTCTTGTACTTGCATCTCCCCTCCTCCCAGTTAAAAGCGTCTCAGTTCTAGAACTTAAAGTTCTGGATGGGAAATTAGATGTCCACAAGTGGAAAGTACTAGTGATTTGCATATTTATCATGAGAGCCCTGAAAAAAGAAAGACGTACTTTACAATATAGGTAAGAAATGCATAGCAGGTACTTTAGTTCAAGAAAGGAAAAATCTTTGCTTAATCACAGATGGGACTCTTTCCAAGATATGTGAACTGACTAGTTTGCTCCTGAAATTCAGGTCTAGGGCAAAAAACAAAACAAAAATTGAGTTCTCAAACATTTCCACAAACTAGTCCCTGATGATGTTGTAGGCACTTAGAAGATGGAATTTGTATAGAGAAATATTTGAAAGAACTGTGTCTTTGAGGGGAAAAACACATAGGCCAGCACATGGGCTCTTTTCAGAAATGCAATGAGAGTTCTCAGAAGGTGACAGTGAGGTAGAAATTGTCTTCTTATGATAAGTGCTCCTTATACAGTTCTCCCTGGGGCGCGGCTGTTACGGGGATTGTGGTCACCACCTGATTTTGAAACACGAATATTTTGATTCTTTCAAACACCCAGAGGAAGATAAGCAGGATACTGACATACTGAACCCAGGCAAATTTTATCATCTCCCAGAATCCTGGTTGATAGGTGCAGACAGTTAAGGAGTCACAAGAGTATATTTTGTAAGTAAACATTAAACTAAGGTTTAGCTCAGGCAGGAAATGGCAAAAATGTTTCAAATACCTTTCAGGGAAAAGGGATAACAAAAGATGATTAAGACATACATTTGGATGATTCTGACCCAGAATTGCTCATAAAGAAGATATGAACAGGAAATGAAAAATTTCCCCCCATATGAACAGCAGACAGACACAAAGTCATTTGTGTGGGACACTGGTGGTTCAGTGGTGAAATTCTTGCCTTTCATGCTGGAGACCCGTTTGATTCCTGGCCAAGGCACCTTATGCGCAGCCACCATCCGTCTGTATTTAGAGGCTTGCATGTTGCTATAATGCTGAACAGGTTTTAGTGAAGCTTCCAGACTAAGACAGACTAGGAAGAAAAATCTGGTGACCTACTTCCAAAAATCAGGCAATAAAAGCCCGATGGATCACAACGGTATACTACTCCCCAACTGACTATGGGGATTGCACAGGACTGAGCAGCGTTCCGTTCCATTGTGCATGGGGCCAACTCCAGGGCAGCTAACCACAACATAAACACTGTAATATTTTCTAATCTAAGGCTTACCACATCTGTTCCTACTTGGGACAAGAAAGGGATCCTTTGTTCTACAGGCGGAAACAGCTTATTATTGGTTCACAGAAAGGATATGCAATGACTTCCACAGGGTACCGGATGACAGCATTAATCACAAACGGAGCTTCGGCAGCCCTTCCCACCAGCCAGATGGGGTTAGGGTCCATCAGGATGGTGGTGACTGCAATCAAATCATGGATCATTAATCATGGATGGCAAAATATATTAAGTGGTATTTTAGTTATCTAGTGCTGCTATAACAGAAATATCACAGTGGATGTCTTTAACAAACAGAAATTTATTTTCTCACAGTTTATGTCGCTAGAAGTTCAAACTTAGGATGCCGGCTCTAAGGGAAGGCTTTCTCTGTTGGCTCTGGAAGAAGGTCCTTGTCTCTTTAGAGCTTCTGCTCCTAGGAGATCTTCATGTGGCTTGGCATCTCTCTTCCCCCCATCTCTGTTTCTTTCACTTGCTTGTTTATAATCTCTGCCATATCTCAAAAGAGATTGACTCAAGACACACCCTACATTAATCTTGCATCATTAATATAACAAACACAACCAATTCCCAAATGCGATTATAACCACTGGCATAAAGGTTAGGATTTACAACACATATTTTTTGGGGACACAATTCAATCTGGAATGTTCTTTTGACCCCTGGGGCAAATTCTGCATTTCAGAACTTATCCCAAAGAAATAATTCAAAGACAGAGTGCAGATGTTGAAAAGAGGTTCAACATCATTGGTCATCAGGGAGCTGCAAATCAAAACCACAATGAGATATTACTTTGCTCCCATTAGAATAGCTAAATCAAAAAATTTTTTTTAAAAAAGTAAAATAACAAATGTTGGTGAGGATGCAGAGAAATCAGAACCTTCATTCACTGCTGCTGGGAATGCAGAATGGTACAGCTGCTGTGGGAGACAGTTTGGCAGTTCCTCAAAAAGTTAAAAATAGAGCTATCATTTGACCCAGCAATCCCACTCTTAGATATATACCTGAGACTTGAAAGCAGTAATTCAAACAGACACATACATGTACAGCAATGTTCATTGCAGCACTAATCATAATAGCCAAAAGGTGGAAATGACCCAAATGTCCATCAACAGATGAATGAATAAACAAAATGTGGTATATACATACAATGGAATACTATTCTGTCATAAAGAAAAATGAAATCTTGATGTATGTGACAACACCTTGAAAACATGTTGAGTAAAATAAGTCAATCACAAAAGGACAAATATAATATCATTTCACTAATACAAAACACTTAAAATAGGTAAATGTATAGAGATCAGAGTTTAACAGTGGTTACCAGGGGCAGGAGGGAAGGGGAAAGAGGGAAATCTTTGTCCAGTTAACACCAAGTTTTTATTTATGGGCATGGGATACATGGCGATGGATATTAGTGATGGTTGCACAACATTGATTGATTTAATTGGTTTCACTGAATTATACAAGTGACAAATGTCCACTTGGCAAATGTGTTACTATCTATCTATCCCTTTTATTTTATTGTTGTTGAAGATATACACAGCAAAACATACATCAATTCAACAGTTTCTACATATAAATTCGGTGACATTGATTACATTCTTTGGGTTGTGTAACCAGTTCTCACCTTCCTTTTGAGTTGTTCCTCCTCCATTAACATAAACTCACTGCCCCCTAAGGTAGGTCCTATCTAATCTTTCCAATTGCTGTTGTCAATTTGACCCCATATAGATAGATCTTAAAAGAGCAAAATGCTCAAGGCAGACCTTTTCTACTAGCTTAGCTAAACTACTGCTCAGTTTTAAGATGACTTCAGGGGATACTTTTGGTTTAAAGTTTAATGATTATCTCAGGGCGATAGTTCATGGCTCCAGAAAGTCTAGAGTCCATGGCTTAGTTATCTAGTGCTGCTATAACAGAAATACCACAAATGGATGGCTTTAACAAAGAAAAACTTATTCTCTCACAGTCTAGGAGGCTAGATGTCCGAATTCAGGGTGTCAGCTCCAGGGGAAGGCTTTCTCTCTCTGCTGGCTCTGGGAGAAGGTGCTTGTCATCAATCTTCCCCCTTCAAGGAGCTTCTCAGAATAGGGACCCTGGGTCCGAAGGATGCCCTGTTCTCCTGGCTCGTATTTCTTGGTGGTATGAGGTCCCTACATGTCTCAGCTCACTTCCCTCTTTTGTATCTCAAAAGAGATTTGTTTAAAACACAACCTAATCTTGTAGATTGAGTCCTGCCTCATTAACATAACTGCTGCTAATCCCACCTCATTAATATCATAGAGGTAGGATTTACAACACATAGGAAAATTACATCAGATGACAAAATGGTGATCACACAGTACTGGGAATCATAGACTAGCCAAACTGACACACATTTTCGAGGGACATCATTCAATCTGTGACAGTCCATGAGAATTTGAAATTCTGTTCTGCCCATCTTCCCCATTTTGATCAGGATTCTTCTATAGAATCTTTGATTAAAACATTCAGTAATGGTAGCTAGGCACCATCGAGTTCTTCTGGTCTCATAGCAAAGGAGACAATTGTTCATGGAGGCAATTAGTCACATATTCCATGTTGTTGTTAGGTGCTGCGGAGCCGGTTCTGACTCACAGTGACCCTATGTACAACAGAATGAAACAGTGCCCGGTCCCGTGCCATCCTCACAATTGCTGTCATGCTTGAGCTTATTGCTGTAGTCACCGTGTCAACCCATCTCATTGAGGGTCTTCCTCTTTTTCGCTGACCTTCCACTTTACCAAGCATAATGTCCTTCTCCAAGGACTGGACCCTCCTGATAACATGTCCAAATTATGTGAGAAAAAGTCTTGCCATCCTTGCTTCTAAGGAACATTCCAGATCCTCCTATTCCTGACTCTCCTTATTCCTCTATGCTTCAGGCGTACAGAGACCAGTTGTGCCTTGGATGGTAGCTTGCAAGCTTAAGACCCTAGGCACTAAACAACAAACTAGGAGGTAGAACAGAAGCACTAAATCATTATTAGGCCAGTTAACTGAAGTGTCCCATGAAATCATGACCCTAAACCGCCAAACCAAGGAACAAAATCCCATGAGGTGTTTGGTTGTACATAAGCAGCCTCAGCAGCTATTCTTTTTTTTTTTTTGTCGTTGTTGTAAATATATCTGTTATGGATTAAACTGTTCCCTCTCAAAACATGTGTTGTAAATCTTTACCTCTATGCCTGTGGTTATAATTCCATTTGGGAATGGGTTGTCTTTATTATGTTAATGAGACAGGATTAGTATAAGGTGTATCTTGAGTATCTTGAGTCAATCTCTTTTGAGATATGACAGAGATTAAACAAGCAAGCAAAAGAAGCATAGATGGGGGAACAGAGATGCCAAGCCATAAGATCTTCCAGAAGCAGAAGTTCCAAAGAGACAAGGACTTTCTTCCAGAGCAGACAGAGAGAGAAAGCCTTCTCCTACAGCCGGCACCCTGAATTTGGACTTCTAGTCTCCTAAATTGTGAGAAAATAAATTACTGTTCGTTAAAGCCACCCATTTAGGGTATTTCTGTGATAGCAGCACTAGATAACTAAGACAATATCTATCTCACAACTTTTGCCAATACAACTTTTTACAGGTGTACAACTAATTGACATCAATTATAATAATTGGCTGTGCAATCCTACCCTTAATGAATTAGATATTTTCATCACTGTTAACTCCCTCCTTTCCCCCTCCCTCCCACCACTGGTAATCACTAATAAACTGTGATATCTTTACATTTGTCTTTTCTTGTCTTTTTATGTAAGTGAGGTCATACAATATTTGTCCTTTTGTGATTGACTTATTTCACTCAGCATAATGTCTTCAAGCTCCATCCATACTGTAGCACGTTATCACGACTTCATTTTTCCTACTGATTGAGTAGTATTCCACTGTATGTATGTACCATATTTTGTTTATACATTCATGTTGCGGGGCATTTATGTTGTTTCCACCTTTTGGCTATTGTGAACAGTGCTGCAATGAAATTAGTGTATAAGCCTCTGAGTCTCTGCTTTCTAGTCTTCTGGCTATCCACTTAGGAGTGGAATGCTGGGTCATATGGTAGTTCTATTTTTAGTTTTTTGAGAAGCTGCCACACTGTTTTCCACAAGGGTTGTACCATTTTGCATTCCCACCAGGAATGGATAAGCATTCCAAGTTCCATACATCCTCGACAACATTTGTTTTTGTTTTTCATCGGAGCCATCCCTGTGGTTTTGATTTGCATTTCTCTAACGGCTAATGACACTGGGCATCTTTTCATTTGTTTGGTGGTCATTTGACTGTCCTCTTTGGGGAAATGTCTATTCAAGTCCTTAGCCCATTTTATGATTGGGTTATTTGTCTTTTTGCTGTTAAACTGTCGAAGTTTTAGATACATATTGATGTCATCTCTATTTTTTATAATAAAAAAATAAAAACTACTTCCTTTAAAAGAAAAAAGCATGTGCAAAGTTGCTCACACATTATTTGTTAAAATACATTAAAATATTTATGTCTGAGGTGTGATGGATCTTTTCGTGTGGCCTTTCTCGCCACGGTCTTATAACTTCCACCCAGGTGATTGGGTGGGACTGTGCAAATGCACTAACTGTGGCCCACCAAGGGGAATGGTCACTTTTGCCATCTCGCTGGGCTTGGGGTGAGCCATGCCAGAGGTGGGAAAGAGAGGATCCCACTACCACCAAGCCAGGAGAGACTGGCAGGAGACAGTGCAGTGGGCTTTCTTGCCCACAGAGTGAGAAAGCTGAGTGCCTCTGGACTGCAGCTGACTGGCAGAGTGCGATGCCTTGGGGTACTTATTGGCAGAGCTAAAAGAGCTCTGTAACACTTGCCTGAAAAGGGCAGATGCCCAGGGCCAGGGAGAGGCCTGCCTGCGAACACCACTGAGAAGAGGATGTCCTGGTGGAACAATTATATCCTGGGTGTCCCTCAACCTTAATTATAACCTGTTACTTCCCTAATAAATCCTATAATCGTGAGTACTGTCTGTGAGTTCTGTGTGACCATTGCAATGAATTATCGAACCCAGCAGAGGAGTAGAGAGTGCTGTGGAAGGGATGGTTGGTGTCAGAATTGGTAAAGATGGTGGAGAGAGGAGGCGTGTCTCACCTCCGCCTCATAGGAATCAGCTGGGCTGTTGATCTTGATTCTCCTTCTCCCTTCTGAAGTTAGAGGAGGTCAAACTACGCTCTCACACCATTTTTACAATGTCAAAAACTTGAAACAGTCTACGTGTTCTTTTACATTTGCCAAATAGCTAAATGAAAGAATACTATGCTGCCATTAAAAATAACACCAATTAGAACTTTGCAGCAGTGTGAGGGAATATTTATATTACAAAGTTAAATAAAAACAATTCGATGATTCCAATTGTATGACATTCTGGAAAGTCAAAACTATAGAGACAGTGAAACGATCAGTGGTTGCGAGGAGTTTGGTGGGGGAAGGGATAAACAGGTGGAGCACAGTTCATTTTTATGGCAGCGAAACTCTTCTGTATGATATTGTATAGTGGACACATGACATTATGCATTTGTCAAAACCCATAGGACTGTACAACACAAAGAATGAACCTTAATGTAAACTGTGGACTTTAATTAATAATAATGTATCAATATTGGTTTAACCATTAATCAATTATAACAAATGTATCACAGGAGCACAAGATGTCAATAGGAAAAACAGCATATGTGGGGAGGGGGACATATGGGTACTTCCTGTACTTACAACATGATTTTTCTGTAAATCTAAAACTGCTTTAAAAAATAAAGTCCACTTTAAAAAAAAAACAAAAAAACAAAGTGGATCCCAAAGTGTCTCTACTATGATAGTGCTGTATGTATATATATGTATATATATATATGTACACACAGTATATAAAAACTGCATATGGACAAAGACTGGAAGAAATAAAGAAAAAAAAGTTGATGTGTAGGCCAATGTTGTTTGGTTTTGTTTTTTAAATTTCCTTTATTACTAGAATAATGCTGACAATGTATTACATACAATCAGGAAGAAGAAATTGGAACAGCAGTCGTCCCCCAACTTGTTAAATGTCTGTGTCTAATATCCATGGCGTCTGGTTGCCATGTAACACTTGGGTACCTTTAGAGAAAACCTCAGACCACCAACCAACCAAATGTACTGAGTCAAGCACAAGAGTACGTGGATGGTCCTAAGAGCATCTCCTGTGTCAGGGATAAAGATACCCTGCCTTTTGGCCAGAACCTTTCCCGCTTCCATTCTCCTACTTGGACTACTAATATGGCATAAGTCAACCATATTATCTTCTTTCCTCTGAAAAGTATGTACAACAATTTGTCTATGCCTTCTTTTACAGATGATGTGTGCTGAGGGGAGCTACTCAATTACGTCAGTGGTGGGATGAATATGGCAATTAATCATCACTACTAACCTGCCGAACCATAGGTGTAGCCTGGGGGGAAGAACAGACAAATCCTGGGTAGCCCACTTGCTACCAAGTGTTCACTGGTTTGACATTTTCATCCCGACAAGGATTTCAACTGTTTCCCTCCATTGCCCCCATTAACCTAGAAAGTTCCTGAGCAGGGGCTGAATGAACTCCACCCAAGACTCACCATTCCTTTCCTGGTAGGCAGCAACAATGTGGGTGAGGTCATAGTCATAGGCAAAAGGGCTGGTCCCATTGATGACAGACACCTAGGATCAAAGGAGGAAACGGTGTGAGTGCCTGAGCTGCTTCGCCTCTATTCTTTTTACCCTCCTGTCCACACAGGCTAATCCCAGAACACGCTCTCTTGTTCCTGGTGGGCTATTCCGGAGTCAATAATCTTCAAGGATGATTAAACTTTCTCTTGCAACAATTTAAGTCCATTTAATTTCACTCTTTTCCTTTGTGGGGATGGAAACAGGGGGTTAATATGCACCGTTTACAGGTTTTAAAGATGTTCATAAAATACCCCTCTCAATTCCAGTGAGAGAAATAATTCTTCATCTTTCTCTTGTTCTTTTCTGGACTCTCTCTAGCTTGTCTCTTTCAAATGTAGAGATTGAAATAGGATGAAATGAAAATACTAAGCACATTAATCCTTCAAAGAAGGAAAGGATTTCCTGCCCTTGAATATTATATTCCCACTGATATAATCTGATACATAAACTTTTTAATCAACAGTGTGTTATAAAGTTTATCTTATAGTTCCTTTTTTAAAAAAAAATTATGTTTATTATAGCTTCTTGTTGTTGCTGATTCCGACTCACAGTGACCCTACAGGACAGAGTAGAACTGCCCCATAGGGTTTCCAAAGAGTGGCTGGTGGGTTTGAACTCCTGACCTTTTGGTTAGCAGCCTGAGCTCTTAACCACTTTGCCACCAGGGCTCCCTACTATAGCTAGGGTGACTATACGTCCTGATTGATCTAGAACAGTCCTGGTTTATGCCTCTAATAATTGCTAATATATCCTTCTCAGCTTCTAAAGAAGCCCAACTGTTATGGATTGAATTGTGTTCCCCCAAAATATGTGTTATAAATCCTAACCTCTCTGCCTGTGGTTATAATCCCATTTGGGAATGGGTTGTCTTGGTTATGTTAATGAGGCAGGATTAGTGTAGGGTGTGTTTTGAGTCACTCTCTTTTGAGAAATAAGAGGTTAAACAAGAGAAGCAGAGCTGGGTGAGGTAAGATAAATGCCAAGACACATGGAGATCTCCAAGGAACCAGGAAGCAGAAGCTGAAGAGATAAGGACCTTCCTCCAGGGGAGAGAAAGAAGGCATTATTCTAGAGCCAGCGGCCTGAATTCAGACTTCTAGCCTCCTAAACCGTGAGAAAATAAATTTCTGTTTGTTAAAGCCACACACTTGTGATATTTCTGTTACAGTAGCACTAGATAACTAAAACACCAATCCAACTGACACGGTCCCCTTTGTGTTAAGATAAAGGTTAGGAACAAGTGATTAGATACATGACTTCTGAACTCAGGCAGATAGTTCCTCCTTCTTTACTTTTAAGCTGTGGGACTTTGGGAAAAGTAATTAATCCCTGTAAACCCAAGTTTCCTCATGTGTAAAATGAGAGTTCATTCTTTTAACAAATATGTCTGAGTGCTTACAATGTGCCAGACATACAAGATGTCAGTGCTTTTAACACGGAGGGAGAGACAGCAAATAAAGAAAATAAAAACATAACTTTGATATGTCAGGTGGCAATAAGAAAAATAAATCTGGGTGAGGGATGACACATGGAGCGGGGAATGCTAGTTGAGAAAGAAAGGTCAGGGAAAGACCAGTGTTCAGATGACACTGAACAGGGACCAGAATGGAGTAGTAGAATAAGCCATGTGGATACCTGGCAGAGGGAATGGTATGTGCAAAAGCCCTGAGGCAGGAGCTGCTTCATGTGTTCAAAGAACAGCAAAAATGCCAGTGTGGCTGGGAAGGAGCAAGATGGAAAGTGGTAGGACAAGCAGCTGGAGAGCTGGGAAATGACAACTGTAGGTATCTCATGAGGTTGATGTGATGATAAAGACATGATACACATAAACCTCTTAACACAGAGTTGGCATATGTTACATGCTCAATAAACAGTGGCTAATATTATCTTTGAAATGTTTTACATGAACTAAAAAAGATCACTTCGAATATACCCTGTGTGTGTAACTGAAAACAATAAATAAATTAGTTATTTGATAAAGACAAAAATTCATTTTTTTCTTCTCTCTGTCTAGGTGTAAAAATAGGTGTATCTGTTTTCATATATATATATATATATATATACACATACATATATATATACATTTTTTCTTTCTTTCGTTGGGAGTTTTTTTAATTACTTTTTTAATCTCTTCTCTTGTTATGGGTGTTTCCATACTGTGAAAAAATTCATGGTAAGAATTTCTCAGAAGTCCTCTTCTATGCCACCCAACAGAAAAATGCTATTTCCAACATTCATTTTTCCCTCCTCAAAGAACTTGATAAACATTAACATATAGAAACAAAGGGGTTGGACAACAAGAAGCATCCTTACATTGTACCGCACATCTAAGCCACCAGAGCTTAGGGGCTCTTTCTGCTGCAGCTTCAGATCTCCATTCACATACAACTGGGACCCCGGAACAGCGAAGGAGGACTGCAGAAATGCCATGCTCTGCATCACAAATGTCGACATCCTCTGAAATCATCAGAAGTAGAGACAATACGCACTGTGGTCAGATTGGAAGGGCTCTGGGCTCTAAGAGTCATCTGTCTGGGGTTGCAGCCTAATGGTCCCTCACATACTCAGGTGAGCCATGCAGGAAGCACTCTGCTCAGAACCCTCTAAACTACTAATAGCTCATATTAATTAATATGACATGGAAGAGAAATATACAATTTGCCTAAATTAAATCCCAAACTATACCTCAGAAAAGAGTCTTCTCAGAAAGGATATTCATAGAAATCAGAAGGAGGGGTCTGTTCAATTAAGGGCAAAGAGGGAGAAGAGAGAGAGGACGGGCCTCCCTAACGAATCAACTCACGTGCAACTGGTAGGAGAAAGTTAAGATGAGCTGCACACCAAGAACATGCTCCGTGGACTGCAGGGGAAGCTCCAGTTTAAAATGTAACATGTCTATTTTCCCATCCTGATTCTTGTCTTCTTCTCTAGTCTAGAAAACCCAAAGAGGGCCAGTTAACTGGGTTCTTAGTAAGTTCACGAAGAATCCATATCACTGCTATATATAATGACCCACTATCCTGCTGCACGCAGGCATTATCTCTCTCACCAAAAGAAAAAGAAAAAAAATGAACAGTTGTAGGTGAATCATATTGGAAAAAGACACACAATGTGCATGGCCCTGGAACTACATACTCTGCTGCTCAAACGTTCAAGGCAAACTGGATGAGAACTTGAAATGGCAACAGTAAGAGCAATAAGCACCTCTTTCAATGGCCTCATTTGACCTCTTTTTTTTGTTTTGTTTTTCTTTTCTTTTTTTTTTTTAATCATGCCTAGTTTGTAAAGAAAATTTAAACAGCACATCAGAATTGTCTTATATTTCTCTAGAAATCAACATTTCAGAATAGAAAAAAATACATAGTTAAATGCTTTACCCTAATCATTATGCATTACCTAAATAAACTTCACAGAAACTAATCAAACGTGCAATCAAGATGAACTGATAATTACTGGTGATTGGAATGCGAAAGGTAGAAACGAAGAAGGATCAGTAGTTGGAAGATATGGCCTTGGTGACAGAAACTACGTGGGAGATTGCATGATAGAATTTTGTAAGACCAACGACTTATTCACTGCAAACACCTTTTCTCAGCAACATAAATGGTGACTATACATGTGGACCTTGCCGGATAGAATACACAGGAATCAAATCGACTACATCTGTGGAAAGAGATGCTGGAGAAGCTCAATATCATCAGTCGGAACAAGGCCAGAGGCCAAATGCAGAACAGACGATCAACTGTTCATATGCAAGTTTAAGTTGAAAATGAAAAAAATTAAAACAAGTCCACAAGAGCCAAAGTGTGACCTTGAATATATCCCACCTGAATTTAGAGATCATCTGTCATGGACTGAATTTTGTCCCCCAAAACTGTGTATATCAATTTCGCCGGACAATGATTCCTGGTATTGTGTGATTGTCCACCATTTTGTCATCTGGTGTGATTCTTCTATGTGTTGTAAATCCTGCCTCTATGATGTTAATGAGGGGGGATGGGCAGCAGTTGTGTTGATGTGCCAGGACTCAATCTATGGGATTGGATTGTGTCTTGAGCTGGTTTCTTTTGGGATATAAAAGAGAGAAGCAAGCAGAGAGACAGGGTGATCTCATCCCACCAAGAAAGCAGTGCCGGGAGCAGAGCACGTCCTTTGGACCTAGGGTTCCTGCACAGAGAAGCTCCTAATCCAGGGGAAAATTGATGAGAAAAAGACCTTCCTCCAGAGCCAACAGAGACAGAAAGCCTCCCCCTGGAGCTGACACTCTGAATTTGGACTTTTAGCCCACTTGACTGTGAGGAAATAAATTTCTCTTTGTTAAAGCCATATACTTGTGGTATTTCTGTTATAACAGCATTAGACAACTAAGACACCATCTCAAGAATAGATCTGATGCACTGAATGCTAATGACTGAAGACCAGATGAGTTGTGGGATGACATCAAGGTCATCATACATGAAGAAAGCAAAAGGTCATTAAAAAGACAGAGAACAAAGAGAAGACCAAAATGGATGTCAGAAGAGACTCTGAAACTTGCTCTTGAAAGTAGAGCAGCTAAAGCGAACAGAAGAAATAATTAGCTAAAAGAGCTGAATAGAAAATGTCAAAGGGTGGCTTGAGAAGACAAAGTAAAGTATTATAATGAAATGTGCAAAGACCTGGAGTTAGAAAAACAAAAGGGAAGAATACACTTAGCATTTCCCAAGCTGAAAGAACTGAAGAAAAAATTCAAGCCTCGAGTTGCAATATTAAAGGATTCTATGGGCAAAATACTGACTGATGCAGGAACCATCAAAAGAAAATGGAAGGAATACACAGAGTCACTGCACCAAAAAGAACTTGGCAATGTTCAACCATTTCAGGAGGCTGCAAACGATCAAGAACCAATGGTACTGAATGACGAAGTCCAAGCTGCACTAGAGGCACTGGTGAAAAACAAGGCTCCAGGAAATGACAGAGATGTTTCAACAAACGGATGCAATACAGGAAGCACTCACATATCTATGCCAAGAAATGTGGAACACAGCTACCTTCCCAACTGACTGGACAAGATCCATATATGTGCCCATTCCAAAGAAACGTGATTCTGTGGAATGTAGAAATTATCAAATAATATCATTAATATCACATACAAGTAAAATTTCACTGAAGATAATTTAAAAAAATGGTTGCAGCAGTACATCAACAGGGAATTGCCAGAAATTCAAGCTGTCTTCAGACCAGGATGTGAAATGGGGATATCATTGCTGATAGCAGATGTATCTTGACAGAAAGCGGAGAATACCAGAAAAATGTTTACCTGTGTATTATGGATTATGGAAAGGCATTTGACTGGGTGGCTCATAACAAATTATGGATAATATTGTGAAGAACGGGTATTCCAGAACACCTAATTGTGCTCACGAGGAACCTGTACATACACCAAGAGACAGTCATTTGAACAGAACAAGGGGATACTGAATGGCTTAAAATCAGAAAAGACGTGTGTCAGGGTTGTATCCTTTCACCATACTTATTCAATCTGTATGTTGAGCAAATAATTCAAGAAGCTGGAATATATGAAGAAGAACATGACATCAGGATTGGAGGAAGACTCATTAACAACCTGCGATGTACAGATGATACAACCTTGTTTGCTGAAAATGAAGAGGATTTGAAGCACTTACTGATGAAGATCAAAGACTACAGCTTTCAGTATGGATTACACCTCAACACACACAAAAAAGAAAATCCTCACTACTGGACCAATAAGCAACATCATGATAAATGCAGAAAAGACTGAAGTTGTAAAGGATTTCATTTTACATGGATCCACAATCAACACCCATGGAAGCAACTGTAAAGAATTCAAACAATGGGACTTCCGGGTAATATGGCGGTATAGTCAGAAGCACCACGCCATCCCTCCACAGCAAAGATCAGAAAAACTAAGACAAATAGAGTCACATGTCAATCCTGAAACCCTAAGCATCAAACGAAGAGATAAAGAACTCAGCCAAGCACCAAATGGAATAAGAAACTGACCAAGAACAGACAGCAAGGAGATATACATGCAGAGGTCCCCTATCAGCTACCCCAGCACGGATCCGCCATCTTGGACTCTTATCAGAGATCAGCAAACAGCGGGTATGAGAAAGCAGCTTCCTGGAGCTTCTAGCAGGAGACAGAACAGCCAGTAACCGGCGATAGAGACTTTCCCACCCCCCACCCTTCTTCACCCCCCCTTAGCCTCCTCTGCTTCCTGCAGCCACAGTCTCCTGGCCGGGAAGCACCAGCTTCACCCCAGTACCATTTGGATTCCACCTGCTCTCACTGGCTGGCTCCCTCAGTGCCTTCTATCGGCTGCTGGTGTTGCTTTTTTCCGCTTCTTTAGATTTCTTCCTTACCTCTCCACCACCTCCACCTCCTTTCTCTCAAATACCTGGCTCCATGCACCATCTTTGCTTCTTCCTGAAAGGCTATGAAACACTGCTCAACTGTGAAACTGATTCCCGGCCAGTGCTACCATGCCGGTGGGACCCCTAGGAGTTTTTTGTTTGTTTGTTTGCTCTGATTTGTTCTGGTTTGATTTGTTTGTTTTCTTTTTCTTTTCTGAGCTTGGGAGCCACTTCTAGCTGGACAGTACCGCGTGGCTTGGAAGCTACTCTCTTACTCTGCACAGACGCACAGGGACATCCCTGGGAGCATTTCTTTTTTCTGCTTTTTTTGTTTTGTTTTGTTTTTTTGGTTTTTTCTCTCTCTTATTCCGTTTTTGTCTTTCTTCATTTCCAGTTTCTCAATTTATTCATTTTTTTCATTTACCCTTTTTCTTTTTTTCATTTCTGTTTTTCCCCATTTCTCAGTCTCTCATCTCTCCACTCCAATAGCAAGCTCCCTTAGCACTCTCTTTCGTTCGTGTGTATGTTTTTGGCTCCTGTTCCTCTTTCCTCTCTCCCATCTTTCCCATACCCATCTTAGCTCCACACATCACAATGTACCCCCTCCTTCCTGCCTACCTGCACTGTGCGCTGAACATCACACTCCCATGCAGCACAGGTACGGCCTACTGGAACCTGCCCTGCACTTATTCCTGGTCCGCACTGTCAGCCCTGGTATGTGCCACAAACAACCCATCACAGCAACTCCCCTTCAGCTGGACCTGCCCTGCTGTACCATAACTGAGTGACTGACTCTTCCCATTGGAGAAGGAGGTGAAAAGTATCATGCCCACCCACAGACGAGCAAACAACAAAGAATGCACATCCCACCTGCTAAGACGTAACCAAATAAAACAAAATAGCAGGACAAAACAAACAAATCTACAATCAATAAATGAGGAAAATAACCACTGAATGCCCCGAAGACAGCAGACAATATCAAAACATTTACAAAAACAGGACAGGATGGTTCCAGTAGGAGTCCAAAATAAAACACCAGATGACCTTCCAGTAGAAGAAAAGGCACTAGACCTAACTGATAGGGAATTCAAATCTCTAATATTCAGAATTATCCAAGAGTGGAAGCAAAAAGCAGACAAAAGTGAGGAAAAAATTGACAAATTCATGGAAAAGGCAGACAAATTCATGGAAAATACAGACAAAAAAATGGAAGAATTCAATAAAATAATACAGGAACAAAATGCTAAAACAAATTCACAACTACATATCATATAAAAACAACAATTAAAAATCCAAAAGATAAACAACAACATTTCAAAAATGAACAGTGTCATAGAAGGGCTGAGGAGCAGGTTTGAAACAATGGAAGACAGGATCAGTGAAACTGAAGACGAACACTTGGATACAACTCTGAGGAAAAATCAGAAAAAAGAACGAAGAAAAATGAAGAAACTCTGAGAATTATGTGGCATACAATCAAAAGCAAAAATCTGCGAGTGATTGGAGTTCCAGAACAGAGAGAAAACAGAAAACACAGAAAGAATCATTGAAGAACTGCTGACAGAAAACTTCCAAATATCATGAAAGATGAAAAGCTGATGATCCAAGAAGCACAATGAACCCCATACAGGATAGACCCCAAAAGAAAATCACCAAAGCATATCATAATCACACTCGCTAAAACCAAAGACAAAGAATCCTAAGAGCAACTAGAGAAAAACAAAAAGTCACATACAGAGGAGAAACAATAAGACTAAGCTCGGATTATTCGGCAGAAACCATGCAGGCAAGAAGGCAATGGGATAACATATACAAAACCTTGAAAGAAAAAAATTGCCAGCCAAGAATAATAGATCCTGCAAAACTCTCGTTCAAATATGATGGTGAAATTAGGTCATTTCCAGATAAACAGAAATTAAGGGACTATGTAAAAACCAAATCAAACTTACAAGACTTATTACAGGGAGTCCTTTGATCTGAGAACAAACAACATCACACCACAGGCTGAATATAGGACACAGGATTGTACTAGTCAGATACGAACCTAGGAAATGAACTCTTAAGGACTATGCAAAACCAAATGAATTACAACAGGGAACCAGAGAGGTTAATCTGTAAATGACAACAGCATCAGAACAACAAAAGAGGGAATAAATGGTGTAGGTATAGAACCTTCTAATGGAGAGGAAGGCAAGGCGATACCAAGTAATAGTAGACTGGTTTGAATCTAGGAAGATAAGCGTAAATTTCAAGGTAATCACAAAGAAAGTTAACAAAGCTACTCATCAAAATAAAGAAGAAAAACATAAAGTCTCAGTAAAAACAAAACCCACAAAAACAAAACAAATAAAAAAATCTACAAACAAAAGGAACTCAGCACAGGAGAGTAAGAGGAACAAAGAAAACATCAGCACCACCAAAAAAAAAAAAAAAAAAGCACTACAAAATGCAATCCCATTCCTAGGAATATATCCTAGAGAAATAAGAGCCATCACTCGAATAGACGTATGCACACCCATATTCATTGCAGCACTGTTCACAGTAGCAAAAAGATAGAAACAACCTAGATGCCCAGCAACAGATGAATGGATAAACAAACTATGGTACATACACACAATGGAGTATTATGCAAAGATAAAGAACAATGATGAATCTGTGAAGTATCTCAAAACATGGATGAAACTGGAGGGCATTATGCTGAGTGAAATAAGTCAATCGCAAAAGGACAAATATTGTATGAGGCCTCTACTGTAGAAACTCATGTAAAAGTTTACACAAAAAGAAACAATCTTTGTTGGTTATGAGGGATGGGAGGGGTGGGGGGAGGAACTAAATACACAATGGATAAGTGGTAATTTTGGTGAAGAGTAAGACAGTACACAGTAAGCCAGCACAGCTTGTACAAGGAAAGGTCATGGGAGCTCCTGCTGGGCAGAGGGCTGTGGGGACCATGGTCTCAGGGAACATCTAGCTCAACTGGCATAACACAGTTTATAAAGACAAAGTTCTACATTCTACCTTTGTGAGTAGCATCTGGGGTCTTAAAAGTCTGTGAACAGCCATCTAAGATACTCCACTGGTCTTAACCCTCCAGCAAGGGAGAATGAAGAGAACAAGATACAAGGAAAAGATTAGTCCAAAGGACTAATGGACCACAGCTACCACGGCCTCCTCCAGACTGAGTCCATCCAGTACAGCTAGACGGTGCCCAGTTACCACTGCTGACTGCTCTGACCGGGATCACAATAGAGGGTCCTGTATGGAGCTGGAAAAGGATGTAGAACAAAATTCTAACTCACACACACAAAAAAAAGACCAGATTTACTGGCCTGACAGACTGGAGAAACCCTGAGAGTACGGCCCCTGGACACCCTTTTAGCTCAGTGATGAAGTCACTCCCGAAGTTCACCGTTCAGCCAGGGATTGGACAGCCTCATAAAACAAAATGGGACTAATGAGGCACAGCAGTCCAGAAACAAGGACTAGAAGGCAGGAGGGGACAGGAAAGCTGGTGACAGAGAACCCAATGTTGAGAAGGGACAGTGTTGACATGTCGTGGGGTTAACCATTGTCATAGGGCAGTATGTGTACCAACTGTTTAATGAGAAACTATTTGTTCTGAAAAACCTTCATCTAAGGTACAAAAAAAAAAAAAAAAAAAAAAAGAATTATCTATGTGAGATCAAATTGACAATAACAACTCAAAAGGTTTGATGGGAAGCCTAGGGGACAGCGAGTTGAAGATAATGGTGATGGAATAATTTGGAAAAGGATAGTGAGAATAGCAGCACAACTGGAAGAATGTAATTGATGTCACTGAATTGTACATGTAGAAACTTTTGAAATGGAGTAACTTTGGCTGTGTGTATTTTCACCAGAAAAACCCCCCGCAAGGTCGAGAAGGTAGAGTGTTGACATGTCTCGGGGTTGTCAGCCAATGTCATGAAACAATATGTGTACCGACTGTTTAATGAGAAACTATTTGTTCTATAAATCTTCACCTATTTTAAGTACAATAAAAAAAACAAATATAAAAAAAAAAGAATTCAAACAACGTATTACACTGGGCAAATCTGCTGCAAAAGATCTAAGGAGTTAAAAAGCAAAGATGTCACTTTAAGGACTAAGGTGCACCTGACCTAAGCTATGGCACCTAACATGGATGGAACTGTGTTCTCCAAAAAGATATTTTGAAATCCTAATCCCCGTACCTCTGAATGTGATCCTATAAGACACACTGGAGTAGGGTAGGTCCTAATGCTTTATGACTCCTACCCTTATAAAAGAGGAAGCGGACACATTAGGAAGACGCCATTTGAAGATGCATCTATAAGCCAAGGAACCCAAGGATTGCTGGGAACCACCAGAAGCTAGGAGAGGAGTATACAACAGTTCTTCTGTCAGAGCCCTCAAAAGGAATCAACACAGTTGATAGCCTGATTAGGTCTTCTAGTCTCCAAATTGTGAGAAAATAAATTTGTGGTTGTTAAAGCATGCAGTTTGTGGTATTTTTGTTACAGAAGCCCTAAAAAACTATGACCAGGGGACGTAGCAGAAGTTCTGCTAGTAGACGGTAAAAGCAGGATTTGAAATAAGGCCTTTGACTTTAAATCTAGTCCTTTCCAGGACACCACACTATAAAATTCCAAGACTTAAAAACACACATACACACCAGAGCAAAGACAGTGGTTGGCTAGGACAAGTCTTTCTGCAAAAAGGCAGCATCAACAAGTGTAAGTCTGTATACCTGCTTGGGTGCACACTTATACTCCAAGTTGACAGAGCAGAGGGATCCAGCACAGCACCATAATCAAGAGAAACACTGGTTGACATCGTTCATTAATCTATGAAGTATTTTTTGAGGACCCACTAAGGTCTATGGGGTTGCTATGAGTTGGAATCAACTCGACGGCTATAGGTACTATGTGCCAGGCACTGTTTCAGGTGCTGGGAATATAATGATAAACAAAATAGACAAAGTCCCTACCTTCATGGAGCTTACATTCTAACCAGGGAGGTAGAAAACAAATCAATATACAACAACGTCAAGCAGTAATAAGTACCACAAAGAAAAAAATAAAGGGCTTTTAGACTTAGACAAACGAGCACTGGTGGTGCAACAGTTAAGCACTCAGCTGCTAACCAAAACAGTTATATGCTCAGATCCCATGGGAAAAAGACCTGGCGATCTGCTCCTATACAGCCTAGAAAACCCTATAGAACAGTTCTAATTTGTCACATAAGGTTGTCAGCGGTCTATTCTAATTTATTTACAGCAAAATGTAAAAAAAAATTGGCATAGCGGCACTTGTGAAAATATGTGGAGGGGGTTGGGCGCGGTTGGTAAAACAAACGTAGAAGGCATGCATTATTTGCATAAAAATATGGTATGCTCTTTTAAGAATTATCTGTATGGGATTAAAGCAACAACAGAAACTCAAAAGATTAGATAGGAACCTTAGGAGGCAGTGAGTTTTGTTAATGAGGGAGGAAAAACAGAGAAAAGGAGGGTGAGAATAGTTGCACAACTCCAAGAAAGTAATCAATGTCACTAAATTGTACATATAGAAACAACTAAATTGGTGTGTGTTTCCTGTGTACATTTTCAACAACAACAAAATAAATTAAAAATAAATAATAACAAAAACTAGACTTTTAAAACCCTAAAAACACGGGCTCTAGAGATGTTGTTCCAAGTGAGCTGACCAAAACAGAAGCAAGGTCATTTCCAACTTTGAGGCATTTTCCCAAATTAACATCTGCAAAGCAACCTCCTAACCTTGATGTAAAACCACTGTTTCCTTGGCTTCCTGAGCAGAGAGTTTCCTGGACAGGTTGTAGTCCAGTCTGACTTTATGTTCAGAACTAGAAAATAAAAGTATTTTGTTGCCATAAGGGTTAGTAGTATAAATAATACTTCTCTCTCTCTCTTGGCTCTCTGAGAGTGAGTCTGAGGACTGACTCTACCTTATTTTTTCTGATGGCCTCCCTGTTAGTTCAACATGATTTTATTGTATAAGCTATCTTTCCTCACTGATTTAAAATGCTACCTTTTTATACTTTTTATATCTGTCCCCAAATCACATTGTTTTATTTAATATAGCTTAATGATACAGTTTAATATCTAGTAGAGTTAAAGTGTTAAAAAGCAAAGATGTCATTTTGAGGACTAAGGTGTGCCTGACTCAAGCCATGGTATTTTCAATCGCCTCAAATGCACACGAAAGCTAGACAATGAATAAGGAAGATGGAAGAATTGATGCCTTTGAATTATGGTACTGGTGAAGAATACTGAATATACCATGGACTGCCAGAAGAATGAACAAATCTGTCTTGGTAGAAGTACAGCCAGAATGCTCCTTAGAAGTGAGGATGGCAAAACTTCATCTCACATATTTTGACATGTTTTCGGGAGGGACCAGTCTGTGGAGAAGGACATCATGGTTGGAAAAGTAGACCGTCAGTCAGCGAAAGAGATGAAGATCTTCAAAGAGATGGACTGATACAGTAGCTGTAACGACAGGCTCAAGAATAGCAACAAATGTGAGGATGGCACTGGACTGGGCAGTGTTTCATTCTGTTGCACGTACAGTTGCTATGAGTCAGAATTGACTGGATGACACCTAACAACAATAACAAGAGCTAATTTTGTGTTACCCTTTCTGTCTTAGAATTTTCTGGCTTTTTTTTGCTTATTTTTCCGTATGTCTCTTCTCCCCCCCTCCAGAAAAAAATAATTCTTTTCTGTTTTTATTGTGATTGCATTAAAATTACAGATTGATTTAGGGAGAACAGACATCTTTATAATGTAGAATTCTCCTTTCTATGAACATATCATGTTTTTATTTTTTAAATATCTGTGCCCCTCAGCTGCCTTTTAATCTATATTTACATAGATTTTGTACATTTCCTATTAAATTTATTCCTGTTTTATCTTTTGGATTGCTTCTGTTAAGGTCTTTGTTTCCATTATATCTTCTGATGTGTCTTTTGTTGTTAGTTTTTTTTTTAATCTCATGATTTTAAGCTACTCCAGGAGCTGTTAGGAAGGAAGCAAATTATTTACTAACATAGACTACAGATTGTGAGGTCATAAATTACTTGTAGACACTGGACTAGAATGAAAAAAAATAAAAGAAGCTTGGGTTTTGTGTTTTATCAACAGTGTAAAATTATCCAGTGTTAAACAGAATTAATTGTTCTAGGTATCATAAAAATAAGAGATAGTCTTGGCTCTATAGACTGAAAATGGGAACCCACATACACCAGGAGCAGGAGGATGATAGTGCTCTGAAGGGAGTGGCTTCTGGTGACAGAGATAAGAGGCTAACCAGCAGTCCAACTGGGAAAGCAACCTTTCATGGAGGCTGGTGAATGCAGAGTAAAAAGAATGAATGAAATCTAGTGCTGTACCTTTGTAATATGTTAAGCCTTCAAGATTATTTTTTAGACTCAAATAACCAGAAGAGTATGATAAAGATCAGTTGTTGCTGAGTCTTTTCCAACTCATGGCTACCCTATGTGTGTCAGAGTAAGAACTGTGGCAACCTCCTGTGTGTCAGAATAGAACTGTGCTCCATATGGTTTTCAATGATGATTTTTCAGAAGTAGATCGCTAGGCCTTCCTTCTCAGGAGCCTCTGGGTGGACTCTATGCTTTACTTTAACCTTTTATACCACCCAGGGACTCTGAACAAACAAATGTAAAGAAAAAAAACCTTAAAGTGAAACTAACAAGTTAACTTTTCCCATGTTTGAAAAAAGAAAAAAGTTTCCACTTTTGGGAAAGAAATACACACACGTGGAATCCAAGAAATGCAGTGGGAATGCAGTGAAAAGTAAGTCTACCTCAACACTGACCCCTCATCCACAATCACCCTTCTCCCGAGGCATTATAATCTCAAATACGAATAAAAATGGGCAACATGTTATAACTAGTGAGGAGCAACTGAAAGAAATGTCTCCTACTCCAGTCCTATTTTTAAAATCACTCTTTAAAAAAAGCAGACTTCCATCCACCCCACCAAAGGCAAATCTTTGATCTCATTTATCTGACTATTTAGAAACATATCTCCATGTCTGTAAATAAGTTTGGGTTGGTACCTCTTCATTTCTCAGTTCTAGGCATTCTCTGTTGACTTTCCACATGGAAAGACAGACTCAGCTTTTTTGCTTCCACACCCCTCTTCTACCAGACCCCACCACGTAAATACCTTTCCCAGTTAAACTGTCATTTTGGTTAGTCAGTATAATTATGACAATGTAAATCCTGTTCAGGGGCTCCGATGGCAGAGTGATTAAGTGCTCAGCTGCAAACCAAAAGGTTGGCAGTTCGAACCCACAAGCCAATTCACAGGACAAAGATGTCTCAGTCTGCTTCTGTAAAGATTACAGCCCTGGAAACCGTGTGGGGCAGTTCTACTCAGTCCCATTGGGTCTCTGTGAGTCAGAATCAACTCTACAGCAATGGGTTTGGTTAGTTTTTTGGTGAAGCATTGTTCATAACTCTAATTACTTTTCCTGTATTTGCTTACTTAATTTTCTATGTACTTTTCACAATTTCAACAACCAGCGTCTATTCCAATTCCTCACAATTTGACATTAAAAAGTGTAAGAGATATTCAAAATCTTGTTCTTTACAGCATTGACCCTAATAATGAAAAATTGCAAGCAAATCAAACATCCATCAACAGGAAACTGGCTAAATACGTTATAGTTTTTCCATATGATGAAATAGTTTGCAGACCTTATAAAAGAATAAGGTTGATCAACAAGTAATGACACACATATCAAACTGAGCCTTTAATTTTCTATCAGGTTATATACCCGTAACTCTTTTATATTTTACAATCGGCATGCATTTTTGTAATCAGAAAAAAAAAAGTGAGAAAAATTTATAATCAGAAAAAAAGGCGATCAGAACTATATTTTGTTTACAGTTATTCATATGACCAATCAGATTTTTTTTTTTATTTCATCTTACTGAATTGCTGGAAAAAGTCTGAATTTTTTTTTTCCAGCAAATTAAAACAATTATAGCTCCTAGGCTAATATCTCAGAGGTGTCCAGAAATTCAATTTTTGAAAAGGGAAGATCAAAAGTTTCACACATCTAAAGGAAGATGTTCTCAGAAAATGAGTGGAAAGCGGTGACTATAAAGGAAGCACTCACTTATTCTGAACCAAATACAGGTAGTCCCCAACTTACAACCTACTTCAGTTAGGAGGAACCATACTTAGCATTGTCCTTTTTTTCTTTGTTTTTTTGGTACATCTTATTGTTAGTAGTATGTACTATACACCATGTTGCAGCAGCGTAGTTTGCTGATGTTATCATTCTCATGCCAACCCCTAAAGACAAATAAAGATAGGATTTATAAAGCTACTGTTAATAAAAGGCAATAATAATGGGGGGAAAATGAGGTATTCAACTTACGTCGGAATCGACTTCGTGGGAACGGAACCCCATCCTACGTCCGGGACTACGTGTACTACATTCCAAACCCTTCGCCATCCAGTCGATTCTGACTCATAGCAACCCTATTAGTAGAGAATGGAAATGCCCTCATAGGGTTTCCAAGGCTGTAACTCTTTATGGACGCAGACCGCCAGTATCTTTCTGTCAGAGCTGCTGGTGGATTCCAACTGCTGAACTTTTGGTTGGCAGCCGAGTGCTTTAACCACTGCGCGACCAGCGCCCCTTTGTACATTACAGACAGTAAAATGCTTCATTTCATGCGACAATGCTGGATGGAGCAGTGTCTAGGAAGGTGTGACTTGGCCAGCAGCACTTTCTGGGATGATCGCTTAACCAAGGAGCGCCTTGGCTTCCTATGTCCAGTAAGCATGAAAATGCCTGATCTTTCCGCTGCTACGGTGTTGTGATGTGCTGTTGCAGCGACACGAGCTGGGTAATTAACACAAACGCACTCTCACTGTCACCCCTTCCATCAGGCCAGGTCCACAGAAATGACAGGGTCCAGAGACACACTGTTTCCAGGCTTCTGGCCCCAACGTTCCCTGACAACAATGACTAACTTTCTAGAGGTCGTGGAACTCTCGGAGAACCTAAATGAAACATTATGTACCTACTCCCCAGGAAATTAAACATAAGCTCAGGCCCACAAGCCCGTGTAAACAACTTCCCACAAGCCCGTGTAAACAACTTCCCTGGATTCGCGGACCCTTAAGACCCAAGCTGGGCTCTCCCCGGCCAGGGGCCCCTCGTCCTCCTTCACCCCCACCCTCATCTCCCGCCCAGTCGGGGTAGGCTGCGGGGGCAGAAACCACGCACCGAAACGAGTGGGACGCGCAGGTGGTCCCCCTGCAGCCGGTTGAAGGCAGGGAACGTGCTCCAGGCAAGGAACCCGCCGCGCTCCGTTCCCAGTAGGGCCACGAGCAGTACCTGGTGCTGGAAGCGTACGGTCGGCTGCTCCTCGTAGCTGCTCCGCTTCAGCCAAAACCCTGAGGTAAAGAAGATAGGGAGGAGGTGAGGATGGCCTGCTGGGCCGCGGGGAGCCGTGTCGCGAACCGCTCGGGGGCTCGCTCACCGTGGCTCCGAAAGGCCACTAGCAGCGGCGGGATGTATGTGAATACTGCGGCCAGCAGCAGAAACAACGCGGCCTTGGAGCAGAGCCCCGCGCGGTAGCCGCGCTCGGCAGGGTGAGAGAAGAGCTCGTAGAGCGCCATGAACTACGTGCGGAGTCCCGAAACACGTTGGGACCCCTCCACGTTTCGAGACAGAGGAACAAGTTTGGCTTCTCCCAGTTGCCATAGCCGTGGACTCCATGGCAACCGAAAGGCGAAACGAACCAATAGCAAGGACGCAATACTCTGTTAGGGGTGGGGCTAACTAGAGGTGGTGCCCATTCGCGGATGGTGAACCTAGCTTAAGTCGCTGTGTGCGTTCCGTCTGAGGCTGAGTGGAACTAGGATGTTTCCGTGTACCAAAATCTTGGTCAATCGTCTATGTTAACATTTGTGTAAAATATTTTGATAAAGGTTTACAAAAATAGTTGCTTATGAGCCATCTGTTAAGCCCCAATGTGGTCATTGCTTATGTGCAACCACTCACAGCACACCCTACAGTGGAGGAAAACACAAGAGGATGTAAATATGGCTGCGGTCATAGATCTGGACGTGGGTTATGACCAAAGCCAGGTTCTTTTGCCTCCAAATTTTCTGTTGCTTCCACTTTACTCCATAGCCAGACAGTCACAGAAACAGAAGGAAAAATTCCCCACTCCTCGAGGGAGAAAGGATAATTACTATGTTAAAACAAAAATCATATTGAGCCAATAATATAAATTGATTTCAAGTTTATTTAATATATGATTTGCAAATCAGGCAACACTTCTGTTAAAGTGTTCCCAACGAGAACAGAACTTCCAAAGATTCTTATACCCCATATTATCGATACTGCCATGGAAAACACCAGAACATTGTTTTCATAATAACAATTTACCCTAAAGCACAGCTTCCAGTCTGACCTTAGAGTCTGTTTCTGGAAACTGAATTCTCAAAAGAGAGCAAGCAAAAACTAGCAAGACGATTATTGTTTGAGTTAAAGGTAACTTTTAGGAGACCAGTTGGTTTAAGGTTGAAGGTTCAAGTGATCACCTCAGACCAATGGCATGAGTGGGGTCAGCCCAACTCCATGGACCCCAGAAATCTGAATTCTAGGAGAACTAAAAACTGTTTCTCAACTACGTAGTGCTCTCTGATATACTTTGTAACGTCTTTTTAAATATTGGGTACAAGCTTTACTAGCCATTGGTTTACTCCTTAAAGGGATTTTGTTTTTTTCTAAACCAGTATTTTAGACATGGCAGAAGGATTTTTAAAAATCATCTGTTTTTTGTAAATAACAGTTCACCGAAGGATTGATGAAACATTTAAAGTTTACATGCACACATCCTGTGAGGTGGAGAACAAAGACAACGGTAAAGGGAAAAACAAAACAAGAAGGCAAAATCAAAAATAAATAATATACTTCTTTTTAATCAGATGAATAAGACTAGAGTGACTTTTCTTTTTCTTTTTTTTTTTATACTTTATTGTACTTCAGGTGAAGGCTTACAGAACAAATAGTTTCTCATGAAACAGAAGTACACATGTTATTTTATGACATTGGTTAACAACCCCACAACATATTAACCCTCTAACGTCTCAACCTTTTTTTTTTTTTTTTGGTGAAAATACACATAGCCAAAGATACACTTTTTCAAAAATTTCTACATGCACAGTTCAGTGACATTGACTATGCTCTTCCAAATGTGCTGTTATTCTCACTTAAGATGAAGGCTTACAGAACAAAACAGTTTCTCATTTAACAGTTACTACAAATGCTGCCCTATGACAATGGTCAACAATCTCACAACACATCAACAATATCCTTACTCAACCTTGGGTTCCCTATCACCAGCTTCCTTGTCCCCTTCTGCCTTCTGGCCCTTGTCACTGGACTCCTGTACCTCGTTAGTCTCATTTGGTTTTATGGGGCTGTCCACTCCCAGGCTGAACAGTGAACCTCGAAGGTAACTTCACCTCTGAGCTGAAAGGGTGTCTGGGGGCCACACTCTTGAGGTTTCTCCAGTCTCCTTTAGGCCAGTAAATCTGGTCTTTTTTTTTTTTTTTTTGAGTTAGAATTATGCTCTACATCCTTCTCCAGCTCTGTCCAGAACCCTCTGTTGTGATCCTGGTCAGAGCAGTCAGCGGTGGTAGCCAGGCACCATCTAGCTGTACTGGACTCAGTCCGGTGGAGGTCTTGGTAGCTGTGGTCAATTAGTCCTTTGCACTAATCTTTTCGTTGTATCCTGTTTAATGTTGACTCTGCCTATCCATGAGCATGGTATGTTTTTCCATTTATGTAGATCCCTTTGGGTGTCATGCACTAGTGTTTTGTAGTTTTCTTTGTATAGGTCTTTTACATCTCTGGTCAGATTTATTCCTAAGTACTTTATCTTTTTAGGGGCTATTGAAAATGGTATTTGTTTTCCTGATTTCCTTTTCATCATTCTCCTTACTGGTGTATAGGAATCCAATTGATTTTTGAATGTTTATCTTGTATCCTGCTACTCTGCTGAACCTCTCTATTACTTCCAGTAGATTTCTCATGGAGTCTTTAGGGTTTTCTATGTATAGTATCATATCATCTGCAAATAGGGACAGTTTAACTTCTTCATTACCAATTTGGATGCCCTTTATTTCTTTTTCTTGCCTTATTGCTCTAGCTAGAACTTCCAGCACAATGTTAAATAGGAGTGGTGATAAAGGGCATCCTTGTCTTGTTCCTGTTTTCAGGCGGAATGTTTTCAGCCTCTCTCCATTAAGAATGATGTTGGCTGTTGGTTTTGCATAGATGCCCTTCATTATGTTGAGAAATTTCCCTTCTATACCTATTATATTGAGAGTTTTTATCAGGAATGGGTGTTGGACTTCGTCAAATGCCTTTTCTGCAACAATTGAGATGATCACGTGATTCTTTTCTTTCCTTTTATTTATGTGGTGGATTACATTGATTGATTTCCTAATGTTGAACCATCCTTGCATACCTGGTATAAATCCTACTTGGTCGTGGTGTATTATTCTTTTGATATGATACTGAATTCTATTGGCTAGAATTTTGTTAAGAATTTTTGCATCTAGATTCATGAGAGATATTGGTCTGTAATTTTCTATTTTTGTGACGTCTTTGCCGGGTTTTGGTATCAGCGTTATGCTGGCTTCATACAATGAACTTGGAAGTGTTGCTTTCTCTTCTATGCTCTGAAATAGCTTGAGTAGTACTGGTGCAAGCTCTTCTCTAAATGTTTTGTAGAAATCTCCAGTGAAGCCATCTGGGCCAGGGAGTTTTTTTGGTTGGGAGTTTTTTTTTTATTACCTTTTCAATCTCTTCTCTTGTTATGGGTCTGTTCAGATTTTCAACATCACTTTGTTGTAGTTTGGGTAGGCTGTGTGTTTCTAGAAATTTATCCATTTCCTTTAAGTTTTCAAATTTGTTGCAGTACAGTTTTTCATAATATTCTGTTATAATCCTTTTTATTTCAGTTGGGTCTGTTGTAATGTCCCCCATTTCATTTCTTATTTGGGTTATTTGTGTCCTCACCTGTTTTTCTTTCGTCAGTCTGGCCAGTGGTTTGTTGCTTTGTTGATTATTTCCAAGAACCAACTTTTGGTTTTGTTGATTCTTTCTATTGTTTTTCGGTTCTCTATTTCATTTATTTCTGCTCTGATCTTTACTATTTCCTTTCTTCCGGTGGTTGTGGGCTTTTTTTGCTGTTCTCTTTCTGTTTGTTTGAGTTCTGTAGTTAATGTTTTGATTTTGTCCCTTTCTTCTTTTTTGATATGTGCATCTATTGCTATAAATTGTCCTCTGAGGACTGCCGTTGCTGTGTCCCAAAGGTTTTGGTATGATGTGTTTTCATTCTCATTTGATTCTAGGAATTTTTTGATTCCATCTCTGATTTCTTTTATTACCCACTGATGTGTAAGCAGGGTATTATTCAGTTTTCATGTAGATGATTTTTTTTCCTTGTCTTTCTATTGTTAATTTCTACCTTGATGGCATTGTGGTCAGAGAAGATACTTTGAATTATCTCAACGTTTTGGATCTTGTTGAGGATTGCTCTGTGGCCTAAGATGTGGTCCATTCTGGAGAACGTTTCATGTGCATTGGAAAAGAATGTGTACTTTGCAGCGGTTGGATGGAGTGTTCTATATATGTCTATGAGGTCCAGTTGGCTGATTGTGCCCTTTAGGTCTTCTGTATCTTTGCTCAGTTTCTTCTTAGTTGTTCTGTCCTTACTGAGAGTGGTGTGTTGAAGTCTCCTACTATTATTGTGGAACTGTCAATTTCTCTTTTCAGTGTTGTTAGAGTTTGTTTTATGTTTTTGGAGCCCTGTCATTGGGTGCATAGCTGTTTATTATGGTTATGTCTTCATGATGGATCATCCCCCTAATCATTATATAGTGTCCTTCTTTGTCTTTTATGGTAGATTTCGTTTTAAAGTCTATTTTATCTGAGATTAGAATTGCCACTCCTGCTCTTTTTTGGTAGTTGTTAGCTTGATATATTTTTTTCCAACCTTTGACTTTTAATAAATTCACATCTTTGTTTCTAAGGTGTGTCTCTTGTAGACAGCATGTCGATGGATCCTGTTTTCTTATCCATTCTGTCACTCTCTGTCTCTTTATGGATGTATTGAGTCCATTTACATTCAGTGGAATTATTGATAGATGTGAGTTTGTTGCTGTCATTTTGTAGTGCTTTTTTTTGTGGTGCTGAAGTTTTCTTTCTTCTTCTTACTCTCTTGTGCTGAATTACTTTTGTTTGTGGATTTTGTGTTCATTTGTTTTTTTAGGTTTTGTTTTTGCTGAGACTTTATGTTTTTCATCTTTATTTTTATGAGTTGGTTTGTTAACTTTCTTTGTGGTTACCATGAATTTTACCCTTATCTTTCTAAGTTTGAAGCAGTCTACCCTTTCTTGTTATCGCCTTGCCTTCCTCTTCATTAGAAGGTTCTATACCTATGCCGTTTATTCTCTCTTTTATTGTTTTGATGTTGTTGTCATTTATTGATTAACTGCTCTGATTCCCCGTTGTATTTCTTTTGGTTTTGGATAGTCCTCGAGAGTTCATTTCCTAGACTGGTATCTGGCTGGTACGATCCTGCATCCTAGGTTCTGCCTCTGAGCTGAAGGTGTCTGTCCTCAGATCGAAGAACTCCCTTTAATAATTCTTGTAAGTTTGGTTTGAATTTTACATATTCCCTTAATTTCTGTTTATCTGGAAATGACCTAATTTTAACATCAAATCTGAACGAGAGTTTTGCAGGATATATTATTCTTGGCTGACAATTTTTTTCTTTCAAGATTTATATATGTCATCCCATTGCCTTCTTGCCTGCATGGTTTCTGCTGAATAATCTGAGCTTAGTGTTATTGTTTCTCCTCTGTATGTGACTTCCTGTTTTTCACGAGCTGCTCTCAGGATTCTTTGTTTGTCTTTGGTTTTGGCGAGTGTGAATATGATATGCCTTGGTGATTTTCTTTTGGGGTCTCTCCTATATGGGGTTTGTTGAGCTTCTAGTATGGCCAGCTTTTCATCTTTGATGATATTGGGGAAGTTTTCTGTCAGCAGTTCCTCAATGATCCTCTCTGTGTTTTCTGTTTTCTCCCCCTGTTCTGGAATTCCAATCACTCGTAAATTTTTGCTTCTAATTGTGTCCCACATAACTCTCAGGGTCTCTTCATTTTCCTTTGTTCTTTTTTCCGAGTTTTCCTCAAACAGAGTTGTATCCAAGTGTTTGTCTTCAATTCCACTGGTCCTGTCTTCCACCATTTCTAATCTGCTTCTCAGCCCTTCTATGCCATCATCCATTTCTGTAATCTTGTTGTTTATCTTTTGGATTTCTAATTGTTGTCTTTGTATAATTTCTAGTTGTGAATTTATTTTGGCATTTTGTTCCTGCATCATTTTCCTGAATTCTTCCAATTTTTTGTCTGTATTTTCCATAAATTTGTCTATTTTTTCCTGATGTTTGTCAGCTTTTTGCCTCAGTTCTTGGAGAATTCTGAGTATTAGAGATTTGAATTCCCTATCAGGTAGTTCTAGTGCATTTTCTTCCACAAGAGAGTCATCTGGTGTTTTATTTTGGACGCCTACTGGAACCATCCTGTCCTGTTTTTGTAAATGTTTTGATATTGTCTGCTGTTTTCGGGGCATTCAGTAGTTATTTTTCTCATTTATTGATTGTAGATTTGTTTGTTTTGTCCCTTTATCTATTTATTTATTTATTTATATTTTATTGTACTTCAGGTGAAGGCTTACAGAACAAATATTTTATCATGAAACAGTAGTACACATGTTGTTTTATGACATTGGTTAACAACCCCACAACATATTGACCCTCTAAATTCTCAACCTTTTTTTTTTTTTTTTTGGTGATAATACACATAGCCAACGATACACCATTTCAAAAATTTCTACATACACAGTTCAGTGACATTGACTATGCTCTTCCAATTGTGCTGTTATTCTCACTTAAGATGAAGGCTTACAGAACAAAATAGTTTCTCATTTAACAGTTACTACAAATGTTGCCCTATGACAATGGTTAACAATCTCACAACACATCAACAATATCCTTACTCAACCTTGTGTTCCCTATCACCAGCTTCCTTGTCCCCTTCTGCCTTCTGGCCCTTGTCACTGGACTCCTGTACCTCGTTAGTCTCATTTGGTTTTACGGGGCTGTCCAATCCCAGGCTGAACAGTGAACCTCGAAGGTAACTTCACCTCTGAGCTGAAAGGGTGTCTGGGGGCCACACTCTCGAGGTTTCACCAGTCTGCTTTAGGCCAGTAAATCTGTTTTTTTTTTTTTTGTGAGTTAGAATTATGCTCTACATCCTTCTCCAGCTCTGTTCAGAACCCTCTGTTGTGATCCTGGACAGAGCAGTCAGTGGTGGTAGCTGGGCACCATCTAGCTGTACTGGACTCAGGATGGTGGAGGCCTTGGTAGCTGTGGACAATTAGTCCTTTGGACTAATCTTTTCCTTGTATCCTGTTCTCTTCATTCCCCCTTGCTCCCGAAGGGATGAAACCAGTGGAGTATCTTAGATGGCCGCTCACAGGCTTTTAAGATCCCAGACACTACTCACCAAGGTAGAATGTAGAGCATTGTCTTTATAAGCTGTGTCATGCCAATTGAGCTAGATGTCCCCGAGACCATGGTCCCCACAGCCCTCCACCGAGCATTTCAGTCCCACAGGGAGTTTGGATGTGTCTGTGGGGCTTCCATGACCTTTCCTTGTACAGGTTGCAGTAGTTTCCCCTGTGTTGTGTAGTGTCTCACCCTTCACCCAAGATACCACCTACCTATTGCCTATTTAGTATTTCCCCCCCACCTCTCCCATCCCTGGTAACCAACAAAGATTGTTAAATTTTGTGTGTGAACTTTCTCATGCGTTTTTTTTTTTTTTTTTAATTTGACTATGTCTGAGCTTGCGGACTGTGTGTTCATTGTTGTTTGCTTGTCCGTGCACTCAATAGTTTTCGCCTCCTTCTTCAACTGGCAGGGTCAGTCACTCAGATATGGTACAGCAGGGCAGGTCTAGCTGAAGAGGAGTTACTGGGACGGGTTGTTTGTGGCACTTACTACAGCCACCGGAGTGGGTCAGTAATCAGTGCAGGGCAGGTTCCGATAGGCCGTGCCTGTGCTGCTTGGTGGTGTGACGTCAAGTGCACGGTGCAGGTAGGCAGGATGCGGTGGGGAGATTGTTACATGTGCAGTGGTTGTTTTGTGTCCCGCTGGATGCTCTGTGAGGCTGCTTTCTTTTACCCCTGTTTGCTGGTCTCCGATAGGAGTCCAAGACGGTGGATCCGCGCTGCATTAACTGGTAGGGGACCTCTGCATGAATCTCTCCTTGCTCTCTGTTCTCTGTCAGTTTTCTCACTCCACTTGGTGCTTGGCTAAGTTCTTTATCTCTTCATCTGATGTTTTAGGGTTTCAGGACTGTATTCTCTGTTCGGCTTAGTTTCTCGGGTCTTTGCTGTGGATGGACAGCGTGGTGCTTCTACCTAGAGCGACCAGAGTGAGTTTTGTGACTGAATATCTAGATCAGAGGTTGGCAAACACTTTTTGTAAGGGGCCAACTAAAAAATATTTTAAGCTTTGTGTGCCTGCAATCTTGGATGCAACTACTCAGTTATGTGATTGTATCGTGAAAGCAGTCATAGACAATATATAAATGATTTTGTGGCCATGTTCCAATATATTTATGAACATTGAAATATAAGATTCATATAATTTTCATGTGTCACAAAATGTTATTAATCTTTTAATTTTTTTCAGTCATTTAAAAATTAAAAAAAAAAATTCTTAGCTTGTGGCCCATACAAAAACAGGCACCAAGGCCAGATTTTTCCTATGGGCTATAGCTTGCCAACCGTTGAACTAGATATTTGCTTTACTTCTTTCCTTGGTTTATCATGTCAGAGTTCAGAATAAATAACTTATAAAGATGCTTTATAGTGGTGTCAAGAATCACAAGACAATTATTTTGTCTTTTTGACTTTATCTTTTTAAGGAAGAGAAGTGACAAAAAAAAATTAGTTCTTCAGGATACTAGGAGGTGGTGGTAGTGAGATTAGTGTTTCAAAAGGTATTACACAGATCTCCAAGTTTTAATTCTGACAAAAAGACATGGCCCCTATTTTCCATTAGGTCTATAACTATTTCATATATATATATATATATATGTATATATATATATAAATACACACATATATGTATATAATTATCCCATCCATTGACTTTCTTTTATTGTGGTAAAATATATACATATATATATAAACAAAACTTTGCTAATTCAACAATATTTACATCCATCTATTGACTTTTAAAAAGTCAATAGTAGTCCAGTTATTTTTTTCTCTATAGGGTCACTATGCAAAATCGACTTGACAGCAATGGGTTTGGTTGGTTTTTTTTTGGTATAGCAAACACATAATAAAGGCTCTTAGCCATAGCAATGCCTTGGACAGATTTATATTTACTTTGAAAACTTAAGTCTCAAGTTTCTTGTGTTGTGATCTTTTTGAACCTTTAAAAAATTTGTCATTTTGGCAGAAGGATTTTTTTTTTTTACCATGGTCCACGTCAAGTTCTTCATTAAAAGTCCCTGAGTGCTAAATCCATCTAATGGGGAAAGAATAGTCTCTTCAACAAATGATGCTGGGACAACTGGGTCTCCACACTCAAAAGAATGAAGTTGGGCCCATCTTTACACCATATACGAAAAGTAACTCAACTAAAACCACAAAACACTTAGAAGAAAACATATGGATAAAGTTTCAAGATCTTATTCTTGACAATGGATTTCAAGATAAGCAGAATATATAAAGAATTCCTACAACTCAACAACGAAAAGACAAACAACCCAATTTAAAAACTGGCAAAGAAGATATACAAATGGCCAATAAGCACATGAAAAGATGCTAAACGTCATTAATCATTAACCCCAAACCCATTGCTGTTGAGTTGATTCTGACTCACAGTGCCCCTATAGGATAGAGTAGAACCACCTCATAGCGTTTCCGCAAGCAGCTGGTGGATTCCAACTGCCAACATTTTGGTAAGCAGCCGAGCTCTTAACCACTGCTAAACCATGGCTCCCATTAATCATTAGGGAAATGCAAATCAAAAACATAATGAGATACTACTTCCCACCCACTGTTGTTGTTGTTAAGTGCCATCAAGTCGGTTCCGACACGAGGACCCTATGTACAACAAAACAAAACAAAACAAAACACTGCCCGGTCCTGTGCTATCCTCACAGTCATTCCTGTGTTTGAGCCCATTGTTGCAGCCACATGTCAATCTCACTCGTTGAGGGTCTTCCTCTCTTTTGGTGACCCTCTACTTTACCAAGTATGATGTCCTCCTCCGGGGACTGGTCCCTCATGATAACATGTCCAAAGTATGTGAGATTAAGTCTCTGCATCCTCGCTTCTAAGGAGCATTCAGGCTGTAGTTCCTCCAAGACAGATTTGTTTGTTCTTCTGGCAGTCCATGGTATATTCAATATTCTCTGCCAGCACCATAATTCAAAGGTGTCAATTCTTCTTTGTTCTTCCTTATTCATTGTCCAGCTTTCACATTATCTGAAAAATGGGAAAGTGTTGTTGAGGATATGGAGAAATTGCAACCCTCATTCATTGCTGATTAGAATGTAAAATGGTGCAGCCCCTGTGGAATAATTTTGTGGTTCTTCAAAAAGCTAAACATGGAATTATCATATGATCGAGCAATTCCGTTCCTAGGCATAAACTCAAAAAACTTGGAAGCAAGGACTCAAACAGACACTTTTACACCAATGCCAAAAGGTGGAAACAACTGAAATGTCCAAGAGATGAAAAGATAAGCAAAATGTGCTATATATATACAATGTAATATTATTGAGAGATAAAGTGAAATGAAGTTCTGATACATGCTACAGCATGGATGAACCCTGAAAACATTATGCTAAATGAAATTAGTCAGACACAAAAGAAAAAATATTGTATGATCCCATCTATATGAAACATTAAAAATAGGTAAATACATACAGACAAAATTTATTAGTGGTTATCTGAGACTAGGGGAGGGGAAAATGGGGAGTTATTACTGAAGGGTACTGAGTTTCTGTTTGTCACGATGAAAAAACCTTTGGAAATCAATAGCAGTGATGGTTGTACAACCTAGTGAATGTAACTGATGTTACTGAATTGTTCACTTAAAAATGGTTAAAATGACAAACTGTTTTTATGTATTTTACAATACGATAAAAAATGGGAAAAATGAATGTAGATCTAAAATATCACTGAAGGACATAACTCAGTTGATTTTAATAGTTTATATTTAAATAAATAATATTCAGGGGAGAAAAGGCTCTGAAGAGCCACATTGCAGTGTTAAGAGACAGTGAGATTTGTACTCAGAGTAGAGTTCAGTAGCTGAAGCCCCTAATGTGAGGACAACTAGAAGTGGCTTCTAGATGACGAAAACAGCTGAGATCCTAACAACACAAACAGAGAGAGGTCAAGACATGATGTGATGGTTAAGATTGTGTGTCAGCTTGGCTGGGCCATGATTCTCAGTGTTTATTTGTGATCACCCCCGTGATGGGATCTGCTGTGAGCAGCCAGTCAGTTGAAAGGGAGTTTCCTTGGGGGGTGTGGCCTGCATCCAAATATAAGTGGATGTTCTGGCTTTTGCCCTGTCTGGATCCTACAGCTGTCTCCTGTTCGGCTTTTGCACTCTCTGGATCCTGCAGCTGTCTCCTGTTCATCTGACCTCCGGTTCTTGGGACTTGAGCTAGCAGGTTATCTGCTGATGTTGGGATTTGTCGATCTTCACAGCCTGTGAACAAGAGCCCTGCTCTCCAACCTGCCGACCCTGGGTTCACCAGCCCCTGCGGCTACGTGAATCAGAAGAAGCCTCTATCCTAATCCACGGACTTGGGGCGTTCCAGCCTCTACAATCACATGAGCTGTTTCCTTGATATAAATCTCTCTATATGTATATTTGTACACTTTATGGTTTTGCTTCTCTACAGAACCCAGCCCAAGACACCAGGAAAACTATCCCAGGGTCTTAAACACAATCCAAGATGACAATTAATGTTGTTAGCCATAAAATACTTTGACATTTCATCTAGTCCAGTACTACCCATTCTTGCTTCTAAAGCTTTTCTAGGGTGGGAACACGGCTCTTAAATACAGAAATTGTTAGGCTCAAATCTATGGTATGGTTCTGACAGATTATATCTATGCTATAAGAAGAGGATATGGAACAAGGGATATCATTGCTGATGTCAGATGAATCTTGGCTGAAAGCAGAGAATACCAGAAAAATGTTTACCTGTGTATTATTGACTGTGCAAAGGTACTTGACTGCGTGGATCATAACAAATTATGGATAACATTGGGAAGAACGGTAATTCCAGAACACTTAACTGTGCTCATGCAGAACCTGTACATAGACCAAGAAGCAGTTGTTTGAACAGAACAAGGGGATACTGGGTGGTTTAAATTCAAGAAAGGTGTCTGTCAGGGTTGTATCCTTTCACTATACTTATTCAGTCTGTATGCTGAGCAAATAATCTGAGAAGCTGGACTATATGAAGAAGGTTGTGGCATCAGGATTGGAGGAAGACTCATTAACAACCTGTGATATGCAGATGACACAGCCTTGCTTGCTGAAAGTGAAGAGGAATTGAAGCACTTACTAATGAAGATCAAAGACTGCAGCCTTCAGTATGGATTACACCTCAACATAAAGAAAATAGAAAGCCTCACAACTGGGCCAATAAGAAACGTTATGATAAATGGAGAAAATATCAAAGTTGTCAAGGATTCCATTTTATTTGGATCCACAATCAACACCCATGAAGGCAGCAGTCAAGAAATCAAATGATGTCTTGCACTGGGCAAATTTGTTGCAAAGGACCTCTTTAAAGTGTTGAAAAGCAAAGATGTCACCTTGAAGACTAAGGTGTGCCTGACCCAAGTTATGGTATTTCCAATTGCCTTATATGCATTGGAAAGTTGGACAATGAATAAGGAAGACCAAAGAAGAATTGATACCTTTGAATTATGGTGCTGGTGAAGAATACTGAATATGTTCTTCATGGACTACCAGAAGAATGAACAAATCTGTCTTGAAAGAAGTACAGCCAGAATGCTCCTTAGAAGTGAGAATGCAGAGACTTCGTCTCACATACTTTAGACATGTTATCAGGAGGGGCTAGTTCCTGGGAAAGGACATCATGCCTGGTAAAGTAGAGGGTCAGCAAAAGAGAGGAAGACCCTTCACGAGATGGACTGACCCAGTGGCTGCAACAATGGGTTCAAATATATTCACAATTGTGAGGATGGCGCAGGACCTGGTAGTGTTTCCTTCTGCTGTACATAGGGTTGCTATGAGTCAGAGCCGACTGGACAGCACTTAACAACATGCTATAAGTGGATGACTTCTGTTTATTCAAATAGTCATTAAAATAAGGTCTTCTAGAAAAGATGACTCTTGTGTCACTTCCAGAGAGTGGCTTGCTCTGAGGAAGGAGGTGTGTGTCTTCACAGCTGAATTCAGCAGAAGGAAACACTGCAGCTAGTGTCAGCTTAGTCACCGCTGAAACGGAGGGAGATGACTGCTAAGAATTTAGGTGTGTGAAGTGACTCAGCCTCCCCTGAGATGTCATGAGCTTTGCAAAAAGTATTTAGTAATAATAGATGCCAATGTTGTTGTTGTTTTAGGTGCTGTCGAGTCAGTTCCAACTCATAGTGACCCTATGTACAACAGAAGGAAACATTGCCTGGTCCTGCACCATCCTCACAATCTTTGCTATGTCTGAGCCCATTGTTGCAGCCACTGTGTCAGTCCATCTCATTGAGGGTCTTCCTTTCTTTCATTGACCCTCTACCAAGCGTAATGTCCTTCTCCAGGAACTTGTCTTTCCTGATAACCTGTCCAGAATATTTGAGAGGAAGTGTTGCCATCCTCGCTTCTAAGGAGCATTTTAGCTGTATTTCTTCCAAGACAGATTTGTTCATTCTTTTAGCAGTCCATGGTATATTCAATATTTTTCACCAACACCTTAACTCAAAGGCATCAATTCTTCTTTGTTCTTCCTTATTCACTGTCCAGCTTTCACATGCATATGAGGCCATTGAAAACACCATGGTCTGGCAGGCACACCTTAGTCCTCAAAGTGACATCTTTGCTTTTGAACACTTTAAACAGGTCTTTTGCAGTAGGTTTGCCCAATGCAATATGTTGTTTTAATTCTTAACTGCTGCTTCCATGAATGTTGATTGTGGATCCAAGTAAAATGAAATCCTTGACAACTTCAATATCTTCTCTGTTTATCATGGTGTTGCTTATTGGTCCAGCTGTAAGGATTTTTGCTTTCTTTATGTTGAGGTGTAATCCATACTAAAGGCTGTAGTCTTTGATCTTCACCAGTAAGTGCTTCAAGTCCTCTTCACTTTCAGCAAGCAAGGCTGTATCATCCTCCAATCCTGATGCCATGTTCTGCAAAAGTACTTAGTAATAACAGATGCCAGTACTTAGCTATTTATTTACTCTTTGCTTCTACGATTTGAGAAGGCATCTTTGTGATTTTATTTCAATTTTTTTCCCTAAATTTTATTTATTTTGTTGTTGTTGTTGAGAATATACATAGCAAAACATACACTAATATAACGGTTTCTACATGTACAATTAGTGACACTGATTACATTCTTGGTGTTGTACAACCATTCTCACTCTCCTTTTCTGAGTTGTTCCTCCCTCATTAAGGTAAACTCACTGCTCCCTAAAGTTCTTAGCTAATCTTTCCAGTTGCTGTTGTCAACTTGATCCCATATAGATAGTTCTTAGAAGACCATAATGCTCAAGGCAGACCTTTTTTTCTAGTTAAGCTAAACTATCATTTGGTTTTAAACTGACTTCAGGGAATATTTTTGGTTTAAGGTTTAAAGATTATCTCAGGGCAATAGTTTCATGGGATTATCCACCCTCTATGGCTCCAGAAAGTCTGGAGTCCATGAAAATTTGAAATTCTGTACTGCATTTCCCCCTTTTGATCAAGATTCTTCTATAGAATCTTGATCAAAATATTCAGTATTGGTAACCAGGCACCATCCAGTTCTTCCATTCTCATGATAAAGGAGGCAGTTGTTAAATTAGCCACACATTCCATATCCTCCTCTTCCTATTTCTGACTCTCCTTCTTCCTCTGTTTCTCCAGGTGAATAAACACCAATTGTTGTGCCTTGGACAGCCACTTGCAAGCTTTTAAGATTCCAGGCACTACGCAAGAACTAGGAGGTAAAACAGAAGCACTAAATACATTATTATGCCAATTAACTGGGATATCCCATGGAACTATGACCCTAAACCTCCAAACCAAAGAACCAAATTCCATGAGGTGTTTGGTTGTACATAAGCAGCCTCAGCAGCTACTCTTTTTTTTTTTTTTTTGTCATTGTTGTAAATATATCTACCACATAACTTTTGCCAATTCAACTTTTTACAGGTGTACAACTTATTGACAGCAATTACAATAACCAGCTGTGCAACCCTATCCTTAATCAGTGGGATTTTCCCATTACTGTTAACCCCCCTTTTCCCTCTCCCTTCCATCCCTGGTAACCACTAATACATTTTGCCTTTTCTTGTCTTTTTATATAAGTGAGGTCATATAATATTTGTCCTTTTGTGATTGGCTTATTTCCCTCAGCATAATGTCTTCAAGTTCCATCCATACTGTAGCATGTATCAATACTTCATTTCTCCTACTGTGTGAATAGTATTCCATTGTATGTATGTACCGTATTTTGTTTATCCATTCATCAGTTTATGGACATTAAGTTGTTTCCACCTGTCTTAGGCTGGGTTCTCTAGAGAAGCAAAACCAGTAAGGTGTATAAATATATATAGAGAGAGAGATTATATCAAGGAAACAGCTCACGTGATTGTAGAGGCTAGAACGTCCCAAGTCCACGGATCAGGGTAGTGGCCTCTCCCAAGTCACACAGCTGCAGAAGCTGGCCAGCCCAAGATCAGAAGGTCGAGAGCAGGGCTCCCACTCACAGGCTGTGCAGATCGACAAATCCCAGGTTTGGCAGATAAGCTGACAGCTCAAGTCCCAAGAATGGGAGATGAGACGACAGGAAGCAGCCACAGGATCCAGAGAGAGCAAAAAGCTAGAACGTCTGCTTATATACAGATGCGGGCCACACCCCCAAGGAGACTCCCTTTCATCTGATTGGCTACTCACAGTATATTCAATCATGGGAGTGACTACATTAAAACACGGAGAATCATGGCCCAGCCAAGTTGACACACAATCTTAACCATCACACCACCTTTTGGCTATTGTGAATAGTGTTACAATGAACAATTGTGTACAAGTTTCTGTTTGAGTCTCTGCTTTCAAGTCTTTTGGGTATATATATATACCCAGAAGATTCACATTCTCTTAGCTTTGCTTGCTAAGCCTCACATGGCTTTGTACCTGTCCCGCAACTACCCTAGCCATCACCTCAGTATCCATGTTTCCACACATCTCATTCTGCATCTGTTAATGTGTGACTGTGTATATATTCATTATCCTACTTCTACTGACTCATCTCAACTAGCCACCCCCTCAAGGAAGGCACTCAGGGTCCTTGGAACATTCAATAAGCTAAATACAGTGACCCAATTGGTAAAACAGGTGATACATATTGTCATGGCAGATCAAAGAAGCAAATTAAAATAGTGACCTGGAAGAAGACACCAAGAAAGTAAATAAGGATGGAAGATAGACATGGCACAGCGTTGAGACCATTAGGAGACATGCCTATGAGTTGGTGAGCAGTGCATAGCTCCTGCCCCTGAGAAGTCTAAGGTCTTGCATGTGCAAGGTGCTGTATACATGCCTGAGGCCAGGACACAATGACCAGCTCTATAAAGTGAAGCAGGGATCTGGAGTCCAATTTCTAGCTCCTCCACTGATTTGCTCTCAGTGATATGGTGAACAACCATCTTCACTCCCCTGTGTTTAGCTCTATCTGTAAAGTAGTTATTTTCTTTCTTTTTCCCCTCTATCTTCATTCACTCTCTAGCTGATTTCATCTAGTTCCATAGCTTTAAATACCATCCATATGCTCATGACAAATATATACCTATAGCTCCAACCTTTCCCTTGAGTTTGAGACTCAGAAATCCATTTACCTACTCTACATCTTCACCTAAGTGTCTTCTGGACATCTCATACTTAATATATCTAAAACCAAACTCTTTATTCCACCTCCAAACTGGCTCCACCCTATTTCAGTAAATGGCAATTCTTTCCTCTCAAGAACCTTGACTTTGTCTTCTCGCTCACATCTCACATCCCAACTATTTGTTGGCTCTACATTCAAAATGGAAACCCTGGTGGTGTACTGGTTAAGTGCTATGGCTGCTAGCCAAAAGGTCAGCAGTTCAAATCCACCAGGTGCTCCTTGGAAACTCTATGGGGCAGTTCTACTCTGTCCAATAGGGTTGCTATGAGTTGGAATTGACTCAACGGCAACAGGTTACCTTCAAAATAAATCCAGAATATAATTACTTCCCATCACCTCCATAGACACCATCCCGATCTAAGCTAACATCATCTTTCACCTAGATTATCGCAATAGCCTTTTAACTGATCTTGTTTCCACCGTTACCCCCTTACAGTCTACTGTCTACACAGAAGCTAGCCTGATCATTTAAAAAGGCAAGTCAAAACCCTCCTCTGACTTCTGTCATTTTGATAAAATTCAAAGTTCTTCCCAAGGCATTTAAAGCTCAACACAGTTTTATTCTAGATCCTTCTGATCTCATCTTCTAAAATATTATCCCTTGTTTACTCATCTTGAGCCACAGAGATTCCTTCCTGTTTCTAGAATATGCCAACCACCCTATCCAAATAGCATTCCATCACATTATCATTCTCTAATCACCTAACCTGTCTGATTTTTCTAAACAGCACCTATGACATATTGTCTTGCCCAATTAGAACGTAAACTCTATAAGAACAGGAACGTCTGTTTCGTTCACTGTGTTTCCCCAGCACTTAGAACTGTGCTCCTGCAAAAACACTAATGCAAAAACACTAATTTCTATGTGTGAAATTCAAAGGATTTCTCACTTCATTAAAAACAAACAAAAATCTATTCTGGTTGCTCAGAAACACAATCATAAAATAACAAAAATACTTTTAGAATGAAGCTAGATTCCACAGCATTCGTCAGGAATTCCAACTATAGAAAATTATGAATGAAATAGTCAAAGATATAGGCCTTCCAGATGCATCAGAATCACAAGCATTTGACAGAGGTCATGTGCCCAATGAAGTGAATATTCTCGTTACATATTCACCAGCTCATAAACAGAGGATGACCCAGACTTGACTGCCCTGATGAATGTGTTTGGAAGAAAGGAATTACATCACGGACTGGAAAACCTCAAGGCATGTGCCCAGGCAGGCGACACACACTCAGTCCAGGCTGTGAATTCTGAACCCCAATTCGACTGTCAAACAAGGAAGCCCATCTTATGACCAGCTGCCAGGGGGATTCTCTGAGCCTGACAGTCACCTTTAACTGCTCTGCCTGTTAAGGTTAAGGGGAGTCTCTTAGTAATCAGTAATGTTACACTCCTCAAATGAGTATTTGTGATACCTTTTCTTAAATGTTTTAAAAATTCATTCATGAATAGAGAAGAAAATGAGAGTTGTTTAAATTTGATTTCTATGTCCAAGGCAACCTATTATGACTGACCTCATTACTACACCTCCGTGTTGTCATCAGTACCCCTTCCCCCACAGTCCCCTCAAATTAGACACACACCCCTATACAGAGCCCCCAACCTGCCACCACTCCAAACTATGCTCCCCAAACTGTTAATATTCGCAAACTCCTTGGCGTCATCAACATTCAGAGACATCTCAGTCATTCATACCCCCTAAATCCCCTTCCCGTCACCAACACGCCACTCTCTCCCGTCAACAGCCCTTTGTAAGAGTCCTGTCCTATCAGCCATTCGCCCAAACTCTCCTTTCTGTCACCAACGGCTACCGAGACCCTGCTCCAGTCACCAGTTCCCCGAACGTATCCTCACAACCCGCCCAACCCGTCGCCAAGACCACCCTCCTCACTCACCGCTCAGTTTCCCGCTGCGTCCTCCCGGACTCCTCCCCTTCGCGTGAGGCCCCGCCCCTTGCCGTTGGGGCCCGGAGAAGGGCGCCGGAAGCCCCGCCCCCGCCGGTTGCTAGGCTCCGGCTGCCGGAAGTCCCGCCTGCCGTGTAGTCGCCGCCGCTGCTGTTGCCGCCGTCGTTGTTGTTGTAGTCCTTGAACTGAACACCTCGGCTCCGAGAGCCGTCTCCGTCCCCTTCTCGCCGCCGCCATGAAGTGGATGTTCAAGGAGGATCACTCGTTGGGTAAGCGCTCGGGCGCCGGCCGGGCCGCGGGGTTCGGGGCGGCGGGTGGGTCCCCTCCCCCACTCGGACCGCCCTGGGCCGGGCGGGGCAGATGCCGCACCCCAGGCTTGGGTCGCAGAAGTCCCGGCACCGCGGGCAGCGACATACGGAGCCGGTTCCGCCCTCCGTGGGCCCGGCCTGGAGCCAGGGAACAGAGAACAGCGGCCGCCGGGACGCCGAAACGAGGGCCTCGGGCGTTTGCAGGTCGCAAGGGGAGGAGGGTTGGGGGCCCAGGAACTAGCCGACGAGCAGGCGCGGCCGTCAGCCCCTTGTGTTTCCCCCCGACAGAACACAGATGCGTGGAATCCGCGAAAATCCGAGCGAAATATCCCGACCGGGTTCCGGTGAGTGTTCGGCCTCCCCCACCTCCTCACCTCGCTGTCACCCCTGCCGTCTGGGGCCCATTATAGGGCCCTAGGCCATTCAACAGTTGACATGTTGAGGTTCTAGACCTAGTTCTACCATCAGATGGGCCAGACTGGGTTAGGGAGGTCTGGGGCCGGGCGTGAGGGGGCTTGGGCTGGTGCTGTTCAGGATTCCTCAGTGCTGAATCCTCCGATCTAGGCCAGCAAGCCGTCTGCAGCCTCTGGGCTCCCTCGCTAATTATATAAGGATTGTTGTACTAGGACAGGGCAATAGGTCACTGCCACTTTTGGGAATGGTGGTGGAGGGCGATGTCACTTTGATCGTGCAAGTACTACTTCAGTTTCAGGACATTCATCTTTAACTTCGAGCCTTCATCTTTAGCTAACCTCTAGCTCCCTTTCCTCACCCTGACCCTGTCATCCTTGGTGACCAAAAAAACCTGAGAAGACAGACCCTTTCTCCCTTGGTTTCCCTTAATTGACAATAAATGTGATCTTATATTTCTTCCATGCTGGAGTAGTTTCTGTAATCCTTATTGTTAAAGGACATCCAGGCCTGTTATTGAAGCTCTTTGTCTGTGAACAATTCTTTTGGGGATGGAGCAGATTTGAAACGTAGTTCACAGAGAAGCAACGAACCAAATGAAGACGTTTGTTCTTGGCTGGCTGGGATTGCCAGTCATTCCCATTAGTCCATCCATTCTTGTCTCCTGGGTTCCTTGAGACTTTAATTCTCCTGTAGTGTGAAGGCGGATCCAGTGAGGCCTGGAGTAACAGGCTATACATGAAACTCACCAGATAGTCTTGGGTCTGCCCAAACTGTTGAAAAGCTTAGTAGTAAGGGCTGTGTGTTTCCCTTACACAGGCTGAGATCAGGGATGAGAAATATAATTGACTACAGAAAAGCACTTACTGTTTTCATGTAACACATTTATATCAGCCCTCAACCTCCAGAGTGTGTGGTTTATTAAGCCAGGGATTTATTTTCTAATGCTATGCCGTTTCCCACCCACCTCCCAGCCTACACTCTTCATCAGTTCCCCTGACAATTCGATGCTAGAGCCTCACTTTAGAAATCCAGTTCTGACTTCTGTTTACTCTCCCAGGTGATTGTGGAAAAAGTCTCTGGCTCTCAGATTGTTGACATTGACAAACGGAAGTACCTGGTTCCATCTGACATCACCGTGGCTCAGTTCATGTGGATCATCAGGAAAAGAATTCAGCTTCCTTCTGAAAAGGCAATCTTCCTCTTTGTGGATAAGACAGTCCCACAGTCCAGGTGAGAGATGGTCACTAGATGGCCCCTCTATACTGACCATCTGCTTAGCTGCTTACAGAACTCAGAACTTTGGAGGTCTAAAAACTCTTAAGGCTCTTGGCTAGAAACCTGGATTTTGTGCTCCCTGACATCCGGAGCGCCAGGAAAATGAGGAAGGGCTGCAGTACGTGGAGTGTACTTTTTGTTAAGAAAGTAGAACAAGGCCTGGAGTTTTTTTTAAAAAAAAATGAGGAAACCCAGCCTCAGGCCCCCAGGAATACTTTAAAACAGTTGCAGACTCAGGCTTATACCTGAGATCTGAAATGAAGTTATCTCAGATGAGCCCTGTCACTCTCCACCAGGATCTTGTGGTCCCTGTTGAGGCTCAGCTTCAGCTAATTACCCTGCCTGCTTGCTCTCCAAACTCAGTCAGCTCTTGCCATGGGGACAGTCTGTAGCTGCCTGATTCTCAAGTCCGTTAAAATGGCTGCTGTCCAGTAAAGGGCGCTAAGGTCTCTACAGACTGACATCTCCCTTTGTACCACCTGCTTTGACCTGCAGAGTAATGGCTCCCATACTCTAGCTGTTTTGCTGCCTGGAAGCAGGCTTTGGGATTATAACTTTGGGGCCTAAATCTAGGCAGAATCATTACAATTCTTCTCTTCTGTGTAGGTGACAAACCAGCTTTTGTCTCCTGTGGAAAAAGGAAAAGTGACTGGCTCAGTCTAAACCACTGGCCAGTCCTTTCCCATTACTGATTGGGTACTTGTAGTCCTGGAACCAGATTCTAGCCCTTCTCTCCCCCCTCAGTGGGAAGTTCCTGGCTGGCTGTTATTTTGATGATCCAAGACTACCTCAAGTTTCTTTTGTTACCCCTAAAAGTAGTATTTCTAAAATGCTGAAGTTTTCAGAAGCCCTGAGAACTAGCCCAGTGTGGCCAAAATAGGCTCTGTGAAAATCCTTAAAGGCTCCAGAAGAGACCTAAGCCAAATTCCAGACCTTATTTCTACTAAAGGTAGAAAGCTGTGACTGTTTTTAGGTCTGATTTTCTCTTTCCCAGTCTCCACCACCTCCACTTCCTGGTGTTTGGCAGAGTGGCAGGACATGGGAAAAACAAGAGACTCTTCCTTAAGGCCAGTGTCCTGACTGGGGAGATAGGCCAGGGCTTGCCCACTGGGTGCCATTGGTCTACGAAAGCTGTGGCGTTGGGCTTTTCCGGTCTTCCTTCTCCACAGGCCTCTGGGCAATGTGTTACTGGGTGCACTAGTCACCAGGGGAGGAAGCCCTGGGCATTTATGGTCACGCTCAACTTCCCTTAGGGTTGTGGAGAGGTAAATCCTCTTTTGTACACCTGCAACTTCAGCAGGGCATTGGCCACCCTGTTTCTTCCTTCCTGAAGGTGGCTTCTTGGAGGAGGAGGTAGGTATGGTATTGAGTTTGTTTTCCTCAACTCTGATCCTCCCGTACTTCTTGAAGGATGTTGAATGAAGTTAAGCAGGCTTCTGGAGACAGTAAGGTTACTCCGATGGTTAATCTAGCAATTAAAATGACTGCAGGTCTCACCAACTACCTCCTCCCCCATTATCCCCAAGATATAAATAGAATTGGAAGTGAAAAATGATTCTCTCTCCATGCAGCAGAGGCTGCTTCATGACTACTTTCTATCAAGCCCCATTTGCCTTTTCAGCCTGGCGAGAACCTGCCTTAAAGTGGACTATTCCAGTGACCCAAGTCCAGATTTTAGGAAAGTAACCAGGAATCCATGTCCTGATCCTGCTTCCCCACTGCAGTGTTTACAGAGGCCATAAAGAGCTGGTGCTTTCTGAGTCTTCCCTCAGTCACTATCCAAAACCCCTCTGCCCAGGTCCTCAGTATGTTTAGCCCTAGTTAATGACTTCCCACTCAACACTTCATGCAGCAGTTCCTTGTTCATTTTGTTGTTTTATTAAAAACAAATTTGTTTATAAACAAAGGAGGCATGTGATATCATTGGCCTTTATGCAAATGCTAATCACCTGATAGCACAAACAAAAGTGCCTTAGGGTCCCCATAAGCTGGTGTGTGACTCAGCCTTACTCTCTCCTCTCCATGGTGGGTTAGCAGTCTACTCCTCAGCTCTTTCCAGGCTCCTTAGGGAAACCTGGGGCTTCCGTTAACCTTCAGCTAATGCTTGCAGCCTTCTCAGAGTGGCTGGAGAAATCAAGAGTTGAGAATGCATGAATCCAGCCTACAGGAGCCCTCCCCCATCCCAATATTGATTCTAGAAATAGAGACATAGGCCCTAGTAGTTTTACCTACTTCCTAAATTGTTTCTTTTAAAAAAAAAAAAAAAAGATCTAAACTGCCTTTTCCCATTTAGTGTTGGAAAGTTGAAGTCTCCACTTAGGTGTCTGCATCAGGAATCAGGCCATAAAGGAAAGGGGAACTAGGCCTTGGTGTAGACAGGACTTGAGAAAGAACATCACTGTACAAGTTTCCCAGAGTTGTGGCAGTAGAGGGGCACATCCAGGCCTGGCAGTGGTCCTGCCTTTTGGCCTTTGTTTGGAACACAGACAAGAGTCTTGTTAATCTGCTGTTTAAAATAGAAATAGAGATATATTATTAAATAAAATACCTCTAAGATGTTTTAAGGAACCCTGGTGGTGCAGTGGTTAAAGCCTTAGCTGCTAACAGAAAAGTCGGCAGTTCAAATTCACCAGCTGCGCTGCTGGAGAAAGATGTGGCAGTCTGCTTCCATAAAGATTTACAGCCTTGGAAACCCTATGGGGGCATGTCTGCTCTGTCCTATAGGGTCGTTGTGAGTCAGAATTGACTGATAGGGACAGGTTTGATTTTGGTTTAAGATGTTTTAATTTGACATTGAGAAACCTGTGCTGTTTAAGATTATTGTGTTCAGTTGCTTCTAGATTTAAAGAGGTACTGAGTAAAAGGAAGCTGTGATAGTCCATTCATCTTTTATTAAGCAGCTTAATTGAACACTTTTGATCATTTCTGGGTAAATAAATATATAATTCCTCTTTAAGAACAGGGTCTATTTCAGCAGTGGGCGTGATCCTAAGAAAAGAAAATCTGATAAAAGAAACAACCAGTTGTTAATCTTTATTAGGGTCATATTAACTTTCCCTTTGCCCTAGTGCCTTTCCAGGATCAACAGCAGTGGTTCTTCTCCCCACACCATACTCCACCCATCCCTACCCACTAGAATAGAGATAAATTCAGGTCCAGTGGAAGCACATGGGATGGGCTTCCAAGCACATGGGTGGCCAGGTGTGCTCATCAGTGCAGCCAGTTCAGAGTCAGGCTGGATCCAACACCCTCCATGAAATGACCTTGATCTGAGGCAGAGGGGAGGTTCTACAGGGATGGACATCCCACAGCTGTAGGTCAGCTTCCCCCAAATCATAGGCTATTGAGTAGCATAAAAGTAATGTTTGCCCTCAGCTGCTTGGCCATTCCTGAGTGTGATCTTGCTGAAACTTGCCTTTATTATTGGTTTGTTTCTGCCCTGGAGAAGTGGTTTTCCTGGATCTGTGTGACCCTGAACAGAGAGGCAGGGGGAAAAGATCTTAAGGGGCAATTTAGATTGATTTCACGCAGTACTTCAGGTCCTGCCACACCTTAGATTGGCTTCATGGCTTGAATCTGCCATTGGCTCCTTTTCCCATTTCTCTCCTCCTCAGACTCCGGAGTTGGAAGGTGGCAGCGCCCTTGGTACGCAGCAGCAGCATCCTTGGATAAGTGCTGTTTGGGGAAGAAGCATATAGTACTGGAGGCCACCTTTGGGTGTCTTCTCCATCTGCCTCCCAGCTACTCAGGCAGGAAGCCTTGGAGTTGCAGTGCTGCTTGTGAGTTCACAGGCTATCTAGCAAGCTTGTGCAGCTTAGCCTGTAGTCACATTAGAGCTGTCTCTGTGCTTCAGGCTCCTCAGGCAAGAAGCAGTGACAATGCCATGTGGCTCAGGCCTCTCTAAATTCCTAGAGGGAGGCTCGTCTTCTCAGAGGTTTATGGGACTTGTGAGAAACTGACACACCAGCTTCCCAAGGCTGCTATGGGCTGCCTGCTGTAGGGTCACTTTTTGCCCCCTGGGCTTCCACTTGAGTGTTCTTTTAATGGAACTTTTTTTTTTTTTTTAAACTATATTTATGGCCCAGTGCTTTATGGCTGCAGGCCAGGTTACTCTGACTCTGCATGTGCAAGGCCCAATCCCACAAGCACTAGCTTCAAATCATCTGTACACATGTGCTTTTCTAGTTTAATGACACTCAGTTGTATAGCCTTGAAATCAGGTAGGTGTTCAGTCTTGGGCTGCTGCTGAATGGATTTCTTCAGCTCCCAACATTGAGTGTTATCACCAAGTTCCTTGCCCAAGGGATATCGCGAGTATAAGGACACAGAGCTGCTGCTAACTAAAGATTCCACACAAAGCTAGTGTGACAGTGAAAAGGAGAACAGTGATAGGACTCTTTTAATAAAGTCATTAGGCACAACCATCAAGCTATCAAATTACCAGATCTGAGGGAGCACACTCTAAGGCCTTGCTACTCAATGAGTGATGTGGCACTGGCAGCACTGGCCTTACCCAGAGCTTGTTAGAAAGCAGAATCTTAGGCCCCACCTCAGACCTACTGAATCTAGATCGGCAGTAGAACGAGATGCCAGGGGATTTGTACACACATTTGTATGCATAAGTGCTCTTCTAAGGAAGATCTCTGCAGAAGATACAAGGATTCTGATGTTAAATGTCATTGGAACAGATCTGCAGTATAGCTTGGCAGTGATGAATCTGCCTAGCTTTGTCACCTTGGATCACACACACATTTAACCTGTGTCTCAGTTTCCTTACCTATGAACTATGGAGGTTGACAGTACCTCCTCATAAGACTGTTTCGAGGATAAAAAGAGTTAACATATGGAACACACTTAGAACAGTTTTTGACACATAGTGTTTGCTATTATAATTATGGTTTTTATTAATCTGCCTTTATAGTTATCAAACAAATTGATAAACCCAAGTTTTACCTCAAAGACAATAGAATCTAAAGGCAGAAAGGAATAAAAGCCACATGATTATGGGCCTTTGTTAAAAGTCAGGGCTCAGAGTCTGAGAGCTTGCTTTAGACAGTAGTGGTCCTAGTGGTCATTGTTCACTGTGGGCAGCATACAAAGTCTGGGCCGGGCCACTGGTGTTCATAAAACTCAGAGATTTCTAAGTTAGCAGCTGGGATTTGGAATCATTGCATTAGGGCTTCTAACTTGTTAGGAAATGCACAGAACTCAGTCTGTCAGTTGGCACCAAACCTGACACAGGCACCAAGAGGTGGCTGCCTTTCAGTCGCCCACAGTGTCTGCTACTGCTGTGTCTAAACATAAACCCATTTGTTAACGAGAATGAAGAGATGATACAATAGTCCCATCAAAGTCATCCTGGACACTTAGGCCAAGTGGTGCAGAGAGAGTTGTGGCAATAGCCATAGCTGTTTTCCCATAGCTTCATTTTGAGGAGCCCTAGAGAAAGGCAGGGATTTGCTTGGGGCTTTCTCAGCAGTCAGGGTGAAAGTCTTCTTGGGAGACTCAGCTACATGTTTAAGCCCTTCTGCTAGTTGCTGGCTCTTCAAAAGTACTTTCTAATCATCTTAAAGATGAGCATCTCAAATAAGAACACTTCTCTTCCTCTGGGCAGGTTCTCAACCTGACTGCATGTGGAATCATCACAGGCATTTAAAAACTGATGGGTCCCACCTCCAGAGATGCTGAGTTAATTGGGCTGGGCTGGGGCTGGGGCTGTGGCATGGAGATTTTTCTTAAAGATTGATTCTGATGTGCAGCCAAGGTCTACACCCACTGCTCTGGGTGTTCTCATGGGCAGGGTTTCCTCCTCCTACCCGCTGCCCCAAGTCCTCACATGGTCTGGGGCAGTGCCGTGAACAGAAGTATCACTTGAGCCACATATGTAATTTAAAATTTTCCAGTACAACATTAAAAAAATTCAAACAGGTGAAATAATTTTAGTAATTTATTATAATTTTGAGTACATATTAAAATAGGGTTGCTATGAGTCAGAATCAACTTGACAGCAATGGGTTTTGGTTTTTTTTTAATATCTAAAGTGTTATTTCAGTATGTACTAACTAACCTACTGCCGTCGAGTGGATCCATAGTGTCCCCATAGGGTTTCCAAGGCTGTAAATCTTTACAAAAGCAGACTGCCACATCTTTCTCCAGTGGAGCCGCTGGTGGTTTCAAACCGCCAACCTTTCGGTTAGGCGTTGATCACTTTACCCACTGGGCCACCAAGGCTCCATTTCTGTATATAATCAAAATTATTGAGATAGAAAAAAAAAAATTACTGTGATAGTGTACTTTTTTTTCCTTTCAGATTAAGTCTTTGAAATCCTGTGTTTTACACTTAAAGAACAGCTCAATTCAAACTGGCTACATTGCAAGCGCTCAATAGTTACATGTAGCTAGTGGCTACTATGTTGAACAGCACAGATATAGAACATTTCCTTCTATTGGACAGTGCTGTTCTACAGAGTCCTGGCTTTACAAATGCCAGGGTAAGAGATCCTCATAGGGTACAGTGTTTTACTGTACAAGATGCTAATGCCAGTCCATTTTGTATTCATACTCATCTACCCCCACATTATTACTTAGTCCTCTCATCTACCCACACAGCTTGCAATTGGGACAGAAAGAACAGGAAAGAAAAGAAAAATCTCTGTATAAATGTGGCCTGGGTCCCTGTTTACCTACTCAGTCAGCCAGGAGCAAGGCAGCAGAGTGGGGCTCTCATTGTTTGCTTTACTAGCTGGAGGCCCTGGAACCCTGTCTACCTTACTGACCCCTGGTTGAGTGGGTCTTGCAGTTAAGTATTTTTTGTAACCTGTCTTGACTAGTGACCTCTGATGTCTCAAGTCAGCTCTTAGATGGTGGATCTGACTGCTGGTTCTGGTTGACCCCCACCGCTTATGGTCACACTGCTGCTTAGTCAGCTCAGGCATGCTGCACTTCCTGCTCAGCTTGAATAGTACAGTCACGTGGCCAAAGCTTGCACAGGGTTCCAGGTGTTACTAGTCTTACTCTGGGGCCGGCACAACTCTGTTTCATGGCAGAGGACTAGATTAGGTCTCCTCCACTGCAGTCTGTTTTACATTTAGGGAAAGCAAGCTTTCCTACCCACACATCTCATTTGAGGAATATCTATTTCTGGAGGGTTCTTTGAGAGGTTGGGCAGGGTTTCTTTGCATTCCAGATACAATCTGAGAGTTTTTTTGGATTACATATGAGGAAAATAACTTGTTTTTCTTTGATGATGCCAATGCAGATCTCTGGGGACAGAGGGTTTTGGCAGGGGAGCTTCCACAGAATGAATCCACTTGTACCTGTCATGTCAGGTACACATAAATCTTCAGGCAAACCAACTTGAAGGAGGAAGACAGCCCAATGTATTCTTCCTTACCTGGCTCCTTCACCCACACAGGGATGGGCCTCTCAGGATTTTGCTTTAGGTTTTTCCTTGCCCTTGACATTTAAAGTCTTCATGTGCTAACCAGCCACACCCATACATGGAGCTGACCTCTTTAAAGGATTTACATTTTGTGAAGGTGAGTGAGGTCAGATGGCCTTGTCTCAGGGCCAGGAGGATGGATACTTTGGTTCTAGTCTTATTTACTGACCCCTGGTAACCTAATTTATCTTAATCTTTCCCTGGCTCCATTTCCCTTCCAAACTCCATGTCTGCTGAAAGGAGAAATTATTTTTACTATGTACCACTAAAGGTCATTATAAGTCGTAATCAACTCGATGGCAATGTGTTTACCACCAAGGGTGTGCTAGGGAGTGGCTAGGGAAGCACTGCAGTTAGCCTTCTTACTCTCACCTCATCTTCCTCTTGACATGTGGACTCGGTAACCAATTCCAACTCTCAATGTTGTTTCTTGTTTTTCTCATTCAAGCCTAACTATGGGACAGCTTTATGAGAAGGAAAAAGATGAAGATGGATTCTTGTACGTGGCCTACAGCGGAGAGAACACTTTTGGCTTCTGAGGGCCAGCGCTAGGCTAGGTGCACCGTTCCTGTTTGTGTATCTTGTAAATAGCCAGCCATTTTCAGTTATTACACCAGACCCTCTTGACATAGACCTATTAGTGCATTTGTAACTGGATTTATTTCTTAATATATTGGAAGGTTTTGTTTCCTTAGACTAGTAAATTATCATAGTTTTATTTTGAATTTTTCTTTTTGTGCATTGTCCTCATGGCTATACTATCAAGGGAACTTGTTCCTCTGGGAATCATATTTAATGAAGATATTTCCACACTGAAGTGAGGTAGGTGGGGTATTAAAGTGAAAAGGAGGGAGATGATGCATTTATTCTGGATTATGTTTGAAGTGTTAGAAGTGTTAGATGGCTAAGTATTAAAAGCATCCAAATTAAATCCTTAGCAATCAGAACACTTGCTTCACTAGATTTTCGCCAACTGCCAATCATGTTGGACTGAGCTAATCTGTTCCTCTTTCTGAAACTGTTAAGGTAAATAATTAACAATAAAACTTGCTCTTGTAAAGGCACTGCAGTGTGGCCATGTCCTTCATTCACTTTCGTTTGGATGGGTCAGAGAAGCAGCTTCTGCATCTGCCGGGGCATGAAGAGGGCTTGTGGGAGCCATGGCAGCATAGCTGGGCCGGGAAGTAGTGGTATCAGCCATGTGTCATAAGGAGGGATTGCTTGGGCCCATATGTAAGCCACACCAGTTCCTGAGGGGACAGATGGAAGTAAAGGAGTGATATGAGGCCACAGACTTCTCCACTGAGAAAAATCACCATTGTTCAATAAGGACTCTTATAATATACCTACATTCCTTAAAAAAAAAAAATTTAAATCTTTTGAATAGTAATATATCCACATGGTTTAAATATCAAGACTATATAAAAAGATATACATTGAGAAGTCTTGCCCTCACCACTGTTTTCTGACCACCCCTGCCTCTTACAGGGAACTGCTTTTATTGTTCCTTGTTAGTATTTATTTTTGTAAGTATAATTAAATATGGATATATATCCTTGTTTTCTTCCCTTTTTTACACAATGAAAACATTATATACACTTATGTACATTTTTTTTTTCATTTAAAATTAGTATATCCTGGTGATCTTTCCCTATATCAGTTCATGGCCTTTTCATTCATTTTTACAACCAAATAGTATTCTACTGTGTGGATATACCATAGTTATTTAACTAGTCTTCTATTAATCGGCACTTGGGTTTTTCAAAATCTTTAACTACTACCTACAGTATTGTAATGAATAACCATATACATACATCCTTTTACATGTTCCTGTGTTAAGGTGCTGCTTTCTAATTCCTTCTTCCTAAAAATCAAGATTAAATTTTTTTCCAGGCCCATGAATTTCATAATTTCTTAGAAATTAGCATAGAGATACAGGCTTCACAGGAGACAAAATGTATTTGAGAGGAAATGCTTACTTTCCTAACTCTTCCTCTGATGGAGGCTAGGGCCCTACATAGATTATCAGAATAAATAAACCAGGTATTACCAAGCAATTGAAGAACATGTAGTTTAAAATGAATGTAAAAACTTTCTATTGGGGAAGAAACAAAGATCTTTATCTTTACCGAAGTACAGGTATACATTGCTTATCGTCCTTTTGGGCAACATCCTACCACATATACGTCTGTGGGCCAGGGTACCCAGGTGTCTGTGTGCCAGGATGCCAGACCCTTGTCTTGAGGTCGGAGCCCCACTTCCACCCGGCTGCTGTGCATGGCCCAGAAGCCACCAAGTCTGTGGGATGGAGGCCAGACCCAAACTCCTAACCCTGGTCCTCCTGGGCTCCCCCGACTTGGCAAGTCTAGTGCCTGCATTTTGCCTGGTGTGATCCTATAGGGCGCTGATGGCTTAGCAGAGAATCCCAGACAGAGCTGGAGAAAATCGTAGAACAAAATTCTAACTCACAAAAAAAGACCAGATTTACTGGCCTGGCAGAGACTGGAGAAACCCTGAGAGTATGGCCCCCAGACACCCTTTTAGCTCAGGAATGAAGTCACTCCTGAGGTTCACCCTTTAGCCAAAGATCAGATAGGCCCACAAAACAAAATGAGACTAAAGGGGCACACCAGCCCAGGGGCAAGGACTAGACGGCAGGAGAGGACATGAAAGCTGGTAACGGAACCTAAGGTCGAGAAGGGAGAGTGTTGACATGTCGTGGGGTTGTTAACCAATGTCATACAACAATATGTGTACTGTTTAATGAAAAGCTGCTTGTTCTGTAAACCTTCATCTAAAGTACAATTAAAAAAAAAAAAATGTCTTCATCTCTTGGTTTTGTTTTCCTCTGTGTTGACCTCATTCTCAGGCAGGTTCCTTCCATATGATGGCAAAGATGGCCCCATCAGCTTAGCAACTGTGCTGGAAGAGCATCTCTTCTGAGAGCACTGGCGAAAGTCCCTGGGAGGACTCTGGTTGGTCTTGCTTGGTTTGCCAGTCAGCTCCGCTTGGGGCGGGGGCTGGTGGGAAGGAATGATGAACTTTTTCCCTCACCAGATGAACAGAAAAGGACTATAAAGAAATGGAGGAGGGTGATTTTCCAAAGGCATTTTGGATCTATTTCTATTAACAATCACCCACAAATACAAATGAGCAGAAAGAGATAAGAAGAAAATAAAAATACAAGTGTCACCAAAGGCAATTATGTTTTTCCTTTTTTGACATAATTTATAGTTAGCATTTATTGAGCACCCACTAGGTACCACATGATTTATATACATTATCATAGTTATTCTTCAAAAAATCCCATAAACTAGGTTGTGTTCTTCTCGCAGCCACACTGCTACCAAGCGGCAGAACTGAAAGAGAAACAATAGCTGACAGTGTCCAGTCATTTCATGATGTTTATTTTTCTAGTTACAGTGTGCCTCACTCTATGCTGGACAATAAGGTATAAATATGAATAAGTCACTGCGCTGTCCTCCAGGAGTTTACTGGCTGGTAGCAAATCAACATGTAAGCAATTACAAAGCAATGTTGGTAAGTTCTATAGTAGAAGGTATTACTGGAACAGAAGAGGGAGTAGCTATTACCTATAAAACAAACTACTGAAGAAAGCAGTCTTATTTGGGATATCATTAAAAGTGGATTTGTTGATCTTGCCTTTAAAATGTATCTTCTGAGTGAAGATTTTAGAAGTTCAAAAAATATACACTGTAGATATATGTGTGTGTGTGTCTGTATATATATAGCATCTAGTCTCCCCCTCACCCTAGTCCTCAAAAGACAGCAGACTTTCAAGATTTTACAGATTAATTTCATCAAACAATGTAAGGAAATGTTATGAATTATTGAATTGTGTCCCCCCAAAATATGTGTTAGAATCCTAACGCCTATACCTGTGGATATAATCCTGTTTGAAAATAGGGTTCTTTGCTATGTTAATGAGGCCATAGTAGTGTAGGGTATGTCCTAAACCTAATCACTTCTGAGTTATAAAAAACACAGAATCCTAAACACAAATAGGGGTGGGATGGGGGTGAGGCCACGTGAAGATCAAGTAAATGAGGAACGCTGGGTTTACAGAAGATGAACAAGACATGGATCTCCCCAGAGAACTAACAGCCTTCCTCTAGAGCCAGTACCTTGAATCTAGACTTTTAGCCTTCTGAACTGTGAGAAAATAAATTTCTATTCTTTAAAGCCATCCACTTGTGATATTTCTGATACAGCAGCACTGGGAAACTAATACAGGGACCATTTCTTAAGCTGTTTCAGAGGTTAGAAAAAGGGAATAATCACTAATTCATTTAGAGACTTATGAAATCTCTATGTCAAAACTTTGCAAAGATAATACACAGCACTGTATATGCTCTCATCTCTGGCCTTTGCATGTGATGTTTCTCTACCTCAAATACCCCTCCCTCAAAACTGTCCCCATTTGCACCACTATTTCCCTTTGTTAACTCCTAATCCTTCCCCTTCACCACTCCACTCACGTATACCTGGTCCAATATTATCTTCCCTGTGCCCCTCTCCCTGGTTGGACATTAGACCTCTATCATAGCCATCCTCACACTGTCATGTCCCACTATGCAATCACTTGCCCATCTTCCATATCAGTCAGTGAGCAACATGACGCTACCTTATCCCTCAGGTGCACTGCATAATGCCTGGCACACCAGGAGGACATGACTCACCTGCCCAGAATGGATTGCCTACTTAACAAGTGCTAATTAATTTTACAGCAGTGATTGAAACGTGGCCACACAAAGAGCAACAGGCAGGCTTGTGCACGAGGTGGCCCGAGGATCTCCTTCAAGGAGAATTTGGAAGGAGGCAATATAAACGTTCTTGTTCTCAAAAGCCTCACTCTTCAATGGATTGAATAGCAGAAAGCTTAAAAAGGCCTAATTTGTTTCCCTCTTTATCTTTAATTCCTTAGGTAGAAATAACAATCGTGGTTGACATTAAAGAGGAAAGCCAAAAGAGGATCTGTGCATAGCTCTGAGATCAACAGCTTTGCTTCCTTGCCTCCTTAGCCCCTGCAGATAGGCTGTTGCTTCCAGATGTGGGATGAAGCGGTGTATGCAAGCAAATGTGCAAATGCTTGGTTTGGTTCACAGCAAGAAGCCCCACAGACATTCGACCAATAACCTTCTCCTGAGGACAATCCTATGTTTATTCCCAAACCTATGGGAATCTGGACTACTAAACTGAAAACAGTCACTTAAGAGCTGGAGTAGCAAACTGAGGTTGGTGTTTCCTATGTGCCAGCCACTGTACATGTATAGGCATCCCTCCTCATACCTATGTTGTATACTTCATCCCCATGTCCCCATTGCCAACTGAGGGCAATGATACTCTAGGAATGTAGTTACTTACCCAAGGTCACATCCTGGAGCTAGAATTCAAACTCAGGTGTAATATGTTTTTCAGAAAATCCATCCTTGTTCTGCTAAACCACAGGTTAAAAATCAAAGGCCTGTAGTCTGTATTTGGCTCACAGACAGGTATGTAAAAATCTAATTTTCCTGCTTCTCCTGAAACAATCCTAAGATTTGTCAATACTCAGTTGGAACAGAATAATGACTCCCCTTTGGACAAGGAACACACTTTCCCAGTTTACCATACCTTCTTTTTTTAAGTTTCCTACTCCTGAAAATATTTGAGTGTGCGACTCTTGCACCATAGTTAACATGCCATCCTTTATTTTAGAACAAAATTTCTCCGAAGTATATATGAGCAAAATACTAATTCATGTTGGTCCTCATCTTTTCCTGACAGGCAAAACTGGCCTGATTTAGCTCAGGTGAGTAAGCACAGGCACCTCGCATAGAGGCAGGAAGTCCTGTCCTTTGGAGCCAGTTTAGACTACACTGCCACACCATCACCCTGAGGCCTCATTTTCTCCCACTGCCAGCTGGTTTCTCAGCCCAGCAGTTACTGCCGTGCTAGGATAGAAAGGCATTCACAGTGGCACTGGAAGTTGAGGAACAAAAGTACAGCATGAGAATACCAGCTGAAAAGGCATTCATTGGAGGTCAAAATAGTACACAACAGGCATCGATGAAAAAGGAAGCTGATGAAACACTGGGGAAGGGGAAATATACAAAATATACAAATATTTTTGGAGGGGACAGGGTCCTGAAACTTACATCAAGAAGAGCTCTTTCCTGTCTCTCAATTAACAAACTCTAAAATTCACAGAAAATGGTCAAATGAGACTGAATGTGCACCTATTTTTGGGCAAAGCCTGGGTTGCCCACAGTATAATCTCCCAGAGATTTTTTGAGATGCTGTACATAAAGGCCTTGTTGTTGAGCTGAAGAAAGATGCTGGGCCCTGTTGTCAGGTTGGTTTCACCACCAAGGGGCCCACCGCACCTCTCCCCATGGAGACACTGCTGGGTTTCAATGCTCTTTTTATTCTCTTGGCTGCCTGAGCAAATGGCCATCACTGTTTCCATTGTGAGCTCTTCCCCTTCTGGAGCCAAGCCCAAGTTCAGGGAATATGTGCTGGAGACCAACACTTGGCAGCCTGGGCTCCTACTTGGAGTGACTTTCTGCCTTTGCTTTTCCTCCCACTAAGGCTCCTTCCTGAACTTGGAGATTGAAAAGCAGTGCCCAATGGGCTTCATTCTCAAAGCTCAAAGGTTCCTACTGCTGGCTCATCAGGATGAGGACAAAAATCCCATAACAAATTTCAGAGTCCAGGTTTACTAACAGATTAGGAAAAAAACTATCCCCATTCCTCCTTTGTCACCACTATGATTGAAGCCATATATCCCTCGCAGCATCAATGGGCTCAGTTTCCTGGAGAAAATTTCTCTTTGCATCATCTACCCAATCATTAAACCATTTTTAACTGAGAAAACGTATCTTTTAGATGAAAAAAATTGAGCATCCTCATTGCTGGGACCTCATTCTGTAGAAGAGGTGAGAGGTTATAAGTTAGAGATTAAATGCTTTCCCCATATCCATATAGAAGTAAGTGGCAGAACTGGTATAAGAACACAATTACTTGAATATCCAGACCAAGGTCTACTCTATACCAAGTAATTAATAAGGGTATACTCTTTTAAGTTATAATTACATAAAATGTACACATCTTGAATGTACAATTTGATAAGTTTTGACAAATATTTACACCCATGGAATCAACACTCCAATCAAGGCACAGAATGTTCGCATCACTAAAAAGCTCCCCCTGCCTGTTTTTAGTCAACCCTCACCCCTACACACATCAGGCGATAACCACTGGTGTGATTTCCATCCCCTGTCATTACTTTTGGGGCTCTAGTTTAAGAAATAAAGATTGAATTCAAACCACTTTGCCTGCAGTCCTGAAGTTTCTCTTTCCAGAATTTTCCTCCAACGTTTGGACTGTAGATACTACTTAACATTTGTTTGGACTCATCTGGGCAGCCAATTATAGGAAGTCAGTCTCAGTACCAGCAAAGACACATTTAGGTTTAAAGGGATTCACATTTATAGGATGTGAAGGCCAACTCTGACTCATCATTATGGGATATAAAAGAGCTCTTCTTTTTTGAAAATGTAGGTGCTTAATTCAAAATGTCTGTTGCCTCAGCTCTTTCTGTATCCAACCGTTCCTTCCAGATAAAACTGTCTTTGTTCAATGGAAAAACTTTGTTGAGCCCTTTAAAGTGAGCACATATACACTTTATTTCTAGGTGGAGAGTGTTTTCCTAGTTTCAATTACCTTTCTTCGGCAGTGGGACCACATCTGAACAGTTCACCTGACCTTCCCAGATAAATTCCCAGATACCATCATAGGAGGGCAGCGGTGGTTGAAAAGATAATGTTGTCCTAAGCCATTTAACTAGCCAGGAAGAGAACTAAAATTTAGAAACTGGAAAACTTTGGTGAAGGCTTGCTCAGAACATTGTTTTAAAGCCAGAAACTGTTGCCAAGGTCCACATGGAGGCGACTTTCCACCAGCCACAGACACTACCAAATCAGATGGGCCTGAGTTTCTTCCAACTAGGGTGAACACTGGCAGCCAGGGTGGGTCCTTTTTTCCTCAGCAGCTTCATTTCCCCAGACAGTGAGCTAATGCTTGGCACTGATGAACTCTATAAAATAAGGAATTTAACCCCATGCTTTGAAGCAAAAATGACTACATGAAATGAATACACAAAATTATGTCAACCAAGCCACATTTTAAAAAATTTTTAAAGTAAAAGAATAAAAATGATGCACACATACAGTCCTAACATTAGAACCCACTTCTGAACACAGAATAAAGAAGAAACAATGATGTAAGTGTAAACTTCCTGGTTAGAACCAACTCCTGAAAGACATTTTGTTAGTTAAAAAGATAATTCTGTGGAATTATAACCAAGCTGCCTAAAGCACCATATGAGATTCCCTCTTCCCTACACAATGTTACTTCTGAGTATTTTCTGGTGTTTCTACAACTTAAAATAGAAAAACCCTTTTTCCTTATTTTTTTTAATGTTTAAAATTTAACTTTTTAGGAAGTCATTGCATACAGGGCACTGAGCTTCTGGTAAAGGTGATGGAGAAATTTGGAAACAGATAGTGGTGATGATTGGTAATTAAATGTCACTGTATTATATGTGTAAGAAATACTGAAATGGCAAAAAAGAGTTAGTTTTTAAAATAGGTATTATACTAACACGGCCTAAAATACAAATATATATATATACATATATTAAAGGTATTCAAAGAAAAGTCTTCCTGCTACTCTTAAGCACTCAAACAAAAAAATCCAAACCCGTTGCTGTCAAGTCATTTCCAACTCATAGTGATCCTATACTACAGAGAAGAACTGCCCCATAGGGTTTCCAAGGAGCAGCAGGTGGATTCCAACTGCAGACTTTTTGGTTAGCAGCTATACCTCTTATCCACTGTGCCACCAGGGCTCCTCTCAAGCACCCAGCTACTCCCTTTACCTTCCCACAAGCCCCGGTATTATTGGTTTCTTGTGTATCTATTCAGAGATATTTTAGCATATATAAACACATATGTAGATATAACTTTCATCCTTCTTTGTTATACATATGACATATATGCTGCTCTGTACTTGTTTTTTGCACTCAATGTATTTAGAAACAGAAAAATAAAACTGTATCTTCATCTACCCTTTGATTCAGCAATTCCACCTCTGAGAATCCATCCAAAAGATACACTGGCAAAAATACAACATATTGTATGTAGGTTATTCACAGAGCATTTCAAAAGAAGAAATAAAATGATACACCACGAACTAATAAAAATGGTTACTACTCCAGGAGTAAGGAAAGAACAGGGGGGATGGGACAAGGATGGAAGCTAGACTTCTGTGAATGTACATTTTTTAAAAAATTGTTTTAACTTTGTAATCATAAATATTTTATATATATATATATATATATATATTTTAAAAAGCATTCCTAAAAATTGAAAGCAAAATAAAACAAAATGAACTTGACGAGGTACTGAGCCAGAGGAATAACCAGAGAATAACTATTTCAAACGACTTCAAGAAAACACACACAATCCTTAGAGCAATGTTTCTTGACCTTGGCACGACTGACAGTTTGGGCCAGTTAATTCTTTGTTGTGGAGGGATGTCCTGTGCACTGCAGGACACTTAGCAGCCTCCCTGGCCTCTACCCACCCAAAGGGTCTCCAGACATTGCCAAATGTCTCCAAGCTGCAAGGGGGAGGGATCATCCTTGTAGAGAATAAGGGATACATGATAATGACAAAAACAAACTGAAAAAAGAAAAAACTTAAACTAATTTCAGTTAATCAATTGTTGGTTGCAGCATTGGTATTATCATTCTGAGCGTATATTGTGGAATGAAGCAAATGAGTAATTAAATAGATGTCATTGAGAACTGGGATTGTTGGCATGGCATAAGGGAGATACAGATTTAAGATCGATGAGGATGCTGTGATGCTGAATCTAAATTGGAATAGTGTCAGTGCCAGTATGAACCAAGAATGTATTTTAAAAAAATGTCCTAGGTCTGTTGACTGAAAAGGCCTAGGAACCATAACCAACCCAGCAGCAGTGAGCACCCCAAATGCCCAGACTGTGGTCTCTAAATACAACTTCCCACTAAAGGAAACCAGTAATTGACAAAATGTCTGTATTCAAAATTGGGGCACAGAATGTACAAGATGAACCTTGGGCATCTCATTGTGCCTGAAAGCAAGGAGGCATTAAAAAAACAAAACAAAACAAAGCACGGGAGCCAATTCAAAGGGGCTTTCCTTTACCTGAAGATAGGATAAATTGAGCACCAAAAAGGCAAAAATAAATAAAAGCCTTGAGTTCAAAATTATAGTATCATATAAAAACAAAAAAACAAACACAAACAAGAAACAAACTCCCCACCACCAACAGCTTGTTAGTCACTTTGGAGACTGCTTGAGCACCAATTCATTATTTTGAAAATTTATATGTAAGGCAAATAAGCATTTATTCCTTCTCTGTGTGAAGTATATTTCAAGGTAACCAAATAGTTGATGGGGAAAATTCTTCTTAAAGAATAATTCTAGAGGTGGGGCCAAGACAACAGAGTAGTTAGATGCTTCCAGTGGTCTCTCTTACAACAAAGACCCAAAAAAACAAGTGAAGCGATTATATAACAATCTAGGAGCCCGAACATCAAAGACAAAGTTGAGAAGTTGAACCGAGTGGCAGGGGTAGGGAGAGAGAGTTTAGAAGTAGCGAGGATTTGCCAGACTTGACCCGGCTGGCACCCTGAAGACTGGATCGACCAGTGTGCACTGACTGAGGCAAGCAGTAGCACTTGGGACATGTTTTCCATACCGAGAGAAAACGAGCAGTGGAGACCTTGCTCAAGCCTCCGGAATCAGAGAGAAGCAGTGCTGAATCTGTGAAAGTTAAGTGCAAGCATCTAACCTACAGTTCAGGGTCAAAAAAAACTCTTCCCCACTCTGGGAAGTACCTCTCTCCCATTTACCTGCCCCCTCCCTGCTCTGTTCCGGTCCTGGTCTGACTTCAGTGATCCCCATGCCCCCTAGGCTGGAAGTGGGACCCGTTGTGTGCCCCGAGCCATTCTCCCAGCTTTGGAGAAGGAACAAATTAACAAATGGAAAAAATAATCAGCCAGCTCCCCTAAGCTGGGAACTCAGGGCAGGAACAGCCCCTTTCCCTAGGTACAGCCATAAGGGGTCCTCGGACTTTGAATGCCTTTCACCCCTGCCTAGACCTATGTGGGCCCATTTCAATAGCATAGGCCCTCGTTAGCACAGTACAACAGGGTATATACCTGAAGCCTATTTTCAACTGCAGCAACTAAGGGGGTGTGGCAGATTCATGACATGTGACACCACTCTGCCTATTAAGCAGGGTCCTCACCTACCCACATCAGGGGCCTGAGGACCGGTGGCTCCACCCACTCCACCTAGCCACCCATGACAGGAGTCTGAAAATAAGTGGTGCCTCCCAGTCCTTACAGCCAACAGCACTGGGTACTCAAAGTCTAGCTGCAAACTCCACCAATCTATGCACTCTGGGGAACAGGGTAGCATCTTCCGTCTACGAACTCAGGGACAGATGTCGGCCCCCTGTCTTGCTCAGCGTGTAACCCCCTACTGCAGCCAGATACCTGTGCCTACTCCAATCACCCCTACATAGCCCTGCCAGCCTAGGACTGTAGGTGAGAGCCTGCACCACACACTCGGTGATTGACGACCTGGATACCTGAGCTGAATCCACAGACAAGAAGAGTAAACAGACTTCTGGGCTCACATACACAGTAACAGCCTGAACCACCTGATGACAGGACATGAGAGCTTCAAAGACGCCATAATCAAACTAGCTCACATGAGCAGCCTATTTGGGCATATCAAAAGAAAACAAAACAAGAAGCTAGGACACAGTAAGCAAACATAAAATAAATAAATATAGTAACTTATTGATGGCTCAGAGACAACACTCAATATCAAATCACATGAACAGGCAGACGATGATGGCTTCAGCAAGTAAACAAAACAAAGAACAAAGACACCTCCCAGAGGAAGAGAAGGTCTTGGACTTGGAGTTACTGGAGGTAGAATTCAAAAGGTAAATATACAGTGCTCCTCAAGAGAACAAGAAGGAGATCATGCAAAATGCAGACCAAGCCAAGGAACACATAGACAAAGCAACAGAGGAACTTAAGAAGGTTATACAGAGGCACGATGACAAATTTAACAGGCTGCAACTATCCATAGAGAGGGGTGCGGAGCCAAGATGGCAGAGTAGTCAAATGCTTCCTGTGGTCCCTCTTATAACAAAGACCTGAAAAAACAAGTGGATCGATTATATATTACAATCTAGGAGGCCTGTAAAGTTGAGGAATTGGACTGAGTGGCAGAGGGAGGGAGAGACAGTTTAGAAGCAGTGAGGAGTTGCCAGACCTGACCCAGTGGGAACTGGCACCCGGCAGGGCAGATCGGGTGGCATGTGAAATGAGGCAAGTGGTGGCGCTTGGGACACATTTTCCACATCGGAAGAGACCGAGCCGCTGAGAGTCTACTCAAGCCTTCAGAAACAGTGAAAAGCAGTGCCCACTCAGCAAAAGATAAGTACATGCCTCTAACCTACCACACGGATGAAAAAACACCCCCTTTGGGAAAAACCTCTCTCCCATTTACCTGCCCCATCTTTGCTCTGCACCGGGTCCCGCACAGGCTTCAGCAATTGTCTTATCCCCTGGCTGGAAGTAGGACCTGTCACATGCCCTGAGGCACTCTCCTGGACTTGGAGAGGGAACAAATTAACAAACAGGAAAAAATAATCAGCCAGGTCCCCTAAGCCAGGAACTCAGGGTAGGCACAGCTCCTTTGCCTAGGCACAGGCAGACATAAGGGGTCCAAAGACTTTGAATGCCTTTCACCCCTGCCTAGACCTATGTGGGCCCATTTCAGAAGCATAGGCCCTCATTAGCACAGTACAACAGGGTATATACCAGCAGCCTAAGTTCAGCTGTATCAGCTATATGATAAGAGTGGCAGGTTCGTGACATTTGACACCACTCTGCCCATTATGTTGGGTCCTCACCTACCCACATCAGAGGCCTGAGGATTGGTGGCTCCACCCACTCCACCTAGCAACCCGTGACAGAGGTCTGAGAATAAGTGGTCCCTCCCAGTCCTTACAACCAACAGCATTGGGTGCCCACAGTCTGGCTGCAAAACCCACTTATCTACGCACTCTAGGGAACAGGGACATGCTTTCCTTCTAGACACTAAGGGGCAGCCATTGGCCCCCTGCATTGCTCAGCGTGTGACCCCCTACTGCCTACACCAATCACTTCTGCTCCTCTAGGACTGGACGTGAGAGCCTGCACCACACACTTGGGTGACTGACTACCTGGACACCTAAAGTGAATACATACAAGAAAAGTAAAAGGACTCTGGAACTCATGTACCTACCAATTGATCTAACCACCTGGTGATAGGATGTCAGAGCTTCAAAGGCACCAATAATCAAACTAGCTCACACAACCGGCCTATGTGGGCATATCAAAACAAAACTAGAAGGTAGAACACAGTAAGAAAACATAAAATAAATAAATATAATAACTTACTGATGGCTCAGAGACAATAGTCAATATCAAATCACATAAACAAGAAGATCATGATGGCTTCAGTAAGCTCCCAAAACAAAGACTCAGGAAATCATCTGGAGTAAGAGAAATTCTTGGAATTACTGGAGGCAGAATACAAAAGATTAAGATACAGAACTCTTCAAGCGATCAAGAAGGAGATCATTGAAAAGGCAGACCAAGCTAAGGAACACACAGACAAAGCAAGAGAGGAACTTAAGAAGGTTAGAAAAGAGCATAATGACAAATTTAACAGGCTGCAAGAATCCACAGAAAGACAGTAAACAGAAATTCAGAAGATTAACAATAAAATTTCAAAATTAAACAACTCAGTAGAAAGTCATACGAGCAGAATTGAGGCAATGGAAGTCAGAATTAGTGAGAATGAAGATAAAGCACTTGACACCAACTTATTTGAGGAAAAATCAGAAAAAATAACTTAAAAAAATGAAGAGACCCCAAGAATTATGTGAGATTCTATCAAGAGGAACAACATATGAGTGATTGGAGTACCCAGAAAGGGGGGGATAACAGAAAATACAGATAGAACTGTTGAACATTTGTTGGCAGAAAACTACCCTGATATCGTGAAAGATGAGAAAATATCTATCCTAGATGCACACTGAACCCCACATAGGCAGATCTCAAAAGAAAGTCACCAAGACATATTATAATGAAACTTGCCAAAACCAAAGATAAAAAGAGAATTTTAACAGCAACTAGGAATAAAGAAAAAGTCATCTACAAAGGAGAGTCAATAAGATTAAGCTCAGACTGATCAGCAGAAACCATGCTGGCAAGAAGGCAATAGGATAACATATATAATAAAGCCTTGAAGGAAAAAAATTGCCAGCCAAGAATTATATATCCAGCAAAACTGTCTCTCAAATATGATGGTGAAATTAGGGTATTTCCAGATAAACAGAAGTTTAGGGAATTTGCAAAAACCAAACCAAAATTAAAAGAAATTCTAAAGGGAGTTGTCTTAGTCATCTAGTGCTGCTTTAACAGAGATAACACAAGTGGATGGCTTTTAACAAGAGAAATTTATTCTTTCATAGTCCGGTAGGGTCCAAGTCCAAATTCAGGACATCAGCTCCAGGAGAAGGCTTTGTCTCTCTGTCAGCTCTGGAGGAAAGTCCTTGTGATGCATCAGTCTTCCCTTGGTCGGGGAGCATCTCACTGCAGGAACCTCAGGTCCAAAGGACGTGCTCTACTCCCAACACTGCTTTCTTGGTGGTGTGAGGTTCCCATGTGTCTCTGCTCGCTTCTCTCTTTTATATCTCAAAAGAGATTGCATTAACAGACTATCTACTCTTGTAAACCTCATCAGTATAACCTCATCACAGTAACAGAATTTACAACACATGAGGGGATCACATATAATCTCATCACAGTGATAGAGTTTACAACACATAAGGAAATCACATCAGATAACACAATCATACAATACTGGGAATCATGACCTAGCCAAGTTGCTACACACATTTTTTGGGGGACACAATTCAATCCATGACAGGAGTCCTCCAGTTAGAAAATCAGTAACATCAGATAACAACTCAAGACTCGAACAAAGGACAGAGCAACCAGATATCAACCCAGATAGCGAAGTCACAAAAATAAATCAAAGCTAAAACGCTAAAAATAGGATAACAGAGACATCAATATGTAAAAGATGAACACATTAGAACAAAAAAGAGGGACGAAAAAATGTAGTCATAGATCTTTCTTATGAAGAGGAAGTCAAGGTGATATAAAGAAACAAAAAAGTGGTTTAAACTTAGAAAAACATGGGTAAATATTAAGGAAACTAACGATCCTATACGTCAAAATAAAAAACAATAAAATTATATAGACTCAGCAAATACAAAATCAACAACAATGAAAAAGATGAAAAGAAAACACATAAAGAAAAATGACTCAGCAAAGAAAATTAAGTGGAACAAAGAAACTGTCAACAACACAAAAAGACATCAAAATGACAGCACTAAACTCATACCTATCAATAATTACGCTAAATGTAAATGGACTAAATGCACCAATAAAGAGACAGAGAGTGGCAGATTCGATAAAAAAACATGATCCATCTATATGCTGCCTACAAGAGACACACCTCAGACTTAAAGACACAAACAAACTAAAACTTGAAGGAAAAAAAATCAAGCAAATAACACTCAAAAAAAGAGCAGGAGTGGCAATATTAATCTCTGATAAAATAGACTTTAAAGTAAAATCCACCACAAAGGATAAGGAAGGATACTATATAATGGTTAAAAGGTCAATACAGCAGGAGAACATAACCATAAAAAATATTTACACTCAACGACAGGGCTCCAAAATACATAAAACAAACTCTAACAGCATTGAAAAGAAAAAGAGACAGCTTCACAATAGTAGTAGGAGACTTCAACACGCAAGTTTCGGTGAAGGACAGAACATCCAGAAAGAAGTTCAATACAAAATACACAGAAAATCTAAACACCACAATCAACCAACTTGATCTCATAGACATATACAGAACACTCCACCCAACAGCAGCCAAGTATACTTTCTTTTCCAACGCACATGGAGCACTCTCCAGAACAGACCACATACGAGGCCATAAAGCAAGTCTTAAAGAAACCAAACCACTAAAATATTACAAAGCATCTTTTCTGACCATAAAGCCATAAAAATGGAAATCAGTTAACAGAAAGAGCAAGGAAAAAAAAATCAAACACATGGAAACGGAACAACACCTTGTTCAAAAACTACTGGGTTATAGAGGAAATTAAGGATGGAATACAAAATTCATAGAATCAGACAAGAATGAAAACATATCCTATGAGAATCTTTGGCACACAGCAAAAGTTGTGCTCAGAGGTCAATTTATAGCAATAAATGCACACATCCAAAAAGAAGAAGGGCCAAAATCAAAACATTAGCCCTACAACTCGAACAAGTAGAAAGAGAACAGCAAAAGAAGCCCTTGGGCACCAGAAGAAAGGAAATAATAATTAGAGCAGAATTAAATGAAATAGAGAATAGAAAAACAATTGAAAGAGTTAACAAGACCAGAAGCTGGTTCTTTGATAAGATCAACAAAATCAATAAACTATTGGCCGAACTGACAAAAGAAAAACAGGAGTGGAAGCAAATAACCCGAATAAGAAATGAAACGGGCGATATCACAACAGACACAACTGAAATTAAAAGAATAACAGAATAATATAAAAAATTGTACTGTAATAAATTTGAAAACGTAGAAGAAATGGACAAATTTCATGAAACACACTACCTACCTAAACTAACACAAACAGAGACAGAGCAACTAAATAAACCTATAACAAAAGAAGAGATTGAAAAGGTAATTTAAAAACTCCTAACAAAAAAAAGCCCCAGCCCTGACGTTTTCACTGGAGAATTCTATCAAACTGTCAGAGAAGAGTTAACACGACTACTACTAAAGGTATTTCAGAGCATAGAAAAGGATGGAATACTCCCAAACTCAGTCTATGATGCCAGCATAACCCTGATACCAAAACAGGTAAAGATACCACAAAAAAAGAAAATTATACACCAATATCCCTCACGAACACAGAGGCAAAAGTCCTCTACAAAATTCTAGCCAATAGAATTCAACAACATATCAAAAAAATAATTCACCATGACCAGTAGGATTCATACCAGGTATGGAGGGATGGTTCAACATTAGAAAAAGACAATCAATGTAATTCATCACATAAATAAAACAAAAGACAACAACCACATGATCTTATCAATTGATGCAGAAAAAGCATTTGACAAAGTCCAACACCCATTCATGATAAAAACTCTCAGCAAAATACAAACAGAAGGGAAATTCCTCAACATAATAACGGGCATTTATACAAAGCAAACAGCCAACATCATCCCAAATGGAGAGAGTCTGAAACCATTCCCCTTGAGAACAGGAACCAGATAAGGATGCCCTTTAACACCACTCTTATTCAACATTGTGCTGGAGGTCCTAGCCAGAGCAATAAGGCAAGAAAAAGAAATAAATGGCATCTAAATTGTTAAGGAAGAAGTAAAAGTATCCCTATTTGCAGATGATATGATCTTTCACACAGAAAACCCCAAAGAATCCACAAGAAAACTACTGGAACTAATAGAAGATTTCAGCAAAGTATCAGGATACAAGATAAACATACAAAAATCAGTTGGATTCCTCTAACCAACAAAGAGAACCTCGAAGAGGAAATCACCAAATCAGTACCATTTACAATAGCCTCCAAGAAGATAAAATACTTAGGAATAAATCTAATCAGAGACATAAGAGACGTATACAATGAAAACTATAAGACACTACTGCAAGATACCAAAAGAGACCTACGTAACTGGAAAAACATACCTTGCTCATGGATAGGAAGACTCAACATTGTGAAAATGTCAACTCTACCCAAGGTGATCTACAGATACAATGCAATCCCGATCCAAATTCCAACCGCATTTTTTAATGAGATGGAGAAACAAGTCGCCAACTTCATGTGGAAAGGAAAGAGGCCCTGGATAGGTAAAGCATTACTGAAGAAGAAGAACAAGGTGGGAGGCCTCACACTACCTGATTTTAGAACCTAGTATACCGCCATGGTAGTCAAAACAGCCTGGTACTGGTACAACAGACACATAGACCAATGGAACAGAACTGAGAATCCAGATGTAAATTCATCCACCTATGAGCAGCTGATATGGGACAAAGGCCCAAAGTCCATTAAATGGAGAAAGACAGTCTCATTAACCAGTGGTGTTGGCATAACTGGACATCCATCTGCAAAAAAATGAAACAAGACCCACACCTCACACCAAGTACAAAAACTAACTCAAAATGTGTCAAAGACCTAAATATAAAATCTAAAATGATAAAGATCATGGAAGAAAAAATACTGATGCTAGGAGCCCTAATACACAGCATAAACAGAATACAAAATATAACTAACAATGTACAAACACCAGAAGAGAATCTAGGTAACTGGGAGCTCCTAAAAATCAAACACTTACATTCATCAAAAGACTTCACCAAAAGTGTCAAAAGACAACCTACAGACTGGGAAAAAAATTTTGGCTATGACAAACCCGATCATTGTCTAATGTCTAAAATGCATAAGCTACTGCAATGCCTCAACAACAAAAAGACAAATAACCCAATTAAAAAATAGGCAAATGATATGAACAGGCATTTCACCAAAGAAGACATTCAGGCAGCTAACAGACATATGAGGAAATGCTCACGATCACTAGCCATTAGAGAAATGCAAATCAAAACCACAATGAGATACCATCTCACCCCAAAAAGGCTAGCATTAAATCCAAAAAAACACAAAATAATATATGTTGTTGAGGTTGTGGAGAGACTGCAACACTTATACACTGCTGGTGGGAATGTAAAAGGGTACAACCACTTTGGAAATCAATTTGGCGCTTCCTTAAAAAGCTAGAAATAGAAGTACCATATGATCTAGCAAACCTCCTCCTTGGAATATATTCTAGAGAAAGAAGAGCCACCACACAAACAGATACATGCACACCCATGTTTACTGCAGCACTGTTCATAATCGCAAAAAGATGGAAACCACCTAGGTGCCCATCAACAGATGAATGGATAAACAGTTTAGGGTATATTCAAACTATGGGATACTATGCAACAATAAAGAACAACGATGAATTTGCGAAACATCTCACAACATGGATGAATCAAGAAGGCATTATGCTGAGTGAAATTAGTTGCAAAAGGACAAATATTATATGCGATCACTATTATAAGAACTCAAGAAAAGGTTTAAACACAGAAGAAAACATTCTTTGATGGTTACGAGGGTGGGGAGGGAGGGAGAGTGGAATTCACTAACTAGATAGTAGACAATAATTATCTTAGGTGAAGGGAAGGACAACACACACTACAGGGGAAGTCAACACAACTGGACTTAACCAAACACTTTGAGGACAGAGTAGCAGGGATGGGGGTCTGCCAACCATGCTTTCAAGGGACATCTAGGTCAATTGGCATAACAAAAGTTTATTAAGAAAACGTTCTGCATCCCACTTTGGAGAGTGGCATGTGGGGTCTGAAAAGCTTGCAAACAGCCTTCTAAGATGTATCAATTGGTCCCAAGCAACCTGGAGCAAAGAAGAATGAAGAACACCAAAGACACAAGGAAAATATTAGCCTGAGAGACCAAAGAGCCACATAAACCAGAAACTCCATCAGCCTGAGACCGGAAGGACTACACGGTGCCCAGCTACCACCAATGACCGCCCTGACAGGGAACACAACAGAGAGTCCCTGACGCAGCAGGAGAAAAGTGTGGTACAGAACTCAAATTCTAGTAAAAAGATCAGAATGGATGGTCTGAGACTAGAAGAGCCCCAGAAGACATGGCCCCCGACTCTCCATTAACCCAGAACTAAAACCATTCCCGAAGCCAAGTCTTCCGACAAAGATTAGACTGGACTATGGGACATATAACGATACTCGTGAAGAGAGTGTTTCTTAGGTCAAGTAGATACATAAGACTAAATGGGCAGCTCCTGTCCGGAGGTGGGTGAGAAGGCTGAGAGGGTCAGGAGCTCGTTGAATGGACACAGGAAACTCAGGGTAGAAAGGGGTAGTATGCTGTCACATTATAGGGATTGCAACTAGGATTACAAAGCAATATGTGTATAAATTTTTGTATGAGAAATTAACTTGAGCTGTAAACTTTCACCTAAAGCACAATTAAAAAATAAAAAACAAAAACCCAAAGCTTTTGCATTCACCCCAGGACTGGAGGAAACAGCAACAAAAGCTGGTTTTGAAGAAGGATAAGAAAAAGAGAGAGAGAGAGAATAATTCTAAAAAAAAATACAGGAGGAATGATAAAATTAGAAAATCACTATTTTGTAATCCCTAATGAAATACTGGATCCTTAGCGACTGCTAAAATCACTAGGTAAGGGGATGCCGGACAACTGTGTAATGGGATAGATCAGGCTGACACCAATGAACCCATTCTCAGTCACTGAAAGTCAATAACCAGATGCTGTGTTCCTCATGATATGCGGCAATGAAGTATGCAGAGTCACCTAAGAAGTATTCATGTCAAATAAACTGAACTAGAATCTAATCAAGTCCCTGCATGTAACTGTAAATTTATAAGAAATATGGAGGACAGAAGAACTTGTTAAACAATTGTTATTTTGTCAGGTGCCACTGAGTTGGTTCTGACTCATAGCGACTCTATATACAACAGAACGAAACACTGCCCAGTCCTGTGCCATCCTCACAATCGTTGCTGTATTTGTAGCCATTTGTGTCCTCCCAAAATATCTGCCAACTTAGCTGGTCCATGATTCCCAGTATTTTATGATTGTCCACCATTATGTCATCTGATGTGATTTTCCTATGTGTCGTAAATCCTACCTCTATGATGTTATCGAGGCAGGATTAGAGGCAGCTATGTTAATGAGGCTGGACTCAATATACAAGATTAAGTTGTGTCTTACACCAATCTCTTTTGAGATATAAAAGAGAGAAGCGAGCAGAGACAGGGTGACCTCATCCCACCAAGAAAGCAGCACTGTTAGCAGAGTGTGTCCTTTGGACCCGGGGTAACTGCACAGAGAAGCCCCTAGACCAGGGAAGATCGAGGACAAGGACCTTCCGCCAGAGAAAGCCTTCTCCTAAGGCTGGCACCCCTGATTTGGACTTCTGGGCTACTGAACTGTGACAGAATAAATTTCTCTTTGTTAAAGCCATCCACTTGTGGTATTTCTATTATAGTAGCACTACATGCCTAAGACACGATTCTTACAGTCACTGTGTCAATCCACCTCACTGAAGGTACTTCTCTCTTTCTCTGACCGTCTACTTTTCCAAGCATGATGCCCTATCAAATACTGGGAGGAAATAAACAGCCAAATCCAGAATATGGGAAATTTTACAGGCTAAATGACCCAATTTTTTAAACACATAACAAGGAGGATAAACCGTTACAGATTTTAAAACACAAAGATATGTATCACAACCAAATGTATTGTATGGACCTTGTTTGGATACTGATTTGAACAAATCAACAGTCAAAAGACATTTTTGAGGTTACAGGGGAAAATCAAACAGACTGCATATTACGTATTAAGTAATTACTGTTAATTGTTTTAGGTGAAACGTGATATTTGGAATTTTGTTTTAAAAATGCTCCAAGAGAAAAAAACTGGATGAGGCGGGGATAGTTCAAACAAAAACAGCTGATGTCTGTTAAAGCTGAGTGATGTGTGTGCGGTCCACTGTACTATTCTATTTTTGTGCCTACTGGAAAATATCTACAAGTTTAAAAGAAAAGAACATGTATTTTAAAATTACCAGCAGTTACTAATTAAACATGGGTTAAAAAACATTATGAAGAACACATGATCTTTTAATGGAATGAACAAAATTTGAGAGTGTGACCACATTGCAGTGAGATGATTTTAAGGCATAGATGAATGTCTAAACTTGGGTTTTAAAACATAGGATGCTGCATGTCTAAGCACTGTTTTTTTTTTTTTTATTGTACTTCAGGTGAAGGCTTACAGAACAAATAGTTTCTCATGAAACAGAAGTACACATGTTGTTTTATAACATTGGTTACAAACCCCACAACTTATCAACCCTCTAACTTCTCAACCTTTTTTTTTTTTTTTTTTTTTGGTGAAAATACACATAGCCAACGATACACCATTTCAAAAATTTCTACATGCACAGTTCAGTGACATTGACTACGCTTTTCGAATAGTGCTGTTATTCTCAATTAAGATGAAGGCTTACAGAACAAAATAGTTTCTCATTTAACAGTTACTACAAATGTTGCCCTATGACAATGGTTAACAATCTCACAACACATCAACAATATCCTTACTCCGCCTTGGGTCCCCTATCACCAGCTTCCTTGTCCCCTTCTGCCTTCTGGCCCTTGTCACTGGACTCCTGTACCTCGTTAGTGTCTTTTGGTTTTACGGGGATGTCCACTCCCAGGCTGAACAGTGAACCTCGGAGGTAACTTCACCACTGAGCTAAAAGGGTGTCTGGGGGCCATACTCTCGGGGTTTCTCCAGTCTCCTTTAGGCCAGTAAACCTGGTCTTTTTTTTTTTTTTTTTTTTTTGTGAGTTAGAATTATGCTCTACATCCTTCTCCAGCTCGGTCCAGAACCCTCTGTTGTGATCCTGGTCAAAGCAGTCAGTGGTGGTAGCTGGACACCATCCAGCTGTACTGGACTCAGTCCGGTGGAGGCCTTGGTAGCTGTGGACAATTAGTCCTTTGGACTAATTTTTTCCTTTTATCCTGTTCTCTTCATTCTCCCTGACTCCCAAAGGGATGAGAGCAGTGGAGTATCTTAGATGGCCGCTCACAGGCTTTTAAGACCCCAGACACTACTCACCAAGGTAGAATGTAGAACACTGTCTTTATAAACTGTGTTATGCCAATTGAGCTAGAGGATCCCCGAGAGCACGGTCCCCACAGCCCTCCACCCAGCAATTCAGTCCCTCAGGGAGTTTGGATGTGTCTAGGGGGCTTCCATGACCTTTCTTTGTACAAGTTGTGCTGATTTCCCCTGTATTGTGTACTGTCTCACCCTTCACCCAAGATACCACTTATCTATTGCCTATTTAGTATTCCCCCCACCCCACCCCTCCCATCCCTGGTAACCAACACAGATTGTTACATTTTGTGTGTCAACTTTTTCATGGGTTTTTACAATAGCAGTCTCATACAATATTTGTCCTTTTGTGATTGACTTATTTCACTCAGCATAATGTCCCCCAGATTCATCCATGTTATGTTTCACAGATTCATCATTGTTCTTTCTCGTTGCAAAGTACTTCATTGTGTGTATGTACCACAGTTTGTTTATCCATTCATCTGCTGATGAATGGATAAACACCTAGGTTGTTTCCATCGTTTTGCTATTGTGAACAATGCTGCCATGAACATAGGTGTGCATATGTCTATTTGAGTGACGACTCTTATTTCTCTAGGATATATTCCTAGGAGTGGGATTGCTGGATTGAATGATATGTCTATTTCTAGCTTTCTGAGGAAGCCCCATATCATTTTCCAAAATGGTTGTATCATTTTGCATTCCCACCAGCAGTGCTTAAGTGTTCCCATCTCCCCGCAGCCCCTACATTCGTTATTTCCAGTGTTTCTGATTCGTGCCAGTAATGCCGGGGTGAGATGTTATCTCATTGTGGTTTTAATTTGCATTTCTCTAATGGCTAGTGATTGCGAGCATTTCCTCATGTGTCTGTTGGCCATTTGAATGTCTTCTTTGGTGAAGTGTCTGTTCATTTCCTTTGCCCATTTTTAAATAGGATTATTTGTCTTTTTGTTGTAAAGGTGTTGGATTTTCTTGTAGATTATGGAGATTAGACCTTTGTCTGACTTGTACTGTCCAAAATTTTTTTCCCAGTCTGTAGGTTCTCTTTTGACGCTTTTGGTGAAGTCTTTTGAAGAGCATAGGTGTTTGATATTTAGAAGATCCCAGTTATCTAGCTTATCTGTTGGGTTTTGTGTGTTGATGGTTATGGTTTGTATCCTGTTAATGCCATGCATTAAGGCCTGAAGTGTTGGTCCTATTTTTTCTTCTATGAACTTTATAGTTTTAGGCTTTATATTCAGGTCTTTGATCCATTTTGAAGTAGTTTTTGTATACGGTGTGAGGTATGGGTCCTGTTTCTTTTTTTTGCAGATGGATATCCAGTTATGCCAGCACCATTTGTTAAAAAGACTGTCTTTTCCCCATTTAATGGACTTTGGGCCCTTGTGGAAGATCAGGTGACCGTAGGTGGATGGACTTATATCTGGGTTCTCAATTCTGTTCCATTGGTCAATGTATCTGTCATTGTACCAGTAGCAGGTTGTTTTGACTACTGTAGCTGTACAGTAGGTTATGAAGTCAGGAGGTGTGAGTCCTCCAACTTTATTCTTCTTCTTCAGTAGTGCTTTATTTATTCGGGGCTTCTTCTCTTTCCATATAAAGTTAATGATAAGTTTTTCCATCTCTTTGAAAAATGTTGTTGATATTTGGATCGGGATTGTGTTGTATTTGTAAATTGCTTTGGGTAGAATTGACATTTTCACAATGTTGAGTCTGCCTATCCATGAGCATGGTATGCTTTTCCATTTATGTAGATCCCTTTGGGTTTCACGCAGTAGTGTTTTGTAGTTTTCTTTGTATAGGTCTTTTACATCCCTGGTCAGATTTATTCCTAAGTATTTTATCTTTGTAGGGGCTATTGAAAATGGTATTTTTTCCTGATTTTCCTTTCATCGTTCTCCTTATTGGTGTATAGGAATCCAACTGATTTTTGTATGTTCATCTTGTATCCTGCTACTCTGCTGAATCTTTCTATTAGTTCCAGTGGTTTTCTTGTGTAGTCTTTCGGGTTTTTTATGTTTAGCATCATATAATCTGCAAATAGGGATAGTTTTACTTATTCCTTTCCAATTTGGATGCCCTTTATTTCTTTTTCTTGCCTTATTGCCTTAGCTAGAACTTCCATCACAATGTTAAATAGGAGTGGTGATAAACGGCATCCTTGTCTTGTTCCTGTTTTCAAGAGGAATGTTTTCAGCCTCTCTCCATTAAGAATGATGTTGGCCGTTGGTTTTGCATAGATGCCCTTTATTATTTTGAGAAATTTATCTTCTATACCTACTTTATTGAGAGTTTTCATCAGGAATGGGTGTTGGACTTTGTCAAATGCCTTTTCTGCGTCAATTGAGATGATCATGTGATTCTTTTCTTTCCTTTTATTTATGTGGTGGATTACGTTGATTGATTTTCTAATGTTGAACCATCCTTGCATACCTGGTATAAATCCTACTTTGTTGTGGTGTATTGTTTTTTTGCTAGGATGCTAAATTCTATTGGCTAGAATTTTGTCCTGAGAATTTTTGCATCTATTCATTCATGAGACATATTGGTCTGTAATTTTCTTTTTTTGTGACGTCTTTGCCTGGTTTTGGTATCAGTGTTATGCTGGCTTCACAGAATGAATTTGGAAGTGTTGCTTCCTCGTCTATGCTCTGAAATAGCTTGAGTAGTACTGGTAGAAGCTCTTCTTTAAATGTTTTGTAGAATTCTCCAGTGAAGCCATCTGGGCCAGGGAGTTTTTTTGGTTGGGAGTTCTTTTTTATTACCTTTTCAATCTCTAATCTTGTTATGGCTCTGTTCAGATTTTCACCACCACTTTGTTGTAGTTTGGGTAGGCTGTGTGTTTCTAGAAATTTATCCATTTCCTTTAAGTTTTCAAATTTGTTGCAGTACAGTTTTTCATAATATTCTGTTATAATCCTTTTTATTTCAGTTGGGTCTGTTGTAATGTCCCCCATTTCATTTCTTATTTGGGTTATTTGTGTCCTCACCTGTTTTTCTTTCGTCAGTCTGGCCAGTGGTTTGTTGCTTTGTTGATTATTTCCAAGAACCAACTTTTGGTTTTGTTGATTCTTTCTATTGTTTTTCTGTTCTCTATTTCATTTATTTCTGCTCTGATCTTTACTATTTCCTTTCTTCGAGTGGTTGTGGGCTTTTTTTGCTGTTCTCTATTTGTTTGAGTTCTGTGGTTAATGTTTTGATTTTGTCCCTTTCTTCTTTTTTGATATGTGCATCTATTGCTATAAATTGTCCTCTGAGGACTGCCTTTGCTGTGTCCCAAAGGTTTTGGTATGATGTGTTTTCATTCTCATTTGATTCTAGGAATTTTTTGATTCCATCTCTGATTTCTTCTATTACCCACTGATGTGTAAGCAGGGTATTATTCAGTTTTCATGTAGTTGATTTTTTTTGCTCTTTCTATTGTTAATTTCTACCTTGATGGCATTGTGGTCAGAGAAGATACTTTGAATTATCTCAACGTTTTGGATCTTGTTGAGGATTGCTCTGTGGCCTAACGTGGTCTATTCTGGAGAACGTTCCATGTGCATTGGAAAAGAATATGTACTTTGCAGCGGTGGGATGGAGAGTTCTATATATGTCTATGAGGTCCAGTTGGCTGATTGTGCCCTTTAGGTCTTCTGTATCTTTGCTCAGTTTCTTCTTAGTTGTTCTGTCCTTTACTGAGAGTGGCGTATTGAAGTCTCCTACTATTGTATGTGGAACTGTCAATTTCTCTTTTCAGTGTTGTTAGAGTTTGTTTTATGTATTTTGGAGCTCTGTCATTGGGTGCGTAGATGTTTATTATGGTTATGTCTTCATGATGGATTGTCCCCTTAATCATTATATAGTGTCCTTCTTTGTCTTTTATGGTAGATTTCATTTTAAAGTCTATTTAATCTGAGATTAGAATTGCCACTCCTGCTCTTTTTTGGTAGTTGTTAGCTTGATATATTTTTTTCCAACCTTTGACTTTTAATAAATTCACATCTTTGTTTCTAAGGTGTGTCTCTTGTAGACAGCATATTGATGGATCCTGTTTTCTTATCCATTCTGTCACTCTCCATCTCTTTATGGGTGCATTGAGTCCATTGACATTCCATGCAATTATTGATAGATGTGGGTTTGTTGCTGTCATTTTGTAATGCTTTTTTTTTTGTGGTGCTGACGTTTTCTTTGTTCTTCTTACTCTCTTGTGCTGAGTTACTTTTGTTTGTGGATTTTTTTTCATTTCTTTTGTTTTTGTAGGTTTTGTTTTTGCTGAGACTTTATGTTTTTCCTCTTTTTTTTAATGAGTATGTTTGTTAACTTTTTTTGTGGTTACCATAAATTTTACCCTTATCTTTCTAAGTTTGAAGCAGTCTACCCTTTCTTGTTATCGCCTTGCCTTCCTCTCCATTAGAAGTTGCTATACCTATGCCGTTTATTCCCCCTTTTATTGTTTTGATGTTGTTGTCATTTATTAACTGCTCTGATTCCCCGTTGTATTTCTTTTGGTTTTGGATAGTCCTCGAGAGTTTATTTCCTGGATTGGTATCTGGCTGGTACAATCCTGCGTTCTAGCTTCTGCCTCTGAGCTGAAGCTGTTTGTCCTCAGATTGAAGAACTCCCTTTAATAATTAGTGTAAGTTTGCTTTGACTTTTACATATTCCCTTAATTTCTGTTTATTTGGAAATGACCTAATTTCACCATCAATTTTGAATGAGAGTTTTGCAGGATCTATTATTCTTGGCTGGCAATTTTTTTCTTTCAAGATTTTATATATGTCATACCATTGCCTTCTTGCCTGCATGGTTTCTGCCAAATAATCTGAACTTAGTCTTATTGTTTCTCCTCTGTGACTTCTTGTTTTTCACAAGCTGCTCTCAGGATTCTTTGTTTGTCTTTGGTTTTGGCGAGTGTGAATATGATATGCCTTGGTGATTTTCTTTCGGGTCTCTCCTATATGGGGTTCGTTGAGCTTCTTGGATGGCCAGCTTTTCATCTTTCATGATATTGGGGATGTTTTCTGTCAGCAGTTCCTCAATGATCTTCTCTGTGTTTTCAGTTTTCTCCCCGTTCTGGAATTCCAGTCACTAGTGGATTTTTGCTTTTGATTTGTCCCACAAAACTCTCAGGGTCTCTTCATTTTTGTTTGTTCTTTTTTTTGAGTTTTCCTGAAACAGAGTTGTATCCAAGTGTTTGTCTTCAGTTCCACTGATCCTGTCTTCCACCATTTCAAATCTGCTTCTCATTCCTTTTATGACATCATCCATTTCTGAAATCTTGTTGTTTATCTTTTGGATTTCTAATTGTTGTCTTTGTGTAATTTCTAGATGTGAATTTATTTTGGCATTTTGTTCCTGAATTTTTTTCCTGACTTATTCTAATTTTTTGTCTGTATTTTCCATGAATTTGTCTATTTTTTCCTCATGTTTGTCAGCTTTTTGTGTCAGTTCTTGGAGAATTCTGAGTATTAGAGATTTGAATTCCCTATCAGGTAGTTCTAGTGCATTTTCTTCCAGAGGAGAGTCATCTGGTGTTTTATTTTGGACACCTGCTGGAACCATCCTGTCCTATTTTTGTAAATGTTTTGTTATTGTGTACTGTCTTGGGGGCATTCAGTAGTTATTTTTCTCGTTTATTGACTGTAGATTTGTTTCGTCCCTTTTTAAAAAAAAATTTGACTATGGCTGAACAGGCAGACTGTGTGTACTTTGTTGTTTGCTTGTCTGTGGCCACAATACTTTTCGCCTCCTTCTTCAACTGGCAGTGTCAGTCACTCAGATATGGTATGGCAGGGCAGGTCCTTCTGAAGTGGAGTCACTGGGACAGGTTGCCTGTGGCACCTACCACAGCCACCAGAGCGGGTCGGTAATCAGCGCAGGGGAGGTTCCAGTAGGCCGTGCCTTTGCTGCTTGGTGGCGTTATGTCAAGCGTACGGTGCAGGTAGGCAGGATGCAGCAGGGAGATTGTTATTTGTGGAGCTAAGATGGATATGGGAGAGAGGAGAGAGGAATAGGAGCCAAAAACATACAAACAAACAAAAAAGAATGCTAGGGGAGCTCGCCATTGGAGTGGAGATATGAGAGACTATGAAATGGAGAAAAACATAAAGGGGAGGAGGAAGAAAGGAAAAAAATGAATAAATAAGAATCAGAAAGGTTAAAGAACCGCAAAGTTCCCAGGGATCCCACCGGTGCAGCTATGAGGTCTGGGGAGGTTGCTCTCAGGTGTTGCAGTACAGCCTGGCTAGAAGGTGTAGAGGTATACAATGCCAGGTATTCAGGGAACAGAAAGAGAAGGAAGATATAGAGAGACGAGAAACAGAGCAATGAAGAAAGACAAAAAGGGAAAAGGAGGAAAAAGAAAACAAAACAAAAAAACAAGAAAGGCCCCCAAAGAAACAGAAAAAAAGAAGAAGAAGAAAAAAAAACAGTGTAAAAAGAAATGTGCTCAGTGATCCCTCTGCACGTCTGTGGAAGCCGCAGGAGTGTCTCCCTGCCACACAGCTGAGCCTGGCCAGAAAGGGCTCCCAACTGAAGAAAAGGAAAAGAAAAGAAACAAACAATTCAAAACAAACAAACTAACAAAAGCCCCAGGATCCCACCAGCACAGCAGCCCAAACTGGGAAGCAGCTCCACACTTGAACGGAGCTCCACAGCCCCTCAGGAAGAAGCGAAGATGGTGCACGGAGCCAGGTACTTGAGCGAAGGGAGGGGGAGGTGGCAACAGGCAAGTAAGAAATCAAAAGAAGCAGGAAAAAAAAAGCAACACTAGCAGCCAACAAATGGCACTCAGAGAGCCAGCCAGTGTGGGCTGGTGTTTCTGGACAAGAGATTGTGTCCGTGGGAAGCAGAGGGGGCCAAGTGTGGATGATGAAGGGTAGAGAGTGGGAAAGCGTATATCACAAATTACCGGAGTTCTGCAGCCCCTCAGGAAGAAGCAAAGATGGCGCACGGAGTGAGGTACTCGAGTGAAAGGAGGGGGAGGTGGGGAGAGGCAAGGAAGAAATAAAAGGAAGTGGAAAAAAAGCAACACCAGCAGCCAACAAATGGGACTCAGAGAGCCACTTGTTTGGGTGTGTGGAATCCAAGCAGCTGCTGTTTCCTGGTCAAGAGACTGTGGCCGCGGGAAGCAGAGGAGGCCGAGTCGGGGTGAAGAAGGGTGGGGGGTGGGAAAGCATATGTCGCCAATTACCGGTTGTTTTGTCACCCGCTGGAAGCTCCGTGAGGCTGCTTTCTCATACCCCATTTGCTGGTCTCCGATAGGAGTCCAAGATGGCGGATCCACGCTGCGTTAGCTGGTAGGGGACCTCTGCATGAATCTCTCCTCGCTCTCCATTCTCTGTCAGTTTTCTCACTCCATTTGGTGCTTGGCTAAGTTCTTTATCTCTTCATTTGATATTTTAGGGTTTCAGGATTATTGTATTCTCTGTTCGGCTTAGTTTTTCAGATCTTTGCTGTGGAGGGACGGCATGGTGCTTCTGCCTAGAGCACCATTTTGCCAGAACTCTAAGCACTATTTTTAGCTCTTGAGAAAACAGGCAAAGCCCAAGGTGAAGCTGCCTTTAGTCTGTAGCCTTCAGAGTTTTTCTAGTCTCCATTTCAAAGTCTAACTTTAAGAGCATTTTTTGGGGAGGCAGGGCCAAGATGGCGGAGAAGTCAGATGCTTCCAATGGACCCTCTTACAACAAAGACCCAATAAAACAAGTGAATTGATTATATATGGCAATCTGGAGTCCTGAACATCAAAGGCAGAGTTGAGGAACTGGACTGAGTGGCAGGGGGAAGGAGAGACAGTTCAGAAACAGCGAGGAGTTGCCAGACCTGACCATGTGAAAGCCTGAGCCCTTCAGGCCTGATCTCAGCTCGAAGGTGAGCAGTGAGGTAGCAAGCAAGCAGCCATGCTCGGGAGGCGCGATTTCCACACCAGGAGAGACCTAGCCCTAGAGAGTCCACACGGCCACCCAGAACCAGTGAGAAGCAGCCCTGTATCTGGAAAGATAAGTACTTGTGTACAGCCTACTGCGCAGATCAAAAACCACCCTCCTTAGGGAAAAACCTCTCTCCATTTACCTCCCCGCTCCCTGCTCTGCACTGGATCCCAAAACGGCGTCAGCAATTGCTGAGTTCCTTGGGCCAGAAGCAGGATCCGTCACACACCGGAGCCATTCTCCCTGCCTCAGAGAGTCAACAAATTAACAAACAGAGGAAAAAATAAACTGCCGGCTCCCCTAAGCCAGAAACCCAGGGTAGACACAGCTCCTTTGCCTAGGCACAGGCATGAAGGATGCATGGACTTTGAGTGCTTCTCCCCCTGCATAGATTTGAGTGGGCCTATCTCAACAGCGTAGGCCCTCATTACCGCAGTACCACAGGGTATATACCAGAAGTCTAACTGTTTCAGCATTCAAGTGGCAGGTTCTTGACATCTGACACTGCTCTGCCCATTAAGCAGGGTCTTCACCTACCCACTTCAGGGGCCTGAGGACTGAGGGCTCCACCCATACCACCTAGTCACCTGCGATAGGGGCCCATGCATAAGAGGTGCCCCCCAGTCCTTACAGCCAACAACATTAGGTGCTCATAGTCCGGCTGCAAAACCCACCCACCTACGCACTCCAGGGAACAGGGATGGACACGCCTTCCTCCTGGACACTCGGGGGTGGCCGTCAGCCCCCTGCCTTGCTTGGAGTGTGTTGCCCTGCTGTAGCCAGATGCCTGTGCCTACACCAATCACCTGCGCCTGTCTAGGACTGTAAGTGAAAGCCTGCACCACACACTTGGTGGCTATCTACCTGGGCACGTGAGCTGAATCCATACAGGAGGAGTGGGAAGACTCCTGAGCTCACATACCTAGTAAGAGATCTAACCACCTACTGATAGGACATTAGAGCTTCAAAGGTGCCAAGAGCCAAACTAGCTCATACAAGCAGCCTATCTGGGTATACCAAAACAAAACCAGAAGCTAGGATACAGTAAGCAAACATAAAATAAATAAATATAATAACTTATTGATGGCTTGGAGACAATAGTCAATACCAAATCACATAAAGAGACAATCCATGACGGCTTCAGCAAGCTCCCAAAACAAAGACTTAGGAAATTTTCCAGACGAAGAAAATTTCCTGGAATTACCGGAGGCAGAATACAGAAGATTAGTATCTAGAACTCTTCAAGAAATTAGGAAGGAAATTAAGCAAAATGCAGAACACACAACAGAGGAAATTAAAAAGATTAGAGAAGGGCAAAATGACAAATTTAACAGGCTTCAAGAATCCATAGAGAGACAGTGATCAGAAATCCAGAAGATTAACAATAAAATGTCAGAATTAGACAACTTAATAGAAAGTCATAGGAGCAGAATTGAGGCAATGGAAGTCAGAATTAGTGAGACTGAAGATAAAGCACTTGACACCAACTTATTTGAGGAAAAATCAGATAAAAGGATTTAACAAAATGAAGAAACTCTAAGAATTATGTGGGAGTCTATCAAGAGGAATAACCTACAATTGATTGGAGTACCAGAACGGGGAGGGGGATGACAGAAAATACAGAGAGAACTGTTGAAGATTTGTTGGCAGAAAACTTCCCTGATATAGTGGAAGACGACAAGATATCTATCCAAGATGCTCACTGAACCACACATAAGGTAGATCCCAAAAGAAAATCACCAAGACATAATATAATCAAACTTGCCAAAACCAAAGATGGAGAATTTTAAGAGCAGCTAGGGATAAAAGAAAAGTCATCTACAAAGGAGAGTCAATAAGAATAAGCTCGGACTACTCAGCAGAAACCATGCAGGCAAGAAGGCAATGGGATGACATATGTAAAGCCTTGAAGGAAAAAAAATACCAGCCAAGAATTATATATCCAGCAAAACTGCCTCTCAAATACGATGGCAAACTTAGGGCATTTCCAGATAAACAGAAGTTTAGAGAATTTGCAAAAACCAAACCAAAACTACAAGAAATACTAAACAGAGTCCTCTGGTTAGAAAACCAGTACCATAAGATAACAATCTAAGACTAGAACACAGGACAGAGCAACCAGATATCAACCCAGACTGGGAAGTCACAAAAGTAAATCAAAGCTAAAACACTGAAATAGGTAAACAGATGTCAATATGTTACAGACGACAACATTCAAACAAAAAAGAGGGACTTAAAAAATGTAGACATAGATTTCAAATGGAGAAGAAGTCAAGGCGATACAAAGAAATAAAAGACTGGTATAAACTTAGAAAAATAGGGGTAAATATTAAGGTAACCACAAAGGAAACTAACAATCCTACAAGTTAAAATAAAAAACTAGAAACATATAAAGACTCAGCAAACACAAAATCAACAACAATGAAAAAGATGAAAGAAAATACATAAAGAAAAATGACTCAGCACAGAAAATTAACGGGAACAAAGAAACCGTGAACACAGAAAAAAAGACATCAAAATGACAGCACTAAACTCATACCTATCAATAATTACACTGAATGTAAATGGACTAAACGCTTCAATAAAGAGACAGACAGTGGCTGATTGGATAAAAAACCATGATCCGTCTATATGCTGCCTACAAGAGACACACTTCAGAGTCAAAGACACAAACAAACCAAAACTCAAAGGATGGAAAAAAATATATCAAGCAAACTACACTCAAAAAAGAGCAGGAGTGGCAATATTAAACTCTGACAAAATAGACTTTAAAGTAAAATCTACCACAAAGGATAAGGACGGACACTATATAATGATTAAAGGGTCAATACACCAGGAGGACATAACTATAATAAATATTTACACACCCAACGACAGGGCTCCAAAATACATAAAACAAACTCTAACAGCACTGAAAAGAGAGAGAGATAGCCCCTCAATAGTAGTAGGAGACTTCAACACACCATCTTTCGTGAAGGAGAGAACATCCAGAAAGAAGCTCAACGAAGATACAGAAGAGCTAAATGCTACAATCAAACAACTTGATCTCATAGACATATACTGAACACTCCACCCAACAGCAGCCAAGTATACTTTCTTTTCTGACGCACATGCAACATTCTCCAGAACAGTCCACGTATTAGGCTATACAACAATCCTTAACAAAATTCAAAGTATCGAAATATCACAAAGCATCTTTTCTGACCATAAAGCCATAAAAGTAGAAATCAACAACACAAAAAGCAAGGGAAAAAAAAATCAAACACATGGAAACTGAACACCACCTTGCCCAAAAACTACAGGGTTATAGAAGAAATTAAGGATGGAAGAAAGAAATTCATAGAATCAAACGAGAATGAAAACACATCCTACCAGAACCTTTGGGACACAGCAAAAGCAGTGCTCAGAGGTCAGTTTATAGCAATAAATACACACATCCAAAAAGAAGAAAGGGCCATAATCAAAACATTAACCCTACAACTGGAACAAGTAGAAAAAGAACAGCAAAAGAAGCCCTCAGGAGCCAGAAGAAAGGAAATATTAACAATTAGAGCAGAGTTAAATGAAACAGAGAATAGAAAATCAAATGAAAGAGTTAACAAGACCAAAAGCTGGTTCTTTGAAAAGATCAACAAAATTGATAAACCACTGGCCAAACTGACAAAAGAAAAACAGGAGTGGAAGCAAAATAAGAAATGCGATGGGTGATATCACAACAGACACAACTGAAATTAAAAGAATCATAACAGAATACTATGAAAAATAGTACTCTAACAAATTTGAAAACCTAGAGGAAATGGACAAATTTCTAGAAACTTTCAACCTACCTAAACTAACACAAACAGAGGCAGAACAACTAAATAACCCCATTACAAAAGAAGACATTGAAAAGGTAATTAAAAAACTCCCAACAAAAAAAAACCCTGACTGAGATGGCTTCACTGGAAAATTCTACCAATCTTTCAGGGAAGAGTTACCACCATTACTACAAAAGGTATCTCAGAGCATAGAAAAGGATGGAATACTCCCAAACTCATTCTATGAAGCCAGCATAACCCTGATACAAAAAGCAGGTAAGGACACCACACAAAAATGAAAATTACAGACCAATATCCCTCATGAACACTGACACAAAAATCCTCAACAAAATTCTAGCCAATAGAATTCAGCAACATATCAAAAAAAAAAAATTCACCTTGATCAAGTGGGATTTATAGCAGGTATGCAGGGATGGTTCAACATTAGAAAAACAATCAGTGTCATCCATCACATAAGTAAAACAAAAGACAACAACCACATCTTATCAATTGATGCAGAAAAGGCATTTGACAAAGTCCAACACCCATTTATGATAAAAACTCTCAACAAAATAGGAATAGAAGGGAAATTCCTCAATATAATTAAGGGTATCTATACAAAGCCAAAAGCCAACATCATCCTAAATGGAGAGACTTTGAAACCATTCCCCTTGAGAACAGGAACCAGACAAGGATGCCCTTAATCACCACTCTTATTCAACATTGTGCTGGAGGTCCTAGCCAGAGCAACTAGGCTAGAAAAAGAAATGAAGGGCATCCATATTGGTAAGGAAGAAGTAAAAGTATCTCTATTTGCAGATGATATGCTCTTATACACAGTAAACCCCAAAGAATCCACAAGAAAACTACTGGAACTAACAGGAAATTTTAGCAAAGTTTCAGGATACAAGATAAACATACAAAAATTGGTTGGCTTCCTTTACACCAAAAAAGAGAACATCGAAGAGAAATCACCAGATCAATACCATTTACAATAGCCCCCAAGAAGATAAAATACTTAGGAATAAATCTAACCAGACATGTAAAAGACCTATACGATGAAAACTGCAAGAAACTACTGCAAGAAACCAAAAGAGACCTGAGTAAGTTGAAACACATACCTTGCTCATAGATAGGTAGACTCAACATTGTGAAAACGTTAATTCTACCCAAAGCGATCTACAGATACAATGCAATCCCAATCCAAATTCCACCAGCATTTTTTAATTAGATGGAGAAACAAATCACCAACTTCATATGGAAAGAGAAGAGGCCCCAGATAAGCAAAGCATTACTCAAGAAGAAGAACAAAGTGCAAGGCCTCACACTATCTGATTTTAGAAACTATTATACTGCCACGTAGTCAAAACAGCCTGGTACCGGTACAAGAACAGATACATAGACCAATGGAACAGAATTGAAAATCCAGACATAAATTCATCTGCCTATGAGCAGCTGATATGTGACAAAGTCCCAAAGTTCATCAATTGGAGAAAAGACAGTCTCTTTAACAAATGGTGCTGGCATAACTGGATATCCATCTGCAAAAAACTGAAACATGACCCATACCTCACACCATTCCCAGAAACTAACTCAAAATGGATCAAAGACTTTAATATAAAATTGAAAATGATAAACAGCAAGAAAGACAAAACAGGGACAATGCTAGGACCCCTAATACATGGCATAAACACAATACAAAGCATAAGTAACAATGCACAAGCACCAGAAGAGTGACTAGATAACTGGGAGCTCCTAAAAATCACACACTTATGCTCATCAAAAGACTTCACCAAAAGAATAAAAAGACAACCTACAGACTGAGAAAAAAATTTTGGCTATGACAAATCCGATCAGCCTCTAATCTCTAAAATCTGTAAGATACTGCAAAACCTCAACAATAAAAAGACAACCCAATTTAAAAATGGGCAAAGGATATGAACAAGCACTTCGTCAAAGAAGATATTCAGGCGGCTAAAAGACACATGAAGAAATGATCACGGTCATTAGCCATTAGAGAAATGCAGATCAAAACATCATCTCACCCCAAGAAGGCTAGCCTTAATCCAAAAAATGCAAAATAATAAATGCTGGAGAGGTTGTGGACAGACTGGAACACTTATACAGTGTTTGTGGGAAGATAAAATGGTATAACCACTTTGGAAATCAATTTGGCACTTCCTTAAAAAGCTAGAAATAGAAGTACCATATGATCTAGCTGTCCTGCTCCTTGGAATATATCTTAGAGAAATAAGAGCTGTCACACAAATAGATATATGCACACTCATGTTCATTGCAGCACTGTTCACGATAGCAAAAAGATGGAAACAACCTAGGTGCTCATCAACGGATGAATGGATAAACAAATTATAGTATATCCACACAATGGAATACTACCTACGCAACGATGAAGAACAACGATGAAGCCATGAGACATAACATGGAGGAAGCTGGAGATCATTATGCTGAGTAAATTTAGTCAGTCACAGAAGGACAAATATTGTATAAGACTACTATTATTAGAACTCAAGAAAAGGTTTAAGCACAGAAGAAAACATTGTTTGATGGTTACAGAGGGTGGAGAGGGAGGGTGAGGGTTATTTTCTAACTAGATAGTAGATAAGAATTATCTTAGGTGAAGGGAAGGACAGCACACACTACAGGGGAAGTCAGCACAACTGGACTAAACCAAAGCTAAGAAGTTTCCTGAATACAATCAAACACTTTGAGTGACAGAGTAGCAGGGGTAGTTTTCTGGGGACCATGCTTTCAGGGGACATCTAGGTCAATTGGCATAACAAAGCTTATTAAGAAAATGTTCTGCATCCTACTTTGGTGAGTGGCATCTGGGGTCTTAAAAGCTTGCTAGCGGCCATCTAAGACGTATCATTTGGTCCCAACCACCTGGAGTAAAGGAGAATGAAGAACACCAAAGACACAAGCAAAGTATTAGCCCAAGAGACAGAAAGGGCCACATAAACCAGAGACTTCATCAGCCTGACACCAAAAGAACCAGATGGTGCCTGGCTACCACCAATGACTGTCCTGACAGGGAACACAACAGAGTCCCAGACAAAGCAGGAGAAAAGTGGGCTGCAGAACTCAAATTCTAGTAAAAAGACCAGACTTAATGATCTGACTGAGATTGGAGGAACCCCAGAAACCATGGCCCCTAGTTCTCTATCAGCCCAGAACTAAAACAATTTCTGAGGCCAACTCTTCAGACAAGGATTGGACTGGACTGTGAGACATAAAGTGATACTCGTGAGGAGCGTGCCTCTTAGCTCAAGTAGATACAAGAGACTAAACAGGCAGCTTCTGCCTGGAGGTGAGATGGGAAGGCAGAGAGCGTTAGGAGCTGGTTGAAAGGACATGGGGAATCAGGGGTAGAAAGGAGGAATGTGCTGTCACAGTATGGGGAGAGCAGTTAGGGTCACATAACAATGTATGTATAGATTTTTGTATGGGAAAAATAGGAAAAAAAGTATTTTTTATGTTTAGTTTTTGAGTGCAAACTTGATGAGCTTACCATAAAATTTAGGAATAACAAAGACATTACCCCCTTACATTCTCATAACTCTTTATCCTTTTAAAAAAAATCTCATAGGAGAGAGATGCTATCATCTGTGGATAAATGCTTCTTTCAGTCCAGGTATCCTAACTTCTGTCATAAAGTGGGATTCAGGGTCAGGCACAAGAATTTTTCTGTTTGATTAAAGCAGCATATTGGTGATCCTGGCCTTCAGTTAGGGGTCTTTTTTCCTTTCTTTCCTGCTGTCTAAAAGGATTTCTTATGGAAAAAATATTCAAGGATAGATTATAAAATGCATTACTCTGTAATTAAAAAAAAATTTAAGAACATATGCCCTAACAAAAATTTGCTCACCAATGTTCATAGCAGCATTATTCATAGTAGCCAAAAAGTGGAAATAACTCAAACGTTCATCAACTGGTAAATGGATAGAAAAAATACAGTATACCCATATAATGGGACATTATTTGGCCATAAAATGAAGTGCTGATTCAAGCTACACCATGATGAATCTTGAAAACATTATGCTAAGTGAAGGAAACCAGATACAAAAGGTCACACATTGTATGATTCCATTTATGTGAGACATCCAGAAAAGGCAAACCCATATAGACAGATTAGTGGTTGCCTAGGGCTGGGATGGTTGGGGAAGTGGGGAGTGACTGTTAATGGCTATGGAGTTTCTTTTTGGGGTGATGAAAATGTTCTAAAATTGATTGTAGTGATGGCTGTACAATTCTATGAATATACTAAAACCACTGAATTGTTCAATAGGTAAATTTTATGGTATACAAATTATATATTTAAATTCAATAAAACTGTTATTAAAAATAGTTAAAGCTATAAAAATATTGAAGAACCAACAAGGTCCTTGAATAATCCCAACATGAAGAGCTTTCATTTTCAGTCAATAATTAAAAATGTGTGAAGAAGTTGAGAGTTAAATCTTATTAAGAACATGTGTCTTAAAACAGGATCAGTTGCTAAGTCTGTTTCTGACTTGCCTAGGGATCTTTGACCTTTCAGACAGAACTCTTTCAGCTGAAAGTGATAGAAAACTAAGACCAACAGGATTTGATTCTCTTGGCTGCTGCCTTCTTTGTTGCCATCATTCTTTTGGCTGGCTGTCTCTCTGTGGTGAGAAAACATGGCTATAGGCCATCCCAAGATGATGTCGCCTTGACAGCTCCAGATCTAAGAGAACATCTCTCCTGACAGTTCTGGCAACAGTTCCAGGACAGTCCAGGGCTGGCTCACATGCTTGTCCCAGGAGCCAGGTAGTGAGGTTAGCTTCAACCAAGTCTCATGGAAAGCACAGGTTCACTGAAGTCCATGGGAAAAAGGTTGTTTCTCCAAGGAAGAAATGCTGGGTATATAAAACACATACTCACTATGCCAGGTGAAGCTCTAAAGCTTGCAGAGAAGACTCAAACACACTTCAGCACAATATTGGCTGAATCAATTTAGGAACACATACAACAGAGTTGCTGTAGAGTATTCTTATTTTTTATTTTTTTGTTTATTTTTGTAGTTTAAGTGAAGGTTTACATTTCAAGTTAGTTTCTTATACAAAAATGTATACATTGTTATGTGACCCTAATTGCTCTTCCTATACTGACAGCACACGCCTCCTTTCCACCCGATTTCCCATGTCCATTCAACCAGCTCCTAACCCTCTCTGCCTTCTCATCTCTACCTCTGGACAGAAGCTGCCCGTTTAGTCTCAGGTATCTACCTGAGCTAAGAGGCACACTCTTCATGAGTATCAATTTATGTCCCACAGTCCAGTCCAATCCTTGTCTGAAGAGTTGGCCTCGGAAATGGTTCTAGTTCTGGGCTGAGAGAGAATCCAGGGCCACGCTTCCTGGGGTTCCTCCAGTCTCAGTCAGACCATTAATTCTGGTCTGTTTACTAGAATTTGAGTCCTGCAGAGTATTTTTAAGGCATTGCGTTCCAAACTCTTATTTCATATTTTAGAAAACCAGTAAAACACAACTTAGTACAGACACTCAGGTCATTAGTGAGATGCCATTTTAGCAGAGTGCTTCTTCAATCAAGTATAAATGGCTCTATGTTCTTGAACTCCATCCATATTACACAAGAGATACAATGCTCTGGTAGAAGACTTTTTTTCTGACTCAGCCACCAGAAAAGCTAAGGCTTGTCCAGTATGAAGGAAGAAGACGGCTGAAGTGCTGGAAAACATCCTGCCACAAGTAAGTTCTCTGCAAACTTTCCCTTCTCATTTAAACTGGTGATAATCTGGTGGGTTTTTGATCCAGGATCCAAATGCCTGCCTCCGGAGTGCACTCCAGGCTTCCTGGTAAGTGGACGCAGCCTCCTTGTACTCCTGGTACGTCTCTAGCTTCTGCCCCCTAAAACATACATACCACCAAGCACACAGGTACTCAGCAGCTCATCACCATTGCTCACAAGATGCCTGAGCAACCAACTGGACAGATTTGTAATGAAAGGATTAGGTATAGAGGATTTTGGAATGCTTTCCTATAGCAATTCTATCCTCTTAGTAGGGAATTCACTAGAAAGAACATGGACTGTAATAGGTAAGAATAAACAGAATGCTAGATCTGTCCAATCCTTATAGAACCAAATAAGACAAGAATAATTGTATCTACTTTTTGTTTTAAAATTTTCTGAGGGTCCATACACCTACTCCTCTCTTATCAACTATCTCGTTATTTAACATTTCACATTTACGACAATAGTAAAAAATCTACTATCTATTTTGTACATCAACAACACACATCTGGCAGCAACCATTTCATGACCAGTGGGACACACAGCACTCACCTACATTTTCCACCTCTCGGGTCCAGAGGGACATGAGTCCCATACAATATTTTGTGATGTGATGTGATCATCCTCCATTTTCACATAATGCCAATTTTCACATAATGACCTGTCTTTGGAACCTAACCATGTTGACAAGTGAGGAGTGGGTGTAATTTCCATCAGAAGACTCAGCCGTTAGAAACTTCTCAGCTGCATTTTTCTCTAATAAAGCAAAGTATTTTCCCCTCTTATCTACCACCCTCCTGCTCCCAAACCCCTGGCCATCGCTGACTTCAAAGAACGGATGACATACTGAGTAATACTTACAATACTTATGCCCAGTTAAAAGATTTTCTTCTGTGGCCTACACATTTCAACCATGCAGCAGTTGTTTATTAAATAAAAATAGCAGCTACCAGTTATGAAACTCACTGCTGTCGAGTCAATTCCAACTCATAGCAACCCCGTAGGGTTTCCAAGGCTGTAAATCTCTATGGAAGCAGACTGCTACATCTTTGTCCCACAGACTTACTGGTGGTTTTGAACTGCCAAATTTTCTGTTAGCAGTCAACTGCTTTAACCACTGCACCACCAGGGCTCCTCCAGTTATCAAAAGACTATTGTAAACTAGGCTCTGTGTTAAATGTTTTACACGCAGAATCAGATTCCTAGGCCTGTCATTTGAGGCGCCTCTAGGTGGGTTAGAACCTTCAACTGTTTGGCTAGTAGTGGAGCACTTAATTGTTTGACCCACCCAGGGACTCCTTGCTCTCCGACTAGAGGTGGATTAAAAGGAGGTCCTGGAATGAGCCAGGCTCCGATTCTACCCTCAGTCTCTTATGATTTTATACCAAAACCATTCATCCTCCCTGTCACATATCATGCACATATACAAGTTAGGCCATGAGGACAGAAGAGTATGTGGTCAACAGTGCCCATTAAATTGCTGAAAGGAGCCCTTGGTGGCAGTGGTTAAGTGTTCAGCTATTAACCGAAAGGTTGGCAGTATGAACCCACCAGCTGCTCCATGGGAGAAAGATGTGGCAGTCTGCTTCCGTAAAGATTATAGCCTTGGAAACCCTATAGGGCAGTTCTACGCTGTCCTATAGGATTGCTTTGAGTTGGAATCGAGTTGATGGCAATGAGAGATTGATGAACCACCACTCCTGCCAGAGAAGTCTTCCTAAACATGAAAAAAACATGGGTCAACAGTAACCTAGTAATAAGGTTTCACCTGAGGGAGTCTGGCCACTTGTCCTCTGAAATACTGCTTAGCAGTTTCTGGAATGATCTAAAGAGGTCCACTTTGCTGATTCGTGATCTGTTCAAAAAAAGAAGACAAAGAGTATTTATTAAGTGCTTACTATGTACCAGGCCTTTACCAAGCTTCACAGAGTGTTTAGGTTTGAATGTGCTGGAGTCCTCCCCATTTTCATCAGTACTTGGCAAGGAGAAAATATGCCTGTCTTTTCAGGATGGGGTCAAAAATGAATCTAATCTTATGAAATGTCATCAGCAATGGGATCATCAAAGTGACAGACTCACAGAGGGTAAAGACTGACATGAAATACTAGATTTTGTCCTCGAATGCCTATGAGCCACCTTGGGTCATCTCCTTTCAAGGGAGCTGGAGCCTAGAGGCAATACTGTTTACAAGAAATTGAAAGCTTTGTTTCAGAGACTCTAGTGCTGTTCCCTGGGTGAACTGTGCTCTAGAAGTCTGCTTGGATGAGCGACCTGAGGCAGAATCTCCAGACTTCCTAAAGGCATTATGGGCCTCTAGAAGCCATTCCTTTGCTACTAAACAAAAAAATTCCAGATGGAGGTCATGGTTTGGAATAGTTAAGAAAGTGAGTGTTGCTTCCTTCTTGTTGGACCTTCTTTGTTTCTGCCAGGCCATCTCAGATGAAGCCTTGATTGATTGACCTGCCTTCCTTTCCCTCATATAAAACCATGTGTTCCAGTGACTCTAAATCTAAACCGACTGAGCTCACATTCTAGAAAAGCCAAACACCCCTGATTTGCTGTCAGCTCTTGGTTCCCCTCTCTATAAGGTCAGTGTGTTTGCTACATCAGCCTTGACTACCAGGAGGCAGGCAGGGTCTGCTGCCCAGGCCTTTTGAACCCTGGGAGTTAGTAGCTGAAGAGCAAAACCTTCTTAGTAAGTGCAAAAGGATGTAAGTTGGATTTTTGTTGTGGTTGTTCTTGTTTGTTTTGAGTAGGCAAATAAGTGTATCAAAAAGAGAAAAAACAACCCCATCTGCAAACTGTAATTATAATACAACTTTTATAAGGGAATGACAAGGGAAAAGCAGCTAAGAGTAAAAGGGATTACATTTAAATAGTGGGAGTCCTACAACAGTCACTTCAGTAGCAGCTCAATCCAGAATGAGGTGGAAATGCCTTCAGTGATAGAGAGGCCACTCCCTCACAGCCCCTTCACAAATGATTCTTGGGTTCCAACCCAGACCTGCTGAATTGGAATCCCTAGTGGTAAGGCACAAGAGTATTCTTTTAAAAATCTCCCCAAGGGAATGAGAAGTTTTTTCAACAAATGGTGCCGGGCCAACTGGATATCCACATGCAAAAGAATGAAGTTGGATACCTATCTCACACAATACAGAAAAATTAACTCAAAATGGGTCAAAGACCTAAATGTAAGAGGTAAAACTATAAAACTGTTAGAACATAGAAATAAATCTTTGTGACCTTGGATTAGGCTATGGTTTATGAGATATGACACCAAAAGCATGAGTAACCAAAGAAAAAATAGATAAATTAGACTTCATCAAAATTAAAAACTTCACTGCTTCAAAAAGACAAAAAACTCAAGTAAAAAGAAAACCCACAGGAGAAAATATTTGCAAATCATACGTCTGATAAAGGATTAGCATCCAGAATAATAAAGAAACCTTACAACTCTACCACAAAAAGACAAATAATGCAATTAAAAAATGGTCAAAGGATGTTAACAGACATTTCTCCAAAGAAGATACACAAATGGCCAACAAGCACAGAAAAACATGCTCAACATCAACTGCTGTTGAGTTGATTCTGGCTCATAGCGACCCTATAGGACAGAGCAGAACTGCCCCATGGGGTTTCCAAGGAGATGCTGGTGGATTCAAACTGCTGACCTTTTGGTTAGCAGCCAAAGGTCTTAGACATTAGGGCAATGCAAAATCATAATGCAATTATCACTTCACACTCAGATGGGTATTAATAAAAAAGACAGACAATAAAAAGTGTTGGAAAGGATGTAGGGTAATTGGAACCTTCATTCATTGTTGGTAGGAATGTTAAACAGTACAACTGCTTTGGAAGACAGTTTGGCAGTCCCTCAAAAAGTTAAACATTCAGTTACAATATGACCCATCAATTCTATTCCTAGGTACATACCCAAGGGAATTGAAAATATATCCACATAAAATTTGCACACAAACGCACAAAGCTAAAGGTGGAAACAACCCAAATGTCTATCAACTGATGAATGGATCAACAAAATGTGATAGACCCACACAACAGCTCTAAAAAGGAATGAAATACTGATACATGCTACAACATGGATGAACTGAAAACATTATGCTAAATGAAAGCAGACAGACACAAAAGGGCACATATTGTGTGATTTCATTTCCATGAAATGTCCAGAGAAGGCAGACAGAATAGGAGAATAGTTGAACATAGGAGACAGGAGACACAAAGTAGATTAAGGTTGCCAGGGGCTGCGGGGGAGAGAGGAATGGAGAGAGTGACTGCTAATGGGTACAGGTTTTCTTTTTGGGGTGATGAAAACGTTCTGGAACTAGAGAGTTGCGATGTGTGAGTTCACAGCCACCGTCTTCTCCCACCCCACTATGTTGTACCTGGCCTGAAGGTTGTTGATGCCTTTCTTTGTTATTCCCTGTGGGAAGCCATTGGCAGTAACATCCAGGGGCTGCTCAGAAACTGCACTCCAGCTGATGGCTACAAAAATATGATCCTGAGATTAAAAATTGGCTTTCTTTATAAAGAAATGGCAAAGGTGTTATGATAAAATATTTCTTTGAAATATGAAAGTTGGATACAAAATTAGAGACTGTGACCGCCACTCTAATGCTTGGCATCCAGAGTTACAATAGCATAAAGTGGCTCATGATTCATCATTATCATTTTAGCACCCAACAATCCTTGAGCATTAATTACATGCCAGAGACACAGTAAATGCATGAAATGTAATTTCTCATTTAATCCTCCTAACAACTCTGATAAATTATATTCTTTTTATCTGATGATGAAAACACTGAGCCCAAGAGAAGCTGATGTGGCCAGGGTCATATAGAGCAGGGATTTGACCCAGTATGGGTGTCTCCAGAGCCCAGACTACTGACCACTCTGTGGTATGCTGGCTGCCTAGGCTGGGAGGAGGCAGCCCTTCCCAGGCTGCTCCACAGGGAAAGTCTAACCAGGACCACTTACCTGCCCCACAGGGAACAAACCGGCCGGGGCTGTCAGTCCTTTTAGCCTGCACTGCGCAGCGACTCTGTTCAAATAGTAAATCTGACTGCTGTATTTTCAGCTCTTGAACTCCAAAGCCTTTGGGTAAAGCTGAGACATTTCTACACCTAAATGTGAGAGAAAATCCATTCAGCGTAGGTGTACTTGTAGAGAAAATGAGTATCAGGGACTGTGGTCCACATCATGACTCCTGAGTCTTAGTGTGAAGCAAAGGCCTTAGGAGGAATGTAGGCTTATTTGGCCACACAAAAACTTACACACAAATGTTCATCACACTGGAAACAACTCAGAAGTCCATCAACTGGTGACTGCATAAGCGAAATGTGGTATATCCGTACCAAAACAAAACAAAAACACTGCTGTCGACTCTGACTCATGGCAACCCCTTATGTGTCAGAGTAGAACTGTGCTCCATAGGGTTTTCCATGGCTGATTTTTCAGAACTAGATCACCAGGACTTTCCTCTGAGGTGCCACTGGGTGGACCGCATTAACTGTTTGTACCACCCAGGGACTAATATCCATACAACAGAATATTATTCATATCAATAATAAATATTGTTTATTTATTTATGGGGGGGTATTTACAGGTGGGTGTTCCAGAAACCAGGCCATGAGAACCTCGCTAGAGGAAGATCCTTCCTCATCATTCTGAGTGATAACTCTAGAATACAGTCATCATTCTTCAGTGACTTTAGTAACACCAAACTCTTTTCATTCCTGACATGGTATAGGCTTTGACAAATTTGAAAACCCTAAGCAGAAATATCAATTTGCTGACATCTGCTTCCTATGGAATTCTTCAAACACACAGGAACCAAAATTATACTGTAACATAAAAGCTTCATTTTCTCTTGTATCTTTCATGCAAAATAGATGCCAACATGACACCAGTCTAGAACTGAGCAGACAGCAAACAGTTTAATGTTCCAAAACAGAAAACACAGGAAATACACTGGGCACTGTGCGCCTGGGCTGATTTTGTTTTTTAGAAAAAAAGAAGAAGAAAGAAAGAAAGATCTTTCTTGAGGGGTAATTCACATATCATAAAACTCACTCATTTAAAGCGTACAATTCAATTATGTTTAGTATATTCGCAGAGTTCCACAACCATCACCACAATCTAAAGTTAGAACATTTTCATCACTCCAAATAAAACGCCATACCCATTAGTAGTCACTCCCATACCCCCACTCCCAGAGATAACCACTATTAAGACTTTGGTGTTTACCTTCCTAGCCTTTTTTTCTACGTGCATATGTACTTTAGAATCAAAATGGTCTCATTTTATCCTCTAAAGTGCTTTTTAAACATTTTAACCTCTTTCCGTCAATACTGATCAACAATATTTTTAACAAAAATCATTTAACCATCTTCCTACTGCTGGGTATTTTGGCTGTTTCCGTTTTTTTTTTCTTTTTAAATTACTATACACGAAGTTAAATGTTTGAGTACTTTAATTATTCCCTTAGGAAAAATTCCCAGAGGTGAAATTAGAGATCAAAAGGCATGGATGTTTTTAAGGCTCTCTAGACATACTATCACCTCCCTCCCCCCAGCCCCCATCCTCTTACCTCCCAATCAATGCTCTCTGCATGACTTCCTGGCTGTAAGGGCATTTCCCAATGACCAAAGCTGACAGGTAGATGGGCTCTTCTAAGAAGTGCATCAACAGTGCCCCTTGGCATCCGACGACATTCCACCGAGCCAACTTGTCACTGCAGGACATGGAGCAGGTCCTGTCTCCCCGGCCTGGCTTCACTCGGAGCAGCCCCACCTGGTGATACTCTGGGCCCGGCTTCCCAGAGTCTCCAGCTTCTCCAGGCACACATTTGGCTCCAGTTCTATAAACATCCACCACCTTGGCACCACTTGGGGCTGCAATGGTCACAGTGGCCAGCCCCTCTGCAGTAAAATTAGAGCTGCTGACAGTTGGTGAAATTTGGCCACTTTCTTGCTTATCAAAACTCTGACGGTGAGTTACATCACTGGCGACTTCCCTGGCAGGAGCTTCAGGCTCAAGTTTCATCTTTTTGGTTACAGGACTATCAGAATCTTCACATTTCCTTTCGTTTTTAGGAGCTTCCAGGTTACTGACCACTACAGATGGGCTGTTGACCCAATCTCTGCTGACAGGACAGCAAGGCTGGTCTTCAAACTCAAGCATTGGAATGATGGAGGCATCGCCACCTGCAGGAGAAGAGACTCCTCAAACTAGTGGTTTTCAAAGTGAGGTTCCCAAGCAAGCCACAACAGCATCCTCTGTGAACTTGTTAGAAACACAAATTCTTGGGACCCACAGTAGACCTACTAAATCAGAAACTCTGGAGGTGAGGCCCAGCAATCTGTGTTTTAAGCTCTCCAGGTGAATTCCAATTGATGCAAGCTCAAGCTGAGAACCACTGCCTTAAATAAAGGTCAAGTCTATTCTCCCAGCTGACCTGAGGTAAGTTAGAGGTTTAGAGCAGCTGCTAAAATTTCCCTGATAGGAATCATCTGGGGCTGTTGTTGAAGACCCTATCTTGTTGTTGTTAGGTGCGGTCGAATTGGTTCTGACTCATAGCAACCCTATGTACAACAGAATGAAACACTGTCTGGTCCTGTGCCATCCTCACAATCGTTGTTATGCTTGAGCCCACTGTTGCAGCCACTGTGTCAATCCATCTCGTTAAGGGTCTCCCTCTTTTTCGATGACCCTCTAATTTACCCCATCTTAAAAAAGCCACACCAAACCCATTGCCGTCGAGTAGATTCCGACTCCCAGTGACCCTATAGGACAGGGTAGAACTGCCCCAGAGAGATTCCAAGGAGCAGACTGTGGATTCAAACTGCCAGTCTTTTGGTTAGCAGCCATAGCTCACCACAGCTCTTAACCACTGTGCCATCAGGGCTCCTTACCCTACCTTAGACCCAATGAATTAGAATCTCTAGGGCAGATAATTTTTAAACAAAGATCCCAGGCCATTCTTATCTCAAGAAGTTTGAGAAACATTGGTTTAGACCAGGGTTTCTCAATTTCAGCACTATTGTTATTTTGGCAACAAAGATAATTTTTTGTTGTGGGGGACTATCCTGTACATTATAGGATGTTTAGCTTCTGCCCACTAGATGCCAATAGCATCCCCCGAGTCTGACAATAAAAAAAAAGTCTCCAAACATTGCCAAATGTCCCCTGGGGGGAAAACTGTCTAGGTTGAGACCACTGGCTTAGACTGAGCAAGATTTCCCAAGTGCAATTTGTGAATGCTATCGCATAAGATGGCTTGGAAAACAGAAGTGAGTAGTTTACTCCATGGTTAAGTGAGTTTGACAAACATTACTCACAATATCCACATCTCGGGAGATTTATGATATAAACCCCCACAGTAAAGACTCTAAAGTCCTGCAGTAAATGACATAATCAATGTTTCCCAAATGATTTGACCATTCTGGTTTAAAGATTTCTGACCTACTCTATGTTTATATGGGACCAAAGAAAACCAACGCTTAGTAAGAAGCACTGAGATCCCCTGCAAAGAGAGCTACTTCTTCAAACACCAGCCTAATTGTGTATTGCTTTTCTAAAGTGTGTAAATAATACATCTGCATCTTTATGACCTAAGAGTGGAAAGGCAGTGATGTAGAAGTGAATGTTGCCAGAGAGAGGTCGGCTGGCCAACTTTCAGAGACCTCATAACGTGACACCTACTTGGGAGAATTCATCAGGGTCCAACCCCAATCTGCAGGCTACAGGTCTGATCTCGAGGAATGCCTGAAGCTGAGACGCTAACTCATGCTAAATAAAAGCCACATGTAAGAGCCTGAAGCAGCTAACCCGATGCCAATTTACTAACTAGTAATGAGAAGTAAATGTCAAAGGAGCCACCTAGTCACATGCTCAAGGTAGTACTCTTTCTTTCTGCAAACAAATCAGGGGGGATGCTACATTTTAAAAATTACCCAAGAGTCAGGGGAGTTAGATCCATGGTTTCTAGATTTTGATTTCACACATCAATAAAATTCACAGAAGATGTTCAGATCAACACAGAGCTGCCAACTTTTTATTCTGTCAAATAACCAAAAACCAAACGAAACACGTTGCCGTCGAGTTGATTCCGACTCATTGCGACCCTTTAGGACAGAGTACAACTGCCCCACAGGGTTTCCAAGGAGCAGCCGGTTGATTCAAACTGCCGATCTTTTGGTTAGCAGCTGTAGCTCTTAACCACTACACCACCAGGGTTTCCTTCTGTCAAATAAGACCCTTAAAATCCCAATTACCATTATTAAAGAAAAAAAAGCTAAAAATCTCATAACCTTTAAATTGCAAGAAATTAGCTTTTTTAAAAAACTCACTACACACTCCCTATTTTTCTTGTTTTGCTATTGATCAGTACTCTCTTCACAGATTAGCACGAGTCTGTGGAGCACTGATTTACATAGTTGGACTAGGCCTTCAGGCTAGTGTGATCCCCGGATGCATCATCTCCACAATATGGATATGCCTGCCACTGGGATCAGCCAGGCTCTGGCTATGTAGAATGTGGTCTGCAGACCAGCACCACTGGCATCACCTGGGAGTTGGTTAGACATGCAAAATCTCAGGCCACTCCAGGGATCTCCTGAATCTGAATCTCCTGATCCCAGGTAATTCATATGCACATTACAGCTCAGTGACACAGAGTATGGAAACATCCTCTGGTACTTGGACCAGAGTACCCACTGCTAAGAACAGAGTATGGATGAGCTCTGCCTACCTCTGTCTGTCGTTTTTTTGGCCTTCAACTCCCAAAAGACTCATTCTTTCCTAAGTTTTGTCAGTATTTTAAGACTGACAGCTATTTTAAGTCTTGACAGCTATTCTGTCTCTTTACAGCAATTACTACATATCTACATATCTACAGCAATAATTACATATTACACGTAATTAAAAAATTTAATACTCACAGGACAATCTGCTATGCTTATTTCAAAGTTTTCTGGGTGAGGAAATTTTACGGCCATCCTTGAGTTGTTGTATACAAAAGGTAGTAATTATTATCACTCTTCAAGAAAAACAGAGGATAGAAATGACTCCCTAGGCAGGGTCTGATCATCCTGCCTTATGCAACCACAGCTCCTGAACATCATCTTACAACCAGTTGCCACTGAGTTGATTCCAACTCATGGCAACCCCATGTGTGTCAGAGTAGAACTGCACTCCATAAGGTTTTCAATGGCTGATTTTTTGGAAGCAGATAGCGAGGTCTTTTTTCTGAGGTGCTTCCAGGTAGACTTGAACCTCTAACCTTTTGGTTAGCAGCCAAGTGCATTAACCATATGCACCACTCTAATAATTCACCAAAATTTATCCTGACTAACCGCGTCTGTCTACATTTCCTGAAAGACCTATAAGGGTCAAAAACCAAAACCTGTTGCTGTTGAGTCGATTCTGACTGCTAGTGACCCTATACGACAGAGAAGAACTGCCCCATAGGGTTTCCAAGGAGGGGCTGGTGGATTCAAACTGCTGACCTTTTGGTTAGCAGCTGAGCTCTTAAACCACTGAGCCACCATGGCTCCCTGTAAGGGTAGGCAAGGTGCTAATCTTATTCACTGCTATATACCCAGTACATGTATTGTGCCTGACAAGTAGTATAAGAGATTTGTTCAATGAATGAATTAAATGGAATGAGTATCAGGATAAGTTACTATAGTAGATCTTTGCACTTCTAGCCCCATAGCTGGTTTCAGACTTGTAGGGTTTCAGCCCTGAGTTTGAGAACTGAGTAGCATAAGTGAAATGAACTCCCCCTACCCCACCTCCACCTTCCCTTTGGTAGAGAAGTGATTAGGTACACTGGACCAACTATCCACAAAAAGGCACTGTCACTGGCTGTAGCCAAAGGTGCTTTTCTTGAGAAACATATCTATGGATAAAATAAACATAAGAAAGTAAACAACGTAACATTAATACAAAGACTGGAATATACTTACAGGGAGTATGGCTGGAGAAAAACACAAAAAAGAGGTCTGGTCTGAGTTTCCACAGTCCTCTTTGAGCTCCTGGGATAAAGATGCTATCCTCTTTCAGGGCAGCTGCCAAACGGAGCTGATGAAGAAGGTACCTAATATGTTGCAGGAAAGGGAAGGCTCTGGCTGGGAGACTGCTAAGGAAGGGAAGCACTACTGCAGTCTAATGGGAGTGGTAAGTGATTTGGAATTACAAGAATGATCGAGACCAGAAATTCTCAAAGTGCAGTCCCTGAACCAGCAGCATCAGCATCACCTGGGAATCTGTTAGAAATGACGCTTCTTGGACTCCACCCCAACCTGCTGAATATGAATCTCTATGGGTAGGCCAAGCAGTCTGTGTTTTATGAGCCATCCAGGTGATTCTAAGGCTTGAGAACTAGTCTAGACCAGTGCTAATTTAGACTTTAGTCTTTAGACTGACATAATCATTGTCACCTGGGAGCCTATTAGAAATGCAATTTCTGGGACCCCCTACCCCAGACCTGCTGAATAAGAATCTGTGGAGATGTGGCTTTACCTTTGGAAACTCCTTCTGGCTATGACCTCAGCATGGCTGTCATTGAGGATGTCTCCTGAGACAAAGATAGGACATTTGGTGAAGACATATGGAAACTGTAGAGGCCCTGGTTCCTAAAAGCAGAACATAGCAGTTTCCTGTGGCACCCAGGATGGCCATGCAGCTCCCAGAGGGCTTTTGCCAAAAAGTATCACAATCATTAATGGCAATACATTTAAAGCACTGTAGCCCAACTCAGCACTACTAACATTTTGTTGTGGGGGCTGTCCTGTGCACTGTACGATGTTTAGCAGCATCCCTGGTCTCTACTAGATGCTACCAGTAGATTCAATAAATGCCAGTACCACCCCCCTAAATTGTGACAATCAAAAATGTCTCCAGACCTTGCCAAAAGTCCCAGGGGTTGGGGAGGAATCTCTCTTGTGTTGGGAAGACAAATAAAGACATGACTGATCCAGGACCTGTGAGCTGCCTCCAGGCCTGAAGCTGACCACAGTCCTCGCAAACACCTCATTCCTGAAATAAGTAGGAGGCAAGGAACACAACATCCTTGACACAAGGAATATAACATCCTTGAAGGAGCCTGGATCCAAATAACATTTGGATATTTTGGACTTGAGGGAAGGAGGGTTGCATGACTCACATTAGTACCTCTGTATAATCTCTAGAGTTTGGAGTGGAGATCATGGAGATCTTTCCGTCCTGCTGCCGCCTAGAATGTCGCCTTGTATTATAAATCTGAGACCGCTTGCTTATTCAACCTGGAGTGGTCTGCCTCTTTCTTTGGTCTGTCCCTACCTTCTGCACAGGGCAGCCATTTTTGGATTTCCCCTGGGAAGCTCCCCTGTCCACTGTTGCCACCTGACACCCGGTTGAGAACCACTGATTTATAGGGAATCTTTATCAGGAGGACAGGAGACCAGATATTTTGTACCCTGACATCATACTTGTGCTCATGGTGATATAATTAATTCCCTGTTGCCCAAAAATGAAGACTGATTGCCTTACATCTAATTTAATCTCTAATTGTCCTGGAACTGCGTCTCCATATGTTGGGCAAGAACAGGAGAATGGGGGAACTGAACTCAAGGAAGAACTTGCTAACTTGAAGCAGAAGTCATGTGAAGTCACAGATTTCTATGAAAATTTCCAGATTGGTGCCACAAGTGCTATTTAATTCAAGATTGTTTCCTGGGGCTTCAGTAGCCACTCAAGATGCATCATCTACCTGCTACTTTGGAGTCCTGAAGCCTTCCAGACATCAGGTGTAATATATGCCTAGGGAACCCCTGGTTTCAGCATGAAAACACTGGCCAGCTTTCTGTTCACTCAGGAAGCATGTTTCTGGTGGCCTTTGCTTCCACAGATGATTTCTATACCTTTTATTCTGACGAGAAGAGGAAAGGTCAACATGGACACAAGTTTCCAAGAGACAGGCTTTGTTCAGACTCCTGCCTGTGCTTACCGCTCTTCCTCATTTTGGACTGGCCTATGCATTTCGTTCCTGTTCCCATTGAGACAACTTCCTTTGTCACTGAGGGGGAAAAATAAATCATTAAGTGAGCTCTCAGGGTCCGAATGATCCCTGGTCCTCAGGTTTAATAAGTCTGCACATTCCTCCAGAGGATTCCCACAGGCCTACCCCACTGAGGAGCATGGTGGGTCTCCTGTGGCCAACTGACTGGCAGGGGGCAGGGAGAACACACCCAACATTGTAGTTTACACTGCATCCACTACTGTCCCAGGATCCCCAGCTGCCGTTGAGTGGATTCCAACTTATGGCAATCCCATGTATGCGTGTCAGAGTAGAACTGTGCTCCAAGGGTTTTCAATGGCTACGATTTTTTGGAAGTAGATTGCCAGGCCTTTCTTCCAAGATGCCTCTGGGTAAACTCAAATCTCCAACCTTTCAGCTAGCAGCCAAATGCATTACCCGTTTGCACCACCCAGGGACTCCACTGTCCCAGTATACCCGTTGCCATTGAGTTGATTCTGACTTATACTGACACTATAGGACAGAGTAGAACTGCCCCATAGGGTTTCCAACAAGTGGCTGGGGGATTCAAACTGCCAACCTTTTGGTCTGCAGCCACTGAGCCAGAGAGGGAGCACTCCAAGGCAAAAAGGCCTCACCTTGCACTCGCTTGTCAGGGGAATCACAGTCCCGGTTAGCTGCAGACTGTATTTTCACCACGGCTGCTAGTAATGTCCACTCACGGTTTGGATCAGGCTTCCCCTGCTTGGGCAGTTTGATTCGATAGTGTGTGTAACACAGCTGAGCAATCTCATCCGCATTCCACATGGTCTGAGGCATTGCTGAGGCCCTGATCAAAAACCACAATCATCAGAGGTGCAGAACGGAAAACCAATACAAGATGCTACAACTTCACATCAGATTCTTCAACAGTTTTTCAAATGTAGCCCAGGAACTCTGTGGATCATTTCCTGCTACCTCCCTGTCCCCTTTTTATCTTAATGGAAAGACCAAAGATGCCCAGAATCCCATCAACCCCAGAAGACATACCCATTTCTTGAAGCTTTTTAAAAAAATCTTGGACATCTGACACATTTTAGTGAAGTGGAATTTACTACTCAAAATGAAAGCACATGGGAGGGAAGTATGGTCACTATTCCACTTCCATTTAGAAGCAGCACATCAAGGGCTGTGCACCACAGATCTGAGTGCCTAGTTTCTTTGCTTTCTTTGGGCAGACCCTCACCATATAAGGTTTATCTTTCTGGAAAGACTCCTTTTCCAGGCATTTTATTTTTCGCTTCTTTTCCACACAGTAGAGTGGTTCTCCCTCTAGTAAATCCCCACTGATGCTCCATCAAGAAAGCTACCCTTTAATTTCTCCTATAACATTTTACAAAGCACAGGACTCTGAGAAACTAGGTAATTACTCACCCATAGAGCTTTCCCCTCCTCAAAGGAGCTGTGCTTAACAGTGTCAGTTTTGGAGTCACCCTTCCTGAGTTTTAATCCTGGCTTTGCCACAAATTAACTATATGATATTGGATAAATTACTTAACCTCTCTCTGTCTTAGTTTCTTCCTGTTAAAACAGGAATAACAGTAGTATCTAACCCATTGGGGTTACAGTGAGGATTAAATAATACCTATAAAAAGCAATTGCTACAATGTTGAACATAATTAATGTCAACTGTGATTACTATTACAAAAAAGAACATTTGACAGTTTACTTGACTGATTTGACTTGAGCTAACTGGGAGTGGGGGGAAACTGTAATGGACACGTAAAATCATGAGTAAATAACTATTAAGTACATCATACCTGGAAGAGGCCTAGGATACTTTGCTGGAAACTCTCCCACTCTTGGCTCTACTGATGCGCACTGGATCGTCCTGATCTCATTTGGACTCAATGGTACGAAAAGCTTCTTACTAGAAGATGAGTTCATAGGGAGATGGACACACCTAAGCATGGTTTTAAAAAAAAGTGGCTTTATTAAGTAAAAAAGGGTATGTGTTATTCTTTGAGAACTCATGAGCTTCTGAAGGCTGCTTATTTCTACAAGGAGCCATCTGCATTGCAGTGTGCAGGCCTGTTATTGGAGCCAATGGGAAAGCAGCCCAGAATACGCCATATTCTTCCTTCAGATAGTTGATTCTGAATGAATATGCAGCAGTTGGAATGAATGTTTTCATACACTGGTTCCATTAAAATTAAAATCTACACCTCCTTCTAGACTTTGAATAACTTCTTCACTTGAAACAACAGTTCAGTTACACAGGCATTGCTTTGCCCACAAGACCCTATCTTGTAACAGTTGCAAAAAGCAGAAGAACCCCCTTCCTTCTCAGCGAAGAACGGCTAGTCGGTTGCCTGAGGGTAGAAAAGGCTGTAGCGTTGCTGAGAGGAAGACCTAGACTCCCTTCCTAAACCTCCCCGAAAAAAAATGCTCCTTCTTGGCCAGCTCCAGAGACTGGGGTTCTGCCAGTTACAGGACGGTAGACCCTAAGCAAGACACAGCCCGTTTAGTACGGACAACAAGAGCGCCTGCCTCACTCGGTTCCCAAGAGATGCTGCTGCACAGCCACACACCACGTACTCGCCTGTGGCAAGAGCCCTTCCCTTCGCGGATAGTGATATCAGGCATGTGGGGGCAATTTCCCACGTAATATGCTTTAGGGAAGATCGTCACAACCTCTTCCCACACCAAACGGGCTCAAAGAAGTCAAAGACCTACGACACCAGCCCCACAGTCCCCTCATTTTCTTGTCCCCGGCACCATGACGCCATGTCACCACGGGAGCTGCCCTCCCACCTACATGACACACGCCGTCATAAAGAGCAAACAGGAGCAGGGCTACAGAGCGGACATGACGTCATAAAGCTGCTGCTGCCTTTCCCAAGCCACGCCCCCAGACCGCGCAATGCAGGCTGGACCTTGTAGTTCTTCAGGGAGCGGAGCCGGGAGTGGAGGTGCTTAGATTTCTGCAGTCCCTGGAGTGCGTTTAGGTACCCAGGGAAATGGCTGATGGAAGCTGTCTGCCCCGTTACTGGGCAGGAAACAAGTCCTCTGTATGGGTTTCAAATAGTAGAATGATGTCATGTCTTGGAACACTAGTGTGAATTTCTTTCTAAAACGAACCGTTGCCGTGGAGTCAATTCTGACTCATAGCTTCCCTATGAGGACAGAGTAGAACTGCCCCATAGGGTTTCCAAGGTGCGCCTGGTGGATTCGAGCTGCGGACCTTTTAGTTAGCAGCCATAGCTCTTAACCACTACGCCATCAGGGTTTCCCTTTCTAAAATAGTGCTGTCCAATAGAAATATAATTCAAGCCCTATGTGTAATTTAAATTTTTCTAATACTGTAGTCATATTTTAAAAAGTCAAATGAAATTAATTTTAATCATACATTTTATTTAACCCAGTATATCCAAAATATTATCATTTCAGCATGTGATCAACATTTTCTAAAAATTGAGATACGTTTTTATTTTTCATACTAAGTTTCTGAAACCTGGAGTATGGTTTTACACTTAGAGCACATCTCAATTTGGACTAGCCACATTTCAAATGCTCTGTAGACACATATGACTAGTGGCTACTGTATTGGACAGCACAGGTCTACAGCCTTCAGACTGTGAGGAATAGGTAGTAGAGCTGTCTGGATGGTTCAGGAGCCCATACTATCCAAAAACTGCAAATCTCAATGACTAAAGATGAGAGAATTCATTTTTTATTTTTTTGTTACTTCTCAAACATTAGAGAAGCCAGAACTCCAACTTGCTCAATCGCATCCTTCCTTCTCTCTAGTCCCAGAGGAAAAGGGCCACAGCTCTCTTCCAAGACTAAGGACCCTGCTCCTCATTCCTCTCTCTCTACCTTTAATCTGCAACTAATTCTTCCCCTGTCTTTACAGAAGCAGCAATCCTGGTGGAGTGATCATCTTCAGGGTTCATTATCTCAGGGATTAGCATCACCATCACTCTAGCTGCATAAACCAAAAAGCCAGTCACCCTCAGCCCCATTCTTGTCACATTCTTAGCCCTGCTGAATTGAGCTAAAAGTGAGAAAACTCATTCAACTCCATATTCAGTATTCAATAACCTACTTAAGGTTTAATGTGCAAAGCCTTTAAATTAACTTTTTCTCACACCCCACATTCTATCAGCAAATTCTGTTGACTTCAGGAACAAAGACAAAATGCAACCACTTGTAACCATCTCCATTGTTATCACCCAAGTCCAAGCCATCATCTCTTCCTCAGCCCACTGCAATACCTCCTAACTGTTCTCCCTGCTTTCACCCTTACTCTCCACCTACCAACTAGAACAATCCTTTAAAAACAAGCTAGATTATATCACTCCTCTGCTCAGAGCCCTCCTATGGCTTCCCCTCTCACTCATAACACACACACTCCTCTGCCTGGCTTATAGGGCCTGCCTGATCTGGTCCCTCACTCGTCTCCAGCGATAACAGACCCTTTGTTGTTTCTCAAAACTGTGATATTCTGGCCTGGATTGCCCTCTTCTGTTCTTTACCGAAGTTTCTCCAAGTCTTTTCTGAAATGTCACCTGTTGTTGTGGTTAGCTGTCGTCAAGTCGGTCCTGACTCATAGTGACTTATGTACAACAGAACGAAACACTGCCTGGTCCTGCACAATCCTCACAGTCGTTATACTTGAGCCCACAGTTGCAGCCACTGTGTTAACCCATCTCATTGAGGGTCTTCCTCTTTTTCACTGACCCTCCACTTTACCAAGCATGATGTCCTTCTCCAGAGACTGGTTCCTCCTGATAATCTGTCCAAAGTACGAGACAAAGTCTCACTCCAAAATCTAATACTAAGGAGCATTCTGGCTGTACTTTGTTCTTCTGGCAGGCCCTGGTATATTCAATATTCTTTGTCAACACTATAATTCAAAGGCGTCAATTCTTCTTCAGTCTTCCTTATTCATTGTCCAGCTTTCCCATGCATATGAGGTGACTGAAAACACCATGCAGGTGTACCTTAGTCCCCAAAGTGACATCTTTGCTTTTTAACTTTTTAAAGAGGTCTTTTGCAGCAGATATGCACAATACTTCATTTGATTTCTTGATTGTTCTTTCCATGGGCATTGATTGTGGAACCAAGTAAAATGAAATCCTTGACAATTTCAATATTTTCTCCACTTGTCATGATGTTGGTCTTCGATCTTCATCAGTAAGGGCTTCAAGTCCTCTTCACTTTCAGCAAGAAAGGTTGTGTCATCTGCATATCGCAGGTTGTGCATGAGTCTTCCTTCAATCTTGATGCTGTCTTCTTCATATAGTCCAGTTTCTCAGATTATTTGCTCAGCATACAGATTAAGTATGGTAAAAGGATACAACCCTAATGCACACCTTTCCTGACTTTAAACCACACAGTATGCCCTTCTTCTGTTTGAGCTACACTGCCTTTTGGTCTATATACAGGTTCCTCAAGAGCACAATTAAACGTTCTGGAATTCCCATTCTTTGCGATGTTGTCCGTAATTTGTTATGATCTACAGTTGAATGCCTTTGTATAGTCAATAAAATACAGATAAACATCTTTCTGGTTTTCTCTGCTTTCAGCCAAGATCTATCTGACATCATTAATGATATCCCCTTGTTTTACAACCTCTCGTGAATCTGGCTTGAACTTCTGGTTGTCTACTGTTGATGTACTGCTGCAACTGCTTTTGAATGATCTTCAGCAAAATTTTACTTGTGTGTGATATTAATGATATTATTTCATAATTTCTGCATTCGGTTGGATCACCTTTCTTTGTAATGGGTACAAATATGGATCTCTTCCAGGTGGTTCGCCAAGACACTGTCTTCCAAATTTCTTGACATACCACAGTGCTGCATCCGTTCGCTGAAACATCTCAATTGCTATTCCGTCAATTCTGGAGCTTTGTTTTTCCCCAGTGCCTTCAGTGCAGCTTGGAATTCTTCCTTCAGTACCATTAGTTCTTGATCATATGCTACCTCCTGAAATGGATGAACGTCAACCAATTTTTTTTGGTACAGTGACTCTGTATTCCACTGTCTTTTAATGCTTCCTGTGTCATTCAGTATTTTTCCCATAGAATAATATTGCAACTTGAGGCTTGAATTTTTTCTTCAGTGCTTTCAGCTTGAGATATGCCGATCACGTTCTTCCCTTTTGGTTTTCTAACTCCAGGTCTCTGCACAGTTCAATACTTTACTTTGTCTTTCAGAGCCGCCCTTTGAAATCTTCTGTTCAGCTCTTCATTTCTTCCATTCACTTTAGCTACTCTGCATTCAAGAACAACTTTCAGAGTCTCTCCTGACATCCACTTTGGTCTTTTCTTTCCTGTCACCTAGCAGGAGCCCCTTTTAATCACTATATTTAAAATAGCACTGTCCCTCATCTATCTTTTTCTGAAACAGCACCTCTGTCTCCTTACTCTGCTTTATTTTTCGTCTTAGTATGCACCACTGCCAGAAATATGTATTTACTTGTTTATCTGCTTCCCCACCCCACCAAATAAGAATGTAAGTTACATGAAAATAGGCACTTGGCTTTGTTTTCTGTGGTGTCCCCAACCCCTTAGAATAATGCTGGCACACAGCAGGCATTAAATATGTGTTTTTAAAATTTTTATTAGGCCAGCAGTCTGGAACAAAGTTGACATTCCAAAGGTAAAAAGAAGAGTGGTAAGAGACAAGTGGTTTATTTGATAACAAGGAATAAAGAGAATTCTTAATTCCTCATCTCTCTTCTGGTGTCTGAACTGAACTGTGGTAATCAAATGGAGAGCAACACACAAAAATTCCCCTGCAGACCTTGATCCTTTGCAGAAATGCAAAGATTGACATGGCTTGCAGTCATTATTTTCTAGACAGAAGTACCAACTGTGGTGCTCTCCAGTGTATCAGTGGCTGCTATGCTTTCCTTCTTGTCTTCGGGTTTCATGGCAGGAAACAGAAGTACCTCCTACAGGAGATAAAAATGCATTGTGAAGGTAAGCACTCTGAAAAGTTTTCACAGCTATCCACCCATTCCTTTAGTCTCTGGTTATTGTCACCACCAAAACGCAGAGATCTATATACCCCAGCTGCAAAGACAGTGTGTTCTTCGTATATTCTAATTCAGTGCCTCTCAACTACAGAAGGTGTAAAAGAACAAATGTGCAGCACCGCCCAGGGCACTATGTCAAATAATTGAACAAATGCAGAGGTTCTCTTAGATTTCCGCATCTGTTAAAAAAAAAAAAGGAATAAAAAGTTCACAAACTTTGTAGGACTAATTTAAGTTAAATGAAATAAGGCATGTAAAGGGCTTAGCATGTTCCCTGTTTCCTCAAGAAATGCAAACAATTAGTACTTCTTCTGCCTTGGGCAGAGAAAAACAAAATCCCTTAGGGTTAAGATGCTCTGACCCTCCTCCTGTGGAGTCAGATAAGCTCTTCTGAATGCTCTTCCTTTCAGCCCAGAGCCCTTTCTTTATTCTCCAGGTCCACCATGCCCTGCCTCCAACCCGATGGAGCTTCTTTAGGGCAGTGGGTGCTGTGGAGGGCTGCTTGTGTACCTTGATATTGTTGGAGTCTGTGAGGAACATGGTGACTCGGTCAATGCCCATGCCCCAGCCAGCCGTTGGGGGCAGCCCGTATTCCAGGGCGGTACAGAAGTTCTCATCTATGAACATGGCCTCATCATCACCAGCGGCCTTGGCCTAGAAGAGGAACCAAAAAATGGTATTATGCCAGGCTGCACTGTCTCTCAGTGTCTGAGTGAGCACATTAGTGTTCAGAGGGATTACCATCCCAGGGACACTCCAACACTCAGGGCTTGTTGGAAACTGGTTTCCCAGTAACTCCTGGATTGAGCCATTTCTTTCAAAGACCTGGAAGTCAGGGCTGATGAATTCTACCTCAAAACACATCCAAATTTCTCTGTGAAATAAAAATACCTCCACTGCCTGGGGCACTCGGACTCCAGTGAGAATCATGTTGAGACTCCATGATTTTTAGAGTCTTTCTCCCATTTCCTGACCCCATTCGTCAGTGTTAGTGATACTGCCAGGAGGCAGCTTGTGGGGCCTTTAGTTTTCTTCATTAATCTTTATCTGCCTCTCATCCCCAAGCCACCCAAGTAAATGTACAACTAAGAAAAATAATGCTGTTGCTATACAAATGTATTTTCAAGGTAAGTGTCATGCTCCCCACACAGATAATCATGAGTAAGTTCCTTTATGCAGAAACTCTAGGGCCAAAACCTTTCAAGGTCTCTGTTATAGATTAAATTGTGTCCTCCAAAAGTATGTTGAAGTTCTATCCCCTGTACCTATGAACATGACCCTGTTTAGAAACAGAGTATATGAAGATGTTATCAATTACGTTAACATGAGGCCATACTGGAGTAGGCTGGGTCCTAAACCTAGTATGACTGGTGTACTTATAAAAGAGAAGACACAAAAAGACAGGGAAACAGAGAAAGATGTCATGTGAAACTGCAGCTGCAACCCAAGGGTGGATCCACCAGAAGCCAGTAGAAAGATATGGAACAGTTTCTCTCTCAGAGCCCTCAGAAGGAATCAATATGGCCAATACCCTGATTTACTTCTAGCCTCTACAATTGTGAGATAATAAATTTCTATTGTTTAAGTCACGTAACTTGTGGTATTTTGTTACGGCAGCCCTAGGAAAAGTAATACAGTCTCCATTTTGAAATGTGCCTTTCTCCAGAGAAGCGCATGGCTTTATCCTATGTTTCTGCTGAAGTCATCAAGTGATGTAGACAATGACAGAGACCAGGGTTAAGGCTGATATTTACTAGTCAGCAGGCACACAGATGAAATACTTGCCTTTGTTCACAGTGCCCTTCCTTACCTTGGCCTGTTCTTCAAAAAGCTGCCGCTGCCGCATGGGGTCATTCAACTCAGTGTAGGCATTACACACTTCCTTCTTCATGACAAAGAGCTCAAAGCGCTCAGTCAGGCCCTCTTTAGAGCGGTGCCTGGGGACAGGAGACCAAAGGAGAGGCTGAGTATACAGATCCCTAATAATCTAATGTCTGGTACAAACAAGAATTTCTGAATTCTAGTTGACTCAGAAGTGTTATCGAGTTTGACCTAAAGCTGAATGCTCTCTCAGCAGTTAAAAAAAGCCACGAGTTACCCCAGCCAACACCACATGGAACAGAAAGACCACCTTGTCTACCAACCAGATCTTGAGAATAATAAACTGTTGTTGTTTTATGCTACTAAGTTTTGGGGTTATTACACAACAACAGGTAACTGAAACACCATGCTTTATCTTACCACTTGGCCAAAGGGCTCATTATCTGCGGGTGATCACAGATGAACGTGGGATTGATGCAAGTCACTTCCAGGCACTCTCCAACAAGCTTAAAGAAAAGCAGAGCTTAATGAGAAAGCAAAGCAGAACTAGAGGATACTACAGAACTCTCATTCCCTTCTGAATGATATTTTGATTGTCCCAGTCTGGGTAGAAAAGGACTCAACTCCTACCTACATGGGGCTTTATCCTATAGCTTTTCAATGGCTGGTAAGGATGAACTGAGATTTCATACATGACCTTATCGACACAGAGCTTAGTATGGCAAGAGGTCAAAACTTGTTAATTCTCTGGTTCCTCTCTTTAGGGTTTTTCTGTGAAGCTATAAAAGCTAGTTCTCCCCATGTAGTTCATCTTCGTAGGGAGCAGGGGGGCTGGTCCTACTGGATAAGGACGAGCACTGCAAGAGCATGGCCACTCACCTTATCAAGGAGTCTGGCTGTGGTCCGAGGTGGAGGGCATTCAACAGCTTTTGCTACACAGATATCATCAAGGATTTTGCGAGTTTCTGTAATACAAATGTACAAGTTAGGATAGAAGACACCACACCATACCAGTAAAAAAGAGAAAAGTATGGGAAACTCTAGTCCTGACTCATTCAGATTCAGAACTGAATGGGAAGGAGGGCCATAAACAGTGGAATGCGAAGCTTTACCTTCAGTTTCGAAGAGGTTTGTTTCTGGCAGCTTCACACCCAGGACTTTCTCAAGCTCTTCCACCATGCTGATTCTCCGAAAGGGTGGAGTGAAGTCAATTTCACAGGCTTGGCCCTCAGGGCCATCTGGATGGTAGGTGACCTTGTAACCTCCTGTGATGTGCTTCACCATCCCTGGGAGAGAAACCTGCCATTTAAAGAGGAACAACAGGAAGCCCAGGATGCCCTCTTCTGAAAGCAGTCCCCAGGACATGCATGAAAGACAAAGGGAGATAGGAGGGGGTCACCTGAAAGCATCTTCTCTGTGATTTCCATGAGATCGTGATAGTCTGCATAGGCCATGTAGAACTCACAAGTGGTGAATTCAGGATTGTGAGTCAAATCAATTCCTTCATTCCGGAACTGCCGTCCAATTTCATAAACTCGGTCTATGCCACCAACCACCAGCATCTAACAACACATGACCATAGTCATGGCAGCTAATCTTGTCTTAAGAGGCCTGGAAAGTTTCTGTCTACAAAAGCCCCAACTTGGTTTTCCCACAGCCCAGGAACACCCGGGAGTCTCTACTCAAAATCCCTAGAACCGCGCTCTCTAATTTAGTCCCTTGTAATGAATAGTTTATCATTCTTTTTTTTGCTTCCTAGGACCAGTGAATTATCTATGTCTGGAATGTCCCCCACCTTGTGAGCCTAAGCTTCCTCAAACCAGAAAGGATCTTCTGGGGTGAGGATGCAGGCATGTGACCCAAGCTCCACCAATGAGATGCATCTGTGAGAATTCAATATGGAAGCTATTGAAAGAGGATGTAGGTATTGTACAGAATTTATTTTGGCAAAGGGGGCCACAGAGATCTAGCTTTTAGTGGCAGTGACCTGTGCCTAGTGCCAGGGTGATTGTACCTAGTGGAAAAGACACTGGGTTATCTATGGGAATGGCCCAGTGGCATGATTAAGAATTATTCCTAGTTGTATGGTCCCCAAGCCTGATTCTCCGACCCTCCTGGATACTGTGAGCTTTCTTACATACTAGAATAAATTTTTCTTTTGCTTAAATTAGTTATAGTATGTTCTGTTATCTGTAACTCAATCTTCAATGAAAGTCTTCAATATTTACTCTGGTGATTTCCAACTTCCAGAGAGGTATTAAGCTCTTTCTTCTACAAAAACCAAAAATCATCTAATCAAAAGAAGACGATAAACTTAGGAGTATTATGGGAACAAAAGTAGGTTAGGAGGACTCGTATATCTAGGAAAGACGATCCCTTTGCCTTCTGCCCTGAAATGCTTTATGATCTTGTAGAGAAATTCTAGAATGGTTACACTCACAAACCTGACAAATTAGAATTACTCTCCTGGTTGCTCTAACCTCACTCTTCCTCTTACTTCTTACTGCACCTGTCTAGCCAATGGTTTTCCAGCCTTCTGCTTCTCTAAGAGGAAAGGTGCATCTTATTAATGATTACCTTATGGTAGAGTTCAGGAGCAATTCTCATATATAAGTTCATGTCTAATTCGTTGTGGTAGGTGATAAAAGGTTTGGCCACCGCTCCCCCAGGGATGATGTTCATCATGGGAGTTTCAATCTAAAAAGACAGGGAGGACCATTTAGTCTTCAGACAATGAGAGGTTTTGGGGACAGCTCATGTTCTGCATATAATATAGTCTAGCCTGTTAGATCCCAAAGTAAAAGTTAAGTTCAATAGTAATGTACAAGTACTTGACAAAAAAGCATAGATAGCTTCACTTTCTAGAATATGTCTCAGTTTCTATTAATAATATCAAACCATCACTAACATAGTACTATAAACTTTCACAAGTTAAAAATTATTCCACTTCTGGAAATCCATCCTTCAAAAACACTCGCACATGACCACAAAGACATTTACTGAAACATTATTTATTACACAAGAAAATTAGAAACAAAATTAGAAACTATTAATGGGAGGAACAAATAAATTATGTAGCCTTAAAAAGGGTCCAGAATATATTGATGGGGCGGGGCGGGGGGGGAACAGGTTCATCATAATACATATAATGTTACCTCTTTTATGTTTAAAGTAAAAAATAAAACAGCCTATATATGGATATGCACAGTGAATGGTGTGGAAGGATACGTATCAGGGAAGTTTGATGGGAAAGGTGAAAAAAGGACTTGTAGTTTTTATTCTACATATTTCTTCACTGTTTGAATTTGTTTTAGAGTAACATGAATTTGCCTTTCACTTACACAATTAAAAACATTTTTTAATACTACAAAAAAAGCAAAATACTTTAACATATTGAATGTGCAAGGAATCATTAACGTGTACATTGCCCTAAACCTTGTCTAGTATCGTAGAAGTCAGCTACTGCCTTCTTCCTAACCAGGGCACTAAATAAACACAGTGGAACAAAGACACTGGCAAGAAAGGGGATGTCTGCACAGCATGAAGGTTACTGACACAGAATATGCCCTGGAAAAGGGAAAGGAAAGTAAAAGGCAAGCATAGTAAGGCAGTTCATCAAACACGTCAGGTAAGGAATGTTCCATCACCTCTAAGAATCCCAACTCATCCAAGAAACTTCTTATATATGTGATGATCTTAGAGCGGATGATAAATTTTTGCCTCACAAAGTCATTCAGGATCAAGTCCAAATATCTTTGACGATATCGTGTTTCCTAAACCAAGAAGAGCAGTTAGAAATCACGGTTATGATAACATAAATTGAACGCATCTTTGAGCCACAGCTGGGAGACCACAACAGCTTACCTTATCTTTGAGGCCAAAGTGAAGATGAGGCAACATATGCAAACAGGGAGACAGCAGTGTGATCTCATAGGGAATGATGCTCAGCTCACCCTTCTTGGTTTTCCCTGGATTCCCCTGAACGCCAATTATGTCTCCTCGACGAAGTTTGTTATTGATATGAATAAATTCTTCTTCTGATTTATAATTCCTGAAAGGAAAATTATCCAGTATATAATAGCCCAAATTAAAACTGACCACTTGTTTACTCTAGAACCCTCACTAAACTGTTAAAGACTATGATGTGAGCCAAGAAAAATCTCAGATTCAAGGGCAACTGTTATAAATTATTATCTTTTATTTTTCTCTGCTGACACAATCTGACAGTAGTGGTTACTCTCCAGGTAACTGGATGTCCTTTTACCCCATTCTCAGGCTTACCCAATCATACACCACTTCATCTGGCCCTAACTTCAATTACTAATGGGAAATTAAGAGCACATGGGTCTCTCTTCCCACCGTGCTGCTCTAGGCCAGTCCAGAAAGGACTATAACCCGTATTTCTATATACCTGGAATTGGCCATGATTTGCAATTTGACCCCCTCTCCTCGAAGGTCATAGAAGATGAGCTTTCCCCCAGAAGCTCGTTTGGCGTGGATCCTACCTAGAAAAGAAGAGTAAAATTATTGATGGACAGAACCAGAAGTCATTTCATGTTACCATGCCAAAAAAGCTCTCTCTGCATCTTTACATCAGGGAAGAACGTAAACTGGAATATAAACCAGAGTTCAAGGTCAAAGCCCTGCCTTTTTCTTCATGCCAGTGATCCCCATTCAAAACAGAGATTTGCAAAAAGATGTAGCTTTAAAGATGTTCACTGGATTCCTGGAAGATGGCAGTGTTGGTGGCAGCAGAGTTTTTGGATCTTCCTGAATCCTCACATAAAAACAGAGAGCACAGACAGGTGAAGCCAAAAACTCATGGACAACATCTACAACAAAATTATGTGGGAAGCTATTTCCCCAAGAACCCCAAAATAAAAGCAATGGGGCAAACCACAAAGAACCACAAGAAAAAGCAGTGAGAAACAACAGGGCATTTGACAGATTTGAAAACTGGAGAAACCCCAACAACCATAGGTATTCACTGAAAACTGTGGCAGGTGAACTGAAGGATAACAAGTGAAACTGGGAAGGGTTTGCCATACAGTGAATACAATGGGCTTTGTTAAGAAAGTTGATAGGGGTTGGAGCAGTGTAGGTCCCACGAATGCTCTGAACTTCACAGTCAGGCCTCCCTTCCAGGACAAGGCCCCATAAAATTGAAAAGGACAAGGAAAACAGAGACAGAAGGAAGAGAAGGCCCAAAGAAAGTGAGGAAGGGGGACAGAGCCAGGAGATATTAGAAAGCAAGTTGCCATATATTTTTTTAACACTTCACAAAAGCAACAGAGGAGGGAGCTTGGTGAAGTTGGAAAAGCTATCTGAACCAACGAACAAAGCTTTCTTCTAAAAATAAGCAACATAAAAGTACTGAGGTCAAATATCCTGCAAAGTCATCATTTAAAAAAAAAGTGAGAGAGAATAAGGAGAAAAATACTTTGAAAAGACTCCCACTGGCCAAAGATGGGACAATTCGGATCTCAATAAGGATAAGAATTGAACTGAATAGAAAATTCGTATGTTAAGTCAGTGAGCTCATATATTTTAAAAAAAACAAAACAGAACTAATTGGTTATTTTCTGGGGATGAACAGAACCAATTCATTATCTGAAAACTGGGTAAATAAAAAGGAACTATCTTTTTATAAGACTATTCGAATAAATGAAAACCAAAATGACGCACTGAGAATACCATCATCTTGCAATCCTCTGCGCATAAACGTACTGAGGCATTGAGAATCACAAAAAGAGAGACAACCAGACTTTACGTTCCTCTCAAGGAAAGAACACACTACCACCTAGAGTCTTGCCAAAAAAGCATCAAATCTGAATTTGAGCAAGCTTCAGGATTTGCTGCTAATTTGCAGGAAACATATAGGGCACAGAACATATTGAGCCGCACTGCACAATCAACAAAATTCAAACTGTGTGAAACTCTGTAAGTTACATCCCCTGGATTCTTCAGTAATTTCTAAGGAAAAGAAAAAAAAAAAAAGGACAGAAGAGAAAGTGTAAATTATAAGAACTAAAAAGGTAAGTTTAAAAAAAAAAAAGGGAAGACTAAACTGAACTGTCTAGGGATGCATATTTGGATGATATAACCAGGAAGAAATGCACAGCAGTGATTACTATAAAAGTCAGCATAGTGGTTACTTCAGAGGGTGGAAGGGGGTTGTGACTGAGATAGGGCACATGGCAGGGCTTCTCCAGGCAGCTGGCAAAAAAAAGTTATATTCCTTGATCTAGGTGGTGGTTACAAAGGTGTTTGTTGTATAACAGTTCACTAAGCTATGTATTTACTACATAGGGCTTCCCTTGTGTTTTATTTTTACAATAAAAAAGGTAAAAAGAAAAAAAAAAGTCACTGCATTTTGATTACAATAGTAAAAAATTGGAACCAATCTAAATGAACTACACCAAGGATCAGTTAACTACAAAAAGTACAGCCATACCAAAAAAATAAATAAATAAATAAAACGAGTGGCCATGGAGTCTATTCTAACAGCCATATATACCCCCATTAAAAAAGATGGAGTAGATGAATATTTGTTGATATTTATAATACATTAAGTGAAGAAGGCTGACTATATCACAAGGAAAGTATCAGCCCAAGAGACAGAAAGGGCCACATAAACCAGAGACTTCATTAGCCTGAGACCAGAAAAACTAGATGGAGCCCAGCTACCACCAATGACCACCCTGACAGGGTACACAGCAGAGTCCCTGATGGAGCAGGAGAAAGGTGGGGTGCAGAACTCAAATTCTAGTAAAAACACCAGCCTTCATGGTCTGACTGAGACTGGAGGAATCCCAGAAAGCATGGCCCCTGGATTCTCTATCAGCTGAGAACTAAAACAGTTTCCGTGGCCAACTCTTCAGACAGGGATTGGACTGGACTGTGGGACATAAAATGATACTCATGAAGAGTGTGCTTCTTAGCTCAAGTAGATACATGAGACTAAATGGACAGCTCCTGTCCGGACGTGAGATGAGAAGGCTGAGAGGGTTAGGAGCTAATTGAATGGACATGGAAATCAGGGGTGGAAAGGAGGTATGTGCTGTCACAGTTCAGGGAGAGCAATTAGGATCACATAACAATGTATGTATAAATTTTTATATAAGAGACTAACTTAAAATGTAAACTTTCACTTCAACTACAACAATAAACAAACAAACAAACAAAAAACTAGGCTGACTGTAACAGAATACATAGCACGGTCCCATTTTTGCAAAGGAAAAAAATCTGTTATTTATACATTACATACACACATACACAAAAGGTGTTGGCAGGGGTTCTCTCTTGACGGTAGGATTATGGGCTTAAACTTTTCTCTTTGCTTCTCTGAATGTTCTAATTTTTCTACTGAGTTTTTTTTTTTTTTAGGCAAGGAAGAAAAGTGATTTTAATTAAAAAATAAGGTAAACAAGATCCCACACAAGACACCATAAGCCAAAAAAAAAAATGATGTTCTCAAAATACAGTCTCAGGGAAAAGCATTCTCAGGCCAAAGACTGGACTTCTTAGGAACCTGGGGCCATGGTTCCCACTGATGACAGCAAGTCCTCATAAAGGACACTGGCAGCAGTGACAGGCCAAGGGTTCCCCCCAGAGAATACCCCTTTCTCTGCAGCATAACCTCATCTAGACATGATCCCATGCTCAGGCTGCTCTACTTCTTTCTGCGAATAGATATAATAGCACCGCCCCTAGTAAAGTAAGCTCAGACAGCAGGCTTTTTTAAAAGCAAGACTACCCTAAACCTTCCTTTTACTCTACTGAAGAGGTTTGCCTCCTGTGGGAGGTCAGCAAACCAGAGAATCTTCCTACCTGCCACCTTTAAGGTGATGTCAGTCAGGTGGTCCCCAGGCTGCAAGTGACTGTACTCTTGAATGAAGTGAGTGAGCGAGATGTCCACATGGAACTTGTGTGGGTATGGGTCTTCCCCATTGACCTTCAGTTGGTGGACCGCTTGACTGCGGATCTTATAGTATTGCTGTAGAAAATTGAACAAGAATCTTCAAGAAGTTGCACCTGGCACACCAGTGGCCCATCTAGCAGAGCACTGCATTCTGCCTCAGAGTGGCTCTAATACACTGAGGTTTCTTAAACTGAGCCCTGTCCCCTTTTGAAATCATGGGATTGAATATGGAGTGAGATTTGCACTTAAATATGCAGTGGCCAAATCCACAGTTGGAAATGAATTGCAAACATACAAGCTTCAACAAAAGGAAAGAAATGGGGTTCTGCCTGAAAAGATAAAAGCTTAATTGGTACAGGTGGTCTTCGGTTATCACTTTTGTGGACTACATCTACTTTGTAAGTCACTTCTTCCTTACCCTCCCACCCTTGCCCACACATCAGACTCTTTCCCAAGGCAGGCCACGGGGCCTGGACGATATAAAAAGGAATATTCTACAGCAGGGGTCAGCCAACTTTTTCTGATGCAACTACTCAACTCTGCTGTTGCAGTGTGAAAGCTGACTTAGACATACGTAAACAAATGGACATGGCTATGTTCCAATACAATTTTATTTATAAAAAGGCATGTGGAGTGAGGGTGTTGATTTGGTCTATGGGATGAAGTTTGCTGACCCTTGGTCTACAGTCAATCCTAGTCCATTTTTAGGGAGATAGTTTCTCTGGGGCTGCTGTAATGCCCAGCTAGTTCCAAGGAAGATTCATGAGTCACTTAAAAGTACTGGATTCTCCCATATGCCTGTCAGGAGTCAATCTGAATGCTCAGGGCCTGTGCTTTTAACCGGATGGAGTGGCAGTGACCCAGGGCCCAGAAGTGCCTATTCTAGTCTCTATTTAGCTAACTAGTCACTGGTTCTTCCTACTGTCTGGTCCCAAGGAATTCCCCATAAGCCTCCTCAGAAGCCTCCCTGTGCCCCGGCAGACCGGTGACCAAGGGGACTCACATTTGGGTCCAGGCTTTCCTCCTCAGTGCTCACACCATTGTCAGTGGTGTGGTTGGTGGACGCAGTAACGGCCTGGCTTAGCTGTTTCTCACTGAGCTCCTTGTGCTTGGCCTCCTTCTCTGCTACTTTCTTCTCAGCTTTTAGGCGTCTCTTTAGCTCACTGTAGGCAAGATGAGAATGTTTAGTGTGATAGCTGCTGGAAGAGTCCTCTATTTTGCCCCATAACCACTTACTAAAAATATGAAATGCCTGGGAGACATGCTCTTGCTTAGTTCTATACCCTTAAGTTCACACCTCACCTCTAGTTATCTTAGTCATTAAACATTGTATGTGAAAGAAACAAAGCAAAAAATAGGATTTGAACAAAGATGCAAAAGATCTTTTTCAGGCTCTGCTTTCTAGTCTCAGGTCCTTGGCATTGGGCCCCAACTAAAACCAGGATGCAAAAGGAAAAAGAAAATCTTACATGTTAACTTATATTTCAAATAGGAAAAAAAAGGTTTTCTAGAAAATCAGCAGGATAGACTTCTCTCAAGCTAATTAGACTGGGTGCTCCTTCAGAACAGGGACTGAATTATTAGTCATTTGGTATCCCCTGGAGAGTATGAAGTTCCTAGAGCACTAGATCAGATGTTTGATATGGCAACATCTCCAGCTATGTCTGCTACCCCACCCCCACCCCAAGGAATGAGTTAGTCCAGAGGGGCCCCACTGACAATCTCTCCAAGAGTGGCCCTCAGGACTGCCTCACTTTACTCATCTAAGTCTGGCTTTGGCAACAAACTGGGTAAAACGGTGTACAAAGCAGTGTAGCACAGGGGATAATAAACCTTCAGAGTCAGAATTCCTGGGACTAAAGCCTCACACATCCACCTACAATTATGTGACCTTGGGCAAATAACTTCTCTCAGCCTTGGATTCCTCATCTGTAAAATAGAAATAATAGACACCTCCGCCCCACCCCATTGTTATTGGGAAAACTGAGATACCGTACTAATGTACATAAACGGGTGGCCCTGCCCCTAGCATTTAGTAAGTACTCAAACATCAGCTATTCTGGGATCCCTCACTATCAGAACTCTTCACTCTCTGCACCCAGGACAGGAATCATACAAGTTTGGATAAATTTCTGGTTAAATGCCTCACTATTCAAACTTTTGATACTTGCTATCTTTAACTCAAAAACCAAAGCAATTTGGATAACTTGGTATCCCAAATGACCCGAACTTGCTATCTGAAACCAGGAACCAAACAAGACTTAGAGACGGATAACCTCATTATTGGAAGAGAATTAATTGATCATTCTTTCAAGCCCCCAATGATCATTAAATATTCTGAAACGGTGAACCATGGCAAGTGATCCCAAGTCATACCTGTACTTTGTCTGGCTTCAGGGCACATCCTTCATTTTCAGTGTGAGTTTAGAATAACCCGATTAAAAAAAACAAACTTAATTGGGGGTTTGAAGCAATCATCTTTTAAGTAAAAACTGATTCTGATGGCTTCAAAGTAGGTGACTCTTTCTGAATAGGATCTGTCTTTAATAGTTGTGAGGACAACCTTCCCAGAACAGTGTACTAGATCTATAACGTGGTAATTCAGTCAATGGGCATCTAAGGCTATCAAGTTCTTCCTAGGATTAAGATGATAAACCTATTTCCATTCAACTAGGTGTTGCTCTTTAATCAAATCAATCCTAAATATAACCCAAAAACGTGCTAGGGATAGCACTAAAACTAGAAACCAAATTAATCTCAAGAAAGACAGGAAAGGGAAAATAACCCTCATTAGAAATTCTTTATTCATACAGGAGTTCTGTTCTCAGCACTTTTCTAGAATAAGAACCACAGGCAATGCCAAAAATTTAAGGAGAATTTGAATTAAGAGAAAATTAGAAGACTATTGGTATTGGTAGCAAGGCTCTTTGTTTCCTTAGCAGCAAGTCCAAACATTTAGCCAGGGGCTTTGCTTCCAGAGCAATAAAGAGGGTAACTGGCACCAACCTTCTTTTATCAGAAAGTGGCTTGTCCTTGTGAAGCACTGTGAAAGGAGCAAGTTGACCCAGTCGCAGCTCCCTCTGACCCCACTGTGCCCAGGAGGTTTGGCGCAGGGACCCCCTAACAAGCCTTACAGCAGCTTGCGTCAACATGGCAGAATACCCTGGAACTAATGATTACCACCACCTAACAGGAAACACAAAGATGCGGTGTCAGATGGGACAGACAGTACACACAGACCCAACCAGTGGCACTCTTCTGCTCTTACTGGGGTGAGGTGGAGTGTTTTGCATTATCTTTGAGTGTCTCATTCAACTTAAGACCTTCTTAACTGACAGCAGGAGTCCTGGTGGCACAGTGGTTAAGAGCTCAGCTGCTAACCAAAAGGTCGACAGTTCAAATCCACCAGTCGCTCCCTGGAAACCCTGTGGGGCAGTTCTACCCTGTCCTATAGTGTCCCTATAAGTCGGAATCACAATCTACGGCAACATGTTACTGACAGTAACACTGTAACATTGTGCTGAACACTATAACTTTTTTTTCAGTCCTGGCTGTGTATAAAAGCTGTATATTTGGGGCCAAAAGTCAATAGCAAGTAAATCAATCAATAGTTTACAAGGAGAAATGATCACACTGATTGCAATATTATAGAAAATGGGAGCCAGGATGTGATAGAGTGTTTCTGAAGCCCATGAAGTGTGGTTTCTCTCCTGGAAGTGAAATACCTGGCAGCAAAGATGGCAATGGGAACCATATAAAATGAGAGGAAAATGTCACTATCAACTGTAAACTCCAGATTAAGCTAAAAGCAGCCACACAAAAGCACCTCTAAGTCAAAGGTAAGACTTGTCTGGAGCTCTAGGAATAAGGGGGAAAGGATAATTTCAGAAAGGGTCTAAGACTAGATTATGTTCATTCATTATTAATGCTGGAAAGGCAAAAAGACTTCAGGGATTATATTCTTTACTGTGTTCAAGCAAATCAGATGAGGACCTTTCAGTTGGGACTGAAGTCACCTGGGCAGGCAGCCCATCTCTTTTTAAACTGGGGGAAAAACCTGGCATAAAATGGTGCTCACTAAAGGTTTCATACTAAGGAAGTTCTGAGAACAGTTATGAATAGAAGGAAATGCTAATTTAAAAAAATTACCTCATAGTCATTAGAGGAAGTCAATATCAACAGCAGACTCTTAGACAATGCAATGCAGTACAGTGTAGTCAGTATAACTCCATGTGTTGTGCAGTTAAGGACTTGAGTTTTAGATCTCCAGCGCTTTGGATCAGTGTTAGAACAGCTTTAGCTATGTACACTTCAGCAGTGTATTTAATCACCCAGGGCTTCAGTTTATTAATTTGAAAAAGGGACATTAACACTTTCCTAGCAAGGTTATTATTTAGATTAGGTAGAAACCTTATATAGTTCTAGCATGCTGCCTGGCACATAAAAGCTACTCAAAAAAAGTGGTAGCTATAATCACTCTAAGAAAAGTCAGCAGAAGGGGACTGTTGACCAGTTTCTTCAATTTACCTTGAAATACCACTCTCCACTGGAAACTTTGCTAACAAGACATCTGTGATCCACAGCCCTAAAATTCAACTACTGATTTATCAGATGAAGGTCCAGTCAATTTCTCCTAATGTTGAAGTCCAAGATGAGGTTCCAGATATGTAAGGAGAACCATCAGATCACTCTCAGGAAGGACACAATATTAGGGTGCTATCAAACCATAAATTTAGACATTTCATTTTTCTAGTGTGTTTGAAGCATAAACTCAGAGACACAAACTTATCCATTTCTATACGTTGAGTGCCTAGAGCAACACTGTTATCAGGGTTTAGCAAGTGAATTACGCCCTTATGGAGCCACTGCATGTAATAAATTAACTTCTCTCCTATGCCTCTAGAATGGTACCAGTTATTTTTGGGAGCACTGAGAAGACAGTTACTCAAATCATTGCCTGTGTTCTGTGGTTCCAATGAGGAACCCCAGTTGAGGAGGAGGGTAGTCTTTAGAGAATATAAACCATAGCCTGCCGTTAAAGCCGGTTAATCTTGATTTGTCTACCTTCATACTCCAAGGACTTGGGATGCTTAACAAAGAGAAACCCAGTACAGCTAAGTGCAGCTTGGTGTACCTGGCTGAATAAGACAATGTCCTATAGAGGCACCATGAATTGGAATCGACTGGACGGCAACAACAAGACATTGGTCACTCAATACTCGCAGATCCTTTGAATAACCCACTTGGGTAGGTGCACGAGTTTTAGAACTGATCCCTTTAATACACAGGTTCTGAAAGAATGAGGCCAAGGAAAACGTGAAAGTCTTTCTGAAATGCTTGGACATTTTAAATTTCTCATCTCCTTATTGGTAAATAACACCCTTCCCAGAGGAAGAGAGGAAGGAAAGGTGTAAGTTGCGCTTTTCTCTCCTTTGTCGCCTCTCAGTTTTCATGACAGCTTCTCCTACTCATCCTCTTATCCCAAGAACACAACAAGAGAGATCCGGCCAGCGCCGAAATCCGGCAGGATAAGGCCGGGTGGGGGTGGCCCCGACTATCCTGGGGGAATGTAGTTTCCGGGCATAGCGGCTACATCCCAGCATGTCCGTACCCGTGAGAGCCGGAAGGAGGGCCCCAGGCACAGCCGCCTCAGCGGGAGCTTCGAGGCGCTTCCAAGTCCATACTCTCCGATCGCAAAGGCCTTAATGCTCCTAGCGACACTTACTTCTTACTCAGTTTCGGCTCGCCGCCGTCCACTTTCACCTCAACCTCCTGCAAGGCAGCCATCTTTCCCGAGTGCCCGAGCTAAAAGAGACTACGGTCATACGGCTATTTCCGGGTCAGGTTTGGAAGCCCCGCCTCTTCCGGAGAGAAAGGGGCGGGCACTCTTGGCGCACGGTCGCTGCTGGGCAGGTAATCGCGGCCGCGGTATTGCTGTGGCCGCTGTGTAAGTTGCGCTTCTACCGGCCATCAGCTATGGCAGAGGCCATGGATTTGGGCAAAGACCCCAACGGGCCCACCCACTCTTCCACTCTGTTCGTGCGGGAGGATGGCAGCTCCATATCCTTTTACGTGCGGCCCAGCCCGGCGAAGCGCCGGCTCTCAACACTCATCCTGCACGGCGGTGGTACCCTGTGCCGGGTGCAGGAGCCAGGGGCCGTGCTGCTGGCCCAGCCCGGGGAGGCGTTGGCCGAGGCCGCAGGCGACTTCATCTCCACGCAGTACGTCCTGGACTGCGTGGAGCGCAACGAGCGGCTGGAGCTGGAGGACTATCGACTGGGCTCGGCGGCCGACCAGGCCTCGGAGACAAAGCCCGGGGCTCAGGCCGAGGGCGCTGCCGCCGCCGTGGATCCCGATCCGGAACCGCTCACGGGGCGGATCGCCTTCACCGAGGCGGACGACGTGGCCATCTTGACTTACGTGAAGGAAAATGCTCGTTCGCCCAGCTCCGTCACCGGCAACGCCTTGTGGAAAGCGATGGAGAAAAGCGCGCCCACCCAGCACTCGTGGCAGGCCCTAAAGGACCGCTACCTCAAGCACCTGCGGGGCCAGGAACATAAGTACCTGTTGGGGGACGCCCCTGTGAGCCCATCCTCCCAGAAACTCAAGCGGAAAGCAGAGGAAGACCCCGAGGCTGCGGATAGCGGCGGTGAGCTCTCTGCTGACACCTGTGGCGGGCGGTTGGAGAGGGGGGGTTGTCTTTCTTTCTCTCTGTGAGGAGTCCCATTTTGTCATCTTTGGTGGCATCCCTCGGCCCCGCCCACTTCTGACATCGGGTGAAATTGCACCATTTTCCCCTTCTTTAAAAAAAAATTTACATTTTCAATAGCTACAGAATACACGGTTCAAAGTTCAAAAGGTACAAGAACGGTAGAAAAATTTTCCACTCTTCCCAACAACCTCCCAGAGACAAGGGTAATCCGGCTTCTTGCGTATTTTTTCAGAGTTATTTCAGCGACCCTTTAAAAAAAGACTTAACATGTTCAGGTAGATTCGATATACGCTTTTTAAAGGAGAGCATGCCGGAGCAGTTTATTTTCATGCTTTGGCTTAACTGAATGCGCATTCACGTATTCATATAGGGATGTCCTCATCAATTGGAAGGTCGCTTTCTGGTCTTGAGTAGACGGTGATGTGAATTTTTTAACGCAGTTGAATTCGAAGTTGGGGTTCAGGTATGGTTAGGACAGTGCAGAACTGTTAAGACGTTTCATTTTTGATATAAGTAGTCCTGACAACTTAAACTGACAGACCCGTTTGTTTAAAGAGGCATTTTTACATTCCCCTCCTCTTCCCTTTTCTTGACTCGTGGATATTCCATGTAATACAGGCATTCCCCGGTCACCAGTGAGGTTACAAACAAGATCCGTTCCAGAGTGTCTTTAAAGTCGAATTTGCAGTTTAGTCGGAACAGGTGCATACGGTTATTTAGTCTTACTTTAGTGCAAGAAAAAGCCCAAAGCCTTTTCAGTGATTTAAAAACGTCACGTGAAGCAAGTGAAGGTGATTGTGAAGAATTTGTTTCGAGTAGAGGTTGGTTCAGTCCTTTCAAAGTGAGGGTAAACTTACCATAGTATTAAAAGGCAAGTAGGAGTGGGACGTTTGGGACGTTTGTAACCCGGGGGCTTACTGTAGTTGAAGTCTGGGAGAGTAAAATTTATTTTTCCTTTTCAGTGTGATTAGTAGGAATTTTGTTTTTCATTAAAAGTGGCATTTCAGATTCATTGATTCAACAGATTTTTGAGTGCTAGACATTGTTGTCTTGCAGAGATATAACAATAAATAAAAGACAGTAGCTGCAGTCATGGAACTTAACGTGCTAGCTGGTCAGTGGTGAGTGCTATAGAGAAAAGTAAAACAGGGTAAGGGTTGGGGAGGGAGTTGTTTTCTATACGGTGAAAAGGGAAGGCCACTCTGATAAGCTGGTATTTGAACAAGAGACCACAGGAAGTAAAAGAGTGAGCCAGGTGGATGTCTGGGAGAGTGTTCCAGGCAGGGAGAACAGCCAGTGCAAAGGCCCTGAGGTAAGACTGTGGCTAGTATGTTCTTGAACAACAAAGAGACCAGTATGCCATTAAGAGACCGGTATGCCTAGAATGGAGTAAACAAGAGGCAGAATTCTAGGAGGTGAGGTCAGGAACAAAATTAAATTGGATTCACTCATCAAAATAACATTTAGATGATCAAATATATAAGTGTAAAAATTGAAATCCTAAAATGACTAAGAAATATGGATGAATATATATTTTTAAATATTAAAAAAACCTGTTGCTATCAAGTCGATTCCGACTCATAGCGACCTTATAGGACAGAGTAGAACTGCCCCATAGGGTTTCCAAGCAGCGCCTGGTGGATTTGAAATGCCGACCTTTTGGTTAGCAGCCATAGCTCTTAACCACTACGCCACCACGGTTTTAAATATTAGCATGGTGATAATCAGAAAACCAAGAAGACTAAGAAAAAGTTTTGTATCTTTGATTACATAAAAATTAGAAACTTCTCGTGATAAATAAAGTCACAGGGCAAACTGGGAAAATATTCTCAATACATTGCACAGAGTTAGTTTCCTTAATGTCCATAGAGCTCTCAGAAATAAGAAAAAAAAAACTAATAGAAAAAGGGGCAAAGAAAATGGAGCAAGGAGTGTATAGAAAAGGAAATAAATGGCCAATAAAAATGCAAAAATATTGTTATTAATTAAAAGTCAGAGCAAGGAAATTCCATGTTATAGCTATCAGGTAGTGAAAAATTAACAAAATGGGTAATATCCAAAGTTAGTGAGGTATATGAAAACAAGTACACCCCTACGTTGTTATTAATAGAAGGAAATTGGCACAACTTTTTTGGAGGGAATTTGACGGTATCTAACAACATTTAAAATCCACGTACCCTTAGACATAGCAGTTTTGCTCCTAGAAATTTATTCTACAGTTATACTTGAGTACAAAGGAGTACGTAACGAAAAGTCTCCCCAAGACCTACGCTGTCCCTTGGTTCTTCTCCCAGAGCCAACTACTATTATCATCCCTTGTCTGTTATGTATCGTTTATGCTCGGAGTAATGCTAGCACAATAGATATCAGTTGGTTCTGCAGTTTGCTCTTTTTTTAACTTAATAGTATAACTTGAAGTATTTGTGTGTCTATAGGTAGCTCTCAGTCTTTTCTCATTGATTGCATTGTATTCCATTATGTGAATGAATTGTAGTTTTTTTAGTTTTTACTATAGAAAATTTCAAACAAATACAAATAGAGAAAAGTATAATGAACACTGTGTGTACCCATCACCCAGCTTCACCTAATTATTAGTTCATGGCCAATTGTTTTCATCAATACCTTCAACTATTACCCACTCCCAAGAAGACTAAGAAAACGTTTGTAACCCTGGGACTGTGATTATTTTGAAGCAAATGCCAGACATCGTATCATTTCACATACTCCAACACATGTCTCTAAAAGATAAGGCATCTCTTTTAAATTATATACTTAAAATTTATATACAGTAAAATTGACTTTTTTTGAGTGTACAGTTATATGAGGTTTAACACACATGGATTTGTGTAACCGCCGCCAAAGTCGGTATACAACGGTTCCAACACAAAAACTCCCTTGAGCTCTTCCTTTGTAGTCAATTTCTGGTAACTGGAAAAGAGAGCAGGATAAATTCTCAGAACAAAGAATGAAGGGAAACAGGAGAGTGTTTAAATTTGGCAGGAAGCCGTCCTTTTTGTAGACCACATGTGGTGGTACACTACACAGATCTGCCTTTAGCTGCTGGGAGTGCTGCTAGCAGACAGCCCTTAGTTGTCAATTCTCTTTGAGGTTTGCTCAAGAGAGCTGCCTTCTCCAAAGTCACGACCCCTTCCTAGGGTGGCCAGCATCTGATGACTGATCTTTGCAGGGTGGTAAAGAATTGGCCCCCTCGCTCCAATTCATAACTCTGAAGGGCCTTTCTAGTCCAGAGCTCCTCATGATTTCGGTTGAGGCCTTATTAGGACTGTTTCACAGCTTAACTTCTCTTCCTATTCCTTCCTTCCCTTCTACAAGTGTTTTCCCAAAAGCACTTGGTAATAAACACTGTATGTGTTAATCTCTATCTCAGAGTTGCTTCCCAGAGAACTCAACTTAATGATGTGGTTTAGTTAATTTGCAAAGTCTATAAATACAAGCAAAAAATAAATTAAGCTTGAAGAGTATTTTTATTTTATAGATCACAGTCTAGGAATGTTATCACCATTTGGATAGTACAACTTACCAGAAGCAAGGGTAAAAATTATTGAATATGCATGTCTTAGGCTTTTCTTATCCTTTTGAATAAAAAATAGATGTCTTCTAATAGAAAAAAAAAAAAAGTACAGGCTCATTCCTGGCCCAGAGCCCACAGAGCATGCACGGTATGTTTGATTTATGCAAAAGAGGCTAATGCTAATTTATGATGTTCTTTTCTTTAATAGAGCCCCAGAATAAGAGAACTCCAGACTTGCCTGAAGAAGAACCTGAAGAGGAAAAGATCAAGGAGAATGAAGAACCGGTCAAAAAGATGCTTATAGAAGCCACCAGGGAGTTTGAGGAGGTTGTGGTATGTTAACTGAACTTACTCATGATATTTTTCCCTGCCTCCATTCTTCTCCTTTGAAAGTGATCATCCCATCTACCCTTTTCATACACTGGAGGCCCAGAAAAGTAAAAGGGAAGTTAAGATGGAGGAGGAAAATGGAAAGTGGGATTGATCTGGCCCAAGGCATGAAACTTAGTTTTTGAAAGGCCAGTTTAAGAAGGTGGGGAGGGAGAAAAATTGGAGAGAATAGGGACGGTTATATTTAAACAGTATAAAGCACCCCACGTTGAGTCCTGCTTTGATCTGAGTATAAGTCTTTAAATGCTAGACTGTGGATTTATCTTTAAAAATGTTTTATGGTTTTCAGGAACATAAATTAATTTTTTAAAAAGTTTGTAGTAATTTTTTATCAAGCAAGTTTAGCTTTTTTTGTGCTTAGAGCTCTTTTGGAATGTTTTAGCTCTTCCATATTCAGTCTAGCTACTAATACTCTGTTGGTGGCACAGTGGTTAAGAGCTACAGCTGCTAACCAAAAGGTCGGCAGTTCAAATCCACCAGCCACTCCTTGGAAACCCTATGGGGCAGTTCTGCTCTGTCCTGTAGGGTCACTATGAGCCGGAATTGACTCAAAGGCAATGGTTTTTGTTTTGTTTTTAAAGGCAGGAAGCCACAAAATAATGATGATAATTTTTAAAAATCCAAATTACGTGTACATTTCTCCTCCAGGTCAAGGGATCCTGTGAGTTAACTTTTTCTTACTAACAGAAGGAAAAATGGTTTGTTTCCATCTGAAACAGGGAAATAATTTAAGTTTCTGTAATTGGTGAGTGAAGGATTGTAGAAGAATTGGCAGAACTTAGGGATTTGTTGCCTTTCATAATCTGCCTTTTGCTTATTATTTGATATTTAGTTCTTTTTCCATAAACTGTCAAATGCTTACAACAGTTTTCAGATTTCGCCCAAATAGGCCTCTTATATGATGTGCTTTGTAATGCGCCTATGTGTAGCATAACTTGGAGGTTTTTGAGTACTTACAGGCATTGATAGGAACTGGGGATGCAGTGATGAGGAAAATAGATGTAATTTTTGCCCTCATGGAATTTGCAATCTAGTATTAAAGTTAAACATTTAACAAATAATCTAATGCATACATCTGTGCACATGTGTGTGTGTATACACATATATTCTTCCATGTTCAGTCTAACTTCTGATATTCTTTTGGAATACCACACATACATGCACACATATACACCTCCTCACACACCTACACACACATACTCCCTCTACATTCTCTCAGACATACATACACACACACATGCTGTGTGCTGTTGAGTTGATTCTGACTCATAACGACCCCATGTGACAGAGTAGAACTACCCTATAGGATTTCCTAGGCTCTAATCTTTACAGGAGCAGATTGCCAGGTCTTTTCTCCCATGGAGCCGCTGGTGGGTTTGAATAGCTGACCTTTTGGTTAGCAGCCAAATGCTTAACCATTATGCCACCAGGGCTCCGAATATGTATATGTGTGTGTGTGTATATATATATGTATATGCATACACACATACACGTATACATGCACATCCAACACAGATAAATGGAGAAGGAACAGAGCATATTAGAGGAACTGAAGAAAATCCAATAAGATTGAAGTGCAAAAGGTAGAGGGGTAGTTTTGGTGGGAGAGACCATATCTTACAAGAGTTCATGACTTGATAATTAGGAATTGGTTTTACCTATTATGTACTTTCTTTAGGGAGAGGAGAATGAGAGCCCTGGTTTTGAAATACATATAACAATGTGTGACGATGATCCACCCACACCTGAGGAAGACTCAGAAACACAGCCTGATGAGGAAGAAGAAGAAGAAAAAGTTTCTCAACCAGAGGTGGGAGCTGCCATTAAGATCATCCGGCAGTTAATGGAAAAATTTAACTTGGATCTATCAACAGTTACACAGGCCTTCCTTAAAAATAGTGGTGAGCTGGAGGCTACTTCCTCCTTTTTAGAGTCTGGTCAGAGGGCTGATGGATACCCCATTTGGTCCCGACAAGATGACTTAGATTTGCAAAAAGATGACGAAGGTGCTCGAAATGCATTGGTTAAAAAATTTGGTGCTCATAATGTAGCTAGGAGAATTGAATTCCGAAAGAAGTAATAATGAGAAAAGAAAGAAGGTGTGGCAGGTGAGGAGTAAAAATAAAAACAAAAAAATTGTGATCATTGAACTTTGGAGAGTTTGTACATTGAAAATAACAGATCAAAAGGAGGTTGCCTTTTGACCAATACTGCCATTGCTCTGTGAGTCCTAGATTTTGTAGCCAAGCAGAGCTTGTAGGAGTGTCAAAAGTCAAAGAAATTGGATATATTTAGAGCTGTCCCAGGCATGTGTCAGTATGTTTTCTGAAAGGAAAATCTAAGTCAGAGACAGGTTGGTCTACTAAGTAGTAATCCTTTGCTAGAATGGAACCTCTGCTGTATGGGTGACAGGAGCTAGTGACAAAGTCAAAGGAGGAAAATTAGGAGTTATAGGTCTCTTTAGGCAAGAGTAAGGAACCTCCTATTCCTTGGCAGAAGCTCCTCTAGATTGTGATAGATTCCAAATCAAGAATCTAGACATATAGAAAGATATAATTACAAAGCCTTGAACATGTATTGTCCCAAACCCTTGCATCTCTTGGTACATCCCACAGTGAGCTCTGATTTTTAGACTGTTTTGAAAATCCCGTATTGTCTCTGCTAACTTAGTATTTGTGGACCCTGTTCCCGTGGCTGTTTTTGAGCCCTGTTAGTCAAGTCTCTAGCATGTGTTTCTTTAACTGCCACTCAGACACACACACACACACACACACAAAACCTTAGAGTCTCATTAACAATCTATTCCATTAATAGTAATGTGTTCTTATTTATTGAGGATAGTTTTGTGCTAAGACCTGTGTTAATTTAAAAATTAGATTGATTTCCATTTGTTGTGTTGCTTTCATTATTGAAAATAAATATAACTTTGTGTCTTCAACAAGTGTTTTATTTTCAGAATACACAAAATCTTTTAGGTATAAAAACCATAAAGGAACTAACATTCTGTGCCATTGTTAATTAGAACTGATAAAGTAGTTCCATTTGAGTACTAATAGACCAGTAGGAAAATGCTAGTTCCTCTGGATAGAGAATAGAGAAGATCTGGCTCAAGGACTGTGAGAAGTGGCAAAAGAAGGTGAACTTTGAGCCAAAGGGGAGAGAAGCTAATCAGGAACCAGCAGGCATATAACAGAAGGTGTCAGTGTCCCACCCATATTCCCTGGGTACTCACCGTTCCAGCACATGCCACCAAAGGGAGTCCTGTTGCAAGCATCTGCTTGAGGCTCGTTCTCTCTGCTTGAAGTGCTAGGGAGTTAATGCTCCTGGGAGCAGCCTTCAGCTAATGGCCAGTGGGAATTAAAGGATACATACCCAGCTTCCTTGCTGACCAGAGTAATTACTCATCTAGATATTTGAAAGTTATATACCTTGAGTTGAAGTTGTCAGGATTCCATTTTACTTGAATCCACAATCAGTGCCCATGGAAGCAGCAGTCAAGAAAGCAAACAATGTATTTTGGCAAATCTGCTGCAAAAGATCTCTTTAAAGTGTTAAAAAGCAAAGATGTCACTTCAAGGACTAAGGTGTGCGTGACCCAAGCCATGGTGTTTTCAGTTGCCTCATACACATGTGAAAGCTGGACAGTGAATAAGGAAGACCAAAGAAGAATTGATGCCTTTGAGTTATGGCAAAGAATATTGAATATACCACTGACTGCCAGAAGAACGAACAAATCTGTCTTGGAAGACGTACAACCAGAATGCTCATTAGAAGCGAGGATGGCGAGACTTAGTCTCACTTACTTTGGATATGTTATCAGGAGGGACCAGTCCCTGGAGAAGGATATCATGCTTAGTAGAGTAGAGGGTCAGCAAAAAAGAGGAAGACCCTCAATGACATGGATTGAAAAAATGGCTGCAACAATGGGCTCAAGCATAATAATGATCGTGAGGATGGCACAGGACTGGGCAGTGTTTCGTTCTTTTGTACATAGGATTGCTAAGAGTTGGAACCAACTCAACATCACCTAACAACAACAACATACCTTGACTGGATAATGGTTTCCATGCCATCTTTTAGAGATCCCCAGCAAGATTAAGTATAGTTGCCTATAGTGGTGATCTGCTTAAGAGTGCACCCTGCATTGGCTTCCTTCTCGTTTCACATCCCCCCTTCCCTACTATTGCATCCTGGAGTCATTAGTTGCACTCAGATTATTTCCTTAGGGTCCACTTCTGAGGGACCCAGCTTAAAGTACTTAATCTTTTCCTCCTCCTTAGCATGTTGGAGGGATACAACACACACCCAGTAGTAACTAACTCACTACAGTAATAATTCTCAAAGGAGAGTTGGAAGGGGTTGATGGTGGCCATTTGTTTAAAATGTGTTCCCTTCCATGCTGATGTGACGCTTGAGGGTAGTTGGAAATTATTGCTTTAGAGATGAAATGTAGATGTCACCTAGGGTGTCTATACCTTAGTAAAGTTAACACAGCGTATGGTTTTGTTTTTTGTTCTATGGGCTAAAAATTCTAATTTTGTTAAATCATGTGCAAAGGGGTCTGATTCATTATACTCGGCTCTCAAAAGACGTGTTTAAGCCAAAATACATACCAACCTACAGTGCTCATTATTAACCAGTAACTTCCAAATGTCTGCTTACATAATTTCTCTGATCAGTTCATCTCTCCTCCTGGGAGATATATGCGGGAAAACAAATTACCAGAAGTATCTAATGCAAGGAAAATGAGTTAGATGATCTTAATGGCTAGTGGCATTGAGCTATGGCTCATTTGTCCAAAGACCAGCTGTTCAAGAATTGAAGTCAAGATAACTCTTGGACTGCCAGATTCTTAAAGTTTTTATCTTCCAGACTTCATGAGTCTGGCACTGGTTTCCTTCTTGTGCTCTGGGAGACATCATTTCTTACTTGTTTTAACTCATTTGGTGGGCCTTCCTCACCATTCCTCTTCCCCCATCCCACTTTGTAGTCCAGCTTTAAGAAATGTTCTAGGCCTTTAATAACCTGTACAACTTCAGTAGTGGCAGAAACTTCCCTTTCTGTCCCTTCTTCCCTTTCAGCAGTGGCTTATGCGTTTGGTATTCACCTTCTACTGTTCCTTTTAACCTTTGTTTTCTTCGCTTTCATCACAGGCATCATCATCTTGAATCATGTTTTAGTCATAACATCTGCCACCAAAGTAACACCAAGAGGGCGTCACTGGACCAGTAATGTCTGAGCTCCGGCAAGATGTGTATACTTATCAGTCTGTGCACAGCAGTGAATGTCTTTATTTCCACTATGGTTGTAGGCTGCCAGTTTTTACTTGGCCTTGTAAGTTCCTGCCCTCTATGTCGTCTTGTGCAGATGCAGTTGAGTTTGAAAAGTTCAAGCTGCTGCTTGAGTTGTTCTATTCTTGCTTTTGTTTCTCTTGCTTTTGGTCTAATGCTATTTGCTGGATCATAATACCCACTTGCCTATATCAATAAAGGTGTATTTAAGTGTAACAGGAAACCTAACTCTAAAGGACTTTAACCAAATAGAGAATTTATATCTTGTATAACAAGAAGTCCTGAGGTAGTCCTGAAGTTCTATTTTTCTGCTTTGCTATCCTCAGTGTGTTGGCTTATCCTTTGGGCTGCCTTCCCTCATGGCTAAAAGATGACTGGTATGCTTTCAGCAGTAGAAGAGGGATAATTTCCTCCTAGGTGTCTTCTTTATTAGTGGGAAACCTTTCTCAGAACCCCTCTTCCACCTCCCCAACTTTCCATTGACCAGAATTATGGTACATGCAGGTCTTAACTCAGTCCCAGCAGGGTAAATAGGACTGGCTTGATAGGCTTAGATTAATCAAGTTCTGTCTTGGGCTACAAATAGTGTAGCCATCCTTGGGAATGTGGCTTAGGAGGTGTCTTAGTCTGGGTTCTCTAGAGAAGCAAAACCAGTGAAGTGTATAAATATATATATATAGAGAGATTTATATCAAGGAAATGGCTTACAAGGTTGTAGAGGCTGGAATGTCCCAAGTCCATGGGTCAGGATAGAAGCCTCTCCTCATTCACGTAGCCCCAGGGGCTGGTGAACCCAAGATTGGCAGGACAGAGAGCAGGCTCTTGCTCACAGGCTGTGAAGATCAGTGAATCTCCCAAGATTGGCAGGCAAGACTGCAGGTAAGCTGCTAACTCAAGTCCCAAGAACCATAGGTCAGACAGGAGACAGCTACAGGATCCAGCGTGAGCAAAAAGCCCCCGAGCCTTGCCAGAATGTCAGCTTATACTTGGATGCAGGCCACACGCCCAAGGAAACTCCCTTTCAACTGATTGGCTACTCACAGCAGATCCCATCATGGGGGTGATCACATATCAAATCTTAAACATGGAAGTGATCACAACATTATGCAGTTGCCAAAACACTGAGAATCATGGCCCAGCCAAGTTGACACACAATCTTAACCATCATAGGAGGGGAGGGTGAATACCCAGATAAAAGTTTGGGGTCTTCTGAAAACTTCCATTGTACGGGCAAATCCTGCTCACCTCTAGGAGCAAGAAGAGTATTCCACTCAGGATGTACCTCCTCATCATCAATCTAACACTGAATTTAATCTTTTGGGTTCTTTTTTGTCTCATCTTCCTTATAACTTTCCTTAGGGTTTTAAATTTGCTTCCTGAATATATTCTCGTAGAGCAAATGCTATTTCGGCCTCACTACCAATGATAATCATCTTGAAACTCACTGTATATCTTCATGGTCTTTTCTTCTCAGGTTCTGCAGCTCCCAGTGTAGTTGTGCCTGTCAACAGTGAGGGCTTCCCCATTTCTTTCTTGGATTCTCTTACGTGCAGCTTGGGGAGGGTATCTTTTGATAGTTTAGTGGCATGGGAGTCCCTCTGGGGAAATATATCAGGTTATTTCTGAGATCATCATTTGCCACCTTGGGCTGCCTTTCGTGTCCAAAGGTTTGAAGAGCTTATGTGAGCTCTGCAGAGAAGCTTCCTGATGACTGTATTTGGCCCAGTAGCTTGTGTACTGAATTGATAGCTGTTGTCTACAACACAGATTTCTTGTTGCTGCTGTCGAGTTGATTTCTGACTCATGGCAACCCCATGTGTTCAGAGTAGAACTGCTCCATAGGGTTTTCTTGGCTGTAATTTTACAGAAGCAGATTGCCAGGCGTGTTTTCTGTGGTAGTGCTGGGTGGGTTTGAACCGCCATCCTTTAGGTTAGCAGTCCAGCGCAAACCATTTGCACCACCTACAGACCTTCTAATACAGATTTATGTAAATCAAATTTTCTAACATTTTTAAGCAGACAGTGGAAACCATTTTACAAACAGACTCTTACAGCAAACTACCATCATGGAGCTGGGTTATGGGTAACAGGAAGAAGGGGCCCTCCAGGCTCCTCACCCACTTTCAGTTTGAAAAGCTTTGTTTAGCTACTCTCTTCCCGCCTGTCAAGGATATTCATAAGAACTTGAATAGGCTGAACTCATTGTCTTCAAAAACTTCCTAGGCTTCTAATAGTTCCATGTGCCAGTAAGGACAGTCAGAGTTCTTCCTGGGCATAGTTCTTCTGCCTGTTATTATTTCCAATGAGTTTTCTATAGAGCACCCTGAATTAACTGCTACTTGCCCTCCTCATCCGCAGTGACAAAGCCTTGGCATATCCACTGGGTTGTCAGGGCTCTTAAAGTATAAGCAAACGCCTGAACGGTGGGAGTCTTAGGCACAGGTATGGCCAAAATCACCCACAGCGTGTGAGTGAGGCTGGAGAACATTGAAAACCTGGAGGAACTGGGATCTAGATTTAAAATTTAAAGTGCTTGTTCCAGGTCACATGTAAGTACACCTCTTTGCTTTGGAAGACAAACAGAAAATTTAAATTTGGCCTACAGAAAGTATTTTTCTCCACTTCATAACAGCTCAGCTAGTGGTTTCTATATGCATTACTTAAAAGACTGGTTTTGCTTACTAATAGGTGGCTCATGTTTCCCATTGGCCAAGGCATTCACATCCCAGAATGCCAATTCCCCATCTCCAAGTTGCCAGGAGACAGAATTCTGCCTAGAACAGTCGGCTCTCACTTGCCGTTGGCTGTGGTGCCTGGAGCCCGCGTGATTCGAACTCAGTTTCCACTGTGGGCGATAAGGAGGTAACCCCAGCTGCTGCTTTGGCCCCGGTCTTGGCCAGGGGTCTGCAGGAGTGGGAGGTTGGAGCTGACTCAGGGGGCAGAGGGTGTCCTGGGAGTGGCTGGGCACTGCAGTGCTGAACTGCAGGAAGAGTCTGTCGTGGGTGTGAGCTTTGGAAAAATGGGTGCTGGGCCGCGGAGGCACCAGTCATGCAGGGACCTTCTTAAGTGGGATGGGGGGATTGGGCATGAGGGATGGTGAGGACAGAATGTATCTGTGAAGAGGGTGTCTGCAGGGAAGTGTTAGGCCTGGGGTTTGGAACATGCAGTTTAAACCTCAGGGTAGCATCTGGGGCAGTGCGCCTAGGGCTCTCCATGGTTTTTGAATGTCCTCCTGGGGCTCAGGGTACTAATGAGAGTATTCATAGCCCCACTCTAGTACAAACCTCTCATCCATCTCTGGCTGAATCGTGAGCTAAGGGGTTGGTGTCAGTGTGTGTGCCCACCTGCCCCAGCCCAGGGGGCACCCTGTGAAATGGGTGGGGAGGGGGCAGTTAGGGCAGGAGGCCGTGAGTGAGGAAATATAAGGAAGGGGTCCTTGGGAATGCACCAGTGGAGGGGACAAGGGCTCCAGACAGTCTTGTAAAACATCAGTGGCTGTCGTCAGGATATACCTCTTGGATGGCACTTGTACCTTTATTTACCTGGCTGGGAAACGGAGCCAGCCCGGGGCTCCCTGCTCAGCCCTGACCCCAGTTGTCGGCCGTCCGGAGCACAGATTCTTTCTTCCAGTTATAGCCATGTGCAGTTCCCACTGGCTGGGGCTAACCTTATTTAATAATAATGATAACATATAACACTGAAAGAGTAACTATTGGCAGGCATTTACTTTAGATGTAGTTCAAGAAAGGGGTAATCAGTTAATATTTGTAAAAGTTTTATTTTGAAACTATTTTAAACTTATAAAAATTGCAAGAAACTATACAAAGAACTGTTTACCCTTCATACATATTAAAATTAGCATGCTAACATTTTAGCTTCTTGCTCTATATCCCCCCTTTCTTTCTCTGTTTTTTTCTGTACTATTTCCAAGCAAGTTGCCAAACTGATGCCACATCACCCCCAAATATGTCAGTGTGTTTGTCCCCCCAGCCAAGAACACTCATAACAATTCAACCATCAAAACTAAAAATTTAACATAGATACATCACCATCATCGAATCTTCACTCTATTTAAGTTTCACAAATTTTCCCATTGTGTCCTTTCCAACACAAGGATCCAGTAGACAATCATGCATTGCATTTAGCTGCCTTGTCTCTTTAGAATCCTGTCTGGAAATAATTGGATCTTGCCATTTACAAAGAATGTGCCTTAGTTTGGGTTTGTCTGATGTTTCCCCATGATTAGATTTAGGTCTACATCTTCCTCAGGAATACAACAGAAGGATGTCGTATTCTTCTGTGTGTATCACATCATGAGGCACATGGTGTCCATTTGTCCTATTACTGCCGATGGTGACTTTGACCTCTTGGTTAAAGTGGTGTCTGCTAGGCTTCTTCACCATAAAGTTGTCTTTTCCCATTTGTAAGTAATAAGTATGGTGTGGGCACATATTTTGAGGTATGTAAATACCTTGTTACTTCTCAAATTTCAGCCACTAGTTTTATCATCCATTAATAATTCTCTGAGACTATTGTTAGTATAGTGGTTGCAAGTAGGATATTTTAAATCATCCTACATTGGTTAGTTGGCATTAAAAAAGAGCATCCCCTTTCTCCATTTTTGTACATAGTCATTTATATCACTGTGAACTCAGAGATGCCTATTTTATTGCTACCATTAGTTGTTTTGATGCTTAAATTATCCCTGATTTGGTCAGTGGGAGCCCCTTCAACCTCATTCTCCTGTATCCTTTGACATGTCTCCATCTTACTTTCTGGCATAGTAAGATGCTCCAGGCTTATCTTTTACTTGCATTTCCCAGCCCTGCAATCAGCCCTTTCTTTAGGAAGCTCTAGTTCATTTTTAGGAATAATAATATAATAAAGTATTTTAAAATTTCTGGCAGGTATTTTAGTTGTAAAGATTTCTATGAAAGGTGATTTTTAAATTTCTTGCAATAAATTCCTCATTTTGTGTTGCAGTGAAAATAATAATTCCATCTTTTAAATTCCTTTTACTTCTCAGTAGAAAGGGCCAGTCAGCTAAGGTCTTTTTACACTTTTTTTTTTTTTTTTTGAAACAATGATCTGCAATTTCATCTTCATATTTATAATAACGAAGCTTCCTAATCCCTTAAATTCTTATTTCTAGGCAGACAATTTTATTCATTAGGATTTTAGCATTGGACAAGAAGTTAAAGTGGAATTATTAATTTGTTAATTATTATTATAATCATAATGCTCAAACACTTAAAATTATTTTATTTCTTGTGAAAGACACAAAAGCTAGGTAAACCAGCTTTGAGAGTTTTTAAGCTATTGTGTCTCGATTCATCAATAAAAATAATAATGTGAAACACCTTCCATAAGTGCACTTGTCCCAGTCTTTGTGTTTTATAGGGATTTTATAATATATGAAGAATCCTTTCTCATATGAAGACTCCTTTTAGGGTTTCATCCACAGATGTTGATGCCACATGACAATGATTGTAATTGTTACATACAAGCACTTGAAAGTCTTTTTATTTCTTGTTGGTATTAAATTGTATTTAGAGACATTTCTGTCAAAAGGAATGCCATTTATGATTTTCAAATTCTTATTAACAGAAAACTGACTTCTTTAAAGGAGTTAACTGCCTGGGCCTCCTAAACAGATACATTTATACATGACTTTATTTTTAATCTTTATAATTATGATAAATCCATTCTCCACTCCTCCACCCCTTACCCATCTTTCCATGAGCCCATGGAAAATATTTTCATCCACAGAATCATGCTTCTTGTTTGCCTTTCCCTCCTCCTTCATGGGATCCCCTGTGCCAGGCCAACAGGTTCCCTGTCCTCTATAGGGTGGTGATCCTCCCAGACCCTCAAGATTCCAATTCTCCTTTCACAGCTCTGATCCAGCTGAAGCCACAGGGTGTTAGGGCCACCCGGTGGCTATAGGGACCACATCAGCTGTGTTTCTGTCCCTTCTAATAATGAGGAGCCCTGGTGGCATAGTGATTAAGAACTTGGCTGCTAACCAACAGGTCAGGATGTCAGGTCAGCAGTTCGAAATCTATCAGTTGCTCCTTAGAAACTCTGTGGGGCAGTTTTTCTCTGTTCTCTAGGGTTGCTGTGAGTTGGAAGTGATTTGACGGCAATGGGTTTGGTTTGATTTAATAATGATAATAATGATGGCAATAATCCAATTTTCATAACCAGTTTAAAATCCTTTTGGTTCTTGTCAGGTATTTTATTACAGGAAGTCCTGTGAATGGACATGATGATTACAGGGAGGCCTTATCTGTCATGAAAATGCTTTTGTTCATCAAGGATTCAGCAAGCATGTCCAGTACTGGTGCCATGGTGCTCCCAGAGGCAGGATGGAGCTTCAACACAATCCTTTACTTAAGGAAGGAAGTACAGAAGGAACCACTGCCCACAGGAGGGAGTGAGAACCTCTCTTTGGGTTTCCAAGTGGTTTATCCTTCTTTCTGTATTAATCTTGTACCTGAACATGATGTCCTCATTTTTCATTGTTCTTTAAATCACACTGATTCTGCACGAAAGGAAAGGAGGCCTAGACCAGCATCATGACAGTGACATCTTCCTCTTCCTAAAGCTAAGGCCCTGGTGAACTCTAGAGGATATGGAGCAGGCCCTGAGACTCTCCATCACTGAGGGGTGGCTGGGGTCCTGGCAGATCCTCTTCCTGTGAATCCAATTATGAAAAGGTTGTGCCTTTTACTGAAAATCTGTGGATGACAGGGGTTGATCAAAAAGGCTTGAGAATGTTACATTATTGCTGGTGCAGTTGGTCAGGTGGAGGAGATGGCTCTTCAGCTAACTGTGCCTGTTGCTGCTGCAGGTCTGTCTCAGTATATCCAGGCCGTTGTAGTGTCCCTCTAGGAGGTTCCCATTCTGCAGTCAGAGCCTGGCACCCCTCTTCCCACCATTGCATAATGTAAGATACATCACGCTGACCAAGATGCCGCAATTCTTGCCTTTTATGCTCAGGATCAGTCTGAGAAAAGTCCTTTAATTGCAGTGCTTCTGTGCCAGTGTGTTCTTTGTGATCCTGGCATTTTTCTTGGGGTTGGGTCCAGAACAGTGTATTTGAGAGGGCTCCTCCCAGAATCAGCTGTACTGGCAAGTGGTTCTTAAGTGTCACAGGGGAGTCAGAGTTCTCTCCTCCCTGTACGGCCTGGGTAGGCTGCACGGTCAGGATAGCTGAGGCCTGGCTCACATAGACCCCAGCCGGATCATAACCAACAGGTGACACATGGTACACTAGAAGAACAGGTAGAAATGTTTGGTTCCTTTTAAAAGAACTGCAGTGTGGGAAAGGAGACATGCCTGGGAGAGTGGACAGGTACATTTGTTGTGGCTCAGCAGTCATATCTGGCCTCCCATTTGGGCCATCTCCCGAGGAATTCACGGGTTCCCTTCTGCTGTGTCCTAGGTGCTGAGCTCCTTGGTTCTGAAACCACATTCTAAGTGAGGAAAAGGGAGATGAAGACATCAAAAGACATAAGAGATTCCAGCTCTGTTTCTTATAATCTGTAAAGCAAAGGGGCTATTAATAAGGCCTAATCTTAGTATACATAGAATTTGTTCTTTCAAAATGTGTACAAATTAAGGATGATTATTTACTCTTGACTAGGGATATATTCTACATTAATTTGCTAGAATTCCCCAAAAAAACCAAAACTGTTGCCATTGAGTCAATTCTGACTCATAGCTACCCTATAGGGCAGAGTAGAACTGCCTTGTAGGGTTTCTAAGGAGTGCCTCGTGGATTCGAACTGCAGACCTTTTGGTTGGCAGCTGAACTCTTAACCACTATGCCACCAGGGTTTCCATGCTCTGTCTAGCACTTCTTATTTTTCTGGAATGCTATAATTTTATATTACCCTAATTTTTTTTTGTAGGGTATATATTTGGAGATTACAGCCCCAACCCCAGAAATCTTCAAAGTATTCACACAATCATTCATTCCTTAAAAATTTCCCTGTCAGCTCAATTGGCATGACACTACTTATAAAGATAATGCTCTACATTCTACCTTGGTGAGTAGTGTCTGGGGTCTTAAAAGCCTGTGAGCGGCCATCTAAGATACTGCACTGGTCTCACCCCTTCGGGAGCAAGGGAGAATGAAGAGAACAGGATACAAGGAAAAGATTAGTCCAAAGGACTAACTGTCCACAGCTACCAAGACCTCCACCGGACTGAGTCTGGTACAGCTAGATGGTGCCCGGCTACCACCGCTGACTGCTCTGACCAGGATCACAACAGAGGGTTCTAGACAGAGCTGGAGAAGGATGTAGAGCATAATTCTAACTCACACACAAAAAAAGACCAGATTTACTGGCCTAAAGGAGACTGGAGAAACCTCAAGAGTATGGCCCCCAGACACCCTTTTAGCTCAGTGGTGAAGTTACCTTCGAGGTTCACTGTTCAGCCTGGGAGTGGACAGCCCAGTAAAACCAAATGAGACTAACGAGGTACAGGAGTCCAGTGACAAGGGCCAGAAGGCAGAAGGGGAGTAGGAAGCTGATGATAGGGAACACAAGGTTGAGTAAGGATACTGTTGATGTGTTGTGAGATTGTTAACCATTGTTGTAGGGCAACATTTGTAGTAACTGTTAAATGGGAGGCTATTTTGTCCTGTAAACCTTCATCTTAAGTGAGAATAACAGCACAATTAGAAGAGTGTAGTCAATGTCACTTAAATGTGTACGTAAAAAGTTTTGAAATGGTGTATCTTTGGCTATGTGTATTTTCACCAAAAAAAAAAAAAAAAAAAGCTGAGAATTTAGAGGGTTAAAATGTTGTGGGGTTGTTAACCAAAGTCATAAAACAGCATGTGTACTACTGTTACATGAGAAACTGTTTGTTCTGTAAGCCTTCACCTGAAGTACAATAAAATATTAAAAAAAATAAAATAAAATAGCACAAAAAAAATAGATGACATAATAACAAGGCAATTTATAAAATACTAAGTAACAATTCAAAAATACTTAACCTTATAATAAAAGATTGAAATGAAAATTGAAAAAAAAATAATAAAATGCTCTTTCACGTATTTAAAAAAAAAAAAAAAAATTTCCCTGTCAGAAATTCCTGATCAAAATGAAAACTACCTACTCTGGTACAGATGTTCATTCCTAGTTTTCTGTTTCTTTTTAATTTTATTGTGCTTTAGGTGGAAGCTTACAGTGCAAATTAGCTTCTCATTAAAAAATTTATACACAGATTGTTTTGTGACATTGGTTGCAACCCCTGCAATGTGTCAACAGTCTCCCCCTTTCCACACCAGGTTCCCTATGCCCATTTCTCCAGTTTTCCTGTCCCTTCTTACCTTCTCATCTTTGCTTTTGGGCAGATGTTGCCTGTTTGGTTTTGTATACTTAATTGAACTAAGAACCATGTTCTTCACGTGTATTATTATTTTATAGGCCTGTCTAATTTTTTGCTGAAAGGTGGACTTCGGGAGTGGCTTCAGTTCTGAGTTAGGAGGGTATCCAGGGGCCACAGTCTCAGTTCCTCCAGTCTCTGTCAGATTAGTAAGTCTGGTCTTTCTTTGTGAATTTGAATTTTTTTCTACATTTTTCTCCCCTATTGTGATCCCAATCAGAGTGGTCGGTGGTAGTAGCTGGACACCTGGGCTGAGGCTGGTAGAGACTGAGTTCATGTGGTCCATTAGTCCTCTGGACTAATATTTTCCTTGTGTCTTTGTTTTTTCTTCATTCTCCTTTGGACCAGATGGGATGTGACCAATAGATAGATCTTAGATGGCTGCTCGAAAGCTTTTAAGACCCTAGATGCTACTCACCAAAGTAGGATATAGAACTATGTTATGCCAGTTGACCTAAATGTACCTTGATATTATGGTCCCCAGCCCTCAGCCCCAGTAACTAGGTCCATCAAGGTGTTTGGATGTGTCTAGGAAGCTTCTATGACTTTGCCTTGCCCAAGTTGTGCCGACCTCCCCAATATTGTGCACTGTCTTTCCCTTCATCAAAGTTAACACTATTTTATTGTCTCTTCTCCCTGTAACCGTCAAAGATTGCTTTTTTTCTGTGTGTAAACCTGTTCTTGAGTTTTTATAATAGTAGTCTCATAAAATATTTGTCCTTTTGTGATTGACTTATTTCACTCAGCATAACGCCCTCCAGATCCATCCATATTGTGAGACGTTTTGCGTGATTTATCATTGTTCTTTATCGTTTCGTAGTATTTCATTGTGTTTATATACCATAATTTGTTTATCCATTCATCTGTTGGTGGGCAGTTAGGTTGTTTCTATCTTTTTGCTATTGTGAATAATGCTGCAGTGAACATGGGTGTGCAGATGCCTATTCACGTGATGGCTCTCATTTCTCTAGGATATATTCCTAGGAGTGGGATTACTGAATCTTATGGTATTTCTATTTCTAGTATATTTTTGAGAAGACACTATATTGTCTTCTGTAGTTGTAGTACCATTTTACATTCCCACCAGCAATGAATAAGAGTTCCAATCTCTCTGCAACCCCTCCAACATTTGTTATTTTCTGTTTTTTTGATTAGTGTCAGTAATGTCAGGGTTAGATGGTATCTCACTGTAGTTTTGATCTGCATTTCTCTAATTGCTAATGATTGTGAGCATTTCTTCATATGTCTGTTAGCCATCATTGCTGGTTTTGGAGTGGAAATTAATAACTACATTCCATGTGTTCAATTTATATATATGCATGCAAACACAGAAATCATATTTTGAGATTTCCAGAATATAGGAAATCTGATAACTGTGATAATTATATGGTATCCTTAACTACTGGAATATATACTGCAGAACATATACGACACAACCATCAAACTCAAATACAGGTATCCCCCATTTTTCAAAAGTCCTCTTTAGCCACTTTGCTTTTACCAAAGACCTACATTAGCACCTGTTTTTGCTAACTGAAAGAAATCTGAAGAGGATTTTTGCTTTCGCAAAAAGCAGAAATAGTGTACAGCGTTTGTTTTGCCGTGAGGAGTTAAGCACCCCAAGCATTGAGAGTGGTGTTGCCAAGCTCCTTCCCCAGAAACTACACTTAGCATCTCAGCATCAAGCTGTCATAGCTTTGAACTGGGTGAGCATCCGTGCTTTATCTTGATTTATTTTGTGCATCTGTTAGCAAGATGTATCCTAAGGTATCAAAAAGCCTAAGGGAGCTCATAAGGGTGTAGCCCTTCAACCCAGCCCCATGTGCCATTGCCAGCTAGGCTACTGGGGCTACCACCATCACCACCACCATCTCTCAGCCTTCCAGTGTGCTCATTGTCTTCCTGATTCTGGTAAGTGAAACTACACTGTACATGTTATTTCTACTTTATATAGGCTGTGTATTTATCATATCATATCATTCCTGCTTTTACTATATGTTAGTGTTATTTTAGGTTTTATGTGTTATTTGGTATGATTTGGTAGGTTATTTTTTGGGTCTGGGAATGCTCAAAAAATTTTCTCATGTAAGTTCATGGTAATTACTTCTTCACTTTAAGGCATTTCAGCTTACGAAAGGTTTCATGGGAACTCTGTACTTTTGGATAGCGGGGGATACCTGTACATGAATTGAAGCTCTGCCTGAAAAGGCACAGACTCTCGAATCTGCCCTCTAACCTCAACAATGGACCAGCAAACAAGCTGACAACTCTCTTAACCACACTGACTTTTTCTACTCTTTGCTAATGTATGCATATGGAAACATGGCTTCTGCACATGTGTAGAAACATGATCATAGGTTTAGCAACACAAGAGATTTTGAGAGTTTCTTTACCAATGATCCTATGAACATGCTTCAAAATTCATGGTATTTATGATGTACTAAATTGCTATCCCTACAACCTAGGTAGAAGAAGGTACTCAGGGCAGTTTTCCCCCTCAATCAGAGAAGACATTTGGCAGTGTCTGTAGATTTTTCTAGTTGTCTCAAATGGGGAGAGAACAGGCGGGCAGGGACTCTATTGGTATTTAGTAGGTAGAGGCCAGGAATGCAGAAAAATATCTGACCATGCACAGGACAGCCCCTCAGAAGAAAAAATTATCCAGCCCCAAGTGATAACATTGCCAAGCTACAGAAATCCTGACACTGTCCTCTCAAAATAGGTGTTATATGCCATGTTTTCCCACTTTTTTGCTGCTAGTGTTTTTTTTTTAAATTTTTTGTTGTTGTTGAGAATATACACAGAGAACATTCACCAACTCAACAATTTCTACATGTACAATTCAGTGACATTGATTACATTCTTTGAGTAGTGCAGCCATCCTCCCCCTCCTTTTCTGAGTTGATGCTCCCCCATTAACATAAATTTACTGCCCCATAATTTCCTGTCTGATCTTTCGAGTTGCCGTTGTCACAATCTGATCCCATATAGATAGTTCTTTAGTTCTGAAAAGATCACAGTGCTCAAGGCAGACACTTAAACTGTTTCCAAATGGAGGCACTACTGGCAATTTGGTTGAAAATTCTTCCTTTTGCAGGGAATGTGACTTGCAAGTCTAGGTGTCTCCCATCCTGCACCTTTGCCCTAGATCACTATGATAACACAAAACAGCCCTAACTTTTCCAGCAACATCTCAGGGGGCGGTGCCACTTAGAGGTAGGTCATATTTGGTGCCACAGACATAGAACTTACCTGAATTCTTGATTTTGGAATGCCTGTTTGTTTAGCCAGTTCTGTGACAACAAGACCAGGGAATTGGTTCCTCTGAAAGGCTTTTATAGCAGGATACTTGTTTGAGATCTCATGATGGATGTCTGGTCTGGTCTGGCTTCTTTTGGTAAGTATTCTGAATGAGAACACACGACAAAAGAGGGGTTTTAGGCCAGTTTTCACAAATTTTTGAAGATAATGCTGATCACTCCCTCTTAATCCTCCTGTGGTGACAGAAGAGGAGGCTGTACTACTTAGTTAACAGCAGCACCAAAGGCCCAAAGCCTTCTGTTATGGATTGAATTGTGTCCCCCAAAAATACGTGTTGTAAATCCTAACCTCTGTGCCTGTGGTTATAATTCCATTTCAGAATGAGTTTTCTGCAGGATTAGTGTAGGATATGTCTTGAGTTAATCTCTTACAAGAGATAAAAAGAGCAGATTAGGCAAGCAGAGATGGGGGAAGAGAGATGCCAAGCCACATGAAGATCTCCCAGGAGCAGAAGCTCAAAAGAGACAAGGACCTTCCCTCCAGAGTTGACAGAGAAAAAGCCTTCCCCTAGTGCCTGTACCCTGAATTCAGACTTCTAGCCTCCTAAACTGAGAAAATAAATTTCTGTTAAAGGCATCCTTGTGTGGTATTTCTGTTATAGCAGCACTAGATAACTAAGATATTCTTGCTAAGAACCTACCTGTCTCTGCCAAACAGTGGGAACTCATGACACTAGGATGCCCAGAATAAGCTGTAACTGGTTCCTAAGCTAAACATTCTTTACAGAGACTTTGGGCACAACATACAGAGTTGTTTCCACTCTCGAAGGACCCATTGAAGAAGTGCATTTGGACTGATGGGCTCTTACCTTGAGTCCAAGGTTGAGGCTGGCTCTGAGCCTGAGTTTCATCTTTTCCTGAGGAGCATCCAGACCTCAGTTGTCTCTGTTTCAGTCTCTGGTTTTTAAACCAACACTAAGTGGGAAAAGAATTTATGGAAGTCATGTAACTGAGCCTATATCATTACAAACATCAGTCCAGTTAAACAAAATTGATTTGGCTGTCTGCCCTTAGGACAATACCCATAGGAGAAAGGCAATATGGTATCCTAGGAATGATCTTGTATCTGAAAAAAAAAAAAAAAAAGTATAATCTCTACACACACATATATACATTTTAAATGAGGAATTTCTGAAGCAGTTTATTACTAGTAGCTGAAAATCATTGGCTTGATCACAATTACAAGAGCTACAACCTCAGAAGAGTATATCATTTAGTAAAAGATGTGGAAACGAGGAAAGCAGGACAGATGATAAGGACTTGTAAGCGTACCTCAGCACCAGGGAGGCAGGTTGATACTGGGTGGACAGTGTCATCTAAAGTAGCTGCCTCCCCTCTTGGCAGTCAAGTTACCTACAGAGATGCCATCTGAATTCAGTGTTGTAGCTGGTCTTACTCGTTCAACACATATTTACTGAGCAGCCTACTATGTGTGGGCCTATGTTATAAACTATCTCCAGCAAGATCAATTCATGAGATTAAAGTTGTAGTTTTGGCCTTTGTCCATCATCAATGATAGGTTCTTATTCTTACTACAAACCACAAATCAGCTGGGCCTCTTAAATCGAAGGTCAATAGTTCTATAGAAAAAGTACAAAAATTACAGACAGAAACGGTTGGTCAAGGGATCAGACAATATGTGCAAGTAAATTGTCTGATGGATCCAGAGAAAAGCAGAGAATCAAATGTAGCCAGCCCACATGCTAACATAAAAATCCAAGCAAACCTACTCAGAATGAGTCCCACTCAAACATTATTTATAAAAGTGTTTCATTTACAATATCAAAGTAAATTTATTCTATAAGCAGCTAGGGAATTACGTAATAGCATCCCAACATAAAAGTTCATATAACTGCTTTTTTCAGACCATAATACTGAGTTTTATGACAACCCATAAGTAGGAACTAAGAGAAAGCAAACAATGCCTTAGAGATTAAGAAACATTTACACAGTTCAGCTGCTAAAAACAGTTCAACATTCATGTAGTGAATACAGTTTGGATGTTAGTATACAAGTCCTTCAGGGAAGTGACCTTTCAACTGTTCTTCAGGTGCCTCCAAACACTGCTCCTGTGTAACTTTCTGAGGCTGGTGTTCTTCCAACACAGTTTGTGTTTTGAGGCTTGTGTGTTCAGATTTCCAGGAAACCTGGCCGCCTTTGTGTTGTGTACTCGTTTCTCCTCGTAATCTTAAAATGACTCCTGCCAATAAAGCCTTCCCAGTTTCCACAAGTAACTTCTCTTCGTCTGTCTGAGTTTTCTGTAGCTCACTGTACTTCTCCACAAACCACTGACAGGTAGATTTGAAGTATGGATTGAACAGATCAAAAGCTTTTTGACCAGATTCATAGGCTGAATAAAATTTCACTGTAATCTGGTCCTCATGGTAGAAGATGTCCTGGATTTCACCTTTGGCTTTGCCATACCACAAGCCTTTGGAAGACTGGCTTCCTCAGCGAGAGAAAGGCATTATATACATCGAACCAGAGAGGCTTTTCCTTCAACACGCCAACCCAAGTAAGATCCTGAGTCCGCAAGAAGATGCGTGGTTTCCAGCTGGCTCCCTGACACGACCCACGACTTGGACCATCTCAAAAGATTAGCACAAAATTAGGACAGCACACAATCTGCACTGAAGTTAGCATTTCTCTTCTGGTCACCCTCATGATATTAGAAGTAAATTTCCCTGATTTAAGAGACACTGCTAGGATATACAGTATCTCTAGGTCTCTAGCAGGACTTCAGTGTCTGAATGTGTTTTTTCTTGGCCCCATCATCTCTTCATAGGAAATACCATTTCATAATATGCAATTCATATGGAATTGATCTTAGAAAATAATTCCTTTAAATAGGAAGACAGAATTGGTTACAGTAAATAGCTGGGACAATACTCATAAATATTTATTCCTACCCATTTCATCCCAGAGTGAACAATAGGTAAGGAGCCTCCCAGGGAGGCACATACTCCTAGCTTTGAAATGGGGCTTCGAACTGGTTCAGCCTGGTTCAGTCATGGCGGAGGAAGCATCATCAGAACGGACCCGAAGTTTTAAAGTTACAGTGAACCAGAAAGATGGCCAGAATAGGAAAAATTATGGGTGGAAGCCTTGCTAGAAACTTAACCTTCTGTTAGGGAACAAGGGCAGCTTTCTCATTGCATAGCAATCAAATCTCTTGCCCTCTGATTTTCAGCACATTCTGAAGAGGCCCTGCCCACTCAAAGATGGCGGCCAACCGCACCGCTTTCAATGTGTATCTGGCTCACAGCCCTGCGAATAATCCAGTCTGACGCCGTCAGGCTCCTGAAAAGGCTCACTGTGCCTCTTCCTAGTCCCCCATTCCAGGGCTTTGTAGTTTTTCCTGTTCTGGTGCAGTGCCAAATAGTAAAATTTCAGGTCTGTTCCTGCTTTGAAACTATTGTCACGAATATGCTCAATTGAACTTAGTTCCTCACTACTGGACTCAGAATGCAACGTATTTTCTAAATTATTCCTGAATATTTTCTTCGGATAATTTGATAATTCATGATAAGATTTTTAATCTTAATGCCAACAAAAATCTGTTGAGCTGCTCTTATAACTTAAGCATTGTGCTAAAAGATTATATCTGTTCTCTAAATTAAAATAAAAATATTTTCAGGTAAGAACTCAAACACAGGTGGAAACTTGAAACTAATGAATAAACTTGTTGAGTACTATGGCAGGGCCAACTTCATCCTTCATGGTTTCCTGGACTTTCCTCTTCACCACTACTTCAAATGAGCCCAGTGCCTCTCAGGCAGCCAACGACCAGGTATTTCCACAGGATACATTTTTTATAACAAGTAAAGACCATCTCCCTCATCCAGTACAGATGCATGAAGAGATCAGAGCCTGTGGCTTACTGGAGATTATATATTTGATACAAAAACATGAACTCATTTCCTCTAAAAACACATTTTTACTTGATCTTCATCAGTTTAAAGAGTTTCACCTGTTTTAACTGTAGTCTCTCTAGCTATCTTTTTGATAATTGGAGAAATTCAGCTTGGTTTCACTTTTACATGATTAATTCTACATATTCAAAATAATTTAAAATGGGATTTGATTTCACTCAGTTATGAATGACATTTGAGACATTAACTTAAAAAAAAAAAACTATCTTGAGAACTGGAAATTTCATGAGTTATCCCACAGTTCCTTCAGTATTGTATTAATCATTATTCTGCAGTATATATTCCAATAGTTAATGATACCATATCATTATAGTGATCAGATTTCCTATATTCTGGAAATCTCAAAATATTATTTTATTATCTCCTTTTGGGAAAGCCTGAGCCAGTGCATTCTCCTTCCACCACTGGTTAAAGACATTTACAGATTTTTTTGTTTTTATTTTATTTTTAACATTATATAACAGGAGAGATCTTTAGCAAAATACCTGGCATACGAGAACTACTCAAAAGTACTCAACCTAGCTTCTCTCTTTACCTTGAATCTGACAGACAATGAAATAGAAACTTAATGCCTACCTGAATTTTATACTCTGGAACTCCAATTTCTTTGGCCAGTTGTTCCCTGGTAGCTTTATTAGGGTGGGGGTTGTGTTCGAACCATACTTGGAGGATATTCTTTTGCCTCTCGCTGTAAGCAATCCTTCCCTGGACTTTTCTTTGTAGTGTGCCTGATGAAGAGAAAAGGAAAGGTCTAAGGATGTTTATGGATTAAAAACTATGGCAGAAGCATGTGCCTTATGTTTACTCCAGGTTGAAAGCCCATAGGTCCAATGGTTACTATATAATTTTAAGCATGGTAAATTGGACACACATAGATTTAAATACATGTTATAGATTGAATTGTGTCCCCAAAAAATATGTGTTGTAAATCCTAACCTCTGTGCCTGTGGTTATAATCCCATTTGGGAATGGGTTGTCTTTGTTATGTTAATGAGACAGGATTAGTGTAGGGTGCGTTTTAAATCATCTCTTTTGAGATACAAAAGAGATTAAACAAGCAAGCAAAAGAAGCAGAGATGGGGGGAGAGATGAAATGCCAAGCTACATGAAAATCTCCCAGGAGTAGAAGCTCAAAGAGACAAGGACCTTCCTCCAAAGCCAACAGAGAAAGCCTTCTCCTAGAACTGGCACCCTGAATTCAGACTTCTAGCCTCCTAAATTGTGAAAAAATAAAATTATATTTGTTAAAGCCACCCACTTGTGGTATTTCTGTTATAGCAGCACTAGATAGCTAAGCCAATATATATTTTAGAAAAAATGATAATTGATCATCTAAGTTTCCAAACAAAGAGCCTAGGGAAAATTCACAAAATTATAAGCAAATAGGAAACAATAGAAACTAGGAAAATTAAAACATGTAAAACTTAATACATTTTAATAAAATTAATATAAAACATTTGGCATTCCATGTATTTTTTTTTCTCCATTTTAAGCATCGACTTTAAAACTTTAGGTAGAAGACCCATGTATGGGACTCAAGGCTGCATCTCAAATTTGAAATTCAGTATTCAATTTCAAAGCATCCATCAGTCCCCTGAAACAACATAACACTGAAAAACAGCCCCTGCCCCAACAATCTCTCCCTCTAATCACCTCTGTAACTTAAACTTTTATAACTCTGAAAAATAAACAAGGCATTTGGCATGATCAAAGAACAGAGCAAAGAAGCTGATGGGAGCTTACCACTTGAAGTGGTGCCAGTCAAATCCATATTGGGAGACACTCTGGATTCCAGAGAGGAGCAACACCCAAAGACACAGGGTTTATGAAGACCTAGGTGACCCACCCACTTCTTAAATGCCTTTCTCTTTACTCCTTTCATTAAATATTTAACACCCTTAGGAACTTGAAGTAATCAGATTAAGTGCAAGTTTTAAGTAGAATTTTAAGTGGAAGTGCAGATTCTACTAGGTGAATTTGCCTCAATCATAATATCTTTCTAAATATGACTTTGATTCTGTGCTTTCTAATATATACATATGTAACCCTTTTGTTTTCTACTATGTTCAAATACGCTTGTTTCTTAATTATTTTGACTTGGCCATATTATTTATTATATTATTCAGAGAGCCTCCCCTTTATACTTCTCATGTTTTCCTCAGTTTTACCTGAAATGTCTAAGGAAAAATACAAATTGAAAATAAGAACTTCTAATTCTCTCTGTTGAAAATAAGGGAAGAGGCTCCCCTCCTCATCTGTTCTTTCAGAATTCACTTTAGATAACTTGTAATGATAAAATCTTTCTGAAAAGAATGTAAATAAGGATGATTCCTCTAGGACCTGGGAGCCATCTCTTTTGACATGTAATCATCAAGAAAGCTCACACCCCTACCTCCCAGTTTCCTAAAAAAAAAAGATATTAGCATAACTTTAGGTATCCTGCCACAAAGATTATAGAAAATCAGCATTTTTATCTTAAACTTGAATGTAATGAGTTCTATCTACTCTGCTTTATAAGGGTAAGATTTCTTTCTGTCTCTGCAATCTCTTTAGCAGATTGCCTGTGATGCATCATGTTCTGGTTCAGTGCTTATTCAAGAATAAAACTTTTCCTTCTATTTTTGTGGAGAGGTTTTTTTGGGTTGGCAGTAGATTTCATTTCAAGTAACTTTTCCCCAACAAATGTATTTCTTTTCATTATTGTCATAGGTTTCAGTGTGAGCTTGGCTAGTCTATGCTTCATCTAGGTGTTGCTGTGAAGGTATTTTTCAGGTGTGATTAAATTTTATAATCAGGTGATTTTAAATAGATTATTCTGGATAATCTGGGTGGGCCTGATTCAATCAGTGAAAGGCCTTCAGTGCAAAGCTGAAGCTTCCCTGAAGAAAAAGAAATCACACCTGTGGACAGAAGCTTCTCTTGGGCCTGAGAGTTTCACCCAACCCCTCCTGAGTGCCTGCCCTTCCAAATTCATTCTTGCCTAGCCAGCCCCAGGATCACACAGCCAATTCCTTGCAGTAATTCCCTTAATATACATGTCCAACTGATTTTGTTTCTCTGGCTGAATCCTGAATAATGCAGATTTTGGTACCAGAAGAGGTTCTTCAAGAATGGAATCTTATAGATGAGTTCTCTGAATTAGTTCTGGCTTTCTGGAATTAGTTCCCTGTATTAGTTAATTTGTTGGCGTAGTGGTTAAGTCCTACAGCTGCTAACCCAAAGGTCAGCAGTTCAAATCCACCAGGCGCTCCTTGGAAACTCTATGGGGCAGTTTTACTCTGTTCTGTAGGGTCACTATGAGTCGGAATCCACTCAGTGGCAATGGGCATTTTTTTTTTTTTTTCTGGTTTATTAGTTAATTTAAATTAGTTAATTTAAAGGCACTAATGACTCCAGTTCCAGGGGTAAAGAGGATACTATCCACTAGGGAGTGGACATAGGACCCCAGGCAGAAGTGTGGATTATAAACCAGACTCCGTGCCACCTGCAGCAGTCAGTGCTGCTCCAGGTTGAGGCTTAGAGATTTCACCTGTTGGTAGAAAAGGATATCTTAGGGGGACACGAAGGTTCAGGCAAGAGCCTGCCATTTTGACAGCACCTGCCATGAGCCTACGTGCTGCTGGCTCATTTTCTAACGAGCATGGAAAAAATCAAATCTTACTTCTCACAATTTTCACTTCTGTTCGTGCAGCACTTCTGACCCTAACCACCCAGAGCTAGGTCAGACCTCACAAGTTAAAGGACAATCCTCTAGACAGCCAAATCAGCCCAAGACTTCAGATGCCAGCCACAAGCTTGGAAATCCACATGATACCCTTACTTCTAACCTGCTGGCTACAAATTCAAGGGTTCCCTCCACTCCTTCGGGATACCATTCATAAGCTCATGGTGGTTCCCAGCCCCTTCACTTCTGACCTACTGCCTCCCACTACTCCCTGGGGTTCAATAATTCTCTAGAATGACTCACAGAACTCACAGATAACACTATATTTACAACTACAGTTTTATTCCCCAGGCATCTGTCAGTTTGCCATTCTGCGGTGGCTTTCGTGTTACTGTGATGCTGGAAGCTATCCTACCGGTATTTCAAATACCAGCAGGGTCACCCATAGTGGACAGGTTTCAGCGAAGCTTCCAGACTAAAACAGAATAGGAAGAAGTATCTGGCTGTCTACTTCTGAAAAAATTGGCCAGTGAAAACCTTATGAATAGCAGCAGAACATTGGTATAGTGCCAGGACCAGGCAGTGTTTCATTCTGTCGTACACAAGGTTGCACTTGAGTAGGAATCAACTTGATAGTGCCTAACAACAGAACAACAGCCCTTTAAGAGAAAAACCTGTAGGCAACACTCCTGGTTTCCCATATTTTCCAAACATATGGTTATCCTGAGAGGATCCCGTATTACCCGTGTTTATTCAATAATAAAATCTTGAATTTGGAGAGGTTGGTTTGTCTGGCTAGTATTGCAAAAGAGCTGAGAGCTAGAGGGAGACTTTTTATAATTCAGGGTCTCTACCAGACTTTGTGGCCACAGACCTCCAGGTCATCAGCTCAGTTCAGGAATTGCCAGAGTATTCCACCTTTGTTGCCAATTGTTGGAGAAAATTTACTAAAAACAAAATGTAGTCCCATTCCAGAAAACCTCTCCACAAAAATAGCAAAGAAAGAAAAGGTTTATTATTGAATAAGCATTAAATCAGAATGTGATGCATCACAGGCAATCCACTAAAGAGACTGGAAAGAAAGAAAGAAATCTTAACCATTATATAGGTAAGGGGGTACAATCATTACATTCTTACTTTATTATAGATAATTGTTCATTTTCTAATCCTCTGGCCTGGAGATAGGGAGTTCATGCTAATCTTCCAGGAAAAACTGGAAGGTAGAGGAGAATTACTTGAAGTTACATTTACGTACTTTTTAGAAAGACAGAGAATTTACAAGTTACTTAAAGTGAATTCTGAAGATGGCAAGGAGGAGGGGAGCTCCTTCCCTTATTTTCACCAGGTGAATTTACCTGTTTATTTTCCTTTTGCACTTGTCCTTACAGTTGATTTAGGAAATAATATTGGAGTTATTATTCCCTCTCCTTGAGCATGAAGAATGTTACCCAGCTGGAGCTGGGCTCACAAGAATCACAAGGACTCACAAGGACACATCAACTGGGCCCTGAGGTATAAAGACAATAGCTAAAATAATCTTGGAAAATATCTTTTAGGGAAACTTTCACATAAAGCTAATCAAACAGAACACAAAAGACTTTCCACTCTTACCTTTTTCTATTAGCATTTAGTGAATAGAATTTTGTTGGACCAATGAAGACCCTCCTGACTCTTCTTACTGAAACCTGTACCAATGATTGTTAAGAAAGACAATTCAAAATGTAGGATCACAGTTTCTAGCCAATCTGAAAAGGCTAAGCTTTCAATGGTTTTGCCCAGTTGTAATGTTAATATATACTGATGACTCGGTAATGGTCTTGGGACTTCAGCAGACATGGCCGTGGCTGCATGCTTGTCCGTTTTACCATTTTTGCCTGTTCTGTAATATTCTTTGGACTTGGACAAACATGGCTCTAGCAGCATGCTTATCCGTTTTCCCACTTTTGTCTGTTCTGTGATATTTCCTTGGACTCGGGCAGACATGGCTGTGGCAGCATGCTTGTCCACTTCCCACTTCTACCCTTTTGAATATATGCTGAATAAAACTTACTTTCGCTTTACTCAACTTTGTGATGTTCTTACCCTACAACACAGTGTGCAATTAAATAACTAGGTTCTATGGTGTGATGACCAAAATACTGCAATTGAATGTTGTTGTTAGGTGCCAACCAGTCGGTTCCGACCCACAGCAACCCTATGTGCAACAGAAGGAAACACTGCCCCATCTTGTGCCATCCTCATAATTGTTGGTAACTTGAGGCCATTGTTGCAGCCACAGTGTCACTCTATCTCACTGAGAGTCTTCCTCTTTTTCGCTGACCCTCTACTTTACCAAGCATGATGTCCTTTTCCAGGGACTGATCCCTCCTGATATGTCCAAAAAATATGAAATATAGTCTCACCATTCTTGCTTCCAAGGAACACTCTGGTTGTACTTCTTCCAAGACAGATTTGTTTGTTCTTTTGGCAGTCCAATACCACAATTCAAAGGCATCAATTCTTCTTCTTCCGTCTTCCTTATTCATTGTCCAGCTTTCACATGCATATGAGATGATACCTATAGAAGGCAAGACTCTGGTAACCATGTATTTGCTACCTTAGGCTATTTTAGGCAAACTAAGAGTATAATGGGATTGGCTGTTTGCTTTTTTTTTTTTCTGTAGCAGTTTACAGAAATGATTTATTGAAATAATAAATGAATGGTTTATTGGTAGAAGTTTCAATCCAATCATTACTTTAAACCAAAGAAGTGACAGTCACAACCCAGGTTTGATTTTTGTTTTTTAAAGTATGTATATATCTTTTGTTAGAAAGTATGTGTGGGACAAAGAACTGGAGTAGGCAACTGGTTTTTGTTTTTTAGTTATATTCCCCAAATAGCAGCTGTGTAATTTGTCTTCAGAACTAATGAACTGATTAAGAGACACTTTGGGAATTGATTATGTGGGATCTGATTTAGGAGATAAGATTGGAGCTATTATACCCTGTCCTAGAATGTGACCCAGCTGGAGCTGGACTCATAAGGACTCACAAGGATACATCAACTGGGCCCTGAGGTGTAAAGACAATTGCTAGGACAATTTTGGAAAACATCTTATAGGGAAACTTTCACATAAACAAATCATAAACAGAACATAAAAGACCCACATACTTTCCACTCTTTTTCTTTTAGCATTTAGTGATTAGTAAGATTTGTTGGACCAGTGAAGACCTCCTGATTGTCATTATTAAAACCTGTACTGATGATTATTAAGAAAGACAATTCAAAAGTAGAATCACAGTGATTTGGCAGTTTTTAGCCAATCTGTGAAAAAGTGAAGCTTTCAATGATTTTGCCCATTTATAATGTTAAAATATTCTGATCACTTTGTAATCTTCCTCCCACTTGGGTGGACATGGCTCAAGCAGCATGCTTGTCCATTTTCCCACTTTTGTCTATTCTGTAATATTCTTTGGATTCAGGCAAACATGGCTCTGGCAGCATGCTTGTCAGTTTCCTGCTTTTGCCTCTTTGAACATATGCCGAATAAAACCTTGTTTTTTGCTTTACTAAATTTTGTGGTGATTTTACCCTAGAACAGATCAATAGTAGTCTTTTAATTCATCAGTTTGGCCTCAAGACACAGCTCAACAATTATGGTTCAAGACTGTCATGGATTGAATTATGTCCCCCAAAAATGTGTGTCAACTTGGCTTGGCCACATTTTGTGATGTGTTGTAGATCCTAACCTCTATATGTTAACGAGGCAGGATCAGTGTGGGGTGTATCTTGAGTCATGGATTTACAAGAGGTGTGAGTCAAGTCACACCCTTATTTAAGTCATACCTTTATTCAAGTCACACCCTTGCTTGACTAACACCTTTTATCTTACAAGAGATAAAAGGAGAGAGAAATGAGCAGAGAGAAGAGGGACCTCACTACCACCAAGAAAGAAGAGCAAGGAGTGGAGTGCATCCTTTGGACCCAGGATACCTGTGCTGACAAGCTCCTAGACCCAGGGGAAGACTGATACCAAGACACATGGAGATCTCCAAGGACCACCGAGCCCACAGATGCTGAAAGGAGACAAGGACCTTGCCCCAGAGCTGACAGAGAGAGAAAGCCTTCCCCTAGGGCTGGCACCCTGAATTCAGACTTCTAGCCTCCTAAACTGTGAGAGAATAAATTTTTGTTTGTTAAAGCCATCCACGTGTGGTATTTCTGTTATAGCAGCACTAGATAATTAAGACAATGCCCATCTCCACAAGACCAGTAAGTACTCTGTATTCTGGCTTAACCTGAGCAACAGAAAACACTTATTCTCGTATCCCACCTCATGCAGAGGCAACCATCCTTGTTGGAATGTTCAAAGTCTCTGGAAAGGTAGCTTGCCATACCAGAGATGGTACAGACTTTTGTCTCTGCTGGTGACACACTATGACATGTGCACCAACAGTACTTTGAGGATTAAAGGACAATGCATGCCCTCAACTGTGTTTAACTCTCTCAGCAGTCCTGCAGTGGCAAGAGGAAAACAATCTCCACAGAGGTAGGGGTCCCCAAGGTCAAACAGTTGTAGGCTGGGCCTCAACATGGACCTTGCAGCTTCTGGGCCAGGTGCCCTCGCCCTGCCCTGATGGACGACAGAGTTCTAAACTGCCCACGGTCATCACCTGCAACTGTCACTGGGTGTGGCCAGTCAGTGGCTGAGGATGGAGGTAGCAACCTGTGAGTGGGCTAGGGTTGACAGTTTGACCTCAGAGGTCCATTCCTTTTTTCATTGTTTTTTATATATATATATATATATATATATGTAATTGTACTTTAAGTGAAAGTTTACAATTCAAGTTAGTCTCTCATACAAAAATTTATACATACTTTGTTATGTGACCCTAGTTGCTCTCCCTATACTGTGACAGCACACTCCTCCTTTCTGCCTCGGATTTCCCGTGTCCATTCAACCAGCTCCTGACCCCCTCTGCCTTCTCATCTTGCCTCAGAGGTCCTTTCTAACCACAAGATCTGACTTGTGACTGGGATAGGGAAGTGAAGGACAAAAAACAGGGCAGGACATCAGGGATCCTGAAAAATATATGTCACTCTCAAAATTTTGCCTTGGGTTGGCGCTGGCAGAAGAGTGCTGAGTTTGACCTTTCAACTCAGTCAGTCCCACCTGGGGCACCTTTCAGAGTTAATGTTGTCTCCCACTGAATACCCCAGAGTATTCAGCCACAGATGGGTGAAGCAACTCATGGCCTCGGGTTTTATCTTGAGTTCACATTCCCTCTAGCCCATCCTAATGACTCCATTTCACCAACATTCTCATTCACTGAGGTGTTTGCCTGAGAGGTTGGGTCAGTATGATGGAAGGGGGAGTGGTGAGGTGGGAGGGACACAGAGCAGTGTAGGGTGCCATAAGACAAAAATTTGGGAACTTGGGTTATCTCTGGAGGAAAATTCTCTGAAATGGTAATCTTTGTGCAGGGCTAGATTTCCGAGGCTGAAAGCTTGAGGGGGTGGAATCCACAGGGGCAGGTCACTTTGGAGCCCTTTACACAAAGCCATAAATGATGAATATTGAAGAAAGGGATGTTGGGCCAAATAACATTTTTCACAAACTATTATTATTTTTTAAACCAAAAGTAATTTAAACATAATAGTTGTATAACTAGAATCATTTTAGCTCCTGGCACGTAGAAGTGAATTTTGAGTTTCAAATTTCTCTTAATTGTGAGACCAAAAACTAAAAACTTTCAGTAGTTATGGGGCCTTATTTAATAGCCATACTGAAATACTGTCCATACACTATAAATAGGGAGAAAGAAAACAATACAAATGTACTCACCAAATTTACTTACAAATGATTTCAGCAAAGTTTCAGGATACAAGATAAACATAAAAAATCAGTTGGATTCCTTTACACCAACAAAGAGAACCTCAAAGAGGAAATTACCAAATCAATACCATTTACAATAGCCCCCAAGAAGATAAAATACTTAGGAATAAATCTAACCAGAGACATAAAAGATCTATGCAATGAAAACTGCAAGACACTACTGCAAGAAACCAAACGAGACCTGCATAAGTGGAAACACATACCGTGCACATGGATAGAAAGACTCAACATTGTGAAAACGTCAATTCTACCCAAAGCGACGTACAGATACAATGCAATCCCAATCCAAATTCCAATGGCATTTTTTAATGAGATGAAGAAACAAATCACCAACTTCATATGGAAAGGGAAGAGGCCCCGGATAAGTAAAGCATTACTCAAGGATCAGAACAAAGTGGAAGGCCTCACACTACCTGATTTTAGAACCTATTACACTGCCACGGTAGTCAAAACAGCCTGGTACTGGTACAACAACAGATACATAGACCAATGGAACAGAATTGAGAATCCAGACATAAATTCACCCACCTATGAGCAGCTGATATATGACAAAGGCCCAAAGTCCATTAATTGGGGAAAAGACAGTCTCTTTAACAAATGGTGCTGGCATAACTGGATATCCATCTGCAAAAAACTGAAACAAGACCCTCATACCTCACACCATGCACAAAAACTAACTTAAAATGGATAAAAGACTTTAATGTAAAATCCAAAATGATAAAGATCATGGATGAAAAAATAGGGACAACACTAGGAGCCCTAATACATGGCATAAACAGAATACAAACCATAAGTAACAATGCACAAGCACCAGAAGAGAGACTAGATAAATGGGAGCTCCTAAAAATCAAACACTTATGCTCATCAAAAGACTTCACCAAAAGAGTCAAAAGACAACCTACAGACTAGGAAAAAAATTTTGGCTATGACAAATCTAATCAGCGTCTAATCTCTAAAATCTATAAGATACTGCAAAACCTAAGCAACAAAAAGACAAATAACCCAATTTAAAAATAGGCAAAGGATATGAACAGGCACTTCACCAAAGAAGTTATTCAGGCGGCTAACAGACACATGAAGAAATGCTCACGATCATTAGCCATTAAAGAAATGCAGATCAAAACTACAATGAGATACCATCTCACCCCAACAAGGCTAGCATTAATCCAAAAAACACAAAATAATAAATGTTGGAGAGGTTGTGGAAAGACTGGAACACTTATACACTGTTGGTGGGAATGTAAAGTGATACAACCACTTTGGAAATCAATTTGGCACTTCCTTAAAAAGCTAGAAATAGAAGTACCATATGATCCAGCTATCCTGCTCCTTGGAATATATCCTAGAGAAATAAGAGCCATCACATGAATAGATACATGCACACCCATATTCATTGCAGCACTGTTCACGATAGCAAAAAGATGGAAACAACCTATGTGCCCATCAACGGACGAATGGATAAACCAATTACGGTATATCCACACAATGGAATACTATGCAACGATAAAGAACAACAATGAAGCTGTGAAACATAACATGGAGGAATCTGGAGGGCATTATGCTGAGTGAATTTAGTCAGGCACAGAAGGACAAATATTGTATAAGACAAGTATTATAAGAAATCAAGAAAAAGGTTTAAACACAGAAGAAAACATTCTTTGATGGTTATGAGGATGGGGAAGGAGGGTGAGGGTTATTTACTAACTAGATAGTAGATAAGAATTATCTTAGGTGAAGGGAAGGACAGCACACATTACAGGGGAAGTCAGCACAACTGGACTAAACCAAAGCTAAGAAGTTTCCCGAATACAATCAAACATTTTGGGGACAGAGTAGGAGGGGTGGGGGTCTGGGGACCATGCTTTCAGGGGACATCTAGGTCAATTGGCATAACAAAGCTTATTACGAAAATGTTCTGCATCCTACTTTGGTGAGTGGTGTCTCGGGTCTTAAAAGCTTGCAAGTGGCCATCTAAGATTCATCAATTGGTCCCAACCACCTGGAGTAAAGGAGAATGAAGAACACCAAAGACACAAGCAAAGTATTAGCCCAAGGGGACCACATAAATCAGAGACTTCATCAGCCTGAGACCAGAAGAACTAGATGGTGCCTGGCTACCACCAATGACCGCCCTGACAGGGAACACAACAGAGAGTCCCTGATGGAGCAGGAGAAAGGTGGGGTGCAGAACTCAAATTCTAGTAAGAAGACCAGACTTCATGGTCTGAGACTGGAGGAACCCCAGAGAGCATGGCCCCCAATTCTCTGTCAGCTCAGAACTAGAACAATTTCTGAGGCCAACTCTTCAGACAGGGATTGGACTGGACTGTGGGACATAAAGTGATACTTGTGAGGAATGTGCCTCTTAGCTCAAGTAGATACAAGGGACTAAATGGGCATCTTCTGTACAGAGGTGAGATGGGAAGGCAGACAGGGTTAGGAGCTGGCTGAATGGACATGGGGAATCTGGGGTGGTAAGGAGTGTGCTGTCACAGTATGGGGAGAGCAATTATTATCACATAACAATGTATGTATAAATTTTTGTATGGGAGACTAACTTGAAATGTAAACTTCATTTAAACTACAACAATAAACAAACAAAAAATTTACTTACAAATGAGCTCTATTTATGAAACACTATCCTAGGAATTGTAATTATATTGAACTTCAGTTTGAGCAAAATTTGAGCAAATGTATAATCACCTAATTACAGCAGTGAATCTAAAGGAGAAAATTCAAAATTTGGTCAAAAAGGGGACATTATTTCTGGATTAAATCATAGTGACAGATATTCTTACATTATCTGGAAATCAAATAAGACAGAAACAAATTACCAATAAGATTCACATTTATAAAATGTACATTTTATCCTTAACATTATTATCCCATCAATTCTCCATTTGAGATATTGTGTAATCAAATAATAGCAATGTAAGCAACAGAGACAAAAATCAAAATTATATCAAAAGAGTAATAAAATTCTTGCTGTTTCTGGATCCTTTTAGTGGCCTTAACAAGAACAAAGATACAGTAACTACACACCTGCCCAAAAATCACAGAAGCACCTAACTTAGGAGAGTCACACTGAGTAACCTATGGTTATAGAGATTTTTCTAAGAATTATATTCCTATCAAGTTTCTCCATAGAGCAGTGATGGTCTCTGTAAATCTCTGCAGGTCCTCAATGGCCAGTAATGAGACAGGCACATCACCACACTTAAATGTGAAAAGAGGCTCAGACTTCAATGATGGCTATTCTAAATGGTTACAGGAGTTAGTAGACGGGAGCACTCACTGGGTTTAGCTGTTAGTGCAAGGAAGAAAAACAAACCAAACCAGTTGCAATTGAGTCAATTCCAACTCATGGTGACCCCAGGTGTCTCAGCGTAAAACTGCACTCCATAGAATTTTCAATAGCTGTGACCTTTTGGAAGCAGATCGCCATGACTTTCTTCCAAGGTGCCTCTCGGTGGACTTGAACCACCAACCTTTTGGTTAGTAGCTGAGTGCTTAACCATTTGCACCATTCAGGGGTTCCTATTATTGCAGAGATGTCCCCAAATGATTCTTTATTTCCAATATTACTTAAGCTGTCCACCATTTTTCTGTTTGATATTGACCTCAAAATATTTTGTCAATGTCCAGAAAGTATCCCTTTGGGGTTCTAATTGGAATTGTGAGTGCAAGTGTGAGTGGTTTCCTCAACATTTCTGTATCACTCACAGTGAGACTGAGACACTCTGGTTTTTCAGTCCCAGAGGCTGTTCTTGCTACCTGGCAATCAAGGCCTCCTATACCTCCAACCTGCCACACCTGGCCCCAGAGTCCCACTGGAACTCTCTGGTAAGTAAATAATACCACTTCCTCCATGGAAGGTCCTCATACTCAACATTTTGAAGAAGAGGGCTCCCAGATTCACTGTTAGGTTTATCATTAACTGAGAGTGGGATGATAAAAACAGCAACTTACATGGAGGTTTACCATGTGCTAAGAGTTTTACATGAATTCATTTCATTTAACTTGAATAACAACACTCATTTATTTTAGAGATGCAGAAATCAAAGGACCAAAATGCTAAGTAACATGTTCAAAGTACACAGCTAAGAAGGTGCAGCGGTGAGATTTGTTCCCAGGCAGTCTGGCTTCAGAGCCTGAGCTGCCCACCACGTTGCCATATTGTGTGATTTGGAGCTTGTTTCAACCTTAGTTTCCTCATCTCTGAATGTAATATGTGTCCTGGAGGTTAGCCCTAAGGGAGATTAAAATAGACAAAAAACATTCTGTGCTTTATGAGCTGTGTACCTAACAAATATTACCTACTATACCCAGGGATGAGCCCTTGTGGCATAATGGTTAAGAGCTTGGCTGCTAACCAAAAGTTTGGCAGTTCAAATCCACCAGCCATTCCTTGGAAACCCTACGGGGCAGGGTTGCTATGAGGTGGAATCGGCTAGATAGTAATGGTTTGGTTTTTTTCAAACACCCAGGGAAGAGCTGACTGTTAGGTGCTTGTACTTTCCTGCCTCCTTGGTAGGGACTATCCAAGCCAGTGAAATGATCTGGGTCCCTGAGGTCCACGGGCTTTAATATAAAAGTACCCAAGCTCTTTGCTGCTTAATAATAGGGTATAGGAGGCGACTGGCCACCAGACCGATTCTCTTTCCCTTAGCACCTCCTTCCTCTTTTCCCACAACCTTGGGCTTCCCCTGACATCTCCTTGACCCATGTTAATGACTTAATTGCAGGGGGTGACTATAAAGCAGCTGACCCATAACCCACCCATGAAGGTGGAACATTCTCTAGGAAAAAGTCAGGATTCCTCAGGAAATGTGCAGGCAATAGGGATCACCTGAGTCACCACCTGGAGCATTCAATCCTGCCCCATCTTGCAGCTAGGTTCATTGCAGCTCCCACAAATTCTCCATGGTTTGGCAGTAGTTGCCCCCAAAGAAAAGCCTTATTACAGAATGTCCACTTGTGTCAGTTGATTTTGGGGGTGAGTTAATAGAAGTGGAGGTTTGCTCTGGATTGTGTGTTATCATGAAACTAGGGTAATTCTCTGATTAACCCACTGCTGTCGAGCTGAGTCTAACTCATAGCGACCCTATAGGACAGAGTAGAACTGCCCCAGATGGTTTCCAAGGCTGTAATCTCTATGGAAGCAGACTGCCACATCTTTCTTCTGTGGAGAGGCTGGTGGGTTTGAATCACTGACTTTTTGGTTAGCAGCCAAGTGCTTAACCACTGTGCCACCAGGGCTTCTTAATTCTCTGATTAGGTATCCTACGTAATCTTATCTCTAGGGAGAGAGACTAGAACAAGGATATAGCTGTAATTGGTAAAGAAGCAAAAGTCACTCATTTTGGCTGGGTGATGAGGATGGTGGCTTAGATGTTCAAATTTTGACTGTGTTCAGACATGATTACAAAGTGGTCTTGTTTGTGTTTTGATCCACCACAGAGTGGAGCCTTGCCTGATGTCGAAATGCTCTGAAACCATCTATGTTCTACAGAGAACACTAAGACCTAGCTAAGGGCACCAAGGTCACTCCTGGATACCAGGGGCTGCTTTTCTAGTTAATAAACATTTCAATGAGAAGTGGGGCAGGACAGGTTGCTGGAGAACTGCAGCCCATCTGCTGGGGCCATGGTGTCAGCTCTGGACTCCGGACGTAGGGTAAAAACAGAAGGAAGAGAAAAATCTGTCAGAAAATAATGGAGCCACAGGTAGGAGGTAGGGAGGAAACCTGGGCTGGTGGAAGAAGGAATTTTAGCAAAGGGAAGAGCCAGTGTCCGGGCAGCCCAGGAGCCCTGGGCCATTCCCCTTAGGGCCACTCACTTCCCAGTCTCTCCTGATGTCTGAGCCTGGCCCTTTCTCCATTAGAAACATGTCCCTTCCCTTCCCTCTACCCTACTCTGTTCCACTCACTGCCACCCCCTCCCACATCAACCAACTCAGTCCCAGAAACTACTTAAATGTCAGCCCATATGACTTAGGGCTGGGAAGTGCTGGGCCTCCCTCACTGCCAGATGCTAACTTGGAGATGGCCACGAAGCAGGAAAGGCTGAGCAGTGGTGACCCCACATCATGTGCCACAGTGGCTGCCCTATGGGACAAAGAGGAAGTGAAACTAATATGGAATAGAAATTCCCATCATGAAGAGCATTTAGTGTGAAACATTCATGGAACTGAAAAGGTACTTCAATTCAGAACAAAACAACTTTGGTCTTACTCTGAAATAAATGTTTAAACCATGCATGATGAAACACAGTAAAATGACATTGTGTACACTGGATCCAACAAGAGTGTGTGTGTGTGTGTGTGTGTGTGTGTGTGTGTGTGCAAGTACATTTGTGGGCACATTCATTTGATAAACTTTTAGTAACTACTAACAGCTTTTGTTGTCATTCCTTAAGTAAAATTAAAGAGCTAGAGAAAAGAATACTGAAACTAGAAAGAAGGTATGACCTCTTGGAAGAGAACAAAGCCCTCAGATTCCCAAAAAGGAGTGGCAAAGTTAGTTTCTTCAAGAAATATTGCACACCCATAGGAAATTTTTTTGTAGGAGAGTCAGCCCTACAGAACAGCATAGCTGAGAATGAATCTCATAATCGTCAACCAGAGACGCAAAGTTTATCATTTTATTTCTAATACACAAAATGTGAAAGCCCCAGGAACATTAACTTTATTAAATACAATGGAAATAGGTACATAGAAATCTATTTCTCATTCATTCCAGGGATGCTTTTCAGAACTGTGTCATAATATGTGTTGTGAAGCATCAGAAAGGTCTCCTCACCAATAGTTTGGTTGAGTTGCCATGGCTGAAGAGCGAATGAACTAGGAGACAATACGGACGTTGGGTAACTATTACTTTAGGCAAAAACCTAGAAAACCTAGACATAAATAGCCAGAACCTTCATAATGGTATTCAGACCTCAAGATTTCCTTTACTACCAGCTTTTATGCCATATCATCTCTTCATATCTCTGACATTGCAACCATCCTAGCACACTATTCATTTCTGAAAATAATCTTGGTCCATGTAAATGTGGAGTCTTCATACTCACCATAAAGGGGCCGACCTATAACCCACCCATGAGGGTGGAGCATTCTCTAGGAAAAAGCAAGGATTCCTCAGGGAATGTGCTAGCAGTGGGGAACAGCTGTGTCAAGGTAGCTCCATGGAGGAACCCAAGGGTGTGTGGAACTGCATTGGGTGGCCCTGGATAGCCCTACTCTGATGTTTGGGCAGGTCTGAGATCTCAGAAGTTCTTACCACTGGATTCACTTGCTCATTTCTTGCTCAAGTCCCCAAATCCTTAATGAATGCCTGTCACGTAACAGACAGGAGATGAGGTCAGTGGTGAATAAACTAAACTCTCTGCCCTCATGGCCCTTACACTTCAGAGGGAAATGCTAGTAATATATGGGGAATAACAAGAAAATAAAATGATTTCCAAGTGGATGAATGCTGTGAGGCAATAAATAGGAGAAAGAATAACAGAGGAATGCACAGGGCACAGTAACTATCTATGGTGGTCAGGAAAGGCCACTTGAAGAAGACAGAATACAGTTGGTATGTAAGTGCAGGAGGCAGCCACACACATATCTGGGGAAAAGCACTGGCAGAGGAAATAGCCAGTGCAAGACACTAAGAAAACAGTGACCTTGACGTGTTAATGGAACACTAGGAGGCCCTGATTTGATAGACAGCAGAGTTCTAAACTGTCCATGGTTATTAGCTCCAACTGTCACTGAGGTGGTCAGCCAGTGGCTGAGGGATGGAGGTGGCAACCTGGGAGGGGCGAGGTTGACAGGCTGGCCTCTGATGTCCTTTCCAACCCTAAGCCCAGGCTTCTGATGGGGAAGGAGAGGGAAAGGACATGGAACAGGGAAAGAGATCATGTGATCTTGAAGAATCTTTGTCACGATCATAATTTTGCCTTGAGCTGGCCCTGGCAGAAGAGAGGTGGGTTTGGCCTGTCAACCAGTCAGGGACCACCTGGGGCAACCTTCAGAGTTAAGACTGTCTTTTAGTGATCACCCTAGGGAGTTTAGCTTGAGGAGGGTAAGGCGCTTTGTGGTCTTGGGGTTTAATCTGAGTTCAGATTCCCTCTTCTACATCCCAATGAACCCATTTCATCTATGTCTACCTTCACTGAAATGTGCTCCTTGGAAATCTGGTTCTGGGAGATGTTACAGGGTCATGGTGGTGGTAGTGGTAGGACAGGTAGAGAACATTGCCTTAAGGAAATGAGATGTGGGAAGCTGGGCTGTCTCTAGAGGAAAACTCCCACTCTGAACTGCTAATCTTTGTCCAGAGCTCAGTTCTGAGGATGAAGGTGGTGGAATCCACAGGGGCATGTCTCCTTGGAGCCATTAACACACAATCATATATGATGAATACTGCAGAAAGGCATGTTTGGCCATAAAAATGTTTCACAAAATTAATTTTTAAAACGCCAAATATATTTAGTTAAACATATTAGTGTTATAACTTTGTGTTCAACTCTCTCTAGTTGTGAGACCACTCAGGGAAAATTCTCTTTAAAGTTCTTGTTATGGGGCCTTGTTTAAACAATCTCAACTGAAATACTGTCTAGAAAAAAGAAACAATGTACTCAGAAACTTCTAAATATGTAAATAATATTTATAAAACATTATCCTTAGAATTTTAATTTGATTGAGTTTTGATTTCAGTGATTTTATAATTACTCAACTACAGCTTTGAAACCAAATGAGAGAAATTTCAAAATTACATTAAAAGAGAAAAGCTTTCTGTTTCTGATATAGTGGAAAGGACTCTTCGGCAATGACAAAAATATTTTCCTTGCTCCATCTAGAAATCAAATAAGATAGAAACAATTTACTAATAAGACTGACATCTTTATAAGGTGCATTTATAAAATGCCATCCTAAATATTATAATGCTATCAGTCTCTGTTGGAGATGTTGCATAACTACTTAAACAACAGCAGTGAAAGCAAAAGAAAAAAAATTAGATTAAAAGAAAAAATAAAATTCTTGCTGTTTTTGGATTATTTTAGTGGACTTCTTAACAATAATAAAATACTGTCATTACACTACCTAAACAGAATAACAAAAATGCACTTACAAGAGTCACACTGGATAATCTACAGCTATAAAACATTCTGTAAGAATTATAATCATACTAAGTTTCTTCATAGACCAACAACTGGTCACCAATGGCCAGTAATGAGGCATGCACATCATCACACTCTGAATGTGAAAAGAGGTTCACACTCCAATGATGGTGACATCAGATGTTTACAGGAGTTACAGGATGTGAGCGCTCAGAGCTGGGAAGGAATGGAGGGAACACTCACTGCGTTTAGCTGTTATCTCTGAGAGGTCCCCAAATGATTCTTTATTTCCAATATTACCTAAGCTAGCCACTCATATTTACTCTTACAGTGAGCTCGAAATATCTTGTCTGCATCCAGCAAGTATCCCTTTGGGGTTCTAATTGGGATGGCGTGTGTGAGTGGTTTCCTCACCATTTCTTTACCACTCACGTTGAGTCTAAAATGCCCCTTCTACCTTCGGTTTCCCTCAGTCCCAAGGGCTGTTCTTCGCTGTTGAGCCCTTCTCTCACCTGTACCCACTGATGTTTGGATCTTCCTCTTGAAAGCTGCACATACACTGTCAACCTGCACACACTTGACCTCAGCCAGTGCCAGTTCACATTAGCTGGGGATGCTTTCTCTGAATGATTGACACATTTCCCTCTATGAAAGGTCTTCATACTCTTTACATTTGGATGCAGTCCACCAGCCAAGCAAAGCTTAAACACAGGCAAAATAGCTTTTCAGAGTAGAAAGTGAATGAGATTTAGGTGTAGAGGGTCCCAGATTAAATGCCAGGTTTGTTATAACAGTGATGATAAAAAAAGAGCAACTTACATGAAGGTTACACTACCTAACCATGGGCTAAGAGTTTTACATGAATTCATTTCGTTTAACTCGAACAACAACCCTCATTTATGTTAGAGATGAGGAAGCCAAAGGACCAAAATTCTAGGTAACATGTCCAAAGTACACAGCTAGGAAGGTGCAGAGGTGAGATTAGCTCCCAGGCAGTCTGGCTTCAGGACCTGAGCTCTCCTCCAATTGTGTGATTTGAACATTTGTTTCCTCATGCCTGAATCATCATCCCTGTACTAGAGGGTAGTCAGATGGTAAATTACATGGGATAAACAAAAACATGGTGTGGAAATTTATATGTTACTCTGTATCCCACAAATATTTAAATGCTTACACATTGTTGCCTGCTTGCCTGGGATGATCCAGTCTAGTGAAGTGATCTGGGTCCCTGAGGTCCAGTGTTTTTTCCTTTAACAAAACAACACCCAAGCGCTTTGCTGCTCAATAATATGGTACAGGAGGCGGTTGGACCCCTGACCATTTCTCTTTCCTAAGCATATCCTTCCTTTTTCCAAAACCTTAGCTTTCTGGCCATTTCCATGACCCACATTAATGTGGAGTCTTAGGACTCACTGGCAGGGGGTGGCCAGACAGGATCCTCTGAAAAGCCCACTCGTGGTGGAGAAGCATTCTCTCGGACAAAGCCAGGGTTTCTCAGGGAATGTGTGGGCAGTGGGGAGCACCTGGGTCAAGTCAGGCTCTGCAGAAGCCCCCTCAGGCATGTGCATCCTGCACTAGGCAGCCCTACTCTGAAGTTTGAGCAGGTCTGAGATCTCAGAAGTTCTTCCCAATGAATTCACTTGCTCACTTCTTGCTCAAGTCCCCAAATCATTAATGAGTGCCTGTCACATGCTAGACAGGAGACGGGGTCAATGGGGTGAATAAAGTAAACTCTCTGCCCTCTTGACCTTTACTGTTCAGAGGGAGATGCCGACAATATGTGGGGAATAAACATGGCAATAAAATAATTTCAGAGAGGAAGAGTGCTGTGAGGCAGCTAAACAGGACAAAGGAATAGAGGGGATATGGAAAGCTATGGGCACTCACTGGTTCATTGTGGTAGGAAAGGCCTCTTTAAGAAGACAGGACAGAGTTGCATCCAATTGAAGGAAACGGCCACACGCACATCTAGGGGGAAAGGCATTCTTTGCAGAGAACACAAAATGAGAGGCTGAGACAAGGGGACGTTGATGTGTTAAGGAAATAGAAGTTAGGTCAGTGGGTAGATAGGAAGGGCTTGGGCAGACAGACACAAGGACCAGGGAATGTACGGCCTCATGGGCCACAGTTGGGAGCATAGATTTCAGTCTCCGTGTGATTCGAGGCATTGGAGGGCTTTGGGCAGTGTGGTCTCGGGATTTCACGTATGTTTCTTGAAAGGTTATGCTGGATGCACATTTACATAGGTGAGACGGGCCAGGGAGATGGGCAGGAGACTGTGGTAGCCATTCAGGATCGATGATGGCAGCTTGGACAACAGAGACTAGAAGCACCTGGGCTCGGGTAGGAAAATGCACTGCTGGGGTTCAGGATCCAGATTCAAGCTTAGGGAAGGGCCTGACAAGACCACAACAGGTTTGGGACAGGGAAAGATGAATGCTGCCATATACCCATGGGATAGGCCTGTCATTTGTTGGGAAGAGAGAACAGGAGTGAGAGTCCCCGCTTGAAAACTCTTGCATTCCTCGAAAATCTGGCTCTGTTTCCCACAGTGGGTTCTGAATTGAAGGATCCCTGGGAAACCCAAGACTAGGTTTAAGTCTCACAGCTCCATGCCATGTGGCAGGGGTAAAAGGAAACTGAGACCCAGAGAGTCCAGGTTCCCAAGGTCAAGTTAGGGCAATCTGGGCCCATACTTGGACCTTCTGTCTCCTGGGCCAGGTGTCCTTGCCCTACCTGATGAAGAGGAGAGTTCTAATTGTCCATGGTCATCAACTGTCACTGGGTTGTGCAGGCAGTGGCTGAGAGGTGGAGGTGGAAAACTGAGAGAGGCAAAGGTTGACAGCTCGGAGTCTGAGGTCTTTTCTAACTCCAAGTTCAGGCTTCTGAAGGACATGGAATAGGGAAGGGAATCAGGAGTCCTGACAAATCTTTTGTCACCTTCATAATTTTCTCTTGGAGTGTTCCTGAGGGAAGAGTGCAGGTTTTGACCCATGAACTTATTCAGGGCTCACCTGGGGCACCTTTCAGAGTTAAGGTTAAGGTTGCCTCCCAGTGAATGCCCCTGGCAGTTTAGGTTGAGAAGTATGAGGCAGCTTGTGGCCTCAGGGTTAAATCTAATTCACATTTATATAATGTACATTTATAAAACATAACCCTCAAAATTATAATCCTATCAGGTCTCCATTTGAGATATTGTATAATCACTTAAACAAGGGCCATTAAACCAAAAGAGAAAAAAATAAATTAGAAGTAAAAATAAAGCAGTTGCTGTTTTCCTGGATTATTTTTAGAAGACTTGTTAAAAACAACAAAAAACAACTGTAATTAAACTACAAATAGGATGAAGTAGAGTCAATTTATCAGAGTCACACTGAAATAATCTACAGTTATAGAAATTATTATGAATTATAATCCTGTCATATTGCCACTTGAGCCATTATATAATCACTTAATGACAGTGAAACTAAAGTAGGAAAAAATCCAGATTATTTTAGTGGCAAGAAAACATCTTGCTGTGGTTTTGGATCTGCAGAAGTAGGCTCAGTGAAAGTTAGGGTCAACTTGGAGTTAATCCACTTCTGTTTTCAGGCTGTGTGGATAGCGCTTGGTGTAGAGACATTTACTGTGGCCAGTGGAGGATGTGCCAGATCAGGAAAGCCCTTTGGTGGAGAAGATTCCTAAGCAGTTTCTTGCTCCCTTTTTGGAATAGAGGGAAGACCAGAGAGTTATCTTCTCAGGAGCTGCTCCCTGATATCTCTCTGGAATATCTGACCTCTGATAAGGGGACAAGGTAGAGGACCAGAGCGTGGGCCAACAGTGCCCTGCTGAGTTGGGAGTGTTGAATCAAAGGAAAAGACTTGAGCCACAGCTCGCTCCAGGAGCATCAGGACCTGCTCTCTTTTGCTCTTGTGGAGGATATGCTGTGTTGGATGGGGCAGACCTAGATGTACACTTGTACATTCATTCAGTTTCTCATAAAAGCAGCTTTTTGCTTCTCTGAAGATCAGAATTTTCCCCCAAAGTTTCTTTTAGAGCTCCCTGAAGCCTTTGTTTTTTCTGGTAGCTTTTGAAGGATGTTTTGATGGCAGCTACCTACTATTGAATGTACTCTGATGCATCTTGTAAAGACTAGATCTTTCTGGGGTCCTGGTCCTGGAACAGTGGCATCTGCTCCACACTGAACTCTGGGCCCTGGATCTACACCTCATCATTATCTGATGCTCCTACTTCCATGGGGATCTGATCATCCATAAAATTCCTTGGTGGTCCTCTCACTGCCAAATGCCCCATTTGCAATACCAGGGACATAAGGATACTTTTCAAAACCTTTACATTCTTCCTCAACAAGGTATGCATTTTCTCTCCTTAAGTTTTGGAGGTGTCTCTCAGCCAACAGAGCCCTCAACTCACTGTCATGGGCTTTTCTCTCATGGGAAATAAGTTGACCTTGATAATAGCCAGAGGTTCTTTTGAATTTTTTCTCAAAGAATTTTGGCCTGTATTTATTTTATAGGTGTCCAGCACTTTGCATGCATGGCTAATCTTGTTGTCTGCTTTTGAAAGTTTCTCTTGTACCTTTGCAGGGTACATTCTCCCTAATCAGATAGCTAGTGAAAAATAATTATTTTCTTCCTTAATGTAGTTCAGGGAGGACTTGAAGTTTCCCCTGAAGCTGTTGCCTCAGCCTTTCTAACTGTGTTTGTTGTGACTTCAGTAAAAACATTCCATTTGGACACTTTTCATATAAATTTTAAGGGCATCAATTATTTCATATTCTTTGGTTTCCTTCTTTTTCAAGAGTTTTTAAATAGGTATTTAACTTAGCCCATCAACCAGTATCTGCAAACCTCCCTCTGATTCATCTTCTATGCAGTCTCTATTTTCTGATGAATTCGGTCTCCATTTTCTGATGAATTCATTACATCCACTTCCAAGTTCCCACCATCCATAATGTCACCTCCAAGAGCAGCAGCCAATCTCTCATCTTCTCTAAATGTCCACCCAAAGGCTTGATCTGCCTTTCTTTAGAGTTTTCTAATATTTTTCTTCCATATAATCAGTGTATTATTCACTGTCTTGTACATTCATTCAGTTTCTCTTAAAAGCAACTTTTTGCTTCTCTGAAGATCAGAACTTTCCCCCAAAGTTTCTTTTAGAGCTCCCTGAAGCTCTTTGTTTTTTCTGGTAGCTTTTGAAGGATGTTTCGGCGGCAGCTACTTACTATTGAATGTACTCTGATGCATCTTGTAAAGACTAGATCTTTCTGGAAATGTCAGCCATCAGCTCAACTTGTCTTAAATCTTGAGATTTGTCCTCTTTTAGTAGTTCTTGGAAAGTGTCCATTTTATGTTCAAGTAAAGAGTTGGATTTTTCTAGGTTTTTGTTTATGGCCTCCAACTTTCATATTGTTGATACTGTGTTCTCCAGAGGGTTTTCCCTTGAAGTTGACTCAAGGCTTGAAAATACCAAGCTCCTCAAAAATGAGTTATCTTTCCTCTAGAAGGACAGACACTCTAGTGGTTAGTATGTCTCTACTTCAGTGAAGTTGGATCCTAGTAATGACAAGCCTGATGGCGACCATCAATACCGCCATCACACACAGTAATCCACAGACCTGGGCCTGGTCAAAGAGTCCCTTAGAAGTGCTTCCACTGTCTATCTCTGTCTCTGGGATCAACAGGACACAGGCATCAAGGACACCAACACAACTTCCATGGCTAAGTGAGCCATATGCGGTCACTTCAAGTCCAGTACCCTGCTGGCCACAGCAGACTTCAGACAATACTGAGACCATTCTACCTGGAACCAAACAATGGTTGGCAACCATGGCAGACCCCATGGAGGTGGGGGAGGGGGACAAGTACAGTAAATGCTGGCTAATGCTTTTTTTTTTTAAAACTATTTTTTAGGTACATTTTACTTATTAAAAATTCACCCCTTCCAAGTATACCAATGATTTTAGTAAATTTACTGAGTGGTGTAATCAACTTACATTAGAATATTTTCATCACCACTGTAAGAACCTGAAGTCCCAGTATTTCAGTCAACTTGACACTTTGTTCTTCATCGTCTCTTGTTTCTGACTTTGGCAGACGTTGGCCCTCCTGTCCCTTAGGGACCTGCATGACCCTCTCTGAGGTTAGCAGGGAGCTGTATCGATGCTTGGGGATCATCCAGAGGAAGATGTCCTCATTGCGCACAGTTGCTACTAGGGTGCAATTCAAAGTGACTCTCATACTAATTTAGCCATAGAACCATCTCACAAGACTGAGAATATTCTTTGGAACCCACTTTGAGAAATACTGAGAAAGAGAATCAGGTGCAACCTCTCAGTTTAACATACAAGACCTTGTACACTTCATTGCATTTACCTCTCACTCCTTTGTGCTAGACACACCCACCTCCCTAAATGTGTTACTTATCCACCAATCCATTCATTCCTATACACCAACCATTTAAGCAAATACATAGTAAGCATTTACTTTGTACCAGATACTTTTATAAGCTGAAGATACAATGGTGAAGACAATATGATAATACCCTTCCTCCCCTGTTAGATACAAGAGACTTCAGTTGCTGAAATTTTGTATAGGTCTCTAGGAACCAACCAACTGTCGCTTCTTGAACAAGTATGTTGTGTTTTTCAGGGCATAGATGGATAAAATGATCCTCTGGTAGAACTTGATGTGTTAGTAATATTTAGTAATGTAAAGCAAGTAATGCAAACTTCATAATAACCAAGAAGTTGAAAAGGTTGTAGATGACTTCATGTAGAGCTGTATCCTGGGCTCAAGCAATGCTATTCAAGCACCTTCTCTCTTGTGTTTCCTCCCACTTGTGCCTTCTTTAAAACATATGTTCACATAAAAACTTGTACCCAAACGTACACAGCAGCTTTACTTGTAATAGCCGAAAATGGGAGTCAGCCCAAATGTCCTTATACAGGTAAACGGTTAAACTATAGTATATATTATGGAAGAGTACTCAGCAATAAAAAGGAATGAACTATTTATACATGGAATGATATGGATGGATCTCTAAGGAATTATGCTGAAATTAAAAAAAAAGAACTAGTACAAAAAGATTACCTATTGTATGATTCCATCTTGATAACATTTTTGGCATGACAATATTTTAGAAATGGAGGCTAGACTAGTGTTTGCTAAGTGTTAGGGTAGGGGCTGGGTAGGTAGGTGGGTCGATAGGTTACAAGAGGATAGCAGGAGAGATCTTTGCTCTGTATCTTAACTGTGGAGTGTACCCATGAACCAACTCAGGTTAAGGCAGGTTTGATTTCTCCCAGATGAATGGGGCCCCACTCCTCACAGTTTTCCTCAGTCCCTCCAGGGAGAGAAGGGGCCCTCCAAAGCCACAGCAGAGAAACAGATTCCCTGCTTTATTCCTGGAACCCTCAGGGTCCAGCCAGGGGCCCCTGGCAAGGCCTCTCCCACTCCCAATTAATCCCTCCACTATGATAGACTCTCTAGGGTGCATCTCTAATTCACAGGAAAGAGACTGCCCTGCTTCTCCCGTCTGACAACCCCAGAAAACACTGATTATTTTGGTTACTTTCCATGGTGCGGGAGCCGGGTAGTTCAGGGATGGGCAAAGGTATGGGGAGTCCCTGCTCTGTAGCTGCCTCTGTCAGGCTTGAATTCTCCCAGATCAGCAGGGCAGGGACTCACCACAAGGTTTCCTGTCCCCTTCCAAAGGATTAGCATACAGACAGATACCTGTCTTTGCTCTGGGAGCCACTCTGGGTTAAGCCTGGTGCCCTCTCCCCAGCCCACTTCCACTTCTCTGCTACAAGTTCCTGTGATGAGGACTAAGGGGAGCCCAACATGGCCCTGATTTCCCAATAGGAGGAGATGTGACTTTGTCCAGTCATTGCATGAGGACTGGAAATTATTTCTGATGAGAGGTTAGGTAGTCTAGGGCCCCAAGAGAGGCCCCCAAACCAGAAGGGACAGGGCATGCTTATTTAGTATTGTTCAAGGTGGGATTGGCAGGACAAGCATCTTGGGGGAGGCTGGAAAGACAAGGGGAGGCTGAGCAGGTGAGGAGGTCCCTGGGGACCTCAAGTCTGGACTTCATTCTGTAGCCCGATGAGGACATCGAGGATTTGGAGTGGAGTCTGGGCTCTGCTCCTGATCCTTGTACCAACTTGAACTTCCCCCTCCCCCCAAGGCCTAGCCCTGCACTGCCACAGTCCCTGGTTTCTCAGTAAGCCTCAATGAGCAAAGAGCTCAGGACCACATGCCTGATGCCCAGAGTGTCACTGAACATGGACCCCTTTATGACGTGCTGCCCTGGCCTGTGTAGATTATTGTATTGAGTCATGCCCATGTATCTCAGCACACACACATAGCTCTATGTACATGTGTCTGAGTAGGTTTATTTACCTGTACCTGTGGGTACAGTCCTGCCCTTATGAAAATATATGAATTCATACATAACTCTATCCTATCAATGTCTCTGTCTCTCTCCATCAGTCCACCTGCAGCTCTGGGATCTTTCAGTTGTAGATTTCTAACTTAATTCCATTGTTGTCAGAGAACATACTTTGTGTGGATTAAAACCTTTCAAATCTATTGAGACTTGATGTGTGTGCCAGGACACCATCTCTCATTAAGTTTCCACAGGAAGTTGAAAAGAAAGTGTATTTTGCTGTTATTGGGTAGAGTGTTCTATAAATGTCAGTTAGGTTAGTGTATTAACAATTTAAATTATTTTTGGTACTCCACCATGCTAAACTCATGCCCTAGGGCTCAGTCCACAGAGAAGGCCCTTGCTTTTTGCCCTAGTACTCAGGCCGCTGGGCCACAGAAGTAAATGCCATCTGGTCCCATTTGATAATTTCCTTGAGAACTCCCTCTACTTCTCCCCAGGTGAGCACTTTAAAAAAATAACTAGCCAACCACAGGAAAAGACTGTTAACTGCTTAACCCCAGTCTGAAACCCCAATAAAAGCAGCTGCCCTCAGTTCCTTGCTCTATCATGCTTTTCTGGTTGCCTAGGCTCTGTGTTGGCTCCAAGTGCTCCAGTGTGGCCCTTCGTGGTGTGCTGTGCACCCCTCTGGGAACTGAGTATAATAAACTTACTTTTCATGGTCTCTCTGACTCACCACCCTACAGGGCGGAGTAGTCATGGTGGGACGGAAACCAGGAATGCCCTTGGTTGATTGTTCTTTGCTTGCTGGTTGGCTACTTTAAGCAGCATAAGCAGCCTAGGAAGGCACTGCTTCCGGCTGGCATGCTTGCGTCTTATCTTGCACTGTTTTGTGACTGTTGCCAAGACTTGCTACCTTAAATTGTGGTACCCACCCTCCTAGAACTCACCAGGACCCTGGTGCCAGAGGTCGTTTGTGGGGCAAAAGTGGGGAAATTAATTCCTGTCGCTGCCTACCAAGAGACTAGAGACCAGAACAATTGGCTGGTTCCCCAGTTGGGGGGAACAGGAGACATCTCTGTTGATGGAAGTGGTCATGCCGAGTATTAGTCACCAGGCCAAAAGTCTAATCTGCCAGGAGCTAGGAGACCTCTAGAGGTTTCCGTGGCACGTTGCCCATGGTGACTGGAGTCTCGTCATGTCAAAGCTTTCCACGTGGTGAGGGGCATCCCCTCCATGGGAAGTCCTCCATAGCTCCTTGATGTTGAGGGAAGCTCCTTGTTCTTTGCTGCCTCCTTTGCTGCTATTGATCTTTGTTCCCAGACTCAGTGGGATATCAAAGTTCTCACCCATGAAGACAGGTGGCCCAAAATTTAACGGCCAGGGAAAAGAACATCTGATTTTGGCTCCTCCCAAAACTCCAAAAGAAGTCACACAATTACTAAATAAGACTAAATAAATGTGAGACTCCCACACAACATGCCTGGACCTTGCTTAGTGCCGTGACATATCAACATGCTAAGGCTCTCCTCTCACCATCTTGGGGCTAGCTCTCTCCTCACCAAAGATCCAGGCACCATAGACCCAGTGAAGTAGACTGGGACACCTTAGAGAGGGAAGCAGCCACCTGTGAGAGGAGCTGCTGTCTTTCTGGTAACCATCCAGTAGGTTAAGAGTTTGGGAGATAAACAAGAATTAGAAACTGAGACACACAACTTTACTAGGCTGGAGAGCCAAACCGTGTTAGAAGATTTTGTCCAGAGAGACCAGGAAAGGGGAGCTAACTGGCTACTCTGGGTCTTTACTATCAGCTCTGAGCCCTTGCTCACTGCCGCTGAAATGTGACAGCTTGCTGGAATAACTAAGGATTCCAAAATATATAATGTCCAGAGGGACCCAGCTGCTTTAAGGGCCCAATTTTTACATGACATCTTGTGTCCTGATCAACCCGGTGGCCACCCTAAGTGATGGGGTCACCAGGGAAAAGAAACTTAACCTATAGGGGAAGTTACTGAAGCCTCAGATGAGGAGCCTGGACCCTTGTCCATGAACTAAGAGGGTGAAGCACTTCCTCTTCTGATCTGGATTTTTATGGCCTGGAATAGGGCCCACCTCTCCATTACAGTCATCACAGCTAAAGCTGACATTCAATTAATGAAGCCAGGGACCTTCTAAAGAAGATTGGTATGACAAAGTGGGTCAATCATTTGCAGAATGCCTGGATAAGGATGACCCTGAGCACAACTCTAACCCCGAGGAAGCCCCTTTTGACCCAGAATCCAGAGAATTCTTCATTCAAGGGGTGCTCCCAACTTAGAGCTACCCTACTTAATTTAACTGGCATGGTCATACCATATGGAGGCCATGGACAAAGTAGGCTTACTTGCTAGACACGAAGGTGGCACTCATCCTGATTCTCAAATATTAACCTACCACTGGTCAATGATCCAGTGGATTCCCCTGGCCACTTGCTACACCCATGCCACCCACTGCTCCCTCAATACCCTGGAGGTGGTCTCTACCTCTGCCAGGGGACCCTCAAAAACCCTTGTATTGGCAGCTGAGGGATTTAGGAGTGTCCCATGAATTAATCACCAGCCAACCTGCCCTTAAACTGACTCATCTAAAGGAGGTCCCCTACAATTACAAGCCCTCATCATACCACCAAATAATAATACTCATGCTTCCTCTACCCAGAGTAATGTCCCCAATGGCTAGTCTGATTTTAAGGGCCAAGCCATGCCCTATCCTGATTGGAGACAATGGCAACCTCCCAACCCTATACTGTAGGAATTTGGCAAGTCCTTGGGTCTTGTCCAAGCCCCTGGGAACAACTGCCCATTTACAACATTGGTGATACTTTGGATACTGGGGCCCAAGTGACTGTTATTCCAGAAAAGCTCTCTAAATTCAAAGATGGGCAAAGTTTCAAACTTCAAGGACTCTCAGGCAAAACTACAGAGGGCAAACAAATTCCCCTCGATGTCACGACTGGCACAATCTTTTAAACCAAGCTATCAGTGATGGTGGCTCCTTTATCTCATGCAGGAATGTACAATCAGCAAACCTATCCTGCTCACCATGGCAATTGCACACAACAGTCCAGGAAGACTAAGGTCATCCACCTCTGATGCCAAATTGTGTGTGGGATAACATATCCCATTCCACACATGTTGTTTGGAAATCTTAGTTTCCCTTCCCTTGCCAGTTCAGACCTCAGCTGCCCGTGCAGCCCTTCTATCTCATCCCTCACCACTCAGGGCTGGGTCATCTCATCCCTAGCCATCCAGGGCTAGGCCAACGGGTACCAGCTACAAGAACATGGGTCCACACAACTCCCTGCACTTCAGACCCAGTAGGAGAACCATGTGGGTTGTGCTTCAAGGGGAAAATAACTCTTGACTAGTGGATGTTAGTCACATACAGAAATAACAACTCCAACTGATGTGGTTGAAACACAGCCTCCCCAGATGAGGATGGTGTTCAACTGGAAGCTTGAAAGATATCTCAAACCAAACAATTCTCTGTTGGTGGTGGTCCAACTCCCACCTCCCACCTCCCACGGAGCATACCCCTACAAACCTTATAAAATGCAGATGCTCACCTTGGCTTTGGTTACTTAGTCTGTCTAGCCTGAGTGGTGGGGAAGCTAGCAGACCCCCAGGCACTCACTATTACAAGAGCCATTAGCTTCAAATGTGCAGCAAATGGGAGTCTTGTATGCACTGAAAGAAATGGACATGTCTAGAGGCCATTCTAATTTGTGTGCACCCTGCAGGACTCCGAGCATGTCTAGCACATCCCTGAGGTGAGAGCAACATCAACTCTATACCCTTTAGCAAAACTGGGATGCTTGTCTGAACCAGTCCAGGACTAATCCAACAATCCTACAAAATTGACAAGGATCTGAGTCCTTGATTGTCTTTCCTCTTGCCCTCAAATTAAGCCACAGCTCATGACACTCGTATACATTACAGAGACAGAGACAGTCCTGGAAGGTGACACATTTAATTGTTGCAAACAGCATAAACCCTGCATATAAATGCCCTTAAAACTCCATTCCAAGTGGATGTCAACAGATAGTGAAACACAAAAAGAAGCAACTCAGCAATTTGCTCACTGTGCCCCCGATAAACCTTCTAGCCTTATAAGTCTCTGCACTTCCAGTAGTCACGGGCCAAACATGAAATGGCATTACAAAGGGCCACCACTTAATGGCCTTGACCCCTCCCTCAATACTTGTCCTGGCTACCTGCCTGGGAGGGCTCCACCCCTAGACTCATCAGAAGAGACAACATTCCAGCCCAAGAGCTTGCTTATCGTTGGAGATTACATTACCTCATATGACATTGCCTCAACCCTAGTGTTCACCATTGGAAATGTCTATGAGATCAAGTTGGTTGATTGTAGCATTTAGCTCTTCCGTGTCTTTGTTGAGCCTCTTTCTGGATGTTCTGTCCTTCACCAAAAGTGGCACGTTGAAGTCTCCTACTACTATTGTGGAGCTGTCTCTCTTTTCAGTGCCGTTAAGAGTTTATGTATTCTGGAGCCCTGTTGTCGGGTGTGTACATATTTATTATAGTTATGTCCTCCTGGTGTACTGACCCTTTAATCATTATATAGTGTCCTTTCTTGTCCTTTGTGGTGGATTTTACTTTAAAGTCTATTTCGTCAGAGATTAATATTGCCACTCCTGCTCTTTTTTGAGTGTTGTTTGCTTGCTATATTTTTTCCACCCTTTAAGTTTTACTTTGTGTCTTTAAGTCTAAGATGCGTCTCTTGTAGGCAGCATATAGATGGACTGTGGTTTTTTATCCAATCTTCCACACTCGGTCTCTTTATTGGTGCATTTAGTCCATTTACATTCAGAGTGATTATTGATAGGTATGAGTTTAGTGCTGTCATTTTGATGTCTTTTTTTGTGTGTTGTTCAGTTTCTTTGTTCCACTTAATTTTCTGTGCTGAGTCGTTTTTCTTTATGTATTTTCTTTTCGTCTTTTTCGTTGTTGTTGATTTTTTGTTTGCTGAGTCTTTATATTTTTCTAGTTTTTTATTTTGACTTGTAAGATTGTTAGTTTCCTTTGTGGTTACCTTAATATTTACCCGTATTTTTCTAAGTTTATACCAGAAAAATATGGAATGCTTCATGAATTTGCATGTCATCCTTGCACAGGGGCCATGCTAATCTTCTCTGTATTGTTCCAATTTTAGTATATGTGCTGCTGAAGCGAGCACTCACCATTGGAAATGACCACAACCAGACTGATCACAACTTTATCCACTGACTTTTCCCCGGACTTACCTTTGAATTCTATACCAGACTTTCCAAGCATGTGTTGTTTGGCCATTCACTTTTCAATCTCCATCCCTGATCCTGATGGTCTGTGTACCTGTTGGGACCAATTCAATTCCTGGAATATTTTTACCCTGAAATAGCCATGTGTCTTGAGACAATCCTTATCTCCCTTGAACCTCTCTGCACAACTATGAGTACACACCCAGCGGATTGCTTTTTGGCACTCCATGCTTTACAGCCCCTCTGAGAAGCTAAATACTGCTTCTTAAGACCTTCCTGAGTAACACCACCCAAAATCCAGATGTGCCCTCCTGTCTCCCTACACTGCTGATCTTCCTTATCTCTGTTTATTACTAAAGCATCTACCTGACCATTGTTGGGTTAAACTCATTGCCCTTGAGTTCTTTCTGACTCATGGCGACTCCACGTGTTATGGAGTAGAGCTGCCCCATAGGGTTATCTTGGCTGCAATCTTTATCTTTAGGTTAGTACTCGATTGCAAACTGTTTGTGACAGCCAGGGACCTGCTCAGGCCTGGTAACCATTGTGTTACAAGACACTGCTAAAGACAGGTCTTTTATAACATTACCAAAGTTTTGGAGCAAATACCACTCAATTCACCTGTTTCTAACCTATTCCTCGCTTTCTTCTAGTAGTTGGGCATCATGGTTACAGAAGGGCTTTCAAACAATATTGGTCTGCCTCATGGGGATATTATCTAATGAGACTAAGACCCGTTGTCATGGAGTTGATTCCGACTCGTAGTGGCCCTATGGGACAAAGTAGAACTGCCCCATAGAGTTTCCAAGTTACGGCTGGTGGATTTGAATTGCCGACTTTTTGGTTAGCAGCCCAGCTCTTAACCACTGCGCCACCAGGGCTCCATTATCTGATAGTAATGTCTAATAGTAACCTTAATTAAAGTTATTTTTCACTGGGCCTCACAGACATTACCCTACACCTTTAACATCGCCACCACTTAGGTGGCAAACATTATTCATGTGGTCCCATTTAATAATCTCCTGGGGGAATTTGTGCTACTATCGCCCTAGGCGTGAACTTTTAAAAAAACGATTACCAGCCACAGACAAGCACAGCTAACCGCTTAGCCCCAGCCTGAAACCCCAATAAAGGCAGCTGCCCACGGTTCCTCACTCTCTCTTGCTCTTCCCATTGCTGTCGCCCTTCGAAGGTCGTGCTGCCTTCTGGCCCTGTGTGTCCCGCTGGTAAATAAGGGTATAATAAACTTACTTTACATGGTTTCCCTGACTCATCTTTCCCGCGTCGCCCCTGATTTGCCATCCCACAGTCACGTTTCCCATTGGCCAACGCACCTCCACTGCTCCAAGCAGTCATTGGCTAAAATTGCTGTCTGTCTCTGACAGCTCGAGTTTGCCAATTCCCCGCCTCCGAGTTGCCGGGAGGCAGAATTCTGCCTAGTAACGGATGGCTCTCACTTGCCATTGGCCACGGTACTTGGAACCTGCTCGCGAGAATTGGCCCGGGGGATTCGAGCTCGGTCTCCACAGGCGGCAATCTTGGCGGTCCCTGGGGCTGCTGCTTTGGCCCGAATCCCGGTCAGAGGTCTGCAGGAGTCGGGGGTCCGGGCTGGCGCAGAGGGCACACCGTTGGAGTGGCTAGCCACTGCCCAGTGTCAGCTGGTTCTGTAGAGCTGAGGGAAGAGTCCTTCCTCTGAGTGAACTATGGAAAAGTGGGTGCCCACGAGGGGCTCCTGTCAGGCGGGGACCCTCGAAAGTGTAGCGAGGGGTGGCGGGACCAAGGTGCGTCTGTTAAAGGGGTGCCCGCGGGGAAGGGGAGGAGCTGGAGTTTGGAACCCGCATTTTAAACCTCAGGGTAGCGTCTGGGCAGTGCGCCTAGGGGTCTCCACGGTTTTCGAATGTCTACCCGGGGCTCAGGGTATTAATGGGAGTGTTTTACAGCCCCACCCCAGTACAAACCTCTCACTCAGAGGCTCTGTGGCAGAACAGCAGGCTAAGGGGTCGGTGCGAGCGTGCCCGCCTACCCTCCCCGGCCAGGAGGACGTTCCGCGAAATTGGAGGGAAGAGGGCAGTTAGGGCAGGAGGCGGTGGGCGAGGGAATGAAAGGGGGGTGGGGTCCTTGAGAATGCGCCAGCGGAGGGGACAAGGTTTCCAGACAGCCTTTTAATACTTCAGGGGCTGTCGGGATATACCTCTTGGATGGCACTTAGAACCAAAAAAACTAAACTCATTGTCATCGAGTCATTTCCGACTCATAGTGACCATACAGGACAGAGTAGAACTGCCCCGTAGGGGTTTCTAAGGAGCGGCTGGTAGATTCGAACTGCAACCTTTATGGTTAGTAGCCAAGCCCTTAACCACAGCGCCATCAGATCTCCGGATCATACTTGCACCTTTATTTACCGGGTTGGGAAACGGAGCCAGCCCGGGCGTCCTTGATCCGCTCAGTCCCTTCTCAGTTGCCAAGAGCGAGGATTCTGCCTAGCTATTGCCATCTGAGGTTACCACTGGCTGGGGCTAACCCTTTTTAATGATTATAACATCTCTTAAAACACCGAAGGAGTAACTATTGGCAGACATTTAGTTTAGACGTAGCTCAAGAAAGGGATAATCAGTTAATTGTTTTAAAAAAACTTTTTACTCTGAGATAAATTCAAACAAAAGTTGCAAGAAACTGTACAAGAACACTTTATTAAGGAATATTTATTATAATAATGCAATATAATAAATTCACATAATAAAAATAAAGAAATATAATGTAACTGTAAAAATGTTTTAAATTCCCAGCAGGTATTTTACTTGGAGGCATTTCCGTGAAAGGAACAAGGAATTAAGGTGATTTAAAATTTATTATAATCAAAGAAATTCCTCAAATTGTCTTACAGTGAAAATAATAAAAATAATTATTCTTTTAAATTCTTCTAGTTCTCTGTAGAAAGGATCAGTCAGCTAAGGTGATTTTCCTTTTTTTTTTTTTGGAAGCAACAATCTTCCAATTCTATCTTAATTTAGTATTTCTACTTATAGGGCCTCTTCATACTTTCAATTCTTATTTCTGGGCATATTTTATTGTTAGGATTTTAGAGGATGGACAAGAAGTTAAATTGGAATAATTAAAGTATTAGTTATTAATTTGATAATTATAATAATAATGTCCAAATACTTCGAAAGTATTTTATTTAATAAGATGTCTTTTCTAAAGATGCATTTCTATGGAAGGAACAGGTAGGCAAGCCAGCTTTGAGTATTTTTAAGGTTAACACCTTGGAGTTGGAGCTCTGGTGGTGCAGTGGTCAAGTGTTATGGCTATGAACCAAAAGGTCCGCAGTTCAAATCCACCAGCTGTTCCTTGGAAACCCTATGGGGCAGTTTTCTACTTAGGGTCACTATGAGTTGGAATCAACAGCAACAGCTTTGGTTTTTGTATGTTGGAATTAATTCATCAGTAACAACAACAACCATGGTAAACACTGTCTATAAATGCATTTATTCCTTTCTCTATATTTTATGAAGACTTCATAATGCGTGAGGAATCCTAGGGTTTCATCCACATACACCACTTGGTTGACATAATATGTGGGTGTCATAGTCTCTCCACTAATAATGATGAGAATTGATTATAATAGAACAGGAATGCAATTTATAATGGGTTCTAGATTTTTTTTTTTTTTTTTTAATATAAACTGCCTTTTTACAAGGAGTAAACTGACTTGGTGTTCTAAACAGCTCTGCCTCTTAAATCAGGGGAAAGACCTAAGTGTCTCCCATGACACTGAATGCCCTGGTCTCAAGGCTAGGACCCTCCCTAAGAGGGGTTGATAAAACAGGGCTGGCCACAGGCCGGGGACCCAAACCAAACCTGTTGCTGTGAAGTCGATTCAGGCTAAAAGCCACCCTATGGGACAGAGTAGAATTGTCCCATAGGGTTTCCAAGCATTGGCTGGTGGATTTGAACTGTTGGACTTTGGTTAGCAGCCAAGCTCGTAACCACTGCGCCACCAGGGCTCTGGCCAGGGACCTAGTGACAGTCAAATAACTGTAGAATATATTAATCTTTCCATACATTCACACAGACACAAATGTTACCGAACCCAGGAAGGCAGGTCCTTGTCTGGCTCTCTCAGACTTGCCAATTATCAATTATCTGGACACCAGTCTTTGAGAAAGTAACTTTATTGCAATGCACAGAGCAGGGAGCCAGGAGGAAATTCCTCAGATCTGGCTCCAATATGGCTTATATGTGATTTGGACAGCAACATGGTGGCCGCGCAGGTGTTCTGGGGAGGGAAAACTCTAGAATGCAGCCAGGAAACAGGAGGTGACGTGGTTCTTGTCGGACCTCTCGCTTTGAAATAGGCTCTGGGTGATAATTTTCCTTCTGATTCATTCCTCCTGTTGCTGCGTCCTCTTTTGAGGTCAATCGGTGGTCACAGCTGGCCCTTCTGCGCATGCGGGGCGGGCCAAATCTGATTTGGGCTAGTTTAAGGACTAATGGAAATTTACTGGCAATAGTAAGGTGAGGTTATACAAACTTGTACCGATATCTCTTGGTTTACATAAAAATAGTATAACAAAACCAAACTCTTTGAGGTGGAGTCGATTTTGACTCATGGCGACCCCGTGTTTACAGAGTAGAACTGAGGTCCATGGGGGTTTTCTTGGCTGAAGTATTTACAGAAACAGATCTGCCAGCCCACTGGGTGGGTTTGAAATGACAATCTTTCGGTTAGTGTTTGCAGCTCTCACCCGTTGCCGTCAGCCAATTCTGACTCATAATGACCCTATAGGGCAGAGAACTGCCCCATAGGGTTTCCAAGGAGCGGCTGGTGGATTCTAACTACCGACCTTTTGGTTAGCAGCTGAGTTCTTAACCACTGGGCCACCAGGGCTCCTTTGCGGCACCCAAGGACCTTAGATAGTATACGTATATATTATGTGTATATGCATATTATATGTAAAGGTACAGAACATGGATTATTTATCATTCTGTTCTTTGTTAACTGCTAAGGTACATTTGTACATGTCTTTGTTTTTGTAGTTTTTTATAATTTGTAATAAATCCCTTTTTCATTCCTCCAGCCCCTTACGTGTCCTTATTTTTAATTTCCACATCACCTATCCCTCCCGGAGCCCTGGTGGTCCAGTGGTTAAGAGCTATGGCTGCTAACCAAAAGATCGGCAGTTCAAATCCAGCAGCCACTCTTTGGAAACCCTATGGGGCCATCCTACTCTGATGAGTCAGAATCATGGAAAATGGTATTTTCAGTCCACAGAATCATACTCCTTCTGTCCTTTCCCGCACTCGTGTCCTCTTTACCCCGACTCTGGTGTCCCCTGTGAGGGGCCAGCTGGTCTCTGTGTCCTCTGCGGGGGTCGGGGATTCTCCCAGACTCTCAGACACCAATCACCGCTTTCTCAGCTCTGATCGTGTGTCTTGGTGCTGAAGCCAAAGGGTGTTAGCGCCGCCTGGTGGTCCTGGGGGCTACATCAGGCATGTAGGGGTCTGTATCACTCCTAATAACGATGATAAAGGTGTGTAGTTGCGAGGCTTTTCCCATGCTTTTAGTTACTGGCATATATTTTATTAGAGGTGTTTTAGAATGCCAGTTACAGAAGTTTGATATATTTTTTAAATGAAATAACTATATGGTATCGTTTTATTAGTGGAAATAATAAACCAATACTGCCCATCTATTGAAAGTGGTACTTCACAGCATGTATTCCCCCCAGCCAGAGGTATTTCTATAAAATACACAAAGAATTAAAGTGGTTCTGACATTTTTTAACCTACTAAATTTCTAGTGGTTACTATAGTAATATAATGACAATAATAACACCCAACTACCATTTATTTCTTGCCACTATTTTAATAATTATAATGATAATAATATTTAAAGATTTTCTATTTCTCAGGAGGTATTTTATATTAAGGAATTTCTGTGACAGGGAAAGCAAAGTAAGTTGCTTTAAATTGTTCTTTTGAAGTTTCATAATAATGAGAATAATTTCTCTTTTGCTCTTTAAAATTTGTGTTTTATTGGGGTAAGACATATGTAACATAAAACTTGTCACTAACCATTTTAAGTGTAGAATTCAGTGGCCTTAATTACATTCACAGTTTTTTAGAGCAGTTTTAGGTTTACAGAAAAATTGCACTGAAAGTACATAGAGTTTCAGAATACTCCCCCCTGCATACAGTTTCTTCTATTATTAACATCTTATATTTGTTACAGCTGATGAACCAGTATTGATAAGTGATTATTAACTAAAGTCCTTAGTTTACATAAGGGCTCACTCTGTGCTGTCAAATGCATAATGTCATGTATCCACCATTACGGTATCATATAGAATAGTTTCATTGCCCTTAAACTGCCCTGTTCTTTACCTATTCATCTCTCTCCTCCTCCTAATTTCTTGTTTTTGATCAGATATTTTAATTAGAAGATTTCCATTGAGAAGTCCATCAATAAAAGTTGTTTTAGAATATTTTTAAAATTGATAAATCCTTGCAATTAAGATATTAATTTACCATTGATGATAGCCATGTCCAAAGATTTTATCATGAATTAATTTCTTGGCATGGACTTCATTTTATAGAATTTCTGTGCAAGGGTAACTAGTTGATTTTAATGAAATTCCTGTTGTTATCCTATTGATGGAGAAATTAATAATATCTATACTCTCTTCCAATTTCTGCTTGTCAGCAGGTATTTTGAGGGATTTATGTGAAAGGGAAAGAGCCTTGGTGACATAGTGGTTAAGGCCCCTGCTACTAACGGAAGGGTCAGCGATTTGAACCCACTATCTGCTATTGCTCCAGCTGGGAAGAAGATGTGGCAATCTGCTTCTGTAAAGATTTACAGGCTTGGAAACCCAACGGGGCAGTTATACTCCGCTATATGGGGTTGTCGTGAGTCGGAATCCACTCAACCACAAGGCTTTGTTTGTTTTGATATGAAAGGGGAAGCTGGCATTGAGATTTTATTTTAACAGTGAACTCCTGTCCATGTCTTAATTTAATGATAGTAATAAAAGATAATAGTCAAACTCCTTAGGTTAGAGTATGATTTCTCATTTGAGTGGGAGAAGGAAGTAGAATTTTATATGAAAGGATTTCCATGAAATCTTCCAACAGTTAAGATAGTGTTCTTGTTTTTCCCTTATCAATGATAGTGCTGAACATTTGATAATAATATTAGCGTTTGACCATTAAAATCCCTGCAGACCTTAGCTGGAGTTTTATGAGGAAGATTTCTGTGGAAGGAGGTTCTCTCTCTGGAGGATGAAGAGGTAAGAAGTATCGTTGAATATTCACAGCCTAGAAGGCCCCTAATGAGATAACTGTGTGTGGTGAAGACAGGGATGGACCCTAGGAAATCCTGATCTCAGCCAGGTGGAGGAGGAATAGCAGAGACAAGTGTTGTGTGAATATGTTTGTGAGTGCACAGTTGAGCAGTGGAAATGAGAGTTTTGGATCAGCTTCTCACAGTACAAGCTGCTGCTAATGGGCAGTCATGTGGAGCCCAGATTCTGAATGGGGTCTTGGCTCCTCCACTTACATTTTTTTTTTTTTAATTGTTGTAGTTTAAATGAAGTTTACATTTCAAGTTAGTCTTCCGTACAAAAATTTATACATACATTGCAATGTGACCCTAATTGCTATCCCTATGCTGTGACAGCACACTCCTCCTTTCCACCCATGATTTCCCATGTCCATTCAACCAGCTCCTAACACTCTTTCCTTCCCATCTCACCTCCAGACAGAAGCTGCCCGTTTAGTTTCTTGTATCTACTTGAACTAAGAGGCACACTCCTCACGAGTATCACTTTATGTCACACAGTGCAGTCCAAGCCCTGTTGGTCTCAGAGATTGTTTTATTTCTGGGCTGATAGAGAATCCAGGGAACATGCTTTCCAGGGTTCCTCTAGTCTCATTCAGACCATTAAGTCTGGTTTTCTTACTAGAATTTGAATTCTGTACCCCACCTTTCTCCTGCTCCATTAGAGACTGTCTGTTGTGTTCCCTGTCAGGGCCGACTTTGGTGGTAGCCGGGCACCATCTAGTTCTTCTGGTCTCAGGCTGATGAAGTCTCTGGTTTATGTGGCCCTGTCTCTTGGGCTAATACTTTCCTTGTGTCTTTGGTGTTCTTCATTCTCCTTTACTCCAGGTGATTGGGACCAATTGATGCATCTTAGATGGCTGCTTGCAAGCTTTTAAGACCCCAGACGCCACTCACCAAAGTAGGATGCAGAACATTTTCTTAATAAGCTTTGTTATGCCAATTGACCTAGATGTCCCCTGAAAGCATGGTCCTCAGAAAATTACCCCTGCTACTCTGTCGCTCCAAGTGCTTGATTGTATTCAGGAAACTTTTTAGCTTTGGTTTAGTCCAGTTGTGCTGACTTCCCCTGTAGTGTGTGCTGTCCTTCCCTTCACCTAAGATAATTCTTATCTACTATCTAGTTAGTAAATAACCCTCACCCTCCCTCTCCACCCTCATAACCATCAAAGAATGTTTTCTTCTGTGTTTAAACCTTTTCTTGAATTCTTATAACAGTGGTCTTATACAGTATTTGTCCTTATGTGACTGACGAATTCACTCAGCAAAATGACCTCCAGATTCCTCCATGTTATAAGATGTTTCACAGCTTCATCGTTATTCTTTATCATTGCATAGTATTCCATCGTGTGGATATACCATAATTTGTTTATCCATTTGTCTGTTGATGGGCACCTAGGTTGTTTCCATCTTTCTGCTATTGTGAACGGCGCTGCAGTGAACATGAGTATGCATATATCTATTCGTGTGATGGCTTTTATTTCTCTAGGACATATTCCAAGGAGTGGGATAGCTGGATTGTATGGTACTTCTATTTCTAGCTTTTTTTTGGTTTTATGGTTTTCTTTCTTTCTTTCTTTTTTTTATATTGTACTTCAGGTGAAGGCTTACAGAACAAATAGTTTCTCATGGAACAGTAGTACACATGTTGTTTTATGACATTGGTTAACAACCCCACAACATATCAACCCTCTAACTTCTCAACTTTTTTTTTGGTGAAAATACGCATCGCCAAAGATACACCATTTCAAAAATTTCTACATGCACAGTTCAGTGACATTGACTACGCTCTTCCAATTATGCTGTTATTCTCACTTAAGATGAAGGCTTACAGAACAAAATAGTTTCTCATCTAACAGTTACTACAAATGTTGCCCTATGACAATGGTTAACAATCTCACAACACATCAACAATATCCTTACTCAACCTTGGGTTCCCTATCACCAGCTTCCTTGTCCCTTTCTGCCTTCTGGCCCTTGCCACTGGACTACTTTACCTCATTAGTCTCATTTGGTTTTATTGGGCTGTCCACTCCCAGGCTGAATGGTGAACCTCGGAGATAACTTCATCACTGAGCTAAAAGGGTGTGTGGGGGCCATACTCTCGAGTTTTCTCCAGTCTCCTTTAGGCCGGTAAATCTGGTCTTTTTTTTGTGAGTTAGAATTATGTTCTGCATCCTTCTCCAGCTCTGTCCAGAACCCTCTGTTGTGATCCTGGTCAGAGGAGTCAGTGGTGGTAGCCGGACACCATCTAGCTGTACTGGACTCAGTCCGGTGGAGGCCTTGGTAGCTGTGGACAATTAGTCCTTCGGACTAATCTTTTCCTTGTATCCTGTTCTCTTCATTCTCCCTTGCTCTTGAAGGGATGAGAGCAGTGGAGTATCTTAGATGGCCGCTCACAGGGTTTTAAGACCCCAGACGCTACTCACCAAGGTAGAATGTAGAGCATTGTCTTTATAAGCTATGTCATGCCAATTGAGCTAGATGTTCCCCGAGACCATGGTCCCCAGAGCCCTCCGCCCAGCAATTCAGTCCCTCAGGGAGTTTGGATGTGTCTATGGAGCTTCCATGACCTTTCCTTGTACAAGTTGTGCTAGTTTCCCCTATATTGTGTACTGTCTCACCCTTCACCCAAGATACCACTTATCTATTGCCTGTTTAGTATTTTCCCCCCACCCCTCCTATCCCTGGTAACCAACAAAGATTGTTACATTTTGTGTGTGAACTTTTTCATGGGTTTTTACAATAGAGGTCTCATACCATATTTGTCCTTTTGTGATTGACTTATTTCACTCAGCATAATGTCCTCCAGTTTCATCCATGTTATGAGATGGTTCACAGATTCATTGTTGTTCTTTCTCGTTGCATAGTACTCCATTGTGTGTATGTACCATAGTTTGTTTATCCATTCGTCTGTTGATGGACACCTAGGTTGTTTCCATCTTTCTGCTACTGTGAACAGTGCTGCAGTGAACATGAGTGTGCATATATCTATTCGTGTGATGGCTCTTATTTCTTTAGGATATATTCCAAGGAGCGGGATAGCTGGATTGTATGGTACTTCTATTTCTAGCTTTTTAAGGAAGCGCCAAATTGATTTCCAAAGTGGTTGTATCACTTTACATTCCCACCAACAGTGTATAAGTGTTCCAGTCTCTCCACAACCTCTCCAGCATTCATTTTTTGTGTTTTTTGGGTTAATGCCAGCCTTTTTGGGGTGAGATGGTATCTCGTTGTAGTTTTGATCTGCATTTCTCTAATGGCTGATGATCGTGAGCATTTCTTCATGTGCCTGAATATTTTCTTTGGAGAAGTGCCTGTTCATATCCTTTGCCCATTTTTAAATTGGATTATTTGCCATTTTGTTGTTGAGGTTTTGGAGTATCTTGTAGATTTTAGAGATTAGCTGCTTATTGGATTTGTCATAGCCAAAATTTTTTTCCCAGTCTGTAGGTTGTCTTTTGACTCTTTCGGTGAAGTCTGTTGATGAGCATAAGTGTTTGATTTTTAGGAGCTGCCATTTATCTAGTCTCTCTTCTGGTGCTTGTACATTGTTAGTTATGGTTCGTATTGTGTTTATGCCATTTATTAGGGCTCCTAGCGTTGTCCCTATTATTTCTTCCATAGTCTTTATCTTTTTCGATTTTATATTTAAGTCTTTGATCCATTTTGACTTAGTTTTTGTGCATGGTGTGAGGGATGGGTTTTGTTTCAGTTTTTGCAGAGGGATATCCAGTTATGCTAGCACCATTTGTTAAAGAGACTGTTTTTTACCCAATTAACGGACATTGGGCCTTTGTCAAATATCAGCTGCTCATAGGCGGATGAATTTATTTCTGCATTCTCAATTCTGTTCCATTGGTCTGTGTATCTGTTGTTTTACCAATACCAGGCTGTTCTGACTACTGTGGTGGTATAATAGGCTCTAAAATCAGGTAGTGTGAGGCCTCCCACTTTGTTCTTATTCTTGAGTAATGCTTTATTTATTTGGGGCCTCTTCCCTTTCCATGTAAAGTTGGTGATTTGTTTCTCCATCTCATTAAAAAATGCCGGTGGAATTTGGATCAGGATTGCATTGTATTTGAAGATCACTTTGGGTAGAATTGACATTTTCACTATGTTGAGTCTACCTATCCATGAACAAGGTATGTTTTTCCACTTATGCAGGTCTTTTTGGTTTCTGGCAGTAGTGTCTTGTAGTTTTCATTGTATAGATCTTTTATGTCTCTGGTTAGATTTATTCCTAAGTATTTTATCTTCTTGGGGGCTATTGTAAATGGTATTGATCTGGTAATTTCCTCTTTGAGGTTCTCTTTGTTGGTGTAAAGGAATCCAACTGATTTTTGTATGTTTATCTTGTATCCTGAAACTTTGCTGAAATCTTCTATTAGTTCCAGTAGTTTTCTTATGGATTCTTTTGGGTTTTCTGTGTATAAGATCATATCATCTGCAAATAGAGATACTTTGACTTCTTCTCTACCAATTTGGATGCCCTTTATTTCTTTTTCTAGCCTAATTTCTCTGGCTAGGACTTCCAGTGCAATGTTAAATAAGAGTAGTGATAGAGGACATCCTTGTCTGGTTCCCATTCTCAAGGGGAATGCTTTCAAAGTCTCTCCATTTAGAATGATGTTGGCTGTTGGCTTTGTATAAATACCTTTAATTATGTTGAGGAATTTCCCTTGTATTCTTATTGTGTTGAGAGTTTTTATCATGAATGAATATTGGACTTTGTCAAGTGCCTTTTCTGCACTGATTGATAAGATCATGTGTTTCTTGTCTTTTGTTTGATTTATGTGATGGGTTACATTGATTGTTTTTCTAATGTTTAACTATCCCTGCATACCTGGTATAAATCCCACTTGATCATGGTGAATTATTTTTTTGATATGTTCCTGAATTCTATTGGCTAGAATTTTTTTTGAGGATTTTTGCGTCAATGTTCATGAGGTATATTGGTCTGTAATTTTCTTTTTTTGTGGTGTATTTACCTGGTTTTGGTATCAGTGTTATGCTGGCTTCATAGAATGAGTTTGGGAGTATTCCATCCTTTTCTATGCTCTGAGTTACCCGTAGTAGAAGTGGTGTTAACTCTTCTCTGAAAGTTTGATAGAATTCTCCAGTGAAGCCATCCGGGTCAGGGCTTTTTTTTTGTTGGGAGTTTTTTAATTACCTTCTCAATCTCTTCTTTTGTTATGGGTTTATTTAGTTGTTCTACCTCTGTTTGTGTTAGTTTAGGTCGGTAGTGAGTTTCTGGAAATTTGTCCATTTCCTCTAGGTTTTCAAATTTGTTAGAGTACAGTTTTTCACACTATTCTGTTATGTTTTTTTTTTATTTCAGTTGGGTCTGTAGTGATATCACGCGTCTCATTTCTTATATGGGTTATCTGCATCCTCTCCTGTTTTTCTTTTGTCAGTTTGGCCAATGGTTTATCAATTTTGTTGATCTTTTCAAAGAACCAGTTTTTAGTCTTATTAACTCTTTCAATTGTTTTTCTAGTCTCCATTTAATTCTGTTCTAATTCTTATTATTTCCTTTCTTCTGGCATTTGAGGGCTTCTTTTGCTGCTCTTTTTCTACTTGTTCCAGTTGCAGGGTTAATGTTTTGATTATGGCCCTTTCTTCTTTTTGGATGTGTGCATTTATTGGTATAAGCTGACCTCTGAGCACTGCTTTTGCTGTGTCCCAAAGGTTCTGGTAGGATGTATTTTCATTCTTGTTTGATTCTATGAATTTCTTTATTCCATCCTTAATTTCTTCCATAACCCAGTAGTTTTTTAGCAAGGTGTTGTTCAGTTTCCATGTGTTTGATTTTTTTTTCCCTTGCTTTTTCTGTTGTTGATTTCTACTTTTATGGCTTTATGGTCAGAAAAGATGCTTTGTGATATTTTGATCCTTTGGATTTTGTTAAGGCTTGCTTTATGGCATAATATGGGGACCATTCTGGAGAATGTTGCGTGTGCTTTGGAAAATAAAGTATACTTGGCTGCTGTTGGGTGGAGTGTTTGATATATGTCTATGAGATCAAGTTGTTTGATTGTAGCATTTAGCTCTTCCGTATCTTTGTTGAGCTTCTTTCTGGATGTTCTGTCCTTCACTGAAAGTGACACGTTGAAGTCTCCTCCTGCTATTGTGGAGCTGTCTATCTCTCTTTTCAGTGCTGTTAAAGTTTGTTTTACGTATTTTGGGGCCCTGTTGTTGGGTGCGTAAATATTTATTATAGTTATGTCCTCCTGCTGTATTGACCCTTTAATGGTTATAATAGTGTCCTTCCTTGTCCTTTGTGGTGGATTTTACTTTAAAGTCTATTTCGTCAGAGATTAATATTGCCACTCCTGCTCTTTTTTGAGTGTTGTTTGCTTGATGTGTTTTTTTCCATCCTTTGAGTTTTAGTTTGTTTGTGTCTTTAGGTCCAAGATGTGTCTCTTGTAGGCAGCATATAGACAGATCTTGTTTTTTTATCCAGTCTGTCACTCTCTGTCTCTTTATTGGTGCATTTAGTCCATTTATACTCAGCATAATTATTGATAGATATGAGTTTAGTGCTGTCATTTTGATGTCTTTTTTTGGTTGTTGTTCAGTTTCTTTGTTCCCCTTTATTTTCTGTGCTGAGTTGCTTTCTTTATGTATTTTCTTTTCATCTTTTTCATTGTTGTTGATTTTGTGTTTGCTGAGTCTTTGTATTTTTCCAGTTTTTTTAATTTCGATTTGTAGGATTGTTAGTTTCCTTTGTGATTACCTTAATATTTACTCTCATTTTTCTAAGTTTATACCAGTCTTTTATTCTTTATATCGCCTTGACTTCCCCTCCATATGAAAAAATCTATGTCAATATTTTTTAAGTCCCCCTTTTTTGTTTTAATGTTGTCATTTTTTACATATTGATGTTTCTGTTTCCCTGTTTTCAGTGTTTTAGCTTTGATGTATTTTTGTGACCTCCCTATCTGAGTCGATATCTTGTTGCTCTGTCCTGTGTTCTAGTCTTGTGTTGTTATCTGAAGTTATTGATTTTCTAACCAGAGGACTCCCTTTAGTATTTCTTGTAATTTTGGTTTGGTTTTTGCAAATTCCCTAAATTTCTGTTTATCTGGAAATGCCCTAATTTCGCTATTATATTTGAGAGACAGTTTTGCTAGATACATAATTCTTGGCTGGCAATTTTTTTCCTTCAAGGCTTTATATGTGTCATGCCATTGCTTTCGTGCCTGCATGGCTTCTGCTGAGTAGTCGGAGTGTATCCTAATTGTCTCTCCTTTGTAGATGACTTTTCTTTTATCCCTAGCCTCTCTTAAAACTCTCTCTTTATCTTTGGTTTTGGCATGTTTGATTATAATATGTCTTGGTGACTTTCTTTTGGGATCAACCTTATGTGTGGTTTGATAAGCATCTTGGATAGATATCTTCTCATCTTTCATGATAACAGGAAAGTTTTCTGTCAACAAATCTTCAACAATTCTCTCTGTATTTTCTGTTATCCCTCCCTGTTCTGGTACTCCAATCACTTGTAGGTTATTTCTCTTGATAGAGTCCCACATAACTCTTAGAGTTTCTTCATTTTTTAAAAATTCTTTTATCTGATTTTTCCTCAAATCCATTGGTGTCAAGTGCTTTATCTTCCATGTCGCTAATTCTCACCTTTACTGCCTCAGTTCTCTTTCTATGACTTTCTATTGAGTTGTTTGATTCTGAAATTTTATTGTTAGTCTTCTGGATTTCTTCTTTAAAAATTTTTTTTTTTATTATACTTTAGATGAAGGTTTACAGAAGAAACAGTTTCTCATTAAACTGTCAGTGCACACTTTGTTTTATGACATTGGTTAACAACCCCACGACATCTCAACACTCTCCCTTCTCGACCTTGGTGGGCTTTTCTTTTGGTGAAAATATACATACCCAAAGTTACACCATTTTAAAAGTTTCTACATGTACAATTCAGTGACATCGATTACATTCTTCCAGTTGTGCTGCTATTCTCACTATCCTTTTCCAAATTATTCTATCACCATTGTCTTCAACTCACTGCCCCCTAGGCTTCCATCAAAACTTTTGAGTTGCTTTTGTCAGTTTGATCTCACATAGATAATTTTTTTTTTTTTGTAGTTTAGATGAAGGTTTACAGAACAGAATCGTTTTTCACTAAACAGTACACATATTACCCTATGATAATGGTTAACAACCCCACAACATGTCAACCCTGTCCCTTCTCAACCTTGGGTTCCCTATCACCAGCTTTCCTGTCCCCTCCTGCCTTCTAGTCCTTTTCCCTGGACTGCTGTGCCTCATTAGTCCCGTTTTATTTTATGAGGCTATGTTATCCCCGGCTGAATGGTGAACTTCGGGAGCGACATCACCACTGAGCTAAAAGGGCATCCAGGGCCATACTCTTGGGGTTTCTCCAGTCTGTCAGGCCAGTAAGTCTGGTCTTTTCTTTGTGAGTTAAAATTTTATTCTACATTCTTCTCCAGCTCTGTCCAGGACCATCTATTGTGATGCTGGTCAGAGCAGTCAGGGGTGGTAGCCAGGCACCATCTAGCTATACTGGACTCAGTCTGGTGGAGGCTGTGGTAGCTGTGGTCCATTAGTCCTTTGGACTAATCTTTTCCTAGTATCTTGTTCTCTTCATTCTTTCTTGCTCCTGAAGTTGTGAGACCAGTGGAGTATCTTAGATGGCTGCTCCCAGGCTTTTAAGACCCCAGATGCTACTCACCAAGGTAGAATGTAGAACATTGTCTTTATAAACTGTGTCATGCCAATTGAGCTAGATGTTCCCTGAGGCTGTGGTCCCCACAGCCCTCCACCCAGCAATTCTGTCCCTCAGGGAGTTTGGAAGTGTCTCTGGAGCTTCCATGACCTTTCCTTTTGCAAGTTGTGCTGGCTTCCCCAGTATTGTGTACTGTCATACCCTTCGCCAAAGTTATCACTTATCTATTGTCTATTTAGTTCCTCCCACCACCCCTCCCATCCCTTGTAACCAGCAAAGATTGTTTCTTTTTGTGTGTAAACTTTTACGTGAGTTTTTACAGTAGAGGTCTCACACAGTATTTTTCCTTTTGCGATTGACTTATTTCTCTGCGTAATATCCTCCAGTTTCATCCATGTTATAAAATGCTTCACACATTCATCATTGCTCTTTTTCTTTGCATAATACTCCATTGTGTGCATAGTTTGTTTATCCATTCATCTGTTGATGGGCATCTAGGTAGGTTCCATCTTTTTGCTATTGTGAACAGTAGTGCAGTGAATATGGGTGTGCGTATGTATATTTGTGTGACGGCTCTTATTTCTTTAGGATGTATTCCTAGGAGTGGGATTGCATTTTATAGTGCTTTTTTTGGTGGTGGTGACGTTTTCTTTTTCCCTCTTACTCTCCTGTGCTGAGTTCCTTTTGTTTGTGGGTTTTTTTTTTTTTAATTTCTTCTGTTTTTGTATGTTTTGATTTTACTGAGACTTTATGTTTTTCTTCTTTATTTTGATGAATAGGTTTGTTAACTTTCTTTGTTTTTACCTTGGAATTTACCCTTATTTTCCTAGATTTGAACCAGTCTATTATTACTTGGTATCACTTGACTTCCTCTCCATTAGAAGGTTCTATACCTACACTATTTATTCCCTCTTTTATTGTTCTGATGCTGTTGTCATTTACAGATTAACCTCTCTGGTTCCCTGTTGTAATTCTTTTAGTTTTACATAGTCCTTAAGAGTTCAATTCCTAGGTTAGTATCTGGCTAGTACAATCCTCTGTCCTATATTCAGCCTGTGGGCTGATGTTGTTTGTTCTCAGATCAAAGGACTCCGTTTAATAAGTCTTGTAAGTTTGGTTTGGTTTTTACATAGTCCCTTAATTTCTGTTTATCTGGAAATGGCCTAATTTCACCATCATATCGGTATGAGAGTTTTGCAGGATCTATTATTCTTGGCTGGCAATTTTTTTCTTTCAAGATTTTATATATGTCATCTCATTGCCTTCTTGCCTGCATGGTTTCTGCCGAATAATCCGAGCTTAGTCTTATTGTTTCTCCTCTGTATGTGGCTTTTTGTTTTTCTCGAGTTGCTCTCAGGATTCTTTGTTTGTCTTTGGTTTTAGCAAGTGTGATTATGATATGCTTTGGTGATTTTCTTTTGGGGTCTATGGTATATGGGGTTCATTGAGCTTCTTGGATCATCAGCTTTTCATCTTCCATGATATTGGGGAAATTATCTGTCAGCAATTCTTCAATGATTCTTTCTGTGTTTTCTGTTTTCTCCCCCTGTTCTGGAACTCCGATCACTCGCAGTTTTTTTCTTTTGATTGTATCCCACATAATTCTCAGGGTTTCTTCATTTTTCTTCGTTGTTTTTTCTGATTTTTCATCAAAGAGAGTTGTATCCAAGTGTCTGTCTTTAATTTCGCTGATCCTATCTTCCATCGTTTCAAAGCTGCTCCTAGGCCCTTCTATGACACTATCCATTTCTGAAATCTTGTTGTTTTTCTTTTGGATTTCTAATTGTTGTTTTTGTATGATTTGTAGTTGTGAATTTGTTTTAGCATTTTGTTCCTGTTTTATTTTCTTGAATTCTTCCATTTTTTTGGTCTGTATTTTCCATGAATTTGTCTATTTTTTCCTCCTTTTTGTCTGATTTTTGCTTCAACTCTTGCATAATTCCGAATATTAGAGATATGAATTCCCTATCAGTTAGGTCTAGCACCTTTTCTTCTACTGGAAAGTCATCTGGTGTTTTATTTTGAATGCCTACTGGAACCGCCCTGTCCTGTTTTTGTAAATGTTTTGAAATTGTCTGCTGTCTTCGGGGCATCCAGTGGTTATTTTCCTTGTTTACTTACTGTAGATCTGTTTGTTTTGTCCTGCTTTTTTGTTTTATTTGGTTATGTCTGAGCAGGCAGGCTGTGCATTCTTTGTTCTTTACCTGTCTGTGGGGACAATACTTTTCACCTCCTTCTCCAATGGGCAGGGTCAGTCACTCAGGTATGGTACAGCAGGGAAGGTCCAGCTGAAGGGGAGTTACTGGTCATTTGTGGCATGTACCAGGGCTGACAGTGTGGACTGGGAATCGGTGCAGGGCAGTCTCCAGTCGGCCATTCCTGTTCTGCTTGGGAGTGTGATATTCAGTGCACGGTGCAGGTAGGCAGGAAGGAGGGGGTAGATTGTGATGTGTAGAGCTAAGATGGGTATGGGAAAGAAGAGAGAGAGGAGAGAGGAACAGGAGCCAAAAACATACACACAGGTGAAAAAGAGTCTAAGGGAGCTTGCTACTGGGGTGGAGAGATGAGAGAGTGGGAAATGAGGAAAAACAAAAATGAAAAGAAAAAGAAAAAAATGAATAAATGAAAAACTGGAAATGAAGAAAGAGAAAAAGAGAACAAGCGAGAGAAGAAAAACAAAGAAACAAAAAACCCAAAAAGAAGAAAAAAGAAATGCCCCCAGGTATGTCCTTGCGCATCTGCGCAGAGTAAGGGAGTAGCTTCCAAGCTGTGTGGTAGTGCCCAGCTAGAAGGGGCTCCCAAGCTGAGAAAAGAAAAAGAAAACAAACAAACAAATCAAAACATAACAAATCAGAGCAAACAAACAAAAAAGCCCTGGGGGTCCTACCAGTGTGGAGGCATGGGCGAGGAAGCAGTTTCACGGTCAAGCAGTGTTTTGCAGCATTTCAGGAAGAAGCAAAGATGGCTCATGGAGCCAGGTATTTGAGAGAATGGAGGAGGAGGTAGTGAGAGGTAAGGAAGAAATCTAAAGAAGCGGAAAAAAGCAATACCAGCAGCCAACAAAAGGCACTCAAGGAGCCAGCCAGTGTGGGCGGGTGGAATCCAAGTGACCTGGGTGCTTCCCGGCCAAGAGACTGTGGCTGCAAGAAGCAGAGGAGGCTAAGTGGGGGTGAAGAAGGGTGGGGGATGGGAAAGCCTATATCTCTGGTTACCGGTTGTTCTGTCTCCTGCTGGAAGCTCCGTGAAGCTGCTTTCTCATACCCCCTGTTCGCTGATCTCCGATAGGAGTCCAAAATGGTGGATCTGTGCTGCGGTAGCTGATAGGGGACCTCTGCACGTATCTCTCCTCGATCTCTGTTCTCAGTCAGTTTCTTATTCCATTTGGTGCTTGGCTGAGTTCTTTATCTCTTAATTTCATGCTTAGGGTTTCAGGACTGACTTGTGACTCTGTTTGACTTAGTTTTTCTGATCTTCGTGGCAGAGGGACGGCGTGGTGCTTCTGACTCTAGCACGATGTTGCCCAGAAGTCCTCTGTTGGATTTCTAATTGCTGTCTTTCTATGAATTCTTGCAGCCTGTTAAATTTGTCATTATGCTCTTGAATAACTTTTTCAAGTTCCACTACTGCTTTGTCTGTATGTTCTTTGGAATTCCCTGAGTTTTGAAGAATTTCCTTTCTGATTTCTTGAAGAGTTCTGTATATTAATCTTTTGTATTCTGCCTCTGGTAATTCCAAGAAATTCTCTTCCTCCAGTTAACTTATTGATTCTTTGTTTTGGGAACTTGCTGAAGCCATCATGGACTGCCTCTTTATGTGATTTGATATTGGCTGTTGTCTCTGAGCCATCAATAAGTTATTATAATTTTATTTTATATTTGTTTAGAGTGTCCTAGCTTCTTGTTTCATTTTGTTTTGGTATGCCCAAATAAGCTGCTTGTGTGCGCTAGTTTGATTATTGGTGCCTTTGAAGCTCTAACGTCCTGTCACCAGGTAGTTAGGTCTGTAACTAAGTATGTGTGCCCAGGAGTCCATTAAATTTTCCTGTATGGATTCAGATCATCTGTCCAGGCAGTTGGTCACCAAGTGTGTGGTGCAGGCTCTCACCTGCAGTCTTAGAGAAGCATGGGTGATTGGTGTAGGCACAGGTATCTAGCTGCAGTAGGGGGTCACACACTGAGCAAGACAGGGGGATGATGGCTGCCCCTGAGTGTCTGAAAGGAAAGCATGTCCCTGTTCCCTAGAGCAAGTAGGTAGGTGAGTTTTGTAGCCAGACTATGAGCACCCTGTTCTGTTGGCTGTAAAGACTGAGGGGAACCACTTATTCTTGGACCCCTTTAGCAGGTGGCTAAGTGGCGTGGGTGTTGCCACTAGTCCTCAAGCCCCTGATGTGGACAAGTAAGGTGCCTGCTTAAAGGGCAGAGCAGTGTCAAGTGTCACAAATCTGCCATTTCACAGCTGAAACAGTTGAAGTTAGACTTCAGGTGTTTACCCTGGTGTACTGTGGTAGTGAGGGCTTACGTTGTTGAGATGGGTCCACATAAGTCTATACACGGGTGGAAGGCACTCAAAGTCTGCTGACCCCTTATGCCCGTGCCTAGGCAAAGGAGCTGTGCCAACCCTGAGTTCCTGGCTTAGGGGAGCTGGTAGCTTATTTTTTCCCTGTTTATTAATTTGTTCCCCATCCAAGGCCAGGAGAATGGGTCAGGGCCCCTTATGGGATCTACTTCCAGCCCAGGGGACTCATAGATTGCTGAAGTTGGCCGGACCTGGTGCAGAGTGGGGAGGGAGGAGGTAAAAGGGAGAGAGGTATTTCCCAAATGGTTTTTTTTTTTTTTCAAATCCCCATGAAAGGCCACATGCATGTACTTATCTTTAGCCACTTGGATGCTCCTTTTCACTGGTTTGGAGTGTCCAAGCAGAATCTCTGCTGCCGGATCTCTCTCAATGTGGAAACTGCCTCCTGAGTGATTCAGCAGACTGTATGCTCGCCTCACTGTGTCCCCGAGCTGGTCCTGGCTGAAGGGCTGCAGCTCCCACTGGGTCAGGTCAGGCAACTCCTTGCTGCTTTCGAACCATCTCTCTACCTCCTGCCCCGCCACTCAGTCTGATTCCTCAACTTTGCCTTGTTCAGGGCTCTTAGATATTCATACACAATCAAATCACTTGTTTTTCCTGGTCTTTGTTGTAAGAGGGACATAGGAAGCCATCTGACTACTCCGCCATCTTGGCCCCGCCTCTACGTTTGTTTAATCTAGGCCCTCAACTACGTTGTGCTGGAATGTTCCTTATCAGAAAAGTGAATACAATGATAAATGTCTGTGAGTCATCCAGTGAATTCTCATGTAGGAGAATTGCACAGCTCTTACAGTCTTAGGAAAAGGATTTCCTGGTGAAAGAAAAGATGGTGGAGGCAAGAAAAAATGGAGAGAGAAGCAGGCATCTAAGGAAAGTATGGAGACTAAAAATCTGAAAACGAGGAAGCCACATGATCCAACTGCATGAGTGTGTCTGGATCTCCATTTGCTTAGAAACTGAGATTTAATAGGCAACTTACTGGAAGAGTTTAGTGAAGTTCCTTATTTCATGGCTCAGATAGGCGTACATTAGGAAAACAGTGGAAAAGTATTGAAAAAATCACACTAACCATTTAAGAATCAAAATCTTTGGAAAATTATTGAGCTCATTAGATAATGAATTTTGGCAAAATTAAATCACGTCTCTTAAAACTGCCTTTCAGCAGTGTGGAGTTTTGTTCAATAAAAATAACTACACCCCTTATCTTTGGCTATGTGTATTTTCACCAAAAAAAAAAAAAAAAAAAAAGCTGAGAATTCAGAGGGTTAAAATGTTGTGGGGTTGTTAACCAAAGTCATAAAACAGCATGTGTACTACTGTTACATGAGAAACTGTTTATTCTGTAAGCCTTCACCTGAAGTACAATAAAATATTAAAAAAAAACAAAACAAAAAAACTACACCCCTCAAGTGGAAGAAGAGGAATCCAGAGAAGACACATTTCTGGGGGACCAAATCAGTGAGATCAGTCATGGGTGATTCATATTCGATGCTGCTTTTTTGTGGTCTTGGACAATTACTCAACTATGAAAGCCAAATGACCAACTTTGTGGAGTTTTTCAGTGCTGGGACAATCATGGTTCCATTATGGTGGTCAGCAGGGTGGTTTTTGGTTTATACTCAGTGATGCTACTACCCTGTTTGTGACCACCTATTACTATCAATTTTTTTTATAGCACTTTAAAAACTTGTCCCTTATTTTTCAGAAACTTTTATTGAAATATGATATACATACAGCTTGATAAATTTTCACAAACTAAAACCACTGCGGCCTGGCACCCTGATTTGGAAGCAGGAATTACCTACTGATGCTCTGTTCATTTTTTAAAATTACCTTTTCTTTTGTATAGTTTCAATTATTATATTTAAATTCACTAACGTTTTCTCCTCAATGTTTAATCTGCTGTTAATCCTTTCCTCTGTATTTTCCATCTGATGTATTGTAGTGTTTTAGATGTGCATTGTTTTAAAAAAATATCTTCCAATGGAACAACCAGAGCAGAAGTATTGAGAATGTTCACTCATTGTAAAAAATGTAACCAAAGTCACTGAATAATTTGTGTAGAAATTGTTGAATGGGAACCTATACTGCTGTGTAAACCTTCACCAAAAATACAATAAAATATTAATTAAAAAAAAAAGTTCCATGTCACTACTTAAATTTTGAATGTATAGAATAAAGTTATAATAACTATTTTATTATCCTATTCTTATAATTCTAGAATCTTTGTCAGTTGTAAGTAGATTTGGATCAATTGATTATTATTCTTTTATTGGTTGTACTTTCCTGCTTCTTTGCATTTTGATGATTTTTGACTGAATGCCAGACATTGTGAGTTTCCTTGGTTGGATATTGGCTATTTTGATAATCCTATAAATATCTTTGAGCTTTATTCTGGAACACAGTTGAATTACTTTGAAACAGTTTTAAATTCTTTTGTTTCTTGCTTTTCACATTGTTAGGTAGCACCAGAGCAGTGCTTGTTGTTGTGTTGTTTTGTGCTGTTGAGTCAATTCCAACTCATAACGACCCTATAGGATAGAGTCGAATTGCCCCATAGGGTTTCCTAGGCTGAAATCTTGAAGGGAGCAGATTGCCAGGTCTTTACTCCCATGGAGATGTTGGTGGGTTTGAACCGCCGACCTCTTGCTTAGCAGCTGAGTGCTTAACCATTGCGCCACCAGGGCTCCTTAGAGCAGTGCTTAATCTAGCATTAATTATTCTTCCTTACAGATGACCTTTCTGTGTATGTCACCCAATGCCCTGTGAATCTGGAGGAGTTTGTTGTGGCTGGTGGGAACAGGCACTCTTTCCCACCCTGTGTAAGTGCTGGGCACTGCCTCTTAGCCTTTCTGTTGCCTCTTTCTATGGCTTTGAGTAGTTTTCTCACACACAAGCACTGATCGTACACAGCTGAGTATTAGCGGCAGACCTTCTGCACATCTCCAAGTTCTCTCTCTGTGCAGCTTTTTGCCTTTTGAGTTCTCTGTCCTGTGTGCTCTAGCCGCATGTGCCTCCTCGGTCACAGAGCCACTCTCAGCTCTGTCTTCTCATTTCAGGCTTTCCCTGGGTTCCTTCTTGTACTATCACCCGGAAAATCTCTCAAGGCAGGAATCTTGGATAATTGTAGAGCTTACATTGTTTTATGTTTCATAGGATCATCGACCTTTACCACCTAATGTCCAGTGTCTTGCAAGTCATTAATGCCATATGTTTTGTCCAATTTTTGTTTTTTTCTGGTGGAAGGGAAAATCCAGTCCCTGTTACTCTATCATGGCCAAAAGCTTAGGCCTAGTCATGTATCTTTGAAATAGTGACCAGTTGTTGAGTCAGCTCCAATTCATGGTGACCCCATGTGTGTCAGAATAAAACTGTGCTTCACAAGGTTTTCAGTAGTTGATTTTTGGGAAGTAGATTGCCAGGCCTTTCTGCCTAAGCACCTCTGGGTGGACTTGAGCTGTCAACCTTTTGGTTAGCAGCTAATGCGTTAACCTTTCGCACCACCCAAACCCAAACCCACTGTTGTCAAGCCGATTCTGACTCATAGTGACCCTGTAGGACAGGGTAGAACTATTCCATGGGGTTTCCAAGGCTGTAAATCTTTACAAAAACACACTAAGCAAACTGCCACATCTTTCTCCTGTGGAGCGGCTAGTGGGTTCAAATGGCGGACCTCTCAGTTAGCAGCCAAGTGCTTTAACCACTGTGACACCAGGGTTCGTTTTACCACTTGTTGTTGTTGTTAGATGCTGTCGAGTCGATTCCGACTCATAGTGACCCTATAGAACAAAGTAGAACTTCCCTGTAGGGTTTCCAAGGAGCAGTTGGTGGGTTTGACCTGCTGACGTTTTGGTTAGCCACCAAGACTCGAAACAGTGAAGTCAAGATTATTCACAGTTACTGCATTTTGAGATGTATCACTAGATGGCAATGTTGTACAGGTGAGATATTTTTCAGAAAAGCACAGTGCAGAGCATTTGTGGGTTTTAAAAAGATACGTGAAATTATTGTATACATTTGGTATTAATTTGACTATTCCGGTCTATATTATTATGCTTTCTTTTATTCCTATATCTGTTATCGTGATATTTTTATTTCAGTGTAAGATTTATAAAGATGTATTGCCCAAAGTAATATATGTTATAGATTAAAACAGTTTGTTATAGTCCCCTCTCTTGGCAACAGAAGTAGAAATGAAAACAGTTGTTAGAGAAATTTTTCGCCTTGGAAGGCATTAAATATATTTACAGAGGCATTGATTAGCATTTGTTTTGTGTCTGCTATATAAGACAAAAGGAGTCCTGTGGTGCAAAGGTTAAGTGCTCAGCTGCTTAACGGAGAGGTTGATGGTTCAAACCCATCCAGTGGCTCCTCAGGAGGAAAACCTGGTGATCTGCTCCTGTAACAATTATAGCCAGGAAAACCCAATGGGGCAGTTCTACTCTGTTACATGGAATCGCTATGAATTGAAAATCAATTTGATGACACCCAGTGACAACAACAACATATAAGACAAGCACAGAGAAGAATAAGATGTGTCCCCAGCCTCAGAAGTTCTCCTGTCCTCCTGGAGAGACACACTTTAGGCAAACAATGACAGTACAAGGAGGGAGTGCTGTGTAACTCTGTTTGGGAGGGGGGCGTGGGATGCTTCACAGAGTAGGTGACCATTGCTCTGGGTTTGGAACATGTGTAGGAATTTTCCATTTGCAGAAAAGTGCAGAGAAGAGTCCATTCCCAACAGTGCAAATCTCACATAGAAAGATACAAAGGCTTGAAATAGCATGTCAAGGCCAGGGAAAACTAAATAAGTCCATGTGGTTAGCAGGAATGAGAAGAGTGGCAGTGAATAAGGACAGTAAAAAGGTTGGGGCCACAACTGAAGGGACAAATTTGCCACTATAAGAGTTTGGACTATGCCTTGTATCCAGTGGAGATTAAATGATAGTTTTTGATTAAGTGATGGATATGGTTAAAATTGTGTTTTAGACTAGAGTCTCCAAACTATTTTGATTAAACAGTAAGTACAGCAAGAAAAGCATTGGAGTCCCTGGGTAGTGCGAAGGGTTAATGAGCTTGACTGCTAAATGAAAACTTGGTGGTTTGAGTCCACCCAGGGGTACCTTGGAAGAAGGGTCTGGTGATTTGAACCCACCAGCTGCTCTGAGTGGGGAAAAGATCTGGTGATCTGCTCCCATAAAGATTATAGCCTAGGAAATCCTATGGGGCAGTTAGTTCTACCCTGTCCTATAGGGTACCTATGAGTAAGAATCTACTAGATGGCACACAACAAGAAGAACATATTAGAGATCTAATTTATTTCTTATTCATTAGTATAAAACAAATGCTAGTGGGAGATATACTATTTTATTCCTCACCCCGTGGATTGTCTTGTGCATCTGGCAGGACATGCACCCCCTTGGAAACCTCTGGATTAGATAATGCTGACTGCAGCCTGGAGAGATAGCAGGGTGTGGGCAGGAGCCGGACACCCAGCGACCAAATACAAGGCTCCAGTCTGTTGATAAAGAATTAGAGCAGAGATTGATTAAGACTGACAAATAATTACTGTCCAGTTCAAAAGAACAAAATATATTTCATTTCTACCTCTTGTATCCATAAGATGTCTCAGTTTAATGTGTCCCTTAGCATGTGATGTCAAAATAAATTAACAAAGCAAAGATATTTAAAAAGACAATTATTTTCCAAAAAGTTCTGGTATCACAAGTGAACTCTGGTTAGAAAAATTTGCAGCTGATTCTGGAGTGCAAAAGATTAGCACACTTGGCTGCTATCCAAAAGGTTGGAGGTTCGAGTCTACCCGGAGGCACCTTGGAAGAAAGCCCTTGTGGTCTACTTGCAAAAGATTAGCCATTGAAAACCCAGTGGTGTGCAGTTCTACTCTAACACACAAGTGGTCACCATGAGTCGGAGTCAACTGAATGGCAATGGGTTTATACCTTAGAGAGGACAAGATTGCTTAACTGATTTGGAACTTTCCGGTGGCTCCGCTGGCAGAGTCGGTAATGATGTGAACCTTGTGGAATGGCTGGAAAATGAAAATGCATGGCAACTGTTTGATGTTTAATTATTTTGATCAGTGGTTCTCCAAGTGTGGTTGGGGACACCTGAAGGTCCTCATGACCCTTTCAGGGACTCCACAAAATCAACACTATTTTAATAGTACTAAGCTATCATTTAGGTCCCTGGGTGGCTCAGATGGCTTGCTCTCAGCTACAAACCTAAAGGTTGGTGGTTCAAACCCACTCAGTGGTGCTGTGGAAGAAAGGATTGGAGATCTGCTTCTGTAAAGATTACAGCCAAGAAAACTCTATGGAGCAGTTCTGCTCTGTAACGTATGGAGTGGCCATGAGTTGGAATTGACTAGACGGCGTCAGTTTTTTTTTTTTTTTAAGCTATCGTTTGTCTAACTCTTATTCTACCCTGTGTATACAGTGGAGCTTCCAGAGATTGCATGATGTATGATATCACAACAGATTGAATGCAGGTGCAGATAGGGCAACCAGCTGTCTTCTACTAGGTGAGACGTTAAAGATATTTCAAAAAATGTAAGACAGTGCTATTCTTATCCCACTTATGCAGACAGACTAAGCTTGGCTCTTATTGGCTCAGGACTGGCTTAGGATGTGTCTCCTTGTGGAAGGATTTATTTTCTGTGTTGGGAAAGACTGGCCCTGATAGCAAGAGGCTGTTGACAGTCTCCTTGTTGTTGTTGTTGTTAGATGCTGTCAAGTTGATTCCTACTCATAGCAACCCCATGTAACAGAGTAGAACTGTCCAATAGGGTTTTTCAGGCTGTAATCTTTATGGGAGCAGCTGTTGGGTGGGTTTCCCCTCCTTCTTGAAGACTATCAGTTAAGGAAAGGAAGGAGAAATGGTGGAGATTTGAGGGGGTTACAGAATTTAGGGTGTTTTTTGCAATGTATTTTAGCATTGATGAGAACAAGCAGGTAGAGGAGAGCTATGTGAAGATGTAAGACCAAAAGGAACCACTGATCTAGCAAGGCCTCGGGCCAGCAAGCATTGTTGCAAGTATCTGGGACATTAGACATGCAGCATTCAAGTGTAAGTACACGCAGATATTCCAAAGTGAAATGCAGCCGTGATTTGGACATTCACGTTTATGTAAGCAGGCCTTCAGGTAATTCCAAGTTAACTGGGGTTCTATAAAGTACTGAGTCCTTTTATTCAACAATAAGCTTTAATTGGGAGCCTACTGTGTACCTGGGGGCAGTGGTGGTTCAGTGGTAGAATTCTTGCCTTCCACCCAGGAGACCTAGGTTTGATTTCTGGTCAGTGTACTTCATGCGCAGCCTCAGTTTTACAGATACCATTATTGTAGGAATTTATAAATTAGTTTATAACTTGTATTAACTACTTATGAAAGGTATTGCATAAATTCAGAGAAGGTTTGTCTCTTAATTAATATCATGTGACGTATCAAAAAAAGGAGCCCTAGTGGTGCAGTGGTTAAGGGCTTGTCTGCCAACCGAAAGGTCAGCGGTTGGAACCTACCAACTGCTCTGGGGGAGAAAGATGTGGCAGCCTTGGGAACCCTATGGGGCAGTTCTACTCTGTCATATAGGGTTGCTATGAGTCAAAAGTGACTCTAGGGCAGTGAGTTTGGGAAATAGTAAAATAAATGCCTTCAAGGTAATAATTTGTACCTAAACAATTTGTGGCTAATTTCCCCCATCCCCTAAAATATCAGCAATTCAGTGGGAGTAAAGATTTACAGCCTTGGAAACTACATGGGGCAGTTCTACTCTGTCCTATAGGGTTGCTATGAATCAGAATTGACTTGATGGCAATGGGTTTAATTTAATTTTTTTTTTTTTTTGGTTTCACAGTTCTTGAATTCTCCTGTCTTCCAGATTGTCTTAGGCTAGGTTCTCTAGAGAAACAACCCCAATGAAGTGTATATCTACCTATCAATCTATATATGTATGTGTATCTATCTATATACATATATATACAGAAAGAGAGAGAGAGGTATTTATCTGAAGGAAATGGGTCACGTGGTTGTACAGGCTGGTAACTCCCAAGTCCATGGGTAAGGCATCAGGCTGAAAGATTTCTGGACTCACCTAGCTGCAGGGGCTGATGAACCCAAGATCTGCAGGTCAGCCAGCAGGCTGCTAGCTCATGGGATGTGGAGGCTGATGAATCCAAGATCAGCAGGTAAGATGGCAGGCTGTTGGCTCACAGGCTGCAGAAGCTGATGAATCCGTCACAGTGAGAATCATGGCCCAGCCAAGTTGACACACAACCTTAACCATCACAGTCTATCTCTTGTCAATTTGGCAAATGTATACGCAATATCTAAATAAAGACAATGTCATGGATTAAATTATATCCCCCCAAAAATGTATGTATAAGTTTGGCTGGGCCATGATTCCCAGTATTGTCTGGTTGTCCTTCATTTTGTGGTTGTAATTTTATGTTAAAAAGGATTAGGGTGGGATTGTAACACTGTTACTAAAGTCACATCCCTGATCCAATGTTAAGGGAGTTTCCTGGGGGTGCGGCCTGCACCACATTTTATCTTACAGGAGATAAAAGGAAAGGGAAGCAAGCAGAGAGTGGGAACCTCATACCACCAAGAAAGCAACAATGAGAGCAGAGTACATCCTTTGGACCCGGGGTTCCTGGGCAGAGAAGCTCCTAGTCCATGGGAAGTTTGATGACAAGGACCTTCCTCTAGAGCTGACAGAGAAAGCCTTCCCCTGGAGCTGACACCCTAAATTTGGACTTGTAGCCTACTAGACTGTGAGAGAATAAATTTCTCTTTGTTAAAGTCACCTACTTGTGGTATTTCTGTTAAAGCAGCACTAGATAACTAAGACAGACAATTACAAAGTCATACTTGTGCCTAACATGATACAACTAACATGCGTACAACTGAAAGCACACTAGCCCCATTTATGTCTTCTATTTTATAGGTGAAGAAAACAAAAATAATTGATGCATACATACAAGGAAGAAATACAGTTACAGTCCTTGTTTCTGCAACTGGTCATGTCATTGTAACTGGTATTTAGAACTACCTTTTTCCACCACCCATTCCATATTCCCTTTTGCCTCACCAAGCACCTCAGCTGGTTGTGGTTCTTTGACTGGTGGGGTGACCCAAACATTCATTCCATTAGTAGTCATGTTGGAATTGGGTTGCTGCAGTTTTCCATTGACTTTAATCACAGGGCATGGTAGTACGAAGAGACATCCTAAAGGATCTCCTATATTTCAGACATACTCTTCTGTACCTCCATTATGTAATATCAACCTGGTTTTCCCTTGATAATTAGGATAAATCACACCAGCCAATACAGTAACTCCTTTCTTTGCCTGTTGATCCAGAGGCATGAGAAGCCCAAAGTGGCTGGGTGGCATTCTTAACTTCCATCATTGTGTCTCCGGATCATAGCATTCCTCCTTTTGGAACTAAGACCTCTAGACCTGCAGAGGATAGGGTTACAGGGACAGGAAGCAAAAATTTTGCAAGTGGGTCACTAGGGGTAATAGTGAGTGGTGCCACTCCTATTTCCGCCGTTTGATTCCTGGACCCATGAATCCTGGCTATGGAAGAAACAGCACCATATATTGGTTGCTGGTTTAGAGCATATACAGTCTCCTGGAGAACACTGCCCCAACGCTGCAAGGTATTGCCACCTAGCTGGTGCCATAATTTTGTCTTTAGAAGGCCATTCCATGGTTCTATCAAATGAGCTGCTTCAGGATGATGGGGAACATGATAAGACCAGTGAATTCCATGAGCTGGGCCCACTGACGCACTTCATTTGCTGTGAAGTGAGTCCCTTGATCTGAGGCAATGCTATGTGGGATACTGTACAGTGGATAAGACATTTTGTAAATTGACAGATGGTAGTTTTGGCAGAAGCATTGCATTCAAGGAAGGCAAATACATATCCAGAGTAAGTGTCTTTTCCAGTAGGAACAAAATGCTGCCCTTTTCATGATGGAAGTGGTCCAAAGTAATCAACCTGCCATCTGGTTGCTGGCTGATCACCTTGAGGAATGGTGCCATATTGGGGACCCAGCGTTGGTCTCTGCTGCCGGCAAATTGGGCACTCAACAAAGGCTGTAGCTAAGTTGGCCTTGGTGAGTGGTGGAAGTCCATGTTACTGGGCCCATGCATAACCTCCATCCCTGCCAGCATGGCCACTTTATTCATGAGCCCATTGGGAAATACTGGTAGTGGCTGGAGAAAGAGGGTAACTGGTTTCCACAGAACAAGTCATCCTAGTCACTTGATTGTTAAAATCCTCCTCTACTGAACTCGCCGTTTGGTGGGCATTCACATGAGATAAATATCTTCACTTCTTTGGCCTATTCAGAGAGGTTTATCCACATACCTCTTCCCCATAATTCCTTGTCTCCAATTTTCCAATCATGATCCTTCCAAGTGCTTGACCATTCTGCCAAAACCATTGGCCACAGCCCAGGAATCAATATGCAATTGCACATCTGGCCTTTTCTCCTTCCAAGCAAAGTGAACAACTAGGTGCATTGTTCAAAGTTCTGCCGATTGGGAGGATTTCCCTTCACTACTGTCCTTCAGGGAGATCCCAGAAAGGGGCTGTAGCGCTGCTGCTGTCCACTTTGAGTGGTGTCTGCATATTGCACAGAACCATCTGTAAATCAGGCACCAGTTTTCTCTTCCTCAGTCAACTGATCATAAGGAAATCCCCATGAGGCCATAGGTACAGACTGGGAGAGGATAGGTAATGTGACAGGAGTGGAGACCATGGACATTTGGGCCACTTCCTCATGCAACTTGTGTCTTCAGATCCTGCTTGGGCCTGATCTCATATATACCACTTCCATTTAATGATGGAATGCTGCTGTGCACTTCCAACTTTATGGCTCTGTGGGTCAGACAACACCCAGTCTGATGGGAAGCTCAGGGTGCATGGTGACTTCGTGGTCCATGGTTAAGTGTTCAGTCTCTACTAAGGCCCAGTAATAAGCCAAAAGCTGTTTCTCAAAAGGAGAGTAGATATCTGCAGAGGATGGCAGGGCTTTGCTCCAGAATCCTAAGGTTCTGCACTGTGATTCACCAATAGAGGCCTGCCAAAGACTCCAAACAGCATCTCTGACACTGATACTTCAAGCAACACTGGATCAGCTGAATCATATGGCCCAAGTGGAAGAGCCACTTGTACAGCAGCCTGAACCTGTTGCAGAGCTTTCTCTTGTTACGGGCCCCACTCAAAACTAGCAGCCTTTTGAGTCACCTGATAAATAGGCCAGAGTGGCACACCCAAATGCGGCATATGTTGCCTCCCAAATCTAAAGAAGCCCACCAGGTGTGCATCCTTTTTGATTGTGGGAGATGCCAGATGCAACAACTTATCTTTCACGTTAGAAGGAATATCTCGACATGCCCCATAACATCAGACCCCTAGAAATTTCACTGAGGTGGAAGTTGACTGAATTTTTGTCAGGTTAATTTCCCGCCCTCTAGCACATAAATTTTTTTACCAATAATTCCAGAGTCATTGCCACTTCTTCCTTATTAGTTCCAATCAGCATAATATCATCAATGTAATGAACCCAGTGTGATTGTCTTGTGGAAGCGAAAGGTGATCCAGGTCCCTGTGGACTAAATTATGACATAGGGCTGTAGAGTTGATATACCCTTGAGATAGGACAGTGAAGGTATATTACTGGCCTTGCCAGCTGAAGACAAACTGCTTCTGGTGTTCCTTCAAAACTGGAATCAAGAAAAAGGCATTGGCCCAATCAATGGCTACATACTAGGTACCAAGAGATGTATTAATTTGCTCAAGCAATGAAATCACATCTGGAACAGCAGCTGCAATTGGGTCACCACATGGTTAAGTTTTCAGTAATCCACTGTCATTCTTCAAGATCTGTTTTATGCACAAACCAAATAGGTGAGTTGAATAGGGATGTGGTGGGAATCACCTTGAATCTTTGAATCGTTTGAATCCTTCAAGTCCTTGGTGGTGGCAGTAAACTCTGCACTCCCTCCAGGAATGTGGTATTGCTTTACGTTTACTATTTTCCTATGTAGGGGCAGTTTTAATGGCTTCCACTTAGCTTTTCCTACCAAAATAGCCCTTACTCCACTTGTCAGGAATCCAGTGTGGAGGTTCTGCCAGTTGTTGAGCATATCTATTCCAATTATGCATTCTGGAACTAGGGAAATCACTACTGGATGGGTTCAGGGACCCACGGGACCCACGGGACCCACGGGACCCACTGTGAGATGAACCTGAGCTAAAATTCCATTAATAACCTGACCTCCATATGCCCCCACTCTGACTGGTGGGCCACAGTGACATTTTGTGTCTGCTGGAATTAGTGTCACTTCAGAGCCAGTATCCAGTAATCCCTGAAAAGTCTGATTATTTCTTTTTCCCCAATGCACAGTCACTCTTGTAAAAGGCCTTAGATCCCTTTGGGGAAGGCTGGGAGAAAGGTCAACAGTATACATTTTTGGCAGTATAGTAGAGTCCTTCCTGAAGGGGACCTGGCCTCCCCTTCATTCAAGGTGTTGTGGGTCTGTAAACTGGCTAAAGTCTGGGAATTGATTGAGGGGCTGTGACTCTCTGTTCTGATGATTCGCGTTAGACTTCTGTTCACTTGACCTAGAATTCTTCTGCTTGTACAGATCAAGTAAATATTTAGTAGATTTCCCATCTATTTCACTCCTAGGGACACCATGACTAAGTAGCCAACACTATAAGTTTCTATGCAAGTCAAACAATTCTGATTACTGCATTGACTCTGCAGTCCATTATGGTAACCATGCCCCCCTTGTCTTTGTTGATTGAGTGCCTCCACTTGGCCCCTACTATCATGGGATCCAATCAGCCCCATTGTAGTTAGGTGTCTTAATTCAGTTAGGTCAGTTCTCACTCAATTCTGACTTACATAAAATAGCAATCACAGCAGTCTTCTAGGATGCTGGGGCTCCCTTCACAAATTTGTTCCTCACCGTTTTGGTAAAAGGTCTATCCTTTGGGCACTCCATGTGTGGGTCTGTGGGTCTAACCTGATAAATCCACTCTAGCATGCCAACTTCCCTAAGGCTTTGGGTACCTTCTTATGCAGTATACCAAGGCAGTTCTGGCACTCAACTTGATTTAGTGTAGGCTACCACATAATCCATGCTTCAGCAACCCAACCAAATAAACTATTAGATCCTTTCCTAACCTCTTGAGCTGAAACATTGAATGAAGAATCTGAGCTTAGTTATCCCATTTCAGTAAACTCAGACTGATTAATCTTTATGTTCCTTGCACCATTATTCCACACCCTTAATAGCCATTCCCACATATATTCCCCAGGTTTCTGTTTGTATGTATTAGAAAAGTCAAGCAGTTCTTTTGGAGTATAGAGTACCTCCTCCTGGGTCCAACTTGGTACTTCACGTTTTGAGTCTCACCTGGACTTAAGTCTAATTATAGAATAGAAGAAAAATAGGTGGTGGGGATGTGTTCTGAGAACATTCAGTAACGCTTTGTAAGGCATCTGCCTCAGTTGATGCCCTAGGCAATGATTCAGATGCCTCCCCAGGCAATGACTCAGATGCTGCTCCAGGCAAAGCCTCTTTAGACACAGCTGGGTTAATCTTATCAGATGAGGTTGGAGGGGCTAATGGTTTTACTGAGGACTATGGCTTAGCAGACAAAGATGGAGTAATCTTTTCAGATGGAAGTGAGAGAGCTGGTTCTGTTGACAGAAGTGATTCAATGGAATTTAGGTGCTCAGTGTCTCCAGCTTCCTGATTATCTGCCCATATGTCCCCATCCTTAGTTTCAGGATCCCATTTCTTCCCAGTCAATGCCCTCACCTTAACTTCAGACACCGTTGAAGTTTGGAAATTCAATTGGTGTTGTAATTCAGCCACTCTTACGATAAGACTCTGGGTTTGATTTTCGGTAATATCAGCTTGATTACTACAAGAAATAATGCTTTCTTTCAGGGCATTAGTGGCAACTTTGATGTCATTTATATGATGCTTCAGCTGTGACTCTGAAGTCCTGAGCTCATCTCTTGCTTTCACTACTATGTCCAGCGAAAGTAGGATCAACAAACCAGCCTCCTTATACTTCTCATTCTGACAAAACTGTAGAAAAGTATCAAATATGCTGTCACCCAGAGCCTCACTTCTCACCAATGCTTGATCTACTGGTAGTGATATTTTGCGTATTTCTATTGCCACCTCATGCCATGGATTAGCAATGCCCTCTTTACTACTGGTTGCAGATTCATCAACATCTTTAAGACTGACCAGACTTGAGAACCAATTTAAAAAACTCATCCTTACAATTTTGTTTCTCTAGAACCACTCTTGGTACCAAATCTTACGTTGTGTTCTGTAGAGAAACAAAACCAGTGAAGCATAAAAACACACGCACACACACACACATATACATAAATACATATATGCACACACACACACACACACACACACAGATTTATCTCAAGGAAATGGCTCATGAGATTCTAGAGGTTTGCAAGCCCCAAGTCCATGGGTCAGGCATCAGGCTGGAGGCTTCTCCTGACTCACGTAGCTGCAGGGGCTGATGAATCCAAGATCAGCAGGTAAGATGTCAGGCTGCTGGCTCACAGGCTGTGGAGGCTGATGAATTCCAAGATCAGCAGGCAATACGGAAGGTTGCTGGCTCAAGTCCCAAGAACCAGAGGTCAGATGATGACAAGCCAGGTGCAGGATCCAGAGTGAGGAAAATCCAGCGAGCTTTGCCAGAATGTTCACATATATTGGATGAAGGCCACACCTCTGAGGAAACTCCCCTTAAAACTGATTGACTGATCACATCAGGTCACATCGTGGAAGTGATTATATCTCAAAATGGAGGATAACTACATCATTACATAGCTGCCAAATTGCATCTTACATAACTTCCAAACTACATCATTGTATAACTGCCAAACTACATCATTACAAAACTGCCAAACAACAGAATCATGGCCCAGCCAAGTTGACACACACCTTATCTATTATGCCAACCAATTCAAAAGTGGGTTCATTCACAGAGAAATTCAGAGTGTTGAAGTCTTTAGCTGAATACCTTTTGAAAGCTGAAACAGGATAGGACTTCCATAAAAGGAAGACTCACCAAATACAACGTGAGCCCTTTTGAAGCAGACCCCAGGGCAAACCTGATATGATTTGAAAATTTTTGTTGGTAGACAGATTTCTTACATGACTTTTACACATCTGTTACTGGGATATTTAACGTTTCCAAAGTGTTCTGAGTATAGGAGCGCCACTGTCTTTGGAGCTGCCAGACTGCCTGATTGGCCGGCATTTCTTTTTCTCTGCACTTTAGTGAACCTTTTGTGAATGGCCCCACCCAGTCACGCCGTATCCCATTACTCAAATGTATTTTCTTCATTGCGTTTACTGCTCTCTGAAATTATCTTACTTGGTTATGCTACTCCTATTTTATATCTCCCCTCGCTATAATGTAAAACTGTATGAGATTGGAGGCCTAGTCTTTCTTGTTCATTATTGGGTCACCAGTGCCAAGACGAGGGCCTAGCACAGATTTAGTGATCAATACAAAATCATTGATTATGTGAATAAATGAATGGGCATGATGGTACCTGATGTCATGACCATTATCATTGTCATCAATGTTAAAAATCATTAATTAAGCCTCTGTGTGCAGTACCACAGAATCCCTGCGTGGTACAAATGATTTATGTTCTCAACTACTAACCAAAGGGTTGGAAGCCTGAGTCCACCCAGAGGTGCCTCAGAAGGAAGGCCTGGTGATCTACTTCTGAAAAATCAGCCATTGAAAAGCTTATGGAGCACAGTTCTATTCTGACACACATAGAGTCTCCACAAGTTGAAATCAACTTGATGAAAACTGGTTTGGTGATGCAGTACCACGGTGTTGCATATTCCCAGGGAGGTTTGTCCCACAAACAGGCCCTGCACAAAACAGATGGAATCCAAGAAGCACCCAATGAAAACTTGTAATCAGAGTTACCCCTGGAAAACATGTCAATGCTTTCCCTTATATTTGAAATCATCTTATAATGAGGACCCTTGGGTAGTTCAGTAAATAAACCCATTTGGGTAAAGATCTCCACTGAGCCACCTTCAACCAAGTTTGAACACTGCCCTGCAATCAACAGCACTCAAGACAAAGTGCTCAGTAGCCCTTTCATTCTCTAAGATTCATAATCACAGCAAGAAACTTCTTTTTGCCTAGAAACAAGTATATACATAAAGTAATTTTTATCAAATTGGGATTTAATGCTATCTAAAACTAATTTAGAGAGATGTTAAATTTAATTGACTGATTTGGGTATGATGAAATGGTAATAATTATTTGACCTGGTATTTAAATTTCATTACCTGAATTTCTTATTGCTTCTTTTCACGTGAGAATTACCTTTGCAAATAAAACATAATGGAAAGCTCCACCAAAAGCTTTTACTTGCATTTTCTCTCTGAGGGTGTTGGTGTTGTATTTAGGAACTGGCAATTTAGAAAGAGGCATAATGAGAAGATAAATGTGCCTCAACCTTAGAAATGTCTCCAGCTACTGACTTTGTTCTTTCCCTCAGGCTGAATGAGGTGAATATAGAATATCTTGCAGTTGAATAATTTGGGCTGCTTTTAGGCAAGCATTTTTGTGATGTTATAAAAATTGAGATCTAAAAGGAAACTTAAACTTCAGTTCACTCTTTTGATGTATTTTTTCTGAAGCATGGTGGTAGGACCTGTTATCTCAAATAGGCAATATAAAAATATCTAACTCACTCCTACAGGTGGAAGATCCTCATGGATTGAAATTACTGTGATCTATCAAAATTCACTATGTTGTGGAAATAAAAGAATATGTCAGATGAGGAATAATGACAATAGTGGGTCAGTTTACTATAAAGCTTAAAATGAAAATGTTTTATTGGCAACACTGCTATCTTCACAGGGCTTTTGTAGGATTGAGAATATATGTCAAAATCAGAGGAGCCAAAGTGTTGGTGTTTTTCTCATTCATGTCACTTGTTTGCCCTATGCTTAAGGCCAAGTTTTGGAATCATAGCAATATTTTGGTTAATTGTGTTTTTTTTTTAAAGATGTATTTTATATACCATAAAATCCACCATTTTAAATTGTACAATTCAGTGGTTTTGAGTATATTTACAAAGTTGTGCAACTATCACTACTATTTCCAGAGCATTTTCCTCACTCCCAAACTGTAGAAACCACTGTTCTGTTTTCTGTCTCTATACTTCCTGTTCTGAACATTTCATATAAATTGAATCATGTAATATGTGGCCCTTTGTGCTTGGCTACTTTCACTTAGCAAGAACTTTACAGGTTTCAGCCATGTTGCTATGTTTATCACTACTTCATTCCTTTTGATGGCTGAGTAATATTCTATTGTATGGATGTACCACAATTTGTTTACCCATTCATGAGCTGATGGATATTTGTTTTGTGTCCAGTGTTTGGCTATTATGAATAGTGCTACTATGAACATTTGTGTACAAGTTCCTACGTGAACCTATGTTTTTAATTCTCTTGGGTATATACCTAGGTGTAGAATTGCTGAGTCATATGATAGCACTATGTTTAAGATTTTGAGGAATAGCCAAACTTTTCCAAAGTGGTTGTACCATTTTACATTCCCAAGAGCAATGTTTGAGGATTCACATCCTTGCCAACATTTGTTACTTTCCTTTTTTAAAAAATTATAGCCATCCTAGCAGATATGAAGGGGTATCTCATTGTGGTTTTGATTTCTAGATCCCTAATGACTAATGATATTGAGCACTTCTTCATGTGCTTGTTGGTCAGTCATATATATATATATGTATGTATACACACATACATATATATATATATTTAAGAAATGTTTACTTGAATTCTTTGCCCATTTTTTATTTAGGTCTTTTGTCTTTTTATTACTGATTTGTAAGAGTTCTTTCTATATTCTTGATTCTGGATACTGGACACTTAAGATATACAATTTGCAAGCATCTTCTTCCATTCCGTGGGTTGTATTTCTTTTTTTTTGTTATATATATATATATGTTATTGTACTTTAGATGAAGGTCTACAGAACAAATAGTTTCTCATTAAACAGTATACATATTGTTTTATGACATTGGTTAACTACCCCACGACATGTTAACACTCTCCCTTCTGGACCTTGGGTTCCCTATTACTAGCTTTCCTGTCCCTCCTGCCTTCTAGTCCTTGTCCCTGGGCTGTTGTGCCTCATTAGTCTCGTTTCGTTTTATGGGGCTGTCTAATCTTTGGCTGAAGGGTGAACCTCGGGAGTGATTTCATTACTGAGCTAAAAGGGTGTCTGGGGGCCATACTCTCGGGGTTTCTCCAGTCTCTGTCAGGCCAGTAAGTCTGGTCTTTTTCTTGTGAGTTAAGAATTTTGTTCTACATTTTTCTCCACCTCTGTCCGGGACCCTCTGTTGTGATCCCTGTCAGAACAGTCAGTGGTGGTAGCTAGGAACCATCTGGTTGTACTGGACTCAGTCTGGTGGATGCCGTGGTAGTTGTGGTCCATTAGTCCTTTGGACTAATCTTTCCCTTGTATCTTGTTTTCTTCATTCTTGCTTGCTCCTGAAGGGTGAGACCAGTGGAGTATCTTAGATGGCTGCTTACAGGTGTTTAAGACCCCAGACACTACTCACCATGGTAGAATGTAGAACATTTTCTTTATAAACTATGTTATGCCAGTTGAGCTAGATGTTCCCCGAGACCATGGTCCCCACAGCCCTCCACCCAGAAATTCGGTCCCTCAGGGAGTTTGGATGTGTCTGTGGCAAGGTCTATGACCTTTCCTTGTACAAGTTGTGCTGGCTTCCCCAGTATTGTGTACTGTCTTACCCTTCACCAGAGTTACCACTTACCTGTTGTCTGTTTAGTATTCACCCCAACCCCTCCCAACCCTCATAACCATCAAAGATCGTTTCTTTTTGTGTGTAAACTTTTTCATGAGTTTTTACAGTAGTAGTCTCATACAATACTTGTCCTTTTGTGATTGACTTATTTCACTCAACATAATGTCCTCCAGTTTCATCCATGTTATGAGATGTTTCACAGATTCATCATTGTTCTTTATTGTTGCATAATACTTCATTCGTCTGTTGATGGGTGTCTAGGTTGTTTCCATCTTTTTCCTATTGTGAACAATGCCGCAGTGAACATGGGTGTGCATATGTCTATTTGTGTGACGGCTCTTATTTCTCTAGGATATATTCCTAGGAGTGGAATTGCTGGATTGTATGGTATTCCTATTTCTAGTTTTCTAAGGAAGCACCATACCGTTTTCCAAAATGCTTGTATCATTTTGCATTCCCACCAGCAGTGCATAAGAGTTCCGATCTCCCTGCAGCCTCTCCAACATTTGTTGTTTCCAGTTTTTTTGATTCATGCCAGTAATGCTGGGGCGAGATGGTATCTCATTGTGGTTTTGATTTGCATTTCTCTAATGGTTGGTGATTGTGAGCATTTCCTCATGTGTCTGTTGGCCATTTGAATGTCTTCTTTGTTGTAGTGTCTGTTCATTTTCTTTGCCCATTTTTTAATAGGATTATTTGTCTTTTTGTTGTAGAAGTGTTGGATTTTCTTGTAGATTTTAGAGATTAGAACTTTGTTGGATTTACCATAGACAAAAAATTTTTTTCCCAGTCTGCAGGTGCTCTTTTTACTCTTTTGGTGAAGTCTTTTGATAAGCATAAGTGTTTAATTTTTAGAAGATCCCAGTTATCTAGCTTATCTTTTGGAGTTTGTGTCTTGTTGGTTATGGTTTGTATCCTGTTAATGCCGTGTATTAGGTCCTCTAGCATTGATCCTATTTTTTCTTCTATGAACTTCATAGTTTTTGACTTTATATTTTTAGGTCTTTGACCCATTTTGAATTAGTTTTTGTATATGGCGTAAGGTATGGGTCTTGTTTCATATTTTTGCAGATGGACATCCAGTTTTGCCAGCATTATTTGTTAAAAAGACTGTCTGTTCCCCATTTGATGGACTTTGGGCTCTTGTCGAAGATCAGGTGACCGTGGGTGGATGGGTTTACATCCGGGTTCTCCATTCTGTTCCTTTGGTCAGTGTATCTTTATTGTACCAGTACCAGGCTGTTTTGACTACCGTAGCTGTATAATAGATTCTGAGGTTAGATAGTGCAAGTCCTCCTACTTTATTCTTCTTCTTCAATAGTGTTTTACTTATCCGGGGCTTCTTCCTTTCCATATAAAGTTAATGATTAGTTTTTCCATTTCTTTAAAGAATGTTGTTGGTATTTGGATTGGGATTGCATTGTATTTGTAAACTGCTTTGGATAGAATTGTCGTTTTTACAATGTTGAATCTACCTATCCATGAGCACTGTATGTTTTTCCATTTATGTAGATCTCTTTGGTTTCTTGCTGTAGTGTTTTGTATTTTTCTTTGTATAGATCTTTTACATTCCTGGTTAGATTTATTTCTAAGTATTTCATTTTTTAGGGGCTATTATAAATGGTATTGTTTTCCTGATCTCCTTTTTATCGTACCTTTATTGGTGTATAGGAATCCAACTGATTTTTGTATGTTCATCTTGTATCCTGCTACTCTGCTGAATCTTTCTATTAGTTCCAGTGGTTTTCTTGTGTAGTCTTTTGGGTTTTTTATGTTTAGTATCATATAATCTGCAAATAGGGATAGTTTTACTTATTCCTTTCCAATTTGATGCCCTTTATTTCTTTTTCTTGCCTTATTGTTCTAGCTAGGACTTCCAGCACAATGTTAAATAGGAGTGGTGATAAAGGGCATTCTTGTCTTGTTCTTGTTCTCATGGAGAATGTTTCAGCTTCTCTCCATTAAGAATGATGTTAGCCATTGGTTTTGCATAGATGCCCTTTATTCTGTTGAGAAATTTCCCTTCTATACTTATTCTATTGAGAGTTCTTTTTTTATCAGGAATGGGTGTTGGACTTTGTTGAATGCTTTTTCTGTGTCAATTGAGATGATCATGTGATTCTTTTCTTTCCTTTTATTTACGTGGTGAATTACGTTGATTGATTTTCTAATGCTGAACCATCCTTGCATACCTGGTAAGAATCCTACTTGGTTGTGGTGTATTATTTTTTTGATATGCTGCTGAATTCTATTGTCTAGAATTTTGTTGAGAATTTTTGCATCTATATTCATGAGAGATATTGGTCTGTAATTTTCCTTTCTTTCCCATTTTTTTTTTTTTTTTTTGGTGTCTTTGCCTGGTTTTGGTGTCAGGGTTATACTGGCTTGATAGAATGAATTCAGAAGTGTCCCTTTCTTTTCTATGTTCTGAAATAGTTTGAGTAGTACTAGTGTAAGATCTTCTCTGAATGTTTGGTAGAATTCTCCAGTGAAGCCATCTGGGCCAGGGCTCTTTTTTGTTGGGAGCTTTTTAAATTACCTGTACAATGTCTTCTCTTGTTATGGGTCTGTTCAGATTTTCGACATCACTGTGTGTTAGTTTGGATAGGTAGTGTGTTTCTAAAAATTTATCCATTTCCTCTAGGTTTTCAAATGTCTTGGAGTATAGTTTTTCATAATACTCTGTTATGATCCTTTTTATTTCAGTTGGGTCTGTTGTAATGTCCCCTATTTCATTTCTTATTCGGGTTATTTGTGTCCTGTCCGGTTTTTCTTTTGTCAGTTTAGCCGGTGGTTTGTTGATCCTTTCAAAGAACCAACTTTTGGTTTTGTTAATTCTTTCTATTGTTTTTCTATTCTCTATTTCTTTTATTTCTGCTCTGATCTTTATTATTTCCTTTCTTCTGGTGGCTGTGGGCTTTTTTTGCTGTTCTTTTTCTATTTGTTTGAGTTGTGTAGTTAATGTTTTGATTTTGTCCCTTTCTTCTTTTTTGATGTGTGCATGTATTGCTATAAATTGTCCTCTGAGGACTGCCTTTGCTGTGTCCCAAAGGTTTTGGTATGATGTGTTTTCATTCTCATTTGATTCTACGAATTGTTTGATTCCATCTCTGATTTCTTCTATTACCCAGTGGTTTTTAAGCAGGGTGTTATTCAGTTTCCTTGTAATTGATTTTTTTCCTTGCTCTTCCTGTTGTTAATTTCTACCTTGATGGCGTTGTAGTCAGGGAAGATATTTTGTATTATCTTAGTGTTTTGGATTTTTTGAGCATGGCTCTGTGGCCTAAGATGTGGTCTATTCTGGAGAACATTCCATGTGCGTAGGAAAAGAATGTGTACTTTGCAGCTGTAGGGTGGAGAGTTCTATACATGTCTATGAGGTCCAGTTGGCTGATTGTGCCCTTTAGGTCTTCTGTATCTTTGTTGAGTTTCTTTCTAGATGTTCTGTCCTTTACCAAGAGTGATGCGTTGAAGTCTCCTACTGTTATTGTGGAACTATCAATTTCTCTTTTCTGTGCTGTTAGAGTTTGTTTTATGTATTTTGGAGCCCTGTCATTGGGTGCATAGTTGTTTATTATGGTTATGTCTTCTTGATGGATCGTCCCTTTAATCATTACATAGTGTCCTTCTTTGTCTTTTATGGAGGGTTTTGTTTTAAAGTCTATTTTATCTGAGATTAGTATTGCCACTCCTGCTCTTTGTTGTTGGCTGTTTGCTTGATATATTTCTTCCATCCTTTGGTTTTTAATAAATTTACGTCTTTGTTTCTAAGATGTGTCTCTTGTAGACAGCATATTGGTGGAACATGTTTTTTAATCCATTCTGTCACTGTCTGTCTCTTTATGGGTGCATTTAGGCCATTTACATTCCTTGTAATTATTGATAGGTGTGAATTTATTGCTATCATTTTGTAGTGCTTTTTTTTTTGTGGTGCTAACATTTTCTTTGTTCCTCTTACTCTCCTATGCTGAATTCCTTTTGTTTGTGGATTTTTTAAATATTTCTTTTGTTTTTATAGATTTTTTTTTTTTTTTTTACTGAGACTTTATTTTTTTTTCTTTATTTTGATGAGTAGGTTTGTTGACTTTCTTTGTGGTTACCTTGAAATTTACCCTTATTTTCCTACGTTTGAACCAGTCTATTATTACTTGGTATCGCCTTGCCTTCCTCTCCATTAGAAGGTTCAATACCTTCACTGTTTATTCCGTCTTTTATTGTTCTGATGTTATTGTCATTTACAGCTTAGGGTTTCAGGATTTACGTTTGTCTCTGTGTGAGTTAGTTTATTGGGTCTTTGCTGTGGAGGGATGGCATGGTTCTTCTGTCTGTAGTGCCATTCTTGCTGGAAGCTTGGGTTGTATTTCTTTTTTTTATTTTTTATTGTACTTCAGGTGAAGGCTTACAGAACAAATAGTTTCTCATGAAACAGAAGTACACATGTTGTTTTATAACATTGGTTAACAACCCCACAACATATCAACCCTCTAACTTCTCAACCTCTTTTTTTTTTTTTTTTTGGTGAAAATACACATAGACAAAGATACACTATTTCAAAAATTTCTACATGCACAGTTCAGTGACATTGACTACGCTCTTCCAATTGTGCTGTTATTCTCACTTAAGATGAAGGCTTACAGGACAAAATAGTTTCTCATTTAACAGTTACTACAAATGTTGCCCTATGGCAATGGTTAACAATCTCACAACACATCAACAATATCCTTACTCAACCTTGTGTTCCCTATCACCAGCTTCCTTGTCCCTTTCTGCTTTCTGGCCCTTGTCACTGGACTCCTGTACCTCGTTAGTCTCATTTGGTTTTATGGGGCTGTCCACTCCCAGGCTGAATGGTGAACCTTGGAGGTAACTTCACCACTGAGCTAGAAGGGTGTCTGGGGGCCATACTCTCGAGGTTTCTCCAGTCTCCTTTAGGCCGGTAAATCTGGTCTTTTTTTTGTGAGTTAGAATTATGCTCTACATCCTTCTCCAGCTCTGTCCAGAACCCTCTGTTGTGATCCTAGTTAGAGCAGTCAGTGGTGGTAGCCATGCACCATCTAGATGTACTGGACTCAGTCCGGTGGAGGCCTTGGTAGCTGTGGACAATTAGTCCTTTGGACTAATCTTTTCCTTGTATCCTGTTCTCTTCATTCTCCCTTGCTCTTGAAGGGATGAGACCAGTGGAGTATCTTAGATGGCCGCTCACAGGCTTTTAAGACCCCAGACACTACTTAGTAAGGTAGAATGTACAGCATTGTCTTTATAAGCTGTGTCATGCCAATTGAGCTAGATGTTCCCCGAGACCATGGTCCCCAGAGCCCTCCGCCCGGCGATTCAGTCCCTCAGGGAGTTTGGATGTGTCCATGGGGCTTCCATGACCTTTCTTAGTACAAGTTGTGCTAGTTTCTCCTGTATTGTGTACTGTCTCACCCTTCACCCAAGATACCACTTATCCATTATCTATTTAGTATTCCCCCCACCTCCCATCCCTGGTAACCAACAAAGATTGTTACATTTTGTGTGTGAACTTGTTAATGGGTTTTTACAATAGAGGTCTCCTACAATATTTGTCCTTTTGTGATTGACTTATTTCACTCAGCATAGTGTCCTCTAGTTTCATCCATGTTATGAGATGGTTCAGATTCATTGTTGTTCTTTCTCGTTGCACAGTACTCCATTGTGTGTATGTACCATAGTTTGTTTATCCATTCATCTGTTCATGGGCATCTAGGTTGTTTCCATCATTTTGCTATTGTGAACAGTGCTGCCCTGAACATAGGTGTGCATATGTCTATTTGAGTGACGACTCTTATTTCTCTAGGATATATTGCTAGGAGTGGGATTGCTGGATCGAATGGTATGTCTATTTCTAGCTTTCGGAGGAAACGCCATATCATTTTCCAAAATGGTTGTATCATTTTGCATTCCCACCAGCAGTGCATAAGTGTTCCGATCTCTCTGCAGACCCTCCAACATTTGTTATTTCCAGTGTTTTTGATTCGTGCCAGTAATGCCGGGGTGAGATGGTATCTCATTGTGGTTTTAATTTGCATTTCTCTAATGGCTAGTGATAGAGAGCATTTCCTCATGTTTTTGTTGGCCATTTGAATGCCTTCTTTGGTGAAGTGTCTGTTCATTTCCTTTGCTCATTTTTTAACAGGATTATTTGTCTTTTTGTTGTAGAGGTGTTGGATTTTCTTGTAGATTATGGAGATTAGACCTTTGTCTGACTTGTACTGTCCACAAATTTCTTCCCAGTCCGTAGGTTCTCTTTTTACTCTTTTGGTTAAGTCATTTGAAGAGCATAGGTGTTTGATTTTTAGAAGATTCCAGTTATCTAGCTTATCTATTGGGGTTTGTGCATTGATGGTTAAGATTTTTATCCTGTTAATGCCATGTATTAAGGCCTGAAGTGTTGGTTCTGTTTTTTCTTCTATGAACTTTATAGTTTTAGGCTTTATATTCAGGTCTTTGATCCATTTTGAAGTAGTTTTTGTATACGGCGTGAGGTATGGGTTCTGTTTCGTGTTTTTGCAGCTGGATATCCAGTTTTGCCAGCACCATTTGTTAAAAAGACTGTCTTTTCCCCATTTGATGGACTTTGGGCCCTTGTCGAAGATCAGCTGACCGTAGGTGGATGGATGTGCATCTGGGTTCTCAATTCTGTTCCATTGGTCAATGGATTTGTCGTTGTACCAGTACCAGGCTGTTTTGAGTACTGTAGCTGTATAGTAGGTTCTGAAGTCAGGTAGTGTGAGTCCTCCAACTTTCTTCTTCTTCTTCAGTAGTTCTTTACTTATTTGGGGCTTCTTCCCTTTCTATATAAAGTTAATGATTAGTTTTTCCATCTCTTTGAAGAATGTTGTTGGTATTTGGATTGGGATTGCATTGTATTTATAAATTGCTTTGGGTAGAATTGTCATTTTCACAATGTTGAGTCTGCCTATCCATGAGCATGGTATTTTTTTCCATTTATGTAGTTCCCTTTGGGTTTCATGCAGTAGTGTTTTGTAGTTTTCTTTGTATAGGTCTTTTACATCCCTGGTCAGATCTATTCCTAAGTATTTTATCTTTTTAGGGGCTATTGAAAATGGTATTGTTTTCCTGATTTCCTTTTCATCGTTCTCCTTATTGGTGTATAGGAATCCGACTGATTTTTGCATGTTGTATCCTGCTACTCTGCTGAATCTTTCTATTAGTTCCAGTAGATTTCTCGTGGAGTCTTTAGGCCAGTAAATCTGGTCTTTTTTTTGTGTGTGTGTGTTAGAATTATGCTCTACATCCTTCTCCAGCTCTGTCCAGAACCCTCTGTTGTGATCCTGGTCAGAGCAGTCAGTGGTGGTAGCCGGGCACCATCTAGCTGTACTGAACTCAGTCCGGTGGAGGCCTTGGTAGCTGTGGACAATTAGTCCTTTGGACTAATCTTTTCCTTGTATCCTGTTCTCTTCATTCTCCCTTGCTCCCAAAGGGATGAGAGCAGTGGAGTATCTTAGATGGCCGCTCACAGGCTTTTAAGACCCCAGACACTACTCAGTAAGGTAGAATGTAGAGCATTGTCTCTATAAGCTGTGTCATGCCAATTGAGCTAGATGTTCACCGAGACCATGGTCCTCAGAACCCTCCGCCCTGTACTTTTGTTTGTGGATTTTTTTTTCATTTCTTTTGTTTTTGTAGGTTTTGTTTTTGCTGAGACTTTATGTTTTTCCTTTTTTTTTTTTTAATGAGCATGTTTGTTAACTTTCTTTGTGGTTATCATGAATTTTACCCTTATCTTTCTAAGTTTGAAGCAGTCTACCATTACTTGGTATCGCCTTGCCTTCCTCTCCATTAGAAGATTCTATACCTATGCCGTTTATTCCCTCTTTTTTCATTTTGATGTTGTTGTCATTTACTGATTAACTGCTCTGATGCCCTGTTGTATTTCTTTTGGTTTTGGATGTCCTCAAGAGTTCATTTCCTAGATTGGTATCTGGCTGGTACGATCCTGTGTCCTAGGTTCTGCCTGTGAGCTGAAGCTGTTTGTCCTCAGATTGAAGAACTCGCTTTAATAATTCTTGTAAGTTTGGTTTGGCTTTTACATAGTCCCTTAATTTCTGTTTATCTGGAAATGACCTAATTTCACCATCATATCTGTATGAGAGTTTTGCAGGATCTATTATTCTTGGCTGGCAATTTTTTTCTTTCAAGATTTTATATATGTCATCTCATTGCCTTCTTGCCTGCATGGTTTCTGCCGAATAATCCGAGCTTAGTCTTATTGTTTCTCCTCTGTATGTGACTTTTTGTTTTTCTCGAGCTGCTCTCAGGATTCTTTGTTTGTCTTTGGTTTTCGTGAGTGTGAATATGATATGCCTTGGTGATTTTCTTTTGGGGTCTCTTCTATACGGGGTTCGTTGAGCTTCTCGGATGGCCACCTTTTCATTTTTCATGATATTGGGGAAGTTTTCTGTCAGCAGTTCCTCAATGATCCTCTCTGTGTTTTCTATTTTCTCCCCCTGTTCTGGAATTCCAATCACTCTTAGGTTTTTGCTTTTGATTGTGTTCCACATAACTCTCAGGGTCTCTTCATTTTTCTTTGTTCTTTTTTCTGCGTTTTCCTGAAACAGAGTTGTATCCAAGTGTTTGTCTTCAATTCCACTGATCCTGTCTTCCACTGTTTCAAATCTGCTTCTCAGACCTTCTATGTCATCGTCTACTTCTGAAGTCTTGTTGTTTATCTTTTGGATTTCTAATTGTTGTCTTTGTATAATTTCTAGTTGTGAATTTATTTTGGCATTTTGTTCCTGCATTATTTTCCTGAATTCTTCCAATATTTTGTCTGTATTTTTCATGAATTTGTCTATTTTTTCCTCATGTTTGTCAGCTTTTTGCCTCAGTTCCTGGAGAATTCTGAGTATTAGAGATTTGAATTCCCTATCAGGTAGTTCTAGTGCATTTTCTCCCAGAGGAGAGTCATCTGGTGTTTTATTTTGGATGCCTACTGGAAGCATCCTGTCCTGTTTTTGTAAATGTTTTGTTATTGTCTGCTGTCTTCGGGGCATTCAGCAGTTATTTTTCTCATTTATTTATTGTATATTTGTTTGTTTCGTGCCTTTTAAAAAAATTTTTGACTATGTCTGAGCAGGCAGACTGTGTGTTCTTTGTTGTTTGCTCATCTTTGGGCACAATACTTTTCACCTCCTTCTTCAACTGGCAGGGTCAGTCACTCAGATATGGTATGGCAGGGCAGGACTAGCTGAAGAGGAGTTACTGGGATGGGTTGTTTGTGGCACTTACTACAGCCACCAGAGCTGGTCGGTAATCAGTGCCGGGCATGTTCCAGTAGGCTGTGCCTATGCTGCTTGGTGGTGTGATGTCAAGCGCACGGTGCAGATAGGCAGGATGCAGCGAGATTGTTATGTGTGGAACTAAGATGGATATGGGAGAGCGGAGAGTGGAATAGGATCCAAAAACATACAAACAAACAAAAAAGAATGCTAGGGGAGCTTGCTGTTGGAGTGGAGATATGAGAGACTATGAAATGGAGAAAAACATAAAGGGGAGGAGGAAGAAAGGAAAAGAATGAATAAATAAGAATCAGAAAGGTTAAAGAACCGCAAAGTTCCCAGGGATCCCACCGGTGCAGCTATGAGGTCTGGGGAGGTTGCTCTCAGGTGTTGCAGTACAGCCTGGCTAGAAGGTGTAGAGGTATACAGCGCCAGGTATTCAGGGAACAGAAAGAGAAGGAAGATATAGAGAGACGAGAAACTGAGCAATGAAGAAAGACAAAAAGGGAAAAAGAGGAAAAAGAAAACAAAACAAATTAAAACAAAAAAAAAAAACAAGAAAGGCCCCCAAAGAAACAGAAAGGAAAAAAAAAATGTAAAAAGAAATGACCTCATGGATCCCTCTGCACATCTGTGGAAGCCACAGGGGCATCTCCCTGCCATGCAGCTGAGCCTGGCCAGAAAGGGCTCCCAACTCAAGAAAAGGAAAAGAAAACAAACAAACAATTCAAAACAAACAAATGAACAAAAGCCCCGGGATCCCACCAGTGCGGCAGCCCAAACCGGAAAGCAGCTCCACACTCAAAAGGAGCTCTGCAGCCCCTCAGGAAGAAGCAAAGGTGGCGCACAGAGCCAGGTACTTGAGGGAAGGGAGGGGGAGGTGGCGAGAGGCAAGTAAGAAGTCAAAAGAAGCAGAAAAAAAAAAAGCAACACTAGCAGCCCACAAATGGCACTCAGAGAGCCAGCTAGTGCGGGCTGGTGTTTCTCGGACAAGAGACTGTGTCCATGGGAAGCAGAGGGGGCCGAGTGTGGGTGAAGAAGGGTAGAGAGTGGGAAACCATATATCACAAATTACCGGAGTTCTGAAGCCCCTCAGGAAGAAGCAAAGATGGCGCACGGAGCGAGATACTTGAGCTAAAGGAGGGGGTGGTGGGGAGAGGTAAGGAAGAAATAAAAAGAAGCAGAAAAAAAGCAACACCAGCAGCCAACAAATGGCACTCAGACAGTCACCCGTTCGGGTGTGTGGATTCCAAGCAGCTGCTGTTTCCTGGTCAAAAGACTGTGGCCACGGGAAGCAGAGGAGGCCGAGTCGGGGTGAAGAAGGGTGGGGGGTGGGAAAGCATATATCACCAATTACCGGTTGTTTTGTCTCCTGCTGGCAGCTCTGTAAGGCTGCTTTCTCGTACCCCTTGTTTGCTGGTCTCCAATAGGAGTCCGAGATGGCGGAACCACGCTGCGTTAGCTGGTAGGGGACCTCAGCATGAATCTCTCCTCGCTCTCCGTTCTCTGTCAGTTTTCTCACTCCATTTGGTGCTTGGCTGAGTTCTTTATCACTTCATTTGATGTTTTAGGGTTTCAGGATTGTTGTAGTCTGTTTTCAGCTTAGTTTTTCAGATCTTTGCTGTGGAGGGACGGCGTGGTGCTTCTGCCTAGAGCGCCATTTTTCCGGAACTGGGTTGTATTTCTTGATGGTGCTCTTTGAAGCACAAAAGTTTTTAATTTTATTGAAGTTCAGTTTAACAAAGATTTTTTTTTTAAATTGTTGTGCTTTAAGTGAAAATTTACAATTCAAGTTAGTCTCTCATACAAAAACTTATACATATATTGTTATGTGACCCTAGTTGCTCTCCCTATACTCTGACAGCACACTCCTCTTTTCCACCCAGGATTTCCTGTGTCCATTCAACCAGCTCCTGACTGTCTCTGCCTTCTCTTCTCACCTCTGGACAGTAGCTGCCCATTTAGTCTCATGTATCTACTTGAGCTAAGAAGCACACTTTTCATGAGTATCATTTTATTTCCCATAGTCCAGTGTAATCTTTGTCTGAAGAATTGGCTTCAGGAATGGTTTTAGTTTTGGGCTAACAAGAGAGTCCAGGAGCCATGTCTTCTGGGGTACCTCCAGTCTCAATCAAACCATTAAGTCTGGTCTTTTTACTAGAATTTGAGTTCTGCTCCCTGCTTTTCTCCTGCTCTGTCAGGGAGTCTCTGTTGTGTTCCCTGTCAGGGCAGTCCAGCAATGATTTCTTTTGTTGCTTGTGCTGTTGGTATCATATCTAAGAAACTGTTGCCTAATTCAAGGTCATGAAGATTTACACCTGTTTCTTCTAAAAGTTTTATAGTTTTAATGCTTATATTTATGTAATTGATCGAATTTGGTTAATTTTTGCATATGATTTGAGGTTCGGGTTCAGTTTTATTACCTTGCATGTTGTTACCCAGGTGTCTCAGCACCATTTGTTGAAAAGACTATTTTTTTCCCTATTGAATTGTCTTGGTCCTTTTGGAGAAAACTATTGACCATAGACATGTAAGTTTATTTTTGGATTTTTAGCTGTATTGCATTGACCTATAGAGTCAGAATTGACTTGAGGCAACAGGTTTGGTTTTTTAAAATATGTCTATACTGTAGCTTTGTAATAAGTTTTGAAATTTGGAAGTGTGAGTTCTCCAGCTTTTCCAAGATTTTGGTTATTCTACATCCCTTGCATTTTCATATGAATTTTAGAAAGAGCTTTTACATTTCAGAAAAAAAAAAAAAAGCGGATGAAATTATGACAAGGATTGCATTGAATCTGTAGATTTTGGGAGTACAGCCACCTTAACAATACAAAGTCTTCAGACCTTGATCACAAGATATCTTTCCATTTATTTAGGTCTTTTGAAATTTATTTCAGTGATGTTTTATAGTTTTCAACAGGTAACTCTTGAACTTACTAGGTTTAATTTATACCCAAGTATTTTATTCTTTTCATACTATTGTAAATGGAATTTTGTTTTCTTAATTTCATTGTTGGACTGTTCATTGGCAGTGTAAATGAACACAACTGATTTTTGTGTGTTTCTTCTATCCTACAAACTTGCTGACTTACTTATTAGATCTAATAGTTTTTTTGTGGATTCTTTCAGGTTTTCTGTATGTAACAGTAAAAAAAAATTGGCTGCCATTGAGTCAATTCTGACTCATAGCGACCCAATAGGACAGAGTAGAATTGCCCCATAGGGTTTCCAAGGAGCTGCGAGTGGATTCGAACTGCTGACCTTTTGGTTAGCAGCTTTAGCTCTTAACCACTGTGCCAGTATCATCTGCAAATAAAGATAGTTTTATTTCTTTTCCAACTTGAATGTTTTCACTTATTTTTCTTGCCTGATTACGCTGGCTAGAAACTCCACTACTATGTTGAATAGAAACAGTAAGAGCATCTTCTCATGTTCCTGATTTTAGAAGTAAAGTTTTCAGCTTTTCACCATTAAGTAAGGCATTAGTTATGGGCTTTTCCTGGATACCTTTTATCAGTTAAAGGACGTACCCTTCTATTCCTAGTTCGTTGTGTGGTTTGTGTCATGAAAATATTTTGGATTTTATCAAATGTTTTTTCTGTGTCTATTGAGGTGATCATGTGGGTTTTGTGCTTTATTAATATGGTGTATTACTTGATGATTTTCATATGTTGAAACTCACGGGATGAATACCACGTAGTTATGGTGTGTAATCCTTTTTACACTCCGCTAGATTTGGCTTGCTAGTTTTTTTTTTTTTTTAAAGGATTTTTGCATCTGTATTCATAAGGATATTGGTCTGTAGTTTTCCTTTCTTGTAATGTCTTTATCTGCTTTTGTTATCAGTGCAATGCTAGCCTCATAGGATGACTTAGGAAATATTTTCTCTGGTTTTATTTTCTGGAAGGGATTGTAGAGAATCTGTGTCAGATTTTTATTGCCAAAAACTGGAACCAAACACGATGTTCTTTGATAGAGAATGGATAAACAAACTGTGGTACATCATGAAATGGAATATTATTCAGTGATAAAAAGAAATAAGCTATCAAACCACAAAAAGTTATGGAGGAACCTTAAATGCATAGGGTCAAGTGAAAGAAATCAGTCTGAAAAGGATACATAGTTTATGGTTCCACTATATTGCATTCTGGAAAAGGCAAACCTATAGAGATAGTAAAAAGGTTAGTGGTTGCCAGGGGTTTGAGTGGTGGTGTTAAGGAGAAGAATGAATAGGTAAAGCGCAGGGGATTTTCAGGGTGGTGATAAAACTATTCTATATGATACTGTGATGGTGGATACATAACATTATGCATTTTTCAAAACCCGTAGAACTACAGCCCGAGTCAACCTTAACGCAAACTAAGAACTTTAGTTAATAATAATAATGTATCAGTATTGTTTCATTAATTGTAACAAATGTACTACACTAATGCAAGATGTTAATAATAGGAGAAACTGTGTGCAGGATGGGGGGTATATAGGAACTCTGTGCTAGCTACTTAAATTTTTTTAAAATTTTATGTATTTTGTTGTTGTTGTTGAGAATATACACAACAAAATATACACCAATTCAACAGTTTCTACATGTACCATTTAGTGACACTGATTGCATTCTTTGTGTTGTGCAACCATTATCACCCTCTTTTTCTGAATTGTTCCTCCTCCATTAACACAAATTCACAGCCCACTAAGATTCCTATCTAATCTTTCAAGTTGCTGTTGTTACTTTGATCCCATATAGATACTTCTTAAAAGAGAAGAATGCTCAAGGCAGACATTTTTTACTAGTTAAGCTAAGCTGTTGTTTGATTTTAAGAAGACTTCAGGAGATATTTCTGGTTTAAGAGTTAAAGATTATCTAAGAGCAATAGTTTCAGGGGTTCATCCAACCTTCATGGGTCCAGGAAGTCTGAATTCCATGAAAACTTGAAATTATGTTCTGAATTTTCCCCCTTTTCATCAGGTCTTCTAAGGAATCTTTGATCGATATTTTCAGTAATGGTAGCTGGGCACTATCTAGTTCTTCTGGTCTCATGGCAAAGGAGACAGTTGTTCATGAAAGCAATTAGCTACGCATTCCATATCCTCCTCCTATTCCTGACTCTCTTTCTTCCTCTGTTGCTCCAGGTGAATAGAGAGCAATTATTGTGACTTGGATGGCTGCTTGCAAGCTTTTAAGACCCCAGGCACCACGCAGCAAACTAGGAAGTAGAACAGAAGCACTAAACATGTTATTAGGCCAATTAACTGGAAAGTCCCATGCAACCATGACCCTAAACCTCCAAACCAAGGAACCAAATCCCATGAAGTTTTTGGCTGTACATAAGCAGCTTCAGTAGCTACTCTTCTTCTTTTTTTTTGTAAATGTATCTATCACACAACTTTGGCCAATTCGACTTTTTATAGGTATACAACTTATTGACAGCAATTACAATAATTGGCTGTGCAACCCTACTCTTAATCAATGAGATATTTCCATCACCATTAATCCCCTCTTTTCTCCCCCCCTCCTGCTCCTGGTAACCACTAATAAACTTTGTTCTCTATCCATATGCCTTTTCCTGTCTTTTTATATAAGTGAGGTTATACAATATTTGTCCTTTTTGATTGACTTATTTTACTCAGCATAATGTCTTCCAGCTCCATTCATATTGTAGCATGTATCATGAGATCATTTCTCCTACTGGCTGAGTAGTATTCCATTGTATATATGCGCCACATTTTATTTTTTTAAATCCATTCATCTGTTGATGGGCATTTAGGTTGTTTCCACCTTTTAGCTATTGTGAATAATGCTGCAATGAACATTCTTGTACAAATCTCTATTTGAGTCTTTGCTTTCAAGTCTTTTGGGTATATACCTAGGAAAGGAATTGCTGGTCTTACGGTAGTTCTATTCTTAGCTTTTTGAGGAATCGCCACACTGTTTCCCACAATGGCTGTACCATTTTGCATTCCCATCAGCAGTGGGTAAGAGTTCCAATTTCCACACAATCTTGCAACATTTGTTATTTTCTGTTTTTTTTTTTTTTTTTTTTTGTTAATCTTAGCCATCCTAGTGAGATTGAAATGGTATCTCATTGTGGTTTTGATGTGCATCTCTTGGATGGCTAATGACACTGAACATCTTTTCATGTGTTTGGTGGCTTTTTGAATGTCCTCTGGTGAAATGTCTATTCAATGTACTTTGCCCTTTTTATGATTGGGTTATTTATCTTTTTGTTGTTAAGTTTACAAAGTTTTATATATATTTTGATTATTAGATTCTTGTTGGATACATGGTTTCTGAAGATATTGCCCCAATCGGTACCTTATTTTTTCACTTTTTTTGTAAAGTCTTTTGGTGAACAAAAGTTTTTCATTTTGTGAGGTCCCATTTATTTAATTTTTTTTTTGCTGTTGTGGTTTTGTTATTATGTTAGATAATCCCTTGTTAAAAGCTAAGTCTGACAGGGTTGCCCCTACTTTTTCTTCTAAGAATTTTGTGATTTTAGTTTGCACATTTAGGTCCTTAATCCTTTTTAATTTGTTTTTGTGTACGGTGTGGGGCATGGATCCTGTTTCATTTTTCTGCATGTGGAAATCCAATTTTCCCAGCACATTTATTGAAGAGACTTTTCTTTCTTCATCAAATGGATTTAGCACCCTTGTCAAAAATCAGTTGACCGTAGATGTATGGGTTTATATTTGGACTTTCAATTCTATCCACTGGTCTATGTATCTATTGTTATACCTGTACCAGGCTGTTTTGATTACTGTGGTTGTTCAGCATGTTTTAAAATCAGAAAGTGAGTCCTCCTACTTTGTTCTTCTCTTTTGACATTGCTTTAGCTATTTGAGGCCTCTTGTCATTCCATATAAAGTTGATGATTGGTTTTTCTATTTCCATAAAGAAGGATGTTGGGATTTTGATCGGGATTATGTTGAATCTATAGATTGCTTTGGGTAGTATTGACATCTTACAATATTAAGTCTTCCAATCCATGAACATGGAATATCTTTCCATTTATTTGGGTGTTCTTTAATCTATTTCAGCAGTGTTATATAGTTTTCATTGTATAAGTCCTTCACACCCCCAGTTAGATTTATTCCTAGGTATTTATTCTCTTAGATGCTATTGTGAATGACATTGTTTCTCTAATTTCCTTTTCAGATTTGTCACTGCTGGTATATAGAAACCCAACTGATTTTTGTTTGTTGATCTTGAACCCTACAACTGTGCTAAATTCCTCTAGAAGTTTTCTTGTGGATTTTTTTTTGGATTTTCTATATATAGGATCATATCATCCATAAATAGAGATAATTTTGCTTCTTCTTTTCCAATCTGGGTAACCTTTATTTCTTTCTCTTGTCTGATTGCTTTGGCTGGGATTTTTAATACAATATCGAATAGGTGTGGTGAGCGTGGACACGCTTGTCTTGTTCCTTTACAAGAGGAAAGTTCTCTGTCTTTCCCCATTAAGCATGATGTTGGCTGCTGGCTTTTCATATATGCCCTGAATCATACTGAGGAATTCCCCTTTTATTACTCTAATCTTGTTTAGGGTTTTCATCAAGAAATGGTGCTGGATTTTATAAAATGCTTTTTCTGCATTGATAGAGATGATCATACAGTTCTTTTTCTGTGATCTATTGATGTGGTGTATTACATTGATTAATTTTCTAATGTTGAACCATTCCTACTTTCCTGGAATAAATCCCACTTGGTCAAAGTCTAAAGCTCTTAAACACATGTAATAGTACTTCAATCCTTATTTTTATGAATTATTTGGGAAATTAGGGTTACAAGTTGTCTTAGGCTGGATTCTCTGGAGAAGCAAAACCAGTAAAGTGTATAAATATATATATGTATATATATACAGAGAGATTTATATCAAAGAAACAGCTCATGTAATTGTAGAGGCTGGAGCATCCCAAGTCCATGGATCAGGATAGAGGCTTCTCCCAATTTACGTAGCTGCAGGGGCTGGCAAAACCCCAGATCAGCAGGTCGGAAAGCAGGGCTCTTGCTCACAGGCTGTGCATATTGACAAATCCCAACATTGGCAGGCAAGACCATAAGGCTTCTCCTGATTCACGTAGCTGCAGAGTCTGGTGAACCCAAGATCAGCAGGTCAGAGAGCAGGGCTCCACTCACAGGCTGTGAAGATTGACGAATCCCAAGATCGGCAGATAAGCTGACAGCTCAAGTCCCAAGAACTGGAGGTCAGATGAACAGGAGGCAGCTGCAGGATCCAGAGTGAGCAAAAAGCCAGAATGTCTGCTTATATTTGGATGCAGGCCATACCCTCAAGGAAACTTCCTTTCAACAGATTGGCTACTCACAGCATATTCAATCATGGGAGTGATCACATATAAACACTGAGAATCATGGCCCAGCCAAGCTGACACACAATCTTAACCACCACAGTCCACCCCTTGTCAACTTGGCACATGTACACATCTCCTTAAACCATACATAATCTCTGAATAAAGACAATTATAAAGTCATACTTGTGCCAAACATGATACAACTAACATGTGTGCAATCAAAAATGCACTAGCCCCATTTACATCTTATATTTTATAAGTGAAGGAAACAAAAATATTTGATGCACACATACAAAGCAGAAATACTCATAACAATTACAGTCTCCGTTTCTACAACATGGCTGTAACTGGTATTTAGAACTACCTTCTTCCACCACCCATTCCGTATTCCCTTTGCCCTCAGCAATCACCTCAGCTGGTTATAGTTCTTTGCCTGGTGGGGTGACCCAAACCTTCATTCCTGAAGGGTCTGGGTCATTAGTAGTCATGTCGGAATTGGGTTGCTGTAGTTTTCCATTGATTTTAATCACAGGGCATGGTATCACTAAGAGACGCCCTAAGGGATCTCCTGCATTCCAGACATATTCTTCTTAATCTCCATTATGTAATATCAATCCTATTTCCTCTTGGTAATCAGGAAAAATCACAACAGGCAGTATGGTAACTCCCTTCTTTGCCTGTTGATCCAGAGGCATAAGGATTCCAAAGTGGCGAGATGGCATTCTTAGCTTTCAGTTCAATGGATTCAGTGATGTGTCTCCAGGTGGGAGCATTCCTACTTTTGGAATTAAGACCTCTAGACCTGCAGAGCATAAGGTCATGGGGACAGGAAGAAAAAATCTTTTAAGTAGGGCACTAGGGGTAATAGTGTGGTCCCCCTCCTATTTCTACTCCTAGATTCCTGGACCCATGAATCCTGGATATGGGAGAAATAACACCATATATTTGATGCTGGTTTAGAGCATATATAGTCTCCTGGAGAACATTGTCCCAACCCTGCAAGGTATTGCCACCTAGCTGGTGCTGTAATTGTGTCTGTAGAAGGCCATTTCATCATTCTATCAAGCCAGCTGCTTCAGGATGATGGGGAACATGGTAAGACCAGTGAATTCCACGAGCATGGGCCCACTACCACACTTCATTTGCTGTGAAGGGAGTCCCTTGATCCAAGGCAATGCTGTGTGGTATAGCATGACAGTGGATAAGGCATTCTGTAAGTCCATGGATGGTAGTTTTGGCAGAAGCATTGCATGCAGGGAAGGCAAATCCATATCCAGAGTAAGTATCTATTCCAGTAAGGACAAAATGCTGCCCTTTCCATGATGGAAGTATTCCAGTGTAATCAACTTCCCATCAGGTTGCTGGCTGGGCACCTCGAGGGATGGTGCCATATCAAGGACTCAGTGCTGGTCTCTGCTGCTGGCAGATTGGGCACTCAGCAGTGGCTGTAGCCAAGTTAGCCATGGTGAGTGGAAGTCCATGTTGCTGGGCCCATGCATAACCTCCATCTCTGCCACCATGGATACTTTGTTCATGATCCAATTGAGCAATGACGGGAGTAGCTGGGAAAAGAGGATGACTGGTTTCCACAGAATGCATCATCCTATCCGCTTGATTGTCAAAATCATCCTCTGCTGAGGTCACCCTTTGGTAAGCATTCACATGAGACACAAATATATTCACTTCTTTGGCTCATTCAGAGAGGTCTATCCACATACCTCTTCCCCATAAATCCTTGTCTCCAATTTTCCAGTCATGTTCCTTCCAAGTCCCTGACCATCCAGCCAAACCATTGGCCACAGCCCATGAATCAGTATACAATTGCACATCTGGCCATTTCTCCTTCCAAGAAAAGTGAACAACCAGGTGCACTGCTCAAAGTTCTGCCCATTGAGAAGATTTCCTTTCACCACTGTCCTTCAGGGAGGTCCCAGAAAGGGGCTGTAGTGCTGCCAGTGTCCACTTTTGAGTGGTGCCTGCATATGGTGCAGAACCATCTGTAAACCAGCCACCAGTTTTCTCTTCTTTAGTCATCTGATCATAAGGACCTCCCCATGAGGCCATAGCTGCAGACTGGGAGATGGAAGGTAATGTGACAGAAGTGGAGACTGTGGGCATTTGGGCCACTTCCTCATGCAACTTACTTGTACCTTCAGGTCCTGCTTAGGCCTGATCTCGTATATACCACTTCCATTTAATGATGGAGTGCCACTGTGCACGTCCAACTTTATGACTCTGGGTCAAACAACACTCAGTTCATGATAGGCAATTCAGGTGGCATGGTGACTTGGTGTCCCATGGTTAAGCATTCAGTCTCTACTAGGGCCCAATAACAAGCCAAAAGTTGTTTCTCAAAAGGAGAGTAGTTATCTGCAGAGGATGGCAGAGCTTTGCTCCAAAATCCTAAGGGTCTGTGCCATGATTCAGCAATAGAGGACTGCCAAAGACTCCAAACAGCATCTTTATCTGCCACTGACACTTCAAGCAACATTGGATCAGCTGGATCATATGGCCCAAGTGGCAGAGCGGCTTGCACAGCAGCCTGAACCTTTTGCAGAGCCTTCTCTTGTTCTGGGCCCCACTCAAAACTAGCAGCTTTTTGAGTCACTTGATAAATAGGCTGGGGTAGAACACCCAAATGAGGAATATGTTGCCTCCCAAATCCAAAGAGGCCCACTAGGTGTTGTGCCTCCTTTTCAGTTGTGGGAGAAGCCAGATGCAATAACTTATCCTTAACTTTAGAAGGAATGTCTTGACATGCCCCACACCACTGGACCCCTAGAAATTTCACTGAGGTGGAAAGTGCCTCAATTTTTGTCAGATTAATTTCCCACCCTCTAGCATGCAAATGTTTTACCAATAAGTCCAGAGTCATTGACACCTCTTCCTTACTAGGTCCAATCAGAATAATGTCATCAATGTAATGGACCAGTGTTGTCTTGTGGAAGGGAAAGGCGATCCAGATCCCTGTGGACTGAATTATGACAGAGGACTGGAGAGTTGATGTAGCTCTGAGGTATGCAAGTGAAAGTGTATTGCCAGTCTTGCCAGCTGAAGGCAAACTGCTTCTGGTGGTCCTTTGGAATGGGTATAGAGAAAAAGGCATTAGCCACATCAAAAGCCTGCATACTAGGTACCAGAAGATGTATTAATTTGCTCAAGCAATGAAACTACAGGTGCTACAACAGCTGCAATTGGAGTTACCACCTGGTTAAGTTTTCAATAATCTACTGTCATTCTCCAAGATCCATCTGTTTTTTGCACAGGCCAAATAGGCGAGTTGAATGGAGATGTGGTGGGAATCACCACCGCTACATCCTTCAAGTCCTTGATGGTGACAGTAATCTCTGCAATCCCTCCAGGAATGCAGTATTGCTTTTGGTTTACTATTTTATTAGGTAGGGGCAGTTATCATGGCTTCCACTTGGCTTTTCCTGCCATAATAGCCCTTACTCTGTTTGTCAGGGATCCAATGTGGGGGTTCTGCCAGTTGCTGAGTATATCTATTCCAATTATGCATTCTGGAACTGGGGAAATCATTACAGGATGGGTTTGGAGACGTACTGGACCTACTGTGAGATGGACATGAGCCAAGACTCCATTAATAACCCGACCTTCATATGCTCCCACTCTGGCTGGTGGGCCACAATGATGTTTTGGGTTTCCTGGAATTAGTGTCAGTTCAGAGCCAGTATCCAGTAATCCCTGAAAAGTCTGATTATTTCTTTTCCCCAATGAACAGTCACTCTTGTAAAAGGCTGTAGATCCCTTTGGGGAAGGCTGAGAGAAAGATTAACCGTGAAGATTTTTGGCAGTGTATTGGAGTCCTTCCTCAAGGGGACCCAGCCTCCCCTTCATTCAAGGGGTTGTGGGTCTTTAAACTCTCTCAAATCTGGGAATTGATTGAGGGACTGTGACTCTCTATTCTGGTGACTGCTGTTCACCTGACCTAGAATTCATCTGTTTGTATAGATCAAGTAAATATTAGTAGATTTCCTATCTATTTCACCTCTAGGGACACCATGACTAAGTAGCCAACACCATAAGTCCATAGGAGTCAAACTATTCTGATTACTACTTTGACTCTGCTGTCCATTACTGTAACCACGCCCACCTTGTCTTTGTCGATTGAGTGCTGCCACTTGGCCCCTACTATCATGGGGTCCAATCAGTCCCATTGTAGTTAGGTGTGTTAATTCAGTTAGGGAAGTTTGCACTGTCAAATCTGACTTACATAAAATAGCAATCACAGCGGTCTTCAAGGATGCTAGAGCTCCCTTCACAAATTTGTTCCTCACAGTTGTGGTAAAAGGTGTTTTCTGGGCACTCCATGTGTGGGTTTGTGGGTCTAACCTGATAAATCTACTCTAGCATGCCAATTTCCCTAAGCCTTTGGATACCTTCTTCTACAGTATACCAAGGCAGGTCTGGTACTTCAATTTGATTTAGTGTCGGCCACCTCGTAATCCATGCTTCAGCAACCCAACCAAATAAACTATTAGATCCTTTCCTAACTTCTCGAGCTGAAACATTGAATGAATAATCTGTGCTTAGTGGACCCATATCAATAAACTCAGACTGATCTATCTTTATGTTCCTTGTACCGTTTTACACACCCTTAATAGCCATTCCCACACATATTCCCCAGGCTTCTGTTTGTACATATTAGAAAAGTCAAGCAGTTCTTTTGGAGTCTAGTGTACCTCTTCCTGGGTCACACTTTGTACTTCACTTTTGGGGCTCACTGGGACTTAAGTCTAGTTATAGGTCTAGAAGCCAGAATCAGTAGTGTGGAATTGTTTTGAGAACATTCAGCATTGTCTGGTAAAGCATCTGCCTCAGGCAATGCCCCAGGCAATGACTCAGGCAAGGGCTCTTTAGAGGCAGTGGGCTAGCGCTAATCTCATTAGATGGGAGTGGAGGAGCCGATGGTTTTTCTGGGCAGGGTGATTTAGCAGACAAACATGAAGTAATCTCTTAAGATGGGAGTGATTTTGCTGGCAGGAGTGATTCAATGGAATTTAGGGGCTTAGTGTCCCCAGCTTCCTGATTATCTGCCCATATGTCCCTATCCCAAGTTTCAGAATCCCATTTCTTCCCAATCAATGCCCTCACTTTAACTTCAGACACTCGAGGTTGGCAATTGAGCTGGCATTGTAATTCAGCAACTCTGACAATAAGACTCTGGGTTTGGTTTTCAGCAATTTCAGCTCCATTACTACAAGAAATAAGGCTTTCTTTCAAAGCACAAGTGGAAGACTTGAGATCATTTATGTGGCACCTGAGCTTTGACTCGGAAGTGCTGGGTGCATCTCTTTCTCTCACCAGTTTGCCTAGTGAAAGTAGGACCAACCAACCAGCTTCCTTATACTTTTCACTCTGACAAAACTGTAGAAAGATATTACCACTGTGTTCACCCCAAGCCTCGCCTTTCACCAATATGTGATCTACTGGTGGTGATATTTTGTGTATTTGTATTACCACCTCATGCCATAGATTAGCAGAGCCCTTTTTACTGCTGGAAGCAGAGTCATCAACATCTTTAAGACTAACCAGACTTGAAAACCAATTTAGAAAACTCATCCTTAGAATTTTGTTTATCTACCACTCTCAGTACCAAATGTCTTAGGCTGGGTTCTCTAGAGAAGCAAAACAAATAAAGCATATAAATATATATACAGAGAGATTTGTATCAAAGAAACAGCTCATGTGATTGTAGAGGCTGGAACGTCCCACGTCCGTGGATCAGGATAGAGGCTTCTCCAAATTTACGTAGCTGCAGGGGCTGGCAAAACCCCAGATCAGCAGGTCGAAAAGCAGGGCTCTTGCTCACAGGCTGTGAATATCGACAAATCCCAACATTGGCAGGCAAGACCATAAGGCTTCTCCTGATTCACGTAGCTGCAGAGTCTGGCGAACCCAAGATCAGCAGGTCAGAGAGCAGGGCTCCACTCACAGGCTGTGAAGATTGACGAATCCCAAGATCGGCAGATAAGCTGACAGCTCAAGTCCCAAGAACTGGAGGTCAGATGAACAGGAGGCAGCTGCAGGATCCAGAGTGAGCAAAAAGCCAGAATGTCTGCTTATATTTGGATGCAGGCCACACCCCCAAGAATATTCCTTTCAACTGATTAGCTACTCACAGCATATTCAATCATGGGAGTGATCACATATAAACACTGAGAATCATGGCCCAGCCAAGTTGGCACACAATCTTAACCATCATACAAGTCTTCATATATTTTGAGAGAATGACATTATTTAATTTGTTTAGTCTAATTAGTGCCATTTACAATTTTTCTGATATTCCACTGAGGAAGTTGGTCAGTAGTACATTTTTGTTTTACAGACTATTCATATTTCTTTAAATTGAATTATTGGTCTGCTGAGTGAAATAAGTTGATCACAAAAGGACAAGTATTGTATGAGACCACTATTATAAAAGTTCATGAAAAGGCTTATACACAGAAAGAAACAATCTATGATGGTTACAAGGCAAGGAAAGACTGGGGAGGGAATAACACTAACTAGACAATAGATAAGTGGTAACTTTGGTGAAGTTAGTACACAACACTGGAGAAGTCAGCACAACTTGACCAAGGCAAATTCATAGACGCTTCATAGACATCCTAACTCTCTGAGGGATCGAGTTACTGGGCTGAGGGCTGGGGACCATCGTCTCGGGGGTCATCTAGCTCAGTTGGCATAACATAATTTCTAAAGAAAATGTTCTACATTTTGGTGAGTGAGTAGCATCTGGTGTCTTAAAAGCTTGTGAGCAGCCGTCTAAGATATGTCAACTGGTCCCATCCTATCCGGAGCAAAGGAGAATGAAGAAAACCATAGACACAAGGGAAAGATTAATCCAAAGGAATAATGGACCACAACTACCGCAGCCTCCACCAGAATGAGTCCAGCACAACTAGATGGTGCCCACCTCCCACAACTGAATGCTCTGATACCCATTGCCGTAGAGTGGATCCCGACGCATAGCAACCCTATAGGACAGAGTAGAACTGCCCCATAGGGTTTCCAAGGAGCAGCTGGTGAATTTGAACTGCCAACCTTTCGGTTAGCAGCCTAAACTCTTAACCACTATGCCACCAGGGCTCTGAATACTCTGATAGGGATTGCAATACAGGGCCCTGGACAGAACAGGAAAAAAATGTAGGACAAAATCAAACTCACAAACAAAAAGACCAGACTTACTAGTCCGATAGAGGTTGGAGAAACTCCAAGAGTATGGCCTCTGGATACCCTTTTAACTCAGTACTGAAGTCACTCCTCATGTTTACCCTTCAGCCAAAGATTGTTGCTGTTGTTAGGTGCCATTGAGTCAGCTCCAACTCATAGCGACCCTATGCACAACAGAGTGAAACAATGCCTGGTCCTGCACCATCCTCACAATTGTTGCTCTGCTTCAGCCCGTTGTTGGAGCCACCGTGTCAATCCATCTCTTTGAGGATCTTCCTCTTTTTTGCCGACCCTCTACTTTACCAAGCATGATGTCCTCCAGGGACTGATACCTCCTCATAACGTGTCCAAAGTATGTGAGACATAGTTTCTCCATCCTTGCTTCTAAGGGGCATTCTGGTTGTACTTCTTCCAAAACAGATTTGTTCATTCTTTTGGAAGTCCATGGTATATTCAATATTCTTTGCCAACACCACAGTTCAAAGGTGTCAATTCATCTTTGGTCTTCCTTATTCATTGTCCAGCTTTTGCAAACATATGAGGTGATTGAAAACATCATGACTTGGGTCAGGTGCACATTTGTCCTCAAGGTGACATTTTTGCTTTTTAACACTTTAAAGAGATCTCTTCTAGCTGATTTGCCCAATGCAATGCATCTTTTGATTTCTTTTTTATTACTGTGCTTTAAGTGAAAGTTTACAATTCAAGTTAGTCTCTCATACAAAAATTTATACATACATTCTTTTGTGACCCTGCTTGCTCACCCTCTACTGTGACAGCACACTCTTCCTTTCCATCCTGGATTTCCCATGTCCATTCAACCAGCTCCTGACCCTCCCTGCCTTCTCATCTCACCTCTGGACAGGAGCTGTTCATTTAGTCTGATGTATCTACTTCAGCTAAGAAGCACGCTCTTAACGAATATCATTTTATTTCTCATAGTCCAGTCTAATCTTTGAATAGTTGGCCTCGGGAATGGTTTTAATTTGGGGCTAACAGAGAGCCCAGGGTCCTGCCAGTCTCAATCAAACCATTAAGTCTGGTCTTTTTACTAGAATTTGGGTTCTGTACCCCACTTTTCTCCTGCTCCGTCAGGGATTCTCTTGTGTTCCCTGTCAGGGCGGTCATGGTGGTAGCCAGGCACCATCTAGTTTTTCTGGTCTCAGGCTGAAGAAGTCTCTGATTTCTGTGGCCTTTCTGTCTCTTGGGCTAATACTTTCAAATGCATCCATGGTGTTCTTCATTCTCCTTTGCTCCAGGTGGGTTGGGACCAATTGATGAATCTTAGGTGGCCACTCGCTACTCTGTCCCTCGAAGTGTTTGGTAGTATTCAGGAAACTTCTTAGCTTTGGTTTAGTCCAGTTGTGCTGACTTCCCCTGTAGTGTGTGCTGTCCTTCCCTTCCCCTAAGATAATTCTTGTCTACTATCTAGTTAGTGAATGCCCCTCTCCCTCCCTCCCTCCCCTCGTAACCATTAAAGAATGTTGTCTTCTGTGTTTAAACCTTTTCTTGGGTTCTTATAATAGAGGTCTTATAAAATATTTGTCCTTTTGCGACTAAGTTCACTCAGCATAATGCCCTCCAGATTCCTCCATGTTATAAACAACAGCTTCATCGTTGTTCTTTTGGTGTGGTGAAGTCTTCTTCTTCTTTTTTTTTTAAATTGTTCTTCAGGTGAAGGCTTACAGAACAAATAGTTTCTCATGAAACAGTAGTACACATATTGTTTTATGTTATTGGTTAACAACCCCACAACATGTCAACCCTCTCCCTTCTCGACCTTTTTTTCTTTTGGTGAAAATATACATAGCCAAAGATACACCATTTCAAAAATTTTTACATGCACAGTTCAGTGACATCGAGTACACTCTTCCAATTGTGCTGCTATTCTCACTTTAGATGAAGGCTTACAGAACAAAATAGTTTTTCATTTAATAGTTAGTACACATGTTGCCCTATGACAATGGTTAACAACCTCACAACACATCAACACTATCCTTACTCAACCTTGGGTTCCCTATCACCAGCTTTCCTGTCGCCTTCTGCCTTCTGGACCTTGTCCCTGGACTGCTGTACCTCATTAGTCCCATTTGGTTTTATGGGGATGTCCACTTCCCGGCTGAACGGTGAACCTCAGAAATGACTTCGTCACTGAGCTAAAAGAGTGTCTGGGGGCAATACTCTTGGGGTTTCTCCAGTCTCCTTTAGGCCAGTAAATCTGGTTTTTTTTTTAGTTAGAATTATGTTCTACATCCTTCTCCAGCTCTGTCCAGAACCCTCTGTTGTGATCCTGGTCAGAGCAGTCAGTGGTGGTAGCTGGGCACCATCTAGCTGTACTGGAATCAGTCTGGTGGAGGCCCTGGTAGCTGTGGTCCATTAGTTGGTGAAATCTTTTGATGAGCATAAGTGTTTGATTTTTAGGAGCTTCCAGTTATCTAATTTCTCTTCTGGTGTTTGTGCATTGTTGCTTATGGTTTCTATTCTGTTTATGCCATGTATTAGGGCTCCTAGCAGTGTCCCTATTTTTTCTTCCATGATCTTTATCATTTTCGATTTTATATTTAGGTCGTTGATCCATTTTGACTTAGTTTTTGTGCATAGTGTGAGGTATGGATCTTGTTTCAGTTTTTTGCAGATGGATATTCAGTTATGCCAGCACCATTTGTTAAAGAGACTGTCTTTTCCTCAATTAATGGACTTTGGGCCTTTGTCAAATATCAGCTGCTCATAGGTGGATGAATTTATGTCTAGATTCTCAATTCTGTTCCATTGGTCTATGTATCTGTTGTTGTACCAGTACCAGGCTGTTTTTACTACTGTAGCAGTATAGTAGGTTCTAAAATCAGGTAGTGTGAGGCCTCACACTTTGTTCTTATTCTTGAGTAATGCTGTATTTATTTGGGGCCTCTTCCATTTCCATGTAAAGTTGGTGATTTGTTTCTCCATCTCATTAAAAAATGCCGGTGGAATTTGGATCGGGATTGCATTGTATTTGAAGATCACTTTGGGTAGAATTGACATTTTCACTATGTTGAGTCTACCTGTCCATGAACAAGGTATGTTTTTGCACTTATGCAGGTCTTTTTGGTTTCTGGCAGTAGTGTCTTGTAGTTTTCATTGTATAGGTCTTTTATGTCTCTGGTTAGATTTATTCCTAAGTATTTTATCTCCTTGGGGGCTATTGTAAATGGTATTGATTTGGTGATTTCCTCTTCGAAGTTCTCTTTGTTGGTGTAGAGGAATCCAACTAATCTTTGTACGTTTTCTTTGTATCCTGATACTTTGCCGAAATCTTCTATGAGTTCTAGTATTTTTCTTGTGGATCCTTTTGGGTGTTCTATGTATAAGATAATATCTGCTAATAGGGATACTTTCACTTCTTCCTTACCAGTTTGGATGTCCTTTATTTTTTTTGTAGCCCAATTGCTCTGACTAGGACTTCCAGCAGAATGTTGAATAAGAGTGGTGATAAAGGGCATCATTGTCTGGTTCCTGTTCTCAAGGGGGAGTGCTTTCAGACTCTCTCCATTTAGGATGATGCTGGCTGTTGACTTTGTATAAATGTCTTTAGTTATATTGAGGAATTTCCCCTTTTTTCCTATTTTGTTGAGAGTTTTTATCATGAATGGGTATTGGACTTTGTCAAATGCCTTTTCTGCATCAATTGACAAGATCATGTGGTTCTTGTCTTTGTTTTATTTATGTGATGGATTACAATGATTGTTTTTCTAATGTTGAGCCATCTCTGCGTACCTGGTATAAACCTCACTTGGTTATGGTGAATTAGTTTTTTGATATGTTGTTGAATTCTATTGGCTAGAATTTTGTTGAGGATTTTTGTGTCTATGTTCATCAGGGATATTGGTCTATAATTTTCTTTTTTTGTGGTGTCTTTACCTGGCTTTGGTATCAGGGTTATGCTGGCTTCATTGAATGAGTTTGGGAGTATTCCATCCTTTTCTATGCTCTAAAATACCTTTAGTAGTAGTGGTGTTAACTCTTCTCTGAAAGTTTGGTAGAATTCTCCAGTGAAGCCATCCTGGCCAGGGCTTTTTTTTTGTTGGGAGTTTTAAAATTACCTTTTCAATCTCTTCGTTTGTTACAGGTTTATTTAATTGTTCTAACTCTGATTGTGTTAGTTTAGGTAGGTAAGGAATTTCTAGAAATTTGTCCATTTCCTCTAGATTTTCAAATTTGTTAGAGTACAATTTTTCATAGTATTCGTTATGATTCTTTTAATTTCAGTGGGGTCTGTTGTGATATCACCCATCTCATTTCTTATACGTGTTACTTGCTTCCTCTCCTGTTTTCCTTTTGTCAGTTTGGCCAACGGTTTATAGATTTTGTTGATCTTTTCAAAGAACCAACTTTTGGTCTTGTTAACTCTTCCAATTGTTTTTCTATTCTCTATTTCATTTAATTCTGCTCTGTTTCTTATTTACTTTCTTCTGGTGCCCGAGAGCTTCTTTTGCTACTCTCTTTCTACTTGTTCCAGTTGTAGGGTTAATGTTTTGATTTTGGTCCTTTCTTCTTTTTGCATATGTGCATTTATTGCTATAAAATGACCTCTGAGTACTCTTTTTGCTGTGTCCCAAAGGTTCTGCTAGGATTTTTTTTCATTCTCGTTTGATTCCATGAATTTCTTTATTCCATGCTTAATTTGTTCTATAGCTCAGTAGTTTTTGAGCAAGGTGTTGTTCAGTTTCCATGTGTTTGATTTTTTTTTCCTTGCTTTTTGTGTTGTTGATTTGTACTTTTATGGCTTTATGGTCAGAAAAGATGCTTTGTAATATTTCGATGCTTTGGATTCTGTTAAGGCTTTCTTTATGGCCTAATATGTAGTCTGTTCTGGAGAATGTTCCACGTGTGTTGGAAAATAAAGTATACTTGGCTGCTGTTGGGTGGAGTGTTCAATATATATCTATGGGATAAAGTTGGTTGATTGTGGCATTTAGAGCTTCCATGTCTTTATTGAGCTTCTTTCTGGATGTTCTGTCCTTCACTGAATGTGGTGTGTTGAAGTTTTCTACTATTATTGTGGAGTTGTCTCTCTCTCTCTTTTCAATGCTATTTAGAGTTTGTTTTATATATTTTGGAGCTCTGTCATTGGGTGTGTAAATATTTATTATAGTTATGTCCTTCTGATGTACAGATCCATTAATCATTGTATAGTGTCCCCCCTTATCCTTGGATTTTAGTTTAAAGTCTATTTTGTCAGCGATTAATATTGCCACTCCTGCTCTTTTTGGAGTGTTGTTTGCTTAATGTATTTTTTCCATCCTTTGAGTTTTAGTTTGTTTGTGTCTTTAAGTCTAAGGTGTGTCTCTTGTAGGCAGCATATAGACAGATAGTGGTTTTTAAATCTATTCTGCCACTCTTTGTCTCTTTATTGGTGCATTTAGTCCATTTACATTCAGCGTAATTATTGATAGGTATGAGTTTAATGCTGTCATTTTGATGTATTTTTTTGTGTGCTGTTCACAGTTTCTTTTTTCCATTTAATTTTCTGTGCTGAGTCATTATTCTTTATGTATTTTCTTTTCATCTTTTTCATTGTTTTTGATTTTGTATTTGCCGAGCTTTTATATTTTTCTTGTTTTTTATTTTGACATGTAGGATTCTTAGTTTCCTTTGTGATTACCTTAATATTTACATCTATTTTTCTATGTTTAAACTGGTCTTTTATTTCTTTATATTGCCTTGACTTCCTCCCCATATGAAAGATCTATGACTACAGTATTTAGTCCCTCTTTTCTGTTTTAATGTTGTCATCTTTTACATATTGACGTCTCTGTTTCCCTATTTTCAGTGTTTTAGCTTTTATTTATTTTTATGACTTCCCTATCTGAGTTGATATCTGTTTTCTAGTCTTGGGTTGTTATCTGATGTTCTTGATTTTCTAACTGGAGGACTCTCTTTAGTATTTCTTGTAATTTTGGTTTGGTTTTTTGCAAATTCTCCAAATTTCTGTTTATCTGGAAATGCCCAAATGCCCTAATTCTGCTATCAAATTTGAGAGACAGTTTTGCTGGATATATAATTATTGGCTGGCAATTTTTTTCCTTCAAAGCTTTCTATATGTCATCCCATTGCCTTCTTGCCTGCTTGGTTTCTGCTGAGTAGTTCGAGCTTAGTCTTATTGACTCTCCTTTGTAGATGAATTTTCGTTTATCCCTAGCTACTCTTAAAATTCTCTCTTTATCTTTGGTGTTGGCTAGTCTGATTATTATATGTCTTGGTGACTTTCTTTTGGGATCTACCTTATGTGGGGTTCGATGAGCATCTTGGATAGATATCTTCTCATCTTTCATAATATTAGGGAAGTTTTCTGTCAACAAATCTTCAACAATTCTCTCTGTATTTTCTGTTATCCTCCCCTGTTCTGGTACTCCAATCACTCATAGGTTATTTCTCTTGATAGAGTCCCATATAATTCTTAGGGTTTCATCCTTTTTTTGAAGTCTTTTATCTGATTTTTCTTCAGATAAGTTGGTGTCAAGTGCTTTATCTTCAGTCTCACTAATTCTGACTTCCATTGCCTCAATTTGGCTCCTATGACTTCCTATTGAGTTGTCTTATTCTGAAATTTTATAGTTAATCTTCTGGATTTCTGATTGCTGTCTCTCTATGGATTCTTGCAGCCTGTTAAATTTGTCATTATGCCCTTGAATAACCTTCTTAAGTTCCTCTACTTCTTCGTCTGTGTGCTCTTCGGCTTTCTTTGCATTTTTATGGATTTCCTACCTAATATCTCAAAGAGTTGTGTATATTAATCTTTTGTATTCTGCCACCGGTAATTCCAAGAAATTGTCTTCCTCTGGAAAATTTATTGAATCTTTATTTTGGGAGCTTGCTGAAGCCTTCATGGTCTGCCTCTTCATGTGATTTGTTATTGACCGTTGTCTCCAAGCCATCAATAAGTTATTATGATTTATTTATTTTATATTTGCTTACTGTATCCTAGCTTCTTGTTTTGTTTTGTTTTGCCCAAATAGGCTGCTTGCGTTAGCTAGTTTGATTATTGTCACCTTTGAAGCTCTAACGTCCTGTCACCAGGTGGTTAGATCTATTACTAAGTATGTAAGCCCATGAGTCTGTTAACTTTCTTGTATGGATTCAGTTCAGGTGTCCAGGTAGTCAGTCACCAAGTGTGTGGTGCAGGCTCTCACTTACAGTCCTAGACAGGCACGGGTGATTGGTGTAGTCACAGGTATCTGGCTGCAGTAGGGGGTCACACGCTGAGCAAGGCAGGGAGCTGATGGCTACCCCTGAGTGTCTGGAAGGAAAGCATGTCCCTGTTCCCTAGAGCAAGTAGGTATGCGGGTTTTACAGCTGGACTATGAACACCCAATGCTGTTTGCTGTAAAGACTAGGGGGCACCATTTATTCTTGGACCTCTGTCACAGGTGACTAGGTGGTATGGGTGGAGCCACCAGTCCTCAGGCCCCTGATGTGGGCTGTTGAGTAACCTACTTAATGGCAGAGCAGTGTCAAATGTCACAAATCTGCCATTTCACAGCTGAAACAGTTGAAGTTAGTCTTCAGGTATATACCTTGTTGTACTGTGGTAATGAGAACCTACAGTGTTGAAATGGGCCCACACAGGTCTATGCAGGGGTGAAAGGCATTCAAAGTCTGTGGACCCCTTATGCCTGTGCCTATGCAAAGGAGCTGTGCTAACCCTGAGTTCCTGGCTTAGTGGGGCTGGCAGCTTATTTTTTCCCTGTTTGTTAATTTGTTCCCTCTCCAAGGCCAGGAGAATGGCTGAGGTCGCATGACAAGTCCTACTTCTTGCCCAGGGGACTCGGCAATTGCTGAAGCCGGCGGAGGAGCCAGCGCAGAGCAGGGAGGGGACAGGTAAATGGGAGAGAGGATTTTCCCAAATAGGGTTTTTTTTTTTTTCAATCCCCCCTGTAGGCCAGGCACAAGTACTTATCTTTTGCCACTTGAGTGCTGCTTTTCACTGGTTCTGGATGGCTGAGTAGACTCTCAACTGCTGGACCTCTCCTGATGTGGAGAATGCCTCCTCAGTGCCACTATTCACCTCACCGCACTCAGGAGCTGACCCAGCCTGTAGGGCTCAGGCTCCCACTGTGTCAGGTCTGGCAACTCCTCACTGCTTCCGAACTGTCTCTCTCTGCGCCCCCCCCCCCCCCGCCACTCATTGTGATTCCTCAGCTTTGCCTTTGATGTCCAGGGCTCCTAGATTGTCATATACAACCAATTCACTTGTTTTTTCTGGTCTTTGTTGTCAGAGGGACTATAGGAACCATCTGACTACTCCACCATCTTGGCCTCATTTCCACCTGTCTTTTGATTTCTTGACTGCTGCTTCCATGGTTGTTGATTGCGGATCCAAATAAAATGAAATCCTTGACAACCTCAATATTTTCTCTATTTATCAGGATATTGCTTATTGGTTCATCTGTGAGGATTTTTGTTTTCTTTGAAGCATAATCCATATTGAAGGCTGTGGTCTTGGATCTTCATCAGTAAGTGCTTCAAGTCCTCTTCACTATCAGCAAGCAAGGTTGTGTCATCTGCGTAATGCAAGTTGTTAATGAATCTTCCTCCAATCCTGATGCCCTGTTCTTCTTCATATAATCCAGCTTCTCAGATTATTTGCTTAGCATACAGGTTGAGTAAGTATGGTGAAAGGATACAACCCTGATGCACACCTTTCCTGACTTTAAACCATGCAAAATTCCCTCATTCCGTTTGAACAACTGCCTCTTGATAGATGTACAGATTACTCATGAGCACAATCAAGTGTTCTGGAATTCCTACTTTCTGCAATGTTATCCGTAATTTTTTATGATCCACAAAGTAAAAAGTCTTAGCATAGTCAATAAAACACAGGTAAAGATCTTCCTGGTATTCTCCGCTTTCAGCCAGGATCCATCTGACATCAGCAATGATTTCCATGGTTCCACGCCCTCTTCTAAATCTGGCTTGAATTTCCAGCAGTTCCCAGTCGATATACTGCTGCAGCCACTTTTGAATGATCTTCAGCAAAATTTTCCTTGCATGTGATATTAATGAAATTTTTCAATAATTTCTGTATTCGGTTGGATCACCTTTCTTGGGAATAGGCATACATATAGATCTCTTCCAGTCAGTTGGCCAGGTAGCTGTCTTCCAAATTTCTTGGCATAGACAAGTGAGCACTTCCAGCGCTGCATCCATTTGTTGAAACATCTCAATTGGTATTCCATCAATTCCCGGAGCCTTGTTTTTCACCAATGCCTTCAGTGCAGCTTGGACTTCTTCCTTCAGTACCATCGGTTCCTGATCATATGTTAACTCCTGAAACGGCTGAACGTCGACAATTCTTTTTGGTATAGTGACTCTGTGTATTCCTTCCATCTTCTATCTTCCAAAGATTAGACAGGCCTATAAAACATACAGGGAGCCCTGGTGGCACAGTTGCTAAGAACTACGGCTGCTAACCAAAAGGTCGGCAGTTCGAATCCACCAGCTGCTCCTTGGAAACCCTATGGGACAGTTCTACTCTGTCCTGTAGGGTCGCTATGAGTTGGAATCGACTTGACAGTAATGGGTTAACGGGTATAAAACAAACAATAACACAAGTAGATCAACCATGTATGCGACACTAAATGGGCACACCAGCCCAAAAGCAAAGACGAGAAGGCAGGAAGGATCAGGAAAGCTGGATGAATGGAAATGGGGATACTGAGGTCAAGAAGGGGAGAGTGTTGAGACATCGTGGGGTTAGCTACCAATGTTACAAAACAATATGTGTATTAATTGTTCAGTGAGAAATTATTTTATTCTGTAAACTTTCACCTCAAGCACAACAAGAAAAAGAAAGAAAGAAAAAAAGAATTATTGGCCTACTTCTTGTGTGTTGTAGATTGACATCACTACCTAGTGTTGTATTTGTGGTAGGCTTTATGATCTCCCGATTTAATATGTTAGGATATGATGCTGTTGCCGTTTATTCATCCATCCATCCATCCATCCCTCTCTCCATCCATCCATCCCTCCATCCATGTGTGCATGCATGCATGCGTCTGTTTGCCCGTCCGCCCGTCCACCCCTCCATCCGTCCATCTGACCATCCATCCATCCTCCATTTATTCTACATTTGTTGAATGCCTACTGTGTGCTAGGCACTGATTGTTACATAAATTATTATTGTTTTTGTCAGCTTTGTTCTCACTAATCAATAAAACAAAAGTCCCAAATATCAGTAATTTTCTTCTCACATCCCGGACTGATGTGAATCTCCTCTAAGCTGTGACTTTTTCCATCTCTTAAGAACCGCTTGGTGTCTTCCACTGGATCTTCTACATTTAGCCAGCCAAGGCATGAAGAATGAGAGCATAGAGGATTGTGCACCCAATACTTATCATTTGACCCCAGAAGTGACAAACATCACTTTGGTTGACATTCCATCATTAAAAACTTGTCACATAGTCCCTGGCTGGGCAACCTCTTTCCACTAATAACTGCACTAAGGAAGAGAAGCATGAATCTCTGTTGATAAATCCATAAAGAATGGTGGAAATGTTTGGTAAACTGTGAAGTGCTTTTCAATTGTTTGATATTGTTATTTCACAAATATGAATGATTGACAGTGGAAACCAGAATAAATCCATGGTGAATGACTTGGCACATAGCAAGACAGTATCTTTTGTACATATATTACCTAAATTTTCTCCAGTCTCTTTAAATTTTTGGAATTATCTGGGCATGGTGTCCATGGCCAAGTTCCCACTGAAGGCCACTCTTGCAGAGACAGAGGAAGGGGAGGTGACAACTCCATTATGTTCCCCTTACTCTAATTTGAAAGGAACTCAACAGATGTAAGAACAGGGACTGTGATGTGTAATTTAAATGTCCATGTTTTAGAAACGCCAGTGAGTTTAATACAAAAGAACCCCCTCATTAGCTTTGTGAACTTGGATCAATTTTGTTTCTTTGGGACTCAGGGTTCATGTAGTTTAACCCTTATTCTTAAGAGGGAAAAAATGGTTCCTCCCAAGTTTAACATTCTCCAATTATACTAAATATATAAGATGGGCACGTTTATCACACAGAAGTTGTTTTCTACTCTAAGTAAAAAATAACATCTGGGCTCAGATGTTAACCATTGGGTGCTCAATCCTCTACTCTCTTGCCCTTCACCCCTGGCTAAATGCAGAGGGTCCAGTGGAAGTAAAATAGGTGAATCAGGAATATAGATTTTGTGGTTGCTTGGGAAGCTTTTAGGCGCTATACCTTCTTTTGGGTCAACTTTATGCCCTGCTCTGGAATTTCCATGGAAGGTGATGAGAAAAACATATTTTTTCTTCTCTCTTTAGATCAGTGACATGTCCATTTCAGTCATCATTTCAGTTAACTAGTCTAATCAGGGATAGTACAGGACACTAAGCTCCTGGGACCTTTGGGCTCTAGAGAAGTGAGATGCGTTGATGGAATGGATGATGAGACTGAACATAGAGAAAAAAATGAATTAATTAGACTACATGGCCTTGGGGAAAACAATTGACTTATTGATGTTCTTATTATGCACTCTCTAAAAAAGGAAGAAATAGCTTTGTCAAAATACCATGGACAAGACCACATAACAATCTTGACCTTCTCCTCAGCTGTACATCTTAGAGCTCACAAAAATGGACTAATTTAACAATTAATATTCACTTAAAAGAATGTACTAATTGCATAAAAAACATTTTAAATAAAAAATTAAAGTGGCTATACTAGAATTTGTTGTCAGGTATGTTCACTGATCACCTATTATCACTCTAATTGAAATCTTAATAGAAAAATTTGGTTCTGTTGGTTCAAAGATGTAACCATAACTTGCAATCATTGTTACATGCATTAATATTTTCATGCACATTATAAGAACAAATTACAAACACTGTATGTCTTGAGAACTATTAGAGATCCTGTGAGATTGTCAGCACACTGGTAACAGACACTAGCATGCTGATTGGATATGCTATTTGTCTCCCAAATATTAAAAACCAAAACTATACACACAAATGCAGTTTTAATTATATACAATAATCTGTTCTATGTTTTCCCCAAGCCCTAAGGGCTATGCTATGCTCCTAGCCAATGTGAGCTAGCCTGTATTTTTCTCTATTTTATGTTCTGGGACCATGAATAGTGCATTGCTCTTAACTTATGAATCCCTACTACTCTATACAGAGGATGTGGTTTTCTAGTTGATGTTGTTAAGAGCTATTTGCTACACAGTGACCTTTATTTCTGCAATTTATTCTGTGTTGTAGCAAATGTTTTTGACCCATAAAGACTGGCAAAACCGTGCAAATGATAAAACTAAATTTTCCCGACAGGAACAAAGGATGCTATCGTGCACTTTTGGTACAGTGTAATGACCCACAAAAATTTAGGGACTAATGGAAATCCTTTGACCTTACGGAGGTCATAATAAATACTACTGCAGCCTAAAGGAACTGTACTACAATTTTGACAGGAACCTGGAGGAATCTATAGAGAGAGGGTATGATGCTAATGCGATTCTAGGAAACTTGGGTGTGTCTTTGCCAATGGTTCCCCCTAGGGATGCAGTTTCATGGGAAATATGTCATGTGATGGGGCTGGGTTGTGGTAGAATGTGAAATAAGTGCTGAGGCTATGGGGGACAAGCTTGGCACAGCCTAGTGTCCTTTCTAGCCTCTCCTACTCAAATCTTTATGAAGAAGGAAATGTGTCCCTTTAAGAGTCCCATAATGAATGTGTTTTACAGACTAGAAATGAGTGACAACAGTCCCCCCCTCCAATAAGAAGAGCTGGGAGAGATGATTTTTACAGTATTTCCTCTCATCAAAGTAACGCAAGCTTGTCTCTCGCTTCCTGACACAGAAAATTGCATTTTGTCACCCATTTGTCAGTTCTTAGAGATTTTAAGATAATTAAAGAACATTATAGCAGGTGACAGCTGTTGCCGGCTGCCGTGTTGCTAGTTCTTCTGCTTGTTGGATGCCCATGAATCTCAGATGATGATAGCTTAGTGCTCCAGGTTTAATTAGCAGGCTGTTTTGAATCTGTCTGGGCTCTCAGGTGTGGGGTTAGCAAGCTTGCAGCTTGTCATATCTGAGATGTGCTCATCTCTGGCTGGAAGGATGGGTCATAGAAGAGCCACGTGGGCTGCCTCTTGTCAGACAAAGACTCCAAAGGGATGAGGATGCAGTTTTCTAGCTGATGGCTATTTCAGAGCATCAAATACTGATTGGTTTCCTGATGTCTTTGCAACAAAGCATGCTTTTGATTCTGAAATTTATTTTCTGATGAAATTTTCTTCCAGACCATCTCTTCTATTACACAGCATAGCAATCCTAATCCTTTTGGATTTATTTCTAAGTTAATTCACCAAAATTTTTCTGATATTTAGGAAGGAGATTGAAATGGCCCAAACTCTGGCTTGTAGTGGTATAGAATATTTCTTTTCTTTTCTTGGAGGATTTGAATACCATTCCATTACTTCAGAGAAGCTAAGAACCTTTCTGGAAGCTCTCTGCTTCCTTTCTCTTTTCTTCTCCCTAGGCAGGAGAGAATTTCTATGTGTTTTAACTCTCTGTTATTTAAAAAATGAACACATGATTTTAAGTTTGCCCCTCAAACCTCACTTGTTTTCAAGCTAATCTTAAAACATTAAAAAAAAAACAAAACCTCAATTTATGCAAAAAGTTCATTCCCAACAATATACTTTGAATCATTAAAATTGATAAAGTATAAGTGAATCAGTTTCTATTTTGGAATCATAGTGAAAGCCTTCTACTTATGGAAACTATTTATAGTTCCTCAAACCGGACATGTTCTTTCACACTTTTTCTTTTTTGCATCATTATGCCTGTTCTTTGAATCCTTTCTCTTTTTTTTGTATACCTGGCAAACTCCTGCTCACTTTTCAGGTCTTGGCACAGAAACCACCTCTTCTTTGACGTTTTCTCTGCTCCACTCAGCAGATCTAGTCTCTTTTTCCTTTGGTTCTGCTTCCCCTGTTCTTTTCATGAATGTTCATTGAGAGTTGGAACCATCTATGCAGCTTACTGTCTACATTAAAATGATTTTATATTCCATTGTCTCCAACATAACTTTATGATTCTAGGAAACTCTTCCTAGGAAAAGACAAGTTGTCATTAACTTTATTTTCCATTCCAACAACTTCCAGAAAGCCCCATCAACTTATCAGCAGAGAAGATTAAAGAATAGTTTATACTGTAAGACTCTTTGAAACCCTCACTTCAGCATCCTTGCATTGCTGTGCTCCTCGATCCTAAACTATTGTGTCATGATCCCTGTTGTTTTTGTTAGGTGCTGTCAAGTTGGTTCCGACTCATAGTGACCCTCTGTACAACACAATAAAACGCTGCCCAGTCCTGTGCCATCCTCACAATCATTGCTATGTTTGAGCCCATTGTTGTAGACACTGTGTCAGTTCATCTCATTGAGGGTCTTCCTCTTTTTCTCTGACCTTCTATTTTACCAATCATGACATCCTTCTCCAGAGACTGGCCCCTCCTGATAACATATCCAAAGTATGTAAGACAAAGTCTTGCCATCCTCTCTTCTAATGAGCAGTCTGGCTGTACTTCTTCCAAGGCAGATTTGTTCGTTCTTCTGGCAGTCCATGGTATATTCAGTAATCTTTGCCAACACCATAATTCAAAAGCATCAATTCTTCTTTGGTCTTCTTTATTCATTGTCCAGCTTTTGCATATGTATGAGGTGATTGAAAATATCATGGCTTGGGTCAGGTGCACCTTAGTCCTCAAAGTGACATCTTTGCTTTGGAACACTTTAAAGCGGTCTTTTGCAGCAGATTTGCCCAATGCAATATGTTGTTTGATTTCTTCACTGCTGCTTCCAAGGGCTTTGATTTTGGATCCAAGCAAAATGAAATCCTTGACAACTTTAATATTTTCTCTGTTTATCATGATGTTGCTTATTGGTCCAATTGTGAGGATTTTTGTTTTTCCTAGTCATGATCCCTACTCAGTCCTAATTAAGCCTCCACATTGAAAGACCTGCTTTAAACCAGTCTTCAAAATCTCAATAAATATCCTGACTTTGCCCTTCTCTCTCTGAAACATTACTAAGACTCTGTAAGAATGGTGTGGCAGAGGCATCTGACCTCCTCTAACTTCACAAGAGGGAAGGAGAATCAAGGTCAACAGCCCAAGCTGATTCCTATGAGGCAGAGGTCAGACGTACCTCCTCTCTGCAACTTTTTTACCAATTCTGACACCAGCCGTCCCTCCCACAGCACTCTACTTCTCTGCTGCATTTGATAATTCATTGCAATGGCTGCACAGAACTCACAGAACATACTTACAGTTATGGGGTTTATTAGGGAAGTAACAGGTTAAAATTTAGGATCAGGAAGGACTCGGGATACAGTTCTTTGATCAGAACAGCCTCTTCTCAGCCATGCCCTCAGGCAGGCTTCTCTCTGGCCCTCAGCCTTTGGGCTCCTTGGCTTGGCCTCCGCCTTGCTCAGTCAAGTATTACAAAGCCCTTTAGTTCTGCCAGTAAGTACCTATGTGCACCCTACTCCACCAAGAAGCTTCAGCCTGAAGGTTCACAGCTTTCTATCTCTGTGAATCAGCAAACCCAGCTCCACTGACAAGTGCCTGGAGGCACCCTACACTGCCAGCTAGCCTCCTGCCCGAAGGCACTCAGCTATCTTGCTTCATGGGCCAGGAAGCCCACTGTGCTGTCTCCTGCTAGTCTCCTGGTTCTGCTGCCACCATTTCTACGCCACTGCTTCTTGCCGTCTCTCACCATCTCTGGTGTTACAGCTCTCTTTCTCTGTCTGCTGGGTCTAGGAGGTTCTCAGAGCAAGGATCCTGGGTCCAAAGTATACACTTCACTCCTAGCTCTTCTTTCTTGGCAGTGAGGACCCAGCTTTCTGCCTCCAGGTTGGCTCATTTTAAGCCTAGTGGTATGGCAAAACTAACCAATCCCCTCTTTAGGGTTCCATACACCTTATTTGCATGATCCCACCCCCACAAGTGTGTCATGCACCTTATTTGTATTATTAGCAAGCTGTCCAATCCCCTTGGTGGGACCCAAACACCTTATCTGCATAGTCCCACCCAATCTTCTGGTGGAAGTTACAAGACTATGGCTAGAAAGGCCGTATAAAAGTGACCCATTGCACCACAGGCTCTACTGACCTAGTATCTTCCTCACATGGTAAGCAATTAACTCAGCTGTGTTTTAGCAACAGATGTTTTGGGGATAATTTGAGAAACCAGCATTCAACACCATCATAGTCCATGTTGCTTTATCCTGTACTTGATTGTGGGTCCAGTTTACTCTGAACTCTTAATGACAAAGATCATACCCTTACTCCCTTGCTTATCCTGAGGTCTTAATGTGTAATACAGATCATGAGAAATAAGTATGAATATTTGAGTAAATCATCTTAGTGAAATGAAGAGAAAGTTAATATTTGATACACAGAAAGAGCTCCCTGTTTGAATAGACTCAAACTTTCCCAGCACTTTTCCAAGTCCTCCTCATTCTGGCCTTTAATAGTCCCCATGTTCTGGCCCCTGCCCATCCGTCTAACTGTATTTCTCACACATTCTTCACTATAATAGAGGCATTATTCTCATGAGTCCATGCACTTATTCACCTCCAGGTTTTCGTGTATTCTGTTTCCTGTACCAGGAATGACTTTCTCCTTACCTGATATTAAGACTTACCCACAATTTAAGGCCAAATTAGTTCTAAATTCTCTCTGTAGTCCTCTCCAACTTCTTCACTAAATTCTATTCTCTCCTTTTAACTTTTATAGCTCATACTTCACACTAAAAAAACCCTAAAGTGTTTTACAGAATACGAACCATAAATAACAATGCACAAGCACCAGAAGAGAAACTAGATAACTGCGAGCTTCTAAAAATCAAACATTTATGCTCATCAAGAGACTTCACCAAAAGATTCAAAGGACAACCTACAGACTGGGAAGAAATTTTGGCTACAACAAATCTGATCAGCGTTTAATCTCTAAAATCTACAAGATACTGCAAAACCTCAACAACAACAACAAAAAAGACAAATAACCAAATTAAAAAATGGGTACAGGATATGAACAGGCACTTCACCAAGAAGATATTCAGGTGGCTAACAAACACATGAAGAAATGCTCATGATCATTAGCCATTAGAGAAATGCAATGGGATATCATCTCACCCCAATAAGGCTAGCATTAACCCAAAAAACACAAAATAATAAATGCTGGAGAGGTTGTGGAGAGACTGGAACACTTATACACTGTTGGTGGGAATGTAAAATGGTATAACCAGTTTGGAAATCGATTTGGCACTTCCTTAAAAAGCTAGAAATAGAAGTACCATACAATCCAGCTATCCTGCTCCTTGGAATACATCCTAGAGAAATAAGAGCCATCACACAAATAGATATATGCACAACCATGTTCATTGCAGCACTGTTCACAATAGCAAAAGGACAAAAACAATCTAGGTGCCCATCAACAGAAGAATGGATAAACAAATTATGGTATATCCACACAATGGAATACTATGCAATGATAAAGAACGACGATGAAGCTGTGAAACATTTTATAACATGGAGGAATCTGGAGGGCATTATGCTAAGTGAATTTAGTCAGTCACAGAAGAACAAATATTGTATAAGACCACTATTGTAAGAACTCCTGAAAAGGTTTAAACACAGAAGGAAACATTGTTTGATGGTTATGAGGGTGGGAAGGGAGGGTGAGGGTTATTTACTAACTAGATAGTAGATAAGAATTATCTTAGATGAAGGGAAGGACAGCACACACTACAGGGGAAGTCAGCATAACTGGACTAAACCAAAGCTAGGAAGTTTCCTGAATACAATCAAACACTTTGCCAGGCAGAGTAGCAGGAGTAGGGGTCTGGGGACCATGCTTTCAGGGGACATCTAGGTCAATTGGCGTAACAAAGCTTATTAAGAAAATGTTCTGCATCCTGCTTTGGTTAGTAGTGTCTGGGGTCTTAAAAGCTTGCAAGTGGCCATCTAAGATGCATCAATTGGTCCCAACCACCTGGAGTAAAGGAGTAAAGACACAAGAAAAGTATTAGCCCAAGAGACAGAAAGGGCCACATAAACCAGAGACTACGTAAGCCTGAGGCCAGAAGAACTAGATGGTGCCCGGCTACCAACAATGACTACCCTGACAGGGAACACAACAGAGAGTCCCTGATGGAGCAGGAGAAAGGTGGGGTGCAGAACTCAAATTCTAGTAAGAAGACCAGACTTAATTGTCTGAATGAGACTGGAGGAACCCCGAGAAGCCTGGCCCCTGGATCCTCTATCAGCCCACAACTAAAACAATTTCCGAGGCCAACTCTTCAGACAGGGATTGGACTGGACTCTGGGACATAAAGTGATATTCGTGAGGAGTGTGCCTCTTAGTTCAAGTAGATACAAGAGACTAAATGGGCAGCTTCTGTCTGGAGGTGAGATGGGAAAGCAGAAAGTGTTAGGAGCTGGTTGAATGGACATGGGGAATCAGTGGTGGAAAGGAGGAGTGTGCTGTCACAGTATGGGGAGAGCAATTAGGGTCACATAACAATGTATGTATACATTTTTGTATGGGAGACTAACTTGAAATGTAAACTTTGTTTAAATTACAACAATAAACAAAGAAAAAAAAGTGTTTTTGGCACTTTTTCTTCATAACTGATGTTTACTCAGTAATTTTTGATACCTTGAATTCATGTACAAGAACCTATATTCATCCATTCACTTATTTATTCAACTAATGTTTATAGAAACCTTGTACAATGTATTTGACCTACGTGCAATGTACAGTGATAGGTACTAGGGAAAGAAGCAATGATTAAGACAAAGTGATCCATTGTCTTGTACTTTTTTTCTGTACCCAGAAGGTCCTTCGCACAAGGACCAAGTAAAACATCAAATCTTGGTTAATTCTTTTTGGTTAGTTGGTTCTACATTCAGTCCTTCACCTTCTGCAAAGAGTTCATAGAACCATAGAGAGGCCAGCTCAATATTTTGTACACAGTTTTATCACATATTCTATCTAGCTTGCTAAAAATAAACTTACTGTAGAGCAACTTAACATTAGTTATCAGCTATTGCTATAATTGCTGACAAATCTTGATTATCTGGAGTAAGAATCAGTGAGAAAACATGAAAGTAACCTAAAATATGTAAGAAGTGATTTTGAATATTAGCTGGTAAGGAGTGTCTAGAAAACTAGAATATGGCAGGGGATACTTAGTAGGACAAACCAAAGGCTAAATTCCTTCAAAGAAAGTAGCCAAGTCTCCAAAACATTGCCCATGGAGGAAGGACAGAAGAAAGCAGTGTTTTGGCCAGCCATGGCATCCCATGGGGCTGTTTGTCAGGATCTCTAGGAGGCAGAAACACTAGTAAATGGATGGTGCAAGGGTAAGTCTTCTCTGAAGTAGTGTCTGATATTATAGGTGTACATTCTGGCCCCTGGGAGAAGAAAGCAGGAAGAGTGGTAGGGGTGCATTGATGGAAATCTATCCACATAAGGGCAAGAGCAAGGAGGACTCCAGACCCTGCAGGGGAGCTAGAATACCGATCAGGAAAAGAAAGCAGAGCCCCATCCTTTAGAGAAATTAATTTGGACAGAATGGAGGGGATGCTTAGTAGGCATGCTGCATCCAAGGCTTTCTTGGACTGGGGAAGTAAGACTAATTGTTAACCTCAGAGGCATGGTGCCAGTGGGTTAATTACCACACATACGGCCAGGCTTGGCAGAATTGGCTCTGTCTTTGGGTTGGACAGAGGCAGAGCTGCAGTCAAAGGTGTTTTAGGGCTGGAAGAAGTCTGCAGGGCTCAGCTAGCACTGACATTCAGAGCGCCAGTTTAGTCCCTTTTCATTTTTTCACGATTGACACTAGTAGAATAGCTTACATTTATTTTGTCTTTCTTATCCTCTCTTGAAAGGTGGAGAATTTGATTAGCTGTGAAATGACCCAAGACAGAAACAAAGATCAAGAAAGAAGGAAAATCTAGGGGCATAAATATACCTGGGTTGGTTAGCCAATTCCTGAATGTTCAAGACAAAAAAATCATAAGATTTATTTTGAAAATGAATGGCATACTAATGGGAGGGCATGTGGTTTCACCAGCATTCAGACTGGCTTCAAGCGAGTTCTCCCCTCCCCCACCAATTTACAAATAGTGCATTTAATTTAAGAAAAAATAGTACACAGTAAAGATCAATAGCTATCATTGAAGTAGATATTATTGGAGGAAAATAGTGCAAATTGGGGCATTCGGAAGAAAATCAGGATTACAAGTCCAGTATCATTGTATATGAAGCTATTAAAAGAATTTACAACTTGTATCTACTAAAATATTGTACCCTCTCACGAACAGGTATTGGCACCAACTCAGATACATTAACTATGTTCCAAGCAGTGTTAATTTATTTTTTCTCATCTCTCCAATTACTACAATATACTCACTTTGATTTTAAAACCCACAGTATAGCTTAATTTAACAAATAATTTAAAAGAACCATTTATTGAATCCTACTAAATTATAGATTTTTCTACAGAGTAAAAAATCAGAAACCAAACCCATTGCTGTCGAGTCGATTCCAACTCATAGAGACCCTATAGGGCAGAGTAGAAACGCCCCACGGTGTTTCCAAGCCTATAAATCTTTTAAGGAAACAGGCTGCTACATCCTTCTCCTGAGGAGTGGCTGGTAGGTTTGAACTGTCAAGCTTTCAGTTGGCAGCCAAGCACTTAAGCACTGCACCACCAGGGCTCCTCTTCCATAGAGTACTACCATATAAAATTCAATTATCTAACTTTGTTTCCTATTACTTCTAGCCTTTTCTTGATAGGCCTTTGCCAGTCCTTTATGTGGAAGAAGCAAACTCTCCCCAGTTTGCTTATTAAACAGATTTTACCTATGCCTCTACAGTTGTCATCAAGAACTCGGCTGCTAACCAAAAAGTTGGCAGTTCGAATCCACCAGCCGCTCCTTGAAAACCCTATGGGACAGTTCTACTCTATCCTATAGGGTCGCTATGAGTCAGAATTGACTCGACAGCAATGAGTTTGGTTTTTTAATTCAGTTGTCATATAAGCAGGTTTATTTAGAGGAAATGCTAATCCAGTTACTGAGAAAGTAAACTTATTACTCAGTTCTTATTCTTGATGAAGACTGATTACTCAGTTCTTAATCCGGATAAAGGAAGAGGTCCAAACGGCACTGAAAGCGTTGGTAAAAAACAAATCACCAGGAATTGATGGAATACCAATTAAGATGTTTCAACAAACGGATGCAGTGCTGGAAATGCTCACTCATCTATGCCAAGAAATTTGGAAGACAGCTACCTGGCCAACCGACTGGAAGAGATTCATGTTAGTACCCATCCCAAAGAAAGGTGATCCAATGGAATGCAGAAAGTATAGAACAATATCATTAATATCACATACAAGTAAAATTTTGCTGAAGATCGTTCAAAAGTGCTTGCAGCAGTATATTGAAAGGGAACTGCAAGAAATTCAAGCCAGGTTCAGAAGAGGGCATGGAATCAGGGATATCATTGCTGATGCCAGATGGATCCTGGCTGAAAGCAGAGAATACCAGGAAGAGGTTTAACTGTGTTTTATTGACTATGCAAAGGCATTCAACTGTGTGGATCGTAACAAATTATGGATAACATTGCAGAGAATGGGAATTCCAGAACACTTAATTGTGCTCATGCGGAACCTGTACTTAGACAAAGAGGCAGTCGTTGGAAATGAACAAGGGGATACCACGTGGTTTAAAGTCAGGAGAGGTGTGTGTCTGGTGTATCCTTCCACCATACTTATTCAATCTGTATGCTGAGCAAATAATCCGAGAAGCTGGACTATATGAAGAAGAATGAGCCATCAGGATTGGAGGAAGACTCATTAACAACCTGTGATATGCAGATGATACAACCTTGCTTGCTAAAAGTGAAGAGGACTTGAAGCACTTACTGATGAAGATCAAAGACCACAGCCTTCAGTATAGATTATACCTCAACATATAGAAAAAAAAAAATCCTTACAACTGAACCAATAAACAACATCACAAATAAACTGAGAAAATATTGAATCTGCCAAGAATTTTATTTTATGGGATTCAAAATCAACACCCATGGAAGCAGCAGTCAAGAAATCAAAAGACATTGCGTTGGGCAAATCTGCTGCAAAAGATCTCTTTAAAGTGTTAAAAAGCAAAGATGTCACTTTAAGGACTAAGGTGCACCTGACTCAAGCCATGGTGTTTTCAATCACCTCACATGCATGTGAAAGCTGGACAATGAATAAGGAAGACCGAAGAATAGATGCCTTTGAATTATGGCGCTGGTGAAGAATACTGAATATACTATGGACTGCTGGAAGAACAAACAAATCTGTCTTGGAAGAAGTACAGCCAGAATGGTCTTTAGAAGCGAGGATGGCCAGACTTCATCTCACATACTTTGGACATGTTATCAGGAGGGACCAATCCCTGGAGAAGGACATCATGCTTGGTAGAGTGTCAGCGAAAAAGAGGAAGACCCTCAAAGAGATGGATTGACACAGTGGCTACAACAATGGGCTCAAGCATAGCAACAATTGTGAGGATGGCGCAGGACCGGGCAGTGTTTTGTTCTGTTGTTCACAGGGTCTTTATGAGTCAGAACCGACTTGATGGCACTTAACAACAGTAACAACAATCCTTATAAAACTCCTTGCTTTAAAAACCGTATTGGTCGTGTGTAATATTTTTAAATTCAGGTCATTTATATTGTCCATATTTGCATTGCCTCTTTTCTCTTAGGGGACAGCCTCTGATGAGGTGAATATAAGGCATTTTTGGAGAGACTATGCTCTCCAGCTAAGCAGAGGACAGGCCATTGCAAGCTCTTCCTTCTATTTTTGGCAGACTGCTGTAGGATCTCAAAAACAATGACAAATGTTTGTGACTTGATTTCTCCAACTCTTAAAATGGGAATAATAATATGTTTTAACATCCATCTTACACTTATTTCAATTTGTAGGTAGCAAGTAATAATAATAAATTTGATAATTTCTGTAGAATGTGTTCCCACATTTTAATGAAGATATTCTATTTTAAAATTTTATGTGGTTCTCAAACAGCAAAATTGTGTCTTTAAAATCGGCTTGACTACTGAACTTAGTTTTATAAAATAACAAAAAACCCTCATCTGCTATGTTTACTATAACTTTAAAAATAAAATTTTGTCCACATGAATAATTTTCCATGAAAAGCAGAGAAAAGAGGTCTTTCAAAACAATTTCTAAAATAATTTGAGCTCATATCGCCATAGATACATCATCGGTGTAAAATGAAAAATATACATACATACAAGGCAAAATAAATAACCATTTATGCTTCAAATAATGCTTCCAATAATCAATTGAAGAAAAATATTACCACTGTAATAAATTGGTTTAGAAAGTGGCTGCTTAGTGTCAACTTCATTATTATTGCCATTATTATTATAATAGCCAATATATTAAAGAATAAATTAAATATGACATATGCTAAATGGAGAGGCATAGTCTAAATGATACAAACGGACTCTTTTAAGACCTTTGGGCCTTAATCATGGGGAGGCAGAATCTAGCTCAATGGAAGAAGCCCACCCTAGATTTTAGCTGCTTGAGGATGCCATGGGCTGCCTTTTGAGTTGGTTAATGTCCTGGTACTTGGAATGTTCACGAAGACCCCGGAAAACTATGTGGTTAATCTTTTTTTTTTTATTGTTGTAGTTTAAATGAAGTTTACATTTCAAGTTAGTCTCCCATAGAAATGTTTATACATACATTGTTATGTGACCCTAATTGCTCTCCCCATACTCTGACAGCACACTCCTCCTTTCCACCACTGATTCCGCATGCCCATTCAACCAGCTCCTAACCCTCTCTGCCTGCCCATCTCACCTCTGGACAGAAGCTGCCCGTTTAGTCTCTTGTATCTACTTGAGCCAAGAGGCACACTCCTCATGAGTATCACTTTATGTCCCAGAGTCCAGTCCAATCCCTGCCTGAAGAGTTGGCCTCGGAAATTGTTTTAGATCTGAGCTGATAGAGAACCCAGGGCCATGCTTCCCCAGGTTTCCTCCAGTCTCATTCAGACCCTTAAGCCTGGTCTTCTTACTAGAATTTGAGTTCTGCACCTCACCGTTCTCCTGCTCCATCAGGGGCTCACTGTTGTGCTCCCTGTCAGGGCGGTCATTGTTGGTAGCCAGTTATGATTTAGTTCTTCTGGTCTCAGGCTGATGAAGTCTCTGGTTTATGTGGCCCTTTCTGTCTCTTGGGCTAATACTTTCCCTGTGTCTTTGGTGTTTTTCATTCTCCTTTACTCCAGTTGGTTTGGACCAATTGATGCATCTTAGATGGCCGCTTGCAAGCTTTTAAGACCCCAGATACCACTCACCAAAGTAGGATGCAGAACATTTTCTTAATAAGCTTTGTTATGCCAACTGACCTAGATGACCACTGAAAGCATGGTCCCCAGACCCCTACCCCTGCTACTCTGTCCCTCAAAGTGTTTGATTGTATTCAGGAAACTTCCTAGCTTTGGTTTAGTCCAGTTGTGCTGACTTCCCCTGTAGTGTGTGCTGTCCTTCCCTTCATCTAAGATAATTCTTATCTACTATCTAGTTGGTAAATAACCCTCACCCTCCCTTCCCACCCTCATAACCATCAAACAATGTTTTCTTCTGTGTTTAAACCTTTTCATGAGTTCTTACAATAGTGGTCTTATACAATATTTGTTCTTCTGTGATTGACTAAATTCACTCAGCATAATGCTCTCCAGATTCCTCCATGTTGTAAGATGTTTCACGGCTTCATCGTTGTTCTTTATCGTTGCGTAGTATTCCATTGTGTGGATATACCATAATTTGTTTACCCATTCTTCCGCTGATGGGCACCTAGATTATTTCCATCTTTTTGCTATTGTGAACAGTGCTGCAATGAACATGGGTGTGCATATATCTATTCATGTGATGGTTCTTATTTCTCTAGGATATATTCCAAGGAGCAGGTTAGCTGGATCTTATGGCACTTCTATTTCTAGCTTTTTAAGGAAGTGCCAAATCGATTTCCAAAGTGGTTGTACCATTTTACATTCCCACCAACAACGTATAAGTGTTCCAGTCTCTCCACAACCTCTCCGACATTTATTATTTTGTGTTTTTTGGATTAATGCTAGCCTTGTTGGGATGAGATGATATTTCATTGTAGTTTTGATCTGCATTTCCCTAATGGCTAATGATCGTGAGCATTTCTTCATGTGTCTGTTAGCCACCCGAATATCTTCTTTGGTGAAGTGCCTGTTCATATCCTTTACCCATTTTTAAATTTGGTTATTTGTCTTTTTGTTGTTGAGGTTTTGCAGTATCTTGTAGATTTTAGAGATTAGACGCTGATCAGATTTGTCGTAGCCAAATTTTTTTTCCCAGTCTGTAGGTTGTCTTTTCACTCTTTCAGTGAAGTCTTTTGATGAGCATAAGTGTCTGATTTTTAGGAGCTCCCATTTGTCTAGTCTCTCTTCTGGTGCTTGTGCATTGTTACTTATGGTTTGTATTCTGTTTATGCCATGTATTAGGGCTCCTAGTGTTGTCCCTATTTTTTCTTCCACAATCTTTATCATTTTTGATTTTATATTTAAGTCTTTGATCCATTTTGACTTAGTTTTTTGCATGGTGTGAGGTATGGGTCTTGTTTCAGTTTTTTGCAGATGGATATCAAGTTATGTCAGCATCATTTGTTAAAGAGACTGTCTTTTCCTCTATTAACGGATTTTGGGTCTTTGTCAAATATCAGTTGCTCATAGTTGGATGAATTTACATCTAGATTCTCAATTCTGTTCCATTGATCTATGTATCTGTTATTGTACCAGTACCAGGCTGTTTTGACTACCGTGACGGTATAATAGTTTCTAAAATCAGGTAGTGTGAGGCCTCCCATTTTGTGCTTCTTCTTGAGTAATGCTTTACTTATTTGGGGCCTCTTCCCTTTCCATATGAAGTTGGAGATTTGTTTCTCCATTTCATTAAAAAATGCTGGTGGAATTTGGATTGGGATTGCATTGTACCTGTAGATCGCTTTGGGTAGGATTGACATTTTCACAATGTTGAGTCTTCCTATCCATGAGCAAGGAATGTTCTTCCACTTATGCAGGTGTCTTTTGGTTTCTTGCAGTATTGTCTTGTAGTTTTCATTGTATAGGTCTTTTACATCTCTGGTTAGATTTATTCCTAGGTATTTTATCTTCTTGGGGGCATTGTAAATGGTATTGATTTGGTAATTCCCTCTTTAAGGTTCTCTTTGTAGGTGTAAAGGAATCCAATTGATTTTTGTATGTTTATCTTGTATCCTGAAACTTTGCTGAAATCTTCTATTAGTTCCAGTAGTTTTCTTGTGGATTCTTTGGGGTTTTCTGTGTATAAGATCATATCTTCTGCAAACAGAGATACTTGGACTTCTTTCCTACTGATTTGTTTGCCCTTTATTTCTTTTTCTAGCCTAATTGCTCTGGCTAGGACCTCCAGCACAGTGTTGCAAGAGAGTGGTGATAAAGGCCATCCTTGTCTGGTTCCCGTTCTCAAGGGGAATGCTTTTGGACTCTTACCATTTAGGATGATGTTGGATGTTGGCTTTGTATAAACGCCCTTACTTATATTGAGGAATTTCCCTTCTATTCCTATTTTGTTGAGACTTTTTATCATGAATGGGTGTTGGACTTTGTCAAATGCCTTTTCTGCATCGACTGATAAAATCATATGGTTCTTGTCTTTTGTTTTATTTATGTGATGGATTACATTGATTGTTTTTCTAATGTTGAACCATCCCTGCATAGCTGGTATAAATCCCACTTGATCAGGGGGAATTGTTTTTTTGATATGTTCCCGAATTCTATTGCTAGAATTTTGTTGAGGATTTTTGCATCAATGTTCAAGAGGGATATTGGTCTATATTTTTCTTTTCTTTTTTTTGTGGTGTCTTTACCTGGTTTTGGCATCAGGGTTATGCTGGCATCATAGAATGAGTTTGGGAGTATTCCGTCCTTTTCTATGCTCTGAAATACCTTTAGTAGTAGTGGTGTTAACTCTTCTCTGAAAGTTTGGTAGAATTCTCCAGTGAAGCCATCTGGGCCAGGGCTTTTTTTTATTGGGAGTTTTTAAATTACCTTTTTAATCTTCTTTTGTTATGGGTTTATTTAGTTATTCAACCTCTGTTTGTGTTAGTTTAGGTAGGTAGTGAGTTTCTAGAAATTTGTCTATTTCCTCTAGGTTTTCAAATTCGTTAGAGTACAGTTTTTCATAGTATTCTATTACGATTCTTTTAATTTCAGTTGGGTCCTTTTGTGATATCACCCATCTCATTTCTTATACTGGTTACCTGCTTCCTCTCCTGTTTTCTTTTGTCAGTTTGTCAATGTTTTATCAATTTTGTTGATCTTTTCAAAGAACCAGCTTTTGGTCTTGTTAACTCTTTCAATTGTTTTTCTACTCTCTATTTCATTTAATTCTGCTTTAATTCTTCTTATTTCCTTTCTTCTGGCACCTGAGGACTTCTTTTGCTGCTCTCTTTCTACTTGTTCCAGTTGTAGGGTTAATGTTTTGATTATTGCCCTTTCTTCTTTTTGGATGTATGCATTTATTGGTATAAGTTGACCTCTGAGCACTGCTTTTGCTGTGTCCCAAAGGTTCTGGTAGGATGTGTTTTCATTTTTGTTTGATTCTATGAATTTCTTTATTTCATCCTTAATTTCTTCTATAACTCAGTGGTTTTTGAGCAAGGTGTTGTTCAGTTTCCATGTGTTTGATTTTTTTTCCTTTGTTTTTTGTGTTGTTGATTTCTACTTTTACAGCTTTATGGTCAGAAAACATGCTTTGTAATATTTCAGTGCTTTGGATTTTGTTAAGGCTTGCTTTATGGCCTAATATGTGGTCTGTTCTGGAGAATGCTCCATGTGCATTGGAAAAGAAAGTATACTTGGCTGCCGTTGGGTGGAGTGTTTGGTATATGTCTATGAGATCAATTGGTTGATTGTAGCATTTAGATCTTCTGTGACTTTGTGGAGCTTCTTTCTGGATGTTCTGTCCTTCACCAAAAGTGGTGTGTTGAAGTCTCCTATTACTATTGTGGAGCAGTCTATGTCTCTTTTCAGTGCTGTTTGAGTTTGTTTTATGTATTTTGGAGCTCTGTTGTTGGGTAGGTAAATATTTATTATAGTTATATCCTTCTGGTGTATTGACCCTTTAATCATTATATAGTGTCCTTTCTTATCCTTTGTGGTGAATGTTACTTTAAAGTCTATTTTGTCTGAGATTAATATTGCCAGTACTGCTCTTTTTTGAGTGTTGTTTGCTTGATAATATTTTTTCCATCCTTTGAGTTTTAGTTTGTTTGTGTCTTTAAGTCTAAGATGTGTCTCTTGTAGGAAGCCTATAGATGGATCATGTTTTTTTAATCTATTCTGCCACTCTCTGTCTCTTTATTGGTTGCAGTTAGTCCATTTACGTTCAGCGTAATTATTGATAGGTATGAGTTTAGTGCTATCATTTTGGTGTATTTTTTTTTGTGTTGTTCACAGTTCCCTTTTTCCCCTTAGTTTTCTGTGCTGAGTCATTTTTCTTTTCATCTTTTTCATTGTTGTTGATTTTGTATTTGCTGAGTCTTTATATTTCTCTAGTTTTTTATTGTGACTTGTAGGATTGTTAGTTTCCTTTATGGTTACGTTAATATTTACCCCTATTTTTCTAAGATTATACCAGTCTTATTTCTTTACATCTCCTTGACTTCCTCTCCATATGAAAAATCTATGTCTACATTTTTTAATTCCCTCTTTTTTGTTTTAATGTAGTCATCTTTTATATATTGACATCTGTTTCCCTATTTTCAGTGTTTTAGCCTTGGTTTATTTTTGTGACTTCCCTGTCTGAGTTGATATCTGGTTGTTCTGTCCTGTGTTCTAGTCTTGGGTTGTTATCTGATGTTATTGATTTTCTAACTGGAGGGCTCCCTTTAGTGTTTCTTATAATTTTGGTTTGGTTTTTGCAAATTCCATAAACTTCTGTTTATCTGGAAATGCCCAAATTTTGCCATCTTATTTGAGAGACAGTTTTGCTGGATATATAATTCTTGGCTGGCAATTTTTTTTCCTTGAAGCCTTTATATGTGTCATCCCATTGTCTTCTAGCCTGTATGGTTTCTGCTGAATAGTCCGAGCTTATTATTACTGACTCTCCTTTGTAGGTGACTTTTCTCTTATCCTTAGCAGCTCTTAAAATTCTCACTTCATCTTTGGTTTTGGCAAGTTTGATTATAATATGTCTTGGTGACTTTCTTTTGGGATCTACCTTACGTGAGGTTCAATGAGCATCTTGGATAGATATCTTCTCATCTTTCACAATATCAGGGAAGTTTTCTGCCAACAAATCTTCAACAATTCTCTGTGTATTTTCTGTCATCCCCCCGTGCTTGTACTCCATTCACTTGTAGGTTATTCCTTTTGGTAGAGTCCCACATAATTCTTAGGGTTTCTTCATTTTTTTAAGTCCTTTTATCTGATTTTTCCTCAAATAAGTTGGTGTCGCTTGCTTTATCTTCAGTCTCACTAATTCTGACTTCCATTGCCTGAATTCTGCTCCTATGACTTTCTATTGAGTTGTCTAATTCTGAAATTTTATTGTTAATCTTCTGGATTTCTGATTGCTGTCTCCCTGTGGATTCTTGCAGCCTGTTAAATTTGTCATTATGCTCTTCTTAATCTTTTTAATTTCCTCTATTGTGTGTTCTGCAGTTTGCTTAATTTCCTTCCTAATATCTTGAAGAGTTCTGTATATTAATCTTTCGTATTCTGCCTCCAGTAATTCCAGGAAATTTTCCTCCTCTGGAAAATTTCTTGATTCTTTAGTTTGGTAGCATGCTGAAGCCATCATGGATTGCTTCTTTATGTGGTTTGATATTGACTGTTGTCTCTGAGCCATCAATAAGTTATTATATTTATTTATTTTATGTTTGCTTACTGTGTCTTAGCTTCTTGTTTTGTTTTGATGTGCCCAAATAGGCTGCTCATGTGAGCTAGTTTGATTATTGGCACCTTTAAAGTTCTAATGTCCTGTCATCAGGTGGTTAGGTCTGTACTAGGTATGGGAGCTCAGGAGTCTGCCCATTCCTCCTGTATGGATTCAGCTCATGTGCTCAGGTAGATAGCCACCAAGTGTGTGGTGCAGGCTCTCAGCTACAGTCCTATACAGGCATGGATGATTGGCTTAGGCATAGGCCTTTGGCTGCAGCAGGGGGACACACTCTGAGCATAGGTGGGTGGGTTTTGCAGCTTGACTATGAACACCCAGTGCTGTTGGCTGTAAGGACTTGGGGGAACCTCTTATTCATGGGCCCCTTTTGCAGGTGGCTAGGTGGTTTATGGGTGGAGCGACCAGTCCTCAGGCCCCTGATGTGGGTAGATGAAGACCCTGCTTAATGGGCAGAGCAGTGTCAGATGTCAAGAACCTGCCACTTCAGTGCTGAAACAGTTACACTTCTGGTATATACCCTGTTGTACAGTGGTAATGAGGGCCTATGCTGTTGAGATAGGCCCATACAAGTCTGTGCAGGGGGAAAGGCACTCAAAGTCCATGGATGCCTTATGCCTGTGTCTAGGCAAAAGAGCTGTGCCTACCCTGAGTTCCTGGCTTAGGGGAGCTGGCAGTTTATTTTTTCCCCAGTTTGTTAATTTGTTCACTCTTCAAGGCTGGGAGAATGGCTCAGGGCATGTGACAGATCCTATTTCTGGCCCAGGGGACTCAGCAAATACTGAAGCTGGTTGGGAACCAAGTGCAGAGCAGGAAGTGGGGAGGTAAATGGGAGAGAAGTTTTTCCCTGAAGGTTTTTTTTTTTTTTTTTTTAATCTATGTGGTAGGCCGGACGCAAGTAGTTAGCTTCTGGTGATCAAGGGCTGCTTCTCACTGATTCTGCATGGCCAAGTAGACTCTCTGCCACTGGGTCTCTCCTGGTGTAGAATACACTTCCTGAGCACTGCTGCTTGCCTGCCTCACTGCTCACTTCCAAGCTGATCAGGTCTGAAGGGCTCAGGCTCTCGACAGGTCAGGTCTGGCACCTCTTCGCTGCTTCCAAAACACCTCTCCCTCCGCTGCCACTCAGTCCTGTTCCTCAACTTTGCCTTTGATGTTCAGGGCCACTAGATTGTCCTATATAATTGAATCACTTGTTTTTTTGGGTCTTTGTCATAAGAGGGTCCACTGGAAGCGTCTGACTACTCCGCCATCTTGGCCTCGCCTATGTGGTTAATTTTAAAATGAATTTATTCTTTTGAAATGGGAATAGATTAGGTGATATGAAAAAAAAATGCCATCTAATATTAGCATTCTTTGATTCTAGGATTTTTGGAAAGTAATTCATAGACTTGATCCTGGTCCCTTAGGGCTTTATACTCTATAGCAGACATTAGAGGCATGTATATATAAGATTGTTCACCCAGAGGACCTAATACATTTTCACCAGTGCTTTGGTCATTATGCTGCTTTTAACCATGCCAGTAAGTAAAAAGCAAGACCTGCTCTATCTTGGCCTATTGCCCCAGTCCCTGTGTACTGGGGATATAACTGCTACTGTTACTGTAACTGTAACATGGAGAGGAAAAGACACAGAAACTCTGCTTGCAGTAGTGAGAGGCAGGGAAGGAGATCCAGGGCAGTGACTGTGGCATAAGTCATAGCAATAAAACCCTTCATCACTCTCTCTTAGTCCTGATTAAACTAAATGCTGATGGGCTGATTAAGGTCCCTTCTAAACATCCAGGACATCTGCTGTCACCAAATGTTAGTGGCTTATAAGCATTATTCAGTAACAAAAAAAGGAAAACTAAAATTCTTCTTATTTTATACCTGTGAAGAGCAAGAAAAATTTATCTTTTAGTTTTTTGCCTCCTACTTCTAAAACATCATTAAGTCTTACCCACCTTGAAAGTTTTTTTCTTTTTTTAAACTTGCCACCATTATTAGAATACAATATAGAGCCATTTATCAATAGGTCAGGTCCCCAGGTGGTAGAAACGATTTATGCTTCATTGCTAACCTGGAGGTGAGCAGTTCAACCCCACAGCACCATGGAAGAAAAGGCCTGGCATTCTGCTTCCATTAATATTATGGCCATGAAAACCATACGCAGCAGTTCTGCTCTGTAACTTATGGGGTTGCCATGAGTCAGAATTGACTCGACAGTAACTAACAACAACACCATCAATAGATCAAGGTCAATGAATGTAAAAAGTTCTACTTCTCCTTTCCTTATGAAGCCACTAACTGGCAGCACTGTAGATGAAGGTATGATGGAAAGAGAGAGACTCTGAAAGTAAAGTGGATGTTGTTCAAACTCCACATCTGCCACTTACTAAATGAGGGATCTTGATGGAGTTAATTAGCCTTCCTGAGTCTCAGTTTCTCACCTATGGTTTAAGGATACTGAAACTTAATTTAGGGTGTGGTTGTACCTGATATACAGACAGTAGTAGATAAATGGTATAGAACATGGGATTTGTTGTAGGGATTTGACCTTAGACAATTGAGGGATCTTTTTAAAGTGTTTATGTACAGTTATTGCTTCTGCTTTTGATGCTGCAGATTGAAATTAGTAGAGCTGGCAGTTGTGAAGAAAGATGGACATGAAATAGGGGAGAACAAGGATAAACTGGAACCTGTAAGGATGGGCTGGAACTGTCAAGGGTGAAATGGAACCCACACTGGTCTATCCCTGCTTCCAAGCCTTCAACTTCAATGAGGTGGATGACCTGCATGAGCAGCTGGCACCCTTTATCACAGAGCTAGAGGGGCATCACTGTGAAGTCAGAGAAACTGAAGGAGGAGATCCACAGCATCTGGAGGAGCTGTGGCCTGGTCTCTGCTTCACTCTGAGGGTAGTCAGCAGATGGGTGGCAATGTGTATGAGCTGTAACAGTGCCTGGTGCCCTGCATCAACCTTCAAGTGTAAAAGGAATATGGCAGTTGGTGGTTGTTTTAATTGCACCTTCTAAATCTCATGTAAAATGTCTCTTGTAGCCCACACAAATCCAGAATTTCACAGGGAAAGGGATGCTGGCAAACATAGCTCCAATGGGGCTGTAACTGGAGTTAACACAGAATAAAGCCACCACAGTGGAATTCTCTCCTCTTCAACATATCTCTACATCAGGAGTTTGCAACCAGGGAGATTTTTGCCCCCTAGAGCACATCTGGCAACGTCTGGAGACATTTTGGCTTGTCATGACTTGGAGAGAGTGGTGCTACTGACATCTAGTGGGTAGAGATCAAGGATGCTGCTAAACATCCTACAATGCACGGGACAGCCCCCCAAAACAAAAAATTAACCAACACAAAATGCCTATGTACTGAGGTTGAGAAACCCTGGTCTACATTTTTCCTGACAGATTAAACAGACTAAACAGATTGAACCAATCACAATTGCTTTCTGTTTAAAAGAATCCATTGCTGTCGAGTTGATTCCGACTCATAGAGACTCTATAGGACAGAGTAGAACTGCCCCATAGGGTTTCTAAGGAAGTGACTGGTGGATTAAAACTGCCAACCTTTTGGTTAGCAGCCGAGCTCTTAACAATTGCGCCACCAGGGCTCACTCACTTTTTATCTTTTTATTTAATTAGCAAACTTTCTAACTGAACTATACGGGTTACTCATTTCCTCCATACCTCCAGTGATCTGATGCTTCTCAGTGAAACATTTCTTGTTTTGTTTAGTAATAAGCTTACTTTGACCAAATTTGTGGATTTTTAAAAGCAAAACCAATTAATTTTCCAGTAAAATTAGTTTTATTTCCTATATATGCTGTCTCCAAATTTTCTCTTCCTATCTTCCCTGAAGTCATCATGTCAAGCCTTTTTTTATCCCCCATATTATAACATTTCTCTAGTCAACATCTCCAATGACTTCCAGGTTGCTAAATCATGTGGTCCCTTCTCAGTCTTCTTCACAGAAGTATCTGACACTTATGATCACTCCTCCACTGAAACATTTTCTTCACTAGGCTTGACAGAACTCCATACTCTCCTTTTTTTTCCTCCTACCACAGTCCTTATCAGTCTTTCCTCTCCTTCCAGACATTTTAATTTTGGAGGCTTCAGAACTCAGCTTTTGGACCTCTTCTCTTTTGCATCCATGGTTCCTCCCTTGATGAACTTCTTCAGTCTCAGGGTTTTAGATACTGTCTTTGTGAGAATGACCCCAAATTTATAATTGCATTCTGGACCTAGACTCTGATCTCCAGACTCCTGTATCTAGTTATCTTCTCAAAATCTCCACCTCATTTTTTTTTTTTAAGATAGAAATATAAATCTGAGCAAGTTGAAAACTGAGCTCCCATTATTTTCCTTTAAAACTGCTTCCTGAGAACCAAGTGTTTCCCATCTCATTGTTGGTGCTACTGATGTGTAGGGAGGGAAAAATAGTCAATTTGACCGGAATACACAAGATTTTGTATACTTGAAATGGAATTGGCCTGATGGGTAACCCATAAACCCTTTGAACCTCTGAAGTATAATTCTGCCAACAACTATCTAGAATCAAGGTAACTGAGCCAGACAGTTTCAGGCTGAAGCTGTAAGAGTTTGGGCAGGAGGCAAGCTCAAAAGTGAAGTTCAGTCAGCATGAGACGAAAGGGTATTCAACTGTCTAGTGGGTCATCATGGCCCCCAAAATCCTCAATGCCAAGTTTCATCAGCTGTGAGTGATCTTTGCTCTCAGTTTGGTATTCGACATCATGTGGCATAAAGTAGTTATTGTTAAATGTTCTCACATTTTAGGGACAATAGGAACAATATGCAAATTAACCATGGATAATGTTCCTAGCCGTATACAATTATGGGTATTTAGAAAATTTTTAAAAGCTAATTAAGCCCAAAGTTCCTTGTGAATAGTGCTACTTTGCCTCCAAATGACATATTAAAGGAACAGAATAACTTACCATGAGTGACTGCACCAGCAACAGTGGCTATTCTGTAAATGTGTGTGGTATTGACTGACTGGAGAAGCATCCAAGAAAAGTTTGCGTTTTTTTTCTAAAACACATTTTATATTCAGTTATTGAAAAAGTAGCTAACTTCAAACGGAGCGATGGTGTAGTCATTCTGCTGTTGTCATGGATACCAACTAAACCTTCATGTTCATTAGTGTTCTGACATATTAAACAATGTGAGAAAATTCCTGTAGAAGTGTACTGGAAGGAACTAAGGCATTTCTTTCTGCTTATTACTGGAGAACCAAACCATAGAATTCAGGAACATACTGTCAGTTTAAATGTAAATAAACTTGTGCACATTTAAAGAAAAAAATCCAGCCTGGGGAAACCTTTTTGCACACTGTAGTTTATAGGGTAACCTAGAACCTCATGTACTCCAGATATATTTGCAATTATATGTATATGTGTCTTGATTTCTAAGTAATAGATCCACTGAACTGAACAACATGGAAATAAAAGACACTGACCTCTTTAATTACAGAAATTCTATTAATTGTCTCCTTTATAAACCACAAGGAAACCCTGGTGGCGTAGTGGTTGGCAGTTTGAATCCATTAGGCACTCCTTGGAAACTCTATGGAGCAGTTCTACTCTGTCCTATAGGGTCACTATGTCAGACTTGACTCGATGTCAACGGGTTATAAACAACAAGAGCACCCAGTACAATGGTTTTGAAGTTGATACTTGACAGCACTTTCTTCTTCTTAAAAAAAAATTTTTTTATGCAGGTAAGGAGTTTGTGGGAAGCCAAACAGGAGATAACATGATTCAAAATACTTAAAAAACTAATACAGTGTAAAATACTGAAAGAGGATATTTTAAAAATGCAAATGATTATCTGAGTTTGAACCAAAGAGAATAAACAAATCTTTCAGAAAATAAAAACTCATTAGGCTACCTTTCTTTACCTCTCAAAATCACTTCAGCAAAAGTTTCAAAGCTTTTTACGTACCTGTTTGTAACTTTTTTGTAAGCTTTGTTCCTAATTATGAAAATATTAATGTTTATTTTAACCAAAAAAGTAAATTACTGTAATTATTAAAAAGAAAACAAAGAAGACCACCTAGAGAAGACCACTGAGAACAATTTGATATATAATCTTCCAGTCTTGTTTTCATGATTGTTTATATATGATAGATATTATAAATATTCCATATATGGCATATATAATTAAATTTTATAATTTTTCCTCTATTGGATGATTTTTAATATTTTGTATCCTTTTTTCATTTAGTATATTGATGTTTTGCAATGTCGTGGAAAAAACTTCCAATGTATTATTATAGAAGTATACTTTACTTCTAAATAACTTATATATAGACTATATATATATATACCATATATATATATGCATGTAAACCGGAACAGCCAACTCGTTGCCGTTGAGTTGATTCTGGCTCATAGCGACAGAGTAGAACTGCCCCCATAGGGTTTTCAAGGAGCACCTGGTGGATTTGAACTGCTGACCTTTTTGTTAGCAGCCATAGCTCTTAATCACTACACCACCAGGGTTTCCTATATATGTGTATACAGATATATATGTATATTCTATTATTAAGCATTAATTTGATTTAAATATACTCTAATAAGAGTACGTATCACACAGAATGAAGAGACTTTGTGTTATACAATAAGTCCTTGGGTTATGAACAACCAACTTAAGGACAACTCCTACTTGCCCTTTAATGTTATGTACTTTTGCCCTCACTTTGAAACTATTGAACCAACCCCTACTTGCAACAAATTGTTCGTCACAATCACCTTCACTTGCTTCATGTGCAGCTTTTAAATCATTGAAAAGCCTTTGAGCCTTTTCTTGCACTAAAGTAAGGTTAAATCAGAACTGTATGCACCTGTTTTGAGTTACCTACAAATTTGACTTAAAGACACACTTAAGAACGAATCTTGTTTCTAACCTGAGGACTGCCTGTAATTCCTAAGTATTTAGAGTCCCTTTTTATTTATTCAAATATGTAATACTTTTATACATAATAATCTGAATTTTTACTTTAATGAATCATGTATGCTGCTTTAATTTATTCTTACACAACCAAAAATCCACGAACATTTTCTGGACAAATAACTTATTGACCTATTATTATCTCAAAAGAAATCAGTAATATTTCCCCCACATATCCCATTATTTTCAAGCAATTTCTGTTAATCATACTCCAGACCATTTAGAAGTTATCATTTATCTGTTATTTTAAATTTACACTTACTGCATTTTTTCCTCAACTTTTTATAAGGTTGATACAGATCTCAGATATATGCCTTTCTGTATTTTTTGCAAGAGAGTACAGTAGTCCCCCCTTATCCATGGGGATACGTTCCAAGACCCCCTTGGATGTCTGAAACCATGGATAGTACCAAACCCTATACATACTATGATGTGTCCTGTGCATACATACCTATGATAAAGTTTAATTTATAAATTAGGCACAGTAAGAGATTAACAACAATAGCTAAAAACAATCATAACAATATACTGTAATAAAATTTATGTGAATGTGGTCCGGGCAAGATGGAGCAGGACAGTGCAAGATTTCATCATGCTTCTCATTTAACATTTTTGGACTGAGGTTGCCCATGGGTAACTGAAACTGTGGAAAGCAAAACTGCAGATAATGGGGGACTACTGTATAAGAAGAGCAGGGCATGGAGTATTCATACAGGACCTTTAGGAGAGCATAATAAAAAAGGTAGAAAACATAGCAATCTAAACTGTGATTACTAAGTCAAACTTCATTCTGCCAGAGAGAAAGCCACTGTACAAAGCAAGAAATGTATCTGATGAATCAGCAGCTGAGCTGAAATGAGACTTGTTTAGATCAGCTATGTGAGGCAGCTCTTTATTAGCCTTCCCTGTTAAGAAATGGTAAGAAGAAACATCTAGCTGTTAGGAATTCTCTAGATCACTTTAATACCTCCACTCCCATGTCCAATGACTCATCCTAAATATAGGCTTGCCTTTTGTAAAGACGAAATCGAAAAGCAGAGATCCTTGTAGCTTTTACTTCAAATTGGTTATCAAAATATCTTCGTAAAAAGTCTCCAGTTCCCTGAACATCTCTAAGCGATAACATTTAATTCATGGCGAGCCTCTCTCTACCCTATATAGAACATTGAGTTTAATGAGTCATTAGCCTTGTTTTGGAAATAAAGGAATATTTCCTCTCTTCAAGGCTTTGTAGAAACCACTCTTATATCACCATATCTTATGAAAATCCAGACTTGAGATTCAGATAGGAGTGTTACTTCCCTGAATGCTCAGAGTCTCACAGACTTTTATATGATGACTCTGGAAGTTTCTGCTTCCTTCTTGTAAGCAGTGCTCTTGTCTGGGAGACCTCATGTTGGCAATGGATGGACATGTTCAAAGACTTACTTGACACATTTGACAGGGCAATCATAATAGCCCTTTGGTTAAGAGAGGGGAAAGTCATCCTTGCAGGAGAATGACAGCCGTTTTGATCAAGGGACTTTGTGTTTGACCTCTGCATGCATTTACTTGGATCCAAAGATAGACAAGCAAAGGCTCCAGTATTATAGATAGACTTCTTCAAATATTACTAAACCATTTTTTACTGACAATTAAAATGATGTTAGAATAAAGAAGTAAATCCCTATGTAAGAAACATATCTCTTTCCAAGGTCACTTTTGTGTCCAGCTGAGTCTCAATTTATTCTGTAGTCTCCAAGATTGAGAAGTGAAGCCTTTTTTCTTCATAGTGTTAACAATATTGATAGTGCATTTAAAACCTGGTTTTGACCTGAACTGTCTTATATTCTAAAGGCAATGCGATGTAGTTCAGACATCTAAATCACACACACACACACATGCAATGTTATACAGTGTTATGGGTGGTTTTTTTTCTTTCTTGAAATCATTAGAAAAACTTGAGCATTGCAGTATCTCACACTGAAGATTATATAGAGAATTTTTATTGACTGTTTTTCTCTTTGAACACTGCATGAACAACACTGGCATTTAAGTGGAGAAGGGAATAAGTAGCAATTGTTGGGGGCAGAAACACTACTTCCAAGATTTATTTCACAGACATAAATCTGGAAACATCAAAGGAAGTATGTTTCTGCAAGAGAAATGCTTGGAGTAGAATTGTGCACACATAATGTGTACAAAAATGATGCCAGTGTCTCTGACCACTTTTATGTGATCTCTGATCAGCATGCTTAAACCCATTGCTGTCAAGCTGATTCTGACTCATAGCAACCCTATAGGACAGAACAGAACTGCCCCATAGGGTTTTCAAGGCTGTAATCTTTACAGAAGTAGACTGTCACATCTTTCTCCTTAGAGTGGCTGGTGGGTTTGAGCCACTGACCTTTTGGTTGGCAGTCGAGTGCTTAACCACTGTATCACCAGGGCTCCTCTCAGTATGCTTACCAGACCAAAATCCTTTTCTGTTGTTTTAGTGTAAATTGATAATCTTTGAAATCTTCAGATTATTCTTCCTCCTTCCCTCCCTCCCTTCTTCCTTTCTTTTTTCCGGTTTTTAAAATATAAAACCAGTTTTATCAATATGTACAATGGTTTTGTTCATTAACTTTTTCCTCTAGATTGGAAAGTAAAGTTTGTTGTTGTGGTTCTTGGAACTCTAAACCCTCAGTACTGCTGTTAGGTTAAACTTAATTGGTCCAATTTTAAAAATAATTTTAAATAATTAGATGAAGGCGAGACCAAGACAGTGGAGTAGTTAGATGCTTCCTGTGGTCCCTCTTATAACAAAGACCCAAGAAAACAAGTGAACCGATTATATATGACAATCTAGGTGCCCTGAACATCAAAGGCAAAGTTGAGGAATTGGACTGAGTGGCAGGAGGAGGGAGAGATGGTTCAGAAGCAGCAAGAAGTTGCCAGACCTGAACTGTCAGGAGTCAGCACCCTTCAGGCTCAATAGGCTGGCGTGTGCAGTGAGGCAAGCAGTGGCGCTTGGGACGTGTTTTTCACATTGGGAGAGACCAAGTGGCAGAAAGCCTACTCTGCCCTCCAGAACCAGTGAAAAGCAGCACTCAATCTGAAAAAGATAAGTACATGCGTGTGTCTGACCTATAATGCAGATCGAAAAATACCCCATTTGGGAAAAGCCTCTCTCCCATTTACCTGCCCCTACTTGCTCTGCACAGGGTCCCGAGCTGGCTTCAGTGATTGCTGAGTCTCCTGGGTCGGAAGTGGGACCAGTCACATGCTCTGAGCCATTCTCCTGGCCTTGGAGAGGGAACAAATTAACAAACAGGAAAAAATAATCTGCTAGCTCTCCTAAGCCAGGAACTCAGGGTAGGCACAGGTCATTTGCCTAAGCACAGGCATTAGGGGTCCATGGACTTTGAATGCCTTTCACCCCTGCATAGACCTGTGTGGGCCCGTTTCAACAGTGTTGGCCCTCGTTACCACACTACAACAGGGTATATACCTGAAGCCTAACTTAAACTGTATCACCTATATGGTGGAGTGGCAGGTTCATGACATTTGATACTTCTCTACCTATAAGCAGGGTCCTCAGCTACCCACATCAGGAGCCTGAGGAGTAGTGACTACACCCACACCACATAGCTACCCACTCAGGGGTCCAAGAATAAGTAGTGCCTCCCAGTCCTTACAGCCAACGGCCTTTGGTGTGCATAGTCCGGCTGCCAAATCCACCCACCTACACGCTCCAGGGAACAGGAATACGCTTACCTCCTGGACTCTCAGAGGCAGGCCTAAGTCCCTTGCCTTTCTCAGCACGTGATGCCCTACTGCAGCTAGATACCTGTGCCTACACCAATCACCCCTGCCTCTCTAGGACTATAGGTGAGAGCCTGTATCACATGCTTGTTGACCAACTACCTGAACACCTGAGCTTAATCCATACAAGAAAAGTAAAGAGAGTCCTGGGCTCACATACCCAGAAACAGGTCTAACCACCTGGTGACAGGATGTTAGAGCTTCAAAGATGACAATAATCAAACTAGCTCACACAAGCAGCCTATTTGGGCATATCAAAACAAAACAAAACAAGAAGCTAGGACACAATAAGCAAACATAAAATAAATAAATATAATAACTTATTGATGGCTCAGAGAAAACAGTCAATATCAAATCACATAAAGAGTCAGACTATGATGGCTTCAGCAAGCTCCAAAAACAAAGCATCAAGAAAATTTCTGGAGGAAGAGAACTTCCTGGAATTACTAGAGGTAGAATACAAAAGATTAATATAGACAGCTCTTCAAGAGATCAGGAAGGAGATCATTTAAAATGCAGAAAAAGCCAAGGAACATATAGACAAAGCAATAAAGAAACTTTAGAAGATAATAGAAGAGCATAATGACAAATTTAACAGGCTGCAAGAATTCATAGAGCGACAACAAACAGAAATCCAGAGGCTCAACAATAAAATTTCAGAATTAGACAACTCAATAGAAAGTCATAGGAGCAGAATTCAGGCAATGGAAGTCAGAATTAGTGAGTTGAAGATAAAGCACTTGACACCAACTTATTTGAGGAAAAATCAGATAAAAGAAATAAAAAAATGACGAAACCCTAAGAATTATGTGGGACTCTATCAAGGGGAATAATCTGCAAGTGATTGGAGTACCAGAACATGGGGGGATAACAGACAATACAGAGAGAATTGTTGAAGATTTGTTGGCAGAAAACTTCCCTGATATTGAGAAAGAGGAGAAGATATCTATCCAAGATGCTCATCAAACCCCATGTAAGTTCAGCAAGACATATTATAATCAAATTTGCCAAACCAAAGATAAAGAGAGAATTTTAAGAGTGGCTAGGGATAAACGAAAGTCATCTACAAAGGAGAGTCAATAAGACCAAGCTTGGACTACTTAGCAGAAACCACGCAGCAATAAGACAAAGGGGTGACATATATAAAGGCTTCAAGGAAAAAAATTGCAAGCCAAGAATTATATATCCAGCAAAACTGTCTCTTAAATATGATGGCAAAATTAGGGCATTTTCAGATAAACAGAAGTTTAGGGAATTTGAAAAAACCAAACCAAAATTATAAGAAATACTAAAGGGAGGCCTCTGGTTAAAATATCAATAACATCAGATAACAACCCAAGACTAGAACACAGGACAGAGCAACCAGATATCAACCCAGATAGGGAAGTCATAAAAATAAATCAAAGCTAAAACACTGAAAATAAGGAAACAGAGATGTTAATATGTAAAAGATGACAACATTAAAACAAAAAGGAGGTACTAAAAAATGTAGTCATAGATCTTTCATATGGAGAGGAAGACAAGGTTATATAAAGAAATAAAAGACTGGTTTAAACTCAGAAAAATAGGGGTAAATATTAAGGTAACCACAAAGGAAACTAACAATCCTACACACCAAAATAAAAAACAAGAAAAACATAAAAACTCAGCAAATACAAAATCAACAACAATGAAAAAGTTGAAAATACATAAAGAAAAACGACTCAGCATAGAAAATTAAATGGAACAAAGAAACTATCAACAACACACAAAAAAGAAAGCAAAATTAAAGAGCTAAACCCATACCTATCAATAATTATGCTGAATGTAAATGGACTAAATGCACCAATAAAGAGACAGAGAGTGACAGAATAGATTAAAAAAAACACTATCTGTCTATATGCTGCCTACAAGAGATACATCTTAGACTTAAAGACACAAACAAACAAAAACTCAAAGGATGGAAAAAAATATATCAAGCAAACAACACTCAAAAAAGAGCAGGAGTGGCAATATTAATCTCTGACAAAATAGACCATAAAGTAAAATCCACCACAAAGAATAAGGAAGGACACTATATAATGATTAAAGGTCAATACACTAGGAGGACATAACCGTGATAAATATTTATGCACCCAATGGCAGGACTCCAAAATACATAAAACAAACTCTAACAGCATTGAAAAGAGAGATAGACAGCTCCACAATAATAGTAGGAGACTTTAACACATCCAGAAAGAAGCTCAGTAAAGACATGGAAGCTCTAAATGCTGCAATCAACCAACTTGATTTCATAGACATATACAGAACACTCCACCCAACATCAGCCAAGTATACTTTCTTTTCCAATGCACACAGAACATTCTCTAGAACAAACCACATATTAGGCCATAAAGCAAGCATTAATAGAATCCAAAGCATCGAAATATTACAAAGCATCTTTTCTGACCATAAAGCCTTAAAAGTAGAAATCAATAACAGAAAAAGCAAGAAGAAAAAAATCAAATGCATGGAAACTGAACAATACCTTGCTCAAAAACTACTGGGTTATAGAAGAAATTAAGGATGGAATACAGAAATTCACAGAATAAAAAGGGAATGAAAACATATTTTACCTTTGGGACACAGACAAAGCAGTGCTCAGAGGTCAGTTTATAGCAATAAATGCACACATCCAAAAAGAAGAAAGGGCCAAAATCAAAACATTAACCCCACAACTAGAACAAGTAGAAAGAGAGCAGCAAAAGAAGTCCTCAGGCACCAGGAGAAAGGAAATAATAAGAATTAGAGCAGAATTAAATGAAATAGAGAATAGAAAAACAACTGAAAGAGTTAACAAGATAAAAAGTTGGTTCTTTGAAAAGATCAAGAAAATTGGTAAAGCATTGGCCAAACTGACAAAAGGAAAACAGGAGAGGAAGCAAGTAACACGTATAAGAAATGAGATGGGTGATATCACAAGAGACCCAACTGAAATTAAAAGAATCATAACAGAATACTATGAAAAATTGTACTCTAGCAAATTTGAAAACCTAGAGGAAATGGACAAATTTCTAGAAACTCACTACCTGCTTGAACTAACACAAACAGAAGTAGATCAACTAAATAAACCCATAACAAAAGAAGATTGAAAAGGTAATTAAAAAACTCCCAACAAAAAAAAGCCCTGGCCCAGATGGCTTCACTGGAGAGTTCTACCAAACTTTCAGAGAAGAGTTAACACCACTACCATTAAAGGTATTTCAGAGCATAGAAAAGGATGGAATACTCCCAAACTCATTCAATGAAGCCAGCATAACCCTGATACAAAAACCAGGTATAGACACTACAAAAAAGAAAATTATAGACCAATATCTCTCTTGAACATTGATGTAAAAATCCTCAACAAAATTCTAGCCAGTAGAATTCAGGAACATATTAAAAAAAAAATTCCCCATGATCAAGTGGGATTTATACCAGCTATTCAGGGATGGCTCAACATTAGAAAAACAATCAAAGTAATCCATCACATAAATAAAACAAAAGACAAGAAACATATGATCTTATCAGTCGATGCAGAAAAGGCATTTGACAAAGTCCAACACCCATTCATGATAAAAACTCTCCACAAAATAGGAATAGGAGGGAAATTCTTCAATATAATAAATGGCATTTATACAAAGCCAACAGCCAACATCATCCTAAATGGAGAGAGTCCGAAAGCATTCCCTTTGAGAACAGGAACCAGACAAGGATGCCCTTTATCACCACTGTTATGCAACACTGTGCTGGAGGTCCTAGTGAGAGCAATTAGGCTAGGAAAAGAAATAAAGGGCATCCAAACTGGTAAGGAAGAAGTAAAAGTATCCTTATTTACAGATGATATGATCTTATACACAGAAAACCCCAAAGAATCAACAAGAAAACTACTGGAACTAATAGAAGATTTCAGCAAAGTATCAGGATACAAGATAAACATACAAAAATCAGTTAGATTCTTCTACACCAACAAAGAGAACTTCGAAGAGGAAATTAGCAAATCAATACCATTTACAATAGCCCCCAAGAGGATAAAATACTTAGAGAGACGTAAAAGAGACGTAAAAGATCTATACAATGAAAACTACAAGACACTACTGCAATAAACCAAAACAGTCCTGTATAGGTGGAAAACCATACCTTGCTCATAGGTAGGAAGACCTAACATTGTGAAAACGTCAATTCTACTCAAAACGATCTATAGATACAATGTGATCCCTATCCAAATTCCAATTGCATTTTTTAATAAGATGGAGAAACAAATTACCAACTTCATATGGAAAAGGAAGAGGCCTCGGATAAGTAAAGCATTATTGAAGAAGAAGAACAAGTGGGAGGCCTCACACTACCTGATTTTAGAACCTATTATGGTGCCACGGTAGTCAAAACAGCCCGGTACTGGTACAACAACAGATACATAGACCAATGGAACAGAATTGAGAATCCAGACATAAATTCATCCACCTATGAGCAGCTGATATTTGACAAAGGCCCAAAGTCCATTAATTGAGGAAAAGACAGTCTCTTTAACAAATGGTGCTGGCATAACTGGATATCCATCCGCAAAAAACTGAAACAAGACTCATACCTCGCACCATGCACAAAAACTAACTCAAAGTAGATCAAAGACCTAAATATAAAATCTAAAAAGATAAAGATCATGGAAGAAAAAATAGGAACAATGGTAGGATCCCCAAAACATGGCATAAACAGAATACAAACCATAAGTAACAATGCAAAAATACCAGAAGAGCAACTAGATAACTGGCAGTTTCTAAAGATCAAACACTTATGCTCATCAAAAGACTTCACTGAAAGAGTGAAAAGACAACCTACAGACTAGGAAAAAATTTTTGGCTACGACAAATCTGATCAGTGTCTAATCTTTAAAATCTACAAGATACTCCAAAACCTCAACAACAAAAAAGACAAATAACCCAATTAAAAAGTGGGCAAAGGATATGAACAGGCACTTCACCAACGAAGACCGTCTGGTGGCTAACAGACGCATGAGGAAATGATCATGATCATTAGCCATTAGAGAAATGCAGGTCAAAACTACAATGAGATATCATCTCATTCCAACAAGGCTAGCATTAATCCAAAAAACACAAAATAATAAATGTTGGAGAGGTTGTGGAGAGGTTGTGGAGAGTCTGGAACACTTATACACTGTTGGTGGGAATGTAAAATGGTACAACCACTTTGGAAATCAATTTGGTGCTTCCTTAAAAAGCTAGAAATAGGAGTACCATGCAATCCAGCTAACCTGCTCCTTGGAATATATCCTAGAGAAATAAGAGCCGTCACACAAATAGATACATGCACACCCATGTTCATTGCAGCACTGTTCACGATAGCAAAAAGATGGAAACAACCTAGATGCTCATCAATGGAGGAATGGATAAACAAATTATGGTATATTTACACAATGGAATACTATGCAATGGTAAAGAAAACGATGAATCTGAGAAACGTCTTATAACTTGGAGGAATCTGGAAGGCATTATGCTGAGTGAATTTAGTCAGTCACAAAAGGACAAATATTGTATAAGACCAGTAGTATAAGAACTCAAGAAGAGATTTAAACACAGAAGAAAACATTCTTTGATGGTTATGAGGGTGGGGAGGGAGGGAGAGGGGCATTCTCTGACTAGATAGTAGATAAGAATTATCTTAGGTGAAGGGAAGAACAACACACACTACCAGGGAAGTCAGCACAACTGGACTAAACAAAAAGCTAAGAAGTTTCCTGAGTAGAACCAAACACTTTGAGGGACAGAGTAGCAGGGATGGGAGTCTGGAGACCATGGTTTCAGGGGACATTTTGGTCATTTGGCATAACCAAGTTTATTAGGAGAAGGTTCTTTGTCCCACTTTGGTGAGTGGCGTCTGGGGTCTAAAAGATAGTGAGCAGCCATCTAAGATGCATCAATTGGTCCCACCTCACCTGGAGCAAAGGAGAACGAAGAACACCTAAGACATAAGGTAAATATTAGCCCAAGTGACAGAAAGGGCCACAGAAACCAGAGACTTCATCAGCCTGAGACCAGAAGAACTAGATGGTGCCCAGCTACCACCAATGACTGCCCTGACAGGGAACACAACAGAGTGTCCCTGATGGAGCAGGAGAAAAGTGGGGGGCAGAACTCAAATTCTAGTAAAAAGACCAGACTTAATGGTGCAACTGAGACTGGACGGACCCCAGAAGACATGGCCCCCAGACTCTCTGTTAGCCTAAAACTAAAACCATTCCCGAGGCCATCTGAAGACAAAGATTAGGCTGGACTATGGGACATAAAATGATACTCTTGAAGAGTGTGCTTCTTAGCCTAAGTAGATACATGAAACTAAATGGGCAGCTCCTGTCCAGAGGGGAGATGAGAAGGCGGAGAGAGTCAGGAGTTGGTTGAATGGACATGGGAAATCTGGGGTGGAAAGGAGGACCGTGCTGTTGCAGTACAGGAAGAGCAACTAGGGTTACATAACAATGTGTGTATAAATTTTTGTATGAGAAACTAAATTGAATTGTAAACTTTCAATTAAAGCACAATTAAAATAAAAAAACAAAAAAAAATGACTTAAGCACAATTCTACTTTGCTGTTTTTATTTTAGGATAAAGTTTTTATATTTTTTTATTTCATTTGCCTGTATTAGTGTATTAGTTATATATTTTTAGCTATTCTTTCAGCGGTTACTTTTGAGATTATAAAATGAATCCTTAATTTATTACAATCTAATGTGCAATTATTTTATCTGTATCTCAATTAGAAAATTTTAATGACAATTATCTCCCACTGCCTTTTGCATTATCTTTGCCATACATTTCAAACCTACATACATCATAAAACTCAAAAGAAATGATGATGATTATGATGTATAGCCAGTATTTATTTATATTTATCAACACATTTAGCTTTTTCTTTGCTCTTTGTTATTTCCTCCATTTCCATGTTTTTGTCTGGGATCATGTATTTACTACCTGAAGAACTTCCTTAGTATTTGTTTTATATTTTTTATTGTTGAAACTATACACAGCAGAACATACACTAATTCAATAATTTCTACATGTAAAATTCAGTGATATTGATTACATTCTTCAAGTTGTGCAACCATTTTCATCCTCCTTTTCCAAATTGTTCTTCCCCTATTAACATAAACTTACAGCCCCTTAAGCTTCCTATCTATCTAACCTTTCAAGTTGCTGTTATCAGCTTGATCCCATGTAGACAGTTCTTTAAAAGAGCACAACACTCAGGGCAGACATTTTTCACTAATTAAGCTAAACTATTTGTTTGGTTTAAAGAAGACTTCAGGGGGGGATTTTTAGTTTAGGGTTTAAGGATTATCTCAGGATGATAGTTTTGGAGGTTCATCCAGCCTCAATGGCTCCAGAATGTCTTTGAAGTGTATTTTTGATAGGTATAACATTTTAGATTGGAATTTATTTTAACACTTTAATGATCTTATTCCATTCTAAAAGAGATAGATTCAAACAAATCCACACTGAGCCACATCATAGTCAAACTTCTGAAAACTAAAGACAAAGAAAAAATCTTGACAGCAGTGAGAAGGAAACAATACCTTACCTGTGGGAGGAAAACAATTGAAATAATCCATACTAGGCCTACCTTGGGGATAGGTAGGAGTGCCTAATTAATGCTTCCTTCATGGCTTCTACTGACACCATGGGTGTAACCTCATTACTGCTGGGTGGTGATGAAAGTCCTGAGTCTCCAATAGACCTCCTCTGACACTCAGTATTCAAGGAGGAAAGAGGAGGGATGCCTGTAACTGTTGGGTGGAGGTGGAAGTCTAGATTCCTCATGTGGTCTCCAGTGACACAGTGGGAGGCAGGTGTTGTTACCACCCAGTGGGGGTGAAAGTACTGGCTCCCAATGCAACCTTCTCTGATACCACCCCAGCAGGGAGTTTGGGGTGCCTTGTTGTACTCTGTTGAAAATGGAAGCCTAGTCTCCCCACTCAGCCTTTGCCAGCATGGGTGAGGATGGAACCACAGTTTTTTCTGTGGTGTTTGGCTGGAGTAGAACCATCATTATCTAAAAGTTTTCTGTGGTGCTAGTCTGTCCATTTCCTATTCTTTAGCTGGAGAGATTAAGATTTTGTTGAAGCCTTTTTTTGTTTGTGCTCATTGGTGTTTCTGGGCTGCCAGACTCCTCAGCTCCAAATCTTGACTATATGAGGCAAAAAGAAAGCCCAGGGAATTCACCACCATGTGATAGCTTGGGCCCCAAAGTCCCTAGCTAGACTATCTTCTTCTTTCCACCTTTCAGAGTCTTAATTTGTTTGTTTTGTATATAACGGTTAGGGTTTTTTGTTGTACTTAGCAGGAAGAATAGGACAAAACTTGTCTACTCCATCTTCCCCTATTCTTGTTCAATTTTGATTAAATGTTTGATGTCGTGTTTTAAAATGTGTAGAGGCCTGACTAGTTTGAATATGCCTATTACAGCCAAATCTCCCACTGATTTAAACCAAAAACTCCGGGCAAATTACAAAAAGTAATTAATTACCTAAGAAGTTAGCCATAGTAGGCAGGTTAAGAAGTGGAGACAGAACTTGAAGAATGATCCTTAAAGTGTGAGTGTCCCATTTTTTTTCTTCTTTTTTCTCCCAGCTTTGACCTGAGGACATCCCCAACATGAAACTGTGCAGTAGGCGCAGGGAACAAAATTTCCAGGAGAAACCTTGTCTTTCTGGAAAAGGGACTAAGAAAAGGGACCTGTGGTAGGATTCCCTGTTAGGGGAATCTCCAATTTTTTTTCTTTTTCCCTCCTCTTCTGCCATGAGGGTGGTCCAAATCCTAGATCTGCGTGGTAGCATGGTGGCAATGGCAGTGGTGGTGGAGAAAAGAGAAATCTTCATTTCTGGTAAAAGAAGCCGAGAACAGGGATTTCTATTGTCCAAAGACTGTGTGGTGGAATCTTGCTTATTTTTCTCTCTCACCACATTATCCTGATAATGGCCTCACCTGCAAGGTTCAGAGCCCTTGAGCCCTGACTAGTTTGGGTATTGATATGGCAACTTCGGAAACCCTGGTGGCGTAGTTGTTAAGAGCTGCAGCTGCTAACCAAAAGGTTGGCAGTTCAAATCCACCAGGCATTCCTTGGAAACTCTATGGGACAATTCTACTCTGTCCTGTAGAGTTGCTATGAGTTGTAATCAGCTTGACAGTAACGGGTTATGGCAACTTCTTAGGATGCATCTTGAAATACAGTTTTATTCCCTAGAAAATAGGGGAAAAGTGTAGACAGAAACAGTTTTCAGCAGATAACTGTGTTAATTACACACCTATAGATAAAGTAGTAAGCTATTATAGGCAAACATGTGAATCATGTTTTAAGACAGATTCAGATCTCTCTGCATACCTTAGACTTACTGCAGAGAGTAATTCAGGTTTTTGGGTATGAAGGGAAGAGGGAAATGGGAGTGGAAACAGGAGCTCATTCAAAAAGCATGTGACTGTTTTGTTTGGTTGAATAGCAATGAAGTTTCTCAATGAACATTTTCTACATTATTTTAACCTTCAACAATTTCTTCTGATCCTTTCCATTTCATCTCGGGAGCCTGTTTCATTTCCTCCTGACAAAATCTATCCAAGGAGATCCAAGCATAGTACCGGTTTTCAAGATAGAGGTGTAAAATTTGTTGCTTGGCGAAAGATTTTTAGAACTTGAAAGCTTGACTTGCTGCCTTTGCTGGTTTGAAAATGGTGTCCAAACTGTAAAAAAGGCACCATGCTCTGGCAATGACCTGGAAGCCTTCCAAATTTTTACCTCCAAATTTTAGCATAATAGCAGAGTCCATCATCTGCGGGAGTTTGGGAGCACAGATATTCCTCTGTTCCAGGGCAAGAGTTTTGCAGTCTCCTACAAGTAGAGATACTCCTCCAAATGTAATTGAGGAGGTTGGAACTACAGAAGAAGAATATCTAGGCAAATCTGAGAACAAACATAGAGTGAAAAAAACTGCCACTGTCTGCCAAGGAAATTCAGTGAGGTCATCTCAAATGCTTATCAAAAAGATGTTCTTGTAGGTGAAGCCAGAGAAAGAGCCTATTCACAAAAAGGCCATGGCCACATAAAAGTATTTAGGTCTCCTTATCTAGTGGAATGTTTGATACTGATTTTTTCTTATCCAATATGAAAAATTATAATAAAACATCCAAGGTGTGGAACAATGAGTCCAAACACTGTTAAGCCTTATCATCTTTTATCCAATAACAAGTAAAGTATCACTAGACATTATGTCAGTTTGAGTTTAAAGCAGCAATCTGAATGTTCCTTTAATTGAAGAGATATACGAAAATCCACTTTTTCCAATCTCTCTCACTGAAGAAAGCAAAATCTAGAACACCCAGAACTTCCAACGTTTTTATTAGCAAGTGGTTTACAAGTATCCAGGAAGGAAGGACTGTATTTTGAGTATGTTCTCCATGGAGAGTTTCATGAAGAAAGTAGGTAATTGATTTAATTTTATTATATTCAATTTATAATTTTAAGTAGTGTTTTCAAATGTAATATTAAAAAATTAAAAGTGTTACTTTTAATATGGCATTCTCAGTATTGGTACTAGTGGGTAGAGACTATATTTAGCGTGAGGAATATGTTTATTAAAAAATTACTATTTTAATAATCATAAGTTGAATAATATTGAACTTGTCTATTAAAGTAAAAAATTAACTTTTTAATAAAAAATAAACACATAAAAGGTTATGGAAATATGTTTGGCAAAAGTAATGTGGTTTCAGTTAGAAGAATATTTTCTTATGCTAGAAATTGATAAACTCTTTCTAATAGAATGTGCTATGATAATGAAAATATTCTATAATACAGTGGCTATTGAGTAGTTGAAATGGGAGCTGTAAGACTGAGAAAGTAACTTTTTTTTTTTTTTTTACTTTTAATTGATGTAAACTTAAACTGAAATAGCCACGTATGGTTGCCGTATTGGGCAATATGACTATGTTGTTGTTAGGTGCTGTCAAGTCGGTTCCGACTCATAGCAACCCTATTGGACAGAGTAGCACTGCCCAATAGGGTTTCCAAGGAGTAGCTGGTGGATTGGAACTGCTGACCTTTTGGTTAGCAGCCAAGCTCGTAACCACGATGCCACCAGGGGTCCTAATACAACTATAGACTGTAAAAATTAAGAAACTAAAGGAAGGGAATCTATCAGGCCTTGTGTTCATTAGATGTTTAGATGCCTGAGTATTTACAAATTGTCATTTTAAATGCAGAGGGCATTAGTGAGAACAGAAATAACACTGACAAGTTGACAATTCTTTTTCTTAAAATCTTATTAGCATAGAATCTATATATCATAATTGTCAAATCTCAGACTATCAACCAAGAAATGTAATGCATGCTATACATTTTAAACCCCAGACGATCATAGAAATGGTTTCAATGCCTCTCCCTCTGTCCCTTTTCCAATTCTGGCTGGTTCTGTTTAGACGATGAGAGCCTTAATGTCACGGTTTTTTTTTCAAAACCTTATTGCTCTTTGAACCCTCAATATCTAACAGAGAGTCTAGCACATAGTAGATGTCATTAGGAATTTACTAAATAGCTGAAAATATGTTAGTTGTTCATTGCATTGCCTAGTCTATGGTTCTTGAAAGCAGGAAGCTCAGTATGTGTCTCCAGCATCCTGCACAGCAAATGGTCCAGAGCGGCAGCAGTAAATGCTTGTGAACAGATTGGTAGACTTTTGCATCTGTTTATTCCTCTAATCCTTATCAAGAAAAGCTAAGAGGAGATTATATTTAGAAATGAATGCTTTCACTTTTATACAAGCCAGAAAAGCTCAGTGTGAATTGGTCCCCTCCGGTGACTTCCTGGCTCAGACCTCTACATGTTAAATGCTAAAGCTATTGCCCAGAGCTGTGAGTCTTCCACAATTGGAAGGGAAGTGAATTTTCTGGAACGAATACATAAAAAAGTTTAAGGAAATGCACATATTTTAAAATGTTAGGTAACTTGCAAGCTGCTTCCACTTAAAAGTAGAAGCAGCTTGCCCTTCATTAAACTCACCATGTCTGAAGCAACTGAGAAGCCGGCATTTGCCTGGTCATCTTTTCCTTAGCACTTGGCATACTTCTGATTAGAAAAGGTTTCTTTCTTTCTTTTTTTTCTTTTGAGGGGTGGCATAGACTGGAAGAACTCTCAGGAAGACTTTGGGCGAATTGGATGCTTCAGTCTTGGGGAAATGAGCTGCAAATGCAACCAAGTATGTAGAGATGTGCAAAGCATCAGAGGAACATTCTGTATTAGAATCTCTGAAAATAACATGACAACTCTCTTGTGAAAGGAAGGACAGTGACTGTTAAGATGCTGCCCAAACTTCCTTGGGGCTGTACTTATTCTTACTAAATTGAACTTTAGTCAGTGTTTTTTCAGAATAAGTTATTAACTGAAGAATTTGGGGGATGTGGTTTCTTCTGTGTGCAGAATGCAATCCACAGTGGTTTGGATGAAACAATGTCAGTAGATAGCATATGCTAAGAATCTAAATGCAGGTGCTGTCTTCCTGTGTTACATGTGTTTTGGTGGTCATAGAAAGCACAGGAAATCCGCAGATCACTTGCTCTGGGAGAATCCGGTGGCTGTGCTATGAGGCCGCTGGAGCAGCCTGCTAGAGAGGCCCATCAGGTGAAGAACTGAGACCAACTGCCAACAGCCAGCATCAGCTTGCCATCCATGTTAGTGAGCTGCCTTGGAGTGGATTCTCCAGCCCCACTTAAACCTTCAGATTACTGTAGTTCTGGCCAATGTGTCAACTGCAACCATACAAGAGTCCCTGAGTCAGAAGTACCCATTCAATTGTCCACTTGTTCACTTCAAACCACATGAGGAGTGTGACAGAGGTGACTAGAGAGAGGACCAGCTTAGAGGTGTACTCCTTTTGCCAGTTCCGTCTGTCCCTATGCTTAAGATTGTCTGAGAGTATTTTCTCAAAAATGGCAAAGCCTAGAAAGCTTCAGAAATAAATTGGATAGCTGAGTTCTTACCAGATGGTACCCATTGCTGTCGAGTCAATTCTGACTCATAATGACTCTATAGGACAGAGTAGAACTGGCGCAGAGGGTCTTCAAGGCTGCAGTCTTTACGGAAGCAGGCTGCCACATTTTTCTCCTGCAGAGTGGCTGGTGGGTTCGAACCGCTGACCTTTCAGTTAGCAGAGGAGCGCTTAACCACTGTGCTACCAGGGCTCCTTTACAAGATGGTACTCCCACAAAATGTAGCATTTTCTCAGGAGAATTCATTGGTACTATGCCCTTTGAATACGCTGTGTGGTATGAGGTACTTACGTATGCTTTGATTTTTTCTTACTTCTTTGGTTCTGTGTCTTTTTAAAAATTAAAAAAAAATCTTGCCTGTAACAGTGTCTATCTAGCTCCTTCTGTGACTGGTCTTTATAATCTGTGCTGCTGCTGTTTGTGAGCATTTCTCCTGCCTTGGATAGGCTATGTCCATGTTGTCCAAGTGAGCTTCAGAGCTCTTAGCAAGGTGGTTCTCACTCTACTCTCCACTAAGCTGGTGGAGGGGAGAAGAAAAGGACAGGAAAGTTCTAGGCCACACAGAATCATGTTGGAATAACAAAGGTCCTTTCCCACTTCCCCAATGAATGGCACCACCTGCCAAGAGAAACTAATTTTTGAGGAAAAACTAACATGAATTAGGAATCCTGGCTTAGGTATCTCTCTAGGATGAGAAAAATCGTTGTGAAAAGAAGTTTATAATGTGTTTGTATCCACTAAATTGAAATACTTGGTGATAGTTTTGTATGTGATATTGTTTCCTTGATGATTTCCAAAGACCATAATGTATATTTAATTTCAACCATTCTGGCCCCTTTCCCACAGTTGTGTGGGGAAAATGAATCAAGCAAGTCTTGTAGGCACAGCTCTTGTTCTGAAAGTGAGACTCATAATGAGGCAGTTTTTGGAAACAGAGAGGAAGGAGTAGAAAAGAATTGCAAATGGAAACGACAGTATCTTGAATCAGCTGCTCCAATATACGTATATTGCATATATGCAGTGAAGTGTTAAATTTTTAGAGTTCTATAGACTGAATGAACGTAAAGAAAAGCTTCTGTGTGGTGGTAATGATAACGTAATGTCTCATTTTGTGAGATAATAGACCAATTGGGCTGACGCGCTTATGGTTTCAAGCACTCCCCTTTGCAGGAGCCCCTCAGCTCATCAGCTTGGAACTTTCTGTTGACCAGAGAATGGCAGCTTCGGGCCTCTGAGTGGTAGCTTGTTGCCCAGCCACTAACTGAGGATGTTGAAAACCAAACCTGTAACCTTTTTCTTCACTGCAGCAGCTCCTGTTTCCTGGCCTGTATATGTCAGTTCATTCATCCTTCTTGCAGGACTGCACTTTCTAGTTACAGACCTCAAGGAAGTCTTCTTTGATCTCTCTCTTTCTGGTGCACCACATATCCTGCCTTTTGTTTGCACAATGTCCCTCATCTAAGAATGTCTTCCCAGTATCATTCCCATGCCCCTAGGTGAAATCTAACAACATTATACCTGGACTATTACATGGATGCACATGACTGGTGTGTGTCTGTCTATGTTTATGTGTACATGTGTATATGTGTGTATGCACACCACTGGTGTGTGTGTGTGTGCATGCATACTACAAAGCGTGTGCATGTATGTGCATGTGTAGGGCATGCCTGTGTGTTATGTGTGTGGGCATGTATGTGTGTGTGTGCATATGTGTGCAAGTCTGTGTGTGGTGTCTCCTGAGGGTAGTCTCTTACCTTAAATGCCATTTGCTTTTCCTACAACTACATATAATAACTAGCAAAGTGCTAGGCACAACAGATATATAATAAAGTATCATGGAAATATCAAGACCTGTTCAAAGCAACTTAGAATATTTCAGAAAAAAATCTGATGAGAGAAATAGTCTCTGTTAATATTGCTTCTAGAAACGATACTCTTTGTCTGATTTGGTCCACCCTGGGCACCCGTATCTTGCTTTTTAAGAGAAAACATATACTACATATTTTTAAAAGTACAGATACAGTTTTTACACAATTTTTTTGGATGGCATTGAGAGAATTTCTTTAGAGTATCTGAATCCTTTTACAAATAATAATAGTGATAATATTTATCATGTGTAGAGAATCTAATCTGAATCTGTACATATGCAAAGTTAACTTGAATTTTTTAATAAACTTATTTGTACCAAAGTCTTTGCCCATTCTCAATATGCTTCACAAAATGCTGGGCCTTTACTTGTAAACTCAGGGAACGTTTCATTTTGTTTGACTCTTGTTATATATTGAATTGTGACCCCCCCCCCCCAAAAAAAAAATATGTGTTGGAATCCTAACCTCTATACCTGTGGATGTAACCCCATTTGGGCATAAGGTTTTATTTGTCATGTTAATGAGACCATATCAGGGCAGACTGTGTCCTAAAGCTAATGGCTTCTGAGTTATAAGGAGCAGCATAGACGCAGAGACAAGCAAACACAAACAGGGGGAAGATAGATATCACGTGAAGATGGCCAAAGAACCGAGGAACTGCCAAGGCTACAGAAGCTGAACGAGACAAGGTTTCCCCTGCAAGAGCCTTATAGAGAGAGAACGTTCCCCTATAGCTAGTGACTTGAATTCGGACTTCTAGCATCCTATATGGTGAGAAAATAGATTTCTGTTCTTTAAAGCCACTCACTTGTGGTATTCCTGTTACAGCAGCATTAAGAAACTAAGACATTCCTGTAGTTGTCCTTCTCCTCTAAATATTCTCTTCTTGCTGTGTCTGTATTAAAAGTCAGAAAGTGTGAGTTTCAGTCCCACATTGTAGGTCTTCCACTCTCTTTGCAACTGCACTAGCTGAGGGATTTTTCTTTTTTTTTTTTTTAACCACACCATAGCCAATACCATGTAGAATAAATTTATTGGTGGAGAAAATTTGCTTAACTTTTCAGAGAGAGTTATTTAAAGCTATCATACAGACTTGGATTAGCTGATTCACTGGGCAAAATCCTGCTCATGATTATTTGTACTAACTATCAATGATTTGGGTCAGTTTTGAGAGACGTGTTTATAGTTTCGTCCAGGTTGTAGCCTGAGAGGTAGGTCTAAGGTGTCAAGGATTAGACGAATCAGAATTGCTACTTTTTATTCTTTATTTTTATCAAAAGAGATTTGCATCCCTGTGCCTTCCCAGATAAAGATTTTCCTTAACAGCTTCTCTGCCCATCTCTTTTCCTTCAGATAGCAAGGTGGAGGACTCGAGTCACATACTCTCAATTCCTTAAAACTGAGGAAAACATAAACCACAAGAAAGGGAAATATTCTTCTCAGAGGTAGAGAAAATATCTTTGCAGAATGAGGGAGTACTGTTAATGGCTTGAAATGTACTGGAAGACATGCCCAAATTTCTTTTTATCAGTTAATCGTTAACTATCTGCTGATGATAATATAGGATTATAACTGTAGGCCAGTTTTACACTCCTGCAAGCTATATAGAGCATTGCAGAAATATTACTAGTCATTTAAAAAATATATGAATTAATAGAATTCGATGATATTCATTAACATATTTTAAAAGTACTCAACCTCTTGGCAATAGGTTTTCCTTAAGGTTAATTCAAATCCTTCCTGTTAGAATAGAAAACAATTGTCCTTTGCCATAGATTAGATAAATGCAGACCAGCATATATATCTGTGACTATGTATCTTTTTTGGAGCCCTGGTGATGCAGCGTTTAAGAGCTCAGCTGTTAACCAAAAGGTCAGCAGTTCCAGCTGCTCCTTGGAAACCCTATGGGGCAGTTCTACTCTGTCCTATAGGGTCTCTGTGAGTCAGAATTGACTTGACAGCAACAGGTTTTTATATATCTTCTGTATACATTTTTAGCCTGATAAGTCCTCCTTTTCCAATCTTCCACTGACACTTTCAGAAACTCCAGTTAATCTTTCTTATAAATAGCATATTGTGCTTAACATCACGTCTTTCTTCAAGTTTTCCACATAACACAGCAGTTGTTGGGCTTTGAATTAGAAGAGAGTCTGAGGCTGACTCATTCTTAGCTTGAGTTCTCAGAACTCCCCAGGTTTTTCCATTATACTTGTTTAATGCCATTTCCCCTCCACTTATATTTGTACAGCTTTTTTCTTTCTGAAGGGATTATAGCCACATCTGTTTCTATTAAACACCACTCTGCTTATCTTTCCTTTTCTCCAAATTGTCAAGAGTGCTCCTTTCTTCTTAATTCTATGTCCTAGCCTTGTCTCTGTGGAGATATATCTAAGACCTGCACTGAGGAAATATTAAAATGTAAATAGGTTATCAACATTCCAACCACATCAAATTCATCTTAATTTGGCTATTTGTCAAATTCATGTTTCTGTTTCTTAAAAAAAAAAAAAATCTAAAAACCAGAAACAACTTTAATGAAATGGGGGTAATAGCATGGCAGGTGGATAAGGCATTTTGAAGTTTAAACTTAATTGTTGTACGATAAAGAACAACGATGAAGCTGTGAAACATCTTATAACATGGAACAATCTGGAAAGCATTATGCTGAGTGAATTTAGTCAGTCACAGAAGGACAAATATTGTATAAGACCACTATTATAAGAACTCAAGAAAAGGTTTAAACGCAGAAGAAAACATTCTTTGATGGTTACAAGGGTGGGGAGGGAGGGTGAGGGTTATTCACTAACTAAATAGTAGAAAAGAATTATCTTAGGTGAAGGGAAGGACAGCACACACTACAGGGGAAGTCAGCACAACTGGACTAAACCAAAGCTAAGAAGTTTCCTGAATACAAAAACTTCGAGGGACAGAGTAGCAGGGGTAGGGGTCTGGGGACCATGCCTTCAGGAGACATCGAGATCAATTGGCATAACAAAGTTTATTAAGAAAATATTCTGCATCCTACTGTGGCGAGTGGTATCTGGGGTCTTAAAAGCTTGCAAGCGGCCATCTAAGATGCATCAATTGGTCCCAACCACCTGGAATAAAGGAGAATGAAGAACACCAAAGACACAAGGAAAGTATTAGCCCAAGGGACAGAAAGGACCGCAGGAATCAGAGACTTCATCAGCCTGAGACCAGAAGAACTAGATGGTGGCCGGCTACCAACAATGACCGCCCTGACAGGGAACACAACAGAGAGTCCCTGATGGAGTAGGAGAAAGGTGAGGTGCAGAACTCAAATTCTAGTAAGAAGACCAGGCTTAGTGGTCTGAATGAGAAAGCATGGCCCCTAGATTCTCTATCAGTCCAGAACTAAAACAGTTTCTGAGGCCAACTCTTCAGACAAAGATTGGACTGGACTATGGAACATAAAATGATACTTGTGAAGAGTGTGCTTCTTAGCCTAAGTAGATACATGAGACTAAGTGGGCAGCTCCTGTCCAGAGGGGAGATGAGGGGCAGAGAGAGTCAGGAGCTGGTTGAATGGACACGGGAAATCTGGGGTGGAAAGGAGGAGTGTGCTGTCACAGTATAGGGAGGGCAATTAGGGTCACATAACAGTGTATATATAAATTTTTGTATAAGAGACTGACTTGAAATGTAAACTTTCATTTAAACTACAACCATAAACAAAAAATAAAATAAAATAATGAAGTTTATATTTAATTGTTGTATTGAATAATCTTTTATGTAGAATTAACAATGTATTTTCCTTACATGCTAAGGAATGGAGGCCCCCGTATTTGTTTGAGAATAAAATATTTTTAAGTTTTCATAACTGGTTGACAAAGCACTTTATCCTATCTTATTGCTTTAAAGGACTCTGAGTGCTATTTTGACACATGCAAAATGGAAATGTTTCCCTCTCACCGTTCTGCTCTTACCATGCAGCGTCTTTTATCAATAGGAATAAAATTCTGGAAATGGGAAACTGAGACTTTGCTTATGTTACTTCAGAAATATGGCTACTGAAATTCCAATATTGGGGTCCATGCTAATTTTCAAAATAGTAAGCATATACTAAATCAATGCTATGACTCACAACACTGAACTTTAATAGATGTCTGCAAAAATAATTTGAGGGTTAAAATGGCTATACAATGGCAGAAGTATTAGTATAGTAATGCCTGTATTTAATACAATTTGTACAGAAACTATTTTTATAGCCATCTTCCCCTCTGCCCAGTACCCTCGTCCTCCTTCTCTACCACAGTCTTGTCCCATTTTACACGAGTCTCAAGTTATCCAGGGCTTAGCTTCCTGTGCTTTTGGAACCTGTGAAGAAGCAGGGTAGAAACTCTAGAAGGCGCTGATTGGAACTGAGGATGAGGACGAGAAGGCTGTCAAGCTGTCACTCAAGATAAAATGCAGGAATCTTGCAGATTAAAACTTGACTGTAATAAACAAAAAAACCAAACTGTTGCTGTGGAGTTGACTCCTACTCATGGCAATCCTGTGTGTACAAAGTAGAACTGCACTCCAAAGGGTTTTCAAGGCTATGACCTTTTGGAAGCAGCTTGCCAGGCCTTTCTTCTGAGGTGTCTCTGGTGGGTTTGAACTCCCAGCCTTTCAGTCAGTAGTCAAGGGCTTAGCCATTTGCACCACCCAGGAACTCTGTAGGAAGTGAAATTACAAAAGAACTTAAATATAAGTGCTTCTGCACATAGACACACATACCTCTGGTGAATAAATAAGTAGAGTTTTCCCAGAAAATGAGAAATAGAAACATCCCAGTAGCCAATAAAAGGAAACAATTTGTTCACTCATTCACTCACTCACTCTTTCCTTTGTTCTTTCAATATTTAATTGCTACTCAGTGTTCTGCACTGAAGTAACTATTATGGGGGTAAAAATGGCCAACTATCTTTAAGAAACTAGAATTAATTTGGGGCAATATATCCATATGTGTAAGAAAAAAATCATAATAAAAAAGCCAAGGTTTTATTGCTTTTAAAGTGCTGACCTACACTACTGGGTTCATGGAAAAACTCCACTTACTACTGAAGGAGCTTTTCTTCAGAGATTAGCTTGTCCATAAAACAAAGAGGCTGACATGTGGAGAAAGGCTGTGGGTGATTGTTCCTCTCAAGACCAGGTCTAGTTAAATTCCCAGAAGGGATCTCCTAGGATCAGTCACTAGAGAAGTAGGGAAATGCAGTGAATAACGTTGTAAATTAATCTTCTTCCAGCTGCCAAAGAAATGCAACAAACTTCAGTTTGTGTTTGGTATGTAAAATAAATGATTGAGGACAAAAAAAAGGAAATAAAGCATCAAATTGGATTCCACTAGCTAACGGAAAATCTGTCTTGGAAGAAGAAGAGCCAGAATGCTCCTTAGAAGCAAGGATGGCGAGACTTCATCTAATGCGCTTTGGGCATGTTATCAGGATGGGCCAGTCCCTGGAGAAGGACATCATGCTTGGTAGAGTAGAGGGTCAGCAAAAAAGAGGAAGACCCTCAACGAGATGGACTGACACAGTGGCTGCAACAATGGGCTCAAGCATAACAACCATTGTGAGGATGGCACAGGACCGGGCAGTGTTTCCTTCTGTTGTACATAGCGTTGTTATGAGTTGGAACTGACTCAATGGCACCTAACAACAACAACAGAAACTCCTGAATTGCTGTTTACCAATGGCATCAGTTTGCTTCTCCAAACTTGCTGCAGCTCTGTATAGATTGTTTAGAAGGAAGGTTAACTGCCACAACCCTGTGATGACAAAGGGATACATAGGAATGTGGATGTTGGCAGTGCATGAGTGCACATAATAGGAAAGTGGGCTTTTGAAAGTGGAAACGCCAGGACAGTGCATTAGAGTACAATGTTTTCACAAGTTCAACTGAGAGTTTGATAGGTTGTTTTCCTGAACTAATGAAAGAAAAAAATGTTTTATTTATGTGAATAGGGTAGTTATGAAATAAATATAATGGCCCCTAAAATGGAAGCAGAGCATCATATATTCTAGTCCCACCAGGGGCAGTAATTTGTAATTACCCTGGTTGAGCCCAGAATTGGGGCAAATGGGTGTTCACATTCCATTTTCTTCTAAGGCATTGAGTATGCTGGGCACACAGCACCAGGACAACTACAAGGTACAAGTGAGGTTGGCTTATTTCAGCTTACTTGCAGTGAACGTGCATTTCTAGGTCACCGATTTCAGCGCAGCAGTGTTCACGGCAAAGGGTGTACCTAGCCCGTGTATAAACGGAATTTATATGCAGGACGGCCAGCATAACTGGCTAGACTCTTGCTTGATCTGCCTGGGTGGCTAGCTATAAATGAAGTCTGGGTGTCTCTATGCCAATGAAAAATGCACTGGAATTTGGATTTACTGATATCCAAGTACATTGAACTAAAACATATGCTGAGCCTGCCAAACAGAAAAAATTTGATACGAACAGCAAGAGTAGAAGTGACTAAAATGTCTCCTTTAGTTCTGAATTCGTATCCTATTTTTTTGTGAGGGAGTCCATTAGCAAAAGGATAAGATTTAAGATGGGGATCTTCCAAGAAATGTTAAGTACCTGTCTATCAGAGCATCTCATCTACGAGTTGTTTAGTCATTTTACTAAGTTCCAGGAGCATATGCTTACTTACCTTTCTATGGTGGTTACGTTTAGCTGCGATGGTATTCAGTGTCTGGACACACGATTTATAAAATGATTTCCTTTTCTGTAAGTTGTAACATGAATTCTAAAATGAAAATCTAATCTGAAAATGAGAGCAGGGCAATTTGCAAAAACATCTTAAGACATGAGTGTGGGGAATCTTGAAAAATTAGGAGGAATAATTTTCCTGGATTCAGGAGAAAACACGTAGAAAGAACAGGGCCATTTGTAGCAGATTTGCTGAGCCAAATGTGGGCCTCGTGACATGTTTAAGGTGATCCAAAAAAGTGACATTTGCTGAAGAGTGCAAATGTCTATCTTTGTGTTGAATTCTGAAGACAGTGCTGGAATATAAAATAGATATCTTAATCTTTAGTCCTGGGAGGAAAATGGTATATTTTTAGATACTATTGATTCCAGCCTTGATACTGAGTTTTTAAAGAAACCAAGGACCTCAGGGGCTGATGCCTGCTGTCTTAGGATCACCCAGGGCAAGTTGGGTGTTAAGACATTTACAAACTAGTTTTACACACACACACACACACAATGAATGCATGTGTGTGTACTAATATGTGTATATATGTATACATATATACATATGCACTATGAATGGGCAACTATTTGTGTACTATATACGTGTATATATGTATATACGTTATTGTTAGGTACTGTCGAGTCAGTTCCGACTCATAGTGACCCTATGTACAATGGAACGAAACACTGCCTGATCCTGTGCCATCCTCACAATCATTGTTATGCTTGAGCCCATCGTTGCGGCCACTGTGTCAATCCATCTTGTTGAGGGTCTTTCTCTTTTTCACTGCCCTGTACTTTGCCAAGCATGATGTCCTTCTCCAGGGACTGGTCCCTCCTGATAACATGTCCAAAGTACCTAAGACGAAGTCTCGCCATCCTCACTTGCAAGGAGCATTCTGGCTCTACTTCTTCCAAGACAGATTTGTTTGTTCTTCTGGTAGTCCATGGAATATTCAGCATTCTTCCCCAACACCGTAACTCAAAGGCACCAATTCTTCAGTCTTCTTTATTCATTGTCCAGCTTTTGCATGCATATGAAGTGATTGAAAATACCATGGTTTGGGTCAGGCGCACCTTAGTCCTCAAAGTGACATCTTTGCTTTGTAACACTTTAAAGAGGTCTTTTGCAGCAGATTTGCTCAATGCACTATGTTGTTTGATTTCTTGACTGCTGCTTCCATGGGCATTGATTGTTGATCCAAGTAAAATGCAATCCTTGACAACTTCAATCTTTTCTCTGCTTATCATGATGTTGCTCATCAGTCCAGCTGTGAGGATTTCTGTTTCCTTTATGTTGAGGTGTAATCCATACTGAAAGCTGTGGTCCTTGATCTTCATCAGTAAGTGCTTCAAGTCCTCTTCACTTTCAGCAAGCAAGGTTGTGTCATCTGCATATTGCAGGTTGTTTATGAGTCTTCCTCCAATCCTGATGCCTTGTTCTTCATACAGTCCAGTTCATAGGATTATTTGTTCAGCATACAGATTGAATAAGTATGGTGAAAGGATACAACCCTGATGCACACCTTTCCTGTCTTTAAACCATGTAGTATCTCCTTGTTCTATTTGAACAACTGCCTCTTGTTCTATGTACAGGTTCCACATGAGCACAAGTAAGTGTTCTGGAATTTCCATTCTTTGCAATGTTATCCATAATTTGTTATGATCCACACAGTCGAATGCCTTTGCATAGTCAATAAAATATAAACATCTTTCTGGTATTCTCTGCTTTCAGCCAAGATCCATCTGACATCAGCAATGATATCCCTTGTTCCGTGTCATCTTCTGAACCTGGCTTGACTTTCTGGCAGCTCTCTGTTGATGTACTGCTGCAACTCCTTTTGAATGATTTTCAGCATAGTTTTACTTGCATACTATATCAATGATATTGTTCGATAATTTCTCCATTCTCTTGGGTCACCTTTCTTTGGAATGGGCACAAATATGGATATCTTCCTGTCGGTTGGCCAGGCAGCTGTTCTCCAAATTTCTTGACATAGATGAGTGAGCACCTTCAGTGCTACATCCCTTTGCTGAAACATCTCAGTTGGTGTTCTGCCAATTCCTGGAGTCTCGTTTTTTGCCAATGCCTTCAGTTCAGCTTGCACTTCTTCCTTCAGTACCATGGGTTCTTGATCTTATACTACCTCCTGAAATGCTTGAACATCAACCATTTCTTTTTGATACAGTGACTCTGTGTATTCCTTCCATCTTCTTTTGATGCTTCTTGCTTTTATCAATATTTTCTTTGTAACCCGTTGCCCATTGCCGTTGAGTCAATTCCGACTCATAGTGACTATAGGACAGAGCAGAACTGCCCCGCAGGATTTCCAAGGAGCGGCTGGTGTATTCGAACTGCTAACCTTTTGTTAGCAGCCTAAACTCTTAACCACTCTGCCACCAGGGCTCCCTAGAATACCTCAGTATTGCAACTGGAGGCTTGAATTTTTTATTCAGTTCTTTCAGCTTAAGAAATGCTGAGTGTAGTCTTCCCTTTTCGTTTTCTATCTCCAGGTCTTTGCACATTTCATTACAATACTTTACTTTGTCTTCTCCAGCCGCTGTTTGGAATCTTGTGTTCAGCTCTTTCACTTCATCATTTCTTCCTTTTGCTTTAGCTAATCTACGTCCAAGAGCAAGTTTCAGAGTCTCTTCTGACATCCATTTTAGTCTTTTCTTTCTTTCCTGTCTTTTTAATAACCTTTTGCTTTGTTCCTGTATGATGTCCTTGATGTCATTTCACAGCTCGTCTGGTCTTCGGTCGTTAGTGTTCAGTGCACCAAATCTATTCCTGAGATAGTCTCTAAATTCAGTTGGGATATACTCAAGGTCGTATTTTGGCTCTTTCAGGCTTGTTCTAATTTTCTTCAGCTTCAACTTGAACTTGCGTATGAGCAATTGCTGGTCTGTTCCGCGGTCAGCCCGGGGCCTTATTCTGACTGATGATATTGAGCTTCTTCATCATCTCTTTCCACGTATGTAGTCGATTTGATTCCTGTGTATTCCATCTGGTGATGTCCATGTGTATAGTAGCCATTTATGTTGTTGAAAAAAGGTATTTGCCACTAAGAAGTCATTGGTCTTGCAAAATTTTATCATGCGATCTTTGGCATAGTTTCTGTCACCAAGACCATATTTTCCAACTACTGATCCTTCTTTGTTTCCAACTTTTGCATTCCGATCACCAGTAATTATCAATGAATCTTGATTATATGTTTGATCAATTTCAGACTGCAGAAGTTGGTAGAAATCTTCAATTTCTTCATCTTTGGCCTTAGTGGTTGGTGCATAAATTTGAATAATAGTCATATTAACTGGTCTCCCTTGTAGGCATATGAGTATTATCCTATCACTGATAGCGTTGTACTTTAGGATAGATCTTGAAATGTTCTTTTTGATGATGAATGTAATGCTATGCCTCTTCAATTTGTCATTCCCTGCATACTAGGTCATACGACTGTCCAGTTCAGAATAGCCAATACCAGTCCATTTCAGCTCACTAATGTCTGGGATATTGATGTTTATGAGTTCCATTTCATTTTTGATGATTTCTAATTTTCCTAGATTCATACTTCATACATCACACTTTCCGATTATTAATGAATGTTTGCAGCTGTTTCTTCTCATTTTTAGTTGTGCCATATCAGCAAATGAAAGTCCTAAAAGCTTGACTCCATCCACATCATTAAGGTTGACTCTACTTTGAGGAGGCAGCTCTTCCCTAGTCATCTTTCGAGTGCCTTCTAACCTGAGGGGCTCATTTTCCAGGACTATATCAGACATTATCCCACTTCTATTCATAAGGTTTTCACTGGTCAGTTTTTTCAGAAGTAGACAGCCAGATCCTTCTTCCTAGTCTGTCTTAGTCTGGAAGCTCTGCTAAAACTTGTCCACCAAGGGTAACCCTGCTAGTATTTGAAATACTGGTGGCAAAACTTCCAGTATCACAGCAACACGCCAGGTAGCACAGTACAACAAACTGACAGACCAATGGTGGATATATATATGTGTGTATATATATATATACCTGCATAAACATACATGTATATGTATGTATATATCCACCACCCTGTCGTACTGTGGTGGCTCGCATGTTGCTGTGATGCTGGAAGCTGTGCCACTGGTATTTCAAATACCAGCAGGGTCACCCATGGTGGATAAGTTTTAGTGGAGTTTCCATGCTGAGACAGACTAGGAAGAAAGACCTGACAATCTACTTCTGACAATTAGCCCATGAAAACCTTATGGATTACAACAGAACACTGTCAAACTCTCTTGCTTTGGACATCTCATCAGGAGGAACCAATCACTGGAGGAGAACATCATGTTTGGTCAAGTAGAGGGCCAGCAAAGGCGAGGGAGACACTTAGTGCTGTTAAGTCAAGGTGGGGGAAAATGAAGGATTGCATGGAAATTCTCATTGCTGATTAAGACAGGAATAAGAAATGAGTTGTAATACACTTCTATAATTCAAAGGTTTTTACACTTTAATCTTTCACCAACTGGGGATGAAAGCTGTTGTTTCTTCTGACTTTGCAAATCCTAAATTTTTGGACTCCCTCTATTCCCATCTATTTTGCTTACAAACTGAACTTCTTTTCTGAGCTAATCTCCCTTGAAGTAGTTTGTCCAATGCATCCAATGATAACTAACTCATGATGTTAACATCCTGTTTTCCAACCACTTCCCCTAGAGCCAAAATGTGATTAGGTATATGAGCTATTTCCCAAGTTATCGTACATGTTATTTACCAAAAATACTTTGCTACTTTGTACTGTGCATTGCCATCTTTCCAGCCTCTAGTATAGTCTTCTTCACAGCTCACTCTCTAAGACAGTGCTACATACTTTAAAGTTTTTAGCAGTGACCCATTCTTAAATTCTCAAATTTAAGTGGTCTAAAACAACAAGCATTTACTTTTCACTTACACAAAGTCCACTGCAAGTTTGGGAGGTTCTTCAGGGTGACTGTCCTCCATGCTCCTCCTGGTGCCTCTATGAGCGCTGAAGGAGGGGAAGACTGTGTTGGATTGTTGAGTGTCAGTAGTTCTTCCTAGGAAGTTACATGCACTACTCTTTTTTTTTTTTTTTTCTTCTTTTTATTTTTATTTTATTTTATTTATTTATTTATTTATTTATTTTTTAATATATATTTTATTGTACTTCAGGTGAAAGCTTACAGAGCAAATAGTTTCTCATGAAATAGTAGTACACATGTTGTTTTTTTTGACATTGGTTAACAACCCCACATGCACTACTCTTAAAGCAAAATTTAGGTGGTGGTGGTTATGGTTTGCTGTCAAGTCAGTTCTGACTCATAGCAACCCAATGTGACAGAGTAGAACTGCCCAATAGGGTTTCCTAGGCTGTAATCTTTCCTGGAGCAGGTTGTCAGTTTTTTTCTCCCGGTACTTTGGTTACAATTGATGGCACCGTAAAACAGACATAGGACCCTCAATATAAACATGTATGTAAATAGCTGATTTAACATTACCCGAGAACAAGTTATTTTGCCATCAGTGAAGTGTTCAAAAGCAGGTGGTGGTCAAGGGAACTTTTTTTACACTGTCAGAAAAAGAAGAACCGGTAGAGGTGACTGACTCCGTAAAAAATCTCTGTATTTCGTTTGACTGAGTTCCTACTTAAATATTTGCGGTACCAATGGGGAAGATCAATACAAAATAAAAATGACTCTGCTTTGGACAACTCTACAATATTCTACGAAAATAACTAACTTCTCACATATTAACTTGTTATTTATGTGTAGTGATAGTTCACGAGTTGTATTAAATATTTGCTTTCATTTGTGTCTCACACAGTAAATAAGGAATTATACATTCTTCCTATTTTACAAACAAGGGAAAAGAGACTAAAAACAAAGCAAGCAAACAAAAAACAACAAAACAAACAACAACAACAAAAAAAAAACCAAACCAAAGAAACAACAACAACAAAAATCCCCCCAGACTTGATAACATTTATACAGTTAACTACTGACAAAGCTGGAATTAAAATCCTGATTATCTGGTTTTCTTTTGTGCGATTTCCACATGCAATTTCCTAGATAATACAAAGTGGAGAGTATTATTTTTTTCTTATCACGACGTGAAATTTGATTTTATGTCATTAAACAAATAGTTGTACTGAGCAGCACACAAGGCTGTTTAAGTAGTGCCCTTGGTTATCTGCTTGCCTTCAGCTGCTTACGGTTCATTTTGTGTTCCTGCCCAAGGGGCATCTCATGGTGATTCATTTGTGGACTCTTCAAATATCCTTCCAGCTCTAAAGAGGGGTGAATCTCTGCATGAGAAATATTTTGTTTTTCACTTACACGAAGTCCACTGCTAGTCTGGGAGGTTCTTCAGGTGACAGTCCTCCATGTCATGACTCAGCATGGTACCTCCATGAGCCCTGAGAGGGAGAGTAATGCTTAGAAAAATTTTAATTGCTTTTAATTTGTGGGAACACTTTAGCATCTTGAACAGAATTCTTATTGTTTGGAGATTTTATTCATCGTGTTAAGAGAGTGCAGGCATTCTGTCACATTTTCCTTTTGTGGATCAATCTTGGAGTTTTGAAATGAACAATTTGATGGGAATAGCTCAAAAATCACTACCTACCCATACTAGGAAGATTGAATTATTGATTAGTAATTTGTTTATTTGTTTTTGGAGGGGGCATTTATAGAGTCAAATAGAGGTAGGAGCCAGTCCTCTGAAAAGGACAATTCTTGAGTTCTGGGTTAAGTTACCGTTTAGCTTTTCCACCGTGTAATTCTTTATTCTTGAGCAATTTGCTTTACCTCTCTGTGCTTTTATTTCTTTATCAGGAAATTACCACGCAATATTTAGTGATGTATAAGTAATATGTTCAATCTCATTTCTATTAAAAAAGCGTCACATGATCTTACATAATTTTATGGTTACTATCTTATCTAGGACAATGACAAAAAGAGCATTTTAGGTGAACTCATGAATGGCCATTCTGTATGGTATAAAAACAAAGCTAAACACATCTAGTATCAGTTTCTCTCTCCTGGAGAATCTACTGAAATAATAAAATTTTCTGAAAAAAAAAAAACTATAATTCAAAGTTATATATACCTTTCATTAGAAAATTGGATTTCAAAGTTTAAATAAAATCAAGATTTAATTTTAAAACTGATTTAACAGAGGACACGCAAAAATGTTACACCAGGATTAGAAAGCAATCAATATGACTTCCACTTCCAGGTAAAATGTGGTAATAGGCCTCAGAAGACTAGTGTGCTCACTACAAAACAAACACATCTAATACAAGAAAACAAAATTAAAGATAACAGGGAGCTATGGAGGCAACAGAGATTAAATGAATTAAAATTCTTGAGTGGAAAGAACATATCACAGGTAAGGTAGGGATCTCTGGCTGTGATTTTATTTGGGAGAGAAGCATTTTCTGATTCTGGGTGTGAACTGTGGGCTGTACTAGTGGATTACTTAATACACCTCTATCAATAGCTGATACAGCAAGTAGACAAAAAACAAAACCAGAAAGGATAAGAACCATACAATTAACAAGCTTGACTAAATTGACATATATAGAAAATTGCCTCATCAATTCCCATTCTCTTCAGGTTCATATGAAACATTTGCCAAAATCCACTATATCTTAGGCCATAGGGAAAGTCTCACCAAATTTGAAAATATTGTAAACATATAGTATATGTTCTATGATACAATGGAATTAAGCTAAAAATCATAACAACAAAAAAATCTAACTACATCCCTCTCCTGACTGCATGGAAATTAAATAATACACATTCTGTTTTAAAAATACACAGTTTAAATAATTTATTTGAGCCTTTTTTCCTTTTCTGATATGTACATTTAGTGCCAAGACTTTCCTGTGTGCACTGTTTTAGCTGCACCTGTATTTTTGTTGTGTCTTATCTTCTTTATCATTTAGTTAAATTTTTTTCTAATTTCTATTTTGATTTCTTCATACCAAGGCAATGGAGCAACTCCCTTCTCTAACCTTGTAGACAGGAGGAAAAACCAAGCTCTTGTAGGGTCTTGCATTGGCAATTAAATACTCTAGCCTGGAAATGAATGACAGAAAAAAGGCAAAAAGAGTGTGGCCTTTTGATTTCTGGGCATTTTTTATTTCTAGAGAAAGTGCTTATGTCATTACAAGATATTTGTACTTACAGAATACCTTAAGATATTGAATTACATGTGTATAATGAGTCTCATGTTATAGAGCATTTCCACATATTTTATTTCATTTTTTCTTCTAACCTTGTGTGATACATTGGCCTGGGGTAATTATTATGATTTGTACATGAGGAAACTGAGGCTCAGACAGTTTCAGAGGCAGCCTCAGTTATAGGAATGAGAGCTGGAGTAGACCCAGTGTTTTGACTGCCCATCCAATGCTTGTGTATGACATAAATATAGGGAACTATTTTAACAGGCGAGGAGCCTTGGTGGCACAGGACTGTTAACTGAAAGATTGGCGGTTTAATCTTGTAAAGATTACAGCCTTGGAAATTCTATGAGGCAGTTCCACTCTGTCCTATAGGGACACTATGAGTCTCTACTCAGGAAGGCAAGGGTTTTTCATTTTTGCTTTTTAATATTAACTGGCTACTCAGGAACTCTTAAGCTGTACTTCAAACTTCAGAATGCAAATTGACCATTTTTAATAACAGATATTAACCAAGGCTGGCAAAGCATCTGCTCAGAGCTACTGGAATCAATACTATTCTCCCCTGGAACTTGGATTAAATAAACTGGTAGTGAGCAGGAAAAGGTATAAAGCATGGAGATGGTGAATTTTGGTTTCAGAATACTAATTAGAGCCATGGTTTCTCAGTCATTTATATTTCTGACATCCGAGGACTCCAGAGAGCAATTGCGCTAATTCACATACTGTAATTCACCAAACAATTCTAAGCTTTTATTTTCCAATAAGTTGTGGAGCGTTCTTAATTAGTAATTAGAAAATGATTATACCTGGTCTGCGAAAAACACAGTTCTTTGACTATGTTGATGTGGTTATGCAATTGCATTTATAATTAGTTTGAACAATGTTCAGCACCAGAATTCTAATTCTGGTCTGATTTGCTAGTTAACTTGGGAATGGAAAGGCTTAAGAGTATCCTCAAGTATTCATAGAGTCCCTGGATGGTACAAATGGTTAACACACTTGGCTGCTAATTGAAAGATTGGAGGTTCAAGTCCACCCAGAGGCTTGGGAGAAAGTCCTGGAGATCTGCTTCTGGAAAATGAGCCATGAGTTGGCATCAAGTGGACAGGCAACTAATTTTCAAGTATGAACATACTGTTGCTGGTCTTGAAGTGGTTTCTCAGCTCTGTTCTAGTATTCTCTGCAACTCATGGGATGGCAGCGAGGGTTTTATTTCTTCAGTTTGAGCATAATTCCTTTTTAATTATGACTTAAGTCAAGCTCTTTCATTTGTGTTGAAACTGAGCAGCTTTTATCACTCAGTACTATTTTCTTTTATTTTATAAGAACATACCATAATCAAGACATGCCTGTAACGTACATTTACAATTTTCACACCAAGAAGGAGAATTCAACAACAACATTAATAATGATTTATTGATGGTTCAAAAATGTAACAATCCAAACAAACACAGCTCTGAAGAGTTGATAGAAAGTAGAGTTTTGATACAGTCCAAACAGGGATACTTTTGAGAGTAAAAGAGGGTGCTAACCAGATGGGCACACCAGGACAAAAACTTTGAACTGATATTGTCCAGGGCAAACTGGGATGGGTGGTAAGTACAGATCTATCTACTTATGTATGATATTTAGTCGACAGTGCCGCACAGACCCACCTGTACCTATGCATAAGAGCAGAGCCTATGCATTGCTGTGTATGGATTCACTAGATACTTGAATGACTGCTCTGTGCCAGGCCCATTAAGAGATGGATATGCTGAGATTTGATAAGACTCAGCCCACTAGAGCTCACAGAAGCATTGCCATGTGAGCCGGCGAGGCAGGGATACTAACAAACTAATGACTGAGGCACTGAGGCGGAGGAGTAGGGGGGACTGAGCATCAACGGGTATGTGTCTCCCGCAAGCTTGACTCTATTCCTGCTTCAGTCTTTGACCTTGAGGTTTAAAGCTGATTTAAAAGCCACCAAACTGGTATTTAAATTAGTTTATTTTTCATATTGCGTAGGTCTGTCAGAGAAAAATGCTGATAGTTTGTAAAGAGACCAAGATACTTTATCCAGACCAAACATTCACCAATTCATTTAAAGCTGCATTGTCCACTTAGGTAGTCACATGTGGCAATTTAAGTTTGAATTAAAATTAAATAAAATTAAAAGTTCAATTTCTCAGATATGCTAGCCACATTTCAAACACTCAATAGCTACATGTGGCTAGTGGATACCATACTGAACATCTCAATGCAGAATATTTTCATTATGGCAGAAATTTCTGTAGGATAGCACTGGTTTAAACAGATCATGCATCTTTAAATGAAGTGCATATAGTGATTCCCTTCCACTCATTTTCCCTCTTTAATGTCAGACCGTTTAGACTATCACACTGGCCAAAATCTATGAAATGCCTTTGTTTGCTCATTCACTCATTCATTCATTCAGTTAATTAAACACATATCAAGTACCTACTATGCGCCAGGTACAGTAATGAATAAGATGGAAATAGGATATGCATGCTGTTCTTATTTGATCAAATAATATAAGTATTATAAACATTGAAAACATCCCCTTTTTACATGGGGGAGCTTTCTAATTGGGAGGTAAATTAATTTATGTCAAAACTTCCTAACATGGTAAATCTAGAAGTAACCAATACATTATAAAATATGGTTCAGAAAAGTAAAATACAAGTGTGTACTGATTAGTGATCTCAGAACACATCTATCATCACTTCTTGAGGACTTGCTTCTTTGATTTTCTGAAATACTATAATTTTAGTGTCATCAAACCTCAGAGTGGATGACTGAAGTTTGTAAGAAAGTGTACTGAGAGAAATCCTCAAATGAAGTAAGTAGGCAGATCCAGAAAATTTACAAAAAGAGTGTTTAAGAAGTGGCGCAACAACCAACTAACTATAAGCAATATAAGGTTAAATTTGCAAAGACATGACATATTATGGTTTATATGAGCTTTTGAAATTAGTGATAAAGAAATAAAATCACATACATTACCCTTTTAGACTCTTATTTTCAATGGACTAAAAAAGCAGAACAAAACTTGACTCTATTTGAAGAGATAGTAGGTTTGATTCTACAGAGAGAAGACATTAAGGTCCCAAAATAGCCCGCAGTAGGGAGGATTTACCTAGGATTTAAGGGCATTAGTTCGGAAACCTAGGGTTAAACAGTGGAATGAGTTACTTGCGGAAGGTTAACCTATTTCCTATCTCTCAAGGGCTTTTTCCTAGAATAAGAGTGGAATTGGAGAGAAATTTCAGTTTTTTGTAGGATGGCATATAAAGGGAACAGTTTGGTATTGCCAAGTGTTTTTCCTCAACCTCCAGGTGAGATCAATATACCCTTGATTTAAAAACCAGTGCCTTCTTTTTTCAAAGCCAAGTCATCCGCGTTATTGATTTCCCATGTATTCTCAGATTGGTTTCCTGAAACCCCATCTTCTGTAAGTAGCGTTAGTGCTTCTACTTCTCTGCTGAGGTCACCAGTGACTTCCATGTCACTAAACATAATGGGTCTTTTTGGGTCTATGTTCCCCTCTATCTTCAGGCAGCATTTGCACGATTGGTCATTTTCCTCATCCTTAAAGCAATCTCTTTTGCCGGCATCTGTGTACCACACAGTTTCACAGTACCTCACTTCAGTCCAACTCTACAACTGTCTTCCTGACTGAAGCCACCAATGACTTTGGGTTACTGCCTCCTCCCTGTTTCCCCCAGCTATTGCTCTTGCTACCCTGAAATTCAATGTCCAGAGTGATCTTCTAAAATTTATAATACAAAATAGATCATAACATTCACGACTTAAAATTTGATGACTTGCCACTGCATTTAGAATGAGATCTAAACCCCCTAACCTGGCATATGAGCCCTGGGTCATCGTCCTCTTTAACTCACCAGCCTTGGCTCATTAGTTATCATTCATTTATTTATTTTTGCATTTATGAATTCTTTCATTCATTTAGCAAATTGTGTTGAGCTCTGTTCTGGGATCAGAGGTTACATCATTGAACAATACAGGCTAAAATTATTGCGTTCTTGGAGCTAATATTCGACCTGTACCTGGCAGTGAACTGGCAGGAAGATACAAATAAGAAACAGGAGAAAGAACAATAATATGTTGAATGATGGCAAGAGCCAAGGAGAAAACTAAAGCAGGAGAAGGGATAGGCTGTGTGCATGGAAGGTTGAAAATATATATAGGGCAGCCAAGGAAGGCCTCACTGGGAAGCTAGTATTTGAGTAAAGACTTGAAGGAAGAGACGGTACAGTACATGCGGGAATCTGGGTGAAGACAATCCCAGAATAAGAAAGAGGAAGTGCAACATCCTAAGGCAGTTTGTCAATATCTACAAAATAGCTTGCTGGTGTTTTGACGGGAATTGAGTTGAATCTATAGATCAAGTGGAGAAGAATTGACATCTTCATATTATTGAGAATTCCAGTTGATGAATATGGAGTCTTTCTCCATTTATTTAGATCTTTGATTTATTTCAGCACAATTTTATACTTTTCTGCATATAGATCCTGTATGCAACTGGTTTGATTTAGGCCTAAGTATTTCAGTTTTCGATATACCATTGCAAATGTTATTGTTGTTGAAATTTCAAATTCTAATTGCTCATTACTAGTATATTGGAAACCCTATGGGGCATCTACTCAGTCCTACAGAGTCACTATGAGTCAGCATTGATGGCAAATTTTTTTTTTTTTTTTTTTTAGTATATAGGAAAGGAATTGACTTTTGTATTATTAATCTTTTATCCTGAGACCTTTCTATCTCACTTATTAGTTCCAGGAGTATTTTTTTTTTTCTGGGTCAATTCTTTGGGACTTTTCTCTGTAGATAATAATGCCATCTGTGAATACAGATAGTTTATTTCTTCTTTATGCATCTATATACATTTTATTTCCTTTATTTGCCTGTTGCATAAGCAAGGACTTCCAGTGCAATGTTGAATAGGAGGGGTGATACAGGACATCCTTGCCTTGTACCCAGTCTTAGGGAGAAAGCATCCAGTTTCTCACCATTAAGTATAATGTTAGCTGTAGGTTTTTTGTAGATGTTCTTTGTTAAACTGAGGAAGTTTCTATTCCTAGTTTGCTCAAAGGTTTTTATCATGAAGGTGTGTTGGATCATATAAAAAAAATTTTCTGTATCAATGATATGATCATATAATTTTTCTCCTTTAGCCTGTTGACGCGATGTGGGAGAAAATCATTCAAATGTTGTACTAGCCTTGTATACTTGGAATAAATCTCAGTTGGGTCTGGTGTATAATTATTTTCATAATTGTTGGATTTGATATGCTAATATTTTGTTGAGGATTTTTGAGTCTGTGTTTATGAGTGATATTGGTCTATAGTTTTCCTTTCTTGCAATGTCTTTGTCTGATTTTTGTTATTAGGGTAATGCTGGCCTCATAGAATGAGTTAGGATGTGTTCCCTCTCCTTATATTTTCTGGAACATTTGGCAGAAAATTTGTATGATTTTTTCCTTAAATGGTAGAATTGGTGAAATCATTTGGGCCTCTTCTTTTCTTTTTCTGGAGACTATTATTATTTTTTCAACTTCTTTAATAGATATTAAAAAAAAAACCCTACTAACATCAAGTCAGTTCTAACTCATAGCAACCCTATAGGACAGAGTAGAACTGCTGCACAGGGTTTTCAGGACTGTAAATCTTTCTGGAAGTAGACTGCCACATCTTTTTCCTGTTACAGATATAGGCCTATTCAGATTAGGTACCTTTTTTTTGTGAGTTTTGGCAGTTTGTGTCTTTCAAGGAATTGGTCCATTTCATTTAAATGATCAATTTTGTGGGCATAGACTTGTTCATAATCTTTCTTTTTTATCTTCTTAATGTCTATGAGTTAGTGGTGATGTCCCCTCTTTCATTTCTGTTATTAGTAATATGTGTCTTTTTGGTTAGCCTACTTTATCAATTTTATTGATAAAAATTTACTAAAATTTAAAATTTATTAAAAAATTTTTATTGTGCATTACGTGAAAGTTTACAGCACAAATTAGATTCTCATTCAAAAATTTGTATACATGTTGTTTGGTGACATTGGTTGCAATCCTCCCACTGTGTTAGCGCTCTCCCCCTTTCCTATTCCACCCCAAGTTCCCCCTGTCTGGTCTTCCTGTCCCTTCCTGCCTTCTTGTCTATGCTTCTGGGGAGGTGTTGTCCATTTGGTCTCGTATAAGTGATTGAACTAAGAAACACGTTCCTCACTTGTGTTATTATTTGTTGACTAGGCCTGTCTAATCTTTGGCTGAAAGGTGGACTTTGGAAGTGGCTTCAGTTTTGAGTTAGCAGGGTGTTTGGAAGCCATAGTCTTGGAGATTCCTCCAGTCTCTGTCAGACCAGTAAGTCTGGTCTTTTTTGTATGTTTGAATTTGAACTTTATTCTACATTTTTCTCCTGTTCTGTCCAGGACCCTCTACTGTGATCACTGACAGAGCGATAGGTGGTGGTAGCCGGTCACCATCTAGTTCTTCTGGGTTCAGGCTAGTAGAGGCTGTGGTTCATGTGGTCTATTAGTTCTCTGGACTAATATTTTCCTCATGTCTTTGGTTTTCTTCATTCTCTTTTGCTCCAGACAGGACAGGATCAATAGATGTATCTTAGATAGCTGCTTGAAACCTTTTAACACCCCAGATGGTACTCACCAAAGAATATTTTCTTTATGAACTATATTATGCCAATTGACCTAGATTTCCCCCGAGACAATAGTCCCCGGCCCTCAGACCCAACAACTCGATCCCTCAAGGTGTTTCGATGTGTTTAGGAAGCTTCTATGACTTTGCCTTTGTCAAGTTGTGTTGACTTCCCCTATATTGTGTGTTGTCTTTCCCTTAACCAAAGTTACCACTTGTCTACTATCTAGTTAGCGATTTCCCCTCCTCATCATTCCCCTACCTCGTAACCGTCAAAGATTGTTTTTTTTCTGTGTGTAAACCTTTTGTTGGGTTTTTATCATAGTGGTCTCGTACAATATTTGTCCTTTTGTGGTTGACTTGTTTCACTCAGCATAGTGCCCTCCAGATTCACTCATGTTGTGAGATGTTTTGCAGATTCTTCATTGTTCTTTATTGTTGGGAAGTATTCTATTGTGTGTATGTACCATAATTTGTTTATCCATTCATCTGTTGATGGGCACTTAGGTTGTTTCCATCTTTTTGCTATTGTGAATAATGCTGCAGTGAATATGGTTGTGCATATGTGTATTCCTGTGATGGCTCTTATTGTCTAGGATATATTCCTAGTAGTGGGATTCCTGAATCTTACGGTATTTCTATTTCTAGCTTTTTAAGCTATATTGTTTTCCATAGTGGCTGTACCATTTTACATTCCCACCAGCCATGCATAAGAGTTCCAGTCTCCCTGCAATCTCTTCAACATTTGTTATTTTTGTTTTTTTGATTAGTGCCATTTAATGTCAGGATGAGATGGTATTTCACTGTAGTTTTGATTTGCATTTCTCTGATGGCTAATGATCACCAGCATTTCCTCATGTGTCTGTTAGCTGCCTGAATGTCTTCTTTGGTGAAGTATCTGTTCAGATCCTTTGCCCATTTTTTAATTGGATTATCTGTCTTTTTGTTGTTCAGGTGTTGAAGTATTCTATAGATTTTAGAGTTTAAACACTTGTTGGATATGTCATAGCCAAATTTTTTTTCCCAGTCTGTAGGCTCTTTTTATACTCCTACGGTGAAGCCTTTTGATAAGCATAAGTATTTAATTTTTAGAAGCTCCCAGTTATTGACTGTGTGAATCATAACAAATTATGGATAACACTGCAAAGAACGGGAATTCCAGAACACTTAATTGTGCTCATGAGGAACCTAGACATAGATCAAGAGGCAGTCGTTCAAAAAGAACAAGGGGATACTGCATGGTTTAAAGTCAGGAAAGGTGTGCGTCAGGGTTGTATCCTTTCACCACACTTATTCAATCTGTATGCTGAGCAAATAATTGGAGAAGCTGGAAGATACGAAGAAGAATGAGGCATCAGGATTGGAGGAAGACTCATTAACCTGCATTATGCAGATGACACAACCTTGCTTGCTGAAAGTGAAGAGAACTTGAAGCACTTACTGATGTAGATCAAAGATCACAGCCTTCAGTATGGATTACACCTCAACACGAAGAAAACAAAAATGCTCACAACTGGACCAATAAGCAACATCATTTGATAAATGGAGAAAAGATTGAAATTGTCAAAGATTTCATTTTACTTGAATCCACAATCAACGCTCATGGAAGCAGCAGTCAAGAAATCAAATGACGCATTGCATTAGGCAAATCTGCTGCAAAAGATCTCTTTAAAGTGTTAAAAAGCAAAGATGTCACCTTGAAGACTAAGGTGCGTGTAACCCAAGCTATGGTGTTCTCAATTGCCTCATATGCACACGAAAGCTGGACAATAAATAAGGAAGACCGAAGAATTGACACCTTTGAATTGTGGTGGTGGTGAAGAATATTGAATATATCATGGATTGCTAAAAGAACGAACAAATCTGTCTTGAAAGAAGTACAACCAGAACGTTCCTTAGAAGCAAGGATGGCGAGACTACATCTCACATACTTTGGACAAGTTACCTGGAGGGATAAGTCCATCATGCTTGGTAAAGTAGAGAGTAAGCAAAAAAGAGAAAGACCCTCAAGGAGATGGACTGATACAGTAGCTGCAACAATGGGCTTAAGCATAACAATGATTTTGAGGATGGCGCAGGACTGGGCAGTGTTTCATTCTGTTGTATATAGGGTTGCTATGAGTTGGAACCGACTTGACGGCACCCAACAGCAACAATCCAGTTATCTAGTCTATATTCTGGTGTTTGTGCATTGTTAGTTATGGTTTGTATTGCATTTATGCCACGGGTTAGGCATCCTAGCATATGAGTCAGAACCGACTTGACGGCACCTAACAGCAACAACGACAGCATTGTTCCCATTTTTTCTTCCAGGATCTTTATTGTTTTAGGTTTTATATTTGGGTCTTTAATTCATTTTGAGGTAGTTTTTGTGTATAGTGTGAGTTATGGGTCCTGTTTTATTTTTTAAAGATGGACATCCAGTTTGGCCAACACCATTTATTAAAAAGACTGCCTTTTCCCCATTTAATGGACTTTGGGCCTTTGTCAAAAATCAGCTGGCCATAGGTGGATGGATTCACTTCTGGGTTCTCGATTCTGTTCCATTGGTCTATTTGTTCGTTGTTGTACCAGTACCAAGCTGTTTTGACTACTGTGATTGTGTAGTAGCTTCTGAGATCAGGTAGTGTGAGGCCTCCTACTTTGTTCTTTTTTTTTTATAATAATGTTTTGCTTATCCAGGATCTCTTTCTTTTTCTTCTAAAGTTAATAATTAATTTTTTCATCTTGTTAAAGAATGTTGCTGGTGTTTGGATTGGGATTGCATTACATCTGTAGATTGCTTTGGGTAGAACTGACATTTTCTCAAATTTTAGTCTTCCTATCTATGAAGCATGGTATGCTTTTCCATTTATGTGGGTCGCTTTTGGTTTCTTGCAATAGTGTTTTGTATAAGTCTTTTACATCCTGGTTAGATTTATTCCTGCATATTTTATCTTTTTAGTGGCTATCATAAGTGGTACTGTTTTCCTGATTTCCTTTTTGAAGTTCTCTTTGTTGGTGTATAGGAATCTAATTGATTGTTGTTTGTTGATCTTGTATCCTGCCACTCTGCTGAATCTTTCTATTAGTTCCAGTAGTTTTCTTGTGGAATCTTTGGGGTTATCTATGTATAGTACCATATCATCTGCAAATAGGGATAGTTTTACTTCTTCATTACCAATTTGGATGCCCTTTATTTCTTTTTCTTACCTTATTGCTCTAGCTAGGACTTCCAGCACAATGTTAACTAGGAGAGGTGATAAAGGGCATCCTTGTCTCATTCCCATTCTCAGGGAGAATGTTTTCGGCCTCTCTACTTTGGGAATGATGTTGGCTATTGGTTTTGTATAAATGCCCTTTATTATGTTGAGGAATTTCCCTTTTATTCCTATCTTTTAAAGAGTTTTTATCGGAAGGAGTGTTAGACTTTATGAAATGCCTTTTCTGCATTGATTAAGATGATCATAAGATGCTTTTCTTTTGTTCTATTTTTGTGGTGGATTACACTGATTGATTTTTTAATGTTGAAGCATCCTTGCATAGCTGATATGAATCCCACTTGGTTGTGGTGTATTATATTTTGTATATGATGCTGAATTCTATTGGCTAGAATTTTGTTGAGAATTTTTGCATCTACATTCATGAAAGATATTGGTCTGTAATTTTCTTTTTTTGTGGTGTCTTTGCCTAGTTTTGGTATCGGGGTTATGCTGGCTTCACAGAATGAATTTGAGAGTATACTTTCCTTTTCTATGTTCTAAAATAGTTTGAATAGTACTGGTCTGAGCACTTCTCTGAATGTTTGGTAGAATTCTCCAGTGAAACCCTCTGGGCCAGGGTTTTTCTATCTTGGGAGTTTTTTTTTTTTTTATTACCTCTTCAATCTCTTCTCTTGTCATGGGTCTGTTTAGATTTTCTACTGCTGTTTGTGTTAGTTTAGGTAGGTACTGTGCTTCTAGCAATTTGTCCATTTCCTCTAGATTTTCAACTTTGTTGGAGTACGGTTTTTCATAGTACTCTGTTATGATCCTTTTTATTTCAGTTGGGTCTGCCATAATGCCCCCCATCTCATTTTTTATTTGGGTTATTTGCTTCCTCTCTTGTTTTTCATTTGTCAGTTTGGCCAATGGTTTGTCAATTTTGTTCATCTTTTCGAAGAACCAACTTTTGAGCTTGTTAATTCTTTCTATTGTTTTTCTGTTCTCTGTTTCATTTATTTCTGCTCTAATCTGTATTATTTCCTATCTTTTGGTACCTGTGGGATTCTTTTGCTGTTCTCTTTCTGTTTGTTTGAGTTGTAGGGCTAACATTTTGATTTTGACCTATTCTTCTTTTTTGATGTGTGTGTTTATTGCTATAAATTTACCTCTGAGCACTATGTTTACTGTGATCCAAAGGTTTTGGTATGATGTGTTTTCATTCTCATTTAATTCTAGGACTTTTTTAAATTTCCTCTTTGATTTCTTCTATTACTTAGTTGTTTTTAAGCAAGGTGTTATTCAGTTTCCATGTATTTAATTTTTTATCATTGCTCTTCCTGTTATTGATCTTTGTGTTATTTTGATGTTCTGGATGTTATTGAGGGTTGCTTTATGGCCTAAAATGTGGTCTGTTCTGGAGAATGTTCCATGTTCGTTGGAAAAGAATGTATAATTTGCTACTGTTGGGTAGAGTGTTCTATATATGTCTATGAGTTCAAGTTGTGTGATTGTGGCCTTTAAATCTCCTGTATCTTTGTTGCGTTTCTTTCAAGATGTTCTGTCCTTTACTGAGAGTGGTGTGTTGAAGTCTCCTACTATTATTGTGGAACTGTCAATTTCTCTTTTCGGTGCTTTTAGAGTTCATTTTATTTATTTTGGAGCCCTGTTGTTGGGTGTGTAGGTATTTATTAGGGTTATGTCTTCTTGGTGGATTGTCCCTTTAATCATTATATAATGTCTTTCCTTGTCTTTTATGGTTGATTTTGCCTTTAAGTCTATTTTATCTGAGATTAGTTTTGTCATTCCTGTTCTTTTTTGGTTACTGTTTGCTTGACATATTTTTTTCTATCCTTCGGTTTTTAATATATTTACATCTTTGTGTCTAAGTTGTGTCTCTTACGGACAATATATTGATGGGTTGTGCTTTTTTATCCATTTTGCCACTCTATGTCTTTTCATGGGTGCATCTAAGCCATTTACATTCAGTGCGATTATTAATGGGTATGAGTTTATTGCTGCCTCATTGTCGTGCTTTTTTTTGTGGTGCTGATGTTTTCCTTGTTCCTCTTACTTTCCTGTGCTGAGTTCCTTTTGTGTGTAGGTGTTCTTTTCTTTTGTTATTATAGATTTTGTGTTTACTGAGTCTTTGTTTTTCCTCTTTTTTATTTTGATGAGTAGGCTTATTAACTTTCTTTGTGGTTACCTTGAACTTTACCCTTATCTTCCTATCTTTTGTTACTTGATATCACCTTGACTTCCTTTCCTTTTGAAAGTTTTATACCTACACTGTTTATTCCCCCTTTTATTGTTTGACATTGTCATCATTTGCAGATTGATGTCTTTGTTTCCCTGTTTTCAGTCTTTTAGCTTTGTTTTATTATTGAGAGTTCTTTTCCTAGGTGGTATCTAGCTGTCTCCATCAGTTTCTTCTTCCATTATGTTATTGATCTAGTTATTTATCCCTTCATTTGATACTTAGTGTCCCAGGATTGACATTTGTATCTGTTTTACTTAGTTTTTCAGGTCTTTGCTGCAGAGGGACAGCATGATGCAGTTGTCTAGGGTGCCATGTTGGCTCCCCAAAGAACCAGCTTTTGATTTAGCTGGTTTTCTTTCTCTAATTTAATTGATTTCTGATTTAATTTTTATTTATTTCATTCTGTTTTCTTTAGACTTAATTGCTCTTTTTTCTCTAGTTTCCAAAGATGGAAGCTTACATTATTTATTTTAGATCTTTCTCCTTTTCTGATAAATGCATTTAATCCTGTAAATTTCATCAAGCACTACTTTTGCTGCATCCCACAAATTTTGATAGGCTGTATCTTCACTTTCATTCAGTTAAAAATATTTTTAAATCTCTCTTGAGACATCTTCTTTGATCCATGTGATATTTAGAAGTACGTTATTTAATCTCCAAATGCTTGAGGATTTTTCTGCTGTCTTTCTGTCATTGATTTCTAGTTTAATTCCATTGTGGTCTGAGAGCATACTTTGTATGGCTACTATGATTTTAAATGTGCTAATGTGTGTTTCATGTCCCATAATGTTGTCTAACTTGGTGATGGTTTCATGTGAGTTTGAGAATATGTATTCTCCTGTTGTTGGATGAAATATTCTATAGATGTCAATTATAGCGAGTCGACTGATAGTGATGTTTAGATCAACTATATGCTTATTGATTTTCTGCCTGTTTGATCTATCAGTTCCTGAAGGAGGGGTGTTGAAGTCTCCAGCTATAACAGTGGATTTATGTATTTCTTCTTGAAGTTGTATAAGTGTTTGCCTCACACATTTTGATTCTCTATTGTTAGCTGCATACATGTTAAGGATTGTTATATCTTCTTGAAGAATTGACTCCTTTATCATTTTGTAATGTCTCTTTATCCTTGATAATTTTTCTTGTTTTAAAGTGTGTTTTGTCTAAAATTAATACAACTATTTGAGCTTTTGTTTAATTAGTTGTTGGCATGATATATATTTCTGAATCCCTTTACTTATAACCTATCTGAATTTTTATATTTAAAAGTGGCTTCTCATGGAAAAAAATGTATTTTTAAAAAATCTAGTTTGACAATCTCTTTTAATTAATGTATTTAGATAATTGTATTTAAAGTAATTTTTGATATAGCTCCACCACCTGTCTGTAGGTTTGTCATACTGTGGTGGCTTGTGCATTGCTGTGATGTGAAGTCTTGCCACTGGTATTTCAAATACTAGCTGGGTCACCCTTTGTGGAGAAGTTTCAGCTGAGCATCCACACTAAGAGAGACTAGGAAGAAGGACCTGGTGGTCTACTTCTGAAAAAATTGGCTAGTAAAACCTTATGAATAGCACAGGAATATTGTCTGATATAGTGCCGGAAAATGAGTCCCTCAGCTTTGAAGACACTCAAAATACGACTGGGGAAGAGCTCCCCCGCAAAGTAGAGTGAACCTTAATGATATGGATGGAGTCAAGCTTTCAGGACCTTCATTTGCTGATGAAGCACGATGCAAAAATGAGAAGAAACAGCTGCAAACATCCATTAATAATTGGAACATGGACTGTATGAAGTGTGAATCTAGGAAAATTGGAAATCATCAAAAATGAAATAGAATGCATAAACATCAGTATCCTCGGCATTAGTGAGCTGAAATGGAATGGTATTGGCCATTTTTGAATCAGACAGTCATATGGTCTACTATGCTGAGAAAGGCAAATTGAAGAGGAATGGCGTTATGTTCGTCGTCAAAAAGAATATCTCAGGATCTGTCCTGAAATACAAAGCTGTCAGTGATAGGATAATATCCATACGCTTACAAGGAAGACCAGTTAATACAGCTACTGTTCAAATTTACTCACCAACCACTAAGGCCAAAGATGAAGAAATTGAAGATTTTTACCAATTTCTGCAGTGTGACATTGATCAAACGTGCAATCAAGATGCGTTGATAATTACTGGCGACTGGAATGCGAAAGTTGGAAACAACGAAGAAGGACTGGTAGTTGGAAAGCATGGCCTTGGTGATAGAAATGATGCTGGAGATCACATGATAGAATTTGCAAGACCAACAACTTCTTCATTGCAAATACCTTTTTTCAACAACATAAATGGCGACTATACACATGGACCTTGCCAGACTGAATACAGTACACAGGAATCAAAGCGACTATATCTGTGGAAAGAGACAATGAAAAAGCACAATATCATCAGTCAGAACAAGGCCAGGGGCTGATTGTGGAAAAGACCATCAATTGCTCACATGTAAGTTCAAGCTGAAGTTGGAGAAAATTAGAACATGTCCACGAGATCCAAGGTACAACCTTGAGTATATCTCATCTGAATTTAGAAACCATCTCGGGAATAGATCTGATGCATTGAACACTAATGACTTAAGACCAGATGAGTTGTGGAATGACATCAAGGACATTATACATGAAGAAAGCAAAAGGTCATTAAAAAGACAGGAATGAAAGAAAAGAGCAAAATGGATGTCAGAAGAGACGCTGAAACTTGCTCTTGAATGTACAGTAGCTAAAGTGAAAGGAAGAAATGATGAAGTAAAAGAACTGAACGAAGATTTCAAAGGGTGGCTCGAGAAGACGAAGTATTATAGTGAAATTGTGCAGACCTGCTGATAGAAAACCAAAAGGGAAGAACATGCTTGGCATTTCTGAAACTGAAGGAACTGAAGAAAAAATTCAAGCCTCGGGTTGAAATATTGAAGGATTCTATGGGGAAAATATTAAACGATGCAGGAAGCATCAAAAGAAGATGGAAGGAATACACAGAGTCACTATACCAAAAGAATTGGTCGACATTCGGCCGTATCAAGAGGTAGCATATGATCAAGAACCGGCGGTACTGAGGGAAGAGGTCCAAGCTGCACTGAAGGCATTCATGAAAAACAAGCTTCCAAGAGTTGATGGAATACCAGTTGAGATGTTTCAACAAATGGATGCAATGCTGGAAGCTCTCACTCATCTATGCCAAGAAATATTCCAAGAAGACAGATACCTGGCCAACTGACTGGAAGAGATTCATATTTGTACACATTCCAAAGAAAGGAAATGCATCAGAATGTGGAAGTTTTCCAACAATATCATTAACATCACGCACAAGTAAAATTTTGCGGAAGATCATTCAAAAGCAGTTAAAGCAGTACATCGACAGGGAACTGCCAGAAATTAAAGCCAGATTCAGAAAAGGACGTGGAATGAGTGATATCACTGCTGATGTCAGATGGATCCTGGCTGAAAGCAGAGAATACCAAAAAGATGTTTACCTGTGTTTTGTTGACTATGCAAAGGCATTAGACTGTGTGGATCATAACAAAACATGGATAACATTGTGAAGAATGGAAATTCCAGAACACTTCATTGTGATCTTGAGGAATCTGCACTTAGACAAAGAGGCACTCATTCCAACAGAACAAGGGGATACTGAGCGCTAAAAGTCAGGAAAGGTGTGCATCAGGGCTGTATCCTTTCACCATGCTTATTCAGTCTGTATGCTGAGCAAATAATACAAGAAGCTGAACTATATAAAGAAGAACACGGCATCAGGTTTGGAGGAAGACTCATTAACAACTGGCAGTATGCAGATAATACAACCTTGCTTGCTGAAAGTGAAGAGGACTTGAAACTCTTATTGATAAAGACCACAGCCTTCAGTATGTATTACACCTTAACATAAAGTAAACAAAATCCTCACAACTGGACCAATAAGCAACATTATGATAAACGGAGAAAAGATTGAAGTTGTCAAGGATTTCATTTTACCTGGATCCACAATCATCGTCCATGGAAGCAGCAGTCAAGAAATCAAACGACACATTGCACTGGGCAAATCTGATGCAAAAGATTTCTTTAATTTTAAAAAGCAAGGATGCCACCTTGAAGACTAAGGTGTGCCTGACCCAAGCCATGGTGTTTTCAATTACCTCATATGCATGTGAAAGCTGGACAAAGAATAAGGAAGACTGAAGATGAATTGATGCTTTGAGTTATGGTGTTGGCGAAGAATATTGAATATACCATGGATTGCAAGAAGAAGAAACAAATCTGTCTTAGAAGAAATACAGCTACAATGCTCATTAGAAGCAAGGATGGCGAGACTTTGTCTCACATACTTTGGATGTGTTATAAGGAGGGATCAGTCCCTGGAGAAAGACATCATGCTTGGTAAAGTAGAGGGTCAGGGAAAAAGAGGAAGACCCTCAATGAAATGGACTGACACAGTGGCTGCAACAGTGGGCTCAAACATAGCAACCATTGTAAGGATGTCTCAGAACCGTGCAGTGTTTTGTTCTGTTGTACATAGAGCCACTATAAATTGAATTGACTCAACAGCACCTAACAACATTGATATAGTTGGATAAATAGCTACCATTTTTGTAACTATCTATTGTACTTGTTCTTTTCTTTTTTTTAAATCTTCACGTCTTTTTCTGCTGTTTTTTTTTTAATTATTTTTTTTATAGTACTTCAGGTGAAGGCTTACAGAACAAATAGTTTCTCATGAAACAGTAGTACACATGTTGTTTTATGACATTGGTTAACAACCCCACAACATGTCAACCCTCTAACTTCTCAACCTTTTTTTTTTTGGTGAAAATACACATAGCCAAAGATACACCATTTCAAAAACTTCTACATGCACAGTTCAGTGACATTGACTACACTCTTCCAATTGTGCTGTTATTCTCACTTAAGATGAAGGCTTACAGAACAAAATAGTTTCTCATTTAACAGTTACTACAAATGTTGCCCTATGACAATGGTTAACAATCTCACAACACATCAACAATATCCTTACTCAACCTTGTGTTCCCTATCACCAGCTTCCTCGTCCCCTTCTGCCTTCTGGCCCTTGTCACTGGACTACTGTACCTTGTTAGTCTCATTTGGTTTTACAGGGCTGTCCACTCCCAGGCTGAACGGTGAACCTCAGAGATAACTTCACCACTGAGCTAAAAGGGAGTCTGGGCGCCATACTCTCGGGGTTTCTCCAGTCTCCTTTAGGCCAGTAAATCTGGTCTTTTTTTGTGAGTTAGAATTATGTTCTACATCCTTCTCCAGCTCTGTCCAGAACCCTCTGTTGTGACCCTGGTCAGAGCAGTCAGTGGTGGTAGCCGGGCACCATCTAGCTGTTCTGGACTCAGTCCGGTGGAGGCCTTGGTAGCTGTGGACAATTAGTCCTTCGGACTAATCTTTTCCTTGTATGCTGTTCTCTTCATTCTCCCTTGCTCCTGAAGGGATGAGAGCAGTGGAGTATCTTAGATGGCTGCTCACAGGATTTTAAGACCCCAGACACTACTCACCAAGGTAGAATGTAGAGCATTGTCTTTATAAGCTGTGTCATGCCAATTGAGCTAGATGTTCCCCGAGACCGTGGTGCCTAGAGCCCTCTACCCAGCAATTCAGTCCCTCAGGGTGTTTGGATGTGTCTATGGAGCTTCCATGACCTTTCCTTGTGCAAGTTGTGCTAGTTTCCCCTGTATTGTGTACTGTCTCACCCTTCACCCAAGATACCACTTATCTATTGCCTGTTTAGTATTTCCTCCCGACCTCTCCCATCCCTGGTATCCAACAAAGATTGCTAAATTTTGTATGTGAACTTCTTCATGGGTTTTTACAATAGAGGTCCCATGCAATATTTGTCCTTTTGTGATTGACTTATTTCACTAAGCATAATGTCCTCCAGTTTCATCCATGTTATGAGATGGTTCACAGATTCATTGTTGTTCTTTCTCGTTGCATAGTACTCCATTGTGTGTACGTACCATAGTTTGTTTATCCATTCATCTATTGATGGGCATCTAGGTTGTTTCCATCATTTTGCTATTGTGAACAATGCTGCCCTGAACATAGGTGTGCATATGTCTGTTCGAGTGATGGCTCTTATTTCTCTAGGATATATTCCTAGGAGTGGGATTGCTTGGATCGAATGGTATGTCTATTTCTAGCTTTCTGAGGAAGCGCCATAATCATTTTCCAAAATGGTTGTATCATTTTGCATTCCCATCAGCACGGCGTAAGAGTTCCGATCTCCCCGCAGCCCCTCCAACATTTGTTATTTCCAGTGTTTTTGATTCGTGCCAGTAATGCTGGGGTGAGATGGTCTCATTGTGGTTTTAATTTGCATTTCTCCAATGGCTAGTGATCGCGAGCATTTCCTAGTGTGTCTGTTGCCCATTTGAATGTCTTCTTTGGTGAAGTGTCTGTTCATTTCCTTTGCCCATTTTCAAATAGGATTATTTGTCTTTTTGTTGTAGAGGTGTTGGATTTTCTTGTAGATTATGGAGATTAGACCTTTGTCTGACTTGTACTGTCCAAAATTTTTTTCCCAGTCTGTAGGTTCTCTTTTGACTCTTTTGGTGAAGTCTTTTGAAGAGCATAGGTGTTTGATTTTTAGAAGATCACAGTTACCTAGCTTATATATTGGGGTTTGTGCATTGATGGTTATGGTTTGTATCCTGTTAATGCCATGTATTAAGGCCTGAAGTGTTGGTCCTATTTTTTCTTCTATGAATTTTATAGTTTTAGGCTTTATATTCAGGTCTTTGATCCATTTTGAAGTAGTTTTTGTACACGGCGTGAGGTATGGGTCCTGTTTCATGTTTTTGCAGATGGATATCCAGTTTTGCCAGCACCATTTGTTAAAAAGACTGTCTTTTCCCCATTTGATGGACCTTGGGCCCTTGTCGAAGATCAGGTGACCGTAGGTGGATGGATTTACATCTGGGTTCTCAATTCTGTTCCATTGGTCAATGTATCTGTTGTTGTACCAGTACCAGGCTGTTTTGACTACTGTAGCTGTATAGTAGGTTCTGAAGTCAGGTAGTGTGAGTCCTCCAACTTTATTCTTCTTCTTCAGTAGTGCTTTACTTATTTGGGGCTTCTTCCCTTTCTATATAAAGTTAATGATTAGTTTTTCCATCTCTTTGAAGAATGTTGTTGGTATTTGGATTGGGATTGTGTTGTATTTGTAAATTGCTTTGGGTAGAATTGTCATTTTCACAATGTTGAGTCTGCCTATCCATGAGCATGGTATGTTTTTCCATTTATGTAGATCCCTTTGGGTTTCATGCAGTAGTGTTTTGTAGTTTTCTTTGTATAGGTCTTTTACATCCCTGGTCAGATTTATTCCTAAGTATTTTATCTTTTTAGGGGCTATTGAAAATGGTATTGTTTTCCTGATTTCCTTTTCATCGTTCTCCTTATTGGTGTATAGGAATCCAACTGATTTTTGAATGTTTATCTTGTATCCTGCTACTCTGCTGAATCTTTCTATTAGTTCCAGTAGATTTCTCGTGGAGTCTTTAGGGTTTTCTGTGTATAGTATCATGTCATCGGCAAACAGGGACAGTTTAACTTCTTCATTACCAATTTGGATGCCCTTTATTTCTTTTTCTTGCCTTATTGCTCTAGCTAGAACTTCCAGCACAATGTTAAATGGGAGTGGTGATAAAGGGCATCCTTGTCTTGTTCCTGTTTTCAAGGGGAATGTTTTCAGCCTCTCTCCATTAAGAATGATGTTGGCCGTTGGTTTTGCATAGATGCCCTTTATTATGTTGAGAAATTTCCCTTCTATACCTAGTTTATTGAGAGTTTTTATCAGGAATGGGTGTTGGACTTCATCAAATGCCTTTTCAGTGTCAATTGAGATGATCATGTGAGTCTTTTCTTTCCTTTTATTTATGTGGTGGATTACGTTGATTGATTTTCTAATGTTGAACCATCCTTGCATACCTGGTATGACTCCTACTTGGTTGTGGTGTATTATTTTTTTGATATGATGCTGAATTCTATTGTCTAGAATTTTGTTGAGAATTTTTGCATCCAGATTCATGGGAGATATTGGTCTGTAATTTTCTTTTTTTGTGACATCTTTGCCTGGTTTTGGTATCAGTGTTATGCTGGCTTCATAGAATGAATTTGGAAGTGTTGCTTCCTCTTCTATGCTCTGAAATAGCTTGAGAAGTACTGGTACAAGCTCTTCTGTAAATGTTTTGTAGAATTCTCCAGTGAAGCCATCTGGGCCAGGGCTTTTTTTTGTTGGGAGTTTTTTTTATTACCTTTTCAATCTCTTCTCTTGTTATGGGTCTGTTCAGATTTTCAACATCACTTTGTTGTAGTTTGGGTAGGCAGTGTGTTTCTAGAAATTTATCCATTTTCTCTAGGTTTTCAAATTTGTTGGAGTGTAGTTTTTCATAATATTCTGTTATAATCCTTTTTATTTCAGTTGGGTGTATTGTAATGTCCCCCATTTGATTTCTTATTTGGGTTATTTGTGTCCTGTCCTGTTTTTCTTTTGTCAGTCTGGCCAGTGGTTTGTCGATTTTGTTGATTCTTTCCAAGAACCAACTTTTGGTTTTATTGATTCTTTCTATTGTTTTTCTGTTCTCTATTTCATTTATTTCTGCTCTGATCTTTACTATTTCCTTTCTTCTGGTGGTTGTGGGCTTATTTTGCTGTTCTCTTTCTATTTGTTTGAGTTCTGTAGTTAATGTTTTGATTTTGTCTCTTTCTTCTTTTTTGATATGTGCATCTATTGCTATAAATTGTCCTCTGAGGACTGCCTTTGCTGTGTCCCAAAGGTTTTGGTATGATGTGTTTTCATTCTCATTTGATTCTAGGAATTTTTTGATTCCATCTCTGATTTATTCTATTACCCACTGATGTGTAAGCAGGGTATTATTCAGTTTCCATGTAGTTGATTTTTTTTCCCTTGCTCTTTCTATTGTTAATTTCTACCTTGATGGCATTGTGGTCAGAGAAGATACTTTGAATTATCTCAACGTTTTGGATCTTGTTGAGGATTGCTCTGTGGCCTAAGATGTGGTCTATTCTGGAGAACGTTCCATGTGCATTGGAAAAGAATGTGTACTTTGCAGCGGTTGGATGGTGTGTTCTATATATGTCTATGAGGTCAAGTTGGCTGATTGTGCCCTTTAGGTCTTCTGTATCTTTGTTGAGTTTCTTCTTATTTGTTCTGTCCTTTACTGAGAGTGGTGTGTTGAAATCTCCTACTATCATTGTGGAACTGTCAATTTCTCTTTCCAGTGTTGTTAGAGTTTGTTTTATGTATTTTGGAGCCCTGCCATTGGGTGCGTAGATGCTTATTATGGTTACGTCTTCATGATGGATCATCCCCTTAATCATTATATAGTGTCCTTCTTTGTCTTTTATGGTAGATTTCATTTTAAAGTCTATTTTACCTGAGCTTAGAATTGCCACTCCTGCTCTTTTTTGGCAGTTGTTAGCTTGATAAATCTTTTTCCAACCTTTGAATTTTAATAAATTCACATCTTTGTTTCTAAGGTGTGTCTCTTGTAGACAGTATATTGATGGATCCTGTTTTCTTATCCATTCTGTCACTCTCTGTCTCTTTATGGGTTCATTGAGTCCATTTGCATTCAGTGTAATTATTGATAGATGTGAGTTTGTTGCTGTCATTTGGTAGTGATTTTTTTTAGTGGTGCTGAAGTTTTCTTTGTTCTTCTTACTCTCTTGTGCTGAGTTACTTTTGTTTGTGGATTTTTTTTTCATTTCTTTTGTTTTTATAGGTTTTGTTTCTGCTGAGACTGTATTTTTTCCTCTTTTTTTTTTAATGAGTATTTTTTTAACTTTCTTTGTGGTTAGCATGAATTTTACCCTTATCTTTCTAAGTTTGAAGCAGTCTACCATTACTTGGTATTGCCTTGCCTTCCTCTCCATTAGAAGGTTCTATACCTATGCTGTTTAGTCCCTCTTTTATTATTTTGATGTTGTTGTCATTTACTGATTAACTGCTCTGATTCCCTGTTGTATTTCTTTTGGTTATGGATAGTTCTCGAGAGTTCATTTCCTGGAGTGGTATTTGGTTGGTATGATCCTGCGTCCTAGGTTCTGCCTGTGAGCTGAAGCTGTTTGTCCTCAGATTGAAGAACTCCCTTTAATAATTCTTGTAAGTTTGGTTTGACTTTTACGTATTCCCTTAATTTCTGTTTATCTGGAAATGACCTAATTTCACCATCATATTTGTACGAGAGTTTTGCAGGATCTATTATTCTTGGCTGGCAATTTTTTTCTTTCAAGATTTTATATATATCCTCCCATTGGCTTCTTGCCTGCATGGTTTCTGCTGAATAATCTGAGCTTAGTCTTATTGTTTCTCCTCTGTATGTGACTTTTTGTTTTTCACAAGCTGCTATCAGGATTCTTTGTTTGTCTTTGATTTTGGCGAGTGTGATTATGATATGCCTTGGTGAGTTTCTTTTGGGGTCTCTTCTATACGGGGTTCGTTGAGCTTCTTGGATGGCCAGCTTTTCATCTTTCATGATATTGGGGAAGTTTTCTGTCAGCAGTTCTTCAATGATCCTCTCTGTGTTTTCTGTTTTCTCCCCCTGTCCTGGAATTCCAATCACTCGCAGGTTTTTGCTTTTGATTGTATCCCACATAACTCTCAGGGTCTCTTCATTTTTCTTTGTTCTTTTTTCTGAGTTTCCTGAAACAGAGTTGTATCCAAGTGTTTGTCTTCAATTCCACTGATCCTGTCTTCCACCATTTCAAATCTGCTTCTCAGCCCTTCTATGACATCGTCCATTTCTGAAGTCTTGTTGTTTATCTTTAGGATTTCTAATTGTTGTCTTTGTATAATTTCTAGTTGTGAATTTATTTTGGCATTTTGTTCCTGCATTATTTTCCTGAATTCTTCCAATTTTTTGGCTGTGTTTTCCATGAATTTGTCTATTTTTTCCTCATGTTTGTCAGCTTTTTGCCTCAGTTCCTGGAGAATTCTGAGTATTAGAGATTTGAATTCCCTATCAGGTAGTTCTAGTGCATTTTCTTCCACAGTAGAGTCATCTGGTGTTTTATTTTGGACTCCTACTGGAAGCATCCTGTCTTGTTTTTGTAAATGTTTTGATATTGTCTGCTGTCTTTGAGGCGTTCAGTAGTTATTTTTCTTATTTATTTATTGTAGATTTGTTTGTTTTGTCCTTTTTTTTTTTTTAAATAAGTTGACTATGTCTGAGCAGGTGGATTGTGTGCTCTTTGTTGTTTGCTCTTCTGTCGGCAGAATACTTTTCGCCTCCTTCTCCAATTGGCAGGGTCAGTCACTCAGATATGGTACGGCAGGGCAGGTCTAGCTGAAGAGGAGTTACTGGGATGGGTTGTTTGTGGCACTTACTACAGCCACCAGAGCTGGTTGGTAATCAGTGCAGGGCAGGTTCCAGTAAGCCATGCCTGTGCTGCTTGGTGGTGTGATGTCAAGTGCACAGTGCAGGTAGGCAGGATGCAGCGGGGAGATTGTTATGTGTGGAGCTAAGATGGATATGGGAGAGAGGAGAGAGGAACAGGATCCAAAAACATACAAAAAAACAAAAACGAATGCTAGGAGACCTTGCTGTTGGAGTGGAGAGATGAGAGACTATGAAATGGAGAAAAACAGTAAGGGGAAGAGGAAGAAAAGAAAAGAAAAGAATGAATAAAAAAAATAGGAAAGGTTAAAGAACCTCAAAGTTCCCAGGGATCCCACCGGTGCAGCTATGAGGTCTGGCGAAGTCGCTATCAGGTGTTGCAGTACAGCCTGGCTAGAAGGCATAGAGTTATACAACGCCAGGTATTCAGGGAATAGAAAGAGGAGGAAGATATAGAGAGATGAGAAACCAAGCAATGAAGAAGGACAAAAAGGGAAAAAGAGGGAAAAGGAAACAAAAGAGATTAAAAAAAAAAGAAAGAAGAAGAAAGGCCCCCCAAAAAACAGAAAAAAACAAAAACCAATGAAAAAAGAAATGCTGTCAGGCATCCCTCTGCACGTCTGTGCAAGCCGAGGGGGATGTCTCCTTGCCATGCAGCACCGCCTGGCCAGAAAGGGCTCCCAACTCAAGAAAAGGAAAAGAAAACAAACAAACAATTCAAAACAAACAAACGAACAAAAGCACCGGGATCCCACCAGCACGGCAGCCCAGACCGGGAAGCAGCTCCACACTCGAACGGAGCTCCGTAGCCCCTCAGGAAGAAGCAAAGATGGCCCACAGAGCCAGGTATTTGAGCGAAAGGAGGGGGAGGTTGTGAGAGGTAAGGAAGAAATCAAAAGAAGCGGAAAAAAGCAACACCAGCAGCCAATAAATGGCACTCAGAGAGCCGGCCCGTTCGGGTGTGTGGAATCCAAGCAGCCGGTGATTCCTGGTCAAGAGATTGCGGCCGCGGGAAGCAGAGGAGGCTGAGTCGGGGTCAAGAAGGGTGGGGGGTGGGAAAGCGTATATCGCAAATTACCAGTTGTTTTGTCTCCGGCAGGACGCTCCGTGAGGCTGCTTTCTCGTACCCTCTGTTTGCTGGTCTCCGATAGGAGTCCAAGATGGCGGATCCACGCTGCGTTAGCTGGTAGGGGACCTCTGCATGAATCTCTCCTCACTCTCCGTTCTCTGTCAGTTTTCTCACTCCATTTGGTGCTTGGCTGAGTTCTTTATCTCTTCATTTGATGTTTTAGGGTTTCGGGATTGTTGTATTCTCTGTTTGGCTTAGATTTTCGGATCTTTGCTGTGGAGGGACAGCGAGGTGCTTCTGCCTAGAGCACCATTTTGCCAGAACTCTCCTGCTTTTGTTTTTTCTTGAGCATTTTATATGAATCCATTTTATCTCCTTTCTCAGCATATCTGTTATACTTTAAATTTTTTTAGTGGCTTGCATAGATTTCACAATATACATTTATAACTAATCTATATTCACATTCAGATAACACAATACCACTGCACATTTATTGAGGGTAACTTAAAACAGAGCATTCTTAATTCTTCTCTCCTGTCCTTTGTGACTTTTCTCATATTCATTTTACTCATTCATATGCTATAATTACCCAAAACATTTTAACTGATATTACTTTACACAGTTATCTTTTTGATTGATGAACAATAAGGAAAATAAAAGATCTTATTTTATGTTCATCACTCTCTTCTCCAACCCTCTCCTGTCCCTCACCAATGGAGTGAAGAGAGGGCAATTAAAACAACGTAATATTAAGTTTAGAGGATGGTGAGGAAAATGAATAGCATATAGCTAAGGCTTTTTGATACATTGTGAATATGAGGGTTAGATCCACATGGAGTGGAAAAGGCACAACGGGTTTCAGGGAGTAGAATGTTGAATAATTAATTAATTTATAATAGAGTTATGGGAGACCAGACTGGAAAGTTAGGCAGGAGATGGATTGTGAATGGCTGGTAGTATAGGCAGAAGACACACTGGAAACAGAGAAAACCATCACGATCAAAAGCATCTGTTTAGGATTCAGACAGACGAGGATTGAAGTTTTATCCTGGTCTTTTGATGGTTTTGAGATGTTAGACTTATTAGTAAGTTTTCTTTTTCCCATCTGTAAAATGGGAATAATTATACTAAACTCATAACACTGCGATGAAAGGTGTGTGTGTGTGTGTGTGTGTGTGTGTGTGTCTGTTTCTCTATCTCTCTGTCTCAGCATGCAGCCTTCTGGTCTCCATCTTCACCCGCTAAGCTCTTAATCATCCCTCAGCTCTTACTCAATAATCCACCATTAGAGAAGCCCTTCATCACTCTTCCCAGTAGGTTCAGTCCCCAGTTTATGCTGTCATACCACTGTGCACTTTTTCTTCATTATATGTAATACAGTTTATACATGTGTGTTTATTTTTTTAATTATCTGATAAGAACCTGTCTCTCCATTAGACTGCAATGTGCTTGAGGACAAAGGGACATAGGTCTTTGGCTACACATTTTGTATCTTCAGCAACTAAGTGTTAGCACATAATAAGCCTTCAAGAATTATTGAATTAAAATAAATGGAGGAATGAATGAACATGGAGATTACTAACTCAAAGAACACTATTTTGCACTTTTGAATACTCTAATTATTACCCAGTTAAGTGTAGGTAAGATCTAAAGCACTGGATTAAAATGTTATGTTCTGTTTGCCTACCAATGAGTAAAATCAAAAAGCCTCAGTTATTTCAAGGCCACTGCAAGTGAAGCCAGTATTCCCTCAGGGAATGAAAGATGCTGTACAGAGGTCATATTTCAGTTTGGAAGGAAGTAGTTACCTAGGAATAACTTGATTATTTAGTTATTGATTATATAGAAATTAGCTAGCTTATAATGTTTCTTCTCATACTGAATAATATTTGTATTTCTGGTATTTCACTAAAAAAACAAATAATACTCTCACTGGATTTGAGGATTCTGAAGAACTGGCCCAAATTGGTAACACGTATATATACGAGGCCATAGAAAATGTCTTCACATTACCCACCATCACCCACCGCTAGAGAGAAATAGGAGCCCTGCTGGTGCATTGGTTAAGAGCTTGGCTGTTAACCAAAGGTTGGCAGTTCGAATCCACCAGCCACTCCTTGGAAACCCTGTGGGGGAGTTCTACTCTGTCCTATAGGGTCGCTATGAGTTGGAATCGATTAGACAGCAATGGGTTAGGGAGAAATAATTAGACAATGCATTAATTATGTTTTTTCTTAATACATCAGTTCTTTATGTGACAGATAATTTATTGAGTGCCCTTTACGATGCACTGTAGCAGGTCCCAGGCACTGTGCTTGATTTAAATTGAGATATACCGCATGAAAAGAGTCCATAATATTTACTTCTCTATGTAAATTAAAGAGTTCTGAAATTTAAGCAGTCTTTAATTTCTAGTAAGAGAAAAAAAAAAGTACTTTTATTCCTGTGATAATTGTTCTTACTGCCAACATCCCATGGGAAGAAAACATGTAAATAGGAGCCTAATTAATAAATGACATTTGATTTGTCCAAGTGACTACTCAGTGAAAATGTGACTTATCATAGCTTATCATGCATGTTAATTGATCAATGTTACAAACCCCCTGGTATTGTTAAACATGTATTGAAAGAGAAGGGGTTAAAAATGAACACTGTTGTACCTTTGCATTTGGGTACCCCAGAGAGTCGGTTTTTTTTTTTTTTTAAACTCTTGTTGGCCCATATTGCTAATATCTTCTTCCCATTGTTATGGGATGCATGGTTAATTTTTTCTGTCTTCATATATATTTTTAAATTTCAGCACTTTGTCTGACAAGGGGATTTTATTTAGTGTAAAAACTGGAAAAGTTAAAAAACAAATTTTGCCTAATCAGAGAGGTGACTATTCTCAACACCACCTTCCATTTAATTAGATAGCTAGTCTTACCATACACTTTTGAAGTTGACATGTTATGACCTGTTAACTGTCTGAAGTTCTCACACATAAAACTTAATCTCTATCTTTTATATTTGTTTTTGTTCTATTAAGTTCTATAATAAGTTGAAACTACTTGTAAATAGCTAGAATATTGCTCACTTTCTTTTAAAATAGTGTTATAAAGGCTTAATCTAGGAGTCCCAATACAGAAGTAATAGATGTTCTAGGAAGTACAAAAGAGAAGAGAAGGAATTATTGAATCAATATCACAAAGTCCTCTCTGAGAGCTGAAGGACTTGGGTCTTCAGATTCTCTGTGTGCAGCACGCCCCAATAAAATGAACAGAAAAGACCCTCACTTAAGCATTTCATTGCTTGAATGGGAGGCCTCCCCGCCCACACCCCCAATTCTGCTAGGGAGGAAAGAAAAAAAAAGATCACCTAAAACAGGGAAAGGAATTAGAAGTATATCGGAAATCAAACACAAAATGAGAGCCTAGACAATAATTAAGTAGTGCATTTATGATTTTAAAGGAGTGGTTTTCAACTTTGAATTCAATCCCTAAAAAACAAAATGTCTACTAGAATAAGGACACATCAGACATGCAAGTACTTAGAAAATACATGTACTATGTCCTCTTTTGCCAGAACTTACTTGAGGCCGTGAGCTAACAAAAACAAAGGAATAAACACAAAAAGAGGAAGACAGGGAGACAGAAATCCAACCCTGGGAGAGTAGTCAAGGGTTATTCAAGGATGATAGCCATACATAGGCCTAGAAATGTAAACAGTTAAGACTGACACAGGCCACCAAGGCACTGGGCATAGGAGAACAGACAGTCTCTCCTGTAAAAAGATGGAAAGAAAATTATAAAATACCTGATCTGATGCTTAAGAGCTACAGCTGCCAACCAAAAGTTCAGCAGTTCAAATCCACTAGCTACACCTTGGAAACATTCTACTCTGTCCTATAGTGCCGCTATGGGTCGGAATCAACCTGATGGCAGTGGGTAAGGGTTTGATCTGATGGAGTTTTAAAAAAGGATTTTTGTAAAGAATATCATGCAAGAGGAAAAGAAAGATCTCTAAAACCTCAAGGAAAAAATATAAAGCTATAAAAAAGGAAAACTGAAAAATGATCTTACTTGGATCTGCAACGAATGAAACTTAAATATTGTTTCCATTAAACTACAATTAATCAAGAGAGAAGGGAGAAGAGTGACGTTTTTATCTCTTAGAACAATATCAACTGATAATGTAAAATTGGTGATTAAGGAATTGATGAGAAATGCCCACATAAGAATATCATTTAGAGAGACAGAGGTAACAGAGTGTAAAGTAGTAAAAATAGTTCAAACAAGTTGTCAGAAGGGAGCAGGGCTGGTGGGTGGGGAGGAGAGAGAAGGAAATGGTAGTTTTTTATTATTAATCTTTATAAGTCATTGTAAGTTCTTTGCAAATTTTTTAAGCCGTAAACAGATATAAAACCAAAAAACCAAACCCGTTGCCATCTAATCGATTCCAACTTACAGCAACCCTATCAGACAGAGTAGAACTGCCCCATAAGGTTTCCAAGGAGTGGCTGGTGGATTCGAACTGCCGATCTTTTGGTTAGCAGCATAGCTTTTAACCACTGTGCCACCAGGGCTCCGTGAACAGATATATCTTTTATAAAAATAATGAAAAACAAATCCCAAATTATAACAATTTGGACATTTCTTTCCCCTCACCCCGTAGTTAAACCTCCTATTTTTTTTATTGTGTTGCCTATATATACTAGAACAATAAATAGTTATGGTATTATTGCACATCCTTACCATCTTTTCAACACTTTAAGGAGGTTAAAGCTCTTTAAATTGTTGAAAAGCAAAGATGTCACCTTGAGGACCAAGGTGCGCGTGACCCAAGCCATAATGTTTTCAGTCACTTCATATGCATGCGAAAGCTGGACGATGAATAAGGAAGATCGAAGAAGAATTGACACGTTTGAATTGTGGTGTTGGCGAAGAATATTGAATACACCATGGACTGCCAAAAGAATGAGCAAATTTGTCTGGAAGAAGTATGAGCAGAATGCTCCTTAGAAGCAAGGATGGTGAGACTATGTCTCACATACTTTGGACATATTATCAGGAGGGATCAGTCCCTGGAGAAGGACTTCATGCTTGGTAGAGGGTCAGGGAAAAAGAGATGGATTGACACAGTGGCTGCAACAATGGGCTTAAGCATAACAATGATTGAGAATGGGGCAGGACTGGGCAGTGTTTTGTTCTGTTGTACATAGGGTCACTATGAGTTGGAACTGACTTCACGGCACCTAACAACAACAACAACCATCTTTTCAAGGAGTCCTAATGGCGCAATGGTTTAGCACTTGGCTGCTAACCAACAGGTTGGCGGTTTGAACCCACCAGTGGCTCCACAAGAGAAACGACCTGGTAATTGGCTCCTGTAGAGATTATAGCCTCTGTCCTATAGGGTCACTATGAATTGGAATTGACTTGACGGCATGCAACAACCATCTTTTTAAGTTTAATAGGAATGTTTCTTAGTGTGTACCATTAGACTTGATGTTGGTTGTTTATTTTCAGTGATAAAAATGTTTCCCATTAAGACAGTAGTGCAGAGAATGTGGTACTCACCAAATAGTCTGTATGTTCTACTGCAGTTCCCAGTTCCTTTAGAGTTAAGCAGCATCCGATGACTAATTCTGGCCAAAGGGCTCCGGCTAGAAGGGACGTGTGTCATTTCTAGGCTGAAGCATGGAAGAGTTTCCATGTGACCCTCTAGCTATCTCCTACCTGAGAGAGACTGACAAGCCTGCAGTTTCCAGATGGTGAAGCTACACTGAGAATTTACAAGAATCATTCTTTCCACATTGAAATCCAAGTGATACAGCTCTGTTTACTGGAAGGACCATTCTTTCTGCACTTCACCGAAGTGTCATCTTTGTTAAAAATCCAAGAGTCCAGAAAATCTAGCTCAATTGGCATAACATAGTTTATAAAGAAAATGTTCTACATTCTACTTTGGTGAGTAGTGTCTGGGGTCTTAAAAACTTGTGAGCAGCTATCTAAGATACTCCACTGGTCTCACCCCGTCGGGAGCAAGGGAGAATGAAGAAAACCAAAGACACGAGGGAAAGATTAGTTCAAAGGACTGATGGACCACAACTACCTCAGCCTCCACCAGACTGAGTCCAGCACAACTGGATGGTGCACGGCTACCACCACTGACTGTTCTGATACAGATCACAATAGAGGGTCCCGGACAGAGCTGGAGAAAAATGTAGAACAAAATTCTAACTCACAAAAAAAGACCAGACTTACTGGCCAGACAGAGACTGGAGAAACCCTGAGAGTATGGTCCCCGGATACCTTTTTAGCTCAGTAATGAAGTCACTCCTGAGGTTCACTCTTCAGCCAAATATTAGATAGGCCCATAAAGCTAAACTAGACTAAAGGGGCACACTAGCCCAGGGACAAGGACTGGAAGGCAGGAGGGGACAGGAAAGCTGGTGATTGGGAACTCAGGGTTGAGAAGGGAGAGTGTTGATGCGTTGTGGGTTTGGTGACCAATTTCACAAAGCAATATGTGTACCAATTGTTTACTGAGAAACTATTTTGTTCTGTAGACCTTCATCTAAAGTACAATAACCAAAAAAAAAAAAAACTTATTATAAAACTACAGTAATTAAGACAATGTGGTATGACACAGGACAGAAAAATATGCCAATTATATATAATGAGTCTTAATAACTAGTAGTGTGAATCTTTCAACTTTATCTTCAAAATTGTTGTGGGTATTTGTGGCCTTTTTAAACTTATGTATACACTTTTGTGTCAGTTTCTCAATTTCCCCAAAGTGAAAATATAGCTGGAATTTTCATTTGGATTGTACTGAATACATCTATCAATTACTACTTCTACAATATTTTGTCTTAAAATTCATAAATATTTATCCTGTTTGTTTAGATCTTTTATATTTTCTCTTAATAATGTCTTAAGTTTTCTGTAAAGAAGTAATGCACATTTTTTGAAGACTAATCCCTAAGTATTTTTTATGTTTTTAAAACTGATATCATTAAAAAATTCATTTTCTGCTTCTTTCTAGTATGTAACAATGTGACTTTTTCATTGTGATTATATATTGAGCAACCTTGCTATATTCATTTTTTTTAACTTTAATAGTTTTTCTGAGTAATATTTTTGGATATGTCACATATACAATTGTGCTGTCTATGACTAATTACAGGTATATTTACTTTTCCATTCCTTATCCTTTGGTAGTTCTTTTACTTACGTACTTACTCACCTATAGGACCTCAATTACAATGTTGAAAATAAGTAGTTCATAGTGGGTACTTTTCCTTGTTCCTGATCTTAAGAGAAAAGATTTCAACATTTCACTGTTAAATATGATGTTTGCTGTAAGTATTTTGTAGATTCTCAATATCATATTAATGTGATATTCTTCTATTTCTACTTTGCTAAAGTTTTTATAATGAAGTTTTTCAGGAGCTTTTTTGGTAATAACTGAGGTGATCATAGGTATATATTTTTTCCTTTTATTCTTTTAGTGTGGTGAATTATACTTTTTGGTTTTTTAAATGTGGGAACAACTTTGCATTCCTGAAATAAATTCAACTTGATTGTAATATATTATCTGTTTAAAATATATAATTTTACTGCAGTTAATTTTACAACTATGTTCATGATTTGCTTTTCTTGTAATGTTTTTTACAGGTTTTAATATCAAAATTATGTTGACCTCATTAAACAAATTGGGGCAAGTTCCCTCTTTTCTATTGGATATTTTTTCTCCTCTTAACTTGACAGACGGGTGGTGGAACTCCATCTCTAGTTGCTGTTATTTTTCACAAAAGGCAGGTAGAGCAAAACTTTTTCAGTGTATGTGTTACAAGTATTCATTAGAGGCTTTTAGATTGCTGTCTGTGTTCACCTTCTCATGGTTGAATGGGTTAGGAATGAAGAAGAATATTTACTGAGACAAATGCTTCTGTCAGCTTGACAATGCTCTTTTGAAACTAGGTGCCTCTCAAAGCGAGTTGTGCATGGTTCATTACCCATTTGCTGCCCTATCTTCATCTTCTAAGGTTTGCTTCAGATGATGCTAGTCTGCAGAGGTTTCTGTTTTCTGGTACGTACAAGCTTTAGTTGCTTAGAAAAGTTTTAGGAAAGTTAAGAAACATGCTCTTTTTGATTTCACTAATCTTTAATTTTGATATAATCTCTTATAAACATGCCCTGGTGGGATTTCTTTGGGTAAAATCCGGATAAGTATTGAATCATGCATGAAATAATTTTGAAAGATTGTTATTGTTGTTAGGTGCCATTAAGTTGGTTCCAAGTCATAAGGATCCTCTGTTGTACACTGCCCAGTCCTGCACCATCCTCATGATCGATGTTATGCTTGAGCCTGTTGTTGCAGCCACTGTGTCAATCCATCTCATTGAGGGTCTTCCTCTTTTTCGATGATCCTCCACTTTACTAAGCATGATGTCTTTCTCCAGGGACTTATCCCTCTTGATAACATTTCCAAAATATGTGAGACGAAGTCTTGTCATCCTCGCTTCTAAGGAGCATTCTGGCTGTACTTCTTCCAAGACAGATTAAATAAAAAATTTTACCAAAATAATATTTATACAGGTAAAACATATTTAGTTATCTTTTTAGTGATAAAATTGCCTGACAAAATAAAATAAATCTTTGATAAATTTGCTGTTCAAATTCTGAGTAATAAAAATAACTCTCTCAACCTTATCATTTGTGTTTAATACTAAACTTCCAGTTTTTTAAATCGAAATAATTCCTAAGATTCAGTGGTGGTGATGGTAGTTGTAATATGAATTCATAAACATAGAGTCTTTCTCACCTAAAATGGAATTTAATTGTAGCTTATACACAAACACAGTCTTATAAAATAATTTTCATGAGCTAAACATATGATCTTTGTTCATTTAAGAGTTCTTTGGAACAGCAAACCCAAACCCATTGCCATCGAGTCGATTCCAACTCATAGCGACCCTATAGGGCAGAATAGATCTGCCTCATAGGGTTTCCAAGGAACAGCTGGTGGATTTGAACTGCTGACCTTTTTGTTAGCAGCCTAGCTCTTAACCATCAAGCCACCAGGGCTCTATTTTTTGGAACAGGAGGATATTTATTTGTTTTACAGATAAGAAATAGAGATATTACAGATGTGAATGGGTAGTCCAAGGTAGTAGTTGAGAGAGTTGAAACTTGAATCCAGGTATTTCTCCGTACCATTATTTCTCCTAAAAAGACTAACTCTAGAAATATTCAGAATACACATGGGATTGAAGCCTGACTCTGGCAATTATTAGCCATGTGATTTTTAACGCGTAGATAATAACATCAGCAGAGAAGTTCTGTTGTAAGGATTAAATGGGGTAATACATGTGAAAGAAGAAGCCCTGGTGGCACAGTGGTTAAGTGCTCCACTGTTAACTGAAAGGTTGGTGGTTCGAACCCACAGCCACTCCACGGGGGAAAGATGTGACAGTCTGCTTCTTAAAGACTGCAGCTTTAGAAACCCTATGGGGCAGTTCTACTCTGTCTTATAGGGTCACTATAAGTTGCAATCAACTTGACGGCAAAGGGTACATATGTGAAAGTGCTTACTACAATGCTTGGCACGTAGTAAGGGATCAATGTATTTTCTTATTTCCTATCTCATTGGAAGGAACATTTTCTGCTTGTGTCTGATATTAATTACTTTGCTTGTGTTCTGAATATTGTCCTCTCACCTCCTCCATCTGTTACTATGTATCCAAGAGCCTTCCACCCTGAGGATCCCTGGTGGCGCGGTGGTTAAAGCACTTGACTGCTAACCAAAAGGTTTGCAACTGGAACCAACCAGCCACTCTGTGGGAGAAAGATGTGGCTGTCTGCTTCTGTAAAGATTTATAGCTTTGGAAACACTATGGGGGCAGTTCTACTCTGTCCTATAAGGTGCTATGAGTCGGAATCTACTTGATGGCAATGGGTTTTCTTCCATCCTACCCCACTTTTGGGATTTCCCAATTCTAACCTCTCTATAGGCAGTTAGTGTACAACTGTTGTTATCCCTTCTATCTAAAACAAAACTTCCTCCTCCCACCCTATAACTCTTCTCTGTCCTCACATAGGTCTGTCTCTTCCTCTTCCCAGTCAAGCTCCATTGGAGAATAGTCTTTATTTGTGGTCTCCACTTGTTACTCCTTGTTTTCTTGACAACCCAGTGCAATACAATTTTGGCCTGGGATATTCAGTTAAAACCTGGGAATCATTATAGATTCCTTCCTCTCCTTCTTACTCAACCTATAAGGTCCAGTTTGTTTCATTTCCACACTGTTTCTAGATTTCATTTAACTCTATCAACAAATCTTCACATTATTCTTATTTCTGGTCTTGCTGACTCCAGTATTGACCATGATTAATGAAGCAAATGTGGGATTTGAAATTAGTGGGTACAGGCTTCCAGTCACAGGGTACCACTTTGTGACGTGATATTGGGTCATTTGCTTAAATGTACTGTGTCTCAATGCGTGTGCTTAATGTGGAAAATTGGAACAGTAAAAACTACTTATCAGGCTTGTTTTGAGGGGTAAATGATATAACTCATATAAATTATTTACAACTTCCAGGTATAAATTATATACTTAAAGTTTTGTTTCCTATCTTTTTATTTAAAATTCAAAAAACAGAGCCCTGGTGGTGCAGTGGTTAAGAGCTCGGCTGCTAACCAAAAGGTTGACAGTTTGAATCCACCAGCCACTCCTTAGAAATCCTATGGGGTAATTCTACTCTGTTCTATAGGGTCGCTATGAGTCAGAATCGACTCAATGGCAACGAGTACAGTACAGCATATCCAGCCTCATTCAAAATCTATAGTTACTTAAATTAAGCTTCTATGTCTTGTCCGCACAGTTCTATCTTCCTAGAATGCTCTTGCCCTCCTATCTATCTTCTGATTCCTTGGCTTACTCATGTTCTAAGAATCAGTTTGAACAATATCTTCCCAAGTAACTGATATAGAATATAGGCAGAGAAGATCCAGGATCCCCGAGGTTCTTGAGAAAATAAACACAATGCAACAGGGCAAATGGTCAAAAGTATAATTTAAGAAAATTTTCCTGAAATAAAATGATGACCTGTATACTGAAAGGACTCATCATAGACCTGTGACATTTGACCCCAAAAGGGCAATACTGACACCTACTCTGGTGAAACTATTAGATCTTAATTATAAAGAAAATAATCCCTTGGGCATACAGGCAAGAAGACCAAGTCACTTATGAAGGAAAGAAAATAAGTTTGGTGTCAGACTTTTTGACAGAAACATTTTATAACAGAAGATAACGGAGTAACAATTAAGATACTCAAGGAAAAAATTGAGACAAGTGTTTTTTATTCAGCCAAAGTGACATTCAAGTATAACACCTACAGTTAAACTTATGAACTTCGGAGAACTCTGGGAACATTTTCCCCATGAGCCCATCATGAGGAATCTATTCAAGAATGTAGATCTAACTAACATATTACAAGAAATAAAGGAGAGTGAGTAACCTATTAAAATGACTTCACAGAGATAAAATTATCAAAATCAGTGAGGTGGAAACTCTACAGGACAAACGACTTGATGTATTCAACAAATAAGTTGCCAATAAGGGAAGAAAAAGGAAAAGATTGAGAGGAAACATAGACTAAAAATGACCTAAGAGACATGTCAACTAATTGCAATGTGTGGACTTCATTTGGCTCCTAGTTAAAAAAACAAATGTGAAACTTATGAACCAACTGGAGAAATATGAATATTGATTGGATATTTGATGATATTAAATAATTATTGTAAAAATCATTTCAATAATAGTATTGTGATTTTTTAAAAAATAATGATGGTATGTTTTAAAAATATATACTGAAAAATTTATGATCAAGTAATATGCTGGTTGGGGATTTTCTTCTAAATCTTAAATGGAAGGGGGATGTGGGTGGAGTATAGATGAAACAAGATTACCACCTCTGTCTTGGGTTGAATTGTGTCCCCCAAAAATATATGTATCAGTTTGGCTGGGCCATGATTCCCAGTACTGTGCGGTCTTCCTTCATTTTGTGATTAATTTTCCTATGTGTTGTAAATCCTAATCCCTGTTTGTGGTTAACGAGGCAAGATTAGATTATGTTCAAGAGGATTAGGGTGGGATTCTAACACTCTTACTAAGTTCACATCCCCGATCCAATGTAAAGGGAGTTTCCCTGGGGTCTGGGCTGTACCATCTTTTATCTTATAAGAGATGGGGGTGGAGGGGTGAGGGGGCTCATACCACCAGGAAAGCAGAACTGAGAGTGGAGCACATCCTTTGGACCCGGGGTCCCTGTGCCTGAGAAGCTCCTCCACCAGGGGAAGATTGATGACAAGGATCTTCCTTCAGAGACGACAGACAGAGAAAGCCTTCCCCTGGAGGTGATGACCTGAATTTGGACCTGTAGCCTACTAGACTGTGAGAGAATAAATTTCTCTTTGTTAAAGCCATCCACTTCTGGTATTTCTGTTATAGCAGCACTAGATGACTAAGACAAGCTCCCGTATCAGTTTCCTTCAAGTGAATTTCAACTCATTGGGCCGCATCTGTGTCAGAGTAGAACTGTGCCTTATAGTGTTTTTTTTCTTTAAATTTTATATATTTTGTTGTTGTTGTTGAGAATATACATAGCAAAACATATACCAATTCAACAGTTTCTACGTGTACCATTTAGTGACATTGATGACATTCTTTGAGATGTGCAACCATTCTTACTCTCCTTTTCTGAGTTGTTCCTTATTAACATAAACTCACTGCCCCCCAAGTTTCCCAACCAATCTTTCAAGTTGCTGTTGTCAATTTCATCCCATATAGATAGTTCCTAAAAGAGCATAATGCTCAAGGCAGACCTTTTTTATTAGTTAAGCTAAACTATTATTTGGTATTAAGAAGATTTAGGGGATTTAAAAAAAATTTTTTTTATTGTACTTTAGATAAAGGTTTACAGAACAAATAATTTCTCATTAAACAGTCAGTATACATATTGTATAACAACCCCACGACATGTCATCACTCTCCCTTTTTGACCTTGGAGGATCTTTTTTTTTTTGGTGAAAATATACATAGTCGAAGATACACCATTTCAAAAATTTCTACATGTACAATTCAGTGACATCGATTACATTCTTCAAATTGTGCTGCTATTCTCATTATCCTTTTCCAAATTATTCTATCACCATTATCTTCAACTCACTGTCCGATAGGCTTCCCATCAAACCTTTTGAGTTGCTGTTGTCAGTTTGATCCCTCATAGACAATCCTTTTTTTTTTTTTTTGTACTTTAGATGAAGGTTTACAGAACAAATAGTTTCTCATTAAACAGTTAGTATACATATTGCCCTATGACAATGGTTAACAACCCCATGACATGTCAACGCTGTCCCTTCTCAACCTTGGGTTCCCTACGACCAGGTTTCCTGTCCCCTCCTGCCTTCTCGTCCATCTCCCTGGACTGCTGTGCCTCATTAGTCCCATTTTGTTCTATGGGGCTGTCCAATCCCTAGCTGAACGGTGAACCTTGGGAGTGACTTTGTTACTGAGCTAAAAGGGTGTCCGGGGGCCATACTCGCAAGGTTTTTTCTGTCTCTGTCAGGCCAGTAAATCTGGTCTTTTTTTGTGTAGTAGAATTTTGTTCTATATCCTCCAGCTCTGTCCAGGATGCTCTGTTGTGATCCCGGTCAGAGCAGTCAGCGGTGGTAGCTGGGCACCATCTAGCTGTACTGGACTCAGTCTGGTGGAGGCCTTGGTAGCTGTGGTCCATTAGTCCTTTGGACTAATGTTTTCCTTGTATTTGTTTTCTTCATTCTCCCTTGCTCCCGGAGGGGTGAGACCAGTGAAATATCTTAGATGGCTGCTCACAGGCTTTTAAGACCCCAGATGCGCTACTTACCAAGGCAGAATGTAGAACATTGTCTTTATAAACCTTGTTATGCCAATTGAACTAGATGTTCCCCGAGACCATGGTCCCCACAGCCCACTGCCCAGCAATTCATTCCCTCAGGGAGTTTGGATGTGTCTATGGAGCTTCCATGACCTTACTTACCTTATACAAGTTGTGCGGGCTTCCCCAGTATTGGGTACTGTCTTACCCTTCACCAAAGTTACCACTTACCTGTTGTCTGTTTAGTATTCATCCCAACCCCTCCCAACCCTCGTAACCATCAAAGATGGTTTCTTTTTGTGTGTAAACTTTTTCATGAGATATTACAGTAGTAGTCTCATATGACACTTGTCCTTTTGTGATTGACTATTTCACTCAGCATAAAGTCCTCCAGTTTCATCCACGTTATGAGATGCTTCACAGATTCATCATTGTTCTTCATCATTGTGTAGTACTCCATTGTGTATATATACCATAGTTTGTACATTCATCTGTTGATGGGCATCTAGGTTGTTTCCATCTTTTTGCTACCGTGAACAATGCTGCAATGAACATAGGTGTGCATATGTCTATTCATGTGATGGCTCTTATTTCTCTAGAATATATTCCTAGGAGTGGGATTCCTGGATCATTTGGTATTTCTATTTCTAGCTTTCTAAGGAAGCACCATATCATTTTCCAAAATGGTTGTATCGTTATGCATTCCCACCAGCAGTGCATAAGAGTTTCGATCTCCCCGCAGCCTCTCCAGCATTAGTTATTTCCAGTGTTTTTGATTCGTGCCAGTAATGCCGGGGTGAGATGGTATCTCATTGTGGTTTTAATTTGCATTTCTCTAATGGCTAGTGATCGTGAGTATTTTCTTCATGTGTCTGTTGGCCGCTTGAATGTCTTCTTTGGTGAAGTGTCTGTTCATTTCCTTTGCCCATTTTTTAATAGGATTATTTGTCTTTTTGTTGTAGAGGGGTTGGATTTTCTTGTAGATGTAGATTAGACCTTCGTCTGACTTGTAATGTCCAAAATTTTTTTCCAGTCTGTAGGTTCTTTTTTAAGTCTTTTGGTGAAGTCTTTTGATAAGCATAAGTATTTAATTTTTAGAAGATCCCAGTTATCTAGCTTATCTTCTGGAGTTTGTGTGTTGTTGGTTATGGTTTGTATTCTGTTAATGCCGTGTATGAGGGCTTCTAGCATTGATCCTATTTTTTCTTCTATGGACTTTATAGTTTTTGGCTTTATATTCAGGTCTTTAATCAACTTTGAATTAGTTTTTGTATATGATGCGAGGTATGGGTCCTGTTTCATTTTTTTACGGATGCACATCCAGTTTTGCCAGCACCATTAGTTAAAAAGAATGTCTGTTCCCCATTTGATGGACTTTGGGCGCTTGTCGAAGATCAGGTGACCGTAGATGGATGGATTTACATCTGGATTCTCAATTCTGTTCCACTGGTTAATATATTTGTCATTGTACCAGTACCAGGCTGTTTTGACTACCGTAGCTGTATAGTAGGTTCTGAGGTCAGGTAGTGCAAGTCCTCCTACTTTATTCTTCTTCAATAGTGCTTGACTCATCCAGGGCTTCTTCCTTCTCCATATGAAATTAATGATTAGTTTTTCCATCTCTTTAAAGAATGTTGTTGGTATTTGGATTGGATTTGCATTGTATTTGTAAATTGGTTTGGGTAGAATTGTCATTCTCACTATGTTGAGTCTACCTATCCATGAGCAAGGTATGTTTTTCCATTTATGTAGATCCCTTTGTAGTGTTTTGTAGTTTTCTTTGTATAGGTGTTTTACATCCCTGGTTAGATTTATTTCTAAGTACTTCATTTTTTTTAGGGGCTATTATAAATGGTATTGTTTTCCTGATTTCCTTTTCATTGTTCTTTTTATTGGTGTATAGGAATCCAACTGATTTTTTGTATGTTTATCTTGTATCCTGCTCCTCTGCTGAATCTTTGTATTAGTTCCAGTAGTTCTCTCATGGAGTCTTTAGGGTTTTCTATGTATAGTATCATATGATCTCCAAACAGGGACAGTTTAACTTCTTTGTTACCAATTTGGATGCCCTTTATTTCTTTTTCTTGCCTTATTGCTCTAGCCAGGACTTCCAGCACAATGTTAAACAGGACTGGAGATAAAGGGCATCCTTGTCTTGTTCCTGTTCTCAAGGGGAATGTTTTCAGCCTCTCTCCATTAAGAATGATGTTGGCCATTGGTTTTGCATAGATGCCCTTTATTATGTTGAGATATTTCCCTTCTATACATATTTTATTGAGAGTTTTTATCAGGAATGGGTGTTGGACTTTGTCAATTGCCTTTTCTGCATCTATTGAGACGATCATGTGATTCTTTTCTTTCCTTTTATTTATGTGGTGAATTACGTTGATTGATTTTTCTAATGTTGAACCATTCTTGCATACCTGATATGCATCCTATTTTGTTGTGGTGTATTATTTTTTTGATATGATGCTGAATTCTATTGGCTAGAATTTTGTTGAGGATTTTTGCATTTATATTCATGAGAGATATTGGTCTGTAATTTTCTTTTTCTGTGGCGCCTTTGCCTGATTTTGGTATCAGGCTTATGCTGGCTTCATAAAATGAATTCGGTAGTATCCCTTCCTTTTCTACATTCTGAGATAGTTTGGAGTGGTACCGGTATAAGCTTTTCTCTGAATGTTTCGTAGAATTCTCCAGTGAAGCCATCTGGGCCAGGTTTTTTTTTGTTGTTGTTGTTGGGAGTTTTTTTTAAATTACTTTTTCAATCTCTTCTTTTGTCATGGGTCTGTTCAGATTTTCAACATCACTTTGTGTTAGTTTGGGTAGGTAGTGTCTTTCTAGAAATATATCCATTTCCTCTAGGTTTTCAAATTTGTTATAGTTTTTCATAATACTCTGTTATAATACTTTTTCAGTTAACGTTTTGATTTTGTCTCTTTCTTCTTTTTTGATGTGTGCGTCTATTGCTATAAATTGTCCTCTGTGGACTGCCTTTGCTGTCCCAAAGGTTTTGGTATGATGGGTTTTCTTTCTCATTTGATTCTAGGAATTTTTTGATTCCATCTCTGATCTCTATTACCCAGTGATGTGTAAGCAGTGTGTTATTCACTTTCCATGTCATTAATTTTTTTTCCTTACTCTTCCTGTTGTTAATTTCTACTTGATGGCATTGTGGTCAGAGAAGATACTTTGTATTATCTCAACAGTTTGGATCTTGTTGAGGATTGCTCTGTGGCCTAAGATGTGGTCTATTCTGGCAAACGTTCCATGTGCTTTGGAAAAGAATGTGTACTTTTCAGCTGTTGGGTGTACTGTTCTATATGTCTATGAGGGCAAGTTGGCTGATTGTGCCCTTTAGGTCTTCTATATCTTTGTTGAGTTTCTTTCTAGATGTTCTGTCCTTTACCAAGAGTGTTGTGTTGAAGTCTCCTACTATTATTGTGGAACTGTCAATTTCTCTTTTTAGTGCTGCAGAGTTTGTTTTATGTATTTTGAAGCCCTGTCATTGGGTGCGTAGGTGTTTATTATGGTTATGTCTTCACGATAGATCATCCCCTTAATCATTATGTAGTGTGCTTCTTTGTCTTTTAGGGTAGATTTTTTAAAGACTATTTTATCTGAGATTAGTATTGTCACGCCTGCTTTTTTTTTGGTAGCTGTTTGCTTGATATATTTTTTCCATCCTTTGATTTTTAATAAATTTACACCTTTGTTTCTAAGATGTGTCTCTTGTAGACTGCGTATTGATGGATCCTGTTTTTTTAATCCATTCTGTCACTCTCCATCTCTTTATAGGTGCATTTAGGCAATTTACATTCAGTGTAATTATTGATAGGTGTGAGTTTATTGGTCATTTTGTAGTGATTTTTTTTTTTGTGTGGGTGTTGCTGACATTTGCTTTGTTTCTCTTACTCTCCTGTGCTGAATTCCTATTTTTTGTGGATTTTTAAAAATTTTTTATTTTTGTAGGTTTTGTTTTTACTGAAACTTTATGTTTTTCTTCTTTATTTTGATGAGTAGGTTTGTTAACTTTCTTTGTGGTTATCTTGAAATTTACTCTGTCCTTCTAGGTTTGAACCAGTCTATTATTACTTCGTATCATCTTGCCTTCCTCTCCATTAGAAGGTCCTATACCTACACTGTTTATTCCCTCTTTTATTGTTCTGATGCTGTTGTTGTTTATAGATTAACGTCTCTGGTTCTGTGCTGTAATTCTTTTCGTTTTGGATAGTCCTTGGGAGTTCATTTCCTAGGTTGGTATCTGGTTGGTACAATCCTGTTTCCTATATCCAGCCTGCGGTCTGATGTTGTTTGTTCTCAGATCTAAGGACTTCCTTTGATAAGTTTTGTAAGTTTGGTTTGGTTTTTACATATTCCCTTAATTTCTGTTTATCTGGAAATGACCTAATTTCACCATCATATTTGAATGAGAGTTTTGCAGGATACATTTTTCTTGGCTGGCAATTTTTTTCTTTCAAGGTTTTATATATGTCATCTCATTGCCTTCTTGCTTGCATGATTTATGCTAAATAATCCGAGCTTAGTCTTATTGTTTTTCCTCTGTATGTGACTTTTTGTTTTTCTCAGCTGCTCTCAGGATTCTTTGTTTGTCTTTGGTTTTAGCGAGTGTGATTATGATATTACTTGGTGATTTTCTTTTGGGGTCTATCGTATATGGGGTTCGTTGAGCTTCTTAAATGGTTAACTTTTCATCTTTCATGATATTGGGGAAGTTTTTTGTCAGCAATTCTTCAGTGATCCTCTCTGTGTTTTCTGTTTTCTCCCCTTGTTCTGGAACTCTCATCAAGTGCAGATTTTGCTCTTGATTGTATGCCACATAATTCTCAGAGTTTCTTCATTTTTCTCTGTTCTTTTTTTCTGATTTTTTCTTCAAACAAAGTTGTATCCAAGTATTTGTCTTCAGTTTCACTGATCCTGTCTTCCATCATTTCAGACCTGCTCCTCAGGCTTTCTATGACACTGTTCATTTCTGAAATTTTGTTGTTTATCTTTTGGATTTCTAATAGTTGTTTTTGTATGATTTCTAGTTTTAAACTTATTTTAGCATTTTGTTCCTATGTTATTTTCTTGAATTCTTCCATTTTTGTCTATTTTCCATGAATTTGTCTATTTTTTCCACATTTTTGTCTTCTTTTTGCTTCAACTCTTGAATAATTCTGATTATTAGAGATTTGAATTCCCAATCAGGTAGTTCTAGTGCCTTTTCTTATACTTGAAACTCATCTAGTGCTTTATTTTGGACACCTACTGGAACCATCTTGTCCTGTTTTTGTATATGTTTTGATATTGTCTACTGTCTTCAGGGCATTCGGTAGTTATTTTCCTCATTTATTGATTGTAGATTTGTTTGTTTCATCCTTCTTTTTTGTTTAATCTGGTTATGTCTGAGCAGGCGGGCTGTGCATTCTTTGTTGTTTGCTTGTCTGTGAGTATGATACTTTTCACCTCCTTCTCCAATGGGCAGGGTCAGTCACTCAGGTATGGTAGAGCAGGGCAGGTCCAGTTGAAGTGGAGTTGCTGGGATGGGTTGTTTGTGGCACATACTAGGGCCAGGAATCAGTGCAGGGCAGGTTCCTGTAGGCTGTGCCTGTGTTGCTTGGGGTTGTGAGGTCAGAGAGGAGAGATGAACAGGAGCCAGAAACATAGACACATGCAAACAAACAAACAAAACAGCATGCTAAGGGAGCTCGCTATTGGAGTGGATAGATAAGAGACTCAGAAATGGAGAAAAAAAAAAGGAAAAAAGAAAAAGGGTAAAAGAAAAAAACAGAATAAAAATTAGAGGGAAAAAAGAAGGGGGAAAAAAAAGAAGAAGAAAGAAAAGCCTCCAGGGATCCTACTGGTGCGGCTGATATGACTGGGGAAATTGCTACCAGACCGTGAAGTACAGCCTGGCTAGAAGGGTCAGAGATGTCACACAGCACCAGGTATTCAGGAGACAAGAAGAGAAGGTAAGGATAGAGAGACGAGAAACTGGAAATGAAGAAAGACAAAAAGGGAAAAAGAGAGAAAACAAAACAAAACAAACAAACAAAAAACCCCCAAACCAACCAACCAAACAAACAAAAAAAAAAAAACAAGAAAAAAGAAATACCCCCAGGGATGTGACTCTGTGTCTGTGCAGAGTAAGGGAGTAGCTCCAAAGCCATGCAGTACTGCCCGGGTAGAAGGGGCTCCCAAGCCTAGAAAACAAACAAACAAATCAAAACAGAACACACAAACAAACAAAAAAAGCCCCAGGGGTCCCACCAGTGTGTTGGCACGGGCCAGGAGGCAGTTTCACAGTCAAGTGTTGTTTTGTATCCTTTCAGGAAGAAGCAAAGAGGGCACACGGGAGCCAGGTATTTGAGAGAAAGAAGGGGGGCTGGTGAGAGGTAAGGAAGAAATCTAAAGAAGCAGAAAAAACAACACCAGCAGCCAACAAATGGCACTTAGGGAACTGGCCAGTGCGGGAGGGTGGAATACAAGTGACACCAGGGTGAAGCTGGTGCTTCCCGGCCAAGAGACTGTGGCCACAGGAAGCAGAGAAGGCCAAGTGGGGGGTGAAGAAGGGTGGGGGGTGGGAAAGTGTTCATCGCTGGTTACCAGTTGTTCTGTCTCCTGCTGGGAAATCCATGAAGCTGCTTTCTCATACTCCCTTTCACCAGTCTCTGATAGGAGTCCAAGATGGTGGATACATGCGGCAATAGCTGATAGGGGACCTCTGCATGTATCTCTCCTAGCTCTCTGTTCTTGGTTAGTTTCTTATTCCATTCAGAGCCTGGCTGAGTTCTTTATATCTTCATTTGATGCCTAGTGTTTCAGGATTGACATGTGTCTCTGTCTGACTTAGCTTTTCCGGATCTTTGCTGTGGAGGGACAGCATGGTGCTTCTGTCTATAGCACCATGTTGCCTGGAAGTCTTGGGGGATATTTTTGGTTCAAGGTTCAAAGATTATCTCAGGGCAATAGTTTCAGGGGCTCATCCACCGTCTTTGGCTCCAGAAAGTCTAGAGTCCATGAGAATTTGTAATTCTGTTCTGCATTTCCCCCCTTTTCACCGAGATTCTTTTATGGAATCTTTGATCAAAATGTTCAGTAATGGTAGCTGGGGACCATCCAGTTCTTCTGGTCTCATGGCAAAGGAGGCAGTTGCTCATGGAGGCAGTTAGGCACACATTCCATATCCTCCTCCTATTTCTGACTCTTCTTCCTCAGTTGTTCCAGGTGAATAGAGACCAATCATTGTGCCTTGGATGGCTACTTGGAAGCTTTTAAGACCCCAGGCACTACACAGTGAACTAAGAGGTAGAACAAAAGTACTAAATACATTATTAGGCCAGTTAACTGGGATGTCCCATGAAACTATGACCCTAAACCTCCAAACCAAGGAACCAAATTCCCTGAGGTGATTCGTTGTACATAAGCAGCCTCAGCACCTACTCTTTTTTTTTTTGTCATTGTTGTAAATATATCTATTATACGACTTTAGCCAATTCAACTTTTTACTGCTGTACATTTATTGACAGTAATTACAATTATTGGCTGTACAACCCTACCCTTAATAAATGTGATTTTTTCATCACCATTAGCCCTCTTTCCTCCTCCCTCCTGCCCCTGGTAACCACTAATAAACTTTAGTCTCTATACATTTGCCTTTTCTTGTTTTTTTATGTAACTGAGGTCATACAATATTTATCCTTTTGTGATTGGCTTATTTTGCTCAGCATAATGTCTTCAAGCTTCACCCATATTGCAGCTTGTATCAAGACTTCATTTCTCCTACTGGCTGAGTAGTATGCCATTGTATGTATGTACCACATTCTGTTTATCCATTCATCTGCTGATAGGCGTTTAGGTTGTTTCCACCTTTTGGCTATTGTGAATAGTGCTACAATAAACACTGGTGTACTAGCCTCTGTTTGAGTCTCTGTTTTCAAGTCTTTTGGGTATATACCTAGAAGTGGAATTGCTGGGTCCTATGGTAGATCTATTTTTAGTTTTTTGAAGAACCGCCACACTGTTTTCCACAGTGGCTGTACCATTTTGCATTCCCACCAGCAGTGGAGAAAGAGTTCCAGTTTCCCTACATCCTTGCCAACATTTGTTATTTTCCTTCTTTTTTTTAAAATTAATCTTAGCCATCCTAGTGGGAGTGTAATGGTATCTCATTGTGGTTTTGATTTGCATCTCTCTGATGGCTAATGATGCTGAGTATCTTTTCAAGTGTTTGGTGGCCATTTCTTTGGTGAAATGTCAATTCAAGTCCTTTGTTCATTTTATGATTGGGTTTTTTGTCTTGTTAAGTTTTTGAAGTTTTATATATGTTTTGATTATTAGATTCTTGTTGGATTTATGTTTTCCGAAGATACTCTCCCAGTTGGTAGCTTGTTTTTTCACTTTTTTGGTAAAGTCTTTTGATGAACAAAAGTTTTTAATTTTTATGAGGTCCCATTTATTTATTTTGTTTTTTGCTGTTTGCGCTTGTTATTATATTAGATAATCTGTTGTTGAAAGCTAGGCCTGACAGTGTTGCCCTGCTTGTTTTTCTAAGAATTTTATGGTTTTAGTTTGCACATTAAGGTCCTTATTCCACTTTGAATTTGTTTTTGTGTATAGTGTGAGGCAAGGATCCTATTTCACATTTCTGCATGTGGAAGTCCAATTTTCCCAGCACCATCTATTGAACTCTTCTCTCCCAAAGGAATGGACTTAGCACCCTTGTCAAAAATCAGCTGACTATAGATGTGTGGGTTCCCACAGAGTTTTTAGTGGCTGATTTTTCAGAAGTAAGTCACCAGGCCTTTCTTTCAAGGTGCCCCTGGGTGGACTTGAACCTCTAACCTTTCAGTTACCAGTGAGCACATTAACTCTTTGCACCACCTAGGGGCTTGGAAACAAGATTAACCAAGTGTTAATAACAGCAGAAACTGTGTGATGGTTATATGGGAGTTCATTCATTCATCATTCATTCTATTCTTTCTGATTTTTGATTCATTTGTAATTTTCCATAAGAAAAATTAACCATAAACAGATGAGACTTCTAGAGGTAGGAACACTTACAGTGGAAAACAGTGAAAGATTGACATCTTATAGTTAGGGGGAATTATGAAACTACAAAATGACAAAAATGTTGCCAGGAGAGTTATCAGAATTATACCATTTAGCAGAAAGGCTAATACACATCAGTCGTCCCTGAGGACATTATTGTGTTACCTGAGGGTCTGATAATTAATCTTACAAGCAAGGACACTGAATAATGTAGCAAAGTTTAATTTATGTTTTGAATGGCCTGAAGGCAGAGGCATAGTGAATATATTTTACAAAGATTTTCATTAACATTTTGTCATGTTAGAGATGTCTCAGCATACAGTATGATTTGATCCAGAACCCTCATGACAGTTGGGCGTATGTCTGTGATGATGTGGTGACCGTAGAAATGTGCTGCTAAGATCTCCACCAAGAGAACCTGCTGCTGAGAGTATGGTTGACTGGCAGCACGGTTGACTGACAGCACCAGCTGCCATCACTTTGATTCTTCCACTGCATCTGTGCTGAGACATGCATCCCCCAGGCTGCTTCCAGCCAGTGACTGAATGTGGTGGGGGTACTAATTTGGCCCATTTTTGCCTAACGTAGGATTCCTCTACCAAGCCACTTTTAATCCATTGAGTTGGTTGAAGCTTTCTCACAACTGCACTACAGAGTAAGGCTCTTCCTACCCAATCCTTCTTTAGATGTTTTCCTTTACAGGTGTCAGTCCCATATCCCAGTTTGAGGGCTTTTCCTACTTTCTTCTGCTCCATCCCGCTTTATCCATCCCATTCATTTCCCTCCAATAAATCTCCTGCACATCTAATCCTGACTTGGCTTCTGCTTCTGGGAAGAATCAGACTGACAGAAATGTGTACTGACAAAACTGTTTGAGAGCATTCCTACACTTAATTGGATTGTACTGGATCTTTTGTTTTGCCACTTCAGGGAGGTGGTAAAGGAGCTAAATACGCAAATAGTGAATTATCATGCCAAGTTCTCAAAGCAGGTCTGATTCTCGGTGAAGATAGCCAAGGGACTTTGAAAGTTAACTTTGGATTCGTGCATATAATAAACTCCCATTGCAGGACTGTTAGTATTTGAAATTGGTGACTTTGTGACTGGGAAGTATTTTTTCCTTGGAACACAAAGGACCATAATACCAAAAGTTTCATATCTTTAATTACTTAGCACAATAGGTAGAAAGTAAAATAGTTCATAAACGGAAAAATATTTGTAAATATTTCTAGAATGAGGATCACTGCTTGTTTTCAGTTTATTTTAGCAATATCCTTTTGACTGTTGCTCATCCCAATCCAATTTATCTCACACCTTTGAGGTGAGTTTAGCCCTTGATGGTGGTTGGTAAGGGGTGAAGGGAGTGGCTTGTGCAGTTGCTGGCCACAAAACCTAGCAACCCCAGCTGATGTAGGAAAGCCTCCCAGACAGCAAGTTCCATTTCTACTTAAGGCTCACCTACCCCCATGCAGCAGTGCTGGTAAGTAGGAACGAGGTGAGACAACATACTTTAAAGTACCCTGGCTTGTTTACAGTGGTTAAAACCTCACCTATGGGAGAAATAGCAGGCTGACACCAAGTCTGAGACTTGCTGGGGCTCTCTGGCTGAACACATTCTCTCTCCTCTTGGGTTCAAAGCCTTGCCCTTATGATTCCAATCCTTCTCCTCTACACAAACCCTTTCCAAATTTCATCCCATTCCCCTCTCTCTGTCTTGGGTCTCAAGACTGCCAGAGCCACACCTTCTCTTTCTCTTTTTCATGTCTGCATCTCCATGAAGCCAAATGAGCCATGTCTGATTAATTCTAACATTTCAAAATATGCTTTATTCCACAAACCAAACTAATCATACCGTACGTTTCTAAATGTGCATAAATAAGTGCAGAGATTTTGGTAGTATGCATTTTTACGTACATATTCCTTAATGTAACTAATAAAATAAATTTTCTTACCTTTATTTTCCCTTTCATCATGAACACTAAGTATATGCGGACTGTATTTACACTATTTAATAGTGACCTATGTTTTGAAATTCTCAATGTTTCCACGGGGTAAGAATAAAATCTATTTTTCCTTTCGCATTTTGGTGCTATAGTCAAATAATGCAGACAAGAAGGACCATCCAAACCTTGTGCAAAACTGATCCGTCTTTGGTTGAGGGACAAAAAAGAAAACACATGGCAATTGTATATAAACATTTTTTAGAAATTATAGTTCCCAACCCTTTGGCCAATTTAAATGCATGTTTGGTACGCCAATATAGGGCATAGTACATCATTATTTCTAGGACGGCTTTAGGGAAAAAAAAAAAAAGGTAGCTCAAATAAGGAAAGAGATTGATTTTTAAAACTGATAATAGAACAAGTAAGAAAAGAGTTAAAGTGGCAACACAAACCCAACCCCATTACTTTAAAAAGGCTCCTGCCCTGTCATCAAGAAAAGTCAAGCTACCTCTGTTATCACCCTCCCTCCAGGCACTATTCAAGTGGAACAGTCTGATGGACATAGATAGCACCGAGGTCCTTTGTATTATTCTCCAGTGAAAGAAATCAGGGCTCCTTTCAAAGTTGCTGGTTCTAAATTTGGGGGTAGAAAGAACACAAGATAAGCCTGGATCATTTTGTTGTCTTCAGAACGTTAGTAGAGTTTTAGGTATATCTGGTGTGGTGTTGAAAAGAAAAAAGGATCAGACTTTAGTGGTATCCTAGTAGCCCAGTAGTGACAAGTTGAACATGAAAAGTAAAGATCACAGCCAATTAGAACATGGTGTTTCTACCAAAAAAAGTCATGAGTGTACGGGTACACTAAAAGAGGGAATGTTGTGGTAATGTACATGTATCTTCCTAATGCTGTTTACAGAAAGTGCAGTATATTGAGAATCTAAAATCTGTATGCCCTACAATCACATTTGGTTAACACTGAAATTTACTACCACAATAGTGTATACAGAAAGGGATTGTAGTTTTTTGAGTATATATTAAGAATAAAAGTAGGGAGTATTAGTTTTATGTAAGGGAAGGTGGTGGATATTCATTGTGAGAGAAGAATGGCCAGAAAGCAAGTATACAATCATGTGTTGGGAGAAAACCACCTTTTATTAAAATGGGAAAATTACAAGGTTAAGTTAAAAAGGCATGGAAATAAGATTCTACTGTGGGTCTTGCATGTTTGGAAATATGTTGCATATTAGCCTTCATTAAAGGAATCAGTAACAATTAGAAAAAAACGTATATACTAACAATATGTTTCCATTAGGAGCATATTTAGGAATGTAGGAATGAAGCAGCAAAATTTTTGACATTTTTATGCCCAATTAAGAGAATCAGGGATTGGAATCACATTTGGAAGGTGTTATGGATTGAATTGTGTCCCCCCGCCAACGCCAAAATGTGTGTCAACTTGGCTAGTCCATGATTCTCAGTATTGTGTGATTGTCTACCATTTTGTCACCTGAAGTAATTTTCCTATGTGTTGTAAATCCTACCTCTATGACGTTAACGAGGTGGGATTACCGGCAGTTATGTTAATGAGGCAGGACTCAATCTATAAGACTAGGTTTTGTGTTTTACATCAATCTCTTTTGAGATATAAAAGACAGAAATGAGCACAGAGACATGGGGATCTCATACTACTAAGAAAGCAGTGCTGGGAGCAGAGTGTGTCCTTTGGACCTCAAGGTTCTTGTGCTGAGAAGCTCTTAGTCCAGGGGAAGATTAATGACAAGGAACTTCCTCCATTGCCAACAGACAGAGAAAGCCTTCCCCTGGAGCTGATGCCCTGAATTTGGACTTCTAGCCTACTAGACTGTGAGAAAATAAATTTCTCTGTTAAAGCCATCTACTTGCGGTATTTCTGTTACAGCGGCACTAGATAACTAAGACAGGAGGAATTTGTCCAGTGGACAGAGAATTAAATTTTAAGGATAGAGAGTGTGAGATATGGATAAAAGGAATATTAAAAAAAAAAAGTTTCTATCAAATTGGCTCCAACTCATGATGACCCCATGTGTGTCGGAGTAGACATGTGCTCCATACGGTTTTTAATGTTTGATTTTTCGGAAATAGATTGCCAGAACTTTCTTTCAAGGTGCCTCTGGGTGAACTCGATCCTCCTACCTTTGGTTAGCAGCTGAGTGTGTTAATTGCACCACCCAGGGGTGAAATCCCAGTATCTGGAGAAATGGGTGCAACGTTATACTTGCCATCAGTGTAGGTGCATCAAACTTCCTAGGTTCTATGTGGTAGCTTCACAATGAGCACAGGCCTTTTCACTGGGGTTCTTGAAGACCTCTTATTTTCCTTGGAAATTGGCTGGGTTTTCAAGAAATATGCTCCTAGTTTAGGTTCTGATATCTACACAATCTCTACAGTAATGTTCTTTCTGTGATCTTAAGATCTTTTGCAATATTGGGTACTTAGTACATGTGGTAAGTGTATTTTAATTGTGTTGCTCACTTCCATATACATTTTTGCCTTCCATATTACTCATCTTGATAAGAATTCATAGACTGGTGAGAGGCAAGCACTCTACAGCTTTCACAAGCCCAACCCTTCCATGATGCCTTACAGCTGGCCACCTTATAAATTATCTGCCAGCACTCGAAAATGTTTGCGCTTCCTTTCCCTGAGGTGCTAAAGTAAAAAAGAGGTGAGGACTGGCTCAGTTTGTTCATCCATTCATTCTGCAATGTTTACTGAATGCCAGCGTGTATCAGAGCTCAGTGCTGAGACTATAGTTGGGTGTAGATATGTATTAAACAGTTCTGATAATAAATTAAGAAACTAACCTGCAAATGGGTTATGCCTAGATTAGTCCTTCCTAAATTTTTGTTTGCTATGATGCAGATGGAGCCCTGGTGGCATAGTGGCTAAGAGCTTGGCTGCTAACCAAAAGGTCAGCAATTCGAATCCACCAGCTGCTCCTTGGAAACCCTATGGAGCAGTTCTACTCTGTCCTATAGGGTCGCTATGAGTTGGAATCAACTTGACAGCAATGGGTTTTTGGATGATGCAGACACAAACTTTATACTTTAAAACACAGGCTTACGTTTGACAGTTTTCATTGAAGCCCAAGTTGGGAATGTAGGAAATATAATTCAATCCATAAAACGATACCTGTGTCTCCCACCTCATATAATTGAGTTTAAATCTTAGAATTGAGTTTCAGTTATTTAGTAATGACCACCCTTTTTTCTGGCCTTTCCTTGCTATCAACTTTTCCTCTCCAGTAACTTTCTCAACTGTTGCTTACCTTAAAGCCTTTTCAGTGAATGTGAATGTCCTTCTTAGGGAGAATTACTAGATTTAGCAAATAAAAATACAGTGTAATTATGTTACATGCAATATTTGAGGACTATTTATATTAAAAAAAATTGTTTATCTGAGATTCAGATTTACCAGGTATCCTGTATTTTATCTGGCAATGTTATTCTTAGGGGAAGGAAAAATGAAATTGAAATTGTACTTTTATAAGGAGACAGAAAATAAGGAGGTAGAGATTCTGGCTGAGGATTTTGTGTTTTCTATTGGTTTTCTTTGTCCATGTTCTCCCCTCACCTTGCTGTGGGCAACTGTCCATGATATATAGTAACCAGGCTGTGTTGAATGCAAGTGTTAATCTGTGAAAGTGTTTTATCAACGTGAGAATTTAAACTTTTAAATTTATATAGCCTTCGTTTCTTTCTATGAGCCAACTCCAAATTTTCACATAGTATTTGGTACATACTTTGTGGAGGTTAAATATGTTATGTATGCCAAAAGTTTAAGTCCAACTGGAAGATTCAGATTTCCTGAATGTTTATCTCTGCAAGTCCTCTGCCCAAGTCCAGAGACTAGAATTTATTAGAAGGAATTTTAAAGGAATAGAGGAAAGAATACTGGGAATTAGGATACATATGTGTTCATCTTGGCACTGCCTCTAGAAAAGTGACATCAATCACAGGTCTCAGTTTCCTTACCTGTAAAATGAGACAGTTGGATTACATCTACATTTCTCAAGGTGTGTTCCAAGAATCGTGTGTGTAACAGTGCTTCTGGGTTCAAGAAAGTTTGTAAAAACTTCATGCTGTTTTGGGTACTTATGTTATAACTACTTTTTAACAGATATGGGGCTATGAGAAGCCCGTTGGGGCAAACAACAACAAGAACAATAATCATAACTACAGCAAACAAAGGAAGCTGAAATACCTGTTGAACCCCTTTGTTCCCAAAACTTTGTTCCCGAAACTTTTTTGACTACAAATCCTGTAGAAATATACTAACATCGCATGGACCACCTGGAGGATGCTGGATTTGATGAATGTAATCTTACCAGCTCTAACATACTATGGATATCCCTTAGACCCAGTTTGAGTGAAACGTAACAATGACCCATATATCAGGAGGCTGAGCTACCTTGGATCAAACTATACAAACATTGAGAAAAGCAGGGATGTTCAGAGCACACAGTGAGTATAAGGTGCTAATGAAATCTTTAGTTTTATTCAGAGATAGCATCAACACCATCAGTGGCACCATCTTTGAATATCAGGAAGGCTGCATTGATTTATGTATAATCTACCTTTTTATTTTGATCTTTGGAATTGATGAGAGTGTTGTAATGGGGAAGTTTTGTGTCATACTGTGTTCTCACTCCATTTACCTTTTTCTTAGGGAGTAGTGGCTCCCTTTCCTCTTCCCAGCTCCTGTTCTCTTCTCCTTTGAACTCTTTCTTATTGCCTAGTAGAGGCTTCAGAAATTAGTGTCACTTTTATTCCTGTTATTCTGATTCTAGTTTGAGTATATTCTCAGTTCACATTTATGTCACCCATAACTTAAAAAAACTTGGATCCTGATTTATTTTGTAGTTGAAGCCCGTCTGTTCTTAAATCTTTTCAAATAACTTTATGCTTTTAATTTCATTCATGTGGCTTTGGAGAAAGGGGCTGCTGAGATTGATGATTTACTTGACTCCAAAATACCCAGTCCTCACAGAACATGGTAGTGAGAGGAATGACAGCATGGGAGCCCAGGTACAAGTGTCCCTACAACAGAGTCCTGCCACCTTTCTACACACAGCTAAGATACCACCTCATATAAATATGACATCTTTGGCCAGAGAAAGGTTCAACTGTTTTCTCATCTTCTATATTGATGTGATAATGTTGGCATGTTGGCAGTATCTTCAGCATGATTCTAGAAAGCCAGTAAGTAATGAGAATTAAAAAACCCATTGCCGTCAGGTCGATTCTGACTCATCGTGACCCTATAGGACAGAGTAGAACAACCCCATAGGGTTTCCAAGGAGTGGCTGGTGGATTTGAACTGCCAACTTTTTGGTTAGCAGCTGTAACTCTTAACCACTGAGCCACCAGGGCTCCTTTTTTGTCACAGTAGCCATTAATTGCCCATTGAAGCAGTTCTTATCACCGCTCCCCTGATAAAGGAATATTATAGAGACCAAGTAGGAAAATATTTCACTGTGTGAAGTAGCTTTGGTTCATCTGCAGACCTAAACTCTTACCTCGCTACTTAATTGGAATTGGTTGCAAATGATTACAATCAAAAATCTGTCACTGCTGAATTATCTTATCTGCAGCAAAAGACAAGAATAAACAGGTATTTCTTGGTATTACTATGCTCTAGCAAGTGGTTTATATACCTGGGCTCCTGAATGCCTTCCCTTGCCTTGTTAAATTTATTGCCTCACTGGCCTCTATAAGAGAAAAATCACCTCAAAAAGTTAAGGTCTGGGCAGCACAATGACAAACTCCTGTGAACACTTTCACATTTTTCTTTTCTGGACCTACAGAATTTGCTCGGCAGCTTAAAAACAAATTACCATTCTTCTCCTTCTCGTCTGAACATATTAAGTCTCTTGTTTAAATTAATTCCATTCATATCTTTGTTTGAAAATTTGGTTTACATTGAACTTACATTAAACTTTTAATCAAATGCAAAAATATTATTTTTTTCTTGATTTCATGTTACAAAGTACTTAACCTAGCATATATGAATTGCATACATAATAGTACTTCATCTAGATCTCAGTCTTTGGCCCCATCCCTATTCTTATGCCTATAGCTTCTATATAGCTAGGAACAAATAAAATGCAAAATATAATGGAATATCATAACTATAAAGAAAAAAGAAATGCATATTTACAGGTGAAAGTATCCTACAGAGCTGTTAGGCTTGAGTAAAAATTCAGCCTCTGAATCTCCTAGCATGCACAGCAAGAAAGAAAACACATTTGTTTGCAAAGAGAATGCTGTAAGTAAAGAAAAAAAAAAAAAGATGCTTATTAACAGTGACCTTGGGCAAATTAGAGGAGCCATGGTGGTGCAATGGTTAAGTGTTGGCTGCTAACTGAAGGTCAACGGTTCGAACCCACCAGCCGTTCCTCGAGAGAAAGATACGACAGCCTGCTTCTGTAAAGACTACAGCCTTGGAAACCCTGGCCAGTTCTACTCTGTCCTACAGGGTCACTATGAGTTTGAATTGACTTGATGGCAATGGGTGTTATGGTTTTGAGCAAAGTAAGTCTCTCCCTGTGCTTCAGTTTCCTCATAAGTTAAATGGGAATGATAGAAGTAACTTCTTCATAGGATTGTTATGAGGATTACATCAAATGTACAAGTAGGACAGAGTAGAACAGTGGCTGGCACAAAGTAAGCACTATTGAATTGTCTTATAAACAAAAATAAAATAAATAAAATGCGAAGGGAATTTCTCAAGGGGTACAGAGTTTTAGCCAGTATCTGATTCTAAAGGATAGTTCTCACTGGGAGCTTCACCTTACCTACAGGACAGTGAGAGAGAGAGGTAAGGTAGAAATGTTCTCTGATGACCTCTATTGCAAACACATTTATGGGATTCATGGAATGTTTTCTTGACTTATCCCTCAATAAACACTGAGGACAGAATTTTCAACTCAGGGAAAGCAATTTGCAGCAGGCCAGGATAATATGTTCTGAGTGCAATGTTCTGATGATAGAGCTTTAGCTCTAGATTATAAAGCAATGGATGGGCTCGTTTCCTGCAAATAACCCTTTATAACTATTGGTTCTCTTATCTGCGCATTTTATAAGTTGTGCAGTGGAGTCTCTGCTAGGGCTTCCCATGCAGATACTGCACCCTGCAGATAAAGCCAGGAGTGCAGTGCAGCAGTCATGGTCAAGAGCAGACACGCTTGCTTTCACATCCTGTCTATGCCACTGGCTGGCTGTGTGATCTATGGACCCTTCTACGAACCCTTGGTTTCCCCATCTGAGCCTCTTCAATCTCATAATACTGATTGGAGAATGAAAGAGATGATGCATGTATAGCGTCAACTCAGTGAGTGCTCACATAGCCAGGAGTGATGACGGTGTGGAACTCTGCCATTTGCTAGTTTGGTGGCTATGTTGAGCCTCTGGCTCCTCATCTGTAAATAGGCATGGTAATAGTACCCATTTCATAGGGTTGTTGCAAGGATTATATGAAAGACTAATCACAGTGACTAACACATAAACTTGTTGCCCTTGAGTTTGTTCCAACTCATAGCGACCCTATAGGACAGAAAGAATGGCCCCAAAGGGTTTCCAAGAAGCAGCTGGTGGATTCAAACTGCTGACCTTTTGGTTAGCAGCTGAACTCTTAACCACTGTGCCACCAGGGCTCCGACTAACACATAGTATTTAATAAAAGTTAACCAGTTAATCAGTTGCAATTGATTTGATTTTTACTCACGGCGACCCCAGGTGTTACAGAGTAGAACTGTGCTCCATAGGTTTTTCAAGGCTGTGACTTTTGGGAAGCAGATTGCCAGGCCTTTCTTCTGAGGTGTCTTTGGGTGGATTTGAACTACTAACATTTCAGTTAGTAGTTGAGCACTTAATCATTTACACCACCAATGATTTTAATAAAGGTTACCTATTATTATTATGAAGCCCTAGTGGGGCAGTGGTTAAGAGCTCGGCTGCTAACCAAAAGGTCAGCAGTTCGAATCTACCAGCTGCTCTTGGAAGCCCTATGGGGCAGTTCTACTGTGTCCTATAGGGTCGCTATGAGTTGGAATCAACTCAGCGGCAATGGGTTTGGTTTTGGTTTATTACTACTATACTTTATTCGTCTTCTATTAAATGCAGTATACAATACATTTTATAGAATTCACAGCTGGTAATACTGACATATTTTGAGGACAATTTTTTTGATTGTACTTTGGATAAAGGTTTACAGAACAAATAGTTTCTCATTAAACAGTTAGCATACATATTATTTTATGAACAACGGTTAACAGCGCCATGACATGTCAACACTGTCCCTTCTCAACCTTGGGTTTCCTATTACCAGCGTTCCTGTTCCCTCCTTCCTTCTAGTCCTTGTCCCTGGACTGTTGTGCCCCATTAGTCTTGTTTTGTTTTATGAGGCTGTCTAATCTTTGGCTGAAGGGTGAACCTTGGGAGTGACTTCATTACTGAGCTGAAAGGGTGTCCTGGGGCCATACTCTTCGGGTTTCTCCAGTCTCTGTCAGGCTAGTAAGTCTGGTCTTTTTTTGTGAGTTAGAGTTTTGTTCTACATTTTTCTCCAGCTCTGTCCGGGATCCTCTGTTGTCATCCCAGTCACAGAAGTCAGTGGTGGTAGCCGGGTACCATCTAGTTGTACTGGACTCACTCTGGTGGAGGTCATGGTAGTTGTGGTCCATTAGTCCTTTGGACTAATCTTTTCCTTGTATCTTGTTTTCTTCATTCTCCCCTGCTTTGGGAACAAATTTTTTAAAAAGTTTTTCAACACTGTTTTCACAAACAAAATGCAAGTTATTCATACAAACTTTTATTATTATAGAAGCAGTAGTTGTTCATTGTACAAAATTAGAAAATCCAGGAAAGCAAAAATACAAAGTGAAGATGTTGCAATCCTGTGGCACAGAGATGACCATAGTAACACTCTACATTTTTTTACTATAAATATATTTGAGTATTACTATGATGTCTTTTTTTGGAGGGGGGATCCCTGGTGGTTGTAGCTGTTAAGAGCTTGCCTGCTAACCAAAAGGTCGGCAGTTCAAATCTACCAGCTGCTTCTTGGAAACCCTATGGGGCAGTTCTACTCTGTCCAATGGGGTCGCTATGAGTTGGAAGCAACTTGAAGGCACCTAACAACAACAACGACTTTTTTAAGGAGTCCTAGTGGCTCAGAGGTTAAGCACTCAACTGCGAACTGAAAGGTCAGCAGTTCGAATCTACTAGCTGCTACCCAGGAGAAAGATGTGGCAGTCTGCTTCTGTAAAGATTTATAGCCTTGGAAACCCTATGGGACAGTTCTACTCTGTCATATATGGCCACTGTGAGTTGGAATCAACTCGATGGTAATGGGTTTGTTTGTTTTTTTAACGACTTTTTAACACAGTAGGATCATGCTGTACACACTGTTTTCTAATTTGTTTGTTTTTTTCTCAGTTGGCTATCTTGGTCTTTACAGATTAATAAGTTTTATCTCATCTAATATCTAAAACAATAAAATATCCCCAAATGTTCCAAATATGTCTTTTATAGCTAGTTTGTCCAAATCAACATCAAATCAAGAACCACACAGGTTCTTGGGCTTCATAAATTTTTTTAATTTGTTTCATTTTGGTCTAATTTATATACAGTAAAATGCAAAGATCTTAAGTGTACAGTTCAGTGAGTTTTGATACATGTAGAAATTCAGGAAACCAACATGCAAATGAAGATATAGGATATTTCCATTACCTCCATAGTTCCCGTGTGCCCCATTTCAGCCCATTGCTCCCCCAGAGGCAACCAATCTTCTGACTTCTAGTACTATAAATTAGTTTCTTGAACTTCATATGAATGGAGTGATTTGGTATTTACTCCCATGAGTCTGGTTTCTTTCACTCAGCATAATATTTTTGAAATCCATTCATGTCGTTGTGTGTATCAGTAGGCCACTCCTTTTTATTGCTAAGCAGAAATTCATTGAATCAATACACCATGATTTGTTTATCCATCCTTTTGTTTTGGTGAGTTGAATAATGATCCATGCATTTTTGACTCTTCTCCCATTGAGAAGTTGGATTATGTCTCCTTCCTTGAATCTAAGGAGTGCTGGTGGTGCAGTGACTAAGCTCTTGGCTGCTAACCAAAAGGTCGGCAGTGCTCTGCGGGAGAAAGATGTGGCAGTCTGCTTCTGTAAGGACTACAGCCTTGGAAACCCTATGGGGGCAGTTCTACTCTGTCCTATAGCGTTGCTGTGAGTTAGAATGAACTCTATGGCAATGGATTTGGTTTTGATTTCCTTGAATCTGGGTTCTGTGACTGACAGTAGAAACCAGCAGCTTGTACTTCCTGTACCTTTGGACACTTGCTCTTAAGAACACAGCCACCATACTCTGAGGAAGCCCATTCAACACTCTGGAGAGGTCCAGGCAGAGAGGAACTGCAGCACTCAGCAATATTTAATTGTGTTTTTTCCCCTAAAGTTTTCATATATTGTTTTTTTCTTTTTCAGTTTGAGAATTTCCATTTTGTTTATTTTAAAAGTTTACACAAACCCATTCAATCTATTTCTTTAAATTACTTAGAATATTTATAATAGTTATTTTAAAGTCTTTGCAAACTTCAGTATCTGAGCCATTAGTTGATCTTCTTCTATTGTATATTTTTTCTGTTGATTATTGGTCAGCTTTCCTGCTTTTCCATAAATTTTTGCTGTATTCAAGTTATTGTGTGTAAAAGAACACTGGAGACTGAAATATGATGCTTTCTATTTCTTCTCCCCCACCCCGCCCCCAGAGTGTACAAGGACTTTCTTCAGTGAGGCAGCCAATGTGGGGTCTGTTCTTTTAGATTTTACTCTCTTCAAATCGGATTGGGGCCGGACTGAAGCTTCAGTTAGTCTGAGTTTATGTCTGATTTCAAATGTGACTTAGGTTATCTTATTTTCTCCTTCACTCCAAACCCCAATTTCTTTCTTTCAGCAATGTTGCTACAACCGAGGGACAAATAAATCCCTTTAATTTTTTCAAGATTTGAACTTGGAAGGGTTTGAATTCCAGTTGTAGTCGCTTTTAATTCGCCTTTGGATTCAACTCCAGCTGAGCCCTAAAATCTGAGTAGCATGAAATGGCTAACATTTCTTCTACCTTATAGTCCTGCTTCCATAAATATTTTTGCTACTTTCTCAGAAAGATACCAGGGGTAGAGAGGTGGAGATGTGTTGGCCTGAATAATTATTTTTGCATTTGGGCTTGCCAGCCCACAGCCAATTGGGCTGGTTTCTCCTCATCTCTGCATCTTCCCTCTACGGCAAGTTTGCTCCTCCACACATCCAAAGTCAGATTGGCACTTGTTCCTAAATGTGGAAGCATCTGCAATTCTTTGCTCATTTTTCTCTCTGGAATTTAATTTGTTACACCTTCTTTGCATCCATTGCTTTTTGATAGCTTTATAGAAAAGGATTTTTTTCCCTTATTGTTACCAGGGGAATGATGCTTATTTGCATCATTCTACATCCTAACCAGAAACAAATCTCTCCCAATAATTTTAAAGCATTTACTCTTTTCTGATTATAAACATTGGCTGGGATCAGTTATGTGATTTACAACGGTTTTATTATAAAATTCCTTTAAATATTAAGCAGAGAATAGAACGTGATTGGACATGGAATTGGAATTTCTGAAGCCCCAAATCTACCACTTATCAGTTTTGGCATTCTCTGCATGTTTTTCATAAGGGAGAGAGTGATTGACAGTCAGATACTGACAGACATGGGCAAAGGACACAAATCTTTTTAATGTAAGTAAAGGATAAAAGACTTAACTGCCTGATGATGGCTATACCACGTCGGAGGCTCAGCAGCCTTCTTTCTTTTGGAGGAGTAGCTTCCATGGCCTTTAAGAACCTAAGAAAGTGCTTCTCTGCTGATGATTTAGTCTGTTTGTGGAGAGGATCTGCTAGGCAGGTTCTTTAGGAAGCTCAACCTGGGTCCAAGAAGGTCATTTTGTCTTTGTGGCCTTCATGCTTCTGTGGCTGTTCAAAGAGGCACCTGTCATTCTGCCTATCATTCTACATCCTAGCCAGAAACAGGACAGTGTTATGTGTTATATGCTGGCCTGCTGCTCTGGGAAATCAAGTTAAAAACTTAAATTAACCCTGTCAGCTGTCCTGGGAATATTGCATCCACCTTTTATCACTTGGGATGCAGTCTAGTCCCAGTGCCCTCCTGGGAGCATAAAGTGGGCTGTACAGAATGAAAGATCACTTCCGTCACCCCTGGGATCTGACCTTCCCACATAGAAATGGCCTTAAGGAACTTCTTAAATCCTACGTTGATACCTGAGCTTTGAACTGGTTCTAAACAGTTCATTCATGGCTGATGGAAACCCTCATAAGATATTTAAACTCCTTCAGCATCAAGTTTCCCACAAATAAAGTGGGCTTGATAATAGTAATACCTAAGTTTATCATAATAACACCTAAGTCACTGCTAGTGATAGCAAAGATAATAGGATAAATATAGAGTGCTGATCATATTGAGACGTAAAAAGATTTTATAAGGCTTTTGAATTTGGATGTAACGATGATTATATTACCCATTTATAAACCCTATTAAATAAACAAACATTTTAGGTAATTGTATTAATAGGTTTGGCTATTTCAGATGCTTAGATATCATGGAGAGTTCCCTCCCCTTCATGAGAAGTCACTGAATAATAGGGATTTAGGAGTGAACGGAAAGGATGGTGAGAAATTCAATGTGGTCCAGAGTGGGCCAAAATTTCTTGTATGGTAAGGTATTTTAGTAATTGGAAAGTATTGAAAGTTCTTAAGAAAGGAGTCTTCTCTAGCTTTTTCCCTAAAACGTAAGTACTCTTCTCATTTGTCTTGGTCCTATGTCACATCTAATTTTGCAATGAAAACCATTTTAGGGCTAAATTAACTATGTTTAAATTATCATTAACATTGACAGCAATTTGACATTGCTATTTATTGAGATTTGGACATTTTTCCATCTATCATAATACCTCTCCAAAGCCACCATCTTGTAAAGTTGTATTAAAATGCATTTATTTTGCAATCTGCCTTGTAACATGTAATGTTATAATATTATAGGGGAAAGTGAATGGGCACCGATACACCATACTGAACACTTGTGGAAGTATTTCAAGGTGCTCCAGCTTCTGATAAAGTTAAACTTTTATATTATTGTTGTTGGGTGCCGTCGAGTTGATTCTGACTCATAGTGAGCCCATGTGACAGAGTAGAACTGCTCTACGGGCTGTACTCTTTACTGGAGCAGATCACCAAGTCTTTCTCCTGTGGAGACACTGAGTGGGTTCGAACCGCCAACCTTTTGGTTAGCAGCTGAGCTCTTAACTGTTGAGCCACCGGCATTCCTTAAACTCTTATATGTAAACTGAAATACATTCTGGTACTGGAGACAGTAATATCTACATGTCAGTTCACACATACAAAATATGTGCTTATATAAAGAGACCCATATTAGGTGCTGTCAGTTTTTTTATTAGTCCTTCTCCTCCAGTAGGTTACAATCTATTAGAGAGTAGTGTAATATGTAACTGGGGTGGGCCATTGAGTGTATAAACACATGGACAGTTAAATTTTGGTGTAAATGAATCTCAGGGTATCTCTGTTCTCTCGCATAGATGCATACTTGAAAGCTTCATGTAAACCACAGTATGGTCACATTTTTATCTTACTTTAATAATGCTGATGATAACAATAACAGAATTGATAAGCACTTTACAGTTTGCAAAGCATTTTCTCATGTCGTTTCTTATCTTTGCAACCACCCAGTTAATTGTATATAATTATTACACCCAATCTACATATCAGAAATGTGATTCTCAGAAATGTTGAATGAATTAACGGAGTCCTGCAGCTAGTGGATGGTGGCTTAGGTGTTTCAGGGCATCTGACTCCTGTGCCTTTTCCAATCAGCACTTCTTATTTAAAAGAAACTTGTGATAAATTTTTCTGCAAAATGAAGGATAATGATTGATCTCACATTATATTTTGTGATTCTGGATTCCTACGGTGTTATTAATATAGTAGCTGAGCAAAGTAGACAGCTTTGGTAGAAAATAAATGGAGGGCCATGTCGATTCTCTATTAAATCTAATGAATCTGTAAGCGTTCCCCTACTAGCTGAAAGGTTGGCAATTCGATCCCACTCAGAGGTATCTTGGAAGACAGTCCTGGTGATCTGCTTCCAAAAGTTCACAGCCTTGAAAACCTTATGGAGCAGTTCTACTCTGCACACACGGGGTCGCCATCAGTTGGAAGTGACCTGACAGCAACTAACAACAACAATGGCAATTAATCTGTATGAGTGTTATTTAGAAAAGGTAACTTATGATAACCAATTTATACTTCCTGTAACTCTCCAACAGTTCAATTATTTCTTTTGATGTTCACTAAAAATAGTTCCTGGAAGTTTTGGAGTTTCTTGCTCAAAAACCTCCTACAGAATGTGCCTCAAATTTTATAAAAAATAAATGCTACAAGGACTTACAGTTCAGGTGTGAGTTTTAATTTCATGAGCTATTTAACAGATTCCAAATGAAATTTCTTTGTAGGCTCAATCAAATGCAAAGGTTTGCTTTGCCATGGTTTCAACCTAATTTGAAAATGATTTGGATGAAGGAGAGAAGGGCTTGTCTAATCACTGCTGCCTAGAACCTCTTGAATTATTCACACCAGCTTTCTCTGAGTCCCCTTGTTCAGTCAGTTCCCTCCCTTCTCAGAGCTGTCTTGGCCCACACAATTGTCTTCCCTTTTACGTACAGAGCATGCTCTCACTTGAGATTTTCTACCATTCCTTTGTGCGTCTTTCCTCGCCATCCTTCTTTTTTTGAAATTTATTGCAGTTTTGATTTCCTGCCATGGAAATGGGTTATCATGGCGCAAATGAGTGTTTTCGTTTGGGGACACTCTTAAACATTCCTGTCTGCCTCTAGGTAATAGCTTAGAAGCCCTATTCATCAAGTTTCTTAACTATGCTAGTAGTTCAGGACGTCTTGTCATTTATTTTACAGGCTCTGATGGTGTTTTCAATTCCTATCATACAGGTTTGGAAGGTTATTGAGGCAAACTCCACAGCAAGTTTTACAACTGGGTACGGGAAGGGATGGCATCTATAATTACAAAGGTGAGTTGAAAAGACAGGATGGAGCAGGTTCAGTGCGCATTGTGTTGTCGTACCCTGGTATCATTATGATAAAAATTCGGAGCTGAAGATGATTATCTAGTGACTATCACAGTGGTTCTCAACTTGGGGAGCTTTTTTTCCCTCCCCCAGGGGTCACTTGTCGATGTGCGGAGTTGGTTTTGGTTGTCACAACAAGGAGGTGATATACTATCGGCATTTAGTAGATAGAGGCCAGGGATGCTGCCAAACATCCTACTAGGCACAGGAAAGCACCCTGACAACAGAAAATTACCCAGCCTAAAATGTCAATAGTGCTGAGGTTGAGAAACCCTGACAATCAGCTCTATTTTTACTTCTTCTATTTTCATACTGCTCATAATACTTTTCAGTATCTGATCTTTTTCTTTTTCTTTTTCTTTATTTTTCCTCGTGTGTTTCCCCACCTTACCTGTGCTGGCAGCCTCTGTTTCTTCATCACACTGAACAGTGCTGGATAAGAATTTCTGTAATATTATTGGTTTCACTGCTGTTGTTTCTTTTAATAGGAGAGGATGCCGAGGCCAAAATTGAGCCAAAAGATTATATTCGGAGGTCGTGGTACTTAGGGCCAAACCTTTGTGTTTTGATCTACAAGTCAGTGTTCCATTCTGCTGGTGTTTTGAATCACTTTAAACGGCAATTTGGTCGACTGGTTTGTTTTTAAATTTAGTAGCCAAGTGAAATGGTCATCTTCTCTTCCGTATTCCTAATATTTCAAGAGACCCTCATTTTTCTTAGTAGTATTTCCTGATAGTATTATATTAGATACCTGGTACAAAAGAACTACACCAAATTCTCCTGTTTATTTTTCTGGAACATACCACTTAGCAGAGGTAGAAAATAATAACTTTAGGAAAATTATGATTTAATTGCAACCACAGAGTATGTAAATATTTATTCTCATAGATTGTAGATAAATTGCCCTCAGAAATGTATAGAAATGGTTTATATATCATAATTTTTTTTTTCACTTTAATTAGGTCTTATCTGCACTAATGAACTTGGTTTGACCTTGAATTTAATGACTTATACCTCCTGGTAAGTTCTTGGAACTTCACCAGTGTCTATCTTAATTACAACTCTTAGAAAATAAGCCTTTTTTTCCTGCCCGTGTGATGTATATAATCAGAAGAGGTTAATAGCCCACAATGGGCTATCTCTTTTTTGAAATCACCATTTTTTTAGTTATTAATTCAATTTCTTTAATAAATTTAGGGATATTCAGATTATCTAGTTCTCCTTCAGTGAGTCTGGTAATCTGTGACTCAATAAAATGTCCATTTAATCAAAGTTATCAAATTTGTGGGTACACAGTAGTCCATAGTATTTTCTTAATATCCTTTCAATAATGTCCATGAGATCAGTAGTGATGGCTTTTCTTTCATGAAATCACCATTAAGGTACAGTTTAACACTTTCTAAAAACAGAACAGGAGTACCATGGGATCCAACCACCATTTTGGATAAAACCTTTTTGTTTTAATTGATGCATATATTTTATAATACATTTGCTCAGTGTTTTCTGACTTATAAAGCATGTTCCTTCTTAATCTTTATAACACTCTTTTCAGGTATCTAGGGAAATATACTCCCAATCCAGTGTGTTTTCTTCTGTATCATGCAAATTTATCTCTGAATAACCCCAATCAGACAGTAAATTTTTGGAAGGCTGGGACCACATTTTATACCTCTTTGCACCATATCAATGCCCTTAGTAGGAAAAAGTAAATATGTCTTTGTTGATTTCTAACCAGAGGAGTCCCTTGAGTATTTCCTGTAATTTTGGTTTGGTTTTTGCAAGTTCCCTAAACTTCTTTTTATCTGGAAATTCCCTAATTTCACAATCACATTTGAGAGACATTTTTCCTGGATATATAATTCTTGGCTGGAAATTTTTTTCCTTCAAGGCATTATATGTCATCCCATTGACTTCTTACCTGCATGGTTTCTGCTGAGTAGCCTGAGCTTAGTCTCATTGATTCTTCTTTGTAGATGACTTTTCATTTATCTTCTTAAAATTCTCTCTTTATCTTTGGTTTTGGCAAGTTTGATTATAATATGTTTTGGTGACTTTCTTTTAGGATCTACCTTATGTGGGGTTTGCTAAGCATCTTGGATAGATGTCTTCTTATCTTTCACGATATCAGGGAAGTTTTCTGCCAACAAATCTTCAACAATTCTCTCTGTATTTTCTGTTATCCCCCCCATTCTGGTACTCCAATCACTTGTAGGTTATTCCTCTTGATAGAGTCCCACATAATTCTTAGGGTTTCTTCATTTTTTTAAATCCTTTTATCTTATTTTTCCTCAAATAAGTTGGTGTCAAGTGCTTTATCTTCAATCTCACTAATTCTGACTTCTATTGCCTCAATTCTGGTCTATGACTTTCTATTGAGTTGTCTAATTCTGAAATTTTATTGTTAATCTTCTGGATTTCTGATTGCTGTCTCTCTGTGGATTCTTGCAGTCTGTTAAATTTGTCATTATGCTCTTCTCTAATCTTCTTAAGTTCCTCTATTGCTTGGTCTGTGTTTCGCATGATCTTTCTCCTGATTTTGAAGAGTTCTCTATATTCATCTTTTGTATTCTGCCTCCAGTAATTCCAAGAAATTATCTTCCTCCAGAAAATTTCTTGATTCTTTATTTTGGGAGCTTGCTGAAGCCATCATGGTCCGCCTCTTTATGTGATTTGATATTGACTGTTGTCTCTGAACCATCAATAAGTTATTATGTTTACTTATTTTATGTTTGCTTACTGTGTCCTAGCTTCTTGTTTTGTTTTGATATGCCCAAATAGGCTGCTCGTGTGAGCTAGCCTGATCACCAGCACCCCTGAAGCTCCAACGTCCTGCCACCAGGTGGCCAGAACTGCCACTAAGTATGTGAGCCCAGGAGTCTGCCCACTCCTTCTGTATGGATTCGGCACAGGTGTCCAGGTAGTTGGCCACCAAGTGTGTGGTGCAAGCTCTCACCTACAGTCCTAGATAGGCATGGGTGATTGGTGTAGGCACAGGCATCCAGCTGCAGCAGGGGGTCACACACTGAGCAAGGCAGGGGGCCGATGTCCACCCCCAAGTGTCTGGGAGGAAAGCTTGTCCCTGTTGCCTAGAGCACATAGGTGGGTGGGTTTTGCAGGCAGACTATGAACACCCAATGCTGTTGGCTGTAAGGACTAGGGGGCACCACTTATTCTTGGACCCCTGTTGCAGGGAGCTCGGTAACATCGGTAGAACAACCAGTCCTCAGGCCCCTGATGTGAGTAAGTGAGAACCCTGCTTAATGGGCAGAGCAGTGTCAGATGCCATGAACCTGCCACTTCACAGCTGAAACAGTTGAAGTTAGACTTCAGGTATACACCCTGTTGTACTGTGGTAATGAGGGCCTACGCTATTGAAATGGGCCCACACAAGTCTATGCAGGGGGAAAGGCACTCAAAGTCTGTGGACCCCTAATGCCTGTGCCTAGGCAAAGGACCTGAGTTCCTGGCTTAGGGAGCCAGCAGATAATTTTTTCCCATGTTTGTTGATTTGTTCCCTCTCCAAGGCTGGGAGAATGGTTCAAGGCATGTGATGGGTCCTACTTCTGGCCCAGGGGACTCAGCAACTGCTGAAGCCATCCTGGAACCAGTGCAGAGCAGGGAGGTAAATGGGAGAGAGGTTTTTCCTAAAGGGGGCTGTTTTTGATCCACATGGTAGGCCAGACACAAGTACTTATCTTTCACTGATCGGGGGCTGCTTCTCACTGGTTCTGAATGGCTGAGTAGACTCTTTGTTGCTGGGATCTTTCCCAATGTGGAAAACGCCTTCCAAATGCAGCTGCTTGCCTCACCATGCACTACGAGCTGCTCCAGCATGAAGGGCTTTGGCTTCCGCCAGGTCAGGTCTGGCAACTCCTTGCTGCTTTCGGACTGTCTTTCTCTCCCCCGCCACTTAGTCCAATTCCTCAACTTTGCCTTTGATGTTCAGGGCTCCTAGATTGTCACATGCAATCAATTCACTTGTTTTTTTGGGTCTTTGTTGTAAGAGGGACCACCAGAAGTGTCTGACTACTCTGCCATCTTGGCCCCACCTTAAATGTGTCTTTGTTGATCTATCCATTGTAAAATGTTATTTCAGGGGAACTCAAAATATGTAGAGAGCATACCAAATTTGGTATATTCTTTTAGGATTAAGCAAATCCTAAATTTTAAGAACCCCAATCAATCAATGGAGCCCTGGTGGCACAGTGGTAAAGAGCTTGGCTGCTATCCAAAAGGTTGGAGGTTCAAATCCACTAGCCAATCAATATTCCCAAAGCTTCTTTAAATATGTGAAATCCAGAGGGTTGTTATGAAATAGAACTCTCTCCAGCCCTGGCTAAAATTCAGATTTATTTCAATTGCTGAAACCCTTCTGTTTCTTATAGTGCTGAAGGTAAAATTACAGAGAAATCACCGTGTTATTTACAAATATAAAGAAAAGCAAGAATTTACTGCCATCTAGGCTCTACAGGAATTGCTTTATTATGTATTTAAAAACTATTATAAGAGCATATAAATGTATGAAGAGACAGTCTATTTGGAGACAACAAGCAAAGGACTAGTGTTGTTGATTTTTCTATTATCATCTAGTGTTTTTGAATAGATAAAAAAATTGAGCCTCTTAAAATACTTCAACACATTTGAGAGGCAGCACAGTATCAAAGGCTATTGTGTTGGAGTAAGATGACATGGCTCTCTTGATGGGAAGGGTGTTTATAAATAACATGAATCTGAGTCTTGATGTGATGTTAAGCTTTTGTCTTGGTCTTAGTCTCAGAGATTCATAATAATTATACCTGTTTCACATATTTGTAAAAAATGAGATAATCTATAGTCTATATGATTGTAGTTTGTCAACTGAAAAACTTACAAAACAGTAACTATTATTATTTGAAAGTTTAGGGAATTGTCAAAATATTTTTCATACATTGTTCCAGTTCTATTGCTATATTAAAAAATTACCCAAAGCTTAATAGTGTAAAACAACCTCCATTTTATTTGCTTGTGCTTTTGTGGTTCAGATATTAGTAAATGGCTTCACTTGGCAGCTCTTGGTTGGAGTCTGTTATAATCAGATGTTGGCTGTGGCTGTGGTCATCTAAATGCTTGACTAGGTGAGATATCCAAGATGACTCACTCACATGGCTGGGACTTGAAGCTGGTGGTAAACTATGAACTTAGTTGGAGCTGTGGGTCAGAGCTTCTTCAGACACCTTCTCCAGAATACTGGTGTCAGGATAGTCATGTTTATTAAATGGGGGAAGACTTCTCCTAGAGAGAGCATCCCAAGAGAACCAGATGGGAAATGCATTGTCTTTCCTTACCCAGCCTTGGAGGTCATGCAGCATCACTTCTCCTGCATTCCACTGGTTCCAAGCAAGTCACTAAGATTTAAGGGGATGGGTCAAAGACCCTCAACTCTTGATAGGACGTCTGTCTATAAATTTTCAGACATGTTTTAAAACTACCTCTTGTCATTAGAAAATTCATGTTAGAGAAAGAAATAAAAGGGGCATATTTTGGAAAATGAGTTAGACCATATATTTATAAAACCTTTTAAGAATATGTTTCTATTCCTAATTATATTCTGTACCAACATCATTATTTTTATAGTTTGTTAGTAATGGGGAGGGGTCCTGATTTTTGTGCAGCTCCACCTGGGTTGCTATGAAAATTCTCTATGTTTTGTATTGGAGAGGATGACCTGTCCCTCAATATCTTCTTTACCACTGAAGAGGATGTACAATTTCTTCCTGTGGGGCTTCATTTGAGTTATATGAACTTTGATGGCTTTTCCATCTTCAAGAATTTTCTTCATCAACAGGCAAATATTCCCAAGCTTTTGGCAGTTTAGTAACCTTATGACTGGATTCTATTATCAGCGTGTATCCCTTTCAGAGATCAGTTATCCCAGTGGCTGATTAGGCTTTATCTCAGGCATCCCAGGTGGGGATTTTCCCAGCCTACTTTGTAGCAATCTCCCCAGGTACCTCACAATCACATCTCTGTCTGGTGCTCCTATAAACTTACTGCCAGGTGCAGTTTACTTTTCTAGAAAAGGATTAGCTTATTTGCATCCATATGTGCTTTGTCATGTAGAAGGATTGGCAGGGAAAATTGTTGGTGGTACAATTTGCTGCCCCCAGGTAAAGCCAGACCTCTCACTGTGTAGTCCAGTGGGCATATTTTGAGTAGGCTGCCTGCCAGAAACAGAGCTCTGATGCTGCATTGTTCTCAGCAAAGAGTGAGTTTTCTCAGTAAGAGCCCCAGAATTCCCAGAATTGGATTAAGGAAATTGACAGAAGTGACAATTATTGGAAGAACTATGTCAACATATGTGTTTCAAAAGACCCAGGGGAATATAGCTATCATGTCTCTTAGTGATGTGAGATATGGGGAATAATTATTTTTGTATTTATTTATTTTTATTGTACTTTGAATGAAAGTTTACACTTCAAGTTAGTTTCTCATACAAAAATTTATACACACACTGCTATGTGACCCTAGTTGCTCTCCCCATACTGTGACTGCATACTTCTCCTTTCCACCCTGGATTTCCCATGTCCATTCAACCAGCTCCTGTCCCTTTCTGCCTTCTCATCTCATCTCCGGACAGCAGCTGCCTGTTTAGACTCATGTATCTACTTGAGCTAAGAAGCTCACTCTCCACGAGACTGATTCTACGTCTTATAGTCCAGACTAATCTTTGTCTGAAAAATTGACTTTGGGAATGGTTTTAGTTTTGGGCTAACAGAAAGTCCGGGGGCCAAGTCTTCTGGGGTTCCTCCAGTCTCAGTCAGACCGTTAAGTCTAGTCTTTTTACTAGAATTTTAGTTCTGCACCCACTTTTCTCCTGCTCCATCAGGAACTCTCTGTTGTGTTCCCTGTCAGGGCAGTCTTTGGTGGTAGCCAGGTACCATCTAGTTCTTCTGGTCTCAGGCTGATGGAGTCTCCGGTTTATGTGGCCCTTTTTTCTCTTGGACTAATATTTTCCTTGTGTCTTTGGTGTTCTTCATTCTCCTTTGCTCCAGGTCGCCTGGGACCAATTGATGCATCTGAGATGGCTGCTCACTAGCTTTTAAGACCCTAGATTTTAAGATGCCACTCACCAAAGAGGGATGCAGAACCTTTTCTTAATAAACTTTGTTATGCCAATTGACCTAGATGTCCCCTGAAACCGTGGTTCCCAGTCCCCTGTCCCTGCTACTCTGTCCCTCAAAGTGTTTGATTTTATTCAGGAAACTTCTTAGCTTTTGATTTAGTCCAGTTATGCAAGCTTCCCCTGTAGTGTGTGTTGTCCTTCCCTTCACCTAAGATAATTCTTGTCTACTATACAGTTAGTGAATATTCCTCTCCCTCCCTCCCCACCCTCCTAGCCATTAAAGACTGTTTTCTTCTGTGTTTAAACCTTTTCTTGAGTTCTTATAATAATGGTCTTATACAATATTTGTCCTTATGCGACTGACTAATTTCACTTATCATACTGCCTTCCAGATTCATCCATGTTGTGAGATGTTTCACGGATTCATCGTTATTCTTTATCATTGCGTATTATTCCATTGTGTGAAGATACCATAATTTGTTTATTCATTTGTCCATTGATATGCACCTAGATTGTTTCCATCTTTTTGCTATTGTGAACAGTGCAGCAGTGAACATGGGTATGCATATATCTATTCATGTGATGGCTCTTATTTCTCTAGATATAGTCCAAGGAGCAGGATTGCTAGATCATATGACACTTCTATTTCTAGCTTTTTAAGGAAGCTCCAAATCGATTTCCAAAGTGGTTGTACCATTTTACATTCCCACCAACAGTGTATAAGTGTTCCAGTCTCTCTACAACCTTTCCAACATTTATTATTTTGTGTTTTTTAGATTAATGCTAGTCTTGTTGGGGTGAGATGGTATCTCATTGTAGTTTTGATTTGCATTTCTCTAATGGCTAATGATCATGAGCATTTCCTCATTTATCTGTTAGCCACCTGAATGTCTTCTTTGGTGAAGTGCCTGTTCATATCTTTTGCGCATTTTTTAATTGGGTTATTTGTCTTTTTTTTGTTGAGGTTTTGCAGTATCTTGTAGATTTTAGAGATTAAACACTGATCAGATTTGTCATAGCAAAAAATTTTTTCCCAGTCTGTAGGTTGTCATTTTACACTTTTGGTGAAGTCTTTCGATGAGCATAAGTGTTTGATTTTTAGGAGCTCCCAGTTATTTAGTTTCTCTTCTGGTGTTTGTGCATTGTTAGTAACGTTTTATATTCTGTTTCTGCCATGTATTAGGACTGCTAGCATTGTCCCTATTTTTTCTTCCATGATATTTATTGTTGTAGATTCTATTTTTAGGTCTTTGATCCATTTTGAGTTCATTTTTGTGCATAGTGTGAGGTACGGGTCTTGTTTCAATTATTTGCAGATGGATATCCAGTTATGCCAGCACCATTTGTTAAAGAGACTGTCTTTTCCCATTTAATGGACTCCAGGCCTTTGTCAAATATCAGCCACTCATAGGTGGATGAATTTACATCTAGGCTCTCAGTTCTGTTCCATTGGTCTATGTATCTGTTGTTGTACCAGTACCAGGCTGTCTTGACTACCATGGTGGTATAATAGGTTCTAAAATCAGGTAATGTGAGGTCTCCCACTTTGTTATTCTTCTTCAGCAATGCTTTACTTATCTGGGGCATCTTCCCTTTCCATATGAAGTTGGTGATTTTTTTCTCCATCTCCTAAAAAAATGCCGTTGGTATTTGGATTGGGATTGCATTGTATCTGTAGATCACTTTGGGTAGAAAAGACATTTTCAAAATGTTCAGTCTTCCTCTGCATGAGCAAGGTATGTTTTTCCACTTATGAAGGTCTCTTTTGGTTTCTTGCAGTAGTGCCTTGTAGTTTTCATTGTATAGGTCTTTTACGTCTCTGGCTGGATTTATTCCTAAGTATTTTAACTTCTTGGGAGCTATTGTTATTGGTGTTGATTTGGTGATTTCTTCTTTAAAGTTGTCTTTGTTGGTGTAGAGGAATCCAACCGATTTTTTTATATTTATCTCATATCCTGATACTTTGCTGAAATCTTCTATTACTTCTAGTAGTTTTCTTGTGGATTCTTTGGGGCTTTTGGTGTATAAAATCATATTATATGAAAATAAGGATACTTTCACTTATTCCTTACCAGTCTGGATGCCCTTTACTTATTTATTTTTCAAGCTGAATTGCTCTGGCTAGGATCTCCAGCACAATGTTGAATAAGAGTGGTGATAAAGGGCATCCTTGCCTGATTCCTGTTCTCAAGGGGAATGCTTTCAGACTCTATCCATTTAGTATGATGTTGGCTGTTGGCTTTGTATAAATGCCCTTTATTATATTGAGGAATTTCCCTTCTATTCCTATTTTGTTGAGAGTTTTATCATGAATGGGTATTGGACTTTGTCAAATGCCTTTTCTGCATCAATTGATAAGGTCATGTGGTTCTTGTCTTTTGTTTTATTTATGTGACGGATTACAATGATTGTTTTTCTAACGTTAAGCCATCCCTGCATACCTGGTATAAAACCCACTTGGTCATGGTGAATTATTTTTTTGATATGTTCTTGAATTCTATTGGCTAAAAATTTTGTTGAGGATTTTTACATCTATATGTATAAGGGATATTGGTCTGTAATTTTCTTTTTTTATGGTGTCTTTACCTGGCTTTGGTATCAGGGTTATCCTGGCTTCCTAGAATGAGTTTGGAAGTATTGTATCCTTTTCTATGCTCTGAAATACCTTTAGTAGTAGTGGTGTTAACTCTTCTCTGAAATTTTGGTAGAATTCTCCAGTGAAAACGTTTGGGCCAGGGCTTTTTTTTTGTTGTGAGTTTTTAAATTACCCTTTCAAACTCTTCTTTTGTTACAGGTTTATTTATTCTACCTCTGTTTGTGTCAGTTTAGGTAAAGTGTTTCTAGAAATTTGTCCATTTCCTCTAGGTTTTCAAATTTGTTGGAGTACAGTTTTCTATTGTATTCTGTTATGATACTTTTAATTTCAGTTGGATCTGTTGTGATATCGCCCATCTCATTTCTTATTTGGGTTTTTTTTCTTCTTTTCCTGTTTTTCTTTTGTCAGTTTGGCCAGTGGTTTATTGATTTTGTTGATCTTTTCAAAGAACCAGCTTTTGGTTTTGTTAACTCTTTCAATGGTTTTTCTATTCATTTGATTCTCCTCTAATTTTTAGTATTTGCTTTCTTCTGGTGCCTGAGGGCTTCTTTTGCTGCTCTCTTTCTATTTGTACAAATTGTAGGGTTAATGTTTTGATTTTGGCCCTTTCTTCTTTTTGGATGTGTACATTTATTGCTCCAAATAGACCTCTGAACACTACTTTTGCTAAGTTCCAAAGGGTCTGGTAGGATGTGTTTTTATTCTCATTTGATTCTATGAATTTCTTTATTCTGTCCTTAATTTCTTCTATAACCCAGTAGTTTTTGAGCAAGGTGTTGTTCAGTTTCCACGTGTTTGATTTTTTTTCCTTGCTTTTTCTGTTATTTATTTCTATTTTGGTGACGTTATGTTCAGAAAAGATGCTTTGTAAAATTTAGATGCTTTGGATTCTGTTAAGGCTTGTTTTATGGCCTAATATGTGGTCTATTCTGGAGAATGTTCCATGTGTGTTGGAAAAGAAAGTATACTTGGCTGTTATTGGGTGGAGTGTTCTATATATGTCTATGAGATCAATTTGGTTGATTGTGGCATTTAGCTCTGCCGTGTCTTTATTGAGCGTCTTTCTCGATGTTCTGTCCTTCACTGAAAGTGGTGTGTTAAAGTCTCCTACTACTATTGTGGAGCTGTCTATGTCTCTTTTCAGTGCTGTTAGAGTTTGTTTTATGTATTTTGGAGCCCTGTCTTGGGTGCATAAATCTTTTTTATAGTTATGTCCTCCTGCTGTATTGACCCTTTAATCATTGTATAGTGTCCTTCCTCATCCTTTGTGGTGAATTTTACTTTAAAGTCTATTTTGTCAGAGATTAATATTGCCACTCCTGCTCTTTTTGAGTGTTGTTTGTTTGATATATTTTTTCCATACTTTGAGTTTTAGTTTGTGTCTTTAAGTCTAAGGTATGTGTCATGGATTGAATTGTGTCCCCACAAAATGTCTGTCAACTTGGCTGGGTCATGATTCCCAGTATTGTAGAATTGTGTACCTTTTTGTAATCTGATGTGATTTCTTTATGTGTTGCAAATTCAATCACTGTGATCTAATAAGATGGATTAACAGCAGTTATACTGATGAGGTATACAAGATTGGATAGTGTCTTAATCTAATCTCTTTTGAGATATAAAAGAGAGAAGTGAGCAGAGACACATGAGAATGTCATACCAGCAAGAAAGCAGCGCCAGGAGCAGAGTGCATCCTTTGGACCTGAGGTTCCTGCGCAGAGAATCTCCCAGACCAGGGGAAGATTGATGACATGCACCTTCCTCTAGAGCCGACAGAGAAAGCATTCCCCTGTAGCTGGGGCCCTGAATTTGGACTTGTAGCCTACTGGACTGTGAGAGAATAAACTTCTCTTTGTTAAAGCCATCCACTTGTGGTATTTCTGTTATAGCAGCACTAGATGACTAAGACAGTGTGTCTCTTGTAGGCAGCATATAAACAGATTGTGTTTTGTAATCCATTCTGCCACTCTCTGTCTCTTTACCGGTGCATTTAGTCCATTTACATTCAGCATAATTATTGATAGGTATGAGTTTAGTGCTGTCATTTTGATGTCTTTTTTTGTGTGTTGTTGACAGTTTCTTTGTTCCACTTAATCTTCTGTGCTGAGTCATTTTTCTTTATATAGTTTCTTTTCATCTTTTTCATTGTTGTTGATTTTGTATTTGCTGAGTTTTTATGTTTTTCTTGTTTTTTATTTTGATGTGTAAGATTGTTAGTTTCCTTTGTGGTTGCCTTAATATTTACCCCTATTTTTCTAAGTTTAAACCAGTCTTTTATTTCTTGTATCACCTTGACTTCCTCTACATATGAAAGATCTATGACTACATTTTTTTAGTTCCTCTTTTTTGTTTGAACGTTGTCATCTTTTACATATTGACGTCTCTGTTTCTCTATTTTCAGCGTTTTAGCTTTGATTTGTTTTTGTGTCTTCCCTATCTAGGTTGATATCTGGTTGCTCTGTACTGTGTTCTAGTCTTGGGTTGTTATCTGATGTTATTGGTTTTCTAACCGGAGAACTTCCCTGTAGTATTTCTTATAATTTTGGTTTGGTTTTACAAATTCCCTATACTTCTGTTCATCTGGAAATGCCCTAATTTTGCCATGATATTTGAGAGACAGTTTTACTGGATATATAATTCTTGGCTTACAATTTTTTCCTTCAAGGCTTTATATATGTCATCCCATTGCCTTCTTGCCTGTGTGGTTTTTACTGAGTAGTCTGAGCTTAGTCTTAGTAACTCTCCTTTATAGATGACTTTTCATTTATCCTTAGACACCCTTAAAATTCTCTCTTTATCTTTGGTTTTGGCAAGTTTGATTATAATATGTCTCGGTGACTTTCTTTTGGGATCTACCTTATGTGGGGTTCAGTGAGCATCTTGGTTAGATAGCTTGTCATCTTTCATGATATCAGGGAAGTTTCCTGCCAACAAACCTTCAACAATTCTCTCTGTATTTTCTGTTATCCTCCCTGGTTCTGGTACTCCAATCACTTGTAGGTTATTCCTCTTAATAGAGTCCCACATAATTCTTAGGGTTTCTTCATTTTTTTAAATTATTTTATCTGATTTTTCCTCAAATAAGTTGGTGTCAAATGCTTTATCTTCAGTCTCACTAATTCTGACCTCCGTTGCCTCAGTTCTGCTCCTATGACTTTCTAATGAGTTGTCTAATTCTGAAATTTTATTGTTAATTTTCTGGATTTCTGATTACTGTCTGTCTATGGATTCTTGCAGCCTGTTAAATTTGTTATTATGCTCTTCTATAGTCTTAAGTTCCTCTATTTCTTTGTCTGTGTGTTCCTTGGCTTTGTCTGCCTTTTCCATAATCTCCTTCCTGATCTCTTGAAGAGTTCTGCATATTAATCTTTTGTATTCTACCTCCAGTAACTCCAAGAAGTTCTCTTCCTCTGGAAAATTTCTTGATTCTTTGCTTTGGGAGCTTGCTGAAGCCATCATGGTCTGCCTCTTTATGTGATTTGATATTGACTGTTGTCTCTGAGCCATCAATAAGTTATTATATTTATTTATGTTTGCTTATTGTGTCCTAGCTTCTTGTTTTGTTTTGTTTTGATATGCCCAAATAGCTGCTCAAGTGTACTAGGTTTGATTATTGGCACCTTTGAAGCTCTAATATCCTGTCACCAGGTAGTTAGATCTGTTACTAGGTATGTGAGCCCAAGAGTCCATTTATTTTTCTTGTATGGATTCAGCTGAGGTGTCCAGATAGTTGGTAACGAAGTGTGTGGTACGGGCTCTCACCTACAGTCTTAGATGGGCAGGAGTGATTGGTGTAGGCACAGGTATCTGGCTGCAGTAGGTAGTCACACGCTGAGCAAGGCAGGGGGCTGACGGCTGCCCCTGAGTGTCTGGGAGGAAAGCGTGTCGCTGTTCTCTAGAGTGTGTAGGTGGGTAGGTTTTGCAGCCAGACTATGGGTACCCAATGCTGTTGGCTTCAAGGACTGGGAGGCACCACTTATTCTTGGACCCCTGTTGCAGGTGGCTAAGTGGCATGGCCGGAGTCACTAGTCCTCAGGCCCCTGAAGTGGGTAGGTGAGTACCCTGCTTAATGGTCAGAGTGGTGTCAAATGTCACAAACCTGCCACTCCACCATATAGCTGATACAGTTGAAGTTAGTCTTCAGGTATATACCCTGCTGTACTGTGGTAATGAGGGTGTACACTGTTGAAATGGGCCCACACAGGACTATGCAGGGGTGAAAGGCATTCAAAATCTGTGGACCCCTTATGCCTGTGCCTAGTCAAAGGAGCTACGCCTACACTAGGTTCCTGGTTTAGGGGAGCTGGCAGATTATTTATTCCTGTTTGTTAATTTGTTTCCTATCCAAGGCTAGGAGAGTGGCTCAGGACACACGATGGGTCCTACTTCCGGCCCAGCAGACGCAGCTATTGCTGAAGCTGGCCTGGGACCAGTGCAGAGCGGGACAGAGGCAGGTAAATGGGAGACAGGTTTTTCCCAAAGCGGGTATTTTTTGATCCGCATGGTGGGTTAGACGTATGTACTGGTCTTTTGCTGAGTGAACGTCACTTTTCACTGGTTCTGGAGGCTTGAGTAGACTCTCCAACATGCGGTCTCTCCTAATATGGAAAACGCATCCTGAATGCCACGGTTTGCCTCTCCACACAAGCTAGCTGCAGTGTGCCGGTTCCTGCCAGGTCAGGTCTGGCAACGCCTCACTGCTTCTGAATTGTCTCTCCCACACTCTGCCACAAAGTCTGATTCCTCAACTTTGTCTTTGATGTTTAGGGCTCCTAGATTTTCATATATAATTGATTCACTTTTGTTTTCGGGTCTTTGTTGTAAGAGGGACCAGAGGAAGCATCTGACTACTCCGCCATCTTGGCCTCCCCTCTGTATTTATTTATTTCCTTTTGTTTTTAAAAAATCCTGTTGTTTTTGTCAATCTCTTTGTTAGAGCTTTTGTGACTTTTGAGATCCCCTTCCCCTGGGACCCACATGACATCCCGTGACATCACAGAAGCTACTTGTCTACTGCCATGAGTTGGCTGGGCAATTTCCCTTAACATCTGGTCCAAGGAAAAGGTTTCAGGAAGCTCATGCTGTCTTAAAACAATGTATAGAGTCGGTTACCTTATATCAATTACAAAAAATGTGCATACTGATGACCACTCTCCAACATTTCTTGCTAACTGTGCTGAAAAGTCGGTTATTGTTGTACAAAAGATTCCGGCATGAGGTAGTATCTTGCTTGATTTCCAATTTTTCTAATTCCTGAGTGTGGGACCTAGGACAAGACATGTAACATTACCAAGCCTTCGTGTCCTCAACTGTAAACTGAAGATACTATTTATGATTTGCAGCTTCATTGTCAGTCTTCAGTGATGTGGTCTATGTGAAGTATAGTGCTTAGTGGTTTAATTAGAGCTGGTGAGTCAGTCAATCATGTGATTGTATGCTTCTAGAATGTATAAGAGGGTGAAGTATGGTTGGAAATGACTGATAAGAAATATTAATTTTAATAGAAATATTAATTTAGAATTATAACCCTAGTTATTCATATTAAATAAAATTTATCATTTTATTTTTAAAGATCATAGCAATCAATCTGAAATTAATTTTTATTATTTACAGGCTCACTCAGGAGTTGGTCAGGAGAAAGTAAACCACTCTAGGTATTTCAAACTAGAAGGGAATTAATACAGGAAATTGAAGACTTACAAAATATATACAAGGGTTGAGGGATAAAATGTCTCTAGCTATCAAGTGTTAGTAAGTATAGTGATTTCCAGACACCTCTACCAATGAATCAATTTGTCTACATCCCTGAAGTAGGTGGTATGTAGGAGGACATTCTAATGGGCATGGCAAAACATTGTATCTGCCATTTACTGATACCCTCACCCTGTCTGCCATTACTGCATGAGAATTACTAGTTCTGTTTCTTTTCTACATTCTAGATCTTTGCAAATGTCTCTCATTTGGGTTCAAAGTACAAATAAGTTGATAGACATTCTTTGGAAAAATGTTTGTATGTAGATTAGTACCTGTTTGAAAAATAGTTTTGCAAACTGGAGCACACTGCTTTATGGGAGATTTTGCTAAAAATCACAGTCCCCCTTAGCATCATAAGGTTCAGCCTTTAGAAGAATTAAGCAAGGAAATGGTAGACTGGATATTTTTTGAAATATATGTGGATAAACATTTTATTTTCAACTACATACTCTCCAAATTACTGCTCTGGAGTTGATAGTGATGTGCTATCTTTCCTCTGGGTGGGGTTGTTGGGGAAGTATGAAGTGCTCAAATGGCTGTGGCTGCTTCTGAAATGTGGATCCTCTGAATCTGTATATGTGGGGCTCTGCTTTGACTGAAAAAATTGTTAGGTAATCAGCTTTGAGCTAACAACATAAATCCAGCAGGCATATGAGAACTGCTTCTCAATCCATATTGCTAGTTTGCTTCATTAATTGATAATATGATACCATTAAATCTGTAAGAGAGTGAGAGTAATCTATTAAAAAAATTCTGCCACTTCAGGTCATTTTCTATTTAGGAGGTACTCTCTGTATATAGAGATACAAAATGGTTAGATACTATCTTTTCAACTTTGAGCACAGAAACTATGTCTTTTCCAACTCTCTCTGGTGCTCTCCAGGGTGCCTGGTGTGGTGCAGGTGATTAGTAAAGTTGATACATTATGCTGGCTTCTATTTTTCCCTGCCTATTTAGGCACCTCCCAGGGCTAAATTCCAGTAGAAAGAGCTTGATCGTGAGAAGTTATCACTACTGATAAACCTGTGATGCTGGAATTAGCTTTGAAGTAAACCTATTTATATTTTAACTGCACTGGTTGAATTTGAACGCAGGAAATGACTATTTCTATTCGTAACGCTCATTCACCTTTACAGACCACCACCCACCCCATCTGCAGAGCTATGGTAGTGGTGTCACAGGGTAAGAGAGATTTAGAAAAGTAAGATGCAGGAAAACAGAAAATTACAAGTACTTCGTCAGCTTTCCTAGCGTTGACCCCGGCTGGAGGGCAAGCAACAACCAATATCCCAAATCCAGGAAAAGTTCAAACATATATTTCAATAGAATCAAATAAGAGATTTCTATAGAGTCATATATATGTTTTAAAACAAAAAAAACCTTCCGTTCAACTTTTATTAAAATAGGACAAATCCAGCAGAGAGAAGGCTCTCAAAAATAATCACAAAATAAATTTCACAAGGAGATGTGATAATCTTGAAATGTCTTTTATTTATTTGCTCAGAGAGTAACTTTACTTAATAACCCACTTCTAGGAGAAATTCAAATATGTTTCAAGTGTTTTAATATGCTTGAATGAAAGGATTCCTAATATAGTGAATAACTTTTAATTGGGAATGTATTAAATACTGTATCATGTAAACAGGGAATAATTTCATTTTAAGAGTGACTTCTTTTTCATGGAGATATAGCAAAAGGATTCATAGAAACTTTTGTACTTTACTAAAATAAAGTAATTTTGGGACTCCACTCCTTTGTGCAAGAAACGGTAGGTGCCAGTGATAGGTACAGGCCTTGTATAATATTCTTTGTACCTTGCAGCATATGGCAAGACATCTGATTTAGAGCTGAAGAACATTACATTTTAGATAAGGCAGCAAGCGGTTTAAACACATTGTTTCCGTAAATTTCATACTGCCTCGTTATTCTGGTGCCTGCTGTTCCAAGAAAGAGGAAAGCTGACGGAAATGAAGCTCAGCACAAAACAAGCTGCATTTCAAGTGGAGACTGCTGGGGATGTGTGAGGATGAGACACAAAAAGGGTAGAAGAGATGGTTTAAGTGTTTCTTAAAGATGAGAAAAATGTTAATTTTAAATAGAATATTATTATATTTAATTAAGAAAGAATTTATAAGGCTAAGTGAAATTTGAGGGAAAAAGGTTTTGACTGATTTTGGTTCACAGACCCTTTGGTCTGGAATGGACTTTTGAAAGAGTCCCTGTGTTGTCGTTTTGCAACTAGGGAAAGTAAGGCTCAGGGAGGTACTTACGTATTGATTGGTATGTGCAATCCACATGATTCTTTCTAGGACTATCATTTCCTTTATATATTAAATAACATATATACTTTATTTTTTTATTGTTGCAAAAATATATATAACACAACATTTGCCAGTTGAACATTTTTCACGTGTATAATTTAGTGACATCAATTGCATTAATCATGCTGTGAAACCATCAACAATATCTGTTGTGAAACTTTCATTACCATAAACAGAAATTCAATGCTTCTTGAACAATGACTGCCCCTTTCCCCCTCTCTCCTGTACCTGGTAACCACTAATAAATATTGGTCTGTATACATTTGCCTATTCTAGCTATTTCAAAGAGCAAGAATGTGTACTCTGTTAAAATAAAAGCAAAGAGATTTATTGAAGGTTCAGAACAGTTTGAACTGGGGAAATGTTTGATTTCACAAAGTGAAATAAAACGTTCCACAGGGCTGAAGGTATACAGGTATATTTATATGGTAAAATCAGGAACTAATAGCACAATATTTCTGATTGGTGCTCAGTGATTTACGGAAGTGGGAGGTGGGATCACTTGAAGCAGGGAAGAAAGGGATTGGTACAAAGCATATAGGTAGACTATTTGGATTGGTTACATTCTTAAATTTTAGAAGTACGTGACTAAAGGGGGCATACATGGTGGTCAGAAGACAATCACAGGAGATTATTTCTGAGGATATTCTGTTAAAATAGCTTCTTGAGCAAGATGTTTCCCTGAGAGCTGCTTGGCAGGAAATTTCTGACAAGCCATTTATGTCAAGACCCCCTTTGGGAACTTTTTTTTCTGCATCCTTAGCTTAACCACAGGGAAAAAAATTTCCTTAACTACACACTTAAATTTAAAGGCTAATAGTTGTCTGGGTAAGTAAGCAGAAGTTAAAATAGAGTCTGGACTCAGATCCGGGCCAGCCATTTTACTAGGATCAAGTGCCTTAATTTTGGGGCTGTCGCACACATATGAGTGAGGTCATACAATATTTTCCATTTTGTGATTAACTTCATTCAGCACAACATTTTCAAGGTTCATTCATGTTGTGGCATGCATCTGGATTTCATTTCTCTTTACGGCTGAGTAGTATTTTATTGTACGTATATACCACATTTTATTTATCCATTCATCTGCTTATGGACACTTAGGTTGTTTCTACCTTTTGGCTATTGTGAATAGTACTGCAATGAAGATTGGCGTACATGTGTCTGTTTGTGTTGTTGCTTTCAAATCTCTTGGGTACATACCTAGGAGTGGAATTGCTGGCCCACTTTATTTTATGTTTTTATTCCTGGAGCAAAGATAAAAGTATGGTGTTCACAAAATGTATGAGTGATTTTTGGAAGAGTGAAATGTTAGTGGTCAGAGCTCCCCTCGAGCTACAGGGGCTGTCTGGTGTGCACTGAGCCTCACTATTTGATCCCTTGGGGGCAGTGGCCTCAGTCCTGTGACCACAACTCTGACACCACAGGAGAAGCACAACTGTTGGGCTCCACATGGACCCCACTATCTCCTTCACCACCCCAACATACAGAAATAGAATCTAAGGGCCTTGCTGGGATGTTGGAGATTATTGCAGGATACACCAGTAGTGGAAATCCTTCAGAAAATGTTTCTGAGAGTCAGAGGTTGAAGATTTTCTGGCTACATGTCCAGCAGCCACCTGTAGAACTCATACTGAGTTCCTGGGTCTTGGGAATTCAGCCCCAGTGTGGCCAGTGCACTGGGAAGAACGCAGGCTTTGGAGTCAGAATCTTGACTCTGCAAAGGAGTATCCTTGTGATGATAAGTAGACACTGAATTCTCTGGGTTTCTGACTAAACAAGGGTAAAAGGGGACACTAACCTCCACCTCACATCATGGTTGTGAGGAAAAAATGGCATATGGCATTTAAAGTGCCTAGCAGTGGCCTTCTCTGCCAAACACACATACAGACACGAGTCAGTTACCATAGAGTTGATTCCAACTCATGGCAACCCTATGTATTTCACAGTAGAATCTTTTGGAAGCAGACCCCACATATTTCAGAGTAAAGCGTTTTGGAAGCAGATCATGAGGACTTTCTTCTGACACACTTCTGCATTGGTTTGAACCACCAACCTTTAGATGCTTAGCCATTTGCACTACCCAGAGACTCCTCTCTCAAACACAGAGCAGCCAAATAGTAAACTTGCATTAGTTTCTGTTTGAATTCCTGAAGATATTTCTTTGAATCAGCCCAGAATGTGATAGCATTAAATTTTTTCTTGGTTATTTCATTTGCAAACTTGGAATTAAGAACACTCAGAATCCTCTTGGATTACTCATATAATGAGATGACGAGCAAGTTCCTTGAAAACAAAGAACGTAACTATCCGTCACTATGTAAATAAGTTTTTATTATGGACTCCACTAATTTTTCCATCCTTCTATGTAAATACAAACCCCAGCTTGAATGCTGCCTTTAAGATATGTAATGGGCTATATCAGTTCTCAATACCCAAAGAAAGGGGTGAGTGTGGTGAATGGTGCATGGACAGAGCTACAATACAGCCACCATGGAGGTAGTTGACTACTGGGGGCAAGGGTGAAGTGGGGGGACTAGTTAGAAGGTTCTTCCAGTCCTAGAGGTGAGACCTGACAGCAGCTTGAACTGTGGCAGTAGAAATGGTTGTGATTGGAGGTTGTTGGATTTGAGAAATGTTCTGGAGGGCTTGCAGACAGATCAGAAGAAAGGTGTGAGAGAAAGAGATAAGAACAAGGCTTAAAGTTTTGAGCCTGAGCAGCCTGCAAGAGTGCTTGGCTCAATCAATAGAAGAAGAATGAGTGATATTTTCTAGTACTTTTGTGTTTCCTTTCTCTGTTCCTTATTCCATTTCTTCAAATATATTTTTTTTTCTATGAGAAAATCACATCCAAAATAAATCTGGACGTTAAAACAATTCTCTGGACCTTTTCTGATTTGTGCAGAACTTCGGTTTTCACTGAGACAAACCTCATCTATGAAATGGACACTCAGAGGAAACCTCTGATGGCTGTTTCAAGTTTGACTTCAGAATCAATTCAAGAATTGACATATGGTCTCCTGAAAGTGGTAGTACTTTTCCTGCTATCGGTTGTCCACTCTGTTTCCCTGTCAGTGTGTGTGGGCAGTATCCTACTCCAGTTGCAGATTCTGACCACAGATTTCTGCTCGGCAATGCCCATCAATGAGAGTCATTGAGAGCTATGCAGGGTGGAGGGTGATACATGGCCCAGTCAAAAGTCAATCTATGACTTAAGAGACCTATTGCAAGTCCAAGGCACCGTATTGATCCCGCAGAATGGACTGTGGGAACTGACCTTCATCTCACAGAGCCCTGTTACTTTCTTCTGGACTTCTTATTCCCAGTGGAGCACTTGCATCATGCAGTTTTGTTCCAAAATCATTAACTTTTATTTCTCTCTAATTTTATTTCCCTTTACATTCCATCATGATTTTACCATACGTAGCAAGAGTAGACAAATTGATGTCTTTATTTAGCAGAAAAGCATTGGTCCTGTTTCAATGTCAGCCTTTCAGAGGCAGTTAATTTTATCTTCTCTCACTGCATGGTTTTAGTATATAGATACTATTTCCTTGAAAATGCAGGCATTGTGTCCAAGTAAAGTACATTTGATCCCTACACTACTTGTACCAAAAAAACCAAAATACCAAACCTGTAGCCGTCGAGTCAATTCCAACTTACAGCGACCCTATTGTGCCAGCACTTATTAATTACCACCCTTAGCATATTGTATTGCAAGTAGTATTTTCAAATGTTTTCCAATGATCTTGGTCAGATTAATCTTGTTATTAGGGTTTTTGTCTTATTTCTTATTGTGGTATAGCAAACAACACATCATGGCACATGGTTCAAATTCAACAAATGATTGTTGAAAATGAGTTAAATATTCATTCCTAAGGCTATATGAGATCGGTCATTGATAGTCTGATGCTCTCAGATTTTCCTTTTATCTATAATATGAATGATAGGCTGAAATAGTACTTTACTCATCTCTTTGTTCTTGAAATGTAGGTGTGGACTGGGCCTCAACATACCACCTGAAAAAAAAAAAGTTAGGCTATGAACCTTTTTGCCTTTGAATTCCAACCATGTTTTGTAACATAAAAGAATAGTCATTTAATTCAAATAACTAAAATTATAGGATGTTCTAGCTGGTAGGAAGCTTACGATTCCTTTACTAGAGAATTTTCATTATACAGATAAGTACCGGTGACTGAGAATTACGGAGCTTACTCCAGACCACAGAACCTTCAGCTGATTTGGGGAGGAAATTCATGTACCTCGAGCTCCATTACAATGTTAGAGCTTAGTTTGGAGGTCGTTACTTGGTTCCTGGGCATATATCTGAGGCATAACATTCAAAACAAATCTACATTCTTTTTTAGCCATGCCTTGACGTTTACTCTGCAGCTAACCAAGCAGGAATATCAATCTATGAATTTGGTTCTGAAAAACACATGTGAAGTTGCTCTTTTGTTGCTACTGATACTCTGAGTGTCTCATTATCACCCATGCCTCTGCCGTTGCTATGTTCAGTTCTCCTGAGGGAGAGAAAATTAAACTGAACAACAGAAGATAAGTGAACAATAAAACAATCAACTAAACTTTTTTTCCTCCTAAGGTGTAAAGGAAAGTGAAGGATTCAAATAAAATCTTCTAAGAATAATGATTCTTTTGAAACAAATGTTATGCTCCTTGTCTTGGCTCCATTATGTCATTACCGTTCCTTATATAACAGCCAAACTGTGTGGCTCCCGCTGCTGAAGTTTAATCAAAGGAGGGAAACCTCATAGCTCTTATTGTCTGTCAATACACAGCCACCTATTCCAAAAGCATGGATGGCACACGGGAATATTTTTATTTTTAAACAAATAAATGAGCTTATTATATAGTGTGATAATTGATAAATGCTAGGGAGAAAAATAAACAAGGGAAAGAGAAGAGGTAATCTTGGTGGCAGGTGGGCAACCTCAGAGAGCCATAAGAATATCTTATTTTGAACTCAGTTTACAGGTTTGCAGGTTATATACTGAATTGTACCATATGGAGCAGATGTGGCAAAGCCACAAGCACCAGGAAAATGGGAACTGTATCATGGAGATGAGGTGTTTGCTCCTTTTGCACATATTTCATCATATGTAGATTGCTCTAAAGTACACAGATGCATATTGGACCCATTGTTCTTTAATTGAATGGAATTATAGAATTCATTTTTTTTTTGTATCTAGAAATAATTCAGATGTAAGAAAGAGTATCTATTAGCTTTATTTTGCAACACAGAAGTCAAATCTTTGTATATGATTTTAATAGTAGTTCAACTAGCAGGAGACCAGTTAACAAATTGTTTGATTAAAATCATTGTCCTTGAATTCTTTACAGGCAGTCCCCAGGTTATGAATGTCCAATTTAAGGACAAACTTACTTGCCCTTTAATGTTATGTAAATTTGCCCTCACTTTGAAATGATTGAACTAACCCCTACTCGCAACAGATTCTTCATCACAATTACCTTCACTTGCTGCACGTGCAGGTTTTAAATCATTGAAAAGGCTTCAAGGAGGTGGGGCTAAGATGGTGGAGTGGTCAGACCCTTCCTGTGGTCCAGCTTACAACAAAGATCTGAAAACACAAGTGAATCTATTATATATGACAATCTAGGAGCCCTGAACATCAAAGGCAAAGTTGAGGAATTGGACTGAGTGGCAGAGTGAGGGAGAGACAGTTCAGAAGCAGCAAGGAGTTGCCAGACCTGACCCAGTGGGAACTGGCACCTTGCAGGCTGGATCCACTGGCATGCGCAGGGGTGTTCAGGATGCATTTTCCATACTGGGAGAGACCATGTGTCAGAGAGTCTACTCAAGCCTCCAGAACCAGTGAAAAGCCGTGCTCAATTGGCAAAAGATAAGTACATGTGTCTAACCTACTGTGCGGACCAAAAAACACTCCATTTGGGAAGAAACTCTCTCCCATTTACCTGCCTCTTCCCTTCTCTGCACTGGGTCCTGGGCCGGCTTCAGTGTTAGCTGCATCCCCTGGGCCAGAAGTAGGTCCCATCGTGTACCCTGAGCCATTCTCCTGGCCTTGGAGAGGGAACAAATTAACAAACAGGAATAAATAATCTGGACTCAGGACAGACACAGCTCCTTTGCCCAGGCACAGCCATAAGGGGTCCATGGACTTTGAATGCCTTTCACCCCTGCATAAACCTGTATAGGCCCATTTCAACAGTGTAGGCACTCATTAGCACAATACAACAGGGTATATACCTGAAGCCTAACTTCAATGGTATCAGATATATGGTGGAGTGGTAGGTTTATGACATTTGACACTGCCCATTAAGCAGGGTCCTCACCTACCCACATCAGAGGCTTCAGGGCAGGTGGTTCCAGCCACGCCACCTAGCAAACTGCGATAGGGGTCCGAGAATAAGTGATGCCTCCCAGTCCTTAAAGCCAACAGCATTGGGTGCCCATAGTCTGGCTGCAAAACCCACCCACCTATGCACTCTAGGGAACAAGGACATGCTTTCCTCCCAGACACAGAGAGGCAGCTGTCAGCCCCTTGCCTTGCTCAGCATGTGACCCCCTACTGCAGCCAGATACCTGTGCCTACACCGATCACCCCTGCCCATCTAAGACTGTAGGTGAGAGCCTGTACCACACACCTGGTGACCGACTACCTGGACACCTGAGCTGAATCCACACAAGGAAAGTAAACAGACTCCTGGGCTCTAATACCTAGTAACAGATCAAACTACCTGGTGACAGGATGTTAGAGCTTCAAAGGTGCAAATAATCAAACTAGCTCACACGAGCAGCCTATTTGGGCATATCAAAACAAAACAAAACTAGAAGCTAGGACACTGTAAGCAAACAAAAAATAAATAAATATGATAACTTATTGATGGCTCAGAGACAACAGTCAATATCAAATCACATAAAGAGGCAGACCATGATTGCTTCAGCAAGCTCCCAAAGCAAAGAATCAAGAAATTTTCCAGAAGAAGAGAACTTCTTGGAATTACTGGAGGTAGAATACGGAAGGTTAATAGAATTCTTCAAGCTATCAGGAAGGAGATCACGCAAAACACAGAACAAGCCAAGGAACACAGACAAAGCAATAGAGGAACTTAAGAAGATTAGAGAAGAGCATAATGACAAATTTAATAGGCTGTAAGAATCCATAGAGATACAGCAGTCAGAAATCCAGAAGATTAACAATAAAATTTCAGAATTAGACAACTCATTAGAAAGTCATAGGAGCAGAACTGAGGCAATGAAGGTCAGAATTAGTGAGACTGAAAATAAAGCACTTGACACCAACTTATTTGAGGAAAAATCAGATAAAATAATTAAAAAAAATGAAGAAACCTAGGAATTATGTGGGACTCTATTAAGAGGAATAACCTACAAGTGATTGGAGTACCAGAACCAGGGAGGATAACAGAAAATACAGAGAGAATGGTTGAAGATTTGTTGGCAGAAAACTTCCCTGATATCATGAAAGATGACAAGCTATCTAACCAAGATGCTCATCGAACCCCACATAAGGTAGATCCCAAAAGAAAGTCACCAAGACATATTATAATCAAACTTGCCAAAACCAAAGATAAAGAGAGAATTTTAAGAGTGTCTAGGGATAAATGAAAAGTCATCTATAAAGGAGAGTTAATAAGACTAAGCTCAGACTACTCAGCAAAAACCATGCAGGCAAGAAGGCAATGGGATGACATATATAAAGCTTTGAAGGAAAAGAACTGCAAGCCAAGAATTATATATCCAGTAAAACTGTCTCTCAAATATGATGGCAAAATTAGGGCATTTCCAGATGAACAGAAGTATAGGGAATTTGCAAAACCAAACCAAAATTACAAAAAATATTAAAGGGAGTCCTCCCGTTAGAAAACCAATCACATCAGATAACAACCCAAGACTAGAACACAGTACGGAGCAACCAGATATCAGCTCAGATAGGGAAGTCACAAAAATAAATCAAAGCTAAAACACTGAAAATAGGGAAACAGACGTCAATATGTAAAAGATGACAATGTTCAAACAAAAAAGAGGAACTAAAAAAATGTAGTCATAGATCTTTCATATGTAGAGGAAGTCAAGGCAATACAAGAAATAAAAGACTGGTTTAAACTTAGAAAAATAGGGGTAAATATTAAGGCAACCATGAAGGAAACTAACAATCCTACACATCAAAATAAAAAACAAGAAAAACGTAAAAACTCAGCAAATACAAAATCAACAACAATGAAAAAGATGAAAAGAAACTACCTAAAGAAAAACGACTCAGCATAGAAAATTAAGTGGAACAAAGAAACTGTCAACAACACACAAAAAAAAGACATCAAAATGACAGCACTAAACTCATACCTATCAATAATTATGCTGAATGTAAATGGACTAAATGCACCAATAAAGAGACAGAGAGCGGCAGAATGGATAAAAAACATGATCTGTCTATATGCTGCCTACAAGAGACACACCTTAGACTTAAAGACACAAACAAACTAAAACTCAAAGGATGGAAAAAAAATATATCAAGCAAACAACACTCAAAAAAGAGCAAGAGTGGCAATGTTAATCTCTGGCAGAATAGACTTTAAAGTAAAATCTACCACAAAGGATAAGGAAGGGCACTATATAATGACTAAAGGGTCAGTACACCAGGAGGACATAATCATAATAAATATTTATGCATCCAATGACAGGGCTCCAAAATACATAAAAGAAACTCTAGCAGCATTGAAAAGAGAGATAGACAGCTCCACAATAATAGTAGGAGACTTTAACACACCACTTTCGGTGAAGAACAAAACATCTGGAAAGAAGCTCAGTAAAGACACAGGAGATCTAAATGCCGCAATCAACCAATCTCATAGACATATACAGAACACTCCACCCAACAGCAGCCAAGTATACTTTCTTGTCCAATGCACATGGAACATTCTCCAGAATAGACCACATATTAGGCCATAAAGCAAGTCTTAACAGAATCCAAAGCATCTAAATATTATAAAGCATCTTTTCTGATCATAAAGCCATAAAAGTAGAAATGAATAACAGAAAAGGCAAGGAAAAGGCTTCAAGTCTCTTCTTGCACTAAAGTAAGGCTAAATAAGAACCTAAGCACCTGTTCCAACTTAGCTACAAATTCAACTTAAAGACACAGTTAGGAATGGATTTTGTTCGTAACACAGGGACTGCCTGTAAAGAGAAATCTTTCCTTTCCCTTTTCTTTTTCAGGAAACCCTGGTGGCATAGTGCTTAAGTGCTACACTTGCTAACCAAAGGGTGGGCAGTTCGTAATCCCCCCGGCATTCCTTGGAAACTCTATGGGGTAGCTCTACTCTGTCCTATAGGGTCCTTATGAGTTGGACTTGATGGCAACGTTTTTTTTTTTTTTATGTTTATTCAAATTCCTTTATTCACTCAAAAAATTTTGGTCTTAATTGAAGTTGTTTTTGAAGCACCTTTCCTGGAACTGATCAATACAAAGAGTTATTGCTATGTTTTCACACCTTTTTCATGCTGTGATATAGTCAATGGATCATGAGGGACAGCACTCTGCAGGTATTAAGTATTAAAATTGAAGAACAGAAATATAGAATTAGACTCATTATGAAGGCTCAGCAGCTGGAGTGGTTACGAAGGCTGATCTTTATTGAGAAACAGAGTGTAAGCCACACCATGCAGGTGTCCACTAAATCTGAGAGGCCAAAAAGCCTGTGCAAATAGCCCCTGTGCATTTTACACTGACTTTATCTGCGTAATAATGGGTAACGAGAGGGGAGAGTTTGAAAACGCTGCAGCAGCGAGATGCCCAATATGTGGACCCAAAGACGTTCTGTACAATGGTGTGGTCTGCAGAATAATGACCTCCCAGAGATGCCCATGCCCTGGTCCCTGGAACTTGTGAATATGTTACCTTACATGGTAAAAGGGACTTTGCAGATGTGATTAGGAGTCTGAACCTTGAGATAAGGAGGTTATTCTGTATCATATCTAGGTAGGCCCAATCCAATCACATTAATCACATACACCCTTAGAAGCAGAGAATCTTTTTCTGGCTTGGTTATAGAGAGATGCGATGGAAGGAGGAGAGATCCGAAGGGCTAGAGGTACTCCACTGCTGTTGCTGGCTTTGAGGATGGAGGAAGAAGATAACGAGCCAGGCAATGTGGGCGGCTTCTGGAAGCTGAGAATAGTCTTCAGCTGGCTGCCAGCAAGAAAATGGGAGTCTCAGTCCTACAACCACAAGGAACTGAATACTGCCAGCAACCTGAATGAGCAAGGAAAAGGATTCCTCTGCTAGAGCTCCAGAAAGAAACACAGCCCCTCTGATACAGCCTGGTGAGAACCACATCTACCTTCTGACCTTCAGAACTCTAAGTAGTGAATCTGTGCTGTTTTAAGCCACTAAATTTGTGGTAACTTGTTAGAGAAGCAATATAAATGAATACAAAAGAAGCGCCTCATTTGGGTCAGTTTCAGTATTTGGAATATGTTGCCATGTGGAAAAGGCAAAGCTGTATTTGCTCTCACATCTGCAAATCCACCATTGCTGATAATTCAGGCAAACATCCAGTTCAGTTAAAATAGTAAATAAAAGGGCACATATACACAAGAGTCAGACTCATTATTTATTATCGTGGAATATAACTCTTCATTTTCAGACAGGACTGAAAGATATGAGAAATAGCCTTTGTGTTAATATATGCATCTATGTATATAGATATTACATATTTTCCAAATTTTGTTAGTGAACCATTTCCCTTCTTGTTCCTGGGTAAATTTTGTATGTAAATATATAAATGGAAATTTCTTATAATGATCAATCATTTGTCATGGAAAAATGATGCGCTTAGCAATTAGGTCAAGTTTTGTACCAATTCCTTTGCTTTTCCCCTGCTATCAGTTGCTTCTTCTACAAAATTAGCTCTTGCATATAGCCTTTCTAGCTGACTTCTACTTTGCCCTTTCTCATTCTCCCTGGTCCTCTTCTTGGGGCTCCTGCGTAGCTCCTAGTTGTTCATTAAGATTCCGTGTTTGGAAACTCTTTAGCACGTGGAACCCTAACCAGTGTACTCAGGACTGGCACACGTGGGAGCATGGGGCATTCTGACTGGCAATGCCTGGATGATGATTAAGGTTTAAACTGTAATTTTACTTGTTCAAAATTTGACTTCTTTTTCTTCAGAAAATAAATTTCTTCCAGAGGCAGGGCCCAGAATCCATAGAAGTTATGCACATACTGATAGTCCTAGTGAGGTCCATCCTGCATTGATACAGACCTCCTAATAGGACCAGCTGTTCTCACATGTGAGTTGGGCCAGGGACAAGCTAGCCAGACCTTCCTCCCCAGGCCCAGGCAGGGCATTTCAGGCCACTTCTTGAAATCTCCATTTCACTCTGGGAAGTCACTGAAGCAAATTAAGCTGGGACATGTGACATCATCCAATGTACATTTAAAAGCAAATCCTTCCCAGTGTTGTTAAAAAAAAAAAAAAAAAAAGACCTAAAAAGGGGGGCAAGAATGGAAGTGGGAAATCAGCTGTGGGACTGCTTAGTGGTCCATGTGATAGGCAATTAGACTTTAATATATGACTGCTTAAACCAAAAATTATAACTAAATTGTGCAGCTTATGACATATGAGGAGACCCTGGGTGGTACAAATGGTTAAATGTTGGACTACTAGTCAAAAGGCTGGTGGTTCAAACCCACTAAGAGTGCCTCAGAGGAAAGCCTGGTGACCTGCTTCTGAAAGGTCATAGCCTCAAAAACTCTACGGAACAGTTCTACTTTGCACACATAGGGTCACCATGAGTTGGAATCAACTCGAAGGCAACTGGTTTGGCTTTTTTTTTTTTTTTTTTTTTCTGGCATAACATGAAGATAGGATATGTATCACAACAATAGCACAAAGAGTGGGGACTTGGAGTTAATATATTTATACTGTTGAAAATTTATACATTTTATGTGAGGTGGTACAATATTAAGTCGACAGTGATAACTTTATTATTCTTAATATGACCCAAAGCAATCAACAAAAAGATGCGAAGATATATAGCTAAAAAGTCAATAAAGGAATTTAAATGAAATGCTAAAAACATACGATTAACTCAAAATGAGGAGAAAAAGAGGAACAGAGAAAAGTGAGCCCTGAGTTTAAACAATGGCTCTAATTACTCATAGCTGTGTAATTTTGGGCATTTTACAAAAACTCTGAGTCTCAGTTTCCTTATCTGTAAAATGTAATTAATAATCCCAGCCTCATAGGGTTATTGTGAGGTTGAACATCTAGAATGGTGTCAGGCAGATCGTAGAGCTCAGTAAATAATGGTATTATTATTATTTTATGATGACGATACTGCTACTCCTGATTACATTAAACTTAGTGGAACTCTACATCCCTTACCCCATAAATATAGGCAAAGATATCAGTACACAGTTATACTCAATTAAATGAGTTCTTTTGGTTGTTACTTTCTGGATAATGGGACTTATCATTTCTTCATAAAGTACTTTGAGTTCTGAAGAGAAGGCTCTAAAGAAGTCTAATGACTAAATAAAGTTTAAATGCTATTAGCACGTCACATAATTATCACAAATGCCAGAGGGGTCTTCTGAAGATAAATTGAGTTGACTATTTTATTCTCATTAAGAATTCTACCAAGATGTTAACAGATAGAAGACCAATAAAAATACTATATGGAATTTTTGTTTTATACACACACACATATAGATATATAAATGTACTTAAACTCCATATTGCTTAGTTCAGTAGGATTTAACTATAAGAGAGCTTCAGAGCAGTTTATTATATTAACTTTTAGAATGAGAATCAGCTTTGTGAATTACCTAATTATACTCAACCTTCATGCTATTGGCGTTCTGCACAGTCATGATAAAACGTTCCATGTATGCTATGTGTACAATATAGTTTTACCTGACACATTCATTCTGATTTTAGTATGTGTGGAATTTAGTGATTTTGTAAAAAATAATTGGCATAAAACCTAGAAGTATTTTTTCTTCTTAAATAACAATATTGCACCTATACTATATTGGGAAGGAGCTGGGAAGAGAGTATAGGAGAGTACTATCAAATAATAAAGTTATTAGTATTTATTTACTATTCTCCATTAATGTCATCAGTGAAAGGGAAGATGGGATGGAGAAGAGAAAATAGTATGAAATACCAAAGTCTGTTTGAAAGAAGCAGCAATTTGATCCAAGTGAAAGAGCTAGAGCTACTACTCATTTATTGTTATTTATTATGTGAAACAAACAATTTTAACCAACTTATACGTATTATCTGACTTACATATAAGAGGTACCTGATGGAAAATACAACATTTTTCATCAACAAATATTTATTAACTGCTTAATATGTGCCAGCCATCATGCAGGCCATTGGAATTCAACAATGGCTAAGACATGGTTCCTGCTCTCTACAATCTTACAGAGAGTGGAGATCACCAACATATAAATGGAAAAAATACAGTTTGTCACAAGTACGGAGAAGAAGAATGAACAAAGAACTATCAAGAGTAATTTTAAGCATAATCAATTTATAGATAGGAATTCTTAAAACAGTCAGTGTATCACTTTGCAGTTGGAAGGTTTCCCAGTATTCAATACTGTAGCACAAGTATGACTCAAACCCCATTCACCTTCAGTAAGTCATGCATCAAAGACATTGCATACATACTCTTCACTTTGGATAAGATATTGTTCTGTGGCATGTGGAGTGTACCATCCCTCTCCATGACCAAGGAGAGTGATTCTGGAAAGATGATGGCCTGGATACAAACATCTGACTCTCTCATCCTCCCAACTCCCGCTCTGACTCCACCCACTTACTCAAATGTGCACACAGACAAGCCTGGAGGGTGTGTCTATGGTGGTGAGATTTCCTGAGATATCTTTCAAGAGGGCAGGTACAGGTGGGCTTAGTTACCTGGGATGATAGCCAGGCCTCTCTTGTGTCAGCAGATGAGGGCAGATCTTCTCAGAAGAGACCTTCTCAGAAGAGGACTGCTCCTTGTGAATGCTGGTCCTTGGGACAGGCTTCCTCCTTGTTGAAATCTGCACAGAGCTGGAGAGCAACTGGCCTTTGGGGCTGAATTACTCCATTTCTGGCTGTCTGGGGGGGATCATCTACCCTCTAACCACCCCAGGGAGGCTTTTTCTCTGTATTGTCAAAGAGGCCACAGCTTGCTGGCTCATTCACCTGTGGCTCTATAACAGGAAAGGAGTCCTGGTGGTACAGTAGTTAAGTGCCAGGCAGTGGTTAAGCGCTTGGCTGCTAATGGAAAGATTGGTGGTTTGAACCCACCTGCCGCTCTGCGGGAGAAAGATGTGGCAGTCTGCTTCTGTAAAGATTGCCCTTTGCCATCGGTGGATTCCAACCCACAGCAATCCTGTAAGATAGAGTTGAACTGCCCTATAGCATTTCTAAGACTGTAATTTTTACAAAAGCAGACTTCCACATCTTTTTCCCGCAGAGCAGCTGGTGGGTTTGAACTGCCCACCTTCTGGAGAACAGTGAGCATTTTAACCACTGCACCACCAGGGCCCCTTCTGTAAAGATTACACCTTTGGAAATGCTATGGGACAGTTCTACTCTGTCCTATAGAGTCACTATCTAAGTCAGAATCAACTGCATGGCAACGGGTTTGGTTTTTTGGTTTTTCTATTAACAGGAGCCACCTTGTTCCAGAGACCCATTCTGCCTATGTGGGTGATGTAGGAATGCACAACCATGAGCAGGCAGGGGCAACTGTCATTCTCATAAGGTAGTAGATCTCAGCCCTTGGATGCACATTAACCAAAAACCCATTGCCGTGGAGTCATTCCAACCTATAGCGACCCTATAGGACAGAGTAGAACTGCCTCATAGGGTTTTCAAGGCTGTAAATCTCTACAGAAGCAGACTGCCACGTGTTTCTCCTGCAGAGTAGCTTGTGGGTTTGAACTGCGGACCTTTGGGTTAGCAGGCCAGGGCTTAACCATTGCACCACCAGTGCTCCTTGGATGCGCATTAACTGTTAACCTGATAACCCATTGTGGTAGAACTTCTAAATATACCTAAGGGTAGGTGCCATCCAAAAGCAATTAAATCAGAATAGCAGAGGGTGTTGTTCAGGCATCAGCAGATGTGCTTCTAATTCACTGCCAGGGTTGCAAGCTTCTAATTTAATGTGACTCAATGACCTTGCTGAATAGTTAAGAGAAGTGATTAATTTTGAGGGAAAACCAATGGAGAGATAGCACAGAGCATTAACACATAAAAAAGAATTAAACTTTCAAGTAGATACACTAGAACTACAACAACAACAAACTTTCTGAAAGAAAAATTTCTCAGTCACACAATTTAGTAGAATAATTTAAAAAGATAGAGAAGTCACTGGTTTCAAATTATTCATTTGGAAGACCAAATAGAAGTAGCTTGCGACACAGATAAATAAAAAGGAGTCAAAATCAGAAGTGAAAGATCTAGGATACTTAACTGATGACTAAGAGGAAAAGGGAATAGGTAAAGCATAGATAATAATGAAAGAAATAATGGAACATTTGCCTGAGTAGAAGAGTGATTTAAATCTAAAATTTAAAAAGTCTCGCTCAATGGTTCTCAAGTAGCATTGGAAATAAAGGTCCCAAATATCAAGTGAAGGATATTAGAACAATATTTATTGGTTAGGTCAAAGGACACACCTCTAAGGATATTACACATACCTAATGGATCATTCTTAGCATATAGGATTCAATGGTATGTCACCCATCTGTCCCTATAAGAAATTATTCAATTATAGTGGCAAAAGAGTTGAGTCGTCTAAAATGTTAAGGGTAATATGACTTAGAGTTTGTAATATGTGTATATACACACAGACACGCACATATATAGTAGGAAGTTTTAATATAACTCATTAGAAAAGAATTAGTGATCAATTCAGTTGAAAAGGTAGGATACCTTGCATTTTAAATTATGCAACTAAAAGTTCAATGCAATAGTTAAATATTTTAGCCTGTATGTCAACAGCAAAGTATATAAACCCACTCCTCACTTATTGACATGGTTAGAGATCATTATGTGAAAACTGGCATTATGTGAAAATCAGATGACAAAATATTATGTGGACACATGTCCCTCAGGATCTGAGAGGTAGAAAACGTAGGTGGGCACTGTAAGTCACACTAGCCATGAAAGTGTTACTGCCAGACATACGTCATTGGTGTGCAAAATAGTCGGATAGTAGATTTTTTTACTATAGTCATAAATGCAAAATGTTGGATAATGAGACAGTTCATAAGTGAGGGGTCCAAACCTATTGCTGTCAAGTCAATTCCAACTCATAGTGACCCTGTAGGACAGAGTAGAACTGCCCCATAGGGTTTCCACGGAGCTGCTGGTAGATTTGAACTACCGACCTTTCAGTTAGCAGCCACCAGGGCTCCAAGTGAAGGGCACAAAAAAAACCAAATCCGTTGCTGTCAAGTCAATTCCAAGTCAAAGTGACCCTACCAGACAGAGTAGAACTGCCCCATAGGGTTTCCAAGGAGTGGCTGGTGGATTCGAACTGCTCACCTTTTGGTTAGCAACCAAATGCTTAACCACTGTGTCACCAGGGCTCCTAGTGAGGGATACACCAAAAAAAAAAAAAAAAAAAAAAAACTCACACCTGTTGCTGTCGAGTCGATTCTGACTCATAGCGACACTATAGGTGTATATAATTTCATATATGTATATGAAATAAGAAAATACAGAACTTAACACAAAACTAAGAGAGTACAACTATTTTAACCATCTCAGCAAAGTCCAGGAAATGGTGGGTGAGGGGCTTGAGATCACTGCATTCTTAGAGGCCTGTACTATTGGGATGTGGATTGTGGGTGGTTGATCAAGTGGGGCCAGACTGGGAGACTGGGGAAGTAAAAACATTCTAATATTTTCATTTGGTGCTAGGGAAGTACAAGTGGGCAACTGTCTTGGTTGGCAGCACAGCTGTTTCATCTAGATTCATCAATAGAGGAATATAGATGTTATCAGAACTATTGTTGTTAGGTACCATAGAGTCCTCATAGTTGTTGCTGTGTTTGAGCCCATTGTTGCAGCCACTGGGGCAATCCAGCTGATGAGGATCTTCTTCTTTTTCAGTGACTCTACTAAACATGATGTCTTTCTTCAGGGACTAGTCCCTCCCGATGGCACGTCTGTCTTAGTTATCTAGTGCTGCTGTAAAAGAAATACCATAAGTGCATGGTTTTAACAAAAAGAAGTCTATTCTCTTCACAGTCCAGTAGGCTACAAGTCCAAATTCAGGGCATCAGCTCCAGGAAAAGGCTCTCTCTCTCTCTGTTGGCTCTGGAAGAAGTTCCTTGTCGTCAGTCTTTCCTTGGTCTGGGAGCATCTCAGTACAGGAACCTCAGGACCAAAGGACGCGCTCTGCTCCTGGCACTGCTTTCTTGGTGGTATGAGGTTCCCATGTGTCTCTGCTCGCTTCTCTGTTTTATATCTCAAAAGAGATTGGATTAAGACACTGTCTAATCTTGTAAACCTCATCAGCACAACCTCATCACAGTGATAGAATTTACAATGCATAAGGAGATCACATATAGCCTCATCAGGCTGATAGAGTTTACAACACATAAGGAAGTCACATCAGATTACACAATTATACAATACTGGGAATCATGACCTAGCCAAGTTGCTACACACATTTTTTGGGGGACACAATTCAATCCATGACAATGTCCAAAGTATGTAAGACAAAGTCTCACCATCCTCGCTTCTAAGGAGCAATCTGGCAATACTTCTTCCAAGACAGATTTGTTTATTCTTCTGGAGGTCCGTGGTATATTCAATATTCTTCATCAACACCATAATTCAAAGGCATCAATTGTTCTTCGGTCTTCCTTATTCATTGTCCAGCTTTTGCATGCATATGAGGTGATTGAAAATACCACGGTTTGGTATCTAGTCCTCAAAGTGACATCTTTGCTTTTTAATACTTTAAAGAGGTCTTTTGCAGCAGATTTGCCCAATGCAATACATCATCAGAGCTATTAGGAATGGATATGAAACCAGTAATACTATTGAAAAGCATGGTTATCTTTCCAGGGTAACGAAGGGTTTGGGTGGCGCGGTGGGGAGGAATATGTAAATAAGAAAAAAAAATTGAGTCCCTGTAATATGCCTGACACCATTCTAGATGTTTAACCTCACAATAGCCCTGTGAGGCAATGATAATTATTTTGACCATCTCCATCTTTTAAGCATTGCTATTTTTAGCAAGAGAAAAGGGTAGTTTATAATTTAGTTCTGATACACAATGTCTAGCTTCATACTTCAAGGAGGGATTTACCTAGCAGAGGAAACCTATTTGTTTATTTTTCTGAACCAACACTACATGTACCAAGAGACTCCTCTGTGACTTCTGTTTCACCAGCTGGAAATGAGAATGGGCACTCTTTTTCAATGACAACTTTGTCCTTAAAACTCAGCATTGGGGATAGTTCAATATCAAAATATCAGACTATTGCCAGCATTTAACTTGTCTGATCAAGCTGCATTGAAATGTGTTTCATTAAACTCGAATAAATCACATTATGTTATTATCTTATCCATGAGAGTGTATTAAGGGATCTTCAACTAAGTCACTGAAATCTCAGCAACAGCTGCATATAATGGACTACCTCTTGAGTTAAAATCCTATGCCTCAACATTGAGGCCCCTGGGAAATAATTGGAAATGATGACTGTGACTCCTACCTTTAAAATTGACATAGAAAGTCTCTAGGGTCGAAGGATAGGACTTTTGAATGATACTGTGTAAGAGCCCCCAAAATCCAGGTGCTTGGCATAAGAGAGGTCTCTGCCCAAGATGAAGGCCAAACTTCATCTTGTTTTAAAAACCCTACTTTAGGCTGCTTTTCTTCTGCTTTTCGTTAACTTTGAGAGAAGCAACTCATAGCCGTTTTTTTTGGATGTGTTTGCAGAGGGCTTGAGAAGTGGTATAGTTTAAACTAGATAAAGAGAAGGAATTGTTTTCTAGGCAGGCGGTATCAGCAAAGATTGCAGTAATGATTGTTTAGCGAATTTTCCAGGAAAGGGTCTTGTAGTGTTTGCAAAAGCTAAAGAGACCATATTAGAAAATCAATTGTAAATCCTTTATTCAAAGTTCAATTAGTCAGTTATGCCTGTGTGAGGGCACTCTAAAACTGCGATGCTTGACATGATTAAAAATGACTGTCCTAGGTCTAAATATAAACTCTATTGTTGAATTAAACTTGTCCGAAGTCATCCTTTCTGCACCCCACTAAGAATAAAGCCCATAATTTAAAGCTGCAACTTCATGTGAAGCTTTGACCACCCTTGGCAAATAACGGAGGGAACAAGAATTTGATTTGTGAAGAAATGTTTGTCAGTAATTGTTTGTCAAGATGGTCTCAGAAGATGCCTGCACAGCATGCCCCAGGAAGAATGTATGCATTGCTTACTAAGTTGGCTCCAAGAAATTTATTTTTTAGAAAATAAAGCAGCTAACTTTGTAAAACTTCAATTTCCTATTGGCTTGTAACCATGCGTAACCCCAAAGCCCCCGTGATTGTAGACACATACTCCTTTTCCCCCTTTTCTGTATAAAAGCTCATTTCTCCCTCAGAATGTTGGAGCACCTTGGTGAATCCTCACTAGGTGCTGGCCAATTCAAATTGTTCTATTCCTTCAATAAACTCTTTGTTTTAATTTTAGCAGAGACTCTGGTTGTGCTCTTTGACAAGACTATGGGCAAAACAACAGCTGATGAGAAAAGCGCCCAGCATTGAGTATTGTTACTTACCATTTTGCCAAGTGTCAATTTTCAAAATTGCCATTTTGTATTTGAAAAATATTCCCCTTCCCCTACCATTTTTCAATTTCGAACAACTGTCAAGGTCTCCTATGTGGAACCAGGTCCTCTGACTCAAAAAGTTACACACCTCCTTTCCGCTGGCTTGCCCACTGTGGAGCTTTATATGCATACTCCACAAAACAAACAGAACAAACAAACCCATTGCTGTCAAGCTGAATTCTGACTCATAGTGACCCTAAAGGACAGAGTAGAACTGCCCCATAGAGTTTGCAAGGCTGTAATCTTTACAGAAGCAGATTGCCACATCTTTCTCCCATGGAGTGGCCGGTGTGTTCCAACAGCTGACCTTTTGGTTAGCAGGTGAGCGCTTAACCACTGCACCACCAGGGCTCCTTAACACAAAGATAAACCTAAACCAAGAAAAGGTAGTATGTGGAAACTGAATATTATAATACTGAGGTCCTACATTTATTGAAAAGAATTACCATAAGTCAACTTTTAGTGTTTCTGCTTCTCAGGATAGAACTCAAATTTTCTATAATTCAGAAAAAAGTACACATATAATTTTTAAGAATTTGAATTTAAGTACCTCTATCCTGCAGGATGGATATTCATTGGATCTTGATTTGTGTTTTTTGTTTTTCTCTTCCCTCAAAGCAAGAAATTAAAATTTACCAGGTAAAATGAATGAGTGATAGTGTGTAGGATTTTAGTTTATCTGTTGTCTGTATATTCTAAGTTAAACTATGTGTTTGAATTTTATATTATCTTCTGAATTTTATTCTTACATGCTTACAGACAAACTTTGCTCTGTTGAAAATGCTTGGTTTTTTAAAATTATTATCTGAATTGTCACATTGAGTTTATCGTACAGCTCCATTTCCCTGTGCAGCAGTATGGAGATGATTCAAAATGATGTTTATTATTTAAGAGATGATAGATCAGGTAAGAAAAGCACATAAACCAATACATGTATTTTCAGATGATTACATAAAAAGTAAATACTAAGCTGAAATGTTTGATAGTCCAAGAAGCAACTTATAATGCATATATGACAAGACCATAGACTTTGCTTCTACTTTACATCACTAAAATCCATGTAGCTTGATCTTAAATTCTGTGGAAAGGTTTATAACTCTTCAGGCTATTCTTGTCTCATCTTGATCCTTCCCTGGGAGACAGAATTAGGTTGTTTAATATCTTCATAAAATTGTCATACATTTCTGTATTTTCCTTCAGAACTACAGCACTGATAGTTAATAGGATGCTTTCATGTACACATAATCCTAAGTACTAACATCTTGATTTAATGATTTGATGAAGAACATATATCTATTGGAAACTCCAAGGAACTTCTTTGGGGTTTAAGATACAAAGTGTGTACAATTTCATATCTTTGTGTGTGGATAATATAGGTAGCTGTCACAAGAGTGATTATATGCACATAGGAGTGTTTGTTGCTATTTCTATCAGTCTCCTCTCAGCTTCACTTCTTTTCATACCCAGCTCCCAATTGTGGTCCAACACTTTAATTATTCTTAGAAATATTATTGATTTCTTGGTCCAATTGTCCTTTCATCATGCTTATCTGGCAAAATAAGCCACAGCTCAGTCTGATTGTCCATCCTATCTGAACCGGCTGCTGGATTGCCCAACACTGCTGGGCAAAGTTCTTCAGTATCTATCAATTCATAACCTCTATCCTAACTTGAGGCAAAGAACTGGATGTCAACCTTATGTTCTCCTAATTCTCTCTTTCTCTCCCTTTCACCACAACAGCTTCTTCAATCCTTCTTCATGTGCTCAGATACCTTACTCCACTACCACCTGCCAATTCTCAGCAAATAATCCACTTCTGATGCCAAAGAGAAAATAGAACCTATCATCTGTAACTCCTTTAAGCTCATGCTACTAAACCTCACGTTTATGTTGCTCAGCATCCATCCTTTCTCCTTCCTTCCTGGGTCAATAGAATAATCATTCCTCTTTCATTTTAAAGTTAAACTGTTTAGCCATGCTCAGAACCCATTCCCTCTAGTTTCCAATAGTGATCTAGATTCATCAGCCCTCTCTTCCTTTCTGTATCTTTCACTTCTCCCTGTCTTCTAACTCCTTCTTCTTGGCATTTACTCCAACATCTACCTCCAGCCATGGCCCTACCTCTCCTCTTCTTTACAGCGAAACTCCACTGGCTTTTTATTCTCATTCCACATTCTTTCCTCAATTGCAACCTGTCTTTCACCCTTTCTTCCCTGGTAAAGCTTCTTTTGCTCTGTCACCAATAAATTATTTGGTGCTAAATCCCAATGAACAGTGTTACATCTTCTCTAGTTTGACCCCCTGGTTGCATTTGCTACTTGACCATTTGTTCCTTGTCAAGATAGTCTTCGATCATGTTTATTACTTAGTCATAACTCACTTAGGTTTTATCCAACCTCTTTGGATGATTTCTTTAAGGTCCCTTTTTCTATGCCAAATTTTTATATCAAGTTGTTTATCAAGTTTCGTTTCTGATTTTTTCTTTTATTCTGTCTCCACATTATCTAGGAAGTCTCATCTACTTTCATGGATGTAATTAATATCTAAGGAGTCCTGGTGGCACAATGGTTAAGTACTTGGCTGCTAACCTGAAAGTTGGAAGTTTGAACTCACCTGGTGGCGTCTCAGGAGAAAGACCTGGCGATCTTCTCCTGTAAAGATTACAGCTTGGAAATCCTATTGGACAGTTCTACTCTGTCACATGGGGTAGCTATGAGTCGAAATCGACTTGACAGCACCCAACAACAACTAATATTTACATGCTAATGATTCTCAAATCACTATCTCAAGCTCAGGCTTCTTTCATGAGTTTTAGAAATTTTACTGACATCTCCACTTAGATATTCCACAGAGAATCCAAACTCTGAAATAGAAATCACATTCTTCCCCTCTTGGTCTTCTTGCTCTCCAGGAAACTGGGCATTATGCTTTAAAGGTGACATGCCCCCCCCCCTTTTTTTCCTGGCTGCATTTAATATTTACTCTTTGTTTCAATTTTCAGTGATTTGGTAATAATGTACCTTTGTGTGGTTTTCTCTGTATCTATCAAGATTGAGACCCTTTCCTTGGTATTTTTAAACACTCACAAGGGATTCAAATATGAGCCTAAGTTGGGGGCTACTGGGTTAGTATGTTCAAGAGTCTATTTCATCTGACAGAGAAGATGAGTGTGCTATGAAACAAGAAGCTTTGACAGTGAGGAGGTGTGGGCTGCTCTGCTGAGAGACTATGTACTTAAGGATGTGAAGCCAGGGAAAATCCAGAATTACTTGTAATTGTTCATAATGAATTATTTTACCTCCATTTCCATGAAGAAGCTTGCCACAAACCATATACTTAGTGACAAATTCAGGACGAATACTGACAATATTTAAAACTGAAATAAGAGAAGTATTAATGAAACAGAGAGGAGAGACAGGGAATGAGAAAGCGAGAGCCAGAGCAACAGAGAAAGAGAGATCATCCAGGGAGGAAAGAAGGTAACAGATGATCTTCAGATAATAAATTGATGAAAGTGATATCCAAAGATGACAGAAAATTATCTGAAATTAACCAAATAGAATAAGAGTCTTGCAATGTGGTGTCTGTCTTATGTTAGAACGCAGTTTTATACTAAAAAAAACCTCGATCAGTTTCTTCATCTAAAATCAATCTCTTTAGATTTCTCCATTGTGAATACTGCTTCTCTTTTCCCTGACTGTTGCTATCCCCTCATCCAAACCTGTTGCCATCGAGTTGATTCCGACTCACAGCGATCCTATAGGACAGAGTAAAACTGTCTCATAGGGTTTCTAAGGCTGTCATCTTTAGCGAAGCAGACTGCCACATCTTTATCCCCTGGAGTAGCTGGTGGGTTCCAACACCCACCTTTCAGTTAACAGCCAAGTGCTAAACCACTGAGCCACCAGGGCTGCTTTATTCCTTCATACCCATTAAACCCAAACCTGTTGCTGTCAAGTTCATTTTGACTCATAGTGACCCTGTAGGACGGAGTAGAACTGCCCCATAGGGTTTTCAAGGAGTGCCTGGTGAAATCGAATTGCTGACTTTTTGGTTAGCAGCTACGCTGTTAACCACTGCGCACCCAGGGCTCCTATCCCCTCATCGCTCCCCATTTTTCAGCCTTTGAATTTAGCAGGACATTAAATATAAGACTATATTTTATTTTAAATTTATGGTGTATTTATTACCTAGAAAAGTACATGCTCCCTAAGAGAGATGCAAGCTTCAAATAAAATATTTTATCAGGTAATATTTGTCATCAAATAATATAGAACACATGTCAACTTATTTTTAAATTGCCAAATGATAAAATAGTTGCACAGACTATGTCTCTGAACATTACTGCCTAGGGAAATATTCTAAAGTACCAGATGTTTCATTACTTGAGTATATTTTTGTAAAATGGAAATTCATTGATTGCCATCAGATGGAAATTAGAAAGAAGATCAACTATTTAAAATCATCTCATCAATTTATTTTATTGGATCTTTTTAAGTATGTACATTCATTTAAACATAAATACATATGTATATGTGTATGATTTTGCTGAACTCATTATGCAATAAGTTTTACTAAAATTATTGTATTATTTATGTAGATACATTTTCAATTTTCTTGAAAAAATACTGTAAGTATATAGATGAAATGTTGTAAAGGTAGTGTGGTTATTTTTATATAAATTGAAGAAAATGTGCATTTGAATTTATTTATAAAATTATGTAAATGTTTTTATTTCAACTGTGAAATGTCAGGTGACCCATTCAGAACATCACATTATTTTAACTTTAGAAGGTACTACAGCATGCACCTTTTCCAAATTGTCATTCCACCAATGGGAAACTGTTTCTGGATGTGGCCAATTATGAATGGCACACCATTTTGGACTAAACTTACTTTGATTCTGATTTTGATAAATTGAGATGAAAACATTAAAATAGCAAAAATGTGTCAGAGAATGGTTAAAAAATGGAAAATTTCAATCTTCCAACTTTCTTATTTTTCAAGATGGCTTTGGGTAATCTGGGCCCTTTGAACTTCCATATGATTTGGGAGTCAGCTTGTCAATTTCTGCAAAAGGCATTTGGGATTTTGATATAATTACATTGAATCTGTAGACTGATTTGGAAAGTATTACCATCCTAACAATATTAAGGCTTCCAATCCATAAACATTGAATGTATTTCCATTTATTTATATCTTCTTTAATTTATTTCAGTGATGTTTTTGTAGTTTTCAGAGTACAAGTCTTGAATTTCATGTTAAATATATTCCTAAGTATTTTATTATTTTTAATGCTATTGTAAATGGAATTGTCTTCTTAATATCATTTTAAAATTGTTTACTGATTGTGTATATAAACATAATTGATTTTTCATATTGATCTTATATCCAGAAACTCCGGTGAACTCATTTATTAACTGTTTCTTGTGACCTCCTTAGGACTTTCCATATACCAGATCTTGTCATCGCAAATAGAGATAATTTTACTTCTTTCTTTTCAATCTTGTTGTTGTTAGGTGTCGTCGAGTCGATTCTGACTCATAGTGACGCTATGTACAACAGAAGGAAACATTGCCCTGTCCTTCACCATCCTTACAATGGTTGCTATGTTTGAGCCCATTGTTGCAGCCACTGTGTCAATCCATTTCATTGAGGGTCTTTTTTTTCGCTGACCTTCTACTCGTATTTTGCCTTCCAACCTAAGGGGCTCATCTTGCGGCACTCTATCAGACAATGTTCTGCTGCTATGCATAAGGTTTTCACTGGCCGATATTTCTCAGAAGTAGATTGCCAGGTCCTTTTTCCTAGCTTTTCAATCTTGATGCCTTTTATTTCTTCTATTATCTAATTGCACTGACTAGAACCTCCGGTATAAGGTGGAATGGAAGCCGCAAAAGTGGACATTCTTGTCCTGAGTCTGATCTTAAGGAGAAAGTTTTCATTCAGTCTTTTACTGGTAAGTATTATTTTGACTGAAGGTTTTTTCATAGATAGACTTATCAGGTTGAAGACTTTCCTTTACACTCCTAGCTTGCTGAAATTTTAAAATAGTGAAATGATGTCGTATTTTGTTAAATGCATTTACTGCATCCTTTGAGATGATTATGTAGTTTTTGTCCTTTATTCTATTAATATGGCGTATTACACTGATTGATTTGTGTGTGTTGAACCAATCTTGCATTCCTGAGATGAATCTCATTTGACTTGGTATATAATCCTTTTAATTTTTTGCTAGATTCTATTTGCTAATATTTTGTTGATGATATTTGCATCTATATTTTTAAGTGACACTGGTTTTTGACTCTCTTTTCCTGTGATGATTTTGCCTGGTTTGCGTATAAGGTAATACTGGCTTTATAGAATGAGTTGGGAAGTGTTCCTTTCTTTTTAATTTTTTGGAAGAGTTTGTGAAAGATTGGTGGTTATTCTGTTTTAAATGTTTGCTAGAATTCATCAGGGAAGCTATCTGGTCCTGGACTTTTCTTTGTGGGAAGTTTTTTTGAGTACTAATTCAATGTCTTTTCTTGTTACATTACTCAGATTTTCTATTCCTTCATGACTCAGTTTGGAAGTTTGTATCTTCCTAGGAATTTGCCCACTTCATCTATATTATCTAATTTCTTGATACAAAATTGTTCATAGTATTTGCTTATAATCATTTTTGTTCCTCTAAGGCCAGTTTTAATGACCCTTGTTTTAGTCCTAATTTTGGTAGAGTATTCTCTGTTGTTTTCTCTTTCTTTTTTTGAATTAAAAAAAACAAAACAAAACCCAAACCCATTGCCTTCGAGTTAATCCCGACTCATAGTGACCCTATAGGACAAAGTAGAACTGCCCCATAAAGTTTCCAAGGAGCGGCTGGTGGATTCGAACTTCAGACCTTTTGGTTAGCAACTGTAGCTCTTAACCCCTACGCCACCAGGGTTTTCTCTTTTGAATTGCTATATGTTCTGTTGGTATATTTTTACCACAATTAGAAAAAAACCCAACCTACTTCTGGGCAACATGGCACTATAGGCAGAAGCACCACACTGTCCCTCCACAGCAAAGATCCGAAAAACTAAGCTGAACAGAGAAAATGGCTATCCTGAAACCCTAAGAATCAAATGAAGAGATAAAGAACTCAGCCCAGCACTGAATGGAATAAGAAACTGACAAAGAACAGAGAGTGAGGAGAGATACATGCAGAGGTCCCCTATCAGCTAACACAGCATGGATCCGCCATCTTGGATTCCTATCGGAGATCAGCGAACAGGGGGTACGAGAAAACAATGTCATGCAGCTTCCAGCAGGAGACAGAACAACCAGTAACCAGCGATATATGCTTTCCCACCCCTCCATCCTTCTTCATCCCCACATGGCCTCCTCTGCTTCCTGTGGCCAGTGTCCTGGCCGGAAAGCACCACCTTCACCCAAGTGTCACTTGGGTTCCACCTGCCCTCACTGGCTGGCTCCCTAAGTGCCATTTGTTGGCTGCTGGTGTTGCTTTTTTCCACATTCTTAGATTTCTTCCTTACCTCTAACCACCTCCCCCTCCTTTCTCTCAACTACCTGGCTCCATGCACCATCTTTGCTTCTTCCTGAAAAGCTGTGAAATGCCCCTCAGATGTGAAACTGCTTCTTGGCCCCTGCTGCCACACTGGTAAGATCCTTGGGCTTTTTTTTGTTTATTTTGAATTGTTTGTTTTCTTTTTCTTTTCTCAAACTGGGAGCCCATTCTAGCTGGACAGTACTGTGCAGCTTGGGACCTACCCCCTCAGTTTGTGCAGATGTGCAGAGGGATCCCTGAGAGCATTTCTTTTTTCTTGTTTTTTTGGGGATTTTTTTATTTTCTGTTTTTCTTGTTCTTTTTTTTTTTAAATTTGTTTATTTTATTTTCCTTTTTTGTATTTCTTCAATACTCAGTTTCTCATCTCTCTATACTTTCCTTCTCTTCCTGTGCCCTGAATACCTGGTGCTGAGTGACACCTCTATCCCTTCTAGCCAGGCTGTACTTCATGGCCTGGAAGCAACTTCCCCAGACCTCACAGCCACACCAAATGGATCCCTGGGAGCTTTGTTTTTCTTCTTTCTTTCTAATTTTTATTTATTCATTTTTTTCTTTTTCTCCTTTTCCTTTTTTCTCCATTTCACAGTCTCTCATCTCTCCACTCCAACGGCAAGCTCCCCAGAACTCTTTTTTGTTTGTATGTTTTTGGCTTCCCGTTCCTCTCTCCTCTCTCCCATACCCATCTTAGCTCCATACATCATAGTCTCCCCCCTCCATCCTGCCTACCTGCATTGTGTGCTGAACATCACACCACCAAGCAGCCCAGGCACGGCCTAGCGGAACCTGCCCTGCACTGATTACCGACGTGCCCTGGTGGCCATAGTAAGTGTCACAAACAACCCATCCCAGCAACTCCTCTTTAGCTAGACCTGCCCTGCTGTACCATATCTGAGCAATTGACCCTGCCAATTCGAGAAGGAGGTGAAAAGTATCGTGCCCACAGATGAGCAGACAACAAAGAATGCACAGCCCACCTGCTCAGACATAGCCAAATAAAACAAAAAAAGGACAAAACAAACAAATCTGCAATCAATAAATGAGAAAAATAACTACTGAATGCCCTGAAGACAGCAGACAATATCAAAACATTTATAAAAACAGGACAGGATGGTTCCAGTAGGCGTCCAAAATAAAACACCAGAAGACCTTCCAGTAGAAAAAAAGGCACTAGAACTACCTGATAGGGAATTCAGATCTCTAATATTCAGAGCTATCCACGAGATAAAGGAAAAAGCAGACAAAAATGAGGAAAAAATAGACAAATTCATTGAAAATACAGACAAAAAAAAAAAAAAAAGAGGAAGAATTCAGGAAAATAATGCAAGAACAAAATACCAAAATAAATTCACAACTAGAAATCATACAAAAACAACAATTAGAAATCCAAAAGATAAACAACAAGATTTCAGAAATGGACAGGCTGAGGAGCAGGTTTGAAACAGTGGAAGACAGGATCAGCGAAATTGAAGACAAACACTTGGCTACAACTCTGTCTGATGAAAAATCAGAAAAAAGAAAGAGGGAAATTGAAGAGATCCTGAGAATTATGTGGGATACAATCAAAAGCAAAAATTTGCAAGTGATCAGCATTACAGAACAGGGGAAGAAAACAGAAAACACAAAGAGGATCATTGAAGAATTGCTGACAGAAAACTTTCCCAATATCATGAAAGATGAAAAGCTGGCCATTGAAGAAGCTCAACGAACCCCATATAGGACAGAATCCAAAAGAAAATCACCAAGGCATATCATAATCACATTTGCCAAAACCAAAGACAAACAAAGAATCCTGAGAGCAGCTCGAGAAAAACAAAAAGTCACATACAGAGGAGAAACAATAAGACTAAGCTCAGATTATTCGGCAGAAACCATGCAGGCAAGAAGGCAATGGGATGACATATATAAAACCTTGAAAGAAAAAAATTACCAGACAAGAATAATATATCCTGCAAAACTCTCATTCAAATATGATGGTGAAATTAGGTCATTTCCAGATAAGCAGAAATTAAGGGACTAGCTAAAAACCAAACCAAACTCACAAGAATTATTAAAGGGAGTCCTTTGATTTGAGAACAAACAACAACAGCTCACAGGCTGAATCTAGGATGCAGGATCATACAAGCCAGATACTAATCTAGGAAATGAACTCTCAAGGATTATCCAAAACCAAAAGAAATACAACACGGAATCAGAGCAATTAATCTGTAAATGACAACAACATCAGAATAATAAAAGAAGGAATAAACTGTGTAGGTATAGAACCTTCTAATGGAGAGGAAGGCAAGGCGATACCAAGTAATAATAGACTGCTTCAAACTTAGAAAGATAAGGGTAAATTTCCCGGTAACCACAAAGAAAGTTAACAAACCTACTCATCAAAATAAAGAGGAAAAACATAAAGTCTCAGTAAAAACTAAACCTACAAAAACAAGAGATGAAAAAAATCCACAAACAAAAGGCGTTCAGCACAGCAGAATAGGAGGAACAAACAAAAAGTCAGCACCACAAAAAAAAGCACTCAGGAATCAAAAACACTGGAAATAACAAATGTCGTATGCACTGCTGGTGGGAATACATAATGATACAACCATTTTGGAAAATGATATGTCGCTTCCTTAGAAAGCTAGAAATAGAAATACCATACACTCCAGCAATCCCACTCCTAGGAATATGTCCTAGAGAAATAAGAGCCGTCACACGAGTAGACATATGCACACCTATGTTCATTGCAGCATTGTTCACATTAGCAAAAAGATGGAAACAACCTAGATGCCCATCAACAGATGAATGGATAAACAAACTATGGTACATACACACGATGGAGTTTTATGCAATGATAAAGAACAATGATGAATCTGTGAAGCATCTCATAACATGGATGAAACTGGAGGACATTATGCTGAGTGAAATAAGTCAATCACAAAAGGACAAAAACTGTATGAGACCTCTACTGTAAAAACTCATGAAAAAGTTTACATACAAAAAGTAACAATCTTTGTTGGTTACAGGGGATGGGAGGGGTGGGGGGGTGTAAATACTAAATAGACAACAGAGAAGTGGTAAGTTTGGTGAAGGGTAAGACAGTACACAATACTGGGGAAGCCAGTACAACTTGTACAAGGCAAGGTCATGGAAGCTCCATAGACACATCCAAACTCCCTGAGGGACTGAATTGCTGGGTGGAGGGCTGTGGGGACCATGGTCTCGGGGAACATCTAGCTCAACTGGCATAACACAGTTTAAAAAGACAATGTTCTACATTCTACCTTGGTGAGTAGCGTCTCGGGTCTTAAACGCCTGTGAACAGCCATCCAAGATACTCCACTGGTCTCACGCCTTCGGGAGCAAGGAAGAATGAAGAGAACAGGATACTAGGAAAAGATGAGTCCAAAAGACTAATGGACCACAGCTACCATGGCCTCCACCAGACTGAGTCCAGTATAGCTAGATGGTGCCCGGCTACCACCACTGACTCCTCTTACCGGGATCACAACAGAGGGTCCTGGACAGAGCTGAAGAAGGATGTAGAACAAAATTCTAACACACAAAAAAAGACCAGGATTACTGGTCTGACAGAGACTGGCGAAACCCCAAGAGTATGGCCCTCAGACACCCTTTTAGCTCAGTGGTGAATTTGCTCCCGAGGTTCACCGTTCAGCCGGGAATTGGACAGCCCCATAAAACAAAATGGGAGTAATGAGGCACAGCAGTCCAGGGACAAGGACTAGAAGGCAAGAGGGAACAGGAAAGCTGGTGATAGGGAACCCAAGGTTGAGAAAGGACAGTGTTGACATGTCGTGTGGTTGTTAACCATTGTCATAGGGCATATGTGTATTAACTGTTTAATGAGAAACTATTCTATTCTGCAAACCTTCATCTAAACTACAAAAACAAAAAAAGAATTATCTATGTGAGATCAGACTGATAACAGCAACTCAAAAGGTTTGAAGGGAAGCCTAGGGGGCAGTGAGTTGAAGATAATGGTGATGGAATAATTTGGAAAAGGCTAGTGAGAATAGCAGCACAACTGGAAGAAAGTAATCAATGTCACTGAATTATACATGTAGAAATTTTTGTAATGGTGTATCTTTGGTTATGTATATTTTCACCAAAAAAGAAAAAATGTCCTCCAAGGTCGAGAAGGGAGTGTTGACATTTTGTAGGGTTGTTAACCAATGTCATAAAACAATATGCATACTGACCGTGTAATGAGAAACTATTTGTTCTATAAACCTTCACCTAAAGTACAAAAAAAACCACCATGCCCCCTCCCAAAAAAGTTACCTTTTCAGCAGGAAGACAAAAACTGTATTTCTACCCAACCTCAAACAGCACCCCATGAAAGTGGGCCTGCTATGCTGCAATGCCCATGCCCTAGTCCTGACCTGAGATAGCTCAGGCTATGCATTTGTGACTTGTTTCAGATGTCCTGGCTTCTGGACTTGTCATTCATTTTCTCATTTTCTTTCTTGTTTTTTAGGGGAAAGTTAACAGCTCAAGTTAATTTCTCATTCAAAAATTTATGCACATATTGTTTTGTGACATTGGTTGCAACCCCCACAATGAGATAGCATGCTCCCCCTTTCCACCCCTGCTTCCCTGTGTCCAGTCGTCCAGTTTCTGTCCCTTTCTGCCTTCTCGTCCTGCTATTGGACAGGAGCTGCCCATTTGGTCTGGTATATTTGATCGAACTAAGAAGCACATTCCTCACGTTTGTTATTTTTTGTTTTATAGGTGTGTCTAATCTTTGTCTGAAAAGTGGGCTTCAGGACTGGTTTCAGTTCTGGGTTAACAGAGTGTCTGGGGGCCATAGTTTCAGGGCTCCTCCAATCTCTGTCAGACCAGTAAGTCTGGTCTTTTTATGTGAATTTGAATTCTGTTCTACATTTTTCTCCTGCTCTGTCTGGGACTCTGTGTTGTGATCCCTGTCAGGGTGGTAGTTGGTGGTAGCTGGGCACCATCAAGTTCTGGTCTCAGGCAGGTGGAGTCTCTGGTTCATTTGGTCCTTTAGTACTTTGGGCTACTTGTGTTGTTGATTTTCTTTATTCTCCTTTGCTCTGGGTGGGACAGGACCAATAGATGTATCTTAGATGTCTGCTTACAGACTTTTAAGACCCCAGATGCTACTCACCAAAGTGGGATGTAGACCATTTTCTTTATAAAAACTTTGTTATGCCAGTTGACCTAGATTTCCCCCCAAAGGTATGATTCCCAGGCCTCAGCCCCAGCTACTTGGGCCCTCAGAGTGTTTGGATGTGTCTAGGAAACTTCTATGCTTTTGCTTTGGTCCAGTTGTGCTGACTTCCCCTGTGGTGTGTTGTCCTTCCCTTCACCGAAGTTGACACTTGGCTACTATCTAGTTAGTAATTTCCCCTCCCTCTCCTCCCTACCTTCATAATCATTAAAGAATGCTTCTTTTCTGTGTGTAAAGCTTTTCTTGAGTTCTTATGATAGTGGTCTCATATAGTGTTTGTCCTTTGTGACTGATTTATTTCACTCAGCATAATGCCTTCCAGATTCTTCCATGTTGTAAGATGTTTTGCGATTCATCAGTGTTCTTCATTGTTGCATAGTATTCCATTGTGTGTACATATCATAATTTGTTTATCCATTCATCTGTTGATGGTCACTTAGGTTGTTTCCATCTCTTTTTGCTATTGTGCATAGTGCTGCAATGAAACATGGGTGTGCATATGTCTATTTGTTTGATGGCTCTTATTTCTCTAGGATATGTTCCATGGGTGGGATTGCTGGATCCTATGGTATTTCATTTTCAGCTTTTTAAGGAAGCATCATATTGTTTTCCTAAGTGGTTGTACCATTTTACACTCCCACCAGCAGTGCATAAGAGTTCCAATCTCCCCAGAACCTCTCCAACATTTGTTATTTTGTGTTTTTTCGAGTAGTGCCAATATTGGCAGGGTGAGATGGTATTTGAAGGTAGTTTTGATTTGCATTCCTCTAATGGCTAATGATTGTGAGCATTTCCTCAGGTGTCTATTAGCCACCTGAATATCTTCTTTGATGAAGTGTCTGTTCATATCCTTTGCCCATTTTTTTTTAATATTTTATTGTACTTCAGGTGAAGGCTTACAGAACAAATAGTTTCTCATGAAACAGTAGTACACATGTTGTTTTATGACATTGGTTAACAACCCCACAACATATTAACCCTCTAAATTCTCAACTTTTTTTTTTTTGGTGAAAATACACATAGCCAAAGATACACCATTTCAAAAATTCCTACATACACAGTTCAGTGACATTGACTACGCTCTTCCAATTGTGCGGTTATTCTCACATAAGATGAAGGCTTACAGAACAAAATAGTTTCTCATTTAACAGTTACTACAAATGTTGCCCTATGACAATGGTTAACAATCTCACAACACATCAACAATACCCTTACTCAACCTTGGGTTCCCTATCACCAGCTTCCTTGTCCCCTTCTACCTTCTGGCCCTTGTCACTGGACTCCTGTACCTGGTTAGTCTCATTTGGTTTTACGGGGCAGTCCACTCCTAGTCCTTTGACCATTTTTTAATCGGATTCTTCGTCTTTTTGTTGTAGAGGTGTTGGATTTTCCTATAGATTTTAGAGATTAGAACTTGGTTGGATATATCATAGCCAAAAGTTTTTTTTCCAAGTCTGTAGGCTCTCTGTTTACCCTTTTGGTGAAATCTTTTGATGAGCTTAAGTATTTGATTTTCAGAAACTCCCAGTTATTTAGTTTCTCTTCTGGTGTTTATGCATTGTTAGTTATGGTTTCTATACTATTTACGCCATTTATTAAGGCCCCTAATGTTGTCTCTATTTTTTCTTCCATGATCTTTATAGTTTTAGATTTTATATTTAGGTCTTTGATTCATTTTGAGTTAGTTTTGGTGTATTGTGTGAGGTATGCGCCTTGTTTCATTTTTTCACAGATGAATATCCAGTTATGCCAGCACTATTTGTTAAAGAGACTGCCTTTTCCCCATTTAATGGACTTTGTGCGTTTGTCAAATATCAGCTGCTCATAGATAGATGAATTTACATTTGGGTTCTCAGTTCTGTTCCATTGGTCTATGTGTATGTCGTACCAGTACCAGGCTGTTTTGACTACTGTGGTGGTATAATAGGTTTTAAAATCAGGTAGTATGAGGCCTCCCACTTTGTTCTTCTTCTTCAGTAATGCTTTACTTATCCGGGGCCTCTTCCCTTCCCATATAAAGCTGGTGATTTGTTTCTCCATCTTGCTAAAAAACGCCGTTGGAATTTGGATCGGGATTGCATTGTATCTGTAGATCGCTTTGGGTAGAACTGACATTTTCACAATTTTGAGTCTTCCTATCCATGAGCAAGGTATGTTTTTCCACTTGTGTAGGTCTGTTTTGGTTTCTTGCGGTACTGTTTTGTAGTTTTGTTTGTATAGATCTTTTACATCTCTGGTTAGCTTTATTCCTAAGTACTTTATCTTCTTGGGGGCTATTTTAAATAGTATTAGTTTGGTGATTTCCTTTTTGAGGTTCTCTTTATTGGTGTCGAGGAATCCAACTGATTTTTGTATCTTTATCTTGTATCCTGCTTCTTTGCTGAAATCTTCTGTTAGTTCTAGTAGCTTTCTTGTGGATTCTTTGCGATTTTCTGTGTGTAAGATCATATCATGTGTGAATAGGGATAATTTTACCTCTTCCTTACCAATTTGGATGCCCTTTATTTCTTTTTCTTGCCTTATTGCTCTGGCTAGGACCTCCACACAATGTTGAATAAGAGCGATGATAAAGGGTATCCTTTCTGGTTTCCGTTCTCAAGGGGAATGCTTTCAGTCTCTGTCCATTTAGAATGATGTCGGCTGTTGGCTTTGTATAAATGCCCTTTATCATGTCAAGGAATTTCCCTTCTATTCCTATTTTGCTGAGAGTTTTCCTCAGGAATGGGTGTTGGACTTTGTCAAATGCCTTTTCTGCATCAATTGATAAGCTCATGTGGTTCATTTCCTTTGTTTTATTTGTGTGGTGGATTATGTTGATTGATCTTCTAATATTGAACCATCCCTTCATGTTGTTGTTGTTGTTAGGTGCCATTGAGTCGGTTCTGACTCAATGTGACCCTATGTACTACAGAACGAAACACTGCCTGGTCCTGTGCCATGCTCACAATCATTGTTATGCTTGAGCCCATTGTTGCAGCCACTGGGTCAATTCATGTCATTGAGGGCCTTCCTATTTTTCATTGACCCTGTACTTTACCAAGCATGATGTCCATCCCTTCATACCTGGTATGAATCCCTCTTGGTCACGATGTATTATTTTTTTAATATGCTGTTGAATTCTGTTGGCTAGAATTTTGTTGAGGATTTTTACATCTATGTTCAAGAGGGATATTGATCTGTAGTTTTCTTTTTTGTGGTGTCTTTGCCTAGCTATGGTATAAGGGTTATACTGGCTTCATAGAATGAGTGTGGGAGTATTTCTTCCTTTTTCTATGCTCTGAAATAGCTTTAGTAGTATTGGTGTTAAGTCTTCTCTGAAAGTTTGGTAGAATCCTTCAGTGAAGCTGTCTGGGCCAGGGCTTTTTTTTTTTTTGTTGGGAGTTTTTTTTTTTTTTTTTTATTACCTCTTCAATCTCTTCTTTTGTTATAGGTTTATTTAGTATTTCTACCTTGGTTTGTGTTAGTTTAGGTAGGTAGTGTGTTTCTAGAAATTTTTCCATTTCCTCTAGGTTTTCAAATTTGTTGTAGTACAATTTCTCATAGTGTTCTGTTATGATCCTTTTTATTTCAGTTAGGTCTGTTGTAATATCACTCATCTCGTTTCTTATCTGGGTTATTTGCTTCCTCTCTTGTTTTTCTTTCATCAGTTTGACCAACGGTTTGTCAATTCTGTTGATCTTTTCAAAGAACCAACTTTTGATCTTGTTGACTCTTTCAATTGTTTTTCTATTCTCTATTTCATTTATTTCTGCTCTAATCTTTATTATTTCCTTTCTTCTGGGGCCTGAGGGCTCCTTTTGCTGCTCTCTATTTGTTTGAGTTGTAGGGTTAATGTTTTGATTTTGGCCCTTTCTTCTTTTTGATGTGTGCATTTATTGCTATAAACTGACCTCTGAGCACTGCTTTTGCTGTGTCCCAAAGGTTCTGATAGGATGTGTTTTCATTCTCCTCTGATTCTATGAAATTCTTTATTCCATCCTTAATTTCTTCTATAACTCAGTAGTTTTTGAGCAAGGTGTTGTTCACTTTCCATGTGTTTGATTTTTTTCCTTGCTTTTTGTGTTGTTGATTTCTACTTTTATGGCTTTATGGTCAGAAAAGATGCCTTGTAATATCTCAATGCTTTGGATTTTGTTAAGGCTTGCTTTATGGCCTAATATATGGTCTATTCTGGAGAATGTTCCATGTGTGTTGGAAAAGAAAGTACACTTGTCTGCTGTTGGGTGGAGTGTTTGGTATATGTCTATGAGATCAAGTTGGTTGATTGTAGCATTTAGCTCTTCCGTGTCTTTGTTGAGCTTCTTTCTGGATGTTCTGTCCTTCACCGAAAGTGGTGTGTTGAAGTCTCCTACTATTGTAGTGGAGCTGTTTTTTCGTCTTTTCATGCCGTTGGAGTTTGTTTTATGTATTTTGGAGCCCTGTCATTGGGTACACATATATTTATTATGGTTAAGTTCTCCTGATGTATTGACCATTTAATCATTATATAGTGTCCTTCCTTATCCTTTGTGGTGGATTTTGCTTTAAAGTCTATTTATTGGAGATTAATATTGCCACTCCTGCTCTTTTTTTGGTTGTTGTTTGCTTGATATATTTTTTTCATCCATTGAGTTTTAGTTTGTTTATGTCTTTGTTTCTAAGGTAAGTCTCTTGTAGACAGCACATAGACGGATTCCATTTTTTTATCCATTCTGCCACTCTCCGTCTCTTTACAGGTGCATTTAGGCCCTTTACATTCAATGTAATTATTGATAGGTATGAGTTTACTGCTGTCATTTTGATGTATTTGTGTGTGTGTGTATTGTTGACAGTTCCTTTGTTCTACTTAATTTTCTGTGCTGAGTTCTTTTTGTTTATGTATTTTCTTTTCATCTCTGATTATTTTTGATTTTGTGTTTGCTGAGTCTTTACATTTTTCTTCTTTTTTATATTAATGGGTAGGTTTGTTAGCTTCCTTGTGGTTACCTTGAAATTTACCTTTATTTTTCTAAGTTTAAACCAGTCTTCCAGTCTTTTATTTCCTTATATCATCTCAACTTCCTCTCATATGGAAGTTCTATGACTACACTGTTTATTCCCTGTTTTTTGTTTTAACTTTGTCATCATTTACATATTGACATCTCTGGTTCCCTATTTTCAATCTTTTAGCTTTGCTTTATTGTGAATTCCCTATATGGGTTGATAACTGGTTGATCTATCTTATGTCCTAGTCTTGGATTGTTTTCTGATGTTATTGGTTCTCTAACCAGAGGACACCCTTTAATATTTCTTGTAATTTTGGTCTGGTTTTTACAAATTCTCTTAATTTTTGTTTATCTGGAAATGACTTAATTTTGCCATTGTATTTGAGAGACAATTTTGCTGGACATATAATTCTTCATTGGCAATTTTTTTCCTTCAGGGCTTTATATATGTCATCCCTTTGCCTTCTTGCCTGCATGGTTTTTGCTGAGTAGTCCGAGCTTAGTTTTATTGGTTCTCCTTTGTAGGTGACATTTCATTTATCCCTAGCTGCTCTCAAGATCTTTCTTTGTCTTTGGTTTTGGCAAGTTTAATTATGATATGTCTTGGTGACTTTCTTTTGGGGTCTACCCTGTGTGGGATTTGTTGAGTTTCTTGGATAGATATCTTCTCGTCTTTCATGATATTAGGAAAGTTTTCTGCCAGCAGATCTTCATTCTCTCTGTGTTTTCTGTTATCCCCTACTGTTCTGGTACTTTGATCACTCATAGGTTTTTCATCTTGATAGTATCCCACATAATTCTTAGGCTTTCTTCATTTTTTTCATTCTTTTTTTCTGACTTTTCCTCAAACAAATTGACGTCAAGGGATTTATCTTCAGTCTCCCTAATTCTGAATTTCATTGTCTCAATTCTGTTCCTATGACCTTCTATTTAGTTGTCTAACTCTGAAATTTTATTGTTAATCTTTGAAATTCTAGTTGCTGTCTCTATATGGTTTCTAGCAGCCTGTTTATTCTTTTGTTCTTGTATTGTTTTCTGTTGTCTATTTCATTTATTTCCATTCTAATCCTTATTTTTTTCCCCTTAATTCTGTTCGATTTATGTTTAATTTGTGTTCTTCATTTTCTTTAAGTGTCTTAAGGTGGAAAGTTAGGTTTTTATTTGAGATATTTCTTTTTTTTCGTATTAAATTTTATTAATTATGTTGTTATTGTTGAGAATATACACAGCAAAACATACACCAATTCAATGGTTTCTAAATGTACAATTTAGTGACATTGATTACATTCTTTGCAACCATTGTCACCTTCTTTTTCTGAGTTGTTCCTCCCTCTTTAACATAAACTCACTGCCCCTAAGGTTTCTATCTAATCTTTCAAGTTGCTGTTGTTAATTTGATTCCATATAGATAGCTCTTAAAAGAACACAATGCTCAAGGCAGATATTCTTTACTGGTTAATCTAAACTGTTGTTTAGTGTTAAGATGACTTCAGGAGATATTTTTGGTTCAAGGTTTAAGGATTATCGGTCGGCAATAGTTTCAGCAGTTCAGCTACCCTCCATGGCTCCAGAAAGTCTACAGTCCATGAGAATCTGAAGTTCTGTTATGCATTTTCCCCCTTTTGATCATTATTCTTCTATGGAATCTTTGATCAAAATGTTCAGTAATGGTAACCAGGCACCATCCAGCCTATCCAATTCTTCTGGTCTCATGGCCAAGGAAGCAGTTGTTCATGAAGGCAATTAGCCACACATTCCATATCCTCCTTCTCTTCCTGACTGTCCTTCTTTCTTTCTTACTCCAGGTGAATAGAGACCAGTTGTTGTGACTTGGGTGGCCACTTCCAAGCTTTTAAGACCGAGGCACTACACAATGGACTAGGAGGTAGAACAGAAGCACTGTTTAGTTATTAGGCCAATTAACTGGGATGTCTGGTGCAACCATTACCTTAACCTCCAAACCAAGGAACCAAATCCCATGAGGTTTGGTTGTACATAAGCAGCTTCAGTAGCTACTCTTTTTTTTTTTTTTTTGTCATTGTTGTAAATATATCTATCACACAACTTTTGCCAATTCAACTTTTTGCAGGTGTACAACTTATTGATGGCAATTACAATTATTGGCTGTGCAACCATACCTTTAATCAATGCAATTTTTCCATCACCACTAACCCCCCCCCCATCTCCATCGTTCCTGCCCCTGGTAACTGTTAATAAACTTTGGTCTCTATGCATGTGCATTTTCTTGTCTTTTTTTGTAATTGAGGTCATACAGTATTTGTCCTTTTGTGATTGGCTTATTTTGCTCGGCATGTCTTCAACCTCCATCCATACTGCAGCATATATCAAGACTTCATTTCTCCTACTGGCTGAGTAGTATCCCATTGTATGTGTGTACCACATTTTGTTTATCCATTCGTCTATTGATGGACTTTTAGATTGTTTCCATCTATTGGCTATTGTAAATAGTGCGGCAGTGAACATTAGTATACAAGTCTCTTTTTGAGTCTCTATTTTCGCGTCTTTTGGGTATATACCTAGGAGTGGAATTGTTGGGTCCTATGGTCGCTATTAGTTAGATTTACTTGATGGCCACAGGTTTTTTTTTTTTTTTTTTTTTATGTTAGTTCAAGCCAGATCCAGAAGTTCAAGCTGGATTCAGAAAAGGACCTGTAACGAGGGATATCATTGCTGATGTCAGATGGATACTGGCTAAAAGCAGAGAATACCAGAAAGATGTTTCCCTGTGTTTTATTGACTATACAAAGGCATTCGACTGTATGGATCATAGCAAATTATGGTAACATTGCAAAGAATGGGAGTTCCCCAACATTTGATTGTGCTCATGAGGAACATGTACATACAGCAAGAGGCAGTTGTTCAAACAGAACAACCGATACTGTGTGGTTAAAATCAAGAAATGTGTGCATCAGGCTTGTATCCTTTCACCATACTTATTCAATCTGTATGCTGAGCAAGTAATTCAAGAAGCTGTACTATATGAAGAACATGGCATCAGGATTGGAGGAAGACTCATTAACAACCTGCGATATGCAGATGACACAGCTTTGCTCGCTGAAAGTGAAGAGGACTTGAAGCACTTACTGATAAAGGTCAAAGACTAAAGTCTTCAGTATGGATTCCACTTCAACATAAAGAAATCAAAAATCCTTACATCTGGACCAATAAGCAACATCATGATAAGCAGAGAAAATATTGAAGTTCTCATGGATCTCATTTAACTTGGATCCACAGTCAACAGCCATGGAGGAGCAGTCAAGAAATCAAATGGTGTATTCCATTGAGCAAATCTACTGCAAAAGACTTCTTTAAAGTGTTAAAAAGCGAAGATGTTTCTGTGAGGACTAAGGTGCGCCTAACCCCAGCCATGGTATTTTCAATTGCCTAATATTTGTGTGAAGGCTCGTCAATGAATAAGGACGACCAAAGAAAAATTGACGCCTTTGAATTATGGTGTTGATGAATAATATTGAATATACCATGGACTGCCAGAAGAACAAAGACTGAAAGAAGTACGTACAGCTAGATTGCTCCTTGGAAGAGAGCATGGTGTGACTTTTTTCAGTCTTACTTACTTTGGACATGTTCTCAGGAGGGACCACTCCCTGGAGAAGGACATCATGCTTGGTAAAGTAGACAGTCAGCGAAAAAGAGGAAGACCTTCAACAAGATGGATTGACACAGTGGCTGTAATAATGGCCTCAAGCTCAACAATGATTGTGAGGATGGTGCAGGACTGGTTAGTGTTTCATTCTGTTGTACTGAGAGTCACTATGAGTGGGATCCGACTTGACAGCATCCAACAACAGCAATAACAACAACATGGTAGTTCTATTTTTAGCTTTTTTAGGAACTGCCACACTATTTTCCACAATGGCTGTGCCATTTTGTATTCCCACCAGCAATGGATAAGTGCTCCAATTTTCCCACATCCTTGCTAACATTTTTCTTTTCTTTTTAATCTTAGGCATCCTAGTGGGAGTGAATCTTTTCTTATTTCTTAATAGATATTTTTACAGCTATAAATTTCTCTCTAAGCACTGCTTTTACTTCATCCTATAAATTTTGGTATACTATGTTTTTGTTTTCATTCATCTAAAAGTATTTTCTAATTTCCCTTGAGATTTCCTGTTTGATCCATGGATTATTTCAGAGCGTATTGTTTAACTTCCAAAGATTGATGAATTTTCCAAATTTCCTTTTGTTATTGATTTCTAATTGCATTTTATTGTGATTGGAGAACATACTTTGTATTATTTCAATCATTTAAAAATTATTGAGATATTTTATACCTAACATAATCTATCTTGAAAAAAATCTTAAAATCGTGATGTCATCTTGATGGATTGATCCTTTATCATTATATTCTTTGTCTCTAGTAACAATTTTTGTCTTAAAGGCTTTTTTTTTTATATTAATACAGTCACTCCAATACTCTTTTCATTGATATTTTCATGGTATACTTTTTCCATCCTTTTACTTTCAGCCTTTTTGTATCTTTGAATATCTTGAATATCTTTATGTCTCTTATAGACTGCATGTAGTTGTATCACTTTTTTAAAAAAATTTTTTATTGTGCTTTAGGTGAAAGTTGACAGAGCAAATTAGTTTCTCATTAAACAGTTAATATACAAATTGTTTTGTGACACTGGTTGCCAACCCTGTGATGTGTCAACACTCTCCCCTTCTCCACCCAGGTTCCCTGTTTCCATTCGTCCAGTTTTCCTGTCCCTTTCTGCCTTCTCGTCCTTGCTTTTGGGCTAGTGTGCCCATTAGTCATATATATGATTGAACTCTGAAGCATGTTCCTCACATGTTATTGTTGGCCCTATAAAATCAAAAAACCAAACTTAATGCCATCGAGTCAATCCCGACTCATAGTGACCCTATAGCAGTTTGGCTGCTAACCAAAGGTCGGCAGTTCGAATCCACCGGCACTCCTTGGAAATCCTATGGGGCAGTTCTACTCTGTCCTATAGGGTAGCTATGAGTTACTGTGAGTTGGCCCTATAGACATGCCTAATCTTTGGCTGAAGGGTGAACCTCAGGAGTGACTTCTGTACTGAGTTCAAAAGGTGTCCGGGGGCCATACTCTTGGGGTTTCTCCAATATCTGTCAGACCAGCAAGCCTGGCTTTTTTTTTGTTGTTGTTAATTTGAATTTTATTCTACTTTTTTCTCCCGCTCCGTCCAGGAACCTCTATTGTTAGAGCAGTTGGTGGTGGTAACCAGGTACCATCTAGTTCTGGGCTCAGTGTTGTGGGGATTGTGGTAGTTGTGGTCCATTAGTCCTTTGGACCAATCTTTCCCTTCTGTCTTTGGTTTTCTTCACTTTCCTTTGCTCCAGCCAGGATGGGACCAGTAGATATATCTTAGATGGCTGCTTGCAGGATTTTAAGACCCCAGTCGCTACTCACCACAGTCAGATGTAGAACATTTTCTTTATAGACTATGTAATGCCAATTAAGCTAGACGTCCCACGAGACCATGGTACCCAGCCCTCAGCCCAGTAGCTCAGTCCCTTGGGGCATTTGGATGTGTCTGTGAAGTTTCCATTACTTTGCCCTGGTCAAGTTGTGCTGACTTTCCCAGTATTGTGTACTATCTTACCCTTCACAACAGTCGTCACTTATCTACTATCTAGTTAGTGTTTTTCCCTTCCTATCCCTCCCCTCCCTTGTAACCATCAAAAATTGTTTCTTTATGTGTGGAAACATTTTCATATATTTTTATAATAGTGCTCTCACACAATATTTGTCCTTTTGTGACAGATTTATTTCACTCAACATAGTGCCCTCCAGATTCATCCATGTTGTGAGATGTTTTGCACTTTCATCATTATTCTTTATCGTTGTGTAGTATTCCACTGTTGTATGTACCATAATTTGTTTATCCATTCATCTGTTGATGGACACTTCAGTTGTTTCCATCTTTTTGTAATTGTGAATAATGCTGCAGTGAACATGGGTTTGCATATGTCTATCCGTATGATGGCTCTTATTTCTCTAGGATATATTCCTAGGAGTGGGATTGTTGGATCTTATGGTATTTCTATTTCTAGCTTTTTAAGGAAGTGCTGTATTGTTTTCCAAAATGGTTGTACCATTTTGCATTCCTGCCAGCAGTACATAAGAGTTCCAGTCTCTCCGCAACCTGGGCAACATTTGTTATTTTCTGTTTTTTTTTGATTCGTGCCAGTAATGTCGGGGTAAGATGGTATCTCAATGTAGTTTTGATTTGCATTTTTCTAATAGCTAGTAATTGCGAGCATTTCTTCACGTGTCTGTTAGCTGCCTGAATATCTTCTTTGGTGGTGTCTGTTCACATCCTTTGCCCATTTTTTAAATTGGATTATTTGTCTTTTTACTGTAGAGATGTTGGATTTTCCTATAGATTTTAGAGATTAGATCTTTGTCAGATATGTCATAGCCAAAATTTTTTTCCCAGTCTGTGGGTTCTCTTTTGACTCTTTTAGAAAAATCTTTTGATGAGCATAAGTGTTTAATTTTTAGAAGATCCCATTTATCTAGCTTATCTTCTGTTGTTTGTGTATTGTTAATTACAATTTGTATCCTCATTATGCCATATATTTGGGCCCCTAGTGTTGACTGTATTTTTTCTTCCATGATCTTTATAGTTTTTGGTTTTATATTTAGGTCTTTGATCCATCTTGAATTAGTTTTTGTGTATGGTGTGAGGTATGGATCCTGTTTCTTTTTTTCTACAGATGGACATACAGTTTTGCCAGCACCATTTGTTAAGAAGACTGTCTTTTCAGCATTTAATGGACTTTGGGCCTTTGTCAAAGATCAAGTGATCATAGGTAGATGGATTTACATCTGGGTTCTTGATTCTGTTCTGTTGATCAGTATGTCTATCATTGTACCAGTATCAGGCTGTTTTGACTACTGTAGCTGTATAGTAGGTTCTGAGGTCAGGTAGTGTGAGGCCTGCCACTTTCTTCTTTAATAATGCTTTGCTTATCTGGGGCCTCTTTCCTTTCCATTTAAAGTTAATGATTAGTTTTTCACTCATTAAAAAAATGCTGTTGGTATTTGGATTGGGATTGCATTGTATTTGTAGATTGCTTTGAGTAGAATTGACATTTTCAAAATGTTGAGTCTACTGTCCGTGAGCATGGTATGTTTTTCCATTTATATAGGTCTCTTTTGGTTTGTTGCAGTAGTGTTTAGTAGTTTTCTTTGTATAGGTCTTTTACATTCCTGGTTAGATTTATTCTTAAGTATTTTTTTTTTTTTTAGGGACTATTATAAATGGTGTTGCTTTCCTGATTTCCTTTTCGTAGTTCTCTTTTTTGGTGTATAGGAAACCAAATGATTTTTGTATGGCTATCTTGTATCCTGCAACTCTGACAAATCTTTCTCTTAGTGCCAGTAGTTTTCTTGTGGAGTCTTTAGAGTTCTCTATGTATAGGATCATAGCATCCACGAATAGGGATAGTTTTACCAATTCCTTACCAATTTGGATGCACTTTATGTCTTTTTCTTGCCTTATTGGTCTAGCTAGGACTTTCAACACAGTGTTGAATAGGAGTGGTGATAAAGGACATCCCTGTCTTGTTCCCTATTTTAGGGGTCATGTTTTCAGTCTCTCTCCATTGAGAATGTTGTTGGCTGTTAGTTTTGTATAAAAATCAGAAAACCAAACTAGATGCTGTCGAGTCGATTCCTACTCATAACAACCCTACAGGACAGAGTTGAACTGCCCCACAAGGTTTCCAAGGAGCTGCTGGTGGATTCGAACTGCCAAATTTTGGTTAGCAGCCGAGCTCTTCACCACTGTGCCACCGAGGCCCCATGGTTTTAGATGCCCTTTATTATGTTGAGGAATTTCCCTGTATTCCTATCTTTTTGAGAATTTTATCAGGAATGGGTTTTTGACTTTATTGAATGCCTTTTCTACATCAATTGAGATGATCATGTGATTCTTAATTTTTGTTTTATTTATGTGGTGAATTACTTTGATTGATTTTCTAATGTTGAACCATCCTTGTATACTTCATAAGAATCCCACTTGGTCATGGTGTATGATTTTTTTTAATATGGTACTGAATTCTATTGGCTAGAATTTTGTTGAGGATTTTTGCATCTATACTCCTGAGAGATACAGGTCTGTAATTTTTTTTGTGTGTATGTGTCTTTGCCTGGCTTTGGTATCAGGGTTGTGCTGGCCTCAAAGAATGAATTTGGAAGTATCTCTTTCTTTTCTATGTTCTGAAATAGTTTCAGTAGTACTGGTGTGAGCTCTTCTCTGAATGTTTTGTAGAATTCTCCAGTGAAACCATCTGGGCCAGGACTTTTTTTTGTTGAGAATTAAAAAAAAAAAAATTATCTTTCCAGTCTCTTCTCTTGTTATGGGTCTGTTCAGATTTTTTACCTCTGTTTATGTTAGTTTAGGTAGGTACTGTGTCCATTTAGGTAGGAAATTTGTTCATTTCCTCTAGGTTTTCAAATTTGTTGGAGTACAGTTTTTCATAGTACTCTGTTATGATCCTTTTTATTTGATTTCAATCTGTTGTAATTTCCCCCATTTCATTTCTTATTTAGTTATTTGCTTCCTCTCCTTTTTTTTTCTTTTGTCAGTTTCAGCAGTGGTTTGTTGACTTTAATAATCCTTTCAAAGAACCAACTTTCCATTTTGTTGATTATTTCTGTTGTTTTTCTATTCTCTGTTTCATTTATTTCTGCTCTGATCTTTATTATTTTGTTTCTTGTAGTGGTTGTGGGCTTCTTTTGCTGTTCTCTTTGTATTTGTTTGATTTGTAGGGCTACCGTTTTGATTTTGTCTCTTTCTTCTTCTTTGATGTGTGTGCCTCTGAGCAGTAGCTTTTCTGTGCCCCAAAGATTTGATATGATGTATTTTCATTCTCATTTGATTCTAGAAATTTTTTTTATTCTTCTTTGATTTCTTCTATTATCCAGTGGTCTTTAAGCAAGCTGTTATTCAGTTTCCATTTTATTTTTTTCCTTGCTCTTCCTGGTATTCATTTCTGCTGTTATTGCATTGTGATTGGAGAAGATGCTTTGTATTATCTGAATGTTTTGGATTTTGTTGAGGGTTGCTTTGTGGCTTAAAATGTGGTCCATTCTTGAGGATGTTACATTTGTGTTGGAAAAGAATGTATACTCTGCTGCTGTTGGGTGGAGTGTTCTCTATATGTCTATGAGGTCAAGATGGTTGATCATGGCCTTTAGATCGTCTGTGTCTTTGCTGAATTTCTTTCTAGATGTTCTGTCCTTTACGAAGAGTGGTGTGTTGAAGTCTCCTACTATTATTGTGGAACTGTCAATTTCTCTTTTTAGTGCTGTTAGAGTTTGTTTTATGTATTTTGGAGCCCTATCCTTGAATGCATAGATATTTATTATGGTTATGTCATCATGGTGGATTGCCCCTTTAATCATTATATAATGTCCTTCTTTGTCTTTTATGGTGGATTTTGCCTTAAAGTCTATTTTATCGGAGATTAGTATTTCCATTCCTGCTCTTGTTTGATTGCTGTTTGCTTGATATCTTTTTTTTCATCCTTTGATTTTTAATAAATTTGTATCTTTGTGTCTAAGGTGTGTCTCTTGTAGACAGCATGTTGACGGATTCTTTTTTATCCATTCTGTCACTCTCTGTCTTTTTACAGGTGCATTTAAGTCATTTACATTCAAAGTGCTTATTGATAGGTGTGAGTTTATTGCTGTCACTTTGTAGTGCTTTTTTTGTGTGGAGCTGATGTTTTCTTTGCTCCTTTTACTCCCTTTGCCAAGTTTCTTTTGTTTGTGAAATTTCTTTTTGTTCTTGTAGATTTTGTGTTTACTGAGATTTTATGTTTTCTTCTTTATTTTGATGAGTAGCTTTGTTAACTTTCTTTGTGATCACCTTGAAATTTACCCTTATCTTCCTAAATTTAAACCAGTCTTTTATTACTTGATATCATCTTGACTTTGTCTCGATTCGAAAGCTCTATACCTACACCATGTATTCCCCCTTTTGTTGTTGTGATGTTGTTGTCATTAGTGATTGATGTCTCTAGTTCCATGTTTTGAATTTTTTAATTTTGTTTTATGCTTGAGAGTTCATTACCTAGGTTGGTATTTGGCTGATACTGACCTGTGTCCTAGATTCATGTTGTTGTCTGATGCTATTCGTTTTCTAATGGAAAGCGTTCTTTAAATAATTCTTGTCAGTTTGATTTGGTGTTTACAAATTCTCTTAATTTCTGTTTATCTGGAAATGCCCTTATTTCACCATCGTATTTGAGAGAGAGAGTTTTGCAGGTTATATTATTCTTGGCTGACAATTTTCTTCTTTCAAGGTTATATATATATCATCCCATTTCTTTCTTGCCTGTATGGTTTCTGCCCAGTAATCAGAGTTTAGTCTTATTGTTTCCTCTTTGTATGTGACTATTTTTTTCTCGAGCTGCTCTTAGGATTCTTTCTTTGTCTTTGGTTTTGGTGAGTTGATTATGATATATGTTAGTGACTTTCTTTTGGGGTCTATCCTATATGGGGTTCATTGAACTTCTTGGATGGTTAGCATTTATCTTTCATGATATAAGGGAAGTTTTCTGTCAGCAAATCTTCAATGATTTTCTGTATTTTCCATTTTCTTCTTCTGTTCTGGAAATCAGATTACGTGCAAGTTTTTGCTCTTGGCTCTATCCCACATATTTCTTAGGTTTTCTTCTCTGATTTTTCCTCAAAGAAAGTGGCATCAATGGATTTGTCTCCAACATCATTGATTCTGTTTCAAATTTGCTCCTAAAACCTTCTATTGCTTTGTCCATTTCTGAAATTTTGTTTTTTATCATTTGGATTTCTAATTTTTTAAAATGATTTCTAATTGTTTATTTATTTTGACATTTTGTCCTCGTATTATTTTTCTGAATTCTTCTATTGCTTTTTCTGTGCTTTCTTTGATTTTGGCTGTTTTGGTTGGTTTTGTCTGTTTTCCATGATTTTGTCTGCATTTTCCTTGATCTCTTTCCTAATCTCTTGGACAGCCCAGAATGTTAGGCTTTTGAATTTCCTATCAGGTCGTTCCAGTGCCTTTTCTTCTACTGGAAGGTCAACTGGTGCTTGATTCTGGTAACTTACTGAAACCAGCTTGTCCTGTTTATTTTAAATATGTTTTGATATTGTCTGCTGTCTCTGAGACATTCAGGTATTATTTTCTTTACTGATTGATTGTAGATTTGTTTGTTTCATTCTTTTTTTTTTTAGTTTGGTTATGTCTGGGTAGGTGGGCTGGGCTTGCTTTGTTGTCTGCTCTTCTTTGGGAACAATAGTTTTCACCATCTTTTTCTGGTGTGCAGAGCTAGTTGCTCAGCTGTGGTGCAGCAGGGAAGGGTGCAGGTGGGTTGTTTGTCTGTAGCATGAATGGGTCTAGGGGCTGTAGCAGGGCCATAGTGGTCAGTGGGTGTGGGTCCTGGTCCAGTAGGGAGTGGCCTGAGGTCCAGGCCTTGTCCCCTTGGGGCCGTGGTGCTTGGTGGGGGAGGGTCATGAGCTGGTGGAGAGTGGCCTGGGGTCTGGGCCAGGTTTCCTCAGTGCCATGGTGGACATGGTGGTCCCAAGCTGGTGGGTAGCTGGTCTGGGGTCCAGACCGTCTCCCCTTAGGGATTTGGCAGGTGGCAGGAGGGGTCCAGAGCCAGCAGGGAAGGGCCTGGGGTCCAGGCTGGTACCCCTTGGGGCTGTGGCCAGTGGGGTGGAGGAGAGAGGTGGGATGAGGGGCACAGGAAGGGGCAGAAGGGGCTAGATGGTGGATGGCAATAGTGTGGGTTGGTACTGTGGTTCCCAGCAGTTGAGGTTGCTGGGATGGGGGTGATTATAAACACTGTTCACCAGAGGAGTGAGGGTTGTAGAAGTGTACTCCTGTAGTTGTTGGGTAAGAGAGTCTGGGCTCTTCCTTAAGTTGCAGCCAGCAAACGTGGTCTTACTTAGCCCTGGGTGCATCTGCACTGTACCTCTATCTCCTACTGGGAATTCCGTGGAGGTGACTTTCTGCCGTGGGGTTGTTGGTTTTATTCCAAGTTGGTCATACTGAGTCATGCCATTTGGCCTGGACTTCACTCTGTATCTCTATTCCTTTCCTGTTTTCTATCACTTTCTTCTCCTCATTGACTTCTGATATAATACTTTGTCCCTTCATTTAAGGTTCAGGGTTCCAGGACTGATGCCTGTATCTGTTTTACTTGTTCATTTGTGTCTTTGTTGTAGTGGGATAGCTTAGTGCTTCTGGATAGTCCACCATCTTCTTGTTTTTAAGTTCATTCTGCAAACCTCTGGCTTTTAACTGGAGTTTAAATTTAATGTAATTATTTACATATAATACAATTATTGATAAGGTAAGATTTGTATCTTCCATCCTGGTATTTGTTTTTAATATGTTCTATGGCTCTTTGCCCCTTTATTTTTCTATGACTGTCTTTTTTTAAAAAGTTATTTTCTACTGTAAAATTTAAAATTCATTTTTTGGTTTATTTTATTCTAATTTTTTAAGTGTTTTGTCATTCTCTAGGAATTGCAATTGCTTCTATACTACTACTATTTTACCGTTTCTATTATATACTATATATTACTATATCTACTGTAAAGTACATTTGTAACAATCTACTTCAGATTATTATCAACCTAATTTCAATGGTGTTGAAAAATGTTACTTCTATATATCTCTGTTCCTTTGTGCTGTTATTGTAATACAGATTACATACTTATATATCATAACATTGATTTATATTGCTTTATGCAGATTTCTTTTAAAACAAGAGGAAAAAGATGCCAATATGGCACCTAGACAGACACATCATGCCATTCCTCTGTAGCAAAGACCTGAAAAAACTAAGTAAAACAGATGCAAACATCAATCCTCTAAGCTTAAGCTTCAAATGATGGGATAAAGAGCTAGCTCAAACACCAAATAGAAGATGAAACTGAAGGAAAACAGGGAACAAAGAGAGATATGGAGTGAAGGTCCTCTGGCAACTAACACAGCACAACGTTGCTATCTTGGAGCACAGCCAGCAACGACCCCAGACAGGGAGTACAGGAAGGCAAGTTTATGGAGTTCCCGACAGGAGACAGAACACCCAGTAGCCAGAGAAACACCACCCCTTACCCTTCTGTCCCATATGCTAACTCTGCCCCTTCCTGCCTGGCCACATTGCGCTGCCTTGGCTAGAGAGCCACAGGACTGCTGCCATTCTGGGTCCACCCTGCCCCCACCCACCAGCCTCCACCACCCTGCTATTTATTATTTTTCTTTTTCTTTTTTTCTACCTCCCACCTAGCTCTATATCCACCTGCCCCGCTTCCTGCCAGCCACCATGTCTACCCTGCCTCCTCACCAGCTACCTTTTTCTCTCTCTCTTTTTTTCTTTCTCCCCTCCACTGAGCCCTGTAAGCCACCCCCCTTCCTGCTAGCCCTCGCTGTTCCGCCGTGGCTAGAGTGTACCTGGCACTCAGGCCCACAGCCACACCAGACCCACACTGTACCACCCCTCCTGCCACTTGGCCAGCTGCTGAGTGGTGGAACATGAGCCTATACCCTTCTGCATCCAACATCCCGCCTATTTGGTGAGGGACTGTGAATGTTCCCACACCACTGCACCAACATCAGGGGGCAGACGGTGCCCAACAAATCTGCCATCAGCCACCTCACTAAACCAGTATACAGCAAGGTGGGTTTTACCTCACTGCTTCTGTCCTGCCCACCTGGGCAAGGTGGTGAGAGCTATCGTGTCCACAGACAAGCAAGGAGCAAAGCACGACTGGTCCACCTGCCCTGACATATCAAAACAAAACAAAGAAGTAGGATGAAAAAAATGAACATACAATCAATAAATAAAGAAAATAATGCTTTAATGTTTCAGAGATAGCAGAGAATATCAAAACATATAAAAAAGCAGGACAAGAGGGCTCCAGCAAGTGACAAAAATAAAGAATCAGATGACCTTCCAGTAGAAGAAAAGGCAGTGTAACTACCTGATATGGAATTCAAAAGACTAATATTTAGGCTCTCCAAGAGATTAGGAAAAAGATCAAGGGAAACACAGACAAAACCAAGGAAAAAATAGGCAAAATCATGGAAAACAGACAAAACCAATGAAAACATAGCCAAAATCGAGGAAGATACAGACAAAGCAATAGAAGAATTCAGGAAAATAATAAAATAACAAAATGTCAAAATAAATAAACAATTAGAAGTCATACAAAAACAGCAATTAGAAATCCAAAAGATAAATAACAGATTTCAGAAATAGACAACTCAAAAGAAGGTTTTAGGGGCAAATTTGAAACAATAAAAGACAGAATCAGAGAGATTGAAGACAAATCCATGGACACCACTTTGTTTGAGGAAAAATCAGAGAAAACAATGAAGAAAAATGAAAAAAACCTAAGAAATATGTGGGACACAATCAAGAGCAAAAATTTGCATGTGATCAGAGTTCCAGAACCGAGGGAGAAAATGAAAACACAGAAAAGATTGTTGAAGATTTTCTGGCAGAGAACTTCTCAAATATCATGAAAGACAGAAAGATGACTATCCAAGATGCTCAACAAACTCCATATAGGATAAACCCCAAAAGAAAGTCACCAACACAAATCATAATCACACTTGCCACAACCAAAGAAAAAGAAAGAATCCTTAGAGCAGCTCAAGAAAAATGAAAAATCACTTACAAAGGGGAAACAGTAAGACTAAACTCTGATTACTTGGAAGAAATTATGCAGACAAGAAGGCAATGGATGACATGGATAAAACCTTAAAAGAAAAAACTGCCAACCAAAAAGAATATATCCTGCAAAACTCTCTCTCAAACATGATGGTGAAATAAGTACATTTCCTGATAAACAGAAATTAAGGGAATATGTAAAAACCAAACCAAACTTACAAGAAATATTAAAGGGAGTCCTTCAGTTGGAAAACCAACATCAGACAACGACTGGAGTGTAGGACACAGGACAGCATCAGTCAGATATCAACATAGATAAAGAACTCTCAATAATAAAATGACGTTAAAAGACTTAAAACAGGGAAACAGAGACTTCAATCTGTAAAGGATGACAAAGTCACAACAATAAAAGGGGGAATACACAGTGTAGGTATAGAACTTTCAAATGGAGAGGAAGTCAAGGCGATATCAAGTAATAAAAGATTGGTTCAAATTTAGGAAGATAAGGGTACATTTCAAGGTGACCAGAAAGAAAGTTAACAAACCTACTCATCAAAATAAAGAGAAAAACATAAAATCTCAGTAAACACAAAATATATGATAGTGAAAGAAAAGAAAATCCACAGACAAAAGGAATTCCACACAGGAGAGTAAGAGGAACAAAGAAAACATCAGCACTACAAAAAAGCACAACAATATGATAGCAATAAATTCATACTTATCAATAATCACATTGAATGTAAATGGCTTAAATGCACCTGTAAAGAGATAGAGAGTAACAGAGGGGATAAAAAAGCACAGCCCATCAATATGCTGTCTACAAAAGACATGCCTTAGACACAAAGACATAAATATATTAAAAAGCAAAGGATGAAAAAAACATATCAAGCAAACAGCAACCACAAAACAGCAGGAATGGAAATACTAATCTCAGATAGAATAGACTTTAAAGCAAAATCCACCATAAAAGACAAAGAAGGACATTATATATAATGATTAAAGGAACAATTCACCATGATGACATAACCATAATAAATATCTACGCACTCCATGATAGGGCTCCAAAATACATAAAACAAACTCTAACACCACTGAAAAGAGAAATTGAGAATTCCACAATAATCTTGTAGGAGACTTTGACACACCACTCAGTAAAGGACAGAACATCTATAAAGAAACTAAACAAAGATGCAGAAGATCTAGAGGCCCAAATCTATGAACTTGACCTCACAGACATATATAGAACACTCCACCAACAGGAGCAAAGTATACATTCTTTTCCAATTTACATGGAACATTCTCCAGAATAGACCATACATTTTAGGCCACAATGCAACACTCAATAAAATCAAAACACTGAAATAATACAAAGAATTCTCTCTGATCACAATGCTATAAAAGTAGAAAACAACAACATGAAGACCAAGGAAAAAAATAAAATACATGGAAACTGAATAATAGCTTGCTTAAAAAACACAGGTTAATAGAATAAATCGAAGATGAAATAAAGAAATTTTTAGAATCAAATGAGAATGAAATCACATCATACCATAACTTTTGGGACACAGCAAAGGCAGTGCTCAGAGGTCAATTTACAGCAATATGTGCATACATCAAAAAAGAAGAATGGACCAAAATCAAAATGTTAGCCCAACAACTTGAATGAATAGAAAGAGAACAGCAAAAGAAGCGCGTAGGTACTAGAAGAAAAGAAATAATAAAAATTAAAGCAGAAATAAATGAAATAGAGAAAAAAAATGGAAAGAATCAATAAGACCAAAAGTTGGTTCTTTGAAAAGATCCACAAAATCAACAAACCATTGGCCAAACTGACAAAAGAAAAACAGGAGAGGAAGCAAATAACCCAAATAAGAAACGAGATGGGCGACATTACAACAGACTCAACTGAAATAAAAAAAGCATCATAAGAGAATGCTATGAAAATTGTACTCCAAAAAATGTGAGAACCTAGAGGAAATGGACAAATTTCTAGAAACACACTACCTACCTAAACTAACAATAGCTCAGACACACTACCTACCTAAACTAAGAATAGCTGAGACAGAAAATCTAAACAGACAACAAATGAGATTGGAAAAGTAATAAAAAAAGCTCCCAACAACAACAAAAAAGCCCTGGCCCAGACGGCTTCACTGGATAATTCTACAAAACATTCAGAGAAGAGCTTACACCAGTACTCCTCAAACTACTTCAGAGAGTAGAAAAAGAAGGAATACTCCTGAATTCATTCTATGAAGCCAGCGTAACCCTAATATCAAAGCCAGGCAAAGACACTACAAAAAAAGAAAATTACAGACAAATATCTCTCATGAATATAGATGCAAAAATTTTCAATAAAATTCTAGCCAATAGAATTTTGCATCAAGTAAAAAAAAAATAACACACCACAACAAAGTGGGATTCCCACCAGGTATGCAAGGATGGTTGAACATTAGAAAATCAACCAACATAATCCACTACATAAATAGAACAAAAGAAAGAACCACACGATCATCTCAATCGATGCAGAAAAAGCATTTGATAAAGTCCAACATCCATTCCTGATAAAAGTTCTCAATAAAATGGGAATAGAAGGGAAATTCCTAGACATAATGAAGAGCACCTATACAAAATCAACAGCTAACCTCATTTCCAATGGTGAGGGGCTGAAAGCATTCCTCCTGAGAATGGGAAAAAGACAAGGATGCCTTTTATCACCACTCCTATTTAACATTGTGCTGGAAGTCCTAGCTAGAGCAATAAGGTAAGAAAAAGAAATAAAGTTCACCCAAATTGGAAAGGAAGTAGTAATAATATCCCTATTCACAGATGATATGAGCCTATACATAGAGAACCCCAAATATTCCATAAGGAAACTACTGAAACTAATAGAAAGATTCAATAGAGTAGCAAGATACAAGATCAACATACAAGAGTCAGTTTCATTCTTATACACCAACAAAGAGAATTTCAAAAAGGAAATCAGGAGAGCAATACCATTTATGACTGCCCGTAAAGAGATAAAATACTTAGGAATAAATCTAACCAGAAATGTAAAAGACCTATATGAAGAAAACTGCAAAATACTACTGCAACAAACCAAAAGAGACCTACAAAAATGGAAAAACACTGTCCTTATGAATAGGAAGACTCAACATTGTGAAAATATCAATTCTACCCAAAGAGATCTACAGATATAATGCAATCCTGATCCAAATACAAACAGAATTCTTTAATGAGATGGAAAAACTAATCATTAACTTTATATGGAAAGGAAAGAGGCCCTGGATAAGTGAAGCATTATTGAAGAAAAAGAGAAAAGCCTTACACTACCTGATATCAGAACTATACAGCCATGGTAGTCAAAACAGCCCAATACCGGTACAACGACAGACATGTAGACCAATGGAACAGAAATGACATCCCAGACTTAAACGCATCCACCTATGGTCAGTTTATTTTTGACAAAGTCCCAAGGTCCATCAAGTGGGAGGAAACAGTATTTTTAACAAATGGTGCTGGATGTCCCTCTGTAAAAAAAGGAAACAGGACCCATACCTCACACCATACATAAAAAGTAACTCAAAATGAATCAAAGACCTAAATGGAAAATCTAAAATGTTAAAGATCATGGAAGAAAAAATATGACAATGCTTTTTGTTGTTTTGTTGTGTGCAGTCGAGTCTACTCCGACTCATAGAGACCCTATAGGATGGAGTAGAGCTGCCCCAGAGGGTTTTCAAACAGCTGACCATTTGGTTAGCAGCCTAAGCTCTTAACCACTTCGCCACCAGGGCTCCATGACAATACTAGGGGCCAGGATACATGGCATAAATAAAATACAAACCATAACTCACAATGCACAAACAACCAGAAGATAAACTAGATAACTTGGAGCTCCTAAAAACTAAATACTTATGCTCATCAAATGACTTCTTCAAAAGGGTAAAGGAGACCCTACAGACTGGGAAAAAATTTTTGGCTTCGACATATCTGGCAAGGGTCTAATCTCTAAAATCTACAGAATATTCAACACCTCAATAACAAAAAGACAAATAATCCAATTAAAAAATTGGCAAAGGGTCTGAACAGACACTTCTCCAAAGAAGACATTCAGGCAGCTAACAGATACATGAGGAAGTGCTCACGATCACTAGCCATTAGACAAATGCAAATCAAAACTACAATAAGATGTCATCTCACCCTGACATTACTGGCATGAATCAAATTACCAGAAAATAACAAATGCTGGAGAGGTTGCAGTGGAGATTGGAACTCTTATGCGCTGCTGGTGGGACTGTAAAATGGTACAACCACTATGAAAACAATATGATGCCTCCTTAAAAAGCTAGAAATGGAAATACCATAAGATCCAGCAACCCCACTCCTAGGAACATATCCTAGAGAAATAAGAGCTGTCACATGGATAGACATATGTACATTCATGTTCACTGTAGCATTATTCACAATAGCAAAAAGATGGAAACAGCCTAAGTGCCCATCAACAGATGAGTGGATAAACAAATTATGGTACATACACCCAATGGAATACTATGCAATGATAAAGAACAATGATGAATCCAAGAAACATCTCACAACATGGATGAATCTGGAGGGCGTTATGCTGAATGAAATGTCAATCACAAAAGGATAAATATTGTATGAGACTACTATTATGAAAACCCAAATAAAGGTTTACACACAGAAAAAAACAATTTTTGATGGTTATGAGGTAGGGGAGGGGTGAGAAGGGGAAATTACTAAGTATATAGCTGACAAGTGTTACCTTTGGTGCAGGGAAAGCAACACACAATATAGGGGAAATCAGCACAACTTGACCAAGGCAGTCATAAAAGCTTGCTAGACACATTCACACACCTTGGTAGACCAAGTTCCTGGGGCTGAGGGCTGAGGACCTTGGTCTTGGAGGACATCTAGGTCAATTGGCATCACTTAGTTCATAAAGTAAATGTTCTACATCTAACTTTGGTGAGTAGAGCCTAGGGCCTTAAAAGCTTGTGATAGCCATTTAAAATACATCTATTGGTCCTATCAGGTTTGGAGCAAAGGAGAATGAAGAAACCAAAGACACAAGGAAAGTATTAGTCCAAAGGACTAATGGACCAGATGAATCACAGCCACCACCAGCTTGAGCCCAAAAGAACTAGATGGTGCCTGGCTACCACCACTGACCACTCTGACAGGGATCGCAACCAAAAGTCCAGGACAGCATGGGAGAAAAATGCAGAACAAAATTCAAATTCACAAAAACAGACCAGACTTACTGGTCTGACAGAGACTAGAAGAACCCTTGAGATTATGGCCTCTGGACACCCTGCTAACTCAGAACTGAAGCCACTTCTGGAAGTCCACCTTTCAGGCAAAGATTAGACAGACCTATGAAATAAACAGTAACACATATGAGGAACATGCTTCCTAGTTCAATCAAGCATATGAAATCAAATGGGCAACACCTCCCCAAAAGCAGACAAGAAGGCAAGAAGGGACAGGAAAACTGGACAATTGGACTTGGAGAACCTGGTATGGAAAGGGAAAGGGGGAGAGTGCTGACACATTGTGGGGATTGCAACCAATGTCACAAAACAACTTGTGTATACATTTTTTGTGTATGTATAAATTTTTGAATGAGAAACTAATTTGCACCATAAACTGTCACCTAAAACACAATAAAATTTTTTAAAAAGGAGGAAATAGAGTTACAAATAAAATGTATGTATTCAAACTATATTTTGTACTTTCTTATATAACTACCTGTACCTGCTTTTTATTTCTTCATGTGGATTAGAGTTACTGTCTAGTGTTCTTTCATTTCAGCCTGAAGGACTTCATTTTATATTTCTTATAGGGCAGATCCGCTAGCAACGAAATCTGTTTTTGTATATAAAGGAGTGTTTTAATTTCCCCTTCATTCATTTAAAAAATTTAAATCTATTTTTAGAACATTGTTAGATCTGCAGAAAGATTGTAACAATAGTACAAATAGTTCCCATAACCCCTCCACAGTTTCCCCTTTTATTACTATTTTACATTATGGTGGTGTATTTGTTTCAGTTGTGAATGAATATGATATGTTTTTATTAACTTAAGTCCATAACTTATTCATATTTCCTTAGTTTTTACTTTATGTTATTTTATGTTCCAGGATCCCATTTAAGAAACCATAGCACATTTAATCATCATGTCTCCTTAGACTGCTCTTGGCTATGATAATTTCTTAGACTTCGCTTGTTTTTATGACCTTGACAGTTTTAAGCAGTGCTGGGCAGGTGTTTTGTAGTGCATCCCTCCCTCTATTGGGATTTGTCTTATGATTTTCTCATGATTGTACTGAGGTTATAGGTTTTAGGGAGGAAAATCGTAGAGGTTAAGTGCCATTTTTATCACATCAAATCAAGGATACATATTATCACCATGACTTGTCATTGTTGATGTTGTCCTTGATCACCTCAATGAGGTAACCTTTGTCAGGTTCTATACTCTCAAATTCCTCTTTCTCCCGCTTTCCACACTGTACTCTTTGGTAGGAAGTCACTATGCACAGCCCAGACTTCAGGAGCAGGGAGTTATGCTCCACCTCCTTGAGGGTGGAGTATCTATATAAATTATTTGGGAGTCTTCTGCTGGGAGATCTGTCTCTTCTCTCATTTATCTATTCTCCGCAAGAGCATGGTAGCATTGCTTGCATTCCTAGCTTCCGCTGTGAGTGTACTCTTACTTCTCCTCCCAACTTAAATTGCACTTTTCCTGTCCCTTTAGAGATAACAGAGTAACCGTAGTAAAATGATTGTAAACATATGGTCTGTGTTAATGTGATCATTTGCCTCCTCATGGATTTAGTATGACCATTAATGTCTAACTGCCTAATTTCCCAATAACCGCTGAAAAACTAGAGCTGCATCATTGCCACCCTAGTGCTCACCATAATAATTTTGTCATTTCTAAAAGCATTTAATCTTTGTAAAATGATGCAAATCATTTGTCTTTTGTATTACTTTGACTTTTGGCCTGCATCAATATATCTGTGAATTATGTTTCTGTATAAAATAAAGATCTTACTGTTAACAGTCTTTTATGTAAAAGATTAGTTTTTCATGTTTTTTTCCCTTTATGAGATTAATGTTTATTTGCTCTGGTATATAACTTCAAACTTTGATATTCTATACCCTTGTACAAGGAATAATTCCTCTATTAAAATAGCAAATTACTCTTAGATGTTAGGGGCAGTATATATTTTATATTTGTTGTTAGGTGCTGTCGAGTTGGTTCTGACTCATATCGACCCTATGTACGACAAAATGAAATGCTGCCCAGTCCTGTGCCATCCTCAGAATCATTGCTGTGTTTGAGCCTGTTGTTGTAGCCACTGTGTCAATCCATCTCATGGAAGGTCTTCCTCTTTTTCACTAACCCTCTATTTTACCAAGCATGATATTCTCCTCCAGGGCCTGGTCCCTCCTGATAACCTGTCCAAAGTACGTGAGATAAAATCTTGCCATCCTCACTTCTAAGGAGCGTTTTGGCTGTACTTCTTCCGAGATAGATTTGTTTGTTTTTCTGGCAGTCTATGGTATATTCAGTATTCTTCACCAACACCATAATTTAAAGGCATTAGTTCTTATTCAATCTTTCTTACTCATTGTCCAGCTTTCGTATCCATACGAGACGATTGAAATTGCCATGGCTTGGGTCAGGTGTACCTTAGTCCTCAAAGTGACATCTTTGCTTTTTAACACTTTAAAGAGGACTTTTGCTGCAGACTTGCCTTTAATCGTTTGATTTCTTTCTTTTTTTTTAAAATTTTATTTATTGTACTTTAGGTGAAGGTTTACAGAACAAACAGTTTCTCATTAAACAGTCAGTACATATACTGTTTTATGACATTGGTTAACAACCCCACGACATGTCAACACTCTCCCTTTTTGACCCTGGAGGACCTTTCTTTTTTTTTTTTTTTCTTTTGGTGAAAATATACATAGCCAAAGATACACCATTTCAAAAATTTCTACATGTACAATTCAGTGACATTGATTACGTCCTTCAAGTTGTGCTGCTATTCTCACTTTAGATGAAGGATTACAGAACAAAATAGTTTCTCATTAAACAGTTAGTACCCATACTGTCTTATGACAATGGTTAACAACCCCACGACATATCAACACTGTCCTTACTCAACCTTGGGTTCCCTATTACTAGCTTTCCTGTCCCCTTCTGCCTTCTAGTCCTTGTCCCTGGACTGCTGTGCCTCATTAGTCCTGGCTGAACAGGGAACCTCGGGAGTGACTTCACCACTGAGATAAAAGAGTGTCTGAAGGCCATACTCTCGGGGTTTCTCCAGTCTCTATCAGGCCAGTAAATCTGGTCTTTTGTGTGTGTGTTAGAATTTTGTTCTACAACCTTCTCCAGCTCTGTCCAGAACCCTCTGTTGTGATCCTGGTCAGAGGAGTCAGTGGCGGTAGCCAGGCACCATCTAGCTGTACTGGACTCAGTCTGGTGGAGGCCTTGGTAGCTGTGGTCCATTAGTCCTTTGGACTAATCTTTTCCTTGTATCCTATTCTCTTCATTCTCCCTTGCTCCAAAAAGGGTGAGACCAGTGGAGTATCTTAGATGGCCACTCACAGGCTTTTAAGACCCCAGATGCTACTCACCAAGGTAGAATGTAGAACACTGTCTTTATAAACTGTGTTATGCCAATTGAGCTAGATGTTCCCCAAGACCATGGTCCCCACAGCCCTCCACCCAGCAATTCAGTGCCTCAGGGAGTTTGAATGTGTCTATGGAGCTTCTATGACCTTTCCTTGTACAAGCTGTGATGGCATACCCAGTATTGCGTACTGTCTTACCCTTCACCAAAGCTACCACTTATCTATTATTACTTGGTATCGCCTTGCCTTCCTCTCCATTAGAAGGTTCTATACCTACACTGTTTATTCCCTCTTTTATTGTTCTGATGTTGTTGTCCTTTACAGATTAACTGCTCTGATTCCCTGTTGTATTTCTTTTGGTTTTAGATAATCCTTGAGAGTTCATTTCCTAGATTGGTATTTGGCTGGTATGATCCTGCATCCTAGATTCAGCCTGTGAGCTGATGTTGTTTGTTCTCAGACCGAAGGACTCCCTTTAATAATTCTTGTAAGTGTGGTTTTTACATATTCCCTTAATTTCTGTTTATCTGGGAATGTCCTAATTTCACCATCATATCTGAACAAGAGTTTTGCAGGATATATTATTCTTGGCTGGCAATTTTTTTCTTTTAAGGTTTTATATATGTCATCCCATTGCCTTCTTACCTGCATGGTTTCTGCCAAATAATCTGAGCTTAGTCTTATTGTTTCACCTCTGTATGTGACTTTGTTTTTCTCGAGCTACTCCCAGGATTCTTTGTCTTTGGTTTTGGTGAATGTGATTATGATATGCCTTAGTGATTTTCTTTTGGGGTCTATCCTATATGGGGTTCGTTGAGCTTCTTGGATGGCCAACTTTTCATCTTTCATGATATTGGGGAAGTTTTCTGTCAGCAGTTCTTCAGTGGTACTCTCTGTATTTTCTGTTTTCTCCCCCTGTTCTGGAACTCTGCTCACTTGAAAATTTTTGCTTTTGATTGTGTCCCACATAATTCTCAGGGTCTCTTCATTTTTCTTCGTTCTTTTATCTGATTTTTCATCAAACAGAGTTGTAACCAAGTGTTTGTCTTCAATTTTGCTGATCCTGTCTTCCACCATTTCAACCCTGCTCCGCAGCCCTACTATGACACTGTCCATTTCTGAAATCTTGTTGTTTATCTTTTGGATCTCTAATTGTTGTTTTCGTATGATTTCTAGTTGTGAATTTATTTTGGTATTTTGTTCTTGCATTATTTTCCTGAATTCTTCCATTTTTTTGTCTGTATTTTCCATGAATTTGTCTGCCTTTTCCATGAATTTGTCTATTTTTTCCTAATTTTTGTCTGCTTTTTGTTTCAACTCTTGGATATCTCTGAATAGTAGAGATTTGAATTTCCTCTCAGGTAGTTCTAGTGCCTGTTTTTCTACTGGAAGGTCATCTGGTGTTTTATTTTGGATGCCTACTGGAACCATCCTGTCCTGTTTTTATAAATGTTTTGATATTGTCTGCTGTCTTTGCGGAATTCCGTAGTTGTTTTTCTTGTTTATTGATTACAGATTTGTTTGTTTTGTTAATTTTTTTGTTTTATTTTGCTATTTCTGAGCAGGCGGGCTATGTGTTCTTTGTTGTTTGCTCATCTGTGGGCACGATACTTTTCACCTCTTTCTCCAATTGTCAGGGTCAGTCGCTCAGCTATGGTACAGCAGGGTAGGTCTAGCTGAAGAGGAGTTCCTGGGATGGGTTGTTTGTGGCACTTATTACGGCCACCAGGGCAGGCCAGTAATCAGTGCAGAACAGGTTTTGGTAGGCCGTGCCTGGGCTTCTTGGTTGTGTGATGTTCAGCGCATGGTGCAGTGCAGGTAGGCAGCATGGAGGGGGGAGATTGTGATGCAAGGAGCTAAGATGGGTATGGGAGTGAGGAGAGAGGAACAGGAGCCAAAACATACAAACAAAAAAGAGTGCTAGGAGAGTGTCATGGTTTGAATTATGTCCCCTCAAAAATGTGTGTATCAATTTCGCTAGGCCATGATTCCTGGTACTGTGTGATTTTCTTACATGTTGTAAAACCTGCCTCTATGATGTTAATGAGGGAGGATGGGTGGCAGTTGTGTTAGTAAGGCAGGACCTGACCTACAAGACTGGATTGTGTCCTGAGGCAATCTCTTGAGGTATAAAAGACAGAAGTGAGCAGTGAGACAGGGGGACCTCATACCATCAAGAAAGCAGTGCCAGGAGCACAGCGTGTCCTTTGGACAGGGGTCCCTGTGCCGAGAAGCTCGTAGTCCGGGGGAACACTGATTAGAAGGCCAACACAGAGAGAAAGACTTCCCCTGGAGCTGACACCCTGAATTTGGATTTTTAGCCTACTTTGACTGTGAGGAAGTAAACTTCTCTTCGTTAAAACCATCCACTTGTGGTATTTCTGTCATAGCAGCACTAGATGACTAAGACAGAGAGCTTACCATTGGAGTGGAGAGATGAGAGACTATGAAATGGAGAAAACAAAAATGAGAAGAAGAAAAAAAAGAAAAGAAAACGAAAAAAATGAATAAATAAAAATTATAAAGAAAAAAGAAAAGCAAACCTCCCAGGGATCCCACTGGTGTGGCTACAAGGTGGGGGGAAGTTGCTCCCAGGCTGTGAAGTACAGCCTGGCTAGAAGGGGTAGAGGTGTCACTCAGCACCAGGTATTCAGGGACAAAAAGAGAAGGAAAGTATAGAAAGACGAGAAACTGAGTAATGAAGAAAGACAAAGAGGGAAAAGAAAACAAAACAAACAAATTTAAAAAAAAGAACAAGAAAGGCCCCCAAAAAAGCAGAAAAAAAATACCCTAAAAAACAAGAAAAAAGAAATGTCCTCAGGGATCCCTCTGCACGTCTGTGCAAACTGAGGGGGTAGGTCTCAAGCAGCTCAGTACTCCCCAGCTAGAACAGGCTCCCAATTAGAGAAAAGAAAAAGAAAACAAACAAACGATTCAAAATAAACAAAAAAAGCCCCGAAATCCCACCAGCATGGTAGCATGGGCCGGGAAGCAGTCTCACATTCGAGTGGCGTTTCACAGCCTTTCAGGAAGAAGAAAAGAGGGTGCATGGAGCCAGGTATTTGAGAGAAAGGAGGGGGAGGTGGTGAGAGGTAAGGAAGAAATCTAAAAATGTGGAAAAAAGCCACACCAGCAGCCAACAAATGGCACTTAGGGAGCCAGCCAGTGCAGGCGGGTGGAATCCAAGTGACACCAGGATGAAGCTGGTGCTTCCTGGCAAGAGACTGTGGTTGCAGGAAGCAGAGGAGGCCGAGTGGGGGTGAAGAAGGGTGGGGGATGGGAAGGCATATATCACTGGTCACCAGTTGTTCTGTCTCCTGCCGGAAGCTCTGTGAAGCTGCTTTCCTGTACCCTCTGTTCACCGATCTCTGATAAGAGTCCAAGATGGTGGATCCGTGCTGCAGTAGCTGATAGGGGACCTCTGCGTGTATCTCGCCTCGCTCTCTGTTCTCTGTCAGTTTCTTATTCCATTTGGTGCTTGGCTGAGTTCTTTATCTCTTCATTTGATGCTTAGGGTTTCAGGATTGCCATTTTCTCTATTTGGCTTAGTTTTTCAGATCTTTGCTGTGGAGGGACGGCGTGGTGCTTCTGCCTATAGCACCATGTTGCCTGGAAGTCTCAGTCATTTGATTTCTTGACTGCTACTTCCATGGGCATTGATTGTGGATCCAAGTAAAATGAAAACCTTGACAACTTCAGTATTTTCTCTGTTTATCATGATGTTGCTTATTGGTCCAGTTGTGATGATTTTTGCTTTCTTTATGTTGAGGTGTAATCCATACTGAAGGCTGTAGTCTATGATCTTCATCAGTAAGTGCTTCAAGTCCTCTTCACTTTCAACAAGGAAGGCATGTCATCTGCTTATCACAGGTTGTTAATGAGTTTTCCTCCGATCCTGATGCTGTGTTCTTCTTCATATTGTCCAGCATCCCTGATTATTTGCTCATCATACAGATTCAATAAGTGTGGTGAAAGGATACAACCCTGACACACACCTTTTCTCATTTTAAATCACCCAGTATCCATCTGTTCTGTTAGAATAATTGCCTCTTGGTTTATATATATGTTCCATCTGAGCACTGTTAAGTGTTCTGGAATTCCCATTCTTTGCAATGTTATTCATAATTTGTTATGGTCTACACAGTGAAATGCCTTTGCATAGTCAATAAAACACAGATAAACATCTTTCTGGTATTCTTTACTTTTAGCCAAGATCCATCTGACATCAGCAATGATATCCCTCATTCCACGTCATCTTCTGAATCCGGCTTGAATTTCTGACAATTCCCTGTTGATATACTGCTACAACCATTTTTGAACTGTGTTCAGCATAATTTTAATTGTGTGTGATATTAATGGTATTGTTCCATAATTTTGACATTCTGTTGGATTGCCTTTCTTTGTAATGGGCATAAATATGAATCTCTTCCAGCCAGTTAACCAGGTGGCTGTCTTCCAGATTTCTTGGTATAGAAAGTGAGCACTTAAAGCGTTGAATCTGTTTGTTGGAACATCTCAATTGGTATTCTGTCAATTCCTAGAGCCTTGCTTTTCACCAATGCCTTCAGTGCAGCTTGGACCTCCTCCATCAGTACCATTGGTTCCTGATCACATGCTACCTCCTGAAATGGCTGAACATCCACCAATTCTTTTTGGTATAGTGACTCTGTGTATTCCTTCCACCTTGTTTTGATGCTTCCTATGTCATTTAATATTTTCCCTGTAGAATCCTTCAATATTGCAACTTGAGGCTTGAATTTTCTCTTCACCTCTTTCAGCTTGAGAAATGCTGAGTGTGTTCTTCACTTTTGGTTTTCTAACTTTAGGTCTTTGCATGTTTCATTATAATACCTTACTTTGTCTTCTCGAACTGCCCTTTGAAATCTTCTGTTCAGCTCTTTTACTTCATCATTTCTTCCTTTCGCTTTAGCTACTCTAGTTCAAGAGAAACTTTCATTTTGGTCTGACATCTGACATCCATTTTGGTCTTTTCTTTCTTTGTTGTCTTTTTAATGACCTCTTGCTTTCTTCATGTATGATGTCATTGAAGTCCTTCCTCAGCTTGTCTGCTTTTTGGTCATTAGTGTTTAATGAGTCAAATCTATTCTCGAGATGGTCTCTAAATTCAGGTGGAATATACTCAAGGCCATACTTTAGCTTTCGTAGAATTTTTCTAATTTTCTTCAGCTACAACTTGCATATGAGCAATTGATAGTCTGTTCTGCAGTCAGCCCCTGGTCTTGTTCTGATTGATGATATTGAGCATCTCCATTGTCTCTGTCCACAATGTTTTTGATTTGATTCTGTTTATATCTAGGGCCATAGTAAAGCTTTTAAAAAATATTGTTTTCTACATTTATATGGTAAAATATCCAAATCTTTTCATGCCTTGTTTAAACTGCTTGCATAAATCACCAAGAATGAATTCTTACTGTGTGCACAGGTGTAATTGATTATTTCAGTGGGAGATATTCTTATGAAGATGAAGACTTTTGTGTGTTTCTGAGTATATGTGATCTTTGCAGTGATTTTAACATTGAATAAAAACACATTAGGAACTGCACATATTCACACACATTCATGCCCACATGCCTATACACACGGTCATACATATTCTGTCTCATGCAGATAAACACCTATTGTCCGCAAACTCACACACATTCACCTACCCACATTCACATGCACACACTCCTATATATATATATACTCACTCTCACATGTGTATGCAAGTATCAATAGGTAGTTAAAAACGTATTGTAAAATTTTTATATTTGTTTTGGAACATGTTGAACTCATTTTTTATTTTCACTAGTATTGAGTGCTAAACCTTCTGAGATTTACCTGCCTTTCAACACGGATGTGAATAAAAGGAATTATTTATGCATTTCATCTTGAAATATAGTAAATGTTTCTATTAGATTCCAACCTTTAATTTTCTCTTTAGGCATTTGGTTAATCTTAAAAGGGATTGGGCAGAAATACACATGAAAAGTTATAACTTTAATCTTTCCCTTAAAGACGTGGTTAATCATACTTTTTCCAGAAAAGGGAGTAAATACCTAGTCATCAGTTAAATGTATTTCCTATTAGGATTATAGCTACATGCACAATGATTTTACTTATTCTAAATCTTATGCCAAGTTTCTAATGCCTTTATTTCTACTAGTTCTTCTGATATAATAGGTTTTTATTTCATGAGCGTTCACCCCCACATCCAATCTGTACGAGTATGCCACATGTTCTTATCCTATCCAGCCCAGGGCTGCTGGGCACAGCTGCGCAGGTTGTGCCTTGGACAAATGTGATGAGTACGACCCCATCTTCATTTTTGGGAAAATCAGTCTGCAAAGGTGAAGAAATGTATAGAAACAGCAGCAGCCCCACATTGGCCTCTTTGTTAAGAAAACAAAACAAAACAAATAAAACCAAACCCATTACCATCTAGTCGATTCCAACTCATAGCAACCATATTGAACAGAGTAGAACTGCCCCATAGGGTTTCCAGGAAACGGCTGTAAATTTGAACTGTCGATCTTTTGGTTAGCAGCCAAGCTCTTAACCACTGTGTCACTAGGGCTCCCTTTGTCAAGAAGGAGGGGTCTAAACACAGTTAGCAAACTGAAGAGGAGTGGTATGATGCCCCTCTTTGTTTTTCTTCCAGGCCACTGGGGTTTTCTGCGCATCTGTCACTTGGAAATTTCAGAACTTGGACTTCAAGAGACCCTAAACCTTATTTGTCAGTCTTCCTTTCCTTAAACACCCCTTTAGAGATGAGAAAATAGAAGTCTGAAGAAGGGAAACAGCTTGCCAAGATTATTCAAAACAGCTTGCATCAAAGCCAGGGCAATAGTAATAACCTTCTTGTTCCTAATTCAGGGTGTCTTCCATGGCTCCTTAAGGATTTCTAATCACCCATTCCATGGATGATTCAACCTGCTGTTGCTTCTTTTCCACTACCTAAGTCATGAATGCCTGAGTAGGACGAAATCCATCACAAACATTCTGTAGACCCTGTCATTTCCTTCCCTCCAATCTATTGTCTCATATTTATCAACTTTATCAACTTGTGCCTGATGGTGAATGATTTGTTAGTATCCTGGCTTGGAAGAGCACATATCAGATTCCTATTACTTGTAATTATTGGTGGCTCATCTCAGTTAGAGGTGGCCTTTGAAATTGTGTCCAGGTGCTGTTCTGCTTTCCTGTTTTAAATTGTGAAAAGTAAACACTGTAGGAAGGGCTCTTTCAGTTTCAAAAGCATGCAGATAATATTATTTACCCTAAATAAATGTGAGCTAAGACTGTGGTTGACACAATATATTTTAGTTTACCCCAGAGTTTTTAGAAGGGAGCATATGCTCAATATTTTTATAATTTGTATGAGTTTTGTAAGTAACTTTATTGGATTATTTTTGTTTGAGAGTTTCGAGTAAAGGGATTATTTGAGAAAGTGATGACATTCACAACGAGGGTGTTGTCAGGCTGTTGGTTGATGGGAGTTCAACCAGTTTAGTGCTGGAGCAATTAAGGAGCCTTAATTTGATCTGTTCTAGTTGCAGACTCTTTGTTTATAGGATGAAGAGAATGCCTGGTGGTTCAGAAGATTCTTATGAAGATATGTATAATTTGAAGTAGACAACTTAATTAATAGTTAGGGGTTTTGATTTTAATTTCAATATACAGGTAGATGTTTTATACCTGTTTTATTTTTCCTTCTGTTTTTGCCTGGTAGGTTGTAGGATGTAGGAGGGAGGTAGAAACATCCCTGAGATCAAACACGATTTATTTCTAGGTAGTTGCTTCCTTTCCTGTGAATTTACTGTTAATCCTCTTAGTCATAATCTGTCCAATTGACTATACAGCATCATTCTCCTAGCTGAGAACGCCATATATCACTTCAAGTGATTAAAAAGCTGGTGATAAAAAAAATTTCCGATAACTTTCTCATTTTATGACTATTTCTTTGGATAATTTTTTCAAGATGAAGAAGCAATAATAATGTGTGGGCATTTAATATTAAGTATTTAGAAACTTTAATAATTTGAGATTAATATTTATAAAACTTTTACAGATGAGATAGCTAAAATTTAATGAAAATGTCTCAAATTACATTAATGTTATTATTAGATTGACCCATATAGTAGTAAAATATAAATTGTGCATTTCTCATTCATCACTGACAGATTTTCATGAGGAAACATGACTAATGGGGCAAATGTTTTTGGACTTTGAAATCATTCCACTATGAGATTTAAAAGAGGCTTTGGGACTTATTATTAGCAGTGGGAGCTTCAGAAAGTTAATTGTACTTTGAAACTCTTTCCTCATCTAGTACATGACACTGGTAATTCCTTTCTTGCTAGTTTCTTAAAGTCTTAATGATGTATCTTTTAAGTACCTACATTATAGCTGAAGCATACTGATAATAAAAGAGAAAAGAGTAAGATAAACACTATAAGGAATATACTAAATATAACATGAAACCACTAATATTGATCCTTTTTTTTTTTAAATTTGTATTCTATTTCCAAAATATCCAAGTATTTTATTTGCCATCTCTCAGCAAAAACAAAGAGGTTTAAGTTTAAGTTGCTTGATATTCTAGGAAGTAAGATGAGTAGGAGATGAGGTTCAATTCAAACAAAAGACCTAATGAAAGATATTTCTTGAAGCCTTTATAGAAATCACACAGTTGATAAGGTGGCTTAATTTCTTTGCTAGAGGCGCTGATGCATATTTCATTCATTTTAAGTGTTTCCTTTTTCAGAGCCAGAATGAAAATATAATAATTGCACAGTCCATGATCAGCCAGCTGCTTATTTGCTTAGGAATTCTCTGAGTATTACTGAGTATTTTCTGTTGTATCTTTTTTTTGCCAGCAATGGACAGCAAGTAGTCGATATGAGTTGAGGGTAGACAACGCATTTTTTATTTTTTGGCATAATTTCTGCCCTTTTAATGGCATATTAGGGCTACTGGCAGTATACCTGTGTATTTACAAAAACTGAAGATGATAACAAGTCTCATCCACAATTCACAAAGTTAGCCCTTTTGATGAAATTGCAGCTGGTTTCATCAGATTGATTTTATAATTGTGTCTCTGGCTTTAAGCCTGAAGCCTTTGTTCAAGGAGGACCAATGGGTGTTTCTCAGGAATTCCTGCCCCCACCCCCACCCCCCAGTTCCTTACCCTCACAGTGAGAGCCTGTGAATAGAGTGTCTGTCTCATTGGCTCTCTCTCTACCCCACCTCCAACAGAGCAAGCAGCCAGCAAACATAAGGCAGGGGGATATTCCAGGAAGAGGGATTTAAACAAATGGGAAAGGCTAGGGCTGGCAGTCTTCAAGGATTCTTGTAAAGAAACATCTCCGACATCCAGTGTGCAGTCACTCTTTCTTATGGCCAGCTGGCTAGAAAATTACCCTGGACTCCATGCCTTTGACTGACAGCAGGGCAAACTCAAACTAGATGACTGGGGAAAGAGGGATTGCATTAGTTTGGCTCCCTATTTTTCAATTCCTGGCAGATTAGTCTTTCTTGACCCTGAAGAATCCTAAATGTCTGTGATAATTATTCAGTGACCCCTCTTCCGCCTGTGCCGCCACTTCCCTGCTCCCCCTCCTCCCCCCCACCTCTAACCAAGTCCAGTGAGAGCCCAGCCAAGGAGATTTTCAAGATTCCTGATTGATTTACACTCTGATTTTTTTTCTAATGGAAATGACTGCATTATTTATTGATTTGATATACTGATACTATATTTATTGTCATATGCTGATTTACAAAGACCAAGGGGCTGAGATAAATTTAAGAGTGGCAACTGAATTTTTAATAATAATTATTAATACTTATTGCTATTGCTTATATGCAAGACCTAAATGGGTAGTCAGTTCCTTGGCCGGTTAATGTGTTTTTTTTTTTTGATTGTGCTTTAAGTGAAAGTTTACAATTCTAGTTTCTCATACAAAAATTTATACACAATTTATGTAACCCTAGTTGCTCTCCCTATAATGTGACAGCACACTCCTCCTTTCCACCCCAAATATCCCATGTCCACTCAACCAGCTCCTGGCCCTCTCTGCCTTCTCATCTCGCCTCCGGACAGTAGCTGCCCATTTAGTCTCATGTATCTACTTGAGCTAAGAAGCACACTCTTCACAAGTATCATTTTATTTCTTATAGCCCAGTCTAATCTTTGTCTGAAGAGTTGGCTTCGGGAATGATTTTAGTTTTGGGCTAAAAAAGAGTCCGAGGGCCATGTCTTCTGGGGTCCCTCTAGTCTCAGTCAGACCATTAAGTCTGGTCTTTTTACTAGAATTTGAGTTCTGCACCCCACTTTTCTCCTGCTCCATCAGGGACTCTCTGTTGTGTTCCCTCTCAGGGTGATCACTGGTGGTAGCTGGGCATACACTCTGATTTTTTAAGTACAAAAAAAAGCAGGTTCACCTTATATATTTTTAGAGAGAGCGTGTGTGGATATTTTCAATATCATCATATAAGAATGCTAAATAGTTACTCAAAAAGGACTGTAATATTTGCACAATAAAGGGACTGTTATCTTACTCAGGAAAGTGAGTCAGAGGAAATATTCTGAATTTCTAAGGACAGTGTTACCATCATATCTTCTCAGGAAGAATCTGGTCCCCTTTTTAATTATGCCAATCACTTTCCCTGGAGTAGATAGTGATGAAGTGTATATTTCTCTCTATAATGTAGAAAGCCTGAGTGTGCATGCATGTCTATGCATACTATCCCTGTATTTTAATTAAGAACATTTTGATCAAAGATTCTATAGAAGAATCCTAACCAAAAGGGGGAAAACACAGAACAGAATTTCAAATTTTCATAAAATCCAGACTTTCTGAAGCCATGGAGGCTGGATGAACCCCTGAAACTATTGCCCTGAGATAATCTTTAAACTTTACACCAAAAGTATTCCCCAAAGTCTTCTTAAAACCAAACAATAGTTTGACTTCACTAGTAATGAATATCTTCCTTGAGCATAGTGCTCTTTTAAGATCTGTCTTTATGGGATCAAACTGACAACAGCAACTCGAAGGATTAGATAGGAAATGTAGAGGACAGTGAGTTTATATTAATGAGGGAGCAACAACTCAGAAAATGAGGATGAGAATGGTTGCACAACTTGAAGAATATAATCAATGTCACTAAACTGTACAGGTAGAAATTGTTTAATTGGTGTATGTTCTGCTGTGTATTTTCTCAACAACAACAACAAATATAAATTATAAAAAAAGAACAAAAATCTGCAAAGAAATAAAAAAGGTAAATAATCCGTTGATATTTTCTCCTGATGTTTAACTCACTGCCATGCTGCTGCTCATTATGAGTGCTGCTACTTTATGCCAGGCAGTGATAGAAAGGTGTCCTTCAGAGCATCTGTATCAGAAGTCTCTTGCACTTTCTCCTACATCTTTCCATAGTTCTACAGCTCTGTGTTAAACCTTTTCCCTGAGCAGCATGCTGGTCCCTCTGAATCTAGCATCTACTCTGCAAAAGACACAGTGCTCTTTGCTATAGACAAAAGTTCAGTCTTCAAGGAATTGTAGTAAAAACAAGAAAAAAAAAAAAAAAAGACCCACAAGTAGCCGTAATGGTAAGGTAAATGTAACAAGTGCAACAATATTCAAAGAAGAAATAAAAACTTTACTGGAGTGTCTTAGTTATCGAGTGCTGCTGTAACACAAATACCACAAGTGGGTGGCTGTAAAGAACAGAAATTTATTTTCTCACAGTTCTGGAGGCTAAACATCCAAATCAAGGTCTTGACTGCGTTGATTACTTTCTGGTAGGTAGTCCTCTCACTGTAGACGATCCTTACTTACATGGTGTCTGTCTTCCCATGTGGTGCATGCCTCTGTGTCTAACGTACTCCTTTTTTTTTATATATTTTATTGTACTTCAGGTGAAAGTTTACAGAGCAAATAGTTTCTCATGAAATAGTAGTACACATGTTGTTCTATGACATTGGTTAACAACCCCACAACGTATTAAGCCTCTAAATTCTCAACCTTTTTTTTTTTTTTTTGATGAAAATTACAGATGGCCAAAGATACACCGTTTCAAAAATTTCTACATTCACAGTTCACTGACATTGACTACGCTCTTCCAACTGTGCTGTTATTCTCACTTAAGATGAAGGCTTACAGAACAAAATAGTTTTTCATTTAACAGTTACTACACATGTTGCCCTATGACAATGGTTAACAATCTCACAGCACATCAAGAATATCCTTACTCCACCTTGTGTTCCCTATCACCAGGGGACTTCCTTGTCCCCTTCTGTCTTCTGGACCTTGTCAGTGGACTATTGTACCTCTTTAGTCTCATTTGTTTATTTATTTTTTATTTTATTTTATTTTATTTAAACACCATTTCAAAACTTTTTACTTACACATTTAAGTGATATTGACTATGCTCTTCCAATTGTGCTGCCATTCTCGCCCAAGATGAAAGCTTACAGGACGAAACAGCCTCCCATTTAATAGTTACTACAAATGTTGCCCTATAGCAGTGGTCAACAATCTCACAATACATCGACAGTGTCCTTATTCAATTTGTGTTCCTTATCATCAGTTTCCTACTCTCCCTCTGCCTTCTGGCCCTTGTCACCGGACTCCTGTACCTCGTTAGTCCCATTTAGTTTTACTGGGCTGTCCATTCCCAGGCTTAACATCGAACCTCGAAGGTAACTTCACCTCTGAGCTGAAAGGGTGTCTGGGGGCCACACTCTTGAGGTTTCTCTAGTATTCTTTAGGCCAGTAAATCTGGTCTTCTTTTCTTTTCTTTTTTTTTTTTTTTTTGGGAGTAAAAATTATGCTGTACATCCTTCTCCAGCTCTGCCCAGAACCCTCTGTTGTGATCCTGGTCAGAGGAGTCATTGGTGGTAGCCGGGCACCATCCAGGTGTACTGGACTCAGTCCCGTGGAGGCCTTGGTAGCTGTGGACCATTAGTCCTTCGGACTAATCTTTTCCTTGTATCCTGTTCTCTTCGTTCTCCCTTGTTCCCGAAGGGATGAGATCAGTGGAGTATCTTAGATGGCCGCTCATAGGCTTTTAAGACCCCAGACACTACTCACCAAGGTAGAATGTAGAGCATTATCTTTATAAGTAGTGTCATGCCAATTGAGCTAGATGTTCCCCGAGATCATGGTCCCCAGAGCCCTCCGTCCAACAACTCAGTCCCTCGGGGGGTTTGGATGTGTCTATAGGGCCTCCATGACCTTTCCTTATGCAGGTTGTGTTAGTTTCCCCTGTACTATGTACTATCTCACCTCTCACCCAAGTTACCACTTACCTATTACCTATTTAGTATTCTCCCCCCATCCCTGCTAACCAACAAGGATTGTTACATTTTGCATGTGAATTTTTTCATGGGTTTTTACAATAGAGGTCTCATACAATATTTGTCCTTTTGTGATTGACTTATTTCACTCAGCATGATGTCCTCCAGTTTCATCCATGTTATGAGATGGTTCACAGATTCATTGTTGTTCTTTCTCGTTGCATAGTACTCCATTGTGTGTATGTACCACAGTTTGTGTATCCATTCATCTGTTGATGGACATCGAAGTTGTTTCCATCATTTTGCTATTGTGAATAATGCTGCCATGAACATAGGTGTGCATATGTCTATTCGAGTGATGACTCTTATTTCTCTAGGATATATTCCTAGGAGTGGGATTGCTGGATCGAATGGTATGTCTATTTCTAGCTTTCTGAGGAAACGCCATATCATTTTCCAAAATGGTTGTATCATTTTGCATTCCTACCAGCAGTGTATAAGAGTTCCCGTCTCCCCACAGCTCCTCCAACATCTGTTATTTCCAGTATTTTTGATTCGTGCCAGTAATGCCGGGGTGAGATGGTATCTCATTGTGGTTTTAATTTGCATTTCTCTAATGGCTAGTGATCGCGAGCATTTCCTCATGTGTCTGTTGGCCATTTGAATGTCTTCCTTGGTGAAGTGTCTGTTCATTTCCTTTGCCCATTTTTTGATAGGATTGGTTGTCTTTTTGTTGTAGAGGTGTTGGATTTTCTTGTAGATTATGGAGATTAGACCTTTGTCTGACTTGTACTGTCCAAAAATTTTTTCCCAGTCTGTAGGTTCTCTTTTAACTCTTTTTTTTTTTTTTAATATATATTTTATTGTACTTCAGGTGAAAGCTTACAGAGCAAATAGTTTCTCATGAAATAGTAGTACACATGTTGTTTTTTTTGACATTGGTTAACAACCCCACAACGTATTAAGCCTCTAAATTCTCAACCTTTTTTTTTGATGAAAATTACAGATGGCCAAAGATACACTGTTTCAAAATTTTCTACATTCACAGTTCAGTGACATTGACTACGCTCTTCCAACTGTGCTGTTATTCTCACTTAAGATGAAGGCTTACAGAACAAAATAGTTTTTCATTTAACAGTTACTACACATGTTGCCCTATGACAATGGTTAACAATCTCACAGCACATCAAGAATATCCTTACTCCACCTTGTGTTCCCTATCACCAGGGGGCTTCCTTGTCCCCTTCTGTCTTCTGGACCTTGTCAGTGGACTATTGTATCTCTTTAGTCTCCTTTGTTTGTTTATTTATTTATTTATTTTTATTTTATTTAAACACCATTTCAAAACTTTTTACTTACACATTTAAGTGATATTGACTATGCTCTTCCAATTGTGCTGCCATTCTCGCCCAAGATGAAGGCTTACAGGACAAAACAGCCTCCCATTTAATAGTTACTACAAATGTTGCCCTATAGCAGTGGTCAACAATCTCACAATACATCGACAGTGTCCTTATTCAATTTGTGTTCCTTATCATCAGTTTCCTACTCTCCCTCTGCCTTCTGGCCCTTGTCACCGGACTCCTGTACATCGTTAGTCCCATTTAGTTTTACTGGGCTGTCCATTCCCAGGCTTAACATCGAACCTTGAAGGTAACTTCCCCTCTGAGCTGAAAGGGTGTCTGGGGGCCACACTCTTGAGGTTTCTCTAGTATTCTTTAGGCCAGTATATCTGGTCTTCTTCTTTTTTTTTTTTTTTGGGAGTTAAAATTATGCTCTACATCCTACTCCAGCTCTGCCCAGAACCCTCTGTTGTGATCCTGGTCAAAGGAGTCATTGGTGGTAGCCGGGCACCATCCAGCTGTACTGGGCTCAGTCCCGTGGAGGCCTTGGTAGCTGTGGACCATTAGTCCTTCGGACTAATCTTTTCCTTGTATCCTGTTCTCTTCATTCTCCCTTGTTCCCGAAGGGATGAGATCAGTGGAGTATCTTAGATGGCCGCTCATAGGCTTTTAAGACCCCAGACACTACTCACCAAGGTAGAATGTAGAGCATTATCTTTATAAGTAGTGTCATGCCAATTGAGCTAGATGTTCCCCGAGATCATGGTCCCCAGAGCCCTCCGTCCAACAACTCAGTCCCTCGGGGGGGTTGGATGTGTCTATAGGGCCTTCATGACCTTTCCTTGTGCAGGTTGTGTTAGTTTCCGCTGTACTATGTACTATCTCATCTCTCACCCAAGTTACCACTTACCTATTACCTATTTAGTATCCCCCCCCCCTCCCATCCCTGGTAACCAACAAGGATTGTTACATTTTGCATGTGAATTTTTTCATGGGTTTTTACAATAGGGGTCTCATACAATATTTGTCCTTTTGTGATTGACTTATTTCACTCAGCATGATGTCCTCCAGTTTCATCCATGTTATGAGATGGTTCACCGATTCATTGTTCTTTCTCGTTGCATAGTACTCCATTGTGTGTATGTACCATAGTTTGTGTATCCATTCATCTGTTGATGGACATCGAGGTTGTTTCCATCATTTTGCTATTGTGAATAATGCTGCCATGAACATAGGTGTGCATATGTCTATTCGAGTGATGACTCTTATTTCTCTAGGATATATTCCTAGGAGTGGGATTGCTGGATCGAATGGTACGTCTATTTCTAGCTTTCTGAGGAAACGCCATATCATTTTCCAAAATGGTTGTATCATTTTGCATTCCCACCAGCAGTGTATAAGAGTTCCCGTCTCCCCGCAGCCCCTCCAACATTTGTTATTTCCAGTGTTTTTGATTCGTGCCAGTAATGCCGGGGTGAGATGGTATCTCATTGTGGTTTTAATTTGCATTTCTCTAATGGCTAGTGATCGCGAGCATTTCCTCATGTGTCTGTTGGCCATTTGAATGTCTTCCTTGGTGAAGTGTCTGTTCATTTCCTTTGCCCATTTTTTGATAGGATTGGTTGTCTTTTTGTTGTAGAGGTGTTGGATTTTCTTGTAGATTATGGAGATTAGACCTTTGTCTGACTTGTACTGTCCAAAAATTTTTTCCCAGTCTGTAGGTTCTCTTTTAACTCTTTTGGTGAAATCTTTTGAAGAGCATAGATGTTTGATTTTTAGAAGATCCCAATTATCTAGTTTATCTGTTGGGTTTTTTGTGTTGATGTTTATGGTTTGTATCCTGTTAATGCCATGTATTAAGGTCTGAAGTGTTGGTCCTATTTTTTCTTCTATGAATTTTATAGTTTGAGGCTTTATATTCAGGTCTTTGATCCATTTTGAAGTAGTTTTTGTATATGGTGTGAGGTATGGGTCCTGTTTCATTTTTCTACAAATGGATATCCAGTTTTGCCAGCACCATTTGTTAAAAAGACTGTCTTTTCCCCATTTGATGTATTTTGGGCCCTTGTCAAAAATCAGGTGACCGTAGGTGGATGGATTTACATCCGGGTTCTCAATTCTGTTCCATTGGTCAATGTCTCTGTTGTTGTACCAGTACCAGGCTGTTTTGAGTACTGTAGCTGTATAGTAGGTTCTCAAGTCAGGTAGTGTGAGTCCTCCAACTTTATTCTTCTTCTTCAGTAGTGCTTTACTTATTCGGGGTTTCTTCCCTTTCCATATAAAGTTAATGATTAGTTTTTCCATCTCTTTGAAGAATGTTGTTGGTATTTGTATCGGGATTGCATTGTATTTGTAGATTGCTTTAGGTAGAATTGCCATTTTCACAATGTTGAGTCTGCCTATCCATGAGCATGGTATGTTTTTCCATTTATGTAGATCCCTTTGGATTTCATGCAGCAGTGTTTTGTAGTTTTCTTTGTATAGGTCTTTTATATTCCTGGTCAGATTTATTCCTAAGTATTTTATCTTTTTAGGGGCTATTGAAAATGGTATTGATTTCCTGATCTCCTTTTCATCGTTCTCTTTACTGGTGTATAGGAATCCAACTGATTTTTGAATGTTTATCTTGTATCCTGCTACTCTGCCTAATCTTTCTATTAGTTCCAGTAAATTTCTTGTGGAGTCTTTAGGGTTTTCTATGTATAGTATCATATCATCTGCAAACAGGGAGAGTTTAACTTCTTCATTACCAATTTGGATGCCCTTTATTTCTTTCTCTTGCCTTACTGCTCTAGCTAGAACTTCCAGCACAATGTTAAATAGGAGTGGTGATAAAGGGCATCCTTGTCTTGTTCCTGTTTTCAAGGGGAATGTTTTCAGCCTCTCTCCATTAAGAATGATGTTGGCTATTGGTTTTGCATAGATGCCCTTTATTATGTTGATAAATTTCCCTTCTATACCTATTTTATTGAGAGCTTTTATCAGGAATGGGTGTTGGACTTTGTCAAATGCCTTTTCTGCATCAATTGAGATGATCATGTGATTTTTTTCTTTCCTTTTATTTATGTGGTGGATTACATTGATGGATTTTCTAATGTTAAACCATCCTTGCATACCTGGTATGAATCCTACTTGGTCGTGGTGTATTATTTTTTTGATATGATACTGAATTCTATTGGCTAGAATTTTGTTCAGAATTTTTGCATCTATATTCATGAGAGATATTGGTCTGTAATTTTCTTTTTTTGTGATGTCTTTGCCTGGTTTTGGTATCAGCGTTATGCTGGCTTCAGAGAATGAATTTGGAAGTGTTGCTTCCTCTTCTATGCTCTGAAATAACTTGAGTAGAACTGGTACAAGCTCTTCTGTAAATGTTTTGTAGAATTCTCCAGTGAAGCCATCTGGGCCAGGGCTTTTTTTGGTTGGGAGTTTTTTTATTACCTTTTCAATCTCTTCTCTTGTTATGGGTCTGTTCAGATTTTCAATATCACTTTGTTGTAGTTTGGGTAGGCCGTATGTTTCTAGAAATTTATCCATTTCCTCTAGGTTTTCAAATTTGTTGGAATATAGTTTTTCATAATATTCTGTTATAATCCTTTTTATTTCAGTTGGGTCTGTTGTAATGTCCCCCATTTCATTTCTTATTTGGGTTATTTGTGCCCTCTGCTGTTTTTCTTTTGTCAGTCTGGCCAGTGGTTTGTCGATTTTGTTGATTCTTTCAAAGAAACAACTTTTGGTTTTGTTGATTCTTTTTATTGTTTTTCTGTTCTCTATTTGATTGATTTCTGCTCTGATCTTTACTATTTCCTTTCTTCCGGTGGTTGTAGGCTTTTTTTGTTGTTCTCTTTCTGTTTGTTTGAGTTCTGTAGTTAATGTTTTGATTTTGTCCCTTTCTTCTTTTTTGATATGTGCATCTATTGCTATAAATTGTCCTCTGAGGACTGCCTTTGCTGTGTCCCAAAGGTTTTGGTATGATGTGTTTTCATTTTCATTTGATTCTAGGAATTTTTTAATTCCATCTCTGATTTCTTCTATTACCCATTGATGTGTAAGCAGATTATTATTCAGTTTCCATGTGTTTGATTTTTTTTCCTTGCTCTTTCTAGTGTTAATTTCTACCTTGATGGCATTGTGGTCAGAGAAGATACTGTGAATTATCTCAGCATTTTGGATCTTGTTGAGGATTGCTCTGTGGCCTAAGATGTGGTCTATTCTGGAGAACGTTCCATGTGCATTGGAAAAGAATGTGTACTTTGCAGCGGTTGGATGGATTGTTCTATATATGTCTATGAGGTCCAGTTGGCTGATTGTGTCCTTTAGGTCTTCTGTATCTTTGCTGAGTTTCTTTTTAGTTGTTCTGTCCTTTACTGAGAGTGGTGTATTGAAGTCTCCTACTATTATTGTGGAACTGTCAATTTCTCTTTTCAGTGCTGTTAGAGTTTTTTTTATGTATTTTGGAGCCCTGTCATTGGGTGCATAGATATTTATTATGGTTATGTCTTCATGATGGATCATCCCCTTAATCATTATATAGTGTCCTTCTTTGTCTTTTATGGTAGATTTTGTTTTAAAGTCTATTTTATCTGAGATTAGAATTGCCGCTCCTGCTCTGTTTTGATAGTTGTTAGCTTGATATATTTTTTTCCAACCTTTAATTTTTAATAAATTCACATCTTTGTTTGTAAGGTGGTCTCTTGTAGACAGCAAATTGATGGATCCTGTTTTCTTATCCATTCTGCCACTCTCCGTCTCTTTATGGGTGCATTGAGTCCATTTACGTTCAGTGTAATTATTGATAGATGGAAGTTTGTTGCTGTCATTTTGTAGTGCTTTTTTTTGTGATGCTGAAGTTTTCTTTGTTCTTCTTACTCTCTTATGCTGAGTTACTTTTGTTTGTGTATTTTGTGTTCATTTCTTTTGTTTTTGTAGGTTTTGTTTTTGTTGAGACTTTATGTTTTTCGTCTTTATTTTTATGAGTTGGTTTGTTAACTTTTTTTGTGGTTACCATGAATTTTACCCTTATCTTTATAATTTTGAAGCAGTCTACCGTTACTTGGTATCGCCTTGCCTTCCTCTCCTTTAGAAGGTTCTATACCTATGCCGTTTGTTCCCTCTTTCATTGTTTTGATGTTGTTGTCATCCTTTGATTGATTTCTCTGATTCCCTGTTGTATATCTTTTGTTTTTGGAAAGTCCTCTGTAGTTCAGTTCCTAGAATGGTATCTGGTTCATGTGAACCTGCGTCCTAGGTCCTAGGTCCTGCCTGAGGGCTGAAGCTGTTTGTCCTCAGATCGAAGAACTCCCTTTAATAATTCTTGTAAGTTTGGTTTGACTTTTGCATATTCCTTTAGTTTCTGTTTATCTGGAAATGACCTAATTTCACCATCAAATCTGAATGAGAGTTTTGCAGGATATATTATTCTTGGCTGACAATCTTTTTCTTTCAAGATTTTATATATGTCATCCCATTGCCTTCTTGCCTGCATGGTTTCTGCTGAATAATCTGAGCTTAGTCTTATTGTTTCTCTTCTGTATGTGACTTCTTATTTTTCACGAGCTGCTCTCAGGATTCTTTGTTTGTCTTTAGTTTTAGCGAGTGTGAATATGATATGTCTTGGTGATTTTCTTTTGGGGTCTCTTCTATATGGGGTTCGTTGAGCTTCTTGGATGGCCAGCTTTTCATTTTTCATGATATTGGGAAAGTTTTCTGTCAGCAGTTCGTCAATGATCCTCTCTGTGTTTTCTGTTTTCTCCCCCTGTTCTGGTATGCCAATCACTCGTAAGTTTTTGCTTTTAATTGTGTCCCACATAACTCTCAGGGTCTCTTCATTTTTCTTTGTTCTTTTTTCTGAGTTTTCCTGAAACAGAGTTGTATCCAAGTGTTTGTCTTCAGTTCCACTGATCCTGTCTTCCATGGTTTCAAATCTACTTCTCAGCCCTTCTATGACACCGTCCATTTCTGAAATCTTGTTGTTTATCTTTTGGATTTCTAATTGTTGTTTTTGTATAATTTCGAGTTGTGAATTTATTTTGGCATTTTGTTCCTGCATCATCTTCCTGAATTCTTCCAATTTTTTGTCTGTATTTTCCATAAATTTGTCTATTTTTTCCTCATGTTTGTCAGCTTTTTGCCTCAGTTCTTGGAAAATTCTGAGTATTAGTGATTTGAGTTCCCTATCAGGTACTTCTAGTGCATTTTCTTCCACAGGAGAGTTATCTGGTGTTTTAATCTGGACACCTATTGGAGCCATTTTGTCTTGTTTTTGTAAATGTTTTGATATTGTTTGCTGTTTTCGGGGCATTCAGTAGATATTTCTCTCGTTTATTGATTGTAGATTTTTTTGTTGTTGTTGTTTCGTTATTGTGGTACAGCTGGGCAGATCTAGCTGAGGAGGAGCCACTGGGACGGGTTGCTTGTGGCACTCACCGCAGCCACCAGGACGGTCGGTAGTCAGTGCTGGGCAGGTTCCAATAGGGCGTGCCTGCACCACTTGGTGGTGTGATGTCTAGTGCACGGTGCAGGTAGGTAGGGTGCAGTGGGAAGATGGTTATGTGTGAAACTAAGCTGGATATGGGAGAGAGGAGAGAGGAGGAGGAGCAAAAAGCATACAAACATAAAAGAATGCTAGGGGAGCTTGTCGTTGGAATGTACAGATGAGAGACTATGGGATGGAGGAAACCAGAAGGGGGAAGAGAAAGAAAAGGAAAGAATGACCAAATAAAAATCAGAAAATTTAAAGAACTGCAAAGTTCCCAGGGATCCCACCGATGCAGCTATGAGGTCTGTGGGAGTTGGTCTCAATTTTCACAGCTCAGCCTGGCCAGAAGGTACAGAGGCATACATCGCCTGGTATTCAGGGATCAGAAAGAGAAGGAAGAGATAGAGAGATGAGAAATTAAGCAATGAAGAAAGACAAAAGGGAAAAAGAGGTAAAAGATGACAAAACTAATTAAAAAAGGAAGAAAAATAAAATTGAAAAAAAAAAAAAAAAAAGGGCAACACCAGCAGTCAGTGCCTACAAATGGGACCCAGAGAGCCCCCTCTCAGGGGTGCGAATTCCAAGAAGCCGGTAGTCTCGGGGTTAAGAGACCGTGGCCACGGGAAGCAGAGGGGCGAACGAACAAAGGCCCTGGGATCCCACCCGCGTGGGAGCCCAGACCTAGAAACAGCCACACGCCCGAACACAGCCCTACAGCCTCGCAGGAGAGAGCAGAGACGGCACTCAGAACCAGGCACCCAGGCAAAAGGAGGGGGAGGCGGCAGAAAAAGGCTCGCTAGCTGCCAGCAAACGGCTCCCAGAAAGCCGCCAGCCCAGGCGCGCGGAATCCAAGCACCGGCGCCCCCCAGCCCAGGGACCCCGGCCACGGAAAGCAGGGGATCCCCAGCTGAGGCGGAGAGAGGTGGGTGGTGGGAGAGCGCGCACCGCAGTTTACCGGTCGTTCTGTCTCCGACCAGATGCTCTGCAAGGCTGCTCTCCCGTTCGCTGGTCTCCAATAGGAATCCAAGATGGTGGATCCGCGCTGCGTTAGCTGGTAAGGAATCTCGGCCTGAGTCTCTCCTCACTCTCTGTTCTCTTTTAGTATTCTCACTCCGTTTGGTGTTTGGCTGAGTTCTTTATCTCTTCATTTGGTGTTCTAGGGTTTCAGGATTGTTGATTCTCTGTTAGGCTTAGTTTTTCGGATCTTTGCTGTGGAGGGATGGCGTGGTGTTTCTGCCTAGAGCGCCATCTTCTGCATCCTCCCCCTAACGTACTCTTTTTATAAATCGGCAGTGATTAGGTTTAGGACACACCTATACTAGTATGGCTTCATTAACATAACAAAGAAAAACCTATTTCCAAGCAGGATTACATCTACAAGTATAGGGGTTAGGATTCCAACACATATTTTGGGGGACACAATTCAATGCATAACATGGGGTAATGGAGGAAAGCTTCATGGCATTTGTGATTAATACTTAAAGCTAGGTAAGATTTTATTCAGAGGGATGCACAATGAGTATGCAAGGAAGTAGGAATGCTAATAGATGGAGACAGAAATACTTGAAGATAACTTTGAAGAGTCCAATTTGGATGGGGCCAAGGGCATGTGAAGAGTAATGGGAGAAAAGACTAGAAAATTAAGGCAGGGCCAGGTTGTGGGACTGGAACTAGTCTTTCACAATTGGGATTCCACAAAAAAATGAAGCCTCATAAAAAATAATGTGACTATTTTCTCAATTCTCTCCAAAATGGTACAAAGCTGGTACTAACCTAGATGCATAGGAGAGAAGTTAATTCACCGCATACAATTAGTTCCCAGCGTTGTTGTTAGGTGCTGTCGAGTCGATTCTGACTCATATTGAACCTGTGTGGCAGAGCAGACCCGCCCCATAGGATTTTCCAGTCTGTAATATTTATGGGAGCAAATCGCCAGGTCTTTTCGCCCATGGAGCCTCTGGTGGGTTCCAACCACTAAACTTTTGGTTAGCAGCTGAGCACTTAACTGTTGCGCCACCTGGACTCGTTGGTGCTCTGGGTAATGGGGTTTAATTCTCCCTGGGAACCTTGGTTGAGAAAGGCTGCCCTAGACTCTAGATAATGAGGAACTGTGGAAAATATTTGAGTTGAAGTGTGATATGATACAGCTGTGTTTTAGGAAAACTTAACTGACAACAGTGTTCAAGATAATTTGAGCAATGTGAAACTAAACATTATGAGATCTTTTATGAGCTGAAAGGTAATTAAGGAAATGAAAATGGTAATCAAAAGGAGGTTATGGAGGCATAGGATTTAGTAATTCATTCATTTAAGACGATATTTATTGGGTACCTACTGAATATCAAGTATTGTTGCTACCATGATGAGCAAAAATAAACATAGTCATTACAACCTAATGGGAAGTCAGACAGTAAGCAAATAACCACATGAATCCATGTAAAATCCTAACACAGATAAATGCTAAGAAGGAAAGTTTCTCCGTGCATGTAACAGTGGCATAAATTCTGCTATTAGCAAGGTTTTATGTACTTGGAGTAGTGGATGACAGTATTATACAATGAGACTTTATTTGCACATGGTGAGTATGAGATTTATTTTACTATTGGTGAGAGACTATTGGACATTTCTAATCAGGAACTAAAATTATGATAACAGTCTCCAATTGCCTCTTCCTGATTATGTGATTTTTATTTTAGTGATGGTGGGGTTACATTATATTTACTATAAATTTTAATCTTGGAGCCTGTGTCCCATGATCATGAAAAGCTACTGCTTTGTTTTTCCATTCCTATCTTTACTAAGAATGATTCTGTGAAAGCTTTAATAGTTATTCCATAGGGGTATAAACATAAATACAGACAGGATTCTCCCTCTTTGTAGGTTGTACCTACACGATCACTGCATCCTATCTACTCTGTCTGCATACTACTGTTTACTGTAACAAAAATTCTACTTTTGCTTGTCTTGGGAATTTTCCAGAGCTGACAAAGAAGCAAACCTACTGCTAGAACTCAAATAAAAATAGATAAATAGAGCCTGAAAGTAAAAAAGAAACATAGACTTTTAAATAAAAGTTTAAATGATTATTATGAATCCATTAAAGGTATTGTCAGAATTATTGTTCATTTTTCAACACATTTAGGTGCTATGGGAGCATGTCCGTTAAAATGTAGTACCAAGATAATTGTCTCCAAGGAGTTTTTGTGGTTTCTCAGTTTTAAAATGGAGACTTCTATCCTGGCCTCATCGACATTCAGGGACAATTTTAAGGACAAAGCATAATTAGTTATATTTGCTTCCTTCAGCTAGAGGTCTTTATTTTCTCCCATTTTATTGATCATGTTGTATCTACATTCTGTTTGCTACTTCAAATAAAGAACGTCTACATTAACAAGTCATTATGATTAATCAGAGGTTTTTTATTTTTTAGCATTTAGTTACTTGAGTCTCTATATGACATTCAGGTCTGACATTGTCTGGGGTAACCAAAGATGGTAGCCTTGTCTTGTTTTTACTGACAGTACTAGAGCACGAACAAGTTTTAGGGGAATGAAGTTCATTTGGAAGAACAATGAGGACTCCAATCTCATTCTCTCTGTTCATATTTTCTATTAAAACAAAAGTATCTTCTGGGAAGATTCAGCAAAACAGACTTGGAGTTTTGGGCTGAGTATCACTATAACTGAAAATGTGTAGGTGTATCTCAGTTTTGATGTGGGATAAAACCATATGTTTAGCTTTTATGGTTTTAAGTGTTGTGAAATAAATGCACATAAAAGTCTGGATTAACAAGGAGGAATTTGGAAAAACAAATGGTTGAGCTGCTTTTAGTAAATCCTATTGTAAGGGATAAAATTGTTGAAGGAAGTAAAACCAAAAATTTGTGAAAGGTTAATAGTCATATGGGATTACAGGATTTAATTAGATTCAAACGCATGAAAAGTGTTTATAGCTGTGTTGTCCAATATGATAGAAAGTAGCCAATTGTATTTAATTGCTATCCTGATTTTCTGGTCTTTTCTCTTGGTTTGTAATCTGCTGAGTTCGGAGCACTGTCTTATATCTCTCTTGTCCCTAGACTAAACTGCCTGTTTCAGCTGTCTCCTTGGCAGGCTGAGAGCAGAGTACAAGGCATAGAATCAGAATCTCAGGGAGAGAATTACCCTAAGTTTTACATTATCAGGCCCTATGTCTTTTATTAAAGAGAACCCAGTGAGTTGTAGAATCGCTCATTCCATCCTTATAGCATTGTAACATTTTCCTTTTATTGAGTTAGAATGAGACTGTCAACAATGGTCCTAATTTTACCCTCCAGAGCTACTATGGGACATATGTAATCTTTCTACTGCACAACAATGCTTCACATATTTATTATAAATACGAAAAGAACAAGTGAAATGTTCTCATTGCTTAGTCCTAGATGGGGAGACATTATCCAACACTGTCCCCAACCTATTTAAAATTAATAGTAATAATAGTAACTACCATGCAGTAAGGAGCCCTCGTGGCGCAGTGGTTAAGCTCTCAGATGTGAACCAAAAGGTTGGTGGCTCAAAACCCACAAGCCACTCCATGGGAAAAAGATCTGGCAGTCTGCTTCTGTAAAGATTGCAGCCTTGGAAACCCTATAGGGCAGTTCTACTCTGTCCTATAGGGTTACTATGAGTTGAAATTGACTTGATAGCAGTGGGTTTGGTTTTTCTGACCATGCAGTGAATTCTCAACAATCACCAGATGATGAACCGGTGTTTTGTTTACATTATTTCTAATGCAAAGATGCAACCAACAAGATGATTACCGTTATTTTCCAAGTTTGGCAGTGGGAAAGACACTGCAGATGATAGAGTGGATGTCAGCATGGATAGGAGCCCAATCTGATTAGTTTTGACTCTTTTGCTATTTCGCGCTCCTTTATATAAATTGCAAGTACATGCCTCATTATAAACTGGGTAAGTTGTTTTAACTCTTCTCTAAACTCTGTGTTTGTCCCTTTAAAACAGTTGATCTGCAGGTTGTGGAAATTACCATTATTATCCCTCTTTACAAGTGTAATTTGGGGTAAACTATTTTAAATCAAGATTAAGGAGCAGATAGCTAGAAGAGGCAGGTTCCTCTTCAAGCCTCATCTAGCATGGGGCAAAGGTATTTGAGGGTAATCGAACATCTTCACACTCCCCAAATCTTCAGTTGAGTCTAAAGAGCCTTTAATTCTAAAGATTCTTATAACCATATAGTTCTGTGATTCAAGTAAAATAAACTAATGATAGAAATTTAATGTATATCAAATCCATATAAAATATATAATATATACAATATACATGGTACATATATATGATCTACAATGTATATGCATATATCCATACACACATATATACACATTTACATGTAACATTATTTTTTACCACAAAGAAAAAAGTACAAATTTGTGGTTATGAGTAAAATACAGTCATGTTTAAAAACATATTTAGTATCACCTACCCAGTCCACCCCCTATAGCCTTTTAACAATCTGTGGCATATTCATCCAAACCTTTCTCTGCATTCGCACACATTCTTTTCTTTCCTTCTTTTTTTATTTTTTATTCCCAACAACAACAAGAAAACCTTAAAGCCTGAAATTTCTGGAGTTGACTTCCAAAATGTGTGACACCTCAGTCAAAAGATGAATTTTCAATTTATAGAAATTGCCTGATTATTTTGCAAAAAATTATTACAATTTACATTTTCACAAGCAAGGTTGGACATGACCTTTTTCTCAAAATTCCCTCCACCTCAGGATGCTATAAACTCTTTAAATCCTGGTGAAAATTTATATCTCATTCCTGATGCATATTCCTGACTCCTACAGATACTGAAAATCTTTTTGTGTTTAATGGTCATTTGCATGTCCTTCCCTGGGGCTTGCCTGCTAATACCCTTTGCTAAGTTTTCTACTGGGCTGTTTAGTTTACTCTTATTAATTAGAAGAACTATGCATATATTAGCAGCATTTCCCTTTTGTTTGTCATGTTCATTCCAAATACTATTTCTAGTCTATTGTTTATACTTTGTTTTGTTTATGGAGGTTTTGGCAAATGAATATTTTAAGTTATAAAATAGGGTTATCTTAAGAAAATCCTCTCAGTGTGTTATAAAATTTTTTTCCAGAATATTTCTATAATTTTTATCATGGATTTTATTTTTATACTTTGTGTGAGACAGGGATTTTTTTTTAATATCAATAGCAAAATAATGCTAACCTTACATGATGAATTGGAATTCTTTCCATATTTTTCTATGACCTAGAAAGAAATAGTAAAATATTATTTAAAAGTTAGGTAGAATTCAGCTATAAAACAATACGGAGTGAGACCATTTTAAAGGTAGAAGTCAAATTAATGCTCCATTCTTTTCTACGATTATGTGTCTGTTGAGATTATTTGTCTCTTGGATCAAAGTTCATAGTTTTCCTCTAGATTTCAATTGGTGTCTTAGAGTTGCCGTTATACTTTAAATTTCATCAAAGTTTTTATATTTTTTCTTATACTTAATGTTATATATCATCATTTTCTCTCCTTTTTTCTTAAGTGATGTGACAAAAGTTTATCTACACATTTTGTCAACATAGTTGTATATTGTGTATTCCCTTAATTGCATACCTTGACATGTCATAATTTCGTCTGCAGTAGCAAATTATCGGGTGATGGAAGGCACAGCAGTTCTCCTGTGGGCTCAAGGTGAATGAACTTGTAGACTCTAATTCTTCAGCTAAGGTTTGAAAAGGAAGCATCTCTGCTTCCTTTTTCTCTGGGTGCAAGGCATTGTCTGTCATATTCCAGATGCAGACCCTGGCCCTAAGTGCTACTTCCTTCCACCAGGGGCCACCAGGGTTTGCACAATTCAGTAGTTGCTCTAAGGATCACAAGAGCCAGAGGGACAGGTGCTGCCCATCCTCCGGAGACCCTAAGGCTTCAGCCACTTGGGTCTATTCATAAATATCTCCCCAAGATTGAGGAGAGACAAACCTTATCTTCTACTCCAGTCTCTTGGAGAAGGAAGCCGTGCTTTGATTTGCATCCCTGGAACCCCCAGCAGGACTTGTGGCCTCTGATGCACCCTCCAAGGCTGGCCAGCAGGATGCTTGCCCAGGTTAATCATCTGCCCTAAAAAGTGTGTTAGAAATGAGAGTAGGACAGTGACATGTGGTTAGCTTGCAATTGTCCCAGAATCTCCCAGAAATAACTTCAATATTTAGAAATATCTCTGCAAGATAAATCTTTTCTCTGTCTCTCTTTTATTTCTCTCTCTAGTACTTAGGAATCAAATGCAACCCAAATTTAAGTGTTTGCCTCTTTGAAATGTATTATATAATATGAAGTAAAAAATAAACAAATAAAATAACGCTATTCTGCAAGGAATTTTAGAATTCCAAGGCTGATCCACTTGAATTTCAGTTTCTTAATGAACCAAATTATTTTGTTCTCCTGCTTCATGTCTAGTCCAAATCATGTGAGTATTTTTCTGCTCTTCTATATGCAAATTGCTCATGTGTAATGTCTCTCCATTCAAGGCGATGGCAAGAGCCCTGGGCTCTCCATGTGTTCTATCACCCTCTTGCAGAAATGCTTCTCACTTTTCTGAAGCATTGCTGCTGTGGTCATGACTGTCATTTCCTCAGCACCATCTGCAGACTGATATTTTGTAGGAACTTGTATGAGTTCCAGATAAGAATTCAGCTCAACAGGCCAGCATATTTAGTCTTTAAGAGAAAGGAAAATAATTGATCAATTCCTATTCTAGTCCACTCTTTTTTTTCCTCTACTTTTCTCCATCCCACCCCCACATGAAGTTATTTTTACAGCTTTGAAATGGAATCAAATTTCCAGACTGCACAATTAAATCTCAGTCAAATATTCCACTTACCAGAATGCTCACAATACTAATAGTGCTGTTAGAAATAAGGCACTTGATTAAAAGGCGAAGCACTTGTCTATGTCTTTAACGTGCATTCTTAATGAGTCTTGGCAGGAGGCTGATTCACTTGAAAATGCACAATTACCTTATCCAAGTTTAATATACCATGATCTGCACCCAGGCCCTCTCTGCATTACCATTTGAATGCACTGTTCTTTTGGAGTTTTGTGCAGGAAACAAATCCTTGTATATGGTACACAGCTCTAGACCCTGATTTGTCTGCACTTGCCCTTTAAACAAAAGGCCAAAACAACATGCTCTTTGGTGCATTGATTTTCAACCTCTGGCTGTATTTGAAATTGTAATGCAGCACATTTCACTTTCCAAGGAGCCTCAGTCCATATACAATATGAAAGTAAATGTAATCAAGGGATTTGTTTGTGGTTCTGAGTGGTGACACACCATCTTTTCTTGCGGACTCCAGATAAAGGGAGGCTGGTTTAAAGAGCTGTTGAAACCCAGTGAGGTCAAATGTTACTTGAAATCTGATTTCATTACCATATAGAGTCAAAATTAATATCTGGACTTTGGAATCTGGGACAAACATTTGCCTGAAATGTAAACTGAGAAAGCAAAAGTTTTATTTAATTTTTATCAAGATTATCCTTTGACCCTTCATTATTTTCAGTGTTTCTGGCACGCCACACTCCTATGGTTCTGCAAAATGCCCTGGCTTGTAGAATTCCATTTAATCTGGAGAAAGTGGAATCAATAACAGATTAAAAATACTATAAGCATTTTTAATAATTCCTCCCCTCTTTTCTATCTTGTTTTCAAATGTCATTTATACTTAGCCTTTTGAAGAGATTTAAATAATTGTGCAGAAAGAGAAAATATTTTCCTTATGACATAAGTGATAGTTTCTACTCTTAAAAAATAAATCATATAGAACATCTTACTAACGATGAAGTCATTTTAGAACAACCTAATCTGTTATTAATTTTTCAGATTTACACAGTAATACAAAGAAATAGGATATACTTGAGGTTCACAAAGAGTCAAAACTATTATTAATTTGCTCATAAGGTGTGATGGTTAAGGTTGTGTGTCAGCTTGGCTGGGCTATGATTCTCAGTGGTTTGGCAGCTACGATGTAGTTTGGCAGTTATGTAATGATGTAATCACCTCCATCATGAGATCTGATATAATGTAATTACCTCCATGACGAGATTACCATGAGCAGCCAATCAACTGAAAGGGAGTTTCCTTGGGGATATGGCCTGCCTCCGATATATACAGACCTTCTGGTAAAGATCGCTGGCTATTGCTCTGCTTTAGATCCTTCGTTCAGCTAGTTATCATCTGACCTCCAGTTCTTGGGACTTGAGCCAGCAGCCTGCCATCTAACCTGCTGATCTTGGGTTCGTCAGCCTCTGCAGCTACATGAATCAGCAAAAGCCTCCAACCAGCGTGTCACTCACAGACTTGGCACTTTCCAGCCTCTACAACCATGTGAGCCGTTTTCCTTGATATAAATCTCTCTATATATAATATACATATACATATACTTGGACCTCTGGTGGCATAGTAGTTAAGAGCTCGGCTGCTAACCAAAGGGTAGGCAGTTCAAATCCACCAGCTGCTCCTTGGAAACCCTAGGGGGCAGTTCTACTCTGTCGTATAGGGTCGCTGTGAGTCAGAACTGACTCGATGGCACCTAACAACAATAACAACGACAACATACCTATACATATATATACATGTATATATATGTATACACACATATATATGTATATATGTATATATGTGTATATATGTATGTATACATATATATATATACACACACACATACATATACTTCACTGGTCTTGCTTCTCTAGAATACCCAGCCTAAGACATTTGGTACTGAGAGTAGTTCTAGAGAAACAAAATTGTAAGGATGAGTTTTCTAAATTGGTTCTCTAGTCTCGTTAGTCTTGAAGATGTTGATGTCTCTACTTCTAGTAGTAAAGATGGCACTGCTAATCCATGGCATGAGGTGGCAATAGAAATATACAAAATATTAACACCAATAGATCAAGTATTGGCGAGAGGTGAGGCTCTGGGTGATCATATGTTTGAAGCCTTTCTACAATTTTATCAGCATGAGAAGCATAAAGAAGCTGATTTGTTGGTCCTACTTCCTCTAGACAAAGCGGTGAAAGAAAGAGATGAGCTCAGGGCTTCAGAGTCAAAGTTCAAGCACCCCATAAATGACCTCAAATTGCCACTTGTGCCCAAAAAGAAAGCATTATTTCCTATAGTAACAGAGATATTATTGCCAAAAACCAAACCCAGAGTCTGATTGTAAGAGTGGCTGAGTTACAATGCCAATTGAATTCCCAAACTCGAATGTTTCTGAAGTTAAAGTGGGGGCATTGATTGGGAAGATATGGGGTCCTGAAACTTGAGATAGGGCCATATGGGCAGATAATCAGGAAGCTGGGGACACTGAACCCCTAAATTCTTTTGCATCGCTCCTGCCAACAAAACCATTAGCCTTTCCACCTCCATCTGATGAGATTAACCTAGCTGTGTCTGAAGAGCCTTTGTCTGAGTCACTGTCTGAGGAGGTATCTGAGTCATTGCCTGAGGCAGATGCCTTATAAGACATTGCTGAATGTTCTCAAAACACATCCCCACCACCCATTTTTGCTTCTAGACCTATAACTAGACTTAAGTCCCAGTGAGCCCTAAAAGGTAAAGTGTGACCCAGGAGGAGATGCACTACACTCCAAAAGAACTGCCTGACTTCTCTAATATGTACAAACAGAAACCTGGGGAATATGTGTGGGAATGGCTTTTAAGGATGTGGGGTAGTGGTGCAAGGAACATAAAGATGAATCCGTCTGAATTTATTGATATAGGTCCTCTAAGCACAAATTCTTCATTTAATGTTTCAGCTTGAGAGGTTAGCAAAGGATCTAATAGCTCGTTTGGTTGGGTCGCTGAAGCATGGATTACACAGTAGCCTACACTAAATCAAGCTGAAGTACCAGACCTTCCTTGGTGTGCTGTAGGAGAAGGTATTCAAAGACTTAGAGAAATTGGCATGCTAGCGTGGATTTATCAGGTTAGACCCACAGAACCACACATGGAGTGCCCAGAGGACACCCCTTTTACCACAAGGTGAGGAACAAATTTGTGAGGGGAGCCCCAGCATTCTGGAAAACTGCTGTGATTGCTATTTTGTGTGAGTCAGATTTGACAGTGGGTACTGCCCTAACTGAATTAAGACACTTAACTACAGTGGGACTGACTGGACCCCATGGTGGTAGGGGCCAAGTAGAGGCAATCAATTGACAAGATGAGGTGGGCATGGTTACCATAATGGACAGCAGAGTCAAAGCAATGATCAGAATAGTCTGGCTCATATGGACTTATCACATTGGTTATTTAGTTATGGTGTCCCTAGGATTGAAATAGATGGCAAATCTACTAAATATTTACTTGACCTGTACAAGCAGAAGAATTCTAGGTCAACTCTAACTCAAATCGCCGGAATAGAGAGTCACAGTTCCTCAATCAATTCCCAGACTTGAGTGAGTTTAAGACTCACAACCCCTTGAATGAAGGGGAGGACGGGTCCCCTTGAGGAAGGACCCCGCTACACTGCCAAAAATTTATACTGTTTATCTTTCTTCCATCCTTCACCAAAGGGATGTAGGGCCTTTCACGAGAGTGACTGTTCATTGGGGAAAAGGAAATAATCAGACATTTCAGAGATACTGGCTCTGAAATGACACTAATTCCAGGGAACCCAAAATGTCACTGTGGCCCAATAGTCAGAGTAGGGACATATGGAGCTCAGGTTATTAATGGAGTCTTAGCTCAGGCTCATCTCACAGTGTGTGCAGTGGGTCCCCGAACCCATCCTGTAGTGATTTTCCAAGTTCCAGAGTGCATAATTGGAATAGATACACTCAGCCACTGGCAGAACCTCTACGTTGGATCCCTGACAAGTGGAGTAAGGGCTAGGTAGGAAAAGCCAAGTGGAAGTCGTTAGAATTGCCCCTGCCTAGGGAAATAGTAAACCAAAAGCAATACCATATTCCTGGAGAGATTGCAGAGATTACTGCCACCATCAAGGACTTGAAGAATGCAGGGGTGGTGATTCCTACCACATCCCCATTTAACTTACCTATTTGGCCTGTGCAAAAAACAAGGATATTGGAAAATGGCAGTGGATTATCAAAAACTGAACTAGGTGGTGACTCCAATTGCAGCTGTTGTTCCAAATATGATTTCATTACTTGAGCAAATTAATACATCTCATGGTACCTGACATGCAGCTATTTATCTGGCTAATGCCTTTTCTCCATACCTGATTTGAAGGACTACCAGAAGCAGTTTGCCTTCATCTGGCAAGCCAGCAACGCACCTTTACTATCCTACCTCAAGGATATATCAACTCCCCAACCCTCTGTCATAATTTTGTCTGCAGGAACCTCGATTGACTTCCCTCCCACAAGACATCACACTGGGTCCATTACATTGATGATATTATGCTGATTGAACCTAGTGAGGAAGAAGTGTCAATGACTCTGGACTTTATTGGTAAAAGTTTGCGTGCTAGAGGGTGGGAAGTTAATCTCATAAAAATTCAGGTGCCTTCCACCTCAGTGAAATTTGTATGGTACATTGGTGTGCGGCATGTTGAGATATTCCTTCTCAAGTGAAAGAGAAGTTATTGCATCTGGCCCCTCTCACAACTTAAAAAGTGGCACAATGCCTGGTGGGCCTCTTTGGATTTTGGAGGCAACATACCCCTCATTTGGGTATGCTACTCTGGCCTATCTACCAAGTGACTCGAAAAGTGGCTAGTTTTGAGTGGGGCCCAGAACAAGAGAAGGCTTGGCAATAGGTTCAGGCTGCCGTGCAAGCCATCCTGCCACTTTGGCCATATGATCTGGCTGATCCAATGGTGCTTGAAGTGTCAGCAACAGATAGAGATGCTGTTTGGAGTCTTTGGCAGACCCCTATTGGTGAATCACAGCACAGAACCTTAGGATTTTGGAGCAAAGCCTTGACATCTTCTGTAGATAAGTACTCTCCTTTTAAGAAACAGTTTTTGACTTGTTACTGGGCCTTAGTAGAGAATGAACGCTTAACCATGGGCCACCAAGTCACCATGCAGCCTGAGCTGCCCATCATGAACTGGGTGTTGTCTGACCCACAGAGTCGTAAAGTTGGATGTGCAGAGCAGTACTCCATCATTAAATGGAAGTGGTATATTAGAGATTGGGCCCAAGCAGGACCTGAAGGCACAAGTAAGTTGCATGAGGAAGTGGCCCAAATGCCCATGGTCTTCACTCCTGTCACATTACCTTCTGTCTCACAGTCTGCACCTACAGCCTCATGGGGGGAGATCCTTATGATCTGTGGACCAAGGAAGAGAAAACTCATGCCTGGTTTACAGATGGTTCTGCACAATATGAAGGCACTACTTGAAAGTGGACAGCAGCAATACTACAGCCCCTTTCTGGGACCTCCCTGAAGGACAGTGGTGAAGAGAAATCCTCCCAATGGGCAGAACTTCAAGTAGTGCACCTGGCTGTTCACTTTGCTTGGAAGAAAAAACGGCCAGATTACGATTGTATACTATTCATAGGTCAATGGTTTGGCTGAATGGTCAGTGACTTGGAAGGAACGTGATTGGAAAATTGGAGACAAGGAGGTATGGGGAAGAGGTATGAGGATAGACTTCTCTGAATGGGCCAAAGAAGTGAAGATATTTGTGTCTCATGTGAATGCTCACCAAAGGGTGACCTTGGCAGAGAAGGATTTCAACACTTACGTGGATAGGATGATGTGTTCTATGGAAACCAGTCATCCTCTTTCCCCAGCCACGCTTGTCATTGCTCAGAGAGCTCATGAACAAAGTAGCTGTGGTGTCAGGGATGAAGGTTATGCATGGACTCAGCAACATGAACTTCTACCCACCAAGGCTGACTTGGCCACAGCCACTGCTGAGTGTCCAATCTTCCAGCAGCAGAGATCAACACTGAGTCCACGATATGGTACCATTCCTAGAGTTGATCAGCCAGCAACCTGGTGGTAAGTTGATTACATTGGATTGCTTTCATCATGGAAAGGATAGTATTTTGTTCTTAGTGGAATAGACTCTTACACAGGATATGGATTTTCCTTCCCTGCATGTAATGCTTCTGCCAAAACTACCTTCCACGGAATAAGAGAATGCCTTATCCACCACCATGGTATTCTACACAGCATTGCCTTGGATCTACAGACTCACTTCACAGCAAATGAAGTGTGTCAATGGGCTCATGCTCATGGAATTCACTAGTCTTACTGTGTTCCCCATCATCCTCAAGCAGCTGGCTTGACAGAATGATGCAATGGCCTTCTAAAGACACGATGACAGAGCCAGGTAGGTGGTAATACCTTGCAGGGTTGGGGCAGTGTTCTCCAGGAGGCTGTATGTGCTCTAAACCAGCATCCAGGATTCATGGGTCCAGGAATCAAGGGTGGAAATGGGAGTGGTACCACTCACTATTACCCCTAGTGACCCACTCACAAAATTTTTACTTCCTGTCCTTGTGACCTTATGCTCTGAGGGTCTAGAGGTCTTAGTTCCAAAGAGAGGAATGCTCCCATGTGGAGACACATCACTGATTCCATTGAACTGGATGTTAAGAATACTACCTAGCCACTTTGGGCTTTTTATGCTTCTGGATCAACAGACAAATAAGGGAGTTACCATACTGTTGTGATTGATCCTGATTACCGAGAGGAAATTGGATTGATATTACATAATGGAGGTAAAGAAGAGTATGTCTGGAATGCAAGAGATCCTTTAGGGCATCTCTTAGTACTGCCAGGCCCTGTGATTAAAGTCAATGGAAAACTATAGCAACCCAATTCCAACATGACTACCAATGGTCCAGATCCTTCAGGAATGAAAGTTTGGGTCATCCCACTAGGCAAAGAGCCATGACTATCTGAGGTGCTTGCTGAGGGTAAAGGGAATACAGAATGGGTTGTGGAAGATGGTAGTTCTAAATATCAGCTACAACCACGTGACCAGTTGCAGAAATGAGGATTGTAGTTGTTATGAGTATTTCTTCCTTGTATGTGTGCATCAAATATTTTTGTTTTCTTCACTTATAAAATATAAGATCCAAACAGGGCTAGTGCATTTTCAGTTGTACACATGTTAGTTACATTATCTGAGGTGCAAGTAAGACTTTATAATTGTCTTTATTTAGAGATTATGTATGGTTTAATGAGATGTGTACCCATGCCAAGTTGACAACAAGCGGACTGTGATGGTTAAGGTTGTGTGTCAATGTGGGTGGGCCATGATTCTCACTGGTTTGGCAGTTATGATGTAGTTTGGCAGTTATGTAATGATGTAATTACCTCCATGATGAGATCTGCTATGAGCAGCCAATTAGTTGAAAGGTAGTTTCCTTGGCAGTGTGACCTGCATCCCATATATATGAACTTTCTGGCGAAGCTCACTGGCTTTTGCTGTGCTCTGGATCCTTCGTTTGGCTAGTTATCATCTGACCTCCAGTTCTTGGGACCTAAGCCAGCAGTCTGTCATCTTACCTGCCGGTCTTGGATTCATCACTCTCCACAGTCCGTGAGTCAGTAGCCTGCTGTCTGACCTGCTGATCTTGGGTTCATCAGCCCCTGTAGCTATATGAGTCACAAGAAGCCTCCAGCCTGATGCCTGACCCACAGACTTGGGACTTCCTAGCCTCTACAGCCACATGAGCCATTTCCTTGACATAAATCTCTCTCTCTCTCTCTCTCTCTCTCTCTATATATATATATATATATACACACACACATATCACTGGTTTTGTTTCTCTAGAGAACCCAGCCTAAGACATAAAGTAATAATAAGAATAAATTGTTAAGAGTAAGGAGATTGAGACTTATTGTAAGCCATATAACATTGGAAAAGTGGATGACATTAGAGGACATTTGAATCTTTATGATTTGTTTCTAGTCTCTACAACTTACTACCTTTGTTATTAAAGCATTTTTCTTAATATCACTGAATCTCAGCATTCCTCTTTCCTAGCAACATTTATAAAAATGGCATAACACCACCCCCTGTGCACTGCTGTTGTGAGGATTAAAGACAAAATTGTAAGGTATCTAATAATAAACAAGTTCAGCAAGCTTGCCAGATACAAGATCAATATAAAAATCAGTTGCATTTCTATACTCTAGCAATGAAAAATCCAAAAAGGAAATTAAGAAAATAACTCCATTTCCAATAGTATCAAAAATAATAAAATATTAGGAGTACATTTAACAAAAGAAATACAAGACTTCTACACTGAAAACTACAAAACATTGGTGAAAGAAATTTAACATCTAAACAAATGGAAAGATATCCTATGTTCATGAATCGGAAAATTTAATGTAGTTAAAATGGCAATGCTTCCCAAATTGATCTACAGATTCAGTACAATGCCTATCATCATCTAAATCCCACATGATTTTTTTTGCAGAAACTGATGGGCTGATTTTAAAATTTGCATGGAAATGCAAGGGTGCAACAATGGACTCAAGCATAGCAACGATTGTGAGGATGGTGCAGGACTGGGCAGTGTTTTGTTCTGTTGTACATAGGGTTGCTATGAGTCAGAACAGACTCAACAGCACCTAACAACAACAAAAGTAGGTGAGGAAATGAGTTGTACTAGATGAGACTGACAAGGATGCCAAGGGCCACATCATCTAAAGTTTTATAGGATTGAATCCCTAGTGCATGGTCCATAACTTAAAGCACTCATCTGTGTGGATGAGAACAAATTATGGATATTATTACGAAGCATGAGAATTTCAGAACACTTAATTATGCTCATGTGGAACCTGTACATGGACCAATAGGGGTTCAGCGTGGTTCAGGACTGGAAAAGGCATGTGGCAGGGTTGTATCCTTTCATTTTACTTATTCAGTCTTTAGGCTGAACAAATAATCTGAGAAGCTGGACCATATGAAGAAGAATGCTGCATCAGGATTGGAGGAAGATTCATTGACAACCTGTGATAGGTAGATGACACAACCTTGCTTGCTGAAAATGAAGACAACTAGAAGTACTTACTGATGAAGATCAAAGACTATAGTCTTAAGGATAGATTATACCTGAACCTGAGGAAAATGAAAATCCTCAAAACTGGACCAATAAACAACATCATAATAAACGAGGAGGGAAAGTTGTCAACAATTCCATTCTACTTGGATCCACAGTCAACGTCCATGGAAGCAGCAGTCAAGAAATCATATGATGTATTGCATTGGGCAAATCAGCTGCAAAAGACCTATTTAAAGTTTTAAAGAGCAAAGAGGTCACTTTGATGACTAAGGTGTGCCTGACCCAAGCCATGGTCTTTTCAATTGCTTCACATGCATATAAAAGCTAGACAGTGAAAAAGGAAGACAGAAGAATTGATGCATTTGAACTGCAGTGCTGGTAAAGAATATTGAATATACTGTGAACTGCCAGAAGAACGAACAAATCAATCTAAGAAGAAATACGACCAGAATGCTCTTTAGAAGTGAGGATGGTGAGACTTCAGCTGACTTTCTCTGGACTTGTCATCAGGAAAGACTAATTGCTGGAAAAGAACATCATGGTTGGTAAAGTAAAGGGTCAGCAAAAACAGGGGAAACGCTCAATGAGATGGACTGACACGATAGCAAAAACAATGGACTCAAACTAGCGACAATCATGAAGACGATTCAGGACCGGGGAACATGTTGTTCAGTTATACATAAGGTCGATGTGAATTGGAGTTGACTCAATGGTACCTAACAACAACAACAAATCTCTAATGCCATGAGAAAGCATTGAAGGGGTAGAAGTCAAGTAGGAGAAGTGGATCAGCATTGAAATTTTAGGGAGTCTAATTTACAGGAAACCTCTTCCTACTCAAATCCTGAGCAGATACAGAAATAAGAAAAAAGAGGTTTGCAAATGGAAACCAAGGTACTGCTTTTATTTCTGATGAAGGTGATACTGCAGATTAAGCTCACGCTGATGATTAAGTCAGCTTCTTAATGCTGATTCCCCAAATTATATATAGAAAACCTCCCAACCACAGAAACCCTGGACCTTCAAAGGTTTCCCCATGGGAGAGGGTCGTTACTAATTAGCCAATGAAGTAGGGAGAAAATCTAATAAAATTAGGAACAGAATTCAGCTGTGACACCAGAAGACCCCACAGAGAGATGATCTACCCCGAGAAAAATCAGATACTACTATGAGAAACAGCATTGTTCTCACCATACTAAACATATTTCTGGGATCTCACACCATAGGTTTTTTTTCTACTTTATTTTCTAATTAATAATAACATCGATGCAATTAATAACAGTTATCTTGCAGTACAAAAAGAAGAGTCAAATGATTGACATTTACGTATATATGATTCCAAGGATTTGGAAGTAATTTTTAACCTCAGCCACAATTGTTGCTGAATATGGATATGATTTTTTGTGTTGGGCAAGATTGTAGTCATATATTCAATAGCCATATAGTTTAGTTGTCCCAGGATCCTGATCAGAAAACAGTAGGGTCAGGCTATAGAGGATAAATGCAGGGAGAAGATTGACCACAAGGATCTATACTAAGCAAAGAGAACATTGAACGTTTCATACCCATATACTATAGGTTTCCTCCTAGTATGGAAAAACTCAGAAATGAAATTTTAGTTTAGTGAAAGCAAGTGTGATAGTTAAGGTTGTGTGTCAATTTGGATGGGCCATGATTCTCAGTGGTTTGGCAGTTATGATGTAGTGTGGCAGTTGTATGTTGATGTGTTCACTTCCATGATGAGATTTGATATAATATGATCACCTTCATGATGGGATCTGCTGTGAGTAGCCAATCAGTTGGAAGGGAGTTTCCTTTGAGATGTGGCCTGTATTGAATATAAGTGGATTTTCTGGCAAGGCTCATGGGCTTTTGCTTGCGCTGGATCCTGGAACTGGCTCCTGTTTTTCTGACCTCCAGTTCTTGGTCTTTGAGCTAGCAGCTTACCTGCCATCTTGCCTGCCGATTTTGGGATTCTCCAGTCTTTGCAGCCTGTGAGCCAGAGCCCTGCCATCTGACTTGCTGATCTTGGGTTCACTAGCCCCTGTGGCTGTGTGAATCAGGAGAAGCCTCCAGCCTGACCCACGTTCCAGCCTCTACAACCGCCTGAGTCATTTCCTTAATAGAAATCTATATATATTTATATGCTTTACTGGTTTTGCTTCTCTAGAGAACCCAGGCTAAGACAGCAAAGAAAAACCAAAGTTAATAAAATTCAAGAATATGTAGAGAAACTTGGTGCAAGAATTGTTTATATTAACATTTCCTTGAGTTTTCATAAACATAAGACTTGTTAAATACTTTACGATATGTGATTATTACACAAAATAAGAGTTTGATGAAGTGCATGTGCTAGCATATTCTCCAGGAGAGACAGGAAGGTACCTTAATAAATTACTCCTGATTATAGCACGTAGTGCCTTTGAGTAGAAAGATACAGTTCACGTCTGGTAGAGTTTAGGGTAGTGGCTAACTTCATTTGTCTAGCAACAAAGAAAGATTTAGGTGACATCAGGAATCTGTTTGATGATTGTCACCAGAAAATAGATTTCAATGAAATAGAAACACAATCAGATAGACTTAAACTTCTAAACACTGTGTGTGGTGAGTTTGCTTACACCATAGGGGGTATAATGTAAAAGAGGCAGCTGCATTTGCCCAATTAAAAGATGGACTTGTAAATGGAAATTAGATTATAGAACATGAAGCAAGAGACTTTTAAAAATATATAATTAAGAAGAACTTGACCACCAGGTCAAAAAAATAAAATGCAAAGTGGATTTCTTAGAGATGGTAGGGAAGTTCTAGCCCCAAAGATATATTGGAAGAGAAGCAGCAGCTTTTTGGAAGTTTTAGAAGGTAGAAGTTTAGTCAGATGATCTCTCAAAGTCTATCACAGCCCAATGATTTTATGAAGTGTGATCAGAAAAGAGCACAAGGGTCTTTGTCAAGGCTGCATAGCTAAACCCCTTAAGACTGATCAAGTGCATAGCAATGTGTCAATTATTACAAAAATATCAATCACTGGGGGTCATGATTAATTTTTGTATAATATGGGGCAGTACCACAGTGTCTCCAGACACATTTATCTTCAGTAAATCACAGATGACAATACTAATTATTCTCACTAATCTTGTCACTTTTCTAAACAAATGAAAGGACAGAATTGCTAACTTGTAAGAATGTCATGATCAAGGTTACACCTTTAGCAAAGAGTAGAGAGCTAAATTTTGCATTTAAAATGTCACTATGGAGGACTACTTCTTGTTATGATATAGAAGAATGGGAAATATTGTTGTCTGTCTTCTTCTGATACCAAGAAAACACCAGATAAACTAAAAATTACCCTTAAAAAATACTTCACAATTGATCAAAGAGAAAAGGCTGCTTTCATATCTGGAGCCAATTGCCTAGTCTGGGTATGGGCAGACAGACAAGGGAGGAGAAACTTTGCTAGGGTTGGAGGTCTTAGTAGCTATCACATGACATTAAACAAAAAGCTGCAAATCAATCCTCCAAAAAAGTAGTCAAGGAGAAAAATTAAAGTGAGATCAGAAATTAATGAGATAGAAATCAAACGTAAGAGAATTAACAACAGTGATAGTTGATTGAAAAGAATAATAAAATTCATAGATTCCTGGCAACACAGTTCAGAGTAAATGAGAAATAATATCATGAAAATGATAGGTAATATCACACTATATTTACGTCATTAAAAAAGTAACTAAGAGGGTATTATCGGACATTTAGATTCAATGGACAATTTCCTAGAAAAACACAATTTACCAAATCTGACAAAGAAGAAATAGAATATGTGAATAATCTCTTGTCCACTAAAAGGCCTTTATCCAAAATTTAAAAAATAAAATGAAACAAAACAAAAATCCAAAAAACCCCATGCAGAAACAGATGGTTTTTAACATTTGAAAATCAATCCATGTAATTACCCACATTGCCAGACTATGGTAGAAAAATGATATGATTATCTGAATAAATGCATAATAAATGATTGATAAAATGTAATAACAATCACAAATCTGGGAACATTCTTGAAATAAAATGGAATATTCTTAATTTGATAAAGTGTATCTACAAAAAAATCTATAGCAAACATTATAATTTATGGTGTGATATTAAATATTTACCCTTTAAGACTGGGAACAGGACTAGGAAATCCTGTTACCATTTCTATCCAGTATTGTACCAGGTGGAGTTCCTCTCTAAAGAGGAAGAATAAGAATTGGAAAAAAAGAAGTAATAGTCATTATTAACAAATGACATGATTATATAGAAAATCCATACTAATCTATAGGTAATTAGAATTTTTAAGTGAATTTGCTAAGTTTCCTGGATAAAATGTCAAGAAATTTAAAAAAATGTATTTTTATATGTCAGCACAATTAATTAAGAAATAAAATTGATAATAAAAAACACATACACACCAAGTACAAGAATAAATCTAGTAAAGCATACATATGACAGCTAAACATTTATGAAAGTAATTATAGAAAGTTTAAATAAGACATTTGTAAGAGAATTATAGAAAGTTTAAATAAATGATGGGACATACCATAGAAAGATATTGGAAGATTCAATATTGTAAAATGGTATTTTCCAAAAAATAATCAAAGATTTATAGATTTAGTCAACCCCTCTCAAAATTATTGGTAGAATTTGACAAGTTGATTTAAATAATTAGCTGAAATTTGAAAGGACCATGAATAGCCAAAGGAATCTTGAAGAACAGCAAAGTTGCAGGAATTGCTCTATTGGATGGCAATAGTTATCATAAAGCTACTGTAATTAATACAGTGTGGTATCAGTACTAGTATAGATATTTAGATTATGGGATGAAATAGAGAGTCCAGAAATGGATCTACACATATACAGACAATTGATTAATGATAAAGTTTACACTTTGCAGTGGCAAAGAAAATGTTTTTTAAAAATGGTGCTGAGTCAATTGAATATCACAACTGGGGGGAAAAAATTGATCTATACTTCACCTCAATTATCCAAGATCAATTTCAGATGAATCATAGATATTAATGTGAACGTGAAAACAATAAAGTTTTTAGGATAGCTTATATGAAAATCTTTTTGAACTTGGATAAAATAAATTTTATTTAAAAAGGTACAATAAGCACTAACCAAAAATGAAATGAATGATAAATTGGCATATATTAAAATGAAGAACTTTTGTTTAATCAATGATACCATTAAAAATAGTGAAAGCCAAGTCACAGAATGGGGGAAGATATCTATAACATATAATTGACAAAAGTATCGTATCTAGAATATATAAAGAACTCCTACAAATCAATAAAAAGACAATAGGAAAAAAATGGATGAGGCCTGAAGAAGCACTTCCAATGATAAGATATCTGAATGGCCGTTAAAATAAGGAAAGGTTCTCAGCCTCATTTTTCATTACAAAAAAAAAAAAAGAAACTCTAAAACCCACTGCCATCAAGTCGATTCCAACTCATAGCTAACCTATAGGACAGAGTAGAACTGCTTCATAGGGTATCCATGGAGTGGCTGGTGGATTTGAACTGCCAACCTTTTGATTAGCAGCTGTAGCACACCATACCTCTTAACCACTGTGCCACCACAAATTAAAACCATAATACCATTGCATACTCACCATATGGCTAAAATAAAAACAACATGGTCAGTATTTAAGGGTATGTGGATCACTTAAAGCTCTACTTCTGAAAGGGGTTCAAGTGGCTATAACCACTTTGAAAAATCATATAGTCTTTTCTACCAAATTTGAGCATACACATACTCAATTACCCAAAAATTTAACTACTAGTTAGACATTAAACCAAATGCTTATGTATGTATGTCAAAACACATATACACACATGTGCATGCATGCACACAGGCATGTGCAAATGTTATGAGCACATTACCTTAATAGTCCAACTAGAAACAACTCAAATATCCATCAATTATAAAATAGACAGAAAGATACATGTGGTTTATTCATACATTCCAAAACTCAACATCAATCAAAACACATAAACTACAGTTATATGAAACTAGATGTTTAAATCTCAAAGAAAAATGTTGAAGAAATTTACCTTGCTATTACCTTGTTATAAGTTTTCCTTGCTATTTATCTGGGTATGTGGTTCACAAAGTCTTTGTTGCAAATATCACTACCATTGCCTTCTGTCATGGATTGAATTGTGTCCCCCCAGAATATCTGTCAGCTTGGCTGGGTCACGATTCCCAGTGTTGTATTCCCAGTATTGTAATCTGATGTGATTTCCTTATGTGTTGTAAACTCTATCACTGTGATGAGGTTGTATGTGATCTCCTTATGTATTGTAAATTCTATAACTGTGATGAGGTTACACTGATGCGGTTTACAAGATTGGATAGTGTCTTAATCCAATCTCTTTTGAGATATAAAAGAGAGAAGCGAGCAGAGACACATGGGAAACTCACACCATCAAGAAAGCAGTGCCAGGAGCAGAGCATGTCATTTGGACCTGAGGTTCCTGTGCTGAGATTCTCCCAGACCAAGGGAAGACTGATGCATCACAAGGACTTTCCTCCAGAGCCTTCTCCTGGAGCTGATGCCCTGAATTTGGACTTGTAGCTTACTGGACCATGAAAGAACAAATTTCTCTTGTTAAAAGCCATCCACTTGTGGAATTTCTGTTGAAGCAGCACTAGATGACTAAGACACCTTCTCAGAGGGGCCTTGTTCTCTGTGCTATTTCCACATCACCATGTAATTTTGGTGTTTTATATTTTGCTTTGAAAATTCATTTCCTAATTCCTAACTTGAAGAGTTACATTTTTGGTGTCTTTTGACATGTATGCATGTGAGTAATTCAAGAAGTGACATCAAATACATTTGTAGGAGAGGCATTAGTACTTTTGAGGCAAATATTTGTATTTTATAACCTAGTATTTGTACTTTCTTTTCTTAACCACACCATTCTAAAGATAAGAGGCGAGAAGATGGCCCAATATTCAGGAAACAATTGTTTTCAAAATTAGATTTCATGGAACTAGGATGAAGATTTCCTTAGCTCATCAGATCCTGTTTGGTGACTGAGCCAGGATAATTGGTTGAAGAGATAGGTTATAAACTGATCTGGAAAGGGAGTATGCTTGGCACATAGAAAAACCACACCAGGTTAGTTTTATATTCTTATTATGGTCTTCTTAGTGCCAGCAAACCCTTCAATTTGTTTTGAGAGGAGTTTTCTCCCGTGAAAGAATTTCTGTATCCAAGGAAAGAAAGGTCTTGACCTCTTCTTGAGGATAGCTTGCCCCAAAGAAGGACATTATGACATCTTCTCAATGAACTTTGAACAAAACTTGCTAAATTTTGTTAATAGTTGCTAAAGGGAAGTAAAAGCATATCCTCTGCTCCTACCAAAAGTTATACTATTTTTAGTCTATTAGAAAAATAACAAGTAACTTAAGAGATGTTGCTTCTGAGCTTTAAAGAATTCTACTTATGGAGATGCTTAGCTGAAATGACATACAAAATGTGTTCTTACCTTGCTGCACTGCCATCAATGCATAAGAGAGACTCTACCAGATCTACCTTGGATAATGATCTTATAACACATCATAAATCTAATTAGACTTTTATAACTGAGTAAAACCCAAAGGTTTACTCAAATGAGGGTACCAAGGATGAGGAAGGCCTAGAACTCTACCTGACATATCATCTTATAAATAGTCAATAAATATATTTTGAGTTAATGGAGGTTAAATATCTTCCATAAGGGAAAACTACTAGCTAATATATGAACCAGTAACAGATGCTAAATCTAATTTTCTATTTTATAAACAATTTTTTACTTGAGAACTAAGGTAAATATTTAAGGCCAAAGTGACATATTTTCTTGTTGTATTTGTTTTTAGGAATAGTTTTTCTTTGATGAAGTTATTGAAAAGTGATCATTGGATCCTTAGTATTTTTTCTGACACACTTTGGTCATGCTTTGCTTATGGGATCCTTTATTAGTTTCCTAGGACTGCCATAAAAAATTACCACAAATGGAATGGCTTAAAACGATGAAAATTTATTCTCTCATAGTTCTTTAAGCTAGTAATCTGAAATCAAGGTGTTGGAAGGGCCATGTTCCCTCTGAAGGATCTAGGAAAGAATCTTTCCTTGCCTTTTCCTAGCTTCTGGTGGTTGCCAGCAATCTTTGGCTTGTAGCTGCATCACTCCAGTTTCTGCCTCCATCTTCACAAGGCCATCTTCCCTCTGTGCAAGTCATATCTTCACATGACCTCCTTATAAGGACACTAGTCATTGGATTGAGGGCCTACCCTAATCCAGAATGGCCTCATTTTAACTAATTACATCTACAAAGATCCTATTTCCAAAAGAGGTCACATTCTGAAGTTCTGGATGTACATGAATTTTGGGAGGACACCATTCAACCCAGTACAGGCCCTAGTAAACCCATTGCTGTCAAGTTAATTCCAGCTCATAGCGACCCTATAGGACAGAGTAGAACTGCTCCATAGGGTTTCCAAGGAGTGGCTGGTGGATTTGAACTGCCCATCTTTTGATTAGCAGGCAAGCTCTTAACCACTGTGCCACCAGGGCTTCAAAAGAATTGCTAAGTGCAGCACTAGGTTTGAGGTCAGTTTTGACTTGGAACTAGATCCAGTTTTAATATTTCTCAGACCAGTTTCCTGAAACCAAAAATGAGTTTGGAATTCCTAGGTGGGTAGAAAAGGACCCCGGGTTCTAAAGTGGTTAGGCATTCAGCTGCTAACTGACAGGTTGGCGGTTAGAACCCACCAGTGACTCCTCAGGAGCAAAGATCTGGTGATATGCTCCTGTAAAGATCCTAAGAAACCCTAAGGGACAGTTCTACTTGGTCCTATAGGGTCGCTATGAGTCAGAATTGACTCCATGGCACACAACAACAAGAGGTGGGCAGAATGGCTGACGGTGAATATGATGCTTTCTCTCCATACTTTGAAAATAAGGAAGGGCCTCTGAGAGTGTGCATGTGGCTAGCCAGTTATCCAGTGCAGACAGTTTGCTATGTATACCAAGACAGTTTTCTCAAGGAAGAGGAAGCATGAACTCTGTCCAGCCACCACCCGTCTCACATTTCAGTAATAGTCTTCCTATTCATCTGTGTTTTAATTTTTAGGGATGTTATATTGTATAACTTACTCATTATTTCAAATTAGGTGCATTAGTGAATACTATTATTTTTAAAATTTCTACTACTGCTACTGTTATAACAACTACTACATACAAATTTAGGAAAAGATGTGTAGATCTCTGTGTGGGTGGATCTCGTTTGAAGAGTGAACAGGTGCTGTATATCAGAGGCCATAATAATCATCAGCAACTATATAAATTTGCCCTTTATCTACATGTTGTTTCCTTTCCTAAAATATTTCTCTGCAGTGGAATATAGTGGCTAGAGCTGATTGTTCTACAGGAAGCACGTAAAAGAATAGAGAGTAAATGGAAATAGGAAGGCAGACACATGTTATTGGGAAATTGAATAATAAAAATAGACATTTGGGTAATTGCAACAGATGGGCTTCACATGAAACAGAACAGTGCCCACGTAGAGACTGTTGCATTTTTTGCAAATGGTAGATAGAAATGTATTTATTGATCTATAATAACCCATTTATATGTAGACAGACACAGGTGCAAAAGTTTATTTTTTCACCACTGTACTTACAACAGCCTAATTTCTAGATCTATTTGAAAATAAACATTGCTATAAAAATAGGATGTGACATATACATGTGGTAAGCAATCATTACAGAAGTTGATAAATTTATAGAACATAGTACCCTTTCAAAATGGTTACACTAGAATAAAAAACATAATACAGTCATGTGTCACTTAACGTCTACAATATGTTCTGTGAAATAGGATATTATGTGATTTGGATATTGTGCAAGTACCATATTATATACAGGCAGTCCCCAGATTATAAACGCATTCCATTTCTAGTCTACCTTTAAATTCAATTTGTACATAAGTTTGAACAGTCAGGTAAGGTTTGTATCTAATGTCAGTTAGTCAAATGTTTGTCTTACTATGTAGTGTATAGGGTAGCTTTCCATGCATAAAGAAATTAAAGAAACACTTCCAGGTACACTAAAACATCTTTAACATAACAATATAGTAATAATAATAATGTTTTAATGTGTGATGCAAAGTAGTGCCCATTTGTTATTACTAACCATTGTATGTACCTTGAATTTTTAATATAATAGGCTTTATGGGTTGTATGTAAGCAGGACATTTGTAACTCAGGGACTGCCTTTATAACTTTATGGGACCACGGATGTATATGTGGTTGGACATTGAACGGACGTTACGTGGTGCATGGCTCTACTGTTTTTCCACATATTGCCTTTGTATCTAACCTCAATGGCAAATGGCAGTCATAATCTCTATGTGTTAAGTATTTGTGATACTTCATCAGCAGGTAGCCCTAGACTCGGGAGAATCAGTAGGTGGATTTTGTCTTAAAGAAAAGATGAACCTGGCCACCACTGCAAAGTCTGCTTGTCTCTGGCATACTCTTTATGTTTATGTCTTCCTGACTGTGCTCCTAGCTTTGATATGGGCCTTATATTGACTTTCATCTCCTGTTTATTCCCTCCTAATTTCTTGTCTGGCTCTGAGCCATTTTCTGTCCAATTTCTGCTGCAGGGTAACTTATGAATCTCTACCATCATTCAGTCCGAATCCTCTAGATGATGGTCAACTTGGCAGCTAAGGCTTGAGAAGGTCACACAATGCTTGTTGTGTGTCAAGTCGAAGCTGGAGCTTGACCTTTTTAGGATGTTTACCGTTGGCTCTTTTCAACTCTAGTTAGTTATCTTATGCATGACTAAACAACCTGAAGGAAGAGGGTGAGCAACATGGATACCTGGGAAGAGCCCCATGGTAAAGATTCCCTCCAAACACTATAGGGCAGCATTCACACTGCTTTTTCTTATTTTGTTATTGGTCAGAAAGGAGATTTAGAGACCATAAAACATCACCGCTAAACCTGTTTCACTTCTAATATGCTTTGGTTTCACATGGGGACGTAATAATGTTAAAGGTGAAACCCAAAAGACTAGACTGATGAGTCCTTATATGTTATACTTCAAGGATACAGTAAAATAGACTGCTTCCTATTGAGAAAATCAGAAAAACCTGGCAATATTGGACCTCAAGATCAGCCTGACGGTGGATGTGTCCAACTCTAGGTATCAAGGTCAGGCTTTAGTAAGGGTGGGCTTTTTTGTTTATTATGACCTTCTCTTTTATTATCCTTGTTTGATAGACTTGGGACTATGCTTATATAAACTTCAGATCCTTCATCCATTTATTTTTGTAACTAGTTTGAGCACCTGTTATATACCACCCTCATGGGGCTTACGTTCTACTGGGGGAGACAAACAAATAAAATAATTGTAGTACCTGCTACACAATACCTGCCAAAATAGGGAATAGATTTGTGAACCCTTCACAAATATGAAAATACTTTTTATAAGTTCCTGGTTTTGGCTGGAATCATATATGTACTGAGATTTAAGAACTTTTCCTACGTAATCTTCACTTCATAAATCAACTGCTTTAAAATGTTTATTTCAGTTCCCTTTCTTACTTGGTGGTCATCTTCAAAAATGAAGCAACAATTTCATTTCATAGTCATTTCAAATGACTATATATCCAGTGATGGATGGAGAATAATGTTTTCCTTCATACTCGAAGGGTACACAATTAAGCAAAATGACAAATTACCATCTGCCACAGTCCTATGGCTCACCCATAAGTAGTGGTTATCTTGAATATTAAATCTGTAAATTTTGGGATACTGCTGATTGCTCTTTACCTAAATCTTAAGAGAATGAACAGAGCAAGTTTCTCTAACTACACAGCCACTAAGACTAGGAAAAGCCCTTGGAACCAGATACGTTTCTTTTACAAGAGAAAAGTGAGAGCTGAGCTTATACGCACACACTGTGTGTTCCTTCTCAAAGCTGAACATGAGTTTTTTAATGTAAAGAATTTATAGTTGTAACACCATGCTATTGTGATGGGGACTTGAAGTTGATGTTACAGTAAATGTAGGGAGAAAGAGAGGTTTATTGTTGCCTGAAGCTTTGGAAGTAAAGTTAGAGTGATCTCAAAGCAAGCTTCTTCCTTGACTGACCTGCTCTCTTTGTACTCTTTTCTGTTGCTATTTTTAGACCTTATTTTGTTATTGCTAAAAGCCATTCCAAATCTGATCAACAGAGCTTTCTCAAGAGAATGTGGGTGGGTTTTTTATCTTTGAAATTGTTCAGTTATCTTTAACTTTAAACTGCCTTTCAGTAATTAGTTTGATTTGATACTTTAGCAGAAAGTAATCCTAAAAACTCTTAATAGGAGGAAAAAACTGATAACAGAAAAAAGGAATGATAATGAAAAATTGCTGTTAATTTTCTCATTTAAAGAGTACAAAACGATAAATTTTACTTATTCATGAGGTTGTTATCTGTCTATAGAATACATATAGGAATAGGGAAATAAACAAAAAAGATGAGAATAACCAATAAAAGATAATGCTCAAGTATAGCATGGTTTTACATGCCCTGACAGGAACCCTGGTGGTACAGTGGTTAAAGTGCTCAGCTGCTAACCGAAAGGTCAGCGGTTTGAACCCACCAGCTGCTCCGCGTGAGAACTATGCGGCAGTCCGCTTCCATAAAGATTTACAGCCTTGGAAACCCTATGGGGCAGTTCTACTCTGTCCTATAGGGTTGCTATGAGTCGAATCAACTTGACAGCAGTGAGTTATGTGCCCTGAAAAATATATTATGGTTGATGAATTTTGAGATTTTTTTTAGTGATTGCTGTAGGGTTTATCATATACATCTTGACTTATCAGAATCAGCTTCATGTTTATACTAGCTTAACTCCAGTAATATGGAGAAATATTACTCCTATATAGCCCTATTCCCTTTTCATCCCTTTTTTGCAGTATTTTTATACATAATACATATATTAATGTTACAAATCCACAATACATTGTTATAATTATAACTTTACCATCTGTCATCATTTCATTAGACCATTACTAGTTTACTCCCACCCACCTCCTTTGTACTGTTATTGGCAAATATTATATGTATATATACATATATAAAACACTTCTATATGTTATAGGTCCAACAATATTTTATATACATATTATATACAACTGCTTTTTTAAGTCAGTTAAGAAAGGAGAAAAACATGTATTTATAGTGCCTTTTATAATTATGTAATTACCTTTACCACTAATTTTATTGGTGCTCTTTATTTGTTTTTGTGGATTCAAATTATTGTCTGTAGTCACTTGCTTTTAACCTGAAGAACTTCCTTTAGTATTTATTGTAGTATAAAATACTGTAAGTATAAAAAATAATTTATTAAGGCATGTAAAGGATTACACAGAAAATAAACTAGTTAAAGAAAGTTTTTTCTTAGAGAACTATTTTGTTTTTTTAATTCTATGAGACCTCTACTGTAAAAACTCATGAAAAAGTTCACACACAAAAAGCAACAATCACTGTTGGCCTCAAGGGACGGGAAGGGCGGGGTGGGTGGCGGGGGTGGGAGGGTGGGGGGCAATACTGAATAGACAATAGATAAGTGGTGACTCCGGTGAAGGGCTCGACAGTACACAATACTGGGTGTCTTAGGTATCTAGTGCTACTCTAATGGAATACCATGAGTGGATGGCTTTAACAAAGAGAAATTTATTCTCTCACAGTCCAGTAGACTACAAGTCCAAATTCAGGGCATCAGCTCCAGGGGAAGGCTTTCTCTCTCTGTCAGCTCTGGAGGAAGGTCCTCATCATCATCAGTCTCCCCCTGGACTAGAAGCTTCTCTGCACAGGGACCCCTTGTCCAAAGGACATGCTCTGCTCCTGGCACTGCTTTCTTGGTGGTATGAGGTCCCCAGTTCTCTGCTTGTTTCCCTTCCCTTTTATCTCTTGTAAGGTAAAAGGTGGTGCAGGCCACACCCTAGGGAAACTCCCTTTACATTGGATCAGGGATGTGACCTGGGTGAGGGTGGTGTTACAATCCCACCCTAATCCTCTTTAACATAAAATTACAATCACAAAATGGAGGCCAACCACACAACTCTGGGAATCATGGCCCAGCCAAATTGATACACACATTTTGGGGGGGACACAATTCAAACCATGACATTCCACCCTTTGGCCCCCCAAAAAAATCACATCCTTGCTACATGGAAAAAGTATTCACCCCATCATATCACAGCCAAAGTCTTAACTCCGAGTCCAAAATCCAGAAATTCCTCTTCATCTGTAAAATCTAGAACACAAGTTATCTGCTTCCAAAGGTACAACGGCAGAACAGGCACAAGCTAGACATTTCCATTACAAATGGGAGAAACTGGAGGAAAAGAAGGGATAACAGGCACCAAGCAAGTCAGCAGAACACATTACATTAGCCCTTAAGGCTTTGAAAATAAACCTCTGTTCTCTGAGACAATTTACACAATGGCTCTGCCCTCCAGACTCTAGGTATTGGCCACAGTCTCCAGATTCTGAGTGGGGGCCCCTCAGCCCTGGGCTTCAGCTCCACCTTCCAGATCCACTGGGAAGGCAACTCTGCTCCCTTGGCTTTAGGCGCACCATTCTCCTAGCCCATCGGAGTGACAACTCCACCCTTAGAAACACCAGAGGCCATGGCTCCACCCTTTGGAACCCCTGAGGTCCTGCCCATACCTTTTGAGACTGAGGCAGCTCAGCTTCTTGTGTTCCTTATTTCTTCAGCTTCTGCTTCCTATGGCGTCTCGGCCCTCAGGCCTCGTGCCCACATCTGCCCTGCTGAGGCAAGTGTTCCAAAGCTCTGTAGCTCCACCAGTAAGTGCCCGGAGGCATCCTACTCTGCCAGGAAGCCTCCCGCTCACAGGCACTCAGCTCTCTCACTCTGTGGGTGGGCTCCAGCGCCGTCTGTTGTACATAGGGTCACTATGAGTTGGAACCAACCTGATGGTACCTAACAAAAGAACAGTTTTGCTAAAGGTCTACTTCAGAGTCAGAAAGATACAGCCTTGAGCATAGGGTCTACATGCTATTATGAATCTTTTTCAATAAATGTAAAAACACTTCTGCTTCAGTGAAGTTGTGTAGAATGATATTTGAAGTTTAGAAGACCGAATTGAAGATTTCTAAAGATAAAGTTTAATTACAGATCTGCCATTCCATAGGATAATTCTTGGCTGTCTACCAAGTCAATAAGGAAACAACACTCCTTTGTATAATTGGTATTAAGGATTGATTTGCTCAACCTCCTTCACACTCTTGTCTAGTCTTCATTGTAAACATCATGATCTTTAGACAAAACCTGTTATTATGGGGTAGACTATAGAGAAAAGCTCATGCATGGAATGAAGTGTTTATGTAAATGAACCTTCCAAATGCTCACAAAACTGTTGTTTCCCTTCACAAACTTTATGAGTTTTCTGCTGCTAAAAAGAGAGATGGTGATATATGAAGAGAGAAATGGAGAGAGAGAAGTTGCATCTTTATTTGCAGAATTGAAAAATAGTGGTCATGGGTTCTTATGGATGGAGGCTGAATAGTTATTTGAACATAGAATTTTACACATCGTCTTGTAAATTTATATACCAAGGAAAAGAATAAGACACATCTTTAAAAGTTTCTTTAAAATAATTGATTCATTCATTTGTTAATTCTTTTATTCTTTCATTCTTCAGATGTATTTTGTGTGCCTACAATGAAGCGGACTCTGTCCTAGGTGTTGTTGAACTAATGGAGAACAGAGTTCCTGTCCTTGTGCAGGTTAAATTCTAAAGAACAAAAAAAAGGAAAAACAAAACAAAATAATTTTGAGATTTAAAAGCTATGAAACAATCAATAAAAGGCTCAGATAGAAGTTTCTGATAGAGTAAAATGCCAATCCCCATGAAGAACAGGGAGGGGAAGTACTCCAGGCAAAGAGACCAGCATGTACAGATGCTCTGAGGTGGAAAGAGAGCTTAGTATTTGCAAGTAACTAAAACAGGACTAGTGTGGTACAAATAGAGTGATCAGGGGTGGGGTCCAAGCAGAGGAACCTGGAGAAATAACCTGGGCCTAGGTTATGCAAGGAAACCCAGGTAGTATAGTGGTTAAGAGCTACGACTGCTAACCAGAAGGTCAGCAGTTTGATTCCACCAGGCACACCTTGGAAACCCTATGGGGCAGTTCAGCTCTGTCCTATATGGTTGTTATGAGTCATAATTGACTCGACAGCAATGAGTTTGGTTTTTAGGTTATGCAAAAACCATAGACCAGGGTAAACCACAGACCGTAGACTATTCTAAAGGCAATAGAAACCATTGAAGAGTTTAAACAGTGATCCTTTTTGTATATTAACCAAACAAAAAAACAAATCACTGTTTCTGATTGACAGTGAAAATATTTTTTTTTAAAAGAAAAAAACTTAATTATATATAAAGATGTTATTATTTGAGATAAACACTACTGGGGATTATTAACAGTTTTTGCCTGTTTGGATTTGTGATGGGTCAATCCAAAAGAGTAATTATTAAGTAAAATGGAAGTAAATAAGGCATATTTTATTAAGTTTATGCTTTGGGGACAGCTAAACCCTCAGAATAAATATAAAGTTTTCCAAAAATGTTTTGGTCTCTATCTTACTGTTGAGATTAAACTTCCTACAATCCGGAACATGTATCCTTAACTGGCTTATCAAAATGGCATAGCAATTTTCCATTCAGTATTAATTTCCACAGTGATGATTTCAATATTCAATAAATGCTTAGCAAGACAAGACTCTCCATTAGAGAAAAAAATTCTATTCTCTGTTGATGGGTAAACAGTTTAGCATGAGATGGCTTGATAACTTTTGCTTTAAACTATTTGTTCTCCCAAGGCAGAGGTATTTTTTAGAGCCAGCCATTGCACCGTGTCATTGTAATGACACCGTAGAACAGTTTTTATACTTTCCAATAAAACAGTGTGACATCTTAAAGCTGAGTTGCTTTACTTTTTAAAGGATGAAGAATACATGATTCCTTTTCATCTGCCTCCCTCCACCAAGGCAGTCATCAGGTACAAAGAAAGAAGTTCAGAGGAAACATAGTCTCACTGTATAAATACTTTCAGGTAACTACATGGATAGAGGGGAATTGTTCATAGTTCAAAAAGATTAGATGACAAGGTGACAATAACCTAGAATTATTCAAAAGTAGAAGTTTAGATTTTTTTCTCCAGTGGGTAAAGATAACATAATGAAGAACACATTCTCACAAGCATACCTTCCATAGGGCCAGAGGTAGTTATTAGAATAATCACAGAATAGGAAAATTTGGGATTATCTATCAGAAATATGAAATTCTTAGTTCTGAAAGTTGGAGCCACTTCCTGTTACATGGATCAAGTTGGATGGGTGGGGAAGAGGCTGGGGACCACCAAGGGGAATGAACAAGGGAGTGTTTTTATTTTTTTATGATTTATTTTATTGTTGTTGTTGTACTTGAGAATATACAGAGCAGAACATACACCAGTTCAACAATTTTTTTGTGTACAATTCAATAACATTGATTACATTCTTCAGGTTGTGCAACTATTCTCACCGTCCTTTTCCGAATTTTTCCTCCTCCATTAACGTAGACTCACTGCCTCCAAGGTTCCTATCTCATCCTTCAAGTTGCTGTTCTCAATTTGATTCCATATAGATAGATCTTAAAAGACCCCAATGCTCAAGGCAGACATTCTTCACTAGTTAAACTAAACTATTGTGTGGTTTTAAGAAGACTTCAGGGGATACTTTTGGTTTAAAGTTTAAAGATTGTCTCAGGCAATAGTTTTAGGGGTTCATCCAGCCTCTGTGGCTCCAGAATATCTGGATTCCATGAGAATTTGAAATTCTTTTCTACATTTTCCATCCTTTAATGAGGATTTTACTGTAGAATCTTTGATTAAAATCTTCACTAATGATAGCCAGGCACCACCCAGTTCTACTGGTCTCATGGCAAAGGGGGTTAGCCACAAATTCCGTTTCCTCTTCCTATTCCTGACTCTCCTTCTATTGCTCCAGGTAAATAGAGACCAGTTGTCTTGGATAGAGACCTTGGATGGCTGCTTGTAAGCTTTTAAGACTCCAGTCTCTATGCAATGAACTAGGAGGTTGAACATAAGCACTAAACATGGTATCAGGCTAATTAACTGGGATGTCCCATGAAACCATGACCTTACACTTCCAGCTGCCAGAAATTCAAGCCACATTCAAAAGAGGACGTTGAACCAGGGATATCATTGCTGATGTCGGATGGATCCTGGCTAAAAGCAGAGAATACCAGAAAAGATGTTTACCTGTGTTTTATTGACTATGCAAAGGCATTCAACTGTGTGGATCTTAACAAGTTACAGATAACATTGTGAAGAATGGGAATTCCAGAATACTTAATTGTGCTCATGAGGAACCTGTACATAGATCAAGAGGCAGTCATTTGAACAGAACAAGGGGATACTGCCTGGTTTAAAGTCAGGAAAGATGTGAGTCAGGGTTGCATCCTTTCACCATACCTATTCAATCTGTATGCTGAGCAAAGAATCCAAGAAGCTGGACTATATGAAGAAGAATGGGGCATCAGGATTGGAGGAAGACTCATTAACAACCTACATTATGCGGATGACATAAGCTTGCCTGCTGAAACTGAAGAGGACTTGAAGCACTTACTGATGACGATCAAAGACCACAGCCTTCAGTATGGATTACACCTCAACATAAAGAAAACCAAAATCCTCACAACTGGACCAACAAGAAACATCAGATATATGAGGAAAAGATTGAAATTGTCAAGGATTTCATTTTACTTGTATCCACAATCAACACCCATGGAAGTAGCAGTCAAGAAATCAAAGGATGCATTGCACTGGGCAAATCTGCTACAAAAAGACCTCTTAAAGTGTTGAAAAGCAAAGATGTCACCTTGAAGACTACAGTATGCCTGACCCAAGCCGTGGTGTTTCCCATCACCTCCTATGCATGTGAAAGCTGGATGATGAATAAGGAAGACAGAAGAAGAATTGACACTTTTGAATTGTCGTGTTGGTGAAGAATATTGAATGTACTATGGACTGCCAAATGAACAAATCTGTCTTGGAAGAAGTACAACAAGATTGCTCCTTAGAAGCAAGGATGGCGAGACTATGTCTCACATACTTTGGACATGTTGTCAGGAGGGATCAGTCCCTAGAGAAGGACATCATGCTTGGTAAAGTAGAGGGTCATCGAAAAAGAGGAAGACCCTCAATGAGATGGATTGACACAGTGGCTGCAACCATGAGCTTAAGGATGGTGCAGGACCAGGCAGTGTTTCATTCTGTTGTACGTCGGGTCACTATGAGTTGGAACTGACTCAATGGCACCTAACAACAACAACAACCAACTTCCAAACCAAGGAACCAAATCTCATGAGGTATTTGGTTGTATCAAAGAGACATTTTTTTCTGTGTGTGGAGATCCTTTGAGCTAAGCCATTCATTTATTCAACTGATATTTACTGAGTACCTCTGGTACACCAGGACCTGTGCTAGATGCTGGGAGTATATATTTTTATAAGAGAGGTTAACATTATTTTGTTTTTCCTAAGAGTTTTTCTAAGACTTTATTTCTCTTACTGGCTGAGTAATATTCCATTGTATGTATGTTCCACATTTTGTTTATCCAGTCATCCATTGATAGACATTTAGGTTGTTTCCACCTTTTGGCTGCAGTGAATGTTATGTACAAGTATCTGTTTGAGTCTCTGCTTTCAAGTCTTTTGGGTATATACCTATGAGTGGAATTGCTGGGTCATATAGTAGTTCTGTTACCACAATGATGCCAATTGGAGCCGCCTGCTGCAATAGCCAATTCTGAGACAGGGGTGAGGTGAGCAGCAAGAGTTTTATTATACATAGATACATAGGAGACAGAGGGGAATAGATTCCTCCAAAAACCCATCTCCTGGAACTGGAGACTGGCTGAAGGCTTTATAGGAACAAGATTGTGAGTCTTAGACGTTTGTGTTAGTTCCTCCTTGAGGTGGTCACGGTGGTCATGTTCCAGATGAGTTAAACTTTTACTGGTATTTTTGTTGTTGTTGTTGTTGTGCTTTAAGTGAAAGTTTACAATTCAAATTAGTCCCTCATACAAAAATTTATACATACATTGTTTTGTGACTCTACTTGCTCTCCCCATACTGTGACAGCACACTCTTCCTTTCCACCCTGGATTTCCCGTGTCCATTCAACCAGCTCCTGACCGTCTCTGCCTTCTCATCTTGCCTCTGGACGAGAGCTGCTCATTTAATCTCATGTATCCACTTGAGCTAAGAAGAACACCTTCACGAGTATCATTTTATGTCCCATAGTCCAGTCTAATCCTTGTCTGAAGAGTTGGCCTTGGGAATGGTTTTAGTTTTGGGCTAACAGAGAGTCCAGGGGCCACATCTTCCAGGGTCCCTCCAGTCTCAGTCATACCATTAAGTCTGGTCTTTTTTACTGGAATTTGAGTTCTGCACCTCACTTTTCTCCTGCTCCATCAGGGACTCTCTGCTGTGTTCCCTGTCAGGGCAGTCATTGTGGTAGCCGGGCACCATCTAGTTCTTCTGGTCTCAGGCTGATGAAGTCTTTGGTTTATGTGACCCTTTCTGTCTCTTGGGCTAATACTTTCCTCATGTCCATGGTGTTCTTCATTCTCCTTTACTCCTGGTGGGTTGGGACAAATTGATGCATCTTAGATGGCTGCTCGCTAGCTTTTAAGACCCCAGACGCCACTCACCAAAGTGGGATGCAGAACATTTTCTTAAAAAACTGTGTTATGCCAATTGACCTAGATGTCCCCTGAAAGCATGGTCCCCAGACCCCTGCCCCTGCTACTCTGTCCCTTGACATGTTTGGTTGTAATCAGGAAATTTCTTAGCTTTGGTTTAGTCCAGTTGTGCTGACTTCCTCTGTAGTGTATGCTGTCCTTCCCTTCACCTAAGATAATTCTTGTCTACTCTCTAGTTATTTACTGGTATTCTTGAGGGTCATCTGGCAACATCCTTGTTTTCTTGTTACAAGATGGGTGCTTTGTTCGGTTTTTCATTCCTAGATCATTATCACTTGTTTTCCATCCTCCAAGGAGGAACATCGGTTAATCTTAAACTTTTTATAGAGACTGGAACAAGAGGGAAAAAAAGATCATGAGACAATGCGAGGGTTAGCAATGGGGAGTGATAGCAGTGTGTTGGACCTATGCAGCCTCTTCCAGTTCTATTTTTAGTTTTTTGAGGAACGGCCACACTGTTTTCCACGGTGGCTGGACATTTTTGCATTTCCATCAGCAATGGGTAGAGTTCCAGTTACCCCACATCTTCACCAAAATATGTTATTTTCTGTTTTTTCTTTTTAAATCTTAGCTATCCTAGTGGGAGTGAAATAGTATCTCACTGCGGTTTTGATTTGCATCTCTCTGATGGCTAATGATGCTGAGTGTCTTTTCATGTGTTTGGTGGCTGTTTGAACGTCCTCTTTGGTGAAATGTCTATTCAATTCCTTTGCCTGTTTTTTATGATAATAATTTGTTTGCTTTTCTTTATAGTTTTATCACCTATATATGCATCTTTGAACAATAATGGTGTTTTCAGTTGCCTCATATGGAGGCAAAAGCTGGACAATGAATAAGGAAGACTGAAGAAGAATTGACGCCTTTGAATTATGGTATCGGTGAAGAATATTGAATATACCATGGACTGCCAAAAGAACGAACAAATCTGTCTTGGAAGTACAGCCATAATGCTCCTTAAAAGCAAGGATGGTGAGTCTACGTCTCACATACTTTGGACATGTTATCAGGAAGGATCAGTCCCTGAAGAAGGACATCATGCTTGGTAAAGGAGAGGGTCATCGAAAAAGAGGAAGACCCTCAATGAGACGAATTGACACAGTGGCTGCAACAATGGGTTCAAGCATAACAGTGATTGTTAGGATGGGGCAGGACTGTGCTGTGTTTCATTCTGTTGTACATAAGGTTGTTATGAGTTGGAATTGAGTCAATGACACCTAATAACAACAACAACAACAACAAACAATAATTTAGTTTTGCTTGCTTTTGAACTTTATATAAATGGGATCACACTGTACATATTCCTTTGTGTCTTTTTGTTAACCTTTTTATTGTGCTTTAGGTGAAAGTTTACGTAGTAAATTAGTTTCCCATTCAATAATTCATATGCAAATTTTTCTGTGACATTGGTTGCAATCCTCAAAAATCCTTTGCTGGTTTTTTTTGACTGGTTCTTTGTCTATTTGTTGCTAAGTTGTTGAAGTTTTACACATATTTTGATTATTAGATTGTTATTGGAAATATGGTTTCTGAAGTTATTCTCCTAGTTGGTAGCTTGTCTTTTCACTTTTTTGGTAAAGTCTTTTGATGAACAGAAGTTTTTAATTTTCATGAGGTCCCATTTATTGATTTTGTCTTTTGCTTTTTGTGCCTTTGTTATTATATTAGCTAATCCATTGTTACAGGTTAGGTCTTTAATCCCTTTTGAATTTGTTTTTTGTGTATGGTGTGAGGCAAAGGAGTGATTTTGGGAAGTTGTCTATGTTCAATCAGGACAGGTCTCTAAAACAGTAGTAACCCATTTCTCTTTCTTTAATTTCAGAGACAAAACATACAAACAACTTCCTTTATTTCCAGCCAACTCCTCACTTCCTAACATGCACACACACACAGACACATACACACACACACACACAGTCACAAAATAACTCATACTCAGAAGACAGTCTGAATATAATACTGCTTGTATATGTTCTGGTAATTATAATTTTAATTAATGTGATTGTGTTGTGCGATGTCAGCTCCACTTCTGCTCCGAGTCACAATAATTAATATCTAACTGATCAGAAGAATCTACTAGAAGCATTTGAAGGCATTAGTCAGAGAAAATGCATTGTTTCTAATATGTGATCCTATTTTCTCAAACATTAAAACTTGGATTCAGGGTAGCTGGTAATGCTCAGGTTTATAATGACTATATTCTGATGACAGAAACCCTGGTGGCGTGGTGGTTAAGAGCTATGTCTGCTAACCAGGCGCTCCTTGTAAACCCTACGGGGCAGTTCTACTCTGTTGTATAGGGTTGCTATGAGTTGGAATCGACTCAATGGCAACGGGTTTGTTTTTGTTTTTTTTTTCTGGTTGTTCTGATTGTATAGACAACACATGCCCTGTGACTTGCTCCAGTCCATAATGAAAACCAGACCATTGATCTTTGCTGGTAGTCTACTGGCAAATGTGCTCTTCTCTGAATTCATATTTGAGCTGGAGTTCCCAGAATTTTCTATTAGCAGTGACATTTTATGAAAGTGGTTTAATATCTTGATTTACCTCTTATTCAGAGTCTTATACGCCTCTGCAAAACTTTCTGTTAAAACTTTCTGTTACTTCTTTTAACATGTATTTGCATAATACAAACCAAATATTTCCCATAAATACATGCAAACGGGAAAAACTTGTACTTCTGTAATCTGATGAACGTATGAGGACAAAGCCTGTCTGCCTGGATGCTCCTTTTGAGATTCCTAGTGCGTGGGGTAACAATCAAGGACTCCTGGTGGCGCAGTGGTTAAAGCTACTGACTGCTAACTGAATGGTCAGTGGTTCAAAACCACCAGCGAGCAAGGCTCTCTTGTAAGAAGTACAGCCAGAGTGCTCTGTGGAAGTGGGGATGGCAGGACTTTGTCTCGTGTACTTTGGACATGTTATTAGGAGGGACCAATCCCTGGAGAAGGACATCATGCTTGGTAAAGAAGAGGGTCAGTGGAAAAGAGGAAGACCCTCAATGAGACGGATTGACACAGTGGCTGCAAGAATGGGCTCAAACATAGCAATGATCGTGAGGATGGCACAGGACTGGGTGGTGTTTCATTCTGTTATACGTAGGGTCTCTACGAGTTAGAACCGACTATATGGCACCTAACAACAACAATATCATAAATCCACCAGAGGTACAGCTTCACGGGAGTTAATGGCATATTCTGGCACAAGGAATGTGTTTTACTTACTGTTGTGCCTCCAGATCTTTTTTGTCTTTGTTGTTCAGATATCTGCATTTCTGTTATCTAAAAGTCAGATCTCTTTTTAGCAGTCTTTTTACTGAAATATCCACTGTCTTTTCCACTGTTCCAAGTTTAATGACATGCATTCCTCAAGACAGCCATTGGAGTCAAGGTGCAGAAGTTCCACTGTTGTTTCTTCATATTAGCTAGCTCACCTATTGAGTGCAAATCCGTGCCTCATCAGCACTGTTTCACCCACACTTATTTTCTTGAAGAGTGGAGCCAGCCTAGTCAGAGTACTCCAGTCAAATTTTATGAAGCTTTAGAATAAATAGGGTTTATGGTATTCTTGCAAAACTTACTCTTTTTGAGTTAACTTGTGACTAAAAGTGATGCTGTCTCTCTTTTGTCCCCCAAAGTCCTCTTAGCACACAAGCTACTCCCTGGGGACAAGCAACTCAGATGGAGACATCGGATAACTGAACTTAATGGGACCCCAATGGCCTTTGAAAGTTAATGCCGTGCTAAAGCAATTAATGAAGCTTACAAAGTGAAGGACTCGAGCCTGAGGATAATTTATACATTGGAATAATCTGGCTCATTATTGGCATTATTTAACATTCCCTCGGTACTCAAGCAAAGCATGCTTACACATCTAAAAACAGGACAAGAAATATTTTTGACTCCTATATTCTTCAGGTTAGAAGAGTAGAAAAGATCTTAAAATAGAAACACAACAACTAGTTGAGAAGGAAAATTATCGTTTATAAAAATTCCAGCTAACAGGTACAAACATGAAAGCATGATAGAATTCTTTTTTTTTTTTTAATCGTTGTAGTTCAAGTGAAAGTTTACAATTCAAGTTAGTCTCTCACACAAAAATTTATACATACATTGTTATGTGACTCTAATTGCTCTCCCCATACTGTGACAGCACATTCCTCCTTTCCACCCCTGATATCCCATGTCCATTCAACCAGCTCCTGACCCTCTCTGCCTTTTCATCTCACCTCCGAACAGAAGCTGCCCAATTAATCTCATGTATCTACTTGAGCTCAGAAGCACACTCTTCATGAGTAAGAATGACACAGAATTCTAAAAGCATATTTTGCAACTCTGATGAAATAATGGGTCTAGGCAACAATCACCAAAGAATCCTAACATCATTGGGAGAAGCTTAATTGGAAATATTATAATGAGAATCAGGCTAGTATCATCTGAACCTACTGATCAGTCTTAGTATCATTAAATATGGGACAGCCAGGTATCATAGATCTCAATGATATGAAATGATAAGAAGTACAAAGCACCATGTATGAAGTTTATTTGTCAGAATATTTGAGCCTGAATCTAATAAGTCCTCCAAGATCTCTCTGGCAGTTTATAGGAAACCAGGCCAAAACAACAACAATGAAAAAGGCAAAACAACAACAAAAAATAACCCCAAACAAAAAGCCATTGCCACTGAGTCAGTTTTGACTTATGGCAACCCCACATGTGCAGAGTGGAACTGCACTCTATAGAGTTTTCAAGGCTGTGACCTTTTGGAAGCAGATCGCCAGGCCTTTCTTCCAAGGTACCTCTGGGTGGGTTCAAACCACCAACCTTTTGGTTAGTAGTTGAGTCTTAACCGTCTGGCTACCCAGTCACTTTATACAGAGGATAAACCAAAAACCAAACCTATCGCCTTCAAGTTGACCACTGCACCATGAGGGCTCCCTCATATGGAGGATAGACGGTATTGAATATATACCATGAGGAAGCAATCAGTCCAATCCAGAATGTGAGACATTTGATAGTACATATTACATATCAGTGGAATGAATAAAAACAAGGGGAAACTCCTATAAAATAAATGAGACCTAAAAGACATAACAACTGAATGCAACATATGGATCTTGAGTGGTCCTGATTCAAAATCATCAAGTAAACAACAACAAAAAATTTCATGATATGAAGAAATTATTGACTTTTTAATGTATGATAAAGGTCTGGTGGTTACTTAAAAATAGGCATCTCAGTTAGGAGAATACTTAAGTATTTATGTTGAAATGACATGACGTATGGGGTTTGCTTCAAAATATTTTGGCTAAAATGTGTGGGTCAATAGATGAACCAAATGCTATCGTGTGTTAAAGCTAGGTGATGGGCATGTGAGGGCTGATTATAGTGTTGCCTGTACTTCTGGTTATGTTTGAAAATTTGCATAGTGAAAGTGTGAACATGGGTGTTCCATGCTAGATGAAGAGATGGCAAGTGAAGGAGCTGTGGTTTATGTGAGAAAGGACTTGAAGACACGGTGGCATAATCAGATCAAATCTGGGTATTGTTCAGAGCCTATATAAAAACTTGTAGATACTGTTCAGGTATAATCACCAAAAAACAGAGAAGTCTCTTGATTTTGTGTTAAATTACCGCTTTTATGAATTGATTTCCAACATTTTTTCTTGTGAATCTTACCTATGAGTTATACATAATACATTTTCTAACACATATTACTAATGGGCTACTAAGCCCTTAAATATTTAATCGAACCAAGAATTTTCTCGTTTCTGACGGATTTAATACTGCCATAATACCTAATTTTCTAGTTTACTTTTTTAGCAACACTGAGGAAGAAAAAAAAGAAATTACTTGCCGTTTTTTGGAAAGTAGTAATTTCCAAAAAGTCCCTGGCTGGCGCAAATGGTTAAGTGCTCGACTATTACTCAGAAGGTTCACGTGGCTCTCTGTCTTGCTTCCTCACCGTTATTTATGGTTTCCCCTCCCTCTCAGACCCACGGAATGTAAACCTTGTGCAAGCGAATCAACTCTACCTGACGCTGTCAGGAGGCCACCTATGAAACAGATTTTGTGATGCTTCATTCTGCTGCCTCATTTTTAACTCTTCCTGGTCAATGCTCCTATTACTGTGTTTCCCTAGTGATTTGGGAGCAGCTTGCTGATTGTTCTCTCTGATTCTTGGTCTGGTGGGGTACACTCTCTTGCACAGCACATGTCCTAACATATACACCTCTGTTGTTGTTGTTGTTAGTTGTTGAGTTGATTCCGACTCATGGTGAACCCATGTGTTGCACAGTAGAACTGTTCTCCATAGGGTTTTCTTGGTTGTATTCTTTATGGAAGCAGATTGTTGCCAGGCCTTTCTTCTGAAGTGCCTCTGGGTGGGTTCAATCCGCCAAACTTTTGGCTTGCAGTCGAGTGCGTAACCATTTTTGCCATCTAGCCACCTTACATACATCTCTAGAGGGGTTTATCTCTGTTTTACTGCACAGAATGCCAGCCTAACTCTGCATACCGTGTCTTATGCCCCATTTACTTTTCTTCCCAACTTATTGTTGCTCTTAATGAGGTTTTTGTTTGTACCCATTCCCTGTTGTAAGTTAGATGTACTAAATATCAGAAATAAAGGGAGAGGACAAGTATTAGTATCTCATGGATACCCCTGGCTTCTTTGGGTGGTTGCAGTTGTAATGTTTTCCTGCTTTAATGAGACTCGGTGTTCATGGGAATAAGGAGCAGCAGCATAAAGTGTAATGATGTGAACAGATTTGAAAGGCCTGAACACCACAATAAAATTCACCCTCTGGGGCCTCTCTAGAACTTTGAAAGAGGACTGTGGACCACTATTGCATTTAAACATTGCTAGTCCCCGAGCATGCATGAGCCAGAGACACGTAAGGGCTTTGGGGACACTGAATCAGTCCAAACAATCGTTTCATGGAAAATATCCAATTAGATGTTCATAAGCTTTTCAAGTAGAAGAAATCTCATCCACATTGAACTAATTCAGTGTTTTGGAATAGGAAAAAAATAATTTATTCAGATATCAGAGATTAGATAATTCTCAGGTGGGTCTATTCATTGTTTAATGTAGTGACTCTCCAGGTGTGGTCCTGGGACCAGTGGTATTAATATCACCTGGGACCTTGTTAGGACTATATTGAGCCCAACCCCAGACCTCCTGATTCAACCTCTGAGGTGGGTTTAGCAATCTGTATAGGAGATTCTAACGCATGCTAAAGTTTGAGAACTACTGTTTTAATGTGTATACGTCAAAAGAAAAATCGTGAAGTTTCTAATTTTTTTCTGCATTTTCTCTTAATACTGAAAGATCTTTTCAAATAATCCCCCAAATTACAGTAATAATTTTTTTTTCCTTTTAAAATTACTAAGAAAAGCAACAAGGTTTCTTACTACTTTGATAATTCTGATTATGGATCACAACTCAGAGAAAAGTCAGGTTTCTTAGTATTGTGACTGTCACATTTTATTGTTTTGCTGACGTTCAGCACTGTAAATGGCCTGATGCACAATTTTCAACACCTGCATATTTCTGATGAAAACAAGAAACGTATGCCTGTGGCTCCTTTAGAATCCGTGGATCAATATTGAAGCAATAATTAGTCAGGAATGGAGTGTGAAGCTTAACTCGGTTTGAAGTTCCAGATCTGAACAGCAAGCAGTATTATTCTCCAGTATATGTGATAGTTCATTATTATCCTTGTGCTTGTTAATACTGTTCCAAACAAGGTTCCTGAAAACTTCTTTGTTTATGTTCTGAAGCTTAATTGTCAAAAAAGAAAAAAAAACAAAAACCCAATTCTACAGCCTAGAGCCTAATTTCTCATATGGCTATGTATATATTAAAATTCTAAGGAAAATATTAGACATTACTAATGTATTAAAAATGAATTTACTATGACTAAGGTAGATTTGGAGCAATGGTTAAGAGTTAGGCTGCTAACCAAAAGGTCAGCAGTTTGAATCCACCAACCGCTCTTTGGAAATCCTATGGGACACTTCTACTCTGTCCTATAGGGTTGCTATGAGTTGGAATTGACTTGATGGTAATGGGTTTGGTTTTGGTTTTGGGAGGCAGATTTAACTCCAAAATAAAAGGGACGTAAGCAAATATTTTAACATGACATCGCATAGTATGAAAAAATGAGGAAAACGTATGTCAAAGTAAATGCACTCTAATTCGCTATTTCCCCCATGCGTCTGTCAGTTGTCATACAGTGGGGGCTTGCATGCTTCTGTGATGCTGGAAGCTATGCCACTGGTATTCAAATACCAGCAGGGTCACCCACGGTGGACAGGTTTCAGCTGAGCTTCCACACTAAGACAGACTAGGAAGAAGGACCTGACAGTCTATTTCTATAAAGAATTAGCCAGTGAAAACATTATGAATAGCAGCACAACATTGTCTGATATAGTGCTGGAAGATGAGCCCCACAGGTTGGAAGGCACTCAAAATACAACTGGGGAAGAGCTGCCTCCTCAAAGCAGAGTCTACCTTAATGATGTGGATGGAGTCAAGCTTTTGGGACCTTTGTTTGCTGATGTGGCACGACTTAAGATGAGAAGAAACAGCTGCAAACATCCATTAATAATCAGAATGTGGAATGTACAAAGTATGAATCTAGGAAAATCGGAAATTGTCAAAAAATGAAATGGAACACATAAACATCGATATCCTAGACATTAGTGAGCTGAAATGGGCTGGTATTGGCCATTTTGAATCGGACAATCATATGGTTTACTATGCCAGGAATGACAAAGAGGAATGACGTTGTATTCATCGTCAAAAAGAACATTTCAAGATCTATCCTGAAGTACAATGCTGTCAGTGATAGGATAATATCCATATGCCTATAAGGAAGACCAGTTAATACGACTATCATTCAAGTTTACGCACCAACCACTAGGGCCAAAGATGAAGAAAATGAAGATTTTTACCAACTTCTGCAGTCTGAAATTGATTGAACATGCAATCAAGATGTATTGATAGTTACTGGTTATTGGAACTAGAAAGTTGGAAATAAAGAAGGATTGGTAGTTGGAAAACATGGCCTTGGTGATAGAAATGATGCCAGAGATTGCATGATAGAATTTTGCAAGACCAATGACTTCTTCACTGCAAATACCTTTTTCACCAACATAAACAGCAACTATACACGTGGACCTTACCAGATAGGATACACAGGAATCAAAGTGACTATGCTGTGGAAAGAGACGATGGAAAAGCTCAATATCATCAGTCAGAACAAGGCCGGGGGCCGACTGCGGAACAGATGATCAGTTGCTCATATACAAGTTCAAGTTGAAACCTAAGAAAATTAGAGCAAGTCCAGGAGACCCAGCGTATGACCTAGAGTATATCCCACTTGAATTTAGAGACCATCTCAAGAACAGATTTGATGTGTTGAACACTAATGACCAAACACGAGACGAAATGTGAAATGACATTAAGAACATCACATATGAAGAAAACAAGAGGTCATTAAAAAACAGGAAAGAAAGAAAAAACCATAATGGATGTCAGAAGAGACTCTGAAACTTGCTCTTGAATATCAAGTAGCTAAAGCAAATGGAAGAAATGATGAAGTAGAAGAGCTGAACAGAAGATTTCAAAGGGTGGCTCGAGAAGACACAGTAGAGTATTATAATGACATGTGCAAAGACCTGGAGATAGAAAATCAAAAGGGAAGAACACATTCGGCATTTCTCAAGCTGAAAGAACTGAAGAAAAAATTTAAGCCTCGAGTTGCAATATTGAAGGATTCTAGGTGGAAAATATTAAACAACTCAGGAAGCATCAAAAGATGATGGAAGGAATACACAGAGTCACTATACCAAAAAGAATAGGTCGACGTACAACCATTTCAGGAGGTAGCATATGATCAGGAGCCAATGGTAGTGAAGGAGGAGGTCCAAGCTGCACTGAAGGCATTGGTGAAAAATAAGGCTCCAGGAATGGACGGAATACCAATTGAGATACGTCAACAAAAGACTGCAGCCCTGGAAGTGCTCACTCGTTATGCCAAGAAATTTGGAAGACAGCTACCTGGCCATCCTTCTGGAAGAGATCTATATTTATGCCTATTCTCAAGAATGGTGATCCAGCCGAATGCAGAAATTATGGAACAATATCGTTAATATGACATGCAAGTAAAATTTTGCTGAAGTTCATTAAAAAGTGGTGGTAGGAGAGGGGGGCAAGATGGCGCTCTAGGCAGAAACACCACGCCGTCCCTCCACAGCAAAGATCCAAAAAACTAAGCCTAACAGAGAATCAACAATCCTGAAACCCTAGAACACCAAATGAAGAGATAAAGAACTCAGCCAAACACCAAACGGAGTGAGAATACTAAAAGAGAACGGAGAGCGAGGAGAGACTCAGGCAGAGATTCCTTACCAGCTAACGCAGCGCGAATCCACCATCTTGGATTCCTATCGGAGACCAGCAAACGGGAGAGCAGCCTTGCAGAGCATCTGGTCGGAGACAGAACGACCGGTAAACTGCGGTGCGCGCTCTCCCACCACCCACCCCTCTCCGCCTCAGCTGAGGATCCCCTGCTTTCCGTGGCCAGGGTCTCTGGGCTGGGGGGTGCTGGTGCTTGGATTCCGCGCGCCTGGGCTGGCGGCTTTCTGGGAGCCGTTTGCTGGCAGCTAGCGAACCTTTCTCTGCCGCCTCCCCCTCCTTTTGCCTGGGTGCCTGGTTCCGAGTGCTGTCTCTGCTCTCTCCTGCGGGGCTGTAGGGCTGCGTGCGGGCGTGTGGCTGTTTCTAGGTCTGGGCTCCCGCGTGGGTGGGATCCCGGGGCCTTTGTTCGTTCGCCCATCTGCTTTCCGTGGCCGGAGTCCCTGAGCAGGGGGGCGCCGGTGCTTGGATTCCGCACGCCCGGGCTGGAGGCTTTCTGGGAGCCGTTTGCTGGCACCTAGCGAACCTTTTTCTTCCGCCTCCCCCTCCTTTTGCCTGGGTGCCTGGTTCCGAGTGCTGTCTCTGCTCTCTCCTGCAGGGCTGTAGGGCTGCGTGCGGGCGTGCGGCTGTTTCTAGGTCTGGGCCCCCGCATGGGTGGGATCCCGGGGCCTTTGTTTGTTCGCCCCTCTGCTTTCCGTGGCCGGAGTCCCTGAGCAGGGGGGCACCAGTGCTTGGATTCCGCGCGCCCGGGCTGGAGGCTTTCTGGGAGCCATTTGCTGGCACCTAGCGAACCTTTTTCTGCCGCCTCCCCCTCCTTTTGCCTGGGTGCCTGGTTCCGAGGGCTGTCTCTGCTCTCTCCTGAGGGGCTGTAGGGCTGCGTGTGGGCGTGTGGCTGTTTCTAGGTCTGGGCTCCCGCGTGGGTGGGATCCCGGGGCCTTTGTTTGTTCGCCCCTCTGCTTTCCGTGGCCGGAGTCCCTGAGCTGGGGGGCGCCGGTGCTTGGATTCCGCGCGCCCGGGCGGGGGGCTTTCTGGGAGCCGTTTGCCGGCCACTAGCGAGCCTTTTTCTGCCGCCTCCCCCTCCTTTTGCCTGGGTGCCTGGTTCCGAGTGCCGTCTCTGCTCTCTCCTGCGGGGCTGTAGGGCTGCGTTCGGGCGTGTGGCTGTTTCCAGGTCTGGGCTCCTGTGCGGGTGGGATCCTGGGGCCTTTGTTCGTTGGCCCCTCTGCTTCCCGTGGCCACGGTCACTTAACCCCGAGACTACCGGCTTCTTGGAATTCGCGCCCCTGAGTAGGGGCTCTCTGGGTCCCATTTGTAGGCACTGACTGCTGGTGTTGCCCTTTTTTTTTTTTCTCTCAATTTTATTTTTCTTCCTTTTTTGATTAGTTTTGTCATCTTTTACCTCTTTTTCTCTTTTGTCTTTCTTCATTGCTTAATTTCTTGTCTCTCTATCTCTTCCTTCTCTTTCTGATCCCTGAATTCCAGGCGATGTATGCCTCTGTACCTTCTGGCCAGGCTGAGCTGTGAAAATTGAGACTGACTCCCCCAGACCTCATAGCTGCATCGGTGGGATCCCTGGGAACTTTGCAGTTCTTTAACTTTTCTGATTTTTATTTGGTCATTCTTTCCTTTTCTTTCTCTTCCCCCTTCTGGTTTCCTCCATCCCATAGTCTCTCATCTGTACATTCCAACGAAAAGCTCCCCTAGCATTCTTTTATGTTTGTAAACTTTTTGCTCCTCCTCCTCTCTCCTCTCTCCCATATCCAGCTTAGCTTCACACATAACCATCTTCCCGCTGCACCCTACCTACCTGCACCGTGCACTAGACATCACATCACCAAGCGGTGCAGGCACGCCCTATTGGAACCTGCCCAGCACTGACTACCGACCGTCCTGGTGGCTGCGGTGAGTGCCACAAGCAACCCATCCCAGTGGCTCCTCCTCAACTAGATCTGCCCAGCTGTACCACAAGAACGAAAAAAAAAAAATCTACAATCAATAAACGAGGGAAATATCTACTGAATGCCCCGAAAACAGCAAACAATATCAAAACATTTACAAAAACAAGACAAGATGGCTCCAATAGGCGTCCAAATTAAAACACCAGATAACTCTCCTGTGGAAGAAAATGCACTAGAAGTACCTGATACGGAACTCAAATCACTAATACTCGGAATTTTCCAAGAACTGAGGCAAAAAGCTGACAAACATGAGGAAAAAATAGACAAATTTATGGAAAATACAGACAAAAAATTGGAAGAATTCAGGAAGATGATGCAGGAACAAAATGCCAAAATAAATTCACAACTCGAAATTATACAAAAACAACAATTAGAAATCCAAAAGATAAACAACAAGATTTCAGAAATGGACGGTGTCATAGAAGGGCTGAGAAGTAGATTTGAAACCATGGAAGACAGGATCAGTGGAACTGAAGACAAACACTTGGATACAACTCTGTTTCAGGAAAACTCAGAAAAAAGAACAAAGAAAAATGAAGAGACCCTGAGAGTTATGTGGGACACAATTAAAAGCAAAAACTTACGAGTGATTGGCATACCAGAACAGGGGGAGAAAACAGAAAACACAGAGAGGATCATTGACGAACTGCTGACAGAAAACTTTCCCAATATCATGAAAGATGAAAAGCTGGTCATCCAAGAAGCTCAACGAACCCCATATAGAAGAGACCCCAAAAGAAAATCACCAAGACATATCATATTCACACTCGCTAAAACTAAAGACAAACAAAGAATCCTGAGAGCAGCTCGTGAAAAACAAGAAGTCACATACAGAGGAGAAACAATAAGACTAAGCTCAGATTATTCAGCAGAAACCATGCAGGCAAGAAGGCAATGGGATGACATATATAAAATCTTGAAAGAAAAAAATTGTCAGCCAAGAATAATATATCCTGCAAAACTCTCATTCAGATTTGATGGTGAAATTAGGTCATTTCCAGATAAACAGAAACTAAAGGAATATGCAAAAGTCAAACCAAACTTACAAGAATTATTAAAGGGAGTTCTTCGATCTGAGGACAAACAGCTTCAGCCCTCAGGCAGGACCTAGGACCTAGGACGCAGGTTAACATGAACCAGATACCATTCTAGGAACTGAACTACAGACGACTTTCCAAAAACAAAAGATATACAACAGGGAATGAGAGAAATCAATCAAAGGATGACAACAACATCAAAACAATGAAAGAGGGAACAAACGGCATAGGTATAGAACCTTCTAAAGGAGAAGAAGGCAAGGCGATACCAAGTAACGGTAGACTGCTTCAAAATTATAAAGATAAGGGTAAAATTCATGGTAACCACAAAAAAAGTTAACAAACCAACTCATAAAAATAAAGACGAAAAACATAAAGTCTCAACAAAACCAAAACCTACAAAAACAAAAGAAATGAACACAAAATCCACAAACAAAAGGAACTCAGCACAAGAGAGTAAGAAGAACAAAGAAAACTTCAGCATCACAAAAAAAAGCACTACAAAATGACAGCAACAAATTCACATCTATCAATAATTACACTGAACGTAAATGGACTCAATGCACCCATAAAGCGACGGAGAGTGGCAGAATGGATAAGAAAACAGGATCCATCTATTTGCTGTCTACAAGAGACACATCTTAGAAACAAAGATGTGAATTTATTAAAAATCAAAGGTTGGAAAAAAATATATCAAGCTAACAACTACCAAAAAAGAGCAGGAGTGGCAATTCTAATCTCAGATAAAATAGACTTTAAAACAAAATCTACCATAAAAGACAAAGAAGGACACTATATAATGATTAAGGGGATGATCCATCATGAAGACATAATCATAATAAATATCTATGCACCCAATGACAGGGCTCCAAAATACATACAAAAACTCTAACAGCACTGAAAAGAGAAATTGACAGTTCCACAGTAATAGTAGGAGACTTCAACACACCGCTCTCAGTAAAGGACAGAACAACTAAAAAGAAACTCAGCAAAGATACAGAAGACCTAAAGGACACAATCAGCCAACTGGACCTCATAGACATATATAGAACAATCCATCCAACCGCTGCAAAGTACACATTCTTTTCCAATGCACATGGAACGTTCTCCAGAATAGACCACATCTTAGGCCACAGAGCAATCCTCAACAAGATCCAAAATGCTGAGATAATTCACAGTATCTTCTCTGACCACAATGCCATCAAGGTAGAAATTAACACTAGAAAGAGCAAGGAAAAAAAATCAAACACATGGAAACTGAATAATAATCTGCTTACACATCAATGGGTAATAGAAGAAATCAGAGATGGAATTAAAAAATTCCTAGAATCAAATGAAAATGAAAACACATCATACCAAAACCTTTGGGACACAGCAAAGGCAGTCCTCAGAGGACAATTTATAGCAATAGATGCACATATCAAAAAAGAAGAAAGGGACAAAATCAAAACATTAACTACAGAACTCAAACAAATAGAAAGAGAACAACAAAAAAAGCCTACAACCACCGGAAGAAAGGAAATAGTAAAGATCAGAGCAGAAATCAATGAAATAGAGAACAGAAAAACAATAGAAAGAATCAACAAAACCAAAAGTTGGTTCTTTGAAAGAATCAACAAAATCGACAAACCACTGGCCAGACTGACAAAAGAAAAACAGCAGAGGGCACAAATAACCCAAATAAGAAATGAAATGGGGGACATTACGACAGACCCAACTGAAATAAAAAGGATTATAACAGAATATTATGAAAAACTATATTCCAACAAATTTGAAAACCTAGAGGAAATGGATAAATTTCTAGAAACATACGGCCTACCCAAACTACAACAAAGTGATATTGAAAATCTGAACAGACCCATAACAAGAGAAGAGATTGAAAAGGTAATAAAAAAACTCCCAACCAAAAAAAGCCCTGGCCCAGATGGCTTCACTGGAGAATTCTACAAAACATTTACAGAAGAGCTCGTACCAGTTCTACTCAAGTTATTTCAGAGCATAGAAGAGGAAGCAACACTTCCAAATTCATTCTATGAAGCCAGCATAACGCTGATACCAAAACCAGGCAAAGACATCACAAAAAAAGAAAATTACAGACCAATATCTCTCATGAATATAGATGCAAAAATTCTGAACAAAATTCTAGCCAATAGAATTCAGTATCATATCAAAAAAATAATACACCACGACCAAGTAGGATTCATACCAGGTATGCAAGGATGGTTTAACATTAGAAAATCCATCAACGTAATCCACCACATAAATAAAAGGAAAGAAAAAAATCACATGATTATCTCAATTGATGCAGAAAAGGCATTTGACAAAGTCCAACACCCATTCCTGATAAAAGCTCTCAATAAAATAGGTATAGAAGGGAAATTTCTCAACATAATAAACGGCATCTATGCAAAACCAACAGCCAACATCATTCTTAATGGAGAAAGGCTGAAAACATTCCCCCTGAAAACAGGAACAAGACAAGGATGCCCTTTATCACCACTCCTATTTAACATTGTGCTGGAAGTTCTAGCTAGAGCAGTAAGGCAAGAGAAAGAAATAAAGGGCATCCAAATTGGTAATGAAGAAGTTAAACTCTCCCTGTTTGCAGATGATATGATACTATACATAGAAAACCCTAAAGACTCCACGAGAAATTTACTGGAAGTAATAGAAAGATTCAGCAGAGTAGCAGGATACAAGATAAACATTCAAAAATCAGTTGGATTCCTATACACCGGTAAAGAGAACGATGAAAAGGAGATCAGGAAATCAATACCATTTTCAATAGCCCCTAAAAAGATAAAATACTTAGGAATAAATCTGACCAGGAATATAAAAGACCTATACAAAGAAAACTACAAAACACTGCTGCATGAAACCCAAAGGGATCTACATAAATGGAAAAACATACCATGCTCATGGATAGGCAGACTCAACATTGTGAAAATGGCAATTCTACCTAAAGCAATCTACAAATACAATGCAATTCCGATACAAATACCAACAACATTCTTCAAAGAGATGGAAAAACTAATTATCAACTTTATATGGAAAGGGAAGAAACCCCGAATAAGTAAAGCACTACTGAAGAAGAAGAATAAAGTTGGAGGACTCACACTACCTGACTTGAGAACCTACTATACAGCTACAGTACTCAAAACAGCCTGGTACTGGTACAACAACAGAGACATTGACCAATGGAACAGAATTGAGAACTCAGATGTAAATCCATCCACCTACGGTCACCTGATTTTTGACAAGGGCCCAAAATACATCAAATGGGGAAAAGACAGTCTTTTTAACAAATGGTGCTGGCAAAACTGGATATCCATTTGTAGAAAAATGAAACAGGACCCATACCTCACACCATATACAAAAACTACTTCAAAATGGATCAAAGACCTGAATATAAAGCCTCAAACTATAAAATTCATAGAAGAAAAAATAGGACCAACACTTCAGGCCTTAATACATGGCATTAACAGGATACAAACCATAAACATCAACACAAAAAACCCAACAGATAAACTAGATAATTGGGATCTTCTAAAAATCAAACATCTATGCTCTTCAAAAGATTTCACCAAAAGAGTTAAAAGAGAACCTACAGACTGGGAAAAAATTTTTGGACAGTACAAGTCAGACAAAGGTCTAATCTCCATAATCTACAAGAAAATCCAACACCTCTACAACAAAAAGACAACCAATCCTATCAAAAAATGGGCAAAGGAAATGAACAGACACTTCACCAAGGAAGACATTCAAATGGCCAACAGACACATGAGGAAATCCTCGCGATCACTAGCCATTAGAGAAATGCAAATTAAAACCACAATGAGATACCATCTCACCCTGGCATTACTGGCACGAATCAAAAACACTGGAAATAACAAATGTTGGAGGGGCTGCGGGGAGACGGGAACTCTTATACACTGCTGGTGGGAATGCAAAATAGTACAGCCATTTTGGAAAATGATATGGCGTTTCCTCAGAAAGCTAGAAATAGACATACCATTCGATCCAGCAATCCCACTCCTAGGAATATATCCTAGAGAAATAAGAGTCATCACTCGAATAGACATATGCACACCTATGTTCATGGCAGCATTATTCACAATAACAAAACGATGGAAACAACTTCGATGTCCATCAACAGACGAATGCATACACAAACTATGGTACATACACACAATGGAGTACTATGCAACGAGAAAGAACAATGAATCGGTGAACCATCTCATAACATGGATGAAACTGGAGGACATCATGCTGAGTGAAATAAGTCAATCACAAAAGGACAAATATTGTATGAGACCTCTATTGTAAAAACCCATGAAAAAATTCACATGCAAAATGTAACAATCCTTGTTGGTTACCAGGGATGGGAGGGGGGTGGGGGGATACTAAATAGGTAATAGGTAAGTGGTAACTTGGGTGAGAAATGAGATAGTACATAGTACAGCGGAAACTAACACAACCTGCACAAGGAAAGGTCATGAAGGCCCTATAGACACATCCAAACCCCCCGAGGGACTGAGTTGTTGGACGGAGGGCTCTGGGGACCATGATCTCGGGGAACATCTAGCTCAATTGGCATGACACTACTTATAAAGATAATGCTCTACATTCTACCTTGGTGAGTAGTGTCTGGGGTCTTAAAAGCCTATGAGCGGCCATCTAAGATACTCCACTGATCTCATCCCTTCGGGAACAAGGGAGAATGAAGAGAACAGGATACAAGGAAAAGATTAGTCCGAAGGACTAATGGTCCACAGCTACCAAGGCCTCCACGGGACTGAGCCCAGTACACCTGGATGGTGCCCGGCTACCACCAATGACTCCTTTGACCAGGATCACAACAGAGGGTTCTGGGCAGAGCTGGAGTAGGATGTAGAGCATAATTTTAACTCCCAAAAAAAAAAAAAAAAAAAGAAGACCAGATATACTGGCCTAAAGAATACTAGAGAAACCTCGAGAGTGTGGCCCCCAGACACCCTTTCAGCTCAGAGGGGAAGTTACCTTCAAGGTTCGATGTTAAGCCTGGGAATGGACACCCCAGTAAAACTAAATGGGACTAACGATGTACAGGAGTCCGGTGACAAGGGCCAGAAGGCAGAGGGGGAGTAGGAAACTGATGATAAGGAACACAAATTGAATAAGGACACTGTCGATGTATTGTGAGATTGTTGACCACTGCTATAGGGCAACATTTGTAGTAACTATTAAATGGGAGGCTGTTTTGTCCTGTAAGCCTTCATCTTGGGCGAGAATGGCAGCACAATTGGAAGAGCATAGTCAATATCACTTAAATGTGTAAGTAAAAAGTTTTGAAATGGTGTTTAAATAAAATAAAAATAAATAAATAAATAAACAAACAAAGGAGACTAAAGAGGTACAATAGTCCACTGACAAGGTCCAGAAGACAGAAGGGGACAAGGAAGCCCCCTGGTGATAGGGAACACAAGGTGGAGTAAGGATATTCTTGATGTGCTGTGAGATTGTTAACCATTGTCATAGGGCAACATGTGTAGTAACTGTTAAATGAAAAACTATTTTGTTCTGTAAGCCTTCATCTTAAGTGAGAATAACAGCACAGTTGGAAGAGCGTAGTCAATGTCACTGAACTGTGAATGTAGAAAATTTTGAAACGGTGTATCTTTGGCCATCTGTAATTTTCATCAAAAAAAAAAGGGTGAGAATTTAGAGGCTTAATACGTTGTGGGGTTGTTAACCAATGTCAAAAAAAACAACATGTGTACTACTATTTCATGAGAAACTATTTGCTCTGTAAGCTTTCACCTGAAGTACAATAAAATATATATAAAAAAAAAAAAAGTGGTGGTAGCAGTTCATCAACAGGGAACTGTCAGAGATTCAAGACAGATTCAGAAGAGGATGTGGAACGAGGGATATAATTGCTGACGTCAGATAGATCTTGGCTAAAAGCAGAGAATGCCAGAAAGATGTTTAACTGTGTATATTGACTATGCAAAGGAATTCGACTGTGTGGATCTTAACAAATTATGAATAACATTGTGAAGAATGAGAATTCTCGAACACTTAATTGTACATAGATCAAGAGGAAATCGAACAGAACAAGGTGATACTGTGTGGTTTAAAGTCAGGAAATGTGTGTGTCAGGGTTGTATCCTTTCACCATACTTATGTAATCTGTATGCTGAGCAAATAATCCAAGAAGCTGAACTATATGAAGAAGAATGGGGCATCAGGACTGGAGGAAGACTCATTTACAACCTGCGACATGCAGATGACACAACCTTGCTTGCTCAAAGTGAAGAGGACTTGAAACACTTAAACTGATGAAGTTCAAAGACCACAGCCTTCCGTATGGATTACACCTCAACATAAAAAAAAGAAAAATCCTCACAACTGGATCAATAAGCACCATCATGATAAACTGAGAAAAATTGAAGTTGTCAAGGATTTCATTTTACTTGGATCCACAATCAATGCCCATGGAAGCAGCAGTCAAGAAATCAAAAGACTCATTGTATTGGGCAAATCTGCCGCAAAAGACCTCTTAAAGTGTTTAAAAGCAAAGATGTCACCCTGAAGACTAAGGTACACCTGACTCAAGCCATAGTGTTTTCAATAGCCTCAAATGCATGTGAAAACTGGACAGTGAATAAGGAATACCGAAGAAGAATCGATGCCTTTGAATTATGGTGTTGGCGAAGAATATTGAACTGCCAAAAGAACGAACAATCTGTCTTGGAAGAAGTACAACCAGATTGCTCATTAGAAGCAAGGATGGCGAGACTATGTCTCACATACTTTGGACATGTTATCAGGAGGTATCAGTCCCTGGAGAAGGACATCATGCTTGGTAAAGTAGAGGGTGAGTGAAAAAGAGGAAGACCCTCAACCAAATGAATTGACACAGTAGCTGCAACAATGGGCTCAAGCATAACAAGGATTGTGAGGGAGGAGAAGGACCAGGCAGTGTTTCGTTCTGTTGTACATATGGTTGCTATGAGTCAGAACCGACTCGACGACACCTATCAACAACAACACAGGGAGATTATGTATTCTGACAGGGAAAACCCTCTCTATTCCCCTATCTTGACCTGATTCCCAATTCAGAAATCAAGGATTGAAATGAAAGCCAGATCAAATGTTCTTTTTTCCTGTTCACCTTTCCTCCCAGGCTAAGAGTGCGGAGATAGATTAATAAAAAAAAAAATTAGTGATTAAAAAAATACTGTCATAGGTCAGAATATTTTAATGGCCTGGCTATTTTCTGCATAGCTTTCATATAACTGTCCAAACTTATCTGGAAGTTTAGTTATTGCTGAAATTGTTTGCAAGACTCTAAGAAAAATTCTTTAAGACAAATTTGGAGTAAGAAAGAATTTAGATGAAAGAAAATAGTGTAATAAATGCTTTTTCTTTGAGGTCTATTATAGTCACGTTTGCAGCCACAGCTAAAATCTCACCATCTTGTTTTGTATATACTCAAAGAGAAAAATGTTTCATTTTTGTCAAGAGCTGTCGGACACACGGAAATTTCACTTTCAATAAGATTATTCCTGGGTGCAAGAACAATCAAGGCATTGTTTCTTCAAAATCAGTGGAATATACTTCAGAAGCCCTCCTTGTAGAATATGTTTCAATTTATGTCCTATCACTGCTTGTCAAAGCTTTTGTGTCCACCTCTCTTTTGCCTCTAAATGATGAGAGAATTTAGAGAGGTGTTCTGACCTGTCATTGTTTTGGAAGTTTTATTCTTCTAAAGACAGTGGAAGAAAGATGCAGTACAAAATGTTATGTCAGACACTTAAAGGGCTTTTTCTACACTTAATTCCATTGTGTGTTTTCTCTACCTGATGGTATTGATGATTTTATGTGGGGGGATTTTCTTTAATGGTGCTCATAGACAGGGTGCGGGATGTTTTATTTTGATGAATTTGGAAGTGCTGGGGGTGGCTGTATGTGTAAGAAAGATTTCTTAGCTTTCTAAATTTTATATATTTTTTGCTCTATATTTTCCAGTTTCATTCAGACACAAGTTGCTGTTGTTCCCTTAGTCCCGGTTCTTCCAGAAAGAAGCTCTATGGGCCTATGGGATTTCCAACAAAGACAAGGAAAATGCTATAAAGTTACTATCAGCACTTCACAACATACCTTTGTGCAACTTAATTTGACATTAAATTATTTTTAATTTTGAAATATATTTACATAGTTACGGTTTTGATCTTCTTTCTTTACCAAATAAAGCAAAGGTATGTATTCACACACTACCAATCAATTTTCCATGAATTCATAGCTTTGAAATTTTATTTTTCTTCTTTCAACTGTTTTATTTCCCTCTTACGTGAGGTAGTTTATCCCCCTAGTGAGTATGTCTAATTTACACATTCATGAACGTTCTCTTTTTAGCTACCCTTGAAACTCTTTATTCCCAATGATGGGGCTCTGTTCTTTCTTTCTTTCTTTTCTTTATTTCATAACATTAATCAACTTTTTCTTTATGACTACAGAGACTTACCTATCTTTTCTACTCCCCTCCTTGAAATCCCTGCTACCTCCAAACACACCACCTCCAGAGCTCTGTTAATTAAATTGGTTGCATTATTATACTGCAAGAAAGCAAGGGTTACATAAGCCTGTGTTTGCTTCTCTCTACATCCTTCTCCTGGAGAAATGGTACTTTCTCCCTCTGGAGTGTCCAAACAAAATGTTCCACAGATCTTCCCTGCTTTGTTCTGTTTCTATTTCCTGTAGTTATTCTAAGATCAATAATCTCAACCTTAGAGAAGTAATTCCTTTTTTTTTTTTTAAACAATTTTAACTGGGAATTTAGAGCTATTGTGAAAATATGAATTTTCTAGACTTTTCATGATAACATTTGTTTTTAACACTGAAAAGTTAGAAAGAATTTATGCACACAGCAGTAAAAAATTATACTTTTATGACATAGATTATGATATTTTTCATGCTAGCTTTCTTTTAAAGCAAGAGAAGATTATAAAATGTTATGAATTCAGTATGTAAAGTGTATGTGTATACTTAGAGAAGGATGGATTGGAAGGGTATGGACCAATATGTTAGGAGTAGGTATCTGTGTGTTGTGAGATTCTGTATTTTACATGCAATTTTTACTTTCATTTGTGTACTTTTTCATGATATATTATTTTAAAAAAGAAATGCACATGTATTACTTATATTTGCAATTACAATTTATTTACATTTGGGAAAAATCAATTATAATTCACAAGTTTAGCAACTACTTTATACAGCGTTTTGCTTTTCTTTCATAGGTTTTCATATATATAATCCAAAACCCCACTGTATTATTGCCACGTTCTTTATAAAACCTATCTTACCTATTTCCAAAGAAATGTTTTTCTTGTAGGAAAAACCCCTTCCCCTTAACATTTTAATGTAGACCAATAGGTTTTGAAGTTTTCTACCAAGTTACTGTGATACTTTGCCTTATTAAAACCAAAATCAATCCAAGGATGGTAATTCCTAGGCCTACTTCTAGTGGCGGCTGTGAGAATTTTTTTTTAAGTTTGTGGGCCTGAAATGAATGCCTTGTCAACAAAATTGTCTACCTTGCAATTGGGAAGCATACATACGGTGATAATATTTTCTAAATCAAGTATTATCAGAAGTCAAATAATTTTATTTCTACTTCTATAGACCATAGGATGGAATTTTTGAAAAATTAAAAGTTACAGAAAAACCTCTGCAAATTAGGATGTAATCTATTGCTATAAGAAACTATTTGATCCATTAAATGAAGAGTCTTATACCTTAATGGGATCTTAAAAATAATCTAAGAAAACCAGTTTATTTGACAAACAAGAGAACACAGCTCCAGAGATATAACCCATCCGGGGTCTTCTGACAATTATTGGCATTCAACAAAGTTTATTGAACAGCTACTATGTACCAGGCACTACGCTAGGCATTAGGAATTTTTACTGTTTCTGTTTAGTTTTAAATTACTTCCAGTTTCTTTACAGTTTTGACTTAAAAATTCTAAGTCTTCCACTCTAAATGATTCTTCTATTCTCTGAAAATCTATACTATTGAATGTTAAAACATAGTAATTGTTCACATTCTATCTTGTTTGATAACGTTTCTCTTTATTATGAATTGCTTTCTAGTAGTTTCTTGAATATATAAAATGGCTCTCACTTGAAATTAAAGGAATATAATCCTGTTAAATCAAACAAACAATATGGAAAAATATAGAATGAAGAATTTTCTCTCTTACACACACACAATGTCAAATTGCCAAAATTTCAGTACTTGTTTTTTTAAGCTACCACTAAATTGTCCTTAAAGTGGTACAATAGATTATGACAGCACCCTTTTCCCTACTCCTTTATTCACACTGTGTACTATCAACATGATTGACCCACAACTTCCGTAAGAAGGTGATAGAACAAAACATTTTCTTGTAGTTTACCTTTGCTGACTGGAATATATCGTTAAATTCTTGCAATAAAATGGAACCACAACTGCAAAAATTCAGTCACAAGAAGTGCTATACCCATCACCATTGAGTCAATTCCAACTCATAGTGACCCTATAGGACAGAGTAGAACTGCCCCATAGGGTTTCTGAGGCTGTAATCTTTATGGAAGCAGACTACCACATCTTTCTCCCGTGGAGTGGCTGATGGGTTCGAAGTGCAGATCTTTCGGTTAGCAGCTGAACGCTTCAACCGCTGTGCCATCAGGGCTCCTTAAGAAATGCTATACTACCATTAAAATATTTACTATATCTGGTACATTGGTAGAATGCTTTTTAGGGGAGGGAAGGCAAGGTAGCAGTGGACTGAAAAAACAGCATAGTCAGATTATAGAAAGAATAGCTTTTTTCCCTAAACCTAATTATTTGAATGCCCAGGTACAAGGAGAAGGACCCAAAGAGACAGACTGTCTATACATTAGAATGTATTATGAGCTGAAATCACTTTTGGGGAAACTACTAGTAATTCATCCATTTGATGAAATCCCTTGTATATTTTAAAAGTCAACACTTAAAATTTATTTTTATCAAGTAAGAATTTTGTAGGTGCTTTTTTTTAAAGCTGTAATCACACATGGTTAGCAACACTTTCTTCAGTGTCAATTCTGAATTCAAACAAAAACAAAGTAATTTTTTTCCCCTTAATTTGTTTCTGGGAGAAAATGTGTGTATACACACACTCACATAAACACACACATACATACACATACATGTAAATGTTATCTTTATTCCAAAATTTCAACCAGTTATGAAAGTTTCAGTTTTGTGGGTAAGAATTGCATTTTTACTTTTCTTTCTTCACTATGTCCTCACGGTCGCTGCTGAGTGAGTGTTCACATAGCAGATGTACTAATATCATCCTACAAACCTGTCATTTCACACATATTGTTTTCATAACTTTGCTACCTCCCTCTGTGCAAACACATGATTTTCTCCTTCAGTTCACCTGAAAATTGCTCCTTCAAGCCTTCATTTGGAATGGTATAGATTAGGGTGTTGCCAGCAGTCCAGAGATATATTTGAATAAAGTCACAGTCCCCAGATCTAGGGCAATGTCATCAATCACACGTGTATCAGGGCTTCATCTGGTGGCCCCACAAATCTTTGTCTCCAAAATGAATGAAGTTCCTCACTTAGGAACATGGTCCAGAGTTGCACCTGGTGGAGTTTTTCTATCAATTTCTAGGTGACTGGAGCGTAGTTTTTCCCAGATGAAGTTTGTGTGTGCAGATATGTTCGTTGGCTGTAAAGCTCTTCACCTAAGTATTTTTAGTATTGCAGTAAAAGAGAATTTTATTAAGATAACCACTTTTACAGGCAACTGAAGTTCAAGTATAAGTAGAATATAGGCAGAATTTTTATTCTTCCTAAAATTAGGCATGTGGAAGGACACCAAAGGGAAGCACCAAATACAGATGAAAGTTCCAGAGTGAGTAGAAGTTTCCTAAGCAGAAAAATTTCAAATACGAAGGAAAACACATTTTATAATATAATCTCTTTTTAACTTATGAAAGTAATAAATAACCCACACAATGAAAACATTGGAAAATATAGCAAAGAAAAAAATTCCAATACCAGCAGCCAACATATCCATATTTAGTAGTTTTGTACCAGAATAATTTATATCTGTATATTTGTTTATAAAATTCCATTAGCATATTATGTAATAATAATAATAACAACTAATACTTTTGAGCATTTAGCTAATGTGTGCTTTCTGGTTCTAGTGTAAAAACCTATGAGATATGTTTTATTATACTTTTCATTTCATAGATATGAAAACTGAGGTTTAGGGTGGTAATTTTTTCAAGACACAAGTTTAGCAAGTTTGGTCCTTTGCTTATGCACAATTTTACAGCATTTTCTCTTTTTATCTTCACTTTACAAGTAACCTCATAATACTAAATTCATTCTCCATATTGCTGTATGTTGTTGTTAGGTGCCATCGAGTCAGTTCCAACTCATAGCAACCCCATGTACAACAGAATGAAACATTGCCCAGCCCTGTGCCATCCTCATAATCGTTGCTATGTCTGAGCCCATTATTTCAGCCACTGTGTCAGTCCATCTTGTTGAGGGTCTTCCTCTCTTTCGCTGACCGTCTACTTTACCAAGCAGGATGTCCTTCTCCCGGGACTGGTCATTCCTGATAACATGTCCAAAGTAAGTGAGATGAAGTCTTGCCATCCTCACTTCTAAGGAGCAATCTGGCTGTACTTCTTCCAAGACAGATTTGTTTGTTCTGGAAGTCCATCATATAGTCAACATTCTTGGCAAACAGTGTAATTCAAATGCATCAATTCTTCTTTGGTCTTCCTTTTTCACTACCCAGCTTTCACATGCGTAAGAGGTGATTGAAAACACCATGGCTTAGGTCAGGCTCACCTTAGTCCTCAAAGTGACATCTTTGCTTTTTAACATTTCAAGTAAATCTTTTGCAGCAGATTTGCCCAGTGAAATACGTCATTTACATTCTGGACTGCTTCTTCTATGGGCATTGATTGTGGATCCCAGCAAAATGAAATCCTTGACAACTTCAATATTTTCTCTGTTTATCGTGATGTTGCTTATTGGTTCGGTTGTGAGGATTTTTGTTTTCTTTATGTTGAGATGTAATCCATACTGAAAGCTGTAATAATATCCATTAAGGGCAGATGCCATAAAAATTGAATTATTGGTAACAGAATTTGGGATACAGTCTCTCTCTCTCTCCTATATGATTAACCTCTCACTTCCCAGTGACTGTGGTTGTCTTTTACTCTGACCTTTGGTTCCTGAAGCTAGTGAGACTGCTGTCTCCCTAGCAGTTGTCTATCAAAGTTTTAGTCATTTTGGGTAGCATGGTGTGATGGTTAAGGTTGTGTGTCAGCTTGGCTGGGCCATGATTCTCAGTGGTTTGGCAGTTATGTAATGATGTAGTTTGGCAGTTCTGTAATGATGTAGTTATCCTCTATTTTGTAATAATAATGTAATCACCTCTGTGATGTGATCTGATGTGATCAGCCAATCAGTTTCAAGGGGAGCTTTTTTGAGGGTGTGGCTTGCATCCTTCCTGGCAAAGCTTGCTGGCTTTTGCTTGCTCTGGATCCCGCATCTGGATCGTCATCATCTGACCTCCAGTTCTTAGGACTTGAGCCAGTGGCTTACTGTATTGCCTGCTGATTTTGGGATTAGTCAGCCTCCACAGCCCGTGAGCCAGAAGCCTGCTGTCTGGTCTGCCAATTTTGGATTTATCACCCCCTGGTGGCTATGTGAGTCAGGAGAAGCCTCCAGCCCGACACCTGACTCATGGACTTGGGACTTGCCAGCCTCTACAACCGCATGAGCCATTTCCTTGAGATAAATCTTTCTCTGTCTCTCATACACACATACACACACACATATGTATGTATACGTATGTATATACACACACTTCACTGGTTTTGCTTCTCTAGAGAACCCAGGCTAAGACACATGGACTGCAGCCTTTCCTCTTGCTAAGAGCCATGAAAAAGAGGAATCTCACCCTGTGCTATTCCTTTCTCCCAAAAGTTTACTCTCTCCAGAATCTGCCCAGTTTTCTTCACTCTCCAGTGTGAGTGTATGTATTATTATTTTAATTTTATTTTCTCCAGAATCTGTGCTATGCTATAAATGCTATGCTATGATGCTGGACATGTTTCAGCAGAGCTTCCAGACTAAAACAGACTACAACAAAAGGCGATGAAAACTCTATGGATCACAACAGAACATTGTCTGATCAGCAACTGATCATGGGGATGCAGGACCAGGCAATGTTTCCTTTTATTATACATAAGGTCACCATGAGTCAGGACCACTTGACAGCAGCTAACAGCAACATCTTCAGGATAGTTAGTTTGGGAAGAGCTTTCTCAACCATACCCTAAGTGGATTGTTAACATTTTGCTTTTATTCCAATCTTCATTCTGTGAGCATTGTTGTCTATGTATCTGAGAAGTCTGATATGATATAATGCTAATTTTCCTCTTATTCTTGCCATCCATAGGTGTTAGTCCCCTGAGTCCCAAAAACTAATCCGGACTGATGTTGAACTAGTGGCCACAGAATCACTGGGCAGTGAGGGAGTTCTTTGAAGATTCATATACTTTATTAGCTCTAGGTGTGCTCTATTAGAGTCTCTGCAGACGTGAAACTAGCGATGGTTAGTTTTAAAAGCTCTTCAGGTGATTCTAAAACCAGATCAATTTTGAAAAACACTTAAACCAGTTCTTGTGCTATAGTTTTCTTGACCTCACTCCATAGCAAAATGCTTCATGACAAAATAAGTTTTAAAAGATGTAGAAAATTTAAAATGGTGCAAATATGAAAAAAAAATCATTCTGGACAATGGAAATAGTACAATCCAAGAAACAGGAAGAAAGGTGAGGTGCATGTAATTACTGCGGCATTGTTGGATTATAGCATGCTTGTTGGAAATTAGTGGGGCCAGATTTTGGAGGTCAAACTAAGGATAAGAAACTTTATTCTCTAGAATATAAGAAAAGAATTAAGGTATTTGAAATAAAGAGTGACATATTCAGTGCAGTTCTTAAAAAAAGACTAATCTAATAGCCCGTATTGCACTGACTGACATCAAGAGACTAGAAGTGAAAAGACCATTTGCAATATTCTAGGAGAAAGTAATTGTGGACTTGAATGAGGGGTTGGTCACTGCAATGTAAGGGTTGTGACAGATGTGAAAGCTAATAAGGCAAAATGATCAACAGAAAAGAGGGCAGTGTCAAGGGTACCACTGAGTTTTTAAAGGTAAATGATTAAGAGACTCTGCTACCATTTATAGCGAATAGGAACAGAGAAGCCTAAGCAGCTTTGGGGAAAAGATAAAGCATTTAATTGGGGTTAAAATAATTTGAGGGGCTGCTGGTACTTAGAATTGGTGATAAGGCAAAGCAGTCTAAGTTCATTAATGCAAATATACAGTCTAGCAGGTAGCAAGCTTTCTATTTTTAATAGTAAAATTCTATAATTGAGATTTTCTCATTTAATCCAGAATACCCTGTAGATTGATTTAATAAATATTATAATTTATTCATTTTTCATTTATTATGTAATATTTCATTTCATAATAATAGATTTACCTTTAAACAGTTCTCAAAACTTTATTTAAATTTTTTAAAAAATGAGTGAAGGAATTAGATTTGCTTTCCTACTACAGATTCCTAACTTTAATTATCCTATTTTCTTTTGTCATTAATTAAAAAAAAAATTTTTTTATTGTACTTTAGGTGAAGGTTTACAGAACAAATAGTTTCTCATTAAATAGTCAGTACACATATTGTTTTACGACATTGGTTAACAACCCCACGACATGTCAACACTCTCCCTTCTTGACCCTGGAAGACCTTTTATTTTTGGTGAAAATATACATAGCCAAAGATACACCATTTCAAAAATTTCTACATGTACAATTCAGTGACATCAATTACGTTCTTCCAGTTGTGCTACTATTCTCACTTAAGATGAAGGTTTACAGAACAAAATATTTTCTCATTAAACAGTTTAGCACACATATTGCCCTACGAACAATGGTTAAGAACCCCACTACATGTCAACACTGTCCTTACTCAACCTTGGGTTCCCTATCACCAGTTTTCCTGTCCTCTCCTGCCTTCTAGTCCTTGTCCCTGGACTGCTGTGCCTCATTAGTCCCATTTTGTTTTATGGGGCTGCCCAATCCCCAGCTGAATGGTGAACCTCAGGAGTGACTTCACCACAGAGCTAAAAGGGTGTCCAGGGGCCATACTTCGGGGGTTTCTCCAGTCTCTGTCAGGCCAGTAAATCTGGTCTTTTTTTTTGTGTTAGAATTTTGTTCTACAACCTTCTCCAGCTCTGTCCAGAACCCTCTGTTGTGATCCTGGTCAGAGGAGTCAGTGGTGGTTGCCGGGCACCATCTAGCTGTACTGGACTCAGTCTTTTGGAGGCCTTTGTAGCTGTGGTCCATTAGTCCTCTGGACTAATCTTTTCCTTGTATCCTGTTCTCTTCATTCTCCCTTGCTCCTGAAGCGGTGAGACCAGTGGAGTATCTTGGATGGCTGCTCACAGCCAAGGTAGAATATAGAACATTATTTTTATAAACTGTTACGCCAGCTGAGCTAGATGTTCCCCGAGACCATGGTCCCCACAGCCCTCTGCCCAGCAATTCAGTCCCTTAGGGAGCTTGGATGTGTCTATAGAGCTTCCATGACCTTTCCTTGTACAAGTTGTGATGGCATACCCAGTATTGTGTACTGTCTTACCCTTCACCAAAGTTACCACTTATCTATTGTCTATTTAGTATTTCCCCCCATCCCTCCCATTCCTCGTAACCAACAAAGATTGTTACTTTTTATGTGTAAACTTTTTCATGAGTTTTTACAAGAGGTCTCATACAATATTTATCTTTTTGTGATTGACTTATTTCACTCAGCATAATGTCTTCCAGTTTCATCCATGTTATGAGATGCTTCACAGATTGAACATTGTTCTTTATCTTTGCATAATACCCTACTGTGTGTATGTACCATAGTTTGCCTATCCATTCATCTGTTGATGGGCATCTAGGTTGTTTCCATCTTTTTGCTATTGTGAACAATGCTACAGTGAACATGGGTGTGCATATGTCTAGTCGTGAGATGGCTCTTATTTCTCTAGGATATATTCCTAGGAGTGGGGTTTCTGGATCGTATGATATTTCTATTTCTAGCTTTCTAAGGAAGTGTCGTATCATTTTCCAAAATGGTTGTATCATTATACATTCCCACCAGCAGCGCATAAGAGTTCTGATCTCCCCGCAGCCTTTCCAACATTTGTTATTTCCAGTGGTTTTGATTCGTGCCAGTAATGTTGGGGGTGAGATGGTATCTCATTATGGTTTTAATTTGCATTTCTCTAATGGCTAGTGAACGCGAGCATTTCCTCATGTGTCTGTTGGCCGCTTGAATGTCTTCTTTGGTGAAGTGTCTGTTCATTTCCTTTGCCCATTTTTTAATAGGATTATTTGTCTTTTTGTTGTAGAGGTGTTGGATTTTCTGGTAGCTTATAGAGATTAGACCTTTGTCTGACTTGTAATGCCCCCAAATTTTTTCCCAGTCTGTCGGTTCTCTTTTTACTTTTTTGGTGAAGTCTTTTGAAGAGAGTAGGTGTTTGATTTTTTAGAAGATCTGAGTCATCTAGCTTATCTTCTGGAGTTTGTGTGTTGATGGTTTTGGTTTGTATCCTGTTAATGCCGTGTATTAGGGCCTCTAGCATTGATCCTATTTTTTCTTCTATGAACTTTATAGTTTTTGGCTTTATATTTAGGTCTTTGATCCATTTTGAATTAGTTTTAATTTTAAAAAATAATATGTATTTTTTTTTGGTGAAAATTGACACAGCCAATTAGGCTCCCATTTGACAATTTCTACACATATTGTTCAATGACATTAGTTACATTTTTCACAACGTGTCTACATTCTTTTTAACTGTGTTCTTGTTGTTCTGTTTCCAGTATTTCCCTGCCCACTTATCTTGTCATCTTTGCTTTAGAGTAATTGTTAACCTTTTGGTCTTATATACATTTTTTCTTTTAATGGAGCACTGTACTCATGGGTAATATCCTTTATTTTGCATGCCAATCTGTTACTTTGCTAAAAGGTGGCCTCCGGATAGTTTTTCATTCAAGATTTAAAGAGTATCTTGGGCCGTAGTCTCAGGGAGTCCTCTAGTCTCAACCAGTCGAGTAAGTCTGGATTTTTTAAGAATTTGAGTTCTGTTCCATGTTTTTCTTCCAATCTATCAGTGTTCATCTATTGTGGTCCTCATCAGAATGGTCTGTAGTGGTTGCCGGGAACCCTGTGATTAATTTTTTTTTTAAATTAATATGCTTTAAATGAAGGTTTACAGAACAAACTAGCTTCTCATTAAACAGTTAGTACACATATTGTTTTGTGACATTGGTTACCAACCCCACAACATGTCAATACTCTCCCTTCTCAACCTTGAGTTCCATATTACCAGCTTTCCTGTCCCCTCTTGCCTTCTAGTCCTTGCCCCTGGGCTGGTGTGCCCCTTTAGTCTCGTTTTGTTTTTATGGGCCTGTCTAATCTTTGGCGCAAGGGTGAACCTCAGGAGTGACTTCATTACTGAGCTAAAAGTATGTCCAGGGGCCATACTCTCAGGGTTTCTCCAGTCTCTGTCAGGCCAGTAAGTCTGGTCCTTTTTTGTGAGTTAGAATTTTGTTCTACATTTTTCTCCAGCTCTGTCTAGGACCTTCTATTGTGATCCCTGTCAGAGTAGTCCATGGTGGTAGCCGAGCACCATCTAGTTGTACTGGACCCAGTCTGGTGGAGGCTGTAGTAGTGGTGGTCTGTTAATCCTTTGGGCTAACATTTCTGTTGTGTCTTTAATTTTCTTCATCCTCCCTTGCTCCAGAAGGGTGAGACCAGTGGAGTATCTTAGATGGCTGCTCACAAGCTTTTATGATTCTAGATGCTAATCACCCAAGTAGAATATAGAACATTTTCTTTACAAACTTTGTTATGCCAATTAAGCTAGATATTCCCCGAGACCATGGTCCCCATAGCCTTCAACCCAGTAATTTGGTCCCTCAGGGAGTTTGGATGTGTCTATGGAGCTTCCATGACCTTTCCTTGTACAAGTTGTGCTGGCTTCCCCAGTATTGTGTACTGTCTTACCTTTCACCAAAGTTACCACTTATCGATTGTCTATTTAGTGTTTTTCCATTCCCACCCCTCCCCTCCCTCATAACCATCAAAGATTGTTTCTTTTTGTGTGTAAACCTTTTCATGAGTTTTTACAGTAGTGGTCTCATACAATATTTGTCCTTTTGTGATTGGCTTATTTCACTCAGCATAATGCCCTCCAGATTCATCCATGTTGTTAGATGCTTCACAGATTCATCATTGTTCTTTACCATTGTGTAGTACTCCATTGTGTGTATGTACCATAGCGTGTTTATCCATTCATCTGTTGGTGGGCATCTAGGTTGTTTGCATCTTTTTGCTACTGTGAACAATGCTGCCATGAACATGGGTGTGCATATGTCTGTTCATGTGATGACTCTTATTTCTCTAAGATATATTCCTAGGAGTGGGATTGCTGGATCATATGGTATTTCTATTTCTAGCTTTCTAAGAAAGCGTCGTATCGTTTTCCAAAATGGTTGCCATTTTGCATTCCCAACAGCAGTACATAGGAGTTCCAGTGTCCATGCAGCCTCTCCAACATTTTTATTTTCTGTTTTTTTAATTCATACCACTAATTCTGGGGTGAGATGGTACCTCATTGTGGTTTTGATTTGCATTTTTCTAATAACTGGTGATTGTGAGCATTTTCTCACTTGTCTGTTAGCCGCTTGAATGTCTTCTTTGGTGAAGTGTCTGTTCATTTCCTTGGCCCATTTTTTAAATTGGATTATTTGTCTTTTTGTTGTAGAGGTGTTGGATTTTCCTGTAGATTTTAAAGTTTAGAACTTTGTTGGATTTTCCATAGCCAAAAAATTTTTCCCAGTCTGTAGGTTCTCTTTTTACTCTTTTGTTGAAGTCTTTTGATGAGCATAAGTGTTTAATTTTTAGAAGAGCCCAGTTATCTAGCTTATATTCTGGAATTTGTGTGTTGTTAGTTATGGTTTGTGTCCTGTTAATTCCGTGTATTAGGGCCTCTAGCGTTGATTCTATTTTTTCTTCTATGATCTTTGTAGTTTTTGGTTTTATATTTAGGTCTTTCATCCATTTTGAATTAGTTTTGTGTGTGGTGTGAGGTATGGGTCCTGTTTCATTTTTTTGCAGATGGACATCCAGTTTTGTCAGCACCATTTGTTAAAAGACTGATTTTTCCCCATTTGACAGACTTTGGGCCCTTGCTGAAGATCAAGTGACCGTAGCTGGATGGATTTACATCTGGGCTCTCAATTCTGTTCCACTGGTCAATGTATTTGTCATTGTACCAGTACAATGCTGTTTTGACTACTGAAGCTGTATAGTAGTTTCTGAAGTCAGATAGTGTGAGTCCGCCTACTTTATTCTTCTTCAGTAGTGCTTTACTGATCCGGAGACTCTTCCCTTTCCATTTAAAGTTAATGATTAGTTTTTCTATCTCTTTAAACAATGTTGTTGGTATTTGGATCAGGACCTGTGATTGATTTTTATATTATGTTTTAATGCTAACACTATAATTCCCATTATTCTTAATCAGTATTTTAAAATAATTTTTACCAAATTTTAAAGTACATACAGAAAAGTGCACAAATCATAAGTGTAGACCTGGAAGGATTTTTATAAAAGGCCTGTTTGTATCCCCTCATGTCACTACTAACCCCTCCAGAGGAAATTGCTTCTAGTTCTATAGATTAGTTTTGTCTGAGAGGAATAGTGTGGGCTATTTTTGTGTCTTGCTTCTTTCACTCAAAGTTATGTATATGCTATTGTTCATTCTGTTGCATTAGAAGTAGACATTCATTTTTTTGTTTAAATTGCTGTGTAAAATTTCAGTAAACTTGATCAATATTTGGAGTGTTTCTGTTTTGCATGTATTAAAATAACAGTTTTGAACATACGTAAATATTTGGTGAACATATGCATGCATGTTTATTGAGTCTTTATTAAGATGTGTGATTGTTGGGTCATAGGGCATGTAATGTCTGTCTTTAGTAGATAGTGTCAAAGAGTTTTCCAAAGTGGAAATGATGAGCATTCCAGGTTCTCCTTATCCAGGCTGTTGTTCTGTGCCGTCAAGTTGATTCCGACTTATAGCGATCCTATAGGACAGAGAAGAACTGCCCTGTAGGGTTTCCTAGGCTGTAATCTTTACACGTGCAAATCACAAGGTCTTTTCTCCTGGATCGGCTAGTGGGTTCAAACTGCCAACCCCTCAGTTAGCAGCTGAGCACTTAACCATTGTGCCACCAGGACTCTCTTCATCCTTGCTAGTGATTGGTATTTTCAGTCTTTAAATTTCATCCCTATTGATGCATATGCAACTGTAAATCACTGTGAATTTAGTTTACGTTTTTCTGATGATTAATGAGGCTGAGCACCTTCTCATACTGACCACACGTCATCCTCTTTTGAGAAGAGATTGCGAGACGTCCTTGGCTATTTTTTAGTCAGCCATTTGTCTTTTACTATTGGTATGAGTTCTTCATACATTCTGAATATTGGCCTTTTGTTTATTAAATATGTTGTGAATATATTCTCCTACTTTGTGGCATACATTTTTACTTTCTTAATAGTCTCTTTCAATGAGGACACTTTCTTAATATTAATATAGAATAATTTATCAGTATTTTTATTTTTGATTACTCTTTAAGAAAACTGCCTATTTCAATATCATGAAGGTATTCTACTGTGTCAAGTTCTAGAAGTTTTATTACTTATCCTTTGCATTTTTATTCCATTTATTCGTTTAATCTTTGCATTTATATTTTTGTTCATGATGTGAGGCAGGTTGCCAAGTTTAATTACTTTCCATATAGAATGACAGAACACATATCCTTATACAATGATCAGACACAATTTTTATTGTTCTGCAGTGATACATTTGTCATAAATCGAGCCTCTATTTATGGGTAATTCTGAATCTTGACTATTCCATTTTTTTTCTTGTCTGTAGTGGCACTGCAGAAGAAAGACAGTTTACAGCCAAGAAAACTCTGTGGAACTCAGTTCTACTCTGTTAACATGGGGTCGCCATGAGTTGGAATTTATTCAACTGCAATGGGTTTTTTTGTTTGTTTCCCTTATTGGTGGCCTTACTTCTTTACATCAGTTGCCACTTCCCTCTTGATGTTCCTTGCATCTCCCAAATGAACTACTTGCATTTGGATCTTTATCTCAGGGTCTACTTCCACAGAAACTCAAATTAAGACACATTTGTAGCCACCATTTTTGCTATGTTTTTCAGCCAGAGAATTAGAAAATGCCTTCTGGGTAAAAGCACTTTTAAATATTAAGCTCAATTCTCTGCTCTTCTTTTCTCCCTGGGTTCTTGACCCTTCCAGTCCTTACTGATTTGATACCTCTCTGATGCCTCAAACAGACTTTAAAAAATATATCTACCTATTACAGTTGTTCTCAGTGGGAGGGCTGGCCCAGCATAACTGATAGCAGAAATCAATTTCATTCACAAATCCATACGTGAATTAAAACAAAACAAAAAAAAAAAAACTTTAATGAGAACTAAAAGCAGTGACGGCTTTCTTCCATGACATTTTGAAAACTCAAACATTTTAAAATGTAGTATCCAATTTTACATTCCAGAAGTGAAAAACAGCTAAGCTAAGCTCAAGGCTTTCTTACAGCTCTTTCAATCACCTTTGATTCTTTGTTTTTTGCCGATCTACACATTTTGTTTGGTAGTTTCCTTTGTTCCTTATAGGAAAAATGACTTTCAGAAATGTTCAGGAAGTAATTATCTGACTTTTAAGGACTGTTTACTTATTCTTTTGGGAGTAAGGGAGCAACTAAAAACAATTCATATTTCTCTCCATTTTCTATCCAGTAAATATAGTTCAAGAAGGGCACAGTGCAGTATTTTAAATGGAGAGGGAGGCACTGAAGGGAATAAAATGTGGTTGTTTGAAGAGTTCCCCATTAAGACTCATTCTGCAGATTAATAGAGAGATTACCAGTCTCCAGGGTTAGCAATTCAACAATTTCATGAAAATTAAATTTACATAAAAATGTGAAGGAAAGTGAATGACATTTCTATCTTTGTTGGTAGCAGGTCAAAAAGCCATATCCCACTGGATTTGCAACTCTGCTTTACAGTGACTTTTACTGTGACCTATTTCCCAGCTCTCAGTTTATTGACTTGCTTAAGGTTTCTCCGTGGGCCAACTGGTTTCTTTGTAGTTTTTGGTTCTGTACATTCAGGGAGCTGTGCCCTTGCACTGAATCATATATATTATACCCCCCATGACTTGTCATTTAGTGGGTGCTATGAAGTTTGATGGAGCTCTGGTGGCTCAGTGGGTTAAGAGTGCAGCTGTTAATCAAAAGATTGGCATTTCGAATCCACCAGTTGCTCCTTGGAAACCCTATGGGGGAGTTCTACCCTGTCCTATAGGGTCGCTAGAAAGTCTGAATAGACTGGATGGCACTGTGTTTGGTTTTTGGTTTTTTTTTTTGGTGAAGTTTGATTGTTTCCCCAAGGGTGACAAATTCTTCGTTAATGAATTGTCTCTAATTAAGTAGTTGAGCACAGCTTCAGTATCATCTCATTTGCTGGTATAAGGAATGTCCACTAACAACTGCTTGCATGTTAGAAACAAAGGCCGTCTTTGTTGTTGTTAGGTGCCCTCAAGACAGTTCTGACTCATAGCAACCCTATGAACAACAGAACCCGAAATAGTGCCTGGTCCTGCTCCATCCTCACTATTGTTGCTATGTTTGAGCCCATTATTGCAGCCACTGTGTCAATCCATCTCCTTGAGGGTCTTCCTCTTTTTTGCTGTCCCTCTCCTTTTCCAAGCATGATGTCCTTCTCCAGGGATTGGTCCCTCCTGAAAGGTCTGAAAATGGAGGGGGACCTACTGCCTTATTTATCACAAGGACAAGTTGAAATCTGAATATTTATCCTATAATATCAAAATGAAAGACTAGAAAAAAATATGCCAAATTTTATCATCATGCTAATTAAATACAGAAAAAGAGTTTTCTCTTTTCTCTCTAAGAAAGAATATAATTTGTTGGTATACTCTTCGTATCCTCCCTCCTCCCCATGAGGTGCTACTCTGAAGCCAAGGGAAACACATTCCCGCCTCTTTAAGTGATATGAAAATATTTCCTCACTCCTCTGAAGTTAAACATCTAGAATGCTATAGATTAATATCTAATGTGTAAAAGCAAGGAGAGGGGAGGAGCCCCGATGGCGCAGTGATTAAAACATTTGGCTGCTAATGGAAAGGTTGGGGGTTGAACCCACCAGTTGCTTCTCGGGAGAAAGATGTAACAGCCTATTTCCATAAAGATTACAGCCTAGGAAACCCTGTGGGGCAGCTCTACTCTGTCTCGTAGGGTCCCTATGAGTCAAAATCGACTAGATGGCAACGGGTTTTAAAAGCAAGGGGAAGCAAGCGGAAGCAAGGGGAAGGAAGCTAGCCTATTGTCTTAAACTCTATGTTTCCCTTTCTTCGTGCTTTTGTAAAAACCCTGCCTTATCCTGGCATTAGCACCCTTGCACCAAACTTCACAATTCCTTGAGAAAAGAGAGGATGTACAGCAATTTTGATTTTAGTTGTTGCTCATGATTAAATTGTGTGTGGTCAATTGTTAATCCATAACTTGAACCAGAATTCTGATCAAATGCTTTGAGACATGGCAATGATCTCTAAAATTTTTCTTGGAGGTGGTGATGGTGGGATATCCAAGGAAACGACTTGATCTGGGCAAGATAATTTTTTTTCCCATGTAGGGAAGATAAAAGTTAGTATTATTCCCATTTATATATTATATGGAACGTCTTATACCCACCAGGCTTTTTTTCTAAATATCATGCACAATTTTAATATGTGTATTTTATCATCCATTTATTCAATTACTCAAATATGTAGAAAACCTATATACTAAGAATATTGTTAAATAGTTTAAAAAGAAAAAGACTAATGATTTGCTTTCAAAGAACTGGCTAACTGTTGATAATTTCAACTTCTAACTCATATACATATTTCATTAGAGTTTGCATTTCCACAAATAAGTGCCAGATTTAGGGCTAGATATTTGTAACACGCTACAGATTTGACTTTATTTATGAATACCATGTTACATAATTTCATTAAACTAATATTCAACATTTATTTGAAAAGCATACCAGAAAATAATATCCAGCATGTGCTATCCTGAGATCAAAATGAATTTTTTGTTATTTTTAGACAACGTGCATCTGGATACAAGAGTCAAGTTAATACATGCTACTCTTATCCCAAATAGAATCCCCCAATATCTATTAAGTGCTTACAACATGCTGTAAACACATCATCACCTTCAAACTGCACAATCCTTTGAGGCGCTGCTATAAATATTCCTGTTTTACAAATATGGAAACTGAGGCTGTGAGAATCTAAGGTCACATGGCTGGTAAGCGGCAGAGCCTTAATTCAGCCTCTGCGTCTTGAATCCTCTCATTGGCTTGTGATCAAGAGTATTTGGAATCTGTGTGAGGGTTTTCTTTCTAATTTACATGTCATAAGTTCATAATGAATTATCGTTAAGAAACGTAACATTCTTTGCCTCGCAGGCCCATCAAAATGGTTAGTTGCCTTTTGGGTGGGAGGGCATCCCATATATTGATATTATTCCTCTGTTTGGTTCCTGTGTGATTTATGTCCAAAAGAAAGTAAGATAAGGGAATTAAGTCCTTGCTAAAGATGAGCAAGCGTTTGAGGGCGTTTGCAGTATCAGACAGAAGTGTATTTTAGTACTGGAATCTATAGAGCTAGCACCTATTTTTTCTGAGCACCACATGCAGGTAAGATGTGGGATGTCTCTGAGTTTTCCTGATGGCCCTAAAGCAATGAAGGGGAGAAGGGAAAGTGACACAGGAGCAAAAGAGAGGAAACGAGTGGAGCGGTGGGATGACAGGGGGCATGATATTGGAAAGAAGGATGAACAATAAGTTGCATATGGAGTCGAGTGGCCCCTGGACGTCAGAGTTCTCATCAGCTCTCTCCCCAGCACCCAAGCTGTCAAATACTTGCTCCTGCTCTGGGTGACAAGGGATAGAATTCATCGCCAGCTCCTTTTCTTCTACTTCCACATTTCTCTCTAGGGTTGGGAGAGGTGAGCAATTTGTTGCAAATGCATGATGAATTTCATTAAGCATTCAAAACTGCTGTTAAAATCACTGGAGATCTGCACAACAGAAACCCAACATGCTCTGAACAGGTTTGACACACAGAGCAAAGATGTGAAATTTGCCAGAAATTAAAAGCTGTGCTGGTAAATTCAGACCCTTCATAATTCTTTTTCCCTGAGCAAAACATAATTTTACTGAAACAATGACAGTTACCTGTTTTATTAATGTGCTTTTTAGGCAGGCTTCATAACATGATCTCATCATAAAATCCTGGAAAGTAATGGATTTATCATTCAATGAGTTAATGCAGCAAAATACGCTTTGTAGCCTGGAAAGTAGAAAATAAACATTAGGGGTTGCAATCATAACCCAGATGGCATTTTTGTCTTCTGGATTTTTTTAAAATTTAAATAAACTTTTTCTTTTCGAATAGCTTTACATTTACAGAAAAATTGCAAAATAGTACAGAGAATTCCACAAACACACCCAGTTTCCCCTATTATCAACACCTTACATTATTAGTATGATACATTTGTTACAATTGATGAACTGATATCGAGACAGCATTATTAACTAGTCTACACTTTATTCAGATTTCCTTAGTTTTTACCTAACGTCTTTTTTTTTTTTCCTAGCATTCTGTTCAAGATACCCTGTTACATTTAGTTGTCACGTCTTCCTAGGATCCTCTTGGCTTAGATAGTTTCTTAGGTTTTCCTTGTTTTTGATAACCTTGACAGTTTCGAGGAGTACTCAGGTTTTTTGTAGATTGTGATTGTCAGTCATTTGGGATTGGTCTGATGTTTTTGTCATGATTGGACTGAAGTTATATGTTTTGGGGATGAAGACCATGGAGGTAAAGTGCCCTTCTCATCACATCATATCAAGTGTACATACTATCAACATGACTTACCATTGATGACACTGACCTTGATCACCTGGCTGAGATAATGTTTGTTACATTTCTCCACTGTGAAGTCACCATCTCTCCCCCTTTCTGTTATGCGCCCTTTGGAAGGAAATCTACCACCCATTTACTTAATTGTTAAGATTTTAACACTTCTTATTAGTATACTTCTTGTGTCCAAGAAGCAGACGCCAAGATAGAATTAGATTTGTACAAGATTTATTTGGGGGAAACACATATGATAAATAAAGAGAGGGGACAATAGTTGGGGAGATCATGGTGTTGATGAAAAGAGAAAGGAATGAAATGAGGGGTGATGGAGGAGTAGCCTCACATTGTGGTGCAGCTCTGGTAAAGTCCCAGTCAGGCAAGTGGGGATACCCAAAGCAATCATTGCCCTTAGAGGAATTTCATGCAGGGCAGCAATGGCCTGCTTCTAGTATCCTTAGTGTCTTTGTTCAGGAGCAGCTGGGAGAAAGTATGTCCTTGGCGTAAATACTACAGCAGGTCTGGAGGTGCAGCAGCTGGAGGCTGTCAGCCAATGATGCAGCTCTTTGCAGATCTATGAAAGGAGATCCAAGCCGTGCACTTCCCTGGCTACCACGATCGTCTATCACTGTATTGGCCCTAACATTTAAAAACATTTAATTAAACAATACGAGGCAGTGATGGTTCAGTGGTACAATTCGTACCACATGGGAGACTTGGGTTTGATTCCTGGCCAATGCATCCCGTGTGCAGCCACCACTTGTCTGTCATTGGAGGCGTGCGTGTTGTTATGATGCTGAACAGGCTTCAGCAGAACTTTTAGACAAGAATGAACTAGGAAGAAAGGCTTCGTGGTCTACTTCCAAAAGTCAGCCAAAGAAAACTGTATGGATCATAGTGGTTTGATCCACAACCGGTCTGGGGATGGCATAGGTCCCGGCAAGTTTTCCTTCTGTTGTGCATGGGGTCACCATGAGAGGGGAACCAACTTGACAGCAACTAACAACGATTAAATGTATCCATCTCTGACATATTTGAGGAAAATGCTATGGTGTCTGGAATTTGACTGAACATATTCTAGCCAAAAAAAAGATGGTATATGATAAAGAATGACAAAATGATTACCGTGCAAGTTGTGTTTTGAATACATGAGAATTCATTATCTACTCTCTCTACTTCAGTGTATGATTAAAAAGTGACATAATAAATAAGTTTTTAAAGGTAACCAACTCATTATTATTAATTATTGATGAGACTACTGGGCACAGCATCCACGATCTGTATGGATTTTAAAATGTTAAATTTAGAAAACCACAACAATAATAACTGCTACCCACTGACAGCCAGAAGTTCTACAATACACTTTAGGTAAGCTATTCCATTGGTTATAATACCAAGCCAATAAGGTAACTATTATTAGCCCTGACTTATACAATTGGTAAATATGTTAGTTTGCACTTGGACAATAGTCTACCTGTTTCAAAAGCCAGTATTATTTCCACTGTACCTTTCCATGATGCTGTTACCTCCCATAATAACTCCTTGTACTGAATATATACTATGTGCGAAGCATTTTGTTAAATGTGATATATCAGTGTCAATACTGATTTTCATGCATATATTGATATGGTCGTATGGTTGTTCAAATTTTTCTGTTAAAGTGGTAAAATGCATTAATTTCAATAGCTTTATTGAAATATAATTAACACACAATTAACCAAACATATCGAAGATGCAAAATTTCATAGATTGTGATATATGTATGCACCTGTGAAACCATTACCACAAATCAAGATAATGAATTATTTGTATATGCCTAAAAGTTTCCTTGTGCCCTTTTGTAATCCCTTACTTCTACTCCCCTCCCACCCAGCAACCACTGATCTGTTTTATGTCACTATAGATTAGTTTGCACTTTCTACAACAGTGATCAGCCAGCTATGGCCTGTGGGTCAAATATGACCCACCACTTGTTTTCGTAAGTCAAATTTTAGTGCAACATAGCTATACTCATTTGTTTACCTGGTGTATATGGTTGCTTTCATGCTACAACAGCAGAGTAGAGTAGTCGAGTTGAAGAAAAAGTTTGCCAACTCCTAGAGCTTCATGTGAAGAAGCCATACAATTTGTACTGTTTTTTAACCTAGCTTCTTTCACTTCCCATAATTTTTTGAGATTCATCCATATCGTTGCCTTTATAAGTAGTTCATATCTTTTCATTGCTGAGCAGTATTCCATTGTATGGCTATTCCAAAATTTGTTTATCCATTCACCTGTTGATGGACATTTGTGTTGTTTGCTGTTTTAGGCTGTTATACATAGAGCTTTAGTCCTTAGCCAATGGTTCTGTGTGTATAAGTCTTCCCTGGTTTTCTATGGGAAAAATACCCAGAAATGGAATTCCTGAATCGTTTGGTAGGCATGCATTTAACTCTTCTAAAATCTTCCAAACTGTTTTCCAAAGTGGTTGTACCATCTTACATTCCCATCAGCAGTGTAAGAGTTTCTGTACTTCCACAATCTGGCTAATAATTGGTATCATCTGTCTTTTTAATTCTGGCGATTCTAATACGTATGTCTGGTGTGTCATTGTGATTTAATTTGCATTATTCTAATGCTAATGATGTTGACTGTATTTTTGTGTGGTTATATATATATATATTTTTAAATGTGTTCAAATTTTGCCTTTTGTGTGCAGTGTGTGTGCTTATTAATGGCTTTCAAGGGTTCTTTATATAATTGAGATACAAACTTTTTATCAAAAAAATACTTTGTATATATGTTCTAATTTAATGTGCCTTGCCTTTTCATTTTCCTGTTAGTGTCCAAGTTATAAAAGTTTTTAGTTTTCAAGAATTCCAATTTGTCTTTATTTTTAAAAATTTTCTGGATCTTTCTTTTGGTGCTGTATATAAGAAATCTTTGCCTAACCCAAGGTCATAAAGATTTTCTTCAATGCTTCCTCTAGAAGTTTTATAGATTTAGATTTTACCTTTATAATGATATATTTTTAGTTAATTTTTCTATATGGCATGAAGCAAGGAGTTAATTTTTTTCTTGTGCATATGCAAATCCAATTGTTCCAGTACCATTTGTTGAAAAGACTGTTTTTTTCAACTGAATTGATTTTGCACCTTTGTTAAAAATCAGTTGTCAATATTGTCAAAAACCTAAATACGCAGAGAAACACCAAAAGTTAACAGAATATATTTATTGTGAATAGATACGATTCCAATCCGGCAGCGTCAACCTGAATTTATCAACTTATCTGAAAGGCACTCTGAAGAGGGGACAGTGAAAGCAGGTTATATAGGTCATTGTTATGTTAATTTATCAAGAGCTAACACCAAAGCACGTGCAGGGTTCCTGGTGGTTGGAGAAACAGTCACTAAGGACATGCCAAAGAGCCCTGGTGGCGCAGTGGTTAAGAGCTCAGGCTGTTAACCAAATGGTGGGCAGTTTGAATCCACCAGTTGCTCCTGGGAAACCCTGTGGGGACAGTTCTACTCTGTCCAGTAAGGTTTCTGTGAATCAAAATCAACTCCTCAACAACAGATTTAAGGAAATGCCATACATTTTCCTGTCAAACCCTGGGGTTCCTGCTCCTGTAAACTGGCTGCACAGAGATAATTCTTAAAAGAGCCCAATGCCTAAGGCAAAATGATCTCTGCTAAGCTGTTTACTAGGCTATTGTTTGACCTGAAGGTGACTCAAGGGGAAACAGTTCCTTAAAGGCTCAAGGTTCAAAAGGACACCTAAGGGCAGATGGCTTGGGTGGGTCACCCTAATTCCATGAAACCAGAAATCCAGATTCCAGGAGAATCAAAATAATTTGTCAATATATGCTTGGAACTATTTCTGTTCTATTCTGGTATCTCTGTTCTATTTACCTGACCTATTTGTCTGTCTTGTTGCCCAAACTACACTGTCTTGATTATTGTTGCTTTACAGAAAATATTGAGTTCAGGAAAAGTTAACCCTCTAACTTTGCCCTTTCACCTCATGATCTGCCAGTGATGTTTGAATAGCTAGGACACTCTCTGGTCTATCCTGAGTGTGTGTGTAGCTTTGCATGTGCACACACAGCCCTCCAGAGATCTAGGAATATGTGGGAAAATCTGTTTCAAAAGACATCTTTGAAGTTTCAAAAAGCAAAGAGGTCCTTTGTTGACTGAGGTCCACCCAATCCCAGCCATGGCCTTTTTAATTGCCTTGTATTCATGTGAAAGCTAGACAATGAAAACAGAAGTAAAGTTGATGCATTCGAACTGTAGTGTTGGCAAAAGAATATTTAAATATACTAATACAATATACCAGAAGAACCAACAAATCTGTTTTAGAGGAAATACCACCAGAGTGCTCTTTAGAAGGGAGGATGAAGAGACTTTGGCTTGCTTACTTTGGATGTGTCATCAGGAAAGACCAATCACTAGAGAAGGACATGATGGTTGGTAAAGCAGAGGGTAAGCAGAAATGAGGGACACTTGCCATGTGATGGATTGACACAATAGCCAAAACAATGGACTCAAACATACCAACCATCTTGAAGATGGTGAAGGACCAGGCAAAGTTTTGTTCTATCATACATATCACACCCCCTGTGACTTGTCATTTAGTGAGCGCTGTGAAGTTTGATGGAGCCCTGGTGGCACAGTGGGTTAACAGTGCAGCTGCTAACCAAAAGGTCGGCAGTTCAAATCCACCAGCCGCTCCTTGGAAACCCTATGGGGCAGTTCCACTCTGTCCTGTAGGGTAGCTATGAGTCGGAATTGACTCGACAGCAGAGGTTTGGTTTAGAGGACAACTAACCAAAACAACAGTCACGGCCCCTTAATGCTGTCTCATTCCCTGAATCTCCCTGTTAAATTCTGGCTAATCTGGCAGTCTCCTGCTTCTTCCAGTCAGGCTAGCTGTGAGCCTGTGAGTTGTTGTTGTGTTCCATTGAGTGGATTCTGACTCATAGTGACCCTATAGAACAGAGTAGAACTGCCCCATAAAGTTTCCTAGACTGTACTCTTTATAGGAGCAGATAGCCAGGTCTTTTCTTCCACAGAGTGGCTGATGGATTCAAACTACTGACCTTTCAGTTAGCAGCCGAGCGCTTAATCTAGGTGCCCTTAGCTGGGAGTTTAGCCTTCCGCATTTGTTTGCCACCAGGATTGCTACTGTTTTGGACAATATCCAGGAGTTTCTGATTTTTCTGCACTTCACTTCAAATTAAACCAGGGCCCCCTGGCAGTGAAGCTGCTGGTTTTCACTGCTTTCCCAGCTCTATCAAAACTACCATGCTCAACAAGCTGGTGGGGTGGCAGGTGCAGGGGCGGGGTAAGAGCAGCCCCAAGCTAAATTCTGCAGACTCCCACTGTTCTTGCCTGAGGTGCAGTAGTTTTTCTTGAATCAACTTCTTTCCATTTTTTATATGTCTTTGATCAATTTCCAGAGTCTTGGAATGGTTGTCTTTTGTCAGTTTTGTCCTGTATGGTTGCTTTTTGGGAAGAAGTTTTGCTAAGCTCTTCACGTCATCATTCTGGAAGTCCTGCCTCCTTGATCACCTCTTTTAAGTAGTGTTATTACAGGCCCTATGATTATCTCCTTCTCCTCACTAATCCCCGCTTTAAAAGAGCCATCAGCTGTACCTTTAATTTTACTTTAGCCAAATTATTTAAAAAATATATATATTCTTCTGTGTGACCTTAATTAAATATTCTGCACTATGTTTGAATTATTTTATTGATTTAACAAAGATTTACTCTGTACTTTCTTTTTGCCCCTCAGTGTGAAGGGTTCTGACTTGAGAGCAGTGTACCAAAAGGACATTGCTATCCAGGAATTCACATTTTGTGTGTACAGACATAAATATACATATGATAAATAAATAAAACTGTACCTCAAAATAATCAGTTGTTTTAAGTAAATGGTGTACTGAAAAGGAGAATAATTGTTAGAATGGGAAGGAAGTGTTTTTTTTTAATTGTGCTTTAGATGAAACTTTACTGAGCAAATTAGTTTCCCATTCAATAGTTTATACACAAATTGTTCCATAACGTTGATTGCAATCCCTGCAATGTGTCAGCACTGTCCACTACAACCCTGAGTTCCCCATTTCCATTTGTCAGGTTTTCCTGCCCTTTCTTGCTTCTCATCTTTCCTTTTGGGCATATATTGTCCTTTTGGTCTCATGTAGTTGATTGTACTAAGGAGCACTCTCCTCACGTGTGTTATTGTTTATTTATAGGCCTGTCTATCATTTGGCTGAAAGTTGGTCTCTGGGAGTGGCTCCAATTCCAAGTTAGAAGGATATCTAAGGGCCATAGTCGTGGGGGTTACTCTAGTTGCTCTCAGACCAGTAAATCTGGTCTTTTTTATGAATTTGAATTTTGTTCTACATTTTTCTCCCCCACTCTAACCAGGACCTTGTGTTGTGATCCTGGTCAGAGAGATTGGTAGTGGTAGCTGGGCATCATCTAGTTCTTTTGGTCTCAGGCTGGTGGAAGCTGTGGTTCCTGTGGTCCATTAGTCCTTTGGACTAATTGTTTCCTTGAGTCTTTGGTTTTCTTCATACTCCTTTGCTTTGGATGGAAAGAGACCAATAGTTGTATCCTAGATGGCTGCTCGCAAGCTTTGAAGACCCCAGACACTACTCACAAAGTAGGATGTAGAACGTTTTCTCTATGAACTATGTTACACCGATTGACCTAGGTGCCCCCAAGACCATGGTCCTTAGCCTTTGAACCCAGTAATTCAGTCCCGTAAGGTGTCTGGTTATGTCTAGCCTGTTTCCATGACTGTGTTCCCTGTGTACTCTATTATATACATGAATATACCTGCAGCACATACAAATATGTATGTAGAAATATCCACAGCCAAACCTATATATGCACGTGGGTGTACTCCCATATGCCCTCCCATACCTATTCAGCATACCTATCTACCTATGTATCCCACTCATAAATTATTGTTTGTTATTACCGTTGTTGCAGGATTGTGTAGTATTTACCTTTGTTGCCTTTTATTCTTGTGCACCTCTTGTTGTCTTCCCTTGCCTTGGTTATGTTGTGCTGAATTGTCCCATATTGTGTACTGCCTTAAGGGAGGGTTTTAGATAGAATAAAATGCTTTTAAAAAGGTGATAAGATGCAATACGAATGATGAGAAAGAGTCAGTCATGTGATAATCTAGGGGAAGTGTATTTCAGGTAGAGAACACCAAGAACAAACACTTTAAAGTTGCCTAGTAATGGCATAAGGAGCTCTGGTGGCGTAGTGGTTAAAGCGCTCAGGTGCTAACCAAAAGGTCGGCGGTTCGAACCCACCAGCTGCTCCTCGGGAGAAAGATGTGGCAATCTGCTTCCATAGAGATTCACAGCCTTGGAAACCCTATGGTCAGCAGTTCTGCCCTCTCCTATAGGGTCACTATGAGTTGGAATCAACCCAGTGGCAATAGGTTTGGTTTGGGTTTTTAGCAATGGCATGTAAAACGCTAGACTTCAGAGGTTCAAGTGAAATAAAGGGTGGTAAGCAGAAACAAAGTTAAAAATGAGGTAAGAAATCAGTTACAAGTATTGGAAAACTTATGAATATTATTCATATCAATAAGATCATATAAGTAGCATTTTATAAAGAGCCCAATATATACTGAAATTACATTTCCTTCTCTGGAGTTTAAATAGCACCATTTTACTTCCACTCAAAGGGGAAAGTTCTTAACATCTATGTCAAATGGATACTCCCTTTTTATATCTCACCAGTTTGCTGAAGGCTTTTAGTATCCTAATTGCAAAGTAGGTATTTGAATATTGGATTGAGAGAAATCAGATTTATAATATTAATACTTTAGTTTGGATTGGCCATTATGTATGCTCCTCTTACTGTCTAGATGTTCCAGGAACAGAGAGATGGATTGACTAAGACGGTGGGCTTTAGTTGTCTCTCACTTACGGATTGAGGTTAAGAAACTTTAACATGATAAAAGAGGTTTTGTTATTGCAAACTGTATTAGGGCCCTTGACACTGAAGCTGGTTAAAAGTTAGAGTCCAATACCATTATTTTTCAAAACAAGGTTATGGCACAGCTAAACATCAGCCAAGGGATGTACAAGTTGTATGGCTATGACAGCATATGACAGCTGTAGAAAATTACTGAGCCCCATCCTGACTTTTGTTTCTAATAAACATGAAAATAAAAAGAAGAAAGCATCTTCCTTCTACATATGAAAAATAAATATATAAGCAAGAATGTAGATGAGTGAATTACTGCTTTGTGCTGGACATCACCAGGAGCAGACTAAAACAAGGGCATCTACTAAGGGAATATTCCAGGACATTGTACAGTACCCCTGAGAGCCAGAGAGGAGGAGGAGAAAATGAACTCTAAACACAAAGACGTTTCCTTACATACTTGACTTTTCAGCAAGAGTTATGATTTTGAAAAATACATGATGCAATAGTTAGGTATCACAATGTTTAGATATTTATGAGGAAGTGGAAGCAGATTAACTCAGTCCTCCTAGAATATTGATACATATCCTTTAAAGGATGAATATACACCGTTCTCATATTCATTGCAGCAGAAACATGAAATAAAACATGTATTTACTTCCCTGAAAATGATGAAATCTGAAGCATGTGAAGCGTAAAAATAAATACATATTTAAAAGCAAATGAAGACAATAATTGACAGATAAAAATGTGCTATTTAAGTCTGTATTTTCTACCATTTTCACTTCCTTGTTTGTGTCATATATTACCAGCAATACCTTTTCCGTCTCATAAAATAATGAATCAAGTGCCCACCTCAAACAAATACTAACATATGGAGATGTATAGTCCTTATATACTCATGCATAAATGTGCTCTGAGAGCTAAACAAGTCTTTTACATTCAGATAAATTGAGTATAAAGGGAAATATTTCAGAGCATTTTACAGTGTCATTAATAGCCAGAGAAATAGAGTTCTCAATTAAAGAATTATTTTTAAAATTTTAGAATATAAACTATAATAGTATTACCAAATGTAAAATAATTAACAATAATTCCATAATATCATAAACTATGGAGTAAATATTCCAATATCTCCAAATGTGTCCTTTTTTGTTTTTTACTGTTTGCAACAAGATCCAAATAACATTCAAATGTTGTGAATGGCTTAAAGATCATTTAAGTCACTTTAAATCTACAGTTCTGTCTCCATGTCTCTTTTTTTCTTCTCCGTGTGCAATTTATTTATGGAAGAAAATAGTCAGCAGCTTTCTGTAGTTTCCTATGGTCTTAATTTTGAAGATTACATCTTTGTGGTGATATTTAGCATGTTCTCCCTACAACCTGCCAAGCTATGCTTTCTGTAATGACAGAAATGTTAAGCACAGAGAGGCAAATAGAGGGTACAACTACTTGCTTCCAAATGCTACCTTTCCTTTCACTTCCACATATTTTGATGAAGTTTTATGCTATTATGTTGTTGTCGTTGTTAGGCACCATCGAGTCAGTTCCAACTCATAGTGACCCTATGTCCAACACAACGAAACACTGCCTGGTCCTGCACCATCCTCACAGTTGTTGCTATGTTTGAGCCTATTGTTGCAGCCACTGTGTCAATCCATCTCATTGAAGGTCTTCCTCTTTTTCGCTGACCCTCTACTTTACCAGGCGTGATGTCCTTCTCCAGGGACTGGTTCCTCCTGTTAACATATCCCAAGTATGTAAGACAAAGTCTTGCTATACTGGCCTTCAAGGAGCATTCTGGCTGTACTTCTTCCAAGAAAAACTTGTTCGTTCTTTTGGCAGTCCATGGTAAATACACTTCGCCAACACCATAATTCAAAGGTGTCAGTTCTTCTTCAGTCTTCCTTACTACCTGTCCAGTTTTTGCATGCATATGAGGTGACATCCTCAAAGTGACATCTTTGCATTTCAACACTTTAAAGAGGTCTTCTGCAGCAGATTTTCCTGATGCAATATGTCATTTGATTTCTTGACTGCTGCTTTCATGGGCATTGACTGTGGATCCAAGTAAAATGAAATCCTTGGCAACTTCCCTATTTTCTCCATTTATCATGATGCTGTTTATTGGTTCAGTTGTGAGGATTTTTGTTTTCTTTATGTTGAGGTGCAATCCATACTGAAGGCTGTAATGACTAGAGAAAACTAAACCCTAAGCAGAAACATTCCACAGAAATTTTTTGGCCCTACCTGGCTTCACAGTGCATTTTTACAAATATTCAAGGAAGAAATATTGAAAATCTTATGCCAATTATTATGCAAAAGTGAAAAAGAGAAAATGCTTCCAAAATCATTTTATGAGTCTAGTATATTCTTGATGGAGTCCCTGAGTGGCGTGAACAGTTAACACACTCGGCTGCTAACTGAAAGTTTTGAGGTTCGAGTCCACAAGAGGCATCTCAGAAGAAAGACCTGGGGATCCATTCCAGAAAAATCAGCCGCTGAAAACCATATGGAGCATAATTCTACTCTGACACACGTGGGGTCGAATACGGCAACTAGTGGTAATATCCTTGATACTAAAACCTGACAAGAACATTACAAGAAAAGAAAATTACAGACCATTTTATTTTATGAATATGAATGCCAAATTCTAAACTATTTGTAAATCAAATCCAGTGATATATAAAGAATATAATATATCATGAACAAAACAAAAAACCCAAACCCACTGCCTTCAAGTCGATTCTGATTCATAATGACCCCATAGGGTTTCCAAGGCTGTAAATCTTTACAGAAGCAGACTGCCACATCTTTCTCTTGCTAAGAAGCTGGTGAGTTCAAACTACCCACCTTTTGGTTAGCACCTGAATGCTTTAAGCACTGTGCCACCAAGGCTCCTTATGTCATGAACAAAACGAAACCCAAACCCAAACCTGTTGCTGTGGAGTTGATTCCAACTCATAGTGACCCTACAGGACAGAGCAGAACTGCCCCATAGGGTTTCCAAGGAGCGGCTGGTGGATTTGAACTGCTGACCTTTTGGTTAGAACAAGTGAGGCTTATTCCAGGAATGCAAGGTTAACTTGACATTCTTAAATCAATGAATACAATTCAAATATTAATGGAATAAATGAGAAATGTCAAATACTCACCTCAATAGATGAACAAAAAGCATTTAATAATTCCACAACTCATTTATGATTGTAACATTTGGCCTACTTGCAATAAAGTGTACAAAATCCTAAATAATCATTGCAGTTAATGTTCAAATACTGAATGCTTTCATTGTGAGAAAGAGAATAAAACAAGAAGGCCTGCTATCATCACTTCTATTCAACATAGTGATGGAGGGTTCAATTCAGTAATGCAGACAATGAAATAAAAGCAATAAAGGAAAAGAAGAAAGAAAACTGCCATTACTCATTGTAAACATGAATGATTACAAAGAAAATATTTAGAAAATTAGAATGGACTTGAATTTAGCTATATGTAACATTAATATAAAATAATTTTATTTAATAATTTTACAAACCTGTAAAGATGATGTTTAAACACACTTCCTAAGGTCTTTGCATATATTTAATGCAGTTAGAAAATCTGTGGGTTTTTTTCTGACTCAGATTCAGGCATCAGTATGTACTCAGTATATCTCAGGTGATTTTGTAATATTTCACTTACCAGACACAGGAACAAAATTTACCCATTCCTTCTAAAAATCACAATGGGTTTTACATATGCTAGAAATGACCTGCCATAAACAAGGCTGGAAATGATGAAAATTAGTGCAACATGGTGCATGTATAAAAGAACAAATAACATTTTGTCTGTCTTCAAGAACGACGTCTGTTTCTGAGATTAAACCCAGCAGGTAGGAAGACTCTAAACAGACTTCAAATTGTTGAACATCTGCTCACGGTAGCACGATCTAAAACAAGAAATGCACGACACTTTACAATGCTAAAATTCACACAATCTAGTTAGAATCATTACACTATTAAATTTTCATTGCAAGCATGTTTCAAACAGAATCCAAAACATTTTCACTCCCAAGTCATGAAATGCTATTAAATTTGTGAAACTGCTCTTCTATTATATTAAAATTAATTGAGCATCTTTTGCTAATTTAGGTTTATATCCTTTCCTAAGATTTCTTAAAACCAATTGTAAAATTAATAAACCCTAGAGTCAATTATATTTAAATGAGATGGGAATTTAGATTTCAGCTCTAAGACGAAGCTGCTTGATTTTCTTCTTTCATGTCCATGTAGCCCTACAACATTTTATGGCTTGCTGCAGAAAAGAGATGTCCCAGTTTACGTCTGAAGTGACAAAAATTCCCACGAGTTTATTCTACTTATCAGTGCCGTAGTTACACAAAAGAAAGGGGGGTGGTGCTTCAATACGGTCGTTCAATACTGTAACTCACAGCCATTGCAAAGTTGGAATGTTCCTCCCCTGTAGAAAGACTTTGCTCCACTCCGATTTGTCTGGGTCCTAATATATCATTCTGGAATGTGCAAACTGCTTGGGTTAGAGAGTTTGAAGCACCCTGAGTGACAAACTGCCACAGATAGCCCTAGATTTCTGTATTTCACAGCTGATTTCATTGCCAGTTCATCTCCTCTGCAGAAAAAGTGGTAAGTCACACCTGAGCTCAAAGTCAGTCACCTTCCCAGTCACAGCCAAAACATGTTATACATTGTATGACATCCTCAAAAAGACAAAAGTGTAGTTATGATGGACCAGTGATTGCCAGGGACTAGGAGTAGGAGGAGAGGATAGACAGGGAATTTCTCTGAGGCAATGGACCTCTTCTGTATCCTGATTGTGGTGATAGTTATGCAAATCCATAGATGTGTTAAAATTTAGAGGTGTACATCAAAAAAAAAAAAGAGTCAATTTTACTACATGATGACTGAAAAACTAAAATTAAAAAAAATCTTCCTAAAAGACAATGTGGTGATTTCTAAAGAGGTTCTGTGGCTGACCATGTATCCACACCTACACAATCCAGTTAAGTAAAAAGTTTTCCAAGCACAGGCTTTTGATACTACTATGTGTCTTAAACAGGATTATTTAAAAGCATCCTAAGGCAATTATCCCTGTTGATGCCTAAGGAGAAGAAAAAAGCTGCTTTTTAAAAAGCTTTTAAACAACATTTAAAGCAATAAACAGCCTTTGAAAAAGCTATTTTTTGTCCTTAAAACACCCCCCAACATCATCACAAATGATGCTTTTGTTGGTGCTTATATGAGATTGCAAGGGAAAGCAATACTTTTAAAATTCTTTGTGTTAATGTAAAATTGATTTGAGATTGTCCTTCCCCCCCTTCGCTTTTCCTAATTGTAATCATATGAAGATCACATATCTTTATGCTATTCAACAAGTATTAGAACAAAGAGAAATTCTGCCCTTGATTGCATAGTAAAAGCATAAAGAAAGTTAAAGGATTGTATGACTAGTTGTTTGTTGCATTGTGTTCTTTGTTTTTCTGCTACTTCAAATTTTGTTCACCAGTTGAGTTGTCAGATAATAGAAAAGTTGAGAGAAGTTGAAACAGAAGTGTGATTCTCCAACTACTCCAAGAGAAAAAATAATAAGCTTATGAATTAAATCATAAGAGTTATGTTTTTGAATAATTTATTTGTAAAAGGGAAATTTGTATAGGGATTTTTATGACAAAATTCCTTACATGGCTATAAAACCCGTAATAAAATCAACAAGCTAAGCATCATGGAACTTGATGTTCACTGTTCTTTTCCACTCGACTTTTCATCTTCATTCAGTAAAAAGAAAGTAATCAACTTTCTTACTCAGAAAATAACTAAATTGCCAAGAAATATCTTTGTGTTTTTGTTTTTATGTAAATTTACGTCTGTGAAGTTAATACCCTAGTTTCCTTTAGGTAAAAGCATAGATTTCCTAGCTAGAAACATACATGCTTTTTAGGGGTTTGCTGTGAGCTTGTTCATATAAGACGACTTGTTTCAGAATAAGAGTTGGCCCAACTACAGAAAACTGGGCAGAACCACACATAGTCCAAGCCTGTCTTGGTTTGCACCTGTCATCCTTATAATGATTCATTATATTCTATAGGTCTAGGAATTGAAAAGAAAATTTGGAGGAGGGGATTAAAAATTAATGCAAGGAGATTTCATCCAAATGAGAGTATCATCACTCTGATTTCTTTTCTGCATTTCTCTGTGCAGACCATTAAAATATTTCTGTGGACAAATATAATTACCTGCCTCAGAATATTGCTTTCAATTTTAGTATTTATTTAAACTCATAATTGGGTTGCTACTTGTTGCAAACATAGTACTAAATGCTTGTTGGAAGTAAGAATTTAATGATATATGGTGTTCTAAGAAAGCATATTCCAAAAGAAAAGATAGGCATTTATATGTGTATTAGTGTATGCTAAATTTGTGACATGAACACATTGTTGATATCCATGAAACATAGGGACCTGGTCCAAAAACCAAACCTATTGCCGTCAAGTTGATTCCAAGTCACAGCGACCCCATGTGTTACAGAGCAAAACAGTGCTCCATGGTGTTTTCTTGGTGTAATCTTTATGGAAGCAGATTGCCCGGCCTTTCTTCCATGGTGCTGATGGGTGGATTCAAACTGCCAACCTTTAGGTTGGTAGCCCAGAGCAAACCATTTGTGCCACCCAGGGACTCTAGGGTCCTGGTAGGTAAGGTGAAAACGAAAAGGACTTGAAAAATAAATGGAATTTTCCTCAGAACTGATGATAATAGAATACCAGAGTGGTTTAGTGGAGAAAATCGGTAAAATATATTGAATTATTTTTAGAACAAAGTGACATATGGAACTGCTGTGAAACTAAGTAGATGAGCATGGAAACTGGCTTGCTTATCAAATATATGTGGTTACAAATACTGACTTCTTATAAGCCATGTGATTCTGCCTGCATTAATTAATGTATTTGAGGAATAATTTTCTTTCAGAATTATTAGATAAAAGTAACTCTCAAATTTGCTGTGAAAATGAAAGAAAACAACGGCTACTTTCAAAACAGGACTAGCATAGTACCTGGCACATAATAAACACACAGTAAAAGTTAGTCTCTTCTCCATGCATTTTGTTATTTAAAAGTCATGTTTCTCAGACTTTTTAAACCCATAGAACCTTTTATTTTCTGGAGAATTCTCACCTGGAACCCGACATGTAACGAGGAAATCAGAACTTTTCGGGTTGAAGAAGAGTTTGGACTCCCGGAGTTGTCTTTTTGTCCGCTTCTCTCCCCCTGACTTGTACCCTTCTGTCAACTCTTCTCCCCTACCCTCCACTATGACAACCCTAAAAGCATTGCCTCAGTACTCTAAACCGAAGAACCTCAAACCAGTTGCCATTGAGTCAATTCCAACTCATGGCAACCCCATCTGTCTCAGAGTAGAACTGTGCTCTGCAGGGTTTTTCAATGGCTGTGATCTTTCAGAAGTAGTTTGCCAGGTCTTCTGCGATGCCTCTGGGTGGATTTGAACTGCCAGTTTTCCGTTAGTAGCCAAGCGCTTAACCATTTGCACCACTCAGGGATTCACTCAGTAATCTAGGACTCCAAGAAACAGTTTGAAAACTCCAGCACCAAAAATTAGAAAGACAACATTCTCAGATTAATAACCACAAGTGTGTTATTTACAGTAATATTCACTATACTTCTTACTGGACACAATCAAGATCTCCAGTTGGTTTTAAAAAGGAAAATAATTAAAAAAAGAAAAACCACTCATATAAACCTTATGTTCATGTTCACTCAAGACACATACATGCACTTTATTTATTGGTAAAACTTAAAAAATATTATTATGCTTTAGGTGAAAGTTTATAGGGCAAATGAGTTTCTTGTTCAAAAATTTGTACACAAATTATTTTGTGATGTTGGTTGTAATCCCTGCAATGTGTCAGCACTCTCCCCGCTTCCACCCCAGGTTCCCCGTGTCCATTCATTCATCCAGTTTTCCTGTCCCTTCCTGCCTGTGCTCTTTCCTTTCAGGCAGGTGTTGCCCATTTTGTCTCATATACTTGATTGGACTAAGAAGAACGTTTCACATGTGTACTGCTGTTTGTTTTATAGGCCTGTCTAATCTTTGGCTGAAATGTGTACTTTGGGAGTGGCTTCAGTTCTGAGTTAGAAGGGTGTCTATTGGCAAACTTTCTAATGCAGAACTGATTTTTTTTTTTTAAAGGGCAGTGTTCAATTAATTGAAGTTTTTAGGAAAAAGAAACTCCCACAGCTCTATCATCTATAATATCTAGTTTAGCTTTTTAAAATAGTGAATTAAGACATTAGTGAGACTTGTGTAGTTATCTAGGGAGCCCTGGTAGCACAATGGATAAAGCGCTCTGCTGCTAACTGAAAGATCAGCAGTTTGAACCCACCAGCCAGTCAGTGGGAGAAAGATGTGGCAGTCTGCTTCCATAAAGATTTATAGCCTTGAAAATCCTATAGGGGGAAATTCTATTCTGTCCTATAGGGTCGCTATGAGTTGAAATAGACTTGATAGCCGTGGGTTGGGTTTGGTTTTTGTGTATCTATCTAAGACCAAAATCTTTCTATTCGTGTTCCTAAACCTTTCCTGGAGTCTCATTCATACCTAATTTCAAAGCATTTGTGCTTTGTTCTTTATTGAGCCTTTCCAAAGTATTCAAGTTAGGTTTCTTAAAAGAAACAACGATCATCTCTCCCTCATATTTCATTATAATTTAATTAAGTTTTATAGATATATCAAACACAATTAGCTGAAGACATAAGAAAGATCCCACGCACTCTTATGAAACACATACCTGGGTGGAGATGTAGTGACAAGCACTCTAGCTAATGGTCTACGAGTCACCACTGTAGCATATTATGGACATCAGCCAGTATGATTAACAAAGAGAATGAAGTGCACTGATTAATTTCAACAGGTTTGTCAAATGAAGATTATTTAAGAGGAAGTACTTATCTATCTACCTATCTACTTACCTATCATCTATCTATTGTTTGTTCATCTATCTATAGGAATATCTGCATCTATATCAGTCTGAAAATACAAAGTTGGTAGCTACAAAAATGATCATTGCTATTGATTTTACACTTTGAAAATTGTTGTGCATAATTAGCAATGTTATACCGATCAAATACCTATTTGATACGTGCTTTCTCCTGAAGATATCAACTAGGGAAGCAAATAAACAATTCCATAACTAACACGTAACAGTGAGCAACGTACATTTCCTTCCTTAACTAAGACATAAGAAGTGTCTATATAACTTTTTCTTAAATTTAGAATAAATTTATCTTACTCTCAGGTTGAAGGATAGGGAAGATGAGCAGGTGGAACGCTGAAATTGCAAGAGTGAAAGGGGCAGTGTTTTTCAGTTTAGAGGATAAAGAATCTAACCAAGGATGACAGATCTTGGGAGTTTTTCAACTTTTAGACAGAGATTTGGGGTTTCTATAGTCTGAAGACCAAATTGGCATTATCACTCTTAGTTAGGAAATATGTCAGAGCTCCTCAAAATAGTTGTGAAATTGATATAGAGTTTATAACAGAGCAGCCCATCTCTTCACCCTTGGAATGTTAATGAAAGTTCTCATCTCATTCTTTCACACTTGTATTCTTCCCTCACATTGGTTTGTAATCAAGTATAGCCCAACTGACAATCTCCATCACCTGCTGCTTTGAGGGGCTGATCCATATCTTTGACCTACCGCCATTTTCTTTTCCACTTGTTTTCTAGCCTCTCTCTTTAATCTTGAGAACGCTTTCTATCATAATCTGTCAAACTCCATCTTTAAAATATGGAAGTCCAGGATAAACCTTACAAATCTGGGCTTGTTTTCTATCAATTTGTAATTATCTTTCCTTGAGTTTTAATGATGGCAGAAATTCTATATATGTAATCTATGGATTTAACTCACATTCTATGAAAGCAGCTCTCTTGTAATTCTTGGTTCTAGTTATTGTTTTTTTCTTCCCCCTGAAAATTTTGTTTTTTGAAGAATCTAATTGCATACTCACTTGCATATGTGATAAAATTGAGAATATAAACTTTTATATGATATTCTTTTAGATTATTCTTGTGATGAGTTACATAGCCTTTGACTTGCTCATTCAAAATTAAAGCACAGAAACAATGCCTGTGAATTCTTAGAAAGAAACAAGCAGTCAAGTACCACCAATTACTCCATCACCTTTAAACATGTGTTTGGTGTTCTTTAAACATGTTCTAGTTCAATACAATGGTAGACAAGTGAAATGTAATCACACTCTTGCACTTCTCCAGGCCTGCCTCCTCCTACAAGCATATTGTGCTGTTATAAAGTAGTTTCTTATCTCCATATCCGTCATTTATTTAGCTCACGAGTCTGCAATTTGGTCAGGGCTCAATGAGAAATGCTTGTCTCTGCTCCATGTGGCATCAGCCAGGATGGCTTGAGTGGGGCTGGATTTTACTTTAGGAGGCTCCCTCACATGGTTGACAAGTTGGGCTTTTTTTGTGAATCTCTCTACATGAGCCTTTGCACAGGCTGCTCAGGTTTCTTTACAACATGGTGGCTGGGTTCCAAGAGTGAATATACAAAGAAACGGAAAGTAAAAGCTTCCAGTTTCCTAAGTCAAGGGCCCAAGAACTGGCACAGCATCTCTTCCACCTCATTCTATTAGTAAAACATGGAGCATAGATTCCAGGGGAAGGGACATAGAACCTATCTCTTGATGAGAGATGTCAAAGGAATTTGAGGCCATGTTTTAAAACTGTCGTATCATTTAATTAAAATATTTTTGAATTTAAATTAAGATTCCTTCTTGACCTGTAAGTTAGTTAAATATGAATTTCTTACTTTACAAGTATAAAGAACCTTTCTAGTTATATTTTGTTACTGAATTTTAGCCTGATTACTTGGTGGTACAAGATTATCTATTATACATCATCAATTCACAGAATTTTTTAAGATTTGTTTTATACTTCAGCATATGGCTATTTTTTAATTTTATTTTTTCTTGTGCTTTTAGATTATTCTTGAGATTGTCATTTGAATTTTTGAGTTTTAAACTCAAATTACTGTCTTTATGTTTTCTTATTCCCTACCTGTTCTGTTTCTTTTTCTCTCCTTTCATGCCATAGGTTAAAATGTTTATTTTCTTATTTTATCTCCCTCTATGATTTTATAATTTATGCATTCCTTGAAGATTCTTTTAGTAATTTCCCCAGAGATGCATAGATATGTACTACATGCATAGTTGATTTATCAAAGTTAACATAGGTTAAAACTTTTCTTAGAAACACATTAACTTGATTAATTTTGTTCCCAGGCATTTTAATTAACTGTATTATATATTTTAAACTTTATGATACCTCACTATTATTGTTTTGCACAGTCAATATGCATTTAGTTTCACTCAATGTTTCACATTTTAACCCAGAATAGGATTCCTTATTGGCAGTTACTTTCTTTAAAAATTTTGTAGAATTCATTCCATGCCTTATTTTCATAGTTTCTGTCAAGAAATCAGTTGCCAGGCTTACTATTGCTTCTTTGAAGTTATTGTGTTTTATTCTCTCTGGATATTTTTAAGATTTCCTTTTTCTTTGGTTTTTGGAAACTTTAATATGATGTGTTGATAATTATTTTTAATCCTTCTTTTGTTTCCTCCAGCTTCTTGAATTTGTGGCTTGATGTCTTTTGTCAGTGTCAGAAAATTCTCTATTTTTATCTTCAGAGCTCCAATAACATAAAAATTCTTTTCATCCTGTAAGTATCTTCTACTCTGATTCTCTCTCTCTCTCTGTCTTTTCTCTCTGTTGTTTATTTAGGCCATTTTCTTCTTTCCTGTATTATAGGTAACTTATTTTCTCTTTAATTTTGTATAATCTACTGTTGAACACATCCACTGAGTTTTATTTCAATAATTGATTATCTCCATTATGTAAATTCCATTTGAATCTTTTTTTATAGTTTACTGTTCTCTACCAAATTCTCAATCTGACTTCTATTGCCTTGAACATATTAGCATGGTTATTTTAAAAATTCATGATAATGCTATTACCTGAATCCTGTGTTGGTGTGTTTATATTTTGTTATTTTCTTGACTTTTGTCATTTAGTATCCTCTTCTCAGAGTGACTTTTTTTTTTTTAATTCACTGCTGAATATTGTGAATGAGAAATTGGTAAAATAATTTCGGCCTTAGAAGAAGTACTCTTTCTCCAGAGAGGTTTTAAGATTGCTTTGGCTGGAAGGTAAGTTCTCTAGCAATCCTAGATTAATTTAATTAAATGAGTCCTGTGAATATTGGTTGTCTCCAATTTACCCCTTTTTAAGAGTAGCCTTTGTGATTTACCAGGACCCTCTCTACTTGCCTGCTCTTTACCTCCACATTTGTACTCCGAAACTTATGAATCTGTCGAGAGCCTTGCTCTTTTTTCAGCATCACAGCTACTTCTAAAGTTAGCATCAGTTTCTATGATAAATACAGCCTTTAATGCCAGGCTCATTTCTCTGGGCTTCTTATGCTGGAATCTCATCCTCTAATTTTTCATTGTCTTTTAAGTTTTTGATGCCTTCACACTTATTTTTTTTTTTTAAATTTTTTGTCTAGTTGTTCTCAGCTGAAAGTTTCCTCTCAGAGGTAAAGTTGGCCATTACTAAAACCGCAGCTCTTATTTCTTCTTCTTCCTGTTCTTTTTTTTTTTTTTTTTAATTTGATTGTGTTTTAGGTAAAAGTTTACAGTGCAAATTGTTTCTCATTCAAAAATTAATACACAAACTGTTTTGTGACATTGATTGCACTCCCCACAATGTGTCAGCACTCTCCCTCTTTCCACCCTGGGTTCTCCGTATCCATTCATCCAGTTTTCCTGTCCCTTTCTGCCTTGTCGGCTTTGCTTTTGGACAGGTGTTGCCCATTTGGTCTTGCATACTTGACTGAACTGCGAAGCATGTTCCTCACACGTATTATTGTTTGTTTTATAGGTCTGTCTAATCTTTGGCTGAAAGGTAGACTTCAGTAGTGGCTTCAGTTCTGAGTTAGCAGAGTGTCTGGGGGCTGTAGTCTTGGGGGTTCTTCCAGTCTCTGTCAGACCAGTAAGTCTGGTCTTATTTTGTGAATTTGAATTTTGTTCTACATTTTTCTCCTGCTCTGTCTGGACCCTCTATTATGATCCCTGTCAGAGTGGTTGGTGGTGGTGGCTGGGTTCCATATCGTTTTTCTGGGCTCAAGCTGGTGAAGGCTGTGGTTCATTTGGTCCATTAGTCCTTTGGACTGATACTTTCCTTGTGTCTTTTGTTTTCTCCATTCTCCTTTGCTCTGAATGTGATGGGATCAATAGATGTATCTTAATGGCTGCTTGCAGGCTTTTAAGACCCTAGATGCTACTCACCAAAGTAGGATATAGAACATTTTCTTTATGAACTGTGTTATGCCAATTGACCTATATGTCCCCCAAGACCATGGTCACCAGCCCTCAGCCCAGTAACTCGGTCCATTAAGGTGTCTGGATGTGTCTAGGAAGCTTGTATGACTTTGCCTTGGCCAAGTTGTGCTAACTTCCCCAATACTGTGCAGTCTTTCCCTTCATCAAAGTTAACACTTGTCTGCCATCTAGTTGGTGATTTCCTTTCCCCATCCTTCCCTTTGCCTGTAACTATCAAAGTTTTTTTTTCTGTGTGTAAACCTTTTCTTGGGTTTTTATAATAGTGTTCTTCTATAATATTTGTCCTTTTGTGATTGACTTACTTCATTCAGCATAATGGCCTCTTTATAGACTATGTTATGCCAATTGAGCTAGCTGTCCCCCGAGATCATGGTCCCTAGCCCTCAGCCTGGTAGTTTGGTCCCTCAGGGCATTTAGTTGTGTCTAAGAAGCTTTTATGACTTTGCCCTGGTCAGGTTGTGCTGACTTCCCAGTATTGTATACTGCCTTACCCCTCACCAAAGTTACCACTTATCCACTACCTAGTTAGTGTTTTTCCCTCCCTCCTCCTCCATTCCCTAGTAACCATCACAGATAGTTTCTTTCTTTCTGTGTGGCAACATTTTCATGTGTTTTTATAATAGTGGTCTCATACAGTATTTGTCCTTTCGTGATTGACTAATTTCATTCAGCATAATGCCCTCCACATTCATGCATGTGGAGAGATGTTTCTCAGATTCATCATTGTTCTTTATCGTTGTGTAGTATTCCATTTTGTGTATGTACCATAGTTTGTTTATCCATTTATCTCTTGATGTACACTTAGGTTGTTTCTATCTTTTTTCATTTGTGAATAATGCTGCAATGAACATGGATGTGCGTATGTCTATTCGTATGGTGGCTCTTATTTCTCTAGGATATATTCCTAGGAGTGGGATTCCTGGATTATATGGTATTTTTATTTCTAGCTTTTTAAGGAGGCACCATATTGTCTTTCAAAATGGTTGTGCCATTTTGCATTCCCACCAGCAGTGTGTAAGAGTTCCAAACTCCCCGCAACCTCTCCAACATTTGTTATTTTCTGATTCATGCCAGTAATGTCAGGGTGAGATATTATCTCATTGTAGTTTTGATCTGAATTTCTCTAATAGCTAGTGATCGTGAGCATTTCCTCATGTGTTTGTTAGCTGCCTGAATATCTTCTTTAGTGAAGTGTCTGTTCATATCCTTTGTCTATTTTTTAATTGAATTATTTGTCTTTTTATTGTAGAGATGCTGAATTTTTCTATAGATTTTAGAGATTAGACCTTTGTTGGATATGTCATAGCTAAAAATTTTCTCCCAGTCTGTAGTTTCTCTTTTTACTCTTGATGAAGTCTTTCAATAAGCATAAGTGTTTAATTTTTAGAAGATCCCATTTATCTAGCTTATCTTCTGGTGTTTGTGTATTGTTAATTATGGTTTATATCCTGTTTATGTCGTATATTAGGATCCCGAGTGTTGACCCTATTTTTTCTACCATGGTCATTACAGTTTTTGGGGTTATATTTAGGTGTTTGATCCATTTTGAATTACTTTGTGTATGGTGCAAGGTATGGGTCCTGTTTTGTTTTGTTTTACAGATGGACATCCAGTTTTGCTAGCACTATTTGTTACAAAGACTGTCTTTTCCGAATTTAATGGACTTTGGGACTTTGTCAAAGATCAGGTGGCCCTAGGTAGATGGATTACATCTGGGTTGTCAATTCTGTCCCACTGATCAATGTGTCTGTGGTTGTACCGGTACCAGGCTGTTTTGACTACTGTTACTGTGTAGTAGGTTCTGAGGTTGGGTAGTGTGAGGCCTCTCACTTTTTTCTTCTTCAATAATGCTTTACTTATCTGGGGTCTCTTTCCTTTCCATATAAAGTTAATTATTAGTTTTTCCATCTCATTAAAAAATGCTGTTGGTATTTGGATTGGGTTTGCATTGTATATGTAGATTGCTTTGGGTAGAATTGACATTTTTGCAATATTTAGTATACCTATCCATGAGCATTGTATGTTTTCCATTTATGTAGGTCTCTCTTGGTTTGTTGCAGTAGTGTTTTGTAGTTTTCCTTGTATAGGTCTTTTATGTCCCTAGTTAGATTTATTACTAAGTTTTTAAAAAAATCTCTTTAGGGGTGATTATAAATGATATTGCTTTCCTGATTTCCTTTTCGTAGTTCTTCTGGTTGGTGTAGAGGAATCCAACTAATTTTTGTATGTTTATCTTGTATCCTGCCACTCTGCTAAATCTTTCTATTAGTTCCAGTAGTTTTATTGTGGAATCTTTAGGGTTCTTTATGTATAGTATTGTATCATCTGTGAATAGGGATAGTTTTACTTCTTCCTTACCAGTTTGGATGCCCTTTTTTTTTTTTTTTTCTTGCCTTATTGCTCAAGCTAGGACTTCCAGCACAATGTTAAATAGGAGTGGTGATAAAGGGCATCTTTGACTTGTTTCCATTCTCAGGGGGTATGTTTTCAGCCTCTCTCTGTTGAGAATGATGTTGGCTGTTGGTTTTGTGTAGATGCCCTTTATTATGTTGAGGAATTTCCCTTATACTGCTATCTTATTGAGAGTTTTTATCAGGAATGGGTGTTGGACTTTATTGAATGCCTTTTCTGCATCAGTTGAGATGATTATGTGATTCTTTTCTTTTGTTTTATTTATGTGGTGGATCACATTGATTGTTTTTCTAATGTTGAACCATCCTTGCATACCTGGTATGAGTCTCATTTGGTCATGGTGTATTATTTTTTAATATGGTGCTGAATTCTGTTAGCTAGAATTTTGTTGAGAATTTTTGCATCTATATTCATGAGAGATATTGGTCTGTAATTTTCTTTTTTTTTGTGGTAATCTTTGCCTGGTTTTGATATCAGGGTTATGTTGACTTCATAGAATGAATTCGGAAGTATCCCTTTCTTTTCTATGTTCTGAAAAAGTTTGAGTAGTACTAGTGTAAGCTCTTCTGTGAATGTTTGTTAGAATTCTCCAATGAAGCCATCTGGGCCAGGCTTTTTTTTGTTGTTGGGAGTTTTTTTTTTTTAAATTACCTTTTATATCTTCTTCCTAAAAATTTGTCCATTTCCTCTAGGTTTTCAAAATTGTTAGAGTACAGTTTTTCATAATACTCTGTTATGATTCTTTTTATATCATTTCTTATTTGGGTTAGTTGCTTACACTCCTGTTTTTCTTTTGTCTGTTTGGTCAATGATTTGTCAATTTTGTTGATCCTTTCCAAGGACCAACTTTTGGTCTTGTTGATTCTTTCTATTATTTTTCTATTTCTATTTCTGCACTGATCTTTATTATTTTCCTTCTTCAGGTGGCTGTGGGCTTTTTTTGCTGTTCTCTTTCTCTTTGTTAGAGTTATAGGGCTAATATTTTGATTTAGGCCCATTATTCTTTTTTGATTGTGAACAGAGAGGATGCTTTGTATTATCTCAATGTTTTGGAGTTTATTGAGTGTTACTTTGTGACATAAGATGTGGTCTATTCTGGAGAATGTTCCATGTGCATCGGAAAAGAATGTGTACTTTGCTGCTGTTGGGTAGTGTTTTATATATGTCTATGAGGTCAAGATGGTTGACCATGGCCTTTAGATCTTCTGCATCTTTGCTGAATTTTCTTTCTAGATTTTCTGTCCTTTACCAAGAGTGATGTGTTGAAGTCTCCTACTATTATTATAGAACTGTCAATTTCTCTTTCCAGTGCTGTTAGAGTTTGTTTTATGTATTTTGGAGCCCTGCCATTGGGTGCATAGATATTTATTATGGTTATGTCATAATGGTAGATTGTCCCTTTAATCATTATATAATGTCCTTGTTTGACTTTTATGGTGGATTTTGCCTTAAAGTCTATTTTATCTGAAATTTGTATTGCCACTCCTGTTCTTTTTTTGGTAGCTATTTGCTTGATATATTTTTTTCCATCCTTTGATTTTTAATATATTTATGTCTTTGTGTCTAAGGTGTATTTCTTTTAGACAGCATATTGATGGGTCCTTTTTTTAAATCCATTCTGTCACTTTCTGTCTCTTTATGGGTGCATTTAAGCCATTATCATTCAGTGTGATTATTAATAGGCGTGAGTTTATTGCTGTTGTTTTGTAGTGCTTTTTTTTTTTTTGGGTGCTGAAGTTTTCTTTGTTCCTCTTGCTCTCCTGTGCTGAGCTCCTTTTGTTTTTGAAGTATCTTTTCATTTCTTTCATTATTGTAGTTTTTGTGTTTATTGAGGCTTTATGTTTTTCTTCTTTTTTATTTTGATGAGTAATTTTGTTAACTTTCTTTATGGTTACCCTCAAATTTATCCTTATCTTCCTAAGTTTGAACCAGTCTTTTATTACTTGATATCACACTGACTTCCTTTCTGTTTGAAAGTTCTGTACCTACACCATATATTCCCACTTTTATTGTTCTGATGTTGTTGTCATTTACAGATTGATGTCTCTAGTTCCCTGTTTTGAATCTTTTAGTTTTGTTTTATCCTTGGGAGTTCATTACTTACGTCAATATTTGGCTGATACTGATCTGTGTCCTAGGTTCAGGTTGTTGTCTGTTGTTGCTGGTTCTGTACAATGGAAGGATTTCCTTTAACAATTTTTGTAAGTTTTGTTTGGTTTTCACAAATTCCCTTAATTTCTATTTATGTGGAAATGTTCTAATTTTGCCATTGGATTTGAGAGAGTGTTTTGCAGGTATACTATTCTTGGTTGCAATGTTTTTCTTTGAAGGTTTTATATATATCCTCCCATTGCCATCTTGCTTGCATGGTTTCTGCTGAGTAATCAGAGTTTAGTCTTATTATTTCCCCTTTGTATGTGACTTCTAGTTTTTCCTGAGCAGCTCTGAGGATTCTTTCTTTGTCTTTGGTTTTGGCGAGTGTGATTATAATATGTCTTGGTGACTTTCTTTTGGGGTCTATCCTATATGGGGTTTTTTGAGCTTCTTGGATGATCAGCTTTTCATCTTTCATGATATTAGGCAAGTTTTCTATCATCAAATCTTCAATGATCCTGTGTTTTCCATTTTCTCCTCTGGTTCTGGAACTCTGATCATGTGCAAACTTTTGCTCTTGATTGTATCCCACGTTTCTTAGTTTTTCTTCATTTTTTATCTGATGTTTCCTCAAACAAAGTGGCACCCATAGATTTGTCTTTAATTTTGCTGGCTCTGAAATCCTGGTGGCATAGTGGTTAAGAGGTATGGCTGCTAACCAAAAGGTCAGCATTTTGAATCTACCATGACCTCCTTGGAAAGCCTATGAGGCAGTTCTACTCTGTCTTATAGGGTCCCTGTGAGTTGGAATCAACTCAGTGGCAATAGGTTTTTAGGTTTGTCTTCCATTATTTCAAATTTGCTCCTAAATCCTTCTATTGCATTGTCTGTTTCTGAAATTTTGTTGTTTGTCTTTTGGATTTCTAATTGCTGTTTTTGTATGATTCTAATTGTCTATTTTGACATTTTGTTATTGTATTATTTTCCTGAATTCTTCTGTTGCTTTGTCTATGTTTTCCTTGATTTTGACTATTTTAATTGGTTTTATCTGTGTTTTCCATGATTTTTTTCTGAGTTTCCTTTGATCTCTTTCCTAATTTCTTGGAGAGCCTTGAATATTAGACTTTTTAATTCTCTATCAGGTAGTTGCAGTGACTTTTCTTCTGCCAGAAGGTCAACTGATGCTTTATTCTGGTTGCTTACTGGAGCTATCTTGTCCTATTTTTTTTTAAATATGTTTTGATATTGTCTGCTGTCTCCAAAACATTCAGGTATTATTTTCTTTCTTTATTGATTATAAGTTTGTTTCGTCTTACTTTTCTTTTGTTTGGTTGTTCAGTTATGTGTGAGTGGGTGGGCCAGGTGTGCTTTGTTGCTTGCTCATCTGTGGGCACAGTTGTTCCCACCACCTTGTCTGGGTGTGCAGGGCCAGTTGCTGAGCTATGGTGCAGCAGGGCAGATACAGTGGCGGGGGGTGGGGGTGGGGGCGGGCAGAGATGTGTTGTTTGTCTGAAGTGTGAACTGGGCCAGGGGATGGAGTGGGGACACACTGGTGAGGGGCTTCAAGCCAGTGGGGAGGTGCCTAGGGTCCAGGCAGGGTCCCCTTGCGGCCACAGCTGTTAGCAGGAGTTCGGAGCCAGCAGGGAGAGGTCTAGGGTTTGGGCTCTGGTGATCGGCGGGAGGGATCTGGAGCCTGCAGGGCAGGGCTGAGGTCCAGGCCGGCTGGCCCTGGAGCCACGACAGGCAGCGGGATGGGTCCAGAGCTGTCGAGGAAGGGCCTGGGGTCTGGGCCTCATCTCCCTGGGGCTGAGGCAGGTGGCAGGAGTGGTCTGGAGCTGGCAGGGAAGGGCTTGGGGTCTGGGCCAGGTCCGCTCAGGGCCATGACCAGCTGGATGGAGGAGAGAGGTAAGGGAGGGACAAAGGCAGGGGCAGAGAGGGCTAGATGGAGGAGGGCAATAGGGTGGCTTGTACTGTGGTTGCCTGCAGTTGGGCTTGCCGGGATGGGGCCGTTATAGCTGTTGTTCCCCAGAGGGGTGGAGGATGTAGGAGTCTGGGATCCTCCTTGAGTTGCAGCCAGCAAACGTGGTCTTACTTAGCCGTTGGTGTGTCCATGCCATACCTCTGTCTCCTATTGGGAATTCCATGGAGGTGCCTTCCTGCCTGTGGGGTTGTTGATTTTATTCCAAGATGGTCACACTGAGTCATGCTGTTTGGCCAGGAACCTCCACTCTGTATCTGTATTCTTTCTCCATTTTGTATCAGCTTCTTCTTCTCCTCAGTGACTTCCATTCTAATACTTTATTCATTCATTTAAGGTTCAGTGTTCCAAGACAGACACCTGTATCTGTTTTACTTGGTTTGTCAGGTCTTTGTTGCAGCAGGATGGCTTAGTGCATCTGACTAGTCCGCCATCTTGGCTTTCATGGTATAGTAATTCTAATTAAATTTAATATTTCAATATCAAGTATTCTACATAATTTTTGGTTTATTGTACCTTGATTATTAAACATAAATTGGTGGAAAGGACAATATTAAAATGAAAAGATTGAGAAGCATATATCCTCTAAGAATTTCCATTTTTAAAGAACAGCTTTATAAGCATTAAACTAATTTTGGTACCTTTTGAATCCTAAAAATGATACTAGTTTCTGCAAATAAGAGAAACACATCTCATATAATGTGATTTCAATATTTTTAATATTATTTCAAGAGCTTTCTTCTCTATTACTAATATACATTGTTTGCAATTCACAAACCATGATATAATGCCATATAAGTTTAATATGTCCTGATGGGGATTTGCTCAAGGGATACATTAAGAAGGCTAAATATAATTTTGAAATCTGTAGACTGTGTTTTACAATTTAATGTTATTCAATCAGACCTAATTTGTATTTTAAGTATAAGGTGGAAACAGAATAGTCAGAGTTTGTCTGATTAATGTCCAAGGCAAAGGAATTTTGGCAAATTTTTAAATATATGTCTAATTGATATTTGTGATGGTTAAGATTGTGTGTCAGCTTGGCTGGGCCATGATTCTCTGTGTTTTAATGTAATCACTCCCATGATTGAATATACTGTGAGTAGCCAATCAGATGAAAGGGAGTCTCCTTGGGGGTGTGGCCCACATCTGTATATAAGCAGACGTTCTGGCTTTTTGCTCTCTCTGGATCCTGCGGCTGCTTCCTGTCATCTCATCTCCCGTTCTTGGGACTTGAGCTGTCAGTTTATCTGCCGAACCTGGGATTCGTCAATCTGCACAGCCCGTGAGTGGGAGCCCTGCTCTCCGACCTTCCGATCTTGGGCTTGCCAGCTTCTGCAGCTGTGTGACTTGGGAGAGACCTCTACCCTGATCCACGGAGTTGGGACATTCTAGCCTCTGCAATTGCTTGAACTGTTTCCTTGATATAATCTCTCTCTATATATATATATGTATATATTTACACACTTTACTGGTTTTGCTTCTCTAGAGAACCCAGCCTAAGACAATATTTATAGTGTTAAAAGACTGACATTGTTTATTAGTATTCCCAAATTAATTTTAAAAACCTGCTTGTAATAACTATAAGTATGTTTGCAATAATCATATGTTGTATTTTGGATCAGTAACCCCTGAAATCAAGGAGACCTGGTGGCTAAGTGGTTAAGTGCTAGGCTGCTAACTGAAAGGGTGGTGGTTTGATTCCACTAGTAGCTCCATGGCAGAAAGATGTGGCAGTCTGCTTCTGTAAATTACAGCCTTGGAAAAACCCTATGGGGTAGGTCTACCCTGTCCTATAGGATCACTAGGGGTTGAAACTGACTCAACGGCAGGGTGTATGAGTAACCTGAATTCAGCCAACTTTTTGTCCATTGGCATCATTTCTCAGTATATGCTTATTCCTGTGTTAATAATAGAAGTTTCACTCTAAATCTGATTTGATATCTAATTGTTTTCTCATCCCTGGGTATGATTCAGGATCCAGTCTTTAAGGCATAGCACTTACAGTGCAGGGCACTCCTAAGTACTGCTATTAATACTACTCCAACATGTGCAGTACACTATCATTGACATAACCCAGATGTGATGTTGATTGTGACAAGCAACAGAAATACAAAATGCTTCAGCTGAAAGAAAGCACTTTAGAGAACTCCAAGGCAAAAAACAAATTTCATGGACCTTAGTAGTATAATTAAGGAAACCATATAGTGTAGCATAGGCTATGGAGACAGAAATGTCTAGATTTGCAACTTATTACCTGTGTAAAGGTCCCTGGGTGGTGCAGTTTGCACTTAACTGCTAATCTAAGGGTTGGAAGTTTGAACCTACCCAGTGGAACAATAGAAGATAGGCCAGGCAATCTGCTTCTGTTAAGATTACAACCAAGAAAACCCTATGGGGCAGTTCTACTCTGTAACACATGGGGTCGCCATAAATTGGAATAGACTCTACAACAACTAACAACCACAACAACATTTACTACTTGTGCGATTATTTAAACAGTGTTATTGAGGTATACTTTATGTACCAGAAATTTAATTCATTTTGTGTGTACAATTCAATGATTCTTAATAAATTTACAGAGTTTTACAAATAGAAACATAATCCCTTATAGGAAATTTCCATCACCCAAAGAAGATTCACTGTGCCCATTTGGAGTCAATCCCAGTTCCCTCTCCTTCCTCCAGGCAAATATGACTGTTTTCTACCTCTATAGATTTGCTCTTCTAAACATTTCCTATAAATGGAACCATATAGTAGATGTCCTTTGTGCTTGCTTTTCATATTGAGGAGAAAAGCACACACTAACTAAAATTTCCCTCATTATACCCAAAGAGATTTTGAAAAATTAAGAATAATGAAAGGAAAAAAAAAATTGTTTACCTCACTATCTGTTTGTGTATTAAAATATTTTCAAACTATGGTTTTATGTTAAAATTTCTTAAACATATAACATTTCAAATGTATTTTCTAATATATGATTGCTCGAATTAAAATAGTCCTAATTACTATTTACTATTAGGCAATGGAAGTTTCAAATCTTGGGGTTTACTGAACCTATTTTTGCCTATAATATTTACTCTTTCACTTTCTGTGAGCTAACTCATAAGATAAGGATGAAGACAATGAGGCAACAGAAAAATGTTTTCATGATAAATAAGAATCAGTGTGGTTGTCTTCAGGGTTAATATATAGTTTGGACCGGTCTTTTTCAAATTCAAGTGTGTGACAAATTACACTGATTGCATTTTCATGAAGATACCTGTGCTTAGCAAGATGGCCTCTCAGAAGCTATAAAATGCTGTACTTGAATGGCTTTGAAAAAAATGAAATACAATTATTTGGAAGCTGATATGTTGGGAGGCTTGGAATATATTTGGTTTTAAAAGCCTTAACCCACTCTAATTCTTCATCAAGGAAAATCAATCACTGGACCAGAGCATGAATTAGCTATCCCTAAATGTCATAACATTCATATATTGGTTTTTATTTTTACTTCATTAAGAAACCAAATAGGACTGTAATTAAAGAAAACGATAGCATATGGTAGAGAGACTGTTTATGGTTTTCCCAACTTTAAACCCTATTAAAAATTCTATGCTGTGAAGGACAAGCCAAGTGAACTATATGCATAATTGATTAGAAACCTACTCCACTTTTAAATCATAGGGAAATGTACTTTTATTTAATTCAAAATCTGTTACACAGTTCAGCTTGAAATTGAATGCCCTAAAATTTCCCATGAAATTTGAAAGCAGATGAAAATGAATGAGGGAGCAAGGGCTTGAAACATCCCCTAACAATATTATCTAACTTTATAGACTTTCTTATAGTAGATGTATCTAGAAATTACGTTTTTATAGCTTCTGTAATAACCAGTTAATCTCCCAGTTCAGAGCAGTGATTCAATTAAAAAAAAAAAAAAAAAGTCGAATGCCTACTGTGTGCCAAGTGGTAGGACAAACGGTGAGCAAACAGAAACAAAAGAGGTAATTCTTGCCCTCATAGGCTGGGAACATAAGACAAGCAAGCTAACATTTAATATCTTGTAAGTGCTATCTGATCAGAGAAGAGTGATCAAGAGACAAGCCAACAGATGATCTTAAATGCCACTCTGGATCACCCATAAATAATCATGACTTAGCTCTACTTTTCCTTCTCCTCTCCAAATTTACTGAGTTACTTACACACTACAGTTTTCCTTATAAGTACGCATCTTTTTTGTAAGTATGTTCATAAACCTCTCTCTGTGAAGTCCATAAAATTTTTCATTTAGGTCAGTTTTCTGTGGTCATAGAGCACTGGGAGAATGTGATTTCCTTGAGGTTCAAAATTCCCTGTTTTAATTCAAGGTTGAATCAGCACCAAATGCACAACATCCAATAATTTACATTTGTATGCTTGGTGTGGGGTGGTATATGGTGGGGCGTAATATACTGTGTGGTGTGCACTGTAGTTTGTTGTGGTGGGTTAGGATGATTGGGGTTGTGTGTGTATGTGTGTTGTGGGACAAAGTCTGGCCATCTTTTCTAAGGAGCATTCTGGTTGTACGTTTTCCAAGACAGATTTGTTTGTTCTTCTAGCAGTCCATGGTATATTCAGTATTCTTCGCCAACACCATAATTCAAAGACATCAATTCTACACAGGTCTTCCTTATTCATTGTCCATCTTTCGTATGCATATGAGGCGATTGAAAATATTATGGCTTGGGTCAGGCGCACTTTAGTCATCAAAGTGACGTCTTTGGTTTTTAACACATTAAAGAGATCTTTTGCAGTACATTTACTCAATGCAATACATGGTTTGATTTCTTGACTGCTGCTTCCATGGGCACTGATTGTGGATCCAAGTAAAATGAAATCCTCGACAACTTCAATCTTTTGTCCATTTATCACGATGTTGCTTATCGGTCCTGTTGTGAGGATTTTTGTTTTCTTTATGTTGAAATGTAATCCATACTGAAGGTTCTAGGCTTTGATCTTCATCAGTAAGTACCTCAGTCCTCATCACTTTCAGCAAGCAAGGTTGTTGTCATCTGAATATTGCAGGTTGTTAATGAGTCTTACTCCAATTCCTATGCTGTGTTCTTCTTCGTATAGTCTGGCTTCTCAAATTATTTGCTCAGCATACATATTGAACAAGTATGGTAAAAGGATACAACTCTGACACCCACCTTTCCTGATTTTAAACCACACAGTATCCCATTGTTCAGTTGGAATGACTGCCTCTTGATTTATGTACAGGTTCTACATGAGCACAATGAAGTGTTCTGGAATTCCCATTTTGCAATGTTATGCATAATTTGTTATGATCCACACAGTCAAATGCCTTTGCATAGTCAATAAAACACAGGTAAACATCTTTCTGGTATTCTCTGCTTTTAGCCAAGATCCATCTGATATCAGCAATGATATCCCTTGTTTCACACCTTTTTGAATTGGCCTGAATTTCTGGCCCTGCTAATGTACTGCTACAACCATTTTTGAATGATCTTCAGCAAAATTTTACTTGTGTGTCATATTAATGACATTGTTCGATAATTTCTGCATTCGGTTGGATCACTTTTCTTTGGAATGGGCATAAATATGGATCTCTTCCAGTCGGTTGGCCAGGTAGCTGCCTTCCTAATTTCTTGGCGTAGATGAGTGAATGTTTCCAGCATTTGCATCCGTTTGCTGAAGCATTTGAATTAGTATTCTGTCAGTTCCTGGAGCCTTGGTTTTCGCCAAAGGCTTCAGTGCAGCTTGGACTTCTTTCTTTAGTATCATTGGTTCTTGATCATATGCTACCTCCTGAAATCACTGAACATCGACCAATTCTTTTTAGTACAGTGACTTTGTGTATTCAGTCCATCTTCTTGGGCTGCTTCCTGCATGGTTGAATATTTTGCCCATAGGAACCTTCAATATTGCAATTTGAGGCTTACATTTTTTTCTTGAGTTCTTTCAGCTTTAGAAATGTGAAGTGTGCTCTTCCCTTTTGGTTTTATAACTCCAGCTCTTTGCACATTTCATTATAAGAGTTTACTTTGTCTTCTCAAGCTATCTTTTGAAATCTTCTGTTCAACTCCTTTACTTCATCATTTCTTTCATTCGCTTTAGCTACTCTGTGTTCAAGAGCAAGTTTCAGAGTCTCTTCTGACATCCATTTTGATCTTTTCTTTCTTTCCTGTCTTTTAATGACCTTTTGCTCATTTGTCAGTTTGTCAAATGTGGTGGCTTGTGTGTTGCTGTGATGCTAGAAGCTTTGCCACCGGTATTTCAAATACCAGCAGGGTCACTCATGGTGGACAGGTTTTAGCTGAGCTTCCAAACTAAGATAACTAGGAAGAAGAACCTGGTGATCTACTTCTAAAAAAATTGGCTAGTGAAAATCTTATGAATAGTAGTGGAACATACAGTACCAGAAGATGAGCCTCTCAGGTTAGAAGGCACTCAAAATACAACTGAAGAAGAGCTGCCTCCTCAAAGTAGACTCAAACTTAATGATGTGGATGGAGTCAAGCTTTCGGAACCTTCATTTGCTGATGTGGCATGACTCAAAATGAGAAGAAACAGCTGCAATTATCCATTAATAGTCAGAATGTGGAATGTACGAAGTATGAAGCTAAGAAAATTGGAAGTCATCTAAAATGAAATGGAATGCATAACAATCGATATCCTAGGCACTAGCGAGCTGAAATGGACTGGTATTGTCCATTTTTAATCAGACAGTCATATGGTCTGCTATGCCAGGAATGACAGATTGAAGAGGAATGGCTTCACATTCATCGTCAAAAAGAACATTTCAAGATCTATCCTGAAGTACTACGCTGTCAGTGATAGGATACTATCCATATGCCTACAAGGAAGACCAGTTAATCCAACTGTTATTCAAATTTATGCACCCGCCACTAATGCCAAAGATGAAGAAACTGAAGACTTTTAACAAATTATGCAATCTGAAATTGATCGAACATGCTATCAAGATGCATTGATACCTACTGGTGATTGGAATGTGAAAGATGGAAACGAAGAAGGATCGGTAGTTGGAAAATATGGCCTTGGTGATAGAAACATCTCTGGAGATCGCATGACACAATTTTGCAAGACCAATAACCTACTCATTTGAAATTCCTTTTTTCAACGGTGTGAACAGCGACTATACCTGTGGGCCTCGCTAGATAGAATACATAGGAATCAAATTGACTGCATCTGTGAAAGAGACAATAGAGAAGCTCAATATCATCAGTCAGAACAAGGCCAGTGACCGACTGCGAAACAGACTATCAATTGCTCAGATGCAAGTTCAAGTTGAAGCTGAAGAAAATGAAAACAAGTTCATGAGAGCCAAAGTATGACCTTGAGTATATCCTACCTGAATTTAGAGACCTGATTCTGTTGCAGAGCTGTAATTCCCTCATCTGTAGAAGAGTTTTGTGTGTTTGATTATGCAGACAAGACCTAAATAACATTGCCTCTCTCATGTTACCACTATTCTTTTATCAGTGCATTCTTTTATTACTTCATTAAGAAACAAATTATACCATGATTATATTTAATGAACAGGCTCAAATCCCTATGTATACAGTCACTGTGAGTCTTATACATAATCAATTCTTTCTTTATTATTCCTTTTTTCTCTAAGGTCTGCCTCCTTTAATGGGATATAATCATAATCTTCTAAAGTTCATAGCCACAAAGTTATATATTTATCTGGCTCAAAAGGGAAATCCTGAAAATGACATATGTTACTGGTACTAAGAAAACACAATTTATGATAAAGCCATACCCTTTAAATCATTAGGAGGATAGCTGGGGAAAACAACTCAATCCAGCAATTATAAACATAAACCTCTGTACTAAATAGGAAACAAACTCTTCTCTAAGTTATGCTGATTATAGCACTCCATCAGACCCTCTTCCTTCTTGATAATGAAATATCCTTAGTTCTGTCTGTCTCCTGACCCTTGTTCAGTTCTGCAGTGGACTGGGCACAAGCACTGTGCCACTTCATTTGAGGTACACAAACTCTGTCCAAATGCCTTGACAAATAGAAATTTGATATGATGTTTGAGGCAATTGCTTAGATAACCAAGGCCCCAACACATTTTCCTTTAGAAAAATCAATACTCTGATGCTTGCATTAACCAAGTTGGTTGTCATCTTTGCTGCCTGAGAAAACAACTAATATAAGACATGTTGTTGTTGGATACTATCAAGTAGATTCCTACTAATAGCATATTCATTGATTGGATTGATCATGACTATGCATTAAGGCCCAAGTCATGCATATGCATTGACTTACCAATGACTAGGGGACCTGGGACTTGGAGCACTCTCTCTTTGCGGCCTCCTGGATCAGTGAGAACATCTATACATGGGAGAGGAAGCAGCATGTTCCTGAGGACAATGGAGGTCTCATTCCTGGAACTCTTCTGACCTTGCCTAATATGTCACTATGCTTGTATTCTTTCTGGTTATAATATAGGTAACTGTAAGTATAGGTAATATGTTTCGTGTGTCATTCTGGAGAATTATTCAACCTACTGGGGGCACTGAGAACCAGCAGAGAGGCTGATGTTTGCCTATTTGTCAGGTGCTGTAAAGACAGAGTCCTAACTTGTGGAGACCCAGCTCTGGGTGGTTAGTTTAGGATCAGAGAGAGAAAGTGCCGCATGGGTGGCTGGTGTCAGACTGATGAGGTGGGAAAGGGGGGATATGAATTATCTTCACTTTTGGAAATTAGCCTTATGTCAGCTATTATTCATACAGACAGAAGAGGAGACAGGAATTGCTTTTGTAGGGCATTGTTACCCCAACCGAAGTTATAGTAAAATGATGAGAATTATACACAGATAGATAAAAATCCATTTTGCAATAACGTGGAGGAATGAATGGTAGTGTTGTCATTAGAGATCATGTATGATATCTAAGACCTTTGATGGTGAAGTGAAAACTGAGATAGCTTGAGGTGGGCTTGTGTTGTGCGCGTAGCTTAGAGAATATTGTTTCATTTCATTTTGTTTACGATCAGAGATTAATTCAAACTTTCAAAAACATTATTATTTTGTACTTATACGTTGTGGATTGAATTGTGTCTCCCAAAAAGATACGCTGAAGTCCTAACCCCTGGTATCTGTGAATTTGACCTTGCTTGGGAATACAGTCTTTGAAGATGTTATCAGTTAACGTGGGGTCATACTGGAGTAGGGTGGGTCCTAATCCAATATAAGTGGTATCCTGATAAAAGATAAGACACAGAGACAGAGACACAGGGGGAAGACTGCCATGTGACAAGGAGTTATGCTTCAGCTGCAAGCCAAAGAATGCTTGGGGCTAGCAGTAGCTGGAGAGACAAGAAAGGATCTTTCTCTAGAGCCTTCTGAGATGGCAGGGCCTTGCTGACACCCTGAATTCAGACTCCAGCTCCAGAACCATGAGACAATAAGTTTCTGTTCCTATAAGCTAGTACTTTGTGGTACTTTGTTATGGCAGCCCTAGGAGATTAATACAGTATATAACATTCATGTTTGACGTTCTTCAGAAATTTAAAGCCCTTCACATACCTTTGGTAAAGTTGTTCAGGAACATAGCTCGTGTCTGAAAGAGAAGTGATTTCCTGACTGCTGAGTGCCCAGTGAGGTGGCTCCCTCAGAGAGGCAAAGTGTCTTCCTTGTACAGAGCTCACAGTTTTAAAAATAGACCTCTTCTGTTCTTAGGAAAATGTTCATAGAGGAATGTGTATAGGAGATTCTGAAAATACTCTACCAAAGACATATTTAGGTAAGAACATGTCTAACTCCAAAATTTAATGTAAATATCCATTTTTCTCCTCTCTTATATGAGGCATAAGAAGTTGATAAAATGCAAATAGAGTGATTTACTCTGTTTCATTTTGTTTTCTTTTATTATATTAATCCTTGCTTCAGTCTTTTCTGGTAAAATCATGATTTTTTATCACTTAACCAACACAAAAATCACTTTGTAAATAAGACCTGAACATAAAAACCACAGAGGAAAGCATGAGAAAAATAAAGCCATCGTATTTTCTTCTCCTTGGTCTTGAGATCCCACTGATTTAACAACAATCAAAATACTTTTAGGATTATTGCATATTGAAGCCAAATAATATTGCCTGCCAATTATTACATTTAAAAAGGAACCTTGTATTAGCTTGGAAACAAAGTGATTTCTTTCTTTGAAAGAGCAAAATTAAGTTGGAGGTGATTTTGATGTTATTGAGGAGGCCTTAATCACACTACCTATTTAAGCCGTTTATTCAAATCTTTTATGAAAGCCTAAGGGCTGTCCCTCCATCCCCTATCACTACACAACTGGGAAAATATTAGATTTTCATAGCAAGTCATACCGATACATTTTCTGCAAGGATTTTTTTTTTTAAATCTGGAATTTAATTTAAGGATTTAATCTAATTTTCCCTTGAATTGCTCATTTCTTTTCCATTCAATTGCTAAAATGTAGACTGTCTCATTTAAGAAAACATCTTAATTCTTCAATCCTATGTGACTATATATATAAACCAACATTCAAACAAAAATTTAAAAGGATCTGTAGGTACCTGAGGATTTCCCTTACCACATCACTTTTATGGAAGATAGAATTTAAACCTGACTATAAAAGAAAACATATCCCTTTTGCAAAGATATTTAGAAAAGATAGCAATAATCACTAGGAGCTACTGAGCATATACCATCTGCCAGGCATTGATCAAATGATTTAAACTCATTATGTTATTTATTTCTCCCAGTAAGTGCATAAGATAGATGCTAGTTTCATCTCCAAGGTACTGAGAGGTTAAGCAACTCACATATAAGTCACACAGCTGGTGAGAAGAGAGTTTAGAATCCACACACAGCAGCCTGACTTCAGAGCTACAGCTGCTCCCCAAAACATACCTGCTGCCATTGAGTCGATTACAACTCATAGTGACCCTCCTTGAATAACATAGTTTATTGCTCAGCAACTGTGAGTGACCAGAATTGGACATTAAATGTAACTTAAAATTTTGAGACTCAATAGAAATGGAGAAATAGCTAATTCCTACTAGTTCTAATATTTTATATCAATCCATTTGAAAATTTATTTTAGTAGGCTCAGGGTCATCAGTTTAAACTTTAACATATGTTTTTCTTACATTTTTTTGAATATTGTAAGTGTTCTTTCTTTGCCTGAATGTAAATCATTAATAAAAACATTGAACAGCATGGAGTAGACAGAGGTCCCTATCAAAAAATGTAAGTGTCACACCTAGTGGAAATCAACTCAATGGCTTTGGGGGACGATGGATAAATTAAAATGCAAAATCTTTAAAGAGTATTGAGTCCACATTTTACCATTCTCAGCTCAAGATTAAACATTTTGTCAAATGACTTGGAAAAATTCAAATACACGTTTTGGAGTGAGATTTTAAAAGCACCAAGGCAGCACTTCTGCCAGGTGATTACAATGTATGACATGCCATTTTTGCATTGAGAGGATGCTTAAAAGTGTAGAAAAATTAACTCACCATAGAAGCAAGGATTTTTTGGAGGTCTCCCCACCTTTGTGGGTAGGAGAGGAAGATGACCATTTTCATGATCTTCTAGAAACCAGAACATCCTGAAGGAAATGGTCTCTTCCTAGCATGCAGAAAGGCTGTCAGCGACAAAGTGCTGATGACCAGGCTTTCAAGTACACAAACTTTAATTTGGATGCTATGGGGAAAAAAAGAAAAAAGTCAATTTCATGTTGGAGAAACTTTAGCAGATAAAACCAGCTGGTACATTCAGTGTCCCCCAAATACATTATTCACAGAGTAGATATTAGGAGCTGAGGAGAGAAACTTGAAGGCTGAATTACAAGGACAGTCCCTGGGTGGTACAAACGTGCACGGGTGATAACCAAAAGGTTGGAGGCTTGGGTCCACCCAAAGGCCTGGCAAAAAGGTCTGGCGGTCTACTTCTGAAAAATCAGCCATTGAAAACCCCATGGAACACAGTTCTACTCCGACACCCATGGGGTCGCGATGATACAATTTAATGGCAGCTGATTTAAAGTACAAGAGCAGGCACTTGTGTAAATGACATAGGGAGTTAGCCAAGGTGACATCAGAGTGCAAGAATGCTGATCCAGCTATCCTGAACTAAGGAATTCTTCCAGCTCTAGACTAAATTCCCACCAGCATCATACGCCTGTAAGTTGTTATCTACTTTTTATGTAAGTACTCTGTACATCTATTTAGAAGTTTACCTAGAGGGTCATTAAGTAATTCTTAAACAAATGATCTCTAAGGTTTTAGTTGAATTTTCTGGTTGAATTATTTGGCTGAAGCAAAAATATTTAAATGGTGACAAACCCTATGTGTATCCTCCCTTTTCTGTTTATGATAGATACATCAAAATTAAACAGCAGAGACAAATATTTAGTGCCAAATTAATCTTCTTTAAAAGACATCATGATCTATTTACTTATTCCTTTTACAGTCCTGTATTAGAGTGTCTTAGTAAATATTTTAGAAATAAAATAAAACAAAACCAAACCCGTTGCCGCTGAGTCGATTCTGACTCTTAGCAACCCTATAGGGCAGAGTAGAATTGCCCCATAGTTTCCAAGGCTGTGATCTTTATGGAAGCAGACTGCCACATCTTTCTCCCTTGGAGTGGCTGGTGAGTTTGAACTGCTGACCTTAGTCACTGAGCACCACCAGGGCTCCTTGAAATAAAATTTAAAAGGTCAAAATGATAGCTTTTTGTATTCATTCTGAGGCCCAGATGAATCAAGAAACCTGTATTTGTACCACAAGTTTTGCAGAGTATAATCAGGTTAAAAAGAGCATTGGGATGTTCTTTAAGGAGAAATGAATCTACACATGCTCAACATCCTTCCTGAAGTAAGGAGAGGAGCAACACCACTGGGTTTGGTCTTAGTAGTATGCAGGAATTTTCAAACTGTTTTCATGTATCTGTGCTTCAGGGGGTATTGTCGCTGTTGCGTTATTTATTTTATTTTAAACATTAATTGGATGGGCCATCATTCAATACCAACCAGACTTCAGCTTCTTGACGCCTCAGAATACAAGTGCTTTGGAGTTTGTTGACTTGGATTCACAGAGCCGGTTGTGTGACCTTAAATAAGTAGGACCTTAGGTAAAGAAAGACCTTTGCTAGAGCTCACTAAAGCTGTTCTTCCGGTGAGTGGTGGTAGTAATGACATTTATCTCATACATAGTTTATCATTAGATAATTATACAGAGAACTTAAACATAGGATCTGCATCATACTATAAATTTAGTAAAATTCAATCTTCTTTAAAACTAGGCATCCACAGTGATTCCCCTAATTTTTTCCTACCTTAAGGATAGTGTGCATCCTCCTTACCAATGTGCTTCCCAGGTTCCATACAACAGAGGAAAGCAGGGCTGAACTATTGTTAAAAGATTTTATGTGTTTTCCTTACTGCATGCAATCACGCAGCATAGGTAGCCTAAGATGACTCACCCAGAGTAGTGATGGTCACTGAAATATACGTTTGTTCAGACCATATCCATGTCAAAGGTGTTGACTGATACACATGAGAAAAGAAATGTATGACATAGGAAATGTTATTTTCTAGCGAGGAAAAATAAAGTCAGCATGTACAAGACTATAAGTATGGACAAAAACAGCTGTCATCATTTTTTTTTTCCTACTTACTTTTAGGTAGGTGGCTGGGAAGCATGCAGCTTAGTAATTATATTTATTACTTCAGAAGCAAGCCTCTGAATTTGAGTTGTCCACTTGGAGATATTTTTGTGAATAAAAATTTCAAAACAAGTTGTTATCTGTCACATCTTAGACTCTATCATGATAATAATCGCCATGCACTATCCACCAGTTTCTCTTTAAGAATGATAACAATGGAACATATAAACTCCACACTGGTACATTTCAGTAAATAACCCCTATAGTTATTTTTTTTTCCTTCTTTTTTTTTTTTTTAATTGTACTTCAGGTGAAGGCTTACAGAACAAATATTTTCTCATGAAACAGTAATACACATATTGTTTTATGACATTGGTTAAAAACCCCACAACATGTCAACCCTCTAACTTCTCAACATTTTTTTTTGGTGAAAATACACATAGCCAAAGATACACCATTTCAAAAACTTCTACATGCACAGTTCAGTGACACTGACTACGCTCTTCCAGTTGTGCTGCTATTCTCACTTAAGATGAAGTCTTACAGAACAAAGTAGTTTCTCATTTAATAGTTACTATACATGTTGCCCTATGACAATGGTTAACAATCTCACAACGCATCAACAATATCCTTACTCAACATTGGGTTCCCTATCGCCAGCTTCCTTGTCCCCTTCTGCCTTCTGGTCCTTGTCACTGGACTACTGTACCTCATTAGTCTTGTTTGGTTTTACAGGGCTGTCCACTCCCAGGCTGAATGGTGAACCTCAGAGATAACTTCACCATGGAGCTAAAAGGGTGTCTGGGGGCCATACTCTTGGGGTTTCTCCGGTCTCCTTTAGGCCAGTAAATATGGTCTTTTTTTGTGAGTTAGAATTATGCTCTACATCCTTCTCCAGCTCTGTCCAGAGCCCTCTGTTGTGATCCTGGTCAGAGGAGTCAGTGGTGGTAGCCGGGCACCATCTAGCTGTACTGGACTCAGTCCGGTGGAGGCCTTGGTAGCTGTGGACCATTAGTCCTTCGGACTAATCTTTTCCTTGTATCCTGTTCTCTTCATTCTCCCTTGCTCCTGAAGGGGTGAGACCAGTGGAGTATCTTAGACGGCTGCTCACAGGCTTTTAAGACCCCAGACACTAAATGTAGAACATTGTCTTTATAAACCGTGTTATGCCAATTGAGCTAGATGTTCCCTGAGACCATGGTCCCCACAGCCCTCTGCCCAGCAATTCAGTCCCTCAAGGAGTTTGGATGTGTCTGTGGGGCTTCCATGAGCTTTCCTTGTACAAGTTGTGCTAGTTTCCCCTGTACTGTGTACTGTCTCACCCTTCACCCTTTGCCTTTTTTTTTTTCTTCTTTTTTTAAAGAATATTTTATTGTGTTTTCAGTGAAGGTTTACACAGCAGTTTAGGTTCCCATTCAACAATTTCTACACAAGTTGTTCATTGACATTGGTTACATTCTTTACAATGTGCAAACATTCTCATTATTTCCATTCTGGTTGTTCCCTTTCCATTAATTTAGTTTCCCTGGCCCATTACACTCTCATCTTTGTTTTAAAGTGATTGTTGACTGTTTGGTCTCATATAGGTGATTTTTTTAAAGGAGCACAGTACTTACAGGTGGTATTCAGTATTTTTGAGCCAATTTGTTATTTAGCTAAAAGGTGACCTCAGAAGTTTTGCTTCAAGGTTTGAAGAGATCTCAGGGCAATAGTCTCTGGGAGTCCTCCAGTCTCAACCAGTCCAATATGTCTGTTTTATTTTTAGAAATTTGAGTTCTGTTCCACATTTTTCTGCCATTCTATCAGGGTCCACCTATTGTGGACCTGATTAGAATGGTCGGTAGTGGTAGCTAGCCACCGTCTAGTTCTTCTGGTCTCACAGCAGAGGAGGCTGTGGTTCATGGAGACTATTTGTCTAATAAAACCCCTGAAATTTGAACATGGACAATCTGCATTTTCCATGAGCTCTCCCTGTAAATAGTAAAACAAAAATAAAAACTTACGTGTATTTTTCTTGACATATTGAAGAGACTGAAGTCAATGAACTTGTATTTTATATACAGAACATAACATAGGTTGATTGTTGACACCAACCAAGATTGAACCCGTTACCACTGAGTCGATTCTTACTCATAGTGACACTGTAGGACAGAGTAGAAACTGCCCCATAGAGTTCCCAAGGAGCGGTTGCTGAATTCAAACTGCCAATCTTTTGGTTAGCAGCCAAAGATTTAACTACTGTGCCACCATGGCTCTGTTGATACATGCTAAGAAATCTGTAAGAAAATATTTCATAGAATATCTGGAATACTATGAAGAATTTTATAATTTTCTCATGAATAATTATAATTGATTTATGATTCTGTATATTTCTATATAAAGACCTCTCTTTGTGTTCTACATATACAAGTAAGAAAAATCATATATGTATTTCATAATTTATAATTATTTAACCAGAATATTTTTAAGTAGAAAAGCATGAATGATTTGTCATGAGCAGTAGCCTGTACTTTTGTAACTGTGAAGACTACTTTGGCTATTTAATAATATAAACAATGTTGTCAGATATTTTTAATGAGAATTACTCCTCTAACTCTCTTTCCCAGAAAGTTAAAATTATGTGTATGTATATCTCTACCTCCACCTCTGTTATATGTATCTGTATGGATTACTTAAAATTTTAAATTGTGAATTTGCTAACAGAATAAAACTTTGAGATAAGCAAGCACATTAGGCATTGACTACAGTTTGACCAAAGTAGGCAGTTCAAAATCATCTGAGATCAATCAGTTCCTTGAAAATCAGTGCTAGATCTGATGTATAGAATTGCATTTCTAATTTTATAGAATTTAATTTCTTGGTTTAATTACTCTGCATTTCTCAGGTTACAAAAGCAACCTGATGAGTTATTTTTATTTATAGTGCTCTCAATGTGCTTGTAATTATATTTCAGTGCATTGGAAATATGTATTCATCTATTTCAGTGCCTTTAAGTTTTTCGAAATTAAACTTTTGCTAAAGGTTAAAGAACTATTTTTAAAGGTAAAATATTATTTGCTAAGAGGATCTGTACATATATTTGCACATGTGTATTATAAAAATCATTACAAATGGATGAAGTTATCATTTTTATTTGGCAAGTTCATTCAAAATCATCAAACGTTTATTGAATACCTTTGTGTTTGTGTGTCAGGCATTTTTACGTGTGATACCTTCATTTAGTGATTAGGAATGTATAAAATTGATGATTTCCATAACATAAAAAAGAAAGTGTACTCTTATTTAGTGGGCACAATCTTGTGAGCACCATAACCCTATGAACTCATAAAGATATATTTCAGATTCTTTAACTTGGCTTAGAAACCACACTCTGATCTGATCACTCCTTTGGGCACCTATCCTGTGATAGCTGTCTAGACCTTATTTCAGTTCTTCAAAATTCCTTGCTCTGTTTAACTTCTGGCCTTCTCTCATATTTGTCCCTCTGCCTGTCTTTGTCTTCATTCCTAATGCTACATTATCAGCCTTCTACTGAGCCAAGTTCAAATCATCCTTCAGGCATCAGCCTAAAGGATTTCTTATTCATTTAATGACATCCAGTAAGTGTTTATTAGACATTTTGTCTAGTCCCACTTGACTAGGCTGGGTGGTCTTAATTCATGTTCTTACGTTGTCGTTATTAGTTGCTGTCAAGTTGGCTCCAAGTCATGGCAACCACATGAATAACAGAACAGAATGTTGCCTGGTCCTGCGCCATCTTCGTGATGGTTAGTATGTTTGAGTACATTGTTGTAGCTATGGTGTCAATCATCTCATTGAGGGTTTCCCTTATTTTTGCTGACCCTCTGCTTTAACAACTATGATGTCCTTTGCAAGCGATTGGTCTTCCTGACAACATGTTCAAAGTAGGTGAGCTGCAGTCTTGCCAACCTCACTTCTAAGGAGCATTCTGGTTGCATTTCTTCTAAGACTGATTTGTTTGTTCTTCTGATAGTCCATGGTATATTCAGTATTCTTTGCCAACACCACAATTAGAATGCATTTATTCTTCTTCTGTCTTCCTTTTTCATTGTCCAGCATCTGAGGCAGTTGGGTCCCTTTAAATTCTATCACATGACTCATCAACTATTGTCAAAATTTCTTATTTAACGTATTTGTCTTTCCTGCAGGATATTAAGTTCAGAGAAGACCAGGCAATGACTATCTTGTTTCTCCTATAAATCCTACCACAGGGTTGCTATGAGTCAGAATTGACTCAATGGCAATGGGTTTGGTTTTTTTTTTGTCACCAAGACTGTCCTGCAATAGATGCTCATAAGCATTTGAGTAAATTAATCAGTTAATCAATCTAACTCCTCAGAATCAAGGAATGTGAATGGGACAGTGCCCTCAGCTTGTAAAAATGACACAGCATACCCTGTTTTAGACCTGGAGGGCCAGTTCAGTGTGCAGAGACTGTCAAAAGTTGTTACGATGCTGTGTTCTTATGATTAAGGTGAGCCTGGGATGGACACTGGCCTCCTCAGAGAGAAAAACCTAAGCATATTACCTCTCTCACTATGAGTTGGAATCGACTTTACAGCAACGGGTATCATTTCTGTGTTTTTCTCTAGAGCATGCATATGCCACATTACTGATACAGCAAGTGGTTTTCAGGTTGAGAGAACTCCCAACCAGGCATTAACAGTCCACACAACCAGTTCACAGCGTGACCTCTCAGGGGCTGCTGAAGATCCTGTGCCTGGTTCACACAGCGGTTCTCTCTGCCTGATAGTCATTCCAGTCCATGCTTAGAGGGCATATTTTTATTCTAATAAAATAGAGAATTGTAAAGAGCCCTGAGGTCAGAGTGACCCACTCAATGGCAGAAACATAGCAATGAAAGATACGTATGTGAAGGAAGTAATTGCCAACTGGCAACTATAATTTCCCACTTGGTTAAAATGAGATTTTCCTCACTCACTCAATCAGCATGTGAACCTGTGTCTCTGCGGCAGGCACAGCCAAACTCGTCTGCACTGCAAAGCGGCTCGTGGTTATCCACCTTCGGAAACATGCTTTTACCTTCCTGCTGCCCTGCCACTCCTAATGCCAAACACTTTCATCTTTTTATGCAATTGTTTCTGTCAATATTATAAGGACAACAAATCAAATCCTATATATTTTAAAATTTACAACAGATTCTATAAAAGATCTCTAAAGCCTGGGAGTGAAGAAGGCCACTGCTAACAACTTAGCAGAGGGATCTTTTATCAGGTTCAATTGTGCGTCAGTGAGTATTAAGGTAGGAGCCCCATCAAGCAATGCTGAGCAGGGCATATCCATCTAGCATGGGCAGTAGACATGTGAGACCTATCTCCCTGCAAAGAGCTCCGGCAGATCCCCACCTATAGTGTTCATTTCTTTATGAAAATCAACTATTGATGCTTTGAGGAACAGAATACCAATTAGACCATTCGGGGCATGAAGGTAATTTAGTGGGTGAAGAAACAAAAATATTACCATCAATTCTATTGCTTACAGCAAATTAGCAGGTGGCCCAGAGAAGGAGAGAGGTGATATGCGTTGTGCATTCATGAGCCCGGGCCTCCAAGGTGCCACAAGAAAACAAGTCCATCACTGGAAGCCGGCACAGCTCCCGGACATTTCAGCAATTATTCTTAAGAGTGTGGAAACAGCTTTTGCTTTACTCTGAACCAGAGCTGACACTAGGTAGTAATTACCCTCTCCTATTTGGTTTGCTTTTATCTCTCAATTCAAAACTCTATTACATTGACTAGAAAAACACAGAAATCAACCCAAACAGGTATTCACATAAGTTTTCTGACAGGTATAAAACCACTATATACTTTGCCATTATGAATGAAAATTCCAAGTGGTTTATGGGTGATTTAATTACTTTAGCTGATGTGAGGAGGGATTATGTAGCCTAAATTAGATGTGGCAATTTTTTTAGTTTTCATTAAGTGGTCTGTAAACCTTTCTTTTCTCTTACTCTATAACCCAGATTTCTCAAAACAGGGATCTTTATTTATTTCCTCTGAGTAGGAAACTGACTGAAGGAACCAGATAAAGCCTTCAGTGTAAAACATGGGTATCAGCGAGCAGAAACAAGTCTTAAAGTGACTTGCCTTATCTGCTGCTGACAAAGATAAATCTGCAATAATTAAAACTGTATGATGCTGGCATAAGCAGATCAATGGAGCAATTTAGATAATCCTTAAAGAGGCTCTGTTGTGATCTGTATAATACAATGAAAACGAATAGATCATTCAAAAATTAGTGAGATAATTAGGCATATACAAAAACACACACCTTAGAATTTTTATCAAACCACACTCATACACACAAAATTCTGAACTGTTTTAAAATCTATTTAAATTTCTACTTAAGTCATAGATATTAGAAAAAAAAACTACAAGTATATTTAAATTCTAAGTAGAAAAGAACTTCTAATTTAAAAAAAAAAACTCCAGAAGATATAATAAAATAAACCTTAGTAGATTTAACCACACAAAATTAAAAAATCTACACATCAAAAGTCACCATGAAAAAGTAAATATCAATGACAAGCTAGGAAATATACTAGCAACATTTATGGCAGCCTGATTTATTTTTTGGAGCCCTAGCGGCACAACGGTTCAGTGTTCAGCTGCTAACTGAAGGGTTGGTGTTTGAACCCACTAGCGCCTCTGCAGGAGAAAAGACCTGGCAATCTGCCGTTGTAAAGATTACAGCCAAGGAAACCCTATGGGGCAGTTTTACTCTGTCCTCTAAGGTCACTGTGAGTTGGAATGGACTTTATGGCAAACAACAACAATTCATTTTTATAAATGATGCTTAATAGAGAGATATTTAAAATAGCTATCTATGTATACTATATAAATCTTGAGAAGAACAAAAAATAAAATGGAAAAATGATCTGGGTGGATATTTTATGGGGAAATGAAACACTGATAACAAGTAAACTAAAGAAAAGTTAATCCAATTCACAAGTAATAAAAAATTATATTTTCTAAGTATCAGGTTATAGTGGGCACTCAAAATCTTTATGTCAACTGACTGAACATCAAAAGTCGGGGTGAGAGTGAGGATCCTACTTACTACTCTTTTTCCCTTGTTGCCAAATCATCTGGTTTGATTGTGCCCCTCTGCCAAAGGCCACAGCTCCCGCCAGCTGTCACTCTCTACTTAGCCACTTTCCAAGATTTTGAACAATCATTTGGCCTTTTGCCCCTTAGGAAAGAGGTGGCCATGGCTTCCTCATGTTGCTAGTCCCAGAGTATTGCACAATCCCCTGTTGTTTGTCTTTGACACTTACCCACACCTTTTTAAAGAGTGTCTCTGTTACACCATTGACGGTAGCATCAATTTCCTGTAAGGATAAAACCAAACCAAACCTGTTGCTGTCAAGTTGATTTCGACTCATGGCAACCCCGTGTGTGTCAGAGTTGAACTGTACTCCATAAAGCTTTCAACAGTTGTAATCTTATGGAAGTAGATCACCAGGCCTTTCTCTCGCAGAGTCACTGGGTGAATTCAAACCACCAGCCTTTTGGTTAGTAGCTGTCATGGAATGAATTGTATCGCCCAAAAATATGTGTCAACTTGGTTAGGCCATAATTCCCAGTATTGTGTGATTGTCCTCCATTCTGTGATGTGTTGTAAATCCTAACCTCTATGCCTGTGGTTATTGTCCCATAAGGGAGTGAGCTGTCTGTCATATTAATGAGGCAGGATCAGGTCATGTTAATGAGGATTAGGGTGGGATGCAACACCCTTACTCAGGTCACAGCCCTGATCTGATGTAAGGGGAGTTTCCCTGCTTTGTGGCCTGCATTATTTTTTGTCTTACAAGAGACAAAAGGAGAGAGAAGTGAGCAGAGAGAGGGGGACCTACTACAATCAAGGAAGAAGAGCCAGGAGTAGAGCATGTCCTTTGGACCTGGGGCCCCTGTACTGAGAACCTCCTAGACCAACGGGAAGATTGATGTCAAGACACATGAAAATATCCAAGGAAAGTGGGCCCATAGATGTTGAAAGGAGATAAAGACTTTCCCACAGAGCCAACAGAGAGAGAAAGCCTTCCCCTAGAGGTGGTGTCCTGATTTCACAGTTCTAGCCTCCTTAGCTGTGAAAGAATAATTTTTTCTTGTTGTTGTTGTACTTCAGGTGAAGGTTTACAGAATAAATCGTTTTTCACGAAACAGTAGTCCACATATTGTTTTACGACATGGGTTAACAACCCCATGACATGTCAACCCTCTCCCTTCTTGACCTTATGAGAGAATACATTTTTATTTGCTAAAACCATCCACTTGTATTTCTGTTATAGCAGCACTACATAACTAAGACAGAATTTGGTGCTGGGAGCGAGGTTCTGCTGTTACAGATACCTAAAATGTGGAAGTGGTTTTGGAATTGGATAATGAATAACGGGAAGAGTTTTAAGGTGCCTAATAGTAAAAGTGGAGCCCTGGTGGTGCAGTGGTTAAGATCTCAGCTGTTAGCAAAAGGTCAGCAGTGTGAATCCACCAGCTGCTCCTTGGAAACTCTATGAGACAGTTCTACTCTGTCCTATAGGGTTGCTATGAGTCGGAATTGGTTTGACGACAATGGGTTTGGTTGTTTTTTTTTTTATATTGCACTTTAGATGAAGGTTTACAGAACAAACTAGCTTCTCATTGAATGGTTAGTACATATATTGTTTTATGACATTGGTTAACAATCCCACGACATGTCAACACTCTCCCTTCTCAACCTTGGGTTTCCTGTTACGAGCTTTCCTGTCCCCTCCTGCCTTCTAGTCCTTGCCCCTGGACTGATGTGCCTGTTTAGTCTCGTTTTGTTTTATGAGCCTGTGTAATCTTTAGCTGAAGGGTGAACCTCAGGAGTGACTTCCTTACTGAGCTAAAAGTGTGTCTGGGGGCCATACTCTTGGGATTTCTCCAGTCTCCGTCAGGCCAGTAAGTCTGGTCTTTTTTTGTGAGTTAGAATTTTGTTCTGCATTTTTCTCCAGCTCTGTCTGGGACCCTTTATTGTGATCCTTTGTCAGAGCAGTTGGTGGTGATAGCCAGGCACCATCTAGTTGTACTGGAATCAGTCTGGTGGAGGTTGTGGTAATTGTGGTCCATTAGTCCTTTGGACTAATCTTTTCCGTGTATCTTGTTTTCTTCATTCTCCCTTGCTCCCGAAGGGGTGGGACCAGTGGAGTATCTTAGATGGCTGCTCACAAGCTTTTAAGACCCCAGACGCTACTCACCAAGGTAGAATGTAGAACATTTTCTTCACAAACTGTATTATGCCAATTGAGCTAGATGTTCCCCAAGACCATGGTCCCCACTGCCCTCAGCCTAGTAACTCAGTCCCTCATGGAGTTTGGATGTGTCTATGGAGCTTCCATGACCTTTCCTTGTATAAGTTGTGCTGGCGTCTCCAGTATTGTGTACTGTCTTACCCTTCACCAAAGTGGGTTTCGTTTTGTGGTTAATAGTAAAAGCCTAGATTGCCTTGAAAAGACTGTTGGTGAAATTATGGACATCAAAGGCAATTCTGGTGAGGGCTCTGAAGGAAGTGAGAAGAGCTGTAACACTGAAGATGGTGCAGATGGCAAGAAGCAGTGGCAGAGAAACACTGTCAGTAGAACCAGGAGACGTGCACAAGACACTGCAGGAGCCAACCCACTGAGCAAGAGAGCTGAGTGCCTTCGAGCAGGAGGATTCCTGGCAGAGTGGGGTGCCTCTGGGCACTTGTCAGCCAATCTAGGCTTGCCAACCCATGGAGCAAGAGAGCTGAGCACCTTTAGGCTGAAGCTTACTGGTGGAGTAGGTTGCCTCCAGGCATTTATCGGTAGAGCTAAAGAGCTCTGTAACATTTGCCCAAGCAGGGCAGAGGCCAGGCTGGCCCAAGAGGCTTGAGGGGCCAAGGAACCAAGAGGCCAAGGAACCAGGAAGTAGAAGCTGAAGAGACAAGGAGTGTGGGAAGTAGAGCTACCTTGGTCTCAAAGGGTAAGGTCACAACCTTTGGGGTCTCAAATGGTGGGGCCATGGCCTCCTAGGTTTCAAAGAGTCAGATCTTCACCAGCTCAGTTCTGGAGTGTGAGACTGCCGTTCACGAGTGCCTGGGGGATGGGTCCGGATCTGCTGCCTAAAGCTGAAGGGGTGGGGCTGCCACACCCAAGGGGCAGAAGAACAGGGCCTGTTTTGGCCAAGAGGGTGGTGTTGCCACGCAATTAGACCAGGAGAATGGGCTGCCTAAAGCTGAGGGAGAAGAGTTGCTGTCCCAGTGGGGCTGGAAGGTGGAGCTGAAGCCCGGGGTTGAGTGGCTTCCACCCAGAATCCAGAAAGCATGGCCAGAGTCTGGAGGGCAGGGCCATTGCCTAGATGGGCTCAGGCAACAGCGGATTATTTTCAAGCCTTGATAGATAATGTAAACTATTCTGCTGGTTTTTGACTTGCTTGGTGTTCATTATCCCTCCAATTTCTCTCATTTGTAATGGAAATGTCTACCTTGTGCATGTTCTGCCATTGTACTTTGGAAGCAGATAACTTGTATTCTAGGTTTCACAAGTTCACAGATGAACAGGAATTTTGCTCCAGGATGGAGTTTGGACTTGGGATTGTTTTAGTACTTTTGGGATGATATGATGTGGTGAAAGTGTTTTACACATGGTAAGGACATGAATTTTAGGTGGCCAAAGATTGGAATGTCGTGGATTGAACTGTGTCCTCCCAAAATATGTGTTAACTTGGCTAGGCCATGATTCCCAGTATTGTGTGATTGTCCTCCATTTTGTGATCTGATTGGCCTCCATTTTGTGATGCGTTGTAAATCCTAGCCTCTATGCCTGTGCTTATGGTCCCATTTGGCAGTGATCTGTCTGTTATGTTAATGAGGCAAGATCAGGTCATGTTAATCAGGATTAGAATGGGATGCAACACCCTTACTCAGGTCACAGCCCTGAACCAATGTAAGGAGAGTTTCCCTGGGTTGTAGCCAGCATTACCTTTTATCTTACAAGAGATAAAAGGGGAGAGGGACATGAGCAGAGAAAGGAAGACCTGCTACCACCAAGAAAGAAGAGCCAGGAGTGGAGTGCATCCTTTGGACTCAGGGCCCCTGTGCTGAGAAAATTCTAGACCCAAGGGAAGACTGATGCCAAGATACATGAGATTTCTAAGGAATACTGGGTCCACAGATACTGAAAGGAGATAAGGACCCTCTCCCAGAGCCAACAGAGAGAGAGCCTTTGCCTAGAGCCGGTGCTCTGACTGCACACTTCCAGGCTTCTAAGCTGGGAGAGAATAAACTTCTCTTTGCTAAAACAGTCTACTAGTGGTATTTCTGTTATAGTAGCACTAGATAACTAAGACAGTAGCTAAGTGCAAATCATTTGCACTACCCAGGAAAACATTTTGTTTTTGGTCACAGGAACTTGACATTATCGTATAAAAATTATCTTTTAGCCAATTTCTCAGTTTCAGTCTGTTCAGAGGCTCTATGTGCTTATGTATGAAATAACTATTTTAATGGATGTTAATTCCAATATTAAATTAGCAAAGATATTTATTTTCCATTATGCCAATTGCTTTTTAATGAGAACAATAGAAAAGGAACTTTTAATATTCACCATTTACAGTTTATGTTCATTTACAATTATTAAAATTTTAATCTAATAGTACTGCTAATTCAGAAAAAATATTTTATCTTTAGGGTAAATTGAAAGTAAAACTTTCATTTGTGAAATAAACCTTTTTATATAAAATTTTAATTTGTTTTTCCTAACACAAGTAATTTAAGTTTAATTTTGTGTAATCAGTGAAAATTAACCTTCAGAAAATTGTGTTAAAAGATAAACAATTGTACTTCAGGTGACTGAAGGTCCTGTTCCTCAAAATTTCTTCTTAAAAAATACAGAACGAAGAAAGGTGAAAACAATAAGAAAAATCATCCTTCAGTTTAACTTAAGAGAGAGAATGTCCAAACTTCTAAAATCCAATTCTAGTTCATAATCTTTCCTACTCCCACTCCACTTCCATCCTACCCCAAGATCACTGCAACACTTGTAGTAAGGAAAGGCAGACTGAGAAAAACTGTGAGGAAAGAAAGACTAGGGTTACTAGTGATGGGGCCTAAGGTTGATCTGAAACAACCACCAGAAAGATCAAGTTCCTTCTAAGTCTGACAACAGTAAAGAGTGTCTAAGGAGGGCCAGCATGGACTAGAAGAATGAGACATAAAGGTACAAGTAATGTGAAGGAACAGTCTTCCAAATACATAGTGTCTGGATGTCTTAGTTTCCCAGGGCTGCTGTAACAGAAATACCACAAGTGGGTAGCTTTAAAAAACAGAAATTTATTTTCTCACAGTTTAGAAGGCTAGAAGTTTGAATTCAGGGCACTGCTATAGGGAGCTCTGAGAGGAGATCCTTTGTCAGCTTCTGTAGTCCCGGCTTTCTTTGGTTCTTTGGTGATTCATGTGACATCTATCTTCCCCTGTTTGTGTTTGTTTGTCTTTGTGTCTATGCTTCTCCTTATAACTCAGAAGTGATTAGATTTAGGACATACCCTACACAGATGTGGCCTCCTTAACATAACAAAGAAATGCCTATCCCCAAACGGAGTTACATCTGCCGGTATAAAACAAAACAAAAAAACCAAACCCATTGCCATCGAGTCAATTCCCACTCACAGTGACCCTATAGGACAAAGTAGAACGAATATAGAGGTTAGTATTTCAACAAATATTTTGGAAGGACACAATTCAATCCATAACACTGGGGAAGAGAAAAGGACAGAAGAAAGAGGGAAGCACCCTCTGAAAATTGTGATAAAGTGTAAAAGAAACAAAAAGGGAAAACTTAAGGTCTTGCAAGACAAAGGAAAACCATAAATTTGGAGGACACAAACATACCCATTTACCACCAAAACAAGCAAAAGCACCCACAAATTGTCTGGCTTTAGCAACACTGACAGAGGAGACCACCATTAAGCTAAGAATTTTGTAAAATACCTCAATACAGCAAAAATGAATAAGAAAAATATTAACAGATCCATATAGATGACTGCAAAAAAAATCAGAAGATGAAATCCAACATATATCAACTGAGGAAAATCCACCCTGTAAAAACAGTCAAAAAACAGAAGAACACTGTATAATAGTTAAAATTGAATCTGATATGCTCAAAAAAGCATTTAAGAATATGAAAACTCACCTTGATTCAGAAATTCAGGAACTTAGAAATGAACACAGCAACAACAAAACAGGAAGAGAGTTGACTGAACATAGGAAAGTAATGGAAGAAAAGATGAAGTTATCTCAGAAATAAATAATAAATTACAAGTTGTCCAATGGAGAAATAGAATGAAATTTAATTTTAAAAAGGGATTTTGAAGAAAGGCAAGTCAACAACCAAGAGAATAAAATAAGATTTTGAAGGGAACAAAAAGGAAAAGATAAAGCAATGGAAATGGAAGGCAGGTAAAGAAGGAATAATATTTAATTTAAGTTCCTGAAGAAAAAACAAAATAATGGTGCAGAAATAATATTTAAAACTCTAATCCAAGACAACTTTCCACAAGTAAACAAGCAAGGAAAAAGAAGACCCAAATCTACACACTGAAGAGGCCCAACGGTGCTTGGGAGAATTAGTGCAGAATGATCAACTCCAGGATGTCTCCTAGTAAAACTACTAGATTTCTAAGACAAAGAAAAAAATACTCAAGGTCCCCTAGTAAAAAGTCAAATAACCTACAAAGGCAAAACAAAGATTAACATCAGACTTTTCTAAACCAACATGCAAAACAAGGCAACAGCGGAGTAGCAATTTTAGAAAATCCAATGAAAGAAAATGTAAATCAAGGATTTTATACCCAGCTAAGCTGTCCCTCAAGTACCAGTGCCACAGGAAACAACAACAACCAAAATAGTTTCAACGTACAAGATCTTAGGGGATTCTGCATCTGTGAGTGAAATCATAACAGAATCATGCAACCATGAGAGAAAAGGAAAAACTTCAACAAAAGGACTGATGGTAGGCATTTAAGTGTCTGTTAAAAGTTGACATGTAAATGTAGAACTAAGACTAAAGAATGGGAACAGGGTGAAAGACTAATGTATAATTGGTGCATGTTATAAAAAAGTAGAAATAATGAAACTAAATGTGAGAGGGAGGAATGCAGAAAGTGAAAACTAATATAAGCTCATTGATTTTTGTATAGACAATATGGGGAATTAAAGAATACAAGTAAAAATTGATAACCCAAAGAGTAAAAGGTAAATGAGGGACTAAGGACACATACAAAGGTATATATACACAGGTAACAATGAAAACACAAGTCCAAAACTTTGTAAACACCAATAAAGAATGTTTTTTAATAAATTAAAAATAAAAAATACATATTTTAGAGAAGGAAATATAACAAAATCTACATAATTATACAAAATTATGGTAGAGTTGAGACCAAATGTATCAGTCACATCAAAAATGTGGGTGAGCTGAATTCATCTACTAAAAGAAAAAGATTTACAATTTGGTTCACATAACAGGACACAACAATATGCTCACACAAAAATACACTCTATTTTCTCTATCTACCCATAAACCAAACCTGTTGCCCTCGAGTTGATTCCAACTCACAGTGACTCTATAGGACAGAGTAGAACTGCCCTGTAGGGTTTCCAAGGAGTGGCTGGTGGATTTGAACTGCTGACCTTCTGGTTAGCAGCCAAACACTTAACCACTGTGCAACCAGGGCCCCTCTCTATCTACAGACACAGCTAAAACAAAGTGATTTTGAAATGAGAAAATAAAAGGACTGATAAGGGTATACCAGGCCAATGGAAGGAGTAAAAATATCAGGGGTAGCAAACCTGATATCAGACAAAAGATAATCTGAACCAAAAAGCATTGTCTAGTGCTGCTATAACAGAAATACCACAAGTGGGTGGCTTTAACAAAGAGAAATTTATTCTCTCATAGTCTAGTGGCTACAAGTCCAAATTCAGGGCATCAGCTCCAGGGGAAGGCTTTCTCTCTCTGTTGGCTCTGGAGGGTGGTCCTTGTCATCAATCTTCTCCTGGTCGAGGAGCTTCTCAGCGCAGGGACCCTGGGTCCAAAAGACACGCTATTCTCCTGGCTCTTGTTTCTTGGTGGTATGAGGTCCCCGTATCTCTCTGCTGGATTCTCCCTTTTAGATCTCAAAAGGGATTGGCTTAAAGCACAATCTAATCTTCTAGATTGAGTCCTGCCTCATTAACATAACTGCCTCTAATCCTATCTCATTAACATCATAGAGATAGGATTTATAACACATACGAAAGTCACATCAAGTGACAAAATGGTGGACAATCACACAATATTGGGAATCATGGCCTGGCCAAATTGATATACGTATTTTTGGGTGGCACAATTCAATCCATAACAAGCATTAAAAATTTTAAGATAAGCAATGAACACTTTTTTTTAGTATAACTCTGTCCAAAATATTGCAAAGAACATACTTACATTAAAATATCATTTGTTGTTTATCCGAAATTCAAGTTTACCTGGGTACTGTGTGTTTTTATATGTAATTCTGATAGTCCTCCCTACTACCATTAATTTGGATTGTGGCATTGCCTTTGTAAATATGAAATATTAACCAATGAGATAAACAACCTGTCTATTATCATTGCAGATTTCTGGTGTTTAAAATTACTTCAAAATAAAAAGTTATAATAATCTAGACACTTAAATTTCTAATTCCTATAAACTAACTTACATGTGTTTTAGAAGGTATGGGGCAGGAATGAAGGAGGCAACTTTTTTTTAGATTTCCTTTGAGTAAGTTATATTTGCATATTTCTTTACAAATCAAAGCACTATATTAAGTAATAATTACTACTCCTGTTATACTGAGGATCAGTAAGGCTAATTAATTTGCCCAGGTTATTGCAGCTGGTGATCCTTACAGTGTATTACCAAAGATAATCTTATCAATGCAATAAATCAAACATTAAAGTTCTTTCCGAAGGTTGGTTATTTTTTACTCACTCTTTCATCCTTCAGAATAATCCACTTACAACTGTTAAGGCCTTATTATGTTAGGAATTGTGTCAATTCATAAATTAACTATTAAACTGTCTTTCAGGTTAAACAATGTGAGTTTAACCTGTCTTTCAGTTTGAACAATCTAACTGTAACAACTAATTAGGATATTTTCCACCTGAATTTATTGGAATAAGATTCACAAACTTTTTATCAGTAAAATAGAAACCAAACAAAATTACCAAATAAAAACTTTTCAGAAGTACTGCTCACAGACTAGGTAAGTTAATACCAAATAACTGTTTAATAAAATGGAATATTAAGCATTTATTTAAATAATCTATAAGTGGGAATTAATGTAGATGTCTCATTCTTCATAAAATTCTGTTAAATAATCATTTTGTTCTCAGAGAATATACCACCTGCTGCTTCAAACCTTAAATGCTCATTTGTAATTTTAAAAGATAGACATCGCCCATATGAGAAACTCAATCTGCTAATTACTACCATTAATTTGGACGGTGGCTTTGCCTTTGCAAACATGAAATATTAGCAGATGTGATAAACAACACATTCTGAATCTAAGAAAACAAAATGAAACAAATACTTTTAGTATTTAAATATGCTTACCTATCAAAATGCCTATTTATATACATTTATAAGCAAATACAAATTTTCTCAATGTCTTTTCTTTCTATATAGACATTTATATTTATGCATTACCTTTCCCACAGGATTATGGTCACTTTCTGTCAAAATCTCTGCAAAGGCTTAGAAAATGGATATATATAATATACTTATAAAAATGCTATTATACATCAAGTTTAAAATGAACAGTCAGCTGACTTTTAGCTCAGCCAGAATGGACTCCACTGGAAAAAAAATTTTTAGAGAGACTCTGTGGAGGACAGACTCTAAGGTGGCCCCCTATAATCCCCAACTCCTAGTATTCATGCCTTTGTATAATCTCTTCCGTGGTAAAATTTTAAATATGATAGCCAAAAATTTTATTTTGAAATAGTGTCATAAAAGAAAGAAGACTGTATTTTTTAAGTTCTCAAAATCAATTCTTCAGATTTTCAATTTGGTGTATTAATTTAAATGGATACAGGTCACTGATAAAAATCAATGTAAATCTTTGTTTAATGCCTAATTTTGGCATACCTTTTTTTCCAGAGGCCTTTCAATTTATCTCTCAGAGTGTTTCAGCACATCTATCTATCAGCAATGTGAAAACAAATATTCTTTGCATGGACACTGACTAGCTGGGGCTTCTCAGAACACAGACAACCCCCTGCCCCAGGTTAGAATTACACAAAATATATTTTTCAGCTGGTTAAATGTTTCATGTATGGTCTGCACACTTTTCAGCTGCAGAGAAACTTCTTCCTGTATGATATTCTAAACATTTTGAAAAAGTAAGTCTTACTTAGGAATAATATGCTTTCTTTGGCATTTATTTACAACCTAGTTATATGAACTTCGAGCAAAAATCTACCCTATATGAATAAGTCGTCCTCAAAATATACATAGAAAATGAAGATTAGTTCTTTCTTCTGAATAATTATTCATTCCCTTAAACCTTAAAATTTTATGCATGTTAGAGATTTTGTACCAGTAAATTCTGGTCATCATTTGTGTTTATCTTTCACATACGCAACGATTGTTTAGGCTTATTTATGAAGCCTTATTATTTCTGCCTTCACTCCTCAGCTTCATCCAGTGAACTACAAACTATGCAACCTCTCCAGAGAACACCTAAGATATTGCAATGTGGCTTTTTTCCCCTCTGCAGTGTGTGAATAAGATCACAGAGCTTCAAAATATCTCAGCTACTGAGAGGCTATCTCAGTAGTTCATCTAATATCTTCCTCTGCCTAGTAGCATTGCAGCAGCAATTAAATTCTTCAACTGTGAGGGTTTTTGGTTAACAGGGATTTTTGGGATAGCCTAGTTAGAGGGCAGCAGCTTACTCCTTGACCTTGCAAAATTAATATTAATTAATAGAAACTGAAAGAGAGTGGGAACCTCCAGGCCACTGACAACATTAACAGCTTGTGTAAATATTAGTGGCTCTGTTTTCCCCTCAATTGCATATAAAAAATTAGTGGATGCATTATATTAGACACACAGACCAAACATTAAATGCCTCTGGTTTTCTCTGAGTGCATTTGTATCATGGAGATTGGTGGTGGAAAATCATGTCTCAAAATCCTCTTTAAAATATACCCATAATTTGTCTGCATTACTCTCGGAAAAGTAGTGGAAATATTATTCCTTCATAACTTTAAGAAATGGAAGAGCATACTGTAATTAGCTTATGGATCAGCCCTTACAAACAAGCTACAGTGAATACATTTTATAAAAGTTAAATCTTAGACTCTCCTCTACTAGGTTCAATTTCAGTCCCTTTCCTTTACAGTGGCTTTGAACTTTTTTTTCCACATCTCAAATTCTTAGCAATCAGAGGGTATTGTTAAAGGTTGCCATAGGTTCCTTTAGGCATAAATATTTTCCATAAGAAAAAAGACAAGGGAACACCCTGGTGGAGTCTTTTCTATGATTCAGTAACCCCACCTCCTCCCCGCAAAAACAAACCCATTGCTGTTAAGTTGATCCCAGCTATTGAGTCAATTCCAACCCATAGTGACCCTATAGGACAGAGTAGAACTACCCTATAGGGTTTCCAAAGAGCAGCTGGTGGAGTCGAACTTCCGACATTTTGGTTAGCAGCCGAGCTCTTAACCACTGTACCACCAGGGCTCCATGGATTCAGCAGATCTGCCTAATCAGGAAAAGGAAAAACAATATTGATGTACCTATGTGAACAAAACAGTTGTGTCGATGTGCGTCCCAAGGTAAATCATGATCTTGTGAAGCACAAAACACATGCACCATAGTTGCTTGTTACCAGTGGGTGGGCCAAGAGGGGACCCTGATGCTCACACAGATACTGGGGTAGTGCTGCTCAGCTCTGCAGGGACAAAGGATCAAGAGGGCCACAAACCTCCCACATTTCATGCCTTGTTTTATAAAATCTTCAAGTTCTTCAGCATTGAGAAAGTCAAATGTCGCAGTCAACCCCATTTCTAGTCATTAAGGGCACAGGTTTGCATCTATATATCTTCTCCCTGCTGTTTCAAGTAAGGAACAGCCATTTAAGAAATACTCATTGCCTCTTTATTGCAGGCAACATGTAGTAGTGTAGGTTTTGTGACCTTTGTGCTAAATTTTCTCTAGTTGTAACTCAGGAGGAGCTGCTGGGGAGTTGGTCCTTTCATTTCAAATAATCTGATTTTCTTTTGAATTTACCCCTCTAAAGCGGGTAAAAGTTTGTTGTTGTTATTAGGTGCTGTCAAGTCAGCTTTGACTCATAGTAACCTTATGTATAACAAAAAGAATTGCTGCCCAGTCCTGCACATCCTCACAATTGTTGGCGTGCTTGAGCCCACTGTTGCCACCCCTGTGTCTATCCATCACGTTGAGGGTCTCCCTCTTTTTGCTGACCCTCTACTTTATCAAACATGATGCCCTTCTTTAGGACTTTGTCCCTCCTGATGAAATGTCCAAAGTAAGAGAGACTAAGTCTTGCTATCCTTGTTTCTAAGGAGCTGTACTTCCAAGACTGATTTGTTTGTTCTTCCAACAGTCCATGGTATATTCACTATTCTTCACCAACACCACAGTTCAAATGCATCAGTTCTTCTTTGGTCTTCCTTTTCATTGTTCAGCTTTCAGAATGCATATGAGGTGATTGAAAAGACCATGGCTTGGATTAGGTGCACCTTAGTCATCAAAGTGACACTTTTGCCTTTAAGATTTAAAGTGGGAGGTGGGGCCAAGATGGCAGAGAAGTCAGAAGCTTCCTGTGTTCTCTCTTACAACAAAGACTCAAAAAAACAAGTGACTTGATTATATGACTATCTAGGACCCCTGAACATCAAAGGCTAAGTTGAGGAACCAGATTGAGTGGCAGGGGGAGAAAGAGACAGTTTGGAAGCAGTGAGGAGTTGCCTGACCTGACCCAGTGAAAGTCTGAGCCCTTTAGCCCAAATAAGCTTGGGAGTGAGTGGAGAGGCAAGCAAGCAGTGGAGCTCAGGGGGCATTTTTCCACCCCAGGAGAGACCCAGCGACAGAGAGTCTACTCGGCCATCCAGAACCAGTGAGAAGCAGCCCTCAATCGGCGTAAGATAACTACTTGCGTCTGGCCTACTGGGCAGATCAAAAACAGCCCTCTTAGGGAAAAACCTCTCTCCCATTTACCTCCCTGCTCCCTGCTCTGCACTGGGTCGTGGACCAGCTTCAGGAATTGCCAATTCCCCTGGGCCAGAAGTAGGACCCATCACGTGCCCTGAGCCATTCTTCTGGCCATGGAGAGTGAACAAATTAACAAACAGCGGAAAAAATATTCTACCAGTTCCCTAAGTCAGGAACTCAGGGTAGGCACAGCTCCTTTGCTTAGGCACGGGCATAAGGCATCCACAGACTTTGAGTGCCTTTCCCCCTGCATAGACTTGTGTGGGCCCATTTCAACAGCATAGGCCCTCATTACAGTACCGCAGCACAACAGGGTATACACCTGAAGTCTAACTTGAACTGTATCAGCTGTGAAGTGGCAGGTTGGTGACATTTGACACTACTCTGCCCATTAAGCAGGGTCTTCACCTATCCACATCAGGAGCTTGAGGACTGGTGGCTCCACCTATGCCACCTAGCCACCTGCTACAGGGGCGCAAGCATAAGAGATGTCCCCCAGTCCTTAGAGCAAACAGCACTGGGTGCTCATAGTCTGGCTGCAAAACCCACCCATCTACATGCTGTAGGGAACAGGGACATGCTTTCCTCCTGGGTACTCAGGGATGACCGTCGGCCCCCTGCCTTGCTTGCCCTGTGTCCCCCTGCTGCAGGCGGATGCCTGTGCCTACAACAATCACCCATGCCTGTCTAGAACTGTAGGTGACAGCCTGCACCACACACCACCTGGGGGCAGGACATTGGAGCTTCAGGGGTGCTGGTGACTGGGCTAGCCCACACAAGGAGCCTATCTGGGCATATCAAAATGAAACAAGAAGATAGGACACAGTAAGCAAAGATAAAATAAATAAATACAATAACTTATTGATGGCTTGGACATAACAATCAATATCAAATCACATAAAGAAGCAGTCTATGATGGCTTCAGCAAGCCCTCAAAATAAAGAATCTAGAAATTTTCCAGAAGAAGAAAATTTCTTGGAATTACCAGAGGTAGAATAAAAAAGATTAATATACAGGACTCTTCAAGAGATTAGGAAGGAAATTAATCAAAACGCAGAACACACAATAGAATGCAAGAATCCATAGACAGACAGTGATCAGAAATCCAGAAGATTAACAATAAAATGTCAGAATTAGACAACTCAATAAAAGACATAGGAGCAGAACTGAGGCAATGGAGGTCAGAATTAGTGAGACTGAGGATAAAGTACTTGACACCAGCTTATTTGAGGAAAAATCAGATAAAAGCATTTTCAAAAATGAAGAAACCCTAAGAATTATGTGGGAATCTATCAAGAGGAATAACCTACAAGTGATTGCAGCACCAGAACAGGGGGGATAACAGAAAATAAAGAGAGAATTGTTGAATATTTGTTGGCAGAAAACTTCCCTGATATCATGAAAGATGAGCAGATATCTATCCAAGATGCTCATTGAACCTCACATAAGGTAGATCCCAAAATAAAGTCACCAAGACATTATAATCAAACTTACCAAAACCAAAGATAAAGAGAGAATTTTAACAGTGGCTAGGGATAAATGAAAAGTCATCAAAAAAGGAGAATCAATAAGAATAAGCTTGGACTACTCAGCAGAAACCATGCCATCAAGAAGGCAATGGGATGACATATCTAAAGCCTTGAAGGAAAAAAATTGCAAGCTAAGACTTATATATCCAGTAAAAGTGTCTCTCAAATATGATGGCAAAATTAGGGCATTTCCAGATAAGCAGAAGTTTAAGGAACTTGCAAAAACCAAACCAAAATTACAAGAAATACTAAAGTGAGTCCTCCGGTTAGAAAATCAATAACGTCAGGTAACAACCCAAGACTAGATCACAGGATACAGCAACCAGATATCAACCCAGATATGGAAGTCACAAAAATAAATCAAAGCTAAAAAACTGAAAATAGGGAAACAGAGATGTCAATATGTAAAAGATGACAACATTAAAATGAAAAAGAGGGACTTAAAAAAATGTAGACATAGATTTTTCATACGGAGAGGAAGTCAAGACGATATAAAGAAATAAAAGACTGGTATAAACTTAGAAAAATAGGGGTAAATGTTAAGGTAACCACAAAGGAAACTAACAATCCTACAAGTCAAAATAAAAAAACAACAAAAATATAAAGACTCAGCAAATACAAAATCAACAACAATGAAAAAGATGAAAAGAAAATACATGAAGAAAAATGATTCAGCACAGAAAATTAAGTGGAACAAAGAAACTGTGAACAACACACAAAAAAAGTCATCAAAATGACAGCAGTAAACTCATACCTATCAATAATTACACTGAATGTAAATTGACTAAATGCACCAATAAAGAGACAGAGAGTGGCAGATTGGATAAAAAAACACGATCCATCTATATGCTGCCTACAAGAGACACACCTTAGACTTAAAGACACAAATAAACTAAAACTCAAAGAATGGAAAAACTATATATCAAGCAAACAACAAGCAAAAAAGACCAGGAGTGGCAATGTTAATCTCTGACAAAATAGACTTTAAAGTAAAATCCACCACAAAGGGTAAGAAAGGACACTATATAATGATTAAAGGGTTAATACACCAGGAAGAGATAACTATAATAAATATTTACACATCCAATGACAGGGCTCCAAAATACATAAAACAAACTCCAACAGCACTTAAAGGAGAGGTAGACAGCTCCACAATAGTAGTAGGAGACTTCAACATACCACTTTCGGTGAAGGACAGAACATCCAGAAAGAAGCTCAACAAAGACACGGAAGAGCTAAATGCTACAATCAACCACCTTGATCTCATGGACGTTTACCAAACACTCCACCCAACAGCAACCAAGTATACTTTCTTTTTCAATGCATATGGAACATTCTCAAGAATAGACCACATATTAGACCATAAAGCTAGCCTTAACAAAATCCAAAGCATCTAAATATTACAAAGCATCTTTTCTGACCATAAAGCCATAAAAGTAGAAATCAATAACAGAAAAAGCAAGAAAAAAAAAATCAAACACATGGAAACTGAACAACATCTTGCTCAAAAACTACTGGGTTACAGAAGAAATTAAGGATGGAATGAGGAAATTGATAGAATCAAATGAGAATGAAAGCACATCCTACCAGAACCTTTGGGACACACACATCAAAAGCAGTGCTCAGAGGTCAGTTTATAGCAATAAATGCACATATCCAAGAGAAGAAATGTCCATAATCAAACATTAGCCCTACAACTGGAACAAGTAGAAAGAGAGCAGCAAAAGTAGGCCTCGGGCACCAGAAGAAAGGAAATAATAAGAATTAGAGCAGAATTAAATGAAATAGACAATAGAAAAACAATTGAAAGAGTTAACAAGACCAAAAGCTGGTTCTTTGAAAAGATCAACAAAATTGATAAACCATTGGCCAAACTGACAAAAGAAAAACAGGAGAGGAAGCAAATAACCTCTAGAAGACATAAGATGGGTGATATCACAACAGACCCAACTGAAGTTCAAAGAATCAGAATACTATGAAAAACTGTACTCCAACAAATTTAAAAACCTAGAGGAAATGGACAAATTTCTAGAAACTCACTACCTACCTAAACTAACACAGACAGAGGTAGAACAACTGAATAAACTCATAACAAGAGATTGAAAAGGCAATTTAAAAACTCGCAACAAAAAAAAGCCTTGGCCCGGAAGGCTTCACCGGAGAATTCTACCAAACTTTCAGAGAAGAGTTAACACCACTACAGCTAAAGGTATTTCATAGCATAGAAAAGGATGGAACACTTCCAAACTCATTTTATGAAGCCAGCATAACCCTGATACCAAAACCAGGTAAAGACACCACAAAAAAAGAAAATCACAGACCAGTATGCCTCATGAACATTGATGCAAAAATCCTCAACAAAATTCTAGCCAATAGAATTCAGCAACATATAAAAAAAAAAAAAATCACCATGATCAAGTGGGATTTATACCAGGTATGCAGGGATGGTTCAACATTAGAAAAACAATCAATGTAACCCATCACATAAATAAAACAAAAGACAAGAACTACATGATCTTATCAATTGATGCAGAAAAGACATTTGACAGTCCAACACCTACTCATGATAAAAACTCTCAACAAAATAGGAATAGAAGGGAAATTCCTCAACATAGTTAAGGGCATTTATACAAAGCCAACTGCCAATATCATCCTAAATGGAGAGACTTTTAAAGCATTCCCCTTGAGAATGGGAACCAGACAAGGATGCCCTTTATCACCACTCTTATGCAGCATTGTGCTGGAGGTCCTAGTCAGAGCAGTTAGTATCGAAAAAGAAATAAAGGGCATCCAGATTGGTAGGGAAGCAGTAAAAGTATCTGTATTTGCAGATGATATGATCTTATACACAGAAAACCTCAGAGTCAACGAGAAAACTACTGGATCTAATAGAAGATTTCAGTAAATTTTCAGGATACAGGATAAACACACAAGAATTAGTTGGATTCCTTTACACCAACAAAGAGAACTTCAAAGAGGATATCACCAAATCAATACCATTTACAATAGCCACCAGGAAGATAAAATACTTAGGAATAAATCTAACCAGAGATGTAAAAGACCTATACGATGAAAACTACAAGACACTACTGCAAGTAACTAAAAGAGCCCTGTGTAAGTGGAAAAACATACCTTGCTCATGGATAGGAAGACTCAACATTGTGAAAATGTCAATTCTACTCAAAGTGATCTACAGATACAATGCAATACCAATCCAAATTACAATGGCATTTTTTAATGAGATAGAGAAACAAATCACCAACTGCATATGGAAAGGGAAGAAGCTACAGGTAAGTAAAGCATTACTCAAAAAGAAGAACAAAGTAGGAGGCCTCACATTACCTGATTTTAGAACATATTATACTGCCTCGGTAGTCAGAACAGCCTGGTACTGGTACAACAACAGATATATAGACTAATGGAACATAATTGAGAATCCAGACATAAATTCATCCACCTAAGAACAGACGATATTTGGCAAATGCCCAAAGTCCGTTAATTGGGGAAAAGACAGTCTCTCTAACAAGCGGTGCTGGCATAATTGGATATCCATCTGCAAAAAACTGAAACAAGACCATACCTCACCCTATGCGCAAAAACTAACTCAAAATGGGTCAGAGACCTAAATATAAAATCAAAAATGATAAAGATCAAGGAAGAAAACATAGGGACAATGCTAGCAGCCCTAATACATGGCATAAACAGAATACAAACCATAAGTAATAATGCATAAGCACCTGAAGGGAGACCAGATAACTGGGAGCTCCTAAAAATCAAACACTTATGCTCATCAAAAGACTTCACCAGAAAAGCCAAAAGACAACCTACAGACTGGGAAAAAATTTTTGGCTACGATAGAACTGATCAGCATCTAATCTCTAAAATCTACAAGATACTGCAAAACCTCAACAACAAAAAGACAAATACCCCAATTAAAAAATGGGCAAAGGATATGAACAGGCCCTTAGCCAAAGAAGATATTCGGGCGGCTAACAGACACATGAAGAAATGCTCACGATCATTAGCCATTAGAGAGTGCAAATCAAAACTACAATGAGACACTATCTCACCCCAACAAGGCTAGCATTAATCAAAAAAACACAAAATAATAAATGCTGGAAAGGTTGTGGAGAGACTGGAACAATGGTATAACCACTTTGGTAATCGATTTGGTCCTTCCTTAAAAAGCTAGAAATAGAAGTACCATACGATCCAGCATCCCGCTCCTTGGAATACATCCTAGAGAAATAAGAGCTGTCATACGAATAGATATATGCACACCAATGTTCACTGAACACTGGAAACAACCTAGGTACCCATAGTGGATGAATGGGTAAACAAATCATGGTATATCCACACAATGGAATACTACATAACAATAAAGAACAACGATGAATGTGTGAAACATAACATAGAGGAATCTGCACGCCATTATGCTGAGTGAATTTAGTCAGTCACAGAAAGACAAATGTTGTGTAAGACCGCTATTATAATAAGAACTCAAGAAAAGGTTTAAACACAGAAGAAAGCATTTTTTGATGGTTATAAGGGTGGGGAGGGAGGGTGAGGTTATTCACTAACTAGATAGTAGACAAGAATTATCACACTACACTACAGGGGAAGTCAGCACAACTGGACTAAACCAAAGGTAAGAAGTTTCCTGAATACAACCAAACAAGTCAAGGGACAGAGTAGCAGGGGCAGGGGTCATACTTTCAGGGGACATCTAGGCCAATTGGCATAACAAAATTTATTAAGAAAATGTTCTGCATCCTATTTCGGTGAGTGGCGTCTGGGGTCTTAAAAGCATGCAAGCAGCCATCTAAGATGCATCAATTGGTGCCAACCACCTGGAGTAAAGGAGAATGAAGAACACCAAAGACACAAGGAAAATATTAGCCCAAGAGACAGAAAGGGCCACAAAAACCAGAGACTTCATCAGCCCAAGACCAGAAGAACTAGATGGTGGCCGGCTACCACCAATGACCACCCTGACAGGGAACACAACAGAGAGTCCCTGATGGAGCAGGAGAAAGGTGGGGTGCAGAACTCCAATTCTAGTAAAAAAGACCGGACTTAGTGGTCTGACTGAGACTGGAGGAACACCGGAAAGCATGGCCCCTGGATTCTCTATCAGCCCAGACCTAAAACAATTTCCAAGGCCAACGACAAAGACTGGACTTGACCGTGGGATAGAAAATGGTACTCGTGAAGTCTGTGCTTCTTAGGTCAAGTAGATACATGAGTCTAAATGGGAGGCTTCTGTGGTGAGATGAGAAGGCAGAGAGCATTAGGAGCTGGTTGAATGGACATAGGAAATCAGAGGTGGACGGGAAGAGTGTGATGTCACAGTATAGGGAAAGCAATTAGGGTCACATAAAAATTTATGTATAAATTTTTGTATAAGAGATTAACTTGAAATGTAAACTTTCACTTAAACTACAACAATAAACAAAACAAAAAAAAGATTTTAAAACGGTCTTTTGCCTTGGATTTGCCTAATGCAATATGTTGTTTGACTTCTTGACTGCTGCTTCCATGAGCATTGATAGTTGATCCAAATAGGATGAAATCCTTGACAACTTCAGTTTCTTCACTGTTTATCATGATGTTGTTTATGGGCTCGGTTGTGAGGATTTTTGTTTTCTTCACATTCAGGTGTAATCCATTCTGAAGGCTGTAGTCTTTTACCTTTATCAGTAAGTACTTCAAGTTGGCTTCATTTTTCACAAAATTGTGTCTTCATCCAATCTAGATGCTGCATGCTTCATATAGTCCAGTTTCTCAGATTGTTTTCTAAGTAAACAGGTAGAATAAGTAAGGTGAAGGGATGCAATCCTGTCACACACCTTTTCCAATTTTCATCCACGCAGTATCCCGTGTTCTGTTTGAACGACTGCCTCTTGATTTATGTACAGGTTCCACAGGAGCACAGTTAAGTGTTCTGGGATTCCTATTCTTCATAATGTGATCCATCATGTGTTATGGTAATAGTATGAGACACTAATAATAATTTTTGGCATATTTCTGTTCTTGTATGTTGAGTGGTGTTATAGATGCACTTTGCTAAGAGAATGAGTTTTCCATGTGGTCTGCTCTGTAAACCAGACAAGGGTTTCCAGTAAGAACCAGGATGATGATGACGCCGTTCTACAGAGAAAAGATGTGCAGCCAGTATTTCAGGGAACTGTCCCTGGAATAAAGCTGACTTTCAAGTCCTAGGAATCGTTATATTTTGTTTAATTAAGTAACATGCTAACATTAGTCCATGCCACCTGTGTTCCCCAGCTCTCTGTGCACAGTGGCACTGTCCTTAATGTGAATCCATAAATGGCAAATCAGCCCTTCACACAAACAAAGGTCAAAACTTTCCCATCTAGAAAAGTTTCTCAAAATCGGTGACTCTATCTTGTTCCCACATTGCTGCTAAATACACATATCTATTAGTAATATTGCCTCATGAAGCTTTTATAAAAACACATTCATTGCCAGAGGGAAAGCGTTTTGAGAACAAAAATACTTCGAGAAGCATAAGTTTCTCCTTCCGACCTATTTTGCGAAGACTTTTCCTCCTTTATGTTTTCCATTAATATTCTGTATTATAGTACACAAACATTAGTGGGGATCAGAATTTCTAAGTTAACACACATTTTAAAGCCATTAGAAAAAGCACAGGCTATGTGGTTGCTCTTTTTATGAGAATGGAGATTGAAGGCAGCTGTTACCAAAAGCACTGATGTACTTCAAACAATGATGTAATATCTAATGTACATAACCTTTTTAAGCCTAGTAATATAGAAGACATTAGATTGACTGTGAAAATATGTCTCAATTTTATTTCCTGCAGAAAATACAAGGAGGCATGTCAAGTTCTGTTTTTCCACTTGGTATCTAAATGTCATGTTCCATAAATAAAAGTACATACTACCCAGTACTAAGATGTATTTGTCAATCATCATCTCTGTATAACAAAAAATAGAAGAAACTATTCTGGATCATTCAATATCATAAATGGTGTCTTTTTTATTGCAGTAAAATACATATAACACAAAAGCTGCCATTTCAATCATTTTAAGTGTACAATTCAGTGATATTAATTACTTTTGCAATGTTGTACAACTGTCACTATTTCCAAAGCTTTTTCATCACCCCAAACAGAAACTAAACCATTAAGCAATAACCTCCCCTTCTCTCCTCCCCCAAGTCCCTGATCACCACTAATCTGCTTTTGTCTCTGTATGTTTGCCTATTTTAGATATTTGATTTGGAGTCCCTGGATGGTGTAAACAGTTAATGCACTCAGTTGCTAACCAAAAGATTGGAGGTTTGAGTCCACCCAGAAGCACCTTGGAAGAAAGGCCTGGCAATGCATTTCTGTAAAATCAGCCATTGAAAACTATAGGGAGCATAGTTCTACCCTGACACACGTGGGGTCACCATAAGTCAGAATTGACTCTTCGGCAACTGGTTAGATATTTCACATAAGTGTGATCATACAGTATTTGTCCTTTTATGTGTGGCTTATTTCACTCAGCATGTTTCCCAGGTTCATCTCTGTTGTAGCAGGTGTCAGAACCGCATTTCTCTTTATGGCTGAATACAAATGGTATCCTTTTGGACTAACTGAATTGAGAATAAACGTCCTTGCTCAGGTGGGGACTATTTAGACTCTGGCTGTTTTGCTCTCAAAGAAAGTTATCAATTCTACAGATACTAATTGAGCATCTAATTACTTCCAAAGGAGCCTGTTGGCAACAAAGTATACTAAGCCATAGTCCATCTTGGAGATTCCAGCATAGAGAGGAAGACATCAATTGTGTCAGTACGAGATGTATTAGTTTCCTAATGCTGTTGTAACAAATGACCATAAACTTTGTGATTTCAATCAATACAATTTTATCATCATGAAGTTATAGATGTCAGAAGTAGAAAATGGGTCAGCAGGGCTGTGTTCTTTCTGGATGCTCTAGGAAAGAACCCGTTCCTTTGCCTTTTCTAACTTGGACTGCCCATCTGTATTCCTTGACTCCTGGCCCCTTCCTCCATCTCGAAAGCCAGCAGCATAACATCTTCAGATCTCTCTCACTGCTTCCCTTGTCACATCTCCTTCTCTGACTCTGAGCCTCCTGCCCCCTATGTGTAAAGGCCCCTGTGATTACATTGGGCCCTCCTGGATAATCCAGGATGATCTCCCCGTCTCAAGATCCTTAACTTAATCACATCTTCAAAGTCCCTTTTGCCATGTTGTTGTTGTTGGGTGCCATTGAGTTGATTCCAACTCATAGCGACCCCATATGTGGTAACACATTCACAGTGGACATTTTGGGGGAGCATTATTCTGCCTAAGATACAGGGTAATTTGTAGAAACTGATGTAGAAATATCTAAAGGTGGGAGATGGATTGGAACAAGGTGATGAGGGAAGCTAGTGCTGAAACAGGTGGTACCCTGGAGCATTCAGCATCCCTTGAATGTTTGGGGCATGTTAAGGGCATATGAATAAAGAGAGGTGGGCATACAATTCTCCATACAGGGAGCCAAAGCAAGGAGCAAAGATTCAGGTTATGTCTAAGACTTAATGTATTTATTACGATTTTGAGCAGGAGAGTGAGACCATCTTTTGGGAAGATAAGGTTGGCAGTAATATGGAGTTTTGTGATATTTGCTCACCTTGGTGGGATCTAGGGGCTGCCAGACAATCAGCTAGGGGGTAGGGGAAGAGAAATTATAATTTTTATTTATATCAATCTGTTGTTATAATCATTTTAATTTCATATTATGTTTCGCTTATAAGGTGCAAAAATTTAAGTATGATAGAATCTGTAGAACATTGAAAATACTTAAATATATGTACATTGATTGTTCAAGTGCCTTGTTTGCTTACTTCAACTTACTTCCAAATGTCTCAGACCTAATAACAATAGCAACAATAGCGATGCCTTCCTCTAAATGAGGTTGGAGATGACTTGTTCAGGGCATGCTTTGGATGGGGAAGAAAGCGCAGTAAAGTTCAGTTAGAAATTTCAATTGTAAAAGAGACAGCAACTGGAAAACCTGTTGTCATTTTATATTTTCTCCTATTTTGTAGGGGTAAGAGCTCTAGAATTTTGTGAATACTGATACATGATTTTTAAAAGACTATGTATCTGGGGAAGGTAGATCCTGAGAAAGTTTCAAAATTTCAGATGTTAATGACTAATGGTATGGTCTGAATTAAGGCACAGAATACAGAATAAAAAGAAATTAAGAAGAAAATAAGGATATCAAAGGAAAAAGTTCCAAATGTTCTCTTGAATCTGCTTACCATGGAGTTTAGGTGGATAAGAAGATAATTTAGCTCTGTGGTAATATGATGTCCTAAATTCCTTTAATCAAGAGATTGAGGTGATGAAGAATGATAATTCTTCGGGTGAGATGTACGGCCCATTATTTTGATATTTAGTTAATCAATAACTGATAATCACAGAACAGAGTTTCCTTATCTGTAAAATATGGGTTATACTAATTCCTATCTCACATTGTTGTTTTGAGAATCCAATGAATTAGTAATTGTACTTAGCATTTATTTACTACTCAATAAATATTAGCTATTGTGAAACAATAATTTCCAAAAATGTTTAACAATGACTCTCATAGAATGGAACAGCACAGTTTTCTCATCAGTAAAACAGGAATAGTACCAGAACCTACCTCAGAGTTTACTGCAAGAATTAAATGATTTAACACGTATAAATCATTAAAGAGATTCCCTAATATATGCTGATTCAATACATTATAACAATTATTATTAATAGTTATTTGCATCCAAGCTACCTGTGTTGAAAGCACATATCAAAGATGTACTTACGCCATTAATGAGGGAACAAGCAAAATGGTAAAGCTGGTTCAAAAAGAATTAAAGAAATTGTATATGTAAGTGCAGAAACAAAGAATGTTGGCTTAAGATCATTAAAGAATAGTACAAAACTAGATAGTGTCCTACAAGGCAATACAACCATAAGTTTGGGGCTATCTTTTCTATTAGACAGAAATCATTGACAGCTCTAACAGACAAAAATCTATAAATTAATGTGCAACCTTATAAAGTCTGGACCTCAATAAATAATAAATACAAAGTCAAACAAAGGTACATTCCCTTTGAGAGTTAATAGTCTTTACTTTGGGGAAACCTGTTAGACAATGCTCCAATATGACAATAAAATGGCATGAAGTCATTTGTTTGCCTTGTTTGTTTCCCAAGTTTTAAATAATAATATTATTATCATTGTTATGTTCATTATTTAGGTGAATAATGAAGCTATTAATAATACTTCATTATTTTCTTTAATAATAATATTTTAAAATATTCTGACAATATTTTCTTTAATAACAATAATAAAAGTATTAAAAAAAAAAACAAACACATTGTGACTGAGTCAATTTTGACTTATAGTGACCCTATAAGACAGAGTGGAACTGCCCCATATGGTTTCCAAGGAGTGGTTGGTGGATTCAAACTGCCGACCTTTTGGTTAGCAGCCATAACTCACTGTAGCTCTTAACCACTGCACCACCAGGGCGCCAATAAAATTATATAAACAATAATATTTATATAATTTTATTTAATGATAATAATTAAGCATAAAATTATTTTTATCATTTTCTAAAACTGAGCTCCAGCTGGGATGGGACCAGTAGATGTATCTTAGATGGCCGCTTGCAGGCTTTTGAGACCCCAGTCACTACTCACCACAGTTGCTTGTAGAACATTTTCTTTATAGACTGTGTTATGCCAATTGAGCTAGATGTCCCCCAAGACCATAGTCCCCAGCCCCAGCCCAATAGCTTGGTCTCTCACGGAGTTTGGATGCATCTGTGAAGCTTCTATGACTAACCATATGACTTTGCCCTGGTCAGGTTGTGCTGACTTTCCCAGTATTGTGTAATAATGTGTGCTCAGTAATGGGATGTCAAATAAATATTTTCTTTTAGAGCAAAAGAAACAGGTTTGAATTAGTTCCCACTTGCACAAGTATTTTTATATTCATTTCAGTGTAAATCCCAGAAATTGCCTTTTTAAATTTAATGATTTCAATTAGTTTGTTATACTTTTGTTGTACTGAGATGATGTCTTGCAGAGATTCATACTGTTGTAGCCGGTGGATTTCTGTAAAAAGGCAAAGATATTTTGTAAAAAGAAGTTCACACAACTATCAATTTTTTTTTTTCAGGTGATATAATTGAAACACGGCCCCGTACTGAATCTGAACTCTCTCTATATTGCTGTATTTAAAAATATTATGTTTGGAGTGGTTTGGTAATTTTTAAAGAGCTTTTTTCTATTCTACACTTACATAAAAAGAGCAACCACAACATTTTTGCTTTTTCTAATGGTTTTAAAGTTTAACTTGGATATTCTGATGCACTGTCATGTTTTTGTATCACGATAAATATTTAATGTTAATGGAAAATAGGCATATATTTTGAACATAAATGTGGGAGAAATCTTTAAAAAAATAGAAGAAGGAGAAATTTAAGTTTCTAAAGGTACTCTATTTCTCAAAATACTTTCTTACTGCTAATGAATCTACTTTTTCAAAGCTTTATGACACAAAATTACTAATAAATGTGTGTGCTTAGACAGGATGTGAGGATAGGGTAAGCACCTGCTTCGGAGAAGCTGTTCTAAGTCTAGAAGAGGACACTTCCAGTTTTTCTTATGTCGAGAGCCGGTCTGCTACCATAAGGATCCATAGGTGGGATTGCTCTGCTGTGCATAGTGTTACCTGAATATACTGAAATATAAGGACATTGTGACTTCAAGACACATTTTCCCCTGGTAACAGGTCCCTGAAAGATTGGACAGACATCTATTCTTTGAAGGATGGAGTCCCATGGTTCTGTTCTAGTTGAACTATTGAGAGATCCAGTCTTTACCTGGCTTGCGTAGCAGAGGGCATCGTTAGACATCGTCAAAATACAAGGGTGGAAATAAACTGGGAAATACATGCTGATTATTTAATCATCTCATTAATTTTGGGAGAAGAAATACAAAAGAAAAACATTTCACTTGAAATGAAAGCTTAGACTGACAAAGCAGGATCTGGTGCCATAATCTGAGAGAAAATGAGCCCTGAGCTGTCCCACACTCTACTCCATCTGCCTGGATCGGAAAGGTAATGAGTTTGCCTTACCTGAATTACCAGGAGTGTAAACTTTCACATGTGAACTTATGAATATCATGACTAGAAATGGGGCCAAGTTCTGCTTGTGGGTACTGATACTGAAATAAATTGGGGCAGTTAAATTACAGGGGAGAGTGGTGGTTCAGTGATAGAATGCTTGCTTTCCATTGGAGAGACCTGAGTTTGATTTCCAGCCAATGCATCTCATGCTCAGCTACCACCCATCTGTCAGTGGAGACTTGCATGTTGCTATGATGCTGAACAGGTTTCAGCAGAGATTTTGGACTAAGACAGACTAGAAAGGAAGGCCTGGTGATCCACTTCTGAAAATCAGGCAATGAAAACTCAGTGTATCCCAATGGTCCAATTCACAACTGATCATGAGGGTGGTGCAGGACTGGGCACCGTTTCATTCCATCGCCCATAGGGTCACCATGATTTGGGGGCTGACTCAATGGCAGCTAACAGCAACAACAATTAAAATAAATGATACTAGGGAGATTTGAGGGCATTTCTTGGTCCTTCATCCTCCTGCAAATCTGAGCACCACGATGTCAATGTCAATGTTAGCACCAAGGACTCATTTGCCACCTCTTCTCTAGCCACTGGTACCGTGGTACCAGGAGCTGCTTTCATGAACTTCACCATGCATTTGTTTTGGCTCTGACAAACTAATAACATGCCCTGGGATAGAAATTTAATTGACTATCATTTCAGGCTATCTCATCAGAGAGATTACCGGAACAAAATGCATATGGAAATTCCAAAGAATGTACATTTGTCAGTTAATCTGAGTTTCTCATTGAACTGAGAATTTATTTTTTGGATCCAATTTCACTGTGCTATGCCAAAGGCCATTGTAAAACTTGGTGGAGAAATACTTTTCTTTTAAAAATGCTTTAACATTTAATTGTAATTCTAATTCTATACAATTTAACTGTAATATTAAAGTAATATTTTGAATGGAGGCTAAGATTTCTTTTTTCTTTACTCCTTGGCAACAGTGAAATTGTGAAGCTACTAAAGTTGAATCATTCTCAGTTTGTACTGAGCACTTGCTATGCACTGGACACTAAATTCACCGACCTAACTCCTGTGAAAAAAAGGTTTTAATACATGCATTTGAAAGATCACCTGCATTTCAGATTAAAGGAATGAAATATACATAATTGGAAATGTGGTTTTCTTGGACACCTATTTATGTTTATTTATATATTATGTTATTTTTATTTTGTCTGTGGGTGGCATTTCCTTCACAATTATCTCTTAAAATTTATGCCAAAATGTTATTGATATTTTTTCTTCCGCTTTTCTTCTATGTTTGCCTTACTTACATTCCTCATAACTTTTCATGAGACGCTAAACAGACATAGAAGTAAATGTTAATTTGCTGTCTTCAAGGAAATGCCAACACATCAGCCTCAACTTACATGCATTCATTCACTTTTTCATTGCTTCATTCAATAAACAGTGAATGCTTCCTATATGCATATAATTTACTGAGTTTAAGAAAGAATCAAAATATATGACACATGCCTAAGGAATGTCCATATTGTAGGTTTTGATTAAGCATCAAACAACAAGAACAGAAAATAAGAGCTAACTAGTTTTTTTTTTTTTAAGGACAAGGAAAACTATTGGAAAAGACTTTTCCATAGATACTGGGAAAGGTTCATAAAAGACAGGAAATTGATGTGAATGATGAGGAGAGAGTAGAATTTCTGAGAAAAAAGTCTAGTGGAGAGAATTATAGGAAATGGAATCAGCATGAGCCAAAGTAGAATTAGGAATAAATGCTTCATATGGAGAAGGCAGGAAACAGGTAAGTAGGAGCAAAGTGGAGGGTTTCTGTGGAAAGAAGTTATTCAAATGGAAAAAGAAGGTTAGAGCTGATTTTGCAAGGCTTTGATCTCAACTGTTTCACTCAAGTCTGAAAGCAATGCTCCCAAAGGGTAGTGGTGGAGAACACCACGTTTGTAATAGTATCAAAAACAACAAAACCCGTTGTACTTTTGTAGCAGATTAATGGCCACTTGATAAATTTTGAGAAATCTCATTATGGATTGTTTAACACTGAAACAAATGGGGATGGGGAGAGCCTAGCATTATGCTCAGATGCACTTTAATATCAATGCTTTAATTAAAAAAAAAAAAAGAAAGAAAGCTACTAATTATTACCTAAGGAGCCCTGGTGGCGCTATGGTAAAGCGTTCGGTTGCTAAGCAAAAGGTTGGTGGTTGGAACGCACCCAGCAGCTCCGAGGGAGAAAGACTTGGCAATCTGTTCCCATAAAGATTACAGCCTAGAAAGTCTTATGGGGCAGTTCTACTCTGTCACATGGGGTCACTGTGAGTGGAAATCAACAACAGTTGTTACCTCAATCATAGATTTGACAAAGCAGGAGTGGGTTGTACTAACTACCCTTAATTGTTCTTCCTTCCCTTTTCTTTCATTGCTTCATTCATTTTATAACAGTTGTCAAAAAACTTAACTATCTTTAAACAGTTAAACGTGATGCTTGCTTTAGAAAACACGGTAAAGTTGACACTGATGGGCCCTGGATTTCTTCTGCCCTGTTTTACCTCCTGCTGAGCACCCTGTAGTGACTGTATCATCAGGGAAATATTAGAAATATATAAACACAGGCATTTTGCTTGGTGTCTTCCAAGAGAGAGTTCATTTGCTAATGGACAGCCCAATCCTCCAAGGTATTTAAACCCATCCGGTGCTTTTCATGTTTCTCTGGTGAATTTACTCACTGCCATAATTTAAGTGTCAGAAACATGTTTCTCTGCCTTGAATTATCCATTTTTGTCATTGTTAGTCTGTCCATTAAATGAGCTTCCATTTATATGCAATAACGATTTTGCATCTACTTTTAAATGTCTTTGGGAATTTTGAGATATATTTCTTGAAACTGACAGTGGATTATGATCCAAATTACCGTTCATTTATTTCCAGTAAAAGGACACATCATTGTTTTATATCTCTGTGGCCTAGTAGTTACACATCAAGAGGATCACTTATAAAATAAGCCAGAGGAATAAATACAAGCAAATGGTGAGACATCAATTAAGTAGGATATTACTTCTGTCCTTCAAGAGAATAATTTAGGTATAAAGGTAGTGATGTAAACCAAACTTAAAGGGGCTCAGGAAGAATCACATGTTTAAGGTGTAAAAATGACAAATGGCATCCACCTATTCTTAATGTTTGTGACGTATTTAAGGCAAAAAATAGGAGAATTTTAAATGGAGTTAAGAAGTTGGATCAAGTGAGCATCTGGTTGACTTTTCAAGACAGATGGTCATGTATCAATGAAGATGAGGGAGTGAGCCAATAAGGGACATTTCAAACATGTAGAAGGAGATGTGATTATTATAGGAAAATTTCATAGAAAGATGGAAGGTGGTATGGGTCAAAGATGAATGAGAAGGAATTAAAGTTACCAAAAAGGTGGATGTTGATAGAGGGAGAGATAAGATCATACTGTAAGGCTTCTGCATTTTCAAGTATATATATATATATATATATATATATATATATATATATATATATATAAATGCAGCCCTATTGTGGACTCCAAGTTATAGACTAATATATAAAAAAGATTATTTGAAACAGTTGCTGGAGGCCACACTAGAGAATATAAAGTAAGCTAATAAAAACAGTTAAGCAGAAATGAAGGCTCAGGGAAAGTTAGAGCATGAATTTGTAACAATACTATCTTACGTATATTTTTTGACTTTAACAAATGTTTTGAGGCATAGAATCAAGAGAAGAAAATTAAAAAATGCAAGTACCATGTGGAGGTGGGGGGAGATGAGTTATGTGGAAAATCAGTGGAGATATGGGAGTCTAACAGGATGCTATAAGCTGTAGCATCATGGCTAATCAGATCCAGGCCTTCAGCAATGCCTTCATCCATCTTCCCTGGGTACCTGCTGTCTACTAGGTGACAGGCACTGTGATGTGCATTGGAAACTCAGTGGTGAAAGTCCAAGGACAGGAGGTAAGACTGAATATCTGAATCTCTCAGAGACCTGAGAGAATTTTAGTATCGCTGAAATACAGAGCATTAGGTCAAAGCAATAGAAGATTTCAAGAAGAGAGCGGTCAACATTGCCATGTTCTGAAGATATATTAGGTAAATTAAGGGAGCATGGCTGCTTGTGTTTGTACTAAAGAAGGCATTGTTGACCTTGACAAAGCTGTTTCAGTGAATTTATTTTGGGTCAGTAGCCTATTACAGAGATGTGGCAGGTAAATGAAAGGAGAAGAAATAAGTGGAGAACTGAGCCAGAAATAGATTAAGATCTTTAGTGCCTGTAACCATTGAAAAGACTGTGGAGTCTACTCTCTTTAAAGCTATTCTAAATAAAATTTTAGTGTTCAAAATGACACAAAGCTTACATGCATTCTGGAGCTAGAGTAGCTTTCTTGTGCATCATCTAATTGTAAAGTTCTGCACAAATACATTGAAGTGACTCTGGTATTTTCCTGCCTTTGCTTGGCTGATGCCACACTCCCGTGCTCCTCTGCTTATCATGTGGATGGTGATTCAGTCCTGGTGGGGACCCATTGCAGGGAACCGGACTCTAAGGAGAGGAATAAGATGGATTGAAAGTGAGTTGGGAAACCAGATCCAGGGGTCTTGGGGGGAAAAGGTATTATTTTTAATGTGGATAATACTTGAGAATATTCAAATATTGAAGGAATGCAATTCATAAAGAGAAAATAGGAAGAGGTACAATTAATGAAGCAAAGTTGCTGAAAATTGGAAAGGATAATGTGTGCAAACCGATGAAAGGATTAACATTATACATGAGAGCAACCTGCTCGCCCTCAGTGAGGACCAAGGTGGCCACCTAGAGTCTATTGTGTTCAAGGTAAATCAGTGTAACACAAAAATATAGAGTGCCCAGAGGTTGAACATGTACAAGTTCCTTCTTAATTCACATGGCTGTGCTTCGTGTAAACTGTAAAACACAGATATACACGGGTACCAGGGCCAGGTTAAGACATACGAGGGCCCTAAACACTGATAATCTGTGGCGCCCCCTCCTTTGCTTACTCACACATTCGAACAGGATGTGTGAGTTATGTATGTTACATGTACATAGGGTCCCTATGATTCGGAACTGACTCGACGGCACCTAACAGCAACAACGTATGTGTGTGTGTGTCTTAGCTATCCATGAGGTGACTTCTTTGTAAATGCAACTATAATATTAGTGATAGAACACAAAAGTGGCAGATGCCATCTTAGCGGAACAAGATGAACTGGATTATAAAATTTTTAGTGGCTGCAGGGTACTAAGATATTTACCATATACCACATTTTCAAAAAAAAAAAAAATCCACGTATTCTACAACAAAGAAAATGAGTCAGTGCACTTAGTTGTTTCAACACTCTATGTAAAATTCTGTTGTCTCCCACAACAAAAAGTTGATTTTCACCAATTTTGCTTTAAACAGCTCATATTTCAATTTTGATGTGTGTTTTGTAATAAATGCTATAATTATAAATGAAATGAAAAGATGGCGTAAAAGAAAATTTAATGATCATAAATTACTATACTTTTAGCTAGATCATTCTTCTCTAACGTGTTATAATTAAAAACATTTCTTGCTATTCTTTGCTCTTAGGAATTCTTCAATGATTTTGTCACAATTAAGCTGCCAAGCAATATCTACTTCCATATATAATAAGGATAATGAACTGAGTCTTTCTTGAATCACTGTTGTACACTGAGTGGCTTTGAGTCATTTTTGGGGATGAAAATGAGTTTTCTGTTGTGCAGTTTGTTATCATTAAAGTTAGAAACATGCATAAAGTAATTTCAACATTGGGAAATATGCATTGTATTTTATCTTCTATTATGGAATCATACATGCCTAACCAAAACCAAACCCGTTTTCCATTGAGTCAGTTCTGACTCATAGTGACCCTGTAGGACAGAGTAGAACTGCCCCATAGGGTTTCCAAGGAGCAGCCGGTGGATTCGAACTGCCAACCTCTTTGTTAGCAGCCTAACACTTAGCTGTTGTACCACCAGGGCGTCCCCCTCCCCTGTACATGCCTATGTGAGTAAAATTTGTCTTTCCTGAATCTGTAAACATAGTTCTCATGTAACAGTGAAATTGTCACACTTCTCCGTAAAGATTTGTGTGTAAGTTATCAGGATAAGCCTGCACTAATTTCTTGGATGCCTTCATCCGTTCTTCATCAGGTATATCCACATGTTTAGGAGGGAAAATCTATTTGAAAGAACATCATACACTTTTGCCCTTCTTTTCATGCAAGATTCAAGTGTGTCGATGGTGTAGTATGTGGTTACATGAAATTGATCTCTGGCACTCAATGCTTCTGGAGCACTTCTGTCATTCACTCGCTTCTTTCTAATGCTTCTCTGATGGTGAACTGCTTGATAATCAGTGTTTGGCAGTATTTGTTTTGTTGTATTTTCAAAATCTTGTCTTAAATTATCTAAATACCTTGCTAATGACAGGTAGAGATCTGTGCATGTCAGAACCAACATAAATCATGCTACAGTTTACATACTGTATATATACAGTATACATACAGCATACTGTAGCATGTATTTATGTTGGTTATGTGGAATAATATATTGCAGCATTTTCATCAGATGAGTCAAACTCTCCAAGATTCAGATGTAAATTTAAAGGTATCTGTTAATATATTAATATAATCCCTCCTTGCCCAGTAACTGCTCATGTTCGATCCAGTTGCAAATTGGGTGAATGTAGCAAGAGTTAGACTCAACAGCCCACTGCTACCTCTTGTTTATTAGAAAGAGATAGTATACTTTCCAAAGACTCGCTGAGATAAGGAATTTCAGTTACATGGGAGGGGACAGTAGGAGACAGATGTTGTCGTGGTTTGAATTATGTCCCCCCAAAAATGTGTGTATCAATTTGGCTGGGCCATGATTCCTGGTACTGTGTGATTTTCCTGAATGTTGTAAACCTGCCTCTATGATGTTGATGAGGGAGGATGGGTGGCAGTTGTGTTAGTAAGGCAGGACCTGATCTACAAGACTGGACTGTGTACTGAGGCAATCTCTTGAGCTATAAAAGACAGAAGTGAGCAGTGAGACAGGCGGACCTCATACCATTAAGAAAGCAGTGCCAGGAGCAGAGCACGTCCTTTGGACCTGGGTCCCTGCGTGGAGAAGCTCCTAGTCCAGGGGAACACCGAAGAGAAGGCCGACAGAGAGAAAAAGCCTTCCCCTGGAGCCGATGCCCTGAATTTGGACTTCTAGCTTACTTTACTGTAAGGAAATAAACTTCTCTTCATTAAAACCATCCTTTTGTGGTATTTCTGTTATGGCAGCACTAGATGACTAAGACAGATGTCAACCAAGGTGTTGAGATGGTAGGGACCTTGTAGCTTAAAAAATCTTGCACATGGGCATCCTCATGACACTGCATGAACTTTATTTCTGTCCAGTACATTCTCATGCACTAGAGCTGGTATCATTTTCATCTAGTGCCCTGCCAGTTCCCTTCCAATGTGGCACTCGCTTTTCCTTGTGTCCTGTCTGCTTGGCATCTATGGGTCTTTGCTTTGGACAAGTGGTGCCCCTGCTTTGTTGATGCCCTAAGCATGTGCTGACCTTAAATGTTTACTGGGTAATTCATCCCTGATGTGTATTATTTATTTTTTGGTGAAACATTAAGTTTTGAGGTGTTTGGTCAGAGGGAATTAGTTGAACTAGACATTATATCTTTTCACCATACTTATGTAATCTGTATGCTGAGCAGATAATCCAAGAAACTGGACTATATGAAGAAGAACGCGGCATCAGAGTTGGAGGAAGACTCATCAACAACCTGCAATACGCAGATTATACAACCTTGCTTGCTGAAAGTGACGAGGACTTGAATCACTTACTGATGAAGATCAAAGACCACAGCCTTCAGTATGGATTACACCTCAACATAAAGAAAACCAAAATCCTTGCAACTGGACCAATAAGCAACATTGCGATAAACGGAGAAAATATTGAAATTGTCAAGGACTTCATTTTACTTGGATCCACAATCAACACCCATGGAAGCAGCAGTCAAGAAATCAAGCTAGGTACTGCATTGGGCAAATCTGCTGCAAAAGACCTCTTTAAAAAGCAAAGATGTCATTTTGAGGATTAAGGTGTGCCTGACCCAAGCTATGGTATTTTCAATCACCTCATATGCATGTGAAAGCTAGACAATGAATAAGGAAGACCAAAGAAGAATTTATACATTTGAATTATGGTGTTGGTAAAGAATACTGAATATACCACAGACTGCTGGAAGAGCCAACAAATCTGTCTTGGAAGAAGTACAGCCAGAATGCTCCTTAGAAACAAGGATGGCAAAACTTCATCTCATGTACTTTGGACATTTATCAGGAGGAGCCAGTCCCTGGAGAAGAAAATCATGCTTGGTAACGTGGAGGGTCAGTGAAAAAGAGGAAGACCCTCAATGGGATGGATTGATACAGTGGCTGCAACATTGGGCTCAAATGTAGCAACGATTAAGATGATGGTGCAGGACTGGGCAGTGTTTTGTTCTGTTGTACTCCGGGTTCTATGAGTCAGAACTGACTCTATGGTACCTGACAACAACAACAAGACATTATATAATATTCACTTAGAAAATTTAAAATAATAGCACTTTTGATGACTTACCATGTACCAGACACTGTGCCAAATACTTTACAAATATCATATCATTTAATTTTTATCACAAACTTGTCAGTTCACTACTGTTGATATTGCTAAGGATCTCACAACCAGAATGCAAACCAGGATTGACTGTAAACTCCTTGTTCTTAGCCACAGTGGCATTACTATTTACTCTCGTTTATCACATATAGTGTAAGATTGAACGTACAGGAATATTTTCTGTATATTCCAATTCTGTTGTCACTGTGCATCACAAGACTGAGTCACAGGTAGATTGGAGTTCAAGGGCAGAGAGCCAATCCTAGTTCAAGAAAGATTTGTTCACACAATATCAAAATTAAGCTCTAGTATTAATTGACAAGATGCTTTACATACAAATATATAAAATAATGAAGGGATACCCAGGACAAAAATATCTACTGAAAACTCATCAAGGAGAGTTTGGGGGCTATGAAAAGGGACTATGAAAAACCTCAAAATCTTGCGGATGATGTTATGTACCTACAACCCTGTGAGCCCTGAGGCTGTGTCTGCAGGAGCTGTTCTCTAGTTTCTCTTGCGCCTTCCTCTGATCCTTCTCTCTGAGGCTTGCAGCTCTTTTCTTCTCTGTCCCTCCCAAACACTTCTGTTCCATTGTCCCCTCCCCTCTACCACCACGTGCTCTGAAATCCATCTCCTCCTTGCATGTTACCGTTACCCCTTGTGTTGAGTCAATTCCAAACCATGGCCACCCCATGCATTACAGACTAGAACTGCTCTATAGGGTTTTCTTGTCTGTAATCTTTTTGGAAGCAGATCTCCAGGACTTTCTTCAGTGGAGCCACTAGGTGGGTCCAAACCACCAAGCTATAGGTTAGTAGTCCAGTGCAAACTGTTTGCACCACTGTCATTGTGAAGATTGAGATTGTGTGTCAACTTGGCTGGGCCACGATTCTTAGTGTTTTGGTGGTTGTATAATGTGATCACTTCCCTGTTGAGATTTGATATGTGATCACCCCCATGATAGGATCTGCGGTGAGTAGCCAATCAGTTGAAAGGGAGTTTCCTTGGGCATGTGGCCTGCATCAAATATACACAGACATTCCGACAAAGCTTGGGGGCTTTTTGCTCACTCTGGACCAAGGGAAGATTAATGACAAGGACCTTCCTCCAGAGCCCACAGAGAGAGAAAGCCTTCCCCTGGAGCTGGCGCTCTGAATTTGGACTTCTACCCTATTAGACTGTGAGAGAATGAATTTCTCTTTGTTAAAGCCATCCACCTACGGTATTTCTGTTATATCAGTACTAGATAACTAAGACAACCACCTAGGAACTTTCCCCTTGTACAGACATGCTTAAGTCTTGGATGTGATTTCAGCCCAGCCTCCAGCTGGGATGCCTGGGGCATATAATCTTATTTGGGCACCTGACACTTTTGAGAAGCAGGTTCTATTGTTTTCATTTTTATTTCCATTTTACCGTTGAGAAAACTGAAACCAGGAGTGATTTTTCCATGGTCCCACCCAGAATAACTAGTGTAGTCAGCACTTAAATTCCAGTTTCCTAATGCTAAATATCATGCCCTTTCATAGGATGATATTGCCTGGATATAGAATTCTCCCAGGAAATTCTGACGACACAATGTAAATTGCTTTGTTGATCTCATTCAAATCATAATTCTTGGGTCTGACAGGTAAAGATGCTGAGCTGTGAAGAGTGATGGAAGCAATGTGTGAGAATAGGTAAGGGCACAGATGGTTGCTGAAAATTATAAAATCTAGTCGCCAGAGGTTATGAAGAACCATACCCAGACTGTACATGTTCCGGCTGTTTTCAAAAGCATGGAAACTTACGATGAATATGTGAATATACGACGTCCTTGATGTTATTTTTTTTACTATTATATTTCTATGAAATACTCTTAGTATTGATTTATAACCATACAATCTGAATATGATTGCAGTTGCAGAATACATATTAAAAAATATTACTAATGCAAAACCACTGTGACACAATGAAAAATCACTAACATAATAGTAGATGTCTTTAAGAATGTAGACGAGCCCATTAGAAGCATTTCAGCTATGCTTTTGTTGTTGCTATGTTTTCCATTTTTACTTTACTTCCTATATAATTATAAAGAGAAGAAACTACTATTACCACCTACTTCAGAAGCTAGAAAGGGAAATGAGTAACAGAGATTATTTTTTTTTTCACATGTAACATACCGAGTTTGTATGACTTCTGTTGTTTATTGCACTATAGTTCAACTTTTTCTAATAAACCATTACAAAATTATCACACAATGCAAAGAATGTTAATACAGAATAAACTAATGCAATATTACACCATCTGCAGATTTCTAGATGATCTCTTTCTTTTCCGTTAAAAACACCCAAATGCTTCTTTTCTTCTTTTTATTAGATATACGGTAAATAAATCAGTCACTTAGTTCTTCAAAGGTCCACAGACAAATACTCCGTCTTGTTGAATGTGATGCACTAATTGTATACACTGCTTGCCTTCCATCCAAAGTAACTATATAGACTTCACATTTAGGTTCACCTCTTTTTAAATATCCCATAAGTATTTATTAAAGCAAATTTAAGGTAAGGAAGTCCCTATCAAGCCCTTTCTAAAAATGGAAGGGCAAAACGTCCTAGCTCAGCTAGTAATTTGTAAACCCTAAGGAAGTTAGTTAACTCTATGAGATTCAATTTTCTCCACAAAGAATAGCATAATGGTTTTCCCATAAGGTTAAGCATTTTAATAGTCTCTGTGACCTTGTGTTAGGCAAGGAGTTCTCAGACACGACACCAAATGCACAATCCATAGAGAAAAGAATGGGTAAATCTGACTTCTTCAAAATAAAAAAGGTTTGCACTATAAAATATACTTCTAAGGAAGCAAAGAAACAAGCAACAAACTGGGAGAAAATATTTGCAAATCATACATGTGATAAATGATTTGCATCCAGAATATCTAAAAATCTCTCACAACTCCACAATCTAAAAATAAATTTAAACAATCACCCAACTTAAAAATGGGGTGGTAGGAGGAGTGAGGAGTGACTATAATGGGTACAAGTTTTCTTTGGGGGATGATTAAATGTTCTGAAATTAGATTATGGTGATGGTTACACAAGTCTGTAAACATACTAAAAGTCATTGTGTTGTACACTCTAAATGAATTAAATACATGTGAATAATATGTCAGTTAAGCTGTTAAAAAAATGGGCAAACGATTTGAATAGACATTTCACTCGAGAAAATACAAAGACATCTTTAAGCAAATAAAAATTTAAACATCAGTCTTCGATAAAATATTTAAAAATTATGTATCTGATAAGAGTCTAGTATCAAGAATACATAAAGAATTCTTAAAACTTGACAACAAAAGGATAAACAGCCTAATTTAAAAAATGGGCAAAGGGCTTGAATAGACATTTCTCCAAAGAAGACAAACAAATGAAAAACACATACAAGCACTTGAAAATGTGCTCAGCGCAATTGGCTGTTAGGAAAACACAAATGAAAATCACAATGAAATAACATTTCACACCTACTAGAATGGCTATAATAAAAAAATATAATAACCATTGTCAAGGATGTGGACAAAACAATAAAAATTACTGGCTGAAATGTAAAAATGGTGTAGCTACTTTAGAAATAGTTTGGCAGGTTTTAAAAATGTTAAATATGAATATACCAAACAATTCAGCAATTCCACTCCAAGATGTCTACCCAAGAGAAATGAAAACATATTTTTACCAAAGACTTGTACATGAATGCTCATAACAGCATTATTCCTAAGTAGAAGCAATTTAAATTTTCATCAACCGATGAATGGATAAACAAGATGTGGTATATTCATGCAATGGGATACTAACCCAAAAAACCAAACCCACTGCCTTCGAGTAGATTCCAATTCATAGTGACCCTATAGGACAGAGTAGAACTGCCTCATAAGGCTTCCAAGGGGGTAATCTTTATGGAAGCAGACTGCCACATCTTTCTCCTGCAGAGAAAAGGTTCAAACAATCAAACTTTCAGTTAGCAGCTGAGCACTTTAACCACTGTGCTACTAGGGCTCCTAATGGGATACTACAAGCCGAAAAACAAACAAACAAAAAAAAAACCCAACTAACTACTGACATGTGCTAAAACGTGAGTGAACTTCAAAACATTATGCTAAGTGAAAAAAGCCAGATGCAAAAGACTACAGCTTATACGATTCCATTTTAATGAAATATCGAGAAAAGGCAAATCTATAGGGACAGAAAACAGATGAGTGATTGCCTGGACTGGGAGTGGAAACAGTGACTGAATGCAAATGGGCATGAAGGATATTTTTGGGGCAATGGAAATGTTCTGAAACTGGATCGTGCTGATGGTTGTACAACTCTGTGAATCTACAAAAAATAATTGAATTGTACGCTCAAAATGGGTAAAATTTAATGGTATGTAAACGAGACTCCAAAGATTAAAAAAAAAAACAAAACTGAACAAATATAAGTAAAAATAAACGGGAAGAGTTATTTAGAGTGTTAAGAATTACCTGGATAATTATTGAGCCTGTAATATTGTAGTTATTGAAAATGGAAAAGGATAAAATAAGATTGTTCAAGACAACTTCAGTGTAGCTCAAACCCTCCCTCTGTGTGTGTGTGTGTGTGTGTGTGTGTGTGTGTGTGTATAGTCTGATGTTAATATGTTATTACTCATTTCTACAAAGACAGTACTCTTACATTTCCACAGGAGTACTGCTGATTAAATAATGGAAAATCTTCTTAAAAATAATTATAAACTAGAGTGGGTTCTTTTTAAGGTAATGAAATCAGGATATCTTGTAACACTATAGACCACTTACCATCTTTGCCATATGATTTGATGAAGGATCACTTTTGGTAGAACGGTTTATTAAACAACCTCCTGCGGTTCCCTTCAGGGTTAGGAGTTAAGTAAGTACTATGATTAAGAAAATGTCTGTTTATCAAAATAGTGAAGATTGGTCTTTTTCAAATTTTTTTTTTGGTTATTCATTGCTGATGGTAAGAGAAATAGAAAATTTAAAAGATAATGCTTCAAAACTAAGATTATTTTTCCTTAAATTGTATTTTACTTATGGAATTGATTCTTATCAGATGTTAAGACCAATGGCTAAGAGTTGAGCTATAGAACAAAAATACGCTCTTGATGATTTTCTGAGACCTAAGAGTCCAATTTAGCTATTTGGACAGCTTTAGATGTCATTCACAAGGTGGGAGTGGAGTCTGGTGCTGGGATAGATGGAATCCCCATCTGGGATCATCTGGAAAACACAGCTATGGTGTGTGGTTTTGTGGGTTAGAAGACTATGGAGGAGGCATATAGTTTAACATCTCTCACAAACCAACCATGTCTTACCATTGCAACTACCACTCTACCACTGCTTACCTAAATTTTCAAAAAGTGGAAATAACATGTCCTATTAGGAACATATCATTATTCCATTATTTAGCATGTGTCAGTAGTTTTGAGAGAAGTTTCCCGTTATTTGCAAGGAACTGAACAACAGTGCAGGATATACCATACTGATTCTTGGCCCATTGAAATGCTTCCTGGGTAGAGTATTCCAGGTAGCACAATCCATTCCCCAGCATATTAGTGCTTTCCCTGACATCACTTTTCTCACACTGGTAGACTTGCACGTCAAGTGTGTGCATTGGTGACTTCCTCATATCAACAATACATATTCCTAAACAAAGTGATATATAAACGTGCCTTAGCTCTGTAGTGAAAGGATACTTCATCAAAGTGGGGTAGAACATCTATTTTCATAAAGTTCACTAGAATTCTATGAGAACAGAATATTTCCTGAGCTGAAGATACTTTGTATGCATTTTTCTGACAGTGTATAGATGAGCTATGTACTATGAACAGAAATAGCAGCTTCCACTAAACTGCTAGGATAACACAACAGGGCTCATCAGTCCTATGCTTTAACTGCTGAAGATAACAGCCACGTAAGGCAGGAATAAATTATGCCCAGTTGTTAAGGACAGTTATGAACCTTATCAGCTGGTCAGCAACAAAAGGCTGGAATATATGGGCCATTAATCTGTATGTGAGCAGCTGTTCTAATGTCCCTTCCAGAGAGAAAGTGAGAGACTTTTTGGTCTACCTTGTCAATCATCATCAAATTAAAAACAATTTAACTGGCTTCTTCCGGATTACAGTCTGTATTTTTTGTAAGGAAAATATTAGCCTAGGTAATAGATGTACATTACTTTTTAAAAATCCATCAAGATTTTGGAGCCTCTACTGTCTCATTCTGTAACTGAAGGGAGAAAGAAATCTGAAAAGCAAGGGATTCTACAAGTCATCATGGACCTTTATTATTATTATTTTTTTCTATACTTACTTGCTTACTTTTTTATTTTAGCCTTGATCCTGAAAAGATAAGAAACTGATCAAACTCTAACTAACAAATAAATGTTTTTAAAATGAGGTACAATGGGAAAATATAGACGGGGGAGAAAAAAACCCACCTGACAAGAAGAGGGAGGTTAAGCTGCTGAATTCATCCCCTGAAGCTCTGTGTATTTTCAAAGTCCGAGTTCTAAAATTAAATTTTGAAAAGCTTTACCTCAAACTTACTTGATTTTATAGCACTAAAGCAAGGATAGAAATGATTCATACTGTCCTTATGACAAAAACCACCAGGTGATAGGAGAAACACAGTTGCTAATACTGCCACTGGAAAGTATGGAATCACGTCATCAACACCATCCTCTTCCGTGAATACTCCCCGAATATCGATAGCATCGTGATTTTCTTCTATTTTTACTCTTATACCATCACTCAGTCAGGAGGATGGCATAATACCAAAAAGGTGATGGGTAAAATAATCGGCTCTGGGGAACACTTGGAAGGCAGACCATGTTTCTAATGAGCTTTAGGGGAAGAGATTGGCAAGAAGAATCTTAGTAATGTATGTTGGCTGAGTATTACAAGGGAAATGTGAGCTCAGGGAAGAATTGGCTGTTTTCCAACCAGGAAAAGATTGTACATCACCTGGATATGGGCTGTTTCCAGGGATGGGGGAGGGGCAGGGGAGGCATTAGTGTTGATCTCCTTGGAGAGAACGCAAGTGTTTTCAATGTTTGTGAGGAAGTCAAGTGGATATGTAGACATGAGAAAAATGGACTGTGGCAGAGACTGGCTAGATACTCAACAATCACACTTCCTATTTCTAGACATATGGGAAGAACAAGTCCCAGTCTCCCCTGGAAGTAGATTGGGTACATGGGACTAGTTCTGGCCAGTGGAATGCAGCAGGAAGTAATGGATGCCTCCTTCAGGCCTTGGCCCTGAAATATTTTGTGTGATCGTATGCAAGCTCCCTCTTTCTCCTGTCTCTGCTGCCCATGTCCTATATGTGTGCACAAGATGAAAGCAGCCAGGATTCCTGAGAAACCATATGGAAGGAGATAGTACATCAAAATGTGATGTGAGCTAGAGGGCATCAGCCTGACTAGGGCAGTTAATTGAAAAAAAAGTTTTATTATTAATGAAGTGATAAATGAGAGAATTTATGTATTGTTTTTTATTATCACTATTTAGTCTAACAGTATCACATTTATTTAAATGTAGTATGATTTCATGATTTCAGACTCACTTTAAAGTTTTCTTCCCTCTATCATCAGAATTTTCTGTGCTTTGGCTTGCCTAGTTCCTATTGCGGTTCCTTGTTGCTTATCATTGATCTTCGAATCCTTAAATAGGGAAGGGTTGTTCTTTTTGTAAAGCAGACCAAAAGAGAAATGGGGGAGAGTGACAAAGATGAGCTAAACTCAAATATTTGAATCTCAATAGCATAAATTTTTAAAGTACATGCTAAAGAAAAGGTGATTGGCAGGAAGAGAGTGTAGATAGCAAGGTCTAGGGCAAGAGGTTTGGATTATTTACGTTTAAAACAGTGTAAACCCATCTGATGCATCAGCTGACTTTGTGGTAGAACCTAAAAATGAAAGTCACTAACTTGTCTTAGTTGGTCAGGATACACAGAGAACGTATTTTAGGAATTAAGAGTTTTCATAAAGATTGCAAAAACAAACGCTCTACATTAGTATAACAGTATTAGAATTCAGATTGAATATTTCCAGTCCTGACATTTGTTAACGTATAACCTTAAGCAAGTCCTTTAACATTTCTGTCAGTTTCAGTCGCTTTGTTAGTAAAACAGTGAAAACAATATTTTTTTACATGAAATTTATGTTACTATATAAAAAGTACCATATATTGTACCTGGAGTAAAATAGGAGCTCAACACATGTTAATAGGCTTTTCCTTTCTTTGTTATTCCTATCTTTCGTAAATAGACTCAAGGAGAGAGTAATGAAGACAACCGTGATACATGTTGTAGAAATGCATAAGGAATGGTATATACATAATAAGCTATTAATGGAATTTTGATTCCAACCAGAAGAAAGGTCACAGCATAAACATTGAAAGGGAGAAAGTATTAAAACATTTCTTTTACGGTCATAGGCAGGATTTTAGTTTTCTTTTTTTCAGATTCATAATTTATGATTATGCATGTAATACATAATCAGACTACCAATGTCTGAAAGTAAAAAAAAAAGAAAATAGCAGAGTTGAAGTATCTTTTCAATAAAGACAATGATTGTACTAATAGAATACGTAGGATCTTTTTCTTTGGGAGCATTTGAAATAAAAAAAAAAAATCTGCTATTTGAGAATATTGTGTACACATAGAATTTTCCAAAATGACAACTTTTTTAAATATACAATTTCTAAAATTGTGTTACAGAAAATATATGCATACTTATGAAATTACAAGTAAAACTATAAAATGAAAGAAAAAGAAGGGGATTTAGTTGTTATCAACCCTGTGTTATGATTTCTCAGTAAGATTATACTACTGGTTTTCATTTCAGAAATTCTTAAAGCTGTTTCCAGTCGTTAATAATAAAGGGGAAATCCTTTCACCAAAAACAAAGTGACTTTTACAAAATGGCATTCTTCACATATTATCTAAACCAGTTATTTTCATTCTGATGTCTATTCCCTAGAGAAAATATTTTCAGGTTTGCAACAGTATGTGCAAGAATGTACATAATAGCATTATTCTTAACAGCTTCAAACTGAAAACAACTCAAATGTCTAACAAATCTAGAAATAATAAGTAAAATTAAGCTATAATTACACAATGGGATCTCATTGAACATGGAAATAAATAAATTGCAGCAACATAATAAACCATGTATGAATCTTTAAAGCATAATACTGAGCGTAAAAAGTCACATAAGACTATATATATGATGGTGCAATTTTTAGAGAGCTCAGAAACAAACATATGTGGCAGATTTGTTAACAAAATAATCAGAAGAAGGAGAAACTTGAAATTTTGGACAGTGGTTACCCGTTTGGGAAGTTTGGGAGGCTAGGCCGGGAAGGGAGCATGCAGCTGATGTAATGACATTGTTAAATATTCTACTTCTTGGATTGAGTGGTAAAGTCAGTGTATTATTATGCTTCACAATTTCCATATATGTAGCATGTATTCTTTTGTATGCATCAAACATTATATAATATCTCTTAAAATTTAAGCAAAAGGAAATATGTTTGAGTAATAGAAATTCTACTATCAGACTCCTATTTTTTTTTGCACTGAGATAAATACAGAAGTAAAATACAAATTAGTCTGTCTAGAATCTCAATCTATTATTTTCTAAGTTCAATATCAATTGAAAACCTTTTAATGTTATATAATTACATTTGGCAATAAGTAGAAATGTGTTTTCTCAGCTGGGCTGGGGTGTTGTATAGCTGGATAGTTTTTAAGCAAAGAAAATTATTACTGGAAGAGATATAAATTCTGTGCCATTACAAATGTTATTTACTCTTAAATATTCAGTGAATTCAGTTTTAAGTGAGCCTAGCACTATTGGGTGGCCATTTTCAGAAAGCCAGGAAGAAAGAAATCCAAGCAAACAATGGAGAACCCTGGCAGTAACTCTGGCATAACTCTAAGGGGCAAGCCCTGGAACATGATCCTGAGTGGGAGGAAGATTCTCAGAATGTAAAAGATGGATTAGAGCTATGTCCAAGCTTCCAAGTAATGTTAACTCCATTTGTTTAATGGAATCATACAATAGGGAGCTTTTGGGAATTGACTTTTCTTTCACTCAGCACAATTCCCTTGAAATTTATCCAACTTGACCCCCATCTCAATGATTTGTTCCTTTTTTACTGCTGAATAGTAGTCCAAGTGTGGGTATACTACAGTTTATTTAACTATTCATCCATTGAAAAACATCTGGTTTGTTTCTAGGTTTTTACTATTATGAATAAAGATGCTCTGAATATTTCTGTATGGGTTTTTTGTAGTCTTTCTTTTTCTTTTTTTTTTTTTAGAAATGCAAAGTTAAATTTCTATGGACTTTTGCTATGTAGACTTCAAAGACTTTATTTCTTTAAAATTATAAATCACATGTGAAAGAAACATACCAGTAATTTCACTGAAAATGTATTTTAGAGTCACTATCTAAAATTAATTTTTAGATTTGTCCCTAAAATAAAATGGAGCATATCTGAGATCAGAATGTCCTTGAAGGAGGAGAGAGGTGATTCTAGGGAGATGCTGCAAATGGAGAAAGAAAAATGTCAGCAGTATAATATTATCCTTGAATCAATTTAAAATGGAATTTCAGGAGCACTCTTATGGAGCAGGGTGGATGTTCTCCTTGCCTGGCCTGTAACCAGGGGGAAGAGGGGAAAAGGGACTGGCGCCTGCAAGACCCATTTCTTCCTGCATTTGCAACAATCATTATAATCACTCCCTTTATTCTGGAGAGAAAGTGAATGAGGAGTTGACCTAGGCTGAGTGTTAAACTAATTGATGTCATCCACTCTCCATGTGGAGAGAAACATCAAGTTAGAAATTACTGTTCTATCTCTTAGTGATGTCATAAAGTCAAATATTCTAATGCAAAAAACAATCTCATTTTGGACTCCTTTAGAATTACATAATGATATTTTTAAAAATTATATTTAAAAATAATAAAAATATTATTTAAAAAAATAATATTTTATTGTGATTTTGGTGAAGGTTTACACAACAGTTTAGGTTCCCATTCAGTAATTTTTACAGAAGTTTCAGTAACATTAGTTACATTCTTCACAATGGGTGAACATTCTCTTATTTCCATTCTGGTTGTTCTGTTTTACATAATGGTGTTTTAAAATACTTGGGAGTTCATAAAGAGCAGTTTCTGTGTGTTCAACTAAGGAGCAAGGCCGTGCTGAGGCAAAAGCTCTAATACTATTTACCTAAACCCACAGTAAAAACGATGCCTTCAGAACGTGGAGCAAAGAAAGTTAGATGCATTCAGAACATTTTTTGTGCTGTCAATAGGGTAAGAGACTTTATAAACCACTTGAGTAAGATAAAAGCATATTGTTTACCTTGAAAAAGTCTAGAATTTTTTTTTTTCTTAAGTAAAGTTAAAAACCACAAATTCCACACAATACCCACTTGTTTTCTAATACATCTCTATTTTGGCAAACAAGTCAAAGATCAGAACTATGAAGTTAAACTCATGATAGGAAATCAGAGAGACAACAGCAAGATCATCTATGTGTTATTCGTTCTGGCTCTTTTTCTTCAATTTTGAAGAGGAAGCAATTCCTAGTCTCCAGTTTCATCTAAGTGTCCGGGGTAGAGGCCTTATGTTTGTTGCCCTTCAGAATGTGGGGGCTGTTGGTTTTTGTGTTAAGGTCACTTAAGTCACCAGAAAAAAAAAAGCTATTTCTCTCTTTCTGCAAATTAAGCACACCCCCTGTTGTGTTGTAATGGATTTCAGTCCTTTGTAATTAAAGATCCAACTGTTCACCTCCTGAAACCAAGAGCTTTTTACCACATTGTTGCTTCATTTATCTCTGGGGAAAGACACTGATCCACCCATTTGCTATGGGAGTGACACGTAGCTCTCAGTTTTGCTGGCAGTAACACAGTAATAAAAACGAACAGCAGACATCTTGGAGGAAAACCATTGCCTTAACTCACTAATGAGTTTTGTTTTTCAAGAGCTTTTCAGTAAAGAAGATTTACAACAGAGGAAACTTCAAAGTAAGATGACTGGCTCTTCAGAGTATTATCACTACTCAGAGTGACTCAAATATTTCCTCTCAAGTTCCTTAGCTGAACTTTAAGTTTCCTTTTTCTACTATTTACCTCTGTTTTCTACTACAAATTTCATTTCTTGCTCATTTTCTTCTCTTTCACTTCTGACTCATTCCACATTCCCACAGACCCCATGGCAAATTCTTTACCGTGTTCCAGTGGGTTCCCCCGGAAAGCAGAGCCTGAGGCAGAGGGAATATGTGTTATTGCCAAAGGCACCCTGCATGAGAAAGAAGGGAAGGAAGTAGAGGAGGAGGAAGACACAAGGTGAGGAAGTGTTTTCATGCTGGACGCTGCTAAGGTGTGGAGTGTGACTGGTTGCCAGAGCCATCGTGACAAGCCCCTGAGAAGCTGAATAAACTGCCTTGGAATCAGCTTCAGGGTTGAAGGGGAGAAAATGCCCCCACTTCCTGCTTCCCACCTCTGACTGTCCGATGGGGCCTTGAGCTTCTGGTTGTGTATGCACGGACACGTGCATCATGTTTGGTTTCCTGGTGAAGCCAACAAGGAAAGTCCACACAGAAGACACAGTGCTGTCGGGAGGTGCCCCTGGGAAGCCAATCAAAGCTCATGCAGAGCTGGTTGCTACAGCAGCAGATGGAAGAGGAGACAGTTGGGGCCCAGAAAATCTGGAGTGCTGCCTAAGATATATCTGAATCACAGTTCCATTACTTCCTATAACTTGTTGGTCCATCTAGAAGCACAGGTGATACCAGTCCCTGCAGTTGAGAAGAGTTTAAAATAGTCTTGGAAAAATAGTTTTGGAATTATGCTCTCATGCTTTAGGAAACCACTAATTCAATCCTAATACCCTTAAATGTAAAAGGCCCCAATACTCTGAGCAACTACAAAACAAGGATCCTACATGGCTCATTCTGCATTTCCAACATGAAACATAAAGTTTGCTACAAAAGTAGATACTCAATACAAATTTTTAAAAATAATGAATATTTGTCCATAATTTATACTTGAGTAATGCTATGAATTACAAATTTCGTTATAAAAGAATAACTTTGATGTACATTTATGACACAAATTGATATGACATGACCAGTCCAATTTGGAAGTTCAGGCTCTGACTTACTGGATCCATTCATTTAACTCAGGAATCTCTGGAGACCATAAAAATGTGACACATAGTCTGGTTCTGGAAACCCTGGTGGGGTGGTGGTTAAGAGCTATGGCGGCTAACCAAAAGGTCGGTGGTTCGAATCCACCAGATGCTCCTTGGAAACTCTATGGGGCAGTTCTACGCTGTCCTACCCTGTTCTATAGGGTCGCTATGAGTCGGAATCGACTCAACGGCAACAGGTTTGGTTTTTTTTGGGGGGGGCAGTGGTGTAGTCTGGTTCTGGACAAGCACAGGGGTTCTAGACGTGGAGAGATGTTATCCAATGTATGATTTTGAAGGCATTTATTTCCCTGAGGCCAGACTATAGCTACTCATGCTTTTTCCCACTGAATTTTCCTTAGGAAACATTAGCTAAATGGTTCACTAAGAACATTAAGTTACTATAGGCAAAGAGAAAGTTAAAAAGAATAATCAAGTAAATAAGTAAGTGAGAGCAATATTACATTATGCTGTGTTTATTTGGCTCTCTTTTATTTTGGCTTTTGCTGCTGAGTTTTTTTTTGTTTGTTTGTTTTTGGTTGGGTAGGTGAGTAATGTGTAGGATGAATCTTAGTAAATATTTAACTTAACATTTTAAAATATAATAAAGTATTTATTATTGTAGAAATATTAATTTGTATTCCAGATTAAGGAACAACCAAAAGATTTGCATCTTCTTCCAGTGAAATTAAAGCAACCGATTTTTTAAAAATATGATTAACAATAGACTTTTTAGTAAAGTCTTTTGTGTTCTTTTCAAATTTTCACTTAGAAAATATATCTCACATTAGTTTAAAGAGATATATGAATTTTGAAATCATCTTCTTTGAATAACTTCTAAGATGGATGGCTTTTTGATTTGTCCAATAGCATAAATGAAAAACCAGAAATCAAAAGGAAAAAAAAACAAAGTTTTGTGTTCCTAAATCTTGATTTAAGGACTTAAATGTCCACAAAAACTACTGAATCCACCCATTCAGGAGGATTACTTTCTGCTTAATTTGCTGTTTTAGAATAAGGTGTGGGAATGAACGTATATTTAGATGAAGAGGAGCTCCTGGCATGAGAAATGCATTGATGGCCCCAGTTCTTCCCTCCTCCAGTCCTTAGTCAAAAGACTTTGCAGTTTCTCCCATAAAAGGGGTGGAATGTATTTCCTCATCCTTTGGCACTGGATTCGGCCATGTGACCAAAAGAATGAACTGGAAGTGATTGTGCCCATCCAAACCTGGGAAGGCACGTACACGGGGCAAGATATGTTTCTGCCTACCCTCTTGTTCTGCTGACACTGCCATGAGAAGAATGTGCCCAGGCTAGCCCACTGGTCCCAGGAAGATGAGAGACACAAGGAGCAAAACTGCCCAGCCAGATTCCTCCAGCTGAGCCCCACACACGTAAGCAAGCCAGCCACATTCTACAGAGCCTCCCAGCCAAGCTTAGTTTAAATTAGATGACACCCAGTCAACTCACAGATGTATGAGCTGTAATAAATAATTTTTGTTTAAAACTACCATGTTTTGGAATAGAGCAACAGCAGATACATTAAGTATGTGTCTGCTACCCACAGTCATTATAAACTATCTCTAAAATATGAGAGTTAATGCCACTATGTTGAATAGCATCACTACAAAAATTACAGGTAATATTTTACCCGTGGTTATGCTATGACGAGGAATGGTGATATACTACTTTCCTTCCTTTACTGGAGGAATCTAATGGGTCTACATATAAAAGAGCATATTCAAATGGTGTCAAAATAAAAGTCAATCTCATTCCATTCCGTGGGGAATTTGGAAGTGCTGACCTTCACATAGCCTCCTTAGTGAAAAATTGTTCACGCTTATATGGAATATTTGTGGTATAACATTATTCACAGAGATGGTTTTCATTAATCAGTCTAATTTATTTATTAAACATTTATTGAAGGCCCATTATGTGCTAAGCAGTTTTCTAGATCTAGGGATAGAATTGTAAAGGGCACAGTCACTGCCTTATATTTGAATATGGTTTTATTGGAGAGATCAAATACAAGCTGACTTTCACAAGAGAATGTGAGAAATATGAGGATGCAATGTCGTTTTGGAGTTTGCTTAAATAGAAATGTTTAGATGCTGAGGAGTATGTTTCCCAGGAGATATTTAACATGGTAAAAGCAGTTTTCATGCAGATTGAAAGGATTTCCCTTTTAAAAAAATATAAAAGAAAATTTACTTCCTAGATTTCGATTTTAATGCTATTGGGGTTTTCAGCAAGAGTTTTTTTAAACCACAGTACAAAATTAGTCACAAAAGAAGAAAAATTATCAGAATTATTTTCTCTGTTTATTTCCTTTTTTGTATTTAGTTCGTAAATATGTCTTGAAGCCAGCTTATTTCCCGCCAGTTTCAAGATCTAAACTAACGTCTTGTTTGCTGTAGAGTCTCAGAAACCATTTAGCAAATAAATAAATCATTGTTCAATAGTTTATGGATTAACTAATTTTTAGTATAGTGTAATTGATGTTTTGGAAGAAATATTTCATGTCCTCAAATGTGAAAAACATATGCTATAAGAAGTAATGCCCAGAACCCTGGCAATGAAATTGATGGCCTCTATTTAATACTTGTTGCTGGGTGGTGCAAATGGGTTAACACACTCAGCTGCTAACCGAAAGGTTGGAGGTTCGACTCCACCCAGATGCACCTCAGAAGAAAGGCCTGGTGATCTACTTCTGAAAAATAAGCCACCGAAAACCCTATGAAGCACAGTTCTACTCTGACACACACGGGGTTGCCATGAGTCTGAATCATCTGGACAGCACCTGGCTTGGGCTCAGCAAGGTGCACAAGGCAGTGCAGGACACAGAGTTAACATTCCACAACGGCGGCCTGCGATTTTTCCCTTCTGGACTTCTGCTTGCATTACTGGATTTCCTCCTTTGTAACAGTGCACTGCTTGGAAAACCAGCTCTATCTCCATGGCTTCCGGAGGGCATTTTCTAATTGGCCATCTTTACTGACTCTTCCTGTGGTGCATTAACAGCACATCTTCCTTGTGTGGGCTGGCAGGGATGTAAATAGTTCAGCTTTCTGAGTAGGGAACAAGGCCACGTATGGAAGGAGGAACTAGGCTGCCTTGTGCATCTAACCTTACCATCTGTGCAGATAAACAAGCATTTTAAATCCTCTGAGAGGTAAGTGAGAGAACATACGACCTGGAGAAGTGGTCAGAGCACTCTGTACCATAATTCAGGAAAAGAGACTCAGAAATAATGCACATTTCTAGTACATCTTGCCTTCTTCATTTGCAGGGGATAGGCTCTGGAGAGTACTGTGAGTATAAGACGTAATTTTCCAGGATGCAAAATGCTTCAGATAATGGTCTGATCTTTTCTCTAAACATCTCCCATTTCCAATTTTCCTTCTATTCTATTGCGTCAGGGAAGAACACTCAACTACGTGCCGCTGTGACTCATGTGTTTATGGTCTTGCTCTTTCTCTTTGCTCCTCGGCTGCAAGAGGTTTGCGTTACACAGCAGAAGCAGTGGACACTCACTAGATAACTTCATAGTACAAATGGTAAAATCTCCGAGGTCCAATGCCTCAGTATGAAACTGTGAATGGATTTTGTGTGCTAGTTGGTATGCAAGCTATATTCACAGCTTAATGTATTTTTCTCGTATAGTGATGCGTTTAAACTGAGTAATCCACCTTTTCCTCTGAATCATACGTAAATGGCGGTAACAGAAGGATCCTGAGGATGAGGGATGTGGCCTGTGGAGCTGTTACGGGCAGTTCTCTGGACCAGAATATGTTTTCTGGGTAAGTATTGAGGCTGTGAGGGCTTCAAAAACCCGTATCCTTTGAGTCACAACTGATGGTGACCGTATGTGTTACAGAGTAGAGCTGCTTGGTAGGATTTTCTTGGCTGTAATCTTTATGGAAGCAGATAGCTAGACCTTTCTTCCACGGTGCGCCTCTTGTGGGTTCAAACTACCAACCTTTTATGTTAGTAGTCATGTGCAAACAGTTTGCGCTACCCAGGGACTTTATGAGGGCCTTAGTAGCATCAAAAACATCAACAACAAAGAAAAACAAAAGAAAAAGCACTGCTGCTTCAACACAGGGCACATGAGAATCATATTTTCATAACTTCTATGAATTAATGAAATAATTTATATTAGCCCGCCAAAGTGAAGGAACGGTTAAATATTAGTATGTTCAGTTGGGACTCAAATAACCAACAGCTTGAAATCCAGAAGTCTATCTTTGCCGAGGCTTGTCAGAGGCATTTTATCTGGTTGGTGGCCAGAACCTCCATTACATTTCATCATAGATCATAAAACAGGCCTGAGTGCCCTATACCCACATCATACGGTGGATGGAATGAATTGATAAAATAAAAATAGCATCTGACAATTCCATCCTTTGGTGATTTTCTCATTGAAATAGAGTCTCTGTTCTTAAACACTTTGGTCAAATGCGTGAACAAGTAAAGAAGATATGCACTGGCCAGCAGAACTCAAGCATGTGTTTTCTGATTGCCTAGTGTGCACACACACACACACACACACACACCACTCTCCAATTCTTTCTCTACTACTTTATTGCAATTGCTCCTTTGTTTTAATTTTATTGTCTCCCATTCAAAACCGTTGAAGACAAATGTTCAAAGATAAAAGGATTGTGATTTATAAGAAAAGTGTTGATGTCGTTAGCACAGATTCTTTTTTTCTTCTATCCGTGGCTTTTATTTTGTACTTTTTATTGTGCTTTAAGTAAAAATTTACAGTTCAAGTTAGTTTCTCTTACAAAAATTTACACACACATTGCTATGTGACCCTAGCTGCTCGCCCTATAATGTGACAGCACATTCCTCCTTTCCACCGTGGGTTTCCTGTGTCCATTCAACCAGCTCCTGTCCCTTTTTGCCTTCTCATCTCACCTCCGGGCAGGAGCTGTCCTTTTAGTCTCATGTATCTACTTGAGCTTAGAAGCACTCTCTTCGTAAGTATCATTTTATGTCCCATAGTCCAGTCTAATCTTTGTCTGAAGAGTTGGCTTCAGGGATGGTTTCAGTTCTGGGCTAACAGAGTCTGGGGGCCATGTCTTCTGGGATCCCCCCAGTCTCAGTCAGACCATTAAGTCTGATCTTTTTACTAGGATTTGAGTTCTGCACCCCACTTTTCTCCTGCTCTGTCAGGGACTCTCTGTTGTGTTCCCTGTCAGGGTGGTCATTGGTGGTAGCCGGGCACCATCTAGTTCTTCAGCACAGATTCTTAAGGACTGAAAAATAGTTTTATCTTTATTCTTCAAGGGATCTGAATAGGCACAAATGGTTTGTGCTTGAATACTAACATAAAGGTTGGTGGTTCTAACCTGCCCAGTTGTGCCATGGAAGAAGGCCTAGCCGTCTGCTTCTGTAAAGATTACAGCCAAAAAAATCCTATGGAGTCCAGTTCTACTCTGTAACATATGAGGTCGCCATGAGTCAGAATTAAGTTGATAGCAACACAAGGAGAAGAGAGATGCAGACTGAAAAAGGACAGCCAAACACCCAGTAACTATACTTTTTTAAAAACTGTTTTTAGTAGAGTTTTAAGAGTTTTCAGAAATAAGCCTAATATTTTCAATATAAATCGTGCATTTTTCTAATATTGTAATACTTTCAAATCACTTTGAAAATGAACACATACACACAAATTAAGATATTTAACTATGTATATTGATAGAGGAAAAACAGTTCCAAAATACTTTAAATATGTTACAACTTTTCTTCTTATGAAATTACTGTCATTTTTCAGAGTGTGTTTCTCATTATTTCTAAACATTTGCTAATGGCTTGGCTCCCTGGTATTACTTGAAATAAGCAGAATGAGTCCCCTTATGTGAATTCAACCTAAGATTCCTCTGAATAAGACATCTTTTGTTAACCTCCATTGTGTCATTCTTGCAGATTTTCCTAACAGACTCATCTTTGAGGTCAATTGATAAAAATAGGCACAAAGCAGGTTGCTAAGATGTTGGCTGCTAAGGAAACATAAGTGTGTGTGGTTATACCACACACCCATTTTTAATAGTGTTGTTTTATCAAGAATCCCAGAAAGGGAAAATATGTATTACAACAAAACTGTGTCATAAAATTTGACATTCTCTTGACCTGAGAATTAAATAATAAGTTAAAGATACTGTTTTAGTCATCTAGTGCTGCTATAACAGAAATACCACAAATGGATGGCTTTAACAAAGAGAAATTTATTCTCTTACAGTCTAGTAGGCTGCAAGTCCAAATTCAGGGTGTCAGCTCTGGGGGAAGGCTTTCTCTCTCTGTTGGCTCTGGAGGAAGTCCTTGTCATCAATCTTCCCCTGGTCAAGGAGCTTCTCAGTGCAGGGACCCCAGGTCCAAAAGACACGCTATTCTCCTGGCTCTTGTTTCTTGGTGGTATAAGGTCTCCTTGTCTCTCTGCTTGCTTCTCTCCTTTATAGCTCAAAAGAGACTGACTGAAGACACAGTCTAATCTTGTAGATTGAATCCTGCCTCATTAACATAACTACCACTAACCCTGCTTCATTAACATCACAGAGGCTGGATTTACAACACGTAGGAAAATCACATCACATCACAAAATGGTGGACAATCACACAATACTGAGAATCACGGCCTAGCCAAATTGACAGGTATTTTGGGGGGACACAATTCAATCCATAACAGATACTATGATAAAATGATATAGCTTTGGAAATGGTTCAATCTTCAGTTGAAACAGCACAAGTAGAATTTGGTAATTTTACTTTCCTTCAAGTCAAATGCTCACTAATGAGAACAAAGCAAGGGGAGAGAAATTGAACTGAACAAAACAAATAGGATTCTACAGAAGCTCTTAAGAGAAGTTCACCTTTTTTACCAAAACCTGATTCCATGAGATTTTCTGATATGCTTCCTGATGTAGACTTACTAACTAACTACAAAAGTAACAGTTAGCCTTTTTTGCAAAGAGCCAACAGTATGTGCAGGCTGGAAACAAGAGAAGAACACCTCTCAGTAAAGCAGGCCATTGTTCTCAGTTACTAGAGGACAGGCAGAGCACCAAAGACAGTTGCTGAGAGGCAGAAAAATCTGGGTCCAGATTCTAGGTTTTGGCTTATGAAACACCGTGAAGCAACCAAAGGAAGTTTTATTACTGAAATGAACCTATTTTACAAAAATCTATTTTGGGGGGAAAAAAGAATCAGTTGTCCCTTTGTCACTATATATTAGATATGTTGGGATCAATAAGATAATTATTTGGTTATAAGCATGCTGGGATCAGTAAGAATCATTTGGTTATAGGCATGCTGGGATCAATAAGACAATCATTTGGTTATAGGCATGCTGGGATCAATAAGACAATCATTTGGTTATAGGCATGCTGTGATCAATAAGATAATCATTTGGTTATAGGCATGCTGGGATCAGTAAGAATCATTTGGTTATAGGCATGCTGGGATCAATAAGAATCATTTGGTTATAGGCATGCTGGGATCAATAAGACAATCATTTGGTTATAGGCAACTAAACAATGAGGAACCACTTCTGAACCTGACTGAGAGGAATTCACATCACCCAAAGGTCCTGGACTGAGGGCTGGAGCAGTCAATGGAACAACTGTGGCAAGGTTAGTGTGTTTTCAGTGCCATGTGGGATACTTGCATTATTTTCATCAGGATTGTTTTTGTGTATTTGTGGATGCTATAAAGGCAAGGATGAAGTGTGTTTTTTTTGTCTACTGAAATTTTTTTCCCTTTTATCACTTTGCTTCCCATGTATGATTCTTGTGGGGCTGCCCATCAGGTGGCCTGGCTGTGGGCACCTGATCCAGACTTGCATGGCAGCCCTGGACACACTGATGGATATGTGGGTGGCCATGTGATGCAGGAAGGGGCAGCCATAGGCTTTCAAGAGACTGATGTGGGTGCCATACCACAGAGGATCACAGTCCCTCACAAGCCCCAGAAAATATGGGGGCCTGCAGGTACCAGGAGCATCTTCCAGTCACATGGAGAGGGCAGACCTTAGAGTGAAGTGAAACAGAGGCTTGGAGATCCAAAAGATCCAGCTGTGCCTGATGCCTTTTCCAGGCCTTGAGCTGTTCAGGGGTGTGCACCACTAAATTACCTAACCCACTGCTGCTGTAATAAATTAGGACAAACTCAAAACAACACAGATTTACTATCTCACAGTTCTCGAGGCCAGAAGTTAAGAATGTGTCTTGTGGGCTAATGTCAAGGCGTCAGCAGAGCTGTATTTCTCCTGTCTTAGTCAAGGCTCTCTAGAGCAACAGAATCAGTAGGATATAGACTTTATATATATATATATATATATATATATTTATTGTTAGGTTCCATGGAGTCCATTCCAACACATAGCGATCCTATGTACGACAGAACGAAACACCGCCCGGTCCTGCACCATTGTCACAATCGTTATGCTTGAGCCCATTGTTACCGCCACTTCAATCCATCTCATCGAGGGCCTTCCCCTTTTTTGCTGACCCTCTATCAAGCATGATGTCCTTCTCCAGGAATTGATTCCTCCTGATAACATGTCCAAAGTCTGTGAGACATAGTCTCGCCATCCTTACTTCTAAGGAACATTCTGGTTGTACTTCTTCCAAGACAGATTTGTTCATTCTTTTGGAAGTTCACGGTATAGTCAATATTCCTCACCAACACCATAATTTAAAGGTGTCAATTCTTCTTCTGTCTTCCTTATTCATCATCCAGGTTTCGCATGCATATGAAGCAATTGAAAACACCATGGCTTGGGTCAGGCACACCGTAGTCTTCAAGGCGACATCTTTGCTTTTCAACACTTTAAGAGGTCTTTTGCAGTAGATTTGCCCAGTGCAATGTGTCTTTTGATTTCTTGACTGCTACTTCCATAGACGTTGATTGTGGATCCAAGTAAAATGAAATCCTTGACAACTTCAGCCTTTTCTCCATTTATCAAGATGTTGCTTATTGGTCCAGTTGTGAGGATTTTGGTTTTCTTTATGTTAAGGTGTAATCCATACTGAAGGCTGTGGTCTTTGATCTCCATCAGTAAGTGTTTCAAGTCCTCTTCACTTTCAGCAAGCAAGGTTGTGTCGTCTGCATAACACAGGTTGTTAATGAGTCTTCCTCCGATGCTGATGCCCCATTCTTTTTCATATAGTCCAACTTCTTGGATTATTTGCTCAGCATACAGATTGAATAGGTATGGTGAAAGTATGCAACCCTGACTCACACCTTTCCTGACCTTCAACCACACTGTATCCCCTTGTTCTGTTGGAACAACTGCCTCTTGATCTACGTACAGGTTCCTCATGAGCACAATTAAGTGTTCTGGAACTCCCATTCTTCAAAATGTTATCCGTAATTTGTTATGATCTACACAGTGGAATGCCTTTGTATAGTCAGTAAAACACAGGTAAACATCTTTCTGGTATTCTCTGCTTTCAGCCAGAATCCATCAGCAATGATATCCCTGGTTCAACATCCTCTTCTGAATCCATCTTGAATTTCTGGCAGTTCCCTGTTAATGTACTGCTGCAGCCACTTTTGAATGATCTTCAGCAAAATTTTACTTGTGTATGATATTAATGACATTGTTTAATAATTTCTGCATTCGGTTGGATCACCTTTCTTTGGAATGGGCATAAATATGGATCTCTACCAGTCACTTGGCCAGATAGCTGTCTTCCAAATTTCTTGGCAAAGACGAGCGAGCAGTTCCAGCGCTGCAACCGTTTGTTGAAACATCTCAGTTGGTATTTTCTCAATTCCTGGAGGCTTGTTTTTCGCAAATGCCTTCAGTGCAGCTTGGACTTCTTCCTTCAGTACCATTGGTTCCTGATCATATGCTACCTACTGAAATGGTTGAATGCCAACCAATTCTTTTTGGTATAGTGATTCTGTGTATTCATTTCATCTTCTTTTGATGCTTCCTACATCATTTAATATTTTCCCCATAGAATCTTTCAATATTGCAACTCAGGGTTTGAATTTTTACTTCAGTTCTTTCAGCTTGAGAAATGCTGAATGTGTTCTTCCCTTTTGGTTTTCTATTACCAGTTCTTTGCACATGTCATTATAATACTTTACTTTCTCTTCTTGAGCAGCCTTTGAAATCTTCTGTAAAGCTCTTTTACTTCATCATCTCTACCTTTTGCTTTAGCTACTCGATCTTCAAGAGCAAGTTTCAGATCTCTTCTGACATCCATTTTGATCTTTTCTTTCTTTCTTGTCTTTTTAATGACCTCTTGCTTTCTTCATGTATGATGCCCTTGATGTCATTCCACAACTCGTCTGGTCTTCAGTCATTAGTGTTCAATGTGTCAAATCTATTCTTGAGATGTTCTCTAAATTCAAGTGGGATATAAGCAAGGTTATACTTTGGCTCTCATGGACTTGTTCTAATTTTCTTCAGTTTCAACTTGAACTTGCATGTGAGCAGTTGATGGCTTTCTCTGCAGTTGGCCTCTGGCCTTATTCTGACTGATAATTTTGAGCTCTTCCATTGTCTCTTTCCATAGATGTGGTCGATCTGACTCATGTGTATTCCACCTGGCTAGGTCCACATGTATAGTTGGTTTGTGTTGTTGAAAAAAGGTATTTGCAGTGAAGAAGTTGTTGGTCTTGCAAACTCCTATCATGTGATCTTTGGCATTGTTTCTGTCACCAAGGCCATATTTTCCAACTACGGATCCTTCCTCTTTGTTTCCAACTTTCACATTCCGATCACCAGTAATTATCGATGCATCCTGATTGCATGTTCAATCAATTTCAAACTGCAGAAGTCAGTAAAAATCTTTAATGTCTTCATCTTTGGCCTTAGTGGTTGGTGCGTAAATTTGAATAATAGTTACATTAACTGGTCTTTTTGTGGGTGTATGGATATTATCCTGTCACTGACAGCGTTGTACTTCAGGATGGATCTCAAAATGTTCTTTTTGACCATGAATGCAACACCATTCCTTTTTAAGTTGTCATTCCCAGCATAGTAGACCATATGATTGTCCGATTCAAAATTGCCAGTCCAGTCCATTTTGGCTCACTCATGCCTAGGATATCGATGTTTATGCGTTCCATTTCAGTTTTGATGATTTCTAATTTTCCTAGATTCATACTTTGTACATTCCACATTCCAATTATTAATGGGTGCTTGCAGCTGTTTCTTCTCATTTTGAGTCATGCCAGATCAGCAAATGAAGGTCCTATAAGCTTGACTCCATCCACGGCATTAAGATTGACTTTACTTTGAGGATGCAGCTCTTCCTCAGTAATATTTTGAGTGCCTTCCAACCTGATGGGCTCATCTTCTGGCACTATGTCATACAATGTTCCACTGCTATTCATAACGTTTTCACTGGCTAATTCTTTTCCAAAGTAGACCACTATGTCCTTCCTAGACTGCCTTAGTCTGGAAGCTCAGCTGAAACCTGTCTGCCATGGCTGACCCTGCTGGTATTTGAATACCGGTGGCATAGCTTCCACCATCACAGCAACATGCAAGCCCCCACAGTAGGACAAACTGACAGATGCATGGAGGTTATATATATATATATACACACACATATATATATTTGTTTATTTATTTATTTAGATATATGAACAACAACAACAACAAAAAACCCAAACCCCTTGCCATCCAGTCAATTCTGACTCATAGCCAATCTATCGGACAGAGTAGAACCGCCCTATAGGATTTCCAAGGAGCGAGTGGTAAATTCGAACTGGCAAGCAGCAGAGCTCTTTAACTACTGTGCCACCAGGGCCCATATAACTATCTATCTATCTATCTATATATATATCTATGTATGTATGTATATACATATGGGAGAATTATTTTGAGAAATTGGCTCCTGTGATGGTAGGAGCTGGCAAGTCCAAAATGTATATATATTTCAGGTGACAGGCTGGAAGTTACCAACTGTGTCCCAAATCTGTAGGTCAGGTGGTAGAGGAGAGAGAGGAATTCTGTCAGAATGTCTATTTATAGTCTGGAGGGAGAATCTTCTTTCAGGAAATCTCAGGTTTTGATCATAAAGCCTTCATCCTGATTGGATGAGGCCCACCCACATTATGGAGGGTAATCTGCCTTTCTTAAGGCCAATAGATTTAAATGCTAATCACATGTAAACACTTCATAGCTACATCTAGACTAGTGTTTGACCAAACAATTGTGCACCATAGCCTAGCCAAGTTAACACATACTTATCACCGTCCACCACTTGTCAGCTTGGCACCCATACACATCTTGTTATTGTTGTTAGTTGAAGTTGAGTTGATTCTGACTCATGGCCACCCCCGTGTGCAGAGTAGAACTGCTCCATAGGGTTTCCAAGGCTGTGACCTTTCAGAAGTAGATTGTCTAGCCTGTCTCCCAAGGCACCTCTGGGTGGGTTTAAACCGCCAGCCTTTTCGCTAGTAGTCAAGTGCTTAACTGTTTGCACCACCCAGGGACTCTACACATAACCTTAAGCTATACTTAATCTTCAAGTGAAGACAATAGCAAAGTCATACTTCCACCTAACATAAACACCTACCCTGCAGGCAACTGAAAACGCTCTAATCCCTTCCCAAGAAGGGAACATATTTTCATGTCTTTTCCAGTTTCTAGAAGTTGCCTGTATTCCTTGGGTTGTGGCCCATTCCTCCATCTTCAAAAACCAGCAACAATACATTAGCATCTTTAAATCTCTCTTTGCTTCTATCCTCACATCACCTTCTCTGACTCTGACCTATGTTTTTCTTATAAGGTCCATTATGATTACACTGGGCCTACCTCTGTAATCCAGGATAAATTCCCCATCTCAAGATCCTCAGCTTAAGCACATGCTCAGTCCCTTTTGCCATGTGGTATAAACATATTGACAGGTTCCGGGGCTTTTTCATCTTTAGGGGGACATTCTTCAACCTATCACGCTTATCGTCAGCTGGTTTGAGTTGATATTATGTCACTTTTGTTCAGAAGAATCCTGATTAAGATACAATGATTCTGCCTTGAAGTTCCCTTAGAGGTCAAATGCTCTGTTATAACATACCCCCTCATGTATTTAGTGTGTGTTGTAAATTCTAAGAAGCAGAGATATTTAGAAGACAAGACATTAGAATGTGAGTTATCTGTATTTTAATCCTCACTAGACGAAGTTATATATTTTGTTCCAGGCTTAGTTTATCCGTTCATAATGTGCAGATAATAACTCCTGATTTGCCTCCTTCACCAGGTTATTGAGAAAATCAAAAAAGTTAAAAGCACTAAATTCATGCCCCAGGCCTATAGATGGTACTTCTATTATTTTATCTCACATAGGTGTTATCTTTCAGGACAATGATCCATTCACTCACTAGTATTAACTATAGATTTTGAACATGGATTTTGCTAGAATTGTTTTCCCATATTTCTCCTGCCTAATTTAAAAAAGATATGCAGGTGTTTTCAGGTTAAGGAGGGTAGAGAATAGGATATTTCCTCCTTTCCTCTGCCTCAAAGTCCATTGGGGAAAAAAAAGGAAAACAAGATGACATAGAAGAAAAGGCCACTTTTATGGAAACAAGAAAAGGGCCCATATCCCAACATTAGAAACCAAGAGGAAGATACGTTGAGGGTGGTGAAATCTGTTTAAGACAAGCGAGGATATGAAGAGCTAATACATTTCTCTTCAGAGCTCACGCAGGTTAAAGAACCTCCTGAAATCCTGCGACACAGTCCAGGACAACCCACTTTGTTAAAGGTGGAGAGACAGGATACAGCAATGTTAGCAGGCCACAGGTGAAGTGGGAAATACCTCTGTAGAGATCAGCACCTCAGAATGGCAGAGGAGATGCTGCTGAAGAAAGAACAATGCTGCAGAACATTTTTATAATCTACAACTTAGCCTCCAGTCAGAGGGGGGCTGCTTGATCTAACGAATGTGGGAAGGGAAATAACAATTGCCAGGTCAAAAATTAGTATGCAGAAATTTGCTCTGAGCCCACTGGCTTCATGGATACTGCAACTCAAGGGAAATATACCCTAAAGACAGAAGAGACAACAATTTTGATGAGCGTGTACTTGAGATAGGATGCTCACATTTAAGCTATGGACACCTCCACAAGATATTTAAACAAGAAATGGTCTGGTGAGAATGAATCAGAAAAGAACCAGCAAGAGATCTGAGTATAATTACCACCCCAACCACAAATCAAAGGAGGAAAGGGATTAAACATAGAGAAAAACCATATACCTCATAAGGAGACTTGCCCAGGGAAAGAAAGGGAAAAGTCAATAAAGTAATTAACATAAACAAAATCTCTCCACACAAATTCCTCAGAGAAGAGATACAAGTATTTAGAGAAAAGATTATATGACAAAGGAAGAAAGTAGAGTGAGGAGAATCAAGAAACTGCAGAGATTAAATTACACATAAAAACCCATTGCCGTATTCTGACTCATAGGGACCCTATAGGACACAGTAGAACTGCCTCATAGAGTTTTTGAGGAGTGGCTGGTGGATTCGAACTGCTGACCTTTCGGTTAGCAGCCGAGCTCTTAACCACTGTGCCACCAGGACTCCAAATTATATATGCAATAATATATACATATCTAAGTAATTCTCAAATATAAAATTGAGCAATTCCCCCACCCCACCCCCAAATCTGTATCGTGAAAAGGCACATTATGCCCCAGGAAAAAATGAAAACATTCAGCATGAGGACATAGCATAATGAAATTACTGTAATTACATATACAGAAATAATCATGAAGCATCCATTCACATTTATCCATTTATCAAGGGGACAGATTCAGATTGGCCTGGAAATATTTTTTAAACTAACAACAATAAATTATGCTAGAAAACTTAACTGTGTAGAAGATATAGAGGGCTGTGCTTGTTCAATAACAGCAGTTGACTTATCAAGTGGTTCCTTTGGTCAATGATCCAAATATATATTTGACCCCTGATCATTACTATAATATGGCAACTTTTTAGTTAAAAACAAAAATTAGAAACTGGATGTACCATTAGACAAAATAGACTACTAAAGAGGAGGTAATGTGCTTTCTGGTAAAACCCAGGAAAAAAAATTATGTCTTAAAAGATAACCACTATTTATGTTTAATTCAGCTTCATAAATATTTACCAAAAGACTTGATTATGTGCAGGGTTCTGGCACCTGAGGAATATTTAAATGCACCAGTAAAGTGGGTTTCGGTATTGCCCGTCAGTTTACCTTTATTAAGTCTACAGGAGTCTTTTTTTCTAGTTGATCAGAATATAGAGAATCTAATTTATAAACCTTAACTTTCTAGACTTTTCACAGAAGATTTCTGACATTTTGCACAATTACAAGTCTAAGCTGCTTAATCCATTAATCTGCATGCAAAATAGCTGGTTAATTGTTATACTTGTTATCATCTTAAAATAAATCTGTCAAGAAAAGAAAAAGATTTCTCTTTTTTTTAATCTTCCTTTGGCCTTTGATTTTGTGGACAAGAATGAGTTAAGGGCTAAGCAGTAAAAGTGCATTATAGAACTTGATCCTTATATGGAATATAGAATAAGAAGTGATAAGAGTGGTCTTTTAATTGTCAAGATATTTAATTCTAAGTGGATGAAAATAAATATATTTCAAACTAGTATATTAATAATTTTTCCCACTTCTGGATGCATTCCCATATTACATATTCAATTTCTTCCTCTTGAAGTAGAAAGTACAGAAAGAGAGGGACTTCTCTTCCAGTCAATGCCAAGTTTTATTGGTATGTACTGAGAGCTCGTAATAGATGAATAATTGCCATAATAGACTAAAAAATGCCAAAATTGTACACATAATGTAATATTCATTTAACTAAAGCCTAATATAATGTACAATATTATATATCAGATTATTGAGTTACAGGGGAATATGCTTTTGACAGTTTCACATTGTAGTGTTCATAAGGAAGTTGTTTTTCCTTAAAATTAGATAGTCTATCAATGCTCTATGAGAATTTTTACATTTTGAAGGAGAACATTGGCAATGCCAGCTTTGAAAATCTGTATTTCACTCTATGTAAATTAATACATAGATGGATGTCAGAAGAGACTCTGAAACTTGCTTTTGAACATAGAGTAGCTAAAGCGAATGGAAGATATGATGAAGTAAAGGAGCTGAACAGATTTTAAAGGGCACCTGAATAAGACAAAGTATTATAATGAAATGTGCAAAGACCTGGAGTTAGAAAACCAAAAAGGAAGAACACGCTCGGCATTTCTAAAGCTGAAAGAACTGAAGAAAAAAATTCAAGCCTCCAGTTGCAATTTTGAAGGATTCTATGGGAAAAATTTTGAACGATGCAGGAAGTATCAAAAGAAGATGGAAGGAATACACAGAGTCACTGTACCAAAAATAATTGGTTGACATTCAGCCATCTCAGGAGGTAGCATATGATCAAGAACCAATGATATTGAAGGAAGAAGTCCAAGCTGCACTGAAGGCATTGGTGAAAAACAAGGCTCCAGGAATTGGCGGAAAACCGAATGAGATGTTTCAACAAATAGATGAGGCACTGGAGGTACTCCTTCGTCTATGCCAAGAAATTTGGAAGGAAACTACCTGGCCGACTGACTGAGAGAGATACATATTTGTGCCCATTCCAAAGAAAGACGATCCAACAAAATGTGGAAATTATTGAATAATATCATTAGTATCATACGCAGGTAAAATTTTGCTGAAGATAATTCAGCCGGATTCAGAAGAGGACATGGAACAAGGGATATCGCTGATGTCGGATAGATCTTGGCTGAAAGCAGAGAATACTAGAAGGGTGTTTATCTGTGTTTTATTGCCTATGCAAAGGCATTCGATTGTGTGGATGATAACAAATTATGGATAACATTGTGAAGAATAGGAATTCCAGAACACTTAATTATGCTCATGCACTGCCTTGTACATAAACCAAGAGAAAGTTGTTTGAACAGAACAAGGGGTGCTGCATAGTTTAAAATCAGGAAAGGTGTGTGTTAGTGTTATATTCTTTCACCATACTTATTCAATCTGTATGCTGATAAAATAATCTTAGAAGCTGGACTATATCAAGAAGAATGCGGCATCAGGATTGGAGAAAGACTTGTTAATAACCGGCAATATGCAGGTGATACAACCTTGCTTGCTGAAAGCTAAGAGGACTTGAAGCACTTACTGATGAAGATCAAACACCACAGCCTTCAGTATGGATTACACCTCAACATAAAGAAAACAAAATCTTCACAACTGGACCAAAAAGCAGGATCGTGATGAACAGAGAAAAGATTGAAGTTGTCAAGGATTTCATTTTACTTGGATCCACAATAACACCCATGGAAGCAGCAGTTAAGATATCAAATGACTATTGCTCTGGGCAAATCTACTGCAAAAGACCTCTTTAAAGTGTTGAAAAGCAAAGCTTGTCACTTTGAGGACTAAGGTGCGCTTGACCCAAGCTATGATATTTTCAATCGCCTCACATACATGAGAGCTGGATGATGAATAAGGAAGACCAAAGAAGAATTGACGCATTTGAATTATGGTGTTGGCAAAGAATATGGAATATACCAAAAGAATGAACAAGTCTGTCTTGGAAGAAGTAAAGCCAGAGTGCTCCTTGAAAGTGAGGATGGTGAGACTTCGTCTCACATACTTGGGATATTTTATCAGGAGAGACTAGTCCCTGGAGAAGGACATCATGCTTGTAAGGCAGAGAGTCGTAGATAAAAAGGAAGACCCTCAGTGAGATGGATTGACCCAGTGGCAGCAACAATGGGCTCAAACATAGCAATGATTGTGAGGATGGCGCAGCATCATGCAGTGTTTAGTTCCATTGTATGTAGGGTCACTATGAGTTGGAACTGACTCGACAGCACCTAAGACAACAACAACAAATTAATACTTCAACAAAAAAGTAAACCTAATAAATTTTAATAGCAAAATGTACTAATAGAAATACACAGATGGATATATTTTTCTATATATGCCCACAGAGACTCCAGAATCATAAAAGTTTGCATGTAATTGGAACCTGGGATATGGTGAAAATCTACCTCCAAGCTTGAGGAAAAAAAAGGAGTTAATAATTCCAGGCAAAAAGGTGTAAGAGAAAGAGAAAAAATATTAGCTAAATCAGAGGGAGAACTTTTCATCTAGGCTCAGTAATGTAAACAATTGCACTTAATTCTGAAAAATGAATTTTTTTCTTTTAAGATAAATATCTTGGAACAGATCATATACAGTTAGAGAAGGGATAATGAGAATCAAAATTAATCTATTCTGCAGAAATGATTGGTCACTTCATAGCCCCATATAGACCGTATAACTATGAGGTAACTCTTCAACAGGCTAATGAGCTCATTCAGGTAATTGTCAGTGGGCGGTGGGTGGAGTGGGGTAGAATCTCTGGTGCTGTTCTACAGAGGCAAGTATTATTTTAAAATATGCTTCAGTGACTTGAAGGAAATCACTGGGAATATTTCACATTAAAATAACAAATGGTACCACATCAGGTATGAGGACATACACTCTGGAATATGCAAATCCTTTATAAACTGGAGAAATGAAATGAAATGACCTGTCAAGATACAATGAAATTGGAGAAGGAGACCATCGGCTCATTGACTGAGCACTTCCGTCATTACAGTTTGCCATCTAAAATATCTGCATATAATCCCTGTAAACAGACAAAGGACAAAATGCCTGGTCATGACATGGTTACTAGTTACATGAAAAATTTTGATATAAAATCAATACACCCTTGACTGACTTCTGAATGCCATGTACACTAAATTCTCTAAAAACTCCATAAAGTAAGTTTCAACTATTAATTAAGATCTCTGTATTTTTAACAACTCACAACAACTTTAAGGCAATTCATATTTCTTACTTTTAGATCTGTGCATTTGTTTTTGGAGACGGAAAGAAAAAGGGAATTCAAATGTTTAAAGTATTTCATTGCAAGCACTTGGTTTTTCATGTATTCCAGTGTACTCTCTGTGTTTATTTTGGTGAGCTCTCAATTCCATCTATTTACACTGAAATCCAGTTAATAAATTAGTTTACACAGGAACGTTGGGAATGGTCTTAAAAAGGAATTAATAGGTTAGAAATATATGCCACGTTGGGCAGAACATATATGTCCGTGAACATTTTGACCACAGGCCTTAATGAGCATTTATTAAGTAGCTAAATAGCTTCCAGACATTATCTCATTTGCTCATTGTAGAAATTAAGTGAGGAAGACAGGGCGGGTATTGATGTTTGTTTAAAAATGAGGAATTTGGAGCTTAGAGGGAAACTGTGGTACAAGGGAGTCAGGAGAGCATTAACAAAAGCACTAGATAATAAACTAGGATAGGCTCTCACAGAAGTTTTGACACCAACTAGATGGAGGCCTATCACTTGATATCCCTGGGCATTACCATTTGCTAATATCATTTTTAAAACCAAAATCAAACCAGTTGCCATCCCGTTGACTTTGACTCATGGCACATCCATCTGTATCAGAGTAGAACTGTGCTCCATAGGGTTTTCAATGTCCAATTTTTTGGAAGTAGAGCACAAGGCAGTTCTTATATGACTCCTCTAGGTGGACTTGAACCAGAAACTTTTCAGTTAGTAACCAAGTGCTCACCTGTTTTTGCTACCCAGGGACTCCTCCTCCAACCCTAAACTGTGTTATTACTGAATATGGCGATTTACCCCAAAGGAGACTTTTGGCAATGTCTGGAAACATTTTGGTTGGCACAACTGGAGGGAATGCTATTGGTATGTAATAGGTTGTTGTTGTTGTTGTTGGGTGCCATCAAGTGATTTTTGACTCATAGTGACCCCATATGACACAGTAGGACTGCCTGGTAGAGTTTCCTAGGCTGTCATATTTATAGGAGCAGATTGCCAGGTCTTTTTCCCTTGGAGCGGCTGGGGATTCAAACCACCAACCTTCCAGTTGGCAGCCGAGTGCTTAACTGTTGCACTGCCAGAGCTACTTACCTAGTGAGTAGAGGCCAGGAATGCCACTAAGCATCCAAAAGTGCACAAAACAGCCCTTCACAACAAAGAGGTATCTGCTCTCACATGCATGTCAGTAGTGCTGAGGTTGGGAAAGCTTATATGCATGTGTCTGCCTCAATCACTGGATTAGGAGCTTCCTGTGTCCAGGAGCTCTCTCTTATTTGTCTTTATATCTTCAGCGTCTAGTTCAAAGCCTGGGACATGCTTAACTGATGTTTTCTGAATAAATGGAAAAAGGAAGGAAGTTAATATATGCGTGACAATATGAATAATTAAGAAGTGTTTCTTCAACAATGAAGACACAAACTGAACTTAGACCAAAAGCAGTGCTTCCCAACTTGGCGATAAAAGTTTGGAGTGGAGTGGGAGACAGTGGAGGGAATGGGAATAGGGGACAGGGAAATCACAGGAGTTAGTTGAGGATTAAAGTTCTGATAATAGAAAAGAAGAATTAAGAGAAAACGTCAGAGAGCCAAGTGTACAATAACATTTTCAACACTTTAAATTATTCCTAGGTGGAATAAAGTGTTTGACTAATGTTTCTTATTGCAGTCACTCAAAGTTATTGACATCTATAGTTTCAATAAACAGGACTTTTTTTCTATTACTAAAAATTGTAATGAATGTAATTTATCTAAATTGTAATCCTAAATTGAGTATTAAGATATGCTGTCTCAGCCTCTTACCCTCTTTATTCCAAGTAAAAATTCTGTGTAAGCAAATGCTTCCTTTTTATGTTATTAGTTGATGGTAGGTAAAAGAATTCTTATAAAATAAGAGCTACTTTTAACTGTCGAACTAAAATCAAATGGAAACAGTTTCTGAAGTTAAAAATAGTTCTTTAAATTTTCATTTGTTTCTGAAGTGTATTATTTCAATCAGTATCAGCCAGGCAAGCATTGAATTACTACCCAAAAGCAGTTCTTGAAATTCTTCCAAGTTTAGTAGAGAAAAATTAAAAAATTAAAAAAAAATGGAAAGGGCTTTAAATCTCATGAGGGCCTGGTGGGAAGAGGGTGGTAAAAAGCCATTAGGAATCAGAGAATCTGGGACCCCAGCCTCTCTCGTTTAAAATCATTGACATTTAGTATTTAATAAGATCACATTTTCCCCAAAAAAGTTAACTAAAAGCACAATGAAGACTTCCTCTTCCTGCTCACAATTAGGAAGACTATTTTCCTTATATATTTCCATGACATTACATGCCAGAAGTTCAAGGGTTTGTTTTTTCCCTTGAAGTTCCTATAGCGTACTTTTCTTCCTCCACATCTATTTTTTAACTTTTGTTTTCTAACCTCAAAAAATAAAGTGTGAAGTTTTTATATGAGTATTTTCTGCATACATCCACTTTTTATGTTCTCCTCTTTAAAACTACTCTAACTGAGACTCCCGTCAATGAAATGCTCTACATAGTGAATACCTATAATCTTTTCAACTTTTTTTAAATTATATTTTAAACCATCATTTTTATTAGCACTAAAGTTCTATAAGCAAACTATTTTCTAAAACTCTTTCTTCTTTGGTAAAAGAAAGAGTGTGAGAGACTCTTAAATACCACCTATTGGGCAACACTTAATTGCAGCTATTTAGAACTTTCTGATCCAAAATTTATACAGAGGTGGACTTTCAGAGACATAACGGCATACAATGATCTCTTATATCCCTGATATTAACTAAGCGGGTGTAAAGTAGTACATGGTGCCTGAAGTAAGAAATCAATAATGAGAAAAAGAGACTACTAAAAAGAAAAGAAAATTAAAAAAATGGGATGTTGATAATAAAATGATGAACTTTATACATATAACAAAATGTTGATGAAGGGCAGTTTTGAAAAAATGGGAAGTTAGGCATAGTATTAAAGTGAATACTTATTATTCATTAACTCATTAATGCAAATTTATTAATAGCCTCTGAGCAGTGACAAGAAACAGGTTTTCATACCAGTATAAAACGCTGTTGCCGCCGAGTCGATTCTGATTCATAGGACAGAGTAGAACTGACCCATAGGGTTTCCAAGGAGCAGCTGGTGAATTCGAACTGCCAGCCTTTTGGTTAGCAGCCGAGTTCTTAACCACTGCACCACCAGGGCTCCTCATACAAATAAGAACTTACATTGTATGATTGTTTAATTTTGGTTCTTTTAAGGGAATTTATATCCTGAACACTGTTAATAAATGTTAATATAGGTCATTCATCTGTTTAATTTTCACATTGCTATTACATTGTTTTTAGTTCAGCCTAATGCTGAAGAAAGTTGCTTAGAGTATCATGACATAGTCTGTCTTAAAATGATCCTGTAGAATTTTACAAGGGGAAGGAGTAGGCAGGATATTTGTGGAGAGAAGCATGATCAGCAGAGGTAAAAACTGGAATCCCTGTGCCTTAAAGACAGAATGAGCCAGATTATGGAGAGCTTGGATGGCTGGGATGGACTTTAATAATGGGGAAACAGACAGGAACTTACTTTAGACGCTTAAGCAAGCAGACGAAAGGTATGACAACAGGACCATTAACTGAAAAGCTTAAGGCAGAAGAGAGATAGGAGACTGGAAGATGTAAGGTTAATGAAGGAATTGGTCAGTGAGGACATGGGCTGTTTTCTATTAGTGAGAAACACAGGGAGGAGAGAGGCAGGACAATCCAGTGGAAGAATCTGCAGAACTTATTGACATTTTGGATAAAGGGGAATGAAGAAAGATAACTCAAACATTTCTCCTGGATTTTGAAAGTAGATGGTTGAGGAATAATACGAAAGAGAAAAAAAAATTATGAAGACAAAATGTGGCAAAGTAAAGAAGACGAATGTGAACTTCCAAATCGAAATATTCAGTGAGTAAACAATCAGAAAGTTCCTTAGAAGTGAGGATGTCAAGACTTTGGCTCCAGTACTTTGGACATGTCATCAGGAAAGACCAATGCCTAGAAAAGGGCATTATGCTTGGTAAAGTAGAGGGTCAGCAAAAATGAGTGAAACCCTCAATAAGATGGGTTGACACAATAGCTGCAATAATGAACTCAAACATACCAGCTGTCATAAAGATGGTGTACAAAGTTTTGTCCTGTTATACATAAGATTGCCATGAGTCGGAGTTGACTTGAGGGCAACTAACAGTAACAACAACAAGTAGTGATGCAGTCATGGAAATAAGATAAGAATCTAAACTTGGCAATCTGTTCAGGAATTTGAAAAATGAATGTGAAAATTGGAGCAATCGGATTTTTTCCATCATTGTACAAAGCACAGCTATAATTTAAGCACTAAAAAATTTCATTAATAATACTGCCTCTTTAAGTTTAGATAGTTGTGGATTTGGAAACAATCTGAAGTAAATGTGAGCTATGAGGCAAGAAACAATGTGACATATTGGTCTGACATCCAGATGTATGCAAATGTAAATATTTGAAAGCTTATTCACAAAGCTGTTAAATTTGTAGAGATCACCCAAACTAGATGTTTTACCTTCGTTTAGTGTTTTCTAACTAAGTTTGGCATTGCCATATTAATATACTGTGGACTGCCAAAAGAACAAACAAATCGATTTTAGAAGAAATACCACCAGAATGTTCCTTAGAAGGGAGGATAGCGAGACTTCAGCTTGCTTACTTTGGGCACATCATCAGGAAAGGCCAATTGCTAGAAAATGACATCATGTTTGGTGAGGTAGAAAGTCAGTGAAAATGAGGGCAACTCTCAGTGAGATGGACTGACACAGTAGCAGCAGCAATGGACTCAAACATACCAACGATCATGAAGATGGCATAGGACCGGGCAACATTTTGTTCTGCTGCACGTGGGGTTGCCATGAGTTGAAGCCAACTCAGTGGCAACTAATAACAACAGCAGATGGTAGATGGACATCATGTGTCTCCATAATGTGATACCTGGGAAGGACACAATATCACTTGTGTAGTATCCAACCTAACCTGAATCTAAGCATAAGGAAACATCAAATGACTCTACTTGAGGAATACTCAATAAAACAATTGTCTTCTGTTCTTCAATAAGTGAACACCACATTCGTCAAGTTTTCATCAGAGACTGAGGAACTGTTCCAAATTAAAGGCGACTAAAGTGACATGACAACTTAGTGCAGTCCATTATCCTGGACTAGATCTTATACTGAAGAGGAAAAAATGCTATCAAGGGTATTATTGGAACAATTGACAAAATTGAATTAAGGACGATGGGCTAGATAACAGTATTGCATCAATATTAAAATCCCTGGTTTTGATCATTGTACTGTGGTTATGTAAGAGAATGTATTTACTTTTAAGCCATACACATCAAAGTATTAAAAGTATGCAACATATATTCAAATGGTTCAGAAAAAAAAAAAAGTGCACATACATGCATACATACATACCCTACCCACCCCCAACACACACACACAAAGGGAGAGAGAGATGGATGACAGTGAGGAACCAAGCCATATTGGAGCCTAATGCAAGTGGAAAAATCAGTAATACTGATTTTGTCTTTATTTAACATTTTTACATTTTGCTCATCATTGGTTTTTGCATTAATTTTGATTTTAAATAAAAATTGCACTAAAATAGTGTTTGATTACTGAGTTGTTTGACGTTTCTTTAAATTTTGTTCCTGAGGTAATTCCCTTCACCCTAGTCAAAACCCTGCTAATAAAGCAAAGATGGCAAAATTTAAAAAATGGGTCAATCTAATTAAATGTATATGATAATTTCTTGTGCAATTTTTGCAACTCTTCAGGGAGGTTAAAATTCTTTCAAAATTATATGTATGTGTGTGTGTACATATGTGTGTGTGCATGGAGAGAGAGAGAGAATGCATGTGCACAATAAGATAGTTCCAGAAGAAGTCCTGAAAAATAAAGAAGCTAAAATTATAATACAATCATTTTTCAATGATTTTAGCCTTTGGTATGATAACCTATTATAAAAATAATCAACGAGATGTATAACATAATTTAAAATAATGTGATAACAAAAGGGTTGTTAATCAAATCCAGATTTTCCTGATAGTAACACACTGGGAGGCATCCATACTCCCAATTTAGGTGACTTTACAGTCTATGGTCTCATCTGTTTTGCTGATAGTGTTAATTCCTCTGTGGCTCACTGACTTGTAGTAGCATGGGAGATGGACAAATGAGACTCATGGCGCATGGCTTTGGCAAAGTGTTTTATTGACCCATAGATGAGAAACAATTCTGCCAAGCTGATCTGGAGACACAATAGAGATAACTGTCTACAATTGATGTGAGGGATAATGTTTTAATGGCATAATTCATTAGCAGCAGTATCTGAAAAGGAACTACAGTAAGATTATTTGATCATGGAGGTATGACTTCAATGTTAGTGGCATCCCTGGATGGTCAAAGACCATGGGATGGCACTGAAGTTGAAATCCCAGTGCTTCACTTACAAAGCAAGGCAAAACAAAACAAAACAAAAACCTGTTGCCGTCAAGTTGATTCTGACTGATAGCAACTCTATAGGACAGAATAGAACCGTCTCATAGAGTTTCCAAGGAGTGGCTGGTAGATTTGAACTGCCAACCTTTTGGTTAGCAGCTGAGCTCTTAACCACTGCGCCACCAGGACTCTGCTTTGCTTACAAGGTGAGAATATTGTGCAAGATACTTAACCCTTCTGAATCTCAGTTCCCTCATCTGTAAAAATGAATAATATTTTCTTCCTATGGATATTGTGAAGACACTGTATTCCCACAGTGAACAAACAATGTGAAAATGTCTAGCGCAGTGCCTGGCTCATTATAGGTATTCAATAGAAGTTAATTCCATTCTTTACACCCTACCCATCTCTCACATACACAGAAGGAGAAAAAATAGGTAATTTCTTTTATAAACAAAAACTTCAATCAATGTATAGGTAATAAAACTCTATCTTCAAGCTTATATTGTTGTACCTTTGAATCCTGTAGTATTATAGGAGCATTTCTCAGGATTTAGATTACATGAAGATAAAAAGATTAAGAAAAGATACACTGCAAAGCTGTGGAGCTTTATTTGGAAATGTTGTGTTTTGGCACTCAAACTGAAGATTTTGAAAATTCATTGGGCTGTAAACTGATTATACATTATACATTATACTTTTCTGTGTATAGAGTCTACTTCTGTAAAATGTTTTAAAATTTTAAACTTTCTAAATTAAAAAATTCAACAAAAATAATAATAGCTGCCATGTATTAAATATTTAACTTGTGTCAATGACTGTGAGAACAACTGAACATACATTATCACACTGAATACAGTGAAAACAAACATTTCACCTTCTAGTCAATGAAATAGTCTTGTGTTTAAGAGCACAGTGGCAACATCTATGTAACACTTTAATAAAATAGCTTCACTGAGCTGCACTTAATCAAGTCTAGGAAACACGAGCATGTTTCAAATTGTTGTATTATATATTAAACACTCAAGAGGCAGAAATATTAGCTCCATTCAGAGCCCACAGGAGAACTGGGGAATAACGGATTCTTGCAGAACGAACAGGAATTGCTGAAAATGGACTTTGAATAAATTGTTGTATTGGAATCAACCTGGGTTGTCATTCCAAAAAAAATAAACTGGTTGCCGTCGAGTCAATCTGACTAAGAGTGACCCTATAGGATAGAGTAGAACTGCCCCATAGGGTTTCCAAGGAAGCAGCTGGTGGATTTGAACTGCCAACCTTTCAGTTAGCAGCCGAGCTCTTAACCACTGTGCCACCAGGGCTCCAATCATGGGTATCATCTAGCATTTTATTCCACACAGATTTTAGGAGAAGTTTTAACTTCAAAGGCACACTGGATTATAATTGTGTAAAAATTACAAGCATGGACAAGATTGAGAAGAGTGATTCAAGCTTTTGAAAAAGAGAGCTGAATGCTGGGCCCAGTTAGAGTTAATCTTTGTGACCATCTCTGCATTTACTCTGATCATTGGGAAACTAAGGCCAAGTATGGAACACAGGCACAGCTTTAACAAATGCAACATGAGGCATATTTTTAATTTTTAGTTGGAAATGAAAAATACATGTGACATTTTTTGGAAACAAATTCTATGTTTTTTTTAACCAGAAACCAAACCAGTTGCTGTCGAGTTGATCCCGACTCATGGCGATCCCATGTGCGTGAGAGTAGAACTGTGCTCCGCAGGGTTTTCAACAGTTGATTTTTTGAAAGCAGATCACCAGGTCTTTCTTCCAAGGCCATCTGTGTGGACTCCAACTGTCAACCTTTGGGTTAGCAATCGAGCTTGTTAACTATTTGCACCACCCAGGGACTCCAACCGAAGGGAGGGTAAAGCACATCTCACCGTCAGTGGCCACTTTTGGTTTGTTATTTAAACATAATAAAATAAAAAATGTCAGACTAGCCTCCAGCGCAGTCTTGGAAGAGAGCTCTAGGAGAGCACAATCAAGAGAGATTCAAATTTCTCCATGAATTCAGCATTTGAAATGCTGAACGGAGAAAACCACCTGATATTAGGTAAACGGGCCACATTTTTAACAGAGGGTGGTAATACCACTCATTATGACAGACCATTAAGGCAGCAATGCCGTGCTCTGAGCATTTCTTTGGGCTTGTATCTTTTCATAAGCTAATCGCTGCTTTGCAGTAATTTAATTTATTTTTCTATAAACCGATACAGTAAACCAGCCTATGTACAAATAATGATGAATCAATGTGTCCTGTCATATACTCCTTCCTCACTTCAGAAAGAAACTGAGGCACTGAGAGATCAAATTTTTGAAGAAATAAAAGGCCAAATCTAAGCAAAAAACTTGCGGTCAATTTAGGAAGTGCTTCTATCTCAGAGCACCAGCAAAATATCCTCTTGTATTGAAGTGATTTCTTTATCCTTTTGATTTGTATTTCTCTTCATAATCTGTCTTTTCACATATATTCATTCTTTACATATAAAATACTGTGAATTAAAACTCAAAGAGACTTATTCTTTAAACTGTCTTCCAGTTGTAACTACTGGCTAGTACTTATCTTTTCACCTATTCTTTTTTTTTTTTTTAATTGATGTAATTAAATGAAGTTTACATTTCAAGTTAGTCTCCCATACAGGATTTTTTTTTTTTTAACATACATTGTTATGAGACCCCAACCACTCACCCCATTCTGCGACAGCACACTCCTCCCCTCCACCCCTGATTCCCCATGAACATTCAACCGGCTCCTAACTCTCTCTGCCTTCCCCCTCTCACCTCTGGACAGAAGCCGCCCCTTTGGTCTCTTGTATCTACTTGTCTAAGAGGCACATTCTTCACAAGTATCACTTTATGTCCCACAGTCCAGTCCAATCCCTGTCTGAAGAGTTGGCCTCGGAAATTGTTTTAGTTCTGGGGTGATGGAGAGACCAGGGGCCATGCTTTCTGGGGTGCCTCCAGTCTTAGTCAGACCATTAAGTCTGGTCTTCTTACTAGTATTTGAGTTCTGCATCCCATCGTTCTGCTGCTCCATCCGAGACTCTCTGTTGTGTTCCCTGTCAGGACGTTCATTGGTGGTAGCCGGGCACCATCCAGTTCTTCTGGTCTCAGGCTGATGAAGTCTCTGGTTTATGTGGCCCATTCTGTCTCTTGGGCCAATACTTGTCTTGTGTCTTTGGTGTTCTTTGTTCTCCTTTACTCCAAGTGGTTGGGACCAATTGATGCATCTTAGATGGCCACTTGCAAGCTTTTAAGACCCCAGACGCCCTCACCAAAGTAGGATGCAGAACATTTTCTTAATAAGGTTATGCCAGTTGACATAGATGTCCCCTGAAAGCATGGTCCCGAGACCCCGCATCCCTGCTACTCTGTCTCCCAAAGTATTTGATTGTATTGAGGAAACTTCTTAGCTTTGGTTTAGTCCAGTTGTGCTGGCTTCCCCTGTAGTGTGTGCTGTCCTTCCCTTCACCTAAGATCATTTTTATCTACTATCTAGTTAGTGTCCACCTATTCTTTTTGTTAGCCTGCATGATTTAATGGGGTATTCTAGAAGTAAAAATTTATTAGGAACATAATAGTTCACTTGGTAGACATTCTTAACTAGATAATACCTGTACATTTAAATTGGGTATTTTAATTGAAAGAAGATCTATCCTGAACAGGAAAGATGATCACAAAACCATGGAGAATATTTCATTGGGGGCAGTAAAATACAGACATAAAATTCATTTTATTAATATGCAGTGTTTATTTAAAATATATACTCTCAGAGTTGATGTATACTAAAGGAAGAATAATTACCATGCTCTTTTCTCATCTGTTCCTTCTTTTGTTTTCTGAACAAAAATCTAATGATGAGTTCCAGAGATGACTCATTTATTTTTCACAAAGCTAGAGAATGCATCACTCCTTTCATAAAACACCAGACTCTGTCCATTATTCTCGTGACTCACAGAATTCTAGGGTACATTTGCCAAAATTGAAAAGTTCTGAGCTCACTTGATGGAATAAGTGTGAATACTGTTAAAAAAGTTCTGCAAAATTCCATCCCATGCATAATTTCTTGAGTCCAACAACCATCAATTTGGAAATACTTGACGCTACAAACTTTAGTGGCTATTTTAACATTTGTGTATGTAAGAAAGGTAGTAAGCCAGCTTTTCAGAGATTTAAATGGATACCCAACTACGCAGCTTTCCTTATGTATGCTAGTTTTTAAAATAAATATCTTGTGATTGTTGGTTCATATAAATAATCTTACGTTCTTACTTTGGTGACTTGGAAAAGAAGATTAATTTCTAATGATGTCTGTTTATATTGTTGCTAGTTCCAATGATTTTATTGTTTGGCTAGGCTAAATATCTTAATTTACATATCTTATATTTCACCTAGCAGTGTTTTAAGATCGGTTGTTATATAAAACTCTGCTTGCTGTGGTGAATTCGTAAGTGTGAGGAGCAAGATGTTTACGATTCATGATGGAAAATATGCTTCCAATATGTTTTTATTTGCATTTACAGATATAATTTGCTAAAGGATTTATGTGAATACTACTCATAAAAGTTATGATCAGATGTCCACCTATAAAACATTTCTAAATGCCACACTCCGCAGGCTAATGATCTATCCATCTGAAATAATATCCTGATTCTCACAAATGGTATAAATTGTTAGATCTTTTGAGAGATAGTCTTTGTATCTTCTTGTTTTAGGAAACATACAGAACAAGAATAAATTCTCTGGACCGTTAAGACAAGGAAGGGGATAAAGGTGATGATGGACCCTAGCTATGAATCAGGACTTAGTAAAGGGTCCAGGATAACAGGAGGTTAACCTCCAAAGTTCGGGTCAGAAGATTCATACGTAACCGGGAAGACCAATGGCACAAAGAGCGTCCAGAATGAAAAGGGACATAATGAAGCTGGTCACAAGATGGCAGACTATTAAATATAACTAGGGACATCCATAAGAAATTGAAAGATGTCATATCTAGGCAGATAAAAGTGAGTGATATGCCTGGGTTATCTCTATTTTTAGATAGGGTTGTACTTTAAGGGGATGTTTGTAAATTAATTTCCCACCACATAAATACTGTTTTCACCAGGTTAGCTCATAAAATCCAAATACCTGAATTTTTTCCTCTCGTCCACGTCTTCCTGACTTTCTAAGAAAGCTTGGCTATCTCTATTTTTCTCTTTTTTATTTTATCCTACATCTCATGTTTATTATTTTTCTCTACTTATTTTCTGTATTGTTGGAACAAGGAAAATTATGAGTTAATAAAGTATAAGCTATTATTTTCAACTTTAAGATTCAAATATTTTTCAACACTAATTTTCACATATTTCAAATTTTAATTTTCAAATACTAATGTTTGCATCAGTAACATTTTACATTTGAATATAAATTTTGCAACACACAAACAAATGAGTGTAAATATTTCATTCCAGTTTTTATCTTCTATCTACGTTTTTAATTCCATTTCTTATTTGTAGGCCTCCCCATCACTTGTTGTTTGTTGTCGGGTGCCTTGGAGTCACTTCTGACTCCTAGCAACCCTGTGTACAACAGAATGAAACACTGCCCAGTACTGGGCCATCCTCATAATCATCGCTATGTTTGAACCCCTTGTTGCAGCCACTGGGTCAGCCATCTCGCTGAGGGTCTTCCTCTTTTTTGTGGACCCTCCCTCTACTTTACCAAGCATGATGTCCTTCTCCAGGGACTGATCCTTCCTGATAACATGTCCAAAATATGAGATGAAGTCTCACCATCCTCACTTCTAAGGAACGTTCTGGCTGTACTTTTTCCAAGACAGATTTTTTTGTTCTTCTAGCAATCCATGGAATATTCTTCACCAACACCATAATTCAAAGAGTCAATTCTTCTTCAGTCTTCCTTATTCATTGTCCAGCTTTTGCACGCATATGAGCAATAGAAAATATCATGGCTTGGATCAGGTGCACCTTAGTCCTCAAAGTGACATTTTTGCTTTTTGACACAGCAGATTTGCCCAATGCAATATATTGTTTGATTTCTAGACTGCTGCTTCCATGGGTGTTGATTGTCAATCCAAGTAAAAGGCTCTTTCCTCATCACTTAATGAACTATATAATTCATTAGAGTGTCCCTTATGCCAAACACTGCAACAGCTAAAACACAGTCCCTGCTTCCCAAAGGTCTCTCTCCTCTGGCTACAAGAAGGCTCAGGTCTTTATTTCTTAAAGGTAACTCCAACTACAGAAGTGAATGGTATAATCCATTGTCCAGCCACCTGATTGCAACCGGGGCAGGTGTACACATAATTGAGAAGAGTATACAAACCAGTGGTGCATTCCTTTGCCTGTTGAGTATCTTCCAGCACATAAAGAGTCTACAGTGGAGATACATATGCATATTTCTCTTCTACATTGTTTAGCTTGTTCCAAACTCCTCATAGCCTGGAAAATTTTTGTTCAAAACTCTGGAGCTGCACTGCCCGATGCAGTAGCCACTAGATACACGTGGCTATTGAGCACCTGAAATGTGGCTGGTCCAAACTGAGGTGTGCTGTCATTGTAAGATACACACTGGATTTCAGAAACTCACTATAATAAAAAATATAAATTATCTCTAATAATTTTTATATTGATTGTTAAAATTGCAATGTTTTGTATATATTAGATTAAATAAAAGATATTATTAAATTAATTTCAGCTGCTCTATTTTTTCAATACAGCTACAATTTTTTCAATACCTCTGTCAGTTTGTCACGATGTGGTGGCTTGTGCGTTGTTGTGATGCTGGAAGCTATGCCACTGGAGTTTCAAAGACCAGCTGAGTCACCCACGGTGGACAGGTTTCAGCTGAGCTTCCAGACTAAGACAGACTAGAAGAAGGACTTAGTGGGCTACTTCTGAAAAATTAGCCAGTGAAAACCTTATGAATAGCAGTGGAACATTGACTGATATAGTGCCAGATGACCCCTCAGGTTGGAAGGCACTCAAAATATGACTGGGGAAGAGCTGCCTCCTCAAAGTAGAGTCAACCTTAATGACATGGATGGAGTCAAGCTTTTGGGACTTCCATTTGCTAATGTGGCACGACTCAAAATGAGAAGAAACAGCTGCAAACATCTGTTAACAATAGGACGTAGAATGTATGAAGTATGAATCTAGGAAAATTGAAAATTGTCAAAAACGAATGGAACACATAAACATTGATATCCTAGGCATTAGTGAGCTGAAATGGATTGGTATTGGCCATTTTGAATTGGACAATATTATGGTCTAATATGCCGGGAATGACAACTTGAAGAGGAACCGTGTGGCATTCACTGTCAAAAAGAACATTTCAAGATCTATCATGAAGTACAATGCTATCAGTGATAGGAAAATATCCATACCCCTACAAGGATGAGCAGTTAATATGACTATTATTCAAATTTGTGTGCCAACCACTAAGGCCAAAGATGGAGAAATTGAAGAGTTTTACCAACTTCTGCAGTCTGAAATTGATCAAACATGCAATCAAGATACATTGACAATTACTGGTGATTGGAATGAGGAGGTTGGAAACAGAGAAAGATTGGTAGTTGCAAAATATGGCCTTGGTGATAGAAACGATGCTGGAGATCACATGATAGAATTTTCCAAGACCAATGACTTCTTCATTGCAAATACCTTTTTTCAACAACATAAATGGCGACTATACACATGAACCTCACTGGATGGAATACACAAGAATCAAATCAACTACATCTGTAGAAAAAGACCATGGAAAAGCTCAATATCGTCAGTCAGAACAAGGCCAGGGGCCGACTGCTGAACAGACCATCAATTACTCATATGTAAGTTTAAAAGTTGAAGCTGAAGAAAATTGAAACAAACTCATTACCCCTGGGTAATACTGTGTATTTTATGAGCCGATATCTTATTTAGCTAAAAGACGACCTCAAGGGATAATTTCAGTTTAAAGTTTAAAGCGTATCTCAGGGTGATAGTCTCAGGAGGAAGTCTGGACTTTTTAAGAATTTGACTTCTGTTCCACATTTGTCTCCCATTCTATAGGGATCCATCTATTGTGGCCCTGATCAGAACGATCAGTGGTGGTAGCTGGGGACCATCTAGTTCACTAGTCTCAGGGTAGATGAGGCCATGGTTCGTGTCGACTGTTAGCCTTGTAGACTACTTTCTTCTATGAGTTTTTGGTTTTCTTTTTTCTCTTTTGGTCTAGATGAGTAGAGACCAACAGTTGTATCTTAAATGGCTGCTCACAAGCTTTTAAGGACCCAGATACTGCTCATCACATTGGGATGTATAACCTACACTTTATGAACTATATTATGCCAAATACCTGAATTGTCCCACGAGACTATGGCCCTAAGTTTTCAAACCCAGAAAACCAATCTCGTGAGGTATTTGGTTATGTTTAAAGAGTATCCATACCTGTGTCCTCTATGTGGTTTATTATATATATGGATATACATGCATGCACACATATACCTGTATGTACAGATGCATATACATACTTCTATCTGTGCACACATATGTACCCACATATTCATACTCATATACTTATATGCCTGTATACATATTTGTGTAGCCATACACATATTTTTGCTTGTTGTTGGTATTTGGCTCATTTCATTTCCATCTGCCCTTCTTATTGTTCAAATCCCAGCTAAAATGCCACTTCCTCCCTATAATAGTGAGCCACTTAATTCTTATTTATTATTTATAATGGTCACATATGTATCATTTTATTGTTAGCACTTAAATGTTCTCCTTTTTGTATCTGGAAACTTTGGTGGTATAGTGGTTAAGAGCTATGGCTGCTAACCAAAAGGTTGGCAGTTCGAATCCACCAGGCACTCCTTGGAAACCCTATGGTGCAGTTCTACTCTGTCCCATAGGGTCGCTATGAGTTGGAATCAACTCGATGACAATGAGTTTTTTGTATCCACCTCCATGGAGTTTATTATTAAGCTCATAGTACATATTATTAAAGACATAGCTCAATAGACTCAAACATACCAACGATCATGAAGATGGCACAGGACCAGGTAATGTCTTTTTCTGTTGTACGTAAGATCTCCATGTTGGGGCTATCGAGTTGGGGCTGACAAGATGATAGCTAACAACACAGCTCAATAAATATCCGTCTGATCAGACAGCTAGCTGAAAATCCACTGTCTTCATTTTATTATCACATTCTTGTCATTTTAATAGAGTAGAGGAGGATGTAAGTAAGACCTGTAAATGAGCTGTTGCTCTGAGTTCACAGAGCTTGAGAAAAGCAACCTCCCCCCATTCATTAGGTGGCAATCGAAGGGCTAGAGCAAGTTAAAAGATAGGGTCTCATTTCTTCCTAAAGGTGCTTACATTGAATCCAAGGATAAGTTGATGAGAAAATTTCACACTGCATAAAAGAAATGAGGATAAAAATATATTTTCTATTGATGTGCACTTTTTTTTCCACAAAGTATCTTACTCAATGCTGTTGATTGTCCCTTTCTTGCAGAAATGATGTCCAAAGGCAGGACTCTATTAATGTAAACTGCCAATAAGCATTCTGATAAACGAGTGAAAGAAATCAGAGTATTCACTGGAAAGAATTTCAACCTCATGCTGACTTCAAGCAAGTACAATTTAACGGAAACATCAATGACAAAATATTTCTATGGACAATGTGCAGACCTCTAAATTATTAAATTCTCCAAGGCCACAAAGGAATGCTAAAACTCAGTTTTTAAAGTGTTTTAAGTAAATGTGTTTTAAAAGAGCTGCCGCTTGAGGCACACAGAGAACAGCACACTTTGTTCCCTTGCGAAAGGCTAATCGAGTAGCTTAGAGCACCGTAAGGATGATCACCTCCCCCAGGGAACGGAAACCACTTTTTACCTTTCACATTTTCCATTCCAGGCACACAAGGGTGTTAGACTTGCTGCTAATACTGAAGATGAGTAAGCCCTTACATAAACAGCCTTAGAAGGAGGATTTATAGTGGCAGATTTTATAGCAGGCTTTGGGATTAGGCACTAGTTCAAATGCACTGTCCTCCAACAACTGACCCTGAGCCTCCGGGCACAGGGTCCTCCATGTCCTCGTGTGTACAACGGGTCTGCACACCATGTAGGACCTTGTGGATCTTAGTGAGGCACCAGTGTAAGGGCCCTAGCACAGAGAGGCATGGAGAAAATATAAGCCTACTTCCGAAAGGTGGGCAGTTTGAACCCACTAGCTGCTCCTTGGAAACCCAATGGGGCAGTTCTATTCTGTCCTATAGTCAGAATCAACTCGATGGCAATGGGTTTGTTTTTTTGTTTGTTTGTTTCACTTTTCTCTAGTTTCAGGAATAACATTGATCCTGTGTGGATTGAAACATGACTGGGAGTGAGTTTAAGAAGATAAATGTTCAATTTCAACAAAAAGAGCAATGCATTTACTCACCCAGAATAATCACATATCTTACATGTTTCCTCAGAAAAATACGCTGCACTAGTTCTATATTGAAAATTTGAAGGTTAAGGTTTAAATTAGGATTTCTCCATCCTGACACTATTAATGTTTTGGGCTGGATAATTATTTGTTGTGGGGGGCCTGTCCTGTGCATTGTAAGATTTTTAGCAGCATCTCTGGTTTCTACCCACGGTATGCTTGTAGCATTCTCCAGTAGTGACAAAAATGTCTCCAGGCATTGCCAAATGCCCCTGGGGGGCAAACTTGCCCCCAGTGAGAACAACTAATCTAAATTAATATTTTACAGAGTTTACTTATGCATGTATATACATGTGTGTATATACACACACATATATATTTAATCTTTATTAGTATATAATCCACCAGCTGCTCCTTGGAAACCCTGTGGCACAGTTCTACTCTGTCCTACAGGCTCACTATGAGTCGGAATTGACTCGTTGGCAATGAGTTTGGTTTTTTTGGTTTAAGATGTACAGACACACATAATCACACAAAGATCATAACATACCCAAATACCTTACAAAATGCATAAAATAAAAATTTGTTGAAATGAGCTTCAAGGAAAAAGAAGAGGAACAATAATGATCTCAGAAAAAAAATACTTCAGATGTAATCATGTTAATTATAAAAGCACTCATCATTATAACTAAACATAATACATTATTCTAAAAATATTTGTTGAACTCCTAGAACGAGCCAGATGCTATTACCAGGGCTCGTGCTGCAGCAAAATGATCCCTGCCCTCATGAAGCTTACCATATAGGGAAGTCGTATGTTGTTGGTAGTTGTTGTCAAGTCGATTCTGACTGATGGTGACCCCATATGTGTCAGAACTGTGCTCCTTTCAGAAGCAGACCACCAGGTCAGTCTCCTAAGGCACCGCTGGGTAGATTAGAACGGCCAACCTTTCACCTAATAGCAGAGCGCTTAATTGTTTGCACCACCCAGAGTATCCTTGGGCAGTCATATACTAATCATATAATCATGCAAACAAGTGTGAAACTAACAATAGTGACATGCGCTCTGAACACAAGTTTCATGTTAAGGACCCTTGTCTGAGGAACTGAGTTATAATATGTATGCTGCCTATAACCATATATACATCACATGTCAACTACGTTTATATTCTCATTTAGAAAATTGGTTGTTTTTACAGAATTCCAACAAAGTACTGGAATAGGTGGCTGGAAGTGGGAGCCCTGGTTGTGCAGTGGTTAAGAGCTCCACTGCTAACCAAAAGATCGGCAGTTCGAATCCACCAGCCGCTCCTTGGTAACCCTATGGGGCAGTTCTAATCTGTCCTGTAGGGTCGCTATGAGTCAGAATTGACTCAACAGCAATGGGTTTGGTTTTTGGTTTTTTTGGTGACTGGAATTGAGGGGCAGGTGATACTCAGTTATCCATAGTGGCAGATAGTCTCTTGGCATCAAGTAAGATACCACCATAAAGAGACAAAGACTGTGGGTCAGGTTAGGGTATCTATCAATAGGCTGGAATAAAGAAAAGGGGGGTACTGGTACAAGCAAGGAGAATGATAATATAAAGAAAATCTACAGTGTTATAATAACAACTATAGCCGTAAAATATAGTATGAAATACATATCCATATCCATACAAGATTGACAATAACAATTTTATTTGGTAAAGCCTTATAAAGAATGGTGAACTGCTCATGTGGATATAAAGGGCTTGAGGGATTTTTAAAATCTGAGCTAAAAGTTTCCTGGTCAGCAAGTTGTTGTTGTTAGTGGGAAGATAATTGTTATGGATTGAATTGTATCCCACCAAAATGTGTGTCAAACTGGCTAGGCTATGATTCCCAGTATTGTGTGTTTGTCCTCCATTTTGTGATCTGATGTAATTATCCCATGTGTTATAAATCCTAACCTCTATGATGTTAATGAGGCAGGATTAGAGACAGCTATGTTCATTTATTTATTTATTTTATTTTTTAAATTTTTACCCATACAAAAATTTTTACATACATTGTTATGTGACCTTAATTGCTCTCCCATACTGTGACAGCACAGTTCTCCTTTCCACCCCTGATTCCCCATGTCCATTCAACCAGCTCCTAACCGTCTCTGCCTTCTCATCTCACCTCCAGGCAGAAGCTGCCCATTTAGTCTCTTGTATCTACTTAAGCTAAGAGGCACACTCCTCACGAGTATCACTTTATATCCCGTAGTCCAGTCTAATCCCTGTCTGAACAGTTGGCCTTGGAAATTGTTTTAGTTGTGGGCTGATAGAGGATCCAGGGGCCAGGCTTTCCGGGGTTCCTCCAGTCTCAGTCAGACCATTAAGTCTGGTCTTCTTACTAGAATTTGAGTTCTGCACCCCACCTTTCTCCTGCTCCACCCAGGACTTTGTTGTGTTCCCTGTCAGGGTGTTCATTGGTGGTGGCCAGGCACCATCTAGTTCTTCTGGTCTCAGGTTGATGAAGTCTCTGGTTTTTGTGGTCCTTTCTGTCTCTTGGGCTACTACTTTCCTTGTGTCTTTGGTGCTCTTCATTCTCCTTTACTCCAGGAGGTTGGGACCAACTGATGCATCTTAGATGGCCGCTTGCAAGCCTTTAAGACCTCAGACACCATTCACCAAAGTAGGATGCAGAACATTTTCTTAATAAGCTTTGTTACGCCAATTGACCTAGATGTCCACTGAAAGCATGGTCTGCAGACCCCACCCCTGCTACTCTGTCCCTCAAAGTGTTTGATTGTATTCAGGAAACTTGTGCTGAGAATCTCCTAGACCAGTGGAAGATTGATGACAAGGACCTTCCCCCAGAGCCAACAGAGAGAGAAAGCCTTCCCCTGGAGCTGGCACCCTAAGTTCAGACTTCTATCTTCCTAAATGGTCAGAGAATACATTTTTGTTTGTTAAAGCCATTCACTTGTGGTATTTCTTTTAATAGCAGCACTGGATAACTAAGACAATAATTTATATGGTGGATGATAAACATGAGATGTAAATGCAGAGGCAGTCTTATACATACAGGCTGATTACTGAGTGAGTAGCTAAATGCTGTGGAGGCCAACCCCATGGAGCAATTGTCATGACAAAGATGAAAAATTTCTTGATAGCTAATAAGTTATTTCTCACTCCTATGCACCCTAGGAGAAGCCCTGGTGGCACAGTGATTAAAGTGCTCAGCTGCTAACCAAAAGGTCAGCAGATAGAACCCACCAGCCACTCCATGGGAGAATGATGTGACAGTCTGCTTCTGTAAGGATTTACAGCTTTGGAAACCCTATGGGGCAGTTCTACTCTGTCCTATAGGAATCGACTCAGTGGCAGTGGGGGATGCACCATAGAGTGGATTACTATGGGGAAAGTCATCACGTGCTTATACGGAAGGAGCTATAAGACATATTGTTAAGGACAAAACAGTAAGACATTGAGGAACTTTTATAACATAATACTTCTGCTCGAGAGATTGGAGGTTGGAGGTCAAAAGAGAGACTTTATTTTTTACTTGATAGCCTTCAGTACAGTTTGGATGACTTAGCTTTTGAATTTGTCACTTTTACATATGCATTTAACCAAGCATTACTAAATTAATAGGTTAAGAAAACACAATGGTTGCATTTTGACTACTCAGAAAAGAATGTGTAACAATGTCACTAGCTTCCATTCATGGTACATAAAAGAGAGAATCTTTAGAAGCAACACAAGCTTAGAGCAATTTCACTTGTTCTCTTTCTTGAGCCTAAGATTGTTCAATGAATTCAAACCCCCACTGGCATTTTGACCATCAATTATCCTTGTGTATTTTTAGATATGCTCTTCCCCAGCAATTTCAGAAGGTTAAAGCAAATGAATGTAATCAGGCTATTATTTGCTAGGAGATAAAGTGCCATTGAGGCTTGTGTGATCAAAGGAAAATTGTTCCAATGATAACATTAGCACTGGCTGGTGTTAAGATGTTGAAAGAGCTTTTCAAATATGAGATAAATATATGTTTTCACTTTCAAATCTAGCCAGGCAAGATCTTTAAAAAGTACAGCTTTTCATGCATGAACATGATTCTACTGCTATGTCATTGTTGTTGTTAGTGCTGTCTAGTGCGTTTCAACTCACAGCGACCCAATGTACAACAGAATGAAACGCTGCCTGCTAAGGTTTCTATCTCATCTTTCCATTTGCCATTCTCACAATTGTTGCTATGTTTGAGCCCATTGTTGCAGCCACTGGTTCAATTCATCTTGGATATGTTATTACAGGGCCATGGATTTGGAATTAGTTTTGTAGGACTGATAGCTTTGTCTTGAGGCAGTCTCATGGTGCTTAGTGCACTCTGGAGCAGTTTTAAGCTTTAAGAGATGCTTTCACTGGTTCACAATGTTTCCTCTTTCATCTAATCAATACATGTGCTTCAGACAGAAATTCAGAATCACTTCCTCAGGGTCACCTTCTCTGACCCCCGAGACTGGGTCAGATCCCCTGGCTGGGCAACCTCAATGTGCTTTGCAACTCCCTTGTACTGTAATTATCACACCGTCCAGTTAAAGAATTGTGTTTGGCATGATTTGTTGTCTGCTTCACTTGACTGTAAGCTGCAAGTCTGCTTTGCTCACCATTGTAAACATATTTCTGGTCACAGTGGCTGCCACATTTTGATCTCAAAAGATACTTGAGAATGAATGAATGTAAGCAAATACACGTGTTTGTGTGTGTGTGTATGCATGTGGTCTTTCCAGAGTAGCTACAAGAAGAGGTTAGGGTACTGCAGGAAGAATAGAGCCATGTCTTCCTCTCTTATGTGAAAATTCCTCCAAGACGATGATGTAGTAGTTTGGAGCCCATTTTCAACCATCTTGCAGGACTTGGAGATCCAAGACAAACCTAGTGTTGCCCTCCCCAAGTCCAACTGTGGTGCAATTTTTAAAATGTCTCATACTTTGGAAAACATGCTGCTACTGGACTGTTGTGTCCACCAGGCTGTCATAGTTGGAAGTGGGAGAGAGGAAGATGCTGGGATTACCTTAACCCCTGTAAGTAAGGGCTGTATTTGTCTAAACAGGAATGAAGGTGTAGGCTGTGAGGGTTTGAAAACATGGTTTTAATCTAAGGGATAGGTAAATAAAATGGAGACAGATATTTAGAACTAGCAACGGGGACCATCTATGGGAGACATCAAGGGAAAGACTTGATCTTTTTTTCTCCTCATGAACTATGAAAATAGTCACATTAAAATCTAACTTTAAGTTTTATTTGCTATATCGTGATGTCATCTAGGCTTCCCTAAATGCTCAGTAATGTCTGTTCCTTTTAGCCAGCCTTTCTCCCAGTGGCAGACTGAGGAATTAGGGATGAGGGTGTAAGTGATGGCACAGGACTGGTCTCAGGAAGGGCTGGTCCTGGAGCTCCACGCTAGAAGGTGTCAGAGTCGTCAGAGGCCAAGGCAGAGTTGGAAATGGATGAGCTCAACTGTTGATGATTATGCCTGATCCCTGGAGAGGGCAAAGGAAGTGTAGACAATGGATAGCATCTGGAATTAAAGGGATACAGAGGGACGAGAGGAGGCTATATGCAATTACATGGAGAGAATCGAGGCTACACGGAGAAGGCAGTCAGGTTGTGCCCTGGTGAGCATTTGAATGTCATTTTGCAACCAAAGGAGGATCATCTGCAGTTTCTGCGCAGCTGAAAATTCTGATCAGTCTAGTCTCAGGAAGATAAGTCAAGGAATGGCCATAAGAAGAGAATACAGGGAGAGCAAGACCAATGCCAAAATCATTAAAACATAGGAATAAGAAAGGCTAGTTCCTAAAAAAGGGAGATTTTGATTTCTTATATCCTATCTTTGTAAGTCTTATAAGTGGACTGTTTCTATTGTTGAAATAAAAATGGGCAAATTATCAGCTTACAAGATATACACTAGGGGTTGGAGAGCAGTATCTAACATGTACCAAGATTATACTAAAGGATGCCTGTTTTGTAACATTAAAAAAAACTAGTTTTGCCATGGAGTCAACTCCAACTCATGGTGACCCCATGTGTGTCAGAGTGGAACTGTGCTCCACAGTTTTCAATGACTGATTTTTCAGCAGTAGATCACCAGGCCTTTCTTCTGAAGTGCCTTGGCATTGATTGGAACCTCCAACCTTTGTTTAGTAGTTGAGCATGTTAACTGTTTGCACTACCCCGGGACTACTTTGTAACGTTAGAAAATAGAAAAATAATTTGCACAGGCTTTGGGCCTCTGGCAAAGAAATATTCATGCATTTCATCCATTAGTCAACATACACTGCACAGCTAGGTCAACTGGACTCATGAAAAAAGATATATTTGTGTGTTTACAGAATTAGGCTTTATTATACCACTGCAGAATATGTGTATATATTAATCTCATCTGTTATGTCCACCAAACTCATTCTCTCACCAGAGATTTTTCAAATCTAAATACTGTAGCAATGTTAATTTTATTATCTGACATAACATCTTTTCCCAATAATAGCTCTGCAAGAACTAAATGCTAAATCAGCAAACTTCTAGAGTATTCAGTCGATCAGCTATTATGCAAGATTATGCAATTTCTGTTAAGTGGTTCCCAGAGGCTCACAAAACAGGTTAAGTTTGTCTTGAATGTGGATTAATTTCTTCACTATTTCCCAACATTTTTTTTTTTGTTTGTTTGTTTCTTTCTTCTTTTTTGATTGTGCTTATAGGTGAAAGTTTACAGCTCAAGTTAATTTCTCATACAAAAATTTATACACATATTGTTTTTTGACATTATTTGCAATCCCCACAATGTGACAGTACACTCCGCCTTTCCACCCTGGGTTTCCTGTGTCCATTTGACCAGTTCCTGTCCCTTCCTCCCATCTCATCTTGCCTCCGGACAGGAGCCACCTATTTGGTCTTGTGTATCTGATTGAACTAAGAAGCACACTCTTTATGTGTGTTATTTTTTGTTTTACAGTCCAGTCTAATCTTTGTCTGAAGAGTGGGCTTCGGGAATGGTTTCAATTCTGGCTTAACAGAGCATCCAGGGGCTGTAGTTTGGGGGGTTCCTCCAGTCTCTGTCAGACCATTAAGTCTGGTCTTTTTATGTGAATTTGAGTTCTGCTCCACACTTTTCTCCTGCTCTATCAGGGACTCTCTGTTGTATTCCCTGTTAGGGCTGTCATTGGTGGTAGCTGGGCACCATCTAGTTCTTCTGGTCTCAGACTGGTGGAGTCTCTGGCTCATGTGGTCCTTTAGTCTCTTCCCAACCTTGTTTAAACTCTTTAGTGTGTAACATCGTTAGTTTACCTAATATTTTTATCTGACTTAAATATCAAGAAAATGAACTCTCAGAAAATGTTAATAATTCATTTGATATATTTTAAGACTATAGCAAGAGAGGTTTTACTATTTGTCATGGGTTTTTGTTTTATTTTAGTTCTTTTATCTCCAAATATATATTTTTTATATTCTCTTTTTAAAAAAATAATTTTATTTATTTATTGTTGTTGAGAATATACACAGCAAAATCATACACCAATTCAAGTTTCTACATGTACATTTCAGTGATATTGATTACATTCTTTGAGTTGTACAACCATTCTCACCCTCCTTTTCTGAGTTATTCCTCCCTTATTAACATAAACTCACTGCCACCTAAGGTTCCTATCTAATCTTTCTAGTTGCTGTTGTCAATTTGATCCCATATAGATAGTTCTTAAAGAGCACAATGCTGAAGGCAGATATTCTTTACTAGTTAAGCTAAACTATAGTTTTAAGAAGACTTCAGGGGATATTTTTGGTTTAAGGTTTAAAGATTATCTTAGAGCAATAGTTTCGGGGGTTCATTCAGCCTCCATGGATCCAGAAAATCCAGAAATTCTCTATGAGAATTTGAAATTCTGTTTTGCATTTTCTCCCTTTAGGTCAGGATTCTTCTATAGAATCTTTAATCAAGATGTTCCGTCATGGTAGCCAGGCACCATCCAGTTCTTCTGGTCTCATGGCACAGGGGGCCGTTGTTCATGGAGGCATTTAGCCACACATGCTATTACCTCCCCCGACTCCTGACTCTCCTTCTTCCTCTATTGCTCCAGGCAAATAGAGACCAATTGTTGTGCCTTGGATGGCTGCTTGCAAGCTTTGAACCCCAGGTACTATGCAACATACTAGGTACTTTCAAATATATTTTGATACTTATATGCACAATTCTACAATCTCTGATGACATTAGGTAAGATTATTACTATAATCTTTGAAGATTGCCATAGAAGAGTTTCTATAGAAAAGTTTCTCCTATGGCCAAAGGATTTTTATTCAAGGAAATAAAGAGAATGGCTACAAATCTGGCAGAGTCTTCATCTGGTGTATCCTGTTAAGTAATACATTTTTTCTTTATTTGGTCTGTGCTTCCTTGGTATATAATTCCTTAAAAATATGGGAATATAACAACATCAGCTAGCCCAGAAGCAATGCCATTAACCTGTATGTATGGTTAGAGCAGTTGGAGACAAGTGAAGAGTAGTTAATCAGCTAATGGCTATTTTTGTTGGAAGAAGGTATCTAGTGATGATGTATGAGTCACATGGCCCAGGTGGACAGCATCATGAATCCTCTACTCCAGAACAAAAGTCTTTTTCTCCTTGTTATCTTGTTACCTGTCTGTGTGTGCCTTCTCTTCCTCCTGTGGCATTTTGCCATAGTCTACCATTAATTTCTGAAATACAGTGTTTACAAAGTTACCATATATGACTAGAGGATGAGGATGTCTTTGAATTCACAGAAGACAAGCAAGTTTAATTTTAAATATATCTCACTTATGTTCATAACTTCCACTGATGTAAGACTAGTTTTAAAACATTATAATGTATTTTTCATTACTTACATAGCATTTAAGATTTTTGTTTTAATATAAGAAACCATAAAGATTTATAAATAACAGCTCCAAATCTCACCACCTAGATAAACCCAGGATTCACCTTCTCTAGGTGACATCACCTTAGACTTCCATCAACAGCATACAGGATATAAAACATTTTAGCTTTTGCCTTTCTGAAAGTTGAAAAATGGTGTTTCATTGTTTTTGTAATTTGTATCAATTTAAGTGAAGTTCTCTTTTCTTATTTACCAGCTGTCATGGATTGAATTATGTCCCCCCAAAAATGTGTGTATCAGTTTGGCTGGGCCTTGATTCCCAGTATCGTGTGGTTGTCCTCCATTTTGTGATTGTAATTTTATGTTAACCAGAATTAGGGTGGGATTGTAACACCCTTACTAAGGTCACATCCCTGATCCAAAGTAAAGGGAGTTTCCCTGAGTTGTGGCCTGCACCACCTTTTATTTAAGAGATAAAAGGAAGCAGAAGCAACCAGAGAGTTGAGGACCTTATACCACCAAGAAAGCAGTGCCAGGAGCAGAGTGTGTCCTTTGGGCCTGGGGTTCCTGCACAGAGAAGCTCCTAGTTCAAGGGAAGACTGATGAGGGCCAATGCCTTTCTCCAGAACTGACAGGGAGAGAAAGCCTTTCCTTGGAGCTGACACCCTGAATCTGGACTTCTAACCTATTAAACTGTGAGAAAATAAATTTCTCTTTGTTAAAGCCATCCACTTGTGGTTTTTCTGATACAGCAGCACTAGATGACTAAGGCACCAGCAATGGCCAAAAAATGTTTTTTGCCTCTAAACCATGTTTAAAACCAAAACCAAACCCATTGCCATTAAATTGATTTCAGCTCATGGCAACCCCATGTGTTACAGAGCACAAGTGCTCCATAGGGTTTTCTTGGATTCATCTTCACAGCAGCAGGTCACTAGACCTTTCTTCCATGGTGCCACTGGGTAGGCTCGAAATGCCAACCTTTAGGTTAGTAGATGAGTGTAAACTCATTTGCTCCATCCAAAACCAAAAAACCAAACCCATTGACATTGAGTCAATTCTGATTCATAGCGACCCTATAGGACAGAGTAGAACTGCCCTGTAAGGTTTCCAAGGAGCAGCTGGTGGATTCAAACTGCTAACTTTTTCATTAGCAGCCAAGTTCTTAACCACTGGACCTTCAATTCATGTTTAAAGATTGTTAAATATGCCTACATATTGCCTAACATGACATATATTATTGCATGATATGACAAACATATATTACATGAACTCTTAGGATAGGGGAAATTTTCAGTCTTGTATATATGCATAATAATAAGTTTAATAGTCTATTCTTAATAATAATTTGGTAAAGCTTAAGAAAACATGAATTGTATCAGTTATATATATATATATATATATTCATCAAAATACTGTTTTGGATTTTATTATCAAGCAGAAGAATAAAGCAATAGGCTGTCAAACCATGAAAAACTAGACCAGTGGTTCTCAAAGTGTCGTCCCTACTGCAGTAGCATCAGCATCACCTGAGAACTTGTTGGAAATGCAAATTTGGGGCCCCCCTCAAACTTACAAATCAGAATCTGGATGTGGGGCCCCAGCAATCTGTGTTTTAACAAGCCCTCCAATGATTCTGATGTACCACGGTAAAGTCTGAGAACCACTAGACCATATCAAAAATGAGGAACCCCAGGTAAGATGCTGCTTGAGTCACCTGTTACCCACTTCCATTTCCTCAGTGTGTCACTATGCACATTTTCTGATTATCTCTGTTGTTTTTATCCCTTTATCTGTGTTTTTATCCCTTAATTCTTCCCAGATAATAGCTTCACTAATGGATTGCTACATGTGGAGAATCTATTAACTTTTAAGATAAAAAGTTCATTTGTTAAATATTCTCCATATGTTCTAACTCATAAAGTGCCTCTTCTGATTGCTATGACTCGAACAAGAAGGATGTCAGTCATTTTTGGCATAACTTTAAGAAAACTTTGTGGTCTTGTATTAGCACTATTTTTGAAACATGCTCTATTAAATCTAAAATTTTCTATACTAGAATGTCATCATGATAGCCACGATATATGTCAAAATTTTTAGGTGAAAAAAATTTAAAGTAAAGCATATTTATTCTTGAAGCGAGTAAGAAGAATATGAGCATTATTATGGTCACTATTATTATTGTTTTTCAATCCTTATAACAAGTCTATGAGGTTGCTGTTTTTAGGTGCTGTCGAGTTGTTTCCCTCTCATAGAGATCCCATGTGAAAGAGTAGAACTGCTTCATAGGGTTTTCTAGGCTGCAGTGTTTATGGGGGCAGATCGTTAAGCCTTTTCTCCTGTGGAGCTGCTGGTAGGTTCAAATATCCAACCTTTCAGTTGGCAGCTGAGCTCTTAACTGTTGTGCCACCAGGGTTCCTTTCTACGAACTGGGACCTGCTATTATTCTCATTCTACACATAAGTCTGCTGAAATATGTTATGTAACAGCTAACAAGTGGGAGATTGAAACTTGAATCTAGATCCATATGACAACAAAGCCCATGTTCTTAACTTCAATGATATATCCCCTCTCAAAATGTGAGCAACTGCAAAATTTGCACATTAATATTCATAGATATTTGTATAATTGTGACTATTTAATTGAATTCTACCCATTGGAACAGATTCTAAATGGACTTTAACTGAACCTGAAAGCTTTTAGTGAAATAAAATCTTCTTATTACAATTTTCATGTTTAAATTTTATAAAATTCCCGTATAATCTAATATTCTGACATTTAAAATGAAGTTTCTTTAACAGGATTTTTAATTTAAAAAGTGTTGATTTTCCTTCTAGTTGAATAATTGTTTGGAAAGATTATTTAGGTTTTAAAGAACTGCAATTCAGGCATCTTTAGGCTGAGGAGTTTGTGGAGAATTCATAAGATTCTCTTTTTTTAGTGTATTCTAATTGAACTCATCATTTCCTAAGTGTTGAGGATCTATAAATTCATGACTTCAAAGAATGGTACAGTGGTGAAGGTACAATAAGGAATAAGAAAATGGAGCCCATTCTTCATAATTCCATTTAAATATTATTTAAATTTACATAATAGTAATTTTTTATTAAATTCCATTTAATTCACTCTTGTCTAATCAGAATTTAAGGATAATGCAAGAACATAGCACCTATTTATTGTTACTTCATGAGCTACCCTTTTGGAACTAAACTTATAAAGAAGTTATCTCTACTTTTGCTGTAGAGGCTCAACTATTCAAGAGGCAATATAAAGAAAATTGAAAGCACTTATTTTCTCATTTGCAAAAAAAGTAACAAATATGGGATTTTTACTAGATGACTGATATTTAGCAGAAACAATTTAATGGAAGATATGAACCACTGGATTAGTACTTCCCATATCAAATACTGTTCTTTGTTAGATTTTTTGAAAATCTGAGATAGTTCAATAACAGGGAAAACTAAGACATCTAAGCTTCTGTATACAGTTATAGAACAGAGAGGAAACCTAAGATACGTCATCCTTTTTGAAAAATTCAATTAATTTGTGCATTTTAGTAATCTTCTTATGACAGAAAAACAGAGACAGGACATGATGATTCTACAGGAGAAACGGGCATGATCCATTGACCCTGGACTGGTGAGAACTTCCCTTCCTTGGAGGATGGATGTGCTTAATTTTGTTTGCAAGAAATATATTCCATTGTATTCAGAGGGACAGAGTCCCTGGCTAGTGCAAATGGTTAAGTGCTCAACTACTACTGAAAGGTTGGAAATTTGAATCCACTTGGAGATGCCTCGGAAGACAGGCCTGGCCATCTGCTTCCAAAATGACACAGCCTTGAAAACCCAATGGAGCAGTTCTACTCTGCACACATGAGGTCACCATGAGTTGGAATAGACTCAACAGCAACTAAGAATAACATATTCAGAAGAATTTTCTCTATTGGAAATGTAAAGTGGGGTAAAGTATATATAAGTTATTGGGCAGTCAGATTTCTAATTTTTTTGCCTACTCAAAATTTACTCCCATCCTGGTTGGGTACATTCCCCAGTAGGTTGACTGGTGAGAAGCAAAGGGTTGTGTGCCAGTATGGAAGCCAGAAGAGCCACAACCTCCCTTATTGACTCCCTGGTGACTAGTGTCTGAACATACATCTAAGATTTGACTGGTCACTTGCTCCCACTCAGGTGTGATACGGGTGAGGTAAAGACATGGGGACAGCTAGGTCCTACTTATTTTTTTTCTTTCTTTTTTCTTCCAGAAAGGGACTCTGTGGTGACCTTTGCTGGGACAGTTGGACAAGTATTGCTTGTCCTGAAGCCCCACCATCCCTGGTCTTCCCCCAAAGCTCCACTGACCCCCTGAGGCTGAGATTTCTAGTTAGGCCACCTGGCTTGCCTGTAGTTGGTGTGGGAGGGCTGGGGCTAGGGCACAGCAGGTGGAGGGAAAAGGATTCATTTTGAGTGAAACTTTGGTCTTTCATTAAAGCTGGGTTTTATGGAGAGGTTTAACAGATGTGGAGTTGGGTTTGCATCCGGGCTCCCCCACTTTCTGGGGGACCTTAGATGAGTTTCTTTTTCTTTTTTTTTTTCTGTTGGGAAGTTTTTTTGTTTGTTTGTTTGTTTTAGGTGAAAGTTTACAGCTCAGGTTATTTTTTTGTACAAAAATTTATACATACTGTTATGTGACATTAGTTGCAATCCCTACAATATGATAGCACACTCCCCCTTTCCACCCCAGGTTTCTTGTGTCCCTTCTACCAGCTCCTGTCCCTTTCTGCTTTCTCATCCTGCCTCCAGACAGGAGCTACCTGTTTGGTCTCATGTATCTGATTGACCTAAGAAGCACACTCCTCACGTATATTATTTTTTTGTTTTACAGTCCAGTCTAATCTTTGTCTGAAGAGTTGGCTTCAGGAATGATTTTAGTTCTGGGTTAACAGAGCGTCCAGGGGCCATGTCTTCTGGGGTTCCTCAAGGCTCAGTCAGACCATTAAGTCTGGTCTTTTTATGTGAATTTGAATTCTGCACCAAAGTTTTTTCCTGCTCTGTCAGGGACTCTCTGTTGTGTTCCCTGTCAGGGTGGTCGTTGGTGGTAGCCGGGTACCATCTAGTTCTTCTGGTCTCAGGCTGATGGAGTCTCTTGTTTATGTGGACTTTCTGTCTCTTGGGATAATATTTTCCTTGTGTCTCTTATTCTCCTTTGCTCCAAGTGAATTGGGATGAATTGATGCATCTTAGATGGCCACTTGAAAGCTTTTGAGACCCCAAATAGGTCCGACTTCTTGACTCCTCAGGACTGCATTGGATTCCTTCTATTTTCTAACCCAAGCCTTTGAGAATCCCATGAAGTTGGCAATGTCTTTCTACTACATTTCCTTATTGCTTACAATGGCCAACATCAGTTTCTCTTGCTTGCAACCAAGACCTCTTGTTTTGAAAAATAGTTTGCATGTATTTGTTAAGCATTTACTACAGTTTTAGTGACGTGCAGATGTGGCGGTTTTATTTACTAAGGAAAATCATAGTTTATGCCTCCAAAAATTTACAACTTCAAGCAGGAGGTGAATCAGTATGGAAAGAACTGCATACATAGACATAAAATAATCTGAATGTTAATATGCATATTAAGAAACCCAAATATACTACCAGAGTATAAGGTGTCTTGATAAATTACCAAGAACTTTTTCACTTTTCTGCTTTTACTGGGAAAATATGCAAAGAAACTGTGTGTATGTGTGTGTGAGAATCAGATGGCAATTTAGGAATAGTCACTAATATAGGAAACACAGAAAGTCTGGACCCAGAACCTTATGTGGATGAGCAGTCAGATTATTAGCCCCAGAGAAACCTTGAGAGAATCACTGCTCAGGAGCCTCCAGAACCCCTGGAGGTAGGGGTCAAGTGCTGAGCTATACAGAGAAAAACTGGTTGAGATTCACATTTTCAGGGACACAATTCAATCCATAACAATGTGATACAATAAAATCGATGTGTAATAGGAAATGTGGGTGTTGGTGTCTAATTTGATTCTAAAGTTTGAGAAATTGGGCAGTGCCCAGTAGGCACACACATCCCATTCGTAAGTAAACCAAACTTGTTGTCGTAAGGTCGATTCTGACTGATGGTGACCCCATGTGCTACAGAATATAACTGCTCCATAGGGTTCTCTTGGCGGTAATCTTTGTGGAAGCAGGTCACCAGGCCTTTCTTCTGCAGTGTCATTGGGTGGGTTTGAACTACCAACCTTCAGGTTAGTAGATGAGCACAAAACCGTTTGTGCCACCCAGTGATCTCCCAGTCATAACTAATTGTGGTTGTTTAAGAATGCTTTTTTTTAAAAAACAATTTTGTATACTACTTACTTAAATGGCCACTTAGCTGATGTTGTGGATTGAATTGTCTCCCAGAAATGTCTGTCAACTTGGCTAGGCCATGATTCCCAGTATTATGTGACTGCCCAACATTTTGTCATCTGATGTGATTTTCCTATGTGTTGTAAATCCTACTTCTATGATGTTAATGAGGGGGGATTAGTGGGCAGTTATGTTAATGAGGCAGGACTCAGTCTACAAGATTAGTTTGTCTTAAGTCAATCTCTTTTGACATATAAGACAGGAGCGAGTAGAAAGACATGGGGATCTCATTACCACCAAGCAAGAAGAGCCAGGAGCGTGTGTGTCTTTTGGACCTAGGGTTTCTGCGCTGAGAAGCCCCTAGGCCAGGGGAAGATTGATGACAAGGACCTTCCCCCAGAGCTGACAGACAGAGAAAACCTTCCCCTAGAGCTGGCACCCTGAATTAGAACTTCTAGCCTCCTAGACTGTGAGAGAATAAATTTCTCTTTTTTAAAGCCATCCACTTGTGGTATTTCTGTTATAGCAGCACTAGATAACTTAGACAGGTGATAAGGATATAAATGCTTATTACATTGTTTGGACCCAACTACTTTAAAGGATTGTTTGGTATTTCTGTTGCCTAGGGGCACCATGAAAATAATCTCAGAGATGCCAGTGGAGCTGTGAACTGAGGAAGTTTAGGACCCTGTGGTTTTAGCTAATTAAGATTGTCTTAGTCGTCTAATGCTGCTATAACAGAAGCACCACAAGTGGATGACTTTATCGAAGAGAAATTTATTTCTTCACAGTAAAGTAGGCTAAAAGTCCAAATTCAGGGCCTCAGCTCCAGGGGAAGGCTTTCTCTCTCTGCTGGCCTTCTCATCAATCTTCCCCCAGACTAGGTGCTTCTCTGCACAGGGACCCCGGGTCCAAAGGATGTGCTCTGCTCCCGGCACTGCTTTCTTGGTGGTATGAGGTCCCCCATTCTCTGCTTGCTTCCCTTTACTTTAATCTCTTGTAAGATAAAAGGTGGTAAAGGCCACACCCCAGGGAATTCGTTTGTGCAAGATCCTCACTGCCCAGCCTGTCTAGGAGTTAGTAGCCGTTAGGATTCAGTGTTGGTCAATGAGATGCAGGAGAAATTGTGCTGGGTAACTTCTTGGAAAGTTATTTTTCTCTCTAGTAAGAATGGTCCACAAGAAATAAAAGGACTTCACCGCTCTGGCCAGTCCCCTGCTTCCTGCTTTTGAAGGTGGTCCTGCAGCCTGGAGCATAATCAGTCCTCATACAATGTGATTTGACAACCGTAAGAATGAAGGCAAAATACTGAGGACAGCAGGGAAAAATAACTACCCTCTACTTCCAAAAGTCTTGTTACATAAAAAGAGAACCTCTGCTAGTTTAAATCACTGTTGTCGGCTTTATTATTGCCTGTGCCTGAAATTCCTAACTAATGTAATAAAAATGTAAACACTCATGATTTCTGATTTAACCAAAACAATGAAATATCAACTTTTATGGGTAGTTTGAGAGGCACTGGGGGATGCTGTGGATGCACAAAGTTGTTATCTAACAGAGTTGAAAGCAAATAAATAATGTACAAAAGTGATACATCAACTTAACAGCAAAAAGACAAACCAACCAAACCCAAACCCGTTGTTATCGAGTCAATTCTGACCCTTAGCGATCCTAGAGGACAGAGCAGAACTGCCTCATAGGGTTTCCAAGGAGTGGCTGGTGAATGTGAACTGCCGACCTTTTGGTTAGCCGCTGTATCACCTAACCATTGCACCACCAGGGCTACAAAAAGACAAACAGTCCAATCAAAAAATGGGCAGAAGACATGAACAGACATTTCACCAAAGAGGATATTCAAATGGCCAACAAGCACATGAAAAGATGCTCAATGTCATTAGCTGTTGTTATTGTTACTTGCCATCAAGTAGATTCTGATTCATGGCAACCCCAAGTGTGCAGAGCAGAACTGCTCCATAGGGTTTTCAAGGCTGTGACATTTCAGAAGCAGATCACCAGGCCAGTCTTCTGAGGCACCTCTGGGTGCTAATAGCCAACTTTTCTGCTAGTAGTCGGTGCTTAACTGCTGGCACCATCCAGGGACCCTCATTAGTCATTATTGTTGTTGTGTACCCTTGAGTTGATTCCAACTCATAGCAACCCTATAGGACAGAGTAGAACTGTCCCATAGGGTTTCCTAAGCTGTAATATTTACAGAAGCAGATCACCAGGTCTTTTCTCCCTTGGAGCTGCTGGGTGGGTTTGAATCACTAACTTTTCAGTTAGCAGCCAAGTACTTAACCATTAGACGACAGGGTTCCTAATCTTAGGTTGTTATTGTTGCAGCTGTGTGCCATCAAGTTGATTCTGACTCAGCAACTCCACGTGACAGAGTAGAACTGCCCCCACAAGGTTTTCTAGGCTGTAATCCTGGAGCGTTGGTGGTACAGTAGTTAGGAGCTCAGCTGCTAACCAAAAGATCGGCAGTTTGAATCCATCAACTGCCCCTTGGATACCCTATGGAGCAGTTCTACTCTGTCCTATAGGGTTGCTATGAGTCGAAATCAACTCGATGGCAATGGGTTTGGTTTAATCTTTAATCCTAGGTACATACTCAAAAGAACTGAAAGCAGGAATGCAAACAGAAACCTGTATACAAATATTCAATGCAGCACTATTCACAATAGCCAAAGGTGGAAACAACCTAAATGCCCATCAGTAGATGAACAGATAAACCAAATGTGGTATTATACACACAATGGAATATTACTCAGCCATAAAGAGAAATGAAGTACTGATGCATGCCACAACATGGTATTAACCTAGAAAAAACATCATGTTGAGTGAAATCAGTCAGTCTCAAAAGGACGGTATTGTTTGATCTCACTTATATGAAATAAGCAAATATACACTGACCAAAGATTATTAGTAGTTACCAGGAGTAGAAGGAAGGAGAAAAGGGGGAGTTTTTGATTAGGGGACATTGAGTTTATGTTAATGGTGGTGGAATGATTTTAAAATGGATAGTGGCAATGGTTGCACAACTGGAAGAATGTAATCAATGTTAATGAATTGTGCATGTAGAATTGTTGAGAAGGCGTATGTTTTGTTATGTATATTTTCACAATAAAAACGTTAAAAAAAAGTGATACATCAAGAACTACCAGTTATAATTGCATTGTTTAAATATATGGAGGTAAATGTCAGGGGAAAAAAATTGATCATGGCTGTCTGGAGAATCAGGACAGGGAAGGATGGGGGTAATAATAGCTAATATTTTTTATTTTGCCCTTAATGTGATCCAGGCATTGTTCACATTGTTTTACACATATTTATTCAATTGATTTTCACAATAACCTCATCAGGTAGGTACTTCTTAATCTCTTCATTTTACAGATGAAGAAACTGGAGCAGAAAGAGATTAAATGACTTGCCTTAGTTCATACAGCTAATCAAGAGAGGAGATGGGTGAAGTAGGAGATTGCTGTTGTTCATTGTACACATTTTAGTGAAATTGTACTTTGCTGGTCGGCACCTTTATTAATGTAATGAATATAAAAATCATTTAAAAGATTCCAACTACTACAGATATGTTTGCTTTTATTTATTTTTTGGAAAGGAATTAAGTATGGCACACAATATCCTTGAATTGTTATGTTGCGATATTATGCTCTAAAAATTTAACAGTGCAAACATTGGCGCTGAAGAGACTACACAATAATTGAAATTGGTGTTTGTACTGTCAGGCAACACTTTTGAAGGGAGTTTTGTGTTGCTTAGAACTCCTCATAGTAAACACAATTCAGAAAGGTCAGGCATCTTGAAAGAGAATCATGAGGGGAGGTTTTTGGCAAATCTTGCATTTACACATGAGTTAGCTAATGTTTAAATTCAATTGAGCACTGCATATCCAAACACACTGTTCATTTTAAATTAAAGTAAGATTAGATAAAACTAGGAACAATGTGAAATAAATTAACTTCTCTTTTGCTTTTACCCCCCAAGAAAACAATATTATTTCCCTTAAATTCATTTCTCATTTTTTCTTAAGAGTAATCAAGGACATATATACTTGTAAAGACACACTTTTATTCACATCATAAAACTCTAGAACCTTGGACTAATGAGGCTTTAATTCATTTAATTCAACTTAGATCTAAAAACTTCTCTACAAACTCCCAGAAAATGAATAACCAATACCTGTTAAATATATTCAGTGATGAAGAAATTAAACCTCCTGAAGTGATCCATTCAAATGTTGTGTTAGAGACTCTTATATTGGAATTATATTTAAGAATTAATAACCTTGATTAAAAAATAATAACCTTGATTAATAAATATCAAATTAATATTTATTGAACTAACATATAAAAAAGATTGGGTGAAAGGCAAGATGGAATTTTGTCAGGCTCTTTCCTTTCACATTAGAATTAATTCAAATTAAAGTTGCTACTAGGTACCAGTTGCTGTTGAGTCGATCCCAACTCACAGTGACCCCATGTGTGTCAGAGTAGAACTATGCTCCACAGGATTTTCAGTGGCTGGTTTTTCAGAAGATTACCAGGCTTTTCTTCTGAAGTGCCTCTGGGTAGACTCGAACCTCCAATCTTTCAGTTAGCAGCTGAGAATGTTAACTGTTTGCACCACCCAGGGACTCCTTATAGTTAGTCACAAAAAGAAAAAAAAAAAAAAGAACTCTCCTGGGGAGATGGAAAGGAACACCAAACACTCCATTTTTTGTTTTTGTTATTGTTGTTGTTCATGAAGGGAATAATTTAATTCTGCCTTAATGAAAATATAAATCCCAGTAATTTGTTTTATCTATGACAACAAACTTGGTTTACATTCATTTGAAAATATAATCATCAAGCCAATCCCTATATCTAATAGTACCTTCTAAATCAGGAACACTTTTTAGTCATACTTCCTATTTGGAGTACTCCACAATTTTTTGTAATTTTTTAAAATAAAATATCTTTAAAAATGAGGAAGCCATCATATTTCCACTTCATTATTGAACACGTTTGTTGCTTTCCCCAGCTTTATATGATTATGTACTTCACATTCATTAATCTAAGAGGATGTAAAGGAAGGAAGAAAGGATGAATTTTACAAGTTATATATGGAACAAAACTTACATTTTTGGGAATTGGTGGTTATATGTTAGGGAAGATTATCTTGCACTGATTTTACATGGACATGAATGTTTTTAGTGATTAACTGATGGGGTAGTATGAAAGTATTAGGAAGAGAACATTTGGATATGAAGATATATTTCTGTTTTCAAATTTATTTCTCAAGGAGTTTAATTATTGTTGTCAAATGTAGTCTGATAGGATTTCACTAATATAAACAATATATGGCTTTACTTTCTATGTGGGGTTTTACTTACTAAGAATTGTATTTATTTTCTCAGAAATAGCTCTTATTTGAGGGCAGGTATTGAAAATGGACGATGATAGAAAAGACTCAGTATGTAAAAAGTAAATTTATTGAGTTGCATTTTTCCCTGGTTCACCTTTAAATTGCCTCATTTGATTGTGTGTAACTTTATCTAAAATGAAATAAGAAAAAAAATCTAGCTCATCTGATGTGGAGATTTAACTTTTATGCATATGTATGAATAATTTTATGTTTGCTGTCTCTCTATGGATTCTTGCAGCCTGTTAAATTTTCATTGTGCTCTTCTATAATCTTAAATTCCTCTGTTGCTTTGTCTGTGTGTTCCTTGGAATGTTCTGCATTTTGCATGATCTCCTTCCTAATATCTTGAAGAGTTGTGTATATTAATCTTTTGTATTCTACCTCTGGTAATTCCAAAGAAGTTCTCTTCCTTCGGAAGATTTCTTGATTCTTTGTTTTGGGAGCTTGCTGAAGCCATCATAGTCTGCCTCTTTATGTGATTTTATATTGACTGTCATTTCCGAGCCATCAGTAAGTTATTATATTTATTTTATGTTTGCTTACTGTGTCCTAGCTTCTTGTTTTGATATGTCCAAATAGGCTGCTCTTATGAGCTAGTTTGATTACTGCTGCCTTTGAAGCTCTAACGTCCTGTCACCAGGTTGTTAGATCTGTTACTAGGTATGTAAGACCAGGAGTCCATTTACTTTTATGCATTCAGCTCAGGTGTCCAGGTAGTTGGTCACCAAGTGTGTAATGCAGGCTCTCACCTACAGTCCTAGATGGGCAGGGGTGACTGGAGTAGGCACAGGTATCCGGCTGCAGTAGGGGGTCACACAAGGGTCTGACGGCTGCCCCTGAATGTCTGGGAGGAAAGCGTGTCCCTGTTCCCTAGAGTGCATAGGTGGGTAGGTTTTGCAGCCAGACTATGGGCACCCAGTGCTGTTGGCTGTAAGGACTGGAGGGCAACACTTATTCTTGGACCGCTGTTGCAGGTGGCTAGGTGGCGTGGGTGGAGCCACCAGTCCTCAGGCCCCTGATATGGGTAGGTGAGGACTCGACTTATGGGCAGAGTGGTGTCAAATGTGATGAACCTGCCACTCCACCATATAGCTGATACAGTGAAGTTAGGCTTCAGGTATATACCCTGCTGTACTGTGCTAATGAAAGCTGTGCTGTTGAAATGGGGCCACACAGGTCTATGCAGGGATGAAAGGCATTCAAAGTCTGGGGACCCCTTATGCCTGTGCCTAGGCAAAGGAGCTGTGCCTACCCTGAGTTCCTGGCTTAGGGGAGCTGGCAGATTATTTTTTTCCTCTTTGTTAATTTGTTCCCTCTCCAAGGACGGGAGAATGGCTCAGGGTGTGTGACAGGTCCTACTTTTGGCCCAGGGGAAGTGGCAGTCACTGAAGCTGGCCTGGGACATGGGGCAGAGTGGGGAGGGAGCAGGTAAATGGGAGAGAGGTTCTTCCCAAGCAGGGTGTTTTTTGATCTGCGGAGTAGATTAGACGCATGTACTTATCTTTTGCTGATTGAGCACTGCTTTTCACTTGTTCTGAAGGCTTGAGTAGACTCTCTGCTGCTTGATCTCTCCCGATGTGAAAAACGTGTCCTGAGTGCCACTGTTTGCCTCACTATGCACACTGGCCTATCCAGCCTGTAGGGTGCTGGTTCCTGCCAGGTCAGGTCTAGCAACTCCTTGCTGCTTCTGAACAGTCTCTCCCTCCTCCTGCCACTCAGTCCAATTCCTGAACTTTTCCTTTGATGTTCAGGGCTCCTAGATTGTCATATATAATCGATTTACTTGTTTTTTCAGGTCTTTGTTGTAAGAGGGACCACTGGAAACGTTTCACTACTCTGCCATCTTGGCCCCTCCTCTGTATCAATAATTTTAGACATAGCTGTCATCCCAAGACTACTGAAGGAAAACTATCCTAATGAGACATCACTGATGTACTTTACTGCAGGTGTTCTTCCACTGCATAAAGAGTATGAAGCCTGGTCTTATGCACGTGTGTTGAGAAAGCTTCCTAAATGTGTGACTTACAAATACAGTGGATCAGACCAGTAATTCAGGATACTGGATTGTAATAATATGAACAACGTTTATAACTTTAAAATCTCTTTAATATTAGAGTGTGAAATATATGTCATAAACTGATATTAAAACTATGAATATATTATATTTATATATATATGAGATAGTAAAAGATAAACACATACTTCCAAGGTGATGTCACCATAAACTGCTGTTTTAACCCCCAGAGTCTAGGTGAAAGTCTGGCTAGTGGTCCAAGTCAGTATCTAAAACAGTATCCATTCATTACCCCTCAAGCTTCATTCAGGACACAAAGAGTCTTAGACTTACCATGGAAGAGAATTTAGGAGCCAAGAATGCGATAAGTAAAGAAGAAAGGAAGGAACTCTTATTTATGGGCCTAAGATGAATCAAGAAATTTAATTGTCAAAAATATGAAATAATATATCATGTTTTTTCCTCTGAAAAGAAATAAACCTAAAAAATCTTATTATGTGTTATTTTCATATATAACATATTTAACAATGATGACACCATTCTATCGTGACTATGGTTCTTGAATACGTCCTTTGTTTTCCCTGGCTTTAAAATAATTGTTATGTGATTGTCTACTTTCCACTTCACTAATTCAGTAGAACACAATCACTGTGCAACCAAATATACAAAAATTTAACCCAAAATAAAAGCACTGGTAAACTGAAATAACATTAGACTTCATTCTCTATTACTTTCTTCCTCTATGTGACCCTCTCTTTTCTTTATTTTATGCATATTAAGAAACCTAAGTATACCACAGGATTTTTTTTTTTTTTTTTTTTTGCTGTTTTGGTGAAGATTCTTTTGCTCCCCATTCTTAGATTTTTAATAAATTTACATCTTTGTTTCTAAGGTGTGTCTCTTGTAGACAGCATATTGATGGATAGTGTTTTTTTAATCCATTCTGACACTCTCTATATCTTTATGGGTGCATTTAGGCCATTTATGTTCAGTGTAATATATACATACATACATATATATATATATTTGTATTTTAGATGAGGGTTTACAGAACAAACCAGCTTTTCATTAAACAGTACACATAATGTTTTATGACATTGGTTAACAACCCCACGAATGTCAACACTCTCCCTTCTTGACCAGTTTTCCTGTCCCCTTCTGTCTTGTAGTCCTTGCCCCTGGGCAGGTATGCCCTTTTAGTCTCATTTTGTTTTAGGGGCCTGTCTAATCATTGGATGAAGGGTGAACCTCAGGAGTGACTTCATTACTGAACTAAAAGGGTGTCCGGGGGCCATACTCTTGGGGTTTCTCCAGTCTGTCAGGCCAGTAAGTCTGGTCTTTTTTTGCGAGTTAGAATTTTGTTCTACATTTTTCTCTAGCTCTGTCTGGGGCCCTCTATTGTGATCCCTGTCAGAGCAATCAGTGGTAGTTGTATTAGACTCTGTCTGGTGGAGGCCGATACTGCAGAATTTTAAGGTGCCTTAAAACACCTTACAACAGAAAGGAATGGGAAGTAATGTTGAGTACCTGCCTGTTAAAATACGTTGACAATGTGTTTTCCTCATTTCATCTCTATTACAACCATGTGCAGTAGGTATTTTAAAGGTGAAGAAATAATGATTCAGTAAGAGGGCTCAGCAAGGAAGCGGGATATAGAATCAATACAGAAAAGTGAATAGTCTTTCTACACACCGTGCACAATTAGAAAAAAAATACTATTTACAACTAAAATTTAATGAATCTAGAAATAAACTTAAAAAAAGTTTTGCAAGCCTTTTATATGGATGTCGTTGAAACTTTGCTGAAATAAATTTAAAAAAGCTTTAGTAAGTGGAGATTCGTCCCATGCTCATGATGGTAGCAAGGAATGACATCAAGGACATCATACATGAAGAAAGCAAGAGGTCATTAAAAAGACTAGAAAGAAAGAAAAGACCAAAATGAATGTCAGAAGAGACTCTGAAACTTGCTCTTGAACGTCGAGTAGCTAAAGCGAACGGAAGAAATGATGAAGTAAAGGAACTGAAGATTTCAAAGGGCGGCTCGAGAAGACAAAGTAAAGTATTATAATGAAATGTGCAAAGAGCAAGAGGTAGAAAACCAAAAGCGAAGAACACGCTCAGCATTTCTCAAGCTGAAAGAACTGAATTAAAAATTCAAGCCTTGAGTTGCAATAGTGAAGGATTCTATGGGGAAAATATTAAACGATGCAGGAAGCATCAAAAGAGGATGGAAGGAATACAGAGTCATTATACCAAAAAGAATTGGCCGACGTTCAACCATTTCAAGAGGTAGCATATGATCAGGAACCAATGGTACCGAAAGAAGTCCAAGCTGCACTAAGGCACTGGTGAAAAACAAGGCTCCAGGAATTGACAGAATATCAGTTGAGATGTTTCATATTTATGCCTATTCCCAAGAAAGGTAATCCAACTCAAAGTGGAAAGTATCAAACAATATCATTAACATCATACACAAGTAAAATTTTGCTGAAGATCATTCAAAAGCAGCTGCAGCAGTATATTGACAGGGTACTGCCAGAAATTCAGGCAGGATTCAGAAGAGGACATGGAACTAGGGGTATCATTGCATCAGATGGATCTTGGCTGAAAGCAGAGAATACCAGAAAGATGTTTACCTGTGTTTTATTGACTATGAAAAGGCATTCGACTATGTGGATCATAACAAATTATGGGTAACTTTTCGAAGACTGGGAATTCCAGAACACTTAATTGTGCTCATGAGGAACCTGTACATAGATCAAGAGGTTGTTCAGACAGAACAACGAGATACTGCATGGTTTAAAGTCAGGAAAGGTGTGCATCAGGGTTGTATCCTTTTACCATACCTATTCCATCTGTATGCTGAGCAAAGAATCCCAGAAGCTGGACTATATGAAAAAGAATGCGGCATCAGGATTGGAGGAAGACTCATTAACAACCTTTGTTATGCAGATGACACAACCTTGCTTGCTGAAAGTGAACGAGGGCTTGAATCACTGATGAAGATCAAAGACCACAGCCTTCAGTATGGATTATCCCTCAACATAAAGAAAACCAAAATCCTCACAACTGGCCCAATAAGCAACATCATGATAAACGGAGAAAAGATTGAAGTTGTCAAGGATTTCATTTTACTTGGTTCCACAATCAACACTCATGGAAGCAACAGTCAAGAAATCAAAAGATGCATTGCTTCGGGCAACTCTGCTGCAAAAGACCTCTTTGAAGTGTTGAAAAGCAAAGATGTCACCTTGAAGACCAAGATGCACCTGACCCAAGCCATGGTATTTTCAGTCGCATCACATGCATGCAAAAGCTGGACAATGAATAAGGAAGACCTAAGAAGAACGACACCTTTGAATTGTGGTGTTGGCGAAGAATGTCGAATATACCATGGACTGCCAAAACAATGAACAAATCTGTCTTAGAAGAAGTACAACCAGAATGCTCCTTAGAAGCAACGATGGCAAGACTATGTCTTACATACTTTGGACACATTACCTTTGAATTGTGGTGTTGGTGAAGAATGTCGAATATACCATGGACTGCCAAAACAATGAACAAATCTGTCTTAGAAGAAGTACAACCAGAATGCTCCTTAGAAGCAAGGATGGCAAGACTATGTCTTACATACTTTGGACACGTTGTCAAGAGGGATCAGTTCCTGGAGAAGGACATCATGACTGGTAAAGTAGAAGGTCAGTGAAAAAGAGGAAGACCCTTCACGAGACAGACTGACACAGTGGCTGCAATAATGGACTCAAACATAATGACTGTGAGCATGGCGCAGGACTGAGCAGTGTTTTGTTCTGTGGTATATGGGGTCACTATGAGTCAGAACTGACTGGACAGCATCGAACAACAACAACAACAACAACATGATGGCAACATTTATTTTTGTGAGAATGTCAGTTCTCCCTAAATTTATTTATAGAATTGAGATAATGCCAATAAAAACGCTGACAGGATTTTTCATAGAACTTGACAAGCTGATTCTAAAATGTACATGAAAGTTCAGTGGTCCTAAAAGACAAGGCATGTCTGAGCAAGAAGATGAATAATGAGGGGAGACTTCTCCTATATAGAGATCAAGAATTTTAAAACCATGGTAATTAGTACAGTGTGTCACTAGCACAGAAATATATAAATCAACCAAGAGAATAACACAGAAGGTCCAAAGATGATGCCAATAAAATTATGGGTAAAAGACATGAACTGGCATTTTCCCAAAGAGAAAACATGTATGTTCAATAAATAATCATTGGAAGAAAAGTTTAAATGCACTAGTAATCAGAAACATGCAAAATGACCTACTATATTGCACTTATTCAACTGGCAAAAAGTTAAGAGAGAAAATGCCCAGTGTTTGAGAGGACATGGACCAATGGAATGTATTATTCACTACTGGCAGCAATTTAAATTGGTGCAACCATGTTGGAAACTAGTTTCATTTTAGTTTGTAAAGTTAAACATTTATACACTCAGCAAACCCATCTCTAATTACATACGTAGTAGAAATTCTACACCTTTCACCAGGAGACATAAAGAAGAAAATTCATAGCACCAATATTTGTAATTTTTAAAAATCCAGAGATGACCTAATTAATTTCCAGTAAATTGTACTATAGTCACACAATAGACAGCAATGAAAATGAATGAATTACACAACCCAGGGCAACAGGACAACATAGATAATTCTTAGTAACATACAGCTGAGTGAAAAATAAAAAAAGCCAGACTCCATGCAGTATGGCCCTTCCCCTCCGCCTTTTTTTATTGTGCTTTAAGTGAATGAAAGTTTACAATTCAAGTTAGTTTCTCATACGAAAATTTATACACACATTGTTATGTGACCCCAGTTGCTCTTCCTTTACTGTGACAGCACACTCCTCCTTTCCACCCCAGATTTCCCATGTCCATTCAACCAGCTCTTGTCCCTTTCTGCCTTCTCATCTTGCCTCTGGATAGGAGCTTCCCATTTAGTCTCATGTACCTATTTGGGCTAAGAAGCACACTCTTTACGAGTATGATTTTATGTCTTATAGTCCAGTCTAATCTTTGTCTGAAGAGTCGGCCTTGGGAATGGTTTCAGTTTTGGGCTAACAGAGAGTCCTGGGGCCATGTCTCCCAGGGTCCCTCCAGTCTCAATCAGACCATTAATTCTGGTCTTTTTACTAAAATTCAAGTTTCGCATCCCACTTTTCTCCTGCTCCATCAGGGACTCTCTGTTGTGTTCCCTGTCAGGGCGGTCACTGGTGGTAGCCAGGCACCATTTAGTTCTTCTGGTCTCAGGATGATGGAGTCTTGTTTATGTGGATCTTTCTGTCTTTTGGGATAATATTTTCCTTGTGTCTTTGGTGTTTTTCGTTCTCCTTTGCTCCAGGAAGGTTCGGACCAATTGATGCATCTTAGTTGGACGCTTGCTAGCTTTTAAGACCCCAGATGCCACTCACCAAAGTGGGATGCAGAACATTTTCTTAATCAACTTTATTAGCCAGTTGACCTAGATGTCCCCTGAAAGCATGGTTCCTAGAACCCCACCCTTTCTACTCTGTCCCTCAAAGTGTTTGGTTGTGTTCCGGAAACTTCTTAGCTTTTGGTTTAGTCAATTGTGCTGACTTCACCTGTAGTGTGTGTTGTCCTTCCCTTCATCTAAGATAATTCTTGTCTACTATCTAGTTAGTGAATACCCCTCTCTCCCTCTCCACCCTCGTAACCATCAAAGAATGCTTTCTTCTGTGTTTAAACCTTTTCTCGAGTTCTTATAATAGTGGTCTTATACGATATTTGTCCTTTTGCACTGACTAAATTCACTCAGCATAATGCTTTCCAGATTTATCCATGTTATGAGATGTTTCACGGATTCATCGTTGTTCTTTATTGTTGTATAGTATTCCATTGTGTGAATATACCATGATCTGTTTATCCATTTGTCTGTTGATAGGCACCTAGATTGTTTCCATCTTTTTGCTGTTGTGACAGTGCTGCAATGAACATGGGTGTGCATATATCTATTCGTGTGACGGCTCTTATTCTCTAGGATATATTCCAAGCAGTGGGATTGCTGGATTGTATGGTACTTCTATCTCTAGCTTTTTAAGGAAATGTCAAAATCGATTTCCAAAGTGGTTGTACCATTTTACATTCCCACCAACAGTGTACAAGTGTTCCAGTCTCTCCATAGACTTTTCAACATTTATTATTTTGTGTTTTTTTGGATTAATGCTAGCCTTGTTGGGGTGAGATGGTATCTCATTGTAGTTTTGATTCACATTTCTCTAGTGGCTAATGATCGTGAGCATTTCCTCATGTATCTGTTAGCTGCCTGAATGTCTTCTTTGGTGAAGTGCCTGTTCATGTCCTTTGCTCATTTTTAAATTGGGTTATTTGTCTTTTTGTTGTTGAGGTATTGCAGTATCTTGTAGATTTTCAAGATTAGACCCTGATCGGATTTGTTGTAGCCAAAATTTTTTCCCAGTCTGTAGGTTGTCTTTTTACTGTCTTGGTGAAGTCTTTTGATGATCATAAGTGTGTTGATTTTTAGGAGCTCCCAGTTATCTAGTTTCTCTTCTGGTGTTCGTGCATTGTTAGTAATGTTTAGTATTCTGTTTATGCCATGTATTAGGGCTCCTAGCATTGTCCCTATTTTTTCTTCCATGATCTTTATCATTTTAGATTTTATATTTAGGTCTTTGATGCATTTTGAATTAGTTCTTGTGCAGGATTTGAGGTATCGGTCTTGCTTCAGTTTTTTGCAGATGGATATCCAGTTATGCCAGCACCATTTGTTAAAGAGACTGTCTTTTCCCCATTTAATGGACTTTGGGCCTTTGTCAAATATCAGCTGCTCATAGGTAGATGAGCTTATATCTGGATTCTCAACTCTGTTCAATTGGTCTATGTACCTGTTGTTGTACCAGTACCAGGCTGTTTTGACTACCATGGCAGTATAATAGGCCCTAAAATCAGGTAGTGTGAGGCCTCCCACTCTGTTCTTCTTCTTCAGTAATGCTTTACTTATCCAGGGCCTCTTCCCTTTCCATATGAAGCTGGTAATTTTTTTCTCCATCTAATTAAAAAATGCTGTTGGAATTTGGATTGGGATTGCATATCTGTAGATCACTTTGGGTAGAACTGACATTTTCACAATGTTGAGTCTTCCTATCCATGAGCAAGGTATGTTTTTCCACTTATGCACGTCTCTTTTGGTTTCTTGCAGTAGTGTCTTATACTTTCCTTTGTATAGGTCTTTTACATCTCTGGTTAGATTTATTCCGAAGTATTTTATCTTCTTGGGGGCTATTGTAAATGGTATTGATCTGGTGATTTCCTCTTGGAAGTTCTCTTTGTTGGTGTAGAGGAATGAAACTGATTTTTGTATGTTTATCTTGTATCCTGACACTTTGCTGAAATCTTCTATTAGTTCCAGTAGTTTTCTTGTGGATTCTTTGAGTTTTTCTGTGTATAAGATCATATCAACTGCAAATAGAGATACTTTTACTTCTTCCTTACCGATTTGGATGCCCTTTATTTCTTTTTCTAGTCTAATTGCCCTGGCTAGGACCTCCAGCACAATGTTGCAGAAGAGCGGTCATAAAGGGCATCCTTGTCTGGTTCCCGTTTGGAAGGGGAATGCTTTCAAAGTCTCTCCATTTAGGATGATGTTGGTTGTTGGCTTTGTATAAATGCCCTTAATTATGTTGAGGAATTTCCCTTCTATTCCTATTTTGCTGAGAGTTTTTATCATGAATGCATGTTGGACTTTGTCAAAGGCCGTTTCTGCATTGATTGGTAAGATCATGCGGTTCTTGTCTTCTGTTTATGTGATAGATTACATTGATTGTTTTTCTAATGTTGAACCATCCCTGCACACCTGGTATAAATCCCACTTGGTCATAGTGAATTATTTTTGTGATATGTTGTTGAATTCTATTAGCTATAATTTTGTTGAGGATTTTTGTGTCTATGTTCATGAAGGATACTGGTCAGTAATTTTCTTTTTTTGTGGTGTCTTTACTTGGTTTTGTTATCAGGGTTATGCTGGCTTCCTAGAATGAGTTTTGGAGTATTCTATCCTTTTGTATGCTCTGAAATACCTTTAGTAGTAGTGATGTTAACGCTTCTCTGAAAGCTTGGTAGAATTCTCCAGTGAAATCGTCAGGGCCAGGGCTTTTTTTTTCGTTGGGAGTTTTTAAATTACCTCTTCAATCTCTCCTTTTGTTACAGGTTTATTTAGTTTTCTACCTCTGTTTGTGTTAGTTTAGGTAGGTAGCGTTTCTAGAAATTTGTCCATTTCCTCTAGGTTTTCAAATTTGTTAGAGTACAGTTTTTCATAGCATTCTGTTATGATTCTTTTAATTTCAGTTGGGTCTGTTGTGATATCACCAATCTCATTTCTTATATGGGTTATTTGCTTCCTCTCTTCTTTTTCTTTTGTCAGTTTGGCCAATGGCTTATCGATTTTGTCGATCTTTTCAAAGAACTAGCTTTTGGTCTTGTTAACTGTTTCAATTGTTTTTCTATTCTCTATTTCATTTAATTCTGCTCTAATTCTTATTATTTCCTTTCTTCTGCCCGAGGGCTTCTTTTGCCACTCTCTTTCTACTTGTTCTGTTGTAGGGTTAATGTTTTGATTTTGGCCCTTTCTTCTTTTTGGAAGTGTGCATTTATTGCTATAAACTGTCCTCTGAGCACTGTTTTTGCTGTGTTCCAAATGTTCTGGTAGGATGAGTTTTCATTCTCATTTGATTCTGTGAATTTCTTAATTCCATCCTTAATTTCTTCTATAACCCAGCAGTTTTTGAGCAAGGTGTTGTTCAGTTTCCATGTGTTTGATTTTTTTCCTTGCTTTTTCTGTTATTGATGTGTACTTTTATGGTTAGAAAAGATACTTTATAATATTTCGATGCTTTGGGTTTTGTTAAGCTTGCTTTATGGCCTTATATGTGGTCTATCCTGGAGAATGTTCCGTGTGTGTTGGAAAAGTATACTTGGCTGGCGTTGGGTGAAGTGTTCTGTATATGTGTATGAGATCAAGTTGGTTGACTGTGGCATTTAGATCTTCTGTTTCTTTATTGAGCTTCTTTCTGGATGTTCTGTCCTTCACCGAAAGTGGTGTGTTGAAGTCTCTACTATTATTGTGGAGCTGTCTGTCTCTCTTTTCAATGCTGTTGGAGTTTATGTATTTTGGAGCCTTGTCATTGGGTGTGTAAATATTTATTATGGTTATTGGTGTATTGACCCTTTAATCATTATATAGTGTCCTTCCTCATCCTTTGTGGTGGATTTTACTTTGAAGTCTCTTCTGCCAGAGATAAATATTGCCACTCCTGGTCTTTTTTGATTGTTGTTTGCTTGATATATTCTTTTCCATCCTTTGAATTTTAGTTTGTTTGCGTCTTTAAGTCTAAGGTGTCTCTCTTGTATGCAGCATATAGCAGTGTGGCCCTTTCTATAACTTCAAAAACAAGTATAACTATGGCTAGTCATTGGCTATTTATCACAGTTAATATCTTATATTCAATTATTTTTCAAAATTAAGAAACAGATTAAAAATAAATGAAATTAAAGAGGGTCACACATGATCTTGTGGTGATAGGGGTTGTGAACTAAAGATTATGATTAATCCCATTCCATAGATCTGATAAAAAAGAAATTAAAGATCAAAGAAATTAATCTATTTTTCCAACTTCGTACAAAAATGAAGATGCAGAGACTGCAGTTAGTAAGTGGCATTTTAAAGCTAGTATCTTTCCACCATACCAACGTGCCCCAGAGAATAAGGCAATTGAGAAAGTAATCCTTTTAAATAGCTTTGCACTAAAGTACAGTACTAAAATTACAGAAGACATTCATTCCTTACAACAGTTTAGCAACATGGGTTTCTAAGACTGGTATGTTCCTTAATTTTTTTCTCTTCTAATATTTTTGTAGCCTCTCTTTGAAAATAATAAGAAAATAGATAACCCAGGAGAGAGGATGATTTGAGATGGCAGGTAACCTAAAAAGCACAGAGAACCGTACTGACATTTTAAATATTTAAATAAACTGGAAGCGCATTTTTTAATGCATGATCTCATGCACTTTGACTTGAATACCTTTTAAAACATTTTCATAACATTTTACCTTAACAGAATGGAAAGAAGCATTTGAGATCATCTATTCAAATCTTCTTATTTTACAGATGAAACTCCTGAGGGTATAGTGTTCATAGCCAGTCCTGGTTCAGGGTCACGTCTCCTGGTGTCTAAATCCCATGGTGGTTTCTAGCCCCAATCCAGTGACCTGGGGGATTTCTGTCATTCTGGACAGAATAATGCTTTTAGAAGCAATTTGAGAAAGAGAAAGCAAATGCCAACTATTCCAGTGTATTCCTCACAAGGGAGATAGCTCTACCACAAATTTATTATGCTTCTGCAAAGCTGCTCCCCACCGAGCCAGTCTCTTTGCTGCTCAAGTAAACTTTCTTGAAAGTTAGTCAGGTCAGGGAAGTAAACTAGTAATAGTTTAATGTATAAGGAGATAAAATTGGTGTAATAACAGGGAAATGTGTTTAGTTCTTATTACCAGTTGCCGTTGAGTTGACTTTGACTCATGGCGACGCCATGTGCATTACAGTAGAACTGTTCTCCATAAGGGTATTGGTGGCTGATTTTTCAAAAGCAGATCTCCAAGCCTTTCTTCTGAGGTGCCTCTGGGTGGACTCGAACCTTCAACATTTTGGGTAGCATCCAAGCACTTTAATCGGTTGCACCATCAATACTTACATAGAGAAGAGGTTTAAAATGTTTTGTTGATGCATTTGAAAAAAGATGCCACTTTTAAGGAAACCGAAATTAAATCTAGTTTCAGTTTCTTATCAAAATATTTATTTCTATTATTAAAATGTAAGCCCTATGAATGCTGTTCAATCCAAAAAACAATCATCTTTCAAATCTACACTTTAGGCTCATACAAAAACAAACCAAATCATTTCCTCTATCTGGAAATCCCTTCTCCTGCCGAGTGACCTATCAGATTGCTGTCTAATATTTAAATTCCAGTTTGTTTTACCTTCTTTCATCTCCTAATTTATTATGCCACTTTCCTAGAACTAATCGGAGACCACTTCGTTTTCATCTTGTCAAAGTACTCATTACAGTATGACTTGATTGAGCGTTATTTTCGTACGTGACCACCATCACATTATGACTCCAGTGATGACTCCACGAAGGTAGGTACCACAGCTTAGTCACTGTGCAGGTCAGTCGCCATTTTGATCTGAACCTCAGGGGAACCCTTAGACTAACCTCTACTGGTTGCCGTAGACGCCATCCACTCGTGGCGGCCCCATGCTGTCAGAGTAGAACTTCAGTAGGGTTTTCAGTGGTTGATTTTTCAGATGTAGATGGTCAGGCGTTTTTTGCCTGACGCTTCTGGGGTGGACGAGAGCTGCCAACCTTTCCTTTAGCAGCCGAGCATATTAACTGTTTGAATCACCCAGGGACTCCCCCTTAACCTCTAGTTCCTGTTAATGAAGGTAATGGGAGGTTGAAAGAGGGTAGAATCTACTCCTTTCTTGGACTTGCTGGTAAGGGCCGTGGGGTTGTGCATAGCAACAGTGTGCTGGGGAGGGCAGGGTTCTGGGTGCCTGTTCCAGCAGCTGAATTCCAGCTGCGGCATCTCAGCAGCACAGTGCCTCTGGGCTGTAGGTAACATTATTGATGCCTCTGCTTCTCCTGCCCAGGGGTAATAATGTTTTCCTGCAGTTAATGGCTGGAAAACCTTACCTTCTGTTCCCACAACCCTTTCAATACCCGGCTAAGGAAATTCTATATTAAATACCCTCAGTTTGAAATTCAGAGTGATTCTGTTTCCCTAATCAGACCCCGAATGGTACGTTGGTATTTGGACCTTATACAGTGTTGGATACAAAATAAAGAATAAAAATAATAATAATAATTTGTGTTCTAACTAAATACATAAGGACGCAAAACTGTTAAAACAGTCATTAATGAATTGGTTACATATAAAATCAGGCCCTTCAACTATCATTCCTGCTTAACAGTAGCATGGAACCCCTTACTGTGTTGGGTCATTTGTAGGTTAGTTTATTATTGAGTATAATATGTTATCAACATTAAATATACAAAGTAAATTAAATGCAAATTTATTCCCAACTTCAAAAGACAATTATTTGAATATCAAAAGATTAAGAAAGGGCTCTTAGAAAAATTAATGGTAGACCGCAGATATTTTTGCAAAATTTGCCGTTTGTATTGGTGTTGCTAAAGTCAGACAGATGTGAACAATGTCTTATCATGCTGTCATATGGTTTTGCCAGAAAAATAATGCAAAGATAAAGAAAAAGAAGACTCGGCATGAGTTAGATGGTTTTAATGGCCACATATTCTTCTCATCCCAGTACGAACTCCTCTTTGCAGTGTGGCATTGCTACTCCTCCTGTACTGAAGTGGAATTGATTTCTCTACCCCTGTAAATCTGGGCTGTACTTACGACTTGCTTTGACAAGTAGAATGTGGTGGAAGTGACACTGTGTGACCTCCAGAGCCTAGGCCTCAACATGCCTTGCAGTATTAATCCTTATCCTGAGGGTGCCCTGAGACCTTCATGTAAGGAAGCCAGCATAGCTGCATGGAGGAGAACTGAGATGCTCCATCTGGCACCCAGGACCAACTGCCGAACATGAGAGGCCATCTTGGATCTTCTAGCCCAGGTAACTGTCAGAAATAATAAATCATTATTGTTTTCAGTCACCAAGTTTTGGGGTGATTGCTATATAGTAAAGGTTGACTGAAACATGAAACTTGCTTCAGGTTTGCTTTACTTTCATAATTTGCAAAGAGTTTCAGTATTTTCATAATTGTTATTTTTATTTTTTAAGATAATGCCTTTTCCCCTGTAAAACAATAAACAGATAGTTAATAAATCCAAAATATTTTTATAGCCAATCTTATATTTTTTGGACAATATTCCATTAGTAATTAGATCTTTGCTATTTGGCATAAACCTCACTTTCTGAGAGGCATGGGGAATGGGTAGATTTTTGAGAGTGATCAAGATATTCGTCTTAATAAGGGTTCGTATCTGCAAGGAAAAAACAGACAATTTCATAATCAGGTCAGTAATTTTGACAATATGGGATGCCTTGAGATATTTAAGAGAACCCATGAGTTTCTTAAATTTTCTCTGTATGGGTTTAATAAAATTAGCAGGGCCATTGGTTAAAGGTACAGTTTATTCAAGAAGTTGCAACTTCATCATTTATATAGTGCTTCTTTTGAGGGGGTTTCTGTGGCCCTAAAATTTTCTTGAAAATAAAGCAAGTGAAGAGAAGGTACCTATGAAACTGAACACCCAAGATTTGACGTCATTGAAATAGCAGTAAATATATAACAATACATTTGTGTGTGTGCATATGTATATATTTATAAATGTCTTTTACTTCTTGTTGTAAGAAGAGACGTTAATGAAAAGCACCAAAACAAAACAAAACAAAACAAAACAAAACAAAAAACAAACAAACCCGTTGCCATCGAGTTGATTCCAACTCATAGGAACCCTATAGGACAGAGTAGAACTGCCCCATAGAGTTTCCAAGGAGCACCTGGTGGATTTGAACTGCCGACCTTTTGGTTGGCAGCCATAGCTCTTAACCACTATGCCACCAGGGTCAGTCACAAAAAATAAAGTACATAATAATCCTAACCTGACAATCTATCCTTATGCAGGAAAATTTAATTCAACCTGGGCATTCAGTGGAGTAAAACGATTGTGCAAGAACTTAGTAACTTGAAAAGACCCACGTTGTGTTTTGTTTGTTGGCAGTTAAGAGCGCATGAATAGAATTAACTTCAATGATCTAAAAAAATTTTTTTCATGTAACAATTGATCTTGGGTAAGAGCATCCTAAAATACAACGGGTCACCAACTCAGGGGTCAACTAACATTCAACCACACTGTTCTCTGCCAAATATCATACTTGTGTTTTAAAATCTAAGGCTAAGTATATTGAATGTTTGGTTTGGACTAAACGATGACATCAAAACATGTATAATTATGATAATTAGGTTGCTTTTGAAAGTGTTTAATAGTTCCTTGGGTTTATTTTTATATTAATAAAGATAGGAATCATTTATTGAAACTTCACTGTGTGACAGGAACTGAAGTAGATACCTTACATTAATTATTCTCATATAATATTCACAACCAACCGGGAAAACAGACATAGATACCAAGGTTTAGAGAGATTTGGTGACTGGCCCTAGTGGATGAAAGGAGTGGAAATGTAAAGTTCTCACTCTTGGTCTCTTTCCCTTCACCATTTTATTCCTCCGGGCCACCCAAACCTGTTGCCGTCCCGTCAAATTTTGACTCACAGCAACCCTGTAGGACAGAGTAGAACTGCCACATAGGGTTTCCCAGGAGCAGCTGGTGGATTCGAACTGCCAACCTTTAGATTAGCAGCCATAGCTCTTAACCGCTGTGCCACCAGGGCTCCACAGTGCTTAACTACAATCAATTTTATCCTATTATTAGGCCTTGTTTTGTTAGTGTTGTCTGGTCTTTTTTCCTTTTGTTTCTCACATTCAAGACACTTTATTTTAAAATTTAAACCAGACTGTGCATACTGATTTCTATTAGAAGACTGCTGTAAGAAGTTACCGTGCAGGTAATCTTTCTCTTTTATTTATCACCTTGGTAGGAGTATTCAGTGGACACCACCACATCTATGAGTGGTCTAGGTGCTTATTTCAGTCGGCTGAGTTCACTTTGTATTCATAAAGAGCACAGAGTCATTTTTTCCTCTTTTGAGACTAATCTGAAATCTTAATGTGCATATTTTCAGTAAGATTGGAAATAAATTTGTTTTTTAAAAGCTTTTTATGGAAAATTTAGATACTGAAGCCTTGACATAGTCTAAAAACTTGGCAGCCACCTAGAGTAGCACTGTCCAGTAGAGTTTTGGGCTTTGATGAAAATGTTCTATTATCTGCATTGTCTAATATGGTAGCCACTGGCTACATGTACCTATCAAACACTTGAAGTGGGACTAGCGTGACTGAGCAACTGAGTTAAATTTTAATATGGCTAGTGGCTACTATATTGGACAGCAGATCTAGATAAAATGACTTTGTGTCTCCATCTGCTTCATAGTGCTGAACCCCTAGGACTGCTCACACAGCACACAGTATGCAGAAAGGGAGCTAGTTTCTTTAAGAAAACAAGTAGCACTTTCCCTGCTACTGTAAAGATGGCACTGTGTTTCCTGTGTTTGCAAAAAATGACCAGTTTTACTTGTAAGAGATTAACCCCAGCTATCCTCACTCTTCTATAACAGTAGTTTTCTACCTGAGAGTTGGACAGTTGCTCCCTTAAGGCATGCTTTGAGGCTGCCAGGCATGAAACTTGCTGTGTGTTGTGGATCTGAAGATCTAGGTAGCGGGTGGATTTGATTTCCTTGGACCTGCCTGAGGCCAAAATTGTTTCTGCTTCATTATTCTGAGGAACGGAAACTTTCCATGAGGCAGTCTAGAGTTCTAAAACATAAATGCCGGTAGATATAAAAAAATTTTCAAAGTCCTTATCTACAGAATTCTTTGTGTTCTGTAGTAACTGTGCACCTGTATGTTTAAATCAGTTCACTGTAAATACATCACAAATCTAAGCATGACATTTTCTAACACTATGCATTCCTACTGGGTAAGCTTTTTCTATCAGGAAAATGAAATTCTGAATGCTGTATTGATTCACCGAGACTAAACTGTACAGGAGGCAAGTCCATCTTTAACATCCTAAGTATCCCTTTCTGCATCCTCTCCTTTCCCCATTGCACTCCACTCTCTATTATTTATTTACTTATTTATTCTGCCCAGTCCTCTTGAATCAGGTGCCCATTGCCTGTCCCCAAATCATGGTCAGGTCCTAGGAAAAGTGCTGAAATTCATGAGGTTCAGTTGAGGCTGAATCTAAGACAGTTGCATCTTTTTAGTGGATTTGAGTTTTAACTTGATTTCTGTTTAAGGAATTAAGTGTTTTGTCTTATGCTAAATATACTTAAAGCAATTTGATGGAGTTGAAGATTTTCTTTTTAGCTCCTGAAATGTCACCCTAATTTTGTGTACCCATTGTTCTTATGTGTAAAGTTAACTCTGATACAGAATCAGACTTATCTTTCCTTATCCAAAGAAAACATCTAAATAGAGATCGTACAAGGAAACATATATTAGTGAATATTAGTGTTAAAAAGCCTTGTGATATGATTAGAGATGAAAGCATCTACCTAGTATTCGCCATAAAGAAACAATCAAGCAAATTGTTTAGAAAAGTCTTTAAAGAAAAAGCCCCCTAACTTTTTCCTCCTTTAATATTTCCAATTCCTCATGGATAGTTAACTTTTGTTCAGAAGCATAGTTTAAAACAAAGATTTTTTTTTAATAGAATAGCTTGTTCGTCTCACAAATAACAGAAGTATATAACACTACCATTTTTTATTCTTCTACCCAACATGGAGTAACAGGGATCAGATTTACCTTCTTAGTTGAAACAGCCAAAATACACACACAAAATATATAACACAATGGGTTTTAAGATAACTGGATATCAGGTGACAAAGGACAATAATCTCTGAAATATGAGAAACAAACAAGATGAGCCCTAAGATTGCCCCACCTTACGGCCTTGAGAAAGCTTCCAGGCTGCAGGGCTGGAAGGGGAAACCCAGGCAGAGTCTTGAAGATTCCCTGAATTGAGGAGATGGAGCTGTGAGTTTGTGGCAACAGAGGCCGCTGGAGTTCACAGGAAAGAGTATCAGAGAGGACGGAGCTGTGTAGAAACAGAACCTCAGAGAACCTCAGAGATCTATGTGTGTGTGTGGGGGGGGGGGGGGCGGGGGGTTCCTTTTGAGTATTCAGCAGAGTACATGTGTGGGGAAACTATTCAAAACTAAGTGTTAGAGAGAAGAAGTTTTGGCACTCTCACAGAGCCGGGAATACTGCCTATTCCTACCAGCCAAACAACAAAAAACTCATAATTCACAGGCTATTGGAAAGATAAGATACCCAGAAATGTCTTGCCTCATTCCAAAATAAAAAAAACACCCAAACCTCATTGCTGTCGAGTCGATTCCGACTCACGGTGACCCTATAGAACAGAGTAGAACTGCCCCATAGGGTTTCAAAGGAGCTGCGGTTGGTTTCAAACTGCCAGCCTTTTGGTTAGAAGCCGAATGCTTAACTACTACACCACCAGGGCTCCCTTGCCTCATTAATGGGGAATGACTAGCCACTGAATGAGGGCCACTTCCAGACCTACCAAAAAAAAAAAAAAAAAGACATAAAAGCAAGACCTAACAGGATCCGATTATTTCAAAATAACTGCATTCTAGAACAATGCTCAAGTATTTATGGAAATACAAGGCTATCCAGCACTTAACAAGGTAATTTTCCTGTAAATCTAAAACTTTTCTAAGGTGAAAATTTAAAAAAAAACAAGTCATTAAAGACACACACTCACCGTATAATATGTGACATTTTTATTAGAATGACATCTAAAATCGTTAAGTATGTGCTATTAAAAACTAAACTATATTTCCTTTTAAATTTTGTTGAATTATGTAAAGTATGTATATATGCATATATATATATACATAGGAGCCCTGGTAGCGTCGTGGTTAAGAGCTTGGCTGATAACCAAAAGGTTGGCAATTCGGATCCACTTGGCCACTCCTTGGAAACCCTATGAGGCAGTTCTACTCTGTCGTTTAGGGTTGCTGTGAGTTGAAATCGACTTGATGGCAATGGGTTTGGTTTGGTATATGCATAAGGTTTATAATATGGTGGTGGTGTTAGGTGTTGTCAAGTCGGCGCCAAACCACAGAGATCCTGTGTACAACAGAATGAAACCTGCCTGCCTCTGCGCCATCCTCACAATCGTTGTTATGCTTGAGCCCATTGTTACAGTCCCTGTGTCAGTCCATCTCGTTGAGGGTCTTCCTCTTTTTCACTGACCCTCTACTTTACCAAGCGTGATGTCCTTCTCCAGGGACTGGTCCCTCCTTATGCATATGTATATGAACAAGGTATTATAATATACATATGTATAATATATACATGCATATTATCTATCTGTCTATACTTATAGATAGATACATATATATGTGTATAATTTTTTTAAGGTAAACATGAGTTCCAAAGTTTCTTTAACAATGTTAAGGAAAAACAAGAAAGTTAAGGTGCCATGCAACATAAGAAACAGGCATATCTTTTGTTATTATTGTTTTCCTGAAGAGAACATCTGGTGTCGCTTATAATTTTTATCTTTATTTGCCAATTAAATCTGTGTTATGGAAGGTTTGTGTCAGGTGAGATGTGACAGATAGATTGCTAGGGCTTTAATATATGTGTTGTTATCAAAGTTATCCCTTACACTATTTGTAACGATACAGATAAAAAAGAAAAAACAGTAGCACTTGGGGCACTATAAAATTCATTTAGGAGAAACAGTTTTGTGTATTACAGAATGTCAAGGCCCTTATCCAAAAATAAAAATACAAAATACCAGTAAATCCCGTTAATGAGATATTAACCCCACAAGCATTCAAAGTCAGCAATGACAACAATGTCTGTGACTATTTTCGCATGTTTACTGGCTGTAGCACAGAAAACATTGTTCAAAATCAGTATAAATATATTTGGGAGAGAGCTTTTGAGGAAAAAAAAAGTGTTGCTTCTGCTATAGTTTACCCATTGTCATGGAGTCGATGCCGACTCATTGTGCCCCTACAGGACAGAGTATGATTGTAATTTTTATGGAAGCAGACTGCCCATCTTTCTCCTCAACAGCAGCTGGTGGGTTCATACCACAGACCTTTTGGTTAGCAGCAGAGCACTTAACCAGTGCACCACCAAGGCTCCTGAGGTAGCTCATAAAACCTCCAGAATGGCCAGAAATCAGTCTTGGAGGCCATATACACAGGAAAATTGAATGCTTGAAGAAAAAAATTGGTAGGAAAATCAGGATGAACAGTTGAAAAAAAGAAGCAGCTCATACTGGGCTTTTGTTCTTTGAAAATATTTCTTCAGTGGATAAATTTTTAAGAGTGAGAAAAGGGAGTAGCTTAGAGACAAAATCTCCTCTGCCCCACAGACGTTGAGGCATTAGACAGCATTGGAATGAACTGTGATACCAAAACCAAACCCACTGCCATGGAGTACATGCCGACTCATAGCAACCCTATAGGACAGAGTAGAACTGCCCCATAGGGTTTCGAAGGCTGTTATCTTTGCCGAAGCAGACTGCCACATCTTTCTCCCACAGAGTGGCTGGTGGGTTCAAACCGCAGACCTTTTGGTTAGTAGCCGAGCGCTTTAACCACTGTACCACCAGTGCTCCTTCTGCTATAGTTTAGTTTTAAAAATACCAATTTCATTTTGAGGATATAAAGACAAATCAAACTTAGGCGTAAAAGTAACAATGAAATGATTACTTGAATTTGAAAAGATGCTAATGTGGAAATGTAGATAAAATAACTGATACATCAATAAAGGAAACAAAGGAGTTGTATGTTAACCTCTTTCCAGTCTTTCTTTTTTAAATTTTGTTTGTTGTTTCTGAGAACATACACAGCAAAACATACACCAATTCAACAGTTTCTACATGTACCATTCAGTGACATTGATTACATTCTTTGAGTTGTGCACCCATTCTTACCCTCTTTTTCTGAGTTGTTCCCCCACATTAACATAAACTCACTGCTTCCTAAATTTCCTGTCTAATATTTTGAGTTGTTGTTGTCAGTTTGATCCCATATAGACAGTTCTTAAAAGAGCGTAATGCTCATGGCAGATTTTTTTTTTTTTTTAATTTTTTTTTTTACTAGTTAAGCTAAACTATTGTTTGGTTTTGTTCCACTATGGCCTGATGGTCCCTTTCTCCTCTAAAGTACAAGGAGCCTCCATGTAGCACAGTGGTGGGACACACTGTTCTCTGGCAAGTTATATCAAAAGGAAATGGAAAGTCTGATTTTTACAAATTTCAACATTTTGATCTGATTAAAAATGCTTTTCTGACAGGGTTTGACCCATAATATGTATATATCAAACCCTAAGCACCAGCAGTTTTTAATTATTTTTTTCTAAATCAGTGGAAAGTATAACCACAAATCCATACGCAGGGAAAAGTAATTGGTGGCATCTGAGTCAGCAACACAGAAATGTGCAAAATTAGGTCTCCATACTTTTCTAATTTTTCCCATCAGACTTGTTTTTTCTGATGCTAAGCACCACTCTATACTTGGCCATTTCTGGAGAAATGAACCACAAGTCAGTTGGTTTTGGTGCACAACCCTTTTCTACCACCAATGGGTCAGTCATGACCCTATGGCAAGTCACAGTTCCTCTGCTCAACGTATTTCTTATTTATGCAAAGTATGCTGTAGTGATATAATTACTACAATAACCTTGATCTTGTGCCTCCTGGGAGTGTTTACCTTACAGACGATGTCTGTGGCTTGAGGTTGGTGCTGTACTTATCCTTAGTGCACAGATGAGGAAACTGAGGGTCCAGGTGGGATGATAAGCAGTGGAGGTGGAGCAGAAACTAAACCTGGGCTGCCAGACTCTAGGATGGCCTGCTGTTATGGATTGAATTGTGTCCCCCAAAAAGATACATTGAAATCCTAACCCCCAGTACCTGAGAATGTGACTTTGTTTGGAAATAGAGTCTTTGAAGATATTATCAGTTAAGCTAACATGAGGTCATCCTGGAATAGGGTAGATCCTAATCTAATATTATTGACGTCCTTATATAAGGTGAGTAGAGACATAGCAGCAGTCAAGAGATCAAATGATATATTGCATGGGGCAAACCTTGAGCAAAAAACCTCTGTAAAATCTTAAGAAGCAAAGACGTCACTTTGATGACTGAGGTGCAACTGACCCAAGCCATAGCATTTTTAATCACCTCCTGTGCATGTGAAATTTGAACTGTGAAAAAGGAAGACCAAAGAAGAATTGATGTATTTGAACTGTGGTGTTGGTAAAGAATATTGAACATACCATGGACTTCCAAAAGAACAAACAAACAGTCTTGGAGGAAGTATATCCAGAATGATCCTTAGAAGCGAGGATGGCGAGATTTTGTCTGGCTTACTTTGGACATGTCATCAGGAGGGACCAATCCTTGGAGAAGGACATCATACTTGGTAAAGGAGAGGGTCAGTGAAAAAGAGGTAGGCCCTCAATGAGAATAGATTGACACAGTGGCTGCAGTAGGCTCAAACACAGCAGCGATTGTGAGAATGGCACAGGACCAGGCAGCATTTCGTTTTGTTATACGTAAGGTCGCTATTAGTTGGAGCCAACTCGATTGCAACTCTCTGCCCTTCGTAGCCATTAGACAGAGGAAGGTTTTGCAGTGACTTGAAATGGGGCTAGTGTGTCTGAGTGGCATCCTCCCATTCATTGCATTACCATAGCCCATTGATATCCAAAAATTCATCATTAATGACTGCTGTGATAATTTACAGGGGGTCCTTGGGTGATGGAAAGGGTTTGTGCTAAAGGTTGGCGGTTGGTACCCACCCAGCGATGTCGTGAAAGAAAGTGTCATGAAGAAAGGCCTGGCGATCTACTTCTGTAAAGATTACAGCCAAGATGAGTGAATTTAGTCAGTCACAGAAGGACAAATACTGTATAAGACCACTGTTATAAGAACTCAAGATAAGGTTTAAACACAGAAGAAAACATTCTTTGATGGTTATGAGGGTGGGGAGGGAGGGTCAGGGTTGTTTACTAACTAGATAGTAGATAAGAATCATCTTAGGCAAAGGGAAGGACAGCACACACTGCAGGGGAAGTCAGCACAGCTGGACTAAACCAAAGCTAAAAAGTTTCCTCAATACAATCAAATACTTTGAGAGAGTAGCAGGGGTAGGGGTCTGGGGACCATGCTTTCAGGGGACATCTAGGCCAATTGTCATAACAAAGCTTATTAAGAAAATGTTCTGCATCCTACTTTGGTAAGTGGTGTCTGGGGTCTTAAAAGCTTGTAAGTGGCCATCTAAGATGCATCAGTTGGTCCCAACCACCTGGAGTAAAGGAGAATGATGAACAAAGACACAAGGAAAGTATTAGCCGAAGAGACAGAAAGGGCCACATAATCCAGAGACTTCATCAGCCTGAGACCAGAAGAAGTATATGGTGCCCGGCTACCACCAGTGACCACCCTGACAGGGAACACAACAGAGAGTCCCTGATGGAGCAGCAGAAAGTTGGGGTGCAGAGCTCAGATTCTAGTAAGAAGACCAGACTTAATAGCCTGAGACTGGAGGAACCCCAGAATGCATGGCCCCTGGATTCTCTGTCAGCCCAGAAGTAAAACAATTTCTGAGGCCAACTCTTCAGACAGGCATTGGACTGACTGTGGGACATAAAGTGATACTCGTGAGGAGTGTGCCTCTTAGCTCAAGTAGATACAAGAGACCAAAGGGGCAGCTTCTGTCCGGAGGTGAGATGAGAAGGCAGAGAGGGTTAGGAGCTGGCTGAATGGTTATGGGGAATCGGGTGGAAAGGAGGAGTGTGCTGTCGCAGAATGGGGTGAACAATTAGGGTCACATAACCATGCATGTATAAAAATTTTGTATGGGAGACTAACTTGAAATGTAAACTTCATTTAAAGTACAACAATAAAAATAATAATAATAATAAAAAGATTACAGCCAAGAAAACCCTATGGAGCGGTTCTACTCTGTAACACGTGGGGTTGTCATGAGTTGGCAACAGGTTTTTTTAATGATAATTTACCCTTTGTCCTAAAGGGGTATTATTGTCATCGTTGTTCAATTATTATTTTTTTTGATAGGTGCACTGATCCTTTTAAGATGTATTTCCTAACTTATGGTATGAGATCAATGAAATACAGAGTTTTAATAAGAAAATGAAAACAAATTTATTTTTGTTGTTGTTGAAAATATACACAGGAGAATACACACTAATTCAAGAATTTCTACCTGCACAATTCAGTGACATTGATTATATTCTTCAAGTTGTCCCACCATTCTCACCCTCCTTTTTGGAGTTGTTCTTCAGCCATTAACATAAACTCACTGCCACCTAAGTTTCCTATCTAGTCTGTGGGTTGCTGTTGTCAGTTTGATCCCATATAGATGTATCTCAAAAGGGCACAATGCTCAAGGCAGACATTCTTTACTAATTAAGCTAAACTATTGAGAAAAACAACTTTTCTCTTTCAGGGAGCTCGAGACCCTTCCTTGGTGTGGAGTCGTTAAAGATAATGGCCTTAGAGCTTTGCAGACCAGAAGGCCAATCCCAGCCCCATCTGCTAACTCAGTGTAGCACTTTGAATATGAGGCTTAACTTCACGGAAGTCCTGTCTCTTCACTTGTTAAATAGGCCCAATGATATTTTCCTCAAGGGATTACTTTAATAACTTAATTAGGTAACAGGTGGCTTGTAGTATGGGTTCAATGAAATTTAATCCCCTTCGACAGTTTGTTGTTGTTGTTAAGTGCTACTGAGTCAGTTCTGACTCATAGTGACCCTATGTACAACAGAAGGAAACACTGCCAGGTCCAGCGCTATCCTCACAACCATTGTGCTTTAGCCAATAGTTGGAGCCACTGTGTTAGTCCATCTTCTTGGGGTCTTCCTCTCTTTTGCTGACCCTGTACTTTACCAAGCATGATGTCCTCCTCCAGTGCCTGGTCCCTCCTGATAACACATCCACAGTATGAGAGACAAGTCTTGCCATCGTCCCTTCTAAGGATCATTCTGGCTATCCTTCTTCCAAGACAGATTTGTTTGTTCTTCTGGAAGTCCATGGTATATTCAATATTCTTTGCCAACACCATAATTCAAAGGTATCAATTCTTCTTACTTAACATAAATTGTCAGTTTATATCTACTTTGCTTAACTGGAGCCCTGGTGGTGCAGTGGTTAAGAGCTCGTCTACTAACCAAAAGGTCGGCAGTTCGAATCCACCAGCTGCTCCTTGGAAACCCTATAGGGCAGTTCTACTCTGTACTAATAGGGTCACTATGAGTCGGAATCAACTAGACGGCAGTGGGTTTGGTTTTGGTTTGTTTAACTTACTATGTTTGCAAATAACAAAATTGGGTATGTAGATCTAGGAACACAGAGTAGGCACTCAAGCAGTGTCCTTTGCAACTGCTGCTTTTTTCTGGGATGTCAGTTTTCACTGCCATTGGCAGGGGCTAGGGAGGGGGGTACTCTGATCTGAGGGGCAGCAAGACGTAGGAAAGAGCAGAAAAACAGAGTCCAGTTCTCAGCACTTTTATTTATTAAATCTACGACCTCGTCACATCATTTAAATTCTTGTTTTCTCATCTGTAAAATAGGAAAAGCAAAAATATCTGTTCTGCTTTATTTGCAGGCAAGAGCTAAACGAATGTATTTAGCTCTTATAGTTATACAGGAAGATGCTTCTGTCATTCCCCCTCCCCCTTATTCACTCCATAGCAAGGCTGCTGGTGCTAAAGGTTTCTTCTAATTTGTAATTACAAGGAGGTACTTGAGGACTCTAGGATTCCCATTCTTATAAAATCTAGTATATTATCAGTTAGAAATCTTGACATTTGAAGGGATTATTTATCCTCTGTGAGACCATGTGATACACTTCTCTTTATGTGATATTAACCCCATCATTTAAATATTTTAATATTCTATTTGAGAAACGGTACTATCGAAGGATCAGCCATTAAACCAAACCCATAGCCATTGAGTCAATTTCTTACGGAAGCTGACTGCCACATCTTTCTCCTATGGAGCTGCTAGTGGGTTCGAACTGCCAGCCTTTTGGTTAACAGATGAGCTCTTAACCACTGCACCACCAGGGCCCCTCAGCCATTAGTAGAGTTATTTTTCTAAAGTCGTTGATCTTCAGAATTGAAGCTTACTCCTATCTTCACCAGACCATTTAAATTACATCTTTGCATTGTTTAGGGTTGGTGTGAATGTGTTGGGGGGGGGGGTTCTCTTTCTTCAGTATTAACATCGTTTTTCATTTTGGGCCTTTTAGGGATGGTTATTAAATAATTTGATTGTAGAATGCTACCGTGTATTCACAATGTGATGTATTTGTCAAAAGAAACCCATCCAGTACATTTAATTTGCCCAGTTGTACTTCTAATGCACTGAAATAGGAAATGTTAATTTATTGCAGACTATTATCAGATGATTTTAAATATCTGCCAAACAGGAATGTCTGTTCCCATGTTAGGAATTTCCATAGTAAGTGCTGGCACCATAGCTGAGGAGGATGGTTTTATATAAACAGAGAAAAACAACAGCAGCTAGTATTCTCCCTGAGGACAGTTTTAGCTACGGTTTACCAATGCTGCTTAGTTATTTCTGTCTTATTTTATGCTTTTGTTTTGAAACATAACGCAATTTTACCTGGATGCACTCCGGATATTCAGGAATTAGCTCAGTATGTTGACCGTCTGCGGAAATGCAAGATCTCCGGAGAATTGGGAGGCGCCCAAGCCTTGCCCCTTCCCCCACCCACTCCTCTAGCCGGGAGAAAGGGGTTAAGGATGATTGGAGGCTAGAGGAGAGGGGAGGGTGCCCCGGGGAGGCCCACGAGGCGAGGCGCTTACTGCGCCTCTAGGTCTAGGTTTCATCACTGGCGGAAGCTCTGAGCGCTGCCTTGAGTTTGGAGGAGGGGGAGGGCTGCTGCTGCCAAGGAGTGGGCGTGGCCTCTGTAGTGTGGATGCTTGTTAGAAAAGATGCTGGGTGCTTTTCAGTGAGGAGTGAGAACTGTGTGTGTGTGTGTGTGTGTGTGTGTGTGTGTGTGTGTGTGTGAGAGAGAGAGAGAGAGAGAGGGAGAGAGAGAGAGGCAAGAGGAGGGGGGAGAGAGAGGGAGAGACATAGTGACAGAGGGACAGGTGCTAAAGAGCCAGACAGAGCTGGAAGAGAGACTGAGAACAGAGCTGGAGCTCGGAGAGCCACTCAGTCTTTTTGGAGTCCAGTGAATGTGAACATGGGGTCTGTCACTGGAGTGGTCTTCAAGACGCTACTTCTGTTATCTACTCAAAATTGGAACAGGGTCCTGGCTGGGAATTCCTGTAAGTATACAGCAAATGATTGAAAACTCGCGGGGGGGCTGTCTGCAAAACTTTGATTCTGTCGTTTTAATGATGATTATTTGCAGCTGGACTCGCTGCAAAGCACATTGCTGTAAATGAAGCATCGTTTAACAATCCAGAAAATATAACTGAGTTAACACTTGTCTTTCCTCTTGGTCTGGTCAAAATATGCAAAGTATCATTTCCCTTTTTGCCTATTAGCAGCATCCTATCCTCTTTTCTTTACATATTCATTGAGAAAGCTCAAGGTTTAGTAAAACGCTGAATTAGCACCTTAACCAGGGAATGACCTGCGAATGTCTTCATTTCTACCTTTTTTAGGATTACTGAATTGTGTTGGAATTATGTCTAATGAGGAACAACGGGCAGACTTTACATTTTGCTGTATTAGCTCAGATTTTTGAAGTTTGCAGTTTGGCAGACTAGTAGCTGGCTACATCTTTAAGATGAAGACGCCAGGCTAATCACTGAAATGTACTGCAGAATTCAGGAGCAGAACTGGTGGAAGCGAACTCAATATTAAGAGCTGTGGCCTCACTGTTAAGAGAATAAGGCTTGAGCACTCCTGAAAGAGGGGGCCTGATCCTACATTTTATTGAAAGGAAAACATTCAGGTGATTTTGCAAAAGTAGTCTTCTGTCGTGGCTAAATTTTTAACTTTATAAAATTGTCATTGAATGTTCTGATTCTGAGTATAGTTGATTCAGTAAATATTAATTCAAACCTTATTTCTCATTTAAGGATCATCCAGAATAATCTGGCAGAAAGTTCTTCATCTACTTTTTGTTAGAGATAGAAAAAGTTTAAAAAGTTTTAGATTAAAATCTCTAAAAAGGAGAATTTTCCCTTCCTTGATGAATGATTAACATGCTCTGCATATGCAACTTTTAATCTTTTGGGTTTTAAAGGAAAAGCTCATTTGCTTTTCAAGAAAGAGCTGGCAGGCCTATTTAGGAATTTATGTCACTGCTTTATAACCAGGTTTTCAGTTGAAGGGCACAAAGAAACCAGCACCCAGGCTTTTGCTGTAGCACATCACTTGACTATACTCAGGCTCTGATGTGGGAAAAACATTACAAATGAACTAACCTTTGTCAGTCAAAGTTCATTCACACTGCAGGGCTACTGTGGAAAGAAGAGAACTTCACTCTAGGTGATGCACTGTGTTTCAGATTCAGTTTTAATTCGGGTGTATGAGCATCCTATGAGGCAGTAAGATTTTTGTATTTTTACCTAGTGGAAATCATGGGATCCTGTAATGGTAGCATTTGACAAACATTGCAACAAACCACTACCACCACTGCCACCAACACACACACACACACACACACACACACACACACACACACACACACACACACACACACACACACACACACACACACACACACACACACACACACACACACACACACACACACACACACACACACACACACACACACACACACACACACACACACACACACACACACACACACACACACACACACACACACACACACACACACACACACAGTTTTGTAGAAAAGTCACAATGAGGTAATTCATCATCCAACTACTGAAGTTCAATGCAAAAGGAAGGCACTAGAGGTCACTCTTAACAGTGTAAAGCACACCACTTCAAACATCCTGCCCTAAGAACAGCAGAGTGAAGTCTGGCCCAAATGTAGTCTTGTCTTTCCAACGCGCTGCCTGCAGTTGAGTTTATAATATATTGATAGGATTACTTGGTCTTATAATGGTTTGTTTTGTTTTCTTGAAGTTCATAATAGGCATACAATGCAGATAATCAGTAAATTGTTGTCCTTTATTATGCATCTCTTTAGTAAAGCTGCTGAGAGGAATTGAGGAGAGCACAATATTCATGTCTGCTTAGCTCTGGCTGGGCCTCTGGCTGACCATATAAAATTTCAGTCCTCTTTCTGTATTCTTTCAGCCTTGATTTGTTCAGGAACCAAGCTTAATGCTCTTCTAAATGCTTAATAAACTTAAAAGAATTTGTAGAATTTTAAACTTTTAGGAATGCTTAGATATTAGAGTTCTTGTTTATATATATGTTAGGAGTTGACTGTTCCTCAAGTGTCAAAAAGTCATTTAAATGACTTTATAAATTAAAATTGCATTAGTAATTTCTTGTTAATATCACTTTGACAGTATAGTTGTTAGCAGTAGATACAATAGAAAAAAATTCTTCTCCCAATTTTTATTTTATTCCTCATTATTTGGGGAGTATTTTCTTTTTGAAGGAAACAAGACCTAAACGTATGACATCTCTTTATTAGCAACTCACGGTAGAGAGTACTCCCTATGTTTTATCCTGTTAAGAAGAACAAGTGTGTATGTTTGCCAGCAGGGTTGGCCTTTAGTGCATGAACAAGAAACCAGCAGCATAAGCGTCTTAAAGTGTTATAATAACTCCAGTAATTCTGCTGGACAAGACATTATATTAACAAAAAAAAAAAATGAATCAATCTTGAGCACCAATATTAAAGTCAGGGAAAAATGAATATAAATGCTGAAAATTAAAGGTCTCTGTCTCAGATGTATACAAAGAACTTCTCCCTTTATTTACAACTGATTGACCAGGAGCAAATCTGTTCATCCACTCAGTCTGCCCAGTGCTGCCAGTGTGAAAGCTTTCATGGGACAGAACTTTGCAAACCCAAGACAGCTCAGAGAATAGGTGCACTTTAAATGTCAGTTGACCTAATTAATCAATAGGGAATTTTTACATTAGAATGATTCTGTATCTATCTGTCTACACACAGGTATATTATATGTGGGTATAAATATATATAAGCTACTAGACTCATGTGCTTGCTCATTTTTGGGCCCTGCCTACTCCTCATCTGCCTAAAGATGAAGTTTTTTGAATGGACCACGTTCTTTGCCTACTCTTGTCCTGTCTGACATTTCAAAAGCAATGAGCAGGCTCCAGGTCTTTTCTCTTTGTGCTGGTAAAGGCAAGTTTGTTATTATATCGAGGTGTCCTTTTGATGAAAGTCTGTAGACTGATCCTCATAGAAGGGCCTGCTTCTTGAGAAGTGGCATAGGCTGGTTGTTGGTTTTGTCACTTGCTATTGAGAGACATCCACCAAGAAGGTGGGACCTCTCTGTATTTTATAATTACTCATATGAATCCATAGTTTCTTTTTGAACATTAAGACATTGGTGGGGAAGGGGTCAACTGTCAAAAAAAATGGGAACAAGTGTAAATAGTAAGGCTGGTAAGAGTTTTGCTTTTATTTTTACTCTTGTAGACCATGTAATGCAAACTATGGCCTAGGATATGCGGAACCTTACTCTGAGAATAATTAATGCTCACCAAAGAGCTTATGAATGAATTAATTAGAAGCTAACTTCTGGGTGCACTCTTTCTTTTTTTTGAGATAAAGGATAACCTGGTATCTACCCTGAAAAAAGCCCTGAAGAATATATGAAAATAAGCAATAGATGAAGGTGATTGCCTGAGTAGATGATCACTCTTATGGGCTCTGGGATGTAACCCGAATGCAACTGGACTGATTGCAGATAGTTAAAGCTCAGTCTTTTAATTCTTTCTAGAAGCTTCCTTGTTTATGCTTTTTTATGCTACCTCCCCCAAATTTCCTTTCTGTAGCAAAAAAACCAGAATACAAGGTACTGATAAAATATGATTAGATCATAAAATGCATGAATGGTTGACCTTTGGATATAAAGATGAGCATGCACTTTGATTTATTTTTCTAATAGTAATGCTGATTTGTTTTCCTCCATTGGTATATTTTCCTTACTCCCTGTTGTATCAAAATCGTTTATAATAAGGGCTGCCCTCAGCTCTGGGGATAACACGGCTCATAGGCCAATATGGAGATCAAACACCTGACTTTCACGTAATGCCTAGTGCTTACTCTAAGTAATAAACATTACTAGTGTCTTCTAAAATTAATTTCAGAATTTGCATCATATGTAAACACTTTCTTCATTGGAGCCAATCTGTGTATCTAGATTGAATTGCTTTACCTCTTCAATGAAGACAGATCAATAGACTTGCATAACATAAATTATAATGTAATATTTAGTCTAGTTTTGGCAAACTATAGGCTCCTGAGCCAAATGTGGCCCACCAACCACCTATTTTTGTACAGCCCGTGAGCTAAGAATGGTATTTAAATTTTTTAAAGTTTGGAAAAAAAAAAAAAAGAATTCTTCATGATACATAAGAATTATGTGAAATTCAAATTTTAGTGTCGTCCATTCTTCTCATTAGTAGACCTGTATGACAAAAATTTGTGCTTTATTATTATTATTACATTTTGAATTTTAGCAATAAAAAGTTGTGGAAGTTGTTTTTCCTCTTATTATGTAAGTACCTATATAATACTATATTCCTGATATTAGCTAAGTATTTACTCTCTGGCCCTTTACAGAAAAAGTTTGTTGACCCCTGATTTAACTAATAAACATATAATGACGAGGCACTGATAGTGTATAAATTATGCTGCTATGGTAAAATTTAGTCTTAATTATTTTGCACATAAATATATACTTGCAGAGTTGGGATACTGAAAAGTAATACTGCTTTTGCCTGGACTACAACAGAAGAAACTTTGAAGTTAGTATCTTTGTCGTATGTTTCTTCTTAAGTCTTTACTATTCAGAAATCTTGCTGTTTCAGTGGGCATGGATATTTGTAATATCGGTAAAGTTTCAACAGTTTTGGTTGCTATAGGAGTACATTCAATCTCAAGCAATCCTATTAGTATAGGAAGTCCAATAAAGGGAATAAGTAATTATATCTTAGATACTTTGAATAAAAATTCTGCTTCTATTTTATATTTCCATGACTGTAAAATATTACACTTCATACCAATCAGAAATTCGTATTTGGAATCAGGGATTGTGTGAAGGAAATAATCTTATAAAAGTGTTCTTGCCTCTATGACTGACTTTTAAAGCAGGAGCTTCCTATAAATTCTGAAATCAGCGAACTTTCTAGAATAAATAGAAAGATTTCCATTTAAATACATTCCACTGAGAATTCATAATAATTAAGCAAGTGCTTTTCACCGACTCATGCCATTACAATTAATTTTTATGTAAATGCCTTGTCCATTTGGAATTGTATTTACTTTTCATTTCTAAGATTTAATCACTGACCTCATTTTATTTACATCATACTCTTTATGATAGGTTTTTTTTTTTAAGTTAAAAATATGATGGGGGTAATATTTTTTAAATTATTTCCATTGACATTTCCTTGTAGCATTTTTTTTTCAAAATGACCATATGTTAAAATATTCTGTTTTTGATAGTACTGTTTTTAATGGCTAAGCTCTAATGAAGATTTCTAAGTCTTGTCAAAAAACCGCTTTCCAAATCAAAGACAACCTAGGACATTCTCATAGAGCTTACTGAAATGGGACTTATTCTAGGTGTCTAAGCAAGAGTTGTGATGGGGTTGATGAGTTTATGATTAGAGATAATGATATTGACATTTACATGACTTAGAAATTTTTTGCAATAGATTATCAGTCTTGCTTTACAAATGCCCATTTTCTCAATTCAGTGCTCTGTTTAGAATTTGAATACCCTTTACCTAAGATTAAACAATATTGAGCCTTAATATTGCAAAACATTGATGTATACGACCTTTAGGTTGCCAATTAGTCATAAGTTATCTAAGAATTTTTTCACTATCCTTTTTAAAATTGTTCTCTTTCTTCCTTAGTGATTGAAAGTTTATGGCCCAGCCTTGAAGATAGTAGGAAGAATAACAAACAAATATCTATGTAACATTGTCAAATAAATCCCAGACATGAATATTTTAGATGGATTGGTAGGTAAATATTTCTGATGAAATATTAAAACCTGCAGATTTTGATCTGATTTTTCAGTGACTTAATGTTTCAGTTATTGCTTAGCTTTAAAAAATTTTTGTTCATTTTTGTAGATTCAGAATTTTTGGCTGGCTGAAATAGCTTGTTTAATATTTGTTTAGAGCCATTGCTATTTTTCAAATCAACCAGTATGGTAGGGGAAACCCTGGTAGCGTAGTGGTTAAGTGCTGTGGCTACTAACCAAACACTGGCAGTTCGAATCCACTAGGTGCTCCTTGGAAACTCTATGGGGCAGTTCAACTCTGTCCTATAGGGTCACTATGAGTCGGAATCCACTCGACGGCAATGGGAATATGGTAGGCAAGGGTGAACCCGTCATAGAATATGTGCCTAAAATATATGTTTCAGGAATAAACCACATCTATGTGGTAAAAGGAGCTATGGCATGGTGTTGTGGTGGTGGTGGGGGCGGTAAATTCTCATAGATTATATGGATAATTGTTTTAATGGGTATTTCTGTTTGGAATTTTTAGAAATACCCTTTAGCAAACAGATCTTCAAAAACAGATCCTGAGTTGTAGCATCAAACACTAAGTTCAGTTTGATTTTGGTCTTCACTTTATGGTGAAGAAAAATTGCAAAAAAAGAAATAATTTCTCCAAACTAAATGCAGACAGAAATTATTGAGCTTTTCTAGACCCTGTGGACTATCACTGAAAGTCCTTCTTAAAGGAAGAATGAACTCATCAAAAAGCTTCATGTAGCTGAATGAATTTATAAGGAATAATTTGCCCTTAAGATAAATATTGTAAGTTGAAAATGTTGAGGTTTAAAAATTCTTGAGAAATAGAACTTCTGGGCAACATGGCACTATAGTCAGAAGCACCACGCCGTCCCTGCACAGCAAAGACCAGAAAAACTAAGTCAAACAGAGTCACATGTCGATCCTGAAACCCTAACCATCAAATGAACAGATAAAGAACTCAGCCAGGCACTGAATGGAATAAGAAACTGACCCAGAACAAGAAGCGAGGAGAGATACATGCAGAGGTCCCCTATCAGCTACCACAGCATGGATCTGCCATCAGGGACTCCTGTTGGAGATCAGCGAGCAGGGGTTATGAGAAAGCAGCTTCACGGAGCTTCCAGCAGGAGACAGAACAAGCGGTAACCAGCAATATATGCTTTCCCACCTCCCACCCTTCTTCACCCCCACTTAGCCTCCTCTGCTTCCTGCAGCCACAGTCTCCTGGCCGGGAGCACCAGCTTCACCCTGGTATTGCCTGGAGTCCACCCGCCTGCACTGGCTGGCTCCCTGAGTGCATTTTGTTGGCTGCTGGTGTTGCTTTTTTCCACTTCTTTAGATTTCTTCCTTATGTCTCACCACCTCCCCTTCCTTTCTCTCAAATACCTGGCTCTGTGTGCCATCTTTGCTTCTTCCTGAAAGGCTGTGAAACACCACTTGACTGTGAAACTGTTTCCTGGCCCATGCTGACACGCTGGTGGGATCCCTGGGGCTTTTTTGTTTGTTTGCTCTGATTTGTTCTGTTTTGATTTGTTTGTTTTCTTTTTTTTTTCCTTGGCTTGGGAGCCCCGTCTGGCCCTTCTGGCTGCGTGGCTTGGAAGCTACTCCCTTACTCTGCGCAGATGCACAGGAACATCCCTGGGGGCATTTCTTTTTTCTTTTTGTTTGTTTCTTTGTTTTGTTTTCTTCTCTCTCTTATTCCCTTTTTGTCTTTCTTCATTTCTAGTTTCTCGACTTGTTCATTTTTTTCTTTTACCCTTTTTCTTCTTTTTTCATTTTTGTTTTTCCCCATTTCTCAGTCTCTCATCTCTCCACTCCAATAGCAAGCTCCCTTAGCACTCTTTTTTGTTTGTTTGTTTTTGGCTCTTGTTCCTCTTTCCTATACCCATCTTAGCTCCACACATCACAATCTACCTCCTCCTTCCTGTCTACCTGCACCATGCGCTGAACATCAGACTCCCAAGCAGCACAGGCATGGCCTCCTGGAACCTTCCCTGCACTGATTCCCGGTCCGCATTTTCAGCCCTGGTACGTGCCACAAACAAACCATCCCAACAACTCCCCTTCAGCTGGACCTGCCCTTCTGTACCATACCTGAGTGACTGACCTTGCCTGTTGGAGAAGGAGGTGAAAAGTATTATCATCACAGACAAGCAAAGAACAAAGAATGCACAGCCTGCCTGCTCAGATATAACCAAATAAAACAAAAATCAGGACGAAACAAACAGATCTACAGTCAGTAATCGAGGAAAATAACCACTGAATGCCCTGAAGACAGGAGACAATATCAAAACATTTAGAAAAGCAGGACAGGGCGGTTCTAGTAGGCGTTCAAAATAAAACACCAGATGACTTTCCAGTAGAAGTAAAGGCACTAGACCTAACTGATAGGGAATTCATATCTCTAATATTCAAAATTATCCAAGAGTTGAAGCAAAAAGCAGACAAAAATGAGGAAAAAATAGACAAACTCACGGAAAAGGCAGAAAAATTCATGGAAAATACCGACAAAAAAATGGAAGAATTCAAGACAATAATACAGGAACAAAATGCTAAAATAAATTCACAACTAGAAATCATACAAAAATAACAATTAGAAATCCAAAAGATAAACAACAACATTTCAGAAACGGACAGTGTCATAGAAGGGCTGAGGAGCAGGTTTGAAATGATGGAAGATAGGATCAGTGAAATTGAAGACAAACACTTGGATGCAACTCTGTTTGAAGGAAAATCAGAAAAGAGAATGAAGAAACCCTGAGAATTACGTGGGATACAATCAAAAGCAAAAATCTGTGGGTGATCGGAGTTCCAGAACAGGGGGAGAAAACAGAAAACACAGGATCATTGAAGAACTGCTGACAGAAAACTTTCCCAAAATCATGAAACATGAAAAGCTGACCATCCAAGAAGCTCAACAAACCTCATATAGGATAGACCCCAAAAGGAAATCACCAAGGCATATCATAATCACACTCGCTAAAACCAAAGAGAAACGAATCCTGAGAGCAGCTCGAGAAAAACAAAAAGTCACATACAGAGGAGAAACAATAAGACTAAGCTTGGATTATTTGGCAGAAACCATGCAGGCAAGAAGGCAATGGAATGGCATATATAAAACCTTGAAAGAAAAAAAGTTGCCAGCCAAGAATAATAGATCCTGCAAAACTCTTTTTCAAATATGATGGTGAAATTAGGTCATTTCCAGATAAACAGAAATTAAGGGACTGTGTAAAAACCAAACCAAACTTACAAGACTTATTAAGGGGAGTCCTTCGGTCTGAGAACAAACAACATCAGACCACAGGCTGAATATAAGACACAGGATTGTACTAGCCAGATACCAACCCAGGAAATGAACTCTTAATGACTATGCAAAACCAAAAGAATTACAACAGGGAACCAGAGAGGTTAATCTGTAAATGACGACATCATCAGAACAATAAAAGAAGGAATAAATGGTGTAGATATAGAACCTTCTAATGGAGAGGAAGGCAAGGTGATTCCAAGTAATAATAGACTGGTTCAAATCTAGGAAGATATGGGTAAATTTCAAGATAACTACAAAGAAAGTTAACAAACCTGCTCATCGAAGTAAAGAAGAAAAGCATGAAGTCTGAGTAAAAACGAAACCTACAAAAACAAAAGAAATGAAAAAAAATCCACAAACCAAAGGTACTCAGCACAGGAGAGTAAGAGGAACAAAGAAAAATGTCAGCACCACAAAAAAAAGCACTACAAAATGCAATCCCATTCCTAGGAATATATCCTAGAGAAATAAGAGCTGTCACATGAATATACATATACACACCCATATTCATTGCAGCACTGTTCACAGTAGCAAAAAGATGGAAACAGTCTAGATGCCCATCAGCAGATGAATGGATAAACAAACTATGGTACATACACACAGTGGAGTATTATGCATAGATAAAGAACAATGATGAATCTGTGAAGCATCCCATAACATGGATGAAACTGGAGGACGTTATGCTGAGTGAAATAAGTCAATCACAAAAGGACAAATATTGTATGAGACCTCTACTGTAAAAACTCATGTAAAAGTTTACACACAAAAAGAAACAATCTTTGTTGGTTAAGAGGGATGGGAGGGTTGGGGGGGAAATAATAAATAGACAATAGATAAGTGGTAACTTTGGTGAAGGGTACAACAGTACATAATACTGGGGAAGCCAGCATAAATTATACAAGGAAAGGTCATGGAAGCTCCATAGACACTTCCAAACTCCCTGAGGGACTGAATTGCTGGGTGGAGGGCTGTGGGGACCATGGTCTCGGGGAGCATCTAGCCCAGTTGGCATAACACAGTTTATAAAGACAATGTTCTACATTCTACCTTGGTGAGTAGCGTCTAGGGTCTTAAAAGCCTCTAAGCAGCCATCTAAGATACTCCACTGGTCTCACCCCTTCTGGAGCAAGGGAGAATGAAGAGAACAAGATACAAGGAAAAGATTAGTCCGAAGGACAAATGGACCACAGCTACCAAGGCATCCACCAGACTGAGTCCAGTACAGCTAGATGGTGCCCAGCTACCACGACTGACTACTCTGACCGGGATCACAATAGAGGGTCCTGGACAGAGCTAGAAAAGGATGTAGAACAAAATTTGAACTCACAAAAAAAAAAAAAAAAAAAGATTTCTTGGCCTGACAGACTGGAGAAACCCTGAGAGTATGGCCCTTGGACACCCTTTTAGCTCAGTGGTGAAGTCACTCCCGAAGTTCACTGTTCAGCCAGGGATTGGACAGCTTCATAAAACTAAATGGGACTAATGAGGCACAGCAGTCCAGAGACAAGGACTAAAAGGCAGGAGGGGACAGGAAAGCTGGTGATAGGGAACCTAAGGTTGAGAAGGGACAGTGTTGACATGTCTTGGGGTTGTTAACCATTGTCATAGGGCAATATGTGTACTGTTTAATGAGAAACTATTTGTTATGCAAGCCTTCATCTAAGGTACAAAAAAGAAAAGGAATTATCTATGTAAGATCAAATTGACAACAGCAACTCAAAAGGTTTGATGGGAAGCCTAGGGGGCAGTGAGTTGAAGATAACGGTGATGGAATAATTTGGAAAAGGATAGTGAGAATAGCAGCACAACTGGAAGAATGTAATCTGTGTCACTGAATTATACATGTAGAAACTTCTGAAATGGTGTAACTTTGGCTATGTATATTTTCACCAAAAGAAAGGTCCTCCAAGGTCGAGAAGGGAGAGTGTTGACATGTTGTGGGGTTGTTAACCAATGTCATAAAACGGTATGTGTACTGACTTTTTAACGTGAAACTATTTGTTCTGTAAACCTTCATCTAAAGTACAATAAAAAAAAAAAATTAAAAAAAGATTCTTGAGAAATAAGAAATAGTTCAGTCATAACTCTAAGTTAAAATGCGTTGCATTTCTAAATAACATAGATGTCATTGACCATTGGATTGTGTTCTTAATAATTGTATTTTTGGGGAAACTTAGAGATTTCAACATTCAGATTTTTTAAATAAGTTCTAAAGCTGTAATATCTGATTGCTTCAATTATGTATGTTTGTATGTATGTGTATGTTTGTATGTATATATATGTTTGTATTTATCTAGTTGACTTCTGGTACTGATCTTCCTTCCTTTTATCTATGATTTTAGACTTTCCAAAGAACCATCACCCAGCCCAGGGCCTGGTTGGTCTCTGTTGGTAAAGAGCAAATCTGATAAGCTATTGAACAAATAAAGATGTGCTTGTTTCTCAGTTGTTTGGATTATAAAGTTTTTGCCTAAACGTTTTTGTCAAAATATTTACATATTATGGTATCTAAAACAACAGTCTTGGGTAATGGTAAACAATATACATGCAAAATCGATCACAAGTTATCATTACTGCTTAGGTTTGGCCCTGGAAAATTGGTATTCTGAAGAGTAAGAGTATGTGCTTGGTTTGGTATTTTTTTTCTTCCAATGAATTTTTGTCATGGTTCATGGCAAAGTGGTACTTTGGCAATAAAATTCAGGAAATAGCATAACAGGAGGTGAAAACGAGCCTGTTTATGTTATAGTTAATGAGTCATTCCAATGTAATAATTGGAAAAGTGAGTGAAGCCTGAAAGCATTTGACATTTTAAGTAGTTTGAAATTCGTAACTATAAAATTTTTAATGCCATATGTATTTATTAGAGCAGTGATGAAATTTACCTCTAAGGTTTTTAAATCACAAAAGAAAAAAAAAAATGGTATGCTGTGTATCAGTTGACCTGTAGCTCTAATTACTTTTTTTTATTAAGTGCCTCTCATTACTGCCAGTGCTCTGGAATAAGATACCATGTGCTTCTAAATAGTTAAGGATGTATTTGTTTCTGTAAGCATTTTTTTCCCACTGGCAATTACGGCACTTACATCTGGGCCATAGGTTGATATTAATTTAAAAACAGCATGCAATATATAAATTCACCTGCCTTTCTAAATTGCATTTATTATATAGTTTTTAGACAAACTATAACCTGTAATTCCATTACTTGACTTGCTCTGCATTTATTACCCACAGAGATTTTTTTTTTAAATGTCCTTTAAATAAGGGCACTGATTAACCTATGAATTGGTTGTAAGCCTTGGAGTTAGTAGTTTGTGAATGATCTTGAATAGACATTTGAATCTTCTGGCCCACAACTGAGATCCCCACATGCTCCTGTCAATATAAAATAATTAACTTTGGTATTCCAGACTATACAGAGGGATTACTTGGAAAATTTGAGCAGGTTAAATTTCTGTCTGGGTTAATAGAGTTGCTCTAAAAGATTACATATATATTCAGAATACAGCCAAGAAAACTATGGAGCAGTCCTACTCTATAACATATGGGATCGTCCTGAGTTGGAATTGACTTGACAGCAATGAGTTTTTGGTTTTGGGGATGAATAATAAGGCTTTTTCTTATTTATTACTCATACAAGAATAGTCTCTGGTGTTTTTGTTAATTTTCTTTTTGGTGCAGCTATCACTGTTTAATTTCAAAATGTTTTCATCACCTTAAACACAAACTCTGTACCCACTAATCAGTGACTCCCCATATCTCTCTTCTCCCAGTCCCTGGTAGCTATTAATCTACTTCTGTCTCTACGCTATTGTCTAGTGTAGATATTTCGTGTAAGTGGTATCACATAGTATTTGTCCTTGTTACAGATTTGTTGAGTTTCTATTTTTTGTGAGTTGGTTTAGTAATTTGTGTGTGTCTAGAAATTTGTCCATTTCATCTGTTGTTGTTAAGTACTGTCTAGTTGATTCAAACTCATAGCGACCCCATGTAGAACTCGTAAGGTTTTCTAGACTGTCATCTTTATAGGAGCAGATCACCATGTCTTTCTCCCTCAGAGCTGCTGTGTGAGTTCAGACTGCCAACCTTTCGGTTTGCAGCTGAGTGCTTAACCATTGCGCCGCCAGGGCTCCTTCCATTTCATTTACATTATCTAATTTGTTGCCATGCAATTGTTCATGGTATTCTCTTATCATCCTTTTTATTTCTGTATGACTGGTAGTAATGTTCCCACATTCGTTTCTGTTTTTAGTTTTAATTTCTTTTTACTGGTCAGCCTAGCTAAAGGTTTGTCAGTTTTACTGATCTTTTCAAAGAACCTCCTTTTGGTTCCATTGTTTCTCTCTCTTTTTCTATTCTTCATTTCATTTATCTCTGTGTAATCTTTATTATTTCCTTTCTTTTGATCACTTTGTGCTTAGTTTGCTCCTCCTTTTCTACTTACTCAAGGTCTAAAGTTAGGTTATTGATTTTAGATCATTCTTTTTTTTTGATTTAGGCATTTACCACTATAAATTTCCCTCTGAGCAGTACTGCCTTCACTGTACCCCATGTATTTTGGCACGTTGTACTTTCATTTTCACGCATCTCTAAGTCTTTTTTAGTTTCCCTTGTGATTTCTTCTTTGACATCTTGGTTGTATAACAGTGTTTTGTTTAATTTCTACATTTTTTTTGTGACTTTTCCAGCTTTTCTTCTGTTATTGATTTCTATTTTCATCCCACTCTGGTCAGAGAAAATATGGTGTATGATTTCAGTCTTTTAATATTTATTGTGACTTATTTTGTGACCTAGCATATGGTCTATCCTGGAGAATAGTATATGTGCTCTGAAAAAGAATGTATTCTGTTGTTGATGGGTGAAGTGTTCTATAAATGTCTGTTAGGTCTAGTTGGTTTATAGTGTTCACGTTCTCTATTTCCTTACTGGTCTTCTGCCTAGATGTTCTATCTATTTTAAAAGTTTTGTATTGAAGTATCCAACTATTATTTTAAAACCGTCTATTTCTCTATTCAATTCTGTCAATGTTTGCTTATATATTTTAGGTTTGTTGTTAGGTGCATATATATTTATAATTGTTGTATCTCCCTGATGAATTGACCCTTTTATCATTGTATAATGCCTTCTTTGTCTCTTGTAACAGTTTTTGTCTTAAAGTATGTTTTGTCTGATATTGCTGTAGCCACCTAGCTCTCTTTTGATAACTATTTGTGTGGAATGTTTTTTCTACCTGTCCTGTTCACTTTCAATATATTTGTGTGTTTGGGACTAAGATGCGTCTCTTGTAGATAGCATATAAGTGGGTCATTTAAAAAAATTTTTTTAATCCATTCTTCTAATCTCTGCCTTTTGATAGGAATTTTTAATTCATTTACATTTGAAGAATTAACAATAAGGAAGGATGTACTTCTGTCGTTTGTTATTTGGGGTGTGTGTGTGTGTGCGTGTGTATATCTTATACCCTTCCTGTCCCTCTGTTCCTCAAATACTGCCTTCTTTTGTGTTTAGTTAATTTGTTTTAGTGAACTATTTTGTCTCTATTCTTGCTTCCTTTGTGTATATTTTTTTAGATATTTTCTTTGTGGTTACTACGGGGATTACATTTAACTTCCTAAATGTATAACAGTGTAATTTGAATCGATATCATCAACTTCAGTAGTATACGAAAACCCTGTTCCTATATAGCTCCGTCCAGTATCCCACTTTGCTGTTTTTGTCACAAATTACTTCTTTATACATTGTGTGCCCAATAATATAATTATTTTTATGCATTTGTCTTTTAAATTATATAGGCTATAACAACTAAAACCACAAACTAAAAGCACAGTAAAACTGGCCTTTATCTTTTCCCATGAGATCTTTATTTCTTCCTACAACTTTAAGTTATTTATTGTCTGATGTTCTTTCATTTCAACTGGAAGGATTCTCTTTAACATTTCTTGTAGGGAGAGTCTGTGGTAATGAGCTCCTTCAGCTTTTGTTCGTCTGGGCATGTCTTAATTTAGCCCTCATATTTGAAGGACAGAATTCTTGGTGACAGTTTTTTTTCCCCTTTCAGCACTTTAAATGTTTCATCCTACTCCTATCTGGCTTTCATGGTTTCTTATGAGAATTTGGCTGTTAATCTTATTGAGGGTTCCTTGTATGTGATGATTCACTTCTCGTTGCTTTCAAGATTCTCTGTGTTTTGTTTTCAGCAATTTGATTATAAAGTGTCTTAGTGTGAATCTCTTTGAGTATATCCTGTTGGAGTTATTTAAGCTTCTTGGATATCTAGATTCATGTTTTTCATCAGTTTAGAAAGTTTTTAGTCATTTCTTCAAGTATTCTTTCTGCCCCTTTTTTTTATCTCCTTGTCCTGAGACTCCCATAATGTATATGTTGGTCCACTTGATGGTGTCCCACATGTCCCTTAGGGTCTCTTCACTTCATTCATTTTGCTCTGCAGACTCAAAAATTTCAATTTTCCTAACTTTAAGTTCATTGATTGTTTCTTCTGCCAGCTCAGATCTACTGTGGAACCCCTCCAGTGAAAATCTCATTTTAGTTATTGTACTTTTTCAGCTCTAGTATTTCTGTTTGATTCTTTTTTATAATTTCTAACTCTTTATTAATGTTTTCATTTTGTTCATGCATTGGTTTCCTGATATCCTTTAATTCCTTATCCATATTTCTTGTAGCTCAGAAATATAGGCTTCCACAGATTAAGACTACTGCTGAGCTAGGGAGGGAGTAGGGCACACCATACACAAAACCAAAGCTTTTCTACAATTGTGAAGTCACTTTTTTTTAAACTCAGCATATACTTAGTTGCTGTAAACCTTTGACTAATTTCTGTCATTCTGATAAGGTTGGTTTTGTCAGTTCCTGCTTGTTTTTTGGTATTTCTTTGGGGAAGGGTAGAACTGCTTATGCCACCATCTTGGTGACATCACGTTTTCCAGTGTGGTTTTAAAACTGTGTGTGGGATTAAAAAATAGCAAGTGGTCTTCCTGGATCTAATTTAAATTAATCCCAAACAGAGGTACAATATTGCCCTTTTGTGGCTCCAGAGTACTTTATTCTCTATGGTATGGCATGCAAACCTCAGGATTCCCAACATTTAACTCAGCTTCTTGATGATTACTGGGTGCTAATCTTTCTGAACATGGCAATGAAAACAAGATGACTGGAGAGATTTTGGCTTAAAAGCCTCTAGATAAATTGAAGCATGATTTATGTCTAAAAGACAATGCAGTAAAGTGATACTGATACCAAGAGAAGGGCATTAATAAATAAAAGTTTAACGTTTTTCACAGCATTCATTTTTATCTTTCAATTTTGGCTGATTGTAAACAAAAAGAATCTATCGCCAAGACAGAGAGCTGCATAAATGGTTAGTGATCCTCATAATTAAGCATTTATAATACATATTTACATTTGCCATGGTTTGGATGTTTAGGTTTTAATTAAAGGAATACTGCTAGAATAAAAGGAATTCTACCTAAAGTGGTGGTGAGGGAATTCTGTGTTACAAAGGTGCTCAATTAGGCTCTCTTGTTTCATCACGTGTATGATTTCAGTGCTTATTTGAACTGTTGCACTTCTAACATGAAAGCTGTATTACATTCCTACTAAGAAAGCTTTACCAGCCTGTAAAATGTTACAACACAATCTTTTAAGTATCATAAGATATGTAACCTTAGCTAAAATAAGAGGATAATAATTTGGGAAGGGTACTAGGATACATTTAAGAAAGCAAAATGTAAACACTGAAGATAACGTTTGGTTTCTTAAACTCATAGCTACCTACAGGATCTCATCACAGAACAGCATGATAAAACAAAACAGGTTGTAATCAAAAATCTACTAGAGGAATGGAAAAAGTAGGCTAATAAAATATGATGTAGAGTTTTAGGTACTAGTAATAAAGTTATGATCACAGTAATTTGCTATGCTTAACATGTAAAGCTGAGCCAACTCATTTTTTTTTATTGGTTCTTCTAAATGAACACATTAATGTGTTCACTATATGATTGCCTTTGGAATAGTATGTATACCTTTAACATTTCTTGTAGGGAAGGTCTGTGGTAGCGAGCTCCTTCAGCTTTTGTTTGTATGGGCATGCCCTCATATTTGAAGGATGGTTTTGCTGGATGTAGAATTTCATATATGGGGTGTGTGTATTTAAATTACCATTGAACTGATCATGACTCATGTCAACCCTGTGTGTGTCAGAGTAGAACTGTGCTTTATAGGGTTTTTAGTGGCTGATTTTCTAGACATAGGTGGCCAGGCCTTTCTTTTGAGGTGCCTCTGGGTAGACTTGACTCTCTAACTGTTCAGTTTACAGCTGACCACATTAACCGTTTGCACCACCCAGGGGCTCCAATATATATATGTATGTATGTGTGTGTATATATATATGTATGTATACATACCTACACACACATATATATGTATACACAGACACATGTTTTTTCCCCCCAACATGAAATAGATTAGCATGAATAGAATGTATGTATGAAACATTCTCTAGAGAAGATGTCAGGCAGTTCTCTGAGTTAGCAAAATTGAGTCTCCCGTGCTCATTTTCCTCTTTCATTTTCCTGGATGTGAGGATGATCTGGCTGTGACATCTGTCATCTTAGTGACTGCCAGGGTTCATTTGGCTGGTATGGCTGGCAAGGCAGCTGTCCCCTTCCTCACTGTTCTCAGTGACTTCTACCCTTCCATACCGTATCCATATCATGAAATATCTAAAAAAAATGCTACACATACTATTGTAGTTAGGTAAGCCTCATAATACTTTGGTTTAATCGATCTTAAGATTTTTTTTTTAAAAAGCAAGTCTTGCCTTGCAGCTGTATTTCACTGTTAGGTGTTTTTAGCATTACTTCCCAGCATAGCAAACAAATACCTTCATATTTTGTATTCCCTGATCTTTCCACTTTGTCCTCTCTGTACTGCTTTCTCTCTGTCATAATCCTGGCTCCACAATGTCCTCTGGCTTCCATCACCTGGCCTTCTCATTTGCCCTTGCTTGGATTGTCCCCAATCACTTCCCTCTAAATCCTCCTGGAAAACTTCTACTCACAGTGAACCTCACCTCCTTCCTCTGTGGAGTCTTTATCAGATCACCTGAACTTTGATCATTTCCTTAACAGAAATTCCATAGAACCTTGAGTGTTTGGCTATTCCTGCCCTGATCATAGATTATTGTAACTGATTCTATACATGTGTGTGTGTATCTGCTTTATAAGACATTCAGATCTTTGAAAGTCAAAGGAGTTATTTTAATGATTTCTGCACCTAGCATAAAGAAGATATTCAGTAAATATGGAAGAAATACCTTGATAAATGGCTTGTATTATTATTTCAGCTTAACACCAAGGAAGCGGAGATGAACAGAACCAGTCTAGATAAGTTGGAGCATTGTGTGTTATTTTAATGATAAAGCCTGGAAAGTAATTTTTATTTAGGAGACCATTTATTTTTGTCATTGCTTTTTTGAACTTAATTTGACTTTATATTTAACTCTATTCCATCTCATTTAGTTGAGTACTTCATCCCTTCCCGTCATAATCTGTTAGGATCCCTATTCTTGTGGTCAGTCCATTCTTAAACTGTTTCTTGTTGTCTCTCTCTTCCCCTTCACTTTTTTATTTATAGCAACTCTAATTTAATAGGCAGCTGTATCAAATCACATTTAGAATGAGGACTTTATTAGACAAGCAAACAAAAAATATTTCTGAGTAAAAAGGAAAGTTGGAAGAGCATCTTTCCCCTTCCAGGCCATTCTTGTGTCTCTCCTTCTCCATAGTGCCTCTCTCTACTTTCTGGGAAGAAATTTACAGTTCCTTCATCTGTCTTGGCTTTCAGTTCCTTTGTGTTGGCCTTTATTTTCCATTTTCCCTTTATAGATGGTTGAAGCAAAATAAAATTACAGTTTTCTATTTTTTCTTTTCATCATTAACTTTAGCAAAAGAGAGGACCTGCAACTTCCTTGCTCTTCTTTGGCCTAAACAATACTCAAAACTTTTGTTTTCCTTGCGTTTAGTAATTTTTACAAGCATTAACTAGTCTTGAACTTTTATTTTCCTTTTAATTGCACATATGTTCTTTTTAATGAGTTTCCTGTAAAACTCCTTCATATTTTTAGATTCCCTTCATGTTTCTCCCTCCTCATTGTACACATTTATGATTTTTATTTGCAGAATTTTGTAGTTTGCAACTTTCCACACATGTTGACATATGTTATCGTGGATAATAACCCGTATTCCTTTTGCATTGGGTTCTGTGGACTCTGAGGTGCAGAGTGTATTTTTTTCATTTCATTCTCATGAAAGCCTGTGTCTTGGCATGCATCAGTAATGTGAAATTTGTCTCCAAAAATGGAGGGTGCCAAGAGACCAAAGAAAGAGGTGGGCAACTCCAGTATAGCAGTAAAGGAGTATATTAGGGAGACTTACGTATGAGACGAGTCCTAGGTGACTGCAGGACCAGAACAGATCTCCACACCCAGCAGTGGGGGGCGGGGGTGGGCGCAGAGGTTTTATAGTGGTCAAGGACAAAGTGTCTACATGCCAGAAATTTACATAAGACTGTCGAAGCAAGGTCACATAACAGGATTGGACAACAGTAGTGAACTAACAGAATCAGCAGTGAACTAACAGAAAGCATGAGGACAGCCATGGTTGGCCTCACAAAACCTGTTTTCCCCTTCAGTCCACCCTTTAAGGCCAGCTCTTACAGTCTGACACATTCCCCCTCTTCTGCAAAGCCCCTGAGGGCCCTGAGAGGAGGTGTCACTATAGGGACAGACAGCTGTGGTTGGAGGCACAGACCACACCAGCAGTATAGACAAACACAGCAGACAATCCCTGTACCCATGAAAAGACCAAGACCCATTAAAACACCATGCCAGCTAGAGGGGAAAGTGGAAAGCCAGGCGGCCACAGCAGCCTAGCCATCAGGTGTGTCCAGAGCTTCTGTTTGTTTCTTCATGTGGCCTAACAAATTAGTTATGTTCTGGTGGTAGTCTGTATACACAGGTACAACATTAAGTCTTTACTGTGGCACACGTTGCAACTTGAGAGGTTGTTAGAATGTCCATAGCCATTCGGTTCTGAAGGACTACCTTCCTCATTTGGGTAGTTTTGGCAGTTAATAACCACAAGCTTTCTCTGTTGTCTTTCAGGGCATGTTTAGTAAAATTAATTAAAGCCTCAATTTGACCCATTACTTCTAAGAAGCCCACGGTGGGGCAGGCAAAAACAGTTAAAGGCAGTCATACCAGTGGAAAAGACTACGTTTGGTTCCCCTGGCTTTCACCATGGAACAATTCAGAGGTTTTGGTATGATCTTCTTGACAGTCCCTGCAGCATAGGATAACCCCAAAGTGCAGCACCCTATCCACTCATAGGGCAACCAGGGCCACAGGTAGTAGCCACATGGCCATCGGGTGCTGTTAGGAGTGAGAGATGCTTCTGCCTTCTGGTTGGGGTGTTTATGTTGTAACCAGTCAGTGGTATTAGGTATTATCACCTGTTGGCAGTGAGACACAGAAGTCCAGCCCACTATGCGGGTGGAAGACGGAGGGAGATGGGGTTGGGGACTTGAGGGAAGACAGGAGAACCCATGGGGCTTTCCTTGGTTAAAACTAGATTGAAGCAGGTTTCCCTAGTACATCCTGTTCAGGTATCAACCAACCTAAATCATCCCAGAGGAGGTAAACACCCTCTTGTGACCACACCTGAGAGGTGCTGCAGTCTCTTAACAATATGCGGGTGTCTGCGACAGCCTGAGTCCAGGAAAAGGTGATGTTGTGCCCCCTTCCTGTTATGCCCACTTAGTCGAAGAGGCTTTTATGCTTACCCTCACCACCCCTGGCAATGTCTGTCAAAGCTGCCCAGTTCAACTCGGTCAGGAGCTCCTGCTCCAAGGCATGCGTTTAGCACCTGGGAAGGGGAGTTGTCCATAGACCAGCAGCTGCTTTCCTTATAGACTACGGCAAAGCTGTGAGCCCACTCTAGGAAGAGGTTGGCAGCCCCAAAGGGAAGAAAGAAGAATAGGTCATACCTATGGCTGGAAAGACAGGTGTTTAGTAGGCACCAAGAGGGGTAAATCTTCTCCTTCTATTAGGATCACACTAGTGGCTTCCCCACAAGTAATGAGAACAGTGGCTGCTTTAAGCATTTTCTCTGGCAAAGTGTACCATATATGCTGCCCCGGGGAGGTCACCTGAGGGGTTATGAGTAAAGTCACCTGTTTTGCTGTATGCCAGAAAAGGAGAGGCACTTCCATCCCTTGTGGTATTGTGGTTGTTCCTTTCCATGTGAAGCGTGACTGCCGATACACCCCGTGCAGTAGGATGGAGGGCTCCCACGTTAGACTGATCAGTTCCTCTGCCTCCAGAGGTTCAAAGTAACCAACTCACCCAGGTGGGGTGACCCACGACAGGTGCCAGTAGATGGTTTCACTTCCCAGTGCCACGTCTTGGGGTGTCTGGAAGACCATGCTGTTTTGTTCTGGCAGCAACCTTTGTGGATATTCTTCCAGAGCCTGTGACATCACTTGGATCATTGCTGGAGGGTCACTTGGGGCTCCTAGTCAGGCATACAGGGCTAAAGCCCCAGTGGGAGCAGAATTTATCTGCCTCAGAGCCTCAGGCAGCATGTTAGTCCACTCTGTCAGGGAAGCCTTGCCTGTAATGTTCATATTTGTTGTTTCAGGACACCATTCTTCCTTTCCACCGTGCCTGCGGCCTGGGGGTTGTAGGGCAGGTGGTAATGCCATTGTACCTTATTCTCGGACACTCATTCACCCACATCGTGACCTGTAAAGTGTGTCCCCTGGTCACTGTCAACCCTTCAGCATATCCCATACATAACACTCAATTTTTGTAATCCCTTTATTATAGCAGCCTGGTTTGCTCATTTACACAGGAACGCCTGTGTCAAGCTTGTGACAGTGTCCACAAAAATGAGAGTGTACTGGGGGGTAGAGGGCCCTATATAATCTACCTGCCAGTCCATCCCTGGCTGTGTTCCCTTGTGTACCTGCCCAGGATCATGTGGCGATGGCTTGGGCATTGGCATGAGCACACAGGACAATTTTGTACAGCACCCACCAGATCACTATACTTTACTGCTATTCCTGCCTCTTTGGCCATTTTCCAATCAGCATGGGCACTACAGTATCTGCTTTTCTGGTGAATCCAATGGGCAGCTTCATCCCCACGCTGCTGCATTCTAACTTGTGCTGTAACATTTATTTCTTGTTTTCCTGGTGCAGAAAGGGGTGAATGGGCTGCTACATGAAAAATAGGTCAGCATCCGGGGTTTGGAGGCTATCCCAGATGTCCTGCCACAAGGCTTTCCCCCACAGGACTTACCCATTATTGTCTACTGCTCCTTATGCCATTGGCCTGTCCACATAGTCAGCCTACAGGTCACTGCCCAGCTGTCCGTACCCAGGATTAAGGGCCAGGGTTCATGGGTGATGACCATCCATGCAGCCTTTAATTTGGCCCATTGACTGCTTTGCCCTCAGCTGGTTTCAAACCAAATTGTATGACTGGAAGCTTGCACGGCCACTGCCATCCACAGTGGTATCATACCTTGGCTAGAGCCATCTGTGTACCAGGTGTCTGTCGGTAGTGGGCTGTCCGCTCTCTTGGAGGAGAGGGAAGGTGGCTCCAGTGGCACACTAGCCTGTGCTGGAGGGAATCCTCTTGCTGTGTCATTGGACCCAGTACAGACTGTAACTCTTGGGACAGTGGATTGCAGAAAGGGCACTGTGATGTTGCAGGTACACATGCCATTTGGTCATTGTAGCTATCTGGGTGATAGCTGATGACAGCTTGGAAAATAGCCCATTGGCCCATCCATTTATGGGCAAAACTGCGTGAAGGGTGACAGCTCCTGTCTCTGTTAATGGCTCTACCTGCTGGAGAGTGTCATAGGCTGCTAAATTCTTTCTCCGTGTGACTACATCGGTTTTCTGCCCCTCTCCGCAGTTGGGACCAAAAACTTGGGGAGACTTTAGTTCCATCCTGATCTTGCCACAAGGCCCAACCAAAGCTGTCCTCGGTGTTGCTCACGTGTAACCAGAAGGGTCACCATTCCCATATTGTGCCCAGCGCTTTCACTTGTGCAGCCAACACATTTGCTTTCTCAAAAGCTCACTGCTGTTCATTACTCCAGTCCTTTGAGGCACCCATTCTCCCAGTCGATAGAGTGGTCTCAAGCGCTGGGCCAAGTGAGGAATAAATATTCTCCAGTACCCTAAAAAAACAATGAAGGCCTGCACTTCCTTTGGCATCCTAGGGGTGGGGTAAGCTTGCATCTTATCCACTATGGCTTCAGGCAACACATGGGTCTTACCCGACCAGATGACCCCTAGGAATTTTACTGACATTCCCAGCCCCTGCACCTTGTGGGGATTCACAGCCCATCCTCTCCCCTGTAGGTGGATGATTAGGGCTTCTAGACACTCCTGTAACAGAGAAGCATCTTTAGCAGTTAACGTGATGTCATCAATGTAATGAAACTAATGGACAGCAGCAGGGAAGGGGAAAAAAGTCAGATCTCTAGCCACCATACCATGGCAGATAGTGGGACTATGTAAATATCCTTAGGGGAGCACTTGTAATGTCCATTGCTGCCCCCCACCCCAAGGCAAACTGGGGTGGACAGGGCTAGACGATGCTAAAGAACGCATTGGCCAGATCTAACACAGTGTGATACGTGCCCAGATCCCTACTAAGGGTTTCTAACAAAGAAGTTACATTTGGGACTGCAGCATATATAGGAGGGATTACTTTGTTCAGTTCCCTGTAGTCCCTAATCATAAGCCAGGACCCATCTGGTTTCTTCACAGGCTACACAGGGCTATTAAAAGCACTGTTGGCTCCCAGGTGGATATCTACTCTTTTTAATTCCAAAATAGTTTCACTAATTTCCTTATTAAGGAGCCCTGGTGGTGCAATGTTTAAAGTGATCAACTGCTAACCAAAAGGTTGGCGGTTTGAAACCACCGGCAGCTCCACAAGAGAAAGATTGAAAGCTTCTGTAGAGATTTACAGCCTTGGAAACCCTATGGAATCACTGTGAGTCGGAATCGACTAGATGGCAGTGCATTTTTTAATTTCCTTATGTTCTCCAGGCAACTTACATTGCTTGATGTCTACCACTCTTCGTGGTGGGGGCAGGGTCACTGGTTCCCATATCACATTCCCCCTTAGGACTGCCTTCACCACCCTCACTCACAGTGGGAATTCTCCCACAGATGTGGTCAAAGTCAGTCCCATGAGGACATCCACCCTTTGGATGTATTCTAGTATTGCGGGAATATAAATTTGATACGGTTTAGAAGGAGTGGGTACTTGCAGGGTCAGAAGTACCTGGTGTGCTTGGATGGTCTTTCCACCGTACCCATCAATTGCCAAGGGGCGGGAGCGGTCCTTGAAACCACTCAGGGTTTCCAAAGATAAGTATCAACAGAGCTAGCACCCACTGCTTGTTTGTTCTTGACTAATGTATAGTGACCTGTACATGGGGCCTCTGGTCCCCCTGCAGGGCCTTGACCGGCTGGTGACCTTGGCCCCACCTCTAGTCCCTAGGGATGGATGAGTCTCATCCAGCTGCAAGGGACACTTCCTCACAAGGGGCGGTAGGACTCAGAGGGTGATACTGTTGCTCCAGCTTCAGATCCTTCCAAAGACTAACCAGAACTGCATTTGGTTGCTTATCTGTTTTGTGCACTGCCATTCCAGCAGCCACTAAGTCCACCCACATCTATCTTCGGGTCACTTTCAAGGGGCTCTTGGATCTCACAGGTTTCTCAGTCTTCCTTTTCTCTTTTCCCACCGCCTGCGCCCCCTTCTCTCTAGCCTTCTCAGTTTCACCCAAATCAGCTACGGCTTGTCCCACATGATACATTGTCTGGCCCACTAAGGGACTAACTAATACCCACCAGCATGCCCTATGAGGAGGGAGGAGCAGCTGCCAGATCCTTGTTTTCATTCGTGCAGTAAAAAGTTCATTGTCTGGCCCCCGGAAGTGCTTGGCATAAATGGCATGGTGCATACCTAACTCCTGAATTAACTGCTGTAACTTCTCTGTGGAAGACCACTTCCTGACCATGTTGGGAAGGTCTTCCTCATTCAACCATGCTCTTATGCAATACAAGATGATCCAATCTGTGAGGGAGTGTATGCCTTCTGTTCTGAGCTGCATGTAAGCACTGTCGGAGGGTGGGGTGGGTGGTTATACTGCTCATTTTCTCAGTCTCATCTCCATTTAAAGAGACATCATCTCCCCAGATACCCACAGCTAACCAAGCTACAATAGTTTCCTTCCCTTTCTGCTGGAATTTCCCACACAACTCAGTCAGCTCAGTAGGGGCATACTCCTGCATTGTCATGGAACTGGCTGGTGAGATTTCATGTCTGGGGTCATTGGGTTCCTGGGTTGCTTTCATCTTATGAGTAATGAGCGGCAGTGCCTGTTGGGGGGCACTCTGCACTGTCAGACTCCTCTTCCACTATCACTTCTACATCCGATTCACTGCTTGATCTGGATTCCACGTTTTTGTGTTCCAGTCACTTCTCATCAGCACTGTACTAATCCTTGCCTTTGGCATTTTCCTTCCCCCCATCTTTACAAACCTGCAGGTGAGCTTCTCTAATTGCTCGTCCTGCTCTCGGACACAGCTACTTAAGACATCAGTTGTTGCCACACAGGACTGGCATACATCTTTTTCTAACTGCAGCTCTTCCTGCAGGCGTGCTTCAGCAGCTACCTGGGCCTCAGTGGCCACCTGAACAGCCCAGAGCAGCGGCCATCCACAGCTGCTACTGCTCTCCTAGCTTCTTTCCACACTTATGAAGGCATGCATATTCCCACAACTGTACTATGCTGCTTGGTGTTTTCAGAGTATCCCCATACTCATGTGGTAGACTGCATACATCAAGCATACGGGCCAGACCTCCGCACGTGGAGGTTGCTGGCCAACCTGGAATTTCCCCTGTGGATGCCTCACTCCCATTCCCTTTGCTTTGATCTCCTGACTGGTTCACCAGTTGTCCAGGCATGGATTGGTAATGTGAAATTTATCTCCAATAATGGAGGATGCTGAGAGATCAGTGAAAGAGGTGAGCAACTCCAGTGTGGCAGCAAGGGAGTATATTAGGGAAACTTACATATGAGGTGAATCCTGGGCAGTTGCAGGACCAGGGCAGATCTCCACACCCAGCAGTAGGGGTGGGGGGCTAGTTTTATAGTGGTCAAAGACAAAGGTGGCTACATGCCAGGGTGTTACATAAGACTGCCTTAGCAAGGTCACATAACAGGGGATTGGAAAACAGCAGTGAACCAACAGAAACTGCAGTGAACTAATGGAAAGCATGAGGGCAGCCATGTTCAGCCTCACAAAGCCTGTTTTCCTCTTCAGCCTGTGAGGCAGATTTTATTATGACTATTTACAAGCTAGAATGGAGCCCTGGTGGCAAAATGGTTAACCACTCGACTGTTAACAGAAAGGTCAGCGGTTTGAACCCACCAGCAGCTCCGTAGGAAAAGACCTGGCGATCTGCTCCTGTAAAGATTACAGCGTAGGAAGCCCTATGGGACAGTTCTGCTCTTTCCCATGGGGTCGCTATGAGTTAGAATTGACTCAATGGCACACAATAATAACAGCAACGACAAGAAGCTAGAATCTGAAATTCAGAGGGTACATGCAAAGTCAACGAATAGTGTAAAACAAAGCTGAGACTTGGACCCAAGTCCAATTATTCCAAATCCATTGCTCTTGATATGGATCCCATTCATCTCCATGAACCTTTGGAATCATCTCTTCTGAGAACTAGAACACACATAAGAACACACACCTGTTTTCAAGGTTCCCTCCCTGGCATTATAAATTCCTACCATTTTCTTCTAAGGGTTCTGTCACTTGCATCTTAGTAACAAGCTCTTTTCTTTTCTTTTTTTTTTTACTAGTCAGAGTGAAGTGTCAGACAGTTACTCAGTGTATATAACTAAAAATTTCTTCTCTGAATATACACTGACCCCTTTGCTCCCTCATGCCCTAAGACTAACCCACTCCCTCTAAAGTCTTCATTTGGGTCAGCAATTCCAGGAACAGGTCTAAGAGTCTGAAACAGCCCAGATCACAAAGAAAAACTAATAACTTTTCTACAGAATTGCAATACTGCCTAACCAAGGCACTGTGCCAGTTTTGCTTCTTTCCTCATAAAACCTCTTTCCTTTCCCATGTTTGGGGGAGGGGTGGAGGAGGACACCCCCTTTGGTTCTTTCCCTGTTAAAACTGCCTGAATAAAGTGCATTGTGTATTTTCTTTTCCTGCTTGGGAGAATTTTTGAAAATCCAACAGCAGCTACATTGCTTTTGCTGATAACAACTTAACAGATGAGTGAAGTCCTGCTCCCATTGAATCCCACTCACCTCAGTGGTATTGCTGGCATTGTGCCCAGTGTGCTCATCAGTTAGCTCCCATGGTCTAATTGTCACAAGGGCACTGCCAGTACCCTATCCCTTCTGTTTCTCTTTCCTTAGTCTGCACCCTGTGCTCTCTAGCCTACCTCTACCCAAAGGTTTATGGTGTCCCTTAGAGGTGTGCATCTTAATGATACAAAAAAAGTCTTCCCATCATTTTACTACAGTTTTATATCTTTGAAGCAAGTCAGTTCATTCAACTGCTTTATTCAGTCCTGAATTCTCCTTCCAACAAGTCTCAGAGATACAGAGGATGCACAGTTTACCACCCTTTATTAAAATCACCTCTTTATTTATCACTACATTCCCATTGCTGTTATTGCAAATACTATTTTGCCCCCCAACTTTAATTACTTTCTCCTTGACGTTACTGGGCTCCAGTTGTGTTGTGATTTTGCTCTGTGTGTTTCTCATGTCCTCTTCCCAACAGTTGATTTTGCATTTTATTTTCTCCTGGCACTTTCCTACTTCCTAATCCATAAATCTCAGAGCACACAGATTCTCCTTCTCCTTCTGTGTTACATTCTGTGCCTAGCCAAAAGCAAACAAAAAAGAAATAAACAAAACCCGTCATTCTAATAACTTTTTAAAAGTCGATTTAAAATTTGTCTAATTTCAGATTTGAAGAATGCCCTCCAAGTATTGGAAACTGAGCCAGATGTTTGCCGTACATTACTTCTCTCCATCTTAACACAGCATTTGCTGATGACCAGCCTTTTCTCATATGTATGTTTTTTTTTCATCCTCTCAGTGCATTTCTCTTGTGGCTAAATGGTCTTTGTATTTGTCTTTTTTTTTTCCTTTTTTCTGTTTATTGTTGAAGTTTAAATGAAAGTTTACATTTCAAGTTAGTCTCATACAAAAATTTATACATACATTGTTATGTGACCCTAATTGCTCTCCCTATACTGTGACAGCACACTTCTCCTTTCCATTCCTGATTTCCCATGTCTGTTCAACCAGCTCCTGACCCTCTCTGCCTTCTCATCTCACCTCTGGACAGGAGCTGCCCATGTAGTCTCATGTATCTACTTGAGCTAAGAAGCACACTTTTCACGAGTATCATTTTATGTTCCACAGTCCAGTTTAATTGTATTTGTCTTTTTAAATGGTTGCATAGTAATCCATGAAGTAGATATATGCTTATTTAAATTTTTCTCTATTTTGAACCATTTGGTTGTTCATTGATTTATGTTTGAATTTTCCCAGTCTACCAGTATCTACTTCAAGTAGTATCTTTACTATTACTACCTTAAGATTCTTGTAATTCTCCAAGATCACAGTATGTTAAGCTATTTACCAATGTCAGTGTCATAAAGTATTCAATTGCTTTGTCCCACTTTCGTCCTACAAAACTCTAGATTTCTCTTGGAAGGGGAAATTTAAAATAACAGCTGTCTCCTTATAGCCTTCCCCTTCCTGCTCAAGAATTTATAACACTTAAAGATGGCTCTCTGTCTCTTCCAGGCATATCTTTTGTTCAGACAGGAATTAGTGGTGGTGGGTAGAGATTGCCAGCTTTGGCAGATCTTGGGAGCACATCTGTCACCTCTGGGAACCAGCTCCCTCATCGGCTGGTCTTGTCAGTTACATGCATAGCCATCTCTGCAGCCCTCAGCAGCATCACCGATCATCCCTACGTGTGTCCTTCTCTGGAGCTCGGTGCCTTTGGCCTCTGATGGGCTGTTGCAATTGCAGGTTTTCTGTTGTAGTCATGTGTTGAAGTATCCTCCAGGAGGCATAGAGTCACTGTTTATGGGAAGAACCTCTCAACTGCCATATCACTCCTCCCTTGATACTGATTTTGATCTCCTTCTGGTATCTTAGAGTTTTCTGCCTTCCTTTATTTTTTTAAAAAAAAAAAATTATAATTTTTTCCATCTTTTTGAGAAAAACTTGGACATCTCAATGTAACAGACTAATATCCCTCAATACTTGTATTCTCTTCTTAACCAGGGAAAGCAACCTGTATTTAATAAACATCAAAACAAAAAAGAAAAACTTCATATTTACAGTTTTGAATGCTCAACCAGCACCAGTACTACTTGAGCTAGTCTTCCAGAGAATGGATAAAACTGTGAAATATCTCGTCCGCCTTTAGCTGGTGTTTCTCGTTAATGTTAACTCCTTTCTAATAAAGAAAAATATCAGAGACCCTGAGGGCACTATGTGCCTCATTCTTTCCTGACTTTTGCCCCTTATGCATCTAGCCCAGCTCTCTCCATAGTTATGCCGGAGGCTGCTAATGTTTTCTCCTTACTATTCACCAAGATACACACCACACTTTTAAATATTTGTTGTACCCAACAAAGCAATGAGATTACCATTTTGATAATATTTTCTTTGATATAACAACATTGATGAGCTGCTTTGTAGCGTTCTTCCAGTCTCCTTGATTACACAAGTGAGAAATATTAAAGGAAAGGCTTTAATAGGCCGTTGATTAATTGGTTTAGTATGAATGTCTTCTTAATTTATGTAATAAACTTTTTTTAGCTGGACTTGTTAGGCTCTACACTTAAGGTACTTCCTCACAAAGTGCCCTTTCATACTTTGATAGCTGTTTGCTTGGAACTAATTGGATAGTGTTGAGTTTAATCATAAATTTCAGATGCTAGGCGAAATACCAGGTGAAGTAGTACAAGCAAATGACTAATCGTAGAGTTGAAGTTCATTGCATCTCCTAGAACAATTTTTAAAAAAATTTTAATTAAAGGATACAGTTGATGCCCAGAGCAATGTGTAGTGTTTTTAGTGAAGTGGTTTGAACTGAGAGTTGTGATCAGCTTTTGTTCTTTATGTTCTGCAGTCATGTCCCAAGCCACACATTCTTCTAAAATCAGGAGATGCAAACAGAATAAGTTCCTGTCTGTCTACCCAGCTACCATTTCAGAGGATCTGGTTATTTTATAAGTGAGCTTCCAGTGTGATGTACAGAAAAACAAACACTGGAGTTACCCTGCAGTTTCTTGATTTCAGGGTTGGGCTTGTTAAGGAAATTATCCATCCATCCACTCCCTCTTTAAAACAGCTAAATGTGAGTTCTTGTTCTAGTTGGAGTATTGGGATAAAGTCATGGGCATATCACAATCCCTGCCATTTAGGAACCCAAAACCAAATGGGGAAGACAGAAAGACATATCTTAAATTAACTCTAGCAAAAGACCAGAAAACCAGTTACCGGTGAGTTGACTCTGACTCATGGTAGCCCCGTGAGTGTCAGAGTAGAACTGTGCACATAGGGTATTCAGTGGCTGATTTTTCGGAAGTAGATTGCCAGGCCTTTCTTCTGAGGTAAGGGATGACTCAAACCTTCAGCCTTTTGGTTAGCAATGAGCACGTTAACTGTTTGCACCACTTGGAACTCCCTAATAAAAGACTGTGGTAAATACTACACTTCAGTCTAAATTCCTGATGTAATACCCATCTGTTTTCTCTCGTTTCCTTTAAAAATCAATAAATAACTAGTGCTATTCTTACTAGACCTGATATCAGATGAGTTTTTATATTTTTCGTCGGACTGTGAGTTGATAGTTCAGAAATTTATGCCCAGGAATTACACTGGGTGAATATGTTACAATGCTGCACGAACTCTGTAACGGCACACGTTGAGACCCCGGTGATTTTTTTAGTCAGCACTAATGATTCAGAGAATTATACCTCAGAAAGAAAGAAAGATCAGATAAGTATGTTATAAAAATTTGTATTGGATTATACTTTGTTTAGTATGAGCAATTACTTTTCACTGAGTTGGGCTAGGGTCCATTCAGTCTGTGTAAGCATTTTTATCTCAGGTAATTTCTGAGCGTCGTGCAATTTCACCACTTTCCTCATTTGATTCGTTTATTCACTCAACAAATATTTAGTAAGCCCCTGCAGTGTGGTACCTATCATTATACATGTCTTCAGCATCAGTGGTTCTGAAATGATTAATGGCCTGAATCAGTAACTTCTTGCTCGCCAATCGAGAATCAATGTTTTTACTCTCAGGTACATAATGCTTTTGTGGTCATATTTTATGCCTAAAGGTTTTGCTTTCCTTTAAAACCAAATGTACAGTATTGTTCAGCGTGCTTTCAGGGGGATCAGCGTTATTACAGGCAATATGCTTAGTGGCTGTACTAGCTAGTGCTTAACCAGCCTGCCCTGGGCTTAAAGCTACTTCTTGGTTCTGTAGAAAAGCCCAGCACAGTGTGATAAGCATCATGAGAGAGGAGTACAAAACGCACGGAGCATTCAAATGCACTGCAAGTAATTCCGACAACCTAGCCAAAGAACTAAGATTTTTACCCAGAATCACAAAGGGAAAGGGTCAGTTTAACATTATAAGGGGTGTATGTGTGTGTGTATGCATGACATTGTCAGATTTACTTTTTGTAAAGTTAACAACAACAGTTAACACTGTTGGCAATGTGAAGGATGAGAATGATGGATAGTGAATGGGGTCTAGTAGGGGAACATGGTGGTGGTGGTGGTGGTGGTGCTGCGAGTTGATTGCAACTCAGCGACCCCGTGTGACAGAGTAGAACTGCCCCATAGGTTTTTCTTGGCTGTAATCTTTACAGAAGCAGATCTCCAGGTCTTTCTCCCACAGAGCTGCTGGGGATATTCGAACCTCCAGTCTTTCAGTCCAGATATTGAGCTGGTGAAGTAATTCACGTAAAAAGTAGTAAGTAGTTGTTGTTGTTAGGTGCCCTCAGTTTGCTTCCGGCTCATAGTGACACCATGTACATAAGAACAAAACACTGCCTGATCCTGGGCGAGCCCCACAATTGTTGCTATGTTTGAGCCCATTGTTGCAGCAACTTTGTCAGTCCATCTCGTCGAGGGTCTTCTTCCTCTTTTTTGCTAACCTTCTACTTTACCAAGCATAGTATCCTTCTCCAGGGACTGGTCCCCTCTGATAACATGTCCAAAGTACATGAGATGAAGTCTCGCCATCCTTGCTTCCAAGGAGCACTCTGGCTGTACTTCTTCCGAGGCAGACTTGTTTGTTCTACTGGCAGTCCGTAGTGTATTCTATATTCTTGGCCAACACTGTAATTCAAAGGCATCAGATCTTCTTCGGTCTTCCTTATTCATTGTCCAACTTTTGCATGCATATGAAGCAGTTGAAAACACCATGGCTTGGATCAGGTGCACCTTAGTCTTCAAAGTGACATCTTTGCTTTTCAACACTTTAAAGAGATCTTTTGCAGCAAATGTGCTAAATGCAATACGTTATTTGATTTCTTAACTGCTGCTTCCATGGCATTGATTGTGGATCCAAGTAAAATGAAATCCATGACAACTTCAATATTTTTTTGGTTTATCATGATGTTGCTTATTGGCTCAGTTGTGAGGATTTTTGTTTTGTTTATGTTGAGGTGTAATCCGTACTGAAGGCTGAGGTCTTTGATCTTCATTAATAAGTGCTTCAAGTCTTCTTAGCTTTCAGCAAGCAAAGTCTTACAGGTTGTTAATGAATCTTCCTCCAATCCTGATGCCACGTTCTTCTGCACATAGCCCAGCTTCTCAGATTATTTGCTTAGCATATGGATTGAATAAGTGTGATCAAAGGATTCAACCCTGATGCACACCTTTCCTGATTTTAAACCATGCAGTATCCCCTTGTTCTGTTCGAACGACTGCCTCTTGGTCTATATACAGTTTCCTCATGAGCACAATTAAGTGTTCTGAAATTCCCATTCTTCACAATGTTATCCATAATTTGTTACAATCCACAAAGTGAAATGCCTTTACATCGTCAGTAAAACACAGGTAAATATCTTTTTGATATTCTCTACTTTTAGCCAAGATCCATCTGATATCAGTAATGATATCCCTTGTTCCATGTCCTTTTCTGAATCTGACTTGAATTTCAGCCAGTTGCCTGTTGATGTGCTTGCTGCTGCAACCGTTTTTGAATTATCTTCAGCAAAATTTTCCTTGTGTGTGATATTAATGATATTATTTGATAATTTCTGCATTCTTTTGGATCACCTTTCTTTGGAATGGGCACAGATATGGATCTTTTCCAGTTGGTTGGCCAGGTGGGTAGCTGTCTTCAAAATTTCTTAGCATAGATATGTGAACACCTCCAGTGCTGCATCCATTTGTTGAAACATCTCAATTGGTATTCCATCAATTCCTGGAGCCTTGTTTCTCGCCAGTGCCTTCAGTGCGGCTTGGACTTCTTCCCTTCAGTACCATTGGTCTTGATCATATGCTACCTCCTGAAATGGTTGAATGTCGACCAATTCTTTTGGGTATAGTGACTCTGCGTATTCCTCCCATCTTCTTTTGATGCTTTCTGCGTCGTTCAATATTTTGCCCATAGAATCCTTCAAAATTGCAGTTCGAGGCTTGAACTATTTCTTCAGTTCTTTCAGCTTAAGAAATGCTGAGTGTGTTCTTCCCTTTTGATTTTCTAATTCCAGGTCATTGCACATTTCATTGTAATACTTTACTTTGTCTTCTGGAGCTGCCCTTTGAAATCTGTTCAGCTCTTTTACTTCATCATTTCTACCATTCACTTTAGCTACTCTACGTTCAAGAGCAAGTTTCAGAGTCTCTTCTGACATCCATTTTGGTCTTGTCTTTCTTGTGTTTTTAATGACCTTCTGCTTTCTTCTTGTATGATGTCCTTGATGTCATCCCACAATCATCTGGTCTTCGGTCATTTGTGTTTAGTGCATCAAATCTGTTCTTGGGATACAAATTCAGGTAGAGTATGATCAAAATCGTATTTTGGTTCTCGTGGACTTGTTTTAATTTTCCTCAGCTTCAGCTTAAACTTTCATAGGACCAGTTGATGGTCCGTTCCACAGTCAGCCCCTGGCTCATTCTGACTGATAATATTGAACTTTTCCAGTGTCTCTTTCCATAGATGCAGTCTATTTGATTCCTGTGTTTTCCATCTGGTGAGGTCCACATGTATAGTCACCGTTTATGTGGTTGAAAAAAGGTATTGGCAATGAAAAAGTTGTTGGTCTTGCAAAATTCCATCATGTGATCTCTGGCATCATTTCTATCTCCAAGGCCATATTTTCCAACCACTGATCCTTCTTCTTTGTTTCTGACTTTCACATTCCAATCACCAGTAATTATCAGTCCATCTTGATTGCATGTTTGATCAATTTCAGACTGCAAAAGTTGGTAAAAATCTTCAGTTTCTTCATCTTTGGCATTAAAGTTTGGTGCATAAATTTGAATAATAGTTATTTTAACTCATCTTGCTTGTAGGTGTATGGATATTATCCTATCACTGTCAGTGTTGTACTTCAGGATAGATCTTGAAATGTTCTTTTTGATGATGGATGCAACACCATTCCTTTTCAATTTGTCATTCCTGGCATAGTAGACCATATGATTGTCTGATTCAGAATGGCCAATACCAGTCCATTTCAGCTTACTCATGCCTAGGATATCGATATTTATGCATTCCATTTCTTTTTTGATGACTTCCAGGAAGTAATAAGAGCTACATAATAACCAAGGCAATGACAATGGTGATAAAGAGCAGTCACCAGACTCATTCCATGTGGACATGTAGGACTGACAGAAAAGCATGACTGAAAGCAGAGATGCATGAGAGCAAGGAGACACTAGTTCCAGTTGCTAGTTTTTGTTTCTGCTTAATTATGAATGTTTTTGTATCTTCTGAAAAGTTTAAAATAATTTTTGTATGTAACTGCTTTGTTTCTGAATAGGAACTTCTGAGTTCATTCATATTTTTTGTTCGTTTTTGTTTTGTTTCATTTTCTTCCCATACCTCTCTAAAAAAGATCATATTTAGATATTTTGAGATTGTGTGTGTTATGTATGATGCAACATTTTAGGAAGATTCATGCCATGGTGATGTATTGAGTAAAATCTTTCTGAAATAAAGCCCAAATGAAGTAACTTTCTGGCATTGTCTGTTGTTGAATTTTATTTGCATCCTTTGCATTCAGGAAGAGCAAGAATATATGCTGAGTTGAGGCTTCGTGGAGGATTCTTCCCCATCACTGAGAATTATGATGGTTTTTCTGTCCCTCACTCTCCACCTACCCCCACTCCACCCATTTGGCTTAGATACCCATTGCCATCCAGTCAAGTCTGACTCATAGCAACCCTAGAGGACAGAGTAAAACTGCCCCATTGAGTTTCCAAGGAGCGCCTGGTGGATTTGAACTGCTGACCTTTTTGGTTAGCAGGCGTACTCTTAACCACTACGCCACCAGCTTAGATAGTAGAGACTAAATACCTGCCCCTTATTATAAAAAGTAGAATTTCTTTGGTTGGGTTGTTTAAATGCTTTAGACCCAATACATTCAGGCTTGAAGTATCTATCACGTGATGTGTAGAAATAGGGCATTGATAAAGTGGAAAAGCAAAAGCTGATTAAAATTTTACAATGTGCTCTTCAAATTATGTTCAGTTTAATTATCCAGACATTTACCAAGTGCCTGCCATGTATGAAGCATGTGCTAGAAGATAGGAATATAAAGCTGTGTAGTCCCTGCTCTCAAAATGGAGGAAAGAAAGAGAAAGGAGAGGAGAGGGAGAGAAATGGCATAGTCTTGCTATCATGTTACTAATTGTACTTTTTGGAACTTCTCATCATTTTGAATCCATTTCTTTTGCTGTGTCTAGGGATTCAACAACCATATGTGGATGCTATTAAATTACTGACCTTGTATTTGAAACCCCAAACATTGAGAAGAGCCGAGGTAGTTGCCCCTTCAGAGAGTTTGAATTCTCCAGTGTGTTCTGTAGCATTATACAATCTTATGAGAATTAAAAATCTGTGGCAGGACAAATTTGAGCCTTCCAGTTGGCCTCTAGTGGCAACTGTTACATTTTTAAAATACACCCCTGGGCATATTCAGTCGTGAAGAAAAGCCTGGAAGGTTTTATCTAAACAAAGTTGTAAAGAAATGACCTTTATTAGTTTATAAGTGAACTCAGAGGATTATGAAAAATAAGAAACTTGTTGTTGTTGTTGTTTATTTTTAAGTGTTTTACTATTCTCAGCATCAGAATTTCCAGTACCACAACACCAGCAACTGGTCTTTAGAAAGCTCTTTTAACTGAGGAGACTGTTTAGCCAACTCTTCTTGGCCATTTAGATTTCAGCATTTGGAATGAAGTATTATTTAATTTAAAATTTACTTAAAATCAGCAAACTTTTATTCGGAATTCTGTTAACTAGGAATGAACCCTAACAATATATAAATTTTCTATTGCAAAGTACTTGAGGTGTTGAATGAACTATAATAAGAAATGATTATTTATGTTCATTTTTATTGAACTACAATAATATGTTTATTATAATGGAGCTCCTAAAACAAAAAGGAACTGTTCCTTCAGATATACATATTATGACTTGATTTATAATGGAAATTAAATCCTTAATGCTAAGGGGTGACTAGTAACCAGTTGCTGTCAAGTCAGTTCCCACTTATGGTGACCTTATGTGTTTGAATGTAGAAGTGCACTCCATAGGGTTTTCAGTGGCTGTTTTTCAGCAGTAGTTCTCCAGGCCTTTTTCTCGAGGTGCCTCTGGGTGGATTTGTACTGTCAACCTTTTGGTTAGTAGCCTATTGCTTAACTGTTTGCACCACCCAGGGGCTCCTAGTACTAAGGGATAAGAGCGATTTTACAGGAAAATCTTAATTCAAATCTATCACTTAAACTTTCCCTAAATTAAAACATATATTCCTGGGCTATGAAAAAAATTACTGTTATCCTTTAAATTTGTCAACATTTACTATACAAAAATAAACCCAGAAGCTATAGGATCATAGATACATATCTTACGCATGCATACACACACACACACACACACACACACACACACCTTTTGTTCTACTAATGGCTGTATGTAAATCCTCCAGCATGCTGTTTTCAGATTGCCTTATCCAAGAGCTTTAAATAACTTGCCCTTTCAGATTTTGTTTGACCTCTACAAGATCTGATAGACCAGATGCTAAACAAGGAGTCAAAAGGCTCCTCTGTCTCCCCTCCACTTCTCTTTATTTAAATATGTTATCCTTTTCTGATCATCCAGAGTCAGAAACCCTAAAAGACACTTTTATTTCTCTGCTGCCTTATGTCCCTCTATCTGAGTAGTTACCAGTCCTTAGTGCTTCTTCCTTCACAAGGGAGCCCTGGTGATGCAATTAAGTGCTCGGCTGCTAACCGAAAGGCTGGTGGTTCGAACCCCCCCAGTGGCTCTACGAGAGAGAGACCTGACGATCTGTTCCTGTAAAGATTATTGCCTAGAAAATCCTGTAGGGCAGTTCTAGTCTGTCGCACAGGATCACTGTGAGTTGGAATCTACGGCACACCACCACAACAAGCTGCTTCATAGTATCGCTAAACCTATCCTTTTCTTTTATTCCAGGGCCACAGCAGAAGTGTGCCGCCATATCAACTGCACTGTGGGGCTTTGCATTTAGACAGGATGAGAAACACTGTAAATGCGTAATTTCAGTGTATTATTTTAATTACAGTGTAAGCATCTTACACAAGATGCTATGAGGACATAACCAAAACCCAAAGCTGTTGCCGTTGAGTCGATTCCAACTCATAGTGACCCTATAGGACAGAGTAGAACTGCCCCATAGAGTTTCCAAGGAGCATCTGGTAGATTCGAACTGCCAGCCTTTTGGTTAGCAGACGTAGTTCTTAACCACTACGCCACCAGGGTTTCTGACGAGGACGTAGAAGGACATTTAAATAAACCTGAGGAGGTGAACCAGTGCTTCTTGGAGAATAAACAAAATAAAATACAGAGTCTGGAAGGTTTTCCAGGCTGACAGCCTCAGCAGCAGCACAGACCTGTGAGCCCAAATAGTGCTGTTAGTTTAATCTAAATGTAATCATCAAAATGTAATGGTCAAGTTTAATCAAAATGTAATAATCAGAATATAAGTCCCAGAGCATCCATATGAAGGTTTAATGCTGTGGGGGAGCTAGAATTAAAATGAGTTGAGAATGAGTGCTCTAGGTTTTGTGGGATCAACAGTTAGATTATTCTGATTACCGTGTGTGTGTGTGTGTGTGTGTGTGTGTGTGTGTGTGTGGTGTGTGTGTGTGTGTGTGTGTGTGTGTGTGTGTGTGTGTGTGTGTGTGTGTGTGTGTGTGTGTGTGTGTGTGTGTGTGTGTGTGTGTGTTGTTGGGAAGCAGCCATAGCCTCAGGAGTAGGGGAGTAGGGTCTGTACAAGCAGAGAAATGCATCAGAATTAGAATCTGAAATTAAGACAGAAAAACAGTAAATATAACAACCATATCTTAAAAGACAAAGGGAGGCTGTAGTCATTATAAAGCTCTCAAATGGCTTAGATGGCTGCAGAAATGCTGGCATATGAAATAGCAAGTGATCTTCAGACCATACTCCCATCAGTGGGGACATTTCCTAATAGGCCTGGCTTTCAGTCCTGATCAAGCTATGGAGTCGGGTAAGAAACATGTGGATGGTGGGCTTTTAAATATTAACAGTGGGTAGGAGAGGGGCAGAACAATGTGTTTTCTGACAGCAACTCTAAATATCTTCCCTGACACGAACTGCAAATGCACTTCTTCAATTCTTCTGACCCTAACCACCTGGAGTCAAATCAGATTTCACACGTTAAGGGGCACAGTCCTCAGACTGCCAAGTCTGCCCAAGACTTCAGACCCATAAAAAACCCATTACCGTCAAGCAGATTTTGACCCATAGCGACCCTATTGGACAGAGTAGAACTGTCCCGTAGGGTTTGCAAGGAGCAGCTGGTTGATCCAAACTGTCAACCTTTTGGTTAGCAGGTGAACGCTTAACCACTGCACCACCATCAGCCACAAATTTGACGGTTCCTAGGATACTCTTATTTCTTACCTGCTGGCTACAAGTTTGGGGATTCCTACTACCTCCTCAGGACACCAGCTGCAAGTTCAGGGGTTCCAAGAACACCCTCACTACTGGTCTGCTGCCTACAAATTTGGCCATTCCTACTACACCTTTGGAGACCTGGTTGCGCAGTGGTTAAGCGTTTAGCTGTTAACCAAAAGATCAGCAGTTTGAATCCACCAGCCGCTCATTGGAAACCCTGAGGGGCAGTTCTATTTTGTCCCATGGGATTGCTGTGAGTCGGAATCTACTCAGTGGCAACGGGTTTTGTTTTGTTTTTTGGTTTACTACACTTCTGGGTTCAATAATTTGGTAGAATGACTCACAGAACTCAGGAAATTGCTATACATATGATTGCAGTTTTATTATTGCAAAAAGGATACAAAAGAAGTGAAGCGTAGGGCAGGGTCTGGGAGTTCCTCAGTGTGAAGGTTCTATGTCTCAAGGGACACATTATCCTCCTGTGCATCTATGTCTAACACCAACCAGGAAGGTCATCCAGACTTTAGAATCCAGGGTTTTTATTGGAGTTCCATTATGTAGGCATGATTAATTGAATCATTGCCCACATAGCTGAACTCAATCTCCAGGCTCCCTCCCTTCCAGGAAGTTGAGCTGATCATGTGGTTGGTCTCCCTGGCATGGCCAGCCTCCACCCAACATGAGTCACCTTGTTAGCATAAACTGACAGGTATTGTCTGAAGTCCTCCATGAATAACAAAAACATTCCAATCAAGGGTTTAGAATTTATCCACCAGGACCTAGAACAAAGACCAAATTCTTTAAGTAAGATAATTCTTCATCCCACAAGCAGGTAGGGCAGAAATGGTGCTCAGCTGGAATTGGCACTGTACTGATTCTTTTTTTATAACTGTGACTTCATGTTCTTTAGAACCTGGTAGAAATTTTAAGTTTTATTTATTACAATGTCTTACCTTCAGAATGTTAAATAAGCCAGGTTTTTTTTGCAGGTGATACCTAGAATATCATTGGTACACATTTGAAGAAATCTCACTATTGAGAACGTGATCCATTGTTACTTGTTATATAAAGTGCCTTGCGTATTCCACATCGTGTCCACATAGGACAATATACTCAAATACTTGCATTTACATCTGTAAAAGATCGGGCCATAAAGTAGGAGAGTTGTACCGTCAGCATAACATAGTCATTAAGAGTAAAGATTTTAAACTGAGAAGGGATAAGCCCAAAGCCTTCAGCAGGAAATTTAAGTTCTTTGACTTTGGATTTACCATCTAGAAAATGGAGATAACATCTTCCTCACAGGGTTGTTGAAAGGATTTAAAGGGGCTGGAACATAGCATGCAATGCATGTCACTATTATCATTAGCATTTTATCTAGAGGGCTCCAGTTAAAATCTCATTGGCACATTGGCATGGATCAGTTCATCCTGTTAGCCAACTAATGTCTTAGTTGCTGAACATGAAGTCAGTTTGCAGTAGATTAGATGCTATGACATATGGCAGGAAAATGCCTCAGTGCTGGGTCACGGAGGGAGTGTCTTTTATGATGGAGTGCCTAGGCAGTGACTAAGAGCACAAATACTCGATCAGCTCAATAGCATTCCATAGGAACTAACATCATCACCTATAGACATGAAAACCAAGTAAAAGCTACATGACATTCTTTCTAATTACAAGGAAGTATGAATAGGAGGCTATAAAAATTAGCATAAAAAAGCAAAATTTGAATGAGACTGTTGAGTTTTATCTTTTACTGTTGGAATTATCAGTTCTTAAGAATGGCATTTTGAAAAACAAAATGCGTATCATGGCCACTTTTAATACCACTGTCATATAAACAGCTTCAAGTATTATTTCAAACAAACTATTTTAAGTTCTAAAGTCAAATGACAAATATTCAAAGATTTTTTAAATTGGATTTTGAGGCCCCAAAGTAGATCAGGGCAGGATATGCAAAAGAATTGAAACATCTATTTTCTATTTTAAAATAATTTATAATCTAGTTTAACACCTAGTACATACATCTGTGATAATGTTAACAATCAATATGGTAGTATTTTCAAATAATGTGTGAAGTTATATATACTCAAAGAACTGGAAGTGAATGAGTCACCAGTATTTGTTTTAGTTATAAAGGAATTTTATCTGGACGTTCAGAGAGCTACAATAGTTTTTAAAAAGAGATGAAGGATCTAGAAATATTAAGGGCACATCTTAAAGAATTAAAGGATTGAGCCAATAATTCTTCCTAATTCTTAAGCAGTTTCAGCTTTCTGGTGTTTTTGCATTCTAAATAGAAGCTGATTTTAAGTTTTTAAAGTTACAGTCTTAAGTTGCAGTAGTGACATGAGAAGCAGTAATCCTTTGATAAATATAGTGTTCAGATAGCCAAAAATATTGAAGAGAATTTTGGATATTCCATGGAGGGTAAATTATTATATAGGAATGCATCAAGTAATAAGAACCATCTTGATACTTTTGGTATTTAATTTTTCGTGTGTTCATTATTTACAAATATATTACAGTGCATCAGATTTCAGTAAGTAGAATTCTTGCTCTTCCATTGCAACCCTAATTATTTGGTAAAAGTCATTTCTTTTAGTAAAAGTAGCTACTATCAATTTTGTCTTCTGAAGGTATAATGTTAGCAATTCAAAATGGAATATTTCAAGGATGTGTTTCGTGTGAACAAGTTGACTAGTGTTGTGCAAAGGCATTGGGGACACAAACAATTGGTGTTATATAGGGCAAATAGTAAAGAGGTTTTCTGAAGAAAAATGTAGAGGCAGAGCAGTGGCAGACACACAATATCTGTAAGTTCTCATGTGCCTTCAGGGAGGTGTGAGGAGGACTTCTGTTGCTTTTCTGTTGCTGAGTAGCACATTACTGGACAATTAGCAGCTTAAAACAACACCCGTGTATTACTGTATTATCTCACAGTTTCTGTAGGTCAGGAATCTGGGCACAGCATAGCTAAATGAGTTTTTTGCTCAGGGTTTCACAAAGCTGCAGTCAGTCTTTCAGCCAGGGGAAGGTCTCATCTGAGGCTTGTGGTCCTCTGCAAGTTCACGTGTTTGTTAGAAGTTAGTTTCTTGCAGCTGAGGCTCTTGCTTTCTTGCTTGCTGGAGTTATTCTTAGCTCCCAGAGGCTGCCCACCATTCTCTGCCACACGGCCTCTTCATGACATGGCAGTTTTTTCCTTGAAGGGCAGTAAGAAAAATTTCAGTGATTCTCTCTGACTTTGTGTCCCTGACCCCTGTTGTGCTGTTAACTGCTGATGGGCCCATATACAATGGAACAAACCACAGCCTGGTCCTGTACCATCCCCATGACCGGTTGGGATCCACGGGGTTTTCTTTATTTTATTTTATTGTTGTACTTTAAGTGAAAGTTTACAATTCAAGTTAGTGTCTTATACATACATTGTTATGTGACCCTAATTGCTCTCCCTATACTGTGACAGCACACTCCTCCTTTCCACCCCTGATTTCCCATGTCCATTCAACCAGCTACTGACCCCTTCTGCCTTCTCATCTCACCTCCAGCCAGACAGGAGCTGCCCATTTAATCTCATGTATCTACTTGAGCTAAGAAGCACACTCTTCACGAATATCATTTTATGTCCAGTCTAATCTTTGACTGAAGAGTTGGCCTCGGGAATGTTTTTAGTGCTGGGTTGACAGAGAGTCCGGTGGCCATGTTTTCTGGGGTTCCTCCAGTCTCGGTCAGACCATTAAGTCTGGTCTTTTTACTAGAATTTGAATTCTGCACCCCACTTTTCTCCTGCTCCAACAGGCATAGGGTTTTCATTGGCTAATTTTTGGGAAGTAGATTGCCAAGCCTTTCTTCCAAGTTAGTCTTAGTCTGGAAGCTCTGGTGAAACCGGTTCAGCATCGTAGTGACATACAAGCCACTGCTGACAGATGGGTGGTGGCCGCAGATGAGGAATATTGGCCATGAATTGAACCGTGGGCTCCCGCATGGAAGGTGAGCCTTCTATCACTGAGCTACCACTGCCCTCCTCTGACCTCTAGACCTTTTTTAAAGGGCTCATCTGATTAGATCAAGCCCACCCAGTTTAATCTCCCTTTGTAATAACTAAAAGTTAACTAAATTGTTGTTGTTATTGGGTGTCATCAAACTGATTCTGACTCATAGCAACCTCATAGAACTGCCCCATAGGGTTTTCTGGGCTATAATCATTATGAAAGCAGAATACCAGGTCTTTATCCCATGGCGCCCCTGAGTGGGTTTGAACTGCTAACCTTTAGCAGTCAAATGCTTAACCTTTTGTGCCACTGTTGCTGTCGAGTCTATTCCAACTCATAGCAACCCTAAAGACAGAATAGAACTTCTCCATAGGGTTTCCAAGGCTGTAATCTTTATGGAAGCTGATGGCACATCTTTCTCCTGAGGAGCAACTAACTGGTGGATTCAAACTGCTGATCTTAGTGCTTAACCACTGTGCCACCAGGGCTCCTTAAATTAGAGACCTTAATTAATTATATCTGCACTCTTCTTTTTACCATATGATATAACATAATCGCAGGATTGATATCCTATTACATTCACAAGTTCTGTCTGTACTCAAGGGGAGTGGATTATACAAGGCATGTACAATGAAGGGCTGTAATTTTGGGTGCCATTTTGGGATTCTTCCTATCGCAGAGCCTCACACACCTGGCTATCTTTTTAGCAGAGAGGGACCTGTGGCATGATTCTCCCCATATTTAAGTGGATCAGTGGCAAGGAATACCCACATGTCTACATGACAGTGGTAATTCTCTCCAGGGATGTGACCTTGTTGCAAAGGGGAAGCTTCCAGTGCTGAGAACATATATCACCCTGTTGTACCACTGAGCTAACTCACACCTGCTCAGCCAGCTTTTAGCTAACCTGCCAAAAACAGAAAATGAACTTCCAAGGTGAGCCAGGCTTGTTCCTTGCTTGATGATGAAATCGAGCACAATAATCTCAGCCAATGAAATGGAAATATCATCCATTCAATTTCATATATTTTTCATTTCTAGTTGACTTTTTTTTTCTCCCCTTAGTGAGAAACAGCCATTTGTTAAAATAGCCTTGTGGTCTCACCTTTTAAAATGCATTTGTCTGCAGAAAAACTTCTTAGTACTATGAAACATTTCAGTCTTCATCTTTAAGTGTGATATTTTGAGATACCAAATAATAACTCTCTAAAGAATTTGGTAATAAAATGGAGTATTTGCTCAGCAATGTTGGAATCATCTAATATGACCAGAATAAGAATTGACTTGAGGCTTACTATTTTTCCCTCCAGGAATTAAAGTCTAAAACATGGCAATTTCAGATTGAAAATATCGGTTAATGGAAATAGCACATACTTAGGCAGACATCATTGCTGTAACATTATGCACGTGTGACTTCTCCAGGCCCTGCGTTGATGCTCTGAGCATCCTATCATCAAAGGTATCGAAATAAAGAGATGCCCCGGTCTCTGATTTCCTTTTCACCTGCCTTATGAACTGGGGCTTCTTGAGTTCTCTGTTATGTACAATCTTAAATTCTGTTATTCTGGAGTAAATGAAATGAATAACTCTAAAGTTTGAAAGATATGAAGAAAAATAACCCTTTTTGAACATCATAAAACTGTCCCTTAGTATGAACATAATGCATCAAAAAGATGCTTTACTTCATTTTTAGGTAAATGATTGAGTGCCATCTTTTGTTAGAAGAATAACTGTGGTTAGGAACATTAAGTACTCCCTTCTCTTTCTCCTTCTCAAGCAATAATTCTTACTAGCATATCTTATAAGAGTTATCTAGCTAAATTGTATTCAATTCCAACTCTTGAATTTTCTGACTTTATAATAATACATGTTCATATTCTAATAAGGTAGCGATCACAGACACGTAGTACTTACTATACACCAGGTACCAAGTAGTCTTTATATGCTGACTCATTAATTCTCAGAAATTAGTACCATCATTATCCCCACTTAGATATGGGGTGAGGCAGTTTAAATAAAGTGCTTAAGATCAGTTAGTAATTAGCAGAGGCAGGACTCGAACTCATGCAGGATGGTTGCAGAAATCACACTACTGTGCTACACTGTATTCTAGCTTCTGTGCCAGGTAATGGGTAATACATGAAATTCATGATGCTGATCCTCCAGAAAGTTTTATCTGAGCAAGTAGAGATTCAGATAGCCAGAAACGTGCTGTAATAGAAGCCTGTGCAGGTTAAGGAGGGACCTGACAGAGGCATGGGAGAGGTGGGGCTGTCGGGAGAGGGGTCATAGAGAGGGGGCACTGGGCTACGACCTGGAGAAGAAGCAGGTGCTTTAAAAAAAAAGGAAAAACATTTCTCGAGTTTATTCATTGATAGTCTTCTAATGACTTTGGGAATGACATGGCATTGCCTGTCTCAAATTATGATTACAGATGTGGATTCCATTGTTAAGTCTAATGGCTTACTCAAAATATAGGATCTCACCATTAAACCAGAACAGACTCAAAAAACTGCTTTTCAACAATCATTGGTCAATACTTTGAAGCATAAAATCTGAAAAGAAAAAAAAAATTCTTGGTTCTAAACCTACAGTTTCGCAACTGTGGCAGATGGCATAATGCCCCCAAAAGATGTCCATGTCCTAATCCCTGGAACCTGCATGTATGTTACCTTCCATGAAAAAAAAGGGACTTTGCAGATGTGACCAAGTTAAGGATTTCAGGATGGGGAGATTGGCCTGGATTAACCAGGTGTGCCCAGTATAATCACAAGGATCCTTTTAAGTGAAAGAGGGAGGCAGGAGAGTCAGAGGAGGAGATGTGGGGACAGAAGCAGAGGTCAGAGTGATGCAGGGCCACGGGCAAAGGAATGCAAGTGGCCCCCAGAAGCTAGAAAAGGGAGGAAAAAGGATTCTCCCCTGGAGTCTCCAAAAGGGACGTCGCTTTGCTGAAACCTTGATTTTAACTCTTTGAAACTGATTTTGGAATTAAAATCTCTGAAGAATATTGAATATACCATGGACTGCCAAAAAAACGAACTAATCCGTCTTGGGAGAAATAACAACCAGAATGCTCCTTAGAAGCAAGAATGGCGAGACTACATCTCCCATACTTTGGACATGGTGTCGGGAGGGATCAGTCCCTGGAGAAGGACATCATGCTTGGTACAGTAGAGGGTCAGGGAAAAAGAGGAAGACCCTCAACTAGATGGATTGACACGGTGGCTGCAACAAAGGGCTGAAGCGTAACAACAATTGTGAGGATGGCACAGGACTAGGTAGTGTTTCGTTCTGTTGTGCATAGGGTCACTATGAGTTAGAACTGACTCGAAGGCACCTAACGACAACCACAACAGTCTCCAGAAATGTAAGATAATAAATGTCTGTTCTTTTAAACCACTGCGTTTTTAGTGATTTGTTAAAACAGCAGCAAGAGGCAGTATAGCAGCCATTTATGTTTTTCTTCCGCTGCCTCTATCCTTGGGCTATGAAAGACAAGCACTTGTCTACAGGAATTCACTTAAGAATTACTGCATGAGTTTTTCAAAAAGAACTAAAAGAAGAAAAAAAATGTCCTGTCCTATACATTTAAGCCTCTTATAAAGGCATATCTTCATTACCATTTTCTGTCATACATTTACAGTCGGTTTAATCTATGTTGTTTGCAGTAGACAGACTAGGAATCACATAAACACCTATGTGATATAGCACACACTGTAGAGATTATAGGAGGAAGTATATATATTCTGTGTATGAGCAAGTATAGATGGAACCTCACTGGATTCATTTCTACGTTTTATCTTCTGTCTTTCATCCTTTTCCTTGCTTGACTGTATGCTATTATGTGTTTAGATTATCAATAGCATGGTCCCCAGGCTTGGTGAATGTCTATTTTATTTTTAAATTTTTAATATAATTTTATTTATTTTGTTGTTGTTGAGAATATACACAGCAAGACATACATGACCAGCAGTTTCTACATGTATTGTTATTTAATGACGTTGATTACATTCTAGAGTTGTGTAACCATTCTCACTCTCCTTTCTGAGTTGTTCCTCCCCCATTAACGTGAATTTGCTTCCCCCTAAGGTTCCTATCTAATCTTTTGAGTTGCTGTTGTCAAGTTGATCCCATATAGATAGTTCTTAAAGAGCAAAATGCTCAAGGCAGATGTTGTTTACCAGTTAAGCTAAACTATTGTTTGGTTTTAAGAAGACTTCAGGGAATATTTTTGGTTTAAGGTTTAAAGATTATCTCAGGACAATAGTTTTAGGGGTTCATCCAACCTTTGTGACTCCAGGAAGTCTGGAGTCCATGAGAATTTGAAATTCTCTTCTGTGTTTTCCCAGAATGTTTAGTAATGGTAGCTGGGCACCATCCAGTTCTTCTGTTCTCATGGCAAAGGAGGCAGTTGTTCATAGAAGGGAGCATCTATTTTAAAACATTATGATTGGAACAAATATTTAAATGCAATTAGTTATTTTTATTTGCATTTATTGTCATTCTTATGTTAATAAGAATGAGAGTTTTCTGTGGGTTGGACTTCATCTTGTTAATTCAAAGTACATTCTACCTCAGTTTGAGAAATACTTTTCTTTATTCCCTCTAAGTTGTTATTGCTAGCTGTCGTTGAGTCTGCCCCTGACTCATGGCGACCTCATGCACAACGGAACGAAATGCTGCCTGGTCCTGTGCAATCCCCATGATCTGACCATTGTGGTCCACAGGGTTTTCTGGGAGGCAAGAATTCTACTCCTGGGCTACCAGTGCCCTACTTACCTGTCCAATAAAGGACAGGTAAATTCTCCTGTGAAACCACCTGGTCTCAATGATTTTTTTTTGATTTATTTTATGGAAACTGGTTTATTTTTAGTCTTTTTGGAGTTAATTTTACTTACACACACACACACATTTATATACACACACGTATGTTCTCAGATATTTATCCATCTACATTTGTGAATTTATTTTCATATATTTGAGAAAAATAATCATTTATAATTATTTTAATTTCCTCTATATCTGTTATTATTTCCTATTTTAATTTTCATTTTATATGTTTGTACCCTCTTCATACTTTATATTTTTCTCCATAAAAGTAGATAGGGGTTTTTGGGGTTTTTTTTTGTATACTTTATTGTTTGTTTGTTTTCCCAAAGACCCAGTTCTTAGATTTATTTAATTTTTTGTTTTAAATTCATTAGTTTCTGTTTTCATTTTTATTAATTCCTTCCTTGTGTTTATTTTATTGTTCTTTCTAAGTTGAGTGTTAAGTCATTTATCTTCATTGCTCGTGTTTTATAATGAAAGTGTTTAGGGCTTGGAATTTCTTATCTTTGAGTTCCTTCTGCTTATTTTAGCATTATTATTAAGGACTGGGACAGACCTGACCAGTGACAGTGGGTTTACCAGTTTCAGCAGTGGAAATGGTGGGTGTAAAGAGGCTGGACATCGTGCCAGATCTGCCATTCCTAATGAGGTTACAGACTTTTACCTTGAAGCAGTTCATTGGATTCTCTCCTATTTGTGAGGGTCTTTTACTTTTATTTCAAATCCATTCCTTGGCAACTCTGTGGGGCAGTTGTACTCTATCTATAGGGTCGCTATGAGTTGGAATCAACTCAATGGCAACGGGTTTGGTCTTGGTTGGTTTACTTTTATAATTGTTTTCCAACTGCACACAGAGAGTGGGTCCTTAAGGTGTGCTATAAGCAATATCTCTTCCTGACCCTCCTGTTCCCCATGAATACAAACAAGCAGAACCCTCAGTTAACTCAGTAAAACATGATGGGCTCCCATACACTGAGACTGTGAAGTACCTAATTGGAATTGTCATAGAAGACAAAATGTTGAAAGCATAAATTAGAAACATAAGTGATGCTCAAGCCAAAGGATCTGAATGTAAGATGTCCCAGGGCAGGGGTCAGTATTATTCTCATACTTCAGGTGGGTGGCATAGTACTTGGGACACATATTTTGTTTCCCATATCAATTTATCACACTAATTTTCAAGGCATATTAATGATAGGCATATGAATAGTACCTTATGAAAACACATTTTTCTTTACACAGGACTATTGAGAAAGAGAAGAATTATTTTGAGTACCAACTCTGTACTTTTTAGGAGTTGTGTATGCTATCCCACAAAGTTCTCATAGTTCTATTCTGAAGGGGATATATTTATCTGCACTCAATAGGTAAAGGGATTGTACATGAATTTGAAGCAATTTCTATCAGGCCAAAGCCTGAGTGCTTTCTACAGTGCAAGCTGCCTCCTATGCCATTTCTGCTTAAATAGATCACTAACAAAGAGACAAATGTTTGATTACAATAGATAGTTAGGTACTTGTGAGCAGCCTAACAGTAGCAAAAATAGTTCATTGAACAACAATAAAAAAGGCGTAAAATTAAAAACTAAATGTTTGGCCAACTGTGTGTGTGTGTGTGTGTGTATGCACACACATATACTATGAGTCAAAACTGACTCAATGGCACATAACAACAACAAATATATATATATATGTATACATATCAAACTGTGATTAATTTAAATTATGTTTCCAAGTGGAAAAATAGAGGATAATGACAGGCAATTTACAGAAATTGGAAATGGATGACAACATATGGAATAATTGTTTGACTGCATTGATCAAAGCAACAATATAAATACATAGTGGTTACAATCTTGTTCACCTATCAAAGGAGCATCTGTAGTTGGGGTGTGTGATGGAATGAATTGAGAATAAATTGATTACCATCATTGTGGAAAAAAATGGCAATAATTTCAACATCTTTATATACATTAAAAAATAAGCTTATCATCCACTAATTCTCCCATTGAATATCTATCCTAAATACATATATGCCAAACTATAGGAAAGCTTGCTCCATAACAATATTCTTTTCAGCATTATTCCTAATATCAAATTAGAAATCATGGGGTCACATGTGACCATATTATCTATTAAGTTTGTAACGTGTGCAGATTCTGGTATTCTTTCTGCTTACCCTTTCATTAGTTCTTCCACCCCTTTGCCTTTGGTTGGTTTTGTTAGGTAGGTTTGTAGGTCTCCTTGTCCTAATGTCTGGACTTTAAATAGTTGCTATTAAACCTCTATAGTCAATCAGCCTCTGGCTGTGCTGTCATTAAATGTTATCTGCTTTCCCGTTAATCCATTAATTGTAAAGATTAGTTGGGAAAGCTGTTCAAACTAAGACTATAACTTGGAGTAGTAAGCCAGTATTTGCCTCCAAATGAAAACTTACACCATTAACATCACAAAGTGTTAGCAATTCTCTCTCTATATGTATATACACAAAGCTGTAAATCTTTACAGAAGCAGACTGTCATTATCTTTCTCCCATGGAGTGGCTGGTGGGTTTGAACCATTGACTTTTTGGTTAGCAGCCAAGTGCTTTAACCACTGTGCCTCCAGTGCTCCTTACAAACACATATGTGTGTGTATACACATATGGGATATATGTGTGTGTGTGTATATGTGTGTGTGTGTGTGTCTGTGTGTGTGTGTGTGTGTGTGTGTGTGTGTGTGTGTGTGTGTGTGTACTGGGAGAAAGATGTCACAGTCTGCTTCCATAGAGATTATAGCCTTGGAAATCCTATGCGGCAGTTCTACTCTGTCCTATAGGGTTGCTATGAATCAGAATCGACTCAATGGCAATGGGTTTATATATATATGGGAGCTCACGGGAGGCCCCCGAGCTTCCAGCTAGCGTGCTGAAGGAGTAGTGGGAAAACCCTGAATTTGTAGCCGGCAGGTCAGAAGTGAGAGTGTTGTGTGGACTCCCAAACTTGTGGCTGGCATCTGAAATCATGAGCCTACTTGGCAGTTTGGAAGACTGTGTCCTGTAACTTGTGAGGTCTGACCTAGCTCCAGGTGGGTAGGGTCAGAGGGAGAAGTGCTGCATGGGTGGTGGTTGTCAGAATCGAACAGAGAAGTAAGTGTAAAGGGGGAATTTGTTATATCCTCATGGTTGGTGTCAGAAAAAGTAGGTTTGATATTTGCTTTATCCACTCCTATTCTGTTCTGTTCTGTTCCATTCCGTTCTTTTCTGTTCTGTTTCATTTAGTTCTATTCCATTCCATCCAGTCCATTCCATTCCGCTTTCTGATCCTTATTTCTATGAAATACGGTTTATTAGCAGGATTGTCGCAGGTCTTCCAAATAACAGAAGATGATTACTCACTGGCAGATCAGCTGAATGCTACTGAAAATCAGCTATAGTTATGTTGTTGGCAAGTGTATTTTAGATTACCAGTACTTGTTTCAACATGGTACTAGCTCTGGATAGGAGCTCTCAGGCCATATGGCCTGGGTACAAATCCTGTTTCCATCACCTATTAGTCATGTGTCCTTGGGCGAATTATTTAACCTTTGTATCTTTCTTTCCACAGCTATCAAATGGAGTTAATAATCAAACCATAAAACTAAACCTGTTGCCGTCAACTCGATTCCAACCCATAGTGACCCTAGAGGATAGAGTAGAACTGCCCCATAGGGTTTCCAAGGAGCATCTGGTGGATTTGAACTGTCGACCTTTTGGTTAGCAGCCGAACACTTAATTACTGAGCCACCAGGGCTCCGGGGTTAATAAGTGTCTAGTATATAGGGTATTTGTCAGGATCAAATGAGTTCATACATTAATGCACACAATAAATATAATTATTCTCTTAGTAAAGGTAATATTACACAGAGATTAAGAAAATTGAATTACTTTTATTAAAAACTGAACAGCTTTTGCTTACTTGTGAGAATTATGCATTAAAGTCCTTTGTAAAATAAAATTAAATTATTTTCAATGGAGCTGTATTAAAATACTTTCAATCATAGTTCCCATCTTTATTTTTAAGAAGCTATTAAGTTTTTCCTTATACACACTTTGCTAGAGATCTAATTTATCATTGTCTTTTTAATGACAGTGGTAAGTTTTCTCACATGCGAAGAGTAAATTGAAATATTGACCTGAAAGCCATAAATATATCTGTGTGTGTGTGTAAATATCTCAACACAAATTAGGTATTTTTTTCCCGAAGACTATAGATATTTTAACAGAATTCATTAAAACTGTTCAAATGTAATCTGTGTAGAAATTTTTTATAAAAATGACTAAAAGCCATAGTATCACTATTTCCAACTGTATATCAAGGTTATTGTGAAAATTCCAATATAACAGTGAAAAGGTCTAATAAAATGTAATCTAATTTTGGCAGAGCATAGTGTAGTGGGAGTGATATTCATTTCTCCTTCTAATAAAAGATAATAATAATTATGCAGGGTAACACACATGCCTTGTTACCATTTTTAATTGTACAAGCCTTCCACAAAATCTTTGGTGACCCTATTATTAAATTTCACTAGTGACTAATTAAGAGTCTTCATGCTGTCCCGTGCCCTTTTTACCTCGAATGTTGACTGTGAACCAGTTGTGAAGAGGCCAGGATAGTTTAATGATCTGAAATAGTACTTAATTAAAAAAAATGCAATTATGTTTTGAGCTGAAAGAGCATGCTATTTAAGGTTTGAAAATCTGCTTACTTAAATGCCTATGTATCTTTGCATTCTGGATGATGACTGCATGCACTCTGAAAAGCTACAGATTAAAGCTAATAATCATTGAAACTTTAGAGGAAGCCAAACAATTCTAGCTGAGAGATCACTTCAAGGTAAGATTAGTTCACTGGGTTGCTTTTACCATAGTCTAGAACAGGGTTTCTCAACCTCAGCACTATTGACATTTGGGGACAGATATATAATTCTTTGTTGTTGAGGTCTACCCTGTGTGTTGTGGGATGTTTAGCAGAATCACTGGCCTCTGACTACAACTCGATGCCAGTAATGCTCTCAAGTGTGTCAACTAAAATTTTTTCAGACATTACTAAATGTCCCATATGGGGCATACCCGGTTGTGAACCTTTGAGGTAGAATCTGATCCCGAGCAGCCCAGAGTCTGTACTTTACTGGTGCAGTCAGAGAAAACTCTCAGAAACAAATTTTCAGGAATTAAAATCACAGGAGTCTAATACTTAATCTAGAATTCTGTTTCATTAGTGCATAGAGGGAAATACCCCTTTTATTTACTTTAGATTCATTATTACTGTCTGAGGGCCCTACTCCCCTTTCTGGTGTCAAGACTGTTGAAAATTAAATTGCTAATAAACAAATAGCTTGGCAGACCCGGAGTTGGTGTACATAACTTCTTGCCAATGATGCCAATGATGTCAAAACAAATGTGCCATTATGGTGGTGTCTGATGAAATTCCTCTACTCCGCATGGTTAAGCACTTACTACTAGCTGAAAGGTGGGCAGTTCGAACCCACCCAGAGGCACCTCAGGAGACGGGCCTGGCAATCTTCGTCTGAAAGGTCGCAGCCTTGAAAACCCTAAGGAGCCATTCTACTCTGCACACATAGGATCGCCGTGAGTCAGAATCGGCTTGGCAGCAACTAACAACAACAAAAGCTGAAGAAACAGTTATAGTCACCATGTTCTTATATACTGGATTCTGGACCACAACTCATTTTTTTGTATATCTTGGTTTCAACTCATAGTGACACCATGTGACAGAGTAGAACTGCCCCATAGGTTTTCTAAGCTGTAGTCTTTATGGAGCAGAGTGCCAGGTCTTTCTCTTAAACCTTCAGTTAGCAGCCGAGTGCTTAGCCATTTGTACCACCAGGGCTTCTTTTGAATTTCTTCCCATAAAACTCATTGCCGTTGAGTTGAATCCGACTCAGAGCGACCCTACAGGACAGAGTAGAACTGCTCCATAAGGTTTCCAAGGCTGTACATCTTTATGGGAGCAGACTACCACATCTTTCTCCTGTAGAGCAGCTGATGAGTTCGAACCACTGACCTTTTGGTTAGCAGCTGAGCGCTTAACCACTGTGCCACCAGGGCTCCTTACCATTTACTGGCAGAGAGAGAAAATTAATCAAACTATGTGCCTCAATTACCTCATCTGTAAGATAGCAGTGATATTAGTGCCTCAAGGAAGAGTAGTAAAGATTAAATTACTATGCGTGAAATGCTTTTCTTAGTGCAGAGTGCTCACTATAAGAGTGTTACTTATTACTTTAAAACATTTTATTGCCAAAACAGATTGTGGAAAAATGTACATGCTCATGTTAAAGAATAATAATGCCAGGTCACCACTCCTCGGGCCGAAGGTTATAGCTTTACCAAACACCAGAAGCCCCCTGTCTGCCCCTCTGTGATCCCATTTTCCAGATTACCTGTCTCTCTCCTTGTAAATGCAATCAATACACCTTCTCTTATTTAAATTCCATTCTTCTAAAGCTAAAAGTAGAATGATCTTGATTCTCAAGTTATAGTTGGCAAAAACAAATGAGCAATAAATATATGCCCTCTAGAATGACTGCACCAGAGAGATGTTTTTACATCCGAAATATTGATCAGAATCTGTTCACATGATTGTGAATTGCAGTTAAACATCCTTTTTTTGTCACACTCAAAACTGCATACTGATCATGACTCAAAAATCACTATTTCTAGTATAGACACACCCACACCTGCACCCACCTCTTGCACACACATGCATCTGATACACTTATTTGTACCTGCAAACACACATACCATAGTTTCCACAGAGTTTTAAAGACTAGCATTTTGGTTACCGGGTGTAGTTAGGCATAGTCAGAATTTCCTTCAACACTCCATGGTTTGCATGCCTTTTTATGTCTATGCTTCTTAATACTGGGGTTAAAACTAGAATGCTTGGTGTCAGTCCATAAGCCAATCAATAGACTCAGAGGAGCTGTGAGACAGATACCGAGTCTCTCTTAAGAGTTAGCTGAAGGATTTAAGGTGTAAAAAAAAGAAAAGACAGACTTCAAATGAAAATGAAACAGTCTTAAAAAATAAAATGCTACCTTAGTCGAATTCTTGTGAAAGTCCTTCAAGAACAAATAGTATTTAGTCAGAATGAATTTCATAAAATTCTAGATGAATTTAGATAATTCCTAGTTTTATTCTGAGTTAAGTTATTATTAATTTAAGGCATATGGAACAGTGACCCTGCATGATATTTAGTAACCAATGAATGTTAAATATTATGAGAGAAATATTGTTCTGATTAAAGCAAAATTGGTAACACCTTAATAATTGTAGAAAATAAAAAGATAGTTTAAAGATTACAAAGATTAGCTAAATAAATTAAGCAAGTATGCATATCATGATAAACATGAGATAATTCTTATACTTTCCTTCTCTCCTCATTATAGTCTTTATTTTTAAAAATGATATATGTAGTATACACAAAAGGATATACGTATGTATCCTTATATATACATATTGATATATATGTACATATGTATATGCATGCATATGCATGTATGTGTTTATATATACGTATATATTACATTTATATATAGCATAATAATAAAAACCCATGAGTGTGACACCTGTGCCCAGAATTAGCACATTACCACTTCCATCACATCTGCCTGTGTGCTTTTCTCATATCCTGATTCTGCCTTCCCTCAGAGAAGTAACTGCTATCCTGAATGTTACGCTTTTCATTTTTTTGTTTTTTTAATAGGTTTTTGAAAAACACATGTCTCTAAACTACATATTATCTGGCTTTGTTTGTTTTTAAGATTCTTACAGCAACTACCACAATGTATTATATGGCATTCTACAACTTGACTTTCTTCATTAAAATTTTTGTTTCTAAGCCATTTTGTTTTGTATTAGTTTCTTTTTACTGCTATATAATATTCCATTGTGAAAACATGTACGATTTGGTTACCTATTGTTTGAACACTGGATGTGTGGATTGTAAATGATTTTTTTTTTCTATTATGAATAGTGTTGCTAGAACTGTACGTGTCTCCTGGTACACAAATGCAAGGGCTTCCCTAGGCAGTGCTCCCCAACTTTTTTCTTTTCATGGGACACAGAAAATAGTAGTATTTGTACAGCACCCTTGGGTAAGAAGACAAAGCCGCTTAAGACCAGTGGTTTATCATAGGGAACCTCTGCCCACAGGGATACATAGCAGTGGAATTGGTGGACCATGGGGTATGTGAAAGTTCAAATTTATAAGCTAATGGCAAATTGTTCTCTAAAAGTAGTTGTTCAAGTTTATACTCCCACTAGTAGTATGTTGGAGCTTCTCTTGTTCTACATTCTTTGCAGGAGTTAGTGTCTCAGACTTCTTACATCTTGCTAATCTACTGTGTGTAAAATGATAACCAGTAGTAATACTGATCTGCATTTCTTTTTACTGATGAATTTGAGCATCAGTTTATATCGGTTCTGTCTGTGAAGTCTCTTGTCTTGCCTTGTGCCATTTTTTCTAGCGCACTTTCTAAATGACTTAAAGGTGGTTTTTGTTTTTGTTTATTTTTTTGTTTTGTTTTCCTTAATTTCAAATACTGATTGTATCCTGGTTAATATATGTTGCAAGTACTTTCTGCGTTTTGTGATTTTTCTCTTCACTTTCTTTATGATGTCTTTTGACAACCATAGTTTCTTAATTTTAATGGAATTAAATTTATAAATCTTTCTTTTTTGGATGAAAGTTTTTTTGTCTTGTTTAAGAAAACCTTTTCTACTTCAAGGCCATGTATTATTTTATTATTTCTATGCAGTTTTTCTTCTCCATTTCTTGAAGACTTTTGTCTCTGTGTTCTTTCCTTTTCTTGTTGAACAAACTAGAAACTATCGTTGTTGTCAGTTTCTGTGGAGTTGGCTCTGACTCATGGTGAGCCCCTGTATAACGGAATAAAACATTGCCCAGTCCTGCGCCGTCTTCATGATCTTTGGTAGGTTTAAACTCGTTGTTGTGGCTGTTGTGTCAATCCATCTCATAAGAGTTTCCCTAGTTTTTGCTAACCGTCTCTACCTCACATAATGTCCTTTTTTAGTGATTGGTCTTTCCTAATGACATGTCCAAAGGAAGCAAGACAAAGTTTCACCATCCTCACTTCTAAGGAGCATTTTGGTTGAATTCTTCTAAGAAAGCTTTATGTATAACAATAGAATCTCTAGTAGAATACTGTATATAAGCAGCTAACATACTGTTAAAGATTCTAGATTGTGTTTTGTTTTTGTTTTTGTTGTGTACTTGTTTGTGTCTGTTGATTCCAAGAAAGCTATCAACAGTGTCCTAATCTGAATGTGGCATTTTCTCCCCTGGCAGATGATTGTAATGACCCTCTGGTGCCTGCCTTGCCTCAGGAATCATTCAGCAGTTCTTCTGAGCTCTCTAGCAGCCATGGTCCTGGATTTGCAAGGCTAAATCGAAGAGATGGTAAGTCTGCTTTCTTCCTCTGGTTAGTCCATGGTGAACCTCGTTCATTTTCCATTTTCATTTAATAAAACCACTGTAAGTGATATGTTACAAAAGGAAGTAAAATCTTGAATAAGCAAATGACAGAAACTCTTGGCTATATTTGACATCTGCATCAGTTCTAGTATGGCAAGGGGATGAATCATTCAATATCCAGACGATTGAGTTTCTTCAATCTGGCAAGCTTTTTATATATCTCATAAAATACATTTTTCTACAGCAAGTATACACTAATTGTTGATATATTAGTCCCAAATATTTACGTAGCTCTGTCTTTCAACTTTAAACAAGGGAGTTTGCAAGAATAAGTAACTTTACAAAATGCTGGTTATTTAAAAATAATCCTTCAGTTTGTTTAATTCTCAGGGTGATTGACATGGTCTTCTCTCCTGTTGAGAAATGGGAATTCATTAAAGCTTTCATGCTGCTTTAGGAATACGCAGTTTATATTTTTTACTATGTCTTAGGGTAGGTTGTGTTTGATCACGTGAATATGTTTATAAGAAACTACAGAAGATTAAATGACAACTTGCTGTAGAAGAGAGAATTTCTCAACATCATCTGTTTAGAAACACAATATCGTACACTTAGAAACTGAGCATCACTGTGGTCCCTTTTCATAATAAGCTAAAGCAAAAATGATCTGTGCCTGCATTTTAGGGAAAGAGGGCTGACAGCACTAACACAGAAAACATTTCTAACAACTGTAAGAGATCATCACTAACATCATGTATTGTTAAAACTGGGCTTTGCCCATTTCTTATCACTTTCCCTCTTTCCATGATTGTCATTTCCTCCTTTTTACTTTACTCCTTGATGCCGTCCTTGGGGCTGTTGTTTGATGTTTGAGCACACTGAATGTTGGACTTAACATCACATTTGTGTGTATGCGTGTATCTGTGTTTTGCCGTCTGGTGGAGATTATCCATATCACACAGTGCTAATTACAATACAGATATTTATATAATACTTTAACATGATTTTAAATTTAAGTTTATTTTAAGATTTCATCTCATTATTTAAGTGAGATAACCACTTATGTGTGTCTCTGAGTTTGAGTCTATCGGTAGTGTGAACTGAGATTGTTGTATTAGGTGGGGAATGCTTGAGGGCTTGAATATATCTGTGTAGATAATGTTTGTCTGTTACTTTTAATTGACTTGTAGTGAGAGTCGTAACTGGTCACACTGGACTATCCTTCCCTACTTGCAATCCTGAAGCCTTGACTGGTCACCGGCTAATATACACTATTAGCCCCTCTGAAAGAAGTCCGTGGGTGGTGCAAACAGTTGAATGCTTGTCTATTAGTAGAAAGATTGGCTGTTTGAACGTATCCGGAGGCACCTCGGAAGACAGACCTGGTGATCTGCTTCCGAAAGCTCACAGCCTTGAAAACCCTATGGAGCAGCTGCACACAAGGGGTTGCCATGGAATCGACTCCAGGGCAACTAACAACAACAGCAAAGCCCTCTGAGGGCTGTCCCAATCCGTGCCCGATCTACTGTCCTCTCAGTAGAACCACTGTTTATCACAACGCTGGTCTTAGAATGAAGTCTCCATCCTGTACTCCTCTTAAAAAGTAAAACAAAGTTTACCTTTTACCTCCACTCCATCTGAGTAGTGAAAACTTTCACAGAATGTGACTCATGGAAAGAGAGAAAATTTTTTATTCACCTATTTATCTTTATTTCGTCTTTCGAAGTTCAATAAATCACAAAAAATATATGTTATTAATTGGACTAAATCATATTTTTCATTAATTTACATACTCATCAGGAGTCTCCATCAGTGAGACTCATTTTCATTCTTAATTCATTTCTGTGGCTCTTGGCGAATCCCAATATCAACCTTCATGAATCTCATTTGCATGTTAATGAAACTGAGAAAACAGGACCATTTTAATTATCTTTTGCTGGTTGTCAGCCTACTTGATTGCATTTTTTTTCTTTTTATTTAACTTTTCTTTTTTTCCATATTAATTATATGAAGGGTTCACAAAGGAATGTCGGGTCTTGAGTGATTTATTAAAGGCTCTATATTATATTTTCAGTATTGAAACTTTCCTCATGATATTAGATCAGGCTGGAGAAGAAGGGTGTTCAGCCAAGTCAGCAGATCATGTGTCACTAACAAACAAATACAGGTCCCAGTATCCTAGGTACACAATGTACAGTGGCCTTTTTCCCGTAGAATCTGGAAAACTCAGAACCAAAGCAAGGAATGAGGAATTGAGTTCCACAACTCACCGCTTCCCATCTCTGCGTTGAGAAATGCCACGTGTAACACTGCAGATGACCAGGGCCCTAGCAGTGGGGGAAGCAGATCAGGAAAAGGCTACCCTTAAACATAATAATTCTGATTTGTCCAGTTGGGAGGAAGAAAAATTTCCTTTTTAGAGGTGTATTAATTTAGTTTTGCCTCTTGGTGCCTTTGAGTAAATAGCTTCCCTCTCATTAAAGGATGCTCCAGAGGACTGTTTCCATTAAAACATTTTCAAAAACAAATGATTGACTTCCTTTTCTCTGGGAGTATGCATCTCAATTTGAACATGAAAGATTTCATAGCTCAGGAAAGTATCATCCAAACTTAATTGTAAATGATACAAACAAACAAAAATCAATCACTGTGAATACTGAAGATATAATGGAATTAAGTGTCTCTCTGTCTTTATAAAATATTTCCATTGTCAGTGTTTCAGTTTAGTTTAAGTTTTAATGGGCAAGTTTAAATTAGGTATGCATTGATTTTTATCATTATCAGTGTAGAGTTCGAGCAGCCTCTAGTGTACCATTCAATAGTCCGTTTATAATCTTAGAACAGAATATGAAGAAGCCATATCTTTAAGACTATTTCTGAGGTTGCAATATAATCCAAATAGAAGTTCTTTTTCATGTACTTGGGAAACCCTGGAAATGGGTTATTGCAATCTGATATGCTTGGGTATACAGGCAAAAGAATGAGAACAGTAAACAAAATTATCATCCACAACAAAAAGAACATGTTTACAGGTATGTGTAAGTGTAGAAATATATGTGTGCATGCATTTAATTATATAGCAGATTACTTCCACAGCTGACAATTACTTTGAGCTTTCTGACACCTATTTTGTAAGATCCAGTTATTCTCATTGTTGCTAAAAGTAGAATATTTTGGCTGTGTATATTCTCCCATAGTTTATTTTTTTAACCAGAACTGAGCCCTTTTATTGTAAATGCTTGTAAGTGATGCTTTCCCCATGCCTATAGAATTTGATGTTAAAATCAAGCATCTCTCTGTAGAGAAATTATTTTAGTTGAGTAATTGTCAGAGAAAACTCTCATTCTTGGATGTACTGTTAATGAGGATAAGTATAACATTCTGTACAGAATTATTTGGCATTTCTTGCTGCCCTAAATTAACACGCTTGTTCACATACAACTATTATGTTTAAAATAAAATCTCAAAGATAAATTTCCAAGGTACCCATGATGCGTATCAGTGCTTAATAGGCCAGATCCCCAGAGGTGAAAAGGTATAGGGTGTTTTCTTTGAAGTGAGTGTTTCCTGCTATTAAACATATTACACAAAAATCTTTTATAATCATTACATTTAAAAATGATAGTATTAATATATTTAATACCCAATACTTTCTTTATAAGGAAAAGAATAAGGGATGGCTTTTGTACAAGACTCAAAAAGTTCAAGCCCAAGCAAAGGGGATCCTTGGTGGCGGTATGGACGTGGGTCTAAAGTGTGCCTGAGAGGTCTACAGGACCAGAGATGGGCGAGCGAGCTTCTCTGGCTGTGGGGTCTACAGGGTTGAGTGGCCTGCACTCCCAGTTTGTTGGGGGACAGAAGATGCCAGTTTTATTTGCTTCTATAGCAACTTCTTCCCCATCACACCCAGAATCTGATGGGCCTGGGTGAACCCTTGGCACCTGGGTTATCACTTGAATCGCAAGGATCTCACACCTCCATGCTGATCCAGGCTGTGGCACAAGACCTCGTATTAGATCTGCCTGATTTTCCTGCCTGGTGCTCTCATTTATCTCTGGAATTGGGTCCTACCTTAAACCCAAAGATGTGCATGGAAGTTGTTGTTCATTGCCATTAAGTTGTCTCTGACTCGTGGTGACCTTGTGTATAATAGAAGGAAACGTTGCCTGGTCCTGTGCCATCTTCATGATTGTTGGTATGTTTGAGTACATTGTTGTGGCCATTGTGTATTTTGAATTCCTTCCAACCTAGGGGGCTCATCTTCTAGCGCTGTATTGGACAATATTCTACTGTGCTCCATAGGGTTTTCATTAGCTAATTTTTGGAAGTATATTACCAGGCCTTTCTTCCTCATCTTTGTCTGGAAGCTCTGTCCATCCTGGGTGACCCTGCTGTTATTTAAAATCCTAGTGTCATAGCTTCTGGCATCATAGCAACATGCAGGCCACCATAGTATGACAAACTGACAGATGGTGGTCAACCTAACTAGATCCCTGAATAGTGAGATCCCTGAGAGATACCTCCGTAAACAGAGAACACAAGCTTCCCTGAGGTCAGCTCTTCCACTCTGCTTTTCTCTTCTGGACTCTGTCTTGTTGATTATAAAATTTTAGGTGAAGAGCAGCCACTTTGGTATTTGACATATCTGGGATCTATTGAGTATTCAGTTTTCCTGGGTTTAAATTGTTACATCTTACTTGCCTAACGAATAACGTCTATGCTTCCATTTCCTAATTTGAAAAATAGGGATAAGAGTGAGATGATATTAGTGAGATGATAATTTGTCTTATGAAAATGATCAGAGCATTGTAGTGTAGCCACGTGAATTACAAAAACACAGTCCCAAGCAAATGTTGACCAGTTTCAAAGTTTGTCCCATCAGTTGACCCAATTTTAGCAAACTTCACAGTACCAGATATATACATTAATTTATCCAAAGGTAAACTCAGGAAATTCAGGCTTCTTCATCACTACCATTATTAGAGTGAGTTAGAAAGAAAAGATAGGTACATTGCCTATAGAATATTACAAATAAAAAAAGCACATTGTCATAGACTTTAGGAGTAGTTGTATAATTTAGAGATCCTGAAATCCAACGTCATACTTTATAGGAAAGAAAAAAGAACAAGGGGATGTAATTTGCACAAGGTCAGCACAGGTTAGTATTGTAATCTAGTTTTCCTGATTCCCAAAGCAGTATTTTTTATCACTGTAAATTACGTAGGATTGGCTACTTGGCACATTCACTTGGATTACATTATGAGTTTAATTTAGGGCTCAAGAGTGTGTGCTACAGGGCATCCAAGGACAACAGAGGGTAAGATAGAGGGAACACCAAGACACTGGGGGAGAGAGATCAGATGAGGGTGGAGTATGTCCAAAGGAAGGGAGCCAAGAGGGAAGAGCAACATCTAAAGGAAAGGAAACCGAAAGGCCAGGTGGACAGTCCTCTCTGGCATTAAATCAAATAAATAGACGGAAAAATAGAAGTGATTCTATATTAATCTCAGAAGTGACGGCAAACTCTCCTCTGCTTTAATGAATAGAGGATATAGGCCTATAGAGAGATAAAAGATGTAAATCTTCACTCATTTTTATTTCATCTTCTCAAGGCCAGTATGCAAAATATCATCTGTGAACACAAGTGCCACATCACTGACCATACAATTGATCTGGAACTTCATTTTCCAAATCCTTATCAACATGTTAAGCTCTTAGTATGTTTTTTTTACCTCATAAACCAATTTCCAATTACTAAATAAAAATTTAAAAAATACCTAAAATGAAACCATCTGGTCAACCTAGTTCACAAACTTTACCTAAGTATATATGAACATGTTTCATCTTTACTTCAATATAATAATGAATATATAAAGTATAACCATAATTTTTTGACTCTGCTTTGTTATAAAGTTTATCAGGAATAGGACTTCAAGGGCAAAGATCCCCGGGAGAAGGGAAGTACCTTGTGATGAGCCTGTTGTGTTCTGCTGTTAATTACAGAGCTTCAAAATACATAAAGAAAAATGGACAGAAATAAGAGGATAAATAGACAGTGCAAGTAGAAATGTAAAACATAGAGGGAGTATTTTTAATGCATTTCTTTCTGTAACTTGTAGAACAAGAAGGCAAAAAAAATCAGTGGAAATATAAAAAATTTGAACAGCAAAATTAGCAATTTGATAAAACATGTAAATATTAAATTTATATAATATTTAGTATATATAAAATACCACCTCCAACAACTTCACAATACACATTTTTGTTTGTTTGTTTTTTATAGCTTTATTTCTTTTGAATCTAGCAGCATAAGAGCCAATAGTTTAATTGGGGAATTCATGTCCTTTACCTATGGAGTTTTTATTACTATTCAGATGTTTAGATGATCTTGGTATATATATATATTTTAAATTGTACTTCAGATGCTTATAGAACAAACTAGCTTCTCATTAAACAGTTAGTACACATATTGTTTTATGGCGTTGGTTAACAACCCTACCACATGTCAGCTCTTTCCCTTCTTGACCTTGAGTTCCCTATTACCAGCTTTCCTGTCCCCTCCTGCCTTCTAGTCCTTGCCCCTGGGCTGGTGCACCCCGTTAGTCTCATTTTCTAGGACTGGAGGGTGAACCTCAGGAGTGACTTCATTATTGAGCTAAAAGCACATCTGGGACCATACTGTCCGGGTTTCTTCAGTCTCTGTCAGGCCAGTAAGTCTGGTCTTTTTTTTTTTTTTTTTTTGTGAGTTAGAATTTTATTCTATATTTTTCTCCAGCTCTGTCTAGGACCTTCTATTGTGATTCCTGTCACAGTAGTCGGTGGTGGTAGCCAGGCACCATCTAGTTGTACTGGACTCAGTCTGGTGGAGGCTGTGGTAGTTGTGGTCCATTAGTCCTTTGGGCTAATCTTTCCCTTGTGTCTTTAGTTTTCTTTATTCTCCCTTGCTCCCAACAGGGTGAGACCAGTGGAGTATCTTAGATGGCCACTCACAGACTTTTAAGACCCCAGACACTACTCACCACAGTAGAATGTAGAACATTTTCTTTATAAACTATGTTATGCCAATTGAGCTAGACGTTCCCCAAGACCATGGTCCCCACAGCCCTCAGCCCAGTAATTTGGTCCCTCAGGGAGTATGGATGTGTCTGTGGAGCTTCCATGACCTTGCCTTGGACAAGTTTTGCTGGCTTCCCCAGTATTGGGTACTGTCTCACCCTTCACCACTAAATAGACCACTCATCTGTTGTCTAGTGTTTTTCCATCACCACCCCTCCCTTCCCTTGTAGTCAACAAAGATTGTTCCTTTGTGTGCATAAACCTTTTCCTGAGTTTTTATAGTAGTGGTCTCATGCAATATTTGTCCTTTTGTGATTGACTTATTTCACTCAGCATAATGCCCTCCAGATTCATCCATGTTGTGAGATACTTCGCAGATTCATCATTGTTCTTTATTGTTGAGTAGTACTCCATTGTGTGTATGTACCATAGTTTGTTTATCCATTCATCTGTTGATGGGCATCTAGGTTGTTTCCATCTTTTTGCTATTGCACAGTACACATTTTTATCAACTAGATCCAGAATATTATATTTATACTCGCCATAAAACAATGTTTCAACAAACTTGAAAAGATTTAAATTACACAGAATAAGTGATTTGCCTAGAATTAATAATTAAAAATACTTAAAAAATAAAAAAGATGTAGAAATTAATACATATCTCAAAAAGAAATCCCAATAGAAATTAGAAAATATTTGAACTCAATCATAACAAAACACCATGTATCAATATTGTGAGATATTAGCCAAAATTGATAGCCTTGATTGCATGATTAGAAAAGAAGAAAGGTGAAAATGAATGATCCAAATATCCAGCTCAAGAAATTAGAAAAAGAACAATGCATTAAACCAAGAGTAAGTAACAGGAGGAACTGTACAGCAGGGAGAAGGGGTACATGGGAACTTCGTAGTTTCTGAGCTTTTTTTGTAAACCTAAAACTATTCTAAAAAAAGAAAGCCCATTGTCACCGAGTAGATTTTGACTCATAGCAACCCTAGAGAACAGAGAAGAACTGTCCCACAGGGCTTCCAAGGCTGTAAATCTTTACGGAAGCAGATTGCCACACACCTTTGTCCCACAAAGCGACTGGTGAGCTCAAACTACCTACCTTTTGGTTAGCAGCCGAGTGCTTTAACCACTCTACCACCAGGGCTTCTTGTTCTAAAAGTAAAGGGTATTAAAAACAAAACAAAACAAAACAAAAGCATTAAGGAGCTCTGGTGGCTTAACCATTAAGTGCTTGGCTGCTAACCAGAAGGTTGGTGGTTCAAATCCACCCAACAACTCCAGGCAATCTGCTCCCATAAAGATTACAGCCGAGAAAACCCTATCGGGCAGTTCTCTTCTGTCACACGGGACTGCTGTGAGTTGAAATTGACTCAGTAGCACCTAACTAACTACACTGCATTAAGTCCATGATTAATACCGATACATAAAGAGTTTCTTGTTGCATAAAAGCATAAATGAAATAAAAATGTAAGAAATAGACATTCAGAACAATGTTATAAATATAAGGAGTGGCCACAATTTTAGTGCAAGTAGAAAATGACAGCAGGTATGAGCTGGGATACATGAATTTTTGAAGGTGGTGATTTTACACAAGCATCAAATAAGAGAAGTACTAGATAAATCTGTAAAAATTGGCCTTTATTGAAAGAGTGATTGATTCACCCTAAATCCTCCTAGTTATGTGTGTTATGAAACTGTATCAATTAGCAGAATGAATCTTCCAAAACTTTTAATTTTTTTTTCCAAACAAAACTTTGATAATCCAATTGAATTATTTTGGATAAAGTACAAAATAGTGTTTTCTAATGTGAATGTGAATTTTTCCATAGTGGGAAAGAATAGAACTATGTTTTTATCATTCAGACTTGCACTTCTAATAGCAAAAACTCATCTCATTATTAGTATTTTCCTTGGGGAGGAAAGTAGAAAAACCTGTTTGCAAAATTCTTCTCAAAAGATGCTGTCAAAACCATATATTATTAGTGATACTGAATGGAGCAGAGTAAATATTAATGAGTAAATGCTAGTAGATTCCTACTTTATTTGATGGAAGAAATCTTTTCAGTACTAAATTTTAATCCTTCTCTTGCCTTAAGTCCATTGCATACATGAGGGTAAAGCATTCATCAGCCTTTCAATCATCTGGTTAGCCCTGTAGGATAAAATACTTTTGTTTGTATCCTGGATCATTTCGTGTACCATGTTATAGATTGGAAAGTGCCATGGGTTCAACTTTGACAGCACTTGATAGGCCCAGAAGAATCTAATCATTATTCACAGATAAGAGCTGTCAGTCATTCACATGCCACTGGTCTCACCAAACTCAGGCCACTGCCCCTCATCCCCGGCAGTGGAGGTGGGGGTATTCTTTTTGTTGTGTTGTACAACGAAGTAGATTTTGCTTTCCCATATTGAAGTATGCTGATTGATGTTGGGAAAGGTGAGTACATAAATTTCTGTAATGAGGGATGAGATGAAACCATTTCTTTATGACAATAGTAATTCCCTTAAGGGTTATTTCTACCTGTGGGATGATGTGGAGAGTAGAAATGGGCATGACCTTACCTCTGTGCTCTTCATCTCCCTCCCAACTCAGGTAGGTATGAGTCACCCAGTTGTTTAGGGGAGAGAGGTCACTGCATAGCTTGGGAACAAAGCTGAGAAGGCACCTTTTATAAACTGTAAAGATTTAAGGGGAACTGAACAAGTTCAAGGAATTTCTTTTCTCTTGTCGTACAGAGGAGAACTACCACCTGTGTGTCAGTTTTTGAACTGTGGTGGCTTATGTGTTGCTATGAGGTTGAGAGCTATACAACTAGTATTTCAAATACCAGTAGGGTCACTGATGGTAGACAGATTTCAGCAGAGTTTCCAGACAAAGACAGAATAGGAAGAAAGACCTGGTGATCTCTTCCAAAAAATTAAAAATTAGCCAGTGAAAACCCTATGGATCACAGCAGAATATTGTCTGATATAGTGCTGAAAGATGAGCTCCCTAGGTTGGAAGGCACTCAAAATACATAGTGGCCACAACACTGGATTTGAGCATACCAGTGATAGGACCAGGCAGTGTTTCATTCCATTGTAATTGGGGTCACCATGAGTCAGAGGCGACTAGGCAGGATTAATAACATCAACAGAGGGGAAGAAAGAAGGAGAGTTTGGAAAGAGAAGGAAGAGGTTAGATAACAGCAAACATGGACAATCTTTTGCCCTGAAGCCCTGTCCTCAAAATAAGTCCATAGCAGGTCACTTGATAGAACGCTTTATACACATGCAGATATCCTAATATGAATGGTGTGCTTGGAGTGGGTGCTTGGAGGGGAGACTGCCTGCCCCAGGAGAAGTCTGTAAATCATCAGTGTAGAGGCAGTGGTATGGCAAAGACCCCTCAACAGCCTTAGATGACGTGTGAGGAGAACCAAGATTTCCTGTGGGCACCAAGAATGAATGCAGAGGTTAGAGGAGTGGGGCAGTAGTCCTTGGCAAGGTCTCACACCCTGTGTGGGAGGATGAGCATCAGAGTATTGCATGAGGAACATCCTGCGACAGATCCCCACAGAGCAGAGCGGAAGCTAATCATTCACTGGCTGTGTGGAAGACCAAGAAGTGGGGTCCCTCTCCACAGTCCCCAGGACTAACTCCAGGGAGAATAAAAGAAACAGATCCCTGTGGACGTTTTGAACCTAAAAATAACAGAACTATAATCCTGAATGGACTGAGTAATCTGTGAACTGGACCAAGTTCCTCTGAAATGATTAGGCTGATTTTCTACATCAGACACAATCGGAGCTCAAAAGAGAAAATTACTTTGAGTTAGGAAAAAAAATTGCATTTTTCACACTTGAAGCTGTAACTGAGAAATTCATAACTGTAGTATGATTCCACCTGCTTTGCTGAAGTAGCTTATCTCAGAGATGTGGTCAATAACTTGGTGGCTTGCAAGAGCTGACTGTGTGTATCTCTCCCCAACTCAGCATTCAGTGATATCACATGGGTAGCTTGAAATCTGCCATAATGGGAGTATTTACACCATGGGAATCAACAAATGCTGTAAATAAGGACTTTTTTCCCCCAGAAGGCAAGCTATTAAACACTTACCAGCACACCACTGACCTGAACTTATCGCTCATGAGCTAAAATTTAATGTTGTTGAGGGAAAGATATTTCTTTTGAAAATTGGAGTGTGATGCAAAAGACCTGAACCAAAAGAGTTTGATATGTTCCCAGTATTTGATATTTGTTGCTTAAGAAAATGAGTCTATCAATGTTATTATGTGTAGTCATAAAGCATACCTAAGTTCTTCAACCAGAGTTTAAATACCTTGTTTCTAGAACCACATGTAATAAATAAGTGGAGAAAGGAGATATGTAGCTAGCTAGCTAGTTAACCAGCATGTCTGACTCAAAAGCTGGAGGTTTGAATGTTTTGACTTGAGTGATATCATTCAAGTTAAAACATTCAAACCTTCAGCTTTTGAGCTGGATGCGCTGGTTAACTTAATGCTTGATTTTATGCCAAAAGGAAGCAATCTCTCTGTTTTTTGTCTATCCGTCTTTGATCCAAATATCCAGAGCTCTTTGACAAAGCCACAAAATTTTGTTTGCCATTCTCAGTTATCTATAAATGTGAGCTAAGATATTTTGCTTAGTAAATATCAAGAGTAAGAAGTTAAACCAACTGGCTATACAAGCCACCCATAGAGATTGAGTTTTCCATCATCAAGCTGGGTGTAGCTTGGTAAAAGATTGCAAATGCTATCTTCTTGTAAAACAATATGAAATGATCACTAATATTATTAAAGATCTTAAAAATAGTGTTAATTTTTTATTATTAGAATTGTAGATGATCTCTATTAGTTTATCTAAAATTGGTGATCCACGTGTATGCCAGACACACACTAAGTGGTGCTAGGATGCAAAAATCTTGAGTTAACTTTCCTCAGCTTTCATGAAAGACCGTCTATAATCTGGCACCACCCTCTTTGCTCGCCTTGATGACCACTGTCCTCTCCATGCCCCCTTCACTCCCTTCAGCCCAATTACTGCCATTCTGAAAAATGTGTCTTGCATCTCTCTGCCCTCATGTCGTTCTCTTCTGCTTAGAAGGTCCCAATCTTTCATTCTGGCCTTTCAAAATCCCACTCTAGAACCTAAGTGAAATGTTTCTGCTTCTTTAATCACTCAGCCAGCGGTGCTTTCCAAATCCTTAATGTCATTGCTAATACTGTTTCGGTTCCTCAGGTAAGATGTACCACCTGCTGATGTGTCATCTTAATCCTTCATAAACGATAAACCCTTTGAAGGCAGGAGCCACACCCCATATATAAAGAAGAACAGGCTTGGGAGTCAGATTGTGTTTAGGGTTTTGCCTGATTTTACCACAGCTCTGTGACCTCTCACAAGTGACTTTATCCCCATTGGCCTCAGTATCTTCATTTCGAGAACGGGAAAAAATAATAATAATTTGTGACATAGGCTTATTGTGAATAAAAGGGAACCCTGGTGGCACAGTGGTTAAGCTCTTGACTGCAAATCAAAATGTTGCTGATTCAAACCCACTAGCCACTGTGTGGGAGAATGATGTGGCAGCCGGCTTCCGTAAAGATTTACAGCCATGGAAACCCTATGGGGCTGTTTTACTCTGTTCTGCAGGGTCTCTATGAGTTGGAATCAACCCTGGGTTTATTGTGACTAAAATTAGTTGGTACATTTAAACACTAGCACAATCTAGAATACATAGCAGTGTTTATAGCCAGCAGATTTCAAGTCATTTTCAGCTTTTCTTTTGATTGTCTATGTGCTGGTACACAGATTGATCTCACTTTGGTTCATGTTTTTAGAATGTAAAAGGAGAGTGGTAATGGTGGTGATTATAATGATACTGATAATTCTTTGTTTTCACTGTTTGAAAGCTTTATGTGTGATCTAAACCAAAAAACCCAAACCCATTACTGTCGAGTCAATTCTAACTCATAGCGACCCTGTAGCACAGAGTAGAATTGCCCCATAGGTTTTCCAAGGAGGGGCTGGTGGATTTGAACTGCTGACCTTTTGGTTAGCAGCCAAGCTCTTAACTGCTGTGCTGTCAGGTCTCCATGATGATCTAGTACTGAAAAATATTGCCAATATGTGTGATCAGGGAAGTAAATTCTGTATTTTTTCTTTTGAGAAATAGTGTTTAGGAATTTTAAAGAAGGTGGTGGTTCTTAACCTTACAAATTTTTTTGTGCTGCTCAGACAGAGGTCACTGAGCTTCTGCAATTTTTTATTAAGAATTAAAAATTTCCTAAGTATCATAGCCTTCCCACTGTATGTATGTATGTGTATGTGTATATATATGTACATATATATATACATATATACACGCATCTAAACTGGTTGCCACTGAGTCAATTCTGACTCATAGCGACCCTATAGGACAGAGTAGAACTGCTGCATAGGGTTTCCAAGGAGCGCTTGGTGGATTCGAACTGCTGAACTTTTGGTTAGCAGCCGAACTCTTAACCACTGCGCCACCAGGGTTTTCTGTATACACACATATTATATATATACATATATACTTATATACATATTTACATATGTATATGTATGTGTGTATACACACACACACACACACACACACACACACATATATGTATATAATATATATGTACATAAAATTGGAGCCCTGGTGTTGTAGTGGTTAAGAGCTTGGCTTTCTAGAACCTCATAATATTTGAATTTGTGAATCACGTGAGATAAGCCCTCATTTTACAAATAAGAAAACTGCAGATCAGAGAAATTTCTTTCCTGATGGTTTTTCTCTCAGCTCACAGATGTCAGCACAGCAAAGGCAAAAAAGCTGTGGTTCCTTTGCCTCAAAAGCATCCTCCCTCAAGAATCATGTAAATAAGGAATGCATTATTGAAGTTCTACTTGTAGATCATCTGGGAGTTCCACAAATATATTTTGTCTATACTGTCATATTGCCCTCTCATTTTTATATAAAGACACATGAAAGGCTTGAAAATTCTTACCCAGGATTGCATATAATTTTGTAAAAATGATAGACTTAAAAAACTTTATGAAAGATACTTAATAATACAGTACAGTATTCTCTGCTCAGTTGTGCATCTGTTGAAGGAAACACTGGTGCCATTAAATGAAAATGTAAAGTTCTTGACGTTTATATTTAACTAATGAGCTTGGCTGATTTTGATTCTGTATGAAATAGTACATTCATGTTTCCTAAAATTGAAAATCGGTATTTTTTCCGTTTGAAAGTAAAATTCTGAACCCTAAAGATACATTCCAAGCAACAGCAAAGTTGGCCTTTAATATTATTATTCTTTTATTCTTAACTATCTTCTTAAGAAATTGTGGGCTACAAAAATATTTAGAGAAAAACTATAACAGAAGCAACAACAGCAGTCACATAACAATCCCTGCTGGTATTTGATTCTCAATTTTGCTTATCAAAAGTACTTGCTTTTTGTAATTACTGTAGCTGTCATCATGAGCATGCATTGTGCTGCTTCTCCTAGCATGCTCTTTTTCAGCCACCACATTCTCCTTGGTGGAAACAGAGTGTATGTGAAAAGGCAAGGGTACGGATGAGATTCATAGTATTGCCAGAAGCAATTTGAAATTGGCTAGACAGAAGTGTGCTCTATTTATTTTTGGTCTGTCTTTTCTGATCCAGAAAATGTCTGCATTAACTCTCACTCCCAGCTGGAAGTACTCCTTTATTATGACTCAGTGGATCAATATCCACTGGAAACCAGGAACTATGATAGGTGGCCTGACATGGTCTGAAAAGCCTCATTGGTTTTAGTAGAAATCAGGTTGCTTTTTGAGACTTTCATTTTATCAAAAAGGACAATTTGGAACTTTCTATTATGTATTACAAATAGAAATAAGATGGAGATAAACAGAATGAAATGATGTGTTTTTTTTCTCTTCTGCTTACTCTTTCTCACATTTCACACCTAACATACTTGATCAAGCTCCCTCAAAGCACTAGAAGTTTCTTATCTTGATGAAACTGGGAAAATATTTGCCTGTTCTTTCTAATACAAAATAATTAATGATGGTTAATTTGATAAGACATTTATTTAGGAGATGCAATGACAAGTGCAATTACAAGCTGTGACCATGGGTTAAAATCAGATTAATACATCATAGAAAAGTGCCTAGGCTGGAAAAAGTCATTCAACAGCGGTTTGTTACATCTGCCTCTATTTCTGCTCTAGGAGTCCCTGAGTGATGCAAACAGTGAATGCACTCGACCGCTAACTTAAAGGTTGGAGGTTCGAGTCCACCCAGAGTCACCTTGGAAGAAAGGCCTGGTGATCTACTTCCAAAAAATAAGCCATTGACTACCCTGTGGAGCACAGTTTTACTCTGACACACATGGGGTAGCTATGAGTTGGAATCGACTGAGTGGCAACTGGTTAATTTGTACTCTGTGCTATTTTAGCATGATGTAATATCCAAAAAGGAGCCCTGGTGGTACAGTGGTTAAGCACTGGGCTGCTAACTGAAAGACTCGCAGTTCGAGTCCACCAGCTGCTCCACAGGGAGCAGCCTTGGAAAACCTATGGGGTTTTAAGAGATTTACAGCCTTGGAAACCCTGTGGGGCAGTTCTGCTCTGTCCTGTAGGGTCACTATGAGTTAGAATTGACTCGACGACACTGGGTTTGGTTTTAATACTTAAAAATCAAATACGATGAAACTTATTTGTTTTATCTAAAGAAGTAAAGAAATCATTTAAAACACATTTAGTAACTGAGGATGATTCAAAAAGGTCTAAATAAGTGTCAGTCCCTGGCAAAATTAATGGGAACGTGTCACAATTTTAACATAAACCTCATAATAGAAATGCTTTTCCTCTATATTTTTTCATAAACTCATAACCCTTATGTGTTCTCCCCTTTATTCATAGGCTGGAAGCCAGATAGAGCTGCATGGGTGCCCGGATGTTAGAGGATGTTACTTGTGTAGCAAAAAGGGTCTGCAGTCCACACATCTGCAGAACTGAATGTGTGCTTAGGAGAGTATTGTACCTGCTGCCCTCGAACATTATATTCTGTTTGTCTCCCACTCCACCCTGCTGTTGTGGAACACTGTATCTATTAAGGACAATAGCTAGTATATTTTTATGCTTATCTGTCTCAATTTTTTTTTTTTTTTACCAGAAATCATTTGTGATGCACAGTGAATGTGGAGTGATTCCACTCTAGAAGGCAGACATGACTGTGTCAATGTCACATATGACAAAGTACTTCTTCAGTTAGATAAGTGCATCCCAAACCCAGAGGCATGACTGTAAGAAATTTAAAGATAAATAATAAAAAGGGGTGGACACCATGATGAGATTTTCAGAGAAGAAATGTAGATAAGATCATATTGATGGTTCCCTCAGAGGAGAGAGTTGCTGCTCAGAGGATGTGCAGGAGAAAGCTGAGGTGGCTGATGCCTGTCCTCCACACCCTCCTTGATATCTCAGCACTCTTTCATAGACGGCGAGCATTGCTAATAATTATCTCCATTGCCTGCAAAATAAAAATTTCCACAATGAAATGATACTTAAAGGGACTAACTCATGGAATTAAATAAAGCATCTACCTGGTGGCGTCGTGGTTAAGTGCTACGGCTAAAGGTTGGTAGTTTGAATCTACTAGGCGCTCCTTGGAAACTCTATGGGGCAGTTCTGCTCTGTCCTGTAGGGTCGCTATGAGTCAGAACTGACTGAACGGCTACGGGTTTGGATTTTGGTTTTGTTTTAGCCAAGCCTGAATTTAACGAATACCTAAATCTAGAGGTAAACATCTTTCATTCATTGAGAACATGATGCTATATGAATATGTGTTAGCACTTGCAAATTGGGAGAATGTTAAAATGATTGAATCAGTCAAATCCCCAGAGGCTGGTTTTGCACGGTGTACTTTTTTTTTGATGTATTATGCCCCGATTATGCTGGTTTTCCCGACCATTATATGGAAATGATGTCTGCTGAGTACAAGGGAGTGACTTCAGTTTGTTGACCCAGAAGGAGTGATATTACGAGGACATTTGGCTCTTGGCCGCTTATCAACTTGGTCTGGCTGGGGAAGATTAAAAAAAAAAAAAAAGGTAGAGAAGGAAAAAAAAGTAAATGGTTTTTAAACCTCTGGGATATTGCCAGTATGCTGTCTCTGATACACCATGTCACTTACTGAAATGACCTGCCTTACTGTAACAGATCTAAATTGAGACCTAAAAAAAAATACATTGTAATGGGTTTAGAAAGCAAAATACAGGAAGGTCCTGATTATTGTCTAAGTTGCTAGACATCATTTGCTAAAAATTGTTTTTCCCAAACTCTACTAATCTGAATGAAATAAAACTTGCTGTGGTGAAAAAAAATTTAAAGCATCGAATTGGTATTTTTATAACTTTATATTCTAGCTTTGCAAAAGAAATTTGGCTGCCACAAAATTTGCAAATCAAATTTACAAATCCAAATGCCTGCGGGGAGAAAGGACGTAAATATTTACTTTTCAATACACTGAATTATTAAAGATGTAGGAAATGTTTGATCTGGCAATGCTAGAAGTAGAACTGATAGTCTGCCAATTTGTCATGACGGAAAATCGATTGACAGCAAAGAACTATACGACTGAAGAGAATTTAGTGAGGTATTACTAATTTAGAATCTGGCTGGGGAGATAAGGTGAAAAAAATCCCTCTTTCAATTGTATCAGAAACCTCCAAAACAAAGCAATGAATGCATCTAGGAAATGTTTACAAGTGACTAAATTGTGTAACTGTGAGGCAGTTGGTGGTCAAAATGCATGTGAAGGAGCCCTGGTAGCACAACGGTTAAGCACTCAGCTGTTAACTGAGAGGTTGGTGGTTAGAACCCACCCACTCAGTGGCTTCTCAGGGGAAAGACCTGGAAAACTGTGTCTGTAAACATTAAAGCATAGGAAACCCTACGCGGCAGTTCCGCTCTTCACATTAGGCCACTATGAGTTGCAGTTGACTCAGAGGCACACAAAAACAACAACATGCCTGTGTATGTGGCTTAGCCGAGTGCCTGTGCTTTCTATTTGAGAACACCTTCAAAAATACTGTGCTGCAAAGAGAAGTGCCCAGTGCTTTTATTTAGTTTGGCTGCAGTTCCAGCTTTTCCACTAATTAAGTGCGTGATTTTAGACAGTCTTAATATACTCATATGGCCAAAGATTTAGTCTGTTCATTTATGCAGTAAATATTTACTAAGCACCTACTGTGTGCCAGGCAGGAGCCCTGGTGGCACAGTGGTTAAGTGCTATGGCTGCTAACCAAAGGTCAGCAGTTTGAATCCACCAGTTGCTCCTTGGAAACCTGTGGGTCAATTCGACTCAGTCCTGAGGGTTGCTGTGAGTTCGAATTGATTCGACTGCAATGGATTATGTGCCGGGCACTGTGCTAGATACTTAAAATCTATCTGTGAGCAAAACGGGCAAAAATCCCTGGCCTCATGGAGCTTGTATTATAGTGAGGCAACACAGAAAATAAACCATGAATATGATAAATAAGAAAATCATACACTATGTTAAAAGGTGGTAGCTTCTGTCAAAAAATGAAAACGTAGTTCAAATGGGAGCAGGAGTGCTGGGTGGAAGAAGTTTTAAATGGGGAGGTCAGGCGATACAGGCCTCTGTGAGAAGATTTGGGGAAAGACTGGAAGGAGGTAAAGAAGTTATCCCAGCCTACCTCTGCGGAGATCATTCCAGGTAGAAGAAACAAAGCACCTGAAATGGGAGAAGGACTAGTGTTTGCTCAAAGAACAGCAAGGAGACTGTTGTCATGGATTGGGAGTGAGCTGGGGAGAAGAAGAGGAGAGGGGATCAGAAATGGGGGGTAACCTAAGGGGGACAGATCATATAAGACCTTGCATAGATCGTATAGGCCCTTTGTCTTTCACTTTGGTAAAATCCAGAGGTATGGCAGTATTTTGGCACAGGAGTGATAATTTCAAAGGAATAGGCTTTAAAAAGCCTATTGTGTTGCAAATAGAATCTCAGTGGGAAAGGTAGATCCAGGGCAACTTGTTAGAATGCCTTTGCAAGAATCCAGGCTAGTGTGATGTGGCTTGAACCAAAGGATTAGCACTAAAGGTGGAGAAATAGATTCTTGAGAGTAGAGTAACATCAACAACATTTTCTGGTGGTTTGGTAATATGGTAGTATGGTATGACAGAGAGAAGGAATCAAGCATAATTCTTTTGTCATGAGAATCTGGAAGGACGGAATTGCCATAAACTGGGTTGTGGAAAGCTGTGGGTAGATTAGGATTTGGAGGAAGAATGGGAGTTCACTTTTGGAAATGTTAGAGCTATCAAGTAGGGAATTAAACATATACAAGTCTGGAGCTCAAGGAAGGGATGTGGGGCAGAGATGTAAATTAGGGAAATGCTGGCATATACCTGTTAATACTAATACCTGTTGCCATCGAGCTGATTCCAACTCATAACTATAGGGTCACACGGCAACCGGTTTATTGGCATATAGGTAATGTTTAAATTCAAGAGGGCTTGGTGAGGTCACCAAGGGAATGAACGAAGATAGAAAAGAATCAGGACAATGGACTGAACTCTGGAACATCCCAACATTAAGAGATGATCTGAGATGAAAGGAAGAACCAGTACTGGAGACTGAAAAGGAGCAACCAATGACCTAGGAAGACAAGAGAACGTGTTTTTGTGGAAACCGAGTGAACAGAATATATTAAGGCATAAGAAATGGTGAAAAGCATCGAATATCACTGATGAATCAACTGATACAAAGACTGAAAGCTGACCATTTGATTTAGCAACGTGGAGTCTTTGTGACCTTGATAGGAGCAGTGGTGGGGAGTAAAAGCCTGATTGGATTTAGTCTAAGAATGAGATGAGAGAAATTGGGAAGAGTGAGTATGGGCATCATATATGAAGAGAGTTAATATGAACAGATGATGCAGGATTGGGCAGTGTTCTGTTATGTGTTAGGTCGCCATGAGTCGGAGCTGACTTGATGGCAGCTAACAACAGCAATGGTAAAAAAGAAGTAAAAGAATAATAATAATAGAGTGGGGTCAAGAGAAGCGTTTTGGTTTTCTTTTAAGGTTTTGAGATGGAAAAAATAATAAATAGCATGCTGTGCATTGATGGGAATGAGCCACTAAAGAGGAAGAAAATAAGGAAGCAGGAGAGAGGAGTGTTGTTGAAGCTGTGACCTGGAGTAGGTTCAGCACAAGTAGATGGGACTGAGTAATCTTTCATGTAAATGAGAAGCAGAGGAAATGCACGGCAGCACAGCTGGACTCGGGCGCTGACCATGTCATCAGAACTTGCCTAGCTTCAGCTCTTAACTCTGCCTCCTTTTACATTGGCTTCACTTGGGCAACCTTTCCTCAGTGATAGCTACTTCAGCTTATACTTTTCCCCATCCCCTCAGCAGTTGCAGCAGAAAAGAGGGTGTCTTCTCCAATAGTCCCAACAAAATCCTGGAATTGCCTCCCCGGCCTGGCTCAGGTCATTTGCTCGTCCCTGAAACGATCCCTGTGACCAGAGGAGGCAATGCTGAGATTCCGGAGTGTGCTGAGAAAACAACAGTGATATACACAGCATCAATAGAGTCTTGTTTCCTTCCGGCAGAAAGAACTATGCACTGGTAAAAATAACAAAGCTGTTAAAAGGCTTCAAATGGCCATTCTGGTCACATCATGTATCGTTTAAGGGAGCCAAACAAATATTGGCACAATGTTCTTTCCGTTTCCTTACATTATTGTAATTTAATGTCAAGATCACAATGTCCCCGGCAAACTTAGACTCTTGAGGAAATCTAGATATCACATTTTAAAAAAGTAATTATCTTAGAGGAAAACTTCCCTATGACAATTTTAATTAAGCCAATTATTTTCTTGAAGTGTGAATTCTCTTATGGTGGCTGGCTCCGTCATTCAACTATGTTCACTTGTGCTTTATGTCCTTGAACATCTGTGTCCTTCTACACTTTAAATCTTGAGAAGAACGCATGACTGTCCCCTCCTGTGTACTTCCCATCTTTACAAAGTTGACAAACTTGATGACACATTGCCTTTACTGATGACCAGCAGAAATGGCAGTCATGCCATTTTTAATATTATTAGGGGATGGAGGTGATTCTTTTCTGTATTTTATGGCTCTAACTAAGGGTATTTTTTCCTTTTTACTTCCCTGAAATTTTAAGATTTGGCTTCCTGAGCAGAACTAAATATTAGTGATGTACATAAGGCTGTACATAATGGATTTTAATCATAACCCAGCCAGCTTACTTATAATCAAATAACATCAAAAAATTGATGAATTATTTAAATAAGTTCTTGGGATAAATATACCATGATGGGGCATTGATAGCTGTATAATTAATTATAAATGATAAAAATCCAGAGGTGATTTTTAAAATGACATCCTTACACAGATTAAAATAGTTTAAAAAATCAGTAATTTCTCACCTGCATTGCAATAATTTGCATAATATTGGGCAAATTTACTTAGTCTTTGTAAATCTCTCTTTTAACCTGAAAAGAATAGATGTTAAATCATATCTCACAAAATAATTTAAAAAATTTATTTTTATTGTACTTTAGATGAAGATTTACAGAACAAATAGTTTCTCATTAAACAGTCAGTACACATACTGTTTTATGGCATTGGTTAACAACCCCATGACATGTCAACACTCTCCCTTCTCGACCTTGGAGGACCTTTTTTTTGGTGAAAATATACATAGCCAAGGTTACACCATTTCAGAAGTTTCTACATGTACAATTCAGTGACATCGATTACATTCTTCCAGTTGTGCTGCTGTTCTCACTGTCCTTTTCCAAATTATTCCATCACCATTATCTTCAACTCATTGCCCCTTAGGCTTCCCATCAAACCTTTTGAGTTGCTGTTGTCAATTTGATCTCACATAGATAATTCTTTTTTTTTTTTTTTTACCTTAGATGAGGGTTTGCAGAACAAATAATTTCTCATTAAACAGTTAGTACACATATTGCCCTATGACAATGGTTAACAACCCCACGACATGGCAACACTGTCCCTTCTCAACCTTGGGTTCCCTATCACCATTTTTCCTGTCCCCTCCTGCCTTCTAGTCCTTGTCTGTGGACTGCTGTGCCTCATTAGTCCCATTTTGTTTAATGAGGGTGTCCAGTCCCTGGCTGAACTGTGAACTTCGGGAGTGACTTCACCACTGAGCTAAAAGGGTGTCCAAGGGCCATACTTTCAGGGTTTCTCCAGTCTGTCAGGCCAATAAATATGGTCTTTTTATTTTGTGAGTTAGAATTTTGTTCTACATCCTTCTCCAGCTCTGTCCAGGACCCTCTGTTGTGATCCTGGTCAGAGCAGTCAGTGGTGGTAGCTGGGCACCATCTAGCTGTACTGGACTCAGTCCTTTGGACTAATCTTTTCCTTGTATCTTGTTCTCTTCATTCTGCCTTGCTCCCGAAGAGGTGAGACCAGTGGAGTATCTTAGATGGCTGCTCACAGGCTTTTAAGTCTTCAGACGCTACTCACCAAGGTAGAGTGTAGAACATTGTCTTTAAAAACTGTATTATGCCAATAGAGCTAGATGTTCACCGAGACCATGGTCCCCCCAGCAATTCAGTCCCTCAGGGAGTTTGGATGTGTCTATGGAGCTTCCATGACCTTTCCTTGTACACGCTGTGCTGGCTTCCCCAGTTTTGTGTACTGTCTTAGCCTTCACCAAAGTTACCACTTATCTGTTGTCTATTTAGTCCTCTCCCCACCCCTCCCATAGTTTTTACAGTAGAGGTCTCATACAATATTTGTCCTTTTGTGATTGACTTACTTCACTCAGCATAATGTCCTCCAGTTTCATCCATGTTATGAGATGCTTCACTGTTTCATCATTGTTCTTTATCTTTGTGTAATACTCCATTGTGTGTATGTACCATAGTTTGTTTATCCATTCATCTGTTGCTGGGCATTTAGGTTGTTTCCATCTTTTTGCTATTGTGAACAGTGCTGCAATGAATATGGGTGTGCATATGTCTATTCGTGTAACAGCTCTTATTTCTCCAGGATATAGTCCTAGGAGTGGGATTGCATTTTGTAGTGCTTTTTTTTTTGTGGTGCTGACGTTTTCGTTGTTCCTCTTACTCTCCTTTGCTGAGTTCCTTTTGTTTGTGGATTTTTTTTCATTTCTTTTGTTTTTGTAAGTTTTGTTTTTACTGAGACTTTATGTTTTCTTCTTTGTTTTGATGAGTAGGTTTGTTAACTTTCTTTGTGGTTACCTTGAAATTTACCCATATCTTCCTAGATTTGAATTAGTCTATTATTACTTGGTATCGCCTTGTCTTCCTCTCCATTAGGAGGTTCTATACCTACACCGTTTATTCCCTTTTATTGTTCTGATGCTGTTGTCATTTACAGATTAAGCTGTCTGGCTCCCTGTTGTAATTCTTTTGGTTTTGCATAGTCCTTAAGAGTTTATTTCCTAGGTTGGTATCTGGCTACTACAATCTTATGTCCTATTTTTAGCCTGTGGTCTGATTTTGTTTGTTCTCAGATCAAAGGACTTCCTTTAATAAGTCTTGTAAGTTTGGTTTGGTTTTTACATAGTCTCTTAATTTCTGTTTATCTGGAAATGAGCTAATTTCACCACCATATTTGAATGAGAGTTTTCAGGATATATTATTCTTGGCTGGCCATTTTTTTCTTTCAAGGTTTTATATATGTCATCCCATTGCCTTCTTGCCTGCATGGTTTCTGCCAGATGATCCAAGCTTAGTCTTATTGTTTCTCCTCTGTATGTGACTTTTTGTTTTTCTCGAGCTACTCTCAGGATTCTTTGTCTTTGGTTTTAGTGAGTGTGGTTATGATATGCCTTGGTGATTTTCTTTTGGGGTCTATCATATATGGGGTTTATTGAGCTTCTTGGATGGTCAGCTTTTCATGTTTCATTATATTGAGGAGGTTTTCTGTCAGCAATTCTTCAATGATCCTCTCTATGTTTTCTGTTTTCTCCTCCTGTTGTGCTGCCTACCTGCACCGTGCACTGAACATCACACTCCCAAGCAGCACAGGCATGGCCTAATGGAACCTGCCCTGCACTGATTCCTGGTGTGCAATGTCAGCCCTGGTATGTGCAACAAAAAATCCATCCCAGCAACTCCCATTCAGCTGGACCTGCTCTGCTGTACCATACCTCCGGTCACTCGTAGATTATTGCTTTTGATTGTATCCCACATAATTCTCAGGGTTTCTTCATTTTTCTTCATTCTTTTTTCTGATTTTTCCTCAGAGTTGTATCCGAATGTTTGTCTTCAATTTCGCTGATCCTGTCTTCCATCATTTCAAACCTGCTCCTCAGCCCTTCTGTGACACTGTCCATTTCTGAAATCTTGTTGTTTATCTTTTGGATTTCTAATTGTTGTTTTTGTATGATTTGTAGTTGTGAATTTATTTTGGCATTTTGTTCCTGTATTATTTTCTTGAATTATTCCATTTTTTTGTCTGTATTTTCCAAGAATTTGTCTGCCTTTTCTGGGAATTTATCTGTTTTTTCCTCATTTTTGTCTGCTTTTTGCTTCAACTCTTGGATAATCTGAATATTAAAGATTTGAATTCCCTATCAGTTAGGTCTAGTGCCTTTTCTTGTACTGGAAGGTCATCTGGTGTTTTATTTTGGACTCCTACTGGAACCATCCTGTCCTGTTTTTGTAAATATTTTGATATTGTCTGCTGTCTTTGGGGCATTCAGTGGTTATTTTCCTTGTTTATTGATTGTAGATTTGTTTGTTTCGTCCTTATTTGTTTTATTTGGTTATGTCTGAGCAGGCGGGCTGTGTGTTCTTTGTTGTTTGCTCATCTGTGGGCACGATACTTTTCACCTCCTCCAATTTGCAGGGTCAGTCACTCAGATATTGTACAGCAGAGCAGGTTCAGCTAAAGGGGAGTTGCTGGGATGGGTTTTTTGTTGCATGTACCAGGGCTGACATTGCACACCAGGAATCAGTGTAAGGCAGGTTCCAGTAGGCCATGCCTGTGCTTCTTGGGAGTGTGATGTTCCGTGCATGGTGCAGGTAGGAAGGAAGGAGGGGGGAGATTGTGATGTGTGGAGCTAAGATGGGTATGGGAAAGAAGAGAGAGATGAGAGAGGAACAGGAGCCAAAAACATATACACAAACAAAAAAGAGTGCTAAGGGAGCTTGCCATTGGAGTGGAGAGATGAGAGACTGAGAAACGAAGAAAAACAAAACTGAAAAGAAAAAAAGAAAAAGGGTAAAAGAAAAAAGTGACTAAATTGAGAAACTGGAAATGAAGAAAGACAAAAAGGGAATAAGAGAGAGAAGAAGACAAAACAAAGAAACAAACAAACCAAAAACAAGAAAAAAGAAACACCCCTGGGTTATCCTTGTGCGTCTGTGCAGAGTAAGGGAGTAGCTTCCAAGCCATGCGGTACTGCCCGGCTAGAAGGGCTCCCAAGCCACGAAAAGAAAAAGAGAACAAACAGACAAATGAGATCAAACAAACAAACAAAAAAGCCCCAGAGGTCCCACCAGTGTGGCAGCATGGCTGGAAAGCAGTTTCACAGTCAAGCGGCGTTTCGCAGCCTTTCAGGAAGACGCAAAGATGACACACAGAGCCAGGTATTTGAGAGAAAGTAGTGGGAAGTGGTGAGAGGTAAGGAAGAAATCTAAAGAAGTGGAAACAAGCAACATCAGCAGCCAACAAAAGGCATTCAGGGAGCCGGCCAGTGCGGGCAGGTGGAATCCAATTGACACCGGGGTGAAGCTTGTGCTTCCCGGCCAGGAGACTGTGGCTGAAGAAGCAGAGGAGGCTAAGTGGGGGTGAAGAAGGCTGGGCGGTGGGAAAGCCTATATCGCTGGTTACCAGTTGTTCTGTCTCCTGCTGGAAGCTCTGTGAAGCTGCTTTCTCATACCCCCAGTTTGCTGATTTCCGATAGGAGTCCAAGATGGCGGATCCGTACTGTGGTAGCTGATGGGGGCCTCTGCATGTATCTCTCCTCACTCCCTGTTCTTGGTCAGTTTCTTATTCCATTTGGTGCTTGGCTGAGTTCTTTATCTCTTCATTTGACGCTTAGGGTTTCAGGATTTATGTGTGACTCTGTTTGACTTCGTTTTTCTCATCTTTGCTGTGGAGGGATGGCATGGTGCTTCTGACAATATCGCCATGTTGCCCAGAAGTCACAAAATAATTTTAAGAATTAAGCTTAAGATGGTACGTAAAATTCTGGTAGAGTGCTTAGTATGCAGTGTGTACTGGATAATTTTTAGTTTCCTTTCTTTTCTTACCATCCACTTCAGAATATGTCATGAAAGCAAGTTTCTTCGGAATTTGAAGTTAAAAAGTGGTAGGCCACTGAGGAGAAATCAGATAAATCCCCCTTTTCTAACACCAAACTGGAAAGATCAATCAAATCAATGCAGTCTATTATCAGTTCTGTTCCCCTGTGTTCTACTTCTGTTCTGACACCAGTTACCCATGTAGCACTTCTTCCTTTGACCATAATGACCCAGAGCTAGATCATACCTCACAAGTTATAGGACAGTTCTTCAGACTGCTAAGTAGGCCCAAGACTTCAGATCCAGCCACAAGCTTGGGAGTCCACACGACAGCCTTGCTTTTGACTTGCTGGCTACGAATTCAGGGTTTTCCCACTGCCCTTTCAAGATGTCAGTCATAAGCTTAGGGGCCTCCCTGGGCTCCTTCACTTTTGATTAACTGGCTGCAAATTTGGGGGTTTCTTCTACCCCTTCAGGATACCATCCATATGTTTAGGGGTTCCCAGCCCCCCTTACTTCTAACCTGCTGGATCCCACTATTCGCCTGGGTTCGATAATTTGCTAGAATGACTCACAGAACTCAGAAAAGTACTATACTTATGATTATAGTTTTAATATAACAAAAAAGGGTACAAATGAAGAGATGCATAGAGCGAAATCTGAGAGAATTCCCAGTGCAAAGCCTCCATGTCCTCAAAAGGGACTGGCTACCCTCCCACGTGCATTGATGTCTTTCACCAACCAGGAGGCCCATGGAGCTTCCCTGTCCAGAGCCTTTTTTGAGGGCCTCATTAAGTAGGCATGATTGAGTGAATAATACCCCTCCTTCCCAGGATGGCTGGTCTTTCTGGCCAGGCCAACCTCTACCTCATTAGCATACACCCTCAGGTGTCCTCTGGAGGAGTTTTAGCTAACAAAGATACTTAAATCACTGGGGAAATTCCAAGTTTTTAGAGGTTCTCTCTCAGGAGCCAAGGACAAAGACCAAATTCTTTGGGAAAAGTTTATGTAAACCTCATAGCAACAGATTATTCAAAAGTGTTGCAGCAGTACATCTACAGGGAACTGCCAGAAATTCAAGCCAGATTCAGAAGAGGACGTGGAATGAGAAATATCATTACTGATGTCAGATGGATCCTGGCTGAAAGCAGAGAATACAAAAAAGATGTTTACCTGTGTTTTATTGACTATGCCTAGGCATTTGACTATGTGGATCATAACAAATTACGGATAACATTGCGAAGAATAAGAATTCCAGAGCACTTAGCTGTGCTCATGAGGAACCTGTATTTAGACCAAGAAGTACTCGTTTGAACAGAACAAGGGGATACTGCATGATTTAAAGTCAGACAAGGTGTGTGTCAGGGTTATATTCCATCACCCTGCTTACTCAGTCTGTATGATTAGCAAATAATCCTAGAAGCTGAACAGCATGAAGAAGAATGGGACATCAAGACTGGAGGAAGAGTCATTAATAACCTGAGTTATGCAGATGACACAGCCTTGCTTGCTGAAAGTGAAAAGGACTTAAGCACTTACTAATGAAGATCAAAGACTACAGCCTTCAGTATGGATTATACTGCAACATAAAGAAAACAAAAATCTTAACAACTGGACCAATAACAGCATCATGATAAACAGAGAAAAGATTGAAGTTATCAAGGTTTTCATTTTACTTGGATCCACAATCAATGCCCACGGAAGAAGCAGTCAGGAAATCAAACGGCGTATTGCATTGGGCAAATCTGCTGCAAAAGACCTTTAAAGTTTAAAAAACAAAGATTTCACTTTATTTTCAGTTGCCTCATATGCATGCAAAAGCTGGACAATGAATAAGGAAGACCAAAGAAGAACTGACTTTGAATTATGGTGTTGGTGAAGAATACTGAATATTCCATGGACTGCCAAAAGAATGAACATACCAGTCTTGGAAGAAGTACAGCCAGAATGCTCCTTGGAAGTGAGGATGGCAAGACTTTGTCTCATATGCTTTGGACATGTTATCAGGAGGGATCAGTCCCTGGAGAAGGACATCATGCTTGGTAAAGTAGAGGGTCAACAAAAAAGAAGAAGACCCTCAGTGAGTTGTATTGACACAGTGGCTGTAACAGTAGGCTCAAGCATAGCAACGATTGTAAGAATGGCGCAGGACTGGGCAGTGTTTTGTTCTGTTGTACATAGAGCACTAATGAGTTGGAACCAACTTGATGGTATCTAAAAACAACAACAACAGCAACTGATAAAAAGAGATGATATATTTTGTGATTATTTGGTAACTAAACTTTTTCAGAGCTTAAGTTTGCTCTGATCATAACCCTTTGTTTACATTTAATAGCAATAATAATGTCTTACAATTGAACAGAGTAACAACTACCATTTACTTGCATGCTTGCTGAGTGAGAGAAATCAGTAGCACTTAATATGCTTTTTTTTCATTTAATTCTCACAACAGTACTACAACATTTAATTTAAGACTCAAAAATGAAGCTTGGAAGTGGCCATCCAAGGTATAACAACTGGTCTCTATTCACGTGGAGCAACAGAGGAAGAAGGAGAGAACAGGAATAGGGTACAAAACTGAATGTGTGGCTAATTGCCTCTGTGAACAAATGTCTCCTTTGCTATGAGACCAGAAGAACTGGATGGTGCCTGGCTGTGATTACTGACCATTTATTTTTATTTTTATATATATTATTGGACTTCAGGTGAAGGCTTACAGAACAAATAGTTTCTCATGAAACAATAGTACACATGTTGTTTTATGACATTGGTTAACAACCCCACAACATATTAACCTTCTAAATTCTCAACCTTTTTTTTTTTTTTGGTGAAAATACACATAGCCAAAGATACACCGTTTGAAAAATTTCTACATACACAGTTCAGTGACATTGACTACACTCTTCCAATTGTGAAGTTATTCTCACTTAAGATGAAGGCTTACAGAACAAAATAGTTTCTCATTTAACTGTTACTACAAATGTTGCCTTATGACAATGGTTAACAATGTCACAACACATCAACAATATCCTTACTCAACCTTGGGTTCCCTATCACCAACTTCCTTGTCCCCTTCTGCCTTCTGGCCCTTGTCACTGGACTCTTGTACCTCATTAGTCTCATTTGGTTTTACGGGGCTGTTGACTCCCAGACTGAACAGGGAACCTCGGAGGTAACTTCACCACTGAGCTAAAAGGGTGTCTGGGGGCCATACTCTTCAGGTTTCTCCAGTCTCCTTTAGGACAGTAAATCTGGTCTTTATTTTGTGAGTTAGAATTATGCTTACATCCTTCTCCAGCTCTGTCCAGAACCCTCTGTTGTGATCCTGGTCAGAGCAGTCAGTGGTGGTAGCCGGGCACCATCTAGCTGTACTGGACTCAGTCTGGTTGAGGCCTCGGTAGCTGTGGACAATTAGTCCTTTGGACTAATCTTTTCGTTGTGTCCTGTTCTCTTCATTCTCCCTTGCTCCCGAAGGGATGAGACCAGTGGAGTATCTTAGGTGGCCGCTCATAGGCTTTTAAGACCCCAGACACTACTCACCAAGGTAGAATGTAGAGCATTATCTTTATAAGTAGTGTCATGCCAATTGAGCTAGATGTTCCCTGAGACCATGGTCCCCACAGCCCTCCGCTCAGCAATTCAGTCCCTCAGGGAGTTTGGATGTGTCTATGGGGCTTCCATGACCTTTCCTTGTACAGGTTGTGCTAGTTTCCCCTGTATTGTGTACTGTCTCACCCTTCACCCAAGATACCACTTATCTATTGCCTATTTAGTATTTCCCCCCCACCCCGCCCATCCCTGGTAACCAACAAAGATTGTTACATTTTGTGTGTGAACTTTTTCATGGGTTTTTACAATAGAGGTCTCATACAATATTTGTCCTTTTGTGATTGACTTATTTCACTCAGCATAATGTCCTCCAGTTTCATCCATGTTATGAGATGCTTCACAGATTCATTGTTGTTCTTTCTTGTTGCATAGTACTCCACTGTGTGTATGTACCATAGTTTGTTTATCCATTCATCTGTTGATAGGCATCTAGGTTGTTTCCATCGTTTTGCTATTGTGAACAATGCTGCCATGAACATAGGTGTGCATATGTCTATTCGAGTGACGACTCTTATTTCTCTAGGATATATTCCTAGGAGTGGGATTGCTGGATTGAATGATATGTCTATTTCTAGCTTTCTGAGGAAGCACCATATCATTTTCCAAAATGGTTGCATCATTTTGCATTCCCACCAACAGTGCATAAGAGTTCCCATCTCCCTGCAGCCCCTCCAACATTTATTATTTCCAGTGTTTTTGATTCGTGCCAGTAATGCCAGGGTGAGATGGTATCTCATTGTGGTTTTAATTTGCATTTCTCGAATGGCTAGTGATTGCGAGCATTCCCTTATGTGTCTGTTGGCCATTAGAATGTCTTCTTTGGTGAAGTGTCTGTTCATTTCCTTTGCCCATTTTTTAATAGGATTATTTGTCTTTTTGTTGTAGAGGTGTTGGATTTTCTTGTAGATTATGAAGATTAGACTTTTGTCTGACTTGTACTGTCCAAAAATTTTTTCCCATTCTGTAGGTTCTCTTTTCACTCTTTTGGTGAATTCTTTTGAACAGCATAGGTGTTTGATTTTTAGAAGATTCCAGTTATCTAGCTTACCTGTTGGGTTTTGTGCGTTGATGGTTATGGTTTGTATCCTGTTAATGCCATGTATTAAGGCCTATAGTGTTGGTCCTATTTTTTCTTCTATGAACTTTATACTTTTAGGCTTTATATTCAGGTCTTTGATCCATTTTGAAGTAGTTTTTGTATACGGTGTGAGGTATGGGTCCTGTTTCATTTATTTGCAAATGGATATCCAGTTTTGCCAGCACCATTTGTTAAAAAGACTGTCTTTTCCCCATTTGATGCACTTTGGGCCCTTGTCGAAGATCAGGTGACCGTAGGTGGATGGATTTACATCCGGGTTCTCAATTCTGTTCCATTGGTCAATGTATCTGTTGTTGTACCAGTACCAGGCTGTTTTGACTACTGTAGCTGTATAGTAGGTTCTGAAGTCAGGTAGTGTGAGTCCTCCAACTTTATTCTTCTTCTTCAGTAGTGCTTTACTTATTCGGGGCTTCTTCCCTTTCCATATAAAGTTAATGATTAGTTTTTCCATCTCTTTGAAGAATGTTGTTGGTATTTAGATCGGGATTGCATTGTATTTGTAAATTGCTTTGGGTAGAATTGACATTTTCACAATGTTGAGTCTGCCTATCCATGAGCATGGTATGTTTTTCCATTTATGTAGATCCCTTTGGATTTCATGCAGTAGTGTTTTGTAGATTTCTTTGTATAGGTCTTTTACATCCCTGGTCAGATTTATTCCTAAGTATTTTATCTTTTTAGGGGCTATTGAAAATGGTATTGATTTCCTGATTTCCTTTTCATCGTTCTCCTTATTGGTATATAGGAATCCAACTGATTTTTTAATGTTTATCTTGTATCCTGCTAACTCTGCTGAATCTTTCTATTAGTTCCAGTAGATTTCTTGTGGAGTCTTTAGGGTTTCCTATGTATAGTATCATATCATCTGCAAACAGGGACAATTTAACTTCTTCATTACCAATTTCGATGCCCTTTATTTCTTTTTCTTACCTTATTGCTCTCACTAGAACTTCCAGCACAACGTTAAATAGGAGTGGTGATAAAGGGCATCCTTGTCTTGTTCCTGTTTTCAAGGGGAATGTTTTCAGCCTCTCTCCATTAAGAATGATGCTGGCCGTTGGTTTTGCATAGATGCCCTTTATTATGTTGAGAAATTTCCCTTCTATACCTATTTTATTGAGAGTTTTTCTCAGGAATGGGTGTTGGACTTTGTCAAATGCCTTTTCTGCATCAGTTGAGATGATCATGTGATTCTTTTCTTTCCTTTTATTTCTGTGGTGGATTACGTTGATTGATTTTCTAATGTTGAACCATCCTTGCATACCTGGTATGAATCCTACTTGGTCGTGGTGTATTGTTTTTTTGATATGATGCTGAATTCTATTGGCTAGAATTTTGTTCAGAAATTTTGCATCTATATTCATGAGAGATATTGGTCTGTAATTTTCTTTTTTTGTGACGTCTTTGCCTGGTTTTGGTATCAGCATTATAGTGGCTTCATAGAATGAATTTGGAAGTGTTGCTTCCTCTTCTATGCTCTGAAATAGCTTGAGTAGTACTGGTACAAGCTCTTCTGTAAATGTTTTGTAGAAATCTCTCGTGAAGCCATCTGGGCCAGGGCTTTTTTTTTGTTGGGAGTTTTTTGTATTACCTTTTCAATCTCTTCTCTTGTTATGGGTCCGTTCAGATTTTCAACATCACTTTGTTGTAGTTTGTGTAGGCCGTGTGTTTCTAGAAATGTGTCCATTTCCTCTAGGTTTTCAAATTTGTTGGAGTATAGTTTTTCATAATATTCTGTTATAATCCTTTTTATTTCAGTTGGGTCTGTTGTAATGTCCCCCATTTCATTTCTTATTTGTGTTGTTTGTGTCCTGTCCTGTTTTTCTTTTGTCAGTCTGGCCAGTGGTTTGTCGATTTTGTTGATTCTTTCAAAGAACCAACTTTTGGTTTTGTTGATTCTTTCCATTGTTTTTCTGTTCTCTATTTCATTTATTTCTGCTCTGATCTTTACTATTTACTTTCTTCCGGTGGTTGTGGGCTTTTTTTTGCTGTTCTCTTTCTATTTGTTTGAGTTCTGTAGTTAATGTTTAGATTTTGTCCCTTTCTTCTTTTTTGATATGTGCATCTATTGCTATAAATTGTCCTCTTAGGACTGCCTTTGCTGTGTTTCAAAGGTTTTGGTATGATGTGTTTTCATTCTCATTTGATTCTAGGAATTTTTTTATTCCCTCTCTGATTTCTTCTATTGCGCACTGATGTGTAAGCAGGGTATTATTCAGTTTCCGTGTAGTTGATTTTTTTTCCTTGCTCTTTCTATTGTTAATTTATACGTTGATTGCCATCGTGGTCAGAGAAGATGCTTTGAATTATCTGAACGTTTTGCATCTTGTTGAGGATTGCTCTGTGGCCTAAGATGTGGTCTATTTTGGAGAACGTTCCATGTGCATTGGAAAAGAATGTGTACTTTGCTGCGGTTGGATGGAGTGTTCTATATATGTCTATGAGGTCAAGTTGTCTGATTGTGCCCTTTAGGTCTTTGTATCTTTGCTGAGTTTCTTCTTAGTTGTTCTGTCCTTTACTGAGAGTGATGTGTTGACGTCTCCTACTATTATTGTGGAACTGTCAATTTCTCTTTTCGGTGTTGTTAGTGTTTGTTTTATGTATTTTGGAGCCCTGTCATTGGGTGCCTAGATGTTTATTACGGTTATGTCTTCATGATGGATCATCCCCTTAATCATTATATAGTGCCCTTCTTTGTCTTTTATGGTAGATTTTGTTTTAAAGTCTATTTTATCTGAGATTAGAATTGCCACTCCTGCTCTTTTTTGGTAGATGTCAGCTTGATATATTTTTTTCCAACCTTTGACTTTTAATAAATTCACATCTTTGTTTCTAAGGTGTGTCTCTTGTAGACAGCATATTGATGGATCCTGTCTTCTTATCCATTCTGTCACTCTCTGTCTCTTTATGGGGGCATTGTGTCCATTTACATTCAGTGTAATTATTGATAGATGTGAGTTTGTTGCTGTCATTTTGTAGTGCTTTTTTTGTAGTGCTGAAGATTTCTTTGTTCTTACTCTCTTGTGCTGAGTTACTTTTGTTTGTGGATGTTTTTTTCATTTCTTTTGTTTTTGGAGGTTTCATTTTTGCTGAGACTTTATGTTTTTTGTCTTTATTTTTATGAGTTGGTTTGTTAACTTTCTTTGTGGTTACCATGAATTTTACCCTTACCTTTCTAAGTTTGAAGCAGTCTACCATTACTTGGTATCGCCTTGCCTTCCTCTCCATTACAAGTTTCTATACCTATGCTGTTTATTCCCTCTTTTATTGTTTTGATGTTGTTGTCATTTATTAACTGCTCTGATTCCCTGTTGTATTTCTTTTGGTTTTGGATAGTCCTCGAGAGTTCATTTCCTAGATTGGTATCTGGCTGGTATGATCCTGCGTACTAGGTTCTGCCTGTGAGCTGAAGCTGTTTGTCCTCAGATCGAAGAACTCCCTTTAATAATTCTTGTAAGTTTGGTTTGACTTTTACATATTCCCTTAATTTCTTTTTATCTGGAAATGACCTAATTTCACCATCAAATGTGAACGAGAGTTTTTCAGGATATATTTATTATTCTTGGCTGGCAATTTTTTTCTTTCAAGATTTTATATATGTCATCCCATTGCCTTCTTGCCTGCATGGTTTCTGCCGAATAATCTGAGCTTAGTCTTATTGTTTCTCCTCTGTACCTGACTCCTTGTTTTTCATGAGCTGCTCTCAGGATTCATTGTTTGTCTTTGGTTTTGGTGAGTGTGAATATGATATGCCTTGGTGATTTTCTTTTGGGGTCTCTTCTATATGGGGTTCGTTGTGCTTCTTGGATGGCCAGCTTTTCATCTTTCATGATATTGGGGAAGTTTTCTGTCAGCAGTTCCTCAATGATCCTCTCTGTGTTTTCTGTTTTCTCCCCCTGTTCTGGAATGTCAATCACTCGTAAATTTTTGCTTGTAATTTTGTCCCACATAACTCTCAGGGTCTCTTCATTTTTCTTTGTTCTTTTTTCTGAGTTTTCCTGAAACAGAGTTGTATGCAAGTGTTTGTCTTCAGTTCCACTGATCCTGTCTTCCACGGTTTCAAATCTGCTTCTCAGCCCTTCTGTGACATCATCCATTTCTGAAATCTTGTTGTTTATCTTTTGTATTTCTAATTGTTCATTTTGTATAATTTCTGGTTGTGAATGTATTTTGACATTTTGTTCCTGCATCATCTTCCTGAATTCTTCCAGTTTTTTGTCTGTATTTTCCATGAATTTGTCTATTTTTTCCTCATGTTTGTCAGCTTTTTGCCTCAGTTCTTGGAAAATTCTGAGTTTTAGAGATTTGAGTTCCTTATCCGGTACTTCTAGTGCATTTTCTTCTACAGGAGAGTCATCTGGTGTTTTAATTTGGACAGCTACTGGAACCATCCTGTCCTGTTTTTGTATATGTTTTGATATTGTCTGCATTTTTCGGGGCATTCAGTAGTTATTTTTCTCATTTATTGATTGTATGTTTGTTTGTTTCGTATCTTTTTTTTTTAAAAGAAAAATTTGACTATGTCTGAGCAGGCGGACTGTGTGTTCTTTGTTGTTTGCTCGTCTGTGCGCTCAGTAGTTTTCCCCTCCTTCTCCAACTGGCGGGGTCAGTCACTCAGATATGGTACAGCAGGGCAGGTCTAGCTGAAGAGGAGTTACTGGGACAGGTTGTTTGTGGCAGTTACTACAGCCACCAGGGTGGGTCGGTAATCAGTGCTGGGCAGGTTCCAGTAGGCCGTGCCTGTACTGCTTGGTGGTGTGATGTCAAGCGCCCGGTGCAGGTAGGCAGGATGCAGCGGGGAGATTGTTATGTGTGGAGCTAAGATGGATATGGGAGAGAGGAGAGAGGAACAGGAACCAAAAACATACAAACAAACAAAAACAATGCTAGGGGAGCTTGCCATTGGAATGGAGAGATGAGAGACTATGAAATGGAGGAAAACAGAAAGGGGAAGAGGAAGAAAGGAAAAGAATGAATAAATAATAAAATAAAATAAAATAAAATCAGAAAGGTTAAAGAACCGCAAAGTTCCCAGGGGTCCCACTGATGCAGCTATGAGGTCTGGGGACGTCGCTCTCAGGTGTCGCAGTACAGCCTGGCTAGAAGGCGTAGAGGTATACAATGCCTGGTATTCAGGGATCAGAAAGAGAAGGAAGATATAGAGAGATGAGAAACTGAGCAATGAAGAAAGACAAAAAGGGAAAAAGAGGGAAAAGAAAACAAAACAAATTATAAGAAAAGAAAAAAGAACAAGAAAGGCCCTCCCAAAAAAACAGAAAAAAAAAAAAAAAAACCCAACGAAAAAATAAATGCTCTCAGGGATCCCTCTGCACATCTGTGGAAGCTGAAGGGGAGTTCCTTGCCACGCAGCTCTGCCTGGCTGATTACTGACCATCTGATTAAAGAGTCTGTAGCAGAATCCTAATCAAAAGGGGGAAAAGTGGAACAGAATGTAAAATTCTTATAGAATCCAGAATTTCTAGAGTGATGGCATCTGGATGAACCCCTGCAGCTATTGCCCTGAGATAATCTTTAAACCTTAATACAGAAATATCACCTAAAGTCTTCTTGAAACCAAACAACAGTTTAAATTAACTGGTAAGGAATGTCTGCCTTGAGCATTATGCTTTTTTAAGATCTATCTATATGGGATCAAACTGGTAACAGCAACTCAAAATACTAGATGGGAACCCTAGGGGGTGGTGAATTTATTTTAATTGAGTTATATTAACTCAGAAAAAGAGGGTAGGAATGATTGCATAACTTGAAGAATGTAATCAATGTCACTGAATTGTCCATGTAGAAATTGTTGAATTGATGTTTGTTCTGCTGGGTATATTCTCAACAACAATAATGAAAATAAATTATGAATAAAAAGTAAGGTAGAAAAAAAAGATTCTCATAAATGGGAAGGATTTTTATTAAGTGTGACTTTTCAGGCTGTAGTCAGAAGAGTAAAGAAATGTTTCTTTTTAAATAGAATTATGATGCTTTGTTAAACCAAGGAGCAAAGAAGGGGCCAAAGCAGGAGAAAGAGGAAGATGGAATAGGGAAGGGAAGTCTTTGACATGGGGAAGAAAATGAACTGAGGGGACAAAGCTCTTGTGTGTTTTGTGGGGTAAGCTTCAGTGACCATGAGTAGATTGAATTACAAAAAGATAGTCCTTAGCCTCAGAGATAGTGAGCTCCTTGTGACGTTAAATATTGATATTCTAAGTGGATAATCTACCACCTGTCTCTCAGTTTGTTGTTCTGTGGTGGCTTGCATGTTGCTATGATGCTGGAAGCTATGCCGCTGGTGTTTCATACCAGTAGGGTCACTCATGGTGGACAGGTTTGAATGGCGCTTCCAAAGTAAGACAGATTAGGAAGAAAGGCCTGGTGATCTACTTCCAAAACTTAGCCAATGAAAGCCCTGTGGAGCACAACAGAATATTGTTTGGTCTAGTGCTGAAAGATTAGCTCCCTTGGTTGGAACTCAAAATACATACACAGTGACTGCAACAATGGACTCGAGCATACCAATGATTGTGAAGATGGTGCAGGACCAGGCGATGTCTTGTTCTGTTGTACTGTGGGTTGTGTTGGGTGGAGCTAACTGGATATGGCAGCTAACATAACAAACAAGTGAATCATTAGGGCAAATAACACTTGACCAGCAGCTGAAAGTTTTAGTAAATAAATAAAAAGTTTATTATATTTTATTTGTATAATAGTTAAGAGCCTACACTTTGCTGGAATATCATATAATCCTGTGAGTTAGCCATCATTTTCACCATTAGGAATGTAAATATGACAATAGTGTGTCTCCTGAATGCTAGGTGCTTTAGCAATAGTCATAGGCTGGTAGAATCTAATCTCACCTGTGGTTACATTTGCAGTTCATGTCATTATCACTCCCATCTGTCATCGTAGGCTGATACTATCAAAGTCTGCCAAGGTCAATATTGTTCACAATTTCCATATTACTGTTGGACATTTTTTCTTAAAATTAGAATAAACATAACACTCCATCACACCCTTGAGCCATGTGTGTCTGTGGAGCTGCACAGCATTAAAACCCAGCAGGGATCTGTGAATTCCCTGTGGTGGACTCATCCTGCTGAAATTACTTGGTTAAGCATAGAAGCACCTGAATTTCCATTACTTTATCAGTGTACCTTGTTAATGATACAGCTTAATTTGCATACCGGTAGTACCTTTTCACCACAGGTAAGAAATTGAAATGTTCAAGGTCAATTAACTGCGAATGTTTCAAGTTGGTTAGCGCAGCTGTAACTCTGAGTGATGCCCGGGATTCTTCTGATGAGAACTGATTATCCAATTTTGACACACTACAGTCATGCCTGATTTCCAACCCCCCCCCCCCCCCCCACTCTGTCTCTCACGTGTTCACTTTTTAAATACTGGTCTATAAAGGATGGCTGAGAAATATTATGAAATCCAATATTAAAAAATACATCCTCCATCCTGACTTTAGATCATTAAAATTAACTAGAAAGAGTAAGAAGTAAAATAATCTGCTTTTCCTCAGTTGTATAAACTGATGTAGATAAAATTCTACATAGAACTTCAGGTTAAGATGATGTCTGACTGGGGGCACCTTATTCACCCATTCTGAAATTTTCTTTGCAAAAATGATAACAATACAGAGAGATATAGATATGCAGTTGTAGCTGTAAAAGGTCTGAGAATGCTTGTTTAGCAGCAGACCCCAGAAGAACTTTTGCCTTCCATATTTTGGTAGGTCCTGGGGCAGAGTCATTTAGCTAGGACAGTTGGTGGTGGTGTTGCTGTGCACCCTCAAGTTGATTCTGACTCATAATGACCCTGTATAACAGAGTAGAACTGCCTCACAGGGTTCCTAGGCTGTCGTCTTGTTTTTTTCTTACTTGTGCTTCTTTATTGCTGTGTGGAACTGTAGTTCCATTAATACTTGTCACATTGTATTTTTTCGTATGTATCTTTTTCTTTTATTGTTGAAAATATACACAGGAGAATATACACCGATTAAACAATTTCTACATGTACAATTCAGTGATGTTGATTACATTCTTCAAGTTGTGCAACCATTCTCAACCTCTATTTCTGAAAATTTCCTCCCCCATTCACATAAACTCAGTGCTCCCAAAGCTTCCTATCTAATCTTTCAAGGTTGCTGTTGTCAATTAGACCCCATATAAATAATTCTTTAAAAGAACACAATGCTAAAGGCAGACATTTTTTACTAATTAAGCTAACATATTGTTTGATTTAAAGAATACTTCAGGGGACATTTTTGACTAATAGTTTAAGGTTTAAAGATTATATCAGAGCAATAGATTGGGAGGCTTATCCAGTCTTAATGGCTCCAGAAAGTATGGATTCCATGAAAACTTGAAATTCTATTTTACATTCTTCCCGTTTTGATCAGTATTCTTCCGTAGAATCTTTGGTCGAAACGTTTAGCAATGGTAGCTGGGAACCATCCAGTTCTACTGGTCTTGTGGCAAAGCAGGCATTTGTTCATGGAGGCAATTAGCCATGCATTCTGTTTTCTCCTGTTTCTGACTCTCCTTCTTCTTCTGTTCCTCCAGGAGAATAGAGACCAATTGTACCTTTCATGGCCATTTGCAAGCTTCTAAGACCCAAGACACTGTGCAACAAACTAGGAGGTAGAACAGAAGTGCTAACCCACGAAACCATAACCCTAAACCTCCAAACCAAAAAACCACATCCCATGAGATGTTTGGTTGTACATAAGCAGCCTCAGACGCTGCTTTTTTTTTTTTTTTTTTTTTGGTAAAAATTTATATTACACAAAATTTACCAATTCAACTTTTTACAGGTGTATAACTTACTGACGTCAGTTACATTAATCAGCTATGCAACAGTTACCCTTAATCAATGCAAATTTTCCATCATAGTTAGCAGAAACTCAGTGCTCCATAAATAATAACTCTGCCATCCTTCTTTCTCCTGCTGCTAGTAATCACTAATAAACTTTGGTCTCTATATATTTGCCTGTTCTTATCTTTTTATATAGGAGAGGTCGTACAATATGTGTCCTTTTGTGATTGACTTACTACTTCACTCAGCATAGTGTCCTCAAGCTCCATTCATGTGGTAGCATGTATCAGGACCTTGTTGCTCTTTCTGCTTGAGTAGTGTTCCACTGTATGTGTGTACCACATTTTGTTTGTTTATTCATTTATTTGTTGATGGGCATTTAGGTCTTTTTTCACTTTTGCCTATTGTGAATAATGTTGCAGTGAACGTTGGTATACATATGTCTGTCTGTGTTGGAGTTTTCATGCCCTTGGGTGTATTCCTAGCAGTGGAAATGCTGGATCATATGGAATTTTTATTCTTAGTTTTTTGAGGAACCAGCACACTGTTTTCCACAACATGAGTACCATTTTGTATTCCCACCAGCAATGGATAAGGGTTCCAGTTTCCCCACATCCTTGCCAATATTTGTTATTTTCCATTTTTTTTCTTTTATCTTAGCCATCCTAGTGGGAGTGAAATGGTATCTCATTGTAGTTTTGATTTGCATCTGTCTAATGGCTAAGAACATTGGGCATCTTCCATGTGTTTGTTGGCTATTTGAATATCCTCTTTGTTGAAGTTTCTGTTCATTTTCTTTGCCCATTTTTTGATTGGGTTATTTCTGTTTTTGTTGTTAAGTGGTAGAAGTTTTATGTATATTTTAGATATTAGACCCTTATGAGATATGTTGTCCCCCTCCCCCAAGTTTTTTCTAGTCTGTAGGTTCTTTTTATTTTTCTGATAAAGTCTTTTGATGAACATAATAGTTAATTTTAATGAGGTCCTAATTAACTGTTTTGTCTTCAGCTGCTCATGCATTCATTTTTGGGTTTGATAATCTATTGCTGAAAAAAATTAAGTCCCATAGCATTTCCCTACGTTTTCTTCCAAGGACTTCATGGTTTTAGATTTAACATTTAGGTCCTTGATCTATTTTGAATTAGTTTTTGTATATGGTATGTAGTATGGATCTTGTTCATTTTACTGCATGTGGAAATCCAGTTTTGCCAGCACCGTTCATCGAAGAGACTGTTCCTTCCCTATTAGATGGATTTCGCACCCTTGTCAAAAATCAGCTGACCGTAGATGTATGAAATTATTTCTGGATTTTTATTTCTATCTCATTGGTCTCTGTGTCTTCCATTAAACCAGCACCAGGCTGTTTTGATTACTGTAGCTGTGTAATATGTTTTGAAGTCAGGAAGTGTAAGGCCTCCTACTTTGTTCTTCTTCTTCAAAATTGCTTTGGCTGTTTGAAGCCTCTTGCCGAGGCTGTAGTCTTTCCAGGAACAGATTGTCAGGTCTTTTCTCCCTCAGAGTGGCTGGTGGTTTCAAACCAGTGATCTTTTCGTTAGCAGCCACTGTACCACCAGGGCTCCTTTTCGCATATGTGGTGCTTTGTTAACCAGAGGGAGGTTATGTTGACCCTGCTGCCTGGTGGCTACTTCCTGAGATTCCCCAACCCCCATTAAGCCAAAATCAGTTGCTGTTGAGTGAATTCCAGTTCATGGTGATCTCATGTGTGTCAGAGTAGAACTGTGCTCCATAGGATTTTCAGTGGCTGATTTTTTGGAAATGGGCTCAAACATAGCAAGGATTGTGAGGATAGTGCAGGACTGGGCAGTGTTTTGTTCTGTTGTACATGGGGTCTCTATGAGTCAGAACTGACTCAACGGCAACTAACACCACCAACAACAGATTGTGATGCCTTTCTTCCAAGATGCCTCTGGGTAGACTTGAACCTCCAACCTTTTTATTAACAACTGAAATTGTACCACCCAGGGACTCCCAACCCCCATTAGTGCCCTTTTTTTCCTACTCCGTTGGGAACTACTGATTACCAGTTATAACGATATGAGAGGCACTGTTGTATTTTGTCTAAGAACACCTGTCCCTCTTGCCCACTGTGTGGACTTGGGCAAGGTGTTCAAACTCTCTATATCTTTCTTTGTCTCATCGTTTACTAAGTGGGTTGCTTTGGGAATTAAATAACAGTGCCTTCACACAGTGCCTGACACAAAGTACTCACCTGCTCAATAAATAGTAAGTAATACTGTAGTAGAATAAGTGGAGGAGGATGGATGGTGCTCCATTACATCCTGATAAATTAAGTATGGAAGAAGAGTTGGTGCATATTTAAAAATAATATTATGGGAGCAGTTCCCACTGAGAGTTCAAGAACTCCCTGAACTATTTGTGGCAGCTAATTGTGTACAATTTAAGATGTGCTTCACATCATTAAGGGGAGCCCTGGTTATGCAGTGGCTAAGCGCTCAGCTGCTAACTAAAAGGTTGGCAGTTTGAACCCACTAGCCACTCCGCGGGACAAAGATGTGGCTTCTGTAAAGATTTACAACCTTGGAAACCCTATGGGGCTGTTCTGCTCTGTGCTATAGGATTGCTGTGAGTTGGAATTCAACTCAATGGCAATGGGTTTGGTTTGGTCTTGGTTTCAGGTCATTAAAGAACAAATTTTCCTCCATGTAGGTAACAGGCTGCAAGAGTAGGAGGAGCCCCTTGTGGACAGGAGAGCTATGTTGAATAAATGACACTAAGAGTCCCAAATTTAGCCAGGGCCCGTGTCTACTCAACAAGCCCTCTTGCTTAAAATTTGAGAATATTCTACACCAACCTAAACCATGTAAACAGTATTGGTGACTATGGGAACTCTACCATTGAGCTTACTAGCCAGAAACACAGGCTATTCAAGAGTAAATTACAGGGAAAATTAGAAGCAAAAAAAAAAAAAAAACCCAACAAAAAGTACAGTATGATTAATATGCTGGATCAAAAAAGAGGATGCACATTTTACTTTTGATTTATGGGATAGAAGATACAATTCTGAATAATGATTCACTCCAAGAAAGAAGATAATTTTAAAACGTGTCTAGTTCTAAAGACAGTGTAGTCAGTCATCTTGGGGATCATACCCTATTAATGCAAACAAGAGTTAGTGGGATGGCATCAAGAGGGGACATTGTCAACACAGGTGTGTACCTTCATAACTCACAATGACATTTCCTCCACCAAAAATAGCAAACATTTATTGGGCTTTTTTTTTCTTTTCTTTGAACTGAGAACTGTGCACAGGGCTTTACAAAACAGGGCACAGATGTCAAGAATAATGTTTGAATGAAACATAGACACTGTATGTAATTAATGGTAATTTCTATCTAAAATTTCAGATCTTATTACCAGAGCTGTGAGGCAGGTGGCAAAACAATGGGAGAAAGAAAATGTTTGCTAATATTCTTATTTGGGGTGTTATTTAATAGATGTTGCCTTTTAATAGGTACTGAACCTTAGAAAAATCTGGATTCAAGACTCTGTCACTTACATAATCACCAAAGTCAATATTACTGAAAATAAATGAATTCCAAAAATACAGTATTACCATATTAAACTGGAAGTCACATCTATAATATTCTGGTGTGTGTTGGATAAAACAAACCCAGAATAAATTCTTTTCTGCCCATACTTACTTGAATACCCAGCAAACTCCTATTTTTCATTTCTGAGCACTCAAGACAAAATTTAACTCATTATTTTTCTTCCCCAATTTTCTTCTATTTCTATTTTCATAAAAGGAGCTGGTGGCTGGTCTCCACTTGTGTCAAACAAATACCAGTGGTTGCAGATTGACCTTGGAGAGAGAATGGAGGTTACTGCAGTGGCCACCCAAGGCGGGTATGGGAGCTCCAACTGGGTGACCAGTTACCTCCTAATGTTCAGTGACAGCGGCAGGAACTGGAAACAATATCGACAAGAGGACAGCATCTGGGTATGTTTAACCAATATTTAAAAAAAAAAATCCTATTAGTCTATTAAATAGTGTAGAAGCCTAAGAAATAAACAAGACTTATAAAATAAATTTGAAGCTTTGTAAAATTGAACATGATAGTTTTGCATTGTCCTTATTTAGTGTTAGTCAAAGAATGTATTGCTTTTATTTCCTCTGATTACTGAAATTTCTGAAAGTCCCTCTCAAGATACATGTGTGTATGTGTGTATATATATATGTATATATATGGAGCCCTGGTGGTGTAGTGGTTAAAAGCTTGCCTGCTAACCAAAAGGTCTGGTTTGTGTGGATAGATAGATAGATAGATATAGTTATATATAGATACAGATATATATATACACATTCACATATATAAAACAGTAGAATTGCCCCATAGCGTTTCCAGGGAGTGGCTGCTGGATTCCAACTGCTGACCTTTTGGTTAGCAGGCAAGCTCTTAACCACTGCCTCACCAGGGCTCACATATATATAACATTGCCTGGTCCTGCACCATCCTCACAATTGTTATGCTTGAGCCTATTGTTGTAGACACTGTCAGTCCATCTTGTTGAGGGTCTTCCTCTTTCTCACTGACCATAGACTTTACCAAGCATGATGTCCTTCTCCAGGGACAGATCCCTCCTGATAACATGTCCTAAGTATATGAGACGAAATCTTGCCATCCTTGCTTCTAAGGAGCATTCTGGCTGTATTTGTTCCAAGACAGATTTTTTCGTTCTTCTGGCAGTCCATGGTATATTCGATATTCTTCATCAACACCATAATTCAAAGGCATCAATTCTTCTGCAGTCTTCCTTATTCATTGTCCAGCTTTCACATATACGAGGCAGCTGAAAACACCATGGCTTGGGTCAGCTGCACCTTAGTCCTTAAAGTGATATCTTTGCTTTTAACAGTTTTAAAAGGACTTCTGCAGCAGATTTGCCTAGTGCAATGCCATTGTTTGATTTCCTGACTGCTGCTTTCATAGGCGGTGATTGTGGATCCAAGCAAAATGAAATCCTTGACAGCTGAAATCTTTTCTCTGTTTATCATGATGTTGCTTGTTGGTTCAGTTATGAGGCTTTTTGTTTTCTTTATGCTGAGGTGTAATCCATACTGAAGGGTATAATCTTTGATCTTCATCAATAAGTGCTTCAAGTTCTCTTCACTTTACAAGCAAAGTTGTGTCATCTGTATATTGCAGATTGTTAATGAATCTTCCTCCAATCATGATGCCGAGTTCTTCATCATATAATCCAGCTTCTCTGATTATTTGCTCAGCATACAGATTGAATAAGTATGGTGAAAGGATACAACCCTGACACACACCTTTCCTGATTTTAAACCACTCAGTATCCCTTTGTTCTGTTTGAATGACTGTCTCTTGATCTTCGTACAGGTTCCTTATGAGCACGATTAAGTGTTCTGGAATTCCCATTCTGCACAATGTACTCCATAATTTGTTATGATGCACACAGTCGAATGCCTTTGCATAGACAATAAAACACAGGTGAATATTTTCTGGTATTCTCTGCTTTCAGCCAGGATCCATCTGACATAGGCAGTAATGTCCCTGGTTGCACATCCTCTTCTAAATCCAGCTTGAATTCCTGGCAGTTCCCTTGTCAGTGTACTGCTGCAACTGCTTTTCAATGATCTTCAGCAAAATTTTACTTGTGTGTGATATTAATGATATTGTCCAATAATTTCTGCATTCGGTTGGATCACCCTTCTTTGGAATGGGCACAAATATGACTCTTTTTCAGTTGATTGGCCAGGTAGCTGCCTTCCAAATTTCTTGGCATTGGCGAGTGAGCACTTCAAGCACTGAATCCGTTTGTTGAAACATCTCAGTTGGTATTCGGTCAATTCCTGGAGCTTTGCTTTCCGCCAGTGCCTTCAGTGCAGCTTGGACTTCTTCCTTCAGTACCATCAGTTCTTGATCATATGCTTCCTCCTGAAGTGGTTGAATGTCAGCCAGTTCTTTTTGGTACAGTGACTCTCTTCCATCTTCTTTTGATGCTTCCTATGTCGTTCAGTATTTTCCCCATAGGATCCTTCAGTATTGCAACTTGAGGCTTGAATTTTTTCTTCAGTTCTTTCAGCTTGAGAAATGCTGAACATGTTCTTACCTTTGGTTTTCTAACTCTAGGTCTTTTCACATTTCATTATGGTACTTTACTTTGTCTCCTCTAGCCACCCTTTGAAATCTTCTGTTCACCTCTTTTACTTCATTATTTCTTCCTTTTGCTTTTGCTACTCTATGTTCAAGAGCAAGTTTCAGAGTCTCTTGACATTCATTTTGGTCTTCTCTTTCTTTCATGCCCTTTTAATGACTTCTTGATTTCTTCATCTATGATGTCCACAACTCATCTGGTGTTCGGTCATTAGTATTTAATGAGTCAAATCTACCCTTGAGATGGTCTCTAAATTAAGGTGGAGTATACTCAAGGTTATACTTGGGCTCTCGTGGACTTGTTCTAATTTTCTTCAGCTTCAACTTGAACTTGCATATGAGCAATTAATGGTCTTTTCTACAGTCAGTCCCTGACGTTCTGATTGATGATATTGAGCTTTTCCATTGTCTCTTTCCACAGATGTAGTCAGTCTGATTCTTGTATCTTCCATCTGGCAAAGTCCACATGTATAGTCGCCATTTATGTTGGTGAAAAAAGGTATTTGTAATGAAGAAGTTGGTCTTGCAAAATTCTATCATTTGATCCCTGGCGTCATTTCTATCACCAAGGCCATATTTTCCAACTACTGTTCCTTCTTCTTTGTTTCCAACTTCTGCATTCCAATCACCATTAATTAGCAATGCATCTTAATTGCATGTTTAATCAATTTCAGACTGCAGAAGTTGGTAGAAATCTTTAATTTCCTCATTTTTAGTGGTTCGCACGTAAATTTGAGTAATTGTATTAACTGGTCTTCCTTGTTGGCGTATGGATATTATCCTATCACTGACAGCGTTGTACTTCAGGACAGATCTTGAAATGTTCTTTTTGACAATGAATGGAACGCCATTCCTCTTCAGTTTGTCATTCCCAGCATAGTAGACTATATGATTTTCCAATTTAAAATGGCCAATAACAGTCCATTTCAGTTCACTAATGCCTAGGATATCGATGTTTATATGTTCCATTTCATTTTTGACCACTTTCAATTTTCCTAGATTCATACTTCTTACATTCCATGTTCCTACTATAAATGAATGTTTGCAACTGTTTCTTCTGATTTTGAGTCATGCTACATCAGCAAATGAAGGTCCTGAAAGGTTGGCTCCATCTACGTCATTAAGGTCCTTTTTCCTAGTCTGTCTTAGTCTGTAAGTTCAGCTGAAACGTGTCCACCATTGGTGACCCTGCTGGTATTTGAAATATCAGTGGCATAGCTTCCAATATCACAGCAACATGAAGCCACCACAGTATAACAAACTGACCGATGTGTGAGGAATGCGTACATATATACATAGATAGAACATATATGTGTATATGTATACATATATACATATGTATGTACATATATGTGTATGTATACATAGATACACATATGTATATACTTATATATTTATGTGTTTAAAATATGTAGTATTTGAAAATTTTATATATAATATTTATTTGAAGAATATGCACAATCCCTTTCTCTGTTTAAAATGTGTAAGTGTGTACAATTCTGTGTTGTGGACAGGACACACCCGTATAAAAGAGAGACTTGAAAGGAGGCAAGTTTTAATAAACTGCATAGTATTTGTAGTTGAGAGTCTCTGGGCTGTGCAAAAGCTTAACCACTCAGCTGCTAATGGAAAGATTGGCCATTGAAGACCTTAGGGAGCACAGTTCTACTCTGATGCACATGGGGTTGCCTTGAGTTGGCTTTTGGTTTTTATTCGTAGTTGGTTGACTGATGGATGAAGAAGCTGAATGATAGTTTACTCGATGAAGAAGAAAGAACTTCTCTGTTAGTGTAGAAAGGATTGGTTTGGATTTTATGTGAGCAAGGAACAGCATTTGGCTATTTTTTTTTCTGTCTGACCTGTCGTAACCAGAGGAAATGAGTAACTTAATGAAGTATCATTCTTAGCACACAAATAATTTGGAAGCCTGTTTGTCCAGATAATCATAATTTTCTCGGACCAGTCAATTGTCTCTTTTTTTGAAACTTTCTAGAACCCACTGAAGAAGTGGACTGTGATTTACTCACCTTTGTATCTCTAAAGCACTTTGTTTATTCATATAAATTGAATTGAGAAGAAGTAGCCCTGTTCTTTCCTTAGAGAGAACAAGAGTAGGGGTGGAAGAAGTTGCTTAAAAAGCTTACAAGCTTTCAAGAAAAGCTACCTTAAAATCCAAACCAAACTGGAGCTGTGTATGTGAGTGAGAAAAACTAGATATTACAGTTGAGCTAATTCCATGGAAACCATTGAAATTAGGGCTAAAATAAACAATAATTATGAACCAATAACAATGAAATCTTTGTTGTTTTTTATTGTTAACTGCCATTGAGTTGGCCCTGACTCAAGGTGACTCCATACGCAACAAGCTCAAGGAAGTATTTATTTTAACTAGATGTTTGGATGATCTTTTATTCTTCTGTAAATTAAGCATTGAATTTTTCACTAGATAAGTAGTGACTAATGCATACCATTGTGTTAATTACAATTTATGTTTTTGATGTTTTTTGAAGTGATAGATTGACCATGAAAATTTTTTTTTCTGTTAACCAGACCTGAGAAAAGTCACATAAACTTTGCCATTTGCCTTCTTGCTTATTTTTATTTTATTTTATTTTTAGACCCTCCCTCTGTCTGACTGTTGAGGTCTTGTGTTTTTCTAGGGGTCCAGCCCACTCAGAACAAGGTTTGGCAAGTACAGACATGGCATGGGAATGGCATCATTGAAAGCAGAAAGTTGAAATGAGGGTCCAGTGATAAAGGAAGTCTTCTTTTTGTTGTTGGGTGCCACAAAGTTAGTGACCCCATGTGACAGGGTAGAACCACCCCACACAGTTTTCTTGGCTGTTGTCTTTACAGAAGCAGATCTCCAGGTCTTTCTCCCACGGAGCTGCTGGGTGGGTTCAAGCCACCAACCTTTTGGTTAGCAGCCAAGCACTTAACCATTGTGCCATCAGGGCTCGGGCTGCCACAGAAGGTGGGCTTGAGCAGGTCAGTGGCCTGAGCACTTTGTCTTTAAAAGATACTTACTTTTATTAAAGGTGAGGTGCTTATGGTGAAATAGTGGCCTGAATGATATCCTTACTAATCCAAAACAATAAAAGTAAGAACATTTGTTACAATTCTTTCAAGGTAATATTGTTTTTTTTGACTGTGCTATAATTGTTGATTTCCTTACTGTGTTCCCCTCTTGGAGTGTGAGTGGAGACTGTACCTTCCAACCATTCATCTCAGTATCTCCAAAGCTTAACAGTGCCTGGTATGATGCAGGCAAACACTAAATGATTGTTGAATGAATTACGATGAATGAATTAATAAAAGAAATGCACTTTTTTGTAGGATACTTTTCAGATCACACTAACTAAAAGTCACTCCTCCCCTTTCCATTCATCTCTTCCCTTGAGCACATTTATGTTGTACCAGTTTAATGTGCTTGGAGCTAGGGTGATGTAGTTCTCTCCCCTCTGTATTTTGAATTTTTTTATGGTATAGGTTTTATTTGTCTCATCTTTGCTTTTTCAGCCCCTGATATCCTGTCTGGCATATGACTTTTTAAAACTAAATTAGTGAAAGAATGGGTAAATAATTGAATAGATTTGAATACGTTGATCTCCTCCTACTCTGTGTCTAATTCTGTGTAGAATTTTGGAAAGTATTGAAAGAAATAATATTAATGTCATTGAAGAGATAAGGTACACCAGAACAAGCTAGAGAATGATTCAAAGGAGCCTGCAAATATGAGGTACAGACTCCTAGAGATTTGGAAATTGACAGAATATGGAGATCATTGTAGATGGAATTTGTCAAGGAAGCAGGGCTTCCATGAGTCTTGAAGCAAGCATTATAACTTGGATTATGGAAAGATTAAGGAAGTTATTCCAGGAAGCTGGAAAAGTGTGAACAAAAGCATGGAGATTGGAGATATGTAGAGATACATGGTTTCCCATGCAGTAACCAGTGAGACTACTGAACAGATCGGCCTGCCAAATTTGGAAAAGACTGAAGATGATTTTGGATGTGGTAAAGAAAGTTATGGACAACTTTGAATGTTAAGATCAAAATTTTAGACTTTGGTGTAATAGGTACAATGACCTAGCATAAAATACAGAATAGTCTAGAGTATGCTGTAAGTAAGAGCAACCCCCAAAATCTATGTGGAGTTTGTGTGTATGTGTGTATAATTTGGACACTCACACTAACTGTTAATCTCAGGTTGGCTGCAAGAATCTGTTCTACTCTATAGTCCCTTAGGGTTGCACCCTGAGGGACGCTCCCTCTCTGTGATCTACAGTTGCTGCCAAAGCAGGAATAGCAAAGCATGGTGATTGTGCCCTGGCTCTTGACTTTCCCACCTGGAAGAGACATGAATCACTTCAGTTCACATTTCTTTAGCCAAAGAACAGTTTTTAATTGATTTACATAGTAAGATATTTAGCCCTTTGTCACATTTTACAAATTTTTTTTCCAAACTAGTTTTTTTCTTTTTTTGTAAGTTTTGCCCAGTGTTTCTAGATATTGTGGAATATATATAAATTATACAAAACACACCCATTTCATTCAAGAGCTTCACAGTCTGTTCCAGATTTTACAAATTCTCCTTTCATCTGATCCCACCAGAGAGAACAATGACCCTTACATACCTGAAAGAATTAATAAAATACTTTGCTCCTTCTTATAAATAATCTTTAAGAAGAAAGACCAAGATACTTTTATTTATTATCTATACAGGTCATTCACATATTTAATAGAGCCCTGGTGGCGCAGTGGTTAAGAGCTATGGTTGCTAACCAAAAGGTTGGCAGTTCAAATCCACCAGCTGCTCCTTGGAAACCCTATGGGGCAGTTCTACTCCATCCTATAGGGTTGCTATGAGTCAGAATCGACTTGACGCCAATGGGCTTGGGGTTTTTTTTGGTACACTTAAAAGATATAAAATATTTTTTAAATTAATTACACGTTAAAACATTTCTTCAGAATATAATTTATAGTTTAGCATCCATAAAATGTAATTTATACAAAATACTGTACTGGGTAGCATATAGACACTTTATGAAAATTGAAAAAATGCAAGCCAATAAATTTGCTTCCCTTAAATTGAACACAAAATAAAACTCATCAACATCTATGATCAAAAGACTCTTCTTAGCCAGTTTATTGAAAAAGTTAACGTAAGGTTTAGTTTTCACTCATTTAAGAACAATTGCTGAATTATCATAAAACCAACATCTTAGAAAGTATTTTAAATAGATCAACATATATAGCAACATTACATCCAAGTTATCCAAATAATCTCCCATACACGCCCAAAACTCTTTTCCATTGCAGACTACAAGGAACAAGGTGATGCCAATCATATTCAAATATTTAAACACTTAAATATTGAATTTAAATACTTAAATAATATAATATTAAACACAAAAATAGTTCACAGTTTTCTTTTTTATGGCTTTCAGTTGCACCTGATCTTTTGAACAAAAATCTTTAGCATATTTTGAAAGTTAGTACATCTTTGTTCTCGGTTTTTAAGTTAGAAATGTCTAATGTCATAGGTCTAGGTTTGGCTGGTGTAAGACACAGAGCCCTCTATGATGTAGTATAGACAGCCAGAAATACTGCCTGTCACAAAAAATCCAGGCCATTATCACTGTGAATGTTGAGGTGTCAGTGTCAGTTCTGTGAACCACATGAGGCAGAAGAAGCACTACCTACAAAGACGGGGAAAGATTTTAACTGAGTTTGTTTCAAGTCAAATAAGTAAGGGCCTGGGGCAGTTTACTAGAAGACCTGTGAGGTAGAACTATGAGTGGGAGGTATGCTGTAAGCCCAGTGATGTGATGAGCCAAGGTGGATTCCATTCCTGGCAAAAGGCATCTTTTCTAGCCTTTTCCCCATGTTAAACCCTTAGTCTATTGACATAAGCCTACAAAAAATATTTGTGGTGATATAAAGTATAACAGTTCTAATCCCATGTATGACAGCATGTCAAATTGTCAAGCTGAATACATTGCAGTACTTGCCTCAGTATTTGGGCAAATGCCTAGAGAATGCCATAAAGCTCTTCTGCCTTTGAAGCTTGCCTTTAATACCAAAGAAAACATTTTTTTAAAAATAGTTTATTTTACTTTTCTTGTTGTTGAGAATATACACAGCAGATCGTATACCAATTAAACAATTTCTGCATGTACAATTCAGTGACATTGATTACATTCTTTGAGTTGTGCACCATTCTCAGCTTCTAGACTTCACTTTTTTAAAATTTAAATTTTATTTATTTTGTTTTTGAGAATATACACAGCAAAACATATACCAGTTAAACAATTTCTGCATGTACCGTTTAGTGACATTGATTATATTCTTTGAGTTGTACAATCATTCTCACCCTCCTTTTCTGAGTTGTTCCTCCCTCATTAACATAAATTCACTGCCCCGTAAGGTTCCTATCTAAACTTTCAAGTTGCTGTCGTCAGTATGATCCCGTGTAGATAGTTCTTAAAAGAGCACAATTCTCAAGCGAGACATTTTTTACTAGTTAAGCTAAACTATTATTTGGTTTTAAACAACAAAAAGACAAATAACCCAATAATAAAATGAGCAAAGCACTTGAATAGACATTTCACCAAAGAGGACATTCAGATGACCACCAAACACATGAAAAGATGCTAAGTGTCATTAGTCATCAGAGAAATGCAAATTAAAACCACAATGAGATACCATTTCATTCCCACTAGGATGGCTAAAATTAAAAAACAAAAACAAAATAACACATGTTGGCGAGGATGTGGGGAAATTGGAACCCTTACCCATTGCTGATGGGAATGCAAAATGGTACAGCCATTACGGCAAACAGTGTGGTGGTTCCTCAAAAAAATTAAAAATAGAACTATCATATGATGCAGCAATTCCACTCCTAGGTATATACCCAAAAGACTTGAAAGCAGAGACTCTAACAGAGACTTGTACGCCAATGTTCATTGCAGCAATATTCACAGTAGCCAAAAGGTGGAAACAACCTACTTGTCCATGAGCAGATGAATGGATAAACAAAACGTGGTACATACATACAATGGAATACTACTCAGCCAGTAGGAGAAATGAAGTCTTGATATATGATACGATATGGATAGAGCTTGAAGACATTATGCTGAGTGAAATAAGTCAATCACAAGGGACAGATATTGTATGACCTCACTTATGTAAAAACACAAAAAAAGGTAATTGTATAGAGAACAAAGTTTATTAGTGGTTATGAGGGGTAGGAGAGAGGGGTTAATGGTGATGGAAAAATCACATTAATTAAGGGTAAGGTTGCATAGCTGATCATTGTAATTGCTGTCAATAAGTTGTACACCTGTAAAAAGTTGAATGTGCAAAAATTATATGACAGATAGGTTTACAAATGAAACCAAACCCACTGCCATCGAGTTGATTCCGACTCATAGTGATCACATAGTTTCCAAGTCTGTAAATCTCTACAGAAGCAGACTGCCACATCTTTCTTCCGAGGAGCCACTGGTGTTTTCAAACTGCTGACCTTTTGGTTAGCTGTCAAGCACTTTAACCACTGCACAGCCAGGGCTCCTTAGATATATTTACATCAACGACAAAAAAAAAAAAAAAAAAAAAAAAAAGAGTACTGCTGAGGCTGCTGTGTATGACCAAAAACCCCATGGAATTCGGTTTCTTGGTTTGGAGATTCAGGGTTGTGGTTTCATGGGCCATCCAGTTAATAGGCCTAATAAATGTTTAGTGCTCCTCTTCTACCTCCTAACCATTGTGTAGTGCCTAAGGTCTTAAAAGCTTGCAAGCGGCCATCCAAGGCAAAAAAATTGGTCTCTATTCACCTGGAACAACACAGGAAGTAGGAGAGTCAGGAGTAGAAGGAGGATATGGAATGTGTGGCTAATTGCCTCCGCGAACAACTGCCTCGTTTGCTATGAGACCAGAAGAGCTGCATGGTGCCTGGCTACCATTATTGAACATTTTGATTAAAGAGTCTGTAGAAGGATCCTGATCAAAAAAGGGAAAATGCAGAACAAAGTTTAAATTCTCATTGAGTCCAAACTTTTGGAACCATGAAGTTTGGATGAACCCCTGAAACTATTCCCCTGAGATAATCTTTAAACCTTAAACTAAAGAAGACTTTTTTTTTTTTTTTAAAAATTATGCTTTAGGTGAAAGTTTACAGCTCAGGTTAACTTCTCATACAAAAGTGTATACGCATATTGTTACGTGACCCTAGTTGCAATCACTGTAATGTCACAACACACTTCTCCTTTCCACCTTGGGTTTCCCGTGTCCCCCCAACCAGCTCCTGTCCCTTCCTGCCTTCTCATCCTGCCTTTGAACAGGAGCCGCCCTTTTGGTCTTGTGTATCTGCTTGAACTAAGAAGCGCACTGTTCACAAGTATTATTTTATGTTTTATAATTCAAACTAATCTTTGTCTGAAGAGTGGGCTTTGGGAATGGTTTTAGTTCTGGGTTAACAGAGTCCGGGACAGTGGGTTTGGGGCTTCCTCCAGTCTCAGTCAAACCATTAAGTCTGGTTGTTTTACATGAGTTTGAGTTCCGTACCACACTTTTCTCCTGCTCCGTCAGGAACTCTCTGTTGTGTTCCCTGCCAGAGCGGTCATTGGTGGTGGCCAGGCACTGTCTAGTTCTTCTTGTCTCAGGCTGATGGAATCTCTGGTTTATGTGGCCCTTTCTGTCTCTTGGGCTTTTTTCCTTTGTCTTTGGTATTCTTCAGTCTCCTTTGCTCCGGGTGGGTTGAGACCAATTGATGCATCTTAGGTGGCCTCTTGAAAGCTTTTAAGACCCCAGACGCCACTCGCCAGAGAGGGATGCAGACATTTTCTTCATAAATTTTGTTATGCCAATTTACGTAGATGTTGCCAGGAACCCTGGTCCCCAGCCCCCAGCCCCAGCTACTCTGTCCCTCAAACTGTTTGGTTGTGTTCAGGAAACTTCTTAGCCTTTGGTTTAGTCCAGTTATGCTGACTTCCCCTGTAGTGTGTGTTGTCCTCCCCTTCACCTAAGATAATTCTTGTCTACTATCTAGTTAGTGAATTCCCCTCTCCCTTTCTCCCCACCCTCGTAACCATGGAACAATGTTTTCTTCTGTGTTTAAACCTTTCCTTAAGTTCTTATAATACTGGTCTCATACAATATTTGTCATTTTGGGACTAATTCCACACAGCATAGTGCCCTCCAGATTCATCCATGTTGTTTGGTGTTTCATGGATTCGTCATTGTTCTTTATCGTTGCATAGTATTCCATTGTGTGTATGTACCATAATTTGTGTATCTGTTTGTCAGTTGATGGTTACTTAGGTTGTTTCCATCTTTTTGCTATTGTGAACAGTGGTGCAGTGAACATGGGTGTGCATGTATCTATTTGTGTGACGGCTCCTATTTCTCTAAGATATATTCCAAGGAGGGGGATTGTTGGGTCATATAGTACTTCTATTTCTAGCTTTTTAAGGAAGTGCCAAATCGATTTTCAAAGTGGTTGTATCATTTACATTCCCACCAGCAGTGCATAAGTATTCCTAGTCTCTCCACAACCTCTCCAACATTTATTATTTTGTGTTTTTTTGATTAGTACCAGCCTTGTTGTGGTGAGATGGTATCTCATTGTAGTTTTGATTTGCATTTCTCTAATGACTAATGATCGTGAGCATTTCCTCACGTATCTGTTAGCTGCTTGAATGTCTTCTTTGGTGAGGTGCCTGTTCATATCCTTTGCCCATTTTTTAATTGGGTTATTTGTCTTTTTGTTGTTGAGGTGTTGCAGTATCGTGTAGATTTTAGATATCAGACACTTACTGGATTTGTTGTAGCCAAAATTTTTTTCCCAGTCTGTAGATAGTCTTTTTACTCTTTTTTTGGGAAGTCTTTTGATGAGCATGAGTGTTTGATTTTTAGGAGTTCCCAGCTATCTAGTTTCTCTTCTGGTGTTTGAGCATTGTTAGTTATGGTTTGTGTTCTGTTTATGCCACGTATTAGGGCTCCTGGCATTGTCCCTATTTTTTCTTCCATGCTCTTTATCATTTTAGATTTTAGATTTTGGTCTTTGATTCATTTTGAGCTAGTTTTTGTACATGGTGTAAGATATGGATCTTGTTTCATTTATTTGCAGATGGATATCCAGTTATACCACCACCATTTGTTAAAGAGACTGTCTTTCCCCCATTTAATGGACTTTGGGCCTTTGTCAAATATGAGCTGCTCATAGATGGATGAATTTACGTCTGGATTCTCAATTCTGTTCCATTGGTCTATGTATCTGTTGTTGTGCCTGTACCAGGCTGTTTTGACTACCTGGCTGTGTAATAGGTTCTAAAATCAGGTAGTGTGGGGCCTCCCACTTTGTTCTTCTTGAGTAATGCTTTACTTATCTGAGGCTGCTTCCCTTTCCATATGAAGTTGGTGATTTGTTTCTCCATCTCATTAAAGAATGTTGTTGGAAAGCAACTCAAAAGGTTTGATGGGAAGCCTAGGGGGCAGTGAGTTGAAGATAATGGTGATGGAATAATTTGGAAAAGAATAATGAGAATAGCAGCACAACTGGAAGAATGTAATCGATGTCACTGAATTGTACATGTAGGAATTTTTGAAATGGTGTATCTTTGGCTATGTATATTTTCACCAAACAAACAAAAAAAAAGGTCCTCCAAGGTCGAGAAGGGAGAGTGTTAACATGTCATGGGGTTGTTGACCAATGTCATAAAACAATATGTGTACTGACTGTTTAATGAGAAACTATTTGTTCTGTAAGCCTTCATCTAAAGTACAATAAAAAAAAATTTAGAAAAAAAATGTTGAAATTTGGATTGGGATTGCATTGTGTTTGTAGATCGCTTTGGATAGAATTGACATTTTCACAGTATTGAGTCTTCCTATCCATGAGTGTTATATATTTTTCCACTTATGTAGGCCTGTTTTGGTTTCTTACAGTACTATCTTGTAGTTTTCTTTGCATAGGTCTTTTAGTCTCAGGTTAGATTTATTACCAAGTATTTTGTCTTCTTGGGGGCTATTGTAAATGGTATTGATTTGGTGATGTCCTTGTTGAAGTTCTCTCTGTTGGTGTAGAGGAATCCGACTAAGTTTTGTATGTTTATCTTGTATCCTGCTTCTTTGCTGAAATCGTCTATTAGTTCCAGTAGGTATCTTGTGTATTCTTTGGGGTTTTCTGTGTGTAAGATCATATCATATGCAAATAGGGATACTTTTACTTCTTGCTTACCAATTTGGATGCCCTTTATTTCTTTTTCTTGCCTTATTGCTCTGACTAGGACCTACAGCACAATGTTGAATAAGAATGGTGATAAAGGGCTTCTTTCTCTGATTCCTATTCTCAAAGGGAATGCTTTCAGACTATCTTAGTTTGGGATAATGTTGGCTGTTGGCTTTGTATAAATGCCCTTTATTTTGTTGAGGGATTTCCCTTCTTTTCCTACTTTGCTGAGAGTTTTTTTTTTTTTTTTTTAAAATCATGAATTGATGGTGGATTCTATCAAATGCCTTTTCTGCATCCATTGATAAGATAATGTGTGTCGCAGCGGCAACAGTAATCGGGACGGCGAAGACAGTAACCAACTGCACAACTCTTACAGAGAAGTGGGGCCAGGAGGGTCACTATGAGGAGTTGAACCCCACCTCTGTCCCAGGCGTTTATTTATAATAGATACAGCAAGCAGTAAAGCAGATCACAAGACAGTGAGTTTTTAGGTGGATAACAATCAGTTTTGGGTAAGGGGAAAGGAATTTGGGTATGTGTATGGCAAGCAGTAAAACAGATCACAAGACAGTTTCAGAAAAACAGGGCAATTAAACAAGACGTGGCTGGCCTTAGTCATTTATACTGACGTAGATAACACAGAGGCCGGTAGGGAGCTGCAGTTAGCATAAGTGCAGCCATATTTTATGGCTAAGAATACTAAAGCAATAATTGTACCCACAAATGTGGTTCTTATTTTTTGTTTTATTTATGTGATGGATTACATTGATTGTTAGTCTAATGTTGAACCATCTCTGCATACCTGGTATGAATCCCAGTTGGTCATGATGAATTACTTTTTTGATATGTTATTGAATTCTATTGGCTAGAATTTTGTTGAGGATTTTTGCATTTATGTTTATAAGGAATATTGGTCTGTAATTTTCTTTTTTTGTGGTATCTTTACCAGGTTTTGGTATCAGGGTTATGCTGGCTTCATAGAATGAGTTTGGGAGTATTCCATCCTTTTCTGTGCTCTGAAATACCTTTAGTAGTTGTGATGTTAACTCTTCTCTAAAAGTTTGATAGAATTCTCCAGTGAAGCCATCCGGGCCAGGGCTTTTTTTCTTGGGAGTTTTGTAATTATGTCTTAAATTTCTTCTGTTATACATTTATTTAGTTTTTCTACCTCTGTTTGTGTTAGTTTAGGTAGGTAGTGTGTTTCTAGAAATTTGTCAGTTTCCTCTAGGTTTTTAAATTTGTTGGAGTACAGTTTTTCATAGTATTCTGTTATGATTCTTTTAATTTCAGTTGGGTCTGTTGTGATATCGCCCATCTCATTTCTTATTTGGATTATTTGCTTCCTCTCCTGTTTTTCTTTCATTAGTTTGGCCAAAGGTTTATGGTTTTTTTTTTTTTTTTTTTTAATCTTTTCAAAGAACCAGCTTTTGGTCTTGTTGATTCTTTCAACTGTTTTTCTATTCTCTATTTCAATTTTTTCAGCTCTAATTTTTCTTATTTCCTTTCTTCTGGTACCAGAGGGCTTCTTTTGCTACTCTCTTTCTAGTTGTTCGATTTGTATGGTTAATGTTTTGATTTTGGCCTTTTCTTCTTTTTGGACATGTACATTTATTGCTATAAATTGACCTCTGAGTACTGCTTTTGCTATGCTGTTCTGGTAGAATGTGTTTTCATTCCCATTTGATTCTGTGAATTTCTTTATTCCATCCTTGATTTTTCTATAACCCAGTAGTTTTTGAGCAAGGTGTTGTTCAGTTTTCATGTGTTTAGTTTTTTTCCCTTGCTTTGTCTATTATTGATTTCTACTTTTATGGCTTTATGGCCAGAAAAGATGCTTTGTAATATTTTGATATTTTGGATTCTTTTAAGGCTCGCTTTGTGGCCTAATATGTGTTCTATTCTTGAGAATGATCCATGTGCATGGGAAAAGAAAGTATGCTTGGCTGCTGTTGGGTGGAGTGTTCTCTATATGTCTAGGAGGTCAAGTTGGTTGATTATGGCATTTAGATTTTCAGTGTCTTTATTGAGCTTCTTTCTGGATGTTCTGTCCTTCACCAAAAATGGTGTGTTGAAGTCTACCACAATTATTGTGGAGCTGTCTGTTTCTCTTTTCAGTGCTGTTAGAGTTTCCTTCATGTATTTTGGAGCCCTGTCATTGAGTGTGTATATATTTATTATGGTTATGTCCTCCTGGTGTATTGACCCTTTAATCATTATATAGTGTCCTTCCTTATCCTTTGTGGTGGATTTTGCTTTAAAGTCTCTTTTGTCACAGATTAAAATTGCCACTTCTGGTCTTTTTTGAGTGTTGTTTGCTTGATATATTTTTTTCCAACCTTTGAGTTTTAGTTTGTTTGTGTCTTTGAGTCTAAGATGTGTCTTTCGTAAGCAGTATATAGATGGATCGAGTTTTTTAATCTTTTCTGCCACTCTCTGTCACTTTATTGGTGTGTTTAGTCCATTTACACTCAGTGTAATTATTGATAGGTATAAGTTTAGTGCTCTCATTTTGATGTGTTTTTTGTTTGTTTGTGTGTTGTTTTCCAGTTTCTTTGTTCCACTTAATTCTATGTGCTGAGTTGTTTTTCTTTATGTATTTTCTTTTCATCTTTTTCATAGTTGTTGATTTTTTATTTACTGGGTATGGTTTTCTTCTTTTTTATTTTGATTTGTAGATTTGTTAATTTCCTTTGTATTTACCTTAAAATTTGCCTTTGTCTTTCTTAAGTTTAACCCAGTCTTTTATTTCCTGATATCGCCTTAAGTTCCTCTCCATATGCAAGTTCTATGACTACATTATTTAGTCCCTCTTTTTTGTTTTAATGTTGTCATCTTTTACATATTTACATCTCCGTTTCTGTATTTTCAGTGTTTTAGCTTTGACTTATTTTTGTGACTTCTCTGTCTGGGTCGATATCTGGTTGTTCTGTCCTGTGGTCTAGTCTTGGGTTGTTATTTGAGATTATTGATTCTCTAGCTAGAGGACTCCCTTTAGTATTTCCTGTAATTTTGGTTTAGTTTTTACAAATTCCCTTAACTTGTGTTTATCTGGGAATGCCCTAATTTTGCCATCATATTTGAGAGACAGTTTTGCTGGATGTATAATTCTTGCCTGGCAATTTTTTTCCTTCAAGGCTTTATATATGTCATCCCATTGCCTTCTTGCCTGCATGGTTTCTGCTGAGTAGTCAGAGTTTAGTCTTATTTACTCACCTTTGTAGGTGACTTTTCATTTATCCATAGCTGCTCTTAAGGTTTTCTCTTTATCTTCGGTTTTGGCAAGTTTGATTGTAATATGTCTTGGTGACTTTCTTTTGGGATATACCCTGTTTGGGGTTCGATAAACTTCTTGAATAGATATCGTCTCATCTTTCATGATATCAGGGACATTTTCTGCCAACAAATCTTCAACAGTTTTCTCTGTATTTTCTGTTATCCCCCCGCCGCCGCCATTCTGGTAGCCCAATCATTCGTAGCTTATTCCTCTTGATAGAGTCTCACATAACTCTTAGGTTTTTTTAATTTTTTAAAATTCTTTTATCTGATTTTTCCTCAAATAAATTGGTGTTAAGTGCTTTGTCTTCAGTCTCACTAATTCTGACTTCCATTGCCTCAATTCTGCTCCTATGACTTGCTATTGAGTTGCCTAATTCTGAGATTTTATTGTTAATATTTTGGATTTCTGTTTGCTATCTCTGTATGGATTCTAGTGTCATTCTGCTCTTGTATAGCTTTCCTAAATTCCTCTATTGCTTTATCTGTATGTTCCTTGGCTTGTTCTGCATTTTGAATGATCTTCTTCTTGGTCTCTTGAAGAGCTCTGTGTGTTAATCTTTTGAATTCTACTTCGGTAATTCCAGAACCTTCTCTCCCTCTGGGCGGTTTCTTGGTTCTTTGTTTTGGTCATTTGCTGTAGCCATCATGGTCTGCCCCTTTATGTGATTTTATATTGAATGTTGTCTCTGAGTTTTCGATAAGTTATTATATTTATTTATTTTATGTTTGCTTACCGTGTTCTAGCTTCTTGTTTTGTTTTGTTTTGACATGCCCAGATAGGCTGGGTGTGTGAGCCACTTTGTTTTTTGGTGTCTATGAAGCTGTCATGTCCTGTCAGCAAGTGATTAGAGCTCTTACTAGGTATGTGAGCCCTGGAGTCTGTTTACTTTTCTTGTGTGGATTCAGCTCTGATGTCCAGGTCCTTGGTCACTAACTTTGTGGTGCAGGCTCTCACCTGCTGTCCTAGATGTGCAGGGCTATGTAGGAGTGACTGGAGCCGGCATAGACATCTGGCTGCAGTAGGGGGTTACGTGCTGAGCAAGGTAGGGGGCTGACAGCTGCCCGTGAGTCCCTAGTTGGAAGGTGTATCCCTGTCCCATAGAGTGTGTAGGTGAATGGGTTTTGCAGCCGGACTTTGGCCACCCAATGTTGTGGACTGTAAGGACTGGGAGGCACCACTTATTCTTGGACCCCTATCATGGGGAGCTAGGTGGGGTGCGTGAAGCTGCCAGTCCTCAGGCCCCTAGTGTGAGTGGGTGAGGACCCTCCTGAATGGGCAGGGTGGTGTCAAATGTCACAGAACTGCTACTGTTCCTTAGCTGTTGCAGTTGAAAATAGGCTTAAGGTATATACCCTGTTGTAGTATGCTAACGAGGGCCTACACTGTTGAATTAGCCTACACAGGTCTAGGAAGGGTGAAAAGCATTCGACGCTTGTGGACCCCTTATACTTGTGCCTAGGCAAAGGGGCAGTGCATGCCCTGAGTTCCTGGCTTAGGGGGCATGGTGATTTCTTAAAGCCGTGAGAGTGGTTTGGGCAGTTAGTCCTGAGTCCCCGTCTTAGGGGAACTAGCGGTTTCTTCCTTTTGTTTGTTTGTTTATTTTTTCCTTCGCCAAAGCCAGGAGACTGGCTCGGGCACAATAGGATCCACTTCCGGCTTAGGGGGCGCAGCAACCACTGAACACTGCCTGACAGGCATGAGAGCAGAGCAGGAAGGGTGTGGGGGAGGGGAGTAGAGGCACCTCTCTGTTATGGAAGTCTCAAAGGGAAAAGGGTTATTTTGATCCCACAAGGTAGGTTAGACTCTGTGCTTAACTTTCACAGATCCAGCACTGCTTACCCCTGGCTCTGTAGGCTTGTGCAGACTCTTGGCCGCTCACTTTCTCTTGATGTGGTAAAATGTGTCCCGAGCACTACTGCTTGCCTCAGTCCATGTGTGCCAAACAATCCAGGCTGCAGGGTGCTGGCTAGGTCAGGTCTGGTACTTCTTCACTGCTTCTCAACTGTATCTCGCTTCTACTGCTGCTCTGTCCTACTCCTCAACTTTGTCTTTGAAGTTCAGGGCTCCTAGATTGTCATATATAATCAATTCACTTGTTTTTTTGGGTCTTTGTTGTAAGAGGGACAACAGGAAGCAGCTGAGTATTCCGTTATCTTGTCCCTGCCTCCTAAAGAAGACATTTTTAATGAAAGTGTACATTATTAATCCGTGTTTTCACGGAGTTTTCTATTTATATTTCTATTCAACTATGAGTTCTCCACCCTTTTAAAAATGACTAACCTAGCACTGCCTGGAATTCTTAAAAGGTGGCTGTGTTTTATTATTTATGTGCTAGCGTTCTTGAATCAGAATGGTGGATTTGCTAGGCACCTTCTCTCTCAAATGGTATGTTCTTTTTTTACCTTATTAAGAGTCCCTGGGTGATGTAAAATTTAAAACACTCGGCTGCTATATGAAAGGTTGGTGATTCAGTCTACTCAGAGGTGCCTTGGTAGATAGGCCTGGCGATCTGCTTCTGAAAAATCCGCCTTGAAAACCCTATAGAGCATAGTTCTACTCTAACACACGTGAAGTTGCCATGAGTTTGACCTGCCTTGACAGCAACTGGTTATTTTACCTCTTTATATCTGTGCCCAATTGATAGTACATTAAGTCAGTCTTTTCTCATAAACTTTAGGGGACACACTTATATTGGAACTTTATATCAATATGTAATATACAAGAAAATATATGTGTGTTCCCAGGAGCTATGTTGTTGTTGTTAGGTGCCGTCAAGTTGGTTCCGATTCCTAGCAACCCTATGTACAACAGAATGAAACACAGCCTAGTCCTGCACTATCCTCACAGTCGTTGCTATGTTTGAGCCCATTATTGCAGCCACTGTATCAATCCATCTCATTGAGCGTCTTCCTCTTTTTCACTGACCCTCCACTTTACCAAGCATGATATCTTCCTCCAAGGACTGGTCCCTCCTGATAACATGTCCAAAGTATGTGAGACAAAGTCTTACTATCCTTGGTTCTAAGGAGCATTCTGACTATACCTCTTCCAAGACAGACTTCGTTCGTTCTTCTGGCAATTTATGGTATGTTTAGTATTCTTCACTAACATCACAGTTCTTCAGTCTTCCTTATTCATTGTCCAGCTTTATCATGCATATGAGGCAGTTGAAAATACCATGGGTTGGGTCAGGTGCATCTTAGTCCTAAAAGTGACATCTTTGCTTTTTAATACTTTACTGAGGTCTTTTGCAGCAGATTTGCCAAATGCAGTATGTTGTTTGATTTCTTTACTCCTGTGTCCATGGGCGTTAATTGTGGATCCAAGTAAAATGAAATCCTTGACAACTTTAATGTTTTTTCTGTTTATCATGATGTTACTTATTGGTCCAGTTGTGAGGATTTTTGTTTTCTTTATATTGAGGTTTAATCCATACTGAAGGCTGTAGTCTTTGATCTTCATCAGTAAGGTCTTTAAGTCGTCTTCCTTTTCAACAAACAAGGTTATGTCATCTGCATATCACAGGTTGTTGATGAGTCTTCCTCCAGTCATCATATAGTCCAGCTCCTCGGATTATTTGCTCAGTATACAGATTGAATAAATATGGTGAAAGGATACAACCCTGATGCACACCTTTCCTAACTTTAAACCATGCAATATCCCCTTGTTCTGTTCGAACGACTGCCTCTTGATCTCTTGATGTACAGCTTCCTCATGAGCACAATTAAGAGTTCTGGAATTCCCAGTCTTCGCAATGTTACCCATAATTGTTATGATCCACACTGTTGAGTGCCTTTGCATAGTCAATAAAACACAGGTATACATCTTTCTGGTGTTCTCTGCTTTCAGCCAAGATCCATCTGACATCAGCAATGATATCTCTCATTCTGCATCCTGTTCTGAAGCTGGCTTGAATTCCTGGCAGTTCCCTGTCGATGTATGCTGCAACCATTTTTGAGTTACCTTCAGCAAAGTTTTACTTACGCATGATATTGATGACATTGTTCAATAATTTCCACATTCTGTTGGATCATCTTTCTTTGGAATGGACATAAATATGGATCTTTTCCAGTTGGTAGGCCATGTATCTGCCTTCCAGATTTCTTGGCATAGATGAACGAGTACTTCCAGAATTGCATCTGTTTGTTGAAACATTTCAGCTGGTATTCCATCAATTTCTGGAGCTTGTTTTTTTTGCCAATGTCTTCAGGTCAGCTTGGACTTCTTCCTTCAGTACCATAGGTTCTTGATCATATACTACCTCCAGAAATGGCTGAACATTGACCAGTTCTTTTTGATACAGTGACTCCTATATTCCTTCCATCTTCTTTTAATGCTTCCTGAGTCATTCAGTTTTTTAACCATAGAATCCTTCAGTATTGCAACTTAAAGCTTGAATTTTTCCTTCTGTTCTTTCTGCTTGAGAAATGCTGAGGTTGTTCTTCCCTCTTCGTTTACTAATTCCAAGTCTTTGCACATTTCACCATAATACTTTGTCTTCTGGAGCCACCCTTGGAAGTCTTCTGTTCAGCTCTTATTACTTCATCATTTCTTCCATTCGCTTTTGCTACTTTACATTCAAGAGCAAGTTTCAGAGTGTCTTCTGACATCCATTTTGCTCTTTTCTTTCTTTCCTCACTTTTATTTACCGTTTTTTTCCTTCCTGTATGATGTCCTTTATGTCATCCCACAACTGGTCTGGTCTTCAGTCATTAGTGTTCAATGTGTCAAATCTATTTTTGAAATTGTCTCTAATTTCAGGTGAGATATACTCAAGGTCACACTTTGGCTCTCATGGACTTGTAATTTTCTTCAGCTTCAACTTGAACTTGCATATTAACAATTGATGCTCTGTACCACAGTTGGCTCTTGTCCTTGTTCTGATATTGCTCTTCTCCATCATCTCTTTCCACAGATGTAGTCAGTCTGATTCCTGTGTATTCCATCAGGTGAAGTCCACGTGTATAGTTTCCGTTTTTTTTGTTGAAAAAATGTATTTGCAATGAGTAAGTCATTGGTCTTGCAATATTCTTTCATGTGACCTCTGGCGTCATTTCTATCAGCCAGGCCATATTTCCAACTGTGGATCCTTCTTTGTTGCCAGCTTTTCTGTTCCACCCACCAGTAATTATCAATTCATGATCCAGTTCAGACTGCAGAAGTTGGTAAAAAATTTCAATTTCTTCATCTTTGGCATTAATGGTTGATATGTAAATTTGAATAATAGTTGTATCAACCAGTCTTCCTTGTTAACATATGGATGTTATTCTGTCACTGACAGCGTTATACTTCAGGATAGATCTTGAAATGTTCTTTTGATAATGAACATGATGCTGTTCCTTTTCAATTTGTCATTCTTGGTATAGTCATTTCTGAATCTTATCTCTTCCTTTCTAGTTTTATCTGAGCTATAAATACACATAAATCCTTATAACTGAACCAATAAGCAGCATCATGATAAATGGAGAAAATACTGACGTTGTCAAGAATTTCATTTTACTTGGATCCACAATCAGTGTCGATGGAAACAGCTGGAAAGATATAAAAAAACATATTGCATTGGGCACGTCTGTTGCAAAAGACCTCTTTAAAGTGTTGAAAAGCAAAGATGTCACTTTGAGGGCAAAGGTGCGCCTGACCTAAGCCATGGTATTTTAATTGCTTCATATGCATGCAAAAACTGGACAGTGAATAAGAAAGATCAAGGAAGAATTGAGGCCTTTCAGTTATATTGTTGGAGAAGAATATTGAATATTCCATGGACTTCCTTAAGACTGAACAAGTCTGTCTTGGAAGAAGTGCAGACAGTGCTCCTTAGAAGCGCGATTTGTGAGACTTCATCTCATGCTTTGGACATATTATCAGGGGGACCAGTCTCTGGAGAAGGACATCATGCTTGGTAAGGTAGAGGGCCAGCAAAAAAGAGGAATACCCTCAACGAGATTGATTGATACAGTGGCTGCAGCAGTGGGTTCAGCTGTAACAAATTGTGTGGATGCTGCAGGACTGGGCAGTGTTTCTTCCTGTTGTACATAGGGTGGTTACGAGTCGGAATTGACTTGACGGCATCTAACAACAACAAGAGCAATGTAGATGTACATATATAGCAATGCAAGGTAAATGGTGATATTGCTTCACATTCTTCCAGTTGACCCATCCCTAAGCAAGCAAAATAAAAATAGTTTGAAGAGAATGAGATTGGAGCTAAAGAGATTTGATTTGGTGCCCTCTGCAGAGTCTGTGCCCACATTCAAATCATTCCTGAATCACCAGCCAGAGAATAACTTGTTTTAAAAACACATTACATCTTGTATATCACATTGACAAAGAAGCAGTTTAGTGACAACATTGCCCCCTTTTTCCATTCCTTCTTGCCAGTGCTTTGATGTCTTTTGCTGACTTTTTTATTCCCAAGCCCCAAGAGGCTACGTTTGGAATTCTGCTCTGTTGGAAGCAATTCTGTATTTTTGAAGTGTTTCCTCATTGTTTCTTAAGACTTAGGCAAAACTAATTACTTTAGGCTCTTATTCCTAATTTCCTGTCTTTAATTTCCAAACTTATCAACATTTTTCAGTTTGAGAAGAAGATAGAAAAATACATAAAACTAAAAAGGAGGAGATAAGATTGGAGCTGACACAATTATACTCTTTGAAAATCCTGGAAAGTCATCTGATTAAGTAAATTTTTAAAAGGTAATTTAGTGATGTGTTTCACAATAAAATTAATTTTTAAAATCAGTAATTTATCATTCTATTTATTTATATATAATGAGATAGAAGGAATATGCACCCCATTTGTAATAGAATAAAAAAATGAATACATGTCACTGGAAGAAACTTAAGGGAAAATGTATAAGATCTAGAAGAAGCAATATTTAGAATATTACTTAAGGACATGAAGACTTGATTTAACACAAAGACATATGTTCTTGAATAGGAGATGATATTTTAAAGTTACTCATGCTAGATAAAATAACTTATAAAATGAAATGATTATGAAGTACCTATAGGAAAAAATATATATGAAATATAGCTAATTAGCGAAAAGGATAGTAGTAAGGAAAATCTGCATGTTAAGATTATATTAGTTAAAACAGTTTCAGACTGGCACATTAAAACGTAGTAGAGAAACAAAAATAGAACATCCATTAAACCAAAAACCAAACCCGTTGCCGTCGAGTCCATTCCAACTCTTAGGGACCCTGTAGGACAGAGTAGAACTGCCCCATAGGGTTTCCAACGAGCAGCTGGTGGATTCGAACTGCCAACCTTTTGGTTAGCAGCTGAGCTCTTAACCACTGCACCACAAAGGCTCCCCATTAGTTAGTTCAAAAACATATAGGTATTTGGTATTTACATAAGATACATGTAGTCTTGAAAATGTGTAAGGAAATGTGAATTAATCAATATCTGGGGCTTGGTAAGTTGTAGCCTTCTAGAAAAATAAATAAAGCTGAGATCCTCTCCGACTCCTTACATCAAAATAAATTCTAGATAAAGTAGAAATGTGAAAACAATATAGACACAGAATAATACCATTAAAAGAAAACACAGGATAATAGCTAAATCAATATACAATAGTGGAAGATGTGTGTCTTTCTAAGCAAGAAACCAAACCTGGTTGCTATAGAGGAAAAGATGATAAATTATGTAATATTTAGAAAGCTACATGAAAAAAAAATACCATAAACAGCAATAAAAGTGGGTATAAATTGGGAAATATTTTTAGCCTGTGTGTTTGCAATTCCCACTCTGATTCACCAGCAGCAATGATCTTGGGTTAAGATTGAAAATCAGACTGACAATGATAGACTTCACTCAGCTGCAGGTTTTCTTAAGAAAAGAATGCAGAACAGGGGATAACAAAGCACGCACAGCAGTAGCATAGATGATGTTCACCTATGGTGAACAGCTTCTCTTTTTTTTTTTTTCTTTTAATTGTGCTTTAGGTAAAAGTTTACAGCTCAAGTTAATTTCTCTTACAAAAATTTATACACATATTGTTATGTGACCCTAGTTGCAATACCTGTAGTGTGACAGCACACTGCCCCTTTCCATCCTGGGTTTCCCGTGTCCATTCAACCACTCCTATCCCTTTCTGCCTTCTCATCCTGCCTCCAGACAGGAGCTCCCCATTTAGTCTCCTGTATCTGCTTGAACTAAGAAGCACACTCTTTACAAGTATTATATGTTTTATAGTCCAGTTTAATCTTTGTCTGAGGAGTTGGCTTTGGGAATGGTTTTAGTTCTGGGTTAACAGACAGTCTGGGGGCTATGTCTTCTGGGGTTCCTCTAGTCTCAGTCAGACCATTAAGGCTGATCTTTTATGTGAATTTGAGTTCTGCACCCCACTTTTCTCCTGCTCTGTCAGGGACTCTCTGTTGTCTTTCCTGTCAGGGTGGTCATTGGTGGCAGCCAGACACCATCTAGTTCTTCTGGCCTCAGGCTGGTGGAGTCTCTGGTTTATGTGGCCCTTTCTGTCTCTTTGGCTAATACTTTCCTTGTGTCTTTGGTGTTCTTCATTCTCCTTTGCTCCAGGTGGGTTGGGACCAGTTGATGCATCTTTGATGGCCACTGGCTGGCTTTTAATACCTCAGCTTTTAAGATGGCACTCACCAAAGTGAGATGCAGAATATTTTCTTAATAAACATTGTTACAGCAATTGACCTTGATATCCCTCGAAACCGAAACCATGGTCCCCAGACCCCCACCCCTGCTACTCTGTCCCTTGAAGTGTTTGGTTGTGTTCAGGAAACTTCTTAGCTTTTGGTTTAGTCCATTGTGCTGACTTCCCCTGTAGTGTGTGTTGTCCTTCCTTTCACCTAAAATAATCACTGTCTACTGTCTAGTTAGTGAATTCCCCTCTCCCTCCCTACCCACCCTCCTAACCATCAAAGAATGTTTTCTTCTGTGTTTAAACCTTTTCTTGAGTTCGTATAATACTGGTCTTGTACAATATTTGTCCTTTTGCCACTGACTAATTTCACTTAGCATAATGCCTGCCAGATTCATCCATGTTACGAGATGTTTCGCAGATTCATCATTGTTCCTTATTGTTACATAGGATTCCGTTGTGTGAATATACCATAATTTGTTTATCCATTTGTCCGTTGATGGGCACCTAGGTTGTTTCCATCTTTTTGCTACTGTGAACAGTGGTGAAGTGAACGTGGGTGTGCATGTATCTATTCGTGTGATGGCTCTTAATTCTCCAGGATATATTTCAAGGAACAGGACTGCTGGATCGTATGGTAGTTCTATTTCTAGCTTTTTAAGGAAGTGCCAAATTGATTTCTAAAGTGGTTGTACAATTTTACATTCCCACCAGCAGTGGGTAAGTGTTCCAGTCTCTCCACAACCTCTCCTAAATTTATTATTTTGTGTTTTATGGATTAATGCTAGTCTTGTGGTGGTGAGATGGTATCTCATTGTAGTTTTGATTTGCATTTCTCTAATGGCTAATGATCCTGAGCATTTCCTCATGTATCTGTTAGCTGCCTAAATGTCTTCTTTGGCGAAGTGCCTGTTCATATCCTTTGCCCATTTTTAAATTGGGTTATTTGTCTTTTTGTTGTTGAGGTGTTGCAGTATCTTGTAGATTTTAGATTAGACCCTTATCGGATGTGTTGTTACAAAAAATTTTTTCCCAGTCTGTAGGTTGTCTTTTCGCTCTTTCGGTGAAGTCTTTTGATGAGCATGAGTGTTTGATTTTTAGGAGCTCCCAGTTATCTAGTTTCTCTTCTGGTGTTTGTGCATTGTTACTTATGCTTTGTTTTCTGTTTATGCCATATATTAGGGCTCCAAGCGTTAGTTGTCCTTATTTTTTCTTCCATGATCGTTATCATTTTAGATTATATATTTAGGCATTATTTTTATTTAGATTTTATTTTTGAGTTTGTTTTTGTACATGATGTGAGATATGGGTCTTGTTTCTTTTTTTTTTCCAGATGGATGTCCAGGTATACCACTACCATTTGTTAGAGAAACTGTCTTTTACCCATTTAATGGACTTTGTCAAATATCAGCTGCTCATAGGTGGATGAATTTACATCTGAATTCTCAATTCTGTTCCATTGGTCTATGTATCTGTTGTTGTACCAGTGGCAGTAAGATAGGTTCTAAAATTAGGTAGTGTGAGACCTCCCACTTATTTTTTCTTCTTCAGTAATGCTTACTTATCTGGGGCCTCTTCCCTTTCCATATGAAGTTGGTGATTTGTTTCTCCATCTCATTAAATATGTTGCTGGAATTTTGATTGGGATTGCATTATATCTATAGGTCACTTTGGGTAGAATTGACATTTTCACAATGTTGAGTCTTCCTATCCATGAGCAAGGTATATTTTTCCACTTATGTAGGTCTCTTTTGGTTTCTTGCAGTAGTGGCTTGTAGTTGTCATTGTATAGGTCTTTTACATCTCTGGTTAGATTTATTCTTAAGTATTTTATCTTCTTGGGGGCTGCTGTAAATGGTATTGATTTGGTGATTTCCTCTTGGAAGTTCTCTTTGTTGGTATAGAGGAATCCAACTGAGTTTTGTATATTTATCTGGTATCCTGATACTCTGCTGAAATCTGTGAGTTCTAGTAGTTTTCTTATGGATTCTTTGGGGTTTTCTGTGTATAAGACCATATCATCTGCAAATACAGATACTTTTACTTCTTCCTTACCAGTTTGGATGCCCTTTATTTCTTTATTTTTTTTTTTTTTGCCTTATTGCTCTGACTAGGACCTGTAGCACAATATTGAATAAGAGTGGTGATAAAGGGCATCCTTGTCTGGTTCCTGATCTCAAGGGGAGTGCTTTCAGACTCTTTCCATTTAGGATGATGCTGGCTGTTGGATTTGTATAAATTGTCTTTGTTATGTTAAGGAATTTACCTTCTATTTCTGTTTGGCTGAGAGTTTTTATCATGAATGGGTGTTGGACTTTGTCAAATGCCTTTTCTGCATCCATTGATAAGATGATATGGTTCTTATCTTTTGTTTTATTAATGTGATGGATTTCTTTGGCTATTTTTCTAATGTGGAACCATCTCTGCATACCTGCTATGAATCCCACTTGGTTATGAATTTTTTTTTAAATATATTGTTGAATTCTATTGGCTAGAATTTTGTTGAGGATTTTTGCTTCAATGTTCATGAGGGCCATTGGTGTGTAATTTTCTTTTTTTTTGTGGTGTCTTTACCTGGTTTTGGTATCAGGGTTTTGCTGGAGTATTCCATCCTTTTCTAGCTCTGAAATACCTTTAGTAGTTATGGTGTTAACTCTTCTCTGAAAGTTTGGTAGAATTCTCCAGTGAAGCCATCAGGGCCAGGGCTTTTTTCTGTTGGGAGTTTTTTAAATTGCCTTTTCAATCTCTTCTTTTTTTATAGGTTTATTTAGTTCTACCTCTGTTTGTTTTAGTTTAGGTAGGTAGTGTGTTCCTAGAAATTTGTTCATTTCCTCTAGGTTTTCAAATTCATTGGAATACAGTTTTTCATCGTTTTCTGTTATGAGTCTTTTAGTTTCAGTTGGGTCTGTTTGTGATATCACCCATCTCATTTTTTTTTTTTTTTTTTGAGTTATTTGCTTCCTCACCTATTTTTCTTTTGTCAGTTTGGCAAAAGGTTTATTGATTTTTTTGATCTTTTGTCAGTTTGGCAAAAGGTTTATTGATTTTTTTAGGTCTTGTTAACTCTTTCAATTGTCTTTCTATTCTCTATTCCATTTATTTCAGCTCTAATTTTTCTTATTTCCTTTCTTCTGGTACCTGAGGGCTTCTTTTGCTGCTCTCTTTCTATTTGTTTGATATGTATAGTTAATGTTTTGATTTTGGACTTTTTTTCTTTTTGTATATGTGCATTTACTGCTATAAATTGACTTTTGAGCACTGCTTTTGCTGTGTCCCAAAGGTTCTGGTAGGGTGTGTTTTCATTCTTCTTTGATTCTGTGAATTTCTTTATTCTGTCCTTGGTTTCGTCTGTAACCTAGTAGTTTTTGAGCAGGGTGGTGTTCAGTTTCTATGTATTTCTTTTTTTTTTTCCTTTTCTTTTTCTGTTATTGATTTATACTTTTATGGTTTTACGGTCAGAAAAGATGCTTTGTAATATTTCAGTGTTTTGGATTCTGTTAAGGTTTGCTTTGTGGCCTAATATGTTGTCTATTCTTGAGAATGTTCCATTTGCTTTGGAAAAGAAACTATACTTGGCTGCTGTTGGATGGTGTGTTCTGTATATTTCTATGAGATCAAGTTGGTTGACTGTGGCATTTAGATCTTCCATGTCTTTATTGAGCTTCTTTCTGGATATTCTGCCCTTCACCAGAAGTGGTGTGTTGAAGTCTCCTACTATTATTGTGGAACTGGCTGTTTTCTTTTTCAATGCTGTTAGAGTTTGTTTTATTATTTTGGAGCCTGTCGTTGGGTGCATAAATATTTATTATGGTTATGTCCTCCTGGTGTATTGACCGTTTAATCAGTATATCGTGTCCTTCCTTATCCTTTGTGGTGGATTTTGGTTTAAAGTCTTTTTTGTCAGAGATTAAAATTGCCACTTCTGGTCTTTTTTGATTGTTGTTTGCTTGATATATATTTTTTTCTATTCTTTGAGTGTTTGTTTGTGTCTTTGAGTCTAAGGTGTGTCTCTTGCAGGCAGCATAAATAGACCAATTGTGTTTTTTTAATCCATTCTGCCACTCTGTATCTCTTTATTGGTGCATTTAGTCCATTTACATTAGTTTAATTATTAATAGGTATGAGTTTAGTAGTATCATTTTGATATATTTTTTTTTGTGTGTGTTGTTGACAGTGTTTCTTTGTTCCACTTAGTTTTCTGTGCTGAGTTTTTTTTTTTTTATGTATTTTCTTTTCATCTTTTTCATTCTTGTTGATTTTGTATTTGCTGAGTCTGTATGTTTTTCTTCTTTTTTATTTTGATGTGTAGGACTGTTAATTTCTGTTGTTGTTACCTCAGTATTTACCTCTGTTTTTCTAAACTTAAACCAATCTTTTATTTCTTGATAGCACCTTACCTTCCTTTCCATATTAAAGTTCTATGACTACATTATTTATTCCCTGTTTTTTGTTTGAATTGTTGTCATCTTTTACATATTGACGTCTCCGTTTCCCTATTTTAGTTTCCCTACTTTAGCTTTGACTTATTTTTGTGACTTCGCTATGTGGGTTGAAATTTGGTTGTTCTGTCCTATGTTCTAGTCTTGGGTTGTTATCTGATATTACTGATTCTCTAGCTGGAGGACTCCCTTTAGTATTTCTTAGAATTTTGATTTAGTTGTTACAAATTCCCTAACTTCTGTTTATCTGGAAGTGCCCTAATTTTGCCTTCATATTTGATGGATATATAATTCTTGGCTGGCAATTTTTTTCCTTCAAGGCTTTGTATATGTCATCCCCTTGCCTTCCTGCCTGCATAGTTTCTGCTGAGTAGTCAGAGCTTAATCTTACTGGCTCACCTTTATAGGTGACTTTTCGTCAATCACTTGCTGCTCTTAAATTTCTCTCTTTATCTTTGGTTTGGCAAGTTTGATTATAATATATCTTGGTGACTTTCTTTTGGGATATACTTTGTTTGAGGTTCGATGAGCTTCTTGGATAGGTATTGTCTCATCTTTCATGATAGCAGGGATGTTTTCTGCCAACAAGTCTTCAACAGTTCTCTCTGTATTTTCTGTTATCCCCCCCCATTTTGGTACCCCAGTAACTTGTAGATTATTCCTGTTGGTAGAATCCCACATAATTCTTAGGGTTTCTTCATTTTTTTAAATTCTTTTATCTTATTTTTCTTCAAATAAATTGATGTTAAGTGCTTTATCTTCCATCTCACTAATTCTGACTTCCATTTTTTCCGTTCTGCTCCAGTGACTTTCTATTGAGTTGCCTAATTGTGCAATTTTATTGTTAATATTTTGGATTTCTGTTTGCTATCTCTCTATGGATTCTAGTAGCCTATTAAATATGTCATTCTGCTCTTGTATAGCTTTCCTATATTCCTCTGTTGTTTTATCTCTGTGTTCCTTGGCTTATTCTGTGTTTTGCTTGATCTCCTTCCTGATCTCTTGAAGAGCTCTGTGTATTAATCTTTTGAATTCTACCTCTGGTAACTCCAAGACTTTGTCTTACTCTGGGAGGTTTCTTGGTTCTTTGTTTTGGTTGCTTGCTGAAGCCAGCATGGTCTGCCTGTTTATTTGATTTAATATTGAGTATTGTCTCCGAGCCATCAATAAGTTATTATATTTATTTTATGTTTGCTTACTGTGTCCTAGCTTCTTGTTTTGTTTTGTTTTGATATGCTCAATAGACTGTGTGTGTGAGCTACTTTGATTATTGGCGTTTTTGAAGTTGTCACGTCCTGTCACCAGGTGGTTAGAGCTGTTACTAGATATGTTAGCCCAGGAGTCCAGTTACTTTTCTTGTGTGGATTCAACTCAGGTGTTCAGGTCGTCAATCATCAAGTGTGTGGTGCAGGCTCTCACCTACAGTTCTAGATGGGCAGGACTACATGGGGTGATTGGAACAGGCCTAAGTATGGGTGCAGCAGGTGGTTATGTGCTGAGCAAGGTTCTGGATGACGGTTGCCCCTGAGTTCCTGTGTGGAAAGTGTGTCTCTGTTCCCTAGAGCACGTGGGTGGGTGGATTTTGTAGCCGAACTATGGGTACCCAATGCTGTTGACTGTAAGGACTGAAAGGCAACATTTATTCTTGGACTCCTGTCGTGGATGGCTAGGTGAATTGGGTGGAGCCACTAGTTGTTAGGCTGCTGGGTAGGTGAGGACCCTGCTTAATGGGCAGGGTGGTGTCAAATGTCACGGATCCGCCACTTCCCCTAACTGTTACAGCTGAAAATAGGCTTTAAGCATGTACCTTGTTATACTATGCTAATGAGGGCCTACGCTGTTGAAATGGGCGCACACAGGTCTATGCAGAGGTGAAAGGCATTCAAAGTCCATGGACACCTTATGCCTGTTCCTAGGCAAAGGGGCAGTGCCTTCCCTGAGTTCCCAGCTTAGGGGAACTGGCAGATTGTTTTTTCCTGTTTATTAATTTGTTTCCTCTCCAAAGCCAGGAGAATGGCTTGAGGCTCATTGCACGTCCCACTTCTGGCCCAGGGGGTGCAGCAATCACTGAAGCCAGACCAGGAATGGAGCAGAGCAGGAAGGGGGTGAGTAAATAGGAAAGAGGTACATCCTAGAAAGAGGAACGGTTTTTTTGATTCCATGAGGTAGGTTAGATGCTTTCACTTAACTTTCGTAGATTTAGCGCCGCTTCTCTCTGGTTCCAGAGGCTTGAGCAGACTCTCTACTGCTCGGTTTCTCCAGGTGTGAAAAATGCGTCCCGAGTGCTACTGCTTGTCTCAGCTCATGCATGCCAGCCTATCCAGGCTGCAGGGTGCTGGCCAGGTCAGGTCTGGCAAATCGTCGCTGCTTCTGAACTGTCTCTCCCTCCCCCTGCTGCTCAGTCCGACTCCTCAACTTTGTCTTTGATGTTCAGGGCTCCTAGATTGTCATATATAATCGATTCACTTGTGTTTTTGGGTCTTTGTTGTAAGAGGGACCACAGGAAGCATCTGACTACTCTGTCATCTTGGCCCCGCCTTCTGGTGGACAGCTTCTAAATGTCCCCAGTGACTTCAGTCTGTATCTACATTGTCATAAGAGATGAGGCTGAGTGTGTGTGACCTCACAGATCAGGAAGGCCATCAACTGTAGAGTTTCTTCAGCTTTTATGCCTTGCTGGTGATTTCTTTCAGTTTGTTGTACTGCGGTAGATTCCAAGTTGCTGTGATGATGGAAGCTATGCTACCAGTGTTTCAAATACTAGCAGGGTCACTCATGGTGGACAGGTTTCCGCAGAGCTTTCAGACTAAGAAAGACTGTGCTGAAGGACCTGGCAATCTACTTCTAAAAATATTGGCCAGTGAAAACCTTATGAATAGCAGCAGAATATTGTACACAGTATTACAATGAATTATGCAGAGACCTGGAGTTAGAAATCCAGAAGGGAAGAACATGCTTAGCATTTCTCAAGCTGAAAGAACTGAAGAAAAAATTCAAGACTTGTGTTGCAATATTGAAGAATTCTATGGAAAAAAAAATTGAATGACATAGGAGGCATCAAAAGAAGATATAAGAAATACAGAGAGTCACTGTATCCAAAAGAATTGGGCCACATTCAACCATTTCAGGAGGTAGTGTATGGTCAAGAACCAGTGGTCTTGAAAGAAGAAGTCCAAGCTGACCTGAAGGCATTGGTGAAAAACAAGGCTCCAGGAACTGACGGAATACCAGTTGAGATGTTTCAACGAACCGATGCAATGTTGGAAGCACTCACTCGTCTGTGCCAGGAAATTTGGAAGGCAGCTACCTGGCCAAACAACTGGAAGAGATCCATATTCATGCACATTTCAAAGAAAGATGATCCAACAGAATTATCGAACAATATTATTAATATCACATGCAAGTAAAATTTTGCTGAAAATCATTCAAAAGTGGCTGCAGCAGTACATCAACAGGGAACTGCCAGAAATTCAAGCCAGATTGGGAAGAGGACATGGAACTAGAGATATCATTGCTGATGTCAGATGGATCCTGGCTCAAAGTAGAGAACACTAGAAAGATATGTACCTGTGTTTTATTGAGTAGGCAAAGGCATTCAGCTCTGTGGATCATAACAAATTATGGATAACATTTTGAAGAATGAGGAAACTGTACAAAGATCAAGAGGCAGTTATTCAAACAGAACAAGGGGATACTGTGTGGTTTAAAGTCAGTAAAGGTGTGTGTCAGGGCTGTATCCTTTCACCATATTTATTCAGCATGTATGCTGAGCAAATAATCCGAGAAGCTAGACTATATGAGAGGAACGCAGCATCAGGATTGGAGGAAGACTCATTAACAACCTGTGATATGCAGATGACACAACCTTGTTTGTTGAAAAGGAAGAGGACTTAAAGACCTTATTGATGAAGATCAAAGACTGCAGCCTTCAGTATGGATTGCACCTCAACATAAAGAAAACAAACATCCTCACAATTGGACCACTAAGTAACATGATAAACAGAGAAAATATTGAAGTTGTCAAGGATTTCATTTTACTTGGATCCACAATCAATGCCTATGGAGGTAGCAGTCAAGAAATCACAGGACATATTGCATTGGTCAAATCTGCTGCAAAAGACCTCTTTAAAGTGTTACAAGGCAAAGATGTCATTTTGAGGACTAAGGTGTGCCTGACCCAAGCCATGGTATTTTCAGATGCCTCATATGTATGCAGAAGCTTGACAGTGAATAGGGAAGACTGAAGAAGAATTGATGCCTTTGAATTATGGTGCTGCTGAAGAATATTGAATATATCATGAACTGCCAGAAGATTGAACAAATCTGTCTTGGAAGAAGTACAGCCAGAATGCGTCTTAGAAGTGAGGATGGCAAGACTTCGTCCCACATACTTTGGACATGTTATCAGGAGGACGCAGTCCCTAGAGAAGGATATCATGCTTGGTAAAGTAGAGGGTCGGCAAAATAGAGAAAGACCCTCAATGAGATGGATTGACACAGTGACTGTAACAATGGGCTCAAACATGTTAGTGATTGTGAGGATGGTGCAGGACCGGGCGGTGTTCCGTTCTGTTGTACATGGAATCACTATCAGTCGGAACTGACTCAAGGGCACCTAACAACAGCAGTGATGTCACACCTCAGTGACCGTTGCCTAGATCCATTCTCCTGTGCATCTGCATCTCAGCAATCCCAGGTTACTCACCAGTTACAGGTTATGTCTGTGGTTCCCAAATTTTACTGCACATTCAAATCCTGATGCCCAAGTGGCATGCCATGCCAATTAAATCATCTCTGCCCAGGTACTGGAATTTTTAAAAAATCCCCAAGTGTTTCCAATTTGCTGCAAAGTAAGGAAAACACTGAATTACTCAATAAACAAACTAGACAACCATGTACAGATGCTAGTTCAGTACAAATCATACTCACCAGGATGGCCATTTTTCTTATACCCAGGCTACTCCTGTCATTCCTTGGGTTAATGTTGCAAGAAGGATTTGGCTAAGAATCAAGGCTAGGAACAAAAGCCATAGGCCAGGTGTTAACTCTTTCCTTCCAATGACAAAGACCTAATCCCCTTAATATCTAAAACTATAGTATCCAATACAGTGGCCACTAGCCACATATAGTTGTTTAAATTTAAATTTAATTAAAATGGAATAAAATTAAAAATAAAGTTCTTCACTTGCGCTAACCACATTCCAAGTGCTTAACAGCCATATTAAGGGCAGTGGTTACTGTATGGGAGAGTACAGATATAGAACATTTCCATCACCACAGAAAATTCTGTTGAACAGTACAGGTATAGCATTCTTACAAGAAATTTTAAAAGAGCCTTAATTAAAAAAGAAAAAATAAGGCAAAATAGAAAATTCATAAAAAGTGGGACAGTCCAGTCAATTGGCCTAATATATATATATATGATGCTTTAAGTGAAAGTTTACTGTTGAAGTTAGTTTTTCATACAAAAATTTATACATACATTGTTATGTGACCCTAGTTGCTCTCCCTATAATGTGACAGCACCCTCCTCCTTTTCACCCTGGATTTCCCGTGTCCATTCAACCAGGTCCTATCCCTTTTTGCCTTCTCATCTCGCCTCCATATAGGAGCTGCCCATTTAGTCTCGTGTGTCTACTTGAGCTAAGAAGTACTCTCTTCACAAGTATTATTTGATGTCTTATAGTCCAGTCTAATCTATGTCTGAAGAGTTGGCTTCAGGAATGGTTTCAGTTCTGGGCTAACAGAGAGTCCAGTGGCCATGTCTTCCGGGGTCCCTCCAATCTCAGTCAGACCATTAAGTCTAGTCTTTTGACATGAATTTGAGTTCTGCACCCCACTTTTCTCCTGCTCCTTTAGGGTAGCAATTGGTAGTAGCTGGGCACTGTCTGGTTCTTCTGGTTTGATGCTGGTGGAGTCTCTGGTTTATGTGGCCCTTTCTGTCTCTTGTGCTAACATTTTCCTTGTATCTTTGGTGTTCTTCATTCTCCTTTGCTTCAGGTGGGTTGGGACCAATCGATACATCTCAGATGGCCGCTTGCTAGCTCTTAAGACCCCAGATGCCACGCATCAAAATGGGATGCAGAACATTTTCTTAATAAACTTTATTATGCCAGTTGACCTAAATGTCCCCTGAAAGCATGGTCCCCAGACCCCTGACACTGCTTCTCTGCCCCTCGAAGTGTTTGGTTGTACTCAGAAAACTTCTTAGATTTTAGTTTTGTCCAGTTGTGCTGACTTCCCCTGTGGTGTGTGTTGTCCTTCCCTTCACCTAAGATAATTCTCATCTACTATCTAGTTAGCGCATACCCCTCTCCTTCCTTCCCCACCCTTGTAACCATCAAAGAAGGTTGTCTTCTGTGTTTAATACTTTTCTTGTGTTCCTATAATAATGGTCTCATACAACATTTGTCCTTTTGCGACTAATTTCACTCAGCATAATGCCTTCCAGATTCTTCCATGTTATGAGACATTTCACGGATTTGTCATTGTTTCTTATCGTTGCATAGTATTCCGTTGTGTGAATATACCATAATTTGTTTATCTGTTTGTCCGCTGATAGGCACCTAGGTTGTTTCCATCGTTTTGCTATTGTGAACAGTGCTGAAATGAATATGGGTGTGCATATATCTATTCATGTGATGGCTCTTATTTCTCTAGTATATATGCCAAGGAGTAGGATTGCTGAATCATATGGTACTTCTATCTCTAGCTCTTTAAGGAAGTGCCAAATCGATTTCCAAAGTGGTTTTACTATTTTACATTCTCACCAGCAGTGTATAAGTGTTCCAGTCTCTCCATAACCTCTCCAACATTTGTTATTTTGTGTTTTGTGGATTATTGCTAGCCTTATTGGGGTGAAGTGGTATCTCATTGTAGTTTTGATTTGCATTTCTCTAATGGCTAATGATCGTGAGCATTTCCTCATGTATCTGGCATCCGCCTGAATGTCTTCTTTGGTGAAGTGCCTGTTCATGTCCTTTGCTCATTTTTTAATTGGGTTCTTTGTCTTTTTGTTGTTGAGTTTCCTAATATTGTTTTTAGAGTTTCTGTTCTACCTTCTAATTCACTGAGTAGTGCCTGATGTCTTAAAAGCTTGCCAGTGACCATCCAAGATGTTACAATTGGTCTGTATTTGCCTGGAGCAGCAGAGGAAGCAGGAAACTCAGGAATCAGAGGAAGAACTGAACTGTAGGTCCAATTGCCTCCATGAACTACTGGTCCTTCACCATGAGACCAGAAGAACTGGGTGGTGCTGGACTGCTATTACTGAACGTTTTGAACAATGATTCAGTAGACAGGTCCTGATCAAAAGGGTAAAAAAATGTGCAACAGAATTTAAAATTCTGAAAGAATCCACACTTTCTGGACCCATTCAGACTGGAGGAACCCTGAGTCTGTTGCCCTGAGATAATCTTTAAACCGTGAACCAAAATTATTCCCTGAAGTTATGTTTAAACCAAACAACAGCTTAATTCAATTAGTAAAGAATGTTTGTCTTGAGCATTGCACTCTTTTAAAGAATTATACATATGAGATCAAATTTGAGAACAGTACCTCTAAAGCATAGATGAGAAGTTTAAGGGGCAGTGAGTCTAAGTTAATGGTGGTGAAATAATTTGGAAAGAGATTGCAAGAATAATGACACAACATGAAAAATGTCACCAATGTCACCGAATTGTTCATGTAGAAATTGTTGAATTTTGTATATTTGGTTGTGTATATTTTCACTAAAAATAAAAACCAAGAAAATTATTCATAGAACGGAAGAATGATGTATAAACATGTAAAACTGTCTTCAGTCTCATTTAATATTGAACAAATGCAAATTAAACCAATTGTGAGATAACATTTCCTAGAAGGATGGAACAGGTGAGAATGTCTGAAACTGCAGTGTTATTTAAAACCACATTATCTAAATCATATATAGCAAAATAGTATTTTCTTTAATTTTTATAGTCATTTATTAAATGCAATGATTTTTCTTAAAAATTAACTAGTGCATCAAACCTAAAATGCTAAACAAACAAGAAAAATAAACATTTATTGACTGCTTAATATATGCCAGGCATTATTCTATGTGCTTTATATATGTTTATCAATTAATGTTCACAATAAAAAAAAAATCCCATTGCCATTGAGTCGATTCTGACTCGTAGCAACCCTATAGGACAGTGTAGAACTGTGCCCCATAGGGTTTCCAAGGAGTGGCTGGTGGATTCGAACTGCTGGCCTTTTGTTTAACAGCCATAGCTCTCAGCCATTGCGCCACCAGGGCTCCATCTTCACAATAGCCTACCATTATTATGCCCAGTTTGTACATAATTTATCATAAGTTATATAATTTATATAAGAAACCTGAGGGTAGATGATATTACTTGCCCCAAATCACACAGCTAGATGAGGAAAGGTTTTGATCCCCAGAAATCTGGCTTAAGTATCCCCTACAGTATATGTTCAAGTGCTATATGTATATGATCAACATTTTTAAGGAGAACTCAAATGATTCAGGATGGGCAAACATTGCCATGGGGCGTGAGGACAGAAGCACTCTCCAACAGGGTTGATGAGAGAATAAATTGACACAATCTATTTAGAGGGCAATGGAATGTTTTGAAAGAAGGGAATCCTAAACAATGTTGGTAATGCTTTAAGTCCATCTAAATATATAATCTACTTCAAAAAGCAATTCAAACTCTAGGGATTTATCCTACAAGTTTACTTACACTGTGTAAAAGAGTGGTATATAAGGATGTTCATTGCAACATTGTCTGTAATAGCAAAATAATATTGATACGATCCCCCAGCAGTAGGTCACTTGCTTAGGGAAATTATGGTACTTCCATACAATGGAATAGCACACAGTCATAAAAAATGGATGATGTAAGAATATATTGACCAATTCCAATATTGATGAATTCCAAAACTAATGTAAAACTTTAATGGGAACAGTGAGTTGTCATTTGACACCAAGAAATGGCTCTTAAGGAATGAAGAGACAGAGCTGTAGAGAGTTGTGGGGTGGGAGGAATGGATGGAATATGTATGTTTTTTTAATTGAAAACACAGGTAAAGATTAGATTTACAAAGGATTTCAAATGGGATAAAGCAAGCTAGGGGATAAATGGAATAGAGAAGAATAGATACAGGAGAATGGATGGGGAATAATACAGTTACTGAATACGTCCTACTTGTTATATGTCATTATCTTGTTTTCTTTTTTTGTACTTTAGATGAAGGTTTAAAGAACAAAGTAGTTTCTCATTAAACAGTTAGTACACATATTGTTTTATAACATTAGTTAACAACCCCACGACATGTCAGTACTCTCCCTTCTTGACCTTGGGTTCCCTATTACCAGCTTTCCTGTCCCCTCCTGCCTTCTAGTCCTTGCCTCTGGGCTGGTGTGTCCCTTTAGTCTCATATTGTTTTATGGGCCTGTCTAATCTTTGTCTGAAGGGTGAACCTCGGGAGTGACTTCATCACTGAGCTAAAAGGATGTCTGTGAGCCATACTCTTGGGGTTTCTCCAGTCTCTGTTAGGCCAGTAAGACTGGTGTTTTTCTGTGAGTTAGAATGTTGTTCTACATTTTTCTTCACTCTGTCCGGGACCCTCTATTGTGATCCCTGTCAGAGCAGTCAGTGGTGGTAGCTGGGCATCATCCAGTTGTACTGGACTCAGTCTGGTGGAGGCCATGGTAGTTGTGGTCCATTAGCCCTTTAGCCTAATCTTTCCCTTTTATCTTCAGTTTTCTTTATTCTCCCTTGCTCCTGAAGGGGTGAGACCAGCAGAGTATCTTAGATGGCTGCTCACAGGCTTTTAAGACCCCAGACGCTACTCACCAAAGTAGAATGTAGAACATTTTCTTTATAAACTATGTTATGCCAGTTGAGCTAGGTGTTCTCCGAGACCAGGGACCCCACAGCCCTCTGCCCAGCAGTTTGATCTCTCGGGGAGTTTGGATGTGTCTATGGAGCTTCCATGACCTTTCCCTGTACAATTTGTGCCGGCTTCCCCAGTATTGTGTACTGTCTTACCCCTCACCAAAGTTACCACTTACCTGTTGTCTATTTAGTGTTTTTCCATTCCCACCCATCCTCTCCCTTGTAACTGTCAAAGATTGTTTCTTTTTGTGCGTAAACCTTTTCATGAGTTGTTATAGTAGTCGTGTCATACAATATTGTCCTTTTGTGATTGGCTTATTTCACTCAGCATAATGCCCTCCAGGTTCATATATGTTGTGAGATGCTTCACAGATTGATCATTGTTCTTTATTGTTGCTCCATTATAGTACTCCATTGTGTGTACGTACCATAGTTTGTTTATCCATTCACCTGTTGATTGACATCTAGGTTATTTCTATCTTTTTGCTATTGTGAACAATGCTGCGATGAACATGGGTGTGCATATGTCTATTCATGTGATGACTCTTATTTCTCTGGGATGTATTCCTAGGAGTGGGATTGCTGGATCATATGGTATTTCTATTTCTAGCTTTCTAAGGAAGCGCCATATCAATTTCCAAAATGGTTGTATCATTTTGCATTCCCAACAGCAATGCGTAAGAGTTCCAATCTCCCCACGGCCTCTCCAACATTTGTTATTTTCTTTTTTTTTAAGTTGTATTAGTAATGCCAGGGCGAGATGGTATCTCATTGTGGTTTTGATTTGCATTTCTCTAATGGCTAGTGATCGCCAGAGTTTCCTCATGTGTCTGTTAGCTGCTTGAATGTCTTCTTTGATGAAGTGTTTGTTCATTTCCTTTGCCCCTTTTTTAATTGGATTATTAGTCTTTTTGTTGTAGAGGTGTTGGATATTCCTGTAGATTTTAGATATTAGACCTTTGTCTGATTTGTAATAGCCAAAAATTTTTTCCAGTCTGTAGGCTCTCTTCTTTTTGCTCTTTTGGTGAAGTCTTTTGATGAGCGTGTTTAATTTTTAGAAGATCCTAGTTATCTAGCTTATCTTCTGGAGTTTCTGTTTTGTTGGTTATGGTTTGTATCCTGTTAGTGCTGTGTATTAGGGCCTCTAGCTTTGATCCTATTTTTTCTTCTATGATCTTTATAGTTTTTGGCTTTATATTTAGGTCTTTGATCCATTTTGAGTTAGTTTTTGTGTAGGGTGTGAAGCATGGACCCTGTTTCATTTTTTTGCCACTGGACATCCAGTTTTGCCAGCATCACTTATAAAAAGACTGTCCTTTCTCCATTTGATGGACTTTGTGCCCTTGTCGAAGATTAGGTGACTGTAGGTGGACGGATTTACATCTGAGTTCTCAATTCTGTTACATTGGTCAATGTATCTGTCACCGTACCAGTACCAGGCTGTTTTGACTACTGTAGCTGTATAGTAGGTTCTGAGGTCAGGTAGTGCGAATCCTCCTACTTTATTCTTCTTCAGTAATTCTGTAATTATCTGGGGCCTTATCCCTTTGCATATACAGTTAATGATTAGTTTTTCCATCTCTTTAAAGAATGTTGTTGGTATTTGGATGGGGATTGTGTTGCATTTGTAAATTGCTTTGGGTAGAATTGTCATTTTTGCAATGTTGCATATACTTGTCTATCAGCATGGTACATTTTTCCATTTATGTAAATCTCTTTTGGTTTCTTGCAGTAGTGTTTTGTAGTTTTATTTGTATAAGTCTTTTACATCCCTGGTTAGATTTATTCTTAAGTTTTTTATTTTTTTAGGGGCTATTATAAATGATATTGTTTGCCTGATTTCCTTTTCATCGTTCTCTTTATTGGTGTATAGGAATCCAACTGATTTTTGTATGTTTATCCTGTATCCTGCAACTCTGCTGAATCTTTCTGATAGTTTCGGTAGGTTTCTTGTGTAGTCTTTTTGGTTTTCTATGTATAGTATCATATCATCTGCAAATAGGGACAATTTTACTTCATTACTAATTTGTATGCCCTTTGTTTCTTTTTCTTGCCTTGTTGCTCTAGCCAGGACTTCCAGCACAATGTTAAATAGGAGTGGTGATAAAGGGCATCCTTGTCTTGTTCCTATTCTCAAGGGGAATGTTTTCAGCCTCCCTCCGTTAAGAATGATGTTGGCTGCTGGTTTTGCATAGATGCCCTTTATTATGTTGAGGAATTTCTCTTCTCTACCTATTTTATTGAGAGTTTTTATCAGGAATGGGTGTTGGACTTTGTCGAATGCCTTTTCTGTGTCGACTGAGATGATCATGTGATTCTTTTGTTTCCTTTTATTTATGTGGTGGATTACGTTGACTGGTTTCTAATGCTGAACCATCTTTGCATACCTGATATGAATCCTGCTTGGTCGTGGTGTATTATTTTTTTGATATGATGCTGAAGTCTGTTGACTAGAATCTTGCTGAGAATTATTGCATCTGTATTCATGAGAGATATTGGTCTGTAATTTTCTTTTTTTGTGGTGTCTTTGCCTGGTTTTGGTATCAGGGTTATGCTGGTTTCATAGAATGAATTTGGAAGTATCCCTTCCTTTTCTATTTTCTAAAATAGTTTGAGTAGTACTGGTGGAAGCTCTTTTCTGAATGCTAAAATTCTCCAGTGAAGCCATCTGGGCCAGGGTTTTTTTTTTGTTGGGAGTTTTTTTAAATAACCTTTTCATTCTCTTCTCTTGTTAAGGGTCTGTTCAGATTTTCAACATCATTTTGTGTTAGTTTGGGTAGATAGTGTGTTTCTAGAAATTTGTCCATTTCCTCTAGGTTTTCAAATTTGTTACAGTATAGTTTTTCATAATACTCTGTCCTGATACTTTTTATTTCATTTGGGTCTGTTGTAATGTTCCCAGTTTCATTTCTTATGTGGGTTATTTGAGTCCTGTCCTGTTTTTCTTTTGTCAGTTTGGCCAGTGTTTTGTCAATTTTGTTGATTCTTTCAAAGAACCAACGTTTGGTTTTGTTGATTCTTTCTATTTTTCTATTCTCTGTTTCATTTATTTCTGCTCCGATGTTTATTATTTCCTTTCTTCTGGTGGCTGTGGGCTTCTTTTGCTGTTCTCTTGCTATTTGTTCGAGTTGTGTAGCTTATGTTTTGATTTTGTCCCTTACTTCTTTTTTGATGTGTGCATCTGTTGTTATAAATTTTCCTCTGAGGACTGCCTTTGCTGTGTCTCAAAGGTTTTAGTATGATGTGTTTTCATTCTCATTTAATTTTAGAAATTTCTTGATTCCATCTCTGATTTCTTCTATTACCCAGTGGTTTTTAAGCAGGGTATTATTCAGTTTCCATGTAATTGATTTTTTTTCCTTGCTCTTCCTGATGTTAGTTTCTACTTTGATGGTTTTGTGGTCAGAGAGGATACTTTGTGTTATCTCAGTGTTCTGTATTTTGTCCAGCTTTGCTCTGTGACATAAGATGTGGTCTATTCTGGAGAACATTCCATATTCGTTGGAAAAGAATGTGTACTTTGCACCTGTTGGGTGGCGTGTTCTATGTATGTCTGTAGGGTCAAGTTAGCTGATTGTTCCTTTAGATGTTCTGTATCTTTGCTGCATTTCTTCCTAGATGTTCTGTTCTTTACCAAGAGTGGTGTGTTGAAGTCTTCTACTATTATTGTGGAATTGTCCATTTCTCTTTTCAGTGCTGTTAGTTTGTTTTATTCCTTTTGGTGCCCTGTCATTGGGTGTGTAGATATTTATTATGGCTTTGTCTCCATGATGGATCATCCCTTTAATCATTATATAATGCCCTTCTTTGTCTTTTATGTTTGATTTTGTATTAAAGTCTATTTTATCTGAGATTAGTATTGCCACTGCTCTTTTTTGGTAGCTGTTTGCTTGATATATTTTTTTCCATCCTTTGATTTTTAATAAATTTACATCTTGTTTCTAAAGTGTGTCTCTTGTAGACAGCATATTAATGAATCCTGTTTTTTAGTTCATTCTGTCACTCTCCATCTCTTTATGGGTGCATTTAGGATGTTTACATTCCGTGTAATTATTGATAGTTATGAGTTTAATGCTGTCATTTTGTAGTGCTTTTTTGTGGTGCTGACGTTTTCTTTGTTGCTCTTACTTTCCTGTGCTGAATTCCTTCTGTTTGTGATTTTCTTTTTCATTTCCTTCTCTCTGTAGATTTTGTCTTTACCGAGACTTTATGTTTTTCTTTTTTATTTTGATGAGCAGGTTTGTTAACTTTCTTTATGGTTACCTTAAAATATACCCTTATCTTCCTAGGTTTGAACCTGTATATTATTACTTGGTATTGCCTTACCTTCCTCTCCGTTAGAAAGTTCTATATCTACACCATTTATTCCATCTTTTATTTTTCTGATGTTGTTGTCATTTACAGATTAACCTCTCTGGTTCCCTGTTGTATATCTTTTGGCATTGAATAGCCTTTGATAGTTCATTTCCTAGGTTGTTATCTGGCTGGTGTGATCTTGCTTCCTAGGTTCAGGCTGTTGTCTGATGTTGTTTGTTCTCAGATCTTAGGACTCCCTTTAATAATTCTTGTTAAGTTTGATTTGGTTTTTACATATTCCTTTAATTTCTGTTTATCTGGAAATGTCCTAATTTCACCATCATATTTGAATGAGAGTTGTGCAGGATATATTATTCTTGGTTGGCAGTTTTTCTCTTTCAAGATTTTATATATATGTCATCCCATCGCCTTCTTGCCTGCATGGTTTGTGCCAGGTAATCAGAGGTTAGTCTTGTTGTTTCCCGTCTGTATGTGACTTTTCATTTTTCTCAAGCTGCTCTCGGGATTCTTTTCTTTGTCTTTGGTTTTAGCAAGTGTGATTATGATATGCCTTGGTGATTTTCTTTAGGGGTCTTTCCTATATGGAGTTTGTTGAGCTTCTTGGGTGGTCAGCTTTTCATCTTTCAAGATATTAGGGAAGTTTTCTGTCTGCAATTCTTCAGTGATCCTCTCTGTGTTTTCCATTTTCTCCATCTGTTCTGGAACTCCGATCACTTGAAAATTTTTGCTTTTGATTGTATCCCACATAATTCTTCGCGATTCTTCATTTTTCTTCGTTATTTTTTCTGATTTTTCATCAGAGTTGTATAGAAGTATTTGTCTTCAATTTTGCTGATCCTGTCTTCCATCCTTTCAAACCTGCTCCTCACCCATTCTGTGATACTGTCCATTTTTGAAATCTTGTTGTTTATCTTTTGGATTTCTAATTATTTTTGTATAATTTCTAGTTGTGAATTTATTTTAGCATGTTGTTCCGGTATTATTTTCCTGAATTCTTCCATTTTTTTTGTCTGTATTTTCCATGAACTTGTCTGCCTTTTCCATGAGTTTATCTATTTTTTACTTATTTTTGTCTACTTTTTGCTTCAACTCTTGCATAACTCTGAATGAATATTAGAGATTTGAATTCCCTATCAGATAGTTCTAGTACCTTTTCTTCTACTGGAAGGTCATCTGGTATTTTATTTTTGATGCCTACTGGAACCATCCCATCCTGTTTTTTTATATGTTTTGATATTATGTGCCATCTTCGGGACATTCAGTAGTTATTTTCTTCATTTATTGATTGTAGATTTTTTTGTTTCATACTTCTTTTTTGTTTTATTTGGTTATATCTGAGCAGGCTGTGTGTTCTCTGTTGTTTGCTCGTCTCTGGGCATGTTACTTGTCACCTCCTTGTTCAATGGGCAGGGCCAGTCACTCAGCTCTGGTGCAGCAGGGCAGATCCAGCTGAAGGAGAGGAGCTGGGGTGGGTTTTTTTGTGGCATGTACTGAGGCTTTTGGGGCTGGCCAGGGGTAAATGCAGGGCAGGTTCTGGTTCACCATGCCTGTGCTGTTCAGGTATATGATGTTCAGCGCATGGTGCAGGTAGGCATGTAGGAGGGGAGGAGGTTGTGATGTGTGGAGCTAAGATGAGTATGGGAAGGAAAAGAGAGGAGAGAGAAACAGGAGCCAAAAAAAAAAAAAAAGTGTTGCACAAGCTTGCTATTGGAGTGGAGAGAAAAGAAATGGATAAATGGAGAAAAACAAAAAGGAAAAAAAAAAAATAATATTTGAAAAAGAAAGCTAGAAATACCCCCAGGGATTCCATGGGAAGTGTCTCCTAGGCCTCGGGGCACAGCCCATCTAGAAGAGGAGATATCACACAGTGCCAAGTATTCAGGAGACAGGAAGGGTAGGAAAACAGAGAGAGATGAGAATCTGAGAAATGAAGAAAAACAGAAAGCAAAAAAGGAAAAGAGAGAAGAAAATAAAGGCCCCTGGGTATCCCATTGGCATGGCTGTGCAGAATGGGGAAGTGGCTCCCAAGCTGTCATGGACTGAATTATGTCCCCCCAAAAATGTGTGTAGCAATTTGCCTGGGCCATGATTCCCAGAACTGTGTGGTTGGCTTCCATTTTGTGATTGTAATTTTACGTTAAAGAGGATTAGGGTTGGATTGTAACACGACCCTTACCCAGGTCACATCCCTGATCCAATGTAAAGGGAGTTTCCCTGTGGTGTGGCCTGCACCACCTTTTATCTCTAAAAGATAAAAGGAAAGGGAAGCAAGCAGAGAGTGGGGGACCTCATACCATCAAGAAAGCATTGCCGGGAGCAGAGCGCATCCTTTGGACCAGGGTCCCTGCACCGAGAAACTCCTAGTCTGGGGGAGCACTGATGAGAAGGCTGAGAGAGAGAAAGCCTTCCTCTGGAGCTGACACTGAATTTGGACTTTCAGCCTACTTTACTGTAAGGAAAAAAGTTCTCTTTTTTAAAACCATCCACGTGTGGTATTTCTGTTATAGCAGCACTAGATGACTAAGACACAGGCTGTGCAGTACAGCCCAGCTAGAATGGGCACAGATGGCACACAGGGCAAGGTATTCAGGAGACTGGAAAAGAAGGTAAATACAGAAGAGAAACTGAGAAATGAAGAAAGACAAAAAGAAGAAAAGTAATTATAAAAAATAAAAAAGAAAGAAAGAAAAGCCCCCAGGGATCCCACTGGTTCAACTGTGCAGACCAAGGAAGTGGCTCCCAAGCTGAGCAGTATAGCCCAGCTAGAAGGGGCTCCCAAGCTGCAAAAAGAAAAGGAAAACAAACAAATAAAATAAAACAAAAGGCCCCAGGGATCCTACCAATGTGGTGCAGCGGACTGGCGAAGCCAAGTGGTGCTTCACAGCCTGTCAAGAAGAAGCATAGATGGGACACAGAGCCAGGTGTTCAAGAAAAAGGAAGGGGAGGAGGTGAGAGGCAGGGAAGAAACCAAAAGAAGCCAAAAAAAGCAACACCAGCAGCAAAGACATGGCACTGAAGGAGCCAGCCAGTGTGGGTTGGGCAAATCCAAGCGGCATGGAACCAGCGCCTCCTGGCTGGCAGAGAAGCAGCGGAGACTCAGCAGGAGGAAGAAGGGTAGGGAGTGAAAAAGCATATATTGCTGGTTACCGGGTGCTCTGTCTCCTGTTGGGAGCTCTGTGAAACTGCTTTCTTATACTCCCTGTCTCCCGATCTCCAGCAGAAGTCCAAGATGGCAAATCTGTGCTGCATTATCGGATAGAGTACTTCTGCTAGTGTCTCTCCTCCCTCTCTGTTTTTTGTCAGTTTCTTATTCCATTCGGTGGTTGGCTGAGTTCTTTATCTCTTTTTTTGATGCTTAGGGTTCCAGGATTGACGTTTGTCTCTGTTTTTCTTAGTTTTTTGGGTCTTTGCTGTGGAGGGATGGCATGGTGCTTCTGTCTATAGTGCCATGTTGGTTCCTCCCTCTTCCTGTCATTATCTTGTAACATTTATTGGTGTTATAAAGCCAGTGGAAATTATCACCAGTATGAATCTTTATATATTTTAAAATATATTTATTTTAGTAGAAGTTTAAAAATATTTATATTATTTATACTTTTATTTGTTGGGTGGATGCATGTTACAGCACTGCATATCATCTAATATTTGATTATATTATGTCAGAGTAGAAGAAAATCCTTCTTTCTGGTGCTAAATTGGCCTCTGTATCAGTCAGTAAGGAAACCCTGGTGGTGCAGTGGTTAAGTGCTTGGCTGCTAACAGACAGGTTGGCATTTCACACCCACCCAGTGGCTACTCAGGAGAAAGACTTTGTGATTTGCTTCTGTAAAGATTACAGCCTAGAAAACCCTATGAGGCAGCTCTGCTCTGTCACAAAACGTCACTGTTAGTGAGAAATCAACTCAGTAGCACCTAACAACAATATTAATCAGTGCCCAGTTAGAAAAACAGTAAGACTCCAGCCATCTGAAACAGGGGCATCATTGTAGGAAATTGGTTACAGGTGATGGAAAGGCTGAGCAGTCAAACATGGGATGCTGAGGCAATCTCAGAGCTTAACAACTGCAAGAAGCCCAACTCCTAGAGCTGGAGGGATAATGAGAAAGTAGTGTTTCCAAAGCCCAGAGCCTGGCATTGTCCTGGTGGAGCTTGAACCATGGCAGGACTGTCCAGTGGGGACTATGGAAGCAGAGGGTGTCTAGTGAGAACTAGAATCTTATAAGACTCAGCCACTACCAAGAAGCTACCTAAGGTAGAGCAGGGGGTTGGGGGATGATGGTGGGGAGAAATACCTGGTTCCTCGTTTCTTCCACCTGCCAGTCTCCCTCTAGTGCCCAGCTGGAAGCTCCCTGGCAGGCAGATATTCAGTCCATATCGCTCAGGCCTCCTACATATCAGAACAGAGCAGGATAATATATGGTTCTTATTGAAATGGGCAAATGACCAGTACAGCCCTAAGAAGGTATTACTAAGGACAAGTCAGGTAGCAGCTATGAGCTTCTTTGTCTTTGCTTACGGAATGAAGGGTGTGGGTAGAATCTAGGCACCTACTGGTGAACCCAAATTCCCTGTCAGTTTTAAAATTGTGTGCTTCCCCAGCAACCCATAATAATAGATTAGTAATATATGAGTACTGAGGAAATTGAAATTTAATGTACTAAGTTCCCACCAAAGCTCATGTTAACGAATGCCACATTTATACAATTGTATATTTTGCTCCCTTTTTTGCTGCTAATGAGTATACAAAGTTAGCAAAGAACAGAGTTAGTTTCAGTGAACTAAAGAAGATTGAACCATTGATTTAGGGTCATTTTTACACATAATCTAAGTATAATGATGTGTTCTCTTAATAAATTATACATTCAATCCTTTGTTATTTATCAAATATGTCTTATAGCTGAAACCATAGATGTGCTTTCTGTGTGTAAAACATAGCCTTGCTCTGTTTCTCGTCAAGTTTTTTGCAGATCAGCACTAAGACTCAGAGTAGAGAACCAGATGAAAGAGTGTGTTATAGATTGAATTGTGTTCCCCTAAAATATGTGTCGAAATCTTAACCCCTATACCTGCAAATTTGACCCTGTTTGGAAATAGGAGTTTTTCTTCTGTTATGCTAGTAAGGGCTTACCAGGGTAGGGCAGGTCCTAAACCTAAGGACTGCTGAGTTATACAATGAGCATAATAGACACAAAGACATACACAGGGAAAGAGGAAGTCAGACTGCAGAGATGAATGCATCTACAAGGATTGCTGGCAGCTACTAGAAGCTGAAATAGACAATAAGAATCTCCCTCTAGAGGCATGCCCTAAATTCGGACTTTTAGCCTCCTGAACTGTGAGAAAATAAATTTATGTTCTTTAAAGCCACCCACTTGTGGTATTTCTGTTACAGCAGCACTAGGTAACTAAGACAGAGTACATGTGGATTAACACTCACATGGTGTACAAAGAAGAGCATGTTACTAGATTTTATTGAAATATCTTACTTGCCCTCCAGACCTGATGGCTCTGTCTGCTTCCAGACCTGGCACATTTCAATGAGAACATCCTTGTGCAGCATAGCTCCAATCTCAGATGCATAATCTTTTTTCCTAGGACAGTCAGCAGGGTATCTTATATCTTCACACTTCTCTTCTGGGTCATGGTGTTTGTTTATCTAAGGCATACTTGCACAACAAGCTTCAAATTATCTCTTCCAACTCAAGGCCTTCAAATCACAAACAAGCCACTTGCTTGCCAAGTATCCACCCACCTCCCCCTTTTCCAATATTCACTAAACCATCTCGAGGGTCTCATTTCAAATGGCTCCTGAGGTAGTGTTATTTCCAGGGAGTCTTTTTGGATAACTCTGCATGATTTATATAACCTTAACTGATTGAATGCCAAACTCACTGAGATATTTCCCCTTCTATTTCACTCTACTTAAGTTGGTTTTTTACTCTAAATTATACTCTTGATGTAAATAAATATCTAAATGCTACTTACTAAAACACATACTATGCATGTTCTCGTTATTAAACATTATGTCCATTTCTTAACTAAGATGGTACATTACTAGAAGATAGGAACCCCAAGCTTTTTGCTAATGTGGTTCAGAATAAATATTAATAGTATAAGAAAACGTTTCCATGTTTACTTACTTTAGATCCCAAATACAATAATTTGGTGATGTCTCTGCTGTTCTACAATGCAGACGTCTGTGTATATGCTGAGGAAAGGGCATCCATCTGGTAATTTGTGTAAATACCTAAAAGAAAAGCAGTTAGTCATAAGAACCTGGACTTGAACCATATGGCTTTATTCATCTATATTCTCAATTGCCTTTATGGATCATACCTCTAAGTAGATATTGTCTAAAATCCTCTCTTCATGTTATTACCTGCATCTTACTCCTTTCAAAAAAGTTCACTAAAGAATAATCCTCTGGGTGATTTAGAAGAGCAATGTTTTAGAAAAGATTCAAGTGTTAGGACATTTTTCCAGAAGTAGCTATGAGCATGAAGGGAGATAAACAGGAAAGAAAAACACTAAGGACGCAGCTGACAGAGCTGTGGCTATAAATCAGAAGGATGCAGTTGAAAAGAAATCATATTTGATTTGTTTTCTGCAAATGAAATTTTTATTTGGCTTTAAACTCCCGTCCTCCATTTTGTATTTCTTATTGTTACTATTAATCTCTCATAGTGAAAGGTTGTCTCCCTTTTGGAGCCTTGAACATTTGAAGTACTTAATAATAGGATTCTTTTTCAGTAAGAGAGAAGAGAAAAATTGCTGGAGCAGTGAAAAGAGATCCTCAGGGAGCAATAGCTTTATTACCATATGTCGGACTCATCATGAATTGGGGGTGGTCTGGGACTATCTGTTTCAAGAGGACACTTGTATTTATTTCAGCAAGTTTGTGGAAAGTTGCAGAAAATTGTTCTGAGAGCTACAAAGCTATTATGATAATAGCTGTTCCATCTTTGCGTCCTGAAATAATAAAAGGTAAAAAACAAAAATAATAAGTTACTATGGAAACAGATTTCTGATCCTTAGATCAAAATAAATACATGAATTAATTAAGTTCACAGTTATATCTGTGCATTATTTAAAAATCTGCATGTCGGAGATGCCATGTGACTACTGAAACTTCTCTAAATTGGAAAGAAATCTGTCTGTCCAGTATCCTTCTTCCCCTAAAATCAAAGCCTTTGGATATATGTGCATATAGACACTGAACTCCCATATGGGGGTTACTCTCATTTCTTCATTTCTCTTTTTCAGTTTTTAGCCTTTGGATATTTTCTCCATCTGAATTGAGTAAAGTATACACTTGGCAGAATTTTTTTGTTTATCTTTGAGTTGTTTTTTTTTTTTTTTTTTGGCACAGTATTTTTTAAGAGAAGTTTTCACCCAGAGAAAACTATATTTTATATGATTAGAACAGGCAGCACAAACTCAAGTAAACTTCTGAATTCATGAACTATTTCCCTTCCATCTCATTCTACTTTGGACATTGCACAAAGCTTCACTTTGGAGTGTTGTGCCAGGTGGGAGACCTGTCAGCTCTTCACATTGGAGCCACACCATAGAACATGGCTGTTTCTTGCCTGTGCTTCAGGGAAAGTCCTTGTTAATCATCCTTGTGTCTCCTCTTCTCCACTGAAACCCACCATCCCCAGGCTTCTGGTTGGGAGCATAGCAAACAGGACTGGATCTGATAATCTGGGGGATTGGGTAGCAGGCAACCCCAGTACACTGGGTCATTTTATCTACTCATTCTTACAGTGGCTTTCTGGAAATGATGGTCCTACTTCTATTATCTGATCCAAGAGTTTCCATGACACCATAGGATGTGGGAAAAATGAACAAACTGCACTTTAGATCCCAAAGTGCTCATATGGATTTTGGATGAGATGGATTCACTGTGTTTATGGTATCATGCCAAGCATTCTATGTTCATTGTCTCATATTTCCTCTTTTTTTCCCTAAATTTTATTTGTTTTGCTGTTGTTGAGAATACCCATAGCAAAGAATATACCAATTCAATAGTTTCTACATGTATAATTTAGTGACACTGATTACATAGTGCAACTATTCTCACCCCCTTTTCTGAGTTGTTCCTCCCTTTTTAACATAAAATCACTGCCCTCTAAGGTTCCTATCTAATCTTTTGAGTTGCTGTTGTCAATTTGATCCCATATAGATAGTTCTTCTTAAAAGAGCATAATGATCAAGGCAGACCTTTTGTTATTAGTCATGCTAAACTATTGTTCGGTTTTTAAGATGACTTCAACAAATATTTTTGGTTTAAAGTTTAAATATTATCTCAGGGCAATAGTTTCAAGGGTTCATCCACCCTCCATCACTTCAGAAAGTCTAGAGTCCGTGAGAATTTGAAATTCTGTTTTGCATTTTCCCCCTTTTGATCAGGACTTTTCATATTTCTGTTTTATAGAAGAAGAAACTAAAGTTTTCAAGAAGTAACGCTCATGGTTACCAACCAGTAACTGGTGGAGTTGGCATTAGAAACCCAGGTTACTCAAATCTAGAGAAGAAACTCTCAGTAGCTATACTAGAACATTCTATGACAAGATTAAGTGAATCTTATGCTTAAAATATAATGGGGGCCCTAGTACCAGTATCCCCCATATGTCTGTCAGTTTGTTGTACTGTAGGGGCTTGCGTGTTGCTGTGATGCTGGAAGCTATGCCACCGGTACTCAGATGCCAGCAGGGTCATCCATGGCAGACAGGTTTCAGCTGAGTTTCCAGACTAAGACAGACTAGGGAAAAGGACCTGGGAGTCTACTTCTGAAAAGAATTAGCCAGTGAATACCTTATGAATAGCACCGGAACATTATCTGATACAGTGCCGGAAGATGAGCCCCCTAGGTTGGAAGGCACTCAAAAGACAACTGGGGAAGAGCTGCCTCCTCAAAGTAGAGTCGACCTTAATGACGTGGATGGAGTCAAGCTTTAGGGACTTTCATTTGCTGATGCAGCATGACTCAAAATGAGAAGAAACAGCTGCAAACATCCATTAATAATCAGAACATGGAATGTACGAAGTGTAAATCTAGGAAAACTGGAAATTGTCAAAAATGAAATGGAATGCATAAACATCAATATCCTAGGCATTAGTGAAGTGAAAGGGACTGGTATTGGCCATTTTGGATTGGACAACCATATAGTCTACTATGCTGAGAGTGACAGCTTGAAGAGGAGTGGCATTGCATTCATCATCAAAAAGAACATTTCAGGATCTATCCTGAAGTACAGCGCTGTCAGTGATAGGATAATATCCACATGCCTACAAGGAAGACCAGTTAATAAGACTATTATTCAAGTTTACACACCAACCGTTAAGGCCAAAGATGAAGAAATTGAAGATTTTTACCAACTTCTTAAGTCTGAAATTGATTGAAAATGCTATCAGGATGCATTGATAATTACTGGTGATCGCTGTCAGTGATAGGATAATATCCACATGCCTACAAGGAAAACCAGTTAATAAGACTATTATTCAAGTTTACACACCAACCATTAAGGCCAAAGATGAAGAAATTGAAGATTTTTACCAACTTCTTAAGTCTGAAATTGATTAAAAATGCAATCAGGATGCATTGATGATTACTGGTGATCGGAATGTGAAAGTTGGAAACAAAGAAGAAGGATCAGTAGTTGGAAGATATGGCCTTAGTGATAGAAATGATGCCAGAGATCGCATGATAGAATTTTGCAAGACCAGTGACTTCTTCCTGGAAGAATTGGACCTCACCAAATGGAATACACAGGAATCAAATCAACTACATATGTGGAAAGAGATGATGGAAAAGCTCAATATCATCAGTCAGAACAAGGTCGGGGCTGACTGTGGAACAGACCATCAATTGCTCCTATGAACATTTAAGTTGAAGCTGAGGAAAATTAGAACAAGTCCACGAGAGCCAAAGTACGACCTTGAGTATATCCCACCTGAATTTAGAGACCATCTCAAGAATAGATTTGATGCATTGAACACTAATGACAGAAGACCAGATGAGTTGTGGGATGACATCAAGGACATCATACATGAAGGAAGCAAGAGGTTATTAAAAAGACAAGGAAGAAAGAAAAGACCAAAATGAATGTCAGAAGAGACTCTGAAACTTGCTCTTGAATGTCAAGTAGCTAAAGCAGAAGGAAGAAATGATGAAGTAAAAGAACTGAAGATTTCAAAGGGCAGCTCGAGAAGACAAAGTAAAGTATTATAATGACATGTGCAAAGAGCTGGAGATAGAAAACCAAAAGGGAAGAACACGTTCGGCACTCCTCAAGCTGAAAGAACTGAAGAAAAAATTCAAGCCTCAAGTTGCAATAGTGGAGGATTCTGTGGGAAAAATATTAAACGATGCAGGAAGCATCCAAAGAAGATGGAAGGATTACACAGAGTCATTGTAGAAAAAAGAATTGGTCGACATTCAGCCATTTCAGGAGGTAGCATATGATCAGGAACCGATGGTACCGAAGGAAGAAATCCAAGCTGCACTGAAGGCATTGGTGAAAAACAAGCCTCCAGGAATTGACGGAATATCAATTGAGATGTTTCAACAAATGGATGCAGCGCTGGAAGTGCTCACTTGTCTATGCCAAGAAATTTGGAAGACAGCTACCTGACCAATCGACTGGAAGAGATCCATACTTATGCCTATTCCCAAGAAAGGCGATCCAACGGAATGTGGAAATTATTGAACAATATCATTAATATCACACGCAAGTAAAATTTTGCTAAAGATCATTCAAAAGTGGCTGCAGCAGTATGTCCACAGGAAACTGCCAGAAATTCAGGATGGATTCAGAAAAGGACATGGAACCATCATTGCTGTTGTCAGATGGATCCTAGTTGAAAGCAGGGAATACCAGAAAGATGTTTACCTGTGTTTTACTGACTATGCAAAGGCATTCGATTGTGTGGATCATAATAAATTATGGATAACATTGCGAAGAATGTGAATTCCAGAACGCTTAATTGTGCTCATGAGGAACCTCTACACAGATCAAGAGGCAGTTGTTCGGACAGAACCAGGGGATACTGCATGGTTTAAAGTCAGTCAAGGTGTGCATCAGGGTTGCGTCCTTTCACCACACCTATTCAATCTGTATGCTGAACAAATAATCCGAGAAGCTGGACTATATGAAGAAGAAAGGGGCATCAGGACTGGAGGAAGACTCATTAACAATCTGTGTTATGCAGATGACACGACCTTGCTTGCTCAAAGTGAAGAGGACTTGAAGAAGGACTTACTGGGGAAGACCAAAGACCACAGCCTTCAGTATGGATTACACTTCAATATAAAGAGAACAGAAGTCCTCACAACTGGACCAATAAGCAACATCATGATAAACGAAGAAAAGATTGAAGTTTTCAAGGACTTAATTTTACTTGGATCCACAATCAACACCCATGGAAGCAGCGGTCAGGAAACAAAAGACACGTTGCATTGGGCAAATCTGCTGCAATAGACCTCTTTAAAGTGTTGAAAAGCAAAGATGTCACCTTGAAAACTAAGGTGCACCTGATCCAAGCCACAGTATTTTCAATCTCATCATATGCATGCGAAAGCTGGACAAAGAATAAGGAAGACCGAAGAGGAATTGATGCCTTTGAATTGTGGTGTTAGCGAAGAATATTGACTATACCGTGGACTGCCAAAAGAATTAACAAATCTGTTTTGGAAGAAGCACAACCAGGATGCTCCTTAGAAGGAAGGATGACGAGATCATGTCTTACATACTTTGGACATGTTATCAGGAGGGATCAGTCCCTGGAGAAGGACATCATGCTTGGTAAAGTACAGTGGCAGCAAAAAAGAGAAAGACCCTCAAACAAAATGGATGGATGTAGTGGCTGCAACAGTAGGCTCAAGCATAAAGATTGTGAGCATGGCGCAGGACCTGCCAGTGTTTCATTCTGTGGTGCATAGGGTCGCTGTGAGTCAGAACCAACTTGACAGCATCTAACAAAAACAACAACAGTACCAGTACCTGTACCATTTGTGATCAAGTTGGTTCTGATTCATGGCAACCCCATGTGTGTCAGCATAGAATTATGCTCCATAGTGTTTTCAAGGGCTATGATCTTTTGGCAGTAGATCACGAGGCCTTTCTTCAGAGGTGCCTCCTGGTAGACTTATACCTTTAACCTTTTGGTTAGTAGCTGAGCACATTTACCATTTATAATATCCAGGGACTCCAGTGAGGGCCCTAAATGGCACAGAAAAAAATGTTGGGATGAAGGTAAAACAGCAGTGGAAGGATAGTCAAGGGAGGTGAAAGTGCTGGGTGTAGGTGAAAAGGGCAGATAACCTGAATGGGGACCTGGGCATGAGGCATGGGGGAAATCACCAGTCTCACAGTTGTAGATTGTCCTGTGTTCAGTGTGTTGCTGCTGCCCCAGCCCTGACCATGCCCCTGACTTGAGGACTGTCTCAGGTACTTGCCTCAGGGTTCCGCACAGAACATAGCTCCTGAGTGAGTGTGCTTCAGCAAAATCTGCTTCTGTGTGGGAGTGAGAGGGTAGAGAACAGGAAACAGCCAAGCACAGCTGTCCTCACCCGGGGTCGGCCAGGAGAACGTCAGTACTTCATCTAGAGGCTTGCAAAGCCCAAGGAACTGGAGTTATTTTTGTGTAATGAAACTTTGTATGTTCTTCAGTCCTACACCTAGATCTACAAGTCATTTAGATGTGACCTTTGACAAGTCAAAATTTGTTTGAGACTGTCAGTTTCCTCATCTGTAAACTCAGAGCTTCTGTTTATATGTGATTTTTAAGGTTACTTGGGGCTAAATTCTGCACTCAGATGCCTTTCACTCTTCACCTTTTTTTGGGTATTACAGGATATCATTAAATCTAAGCCCCACTTACTGGTCCTTGACAAATCGCTCTAGTTCACAGAATTACCCAGGAAAAGGGAGAAAAGGCAAGAGGCTCATGGTTGTTAGAAGTGGCTATTCACACATCCTGAAATAGGATGAAATGAAACAGGAACTCTTAACCTTACTACAGCTCACCATAATCTAGACGTTAAATAGTTTTCCTCTACCAGTTCCATTCTATTTATAATTTGCTCTTCCATTAAAAATTTAATTTTTAAAGTTTATTTTCTCGTTTAAACTTTATTTGGGGCTTAGAGTTCATTAGTTTAACTTTCTGCTTTTTTCCCTCTTTCAGATTATAGCTGAATCAGTTCTAAAATATACCACTCTTTCTCTTACTGATTTTGTCTTCTTATTGTCATTCTACCATGTACGTTGCTGATGGAGGGCACATCCTAATTTCTCAGATGTTGTTTTATCATTCATCTGAGTTGCATCTATTCGTTGTGTTTTCCCTCCCAATGGAACTGGTGATTAACCGAGCTAGGACACAATCTTTTGAGCAACTTCCTGTATTCTGTTACTGATTTAGTAGTTAATGTGCACACATTGGCTTCAATCACTGCTGACTGATCTTAGCTGGTTCTGACCAGGACAATGGTCCTCGTCTTTTACCTAAATTGATTCATGGATGTGTAATAGTCTGGCTTCCTATTCTGTACTCAGGTTAATGATATGTGAAGAATTTTTCTAAGCTTAAGTTCAGACTTAAAAAGGCATGTATAACATCTAGATAGCGGTGTGCATCTTGATGACCTCCGAGTGTGAAGTCCTTGACTGTGAGTGTATTTGTGTAGTTTAATAACTTTTGCTCAAATGCTTGATGTAGGAAATCAGAATTATCTAGTGAATATTCTGCATATTCTTTTGTGAAATATTTTTCATTACTGAATCTCAGGCGTGCTGCAATAACTTCAGAAATTCTAGGTCCCTTATATTATGCTGGAGATTGTGTTTGAAATTGCCATATGTATTTAGGACTAGATGACATACACTGTAATTTATTTTGAATATAATAAGTAAAGGGTTCTGTGTTATCCAGTAGAGAAATTGGGTGGGGATGGAGAGGGGTGACAGATTCCTGTGATTGCTGAGGGAATCGTATGCTTTCTGGCATGGGCGAACAGGACTAGAATTTGTATGTGTGGAGAAAATCCAGGTCTCACATAGTCCATCTTAGTCTCATGGGTGAAAAGAACTTTGGAAATTTTTTCCTTGCTTTCCTTTAGATTCTGAGATTGCTTTTAAATCAGCGTTTCTATACTCTAAAAGGAAACAATGGGTGCATTTTGTATCCTGTAATTGTTTTCTTTTTTTTCCCATCCTTTAATGCTCACAGTTAAGTGAATAGACCTTAGCAAAATGTAACAATAAGATGACTAAGAGGTGCCTTTGAAACTGAGATTGAGATTTTTTTTTCTTGAAAGCAACCATCAATTGTAATTAGAAATACTACTTGACAGTAGTTGAAGGACTGTGCTCTTACCACTGAATAATGCTTGGAACAGAACAGCATATACCAGGACCATCCATAAACATTTAAAGGTTGTGATGATGTCAGCAGTTGCCAGCGATGGAGCCAATATGTGCTCAGGAAGTCATATATAGGATGCTCTTCCATATCACAAACATCAGTATGAGTACCTTAGAATGCTAAGAAAAAAATGACCTGTCATGAACTCAGTTAATTTACTTTAAGTTAAACGTTTACCCTCTTGTCATTAATGGATCCCTAGACATTGTTTTCTGTTATTTTTCTTTGTCATTATGCTCTGCCACTTTCCCAAGTCCTTCTCCTTGCCTTAGAACCTCTTTCTTCTATTGCCTGTTATCAGTTACCCACAATTAACATTCTTATATAAGACTTTCTCAGAAAGTTAGCAACTTTCACAGTATTCCCTTCCCCCAAAATGCATTTCATCACATGGACTGAGTTTTTTTATTCAATGTAAAACTTTAATAAAAGGAATCTTTTCTGTGAGTTGATGTTCTTCACAATCCAGCAACCCTTAGCTTAGAGACATTTAATGTTGAGGCCCCTTGCGTGCCGTTGGAATGAATCCCCAAAGCTGACACTTAAACATAATCACCTCCCAGCTCTCCCCACCCCGACCCCCACCTCAAGTCTTTTCAGAGGAGAGACCCTGAGGGATGCATATCTCCCTCCATGAGAAGTCACAGATGTTCTGATAGTTCTGATGTCATGCTAGTGAAAGGAGACTGTAGGTGGCCAGTGATACCTGAGGAATCAGGTGGAAAGCCTCTAAAAGTTACTGTAGGATGCCCAGGACTCAGTTTTCCGTTTCTTCAAGGGATTCTCATTTTATCTGGATAACACTTGAAGAGTAAAGTCCGTTTAAGGACACTAACAGTTGACTTTACACATTTGTTTGATTACCTTGACAAAGACAAGGTAAAGAAAATGGATGAGTATGCTAAATACATAAATGGGAGGATAAGCAAGAAAATTTTTTTTAAAAGTTACATTTATGGTGACATATAGGGGCAGAAATGCAACAGGGATAGAAGCCAGACTTTTCTGAACATACCTGTTTTTTAGATTTGACTACAGAATCATGTAGAATCATGGAGCCCTGGTGGTGCAGTGGTTAAGAGCTTGGCTGCTAACAAAAGATTGACAGTTCGAATCCACAGCTGCTCCTTGGAAACCCTATTGGGGCAGTTCTGCTCTGTCCTGTAGGGTCACTATGAGTTGGAATCTACTCGACGGCAATGGTTTGGTTTTTTTTGTTTTGTTTTTATAGAATCATGTAAATGCTTTAATAATTGCACACTAAAATTAAATTAAATGGAAGAAATCATTTCTAAAAACCCAAACTTAAATAATGTAGCAAATAAACCTATATATTGAGTTGAAGGTATAAGCATGCAAGAAAACCTCAGTAATTTGCATATTTTTATTATAATATACTTAGTTGTCAAAAAATCTTAAGCTCTTTTTAATGATCATATTTGTTAATGATAATATTTTATTTAGAATATTGTGTCATGACTCTGAAAAACCAGTTAAGTAATTATATTAATGTCATTAGAAATCATTATTTTCCATGTAAGAGAAAAAAGAAAGAAATATAAGATCAAAGAGGTAAATGACCTGCAGTCCTGATTTTGAACTGGATATATCAGTATGAATGCCATATATATTTTCCCTTAAAGAAAATAACACCCAGTTCCTAGTTCTGTCTGTTAAAATGATCAAGAAGCTGTGACCAACCCATGAACAATGATCATCCCACTATAGCACCTAGATTGTAGACTTCAAATACCATTTTCCACTAAGAGGAACTAGGGCTTCTTGGGGGAATGGCTGAACCCATATCTGAGGCATGAAATGTACAAAATGAATCTGGAAAATCTTACACCAGAAAGCAAGGAAGTTATCAAAGACTCAGGAGCCAACTTAAAAAGGATCCTACTGGCCAAAGAGGAAAAACTGGATCATCTATAAAAATAACATCTGAAATGGATTGAAACCAATTAAATAAGTTAAAAATTCATGAATTCATAATGATACAAAATGTTCATTAGCAACCACCATTGGAAGATGCTAGAGCAATAACTGATTGTTCTAAACATTAGTTCATATAACAAAAATTCAGCATTTATCCTGCTTTTCCATCTTAAACAGAGTTAGGGTAACCACTGTTGATGAGAAGTTTCTCTTCATAGAAGTACTCCAAATTTAAAAAAGAAATTGAAGAAGAGATGATAGAACCAGAATATCACCATTTTGTAATGCCTAGCAGAATAATATACGTGGAGAACATCAATGACCATAAACATCATGAAAACAGAGACAACCAGATATTATGTACCTTCTGATAGCAGTACACAGTGTATCCTCTGAAGGGTTCTTACTAAAAAATCAAACCTAGTTCAAGTCAAGACTTAAGATCTAACTACCAGTTTAGGGGAGATACAAAACCAAAACTAAACCAGACCTGTTGCCATCGAATCATTCTGACTCATAGTAGCCCTATAGGAACAACAACAACAACAAAAATATATAATACCCTAGGGAAAACCAGCAAACTATGGGAAACCTTATAGGACAAAAATGGCCATCTTTCTTCAATAAACAGAAAAAAATAAATAAATAATGAAAAGGAGAGGAAATCCATACATAAAAAGAGACTTAAGAGAAACATCAACCAAATGCAATTACGGATTTTTTTTGGTATCCTGATTCAAACAATATGACATACACACACATGCACACACGCTTTTAAGAGGTAAGCCATCAACATAGGATATTGATATTACAGAACTATTGTCAAAATTTTAGGTGTTATAATTAAATTTTGTGTTTTTTTTAAGAATTCTGATCATTTAAAGATATATTTTGAGTTATTTATGCATGAAATAGTGTGATGTCTGGGACTCAATTTAAAACATAGTGGGGAAGTTGATTAACTTGGAGGGGACATGGGTATAGGTGAAATATAAGATTGCCGTAAGTTAACAGTTATTGAAGCCGGGTGTGTGTGAATTTATTATACTATTCTGTCTACTTGGGTATATGTTTGAAAACTTCCATAATAAAAATTTTAATGGAAGATATATATTTGCTCCTGTTTAAATTTTTAGCAGCTGAAGTTCCCATTCTTCTACAATATAATTTTACTAGCAGTGAATTAAGGTTGACAATAATGGACACTGTGAGGACCAAGTTGAATAAAGTATAAAGGTTAATGTGCATTTGGTTTCCTCAGTCAGGGATGAAAGGAGGCTTTTCAGACCTAAGTCAGTATTCAGCCAATTCTTATAAAAGAGTGTTCATGTTGGGAGTTGGGAGTTGAGAAGAAGGAGATAAAGGTTTGCTCCTACCAGCAATTAGAGAAAATGAAGAAAAGACAGATCTCACAAGGAAGAAAAAGGAGAGACAGAAAAATTAAGAAAAAGGAGGGTGATAATGTCTTTTCTTCCTTCCCTGTCTTAGTTACCTAGTGCTGCCATAACAAAAAATACCACAAGCAGATGGCTTTAAAGAAGAGAAATTTATTTTCTCACAGTCCAGGAGCCTTGTTGTTGTTAGCTGCCGACGAGTTGGTTCTGACTCATAGTGACCCTATATACAACAGAACAAAACACTTCCTGGTTCTGCGCTATCCTCACAGCCGTTGTTATACTTGAACCTATTGTTGCAGCCACTGTGCCAATCTATGTCAATGAGGGTCTTCCTCTTTATCACTGACTCTACACTTTACCAAGCACGATGTCCTTCTCCAGGGGCTGGTCCCTCCTGATAACACGTCCAAATTACGTGAGAGGAAGTCTTGCCATCCTTGCTTCTAAGGAGCATTCTGGCTGTATTTCTTCTAGCAGTCCATGTTATATTCAGTATTCTTCACCAACACCATAATTCAAAGGCATCAATTCTTCTTTGGTCTTCCTTATTCATTGTCCAGCTTTCATAAGCATATGAGGTGATTGAAAATACCATGGCTTGGGTCAGGTATACTTTAGTCTTCAAAGTGACATCTTTGCTTTTTAACACTTTACGAGGTCTTTTGCAGCAGATTTGCCCAACTCAATAAACCAAAAAACTCATTGCTGTCGAGTCAATGCGGACCCTATACTCAATACGTCATCTGATTTTTTGACTGTTGTGTCCACGGGCATTGATTGTGGATCCAAGTAAAATGAAATCCTTGACAACATCAGTATTTTCTCTGTTTATCATGATGTTGCTTATTGGTCCAGTTGTGAGGATTTTTGTTTTCTTTAGGTTGAGGTGCAATCCATACTGAAGGCTGTAGTCTCTGATTTTCATCAGTAAGTGCTTCCAGTCCTCTTCACTTTCAGCAAGCAAGGTTGTGCCGTCTGCATAACGCAGGTTGTTAATGAGTCTTCCTCCAGTCATGATGCCGTGTTCCTCTTCATGTAATCCAGCTTCTCGGATTATTTGGTTCACGTATAGATTGAATAAGTATGATGAAAGGATACAACTCCGACGTACACTTTTCCTGACTTTTAACCTTACAGTATCCCCTTATTCGGTTTGAACGACTGCCTCTTGGTCTATGTACAGGTTCCTCATAGGCACAATTAAAAGTCTGGAATTTCCATTCTTTGCAATGTTATCCATAGTTTGGTATGATCCACACGGTTGAATGCCTTTGCATAGTCTATAAAACACAGGTGAACATCTTCCTGATGTTCTCTGCTTTCAGTTAAGATCCATCTGACATCAGCAGTGATATCCATTGCTCCACATCCTCTTCTGAATCCAGCTTAAACTTCTTGCACTTCCCTGTTGATGTACTGCTGCAACTGCTTTTGAAAGATCGTCAGCAAAAGTTTACTTGCGTGTGATATTAATGATACTGTTAGATAATTTCTGCATTCTCCTGGATCACCTTTCCTTGGAATGCTCACAAATATGGATCTCTTCCAGTCATTTGGCCAGGAAGCTGTTTTCCAAATTTCTTTACATAGACGAGTGGGCACGTCCAGTGCTGCATCTATTGTTGAAACATCTCAGTTGTTATTCCATCAATTCTGGAGCCGTGTTTTTTACCATTCCCTTCAGTGCAGCTTGGACTTCTTCCTTCAGTGTCATCAGTTCTTGACCATGAGGCTGGAAGTCCAAATTCAGGTTGTGGCTCTAGCTTGTCTATTTAAGCTTCTAGAAGCAGGCAATCCCAGGAGTTCCCAGGCTTGTAGCTACATCTGCCGTGTAGGTCTGTCTTTGTATGGCATCTTCCCCCTGTTTGTAAACCACTGACCTTTCAATTTGCAGCCAAATGCTTAACCACTGTGCCACCAGGGCTCTTTGAGGAATGTGAGAGGAGCTGATAAATAGATTAACTTTTCTGGTATCAGCTTTAACAATGCAGTGGATTCCTTCACTCCTCACATAAGGACTCTTATGGTAGGTGGTTGGAGGTAGTCATGTTAGCCATGCTTTACAGTGACCTCTAGAATACTGTCCTAATGGACATTTGTCCAGGTATAAAATAATTTCACAAGCATACCTGATAACACATTTCCAAACAAGATTTTCTCTTATTATAATTCACCAGCATCTATATTTACAGTCTTTTGGGTTCCCCTCTCTTCCCCAAAAATTACCTCATTTAAGCTAAAATGAGAAAAGGACAACGTATTTTTCAATACTCGAGCTACATTTGAAGTATGTATTTAAATTTTTTTAAAAAAATCAATGATTCTACTTACAGTCACAATTCAACCACCTACAATATTTTTAAGAAAAATAGTCTAAGGCAGAAATACAGTGAATGTGTGCTCATGAATTATTGACTCCTGACAGGTGCAACTTATAAAGAATGAAAGAGCTTACATATTGAGTGTAATTATAAATCTTTAAAGATCCCTTTCATCACAGTATAATTCATTTCGTTGATTTCCCTCAGTGCTTACCCCAAGTTATTCTGGATTTACTCAAAGTAGTAAGAGTTATAGGAATCCCGGGTGGCGCAGATGTTTAAGTGCTGGACTACTAGCCAAAAGAGTGGTGGTTTGAACCCACCCAGAGGCACATCAGATGACAGGCCAGTGATCTGCTTCCAAAAGGTCACAACCTTGAACACCCTATGGAGCAGTCCTACTCTGCACACATGGCGTCGCCATGAGTCAGAATTGACCTGACTGCAATGATCAACAACAGTAAGAGTTATACAGTAAAAGTAATTTACTGTTGGTCTGAGACATACTATATGGGTCATTGCCGTTGCTGTTGAGTGGATTCCAACTCATAGTGACCCTATAGAACAGAGTAGAACTGCCCTATAAGGTTCCAAAGCTGTAAATCTTTATGGATGCAGACTGCCACATCTTTCTCCTGAGGAGTGGCCAGTGAGTTTGAACCGCCAACCTTTTGGTTAGCACCGAGTGCTTAACCCATACGCCTAGCTCTGGTATATTCTTTCTATAACTTTTATAATCTGCATACAGAACTAGCCTCAGGTGAACATTTTTCTCTTGGAAACTGTCTTTTGCCTTCTCAGTGGTAAACATGTTTTCAAACTCAGTTGAAAACATGTTTTAAGAGTTAATAAAATTAACTTGCAAGCTCTCAAAGATAAGGTGCAGGTCTGTCTCATTCACTTTCCAGAGCCTAACTTGGTGCTGCAAACATGGTAGGAGCTCAGTGAACATTTAGATAAAATGAAAGAGTGCATGGCATTAACGATACACATCCTACTGTGGTAAGCATAAAAGTAGGCCCCCCCCCAAAGACATCCATGTCCTAATTCTGGAAACCTGTGAATATGTTACCTTATGTGGCAAAGGGAAATTAAGGTTGCAGAATCAGATGACCTTAAAATAGAGAGGGTATCCTGGATTGGCAAAGTAGTTCAGAGCTCAGCTGATAACCAAAAGGTGGGCAATTCGGATCCACCAGTCGCTCCTTGGAAACCCTATGGGGCAGTTCTGTGCTGTCGTGTAGGGTCACTTTGAGTCAGAATAGACTCCACGGCAACGGGTTTTTTTTTAATCTTGCATTATTCAGGTGGACCCGGTGTAATCACAAGAGTCTTTAGAAGTGAAAGAGGGAGGCAGAAGTGATTAAGAGAGATGTGACTATGAAAAGAGGTCAGGGTGATGCCATGTGAGAAGGACTCAACCCACTTTTCCTGGCTTTGAAGATGGAAGAAGGGAACCACTAACTGAGGATTGTGGCTGGCCTCTAGAAGCTGGGAAAGGCAAAGAAGTGAATTTTACCCTAGAGCCTCCAGAAGGGACTGTAGGTCTGCCAACACCTTGATTTTAGCCTAGTGAGGCCCATGTCAGACTTTTGACCTTCAGAACTGTGACATAATAAATTTGTGTCATTGTAAGCCACTAAATTTGTGGTAGTTTGTTACTCAGCCATATGAAACTAATACACCCATCAAACAGCATTTATATTCTAATAAGTGATAATTGTAAGATTGAAAAGTCATTAAGACACACAGCAATGAATATTTAGATGACAACGTCAAACATTATGGTGAGGATTGCAGCTGATATTTCGAGCGAAACTCATTCCCAGTCTTCAAAAACACTATAATTTGGCAGCTATTCATAAAATTGATAGATTGATTTTGTAAATCCTTTGGAACCAACAGCCTGTCCCTTCACAAGGGGTAAAATAATTGACTTTATCATACTCACTTTACATTTTCAAATGTGAGATAAATTATTATTTATTTATAAATTGTATACTAAGTCATAACTCTGCATTTATAAACTTTTTATAAGCAGGCTTTGATAAAATAAGGTAAGGTCAATTTTACAATTCTAGAAAATCGCCTTCTGAAACTTCAGAATTAATGTTCATGAAATAATCTACAAAAGAAGTAGTGAAAATTAATGTTGTTTTAAAAACCATTTGATGTGCACAAAATCTCGCTTATATTGGTCAGCCAGTGTGATTTAATAGAGGTTTAGATAAGGGTGATTATGGTTGTCCTGTGTCACAGAATGAAATAACGTGGTCTTGAATGCTTATCCTACCGTTGAGTACATAGGCTGCACTCAATAAATGAAAACTATTGTTTATTGTTTATTGTCATATAAATATGGTAGGGTTATATCTTCTCTTCCCTTGTATTCCATGCTAGTGAAAATTTTTCATTAAATCATTATTTTTTTCAGTATTAACCCCATGTGAATATTGGTCATTAACAGGTGCTTGCCAATCTTTTTTGCACCAAAGTGAGATGTTTTTTCTTTTAGTATCAGTCAGACTATCAGACTTCAGAGGATGCATGCAAATCACCGTCAAGTGTGGGTTGGGTAGCAATTACTTCACAAGTTCCCACCCTGTGGATTTAGCTAAATCAGCATGTTGTGATGTCAGGACCATTACTGAGACATTTGCCTGGAGAGTTGATTTCAGCACTTGCTGTTCTTTTCACCCATCCTCTGGAAGGCAGCGTCTTCGTGGGCTGCCAGGAATTCACTTTTCTAGGAAGTCAGCATTTTTCAAACACTGGTGTAATAATCAAAACAAAATAACTTCCCTCCATACAGAAAAATTCCATTTTTTCCTATTTGGGACAGTGATTAAGTGGTTCTGAAACCTTTAGAAATGTACATTGAATAGATTACTAATTAAATGAATTTAAAACACATGAAGAAAATGTTAATAGATTGTACTTGTGTATTTATGTATTTTCATAAGTACGTCAGTCAATTCATACCGGTAAGATGAACACACAAATGGGATAAACAGGAAAAATTTAAGGTATCTGAAAGTTATCTTATGTTTAATACTATGATAAAATGACTTTCTGTGATATTCAAATATACGCTTATTGTCTATTTGTGCCAGAAGTGTTCTAAACATTTTATATACATCTACATATGTCTCATTTAAACCTACACTAACAGAAATATTATTTATTGACATTTTACATACAAGGAAACTGAATTCAGAGAGATTAAACTACCTTTCCAAGTCATACAACCTGGGCAGTATCTGACTCCACAGTGCAAGTCTGTCCCAACATGCTCTGCCTCCAGAGTAGAATCATTCTTTTTTGTACTTGTGCTTCAAATTATAACATGTAATAAGTAGTTCTGTACCCTTACAGTAATTCTAGAAAAATACAAAAAGTATTCATAAAAAAACGGAACAAGTTTATATGTACCTAATGAGCATCATGTGTGTGTATATAGGCCAAAATATTAAAGAAGATGTTAGGAAATTAGTACCCAGTCATAACAAGCAGACAGAAAGCTTTCTCTTTGTGTGTGTGCGTGTGTGTGTGTGCATGTGTACACATGTGCGTGCACTCTGAAAATGTAAATGGTGCCATATAGGCCCAACAGACATAAATATGTGTCCTGACACACATACATACACACATCAACATGGTCTGCTCAGTCTGTTCTGTGCCTGTATCTACCTCTGAAACTAATAGCAAACAGATGCCATGGGAATTCTTTCTGAGTGTTGCCTGTGGCTCTTCTTCCATCCAGTGTTTCAGCAGTGCCATTTATGGTTACCCCAGAATGGTGACCCATTCTATTATCGCATATTCTAATTCTTTTTAACGTGTCTGCCTGTAACTTGTATTAGCTGTTGTTTCAGTTTGGGTTCCACTAGGAGCACAACTTGAGACAAGAATTTCAGTGCAAGTTGTTTATTGGGAAGATAATTCCAAGAAACAGTGGTAGAGGAGGGTGAAAATGAAACAGAGAAGGGAAAGTAGCTTATAAATAAAGGATGCATTATCAAACCAGCTACCAGTTTGGGCAGCTGGATTTTAATCCCATCGTGGCATTGTGGGCACCAGTGTCCATTGCATGTCTCAGAGGTATCCACCAGAGAGGCAAGGGAGCTGGGGTATTTATCCACGGGCTCCAGTCAGTCATTATCAGTCATTGAGGACTCTTCTTTCTGCCCTGGAAACTGGACAAAGCCCTGAGGCAAGCTAATGTGGTGCTGGAAGCTGGAATTTAGCCAGATACATATGGAAATGGTAAAGGCCTTTAGGATATGGATGAGTCATTGACATTTCTTGCTGTAGTGGTCCGTACCTTATCTGTTAGAGGGTATCTGTTGGAGCCATCTGGTTCTTTCTTATCCTATGTGGCCTTAGCCACACTTTAAAGGCAAAGGTCCCTTTCTTAGGGCCTTTGCCTCTTTCTTAACACCCTAGTGTGGAGACTGCTTTCTTTAAGGCAGGCCTAGTATTCCTTGGCTCATTAGGTTTCAACAGCCAGGGGCTCTGGTCATGAGCCAGAGCTCAATTTTGTATTTTCCAGCTTCATAAATAATAGGTTCCAAAAAATCCCTACTTGTTTGAAGCAGGCATTGTTCCTTCACATTATGGTGTTTCCAAGGAAGTTCATTTTGGACATCTGGGATGTGGCCTGAGAGTAACTCACTTACCAACATTGTCCCCGTTGTTCTTAGCATTATGAAGCAACTAGAGATAGGATATCTTTTTTCTTTCCCATCCTTACTCCTCTTCAGCTTTCTTAGCTAACTTGAATTCTTTTGACCACTTCTGGTTCTGAACGTGGGACTTTGCCTTCCTGGAGTCTTTTAGTTCCCATTGACTGCTTTTGTCTGTTGATGTGGACAGTAAATCACACTGAGGATTGGCTGCAGCGTAGTAAAGATTACCACTGCCCCCTTGCAGATGACACAGAGTCAGATGTGGCAAACACTTCCGACATAAACAACCTCTGTTAATACTTTATTTCACATCTGTTTTATTATTTTCTGTCGGAAAAATCAACCCACCTCCAGTTTTCTTTCCCACTGGCAGCAGTCTTTCCAATTTGTATCTGACTTGTAGAAATTGCTTTTCTTTGGAATGTGCTAAAGCATGCTAACATTTATTTATCTAAAATTGTCCTGTTATGCTAAAACTGTGTGCTTGGCCAACAAAGAGAATGATGAAAAGGAAAACAGGAAAGCAATATCATTTATAATAGCCCCTAAAAAAATAAAATACTTAGAAATAAATCTAACCAGGGATGTAAAAGACCTATACAAAGGAAACTACAAAACACTACTGGAAGAAACCCAAAGAGATCTACATAAATGGAAAAACATACCATGCTCATGGATAGGGAGACTCAACATTCTGAAAATGACAGTTCTACCCAAAGCAATCTACAAATACAATGCAATCCCAATCCAAATACCAACAACATTCTTTTAAGAGACAGAAAAAATAGTCATTAACTTTATATGGAAAGGAAAGACGCCTCGGATAAGTAAAGCATTATTGAAGAGGAGGAATAAAGTAGAAGGACTCACACTACCTGACCTCAGAACCTACTACACGGCTACAGTAGTCTGAACAGCTTGGTATTGGTACAACGACAGATACATTGACCAATGGAACAGAATTGAGAACCCAGATGTAAGTCCATCAGCCTGTGGTCACCTGATCTTCGACAAGGGCCCAAAGTCCATCAAATGGGGGAAAAGACAGTCTTTTTAACAAATGGTGCTGGCAAAATTTTATGTCCATCTGCAAAAAAGTGAAACAGGAACCATACCTCACACCGCACACAAAAACTAATTCAAAATGGATTAAAGACCTAAGTCTAAAACCAATAACTATAAAGATTATAGAAGAAAAAATAGGATCAATGCTAGAGACCCTAATACACAGCATTAACAGAATACAAACAATAACTAACAACATACAAACTGCAGAAGATAAGCTAGGTAACTGGGATCTTCTAAAAATTCAACAGTTATGCTCATCAGAAGACTTCACCAAAAGAGTAAAAAGAGAACCTACAGACTGGGAAAAAAATTGTTGGCTACTACATCCAGCAAAGGTCTAATCTCTAAAATCTACAGGAAAGTCTAACACCTCTACCATAAAAAGACAAATAATCCAGTTAAAAAATGGGCAAAGGATATGAACAGACACTTCACCAAAGAAGACATTCAAGTGACTAACAGACACATGAGGAAATGCTCATGACCACTAGCCATTAAGGAAATGCAAATCAAAACCATAATGAGATACCATCTCACCCTGGCATTACTGGCACGAATCAAAAAAGCAAAAATTAGTAAATGTTGGAGAGGTTGCAGGGAGACTGAAACTCTTATGTACTGCTGGTGGGAATGCAAAATGGTACAACCATTTTGGAAGATGATATGGCATTTCCTTAGAAACCTAGAAATAGAAATACCATATGATCCAGCAATCCCAGTCCTAGGAATATATCCTAGAGGAATAAGAGCCATCACACGAATAGACATATGCACACCCATGTTCACTGCAGCATTGTTCACGATAGCAAAAATATGGAAATAACCTAGATGCCCATAAACAGATGAATGGATAAACAAACTATGGTACATACACAGAATGGAGTACTATGCAACAATAAAGAACAATGATCAATCTGTGAAGCATCTCACCACATATATGAACCTGGAGGGCATTATGCTGAGTGAAATAAGCCAATCACAAAAGGACAAATATTATATGACACCACTACTATAAAAACTCATGAAAAGGTTTACACACAAAAAGAAACAATCTTTGACAGTTACAAGGGAGAGGATGGGTGGGAATGGAAAAACACTAAATAGACAATAGATAAGTGGTAACTTTGGTGAAGGGTAAGACAGTACACAATACTGGGGAAGCCAGCACAACTTGTACAGGGAAAGGTCGTGGAAGCTCCATAGACACATCCAAACTCCCTGAGAGACCAAACTGCTGGGCAGAGGGCTGTGGGGTCCCTGGTCTCAGAAAACATCTAGCTCAACCGGCATAACATAGTTTATAAAGAAAATGTTCTACATTCTACTTTGGTGAGTAGCGTCTAGGGTCTTAAAAGCCTGTGAGCGGCCATCTAAGATACTCCGCTGGTCTCACCCCTTCAGGAGCAAGAGAAAATGAAGAAAACTAAAGACACAAAGGAAAGATTAGTCCAAAGGACTAATAGACCATAACTACTATGGCCTCCACCAGACTGAGTCCAGTACAACTAGATAGTGCCTGGTTACTACTACTGACTGCTTTGACAGGGATCTCAGTAGAGGGTCCCGGACAGAGCAGGAGAAAAATGTAGAACAAAATTCTAACTAAAAAATAAAGAACAGACTTACCGGCCTGACAGAGACTGGAGAAACCCCAAGAGTATGGCTCCCAGACACCCTTTTAGCCCAGTAATGAAGTCACTCTAGAGGTTCACCTTTTAGCCAAAGATTAGACAGACCCATAGGGCAAAACGAGACTAAAGAGGCACACCAGCCCAGGGGCAAGGACTAGAAGGGGACAGGAAAGCTGGTAATAGGGAACCCAAGGTTGAGAAGGGAGAGTACTGACATGTCATGAGGTTGTTAACCAATGCCATAAAACAATATATGTACTAACTATTTAATGAGAAGCTAGTTTGTTCTGTAAACCTTCATCTAAAGTTCAATAAAAAAAATTTTTAAAAACTGTATGCTTGGCCTAGTAGAAGTCAGGCTGGCCTTTTATGGCTCTGCTAGATAACCTTGTATGCTCGTCAAAGTTTGATCTGTTATCTAGGAGCATGGCGCAAATGGTTAAGCATGAAGCTACAAACCAAAAGGTTGGTGGCTCGAGTCCACCCAGAGGTGCCTTCGAAGAAAAGCCTGGCATTCTGCTTCTGAAAGGTCACAGCCATTGAAAACCCTATGGAACAGTTCTACTCTGCAACAGGTGGATTTGCCAAGAGTTGGAAATGACTCAACAGCAGCTGGTTTTGGTTTTCAACATCACTTTGGAGCTTATTAGGAATGTAGAATGTAAAACCTCACCCCAAACCTACTCAGAACTTCTGGGGTGGGGCCCAGGAATCGTGTTTTAACAAGCCCTCCACGTGATTTTGATCCATGCCAACCTTGGATCAAGCTTGTAGCTCTGCTTACAGCCTTGCTACTCAGTGTGGTTCAGGGACCAACAGCATCAGCATCATCGGGGAACTTGTTAGAAATGCAGGTTCTCAGTCACCCATCCAGACCTGCTGAATCAGAGTCTGCTTTTGAACAGGAGCGTCAGGTAGTTGGCATATACACTTCCACTAAATGATGTGTCAACTTATTTGCTAAAATTGGCATTAGACAAGGATCTTAATATATAGCAAATGAATATATTAAGGAAATGTTCCTAAACATAAGTCACCCAAAATTAGAACCATTCTTAACTGTGAAATCAGTGTTCTAATGAGAATGTTTCCAATGGGAAAGCCATGAACCGTATTAATTATGTACAGCCTGAGTCCTTAAAGACAGTGGCTACTAGAGAAATAAGGCTAGAGTAACACTGCAAACTGACTTTGTAATTCTTTTTTTTTAAAGAATACAGTGTAAGACTACTCAGAATGACCAGAGCACATCCTTGAGGAAATGGAAACGAAAAATGTCTTCTCTCAAATCATGGCACAGCGATTTATTTTCTAGCAAACACTGCCAGCTCTGCTCTTGCACATATTGTCATTCGGGAGATGTGCTTCAGTCAAACACAGAGAAAAGTAATTTTTTTCTTGAGTTTTGAGTCCTCAGGGAGAAAGTCTTATTTTCAGTAACAAATGGACATAGAATTTTCAGAGCTTGCACATGTCCGTGGATACCTGGGCACAGGCTCCTTCCCTGAGTCTCACTGCGTGGAGAGGGTGTCACAGAAGAGCAGGTTGCTGCACTGCAGTGCGAGGAGGAAGGGATCCAGAGAGCTGAAACCAGTGCCTCTGCTTCTCATGTTGCCTGGTCATGATCAATATTAAGCTTCTCGTCTCACCTGAGAAGTTGGGTTTTAGCATAATGAGCTTATCAGTTTATCACAAGGATGTTAATCTCTACAAGCCTTTGGAAAGGCTTTAACAGGTAAGGTTGTCTGAGTCTCCTTATGATATGGAGCTCTTCTTTATTCTTTTCTTCTGTCACATATTCACGGATTCCCTAGAAAATTCACTTTTCACCTACTACATTATAACTTTTTTCTCATTAGAAAAAAAAAAAAAAATATATATATAAATTGTTACTTTACTATTTAATATCCACTGAGAAGCCCTAGACTCTGCCCTAGATAAGAAATGTGATGAATTGATTTATAAAACTCAGAGATAGTATTAATCATACCACAAAATGGGGGGAGGGTGTCACCAAACTCACGTTACTTTATACCATATCCTTTATTCTACACTCTTACTTATCTCATGGACGTTGGTCGTGACCCCCATTACTTCAGACTGTCCTTCAGGAATTCATACATTCATTAAGTTAGCATTTACCAAGCATTGGGCACCTATTATGTGCTGCTGGGGGTGTGAAGATGAAAGAGACACAGTCCTGAGCCCCAAAGTGCTCACAGCATAATGTAAGGCTGTAAAACAGTCAAGCAGCATTATGATGCGGCACGGAGCCTTGGTGGTGCAGTGGTTAAACATTGGCTGCTAACCAGAAGGTCAGTGGTTGGAACCCACCAGATGCTCCTTGGAAACCCTGTGGGGCACTTCTTCTCTGTCCTGTAGGGTGATGGCAATGGGGGTTTTTTTTTTTTTGATATGATGCAGCACAGAGGGTACACCTGACTGCCTGTGGGGGTTGGGCAAATCTTCAGAGAGGGCCTCGTGGGTAGTGCAGACAGTCAACATGTTCAGCTGCTGACCTAAAGGTTGGTGGTTGAGTCCACCCACAGGCACCTTGGAAGAAAGACCTGGTGCTCTTTTTCTGAAAAATCAGCCGTTGAGCACCCTATGAAGCATAGTTCTATTCTGACACATATGGGATCGCCATGAGTCAAAATACTCGATGGCAACTGGTTACAGTGGGAAGAGACAGGTTAGGACGTTCCTGTCAGAAGGGAAGCATATGCAAAGTCATGGTAGCTGCGAAAAATATAGTGCACTCAGGTAGTGGTGAGGGAAGGGGGCACTGGAGAGTAGGAAGGGTGCCACAAACAGCCATCTTCATGTTGAGCTGCGTCCCCAGCCTCCCTGAGAAGAGACTTCACCCCCGGTACTATGACATGATGTTGTTAGCCGCCATCAAGTGGATGCCAACTCATGGCAACCCCGTGTGGGCATAGTAGAACTGCTTTATTGAGTTTTCAAGGCTGTGACCTTTAGGAAGCAGATTGCCAGGCTTTACTTTCGAGGCATCTCTGGGTGGGTTTGAACCACCAACCTTTTGGATAGTAGTTCAGCGCTTAATCATTTGTGCTACCCAAAGAATGTCTGGCTAAAATCTAGAAGCCCTCAATGCCTGTTGAGAGAGCTGTTGAATCTATAAAGTAGCTACAAAATAACTTAAATAGTAGGGCTTCAGTGAGGTTGGAGAAAAATGTAGTCAATACAATTGCTTCATTTCATTTTTCCCAGCAGAAACAAACTGTATTAGACTACGAGCACTTCAGTGTGTCTAATATTCCCAATTGTTTTTCCTGTGGCTGTACTTCTGCACGGGGATGAACACACATGCCAAAGAAAAGAGCAAATGGAGCAGGGGGAAAAGTTATGCCTATTTATTACAGCAAGCTATGACTTCTACAACACCTAAAAATTCATGAGAAAATATGCACATTTTAAAATTTATCTTATCATTTGACATTTATCATCAGAGGTTCTGATCTTAGTGGCAGAATAGAGTTGGTCAGGAATGTTTACTTGTTTTGCAAGTTGACCTTGAGCAAGTTATTTAAATAGCGTCTGTTTAAATGGGGTTTATTCTGCAAATCACAGATACCAGTTCCTTTACTTTCATTGAAATCAGAAAGATTGGATTTCCAAGTGCACACACGTGTACACATCTCCCAGTGTTTGGAGAGGCTGAGAAGAGCAGATATGTCTTCCAAATGCTACTTAACTGTAATAAAAATTAAAGATACTACACTTGCCGGTTTTGAATTACAGTAATAAAATGGTTTACTACATATGACTGTAACCTTAAGTAAATGGCCAAGAGGAAATAACCCAACCTTTTAGGGTGATGGGATTGTGAGCAGGCTTTTTTTCTTCCCTTCTCTTTTTCCCCAAAATTCTATAAAATGTTCGAATGACTTTTTTCATGGAAATTTTCATTTATTTAAACATAAATTTATACTTTGAAATTAGTCTTATTGGAAATAAATTTAAACAGTTTTAGCATCCACTTAAATGTTTACTTAGTTCGATTAAAATACTGTCTTTACCAAAGACACTCTAGGCAATGTCAATGAATGAACGTGTAAAACCTAGAAGACATATAAAGAACTCAAACTGTGATGAGGAAAGCATCATTCACATATGCCCACCATGACAAGTGCCCAAGGTCCAGATCACCTTTTTATGTCTTCTCACACAATCAAAACTAACTGGCTGGAGGCCTTATTTACTTAGGGTCACAGTTACTCCCTGTCATGGATTGAATTATGTCCACCCAAAAGCATATATATCAATTTGGCTGGGCCATGATTCCCTGTATTGTGTGGTTGTCCTCCATTTCCTGATCGTAGTTTTATGTTAAAGAAGATTAGGGTGGGATTGTAACACCCTTACTAAAGTCACATCCCTAATCCAATGTAAAGGGAGTTTCCCTGGGTTGTGGCCTGCACCACCTTTTATCTTACAAGAGATAAAATGAAAGGAAGCAAGCAGAAAGTTGGGAACCTCATACCATCAAGAAAGCAGCACCGGGAGCAGAGCACGCCCTTTGGACCTGAGGTTCCTGCACTGAGATGCTCCCGCACCAAGGGAAGACTGATGACAAGGACCTTCCTCCAGAGCTGACAGAGAAAGCCTTCCCCTGGAGTTGATGCCCTGAATTTGGACTTGTAGCCTACTGGACTGTGAGAGAATAAACTTCTCTTTGTTAAAGCCATCCACTTGTATTTCTGTTATAGCAGCACTAGATGACTAAGACACTCCCCTTTTCCCAAAGTAGTGGCTAGCTGAAGAATGATAATGAATGGTGGTGTTTAACCTGATGAATAAATTTCTGCTGATAGAGAGTTTCTGCAACAGCTTTGTAAATTGATGGGGTCAAATCCCCCAAACATTTCTCTGTTTCAAAGAAAGATGTTTGAAATAGTTTGCTTCTGATAACAGTACACGATTCTCCCTGGGTAATGACCATAATGACAGTAAATGAGAGCCAGCTGGAAGATGCTAGGGTCAGGCTTTAGGAAGACCATGACCTTTGGAAATTGCTCAAGTCAGATTCCTAGAGGGCATCACTGGACTTGACATTATTATAAGAGTCTGAAATACATATATTTATACATATGTGTATATATATATGCATATGTATACACATACACACATATATTCCTTTTAGCCATTATATATATATATATATATATATATATATATATAATTCATTTATATATATTCATTTCAGTAGTCCTTTTCCTGGCTAAAAAGGAATATGTGTATTTGTGTATATTTCATTTCAGTATTCCTTTTTCTGGCTAAAGCTTATTAAAAATATATATACATATATAAAATTGTTTTTCAAAATCAAGGGCAAAATAAAGACATTTTCAGAAAGTTTTTTTTTTTTTTTTTAATTGTACTTCACGTGAAGGCTTACAGAACAAATAGTTTCTCATGAAACAGGAGTACACATGTTGTTTTATGACGTTGGTTAACAACCCCACAACATATCAACCCTCTAACTTCTCAACCTATTTTTTTGGTAAAAATACACATAAGGCAAAGATACACCATTTCAAAAATTTCTACATGCACAGTTCAGTGACATTGACTACGCTCTTCCAATTGTGCTGTTATTCTCACTTAAGATGAAGGCTTACAGAACAAAATAGTTTCTCATTTAACAGTTACTACAAATGTTGCCCTATGACAATGGCTAACAATCTCACAACACATCAACAATATCCTTACTCAGCCTTGGGTTCCCTATCACCAGCTTCCTTGTCCCCTTCTGCCTTCTGGCCCTTGTCACTGGACTCCTGTACCTCGTTAGTCTCATTTGGTTTTACGGGGCTGTCCACTCCCAGGCTGAGCGGTGAACCTCGGAGGTAACTTCACCACTGAGCTAAAAGGCTGTCTGGGGGCCATACTCTTGGGGTTTCTCCAGTCTCTTTTAGGCCAGTAAATCTGGTCTTTTTTTTGTGAGTTAGAAACATGCTCCACATCCTTTTCCAGCTCCGTCCAGAGCCCTCTGCTGTGATCCCGGTCAGAGAAGTCAGTGGCGACAGCCGGACACCATCTAGCTGCACTGGACCCAGTCTGGTGGAGGCCTTGGCAGCCGTGGACAATTAGTCCTTTGGACTAATCTTTTCCTTGTATCCTGTTCTCTTCACCCTCCCCTGCTCCCTAAGGGATGAGACCAGCGGAGCATCCTAGACGGCAGCCCACAGGCCTCCAAGACCCCAGGCACCACTCACCAAGGTAGAATGTAGAGCATTGTCTTTATAAGCTGTGTCATGCCAATTGAGCTAGATGTTCTCCGAGACCATGGTCCCCAGAGCCCTCCGTCCAGCAATTCAGTCCCTCAGGCAGTTTGGATGTGTCTATGGGGCTTCCTTGACCTTTCTTTGTACAGGTTGTGCTAGTTTCCCCTGTATTGTGTACTGTCTCACCCTTCACCCAAGATACCACTTATCTATTGCCTATTTAGTATTCCCCCACCCCCACCCTTCCCATCCCTGGTAACCAACAAAGATTGTTACATTTTGTGTGTGAACTTTTTCATGGGTTTTTACAATAGAGGTCTCATACAATATTTGTCCTTTTGTGATTGACTTATTTCACTCAGCATAATGTCCTCCAGTTTCATCCATGTTATGAGATGGTTCACAGATTCATTGTTGTTCTTTCTCATTGTATAGTACTCCATTGTGTGTATGTGCCATAGTTTGTTTATCCGTTCATCTGTTGATGGGCAATCTAGGTTGTTTCCATCGTTTTGCTGTTGTGAACAATGCTTCCATGAACATGGGTGTGCATATGTCTATTCGAGTGTCGACTCTTATTTCTCTAGGATATATTCCTAGGAGTAGGATTACTGGATCGAATGGTATGTGTATTTCCAGCTTTCTGAGGAAGCGCCATATCATTTTCCAAAATGGTTGTATCATTTTGCGTTCCCACCAGCAGTGCATAAGTGTTCCAATCTCCCCGCAACCCCTCCAGCATTTGTTATTTCCAGTGTTTTTGATTTATGCCAGTAATGCCGGGGTGAGATGGTATCTTATTGTGGTTTTAATTTGAATTTCTCTAGTGGCTAGTGATTGCGAGCATTTCCTCATGTGTCTGTTGGCCATTTGAATGTCTTCTTTGGTAAAGTGACTGTTCATTTACTTTGCCCATTTTTTAATAGGATTATTTGTCTTTTTGTTGTAGAGGTGTTGGATTTTCTTGTAGATTATGGAGATTAGACCTTTGTCTGACTTGTACTGTCCAAAAATTTTTTCCCAGTCTGTAGGTTCTCTTTTGACTCTTTTGGTGAAGTCTTTTGAAGAGCATATGTGTTTGATTTTTAGAAGATCCCAGTTATCTAGCTTATCTATTGGGGTTTGTGCGTTGATGGTTATGGTTTGTAACCTGTTAATGCCATGTATTAAGGCCTGAAGTGTTGGTCCTATTTTTTCTTCTATGAACTTTATAGTTTTAGGCTTTATATTCAGGTCTTTGATCCATTTTGAAGTAGTTTTTGTATACGGCGTGAGGTATGGGTCCTGTTTCATATTTTTGCAGATGGATATCCAGTTTTGCCAGCACCATTTGTTAAAAAGACTGTCTTTTCCCCATTTGATGGACTTTGGGCCCTTGTCGAAGATCATGTGACCGTAGGTGGATGGATTTACATCTGGGTTCTCAATTCAGTTCCATGGGTCAGTGTATCTGTCGTAGTACCAGTACCAGGCTGTTTTGACTACTGTAGCTGTATAGTAGGTTCTGAAGTCAGGTAGCGTGAGTCCTCCAACTTTATTCTTCTTCTTCAGTAGTGCTTTACTTATTCGGGGCTTCCTCCCTTTCCATATAAAGTTAATGATTAGTTTTTCCATCTCTTTGAAGAATGTTGTTGGTATTTGGATCGGGATTGTGTTGTATTTGTAAATTGCTTTGGGTAGAATTGTCATTTTCACAGTGTTGAGTCTGCCTATCCATGAGCATGGTATGCTTTTCCATTTATGTAGATCCCTTTGGGTTTCATGCAGTAGTGTTTTGTAGTTTTCTTTGTATAGGTCTTTTACATCCCTGGTCAGATTTATTCCTAAGTATTTTATCTTTTTAGGGGCTATTGAAAATGGTATTGATTTCCTGATTTCCTTTTCATCGTTCTCCTTATTGGTGTATAGGAATCCAACTGATTTTTTAATGTTTATCTTGTATCCTGCTACTCTGCTGAATCTTTCTATTAGTTCCAGTAGATTTCTTGTGGAGTCTTTAGGGTTTCCTATGTATAGTATCATATCATCTGCAAACAGGGACAATTTAAATTCTTCATTACCAGTTTGGATGCCCTTTATTTCTTTTTCTTACCTTATTGCTCTCACTAGAACTTCCAGCACAACGTTAAATAGGAGTGGTGATAAAGGGCATCCTTGTCTTGTTCCTGTTTTCAAGGGGAATGTTTTCAGCCTCTCTCCATTAAGAATGATGCTGGCCGTTGGTTTTGCATAGATGCCCTTTATTATGTTGAGAAATTTCCCTTCTATACCTATTTTATTGAGAGTTTTTCTCAGGAATGGGTGTTGGACTTTGTCAAATGCCTTTTCTGCATCAGTTGAGATGATCATGTGATTCTTTTCTTTCCTTTTATTTCTGTGGTGGATTACGTTGATTGATTTTCTAATGTTGAACCATCCTTGCATACCTGGTATGAATCCTACTTGGTCGTGGTGTATTGTTTTTTTGATATGATGCTGAATTCTATTGGCTAGAATTTTGTTCAGAAATTTTGCATCTATATTCATGAGAGGTATTGGTCTGTAATTTTCTTTTTTTGTGACGTCTTTGCCTGGTTTTGGTATCAGCATTATAGTGGCTTCATAGAATGAATTTGGAAGTGTTGCTTCCTCTTCTATGCTCTGAAATAGCTTGAGTAGTACTGGTACAAGCTCTTCTGTAAATGTTTTGTAGAAATCTCCGGTGAAGCCATCTGGGCCAGGCTTTTTTTGGTTGGGATTTTTTTTTATTACCTTTTCAATCTCTTCTCTTGTTATGGGTCCGTTCAGATTTTCAACATCACTTTGTTGTAGTTTGTGTAGGCCGTGTGTTTCTAGAAATGTGTCCATTTTCTCTAGGTTTTCAAATTTGTTGGAGTATAGTTTTTCATAATATTCTGTTATAATCGTTTTTATTTCAGTTGGGTCTGTTGTAATGTCCCCCATTTCATTTCTTATTTGTGTTATTTGTGTCCTGTCCTGTTTTTCTTTTGTCAGTCTGGCCAGTGGTTTGTCGATTTTGTTGATTCTTTCCAAGAACCAACTTTTGGTTTTGTTAATTCTTTCTATTGTTTTTCTGTTCTCTATTTCATTTATTTCTGCTCTGATCTTTACTATTTCCTTTCTTCCGGTGGTTGTGGGCTTTTTTTGCTGTTCTCTTTCTGTTTGTTTGAGTTCTGTAGTTAATATTTTGATTTTGTCTCTTTCTTCTTTTTTGATATGTGCATCTATTGCTATAAATTGTCCTCTGAGGACTGCCTTTGCTGTGTTCCAAAGCTTTTGGTATGATGTGTTTTCATTCTCATTTGATTCTAGGAATTTTTTTATTCCCTCTCTGATTTCTTCTATTACCCAGTGATGTGTAAGCAGGGTATTACTCAGTTGCCATGTAGTTGATTTTTTTTCCTTTCTCTTTCTAGTGTTAATTTCTACCTTGATGGCATTGTGGTCAGAGAAGATACTTTGACTTATCTCAACGTTTTGGATCTTGTTGAGGATTGCTCTGTGGCCTAAGAAGTGGTCTGTTCTTGAGAACGTTCCATGTGCATTGGAAAAGAATGTGTAATTTGCAGCAGTTGGATAGAGTGTTCTATATATGTCTGTGCGGTCCAGTTGACTGATTGTGCCCTTTAGGTCTTCTGTATCTTTGCTGAGTTCCTTCTTAGTTGTTCTGTCCTTTACTGAGAGTGGTGTGTTGAAGTTTCCTACTATTATTGTGGAACTGCCAATTTATCTTTTCAGTGTTGGTAGAGTTTGTTTTATGTATTTTGGAGCCCTGTCATTGTGTGTGTAGATGTTTATTATGGTTATGTCTTCATGATGGATCGTCCCCTTAATCATTATGTAGTGTCCTTCTTTGTCGTTTATGGTAGATTTTGTTTTAAAGTCTATTTTATCTGAGATTAGAATTGCCACTCCTGCTCTTTTTTGGTAGTTGTTGGCTTGATACATTTTTTTCCAACCTTTGACTTTTAATAAATTCACATCTTTGTTTCTAAGGTGTGTCTCTTGTAGACAGCATATTGATGGATCCTGTTTTATCCATTCTGACACTCTCCGTCTCTTTATGGGTGCATTGAGTCCATTTACATTCAGTGTAATTTATTGATAGATATGAGTTTGTTGCTGTCATTTTATAGTGCTTTTTTTTTGTGGTGATGAAGTTTTCCTTGTTCTTCTTACTCTTTTGTGCTGAGTTACTTTTGTTTGTGGAGTTTTTTTTTTCATTTCTTTTGTTTTTATAGGTTTTTTTTTTTTTTTTTTGCTGAGAGTTTATATTTTTCCTCTTTTTTTTTATGAGTATGTTTGTTAACTTTCTTTGTGGTTACCATGAATTTTACGCTTATTTTTCTATGTTTGAAGCAATGTAACATTATCTGGTATCGCCTTGCCTTCCTCTCCATTACAAGGTTCTATACCTATGCTGTTTATTCCCTCCTTTATTGTTTCGATGTTTTTGTCATTTGCTGATTAACTGCTCTGATTCCCTGTTGTATTTCTTTTGGTGTTGCATAGTCCTCGAGAGTTCTTTTCCTAGATTGGTATCTGGCTGGTACGATCCTGCATCCTAGGTTCTGCCTGTGAGCTGAAGCTGTTTGTCCTCGGATCGAAGAACTCTCTTTAATAATTCTTGTAAGTTTGGTTTGACTTTTACATATTCCCTTAATTTCTGTTTATGTGGAAATGATCTAATTTCACCATCAAATTTGAACGAGAGTTTTGCAGGATATATTATTCTTGGCTGGCAATTATTTTTCTTTCAAGATTTTATATATGTCATCCGATTGCCTTCCCGCCTGCATGGCCTCCGCTGAATAATCTAAGCTTAGTCTTATTGTTTCTCCTCTGTATGTGACATCTTGTTTTTCACACGCTGCTCTCAGGATTCTTTGTTTGTCTTTGGTTTTGGTGAGTGTGAATATGATATGCCTCGGTGATTCTCCCTTGGGGTCTCTTCTGTATGGGTTTCGTTGAGCTTCTTGGATGGCCAGCTTTTCATCTTTCATGATATTGGGGAAGTTTTCTGTCAGCAGTTCTTCAGTGATCCTCTCTGTGTTCTCTGCTCTCTCCCCCTTCTCCGGAATCCGAATCAGTCACAAATTTTTGCTTTTGATTGTGTCCCACATAACTCTCAGGTTCTCCTCATTTTTCTCTGTTCTTTTTTCTGAGTTTTCCTGAAACAGAGTTGTAGCCAACTGTCTGTCTTCAATTCCACTGATCCTGTCTTCCACTGTTTCAAATCTGCTTCTCAGCCCTTCTATGACACCGTCCATTTCTGAAATCTTGTTGTTTATCTTTTGGATTTCTAATTGTTGTCTTTGTATAATTTCTAGTTGTGAATTTATTTCGGTATTTTGTTCCTGCATTATTTTCCTGAATTATTCCAATTTTTTGCCAGTCACTCAGATATGGTACGGCTGGGCAGGTCTAGCTGAAGAGGAGTTACTGGGATGGGTTGTTTGTGGCACTTACTACAGCAACCAGAGCGGGTCAGTAATCAGTGCAGGGCAGGTTCCGGTAGGCTGTGCCTGTGCTGCTTGGTGGTGTGATGTCAAGCGCATGGTGCAGGTAGGCAGGATGCAGCGGGGAGATTGTTGTATGTGGAACTAAGATGGATATGGGAGAGAGGAGGTAGGAACAGGAGCCAAAAACATACAAACAAACAAAACAGAATGCTAGGGGTGCTTGCCATTGGATTGGAGAGATGAGAGACTATGAAATGGATTAAAACAGAAAGGGGAGGAGAAAGAAAAGAAAAGAATGAATAAATAAGAATCAGAAAGGTTAAAGAACTGCAGAGTTCCCAGGGATCCCACCGGTGCAGCTATGCGGTCCGGGGAAGTCGCTCTCAGTTGTTGCAGTACAGCCTGGCTAGAAGGCATAGAGGTATACGACGCCAGTTAATCAGGGAACAGAAAGAGAAGGAAGATATAGAGAGAAGAGAAACTGAGCAATGAAGAAAGACAACAAGGGGAAAAGAGGGAAAAGAAAACAAAACAAATTAAACAAAAAAAAAGAACAAGAAAGGCCCCAAAAAAAAAACAGAAAAAATAAAAGAAATGACCTCAGGGCTACTTCTGCACCTCTGTGGAAGCTGAGGGGGAGTCTCCTTGCCACGCAGCTCCACCTGGCCAGAACGAGCTCCCAACTCAAGAAAAGGAAATGAAAACAAAGAAACAGTTCAAAACAAACAAACGAACTATAGCCCCGGGATCCCACCAGCACTGCAGCCCAGACCGGGAAGCAGCTCCACACTCGAACGGAGCTCCACACCCCCTCAGCAAGAAGGAAAGTTGGCGCACGGAGCCAGGTACTTCAGTGAAAGGAGGGGGAGGTGGTGAGAGGCAAGTAAGAAATCAAAAGAAACAGAAAAAAAATAAGTAACACTAGCAGCCAACAAATGGCACTCAGAGAGCCAGCTAGTGTGGGCTGGTGTTTCTGGACAAGAGACTGTGTCCGTTGGAAGTAGAGGGGGCCGAGTGTGGGTGAAGAAGGGTAGAGAGTGGGAAAGCGTATATCACAAATTACCAGAGCTCTGCAGCCCCTCAGGAAGAAGCAAAGATGGCTCACGGAGCGAGGTACTCGAGTGAAAGGAGAGGGAGGTGGCGAGAGGCAAGGAAGAAATCGAAAGAAGCGGAAAAAAGCAACACCGGCAGCCAACAAATGGCACTCAGAGAGCCGCCTGTTCGGGTGTGTGGAATCTAAGCAGCCAGTGTTTCCTCGTCAAGAGATTGTGGCCGCGGGAAGCAGAGGGGGTCTAGTCGGGGTGAAGAAGGGTGGGGAGTGGGAAAGCGTATATCGCAAATTACCAGTTGTTTTGTCTCCCGCTGGACACTCCGTGAGGCTGCTTTCTCGTACCCCCGTTTGCTGGCCTCCAATAGGAGTCCAAGATGGCAGATCTGCGCTGTGTTAGCTGGTAGGGGACCTCTGCATGAATCTCTCCTCGCTCTCCTTTCTCTGTCAGTTTTCTTACTCCATTTGGTGCTTGGCTGAGTTCTTTATCTCTTCATTTGATGTTTTAACGTTTCAGGATTGTTGTATTCTCTGTTCGGCTTAGTTTTTCGGATCTTTGCTCTGGAGGGACGGTGTGGTGCTTCTGCCTAGAGTGCCATTTTGCCACTAAATCCAGAGAGATTTTTTTTTTTAAATTCCAAAAAAACTTTCACTCAAGAATATACTTTGTGGGTGTGAAATGTAGGAAGGGATGAGATTAAAGAGTTAAATTAGCAAGTAAAGAATGGCAAACCTGTAGGTAATTCTGAACAGTGATGGTACATATTTAAACGTTCTCCTTGTGCATTTATTTTTACTTAAGATACTTAAAAAATATAATTTTTCTTCAAATGAAATAGTTATCACACTTTGTTTTAACAACTTCTAGCCAGAAAAAGGAATACTGAAATGAAATACATACACGTTTGTATGTGTGTATATGTGTGTATATATATATATATATATACATACGCACACATATACATGTATACACATATATACTGAAATGAAATATATATGTAAATATGTACATATACATATTTATGTTTATATACATATATACACACATGTACTGTTTATATATGTATATACTGAGATGAAATATGTATATATATATAATATATACATATAAGTATATATACACACATATATACACATATATACAGTATATATACATATATACTGAAATGAAGTATATACATATATAATTATATATACGCATACATACATATTTCATTTCAGTATTCCTTTTTCTGGCTAAAGGTTATTAAAATAGAGTGTGATAATTATTTAATTTGAAGAAAAATTATATTTTTTAAAGTATTTAAGTAAAAATAAATGCAGAAGGACAACACTGTATCATTTACCATAATCTCACAAACCCGTAACAGGTATTAGAATCACCATGATTCCCTAAAAATTTCTCTGAATATTTTTTAAAATCCTGAACAGTGGTTAAAAACTAAACAATCTTGATCATAGAACAATCTCAGCTAAAAATAAAATACATTTATAAATGAGTTTGTGATGTGGAATTCAATCATTTGCTTCATTTAAACTTTGATTACTGGCTTCTTAATTAAAAAAAAACAACTCTTTGCCGTCAAGTCAGTTAATTTGTATATATAAAAAAGCAAAAGGGATGACTTTGACTTGAAATCCACATGGCAAAGTGCCATTTAATTCGACATGTAATGGCAAACATACTGGTTGCAATAATAGCTGATGTGATCGCCCACCAGCCAAAGACCACCTGGAACACGTCCATAGTCAAACAAATTGGTCTCAAGTACCTTTTCTAACAAGGGAGAAGGCACATCATGTTTGAATGTCTCAGTGTTTGTCTGAGAGGTACAAGTAATAGTGCAGGGCTACAGCTGTAAGTCACTGTTGCTGACTGGAGTGGGGGACATTGGGTCACTTCTGCGGGTTAGAGAGTAGTTTTGGTCTGTGTTCACACATGATTATAGAGTGGTCTTGGTGTTGTCTCACTCCATCATGGTCACTGAGTGACCTTGTATGTTGGTGGTGTCCAGAGAAACTGTTTATGTTCTGTAGGAAAGCACCGTGGTGTGGCTGTCAGAGCCAGGCTAGCTCCCAGCTGACAGCAGTCAGGGTCTGCTCTTCCTTACTGTCCTTCACCTTGTGCACACTAGGCATCAGTCCCACAGCACCTACACACAAATCACCAAGTCCTCAAAACTTCCTGCAAAGATAGGAGGCACCATTCTTCCTCATCTACAGATAAGACATCTGCATTTCCCAGAAGCCCAATAGCTTTCCCAAAGCCACACAGCAAAGAACTGAAGCTATCTGTTATAAAAATAATTGAGAACATAAATAATCACACAAGACACAGTGAGAAGTTTCAGAGGCCAAGACACCAGAGGTTGGGGGTAGCAGGAAAGACGTAAGGAATTGGTGCACATGTGATGTAAGTTAAGTTGTTAGGTGCCGTCGAGTCAATTCTGACTCATATTGACCCCATGTGACAGAGTAGAACTTCCCCATAGGGTTTCTTAGGCTGTGATCTTTACAGAAGCAGATTTCCAGGTCTTTTCTCCTTCAGAGTTGCTGGGTGGGTTCAAACTGCCAACCTTTGAATTAGCAGCTAAGCGCTTAACCATTGTGCCACCACTAGTGGATAGAAATTCACAAGGAGGTTTCAGGGTAGGTGGTGTCTGGGAAGCATTTCAGGCCCACTGTGAACACAGGCAGAGAGGAGAACACGTGGGAGGGTACAGAGAGCAGTGTAGCTGGAGTTCAGAGCACAAGTAGAAAGAGTAGGTAAAATGCAAGAAAATGGCAGGAGGGGGAGACTGGGGATGCAAGACTGGTGGGATTGGAATAGGAGACTGGAAAAGGATGTGCTTGATTTGTCACAGAATGGTTTTGACCCAGGACTAGTGATCCCTCCAAAGTGGTAGTGGTGTATGTAATAAGAACGAACATTTACTGTGCTTTTATTACCAAATATTCATTCATTTATTCAGCAAATGCTTATGTGTCACAGGGTGAGATGCATGCAGGGGAATGGATAAGGCACTTTCCGGTTGCTGTTTTTTTTTTTTTTTTTTTTTTAGGCTTTTATATCCTGACATGCAAATAGGACTTTATAATAATCCAGCCTCTATTTTAGTAAACATGCGAATGGAGACTTAGGGGCCTCCAGGAGAAGAAACAAAGAACTCTTCCCTGGCAAAGGGAAGGCTTTTTGTAATAGGTGACGTTTGAGCTAGAGGTCCAGACGGTGGTGAGCAGTTTCCAAGCAGAGAATCCATGGGTGGGGTTGGGTGGATGGTGGAGGATGAAGAAATGAACAATGAGAACTGAGAAAAAGCTGTTGGATATATCAGGCAGAAGAATGTTGGTGATCAGTGAAATATCAATGTCTGGAGAATTACGGGGAAGGGGCCAAGTTGTAAAGGGTTAAATGTTAGCGGGAATGTAACAAGCAGAGGGTGTTTGCCTCCTTTTCGAGGGGTGTAGAGCTGAAGGCATGCAATGGTACAGGGAAGAAGCTTTGGTATGTGTATATAGCACACATCAGACATGGAGCGGGTAGATTGGTTTTCATTATTATGCATTTCTAGGAACAGAAAATATAGCAACTGTTACATACCTTAATGGTAGCAATAAAATAGTCAGAAATCGTAAGGCCTGGACCATAAATGCTAGTGTTATAGTCAATTCATAAATCTGTCATTTCATGAATAAAATTTCATAGTTTTAATCACAGCATTATAAAAATCATATATATATATGTAGCTGTATGTATATGTAGAGGGAGAGAGAGAGAAAAACAGACTGAGTTTATGCTAGAGGAAATATTAGAGTTCATGTAGTACAGAGTTTTCTCAAACTTTGTTCAGCACGCATCAGAATCACCTGGAGGGCTTGTTAAAACACAGAATGCTGGCACCTCCCCCCTTGCTTGGAACTGTTGCATGATACTCCATGAGGTGCCTCAACCTCACCTTACCTGTGTCCATTCTCCCAGCCATTGACACTCAGGTTGCTTTCAGCTCTTGGCCATCACACTGCAAAGGAAATTCTTGTGCACATCCCTTGTATGCCTTTGTGAGAATCACTTTGTGATATGTAACCAGACACAGCATCACCATTAGGGTATCCACATACAATTGATTGCACTACATAATGCCAGGTGATCTCAAAAATAGCTATCCCAGTCTACACTCCCACCAGCAAAACATTAATGTCCCTACATCCCCACATCCCTGCCCTCAGGTGATGTTATCCAGCTTTCTGACTTTTCCCAGCCTCTGAAGAACAGAGTAATGCCTTATTGTTGTTTTAAATAATAATATTGGGCATCTTTTCATATACTTGTTTGTTTTGTCTGTCTCACCTTGGTAATTGTGTGATCTTGGATAAGTCACTTAACCTTTCTAAGTTTCAGTTATCTCATCCGTAAAATGAGGAAATGAACAATATCGCTCACAGAAAAGTCACAGAATGAGGTAATGCATGGAAAATAATATTTGCAACATCTGGGAAATAGTAAGCACTTAAAAGTAGTTCTCTATATTTGTTGCTATTCTTGAGTTTGGTCAAAAAGATTTGTCAAAAGGCAAATGTAGAAAATATTTAGAGAAGTAGGTGATTGGAAAATTGCCAATTGTCAGAATTCAGTTATGGGGTCACTGGAACCCACAATGAAAGGAGGCCAAAAGGACCTGCCTGGTTGATAATGTCCAGGAAATTGGAATGGACAAGGGGAGCTTTGGTGAAGGAAACACTAAGAGTAGATGAAAAAATGTTGTTGTTGTTAGGTGCCATCAAGTCATTTCCAACTCACAGTGACCCTGTGTACAACAGAATGAAATGCAGCCTGGTCCTGTGCCATCCTCACAATCGTTACTATGCTTGAGCCCATTGTTGCAGCCACTGTGTCAGTCCATCTCGTTGAGGGTCTTCCTCTTTTTCACTGACCCTCCTGATAACACGTCCACAGTACATGAGACAAAATCTTGCCATTCTCACTTCTAAGGAGCATTCTGGCTGCACTTCTTTCAAGACAGACCTGTTCATTCTTCTGACAGTCTGTGATATATTTAATATTCTTCACCAACACAGTAATTCAAATTCATTATTCAGGAATAATATATATATTTTCTCCTCTTTGGTTTACATATTTATGCATAGGTATTATAGTCACATCATTAAAATCACTAATTAGAAGAAGTTAAAAAAAAGGAATTCATAATCTCATCGCTTAACAAAACCACTACTAAAACGTTAATGTATCATTTTTGTTCTGTTCTTACTATGTTTAACTTTGAATTAACTTGTAAGTATGCCGATCACACAATCATGTATCATACTTAAGTAATGAAGAAAGCATGCTAATTTTTCAATAGTCTGCAAAAAATCATCATTTTAATTGCTTCATAATAGTCCATCAAGTACATGTGCCAGGGTAATTATATTTTAGTGCTTTGGACTTGAGATTAATTCAGTATCTTCAGAAATATATATTATAAATTACAAGTTATTTTAATCGGATAGTTTTAGAGGTACTAAGGTATCTTAGTGCAAGCCAGTGTGCTTAATAATACCTTACATTTATACAGTCCCTTAGAGAATAGACTCTCAGTTACATTACCTTCAAGCAGCAGTTGTGATCTGAGCAAACCAGACATTATTACTCCATGTTAGAGATGAAGGGAAGCTGGGCATGACTTAGACTGGAAGAGCCAGAACTGGGATTTCACTCTCCAAGGCACTTCCTTAATACAACGTTGTTCTCCTTCTTCTGTCTGGTAGAACCATTGTGATCCACAGGGTTTTCATTGACTGATTTTAGGAAGTAGATTCCCAGGCCTTCCTTCGCCTATCCAGTCTTAGGCTGGAAGCTCCACTGAAACCTGTTCAGCATCACAGCAACATGCAAGCCACCACTGACGTTCAGGTGGTGGCTGCACATGAAGTGCACTGACTAGGAATCGAACCTTGGTCTCCCACATGGAAGGTAGGAATTCTACCTTGGAGCTGCCACTGAACCACCACTGCCTCCCTCTCATCCCTTCATAAGTAAAACAGCTTAAGGTAAGACTGCCTGGGATGTTGAATTAGAATCTGTCAGTATGTGTGAGTGCTTCGAAGGCTTTAGTAATCATTCCTAAATTGTTCTACACTTGATGTCTTTATGTCATGCTCTGTCAAAAGTATTGTGAGCATTAAATGAATAATATGTAAAACTGCTTAGTACAGTGAATAGACATATTGGAAACTTGATTTTTATTACAAGAATTGGGATTACTTTATTTAAGCACTTATATTTTGAGATGAAGAACTTAGACAAAGAAATGATAAAGAATGTATGATGCACAATAAAAACGTGTTTCAAGTAAGGAAATTTTAATTCCTTAAACTCTAAAGATAAATTGACAGAGTTAAGGGATTTATCAAATGCAGTTGTTGTTAATGCACTTCTCATTGAGAGAGTTGTGTTTTTTTCAGTCTAACTCTCTGTAAGCATTTAACCCTCACTACCAAACGTAGCATTCCCACTGCCGAAACCAAACCCACTGCCGTCAAGCAGTTTCTGACTCATAACAACCTGTTAGGACGGAATAAAACTGCCCCACAGGAATTCTAGGGCTGTAAATCTTTACAGAAGCAGACTGCCATATCTTTCTCCTGCGTTGTGGCTGGTGGGTTTGAACTGCCAACCTTTTGGTTAGCAGCCCAGTGCTTAACCACTGTGCCACCAGGGCTCCAACATAACATTAGGCTATTATTCCAGATACCATCTTAAAACCCACATGAGCACTGCAATTGCTCCTTCCTGTGGTTGTTCAGGAGCCCTGGTGGCACAGTGGTTAAGAGTTTGACTGCTAATCAAGAAGGTCGGCAGTTCAAATCCACCAGCTACTCTTTGGAAACGGTATGGGGCAGATCTGCGTTGTCCTATAGGGTGCTGTGAGTCGGAATGACTTGACAGCAACGGGTTTGGTTTTTCGTTTGTTTTTTTTTTTGGTAGTTGTTTAGATCTGGCCTGTATAATTGCCAAGCAAAATTAAGTGGGGAATTAGAATTTTTCAGTGTCATTCGTTTCTAAATAAATTATTTTGGAAACATATTTATAGCATGTGAATTGACCCAAAATTATACTTTTTTATATAGCTAGAGAAAATGACTTAAGGACACATAATTTTATCAAACAATAATCCATCTTGATTACTAAATAAAACAGATTTGATGTTACCTAAAGAGCTATTGTTAACAACATACATCAAAATAAATAAGCTTCTTGCCTGACAGCAGGACTTTTAAAAATATATACCTATGATAAGCATAGGAATGTTATAAAGGAAGATATCAGCTTGTAAGGATACTAAGCTTCTTACACACACTAACTCGTTTAATATCCACAACAACCTCCCTCCACACTCACACCATGCACACAAGGAGACAAAACAGCAAAATGATTCTTCTCTCACCCGTTGCCTATCCCCAACACCCATGGCCGATCCTGCCTCATCCCTCAAACATTGCCTCCCCCCACCCCCCGTTTATTTTGAAACAAATTGCAGACATCCTATCCTTTCATCCTTAAATATTTCAATATGAATCTCAGAAAGGTAAGAGCTTTTCCTAAAACAGAACCTAAAAAATTAATAATTCATTTACATCATCAACTGTCTAGTCAATTTTCAAGTTTCCTATTGTTAGCTGGAAGAGTGCATTTTATTATTCCTAATATACAGATAGGAGCCCTGGTGGCACAATGGTTTAAGCGCTTGACTGCTAACCAAAAGGTTGGCGATTTGAACCCACTAGCAGCTCTGCAGGACAAAAGACCTGGCGATCTGTTCCTGTAAGGATTACAGTCTAGAAAACTCTAGAGGACAGTTCTTCTCTGTCCTGTAGGGTCACTAGGAGTTGGAATCGACTCAACGGCACATAGCAACAACACTATACAAATAGACTCAACTTCTGAATACCTGTGTTTAATAAGAAATAAAGAAGGATTAGTATTAAGGACTGTTGATTCCAGAGCCCGTTCTCTGAACATGTGCTCTGTACAGGATTACCTCATCCACTATCTGTCACTCAGTCAAGTCTGAGTCCCTGAGGAACTGCTGAAGATGTACATGTTCACAGAGAACAATTTATTCCAGTTCTTACAGAGCCTGGCTTTCATACCTGAGGGAACAAAGCCAGAGTAGGTCATCCTTCATTTGTAATTATTACGATTGTGGCCTAAGAGTTTTCCACTCTTCCAGAAGAGTTCAAAGCAAAGTTTGAATGTCTGGAACAATAGACTCTATATTACATGTCTCATTTAGGTAAATATTATTTAGATGTAAAATACAAGGACATTTTAACAAGCCCCAATACTATGTCATTGGAATGCTAGTAGTGCTCTCTCTCTCTCAGATTCGTTCATTTTAATTTCGTTATCTGTAGAGAACAACCAGGCATTTTATCTGGTGCCTTAAGGAACTACTTCTGGCTACTTTATATATTATAAATAATGTAATTTCTTAAAATTCAAATAAGCAGAATTTAAATTAAAAAGCTTACATAATACTACTAACGCCGCATGTAATATGTCTTGTAAACTGACTTCAGAAGCTCTCAAAAAATATCTATAAAAGTTACCTAGGCTTAAATTGATCACATATTTTTGAAATGTTTCTCGATGTTAATCAACCAATCTTACTTGCACTGAAACAGAAATAATATAGACATTTAGAAACTTCTTGTGGCTGAATGGTGCTATAATTTCACCAAATGAAGTATAATTTCCAAAATTTATATTCAAATACAAACTTTCCTGGGAAGTGTTTTCTTGAGGTATGAAAATTTACCAGTGACATTCAAATAAGCGTTTGACTTTATTTCCTAAATGGAACTGTCACTTTGATCAAAGTACACGTAGAGGAGTTGATTTTCTCTTTTGGCTGTTTAGCTGGACAGCTCAGATATTAAAACTAAATTGGAACATAATTGATGTGATTCAGAGCCAGACCAACAGCTGCTTCTAACAGTGTGCCATGTGACGTGATTACTGCACAGCTCAACAACCACAACTGCACTTTCTTGGGGCTGATTATGAGCCACAGGGCCCTGGTGGTGCAGTGGTTAGGAGCTCGGCTGCTAAACAAAAGGTCAGCAGTTCGAATCCACCAGCTGCTCCTTGGAAACCCTATGGGGTAGTTCTACTCAGTCCTATAGGGTCTCTTTCAACTCGATGGCAAAGGGTATTATGAGCCAGGCAGATGTTGATCTCTTTATTTTACTTACTTTGTTCATACTTGAAACTTTGGAAGTAGGTATTTTATCCCCAGTTTATTGATGAAGAAACTGAGGTTTAGGTATATATCTGGTTCAAGTTTACCCAGCTTTTACGTGATAGAGCCAGGATTTCCCCAAGTCGCACTGAGGTCTCCTGTTCAAAGGTATGGATGGACATCCTTAGCTTCCCTTTGTGTAGGCAGGAGGGGGCAGTATTCACATTTCATTTGTTGTTGAAATAATGATTTTTGGTGCTTGAAAAAAGTTGTCATCTACAAAGGTGAAAGATATCTCTTTGAACACGAGATAAATGATTAAGTGCTCCAGAATTTGTGATGTTTGTGTTCAATAGAGGAAACATTTCGCAAATGTTAGCTATCTTAAGCATTAAAAATGGAGCACATGCATTAAGGTGTTGAAGTCTTCTGTACCCTTCGTTCCTTCATTCCATTTCTCTTTATCGAGGTACTCATGAGTATGGGGGCCATTTACTGGTTTATCTTTTTGTTTTCTTACGCTTGGCAATATTTCAAAAGGCAGTGCAACTAGGCAGGTATTCTTTTTTTAAAATTTTTTTAAATTGTACTTTAGATGAAGGTTTACAGAACAAATAGTTTCTCATTAAACAGTCAGTACACATGTTGTTTTATGACATTGGTTAACAACCCCACGACATGTCAACACTCTCCCTTCTCGACCTTGGAGGACCTTTTTTTTTGGTGAAAATATACATAGCCAAAGATACACCATTTCAAAAGTTTCTACATGTACAATTCAGTGACATTGATCACATTCTTCCAGTTGTGCTGCTATTCTCACTATCCTTTTCCAAATTATTCCATCACCATTATCTTCAACTCACTGTCCCCTAGGCTTCCCACCAAAACTTTTGAGTTGCTGTTGTCAATTTGATCTCACATAGATAATTCTTTTTTTTTTTTTTTGTACCTTAGATGAAGGTTTGCAGAACAAGTAGTTTCTCATCAAACAGTTAGTACACATATTGCCCTATGACAATGGTTAACAACCCCACGACATGTCAACACTGTCCCTTCTCAACCTTGGGTTCCCTATCACCAGCTTTCCTGTCCCCTCCTGCCTTCTAGTCCTTGTCCCTGGACTGCTGTGCTTCATTAGTCCCTTTTTGTTTTATGAGGCTGTCCAGGGCCCGGCTGAAAGGTGAGCTATGGGAGTGACTTCACCAATGAGCTAAAAGGGTGTCTGGGGGCCATACTCTTGGGATTTCTCCAGTCTGTTCGGCCAGTAAATCTGGTCCTTTTTTGTGAGTTAGAATTTTGTTCTACATCCTTTTTCAGCTCTGTCCAGGACCCTCTGTTGTGATCCCAGTCAGAACAGTCAGTGGTGGTAGCCGGGCACCATCTAGCTGTACTGGAGTCAGTCTGGTAGAGTCCTTGGTAGCTGTGGTCCATTAGTTCTTTGGACTAATCTTTTCCTTGTATCCTGTTCTCTTCATTCTCCCTTGCTTCTGAAGGGATGAGACCAGTGGAGTATCTTAGATGGCTGCTCACGGGCTTTTAAGACCCCAGATGCTACTCACCAAGATAGAATGTAGAACATTGTCTTTATAAACTCTCTTAAGGCAGGTATTCTTATTGATTGAAATAAAAACAGTTTTGCACCAATCTCCTTAACCAAGTGTATGCTGCATGCATTTATATCACCCTCTGCCCCCACAGGACAGATGAGTTTTGTGTCTTTGGTGAAAAATAGATTAACAAAGCCTGCACATTGTTTGCTTCATAACTACATTTTATTACTAAATAAAGTACTCTCTCTTTTGACTTTCTGTGAAATGAAACTTAAATTATATGACCAAATCATACAGAATCTGAAGGTCGAAATCCAGAATAATACTGCATCCTGTTTTTGTCTGTGCATTCTAAAAATAACTGACAAAATTTAAAGTTGGCAGTATAAAAAGACCACTTTAGGGGCTATTAATCTTCGTATCTCCTACTGCTCAATGTTACACTTAGGCACACCTCAGAGGTTTATATAGCTTCTCCCAATGTCTAAAAATAATAAAAAAAAATAAAAACCAGTTGCCATTGAGTAGATTCTAACTCTGGGCAATCGCACGTGTGTTAGAGTAGAACTGTGCTCCATAGGGTTTTCAATGACCGTTTTTTTTGGAAATAGGTCACCAGGACTTTCTTCCAAGGTACCTCTGGGTGAACTTGAACCTCCAACCTTTTGGTTAGCAACCGAGTGAGTTAACTGTTTGCAATAGCATGAAAGTGTAGCCTGTGATTTCACGTGAAGATATGGTGGTCACCAATTAAATACTGTATGTATGGCTTCAGAGGCTGAAATGACAGGCTTTCACTCTAAAAGCATAAGGAACAGTAAGGTCTGACTGAACTCTATCCAAGTTTTAAACATTCTAATTTTTCAAATTAAGTGTGATAAAGTGGATATTTTATTTTAATCTGCTTGGAAAGATTGCTTGATCTTTAGTCTCTTTCTAAAATGCATATTCAAATTTCCATTTGGGAAAACTATTAGTGATTCATTAAATAAATAAATGGCATTTTGAAGCTCTCTGAAGACTAATCAATGTATTAGAATGACTATAAAAACATTAATAGAATGTAGAGGTAAGTGAGGAATGATTTACTTTAAATTTTATAATGTTCCTAATGGGGAACGCAGTGGTTTTCTTTCAGCACTGAACAATAGCCCTCCTAATGGTAATGGTCATAAGAATGCCATTGTTCTTTGTAATATTAATGGTAAAACGAAAGATGCTAATGGAGTGCTTTATGGTATAATGCAGGATAAATTATATGATATATAAAATACAAAGTTGAAAAGCATTTCTCATAGTGTTCTTAATGATCTATAGAAAAGTGAAAAATACAATTTTAATGATATATTCTTCAAAATCTTCTCTTATTGCTTTTGGATAAGTAGATGCAGAATTAAAATTTTGATTGTCTTCATGGAACTGTCTTTTAAAGTGTTAAGGACATAATTCTTTTTTGTAGTTAGCAAGATTATTTTTTAGCTTTTTATAGTGAAGTCCAGTGCACATCTAGAAAAAGACATAGGCATAGGTATACAGCTCACTGAATTACCAAAAAATGAACACACCTGTGTAAGTATTGCTTAGGTGAAGAATATTACAGTATATCAACACCTTTTCTCACACCCTTCCAATCATTGGTATTTCCCTCTTCCCCCAAAATAATCACTATCATGCCCTCAAGTGCCATAGATTAGTTTGGCCTATTTTGAACTATAGATGAAAGAAATCTTACAATATGTACTTTTTCGTGCCTTGCTAAGACTAACATTATGCTTGTGAAATGCATCCATGTTGCTGTGTATAGGTATAGCTGATTTCTTTTCATTGCTTTAGATGATTTATTTATATGAATATATCCTAATTTGTTTATCCATTCCATGATTGGACTTATGAGTTATTTTCACTTTAGGACCACTGTGAATAATGTTGCAAAAACATTCATGTGCATGTCTTTTGGTACCCAAGCACCTGCTTTTCTGATGGGTGCATTCTTAGGAGTGGAATCACTGAGTCATAAAATATGTGTATGTTTAACTTTAGTGGACAATGGGAAAGAATTTTTATAGCAATCATTCTAATTTACACTCTCAAAGCAGTGTACGAAAATTCCATCTGCTCCAAATTTTTGACAATGCTCGGTATAGTCAGGTTTCTGTTGTTTTAGCTTTTTATTTTTTCTCCCAGTTTCGGCCATTCTGATTGGTGTGCAGAACTTCCACACTGTGGTTTTAATTTGCATGGCCCTTCTTATTAATGAGGTCATACACAATTTCATAGATTTATTAGACATTTAGGTATTTCCTTTGTCTCTGTTTTTCTTATTCATTTGTAGTTCTTTGTAAAATCTGGACGCTACTGTGCTAAAAATGGCTTCTATTCTGTGGCTTTCCTTTTCATTGTTTTAACAACATCTTTAAATGTACTCAATTTTAGTATATTCTATTTTATCAATCTTTTATTTTATAGTTAGTATTATTCTGTCATATTTAAGAAATCTTTTCCCTCAACGTTGTGAAGATTTTCAACTTTGCTCTCATCTGGTATCATCATTGTTTCTCCATTCGCATTTAGGTCTAAATCTTACTAGAACTGATGTCTATGTATAATTTGAGGTAGTGATTTTTTTTTTAATTAAATAATTTTTTCTTATTTTTTCAACACGTATACCCAACTGACCCAGCACCACGTATTTAAAATATTTTTTTCCACTAATATGCATTGCAAATATTGCCAAAAATCCAGTCTCTATCTATGTTTGAGACTGTTTCTGAATTCTCTTCTCTGTTCCACTGGTCTATTTGACTAACTGCCTGCCAGTATGACTCTTGTTTCTTGTAACATTGTAATAAATCTTGATACCAAGTAAATAAAATCCTGCTTTTTTCAAGAGTATCTTGTTTATTTTCGTCACTTTACATTGAATAAATAGATTAAAATGGGGAGAATTCAAGTATTTTCAATATTGAGTTTTCTGCTTCAATTTCTCTCAATATTTCTCAGTTTCTCTCAATGTTTTATAATTTTCTATGTAGAGGTATGCAACATATTTCATAAGATTTATTCTTGGGTAAATAATGTATTTTGATGGTTATATAAGTAATGTTATTTTAAAATTTCATTTTCTAACTATTGCTGGTGTGTAGATGTACCGTTTATTTTTATATATAGACTGTCATCCAGCAGACTTGCTAAACACATTGTATAGATTTAAATTTTTTTTCCCACATGCACAATCGTGTAACCTATGAATAAGGGCAGTTTTATTTCTTCTTTTCTGATCCTTGTTAACTTTTAAATATAAACTTTCGAATTTTCATGCCCGTTGTTAAGTAATATAGTCACTATATGTGGAATGAAAGGATCTACACAGGACAGTCTCATGTTTTTCATATATGATGCTTGCTGTAAGATTTGTGTGTGTGTGTGTGTGTATTTGCTTTAGGTAAAAGGTTACAGCTTAAGTTAATTTCTCATTCAAAAATTAATACACATATTGTTTTGTGACATTGGTTGCAATCCCCACAATGTGACAGCATGCTCCCCCTTTCCACCTTAGGTTCCCTGTGTCCATTCGTCCAATTCCTGTCTCTTCCTCCCTTCTCTTCTGCTTTTGGACAGGAGCTGCCCATCTGGTCTCATATATTTGATAGAACTGAGAAGCACATTCCTCACGTTTGTTATTTTTTTGTTTTATGGGCCTGTCTAAATCTTTGTCCAAAAAGTGGGCTTTGGAAATGGTTTCAGTTCTGGGATAGCAGAATGTCCAGGGGCTGTATTTCGGGGGTTCCTCCAGTCTCTGTCAGACCAGTAAGTATGGTCTTTTTGGGAGTTTGACTTCTGTTCTACGTTTTCTCCTGCTCTGTCCAGGACCTTCTGTTGTGATCCCTGTCAGGGTGGTCATTGGTGGTAGCAGAGCACCATCTAGTTCTTCTGATCTCAGGCTGGCGGAGTCTCTGGTTCATGTGATCCTTTAGTCCTTTGGGCAAATATTTTCCTTGTGTCTTTGGTTTTCTTCATTCTCCTTTGCTCTGGGTGGGATGGGACCAATATACGTATCTTAGATGACCACTTACAGGCTTTTAAGACTCCAGATGCTACTCACCAAAGTGAGATGTAGAACATTTTCTTTATGAACTTTGTTATGCCAGTTGACCCAGATGTTCCCCAAGACTATGGTCCCAGCCCCCAGTCCCAGCTACTCAGTCCCTCAAAGTGTTTGGATCTGTCTAGGAAACTTCTATGCTTTTGCTTTGGTCTAGTTGTGCTGACTTTCCCTATATTCTGTGTTGTTCTTCCCTTCTCCAAATTTGACACTTGTATACTGTCTAGTTAGTGATTTCCCTTCCTCCTCTCTCCCCACCCTCATAACCATCAAAGAATGCGTTTTTCTGTGTGTAAACCTTCTCTTGAGTTCTTATAGTAGTGGTCTCAAACAATATTTGTCCTTTTGTGACAGACTTATTTCACTTAGCATAATGCCCTCCAGATTCATCCATAGTATTCCATTGTGTGTATGTACCATCCTTTGTCTATCCATTCATCCGTTCATGGGCATTTAAGTTGTTTCCATCTTTTTGGTATTGTGAACAGTGCTGCACTGAACATGAGTGTGTATATATCTATTTGTGTGATGGCTCTTATTTCTGTAGGGTATGTGCCTAGGAGTGGGATTGCTGGATCATATGGCATTTCTATTTCTAGCTTGTAAAGGAAGTGCCATATCGTTTTCCAAAGTGATTGTACCATTTTACATTCCCACCAGCAGTACATAAGAGTTCCGATCTCCCCACAACCTCTCCAACATTTGTTATTTTGTGTTTTTTGGATTAGTACCTGTATTGCTGGGGTGAGATGGTATGTCAGTGTAGTTTTGATTTGCATTTCTCTAATGGCTAATGATCGCGAGCATTTCCTCATGTGTCTGTTAGCCACCTGAACGTCTTCTTTAGTGAAGTGTCTGTTCATATCCTTTGCCCATTTTTTAATTGGATTATTTGTCTTTTTGTTGTTGAAGTGTTGCAGATTTTAGAGATTAGATTTGTAGATTTGAGAGATTAGACCCTTATTAGATATGTCATAGCCAAAAATTTTTTTCCCAGTCAGCGGGTTCTCTTTTTACTCTTTCGGTGAAGTCTTTTGATGAGCATAAGTGTTTGATTTTTAGGAGCTCCCAGTATCTAATTTCTCTTCTGGTGTTTGTGCATTGTTAGTTATGGTTGTATACTATTTATGTCATGTGTTAGGAGCCCTAGCACTGTCCCTGTGTATTCTTCCATGATCTTTATCATTTTAGATTTTATATTTAGGTCTTTAATCCATTTTGAGTTAGTTTTTGTGTATGGTGTGAGGTATGTGTCCTGTTTCATTATTTTGCAGATGAATATCCAGTTATGCCAGCACCGTTTGTTAAAGAGACTGTCTTTTCCCCATTTAACGGACTTTGGGCCTTTGTCAAATACCAGTTGCTCATAGATGGATGGATTTATGTCTGGGTTCTCAATTCTTTTCCTTTGGTCTATGTGTCTGTTGTTGGTACCAATACCAGGCTGTTTTGACTACCGTGGCTGTATAATAGGTTCTAAAATCAGACAGTTTGAGGCCTCCCACTTAGTATTTCTTCTTCAGTAATGCTTTATTATCTGAAGCCTCTTCCTTTCCCTATAAAGTTGGTAATTTGTTTCTCAATCTCATTAAAAAATGCTGTTGGAATTTGGATCGGGATTGCATTGTATCTGTAGATTGCTTTGGACAGAACTGACATTTTCACAATGTTGAGTCTTCGTATCCATGAGCATGGTATATTTTTCTACTTACATAAGTCTCTTTTGGTTTCTTGTAGTACTGTCTTGTGGTTTTCTTTGTATAGGTCTTTTACATCCCTGGTTAGTTTTATTCCTAAATACTTCATCTTCTTGGGGGCTATTGTAAATGGTATTGACTTGGTGATTTCCTTTTCAAAGTTCTCTTTGTTGATGTAGAGGAAGCCTACAGATTTTTGGATGTTAAATCTTGTATCATGCTACTTTGCTGAAATCTTCTATTAGTTCCAGTAGCTTTCTTGTGGATTCTTTGGGGTTTTCTGTGTATAAGATCATATCATTTGTGAATAGGGATACTTTTACCTCTTCCCTACCAATTCGGATGCCCTTTATTTCTTCTTGCCTTATTGCTCTAGCTTGGCCCTCCAGCACAATGTTGAATAAGAGTGGTGATAAAGAGTATCCTTGTCTGGTTCCCGTTCTCAAGCGGAATGCTTTCATTCTCTCTCCATTTAGAATGATGTTAGCTATTGGCTTTGTATAAACGCCCTTTATTATGTCAACGAATTTCCCCCTCTATTCCTATTTTGCTGAGAATTTTTATCAGGAATGGGTATTGGACTTTGTCAGATGCCTTTTCTGTACCAATTGATAGGATTATATGGCTCTTTTGTTTTATTTATGTGAGGGATTACATTGATTGATTTTCTAATGTTGAACCATCTCTGCATACCTGGTATGACTCCCATTGGTCATGATGTATTATTTTTTTGATGTGCTGTTGAATTCTACTGGCTAGAATTTTGTTGAGGATTTTTGTGTCTGTGTTCAGGAGGGATATTGGTCTGTAGTGTTCATTTTTGTGATATCTTTGCCTGGCTTTTTTATCAGGGTTATGCTGGCTTCTTAGAATGAGTTCAGGAGTATTCCATCCTTTTCTGTTCTCTGAAATAGCTTTAATAGTATTGGTGTTAGCTCTTCTCTGAAAGTTTGGTAGAATTCTCCAGTGAAGCTATCTAAACCTGGGGTTTTTTGTTGTTGTTGGGAGTTTTTTTTACTACCCCTTCAATCTCTGCTTTTATTATGGGTTGTTTAGTTTTGTTTTTCTTTTTTTAACGGGTGTCATGGTTTATTTAAGGTATCTTTTATAATCCTCCCAGCAACCTACAAGATTTTTTTTTATTGTTGTAATTAAATGAAGTTTACATTTCAAGTTAGTCTCCCATACAGAAATTTTTTTTAACATACATTGTTATGTGACCCCCAACCACTCACCCCATTCTGCAACAGCACACTCCTCCCCTCTGCCTGATTCCCCATGAACATTCAACCAGCTCCTAACTCTCTCTGCCTTCCCATCTCACCTCCGTACAGAAGCTGCCCCCTTGGTCTCTTGCATCTACTTGACTAAGAGCCACATTCTTCATAAGTATCACTTTATGTCCCACAGTCCAGTCCAATCACTGTCTGAAGAGTTTGCCTTGGAAATTGTTTTAGTTCTGGGGTGATAGAGAGTCCAGAGGCCATGCTTTCTGGGGTGCCTCCAGTCTCAGTCAGACGATAAAGTCTGGTCTTCTTACTAGAATTTGAGTTCTGCATCCCATCGTTCTGCTCCTCCATCAGAGACCCTCTGTTGTGTTCTCTGTCAGGATGTTCATTGGTGGTGACTGGGCACCATCTACTTCTTCTGGTCTCAGGCTGATGAAGTCTCTGGTTTATGTGGCCCCTTCTGTCTCTTGGGCTAACACTTTCCTTGTGTTTTTGGTGTTCTTCGTTCTCCTTTACTCCAAGTGGTTGGGACCAATTGATGCATCTTAGATGGCCACTTGCAAGCTTTTAAGACCCCAGATGCCACTCAACAAAGTAGGATGCAGAACATTTTATTAATAAGCTTTGTTATGCCAGTTGACCTAGATGTCCCCTGAAAGCATGGTACCCAGATCCCGCATCCCTGCTACTCTGTCTCCCAAAGTATTTGACTGTATTGAGGAAACTTCTTAGCTTTGGTTTTAGTCCAGTTGTGCTGGCTTCACCTGCAGTGTGCACTGTCCTTTCCTTCACCCAAGATGATTCTTATCTACTGTCTAGTCAGTGAATAACCCTCATCCTCCCTCCCCACTCCCGTAACCATCAAAGAATGTTTTCTTCTGTGTTTAAACCTTTTCTTGAGTTCTTATAATAGTGGTCTTATACAGTATTTGTCCTTCTGTGACTGACTAAATTCACTCAGCACAATAAGTTCCAGCTTCTACCATGTTATACGATGTTTCACAGCATCATCATTGTTCTTTATTGTTGTGTAATATTCCATTGTGTGGCTATGCCATAGTTTGTTTATCCATTCGTCCGTTGATGGGCACCTAGGTTGTTTCCATCTTTTTGCTATCGTGAACAGTGCTTCAGTGACCATGGGTGTGCATATATCTATTCGTGTGACAGCTCTTATTTCTCTAGGATATATTCCAAGGAGTTGAATAGTTGGATTGTATGATACTTCTAGCTTTTTAAGGAAATGCCAAATCCATTTCCAAAGTGGTTGTACCATTTTACATTCACGCCGACAGTGTATAAGTGTTCCAGTCTCTCCACAACTTCTCCAGCATTTGTTATTTTGTGTTTTTTGGATTAATGCTAGCCTTGTTGGGGTGAGATGATATCTCATTGTAGTTTTGATCTGTGTTTCTCTAATGGCTAATGATCATGAGCATTTCTTCATATGTCTGTTAGCTGCCTGAATATCTTCTTTGGTGAAGTGCCTGTTCATATCCTTTGCCCATTTTTTAATTGAGTTATTTGTCTTTTTGCTGTTGAGGTTTTGCAGTATCTTGTAGATTTTACAGATTAAAAGCTGATCGGATTTGTCATAGCTAAAAATTTTTTCCCAGTCTGTAGGTTGTCTTTTTACTCTTTTGGTGCAGTCTTTTGATGAGCATAAATGTTTGATTTTTGGGAGCTCCCATTTATCTAGTCTGTCTTCTGGTGCTTGTGCATTGTTACTTATGGTTTGTATTGTGTTTATGCCATGTATTAGGGTTCCTGGCAGTGTCCCTATTTTTCCTTCCATGATCTTTATCGTTTTTGATTTTATATTTAAGTCTTTGATCCATTTTGAGTTAGTTTTTGTACATGGTATGAGATATGGGTCTTGTTTCAGTTTTTTGCACATAGATACCCAATCATGCCAGCACCATTTGTTAAAGAGACTGTCTTTTCCCCAATTAATGGACTTTCGGCCTTTGTCAAATATTAGCTGCTCATAGGTGGATGAGCTTATATCTGGATTCTCAACTCTGTTCCGTTGGTCTATGTATCTGTTGTTGTACCAGTACCAGGCTGTCTTGACTACCGTGGCAGTATAATAGGTCCTAAAATCAGGTAGTGTAACGCCTCCCACTTTGTTCTTCTTCTTGAGTAATGCTTTATTTATTCGGGGCCACTTCCCTTTCCCTGTGAAGTTGGTGATTTGTTTCTCCATCTCATTAAAAAATGCCATTGGAATTTGGATCGGGATTGCATTGTATCTTTAGATGGCTTTGGGTAGAATTGACATTTTCACAATGTTGAGTCTTCCTATCCATGAGCAAGGTATATTTTTCCCCTTATGCAGGTCTCTTTTAGTTTCTTGCAGTAGTGTCTTGTAGTTTTCTCTATAAAGATCTTTTACATCTCTGGTTAGATTTATTCCTAAGTATTTTATCTTCTTGGGGGCTCTTGTAAATGGTATTGATTTGGTGATTTCCTCTTCAAGGTTCTCTTTGTTGGTGTAAAGGAGTCCAATTGATTTTTGTATGTTTATCTTGTATCCTGAAACTTTGCTGAAATCTTCTATTAGTTCCAGTAGTTTTCTTGTGGATTCTTTGGGGTTTTCTGTGTATAAGATCATATCATCTGCAAATGGAGATACTTTGACTTCTTCCCTACTATTTGGATGCCTTTTATTTCTTTTTATAGCCTAACTGCTCTGGCTGGGACCTCCAGCACAATGTTGAATAATGGTGGTGATAAAGGGTATCCTTGTCTGGTTCCCGTTCTCAAGGGGGAATGCTTTCAAAGTCTCTCCATTCAGGATGATGTTGGCTGTTGGTTTTGTATAAATGCCCTAATTATATTGAGGAATTTCCCTTCTATTCCTATTTTTTTGAGAGTTTTTATCATGAATGGGTTTTGGACTTTGTTGAATTCCTTTTGTGTATTGACTGATAAGGTCATGTGTTTCTTGTCTTTTATTTATGTGATGGATTACATTGATTATTTTTCTAATGTTGAACCATCCCTGCATACCTGGTATAAATCCCACTTGGTCATCGTTAATTTTTTTTTTGATATGTTGCTGAATTCTGTTGACTAGAATTTTGTTGAGAATTTTTGCATCAGTGTTCATGAGGGATATTGGTCTGTAATTTTCTTTTGTTGTGGTGTCTTTACCTGCTTTTGGTATCAGGGTTATGCTGGCCTAACAGAATGAGTTTGGGAGTGTTGCATCTTTTTCTATGCTCTGAAATACCTTTAGTAGATGTGGTGTTATCTCTTCTTGGAAAGTTTGGTAGAATTCTCCAGGGAAGCCATGTGGGCCAGGGCTTTTTTTTGTTGGCAGTTTTTTAATAACTTTTTCAATCTTGTCTTTTGTTATGGGTTTATTTAGTTGTTCTACCTCTGTTTATGTTAATTTAGGTAGGTAGTGAGTTTCTAGAAATTTGTTTATTTCCTCTAGGTTTTCAAATTTGTCGGAGTACAGTTTTTCATAGTAATCTGTTATGATTCTTTGAATTTCAGTTGGGTCTGTTGTGATATTACCCATCTCATTTCTTATATGGCTTTTCTGCTTCCTCTCCTGTTTTTCTTTTGTCAGTTTGGCCAATGGTTTATCAATTTTGTTGATCTTTTCAAAGAACCAGCTTTTGGACTTGTTAACTCTTTGAATTGTTTTTCTGTTCTCTATTTCATTTAATTCTGCTCTAATTCTTATTATATCCTTCCTTCCTGCACCTGAGGGCTTCTTTTGCTGCTCTCTTTCTACTTGTTCCAGTTGTAGGGTTAATGCTGTGATTATGACCCTGTCTTCTTTTTGGATGTGTGCATTTACTGCTATAAACTGACCTGAGCACTGCCTTTGCTGTGTCCCAAAGGTTCTGGTAGGATGTGTTTTCATTCTTGTTTGATTCTATGAATTTCTTTATTCCCTCCTTAATTTCTTCTATAACCCAGTAGTTTTTGAGCAAGGTGTCGTTCAGTTTCCATGTGTTTGATTTTTTTCCTTGCTTTTTCTGTTGTTGATTTCCACTTTTATGGCTTTATGGTCAGAAAAGATGCTTTGTAATATTTCAATGTTTTGGATTTTGTTAAGGCTTGCTTTATGGCCTAATATGTTGTCTATTCTGGAGAGTGTTCCAAGTGCATTGGAAAAGAAAGTATACTTGGCTGCTGTTGGTTGCAGTGTTTGGTATGTCTGTGAGATCAAGTTGGTTGATTGTAGCATTTAGCTCTTCCATGTCGTTGTTGAGCTTTTTTCTGGATGTTCTGTCCTTCACCAAAAGGGGCGTGTTGAAGTCTCCTACTACTGTTGTAGAGCTATCTATCTCTCTCTTCAGAGCCGTTAGAGTTTGTTTTATGTATTTTAGAGCCCTGTTGTTGGGTGCATAAATATTTATTATAGTTATGTCCTCCTGGTGAATTGACCCTTTAATCATTTATATAGTGCCCTTCCTTATCCTTTGTGGTGGATTTTACTTTAAAGTCTATTTTGTCAGAGATTAATATTGCCACTCCTGCTCTTTTTTGAGTGTTGTTTGCTTGATATATTTTTTTACATCCTTTGAGTTTAAGCCTGTTTGTGTCTTTAAGTCTAAGCTGTGTCTCTTGTAGGCAGTATATAGATGGATCATGCTTTTTTATCTAATCTGCACTCTCCGTCTCTTTATTGGTGCATTAAGTCCGTTTACATTCAGTGTAATTATTGATAGGTTTGAGTTTAGTGCTGTATCCTGATACCTCTTTCAGTGTGTTGTTCATAGTTTCTTTGTTCTACTCAATTTTCTGTGCTGAGTTGTTTTTCTTTACGTATTTTTTTTTTCATCTTTTTCTTTGTTGTAGATTTTGTGTTTGCTGGGTCTTTATGTTTTTTTACTTTTTAATTTTGATTTGTAGGATTGTTAGATTCCTTTGTGGTTATCTTAATATTTACCAGTATTTTTCTAAGTTTATACCAGTCTCTTATTACTTTATATCACCTTAACTTCCCCTCCATATAAAAAATCAATGTCTCCATTTATTAAGTACCTCTTTTTTGTTTTAATATTATGCTTTTTTACATATTGATATCTGTTTCCTTATTTTCAGTGTTATAGCTTTGATGTATTTTTGATATCTGTATCTGAGTCAATATCTGGTTGCTCTGTCCTGTGTTCTATTCTTGTGTTGTTAGCTGGTGTTATTGATTATTTAATCATTGGACTTCCTTTAGTATTTCTTGTAATTTTGGTTTGGTTTTTGCAAATTCCCTGAACTTCTGTTTATCTGGAAATGCCCTAATTTTGCCATCATATTTGAGAGACAGCTTTGCTGCATATATAATTTTTGGCTGACAGTTATTTTCCTTCAAGGCTTTATAGATGTCAGCCCATTGCCTTCTAGCCTGCATGGTTTCTGCTGAGTAGTCCGAGCTTATTCTAATTGACTCTCCTTTGTAGATGACTTTTCTTTTATCCCTAGCTGCTCTTAAAATTCTCTCTTTATCTTTGATTTTGGTGAGCTTGATTATAATAAGTCTTGGAGACTTTCTTTTGGGATCTACCTTATGTGGGGTTTGATGAGCATCTTGGGTAGATATCTTCTCATCTTTCATGATATCAGGGAAATTTTCTGTCAACAAATCTTCAACAATTTTCTCTGTATTTTCTGTTATCCCCCCCATTCTGGTACTCCAGTCACTTGTAGGTTATTTCTCTTGATAGACTCCCACATGACTCTTAGAGTTTCTTCATTCTTTTTAATTATTTTATCTGATTTTTCCTCAAATAAGTTGGCATCAAGAGCTTTATCTTCAGTGTCACTGATTTTAACTTCTACTGCCTCAATTCTGCTCCTATTGCTTTCTATTGAGTTGTCTAATTCTGAAATTTTATTTTTAATCTTCTGGATTTCTGATTGCTGTCTCTGTCTGGATTCTTTCAGCCTATTACATTTGGCATTATGTTTTTAGTAACTTTTTTAAGTTCCACTACTACTTTGTCTGTGTGTTCCCTGGATGTTTATGCATTCTGTAGAATTTCCTTTCTAATTTCTAGAAGAGTTCTGTATATTAATCTTTTGTATTCTTCCTCTGGTAATTCCAAGAAGTTCTCTTCCTCCAGAGAATTTATTGATTCTTTATTTTGGGAGCTTGCTGAAGCCATCATGGACTGCCTATTTATGTGACTTGATATTGACTGTTGTCTCTGAGCCATCAATAATTTATTATAATTTTATTTTGTATTTGTTTAGTGAGACCTAGCTTCTTATTTTGTTTTGTTTTGATATGCCCAGCTAGGCTGCTGTTGTGCCCTAGTTTGATTTTTAACACCTTTCGATGTCTAACGTCCTGTGACCAGGTAGGTAGTTCAGTAACTACGTATGTGCACCCAAGAGTCCATTAAATTTTTCTGTATGGGTTCAGCTCGGGTGTTCAGGCGGTCGGTCACCAAGTGTGTGATGCAAGCTTTAACCCCCAGTCCTAGAGAGGCATGGGTGACTGGTGCAGGCATTGGACTCTGGCTGTGGTAGGGGATCACACACTGAGCCAGGCAGGGGGCTGACATCTGCCCCTGAGAGTCCGTCTGCTCCTGAGAGTCTGAAAGGAAAGCGTGTCCCTATTCTCTAGGGTGAGTAGGTAGGTGATATTTGCAGCCGGACTATGAGCACCCACTCTGTTGGCTGTAAAGACTCAAGGGCACCACTTTTTCTTGGACTCCTGTAGCAGGTGACTAGGCACTTTAGGTGATATTAGCAGTCCTCAAGCCCCTGCTGCAGATCAGTAAAATTGCCTGCTTAAGGGGCAGGGCTGTTTTGAGGGTCACAAATCTGCCAGTTCACAGCTGAAGCAGTTCAAGTTAAACTTCAGATGTTTGCCCTGTTATACGGTGGTAGTGAGGACTAACGCTGTTGAGATGCGTCGCCAGAAGTCTATACAGAGGTGTAAGGCACTCAGAGTCTGTGGACCCTGATACCTGTGCCTAACAAAGGAGCTGTGCCGACCCTGTGTTCCTGGCTTAGGGGAGCCAGTAGCTTATTTGTTCCCTCTGCAAGGCCAGGAGAATGGGTCAGGGTGCCTTTTGGGATCTACTTCCGGCCCAGTGGACTCCCAGTGCAGATCGTGGAGGGAGGAGGTAAAAGGGAGAGAGGTTTTTCCCTCATGGGCTATTTTTTTTTTAATCCCCGTGAAAGGGTGCACGCATGTACTTATCTTAGCCTCTTGGGAGCTGCTTTTCACTGGTTTGGAGTGTCCAAGCAGAATCTCTGCTGCTGGATCTCTCTCGATGTGGAAACTGCTTTCTGAGTGTGCGCACAACTGTTTGTCTGCTTCACTGTGGACCCAGCATGGCTGAGAAGTTACTGGTGTCACTGAAGAGTTGCCGTCCCGCTGCTGCTGCTCTGGTGCTGCTGGCTTCTTCCGAACCGTCTCCCTCTCCTCCCACCACTCAGTCTGACTCCTCAACTGCCTTATTCAGGGCTCCTAGATATTCATACATAATCAAATCACTTGTTTTTCCAGGTCTTTGTTGTAAGAGGGATATAGGAAGCGTCTTACTACACCGCTATCTTGGCTCTGCCTCCTTGTTTAGTTTTCTGACCTCAGTTTGTGTTAGTTTAGATAGGTAGTGTGTTTTTAGAAATTTGTCCATTTCCTCTAGGTTTTGAAATTTGTTGGATTACAATTTTTCGTAGTATTCTCTCATCATCCATTTTATTTCACTTGGGTCTGTTGTGATATTATCCATCTCGTTTCTTATATGGGTTATTTGCTTCCTCTCCTGGTTTTCTTTTGTCAGTTTGGCCAGTGGTTTGTCGATTTTGTTGATCTTTCCAAAGAATCATCTTTGTATCTTGTTTATTCTTCCAGTTGTTTTCTATTCTCTATTTCTTTTATTTCTTCTCTAAGCTTTATTATTTACTTTCTTCTGGTGCCCGAGGGCTTCTTTTGCTGCTCTCTTTCTATTTGTTCGAGTTGTATGGTTAATGTTTTTATTTTGGCTCTTTCCTCTTTTTTGATGTGTTCATTATTGCTATAAGTTGACCTGTAAGCACTCCTTTTGCTGTGTCCCAAAGGTTATGTTAAGATGTGTTTTCATTCTCATTTAATTCTATGAGTTTCTTTATTCCATCCTTGATTTCTTCTATAACCCAGTAGTTTTCAAGCAAGGTGTTGGTCAGTTTACATGTATTTGATTTTTTTTCCTTGTTGTTTCTGTTATTGATTTCTTTTATGGCATTATGATCAGAGAAGATGCTTTGTATTATTTCGATGTTTTGGATTCTGTTAAGGCTTGCTTTGAGGCATGAAATATGGTCTGTTCTGGAGAATGTTCCATGTGCATTGGAAAAGAATGTATACTTGGCTGCTGTTGGTTATGTCCCCCTGATGTATTGATCCATTAATCATTGTATAGTGTCTTTCTTTATCCTTTATGGTGGATTTTGATTTAAAGTCAACTTGATCGGAGATTAATATTACCACTCCTGCTCTTTTTTGGTTGTTTGCTTGATATATTTTTTCCATCCTTTGAGTTTTAGTTTGTTTCTAAAGTGTGTCTCTTGTAGACAGCATATAGATGGATCATGGGTTTTATCCATTCTACCACTCTCTGCCTCTTTACTGGTACATTTAGGCCATTTACATTCATTGTAATTATTGATAAGTATGAGTTCACTGCTGTCATTTTTGTGTGTGTGTTTTTTTTGTTTTTGTGGTGTTGACAGTTTCTTTGTTCCACTTAATTTTCTGTGCTGAGTTGATTTTGTTTATATATTTTCTTTTCATCTCTTTCGTTATTGTTGATTTTGTATTTGCTGAGTCTTTATGTTTTTCTTCTTTAATTTTATGGGTAGGTTTGTTAGCTTCCTTTGTGGTTATCTTGAAATTTACCTTTATTTTTCTAAGCTTAAACCAGTCTTTTATTTCTTGATATTGCCTTAATGTCCTCTCCATATGGAAGTTCTGTGACTATACTGTTTGTTCTTTTTTGTTTTGACATTTTCATTGTTTGCATATTGATGTCTCTGGTTCCCTTTTGTCAGTCTTTTAGCTTTGATTTGTTTTTGTGAATTCTCTATCTGGGTTGATAACTGGTTGATCTGTCCTGTGTCCTATTCTTGGATGGTTGTCTGAAGTTGTTGGTTCTCTAACCAGAGGACTCCCTTTAATATTTCTTATAATTTTAGTCTGGTTTTTACAAGTTTCCTTAATTTCTGTTTATCTGGAAATGACCTACTGAGAGACAGTTTTGCTGGATATATAATTCTAAACTGACCATCTTTTTTTTCCCTTCATGTCATCTCATTGCCTTCTTGCCTACATGGTTTCTGCTGAGTAGTCAGAGCTTAGTTTTACTGGTTCTCCTTTTTAGGTGACTTTCCTTTCTTTGTCTTTGGTTTTGGCAAGTTTGATTATGACATGTCTTTGTGACTTTGTTTTGGGCTGTACCCTGTATGGGGTTTGTCGAGCTTCTGCTCATCTTTCATGATATTGGGAAATTTTCTGCCAGCAAATCTTCAACAATTCTCTCTGTGTTTTCTGTTATTCCCCCACCCCCACCCCCCTGTACTCCAATCACTCAAAGGTTTTTCCTACTGATAGTATCCCACATGATTCTTAAGCTTTTTTTTTTTTTTTTGTTCTTTTTTCTGATTTGTCCTCAAACAAATTGCTGTTAAGGGATTTATCTTCATTCTCACTAATTCTTACTTCCGTTGTTTCAGTTCTGCTCCTATGACCTGTTAAGTTGTCTAATTCTGAAATTTCATTGTTAGTCTTTTGGATTTCTAGCTGCTGTCTCTGTATGGCTTCTAGCAGCCTGTTTATTCTGTCTTTTTTTTTTCCTTTTTCTTGTATTGTTTTCCTGAATTCTTCTATTGCTTTGTCTGTATGTTCCTTGATTGATCTGAGTTTTGCCTGATTTCCTTCCTGATCTCTTGGAGAGCTCTGTATATTAGTCTTTTGAATTCTTAATCAGGTAGTTCCGTTGCCTTATCTTCCTCTGGAAAGTTTTCCGGTTCTTTATTTTGGTCGCTTGCTGGAGCCTTCCTGTCCTGCTTCTTTATGTGATTTGATGTTAACTGTTGTCTCTGAGGCATCAATGTTATTATATTTATTTGTTGTATTTTTGTTTACTGCATTCTGTATTTTTGTTTTGATATGCCCAAGTAAGCTGGTTGTGTGAGCTACTTTGGTTGTTGGTGTTGTTGAAGTTCTCATGTCTTGTCTTCAGGTGGTCAGTGCAGCCACTAGGTATATGAGCTCAGGAGTCTGTTCAATTTTGTTGCTGGGTTGCAGTTTTTCCAGTTATTCAGGGCACAGGTATCTGGATTGTCAGTCATTGAGTTTGTGGTGCAGACTCTCACCTAAAGTCCTAGGTGGGCAGGGCAGTGTGGGGGTGTTCAGAGCAGGTACAGCTTTCTGGTTGCAGTTTGGGGCAATATGTGGGGCAAGGCAGGGGGCTGACAGCTTCCCCTGGGTGCCTGGATGGAGGGCATGTCCCTGTTCCCTAGAGCATGTAGTGAGGGGAGGAAGTAGTGCAGCTGGTCCTTGGGTGCCTGATGCTGTTAGCTGGAGGGATTGGGAGGCACCAGTAATTCTCAGACCCCTCTCTTGGGTGGCTAGATGGTGTGGGTTTTACCACTGGCTCTCAGGCCCCCACTGTGGGTGGGTGAGGCCCTTCTTAGGGGGCAGGGTGATGGCAAATGTCACAAATCTGCAGCTCCCCCTTGGCTGCTGCAGGTGAAAATGAGCTTCTGGTGTATGCCCTGCTGTTTTATGCTAATGAGGGTGTGTGGTATTGAATTGGGTCACAAGGGACTGGATGGGGATGAAGGGTGCTGCAAGTCTGTGGGCCCTGTATTCCAGTAGCTGGGCGAAGGGGCAGGGTACCTGACTGGCCCTGAGTTCAGGGCTTAGAGGAAGTGGTGTTGTTGAATGCCATGGGACTGCCGTCAGAACGGGGTGGGGGATGGGTGAGGGGAGGGGTTATTTTGCCAGTACATGCGGTAGGCTGGGAGCTTGCACTCAACTTTCACAGGTTTGGTGTCACTCCTGTTTGGTTCTGGAGGTGCGTGATGGTTCATTGCTGCTTGTCTGCACCAGATGCAGTGGGCTTCGGCTTGGGATGTTGCTTCTTGCCTTAGCCTGTGTGCTCTGTGCAGACTCAGCTAGCAGGGCGTCAGTGTTCCTGCAGTCTGTAGTTCCCGGTTTCCACTGCTTTTGAATTGTCTCTCCTTCCACCTGCCCGCTCAGTCCAATTCTTCAGCTTTGTCCTTGATGATTAGGGTTCCTAGATTGTCATATGTATTTGATTCAATTGTTTTTTCAGGTCTTGTAAGAAGGACGACAGAATGTTTCTGACTACTCAGCTCTGTTGGGCCCACCTCCCTTGCTGTAAGATTTTTGTAGATACCTTTACAGATTTAGGAATTCCCTAGTTGGCTAAGAATTTTAATCCAGATGGATTTTAAATTTTACCACATGCTTTTTCTGCATCTGTTGAAAAGACCATATTTTCTTCAGTGTGATTAGTTACACTGAATAGTTTTTAAATATTAAACCTCTCATTCCTGGAATAAACTTGATTAAGACATGGTCTGTCATCCTATTTCTATGTTTTATAATCATTTTGCAACTATTTTTGAAGAATGTTTGAGTATTAAGGTTGTTATGGCCTCACAAAACATGTTGGGAAGTGTTCTCTATTTTTCTGCTCTCTGAAGTTTCTTGTATAAGACTGATATTATTCCCTCCTTAAATATTTGGAAGAATTCACTAGGGAAGAAATAATGAGCATGGAATTTTCTGTGTGGGGATTTTTTTTTAATTATAGATTTAATTTCTTTAACAGATATAGACAATTTAGAGTTTTCTAGTTCTCATCAGTTTTAGTAAGCTGTGGTTTCTTTGAAATTTGTCTATTTCATTTAAATTATTAAAATTATTGACCAAAAATTGTTCATAATATCCTCTTATTATCCTTCTAATGCATGTAGGATTACAGTAATGTCCTACTCTGCATTTATTATATTAGTTATTAGTGGCCATGTATTTTCCATGTAGCAAGTTACAGCTGTTTCAAAGGTGGTGATGGACTATAGCCAAGCCCATATCTTTCACGTGCTCTACCTCTCTTGCTATTTGACCTTTCTGTCTTGAGAATTCAAACTCTTCTTTGCTAAAAGGGCTTAGACAAGTGTATTTTACACCCATGTGTCTCCAGAGACTCTAATATAATGACCGGCACACGAGGCCTCAGTCAGCTGTTAAAAACAATCTAGTGCTTCTTCAAATAAATATTTTAAAGATATTGAATATTTTGGGGGCATCGGAGAAACTGCTTTTAAACTAATAAAATTCTGTACTTTTTGTTTATTTTGAAAATTGAGTCTTACTGTATATATCAAATAAAGCTTAACTTTTAAATTTAATTACTTTGCTTTCATTAATGAATACATTCACATTCCCTAAAGACAGAATCAGTTTATATAGTTATAGTGACAATGTCTTATTCAATCTGTGTTTAAAAGTTATTCTGATCTGAGTTTATGTTAGAAAACCATTTCCTACTCTTCAGTAGTTCTTGTTTTTTCTTTGCCTTTCTGTTGCACTTTTCTGGATTAGACAACGTCTTAGAAGACACATTTGGTAAGGATTTATAACAGGCGTCATAAAATAAAGACAGCATGTTGCTATGGTATATTTGGGGTCTGTGTGTCAGCTGACTGTCAAAATGAGTTGTACTTGACAATAGGTCATATGTAAGTCACATGTAGGTGACTAGAATCCGCATAATAGGAGAGGTCAGTAATGACAAGGAAGACCTTCATTTTTACCTGTCCATTTGTTTTGTTGAATTTCCACTAGGGCTGCTGTTTATTTTGGTGGGAGCTGACCAACTTACATGTAATTACAGAGTCTGCTATGTTAACCACAGAATGTGTTTCTGATTTATTATAGTGATGTTTTAGAGCCCCTTGTGGGCTGCCATATGGGCATCTATCTTTCTTTATCCATCTCAGCTTACATAGATGAGTTGCTCAATTAATGTTTGAAAAATAAATTAGTGCTATTACTCCTGCTCAGAAACTTTAAAATCGCTTTTTTAAATACTGAGAACCCTGTCAGAAATTTTAATTCTTTAACTCTATAAATTATATTGGTTAGAATAAATTTCTATACCATATATGAACACCTCATTAAGTTTGAAATTCATCAAGTCTAATAGAAAAGAAAAATCCAATTAAGACTTTGTGATTTTTATCAATAGGACAACAACCTTAATGTTACTTCTAGATATTTTATATATGTGATGATATGATGACAAATCTCTTTACATTCTGTATCTGTTAGGTTACTATTTATATGCAAGAATCCTATTGCTTATTGAACATTTGTCTTTTTTTCCTACTTCAATAGTTTTGAGAAAATTAAAGCTTAATAGAATAATCCTTTTTTCTACAAAAGTCAATTTGTAGAGCTGAATCCCAGTTCAGCAATAATCTAAGGTGCGTTATTCTCAAATGTGTAAAATAATTTAAATATAAATTATAAGAAAAAACTTCAAGTAAAATAGCAAATTCCCTCTAGGGTGGGCTGCTTGCTGTCATGTTCTGTTAGAGTGGGATCTTTTGGTGGCTTAGATAAATTACAGGCTTTGGAGTCAGTAAAACTCTGAATTAAATCCTTGCTTTTCCATTTTCCAGCTGTGTGACTTTTGGCAAATAACTTAGCCTCTATAATTTCATTTTCCACAGTTGTAAAGTAGGTATGGAATCACTGGGTGGTGCGCTGGGCTGCCAGTCAAAAGGTTGGAAGTCCAAGTACACCCAGAGGCGCCTCAGAAGAAAGACCTGGTGATCTACTTCCCAAAAAAATCAGCCATTGAAAACTCTGTGTAGTACAGTTCTACTCTGATACACATTGGGGTTGCCATGAGTTGGAGTCCATTCAACGACAACTGGTTTGGTGTTTTGGTTTAAATTGGGTACGATAATAACTACTTCACAAGTTGATGCAAAAATTAAAGCTGCATAACACATTTGTGTTATGCCTGACTTGAGCCACAAACTATTACGTTGAAGACATTTAGATTGATAGCATAGAATCAATTTGCTACTTATTTCTGTCTTTGGAGGTCAACCCTAATGAACTCTTCTCCTGAAATCAGTTTTCTCTCTGAAAATGTTTTGAGATGAAATAGTAAGAAAGAAAGAACAGGATGTATCCAGGAAACAGGATAAGCCAAAATTAAAAGTGCGAAATTAGCTAGGCACTCATTAGAAAGGCAGATTCCAGGGCCCCACCCACAGACTTAATGAGCAAGGTATAGGGCCCAGAAATCGGAATTTCTGCAAACTACCTCTAGTAATTCTGACACACATGAAAATTCAGAATACGTAGTATAAGGGAAGACATATATGCTCATATAATAAAATTGTTTAAAGAGACGGGGTGCATTTTAATCCATGCATTTCTTCATGACTTGTTATAGTATGAAAAAAAAAAAAGATCTGCATAGTACATTGCGCTAGGCAACAAAATACAATTGAAACCTGATAGAATGCGTTAGATTTTTCATTTATAAAGTATTAAAAATGCCAATCCCATGCCTCATTCACAGACATTCTGAAAATATTCCCATTAAATATTGAAATCCAAAGCAGAATCTTTGATTGTTATGTATTTCACATAAAATATTTTCAACATGTGGAACAAAAAAAATGCAAATACTAACTTGCAGTTCAATTTATTTAATTAACAGGCATTGTGAAATAGTTGATTTCCATTAGACAGCATGTTGCTGTGATGTATTTGATGTCTGTATGTCAGTTGACTGTCAAAATGAATACGAGGTTTCCTTTTGAAGTGATGAAAATGTTGCATATTTTCCCAAGTGATGTAAGAATGTTATTTAAGGTACCCAGAATGCTACTAAATGAAGCTTCTGCCTGCTTTGTTCATGCACACTTCCTATGTCTGTGTTTTAATTTATTTTACTAATTGTTATAAAATTAACACATGCTCATTAAAAATCAACCATAACTGAAATGTGTTAAGTAAAAGTCTCATATCCCCCTCCTCACCACTTCCCTTAAAGCTCGTCCTTTGTAAGAAATGACTGCTTAAAATGTTGAATGTGCCCGTGAAGGTATTTTCATTACTAATACAAACAGTATACCTTATATGTCTTCTTTATGTTCTCAAAAATTCAAATAACTCAAAAATAGAGCAGGCAAAAAGGGAAAAGTCGCCATTCTCAGACCTCCACATTCCATTTACCTGTCTGTTGTCACTGTCACAGACCAGGTTCTCAACGTTGGCTGCACAGTACCCTGACTTGGGGAGCTTGTAAACACACACACGCGCGCGCACACACACACACGCACACAATGCCTAGGGTCTAAGCACTGAAAGTTAACAATGTGCAGTCCAAGTTTGGGAAACACCGCTCTAGATGAAGCTACATCAGCCATTTTAACAAAAGGAATTTGAATAAATGGACATCCCCATTTCCAGGCAAGGGTTCATGATTTTAACAGAAATGGAGACTGTGGTGCTATAGAGGTAGGGTGGGGGTGTGGGTTGAATAGTACAATATACAATACAGTTAACCTTTCTTACTAAACCCGTAACATGAAATTTTGACCATTGGAATTGAATGGAATTTTCTGGAGCTTTGTAGACCTGTAAGATTAAACAGTGTTCTCCTAATAGTGTTCTGCCCTGTAATTGAGAAGCCTGTTTAACTTTTTGTTTGTTTGTTTTGTTTTCAAGCTCAGCTTTTCCCAAACTTAGGCGCTCAACAGATATTTTATTGAACACTGCTTCAAGCCAAGCAGTGTTCTAGGTGTTATGGATGGAAGGCTGTAACAGTCCCTGCTTTAGTGGAACTTGTATTCTAATGGGATAAAGGAAACAAGCAAAAATAATCAAACAAGAGAACACCGAAAAAATAATGGGGAGTGTGAAGAAAATAAAATAGGACAATAGGATGGGGAGTGCCAGGTACAGTACTTCAGTGGCCGTGATCACAGAAGGCCTGTCTTTGTTAGTAACATTTTACCCGAGTTCTGAAATGCCAAGAAGCTGCTGACTATGCAAAGATCTGCATCAGTAGCAACATCATTCCTTTTCTTGTTCCTACATATGCTGATGATTACAGTTTTAAAAAGAAGAAAAAAAGGGATAAATGAAAATGAAATTAAAGTCATCGAGAACAACTTCTGCTTCATTCTGACTTCTCAACATGTGAAGGCATACGTATGTCATGCAGGAGCAGATAAAAGCTGCTCAGATGTTAGGTGGTGCATTAAGTGTACCTTGCAGGTGAGCTATGTGTTGAGTAGATACATGGAAAGAACATCGCTTCTGGCTGTACTGTATGGTAGTTCTGCAAACTCCAGAGGCTCTTTTCACCTCTCTGACCTTTAATTTCTCATCTGCAATTTGACTTCGCAAGTTTAGCATTATCCCCAAGGACCCTGTAGCTTCCAAATCCTATAGTCTGTAAGTTTAATTAGAAGTCTTCCCAAATTATTATTGTTTCCAATTTCCCTTAACTTTTTTTTTTTTTTTAATACGCATATCCAGCAGTGTGCCAGTAAAGTTTACCAGAGTGTTTCCACCATGGATGTTGGGTGATGTTTTCATTTATGTTAATGAATTAGATGAGAAAACAAAACAATAAAAACATGTTATAACTTTACTCATTCATCAGTAATATAAGCAACCTCTTTGCAGAATAATATAATGGTTTTTGAATACTGGAAGACTATTTTCTCAATTCTTTTTGTGCTATTCAGTGTTAATGACTAGAGACATGTCACACGTCTAAGTTTAATCTGTACTTTATAGATGCAAACTTTATTGAGGATGTCATGGTTTAAAGCCAGTGTAATGGTGATTGTGGAATTTAAACTACTCTTAATAGAAAGAAAACTTTAGGTGATAGTAGCTTCCACGGATGAAGAAACATTATAACCGTAAATAAGATTTTCCTAAAGAAGGCAGCCATTTTCATAGCAAAAAGAAGTAAAATAGACATTGCTTATTGACATTGTAGGTGACAAAGTGAAATGAATATTCTGTAGACACACTGATTTTCTTCTTTCCCTTCTAGGGATTTTCAGGAAATGCAAATGCAGACAGTGTTGTGTACTATAGACTCCAATCTTCTATCAAAGCCAAATTTCTGCGTTTCATCCCTTTAGAGTGGAACCCCAAGGGCAGAATTGGAATGCGAATCGAAGTGTTTGGATGTGCATATAGTAAGTGTTTGTTTATCCAACCCACTGAAATAGATATCAAAGGAGATGTTTTAAAAGCCAAACTGCAAACTGACATTGACTTTTTAGTTATGTAAAGAGATATAAAAACAGAAATGATTTTTGTGGAAAACGTTTTATTGTGTATCTGCCAATATTTGCTTCAGTTTTCAGCTTTTTAGTTCAATTCGGAGATGGAAGCATTGGATGGATGGATAGATAGATGTTTGTAAATACATGTGAATGCATTTATTCAAACCTAATATTGACATAAGGTTGATAGGTGGTGCAGTTTGTGCTTGGCTACTAACTGAGAGGTTGGCGGTTCCAACGGAAGAAAGTCCTGGAGATCTGCTTCTGTAAAGATTACAGCCCAGAAAATCCTATGGAACTCATTTCTAACTCCGTAACATACAAGGTCATCATGAGTTGTAATCAACTAGGCAGCAGTGGGTTGTAATATTATTGACTAGATTCTAGCTGTCAAACGTCATAGCTCTCCCTCTATGGATTGTATTTGATGGCTTTTCATTTAGATACCCTGAATTGAATAAAAGAGACAGTGTTCCATTTAGTACAATCAACCATCTGTTATGAAACCAAAGAATGTTGTTCCCTGTGGTCTAAAAATAATATGCCATGTAATTCACTTTAAAATCTGCTATGCCCTTAGCATAAATTAATAGAAAAGGTAAAGAGCTCTGCCAGAATATAAAATTTGTTTGAAATACTTTCACATAAAAAGCTAGAAACCACAGATTTCACTTAGTCTCCTCTTAGTGAAGCATTTTATTATATCTTTTTGTGGGGAAGGAACCTAAGAGTTGATAGTCCACCTCAAGCCACACCATCCTGTTAGATGCTCTTTTATTATAGAACAACAAGTTAGTTAATACGATCCACAATTAGCAGACAAGCAGACTATGGTTTGGAGAGATTCAGTGATTTGCTCAGTGTCTCACAACCAGTACATGGAAGATTCGGGAAAAGAACCCAGGACTGTGCAATTCCATGACACCATTCTTTCTCTAGTAAACATTTATTTTTTAAAAGCTAAAGCTTTTCTCACATATATTTTATCCCTTTTGGTGTAGACCAAATTTCTTCTGGTTCACTTGATCTACATAAAAGGAATGCATGTCATGAAGATGTCAAGCCACTTGTTGAAGTCATCTAAACCACGTCAGAACAGATAAACAGTGTCTGTAGATTGATTGCGCAGGAGTCCCTGGGTAGTGCAAAGGGCTGACTCGAGAAAGAATGCAGTTGTAGACTGAGTTCAAGTGCCTGAAGAATAGGGAAGGTTGGAACTCCAAATCTTCTGTGTTGAAGATAAAGAATTGAAACCTATATAAGTATCATTGTTAGTGAAGGAACCCTGGTGACGCAGTGGTTAAAGGCTTAGCTGCTAACCGCAGCGGTTCTAACCCACCAGCCACTTGGTGGGAGAAAGCTGTGGCCGTCTGCTTCTGTAAAGATTTACAGCCTTGGGAACCCTGTGGTGCAGTTCTACTCTGTCCTGTAGGGTCACTATTAGTCAGAATGGACTTGACAGCAATGAGTTTGGTTTTGGTTTGTTGTTTGTAAGTCATAAAGTGTTCTACTTATTGCATTACTGTTAATAAAAACATAAAGTGCTGTGTTTGAACAGGTACTCATGTCTTTAAAAATGGAAATATATTTCTACCACAAGTAAAGCAGATCCTTTATATATATACATGTTGTTGTTGTTAGGTGCCCTCAAATAGCTTCCGACTCATAGTGACCCTCTGTACAACAGAACGAAATGCTGCCCAGTCCTGCACCGTCCTCACAACCATTCTATGTTTGAGCCCATCGTTGCAATCAGTGTGTCAGTCCATCTCCTTGAGGATCTTCCTCTTTTTTGCTGACCCTCTGTTTTACCAAGCATGATGTCCTTCTCCGGGGACTGGCCCCTCATGAGAACATGTTCAAGGTACATGAGACAAAGTCTCTCCATCATTGCTTCTAAGGAGCATTCTAGCTATACTTGCTCTAAGACAGACCTGTTCATTCTCCTGGCAGTCCATGATATATTCAATATTCTTTGTCAACACTATAATTCAAAGGCATCAATTTTTCTTCATTCTTCTGTTTCCAGCTTTTGTATGAGGCGATTGAAAATACCATGGCTTGGGTCATGTACACCTTCGTCCTCAAAGTGACATCTTTGCTTTTTAACACCTTAAAAACATCTTTTGCATCAGGTTTGCCAATGTAATATGTCATTTGATTTCTTGACTGCTGCGTCCATGGGCATTGATTGTGGATCCAAGTAAAATGAAATCCATATTTTCTCTGTTTATCATGATGTTGCTTATTGGCCCAGTTGTGAGGATTTTTGTTTTCTTTATGTTGAGGTGTAATCCAGACTGAAGGCTGTGGTCTTTGATCTTCATCAATAAGTGCTTCAGTCCTTTTCACTTTTAGCAAGCAAGGTTGTGTCATCTGCATGACACAGGTTGTTAATGAGTCTTCCTTTAATCCGGATGCCCCGTTCTTCTTCATATAGTCCAGCTACTCGGATTATATGCTTAGCATACAGATTGAATAAGTATGGTAAAAGGATACAACCCTGATGGACACTTCTCTTGATTTTAAACCACGCAGTATCCCCTTGTTCTGCTAAAACGACTGCCTGTTGGTCTATGTACAGGTTCCACATGAGCACAATTAAGTGTTCTGGAATTCCCATTCTTCACGATGTCGTCCATAATTTGTTATGATCCATGCAGTCGAATGCCTTTGCGTAGTCAATAAAACACAGGTAAACATCTTTGTGGTATTTTCTCCTTTCAGCCAGTATCCACCTGACATCAGCAGTGATATCCCTCATTCCACATTCTCTTCTGAATCTGGCTTGCATTTCTGACAGTTCCCTGTCAATGTACTGCTGCAACCATTTTTGAATGATCTTCAGCAAAATTTTACTTGCATGTGGTCTTAATGATATTTTTTGATAATTTCTGCATTCTGTTGGATCACCTTTCTTTGGAATGTGCATAAGTATGGATCTCTTCCAGTCTTTTGGCCAGGTAGCTGTCTTCCAAATTTCTTGGCATATACGAGTGGGAGCTTCCAGCATTGCATTCATTTGTTGAAACATCTCAGCTGGTATTCTGTCAATTCCTGGAGGCTTGTTTTTTGCCATTGCCTTCAGTACAGCTTGGACTTCTTCCTTCAGTGCCACTCGTTCCTGATCATGTGCTACCTCCTGAAATGGTTGAATGTCGACCAATTCTTTTTGGTACAGTGACTCTGTATATTCCGTCCATCTTCTTTTGATGCTTCCTGCACCACTCAGTATTTTCTCCGTAGAACCTTCAATACTGCAGCTCGAGGCTTGAATTTTTTCCTCAGTTGTTGCAGCTTGAGAAATGCCAAGCGTGTTTTTCACTTTTGGTTTTCTAACTCAGGTCTTTGCACATTTCATTATAATAGTAAAATATAAGTAAAAGAGCAGAAGTTGGTAAAATCTTTAATTTATTCATCTTTGGCATTAGTAGTGATTCATAGATTTGAATAATAGTTATATTAACTCGTCTTCTTTGTAGGCATGTGGATATTATCCTATCACAGACAGCATTGTATTTCTGGGTAGCTCTTGAAATTTTCTTTGAATGATGAATGCAACACCATTCCTCTTTAATTTGTCTTTTTTGGCATAGTAGACCACATGATTGTCCGATTAAAAGTGGCCAGTACAAGTCCATATCAGCTTACTAATGACTAGGATGTTGATCTTTATGTGTTACATTTCCATTTTTATGACTTCCAATTTTCCTAGATTCATGCTTCGTACATTCCACGTTCCGGTTATTAATGGATGTTTGCAGCTGTTTCTTCTCATTTGGAGTTGGGCCACATGAGGAAATGAAGGTCCTGAAAGCTTGACTCCATCCACATTATTAAGGTCAACTCTACACTGAGGAGCCAGCTCTTCCCTAGTCATGTTTTGAGTGCCTTCCAACCTGAGGGGCTCATCTTCTGGCACTATATCAGGCAGTGTACCACTGCTATTCATAAGGTTTTCAGTGGGCAAATTGTTTTTTAGAAATAGATTGCCAGGTCCTTCTTTTTAGTCTGTCTTAGTCTGGAAGCTCTGCAGAAACCTGTCCACCATGCATGACCCTGCCAGTATTTGAAATACCAGTGGCATAGCTTCCAGCATTATAGCAAAACACAAGCCACCACAGTACAACAAACTGACTGATGAGGGTGGTATATATACATACGTGTGTGTGTACATGTATATATATATATATATCATTATTTTTCAGGTAGTGCCTGAGGCATGTTTGCTGACATTTGAGGTGCAACTGGTCCTGTGAACATTATAGGGCAAATGGCCACTGTGAAAATAACAGATAATTTTATTGCCCTCTATCCCTATGAGTTACAGCAATAAGCTGTTTTGAAGGAACACCAAGTGAATGGAAAATCCATATCAAAGAGCATGTTCTACATTTATGTCAGTAAACTTGAAGTTGTTTCCTGAGTAATGAAAGAGGTAGAAGCTTAATTTTATGGGATCAAAGTGAAAGTATAAATTTCAGATGTTCTGGCCATAACACTGTGAACATGTTTATAGATCTAGAGATGTATGTAAGGATATATCTAATGAAATAAATAAAATGAAAGAAGATGTTTGATGATCAAACAAACAAACAAACAAACAAACTACTCTAGTTAAGTGTCACAAGGAAAAGTCAGCAATGATAAATAAAGACGGGGAAGGAGAATAACTGGGTGAAAGTCTTGTGTCTCAGGTGTCTGTAGGAAGTGGCAGTTAAGCCACAGGAGATAATGTTCTTTAATTGTGGATGAAATTGTTGAGGCAGTTGCTTCCAGTATAAATTCTAAATTCCTTTTCCCTAGTCACTGCGTAAATGTCCTCATTTTGCAATCCATGATCCTCCCTTCCCTACTCCCGACACAACAAGAAGAGGATCACCCAACTCTCCAGCCTTAATGAACTGATTTCAGTTTCTTTGACGTGCCATGACATCCTGACTTTTCTAGCCTTAGGGTTTTTGTACAATGCCTGGACATACTCTCAACCACATAACCCCCCTTCATTCCTCTACCTAGGTAATTCTTTACTCAGCCTCTTGTCTCAGCATAGAAATCGCTTTGGTTCTGACAGCGTCCCTGACCACGTTCAGGTCAAGGACATTACCGTCCGTTCCTGCAGCAGCCTTTTTTTTCTCCATCAGAGCATGCACATGCTTTGTTGTTAGTTGCTGCCAAGCTGATTCCGACTCATGGTAACTTCATGTGTGCAGAGTAGAACTGCTCCCTAGGGTTTTCAAGGCTGTGATCTTCTGGCAGCAGATTGCCAGGCCTTATTTTCAAGGTACCTCTGGGTGGGTTTGAACTGCCAGTCTTTCAGCTAGTAGTTCAGCACTTAACCATTTGCACCATCCAGGGACTTCACTGCACATGCTATACTGGATTGTAATTGGATCCTCATTTTCTGTCATTAGTTTTCTGGATAGATGAATGAAGGAAGGAAGGAAGGCAGGTGAGTTCCAGTCTTTTGATTAGAAGCCAAGCATGTTGACAGTTTGCACCACCCAGGGACTCATGCTCCACTTACCATTTGTAATGTATCTGGGCACTTGTGATGAGTTGCCAGATGTCTTTCATTTCCTTCTGATTAGGGGATCTATGCAGGCAGGATGTGTTCACTATTGCAACACCATCTACCGATATAGTGCTTGCCACAATAAAATCAATAACTGTTTACTAAACAGATGAATTAAGAGAAAAATCCAATTATCCATGAGGTAAATTGAATAATAAATGAACATTTAAAAATTACTAATATATTACACGAACACAGTGGCGGACTATTAAAGAAACATCTCTGAGATGAACATAAGAGGTTTCAAAGGTAGTTTTCATTAAAATGTTAATAATAGCATATACAGTATTTGGAGTCCCTGGGTGGCACAAATGGTTAAGCTCCTGGCTACTAACTGAAAGGTTGGTGGTTTTAACCCACTGAGAGGTGTCTCAGAAGAAAGGCCTGGCACTCTGCTTCTGAAATTCCACAGCCATGAATACCCTATGGAGCACAGTTCCACTCTGAAACACATGGATGGAGTCACCATCAGTTGGAATCAACTCAATGACAACTGTGTGTTTTTCAAAATTTTTTTATTTTTTAATACAATACTTAATAAACGCCAAGGTACTTTGATACTTCCATTTGATACCCACAGCATCTTTGTTTAGGCTGGGATTATTCTCCACAAATTCTAGATAAGGTAACCGAGAATCAGCATTTAAGTGATTTCTGTGACATTACAACATCACAAATTAAGTATTAGAGACTGAAATGCAACTTATACCTCTGATGCTGTGTTTAAGTGTCCTTGACATAGTAGATGCTACCAATTTCAAATCTATTGAAAAGGTTAATATAGGTTGATATTTAAGTGGCAATAATCGTCATTGTTCCCATAACCACCTGGAGTGGTATCACTGGCCTGAACTCAGTCTATTTAAAGCCATGATAGTATGTCACCTTTTCTCTGTGGTTCTATGCAGCGCTTGGTTCTGTGTATTCTTCCTTCTTATTGTATTAATTTTAGTTGTTTTAAACTTAAGAGTCCTTTAAATCATTCTGTGTTCTTTTATGCTACTGTGTAAAAAATAGTACGACCTATATCCTGTTGATTTCTCAAGGGCTTGATCTCTCTTCTCCATCTTTCTAAAACCAATGCAGTAATGCAGATCTCAAGTGGCTATTCATCATGGTATTGCCTTATTATTTCACTATATAATAGTTTACAAGTGTGTGTGTCTGATTTATGTTTCTTGGAAGTCAAAGTTATGCCTCGGTTTGTTTAGTAATTCACGGGTAGTCATTTTGAAATAAAGAAGCAGTACGATTAGTGTTTAGAGTCCCTAGGTGGTGCAAATGGTTAATGCAGTTGGCTGCTAACTAAGAGACTGGGTGTTCCAGCCCACCCGGTCACCTAGGAAGAAAGGCCTGGCAATCTACTTCCAAAAGATCAGCCATTGACAACCCTATGGAGCACAGTGCTACTCTCACACACATAGGATCACTGTGAGTCAGAGTTGACTAGACAACAACTGGTTAATAGTTATGATCAGTGTTTAAGGCTGACAAGAAGAGTTTGGTCCGTAGCCCTTTTCTCCACTTGATGAAAGGTCTATATGTTCGTTTGTTTGGTCCTTCAGGGTAGAATTCTTTTCCTATTTATACTTCTGGGATGATTCGCAGAGAATTAGTAGGCGAGTATTCTAAGTATCTGTTTTAAGAAGAACTCTTTCATGACCTTCAAATAAAGTCAATTTTCGATTATTCAAGTATTGTTTTCCAGTTCATGCATTTGCTATTCTAAGTTTTCTAGTCATCTGACCTCATCATTAATGGGATGACTCATAGCTAAACTCAGAGTCAGTTTATCCCTGAAACTTATCTTTCAGGGATATGTCTCTACCACCTCCAGAATTGTCTCCAAGTGCCACGTACAGTATAAATAAGTAAAACATATTCTCTTCCCATTGTACAATTCAGTATACAATGAGGTTAGTCATTTTTAAAGAGTACGTTTCTGTAACCTACTTGTTCTTTCTGACAAATAACCCTTATAATATTGTCTGCCTCAGGATCACTCAGGAACCCAATTCCTGGGTATCACTCTCAAATTCTAATTTGGTGGGCTTCAGGCTGAGCTTAGGATATTGCATGTTTACAGAGAACCTGAGAGATTCTTCTCAGTGGATTCTGATACTCCCGGGCCACATAGCTTAATTTAAGAAACTGTGCTCTTGGATATGTTTTTCTTAGCAGTGGTACTAGGGGGTTGGGAAGAGCACTGATTTTCAAACAGCAACCCCTAAAATTTGAGAAGCCTTAAACTTCTGAAGGAAGGGTAGGATACGGGGATGAGGGGAGAACAGCCGGTAAAGTGGGAGATACTATAGTGAGGGATGTGTTTTGCATCGAAGAATGCAAAGGTAGAAAACTGGTTTCCTCCTCAAGGAGGAAAAGCATTTCTGCAATTTAGCTGACATCTGTCTCAGGTCTCAGAGGCTGAAGTGGATGGCCGCCTTCTCCTGCACATCTTAGAAATCATTTGGGACCCAGACCTGGTACTGAAGTGAAGCTCTAAACACAGTGTGAATAATCACATCTTGGGGATGTGTGTCTTCCTCACTAAACTGTGAGCTTCTTGGAAAATGTGGTCTTTGTTTTGATGCATTGCTCATTCTTCTCCTGTGTTCCCAGAAAGCTCTCCCTAAATATGTGCTGCAGGGAAGAAGCAGAATGGCCGTTTCAGCAATGCCACTTTTGACACAATTCCCTGCAAGACATTTGAATATTTTCTATTGGACAGCTCTTAATTTCACGGGAGATTGCATTTCTGAATCATGTGAATAAAGCATACTGTGCCTCTTTTAAGGAGCCCTGGTGGTGCAGTGGTTAAGCGCTCGGCTGCTAACTGAACCCACCAGCAGCTCCTCCTGAAGACCTTTCAGTCTGTTCCTATAAAGATTACAGCCTAGGAAACCCTATGGGGCAGTTCCACTCTGTCCAGAGGGTCATTATCAGTCACAGTCGACTCAACAGCACGCAACGAGAACAACATGCCTCTTTTCCCAGATTCACAGGGAAAGTTGATATGGTTAGGGCCTACAGTCTTTGTGAGTCACTTCTTTCCTAGATTCCTGCTCTGAATAAGAAGATGAAATGGAGGTATTCACTGAGGACCGTCTAGGTCACCGACAGTTGCTGTGGTGAGTCAGCTCATGCAGGAGGTGACAGCCAGAGAAAAAGTCACAGAACCCACAGATGGCTCGAGATCATTCTTGCTGCATGACCTGGCGATGACATTGATAACTGAGGGTTTCTTGTGAACCTCAGAAATTTATTTTTTTTTGCAAATAAAACAAATATATTCATTAAATTATTTTTGCTGTGCCTCTTTCTCTGCCAAATATTTCAGCAAATAAATAATATTATCATTAGTAGTAACTAACATTGATTGAGTGCAAATTAGATGCCAGCAACTCTTTTTAAAAATAAACATGACTCAGTATTTTGTGTATGCTGTTTAAAAATTATATGTATATATATAGTTTTTTTTTTTTTTTTGGTCAATTTGATCCCATGTAGATATATCTTAAAAGAGCATAATGCACAAGGTAGACATTCTTTACTAGTTAAGCTAAACTATGGTTTTAAGAAGACTGAATGAAAGCTCCATGAGAGCAGGAACCATGTTCGTGTTGCTCACTCATCTATCTCAGGATCCAGCACGGCTCCTCACACATGGTGGAGTAGTCAATATTTATTAAGTGACTGTATCCATTTGCGTAGTGGTTCGCTTGTGAAGTATACAGACAGTAGGTAAGGGTGAGAGAAAATGGCAAGTCACCTCAGTTTAAGAGATGAAACAGTATATCATTGCTTTAGGCATCAATTATCTGATAAGTTTTTCACTACCCCGTTTTGCTAATAGAAATATTCCAGGCACGAAAGCTTTAGGCGCCGTGAAAGATGAGTATCACCATTTCAGGGAATGATAACCATATTGAAGAAGAGAAAATAGGAAACAGTAGGCTGAAGTAACACAGGCTAAACATTTTTTGGGAGAAAATTCCCTTGGTAGCTAATTCCAAAAATAGACTTTATTTGAAATAAAATCATTACTATGATGGTTGCCTTGAATCGATATATTAACTCAGAGCTAACGGCATTGCTCAAAATGCATCGGCATTTAAAGTCTGTCTTATTGGAATTCTCCTTAATTTATTGTAATCTAATAATCATAGAACACATTATTTGTATTTGACACAGAGTTATGTGGTTATCATGCACATTCATCCTGCTATCTAACAAGGAATAATTGTTTGGTTAACATTGTTACAGAATGCAATGTTTATTCACGTGCACTTGGTGAATGAATTGCTTATAAGCACCTTAGCAAGATGTGAGAAAAGCAAACCTCTAAATTGTCAAAAAATAGCTGCATAAAGTAGATGAACTTATTTTTCTGGGGGAGGGGTGATTCTAAATGGTTTATCTTAAATATGATGGATAATCGGAGTAAAATGCATATTTGGGCATACAAGTAGCTGTAATAATTTTGCCAAATGAAACAAGATGAGGAAACCGTAATGTCACTGGAAGAAGTCGGCTAACCAGTTGAAAAATAGCTTCATATTTTATCAGGTTTCCCTAACCTCTTCATTTATTACACAAATGCACTTTCAAGGGTAATTACTTTTTTTTTTTTTTCTTTTCATCTTTGACTTGTGAAGTGTAGAAAACACTGGTAGGCAAACTGAGTATTATCAGTTTTCTTCTGTGTCTCTTGTTCGGGGTACAACTGATTTTGACAGATGTACCGGTATAACATAACATCTTTTTTCAGATGAGATGAATAAAAGTGATCTGGACAATCAGTAGATAAGGCATTGTCAGAAAGCTGAAAAAAACATGTCAGTGTCACAATTATGACACAAAAGCAGCCGAACAGACCTTGTAATATTAAGTCAGTGTCTTTCCAGCAATGCCCTTGAAAGACAGAGGATAACATTGCCCTTAAATATTACTCCTTAGCCCAAGTAAAATAAAATAAAACACATAGGTCACTTTAATATGTATTCAAAGCAACATTTGATATGTCTGAAGTGCGTGTGCATTTGTGTGTGGACCTCTTTTATGTACAGTTTGTACAAAAGTAGGAGCCCTGGTGATGAAGTGTTTAAGCGCTTGACTGCTAACTAAAAAGAACAGCAGTTCGAACTCACCAGCTGCTCAGTGGGAGAAAGATGTGGCAATCTGCTTCCATTAAAGATTACAGCCCTGTAACCCTTTGGGGCAGTTCTGCTCTGCTCCATAGTGTCTCTAAGAGTTGGAATCGACTCGACAGCAATGAGTTTTATGTACAGAAGAGTTCTGACGTATCAAAACCACTTTTACAGGAGCTAACAAGACATTTCGCTTCAATAACACTGTTACCATAATGTTTCAAGAACACCATTAATCAAATATTGATCGTGAAATATGCAAAGTGGTTTTACGCTATGGATATTGATTATAAACCTTATCCTGATTTTCTTTTCTTATGTAATGAGAAGAAATATATCTTTAATAAGGGAGGATAAAATTATGAATAAATCTTAAAATGTATTTCTAGATCATGAATTTTGTAAACAGGTTAACACAGGCTAAAATGGAATTAATCCCGGGTTTCAAGAGAGAATTAGATATTTGCTGGTTGTATTTTCCCTAATAGAGGGGCCCTAGTGGCACCGTGGTTAAGCCCTCAGCCGAAAGGTTGGTCGTTCTGTCCCACCAGCCACTCTGAGAGAAGAGACCTGGTAATCTGCTTCTGGAAAGATGACAGCTAGGAAACCCAATGGGGCAGTTCTACTCTGTCCTATAGGGTCACTATGAGTCGGAATCAACTTGACACAAAGGATTTGTTTTTCCCTTATAGTGACTGGGCCAGCGCTGAACTGTATGTGCCTGTGTGTGAATATGTGTAATGTTCTCTATATATGTATTTAAAATGCTTTAGTAAAAGGATATTTATTTTTGGAATGACTTTTTAATATTCTTGTTTCTAGGATCAGAGGTGGTTGATCTTGATGGGAAAAGTTCCCTTCTCTATAGATTTGATCAAAATTCCATGAGCCCAATAAAAGATATTATTTCTTTGAAATTTAAAACCATGCAGAGTGATGGGATTTTACTCCATAGAGAAGGGCAAAATGGAGATCACATCACATTGGAATTAAGAAGAGGAAGACTCTTTTTACTTATTAATTCAGGTAAAACTATTGGGGGAGGTGCTTGGATATCTGACTGTTTAGAGGTCCCTCAGGTAACTGCATTTTCATAGCTTATTTTGAACAGTTAAAATGCATTATTTTTAGATTCAAGGACTTATGAGTGTGTATAGATCTATCTTTAACAAAGTTTTACTTTCATGCAAAAATGGTTCATAGTTTACAAATTTGACAAGACTCTTTCTTACTTGACATTTTTTACATAGCGCTAATATAACTACATAGCCATTTTCTAGTATCATAAAGAAAGGGATGGGTCATTGAAAAATACGGATAGTAAAAATAATGAGCTTTTAACAAAGATGAAATTTACACAGAAAATGAGCATGCAATGAGTAATACTAATAAAAAGAATTAACAGTGGAAGAAATTACAACAGGGTAGAAAGGATATTTTATCCAAGCCTCAGATAAAGTCATATAGTATTTGGGATGGAATGCATGGAAGGAGACTGCAATTATTATGGGATATGCTGGCCCATAAAAGGGAAACTTTTTTTTTTTTTAACTAGGAATAATTGTGCTTTTATTTTTTCCTCTTCCAAGGTGGAGCTAAGCTGCCCTCCACTCAGAAGGTGGTCAGTCTCACCCTGGGCAGCCTTCTGGATGACCAGCACTGGCATTCGGCGCTCATCCAGCGCTTGGGCAAACAAGTCAACTTTACAGTGGATGAGCACAGGCATCATTTCCACGCACAGGGAGAATTCAGTTACCTGGATCTTGATTATGAGGTGTGATGATTGCATTTCAATTAATACAGATTTTATGATATGTATGTGATATATAAGGAGCCCTGGTGGTACAATGGTTAACGTGCTCGGCTGCTAACCGAAAGGTTGGCGGTTCAAACCCAGCAGCAGCTGCACAGGAGAAAGATGTGGCATTCTGCTTCCATGAAGATTACAGCCTTGGAAACCCTATGGGGCAGTTCTACTCTGTCCTGTAGGGTTGCTATGAGTCGGAATTGACTCAATGGCAATGAGTTTTTTTTTTTTTTTTTTTTTAGTTTTTATGTGCTATAACCTCCCCAAAGAAAATATAGAGAATGCCTCTTTCAGAGTAAATCACAGTTATCATGAAGTGTTTCCCAAGTGGAAATGGGAAACTCCATTAAGAGCAGCAGATTTGGTCATATAGACTACTGAGACTTCATCTTCCTCACAATATGTTAATTTATTATTATAGATCAAGATAATCTTTTTACCTGTGATGTGTAGTCACATCAAGCCACCTGTAGGAAGGTCTTCTCCATGAAGAGATCTCATTAGCACAAGTAAATATAGGATGTGTTGTATAATTTCTTTGTGTCATAGGGCACTCCTGACCAGTGTAGACTCACAGGGAGAATTTAGCAACAAACAAATTGATTAATTAACAGTTGATTCAAAGGCACAAATAGTAATGTGCGCCAGAAATGTATATAAAATAAAATGGCATTATAATTGGTTACATTACTAAACAGATCAAGATTTACCATAGATCTAAAGATGTATTTTTCTTTTTCAACCAATATAAATATCACAACCAAGTGTGATTAGCAGCCTGTAAGGATAATGACATTCTAAGGTAAATGAAAACTGAATGCCTATGAATTTGTTTTAAATTCCTCATCTTAGGTTTTTTTTTTTTTTTTCAAATTTCCATTTGAAATTAATAGTATGACAGTGTAGGGTGATGAAAAATCGATCTGTGATAATTACAGTTATACTTGCTAAGCACTAACACTTAAGCAGATTTTCAGAAAATCACTAAACAATATTGATGCCATTTTTCTTTCTAAGATCAGCTTTGGAGGGATTCCAGCACCTGGAAAATCAGTGTTGTTCCCACAAAAAAATTTTCAAGGGTGTTTAGAAAACCTCTATTATAACGGAGTGGATATCATTGATTTAGTCAAGCGACACAAACCGCAGATCATCACTATGGTAAGAGAGTCTCCATGTGAAGGAACGAGTAAAACTATGACGCTTTTCCACACAATAGGATCACTCCGCACAATAGGATCGCTCCGTTTTGGATTCCCGTTTGTTATGATTGTTTAGAAATTAACTCTTATTCTTTTAGAAGTTTTCTCTGACTGGCAGTATGCATATAAGGGATTAATTCTGCCTAAATTAATTATAATTCAGAGGGCATGATCATTTTTGTATAAAATAAAGCAGTGTGCTATTTACAGTTGATATTTTAATTTTGTTGCGATAGTAAACTCAGGAGACAAATCTATTCCGTGCTGTAATTTCCTTAACAAGATATTCCCTGACAGACTCAACTAGATAAGCATACCAAGTTCTTGGAGCCAGATAACATCCATGCAGGTTAGAGAGAATTTGAAAAACTTGTATTTTGCCATGGTCATTCATAACAAATATAACAAACTAATAAGCTGTTAATAACACTGCATCTGCCAGCCTGCCCAAATAGCAACATCGGTCAGGCTGTATTATATTCTAATTCTATGCAATATAGAAGAATTTAAATATAACTGCATTGGTCAGGGTTCTCTCAGGGAACCAGGGCCACTATGGGGATTACAAAATGATAGATTTATTATAGGACTTGGATCTTAACTAAGTCCCTGGGTGGCATTCAGCTGCTGACCGAAAGGTTGAAGGTTCAAGTCCACCCAGAGGCATCTCAGAAGGAAGGCCTGGTGAAGTACTTCTGAAAAATCAGTGACTGTAAACCCAGTGAAGAACAGTTCTACTCTGACACGGATGGGGTCACCATGAGTCGAAATCGACTCAGTGGCAACTCACTTTTTTTTTTTTTTGATCTTAACAGTTGTCAGAGGATCTGGGAAAGTGATGACCTGGTAGAGGAAGTTGGAGGGACATAGGAATAGTCTCTAATTCTACCAAAGCACTAATATGCATAGACATGTTGGAGTTTGTGAGGAATCTTAAGAAGCCAAGCATTTTTAGCCTGTGAAGGAAGCTCTTGAGAGCAAGCCTCTGGTAGCTGTTCCTTCTGGCGAGCTACCACCTCTGTGAGTCCCCAGCCACACCCCTGGTGGTGGGCCTGGGCTTATTGTTGATCAGCAGGATGAGCATTCAGGAAGAAAGGTGGAGCAGAGTGGAGGAGAGCAAGGAAAGGCTGGAACAAATCAGCACCTCAGGGACCGTCCTTCACAGTGCATGATCAGGAAGACCCTGGGAGGATAGTGGCCAGAGTTTCACCCTGACTCCCAAATGTCACCCAGGTCCTCTTTTGGGCTCACTTTTACCCATATCAGACAGAGAATGGGGTTGGGAAACATGGTTTCTAGCCTAGCCAGCTTGATAACAGAAAAGCAGACACCTACATCCATTTGAATAAATTTCTTTCATTGTTTGAACTCAAAATACGTAAATTTAGCTCCTGTTGTTTCAACAAATCCCAAAGCACATTTTGAGAAAATGTATTGTTTACGAAGTATTTTATTCCAAATTCCATGGGTGAATTGATAGTATTTTTATGAGCATACCATCCATCAAGATTTTAAAATAGTTATTTTTTTGTATAAAAGGGAGAATGATTTGAAAGGAAAATAAAAATGTTACAGATAGGTGTGTGCTACATTAGCAAATGAGTTTCTGGAAACTATTTATGCAGCTAACACCCATTCTTCCTTGGCAAGGTGATATGCTGCTTTGTAGGGTAGCAGGCAGCTGTCCAAATGAATCATAAGACAAACTGCAGCTGGTAAAATCTTTCCAGTTTTACAAGATTTGATAGTCTTCAAATTGCCTTTACATGATGGGTCAGTACAGTTTACTCTTTAGCTTTTGTTATTTCGTTCTTCTAGACAAGATACTGGTTTACAACGAAAGCAAGCTCACTTTTAACAGAATCACAAGATAGCTATATCTCTTTCTTCGACCAAGACGAAATGTTATAATGCCAATGTGTATTCTTCATTGAGTTTTCAAATTTATATTTAGAAAGTTTACTCAAGATTATTTTAAGTAAAAACGGAAAGCATTTGTCTTCATTTCTGAAGTATGTTAAGGAACATGCTTAATTATTTCAAAATAATTCACACTTTAAAATTGATTTAAATCCATAAATATGTCTAACTCCAGTAGCAAACTATTTTTTTTTATTATGCTTTAGATGAAGGTTTACAGAGCAAATTAGTTTCTCATTAAACAATTAACACACGTATCGTTTTGTGACATTAGTTGCCAACCTCACAACACGTCAACACTTTCCCCTTCTCAACCTTGGGTTCTCTGCTACCAGCTTTCCTGTTCTCTCCTGCCTTCTTGTCCCTGCCCCTGGGTTGGTATGCAGTTTTGGTCTTGTTTTGTTTTATGGTGTCTGTCTAATTTTGGCTGAAGGGTGAACCTCAGGAGTGACTTCAGTATGAGTTAAAAGGATGTCCAGGGGCTATACTCTCAGGGTTTCTCCAGTCTCTGTCAGACCAGTAAATCTGGTCTTTTTTTTGTGAGTTAGAATTTTGTTCTACATTTATCTCCAGACCTGTCTGGGACCCTCTGTTGTGATCGCAGTCAGAGCAGTTGGTGGTGGTAGCTGGGTACCATCTAGTTGTACTGGACTCAGTCTGGTGGAGGCTGTGGCAGTTGTGGTCCATTAGTCCTTTGGATTAATCTTTCCCTTGTGTGTTAGGTTTTCTTCATTCTTCCTTGCTCCAGACAGGGTGGGACCAATGGAGTATCTTAGATGGCTGCTCACAAGCTTTTAAGACCCCATACGCTACTCACCAAAGTAGAATATAGAACATTTTCTTTATAAACTATGTTGCACCAATTGAGCTAGATGTTCCCCGAGATCATGGTCCCCACAGCCCTCAGCCCAGTAATTTGGTCCCTGAGGGAGTTTGGATGTGCCTGTGAAGCTTCCATGACTTTGCCTTGGTCAAGTTGTGCTGGCTTCCCCAGTATTGTGCCATCTTATCCTTCACCAAAGTTACCACTTACCTATTGTCTATTTAGTGTTTTTCCATCTCTAGCCCTCCCCTCCGCTCCCTCGTAACCATCAAAAATTATTTCTTTTTGTGTGTAAACGTTTTCATGGAGTTTTTATAGTAGTGGTCTCATACAGTATTTGGCCTTTTGTGACTGACTTATTTCACTCAGCACATTGCCCTCCAGATTCATCCACTTGTAAGATGTTTTGCAGATTCATCATTGTTCTTCATTGTTGCATAGTATTCCATTGTGTGTATGTACTGTTCATCTTTTGAGGGGCATTCAAGTTGTTTCCATCTTTTTGCTATTGTGAATAATGCTGCAATGATCATGGGCATGCATATGTCTATTTGTGTGATGGCTCTTATTTCTCTAGGATATATTCCTAAGAGTGATTTTGCTGGATCATATGGTATTTGTTTCTAGCTTTTTAAGGAAGCACCATATCGTTTTCCAAAATGGTCGTACCATTTTGCATTCCTACCAGCAGTGCGTAAGAGTTCCAATCTCCCCGCAACCTCTCCAACATTTTTTATTTTCTGTTTTTTTTTTTCTCTTGATTCTTGCCAGTTACGTCAGGGTGAGATGGTATCTCATCCTGGTTTTGATTTGCATTTCTCTAACGGCTAATGACCTTGAGCATTTCCTTATGTATCTATTAGCTGCCTCAGTGTCTTCTTTGGTGAAGTATCCATTCGTATCTTTTGCCCATTTTTTAACTGGATTATTTGTCTTTTTGTTGTACAGATGTTGGATTTTCCTATAGATTTTAGAGATTAGACCTTCGTCAGATTTGTGATAGCCAAAAATTTTTCCCAGTCTGTAGGTTCTCTTTTTACTTTTTTGGTGAAGTCTTTTGATGAGCGTAAGTGTTTAATTTTTAAAAGATCCCAGTTATCTAGCTTATCTTCTGGTGTTTGTGTAGTGTTAGTTATGGTTTGTATCCTCTTTATGCCATGTACTAGGACCTCTCTCATTGACCCTGTTTTTTCTTCTATGATCTTTACAATTTTTGGTGTTATATTTAGGTCTTTGATCCATTTTGAATTGGGTTTTGTATATGGTGTGAGGCATGGGTCCTGTTTCATTTTTTTTTTTTTTTTTGCAGATAGACATCCAGTTTTGCCAGCACCATTTTTAGAAAACTGTCTTTTCCCAATTTAATGGACTTTGTGCCTCTGTCAAAGATCAGGTGACTGTAGGTGGGTGAATTTACATCTGGGTTCTCAATTCTGTTCCATTGGTCATGTGTCTGTCATTGTACCAGTACCAGGCTGTTTTGACTATTGTAGCTGTGTAGTAGGTTCTCAGGTCAGGTAGTGGGAGTCCTCGTACTTTATTCTCCTTCTTCAGTGGTGCTTTATTTATCCGGGGCCTCTTCGTTTTCCATTTAAGGTTAATGATCAGTTTTTCCATCTCATTAAAGAATGCTGCTAGTATTTGGATCAAGATTGCGTCGTATCTGTAGATTGCTTTGGGTAGAGTGGACATTTTCACAATGTTGAGACTACCTATCCGTGAGCATGGTGTGTTTTTCCATTTAGGTAGGTCTCATTTGATTTCTTGCAATATTTTTGTAGTTTTCTTTTTATAGGTCTTTTACATCCCTGGTTAGATTTATTCCTAAGTATTTTATTTTTTTAGGGGCTATTATAAATGGTATTGCTTTCTTGATTTCCTTTTCTTAGTTCCCTTTATTTGTGTATGGGAATCCAACTGATTTTCATATGTGTATCTTGTATCCTGTTACTCTGCTGAATCTTTCTGTTAGTTTCAGTAGTTTTCATGTGAAGTATTTTGGATTCCTTATGTATAGTATCATATTGTCTGCAAATAGGGACGACTTTACTTATTCCTTACCAATTTGGATGCCCTTTATTTCTTTTTTCTTGCCTTAGTGCTCTAGCTAGGACTTCCAGCACAATATTAAATAGTAGTGGGCATCCTTGTCTTGCTCCTTTTCTCAAGGGGAATGTTTTCAGCCTCTCTCCATTAAGAATGATGTTGTCTGTTGGTTTTGTATAGATGCCCTTTATTATGTTTAGGAATTTCCCTTCTATACCTATTTTATTGAGAGTTTTTATCAGCAGGGCAGGTTCAGCAGAGGGGGAGAGGCGAGGATGGGTCATTTGTGGCACGTACTGGGGCCAACAGGGTGGGGCCGGCGGGCAGTGCAGGGCAGGGTCCAGTGGTCCACACCAGTGCCACTCAGGGGCACAGTGCTCAGTGTGCAGTGCAGACAGGCAGGAGGGAATGGAGAATATGTGATGTGTGGAGCTAAGTGGGTGAGAGAAAGAAGAAAAACAGAAGCAAAAAAAAAAAAAAGAGAGAGAGAGAGAAAATGAAGGAAAAAAGAAAAATATAAAGAAAAGGTGAATAAAATGGCAGCATGGAAGGATTCAGCAGGTGAGGTCAGGGCAGACCCAACAAAGCCGTGTGCTGGTGGCTCTCTAGCTGATTGGTGCAGTTTGGCATGTTAAGAAGGGGCATGGGCTGCTCATGGGGCCATGGAATTGGGGTGGTGGCCAACCGATGTCTTTCTCACCAATTAGCATGGCATGGCCCATCAAGAAGGGGCAGAGACAACACATGGGGCTTGGTGGATGGGAGAAGGGAAACAGTGACAGGAAATTGAAGGAAAAATAAATGAAAAAATAAATAATGGCGCTGAGGGAGCCTGCTGGTGGGGTGGCATAGGCTGGCCTGAGGAAGCCATGTGCTGGTGGCTCTCTAGCTGAGTAGTGTGGCACAGCCTGTCAAGAAGGGGCGGAGACAACTCATGCGGCTTGGTGGGCAGGAAAAAGGAAAGGAAGGAGGGGAGAGAGAAATTAGAAACCAAAAAACCCCAAAAGAATGGCACTGGGGTAGTCTGCTGTTGGGGTGGTGCAGACTCAAGGAAACTGTCTGCCAGTGGCTCTCTGACCGAGCGGTGTGGCACAGCCTGTCAAGAAGGGACAGAGATGGCACTCATGGCTAAGTGGGCGGAGAAAGCGATAAGAAACCAAAAAAAAAATGATGCTGAGGGAGCCTGCCAGTGGTATGGCATGGACCAGGAAAGCTGTGTGCTGATGGCTGTCTAGCTGAGCGGTGTGGCACAGCCCGTCAAGAAGGGGCAGAGGTGGTGCCTCTGATTAGGTGGGCAGGAGAAAGGAAAGGAAGTGAGAGAGAGAGAAGAAACAAACAAACGAAAAGCCAAACAACAAAAGAAAAAAATGGCACTGAAGGAGCCAGCCGGTGGGGGTATGGGGAATCCGGGTAGCAAGAACAACTGTCTCTCCGGCCGAGTGACCATGGCCCGTTGGAAAGTGGTGGAGGCTGCGTAGAGGGAAGAAGGGTGGGGGATGAGAAAATGTGTATCCTTGGTTACCGCGTGCTCTGTCTCTTGTTGGGAGCTCCGTGAAGTTGCCTTCTCTGTCAGCTGTTCTTGGTGGTTGAGGTCCAAGATGGCAAGTCCATGCCACATTAGCTGGTAGGGGACCTCCACTCCTTAGCTCCCCTTGTTCTTTGTTCTCTGTCCATTTCTTATTCCATTCTGTGCTTGGTTGAGTTCTTTATCCCTTCATTTGATGCACAGGGCTCCAGGACAGATGTTTGTATCTGTTTTACTTAGTTTTTCGGGTCTTTGTTATAGAGAGACAGCATGGTGTTTCTGTCTATATCATCATGTTGACTCTGCCTCCACAAACTATTTTTTCATATACAATATTTTAATGGCTGAATTAATGTAATTCCAGTACTACGTCTTGAACATTTATTGCAAAGCCATTAGATCAGGAAGGAATATATGTAAATCTGGTGACAAAGGACAAAATGATAAGAAGACAAAAATGTGTAAAAAGGAAAATGAAAGAAAATGGAAAAATGGACAGAGAGGGCATGAACAGACTTTTTGTAGAAAAACAAGTCTAGATGAGCAACAAATCTATGACAAATGCTCAGATTCACTAGTAGTCAGTCAGGTAACTACAAGGTAAATACAAATGAGATTTTGCATTTTGTCATTGAACCACTGAAAATTTACAAGTGATATAATACCAGTTTCTGGCAAGGATGAGGGGAAAAGATACCCTCAGATATTACTAGTGGAAATGTACAGTATTTTAATTTTCTTTTTTGGAAAACAATCTGGGAACACTTATTAAGACCTATGGGTGTAGTAGTTCTATATCTAAGACTCTCTTCTGTAGAACTAAATATATCAGTTCACACAGAAACATGTAGAGTATTTATTGCAACTTTGTTGGTAGAGACAGCGCCTAGAAATAGAGTAAACGCCCCTTAACAGGGAAACAATGGAGTAAAAATGAGAACATTCACATAACAGAATATTACTCATCCAATAAAAAGAATGAATTAGGGTTATGCCAGATAACTCAAAGGCATTTCCATAGGCTATTGCTTAGTGATAAAAGCATGATATGATAAAGTACATAAAACATGGATCCTTTTTTTGTGAACCAAATAATGCTAAATTTGTAGGTGAATGTGTTCATACATATATTTGTGTGTATGTGTAATAACTGAAACTATGCATGTATGTACATAAGATTTGATGAGAGTAGAGAAAAATATGGAAGGACAAATGCTTATTCATTAATGTTGGTTGCTTGGGCAGGTTGGATGACAGAAGCTGAGAAGTGGATGAGATGAGCAGAAAGGGAAAGCCAAGTAGAATATTTAAAGAAAAAGAGCTTAAATTTTTATCAGATTCAATTACGTTGAGCTAGATGCCTTTATTAAAGGTGAGAAAATGGGAGAGAAGGATTTCACCCAGAATACCTAGGGAAAGATTTGCCCGACTATAATGTCACTGAGTTTAAAGAATCTTGAAGATAAATGTCATTTTCATGTTGATAGAGATGATAAGCATGTTGATATGAGATGATTAGCCGCGTTTGTGAATATTCAAAATCCTGTTACTAATGTGCTGTGAGTGTCATTCTGAGCACTTTTTCTTGTACTTTATTCTCAGGGAACTGTGTCATTTTCTTGTTCACAACCACAGTCAGTGCCTGTGACTTTTCTGAGCTCCAGGAGTTACTTAGCACTGCCAGGCGCTTCTGGAGAGGGTGAGGTTTCTGCCGCTTTTCAATTTCGAACTTGGAATAAGGCAGGACTTTTGCTATTCACTGAACTTCAGCTTGTCTCAGGAGGCCTCCTCCTCTTTCTTCATGATGGAAAACTTAGACTGAACCTCTTCCAGCCAGGAAGATTACCCACTGACATCACAGCAGGTAATAAATGTATTCCCACAGGCAAAGCATATGGATTTGTAAGTTTTCATTATCTCTCTGTCCCCTCTCCACAAAATTTTATACTGAACCAAAAATTAATATTTGTTTAATAAATGAATACTTGAGTTAATAAGATTATCAGTATCCTTCCTTAGAGGAACTTGGTTCTTACTTCCTTTTCAGTATGGCTCCAACACTCGCAGTTCTTATTAACCAAAATGACAGTTATGGAATCTAAAAACAGTTCTGACACCAACTGCAACACAGTTCTTCTTACCTCACTACCCAGAGTCAGGTCAGATTTCACAGATTAAGGGCATGGTACTCCAGACTGCTAAGTCTGCCCAAGACCCCAGACACCCACTGCAAGTTCAGGGATCTCCAGGCTACATGTTCGTCTGCCCAGTTATCTACAAATTCGTGGGTTGCCGCTAACCCCTGTTATAAATAAAATTTCTGCAAGATTAAATTTGTATATGAACTAATAAGTTTTATGTGCAGTTCATGAATTGGCAGGTATCTGAATGTCAGACAAGAGCTTCGAAGAGCCGTACAAAGCAGCAGGGTTGTATAGGCACAGACACACTGTAACAAATAAGCTATAATGGGTAACTTCAGATTCACTGGTGGGCATTTTCTTACCTTATCTGGGATTAAGGGTAGATGTTGAACTAGGCTAAACTGAGCAGGCAAATCTTAATTGTTTGGCCTAGGTTTTGGCTTTTGGGATGGTCAGGCATTTACAGGAAATAGTCTTAGGTTTTGGAGCCCTAGTGGTGCACTGGTTAAGTGATACAGCTGCTGACCAAAAGGTTGGCAGTTCAAATCCACCAGCTGCTCCTTGGAAACCCTATAGGGCAGTTCTACTCTTTTCTCTAGGTTGCTATGGATCAGAATCAACCTGAAGGCAACAGACTTGGTTTTTTGGTTTAGTCTTAGGTTTTGGTTTGCTAATGTGGGGCTTAGCATAAGTTACCATGGAGTGGATTCTGACTCATGGCAACCCCACGTGTTACAGAGTAGGACTGCTCCATAGAGTTTTCTTGGCTGTAATCTTAATGGAAGTAGATCACTAGGCCTTTCCTCAGCGGCATGACTGGGTGGGTTCGAACTACCAACCTTTAGGTTAGTAGTCAAGTGCAAACCGTCTGTATCACCCAGGGATCTTTGCCTCTATCAGGTTAATTCATTTTAGTTTTTCTGGTGGCCTATATATGTGTCTGCTGTTTGGATTCTCATTTGAACCAGTTCTAATATTTTACTGGTTCCCTTAACAAATAATGAGTTAAATAAAGTAGATGATACATGTTCATTTTATATTTGTATGATAGTCATAATTTTGTCTTAAGAAAGCTTTGTATTCATAATACTTGAAAGAGCACTTTTAGTCCATTTCCTGATATACCTCCCAATCCATGCCATTAAACCATAGTCAATATTCCTTTAGCTGGACTCTTTTTCAGTTATTCTAAGCCCTCAAGAGATACAAAACATTTGGGTGTTTGTCTCTGTTTTGTACTTAACCGTCTGCTATATGTGTAAAGAGATATGAAAAATATATATTCTACTGATGATAGGCACTTGACAAGTGATTGACTTACCATGAAACATGCCAGCAAATGCAAAGCTCTCTTGCTCATTGGATGACTGCCGTGGCTCATTTTCAGTTCTGAGTATGGCAGGGCATAATAGAAAAGGCAGAGCTGGATTTGAATCCTAATTCTTTCACTAGTTTATGTCTTTGAACATTTCACTTAGCATTTCTAAGTTCAGTTGCTTCCTTTGGAATGTGAAGGTAATATTGCCTATGTTGAGGTATAACAATATGGAGGAGGTAGCATTTTTGGGCAGCAGAATCCTCCTCTACTCTCTGCACCTGGTATCTTCCACCCCCTCCAGTCCCTTGAAAAATTATGTCTTTTTTTTTCTTTTTATTTGTTGTTATTGTTATTGGGCATGTATTCATAATCTTGTTAATTTGGGCTCAAATCACGAATTGGCCTTCTTGAGTAATGACAGATGGTGACCAATCTGTTTTTAATGAGGAGAAAGGAAGTGGGGAAGGTGGGAGCTCCCCAAGAGCTTTCATTTTACTGGCTGCATTTGTAAATTGAGGGCCAGAACTTCTGTTTGGTTGATTTCATTTTTAAGATAAGAGTTCTTTTGAGTTGACTACATCAAGACAATGGAAGGTGGCAGGAGCTGTGCATTTCCAAGAGTCTGAAAGAGTAGAGAAGAGAAGAGGTGTTGCTGGGATCTCTATTTCTACATTAGTGTGCAATATGATACCTAAATATTTCATCAGATTAACTTGCTGATGTATTTTGTACAGAGTTGGATACATTTTGGGGTTGCAAAGATTGTGCAGAATGTGTCCACTTGGGCACCAAGTAGGATCCTTCCCACTTCTAGGCTATGCATGGTATTGTTTTAATGATTTCAAGTAATATAATTAAGGTGACTATATTAGTGTCTGGGAAATTAATGTCCAATTTAGGTCAGTGCTTTGGATGAGGGATATTTTTGCCTCTTCATTAAAATTAGATAGCTCTTGACAGGGGATCTCCATCATACTTTCCCATACATAGAATAACATCAAAGCCAAACAACTAGAGGTCCCATTGGGATAAATTGTTCCATTAATTTAATAAATGATCTTTAAAAACAATTTAAAAATACCATTGTAACTACTCTCTCTATATTAACTATGACCAAAATTCATAGACTATGACTGAAAGGGGGGAAAAAGTTAAAATATGCTTAGAAACTAAATATCAGAAAAACAAGTATACAAGTTAAGACACAAAAGCTTATTTTTTATGTATTTTTGTTGTTCATATATCACTGCAGATTAAACGTAAGAGCTGAAAATTCAATATTATCATTTTTCTAAGAAGTACTATGCTACAACTTTTTATGTGATGCTCAAAATGTGATAGATTTGCAGGCTGGCGAGGAAATAAATTAATCAAGTGTCATATAAATAATTAATAGGCTCCCTAAAACTATGGTCTAAAAATGTAAGCTTGCCATTAATATATGTAGTTTATTGTGATGTATTTGGCATCTTCTGAAGTGGTTATATTCATAGCTTAATTTTCAATATCTTAAAGAAACTGCTTCAGTACAATGAGAGCCCTATGAGGCTAGTTCATTTTGAACGACTTTGCAGGCATGCATATTTAATAAATTACTAGGTGTAGAACTATAAAAAATATCCCCTAATGTTTAAATCCACATACAATATAATCCATCATGACATCATATGACTTAGTGTGATTATTTCCATAGCAAATAATAAGGACCCTGGACTATATATGAATATCAGTATAGTGAAGTTGTTACATTTCAGATAACACAAGTGTGCCTTTACATACTAGTTCCCCCACCCCTCATTTCTCCAAGTTCTTTTAAAATATTAATTTTTGCTAGTTTCAGTGAAGCAAATACATTTTTCATTTGAAAATAGACTACTTAAATGGTAGATGGATGGATGGTCAGTCTGTTCTTCCATGGGCAAAGAAAGACTTTTCACTTACCTTTCATGAGTACAATGTTCAGTATTAAATCGGTTGCCAGAATGTATCATAATGACTCTCTAAAGAGAATTGAGTACTTACTCACTAATCATTATCATATACTAAATCTTTCCATTACCTAAGGATGGCTTAATTTTTCTTAGGTATGAGAGGTGTATATTGCCAATCTGATATGTTTTAAAAACTCAATATTTTTATATCTTTTACGATGAAATCAAGATTAACTGTGTTGAGAAAGAACCGAATTGTGCAAATGTTTGAATTATCAGGCTACATTTTTAATGTGATGCACAGTTTTGCAAATTGTCATGTTGAATTATTCAAAAATATTACGTGAAACTGTATCACTTCTGAAATATTTAAAATATTATATTATTCTAAATTATAAAACATATTGATCCTGTTGTAAAATCCCTTGTGAAGCACTGGTATTTCAGTAGTAGAATTCTCGCCTTCCATGCTGGAGACCCGAGTTCGATTTTCAGCCAGCGTACCTCAGGCACAGCCATCACCCATCTGTCACTAGAGGCTTGCATGTTGTTATGATGCTGAATAGGTTTCGTCAGTGCTTCCAGACTAGGAAAGACTAGGGAAAAAAGCCTGGCAATCTACTTCCAAAAATCAGCCAATGAAAACCCTGTGGATCACAATGGTCCAATCCGCAAATGATCATGGGGATGGCACAGGACTGGGCAGCATTTAGTTTCATTGTGCGTAGAGTTGCCATGAGTCAGGAGCCAACCAGGTGGGAGCTAACAGCATTAACATAAAATACTTCATGATACAAAATGTGGTCAGTCCTCACAGGTGTCAAAAAAAAAAAAAAAAAAAAAATCAGATGGCATGAAGAACCCAGAGAATAATAGTTATATTTCCCTATTTAAAACAAATCATTGTCAAATTTAAGAGTTTTGCTCTGATTTTAGCATTTCTGCTGCTGCTTTTGCCTAAAGGTAAAACTCAGAGCTATAAAGAAGCCTCTGGCTCCAATGAACAGGTCTGGCAGAGGCAGAATTGCACTGTTTGAGATGTTTCTGCTTTGCTCACTTTCCAGGCATCTGAGAATCCTGTGGCCCTGGCAGTGGAGCAGCCATGTTTTGATTCCCCTATCCTCCCTTTAACTGTTGCAGTGTTCCTACCTTTCAGATTATAAACCTGTCACTCTTTTAAACTTCTCCTGTACACTAAAGTGATTGGTACCAATGACCTCCATATTTTCATCTTGACAAGAGCTAACGGATGATCTATATCTTTAATTTTGTTTAGTGGATACACTCTTAAAATGTCTGGCACCTTATCAGAGCACTGGAAGAGATGTTTGATGACAGGCAAGACCCTTGGGTTGCTCCTTGAGTAATGGCCTATGTGTAATGCCTTTTGCGTCTTTACAAAGAACCTACCGTATACTTCAGGCATATTTTTTCTTTATATATCTCACCCATCTGGGGTCGCCGTGAGTTGGAGCCAACTCCACGGCAACTAACAACAATGTGGATGCCTATTAAAATCTTATGAGAGGATGACGGTGGCTATGCTGTTGCAGTATGTTTCCATAGCAATTTAGGGCTGGTACCAGAGGATTATGTATGAGGGAGCAGATACAAACCTTTTTCCTCCTGTATTTTGTGTGTTTATGTGGTTCGGGGCTGAGAAGGATAATAAAGAGAGAGACAGAGAGGGAGAGAGACAGAGAGAAAGGTTCTGGTACAAAATCCCATCCTACCTGAAACTGCAAACACTTTCATTTATTATTCCATTATTCCATTTGGAGTTGCAATGCTCTCAGCCAAAGACTACAATGAACAAACCTATAGCCCACCAAGTTGGGTTTATTGCCCACATCAACAAGAACACACACTCTGGGGAACCATCAGTGAATGTCTCCTTAAGAGGATGTTACGGATGATTTACAGGATTTAGAGTTACATTACCTGATTTGGAGGAGATTTTAAGGAAGTGAAGATTTGCTCGAGATTAAATGCTGTCAGGAAGTGAGGATAATTCTATGAATGGGTAAATCTTTGTGAATCTTCTCTAGAAGGATGGAAGAGTGAAATAGAGCTAAAGATGATAAAGAATCAGTAGTTCACTCATACTATCCAGGAGAGGGAAGGAAGTTTGGTATTTATGTGATTTGCACAGTAGCCTTTCTTTGTCTGTTTTTGGATAAGATTATGAAGCAGTCTTGTCTTATTTATTTTTGTCTCATTTCATTATAGTTACAGAGTGACCTTGTCTGATGTTGGTGTTCTGTGAAATTAATTATGTTCAAAAGGAGACCAAGCCCTAGCTCTGACTGCCAGCCAGCTTCTCACCATACCAAGGCCTAGCTGGTAGTGCTGGGCCAGTTCCTAACTGTTAGGGACTGCTTTTGTCTTTCTCAAGCTCAAGTTTTTAACATAAGCAAAAAGTAATATGACCACCTCTCCTGCAGGCAGAGAAGATGTGGTTTTGAGTCAGACTCAGGTTTCTGTTCTGGCTCTGCAACTCACCACCTGAATACGACCTTGGGTAATTTGTTCATCCTCCTTCAACCTCATTTTTTTAAAATGAGAATAATGATAATTGTGAAGATTAAATGACACAATGCACATAAAATTATGGCACTTCTTTTTAATGAGAGCTCAAGAAGACTATGTAAGTTGTTATTATTATCATTGTTTTTATTATTAGAATCGTACCAACAACATGCCTCTTCCCCTAGACTCAAAAGTTATGAGTTGGGGGGTAGTGTGCTAGAATTAGCGTTTAGTTATACAATATTATAGAATATTTTATATTCTATATAAATTCTTCTATTTCTCCTTCTTCCACAGTAGTGTTGCTTTTGAAGGGGGCTTGCCTCTCTCAGACTTAGAAGTGGCAGCGAGCTGTATACTTACAAAAAAAAAGAATCTGATTCATAAATTACCGTTTTCATTATGTAGAGTTTTGTGAAATGAATTAAATGGATTTTTCATTATTTAGTGTAATAAATCCCATTGGCAGGTAATAAATCTCCTCATCATAGGCAAATGACATCTATTACAAAGGAGACTCGAAAGCAGCCTTCTGGTTTCCATGGCACAACATCATAGCTAGCTAGCTGGTTAGACGGTTGCATTTAACTGTGTGAAATTAAAGAGTGGTCTGTCCTGGAAGTCTTTTTTTGTTTGTTTGTTTTCTCTGAATTTAACTTGGTTTCATATTAACTGTTTTATCCCAAAGGCTTCCCTAAGCCTTTGACTTAATCCTGCTGCAGTTACCTAAATGAGCACAACTCAAAGTGTGGTTCCCAGACTAGCTCTAGTTCAGTGAAATATTTGTTGCTAATCCGTGGCAAGATAAATATAGAAATTGAGAAGAGCTCTTAGTAACTGTTACAGCAACAAGACATTGTTGTGGCATCTAAGCACAGGGTCAGTAGGTCTGCATTTTATATAACTTTCTATTTAATTTTCCTACCAAGTCATTTTTATCATATTTTACAAAAGCATCAATCTGCAATGGATTAGAAAATAAAATGTTCATCACCACAGGTAGTTTGAAAAGCACTGTCCCAGATCAATGGAAAGCCAAGAATGAAGTAACAGAAGTGAAGTCATGTATTTAAGGCACATCCAAGCTTTGAAAAGAGATGGTGGAAGACATGCCAAGAAGGGTCGGGAGAGTGGGGAGAAGTGTCTGTACATTTGACACAAAGCTGTGTAGATGGATTTTTGTAGTAAATGTATCCTCTTAAAGGAAGCAGTGGATGACAAATCTGGGACATTTGATTTATTTTAGTCCAATCGCATACCATCAGGAATTACATAACTTCTTTCAGTTGCCCATTTTAGAGTCAACTCTTAGAAAATGTGCCTAAAAGTATCTACCCTACATTCTTCATGCTTCGATTTTCTGGTCTTTCCCATTATCTTTTACTAACCAAACCAGAGTTAGGTGTTTGAAAATCATTTTTTGCTTCATGCTGTAATATAAAAATGAGCTTCAGTATCCAGGCTGGAATTTGTATTATACTAAACACATCCATGGCAAAGAACTGTAATCGCCTCAAGAAGCTTCAAAGCATTTTCTATCCGAAAGCTCATGGTAGAAAATAGTTGGGGGTAAAAGAAATTGCATAAAGGACCAGAAAAGAGGCCCATGACCTTTAGGTTTAATAGGGCTTATATTTTTTGTTTACTAGATGTGTAGAATTATACAGCATTGAATATTCATTGGATGTAAATCTGACTGGTGAATCCACGATAGAGATGCTTATGCTTAGGTTCTGCAGTGTGGTTGTTTAGTGTTCAGTAACAGAGACCCTTGTAGACTTCATTTCCTTCAAGAGGAATGTACATGATATTCCCCCTCACGGATTTATGAGACTGGAGGGACTAGAGACTGTTTTTAGAGGCAGTAACAATACCTTGATTATTTAAGTATAGCAATGATAGATGGTATATGATACATACTTATTTTTAGCAAACAGAAAAATATAAAAATGAATAAAAAACAACCATAATTCTTCTGTTCAAATATTACTTTTTTAATATAGGGTTATTTTCTTTTAGTCTTTTCTTGCTTTTATACAAAAATTAGGAATATAATTAGGATTATTATGTATATGGTTTTACACATTGCTTATCTTCTAACTTTATGCCTGTTAATACCTCTAAACTTTCTACTTTTATTAATACTTTTGTTATGACTTGATAAAGTTTGCCAAATATTCTACTAGACTATTATAAAGGATGACTCACAGAAGTGCAAAACAGCAGATAAAGCATTTCATTGAGTATAACCCACAATTTTGGAAACTATCTGTACTCCTTCCCAAGCCTCTTCTTCTCTAAGTTAAATTACATGAATGGGAGCTGAAAATCAGCCCATGTCAAATAATTGGAAGATTTTAACCATTCAGGCCTTAGAATTTTATTCTCTCTATTGAGGCCTGTGGGGTTTACATTAACTTTACCTAGAGTAATATGGCCTTTGTCCTTGGTTCCTGTGAGATAACTCCAAACCCTTGGAATTTACTGAATGATTGAGGTGCGTTTGTTATCTATAGGCCTCCAGATCCCACCTGAAAGTGTATGCTAATGAGGTAACTCAAGGTTAGCCAAGCTCAAGAGACCACCTGTGGTATCAGCTGACCTCAGGGGAAGTAGGCTGACTCAGTCCATCATGTCTACATAATCAGGCCCCAGTAAAGGCTCTGGACGTGGAACCGCCACGGGCTTCCTGGTTGGTGAAAGACATCAATGCATGTGGAAGGGTAGTGTGTCCTTTTTGGGACTTGGAAACTCTGTGTTCGGAATCCTCCCAGACCTTGTCCTATGCATCTCTTTATTTGTATCTTTTTTCCTGTAATAAAGCTGTAATAGTAAATATAGCACTCTCTCTGAGTTCTCTGAGTAGTTCTAGTGAATGATTGAACCCAGGGGAGTAGTGGGAACCAGCAAGTCAGAAGTGAGGGGGACTGCAGACCCCTGAGTTTCTGGCTGGTAACTTGAGAAGGTAGAGGGAATCCCCAAATTTGTAGCCAGCAGGTTAGAAGTGAGGGAGCCTGCTGGGTGTGCAGCTTGCAACTGGCACCCTGATGGGGTAGTGGGAAAACCCTGAATTTATAGCTAGGAGATCAGAAGTGTTGTGGGAACTCCAGACTTGCTGTAGGCATCTGAGGTCTTGGGTAGACTTGGCAGTTTGGAGGACTACCCTTTAACTTGTGAGATCTGACCTCACTCTGGGTGGTTAGGGTCAGAGGAAGAAGTGCTGCATGTTCAGCTGGTGGCAGAGAAGTGGGAATTTGATATTTTCCCACCCAATGCCCCAAGAAAGGAAGGTAATCCATTTTCCACATAGAAGGTGCTCATTTCCCACTTGTCTCCCTTTCCTCTTCTTTTTTGTTTTCTTTTTATTAATAGATGTATATGCTGTACTTGATTGAGTGATGTATATACTGTTGTTTTTAACCAACTGCTTTTCACGTTCACTGTTCACAGATTTCTTTTCTAACTGATTTCATCTCCCTCAGGTGTTGGATTAAATGATGGGCAGTGGCATTCCATCACCTTATCTGCTAAAAGGAATCACCTGAGTGTGATAGTGGACAGCCAGATGGCCTCAGTTGCTCCTTCCCTGGGGCCTGAGCAGATTTACTCAGGTGACACCTATTATTTTGGAGGTAAGGGAGAGGATCAGGCCATGTGGGCAGTTGAACCATATCTGCATTTACTACCCCTGTGTCTTGGGGAAGTCATCATGATTGAACCAATGGTAATGTTGTGTGCCATCGAGTTGATTCTGACTCATATCGACCCTGTAGGACAGAGTAGAACTGCCCCATTGGGTTTCCTAGGCTGTAATCTTTATGGGAGCAGATCAGCAGGTCTTTTCTCCCGTGAAGCTGCTGGGTGGGTTTGAACCGCTGACCTTTCTGTTGGCCTTTCTGTTGGCAGCCGAGTGCTTAACCATTGCACTACCAGGGTTCCTCCAACATTAGTAAAAACCTGTTGCTATTGAGTTGATTCTGACACATAGTGACCCTATTAGGACACAGTAGGACTGCCCAATAGGGTTCCTAAGGAGCGGCTGGTAGATTCAAACTGCTGACCTTTTGGTTAGTAGCCAAATGCTTAACCACTGCGCCTCTAGGGCCAAAGTTAATTCTAAGGAATAATTTCTTACTTTCTTTGAGTTAATCAAGACAACATATCATAACTTAAAATGCATCTCTGCTAGGTAGACTTACTTAAGTTTATGATTTCTGTAGTAAGATTGATTTTAAGTCGGAGCCCTGGTGGCGCAGTGGTTACAGCACTCAGCTGCTAACCAAAAGGTCCATGGTTTGAACTCACCAGCCACTCCTCAGAAGAAAGATGTGACAGTCTGCTTCCGTAAAGATTTATAGCCTTGGAAACCCTATGGGGCTTTTCCCCTCTGTTCTATAGTGTCGCTATGAGTCGGAATCGACTCGATGGCCATGGGTTTGGTTTGGTTTGAGTTTTATTCTCTTTGGTTCTTATTTTCAAACCTTGTTATATTTTCCTCATGTTAAATGGTCCTTATGTGATTTTTTTCTGACTTTTATGGGTTGATTTTATTGCAGTATTATCCTGATCATGTCTCTCAGCACATCTAGACCATCCATATTGCCTTCCCACTGCCCAATACATAAGGGCAATATTATGCCAATGGTTTAATAATTTAACTTAATTAGCTGTAGCAACCTCTTCTCATTGCTAAGTAATAATGCATGGATACATTTGATAAAATCAGGGCATCAGCCTTCAACACCAGGCCATCTCCCTTAGAGAGCAAAAACAAATGAAGCATTTGCCTGCCCAGTGGATGTTTGATTGAACTAAGAGCCTGGAAGAGGAATCCTTGGAAATGGAATGAATCTTTATCACTAGAAAATTAAAATAAAATGTTTGTCTTAGGCTGGGTTTTCTAGAGAAGCAAAACCAGTAAAGCATATAAATATATATAGAGAGAGATTTATATCAAGGAAACAGCTCATGGAATTGTAGAGGCTGAAACGTCCCAAGTCCGTGGATCAGAGTAGAGGCCTCTCCCAATTTATGGAGCCACGGAAGCTGGTGAACCCAAGGTCGTCAGGTCAGAGAGGGGCTCCCGCTCACAGGCTGTGAAGGTCGTCGAATTCCAAGATCAGCAGACAAGACCACAAGGTTTCTCCTGATTCAGGTAGCTGCAGGAGCTGGGAAGCCCAAGATCAGCAGGTTGGTGAACCAGACTCTTGCTTGCAGGCTGAGAAGATTGACAAATTCCAAGATCAACAGGTAAGCCGCTACCTCAAGTCCCAAGAACCAGAGGTGAGACAGCAAGAGGCAGCTGCTGAGTCTGGAACAAGCCAAAAACCTTGGCAAGGCGAGCAGGCAGAAAATTACTGGTGGAAGGCAGAGATGAAGCTGAGGGAACGGTGAGCTGCCACAGGCCCCACCCCCACCAGTACCACTCAGCAGATTCCATCCTAGGGGTGATCACATATCAGATTTCAACAGGGGAGTGATCACAACATTATACAGCTGCTAAAATGCTGAGAATCATGGTCTAGCCAAGTTGACATACAGTCTTAACCATCACAATGTTCTTTGCCGTTAGAAATGCAAAGTTGTAAAACTGTCAGTAATAAGACTTATTTCTAATTATGGATTTAGTTGTTTCTTATTTTATGGTTGTTGTTTTGCATTTTAATAGTTGCTTCTGTCTAGAATCACTTCCGAATTTGGTGGAAGTAGCTTAATCTTTATTGCTTACCAGTGTAATCCAAATTCTTTTCTAGGAACTGACATACAATGAATCAGTTTATGTAGTCTTAAAAAACAAATGAACAAACAAACAAAAAGCCCTACATATATCATTACTGTGAAAGGTGGTGTGATGCCAGCAATCTTAAGAGATTATAATTGCTTCCTCTACTGAGATTTGTTCATTTCTGAACCAGGTTGTTTATAAAACTTTTCAGAATATATAATTGATTTTATGGCAACCCAAAGGAACATATTCTTTTGATAGATGTATATAAAAAAAAACCCAATTAAACCAAGAGGTTGCACTTCAAAGGAAAATGATTTAAAAGCACTAAAAGAGATTTTTTAAAAAAAGGTATATTGTTAAATGATGCCAAATAAAAAGATTGGATAAAAGTGTTTATAAATCATGAAAGTAGAATCATCACTCTTAAAGTATTTTGCTTCCTACATGTTCAGATTTAACAATACCCAGCTATTTTGTGTCGAAAATGTTCTGTAGTGATTGTTTTTATTCATACTATAATATTATTTTATGGTGAAATACCTCACATGTACACTGTAATTTCATTTGTTTTTATTATGAAACATTCGATTTACATATTTTTATATTGAGATAAGCTTTTTAAATTTTAGAATAGTTTCAGATTTATGGAAAAGTTGCAGATAGAGTAGTGCAGAGACTTCCCATATACCTCACACCCAGTTTCCTCTACTGTTAACATCATATATATATATATATATATATATATATATATATATATATATATATATATAGCAGCCCTGGTAGCACAGTGGTTAAGAGCTTGGCTGCTAACCAAAAGGTCAGTAGTTCGAATCCTCTAGCTGCTCCTTGGAAACCCTATAGGGCAGTTCTACTCAACAGCAACGGGTTTTATATATATATTTAAAATTATGTGTGTGTGTGTGTGTGTGTGTGTGTGTGTGTGTGTATATATATATACATTTTCAAGAATACTAATGATTGTTTTTAAGCACAGTTATGCATATGTCACCCAGTTTAAGAAAGAGATTACCAATACCTCTGAAATCCCATTTGGCCCCCTAGGATCATATCCGTTGATCTCCCCAAGCAAACACTATCCTGAATTTTGGGTTTATTCTTCCCTTCATGCTCTTTATAATTCGACATCTGCAGAGTTCAGGACTCACTTCTGACACCAATTGCAAATTCCGGGGTGCCTAAGATCACCCTCAGATTTGATAATTCACTAGAAGGACTTACAAAACTCAGTGAAGCTGTTACACTCATTGAAAGTCATTGGATTTATTACAGTGAAAGGATAAAGATTAAAATCAGCCAGTGGAAGAGGCACATAGGGCAGGGTCCTGGAGATACTACGTACAGAACTTTCTCTCCCAGTGGAGACCTGCCGATAGCAGCTGTTTCTTCCAGCAGTGATATGTGTGACAACATGCATGGAGTATTACCAACAGCGGAAACTTACTCTAGCCTTGATGTCTAGAGTCTAGAGGCTCAGTTCTGTAGACATGGTTGACGACCTGGTGGCTGACTTCATTTTCCTGCCCGTCCAGAAGTCGAGCTGATACCACGTGGACCAGGCACCGCCCCGCCCCCACCATAAATCACGTTGTCATAGACTATCCAGTGTGGCCCCAAACCGCCAGGTAAAGTAAGACACTGCAACCAGGCAGGACATTCCAGGGGCTTAGAGGCTATGTCTTAGAAGTCAGGGGCAAAGGTCAGACCTCTCTTTGGGCAAGGTTAATTCCTTACTGCAAAACTCCCCTTATGGAGTCTTTGTGCTATTAAATAACGCACTGTGCAGCACAAGCTGGGAGTATTAAATTGTGTGCGGAATTCTTACATCCCCCAACCCACTTGTGTAAAGCAAACATAATCCATCCAGTGAACTGGCTACACCACAATGAAATCTAACCCTAGCATCTCACTTCTGATACAATGACATGCAGTGATAATTTATCTGTCATCCTCAGAATACTTAACTTGCTGACTGCCTCAAGTAATGAATCTATCCATTAATTCCACATTAAGTATTCTCTGGAAATCTTCATATTTTAAAACTTTCAGAAGAGTTCAGTGCTGAAGTCTTCTGCTGTTGCATTGCATTGACTGTGAATACTTCTATTCATAGACTAATGGGACTAACCTAGGTTGAATCCTTCTTCTTAGAATCTCTTTATCATAACAAGGAATATGAAGCCTCATGATGTGATAATAATGTGCTTTCTGTAAAGTTCTGTGACCTTTCCTTGTGACTATGGGTTTGCTTAGTTCTGTTTGCAGCAAGCATATTGCACAATTTATTTTATCTGCAATAATTTGAAATGTGTCGGACAACAGCACCTGGAGAAAGGGAGATTAGCAGAGCTGTTTATATTCCTGGCATATTATAGTTGCCCCCTAAATATTAATGAACTATTGTCCTTCAGTCCTTATCCTAGCATTCTTAATTGGTTAATAAGTCATCTAGAAAACATACGAAGATTACAGTAACTGTATCCTCTCCCACAGAAGATTTTAAGTATTTGAAATGTGTGTAGTACCATGTACAATAAAATGATACTCAGAAAGCTTTGATCACTTTTTCTTGATATATTAAATTTGAAACTCCAAACTCTCCATTAGTTGAAGATACAATGTTTCAGTGAGCTTGATATTAGTTTTAAATATGAATGCTAGCCTTTACTTGCCATATAAATGTGTTTTGTTAGGAAAACAAAGCATTAGGGAAAATGTCCTCAGTCAAAACGTTTAATTACAATAGAAATTCCCAGGTAGAAAACTAGCATGGATTGTGCAGGGATTAAGAAGTTGCTGATTGATTTCTTATTCTTTAAAATTGTAATAGTGTTGACAACCATCACAGCAAAGAAAGATTAATTAAAAATTCCTATATATATGTGTTCATACTCCATAAAATTATCTATCTCTAGGATAGAGAAATGCTTAGAACATCATTAAATCCCAGACAAAAATGATTAATATTATATCTTTTTATTATTTAAATAATTAGAAGCAAGTCTTAAATAAATCTAGAAAAAAATCAATATGAATGGACATCCTTTTATGAGGTAGATAAAATCAAATAGTAAAATGTTTTTGGCATTAAACCAATATGATTTATTAAAATACATGTATATGAAAATAAAATATTTAATTAAATAAACAGTTGACAGTTTTATTCCAAGTCAATATAACTCCCTTTCCAAATAGCTGACTTTAAACACAAAGGTAATTTACTATTATTGATCTATCTTAACTACAGTGCACATTTTCATCCTTTATGTGCCTCGCTTTGCAGTCCATAAGACTAAGTTCCTGTGTTTAAAGTATATGTCATTTAATATTGCTGGCTAACATGTTTTGACTATTATGATTCCAGAGCTAATATATATATATATATAGTTTTACCTTTGGATCGGGTTAGTATCCTTGCACATAATTGTTATAACAGTTGTGACTTCCTGCGGCTCTTAGGAGAATAAAGAAAGAAAGACTTGGTATGAATTGCAATTTGTAATTTCGATCAAACTAATAATAACTGCAATGGGCCCTCCCCCTACCTCTTAATATAGATAATCACGAAATGGCTATTTCTTCTTCTTCTTTTTTTAAATGAGACATTATATGATACTGAATGCCAAATCATGATGATGTATCCTAGGTTTATTTTGTTTTTTGTTTTTTAATCAGGTTGTCCTGACAACAGCTTTGGATCCAAATGTCAAAGTTCACTTGATGGATTTCAGGGATGTATGAGGCTAATTTCTATCAGTAACAAAGTGGTGGACCTGATTTCAGTTCAGCAGGGAGCCCTTGGGAACTTCAGTGACCTTCAGATAGACTCCTGTGGTATTACAGATAGGTAAGGACAGTCTCACTTCTTTATTTTGACCTATTTTCAAACTTGGGCAGCAGATTGAACGCACACACACAGCCAGGAATGAACATTTTTCTTTCCTGTTTCCCACTATCATCTGTTCCACAGGAGATGGATTATATTCACATTAGACGTAAGAAAAATACAACTTTAGCCTTATAGTTTATATTTCAAATGGTAAAATTTGGATAGAAGATACATGACTGCGTTATTTATAGGCACACATGCTACCCAGGTCACAAAACGTAAGGTTGATGCTGCTATAACTATAGATGGCTGTAAATGTATCAAAAATACATCACTGAACTCGATGGATTAAGATACCTTGACAGTAGAATTGATCATTAGGTGCCAATAAATCAGAGATCTATGTGGTCAGTTAGGAAGCTGGCTTTTGCTACCCTGACAGTTGTATAATATCTTCAGATGCAAGGGAACTTTACTGGTTGTTATTCTCCTAACGTGCGCCTTCAACAACCATTATCATTTCTCTGCAAGGAAAATGAAAAATAGCCACTCCTCTGGAAAAGTTTGGGGTGTAGTATTGATGAAGACATGAGGGTGGTCAGGTAGATTCAGTCAGAGCACCAGTGCAGTACAAAACAGTGCAAGCTTTGGGAGTTAATTGTAGAGGGTGGCAACTTTTTACATAATAATTAATAATAATTTTTAAATGTTTTTTAGGTGTGGACAACTGTAACCACATATTCTTGCCAGTCATACTTTAATATTAGGGCCTTAATTTTAAATACTGAGGTAAATGGAATGTTATGGTCATTCCAGATTAAAAAAAAAACAAAAGCGATTTTGATACAGTGTAACACATCTTGTCTTTACCCTCTAGTAGGTGTTCAATATATAAATTTTGAATAAATATATATATTCTGAGTTTTAAAAGGAACTTATGAGTATGAAAAATTTTGTCAGTATATGCATGCATCTATTTATATCTGGTAGACCACTTAGTAAAATGGCTGATCCTATGTTGAACATTAATTGAAACTTAGTGTTATATTTAAAAATCAAATAATTGTAGTACAATCTTATTAGTAATAGATCAGAAGAACATAATATCCTCTATAGAAATACTCATAAGAACTTAATTTCTTTAATACAATTTGTAGAGAAAATAATTCTTTCCACGATGAAGGACGATACGTAAAGGGAGAATTAAGACAATAAAGCTCAATTGGCTTGATTCGGGAATTAAATGACTTCATGTGTCAAACCCTGTGACCTGTCCATAGTTGCAGCCAAATCACCTCTGGACCCTTAAGCTTGATTCTGGGGAGGGCATGTAGCAAAGCTTCCTGGGTCTGCTGTCTCGAGGCAAGGCTGGTATACAGAGGCAAAGAGCATCACTCCCCTCTCCCACCACAGGTACCAACCATCAGGGGCAGCAGTCCACACTGTGAGCCACGGTGCACATTGGTTATCTCAGATAGCAGGGAATATTTTGGTACAAGTAGATCTACATTTCTATGCTGTGCATATGTTCTGAGGCTTCCATTTTACACAAGGAACCCATGTTGCCTGCTTTCGGCAGTTACACTTCTAGTAAAATATTATGAAAGCATAGTTGGAGATTGTATCATTTCTGCACTACATCTTTAAAAGACTTTTCAGAAATAGGATGAATTTAAATAAAATCCACTATTCAGTATTTAACATTTTAATTAAAAAATGTGAAAAGTCAAGTCTAACTGACAAGAATTAAAGGGGATGAATTCAGGGAGACTTTTGGGAAATGCAGATCAAATAGAAATAACACATGTACGACAATGATTAAAGATTTAGTCTTTAGAATTTTAGACAAAATTACTACCGTCTGCCTCCTTTTAAAGTATGGTTGGCAGTCTGTTAAAGAAGAGCCTACCCCGTTCTTTAGTATCTGATGACCCACTAGGATTCTTATTTTAATTTTTTCTATTGTGATAGTTTTCTTTATTTTACATAATTAAAAAATATTGTGTTAAAAAATATATAACAAAGAATTTGCCATTATAACTATTTTTTTAAATGCGATTTAGGTGAAAGTTTACAGAGCAAATTAGTTTCTCATTAAACAGCTGATACACAAATTGTTTTGTGACATTGGTTGCCAACCCCATGACGTGTCAACACTCTCCTCTTCTCCACCCCAGGTTCCGTTTCCATTCGTCCAGTTTTCCTGTCCCTTCCTCCCTTCTCATCTTTGCTTTGTGGCTGGTGTGCCCATTAGTCTCATATACATGATTGAACTACGTGTGTTATTGTTGGCCAAAGAATTATCTAATCTTTGGACGAAGGGTAGACCTCAGGAGTGACTTCAGTACTGAGTTGAAGGGGTGTCGGCGGGCCATACTCTTGGAGTTTCTCCAGTCTCTGTCAAGCCATGACCATGACGTTCCATTTACCTCAGTACTTAAAATTAAGAGCCCTAATATTAAAGTATAACTGGCAAGTCTGGTCTTTAGGTGCACGCGCGTGCGCATGTGTGTGTGTGTGTGTGTGTGAATTTGAATTTAGTTCTACATTTTTCTCCTGCTCTGTCCAGGACCCTCTATTGTGATCTCTGCTAAGACAGTCGGTGGTTGTAACCAAGCACCATCTAGTTGTTCTGGGTTCAGTCTGGTGGAGGTTGTGGTAGTTGTGGTCCATTAGTCCTTTGGACTAATGTTTCCCTTGTGTCTTTGGTCTTCTTCATTCTCCTTTGCTCCAGCCAGGATGGGACCATTAGATGTATCTTAGATGGCCACTCGCAGGCTTTTAAGACCCGAGTCGCTACTCACCACAGTTAGATGTAGAACATTTTCTTTATCGACTATGTTAAGCCAGTTGAGCTGGATGTCCCCTAAGACCATGGTACCTAGCCCTCAGCCCAGTAGCTTGGTCTCTCAGGGCATTTGGATGTATCTGTGAAGTTTCTATGACTTTGGTCTGGTCAAGTTGTGCTGATATCCAGAGTACTGTGTACTCTCTTACTCTTCACCAAAGTTACCACTTATCTATTATCTAGTTAGTGTTTTACCCTCCCCACCGCTCACCTCCCTTGTAACCATCAAAGATTGTTTCTTTCACTATTATAAAAACATTTTCATGTGTTTTTATAATAGTGGTCTCATACAGTATTTGTCCTTTTGTGATTGACTTATTTCACTCAGCATAATGCTCTCCAGATTCATCCATGTTGTGAGATGTTTTGAGGATTCATCATTGTTCTTTATTATTGCATAGTATTCCATTGTATGTGTGTACCATAGTTTGTTTATCCATTCGTCTGTTGATGGGCACTTAGGTTGTTTCCATCTTTTTGCTATTGTGAATAATGCTGCAGTGAACAGGGGTGTGCATATCTCTATTCATGTGATGGCTCTTATTTCTCTAGGATATATTCCTATGAGTGGGTTTGCTGGATCATATGGTATCTCTATTTCTAGTTTTTTAAGGAAGCACCATATCGTTTTCCAAAATGTTATACCATTTTGCATTCCCCCCAGCAGTACATAAGAGTTCCAATCTCCCTGCAACCTCTCCAACATTTGTAATTTTCTGTTTTTTTTTTTTTCTTTGATTCATGCTAGTAATGTGGGAATGAGATGATATCTCATTGTAGTTTTGATTTGCATTTCTCTAATGGCTAGTGATTAGAAGTATTTCCTCATGTGTTTGTCAGCAGCCTGAATGTCTTCTTGGGTGAAGAATCTGTTCATATCCTTTGCCCATTTTTTAATTGGCGTATTTGTCTTTTTATTATAGAGACATTGGGTTTTCCTATAGCTTTTAGAGATTAGACCTTGGCCAAATATGTCATAGCCAAAATTTTTTTTCCCAGTCTTTAGGTTCTCTTTTTACTCTTTTGGTGAAGTCTTTTGATGAGTGTATTTAATTTTTAGGAGATCCCGTTTATCTACCTTATCTTCTGGTGTTTTTGTATTGTTAATTATGGTTTGTATGCTGTTTATGCTGTATATTAGGCCCCCTAGTGCTGACCCTATTTTTTCTTCCATGATCTTTATATTTTTGGGTTTTATATTTAGGTCTTTGATCCATTTTGAGTTCGTTTTTCTGTATGGTGTGAGGTATGGGTCCTATTTCTTTTTTTTTTTTACACATGAACATCCAGTTTTGCTGGCACAATTTGTTAAAAAGATTATCTTTTCTCCATTTAATAGACTTGAGGCCTTTATCAAGGATTAGGTAGCTGTAGGTTGATGGGTTTATATCTGGGTTCTGGATTCTGTTCCACTGGTCAATGTGTCTGTCCTTGTGCCAGTACCAGGCTGTTTTGACTACCATAAGTGTATAGTAGGTTCTGAGGTCAAGTAGTGCAAGGCCTCCTACTTTGTTCTTATTGTTCAAGAATACTTTACTTCTCTGAGGCCTCTTTCCTTTCCATATAAAGTTAATGATTAGTTTTTCCGTCTGTTTAAAGAATGCTGTTGATATTTGGATCGGGATTGCATTGTATTTGTTGATTGCTTTGGGTTGACTTGACATTTTTACAATGTTGAGTCTACCTATACATGAGCATGTATTTTTTCCATTTATTTAGGTCTTTTTGGGTTTCTTGCACTAGTGTTTTGTCGTTTTTTTGTAAAGGTCTTTTACATCCCTGATTAGATTTGTTCATAAGTATTTTATTTTTTTAGGAGCTATTATAAATGACATTGCTTTCCTGATTTTCTTTTTGTAGATCTCTTTATTGGTATGTAGGAATCCAACTGATTTTTGATACAAGATAAACATGTATCCTGCTACTCTGCCAAATCATTCTATTAGTTCCAGTAGTTTTCTTGTGGAATCTTTAGGGTTCTCTATGTACAGTATCATATCACCTGCAGATAGGGATAGTTTTGCATCTTCCTTTCCAATTTGGATGCTGTTTATTTCTTTTTCTTGCCTTATTGCTCTAGCTAGGACTTCTAGCACAATGTTAAATAGGAATGATAATAAAAGACATCCTTGTCTTGTTCCCATTCTCAAGGGGAAAGTTTTCAACCTCTCTCCATTGAGAATGATGTTGGCTGTTGGTTTTGTATAGATGCCCTTTATTATGTTTAGGAATTTCCCTTCGATACCTATTTTATTGAGCACTTTTATCAGGAATGGGTGTTGGACTTTACTGAATGCCTTTCTACCTCAGTTTAGATGATCATGTTGTGGTTCTTATCTTTTTTTCTATTTATGTGGTGGATTACGTTGATTGATTTTCTAATATTGAAGCCTCCTTGCATACCTGGTATGAATCCCCCACTTGGTTGTGGTGTATTATTTTTTAAATATGATGCTGAATTCTACTGGCTAGAAGTTTGTTGAGTGTTTTTGCATCTATATTCATGAGAGATATTGGTCTGTAATTTTGTTTTTTGTGGTGTCTTTGCCTGGCTTTGGTATCAGTGTTATGCTGGCTTCATAGAATGAACTTAGAAGTATGGCTTCCTTTTCTGTGTTCTGAAATAGTTTGAGTAGTGCTGGTGCAAGCTCTTCTCTGAGTGTTTGGTAAAATTCTCCAGTGAAGCCATCTGGGCCAGGACTTTTTTGTTGTTGGTGTTGGGAGTTTTTTTTTTTTTTTTTCCTTTTTTTGATTACCTTTTCAATATCTTCTCTTGTTATGGGTCTGTTCAGATTTTCGACCTCAGTTTGTATTAGTTTAGGTACATAGTGTATTTCTAGGAATGTATCCATTTCCTCTAGGTTTTCAAATTTCCTGGAATACAGTTTTTTATAGTACTCTGTTATGATCCTTTTTATTTCAGTTGGGTCTATTGTAACGTCCCCTATTTCATTTATTTGGATTGTTTGCTTCCTTTCCTGTTTTTCTTTTGTCCATTTGGCCAGTGGTTTGTTGATCCTTTCAAAGAACCAGCTTTTGGTTTTGTTGATTCTTTCTATTGTTTTCCTATTCTCTATTTCATTTATTTCTGCTCTGAGCTTTATTATTTCCTTTCTTTTAGTGGCTGTGAGCTTCTTTTGCTGTTCTCTTTCTATTTGTTTGAGTTGTATAGCTAACGTTTTGATTTTGTCTCTTCTTTTTTGATGTGTGCGTCTGTTGCTATAAATTGACCTCTGATCCCTGCCTTTGCTGTGTCCCAAAGGCTTTGGTGTGATGTATTTTCATTCTCGTTTGATTCTAGACTTTTTATTCCATCTTTGATTTTCTCTATTACCCAGCAGTTTTGAAGGAAGGTGTTACACAGTTTCCATGTATTTGATTTTCTTTCCTTGCTCTTCCTGTTATTAATTTCAGCTTTTATGGCGTTGTGATCAGAGAAGATAATTTGTGCTATCTCAGTGCTTTGGATTTTGTTGAGGCCTATGATGTGGTCTATTCTGGAGAATGTTCCATGTGCACTGGAAAAGAATGTATACTTTGCTGCTCTTGGGTGGAGTGTTCTATATATGTCCATGAAGTTAAGGTGGTTGGCTGTGGCCTTAGGATCTTTTGTATCTTTGCTGAGTTTCTTTGTAGATATTCTGTCCTTTGCCGAGAGTGGTGCATTGAAGTCTCCTACTATTATTGTGCAACTGTCGATTTCTCTTTTCAGTGCTTTTAGAGTTTGTTTTATGTGTTTTGGAGCTCTGTTGTTGGGTGCGTAGATATGTATTATGGTTATGTCATCATGGTGGACTGTCCTTTTAATCATTGTATAATGTCCTTCCTTTTCTTTAGTGGGGGTTACAATCTGTTTTATCTGAGATTAGTATTGTCACTCCTCCTCTTTTCTGGTTGCTGTTTGCTTGATATTTTTTTTCCGTCTTTGATTTTTAATATATTAATGTGTTTGTGTGTAAGGTATGTCTCTTGTAGACAGCATATTGATAGGTCATTTTATTAAATCCATTCTGTCACTCGCTCTTTATGGATGCATTTAAGCTATTTATGTTCAGTGTGATTATCGGTAGGTGTGAGTTTATTACTGTCGTTTTGTAGTGCTTTTTTTTTGTAGTGCTTATGTTTTCTTTGTTATTCTTACTCTCTCTTTGTAAAATTTCTTTTTGTTTCTTTTGTTATTGTAGATTTTGTGTTTACTGAGAGTTTGTTTGCTTGTTTTTTCTTTATTTTGATGAGTAGGTTTTTTAACTTTCTTTGTGGTTACCTTGAAATTTACCCTTATCTTCCTAAGTTTGAACCAGTCTTTTATTACTTGATATCGCCTTGACTTCCTCTCCATTTGAAAATTCTATATCTACGCCTTATATTCCCCCTTTTATTTTTTTCACAATGTCGTCATTTACAGATTGACATCTCTAGTTCCTTGTTTTGAATCTTTTAGTTTCATTTTATCCTCAGAGTTCATTACCTAGGTCAGTATTTGACTGATACTGATTTGTGCCCTAGATTAAGGTTGTTTTCTGCTTTTGCTGGTTTTCTAACCGAAGGACTTCCTTTAATAATTCTTGTAAGTTTGGTCTGGTTTTTACAAATTCCCTTAATTTCTTTTTATCTTGAAATGTCCTAATTCCACCATCATATTTGAGAAACACTTTTGCAGTATATATTACTTTTGGTTGGTAATTTTTTTCTTTCAAGATTTTATATATATCTTCCCTTTGCCTCCTTGCCTGCACTGTTTATGCTGAGTAATCAGAGTTTAGTCTTACTGTTTCCCCTTTTATGTGACTTTTTGTTTTTATTAAGCTGCTCTCAGGGTTCTTTCTTTATCTTTGGTTTTGGCGAGTGTGATTATGGTATGTGTTGGTGACTTTTTTTGTAGTCTACCCTATATGAGGTTTGTTGAGCTTCTTGGAAGGTCAGCATTTCATCTTTCATGATATTAGGGAAGCTTTCTGTCAGCAAATATTCAATGATTCTTTCTGTGTTTTCCATTTTCACCCCCTGTTCTGGAACTCTGATGTCGTGCAAATTTTTGCTCTTGATCGTATCCCGCGTTTCTTAGATTCTCTTCATTCTTTTCTCTGGTTTTTCCTAAAAAAGGTGGTATTCATGGATTTTCCTTCATTTTCACCAACTCTCTCTTCCATTGTTTCAAATATACTCCTAAAACCTTCTACTGCATTTTTCATTTCTGAAATTTTGTTGTTTATCTTTTAGATTTTTAATTGCTGTTTTTGTATGGTTTCTAATTGTTTATTTATTTTGAAATTTTGCTCTTGTATTATGTTTCTGAATTCTTCTATTGCTTTGTCTACATATTCCTTGATCTCTTTCATAATCTTTTGGAGAGCCCTGAGTGTTAGACTTTTGAATTCCCTATCAGGTGGTTCTGGTGACTTTTCTTCTGCTAGAATGTCAACTGATGCTTTATTCTAGTTGCTTTCTGGAGCCATCTTGTCCTGTTTTTTTAAATATGTTTTGATATTGTCTGCTGTTTCCGAGACATTCAGGTATTATTTTCTTTATTTATTTATTGTTGGTTTGTTTGCTTTGTCCTGCTTTTTTGTTTTGTTTGATTATGTCTGGTTGGGTGGGCTGGATATGCTTTGTTGCTTGCTCGTCTGTTGGCACAATAGTTCTCACCACCTTGTCCTGGTGTGCAGGGCCGATTGCTCAGCTATGGTGCAGCAGGCAGGTCCAGCAGGCATGAAAGGGGAGGAGATGGGTCGTTTGTCTGCAGTATAAACCAGGCCAGGGCTGGAGCGCTAGGCCTCTGTGGTCTGCAGGGGGGGTCCTGAGCTGCTGTGGAAGGACCTGAGGCCCTGGCCTGGTCCCCTTTTTGCTGCAGTGGGTGGTGGGAGGGTTCTGGAGCCAGCAGGAAGGGTCCTGCAGTCCAGGATTGATCCCCTTGGGGCGGCAGCAGGCAGTGAGAGGTGTTCAGAGCCAATGGGAAGGGGCCTGGGGTCCGGGCCTGGGCCTCTGGGGGCTGTGGCAGGTGGTGGGAGGGTCTTGCAGCTGGCAGGAAGGGGAATGGAGTCCTGGCCAGGTCCCCTCAGTGCCATGGCGGGAGAGTCCAGAGCTGGCGGGAGGAGGCCTGTGGTCTGGGCCTGGTCCCCTCAGTGTAGCGGGTGGCAGGGTGGAAGAGAGAGGTAGGAGAGGGGGCAGCATCAGGGGCAGAAGGGGCTAGATGGAGGAGGGCAGTAGGGTGGGTTGGTACTCTGGTTCCTGGCAGTCAGGGTTGCTGCGATGGGGTGGTTATAGCCACTGTTCATCAGAGGGGTGGTGGTTGTAGGAGCATCATCCTGTGGCTACTGGGTGAGAGAAGTCTGGGTCTCTCCTTGAGTTGCAGCCAGCAAACGTGGTCTTACTTAGTCCCGGGTTTGTCTGTGTCGTACCTTTATCTTCTATTGGGAATTCTATGGAGGTGACTTTCTGCGTGTGGGGTTATTGGCTTTATTCCAAGATGGCAACACTGAGTCATGCCATTTGGTCAGGAAACTCTACTTCATATCTCTGTTGCTTCCCCATTTTCTATCAGTTTCTTCTTCTTAGTAGCTTCCAGTGTATTACTTTATCCCTTCATTTAAGGCTCAGGGTTCTAGGATTGACTCTGTATCTGTTTTACTCAGTTTTTTGGGTCTTTGTTGCAGCAGGATGGCTTAGTACATCTAGCTAGTCCACCATCTTGGCTCTGCCCCTTGTTTTAATTTTTTATCTCCCTTTGCCTTGGAGACACCATTGATTTGAAATGCTTAAAAGCTTAAGTAAATCATGATACATTCTTTGAATGAATTATTGTGAATCTATAAAAATGCTAAAAATATATCAATTTTATTGGCATGGAAAGATGCCTATTATTTTTTTTTGAATCCTTAAAAAGCAGGTTATAAAATAGATGTACTTTATGATTAAATTTATGAAAATTATAAACACGCAGGTATATGTTGATATGTTTATAGTGGTAATGTCTATGTAGTGATATTGTAAATGGTATTTCTTCTGTATTCTTTCTAAGATTGTTTGATTTCTGTACAGTGGACATCTATTTTTTATAACCAGGAACAATAGATAACATTTTCAAGTAAACTTGGGAAAAATCCTATAAGCAAGATATTAAGTGCCAATACTCAGTTTTAATAAAGAAGGTGACAGCAACACCATCACAAAATATATTCTTGACAGATTTTCTAGTTTATTTATTTTTAATCTGGAATGAATGAAAGCATTTAAAGCCTTGGTCTCAATCTGTCTTTCATTCTAAATTCTAAAAAGCATCAATAATCTGATTAGGGCCACTTGAGTTGATACCAGAAGTTCCCAAAAGTTTTTAGTTCATGGTGTCCTACATGTCTTGGTAGATTTTACACAGCTTTCTAAGCCAAAAGAAATGCCTAACCATTCTGTTTAGTAAGTGATTTTGGCCCAAACAATTTAATAAGTATTTATGTTCTAACAACTTAATAGCCCTTTTAAAAAGTACTACATATAATTTGAAAGAAAAATAATACTTTTATTTCATTTTTAATTACACAAAATTATTTAGTAATCAGATGTCTGTACCTATTGGGCACTGCGCAGCACTTCAAAGCTTGGAAGCCGATTGGACACCACCACCCTCATTTTCTGTCCCATGCTGATTTTGCCTGGTACTTGTTTTTTATCAAACAGCTGCTAAAAACTCAGCTTCACAAAGATAGCATGTCATTAAAAGGAATGTATTTCGATCTGATGTTGAGATTGAACTGCCTCGAGTAGGCTATTCTTCAACAGACTCCAACCATGTTTTCAAAGGAAACAGATAATATGTTATTTTGCCTAACTGAACACCTCAGTCATTGACAGATGTTGAGTCTTCCTGTCTTTCTCTTGAAAATTTAAAATATTGTGGGAGCTCCTGTGAGTTTTATGCAGCATTCTGGGGCACCTTGTCACACAGCTTGTAATTTGTGGGTCTATACTATGTGTCCTTCAACATTTCTTGACATATATGCTAAGTAATAAAGATGTCCCTCCCTCCTACCTATTTCTTTACCCCTCTTTTTTTTTTTTAATTCCTTCTTGCTTTAGTGTTCACACAATGTAGTAATTCAGTATGCTCAAATATTTTAATTTTATGTATGCAGTTAATATACTTGGCAACATATTTAATCAGTATTATGCCATTTGGGGAAAGTAAAAGTCTGTGATATAGTGGAACGTGTTGAAAATTAAGCAGTGATAACTACCTGAGTATCGGTTGAAATTGGGTGAATTTATTGACCTGAGGTTTCGTTCCATGATTAAAGTATCCTAATGAAATAGGGTTGCTATGAGTCGGAATTGGCCTGATGGCAACGAGTTTGACTGGGTTTTTTGTTTTTTGTTTTTCAGTAATGCCAGACTGAATGACCATTAGTTACACTGAATTTCCTCTTTATGTTATTGTTGGCATTCTTCTTTCATAGGACCATGTTTTCAGATAAATGATGTATATTTTATGATATGTAAAAGTGAAAAATGGTGACTGTATCTGCACCTTCTTTTAGGTGTTTGCCCAACTACTGTGAGCATGGCGGTGAATGCTCCCAGTCCTGGAACACCTTCCGCTGCGACTGTGCGCACACAGGGTACAGGGGAGCAACTTGCCATAACTGTAAGCCGAACAGACACACCTGCTTGTTCTTGCCTCTGCTCTGATTTCCTTGTTTCATTTCCCATTTCACTGTGGTGTTATGTGTGTCCGTGTATGTTCGACCATGTGCTGGAATGTACAACCCCGAATTTTGGCATCCAGTTGATTTCTAGTTTGTTTTAACCCACCTCATGAAGTAGTCAAGACAGATTACAGGAACACATAATATAAAACAAGATAGAAAAGAGTAGTGTAACTGGCAAAGGGAATATATGTGTGGGATAGCAGAAGGGTAAAAATAAAATATAAATGCAGAACATGTGACATAATCTTGTTCAGTTATTTGAACTGGGCCTACATTTTGACTCTAAGCTTTCTAGAAACTAAAGTATAGATGGAAACATACTCAGTTACCAGTTCTTAGTGTTCCTACGATTTAATAAAGATATTCTCAGAAGCAGCACCAGATGGACTGGGGCAGGGTGGCTTGTGGTATGGAAATTTAGATGTTAAAGAGAGTCTAGGTAATGCTTAAATTCTCTTCCAACAGTGTTTGATGAGAGTGATGAGGATGACAGTGGTAGATGATGATGGTATTCATCGTAATAGCTAAGTGTATTGAACACTGTCTAAATGCCAGGCACTGATCTGGTGTTTTATAAGTGTTAGTTCTTTTAATTCTGAGGACAAACGTAAGAGGTGGGTACTATTATTACCTCTAGTTTATTCACGAGGAAATAGGTATTAATCAGCTTGCCGGAGCCTACTTCAATAGTTGAGACAGGTAAAGATGAGGACATTTGCAGTCATACCCCAATACCCTTTTCCTGTGTTATAAACCATCTTTTCTGATGAACTGTTCATGCTGTTCTGTTGTTCAGTAACCTGTAGGAACATATCATGGGGGTTTGGGGAGACTGAAATGCCATTTTTTCCTTTCCTTTTTAAGATATCACTACTCACTTTTCTGAGCAACTTCTCTGCTAGTCCTCTTTCCTGCAGCCTTGACATCAGGCAGGAGTGTTAGATGCAGCCGCCAGTCTCACCACCCCCAGTCTCTTGCACTGGTCTATGGCTTGGTACTCCTGCCAGAGTGCAGATTGGGGTCCTGGCTTCCAGTCCTGTTGGCTCCACAGTGGACCCTCAGAAGTCCTGATTCAGGGCAGGAGAGGGTGTGATCAAGAGGCGCTCCTGGCCCCACCCCTAAATGCTTCTACTACTACAGCCATAGTGTTTCTCTGGCATTGATTGTGTATATGAGAGTGCCTAATATGAGTTCGTGAAGAATGTTTGCTGTTGCCAAAGCCACACCTCATGTGTAACCAGAGGCCACGTTACCTGAGCGGGGTCACCCAGCTAGTGGAGGGACAGTATATTTTATTTTTTTGGTATTCTCCACCTTCCCCAATGTAGTACCTAACTCAAACCAGAAAACTACTAAATGGGTTTTAAGTAATTAAGTATTCATTTTTAATTATTAGCAATGACTGAGTTTAAGTATAAGCACAAGCTGCTTTGGGGAAAAAACCAAACAATAAATAAAAAAGCTATTTTTTTCTGCAGCCCACCATTTCAGCCAGTAATTGAGTTAATTTATTTAGGTTCTTGAGCAGGTGATTCATAAGGAGCCAAAAGTCTTTTGCCAACAACCATTCTGAGGAATGCGGCCAGAATGACAGAACTTGTTATAGTGAAGCTATCACTGTCTTTAAGCATGAGGAGAGGGAGGAGCAGAAATGGGGCCCTTAAAAGGGTTTTATTAGACAAATAATATGTTAAACATCATTCGGTAAAAGTTAAACAATACACATAAAGCAAAAGACCCCTAATTGCCCCTACCCAATCATATGTCCTCTCTAGTACCAGCCCCCACCTCAAATTTATGTGTCCTGCCAACCTCATTCAAGGGATTTATGACCATATGTATAACCCATTGTCACTGAGTCAGTTCTGACTCATAGAGACCCTATAGAATAGAGTAGAACTGCCCCATAGGGTTTCCAAGTCTGTAAATCTTCACGGAAGCAGACTGGTGGGTTTGAACTGCATTTTCAGTTGACAGCCAAGGGCTTAATCACTGTGTCACCAGGGCTCCTGACCATAAGTATACACATATAAAAATATAAAAAGAGAGCATTTTTACACCCTTACTTAACTGACAAAAAATACAAATAAAACTGAAAAATATCCTATGCGTATATTTCCATCTATGTAATATACACTAGGAGTCCTTGGGTGGTGCAGATGGTTAAGCGCTTGACTACTAACCAAAAGGTTGGTGATTTCAATCCACCCAGAGGCACTTCGGAAGAAAGGCCTGGAGATCTATCGAAAAGATGGTAGCCATTAAAAGCCCTGTGGAGCTCAATTCTACTCTGACACTCATGGGATCACTATGAGTCAGAGTCAACTCAATGGCAGCTGGTTTAGTTTTGGTTTAACATATGATAAGAACAAATAAAACCATTAGCTTGTGGAAGAGTGGGAAGGTAAATTTGTGTGATTATCTGGAATTTTTTTAACATTGAACAAATTAACTACATTAGTCCATGTTGTCTAAACACTCATTAAAATGATTTTCAAAAATTTAAAATAGATTCAGAGAAGGATATGGGCATTGTTTCTATCGCATTTCACAGAATAAAAAGCTTAATGGAAGTTATTGGTAGATTTGACGAAATGTTCAATAAGAAGTATGCATCACACACAGGTGTTACTATAAAATCTTGTGCATGGCAAAAAATGTAATTAGATAATCAAAAACATCCCATTATGGATCAGATTTACTGAGACCAATTGGAGGCATATTTCATATAACTTTCTTCTGCTTTGAATTTCAACTGCCTTGAATTCCCATTACAAAGCATGTGAGAAAAGAGTATAGGTAAAACTTTATTTAAAACTTTTTTATTGCATATTTATTGGATAGCAGTGGATTATTTAAGAAGATTACACTAACATGTTTCAGATGTTCAGTATTAAAAGGTGATGCTAGAATTAGACAGTGCAAAATGGATGTTACAAGATAAAGGTATCACATTTACTTTTAAGTGTCTTAACATTTAAGCACCTACCTGCTCCTTCCTTATTCCTTGTAATGTAAAAATAAATGTCATAAAATACAACTTATTTCTTTTTTTCTATTGAATCTATTTTCATCCATATTAGAAAGAGTTTTATATTTTAAAGTACATCGTACCTTTTTCCTGGTCGGTAACGTACATACTAAATTTGAAGACTTGGAGTATTTTGTATCCAAATTAAAACTTAAGGAATTCATTTCTTCCTATTCCATTTATGATGATCTCTTTTTTACAGCTATTTATGAACAGTCATGTGAAGCTTATAAGCACAGAGGAAATACTTCAGGGTTTTACTATATAGACTCAGATGGAAGTGGCCCCCTGGGACCATTTCTTGCATATTGCAATATGACCGGTGAGTTAATCAACTATCATTTAATAGTTAAATTTGCATGAATGCTTGAAACAGACAAAATTAAAATGGAACAAGTAGAAAGTTGGCCTAATTGCAGCTTGATTAAAATATTTATTATTCAGTAGAAAAATTGAACATTTTTTTTTCAAAATTGTTTAATAGTGGTGATTTAAAATGTTGTCATTATTTACTACTATATATTTGGCATGTGTATAGACTATTTAATAATAAATGTTTTTGTTATGCCCTGAAACAAAAATGATAGTGATTTCTCTGAGCAGATTGATACTTGTGAAAGCTTTGAAAAGTATTCAATTTTTAAATGTATGTAAACATAGAACTTATTTATTCTTGAATTATTTACTTACATAAATTTACATAAGAATTAATAGGCACAGAAAGTGCATTTGATTAAATTCAACATCCGTTCATACTGTAAAAAAAAGAAAAAAACTTAATAAATTATCAAAAGAAGGAAATTTTCTTAATTTTATAAAGGGTACCCACAAAAAAACCTATAGCAAATATCACAGTTTATAGTGAAATATTGAAAACTTTATCCTTGATATCAGGAATAATATAAGGATGCTTGCTATCACCACTTCCATTCACCAGTATGTTTGAAATCCTAACCAGTACAATAAAGCAAGAAAACAAAATAAAATATATACATAGTGAAAAGGAACAACTAAGATTCTTATTATTTATTGATGTCCTGATTATGTATTAAGACTATCCTGAACTCACCTATGAGTAGCTGATATTTGACAAAGACCTAAAGTCTGTTAAATGGGGAAAAGATGGTGTATTTAACAAATGGTGCTGGCATAACTGGATATTCATCTGTTAAAAAAATGAAACAGGACCCATACCTCACACCATACACAAAAACTAACTCAAAATGGATCAAAGACCTAAATATAAAATCTAAAATGATAAAAATCATGGAACTAAAAATAGGGACAGTGCCAGGGGCCCTAATACATGGCATAAATAGTATGCAAACCATAACTAACAGTGCTCAAACACCAGAAGAGAAACTAGATAACTAAAAGTCAAACACTCATGCTCATCAAAAGACTTCACCAAAAGAGTGAAAAGAGAACCTACAGACTGGGAAAAATTTTTTGTCTATGACGTATCCGATAAGGGTCTAATCTCTAAAATCTACAAGATACTGCAACACCTCAACAATAAAAAGATGAACAATTCAATTAAAAATGGGCAAAGGATATGAACAGGCACTTCACCAAAGAAGACACTCAGGTGGCTAACAGATACATGAGGAAATGCCTATGATCATTAGCCATTAGAGAAATGCAAATCAAACTACAATGAGATACCATCTCTCTCACCCCAACAGGGCTGGCACTAATCCAAAAAACACAAAGTAATAAATGTTGGAGAGGTTGTGGAGAGATTGGAACTCTTATGCACTGATGGTGGGAATGTAAAATGGTACAACCACTTTGCAAACTGATTTGGTGCTTCCTTAAAAAGCTAGAAATAGAAATACCATATGATCCAGCAATCCCACTCCTAGGAATGCATCCTAGAGAAATAAGAGCCTTCACACGAATTGACATACACACACCCATGTTCACTGCAGCGCTATTCACAATAGCAAAAAGATGGAAACAACCTAAATGCCCATCAACAGACGAATGGATTAACAAATTATGTTACATACACACAATGGAATACTATGCAACGATAAAGAACAACGATGAATCTGGAGGGCATTATGCTGAATGAAATAAGTCACCAAAGGACAAATATTATAAGAACTCAAGAAAAGGTTTAAACACAGAAAAAAGCATTCTCTTTGATGGTTACAACACACAGTACAAGGGAAGTCAGTACAACTGGACCAAAGCAAAAGCAAAGAAGTTTCCTAGACACATCCAAACACTTTGAGGGACAGAGTAGCTGGGACCAGGACCAGGGGATCATAGTTTCAGGGGACATCTAGGTCAATTGTCATAACATAGTTTATAAAGAAAATATTCTACATCCCACTTTGGTGAGTAGCATCTGGGGTCTTAAAAGCTTGCGAGTGCCCATCTAAGATACATCTATTGGTCCCATCCCGCTCGGAGCAAAGGAGAATGAAGAGAAACAAAGACACAAGGAAAATACTAGCCCAAAGAACTAAAGGACCACATGAGCCAGAGAGTCCACCAGCCTGAGACCAGAAGAACTAGATGGTGCCTGGCTACCACCAATGATTGCCCTGACAGGTAACACAACAGAGACACCTGGACAGAGCAGGAGACAAATGTAGAATAAAATTCAACTTCACGTAAAAAGACCAGACTTACTGGTCTGACAGAGACTGGAGAAACCCCTGAAACTGTGGCCCCCGGATGCTCTGTTAACGCAGAACTGAAATCATTCCCAAAGCCCACTCTTCAGACGAAGATTAGATAGGAGTATAAGACAAAAAAATAATACACATGAGGAACGTGCTTCTTAGTTCAATCAGATATAGGAGACAAAATGGACAGCTCCTGTCCAAAAGCAGGATGAGAAGGCAGGAAGGGACAGGAACTGGTCAAATGGACATAGGGAACCCGGGGAGGAAAGGAGAAGTGTGCTGTCACATTGTGGGGATTGCAAACAATGTCACAAAACAATATGTGTATAAATTTTTGAATGAGAAATTAACTTGAGCTGTAAACTTTCACCTGAAGCACAAAATAATAATAATAATAACAAATAAATGACACTAACTACAAAATAAAGACTATCCTAAACAATGTATAAACTATTAAAATTTAAGAAAATCACTGGATATAAAGTTAATATAGAATTAGTTCTGCATATCAGCAATAAACAAGTAGAAAATAAAATGTTAGATGATTCTATTTTAAATAGAATCAAAAATCTCAAACATATAGGAATAACTCTAGTGAAAGATGTTCAAGCCTTCTACACAGATCAGTATAAACGCTCTAGAGATAAATTGAAATCCTAAATAATTAGAGGAACATAAAACTTTCACTGATTAGAACTCAATATTGTACAAGTGTCAGTTCTTCCCAACTAGATATGATTTAGTGCAAACCCAAGTTAAAATCCCAGCAGGGTTTTTGGTTGTTGGTTGATTTGTTTGTTATGGTGAAAACTGGCAAACAGATTTTAAAATTTTATGAGAAAATGCAAAGGGGCAAGAAGAGCCAAATCAATCTTGAAGAACAAATTCGGAGGATTTAACTGTGCCAGATATAAAGACATTATACAAATAGGCTATGCAGAACAGTATGTTATTGACACAAGGATAAACCAATAGGCCAGTGGGGGAAAAAAATAGAGAATCTATAGACTCACCCATGTATGGCTGGTTGATTTACTGCACCATAAAACGTACACACACAAAATGGATTCTAGCTGAATTGGGCTGTCCAATGTGGAAGACACTAGCCACAAGTGCCTATTTAAATTAAATTATAATTAATTAATAAAATTAAATGAATTTAAATAAATTTAATTTTTTAACTTAATTAATTAACATTAAATTCAATTAGATGTTCAATTCCTCACTTTCACTAACCACATTTCAAGTGCTTGGTAGCCACATGTGGCTAGGAACAGATGTATTAATTAGCACAGATGTAGTACATTTCCATTATTGTAAGAAGTTAGATCGGACAGTGCTGTGTTAGGAACTCAAAGTTTTGTGCAGTAAAATAAAGCAGAAAAGGGTAATACTAAATTGAGGCAGGAGGTGATAGGAAGAGGATTTGCTACTTAAAATTGGTCAGTCTAAGAAGGCCAAACTGAGCAAGTGACATTTGATGTAATGCTCGAATAAGCTGAGAAAACCAGCTACCTGAATATCTGGGGTAAGAACCTTCCAGGTAGAGGAAATGGAAATGCAAAGTCCTGAGACGGGAGCTTTCCAGGTGTGTTCAGGAAAGAGCAACAAACCCAGTGTGGTTGGAATATGGCACATAAGGGGAGAGTAGTAGGAGAGCAGGAGAGACAAATGGGGAGGGAGAGGCGGAGAGTTAAGGGGGTCTTCCACAATGTTGTAAGGTCTTTGGCTTTTACTCTGAATGAGATGAGAAGACACTACCCATTGCCGTCGAGCTGATTCTGACTCATAGTGACCACCCTATAGACAAGACACTAGAGAGCTTTAAGCAATGGTGTGATGCAATCTGATTTCTTTGACTAGGATTCTAATTGCTTCTGTGTCAGGGAACACCTATCCAGGATCAGGGGTAGAAAGGAGAGAAAACCATGAAGAGACCATGGCAAATAACGCAAGAATCCAGGCAAGAGTTAATGATGGTGGCTTGCCCCTAGATAGTAGCAGTGCAGGTGGGGGAGGAGGTTAGACTTGCTCACTATTTACAGTTTAGGTATGAGAAAACGAAAGGAGTTAAAGATGGCACCGCAGTTTTTGTCTTGGGCAACTAGAGTGGTTGAGTTTTATCATTATTTGAGATGTGGTAAGAGAAGAAGGTTTGAGGGGAAAGATTAGGAATTGGGTTCTAGACAAGTTGAATTTCTAAGGTTAAACATTCAAATGTAGACACTGAGCCGGTAGTTGAATGTGGGAGCAACAGTTACTTTGTACAGGTAGTCTCTGACTTACGACAGAGTTCCATTCTGATGACTCCATTGTAAATTGGTTCTGATATAAGTTGAATACCTGATTTTTTTTTCAATTTTCATTATCGTTCATTGCCTTTTGTTATCAGTATCTTTATAAATCTGATCTTAATTTGTATTTGGGAGTTGGAAACATTATGTATAAACTTACAGATATATTTTAATACATGCGTACATATTACTAATGATAAGATTAAAAAAAAAAAAGATGGTCCTAAGTGCAGTTCGTCATAACTTGAATACATCCTAAGTCAGGGACTACCTGTATTAATATATAATCCTAAAAACTGCAGGGTGGTGGTAAAACCTGGGCAACAGAATTTTTTGGTGGAGGGGAGAGGGAGTTACTAGTTCTTAATATAACACAACCAACTGGTTTCCATTTGCTCGCACATCCATGGAGGGCAGTGTCCCATGAACCAAAGGGAGGGTTCCCACATGCCTATCCTCTCTGTGAATGCCTCAGTCTGCACAGTACAGACTTCAGACACCACCTCAAGAGGTTCTGACAGTGGTTGGCATGGGCCCATAGAACCAATATTTTAAAATAGTTTCTGCAGTGATGGTTATGTGTACCCAGATTTGGGAACTGCTATTTTAGACCTGTGTGGTTCTCAAACTTTAGTATGCACAGCCTGCTTCATCATGTGAGAATTAGATATAAGTGTGGAAAGACTTCACAGGGAAAGAAAGAAAGCTTTGCAAACACAAGACATTCATTCAAGTGTCAAAACAATTTTTTCAAATTTTATAGTTAGTATAGGTTGAGTTATGGGTGAGATTTAGCAATCTGCCACTGCATCTCCATGAAACTTACATTCTCACAAATGCATCCTGAATTATTTCCATATACATGCTATATAAAGTTTTGAAAATTAGATATTCTCTAAGTTGATAGATGTTGCTAGTTCTGAAATATATAAATTATATATGTGTGTGTATAAATAGATAGATCAGTATATTATATATGTGTGTGTGTGTATATATATATATAGAGAGAGAGAGAGAGAAAACAAATTCCATGATTCTATGAACTAGGATTGTGAAATGAAGCCAGATGGATTATAGAGCTCACAGTGGGGAGAGGAGAAACAACCGAGACAGGGGGTAAGGAAGCATACAGATGTTAAAGGTATTTCAGCAAGGATTATCATAAAATATTGATGAAAAAGTAGGACATTCAGAAAATTTAAAGCTACTGGAAACACAAGATGTTGAGAACAAAAACACACAGATACCAAGCCAGGAAACAACTAAATGTGTCCAGAAACTCTGCAACAAATATTCAAACAATCCCATATGAAAAAGACATATTGCAGCTCAAAAGGTTCCTTACTGATCTGTTTTTGCAAACAAGAAACCAAGGCTTAGGGAGGTTAAGTGTCTCATGCCAATGAATCTCGTTAGAGATAGAGTTAAGACTAAAACCTTGGTCTCTATTCTTTCAGCCTGAAAGTTTTGCCAACTAGAAAAAACTTCCTTCTACCAGTGTCTTGTTGCCTGTAGCCAGTAAATATCTTCTAATTATACAAATCAAGTATAACGATTGTGAAAGCAAGACTAAATGCTGAATCAGTAACTTGCAAATGTGTAACTTAAAAAAAGGAATCCATTTATTAGTTTAGAATTAGTGGCAAACAAATGATTTCACATGTATTTAAATAACTCTAAGTAGTAAAAGCTAAAAAATACAAACAAAAATATCTCATTTTGAATGGATAGCTTCCAAACTATGTTAAAGCTGGAAACTCCTTTTTAAGCATAATATTCTAGATGTAATTTTAAAATAATTATTCAGGATAATATGAATCAGTGGCTGTCCTTGTTGAAATGTATAGGGCTGTTTGCTGCTACACTAAGTTCATTACTTTTTTCTGTAATGAAATAACTTCCATGTTTAAGAAGTTTCTCAGGATCAGACAATTGCATTGTAAGCGAAATGGATGAGAGGTAGAACAATAGCTTTCAAGCTTTTGAGAAAATGAAAATCCCATGTCTGTGCTCATCCCTTCCCACTACACCACTCCCAAGACTCATGGATTTAATTTCACTGACTGGGTTAAGTCTAGAGTCAGATACCAGACCTCTATACTATTAACAGGCACCCCACAGGATTCTGAGATAGGGGCTCGTGGGACCTTTGAGAAGGATGAAGAGTTCAAGAGTTGTAATAGTATTATTACTTTTACTTTGTCGAGTTGATTCTGACTGATGCTGACCCTGTATGTATCAGAGTAGAACGGCGCTCCATAGGGTGTGTAATGGCTGCGACCTTTTAGAAGTAGATCTCCAGGCCTTTCTTTTGAGGTGCCTGTGGGTGAACTCAGACCTCCAACTTTTTGGTTAGCAGTCTAGTGCATTAACCTTTGAACGACAGAGGGACTTCAGAGATTTCAATATTAAAGTCTTTCTTAATAGCTGCGAGAGTTAATATCTGTCATTATTCAAATGCAGCCTTGTTTCTGTCAAGTTTTGCTCCAGGATGCTGACTGTGCTTCCCTTTCACCTCCCTCACGTTCATTAACACAGCACTTCCCACCTGCTCCTGCAGCCTTTATCACATTCTATCACCCTCAGCTATTAAGCATGAAGCCACATAGGCTCTGCAGCCGTACTGCTTAAACAACATGTTTTTCCTTTACACTGTTATCACACTAAAAAATAGCAGTCAGCCTAAGGTAAATCAAGTTCTTAATTACTCAGTTGCTTTATATACAATTCACATTATTAGAAATCTCTTCAGGGAGAGACACCAGTGGACGCAAACTACAATTTCATTTTTTAGTGTGTTTATGAAATTTCATGTTTTCCTGCCTATTTCAGCTATCTCTTCTTCCTTATTGCCCTCTGCCTCCTTACCTAATGACTTGCATTTACCAAAGGATCATTTTCAGATAGAAAATACAGACATGGCTCTTAACACAGATTTAAAAATAAAGGCTACACAGCACTTTTTTAGAATTTTATTTTACGTGTTATTAATGAGTTACGACCAATTCAAAGGAGAATCTAAAGAACAGAAACATTTGTACATTAGGAATATTGAAATGACTGTGCAAATGGAGGTAAGATTGGCTTCTTCCATAGTAGGGGAATTTGCTTGTCTTTAGAAAAGAATTGGAAATGCGTGGTGCAAATGGTTAATGCACTCAACTGCTAACTGAAAGGCTGGCAGTTTGAGCCCACCCAGAGGTATCTCAGAAGAAAGTCCTGGTGATCTGTTTCTGAAAGATCATAGCCATTGAAAACACTCTGGAGCTCAGTTATACTCTGACGCACATGGGATTGCCATGAATCAGAATCAACTGGACAGTAACTGGTTTAGTATCTTTCTATTGCTTGTTTGTCCAATGCAGACTGCTCTGTTTGGATACCAGCCAAGCACATTCTGGACCCACTGTGCTTATTCAACTTTTGTACCACTGGTATAGAGAAGAATTACGTGTTGGAAAGAGACAATCCCTTGCTTTCTAAGCAAAAAAGTCTGGCAACCTGGGTTAGAGGATGAGTAAATATAAGTATGTCTTGGGAGTTAGAATATTTCCTCCAAAAGTATTTGCTTACATTCTAAGAGTAATAAAAACCTAAAGGCCTGCCCCTCCTCTCCTCAAAGGAGATTTGTTACATTCCAGAGCCAAAGTCTCTGTCTTTTTGAAGGGGAGGAAGGGAAGATGTGCCAGCTACCCTCACTAAGCTACAAGCCTCATAATTGTGGGGTTCCTTTCCTACGTTACAACTCTAGCATGCCCGGTTGCATCTGACCTGTGGGAAATCTCTGCTGGTAAGATTGTCTGTGAGAAAATGGTCCTTGATCTAGAAGTCTTGTGTTTCTGTTATATAGATCTGTATCTCTATTCTATATCTATGTTGTTGTTGTTAGCTGCCATCAATCACGTCGGCCTGCAACTTACGGCAACCCCATGCACAATGGAATAAAACGTTGCCCAGTCCTGTGCCATCCCCATCATCAGTTGTGGATTGGACTGTTGTGATCCATAGGGTTTTCACTGGCTGATTTTCAGAAGCAGATTGCCAGGCCTTTCTTCCTAGCCTGCCTTAGTCTGGAAACTCCACTGAAACTTGTTCAGAATCTTGGCAACATGCAGGCCTCCACTGAGAGGTTGGTGGTGGCTGTACATGAGATGGATTAGCTGGGAATTGAAACTGGGTCTCTTGAAAGGAAGGTGAGGATTCTACCACTGAACACCAATGCCTTATCTCTGTCTATCTCTGTCTAATCTGTGGCAGGCTAACTTGGTAAACTAGAAGTAGGAAAACATCTCAGACCCTTCACAATTTCAGACTTGACTTTACTTTGCATTGCTGTCAGTTATCTACAATTTACAGAGTTAGAAAATAGCTCAAAGACAACGGAAGGCTCAGTGCCCCATAGTGTCAGAATCAGGTAACTCAGAGGGCTGAGCTCTAGCCTAGACAATACATAGTTCTCATTCATTTGTGTGTTCATTTGTTCATTCCCTAATTTCTTCAACAGGTCTTTTTTCTGCATGTTGTGCCAGCCCCTGTGCTATATGCTACAGATGCCGTGGTTAGCAAACCAAAAAGCGTCACTGTTCCTATACAGCTTACAGACGAGTGGGGAAGACCAATTATCTAATTAAAAATTGTGATGAAGTCTATGTCTTTTACAGTTGTTATTTCTAAACAGGTGTTTGTAGAAACATCAGATAACACTTACAATCATGTCTGAACAGTAAAGAGACTCTTAGAGAAGAGTTTTGAAAGAGTCTCGCATTGGTAAAACACATAGGATTTGGAGCATGGCTACTGGGACACCTATTTCCATTGCTCAGAATCTATTGTGATGATTTCATTATCTCTGCTTTGCCCTGAAAATCTAGATTGTCTGATAGGTGTGGTGTACGTGTAATGTTCTACTTTGTGGCACTTTTCATTAGAAAATAGAATTGCTTCCAGAAGATATCATAGTGTTGAAATTTTGGAATTTCAAAAGGAAACATTTAGAAAAGCTGCTCTTTAATGATTGTCATGCACCATGCATCTGTCAGTTTGTTGTAATGTGGTGGCTTGTATGTTGCCATGATGCTCTAAGCTCGGTTACTGGTATCTCAAATACCAGCAGGGTCACCCATGCTGGATAGGTTTCAGCTGAACTTCCATACTAAGACAGACTAGGAAGAAGGACTTGGTAGTCTACTTCTGAAAAAGTTGGCCAGTGAAAACCTTCTGAGTAGCAGTAAATATGAGCCCCTCAGGTTGGAAAGCACTCAAAATATGACTGGGAAGGAGGTATTGCCTCAAAGTAGAGTCGACCTTAATGTTGTGGATGGAGTTAAGCTTTTGGGACCTTCATTTGCTGATGTGGCACAATTCAAAATTAGAAGAAACAGCTGCAAACATCCATTAATAATCAGAACGTAGAATATATGAAGTATGAACCTAGGAAAATTGAAAGTCGTCAGAAATGAAATGGAATGCGTAAAGATCGATATCCTAGGAATTAGTGGCTGACATGGACTGGTATTGTCCATTTTGAATCAGACAATCATATGGTATACTATGCCGGGAATGACAAATTGAAGAGGAATGGCATTGCTTTCATCATCAAAAAGAACATTTCAAGATCTATCCTGAAGCACAATGCTGTTAGCGATAGGATAATATCCATACACCTACAAGGAAGACCAGTTAATATGACTATTATTCAAATATATGCACCAACCACTAAGGCCGAAAATGAAGAAGTTGAAGATTTTTACCAACTTATGCAATCTGAAATTGATCAAACATACAATCAAGATGCATGGATAATTATTGGTGAATGGAATTCGAAAGTTGGAAACGAAGAAGGATCAGTATTTGGAAAATATGGCCTTGGTGATAGAAATGACACCAGAGATCACATGATAGAATTTTGTAAGATCAATGACTTCTTCATCACAAATATCTTTTTTCAACAACATAAATGGCAACTATACACATGGAACTTGCTGGATAGAGAACACAGGAAGCAGATCGACTACATCTGTGGAAAGACACAATGGAAAAGCTCAATATCATCAGTCAGAACAAGGCCAGGGGCAGACTGCATAACAGACCATCAATTGCTTATATGCCAGGTCAAGCTGAAGCCGAAGCAAATTTGAACAAGTTCATGAGAACGAAAGTACAACCTTGAGTATCCCCATCTGAATTTAGAGACCATCTCAAAAACTGATTTGGCGCATAGAACACTGATGACCGAAGACCAGACGAGTTGTGGAATGATGTCAAGGACATCATACATGAAGAAAGAAAGAGGTCACTGAAAAGACAGGAAAGAAAGAAACAACCAAAATAGGTGTCAGAATAGACTCTGAAACTTGCTGTTGAATGTGGAGTAGCTGAAGCAAAAGGAAGAAATGATCATGTAAAAGAGCTGAACAGAGGATTTCAAAGGGTAGCTCGAGAAGACAAAGTAAAGTATAATGAAATGTGCAAAGACCTGGCGTTAGAAAACCAAAAATGAACAACACGCTTGGCATTTCTCAAGCTGAAAGAACTGAAGAAAAAAATTCAAGCCTCGAGTTCCAATATTAAAGGAGTCTATGAGGAAAATATTAAACAACACAGGAAGCATCAAAAGAAGATGTAAGGAATTCACAGAGTCATTGTACCAAAAAGAATTGGTCGACGTTCAGCCATTTCTGAAGGTAGTATATGATCAAGAGCTGATGGTACTGAAGGAAGAAGTCCAAGCTGCACTGAAGGGATTGGTGAAAAACAAGACTCCAGGAATTGATGGAATACAGATTGAGATGTTTCAACAAACGGATGCAACGCTGGAGGTGCTCCCTTGTCTATGCCATGAAATTTGGAAGACAGCTGCCTGGCCTTCTGAATGGAAGAGATCCATAGTTGTGCGCATTCCAAAGAAAGGTGATCCAGCAAATGTGGAAATTATCAAAAAATATCATTTATATCACACACAAGTAAGATTTTACTGAAGATCATTCAAAAATGGTTGCAGCAGTACATTGACAGGGAACTTCCAGAAATTCAAGCTGGATTCAGAATAGAACATGGAACAAGAGATATCATTTCTGATGTTAGATCAGTCTTGGCTGAGAGCAGAGAGTATGGGAAAGCTGTGTTTTGTTGACTATGCAAAGGCATCATCTGTGTGGATCATAACAAATTATGTATAACATTGCGAAGAATGGGAATTCCAGAACACTTAATTGTGCTCACAAGGGACCTGTACATAGACCAAGAGACAGTCATTCAGACAGAACAAGTGAAAACTGTATGGTTAAAAGTCAAGAAAGGTGTGTGTCAGCGTTGTATCGTTTCACCATACTTATTCAATCTGTATGCTGAACAAATAATCTGAGAAGCTGGACTATGTGATGAAGAACGGGGCATCAGGATTGGAGGAAGACTCATTAACCTGCATTATGCAGATGACACAACCTTGCTTGCTGAAGGTGAACAGGACCTGAAGCACTTACTGATGGAGATCAGAGACTACAGCCTTCAGTATGGGTTGCACATTAACATAAAGAAAACAAAAATCCTCACAATTGGATCAATAAGGAACATCATGATAAACAGAGAAAAGATTGAAGTTGTCAAGAATTTCATTTTATTTGGATTCACAATCAACACCCATGGAAGCAGCAGTGAAGAAATCAAGCAACGCATTGCACTGGGCAAATCTGCTGTAAAAGACCCCTTTAAAGTGTTAGAAACAAAGATGTCACTTTGAGGACTAAGGTGCACGAGACCCAAGCCATGATATTTTCAATTGCTTCATGTGCATGTGAAAGCTAGTCAGTGAATAAGGAAGACTGAAGAAGAATTGACGCCTTTGAATTATGGTGCTGGTGAAGAATATTAAATACACCATGGACTGCCAGAAGAACGAACAAATCTGTCTTGGAAGAAGTACAGCCAGAATGCTCCTTAGAAGCAAGGATGCTGAGACTCTGTCTCACATTCTTTGGACATGTTATCAGGAGGGACCAATCCCTGGAGAAGGACATCGTGCTTGGTAAAGTAGAGGGTCAGCAAAAAGAGGAAGATCCTCAACATGATGGATTGATACAGTGGCTGCAGCAATGGGCTTGAGCATAATAATGAACGTGAGGATGGCACAGGACTGGGCAGTGCTTCATTCTGTTGTACATAGGGTCGTTATGAGTCGGAACTGACTTGACGGCACCTAACAACAACAACAACATGAACTATGGCCTTGAGTCTCTTATTATTGTCGTTGTGTGCCATGGAGTCAATTTCAACTCATAGTGGCTCTATATAAAATAGAACTGCCCCATAAGATTTTCTAGGCTGTAATCTTTATGGAAGCAGATCGCCAGATCTTTCTCCAGAGGAGCCACTGGGTGAGTTCAAACCACTGACCTTTCAGTTACCAGCCAAGCACTTATTTGCGCCTACTTGGCTCCTGTGGAATCTCTTACAGGGTCTACAAGAGTTGAGTTGTGACCCAGTGGATGCTGAACAGTCCCTCTCACTGTAACTCAAAAGGCAGAGACCAAGGCATCAAGCAGGCATTTGTCCTGCTCTTTTGGTAGCTACTCAGCCAGGGTTAAGCTTCCTCTTACATGCCATTGATTGGCAACAAGAAGAGAAGAATTGCTTTTGCTGAATAGTGAAAGCAGAGACTCACAGAGGCTAGGCTAACAGATTTGCCTGGCTAATAACTTTAAACTTCTAATAACCAAGATTGAATCAGCTGAAATTCTAGAGTTTTGCACCTATGATATTGCCTAGTTCTGCCACTTCATCTTCCAAATTTGGAGACAGAGGCTTAGATTTTACCTGACTTTCCTAAGGACACAGATCTGCGACCCAGATCCTGTGATGGCTGCTACTCTGTGCTCCTGTACAGACATCCATAAGTCATTTCCTAAGTGTCTTAATTTCCTAGTGCTGCTGTAACAGAAATACCACAAGTGGGTGCCTTTAAAGAAGAAAAATTGCTTTCTTCGTAGTTCAGGAGGCTAACCGCCCCCCCCCCCCAAAAAAAACCCATTGCCATCAAGTTGATTCCGACTCATAGTGACCCTATAGGACAGAGTAGAACTGCCACGTAGTTTCTAAGGAATGCCTGGTGGATTCAAACTGCTGACCCTTTAGTAAGCATCCATGGCACTTAACCACTACACCACCAGGGTTTCTGTTTCAGGAGGCTAGAAATCTGAATTCAGGGCACTGGCTATAGGCGAAGGCTCTCTATCTGTCAGCTCTAGGGGAAGATCTTGGTCTCTTTTAGCTTCTGTTCCTTGATTCCTTGGTGACCTTCACATCGCATCTGTCTTTGACATTTGTGCTTGCTTCTGTGCTTGATCTACTCTTTTTATAACTTAGAGGTGATTAGGTTTAGGACACATCCTACATCGATACAGCTTCATTAACCTAACATTGAAACCCTATTCCCAAATGAGATTGGGAATATATATCCACAGATACAGAAGTGAGAATTCCAATACATATTTTTTTTGGGGGGGGGGCACAATTCAGTCCATAACAGTGAGCTTATATACCATGTCCTCTTTGAGGAAACTTTTTTAATGATAAAGCTCTTGCAAGCAGCCATCCAAGGCACAACAATTGGTCTGTGTTGCCTGGAACAACAGAGGAAGAAGGAGGATCAAGAATAGGAGGAGGATATGGAATGTATGGCTAATTGCCTCCACAAACAACTGCCTCCTTTGCCATGAGACCAGAAGAACTGGATGGTGCCTGGCTACCATTACGGAACATTTTGATCAAAGATTCTATAGAAGAATCTTGATCAAAAGTTGGAAAATGCAAAACAGAATTTCAAATTCTCTTGGCCTCCAGACTTCCTAGAGCCATGGAGGCCGGAAGAACGTCTGAAACTATTGCCTGGAGATAATCTTTAAACTTTAACCCAAAAATATCCCCTGAAGTCTTCTTAAAACCAAACAAAAGGTTAGCTTAACTAGTGAAAAGTGCCTTGAGCATTATGCTCTTTTAAGAACTATCTGTATGGGATCAGGAGCCCTGGTGGCTTGGTGGTTAATAGCATGGCTGCTAACCCAAAAGTTGGCAGTTCAAATCCACCAGCCCCTCCTTGGAAACCCTGTGGAGCAGTTCTACTCTGTCCTGTAGGGTCGCTATGAGTTGGAATCAACTCAGTGGCAACAAGTTATATGGGATCAAACTGACAACAGCAACTCAAAGGATTAGATAGGAACCTTAGAGGGAAGTGAGTTTATATTAATGGGGGAGGAATAACTCAGAAAAGGAGGGTGAGAATAGTTGCACAACTTGATAAATGTAATCAGTGTCACTGAATTGTACATGTAGGAACTGTTGAACTGGTGTATGTTTTGCTGTGTATTCTCAACAACAATAACAAAATAAATAAAATTAACTTTAAAGAAAGCTCTGGGGGAGCTGAAATGCAAGGGCAAATATAAATAACAGCTATCATTTCACAGCTAAAGAGTAGTCCACACGTGGAAGGAAATAAGACTGTTAAGTCTGTCTCCTGCCCTATTTAACATGCTTCTCCATTCAAAACACTACATGACAAGGAGATGGGAGTGGGGGTAAGGTTTATCAAAGTGTACCTCCTTATATTGTTTTGACTGTTGATCCATGTGAATGTATTAGCTAGTAAGAGAAAAAAAATAAATCTACTTACTGTTTTTTTCCAATTTGGAAAATTTCTTTGTGTACAGAAGAGGTTTATGTGACTTAACAGCTCATATATAGCAGAGTTCTGACAACTTTCCATCTGTTTCTTATCTATTAAATCAGGGGCCTTCTGATTAATATGTTCTTATACATGCATATCTCATAGTAGAACTAGTGTGAAGTCTATTGCTGGGAAGGAGCCCTGGCAGTTCAAACCCACCAGCTGCTCCACAGGAGAGATGTGGCAGTCTGCTTCCGTAAAGATTTACAGCTCTGGAAACCCCACGGGGCAGTTCTGCTCTGTCCGACAGGGTCATTATGAGTCAGAATCGACTCAATGGCAATGGGTTTGGTTTTGGTTTATTGCTGGGAAAATTGAAGGATAGATACAACACACATTCTGTTACCAACATTGTGGAATTTTTATTTCATCAAAATAATTTTGATAATCAGTATGCTGGGAATGTTTATAGACATTGTGGTACCTATAGTGTTAGCTATAGTACATACCAAAAAAAACCCAAACCTGTTGCTGTTGAGTTGATTCTGACTCATAGAAACCCTGTAGGACAGAGTAGAACTGCTCCATAGGATTTCTAGGGAGCCGCTGGTGGATTCAAACTGCTGACCTTTTTTTTTTGGTTAGCAGCCATAGCTCTTGACCATTGCACCACAAGTGCCCCAGCTATAGTACAGAGTCAAAAATATTTGATTTTTTGTAGCAATTCACTGCTGATGGGAGCTCTGGTTGCACAGTGGTTAGACGTTCAACTGCTAACCAAAAGGTAGGCAGTTTGAATCCACCAGCGGCTCCTTGGAAACCCTATGAGGCAGTTCTGCTCCGTCCTGTAGGGTTGCTATGAGCCGGAATCGACTCGAGGGCAACAGGCTTGGTGTTTTGGTGTGGACTGCTGATGCAGTATTGGCTATGTTCAGTTAAAAAGAGTAATTTCCTATTGTTTTGTCTAACTATGAAGGTCACATGACATCAAAATGAATATTTGCATATTTGATTAATAAAGAAATAGATGTATACTCATAATGTTGATTAAAGAGAGAAATACATAAGACATAAAAGTTTGGCTTTCTTCTTGCTGGTGACATAAACAATTTTTAAAAGTAGATAAGTCATTTCTCACACTGTGAAATTTAAACTATTCCACTAATTCTAAAATGCAGATTTTTTTCACATTGTGACATCTCTCAATACAGGATGTGCCAGCAATCTACAATATCTAACAATTATAATTGGCAGCATCTTTTTTTCTTTCTTGAAGGTACACAAAATAATGATGCATTTTTTAAAAAGATAGGATATCAGATTTGTTGAAATGAAATATATTACAGAAGTTTAATCAGTTTTCCTAATTTTTTTTTTACCATAAATACTGTGTGGCTAAGTTATATGAAAATAAAATAAAATCCATGCAAACCCACTGTAATAATACAAATTTCAGGGAAAAGAGACAATTTAGTATAATTTACAAATTTTAGGAATCCCATTTGTGTTGATTCTACCTCGCAGAGAGGTTTGATGACTAGAAAAATTTGACTCAGATGAAAGGTGATTTTGATTTTCTTTATTTTAACTTTTACAGACTAGTGATGGTCTCCTCTCTTTCTCCCCCCATTTCTGCATACAAGAAACTGCATGGACCATCGTACAACACAATGGCTCTGACTTAACCAGGGTCAGAAGCGCTAATCCAGAGAGCCCCTATGCTGGGTTTTTCGAGTATGTGGCCAGCATGGAGCAACTCCAGGCCACAATTAACCTTGCAGAACACTGTGAACAGGAGCTTACTTACTACTGCAAGAAGTCACGGCTTGTAAATAAGCAAGGTAAGTAAACTGAGGCATTCGCCTTGTTGCCCGTGTTACCTAATGCACTTCACTCAACCAGCTCCTATAGCTTTTAATTCTGCCAAGATGGTGGCATCTGGCTGCTGCAGGCGTATGATTCCTGTATACTTAGCAAACACATTACAGTCTGGAAGTCAATGAGATGCTTTTGCCTGAAGAAAAGAACAAGGTCAATTTACACTGAACTTTGTTTAAAGCCTTGATTGCTTTCTGAGTCTCTTCCTGGCCTTAATCGGATAACTGTGCAATAAAAGGCTTCTCTCTGATACTTGATGAATGCTCAGTGTTCATCCCTTAGAAAGGGCAAGTGACACATGAGATTTGTTTTATCATGGAAAAGAGCTAATAAAAATATGACTGTTTGCTGAAAATGACTATTCTGTGTGATACTTTTCCATGGATTGTTGGCAGTCAGCCTCGGGGGATTACTGAAAATTAGAATAGGCTGCAAGACGCATAGTTCATCCCAGGGCTTCAAACCAGTTAGTTCTGGTTCTAACCCCTGCTGACAATTTGCATTTCCACCCCAGATATACTGAATTAGAATCTACATTTTAACAAAATCCTCAGGTGATTCTTATGTACAACTTCCTAGGAACTTGTTAGAAACGCAAATTCTCAGCATGGGATTGAACTGGAACAAACCGATTTAAAGCCCTGGTTCATCCAGTAGCTCAAGTAGGAATCAGAAAACCATATTAACTGTCTTCTTTATTCTATTTTTAATAGCTAGTTTTCTCCTAAATTCTCCCTTTGATTTTGTATTTTCTCTCCTTAAAACATCTCATTATGTCAGAATATCACTGCTCATCTCTGGTACCATGATTTCTGCTTTCATTATTTAATTCTTGAAATTACTACAAGAACTTTCAGACTGGCCTCCCAGCTTGCCATCTCTTCATATCTTCTAACCAACCAATATGTAACCCAATATATTCATCTTTATAAAGAAAACTAACTATCAAGAAATACCACTTCCATCACGACACTCTTCAATTTAAGAAGCTCTAGTGCCTTTCTAGGAGCCCTGGTGGTGCAGTGGTTAAAGTGCTTCGCTGCTAACCCAGAGGTTGGTGGTTCAAACTCATCAGCCACTCTGCAGAAGAAAGATGTGGCAGTCTGCTTCCGTAAAGATTTACAGCCTTGGAAACCCTATGGGGCAGTTCTACTCTATCCTATAGGGTCACTATGATTTGGAATCGACTTGACACAATGGGTTTTTTTTTAATTTTATTTTTAGTACCTTTCTGGAGTCCCTGGGTGATGTGAATGGTTAATGCTCTCAGCTGCTAACTGAAAGGTTGGAGGTTTGAGGCCACCCAGAGGTACCTTGGAAGAAAGGCCTGGCAATCCACTTCCAAAAAATCAGCCTTTGAAAACCCTATGGAGCACAGTTCTACTCTGACACACATAGGGTTGCCATGAGTTGGAATTAACTCAGCAACAACTGGCTTTTTAGTGCCTTTCTATTGCCTGTCTGTCCAGTATAGACTCCTGTGGATATCAGAACTGCATATTCTGGATCTTCCCTGCTTATTCAACCTTTGGACTACTCCCCAACACACTGTTTTCTAGCAGCAGTGCTGGGGTGTGTTTTCCTTTTGTTAGAAATTAGAGAAGATTCTAAGATATCTGCACAATAAAATAACAAAACAAAACAAAACTCCAAACTCGTTGCTGTCAAGCTGAATCTGACTCAGGGCAACCCCATGTGTTACAGAGTACAACTGCTCCATGGGGTTTTCTTGGCTGCAGTATTTATGGAAGCAGTTTAATCAGGCCTTTCTTTCATGGAGCTGCTGGGTGGGTTAGCAGCCAATCACAAATCACTTTGGCCACCCAGGGGCCCACCTGTGCAATAAGGGCACTGTATCCAAGTTCACTCTCACTTGTTGTCTTGAGAGGTTTGGACTTACAGATAAAATGACAAGAATTTTAAGAAGAAAAGTGTTTCATATGTGATTATTCTATGTCATATGGATCATGCATAAAAATTTGGAACTATTGGTCCAATATTTGTACCTTTGTTTCTAGTTAAGCATCTCTTCTACTCGCTCTCCACTCATTTACTACAACCAGATAATTTTCTTACTTCTGCCTGAGTACCTTTCTCTTCCTCTCCTTCCTCTTTGTCCTTCTGTGCTTCTCCTCATCTTCTCATTTTCCTCCTCCCATTTTTCAGAACGTTCTAATTCCCACCTGTTACCCTTCCAAACCCCTTCCATTGTGCTGGTCCCTGCACAAATCTCATCTCCTCCTGAAACCTCAATCCCGTGTGTGAATGACTATCAGACAGTTGTAGCGGGAAGAACGTAGGGTTTAGAGGTTAGGAGAGATCCAAGTCTGTGTTCCAGTTCTCTCATTTACTAGGTATAGAACTTGGATAGATTAATCTTTCTCTGGCTTTGTTTTCTCTTCTGTGAAATGGGACAATAACACTGACCTCACAGGGGTATGGTGATGCTTAAGTGAAATGACACACACCAAGTGCATGAGGTAAGCCCCTGGTATTCCCACCTCTCCAGTGCGTCTTGTTTATAGTTAATCTACCCTGTGGTGAAGTGGTTAAGAACTCAGCTGCTAACCGAAAGGCCAGAGGTTCTAACCCACCTGTGGCTTCACAGGAGAAAGATGTGGCAGTCTGTTTTCGTAAAGATTTACAGCCTTGGAAACCCTATAGGAAATTCTACTCTGTCCTATGGGGTCACTATGAGTCGTAATCAACTCGACGGCAAAGGGTGTTTTTTGGTTTTTTTTTTTAACCCAGCTTGGTACACAATTGTATAACTGAATATTGACCGTGGAATCTAAAACAAGACAAGCAAAGCTGGAATGTTTTCTAAGATTATGGGCAATAAATGTAGGTGAGAAAATGAATACTATGGAGTAAAACTGAGATGTTTAACCAGAGAAGGCAAAAAACAGGGAAGACAATCAGCAAAGTCACACATGAGTCAAAGTCTAATAGAACCAGAAAACAAAATCCCCAAGGAAACTACATAATATATGAAGCAATTCCCACCTTAATGGTCAGTGGTGCCCATGCCTATTTTTTTAAGGCTCCCCAAATGTTTCAGCCTGATTTGAGAACAAATAGTAGGGTAGTAAGCTGTAGGAGGCTGGATTAGTTTCCTAGGACTGTGATAACAAAGTACTACAAACTAGGTGACTTATTAGAACAGACATTTATTGTCTCACTGTTCTGAAGTCTAGTAGTCCAAATTCAGGGTGTCAGTAGGGTCATGTTCTCTCCGGAGGCTCTACAAGAAGACCCTTTCTTGTCTCTCCCAGCTTCTGGTAGCCCCAGGTGTTCCTTGACTTGCATTCACATGGTATTCTTCCTTCTGTCTCTGATCTTTTTATAAGGATACCACTCGCGGACTTAGGACCCACTGTATTCCAGTATGACCTCATGTTAACTGATAACATCTTCAAAGATCCTGCTTCCAAACAAGATCACATTTATAGGTACCAGAGGTTAGAACTTCAACATACCGTTTTGGGGACAATTCATAACAAAGGGTCTGGAACAGGGGATGATCATAATTGTTAAATACACTGATTTTTTTCAGGATTATGACACTCAAATTCATGTAGAATGGATTGGAGATGGAAAGAAACTGAAAAAGGACCGAACAATTTGGATTTGTGGTCACAATAAGAAATAAGTGTAGGTTTAGGAAGGGTTAAGAATTAGCTTAAGGGAAGAATAGGAGGGTGGCGTCAGACAGATTTAGAGTTTCAGATCTTAGCAGTTTCACGTTTTTAAATGACACCATAATTGTGGGTGAGTAAAGTAGAATGGGTATGAAAATAAGTTTTCAGCAAGCTGAACATCTGTGACTTAGCAAATTGGAAGAATGATCAGTGTAAATACTCAAGTCATTTAGGATTTTTGTTATGGCAACTGGAATGTCCTATCATTATCACTGATTTGTAAAAAAAATTCTTCTCTTTTTTCAAGATCTAACTCCTCCTTCTTATTTTCGGTCTTTCTTATACTTCTATAAATTCTTTACAACACTTTTCAAAGTCTTGAATAGAACCAAAGATATTTCGTACCATTAAAACATCTTGCAGCTTCTATTTTTTAGGGAAGACAAGAAATTTAAATGTAAAAAAAATGTATATTTGCAAATAATAATTTACTTTCTCTTCAGTCTATGAAAATACAATGTTTTAGCAGCTGATTGAAATATATCTTTTTAAAGTTTCAGGTATGTTTCACTTCCATGTAATTACTATAAATAAGATGAAAATTCTCGACATTGATATCTTTATGCATAACTCAAGCTTCCACTTAACTCCTTTTTTTGACATTGTTGGACTGGCAAGTGTGGTAATTCTGAGAGAGATTGTCAGCATTAGCAGAGGCTCTATCTAATAGTGAGTGATAACGAGCAGTGACATTTGTAAGTAAGAGAGAAAGCAGTAAAAGTCCCAGATTCTCAGTGGGGCTGATGGTAACAACTTCAAAATTTGAAAGTTAACAAAAAAATGATGAGACTTCTTTGAGGAGCTCATGTTGATGTGATGTCGCTTCCGTTCTTCTTGTCCTTGATTCTTGAATGACTACAGTCTTCTGTCCCCCCACCCCGCCTTTTCTCTGTTTCAAAATAGAGTGTCTGGATACCTTACTTCCTTTTCCAAAAATCCTCACCTAAGTGTTCTGTTCATTCTTGGCATTGACTTTATCCTTAACTCTGAGAAGGAATAGAGGAACATCCATCCTAGAAAAAGAGATGCATCTGGCTAAGAGAAGCTTTGTTTTTGGGTGTAATATTTGCTTTAGGCATGAAGATCTTGCAGTGTTGTGTCTATAGTCTTCAAATAAATAGCCAAGTCATTACATGAAAGAAAAACAGATCTTAAATCATGGCAAGGGAGTGCCGTACCATGCCTAATGTTTAGTAAACAGCTAGTATATTATTAGTCAATAAATCTATCAAGTAAAATATAAATCATTGACTGTATCTAACATTCTATAATGTTTTAATGGGCATTTCATGATTTCAAATCAATTTTATTTTTGGTACATTAATTAATCTGGTTTATATTTTAATGCCAACTTGTTAAGAAATCATTTTTAAAGAAATTATATAAATTGGACTACTCTCAGTAAATTATTTAATATCATGCCTGAATTGAGTGGGAACTGCTGGTTCTACTGAAAGAAACATATCAATCATTTAAGCCTCAGTAATAATTTTTTAAGCTTTCGTAGGGAAATGCAATCCTGTTGTAGTGTTTAGAACATTATTATATCAAGTCAGCCTTTCTCTCTTTTTCTTTCTATTCTTTTTAATGATTTGGGAAGGAAGGGAATTACATGGGGATGGAAGACAGTGTGGTGTAAAGCAGATGTCATCTTTCTTGCATTTGTCTTTCAGATGGAACCCCTCTGAGCTGGTGGGTTGGAAGAACCAATGAAATGCAGACTTACTGGGCAGGTTCTTTGCCTGATCCTAAAAAATGTACTTGTGGATTCGAGGAGAACTGCATTGATTCTCAGTATTACTGCAACTGTGATGCTGACCGGAATGAATGGTGATTTCCTTATAAAAATTCAAGTTTTTATTTTTTATTAATAAACTCAAAATATGTGTAGTTAGGCAGATATTGCATAAGTTAGTGTAATGAAGAAATTAAATGATATGTGATACAGTTAATCTGAATCCTAAATGTGGATGTCTTTTACTTGAGTTTTGTACAATGGACTTTAGGTCATGTATATTTTAATTTTCTAATATAATGAAATGGAAACATCTGTCACATGTTTCCTATTCACTGAAAGTCAGTTATCGTTCACTTTAAAGTTAAATGTAATTAGGCATTCTATTATTCACAAAATATGTTTACATTCAGTAATTAGCAAAGCCCACGTCTTCAATAAGATGCCTATTAAACCTTTAAACATGTAAACTTAGAATTTCCCACAATTATTTTAAGATGTAGCTCTCCCCGCACCCAACCCCCGCCAAAGGAGGACAAACTCTGCCATAAAGAACGAATGTTCTGCAGATCATATTTTTAAAAAGGCAATCTCTAACATTTTCGGGATTTGAAAATTGAACTTAAAATAGTCTTCTAAGCAGAAAAGAAGCCTTTTATATATAATCTCTTTTATCTGAAAAGTTAAAAAAATATTAATTGTAACTGAGACTAGAGTTGGAATGTGTTGATTTTGTTATTTATAAAGTGAAAATGTTTTTAAATTTTCAGATTCACATTTCAATGTACTGTATGTATATCTCACATCACTGAACAACTAGACCCGCACAGAAGAATCCTGTTTTTAAATGTGAAGTCAATCTGGTTATAAATAGGATTGTTTTGGTTACAGAATACAGATAATTCCCATGATCAGTCCACTGCTAATTGAGCTCCAAATCTGAAATGCATGATATCCCATTTATTTCCTTGGCAGACATTGAGACTATGTTATATAAAAAACAGACTCTTTTAGAACACCCTGGCAGGAGAATCAATATAATCTGTATGGAGTCATGATTATACTTTTATTGCATGTTTGGCATAAAAAATATTGTATCTCTTACTTAAACTCTAATTTTCCAAAATCCTAATCCATTTTTAAGGTACTGTTTCTCATTACCATCACATAAAAACGCCTACAGAGTCATACTGTATTTTAAAATATGAATGAAATGTTAATAGCAATGCTTAAGAGAAGAAAAATTCTGACATAATCACCAATGATTCCTGAGTACCTCCATAACATATTCCTAATTAAAAAGAACTTTAAAAAATAAGATTTTGAAACTTCTCATATTAAATTCTGCTTATGGCAGAGTAGCTTGCATTGAACTAACCCTCCCACGGATAACAGTTATAACCCAGGAAAATCATTTATAAAAAACAACTACTTGAGAAGCCATGGCCCCCAGACTCTCTGTCAGCCCAGAACTGACACCATTCCCGAAGCCAACTCTTCAGACAAAGATTACACTGGACTGTGGGGCATAAAGTGATACTCATGAAGAGAGTGCTTCTTAGCTCAAGTAGATACATGAGACTAAATGGGCTCCTACTCGGAGGCAAGATGAGAAGGCAGAGAGGGCCAGGAGCTGGTTGAATGGACACGGGAAATCCGGGGTGGAAAGGAGGAGTGTGCTGTCACAGTATAGGGAAAGCAACTAGGATCACGTAGCAATGTGTGTATAAATTTTTGTATGAAAAACTGACTTGAACTGTAAACTTTCACTTAAAGCTCAGTTTAAAAACAAAAACAAAAACACCTTTTCATGATTAAACCAGGCAGACAGGGTTCAGTTATCTCCAGCTACCGGCCCTGAGAAATGCAAATTAATTCTCCATTTAAAACAAAAAACAACTACTTGAAGTAAGTGGAGATCCACTAAAAGCAGGCAGACACTGTCAGGGGTGGGGCCCTAAGACTCTTGAAAGAAGAGAAACCCAATGTGGGGGATACATTACCCATTTATAGCAAAGACTGTGTCCCCAGCTGAGGGATATAAATGGAAACTAAGAGCCTGTTATGGATTAAATTGTGTCACCCCAAAATGTGTGTCAATTTGACTAGGCCATGATTCCCAGTATTATGTGGTTGTCCTCCATTTTGTGATCTGATGTAACTTTCCTATGTATTGTAAATCCTAATCTCTACCTGTATGTAGTTAATGAGGCAAGATTAGGTTATGTTAAAGAGGGTTAGAGTGGGATGCAGCACCCTTACTCAGGTCACAGCTGTGATCCAACTTAAGGGGCGTTTCCCTGGGATGCAGCCTGCATCACCTTTTATCTTATAAGAGATAAAAGGAGAGAGAAGCGAGCAGACAGATAGGGACCCCCTACAACCAAGAAAGAAGAGCTGAGAGCAGAGCACATCCTTTGGACCTGGGGTCCCTGTGCTGAGAAGCTCCTAGACCCAGGGGAAGATTGAAGACAAGGACCTTCCCCAGATCCAACAGGAAGAGAAAGCTTTCCCCTGGAGCTGGCACTCTGAATTCAGACTTCCAGCCTTCTGAAGTGTGAGAGAATAAATTTGTTTGTTAAAGCCGTCCACCTGTGGTATTTCTGTTATAGCAGCACTAGATAACTAAGACAGAGCCCAACATCAATCATTACATTAAGTGTAAATGGATTAACCATTCCAGTTAAAAGGGAGAAAACAGCTAACTGAATTTAAAAATTACCAACTATATTCTATCTACAGAAGATGTTAAAATGTTACCATGTTATTATGTGCTCAGGTGAGCAATTTACGTTTACTCTTTTGTGTGTGCAAATTTAGCTCAGAACATCTTGGTTTTGAACTACAAGAAGAATTATTGTTTATTTCATAATTATGTAAATGAGAATAATTCTACGAGTTTTGTTATTGCTGCTGTGTTATAGGACCAATGACACTGGATTCCTTTCTTATAAAGAACATCTCCCAGTAACTAAGATAGTGATTACAGACACAGGCCGACCGCATTCAGAAGCAGCTTATAAAGTGGGACCTCTGCTCTGCCGGGGAGACAGTAAGTAGAGCAATGAGTTATAATCATACTTGAGGAAAGTAATGTTACCTAGTCATCATGTTTCTGATAATAATTAAGCAGAATACTATTGTGAAAATGGATAGTAATGCCTGAAATATTCTTTTAGTCAGTCAATAATAAAGTACCTATATGAAGCACAAAGCGTTGTGATAAATGCAGTGATAGGAAACCGTGTTAAGATTCCCAGAGACAGAAACCGCTAAACATCTCAGTTTGATTGGCTTGTGTATACAATGCAGCAATCCTAAATTTCTACATGCCATTATCCACATATTAAAGCTTCTGTGCTACATAAAATTGTTAAGAATTTATGCAAGTCTCCTATTGTTGGGTCTAGAGTGAAATTAGAATATTAATGGAATTAAATGTCAGTTTAATCCAATATATTTCAACTTTTAATCTCAAATTTTGTTTTTCTTGATCTCTGTGTGTGTGTGTTTTACTTTAAAACCAATGAGAAATAATGTTTTATATATTCAGTGTATTGATACTCTTAAATCAGAGTATTAAAACCCAAATATATTTTCACAAAAAATATATATTTTCAGCAGGGAATGAAATGAACATATGTACCATTTATAGATTTTCTGTGAACCTCTCTGAAATTAGATAGGTTAGAGACAGATACATTAATTATTTATGCTTTTGGTGATTCCTAGAACTTAAAATAGATATAGAAGAAATATTAGTTTGCATTCAAAGTATACCCTCAAATAAAATTTTATTCTAGGGGCTCAATCAACAGTGGAGGAGATGATCTGACAGTACAGCGGATTTATGGAGATATATAGCAGAAGTTGCTCAGCTTAAAAGCAAAGATGATACTGGCCTATAAAAATTTATATATTCAGTAGAAAAAGTGGTCTGCCATTATACCCACCATCCCTGATCTTTATCATTTTCTACTTTCTGCTCTGCTAGTAAAACTTACACAATCACATGAAGATGATACAGGGTATTTCACGGAGGAAAAAAAAAAAATACATGCAAAAAGATAAAGTTGTAAACTGAGGATGCATGCAGGACAGTGCGTTTTGAATGGCTACAGAGAAGTTTCTTCTGTGCTTCACATGTACTTTTTACTGCCAGCTGTGATGGTAACCCTTCAGAGGTCTGAGCTGGCTTCCTTGGTCTTCCTTATATCATTCACTGCAATCCCTGGGTAATTGGGCTGCCTTGAGTGAGGTCACTACCAACTCTGTACCTTAGAGTTTCTTTCTCCCAAACCTCTTGCCATAAATTTAAACACACAGCACCTTTTCACTCATAGCAGTGGTTCTTGATTCAAGGTTATCTTGTCCCCCTGTGGACATTTGACAATATCTGGAGACATTTTTGGTTGTCCTGATTGTGACAGGTTGGAGCTATTGGCAGCTAGTGCATAGAGGCTGGGGATGCTGCGAAACATCTTACAAGGCATAAGGCAGCCTTCTACAACAAAGAATTGTCTGCTCCAAGATGGTAGTGGTGCTGAGGTTGAAAAACTCTGACTTAGTGTATTGGACTGTTGTGACTGTGGGGATACAGAGAATGGGTAACAAACTTAACAATAAGAATTTACAAGTATTTTCAAATACTTAACGACAAAAACCAAACTAGTTGCCATCCAGATGATTCTGACTCATGGCAACCCCACATGTGTCAGAGTAGAACTGTGCTCCATAGGGTTTTCAATGGTTGTGACCTTTTGGAAGCAGATTGCCAGGCCTTTCTTCCAAGGTTCCTCTGGGTGGGTTCGAACCACTGATCTTTTGGTTAGTAGTCGAGCACTCAACTCTTTGCATCACCCAGGGACTCCTAAAAAACAATTAAACTGGATATATTTTCCTTCCCTCAGACATTTGTAGCCAGTGTTCCTTTATCTTCTGGCATTAGATGTTGCTGTGGAGAAATTTGAGGCCAAATTGATTTTTCACCTTTTAAGTGGCTTTTTTTTTTTTTTTCCTGTCTGAACACTTGAAAAACTAAATATTCTTAAAGGTCAAGAATTTAACAAGGCTATATCTCAGGACTGTGTCTGTGGTATTCATTTTCCCTCAAAATAGATGTGATATGGTAAAATGTATACTTACGGTTTATAAACCAGTGAAAGAGTTGTTGCAAACATGATCTTAATTTCTGTTCTCAGTTCATTAATCTAAATAAGGGAGTATTTTTTAACTCTTTGGCATTTGAATTTTTCAATCCCTTTTATTAAATGTCTGTCTTCTCAGTTAATTCCTTGTATTGAAATTTCACGTTTAATCAAAACACCCCTCAAACATACATAGTTAGAAAATATTGTTCTAAGTTTCTTATACTAAGAAATACTTGAGTCATTGAAATTAGTTTCTTTGTTTTGTCTGCATCGACCTGTACAGCTGTCTGAGACATTACAGCTGCCCAGAATGCATTAAATAATCAAAGGTGCATGTAGGTAATAAATAACTTTGCAGAAGCTGGACTCTTAGACTGGAGAAAGATACCGACTAGTGTTTTGGTTAATTTCTCCTCTATTTGACAGATTTCTCTTCCATTTGACAGACTCTATCTAAACTGTTAACAAAACAACAAGTAAGGATCAATTTATAAGATAGTCAGATAATATGATTTTGCAAGTTCCACTATGCCTGATAATCCTCCAGTATTAGGAAATTATTTTTAATTGACTGTGTACGTTTTATTTCATCTCTGTGGGTTTCCTTTCTTTAACCTTCTTGAAGTTTCTCCATCTTTTTTATCTTCTTCTTTTCTTCTGCCTCCTTTCTCTTCTCTGTCTCCCCTCCCTCCCCTCCCTCTTTTTACTTGTTTAACGAGTAATTACAGTGGTATATTCGGATATATGTAATAGAATCAAATTGGGAACAGTTACTCTAGGCTTTCTGATGGCTACTCTGAGAAAGGAAATGTTGTAATTTCCTTTAATGAATATTTACTGAACGCCTCCATTGTGCTATGTCCCCGACATAGAGCAGTAACAAAACAGGCAACAATTTCTGTCCTCTCGGAGCTTACATTCTCTTAGGATTGGGGTGAGAGGCAATAAACAAATAAGTACAATATACGGTATGTTAGCTGCTGATACATGATGTGGGAAAAAAACAAAGCAGACACAGGAGTGGGTTATGGGTTTGGCCATTTTAAAATAAGATGGTCAGTGAAGCTCACTAAGAAGGTAGCATTTGAATGAAGATCTGAAGGAAACAAGGGAGCAAGGACTACGTGAAAGAGTACTCAAGGCAGGGGGAAAAGCTGGGGCCCCTGCACTGAGAAACTCTAGACCCGGGGAAGATTGATGACAAGGACTTCCTCCTGGAGCCGACAGAGAGAGAAAGCCTTCCCCCAGTGCTGCGTCCTGAATTCGGACTTCTAGCTTCCTAAACTGTGAGAGAATAAATTTCTGTTTGTTAAAGCCATTCACTTGTGGTATTTCTGTTACGGCGGCACTAGATAACTATCATCTGCCAGTCTTCCCCTGGCTCAATCTGCTCTAACCACATTGGTCATTTTACTATTCCTGGAACAAACCAGCTATGTTCCCATCTCTGGGTCATTACCTGGCTTTTAGTATCAACCGTTTTGTACAGAACAAATGTAAGAATAAATAAGAAGTATCATCTTTAAAGATGGTTTGTAAAATCCCTTGATCATAAAAACAACTTCTTTTCTGTCTTCACAAGAGGAATTTTCACTTGCTATTTATTATACCAACCTTACTGTGCATGCGTGCATGTGTTTGTGTTGGGGGGGGGGGTTGGTTAGTGGGGTTGTGTACTCTATGAAAATATCTTTAAACAGCTTTGTTCTCTTTTGCTACTGAACTACTCATCTGCAAACCCCAAACTGTAATTATCTCCAGCCGGCTTTCACTTTCTTCATTTTTATGTTGCTTACATTAATTCCCATGCGATTTTCACAAACAACTGAAAACAATAATGGAAATGCTAAAAAGAATAGCTGGTGAATTATAAAAATAATGTATAGGTTATTGTGTTCTGATAACCTAATTTGTACTTAAAGTTAGCATTTCTATTAAAAAAATCTATAAATTCTACCTTCATTTTTTAATGATTCTTAAATATTCAGAAAGATGTATTTGGCTAATAAGATGTTCTTCACCTCAGTATTTTAATTTTGTGGGTTTGTTTTTTTATTTTTTTTATTGTACTTTAGATGAAGGTTTATAGAACAAATAGTTTCTCATTAAGACATTGGTTAACAACCCGACAACATGTCAACACTCTCCCTTCTCGACCTTGGAGGACTTTCTTTTTAGTGAAAATATACATAGCCAAAGTTACACCATTTCAAAAGTTTCTACATGTACAATTCAGTGACTTCGATTACGTTCTTCCAGTTGTGCTGCTATTCTCACTGTCCTTGTCCAAGTTAATTCCATCACCATTATCTTCAACTCACTGCCCCCTAGGCTTCCCATCAAACCTTTTGAGTGGCTGTTGTCAGTTTGATCTCACATAGATAATCCTTTTTTTCGTAACTTAGATGAAGGTTTATAGAACAAATAGTTTCTCATTAAACAGCTAATATGCATATTGCCCTATGACAATGGTTAGCAACCCCACGACATGTCAACACTGTCCCCTCTCAACCTTGGGTTCCCTATCACCATTTTTCCTGTCCCCACCACCACCCCCACCCTCCAGTCCCTGTCCCTGGACTGCTGTGCCTCACCAGTCCCGTTTTGTTTTATGAGGCTGTCCAATCCCTGGATGAACGGTGAACTCTGGGAGTGACTTCACCACTGAGCCCCACTCTAGCATCTTCTCCAGTCTGTCAGGCCAGTAAATCTGGTCCTTTTTTTGTGAGCTAGAATTTTGTTCCACATTCTTTTCCAGTTCTGTCCAGGACCCTCTATTGTGATCCCAGACAGAGCAGTCAGTGGTGGTAGCCGGGCAACATCTAGCTGTACTGGACTCAGTCTAGGGGAGACTGTGGTAGATGTGGTCCCTTAGTCCTTTGGAGTAATCTTTTCATTGTATCTTGTTCTCTTCCTTCTCCCTTGCTCCCAAAGGGGTAAGACCAGTGGAGCATCTCAGATGGCTGCTCACAGGCTTTTAAGTCTTCAGATGCTACTCACCAAGGTACAATGTAGAACATTGTCTTTCTAAACTGTGTTATGCCAGTTGAGCTAGATGTTCCCCAGGACCATGGTCCCACGGCCCTCCGCCCAGCAATTCAGTCCCTCAGGGAGTTTGGATGTGTCTAGGGAGCTTCCATGACCTTTCCTTCTACAGGTTGTGCTGGCTTCCCCAGTATTGTGCACTGTCTTACCCTTTGTCGAAGCTATCACTCATGTATTGTTTAGTTAGTTATCCCCTCCACCCCTCCCATCCCTTGCAACCGACAAAGATTGTTTTCTTTTTGTGTATAAACCTTTACATGAGTTTTTACAGTAGAAGTCTCATACAATATTTGTCCTTTTGTGATTGACTTATTTCACACAGCATAATCCTCCAGTTTCATCCACGTCATGAGATGCTTCACAGATTCATCATTGTTCTTTATCTTTCCATAATACTCCATTGTGTGTATGTACCATAGTTTGTTTATCCATTCATCTGTTGATGGGCATCTAGGTTGTTTCCATCATTTTGCTCTTATGAACAGTGCTGCAATGATTATGGGTGTGCTTATGTCTATTCGTGTGACGACTCTTATTTCTCTAGGATATATTCCTAGGAGTGGGGTTGCATTTTGTACTGCTTTTTTTTTTTGTGGTGCTGATGTTTTCTTTGTTCCTCTTACTGTCCTGTGCTGAGTTCCTTTTGTTTTGTGGATTTTTTTTTTTTTTCATTTCTTTTGTTTTGTAGGTTTTGTTTTTACTGAGACTTTATGCTTTTCTTCTTTATTTTGATTAGTAGGTTTGTTAACTTTCTTTGTTGTTACCTTGGAATTTACCCTTATCTTCCTAGCTTTGAACCAGTGTGTTATTACTTGATATCGCCTTGCCTTCCTCTCCATTAGAAGGTTCTATACCTACACTGTTTATTCCCTCTTTTATTGTTCTGATGCTGGTGTCATCTACAGATTAACCTCTCTGGTTCCCTGTTGTAATTCTTTTGGTTTTACATAGTCCTTAAGAGTTCATTTCCTAGGCTGGTATCTGGCTAGTACAATCCTGTGTCCTGTATTCAGCCTGTGGTCTGATATTGTTTGTTCTCAGATCGAAGGACTCCCTTTAATAAGCCTTGTAAGTTTGGTTTAGTTTTTACATAGTCCCTTGGTTTCTGTTTATCTGGAAATGACCTAATTTCACCATCATATTTGAACGAGAGTTTTGCAGGATCTACTATTCTTGGCTGGCAATTTTTTTCTTTAAAGGTTTTATATATGTCATCTCCTTACCTTCTTGCCTGCATGGTTTCTGCCAGATAATCCAAGCTTGGTCTTATTGTTTCTCCTCTGTATGTGAGTTTTTGTTTTTCTTGAGCTGCTCTCAGGATTCTTTGTTTGTCTTTGGTTTTAGTGAGTGTGATTATGATATGCCTTGGTGATTTTCTTTGGAGGTCTATACTATATGGAGTTCGTTGAGCTTGGATAATCAGCTTTTCATCTTTCATGATATTTGGGAATTTTTCTGTCAGCAGTTCTTCAATGATCCTTTGTGTTTTCTGTTTTCTCCCCCTGTTCTGGAACTCCGATCACTCAAAGATTTTTGCTTTTGATTGTATCACACATAATTCTCAGGGTCTCTTCATTTTTCTTGTTCTTTTTTCTGAGTTTTCCTGAAACAGAGTTGTATCCAAGTGTTTGTCTTCAATTCCACTGATCCTGTCTTCCACCGTTTCAAATCTGCTTCTCAGCCCTTCTATGACACCGTCCATTTCTGAAATCTTGTTGTTTATCTTTTGGATTTCTAATTGTTGTTTTTGTATGATTTCTAGTTGTGAATTTATTTTAGCATTTTGTTCTTGTATTATTTTTTTGAATTCTTCCCTTTTCTTGTCTGTATTTTCCATGAATTTGTCTATTTTTTCCTCATTTTTGTCTGCTTTTTGCTTCAACTCTTGGATAATTCTAAATATTAGAGATATGAATTCCCTAACAGTTAGCTCTAGTGCCTTTTCTTCCACTGAAAGGTCATCTGGTGTTTTATTTTGGGCGCCTACTGGAACCATCCTGTCCTGTTTTTGTAAATGTTTTGATATTGTCTGCTGTCTTCTGGGCATTCAGTGGTTATTTTCCTCATTTATTGATTGTAGATTTGTTTGTTTTGTCCTGGTTTTTTTTTTTTCAGTTTGGCTATGTCTGAGCAGGCAGGCTGTTAGTTCTTTGTTGTTTGCTCATCTGCAGGCACGATACTGTTCACCTCCTTCTCCAATGGGCAGGGTCTGTCACTAAGGTATGGTACAGCAGGACAGGTACAGCTGAAGGGGAGTTGCTAGGATGGGTTTTTTGTGGCATGTACCAAGGTTGACAGTGTGGACCAGGAATCAGTGCAGGGCAGGTTCCAGTAGGCCATTTCTGTGCTGCTTGGGAGTGTGATGTTCAGTGCACAGTGCAGGTAGGCAGGAAGAAGGGGGGAGATTGTGATGTGTGGAGCTTAGATGGGTATGGGAAGGATGAGAGAGAGCAGAGAGGAACAGGAGCCAAAAACATACACACAAAAAAGGGTGCTAAGGGAGATTGCCATTGGATTGGAGAGATAAGAGACTGAGAAATGAGGGAAAAAAGAAAAAGAAAAAGGGTAAAATAAAAAAATGAATAGATCGAAAGACTGGAAATTAAGAAAGACTAAAAGGGAATAAGAGAGAGAAGAAGACAAAACAAAGAAACAAAAAAAGCCCAAAACCAAAAAAAAAAAAAAAACAAGAAAAAAGAAATGCCCCCAGGGATGTCCCTGTGCATCTGCGCAGATTAAGGGAGTAGCTTCCAAGCCGCATGGTACTGCCCAGCTAGAAGGGGCTCCCAAGCCAAGAAGAGAAAAAGAAAGCAAACAAACAAATCAAAACAGAACAAATCAGAGCAAACAAAGGAATAAACAAAAAAGCCCCGGCACGTGCCGGGAAGCAGTTTCACAGTCAAGTGGTGTTTCGCACCTTTTCAGGAAGAAGCAAAGATGGCACATGGAGCCAGATATTTGAAAGAAAGGAGCGGAAGTGGTGAGAGGTATGGAAGAAATCTAAAGAAGTTGAAAAAAGCAACATCAGCAGCCAACAAGAGGCAATCAGGGAGCCGGCCAGTGAGGCGGGTGGAATCCAAGCCACACCAGGGTGAAGCTTGTGTTTCCTGGTCAAGAGACTGTGGCTGAAGAAAGCAGAGGAAGCTAAGTGGGGGTGAAGAAGGGCGGTGGGTGGGAAAGCATATATCGCTGGTTACTGGTTGTTCTGTCTCCTGCTGGAAGCTTCGTGAAGCTGCTTTCTCATACCCCATGTTCACTGATCTCCGAAAGGAGTCGAAGATGGCGAATCCATGCTGCAGTAGCTGATAGGGGATCTCTGCATGTATCTCTCCTCGCTGTCTGTTCTTGGTCAGTTTCTTATTCCATTTTGTGCTTGGCTGAGTTCTTTATCCCTTCATTTGATGCTTAGGGTTTCAGGATTGACGTGTGACACTGTTTGACTTAGTTTTTCTGATCTTTGCTGCGGAGGGATGGCGTGGTGCTTCTGACTATACCACCATGTTGCCCGGAAGTCTTGTGGGTTTGTTTTTTAACCTTTAAGAGAGAGGGATGTATTTTGATCTAGGGCTAGGCATAGAGTTTGTATACATCAAAAGCATGACCCATATAAAGGAAAATTGATAAATTGGATTTTATCACAATTAAAAACTTACCCCAAGAAAGACCCTGTTTAGATGATGAAAACACATACTACAGATTGGGAGAAAATATTTGCTAAATACATGTTCAATAAAAGACTGGTATCTAGAATATATAAAGACTTCTCGAAAGTCAACAGTACAAAAGGCAAACAGTACAATTAGAAGTTGGGCAAAAGACATTTCACTGAAGAGGCTATACAGATGGCAAATAGCCCATGAAAAGATATTTGGTAACATTAGCCACTAAGGGAAACTATATTAAAACCACAATGAGAGATCACTATATACATGTCAGAATGGCTAAAAAAAATAGTGACAACACCAAATGCTGACAAGAATGCAGAGAAACTGGATCGCTCATTCATTGCTGGTGGAAATATAAAATAGTACATAGACTCTAGAAAACAGTTTGAAAGTTTCTTTAAAAAAAAAAAAATGCAGCTATCATATAACCCAGCAATTGTATTCTTGGACATTTATCCCAGAGAAATGAAAACTTATGTTCATATAAAAATTTGTACATGAATATTCATAGCAGCTTTATTTGTAATAGTCAAAAACTGGAAACAGCCCAGATGCCCTTCAGCAGGTAAATGATTAAATAAAGTGTAGCATATCCATACCACAAAATGAGACCTAGCGATAAAAAGGAATGAAGTATTGTTACATGCAACAACCTGGATGAATCACCAGGAAATAATGCTGAATGAAGAAAAAAAAAAAAAATCCAGTCTGAAAAGGCTACATGCTGTATCTCTCCATTTGTATAACATTCTTGAAATGACAAAACTGTAGAAATGGAGAACTTATAAGTGGTTGTCAGGGGTTAAGGAGGGAGTGGGTGGGAGGAAAGTGGGCATGGCTATGAAAGGGCAACATGAGGATTCTTTGTGGTGATAGAAAGGGTTTGTATCTTGACTGTACCAATGTCAACATACTGCTTGTGACAGTGTACTGTAGTTTTGCAAGATGTTGCCATTGGAAGAAACTGGGTAAAGGGCCCACAGGATTTCTCTGTATTATTTCCTACAGCTGCATGTGCATCTACCATTATCTCAAAATGAAAATTTTAATTAAAAGAAATCTATGTTTTCCAGCTTATTATTTTATGATTCTTAGATGTTCAGAAAGATGTGTTTGATGAGTAAAGTATTCCTTGCCTTGGCATTTTAATATTTTATTTTATTTACTTTTAAGAAAAGTGATGTTGGTATTTTGTATGCATTTTAATATTAGAAGTAAAAGGTATTGTTTTAGAAAACAATGTATTTTTTTAGATAGTCCAGGTTTTTTTAGATTTATTATGATTTAATTCACATACCTTACATGTCATCTATTTAAAGTATACAAATCAATGGCTTTTAATATATTCACAGAGTTGTACAACAATCACCACAATCAATTTTAAAACATTTTCATTACCCCAGGAAGAACCCTCCACTCCTTAGCTGTCACAGCCAGTCGCCCGATCTCCCCCAACCCTAGGTCACCACTAGTCTACATTCTGTTTCTCTAAATCTGTTCTTTTTAAAAGGATTATCTATTAATGATATAAATAACAGTTTAGCAAAACAAATATTTAAGAAATTACTCATAATCTTACCATACTAACAGACTAATATTCATGAACAGGCTCTTTTTTTATATGTATATATGGACTTAAATACTTCGTGCACTTCCCTCTTCTATGTAATTATATGTATCCAGATAGATAAATAGATAGGTAGATATATAATCACATAATTCTGGAAAGATAAAAGATAGCATTATCCTAAGACCTCTTTTAAAATCTCTAGTACCTTATATTGAATTTAATTGAAAACATGTATTAATTATTTGATTAGTTAGAATAATACATCATGATTTGTTTTTGTTTGTGATGATGAAAGGGGTCTTACTCTCTCTTGACTAGAATTCATACAGTAAGCGATGACATTCAGACCTGCCACTGTGCAACTTAGGGGTTTTCAGACTACCTTAGCTATGAACTCCTCTCTTCAAAGAACAGGCAGCTTCCCACTGGGTGCTGGCCAGCTGGGCACTGCCTGCCTTTTCCTGGAGGCTCCTTTCCCTGAGGCAGCCCAGGCTCGCCCTGGATGCTTCTGAGCAGTCTGTAAGGGCTGAGCTATTATCGGCTGTTGAATGCTATTGAATCCTGGACATAATTGGCCTTTGTTTTCTTGTGATTGTTATGCATTAGTGGCAATCTCCTAATCCAATAAAATGTCCGTCCTTCATTTTCTACTAATTGTGAATCTGTAAAATAAGTTTTGCTAAAACTAGACAAAATAGATACTGTTATGTTTGTGAGAGTGTTTAAGCTACCTATGGTAATAAACTATTTTCATTACTTTAAAAGCATTCATTGTACAGATAGCAGCAATTCAAAGAATTGTTCCTCTGTTTAAACCAGTTCCCTAAAGCTTTCTATATGATGCTTTATTGGCTTAGGTATAATGTAAAAATGAAACAAATGAAATGTTATGCTTTATAATAATGTTATCTGATTTAGGCCTTTAAGTAATTCTGAATGCTTCTTTTCTAATCAAACCAAATACGTAAGATTTAATAATATTCTGTAATTTAAAGTTATAGCATTATTTCAATTTTCATATGTAACATTTCAACAGAAAGGGCATCTAATTTTTTTAAAAAATAAGCCAGGAAAAACTTTTAAAAACACAAACGTGTTGTTATTCCTGACTAGATGTTTTACATTTTCTTGCATTCTTTCCTAGAGGTCAAAACTTCTAAGTGTAGAAATAGCTGTAAAAGAAAGTAAGGAATAGGTCTGACATATTCAGATAATACATAGTTTCATTTGACTCTAGAGATAAAAGAAACTCAAAGATTCTTAACTGAATAAATGCAGCACTAGAATTGTCCACATAGGAACTGAGAATTGACTCTTGAATCAGTTCCCCAAGAAAAACATAAAAAATAAGAGAGATATAAGCAGTGTTTGGTTTGTTTGGTCCAGAATTTGTAGGAAATAAATTAAGATCTTAGGAAAACGTAGAAACAGAATCAAGTCTGTGATTTTTTTATTCTAGCGAGGTATCTGTTCTTTGCTGGCATAATGAACTGTTGTTTTGAAATTGCTGTTTTCTAAGTTCAGAGGATAAATATGTCTTTCTTCCAGGAAGGTACTTTAGATAGAATTTTATCCAGTGATGTGAGTGCATGTGGAGGCAGTTGCTTAAAACTGAGGATGTATGTTTATGTTGGATGTGTCAAGAACTTGCTGGCAGAATTGGCAATGCATAGCTCATTTCTCTGATAATGTGCCTCATCCACCATGCTTATCTAGCCGGATTTCACTCCTGTCACTTCATGCCACTGCATTTGTATTTTATTTCTCACACATACTGCTATGTAGGACCCACGGTATTTTTTCAAAAGGAAAGTTGCAGATATCTGAAATTAAAAAAAAAAAAAAATGAATGGGGGAGTGAAGATAAGAATTTGAATTGGGACAGCAATTATAATTAACTTTATATTCCGTAAAAAAAAAATTTCAGATCTTTTCATTTATGACCCATCCTTTTAAACATCATTTGCCTTTTGTGAGCATTTTAAAACTTTTTGAGAACCTTTTCCATCTACTGTCTTTGAACACTATAAAATCACATAGAATAAATAAATGTGATAAAAATGTTGTTTTTTTAATTTCACTGTTATAAGAAAGTAAGAGGTGATTTTAAGTGGCGAGAGTCTTTTTACGAGAACATCATCACAGAACAGAATAAGTAGTCTCTTTGTCTTAATCAGATGAGATAACTTTGAATGCCACTTTCAGTTTAGAAAATCACAAGGCCCACTAATGAGAACAGTGAGTTGAGCAGTGTGACTCTGTGATGTGTTTATGTTAGAAGTGTCAGAACAGAAAACACTTTGAGCTTCTTTAGGGATTCGTTATTCAAAATTAGGAAGGTGTTAAAATTTTCAAGTTACAGAAAAAAATTAAGACTATTAATGTTTAACAGATTCATATCATCAGATCACTTCGGGAGATGATAGTGTTTAGGCTGAGCGTGTTTTCTTACAGTCGCTTATATAAAATATAAATTCAGACCATTTCCACAGCGATCATTACTCTTCTATATTAGGAGGAAGAATAGAATTCCAATCTGTGTAAAATTGTCACACATATGTTCATGTCATGCCTCAAAAAAAAAAAAAAAAAATCCCAAACCCATTGCCACCGAGTCAGTTCCAACTCACAGCAACCATATAGGGTTTCCAAGCCTGTAATCTCAATGGGAGCAAACTGCCATAGTTTCTCCCTCGAAGCGGCTGACGGGTTCCATCTACTGACGTTTCGGTTGGCAGCTGAGCATTTAACCACTGTGCCACCAGGCCTCCTCCTGTTATCTCTACTGCATAGTTAATGGAAAAAAGAAAAAAGTATGCGTGTACCTACTGACAACGTTTATAATAGTAAAATGCTAAATATGGCAGATGTAATTATGTCATTAATTTATTTTCTTTTTCACTTTTCTCTTTTTCTTAAAAAAAAAAAAAAACAGGATCATTTTGGAATTCTGCTTCCTTCAATACTGAGGCTTCATACCTTCATTTTCCTACTTTTCACGGAGAACTTAGTGCTGATGTGTCTTTCTTTTTTAAGACAACAGCTTCATCTGGAGTATTTTTAGAGAACCTGGGGATTACTGATTTTATACGGATAGAGCTACGCTGTAAGTCTTCTTTTCCAGAGATGTCTACAGGACTCTATCATGTAGTAGTAAACCTTTTAACTAATTCTTAAAGTACTTGTGTTTCTACTTTGTCAGCTGAATCTTCTCATTTTGTCCTGTTTTAAAAATTCTATGATTTTAAATTAGTCTTTTTGTAAGAAAATAGTTTGATATTTAACGTATAATAATCTGTGAAAATTATTGATATTCTCTAGAACCAATTTAAAGAGTGATTTAAATTCAACTGGTTAAAATTAAAAGAGAGTAAGTTTTCAGTTAATTACCAAATTACTTAATTAAAAAACAACCAGTCATATCATTTTGATATACCGTATTTTTACACAAATAATGTGCACCTTCTATGATTATTTGCCAGCCATGCTCTGCCCCTGCAAGATATTTTTGCAAGTGTGCTATGCTAATTTTTTTACAGCAACATTTTTAAAAAATTGGCATAGCAGCACTTATGAAAACACTTTGTGGGAGAGGGCACTGTTGGCAAACAAACATAGAAGGCGCATGTTATTTGCATAAAAGTACGGTAGTCATAGGCTGATAGTGATAACTTCATTTCAGATGTTTTAAAATTATATATGCTTTGAGTCACTGTAAACAGATTATTTTTACAGAAAAATTCAGATGCTATTTAGTTTTCTTGCCCTGGCTATATATTTGTAATATTTTTCAATGTTATTAGTTACTGTCAAGTGAAACTTCACTATTTAGCAATATAAAAAATGAAACCAGAAGATGAATTTGTTAAACTATGTTTTTCTCCAAAGAAAAATTTATTGTACCCTCTCATCCCGCATTGGATGATACCAGTGTCATTAGTTCCTTCCATAAAATTCAAAACATTGTCTTTATGTTAAGTGATTTTTATGCTTTGTTGCTATTCCTAAGTATTAAAGACTCAGTTCACTGCTCTAAGAACTAACTTGAACAACCTTCATATCTAACGTTTCCAGCTCCGGTACAAGTGACCTTTTCATTTGACGTGGGGAATGGGCCTTTTGAAGTCTCAGTGCAGTCACCCACTCATTTCAACGATAACCAGTGGCACCACGTTAAAGTCGAAAGGAACGTGAAAGAGGCATCGATTCGAGTGGATCAGCTCTCACAAAAGACACTGCCTGCCCCTGCTGACGGGCATGCCCTCTTACAGCTCAACAGTCAGCTCTTTGTGGGTGAGCTCTGCTGTTAGGTAGTTTCTTGTTTCGTTGTGTGGTGTAGGTGCGGGGATGGGCCAAAAGAAGGTAGTATCAACTATAAAACAATAATAATAGCAACAACAAATCACTATTTATTGAGATTGCCATACGTCAGAATTGACTTGAACGCTACAGGGTTGGCTTTGGGTTTTATTTACTAAGAACCTACGTTGCAGGTGTTTGTTTCATTTCTTCATCACCTGTGAAATAGGTATTATTTTGCCAATTTTATGAGATAACTGAGGTGCAGAGGGCTGAAGTGACTTGCCTTCAGAAGTCCATCTAGTCAATGAGATCCAAACCTGGGTTTGGCTAATTTCTAAGTCTGCATTAATATTGTTGACGTTTTATTTGTTCCAGGTCTTTGTTTTGTGTTTACATCAGCACTTTTAGCATGGTATTGGAAATGTTTCTCTCTGTTTCCCATGAAGTTGGTGACCCATCCTTGAACAGCCCTTCTCCTGGTTTCCCTCCGTTTGTCTGTTTTTCTGATAGACCCTGATCACCTACTTCACATTCATATCCAAATGTTGCTCCTTTACTTCCTGCATCCATTCTCCTGGCATTTGTATTTTTGAGAGTGGAAGCCTTTTGCATTTGTTGGTTTTATTTTGCATCGTTGCTAATTACTTTACAGAATTCATAGACCTTGGAGATCAAGGAATTATCTTTTACTTGATCATTTCTCATACATTTTAATGCAAATAAGAATACAACACCGTATAAAGAGGAATAAATGAAAAAATATCAGAAATTATATCTCAAGAGTTTCAGAGCTATATATTGGAACAAAATTAATCAGATCCCCATTGCACTTTCTACTGCTTAACACCTTTGTCTTCTTAGTTCTCTTCCACTACAAAGGATGAAGCTTATTTGTGACATATTTTACTAAGGCACATTTAGGACTTCTCACGAATTTATGTACTCATTCTTTCTATCAGCTGTTCTTTCTTTCACCCAATAAATATTTAATGAACAGTTTCTACAAGTAGGGCCTATACTAGACAATCTTGTCTTTTGGCCCCCGATGGACTTATTTAAGGATGTGGGAATAGCAAAAAATACATGAAAAAAATATATAACTTTTCTTTTAATAATGTGCTGGAAGCTCACAGTCAGGAAGATGACATAGATATTTTTTGAATTTCAAAAATTGAGAGATGACCACAACAAAAGGCATGGCAATTTAAAATCTGTCAGTAACTTGGAAATAGCCTTACTATTCTTGGAAATTGAGAGGGCTGAAACAGTTCTCAAATATTTCAGTGACATCTGCTGCAGTTTGCCTGTAGATGACCTTTCATCCTTGGTACGAATTTCAGCCACATAGAAGTGGAGTCACTATGCATTGTGTCTGATGAGAATCCTGGCCTTAATTTGATTTCAGATAGTCATAAGGGATAGAGGTGCTACTCTGAAATCACAAACTGTGTTAGAAAAGACTTGAGTCTTATGTTATCAATTATGTGATAGATTTTTAATAAGGATTGAAGAGATTTCATTATTATTGAAGCAATTGGTTAGGCTTTTGACATCACCATACGTATTCAGAACCAAGGATGGAGGTATTTTCTGGAAGTCTTTAAAACTGAAATCTTTATTACATGTAAGGCAAATTCATTGAAAATTAAAAAGAAAGGCAGAAAGAAAAAGCTCTGAAAAAGTGTTTTACTTGCTATTAATAAAAATCTGTTTATAAAATTCCCTCCAGATAACTGAGTAAAATTGACATGGTGTTATGGAGATTAAGAAAAAAAGGCTTGCAGCCTGGGGTAGAGGCAGATCATAGGCTGTCAAAAGGTCATGCAAGATGCTTCTTTATAGGTTTATGGGTTCCTGACATTTCCCAGTTATTAATTTTGCTTGAAGGTAGATTTTTCTTGTTTTCTTCCCTTATCCTAGTTTTTAGCAGCGTTTAAAGCTGTTTCCTGGCTGCACAATCCAGACTATACACCACAAGCAACGCCTTTGCCAAGCTGCAGAAGGCCTCTGGTCCTTCTTCTCAGCCCAGAGAAGACGTGTCTCTTCCTTAGCCTCCTTCAGTGCAACCCCATCTACTTCCACCCCACCTAGCCCATAACTGCACACTCGCCTGGAAATTGGGCTTCTTTGTTTATATATTCTGTGCCAGCACATATCAGATCTAGAAGGGCCCTTCTCTTGGAAACTGTTTCCCTATGTGTTAGTACTTTCAGATATGTTAAAAGTGAGCCTTGTTCTGCTCTGAGAGCCAGTGCCTCCTTAGGTGACAGGAAATCTCTGCTTTAGTCCAGTATAATTAATTTTCTGATTAAACTTTAGGGCAATTTAATTTCTCTTACTTACAAGTTCAAGAGTGATTGGAGCAACTCAGAGTTCTGTTTGAAATCTGGCCTTCCATCTTAAGAAGTCATGGCTAAACAGTATTTTCAAATGGTGTAAATGACTACCGTTTGTATTTGGATATGAGGGCAAATGAATGAGATCCTTGTGATTGCAAAGAATAACTTTACAGTGTTCAGCATAATTTACTTATTCTCTTAATAATGTTTTAAATCCAGAGACTGATAATAATGTTTTACATACATGGAAACAAGGTGTTTGTAAACATAGGACAAAACTGAAAGCCCGAGATAGTCTTAGTCTAAGATAGATTACATTACTATTCCAGCATTTAGTGGCTTTTACCAGAAATACACCTTCTTATTTGCAAAAGAGTTCAGCTGAAAAAAATAAACCGTTTTAGAATATTTCAAATCCCAAATAAAGTTGTTTTATTGTACTACAAATGTGAAATGTTAGCCATTTTAATAACATGTGGAAATAGGTTTGTTTGAGATACTATAACACCTTTACCTACAAGTTAAAGATTGTGGATAGTTGAATATATGTTAATTTTGATATAAATTATATTCTCTATCACATTGTGCTGCCATAGGCAGGCATATGCCAGTGGTCTTTTGTTGACATTATATTTTTTAACATTAAAATTTTGTACATTCTCATTAGCAGTTACCACAAATCCAAAGTATTTTCTAAATTGTTTGCATCATTCTCCTTAATGAAGACCAATCAGAAAGTGTGCTTACATCTCAGTTAAGCTCTGAGACAAGACTAACGCTTTAATTTCTGAGCAAAATCGTTAAAAAGAAATAGAAAGCACTAAAAAAAAAAAAAAAAAAAGATTCAGCTGGCAACAGTTATATATGACAGTTAAATTGGAATAAAGAAATGATAAATAGCGTCAGAAATTCAACTAGTGTTAGCCCACACCAAAGAATAATGAAATAGAAGACTTTTAAAAATCCCTGTAGTTCGGAGTATCAGAACAATTATCTTCAACTAATCTAAACTGCAAGGTGCCATCCAAAGTGAGTGAAGAATAAAATAATGAGCAACAATCCTTGCATGAGTAAGTGAAAAAGGTTAATGTTAATGTAATATGATAGTAAGATTAGAAACAATGAGCAACGATGCAGTGAACACCCCCACCCAATAATCCCAACCACTGTACTGCCTTTCATGATAGCAGTGATGATTCACCTTACGTCTGTAGAACTTCTTTCTCCATTTTTGTTTTTAATTGTGGCACTGGGTCTTTACTAACTTTTCTACATTCTTTCACTTTCTCCTTTTTTTGTGATTCATGACATCTCTTAGTTAAATATTCCTAATCAGAGGTGCTATTTATGATTTTGAAAAATAAATTGCATGATGTGAGGCTAAATGTTGTGTTAAATATGTCCTTGACCTTGGCCCTGAGAACTGAACGTCCCAGGGTCACTGCTGGCACAGGCCCACAAACATTACCCAAACTCAAAAGTGACGGAGAGAAAAGAATCAATCATTTCTAAAGCTGGAATGTGACAGTGGTCATTTTCTATTTTGGTTTGTAAATTCAGCATTTTTCCTAGAAGCTTTTTAAATTAGCCTTGAATTTATTTTCATTCAGCCAGCTCTGCAATTTTTGTTTCCAGTCTAAGTTCTTTTACTGATAGGTTTTTAAATTGGGCGTTTCAGTGCTTTGTAACTAGAACCTGAAGGAGAAGTAAGGACTCCTGACATAGAGTCAGAAGTCATTTGCGTTGAATGAGATCAAATCTACAAATATTTATGAAGCATCTAGAGTGGACACTTTTCTAAATGCCATACACAAAGGTTAATGTTCAACTCTAAGCGTATTGAAGCTCTGAGGCCATGATTCTCAACCTGCACGTTGGGATTACCTGGGAACCTTTTGGCAACTGGTACTACAAAAGTGTATTTATTTACTGTAGATGGGCATTTGGGAGTTTCAAGGTTTTGGTTACTACAGATACATCCTTTCATGGGTCCTTTGGTGATATATTTGCATTCCTATTGGGTATATACTTAAGAGTGGAATTACTGGGTTATAGGACATGAGTATATTAAGCATTAGGAGATACTGTCAAATTCCTATTGATTATTTAGATATCCACCTTCATGAAGTAGCTGTTCAGATCTGTTGCCCATTTTCTATAGGGTTCCCTTCTTTTAAAAAAAATAAATTTCTAAGTATTTCTTACGTATTTGGGGAGAGCCCTTGTCAGATCAAGTCAATGTATTTGTTTTCTACCTCTCTGTGTATTGTCTTTTCATATTGTTAATGATGTCTTTTGATGAACAGAAGTTCTTAGTTGTAACATATTCCAGTTTTTTCTTCTTTCAGCCTGTTACTGATATGCTAAAGTATAGTCATGGGAAGAAGAAAAAAATGTCAAAGAGCCTTATGTTTGAGTAATTTTTATTTCTGCCTCTTTTTCTTGTGTAATGAATGTGTTCCCCCATTATCAAAGTATAGTACAGTACAGTTAAGGTCACGTTTCTCTTTAATGCAGTCATATGATTTATTTCAATTATGTTCTTCTCACCTTAAGGTGTCTTTTCATGATTATCCTAAGAAGCTCCTAATGGATTTTTCCAGCTCCAGTGGGTAAACCTTAGTACCTGTTGACTGAAGTCATTACTCAGATGGGATCTGTTGAGGCTAGAGAGTACAACTGATGCCACCAACAGGTTATTTCTTTAAAATAGGCCTCAGCATGGCCAAGCCAGAGAGCTTCAGTGGCAGTGGACATCCAAGAAGTTGTTCAGGTTCACTCTTCGCTGCTGCTGCTACCACTGGCACATGTTTTCACCATGAGCTTGGTTCAGAGAACATTGACTGAATTTTCTGTCTATGTCACCGTTGCTCACTCCCAATACCTCTTTCAACCATAGTAGTTCTTGAAACGAGAGAGAATGGTCTTCCTCCACCCAGTCCTTCCAGTGCTTTGCTCAATAAAGAATATTCCATGCAAAATTAGAGCTGTGCTTCCAATGTCACAGCCTTCTATGTTAATTAACACCACTATTTCTGCAAGGCTAAATCTTCCCTGGGTGGTGCAAATGGTTAACATGCTTGGCTGCTAACTAAGAGGTTGGAGGTTTGTGTCTACCCAGAGATGCTTGGAAGAAAGGTCTGGCGATCTACTTCTAAGACTCAGCCATTGAAAACTCTATGGAGTACGGTTCTACTCTGACACACATGGAGTCACCATGAGTTGGAGTCGATTCTATGGCATATGGGTATATGGGTGTGGATGGGGCTCAAGATCTACTGTATGATATAGAGAAGAACACTTTTTCCCTCCATTTCCCTGTCTTGGTCCTGGACCCAACCTACATGTCCTATCATGTTATGTCCTTCCTGTCCTGAGTTGATTTGTGGACAGAGGCCTACCTGCCTTTCTCTGCCACATTTTCAAGGTCAAGGAGATCCTCTATGCTAGACAAGTTTCCTTAACTTTGAATTTTAAAGACAAGTGTTGGGATCTTTTTTTTTTTTTCTTTCTTTCTCTAAGTCCCCTGGACAAATTGTGCAGTTGTTCCCAATTAGTTCTCAATAATATTCAGGCACAGCACATGAATAATTTGCCATTAAAGAATTAAAGTTTAATCTCAAAGGTCTTCCTGCCAAAAAAGTAGTAGAAAATTGTCACAGGAGAGAGCTCCTATCCTGTGACAATAGCAGCTGTCACTTAGACTAACTTCCTGGGAATAATGAACATGATAAAAGGATTGAGCCAGCAGGTAAAGGCTAACTCAGTCTCTACTCAGAACCTAGCAGTTATTTAGATGCAATGGCCCCGTATTGTTATACAAGTGAACAGACTCAGCTATATTCAGTTACACAGAAAGGTTAGGCATTTATTTCACAAGATATTGGGTGTTTGTAAATTCTGGAATTCATTATAACTGATACAGTATGGCAGGTAAATTGATATAAAAATAATTGGAAGACAATTTTAAACAGAAACATCCAGAATCAATTAATCAAACTGCAACTCATTTTAATTTGACATACTCTAACCCTGAAAAGGCATTGAAATCTTTAATTAAGCTCTCAGGTCCAATCTTACTTACATTAGCCATGTTTTCCAAGATAGTTACATATCTTTAACTTGAAACCTAATGGTAAACTAGAAATCCTCAGTACATGTATGATACGACTCTCTGTTTAATTAGCCATTGAGTTTCCTGATAATTTTAAAATATAATTAAAACTGTTGATTAGATAAACATTAACTCTTAAAAGTACAGATCTAAGAGGTCTTATTTATAAAGCTGGATGTTGATTTTTTCTTTTCACTATTACAAATACTATTTAAGCATATATTTAACACAGATGTACATATATTTTTCTTGTTAATAACCTAATCCTCTGACATCCTTCTCTACCTTGTGTCTGTTTCTACCAGTAGTACCATGTGGGAATCATGTGCTTTTCTGGCAAAATCCATCACTAGACTGTGAGCTCTTTTGAGAGCAAGATCGATTGTGTAAGATTTTGTACCTCCAGTGCCGAACACAGTGCCCAGCAAAGAACTGCTCGTTAAAACTTGGAGAGCTGAAATGCCATTCAAACCAAATATGACCTGAGGTCAAGAAGAAAATGGAATGGTTTCATTCTTTGACTATGTTTTGATTTGGTATAGAAATACAGTGGAGAGAAAAGGGGCTTCCTTGGAAAACACTGTGGTTCTAATCATAACTCACTCTTTTACTAGATGTGTTTATCCTGAAGGGAGCCCTGGTTGCACAGTGGTTAAGCACTTGGCTGCTAACTGAAACGTTGCCAGTTTGAACCCACCAGCCGTTCCGCAGGAGATAGATGTGACATTTTGCTTCCGTAGAGATTATAGCCTAGGAAACCCTATGGGGCAGCTCTACTCCATGCTATAGGGTTGGTACGAGTCGCAATCGACTTGACGGCAGTGGGTTTGGTTTGGGTTTGGGTTTATCCTGATATTTCCTCAGCTGGGTTTTTGGGCCAGTCCCTGAACTTCTCTATGTCTCTAGTTCTTCATCATCCAAAACAAACAAGTAAAAACAACTTGAATCAGATGAAAATGGATATATTCAGTTGTTGGACCCCTAGTCATTTAGTGATTGTGATGCCACTTGCAGAATGAGATGATTCCCTAACCCAGAGAGATGTTGGATGTTACAGAGTAAGTAATGCATAACAAGTTGTGATTTAAGGTTTGAAGTTCTGTAGCACAAAGTGAATGAAGTACGCCAGGAACATACCTCTCATCTGGACTTCGCAGCCACTGGGCCTCTTCCACCGTGTTCCTGGGCCAAAGCTAAAACCGAGGCTGCAGTCTGCCTTACCCAGGAAAGAAAACTCCAACGCGGGTGCCAAAGGAATCGGCTGAAGACCTAACTGAGCCCCGACGCTGTCCTGTTGAGTTGAGTTTGGAGAGTGGGACAGTAGGGAAGCGAGAAGCTGAGGTGAGTAGCAGCTTTGACTTGAAAGAAAAATGAGAAGAGTCCTGAGAATCAGGAGAGAAGATGAAAGGAGATTGAGGAAATGTAGGAGGAAACTGAACAAGAAGATTGTCTTATTCTGAAACCCTGGGATGAAATCACCTATCCTCCCTGCCACGCCCTCATAAACTGGAATCAGAATATGCCTGGCTCCACACCCCAGTACATCTCAAATTATAAATAGAAAATATGACTCCCAAGTTCAAGACCTTTGTGTTCTGCACTGAAGAGACACAAATTCTATTAACTTAAGCCATTTGAATACAGTACTTAAATACAGCAATTTGAATAGAGAACATTATGTCTATGCATCGATTTTAAATAGCATTCGTTCCCCTGAGTCCAAAATTATCAGGAGTTCTTTTAGTTTTCTCTTCGTGGTATTTAATTATCCAGAAAAATACAATTAATTTATTCAGAAACAGCCATTGAGTTTTGTCCTCATTCTCAGGCTCCGGGACACAAACACCCTTGTGGGACAGAAGGTGTTTCCTTCTTCAACCCTTGAAGCACCAGGCCACCATCTCCCACTCCTGTGGTGTAATCCAGTTTAATTAATGAATTAAGTATTATTTAACAGCTCTCCTATGTCAGGCATTGTTCTACGTGTTGGGGATCCAGCAGTGACTGAAACTTGCCCAATGTGTATTCTAGGGGAGGGACGCTGATGATATAAGAAGTAAATTAGTAAAATGTAAAACGTGGTGTACAGTGGCAAAGTCCTATTTATTTAGGGTCTTCCAGAAAATTTTTGGCCTTAAAATACCAAAAACAAAAAGCTGTTTAATGCCTGAGGATAAAGAGATCTTAAGAAATTAAGGGTAGATTAGGAGAGAGAAGGGAGTAGAGGTTTTCTGTTGTTGATGCCATAGATCCGACTCATAGCGACCACATCTTACACAGCAGAACTGCCCGATAGGGTTTTCTTGACTGTAATCTGTATGGAAGCAGATCTCTAGGTCTTTCTCCCAGAGAATTACTGGGTGTGTTTGGACTCTCAGCCTTTTGGTTAACAGCTTAACCGTTGCACCACCAGGGCTCACTGGACATGTTCTAGGAAGAGCAAATGTGTATGTATACAGAAGGTAACAAGATACTGGTAATGAGAGATGGCATCACCTGTTCAAAGGTGAGACTTCTTTTTAGAGGACCATCTGACTACCTCCTGGTAGAAGTGCCCAAATTATTCAGAGGGGCACGATTTTCCTACTTCAATTTCTGAGAATTAATTTATGGAATTCCTGGACACAAGGTTACATGAAAATCCATCTAGAGCTTTCATTCCTATTAGGATCCTGCTTGTAAAACAGTGGGCAAGTGATCATCTAAATTAGAACCACCCGGGAAGATTGTCGAACCTTCAGATTCATAATCCTATTTCCAGTCCGCAGAATCAGTATTTCTTGGAGTGAGTTCCTGAGTGTGCGTTTTAAAGAAGTTCTCGATGTGATGCTTAAATTCCTTAGAGCTTGAGAGCCTCTGCCTTAGAATAATTGGGTCAGATTCCACCCAAACATTGCAAACCTCTTTCAGGGTAACTTGATAAATACATATTGTTATATACTATTCAGTACATTTTACACCAGTGTGATCTCAGTGGGGAGTAGGAAAAGCAAGTCAGACCTTGGGTAAAGAACTTATGGCTTGATTTTACTTTCCAGCATCCCTTTCTTTATTTCTTCATCAATTCGTTTTACTAACATTTCATTGAGAATCTTTTTAAGGAAAAAAAAAAAAAAATAACAATGGACGCTGGATCAATCTTTAGAAAAAATTCACTTGCAATATACCAGAGAACAGCAAATCATCTGCTGCTTAATCACTATCTTTTTGATGGATGGATAACCACAGGAAGATCATATCAATTATAGTCAAGTCAGAAGAACTCAAGAGTTCCTTCATAATGCTCAGTAAATTAAAACTGTACCAGCAGCAGGATTAGGTTTCAATATGAAGGACAAACCATACTTATCCACAAATACATGCTTACTTACAATTGCCAAAAAAAGTTAATTTCTGTATAACAATATCAGCACGTATCACTCTTAGTTTGAATGAAAGTATGATATGATCTTTATTTTGTTCTTTAAAATAAAGAAACTAATATAAAAATCTCCCCACTTTAAAAGTTTGATAAATCTTTTTAGAAATCAAATCTTTAAACAATTCCGCCTTTTCAAAAATGTTTGAATTAATGTTTTATTTTTTTGAAGTATTTTAATGTTTGGTCACAAATGTATTCCCAAAATTACATTTGCTCATGAAATGTTTGACAAACCATCATTTTTGCCATCCTCTTTAAGGCCCAAATTTTGTTTAGTCTTTATTTAAGTCCTAAGTAAAACACCAAGGAACATATTACCACTTGCAGTATTTCCCTTTTAGGTGGGACGGCCACCAGACAAAGAGGCTTTCTGGGGTGCATCCGGTCTCTGCAGTTGAATGGGCTTGCCCTGGATCTGGAAGAAAGAGCCAAAGTGACTCCCGGCGTGGAACCAGGCTGTAGGGGACATTGCGGCAGCTACGGAAAGTTGTGTCGCAATGGAGGGAAATGCAGAGAGAAGCCCAGTGGGTTCTCCTGTGACTGCACCTTCTCTGCATACACAGGGCCATTCTGCTCAGATGGTAAGTGTGGCACGGAATATCTTAACAAGACATCTTATCTGGTATGAATAAAACCTCTGGCATTTATTTTTTCTGTGTAGCTGTTTGAAACAAAAATATTTCTGAATTTCTTTTGCAAAGTACCTATTAATGCCAATAGTATTTCAGTAGTTAGATATTTGACTCAATTCTTAAAAAACTAGGGACTATTGATAAGGAGTCTTTGGGTGGTGCAAATGGCTAACATGCTTGGCTGCTAAGTGAAAGGTTGGCAGTTTGAGTATACCCAGAAGCGCCTCAGAAGAAAGTCCTGGTGATCTACTTCTGAAAAATTGGTCATTGAAAACCCTATGGAGCATAGTGTTGTATCTTAAAGTGTTATATGTCCAGTCTCCTTTTTTTTCTATATTAATGTTGATGCTTTCAAATAATATGGTTGTCAACATATTGAAATGGGGCAGTCCTCTAGTTTAAAATCATTAAAGAAATTGTTATTTTTGATGATGACATTCGGCAATTCAAGAACATTTAGAAGGCACTGTAGGTTTTTGGTGTGTGTGCACATGTGGCCAATCAACCATTATGGCTAAGAGTGTAAATAACTTTTCCATGAAACAGTGATGTGTAACAAAACAGAGACCCTAAGGCATTTGGCTCTGTATCTGTAGACTCTTCTGTTGGCAGCGTAAACAGTATTTTTCAGCTTCTCTTGCTCACTGAGGAGTCCCTGGGTGGTGCAAACGGTAACACGCTCAGCTGCTGACTGAAAGGTTGGAGGTTCAAGTCCACCCAGAGGCACCTCGGAAGAAAGCCTGGCAATCCATTTCTGAAAAATCAGCCATTGAAAATCCTATGGGGCGCAGTTCTACTCTGACACACATGGGTCGCCATGAGTTGGAATTAAATCGATGGCAATTGATTTTTACTAGTCTTGTTCACTGAGCTATGCCATGGAAGAAAGCAGGAACTGAATGTCGTATTAGGTGTTCTGGACTGAGTTCTCTGAATATACCAGTATTTTCTATACTTTTGTGGTTCCTCATAGAAGACTGTCATCCAGTTCAACTTTATTTAAGTGTCTCTGGGCTATCGAACGCTTTCCTGAAGGAACCTAACAAAAATTGACTCCAAACTGAAGCAACTCCTGATTTTCAAATACCTGGGATTAGTTAATGAAAAATTGTCAAAAATGCACTTTTCAACACCTCTACTTTTCGTCAGGAATAAGTTATCATTTCAAGCCAACCTGCGATAATAAATCACATGCTGCTGCTACCATTCTGGGAGACTTTTCACATTTAAAGTAAAAATTCAGTTGTGACCAGTTGTTCATAAGAATAAGTCTGCACTTTCTGAATCTGATTTCTGATCCATCTTGTTAAGTGCAATGTTACTGTGCATCCACCTGTTATAATGAGTATAAAAATTATGTATTCTGTGCAATACAGAAATTTTAAAAGACCCCTGAGGCAGTGGTATCACTAGGGTTGATGTCACCCAGTGTGTTAACTCATGATGTCAACCCTCTCCCCGTGGACCTCCTCCTGTACCTGACTGTACAGAATCCTTAGTAATGTTTTTTGTACTAATGTTACTTGTAAATCGTAATTCCTGTATATCACTCCGTCTTTTCCTTTGATTACTACTTCATTCTCAAAGAAGTTACTGATATAGGTTCACAGATACTAAATACCACCATACTGTAGCTAAAACAGCAGAAAATGTGACTAAATCAGCAACTATAAAAACAATGGCAGCAACGAAAACAAAGCACTTGCTTGTAGTGCAGGCTGAGGAAACCACGTGATTCCAAGCGTCATTGTAATTGGGTAATAATGACAGCTCTGACTGGAGTGCGTTAGAAGGTTCAAAAAGTAAATCAGCATAGAGTTTTAGCCTTGTAGGTATATTGATACTGTAAGCTGGGCTTATGAAAAATGTTTTTGTTGTTATAACTAACTACAGGAGTATTTTTATAGACAGTCATTTTGGTGTCACCTCCTCTGACAGTATCACTCGGTGGTGTCAGTACCTCCTGCACACCCTAGTGACGCCACTGCCCCGAGGTGCCAAGGGAGGCAAAGCACTGCTCTGTGACCTGGTGAACATCTTCTACAACTCTCATTCAACAACTGGCCCTTTATAGTAATAGAGAGAAGTAGGGTTCAGGGATCCAAAACTGATTATCCCTCCCACCATTCTCCTCACTTTCATGCATATGTATTTGGGGTGTGTATACATGCATGCATGCATTTTGGAAATTAATCTTATACCAAATAAAATACTATGCTTTCAAAAACTGACTTAAGAGAAACTGGATAATTTCTTACGTTGATCCCTGCTAAGCAAATACACTCAGATTAATGCTAATACTTAAAACCCAAAACTCAACTCTCTTTTTTGCAATGTACAGTAGATAGGAGAATGTATTTAGGCATAAAAGATCATTTTTGTCCATTGATCCAGGAGGCTGATAGGGTTGCTCATACCTCCCTCCTTCCCAGCCACTAAAGGGGGATTAGTGCATTCTGTCTACAAAAGATGGGTGTTATAATTTAAACAGACAATGGAAGTTAAAGAAGGTAAAAGCCAAGCAGTCTGATTTATGTCTGAACTCAAGAGAGGAGAGCATTAAGCTTGCAATTGTAAAGTTATACTAGTGAATTAATTGTGTGTAATTCTAAGATAAAGCCATTTCAAGGACCACTATGAAAGCTCTATTAATTTACTGTGTTACACAGTTCTGCTTTGGAGGTGTTTCATATACTGATGCAATTTGTTATTATTTTTTTAAAATCTTACGGTATCAATTAATATAACTAAAACAAGATCCTTGTACTTAATTTTACTTTAACATAACAAAACTTGTGTGTCATTTCAGAGATTTCTGCATATTTTGGATCTGGCTCATCCGTGATTTACAATTTTCAAGAAAATTATTCCTTAAGTAAAAACTCCAGTTCCCACGCTGCTTCATTTCACGGTGATACGAAGCTGAGCAGAGAAATGATCAAATTTAGCTTCCGAACAACACGAACACCAAGCTTGCTGCTTTATGTTAGCTCCTTTTATAACGAATACCTTTCAGTTATCATTGCCAAAAATGGTGAGTGCCTTTTAGATAAGTGAGAGAAAATTGGATTAAAGCATTAGGTCAGTAAAAATATGGATTGTTCTCATGCTCTTCTGAAACTACAAACAAGACAAAAAAATAGTATGCCAATTTTTTGTATGTTTTTTCTTTAGTACCATCCAATATATTTCACCTACTAGAATTATTTAAATTAAGATGATTTTATCTCTTTATAATTTTGATGATATCACATACTTTATATGATAATTTATTGTTTATTATTAATAAAAAATTTTTTTATTATTGATAGGCACTCTTTAGTACTCCATATACATAATCAAAATTAGCTCTATGGTACCTTTTGAAGTAAGTGCCTAGTTGTATATAACACATATTTTGTTCAAAGCCAAGTAGAGGAGTTGAGGAGGTGTTAATAAACCAGCACTGTGTATCAGAAGGAGTCCCTGGGTGGTGCAAACTGTCAGTGTGCTCAGCTGCTAACCAAAAAGGTGGAAGTTTTGAGCCTACCCAGAGGTGCCTCAGAAGGAAGGTCTGGCAATCTACTTCTGAAAAATCAGCCATTGAAAACCCTAACAGAGCACAATTCTACTCTGAATTCTACTCTGGAATTGCCTCAGTGGCAACTGGTTATATATAAGAAAATTTCCACAAGATAACCTGTTGGTTCTAATTAAAGGCAATAAAATAGTCAAGGAAAATGTGGGCACAATCATGTGGGATGGTGGCCTGTGGATGGGGAAATGAGTAAGCTACAGAAACCTTGCCACAGAAAACCAATTACTGCTATTTTTATCTTCCCTATGTCCTGATTAACGATAAACATTTTAGCAATAAATTCTCTATTTGGGTGAGAAGAACAAATATACAAACATGCGAACATATCATTTCAACTAAGTCACGTATGGCCTAAGAGCACCAAATGCCAAAATAAAAAATAATAATGTTCAATAAGTATATTTATGCTCCCTGTATATTTTGAGCTTGAAGCTTATCTATATATTAGGACATTTTCTTTGTTAAATTGGAAGGTATCCTGTGAAGTATATTAATTGACATCTCTGCAGGCAAATAAGTGAGTAGTATTTATTCTGTTGGTAAATTTGGTTTAAAACTGTTCTTTTCACCCTAATTTCATTTCAGAGCCTTTGACCATGACTACTTGGAAATATTTCTCATATTTAGTATAACTACATTTGCTTATGACAATTTCATTAATCCATTGCATTTCAGGAGTCTTTTAAAACGATCAGTTTATAGAAAAAAGATAAGATTATTGAAACAGGATGTTCTACCATTGTTGCACGATACTTTGGCATTTCATAATATCCCAAGTGTCTATTTTTTTAAGATAGAAGCTAGTGCAGAGATTTGCATATGCTTAATCTCGATGTTGACTTTTGAGAAAGAAAAATGAAAGATTTTTGGGAGACTGCTTATTAGCAACATGCTGGGTCTTGATTTTTAAGATAGTGCAATTTAACTTAGGTACTGATTTTTAGGAATTGTAATGATAAGGTACATCCGGATGAACTATTGTGAATTTTGTCCCTAGAAATGAGTACATAATTACAACAACAACAAAAGGTCTGTGAGTCTTTATCAGTAGTTTTTTAAAATACAATTTTAACTGAAAAAGAATTTTTTATCCTCCTTAGGAAGCTTGCAGATCAGGTACAAGCTAAATAGACATCAAGATCCTGATGTTGTTAACTTTGATTTTAAAAGCATGGCTGACGGGCAACTTCACCACGTAAAGATTAACAGAGAAGAAAGAGTGGTCTTTGTAGAGGTAAGAGATGCTAAGCTGAACAGCAGCAACAATTAAAATGAACTTCCCAGCATGTATGACCTAAAGCAGAATTTTCATTATAATTAAAATGAACAAAGACAAGCACATCTTTTCAGTGTTGTTCTTTTATAGATCATAGACAGAACATCAAATGTGGTCGGATTTTCTTTTTCTCGTATCTGTCTTGTTCTTTTTTTTTTTAACTGTGCTTTAAGTGAAAGTTTACAGTTCAAGTTAGTTTCTCATACAAAAATTTATACACACATATGACCCTAGTTGCTCTCCCTATAATGTGAAAGCACACTCCTTTCTACCCTGGATTTCCCATGTCCGTTCAACCAGCTCCTGTCCCTCTCTGCCTTCTCATCTCACCTCTGGATGGGAGCTGCCCATTTAGTCTCGTGAATCTACTTGAGCTAAGAAGCACTCTCTTCATGAGTATCATTTTATGTCTTAAAATCCAGTCTAATCTATGTCTAAAGAGTTGGCTTTGGGAATGGTTTCAGTTCTAGGCTAACAGAGAGTCGAGCGGCCGTGTCTTCTGAGGCCCCTCTAGTCTCAGTCAGACCATTAAGTCTGGTCTTTTTACTAGAATTTGAGTTCTGCACCCTACTCTTCTCCTGCTCCATCAGGGCAGTCATTGGTGGTAGCCGGGCACCATCTAGTTCTGGTCTCAGGCTGATGGAGTCCCTGGTTTATGTGGTCCTTTGTATTTCTTGGGCTAATATTTTCTTTGTGTCGTTGGTGTTCTTCATTCTCTTTTCCTCCAGGTGAGTTGGGACCAGTTGATGTGTCTTAGATGGCCACTTGGTAGCTTTTAAGACCCCAGACACTACTCACCAAAACGGGATGCAGAACATTTACTTAATAAAATTTGTTATGCCAATTGAACTAGATGGCCCCTGAAACCATGGTCCCCAGACCCCTGCCCCTGATACTCTGTCGCTCAAAGTGTTTGGTTGTATTCAGGAAACGTCTTAGTTTTTGGTTTAGTCCAGTTGTGCTGACTTCCCCTGTATTGTGTGTTGTCCTTCCCTTCACCTAAGGTAATTCTTATCTACTATCTAGTGAATACCCCTCTCCCTCTCTCCCCACCCTTGTAACCATCAAAGAATGTTTTCTTCTGTGTTTAAACCTTTTCTTGAGTTCTTATAATAGTGGTCTCATAAAATATTTGTCCTTTTGCAACTAATTTCACTCAGCATAATGCTTCCAGAGTCATCCATGTTATGAGATATTTTGCAGATTGATCGTTCTTTATCGTTGTGTAGTATTCCATTGTGTGAATATACCATTATTTGTTTAACCATTTGTCCGTTGATGGGCACCTAGATTGTTTCCATCTTTTTGCTATAGTGAACAGCGCTGCAATGAACATAGGTATGCATGTATCTGTTCGTGTGACGGCTCTAGGCTATATTCCAAGGAGTGAGATTGCTGGATCGTATGGTACTTCTATTTCTAGCTTTTTAAAGAAGCGCCAAATCGATTTCCAAAGTGGTTGTACCATTTTACATTCACACCAGCAGTGTATAAGTGTTCCAGGCTCTCCACAACCTCTCCACCATTTATTATGTTGTGTTTTTTGGATTAATGCCAGGCTTGTTGGGGTGAGATGGTATCTCATTGTAGTTTTGATTTGCATTTCTCTAATGGCTAATGATCGTGAGCATTTCTTCATGTGTCTTTTGGCCGCCTGAATGTCTTGTTTGGTGAAGTGCCTGTTCATATCCTTTGCCCATTTTTTAATTGTCTTTTTGTTGTTGAGGTTTTACAGTACCTCATAGATTTTAGAGATTAGATGCTGATCGGATTTGTCATAGCCAAAAATTTTTTCCCAGTTTGTAGGTTGTCTTTTGACTCTTTTGGTGAAGTCTTTTGATGAGCATAAGTGTTTGATTTTTAGGAGCTCCCAGTTATCTAGTTTCTCTTCTGGTGTTTGTGCATTGTTAGTGATGTTTTATATTCTGTTTATACCATGTATTAGGGCTCCTAGCATTGTCCCTATTTTTTCTTCCACTGTCTTTATCATTTTCGATTTTATATTTAGGTCTTTGATCCATTTTGAGTTAGTTTTTGTGCATTGTGTGAGGTATGGGTCTTGTTTCTTTTTTTTTACAGATGGATATCCAACTATGCCAGCACCGTTTATTAAAGAGACTGTCTTTTCCCCAGTTAATGGACTTTGGGCCTTTGTCAAATATCAGCTGCTCACAGGTGGATGAATTTATGTCTGGATTCTCAATTCAGTTCCATTGGTCTATGTATCTGTTTACCAGTACCAGGCTGTTTTGACTACCATGGTGGTTTAGTAGGTTCTGAAATCAGGTAATGTGAGGCCTCCCACTTTGTTCTTGTTGAGTAGTGCTTTTCTTCTCCGGAGCCTCTTCCCTTTCCATATGAATTTTGCATCTCATTTCTTATCCAGGTTATTTGCTTCCTCTCCTGTTTTTCTTTTGTCAGTTTGGCCAGTGGTTTATCTATTTTGTTGATCTTTTCAAAGAACCAGCTTTTGGTCTTGTTAACTCTTTCAGTTGTTTTTCTGTTCTCCTTTTCATTTACTTATGCTCTGATTTTTATTATTTGCTTTCTTCTGGCTTCTTTTGCTGCTCTGTTACTATTTGTTCAAGTTGTAGAGTTAATGTTTTGATGTTGGCCCTTTCTTCTTTTTGGATGTGTGCATTTATTGCTATAAACTGACCTCTGAGCACTACTTTTGCTGTGTCCCAAAGGTTCTGGTAGGATGTGTTTTCATTCTCTTTTGATTCTGTGAATTTCTTTATTCCATCCTTAATTGCTTCTATAACCTGTAGTTTTTGAGCAAGGTGTCATTCAGTTTCCATGTGATTGATTTTTTTTCCTTGCTTTTTCTGTTATTGATTTCTACTTTTATGGCTTTATGGTCAGAAAAGATGCTTTCTGATATTTCGATGCTTTGGATTCTGTTAAGGTTTGCTTTATGGCCTAATATGTGATCTATTCTGGAGAATGTTGCATGTGCATTGAAAAAGAAAGTATACTTGGCTGCTGTTGGGTGGAGTATTCTGTATATGTATATGAGCTCAAGTTGGTTGATTGTGGCATTTAGATCTTCCATGTCTTTACTGAGCTTCTTTCTGGATGTTCTGTCCTTCACCAAAAGTGGTATGTTGAAGTCTCCTGCTATTATTGTGGAGCTGTCTATCTCTCTTTTAAATGCTGTTAGAGTTTGTTCTATGAATTTTGGAGTCCTGTCATTGGGTGTGTAAATATTTATTATAGTTATGTCCTCCTGGTGTATTGATCCTTTAATCATTATATAGTGTCCTTCCTTATCCTTTGTGGTGGATTTTACTTTAAAGTCTATTTTGTCAGAGATTAATATTGCCGCTCGTGCTCTTTTTGCAGTGTTGTTTGCTTGATATATATTTTTCTATCCTTTGAGTTTTAGTTTGTTTGTGTCTTTAAGGTGTGTCTCTTATAGGTAGCATATAGACAGATAGTGTTTTTTAATCCATTCTGCCACTCTCTGTCTCTTTATTGGTACATTTAGTCCATTTACATTCAGCACAAGTATTGATAGGTATGAGTTTAGTGCTGTCATTTTGACGTCTTTTTTTATGTTGTTGACATTTTCTTTGTTCCACTTTCTTTTCTGTGCTGATTCATTTTTCCTTATATATTTTCTTTTCATCTTTTTCATTGCTGTTGATTTTATGTTTGGTGAGTCTTTATGTTTTTGTTGTTTTTTATTTTGATGTGTAGGATTGTTAGTTTCCTTTGTAGTTACCTTAATATTTACCTCTATTTTTCTAAGTTTAAACCAATCTTTTATTTCTTTATATCTCCTTGACTTCCTCTCCATGTGAAATATGACTTCCTCTCCATATGAAATATCTATGACCATATTTTTTTAGTCCCTCTTTTTTGTTTTATTGTTGTCATCTTTAACATATTGACATCTCTGTTTCCCTATTTTCAGTGTTTTAGCTTTGATTTACTTTTGTGACTTCCCCATCTGGGTTGGTATCTGGTTGCTCTGTTCTGTGTTCTAGTCTTGGGTTCTTATCTGATGTTACTGATTTTCTAACCAGAGGACTCCCTTTAGTATTTCTTGTAATTTTGGTTTGGTTTTTGCAGATTCCCTCAACTTCTGTTTATCTGGAAATGCCCTAATTTTGCCACCATATTTGAGAGACAGTTTGCTGAATATATAATTCTTGGCTGGCAATTTTTTTCCTTCAAGGCTTTATATATGTCATCCCATTGCCTTCTTGCCTGCATGGTTTCTGCTGAGTAGTCCGAGCTTATTCTTACTGACTGTCCTTTGTAGGTGACTTTTCGTTTATCCATGGCCGCTCTTAAAATTCTCTCTTTATCTTTGGTTTTGGCAAGTTTGATTATAATAGGTCTTGGTGACTTTCTTTTGGGATCTACCTTATGTGGGGTTCGATGAGCATCTTGGATAGATAGCTTGTCATCTTTCATGGTATCAGGAAAGTTTTCTGCCAACAAATCTTCAACAATTCTCTCTGTATTTTCTGTTATCCTCCCTGGTTCTGGTACTCCAATCACTCGTAGGCTCCTCCTCTTGATAGAGTCCTATGTAATTCTCTGAGTTTCTTCATTTTTTTAAATTATTTTATCTGATTTTTCCTCAAGAAGTTGGTGTCAAGCTCTTTATTTTCAGTCTCATTAATTCTGACATCCATTGCCTGAATTCTGCTCCTATGCCTTTCTATTGAGTTGTCTAATTCTGAAATTTTATTGTTAATCTTCTGGATTCCTGTTTTCTGTCTCTCTTTGGATTCTTGCAGCCTATTAAATTTGTCATTATGCTCTTCTGTAATCTTCTTAAGTTCCTCTATTGCTTTGTCTTTATGTTCCTTGGCTTGTTCTACCTTTTGCCTGATCCCCTTCCTGATCTCTTAAAGAGTTCTTTATGTTAATATTTTGTATTCTACCTCTGGTAATTCCAAGAAATTGTCTTCCTCTGGAAGATTTCTTGATTCTTTGTTTTAGGAGCTTGCTGAAGCCGTCATGGTCTGCCTCTTATGTGATCTGATGTTGACTGTTGTCTCTGAGCCATCAATAAGTTATTGTATTTATTATTTTATGTTAGCTTACTGTGGCCTAGCTTCTTAGTTTTGTTTTGATATGCCCAAATAGGCTGCTTGTGTGAGCTAATTTGATTATTGGCAACTTTGAAACTCTAACGTCCTGTCACCAGGTGGTTAGATCTGTTACTAGGTATGTGAGCCCAGGAGTCCATTTACTTTTCTTGTATGGATTCAGCTCAGGTGTCTAGGTAGTTGGTCACCAAGTGTGTGGTGCAGGCTCTCACCTACAGTCCTAGACATTCAGGGGCGATTGGAATAGGCACAGGTGTCTGGCTGCATAGGGTCTCACACACTGAGCAAGACAGAGGGCTGACAGCTGCCCCTGAGTGTGTGGGAGGAAAGCATGTCCCTGTTCCCTAGAGTGTGTAGGTGGATGTTTTTGCAGCCATACTGTGAGCATACAATGCTGTTGGCTGTGAGGACTGGGAGGCACCACTTATTCTTGGACCCCTGTTGCAGGTGGCTAGTTGGTGTGGGTGGAGCCACCAGTGCTCAGGTCCCTGATGTGGGTAGATGAGGACCCTTCTTTATGAGCAGAGCAGTATCAACTGTTACAAACCTGCCACTCCACCATATAGCTGATACAGTTGAAATTAGGCTTCAGGTATATACCCTGTCGTAATGCTATTGAAATGAGCCCACACAGGTGTATGCAGGGGTGAAAGACATTCAAAGTCTGTGAACCCCTTATGCCTGTGCCTAGGCAAAGGAGCTGTTCCTGCCCTGATTTTCCTGCTTAGGGGAGCTGGCAGATTATTTTTTTCCCTGTTTGTTAATTTGTTCCCTCTCCAAGGCTGGGAGAGTGGTTCAGGGCACATGACAGGTCCTACTTCCGGCCCAGGTGATGCAGCAATTGCTGAAGCCAGCCCAGGACCCAGTGTGGGACAGGGAGGAGGCAGGTAAATGAGAGAGAGTTTCTTCCCAAATGGGGTGTTTTTTTATCCGCGTGGTATATTAGACACATGCTGATTAAGCGCCGCTTTTCACTGGTTCTGGAGGCTTGAGTAGACTGTCTGCCTCTTGGTCTCTCCTGATGTGGAAAACATCCCGAGCACCACTGCCGATCCGGCCTGCAGGCGCCGGTACCCACTGGGTCAGGTCTGGCAACTCCTCACTGCTTCTGACCCTCCCCCTGCCACTCAGTCCGATTCCTCAACTTTGCCTTTGATGTTCAGGGCTCCTAGATTGTCATATATAATCGGTTCTCTTGTTCTTTTGGGTCTTTGTTGTAAGAGGGACGACAGAAAGCATCTGACTACTCTGCCATCTTGGCCCCGCCATCCAGGTATTCTATAAGCAATAAAATTATGTCTAACATATTATTAATATTTGACTACTTAAAATGCTGAGTTTTCCTAATTTGCTTTACTTTTCCCAGTAGGAAAATGCTATCTAATTTATCATTGTGTACAACTTTTAGAATCCTAGGTACTCTGATAAAAGCAGTTTACATCAGATGGGCATAAATGCAGCAACAGTTTTAACATGAAAGATAATGATTGCAATAACAGAATAAAAAATGATTTGAGTCACAGCAGAGAAATTGGAATTATTCAGTGTACTAGCTTTTGAAAAAAGCATTAATGTGTTTCTGCCCTCTACATAAAGGAACATCTCTTAGCTGCATGATTCAAGCGCTAAGCTAAGTAAAAGCGCTGAGGTGAAGAATAACTTACTGTATCTTTTTGTTGATTTTACTATCTTAGGCTGAGTTTTCTATGTATAAATATACATAGAGAAAGATTTATTTCAAGGGAATGGCTCATGCAGTTGTGGAGGCTGGCAAGTCCCAAATCCATGGTTTAGGCATCAGACTGGAGGCTTCTCCTGACTCATGTGGTTGCAGGGGCTGACAAACCCAAAATTGGCAGGTTAGATGGTAGGTTGCTGACTCACGGGATTGTAGGAGTTGGTGAATCCTAAAATCTGTAGGTCAGATGGCAAGCTGCTGGCTCATGTCCCAAGAACCAGAGGTCAGAGGATGACGAGTTGGATGCAGGATGGGGAGGGTACGCTTTGTCAGAACATCTGTATATATTGGATGCAGACCACACCCCCAAGGAAACTTCCCTTTCAACTGATTGGCTGCTCACATCAGATCACAAAGTGGAGGATGATTATGTAATATCTGCCATACCACTGAGAACCATGTCCTAGCCAAGTTGACACATAACCTTAACTATTACACTAACTGTGGATTCCTTATACAGTGAACAAAAAGATAGATAAAGATAGAGGTGGTGTACAGTGGTATAAGATGGTAGTATAGAAGTAGTTTAGAAAATAATATTTACCTTTATAAATGGCTATTAAATTTTTTTTAAGTCTTTAGGGCCATACTAACATGTGCTTTTTTTTTCATTTGCTCTTGTCTTCCTGTACTTCTTGTCCATTTCTCAACACAACTGGCATCCATCTGGACCTTTGTATCACATGTGACAATTTTATAGATTGACGAGAATGCAAGGAGACAAGTCCACCTGTTGTCAGGTACAGAATTCAGCGCAGTCAAATCACTCATACTGGGCAGGATTTTAGGTAAGTAGAAAAAACAACCTTTCCCCTAATGGTGAAACATTAACGTGAATCAGAGGGTCATGTTCCAAACATAAAAAGCATTCATTGTGCCAAAAGAAATTTCTTGCCTTATTTTAATTGTGAAGTGAATGATAATCAAGGTAGAAACCATACTTTCTTAGAGGCATGTGCCATCGTGGTAGATGCTTCCTGAGGGATGAACAAGTTTCCTCCACGGGAGGAATATCACTCTGGTCTCGGATCTAAGTCAATCCAGCATATGATATTGAAACGCGATATTGTTCTCAGACTTCAAAATATCAAATTGTAAAGGTAGAAATCACAAATTATACATTAACTAGCTGCCAAATATAGAAACCTTCATGTAATGATAAAACTGGGATTAGGTCTAAAAGAAAGGAAGGATAAAAAAAATTGCTTTTCTTCTAGCTGGGGAATTTGCATTAGGTTGTGGATCAGGTCTTGTTTGCCTTGAGATGTTATACTTGCCAGCTCCTATTGCTAAAACCTAATCTAAATGTCTTATAATTCTTACTTATATCTGCCAATTATTTCTGGTAAGAGCACTGAAATAGAAACACACTGTTGGCATTTTAACATCAAAATACATGTGCCTCTCTTTCTCTCTCTTTTTTTTAACACTTGCCCACAAAAACTAAATTGAAAGGGGGATGAATTTTTAAAGGGACTTTCTTTGTTGATTACAAGTAAATTGTAAGTAGTGTTGATATTTCACATTATTTGGTAGTGGTGCTGCTGGTGGTGTGTGCTTCTTATAATCTGTTTTTCATTCTTAGTTGGATATTCACTAATGTGTAATATTTTGTCCAAGATGGTAAATGGAAACTTATTTTTTGACCTTTTCAGTTTTTTGCCCCTCAGTTAATCATTCCTTACATTCCTTTTACATAATCTCAGAATCTGGAGCTTTTTTGATTAAAGTCATGGTGAATTATCAAAATACTGACCCTTGAGAAGGTTAATAGTTAAGTTTATAAATATTTGTAGGCTTTCAGGTATTATGCTGAGCATCAGATTTATGTGTTCTTGTTCTCCAAACAAACTGGGGAAATATCATGAATTGCAGTGTCCCTCCTGCATGCTGTGGTGTACATTTAAAAAATGTGCAAACTACTGCTTAGATATTTGGAAGCTTAACTGAAAAGTTCCAATGGAGTTTCCTAGTGTTAATTATATAAATCCAACTATTTAAGACCAGCACTCATATTATTTGCTCTAAAGATACATATATCATCAGTAACACATTTGACGTAAAATAGTGATTCTACTTTTTTTTTTTTTTTGGTGGCTTTAAAAGTTGATTCAAATCCTAACCCCTGTTGTCTTATTAACAGATAAGACAAGATGTACTTTAAGGCTGTGCATGTGAGTATTAGCTTTAAACTTAACTCTACCTGTACAGAAACAATGGTTAGACTTTCAGTTAAAAACAAATAAAAAAGAAAATGCATAGTTATTTCATATTCAGTATTGGGAGGCCTGGTGGCATGGTTAAGCACTTGGCTACTAACAGAAAGGTCAGTGGTTTGAACCCACCAGGCACTCCTCGGTAGAAAGATGTGACAGTCTGCTTCCGGAAAGATTTGCAGCCTTGGAAATCCTGTGGGGCAGTTCCACTCTGTCCTGTAGGGTCACTGTAAGTTGGAATTGACTCAACAGCAATGGTTTTCTTGCTTATTGGAAAGTATTTATAGCAATTTCAGGCCACTGCAGAGTTAAGGACACTGTTGTTGTTAGGTGCTGTCAAGTAGGTTCCAACTCACAGCTGATCCCATGTACAACAGAATGAAACACTATCCAGTCCTGGACCATCCTCAAGTTGTTGATATGCTTGAGCCCATTATTGTAGCCACTATGTCAGTCCATCTCGTTGAGGGTCTTCCTCTTTTTCGCTGACCCTCTGCTTTACCAAGCATGATGTCCTTCTCCTGGGATTAGTCCCTCCTGATAACATGTCCAAAGTAAGTGAGAAGTCTCACCATCCTTGTTTCTAAGGAGAATTCTGGCTGTACTTCTTCCAAGACAGATTTGTTCATTCATTTGGCAGCCCATGGTACATTCAATATTCTTTGCCAACACCATAATTCAAAGCCACCTTCTTCTTCATAGAGTCCAGCTTCTCAGATTATTTGCTCAGCATATAGACTGAATAAGTATGGTGAATGGATACAACTCCAGTGCACACCTTTTCTAATTTTAAACCACGCAATATCCCCTTGTTCTGTTCGAACGACTGCCTCTTCGCCTATGTACAGGTTCCTCATGAGCACAATGAAGTGTTCTGGAATTCCCATTCTTCACAATGTTATCCATAATTTGTTATAATCCACACAGTTGAATGGCTTTGCATAGTCGATAAACCACAGATATACCTCTTTCCTGTATTCTCTGCTTTCAGTTAAGATCCATCTGACATCAACAATGATATTCTTTGTTCCACGTCCTCTTCTGAATCTGGCTTGAATTTCTGGCAGTTCCCTGTTGATGTACCGCTGCAACCATTTTTGAATTATCTTCAACATAATTTTATTTGCATGTGATATTAGTGATATTGTTTGATAATTTCCACATTCTGTTGGATCACCTTTCTTTGGAATGGGCACGACTGTGGATCTCTTCCAGTTGGGTGGGCAGTAGCTGTCTTCCAGATTTCCTAGCATAGACGAGTGAGTGCCTCCTGCATTGCATCCCTTTGTTGAAACATGTCAATTGGTATTCCATCAATTCCTGGAGGCTTGTTTTTCACCAGTGCCTTTAGTGCAGCTTGGACTTCTGCCTTCAGTAACATCGGTTCTTGATTATATGCTCCCCTGAAATGGTTGAATGTTGTAAATTTCTTTTTGGTACAGTGACTGAATAGCCCTTCCATCTTCTTTTGATGCTTCCTGCATCATTCAGTTTTTTGCCCATAGAATCCTTCAGAATTGCAACTCGAGGCTTGAATTTTTTCTTCAGTTATTTCAGCTTGAGAAATGCTGAATATGTTCTTCCCCTTTGGTTTTCTAACTTCAGGTCTTTGGACGTTTCATTATAATACTTTACTTTGTCTTTTCGAACCACCCTTTGAAATCTTCTGTTCAGCTCTCTGAATTGGCTGTTTAACTTAGAATATGTAACTTAGGCATTTCTGAACATTAATTTCTCCATAATGTTGGAGGATTTTATTCCCCTTATAACTATGGCATAGCATAGGAAGCCATAGAGAATTTTTAAAAACCTAAACAAACAAACAGTAACGACAATATCAACAACCACATAAACCCAACTGTCTTAATTAACTGCAGGAGCTGTCACCTTCCTTATGGTTCTCAGTTGTAGGGGAGGTCAGGGTGCAGCTGGCCAGATATGCTCCATCACATTGTCTAATTTATTTTCTTACAGCGTTATTACTCTTCAGCAGTCTCACTTTGTTACTGTTTCTATGGTTGTTGTCTGCCTCCCCCCACTAGAATGTGAGATACTTGAACTACAGGGAATTTGTTTGGAAATTACCAAACAATATCATTAATATCACATGCAAGTAAAATTTTGCTGAAGATCATTCAAAAGCAGTTACAGCAATACATCGACAGGGAACTGCCAGAAATTCAAGCTGGATTCGTAAGAGGACTTGGAAAGAGGGATATCATTGCTGATGTCACATAGATCTTGGCTGAAAGCAGAGAATACCAGAAAGATGTTTACCTGTGTTTTATTGACTATGTAAAGGCATTCAACTGTGTGGATCATAACAAATTATGGATAACACTGTGAAGAATGGGAATTCCAGGAACCTATACAAAGACCAAGAGGCAGTCATTTGAACATTTGATACTGTGTGATTTAAAGTCAGGAGGGGCGTGCATCAGGATTGTATCCTTTCACCATATTTATTCAGTCTGTATGTTGAGCAAATAATCTGAAAAGCTAGAGTATATAAAGAAGAACGCAGCATCAGGATTGGAGGAAGACTCATTAACAACTTACGTTATGCAGATGACACAACCTTGTTTGCTGAAAGTGAAGAGGACTTGAAGCACTTACTGATGAAGATCAAAGACCACAGCCTTCAGTATGGATTACACCTCAACAAAAAGAAAACAAAACTCTTCACAACTGGACCAATAACCAACATCGTGATAAACGGAGAAAAGATTGAAGGTGTCAAGGATTTCGTTTTACTTGGATCCACAATCAACACCCATGGAAGCAGCACTCAGGAAGTCAAATGACACATTCCATTGGGCAAATTTTCTGTGAAAGACCTCTTTAAAGTGTTAAAAAGCAAAGATGTCACTTTGAGGACTAACGTGCGCCAGACCCAAACCATGATATTTTCAGTCACCTCATATGCATGCAAAAGCTGGACAATGAATAAGGAAGACTAAGGAAAAATTGATGCCTTTGAATTATGGTGGTGGCAAAGAATGTTGAATATACCATGGACTGCCAGAAGAATGAACAGGTCTGTTTTGCAAGAAGTACAACCAGAATGTTTCTTAGAAGTGACAATGGAGAGAGTTTGTCTCACATACTTTTGACATGCTGCCAGGAGGGACCAGTCCCAGGAGAAGGACGTCATGCTTGGTAGAGTAGAGGGTAAGTGAAAGAGAGGAAGACCTTCAACAAGATGGATTGATAAAGTGGCTGCACTGATGGGCTCAAGTATAGCAACGATTGTGAGGATGGCGCAGGACCGGGCAGTGTTTTGTTCTGTTGTACCTAGGGTTGCTATGAGTCGAATCCGACTTGATGACACCTAACAACAATAACAGCAACATCCCTACTTCTTAAAGCAATTAGTATTAATTGACTAACTGTCCACTTTAAGTTTTAGAGTTTAAAGTAATAGGTTTTCATATAAAATTCTATACATTGGTAAAATATTTTCAGTGTGTAAATGTGATCTTCTTAAAACTCACTTCACATCAGATTGCTGTGAGATTGTTAACCATTGTCATAGGGCAACATGTGTAGTAACTGTTAAATGAAAAACTATTTTGTTCTGTAAGCCTTCATCTTAAGTGAGAATAACAGCACAGTTGGAAGAGCGTAGTCAATGTCACTGAACTGTGAATGTAGAAATTTTTGAAATGGTGTATCTTTGGCCATCTGTAATTTTCATCAAAAAAAAAGGTTGAGAATTTAGAGGCTTAATACGTTGTGGGGTTGTTAACCAATGTCAAAAAACAACATGTGTACTACTATTTCATGAGAAACTATTTGCTCTGTAAGCTTTCACCTGAAGTACAATAAAATATATATATATTAAAAAAAAAAAAAAAAAACTCACTTCACATCAGACTTTATCAGAGAAGTGAATCTTGTCTATTATCTACTTACAATTTTTTTTTTTTTTTTTTGGTCCAATAGCTAAGATTTCTTGAAGGCCTATAGAAACTTTATTCAACTTTTTTGCCTTGAAGAAATGTGAAAACCACTTCTATTGAAATATATTTCCTTTTTATTTTTTATTAAACTACTACAACTCCAAACCAACTTTCTAAAAATATGTATGTTTGAATGTGCATCCATAGTGATTGCTGTGTTGGTGGAACTAAGTTAGTTCTTTAGCTCTGTACACATTGATGGAGTACCTCTTATGTAACAAGATGATGCTCCATGCCCTCAAGGAGCTTACAGTCTAGACCATGAGTAGCAGAATGTTATTCCCTCAGTACTGTCTGTGTTATAGTCTCGGTGGCACAGTCGTTAAAGCACTCAGCTGCTAACCGAAAGGTCAGCAGTTCAAACACACCAGCCACTCCACTGCTTTCGTAAAGAGTACAACATTGAAAACCCTATGGGGCAGTTTTACTCTCTCCTATAGGGTCTCTATGAGTTGGAATTGACTGGATGGGCATGTGGAATGGCAGGGTAGCTTCAGGGGGTGAGAACACGGCCTCCTGAGTTAGAACACCTTGATCTGAATACCAGCTCCCCCAATACTAGCTCTGTGGTAATGGGAAATCCATGGAACCACTCTAATTTTCCATTTTCCTTATAGAGAGAATGATATGCTACTCATGATACTAAACTTTTAATCAGCATTTTTATTATTAGGAATATGATGTAAATGAAAATGTAATGATAAAGGAAGCATCCTTCAGAAACCTAGCTATAACAAGACAAAATCAATCAGGTCTGAGTTGCGCAGAGTTACTTAAAGAATAGCTCTCAAGCCAAAAAAATGGCACCACAGAAGATATAAGTAGAGTGAAGGAAACAATATATCAATCAGAGAGTAGCTGATGGTAAAAAAAGAAGCTTTTGGTTTGGAGTCAGGGGCGGATTATCCAACAGGCAAGGTAAGCATGGTGCTTACCATGCTTACCGGATCATCTGTAATAAACAATTTCAAAGATGTGGTGAAACCAATGTGAAATTGTTCACTACGATTAGTAAGTCAGCATAAGTAAGCCTGTGCTTACCTTGAGTTACCGGGTCATCTGCCCTGACAGAGACTGTAAATTTGAAAAGAGGCTTTGATTCTGTAGGAAGGTGCTGTGGGGTTGGGAGAGAGACAGATGCCAGCGATACCTAGAAGCAGAATCTTTGATGTGGTGAAAAAATGTGAAATTGTTCACTATGGATGATCTGGTAAGCAAGGTAAGTACCATGTTTACCTTGCCTATTGGATAATCTGCCTGTGTTTGGAGTCCAACAGACCTGGGGTGCAGTGCCAACAACTGTGTGGCTTCAGACAAATCACTAAACTTCTGAACTGAAGTGTCCCATTTATACAACTGGGATAAAATACTCTTGTGGCTGCTGTAAGGTTTAAATAGCAGCATATGCAAATCTCTTAAAACAATGTCCAGCATATAATAAACACTCAATAAATACTTGGTGTCTCTCTTTTTTTTAAAGAGAAGCAGAAATGCAAATTTTGTCTATGCCCATATATGGGATGTACAGAGAAGAGGTTGATGTGCCATTTTATGATCATATTGGGTGCATTGGTGCATCTTAGCCTGATACATTTGAATTTTAAACTCAACAACTAATTCTCCTTGTTTAGATTTCATGCTTACCAGGTAACTGGCATGCATGATGTTTTTTCGCTGTAAAATTATGTGTTAATGTTCTGTCATCCAAAGCAACCTCTGTCTGCAGCAGTCTCATGTTAACCAAGCCCTGGCTCATATTGGGGTGAGGTCGTTGACACAGGAAGACAAGGCAGGAGGGTGTGAAAGCTCTCACTACTGTACATGAGTAAGTAGGGAGAGACCCTAATAACTGTATGGCTTGGCATCTACTACATGATAAAATTCTCCTGGCATGTTTGGGTAGGCTCGGAAAGTATCAGAAAGCTTTCCATCAGACCAAATTGTCAAGTTGGGCAACTGACAAGGGAACTCCAGAGACTCATTTTCCTCCGTAGCTTCCATTATTTTCATGGCTTAAGTCTCAGAATCTGAGCTGAGCTCATTTCCATCTCCTGGAAGCACTTTATTGTAACCTTTTTACTGTTGGCTAGAAGCCATATCACAAATACGTTTAATGATCTATTTTAAAATGTAAAATATGATGAACCCTCATCAGTTCATAACGTGACCCATTTTTATGGAGCTTTAATCATTTCCAGAGTTGGCCCTACCACTTTTAATTAGCCCTCCTTAGAAACCTGCCTTCATTAGCGTGGCCCACCTCACCAACAGTTGTGGAAAGACCTAATGGATCTGACTCTTTTAATAAAGACGAAGGAAAAAGGAATATTTATTGCTGTAATGTTTATTGCTATTGCATTAAGAGACCGTAATATTCATTTCCTGTGTTATTGCCCATTTGCAGTTTGCACTATTATTAACATTGAGATGTTTCTTTGGATTTCCAGAACTCAGTGACGTAGACCAGGAGACGGCGCTGGCCGGTGCTCAGGGCTTCATGGGCTGCCTCTCTGCAGTGCAGCTTAGCCACGTGGCCCCTTTGAAGGCTGCTCTGCACCCCAGCCACCCAGCCCCCATCACTATTAAGGGACACGTGACTGAGTCCAGCTGTGTGGCCCAGACTGGCACCAATGCCACATCAAGAGAAAGGACTCACTCGTTTGCAGGTGGCTTATAGCTCTTCTTTTACCCAGTCACAAACACAACTTGTCCATTGGCTGTTCAAAACTCCTAATATTGCTGCTGTGCTATGTTCCTTAGGTGGATTCTTAAATTTGGTTTTGTTTGTTTAACTTTCAGTTCTTTCTCACTTCTTTCCTAGAGTCTCAATTTCCTAAACATGTGGGCCATTGCAGTTGACATTAATTATGTTTAGAGCTATAGGGATCCCCACAGTTACCTCTGTAATTCTGTTGTGGTTTAAAGTGTTTATGAATTTCTCAGGTTCCTCATTTTTACTTGCCTATATCATCTACCCTCTTTTTTTGTCCCTTAACTGCAGATCATTCTGGAACAACAGATGACAGAGAACCCATAGCTAATGCAATCAGAAGTGACTCTGCAGTAATTGGAGGTAATAGGAAGCATGAGTGAGCTCTTCTTTGGTACCTCTTATCATTACTATCAATGGTGAATATTTATGCACATTTATGAAGAATCTGCATATTTTACAAGTGTCATGCACTGAATAGTGAAGAGAATGGAGTGCTTTACTATTTGTAGAGATTGTCTTATAGAATCTCACTGAATTCCCAGCTTATTTGGAGATTTTTCAGTTTACGATTTCACTGAAGCTCTGCATTCAAAGAATAGTTGCTAAACTGTATAATAATGAATATTATTTAGCTTGGAAATATCCATCTAGAATACCTAGAGCATTCTGAATATGTTTAAGGAAGTATCATGTTTCCTTGCTTCTTGGACATACCAATGCTTCTGCAAGTGTTTGTGTAAAGAGCAGGGAAAACCTAAGATTTATGTTAGAAGCATACACTTTATTTTGCCTTAATGCTTAATAAAATGGATAGCTGCATGGTTTCAATTTCCCATCAATGAATATTATACTTAAAGTTGCATTTTTATCAAGTGTTAGGATAATGGACTAAAAGAAGTTCATAGTTATTTTAAATTGCAAAATTAAAACAAAAACTTTTAAAGTATATTTTCTAAGCAATAAAAACAGTATGTTCCCCAAGACATAATTTATCCAAAGCCATCTCCAGAAATATGCTTATTCCTGCCCTACTAATGATGCTAAGATTGTTGTTAATCAGATTATTGAAATGTTTGTTCATTCACATTTTCTCTACCCTCGGCATTTGGTATGGACATACAAAAATAAACAATTATTATATTAGATTGGCACCAAAAATAATATGACTACTCAGATACTCAGGCAATTATATGGGCTTTATACCTGATCCATCTGATTCTACTTTTACAGCCTTACTCATTTAGACATCGACTGCCTTCCAGTAGTTAGGAATCTATTTAGACATTAGAAAGTAGAACTGATCGAATCATTGTGAAGATATTAACACCCCCATTGCTACTTCTGTTCCTTTTCTTTTTTATCAAATTAATGCTGTATAAATTAAAGATACATAAAATAGGAACCTGATTTTGTCACCTAACAACAACAACAAAAACCATGTTGTAAGAGAAGTTAATAAATACATGTCCAAAAGAAATACATTATACAGAAAAAAACTCTTTTGAAACTATAGTACTTAAAATGTGCGCAGCATTTTAAACTAGGGGTCCTGTCTAACAAATTGTCTAAGTGTCAAAATGGTGCTCTTTCAGAACATTCAACCAGTATAGATAGACACATATAAATGTAGAGTGATTGTCTAGTCCAGTTAGTGTTGCAACAGAAGATTCTTTTTAGAATATTGCTGCTTTAGGCAAAGATCATTGGCAAGATTTACAGAGTAAATGGAGAGACATGTTGATAAGGCCTGCTGGTGTTATTCTAGAATGGAAACAAGTTATAGTTCACCTGTGCAGTCTTCACTTGACTGGAATGATAGGGCAGAGAAAGACAACACAGAAGGCTTTTGGCTCAGGGGCTCGCCAAGCTCTGGGAATCCAGTAGTGTCTGCTTTTCTCATTGCAGTGGTTCAGCTTCAGAAGCAGAGCCACTGATGATGGCCATCTAAGCACTGAAGGCCTTGTCTAGGACCATGTGAAGTTTATCTACTAAATCACAGTCTACTATCCTTATGTGTATTGCTCCATCTTGTAGAATTCTTGGTTCTTTGTCTAGTTACTCTTAAATTGCTCCCACCGTGTACCAGTGAGGACAGTGGTGGTTCAGTGGTAGAATTCTTGCCTTCTGTGTGGAAGACGTAGCCAATGTATTTCTTGTGTAGCCACCACCCATCGGTCAGTGGAGGCTTACATGTCACTGTGACGCTGAACAGGTTTTAGGGGAGCTTCCAGACTAAGGTGGACTGGGAAGAAAGGCCTGGCAATCTACATCCAAAAATCAGCCAGTGAAAACCCTATGGATCACAACTGTCTGATCGCATTGTGCATGGGGTTGCCATGACTTGGGGTTCAACTTGACAGCAGCTAATAACAACAACAACACGTACCAATACTTGATCCATTCAAGGACTTTTGCAATTGGCTAATATCTCTATGTTCTGCGTTTTTGGATAATCTTTATCTTCACTTACAAACAACATGAATAGTAAGTAGTATAAGATGGGAGAATAGGTTTAATAAGACATTTAAAACTGATGGCCCAGGCAGGTATTGTAGAAGGTTTCTGGCCAGGCTACACAGAAATGGATGGACTGAATTAAACAGAGAGAAAGCCATAGAGTTTCCTCACGAAAACACATTCAGACAGAGCGTCAGATGGCAAGGCCCCCAAGAGCAGCGGTTGCTCATATTTTATTCAGATGATCTTATTTGTTTTGGTATAATAGGTGAGATCAAGATTTTTCTGGGACACAACAAACCCTGAAATAAAACCATCCCCAAATTAGAAGCGATAAATCACATACGTGGAACAGACAAGGCACAGAGACACCCCATGATTTTGACTGTTTGGGTGTGCTGGCTGGGCTAATGTAATGATGATCTTTATTTTACCATTGCAGTGACCTGCTCGCTATAGATCACACTTCATCAGTTTTTCACACCGGATTGTTCAGAATCCCTCTCTTTAAACCAGAGGCCTATAACCAGACAATAGAAATACTTATAGCATCTCAACTTAGTATTTTTCTATGATGAGAGATAAAATATTTAATAGCAAATGGATATTCTGATTAAAGGTATTCTTTATTAATATTACTAATAATAATAACAAAAATAATCATAGCCATTAGCTAGTTAATCCTTCAGATTGCAAGTATAGAATTCGGTTATCACATTTATATTAGGCTTATCAGCAAGGGATCGCTTACCTTTCTCAAGTAAGGCCAACCTATCCAAAAATCTACTTTTTTGATTCTGTTGGCCATGGCGACTTTATCCAGCACCTTATGTGGTCATGAATCCACTGTGACCGATAAGAACCTCCAAAGCTTTGAGCTGGTTGGACTGAATTACAGTTAGATACACTCACTTTAAACTAGAAGGAAGGATCCTAATTTTACAATACTAGATTTGATCCAGACTGCTGTTTTCATAGTACCTATCTGTGTCTAAAAAACTACATTAGTTAACATCTCCACCCACCTCATCAGAAAAGTCTTTAAGTATTGGAAAGCTGTCAGGCTCATTGCAACAGATGACAAAGTTTTCCAAATTTTCATTTCCATTTGAAAGCTTAAATTCTGTCACTGACACCATATACTGTCATTTGTTTTTCTTAAAGTGACATGCTTACTTCACTCATTGTAGAGAGAATAGCTGCCAGATCCCCAAGTCTGAGCAGCCATAGTTTGTCAGTCATTCTTTTGAGGAAAAACGGTGTACCGTGAAACAAAAAGCAGCTAGTTCGTCTCACAACACAAATGTTCACACAAGTGCCTTTCCTGGAAACCATCGTATTTCAGTGTGCCGCAGAAGTGCTTTCTGTGTACTTCCCATTTCATCACACAAAACACTAAAAAGACATGTATTCGGGGTTAAGACTTAGTAAAATGAATTAGTGCTTCATCAGGGTCATTCTTAAGTGGAAGTGGCTTTTTCCCCTCCCTGTAGTTGCCTGGCAGAGAATTCAGTGACTACTACGAAAATGTACTGTCGTTGACTTAATTCGCGCTAATGCACCCGGGATTTTTATCTAACCTTGTTTTGTACTATCAGTGCAAATGTCAACATAGTAAAAAGACAATCTTGTAATTATAATGGAAATAGTTTTGACCTTGTGGACCCTCTTAAAGAGTCCTGAGGACTCCCAGGAATTCATAGGCCACGCTTTGATGACTGTTGGCTTAATGTAAAGCCAGCATTGAGAACTATTGATAAAGATAATGATTGCAGCAATTAAAATATTTACAACCAGATATTTCAGATAATCAATATTTCACATATGGAAGTAATCTATCTATCTGGTTTATTCATATATAAATATGAGTAGTATTCATACATAAAAATAAGTAGTATTCCTACTTTTTAACAGTTGGACAAATATTGAAAATCAACTTTATTAAAATGTATATACATTTAAATGCAAAACACATTTAATCCTTTTAAGAAGGTGGTACTCTTCTATAATCTCAAAATAATTAAAACTTGTCTGTATATTAATATGAAGTGACCACCTGGTTTTAGAGATGTGTAAAACCAAGAAATTCAAACCTGTTGCCGTCGAGTCGATTCTGACTCATAGTGACCCTATCTATAGAAAAGAGTAGAACTGCCCAGTAGGGTTTCGAGGAGTGGCTGGTGGATTTGAACTGCCACCCTTTTGTTTAGCAGCCGAACACTTAACCACTGCACCACTGGTGACATGTGGGTATCTGTTTACTATAAATGTGCTAAGTAAATCCAGTTCTGATATACATTCAGAATAAATGGAGTTGAACCCACAAGGTTAATAGAACTCAGAAATAAGCTCAATGTTATGATAGCACCTGATTCAGAAATACTTTTTAATATTTCCTAATTATAGTAGATGCTTGATTTAGATAGAAAATAATTTTTATGACTTATTAAATAATGAAATCAACAGTTTCTATTCAGACAAAAATTCTGACTTTGTATTTCTTTTCTCTTCTCTAATTAGGTTTGATAGCTGTCGTGATCTTTATCTTGCTTTGCATCACTGCCATAGCTGCTCGCATTTATCAGCAGAAAAGGTTATATAAAAGAAATGAAGCAAAAAGGTCAGAGAATGTAGACAGTGCCGAGGCTGTTTTGAGAAGTGAGCTTCATATACAAAATGCAATCAGTGAAAATCAGAAAGAGTACTTCTTCTGATTGGCAGCTGTGGTTTAACTCATAATTATGACAGCTTGTTTTAATAGCCAGGAGCTCTCAATGGACAAAAAAATGCTCTTATCCTAAGTTGAATGTTCAGACAGTGGATTTGCAAAACGGCCTTCCTGTCCTCGTCCAGGCTCAAGATGGCTCCCTGGAGGCCTCATTCAGTGACATAATATCCATAGCACTCATTCAGTGTAACAAGGACTTAGATATTGCTGTTAATTTCCAACTGTTCCGATATGATCTAAAACAGAAGTTTACCTTGCTTCATGACTGGTTTTTAAATGTGAAAACTGTAACCCTGGTCTCTTAACCATGTGATACCTAAGTTTTGTTCAAGGCAAAAGTCAAATTTGGACCATAACAACCTTGCTTTATTCGAAAACATATTCTGTGTTTGTTTTGGTGTTCCCATGGTGTTATTCATAGACCTGCAAGTGCTTCTAAGATCCTGTTTGGCTGGCATTGACATCTTCTGTAGCCAAAACTATACAAAGCCCCTTTGCCTTTCTGTGTATTACATTCAGTACAATACATCAGTAGTCTGGAAAGATGTTCTTGTTGCTTTGTTTGCATTGCTCTTCTTTTTCTATTTGACTGTTCTTAATTGTTTTGGATACCTTTGGTTTTAAGCATCAAATTTCAACTATGAACATACAATTCACACGTAACAAGACTGAAAGAGAGCAGTGGTTTTCAGTGTGGGATGTCTTGCCTTTTCAAATTTCTCTGTTTAATTTGCTATCACTATTTATTAATGACAGTAATCAGGATCCTGTCTATTGCCAATTTCCCAAAGAATGTGTAATGTTTTCAACTAAGTTTACTTATATAAAAAACATAATTCTTAACACTGCAGAAACTTATTTTTTATTTACATCTCTAGTACCTCAAATGAATTATAATTCTGGGAATAGTTTCCCTGAATCTTGGATGATTGTCAGTTTTCTTTATAGTTTGTACTTCTCTTTTCCAAAGGCTTATCAACAACTCTTCTTGATCGTCTGTGACTGTATTTCATGGAACATCTTTCATGAATTAGAAAAAAGAGACAATTTGAACTGTAACATTCTGTTTCCCATTCTAAAAATTATACTCCTTTAGGCTTACATTTCCTGCAAATCGGCCTCTGGTAGATACTTTCGGAATATAAACTGCAACTATGCCATCTTTCTGCACAGCCAGTATAGTGGTTAAAGGATGCTCACTCTAAGGGGAGATGTATACTAAATCTGTCCTTCTGTTCAATTCTAGCTAGGATGCTGAGGTCACTTTCTCAAAAATTACCAAGAATAAGTATAAGTTACTAACTGGTGCATTCTTATTAGGATGTATGTACACAGTAGGTGATCAACTAATTATCAGTAGCTTTATGGGAACTGCTCCAATACCTGAGTCAATGTAAACAAGATGCTTGAGGCAATGTAAACAAGATGTAACCGTGGAGCAATCCTCTGAATTCCATAAGCAAATTATATAATAAATGTCACTTTATTATCCATGCTCACACCTTCCATGTGCCTGCCAAGTAAAAATTAGATACCTTAGTTTGTCGACACCCGGGAAATTTGGAAATATATAAATTGGGCCTTACTATCAGCTTCTATTCCATGTTTTCTTTGTTAACTCTCCTTACAATAACTGTCTGTCTTTTCTCATAGTACTCATCCATATTGATGTTTCTATAAATGCCTGACTAAATCTTAAGGCTCTGAATTAACAGTCATTGATGAACAAGCTATCTTGATAAACAATATACATTTCTCGTTCTTTGGTTTGTTTGTTTTAATCTAAAGACCGGTGATGGCTAGGAGAGGATTTACCAGAGAAATAGTAGTTTTTATTTGATGCAAAGCTGAATGCAAACATCAGCACAGCACTGAATCTTTTACAAGTTTTCCTCCGGTTCAGTAGCAGTGTTAACCTGGTTGGTGGCTGGAATGGAGAGAGGGTTATAGATGGCAAGCTCACAGTCCTCGGTGGTCAGCACTGCAGAGATCATGCTACGGCATCAGAACACCCTGGCACCTCATACGCCATCGCTTTCACTTCCTGATTTGTAATCTGTTCCTCCTTTTTTCTTAATAAAATGCACTTTTGAAATAAAATGCAGAATATATTTTAAGACAATTTGTATAAAAATTTAAAAGTAGCCAATTATACTTTTTTTCCTAAAACAGTAAAATGATATGTAGATGTATCTCTATGTCTTCTTTACTATTGTGGGTGTGTTTGTAAACCTTTTGGTACATCCTGTGATTATGAATTAAGTACAGCTGCAATTACCATGTATTTTTTTCCTTTTAACTGGATCAAAACATTTAAAGAAAGGTAGAAAATTGTTACTGATTGCTACAAGTAAAGCAAAGTTATACTCGATTTAAAGCTTTGCCAGAGAACAATTATTTGATTGTCAGTAGGTGTTTGCTGAAAGGATACTATTTACTTAAATTGGGTGAAATCCTGTTTTTTGTATTTTTTTTTAAATCTACTCCAGAGAACTTGGCCAATGAACATTATAAAAATGTGCAGATGCCAGATTGAAGAATATAGTGCACCCTTCTGTGATAAAAGGTAAAAAAAAAACCAGAAAACAAAACTTTTGCAATTTCAAGTGAAAACAATATATAACTAACAAAGTAATGGTTACGTTTTGTAAAGCCGTTTTCCAACTAGATAGATAGATAGCTGTCCTTAAGTCAACTTCGACTTATGACAACTTTGTGTACAGCAGACCAAACTGTTTCCCAGTCCCGTGTCATCCTCATAATTGCTGGCATGTTCAAGTTCATCATTGCAGCTGTTGTGCCAATCCATCTCCCCGAGGGTCTCCTACTTCCTAGCTGGCCCTCTACTTCACCAAACACAATGTCCTCCTTCAGTAATTGATCCCTCCTGATGACACGTCCAAAGCAAGTGAGTTAGACAAAGTTCTGTTGTGTTCCAAGAGGTTTTCATTGGCTGATTTTCAGAAGTAGATTGCCAGGCCTTTTTAACTAGTCTGTCTTAGTCTGGAAGCTCCGCTGAAACCTGTCCTCCATGTGTGACCCTGCTGGCATTTGAAATACTGGTGGCATAGCTTCCAGCATCACAGTACCACACAAGCCACCACAGTATGACAAACTGACAGGGAGCTGGTAACTTTTCCAATGATTGCCTTTGAAAGCACATTTAAGAAATTCTTTTAAGGGTAGGTAAAACAATGAACAACAACAACAAAAAAAAAAACCTACCAACCAAAAAAAAGAAGTTGATTTATTTAAAATGGCCTCTCAAGAGACTGGAGAAACCCCGAGAGCATGGGCCCCGGACACCCTCTTAGCTCAGTAATGAAGTCACTCCCAAGGTTCACCATTTAGCGAAAGATTAGACAGGCCCATAAAACAAAATGAGGCTAATGGGGCACAACAGTTCAGGGGCAAGGACTAGAAGGCAGGAAGGGGCAGGAAAGCTGGTAACAGGGAACCCAAGGGACAGTGTTGACATGTCGTGGGGTTGTTAACCATTGTCATAAAACAATATGTGTACTAACTGTTTAATGAAAAACTTTTGTTCTGTAAACTTTCATCTAAAGTATAATAAAAAAAAAAAGAATAAAAGAAAAAGAAATAAAATGGCCTCTCATTGGATGACATTGCCCTTCATATGTACCAGAATCTCGAATCAGAGTGCATGATGGGATTGGAGGGCACTGAGAGTACTGAAGGTCCCTGTGTGGTACAAACTGTGCTTGTCTACTCGCTGAAAACTTGGTGATTCCAACCTACCAGCAGCAGAAAGTCCTGGCAAGCTGCTTCTCTTAAGACTATAGCAAAGAAAACCGTATGGAGCAGTTCTGCTTTGTAATTCATGAGGTCGCCGTGGTGGTTTTGGAGAGCACTGAGATGTCTCCCATCCAGGGTGGCGCTAGTAAGTAGTGATGGCAGGATTCTAATTCAGATCCCCGTCACCTATTCTAGTGCCCACCAGCTGCCTTCAAGTCAGTTCCGGCTCATGGTGACCCCTTGTGTACAGAGTAGAATTGCAATCCATAGCATTTTCAAGGCTGTGACCATTTGGAAACAGATTGCCAAACTTTTCTTCCAAGGCACTTCTGGGTGGACTCAAACTACCAACCTTTCAGTTAGCAGCTGAATCCTTAGCTGACTGCACCATCCAGGGACTCCTTACTCTAGTGAAGTTTCCTTTATCCTAAACTAGCTTTGCAGGATGCAGCACATGCTGAAGTTATTGCTAAATATTTTATCAGAAAAGCCACCTGAGGATAGGTGCTAATGATATTCAATGTTCCCATAAGCTGGTGCTGATGGGTTATAGAACATAAAGCTCTAGTTTTCTTTTCCATCTTATTTTGAGAGGTTACATCTATCTCTACAAATACACGAAAAAATGTTTTGTTCAGTTCACTGCAAGTCATCCTTTCGAAGAATGTAAGATATACAGTCTTTTCCTGCCTCCTGAGGCATTTATATGCATTTCCAGACATACTTCTGAAGTATTTATTAAAACAAATCAAAGACTTGAGATCCTGAGTTGCTTTCCAGTTTGACTTTGATTTCCCATATGTTGTGCTCAAGGGTCTCATGAACAGTGGGATTGCCACTGTGCCACCAGATATATAATCTACAAGTGTCATATGATGCCAATTCATGAAATTTCTGTTACTGCTTGTCATCAGTTCTGAGAGCCTCTCTGACTTCCCTCTGTTAAGATGTTAAGTTAAAGTGAAGAAGTCCAAAATGAAATCTTTACACCAAACTCTATTCTCCTAGGAAAGATTTTGTAAATCACACTTTAGATTAATGTGGAAACCTTGTCCATATTTCTGTAGAAGAACTTCTTGGTGTATAAATATCCAGTCTGCATGTTTAAAGGACAGTTTCCTCAGCTTATAGCCAAACTATAAACTCTCACTGAATGGGCTCTTGGATTCCAAGCTTTACAAATGAAAATAAAATAGAATGGAAAACAAATCTGACCCACATTTATAGTGGTTTCTCCCGTGCAGTCATTCTTTTTATCCTGTTCCTATTTTTAGCACTTTTCAATTTTTATTAAAAAATACATGCATTGGAACTAGTTTTTAATAATGCATCATCAGGTATGACAACAATAACACAGCAAAATACAAAATAGATAAATAGGACCTCATAAAAGAGAAGATGTTTACCTGTGTTTTATTGACTATGCAAAGGCACTCAACTGTGTGGATCATAAGAAATTATGGATAACATTGCGAAAAATGGGAATTCCGGAACACTTGATCGTCCTCATGCAGAATCTGTAGATAGACCAAGAGGCAGTTGTGCAAATGGAACGAGGGGATACTGTCTGATTTAAAATCAGGAAAGATATACTTATTCAATCTATATGCTGAGCAAATGACCGGAGGAGCTGTACTATATGGAGAAGAACGGGGCATCAGGATTGGCGGAAGACTCATTAACAACCTGCGATATGCAGATGACACAACCTTGCTTGCTGAAAGTGAAGAGGACCTGAAGCACTTACTGATGAAGAACAAAGACCACAGCCTTCAGTATGGATGATACCTCAACATAAGGAAAACAAAAATCCTCACAACTGGACGAATAAGCAACATCATGATAAATGGAGAAAAGATGGACACTGTCAAGGATTTCATTTTACTTGGATCCACAATCAACACCCATGGAAGCAGCAGTCGAGAAATCAAACGATGTATTTCATTGGGCAAATCTGCTGCAAAAGTGTTAACAAGCAAAGATGTTACTTTGAGGACTAAGGTGCACCTGACCCAAGTCATGGTATTTTCAGTTGCCTCATATGCATGCAAAAGCTGGACAGTGAATAAGGAAGACTGAAGAAGAATTGACACCTTTGAATTATGGTTTTGGTGAAGAATATTGAATATACCATGGACTGCCAGAAGAACAAACAAATCTGTCTTGGAACAAGTACAGCCAGAACGCTCATTAGAAGGGAAGATGGTGAAAGTTCATCTCACATACTTTGGACATGTTATCAGGAGAGAGCAGTCCCTGGAGAAGGACATCATGCTTGGTAAAGTAGAGGGTCAGTGAAAAAGAGGAAGACCCTCATTGAGATGGATTGATACAGTGGCTGCAACAGTGGGCTTAAACACAGCAACAATTCTGAGGATGGCGCAGGACTGGGCAATGTTTTGTTCTGTTGTACATAGGGTCACTGTGAGCTGAAACGTACCTGACGGCACCTAACAACAACAGCAACATAAAAATTAAGTATTTTTGTTCATCAGAGTACTTAATCAACAAAGTGAAGAGGCAGCCTACAAATTGGGAGAACATATTTGCGAACCATATAGCTATTAAGGGTCTGATATCGATAATATATATAAAACTTGTACAACTTAATAACAAGAGGACAAATAACTCAATCAAAAAATGGGCAGAGGGCTTGAACAGACATTTCACCAAAGAGGATATTCAAATGGCCAAGAAGCACGTGAAGAGATGCTCAATGCCGTTAGCCATTAGGGAGATGCAAATCGACACTGCAAGGAGATACCATCTCACCCCTATTGAAATGTCAATGATAAAAAAAAAAAGAAAACAGAAAGTGTTGGCAAGGTTGTGGAGAGACTAGAACCCTCATCCATCGCTGGTGGGAATGTAAAATGGTATAGCCACTATGGAAAACAGTTTTGTGGTTCCTTAAAAAGTTGAACATAGAACTACCATAAGATCCAGCGATCCCAATCCTAGATACATACCCAGACAGAAACCCATACACCAGTGTTCATTGCAGCACTTTTCACAATATCCAAAAGGTGGAAACAAGTGAAATTTCCATCAACAGATGAATGCATAAACAAAATGTCATCTATACACGCAATGGAATACTACTCTGCCGTAAAGAGAAATGAAGCCCAGATGCATATCACAAAATGGATGAACCTTAAAAACTTCATGCTGCATCAAATAAGTTAGTCACAAAAGGAGAAATATTTTATGATCTCCCTTACATGAAACAAGCAAATATATAGAAATCAAAGATAATTAGTGGTTACCAGGGGTAGGAGGTAGGGGGAAGGAGGGAGTTTTTGCTTAGGAGGCATTGATCTTATTGTAATGGTAGTGGAATCATTTGGAAAAGGATAGCAAGGATGGTCGTACAGCTTGAAGAATATAATCAATGTCACTGAATTGTACATGTAGAAATTGCTGAGATGGCATATGTTTTGTTAAGTGCATTTTCGCAACAATAAAATGTTTTAAATATATGCTATATAATTTCAAAAATCAAATCATACACCAAATCTTACAAGGAAATAGAACACTGTCTTACTATATCTCATTCCCATCACTTTCATTGTCTCCATAGTTCTAAGTAATATGCTGTCACAGGTTGGGTTCCCTGGGAAGCAAACTCTGAGACAGAGATTAACATGCAGGAATTGTATTAGGGAGTGCTCTAGAGATGAACACCTATGGGGGAAGGAATGACTCAGGATGGGGCAGATGGAAAAGTTGGGCTGTGATGCAGTCACAACCGGGGCTCAGCCGGCCCTGCTCACATGGCCCTTCACGGATGTCCTGAGTTGGGGTTGGCCATTTATACTTCTGTGAGGGAATTGATGGTTCAGTCATAGAATGCTTGCCTTTTATGCAGGAGACCTGGGTTCGATTCCAGGCCAATGGACCTCATACGCAGCCCTCCCCACCGCCCCCCACCCCTTCCCGGTCTGTCAGGGGAAACCTAAATGTTTCAGCAGAGCTTCTAGACTAAGACAGACTGGAAGAAAGGCCTGCAATCTACTTCCAAAAATCAGCCAACAAAAACTCTGTGGATCACAACAGTCTGATCTGCAACCAGTCATGAGGTTGATGCAGGACCTGGTAGCATTTCACTTTGTTGTACATGGGGTTGCCGTGAGTCAGGGGCAGACTCAACAATAGCTAACATTTGACTTCCAGACCCCATAGTTTTATCAGTTGTCCTGATAACGTCTTTTACAGCAAAAGGATCCAGTTCAGAGTCATGAGTTGCATTCACTTTTCATGTATCTTTAGTTTTGTTTAGTCTGGAACAGTTCCTCAGACTCTCCTTATGTGATCGTGACACTTTGGAACATTACAGGCCAGATCTCTCATAGTATGTCCTTCAGTTTGGGTTTGTCTGATGTTTCTTGTGATTGCGTTCAGATGATACATCTTTGGCAGGATATCACTGAACTGGTGCTGTGTTTTTCTCATTAAATCCTAGCAGGGGGCACACAGTTTAATTTGTCCTGTTATTGATGATGATGTTCATTTTGAATGCTTGATTAAGGTGATGCCTAGCAGGTTTCTCAACTGTAACATTACTCCACCTCTACCCCTCAATGGCAGATACCAATTGTGATGGCTCGTTTTATGTATCAGCTTGGCTAGGCTGGTTATTTAGTCAAATTACTAATCTAGGTGTTGCAGTGAAGGTATTTTGTAGACATGGTTAACGTGCAGTCAGTTGACTTTAAATAAAGATTACTCTTGATAATGTGGGTGGGCCTCTTCCAATCAGTTGAAATATCTTTAGAACAAAAACTGAGGCTTCCCAGAGGAGAAATTATGCCTCAAGACAGCAGCATCAACTTCTACAAGGTTCCCAGCTTGCCACTCTGTCCTTAGAGATTTGGGACTCAGAACTACATCTTTTCCTGCCAAATTTCCAGCCTACTAGCCTGCCCTATGGATTGGTCAGCCCCTGCAGCCATATGAGCCAGTTCCTTAAAACAGACACACACACACACACAATGTTCTGTTTCTCTAGAGAACCCTGACTGATATACTTCTTTCTCTCCTGCACCTAATAAAGCCTGCCATTCACCTAATAGAGCCTGCCACTGTCCCAGTGTAGTCTATACTTGTTTCTCCTCAAGCTGCTGCATAGCTGTCAACCTGAGACTTCCTTTCTTCTCATCCATGTTGTTGTGTATCAATAATCTATTCCTTTGTATTGCTGAATAGTATTTCATTGTATGAAAGTATTACAGTTAATTATTCACCAGCTGAGGGATGTCTGGGTTGTTTCAAGTTTTTGCTATTATTAATAAAACTGCTATATGCATTCATATATAGATTTTTGTGTAAAACTTAAGTTTTTATTTCTCTTGGGTAATTAACTAGCATTGGAGTTGCTGAATATTTTAAGTGTGCATTTGATTTTATAAGAAACTGCCACACAGTTTTCCCAGATGGCTATATCATTTTGCATTCCCACAAGCAATGAATGAGAGTTCCGGTTGCTACGTATGCTTGCCAACACTGTATCAAATCTCATGTCAGGTTTTATCTTTTTTTTTTTTAAGACACTCATAGGCATGTAGTGGTTTCTCATTGTAGTTTTAGTTTGTATAGCCCTCATTACTAATGATTCTGACCATCTTTTGATGTGCTTATTTTTATCCATGTATCTTCCTTGAGTCTGTTCAAATTTTTTGCCCATTCAAATATTTTAGGTGTTTTTTTTTTCCCCTGATTGTTTGGTTTTGAGGGTTCTTTATATATTTTGGATATGAGTCCTTTGCCGAATATGTGATGTGGCAATATTTTCTCCCATTTTGGCAGTTGTCTTTTCATTCTCTTAATAGTGGCTCCATTGTCTTTTAATTTCGGGTTACTGTTGAGAAATCTAATGTCATTTTAATTCATACTTCATTTCCTTTTTTCCTTTCTGGTGGTTTCATATTTCCTTTATCCCTCTTGATATGTAATTTCATGATGATATCCCCTGATTAGTTACACTCATGCTGCAGTGCGTTCAGTGGCCTGTATCATTAAAAAGTACTAAAATAAAAAAAAAGAACTATATCCCTTAATTATGGGATATTACAGTATTTGTTTGAAAAATTCATCTCCCCCATTTCTTTCTTCTTTATTTCTAGAAATTTTATTCAGTATCTTGAGTTCATACTCTAAATTCCTTTTCTGCTATCATATATTTTCTGTTTTTCTATTTTTTTAACTTCTTCCTTAAGAACTTCTGTTGACAATTTTTAGTTTCAGCTTTCACATTTGACATGTCAGTCCTATGAGTGTGATTCTTCCACAGTTTCCTGATCTTATTTCACCTGTGTAGCTAATCTGTTATCTTGCTTATCATTTTATTTATAGCTTTTAATTTTTTTCTTTTGCTCTCTAGATTGGCTCTTTTTATCCAACCTCCCTTTTCTTCAGGGGGCAAGAGCCTGTTTATTTCTATGTCTGTCCTTCATGGCAAAGACTCCTCAAATACCTGGTGATCTTTGTCCATTGATTCATAGATGAAAGTTAGCAGCTAAAAGCTTGACTGGGAGCCATAGTTTAGATGGGACATTTTGACAAGGAGATGCATAAATGCACAGGCTGCAGAGGGAACTGACTTTTGCTGGAAGAGCTTTTAATCTATGTATATAAAGGGGAAAAGGAAATGCTCCTAATTCTGTTTAGAACTTTTACTTTATTCTCCCTGTATTATTTTATATTACTACTGTAATAATTTACCACAAACAGTGGCTTGAAGCAATACAAATGTATTATCCTACAGTTTTGTAGATTAGAAGTCTGACATGGGTCTCACTGGATTAAAATCAAGGTGTTAGCAAAGTTGTGTTCATTTATAAAGGTGTTGGGCAGAATTTGTTTCCTTTCCTTTTCCAGCTTCTGGAGGCTTCCCACATTCTTAGCTTATATCCCTCTCCTTATCTGCAAAGCCAAAAATGGCTGGTATCACTCTGCCCTCCCCCTCTACCTCCCTTTCCACTGTTAAAGGCCATTGGGCCCACTCAGAGGATCCAGGATAATCTCACGATTTTAAGGTTAGTAGATTCCAGAAACCAAGCCCATTGCCATTGAGTTGATTCCGACTCACTGACCCTATAGGACAGAGTAGAACTGCCCTATAGGGTTTCCAAGGCTGTAATCTTTACAGAAGCAGACTGCCACATCTTTCTTCCGCAGAGCAGCTGGTAAGCTATAACCACCGACCTTGCAGTTATCAGCCAAGTACTTTAACCACAGTGCCACCAGGGCCCCTTGGTCAGTTTATTAGCAACCTTAATTTTGCCTGTGACCTAACTCCTCTTTCCCATGTCAGACAACATATTCACAGTTTACAGGGACTAAGATGTGGGCAATTTGGGGGGCCGTTATTCTTCCCACACCCCCATTTCCTGTAACTTGCTTCATTCAACCGGGCCTGAAATCTTTCACTCCAGATGCTTTTTGTTTGACTCTGTCCAGAGAGTAAACCTGTTTCCAGGTGTCTCTCTTATGCTTCTCTGGTAAAATGCTTGTGAAATTACTGTTTCTCCCCCATTTCCAGAATTAGAAATATACGTTTGTTCCGTTTCCTTACATAAATCTGTTGCACTTAATGCAAATAAGCAGCGAATCTAGCCAGAATGGAACCTTGGCCCCTGCCAAGGCTGGCTTCCTGCCAGTCCTCCCTTCTTTCTCCTAAGAAGGGATTGGAAACTCCCACAACTTGACTTAGTATTTTCATATTAAAAAACCCGTTGCCATCAAGTTGATTCTGACTCATAGTGACCCTATAGGACAGGTTAGAACTGCCCCATAAGGTTTCCAGGGCTGTAATCTTTACAGAAGCAGACTGCCACATCTTTACCCCACAGAGCAGCTGATAGGTTCAAACTGCCGACCTTTTGCTTAGCAGCTGAGCACTTAACCACTGCACCACCAGGGCTCCTATCTTCATATTATCTGTCTGGAAATTGGGAGATATAGCCATTACTTCTGAAGAGTCATTAAATTATTAAATTAATATCCATTTTCTCAAGCTATAAACTAGCATGAACAGTTCTCATCATAATTCTTTGTGTCAGAGCAGACACATTTGTCTTTGCTGTTAATGAACTGATTTCCATATTACATGTGCTGATGCTAGACGTGACTTTTATGCCCATTGAACCAGCACATCTGCTTCCAAGTTACTTATTTGGTAAACTTTCTGGTAAATCATGCTCCTGTTGAATGAATCCATGTTTTCATTCAGAATGAGCTGCTATAAATGATATATGTTTCTCTCTATTTTAACAGGCACAGATTAATTTTTTAATGGAGCAGTGAAATGACCTTTTCCTCCAAATGTATATAAAAAAAAGATGGCTACACATGACTATGAGAATTAAGAAAGTCTTTGAAATAGTTTTTTCCTTTGCTGAGATATTTGACAAACTTTTCTTAGCAGAAATCTATAGTACCAAATAAATTACTGGAGAAGAACGTCTTTTGGAATGAGATTGTAATTATGTGAAAGAAACTAAACCAAATATAACAAAAGCCCCACATTTTATTCTATGGAAAATTCAAAACCTAAAACAATACTGGCCAGACTTATTTCAACTTAGGCAGAATCCTATTTAAGGACAATTGTTGATAATACTGATGATAGCTTTTGAATGATGTCACATTTTCTGTCCATACAACCTTTTTCTACCTGTGATTATATAAGAGAAAAAATATCTATCATCTTTCCTGATGCCTTTTTTAGTGGAATTTTAGTACACTTTGGCCTTGCCATAGTTGAAATTTCATGATGTATGAAATTGATATGGTGCTGAAATGCCTCTGAAAGTCTTTGCAGCAATTTCCACTTTTCTATCGGCTTCTGTCATAAAATTGAAGTGTAGCTACAGAATTTAGACAATAAAACATATGAATTTAGAGTTAATCTTATTCTTGAAATCTACAATTTGAAGAAAAATATTTTCTGAGATACTAATAATATTGTACAAACCAAATTGCTATTAAATAGTCAAAGTGAGTCATAGTATGTGCACGCACGCGTGTACATGCATGTACACACACACACACACGGCTACTTCTTACCATGTGAACGCTTTCCATTGAAAGAATGGATATGGAGGGAGGTATAGAATCTCCCCCCGACTCTCAGACATCTACATGAAACCAAGTCAGACCTCAATAAAATTCCTTAACTTTTCAGATTTCATCCATTTCCTTAATATCCAAATAAAAATAGTTTGAGCTCCTATTTCAAGACTGTACGAAGTTGGGTCTTTCAAGTGGCTACCTCTTCTCCCCATGTTGAAGGAATGATTTCATGTTCTACAAACCCATCTTGGTCCTTATTAAGTTACTTCAGCCAACCGGCCCACATTAGACTATTACTCTAGTGACCAAACTGGATTACCTCTAAACTAAGTAGATCACCTCTCCTTTTAAATAACCAGCTGCTGCTGGCTGCAGCTCAGGTCATTCCCTTCATTTACCAAATATAGAGAAGACCAAACTGTAGCATTTAAGCAGAAGTATGTGAGCCGTGGAAATTAGAGAAAAGAATTATACAAAGGTACTGTATTTCACTATCAAGTGTGCTCCAGTTTGAACAATGAATTATGTGGCTAATCTATGTGTAAGTACGATCTGACCCCAGCCTCGTATTAGGCAGAGCTCCCCCTACTTGGTAGTGCAAACAGTTAACATGCTTGGCTGCTAACAGAAAGGTTAGAGGTTCAAATGTACCCAGAGGCACCTCAGAAGAAAGGCCTGGTGATCTACTCCCAAAAACTCAGCCATTGAAAACCCTATGGAGCACAGTTCTACTCTGACACACATGGGTCACCACGAGTCAGAATCAACTCCATGGCAACTGGTCAAATATGCTTTTAGTCTACTCCCACTTTCTTTCCATTCACCTCTGTCCCCAGCGCATGGACTTTGTATTTGCTGTTAATCTGCCAGTAAATTTTTTTCCTTTTCAAGTTAGTTAACTCATTCTCATCATTTTAAGCATCATTTCCTCAGGAAACCTTTTCCTAATCTCTCTCTAGGCAAAATTATCCTATCGAACATGTCACATCACCTACCTGCTTTCTCCATGAGACTGAACCACTGAGATCGTATGTGTCTCTTGGTGTTTATTCTTCAGTCCCGTCACCATGCACAGGGCCTGGTATTTAACAGCCACCCAGTAGAGCTTATTGAATAAATACTGAGTAAATAAACACTGACTAAGCGCCAGTCCTTTCTCTGCGTACATGTCAATATCTGGTGGCCTCGCCTCCCATAGAAATGAAGGCTGTTGGAAAGATGAATTATTCATCTCCAGGGCTTGAAGACTGATTAAAAAAAAAAACAAAAACCTGTTGCCGTCTAGTCAGTTCCAACTCATAGCGAGCCTACAGGGCAGAGCAGAACTGCCCCATAGGGTTTCCAAGGAGCGGCTGGACTTTTTGATTAGCAGCTGGGCTCTTAACCACTGGTAGGTAGTTCAGTTTAAATGCAACTTCTGTTAATAGCAAAAAACAGACTAGCCTCTCCCTCACACCACTTTCCTTTAAGAAGGCTTCTTTAATCAAAATGTCTCTTATAATACACCAATACTAAAATTAGCCTTCCTTTACCTGTCTGCAAACAAGCACACAAAACAGAAGGCACATACCTGCACTGAAAGCTTTTCTTTCCAGTCACAGTTCGAACATTGTACAGTTCTTTTACTGCATTTGCTCTTTTTTAAAAAAGCGTTCATTTGCTCTTGATGAAACACATTAGCCTCCACCCCATTCCTCCATATTTTATCAACAGAGGGGGGCCATAAGCAGTCGTTTACTTTTGTTGTTCAATATTAGGCCATTAGGTAGAATTAAAGCTAGTTGTTCAGTTATCCAGTGTAAAATTTTTTTGAGTTTATGTGAAATGTACACACAGTGTGGTCACAATTAGAAACACTGTTAGGAGCATTTGGATTAATTGAATAGAAAAATAGTACAGATTGAGCATCATAGATTAGACACTGTCTTTGTATTAGAAGAATAATAGGGAGGGAATTCAATATTGCATCGACTTTTGACTTAGTCAAAATTCTCTAGAGAAATAGAATCAGTGATGGATAGATAGGTAGGTAGGTAGATAGGTAGATAAATTTACTTCAAGGATTACATTATGGAAGGTAATTACATTACAGTTTACATTAGATTACATTATGGAACAGCAACTATACTAGCATTTGACCAAACAACTGGGAACCATAGCCTTGGCAAGTTGACACGTAAAATTAATCATTACAACCTTTGGAAATTGGATGGATGAATTATATTTTCTAATATAACCCTGTTGGATTTGGAAATTGTTTCACTTGAAATTCATTGGGGTTGAAGAGAGAGAGACTTTTGTTGGATGGGTTGCTTCAAGTTGTTTCAATGCATTGGCTAGGAGGACCTGGAGTACAATAGCCCTGCAGTGACTTACACAGGGGTCAACACAGCTCCATTTGAGAGGGACTTTGGCATGTAGGGAGCCCTGGTGGCACAGTGGTTAAAAGCTATGGCTGCTAACCAAAACGTCGGCAGTTCAAATCCACCAGCTGCTTCTTGGAAACCCTATGGGGCAGTTCTGCTCTGTCCTATAGGGTCGCTATGAGTCAGAATCGACTTGACGGCAACAGGTTTGTTGTTTTGATGTTTTGACATGTGGGATGATTGCAAGTGATTGCTTTCATGTAGTTGATTAAAAGTGGTGGAAACACAAACAGTCCTCCAGTTACTTATTATGCTGCTTGCTATTGTTTTTCTTTTAAAATGGACATTTACTACCTATTTAGAGCAATGTAATACCTCAAAACAAACATTAAGTACAGTGTAGCCTATGGCATGCCCAACTCCCCTTGATAGTAATAACCATGGATAGAGTACCTATTACATGGTAAATTCTACATTTTTCAAGTGCTTTTATAGATGCATTTTGTGATTACTAACAAACCTATTTAGCAAGGATCTAATTAAGAAAACTTAATGAAACCCAGTTACTCAATGCCCTAAATTTACCAAATTTTATTTTTGGGATACTGAAATGTGTTTTAAATGAGACGTATTGTGTACATTAGTACTAAAAATGGTGCCCTAGTGCAATACCAATTTACCCACAATAACACTTACGGGCAATTAACATTTCCTTTTGCATGCTATATACATCCGTAATTTTGTTCTATGTATTGCAGTGTCTAAAGAGTGTAACTACATTTGTAGTAAATGCATTTTATGAGTAATCAGGCTGGACTTTCACTCCTAAGAGACCTGGTAGTTCACACAGGAGGATGTATCCACTTAGACACCAATAGCAGCTTTCAGCAAAATAAAATCAAATGTCTCCCAGGAGGGAAATAAAAGGTCTCAGTAGTGTTTTAGGTTCAATATGCAAATGGTACAAGGAAGGCTTGGTTCCCATGAAAATGCTGTAAGTCTTTTAAAAACCTTTTTATTTTGGAATAATTCTAGACTTACAGAGAAGCTACAAAATTTCTAAAGAGAGTCCACATTTATCCTTCACCCAGATTCCCTAATGTTAACAATTTACGTAATCATACTTCAGTTATGAAAACCAGGAAATTAACATTGGTCACTATCTTACAGACCTTATGCGAATTCCTCCAGTTTCCCCACTAATGTCCTAGTTTTGTTCCAGGAGTCAGTCCAGGATCATTGCATTTAATGGTTGAGTCTCATTAATGTCTTTCAATCTGTGACATTTCCTTAGTCTTTCCTGGTCTATCATGACCTTGACACTTCCGATTTTTTAATACAACTGGTAGGTTATTTTGTAGAATGTTACTCAATTTTGATTTGCCAGATGTTTTCTCATGATTAAATTGAAGTTATACTTTTGGGGCAAGATTGTTGTTGTTAGTTGCCATCAAGTTGGCTCCAACACCTGGCAACCCTGTGTACAACAGAATGAAATGTTACCCAGCCTTCTGCCATCTTCACTGTCATTGGTATGTTCCAGTCCATTGTTGCGTCCACTGGGTATTTTGAGTGCCTTCCAATGTAGGGGGCTTATCTTCTAGCACTATATCAGGCAAAAATTCTCTTGTGATCCATAGGTTTTTCATTGGCTAATTTTCAGAAGTAGATTGCCAGGCCTTTCTTCCTAGTCTTTCATAGTCTGGAAGTCCACTGGAACCTGTTCACCTTGGTGAGTCTGCTGGTACTTGAAGTACCAGTGGCATGGCTTCCAGAATCATAGCAACACGGAGGCAACTCCATTATGACAAACTGACAGCCAGGTGGTGGTTGGCAAGATTACCACAGAAGTTAAGTTGTATCCTTCTCAGTATATCATATTGTAGAGTATATGATGTCAGTATGTCCTATCCTATTACTTGGGATATGGACTTTGTACTGTTGGTTAAAGGATATCTATCCAGTTTCTCATCTGTAAAGCTTGAGACTCGGCTAATATCCTGTTTCTCCTCAAGTTTTCCCCACTGATTTTAGCATCCATCAGTGGGTCTTGCCTGCAAAAACAATTATTACTGTGATGTTTGCCTAATGGTGACTTCATATTTTTCCTCATTCCTTTCATATTAATTTTTATTTTTCTGAAAGTAAGACATGTCTCTTCTGCAACATTTAAATATTTATTCAAGTATATATGTACGTCAGTATGGACTCATAGATATTTATTTTATTCAGTGGGTTACAATCAGTGATATTATTATTTACTTTGTGGCCTAGATCGTTCCAGAGTTAGCCACCTTGGCGATGGCTAGATCAGGTTCTCCCCATATATGGCTCATGGATGGGCACAGAAGATCAAGTCAGTTGAGTTTTTGTTAAAGTATCCATACTAATATTTCACTAATCACAAATGCTTAACCTCTATATGTTTCTAGAAACATACCTAATAGAGCAAGAATAAATAACCATTTTTCTCCACGTGAAACATTTTCTATCTATACGTCAACAACTTTGAGCACAGCTCTGTTCAATTTAACTCTGATTCCCACCCCCAGCCCTCTCACCATTTTAAGAGGAAACCCGTGAGTTCTCCTTTGGTTTGGCTGTTTCAGAGTTGATATTGCTGTGTCCGTCTGGAACCTTCATCCTTCTGTTGGTGCTAATTGTTTTGCTCTAATTGATTCAGAAATATAAGTGTGATTTTCTTCTGCAGATGCTGGAGCCCTTAAGTTTCTGAGTGTGCTTTTACGAATATCTTTCTTTATACACAGCCTTTTACCTCTTCCTCAGTCAGCTTGGCATGCCCGAGAACGTGTTTCCAACACAGTAGGAGCTCTCTACTGCCACCCATCTACTTCTCTCGGCTGCAACTGCAGCTGCTCATTTGTTTTCAGAATGTGTCACAGGGTACAGTGTATATTGTAAACCAGAATTATTTTTAAGGGATGCAAGGAAATTTTCCTCTGAGTGTTTTTAAACACATTTATATAAACACTGTGTGTGTGTTTTGTTTTATATTTAGTCATTCCTCTGAATTATAAAAGACATTTTTCAAATCTAGTTTGCTGGAAATCTGTAATGGCAGTTATCATTTCTGGAGACAGTTAAAGCGTAAAGCTTTATAGAGTCATTTGTCCCGCTAGGTTTTCACAGTGCCTTTCTGTTCTGAATTGACTTCATCTATTTAACAAGACCAGCTCCAAAGCCTCCTTTTCACAACCTCCTCGCAAGTGCATCTTATAAATTCTAACACTGCAAGTAACTTTCGATCTTGCCTGTATAACCACCCTTCAGTGTGCCTTGGCCATTCCAGGTGAGGTAGGGTACACCTGTTTAACAACTTACATTTGCAAAGTGCTTGCGCTTGGCATATACCGAGTGTTAGCTAAGTTAATCTCTATTATTATGCATTCCCCTCCATCTTCCTATCAAAAAATCGACTCATTGGTAATTTTTAGGCAATAGTAATTTCCACACAATAGTCAAAGTAAATAGAGGAATATCAGTTGTTCTACTATAATCAGAGGATAAGTTCCAGCAGCTTCCAAATCACATCACAAAACAAGATAGGGACATGGACAAATGTTAGAGGCTGTTTTGATCAACATTCCCTATGCATTAGATGCGTAGTTCTCAAAATTTAGTGGAAATAAAAGACATCTCAGATGTGTATTCTCAAAGCCCCACACCAAGAGATTCTGGTTAAGTGGGAGCAGCAGAAATTTGCATTTTTAGTAAACATTCCCATGCTAGGAGAAAGAGTAGACTAGAGTTAAGAAGTTAAGAGACACCCCACGTTCCAATTAGGTTTTCCCAAGTAATTCAGAAATTCGGAATTATCTATAAATTAGGATTTACAGGGCTTCTCACTTTTAACTCAGTAGTAAATCTATATACTTGCTATACTACCGATGCAAGGTAGACCAAAAATTAATTAATTAATTAAACAATAAATTAAAAAAAACAGAACTTAGTATTTAAAATGCAGTTACAAAGAGAGATGAAATTTGTTTTTATATTTTTAAAAAAGTTGGATGCATCTTGCAAGGAGGGAAGCAATATTTAATATGCTCTTCACTCAGAATTTATCAAATGATTCTAATCACCAGAATCACCTGGGAAGCCCTTTTGTTGTTGTAATTATGATTTTTATCACTTGTAATGCTGAAAGAAGGCATTTTGAAGGCAGAAGAGAATTAGATTTTAGACCAGTTGTTTTTTAATTGCTGTAGGTCTATCGGGGTGGAAATATCCAACACTCATTTTTTTTCAGTGTGAAACTGGATATTGAGAGAGGTAAGGCTGGATATGTAAAAAACAATTTGCATAAGAATTATACTTCAAACTGTAGGAGAGCACAAGATAACCAGCAGATAAAACACAGAACAGCTGGGAAATCCTTTATGCATTTGTTTGTTAGCTTTGCCTATTGTGATTTCTGCCCCAGAATTCACCATTTGTAAAACTAAGATAAAAAAGTGAATACAGAACTTTAACTACATGAAATGCCAAAGGTGAATATTGAGAAAAATCTGAAGGACTAGTTATCTAGAGCAGTGCTTGCCAGTTTTAAGGTGCGTACAAATCACTAGGGATCTTGTTAAAGCTGTTTCTAATTTAGATGGCCTGGGGTTGGCCCTGAGACTGTGCTTCTAACAAGCTTCCAGGGATGTGATGCTGCTGGTCTGTGGGCCGCACTGAATAGCGAGATTTTCCGCTGAGTGTGCGTACACTCACTCACAAGTGGCTGTGTTTTGAACCACCCGTTGGGAAGGAAGCACAAAAAAAAAGAATGAGAGAATTATGCTGCCACTCCCTGGATATACAGAAAATTTTTTAGAAGTAAATCTCTACAAGGACTTCATACCCTTCTCCCATGAGGCTTTACATGAGGGTGAAAGCTGATTAAAACCCAGCCCTGCAGGCTCTGAAATCCAGCTGGTGCCGCTTAGCGGAAAAGCAGATGTTTGGAAGTAGAGGCGGTAAGGTATTGTCTGGGGGAGAAAAGATTTAAACTATACCTGTTGAAATATTTGAAGGACTAAAACATCCTTGGAATGTTCAGACCCTGGAAATTCCAGGACAGAAGGAATTTGAAAGAGGGCGTGTATCATCTCACATCCGGGAAGTTTCTGTCCCAGTTTTGTCTGCTCTTGCCATCCATCTTTCCTGCTTCGGAGACAGAGCTCTGCCTGTTACCTCAGCAAACTGCGTTACTATTGTGACTCTTCAGGTTTCAGCAGATGTAGAAGTCTTGTCATTTTGCCACACAAACTTAAAAAAAAAATTAATGTTTTGCTGCCAAAGCTAAACCAGAGTTTCAATTATAGAGCCCTTGCCTCCATCACACCAGTGTAGACATGGGCTCATGTTAACTATTACCGGGCAGCTTTACAAACACCCAATCTCTTTTGTAACATGCAAAACGTTCATTGGTAAAAACGTAGATTTTTAAAAAACATTTCTTTAGGTTGGTGAATAAAACAGTATTTTAACATGAAGTGACCTTTGTCCCTGTGATCCAGACCAGTGGGAATATTCTTGCCATTCATGAAGTATTTCCCATCTGGGTAGGACCAGGGTGATAGTCTTTGGATAGACATGTTTATCTGTGATCTTTAGAAGGTTGGCTATATCTAAGGTTCAGGTTTATGTGACTTAACATGTGAAGGTTATTAACTTAGGACTTTATTAGCTGAAGGTAATTAGTTATGAACGTTATAGGTAAGTGATATGTGGGTGTATTTACTAGTTAACTGATGCAATTCATTTATATTCACAAATCTGCGGGGTAAGTTGTGTGACCACCAGTGAGAAGCTGAACATGAGTTCCTGGTGCTATTGTTCTTTCCTGTATCTTTTGCCCACAGGTAAGTCGCATTCTGGTTCTCAGCTCCTGGTCAGTGTCTGGGACACCTTCCACACCTGCTCCATGCTTGACCATCACGCCATCTGATATTTTATCTCCCCCTTTTAAAGGCGTTTTTTGACTGCCATAGGGACACTTCTTTGTTGTTGTCTAGTCGTCTCTTGCTCATAGCGACCCTGTGTGTAACAATGAAATGTTGCCGGTCCTACTTCTTTGCCAGCTGCATATTCACGTGTCTCAACTTTTCACACAGATTTGATACCCTAAGGTTCTTAAACTTTTGGGGATCTTTTAAAAATCCCAAGTTCTAGGCTGTGCCCCAGTCCCAGTATTTCCGGAATGAGGCCCACAGATGGTTTTTTTGTTTTGTAATTGTTTTTTATAACTCCCTGGGAGATTCCAGTGGGCAGCCAAGGCTGAGGGCCTGTGTTCTAAGGGACTCCTCCCACTGCATTCGCGTGGGTCGGTGTCCTCACTCTCCACATTCGGCTTTCCTCAGTGGAATTCCCAGGACTACAGGCAAGGCTGACAGTTAGCTACCCTGCGTGACAGTCACTCTGACCACTAAGCCTATAAGCCAGTTTGACTCTGCAGTGGTCTTTTTTTTTTTTTTTCCTCACCATCCCTTCACCTCGCTAACTGTTCTGTTCCTCCCTCCTGTTCTTCTTCAAAGCTGTTAATCTACTCCCAGAGAGAAGCTCCAAGTTTTCAGTTGAAATAATCATATTTGGTGGGCATTTGGAAAGCTGTTTTGCTAAGACATAAGACAAATCTGATGGATGTGTCTCGTCTTCCATTTTCCCTCAGAACTTTCTCCTTTTGCCAAAAACAACCTGCCAACCTTAAGCCAAATTTTGCAGCCAAAGTTTGATAGCTAGAAACATCCAAGGGAAAAAAACAAATAAAAAACACACTGTAATTCATTCTCTGCCCATTAGAGTGAATTAAAATAGGACAACGTTGTGAACAGGGCTTCCTTTTGTTCTGGTTCAACTCCTGCTGCAAACTTGGCATTTCTAACAAGTTCCTAGGAAGTTATAGATAAGAACCACCTGGGGGTCTGGTTAAAATGTAGATTCTGATTCAGCATATCTAGGGTGGAAATGCAAATTCTCAGCAGGGAATCTGTTAGAAATGTACATTCTCAGCAGGGGTTTGAACCTGAATGAATTAGTTCAAAGCCCTGGTTGTGAGGATCTCATTTAAATTTACCTTATTTCTGTTTGTGCTGGTAAAAAAAAAATAAATAAAAGGATAATTAAGTTGTTACATATATGCTTCTTAGCTCCAACAGTTTCTTTGGAAATTTTACCACGCTCTCCCCATTGCTTCCTCGGAATACATCTACTACCCTGAAATGGGGTTTATCTGACTCCAGTGCTGGACTTTCACCTTCAGTGTCTGACTTGCCTTCATATCTCCAACATTTGTCCCCATAGGAAAATTCCAGTATTTAGTTTTCAAGGGTATTTTCACCAACCCAAAATTTGTTTAGTGTTTTAGCTCTTCATTCTAATCTTTGCAATAATTGGACTCAGTGGGTATCATGGGCAAGGTACTTGCTGGAAGATCAGTGGGCTACAGAAACTTGTGTTTCTGGATACGGAGCTGTGTACAATCTCTTGGTAAACTGGCAATGACAACAAAATTTATGATTGGAGCTTAATGAATGTGCTAGGCCAAAGGTCAAAGGGAACACGGAAGGTAGAAGTGATATTGAGATTCCCCCTCTAGCTGTAATTTCAGCTGGACTATGAAGGAAGGATGGAGTTTTGACAGAAAGAAAGAACATCACAAATGAATGCTGAGGTGCAAGGGGAGTTGAGTCAGTTCGCCTTTCATTACGTGCAGATGTGGAGAAATTGGATAAATGAAAAGGGAGATTAAAACTGTACTATTCAGTCATTTCCTCAGCAGTCATCTCTCTGAAGGTTGGTTCTGTAGCTGCTGGCAGGTGGCCAGCTTGCTAAGTCCTTTTAAACTGACAGAGAAGCCAAATAAATATTCATCCTTGGCAGCACTTCTCTGACAGATGGTCTGGCATTCATGGTGTAATCCAAGACAACAATGGTAGAGCTAAAAACTCTCTAGTCTAGCGTCTCCTAGTTACTGCATGCACTGTGTAACTAGGGTTCCAGTGTGCTAGCAGTTACCATGGTGGAAACAAGGGAGATGAAACAACATAATGAAAACTAAGAAATAGTGTCCGCATCTAGGTGGGTGAGTGTGTCTGGTGGGGATGCATAAAAAGGTGCCTTTAGGCTAAATGCAAAAATATAAGTAAACATACTGTTTTTCAGAATGATTACCAGTAATATACTTGCTGTCTAGTTGGCTCTGACTCATAGTGACCATGTGTATAACACTAAAATATTCCCTGGTCCCGCTCCATCTTCATGATCATTGGTATGTTTGAGTCCACTGTTTTGGCTATTAGTAATACGCTAAAGACCCCAAATGAAGTGGAAAATAAATGAGCTTCCAAGAAATTTCAGTTCAGTAGCTTTTCAGGTCTTTTGGTCAGCAAGCTCGTGTAAGTGCCAAGGAAAAATTCAACCAAAGCGTCAGTGCCCTTGATGACAGTAATCACTTGTTATCTTCTGACACTTGCCATGCCGTGTGCAAGGATAAGGGCAACGCGGGGCAGGAAAGGCAGTGTGGTCCAGGGAAAGTAGATGTGGCAGGCGGTGGAGCACCATCACTTGAGTCCTTAGTCAAGTCACAGCCTCTCAGACTGTTACACTTCTCTGCTTATCTTTTAGAGAAACTATTGTGATTTACCAAAAGCCACCTATTTCTGATTTCTAGAAAATGACTTAGCCACTTAAAAACAAATGAAGAGGCAGATTTAAGGAGAGAACATAATCTAGAGTTACATGGATTTTGATAGGATGTGAATGAATATGTTGTAGAGTTTAATGAAGGTCTCCGTAGACAGTAGGGTTGATGCCCAGATTGAGATCTTGAGGAGGAAAGCATGGGACTTCATCAGAAATGCAACCAATTTAGAAAAAAGAATTATTGGTATTTCCAAGCCCTTAGGAGTCATGAAGCCATCTATCACCACAATTGCCAATATTGCCAGTAGCAGCTGTTTGAAACTTGTAGCCTCAGGGTAATTACAACCTTGTAGTTCCTGTTTGGAAGGAGGTGGTGATCCATGGTGGATTCCTATCACCTTATTTGCGTTTTAGAGAGGAAGTTGAATTGTTCCTCTTTGGCTCATAGTTCTAACTGTTTCTTTAAAAATTTTTGCTTTAAGTTGATATTTTTGTTTCTGCTGTCTGTTAATGAGCAGTGAAGTAAAAGATAAGCCAAAATAGATTTATACCTAAGGGTGGGGGGCGGGAGGAGGATCTTTCCTGGGTTTGTTACCGTAATAACGTGGATTGGAGCCGCTTGCCACAATAGCCAATTCTGAGACAGGTGAGGTGAGCAGCAAGATGTTTATTATATATCAATATATAGGAGACAGAGGGGAATAGTTTCCTCTAAAATAATCGTCTCCCCGACTGGAGATCCGCTGAAGGCTTTTATAGGGAGAGGGTTATGGATCTTAGAAGTTTGTGGTAGTTTCCCCTTGAGGTGATGATGTCTTAGATGCGTTAACCTTCTACTGGTATTCTTAGCGGTTATCTGGTGACATCTTGGGGATTATCTGGTGACATCCTGCTTTTTCTTGTCACAAGATGGGTGCTTTGTTTGGCTTTTCATTCTTAGATCATTATCACTTGTTTTCCACCCTCCAGGGAGGAACATCAGTTAATCTTAAACCTTTCTGTAGAGACTGGAACCAGAGGGAAAATTCACGAGGCAACGTGGCAGTTAGTGATGGGGAGTAAATAATAGTGGGCCGGGCCTATGCAGCCTCTTCCAGGTTTTCAGTTTCTGAGTTGCATAATATGAATAATATCTCTTAGAAAAGAGATCTCCTCCAAAAGAGATAGGGATCCTCCAGTGAGGACCCTAAAATCTGTTTGTTCCTGATTATTATATAATCCATGTTATGGATCATAGCTTTGTTGTTGTGGGAGGAGTACTTCATCTGATAATTGAATAAAGTTGTATTGATCAGCTAATATGTGCCAGATACTGTTTTAGGTACTGGAGACATATAACAGTGAACGCATACACCAAAAAGTCTCTGCCTTCTCGGATCTCACAATTATCCAGTAGATACATAGATAACAATTTTAGGCAGTGTCAGTGCCCCCAGCTAAAAACTAGCAGGAGCACACCTTTAGTTACTCATTGCAACAAGGGAGAATGCACAGTGTGGGAAAGCTTGGGGTGTCCCAATGACAACATATTAGAAAGAATTTACAGGACTGGAGCTTGTGTTAGGTCACTTGGGGGAGGTTTAAAGAAAGCAGGGCTTAGCTCTGAGTTGGATGCTGTGTGAAATGGGAGTCATTCTATGATTGTGAGTCTTACTGAATTGTGTCTAGGAGTGAAGGATAGAGCGAGGCCAATGCTATGAACGGTAAAGAAGCAAGGCTCACTCATTTCAGCTGGAAGGGAGGAAACTTTGGCATTTTTGTGGTTTGTACAGTGTTTTTCTGTCATGCTTATACACTATTATGAAGCAGTCCTGTCGTTTTTTTGTTTGGTGAGTCTGTGGGACCGGAGAACATCAGGACCTGGCTGAATGTTACAGAAGCTCCTGGATGTCAGTGGCTGCTTTTATCTTTCTCACTAATGATATAAACTATGAAGTAAAAAGCAGAGTAGAGGTATTTGAGCAACAGTGCTATTTTAGATAGGGTAGACAGAGAAGGTTTCTCTGAAGAGGTGATATTTGAACGGAAATCCGAGTAAAATGAGGCAACTAGCCATGTACACACCTGAGGGAAGGTGATTCCAGGCAATGGGAACAGCAAGTACAAAGGTCCTGAGATGGCAGTGTGCTTGATGTGGTTTACTGGCAAGTTCTAGTTGTAGGCGTAGCCAGTGTAGTAACGATTATAGCCGTTGTAAGAGTTGTTGGGAGGCCTTGGGGGTGCAGATGGTTAACTTGCTCAGCTGCTGACCATACGATTGGCAGTTTGAGTACATTCAGAGGCATCTCAGAAGAAAGACCTGATGATATACTTCCAAAAACACAGCCACTGGAAACACAGTGGAGCCCAGTTCTACTCTGACACCCCGTGCGTCGCCATGAGTTGGAATTGACTATGGTAACTCATTTTTAATGTGCTGCTTATGAAAGTTGGCTCAATCCAACACTAGATTTTTAATGAAATTAAAAGAACTATGAGTAATGCAGATTATATAACAATAGCCTTGTCTTTGTGTTTACTCATTTTAGATGTTACATTAAATCTGTATGTTCTTTATATCCCAGATATTTACTAAAGCTAAGCTGCCCTAATATGCATTTAAATGAGCTTTTCAGCTTTTAATATAAAAATAAGAGCTGTGAGACTAGCTTGTCAGCATGGGTTTCATCGAATCTCCTGTCCATGTGAAAGTTAATGCTTCTTGAGTTGACATATGGAGCTACTTTGATGGATGAACATTCAAATGAAATGTGTCTCAGTGATTCAAAGCCTAGGTCACACTGATATAGTAGTTGGTTGGATGGTAATGATTTTATGAAGATTAAATTATATTTATGGTGTAAGCAGATTACTTAGAAACCAACACTGGGAAAATTAGGAAACTGAGACTGTAAAAATAATGTTTATTTTAAAAGACAAATAGCACTGCCAGTTTGACATGCGTTTACTAAAATTTCCAAGAAAACATTAGATACACAATAATCTTAGATACCTATAATTTTGAGGTTACACCTATGTTAACATGGAAGGATAAATTTGTTTTGTACTAGGAACATGGTATCTGTGTAAGTGTTTTATGAACAGAGTTATTCAGTTCTGTAAGTATCATGTTTACTACAATTTGCATAAAGCAGAAGTTACTTTATTACACATATTCTGCCTAAAGACTTTAACACGTGAAAATTGGAATTTTTTTTTTAAAGATAGCCATTCCTCCACAGACCGAACAATTACAAAAAGTTAATAAATAATATTTAATACCTTCTTTTTGGAAATTTGTCTGGAATGTTAGGAATAAAATCTACACTGAAAAATACTTAATTTCAACAGACTTTTTACTAAACTTTCTCAGTGTATTTATGGAGATAATGAAAAGCAAGGTGGATTATAGCATAGCAGAATTAATTCAAACCACAGTACACAGTTTATAGCTCAAAGCAAAGTGAGTTAATTAATGAATTCATATCACTTTAGATCAGGTGTCCCTAACTTTATTTTTGAAGTTAATATCTGAAATGTAGGATTTTCTTCAGTTAGGATTGTTGGCAACTAACCACAGTAGTATTAACATTACCAGTGATTTACACCAATAGAAATCAGATATTTTCACATCACATTATAATTGCAGATATTGCAAAATAGTTTATATATTCATCTCTAGAAATTGCAGTAGTTATTAACCTGCTACTAGAACTTGTTATTTAATGTAACGTATATAATTATATAATCTTTTAAAATATGTTTATATCTGTATATCAATAAGGGAGTATTGGTGGTGTTCTGGTTAAAGTGCTCAGCTGCAAACCAGAAGGTTGACGTTCAAACCTACCAGCTGCTCCGTGGGAGAAAGATGTGGTAGTCTGCTTCCATAAAGATTTACAGCCTTGGAAACACTATGGAACAGTTTTACTCTGTCCTATAGGATCCTCATTAGTTGGAATCAACTTGACAGCAGTGGGGTTTTTTTTTGTTGTTGTTATATATCAATATTATTCTGAGAATGAGTCCATAAAAGTCACCAGACCACCAAAGGGGTCAATTGTGCCAACATGGTTAAGAACCCACACTCTACATGAATTTGCCAGAAGAATTTGTCCTTGATTGACTTGTTCTCAAAAACAAAAATTGGTAAAAAATGTTCTTGCTGTTGTGTGCCATCAAGTCAATTCCGACTCATAGCCACTCTGTAGGACAAAATAGAACTGACCTGTAGGGTTTTCTAGGCTGTAATCTTTATGGCAGCAGATCACCATGTCTTTTCTCCCCCAGAGCTGCTGGTGGGTTCAAACTGCAGACCTGCAGACCTTTTGATTAGCAGCCAGCACTTAACCATTGTGTTACCAGGGCTCCTTGATAGAAATGTAGAAAGTATATTATCAACTTTTAAAACTTATTAAGTTAAAAAATTTCACCCCAGTGAGCAGAAGAAATAGATGGTGTCTTAGTCATCTAGTGCTGCTCTAACAGAAATACCATGAGTGGATTTTTTTAACAAAGAGAAATTTATTCTCTCACAGTCTACTAGGCTACAAGTCCAAATTCAAGGCATCAGCTCCAGGGAAAGGCCTTCTCTTTCTGTCGACTCCAGAGGAAAGTCTTTGTCATCAGTCTTCCCTTGGTCTGGGAGTGTCTTAGCACAGGAACCTCAGGTCCAAAGGACGCGCTCTGCTCCCAGCACTTCTTTCTTGGTGGTGTGAGGTTCCCATGTGTCTCTGCTCACTTCTCTCTTTTATATCTCAAAAGAGATTGGATTAAGACACTATCTAATCTTGTAAACCTCATCGGTATAACCTCATCATAGTGATAGAGTTTATAACACATAAGGAAATCACATGTAACCTCATCATAGTGATAGAGGTTACAACACATAAGGAAATCACATCAGATAACACAATCCTACAATACTGGGAATCATGATCCAGCCAAGTTGACAGATATTTTTGGGGGACACAATTCAATCCGTGATACTACAATACTGGGAATCATGACCTAGCCAACCTGACAGATATTTTGGGGGGAGACAATTCACTCCATGACAGATGGAGATAGAAATAACCTGTACATATAAACCACCAATAGAAATTACACCAATTAAAATATTAGTAAGGCTTAAAAGCATTCATCTTTGAGGGGAAGACCTAGTTATTTACATTAATTCTCCCAAATTACTCCGAAATCATTCCTGTACAGTGTGGCAAAAGTCAGGCCACCAGCTGATTGAGAAAACAAGACATGTATTTTTTATAAAAAAAAGGAAGAGAGCTTAAAGGATATTAGATTGGAGTCTTAAATAATATCATGTGCATTAACTGTCTTAGCCTAATCACTATGAGGTCACTATGTAGAAAAGACAAAGAAATCTAATATTTGGGGGCATAGTATTTAAATAACTTAACGTTAGATTAGTATGTGATTTTTAATTGATATTAATTGGCTTCACAGAAAGGAAGGCAATTATTTGAGCCAAAACAGCATGTCCCATGATCAGATCATATTATTAAACACAGCTAGGATTCCTGATTTATAACTTATTTATAAGGGAGATATATGGGTTTGTGTGTGTGTGTGTGTGTGTGTGTGTGTGTGTAGAGTGCTCATATAAAATTGAAACACAAGATAATTTCTATTAGAATGCCTTTAAACTGTGGTATTCATGATAAATATCTTCCATTAGTGTATGATCCTTATTTGGGTACCATTTGTTGTGAGTTTCAAACTATTTTACCTTCAAATGTTAATAAAGCCCATTTTGTTGAGAAAAATTTAAAAGAAGCAACGTAATAGAGAATCTTTGAATCCTCCATTAGGCATATGCTTTTGGAAAGTACTTGTCTTTATGTACTTAATACATTTGGGGAGCAATTTGTCTATTAATGGCATTTTATATAACTTTATATAAATTGCATTCATGTCAGTTGCAACTGGATTGGAAGTATGATTTGAAAGGGAATTAAATATTACACAGCTAGGTGAGTTTTGAAGATAATACTCTCCCTGACATGATTATTTCTCCCTGTCTCACGTTTTTTTCAAGTTTTTAGTCTTACTAAATTTTCTGTAGAGTTAAGTGCATTCATGAATACCTTTGACTATCCTAAGACTGTTAGTTTGTGACAGAGATGGTATTTAAATTATATTTTTTAAAAAGTTAAATTTATCCTGCTATGTCAACCTTCATGGAGCTTGAAGATCACTTTGGAGTTTCTGTTCTCTGAATTAACTGGAAAGACTGTGATTTGCTGTGTCGATAACAAATGGAAGAGAATTAGGCCATATATGTTACTGCTGTTGTCTGCCGTCAAGTCTACTCCAACTCATAGCGACCCAATGTGACAGAGTACAACTTCCCCGTAGGGTTTTCTAGACTCTAAGTCTGTGTGGGAGCACAGATCACCAGGTGTTTTCTCCTGTGGAGCCACTGGTGGGTTCAAACTGCGGACCTTTCAGTTAGCACCAGAGTGCTTAGTAATTAACCATTGTGCCACGAAAGGCCCCTGTTATATATTGTGATAGAAAAGGACAAAGCCTGAAAAATATTTCTTCATTTTCCTCCAGACAAGGGACAGAAGCTATGGTTGCAGATTTTGCTTTAAAAAAAAATAAAAACATGAAAACACGTCAAATATTCTTTCAGAAAGTTCTTCCTAATTAGCTAACTGCTGACTTTTCACTACTTTGCTCTAAATCTATACTCCGTTTTATGTGCCACGTATAGCTGTAAGCCTTTTTAGTTCTTTCCTTCCCTTGTGAATGCTTTCTCCTCCAGTTCTAAAACCCTATGGACATGGGTTAGGTGTACCCCGCTGTTCCATTTACACATCCGTCCTCCTTGTACGTTACAGGGCACTGAGATAGCCTTCAGCTACCGCTCCGTTTGCGTATTAACACATCTCACAGATCACATCACTAGAGGTCATCAACGCTGGAGGAAGCAAAAATAAAATCTGGATTCAAATCTCTGTGCTGCCACACGTTCAGGATGTGACACATCAAAAGTCATAGCCCTATTTAAATGGGGGAATAATTATAACCAAACTGATTAACAAGATTGATTATGAAAAGTTTCAAGAGCAATATCTGGCATAAGGGTAGACGATGCAATTTATGGAACCTATTATTACTGTTATTGCTCCTCTAACTCCTACCATTACTACTAATTTCTCATTCTCAATGTGCTAATTCCTTTTTACATATTAGACTCTCAATGGGAAATCTGGTTTCCAATTTCTAAGGGAAACTTATGTCTAATGTACATATTGATTTGGGGTGGTTATTAAGAAAAGCAAGAAGATATCAGTAGAAGCAGGTGGACATTTTTTGTAAAGGGGGAAATGTATAAAATATGGTAGACAATAGGAAATAGAAAAAAAGTGGGACTGAGAAAAAATAGTTTTCAGGAAACATAGATTGTAGGTGGTAAGATAATAAAGTGAGAAAAGAATGAACGAGAAGTAGGTTTTTGCTCAGATAATTATTGCATTTAATTAGGTAATTTTTTCTACTGAAATTTCTTTCTGGGAGTAACTCTCATTTAAGTACATTACAACTTACTGTTTTAAACAGTTTCTGATTAAATGGTGCTAATGTGTGTTGGCGAACACATTCTCAAAAAATAAATAAATAAAAGAAGAAAGAAAAGGAAAAAGGAAATGCCTAGCCCTTATTTGTAGCCTTTGCCCACTTTCCTGGTGTATATACTCCCTTCATGGCTGATTCTAGCTACAGCTTGAAGATACTTAGTGTGAGGGTTGAAAAGAAGTTCAGCGTTGGCCTTCATGAGCTGGTACAGGCTGGCTCTAGCACACCTCTGCTTTTAAATCTTATAAAATGCCCACGGCATTGCGTTTTCAGTGGTGACCACAAAATGAGCCTTAGTCCTCCAGCTAGGAGTCTTAAGTGGACACCGTGCATAGTGTGTTACTGTCTCCTTATGGGCTTTGAGGCTGCCTTTCAGGAATTGCTCATTTCCTCCTCAGTTACATGGCTTCAATTACGGTTAATTGTGACCATAAAAACTATTGATCATTTGGCAAAGGCTACTTCTGCGTGTGGGGAAATAGAATAGATTAACGTATTAGGCAGGTAATAATGGCTTTTCCATTGTAAAATTTTTATTAGAAATAGCAAAACATAGCACATAACTACCTACTCATTATTTATATTAACATTAAGCAAATTTTAAAAGAATACATGTATAAAGTTTCAGTTAAATTCCTACTAAGCATCCACTGATCTATAAATGTTACTAGTACTTCTCCTAAATCTAACTTTTCCCCCCTTAATATATTTTAAAGGGATTTCTTTTCCTTCTCTGACGGTGCTTTGGGCATCAGAAAACTAAGACCTTGATATTTATATACTGTATTTCCCTGAGTTGACCAATTGCAGTCCTTTTGTCTGTTTCTTACTATCGTACATTTCCTCAAGACCTAATCAGATCTTTGTCTTCAGGAGAACCTAAGGGCCTATAGGTAGGTGGGAAACAGCCGCCTGGCCCTGCAAGTGGCTGCTGAAATGTCAGTGTGCGTAGCTCTGATCGGACAAATAAAAATTGCCCCCTCCATCTCTCATGCAGGACGTGATGGAAGGACTGGGCCTGCTTAGCTTGCACCATGAGCCAGCCTTGTACCCCAGGCACAGAAGAGCAAGCAGAGGGACAACTAGGTGTTTTACTCCATAAATGAACCAGGTCTGTTCCTAATGATACTCTAAGGAGCATCAACCAGGATCACAGGGAAGCATTCTTTGAAGAAATTCCAGTGTGGAACTGTGCTAGAGGCCCCCTCATGGAGACACCAGTCAACTGCCCTCTGGAGGTGGTATTCACAGTTAACAGTTCTCCCAAAAGCTGAACACTTTTTGAGTAAACACGAGACTTTGTTTCCCCCAGAGAATTTGTACCATTAGAGGTACGAGAGCTGTTGCAGCAGGGACCTGTTTGAAGTAATGCAGGGAGCTGGTACTAAGGATGGTGACAAGCATAAGCTGCCTTTGGCGGCAAAGATAGTTCTAGGGAGGAGTTCATTGTTGCCCAGAGAGCTTGTGGCACAATCTCAGCATTAATCCCCTCCATGTAAAGGGCACCAGCTCTCATCTGATCTTTAACATCCAAAGGAAACCTGGAAAACACTGACTTTTTTTTTTTTTTTTTTTCCTTTTTCATTGCATTCTTCGCTAAGATGAGACAAAAGTTCTATAAATTTAGGATTCTTGGGTGCTCCGATGTCTGAAAACTTCTTGCAGAAACTTAATCAGTCTGCCACAGGGGATGACTCAGGTCCTTGAACTCTGGATTTTAAGAATTAGTTACTGTCTAAGTACCCTAATGAGCTTTCAGTCATCTTCTTGGCCTGTCTGGCATTTGCTAGATTCTCTGAGGTTTAGGTTTAGATATTAAGGAGCCCAGCACCTTAAAAAAATAATGCTTATATGTAACACAGTTTGGAAAGAATAACTACAGCTTATATTGGTTGCTTACTTCTACGTGTTTGCTTAGAAATCAGCATGCTTTATCCCATTCAGGCCTCGCAGTTACCACGAATGAGACTGTTAAAATTATTGTGTCCAAACTGAAGGTGGGAAAACTCAGTCTTAGAGCAAATATGTATTGTGTCCGAGGATTTATAGGTGAGAAGTGACTCAAACTCAGTTGCTGTACGAGGCTGTTTTACTACCTCTGTTACCCAATACAAGAAGCCCTATTGGCACAGTGGTTAAAGTGCTTGGCTGCTAACTGAAAGGTCACTGGTTCCAACCTATCAGCTGCTCTTTGGGAGAAAGATTTGGCAGTCTGCTTCTGTAAAGATTACAGCCTTGAAAGCCTATGGGACCCTTCTACTCTGTCCTATAGGGTCACTATAAGTCAGAATTGACTCGGTGGCAGTGGGTTTACCCAATACATTCTTATATGCTGGACATTTAAGGAAGTTACTAAATAGATTACATAGAACATTTAAAATTTATTAGGTTTCTCCATTTTACTTTTGTTTTTACCTATCGTCTATGGTTATCGGACAATTCTGTATCAGTACACTTTCATGATGAAGTAAAAAAAAAATGATCTGGGTAAATCAGACACACGGCACAGTTTTCTTACCGAGTATTGAATATCGTAAACTAACTTTCTGTTTTTGTTTTGTTTCTGCTGTGGCTTATGTGTTTTTGTTGGACAGATTATTTGTTGAATGAGAAGGGAAAACTCAGGTTTCTCTGCTTATCTGGGACATGTGTGGAGCAGAGGCTGGTGACATCTTCTAGCCTTCAAGGGAAGAAGTAGCGAAGAGAGAGGATTGTTAGTGAGGATGTTAGAAGTGGAAGCGCAACTGCAAGCAGGTGCCTATTTATGGCTTAGTATCTTGGCAAGCCGTTTTTCCAGGAGCTAGTTGTGCATTCCACTACCATAGAGAGAATGAATCCTCTTGCCCTTGCCTGAAGTAAGATGTCATTAGAGGAGATGAAGCTGTTATTAGTTGTGTACAAACGCACATGAGAGTAATGTTAACCAGCTATTAAAAACTAAAATAATGTTACCTCTTCCTTGTTTTTCAGATGACAGCTGGAGCTCAGCCACTCAGCATCACCCAAACATTCTCTCCGCCTGTGGAGTGTTTCATTATTCTGTTTTTAAACGTGTTTTCTTCTGTAAGTACCTATGAAAAGGATTACAATAATTGTTTTTCCATGGCGAAGTATGAAGAATGCCCTAGCTTATGTGGTCCAGTTATTTTTCAGACATGCAGCAGTTCCTTTTAAATTTGATTATCCAGCAATTTCCATAATATGTTCACAATTATATATTACATAAATGCTTTCTACCACATAATAAATATTTTTATTTCTTGAGTCAATTTTATGGTAGGAAGATCATAATGGCACTAAAAATGTGGAAAATTACCTTTCCTTTCTAATGCCATCTGGGTTTCTATAATATATGCCAAATGGATAACATGGATCTTAAAAATTAGATAAAATTACTTAACTTCAATGCTATGTTTAGGAAGGATTTGATGTATAATTAGCTGATTTATTCTGCCTCACTTTGTTGTTGGTTTTTAGATATCTTTTTTCAAGAACAATGTATAAAACCCTAAAAATTTGAAAAACTTTCCATTTAAAGAACATCTACTCCAGCCGCCCCTTGGTGTCCACCAGGGGTTGGTTCCAGGACCCTCACGGATACCAAAATCCGCGGATGCTCAAGTCCTTTATAAAATGGCCTAGTTTTTTTGTTTGCTTGTTTCAATAGCACAGGAATGAACAGTGTTTCGCTCTGAAGTGGAATAGTGATAGTCGGACCAGGTTAGGGTGGAGGCGTGAGGTGCTGGATCAGAACTGTCACTTTTAAGGACAGCTGTATCTGGCCCTACTGCCACAGGCTGCCCTCCAAGCCAGGGGTCATTCAAGTAGGAGGTTCTGGGTGACTTAAAAAAAAAATCATCGTGGTAGAGTGATTCCAACTCAGGGCAACGCTATAGCAAAGAGTAGAACTGTCCCATAGGGTTTCCAAGGAACGGCTGGTAGATTCAGCTGTGACCTTTTGGTTAATAGCTGAGTTAACCACTTAATGGTAAGTGCGTAAATAGCAATCAACAAAGAAGAGTACAGAGAAAAGAAAGCATTTCCCCAAATCTCATCCCCTAAAATAATAATCATTGTTTACGTTTGGTAAAAACTCTGGTCTTTTTTAAAAGCACATGCACAGACAGAAGGAGCCCTGGTGGCACAGTGGTTAAAGAGTTTGACTGCTAACTGAAAGACTGATGGTTGAAACTCACCAGCCGGTCTGGGAGAGAAAGGTGTAAAAGTGTGGCAGTCTGCTTCTGTAAAAGATTACAGCCTTGGAAATCCTGTGAGGCAGTTCTGCTTTGCCCTATAGGGTTGCTATGAGTCTGAATCTACCCAATGGCAACAGGTTTACACAAACAGAAGGACAGATAGATAATAGGTATAGGTGTATTTAAAAAGTATATTAATAAAAATGAATTATATTCTATATATTTAAAATTATTTTATTGAAAGCTAATGTATACAGATGACAGAAAATTTATACTGTACAAGTTGGTTTATCACCTATCATCAAAAAAAAAGTCTTTTTCCCCAGCACAGAAATTCATTCTTGTGTCCCAGGAATAAAGAAACAAACAATGTTACTTATTTCTCCTGGATTTTTAAAATGATAATATTTATATATGCAATATATTCAGTACAGTTTTTTACATTTATTTTTATGTGTGTATGTAAAAGCAAGCAGGTTGAAATAAGAGATTTCAGAGTTATGTCCAAATGTTTAAATATAAGAAATACTGTTTTCAAATAACTTATCTAAAGTTAACAAAAAGAGATAAACATAATTTCATTTAAAAACTAATATAACTAAAGACCCAAATCTAAAGAACTCTGAGGAATATGATAAAAAGAGGAGAATATAAGTGTCATAGCTTTTATGTGCTCTGCTTTTTTTTATCTGGGAACTTCTTGAATAATTTTGTTGTTGTTGTTAATTCTTGAAGATCAGGAACATTGTCTAGGCTATTAATATGCAAATATTTATTCTATAATCATCTCTGGGTGGTGCAGATTTTAATGCAGTTGGCTGCTAACCAAAAGGTTGGAGGTTAGAGTCCACCCAAAGGAACCTCAGAAGAAAGTCCTGGCGATCTACTTACAAAAAATCAGGCATTGAAAATCCAGTGGAACACAGTTCTACTCTCGCACACACGACATTGCCGTGAGTCAGAGTTGACTCAACAGCAAATGGTTTTTTGTTGTTGTTCTTTATGATTGTGATTTGGGGGTTGTCCATTTCCTTTAATCATTTAAAATAGGAATAAAGGTGGATAAAATGACTTTACCCTATTTTTATTTTTTAACACAAATTGAAATACCCAGGAAATTAACTAGCTTGATCTTTAGTTTTAATTCATATTATATTCTTATCGATGAATACTACTCCTAATTTAAAAATACTTAATGATTCCTGGCACTAAACAAATGTTTACTGAAACGCTGTTGTATGCTTTTGAATTTATTTTTTGAAATAATCCTATGAGTCAGGTACTGATAGAAGAGATTAAGAATGTTGCTGAAAGTCATGTTGTGGAGGAACTGGAAGGAATCCATGCAGTTGGGTGACCAGCTGCACATAGTTAACTGCTGTGGTATACTCCCTCTTAAATTTTAGCTTGTGCTAGATTGGAGATACAAAACAAAAGATAAACCCTAATTTTACAGATCTCCCAAATAGAGGAGATCGGAAAGAAGAAAACTAGTCAGTTCTAGCCAGTGTGATATATATACCAAGTACAATGACGAGCTCTTTTGCAGGAGTGCTAAGAAGGGAAACAGAAAATACTTCAAAGAAGAGATAACGTTTTACTGGGAATCAAAGACCAAGATCAAGTTTTCAAGATGAACAAAGATGTTTGTGTGTATGTGGGGAGTGGTAACTGGGGATGTGGGTGGTGATGTTGCCATGTAGCTAAAACAATCAGTTATGATATTAGGAAGCTACAGAGCAGCATGTATAAATTGGGTAAATTCCAGGTAGTGTTACAGGTGAGGTATAAGATGCAAGGAACTTAACTAAAGGACATTAATTTGGTGAGGAAACTAATGATAATATGGGGCTTTGAATGCCCTGAAAATACACCTCACTCTGCAGGTGATGTGCAAATAGAAGATTTTAATCAGTGACGAATACATTCTTGTAGAAATATGACTGACAGTTGTTTTTAGGTTAGAAGAGAGAAATGGTGGAGGCAAAGACGTAGTTGCAAAGCTATCATGATTCTCTTAGAGATGATGAGATACTTAGTTTTATCAATGTTCTCAGTATTGTTTAGAAAAAATATATATACAATTCAGAGGAAAAAATACTGGCTAAAAGAAGAGAAATATGGTTCTGTTGGCAGAAGTTTGTACAGAAAAGATACCTATCTTCTTAATTTCATTGTGCTTTAGGTGAAAGTTTACACTGCAAATTAGTTTCTTATTCAAAAATTCATACACAAATTGTTCCCTGACATTGGTTGCAATCCCTGCAATATGTCAGCACTATCCACCTTTCTACCCCTGTCCCTTTCTGCTTTCTTGTCTTGCTTTTGGGCAAGAGTTGTCCATTTGGTCTCGTATACTTGATTGAACTAAGAAACGTGTTCCTTGCATGTGTTACCATTTGTTTTATAGACCTGTCTAATCTTTGAATGAAAGTGGACAGAGTGCCTTCAGTTCTGAGTTAGCAGGGTGTCCAGGGGCCATCCTCCACACATTTTACAGTTTGTCATACTGTGGGGGCTTGTGTGTTGCTGTGATGCTGGAAGCTATGCCACCGGTATTCAAATACCAGCAGGGTCACCCATAGCAGACAGGTTTCTCCTGAGCTTCCAGACTGAGACAGACTAGGAAGAAGGACTTAGCAGTCTACTTCTGAAAAGAATTATCCGGTGAAAACCTTATGAATAGCATCAGAATGCTGTCTGATATAGTACCGGAAGATGAGCCCCTCAGGTTGGAAGGCACTCAAAAGACTGGGGAAGAGCTGACTCCTCAAAGTAGAGTTGACCTTAATGATGTGGATGGAGTCAACCTTTGGAACCTTCATTTGCTGATGTGGCATGACTCAAAATGAAAAGAAACAGCTGTAAACATTCATTAATAATTGGAATGTGGAATGTATGAAGTATGAATCTAGGAAAATTGGAAATTGTCAAAAATGAAATGGAATGCATAAACATTGATATCCTCGACATTAGTGACCTGAAAGGACTGGTATTGGCCATTCTGAATTGGACAATCATATGGTCTACTATGCCAGGAATGACAGCTTGAAGAGGAATGGTGTTGCATTCATTGTCAAAAAGAACATTTCAGGATCTATCCTGAAGTACAACGCTGTCAGTGATAGGATAATACCCATATGCCCACAAGGAAGACCAGTTAATATGACTATTATTCAAATTTACACACTAACCACTAAGGCCAAAGATGAAGACATTGAAGATTTTTACCAACTTCTGCAGTCTGAAATTGATCGAACATACAATCAGGTGATTGGAATGCGAAAGTTGGAAACAAAGAAGGATCGATAGTTGGAAAATATGGCCTTGGTGATACAAATGAGGCCGGAGATCGAGTGATAGAATTTTGCAAGAGCAATGCCTTCCTCATTGCAAGTACCTTTTTTCAATACCGTAAACAGCAACTATAGACATGGACCTCATCAGATGAAACACACAGGAATCAAATTGACTCTACCTGTGTAAAGAGATGATGGAAAAGCTCAATATCATCAGTCAGAACAAGGCCCAGGGTGGACTGCAGAACAGACCATCAATTGCTCATATGCAAGTTGAAGCTGAAGAAAATTAGAACAAGTCCACAAGAGCCAAAGTGGGACCTTGAGTATATTCTACCTGAATTTAGAAACCGTCACAAAAATAGATTTGATGGGTTGAACACTAATGACTGAAGACCAGACAAGTTGTGGAATGACATCAAGGACCTCATATGTGAAGAAAGCAAGAGGTCATTAAAAACACAGGAAAGAAAGAAAATACCAAAATGGATGTCAGAAGAGACTCTGAAACTTGCTCTTGAACATCAAGTAGCTAAAGCAAATGGAAGAAATAATGAAGTAAAAGAGCTGAACAGAAGATTTCAAAAGGTGGCTTGAGAAGACAAAGTGAAGTATTATAATGACATATGCAAAGCCCTGGAGTTAGAAAACCAAAAGGGAAGAACATGCTCTGCTTTTCTCAAGCTGAAAGAACTGAAGAAAAAATTCAAGCCTCGAGTTGCAATATTGAAGGATTCTATGGGAAAAATATTAAATGACGCAAGAAGCATCAAAAGAAGATGGAAAGAATATACAGAGTCATGATTCCAAAAAGAATTGGTCGGTGTTCAACCATTTCCAGAGGTAGCATATGATCAGGAACCAATGGTAGTGAACAAAGAAGTCCAAGCTGCACTGAAGGCATTGGCGAAAAACAAGGCTCCAGGAATTGACAGAATACCAATTGAGATATTTCAACAAACTGAAGCAGCCGTGGAAGTATTCACTCGTCTATGCCAAGAAATTTGGAAGACAGCTCCCTGGCCAACTGACTGGAAAGATCCCTGTTTATGCCTATTCCCAAGAAAGGTAATCCAACCAAATGTGGAAATATCGAACAATATCATTAATATCACACGCAACTGAAATTTTGCTGAAGATCATTCAAAAGCAGCTATAGCAGTTCATTGACAGGAAACTGCCAACAATTTAAGCCCAATTCAGAATAGAACTCGGAACCAGGGATATCATTGCTGATGTCAGATGGATCCTGGCTGAAAGAAGAGAATACCGGGAAGATGTTTACCTGTGTTTTCTTGACTATGCAAAGGCATTCGACTGTGTGGATCATAACACATTATGGATAACGCTGTGAAGAATGGGAATCTTAGAACACTTAATTGTGCTCATCAGGAACCTCTACATAGATAAAGAGGCAGTTGTTCGAACAGAACAAGGAGATACTGTGTGGTTTAAAGTTAGGAAAGGTGTGGGTCAGGGTTGTTTCCTTTCACCACACTTACTCAATCTGTATGCTGAGCAAATAATCCGAGAAGCTGGACTATGTGAAGAAGAGGCCATCGATATTGGAAGAAGACTCATTAACAACCTGTGTTATGCAGATGACACAACCTTGCTCTCTGAAAGTGAAGAAGACTTGAAGTACTTACTGATGAAGATCAGGGACTACAGCCTTCAGTATGGATTACACCTCAAAATAAAACAAAAATCCTCATAACGGTACCAATAAGCAACATCATGATAAACAGGGAAAAGATTGAAGTTGTCAAAGATTTCATTTTACTTGGATCCACAACCAACACCCATGGAAACAGCAGTCAAGAAAACAATGTATTGCATTGGACGAATTTGCAAAAGACCTCTTTGAAGTGTTAAAAAACAAAGATGTCCCTTTGAGGACTAAGGTGCGCCTGACCCAAGCCATGTGTCTCAGTCATCTAGTGCTGCTCTAACAGAGATACCACAAGTGGATGGTTTTAACAAAGAGAAATTTATTCTCTCATAGTCCAGTAGGCTACAAGTCCAAATTCAGGGCATCAGCTCCAGGGGAACACTTCTTCCATTGGCTCTGGAGGAAGGTCCGTGTCATCAATCTTCCTTTGGTCTGGGAGCATGTCTGTGCAGGAAACTCAGGTCCAAAGGACGCGGTCTGCTCCCAGCACTGCTTTCTTGGTGGTATGAGGTTCCCATGTGTCTCTGCTCGCTTCTTTCTTTTATATCTCAAAAGAGATTGCATTAAGACACTAATCTTGTCAACCTCATCAGTATAACCTCATCACAGTGACAGAATTTACAACACATAAGGCGATCACATATAATCTCATCATAGTGATAGCATTTACAACACATAAGGAAATCGCATCAGATAACACAATTATACGATACTGGGAATCATGACCCACCCAAGCTGACAGATACTTTTGGGGGACACAACTCAATCCATGACACCATGGTATTTTCAGTTGCCTCATATGCATGCAAAAGCTAGAAGATGATTAAGGAAGATTGAAAAAAAGTTGATGCCTTTGAATTGTGGTGTTGGCGAAGAATATTGAATATACCATGGACTGCCAAAAGAACGAACATATCTGTCTTGGAAGAAGTACAACCAGAATGCTCCTTAGAAGCAAGAATGGCGAAACTATATCTCACATACGTTGGACAAGTTATCAGGAGGGATCAGTCCCTGGAGAAGGACATCATGCTTGGTAAAGTAGAGCATCAATGATAAAGAGGAAGACCCTCAACCAGGTGGATTGACGCAGTGGCTACAACAACGAGCTCAAGCATAACAACAATCGTGAGGGTGGTGTAGGACTGGCTAGTGTTTCCTTCTGCTGTACACGGGGTCGCTATGAGTCGGAACCTTCTTGACAGAACCTAGCAGCAGCAACAACAACCTGGGGCCATAGTCTTGGGGTTCCTCCAGTCTCTGTCAGCAACAGCAACAACCGGGGGCCCATAGCCTCAGGGTTCCGCCAGTCTCTATCAGCAACAACCAGGAGCCATGTCTTGGGGTTCCCCCAGTCCTATCAGACCAGTAAGTCTGGTCATTTTCTGTGAATTTGAATTTTGTTCTACGTTTTGTTATCATTCTGTCCGGGTCTCTCTGTTGTGATTCCTGTCAGAGTGGTCAGTGGTGGTAGCCGGGCACCATGTAGTTCTTCTGGACTCAGGCTGAAGGAGGCTCTGGTTCACATGGTCCTTTAGTACTTTGGACTAATATTTTTCTTGTGTCTTTGGTTTTCTTCATTATCCTTTGCTCTGGACGAGATGGGATCAATAGATGTATCTTAGGTGGCTATTTGCAAGCTTTTAAGACCCCAGATGCTACTCACCAAGGTAGGATGTAAAACATTTTCTTTATGAACTATGTTATCCCAGTTGACCTAGATGCTCCTCAAGACCATGTTCCCCAGCCCTCAACCCCAGCAACTCGGTCCCTCATGGTGTTTGGATGTGTCTTAGAAGCTTCTATGACTTTGCCTTGGTCAAGTTGTGCTGATTTCTCCAATATTGTATGTTGTGTTTCCCTTCACCTAAGATGACACCTGTATACTATCTAACCAAAAAGTAAAAAACTAAACCCATTGCTGTCGAGTCCATTCTGACTAACAATGACCCTATAGGACAGAGTAGGGTTTCCAAGGAGCAGCTGGTGGATTTGAACTGCTGACTTTTCGTTAGCAACTGAGCTCTTAACCACTAGGCAACCAGGTCTCCAGGATGTCTGTTTTCAAGATGAAAAGTAAATAAAATGCAGGAATATAACATCAGAGCTAACAAGTGCAGCTAAAGAAGATAAAGGTCTCTGGATAGAATTTTTGAGTAATTGGTTGTACTGTTTCTAAATCAGAGAAAGTTTCATATCTTGATAAGGTGTGCAATCTCTCAAAGACATATTTGTCAATGAAATAAGTGATGCATGTTATGAAGATGATTTCATAGTCAGAACTACAGAAACAAAATTGATCCATACTAGACTGGAAATCATTTCAGAACTATAGGCATGAAGGTAACTTTGCAGTTATGTAAAAGCTATCTGTGGTAGTTAGTGATATACAAAGAAGCTCTGAGCAAACAGTGTGTCCAGCATAAGGTGACTGGGGTATATTTAACCTTGCATGAGAATCCTTTTCTTCATCTTCATCATCGTCATCAACAACAACATCAACGTTGCGATCTAAGCACTTTTATTTATTTGACCCTATAACAACTCTAAGAAATTGGCACTGTTATTATAACTCTCTTTTTCTCCTTCCATGAGAAAACAGAGTGGTAAAGGATTTAGGTTACTAGCCCCAGTAAATTCCTGAGTCCCTACTCAATCTGTCTGACTTTGGTGCCCTGTGCTAAATTTAAATATTTAAAGATAACTCAAGGAAAAATAGGATTAACCCTTTTTGAAGCATGGTCCCAAGGGATGAGACTAGTACAAAAAACACTAAGGAAATGTCTTTTGGCACAATTGAAAGAAGGCATTGTCAATAATCTATGCTGACCAAAGATAATAGATTACCTTGAGATGACTCAGCCAAGACTAGATATTCAAAATGTGGAAGAAAGAGATGGGTACCAGGCACAGTTATAAATGTTTTATATATAATAACTCATGTATCTAAACCTTATAATAATGCTGTCTCATTCCTGCTATTACTTGCTGTCCTACACCATTCTGATGATCATTTGTATGTTTGAGTCCATTGTTGAAGCTATTGTGTGGTGCCTTCCAACTTAGGGGGCTCATCTTCCAGAACTATATTGAACAATATTTTGATCCATAAGGTGTTCAGTGGCTAATTTTCAGAAGTAGATGCCAGATCTTTCTTCACAGTCTGTCTTAGTCTGGAAACTCAACTGAAACCTATCTATCAGTTGATGGTATTTGAAATGCCAGTGGCACAGCTTCCAGCATCATAGCACCGTGCAAGCCACCACACTACTACAAACTGACAGATGGGTAGTGGTTAATGATGCTATAGAGAAGTTCATTCCCATTTTATATCTGAGGAAACTGAGGCTGTAACAGGTTAAGTAACTGGCACAATGCCAAAAACTAGTAAGGGTAGAAGCTGGGATTAAAATTCATGCAGCTAAGCTCCAGAGTCTGCCTCTCTGGAGACTCTTCAAGCATGGGAACATATGTTTGTACTAAGTAAATTTTAAGGTCCCTTCTGACCTTGAGGCTTCATGGTGATGTGCGCTCAACTGACTGGCACATTTCCTACAGAATACACATACAGCATCTCCTTGACGTTGTGCTGCCTGTCACATTTGGAAACTCTTGAAAAGAACTATTTCTGAAGGTCATGCATGAGCAAGTGCTATAATGTGGAAGGAATTGAAATCCTAATTTGAAGGGATGCTCCATTTGCATCTACATGCGGCTTTAGGATTTATGACAGGGAGAGTTTTCAGCTAAGATAGAATGGTGTACAGTGTGAATGATTTTTCATTTTCCAATCTCAATAGTAACTTGGAACTCAAAAGAAAATAATCAAAATTTATTTTTGCATTTATTAAAAAGTCGAGGAGTTGGGACTAAGATGGCAGAGTAGTCAGACGCTTCTGGTGGACCTTCTTACAACAAAGACCCGAAAAAACAAGTGAATCGATTATATATGGCAATCTGAGAGCCCTGAACATCAAAGGCAGAGTTGAGTGGCAGGGGGAGGGAGAGATGGTTCAGAAGCAGCGAGAAGTTGTCACACCTCACCTGGTGAGAGCCTGAGCCCTTCAGGCCTGATCAGCTTAGGGGTGAGCAGTGATGCAGGCAAGCGGTGGTAATCGGGAGGTGCGTTTTCCGCACCAGGAGAGACCCAAAAGCAGAGAGTCTACACGGCCACCCAGAATCAGTGAGAAGCAGCCCTGGACGAAAGATGAGTACTTGCGTATGGCCTACCGCACGCATAAAAAAAAAAAACCCTTACGGTAAAACCTCTGTCCCATTTACCTCCCCACTCCATGCTCTGTACTGGGTCCCAGATCAGCTTTAGCAGTTGCCAAGTCCCCTGCACCAGAAGTAGGGTCCCTCACACACTTGGAGCCACTCTGCCTGCCTTGGAGAGTGAACAAATTACCAAACGGGAAAAAATAAACTGCCGGCTCCCCTAAGCCAGGAACCCAGCGTAAGACACAGCTCCTTTGCCTAGGCACAGGCATAAGGGATCCATGGACTATGAGTGCCTTTCCCCATGCATAGACAGATGTGGGCCCATTTCAACAGTGTAGGCCCTCATTACCTCAGTACAACAGGGTATATACCGGAGCTCTAACTACAACTCTTTCAGCTATGAAGTGGCAGGTTCTTGACATTTGACACTGCTCTGTCCATTAAACAGGGTCTTCACCTGTCCACATCAGGGGCCTGAGGACTGGTGTCTCCACTCAAGCCACCTGCGAAAGGGGCCCATGAATAAGAGGTGCACCCCAGTCCTTACAGCCAACAGCATTAGGCGCGCATAGTCTGGCTGAAAAAACCACACACCCATGTGCTCTAGAGAACAGGGACACGCTTTCCTCCTGGACACTCGGTGGCTGTCAGCCCCGTGCCCTGCTGAGAGTATGTCCCCCTTCTGCAGCCAGATGCCTGTGCCTACACCAATCATCCATGCCTCTCTAGGACTGTAGGTGAGAGCCTACACCACACACTTGGTGGCTATCTACCTGGGCGCCTGAGCTGAATCCATACAGAAGGAGTGGGTGGAATCCTGAGCTTACATACTTAGTAACAGATCTAATCACCTGGTGACAGGACATTAGAGCTTCAAAGGTGCCAATAATCAAACTAGCTCATTCGAACAGCCTATTTGGGCATATCAAAACAAAACAAGAAGCTAGGACACAGTAAGCAAACATAAAAGAAATAAATTTAATAACTTATTGATGGCTCAGAGACAACAGTCAATATCAAACCACATAAAGAGGCAATCCATGATGGCTTCTGCAAGCTCCCAAAATAAAGAATCTAGAAATTTTCCAGAGGAGGAAAATTTCTTGGAACTACTGGGGGCAGAATACAAAAGATTAATATACAGAACTCTTCAAGAAATTAGGAAGGAAATTAAGCAAAACACAGAACATTCAATAGAAGAAATTAAAAAGGTTAGAGAAGAGCATAATGACAAATTTAAGAGGCTGCAAGAATCCATAGAAATCCAGAAGATTAACAATAAAACTTCAGAATTAGACAACTCAACAGAAAGTCATAGGAGCAGAATTGAGGCATTGGAAGTAAGAATTAGTGAGACTGAAGATAAAGCACTTGACAAAATCTTATTTGAGGAAAAATCAGATAAAGATTAAAAAGACACCCTAAGAATTATGTGGGACTCTATCAAGAGGAATAACCTACGAGTGACTGGAGTACCAGAACACGGAGGGATAACAGAAAATACAGAGAGAATTGTTGAAGATTTGCTGGCAGAAAACTTCCCTGATACCATGAAAGATGACAAGATATCTATCCACAGTGCTCACTGCACCCCACATAAGGTAGATCCCAAAAGAAAGTCACCAAGACATAATCAAACTTGCCAAAACCAAAGATAAAGAGAATTTTTTAAGAGCAGCTAGGCATAAACAAAAAGTCATCTACAAAGAAGAGTCAGTAAGAATAAGCTTGGACTACACAGCAGAAACCATGCAGGCAAGAAGGCAATGGGATGACATATATAAAGCCTTGAAGGAAAAAAACTGCCACCCAAGAATGATATATCCAGCAAACTGTCTCTTAAATAATGATGGTGAAATTAGGGCTTTTCCAGATAAACAGAAATTTAGGAAATCTGCAAAAACCAAACCAGAATTACCAGAACTACTCAAGGGAGTCCTCCCGGTAGAAAATCAGTAACATCAGATAACAACCCAAGACTAGAACACAGCACAGAGCAACCAGATATCAACCGAGATAGAGAAGTCACAAAAGTAAATCAAAGCTACAATTGAAAATAGGGAAACAGATGTCAATATGTAAAAGATGAGAACATAAAAACAAAAAAGAGGGACTTAACACGTAGACATAGATTTTCATATGAAGAGGAAGTCCAGGCAATATAAAGAAATAACAGACTGGTATAAACTTAGAAAAATAGGGGTAAATATTAAGGTAACCACAAATGAAACTAACAATCCTACAAGTCAAAATAAAAAACTAGAAAAATATAAAGACTCAGCAAACACAAAATCAGCAACAATGAAAAAGATGAAAATAACTAAAGAAAAACAACTCAGCACAGAAAATTAAGTGGAACAAAGAGATTGTGAACAACACACCAAGAAATATACCAAAATGACAGCACTAAACTCATACTTATCAATAATTACGCTGAATGTAAATGGACTAAATGCACCAGTAAAGAGACAGAGAGTGGCAGATTGGATTAAAAAAACACATTCCGTCTATATACTGCCTACAAGAGACACACCTTAAAGACACAAACTAAAACTCAAAGGATGGAAAAAAATACATCAAGCAAACAACACTCAAAAAAGAGCAGGAGTGGCAATATTAATCTCTGGCAAAATAGACTTTAAAGTAAAATCCACCGCAAAGGATAAGGAAGGACACTATATAATGATTAAAGGGTCAATACATCAGGAAGGCATAACTGTGATAAATATTTATGCACCCAACCACAGGGCCCCAAAATCAATAAAACAAACTCTAACAGCACTGAAAAGAAAGACAGATCCACAATAGTAGTAGGAGTCTTCAACATACCACTTGCGGTGAAGGACAGAACATCCAGAAAGAAGCTCAACAAAGACATGGAAGAGATAAATGCTACAATCAACCAACTTGATCTCATAGACATATACCAAGAACTCCACCCTACACCCTACAGCAGCCAAGTATACTTTCTTTTCCAGCGTACATGGAACATTGTCCAGAATAGACCACATATTAGGCCATAAAGCAAGCCTTAACAAAATCCAAAGCATCTTTTCTGACCATAAAGCCATAAAAGTTGAAATCAACAATAGAAAAAGCAAGGAAAAAAAATCAAACACATGAAACTGAAACAACACCTCACTCAAAAACTACTGGGTTATAGAAGAATTTAAGGATGGAAACAAGAAATTCATAGAGTTAAACAAGAATGAAAATATATCCTACCAGAACTTTTGGAACACAGCAAAAGCAGTGCTCAGAGGTCAGTTTATAGCAATAAGTGCACACATCCACATAGAAGAAAGGGCCATAATCAAAACATTAATCCTCCAACTGGAACAAGTAGAAAGAGAGCAGCAAAAGAAGCCCACAGGCACCAGAGGAAATAAGAATTAGAGCAGAATTAAATGAAATAGAGAATAGAAAAACAATTGAAAGAATTAAGACCAAAAGCTGGTTTTTTGAAAAGATCAGCAAAATTGATAATCAATTAGCCAAACTGACAAAAGAAAAACAGGAGAGGAACCAGATAACCCCTGTAAGAAATGAGATGGGTGATACCACAACAGAACCAATGGAAATTAAAAGAATCATAACAGAATACTATGAAAAATAGCACTCTAATTTGAAAACCTAGTGGAAATGGACAAATTTCTAGAAACTCACTACCTACCTAAACTAACACAGAGGTAGAACAACTAAATAAACCCATAACAAAGAAGAGATTGAAAAGATAATTTAAAAACTCCCAACAAAAGAAAAGCCCTTGCCCGGATGGCTTCGCTGGAGAATTTTACCGAACTTTTAGAGAAGAGTTAACACCACTACTACTAAAGGTATTTCAGAGCATAGAAAAGGATGGAATACTCCCAAACTCATTCTATGAAGCCAGCATGACCCTGATACCAAAACCAGGTAAAGACACCACAAAAATAGAAAATTACAGACCAATATCCCTCATGAACACTGACCCAAAAATCCTCAACAAAATTCTAGCCAATATAATTCAGCACATATCAAAAGAATAAATTCACCATGATCAAGTGGGATTCATACCAGGTATGCAGGGATGTTTCAACATTAGATAAACAATCAATGTAATCCATCATGTAAATGAAACAAAAGACAAGAACCACATGATCTTATCAGTCAATGCACAAAAGGCATCTGACAAAGTTCAACACCTGTTCATGATAAAAACTGTCAACAAAATAGGAATAGAAGGGAAATTCCTCAGCATAATTAAGGGCATGTATACAAAGCCAACAGCCAACATCATCCTAAATGGAGAGACTTTGAAAGCATTCCCCTTGAAAATGGGAACCAGACAAGGATGCCCTTTATCACACTCTTAACATTGTACTGGAGGTCCTCGCCAGAAAATTAGGCTAGAAAAAGAAATGAAGGGCATCCAGATTTGTAGGGAAGAAGTCAAAGTATCTCTATTTGCAGATGATATGATCTTATCACAAGAAAACTACTGGAACTAATAGAAGATTTCAGCAAAGTTTCAGGATACAAGAGTAACAAAGAAAAATCAGTTGGATTCCTTTATACCAATAGAACTTCAAAAAGGAAATTACCAAATTAATACCATTTACAGTAGTTCCAAAGAAGATAAAATACTTAGGAATAAATCTAACCAGAGATGTAAAAGATCTATACGGAGAAAACTACAAGACATTACTGCAAGAAACTAAAAGAAACCACGTAAGTGGAAAAACATACCTTGCTCATGGGTAGGTAGACTCAACATTGTGAAAATGTCAGTTCTACCCAGAGTGATCTAAAGATACAATGCAATCCCGATCCAAATTCTACCGCCATGTTTTAATGAGATGGAGAAACAAATCACCAACTTCATATGGAAAGGGAAGAGGCCCTGAATAAGTAAGGCATTACTCAAGAAGAAGAACAAAGTGGGAGGCCTCACACTACCTGATTTTAGAACCTATTATACCTCCACAGCAGTCAAAACAGCCTGGCACTGGTACAACAACAGATACATAGACAAGTGGAAAAGAATTGAGAATCCAGACACAAATTCATCCACCTATGAGCTGCTGATATTTGACAAAGGCCCAAAGTCCATTAATTCGGGAAAAGACAGTCTCATTAACAAATGGTGCTGGCATAACTGTATATCCTTCTGCAAAAAAATGAAGCAAGAGGCGTTCCGGCAAAATGGCACTCTAGGCAGAAGCACCATGCCATCCCTCCACAGCAAAGATCCGACAAACTAAGCCGAACAGAGAATACAACAATCCTGAAACCCTAAAACATCAAATGAAGAGATAAAAACTCAGCCAAGCACCAAATGGAGTGAGAAAACTGACAGAGAACAGAGAGTGAAGAGAGATTCATGCAGAGGTCCCCTACCAGCTAACGCAGTGCGGATCCACTATCTTGGACTCCTATCAGAGACCAGCAAACGGGGGTACGAGAAAGCAGCCTCATGGAGCGTCCAGCGGGAGACAAAACAACCGGAAATTTGCGGTGTGCGCTTTCCCACCCACCACCCCTCTTCGCCCCTACTCTGCCTTCTCTGCTTCCCGCAGCCACGGTCTCTTGACCGGGAAGCCCCGGCTACTTAGATTCCACACACCCAAGCGGGCGGCTCTCTGGGTGCCATTTGTTGGCTGCTAGTGTTGCTTTTTTTTTTTTCTGCTGCTTTTGATTTCTCACTTGCCTCTCGCCACCTCCCCCTCCTTTCACTCGAGTGGCTGGCTCCGTGCGCCATCTTTGCTTCTTCCTGAGGGGCTCCAGAGTGCCAGCAATTTGTGATATATGCTTTCCCACTCTCTACACTTCTTCACCCACACTCGGCCTCCTCTGCTTCCCGCAGACACAATCTCTTGTCCAGAAACACCAGCCCGCACTAGCTGGCTCTCTCAGTGCCATTTCTTGGCTGCTGGAGTTGCTTTTTTTTTTGCTTCTTTTGATTTCTTCCTTGCCTCTCACCGCCTCCCCCTCCTTTAGCTCAAGTGCCTGGCACCGTGCGCCATCTTTGCTTCTTCCTGAGGGGTAGTGGAGCTCCATTCGAGTGTGGAGCTGCTTCCCGGTCTGGGCTACTGTGCTGGTGGGATCCCGGGGCGTTTGTTCAGTTGTTCGTTTTGAATTTTGTTTTCTTATCCTTTTCTTGAGTTGGGAGCCCTTTCTGGCCAGGCGGAGCTGCGTGGCAAGGAACTCCCCGTCAACTTCAACAGACGTGCAGAGGGATCCCTGAGAGCATTTCTTTTTTCATTGGGGTTTTTTTTTTTCTGTTTTTTTTGGGGGGGACTTTCTTGTTCGTTTTTTGTTTTGTTTTCTTTTCTCTCTTTTTCCCTTTTTCTCTTTCTTCATTGCTCAGTTTCTTGTCTCTCTATATCTTCCTTCTCTTTCTGATCCCTGAATACCAGGCGTTGTATACCTCTACGCCTTCTAGCCAGGCTGTATTGCAACACCTGACAGCGACTTCCCCAGTCCTCATAGCTACATCGGTGGGATCCCAGGGAACTTTGCGGTTCTTTAACCTTTCTGATTTTCATTTATTGTTTTTTTTCTGTTCCTCTTCCCCTTTCTGTTGTTCTCCATTTCATAGTCTCTCTTCTCTCCATTCCAATGGCAAGATCCTCTAACATTCTTTTTTCTATGTTTGTATGTTTTTGGCTCCTGTTCCTCTCTCCTCTCTCCCATATCCATCTTAGCTCCACACATAACAATCACCCTGCTGCATCCTGCCTACCTGCACCGTGCGCTTGACATCACACCACCAAACAGCACAGGCACGGCCTACTGAAACCTGCCCTGCACTGATTACCGACCCACCCTGGTGGCTGTAGTAAGTGCCACAAACAACCCGTCCCAGTAACTCCTCTTCAGCTAGACCTCCCCTGCTGTACCGTATCTGAGTGTCTGACCCTGCCGGTTGAAGAAGGAGGTGAAAAGTATTGAGCGCACAGAAGAGCAAACAACAAAGAACACAGACATACTCAGACATAATCAATTTTTTTTTTTTAAAGGGATGAAACAAAAAAATCTACAACCAATAAATGAGAAAAATAACTACTGAATGCCCAGAAGACAGCAGACAATATCAAGCCATTTACAAAAACAGGACAGGGTGGTTCCAGTAGGTGCCCAAAATAAAACACCAGATAATCTTCCAGTAGAAGAAAAGACAGTAGAACAACCTAATAGGGAATTCAAATCTCTAATACTCGGAATTCTCCAAGAACTGAGGCAAAAAGCTGAAAAACATGAAGAAAAAATAGACAAATTCCTGGAAAATACAAAAAATTGGAAGAATTCAGAACGATGAAGTAGGAACAAAATGCCAAAATAAATTCACAACTAGAAATTATACAAAAACAACAATCAGAAATACAAAAGATAAACAATAAGATTTCAGAAATGGATGATGTCATAGAAGGGCTGAGAAGTAGATTTGAAACGGTGGAAGACAGGATCAGTGGAATTGATGACAAACACTTGGATACAACTTTGTTTGAGGAAAACTCAGAAAAAAGAACAAAGAAAAATGAAGAGACCCTGAGAGTTATGTGGGACACATTTAAAAGCAAAAATTTACGAGTGATTGGAATTCCAGAATGGGGAGAAAACAGAAAACACAGAGAGGATCATTGAGGAACTGCTGACAGAAAACTTCCCAAATATCATGAAAGATGAAAAGCTGGCCATCCAAGAAACTGAACAAACCCCATATAGAAAAGACCCAAAAAGAAAATCACCAAGGCATATCATATTCACACTCGCCAAAACCAAAGACAAACAAAGAATCCTTAGAGCAACTCATGATAAACAAGAAGTCACATACAGAGAAGAAACAATAAGACTAAGCTCAGATTATTCGGCAGAAACCATGCAGGCAAGAAGGCAGTGGGATGACATATATAAAATCTTGAAAGAAAAAAATTATCAGCCAAGAATCATATATCCTGCAAAACTCTCGTTCAAATTTGATGATGAAATTAGGTCACTTCCAGATAAACAGAAATTAAGGGAATATGTAAAAGTCAAACCAAACTTACAAGAATTATTAAAGGGAGTGCTTCAGTCTGAGGACAAACAGCTTCAGCTCACAGGCAGAACCTACGACGCAGGATCATATGAGCCAGATACCAATCTAGGAAATGAACTCTCGAGGACTATCCAAAACCAAAAGAAATACAACAGGGAAACAGAGCAGTTAATCAATAAATGACAACAACATCAAAACAATAAAAGAGGGAATAAACGGCATAGGTATAGAACTGTCTAATGGAGAGGAAGGCAAGGCGATACCAAGTAGTGGTAGACTGATTCAAACTGAGAAAGATAAGGGCAAAATTCATGGTAACCACAAAGAAAGTTAACAAACCAACTCATAAAAATAAAGAAGAGAAACATAGTCTCAGCAAAAACAAAAGAAATGAAAAAAAAAATCCACAAACCAAAGTAACTCAGCACAAGAGAGTAAGAAGAACAAAGAAAACTTCAACATCCCCAAAAAAAAGCACTACAAAATGACAGCAACAAACTCACATCTATCAATAATTACACTAAATGTAAATGGACTCAATGCACCCATAAAGAGATGGAGAGTGACAGAATGGATAAGAAAACAGGATCCATCAATATGCTGTCTACAAGAGACACACCTTAGAAACAAAGATGTGAATTTATTAAAAGTCAAAGGTTGGAAAAAAATATATCAAGCTAACAACTACCAAAAAAGAGCAGGAGTGGCAATTCTAATCTCAGATGAAATAGACTTTAAAACAAAATCTACCATAAAAGACAAAGAAGGACACTATATAATGATTAAGAGGATGATCCATCATGAAGACATAACCATAATAAACATCTATGCACCCAATGACAGGGCTCTAAAATACATGAAACAAACTCTAACAACACTGAAAAGAGAAATTGACAGTTCCACAGTAATAGTAGGAGACTTCAACACACCACTCTCAGTAAAGGACAGAACAGCTAAGAAGAAACTCAGCAAAGATACAGAAGACCTAAAGGGCACAATCAGCCAACTGGACCTCATAGACATATATAGAACACTCCATCCAACTGCTACAAAGTACACGTTCTTTTCCAATGCACATGGAACATTCTCCAGAATAGACCACATGTTAGGTCACAGAGCAATCTTCAACAAGATGCAAAACGTTGAGATAATTCAAAGTATCTTCTCTGACCACAATGCCATCAAGGTAAAAATTAACACTAGAAAGAGCAAGGAAAAAAAATCAGCTACATGGAATAATACCCTGCTGACACATCACTGGGTAATAGAAGAAATCAGAGATGGAATCAAAAAATTCCTAGAATCAAATGAGAATGAAAACACATCATAACAAAACCTTTGGGACACAGCAAACGCAGTCCTCAGAGGACAATTTATAGCAATAGATGCACATATCAAAAAAGAAGGGACAAAATCAAAACATTAACTACAGAACTCAAACAAATAGAAGCAGAACAGCAAAAAAAAAAAAAAAAGCCCACAACCACCGGAAGAAAGGAAATAGTAAAGATCTGAGCAGAAATAAATGAAATAGAGAACAGAAAAACAATAGAAAGAATCAACAAAACCAAAAGTTGGTTCTTTGAAAGAATCAACAAAATCGACAAACCACTGGCCAGACTGACAAAAGAAAAACAGGAGAGGACACAAATAACCCAAATAAGAAATGAAATGGGGGACATTACAACAGACCCAACGGAAATAAAAAGGATTATAAGAGAATATTATGAAAAACTATACTCCAACAATTTTGAAAACTTAGAGGAAATGGATAAATTTCTAGAAACACACGGCCTACCCAAACTACAACAAAGTGATGTTGAAAATCTGAACAGACCCACAACAAGAGAAGAGATTGAAAAGGTAATAAAAAAACTCCCAACCAAAAAAAGCCCTGGCCAAGATGGATTCACTGGAGAATTCTACAAAACATTTATAGAGGAGCTTGCACCAGTACTACTCAAGCTATTTCAGAGCATAGAAGAGGAAGCAACACTTCCAAATTCATTCTATGAAGCCACCATAAAGCTGATACCAAAACCAGGTAAAGACATCACAAAAAAAGAAAATTACAGAGCAATACCTCTTATGAATATCGATGCAAAAATTCTCAACAAAATTCTAGCCAGTAGAATTCAGCATCATATCAAAAAAATAATCCACCATGACCAAGTAGGATTCATACCAGGTATGCAAGGATGGTTCAACATTAGAAAATCAATCAACGTAATCCACCACATAAATAAAAGGAAAGAAAAGAGTCACATGATCATCTCAATTGATGCAGAAAAGGCATTCGACAAAATCCAACACCGATTCCTGATAAAAACTCAATAAAATAGGTACAGAAGGGAAGTTTCTCAACATAATAAAAAGCATCTATGGAAAACCAACAGCCAACATCATTCTTAATGGAGAGAGGCTGAAAACATTCCCATTGAAAACAGGAACAAGACAAGGAAGCCCTTTATCACCACTCCTGTTTAACATTGTGCTGGAAGTACTAGCTAGAGCAATAAGGCAAGAAAAAGAAAGAAAGGGCATCCAAATTGGTAATGAAGAAGTTAAACTGTCCTTGTTTGCAAATGAAGACTCCATGAGAAATCTACTGGAACTAATAGAAAGATTCAGCAGAGTAGCAGGATACAAGATACAGATTCAAAAATCAGTTCCATTCCTATACACCAGTAAGGAGAACGATGAAAAGGAAATCAGGAAAACAATACCATTTTCAATAGCCCCTAAAAAGATAAAATACTTAGGAATAAATCTAACCAGGGATGTAAAAGACTTATACAAACAAATCTACAAAACACTACTGCATGAAACCAAAGGGATCTACATAAATGGAGAAACATACCATGCTCATGGATAGGCAGACTCAGCATTGTGAAAATGTCAATTCTACCCAGAGCAATTTACAAATACAACGCAATCCTGATCCAAATACCAACAACATTCTTCAAAGAAATGGAAGAACTAATCATTAACTTTATATGGAAAGGGAAGAAGCCCCAAATAAGTAAAGCAGTACTGAAGAAGAAGAATAAAGTTGGAGGACTCACACTACCTGACTTCAGAACCTACTATACAGCTCCAGTAGTCAAAACAGCCTGGTACTGGTACAATGACAGATACATTGACCAATGGAACAGAATTGAGAAGCCAGATGTAAATCCATCCACCTACGGTCACCTGATCTTCGACAAGGGCCCAAAGTCCATCAAATGGGGAAAAGACAGTCTTTTTAACAAATGGTGCTGGCAAAACTGGATATCCATTTGCAAATAAATGAAACAGGACCCATACCTCACACCGTATACAAAAACTACTTCAAAATGGATCAAAGACCTGAATATAAAGCCTAAAAGTATAAAGTTCATAGAAGAAAAAATAGGACCAACACTTGAGGCCTTAATACATGGCATTAACAGGATACAAACCATAACCATCAACGCACAAAACCCAACAGGTAAGCTAGATAACTGGGATCTTCTAAAAATCAAACACCTATGCTGTTCAAAAGAATTCACCAAGAGTGGAAAGAGAACCTACAGAATGGGAAAAAATTTTTGGACAGTACAAGTCAGACAAAGGTCTAATCTCCATAATCTACAAGAAAATCCAACACCTCTACCACAAAAAGACAAATCATCCTATTAAAAAATGGGCAAAGGAAATGAACAGACACTTCACCAAAGAAGACATTCAAATGGCCAACAGACACATGAGGAAATGCTCGCGATCACTAGCCACTAGAGAAACGCAAATTAAAACCACAATGAGATACCATCTCACCCCGGCATTACTGGCACGAATCAAAAACACTGGAAATAACAAATGTTGGAGGGGCTTCGGGGAGATGGGAACTCTTATGCACTGCTGGTGGGAATGCAAAATGATACAACCATTTTGGAAAATGATATGGTGCTTCCTCAGAAAGCTAGAAATAGACATACCATTCGATCCAGCAATCCCTCTCCTAGGAATATATCCTAGAGAAATAAGAGTCATCACTCTAATAGACATATGCACACCTATGTTCAGGGCAGCATTGTTCACAATAGCAAAACGATGGAAACAACCTAGATGCCCATCAACAGATGAATGGATAAACTATGGTACATACACACAATGGACTACTATGCAACGAGAAAGAACAACAATGAATCTGTGAAGCATCTCATAACATGGATGAAACTGGAGGACATTATGCTGAGTGAAATCAGTCACAAAAGGACAAATATTGTATGAGACCTCTATTGTAAAAACCCATGAAAAAGTTCACACACAAAATGTAACAATCTTTGTTGGTTACCAGGGATGGGAGGGGTGAGGGAGAAATACTAAATAGGCAATAGATAAGTGGTATCTTGGGTGAAGGGTGAGATAGTACACAATACAGGGGAAACTAGCACAACCTGTACAAGCAAAGGTCACAGAAGCCCTATAGACACATCCAAACTCCCTGAGGGACTGAATTGCTGGGCGGAGGGCTGTGGGGACCATGGTCTCAGGCAACATCAAGCTTAATTGGCATGACACAGCTTATAAAGACAGTGCCCTACATTCTACCTTGGTGAGTAGTGTCTGGGGTCTTAAAAGCCTATGAGCGGCCATCTAAGATACTTCACTGGTCTCATTCCTTTGGGAGCAATGGAGAATGAAGAGAACAGGATATAGGGAAAAGATTAGTCTGAAGGACTAATTGTCCACAGCTACCAAGGCCTCCACCGGACTGAGTCCAGTATAGCTAGATGGTGCCTGGCTACCACCACTGACTGCTTTGATCAGGATCACAACAGAGGGTTCTGGACAGAGCTGGAGAAGGATGTAGAGCATAATTCTAACTCACAAAATAAAGACCAGAATTACTGTCCTAAAGGAGACTGGAGAAACCTCGAGAGTATGGCACCCAGACACCCTTTTAGCTCAGTAGTGAAGTTACCTCTGAGGGTCACTGTTCAGCCTGGGAGTGGGCAGCCCCGTAAAACCAAATGAGAATAATGAGGTACAGGAGTCCAGTGATAAGGGCTAGAAGGCAGAAGGGGACAAGTAAGCTGGTGATAGGGAACCCAAGGTTGAGTAAGTATAGTGTTGATGTGTTGTGAGATTGTTAACCATTGTCATAGGGCAACATTTGTAGTAACTGTTAAATGAGAAACTATTTTGTTCAGTAAGCCTTCATCTTAAGTGAGAATAACAGCACAATTGGAAGAGCTTAGTCAATGTCACTGAAATGTGTATGTAGAAATTTTTGAAACGATGTATTTTTGGCTATGTGTATTTTCACCAAAAAAAAAAAAGGTTGAGAAGTTAGAGGGTTAATATGTTGTGGGGTTGTTAACCAATGTTATAAAACAACATGTGTACTACTGTTTCATGAGAAATTATTTGTTCTGTAAGCCTTCACCTGAAGTACAATAAAATATTTTTTAAAAAAATGAAGCAAGACCCATACCTCACACCATGCACAAAAACTAAATCAAAATGTATCAAAGACCTAAATTTATAGTTGAAAACAATAAAGATCATGAAAGAAAAAATATGGACAACGCTAGGATCCCTAATATATGGCATAAACAGAATACGAAGCATAAGTAACAATGCACAAACACCAGAAGAGAGACTAGATAACTGGGAGCTCCTGAAAATCACTTATGCTCATCAAAAGACTTCACCAAAAGAGTCAAAAGACAACCTGTAGACTGGGAAAAAATTTTTGGCTACGATAAATCTGATCAGTGTTTAATCTCTAAAATCTACAATGTACTGCAAAACCTCAACAACAAAAAGACAACCCAATAGAAAATGGGCAAAGGATATGAACAGTACTTCACCAAAGAAGATATTCAGGTGACTAACAGTCACATGTAGAAATGCTCACTATCATTAGCCATTAGAGAAATGCAGATCAAAACTACCAGAAGATATCATCTCACCCCAACAAGGCTAGCATTACTCACAAAACACAATGCTGGAGAGGTTGTGGAGAGACTAGAACACTTATACATTGTTGGTGGGAATGTAAAATGGTACAAGCACTTTGGAAATCGATTTGGCGCTTCCTTAAAAAGCTAGAAATAGAAGTACCATATGATCCAGCTATCCTGGTCCTTGGAATATATCCTAGAGAAATAAGAGCCGTCACATGAATAGATATATGCCCAGTCATATTCATTGCAGCAGTGTTCACAGTAGCGAAAAGATGGAAACAACCTAGGTGCCCATCAACGGACAAATGGATAAACAAATTATAGTATATCCACACAATGGCATACTATGTAATGATAAAGAACAACAATGAAGCCGTGAAACATTACATGGAGAAATATGGAGGGCATTATGCTGAGTGAATTTAGTCTGTCACAGAAGGACAAATATTGTATAAGACCACTGTTATAAAAACTCAAGAAAGGTTTAAATAGAGAAGAAAGCATTATTTGATGGTTACCAGGGTGGGGAGGGAGGGTGAGGGCTATTTACTAACTAGATAGTAGATAAGAATTATCTTAGGTGAAGGGAAGAACAGCACACATTACAGGGAAAGTCAGCACAACTGGACTAAACCAAAGCTAAGACGTTTCCTGAATACAATCAAACACTTCGAGGGATAGAGTAGCAGGGGTAGGGTTCTGGGGACCATGCTTTCAGGGGACATCTAGGTCAATTGGCATAACAAAGCTTATTAAGAAAATGTTCTGCATCCTACTTTGGTGAGTGGCTTCTGAGGTCTTAAAAGCTTGCAAGCGACCATCTAAGATGCATCAATTTGTCCCAACCACCTGGAGTAAAGGAGAATGAACACTGAAGACACAAGGAAAGTATTAGCCCAAGAGACAGAAAGGGCCACAGAAACCAGAGGCTTCATCAGCCTGAGACCAGAAGAACTAGAAGGTGCCTGGCTACCACCAGTGTCTGCCCTGACAGGGAACACAACAGAGACTACCTGACGGAACAGTAGAAAGATGGGGTGCAGAACTCAAATTCTAGTAAGAAGACCAGACTTAATGGTCTGAGACTGGAGGAACCCCAGGAAACATGGCCCCTGGATTCTCTATCAGCCCAGAACTAAAATAATTTCCAAGGCCAACTCTTCAGACAGGGATTGGACTGGACTGTGGATCATAAAGTGATACTTGTGAGAAGTGTGCCCCTTAGCTCAAGTAGACACAAGAGACTAAACGGGCAGCTTCTGTCCGGAGGTGAGATGGGAAGGCAGGGAGGGTTAGGAGCTGGTTGAATGGACGTGGGGAATCAGGGGTGGAAAGCATGACTGTGCTGTCACAGTATGGGGAGAGCAATTAGGGTCACATAACAATGTATAAATTTTTGTATGGGAGACTAGAAATGTAAACATTTAAACTACAATAAAAAAAATTAAAAAGAATATAGGAAATGTGAGAAAAAAATGTCATTTGATATAATGATTCTGAAAATTTCTTTGGCAAACTAGTTTACTTATCACTGGTTGTAGTCACATTGTAACAGGTGACTGAAGTCTCTAAAAATGACAATACAGACAAGAAATAAAGAAAAACCTCAAAATTGTCCATTTGTATGTGAAGTAGCTTCTCATTGTGGTAACTTCCATAAGTACTGGTAGACTACTTAGCTCCTTGGAGAAGCTCATCAATACAGAAGGTGACTGTTGTGCAACTCCGTAAACCTTCATGGCATTTGGTCCTCATTATATAACTTTCAAACTCATCTTTCTTTTTTCTTCATTTATTGTGTGTGGAAATACCTCTTATAAACAAAAACAGTAAAGTGTTCCGTTACCCATGCCTTGATATATTGCAGTGAGATATAAAATAATTCAGGAGTATAGTCATTATATGTATTTTAAATTACTCATCTTCCAGCAGATTTGTATCTGGATATGATAAGATATTTTGCCATTCTCATAGAATAACATAATTTTTTATCTGCTTCTCCTCTCAGTAAGCAGAGAATAGCAGCAGTATTTATTGAAATGAAGGCAGTGAGGTATCAGTGTGAAAGATAATGCACATCCAAATAGGTTGGAAAATTTCATTTCCAGTATATAATAACTCCTAGGGAGTCAACTTTCTATCCTTGCTGAAAAATCTCACTGTTGTAAATCATAAAACTGCACTTACATGCAAAGGAAACATTTCTTCAAATTAGGGTTTCAGTTCCTTTCCTATCAAATAGAAATCTTCTGATTTTATTTCCATCAGTCAGCATAACTTGTCAGATATAGTTATCAGTGTTACTAACATACCTAACTTATATTACGTTCATCTGAACTACACAACCAACCAGTGGGAAAGTTTTACATTAATAAAATAAAACTTTATGAGCTATTGGATGACACCTGATTTCAGCCAGGTCCTTACCATGTAAAAGGTAAATTGTAACTAACCGTGAAGAAGACTAAATATGTAGTTATGCTTATACATATGTGTATTTTTGTGTTTTTCATTAGAAATCTCAAAATTTTGGTTTTTTTTCTTATAAAGAGGATGTTCCTAAGTTGCTCTTCTTTATTTTCCCTACAATTTACCAAGTGTTGTATGAAGATGAAAGTTTTGGAGCTAGATCTATTTACAGCCCAAGTAATTGCTTAGGAGTTAACTAGACTTTACAAGAAGTCAATTGAGTATTTAAAGACACCAGGTTTCCATGTAATCTATGTTGCTGCACCATATGCCACTATAGTTTCTAGTGCATTTGAAATTTATTAAAGCTATCTCACAAGATTTTTCGTATTTTAAAATATCTGCTGGTGTGGAATTTGCTGTGTTCGCATTCCTTTCTAAACTTCAGGTTGGAAGGGTCGAGAAATTCCAAACTGGCATATCTTCCAGGGAAAGATCCATGCTAAAAATACCAATTTGTTAATTAGACGTAGCAAGGGTAAATTGCTAATAGTTTCAATTTTTCATGCGTGGATATGACTAAAATTCAGTGTTTTCACACCACTAATCTAATCTTTTAATCTCATTTTGAAAAGCAAGTTCCATGTGTTTCTAAATATTTCTGATGTGTATAAGTAATGTAATAAAAATGAGCAGAAATTTTTTATTATAATTTCATGGAAGAGACTATTCATTGTAGACTTTGAAGTAATTTTGCAAAACCTCTTTTAGATGCTTAGGAAAAAAAAAATATATAAAATCTCCCATGCATAAAGAAGACTTCCCCATTTTAAGAACTGTGTTAGAAGGTAAAAGCAAATTATTTAGACTGAGATGTTAAACTCTACTTAACAATTTAAACAAGAAAAGATTATTAACAGTCATATATCAATGGTCATATTAAACCCCTAAAACCCTATTGCAAGCAGTTTTATATTTGTGTCTCTCAGAGTTTCCAGATGGACACTAGGTGAGATAAAATTGTGTCTTATAGTGTCAATTAGTTTTTATTCCTAGGATAATTTTTTAACAGTTTGGGAGATATCTACGCTTAGCAAGAAATTTCATTTTCTCTTCCTGTGTGACTGGGGAATGGTGTTCTTTGGTAGTTGGCCATTCAGTCCAAAGTGCCAGCTGGCAAACAAATCAAGATCATTTTTTGTTTCCTTTCTTGGCATCTTGCCTATATGTTGAATATAGAAGAGATGCTTTATAAATTGTAGTACTAAATGGAATCTTGGGTCCTAGCCTAGAAATATGTTAATGGTTATTGAGATATCAGATCACAAAATGATTTATGGTTGAAGTTCCAAACAACAGGTGTCTAATTATCTTTTTTGTGGCCATGGTCATTGTTTTCATATCTCTCTATAGATCATGTCTTCTTGTTGTTGTTAGGTGCTATCGAATCTATTTTTGACTCATAGTAACCTCATGTGACAGAGTAGGACTGCCCTATAGGGTTTTTTAGGCTGTAATCTTTATGGGAACAGATTGCTAGGTCTTTCTCTGAGGAGCCGCTGGGTGGGTTCAAACTGCCAGCCCTTCAGTTAGCATGTGCGGGAAATGTCTTTGAAATTTGGGGAAAAAAAAACTCAGCACATTAACTGCCAGGTATCATGTACCCGGCATTGTAGCAAGCATTTATAAACATTTACTTATCTAATCCACACACGAATTCGGTACATGAAAACAAAATAAAACAAACCTGATGTCCAAGGTCACCCAGCTATTAGATGGCAGATCTGGGATTCAAATGTTCATCGGTTTCCAAACTCTCAGCCAATACGCTCTTTTAGCTGGTCATTATAAATATTATCTATAAATATCATTATAGGAATATGAGGTCTCTGGGTGGTATAAACAGTTTACATGCTCGGCTGTTAACCAAAAGGATGGAGATTCGAGTCCACCAAGAGGCACCTCAGAAGAAAGGCCTGGTGATCTACTTTTGAGAAATCAGGCATTGAAAACCCTATGGAGAGCAATTCTACTCTGATGCATATGGGGTAGCCATGAGTCAGATTTGACTCAACAGCAACTGGTGGTGGAGGTATAGGGACATAGGTAAATACATAAAACATATATAAAAGGAAATATGAAGCAATTAAATATATATGCAAATTGATTTATTTTCCTTTGTAATTTTCTTATAGCATATATAGATACACATATAAATGACCTATATAAAGGCATAATATAGCAATTGCATATATATTTACATATATGCACATATGTGTACATACACACGTGTGCATATAAACGTATATATGTAAATTGCTTTATTTCCCCTTGATCACTCCTATAGCAGAGTTAATAACTACTCACAAGGTTTCCCGGACTACATACAGGTATGTCGGAAAGGTCAATGGACTTGCAGTCGGGGCTGATTCAATTTGTAGCTTTGGTTTCCTCATATATGAAATGAGGGAGTTATGTGTAAGGACCCTTCAAGTTCTAAGATGGCCTCATCCCATGAGAGTACTAAATATTTTCTAGTACTGTGCTGTGATGGAGAAGAAGACAGACATCAGGAAACATTACCATCTGCCATGACGTCTACAATAATTAGAAAGAACAATAACAACCACAAAATTCCTGGTCAAAGCCTTGGCTGAATTTATGAATTTGATTTTCATGCAAATTCAGCTCTGAACGTGAAGCGAGCGAGTCGTGAAATGCAATTTGAAGGGGTCATGCTCCACACTCACGACTGGCTGAAACATCCATCTGCCCAACTCCCCATCCAGGCCCCATCACGCAAACGATGTCACTCAGGAGGATGTTTGTCAGAGGCTGTAAAAAGGAGTTAATCATTTGAGAATGGAGAAATGAAGTGTTTTTACACTGGTGATAAAACTCCTGTTTGTCTTAGAAACTTTTTGTTTTCCCCACTGGGAACATTAAAATACTACAAAATCTTACCTGTTAAGAAGTTGTATACAAGTATATCTTAGAAACATGTTCAAGTGTCTGTTTGCAAGGAGAATAGGTAAAAATTCTGATTTTCTGCTAAAGTCATAATTGAAAAAAAAATTTTTAAAGGGCCAGAGGGAAGCTATATAAGTGTTAGAAATTAGGCATCACTTATTCCAATAATCAAGATGACAAAGCAGAAAATGTCTACAGCATATACAGTTAGAATATTATTCCTAATCTTAATATGAGGAACTTTTAATGATTTGGTAAAACTGAATTTTCAAGGGTAGTGAGTGATTTATAAGTTTTAAATGAACTGCTTGATCGTATTAATATTTTCACATCTTATATCCAAATGACAGTCTGAAGTGTTTTAATGTTGCCTAGGTAAACACAGTTTTCAAGTTGAATGAATATAACCATTGCTATAATTTACATTACTTACTTGGTAAACTGTTATTTCTGTTTTATATTTAACTTATATTTTTGTAATTGATTGAGAAGTCTCAAAGTATTTGTTTTGAAAGTTATCGTTTTGCCTTGAAGATTAAAATCCAACTAATTGTTGTGTGTTACTACAAAGAGACTGTATCTTATTTATTGGTTTTGATAGTTTTCACCCATGAATATGTTATTGAATTTCTCCAAAAAGAGACTATGAATGAAGGAATATGTGTATAAGTAACTCCAAGTTTCTAAAAGAGAATCAATGTCTTAGCTCTTTCATATCTAGATACTATAGATAAATATCCAACTCTTTAGAGTTCTTACTAGGTAATTTCATAATTTCAAGGAAAACATTCACAATTTACATTTGATTTGTAAAACATGGATTTTCATAGCTCCTGTTAAACTTTCCCCCATTCAAACAGAATAGTGTTTCTGTTCCTTTCAACCTAACAACCAGGATAGAACTTGTAATGTTGTAACTCTAGAGTTTTTTGTTTATTATTTTTTTAAATTTCTTTTCTTTACCATTGTTATATTAACATTATTTAATCATAGGTTTGGGTGTTTACTTTTCTGATAACAGGATATTACTTATTCAGAACACACATTTTCTGTGTTAGCCAAGGCTTTCTGAAAGAATTCTAGTGTGTCAGTTGAATGTATAATTAGGCATTTTTCTGAATACACAATAGTTGCCCAGCAGAAAATGCTACCATTTTTATTTCTTAATTTTAACATACCCAGAGTGGTGAGTAACTAAATAAAAAAGTCCCAAACACTCTTGATAACCATACAGTTCAGTGAATTTTCAAAAAGTGAACACATTCCTGTAGCTGCCAGAGAACATTACCAGTCTAATTCTTTTTGGCAATTACCCATCCACGTGTAACCTCTGTTCTGACTTCCAGCGTCATCGATCAGGTTTTCCTTTCATTAACAATATATGAGTGAAATCATACAGTAAGCACCCGTTTGTGTCTGGCTTGGTTTACTCAACATTATGTTTCTGAGATATATCCAGGTTATTACATACATTAATTTATTCTCATTGCTCTATAGTCTCCCATTGTATGAATATACATGAAAAATATAATCATTCTTTCTAGATCTGCGTTTTGGTTGTTTCTGGGTTTTGATTGACATGAGGAGTTCTCGTGAACATTGTAGTATGTTGTTCAGCAAATGTTTGTATGCATTTTTACTGGGTGTTTATGGAGAAATTTTGAATCATTGCGTATGCACATGACGAGTTGTAATAGATAGGGCCTCTGGTAGGCAGAACACTAAAATCCCTCTCTGTCCCAGTTTTCCACCCTAATCTCTGGAATTTTAAGAGGATTGGAAATGTATTTACTTGTTTGTTTATTTAGAGACAATGTCCTTTTTTTTTTACATGCTTACTATTTTGATCAAAATAATATATTCTATCTCAAAAGAACAATGATGTATAAGCAAGAAACCTCAGCTTACATCCTGTCTTCCACACAGCTGTGGCTAATTTTTCCTTCACAAATATATTTCCTTTTGGAACACAATTTCCTTTATAGCACCTATGAAGGAGTTTAACACTTAACCTGACCTTTAATTAATTACTCTTTTCTTTTTGGATTAATGGAAACGGATAATAAAGGTATTTATTAATATATCCAACATACATACTTACCAAGCACTGATTTTGTGCTGTGCCCTGTGGTTGGTTCTGGATAAACATTGGGAAGTAACACAATGACCTTGTCATCATGGAGTGGATAGTGGAGTTTTGAACAAAACATAACATATATCATTTGCTGCTGCAATAAGTGTCTAACAAATTATACCAGAATTTACTGGTTTAAACAACAAACATTTATATCACAATTTCTTTGTGTAAGGAACTTCGGAAGAGCTTACCTAGGTGGTTCTGGCTCAGGATCTCTCATGAGGTTGCAGTCAAGATGTGAGCTAGGGCTGCAGTCATATGAAGGTTCAACCGGGGTTGAAGGATTTCCTTCCTTGATGGCAGAAAGCCTCAGTTTCTTATTTGCAGAAGAACTCAGTTCCTTTTCATATGGACCCTTTTACAGAGCTGCTTGAGTATTCTCATGACATGACGGCTGGCTTCAACCAGAGTGAGTGATCCCAGAGAGAGCAAACAGAAGGCTGCAATGCCTTCTATGACCCAATCTTGGAATTCACACACCATCACTTGTGCCATATTCTGCTTAGTGCGAATGAGTCACTTAGTCTGCATTCAAGGAGAAGGGAATTAAACTCCACCTCTTGTAGGAAGAACTACCAAAGAATTTGTGGACATATTTTTAAACCATATTTCTTGCCATATATGGTAATTCTTGTAAGGAAAAGGAAGGGACACAGGATTGAGACTGGCTTGTCAGGAAAGCCCTCTGTGAAGAAGTAGCATCCATGCTGAGACAAGAAGGAAGAATAGTAGGTGAGATGGTAAGGGCGGGTGGGGGGGCATCCTTGGGAGGTGGATCAGCCAGTTTGAAAAAGCTTGCCACTCTCTAAGAGTTAGAATAAACTACATGAGGGGAGGCCAGGGATTTTTGGCTGTTTATTTACTGCTGAGTCTCCAGCTCATAGAACAGTACTTGACACATACGTGCTTAATAAGTCATTATTGCACAGATGATAGAATTGAAGGAAAACTAGTAGGTTTAGTGTAAAGTAAACATAAAGGAATGTTGCCTGAGATGAGGTTAGAAGAATGGGACCAACCTCACCAAATGTAAATGTAGGGGAAAAAATGTAATAGGATGCTCATAATGGGACTTAAGCAGATAAATGATATGTCTGATTCACATACTGATGGATTTTTTGGATATGTGGGAAATGAACTAGAATAAGGTACATTATAACTGGCAAGAGTAGTTGTGAAAGATGAGGATAGTGTGGACTTCAGAATGCGGCTTTAGGAGGAGAGAATGGAGTAATTCAAAAAATACTTTCGTAGTTAACTGCAAGGTATTTCTGATGAATTGAGTGTAGAAGGTGAGTGAGAAAACCATGAGACCTGAATCCCTGGTTATTTGGATTTGAGCCAAACGCAAGAGGATGGAAGTGCGTTTTATTGAGGTCAGTTCGAGGAAGAATATCAAGGCGTCAGTCAGTCCTGGGCATGTTAACTCTGAGCTTGGATAAACGAGCTTGGAGCTCACTGGGTCTAGAAATATAAAATCATGAGCTATTGATAAATGGGAATATTTAAAGCCATTTGAATGGTCACTGTCATCTAGGATGGGGATAGAGAGTGAAAAGAGAGGAGGATCCTAGACTGAACCTTGAAAGAAATCCATTGTTTAAAGGATTCACATGAAAATAGAAACTTGAAAGAGAGACAGCCTGAGATGTATTTCAGAGTCAAGAGAGGAAGAAGGGTTAGGGTAGTGACATAAAAGCCAAGAGAGGAGAACATTTGAAAGAACAGGGTGGGAGGAAGTGAATCCAGTACTGCTGAGATGTCTGGTACGATAAGAACTAAAGAAATGTTCACTGAGTTTTGCAAAGTGAGTGTCTGAGTTTGACAGATTGGAGTGGGTTGCAAAGAATATGCAAGGTGAGAAAATGGAGACACCGTGTGGTTTTACATGTACAAACTACAGTAAAATCTGTGAAAGCCAGAACCTGTATAAGATGGAAACCTGTCAGAGAAGGAAAACAAATATTTTTTACTAAAACGAACGATAGAAAAGTGGTAAGACTGAACCCTGTCAAAGGCGGAGAACTTGCGAGGCCCGGAAAAACAAGGCAGACCTGTCGAGTTCTGGCTGTCACAGGTTTCCCTGTATATTTTGAGAAATTACCGGTAAAGGGAGGCAGTACAGGGTAGAGTGGTGACTGGAGAGAGGTATGGGTTAAAGCATCTCTTTTTAAGGTAGAAACTATAGAACACATTGAAATGCTGATGAGAATGATTTAGTTGAAAGAGATACAAGACACTGGACAGACAAATGATCCAAAGCCTGAGAGCTGACTTTCCAGTCTTCAGCATTTGAAGGAGCTCTAGAGCCAAACTTCCGAGTGATTGGATATTGGATAGTTCTGTTGCATAGAAGTCCCAAGGTGTAGCTTGGAGGCTCCCTTCTCGTCATCCAGACCCCCTGTTGTTGTTGTTAGTCAGTTCCAACTCATAGCGACCCCCTAATGTCACCTAAGAGAGCAGGTGACACAGAGACCACTCAACCAGCAAGCAAAGCTTTTGAATCACAGCTAGGAGAGTGATTAATGTTCCCAGGCTTTATGTCTCCCATTACCTCAGAGGAAAATAAATACCTAAAGTTTCTCAGTCAACCATCATAAGCCAGACCAATGATGAAATTTGGGTTTAGTTCTTATCCTTCTGGTCTCAGGTGAGAGACAATTTATTTTAGCAACTTTTCTCTGACCCTCTGAAACTGGGTGATAGCACAATGCAGGAAGGCAGTCCCCCACTTACAAATGTCCGACGTACGGACACTGGATAACTCGTCCTTCCCTTTTGTCATGGATTGAATTGTGTCCCCCAAAAATATCTGTCAACTTGGTTGGGTCATGATTCCCAGTATTGTATGATTGTGTACCATTTTGTAAATCTGATGTGATTTCCTTATGGGTTGTAAACTCTATCACTATGATGAGGTTATAATGATGAGGTTTACAAGATTAGATGGTGTCATGATCCAATCTCTTTTGAGATATAAAAGAGAGAGGCGAGCAGAGACACAGGGAAACCACATACCACCAAGAAAGCAGTGCCAGGAGCAGAGCATGTCCTTTGGACCTGAGGTTCCTGCACTGAGATGCTCCCAGACAAACGGAAGACTGATGACAAGGACCTTCCTCCAGAGCAAACAGAGAAGACAAAGCATTCCCCTGGAGGTGACACCCTGAATTTGGACTTGTGGCCTACTGGACTGTGAGAGAATAAACCTCTCTTTGTTAAAGCCACCCACTTGTGGTATTTCTGTTAGAGCAGCACTAGATGACTGAGCCACCTTTTAATGTTGTGTAAATTTGCCCCCACTTTGAAATGATTGGACCAATCTCTACTCACAACAAATTCTTCATCACAATCATCTTCACTTGCTGCATGTGCAGCTTTTAAATCATTGGAAAGGCTTCAAGCCTTTCCTTCCACTAAAGTAATACTAAATAAGAACCGTATGCACCTGTTCCAACTTACCTACACATTCGACTTAAAGACAGAGTTAGGAAGGGATCTTGTTCGTAACTGGGGGTCTGCCTGTATTCGTTTAAAAACCGATTTTTATCTATATTCTCCTCTTGACAGTAAGAGCTGAGAGCAAAGTTACTGTACGTGGGTTTTCCCTTTATCCAAAATTCATTTAACAGGTTTTTATTAAGCATGTCTTTATATTCTTAGGGCTCCTTGTCACACTTGACCCATGGCAGGTGCTATAATAAAATAAATGAATTAAGTAAATAAATGAATAAATGAAAGAATCTAGTAGAAAGAAAAATCAGAGGTGTGTTTTTGTGGTAATTATCTTCCTGGGGCAATTTTTTTTTTATTCTCCTGAACTTTAATATTTACCTGCTGTGAATAATATTTTGTCATTGACTTATTTTTCAGAAAGTTTTACCCTTTACAGAACATTAAATCTTTTCTGAGGTGATGTGAATACCTAAAACACCAATCTAAGTTATGATTAAAGAATTCTTCAAATATTTAAAATGCATTGTTTTAGGCAATGAGTTCATTTTCCCCCCAAGGCCATTGGATAAGCCAACATAAGTAGCATATAAAAATAATTCTAAGAAATGTTTAATTTTTTGATATCCACTCAAAAAGAAAAATGCAGTGACCAAATAGGGTGTCAGTAGAACATGTGCTAGAGTAAAGAAACTGTCTTATTGACTTAACCAAACACCCAACTAGAATTGCTGTAGAACTTATTTGCCATTGAGTGTATAGACACCATTCAAGATGGTCATAAAATAATAAAATTAAGCACCTAGAAAGTATATTTTCTGTTTTCTGGCATTAGGTTATGATGTTGTAAATAAATCCCAAGGTAGATGTGTGGAATCTTACATTTAATTCATAAACATCACATGTAAATATATTGAAGCTACCCTATACTCATCACCATCAGCTTTTTTCCTTAAGTAAAAAATAGAAGACGCCTCCCTCCCCATTTATACAATCTCAGAAGAGAGTCCAAGGGGAGCAGTGTAGGTAACACTATGAAACATTTTCCCTGAGCTCTTTCTCAAATTGTGTGTGCTTGAGCACAGAAATCTTGTTTTCTTCCCAGAATTTAAAATGGCATCTGGTCTTCAGGAGACATACAATATTATTGTTACATAAATGAATGAATAATTATTGTTACACGAATGAATGAATAAAAAATGAATGGATAAAAAAATGAAGGAAGGTCTCATGGGCATCAATACTGGAGCAATAGCTTGAATGGAGAAGTACTGACACCCACAAGGCCCATGGCTATCACCAGGGCCTAGGTCTACATATGTGTTATGACATGGTCCATTCAACTGAAAGTGATTGTATGAAATTAAAAAGTATTTCCCTGCCCCAGACCCATAATAATGGTCTAACGTTAGGGAAGCTGCTAGACTTAACATTTGCCTTCACTGTCCATCCTGCCATCTTTCCCCTCTGCCTGGCCTATGGTTTAGCCTCTAGGTTTCAGAACTGTTCAGCGATTACCTATGATAGTTGAAGATTTCCCAATGCCCCCTGACCCACTTCTGCTCTACCCCTAGACAGAGGAGGACTTTCAAGAGTCAGCCTCACATTTCAGAACACCTGTGATGTGGATTACTCTTTTCAAACACCCAAATACTATGGGACTGAGGAGTACATAGCAAACCTACAAATCCACTAGAACTCTTCTACCTAAATTGTCGGTGACATCCATGTTTCCAAATCTGATAGACATACTTCTGGCTTCAATTTAATGTATCTAGCCCAAATAGCCAGACTTCTCTTCTGAGCTCCAAATTTTCATTCATTATATATTCATTTTTTTACCCATTATTTCAACAAATATTTTTGAATGCTAACTCCCATGTCAAGGGATGTTCAAGTGCTTTGAGTTATGGTAGTAAATAAACAAAAACAAATTTCTGCCCTTATAGAGCTATGTTCTGGGTGAGAGTTTAGAAGAAAATAATAAAAAATAAATAAATAAAGGACAGGATATAATAAGACTTTTCAAGAAAAATAAAAAGGCTTAAGTGGTATACGGGATAGGCTTGCTATCTTATTTAGAGTTATTAGAACAACCCGTTGCTGTTGAGTCATTTCTGACTCATAGTGACCCAATAGGACAGAGTAGAAATGCCCCCGTAAGGTTTCCAAGGAGCAGCTGGTGAATTTGAACTGCCAACATTTTGATTAACAGCTGAACTCTTAACCACTGCACCAGCAGGGCTCCTAGCAGAAAAAGGCCATACTAATAAGGTGATGTTTGGGTGGAGAGCTGAAGAAAATTGCCATGTGGATATCTGAGATAAGAGCCTTCCAGGCAAAGGGAACAGCATGTGCAAATGCTCAGAGGTGAGAGCATGTTTGTGTATTTGCAAGATTAATCTGAATTAAGTGGAGTGGACAAATGTGATAGGAAACGATGTCTGAAAAGTAGCAGGTTGGCTAGATTATGTAGGATCAGTGGGCTGCAATAAGGATTTGTATTTTACTCTAAGTGAAATGATTGAATATAATAATACAATGGATGCTGTTTGGCAAACGGAAGGGGGATCAAGAGTGGAATGCGGGTAAATAGTTAAGTAGAGTCCTGCAGAAATCCAGTGAGAGATGTTAATTGGACCAAAAGGATAACCTTGGAAGTGCTGGGAAGTGGTTAGATGGCTGAATGCTGAAGGTATTTTGGATGTACAGCTAAGCAATTGTGTTAATGGATTAAGTGGTTGTGACTTGTGACCAAAAAAAAAAAAAAGAGTAAAAAAATACTCCAGGATCATTCCAAGTTTTTGTCCAAAGTCCAAAGCAACTGAAAGAATGGCATTGCCTTTTAGTAAAATGGGAAGACTATAAGAAACCAGGTTTTGTGTTAGAGGGCAGAATTTTTACTATTATCTAAGCTTCATTGCTTAGATAACTAAGTATTAAAATATTATCTATTTATGTAATTAAAATGCAGAAATCATAGTCATTTGTGTGTTTTTCAAAAAATGATTGTAAAATCTATTTGACTTATTTATTAGATCCCTACCAATAGTATATATAGTATATATACATATTTATACGTGTAGATATATAAATATGTACAGACATATATGCCAATAACAAAAAGCCATTAGGAATTAGAGAAGTTCTAGCTTTCACTTCAAAGAATAGAAGACTACTACCCGTGATTATGATCTCATTTTTAAAGAACATTTCACATAATAGTGACAACCACAATGAATAATACAGCAACAATTATATTCATTGACTCCTTACTCAATACCAAGCACTGAGCTAAATGCTTTATGTATATCATCTCATTTAACCCTTGTAATCACCTTTGAGACTGGTAATTTATTTCTTTATTACAGAAAAGGAAATTGCAATTGAAAGAGGTTAAGTAGTTATTGAAGTTCACACAGCCAGCAAATAGTAGTGTAGTCAGGAATTCAGCCCAGATATACTTCATAAGAAAATGCTGAGATCTCAGAAAACTCAGACGTGTTGAGGTTATAGTGAATTTAAGATGAAGAGTGATTTTGATTTTCTCATCCTATCCTGAGTTCCAGAGTTGTGGATTAATTGGATTTTTTTTCTTTTTTAAACCCAGTATTGAGCACTGCCTTACGCTTCACCAAAGTTACTGCTTATCTATTGTCCATTTAGTGTTTTTCCATCCCCACCCCTTAATTTGATTTTTGACATCCCAACCATGGTGCTTGGCATGGACAGTAGTTCAGTCTCCAAACTTAGGGCTTGAAAACCCTGAATACATCATCAAGTGCCAAAAATAAATTTCTGCTTCCTCAACATTTTTCTCTTGTGTTGAGTTTTCTAAGGAAAAATAATCATGCTGCAAACAGCAGCTGCATGCTTGCTGCTGAGCTGTCACCAGACCTAAGACAAATAATCCCAAGTTTGGAGGAGCACAGTTCTTGCCTCAGTCGTTACACAGGGATGGTAGCACAGCCCCAGAGCACACAAGAGCTCACGGAGAGTGGAGGAAGGGTGTGGTTCTCCACATCCTCAGGTACAAACTCAGAAAATGAATGCCCAGGTGTCTTGACAGTTTTATCCCAGATTCTTCCCTTCCACTGAGAGACAGAATAAAAACAAATCAGGCCAGACTATGATCACTGGCAAGCCTCTAATTCAATCCATTTTATTCTTCAGTTGGGATTCCTCTAATTACTTTTACTTTGTCTCCACCAACTACAGTTGTTTGTAATGATATGGAATCAATATGGACTATTGGTTACAAAGTAGGGTTGTAGTCATTCAGTGCCCTGGGTGTAAAGCATAGATTTTTGAACACTTGAAGTTGTGTGTATTACCTCCAGACTAATAACACTTTACTTAAAATTGTGTATATTACCTCCAGAATAATTGAAACAATGACAACAACAAGAAGGTTAAAATAGGTGATTTTGGTGGTTCCTGAGAACAAGAAGTTACGAGTTAGAAGATTATTGCTTTCTATTATAAGCCCTTTGGTAATATTCATTTTCTAGATGTGTATGAATTGCTTGATAACCCCCCAAAAAAACCTACTACCATCGAGTCAATTCTGACTCCTAGCTACCTTACACGGCAGAGTGGAACTGCCCTGGGGGGTTTCCACGGAGCAGCTGGTGGATTTGAACTGCCAACCTTTTGGTTAGCAGCCATAGCTCTTAACCACTGTGCCACCAGGCCTCCAAATTGCTTGATAGCGTATACTTTTAAGTGAAGAATGCAAAGGAAACACATTATTTGATAATTTCGATTAAATATCCTAAAATCTTCTATTAAGTTGTTCATTTCTGAAATTTTATCTATTGAATTTATAGTTGTTATTTTGTATTTTGTATGATTTCTATTTAATTGTTTAGTTTGATGTTTTGTTCTTGTATTATTTTCATGAATTCTCCTATTGCTTTGTCTGTGTTTTCCTTGACTTTGGCTATGTTTTTATTGGTTTTGTCTGTGTTTTCCATGATTTTGTGTATTTTTTCCTTGATCTCTGTCATGGATTGAATTATGTCCCCCCAAAATATCTGTCAACTTGGCTAGGCCATGATTCCCAGTATTGTGTGATTGTCCACCATTTTGTCATCTGACGTGATTTTCCTCTGTGTCGTAAATCCTATCCCTATGATGTTAATGAGACAGATTAGCAGCAGTTATGTTAAAGAGGCAGGACTCAATCTACAAGATTGGATTGTGTCTTAAGCCAATCTCTTTTGAGATAAAAAAGAGAGAACCAAGCAGAGAGACATTGTGACCTCGTACTACGAAGAAAGCAGTGCCGGGAGCAGAGTGTGTACTTTGGACCTGAGATTCCTGTGTAGGGAAGCTCCTAGACCAAGGGAAGATTGATCACAAGTACCTTCCTCTAGAGCTGACAGAGAGAGAAAGCCTTCCACTGGAGCTGGCACCCTTAATTTGGACTTCTAGCCTCCTAGACTGTGAGAGAATGAATTTCTCTTTGTTAAAGCCATCTATTTGTGGTATTTATGTTATAACAGCACTAGACAGCTAAGACAATCTCTTTCCTAATCTCTTGGAGAGCCCTAAATATTAGTCTCTTGAATTCCATATCAGATAGTTCCAATGCCTTTTCTTTTTCCAAGAAGTTATCTGATTATTTATTTTGGTCACTTGCTGGAGACATGTTGTCCCTTTTTTTCCCCTTAATATGATTTGATATTGTCTGCTATCTCTGAGACATTAAGGTCTTACTAATTTATTGATCCTATGTTTGTTACTTCTGTTCTGCAGTTTTGTTTGCTTTGATATATCAGGGCATATGGGCTGGGCATTCTTTGCTGCTTGCTCATCTGTGAGCATGATAGTTCTCACCACCTTATCCGGGCCAGCAGGGCAGCAGCATGCAGGATGAGCCCACTTCACTGTACACTGATTTGGCAAAGTAGCTGAGGGTGGACTGGGCAGGTGCTGTCTGCTTCCTGATGTTGATCCAGTGGTGTGGGAGTATTCACAGTCCCTCACCAGATGGGCAGAGGTGTCAGACGGGAATGGTACTGGCTCACTTCCCACTGTTCAGCAGCTGGTCGAATGGGGGGAGAGGAGGGGTAGTGAGGGCCCGGTGTGGCAGTCGGCCTGAGTCCAGGGGCACTCTATCCTCCATGGCACAGCAGGGCTGGTGGGAAGAGGGGGTGGTGACCTACAGGGCTAGGTGGGAGAGAGAAAGAAAAAAGCTGTGTAGTGGGAGTTGGTGGGTGGGGGCAGGTGGGCCCATGGGCCTGCGGGAAGAGTAGGGGGAGGTGACATATGGGGCTATGTGGGAGAGAGAAAGAAAAGAAAAAGAAAAAATTAAAATAAGTGGTGGTAGATGGTGGCCCCTTTGAGGGTCAGCAAGTGGTGGTGGGGCAGACCTGAGGGAGTGGCTGGGTGGTGCACTGGGGGTACCCTATCCATGTCGGCACTGCAGGGACTGGTGGGAAGGGGGGGAGGTGACATGTGGCTAGGTGGGAGGGTGAAAGAGAAGCAAGAAAGAAAAAAAATGGCATGGTGGGGGTGGGGCGGCCCTGGGGGCCAGTGGGAAGGGAGGGGAAGTGCATTATAAGGCTAGGTGGCAGTGAGAAAGAAAAAAAAGAAAAGGGAAAGAAAAACATATCGTCATGGTAGGAGCTGGTTGGTGGTGCGGGGCAGACCTGGAAGAGCAGTGGGCCAATGGCTTTCTAGCTGTGGCAGGGTGGTGGAGGCTGAAGGGAAAGGAGGGGAGGTGGTGTACTGGGCTAGGTGGGAGGGAGAAAGAAAAGGGAAAAAAAGAAGACAAAAAGTGGTGGTGTGGCAGGAGCTGGCAGAAGGGGAGGAGGTGACATACAGGGCTAGGGATGGATTGGGGGGTGCATACTGTGGACCCTGGTGGTAGGGGCTGCCAGGGTGGGGGTGGTTCTTGCTTCTACTCACTAGATGGTTGAGGGGTGTGAAAATGTGTTTCTCTGGTTACCAGGTGCTCTATCTCCTGTTGGCTGCTCTGTGAAGTTATCATCCCATACTCCCTGTCCAGGGTTGTTGCTGGCTATGTTTCAAGATGGTGATGACGTGCCATGTTAGTTGGCAGGGGACTTCCACTCCGTATCTCTCCTTGTTCTGTTTTCCATCAGTTTCTTCTTCCATTTGGTATTTGACCTAGTTCTTTATCCCTTGATTTGATGCTCAGGTTTCCAGGATTAATGTTTGTATCTGTTTTACTTAGTTCTTTGGGTCTTTGCTGCAGAGGGACAGCATGGTACATCTGTCTAGGGTGCCCGGTTGGCTCTGCGTCTCCCCTTTTGGTTTTCTAACTCCAGGTCTTTTCACATTTCATTATAATACTTCACCCACTACTGTTTCCCCTCTCCCCAGCTCTGAGATACACCAGAAGGATTTTATAAATGTTTGGGATATAAACTTGTCTGGCCTTGGTAATTGGAGGTAGCAGATATAAGAAAAAAGAGATGAGGAATCTTTACAGAAAATTAAATAACTTGAGGACTCATGTTGAATATATAACTAACTTTTCACGTATAGTTTTGAAACTTCTTCGACAGGCAATCTTCCATTTGTCATCCAGGAATTCATGTATGTTGCATCCTGAGTTCAGCTGATGTCATTGTGTTATGATTTAGTGAATGAAGAAATATGAGAAAATGGCTTATAATAGGAATCTTTGTTCAGCTTTTACAGGTAAAGTTTGGTTATGATGTATAATACAGTAGTTAGCTATTGCTTAACACAAGACACATTTATTATCTCACAGTTTCTGTGGGTCAGGAGTACAGGCACAGTTTAGTTGGGTCCTCCATTTCAGGGTCTAACAAAGCTGCAATCCATCTGTCAGCCAGGGTATCAGTCTCATCTGAGGCTCAACTGGGGAAGAAACTTTGAGTTCACATGGTTGTTGACAGCATTCAGTTCCTTGCAGGTTGTTGGACTGAGGTTTTCTTTTTTTTGCTAGCTGTCAGACAGAGGCTCCCCTCAGTTGCTTGTCATGTGGCCCTCTACATAGACAGATGACAACATGGTAGCTAGTTTCTTCAAAGCCAGCAAGGAAAAGAGTATCTTCAGCGTTAAAATTTCACGTAATGTGATCACGTACATCTCGTCCTCTTTGCTGTATTACTCTCCTGGTTTGAAGCAAGTCACAAGTCTGGTCCACATACAAGGGGAAAAGATCATGGAAGAGCAAAAGTGTGAGTCCTAGAAGGCATAGGGTTCATGGGACCATCTTAGGCTCTGTCTGCCACACAGAGATGTGTGCAATTCCCATGAGCCTCCTAGATTGTTTTTCCTATTTACCCTGAAGCTTTTAAAGATAAAGCAATACTTACAGTGAAACAATAGTATCTTATAAGCACACCTTTCTTGTCTTCCCTGTCTTACGTGTTTCATTTCATTATATCAGAAGTTTTGTTTGTGAACTCAACCAAATAATCATCCAAACCTAGCTGACTGACATAAAATACATCATTTTCCAAAGCAGTGAAAATTGTGCTGCTGAAGCTCTGGGGATATCATTGTAAGCAAAGAAAATAGAAGCTAGAAGAAAAACGTGTGTTAAAAACAGTTTCTAGTAATTCAATTCAAATTCTTTCTGTTCTAATATCCCTCAGTATAATCCCTGATGAGTATTCTGCATATAAGGTAACAAACAGGCTTCAATTTGAAACAATCTGAGTGGTGACTGGCAAGAAATTTATAGAGATCTCAGAGCTGTTCTTACTGTGGGTTGTTCATCTTTTCTACTAAGCCTTATTGAGAAGAATGAGAGGAAAATAGATTAACTCATAATATTTCTAATACCACAATCATGTCAGCACAAATGCAGAATACATGTTTTGGTTCCACAATGTTTTGTCATTCATAAAATTCAACTCTAGCAGCAACCATATCAAAGCCCAGCTAGCAAATGTTGCAGCACATTTAATCACTGAGGAGTGCTTTCCCTTAATTTATCATTGACTGTGTCCTTGCCTGTCTAAAACCGAGCCAATCACAACAGATCTTTTACTTTTCATTTTTTTTCCTTCCATGTCCCTCAGTTTTACTTTAGTTAGGTAGAGCTAGCTACTGTTAAGTGTTTGGGTAATTATTTAGCTCAGAAGTTAAAGTATTCAGATCCATCCATCCTTCAATATCAGGTTCAAATATAGTATAAGTTATTTTAGGAATTCCTGGCTAACACAAACAGTTAAGCACTTGACTACTAGCTTAAAGGTTGGCAGTTCAAACCCACCCAAGGCACTTTGGAAGACAAGCCTGGCAATCTGCTTTTGAAAGATCACAGCCTTGAAAACCTTAAGGAGCGGTTCTACTCTGATACGCATGGGATTGCCATGAGTGGGAATTGACTCGATAGCAACAACAACAAGAAGTTATTTTTGACAGCTCCCACTTACCAATGTCCTGGAATAAAATGGGCTCTTCATTCTTTCTGTGCCACCAGTTGACTTGTGTCTATGACACTCTTCCTTTTGCCTGCCCTCACCCTTCTGTTTATGCCAGCTAAGTTATACGCTTGTCTAGAATCAGTTATGTTCCCTTCAAAACTGCATATGCCACTTTTAGTTGGTACTGTTGTTATATATTTTAATTAAATAACCAAAAAATCTGGTGAAATAAAATAAAAATAAATCTAGTGAAATAAAATAATGGACCACAACTACCACAGCCTCCACCAGACTGAGTCCAATACAACTAGATGGTGCCTGGCTCACACCGCCGACTGCTCTGACAGGGATCACAATAGAGGATCCCATACAGAGCTGGAGAAAAATGTAGAACAAAATTCTAACTCATAAAATGGACCAGACTTACTGGTCTGACAGATTGGAGAAAACCAAAGAGTATGGCCCCTGGACTCCCTTTTCACTCAGTACTGAAGTCACTCTTGAGGTTCACCCTTCAGCCAAAGATGAGAAAGACCCATAACAAAACAAGACTAAACGTGCACACCAGCCCAGGGGCAAGGACAAGAAGGCAGGAGGAGGCAGGAAAGCTGGTAATGGGGAACCCAAGGTAGAGAAGGGGAGAGTGTTGACATGCCGTGGGGTTAGCAACCAATGTCACAAAACCAATATATGTACTAATTGTTTAATGAGAAACTAGTTTGTTCTGTAAACCTTCAACTAAAGTACAATTAAAAAAAAGTTTTAAGAAATTTTGTGGTTCAATTTAAACAAAAGGCTTTGGAAAGACTCAATAAAGTAGAGTAGCTTGAAAATAGCTGTAAGATTAGGTGTTGGTGAGGTAACTGTAAAAGACCAGGGAAATATTTAGACAGATTTTTCCCTCAGAATGATCTAAAAATGGCTTTAGTTTCTCACTCAATTTTAAGTAACTTAAAACTGGGATTCTAAAAATATACATTCATGGGTATATATTATGAGAAAATTGCACAGACGGGCAATCATTGGACCAATTTCACAGAAAATCCTTGTTCCTATATCCAAATATAGGGAATGAACACATAATTATTTGAGTTTTAAGTTAACAATGCTTAGTTGGTATTATTATGATTAAATTTCTAGCTACCTTTATTTTTTAGTATTGACATATAATTCACATAGCATGAAAGTCACACATTTAAAGTACACACTTCAGTGGTTTTTAGTATATTTACAAGATGTGCTACCATCACCATGAATTCTAGAACATTTTAATCACCCCAAAAGAAACTCTGTTCCCATTAGCAATCACTCCCCATTTCTGATGACCCCAGCACTATGGAACCACTAATCTGATTTCTGTCTCTGACTTTTCCTATTACGGACTTTCATATGAATGTAATCATACAATACATGGGCTTTTTAGTCTGACTTCTTTCATTTAATATAATGTTTTGAAGGTTCATCCATGTTGTAGCATGAACCAGTACTTCATCACTTTTTAAAATTGTTTTTTATTGTACTTTAGAGGAAGGTTTACAGAACAAACTAGCTTCTCATTAAACATATTAGTATATATTAGTACATATATATTAGTACATATATTGACATTGGTTAACAACCCCCCGGCATGTCAGTACTCTCCCTTCTCGGCCTTGGGTTCCCTATTACCAGCTTTCCTGTCTCTCCTGCCTTCTAGTCCTCGCCCTGGGCTGGTGTGCCCCTTTAGTCTCGTTTTGTCCTATGGGTCTGTCTAATCTTTGGCAAAAAGGTGAACTTCTGGAGTGACTTGATTACTGAGCTAAAATGGTGTCTGGGGGCCATAGTCTCAGTGTTCCTCCAGTTTCTGTCAGGCCAGTAAGTCTGGTCTTTTTTTGAGTTAGAATTTTGTTTTACATTTTTTTCCAGCTCTGTCCAGGAACCTCTACTGTGATACCTGTCAGAGCAGTGAGTGGTGGTAGCCGGGCACCATCTGGTTGTACTGGACTCAGTCTGGTGGAGGCTGTGGTAGTTGTGGTCTATTAGTCCTTTTAACTAATCTTTCTCTTGCACCTTTAGTTTTCTTCATTTTCCCTTGCTCCTGGAGGGGTGAGACCAGTGGAGTATCTTAGATGGCCGTTCACAGGCTTTTAAGACCTCAAACGCTACTCACCAAAATAGAACGTAGAACATTTTCTTTATAAATTATGTTATGGCAGTTAAGCTAGATGTTTCCTGAGATCATGGTCCCCACAGCCCTGAGCCCAGTGATTCGGTCCCTAAGGGAGTTTGGATTTGTCCATGGAGCTTCCATGACCTTACACTGAACAAGTTGTACTGGCTTCCCCAGTATTGTGTACTGTCTTACCCTTCACCAAAGTTACCACTTATCTATTGTCTGTTTACTATTTTCCCACCCCCTTCCCTCCGCTCCCTCATAGCTATCAAAGACCATTTCCTTTTGTGTGTAAACCTTTTCATCAGTTTTTATAATAGTGATCTCATACAATATTTGTCCTTTTGTGATTGACTTATTCCACTCAGCATAATGCGCTCCAGATTCATCCATGTTGTGAGATGCTTCGCAGATTCATCATTGTTTTTTATCGTTGTGTAGTATTCCATTGAATATATGTACCATAGTTTGTTTATACATTCATCTGTTGATGAGCATCTAGGTTGTTTCCATCTTTTTGCTATTGTGAACAATGCTGCACTGAACATGGGTGTGCATATGTCTATTCGTGTGATGCCTCTTATTTCTCTAGGATATATTCCTAGGAGTGGGATTGCTGGATCATATGATATTTCTATTTCTAGCTTTCTAAGGAGGCACCTTATTGTCTTCCAAAATGTTTGTACCATTTTGCATTCCCACAAGCAGTGCATAAGAATTCCAATCTCTGAGCAGCCTCTCCAGCATTTGTTATTTTCTGTTTTTTTTTTATTCATGCCAGTAAAGCCAAGGTGAGATGGTATCTCACTGTGGTTTTGATTTGCATTTCTCTAATGGCTAGTGATCATGAGCATTTCCTTATATGTCTGTTAGCCGCTTAATGTCTTCTTTGGTGATGTGTCTGTTCATATCCTTTGCCCATTTTTTAACTTGGATTATTTGTCTTTTTGTTGTAGAGGTGTTGTATTTTCCTGTAAATTTTAGAGACTAGATGTTTGTCAGATTTGTAATAGCCAAAATTTTTTTCCCAGTCTGTAGGTTCTCTTTTTACTCTTTTGGTGAAGTCTTTTGACGAGCGTAAGTGTTTAATTTTTAGAGGATCCCAGTTATCTAGTTTATCTTTAGGAGTTTGTATGTTGTTAGTTATGGTTTGTATCCTGTTAATGCCATGTATTAGGGTCTCTAGCGTTGATCCACTGAGCAAATAATCTGAGAAGCTGGACTACATGAAGAAGAATGGGTCAAGATTGGAGGAAGACTCATTAACAACCTGCGTTATGCAGATGACACAACCTTGCTTGCTGAAAGTGAAGAGGACTTGAATCACTTACTGATGAAGATCAAAGACCACAGCCTTCAGTATGGATTACACCTCTACATAAAGAAAACAAAAATCCTCACAACTGGACAATAAGCAACATCATGATTAATGGAGAAAAACTGAAGTTGTCAAGGATTTCATTTTTCTTGGATCCACAATCAACACCCATGGAAGCAGCAGTCTAGAAATTAAAAGACACATTGCATTGGGCAAATATGCTGCAAAAGATCTCTTTAAAATGTTGAAAAGCAAAGATGTCACCTTGAAGACTAAGGTGCCCTGACCCAAGCCATGGTATCTTCAATTGCATCATATTCATGTGAAAGCTGGACAATGAATAAGGAAGACCTAAGTAGAATTGACACCTTTAAATTGTTGTGTTAGTGAAGAATATTGAATATACCATAGACTGCTAAAAGAATAAACAAATCAGTTTTGGAAAGAAGTACAACCAGAATGCTTCTTAGAAGCAAGGATGGCGAGACTACATCTTACATAATTTGGACATGTTGTCAGGAGGGATCAGACCATGGAGAAGGACATTGTGCTTGGTAAAGTACACGGTCAGTGAAAAAGAGGAAGACCCTCAATGAGATGGATTGACACAGTGGCTCTAACAATGGGCTCAGGCATAACAACGCTTGTGAGCACGGTGCAGGACTAGGCAGTTTGTCGTTCTGTGGTGCATAGGGTCGCTGTGAGTTGGAACCAACTCAGCGGCACCTAACAACAACAACAGAGTTGATCCTATTTTTTCTTCTATGATCTTTCTACTTTTAGGTTTTATATTTAGGTCTTTGATCCATTTTGAATTAGTTTTTGTGTGTGGTGTGAGGTATGGGTCGTGTTTCATTTTTTTGCATATGGACATCCAGTTTTGCCAGCACTGTTTGTTAAAAAGACTGTCTTTTCCCCATTTGATGGACTTTGGGCCCTTGTTGAAGATCAGGTGACCATAGGTGGATGGATTTACATCTGGGGTCTCAGTTCTGTTCCATTGGTCAATGTATCTGTTGTTGTACCAGTACCAGGCTGTTTTGACTACCATAGCTGTATAGTAGTTTCTGAAGTCAGGTAGGGCGAGTCCTACTTTATTCTTCTTCAGTAATGCTTTACTTATCCGGGGCCTCTTCCCTTTCCGTATAAAATTAATGATTGTTTTTTCCATCTCTTTAAAGAATATTTTTTGGTATTTGGATGGAGATTGCATTGTATTTGTAGATTGTTTTGGGTAGAATTGTCATTTTCACAATGTTGAGTCTACCTATCATGAACCTGGTATGTTTTTCCATTTATCTAAATCTCTTTTGATTTCTTGCAGTAATGTTTTGTAGTTTTCTTTGTATAGGTCTTTTATATCCCCAGTTAGATTTATTCCTAAGCATTTTATTTTTTTAGGGGCTATCATAAATGGTATTGTTTTCCTGATGTCCTTTTCGTACTTCTCTTTGTTCGTGTATAGGAATTTAACTGATTTTTGTATGTTTATCCTGTAACCTGCTACTCTGCTGAATCTTTCTATTAGTTTCAGTAGTTTTCTCATGGAGTCTTTTGGGTTTTCTATACAGAGTATCATATCAGTTTTACTTCTTCATTACCAATTTGGATGCTGTTTATTTCTTTTTCTTGCCTTATTGCCCTAGCTAGGACTTCTAGCACAATGTTAAATAGGAATGATGATAAAAATCATCCTTGTCTTGTTCCTGTTCTCAGGGGGAATGTTTTCAGCTTCTCTCCATTAAGAATGATGTTGGCTCTTGGTTTTGTATAGATAGCTTTTATTATGTTGAGCAGTTTCTCTTCTATACCTATTTTATTGAGAGTTTTTATCAGGAATGGGTGTTGGACTTTGTTGAATGCCTTTTCTGCATTGATTGAAATGATCATGTGATTCTTTTACTTTATTCATGTGGTGGATTATGTTGTTTGACTTTCTAATGTTGAACCATCCTTGCGTAGCTGGTATGAATCCAACTTGTTTGTGGTGTATTATTTTTTTGATATGATGCTGAATCCTATTGGATAGAATTTTGTTGAGAATTTTTGCATCTATATTCATGAGAGATATTAGTGTGTAATTTTCTTTTTTTGTGGTGTCTTTGTCCGGTTTTGGTATCAGGGTTATGCTGGCTTCATAGAATGAATTTGGAAGTATCCTTTCCTTTTCTATGTTCTGAAATAATTTGAGTAGTACTGGTGTAAGCTCTTGTCTGAATGTTTGGTAGAATTCTCCAGTGAAGCCATCTGGGCCAGGGCTTTTATTTGTTGGGAGTTTTTTTTATTACCTTTCAATCTCTTCTCTTGTTAACGATCTGTTCAGATTTTCAACATCAATTTGTGATAGTTTGGATCTGTAGTGTGTTTCTAGAAATTTGTCCATTTCCTCTATATTTTCAGATTTGTTGGAGTGTAGTTTTTTGTAATACCCTCTGTCATGATCCTTTTTATTTTAGTTGGGTCTGTTGTAAAGTTCCCCATTTCATTTCTCACTTAGGTTATTTGTGTCCTCTCCTATTTTTCTTTTGTCGGTTTGGCTAGAGGTTTATCGATTTTGGTGATCCTTTCAAAGAACCAACTTTTGGTTTTGTTGATTCTTTCTATTGTTATTCTGTTCTCTATTTCATTTATTTCTGCTTTGATCTTTATTATTTTCTTTCTTCTGGTCGCTGTAGGCTTCTTTTGCTGTTCTCTTTCTATTTGTTCGAGTTCTGTTGCTAATGTTTTGATTTTGTCCCTTTCTTCTTTTTTCATGTGTACATCTATTGCCACAAATTGACCTCTGATCACTGCCTTTGCTGTGTTCCAAAGGTTTTGGTATGATGTGTTTTCATTCTCATTTGATTCTAGGAATTTTTTTATTCCATCTCTAATTTCTTCTATTACCCCGCGGTTTTTAAGCAGGCTGTTATTTAGTTTCCATGTAATTGATTTTTTTCCTTGCTCTTCCTGTTAATTTCTACCTTGACGGCATTGTGATCAGAGGAGATACTTTGTATTATCTCAGGGTTTTGCATTTTGTTGAGGGTTGCTTTGTGGCCTAATACGTGGTCTATTCTGGAGAACATTTCATGTGCATTGGAAAAGAATGTGTACTTTGCAGCTGTTGGGTGGAGTGTTCCATATATGTCTGTGAGTTCGAGTTGGCTGATTGTGGCCTTTAGATCTTCTGTATCTTTGTTGAGTTTCTTTCTAGGTGTTCTGTCCTTTACCAATAGTGGTGTGTTAAAATATCCTGCTATTATACTGGAATGGTCATTTTCTCTTTCAGTGCTGTTAAAGTTTGTTTTATGTATTTTGGAGCCCTGTCATTGGGTGCATAGGTATTTATTATAGTTATGTCTTCATGCTGGATCATCACTTTAATCATGATATAGTGCCCTTCTTTGTCTTTTGTGTTGGATTTCGTTTTAAAGTCTATTTTATCTGAGATTAGTATTGCCACTGCTGCTCTTTTTTGGTGGCTGTTTGGTTGATATATTTTTTTCTATCCTTTGATTTTTAATAAATTTACATCTTTGTTTCTAAGATGTGTCTCTTATAGACAGCATGACAGCATATTGATGGATCCTGTTTTTTTACCCATTCTCTCACTGTCTGTCTCTTTGTAAGTGCATTTAGGCCATTCACATTCAGTGTAATTATTGATAGATATGAGTTTATTGCTGTCATTTTATAGTGCTTTTTTACTGTGGTGCTGATGATTTCTTTGTTGCTCCTACTGTCCTGTGCTCAATGCCTTTTGTTTGTGGATTTTTTTCAATTATTTTGTTTTTGTAGATTTTCTTTTTATTGAGACTTTGTTTTCCTTCTTTATTTTGATGAGTAGGTTTGTTAACTTTCTTTGTGATTACCTTGAAATTTACCCTTATCTTCCTAAGTTTTAACCAGTCTATTATTACTTGGTATCACCTTGCCTTCCTCTCTAGTAGGAAGTTCTATACCTATACCGTTTATTTCCTCTTTTAGTGTTCTGATGATGTTGTCATTTACAGATTAACCTCTCTGGTTCCCTGTTGTAAATCTTTTGATTTTGAATAGTCTTTGAGAGTTCATTTCCTAGGTTGGTATCTGGCTGGTTCTCTATTGTGTCCTAGATTCAGCCAGTGATCTGATGTTTTTTTTCAAACCGAAGGACTCCCTTTAATAATTCTTGTAAGTTTGGTTTGGTTTTTACGTATTCTCTTAATTTCTGTTTATCTGAAAATATCTTAATTTCACCATCATATTTGAACAAGAGTTTTGCAGTATATATTCTTCTTCTTTTTTTCTCTTTATATTTTATTGTACTTCAGGTGAAGGCTTACAGAACAAATAGTTTCTTGTGAAACAGTAGTACACATGTTGTTTTATGATATTGGTTAACAACCCCACAACATATTAACCCTCTAACCTCTCAACCTTCTCTTTTGGTGAAAATACACATAGCCAAATATAGACCATTTCAAAAATTTCTACATGCACAGTTCAGTGACATTGACTACACTCTTCCAATTGTGCTGTTATTCTCACTTAAGATGAAGGCTTACAGAACAAAATAGTTTCTCATTTAACAGTTACTACACATGTTGCCTTATGACAATGGTTAACAATCTCACAACACATCAACACTATCCTTGCTCAAACTTGGGTTCCCTATCACCAGCTTCCTTGTCCCCTTCTGCTTTCTGGCCCTTGTCACTGGACTCCTGTACGTCATTAGTCTCATTTAGTTTTACGGGGCGCTGTCCACTCCCAGACTGAACAGTGAACCTTGGAGGTAACTTCACCACTGAGCTAAAAGGGTGTCTGGGGGCCATACTCTCGAGGGTTCTCCAGTCTCCTTTAGGCCAGTAAATCTGGTCTTTTTTTGTGAATTAGAATTATGCTCTACATCCTTCTCCAGCTCTGTCCAGAACCCTCTGTTGTGATCCTGGTCAGAGCAGTCAGTGGTGGTAGCCGGGCACCATCTAGCTGTACTGGACTCAGTCCAGTGAAGGCCTTGGTAGCTGTTCACAATTAGTCCTTTGGACTAATCTTTTCCTTGTATCCTGTTCTCTTCATTCTCCCTTGCTCCCGAAGGGATGAGACCAGTGGAGTATCTTAGATTGCCACTCACAGGCTTTTAAGACCCCAGACACTACTCACCAAGGTAAAATGTATAGCATTGTCTTTATAAGCTGTGTCATGCCAATTGAGCTAGATGTTCCCGGAGGCCATGGTCCCCAGAGCCCTCTGCCGAGCAATTCAGTCCCTCAGGGAGTTTGGATGTGTCTGTGGGGCTTCCATGACCTTTCCTTGTATGGGTTGTGCTAGTTTCCCCTGTATTGTGTACTGTCTCACCCTTCACCCAAGATACCACTTATCTATTGCCTATTTAGTATTCCCCCACCCCCACCCTTCCCATCCCTGGTAACCAACAAAGATTGTTACATTTTGTGTGTGAACTTTTTCATGGGTTTTTACAATAGAGGTCTCATACAATATTTGTCCTTTTGTGACTGATTTATTTCACTCAGCATAATGTCCTCCAGTTTCATCCATGTTATGAGATGCTTCACAGATTCATCATTGTTCTTTATTGTTGCATAGTAGTCCATTGTGTGTATGTTCCACAGTTGGTTTATCCATTCATCTGTTGATGGGCATCTAGGTTGTTTCCATTGTTTTGCTATTGTGAACAATGCTGCCATGAACATAGGTGTACATATGTCTATTCGAGTGATGACTCTTATTTCTCTAGGCTATATTCCTAGAAGTGGGATTGCTGGATCGAATGGTATGTCTATTTCTAGCTTTCTGAGGAAGCACCATATCATTTTCCAAAATGGTTGCATCATTTTGCATTCCCACCAGCAGTGCATAAAGTTCCAATTTCCCTGCAGCCCCTCCAACATTTGTTATTTCCATTGTTTTTGATTCGTGCCAGTAATGCCGGGGTGAGATGGTATCTCATTGAGGTTTTGATTTGCATTTCTCTAATGGCTAGTGATCGCGAGCATTTCCTCATGTGTCTGTTGGCCATTTGAATGTCTTCTTTGGTGAAGTGTCTGTTCATTTCCTTTGCCCATTTTTTAATAGGATTATTTGTCTTTTTGTTGTAGAGGTGTTGGATTTTCTTGTAGATTATGGAGATTAGACCTTTGTCTGACTTGTACTGTCCAAAAATTTTTTCCCAGTCTGTAGGTTCTCTTTCGACTCTTCTGGTGAAGTCTTTTGAAGAGCATAGGTGTTTGATTTTTAGAAGATCCCAGTTATCTAGCTCCTGTTCCGGAGTTTGTATTATATTAGTTATGGTTTCTATCCTGTTAATGCTGCATATTAGGATCTCTAGTGTTGATCCTATTTTTTCTTCTATGATCTTTATAGTTTTTGGTTTTATATTTAGGTCTTTGATCCATTTGAATAAGTTTTTGTATACGTTGTGAGGTATGGGTCCTGTTTCATTTTTTTGCAGATGGACATCCAGTTTTGCCAGCAGCATTTGTTAAAAAGACTGTCATTTCCCCATTTGATGGACTTTGAGCCCTTGTCGAAGTGACCGTCGGTAGATGGATTTACATCTGGGTTCTCAATTCTGTTCCATTAGTCAATGTATCTGTCGTTGTACCAGTGCCAGGCTGTTTTGACTACTGTAGCTGTATAGTAAGTTCTGAAGTCAGGTAGTGTGAGTCCTCCAACTTTATTCTTCTCCTTCAGTAGTGCTTTACTTATTTGGGGCTTCTTCCCTTTCCATACAAAGCCTATGATTATTTTTTCCATCTCTTTGAAGAATTTTGCTGGTATTTGGATCGGGATTTCATTCTATTTGTAAATTGCTTTGGGTGGAATTGTCATTTTCACAATGTTGAGTCTGCCTATCCATGATCATGGTATGTTTTTCCATTTATGTAGATCCCTTTGGGTTTCATGCAGTAGTGTTTTGTAGTTTTCTTTGTATAGGTCTTTTACATCCCTAGTCATATTTATTCCTAAGTATTTTATCTTTTTAGGAGCTATTGAAAATGGTATTGTTTTCCTGATTTCCTTTTCATCATTATCCTTATTGGTGTATAGGAATCCAACTGATTTTTGAATGTTTGTCTTGTATCTTGCCACTCTGCTGAATCTTTCTATTAGTTCCAGTAGATTTCTCGTGGAGTCTTTAGGGTTTTCTATGTATAGTATCATATCATGTGCAAACAGGGACAGTTTAACTTCTTCTTTACGAATTTGGATGCCCTTTCTTTCTTTTTCTTGCCTTATTGCTCTAGCTAGAACTTCCAGCGCAATGTTAAATAGGAGTGCTGATAAAGGGCAACCTTGTCTTGTTCCTGTTTTCAAGGGGAATGTTTTCAGCCTCTCTCCATTAAGAATGATGTTGGCCGTTGGTTTTCCATAGATGCCCTTTATTATGTTGAGAAATTTCCCTTCTATACCTATTATATTGAGAGTTTTTATCAGGAATCAGTGTTGGATTTTGTCAGATGCCTTTTCTGTGTCAATTGAGATGATCATGTGATTCTTTTCTTTCCTTTTATTTATGTGGTGGATTACATTGATTGATGTTCTGATGTTGAACCATCCTTGCATACCTGGTATGAATCCTGCTTGGTTGAGGTGGATTATTTTTTTGATATGATGCTGAATTCTATTGGCTAGAATTTTGTTCAGAATTTTTGCATCTATATTCATGAGAGATATTTGTCTGTAATTTTCTTTTTTTGTGACGTCTTTGCCTGGTTTTGGTATCAGTGTTATGCTGGCTTTATAGAATGAATTTGGAAGTGTTGCTTCCTCTTCTATGCTCTGAAATAGCTTGAGTAGTACTGGTACAAGCTCTTCTGTAAATGTTTTATAGAATTCTCCAGTGAAGCCATCAGGGCCAGGGCTTTTTTTGGTTGGGAGTTTTTTTATTACCTTTTCAGTCTCTTCTCTTATTATGTGTCTGTTCAGATTTTCAACATCACTTTGTGGTAGTTTGGGTAGGTAGTGTGTTACTAGAAATTTATCCATTTCCTCTAGGTTTTCAAATTTGTTGGAGTATAGTTTTTCATAATATTCTCTTATAATCCATTTTATTTCAGTAGGATCTGTTGTAATGTCCCCCATTTCATTTCTTATTTGGGTTATTTTTGTCCTCTCCTGTTTTTCTTTTGTCAGTCTGGCCAGTGGTTTGCCAATTTTGTTGATTCTTTCAAAGAACCTACTTTTGGTTTTGTTAATTCTTTCTCTTGTTTTTCTGTTCTCTATTTCATTTATTTCTGCTCTGATCTTTACTATTTCCTTTCTTCCAGTGGTTGTGGGCTTTTTTTGCTGTTCTCTTTCTATTTGTTTGAGTTCTGTAGTTAATGTTTTGCTTTTGTCCCTTTCTTCTTTTTGATATGTGCATCTATTGCTATAAATTGTCTTCTGAGGACTGCCTTTGCTGTGTCCCAAAGGTTTTGGTATGATGTGTTTTCATTCTCATTTTATTCTAGGAATTTTTTGATTCCATCTCTGATTTCTTCTATTACCCAGTGATGTGTAAGTAGGGTATTATTCAGTTTCAATGTAGTTGATTTATTTTCCTTGCTCTTTCTATTGTTAATTTCTACCTTGATGGCATTGTGGTCAGAGAAGATACTTTGAATTATCTCAACGTTTTAGATCTTGTTGAGGATTGCTCTGTGGCCTAAGATGTGGTCTATTCTGGAGAACGTTCCATGTGCATTGGAAAAGAACGTGTACTTTGCAGCGGTTGGATGGAGTTCTGTATCTTTGCTGAGTTTCTTCTTAGTTGTTCTGTCCTTTACTGAGAGTGGTGTGTTGAAGTCTCCTACTATTATTGTGGAACTGTCAATTTCTCTTTTCAGTGTTGTTAAAGTTTGTTGTATGTATTTTGGAGCTCTGTCATTGGGTGCATAGATGTTTATTATGGTTATGTCTTCATGATGGATCATCCCCTTAATTATTATGTATTGTCCTTCTTAGTCTTTTATGGTAGATTTTGTTTTAAAGTCTATTTCATCTGAGATTAGAATTGCCACTCCTGCTCTTTTTTGGTAGCTGTTAGCTTGATATATTTTTTCTAACCTTTGACTTTTAATAAATTCACATCTTTGTTTCTACGGTGTGTCTCTTGTAGACAGCATATTGATGAATCCTGTTTTTTCTTATCCATTCTGTCACTGTCCTTCTCATTATGGGTGCATTGAGTCCATTTACATTCAGTGTAATTATTCATAGATGTGAGTTTGTTGCTGTCATTTTGTAGTGCTTTTTTTTGTGGTGCTGAAATTTTCTTTGTTCTTCTTACTCGCATGTGCTTAGTTACTTTGGTTTGTGGATTTTTTTTCATTTCTTTTGTTTTATAGGTTTTGTTTTTTCTGAGACTATGTTTTTCGTCTTTATTTTTATAAGTCAGTTTGTTAACTTTCTTTGTGGTTACCATGAATTTTACCCCTATCTTTCTAATTTTGAAGCAGTCTACCATTACTTGGTATCACCTTGCCTTCCTTTTCATTAGATGTTTCTATACCTATGCCATTCATTCCCTCTTTGATTGTTTTGATGTTGTCATTTATTGAGTAACTGCTCCGATTTCCTGTTGTATTTCTTTTGGTTTTGGATAGTCCTCAAGAGTTCATTTACTAGATTGGTATCTGGCTCGTACGATCCTGCGTCCTAGGTTCTGCCTGTGAGCTGAAGGTGTTTGCCCTCAGATTGAAGAACTCACTTTAATAATTCTTCTAAGTTTGGTTTGACTTTTACATATTCCCTTAATTTCTGTTTATCTAGAAATGACCTAATTTCACCATCAAATTTGAATGAGAGTTTTGCAGGATATATTATCTTTGGCTGACAATTTTTTTCTTTCAAGATTTTATATATGTCATCCCATTGCCTTCTTGCCCTATGGTTTCTGCCGAATAATCTGAGCTTAGTCTTATTGTTTCTCCTCTGTATGTGACTTCTTGTTTTTCATGAGCTGCTCTCAGGATTCGTTGTTTGTCTTTGGTTTTGGCAAGTGTGAATATGACATGCCTTGGTGATTTTCTTTTCGGTTCTCTTGTATATGGGGTTTTTTGAGATTCTTGGATGGCCAGCTTTTCATCTTTCATGATATTGGGGAAGTTTTCTGTCAGCAGTTCCTCAGTGATCCTCTCTGTGTTTTCTGATTTCTCACCCTGTTCTGGAATTCCAATCACTCGAAAATTTTTGCTTTTGATTGTGTCCCACATAACTCTCAGTGTGTCTTCATTTTTCTTTGTTCTTTTTTCTGAGTTTTCATCAAACAGCGTTGTATCGAAGTGTTTGTCTTCAATTCCACTGATCCTGTCTTCCACGGTTTCAAATCTTCTTCTCAGCCCTTCTATGACATCATCCATTTCTGAAAGCTTGTTGTTTATTTTTTGGATTTCCAATTGCTGTCTTTGTATAATTTCTAGTTGTGAATTTATTTTGGCATTTTGTTCCTGCATCATCTTCCTGAATTCTTCCAATTTTTTGTCTGTATTTTCTGTTAATTTGTCTATTTTTTCCTCATGTTTGTCAGCTGTTTGCCTAAGTTCTTGGGGGAATTCCGAGTATTAGAGATTTGAATTCCCTATGAGGTAGTTCTAGTGCATTTTCTTCCAGAGGAGAGTCATCTGGTGTTTTATTTTGGGCACCTAGTGGAACCATCCTGTCCTGTTTTTGTGAATGTTTAGATATTGTCTGCTGTTTTCAGGGCATTCAGTAGTTATTTTTCTCGTTTATTGATTGTAGATTTGTTTGTTTCATCCCTTTTCTTAAAAAGAAAAAAATTGACTATGTCTGAGTAGGCGGACTGTGTGTTCTTTGTTGTTTGCTCGTCTGTGCGCGCAATACTTTTCACCTCCTTCTCCAACTGGCAGGGTTAGTCACTCAGATATGTTACAGCAGGGCAGGTATAGCTGAAGAAGAGTTACTGGGACAGGTTGTTTGTGGCACTTACTGCAGCCACCAGAGCGGGTCGGTAATCAGTGCAGGGCAGGTTCCAGTAGGCCGTGCCCGTGCTGCTTAGTGGTGTGATGCCAAGCGCACGGTGCAGGTAGGCAGGATGCAGCGGGAAGATTGTTATGTGTGGAGCTAAGATGGATATGGGAGAGAGGAGATAGGAACAGGAGCCAAAAACATACAAACAAACAAAAACGAATGCTAGGGGAGCTTGCCGTTGTAATGGAGAGATGAGAGACTATGAAATGGAGAGAAACAGAAGGGAGAAAAGCAAGAAAAGAAAAGAATGAATAAATAAAAATCAGAAAGCTTAAAGAACTGCAAAGTTCCCAGGGATCCCACTGGTACAGCTATGAGGACTGGGGAAGTCGCTCTGAGGTGTTGCAATGCAGCCTGGCTAGAAGGCGTAGAGGTATACAACAACTGGTATTCAGGGATCAGAAAGAGAAGGAAGATATAGAGGGATGAGTAACTGAGCAATGAAGAAAGAGAAAAAGGGAAAAAGAGAGAAAACAAAACAAAACAAAAAAGAACAAGAAAGGCCACCCCAAAAAACAGAAAAAAAATTCCAACGAGAAAAGAAATGCTCTCAGGGATCCCTCTGCAAGTCTGTGGAAATTGACGGGAGTACCTTGCCATGCAGCTCTGCCTGGCCAGAAAGGGCTCCCAACTCAAGAAAAGGAAAAGAAAACAAACAAACAATTCAAAATGAAGAAACGAACAAAAGCCCCATAATCCCACCAGCACAGTAGCCCAGACCAGGAAGCAGCTCCACACTTGAATGGAGCTCCGCAGCCCCTCAGGAAGAAGCAAAGATGGCGCACGGAGTCAGGCACTCGAGTGAAATTAGTGGGAGGTGGCTAGAGGCAAGTGAGAAATCAAAAGAAGCAGGAAAAAAAAAAAAAAAAGCAACACTAGCAGCCAACAAATGGTACTCAGAGAGCCAGCTAATGCGGGCTGGTGTTTCTAAACAAGAGACTGTATCCGCGGGAAGCAGAGGGGGCCGAGTATGGTTGAAGAAGTTAAGAGATTGGGAAAGCTATTATCACAAATTGCCGGCACTCTGCAGCCCCTCAGGAAGAAGCAAAGATGGTGCACAGAGCCAGGCACTCGAGTGAAAGGTAGTGGACGTGGCAAGAGGCAAGTGAGAAATCAAATGAAGCAGAAAAAAAAAAGCAACACTAGCAGCCAACAAATGGCACTCAGAGAGCCAGCTAATGCGGGCTGGTGTTTCTAGACAAGAGATTGTGTCCGCAGGAAGCAGAGGGAGCCAAGTATGGGTGAAGAAGTTTAGAGAGTGGGAAAGGGTATACCACAAATTGTCAGCGCTCTGCAGCCCCTCAAGAAGAAGCAAAGATGGCGCACGGAGCAAGGCACTTGAGCGAAAGGAGTGGGAGATGGCCAGAGGAAAGGAAGAAATCAAAAGAAGTGGAAAAAAGCAACACCAACAGCCAACAAATGGCACCCAGAGAGCCGCCCGCTTGGGTGTGTGGAATCCAAGCAGCCAGGGCTTCCTGGTCAAGAGACTGTGGCCGCAGGAAGCAGAGGAGGCCAAGCCAGAGCAAAGAGGGGTGGGAGGTGGGAAAGCGCACACCGCAAATTATCAGTTGTTTTGTCTCCCGCTGGATGCTCCATGAGGCTGCTTTCTCATAGCCCGTTTGCTGGTCTCTGATAGCAGTCCAAGATGGTGGATCCACGCTGCGTTAGCTGGTAGGGAACCTCTGCATGAATCTCTGCTTGCTCTCCATTCTCTGTCAGTTTTCTCACTCCATTTGGTGCTTGGCTGAGTTCTTTATCTCTTCATTTGATGTTTTAGGGTTTCAGGATTGTTGTATTGTCTGTTCGGCTTAGTTTTTCGGATCTTTGCTCTGGTGGCATGGTGTGGTGCTTCTGCCTAGAGCGCCATTTTGCCGAAACTCCAGTATATATTATTCTTGGTTGAAAATTTTTTTCTTTCAAGGTTTTATGTATGTCATCCCATTGCCTTCTTGCCTGCATGGTTTCTGCCAAGTAATCAGAACTTAGTCTTACTGTTTCCTCTCTGTATGTGACTTTTTGATTTTCTTGGGCTGCTCTCAGAATTCTTTGTCTTTGGTTTTAGCGAGTGTGTTTATGATATGCCTTGCTGATTTTCTTTTGGGGTCTATCCTATATGAGGTTTGTTGAGCTTCTTGGATGGTCAGCTTTTCATCTTTCATGATATTTAGGAAGTTTTCTGTCAGCAATTCTTCAATGATCCTGTCTGTGTTTTCCATTTCTTCCCCCCGTACCAGAACTCCAATCACTCGCACACTTTTGTTTTTGATTGTATCCCACATAATTTTCAGGGCTTCTTCATTTTTCTTTGTTTTCTTTTCTTCGGATTTTTCCTCAAAGTGGTACACAAGTGTTTATCTTCAGTTTCACTAATCCTGTCTTCCATTGTTTCAAACCTCTTCCTCAGCCCTTCTATGACACTGTCCATTGCTGAAATCTTGTTATTTTTGGATTTCTAATTGTTGTTGTTATATGAATTCTAATTGTGAATTTATTTTAGCTTTTTGTTCCTGTATTATTTTCCTGAATTCTTCCATTTTTTGTCTGTATTTTCCATGAATTTGTCTGCCTTTTCCATAAATCTGTCTTATTTTTTCCTCATTTTTGTCTACTTTTTGCTTCAACTCTTGGATAGCTCTGAATATTAGAGATTTGAACTCCCTATCAGGTAGTTCTAGTGCCTTTTATTTTACTGTAAAGTCATCTGGTGTTTTATTTTGAATGTCTACTAGAACCATCCTGTCCTGTTTTTTTAAATATGTTTTTTTATTGCCTTTTGCCTTCAGGATATTCAGTAGTTATGTTCTTCATTTATTGATTGTACATTTGTTTTGTCCTGCTTTTTTGTTTTATTTGGTTATGTATGAGCAGGCAGGCTGTGAGTTCTTTGTTGTTTTCTTGTCTGTGGACACAATATTTTTCAGTTCCTTGTCCAATAGGCAGGGCCAGTCATTTAGCTATGGTGCAGCAGGGCAGGTCTGTCTGAAGGGGAGGGGCTGGAATAGGTTGTGGCATGTACTGGGGCTGGCATGGTGAGCTGGTGGTCAGGACAGGACAGGTTCCAGTAGGTCATGCCTGTGCTGCTCAGGAATGCAACGTTCAGCACATGGTGCAGATAGGCGGGGTGGGGGGGTGGGGGTAAGGGAGGTTGTGATGTGTGGAACAAGGTTGGGTGTGGAAAGGAAGAGAGGAGAGAAAAACAGGAGCAAAAAAAAAGTGCTGAGGGAACTTGCCATTGGAGTGGAGAGACAAGAAACAGAGAAATGAAGAAAGAAAGAAATATGCCCCAGAGATTTCACCAGTGCAGCTGCACAGACTGGGAAAGTGGCTCCCAAGGTGCGCAGTACAGCTTGGCTAGAAGGGGTGGAGATGATACACAGCACCAAGTATTCAGGAGGCAGGAAAATAAGAGAAGTAGAAAGAGACGAGAAACTGAGAAATGAAGAAAAATAAAAAGGAAAAAAAGAAAGATAAAACAAATAAAAAAGAAAAGCATCCAGGGATCCCACTAATGTGGCAGTGTTAACCGGGGAAGCAGTTCCCCAGCTAAGCGGTGCTTCACAGCCTGTCAAAAAGATGATGGCACACAGAGTCAGGTGTGTGAGAGAAAGGAAGTTGAGGAGGTGAGAAGCAGGGAAGAATCCAAAAGAGGCCGAGAAAAGCATCACCAGCAACAAAGAAATGGCAGTGAAGAAGCCAGCTGGTGTGGGCAAGGCGTATACTCTCAGCATGGAACCGGTGGCTCCCATGCCGCGGAGAGAAAGTCAAGGTGATATAAAGAAATAAAAGACTCGTATAAACTTAGAAAAATAGGGGTAAATATTAAGGTAACCATAAAGGAAACTAACAATCCTACAAGTCAAAATAAAAAACTAGAAAAATATAAAGACTCAGCAAACACAAAAGCAACAACGATGAAAAAATGCATAAAGAAAAATGACTCAGCACAGAAAATTATGTGGAAAAAAGAAACTGTGAACAACATTCAAAAAAAGACATCAAAATGACAGCACTAAACTCATACCTATCAATAATTATGCTGAATGTAAATGGACTAAGCACACCAATAAGGAGACAGAGAGTGTCAGATTGGATAAAAAACACTATCCATCTATATGCTGCCTACAAGAGACATACCTTAGACTTAAAGACACAAACAAAGTAAAACTCAAAGGATGGAGAAAAATATATCAAGCAAACAACACTCAAAAAAGAGCAGGAGTGGCAATATTAATCTCTGACAAAATAGACTTTAAAGTAAAATCCACCACAAAGGATAAGGAAGGACACTATATAATGATTAAAGGGTCAATACACCAGGAGAACATAACTATAATTAATATTTATGCAGCCAACCACAGGGCTCCAAAATCCATAAAACAAACTCTACAGCACTGAAATCAGATAGGCAGCTCCACAATAGTAATAGGAGATTTCAACACACTATTTCGGTGAAGGAGAGAACATCCAGAAAGAAGCTCAACAAAGACACGGGAGAGCTAAATGCTACAGTCCACCAACTTGATCTCATAGACATACACCGAACACTGCACCCAACAGCAGCCAAGTATACTTTCTTTTCCAATATATATGGAACATTGTCCGGAATAGACCATATATTAGGCCATAAAGCAAGCCTTAACAAAACCCAAAGCATCAAAATATTACAAAGCATCTTTTCTGACCATAAAGCCTTAAAAGTAGAAATCAACAGCAGAAAAAGCAAGAAAAAAAAAATCAAACACATGGAAAGTGAACGGCACCTTGCTCAAAAACTACCAGGTTATAGAAGAAATTAAGGATGCAATGAAGAAATTCATAGAATCAAATGAAAATGAAAACACAACTTACCAGAACCTTTGGGACACAGCAAAAGCAGTGCTCAGAGGTCAGTTTATAGCAGTAAATGCACACATCCACAAAGAAGAAAGGGCCATAATCAAAACATTAACCCTACAACTGGAACAAGTAGAAAGAGAGCAGCAAAAGAAGCCCTCACGCGCCAGAAAAAAAGGACATAATAAGAATTAGAGCAGAATTGAAATAGAGAATAGAAAAACAATTGAAAGAGTTAACAAGTCCAAAAGCTGGTTCTTTGAAGAGATCAATTGATAAATTGTTAAACCATTGGCCAAACAGAAAAACAGGAGAGGAAGCAAATAACCTGTATAAGAAATGAGATGGGCGATATCACAACAGACCCCAATGAACTTAAAAGAATCACAACAGAATACTAAAAAAAAATTGTACTCTAACAAATTTGAAAACCTAGAGGAAATGGACAAATTTCTAGAAACTCACTACCTACCTAAACTAACACAAACAGAGGTAGAACAACTAAATAAACCCATAACAAAAGACGAGATTGAAAAGGTAATTAAAAAACTCCCAACAAAAAAAAGCCATGGCCCGGATGGCTTCACTGGAGAATTCTACCAAACTTTCAGAGAAGAGATAACACCACTACTACCAAAGGTATTTCAGAGCATAGAAAAGGATGGAATACCCCCAAACTCATTCTATGAAGCCAGCATAACCCTGATACCAACACCAGGTAAAGACACCACAAAAAGAAAAAAGAAAATTAGGGACAATATCCCTCATGAACATTGATGCAGAAATCCTCAACAAAATTCTAGCCAATAGAATTCAGCAACATATCAAAAAAGTAATTCATCACAATCAAGTGGGATTTATACCAGGTATGCAGGGATGGTTCAACATTAGACGAACAATCAATGTAATCCATCACATAAATAAAAGACAAGAGTACATGATCTTATCAATCGGTGCAGAAAAGGCATTTGACAAAGTCCAACACCCATTCATGATAAAAACTCTCAACAAAATAGGAATAGAAGGGAAATTCCTCAATATAATTAAGGGCATTTATATAAAGCCAACAGCCAACATCATCCTAAATGGAGAGACTTTGAAAGCATTTCCCTTGGGAACAGGAACCAGACAAGGATGCCCTTTATCACCACTCTTATGCAGCATTGTGCTGGAGGTCCTAGCCAGAGGAATTAGGCTAGAAAAAGAAAGAAAGGGCATCCAGATTGGTAAGGAAGAAGTAAAATATCTCTATTTGCAGATGATATGATCTTATACACAGAAAACTCCGAAGAATTCAGAAGAAAACTACTGGAACTAATAGAAGATTTCAGAAGTTTCATGATAAAAGATAAACATACAAAAATCAGTTGGATTCCTTTACACCAACAAAGAGCACTTCCAAGAGGAAATCACCAAATCAGTACCATTTATAATAGCCCCCAAGAAGATAAAATACTCGGAATAAATCTAACCAGGGACGTAAAGGATCTATGCAACGAAAACTACAAGACGCTATTGCAAGAAACCAAAAAAGAAAAAGACCTGCATAAGTGGAAAAACATACCTTGCTCATGGATAGGTAGACTCAACATTGTGAAAATGTCAATTGTACCCAAAGCGATCTACAGATACAATGCGATCCCGATCTAAATTCCACTGGAATTTTTTCATGAGATAGAGAAACAAATCACCAACCTCATATGGAAAGGGAAGAGGCCCCGAATAAGTAAAGCATTACTCAAGAAGAACAAAGTGGGAGGCCTCACACTACCTGATTTTAGAACCTATTATACTGCCATGGTAGTCAAAACAGCCTGGTACTGGTATAACAAGAGATACATAGACCAATGGAACAAAATTTAGAATCCAGACATAAATTCATCTGCCTATGAGCAGCTGATATTTGACAAAGTCGCAAAGTCCATTATTTGGGGAAAAGACAGTCTCTTTAACAAATGATGCTGGCATGACTAGATACCCATCTGCCAGAAACTGAAACAACACTCATACCTCACACCATGCCCAAACCTAACTCAAAATGGATCAAAGACAAATATAAAATTGAAAACAGTAAAGATCATGGAAGATAAAATACGGACAATGCTAGGAACCCTAATACATGGCATAAACACAATACGAACCATAAATAAAAATGCACAAGCACCAGAAGGGAGACTAGGTATCTGGGAGCTCCTAAAAATCAAACACTTATGCTCATCAACAGACTTCACCAAAAGAGTCAAAAGACAACCTACAGACTGGGAAAAAATTTTTGGCTTTGACAAATCCGATCAGCGTCTAATCTCTAAAATCTACAAGATACTGCAAAACCTCAACAACAAAAATACAGATAACCCAATAAAAAATGGTCAAAGATATGAACAGGTACTTTGCCAAAGAAGATATTCAGGTGACTAACAGTCACATGTAGAAATGCTCACGATCATTAGCCATTAGAGAAATGCAGATCAAAACTGCAATGAGATATCATCTCATCCCAACAAGGCTAGCATTAATCAAAAAAACACAAAATAATAAATGTTGGAGAGGTTGTGGAGAGACTAGAACACTTATACATTGTTGGTGGGAATGTAAAATGTTACAAGCACTTTGGAAATCGACTTGGCGCTTCCTTAAAAAGTTAGAAATAGAAGTACCATACAATCCAGCTATCCTGGTCCTTGGAATATATCCTAGAGAAATAAGAGCCGTCACACGAATAGATATATGCACAGTCATATTCATTGCAGCACTGTTCACAATAGCAAAAAGATGGAAACAACCTAGGTGCCCATCAACGGACAAATGGATAAACAAATCATGGTATATCCACACAATGGAATACTACATAATGATAAAGAACAACGATGAAGCCGTGAAACATCTTATAACATGGAGGAATCTGGAGGTCATTATGCTGAGTGAATTTAGTCAGTCACAGAAGGACAAATATTGTATGAGACCACTATTATAAGAACTCAAGAAAAGGTTTAAACACAGAAGAAAAGATTCTTTGATGGTTATGATGGTGGGGAGGGAGGGTGAGGGTTATTTACTAACTAGATAGTAGATAAGAATTATCTTAGGCAAAGGGAAGGACAGCACACACTACAGGGGAGGTCAGCACAACTGGACAAAACTAAAGCTAAGAAGTTTCCTGAATGCAATCAAACACTTTGAGGGACAGAGTAGCAGGAGTAAGGGTCTGGGGACCATGGTTTCCGGGGACATCTAGGTCAATTGGCATAACAAAGCTTATTAAGAAAATGTTCTGCATCCTACTTTGTTGAGTGGTGCCTGGGGTCTTAAAAGCTTGCAAGCGGCCATCTAAGATGCATCAATTGGTCCCAACCACCTGGAGTAAAGGAGAATGAGCACCAGAGACACAAGGAAAGTACTAGCCCAAGAGACAGAAAGGGCCACAGAAACCGGAGACTTCATCAGCATAAGACCTGAAGAACTAGATGGTGCCCGGCTACCACCAATGACCACCCTGACAGGGAACACAACAGAGAGTCCCTGATGGAGCAGGAGAAAGGTGGGGTGCAGAAGTCAAATTCTAGTAAGAAGACCAGGCTTAATGGTCTAACTGAGACTGGAGGAACCCCAGAAAGCATGGCCCCTGGATTCTCTATTAGCCCAGAACTAAAATAATTTCCGAGGCCAGCTCTTCTGTGGGACATAAGTTGATAGTCGTGAGGGGTGCGCCTCTTATCTCAAGTAGATACAAGAGACTAAATGAGCAGCTTCTGTCTGGAGGTGAGATGGGAAGGCAGAGAGGGTTAGGAGCTGGTTGAATGGACGTGGGGAATCAGGGGTGGAAAGGAGGAGTGTGCTGTCACAGTATGGGAGAGCAATTAGAGTCACATAAGAATGTATGTATAAATTTTTGTATGGGAATAAATTAAAAAAAAAAAGTGTTGAAAAGCAAAGATGTCACCTTGAAGATTAAGGTGCACTTGACCCAAGCCATGGTGTTTTCAATTGCCTCACATGCATTTGAAAGCTGGACGATGAATAAGAAAGATTGAAGAAAAGTTGATGCCTTTGAATTGTGGTGTTGGCAAAGAATATTGAATATACCATGGACTGCCAAAAGAACGAACCAACCTATCTTGGAAGAAGTACAGCCAGAATGTTCCTTAGAAGCAAGAATGTCAAGACTACGTCTCACATACTTTGGACATGTTTTCTGGAGGGATCAGTCCTTGGAGAAGAACATCATACTTGGTGAAGTAGAAGGTCAGCAAAGAAGAGGAAGACCCTCAACAAGATGGATTGACCCAGTGGCTGCAACAATGGGCTCAAGCATAACAATGATTGTGAGGTTGGCATAGGACTGGGTAGTGTTTTGTTCTATTGGACATAGGGTGGCTATGAGTTGGAACCGACTTGATGGCACCTAACAACAATGCAAATCTATGATGTTATAAAATTCTTAATGTCATCAGTTTTGCTCAGCTGATAACTGTATTTACAGCAAGTTTCTAAATCTCTAAGCATAAATATACACTTATTTGACTACCAGTCAAGGTTTTTCCTCAGATTCTCCTTCCCAAATATTACCAATAACTGGCAGATGTGAATCAGTTACTGCATTCAAGGTAGGGCTCTTATCGTCTTGGAGTTCCTAGGATGGAAGGAAAAGTAATTTGCTCAATCCTTTCCATTTGATATACTGTCTACCACTTTTTCCATCCACGTTTTTTAAATGAACTTGATTATATGTAGTTTATATAAAATGAAATGCACCAATTTTCAATGTACAGTTTGCTGAGTCTTGGCAAGTGTATACTTCCTTGTAACTATCACCGCAATCAAAAGATAGGCAATTTCTATCACCCCAAAATGTTCCTTTATGCCCTTTAAAAGTCATAGCCCTCAGCCAGTGGCCCCAGGCAAGCACTAATCTGCTGGCTTTCACTATAGGTTAGTTTGTTATTCTGGATTTTGATATACATGAATCCATAAAGTATGGACTTTTTTGTGTCTGCCTTTTCCCCCAGCATAATGTTTTTTAGATTGATCCATACTATCATATGTATCAGTAGTTCATTCCTTTTTATTGCTAAGTAGTAATTTATTGCCTGGATATACTGGAATTTATCCATTTACCAGTTGATGGACATTTGAACCATCTCTAGTTTTGGGCTATTATGAATAAATCTGCTCTGAACAATTATGTACAAGTCTTTGTATGGACTAAGCCAGTTGATTATGATACAGTGTTATATAATTCTAGGTTCTTTTTGGTAATATTTTGTTAAAGGAATTTTGGTTCTGTAGACATAAAGAAATTTCTCTGTAGCATGTTAGTTTCATAATTCTTTTGTCTGGTTTTGTTAGGAAACTGGCATCTTAAAATGTGTGCATAAGTGGAAGAGAGAACTACACAATGAAAGTTGTTATAAGTAGATCAATTAGGGTTTAGTGTGTAGCATAAATTCAATACGGAAAGCCACTGGTATGGGGAAAGAAGAAGCAAAACTTATTTTAATTGTATCAATTATTCAGGTTTCTTCACTTCGGGAAATGAAATATGTAATGGTAAAAATTATGAAGACCCAAATATATAAATATAGATTATACATATTTAGGAATATATGTGTTTGTTGTTGTGTGCCATCAAGTCAATTCTGACTCATAGTGACCCTATAGGACACAGTAGAGCTGCCCCTGTACGGTTTTCTAGGTTGTAGTCTTTACAGGAATAGAGTGCCAGGTCTTTTCTTCTGTGGAGCTGCTGTTGGCTTCGAACTGCAGACCTTTTGCTTAGCACCCAAGAGCTTAACCATTGTACCACTTTGCTATCATTGTTAGGTGTCATCGAGTTGGTTCCGAATCATAGCAACCCTATGTACAACAAAACAAAATACTGCCAGGTCCTGAGCCATCTTCACAATCTTTGTTATGCTTGCTCTACTAGGGCTCTTTATATGTGTTTAGTTGACCAGAAATTGTAAATAATGCTGAAAGCATCAGTGCATTTATTATAGAGTGAGTTCATCTGAAAGAGTTTTCTAAACAGGAGAATTTTGATGTTGAGCCCTGGAATACATAAGCTTTGCAATGGTTCTCTTAATTATAATATTACTACCATCTTTCCCTCACCTTGGAAGATGGAAATGATTTACCCGTGCTCAGGTTTGTTCTAAGTCAGGGATATGGTCAGTCAAATCCACCACTGTCTGTCCTACTTTTTAATATAACTTCTTTGCCAGGAAGATATTATTAGAAATAAAAGAAAGTCCTTGATAAAAGGCATCCTGAAAAATCCAGTTACTGATCTGTTCAGCAATTTCTTAATTGGGTTTTGTTGTATGTTATCTGGGAAAATCTTTAGGGAAATTTTAGAAGTCTCTTACAAATAATCTTATAGCTAAATGAGGGACTGCTATAGGTATTATTTTAAATATGACCAAAAAGGTTTACTTCTATACTAATTATCCTCAAACTTTACTTCATATTGACGATTTTCCACAACAAAATTCCTGCAGAGTCCCTGTGTGTGTACCTAGTGTGTGTATATCAGGAAATCTGGTCTCTTCTGTTAAAGCCTGACCTAATGACACTTAAAACTGATGATACTTAAAAATCTTTTGGTCCAATACCACCTCACTTGAGAACATTGTATCTTGGGTTTTCCCTTCTCTTTACTGAATCTGTTCTTTCAACTAGGAAACTCTTTATTGATTTTTTTTTTTCACCACAGATGGATTCATTGATTTGACGCAGAAGTCTTAAATTTCACCATGTGTATAACTGAAATGGATGCCTCTTCAGGACAAATGGATGTGTATTTTGCTGATTCTTCGGTTCTATTAGAATAATTTTATGTTTATTACATAATTAGTGTAACTGAGACAGTCATTGTAAAAAAGCAGAGTGCAAAAATTGCAAGTCTTCTCATACCTGCTAATTCTACTGGTTGAAAGTAACAATTAGTAACCATTTGATTTGCGTCCTTCCAGATAAAAAGAGCTAGAAAGATAGATGATAGACACAATAAATTGAAACTGGCGTAAGGTAATGTGCTGATTTGTTTTATTCCTAATTGCTTCCCCCATGAAGTTTTAATACCACAGATTTACTGTATATCTGTTTATGTGCTGCATGTATATCTATGATTTATGCATAAAAAAATAAGATTTTTTTTGGCTCACAATTTTCATGCCTTGGGTGAGACATTGCCCCCATTGAAAATATATGATTTAGATTATTGTGTTAGTCAAGCTCCCATTTATAAAGAAGATAAGTAAGATACTATTTCACAGTCTGAAATGATTTAATATGAAACATATTTATGAAAAAAGAATCCAAATAAAAGTTTTTAATAGCAATAACGAATATTTAATAATAAAAATAATAAGATGTTTTTGATGTTGATAAATTTTTATTTTGTGTTGTCTGAATTAACTTATTCTTTTCTAACATATTTGATTTCCCAGAACAGTTTATGATGTGTGCATTGTCAGATCCTTATATAATTTAACCAAATGATCCAGATGCCTTTTAAGAGAAGAAGCACATGTTTTTAAAAAAGAACACTAAACTTTTTTCCTTTTGTCGGTGTGCAGAAAAGAGTTAACAAGCCTGAGACTGCTATGCTCAGAAAAGCCTTAATGTGCAGGGTTGGTCCTCGGCTGGTATTTGAGAACTTAGCTAGTAAACAGTTCCCTCCATGGACAGAAACTTTCCCGAAATGATAGGGGTGGCTCACTGTGCCAGATTGTTTGTATAGACAATGTGGTTTATGTTGAGCACCTGCCTTCCTTCTGAGATTCTGGGATTGTGGTGTGTGCCAAATAGTGAGTTCCTATGTGACCAGCCCCAAGTAAAAATCCTGGGCTCTGAGTCTGCAGTGAGCTTTCCTGATAGACAGCATTTTCACATGTGTTGTCACAACTCAGCACTGGGGGAGTTAAGTACATTTTGTGCAACTCCACTGGGAGAAGACTCTTGGAAGCTTGCATGGGATGTTTTCCATACTACACCCCATGTATTTTTTTCCTTTGATGATTTTGCTCTGTGTGTATGTATATGTGTGTGTGTGTGTGTGTGTGTGTGTGTGTGTATATGTATTTTTTTTTTTTTTAAAGGTCTTGGCAGTGTTTTTAAGTCAGTCGAGTTCACCCTGCATCTTTTAGCCTCACTGGGATTATTGGTTAGTGCCAGGAAAAACAGATTCCTTCCAAAAGCAATGGATACGTTCATCCAGGAATTGAGGGGTCTTCTGCAGTGTTTGCACTTTCCTGTTTGTTGGGAGGGTGCAGGCTTTTTGTCCTGGCATCCCGAAGATGTGTCCAGCTTGCTTAGTAGATGGCACCCTCATCCTGAATGCCAAGTGATAAAATATATGCTCTTCTGGGATTTATAAATGTTGGACACTTTCCCCAAAAGTCTGGCTGTGCATAAGGGTATGTATGTACCTTCAGTTTTGTTTTTTTTTAATTGTGCTTTAGGTGAAAGTTTACAGCTCAAGTTAATTTCTCATACAAAAATTTAGACACATGTTTTGCGACATTATTTGCAATCCCCACAAAGTGACAGCACACTCCCCCTTTCACTCTGGGTTCCCTGCATCCATTTGACCAGTTCCTGTCCCTTCCTGCCTTCTCCTCCTGCTTTTGGACAGGAGCTGCCCATTTGGTCTCATGTATCTGATTGAACTAAGAAGCACATTCCTCATGCGTATTATTTTTTATTTTATATTCCTGTCTAATCTTTGTCTGAAGAGTGGGCTTTGGGAATGGTTTCAGTTCTGGGTTAACAGTGCTTCCAGGGGCCATAGCTTCAGGGGTTCCTCAGTCTCTGTGAGACCATTAATGCTGGTCTTTTTACGTAAATGTGAGTTCTGTTCTACATTTTTCTCCCGCTCTGTCCGGGGCTGTCTGTTGTGTTCCCTGTCAGGGCGGTCATTGGTGGTAGCCGGGCACCATCTAGTTCTTCTGGTCTCAGGCTGGTGGAGTCTCTGGTTCATGTGGCCCCTTAGTTCTTTGGACTAATATTTTCCTTTGTGTCTTTCATTTTCTTCATGCTCGGTATATTTTTATTGTAATAAATCTTAGCCATGAGTAGAATCCTATGAGTTCTTCTTGTGATCTGCGAACCAGGGGATGGTCTTGGGCACAGTCTATTTATTTATATATTCCTAAATATTTTATGTTTAGGAATATAAAACAAAAAATACTACATGTGAGGAATGTGCTTCTTAGTTCAATCAGATACATGAGACCAAATGGGCAGCTTCTGTCCCAAAGCAGGATAAGAAGGCAGGAAGGGACAGGAACTGGCCAAATGGACACAGGGAACCCAGAGTGGAAAGGGGGAGTGTGCTGTCACATTGTGGGGATTGCAATCTAAATTGATTAGATTGTCAATTTAGATTTTTCTTATTTTGGAAGAGAAACACACATTTAATTTAGATTTTCAAAAATGTTCATTATATGTAAGATTTTATTGTTCATTTTTGTTTGTGTAGTAAACATTCTTAAAAAGCAGATTTCGTTTGTTTGATTCACTGATGTGTACCTCAAACTATAAGAACAGTACTTGAAGTCATGGGTATTCAATAAATATTTATTGAGTAAAATACACTAAAAAAAATGAATTAATGTATGTAAAGAGGACTTGTGACTAATATGCAAGTTAAAATCAGAGTTGCATTAATGCTGTGCCAATAATTATTTAATTAATAAGTTGTCTTAACTTTCCTTTATATTTGACATTGAAAATGCATCCACTTCTGACTTGACTGTGTCTTCTCCTCTGATGTGTCTGTCTTTCCATAGTCTTCTGTTTCCACGAAGAAGGAGCTGTTTTCAGCTGCACTCAATTAACTCTAACCTAGTTTTCATGATGGGACATTTGCCAGATTGTTTTACTTGTGGTTTCAGCAGTTTTCAAATCTTGATGTGGTAGGTCCTTATTTTTTTTTTTTTTTTTTTTAATATATATTTTATTGTACTTCAGGTGAAAGCTTACAGAGCAAATAGTTTCTCATGAAATAGTAGTACACATGTTGTTTTTTGACATTGGTTAACAACCCCACAACGTATTAAGCCTCTAAATTCTCAACCTTTTTTTTTGATGAAAATTACAGATGGCCAAAGATACACCGTTTCAAAAATTTCTACATTCACAGTTCAGTGACATTGACTACGCTCTTCCAACTGTGCTGTTATTCTCACTTAAGATGAAGGCTTACAGAAAAAATAGTTATTCATTTAACAGTTACTACACATGTTGCCCTATGACAATGGTTAACAATCTCACAGCACATCAAGAATATCCTTACTCCACCTTGTGTTCCCTATCACCAGGGGGCTTCCTTGTCCCCTTCTGTCTTCTGGACCTTGTCAGTGGACTATTGTACCTCTTTAGTCTCATTTGTTTATTTATTTATTTATTTATTTTTATTTTATTTAAACACCATTTCAAAACTTTTTACTTACACATTTAAGTGATATTGACTATGCTCTTCCAATTGTGCTGCCATTCTCGCCCAAGATGAAGGCTTCCAGGACAAAACAGCCTCCCATTTAATAGTTACTACAAATGTTGCCCTATAGCAGTGGTCAACAATCTCACAATACATCGACAGTGTCCTTATTCAATTTGTGTTCCTTATCATCAGTTTCCTACTCTCCCTCTGCCTTCTGGCCCTTGTCACCGGACTCCTGTACATCGTTAGTCCCATTTAGTTTTACTGGGGTGTCCATTCCCAGGCTTAACATCGAACCTTGAAGGTAACTTCCCCTCTGAGCTGAAAGGGTGTCTGGGGGCCACACTCTCGAGGTTTCTCTAGTATTCTTTAGGCCAGTAAATCTGGTCTTCTTTTTTTTTTTTTTTTTTTGGGAGTTAAAATTATACTCTACATCCTACTCCAGCTCTGCCCAGAACCCTCTGTTGTGATTCTGGTCAGAGGAGTCATTGGTGGTAGCCGGGCACCATCCAGCTGTACTGGGCTCAGTCCCGTGGAGGCCTTGGTAGCTGTGGACCATTAGTCCTTCGGACTAATCTTTTCCTTGTATCCTGTTCTCTTCGTTCTCCCTTGTTCCCGAAGGGATGAGATCAGTGGAGTATCTTAGATGGCCGCTCATAGGCTTTTAAGACCCCAGACACTACTCACCAAGGTAGAATGTAGAGCATTATCTTTATAAGTAGTGTCATGCCAATTGAGCTAGATGTTCCCCGAGATCATGGTCCCCAGAGCCCTCCGTCCAACAACTCAGTCCCTCGGGGGGTTTGGATGTGTCTATAGGGCCTCCATGACCTTTCCTTGTGCAGGTTGTGTTAGTTTCCCCTGTACTATGTACTATCTCATCTCTCACCCAAGTTACCACTTACCTATTACCTATTTAGTATTCCCCCCCCCCCTCCCATCCCTGGTAACCAACAAGGATTGTTACATTTTGCATGTGAATTTTTTCATGGGTTTTTACAATAGAGGTCTCATACAATATTTGTCCTTTTGTGATTGACTTATTTCACTCAGCATGATGTCCTCCAGTTTCATCCATGTTATGAGATGGTTCACCGATTCATTGTTCTTTCTCGTTGCATAGTACTCCATTGTGTGTATGTACCATAGTTTGTGTATCCATTCGTCTGTTGATGGACATCGAGGTTGTTTCCATCGTTTTGCTATTGTGAATAATGCTGCCATGAACATAGGTGTGCATATGTCTATTCGAGTGATGACTCTTATTTCTCTAGGATATATTCCTAGGAGTGGGATTGCTGGATCGAATGGTACGTCTATTTCTAGCTTTCTGAGGAAACGCCATATCATTTTCCAAAATGGCTGTATCATTTTGCATTCCCACCAGCAGTGTATAAGAGTTCCCGTCTCCCCGCAGCCCCTCCAACATTTGTTATTTCCAGTGTTTTTGATTCGTGCCAGTAATGCCGGGGTGAGATGGTATCTCATTGTGGTTTTAATTTGCATTTCTCTAATGGCTAGTGATCGCGAGCATTTCCTCATGTGTCTGTTGGCCATTTGAATGTCTTCCTTGGTGAAGTGTCTGTTCATTTCCTTTGCCCATTTTTTGATAGGATTGGTTGTCTTTTTGTTATAGAGGTGTTGGATTTTCTTGTAGATTATGGAGATTAGACCTTTGTCTGACTTGTACTGTCCAAAAATTTTTTCCCAGTCTGTAGGTTCTCTTTTAACTCTTTTGGTGAAATCTTTTGAAGAGCATAGATGTTTGATTTTTAGAAGATCCCAATTATCTAGTTTATCTGTTGGGTAGGTCCTTATTTTTGCAACTCATTTGACAAACTTTCCTAATTATCAACGTGAGTGTAATTGTGTGTATCTATGTGTGCATGTGTGTTAATTTAGGAAATACTAGTTTGTTGTAACTTTTATTATGTGCTATCTTTCCTTTTTTAAGGAATGCTGCTACATAGCTGACTGCGCAGGCACAGCATGCTTATTATTCATGGTCAGGGGCCGTAACCTGTTCTGCCTGATCAGTGCTTACGCTTGATCTAAAATCAAAACTAGGTTCCTTCTAACTGGTTGTTAAAATATTTTGAATAAAGGCAATCCCTGGGATACAAACATCTGACTTAAATACAACGCATACTTACAAACCAACCCCAATAAATCCTATTATATATTAAAAATGTTGAAGTATGCACAATGGTTGATAATAACCGAGCATTACTTTTGCGATGTGCATCAAAACTTTATTATTATTACTTTATTATTATGTTAAAGATGTTTTAATGTATCTGGAAGTGTTTCTTTAATGTTTTTTATGCATAGTTAGGTACACTATATACTATATACTAAGACAAGCATTTAACTGATGTTAGATACAAACCATACCTAACTGTTCCCGATTTATGTATAAATTCAACTTGAAGACAGATTTAGGAATGGAACTTGTTCATAATCCGGCGACTGCCTGTATCACCTTGGTGTGCTGGAGGGTCTCTCTCTGTCTCTTTCTCCTTTTTTCTGGAATCTTTTCTCAAATGCTCAGTTGTGATCTGAACATTTCAACTTGGGTTCCAATTTTGCAATCTTTACCCAATATTACATGAAGGTCTAGTAATGTTTACTGGAGCTGAGTCTCTTTCTTCCTTTTACTTAGCTTTAATTTCTGGACCAGACTTTTTTCTCTGACATTTTATTTTAGTCTTAATAGAGATACAAAATCAAGAAATATCAAGCCTGCCAAAATAGAAAAAAAAAAAACTTTTACTGCTCACATAAGTTCACGTAAATCTAGTCCACCTTTATCCCCCTGATGTTAGTAATCTCATAAAGGAGATGTCCCATTAGACCAGCATCAGCCCAAATTTTGAATGAACCTATTATTATCCTGGCTAACACATTTTAAATGTTACATTTTTGCTATGTTTTCTTTCAGAATCCTAATTAAGCCATTCCTGGGTATATTGAGGAAGAAGTAATGCACAAATCTCCAATTCTAAGTAATACATCACTTTAAAATTCCCTAATACTGCTTGAGTATGGGTCTCTCACATCTGTCTAGATTTTCTGTAATCATTTGCTATAACCTTACCCCTACTTGGGGATTCTTTTTTTGCAGCATTAAGAGACCTCCTTTCAGTGGGTTCCTGGGTTCTGGCCCCTTAGTGAAGGAGTTGCCAATCCAGTCGGATATTTGAGACACAGCCTCTCTTTCTCTGTTGGATTTCAGTTGGGTTCACATCGCAGTTTTTGATTTAGAAACAATGGGGCATACACTACTTTTCTGATACCTTTTTTTTTAATGAGCATATAGACCTAGCCACAAATTTTTTTCCTTTGTCTATCTATCCTGGCTTCTAAGATCTAAAGTTTCTCCTAAGAAGTATCACTCTTCATCTAGTTTATCCAACCTATCTTCTTTAATCAATTTTTTAAGATTGTTTTTTGAAATGTCCATTTTTTTCTGTTATGAGGGTGAGATTACAGCCTGTGTTTTTCTAAGCAGGCCAGATCCTTCATACCTTCTTAAAAAAAACCAATATCTAGAAATCCTTCGGTTTTATAATAATTTCATTGATTTTTTTTGTTCCACTTAAGAAAAGTCCTATATCTTTTTTAATAAATGACCTCATTTATTTTTATTTGTTTAATAAAAGGTTGTCCTTCTTTCTATGGGAAATTCTTCTTTTCTGTGGAGAATTAGGTTTTTAAAACCAAGAGCTGTTGTCAGAGGTCATGTAAACAAGTTGGAGTCGTGTGCTGGGAGGTGACTGCAAATAAGCCACATGAATTCAGAATTGGTCTCTACACAGATCCATCTCATGATATGTGGGCAGTTCACATATGGCAGAGCAGAAACAATTCCGGATGGCCTAAATATGCCGCCTTCTCAGACCTAGCATTAAGAATGCCCTGCAGACCTTGCTGAAAAACATGGAAAAAAACAACAAAGTCTTGCTGTAACCCTTGTGCAAACACAAAGACTCAAGCTGCCAATCAGATCCTCATGAATTCTGTCTCAGTGTAAAGCTTTACTCATGACTGACAAGGGACAGGAGGCAGGTGCACTGCATACTCCACATCAATATCTAGGAAAACCTGAGCTGACAGATGGCACCTTCCAAAGACTTCTTCCTCACTCAGACACACTTTGGTTTTAGAGTGACAAGAGGTGGAATAGGGAGGTAGCCAAGTTTTAAAGTATGCCAACTTACTCATCTTGTTATTTTTGTAACCCAGTTCTGACCACAGGGAGCCCTGGTGGCACAGTGGTTATGTGTACGGCTGCTAACCAAAAGGTTGGCAGTTCCAACCCACCAGCCGCTTGGTGGGAGAAAGATGTGCCAGTCTGCTTTTGTAAAGATTACAGCCTTGGAAACCTATGGGGCAGTTCTATTCTGTCCTACAGGGTTGATATGAGTTGGAATCACCTCGATGGCAACAAGTTTTTGGTTAGGTCTGGCTACATGGCTATCTTCCATTATTCAACTCAGCTGAAACCCATAAATTGCAAGATAATTTACAGTAATCAATCTAGAACAGTGCTTCTCAATAGAAATATAGTGTATACCACACATATAATTTTAAAATTTTCTGAAGGCACATTTAAAAAGCAAAAAGAGGTGAAATTAATTTTAATAAGATATTTTATGTATCAAAATATGTCCAAAATAATACCTGTTCAGCATGTAATAAATGTATTATTGTTAGGTGTTGTCAAGTTTCTTCTGACTCTTGGTGACCTTATGCACAACAGAACAAAACACTGTTCATTCCCGCACCATCCTCACAATCGTTGCTATGTTTGAGCCCATTCTTGTAGCCACTGTGTCAGTCCATCTCATTGAGGGTCTTCCTCTTTTTCACTTGACTCTCTACTTTACCAAGCATGATATCCTTCTCCAGGGACTGGTCCCTCCTGATAACATGTCCAAAGTACATGAGATGAATTCTTGCCATCCTTGCTTCTAAGGTGCCCTCTGGCTGTACTTTTTCTCAGGCAGATTCGTTTGTTTTTCTGGCAATCCGTGGTATATTCAGTATTCTTCACCAATACCATAATTCAAAGGTATCAATTCTTCTTCATTCTTCCTTACTCATTGTCCAGCTTTCACATGCATATGAGGTGATTGAAAACACCATGGATTGGGTCAGGCACACCTTAGTCCTCAAAATGACATCTTTGCTTTTTAAAGAGGTCTTTTGCAGCGAATTTGCCCAATGCAATACATCCTTTAATTTCTTGACTGCTGCTTCTGTGGGTGTTGAATGTGGATCCAAGTATAATGAGATCCTTGACAACTTTGGTATTTTCTCCGTTTATCACGATGTTCCTTATTGGTCCAGTTGTGAGGATTTTTGGTTTCTTTATGTTGAGGTGTAATCCATACTGAAGGCTGTGGTCTTTGATCTTCATCAGTAAGTGCTCCAAGTCCTCTTTCCTTTCAGCAAGCAAGGTTATGTCATCTGCATGTCGCAGCTTGTTAATGAGTCTTCTTCCAATCCTGATGCCCCATTGTTCTTCATATAGTCCAGCTTCTCAGATTATTTGCTCTCCAACAGACTGAATAAGTATGGTGAAAGGATACAACCAAGACACACACCTTTCCAGATTTTAAACCACACCGTATCTCCTTGTTCTGTTTGAACGACTGGCTCTTGGCCCTGTAGAGGTTCCTTATGAGCACAATTAAGTGTTCTGGGATTCCCATTCTTCACAATGTTTCCCACAGTTTGTTATGATCCACACAGTCAAATGCCTTTGCATAGTCAATAGAATAAAGGTAAACATCTTCATGGTTTTCTCTGCTTTCAACCAAGATCCATCTGATATCAGCAGTGATGTCCCTCATACCATGTCTTCTTCTGAATCCAGCTTGAATTTAGGCAGTTTCCTGTTGATGTATTGCTGCAACCAATTTTTTTTTTCTTTTTCTTTATAATCATTGTAGTTTAAGGGAAAGTTTACAATTCAAGTTAGTCTCTCATACAAAAATTTATACATACATTGTTATGTGACCCTAATTGTTCTCCCTATACTGTGACAGCACACTTCTCCTTTCCACCCCTGATTTCCTGTGTCCATTCAGCCAGCTCCTAACCCTCTCTGCCTTCTCTTCTCACCTCCGTACAGAAACTGCCCTTTTAGTCTCATGTATCAACTTGAGCTAAGAAGCACACTCTTCACGAGTATCATTTTATGTCCCACAGTCTGGTCCAATCTTTGTTTGAAGAGTTGGACTCGGGAATTGTTTTAGTTCTGGGTTGACAGAGAGTCCAGTGGCCATGCTTTCTGGGGTTCCTCCAGTCTCAGATCATTAAGTCTGGTCTTTTTACCAGAATTTGAGTTCTGCACCCCACTTTTCTCCTGCTCCATCAGGGACTCTCTATTGTGTTCCCTGTCAGGGCAGTCATTGGTGGTAGCCAGACACCATCTAGTTCTTCTGGTCTCAGGATGATGCAGTCTGTTGTTTATTTGGCCCTTTCTGTCTCTTGGGCTAATGCTTTCCTTGTGTCTTTCGTGTTCTTCATTCTCCTTTACTCCAGGTGGTTGGGACCAATTGATGCATCTTAGATAGCCGCTTGCAAGCTTTTAAGACCCCAGATGCCACTCACCAAAGTAGGATACAGAACATTTTCTTAATAAGTTTTGTTATGCCGGTTGACCTAGATGTCCCCTGAAAGCATGGTCCCTGGCCCCCTGCCCTTGCTACTCTGTCCGTTGAAGTGTTTGATTGTAGCTTTGGTTTAGTCTAGTTGTGCTAACTTCCCTTGTAGTGTTGCTGTCCTTCCCTTCGCCTAAGATAATTCTTATCTACTATCTAGTTAGTAAAGAACCCTCACCCTCCCTCCCCACCATCATAACCATCAAAGAATGTTTTCTTCTGTGTTTAAACCTCTTCTTGTAATAGTGATCCTATACAATATTTGTCCTTCTGTGACTGACTAAATTCACTCAGCATAATGCCCTCCAGATTCCTCCACGTTATGTTTCAAGGCTTCATCGTTGTTCTTTATCATTACATAGTATTTCATTGTGTGAATATACCATAATTCGTTTATCCATTTGTCCGTTTATGGGCACCTAGGTTGTTTCCATCTTTTTGTTACTGTGAACAGTGCTGCAGTGAACATGGGTGTGCATATATCTATTCATGTGACAGCTCTTATTTCTCTAAGATGTATTCCAAGGAGCGGGATTGCTGGATCATATGGTACTTCTATTTCTAACTTTTTAAAGAAGCACCAAATCGATTTCCAAAGTGGTTGTACCATTTTATATTCCCACCAACAATGTGTAAGTGTGCAACCGTTTTTGAATGATCTTCAGCTAAAATTTTACTTGCATGTGATATTAATGATATTGTTCAATACTTTCCACATTCTGTTGGATCACCTTTCTCTGGAATGGGCACAAATATGGATCTCTTCAGTTGTTGGCCAGGTAGCTGTCTTCCAAATTTTTTGACATGAATGAGTGAATGCTTGCAGCATTGCATCCGTTTGTTGAAGCATCTCAGTTTGTATTCTGTCAATTCCTGGAACTTTGTTTTCACCTTCCTTGCAGCTTGTACTTCTTCCTCCAGTATCTTTAATTCTTGATAATATGCTACCTCCTGAAGTGGCTGAATGTTGACCAATTATTTTTGGTACAGTGACCCTGTATATTCCTTCCGTTTTCTTTTGATGACTTCCTGCATCATTCAATATTTTACCGATATTTTCTCTTTCGATATTCCAATTCAAGGCTGAATTTTTTCTTTAGTTGTTTCAGCTTGAGAATGCCTAGAGTGTTGTGTTCTTCCCTTTTGGTTTTCTAACTCCAGGTCTTTGCACATTTCATTATAATACTTTACTTTGTCTTCTTGAGCTGCCCTTTGAAATCTCGTTTTCAGCACTTTTACATTATCATTTCTTTCTCTTGCTTTAGCTACTGTATGTTCAAGAGCAAGTTTAAGAGTCTCTTCTGGCATCCGTTTTGATCTTTTCTTTCTTTCCTGTCTTTTTAATGAACTTTTGCTTTCTTCATGTATAATGTCTTTGATGTCTTCCTACAACTCATCTGGTCTTCAGTCATTAGTTTTCAGTGTGTCAAATCTGTTCTTCGGGTGGTCTCTAAATTCAGGTGCAATGTACTCAAGGTTGTACTTTGGCTCTTGTGGACTTGTTTTCATTTTCTTCAGCTTCAACTTAATCTTGCATATGAGCAATTGATGGTCACTTCCACATTTAGTCCCTGACCTTGTTCTGACTGATGATATGGAGCTTCTCTATCATCTCTTTCCACAGATGTAGTTGATTCAATTCCTGGGTATTCCATCCGGCGAGGTCCACATGTATAGTTGCTGTTTATACTGTTGAAAAAAGATATTTGCAGTGGAGAAGTCCTTGGTCTTGCAAAATCCTATCATGTGATCTCTGGCATTGTGTGTATCACCAAAGCCGTATTTTCCAACTACTGATCCTTCTTATTTCCAAGTTTCACATCACAATCACCAGTAATTATCAGTGCATCTTATTGCACATTTGATCAATTTCAGACTGCAGAAATTGGTAAAAATCTTCAATTTCTTCATCTTTGGCATTAGTGGTTGGTGTGTAAATTTGAATAATATCCGTATTAACTGGTCTTCCTTGTAGGCATATGGGTATTATCCTATCACGGACAGTTTGTACTTCAGGGTAGATCTTGAAATGTTCTTTTTGACGATGAATGCGATGCCATTCTTCTTCAATATATGTCATTCCCAGCATAGTAGACCATATGCTTGTCTGAAACAAAATGGACAATACTAATCCATTTCAGCTCAGTAACGCCTAAGATACCAATCTCTGTGTTTTCCATCTCATTTTTGATGACTTCCGATTTTCCTAGGTTCATACTTCGCACACCCCATGTTCCAATTTTTCATGGATGTTTGCAGCTATTTCTTCTCCTTTTGAGTCATGCCACATCAGCAAATGAAGTTCCTGAAAGCTATACTCCATCCATGTCGACTTTACCTTGAACAATCAGCTCTTACCCAGTTGTATTTTGAGTACCTTCCAACCTGAGGGGCTTATCTTCAAGCACTATATCAGACAGTGTTCCCGCAGCTATGCATAAGGATTTCACTAGCCATATTTTTTAGAAGTAGATCACCAGGTCCTTCTTCCTAGTCTGTCTCAGTCTGGAAGCTCTGCTGAGTCCTGTCCACCATAGGTGACACTGCTGGTATTTGAAATATCGGTGACATAGCTTCCAGCATGACAGCAACATGCAAGCCACCACAGCATGAAAAACTGATGGACAAGTGGTGGGTAATCAATGTAAATATTAATTAGATATTTTATGTTTTTGTGCTAAGTCTTTGAAATCTGTTATGTATCTTACATGTATAGCATATCTCTATTTGGACTAGCTATATTTCAAGTGCTCAATGACCACATGTAATTAGCTTGTGGCTACATAATTGGACTGCACGGTTCTAGTGCCATCTTGCCACTAACACCATTGTCCCTTAAATACATCTGGTTTTATTGTTATTAAAATGTCCCCTGGATAAGGACACATGCTCCTTCCCAGAACCACTGCAAGAATGATGCTCCATGAATCTAGTGATAGACTGTCCATTTTCAGGTTGCCAGCCCTGGCCAGTCTCCTGAAAGAGAGCTCCCCCTAATGTCTCTATTTGGATTAGCAAATCTTTTTCAGCATGATGTAAAGCTTCTAGAAGTTCCATTTCAGCATTTTTCCTTCTTCAATCAAGGATTTACCATAAGCAAAACATGTAACAACTGATTCCCAAATAGCTTGATGACCTTCAGTTTAGGAATCTAGTCAGTAAACTTATCAGCCATTTTTCTTGGCCAGGAGAGAATTTTAAGGTTCAGACCATTCACAGTCAAAACTTGTAGGTCCTTGGGAGGTTTTACCATTGACCGCAAGGGCAATGAAAAGATCTGTTCATAAATGTGGTGAACGTTTCCTGAACCCTCATCTAAAGTGTATTCCTGAATGTACCAGTTTATCAGTACTGTTGACGTTGTTGCTGTTGTTGGTTGCCATCAAGTTGGCTCTGACTCATGGTGACCCATGTACAATAGAACAAAACATTGCCATCTTCACAATCATTGGTATGCTCGAGTCCATTGTTGAGGCTATTTTGTAGTGCCTTCTTACCTAGGCAGCTCATCTTCCAGCACTATATCAGACAATATTGTAGTTTGACCCATGAGGTTTTCACTGGCAAATTTTCAGAAATAGATGACCAGACCTTTCTTCCTAGCCTTAGTCTGGAAGTTCTGCTGAAACCTGTCCACCATGGGTATCCTTGCTAGTATTTGAAATACTGGTGTCATAGCTTCCAGCATCATAGCAACACGGAAGTCATCATAGTGTGACAAACTGACAGGTGGTGGCCTGTCGAGGTATTTCTTCCTTACTTGCACGTTTCTGTTAACATCACCCACGTTATGGTAGATGTTTCTAGTTTAGGACTGAAGTTTTCCTGTGGTAGCAGCAATTTCTGCTGGTGCTTAACAGCAAATTTACAATTGTGTTTCTAAAGGGTTCTGTTGAGCAACTGCATCAGACCACTTTCAAGTCCAAAATCCCTGTCATCTCCACTGAGCAACAATATTGATTTCTGCCAAAGGCTCTAGTCTGTGTGTGGTCTAGTTGCTGACACTTATACAATCATTTGTGCATTCAGGTCATAAGGCTCGAGAGGCACTATCTGAGTGACAGCCCTTTATAAATCTTTTATTTGTTTCTGTCAGAGCGCAATTCAATCTCAGGTTTCTTTCTTGTGACTTTGAATAGAACTCAACAATATCCCCAAATGTGGGGTGTGATTTCACTATAGCTGAAACAGTTTCTACAGTCTCTGGGCTGTTTAGTGGTGGGGTCAAGATCAGGTTATAAATTATTTCTCACAGTGTGAGGAAAGCCTCTCATGGTTCTGGCTCAAGTTATTGGCTAAATTTTCAGAGACTGGGTTAAGCCTTGAATTTTAGCTGGGTCTGTTTGCCATATTCAATTGGCAGATAGATGGCCATAGTCTTTAACCATCCTGTGCTTCTTCCTCTGAGGATGCGATTATTGTATCATTGATATTACAAACTTACTGTCAATGGTTATCGAGACCATGTGCAACCACACTGGATTGTGACAGTATACTGGTGATTTTAAATGTCCTTGTGTGACCTTATTGGGAAGGTGTTCTGCATCCTACTTTGGTGAGTGGCGTCTGGAGTCTTGAAAGCTTGCAAGCGGCCATCTAAGATGCATCAATTGGTCCCAACCACTTGGAGTAAAGGAGAACGAAGAACACCAAAGACACAAGGAAAGTATTGGCCCAAGAGACAGAATGGGTCACGTAAACCAGAGACTTCATCAGCCTGAGACCAGAAGAGCTAGATGGTGCCCGGCTACCACCAATGAACGTCCTGACAGGGAACACAACAGAGAGTCCCGGATGGAGCAGTGGAATGATGGGATGCAGAACTCAAATACTAGTAAGAAGACCAGACTTAATGGTCTGACTAAGACTGGAGGCGCCCTGGAAAGCGTGGCCACTGGTCTCTCCATCACCCCAGAACTAAAACAATTTCCGAGGCCAACTCTTCAGACAGGGATTGGACTGGACTGTGGGACATAAAGTGATACTCGTGAAGAATGTGCCTCTTAGACAGGTAGATACACGAGACCAAAGGGGCGGCTTCTGTCCAGAGGTGAGAGGGGAAGGCAGAGAGAGTTAGGAGCTGGTTGAATGTTCATAGGGAATCAGAGACGAAGGGGAGGAGTGTGCCATTGCAGAATGGGGTGAGCGGTTGGGGTCTCATAACAATGTATGTTAAAAAAAAAATTCTGTATGGGAGACTAACTTGAAATGTAAACTTCATTTAATTACATCAATTAAAAAAAAAAGAGAAAAAAAAAATGTCCTTGTGTGATCACTGTTAATGCAATCTAGAGGCAGTTCCAGGTGAGCACAGACTTTTCTCGACTGATTTCTGAAATAGGTATAGAAAAGAAAGCATTAGCTAAGTCTATACTATGTACTAGTCTCCTTTGGCTCATTGCCCTTTGGTGTAGTTTTTTTTTTTTTTTTTTTAAATAATATCAGCACATCTGAGGCTACTGGTAGGTTTACCTAATTTAATTCCCAATAGTCCACTATTAGTACCTGTGAATTATCTGCTCTGCCTCTTGGCTTGATAGGGCTGTTAAAAAACAGAATTAATGGAGATCAATACCCCTACTTCAACATAAATTCAAATTAAAGCATTAATCTCCTCTTGTCTACCTGGGATTCTGTATTGTTTAATATTTTCTACAGAGAAGGGCTTGGGAAATTGCAAAGATTCTCATTTAGCATTTCAAATAAAACAGGTAGACTTGGAAAACATACAGTTTAGGAATGCAGGGCAGAGTCCTCCATTTGTATATGATATCCATCCCAATTGTGCATTCAGGCAAAGGAGGTGCAATAACAACGCTTTTTCCATTGTCTTGATTATCTACCACAGCATCTCAATAGCCTCTGAGTTCCACCTTCAGGGCTCTTAGAGTGGCTTCTCTACACCCCCACTGCCCATGGGGGATTATGGTACACTGGGGCTCCAAGAGTTAATAATTCCCAATATTTCAGTTTTTGCCCCCAGGCTACTCCACTAACACCATTTTCCAGGTCCTTGGATCCCCCATTAAGTGTTGAATGAACAAGTCCAAACCCATAGTTAATTAAAATATATGTATATGTGTGTGTATATGTATGTATATGTGTATGTGTGTGTATGTACAGTTTTAACTGATAGAGTGAATTCAGCCCCTGTTTAAGTCCTTTGTATTCCAAATCATGATCATCATACAGGTAATCCTCAGCTTACAATGTATTCAAGTAATGACAAACTGCACTTATAACTGTCTGAATTTTTTTGTACGTCTTATCGTAATATATACTGCATGCAATGTTGCAGCACGTAATTTGCTGATGTTATCATTCTCAGATGTTCACTCACAGATGTTCAATGTTATGATTTATAAAGATACTAATAATAAAAGACAATAATAATGAAAAGTAAAAAAAAATGAGGTATTCGACTTATGTTAGAACCAACTTGAATGACAGAGTCATCGGAACAGAACCCCATCGTAAGTTGGGAACTGCTTGTAATTAGATTTATATTCAACCATGTTAGGACATATGCAGTGAATTTGAGGAGGCTTCGTAAGGTTTGTGAGTATCACAGTGAGAGTTGTACTTGTTTTTCATTTCTCAACCCTTAAGACTATGCCTCCAACACCCTATGAGTGATCCTATCCATTTCCTCCTCTTCCAATATGATTTTTAACAGCTAACGAAACAATCCCACCAGGCTAATGCAATCATCAGTTTTTCTCCCTTCTTTATAATTTTCCCTTTAGCCCCTTCTTTCTTTCGTATAATACATGCGTCTTTGCCACTGTCTAATGCCATGCATGATAACAGGTTATTACTGCCTCCTGAGCATCTTCTTGAACCCTAGATGGCAAGGTAACGTAAGGAGCACAAATTTGGGGAGCACCCTAAATCTACTGTGGCTTGAGTCAGCAGAAACAGATGAGACATCTGTATTATCTTGACTGTGGTGATGGCTTCAGGGGTGTATACAAATACCAACACTTTAAATATGTGCAGTTGGTTACAGTCAATTATATCTCAATGAAGCTGTTAAAAAAGTAGATGCTTTAACCAATCTAAAGTTGCCTGTACCTTAATTATTCCTACTGTTTCACACAGATGTTTCTGACTTTCTCAGCACCAGGCTTATACATGGTTATCAATGGATATGAGACAGGAGCATCAAAATGTCCGGTATCAATATCAGGGAGGCCCTGAACCTGCAGATGCAGTTTCCAGAGTTTTCCTTTTCCACATCGTAGGACATTTTTGGTTTTGGAGGGTGTGAAGCAATGACTGCACATGAGGCAAGTTATCCAGGGGTGCTTCCCCACAGAGCTGCCGCACATGAGCTGCAGGATAGTTTAAAATAAGCAACCCGGGTGGACCAAGGTACAATGCCAAAATCATTTCTAGATCAGTGATCAGTTCATGGCAAACCCTTACAGGGCCCTCATCTATCTTTTAGCTAGTATATTCGGTTAGTCAATAACTGCAAAGAATTGTGGTCAGGATCAAAACATCTTTAAGGATCCCTGAGGAAGGAGGAATAAATTACAGGCTCATGGTTAACCTTTCACACAATAGCTAAAAGACCATTACGTGAAAAGATTCTCTCTAAAATCTAATTCTTGCTGCAGCCAGGTCAGTTTAGGGAAGCTGGGCCAGCAGTAACCAGCTCTCTAGTGCTGCCCATGTGGATAAGGCCCAGGGTTAGACTGCTGCATCTACAGAAACAGTTGTTCTCTTATATGAAAACAGACACTTGCTCAAGGACAAAGTTTCCGCAAGCTGCTAGTGGACATGGAATTCTTTAACTCTTTTCCCCCTATAATAACACTGCAGTAGGTAGCTTCTAAGATGTCTGCCAACAATCCCTCCTTCATGGTGCATGCCCTGTGACTATGGGCTGGCCTAGAAACTTGTTTCTAACAAACAGAATATAGCAAAGGTGTTGGGGCAAACAGGTGATAGGACATTGGTAGTTCAGTGGTGGAATTCTCCCCTTCACGTGGGAGACCCGGGGTTCAATTCGTGGCCAATGCACCTCCTTCGCAGCCACCACCTGTCTGTCAGTGGAAGCTTGTGTGTTGCTATGATGCTGAGCAGGTTTCAGTAGTGCTTCCAGGCTAAGACAGACTAGGAAGAAAGGCCTGGGGATCTACTTCTGAAAATCAGCCAGTGATAACCCAGTGGATCACAGTGGTCCAATCTGCAATCAATCATAGAGATAGTGCAGAACCAGGCAGCGTTTTATTCCATTGTGCACGGGGTCACCCCGAGTTCGGGGCCAACTTGATGGAAGCTAGCATAGCAAGAAGAGAGGGCAAAGGTGATGGAATGCCACTTCCACAATTAGGTTACACAAGATAGTTACTTTCATCCTCCTAGCCAACTCTCTCCCTTGCTGGCTTTGATGAAGCAAGTTGCCATGTTGGGGAGGTCTGAGACTAGGAACCAAAGACAGCCACTGGCTAACATCCAGCTAGAAACTGAAACCCTCAATTCAACAGCCCAATGGGAACTGAATCCTGCCAACAACCACATAAGAGAGCTCAGAAGCCAAGCTTATCCCAATGAAAACTTCAGATGAAATCACAGCCTCATGAGAAACCCTGAAGCAGAGAACTCAGATTTAAGCTGTGGCTGGATTCCTGACCCACAGACACTGTGAAATAATAAATGTGCGTTGTTTAGCCATTACATTTGTGGTAAGTTGTTAAGCTGCAATTCATAATTAATGCAGACACAGTCTCCAGTTAATACTGTGTTATACTACATGCATTGTGACTTTTTTCCTCTGCTCATTTTGGTTGCGATTTTCATATGACTTGGAAGATGAACACATTCATGGAGCAGATCCTGACTTGAGATAAACAGTATGGAAGTGAAACTGCCTCCAAGGTTAAGAAAAGAAGGGAGGTCATGCAAGAAGACAAAAAGTGCAGATTATTACAGAGGTTGCCCCCACAGGATTAGGCCACTGGATATGACCTGGCTGTGCCACTGGAGTAAACTTCTGGAGTAACCAGAGTTATCAGGGCTCTGCCAGGGAAGGCTTTAGGCAGAAGTCTGTGGGGAGAGGGCACTGTGACAGAAATGAGGATGGGCATTTCACGGTGATGTAAGGCGTGTGGAAAAACGGGGGTGGGGGTGTAGGCTTGGGAATAGCATCAATTTAAACTGAATCCCAGTGGGAATTGATGCTCACTGGGAGAATCCGAAGCTTGTAATTAAAAACATGGATTACATAGGCTTGGCAATTTAAAAATACCAAACATTGCATAGTGAGCAGGAAAAGTGATTGATTCAGACAAAAAAAAAAAAATTCATTTGTTCACATAAACATCACTAAAGTGAATTAGAAAATATATATATATATATTCAGGAAACAAGGATATCTGGGAAAAACATGACTATATTTTGGCATGTTTATCTTTTATCCATCCTTTAAGGATCAACACAACAATAGCAGTCTCCTAGAAACAAACAGATAACAAATAGATCCCTCAAAAATACAACTTTACTATTGGAAAATGTTAATTTTCCAAATTAATATCCTCATAGTTAAGGATAGACAGATAACTAAATTCACTTCCTGATACTAGATTATTTCTGTATTTAAACTTCCATTGAGTTCACTGAACTTGACTATATGTTTTTAAGATTTTAAAATTTGTCATTACCTATCATTCTTAAATTTGAATATTTTTTGTTTAAGTATTCTTGGGAAGATGTCAAGTAGATCATGGGAATCTAACCTCTCTTCTTCTCTCTACTGCTTCTCATAGATTTAAACTACCAAAACAAGTTCAGAATATGGTCAGAACATAGGTATATTTATACTAAGGCTAATAGAAAGTGATATGACATAGCTTTTAGGATTTTCTGCTAGATATAATAAAGACGATCATTTTCAGCCAAGAATACAAAGGTAACCTAGCAACTCTCTCTTGTTTGATGCATCCTCCATCAAATTATTCTGTTGGCTATAACTGGAGAGTGAGTAATCTCTAAGAAATTTAATGGGGAAAGAATGGAGATTCATAGCCTGGAGACTAGGGCAGACTGAGCCAAATAATAAACATACCATTTGGAAATCTGTTTGCCGTGGAATACAACAGCAGTTGGAACACCTGAGAAAGTCCCAGGAACACAGTAGGTGTTTTGCAGATATTTGTTGAATAGCTGAATGAGTGTCTAAATCAAGATCAAATAACTATGGCAGCAAAATAGCAGGACCTCTCCTTGTCACAATGCTGCTAATCCCTGAGGCTGCAGGTGGTGGCTAACCAAATGAAAAATTCTTTTATGTGTTCTCATTGTAATGGATCTATTCCTTCACAGAAGTTTCAAGGTCATTTGCAGGATTATTTTTTTAATGTCTACCTCTCCCAGTAGAATTAAAGCATATTTGTTGCTTATCAGACCATGCATTTTATCTGTGACCTGCCACATAGCTACCAAAAAGCCAAACCAAACCAGTTGCCATTGAGTCCATTCCAACTCATAGCAACCCTATAGAACAAAATAGAACTGCCTCATAGGGTTTCCAAGGAGCGGCTGGTGGATTTGAACTGCCAACATTTTGGTGAGCAGCCTAATACTTAACCACTGCGCCACCAGGGCTCCTATCACCACATAGCTAGAGCTTGAAAATGATCCAGTAAACGCCATTCAGCAAATTCACTCATTTAGTTGCCCAAGGTGAGGTTTCTTAATGTTGGTCCAAACACTTGTGTTGATCTGTGGCAAATAATTTATAATCTCAGAAAAATGAGAAAAAGTTCACAAAGCAGTTTTTGTTTTCAGCTTTTAAGACTGTCTGACTTATTCTCTCATAGTAACTTAATTTGGCTTTTTGCATTTATTCAAATAGTCTTTTGCTTTTAAATAATGGTAAGAGCCAGTGTAAGCTGTGTAGGGGTATGTGTGCACACATGCACATTTGTGTGCTTTGTGACCTTCCCTGCCTTTAATTTGTAATGGAAGTTGGTGATCACATGGTAACTATCATGTCTATATGTGTGCATGCATGTGATACACAGATACACCCACACTTTTTAATGAGTTTTGGAACCCAATCAAGAACTACAGACCTAGGGTATATTTCCCATAAAGTTAATCTTGGATACACTAGGACATTTTATTTTTTCAAACCTTGTTACTGTTTGGGTTTCTTACTTAGAGATTCATGACCTTTAATACAGCTGATGTAAAATTTTCCCAGGCTATACTCTATGACATACAGTTCTGTGGCTTCAATCTTTGTGTGTGTGTGTTAAACGCCAGAAGGCGCTGCTTACTCATCCTCCATGGGCAGGTAAAAAGTTTTATAAAACAGCCTGTGGCTTTGTCAGTATCCTGAGATCAGATGAAATTCTGCTTGTGGCCTGCTGCTTATAAAACACATGTATCTATTTATAAATAATAAAATCGAATTCTTACATGTCAGTAACTATCGGTGAATATAATTTAATTCATTGATCTTATCAAAGACCTTAGTTGAGTGAAATGAGACATTTAGATTTGAAGGGACATATCTGTCCATCTCTCTCAATGCTCTGCATTCTGTTCTTACATTAATCCAGAGGAGGACTGAACCAGGGAGCTGCTGACACAATCGTGGACCACTTTTCTTAAAAGACAGTTTTGCGTCATCGTCATCACAACTTTGAGGGATATTTTATCACACAAAAATGATGACATTTATGTGATTTAGTATAAGGTGTTGTTTAAAAAGTTGTTGAGTGCTTTACACACAGTCCCCTTTGAGGCCCCGAGGAGGAAGTTTATCAGAGCATAAGTTGGGATAATTGTATTTCCTTTGAGCACTGACCTTGATGGAATCCTTAGGATACTGCCAAGCATGAGGGTGAATGTACTTCCCTCACTGCACCAAATGATGGAGAAATCAAAGGCAAATGAACAGTTCCTTCTAGTACTTTTATACAGACCAGATTTCTTCAGGTATTTGGTATGGTTGTTTTATCTTTACCTGATTTTCCCCTACTTAATTTTTTTTAATGATTTAATCTTATTATACTCTACATATTTTGAAAGTTGTAGTAAATCATTTTTGGAAGACACTAGGATAAATAATTAGAATTATAAATACAAAGACTTCTTAAAAAAATAAAAGCATTGGATACAATCATTAAGATATTTATGAAACAGTCATGGAGACAAAGTTATAAAGAGTTAGGCTTATGAAGAGGTGAATAAAATATTACCAGGGAAGGAAATAACAGGTAAAACTTCAGGGAACAGAAAGGAAATGAGAGATTTACAAATATCTCTTCTGCTTCTACACCTGTGATTTTTCTGTTAACTCTGAACACACCAAGGATAAATATTATTGAAGATAATTACTTGTCTGGGGAATGATCATGTTTTCTTGCTTTGTTTCCTCAAACACAAGCAACAGCCTGCTCCATATCGTTACATAAGTTCTCAAGTCTCATTCTGAGATTTCTCCCACATGATTCAACAGTCTTCAGCAACAAGTTCAGGAGGCAGGATACTGGCTTAAATTAAGCCTCAAGATGCCTGAAAGAAATGACTCCTGGGAGCGAAAACTGAGAAGATCAATATTCTTCTACATACTCATGAAATAGAAAATCCGTTCATAAGGCACAGCTTATCTCTTCAGCAACAAGGAAAAAATAGATCAGGTTTTAAGGTAAATATTTTCCTCTTTGATAAATGGTACCTCTTTTAATTCTGGTTGTTTCTGTGATGGCTTCCACTACCCTTCAGAACAAGATATCCCTAAATGCAAATTCTCGAAAGTAGAGCAGATGCACGTTCTTCTGGAAAACACATGCACACACACTTTTGTAATATAAAGGTAAATTAATGTTTCACTACAACGTGACAGAATTGTCTTTGGTACTTTTCAAGCTAGTTTATATACAAATTGATCCATGGTTTGCCTTTTCTGAAATGGAAGGCATGGGTACGTGAAGTGAATTTAGTTATCTGGCATAGTTCTTAGATATCAGGCTTAATTTCTGTATAACGTTATAAATAACAAAACATGGTATTATGCATACAACAGTGTGTGTGTGTGTGTGTGTGGATTTAAAGACACTTACATAACCAATAGTGAAAAATTCTTGGTAACTTTAGATATTACTTTTTCCCATATTTTATTAAAATATAGTTTTTTTCCAACATCTAAAGCTAATAATTAGTATATTCAACTGCACTGGATTTAAGTATTTCTGTTCACCGTAGACAATACTAGAACATACATATATTTTTAATTGGGCCAAATCAAATGTTTGTAACAATATGGAGCAAAAAGAACTCTTGTCCACTGTTCATGGGAGTGTTTATTCATACAAGCATTTTGGAAAAAAAATTGATGTACCACAGATGCATATCAAATGTATGTGTATGATTTTTTATAGGATAACAAAACCTATTCTACAATCTCTATTTTCACTTAACTGTATACCATACAAGTATCCATGTCAAAAATATAGTATGAATCAATATTTTAAGGCCACATAATACTCCACTGAGAGGGGGAAACACTGTTCAGGTCAGACATGTATTTATTTATTATCTTCAATTATTAGTTTATTTTCCACATTATATGTTTTAATCGGATGCTAGGGAGAGATATATAGATGCTTTTATTAACCATGCCTTTCTTCAAAAAAGTAAAGTATTGAATCTTTCCATTGTTATGTTAAATAATTAATGGTATGTTAGAGTTTCTGCTTTGACATTAGAGAACTAAGTGTTGAGATTATACTTAAGGAAATGTGGGTTAAAGATTGGGAAAGAAAATTTACTTTATTATTTTTTAGTTTATTAGTTTGTTTTGAGAAATAACTGAGTTAGACGTATGAACAGATTGATGTGATTATTTGAATTATCTTTCACGTCAGGAGTAAAGTATCTTATAACACTTTGATACTTTAGATAGTGTTTTATTCTTTGAGATATGAGGTTTTAGACAAAAAAGGGAAGGATTAAAGGAAAGAGATATCAACCATTATCAGTCAAGAATTACAACATATTCTTTTATAATATAGAAAAGAGATTCTTGATTAGCAGAAAAAAAAAATGAAGCAATAAAAAGCATTTTGAGCTCAGAATTTCCCAGTGACAGAAGTCAATGCTGGAAGACGGGAATGTATAAAAGCTAAATTGCATGGCCAAAATATTAGCACAATATCTGCATTTCACGAAAAAGAAAATTTCTTAGAGCAAGAAGACTTTAATGAATTAAATTATGAGCAATTTCTCTATAAAATGGTGTCTTTCCTGATAGAATTTAGAAAAGAAAAAGAAAAATCTAGTATAGATAAATTATGTAATAGTACGTATTCAAACAAAGAAAAATTCTGGAATAGATTTTGAATTTTTTTGAGAAATTTATCTAAAAAATATCATAATACCACGACCCACAGAATTGGCTAAAAATTAATTATTGATAATAAGAGTGAACACCACATACTATTAGCTTGAAATGAGAGTTAGCTATTCACTTGGAAGATAATGTGAAAAAGAAAAAATAAATCTATGCCGAGTGCTGGGATGAAACACTTATTCACTCTCATCTATTCATTGCTTTTCAGTGAAATAGACCAATCTTTTATTTGATTTTAAGGAAAGTGAAGTATACATGAGTAAAATAATATAAAGAATAAGATATCTTCAGGCATGGACTATTTTCAGAAGATATTTTAATTGATTCAATTCCTTAGGTATGATTTGATTGGCATTTAGTGATCAGGATAATCCCCTGAAAGAACCAGATGACTTGATCTGCCATGTTGTTGTTGTTAGCTGTTGAGTTGGCTCTCAAATCATGGCTACCCCATACACAATGCAATGAACCACTGCCCAGTCTTACACCATCCTCATGATAGGCTGGGGATCAGACCGTTGTGATTGAAACGGTTTTCATTGGCTGATTTTCAGAAGTTGATTGCCAGGCCTTTCTTCCTAGTCTGACTTAGTCTGGAAGCTCTGCTGAAATTTGTTCAACATCTTAGCAACATGCAAGCCTCCACTGGCAGAGGTGGTGGCTGCACATGAGGTACTTGTCCAGGAATCAAGCCTAGGTCTGCTGCATGGAAGGCAAGAATTCTACCAGTGAGTCACCACTGCCCCTGATCTGCCATCGGATGAGCTATTTTAAGAATTTAGGAATAACACAATCCAATTCTCAGGCAGGCCCTCATGCCCTATGTTGGGATAGTAATGTGAGGTACTGGTCCATTCATAGATAGTGCTGACACGTGAAGATGCTGACCTTTCAGGATCATTTTGGTAATGCTCCATGAGAAGTGAAGCAATATAGAAGTTTTTTTGTGTGGTAGGTAGTCTTTGAAGATGATCGCCACCATTCCTTCCCTCCCTGGGCCCACATGCCTCTTCTCATTTGGGAAGATGGAATCTTATCCACCCCCTTGCGCTCTTGAATTGGACTGCCCTTAATGACTTGTTTGACAGTAGAATATAATGGAATTGATGTTCTGGAGCTTCAAAAGCTAGTCATGGGAAGCTGGCAGATTCCACCTCAGTCTCTTGTTCTGGGGGAAACCAGATGTAACATAAGAAGTCCACTAACCCTGAGGCTGTTATGCTATGAAGGAGTCCAAGCTAGCCCCATGGAAGGGCTATATGAAGAGAGAGAGAGAATATTCCTTCCAACTCCTCAGCTGTTCTGCCATCAAGCTGAGGTGCCTGACACGTGAGCTCCATTTGAGGGAAACCATACAAGAAATCCCAAATGCAAACTGTGTGGCTGAACCAAGTCAACCCGCAAACCTATGAGAAATAATAATAAATTCAGTACCTGAGTTTGGAGTGGTAGGTTATATAGTTCTATATAACCGAACATCTGGATTTAAATAACAGCATTTTATTCTACCCATTCAACATCGAAGAAACACCAAAAGTATCTTCCTGGCACTGTTTCTTGTTGTTAATCATCTGACTAGCACCCTGTTAAATTATATTGCAAGAGTGCCTTTACTGCAGGCTTCACTTCTTGTGTAGGTGTGTGTTTTCTGCAGGGCTGTCAGCTCAATGATGTTACAAGACTCTAAATGCCTTTAAGATTGCTACACACATTATTTTCTGGCATGCTTTGATTATATTCCCTTTGCTGTCTGCCCCTGAACTATTTATAGTTAGAATTGATGTCATGAAGGAAGCCAAAAAAAGCTTGCAAATAACATCAAAACAATATGTATTTATATCTCTCGTCATCGTATCAGCCATTAATAACACAGTCTGTTGTATCTCTGTTAAGATAGTTTCTTCCATGGTAGACTTTGAAATGTTGGCTTTAATTTGCATTTTTCCTGATTACCAGTGAGGTTGAACATTTTCTTTCCATGCATTTATTGCTTTTCAGGTGAATTGCTAATACATATTTTGTGCATTATTGATTTTTAGGATTTCTTTATACTGGCTGCTTGAATAAGCTATAAAGACACTCCTTGTCTGTGTCTGTGTTTGGAATCTGTTCATGATTTGTTTTAGTGCACAGATGTAGCAGTATGTCCTCTATGATTGTACTGCTTTGTTTAAGAAAATCTTCTTTACCCTGCTAGCCTTAGGATAATTACCTATATATTTTCTAGACATTTTAGATTACCTTTTCTCATTTGGATGTTTAGTACATTTGGGCTTGACTTCGGTGTATAATATGAGCAAGGAATATATATATTTTTTCCTATGGATGCTCAATTTTCCCATTAGCGTGTAATAAACAGCCGTCATTTCCCAGTGATTTGTAATCGCACTTCCTTCATAAACCAGGTCTCCACACACACCTGGGGTTGTATCTGGGCTCAGCATTCCCTTCTTTTGTCCCTTGATCATCTTGGTGTTAATACCATGCTCCTGGATTTCTAATTACCTCCAATTACCAATGGCATTTCTTTTTTGTACTGGTAATGGGGGTCTTTGTTTTTCTTACTACATTGTATAATTAATCTTTGCTCTTGATTTCATTGTATCAAGAGGAAGTAGCTTACGCTTCCAGAAGCATTGATGCTGGTGCTTGCTATCGTTGTTAGGTGCTGTTCAGTCAGTTCCGACCCATAGTGACCTTATGTTGCCCCTTTCTGTTCCATCTTCACAATTGTTGCTATGTTTCAGCACATTGTTGCAGCCACCGTTGCTATGTTGGAGCCCATTGTTGCAGCCACCATGTCAATCCATCTCACTGAGGATTGTGATAGTTTAAGATTGTGTGTCAACTTGGTTGGGCCGTGATTCTCAGTGTTTATATGTGATCACTCCCATGATGGAGTCTGCTGTAAGTAGCCAATCAGGTGAAAGGGTGTTTCCTTGAGGGTGTGACCTCCATCCAAATATAAGCAGACGTTCTGGCTTTTTTGCTTGCTCTGGATCCTGCGGCTGCCTCTTGTTCATCTGAACTCCAGTTCTTGGGACTTGAGCTATCAGCTTATCTGCTTATCTTGGGATTTGTTGATTATCACAGCCTGTAACTGGGAGCCCTGCTCTCTGACCTGCTGATCCTGGGTTCACCAGTCCCTGCAGCTACATGAATCAAGAGAAGCCTCTATCCTGATCCACGGACTTGGGACATTCCAGCCTCTACAATCACATTAGCCATTTCCTTGATATAAATCTCTCTCTATATGTATTTATACACTTTACTGGTTTTGCTTCTCTAGAGAACCCAGCCTAAGACAAGGGTCTTCTGCTTTTTCATTGACCCTCTACTTTACTAAGCATGACGTCCTTCTCCAGCAATTGGTCTCTCCTGATGACATGTAAAAAGTGAGATGAAGTCTCGCTATCCTCACTTTTAAGGAGCGTTCTGGCTATACGTCTTCTAAGACGGATTTGTTAGTTCTTCTGGCAGTCCATGGTATACTCAATATTCTTCACCAACACCATAATTCAAATGCATCAATTTGGCATCAAGATCAGAGGAAGACTAATTAACAACCTGTAATATGCAGATGATACAACCTTGCTGATGCTAGACTGCCTGATTTTTAACCCCAGCACTACCAGTTGCTAGTTCCGTGACTTATAATTCTGCAAATTTTTGCCTCATGCAGTCTGAAGCTGAGTTATTAAGAACAATCAAGTTTAGGGTTATACTGCTAAATGACTTGGAAATCCCTTTTAACTATATTATTTGCTAATTCTCAGTGTGACAGATATTGCAAACTTGACATAGCAAGATTTTCAGTTAAATAAAAGGACAATGTTATTATTAATCTTTATAGTTGAAAAGGAATTTTGCTAAATGGCATAAGATATTATTATGTGGTGATTGCTCCAGCAGAGGGACTAGGAGAAATAGCACATTTGAACTGAAATTGAAATATATTTGTTCCACTGTATTGTCCACTACAGTTTCACTATGTTTGTGTGCCAGATACTCTTCTAAATTATTTTCATCGTATTATTATTGTTGTTAGTTGCCATCGAGTCAATTCCAACTCATGGAAACCCCTGCAGAGTAAAACTGCTCCATAGCATTTTCAAGGCTGTGACCTTTCAGACACAGATCACCAGGCCTTACTTCTGAGGTACCTCTGTGTGGTTCAAACCACTGACCTTTTGGTTAGTAGTCCAGTGCTTAACTGTTTGTGCCATCCAGGGATCCCTAGTTTCAGTATATTTAGTATAACATTTTTCTCCTGCTGTGTACATCTGCACACACTTATTTTTCTTTTTTTTTTTTTTCCTGATAGTCTTGGCTTTCATAGAAAAATGGTTTTCCAATTTAATCATTATTTCTGAAATTCTGATGACAATTTTTATGGTAATCATTAATACTGTTCACAACTATTTCTGGCTGTCTGCCTTCAGGGCACATGGAAGGATTGAATTTCTTGAAACCTTGTGTTTGGATGATGTGGCTAGTGATGAACTCTAAGCAGAAGTGAACTGTGTCCCTTGATGGTGCCCAGTTCCCATTACAGAACCTTTTGATCAAAGACTCTGTAGAAGAATTCTGATCAAAAGGGGGAAGATGCAGAAAAGAATTTCAAATTTTTACAGAATCCAGGTTATCTGGGGCTGTGGGGGCTAAATGAACCTCCAAAACTATTGCACAGAGATAATCTTTAAACCTTAAACCAAAAATATCTCCTGAAGACTTCTTAAACCCAAACAATAGTTTAGCTTAACTAGTAAAGAAGGTCTACCTGGAGCATTATGCTCTTTTAAGATCTGTCTATATGGGATCAAATTGGCAACACTAACTTGAAAGATTAGATAGGAACCTGGCCATTCTGTTAAAAATAATACAACCAAGAAGATGGGGACTGCTGTAATGAAAACTAATATATATGGCATTATAATAGTTAATAGGCAGGCTGGAACTAAACTGATACTAAAGGCTCTAAGAATGACTATCCCCGTTATTCTGTTATTTGGTAAAACTGTTGCCTGAAATTATTGAGGTGGGGGAGCAGATTTTATACCTAATGAACTTGTAGCTCTAGAGGATGAGGTTAGAAAGTACATTGTTAGCAGGATATATTGTCTACCTCATTTAACAAGGAATTAAAAAAAAAAAAGTTGAGCTCAAAAAAAGATCGTCCCATATGTAAGCAGAAGCAGAAGAGCACAGAGATCATACAATACATGTAGGGTTGGAAGAAGCAACTGCTTTTTATCATCAAGGTGAAAGATAAACCTCAGAAGGCCTTTGTGCCATAAAGGACAACTGGAGTTCAGTCTTGCAGCAAGCATCAAATCAAGGGTTTGCTCTTCACCCATTGTTAGAACTTTTTAATAAAAGACACCCTGTGAATCCTTTTCAGTTTGACCAAAAGGCTCAAGAAAAAAGAGACTGAAGTGTAGTTCTTCTACCAGAACTTTATTGACTGGAAGTAACAACAGTTGACACAGTGAGAGAGAGACAGACAGCAGATAAGGTAGGTGAAGTGTGTCAGGTTGAGTTGGTTCTTAAGAAACTGAACTGAGACAAAGTTTCAGGGTCACCTGATTTATTCAGAGTGCTCTCTAGAAAAAAATCTTTGTGGGAGTAGTGAAGGAAGCAGGATAGGGGAGGGCAAGGATTCAGGCAAGTATGTGGTTGCAGGTAAAATTTAGCCTTGACCTGATTCAGGGATGTAGAGAATATTTGGAAGTGGAAAATGGTAATAGTTGAAAATCATGATAAACATGATTGTTGGATAATGCTGTGGAGTTTGTTCCAACTCATAGTGACCCTATGTACAACAGAACAAAATGTTGCCTAGTTCTGTACCATCCTTTCAATCATTGCTACGTTTGAGCCCATTGTTGCAGCCACTGTGTCAATCCATCTTGTCGAGGGTCTTCCTCTTTTTCGCTGACCCTTTCCTTTACCAAGCATGATGTCCTTCTCCGGGGACTGGTTCCCCCTGATAACAAGACCAAAGTAAGTGAGATGAAGTCTTGCCATTCTTGTGTCTAAGGGACATTCTGGCTGTACTTCTTCTAAGACAGATATATTTGTTTTTCTGGGAGTCCATGGTATATTTCAATATTCTTCGCCAACACTGTAATTCAAAGGCATCAATTCTTCTTCAGCCTTCCTTATTCATTGTCCAGCTTTCACATGCATATGAGGCAACTGAAAATACCGAGGCTCAGGTCAAGCACACCTTAGTTCTCAAAGTGTCATCTTTGCTTTTTTCACGCTTAAAAATGTCTTTTGCAGCAGATTTTCCCAATATAATATGCCATTTGACTAATGTCACTGGATTGTACATGTGAAGAGTGTTGAAAAGGCGAACGATTTGTTCCAAATATAGTTACAATTAAAATCATATTTCAGGTGAAACTATGGTCTATGAAGAAAGCCAAAGCAGCATAATGGAATGACAGACAGTGCTTTTGAGGTAGAAGGATCTGGGGAGGTCTCTCTGACAGGCTTACATTTGAGCCAAGCCCACAATAACGTGAGTTGTACAGATATCCTGGGTAGGAGAATTAATGAATTTAGAGTCTCAAGGGATTTACTTTTCCTTGAGAGGACTCCTTTATCCTAACTTTCAAACTTCATTTTCATTGAAGCAATCTTCTAAGGAGGGAGCCCTGATGGCACAGTGGTTAAGTGCTCACCTGCTAATCAAAAGGTCAGCAGTTTTTAGCTACCAGTGAATCCACGGGAGAAAAAACCTGGTGATCTGTTCCCATAAAGACTATAGCCTAGGAAACTCTATAGGGCATTTCCATCCTTTTATAGGGTCGCTGTGAGTCAGAATTGACTCTGTGGCATACAACCACAACATGATCTTTTAAGGAGCAGTCACACAGCTAAAGTTCTTCCTTGGAACGGTGGATAAGAAGGCTTAGCTTTGAAAAAATACCTTTTAAAAATTCAACTTGTCAGTTCCGGCAAAATGGCGCTCTAGGCAGAAGCACCATGCCATCCCTCCACAGCAAAGATCCGAAAAACTAAGCTGAACAGAGAATACAACAATCCTGAAACCCTAAAACATCAAATGAAGAGATAAAGAACTCAGCCAAGCACCAAATGGAGTGAGAAAACTGACAGAGAATGGACAGCGAGGAGAGATTCATGCAGAGGTCCCCTCCCAGCTAACACAGCACAGATCCGCCATCTTGGACTCCTATCAGAAACTAGCAAACGGGGTACGAGAAAGCAGCCTCACGGAGCGTCCAGCGGGAGACAAAACAACTGGTAATTTTTGATATATGCTTTCCCACCCCCCACCCTTCTTCACCCCGACTCAGCCTCCTCTGCTTACTGCGACCACGATCTCTTGACCAGGAAACACCGGCTGCTTGGATTCCACACACCCAAACGGGCGGCTCTCTGAGTGCCATTTGTTGGCTGCTGGTGTTGCTTTTTTCTGCTTCTTTTGATTTCTTCCTTGCTTCTTGCCACCTCCCCCCCCCCCCTTTCGCTCGAGTACTTCACACCATGCGCCATCTTTGCATCTTCCTGAGGGGCTGCAGAGCTCCGGTAATTTGTGATATACGCTTTCGCACTCTCTACACTTCTTCACCCACAAACGGCCCCCTCTGCTTCCCGCGGACACAGTCTCTTGTCCAGAAACACCAGTCCGCACTAGCTGGCTCTCTGAGTGCCATTTGTTGGCTGCTGGTGTTGCTTTTTTTTTTTTTCTGCTTCTTTCGATTTCTTACTTGCCTCTCGCCATCTCCCCCTCCTTTCACTCAAGTACCTGGCTCCGTGCACCGTCTTTGCTTCTTCCTGAGGGGCTGCGGAGCTCTGTTCGAGTGTGGAGCTGATTCCCGGTCTGGGCTGCTGCGCTGGTGGGATCCCGGGGCTTTTGTTCGTTTGTTTGTTTTGAACTGTTTGTTTGTTTGTTTTCTTTTCCTTTTCTTGAGTTGGGAGCCCTTTCTGGCCAGGTGGAGCTGTGTGGCAAGGAGACTCCCCCTCGGCTTCCAAAGATGTGCAGAGGGATCACTGAGGGCATTTCTTTTTACTTTGTTCTTTTTTTCTGTTTTTTTTTGGGGGGGCTTTTTTGTTCTTTTTTCTTTTTAATTTGTTTTCTTTTCCCTCTCTTTTTCTTTGCTCATCTTTCTTCATTGCTCAGTTTCTCGTCTCTCGATATCTTCCTTCTCTTTCTGTTCCCTGAATGCCTGGCATTGTATACCTCTACGCCTTCTAGCCAGGCTGTACTGCAACACCTGAGAGCAACTTCCCCAGACCTCATAGCTACATCGGTGGGATACCTGGGAACTTTGTGGTTATTTAATCTTTCTGATTTTTATTTATTCATTCTTTTCTTCCTCTTTCCCTTTCTGTTTTTCTCCATTTCATAGTCTCTCATCTCTCCACTCCAACGGCAAGCTCCCCTAGCATTCTTTTTTGTTTGTTTGTATGTTTTTGGCTCCTGTTCCTATCTCCTCTCTCCCATATCCATCTTAGCTCCACACATAACAATCTCCCCACTGCATCTTGCCTACCTGCACCATGCGCTTGACATCACACCACCAAGCAGTACAGGCACGGCCTACTGGAACCTGCCCTGCACTGACTACCGACCTGCTCTGGTGGCTGTACTAAGTCCCACAAACAACCTGTCCCAGTAACTCCTCTTCAGCTAGACCTGCCCTGTTGTACCATATCTGAGTGACTGACCCTGCCGGTTGGAGAAGGAGGTGAAAAGTATTGTGCCCACATAAGAGCAAACAACAAAGAACACACAGTCCACCTGCTCAGACATAGTCAAATTATTTTTAAAAAAAGGGACGAAACAAACAAATCTACAATCAATAAACGAGAAAAATAACTACCGAATGCCCCGAAGACAGCAGACAATATCAAAACATTTACAAAAACAGGACAGGATGGTTCCAGTAGGTGCCCAAAATAAAACACCAGATGACTCTCCAGTGGAAGAAAATGCACTAGAACTACCTGATAGGGAATTCAAATCTCTAATACTCAGAATTCTCCAAGAACTGAGTCAAAAAGCTGACAAACATGAGGAAAAAATAGACAAATTCATGGAAAATACAAAAAATTGAAAGAATTCAGGAAAATAATGCAGGAACAAAATGCCAAATTAATTCACAACTAGAAATTATACAAAGACAACAAATAGAAATCCAAAAGATAAACAACAAGATTTCAGAAATGAACGGTGTCATAGAAGGGCTGAGAAGCAGATTTGAAATAGTGGAAGACAGGATCAGTGGAATTGAAGACAAACACTTGGATACAACTCTGTTTGATGAAAACTCAGAAAAAAGAACAAAGAAAAATGAAGAGAAACTGAGAGTTATGTGGGACACAATCAAAAGCAAAAATCTGCGAGTGATTGGAATTCCAGAACAGGGGGAGAAAACAGAAAACACCGAGAGGATCGTTGAGGAACTGCTGACAGAAAACTTCCCCAATATCATGAAAGATGAAAAGCTGGCCATCCAAGAAGCTCAACGAACCCCATACAGAAGAGACCCCAAAAGAAAATCACCAAGGCATATCATATTCACACTTGCCAAAACCAAAGACAAACAAATAATCCTGAGAGCAGCTCGTGAAAAACAAGAAGTCACATACAGAGGAGAAACAATAATACTAAACTCAGATTATTCAGCAGAAACCATGCAGGCATAAAGGCAATGGCATGACATATATAAAATCTTGAAAGAAAAAGATTCCCAGCCAAGAATCATATATCCTGCAAAACTCTCGTTCAAATTTGATGGTGAAATTAGGTCATTTCCAGATAAACAGAAACTAAGCGAATATGTAAAAGTCAAACGAAACTTACAAGAATTATTAAAGGGAGTTCTTCGATCAGAGGACAAACAGCTTCAGCTCACAGGCAGAACCTAGGACACAGGATCGTACGAGCCAGATACCAATCTAGTAAATGAACTCTTGAGGACTATCCAAAACCAAAAGAAATACAGCAGGGAATCATAGCAGTTAATCAATAAATGACAACATCAAAACAATCAAAGAGGGAATGAACGGCATAGGTATAGAAACTTCTCATGAAAAGGAAGGCAAGGCGATACCAAGTAATGGTAGACTGCTTCAAACTTAGAAAGATAAGGGTAAAATTCATGGTAACCACAAAGAAAGTTAACAAACCAACTCATAAAAATAAAGATGAAAAACATAAAGTCTCAGCAAAAACAAAACCTACAAAAACAAAAGAAATGAAAAAATCCACAAACAAAAGTAACTCAGCACGAGAGAGTAAGAAGAACAAAGAAAACTTCAGCACCACAAAAAAAAGCACTACAAAATGACAGCAACAAACTCACATCTATCAATAATTACACTGAATGTAAATGGACTCAATACACCCATAAAGAGTTGAAGAGTGACAGAATGGATAAGAAAATAGGATCCATCAATATGCTGTCTACAAGAGACACACCTTAGAAACAAAGATGTGAATTTATTAAAAGTCAAAGGTGGGAAAAAATATATCAAGCTAACAACTACCAAAAAAGAGCAGGAGTGGCAATTCTAATCTCAGATGAAATAGACTTTAAAACAAAATCTACCATAAAAGACAAAGAAGGACACTATATAATGATTAAGGTGATGATCCATCATGAAGACATAACCGTAATAAACTTCTACGCACCCAATGACAGGGCTCCAAAATACATAAAACAAAATCTAACAATACCGAAAAGAGAAATTGAGAGTTCCACAATAATAGTAGGAGACGTCAACACATCACTCTCAGTAAAGGACAGAACAACTAAGAAGAAACTCAGCAAAGATACAAAGACCTAAAGGGCACAATCAGACAACTTGACCTCATAGACATATATAGAACACTCCATCCAACCACAGCAAAGTACACATTCTTTTCCAATGCACATGGAACGTTCTCCAGAATAGACCACATCTTAGGCCACAGAGCAATCCTCAACAAGATCCAAAACGTTGAGATAATTCAAAGTATCTTCTCTGACCACAATGCCATCAAGGTAGAAATTAACAATAAAAAGAGCAAGGAAAAAAAATCAACTACATGGAAACTGAATAATACCCTGCTTACACATCACTGGGTAATAGAAGAAATCAGAGATGGAATCAGAAAATTCCTAGAATCAAATGAGAATGAAAACACATCATACCAAAACCTTTCGAACACAGCAAAGGCAGCCCTCAGAGGACAATTTATAGCAATAGATGCACATATCAAAAAAGAAGAAAGGGACAAAATCTAAACATTAACTACAGAACTCAAACAAATAGAAAGAGAACAGCAAAAAAAGCCCACAACCACCGGAAGAAAGGAAATAGTAAAGATCCGAGCAGAAATAAATGAAATAGAGAACAGAAAAACAATAGAAAGAATCAACAAAACCAAAAGTTGGTTCTTTGAAAGAATCAACAAAATCGACAAAACACTGGCCAGACAGACAAAAGAAAAACAGGAGAGGACACAAATAACCCAAATAGGAAACGAAATGGGGGACATTACAACAGACCCAACTGAAATAAAAAGGATTGTAAAAGAATATTATGAAAAACTATACTCCAACAAATTTGAAAACCTAGAGGAAATGGATAAATTTCTAGAAACACATGGCCTACCTAAACTACAACAAAGTGGTGATGAAAATCTGAACAGACCCATAACAAGAGAAGAGATTGAAAAGGTAATAAAAAAAATCCCAACCAAAAAAAGCCCTGGCCCAGATGGCTTCACTGGAGAATTCTACAAAACAATTACAGAAGAGCTTTTACTAGTACTACTCAAGCTATTTCAGAGCATAGAAGAGGAAGCAACACTTCCAAATTCATTCTATGAAGCTAGCATAATGCTGATACCAAAACCAGGGAAAGACGTCACAAAAAAAGAAAATTACAGACCAATATCTTTCATGAATATAGATGCAAATATTCTGAACAAAATTCTAGCCAATAGACTTCAGTATCATATCAAAAAAATAATCCACCATGACCAAGTAGGATTCATACCAGGTATGCAAGAATGGTTCAACATTAGAAAATCAATCAACGTAATCCACCACATAAATAAAAGGAAAGAAAAGAAGCACATGATCATCTCAACTGATGCAGAAAAGGCATCTGACAAAGTCCAACACCCATTCCTGATAAAAACTCTCAATCAAATAGGTATAGAAGGGAAATTTCTCAACATAATAAATGGCATCTACGCAAAACCAACGGCTGACATCATTCTTAATGGAGAGAGGCTGAAAACATTCCCCTTGAAAACAGGAACAAGACAAGGATGCCCTTTATCACCACTCCTATTTAACATTGTGCTGGAAGTTCTAGCTAGAGCAATAAGGTAAGAAAAAGAAATAAAGGGCATCCAAATTGGTAATGAAGAAGTTAAACTGTCCCTGTTTCCAGATGATATGGTACTATACATAGAAAACCCTAAAGACTCCATGAGAAATCTACTGGAACTAATAGAAAGATTCAGCAGAGTAGCAGGATACAAGATAAACATTAAAAAATCAGTTGGATTCCTGTACACCAGTAAGGAGAACGATGAAAAGAAAATCAGGAACTCAATACCATTTTCAATAGCCCCTAAAAAGATAAAATACTTAGGAATAAATCTGACCAGGGATGTAAAAGACCTATACAAAGAAAACTACAAAACACTACTGCATGAAACCCAAAGGGATCTACATAAATGGAAAAACATACCATGCTCATGGATAGGCAGACTTAACATTGTGAAAATGTCAATTCTACCCAAAGCAATTTACAAATACAATGCAATCCCAATCGAAATACCAACAACATTCTTCAAACAGATGGAAAAACTAATCATTAACTTTATATGGAAAGGGAGGAAGCCCTGAATAAGTAAAGCACTACTGAAGAAGAAGAATAAAGTTGGAGGACTCACACTACCTGACTTCAGAACCTACTATAGAGCTACAGTAGTCAAAACAGCCTGGTACTTGTACAACAACAGATACATTGACCAATGGAACAGAATTGAGAACCCAGATGTAAATCCATCCACCTACGGTCACCTGATCTTCAACAAGGGCTCAAATTTCATCAAATGGGGAAAAGACAGTCTTTTTAACAAATGGTGCTGGCAAAACTGGATATCCATCTGCAAAAAAAATGAAACAGGACCCATATCTCACACTGTATACAAAAACTACTTCAAAATGGATCAAAGACCTGAATATAAAGCCTAAAAGTATAAAGTTTATAGAAGAAAAAATAGAACCAACACTTGAGGCCTTAATATATGGCATTAACAGGATGCAAACCATCACTATCAACGCAGAAGGCCCAGTAGATAAGCTAGATTAACTGGGATCTTCTAAAACTCAAACACCTATGCTCTTCAAAAGACTTCAGCAAAAGAGTAAAAAGAGAACCTACAGACTGGGAAAAAAATTTTGGACAGTACAAGTCAGACAAAGGTCTAATCTCCATAATCTACAAGAAAATCCAACATCTCTACTACAAAAAGACAAATAATCCTGTTAAATAATGGGCAAAGAAATGAGCAGACACTTCACCAAAGAAGACATTCAAATGGCCAGAGACACATGAGGAAATGCTTACGATCACTAGCCATTAGAGAAATGCAAATTAAAACCACAATGAGACACCATCTCACCCCGGCATTACTAGCACGAATCAAAAACACTGGAAATAATAAATGTTGGAGGGGCTGCAGGGAGATGGGAACTCTTATGCACTGTTGGTGGGAATGCAAAATGATACAACCATTTTGGAAAATGGTATGGTGCTTCCTCAGAAAGCTAGAAATAGACATACCATTAGATCCAGCAATCCCACTCCTAGGAATATATCCTAGAGAAATAAGAGTCGTCACTCGAATAGACATATGCACACCTATGTTCATGGCAGCATTGTTCACAATAGCAAAACGTTGGAAACAACCTAGACGTCCATCAACAGATGAATGGATAAACAAACTACGGTACATAGACACATGGAGTACTATGCAATGAGAAAGAACAACAATGAATCTGTGAAGCATCTCATAACATGGATGAAACTGGAGGACATTATGCTGAGTGAAATAAGTCAATCACAAAAGGACAAATATTGTATGAGACCTCTATTGTAGAAACCCATGAAAAAGTTCACACACAAAATGTAACAATCTTTGTTGGTTACCAGGGATGGGAGGAGTTGGGGGGGGGGGTGGAAATACTAAATAGGCAATAGATAAGTGGTATCTTGGGTGAAGGGTGAGACAGTACACAATACAGGGGAAACTAGCATAGCTTGTACAGGAAAAGGTCATGGAAGCCCCATAGACACATCCAAACTCCCTGAGGGACTGAATTGCTGGGCGGAGGGCTCTGGGGACCATGGTCTCAGGGAACATCTAGCTCAATTGGCATGACACAGCTTATAAAGACAATGCTCTACATTCTACCTTGGTGAGTAGTGTCTGGGGTCTTAAAAGCCTGTGAGTGGCCATCTAAGATACTCCACTGGTCTCATCCGTTCGAGAGCAAGGGAGAATGAAGAGAACAGGATACAAGGAAAAGATTAGTCCAAAGGACTAATTGTCCACAGCTACCAAGGCCTCCACCAGACTGAGTCCAGTACAGCTAGATGGTGCCCGGCTACCACCACTGTCTGCTCTGACCAGGATCACAACAGAGGGTTCTGGACAGAGCTGGAGAAGGATGTAGAGTATAATTCTAACTCACAAAAAAAGGACCAGATTTACTGGCCTAAAGGAGACTGGAGAAACCCCGAGAGTATGGCCCCCAGACACCCTTTTACCTCAGTGGTGAAGTTACCTCCGAGGTTCACGGTTCAGCCTGGGAGTGGACAGCCCCGTAAAAGCAAATGAGACTAACGAGGTACAGGAGTCCAGTGACAAGGGCCAGAAAGCAGAAGGGGACAAGGAAGCTGGTGATAGGGAACCCAAGGTTGAGTAAGGATTTTGTTGATGTGTTGTGAGATCGTTAACCGTTGTCATAGGGCAACATTTGTAGTAATTGTAAATGAGAAACTATTTTGTTCTGTAAGCCTTCATCTTAAGTGAGAATAACAGCACAATTGGAAGAGAGTAGTCAATGTCACTGAACTGTGTGTATATAAATTTTTGAAATGGTGTATCTTTGGCTATGTGTATTTTCACCAAAAAAAAAAGGTTGAGAAGTTAGATGGTTGATATGTTGTGGGGTTGTTACCAATGTCATAAAACAACATGTGTACTACTGTTTCATGAGAAACTATTTGTTCTGTAAGCCTTCACTTGAAGTACAAAAAAAAAAAAAAATACCTCAAAAAAAAAAAAATTCAACTTGGTGGGCAATTCTTTGTCATTGAGGTGGTCAGTGAAGACATGTATCAATATAATCTTTATTCCCTTTGAAAATGGATAAAAATGCAACCCTAAGTTTTTAAAAAATCTCTAAAAGTCTCAACCCCCATTTAAGCTGTCATGTGTCTCTTTGTAAAACAACATTTCAAATATCAACTTCCTTTTTTTTTTTTTAAAGCAGTGTTTGAAGCAGTTCCTATTTTGTGTGACTATTTTTATCTTGAAAAGGTACCACCAGTTGCCAGTGAGTCGATTCTGACTCATGGTGACCCCGTGTGTGCAGAGTAGTATTGCTCCATAGGGTTTTTATGGGTATGATCTTTTGGAAGTGTATCACCAGGCCTTTTTTCTGAGATGCCTCTAGGGGGGTTCCCACCACCAACCTTTTGGTTAGTAGCCGAGCACTTAACCATTTGCACCACCAAGGGACTCCTTGTATAGGTAAAGAAACAATATTTTGGGGATGTGAGATGTTCTGTCAAGAACAGAAGTGCTGCTGTGGTATTCCGTGTGACTGGTTGTCATGATTCAAACATCATTCCCACCGTTCCACCTATCTTAGACATGGGCCAATCTGAGTTCACAAGTGAACATTTTGTTTCTCAATCAAGCGTATGCTGACAATGAAATTCATGTATCTTGTTAAATTTTTTTCCATTGATTAACTATCAAAATTTTTAAATAAGCTATCTTTAAAGACATCAGTTTTATTAATAGAATAAAGAGAGACCCATAAAAATGACCAAATCATTACTGATAATTATTTATCTGGTGGGTATAATCCTAGTTCTAGTCATAAACTGTAGGACCTACTAGTACTAGGCTAGTCATTTAATCTCCTTAAGTTTCAATTTTCTTATCTGAAAAGATGACAAAATCTATTCCATGGGGTTCGATTATATAGTAGACTGTATATATTCAACTATATTATAAAACAAGAAATTAATTTCAGTTTACTAACTGTGTGTGTGTTTTTGTGTGTTCAAGTTGTTTGACAAGTTCTTTTGATAAACTCATGAAGTTTTAAAAGGTTTGTCTCTCTTAGACCCCAAACTGATTCAGCCATATCTACAGCACTTGCATTTGGAAAAATTTTCTCTTATTACACAGATTTCTAAAGAAGCCACAAACATTTCTTTACATGCTTAATTTATTGGGTTTTCTTACTTCTAAGCGAGCTGTCTTTGTTTATTGTTGTAAATAATTCAGTTAATTTTCCCTCCAGACCTGCATGATTCCTTTTGGCAACAAATTGATTTCATTCAGTAGTTACCTGGAATTTCTCACACAGGAGACACTGATTTTCAGAGACACTGGCATCACCTTAATAATAAAATCCATGTTTAGAGAAGTATTTTGCTACATCCTGTGCTTAGGGCTATTCATATCGGATATTGCAATTTCATGATTGTGTTTTATCACCTTTTTTGCCTGAAAATTTACCTTGAGAAGCTTCAAGAACAGTAGCATATCTGTAATAACACTTGATTTCTGTTTTTTGTATTCCCTGTGGCAGACAGACCCTAAGGTGGCCTCCATTAATTGTTGTGTACATGTTTTTGAATATACTTATATGTGTGTGTGTGGTATGTCTAAATGTGTGTGTGCACATGTATACACACACAGATCCCTTATAAGATAAATTATCTGCAAATATTTTCTCCCATTTTGTGGATTGTGTTTTCACTTTCTTGATGATATCATCTGCAGCACACACATTTTAAAATTTTAATGTATTTCAAATTATCTAACCTTGCTTTTGTCACTCGTGCTTTTTGTGTCATATCTAAGAAACTATTCCATAGCCCAAAGTCACAAAAACTTACTCTTTCTTCTAAGAGTTGAACAGTTACAACTCTTATATTTTGTGTAAATTTTGTGTAAGGTGTGAGGTAAGGATCCAGCTTCATTACTTTGTGTGTGGATAGCCAGTTGTCTCAAACCTATTTGTTGAAAAGGCTATTCTTTCCCTCATTGAATTGTCTTTGCACTTTTGTTGAAAATTAGTTGAATATAAATGTGAGAGTTTATTTCTGGACTCTTCAATTGTCTTCCATTGATATATATATCTATCCTTTTGTTGATATCACATTGTTCTGATTACTGTAGTTTTCTAGTAAGTTTTGAAATCAGGAAGGATGTGTCCTCCAACTTTGCCATTGATTTTCAAGATTGCTTTTGTTATTCTGGGCCAATTGAACTTGCATATGACTTTTTGAATCAACTTTTCAATTTGTGCAAAATGCAGCTGGGATTTTAGTAGGAACCACATTGAATCTGCATCACATCTTCTGATCCACAAATGCCAGATATCTTTCCATTCATTTAGAACATCTTTAATTTCTTCCAACGATATTTTGTAGTTTTTAGTGTACAAGTTTCACACATCTTATGTTAGACTTATTCCTTGGAATTTAATTCTGTTTGATGCTATAGTAAATGGAGTTTTATTTTTTTTTCTTTTATTGTTGTGCTTCAAGTGAAAGTTCACAATTCAAGTTAGTCTCACATACAAAAATTTATACATACATTGTTATGTGACCCTAGTTGCTGTCCCTGTGCTTTCTACCCTGGATTTCCCGTGTCCATTCAGCCAGCTTCTTTCCCTCTCTGCCTTCTCATCTCACCTCTGGAAAGGAGATGTGCATTTAGTCTCGTGTATCTACTTGAGCTAAGAAGCCCATTCTTCACAAGTATCATTTTATGTCCAATAGTCCTGTCTAATCTTTGTTTGAAGAGGTGGCCTCAGGAATGGTTTCAGTTCTAGGCTAACAGAGAGTCCGGGGGCCATGTCTTCTGGGGTCCCTCCAGTCTAAAACAAACCACCAAGTCTGGTCTTTTTAATAGAATTTGAGTTCTGCACCCTGCTTTTGTCCCTCTCCATCAGAGACTCTCTGTTGTGTTCCCTGTCAAGGCAGTCATTGGTGGTAGCCAGGTACCATCTAGTTCTTCTGGTCTCAAGTGGATGAAGTCTCTGGTTTATGTGGCCCTTTCTGTCTCTTGGGTTAATACCTTCCTTGTGTCCATGGTGTTCTTCATTCTCCTTTACTCCAGGTGGGTTAGGACAAGTTGATACATTTTAGATGGCCGCTCACTAGCTTTTAAGACCCGAGACGCCACTCACCAAAGTGGGATGCAGAACCTTTTCTTAATAAACTTTGTTATGCCAATTGACCTAGATGTCCCCAGAAACCATGGTCCCCAGACCCCTGCCCCTACTACTCTGTCCCTCGAAGTGTTTGGTTGTATTTAGGAAACGTCTTACCTTTGGTTTAGTCCAGTTGTGCTGACCTCCCCTGTAGTGTGTGCTGTCCTTCCCTTCACCTAAGATAATTCTTGTCTACTATCTAGTAAGTGAATAACCTCTCCCTCCCTCCCCACCCTCGTAATCATCAAAGAATGTTTTCTTCTGTGTTTAAACCTTTTCTTGAGTTCTTATAATAGTGGTGTTATACAATATTTCTCCTTTTGAGACTGATTAAATTCACTCAGTATAATGCCTTCCAGATTCCTCCATGTTATGTTTCACAAATTCATCATTGTTCCTTATCGTTGTGTAATATTCCATTGTGTGAATGTACTATAATTTGTTTATCCATTCTTCCGTTGATGAGCACCTAGGTTGTTTCCATCTTTTTGCTATCGTGAACAGTGCTGCAATGAACATGGGTGTGCATGTATCTATTCGTGTGATGGCTCTTATTTCTCTAGGATAAATTCCAAGGAGAGAGATTGCTGGATCATATGGTAATTCTATTGCTAGCTTTTCAAGGAAGGGCCCAATCGATTTCCAAAGTGCTTGTACCATTTTACATTCCCACCAACAGTGTATAAGTGTTCCAGTCTCTCCACAACCTCTCCAACGTTTATTATTTTGTGTTTTTTGGATTAATGCTAGCCTTGTTGGGGTGAGATGATATCTCATTGTAGTTTTGATTTGCATTTCTCTAATGGCTAATGATCATGAGCATTTCCTCATGTGTCTGTTAGCCACCTGAATGTCTTCTGTGGTGAAGTGCCAGTTCATATCCTTTGCCTAGTTTTTAATGGGGTTATTTGTCTTTTTGTTGTTGAGGTTTGGCAGTATCTTGTAGATTTTAGAGATTAGACGCTGATAGGATTTGCCATAGCCAAAATTTTTTTCCCAGTCTATAGGTTGTCTTTTTATTCTTTTGGTGAAGTCTTTTAATGAGAGTAAGTGTTTGATTTTTAGGAGCTCCTAGTTACCTAGTTTCTCTTCTGGTGTTTGTGCATTGTTATTTATGGGTTGTAATCTGTTTATGCCGTGTATTAGGCTCCTAGCATTGTCCCTATTTTTTTCTTCCATGATCTTTTTCGTTATTGATTTTATATTTAAGGCTTTGATCCATTTGGAGTTAGTTTTTGTGCATGAAGTGAGGTATGGGTCTTGTTTCAGTTTTTTGCAGATGGGTATCTAGTAGTGTTAACCCAATAACATGGGTTGGAGCCACCTGCTGCAATAGCCAATTCTGAGACAGGGGTGAGGTGACCAGCAAGAGGTTTATTATATATTGATATATAGGAGACAGAGGGGAATAGATTCCTCCAAAAAACCGGTCTCCAGCACTGGAGATTGGCTGAAGGCTTTTATAGGGACAGGATTATGGGTCTTAGAAGTTTGTGTTAGTTTCCCCTTGAGATGGTCATGTCTCAGATGAGTTAATCTTCTACTGGTATTGTTGGGGTTATCTGATGACATCCTTGGGGATTATCTGGCGACATCCTGGTTTTTCTTGTCACAAGATGGGTGCTTTGTTTGGTTTTCATCCTTAGATCATTATCACTTGTAGTCTACCCACCAAGGAGGAACATTGGTTAATCTTAAACCTTTTGTAGAGACTGGAGAAACAAGATCATGAGACAATGTGGGGGTTAGCAGTGGGGAGTAAATAATAGTGAGCCAGGCCTGTGCAGCCTCTTCCAATCCCCCCTTTTATTGGAAGTTTCTCAATCTTGGGAAACAGGGCATCACTTCTTTTCTGGCTACTTCCTGCTGGTTAGGGGCGTTGCTGGGGTGAGAACCCTCCTGGTATCGACTAGGGGCCTTATGTGGGGGGGTGAGTTAGAGTGGAAATTGGCTGCATCTTGGTGAATTAGATGACATTCGTCCTCAGAGCTTTAAAAAGGGGTGCCCTGACTTACCAGGGTAAAACTTTTTCTAGCCTTAAGAGTATTTGTAGTTCCTTTTGTTAATATTCTCATAAAACAGGGAACACAAAAACAAACTAGAATAATCACTATTCTTAAGGTTCCTCTTTCAGGCTCTTCTATGGCCCACTTAACTGGACCTACTGGAGTTAGGGTTGAGACTACACATGGGAGGGTCAGAGTGTCCCCAGCTTGCAGGGTCAGTGTCCCCTTTGCCTGTAGGATCACCGGCACCTTTTCTGTCCAGGTCTCCCGGAAAAATAGAAAGATAGAGGGAAATGAGGTCAAAATCATTGTACTGTAAGCTTCTTGAACTTGTACTTCAGGCCCTGAATTGGAGTACAAGAGTATGGTGGCTCTTTGTTTTCGCTTCTTTCTCTTCTTCTGGCAGGGCTGCTTTTACTCTGGAGTGATGCACCCATGTGGCTACTCTTGTTAATTTCAGAGAGTGGGTGGTCAGGAGAACTTCAAAAGGTCCCTCCCACTGAGGGGCCAGTTGATCTTCCAGGGATTGATTCTTCCAGGTTTTCAACAGGACCTGATTGCTGATCTCTGGGTTGGAACCTGTGGAGGGGAGTGTCAGAAGGAAAAGACAAACGAGAAAAAGCATACTAATTAACAGTGTTTATGACAGCTGTCTCTCAGAGAATGGACACAGTCTCTTTTCTCTACCTCGGTCATCACCAAGGTGGGGGAAAGTTGACTTTTTCAGGAATGGTCTCCCATATATTAATTTGTAAGGGCCCAATTTGAGCTCATTTTGAGGGGCTACCTGGATTCTGAGCAGGGCAATGGAGGAGAACTTGTATCTAAGTGGAGCTTGTCTCCTGGCAAATTTTCACCAAGGACTTTTTCACAGTATGGTTCATCTTTTTGGTCTTTCCAGTCAACTGTGGTCTCCAGGCTGAGTGTAATTTCCAATTTATATCTAAAACCTTATTGACTTCTTGGGTGACTTGCCATAAAAGCTCTCCTGTTGTCACTCTGTACTGAGATTGGAAGATCAAAATGGGATATGATTTCTTTGAGTAACACCTTGGTTACTTCTTGGGCTCGTTTGGTTCGACAAAGGAACGCCCCCACCCACCCTGAGTAGGTGTCCATAAAAATCAGCAGATATTTAAAATTTCCAGGTGTCTGAGGCATTATACCACTGCCACCTGAAGGGGATCATTGATTAGCTTCAGTAGTTCTAGGATTTCTGGGATGTGTTTTATTTCTTTGTTGGCATATGTCAGAAGTCCCCCTTCTTTTTACAAGACATCATGTGAGTGAAGGACCAGATGGGAATATTTATTATCAGTATACACAGTTATGTGTCTTCTTATTCCTAGTTGCAGGGCCCATGCAAAGACTATGAGTTCAGCCTTTTGAGCCAAAGTGCTGGCAGGAAGTGGAGCTGTCTCTAAGACCTCAGTTCGTGTCACCACTGCATATCCTACTTTGTGGCATCCTTCATATAGAAAGCTACTGCTATCTGTATACATTTCTATCTCTGGGTCAGTCAAGGGAACAACTGAGAGATCTGGTCTGCTAGAATAAACTTCTTCAATTATCTCTATGCAGTTATGTATGGGTGCACCTTCCGAAATAGGCAGCAATGTGGCGAGATTGAGAGAGGAGACAGCCTTCAGAACCACATTTGAGTTGTCTAACAAGATTGCCTGACATTTTCCCATCTGTCCTGCCATGAGCCAAAAACCCCCCTTTTGTTCCAAAAGAGGCAAAACTGTATACGGTGTGTTTACCGTTACCTTCGGTCCAAGGGAGAATTTCTTGGCTTCTTGTAACAGGTCACATGTCGTAGCCATGGCTAGAAGACAAAGGGGCCATCCCCATGCCGCATTGTCCAGCTGTTTTGAAAAGTAGGTCACCGGTCGCCTGGCTGGTCCCAGGGTTTGAGTTAGTACCCCCACACCAATTCCCTGTCTTAATATCAGTCCATTCAGTGGCAAATACAGGCTGAGACTCGGGGTGTAGAGGAATACCAAAGAAGGCGTCTTTCGAGCCCAGTACTGAAAACCAAGCGCATTGACTGGATATAGTAGCCACAAGGATATATGGTTTGGCACAATTGGACGAATGTCCTCTACTATTTGGTTGATTTTTCTTAGGTCTCGAACAGACCAATATTCTCTTGTCCCCAGTTTCAACACCGGTATGATAGGGGTGTTGTATGGAAACTGGCAAAATTTTAAAAGTCCAGTTTTTATGTATCGATGCACCAATGGTGTGATCCCTTCTAAAGCTTCTGTGCAGAGGGGATATTGTCTCTGGTTTATAATAGGTGCTCTAGGTTTTAAAGTAATTTTAACCAGTGCGGCTGACTTGGGTTGCCCAGGCCTTTCTTATGCCCAGACCTCTGGATTCACCTTTTCTTGAATATGGAAAGGAATGCTACTACGTGTCACTATTTCTTCTTGCAACAGTGTCACCTGCAAGGCACATGCGTTTTCAGGCGGCATCTGTAGAAAATGGAAAGGAACAACTCTGCCATCCTATTTGGGTTACTCTGATAAGGAAGATGGTGATTCTTTTAATTATATAAGTCGGAGGTAGAGAAAAGAGTATGTACTAACACTGTTCCTCCTTCAGTTGGAATTTTTCTCACAGGAAATTGCCCTGCCCGAGCCCTGGCAATACCCTCAACGAAAACAGTATCCTGACGGGTGTGTGTGTGGGGGGAGACCACACCTGATGAAGTTGGACTCTTACTTCTTGATTCCCTTCCTTCATCAGTTTCTCTCAAGCTGGCCAGACTAGAATCAGGCTCAGCCCTTTATGTGGGAGATTCTGCCATCATTCTTCAACCTGACCTGCCGGCTTCTACTGCACCTTCCCTATAAGGAGGGAGGAGCCGAAGCAGTTATCAGGACTATTCACTCTAAGAGGGGACCCTCCGCTGAGGATTCAGGAAGCACTTTTGCCTTCAGCTTTTCCTGGCAAAGAACGTGGTTAGAGGGATTTAGAGAGACAAGAAAGCTTGAATATAGGGAACTTTGTCTTATTTTTCTTACAAAACAAGTCAAGCTGAAAAATCGTGCTGGTAAGCCAAAGACCCATTTTGGAGACAGTGTCTCTGGTCTCCCAGCTGGTACTGAGGCCATACATTTTTACATAAGCATATCATTTTCTTTCTTGTCATAGGCTCATAGCTATACCTCCTCCAGTTCTTTAGAATGCAGCCTAGAGGAGATTTGGCTGAGATAGATGGGCCTCCCCCCATAATAGCTGTTTGTTTATGCATAAGCAGCATCAGTAACTGCTTTCCATGTGCCTCAACAGCAACTACATTTTGCAAAACCTCAGATTGAGTATTAATATAAATATAGCAGCATTTATCTATTTAGGCACAAACTGTTTCTTGAGAGACTAACAGGAAAGGCTAATACTACTCTATTTTGTAAAATCAAAACTCAAATTTCAGACACTTCTCTGGTTATGATAGTCACAACTTTGCTAAGTTTACCAACAGATCTTCTAATTCAAGACTTACAATATCTAAACCCATTAGTTAGTTACTTTAGGAGAAAGGAAAATGATTTCTTATATCTAGAAAGTAGGGCCTTAAAACATCAGCAATATTCTCACATAAAACCCATAGTTTACTTTCGTTTACTCAGTCTTATGTAGTTAATTCCTGTTCTACATGATTCTGGGTCAGTCACAGTCTGTGAACTCATCAGCTTCTGCATAAACGTTCTAGAAATTTTGATTGAGTCTAGTCACAGTCCTTTTAGCAAGTCCAACATAGTCCATCTTTTTGTTGAGATATTTTGGTCAAACGTTTTCAGCAAATGAGCAAAGTAAACACTTATCTGCAGATGACAAAACTTAATATGGCTATGATTAACTTATAAAAATAATACTCTTAATAGTGAAAGACCTGATAGAAGTTAATTATAAGAGCAATATAAAGGCCAAATAAAACCAGTTAAAAAAAAAAAAAACTTCAGATGAAAATATTTCTAGGGGGCACTTCTGGCAACACGGCACTCTAGGCACAAGTACCACACCGTCCCTCCACAGCAAAGATCCGAAAAACTAAGCCAAACAGAGAAAACAGCAATCCTGGAACCCTAAAACATTAAACGAAGAGATAAAGAACTCACCCAAGCACCAAATAGAGTGAGAAAACTGACAGAGAACAGAGAGCGAGGAGAGGTTCATGCAGAGGTCCCCTATCAGCTAACGCAGCATGGATCCACCATCTTGGACTCCTATCAGAGACCAGCAAATAAGGGGTACGAGGAAGCAGCTTCATGGAGCTCCCAGCATGAGACAGAACAACCAGTAATTGGCGATATACACTTTCCCACCCCCCACCCTTTTTCACCCCCACTCGGCCTCCTCTGCTTCCCACAGCCACAGTCTCTTGGCTGGGAAGCACCGGGTGCTTGGATTCCACCTGCCCACACTGACCGACTCCCTGAGTGCCATTTGTTGGCTGCTGGTTTTGCTTTTTTCTGCTTCTTTTGATTTCTTCCTTACCTCTCACCACCTCCCCCTCCTTGCACTCAAATACCTGGCTCCGTGCACCATATTTGCCTCTTCCTGGGGGGCTACAGAGCTCCGTTCAAGTGTGGAATAGCTTCCTGGTCTGGCCTGCCATGCTGGTGGGAACCCGGGGCTTTTGTTTGTTTTTCTTTTCCTTGTCTAATGTTGGGAGCCAGTTCTGGCCAGGCAGTGCTACATGGCTTGGGACCTACCCCCTCAGCTTGTGCAGACTGCAGAGGGATCCCTGAGAGCATTTCTTTTTTTGTGTGTGTGGGTTTTTTTTTTTTCTGTTTTTTGGGGACTTTTCTTGTTCTTTTTTTTAATTTGTTTTGTTTTCTTTTCCCTCTTTTTCCCTTTTTGTCTTTCTTCATTACTCAGTTTCTTGTCTCTCTATACCTTCCTTCTCTTCCTGTTCCCTGAATACCTGGCACTGAATTCCTCCACGCCTTCTAGCCAAGCTGTACCACAACACCTGGGAACAACTTCCCCAGACCTCATACCACACCAGTGGGATCCCTAGGAGCTTTGCTGTTCTTTCTTTCTAATTTTTATTTCTTCATTCTTTTTTTTTCTTCTTCTTCTTCCCGTTTATGTTTTTCTCCATTTCATAGTCTCTCATCTCTCCACTACAATGGCAAGCTCCCCTAGCACTCTTTTTTGATTGTATGTTTTTGGCTCCTGTCCCTCTCTTCTCTCTCCCATACCCATCTTAGCTCCACACATCACAATCTCTCCCCTCCATCCTGTCTACCTGCACCGTGTGCTTAACATCACACCACCAAGCAGCACAGGCATGGCCTACCGGAACCTGCCCTGCACGGATTACCAATCCACCCTGGTGGCTGTAGTAAGTGCCACAAACAACCCATCCCAGCAACTCCTCTTCAGCTAGACCTGCCCTGCTGTACCATATCTGAGCGACTAACCCTGCCAATTGGAGAAGGAGGCGAAAAGTATCATGCCCACAGACAAACAAACAACAAAGAACACACAGCGCACCTGCTCAGACATAGCCAAATTAAATTAAAAAAAAAAAGGATGAAACAAATCTACAATCAATAAACGAGAGAAATAAATGAGAAGACAGCAGACAATATCAAAACATTTAAAAAAACAGGACAGGATGGTTCCAATAGATGTCCAAAATAAACCATATGACTTTCCAGTAGAAGAAAAGGCACTAGAACTACCTGATAGGGAATTCAAATCTCTAATACTCAGAAATACCCAAGAGTTGAAGCAAAAAGCAGACAAAAATGAGGAAAAAATAGACAAATTCATGGAAAATACAGACAAAAAAATGGAAGAATTCAGGAAGATAATGCAAGAACAAAGTGCCAAAATAAATTGGCAACTAGAAATTATACAAAAAGAACAATTAGAAATCCAAGCGATAAACAACAAGATTTCAGAAATGGATAGTGTCATAGAAGGGCTGAGGAGCAGATTTGAAATGATGGAAGACAGGATCAGCAGAATTGAAGACAAACACTTAGATACAACTCGGTTTGAGGAAAAATCAGATAAAAGAATGAAGACAAATGAAGAGACACTGAGAATTATGTAAGATACAATCAAAAGCAAAAATCTGTGAGTGACCTGAGTTCCAGAACGGGGAGAAAACAGAAAACACAGAGAGGATCGTTGAAGAATTGCTGACAGAAAACTTCCCCAATATCGTGAAAGATGAAAAGCTGACCATCCAAGAAGCTCAACGAACCCCATATAGGATAGACCCCAAAAGAAAATCACCAAGGCATATCATAATCACACTCACTAAAACCAAAGACAAACAAAGAATCCTGAGAGCAGCTCATGAAAAACAAAAAGTCACATACAGAGGAGAAACAATAAGACTAAGCTTGGATTATTCAGCAGAAACCATGCAGGCAAGAAGGCAATGGGATGACATATATAAAACCTTGAAAGAAAAAAATTGCCAGCCAAGAATAATATATCCTGTAAAACTCTCGTTCAAATATGATGGTGAAATTAGGTCATTTCCAGATAAACAGAAACTAAGGGACTATGTAAAAATGAAACCAAATTTATGAGACTTATTAAAGGAATTCCTTCAATCTGAGAACAAACAATATCAGACCACAGGCTGAATATAGGACACAGGATTGTACCAGCCAGATACCAGCCTAGGAAATGAACTCTTAAGGACTATGCAAAACCTAAAGAATTACAAAAGGGAACCAGAGAGGTTAATCTGTAAATGACAACAGCATCAGAACAATAAAAGAGGGAATAAACAGTGTAGATATAGAACCTTCTAATGGAGAGGAAGTCAAGCGATACCAAGTAATAATAGACTGTTCAAATCTAGGAAGATAAGGGTAAATTTCACGGTACCCACAAAGAAAGTTAACAAACCTACTCATCAAAATAAAGAAGAAAAACATAAAGTCTCAGTAAAAACAAAATCTACAAAAACAAAAGAAATGAAAAAAAAGATCCACAAACAAAAGGAACTCAGCACAGGAGAGTAAGAGGAACAAAACTGGAGGACATTATGCTGAGTGAACTAAGTCAATCACAAAAGGAAAAATGTTATATGAGACCTCTACTGTATAACTCATGTAAAAGTTTACCCACAAAAAGAAGCAATCTTTGTTGGTTACGAGGGATGGGAAGAGTGGGGGGGAACTAAATAGATAAGTGGTGACTTTGGTGAAAGGTAAGACAGTACACATTACTGGGGAAGCCAGCACAGCTTGTACGAGGAAAGGTCATGGAAGCTCCATAGACACTTCCAAACTCCCTGAGGGACTGAATTGCTGGGTGGAGGGCTGTGGGGACCATGGTCTTGGGGAACATCTAGCTCAATTGGCATAACACGGTTTATAAAGACAATGTTCTACATTCTACCTTGGTGAGTAGCATCTGGGGTCTTAAAAGCCTGTGAACAGCCATCTAAGATACTCCATTGGTCTCACCCCTTCGGGAGCAAGGGAGAATGAAGAGAACAAGATACAAGGAAAAGATTAGTCCAGAGGACTAATGGACCACAGCCACCACGGCCTCCACCAGACTGAGTCCAGTACAGCAAGATGGTGCCCAGCTACCACCACTGACTGCTCTGACCAGGATCACAATAGAGGGTCCTGAACAGAGCTGGAAAAGGATGTAGAACAGAATTCTAACTCACAAAAAAGACCAGATTTACTGGCCTGACAGACTGGAGAAACCCCAAGAGTATGACCCCCGGACACCCTTTTAGCCCAGTGTTGAAGCCCCTCCTGAAATTCACTGTTCAGCAGGGGATTGGACAGCCTCATAAAACAAAACAGGACTAATGAGGCACAGCAGTCCAGGGACAAGGACTAGGAGGCAGGAGGGGACAGGAAAGCTGGTGATAGGAAACCCAAGGTTGAGAAGGGACAGTGTTGACATGTCTTGGGGTTGTTAACCATTGTCATAGGGCAATATGTGTACTAAATGTTTATTGAGAAACTATATGTTCTGCAAACCTTCATTTAAGGTTAAAAAAAAAAGAATTATCTATGTGAGATCAAATTGACAACAGCCACTCAAAAGGTTTGATGGGAAGCCTAGGGGACAGTGAGTTGAAGATAATGGTGATGGAATAATTTGGAAAAGGATAGTGAGAATAGCAGCACAACTGGAAGAACGTAATCGATGTCACTGAATTGTGCATGTATAAACTTTCGAAATGGTGTAACTTTGGCTATGTATATTTTCACCAAAAAAAAAGGTCCTCAAGGTCAAGAAGGGAGAGTGTTGACATGTTGTGGGGTTGATAACCAATGCCATAAAACAATATGTGTACTGACTGTTTAATGAGAAACTATTTATTATGTAAACCTTCATCTAAAGTACAATAAACAAATTTAAAAATATATATATTTCTAAATATAATCATTAACCATATTCAAAGAGCTTCAGATGTAATACATAATAATTTTGAGACAAAATACCATATAGTCAGGATATACCAAAAAAATACCAAGATTATCAAATCTCTAAATACCTGAAGTGTGATTAAAAAAATTTCATAGGTAAATGATGTGAATTATCTAATGAAACCATTGGCTTTGATGATGCTAGATTCAAAAAGATAAAGTTGCAACCAAGTTAGCAATAAAGGAATAATAATCTTATAGGTCACTGTGAAACAATACTTAAGTTATTTAACCAAAGATCTTAAAGTAAAAACCTTAGCTTTCTTTTCTAAAAGCCATGTAGCTTAGTATTCAGACTCAGGAATCTTATTCTAATGAGAGGCCAAACCTTTGTCTTCCAGGCAGATTACACAAAGAATAAATTAACACTTTAACTCAGAAATCAAAAAGAAAATTTTGTTATGTTAACAGCGAGAAAATTCTTTGTTTTATATGCTACTTGACATTAAAACTCCTAAAGATCTCATAAATTAAACCATAAAACTTTAGTCAGATAAAACTTGACCATATCAAATGAATTTCTTTTTCAGTAAACCTCTTAAACGTTGTCTTTGTTGTATACCTCTTATAGTGCGTCCCTTTAAAGGGCAAAAATGAACACTCATTAGTAGGCTTTTATATATATATATATATTCTTTCTCTTGTGGCATAAAAAGCCAAAGTATATAAGCTTAAATTATAACAAATACCTATTAACCAAAAAGTACTGGGGATTATTTTAAGCCTGTATACCATAAAACATAACTGTTGTTGAAAGAAAGTCTGTTTAAACATTTCAAGTTTTTATTCAACTTTTACTATTTCTCATATTTTTCCCAACCTAATTTTTAGCCTTTAATGATTTTATTAACTGGCTTTGGAAATAACAAAGTCTGTTTAATTGACCAATTCATTGATATGGATATAACCTGAAGTGTCTGGCTAGGAGTGGAAACATTTTTCCAGGCCACTTCAGGTGTGTCTCATTGTGATTTCTATTGTTTGACTTCTTCGAGTTCCCCTTATAATAGAACTTGTTTATAGTTCTATTATCAGGATCCATTCAATTTCTGATAACTATAGCAAAGCAGCAATTTTCCTTATCTTTTGTCTTGAAAGAGTCTCCACCTAGCTGGAAAGGATCTTTCAAAAGCTTCCCTTGAGCTAAGACATTTACATATGTTTAAGTTTATGGAGGTATTTTCAAAGGCTATCTACCCGGTAAATACCAAAGCTCTTTGAGGAAAAAAGGAGACAGAAAGACCACATAAACTCACCAGACAATACTACACAAAAAGGATATGTGGATCTTAGTTTCTTAAAGTGTACATAGCAATTTTTTGGTAAGATCGACTCAATTCAATGGAAAAAACAGGTTCTAGATTGTCTTAATCATCTAGTGCTGCTATAACAGAAATACCACAAGTGGATGGTTTTAACAAAGAGAAGTTTATTTCCTTACAGTAAAGTAGGCTAAAAATCCATATTCAACGTATCAGCTCCAGGGGAAGGCTTTTTCTCTCTGTCGGCCTTCTTCTCTCTGGTGTTCCCCTGGACTAGGAGCTTCTCGGCGCAGGGACACCAGCCCAAAGGACGCGCTCTGCTCCCAGCACTGTTTTCTTGATGGTATGAGGTCCCCCTGACTCACTGCTCACTTCTGTCTTTTATATCTCAAGAGATTGCCTCAGGACACAGTCCAGTCTTGTGGATCAGGTCCTGCCTTACTAACACAACTGCCACCCATCCTCCCTCATTAACATCATAGAGGCAGGTTTACAACATATGGGGAAATCACGCAGTACCAGGAATTATGGCCTAGCCAAACTGATACACACATTTTTTGGGGGTCATAATTCAAACCATGACATAGATAAAACTTATTAACTTGCCAGAGCCTCAGATGGAGGAATATTAGAGCTCTTGACAAAACCTGAGCCTCAAGCAAAGTTCCCTAAAGGAAAAAATGGACAATACAAATGAAAGCTCATTTTCCCAAAATGGCCACTGAAATTCTAAGTTACTTCTAGTATACTCAGTTTATAGTGTTTTTAAATATGAACCCAAACCAGTGAATCAGTAGTAGGGGAGGAAATCCAGGTTCATTTATCAAAGATGTTAAGCGATACAGTTCAAGCTTTTGGTTTCCTTCTTTCTGAAGCTTTCTCTTAACAGCTGAATCAGGGCGCCCAAGTAGATGGTATAATAGTAACACAGAGACAATGGACAGGACAGACACAGAACCACAGTAAACAAATGGATAGGACAGACACAAAACCACAGTAAACGAACAAATCCCGCAAGCTGACCGAGGTGCTCTTGACCCCTTCAACCTCTCAGACAGCCCTGCCTGCTGACAGAGGTGATCTTAGCGAATCTCAACCTCCCAGACACACTTACGAGCATTCACACACCCAGAACCAGAACTCTAGAGTCACCAGGACTCCCTACTTGTGAGCCTACTCATGAGAACGGTCATCTGGGGTGCCTGTTGCCCCAGAAACCAAGGGCTCAGGTCCCGCTCCGGAACCCTCGCGCCTGCCGGATTTGCCCTGGCCTTGAGCGCAACAGGGAGAGGAGTCGCGGACTCATCTTGGGATCCCTTCTGTGCAGGTCTTTCTTTTCTTTCACCCACCTCTTTTGCCGCGGTTGGGGACCAGCAGTGCCATGACAGAACAGGTCTTGCCGATAGCCTCCCCAGAGGCAAATGAGACCTCTCACGGCAGCTTGTCGGGAGAGCTGTTGATCAGCCCTAGGTCCTGCCCTGGGGCTGCTGCGTGTCAAGCGGCTGGAGTTCCCCATATGGGCCATCAAATTTGTTACCGCAATAATGCAGATTGGAGCTGCCTGCCACAATAGCCAATTCTGAGACGGGTGAGGTGAGCAGCAAGAGGTTTATCATATACCGATATATAGGAGACACAGGGGAATAGATTCCTCCAAAAAAACCATCTCCGCCACTGGAGATCGGCTGAAGGCTTTTATAGGGACAGGATTATGGGTCTTAGAAGTTTGTGTTAGTTTCCCCTTGAGGTGGTCATGTCTCAAATAAGTTAATCTTCTACTGGTATTCTTGGAGGTTATCTGGTGACATCCTTGGGGATTATCTGGTGACATCCTGGTTTTTCTTTCACAAGATGGGTGCTTTGTTTGGTTTTCATCCTTAGAGCATTATCACTTGTTTTCTACCCTCCAAGGAGAAACATTGGTTAATCTTAAACCTTTTGTAGAGACTGGAGAAACAAAATCATGAGAATGTGGCAGTTAGCAATGGGGAGTAAATAATAGTGAGCCAGGCCTGTGCAGCCTCTTCCAGTTATGCCAGCACCATTTGTTAAAGAGACTGTCTTTTCCCCAATTAATGGACTTTGGACCTTTGTCAAATGTCAGCTGCTCATAGGTGGATGAATTTATATCTGGATTCTCAATTCTGTTCCATTGGTCTATGTATCTGTTGCTGTACCAGTGCCAGGCTGTTTTGACTACTGTGGCACTATAATAGGTTCTAAAATCGGGTACTGTGAGGTCTCCCACTTTGTTCTTCTTCTTCACTAATGCTTTACTTATCTGGGGCCTCTTCCCTTTTCATATGAAGTTGGTGATTTGTTTCTCCATCTCATTACAAAATGCCAGTGGAATTTGGATTGAGATTGCATTTTATCTGTAGATCAGTTTGGGTAGAATTGACATTTTCACAATGTTGAGTCTTCCTAACCATGACCAAGGTATGTTTTTCCACTTATGCAGGTCTCTTTTGGTTTCTTGCAGTAGTGTCTTGTAGTTTTCATTGTACAGGTGTTTTATGTCTCTGGTTAGATTTATTCCTAAGTATTTTATCTTCTTGGGGGCTATTGTAAATATTATTGATTTGGTGATTTCCTCTTGGAAGTGCTCTTTGTTGGTGTAGAGGAATGAAACTGATTTTTGTATGTTTATCTTGTATCCTAAAACTTTGCTGAAATCTTCTATTAGTTCTAGAGTTTTCATGTGGATTCTTTAGGGTTTTCTGTGTATAAGATCATATCATCTGCAAATAGAGATACTTTGACTTCTTCCTTACCAATATAGATGCCCTTTATTTCTTTTTCTAGCCTAATTGCTCTGGCTAGGACCTCCAGCACAGTAAGAGTGGTGATAAAGGGCATCCTTGTCTGGTTCCCATTCTCAAGAGGAATGCTTTCAAAGTCTCTCCATTTAGGATGATGTTGGCTGTTGGCTTTGTATAAATGCCCTTAATTATGTCGAGGAATTTCCCTTCTATTCCTATTTTGTTGAGAGTTTTTATCATGAATGGGTGTTGGACTTTGTCAAATGCCTTTTCTGAATCAATTGATAAGATCAAGAGGTTCTTGTCTTTTATTTATGTGATGGATTACATTGATTGTTTTTCTAATATTGAAACATCCCTACATACCTGATATAAATTCCACTTGATCATAGTGAATTGTTATTTTTGATATGTTGTTGAATTCTATTGGCTAGAATTTTGTTGATGATTTTTGTGTCAGTGTTCATGAGGGATATTGGTCTGTAATTTTCTTTTTTTGTGATGTCTTTGCCTGGTTTTGGTATCAGGGTTATGCTGGTTTCATAGAATGGGTTTGGGAGTATTTCATCCTTTTCTATGCTCTGAAATACCTTTAGTAGTAGTGGTGTTAACTCTTCTCTGAAAGTTTGATAGAATTCTCCAGTGAAACTGTCCAGGCCAAGCTTTTTTTTTGTTGGGAGTTTTTTAATTACCTTTTCAATCTCTTCTTTTGTTATGGGTTTATTTAGTTGTTCTACCTCTGTTTGTGTTAGTTTAGGGAGGTAGTGAGTTTCTAGAAATTTGTCTGTTTCCTCTAGGTTTTCAAATTTGTTTGAGTACAATTTTTCATAGTATTCTGTTATGCTTCTTTTAATTTCAGTTGAGTCTGTTGTGATATCACCCATCTCATTTCTTATATGGGTTATTTGCTTCCTCTCCTGTTTTCTTTTGTCAGTTTGGCCAATGGTTTATCAATTTTGTTGATCGTTTCAAAGAACCAGCTTTTGGTCTTGTTAACGCTTTCAATTGTTTTTCTATTCTCTATTTCATTTAATTTTGCTCTAATTCTTATTATTTCCTTTCTTTTGGTGCCAGAAGGCTTCTTTTGCTGCTCTCTTTCTACTTGTTTGAGTTGTAGGATTAATGTTTGGATTTTGGCTCTTTTTTCTTTTTGGATGTGCGCATTTATTGCTATAAACTGACCTCTGAGCACTGCTTTGGCTGTGTCCCAATGATTCTGGTAGGATGTGTTTTCATTCTTGTTTGTTTATATGAATTTCTTTATTCCATCCTTAATTTCTTTTATAACCCAGTAGTTTTTGAGGAAGATGTTGTTCAGTTTCCATGCATTTTTGTTTTTTTCTCCTTGCTTTTTCTGTTATTGATTTCTACTTTTATGGCTTTATGTTCAGCAAAGATGCTTTGTAATATTTCGATGTTTTGGATTTTGCTAAGGCTTGCTTTATGGCCTAATATGTGGTCTACTCTGGAGAATATTCCATGTGCGTTGGAAAAGAAAGTATACTTGGCTGCTGTTGTGTAGAGAGTTCGGTACATGTCCATGAGATCAAGTTGGTTGACTGGAGCATTTGGATCCTGTTTGTCTTTATTGAGCTTCTTTCCAGATGTTCTGTCCTTTACCAAAAGTGGCATGTTGAAGTCCCCTACTATTATTGTGGGGCTGTCTAGGTCTCTTTTCAATGCTGTTAGAGTTATTTTTGGGTATTTTGGGGCCCTGTTGTTGGGTGCATAAGTATTTATTATAGTTATGTCCTCCTGGTGTATTGATCCTTTAATCATTATATAGTGTCCTTCCTTATCCTTTGTGGTGGATTTTACTTTAAAGTCTATTTTGTCAGGGATTAATATTGCCACTCCTGCTCTTTTTTGAGTGTTGTTTGTTTGCTATGTTTTTCCATCTTTGAGTTTTAGTGTTTTTGTGTCTTTGAGTCTAAGGTGTGTCTCTTGTAGGCACCATATAGACAGATCGTATTTTTTATCCATTTTGCCACTCTCTATCTCTTTATTGATTCGTTTAGTCCTTTTACATTCAGCATAATTATTGATAGGTATGAGTTTAGTGCTGTCATTTTGATGTCTTTTTTTGTGTGTTGTTCACAGTTTCTTTTTTCCACTTAATTTTCTGTGCTGAGTCGTTTTTCTTTATGTATTTTCTTTGCATCTTTCTCATTGTTGATTTTGTATTTGCTGGGTCATCATACCTTTCTTGGTTTTTATTTTGATGTGTAGGATTGTTAGTTTCCTTTGTGGTGACCTTAATATTTACCTCTATTTTTCTAAGTTTGAACCAGTCTTTTATTTCTTTATATTGCCTTGACTTCCTCTCCATATGAAAAATCTATGTCTCCATTCTTTAAGTCCATCTTTTTGTTTTAAAGTTGTCATCTTTTAACTACTGACATTTCTATTTCCCTATTTTCAGTGTTTTAGCTTTGATTTACTTTTGTGACTTCCCTATCTGGGCTGATAATCTGGTTGCTCTGTCCTGTGTTCTAGTCTTGGGTGGTTATCTGATGTTACTGATTTTCTAACCGGAGGACTCCCTTTAGTATTTGTTGTAATTTTGGTTTGGTTTTTGCAAATTCCCTAAACTTCTATTTATCTGGAAATGCCCTGATTTTGCCATCATATTTGAGAGACAGTTTTGCTGGATGTATAATTCTTGGTTGGCAGTTTTTTTCCTTCAAGGCTTTATATGTGTCATCCCATTGCCTTCTTGCCTATATGGTTTCTGCTGAGTAGTCCGAGCTTAGTCTTATTGGCTCTCCTTTGTAGATGACTTTTCATTTATCCCTCACTGCCCTTAAAATTCTCTTTATCTTTGGTTTTGGCAAGTTTGATTATAATATGTCTTGGTGACTTTCTTTTGGGATCTACCTTATGTGGGGTTTGATGAGCATCTTGGATAGATATCTTCTCGTCTTTCATGATATCAGGTAGGTTTTCTGCCAGCAAATCTTTAACAATTGTCTCTGTATTTTCTGTTACCCACCCCATTCTGCTACTTCAATCACTTGTGGGTTATTCCTTTTGATAGAGTTCCACATAATTCTTAGGATTTCTTCATTTTTTAACAATCCTTTTATCTGATTTTCCTCAAATAATTTGGTGTCAAGTTCTTTATCTTTAGTCTCACTAATTCTGGTTTCCATTGCCTCGATTCTGCTCCTCTGACTTTCTGTTGAGGTGTCTAATTCTGAAATTTTATTGTTAATCTTCTAGATTTTTGATTGCTGTCTCTCTGTGGATTCTTGAAGCTTGTTAAATTTGTCAGCATGATCTTCTCTAATCTTCCTGAGTTCCTCTGTTGCTTTGTCTGTATGTTCCTTGGCTTGGTCTGCATTTTGCTTGATCTCCTTCCTGATGTCTTGAAGAGCTCTGTATATTAATCTTTTGTATTCTCTCTCTGGTAATTCCAAGAAATTATCTTCCTCCAGAAAATTTCTTGATTCTTTATTTTGGGATTTTGCTGAAGTCATCATGGTCCACCTCTTTATATGATGTAATATTGACTGTTGTCTCCAAGCCATCAATAAGTTATTATATTTATTTATTTTATGTTTGCTTACTGTGTCCTAGCTTTTCTTTTTGTTTTGTTTTGATATGCCCAAAGAGGCTGCTTGTGTAAGTTAGTTTGATTATTGGTGTTTTTGAAGCTGTAACATCCTGTCACTAGGTGGCTAGATTGTTGCTAAGCATGTGCACCGAGGAGACCATTTACTTTTCTTATATGGATTCAGCTCAGGTGTCCAGATAGTCAGACACCAAATGTGTGGTGCAGGCTTTCAACTGTAGTCCCAGACAGGCATGAGTGATTGGTGTAGGCACAGGTATCTGGCTGCAGTATGGGGTCACACGCTGAGAAAGGCAGGGGGCTGACGGCTGCCCCTGAGTGCCTGGGAGGAAAGTGTGTCCGTTTCCTAGAGCATGTAGGTGGGTGAGTTTTGCAGCTGGACTATGAGGACCCAGTGCTGTTGGCTGTAAGGACTAGGGGCACCACTTATTCTTGGACCCCTATCGTGGCTGGCTCAGTGGCACAGGTTAGGCCACCAGTCCTCAGGCCCTTGATGTGGCAGGTGAGAAATCTGCTTAAAGGGCAGAGCAGTATCAAATGCCACAAACCTGCCACTTCATAGCCAAAACAGTTGAAGTTAAACTTCAGGAATATACCCTGTTGTACTGTAGTAATGAGGGCCTATGCTGTTGAAATGGGCCCACACAAGTCTATGCAGGGGTGAAAGGCATTCAAAGTCCATGGACCCCTTATGCCTGTGCCTAGGCAAAGGAGCTGTGCCTACCCTGAGTTTCTGGCTTAGGGGAGCCGGCAGATATTTTTTACCCTGTTTGTTAATTTATTCCCTCTCCAAGGCCGGGATAATGGCTCAGGGCACGTGACCGGTCTTACTTCCAACCAAGGGGACTTGGCAATCACTGAAGCCTTCCCAGGACCCAGTGTAGAGCGGGAAGTGGGGAGGTAAATGGGACAGAGGTCTTTCCCGAAGGGGGATGTTTTTTGATCCATGTGTAAGGCCAGACGCAGGTACTTATCTCTTGCTGACTGAGTACTTATCTTTTCTCACTTGTTCTGGATGGCCGAGTAGACTCTCTGCTGCTGGGCCTCTCCTGATGTGAAAAACACCTCCTGCATGCCACTACTTGCCTCACGGCACTCATCAGCTGATCTGGCCTGAAGGGCACTGGCTCCCGCCTGGTCAGGTCTAGTAACTACTCACTGCTTCCAAACTGTCCTCCCTCCTGCCACCAATCAGTCCAATTCCTCAACTTTGCCTTTGATGTTCACAGTTCCTAGATTGTCATATATAATCAATTCACTTGTTTTTTCGGGTCTTTGTTATAAGAAGGACCACAGGAAGCGTCTGACTCCTCTGCCATGTTGGCCCCGCCTCCTGGTATTGTTTTCTTTATTTGATGTTTGGATCATTTATTTCTAGTGTATAGAAATACAACTGTTTTATGAATATTGTTCTAGTATCTTGCTAGCTCTTTGAACTAGATTATTTAATAGTTTTTTTTCCAGTGGCTCCATAGAATTTTCTACACAAAATCATGCCATCTTTGAATAGATTGCCTTTCTTCTTTCTTTTAATCTATATGAATTTTGTATTTTTCTTGCCTAATTGTTTTATGCAGGTAAGCTTTAAATCAGTTAAAAGAAAAAGGAAAAAATATACAATTATGCTGTCTTTTGTAATTACCTACATAGTTACCTTTACCAGTGCACTTTGCTGTGTTGTGTCAGTTTGAATTACCATCTAGTGTTACTTGTTTTTGACCTTAAGAACTTCTTTTCTCCCTGGGCAGAACCTCTGCACAGGAGTTGGGGGTAGACACATTGGACCTCTTCTCTCGATGTGACAACCTGTTCTAAGAGCAGGTACTGGGTGGCTGATAGTACTTAGCCTTCTTAGTTTTCTCCTCTTAGTATGAAACTTCCACGTTAAGAGTGAGCTGGGGCAGAGGTGTCTGGGGCCCAGCATTCTCAGAGTACCATCCTTGGAGTAGAACTTCTACCCTGTAAGTAGGGACTGTGTATGAGAAGCAAGCCTGGTCATGCGTTTCAAATGATGGGAAAGGGATTTCACAGTGAGCATTCTGACGGACTGAAAGGTAGCCCTCTGGACAGATAGGATGTGTCCATCAGTCTGTTCATGATTAGTCACAAGTCACATTTGTCAGGAAAGAGTAGTCAGTCAGATCCGATACCAGTCTAGCAGATGAGGGTCGGGCGGAGTGTGACTCAAAGTTTATGAGTCTTTAACAATGTTAGCTGGTTAGAATAATTTTAGGGAGACAGTTTTTATTTTGATATCGTCTCACAGCAAGTGCTGCCGTAAGGGCAGCATTTTCTTTTTACAGAATTGTAAATTACAGCAGGATTTCTAGTAGATTAATCTTGGAGAAGTAATGTCATGCAATATTGTCAAAAGTGTTTATTCCCAACCAAATTAAGTTTGAGAAAGTCATTTCAAAAGTAATTCAATTCATGAGTTACACAATGATTGAGGAAAACAATCTCAAGGAGTAATAGCCCATGCTAGATCTAAATCAGCCATCACTAATCGATGCTTTTTAGAAAAGTGTGTATGTATAGTATAAATACACAAAAATATAATATGTGTATATTATACATGTACTTAACATACTTGTGAAGTATAAGAATAATAGTAAAAGGAAAACATGGGTACCCCTCCCCCCATCCAGTTCAAGAAATCAATCAGCATTGTTACTTTTGAAGTTCATTCTTCTATTGACCAGTGAGTAAGAAGCCACTCTACTAAAATGTTTATTACTAACTTTCTTTTACTTTGAAGTTTTAGTGAATATACATAGATCCATGAGTGATATTCCTTTTAGTTTCACATGATTTTGAAATTAATAGAAATTGAATCATTATGTATATCAATATATCTGTATTGTGACATGCTATTTGAACTAATACTAAATGCTCTTTGTTGTATAAAACTGTATTTTATTCATTTTCACTATTGAACAGTACTCTTATGTATTTATTTTTCCAATCTCCTTAAGATTGACATATGAGTTGTTTCCTATTTCCTGTTTGCTACTGCTGACATTCCTGTTCTGAATGTGCTTTTTGTTTTTTAACATGTCTGAGTGCTGATGTGTAGGAAATTCTTGGAAAAATTGTTAAACTCATATAATAGAGGAGCAGAAGTTGGCACCCACTTGAGAATTTTACAAATCTAGGATTTTTTTTTTTTTAAGAATTTTTATTCTTGACAAATAATGATTTTTCTCAAGGTCAGATGACTGGGAAGTCATCAAAATACCAAACACTCGTGATTTTTTATGACAGCAGTAGAAGAATGCAAAGGGAGCCAGAAAGACAATTTCAGAATTACCTAAGATATGCTTAATGAAAAGTATTTTCAAAAGCATTTGAATATAGAGCTCTGACCCTTATAATAATGAGACCAAACACTCAAAATCTCATGGGGATCAGGCAAGGCCTGTGAGAGAGTAAAGCAGGTTGGGTTAAAAATGAGAGGCATTGCAGCGAGCTGGTCAGCTGGAGCATCTATGCCCTATAGAGCAAGCCAAGACTTGTCTCCAGCCCAGGGGGCCAGAGCTTCTGATCTTTTAAAGAAGCTGGAAATTGGGATTTATGTGTAATTTCCTGATTTCTAATGTAAGCTACACATTCAAAATCATATATACCTTTCTCTGAGTTTTATGACCCCAAATTCATCCTACAGTCTATTTTCATTTGATAGTTTGTTTTTCCCTAAAATGTTACTAAATATATGAAGTGCTTTACAATTGGTAGGATCTTAGAATATAGGAAATATGAGAAACGAGGCATTTTTACCAACACCCATCTGTCAATTTGTCATACTGTTGGTGGCTTGTACGTTACTATAATGCTGGAAGCTGTGCTACTGTTATAGATGAAATTGTGTTCCCCCAAAATATGTGTTTCAAAACCTAACCCTGTACCTGTGTTATAATCCCATTTGTGTATGAGTTTTCTCTGTTATGTTAATTAGACAGTATTAGTGTAGGCGTAGTGGTTAAGAGCAATGGCTGCTAACCAAGAGGTCAGCAGTTCGAATCCACCAGCTGCTCCTTGGAAACCCTATGGAGCAGTTCTACTCTGTCCTATAGGTTTGCTATGAGTCGGAATCAACTCAATGTCAGGGGGGTTGGTTTTGTTTTTTAGTGTAGGGGGGTGTCTTGGGTCAATGTCTTTTGAAATATAAAAGGAACAAATCAAGCGAGGGAGTAGGGATGGGGGAAGATAGATGCCAAGCTACATGAATATCGCCAAGGAAGAGAAGAGACAAGGAACTTCCTCCTGATTGGACAGAGAGAGAAAGGCTTCCCCTAGAGAAGGCACTGTGAATTCAGACTTCTAGCCAAACTGTGAGAAAATAAATTTCTGTTTGTTAAAGCCGCACACTTGTGGTATTTCTCTTACAGCAATATAACTAAGACCAAAAAAAAAAAAAAAAAAAAAAAAAAAAAAACCAAACCCATTACCCATGAGTCGATTCCAACTCATAGCGAACCTATAGGACAAAGTAGAACTGCCCCATGGGGTTTTCAAGGAGCTACTGCTAGATTCGAACTGCCAACCTTTTCGTTAACAGCCAAATGCTTAACCACTGCACCACCAGAGCTAAGACAGCCACCAGTACTTCAAATACCAGCAGGGTCACTCATGGTGGACAGTTTTCAGTGGAAATTCCAGACTACGACAGACTAGGAAGAAAAGCCTGGCAATCTACTTCTGAACATTAGCCAATGAAAACCCTTTGGATCACAACAGAATATTGTCTTATATAGTGCTAGAAGGCACTCAAAGTACACAGTGGCCACAACAATGAACTTGAATGTTGTGAAGATGGCAGCAGACAGAGTAACATTATGTTATGTTGTACATGGCATCACCATGAGTCAGAGCCAACTCACTGGCAACTAACAATAACAGTTACAGCAGTCATTTTTATGAAATCAAATTGCTAAATATTTCGCATTCCAAGTGGATAAAGAAAAGATTATGCAATACTTATGAAAGCAAACTTTAGTATTAAATAAAAACAAAAACTTGGGGTGGCATAAAAAAATTGGGGATGGCATAGGGAAATGGAAACTAGGGTGTGGGCTTTGCCAACTGGAGTAATTATGTTATGCAGATTGACTGAAGACCAGACGAGTTGTGGTATGACATAAAGGACATCCTACATCAAGAAAGCAAAAGGTAATTAAAAAGGGAAAAAGAAAAGACCAAAATGAATGTCAGAAGACACTCTGAAACTTGTTCTTGAATGTAGAGTAGCTAAAGAAAATGGAAAAAATGATGAAGTAAAAGAGCTAAACAGAAGATTTCAAAGGGTGGCTCGAGAAGACAAAGTAAAGCATTATAATGCAATGTGCAAACCCTGGAGTTAGAAAACCAAAAGGGAAGAATACACTCAGCATTTCTCAAGCTGAAAGAACCGAAGGAAAAGTTCAAGCTTCAAGTTGCAATTTTGAAGGATTCTAGAGGGAAGATATTGAACGATGCAAGAAGCATCAAAAGAAGATGGAAGGAATACACAGAGTCACTGTACCAAGAAGAATTGGTAGACATTCACGCATTTTAGGAGGTAGCATACGATCAGGAACTGATGCTACTGAATGAAGAAATCCAAGCTGCACTGAAGGCATGGGCAGAAATACAAGGCTCCAGGAATTGACAGAATACCAATTGAGATGTTTCAACAAATATATGCAGCACTGGAAGTGCTCGATTCATCTATGTCAGGAAATTTGGAAGACAGCTACCTGGCTAACCGACTAGAATGTCTATTCCAAAGAAAGGTGACCCAACCAAATGCAGAAATTATTGAACAATATCATTATTATCACATGCAAGTAAAATTTTGCTGAATATCATTCAAAAGCGGTTGCAGCCATACATCAGCAGGGAAGTGCCACAAATTCAAGCCAGGTTCAGAAGAGGACTCAGAATGGATGTCATTGCTTATGTCAGATGGATTTTGGCTGAAAGCAGAGAGTACCAGGAAAATGTTTACCTGCATTTTATTGACTATGCAAAGGCATTCGACACTGAGAATCATAACAAATTATGTATAACCTTGTGAAGAATGGGAATTCCAGAACACTTAATTGTGCTCATGTGGAACCTGTGCTTAGACCAAGAGGCAGTCATTCAAACAGAACAAGGGGATACTGTGTGGTTTAAAATCAGGAAAGGTGTGTGTCAGGGTTGTATCCTTTCACCATACTTATTCAGTCTGTATGCTGAGCAAATAATCCGAGAAGCTGGACTATATGAAGAAGAACAGGGCATCAGGATTGGTGGAAGACTCATTAACAGCGTGTGCTATACAGATGACACAACCTTCCTTGCTGAAAGTGAAGAGGACTTGAAGCACGTACTGAAGAAGATCAAAGGCTACAGCCTTTTGTATGGATTGCACCTCAACATAAAGAAAACAAAAATCCTCAAAACTGGACCAATAAGCAACATCATGATAAATGAAGAAAAGATTGAAGTTGTCAAGGATTTCATTTTACTTGGATCCACAATCAATGCCCATGGAAGCAGGAGTCAAGAAATAAAATGACATATTGCACTGGGAAAATCTGCATCAAAAGACCTCTTGGAAGTGTTACAAAGCAAAGATGTCACTTTAAAGACTAAGGTGCGCCTCACCCAAGCCATGGTGTTTTCAGTAGCCTCATGTACATGTGAAACCTGGACAACAAATAAGGAAGACCAAATAAGAACTGATGCCTTTGAATTATGGTGCTGGCAAAGAATATTGGTTATACCATGGACTGCCAGAAGAAGGAACATGTCTGTCTTGGAAGAAGTGAAGTTGCCAAGACTTCGTCTCATGTACTTTGGACGTGTTATCAGGAGGGACCAGTCCATGGAGAAGGATATCATTCTTGGTAAGGTAGAGGGTCAGTATAAAAGAGGAAGACTCTTGATGAGATGAATTGACACAGTAACTGCAACAGTGGACTCAAATATAGCAATAATTGTGAGGATATGGCACAGGGCATGACAGTGTTTCTTTCTGTTAGTACACCAGGTCACTATTAGTTGGAACCAACTTGATAGCACCTAATAACAACAACATATCGATTCTTGATCTTGGAGAAGTGATTAACATAGAAAATATGTTTTCATAAATCTTTGTCTTGGAGTGGTTTAATTTTCTTAGTGTTAGAGGCTGGCTGTTCATCATTAGACTTCTTATAGCTGAGTGGTATAGCGTAACAGTGACTCCAGGGGAAGGAAGAACAAGTGGGAACAGATTGAAATAACTTTAACTTTATTTGGAACTTTAGAGAGTTGAAAAGCAGGGACCTGGGTAGAAGCCAAAATTATCTTCAGTCCCCTGAATAGAGAAAAAATTGCCAGTATCTAGAATGGAACATTTTGCATTTTAACATGTATCCAGTGATCTGAGAGAGAGCAGCCCATCAGGTGAATAATAACTTCATCTGCTGCAAGTTTTTCTTAACATCTCTATTTAGTGCTTGAATGCATCTGTCTATTTGATTCTCCTATCTCCTACTCTCCCCAAGTACTGAGCACTATACAATATCTGAAGTTATCATTTCTAAGGCTAATGACATCTAATTCTTCTCATGGGTTGTAGTTTTCCTGGGTATACTAGCTCTAAGGAAGGCTATATTTCCACCTCTCACTTTTTGCCACATCACAGTGCAAATGTAAATTGCAAATCTGTTTGCCTCTCAGATTGTGTGCTAGATCCCCTGCAGTTACAGAAGTAATATATTATCATCAGAAGGTCAGAGTCTTCTTACATGTATGGCCATGGAGCGCTGTTTCCTGCTTCCCAAATTAGATCCCTTTCTTACAAAGCAGTGTCTCCTTTGCCTCAGGGCTCTGTTTTCGTATTCCTACATTTCAAAGCAAGCTTCGTTATCTCAAAAAGAAAAATTATGATTCTGTTTCTCTGAAACTATAAAAATTCACGGGAACCTAGCTTATGTCAAGTTCTCTGAATTTTTTTTCCATTAGGTAGTTGATATATTCAATAAAGGTGATAAATGGATGTTTCTCAGAGGCACTCACTTCAGAAAGACATTATCAGAATTCCATAAAGATTTTTAGAGGGTTCTTCTGTTTCCTAGGCTGATTGCTCAGTACTTTTTAAGGGACTTAATTATACAAACAGGCTACTCTTTTCTTAGTTGATATTAAAATTACTGATAACTAGCTAGAATCCTCAAACAATGGGATTTCTATGATATATTTAGATTTTTTTAATCATTCAGAAATTAAATAACTGCCTGAAAATAAACATGAAGTTTCTTATTAAAAATGTGTATGTGTATATATATATGTATATGCATATATATATGAGCACCCGCTTCATGGAAGAAGTTCTAGTAATCCTAGGAGTTGAAATGGTAGGCATATATAGTGAATGCCAATTGTCTCTTTGCTATATGTCCCTCATTTCATCCTGGCCATTACCGATCAGTTTCACTGTGGCACCAACTTCCCCTCATCACTCCATTGATCAAAAATCCTTACCTCCCAACTGGGAACAAAAACCAAACATCTTCAACATTTTTTACATGTACAATTCAGTGGTATTATATTCATGGCAAATGTTTTCTTACATATTTAGTTAAAAACTGAATGCATCTCAGAGACTGCTTTCAGTGAATTAAAAGAACATACATAAATGAAATACATTTGCTCTCTCTCTCTTGTTCCTAGGAATAAACATCTTAACAATTCAAAGAAGAAAATCTCATACTCTGTTATGAATTTTATAGAGGAATAATACAGCTGGAGCTGGCAGTGCTAAGTAAAAATACAAAGCACTCCACTGTTCAAGCAAAGAGAGGGGTCTACATACATAGAGAACAAAGAAAACTAGGAGTTGATGATCGGTTATAGGTAATATCAGCTTTAGCCTAAAGTCTTTTGAAATGTAATGGTTAGCCACTTGGCTAGAAGGGAGTGAGTTACCACCTAGGTGAGTGGCGCCAGCCGGTTCGGTTATACGTGATTGTAGTCATGAATATGCTTTTCCTGGAAACAAATTGTTTATATCTTGAAACATTCTTCCCATGAACCAGTGATTTACATCCTGACCTTTTGCTTCCTGGGAATGCGTGCTGGCCCCATCATACTTAAGGTCTGACACGACTGTCTCCAGTTTGAAATTTTTCTGTGTATATTTCCCCGTTTTGATCAAGCCTCCACTAGGGGGCGCTGATCACCCACAATGAAGTAGCTTTTCTTCTGCAAGGACTTAGTCTGTTTTCTTGAGGAGGTTTTGGTTAATGAAAATTATTTTCTTCACCTTGCAGAGCTAATAGGCCTCATCTTCAGGGTGAGTAGGTTTTATGGGGAACATCTTAACGAACAAGGCCACATTTGAGGAACTTTTCTCAGTCAGGACGGAGTGATAGAGGTCAAGATGAAACATACCCAGGGAGATAAAAGGGAGGTGATTAAACAACATGATCATTGATGAAAGCCTGTGAAATGAACCTGATTTTATGTGCAGGGTCAAATGGTTGTGAAGTACAGCATTTCATGGATAAAATGTGTTGAACTAAAGCAAAACAGCATTTTATAATCAAAATACTAGAAATGATGAGGAATGTAAAGATTCCAAAATAAAGTAGCAATTTTTCCACTATCCACCCCAAGAAGAAAACCAATCCCTTACATAATATCAATTAAGGAAGGAACAGGATCATTAAGGTGAGATACTACACGTTGTATATGGTTAACATAGAGTGTAACATTAGCACTATTGTCAGGAATATGGAAACAGCAATCAGATTTTATTATGGCACAGGGACCTCCTTGGGTTGCAGTGAGAATGTCAAGTGCCATTCTGTTTGGGAGTACTACTTTTATCATCATTGCTATTTCGGTATTGATCTCTTGAAGCCCATGGGCACTGTCATTTATGGCAGTTTGTATATATGTGGAAAGTATTTCTACGTGTGCCATAACAGCCTCAAGTCCTGTCTGAGGTGAGAATACTGCCACTAAATGATCAAGCTAATGAAACACTGCTTGAGACCATCGAGCTTTTAATATGGGTTCATATAGGGTCACTATGAGTCAGAATCAACTCGATGGCAATGGGTTTTTTTGGCTTAGCTGGTAAAGGGAGTTTAAATGTGTCTGAGTGTAGCTCAGGTCTAGAGTACATCTTACAATCCAGGCTGGTAGGAGCCAGGGCCAAAGGTTGGTTCCACATAGACAAAAGGTGCTGTTAGGGCCAACCTAATAGATACCCAAGCATTGTAGCCAGTAGGTGGCAAACTAATCATTAGCTTGTAAGGTGATAACTGATGCACATTCAGACATTGGAAGACATCCCATAGGTCTGGTGATGGTTGGATTGTTCCCAGCAGTGGGCAGTGACCTGACTTAGCCTCCCTGCTTGGGGAGTTAGCCAGGTGAATCCATCCCACAGTTGTTGTTAGGGACCTACAATACAAAGAGTACTGTTTGTGGGATTGGAAGGTTCTTCAGCTAGCTCTTCTTGGAAGATTTTATTTAATAAAGTAAGAGTTGTGTTAAGGCTAAAGGTTAGGTTATGTCCCGGATTTCATTCAGATCTGAAAAGGGGCGATTATTAATGGAAAATCTGATAATAGTGCTTTCCTATAGTAATGAACTATTTCTTCATTTCTTGTTTCTATAGATCAAGAGCAACCCAATCAGATCCCTGTAGTAAAGAGAACCACCAGGGATGGCCAAACTGACTTGAGGTTGTGAGGTCACCACATATCCAACAATTAAACCTTTTAAAATGGTGAGCATAAGCATCTGCCCAATCTAGGAAAACAGGTAGAGGCATGACTTTAACAAAGGTAAAAAGAAAAAAAAAAAAAAAAAAAGATAAAGAGGTGCATTTTCCGGCCTTGTCCAGGTTCTTGGGTCAGCAGCCTGCCTCAGATGTCGTCTGCTTCTCACCACAGGGGCATTTAAATGTAGTTTTCAATTCTCTGGTGGGTTAACTAGTCCAAAGAGGAGCCATCCTTTTTTAACTGTGACAAATGGATCCAAGGTTTTATTCCCTCTAATTTGGCTGCACATGGATTGGTAGGAGAACTAAGTATGTTCCCTTCCAATGAGGTTCTAATTAGTCTTTTATTTAGTGTCTCTTCCAATATACATAGTCTCCTGGGGCGATGTTAGGCAGACTTCAGGAACCTAGTTTGTTTGTCAAATGCTTCTCTAACTTGTGAAGGATATCCTTTAGAATATTGGATTAAAAATTGACAATACTTCAATAATTCAGGTTGAACCATATTAGGGTCAGTGTAGGCAACATGAGAAAGGACCATGCATGCCCCAGTAATTATTTCATAGGGGGTTAGTTCGTGAGATCCAAATGGTGTAGACCTCAGAATTAAAAGAACTAAAGGAAGAACCTTAGCCCAGGATAAATACAAAGTTTCACAAAGTTTTGCTATTAGGGTCCTTATTATTCCATTAGTTATCTCCACTAGACCAGAAGACTGAGGGGGATAGGGACAATGTAGCCTTTGATAAATGGGAAAAACTTGACAGTGTTCTTGGATAACTTGACTGGTGAAATGAGTTCTCTGATTACTACAAAGAGTTTTTTGGTGTTCCCCAGGTGGGTATAATGTTTTCAAGACATTTCTTTACTATAAAGGCTACAGTGGCATGATGGAAGGGAAAGTCTTCTACCCAATGTGAAAATCTACATGTGATTACTAATACATATATATAACCATTTGAGGGTGGATGCTGAATAAAATGTAGCTGACATTCAAGCATAGGCTCGGAAGGTAAAAGGTACTGTCCAGGTAGGACTTTAAGGTGTTTTCCAGGATTGTAGCAAAGGCAAATAGGGCAATGGGTGGTAAGATATTTGGCAGTGTTGAAAAATTTTCCGCACCTATATTTTTTTAAGGTCTCAATCATTTTATCTCATCCCATGTGGGAACCTTCATGTAAGGATCGTATCATAGAAACATGCAGGGAATTGTGTGTCATGGATTGAATTGTGATCCTCCAAAATGTGTGTCAACTTGGCTAGGCCATGATTCCTAGCATTGCGTGGTTGTCCTCCATTTTGTGATCTGATGTAATTTTTCTACATGTTGTAAATCCTAACCTCTATGATGTTAATGAGGCAGGATTAGAGGCAGTTATGTTAATGATGCAGGACACAGTTTACAGGATTATGTGTATCTTGAGGCAATCTCTTTAGAGATATACAAGAGAGAAGCGAGCGGAGAGGAGAGGGACCTTATCACCACCAAGCAAGAAGAGCCAGGAGTGAAGCGCATCCTTTGGACTTGGGGTCCCTGTGCTGAGAAGCTCCTACACCCAGGAGAAGATTGGTGACAAGGATCTTTCCCTAGAGATGACAGAGGTAGCCTTTCCCTGGAGCTGGTGCCCTGAAATTGGACTTCTAGTCTCCTAAACTGAGAGAATAAACTTCTGTTTGTTAAAGCCATCCACTTGTGGTATTTCTGTTATAGCTGCATTAGATAACTAAGATATTGGGTAAGACAGTTTTCTTACTAGGCCCAGCCTGCAATTTAGTGGTGGGATCTTGGTAACAGCCTGCCTTTTTCCATGCCTTAATTTCGTCTATTTGGGCTAACTGTTGGTGTTTTAAAAGTTTTTATAAAGTTAATTCATGAAGGTTGTACCTATCAATAGACAAATTCAAGGCATCCCTTTATAAGTGCAGAAATAACTTGAGAGGCAGCTTGTTTGGCTGCCGTATCAACAAGATGGTTTCCTCTAATTTCTTCAGTGTGGTGTACTCTTTTTGGTTGGTGAGCTTGTATTTTTATCACAGCAGTTTCAGAGTGGAGTAATAGAGCATCTAGAAGATCCACTAATAAAGCTCCATTTTTAATGGCATTTCTGGAAGAGGTTAAAAAATCCTCTGTTTCCATAGCATGCCAAAATCATGTACAATTCCAAAATAATATCTACAGTTCCAAAATAATATCTACTGTTCCAAAATAATATCTACTGTCTGTAAAAATATTAACAGATTTTCCTGAATGAATTCGACAAGCTCTAGCGAGGGCAATTAATTTGGCTTGTTGGGCTGAAATGGCTTCAGGGAAAGCCTGACTTTCAAGCACTTCAGTAGAAGTCATAACAGCATATTCATCTTGATAGTGATTAGGTTTTAAATAGGAACCATCCACAAACAAAACTAAATCAGGATTAAAGGGGTCTCTTTTAAGTCTTTCTGAGGGGTTAAAATTTGCTCAGTCAAGTCTAGACAATCGTGTGTAGGACAGTTGTTCTCATTAGTCGTGGGCAGAAGAGTAGCTGGATTTAAACAGACCACAGAGTGTAGTCCAATGTTAGACGCAGCCAGGGGAGAACTTCAGAGGAGGTGAACCTGCTGGCAGAAAGATGTTATGTCAAGGCAGAATTACGTAAGGCAGATACAGCATGGGGCACATATACATCTAAAAAGTTTCCCAGCATCACATCTGCTGTGGTTTCCACTCGTTTGGCAGTAGAAGCCACAGCCCTAAGGTAGGGAGGATATCCCCTGGCTAAAAGGTGAAGCAGTAAGCTATATAACCTATAGGTCTTTGTTATCCTCCATGTTTTTGAGTTAGTATGCTGCAAGTGTTTCCAGATACTTCATGTACAAATAAGGAAAATTCAGGTGGTAATTAGGAAAACCTAGAGCAGGCCTGTTCATGAAATCCCCTTTGAATTGAACTATGGCCTTTCAATCTTCTGGTGAAATTTGGAATGAGTCCAGCTCAGAGATTTTTAAATATTTCTATAAAGGTTGAGCTAACAAAGAAAATCTGGAAATCCAGGTTCAACAATAGCCACAGAGTCCTAGAAATCCCCATAGCTATTTCTTTGTTTTGGGTATAGGAAAGACAAGAATAGCTTCTTTCTGTTTAGGATCAATAGAGATGCCTTCTATAGAAATTGGGTAGCCCAAATATTTTAACAGAAGGCTGTGCTGATTGTAATTTTTCTATGAAAACCTTATGTCCGCCAGCAGCCAGATGTTTTAATAAAGCTACAGTGTCATCAAGGCAGGCCTACTGGGAGGTTGAAAAAACTGGCAAATCATCAACATGTTGCAGCAATGTGGTTTTTTTTTTTTCTTTGTAAACTGTAAAGGCTGCAAATTCGCATGCAGAATCTGAGAAAACGAGGTGGGAGATTCAGTAAATCCTTGAGACAGTACAGTTCAGGTAAACTGTTGATTTTTCCAGGTAAAAGCAAACAAATATTGACTTTCAGAATGCACACAAATACTGAAAAAGGCACTGCAAAAATCCACAACCATAAAATGAGTTGCATCTAAAGGGACATTGGAAAATAATAAATGAGGATTAGGACTACTGGGAATCTAGCAATAACAATATGCTTGATTGCGCGTAAATCTTGAAACAAATCTGAAGCCTCTATCATTTGGTTTTTTTAACTGGAAGAATATGAGTATTTCAAGGGCTGGTACAAGGGACAATTAAACGTTTAGAAAGGAAATCTTGTATGATTGGAGCTAGTCCTTCCGTTGCTTCTCATTCAAGTGGATGCTGGGGATTTTGGGCAGAGATTTAAATGTATCTATTTGAATTTTAATTGGCTCAGCTGACAAAACTCGACTTACATCTGTGGATGTGGTGGCCCATAAGGTTTCAGGAACTAAAGAAAAGATGTCAGAAAGGACAAGACCAGGCTGAGTTAAATTTTGGAAAGGCATGACAAGTGCTTGCATATAGTAAATGACTTCTTCTTCTAGAATATTGTCTAATTCAGTGCCTGTCTCTGTTGTCATAGGGATATCAAGCTGACTTAATAATATTTCCCCCTTTTCATTAAGTTGTAAATGGAAGTTCCATTTGGATGAAAGATTTATTCCCAATAGATTGACAGGGGTATCAGAATTGAGCAAAAAAAAAAAAAAAAAAAAGTGTAAATCTTAAATAAGACCAAGAGATAAAGGAACAAGTTGGCAGTGAATCAGTGTTTGTTCCTCATTGGTGACCCCCACTACTTTAGAGTTTTTAATACTCCAGGGCAGAGGCTTTTGTAAACAGGTGGGGTTAATAGCAGACAGAGTGGATCTAGTGTTAATTAAAAATTGGCAAGATTCTCCATTAACAAAGTAGTTTCTCCTTGTGGATTAAGAGCCACCACAGGAAAAAAAAGCTCTGTTTTGTCCCCAGATACCCTTCATTCTGAATCGAACTGTAGGATTTTTTTTAAGAGGAGGGAGGTATGTCAGTCTTTTGTTTATTTTTTAACTTACAGCATTCATTTTTCCAATGGCCAAGTTTTTACAATAGCAACAAATACCCGCCTTTGTGCCATTGGTAGATTTAGCATTTTTCTTTTGACTAAGAGATTGTAATTGTTGCAACTGCAGAGCCATTCATTTATTAGCATTAGAAACCCTTTTGGCTTCAAAAGTCTGGGAAACTTTGTAAGCTAAGTTGGTTAGCTTGACAGTAGAAGCTGTCTCCCAGTTTAATTGATGTCACTTCACTAAGACTGATAGCTCAGGTTTTAAAGACCTGATATAAAAAAACAGCATTGAAATCACCGGAGGTATCAGGCCTGGTCAAAGTGAGGTCAGAGTGTTTGGAAAAGTTCTGGGGCTGCCAAGTCTGATAATCATAAACACTTTCATCTGTATTTTGTTTACAAGAGTGAATTTTAGTCCAATCAGTTAGTGGAGGAAAGGCCTTTGGGATAGCCTCTAGCAATTTTTTACTCATGGCCAAGAATTTTCCAACAATTTGTTGGCCTTTTTATCAGTACTTAAGGCTAAACAGTCCTTGGGAGTCTTTCCATTCTGCCTGTTCTAGCCATAATTGGGCTTCACCTGGGCAACAGTCATGTGAACAACCTGATAAATGCTGCATAGCCCAGGCTGGTTGGCTTTAACTAGGATTTTAAATTCTTCAGAAAATTTGTAGGGGTCCTCACAGAATTTAGGAAAATGCTATATAATTTTGCACGTGTCCACAGGGCAAAAGTGATACAAGGGGAATCTTCAACATCACTGCTGAGGCAAATTTTAAAGGGCATTTCAGGCAAGAGTTTATTTGATTTTTTTTTTTAGGAAAAAGGGAAATTCAGATAAAGTGTTATCATGGGAGAAGGAAGGCAAAGAAGAATATATAGAGGTAGCAGCTGGAAGGGGAGCAGAAGGTTGACAGCTGAAATTTGACATTGTAATTCTTTTTTTCTGCTTAGTTAATTTAGAGACAGTATTCTGTAGGGAAGCAATTTTACTGTCTTGATGTCTTTTAGAGACCTCATCATACCAATCAAAATAGGCAGCCCACTGGGAAGGTTTAATCCAGGAGCCTTGGTTCTCTAATTTACTGTGCAGAAAAGTTAACTTAGATCAAAAGAACCCAAAGTGGCAACTGATTTTTCAAACTCTCTTGAGTGAGGTTATGCCAGACAGACAAGAACATGCATGATAAGAGATCATAATGCTTGTTGATATAATGAGCAGGAGTTCCGGAAGGCATCTCCAAATCTCCTTTAGACAAGGTATTCCCCATTTTATAATGACAGTTACAACAAAACAAGCTTTTACTTGCAAGAACCAAACCAAACTCACTGTAAAACTCAAAGAGCTATCAGCGCAAAGGAGCAGAGCTCAGAGTCGAGATTTTTTTTTTTTTTTTTTTTTTTTTTTTTTTACTTTAAATGATTCCTGAGAATTCATGGAAGTGGAGAGCCCAAAGTGGGTCAGCAGGTACTATGCCCATGTCTGGATGCTCGGGGATCATAAAAGATAATGCACTTTCCAAGTCCCATGTTTGACACCAGAAATGTCAGAAAAGAAAATCTTGTACTCTGTTACTGGTGAAAAAAGATGAGTTTTATTGAGGAATAATACAGCTTGAGCTGGACAGTGTTAAGTAAAATACAAAACACTCCACCAATCAAGCGGAGGGGTCTATATACAGAGAATAAAGGAAACGTAGGGGGTTAATGATTGATTATAGATAAGTACAGATAAGATTAGCTTTAGCTTGAAGTCCTTTGAAATGTAAAGGTAGGCCACTTGGCTAGGAGGGAGTGAGTTAATTGCCTAGGTGAGTGGTGCCAGCCAGTCTGGTTATACATGATAGCAGTCATGAACACATTTTTCCTGGGAACAAATTGTTCACATCTTGACACGTTCTTCCCATAAACAAATGGTTTAGATCCTGACCTTCTGCTTTCAGGGAATGCATGTTGGCCCCATCATTCTTATGTCTGACATGAAAGAGTGCCTCCAGTTTGAAACTTTTTCATTTACAACATCAATTTCTTATCAAGATTTAATTGCCTTATCAATACCAATGAATAATGTTCTTCTAATCTACAATTACCTAATTTCCTGTGTGAGTGTGTATGTTTCCCCTCTTTATCTTATTTATTCTTTACCAATTGTTTTTCCAGTATCTTATCTAGAGATTCCATTTCGGTGAGTGTTAATTTTATGATAAAAATTGAATATGTTTTCAACAATTCATGATGAGTAATGAACAGGATTTAATCATAATTTTAAATTAGTGATTTCTCCCTTGTGATGTATAACTTTTTGCTTAGTTTGGTTGCTTCTTGTTTTAATAATTCATTACTCCTTCAGCTTTTTGGTTTAAAGGTATTTTTCTATTATAATTTTCTCTGAATGGCAGTTGAGCTTATTTAAAAGTCTCCCACATATTCACAAAAAATTACAAAGTTGTTTTGTCTATTTTCCTCTCTGCTTACCCTCTTCTGGCTTTTGTCTCCTCAAAGCTTTTTGCCATGTTTCCATTAAGTTCTTTGAAGGAAAATGATATGATTTAATCTATAGCTCTCTTTAGCTTCATATCTTCATAGTTTTGTGTATTAAGTTCCAAATCAGTAATAGATTCAGTTTTCTATTAAGGTAGTAGTTCTAAAAATTTAGGATGTATGAGAACTATAAAGTAGATTGTTTAAAATGGAGATTCACCCTCTGTAGTTTTGAATTGAGACTTATAACTTCCTATTTTAAAGAGCATTGAAAGAACTCTTGTATGTGACTGGCAAGTGTGTAAATTGGCACAATCACTTGGGAAAAAAATCTGTCAATATTTACTAAAGCTGAATATATGAATGCCCCTGATCCAGCAAATCCAGTTCCAGCTAAAAAGCCTAACAAAAATGTCCACCGTAAGGAAAAACTGTGAACCATTTTGAAATGCACACATACCCACACAAAATATTACTGGGGTTTCTGTCTAGCTCACCCCTCTGATATTTCTAATTCATTATTTTTGAGATCTTTTATAACTCTAGATTGTAGGAAACACATGGTTATATATATATTATTTTCCATACAATATAATTTAATCCTGTGGAATGCAACTGGTCATTGTTTTGCTAATGTTGACTGGGTCAGCATCTACTTCTAAATTCATTCCAGCATTCCTAATTCCTAATTGCTATATGGGTGTGTTCTTTGAATTTTCCTTTGAACCAACTGAATATTTTACTGGTTTGTTAATTAATAAGTAGCCCTGGTGGTGCAATGGGTAAGTGCTCAGCTGTTGACAGTTTGAACCCACCGACTGCTCCACGGGAGAAAAGACCTGGCAATCTGCTCTCCGTAAAGATTACAGCCTAGGAAACCCTATGGGGTAGTTCTACTCTGTCACATAGGGTTTGGAATGAGTTGGAATTGACTGGCACACTAGAACAACAATTAATTAATGTGCTAAATAAAATCTTTGACATTTGTTCCTTTTATATTTGTATAAAAGTCATGAGTTTGCCCTTTTTTTTAAAAAAAAGTATCATTTAACACCAGTAAAAGTATATACTAGATAATTCATGGCAGCACTGTTTGTCATACACATGGGGAGGAAAGAGTTAACTGTGGGTTTGCCACTCTGCTCCATCCTCCTTGGAGATACCTCAGGTAGTTTTAACCTACTTTAAACATACTGATGGGATTTACTAGCTGGTAGATAAATGAGAGTCTTCTGGGGCAGCTGTATACTGATTTCTTACCTAAGAAATCCTTTTAGTATGCTATGCCTGGTCTGTCTGGATTGTATATTGTAAATAAACCTTCAGTGAAGATGTACAGGGAAAGGGAGCTATCACTTCTTCCCTCTGAACCCAAAAGACATCCTGGTGTAGAAAACAAGGTGGCCTGGGAGTAGTCTCTAGAAAGAGACAAAGTGATGACTGTTTTTGATATGATGTTAGAGCATTTTATAAAATTTCTTCTTGACTCTCCTCTGATACTCTTGGAGGTGTCACTTTGTGGTCACAGTATATTTAACTAACAATCCACAACTTATGAATGTGTAAACGGTTTAGAGCTCTATGAAGTTAGAGGTTAACCAGCAAATATTGATAACATAATTTATTGTACTTTAGACAACCAGTCTTATACATAATTTAGCGATCTTACTTAGACATATTTAGACATATTTGTTTCTTGACTAACCAAACAAATCATCGTCATTTGTTCTCAGTTGAGGAAAAAAGACAATTGTTTCTCAGTTGTCCTTAAAGCAAGCTCTGTTGTGTTCTTGATAGTTCCCTCATTGATAGGTTAAATAAAAGTTCCAGAATTGTGATTTACATCCTGTTACCATCAAGGACTAACAAAAATAGGCATTCTAATATACTTTTATGGAAGTGAAGATCCTATATTTTATTTCATACTCTTGAATATTACTAAATTTTACTGTCTTGAACACTGCATTCAATACTTCTTCAATCAAAATGTTTAAAGAGTCAAGAAATATTCTTGTAAGAAGACAAGGGCAATATTTATCCCAACAAAACTCATTCAACAATTTTTTAGAATATTTAAAATTGGGACCACTGTGGATTTTTTTTTTGTCCTTATTTTTGATTGTAGAGGAAAGGAAAAATTGCTTTCTAAAAGGCTGCTTTTATGCATTTCCTCATAACAACAACAACAATATTCATCTTAATGGAAGTATATCTTTGTGGGAGTCAACATCTCAATGGGCCTTTTGTTTATGAAAGAAAAGACCCTGAATTTTGTCTAGGATGAAAGAGGTGAAGAAAATATAGAACTAAATTGCTCTCCAAACCTAAAGTAAAATGGAGTTTTGGAGAAAATTTTTTTTTTCTTTTTAATCTTAGAGATTTCTTTTTGGTTTAAAGAGTCCTGTCAGGTTACAATATGTGAACTTTGTATTTTTGCTCTCTACTTATGGGCTCTGAATTTTTTTTTTAATTCTTAATTAATGTTGTGTAATAAAAAAAAAAAAAGGTAGCCAATGGACTTAAAAAAACAATGTTTTCTGATATAACTTTAAGATTAATCTTCTCTGTTCTATGCTCTTAAGTTTTTTCCATTATTTGAAAAACTTCAATAAAGTCAGAAAACTCATCTGACTCATGTCTGTGGTGCTGGGGAAATTAATTAACCAAGTCTATGCGAAATCCAAGTGGCTGCCTTTTCTGAGAAAAGGTAATCAAAGCAAATTTCCACAGTTTGGTAAAAGACATAACCATCTACAACTAGGAAGAAATAAGTTCATCTAACACTCAGCTACTCAAGGAATGTCTTTCAGCTAAGGGTAAAACCAAAAGAAAAACCTGTTGCTATCAAGTCGATTCCGACTCACAGTGACCCTATAGGACAGAGTAGAATCACCACATAGAGTTTCCAAGGAGCAGCTGGTGGATTTGAACTGCCGACCTTTTGGTTAACAGCCAGGCTTCTAACCACTGCACCACCAGGGCTCCAGCTAAGTGTAGATCTTAAGATATTGTAGACTTAAAGATAATAAACCCTTATATTAAAATAGTGCGCTGAACAGGCCTCATGTAGTTCAATTCATACTTTTCACACAACATAATTTTAAGGATGAACAAAAAATGCCTCTGTTTTTATGTATTTGAAAATGTTTTCATTTGCCTTTTGGTCATGAATGAATGCTTCTTTTTTTTTTTTTTGTCATGGTATAGAATTTTAAATTGCCTTTGTAAAATTTTTATTGATGGATAGCGTGCACAGAAAAAATGCATACACCATAATTGTGCAGGTTGATGATAGCTTTCACTGTCTTAATACTAAGTAAAATTTTTGCTGTGTTTTCTGGAGGTATTCTTAATTAGGTTAAAGAATTTCCTTTCTGTTCTTAGTTTGTCATTTCCCCCTTAAATGGGTGTTGAATTTTATTGAATGACCATATTAATTATCTGTTTTAGAGATCTTGACATGAACTGAGATTTTCCTGTAAACTTCTTTTTCATTTTTGGTGTCACAGTTATGCTGGCCTCATAAAATGAAATGTTGCCTTTTTTTTCACTATTCCCTGAAAGAGTTTCTTTAAGATTGGTATATTTTTTCCCTAAATGGTTGGAAGAATTCAGCCATGAAGTCAACTAGGCTTAAGGTTTTCTTGTTGGAAGATTTTAAATAATGAATTAATTCCTTTATGAGATGCAGAACTAATCATATCTGGATTTTTGGTTTTTTTCATTTTTTCTGTGATTTTTTTTTTTGGTGAAATTTATCTATTTCATCCAAATTGTCAAATTGGCACAATTTCTATAACATATCCTTTAATGACTGGTTTAATGCCGCTAAGATCAATAGTGGATCTTGGTGATACAGTGGTTAAGAGCTCTGCTGCTAACCAAAAGGTTAGCAGTTCAGGTCCACCAATTGTTCCTTGGAAACCCTATGGGGCAGTTGTCCTCTGTCGTATAGGGTTCCTATGAGCCAGAATCAACTTAATGGCAATGGATTTGCCTTTTTTTTTTTTTTTTTTTGGTTTAAGGTTGATAGTGATATTTTTTAAATTCATGTAAAATATTGCATTTTCTCTGTTATGTTTATCAGTTTTTGCTGTTATTTTAAAAATTCCATCAATTATTTCAAAGGAAAATGTTTTAGCTTTTCTTTTAAAATTAAGCTTTTATTTAATTATAGATTCACACATAGTTGTAAGAAATAATAGAAATCTAATGAACCCTTTACCCAGTTTCTCCCAGTGTTAACATCTTGTAAAACAATAGTACAGTATCACAACCAGCATGTTGACATTGATTCAGTCATTTCCATCACCACAAGGATCCTTCCTGTTGTCCTTTTCTAGTCACACCCACTTCCTGCCTCCCTCCATGCCCTCCCTAATCCTGGCAACTACTAATGTGTTATCTATTTCTATAATTTTATCATTTAAAGATTATTATATAAATAGAATCATACAGTATGTTACCTTTTGGAGACTGGCTTTCGTCACTCAGCATAATTCTCTGGAGCTCCATCCAAGTTGTGTGTATATAAGTTATTCCTTTTTATTGCTGAACAGTATTCCATGGTATACATGTATCAGTTTGTTTAACCATTCACCCATTGAAGGACAGCTGCTGTAAACATTCACGTATAGGTTTTTGTGTAAACGTAAGTTTTCATGCCCAGGAGCACAGTTGTTGGGTCATATGGTGATTACATGTTTAATTTTTTAAAGAAAATTCCCAACTGTTTTCCAGAGTGTCTAGAACAGTTTACATCCCTACCAGCAATGTATGAGAGATCCAGTTTCTCCACACTCTCACCAATATTTGCAGTTGTCACTATTGTTTGTTGTAGCCATTTTGATAGGTGTGTAGTGATACCTTATTGTGATTTTTAACTTTCATTTCTCCAGTAGCTAATGATGTTGAACATCTTTTCACGTGCTTATTTGCCATCTTTATATTTCCTTTAGTGAAATGTCCCTTCATGGCATCTGCCAAAATTTTTATTTGAATTAATAATTTGTTATTTATTTTTACTATTGAGGTTTGGGATTTTTTACTTAGTTGAGATACTATTCCTTTATCAGAGCCCTGGTGGCATACAGGTTAAGAGTTCGGCTGCTAACCAAAAAGTTGGCAGTTCGAATCCACCACCTGCTCCTTGGAAACCCTGTGGGGCAGTTCTACTCTCCTATAGGGTCGCTATGAGTCAGAATTGACTCAATGGCAATGGATAGGTATTCCTTTATCAGATATATATTCCTGTGTATTCAATAATATCCTTTATTATTGAATGAATAATTAAAAGTTTAATTTAAAAATTTGCTTTGCAAATATTTTCTCCCATTTTGTAGTTTGTTTTTTCATCCACTTAACATGGTCTTTCACAGAGCAAACGTTTTAAATTTTGATGAAGGCCAAGGTGAGGTACTTTCGTAGCTCACACATCTTGCTGTCTATCTGCTGATTCCCATTATTGGAGTGGGACAGCAGCCAGGCCTACAACTGTTGGACCTTCCACTGGGTCCTCCTTTAGTTTCTTTGACTTCTGGGCCAGGTGTGTATTTAGCTCTGCGATGAAGAACACCAGCTTCTCCTGGTCACCCACGTCACCAAGGTTGAGGACATTAACAACTGACACAGGTTCTATTCCAGCCTTGGGGGTTCCAGCTCATGCTTGTGGGTTTCAGCTTGTCCAGGCTCATGCCTGCCTTACATCAGTGTTCATTCCCTAATTGCTTGTTCTGCAAACTTCAGGCTCCAGCCTGACATGGAAAGACAACAGTCTTAGAGAGACTGCTTAATTAGCTCCTACAATCACATAAGGTCAAATCCCTGTGGTTGGTTGGTTGGTAGGTAGGTAGGTTAGGTAGGGTAGGTAGGAAGGTAAGGTAGATGGGTAAGGTAGGTAGGTAGGTCAGGTAGGTAACCTACAGCTAACATCATGCTTACTGATGAAAGATTGAATATTTCCTCTTAACTTCAGGAATAAGAGAAGATGATCACTGTTATCACTGTATCTAATGCTGTCCTGGGGGCTCTAGCCAAAGAAATAAGGCTAGATAAAGAAATAAAAGGCATAGAGACTGAAAATTAAGATATGAAACTGATTTTATTTGCAAATGACATGATTGTCTACGGAGAAATTCCTAAAATTTCTACCAAAAAAAAAAAATCTACTAGAATGAATAAATGAGTTTAGCAAGAGTGCAGGATATAAGCCAAACAGGAAAGAGTACATTAAATATATATGATTCTTTTGAACTTTAAAAAACAGAAATCTAACTATCCTGACAGCGAGCAGATTACTGGTTACCTGAGGCTGGGCCCTGGTGTGAGTTTGACTGGGAAGGATTCCAATAGAACCTCTTGAGGTGACGAGATGCTCTGTATCTTAAGGTGTTGGTGGTTAGATTGGAATACACATTTTTAAAAACCCATTGAACTCTACATTTAATTGTTATATTCATTTATGTAGATTGTTTCAATACATTTCAGAAAAAAATCAACAGGCATCTAGATCCAATTTTAAAGTGATTGATAAACTCCATTTTACACACACACTCTAGAACATACACATACAGTTAGACACACAGCTGATTACTTTTAAATTAAATAATATTAGCTATAGGACCTCGAACAAGTCACATAATGTCTTTGGAAAAAAGTGAAATTTGAAAAAGGAGGCTTTTAGCTATTTGATTTCCACATACTTTGGGATCTCATACAGGGAGAGCAGGATCTATAGGGCTGCCCAATAGAACCTCCTATGATGATGGAGATGTTCTGTATTTCCACTATCCAATCCAGTAGTCACAGACACATGCGGCTACTGAACACTTGAAATGAGGCTACTGTGACTAAGGAACTAAATAGTTAGAATTATTTACTTTTCATTAGTTTAAACTCAAATAGCCATACCTGGCTTGTGGCTACCATGTTGGATGGCCTAGAATAAAGTTCTTTCGCCTAAATCTACTATCCTATTAGTTTATACCTATACTCAGGAATAAAAAAGTCATCTCCTAAAATGTTATTTAAGTAACGTCAAAGTTTTATTATATACAACTTAACAGTCTGTGATACAATGTAAATTGTAGATGACACAATGCAGCTGCAGAAATACACTGAAAATATATTTACTATAAATAAGCTGTTTAATTGGTACATGTTTGATTTCTGACTCTTGTATGTGTCATCACACATATAAGCTGGTGGCTGGATCAACTTCACCAAGTGTAGCCTGTGAAGTAGGAAAACTTTTGGATGCATTTTCAGTGGTGATTAATACAAGTAAACAAGAACAATAGTATTCAGTTATTTTCAAAGAAAACAAATATGAAATTACTTCTACTTGGAGAACACGACACCTTTAGCTTAATACCAGATTTTTGACAGTTTTCCTGAATTTGCTCATTCCTGAAAATTGGCTCGTGAAGATGTTTTTCCCCACAACCTTGCTCCTTTTATACAATGTTTAAAGATGTGTATGGTGTTCTTAAAAGTAATTGTTAATTTTCAAACAGACACTCCCATAAACAATGCTGGAAAATCATATTCTGTTTTTTATTGAAATGTGAAATCCAGACCTCAGAGCACAAGTAATTGCATTTACCTTTAGCATGCCTATAAATCTTTGCTGTGTAAAATTAGAAAAACCAGTGATAATAAAGGAGTTTCTGGGATAACCTGCAATGCTTTACTATCACTCATGATCTGATTCATCTTTAAGAAATATCTATCATGTACACAAGGCAAGTCAAAATTACGTTTTTATTGTGAAGATAAGCCTGTGTCAAGGGATCTGTTACTATGGAGGAAAGTAAAAGTTCCGTCCAGAAACTGTACTTTACGTATTACCTCTTTATCCCCTGCATTCACCACCCATCTGTTAGTGTGTTATATTATGGTGGCCTGTATGTTGCTGTGATGCTGGAAGCTGTGCTACTAGTATTTGAAATAACAGTAGCGTCTCTCACGGTGGATAAGCTTCAGCAGAGCTTTCAGACTAAGACAGACTAGGAAGAAAGACCTAGCAATCTACTTTTGAAAATTAGCCACTGAAAACCCTATGGATTACAACAGAACATTGCCCAACCTACTTGCTTTGGACACATCATCAGGAGGGATCAGTTACTGGAGGAAGGACATCCTGTTTGGTGAAGTCGAGTATCAGTGAGGGCGAGGGAGACCATTGGTGAGATGGATTGACACCACAGTCCAACGATGGACTGGAACATGCCAGCGATCATGAGGATGACACAGGACAGGGCACTGTTTCCTTGTGTTGTATGTAAGGTCAACATGAGTCGGAGTTGACACTACTGCAGCTATCTATGTCTATCTATCCCCTGCATATCCCACATCCATTAAAGTTGTTTGGGTGCCCCTCTTATGAAATGAAATGGCCATGTTCCTTATGCAATAAATGATAAGCATGGACAATATAATGTAAAACAGCATTTTTCATCTGTCTTCCAAGGAACACAACTCTTGTGAGATTATCTGCTACAAAAAGGTGCCATGGCCAAATGAAATGGAGAAAAGCTGCCCACCTTCCTTCTGGGAGATTCATTGAGCACAACTGTACATTAAAGGACTTGAACTCATACATAATAGTAGAACTTGGATAACGTTGTGTAACCAAATATTTTACAAATGTATTTGACCACAGCACCACTTTCCACTGAAACACCTATTAACATACTCTAAAACTAACGATCCAAGGAATACAATTTGGGGAAAACCATCATAGAGACCTCCATCCATTTCCAGTGCAGATTACAATATTCATCTTAGTATTCATTCAGATTTAATTGATATAACTTATTGTGCTTGCCCTATCTATCTTCAGAAGTTTGTAGCAACCCTATGTAAGAGTTTCCTAACATGTTTAGCTAAAATTTACTCCAATACAGTAATCATTTTTGTAAGTAGTTTTTCCTTGAAAATTGCATCCTCTTCTTGTTATGCATATGGACTTGTGCTTATAATATTTTCAATTACTTGTGAATTTATTTGATAGATGCAAGTTTTCTGTGCTGAAGTTTCCTGTTTACTAAAATGTGCAAATAGAAGACAAACTATGTAAAGAACTCAGGGCCTCAGGGGCTGCTCCTAAATTTTGACTGTCTAGCTACGTGTGTGGTTGAGTCACTTGATCTCTCATTTTAATAAAAAAGGGAAAGAAGCTGTTAATTTATTTATGTCTTATCCTGTTTTCAAAATGTGTATCAGGTGATTGCTTAAAATACATATTAGATGATAAGATAAAAATATAAAAAGATGAAGGGAAAATATTAGTACAAAGAAAAATGAAGTGGGGTGAGGAGGATTGTATCATTTAATCCTTAAAAATATGTTGTTTAGCTCTAATATTCTGGTACACTGTGTTTGGAAATTAATATACCATCCATTTTACTTGAGTTTTACTGACTCTGTTTTTGTGCTTTTCCAGTGTAATGTCTAGCGACTAGATAAATACGCTGTAAAAATGCATCTTTAGAGGAAATTATATTCTGAATTTATTTAAATCAGAATATATTTTACAAGAATTGTTTTCAGAACTTGAGGAAAACTAAATACAACTTAATATTTAGAAATTTACTTTGTATCTTTGAATATTAAATAAGTTTATTCCACACTGAGTATAAATTTACATGTGCAACTAAGTTCTGTATTTGATTAATACATATTTTCCTGAATCTTTGTTGCTTCATAATTATTCTGTTTTGGTATAATTATTCTTTTAAATCATAGTTGTAAAAGTAAGTTCAATATCACATTTATTCTCCGACCTTTTTCCTTATTATATTGCCTATTTATTATAGGAGTATTTTCCTACAGATGTTCCACTTACATGAAACCTTTTTAAGTTTACTCCTTGTTGCTTTTGTGCTTTATTCTTTTTATTTGGAGGAAATACACTCTCTGACATTCTTTATGTACTTTTGAGCCTCCTTTCAAAACATTACATCGAGCTGGTGTGGTTGATCTGGTAGTGGCTGCCTGGAGTGCCTTGCTGAGAGTAATCTCCAGGGTCACTCAGCATATCCAAAAAGGAGTTCATTAACAATTAGCAATGTCTGCTCTGTGTTCTGGACAGGGGAAGTTTTAGCACTTATATTACTCTGCTTTAGTGATTAAAAAATATTATCTTTTCCATTGTGTATTTGTATTGATATTATTTTGCTTGTATTATATATTCCATGATTAAATAATGAGAGCAACCAAACATTTCCTGTAGAGTTTTAAAGTTTTTCTTAAATAATAGAGGAAGTAGGAATATCTATATATTTCTAAGTCATCCTTTTTCAATAATAACAAAATACGTAACAACTATCCTTTTTAAAAAAATTTGGAACAGGATAGTAAGTTTTTTTCTTTTCTTGGACTGACACAGAGAAAGCTTAAAATTCAACGGTATCAGCCAGTTACAGTTTACTGTATACTAGGCGCTGTGCCAACTGATTAATATATAAATTATAATACTTAAAAAAAAACAATTTGAGATTTTGAAAAAAGAGATATACAGATATTAAATAATTTTCCCAAATCATACTTATAGCAGATCAAGGAACATACACATAGAACACACACACATACATACTCTTAACTGCACACACACACATGCACACACACATAGCCAAAGGATCCAGCTACTTGTACACTTTGTAATTCTTTTGAATTTTTTTCTCCGTCATCTCTAGTCTAGCATAGCCAAAAGTAATTATAAGATATATATAGAAATTTAGCTGTGAGAGTTTTAAACTAATAGATTTCTGTGAGTATAAGAAACAGGGCTTTGAAACGGTTCAAACCGGTTCAGTCATGGCCGACGAAGTGAACCGGAACAGACCTGAATGTTTACAATTTGGGTGGTCTAGAACAGAAATGGGAAAAGGAAAAACTATGGGTTAAAGCCCTGGAATAGGAGATTCAAAAGAGGCATAGTAAACCCCTTCAGGAGCCTGATGTGTGAGACTGGATTATTGGCAGGACTGTGGAGAGTGATGCACATCCAAACTGGCACAGTGGGCTGCCGTCTTTGAGTGGGTAGCTGCTGTTCTCACTCTGTACAAAATCCCACAGGCAAGAGATTTAGTTGCTATGCAGTGTGTACGCTGTCCTTGTCTTTTAACAGGGAGATTAAGTTTCTAGCAGGGCTCCAGATCGGTAATTTTTCCCATTCCGGTTCCCATCCCGGTTCACCCAAATTCTAAAAACTGGGGTCTGTTTTGGTATCACTTCCTCAGCCATGACTGAACCGGGAAGAACCAGTTCAAAGCCCTGATAAGAAATTAATCTTATTTAGGAAAGTAGGTAGGAAAATAGCTGATGACACAAAGAACATAGGGTTCCCAAAAAAGACATACATTATTACAGTGATAAAAATGTGCTGCGGTTACAAAATGTTTTCACATATATTTGCTTTTTGATAATGCAAATATCAGACTAAAAGCATCCAAGTCTACTGAAATACAGTCATACAGATTTTTCTATGCTTTTATAATGAAAGTGAGTAGTAAATTAGGACTTTGCTTAATACAATTTTAAACTAGTTCAACATGTATCTTCTGTTTCGTCCATAAAACAAGGTGTTTCTGTAGTATTGTCTCAAAGATTTTGATGTAGAATTTTAGAATTAGTGTTACCTTACATGATATACAGGAATTTAGGCTGTAGATGGAATTAAGCTGACCTTAAACGAGGGAGATTATACTGGATTATCCAGGTGGGCCCAATGAATCACAAGGGTCCTTAAAAGTGGAAGACCAAGGCTGAAGGTAGGGAAGAGTGATATGATGTCATGTAAGAAGGACTCTACCTGCAGTTGCTGACTTTGAAAATGGAGGAAAGGGCCACAAGCCAAGGAATACAGACAGCTTCTAGAACCTGGAAAAGGAAAGGATATGGGCTCTCCCCTAGAGCCTTAATCAGATCACAGCCCTGCTGGCACCTTGATTTTAACCCACTGAGACCCATTTTAGACTTCTGACCTCCACAATTTTGAGATAATAAATTTATGTTATTTTAATTCACTAAATTTGTGGTAATTTGTTAGGGTGGTGATAGAACACTAACATGCCATCCTTCAAAACAGCCTAGCAGTTACCTCCTCATTCAGTCTTTACCTGAACCTCCCAGCTTTCCAGACTGGTGTCCTCTTTAGAGCTCTCAGACCCCAACCCCGTCTCAAATGGATTTCTATTGTAGGGTAATGGGTAGAGAGGAGTTTGAGGATGAATCCTCACTTATATGAGTCTCCATCTTTTAATCTTCTGAATCTCTATGGTGATTCTACCTTCAGTAAAGTGCTGTAAAATACATTGAGTAAGACTGGGTTAAAAAAAACGAAACAAAACAAATTGCCCTCGAGTCAATTCTGACTTATGGCAACCCCATGTGTGTCAGAACAGTGCTCCGTAGAGTTTTCAAGGTTGTGACCTTTTGGAAGCAGATTCCTGGGCCCTTCTTCTGAGATGCCTCTGAGTGGACTCAAACCTCCAGTCTTTCAGTTAGCAGCTAAGTGCTTAGCCATTTCTGCCTCCCAGGGACACCATGACTATGAGTTACTATGTGCAAATATTATAAAACAAAGTTATTTTTAGAATAATTATACTACAACACACATATATAGGATATCTACATAGAGTATTTTAGAAGCTAATGTTTGTTGTATATTTATCATGTTCCAGACTACTTTGGTAAGTGCCTTATATAGATTAATTTAATAAATTTTTGAAACAACATTATGAGGTAGGTGCTATTTTCATTATTATTATTATTAACAGCATTCCTGTCTTATTGATTAGGAAACTAAACTAAATCACAAAGAAGTTGGTAAATTGCTGACGACTGCGAGATGGTATGCTTTAACATTTCGTTTTCAGCCTTGGCAGTTTGCCTCTTGAGCCTGGATACTTAATCAACACGATCTGACAGTTCTTCAATAAGTTCATATAAAAAAGTCTACCCACATAAATCACATATGATGCCAAAGAAGAGACTTTAGCTAAAAATGCTAAGGCTATCATACCTAGAGTGGTGGGCCCAGCTAGTTGGAGTGGATAAAAAATGAGATCAAGTCACTGCAAAGAAGACACACTTCAAGACAATCTCCAGCCTGGAATTTCATGGAAGTTTTCCTCTGCAGGAAATGTGTAGACCTGTCAATGAAGATAAATGATTCCTCTATATAACCCCATTTTCATTTAGCAGGAGTCCAAAATTCGCTGTAGATAGTCTTCCAAAACCAAACCCAAACCTGTTGCTGTCTAGTTGATTGACTCATAGCAATCCTATAGGACAGATCAGAACTGCCTCATAGGGTTTCCAGGGCTGTAATCTTTATGGAAGCAGACTGCCACATCTTTCCCCAATGGAGCAGCTGGTTCGAACTGCCGACATTTCAGTGAGCAGCCAAACACTTAACCACTGCGCCACATAGTCTTAGGAGGATATTAAAACTCCCTCAAAGGAAATGTTGACTTATTCTTCATTATGAGTTACAGAAGCAGAAGGATTACATAGTGGTTGTGGTGGATACAGGGGTGTTTGTCCAGATGCTCACGTCAGGGCCAACACACCCACACTGCAGCTGCTGGGGGCATGGGCTGCCGCAGTTCACAGCTGGACCCCTCAATGGATATTATCTCCTCAGGCCTAAGTCTTGACTCTTTGGTGCTGTAGACAATGACTGATGAGGAGAAAGAAAGGCCCAATGTTATGAGTTGAATTATGTTCCCCAAAATTTGTGTTGGAATCCTAACCCCTGTAAAGTGTAGATGTAATCCCATTTGGGAATAGGGTTTTCTTGGTTATGTTAATGAGGCCATATTAGTGTAGGGAAAAAAAAAAACCAAACCAAACCCATTGCCATCAAGTTGATTCTGACTCATAGAGACTCTATAGGACAGAGCAGAGTTGCCCCATAGGGTTTCCAAGGAGTGGCTGGTGGATTTGAAATGCCGACCTTTTGGTTAGCAGCTGAGCTCTTAACCATGTCAGTGTTGTGTGCGTGTTCTAAACCTAATCACTTCAGAGTTATAAGGAGCAGCACAGACATGAAGACAAGCAAGCAGAAACAGGGAAAGAGATACCATGTGAGGATCTCTGAGGAAATTTACAGAGCCATGGATCTTCCCCCAGAGCCCACAGAGAAAAAGCCTCCTAGATCCGGTGTCCTGAATTCAAACTTCTAGCCTCCTGAACTATGTATAAGAAAATGAATTTCTGGTCTTTAAAGCCAAAACTAGTGCTATTTCCGTTTTGGGAGCACTAGGAAACTAAGACACATAGCATCTTGCCTCCTGTGTGTAACTATAAGTCCTCAGAGTCTATTTCCAGGGAATCCAAGCTGAGACCATATGCTATGTTCTATTTTTTCCTTTTGTTATTTTGTTACTAAATAAGAATCCTTGTTGCTCAGAAATTGAAGATTTTTACTGGTCTGAAATTGATCAAACATGCGGTCAAGATGCATCGATAATTACTGGTGACTGGAATGCAAAAGTTGGAAACAAAGAAGATTGGTAGTTGGAAAATATGGCCTTGGTGATAGAAATGACGCTGTAGATTACATGATAGAATTTTGCAAGACCAACAACTTCTTCATTGCAAATAACTTCTTTCACCAACATAAACGGTGACTATACACGTGAACCTCACCAGATGGAATACATAGGAATCAAATCGACTACATCTGTGGGAAAAGCTCAGTATCATCAGTCAGAACAAGGTCAGGGGCTGACTTTGGAACAGAACATCAATTGTTCATATGCAAGCTCAAGTTGAAGCTGAAGAAAATTAGAACAAGTCTACGAGAGCCACAGTATGACTTTGAGTATATCCCACCTGAATTTAGAGACCATCTCAGGAATAGATTTGACTCATTGAACACTAATGACTGAAGACCAAATGAACTGTGGAATGACATCAAGGGCATTATACATGAAGAAAGCAAGAGGTCATTAAAAAGACAGGAAAGAAAGAAAAGACCAAAACGGATGTTAGAAGAGACTCTGAAAGTTGCTCTTGAACATCAAATAGATAAAGCAAAAGGAAGAAATGATGAAGTAAAAAAGCTGAATAGAAGATTTCAAAGGACGACTCAAGAAGACCAAGTAAAGTATTATACTGAAATGTAAAAAGAACTGGAGATAGAAAACCAAAACAGAAGAACATGCCTGGCATTTCTCAAGCTGAAAGAACTGAAGAAAAAATTCAAGCCTCAAGTTGCAATATTGAAGGATTCTATGGAGAAACTATTAAACAATGCAAGAAGCATCAAAAGAAGATGGAAGGAATACACAGAGTCACTGTACCAAAAAGAATGGGCTGACGTTCAACCATTTCAGGAGGCAGCATATAATCAACAACCGATGATACTGAAGGAAGAGGTCCAAGCTGCACTGATGACAACAGCAAAAAAACAAGGCTCCAGGAATTGATGGAATACCAATTGAGATGTTTAGCAGATGGATTCAGCGCTGTAAGCGCTCACTCTTCTATGCTAAGAATTTTGGAAGACAGCTACCTGGCCAGCTGACCAGAACAGATCCATATTTGTACCCATTCCAAAGAAAGGTGATACAACAGATTGTGGAAATTATCGAACAGTATCATTAATATCACATGCGAGTAAAATTTTGCTGAAGATCTTCAAAAACAGTAGCAGCAGTACATTGACAGGGAACTGCCAGAAATTCAAGCCGGATTCAGAAGTGGATGTGGAATGAGGGATATCATTGCTTATGTCAGATGGATCCTGGCTGAAAGCAGAGAATACCAGAAAGATGTTTACCTCTGTTGCATTTACTATGCAAAGACATTTGATTGTGTGGATCATAACAAATTATGGATAACATTGTGAAGAATGTGAATTCCAGAACACTTAATTGTGCTCATGAGGAAACTGTACATAGACCAAGAGGCAGTCTTTTGGACAGAACAAGGGGATACTGTGTGGTTTAAAATCAGGAAAGGTGTGTGCCAGGGTTGTATCCTTTCACCATATTTACTCAATCTGTATGCTGAGCAAATAATCTGAGAAGCTTGACTATTTGAAGGAGAACAGGGCATCAGGATTGGAGGTAGACTCATTAACAACCTGCGTTATGCAGATGACACAACTTTGCTTGCTGAAAGTGAAGAGGACTTGAAGCACTTACTGATGAAGATCAAGGACTACAGCCTTCAGTATGGATTACATCTCAACATAAAGAAAACAAAAATCCTCACAACTGGACCAATAAGCAGCATCATGATAAATGGAAAAAAGATTGAAGTTGTCAAAGACAACTTGTATCCACAATCAACGCCCATGGAAGCAGCATTCAAGAAATCGAACAATGTATTGCCTTCGGCAAATCTGCTGCAAAAAACCTCTTTAAAGTGTTAAAAAACAAAGAAGTCCCTTTGAGGATTAACGTGTGCCTGACCAAGCCATGGTATTTTCAACTGCCTCTTGTGCATGCAAAACCTGGACAATGAATAAGGAAGACCGAAGAAGAATTGATGCCTTTGAATTATCGTGTTGGTGATAGAATACTTAATATACCATGGACTGCCAAAAGAATGAATAAGCCTGTCTTGGAAGAAGTGTAGCCAGAATGCTGCTTAGAAGCAAAGATGGCAAAACTTCATCTCACATACTTTGGACGTGTTATCAGGAGGGACCATTCCCTGGAGAGGGACACCATGCTTGGTAAATTAGAGGGTCAATGAAAGACAGGAAGACCCTCAACGAGATGGACTGACCCAGTAGTTGCAACAATGTGCTCAAGCATAGCAACAAATGGGAGGGTGGTGGAGGACTGGGCAGTGTTTCATTCTGTTGTACATAGGGTCACTATGGTCAGAATCGACTCGATGGCACCTAACAACCACAACATACAATTCAGTAAGCATAGTGTCTTGTGCAAAATAATCATTCAATAAATGTTAGATATAATTATTATAAATATACTAAGTATTGCTGCATGCTTCATCTCCTTGAAATCTAAGGTTAGCGCTAGTCTATCAGTATGATGACTGTAGTTACAGTATAAGGAAACTGACCTTTAGTGAGGTTAAAACATCGGCTAAATCATACTGAAAAGTTACTCTAATCTGGGTTTGAAGCACATGCTCTTTTCCACTGCATCATATGACATCTTCCCAGCAGGTTACAATGTAATCAAGACACAGATTGTTTTCATTCAGCTTGCTGTGGGTCCAAATGCTGATGAAACAACTCAAAAATTCTAAAATACGCTTTGAAGGAAACAGCTTTTTCTTAATGTGGTCATGCAGTTAACACACCTTAGTCTGAAACTTTAAGTATTCTCAGCCAACCAACACTGCTTTATTGTTGTTATGTGCCCTCTAGTCAATGTTGACTCATAAGGACCCTACGTGACAGAGCAGAACTGCCCCATAGAGTTTACAAGGCTGTAATCTTCACGGGAGCAAATCTCTAGGTCTTTTCTCCTATATTGCTGCTGGTGGAATTGAACTGCCAACTTTTCGGTTAGCAGCTGAGTGCTTAACCATTGCGCAACCAGGGTTCCTTGGGGGGAAGTTAAAAGAAAATGGAAAAAGGAAAGATGGTGTTTGTTTTCTACATTTTAATCATAAGAAGTTTACAACATATACGAAAATAGAGATTATGGTGTAATGAACTTCTATGAAACTATTATGCAATGGCGAAAATCATCAACTCATAGATGGTCTTTTTCTACTATACTTTCACCTTTGCCCTCGATTACTTTTTAAAAATAATTAACATTCTCAAGAATAAGGAAAGTCTGAGAAACTATCACAGCCAAGAAGAACCTAAGGAGACATGATGGCTAAATGTGGTATCTTAGATAGGATTCTGGAACAGAAAAAGACCATTAGGTTAAAATAAGGAAATCTGAATATAATATGGATTTTTAGTTTATAATAATATATCGACATTGGTTCATTAACTGTGACAAATATACCATAGTAATGTAAGATTTTAATAATAGAGGAAATTAAGTGTGAGGTCTAGAGGGACTTCCCACACATCTTCTCAATTTCTCTATAAATCTAAAACTATGAAAAAATAAAAAGTTTATTTAAAATCCCTAATATGATTATTTTATCAAGGGTTATGTCAGTATATGCCTCTAAAGGATAAGAATGTCATTTTCACATACAGTATAAACTAACAATTATTCCTCAATATCATCAAATATCTCATCAGTTTTAAAATTTCCCTAATTGTCTTATGAAGACACAAAAAATCAGGATACAAACAAAAGCAACTACTGGATATTTCACTTAAGCTACTTGCAATCTATAGGTGCCTCCAACTTGTTTTTCCACACCTGTGGTCTAGCAATTGCCTTCAGACAGAAGGTTGATGTAACTGTAGGACTGGCCTTAATTATTCACCTTTATAGGTAGTCCCTGACTTACGACAGGGCTCTGTTCCGACGACTCCATCATAAGTCAGTTCTGATGTAAGTTGAATACCTCATTTTTTTGGTGTGTTCTCATTATTATTGCCTTTTATTATAAGTATCTTTATAAATCCAATTTTTGTCTTTGGGGGTTGAAACACTACATATAAACTTACAGATACATTTTAACACATATGTGTTGTTGTTAGGGGCTGTCAAGTTGGTTCCAATTCACAGTGACAACAGAATGAAACATTGCCCGGTCCTGCCCCATCCAAACGATCATTGCTGTGCTTGAGCCCACTGTTGTAGCCAGTGTCTTAGTCCATTGCATTGAGGGTCTTCCTCTTTTCCACAGACCCTCTACCTTACCAGGCATGATGTCCTTCTCCAGGGACCGATCCCTCTTGATAACATGTCCAAAGTATGTGAGACAAAGTCTTGCCATCTTTGCTTCTAAGGAGCATCCTGGCTGCACTTCTTCCAAGACAGGTTTGTTCAGTCTTCTGACAGTCCATGATATAGTCAATATTCTTTGCCAACACCATAATTCAAAGGCATCAATTCTTCAGTCTTCTTTATTCATTGCCCAGCTTTCGCATGTATATGAGGTGATTAAAAATACCATGGCTTGGGTCAGGTGCACCTTAGTCCTCAAAGTGACATCTTTGCTTTTCAGCACCTTAAAGACGTCTTTTGCAGCAGATTTTCACAATGAAATACGTCATTTGATTTCTTAATTCCTGCTTCCATGGGCATTGATTGTGGATCCAAGTAAAATGAAATGCTTGACAACTTAAAACTTTTCTCCGTTTATCATGTTGTTGCTTATTGGTCCAGTTGTGAGAATTTTCGTTTTCTTTATGTTGAGGTGTAATCCATACTGAAGGCTGTAATCTTTGATCTTCATCTGTAAGTACTTTAAGTCCTCTTCACTTTCAGCAAGCAAGGTTATGTCATCTGCATAATGCAGGTTGTTAATCAGTCTTCCTTCCAATCCTGATGCCCTGTTCTTCTTCATATAGTCCAGCTTCTTGAATTATTTGCTCAGCATACAGATTGAGTAAATATGGTGAAAGGATACAACCCTGACACACACCTTTCCTGATTTTAAACCACACAGTATCCCCTTGTTCTATTCAAATGACTGCCTCTTGGTCTATGTACAGGTTCCTCATGAGCACAGTTAAGTGTTCCGGAAGTCACATACTTCACAATGTTATCCATAATTTGTTATGATCCACACAGTCAAATGCCTTTGCATAGTAAATGAAACACAGGTAACCATCTTTCTGGTATTCTCTGCTTTCAGCCAGGATCCATCTGACATCAGCAATGATATCCCTTATTCCACATCTTCTTCTGAATCTGGCTTGAATTGCTGGCAGTTCCCTGTCAATGTACTGCTGCAATGATCATTAGAAAAATTTTACTTGTATGTAATATTAATTACATTGTTCAATAATTTCTACATTCTGTTGGATCACCTTTCTTTGGAATGGGCACAAACATTGATCTCTTCCAGTCAGTTGGCCAGGTGGTTGTCTTCCCAATTTCTTGGCATATAAAAGTGGGTGCTTCCAGCATTGCGTCCGTTTGTTGAAACATCTCACTTGGTATTCTGTCAATACCTGGAGCCTTACTTTTCTCCAATGCCTTCAGTGCACCTTGGACTTCTTCCCTTAATATCATCACTTCTTGTTCATATGCTACATCCTGAAATGGTACATACATACATTCATATATATATATATATATATACAAATCATAAAAATTTACTCGGAGGATGAAGAGTTGGATGACATTGGCATTTCATCAATTATGGTAATAACTCCATTTGTGGAAGGTTCTGGATCATCTGGATTATCCCTAGGAATGAGGATGGTGCTTCTAGTCAGGAAATTAGTGAGAGTTGTCTGTATGGTCTTTTTTTCATATATCTCACATGTCACTGCTTTCTGAATGTGCCAATCTACTTTATCAAAGCAATCAGCATTTGGGTCCATGTTTTCAAGTAACTGAAGCCCTGTTTTAGATTAGAAAAAATTCCAGCTAATCCTTTCACTGTAAAATCTTTGGACAATTTGTTTCATTTCTCTTTCTCATTGTTTCTTTCTTCTTCAGCTTTTCTTTCCTCCTCAAAATCCATTAAGTCCTGATCTATCAATTCCCCTTCTTCATGATCTATGAGCTGCTCCACATCGGTGACATCATGTTCTAAATTCAGCATTCTTGCCATACGGACGATTTTCCAACCCATCTCTTCCTCATATTATCCTGATCAAATGCTTGGAATGTGTTCACATAGCTCATCAATTTTTTCTATATCCCCTGCATGCATTTTCCCATAATTTCCTCCCAGGAAGAAGCAATATTCCAGATACACTGATGGTCGTAAGTGTGGTTCGTTGTAACTCGAACACATTATCAGTCGGTGACTACCTATACTCAAGATGTTATAGTCCTGTACAACTTGTTAGGAGCCTTAGTGGCACAGTGGCTAAAGCACTCCAATGCTAACTGAAAAGTCGGGAGTTCGAACCCAACACACACTCTGCGGGAGAAAGATGTGACAGTCTGCTTCCATAAAGATTTACAGCCTTGGAAACCCTACGGGGCAGTTTTCTTCTATCCTATAGGGTTGCTATGAGTCAGAATCAACTCAACAGCAGCGTGTTTGGTTTTGGGCTTTTGCACAACTTGTGAGGTCTGAAAATATTTGTTTTATATATTTTATCTGTTTTTGTAGTTGTTCAGTGTGGGGGAGGGTATGTTTGTTCCCTGTTACTACATTATGGCTGCAACTGGAATCATAGATTGTGTTTTTCAGCATTTTCCTGACTGTTCTTGTTTGTGTTAACAAATAAACTTTAAAAAATTAGCTTATCTGTCTCCAGAAAAAGCATGAGGTTTTTGTTCTTGTTGTCATACTGTTATGGAATTATGTGAATTTATGTTTTAATTTCTATATTTACTCACATCTACTATAAGTGGTAGTGAGAAAGTCCTGGCCATCTACTTCTGAAAAATCAGTCAGTGAAAATGTTATGGATCACAATGGTCTAATCTTGTTGTGTATGGGGTCACCATGAGTCTGGGGACAGCTCAACAGAAGCTAACAAGTCTAAGTGGGTTTCTCTACTCAAGAACACTATGTCTTTCAAATTTTTTAATTTAATTTTGTATCTTTCAGAAGTGCTATACAATTTTCTCATGTAAGTTTTGACTATTTCTGGTTAAGGTTTCATTTAGGTGTCTTATTGTTTTGTTTTTTTCTTTTGTAAATTTGGTCTTTTTTCCATTATATCTTCTAAAATTGTTTTTGTTTGTATATATGGAGTCTTGTTTGTGTATATATATTTTATCTTAATTTTATTAAATTTTTAGTGAATTATTATAGTAGTTTTTCCATTTATTCTTAAGGTTTCAAGATACATAACAATATAAAATGCAAATAGATAAGTTTTATTCCTTCCGTTTTAATTCTTATGTAACTAATTGCCTTTTCTTGTCCAATTACTTTGGCTAAAACCCCATATACAATGTTAAAAAGTAGTAGATACAGTGGGGGTCAGTTTCTTAATCCTGACTTTAATGGGAAAGTGTCTAGTGTTTTCTAGTGTTAATTGAGATATGTACATTTGAGGTATCTATCAATTCCTGTTTTTATGAAATTTTTATTTATTTTTTAACCACAAATAGATATTGAATTTTATCCACTGTGTTTTCTGTCTCTGTGGAGATGACGGTATGATTTTTGTCTCTAGATCTATTAATACGCTGAATTATATTAATATAATAACTTTTCTATGACTGAAAAATCCTTCCATTCCTGGGTAAATCCAACTTGGTCATGCTATATTAATTTTCAGTGTTCTTTTGAATTCTGTTTGATAATTATTTCTTAGAAATTTCACATCAATATTCATAAATGAGATTCGTCTATAATTTTCTTTTAGATGCAATAATTGTCAGCATTTGGGGTCATTGTTATACTTGCATGATAAACAGCATTTAAATGGCACTGCAATTATGTAATCTTTAAATATCTAATATAATTACTTGGTGAAAACATCTGGGGCTGTGCTTTTTGAAGGCTTTTTTGATGGTGTTTCAATACTAACCCTATTCCTATTTTTTACTTGTTTTTCTCAACTAGAAATATTTTGCCCCAATAAAACCTGGTTAATTGGCTATCAGTTATATACATTACTATCAAACGGCAATAAGGACATGGGGAAAGATTTCTCCAAACATAATAAAATAATAATAAATAATAAACATAGTAAACCTTGTTTAACCTAGACTTAATAATACTTTCTAACACTTGAATATTCTCTGTTTCATAATTTTTAAATTCAGATGTTTAATTCAACAAAATAGCATTAGTTTTTTATTCATTGATTTAGGAAGAAAAAAACCTTCTAACATTTTCTAGATAAAACATTTGAAAGATTGTGATGGCAAATGGTTGTATCAGCCAACTGGCAATAATGAATGGATTGTTAAATGAGGAAGATAATTATTATGCCAGAGCGAAACTTTCCTGGATGAGAAAGATAGCTTTAGCTACTCTGATTGTGAAATATATTTAACCTTTCTTCGAAAAGGGAAGATATGAAAAGTTTAGTCTGAGATATACTGAAAAAGAAAAACAAAAACCAAAGTGCCCATAAAGGTCCTGAGTTTTCCATATTGCTTTTTCTTCAGAGGCCTTAAAACTGTTGAATATGCATTCCAGTAAGACAAACTCATGGAAGGAGGGTCCAAATACTAGAGTGAAGATTGTCTCAGTTCACTGAATGTGAATAGAAAAGAACTATTATAATATTCATAAGCCAAAGTTACACTGAAAGGATTCTTTTTTAAGAGAAAAACAGAGCATAACATTTTATAATGAATAAAACTACAGAATTTATTCATATTCAATAAGTCTAGTTGTGTTTCATGATTAAGGATCATTTAAGGCTTTGTGTGAATGACCTCTTTGATGTATTTGAAGGAACGTTTAACGCTGCAAAAGCATACTATTTAAGGACAGGTTTTTAAAAAGAAGCCTTTTTTTTTGAGAGTTCAAATTTACTGTTACGGAAAAATAATATCTATTTATGCAGGGATGGGGCTCCAAATTTTACCTTTAATTTGGCAATTTAGTTTCAGTTGCCTGCTTGGTTTAATCTCTCTACTTCATTCAAGAGGTTAAATAAAAAACAGTATTTCTGTAAAGACAATGTGATCAGTGTAGATTCTGAGGGGAATGGAGTGACATATTCTGAATCCTTCCAGGGTCTTGACATTTTCAGCCAGTAAAGAGAGGAAATGGAGGAACAAAAGCAACTAAGAGGGTAACTTTCCAAGTTTAGCTAAGCGTGATAGAAACTGTATCGGGTTTAGCTTAAAAATAACTCAAATGCTCACCTAAACTGTATATATATGTGAATGCCTAACCATATCTACGTCTATGTCTAAGAAATTAGCATGTTGTCATGTGATCGTTAGTTTTATGTGTCAGCTGGGCTAGGTTGTACTACCCAGTTACTTAATCAAACACTCATCTAGGTGTTGCTGTGAAGGTATTTTGTAGATGTGGTTAACATCTATAACCAGTGGACTTTAAGTAAAGGAGATTACCCTTGATAATGTGAGTGGGCCTCCTCTAATCACCTGAAAGGCTTTAAGAGCAAAAACTGAGTTTTCCTGGAGAAGGAGAAATTCTGCCTCAAGACTGCAGCATTAACTCCTGCCTGAGTGTTGCCAGCCAGCCAGCCTACCCTATGGATTTTGGACTTGCCAGCCCCTACAGTTGTGTGAGCCAATTTCTTAAAATAAATCTCTTTATATATATAAAATATCATATTGGTTCTGTTTCTCTGGAGAACCCCGACTGATACACCATATAAAAGGAAATTAATTCCTGCAGCATTTCTTATTTAATCTGAAATTTGGGCCTCTTAATGGGAATAAGATAGAGAAGAATATTTATTAGAATACTGAAAGCAATAGGGATTTAAATTTACTTACACAGATATTGTCTGACCATGCAGAATTTATTAATAATTTATAAAAGAACCACTGGCAAGTCTGAACAGCAGGAACTTGAGTAAACGCGTGCAATTTTCAAGCTAACCCAGATTTAGAAGGTTGTCCATTCTTTCAGAGTAGCATATAAATGTGGTTTCTTGCTATCTATGGTAATTGAACATATAGCTAGACTAATGCCCAAGTATTCCCTGAACCTCACATAACCAGTGGTTACCTACCATCTCATAAACGTTCAGAATTGAAGCCAAGGCACAAAATGGTCTTAATATCTTCTACCCTCCTTTCTCTGCCTCGTGCTTTGATTTGCAAACCAAAGTGTGATAGAAATATGAAAACTGTGGATAAGCAAATATCCTGCATGATAACAATACAGAAGTATCAGTGTCTGGATAACCAAAAGTCAGATTTATGTTTTTCACAACTATTATAGTACATGTTCTCAAGAAGAGAACACATGTTGAAAGATTTTCTTAGTTATGAGTTGATTCATAACATTTAGAATTTGAAGCAGCATGTTGGCAGTGATTTGTGAACTGCCCCAGTGGATGGAGACATCGGAGATCATCATTTAGGGTGCTGTCATGTGATCAATGACGTTAGACTGGAGAACATTTATGAGGCAAACACAGTGTATTTCATCCAAAGGTGACAGTGGGTCCTGACTATATGCAGCTGTTTGTACTACATTTAGGCTGTCCCTGGGTGGTACAGATTGTTGACGTGTTCAGCTGCTAACCAAAAGGTTAGAGGTTTGAGTCTACCCTGAGATGCCTTAAAAGAAAGGCCTGGCGATCTCCTTCTGAAATATCAGCCATTGGAAACTCTATTGATTCCAGTTCTACTGAGATGCACAGGGGGTCACTATGAGTTAGAGTCAACTGGATGGCAACTGGTTTACTATCTTTGGATCTCAATAAGGGCACTCTTAGGCCACTCATTTTCCAAGAGCAAATATTTAAACAACATTGCCAGTGTCTTAAGCATAAGAGTTTAAATAAGGCACATAATGTATGTTCAAACACAGTGGTTATGCAGTATTACTGAGGTACATCATGGGTGTCAGTAAGTAAAGTATACAAAGGTAACTATGTTCAAAGAAGTTTGCAAATAGTTCCTCTCTCAGGGATAGCACAATATTGTGCTTGTCAAATGTAAAGCAATAATACTGATCCAATTCTTTCAGCTCCTTGTGCAACACTAGCTAGCAAAGGTTTAATTTTCTTTCCCTTTGGGTGGTATTTCTAGATGAAGTGCCTGTAATTTCTGTTAATATATTTGCCAAGCTGAATGCAGCACCATGATTCATTGTCACTGCTTCAGAACACTATGGGAAAAGGAAAAAAAAATGAATAAAACTCAATAGAAAGGAAAAGTCAAAGCACACATTTGTTGGAATCAATTTTTTTTGCAAGCATAGCACTTTGATCTCAATAGTGTGCTAAAGCCTCCAGAGCTTATAATGGTGGTGATACACATATTTTTCTCTCTTAAAAAAAAAAAATAGGCTAAGAGATAATAAAGCCATAATTTCAAAATATTGCAACCAATACAAAATGGCCACTTGTGTGGTTCTGAAACATTCTACATTAAGTATTTTCTATAAAATAATCATACTGAATGCAGGAGGAAAGAAGAAAATTGGGGAAAAAAAACAAGCAAGGAAGTAGTAAATATGGGATAAACACTCTATTCAAGTCAGTGTTTATTAATCCAACTTGAATAAACTCAACCCCCTCCTACATCTTAATCAAGGTAGCCTTGAGATGTAGACGTGGAATTTAGAGGTCAGTGGATCCAACAAAGCCAATCTGTTCCTTTACAAAAATAGTGAAATCAACAGGGCCTTTTTAGACTGTCACCCAGGTGGGCAATTTAAAACATAATTTTAATACGGTCATTAGATGTTTATGGAAAAACTGTATCACTTTATACATGTGGACACATAAGCACATTACACAGCATTTTTACTTGTGGTTGGCTTACACTGGGGGGAAGGAGACTTAACACTTTTCTTTGAAGTTTGGTTTCTCAGCTGTCAAAATGTTATCATGAATTTTCAGTGATAGGTATGGCTGAATACAAAGTTTATTTTTTGCTTCAAAAAACTGTTAACATTCAGTGCTTTTATAAGCTATAAGGAGTCTTCCAAACATTGGTTGGAAAGCAGTAAAATAGTCCACTCTCTTGTTTTATTAATGAGAAAACTAAAGAACAGCGAGGTTATGTGATTTGCTCAATAATACATAATTACTAGATGAACTTCGAGGTTCTGCTTCATATCCTTTCCACTTTGCAGTACTGGAGAAAACACATTTTGCTCTTTATTGTGTCAGTGGACATTTTACTGTTTTTATTTTTAGGATATTTATCTACGTTTTTAAGATTTGGATTTAATTCTTTATATAATAAGTTTTCTAATGTAAAACACAGTATGAAATGTTAACACTCTTAAAACTGATTTCTTCAAGAAATTGGGGCTTTTGTTTCCTCTCCAATTCAACACCTATTAGGATCATTTCAGAGTAAGACATATGCGAACTAAGAAAACAATCTTGATCTGTAAAAAACTATAACTGATTTACAAATTTAGATTTGTTCAAAATCCTATGGAATGTATTAAATACCATACTCAGAAGAAAATAAAGTTACACAAAACCTTAAAAAATTGAAATAAATGTGTATGTATGTATGTATACATACACACTTTTTGTTTTCTGTATTTACATAGATATATAAAATGTCAACAAACTAGAAAAAATGTTAAATGATACATAATAAACTGGGAAAAATTGGCAACACATATGCATGGGAAGTTCACAGGAAAATACAAATTGCAATACTCTAATAAAAAGATATAATAGTACACAGAGCAGAGTCTCTAATCTGAATGGGTCTGTACTACAGATAAAACAACAATTTGATGCCACTTGGTATCAAAGTGGCCATGATCTCCACTACATAATGAAAAATGTAAAAAGATTTGTCCATCTGCTAGTAAATCAGGGTTGGTAATGAGTCAGCAGGTTCAAATCGGAGACTTAACTAGTAGTCCTCAAAATAGTGGATTTGTCCTATTCAGACTACATAGAAATGGCTTTACACAGAAGTGTAAAGATACACAGTATTTTCCTAGCAACTTCTTTAAAAGATGTTAGGCATTTAGAAAGCAAAACTGGAATTAAGATGTCATAAAGATCACATTATGGAAAGAAAAATTTTAGTGATATCTAAAACTAGAGTGCTGTTATCAGCTAGCAGAATATACACACACACTCATTCACACATACATGTAATATAAATTATGTAACATAATTTCTATGTGTGTGTATAGACATTATATTTGTAATTTTCTTTATAATGTCCTTATAGATATTTATATTGGCATAACTGTCCTATGCAATATCAATGTCCAGATCTTAAAAAAAAAAAAAATCTCATAAGAGCCCTTGCGAATTTACTTTCTTCTTTGGTTTTTGCTACCCTGTCACCATGTTTAGAAATCACTTGTATATATGTGCATTATTTTTGCAAATAAGACTTTTCAATTTACTTTAAAATTTTTTGGTATAAGTTGTTATTCAAAGCAGAGTTAAATCCCTGAGAGAAATCACATGCCCTCGGAAGAAAATTAGCATATATGAGAGCTCTTGTTGACTTTACCTCTTAAGCGTGGGGATGTCCATTTATATTTGTTTGTTTTTTCATTTAAATTGCTATACTATTTCTAGATTGGAATTTAAAACTTCAGGAGTTTTTTATGAGACATTTGTAGCCAAGAAATCACTACCAATAATTTCTATTTAAAACACAGTTTCATTTCATTCCTTATTTTAATAAACTGTAAGTGATCATAGTAAACATGTTGTATCTGATTCAGTGATTTCATAAGCCCTAAATCAAGCAATCATGAGAAAAATACTGTCATTTCTTAATTATTAAAAGTGTAAAATAATAATTTCATTGATGGCAATTTGGAGTTTAATAGGATTTCTTCAAAATATTTTGACAATATTAATATAAATATTTTAGATGAAAACTGGGTGTTCAAAATTGTTTACAGGGTGGAAATTTCAGGAGTATTTTTGTTGTAGTTGTTGCTTTTGACTGTTTTATTGCTCTTCATATTATTTTCTATAACATGTTTTAACAATGATGAAGTTTCAACGGTTCTATGTAAGTGCAGATTACTGATATTTTGCCTTTAATTTGTTAAAGGAAATAGACCAATCTTACAAAAAGGTGCCTCTTATTACTCACTAAAATGGAGCACTTGCTACTGCTAGGCAACAGTTTACATCATTTTATTTATTCACCTGAGCTAATGGCAAATCTAAGCACCGTTGGTGGAGCAATGGTTAAGTGCTCAACTGCTAACTGAAGGGTCAGTGGTTCAAACTCACCAGCAGCTCCATGGGAGAAAAGACCTGGCTATCTGCTCCTATAAAGATTGCAGCCTAGGAAACCCTATGGGATAGCTCTACTGTCATACAGGGTTGCTATGAGTTGGAATGGACTTGATGGCCCATGACAACGATGGCAAATACATCCTTCCAACAGCTGAGGTCAAAAACCTTGATACCATCCTTGATTCCTGTCTTTCTTTCATGCTTCACATTCAAATGATCTGCATAACCTGTCAGCAGTGTTTCAAAATACCTCCATACCTGCGTACTCCTCTCAAGCTCCCCTGGCGCCATATGCATCGGAGCAGCCTTCTCTCCTGGAGCACTGCAGTTGCCTCCTAAGTTCTAGCCTTGACAGTTATCTTGCATCTCTCAGTCTACTCTAAACATTGCCGCCAGAGTGATTCTGTTGAAAATGTAAGCCAGATCTTCACATTCTAAGTCTCTTGTGTCCCCCCATTTCACTCAGGGTAAAAGCTAAAGCCTTTCCATGGCTCACAGGCTATCAGGTCTGCTCCCTTCACTCCTCCGATTTAATCTTTACTCTCCCTGCTCTGGCCACATTGGCCTCCTTATTAGTCCTTGGATACCATAAGCAGGTTCGCACTTGCAACTCTTGGCATTGAGTGTTTCCTCAGCCTGGAATGGCCATTCCCAAGCACCTGCATGGTTAACCCCCTCAGAGCCTTGGTATATTTGCTCAAATATCACCTTTGCAATTAGTCCTATTCTGTCCAAAATATTCAGAATTTTAACGTAACGACAAAGGCCTCATACCTCGCATTCCCTAAACATCTAATTCTGCTTTGTTGTTATTGTCAGTTGCTGTCGGATTGGCTCCAACTCATGGCGCCCATAAGCTGGTCCTGTGCCATCTTCATGATTGTTGGCATGTTTGAGCCCAACTGTTCTTTACTGTTCTCATTATTTACATAATACATATCAATGTCTAATATCCTATATAATGCATTTATTTGCTTTTTTTTAATCATCTCTCTTCCTCTTTAATAATATATGCTATCATGGGAAAAGGGATCAACAACATATCCTAAGCACTGAAACAGTGTCAGGCTTATAGTATTCTGTTCAATAGGTGCTTGTTGAACAAATGAATTTAAATGACTTCACATTATGTAATATTTATAGGGAATTGTATTTAGTAGCAACATGATACATTTCATTATGACTACTTGCAATGCTAAAGAGAAAAATCATGATTTCTCAACTGAACTTTGACAGAATAGTTATTAAATATGACCTGCATATTAAGGGAAATTTAAGGTCACTAGACAACAATTAGTCCTGTTTTATACATTGCAGGGAATCCAGTAGAAGAGATGGAAAGGCTCACCAAAGTGAAGTATAAATAGTATCATGAGGTTCCAACAAAGATTTGGCCATGGCCATAGAAGAACTCTTATAACTTTAAGTCAAGCTCTAAATTAATTACTGAACTTTTTACTTTACCATTTCCAAAAGGGATGTGCTTTGTAAAAAAAAAAATTTAAAAAAATGAATGTGATTCTTTCAAGCAGCAGTTAAACATTATAGAAAGGCACAAAAATGATAAGCCTAGGGATCTTCATGGACTAGAGGACATGTGCTGGTGAGGCTTGAGCAATGGGTATGCTTAGAGAGAAAATGGTCCATTTGTGATGCACAATTACAGCGATGACCAGGAAGTTTCCCCGGATGTATCTGAAAACCAAGAGCATCGTGATGTTAGGGCATAGTTACTAAGTGAGGTAAGTGAAAAAATGCTAGTTCTTAGGTATAATTACACTATTGTTTCTTGGCACCCATTTCAGAAACAAATTGATATTAATGAGTCAAAATACCTTAATTATATGAGGAATTTCTCAGACTGTATTTTGATATACTTGAGCTATAAATATTTTCAGAATAAATAATTTTATTTGCATAACATTTATATCAATAAAATTCATGTATGTAGATTAATAGGCAAGTGCTTGTATTTAAGATTTAATTAAATCAGTTACATGTCATCTTGTATCAGTGACAAATATAATCCTAAGTGAAATACTTTTTGATGAATATTAAATCAAGTTTTCTAAACCAAAGCTAAGAAGTTTCCTGAATACAACCAAACACTTCGAGGGACATAGTAGCAGTGTTGGGGATCTGGGGACCATGGTTTCAGGGGTCATCTAGGTCAAGTGGCATAACAAACTTTATTAAGAAAATGTTCTGCATCCCACTTTGGTGAGTGGCGTCTCGAGTCTTAAAAGATAGCAAGTGGCCATCTAAGATACATCAATTGGTCTCAACCCACCTGAAGCAGAGAAGAATGAACAGCACCAAAGACACAAGGAAAATATTAGCCCAAGAGACAGAAAGGGCCACATAAACCAGAGACTTCATCAGCCTGAGACTAGAACTAGATGGTGCCTGGCTACCACCAGTGACAGCTCTGGCAGGAAATACAACAGAGAGTCCCTGATGGAGCAGGAGAAAAGTGGGGTGCAGAACTCAAATTCTAGTAAAAAAGACCAGACTTAATGGTTTGACTGAGATTGGAGGGACCCCAGAAGACTCTCTGTTAGCCCAAAACTAAAACCATTCCTGAAGCCATCTGTTCAGACGAAGATTAGACTGGACTATAAGACATAAAATGATACCCATGAAGAGACTGCTTCTTAGCTCAAGTAGATACATGAGACTAAATGGACAGCTCCTGTTGCACGTGAGATGAGAAGGCAGAGAGGGTCAGGAGCTGGTTGAATGGACACGGGAAATCTGGGGTGGAAAGGAGGAGTGTGCTGTCACAGTATAGGGAGAGCAACTAGGGTCACGTAACAATGTGTGTATAAAGTTTTATATGAGAAACTAACTTCAATTGTAAACTTTCCCTTAAAGCACAATAAAAAAAAAATCAGTTTTCTACTTGCAATAAATTTAGTTAAACTTGGGGAAAAACGCATGTCATTTTGAGTTATGTTTGGTTACACAGGCATTTATCTGGAGTAGATGAAATCATCTAGGGAACACATATTCATTGTGCATGATAGAAAAGTTAATCAGTGTATTTCACTATAGAGCTGGCATGACAATAACCTTTGTGATAAAATCTTTCTCTTTAGAATATTAGAAAAGTAAAGCATTACATCTCTTTCTGTACAAGAAATAAGATAGTTTCATTCAATGGAAATAATCAGTTCTATTCAGAAGAAAATTCTCAAAGATAAAACTCTACATTAAACCTTTTGTGGTGAAATGAGTTCTTTTATGTGGCCTTTTGCCCTGGTTCTTCGGAGGGTTTGTTACTTTTGTCCAGGTTGATTGACATTTCCTGGGTAAGCTGTCAAAAATTTGGTTTTGATATTTTCTGTCTGGTCTTGGGCCACAGCCTATCCTGTGATTGGTATGCACCTTGCAGGGATTGGTCAGTAGACTATGCAAATGGAGTGAATTGTAGCCCAGCCACACCTACTATACAAATTAAGTATCTGTGGTGTGGCCTACCTAGAGTGGATTGGTCAGTTCGTGGCCCTGATGGGAATGCCATGCCTTGAAATTGACAAGGAGCTTGTGTATTTAAACAGCCAGCCCCACAGAGGTTTTTCAGAGACAGAAAGAAGCAGGAAGAAGCAGAGACAGAGAGAGAGGAGGCAAGGAACTTCCTAAAAGAGCTGTAATACTGGTCAAGGGCTGTAACACTGAAGACAGTGAGAGGCCGGGAAAAGGCCTAGCAGCAGAGCCAGCAGCAAGAGGCCTGTAAGGGGCCCAGCAGCAGAACTGGTGGCAACAGACACCAGGGCCAAGAGGAGCCTGTCCTCAGGGGCCAAGATGAGGCCTGTCCTGCTAAGAGGAGCTGAGAGAGCTGTCCTGTACTGCAGAAGTCAGATTTCGCCTACATGCTTCCTGATCCTGATCTTGCGTTGTAGCCTGTTGATCCTGATCCCGAGTTGTACCCTGCTCCTTAATAAACTACTTAACTGTAAGTATGGTCTTTGAACCCAGAAAAGAAGTAGAGAGTGCCATGGGAGAGACGGCTGGTGTTAGAACTGGTCAAAAGCTTGGAGAGTGGAGGTATGTCTGACCTCTACTTCATAGGGTGCAGCCTTGGGCTGATCTTGATTCACATTATCCCCCCACGAAGTTAGATAGATATTGATGATACTCTTACTACTACTGCCCTTCCACACCTTTCAACATTAAAAAAACCCAAACCAAACCCATTGCTGTCGAGTTGATTCTGACTTATAACGACCCTATAGGACAGAGTAGAACTGCCCCATAGGGTTTCCAAGGCTGTAATCTTTACAGAAGCAGACTGCCACATCTTTCTTCTGCAGAGCTGCTGTGTGGGTATGAACTGCTGACCTTTTGGTTAGGAGCCAAGTGCTTAACCACTGTGCCATCAGGGCTCCTTCAACATTAAAAACTGGCCTATTTATTCAGAGATTGATAAATTATCTGATGACAGTCTGACTCTAGTCCTAGCTGTTAGCTATATTTTATATTTTATAGTACATTTCGGTTGGTTTCCTCTGTTGTTTTTGATGGAATTAAAATTTTTTTTTTTTGCTCTGGAAACATCATAGATTTATGTTAAAATTAGCCATTAATAGAAGATAGAAGAACATGGGAATAGCATTAGTATAGATAGTATAGATAATCAGATAATGATTTTTTTGCCCCCATGAGTATGATTACCATATTTAGAATGGAAAACAAAAGGCAAAGCTAAACAGTATTTCAGGTCAATGAAATACCAAGTTAGTTATAGAGTCAGGAGGCAGAACTGATAGGACAGAGTGGAGACTGAGAGGCCCCTGATACGGAATGATCATCTCAGGAAAAATGGGTTGGGCTGGAGGAGGTTTTGATACAACAGTAAAATGGAGAATCAGTTGAATTCATTTGTAGCAAAGAAAACTACAATTCTAAGGATTAGTCTGGTAGGGCAAAGTTGAGTAGCCCTAGGAAGTGGAGAGATGGCTTTATTTTTTGTCAAGTGGCAATTCCAGAGCAGACAAGAGTATATAAAAAGGTCATGATCCTATGGAAATGGTTTCTGGAGAAAAATTTCCTTCTTACCCATGTATTTCTCTCTCCTGGGAAGTTCCTGGGTGGTGCAAAGGGTTAACGTGCTCCACTGATAACCAAAAGGCTGGAGGTTTCAGTCTACCCAGAGGCACCTCAGAAGAAAGTCCTAGCGATCTACTTCTGAAAAATCAGCCATTGAAAACCCTGTGGAGCATGGTTCTTTGACACACATCAGGCTACCATGAGTCGAAGTCGACTCGCTAATTTTTTTTTTTCTCTGTAATAAATGCAGACGTTGGGAATCCAGCTAAGAGTCTTCTGTTGAGGACCTGCTAAAGGGGAAGACATGCTAGGTTGAGTCAGTAAGAATGCACGTTTATTTCACAGATAAATCACTCGGCATTTCTCAGTAATGGGCCTGTTCTAATTTTCTAGGTCCAGTTACTTTTCTCCAATTTAGATAAACTTTATTGTCCCCTGTGGAGAATGCTGGTAAAAACTACTTTAGCCTGTGCGAGACAAGATTTAATTTGTACTTGCACAACTGTTTTTAACACTTAAAGTGTTAATGTATCTGCCATGTGCTCCTCAGGACAGTCATTTAGGTAGGGCATGCTGAGTTTCAATAAAAATGAACCAAAAACATGTAACTTCTTTAAATTTCCCCTTAAAAATGTATTCAAAACAAAATAAAAACAGCTATGTTCAATAGTGCTTAGAAAATATATGTGCATCACATTACACTGACGTGCTTTCAAATTCAATGAAACTTCAAAAATGAGATGAATCCACTTAGAGACAATCAGAACTAAACAGAATATTACATTTTTCATAGTGAATTTGAAATTATGGTCATCAGTCTAACAAATTTTGGTATAGATTCTTGCTTTGTATTAAGAGACGTAACAGGTTCACTTTACCATTCAATTAATGACGTTGACACACACACATTAGAAGTTTAACTAAAAGGCTTAACAATTTTGCCTTATTAAAACTAGGCTAAATAATCACATGTACAAATCTCGCATTAGGTGGTGGTGATGATGTGGTGGAGGGGAGTATATTCTCCAGCATAAGGGTTTACCTTTTTAATTTTATTCTCCTTTAAAATAGTGATAATAATAACAATACTTTCCTGATACGGTTGAAGAGAAGATTCAATGAGATAATACATATAAAACACTTAGAACAGTCCCAAGCACAGAATATGTGCTCAGAAAATATCACCATCATTATTAAATTCTCTTAAGAATTGCTTACTTTTCTGGGTATTGTACAAGACACATCCTAGCTATTTGTGAAAATTTGGTACAAATAGTGACTTGAATATATTAAAGTATACAGGATGTTTTCCTTTTCACTTGCCTATAAGGGCTTTATTTATTTACAACATGTGGCTAATTTTTAAAATCCCAGTGGTCTATTATTGGTTTTTCCACTGAATAGGTGGGAGGATCCCATAAGAAGATATGGAAAATCGATCTATATAATACTAATCATTACATATAGCATGCTATAGTAGTCCCTCTCATACTTTCAGAGGTCAAAATCAACCATAATCAACCCCATAGTATATCTGGGACCTGTTTTATAGCTGCTGACCTGCCATATGACCTGTTACATAGCTGCTTATGATGAATCTTCTAAACACCTTTGACGGTGTGATTAGAAATAACCAGATAGTCTTGGGGATTGCCGTGGAACCAATGATTACAAGTAATTTCTGATGATATGGAATAAAAATCATATCTGATTTTTGATGTAACTGAAGGGTTCAAGATGACAATATCTGTGTTATTATATCTCACTAATGAAATACACACACACATATTTTAAAGATACAATCCTTCTACCTTATTTCCTCTAATCAGAGGGGGAAACATCAATTTTTAATCTTCACATATATATTTGCTCATAGTTCACACAACGCCTATATTTATGAAGATGCACAAGCAGAGGAAAATTAGGTCCCTGAGAACCACTGGGGTCTGCTCTCCTGGAAGCCCCCTTTTATGTGCACAGGCCACAGAGCAAGCTCACCAGCTCCATCTGAACATCTTATTCTCAGTAGTCAGTGTTTTTTTCTGTATGACTTTATGCTCTGTTGCTTCTCTGAGTTTTCAAAGAATTAATGTGGAACTAGAGGCAAATAAATATTCCCAGGTTAGTTGATATTCACAATAAAACCCTGGCAATTAAGAGTTGATGAACCAGAAACCAAAAACGAAACCAGTTGCAGTTGAGTCGATTCCAACTCATGGCAACTCCATGTGTTTCAGAGTAGAATTGAGCTCCATAAGGTTTGCAGTGGCTGTGACCTTTTGGAAGCAGATTGCCAGGCCCTTCTTCTGTGGTGCCTCTGTGTGCATTAAAACTGCCAACCTTTCAGTTAGTAGTAGAGTGCTTAACCATTTGTGCCACCATTAGCAACTGAGAGACCCAAGGTTGCCTAATGACCTGAGTCCATTAGACCATCTTGAGGGTGCTATTATCTGTGTGCTTCACCTAGACTCCTTATAAAGTAATAATTCCCACCCCACCTATCTGGAACTCCATGTTGCTGAAGTTACACAGGAGTTTTAATTTTTGTCCCATTTTCCTACCAAGCCTTCCAGTCTCTCAACTCTAAATCAGTCCAGCTATATGCCTTTTCTGCTCCCTACCCAGACCCCTGCAGGCTGTTGGATTAAATCACACATTTGAGCACATTGGTGTCATAACACATTCTAGGAACCCAGTGGCAGCTGGACTTCCTGTGCTGCTCAGCAATACTGTTATGTCCATTGGTCAACTGTCTATGCTGCTAGTCACAGAAACTATTTTAATTTTTTATTATTCCCCCCAAAGCACCTCCAGTGCCACCAACCACTTTTCTCTGCACATGATTTTCCCTCCTCCTTCACAGAGAAAATTGAGGCTTTTAACCTGTATTTAAAACATTTGCCTTTCTACTGACTCCCGCACAGCCCCTAAGTATACCCTAGTGTGTGCTATTAAATATATAGATCTGGCCCACCTCTAACCTAGTATCCCTCTTTAGCTACCGCTTTATCGTTTTTCTGATTTTTACAGCCAACTTGTTTGGAAATTGAGTTTAAATTTACTAATACGATTAACTTTCCCTTCAAATTTTTATCTACAGCAAACTGACTTCTACCTTCATTGAGTTTACTGAAAATACTCTAGCAAAGTTCTTTAACTACCTTGCGAGTGCCAAAGCCAATGAAATTTCTCCATACTCATTTTACTTGAAGTTCTATAGTATCTGTATTTATTCTTAGAAATATAAATTACAAGTTTATTTCTACTATAAAGATTGTACTTTTTCAGTGTAGAAACTTTAGACTATATGGGAAGAAGAAAAAAAGTAAAAAAATATGCATATCCTTACTACCCATGTAAAACAGCATTTAATAGTTTTACTTATTTCTTTTTAGGATTTTTTTCTGTACATATATAGGCATTTTGTATAACTGAAACATGCTTTTTTGTTTAACATAATATTATAAACATTTCCCCATGTAATTATATATTCTTCAAAACAAGATTTTTAAGGCTATACAACATTTCATTATATGGAAAAACCGTAATTTATTCTTTCTTAGTTATTGGGTATTTCAGTTTTCTTCTTCTTCTTCTTCTTTTTTTTTCACCATTATAGTGGTATAATATTTTACTCTATACAATGAAAGTATTTTTTTTCTTTACTTTTTATTTCCTGTGGCCAATGGAGTGCCAGTAAACTGGCTCTCAATAGGAAACAAAAAAGCGCTCTTCTGTAGCATTCCACAATTTCCATGGTGTAAATACTCCCACAACCCAGGCCAGTTTCAAACTACCAATGTGATGTCACTTAATGTGAAGATGGGAAGAAATGCTCAGAATCTGCCAATAAAAACTAGGTCCAACAAGCCACTGCCTGTGGTCCTTCTCCCCCTGCCCCATTCAGGAATTAGAACTTTCTATGTTTAGTACTTAAAAATCAGGACAAAAACAAACAAAACAATTTTTGGTATTGAGACTCCAAAGCTTCAGCCCTAGTAAAGATGACCAAGTCCTAGGATCATACAAGGTACAGGAGCTGAGTTGTGTGTATGCTGTCAGGGTCTGAGAAGATCAATGTTATATGAAGCAATGATAATTTCCAATGTGCCCTAAAGTGGCAACATCAGAGAGCCAGAGACACTGAAGTGACCCTGTAGGGACTTGGGGTAAATAGCAGTGACCTCTGTGGACCAGTGACTGTAGATAGCATGGGATGAGGATGTCTCGGTGGGTGCTGGCAGGAATAGATGATAATGATCCTGCCAGATGACTTCTCTTCCTAACATCTTGGCAGCTAGAATTGGATACATCACTAGGGAAGTTGTAGGGGTGGCACCTAAAGGGAAACGAGATTGAATGACATTAACTTTGCAACACCTGGCAAAATGGAGGCTCAAAAAAGAGAATTCAATTTCAGAAAAATAAAGAAAGTTAAATTGCTTATGCACCTAAGTTTATGAAATGAGGTCTATATATGTCGATGTCTATAAATAATACTGCTATGTATATACTCTGATATATAAATTTTCTTCAGCATCTCTGATTAAGAGAATAAATTCCTAGCAGAGAAACTATTGGGTTGAAGGAAATGAACAATTTTAAGACTCTAGAAATGTATGGAAAATTGCTTCACAGAAATCTCATACCAATTTACTCTTGTACCAGATGAACAACCCCAGATGAACCCACCAACAGTCGAACTTCATGCCCTATCCCCTCCCCGCTCCCAGATCCAATAGTAGCCTAGAAATGCTGGCAATGAAACAGATAGAAGGGATACCCCATCATCATGCTGGAGCCTTAAACTAAAAAAAAAAAAAAAAAAAAAAAAAATTATATACATATGTAGGCAGAACTAGATTAAATGTTTGCGCAAGCAATCAAAAATCTCTTTACTAGGAAAATGTTCTACATTCTACCTGGATGAGTAGTGTCTGGGGTCTTAAAAGCCTGTGAGCAGCCATCTAAGATACTCCACTGGTCTTACCCCTTAGGGAGCAAGGGAGAATGAAGAACACTAAAGACACAAGGGAAAGATTAGTCCAAAGGACTAATGGACCACAACTACCATGGCATCCACGAGACTGAGTCCAGTACAACTAGATGGTGCCCGGCTACCACTACTGACTGCTCTGACAGGGATCACAACAGAGGGTCTCAGATAGAGCTGGAGAAAACTGTAGAAGAAAATTCCAACTCACAAAAAAAGACCAGACCTCCTGGCCTGACAGAGACTGGAGAAACCACGAGAGTAAGGCCCCCAGACACCCTTTTAGCTCAGTAATGAAATCAATCCTGAGGTTCACCCTTCAGCCAAAGATTAGACAGCCCTATAAAATAAAACGAGACTAAAGGGGCACAGCATTCCAAGGACAAGGACTAGAAGGCAAGAAGGGACTGGAAACCTGGTAATAAGGAACCCAAGGTCAAGAAGGGACAGTGTTGACATGTCATGGGGTTGTTAACCACTGTCATAAAATATGAGTACTGCTTAATGAGAAACTATTCTGTAAACCATCATCTAAAGTACAATAAAAATAAATAAAATTAATTAAAAGAAATCTCTTTACTAGAGCTATCTTTCTGATTAGAGATCTCTTCTAATGAGAGTTGCTATTTATTTTCTTTTTCCATAGTCAATGGTTTCCTGTAATTCATGGGAGTTTGTGGGCAGTGGTACCTTCTGAGGCAGGGGAGGTACCTGTTGGCAGGGGAGGTGCAGGGACACTGTTGACAAGGAAGGGGTCAGTGGGGTTTCCTTCAGTCCTCCAAGACCTAGCTTCATGAGCACACAGGCTCCAGAGGGCTTTCCCAGGGTGGCGGGGTTTTACGTAAGCAAGTGATTGCCTTCAAAGGATAAATAGGAGAGCTCCACAGAATTCATTATTATAAAGAGCTCCAGGGCCCTGCCAGTAAGAATTTGGGCTTTTATTCAAAGCGCAACATGGAGCCTCTGCAAAGTTTGAAGAAGGGTAACGAGATTATGGCATTTGTGCTTTAAAATATGACTCTAGCTGCTGTTTGGCAAACAGAATAGATAGCATCCAGAGCAGAAGGAAAGAGACCAGTGAGGAGGCTGTTGCTGGTGAGGGACGATAGTGGCTTGGCAGAGTGCTGCTCATGGTAAGAAATCTGCCACGGGAAATTTCAGTGTCTTTTAACATAATGGAGCCCTGGTGGCACAGTGGTGAAGAGCAACCAAAAGGTGAGCAGTTTGAATCCACCAGCCGCTCCTTGGAAACCCTATGGGGCAGTTCTACTCTGTCCTATAGGGTCACTATGAGTCGGAACTGACTCAATGGCAATGAGTTTGTCTGTTTGTTTTCAACATTGTGGATGTTGTTTAGTTGCCACAGAGCTGATTTTGACTCATGGCAACTTCGTGTGTGAGAGTAGAACGGCTCCATAGAGTTTTCAAGGCTGTGACCTGTCAGAAGCAGATTGACAGGCCTGTCTTCCAAAGTGCCTTGGGGCCGGGGGGTGGGGGGGGCTAAAACCACTGGCCTTTCAGCTAGTAGTCGAGCAGTTGTTTGTGCCACTTAGGGAATCTCTTTTAACACTGGACTGATGAATAGTCTATTTAATCCTGGGAAATAATGTTCAAATATGGGTACAAATTTGCCATTCAAAAATTATCAGATAAAATCCATCAGTTTTAATTGCAGAATTTCTTTTTGGTGTTTCATTTCTCTTCAGTGATGGGTTAAGCTAGAATTGAACTTGTATTATACACTAAGACTATCCCATAAATAGACTTCCATAATCAGTGAAATTTTAAGTCACAATTGAGCAGGAATAGGGGTATCTAAGTGAAAGAACGTCTGGATCGGAAAAGCATCAAGTTTTCTAAGAGGCATAATTGGCCCAGAGGGACCATAAATATTCTCCATATTTAGAAGCACAATGGAAGAATGGATGTGTGTATGAAGAGGTGACAAAGCATCTATAATATAAGCCAGTAAGGTAAACGATAGCACCTATGGAAGGGGTGGAGTGGGAACAGTTTCCCATTAAGAATAGGCTCTCCATTAAGACGAGTTCTAGACTAAGGGATGGCTGATTAAACTCCGGGTAAGTAGATATCTTTTAAAGTTTTATGCTGAGGCTTCACTTAAACATTGCTTATGGATAAAAAAGACTATTTCAGATAATTGTACTTAATTAGGTATAAGTGTAAATGATAAGATTATTTCTCATATAGCATGTGCTTGAAATATGCTTGAACATAAAAAATAGATGTTTGAAATATACTTAATGGTGGCAGAATGTTCTGGACTACGGCTATACAATAAATTAATCCCCTTCTGCTAGATCTTTCGCCTGCTACCAAATTTTTGCCAGTATAATGTTGCAGTACTTTCAAGGTGGTTGATAATCTTCCAGTAATAATTTATTTCCTTGCATATAACTTTTAGGTATTTTATTGATTTAAAAAAATGACTAGAATTTTCAGAAGAATATTAAACAGTAGTTTAGATAGCAAACATGCTTAATATTCTTACCTAGGATATAGATTATATTGGATATTGGCTGGAGTATTTTTATAATACCAAGGCATGATTATCAAGTTTCAGTTTACTAAACCATGTTTTAAAATAATAATCAGGCATTAAATTTTTCTTGCTATGATCTTTCTGTTACACCATTCATAGCTTCTGTGATTCAAGTGACCTTATAGCCCAAGTTGAATGCTAGAGTTTCAACCATCACATCTGCATTCTAGCCAGATGGAAGGTAGAAGGGCTGTAGAGAATGTAGTCCCTCCCATTTTAGAATAATATTTTGGAATTACCACACAGTATTTTCCCTACATCTCAGGAAGAACATAATACCAGAATCTGTACTTAGCTGATAAGAAAGCAGGAGAAAGTATTAGTATTATACTCCAGAAAATGATTTCTTTAAAAAAGGAAGCAAACTAATAAGGAAGGCCATTTATGGGAAGACAAGGAAAAATAGTGAATAAGAGAGGTTCCTCATAGAGTTTCATTTAGGAGATATTATCTTTGTTTGTCTAGATTTTTGGGGTTACAGAGACATTGTATCAAACAGAGTTTACACAATAGAGACATTGCATTTACATTATGTATAACTGAGGACTGTTGGTGGCAATACGTTATGATAAATTAGTTTAGGTTGGGAAGATAATAAGAAAATGTGGAATAAATAACACAGTCTTTACTGGATTAAGTTATTACAGACCAAACTGGTTGTTGAAAGATTCACAAAAGGTGGACAACGACTATCTTGTTTTGTGGTGTTCCTAATTTTTATTAATTAAAAATACCTTTTGTACTAAGTATACAGGGAGAAAGCTGACTATCAAGGGTAGAGACTGCACATCATTTACTTTCAGTCTTGCTCCAAGTTTTACCCAATTAAATAGCAGTCTCGATAGTTGGGACAGAGAACCAGAAGAAAAAAAAGTTTCTGTAGATGTGTGTAGAACTAGAGGATGAGGGTAGGAAGAAATGGCAAGAAGAAAACTCTATTTGAATACAGTATAAGTAAAAAGTCATACCTTATTTAGCTCCTACAATTATTCTGATTTAAACTGTGAAAGAACTATGAAAAAGAACAGGTTCTAATTTTTCTACTAATGTTTAGAAGGAGCTACTCTAGAAGGATGGAAGAAGAGTCTTTAATGATTGGTTGGCTGGTGGATTTAACAACCTCAGCATCACAACTGTCTTTCCAAAATCAATACAAGTTTGATTTGCTAGGGCCTAGATTTTTTGAAAAATTTTCCAACCCAATTAGGTATAATTAGATTTTGTAAAACTGTTATTTTAAGGTTCCATGAAAGTAAAGGGTGTTATATTGATAGCTTTGATACTTCTCTACCTGTTTCTCTCCTTCCTCCCCTTCATTAGATCTGGCAGCATTGAAGCAGCAGCTTGGGTGTGGGGGAGGAGGTGAGTGACATGAGAGAAGCTGCCACTCTCTCCTTCCTTCACAGGTTTTTACCTCTATCAGTCCATACGAAGAAATGTCAATAACAGTGCAAAGTGCTGATTAATATTTTTGACTCCCATTAAACCAAGCCCATTGTCATCGAGTTGATTCTGACTCATGGTGACCCCATGTGTTACAGAGTACGACTGCTCTATAGGGTTTTCTTGGCTATAATCTTTATGGAAGCAGACTGTCAGGCCTTTCTTCCATGGCACCATGGGATGAGTTCGAATTGCCAACCTTTAGGGTGGTAGAAGAGCGCAAACTGTTTATGCCACCCAGGGACCTTACTGAATTAAAAATATTCTTTATACCGGAAAGGGGCCACGTGAATTTCTATTACCTAAGAATGAAGAGAAAAGTCTGGGCTCAAAGTCATATATACCTAAACTTCTAAACTCCTCAGTTCACAGGCAGCTTCTAAGGCCTGGGGATGCTATGACATAATCATGCTTATGTACATTTTGCATAAGAAAGACATTTTAACCACCATTACTTAAGACTGCTTTCTCTCTCCATTCCAATTTCTCCTCTCACCCTTTCCTCAAATCAGAGGTCTCTGAAGAGGCTGTAAGCATTTTTGGATATTCTTAAATTCAGAGAAACATTGATATTTTTCAAAATTATCAATCATATCAAAATTCAAATAGAACAGTAAAGAAAAACCATACAGAAAGATAAAGTTGACCAACAATATAATTCAAGACTATTACATAAAAGATAGTTTTTTCAAAATTATGTGCACAGTAATATTTACAGACTATCAAAGAGTCTCTTTTATCAATGGATAAAAGAGACGTTTCTCAGATACTTTGTGAAAAATGTTTTTGAAAAGTCACACTGTTATGAGATTCTGAACAGTCTATCTCATGACTAACAGTTTTAAATTTTGTTTTGTTTATAAACTGTTTTCAAAAACAAATCATTTACATCTACTAGGTTCTAAGACTGGATACATATTATGAGAACATTCAGAAGTTGTGAAGATTACACAGAATGTGAACAGACTAGGTTTACAGATTGCACATAAATAAACATGCATAGATTGGACCAATGGTTTGAAGTAAAGACCAGAGGGAATGTTCAGCATTATTTTGAGACACTAGAAGATTAATTGCAGTCATTACATTTTAAGTGAAAGAGGTTTACCATTTAGAGGTGATGAGGACAAGAGGCCTTCTTGAAATGTCATGAGAATCATGAAACTAATTGCAGAATTTGAATCATTTGTGCACTAGCACCTGGAAAAAAAAAAGAAAGGTGAAAAAGGACAAATAGACTTACAATTTAGCCAAAGCATTTTATTAAGAATTATTACAATAAAAAAGAGAAAACTTGTACAAACTGAGATGGTGTGTCCAATTAACAAGTCAGAATGACATTCCTACTCCATGTTAGAGATTCTTCATCAAATGCAACAAATATTGAACAGCTGGTGATTATTCTGTGCTACTGTTAAAAGGCAAAACACTTTTATTTTTTTTTAAGCATCTTCACAAACAAAACCATCTGCCACTTTATTCAGCAAAATTAGAATAGTTGTGGGCAATTTTAACCTCTGGTTGAAGAACAACTTAACTTTGAGAAAAGTGTAGAAAAATGTCTGCAATCATGCTTTTAATAACATCAATAAGTGACTCAAGATGATGTCAGAAGGAATGGTGGAGTAAGGACTTTCAAAAATCCTCTTCTCTGTAAAACAATGAGAACACTGGCAAAAAATTGACAAAATCAACTTTTTCAGCACTTTGGAAATAACCCAAAGGATTGTAAAAATACAGAGTGTTTATTCAAGTAAAACACCTAAATATCATTAAGAATAGTGAACTTTGAGGCATTTTAACATGCCCTATTTCCACCTCCCTCTCCCCAGCTCTGTGATAACCTTGAAAACCAACATCTGCGCAATCATGGTGAAAACCAACAGCACAGCAGCCACTGCCATTCTCAGAGAATTATCCGTATTACCTGCCTAGCAGTTCCCTCGAAACGAACGTTAACAGGACTTGTCTTTATTTGTCCTGAGTCAGTCTGCCCAGTATGATCGGCCTTTTATACAGGGGTATTTGTCAAAAACAATCAGTGGCAATTGTTTAATTGCAACTGCTTGGGAAGGTGATAACAGTTGGGGCAAACAAGAAGCTGACCTTAAAAGAAAAATCTGAGAAATGAGATGTCCATAGGTGGCTTTGGAAACCTCTAACATATTATTGGGAATCTAGAAGCCCATACGCATGCCCAGAGGTGTCAGTGTGCTTAAGAAAAACCTGAGAAGGCTCCATATTGCCAACTCTGGGTGACCCTGAGACTTTGCAAGCAGGAATTAAACATTAAAGCACAGTTGTAAGCTGTCTGCCTGAGCATTGAAGATGTTAATACACAAAGTCCCTCAGCAAAGGCCTAGGAGACTTACTGATTCCAAGCGTTCAAGGGAATCTCTGTCCAATCATTTGCTGACCACTAAGCTCACTGAATGAAGACTTCAGTGGCTACACAACAAAGACTGTAAAGAATTAGGAAAGTCAATTTAAAAAAATACTAAAAACAACAAATTATCTACAGAGGGGAGGCTCTGATTTCTACAGTTGCTACAGTGTATTATTTAAAATACCAAGGTTTTCTTTTTTTTTTAAAAATTATAAAACATGCAAATAAACAAGAAAGTATGACCCATACACATAGAAAAAAGTAGACAATAGAAATGTTCCCTGAGAAAGCCCAGATGTTGGACTTATTAGACAATGACTTTAAAGCAGCTCTTTTAAATATATTCAAATAACTAAACAAACTTATGAAAAAAGAAATAAAGAAAAGCATAAGAACAATGCCTTACCAAATATAGAATATCAGTAGAGAGATAGAAATTATAAAAATAACCCAGTTGAAATTCTGGAGTTGAAAAGTACAATGAATTAAATGAAAAATTCACTAGAGTGGATCAACAGCAGATTTGAGCTGACAGAAGAATCAGCAAACTTAAAGATAGATTGATTGATATTTTCTTGTCTGAGGAACAGAAAGAAAAAAATGACAAAAATGAACAGGTTCTCAGAGATCTGTGATATACCATCAAATGTACCAATATACACATTATGGTAGGCTGAATAATGGCTCCTCTCAAAGATGTGTGCACCTTAGTCCAAGAACCTGTGAATATGTTACCTTACATGGTGTAAAAAAAAAAAAAAAAAAAAAAAGATTGAGATATAATTAAAGATCTTGAGATGGGTAGATTATCTATGTGAACCCAATGAAGTCACAGTGGTCCTTATAAGAGGAAGGCAGAAGGATCAGAATCAGTAGCAGGAGATGTGATGATGGATGAGGGTAAAGTGATGCAAAGGAGGGGCCACAATCCAAGGAATGCAGACAGCCTTTAGAAACTGAAAAAGAAATGGATTCTCCCTTTAAGCCTCCAGAAGGAACCCAGCCCTGCTGCTGACACCTTGAAACCTGTACTGAACCTCTGATCTCCCGAACTGTAAGCTAAAAACTTTGTGTTGTTTTAAGCCACTAAGTTTATGGTAATTTATTAGAGCAGTTTTTAGCAATTACTTTACAAAGCAACTCAAGAAGTGGGAGATGCCTATACCTCGTTTGATATGGCTCTTATTAATAATTGCAAATGAAAGAATTTCTTTCTGGAGAGGAGAGTGGTTTGGTCCTGCAGAGGCTGACAGGTAGAAACCCATGCTGCAGGACCCCAGATTCCTCTAAGCTCCCAGGTATTGCTAGATGGCAGTGAGAGAAGTCACTATGCAGACAGTGTCTTCTAGAAGTCTTCCAGGAGGGTGCCTCACCAGCTGTGAGTGAAAGAGGCCTGCAGGAGTCCTTGGAGGGTGAGAGATCAGACGGTCCTCTCCTGCAAGGCAGTGGACAGAAGGGGCAGACAGAGAAGGTGCCCCTGGCTTCCAGACTTTGCTTTTTAAAGACCCTATGTACTCCCTGTAAAGTCCTTGGTGGCACAAATGGTTTGTGCTCATCTACTAACTGAAAGGTTAGTGGTTCGAACCCACCCAGTGTTGCCACAGAAGAAAAGCCTGGCGATCTACTTCCGTAAAGATTATAGCCAAGCAAATCCTATGGAGTTCAGTTCCACTCTGTGACTCATGGGGTTGCCATAGAGTTAATTTTGATGGGTTATGTACCCCTGGTGGAATCAGGGATGTGGAGCATCAGGTCAGGAGGGTGCAGGCAGCCTCAGGTACTTCAACAATGTCCAAGATGGTCAGGCCCCTGCATCATTGTCCCATCTCACAGATTTGTCGCTCCAGTCCCCTCACTGAGCTTGCATTAGAAAGGGCTGTTCCATGATGAGATGCCAGGTCTGCTGCATGGAGGGGACAGGAGGACGCAGATGGGCAGCACCCCTTGACCTCCTCCTCCTCCTTAGGGGTGTGGCTGTCTTTGTTTCAGTATGCGAAATCCTGGGCAAGAATTTAGGTGTAGGGCACATCACTCTCTGGGGGCAGTTGTCTCTGACAGTCTTGCACAGGGAGAACCCCTGCAAAATATGCCCTCCAGAATTAAGTAGTCTTTTACTCCAATACCACTGTGAAATTTAGAACCATAGGCTGCCAGGACAGTAGCACAGGCTACTTCACAGCTTAAAGTACAGTCCATGAGCTAGACACAGCTTGCAAACACGCGGCATTTGGTTTTCCTTTAAACATGGCTTCCACAGTACATAGAGCATGTAACAGCAGATAATGCTTTACAACTAGGATAATTAATGATATTTTAAGGACAACTAAGAGCAATTTGAAAAAAGGTGTGCTTCTAGATTGCATACATATCTATCATATATTATTCTTTCATTTATTATTAATTTATGCTGGCACAAACATGAACATATACTTGCTTACCAAAAAAAAAAAAAAAAAAAAACCAAACAAACAACCATTGCCATCAAGTCAATTCCAACTCATAGGGACCCTTTAGGACAGAGTAGAACTGCCCCAAGGAGTACCTGGTGGATTCGAACTGCTGACCTTTTGGTTAGCAGCCAAGCTCTTAACCACTGCACCACCAGGGCTCCATATACTTGCTTAGGAATTAAAAATTATTTTGTAAAGAATTTGTCTGCTTCTGCTGCTCATTTTCTGTTTGAAAACATAACCTCTGTATGTGACAGAAAAGTCATTCTTTCACAGCAACAAATTTTGAAAATATTTCCTCCCACAGGCCAGGCTATAAAAGATAATAATAGAATACAGTAATGGTGACTTTCTGGATCCGGTTCAAAACGTCATTGCTATTTGGGTTCAAAAGAAGAGCTGTTAAACCCTCACACGACTTTTAGCATCTTTTTGTTTGCAAGGGAATTTCCGTCTCTTGAGTTCTCATGTCTCTTATGTAAGTCTTCTTTGGGTTTACAGAGTAACATTCCATCACTACCCACACCTAACAAACTGAAAATGCTAGCTTAGTGGAATTTGTTGAAGGTTATAAAATACATAAATGGCACGAAATGGGGTAAAGGGTCCCCTGTCTCATTTTTCCAGGTGTTGCAGGTACAGATAACTGTTAAGGACAAAGCAAGCAAGACTGAAGACATGCCAGTCCAAACATACACTTGAATATATGTCCTCATCTACACCCTAAGGTGAAATTAATTTGCGTCAATTTCACTTGTAACATAAATTGCACATATATTATCTCAGTGCAAAAAAAAAAAAAAAAAGAAAAAGTACCATTGTCATGTTGGGTGGGGAGTTCTTCAGTATTTGCAAATAAATAGCAAACTAAAAATGAAATTAATCGTTAGGATCTGGTCCAGCTTCCTAATGTTTTAATACCCCAGCGGTGTATTTGAAATCAGGTTTGTTGAGCTGTGAATGAAGCATTTTTTGTTTGTTTTTTTCTCTGATTCCAATTACCTCATGGGGAATAAAATGGAGGGAAAAAATGACGTACTTATCTTAAAGAACTGTTACTTCAAAGAACACCCAAAATATTTGAAAAGTTTTGCCAAGTAGCAGAATTGTGAGTAAATCTATCTGTAAACTGTCAGCATAACAAATCTGTTAAAAGGAAAACATTCCTGACATACATTTTAAAAATCAATTAATGAAGATTTGGTCATGATCCGTTTAAATTCACTCTGTGGTCTTCACTTTCCCTTCCATTATTCAAAAAGCAGGTCTCGTTTTTTCCAGTCACCTTAGGTAATAAAATTCATCCATAAGTTTAAGTACAATCGGTTTAATTGTACTAATTAAAATGTTTTGTCCTAAGTAAGAGTAAGGAGTCCTTGGGTGGTGCAAATGGTTAACATGCTTGTCTGCTAATTGAAAGACGGGTGGTTTGAGTCTATTCAGAGGTGCCTTGGAAGAAAGCCCTGGTGATCTTTGTCGGAAGAATCAGCCATTGAAAACCATGTAGAGCACAGTTCTATTCTGTCACAGGTGACTCAACGGCAACTGGTTTTAAGTAAACCTTACAAATTTGCTCACAGTTACAGTTCCTTCCTCCTCCCTCAATTTAAGCCTATTACGGGCTGAAAGCCTGTTACAGAGAATGGAGGACTGAGGTCACTCCCTTCTTTATTTCCCCACCATGTGCTTGTCTTCCTCTCCTCAACCATCACCTCATTCATCTACCCATGGCTCTTTTGGGGTTGGAGCAGGGGATGAAACTGAGGAAACGGCCAGTAGATTTCTTAGATGCCCGGTACTGTCAAAAGTTCCCATTGGTGGGCATGGCAAGTCCAGGGCTGACACTCTTCTCTCTTGGGGACGGGAGTCTCTCTGATTGTAGCCTTTAACAGTAATATTTCTTCTCTGGATGTCACTATAAAAAATGCCTCCTAAATTCTGCTTGCTCTGGCACACACCTGACTTGTTTTTTAAGGTCACCTATTGCAGTAGTTCTACTCTGCACACATGGGCTCACCATAAGTCAGAAATGACCTGACAGCAACTAACAACATCCCACGGAGAAAGCCTTATTACATGAAATCCTTTTCTGAAGCTATCCAGTCTGGCTTCCATCTGAGGGGTCCATATTTACTCCACCAGAAAAAAGGAGGCACAAATTTGCCAACCCGTGGGCAAAACTTTACCTCTATGACAATGGACTCTCCTATTTGCAACTGTGGGAGGATTCTCATCTGCAGAAATTTTCAGGTGTAAGTCAGACACCATTCCACTGGCTCTCTAACTCAAGTGGATACATACGAGCTTTCCATGTAATCTCCCACTGGGTGCAAAGGAGACACAAGCACCTCTCATAGCATTCCAACAGTGTCCTCCAAAGAAGGCCCCTCTTCTGACTCTTGAATCCTTTTGTACACTTGACGTGAGTGTTGGCATAAAGGTCACCAAGCTTGTTTTTAGACAACCATGCTGCAAGTCCTGCATAGGTGGGCATGTATGTTAATATGACAACTGTTGTTTTGGTCTTGTCCTTGCGGTCTCACCTATAATTAGGCAGCATCATATTCTCAGACTCTGTTACACATAGTCAAAGGATACAAAAGCATGAGCCAAGACTAGCTCACTGGTAGGCAGTAAGTCATCTCCAGATAAACGATTTTTTTTTTAATTTTTGGAAAATTAAAAGTGGGTAGAAGAATTTGAGGGAAAAAACTGAGTAGGGGATGTCATATCCATGGGGAAGCCACTTGAATGGGGTAGAGATGTCCAAAGCAAAGGTGGCAGGAGCAAGAGATAGTACTAAAAAGAGAATATCTGAAGGATTTTATTAACAACTCAGTCCCCCAACCCCCCAACTTCCCCCATTGCTTCTCCAACCTCATGCACTGAAAAGGAAGACACTCAGGTCAGTAGTCACTGAAGAAGTTTTTATGAAAGTCATAAAACACACTGTTCAAGAAGAGCTGGGGAGCCAGGATAGGAAATGACTTCCTGAATAAAGACTTCTCACTTGGCATTGGGGCACCTCAGTGTGAAGACTGGCTCCCCGCTAGTTCAGCCTAAAAAGAAGCTCTAGTAACAAAGTCCCTAAAGAAGCATACAGATTTCCATTAGATTTTCTACTTCATTAAAGGACAACTAGGGACCATCCAACTTTTGAAGAAAACCAACATTGTAAGTCAGTGAGAAGCAGTGAAATGAATTATGTTAATATTTTAGTACTTATTAAGTTACAAGTGACTGAAAAAAAATCAAAGTGGCCTAAGTAACAGACAAAAAAGCAAACACACAAATGAATCCTTATCTTATTCAGCTGATTCTGACTCATGGTGACCCACATGTGTCAGAGTAGAACTGTGCTCCATAGGGTTTTCAATAGCTGATTTTTCAGAAGCAGATCACCAGGACTTTCTTCTGAGGTGCTTCTGGATGGACTCAAACCTCCAACCTTTTGGTCAGCAGCAGAGTGCATTAACCGTTTGCACCCAGAGACTACAAATGAATATATTTTTCTCAATTAACCAAAAATGCTAGGGGTAAATTTAACTTTAAGCACTGGACTCAAGATTATAAAGATGCTATCAGGAGTATCTTTTCTTCTCTTGAGTGTATCATATCTTAAACTTGGAATAAGCATACGGATTATTTTAAAAGTAATCCATCTAAGCAAAAGGAAACTGTTCTGTACATCTAAAACTATTCTTAAATGCTTATTAAAAGATAGTCCACCTCACTTGGCCATCGCTGCTTGCAGTGTGGCTTTACCTAAGTAATTTCATCATTCTTTTCATCTGTACTCTCCTGGGTATTGAAGACACAGTGTTCTCATTCTTAAATCTGGCTGCCATTACAGAAGGAAGGACAGAGAATTGTGGTCATATGATCACTGTCTTAGTTACCTAGGGCTGCCGTAACAAAAATACCACAAAGTGGGTTGCTTTAAAGATCAGAAATTTATTGTCTGAGTTCCGGAGGCTAAGAAGTCCAAATCAGGGTATCAGTTGTGTCAATTCTTTCTGAGGATTCTGAGACAGGAAATGGTTCATGCCTCCCTCCTAGCTTCTAGCAGCTGCTGGCAATCCTTGGTGTTCCTTTGCTGCTTGTAGATGTATCTTTACATGGTGTCTTCCTCCTGTGTGTGAATCTGTCTGTGTCTGTTCTCTTCTATAGGACACCACTCAGAAAGGATTAGTACTCACCCTAATCCAGTATGACTTTGTAACTAATAACATTTGAAAAGAAAACTGTATCTTCCCCAAACAAGGTCACATTGGCAGGTACAGGGGTTAGGAATTCAATGCATCTTTTGGGGGGGCATAATTCAATCTATAACAATCACCTTGTGGAGCAAGTCATGTTTCTGCTGCCACCAAGAATCGAGGAGTGGGGAGGGAAGGATGAGGATGACAGTGGTCCCCTAAAAGGACCTTTTTAAGTCCTAAGTGTTGAGACTGGAAACAAAGCAAACTCAGAGGAGGCGTTCTTCTCAAAGCTCCTGACTTCAGGAGAGGCCTATGATTTACATGGCACCTTTGGCTGGAAATCATATCTGGTTTTCTCAGTTTGTTTCCTACCACCTTGTAAACATGCTAGAAACCCATGCCTGCAAATTTAAAAGATTATGTTTTTAAACCAAATGCTTACAAGCGCTGTTCTGACTTAACCAGAAAAACTGTATCAATTACAATGATTGGTACTGACCCAGGAGATGGATAAATTTAAGAAGTCATGGTATTCCTTCTAAGCAGCACCTGAAGACACATTTCAATAATGTTCCTTGCTCTCTAAATTTGGTGTTTCTCTTTAATGGCTTTCATAATGACTGACCTAGTCCATCTATTCTATCAAGTGAATTCCAAAGTGTTCTAGGGATCCAGGCAATCAAACTGACCAATTTAAGAGATGTGATAGGGCACTATTGACTTTTTAAATGCTATTTTCAAGGATTTTCTGACAGTTTTAGTAGTAGTTGGAAGAATGTCAAATGTACCTGTTAGTAGAAAAAACAAATTATATGTGAGAAAGCAGAGTAACGTTTTCTCAATTTCCCAACTTATCCTGAACTATATTTTCTTCTCTATCCTTCTCTTAACTGGAAGGAGTTTAAATATTTCAGGAGAAAAATGCATATTTACACTACATTTTCCCCCTATATTTTCCTTACTTGAAGTGGCATACAAGTTTCTGTAATAATGAGTAGACTATATTAAGTAATTAAGTACAAGGCTTTGATGTTTGCTACAGAGACTTCTTGAGTCAACACTCCAGCTGTTCTACCTTCAGTTTTACTCTTCTGTTAATGAAATGCAATTCATGCTAAATACTATTGATATGAGAAAGAAAAGTAAAATGAAAATTCTCATTTTCCAAATAGAATGTTATAATTATTTTTATAAAATTTCAGCAATTTATATGCTCACCTAATTTCATCACAATTCTATCTGTAATCCACTCATCAGAACCATTTATTACTTAATGAATATTAAACATAAAAATTAATTGGCATTTCCTTGCAATATAAATCAAATTTTTATATTGTGTAGTATATTACATTGTTTAGATGCATCTACAGTGACAGAATGCATATTCTAAACATTATTTAGTTGGCATTAGTATAACATACCTCTAAATAAAGAGTGGGTGATTGGCCATATGTGATTCTTACACTCACTGCATTTGCTCCATGAGAGATCTTTAAATGACAGCATATACTGTAGCTTCCTTGGACTGTATTTATTTACAGTTTTTAATATCTTCAGAGTAAATCCCCTACCATGGTAAAAACATCTCTTCTTATAGTTCCATGCAGTGTGAATGGAGCAAACAGTGGGCACGCCAATATTTAATGGATTTAGTACATTTTTAAGCCTTGTTTTCAATTACATTCAATAACAGCCTTTCTCGTAAAATTTCAAGAGAATAAATTTGGAATACCATCTGCTCTAAGAAAAAGAGACTCTGCTTGATAACCTGGTTCATGCAAAGGTAATATATTTTGAATCTTTTCATAGTTTCCTTAGATTTGAAAGTCAGAAGTATTTTTGATACCTGTGATTTATACTTTTCACTCCTAGAAGTATAAAGAGCCATTCCAGTTAGTCCATATTGCTTATCATGTGCTAAATATATATTGTCTTTAAAAGATTGTTTATTATAAATTCAGAAATGATTTTTTAAACTTTTTATTTTGGAATACCATTAAATGTACAGAAAAGTTCCCATGATAGTATAGACAGGTTCCCTTACACCCTTACTCAGTGTCCCCCATTGTCAACATCTTAGATTATCATGGCACATTTGCCAAAACTAAGAAACTGCGATTGGAATTTTAGCATTAACTAAAGTCTAGACTTTATTTACATTCTACCAGTTTTTCAATTAATGTTCATTTTCTGTTCTAGGATCCAATCCAGAATCTCACCTTAGATTTAGTTGTCATGTCTCCTCAGTTTCCTCTGATCTGTGACAATTTCCTAGTCTTTTCTGGTTGTTCATGACCTTGATGATCTTGAAGAGAACTTCCAGGTATCCTGTAGAATGCCCCCCAATATGGAATAGTCTGATGTTTTTCTCATGATTAGACTAGGGTCATGGGCTTCGGGGAAGAATACCACAGAGGTGATGTTACTCTTCTCATAATAAGTGAAAGAGGAGAAGAGCTCCCAATGGCCAAAGTTGAAATAATGTGAGCAACAAAACAAAGTCACATTGGATATAACATCCAAAGTATAAAATAAATATCCATGAGACCATACTGATATAAATAAATGATTGAATAAATAATAAATAACTACATGAGGGAGAATAGAAGACCTGTGCAGAAGAACTCCAAATAATTTATGTAGACAATCTGCTGTTAGGGAAGTAGACCATAACTTCCCATTCCTTAAGAGTGGGTTGCATAGTGACTTCCTTCCAAAGAGTACAGTATGGAAAGGGGGAAGAGTAACTTTAAGTGACGAAACCTGTCAAACACTTCCTTAGCCAGGTCATCAATGTCAACATCAGCAGTGAGAAGTCAAGTTGATATATGTACCCTTGATATGCTGTGATGAAAATGGAACTTTCTTTTTATGGTCTTCCTCCTAAAAGCCCATAACCCCAGTCTAATCATAAGACAAATATTCAAAACAAGTACATTACGTAAAAACTAAGGAAATCTGAATGAAGTATAGACTCTAGTTAATAACAATCCATATTAGTTCTTAATTGTAACACATGTAACACACTAATATGTTGTTGTTGTTAGGTGCCGTCGAGTTGGTTCCAACTCATATCTACCCTATGTATGAGAACGAAACACTGCCCGGTCCAGCACCATTCTCACAATTGTTATGCTTGAGCCCACTGTTGCAGCCACTGTGTCAATCCAGCTTGTTGAAGGTCTTCCTCTGTTTCAGTGACCCTCTACTTCACCAAGCATGATGTCCTTCTCCAGGGACTGGTCCCTCCTGATAGCATATCCAAAGTACATGAGACAAAGTCTCGCCATCCTCGCTTCTAAAGAGTATTCTGGCTGTATTTCTTCCAAGACAGATTTGTTCGTACTTCTAGAAGTCCATGGTATGTTCAGTATTCTTCACCAATACCATAACTCAAAGGCATCAATTCTTCAGTCTTCCTTACTCACTGTCCAGCTTTCACATGCACGTGAGGCGAACGAAAATACCATGGCTTGGGTCAGGCTCACCTTACTCCTCAAAGTGACATCTTTGCTTTTTAACATTTTAAAGAGGTCTTTTACAACAGATTTGTCCAATGCAATGCATCATTTGATTTCTTGACTGCTGCTTCCGTGGGCGTTGATTGTGGATCTAAGTAAAAGGAAATCCCTGACAACTTCAGTCTTTTCTCTGTTTATCATGATGTTGCTTACTGGTCCAGTTCTAAGGATTTTTGTTTTCTAATATAATAATTTTAATGTACTAATACATTAATAAAAAGGAAAAACAGTGTGAGCTATATATATGGGAACTCTGTATCCTCTTCACAATTTTTGTGTAAATCTGAAATGGTTGTAAAAATAGTTTATTAAAAAATAACGAGTATGCAAAGTATATGATTAATTGGAGAACAAAAACTGAAGACCTCTGACATTTAATCCTTCGGATTGGTCAACTCCACATCCATTAATCAGCAGATAAATGGATCTGAGTGTCATGGGATGGCTAACCAGCGAATACACTATTGATGGTCCCTCTCTAAGTTTGAAAAGGACATTTGCAATTCTCTTATTAAGAGTAGAATCAATTCTGTTCATTAGTTTATTTTTCAGACTTTAGAAAGAGTGATATCCAAACACACAGTAAAAGCACTGGTGCTTACTGAGGAGGACTGAAGTCAACACTGCTCCCTCACCCACAAGAAGCACTTCATAATGGCCTGAGAATAGAAGGAAAGTCTCCAGGAGTCAGGTAAGCATGAGATACCAGAGAATGCCCCTTAGTCCAGGCTAGCCTGGGAGCAGAACTGAAATCTTGCAATTAAGAAAATGCTGCAAAATAAAACTGTATTACTAGGTGAGGACCACAATTCTTAGCAGGAATAACTACACTAACCTTATTCTTACTAAATATTTCAACTAACCACGCCTGGGAGACTTTATGCTGGGAATTAAATGGGAATAAAGTGACTGATTCAATGAAGCCACCTTGGCTAAAGCCCAACCATTCTGAAGAGGCAGGATTACATTTCTGTGACTGCATTTAAACACTGAAATTTTTAAGAAACACAGCGTCTTTCCAAGTGACACATATTTTAACTGTCCACATATTTGGAAAGGGACTCACTGCCATTCTGTCACAGGCGGGCAAGCGGAAAGTGTGTGTGCACAGAGCCCACCTTGCTGCCTACCAGCTAGGCTGCTCCAGCCCCTCACTTAAGCCTCTCACCTGAGGGCCCTTGCTCTCTCCAGAGGCCTCACTTCAATTCCCAATGCAGTTCCCCCGATGTCCACAGTGCTGCAGGCCCAGCTGAGGAGACCAGGGTCTGGAAAGGGGTGCAGCCTGGTTTAACAGCCAACAGCCGGTTGGAGGCTGAATCCCTGATTCTGAAAATGGTTCTGGAAGGGCATGGGTGGGGTGGGGTGGAGGTTGACTGAGAAATTTTTTTTTTTTTTTTAATTTCTTCCTTACTCGAAGGAATTGTCTGCACCCAAGTGGCATCAGCTGGAGCTGCCCCGGGCCCTCCTTGTTTTAGCCTACAAGCTTCCCCACAGAAATACATTGAGCCTCCAACACACCCTAGAAACTGAACTTTTAATGGTTTATCCTCCCCTTCTCTTCCTTCCACTGGAGGTGGTGAGAAGTATGTCCCTTTGGAGCCCCTCGGCCCCCGACCCAGCCCTCTCCCATCTGTCTCTTCTGTTGGTGATAGAGAAGACCATGACAGAGCCAAGGTCTTTGGTATGCTGCAGTGGAGACCCCAGCCCACTGCTCAGGGTGGGGCATGGCTGGGGAAGGGATGGAGCAGCACAGGAAGACTCACCTCCCTAGTCAGCTCCCTCTGCCCCCTTTATTGATGCTGCCTGGGGCTCTAAGGAGGTAAAATACATATAAGGCTTGGTTTGGGAAGTAGTGATGTACACAGCACTGGACAGGAAGCTGTGATGCCTTGGTAGTCTCTCAAACCCATCACCTGCCTCCTCCTGTGTGGTCCCTGTGCCAGACTCTACCTCATGACACCAGCGCTTTAGCCACAGCGTGGGCTCCCGACCCAAAAGTCCACCCAACAGGGAACCGCTCTACTGGTGGATGAAAAGAACAAACTGAGCAGTCGTCTCTGCTGGGCCAGCGCTCCACGCGCGCGCACACACGCGCGTGTGTACGTACACAAATCACTCTCTAATGTACTGGGAAGTACTGGCCTATTTTATTGCTGTAACTTTGACATTGTATAAAAATACCATTTTTATTACTGTGAATAAGCCTTTAGATAACTCCATTTAAATAACTCAATTTGAAGGGCTGTTTTGCAAGGGTTTTTAAGCTAAATTGTTTCTGCTCTTTCATTTTAATAAGCTCAATTCTGTACTTATTTTGACTAATGCCTCATTTCTCTAACTTGACTCATACCCTAGTTTTCTGTCAATAGCTATTTATAATCAAGTTTGAAATGAAGCTGAAGAGAAGGAAGACCCAATTTTGAAGATATTTATAAAAATGGCAAGGTCACTGGGTAAATGTCATTTTAAAATAACATATAATACAGAGTGCTGCTCTCTTTTATCTTTGCATCTAAAAAATATATGATCCATGTAGTAGCTACTGATTGAGAGTTTTGACAAACAGGTGGGGAGACCAAGAGGTGGAACTGGTTGATAAATCACTTTATTTAGCAAGGGATTACAATTCTCTACCCAAGGACAGCAACACTAAATATTCACATTTGCAACTAAAAGTTCATAGCACAGCTCCTGGCATAACCTCATTCAATAGTGATAGCTTATAATAAATGTTTGGTGAATGAGTAAGATTGTTCTGTCATAAGATTGTTTTATTTTCATTTCATTAACAAAATTTTTACTTTTTTCTTCTCTTACACATTTCTTTCCAACTTTTGGTCTGAACAGTGGAATTAACTGGAGTCCTGATAAGAAAAGGGAAATACAAGAGAGGAGTGGAGGTTAAAGCTATAGGCCCAGGATACATAAAATAGTCATTTGTATTGCTTGCAGTGATATTCAAGAATATGGCTGACAGTTGAAAAGAGTACTGAAGGACATATAATTCTAACAGAAGACAGTGGACAGATAGTGACTTAGGTGTGAATACACATGGGTTTACCATGAATTTGAATCGACTTGACAGCAACTGGTTAACTGGTTTAGCTGGATGCCACAGCTCTTAACACTATTCTGCTGATTATTTCCCTAAACTAAGCCCACCACTCATATCCACAGGACCGTGGATAAGCACTGTAGAGCCCCTGGACAAAAATCTATCTTCACCATGACTCACTTCTCTGGGGTGATGCCAAGAAGCAATTCCCATTGCAGTAGGGGTATATGTACTGGACACGTATTGGACACAACGAGCCTATCCAGTCTTGGAAGATGATTTTGGACAGGTGTTCCAGTCCACAAATCCCCACTGAATGTCAGAGAACTTCCTACTCAAAGTCAACATTATCCTAGTGTCTTAGTTCTTCAAACGTCATTTGAAATAACATTTAAGTGGTGACTGAATGGATTATATAAAAAGGCAATACTGCATAGATTAGACGGAAATGCATTCTAAGTGGAGGGAACAGCCTGTGATGAAGCCATGAGACATGAAAGAACTTGCTGAGTTCAAAGAACTGAAAAACAGCCAGTACGGACGGAGAATACTGAGCTCCAAGGACAGTGAAGCAATTCATAGTGGACATGACTTATAATCAAGGTAAAAATAAATCTCTCATCTGTGTTGGTTTTAAAAAGCAATTGTAAAATAAATAGGGTTAAAAAAAACTTAAGATTTTGAGGTCATTAAATTGAAAGACCATTTTTTTCTCTATACCAGTAATTCCCAACATGTGTTCATAGACCACAGGTTTTTAAGGTTGTTAACTAGAGAGTTCTGAAAGAATTCCAAGGTCAAATTTTGCTCAGTCTATGCTGAATATTAAAAAATAATTCACATCCTTTGACATGGAAATATGTGTTACACATGAAAGATTATAAAAAAAATTATGTGGCTACTTTTTTTTGATTCTTGAACTACATTGGAACATTAGTTTCAAGGAACAAAATTTGATCAGGCTACAGGAGATCCTAGCGAGTCCCTGGCTGGTGCAAACAGTTAAGGGCTTGGCTACTAAACCAAAGGTTGAAGGTTTGAGTCCACCCAGAGGCATCTTGGAAGAAAGGCTTGTTATCTACTTTTGAAAAGATCACAGCCATTCAAAACCTGATGGAGAGCAGTTCTACTCTGCAACACATGGGGTCACCATGAATCGGAATTGATTCAATGGCAACTTCTTTTTTTGCTGTTGTTTTTAACAAAAGACTCTAGAGACTCTACAATAGTATATCTCCCTTGGTTCTTGTTAGCCTGTTAGGAAATACTGTTTCTTTTAATGTACTTTCCATTGAAATAATTACAAAAGCCTTAATCCTAAAGACCATAAAATGGACTATTTCCTTAGGCAAAAAAGACCAATTTGACAACTTTGGGTTTTATTTATTTGACAGCTGATGTTTTATACCTGGATGTTGAAACAGCATAATCTGGCCTAAAGTGAATTAGGAATGTAAACGGCCAGGAAAATCTTCTCCAACAAATTACAGAAGTGCTACTGTGATTTGGTGACATCATAAAATTAATTTTGGACCAACCAACCTGGTATTTACTTGAATTATAGCAAATGCCATACTAATTTGCTCTTATTTCATGGAACCAATTATTGTCTGAAATAATCACTGTAACCTCAAAGGAAAATGTGGACAATTTAAATTCTTTCTTGTAAATCTGGAAGATATGGATGTATTTTAAATAACTTTTTTATTATTATGAAATTGTTTAATGCAAGTGTTTGCAAAAAATGGGATGGAGCGTTTCCATTTACTTACCCCTTTCACAATGATATCTTGTAATAAAACATTGTTAAAACCAGGAATGTGACGATGGTACAATACTACTGACTCAGGTACAGTCTTATTTGGATTTCACCAGCTTTTACGTATAGTTGGGGGCGGGGAGAGGAGGGTGGCTTTTAAAGAAGGATTTTATCAAGGGAGTTTCCAAAGAAGACAGCTGCAAGCAAGCTAATTAGACATCCACTGCTAACAATATTGACCTCAATTAGGTGAAGGATTCCTAATTAGATCGTTTCAAGCTTTTGTGTTAAACGGTAATTGAATGCCTAAAAGTTCTTCACAATTATATTAACAAGAATGAATTTGCATTTTTAATGTTTTATTGATTTCAATTCATTATAGACCTGTTTATCTTACCATGCCAGTGAAGGATTTACATAATTGTTCTTTAGGGTTCACAAACTTAGGAACAGGTTAAAAAAACATGTTTTGTGAACTGCTGCATTTTAGCTTACTCCTTCCCATAAATATTACCATCACATTATATACTTATACGTTACAGATGCACACACACATATAGACGGACACACTGCCTTTGGACACACACGTTCAACAAGGAGGGCTAAGCATGCACCAGCACTTACAGTTCACCACCCCATTCCCAAAGATCCTCCGCACTTTTTTAGGTGATTGTTAGTTACAGTGAAGTCCTTATCCAACCAACCCCAGGGGCGTTGTTGCAGAGTAGAACTCCATAGGGCTTTCAAGGCCCATCTGGGTGCTGGGTGGATTTGAACCACCAACCTTTACAGTTGGTATGTCAGTGCTCATGTGTTTGAGCCACCCAGGCACTCCTTCTTCCACATCCTCTAAATCACCACTAAATCCTTCTAATCAAACAGGGTAGGTTCCCTTCACACCTGCCCACCTGGCTCCTTGGGGGGAGGGGTTTAACCACAGCTGCCCTCCTTCCTCCCAGACTTTGTATAATAGTTCCCTGCATTTAAATTCACATATGCAAATTCCAGGACTTTGAAATCACAGGGGTGGCAGGGTGGGTCACTGCCACTTGGCTGTTTGAGCCCTTCAGTGCACCCAGGGTACTGTGGATGCCTCCCCCTTCTTGTCTGTGAAGTGCTTCCCCATTGGCGGTGCTGTAGTAGTGACCACTGCCTCCTAAAGGGACATTCCCTTGTCTCCAGCACGTGGCCACTGCAGGTCACCCTGGGTGTCCCAACCCACACATGCCCCAGGAGCCACCATGGCTTTCCCTGGTGGCCAGCTGGGGTTCCCAGAGGCCTTCCCGTCACGCTCACCCCCTCCAGAAAGACCCTCCACTACTTGAGGAGCTGGTGCGGCTCAGAGGGTGCCTCCTCTTGGTCCAGTGCCAGGGCTAGCCAATCCCTCTGACCCCACCCCCTCATCGCAGGCACCTCTGCTGCTGGTCTCTGTCCCACAGTAGCCAGGTGGACACGCCCATGTGGAGGAAATGAATGAGTGAGAGACTCTGCCAGAAAACCCCCATAAAGGGCATCTGCTCCTCCTTCCCCCAAGATGCCCTTGGTTGGGCAGGAGGAGCCTCTGTGCAACCCAGGAAGCTGGTGTCCCCTCAGTCCCGTCCTCACCCCTTTGCTGGCCACTGCATTCGAACCATATAATGAGACAGTCTCGACTGGGCATTGGTAGGTGCTGGGGCTGGATGTCCTTCACTCAATGGTACTGTGTCCCCCTTAACTGGGAAGGACATGAGAGCCCCAGAGGTAAAGCATTTCTCTAAGGTGGACAGCAAAAGCCCTGGTAGCACAAATGGTTAAGTGTTTGGCTGCTAACCCAAACGTTGGCGGTTCAACCCACTCGGTGTTTCTACAAGATTACAGCCAAGAAAACCCTATGGAGCAGTTCTATTTTGTAACACACAGGGTCACTATGAGTCGGAGAGCACCTAACAACAATAAGGTGGGCAGCAGGTGCGGTGGGGGCACCTGTCGGTCTGACTCCGAGCTCTCAAGTGAAGGATGTAAGAGGGGCTAGTGTGGAATTACTGTAATAATTCAGTATAGACTAGTGATACTTCAGTAAACACCAGCCAGTTACACCAAGAAGTCCTGGTGGCACAGTGGTTAAGAGCTCAGCTGCTAACCAAAAGGACGGCAGTTCAAATCCACTAGCCGCTCCTTGGAAACCCTATGAGGCAGTTCTACTCTGTCCGATAGGGTTGCTATGAGTCAGAATCGACCCGAAGGCAACAGGTTTGGTTTGGTCAGGTTTTAGTTACAATAAATCAGCATAGTCAAGCGTGATAGTACACTAAACACTGTGTTTGCTATAGTCATCATAGGTTTTAAACCATCAGAAAGGATTAGGTGTTTGGCCTGTATTGAACTCATAAGCCAACTGTAACATAAAAAACTTAAAAAAATTAATTACCATTATATAATGTTTAATTTCTTCACAGAACACAGTCAAGATTTCAGTGTTGAATCCTCCGAGCATGATTTCTTGTTCATGAGCTTCTAATGCTCTTTGTAATTAATTTATTACAAACTGTTGATTTCCTCTCCAAACCTACCCATCCCAAACCTGCACCTCTTTCCTATTTCAGTAAATGGTGGCGCTCCTCTTTAAGTAGCTCAGACTAAAGTCCTTGGCCAAAATAAATAAATAAAACCACTGCTGTCGAGTCCATTCCAGCTCATAGTGACCCTACAGGACAGAGTAGAACTGTCCCTGTAGCGTTTCCAAGGAGTGGCTAGTGGATTCGAATTGTCAACCTTTTGAACAGCAGCTGAGCTCTAACCGCTGCGCAACAAGCACCAGGCCTCCATGTCAATATTCCTCTTTCACAAATCCCATCTATTCCATCAGCAAATCCTAAAAGCCTCACCTTCAAAACACATCCAGCATCTAAATCTCTCTCCTGCCCATTTATAGTAATCTGCTAACTAGTCTACCTGCTTCTGCATTTTTCATAACCAGAACTTTATTATGCATTCAGACCACATTACTTTATTCACTGAGTCAGACCACGTCACACCCCTGCTCACCAGCCTCTGATGACTCCTCATCTCACTCACAATAAAACTCAGTTCTAAAGACGCACGCCCGCAGGATTCTACATGCTATGGCCAGAATGGCTTGCTCTATCAGGTCATTTAGGTCTCTTCTCCGGTGTCAGCTCCTCAGAGGGACTGTCCATAACCAGGAGATATAAAACTGTCCTATGCCCCCATCTCTCTATCCCCTACCCAGTGTTAATACAAGGAGTCCTGGTTGCACAATGGTTAAGCACTCAGCTACTAACAGAAAGGTTGGTGGTTTGAACCCACCCAGCAGCTCTATAGGAGAAAGACCTGGTTATCTGCTCCCGTAAAGATTATGTTCTAGAAAACTCTATGGGCAGTTCTACTCCGTCACATGGGGTCATCATAAATAGAAATCAACTCAATGGCACCCAACAGTAACATGTTAACATGGTTTATTCTTATCCATAATAATAACATAGCATTTCTAAAGACTTCATTTATTTACTTAACTACAAAATAGGTGCTTTATAAATATTTGCTGGTTCATCGACAAATATTTATTTAACTCTGTTTGGTGCTCAGAATACAATGTTCACCAAATATGCATGTGCTCCATCCATTATTAAACGTTGTTGTTAGTTCCTGTCAAGTAGGCTCTGAATCAACCTTATGTATAACAGAATGAAACCTTGCCCATTCCTGTGACATCTTCATGACTGCTTGGTATGTTGGAGTCATTGCTGCGGCTATTGTATATTTTGGGTGTCTTCCAACCTGTGGGAGGAGCCCTGGTGGCACAGTGGTTAAACTCTAGGCTGCTAACCACACGGCTAGTGGTTCCAACCCACCTTCCACTCCACAGGAGAAAGATGTGGCAGTCTGATTCTGTAAAGATTACAGCCTGGAAACCCTACAGGGCAGTTCTCCTCTGTCCTACAGGGTTGCTCTGAGCTGAAGTCAGGTTTGGTTTTGGTTTTTGGGTTTCTAACCCGGGGGTGGGGTGGGGCGTGGAGCTCATCTTCCAGCACTATATTGGGCAATATTATATTGCTATACATAGGATTTTTACTGGATAATTTTCAGAAGTAGACTGCCAGTCCTCTCTTCCTAGTCTGTCTTAGTCTGGACACTCTGCTAAAATCTGTCCAACATGGGTGGCCCTGCGAGTATTTGAAATACCAATGGCATAGCTTTCAGCATCACAGCAACACACAAGCCATCACAGTAAACAAACTGACAGATAGGTTGTGGTTATTAAAGATACAGTGATGAAAACACCTGTTGATATTATAGAGTGTATAAAGCCCTGGAGACATAAAATGGCCCTTGGTCTGCTCTGGGCATTGTGTCACTTCTCCGAAAGGGAGGGGATGTGGGGAATAACTAACTAGGCAGGGATGTGGGTATGTGAGAGGTGTTTTGGGTTGCCAGGGCAGCCCTGTGATGGGAGAAAGCCAAGCCCCTCTGTGCACCTGAGAGCAGCCCAACGTGATTGGTGAACAGAGAAAAGGGGGGTTCCATTGAGAGTGAGCTTGAGGAGATGGGCAAACATGCTGTATTATGTTACACCCAAAGGAGGCCTAGGGGTGTCGTGGATTGCGGCAGGAGCAAGTGAGACCACGCAGGAAGGCCAGAAAACGAACTGAATTTAGTACTCACGATCCCAGATTGGAAGCCGCAGAGCGCCTCAGGGGCACACAAGGACTTGCACCTGGGGACAGGGCAAGGACGAGCTAGAATCGCAGGAGACTCTGACGTCTGCCAAGCATAGTGGGGCCCGAAGTTAGCGCGGTGAACTCTAATTAGTTTACAAGTCTAGCACATTACCCGAGAAGAGAGCAAGCTTATCAAGGGAGTCACGTGGGGCACGGGTGGGCGGAGCAAAAGGTTAACTAGGGCTGTGGAGAGAGAGAATTACTGGATAGTACCGGGTTCCTACCCGGGAAACCATTGGCGTGAGGCCAGGAGGGCCTCCAACTGCCAGAAAATAGAGAGAGGGCAGCCAGGAGGAATTAATGGATACCAAGTCAGTAAATTATGTGGGCCACAAATTGGGTTTAGGACGCATGCAAAACTTTACCTTCATGCAACTGTGATTCGGATTGCTTGAGCGTTTAAGTAGTGCAGTTTCAAGCAGATGGATCAGGGTTTCCATTGTAAGGAGACAATTATGCCTCGGTGCAGGAAATTCAGAGACTTATACAGTAATCCAAGGACAAGAAGATGTGTGAATAGGGAGCTGACTATAGTTATAGAGCTATGGATAGTTCCCTAGAGATGTTCAGGAGGTTAGAATTGGCTTTGGTGACTGAATAGACATGGAGAAAATAGGGAAGTATTGAAAATGGATCCTAGATTAATGGCTTACTCAAAAGTAAGAACAGTGTGTTATTCTCTGCTTTGGGAGGGGTGGAAGGTACGAAAGGAACCCTGGTGTTGGAGTGGTTAAAGTGGTAGGCTGCTAACCAAGAGGTGGGCAGTTTGAACCCACCAGCTGCTCTGGAGAAAGATGTGGCAGTTCACTTCCATGAAGATTTACAGCCTCAGAAACCCTATGGGCTAGTTCTACTATAGAGTGGCTGTGAATTGGAATCAACTTGACCTCAGTGGGTTTGGTTGGTTTGGGGAAGGTGTGAATTCAAGGATTTGAATTCATGCATGTTTCTCTTAGAAGGCGCCCGGGTGGTGCGAGTGGTTTGACATCTGCTGCTAACCTAAAGGTTGTCAGTCTGAACCTACCCAGCGGGGCCTGGGAAGAAAGTCTGGGATATCTGCTTCTATAAAGTTTACAGCGAAGAAAACCCTATGGAGCAGTTCTACTCTGTAACACATGGGGTCGAGGTGAGTCAGAATCAACTTGATGGCAATCCGTTTGGGTTTTTTGGTTTTGTTTTGTTTTATGTTTCTCTTGCTTTGGCACTGGTACTTAAGAGACTGTATCATTGTTCCTGAGGGAAACCTGACCTCCAAATTATGAAAAGTACATTGGTAAGAAAGCTGCTCATTTTAAGACTATCCTCATATGTGTGAACACATCTTAACTGTGGCTAGTCCAGAACCGTTCTAGCAAATAACTTTAATATGTCCCTTATAACCTTTATTTTTTCTCGCTAGTCTGCGGAGGAGTGATTTACTCAGGCTTGTCTGAAGGACAAGGTGGGAGAATTTGAACTGTAAGAATGTTTTTAAAAGCAATTCTTGTCTTCACACAATTCAAAGTTTGAAATATGTGATAAATAATACCTAAATGATAAAGTAATATATCTTCTAGGAAGTTCTCTGTAAGAAGCAGGTCTCATGGATTATCTTCATTGCCAATAACCAAAATCTTAAATCAAAGGCAACATGTTAGTCACTGAAATATTAGCAAGTGTCGGGAGAAAAATATAGACATGACTCATCTTTAAGTTCAGACAGAGGCTACCTGAGTGTTTTTAAATAAATAAGATAAATAAACCCAACATAACACTTTTTTTAAATCAAAAGTTGGTAAGTGGATTTGACTCTAGTAATTTTATTTTATTCAACGTTACAAAACTGTATGTCCGTAAGGAAACAATCTAAGTTTGAAATATTAAATCATTACTTAGGTGCTTGATTTAGGAAAACTAAAATATCTGAATATTTCTATATATTTCTTCACTTTTATACGTCTGTTACTTTATAAAAGCAAGGAGCCCTGGTGGCGCAGTGGTTAAGTGCTCGGCTGCTAACTGAAAGGTCATCGGTTAGTACCTACCAGCCACTCCTCGGGAGAAAGATGTGGCAGTCTGCTTCTGTAAAGATTTACAACCTTGTAAACCCTATGGGGCAGTTGTACTCCATCTTATAGGGTCGCTATGAGTTGAAATTGACTTGATAGCAACCAGTTTGGTTTATAAAAGAAGTCACAATTGAAAGTGTTATGTTATTATTAGAAACTAACTGCAACAGATTAATTTTGAAGTTTCATCCAGAACATAATATTAAAGAGAATAAAAATACAATATTTGATCTAATTCAAGAGATAAGTAATTTTACTGTACAACCATGCATCTATCCATTTTCCATTAGTGCAAAGTATTTTTTGATCTAGAAAGTTGTTCAAATGCCCAGCAGAAAAGAAAATCACAAGCAGCTTCCTTTGAGGTAGATCTGACTTGCATCACCTAGAGCTGAAAGTCACACTGAAGAGGAATCTTATTTTTTGTGGTTGAAGGAAATAATTTCACTGACGTTGAACATGACTGGATACTTAGGATTGGAGTGGAAACCAATAAGGATAAATTATTTAAAAACAGATGAGTTGCCCTTCAACAGATAAGAATACATGGTAATAAGCCTACTATAAAACATGGGAGTCTCATCTTTGTAAAATGTTTTTCTTGACTTTCTGGAGGTAATACAAAAACTGGGGACACTAGCAAAATTTCTAGAGAAATATGTAATAATCATCCCATTCCTGAATGCAGTTTGTTTGTAAGAAACTTCTTACCAGTTTTGAGGATTCTACTCTTAGGAATAAAGCTATGAACACTTGTGTACAAATCTTTGTGTGGACACATTTTCATTTCTCTTGGGTAAATCTTTAGGATTTGAATTGCTGGGTCATAGAGTAAGTGTATATTTACCTTTTTAAAACTCCAAGCTATTTTATTAAATGGTTGCACAATTTTATACGCCGTCTAGTAAATGTATGGGAGTTCCAGTTGTAACATATCCTCACCACCCTTTGGTATTATCAGGGTAGAGGTATTTTATTGTAGTTTTGATCTGCGTATCTCTGATGAATAGTGGAATTGAGTATCTTTTTACATGGGCTTGATAGCAATTTCTATATTTTATTTTGTAAATTGTCTTTTCAAATGCTTTGCAAATATCTTTTTTAAATAAGCTTTTTTATCTTACCAAAGTTTTAGGTTTCCAGAAAAATCACAAACACAGCACAGAGGGTTCCCAAATACCCCACACCTAATTTCCCATATTATTAACTTCTAACATTAGTATAGTACATTTCTTACGTTTAGTGAACAGTATTGATACATTACTATTAACTGAGTCCATACTGTATTCAGATTCCCTTAGTTTTTACCTTATGTCCCTTTTTCTGTTCCAGGATCCTACCCAGGATATCACAATTTACTTAGTTGTCATGTCTCCTTAGGCTACTCTTGGCTGTGACAGTTTCTCAGACCTTGTTTTTGATGACTTTGACAATTTTGAGTAGGACTGGTCAGGGATTTTGTAGAATGTTCCTTTATTAGAATTTTTTGGATGTTTTTCTTATGATTAGACTGTGCTTATGTATGAGACAGTGCCCCCACAGTGCTATACTCTTCACCTGGCTTCCTCCCGTACAGTGTTGTATTGAAAAATCATTTCCTTTGCTGGGCTCCCCCCATCTCCCCAGCTTTGCATTTGAATCCTGCTTTTGCTTGGATGTTATATGTAAACCCCATTGCGCCTGTGTAGTATGATTAAGAATGTTGCTGATGTAACTTGTATGAACACCCTACTTGTAAATCCCTTTAAAAGTAACTTGCCTGCCTGCCCTTGGCGAGCAGTCTTGGCAGCAGCAGCTCCGACTGACTCCATTTCCTTGTACAACGAAATAAAGGTGCCTTTCCTATTCTCCTACCTTGGTCTCTTGTTTATTGGCCAATACGAGTCATGTTGAGTAAGAACCTGGGGTTTCCACACAGTAACGTGTGGTGGAGAGACAGACCACAGAGGTAAAGTACCCTTCTCATCACATCATATCAAAGTACCTACTATCAATATGCCTTTTGACTATTGATGTTGATCACCTGGCTGAGGTAGTGTTTGTCAGGTTTCTCCATTGTTGTTAGTTGCCATGGAGTCAATTCTGACTCAAGGTGACCTCATGTGTGTGACTCTATTTTTTCCCTTTCCATACTGTACTCTTTGGAAGGAAGTTACTATGTGCAGCCCACATGAGATTTATATTCCTCTTCCTTGAGGATAGAGTATCTACATACATTATTTGGAATTCTTCTGCACAGGAGCAGTGTCTCTTCTCCCCCATTCATTTATGTACTCATTTATTTATATTAGTATGGACTCATGGGTATTTATTTTATACTTTGGGTTATAATCTAACACCTATTTATTTATTTACTGAAATCATTCCATCTTTGGCCATTGGGAACTTTTTCAGTTAGTTCCTCTATCTCTTTGACATTAAATTTTCAATGTGGATTTTTATTGTTATTTTGTTTTTAAAAGCACTTTCTTATGCTATAATGAGTTACTCTCATGGATGGAAGTGGGAGACTGCCTTATGAATTTCAGATTTCTGATGGAAATATTTTATCCTTTCTTATAAGGATTTTTCCAAGGGAATGGGGATGGTTAGTGCCAGAAACTATGATTATTAGTGTTAGCTGACAAGGGAAAAAAATGCTTTTTATGCATTAGCATAGAAAGATTTGTAAATCTGAAATTTTCTTTTAACCCCTATCAAAATGACTACACACACACCCCCCTAAATTCTTAATCAGCATCTAAATTAATAAATAATAAGTCTATGATTCCCAACATCCATTTTTCTCCCAGTTAGGAAATGCTCAAGTCTGGATTCTGTATTTAACAAATAAATAAAAATTTTTAGATACGTAGTAAGATAGCTCCCAGGTATACTTTCACTGAAATGGGAGCTATAGCAATATAGATGTCTAAGAGGAGTAATTTTCTTTATAAAGTTATAAAGGAGTAGAGGAAAATGTTTTTCATAACTTGGTAAAATAGGATAATCCAAATAATTCCTCTTTACCAACTTACAACTTTATATTTGAATACAGATTTTGAAACCTATGAGATGACGCACGTCAAGCCTTACTAAAACTACCACAATTTCTAGATGTTTAAACATAAAATTCTATCTGTTGCAACAGGATTTTATGACAAGGTAAAGTTTACTGAAGTGGCCTTTTTCAGCTGTTGCTTCCAGCTTGTGTTCTCCTCCAGGTAGCCTCTCATCCTCCAGTAGCTTAGCTCAAACTCTGTGTCAAGGGCTTCAGAGGATTCTGAGAGAAAAGACAAGTAAGCAAGCCATCCTCAGGACTAGGCTCATAACTGGCGTGCTATGACTTCCTCTGGCTTCTGTTGACCAGCGCAGGTCAGAAGGCCAGCCCAGATTCAAGCAATGGGAAACAGCCCTACCTTTCCAAGGAAAAAGGGGCACTAGTCATATTAAAAAAGGCTTGTGAATAAAGGGAGGGGTATAATTGCAGCCAGTTTTGCAATCGGCCACAGCAAGACCAATGTCTTTATTTGTTCGGCAAATTATATGCAAGTATGCCACGTCACAGGAGGTATTTTGTTAGGAATTCAGCTGGGAGCATGACTGAGAAAACACCGGTTTCCTTGGAAGCCACGTTCTAGCAAAGGAGCTAGAGGATAAACAAGGAAACCAATCAATAAGCAAGCTCATTAGAGAGTGGTAAGTGCTGTGAAGAAATAAAAACAACACTGTGATAAGACTGTGTCATACAGAAGTCAGCTCTAAAGAGCTTCTGCCTGAGCTGAGAACTGAAGTGACATGAAGGCACCAACCAGGGGAGTCTAGCAAGTTCAAACGCCCTGGCATGAGTCAAAGCTTACTCTGGCCATGAGACTAGAGCTTAAGGGGACAAGGGATCAGGTTTGAGGTCAGGTTAAATCAACATTTGCCCCTAGATTTCCAATGCTCTGAGTCAATTAATTAATTAGCTCCTTTAATTAATTAAAGGAGCAAATACACCACAAAGAGCGTTGACTCTCTGTTGTAAAAGAGAAAAAAAATCTCTCCTGAATGGCCAGAGCAGTGTATGTTTGTATTTGTTTTATACAGTTGTTATGGATAAATTATACTGAATATATCCAATTTATTCCGTGTAGTGTGGCTATATAAAATGTATGTAATGATTCCATTTTGTACTTTCCAACAAATAGCATGAGTGAAATAAATACCTGGGCTGGAATTTTAATGCCATCTGGAGAAGGAGGTGAGCAGCTTTGGCTCTTAACTCATGTTTTTGACATTTCAAAAAATTTAGTAAGTGTACATCTTATTTAAATTCTCTCTTGTCCTAAAACCATAAAATTAAATTAGTGTCCCATGGCTCATTGTATTTTACATATCTATAAACATGTGGTGTTTGTTCGCCTTTATTTCTTTGCATTAAAAGCTATTGGAGATGTAGAGATATACAGATCATCACAAAAATGCTCTACTTACACAATTTTCTTGGGAAACTTTAAGACTCCATCACTTTCAAACCTGGCTACCACCACTGACTGCTCTGATGGGGATCACGATAGAGGGTCCTGGACAGACCTGTAAAAGGATGTAGAACAAAATTCTAACTCACAAAAAAAAAAAGTCCAGATCTGGCTTCTCCTCCTTAAGTAAATAAGACAATCAATGCAGCAAACAAGAGTCTTGTCTTCTTCACCACCTAACACCATGGGTCTAAGTTCTTTTGTTCAGAAACTAGGCCATATTATATATTTTGGTAGTATTTTTACTGTATTCCTGAAACCATCTTCCCTGCTAACCTGGCTCATTGCTTCTCAACCATTTAGAATCACCTGGACAGCTTTTAAAAGCTATCACTATGTGTAGAATTTCCCTCAGATATTCTGATTTAATTGTTGTAAGGTGAGGCCATGGTTATGTTTTAAGTGCTCCCTGGGTCACTACTCAACAGGCAGTGGGTTTGGTTTTTGGGTTTGGTTGGGGTGGTTCTATTGTCTATCCCGGGGGAGCGCTGATGGTGCAGTGGTTAAGTGCTGGGCTGCTAACCCAAAGGTCAAAGGTTCAAACCCACCAGTGGCTCTCCAGGACAAAGACCTGGTGATCTACTCTAGTAAAGATTAAAGGCTTGGAAACCCTACAAGGCAGCCCTACTCTGCCCTACGGGGTCACTAGCAGTCGGAATTGACTTGACCACAATGGGTTTGGGTTTTTTTGTTTATTGTTTATCCAAACTTCAAAACTACTACTAGCCACTCAGTGAATGCTACATTGATTAAATTACATTTAATTTTTTAGTAACATGAATTTTGTTTGTGAATTTATTGATACATTTTGAATGAGCATTTCATACATTGTTCTCATGTGGGCAGAGACTATCCTTCCTGATAATGGGTTAGGCTATATGTACTGAGCAAACACATGACAAAGATGTAAAGTCATTATATGATATGACATGCTTTTCATACAAATTGCTTCAACTAATCATATTTTTAGAGCATAATTAGCAGCCTGGGGAAAAATAAACAAAGACAGCTCTAGGTTGTAAGGCAGCATCTTCAGGACTTAATCTGTCTGATATGGAAAATCTGAATAAATCTGTGTTCCATTGGGATTGGTCAACTAGGATAGTGACATAAATTATTATTCAGCAAACTTGATGAGTTATATTATTAATTAAATGTTACAACTAAAGGACATTCTATGCAAATGAGGATAACTTTATGATGCGATTTTTAATCTGACCATCTAGTGACTTCTGTTGGTTCCCATGTAGGTCAAGACAAAACTACGTTTTTCCATAACATTGAATAAGATATGTCCACACATCACTGAAACGTGCATGTCACGAACACCAGTTAACTCAACAAATTTACACGGAACTTCTATATTGTTGGACACTGTGAGCTCATAATAATATTTGTTGTTGTGAGCTGCTGCCGAGTCCGCCCTCGACTCATGGTGACCCCAAGCACAATGAAATAAAACGCTGCCCAGTCCTGTGCCATCCCCATGATCGGTTGGTGTCTTAGTCATCTAGTGCTGCTATAACAGAAATACCACAAGAGGATGGTTTTAAGGAAGAGAAGTTTATTTCCTCACAGTCAAAGTAGGCTAAAAGTCCAATTTCAGGGCATCAGCTCCAGGGGAAGCCTTTTCCTCTCTGTCGGACTTCTCTTCGGTGTTCCCCTGGACTAGGAGCTTCTCTGTGCAGGGACCCCAGTCCAAAGAATGCACTCTGCTCCCGGCACTGCTTTCTTGATGGTATGAGGTCCCCCATTCTCTGCTTGCTTCCCTTTCCTTTTATCTCTTACACACCCCAGGGAAACTCCCTTTACATTGGATCAGGGATGTGACCTGAGTAAGGGTGGTGTTACGATTCAACTCTAATCCTCTTTAACATAAAATTACAATCACAAAATGGAGGACAACCACACAATTATGGGAATCATGGCCTAGCCAAAGTGTTATACACATTTTTGGGGGGACATAATTCAAACCATGACAGTTGGGGATCAGACCGTTGTGATACCTAGGCTTTTCACTGGCTGATTTTTGGAAGTAGATCACCTGGTCTTTCTTCCTAGTCTGTCTTAATCTGAAAACTCACTTGAAACCTGTTCAGCATCACAACAAGAAGCAAGCCTCCACTGACAGATGGGTGGTTGCTGCACATAAGGTGCAATGGCTGGAAATCAAACTTGGGTCTCCCACATGGAAGATGAGAATTCAACCACTGAACCACCACTGCCCCCACAGCAGTACTACACTTTATCAAATCTAAGATGTCATTGATTGTAAGGTGTTCAATTCTTGTATGTGCCACTAAGAAAGAGAAAAACTTCTGACTAAAGCATAGTCGCCACTGCTTGCAAGATAGGTCCCAATCTCAGATGTTTAAGAGATTTAAAAATAATTGCCTTGGAGTTAGTGAAATACAATAAAATTTACTGAGCACATACTATGCATCAGGCATGATGTCAAACCCTTAAACTTCACAACCACCATATAAGGTACCATGATAATTTCCAATTTATAGATGGGAGAGATTAGGTATAGAGAAGTTAAAGAACTTCCCCAAGGTCACAAAATAGTAAGTTACTAAGACCAAGGTCCTTTTAGCAACTCAACAGGCCACTGCTTAGAGTCTACTGGAGAAAGAGCAGACTTTATCTTCAAAACAACGTGATATGCAAAGTTTCGTGGTACCCCAAAAGGATTTCATGGTACCTCCACAGAGGGACACTTGGATCAGACCCTGAGTTCTTAGAAAGCATCCTGGAGCAGATAGATATGGTTTTTTTAAAATAACTAAAATTAGATTTTGCCTAAACACAGAACCAAGCATGTAAAGATAGCATTTGTTGATGTGTATGGGTAACTGAATTATATGGACTTCTGGTGGCACAGTGGTTAAGAACTCCACTGCTATCCAAAAGGTTGGCAGTTCGAATCCACCAGCTGCTCCTTGGAAACCCTATAGGGCAGTTCTATTCTGTCCTATAGGGTTGCTATGAGTCGGAATCAACTTGACTGCAACAGGTAACAGATAACTGAATTCTGTAGAAAGCAAAAACAGTTGTCATCGAGTCGACCCTGACTCATGGTGACCCCATGTGTCAGAGTAAAACCATGCACCATAGGGTTTTCAATGGCTGATTTTTCAGCAGTAGATCACCAGGCCTTTCTTCCAAGGTGCCACTGGGTGGATCTTTTGGCTAGCACTCAAACGCATCAACTCTTTGCACAACCCAGAAACTCTGAATTATGTAGAGACTCTGAGAAGTTTATTTATTTATTTATATATATTAATATATTTTCATTGTACTTTAGATGAAAGTAAGTTTACAGAACAAATAGTTTCTCATTAAACAGTCAGTACACATATTGTTTTATGGCATTGGTTAACAACCCCATGACATGTCAACACTCTCCCTTCTCGAACTTGGAGGACCCTTTTTTTTTTTTTTTGGTGAAAATATACATAGCCAAAGTTATACCATTTCAAAAGTTTCTATATGTACAATTCAGTGACATCGATTACATTCTTCCAGTTGTGCTGCTATTCTCAGTATCCTTATCCAACTTATTCCATCACCGTTATCTTCAAATCACTGCCCCCTAGGCTTCCCATCAAAACTTTTGAGTGGCTGTTGCCAATTTGATCTCACATAGATAATTCTTTTTTTTTTTTTGTACCTTAGAGGAAGGTTTGCAGAACAAATAGTTTCTCATTAAACAGTACACATATTGCCCTATGACAATGGTTAACAACCCCATGACATGTCAACACTGTACTTACTCAACCTGGGTTCCCTATCATCAGCTTTCTTGTCCCCTCCTGCCTGCTAGTCCTCGTCCCTGGACTGCTGTGCCTCGTTAGTCCTGTTTTGTTTTATGAAGCTGTCCGATCACCAGCTGAACAGTTAACTTTGGGAGTGACTTCACCACTGAGCTAAAAGGGTGTCCGGGGGTCATACTCTCGGGCTTTCTCCAGTCTGTCAGGCCACTAAATCTGGACTTCTTTTTTTTTGTGAGTTAGAATTTTGTTCTACATCCTTTTACAGCTCTGTCCAGGACCCTCTATCGTGATCCCCATCAAAGCAGTCAGTGGTGGTAGCCAGGCAACATCTAGCTGTACTGGACTCAGTCTAGTGGAGACTGTGGTAGATGTGGTCCCTTAATCCTTAGGACTAATCTTTCGTTTGTATCTGTTCTCTTCATTATCCCTTGCTCCCGAAGGGGTGAGACCAGTGGAATATCTTAGATGGCTGCTCACAGGCTTTTAAGACCCTAGACGCTACTCACCAAGATAGAATGTAGAACATTGTCTTTATAAACTGTGTTATGCCAATTGAGGTAGATGTTCCCCGAGACCATGGTCCCCACAGCCCTCTACCCAGCAATTCAGTCCCTCAAGGAGTTTGGATGTGTCTATGGAGCTTCCATGACCTTTCCTTGTACAAGTTGTTCTGGCTTCCCCAGTATTGTGTACTGTCTTACCCTTCACCAGTGTTACCACTTATCTATTGTCTGTTTAGCTCCCCGCCACCCCTCCAATCCCTCGTAACCAACAAAGATTGTTTCTTTCTGTGTGTAAACTTTTACATGAGTTATACAGTAGAAGACACATACAATATTTGCCCTTTTGTGATTGACTTATTTCACTCAGCATAATGTCCTCAAGTTTCATACATGTTATGAGATGCTTCACAGATTCATCATTGTTCTTTATTGTTGCATAATACTCCACTGTGTGTATGTTTCACAGTTGGTTTATCCATTCATCTGTTGATGTGCCTCTAGGTTGTTTCCATCTTTTTGCTATTGTGAACAGTGCTGCAATGAATATGGGTGTACATATGTCTATTCGTGTGACGGCTCTTATTTCTCTAGGATATATTCCTAGAAGTGGGATTGCTGGATCATATGGTATTTCTACTTCTAGCTTTCTAAGGAAGCGCCATATCATTTTCCAAAATGGTTGTGTCATTTTGCATTCCCACCAGCAGTGCATAAGAGTTCCAATCTCCCTGCAGCCTCTCCAACAATTATTTCCAGTGTTTTTGATTCGTGCCGGTAATGCTGGGGTGAGATGGTATCTCATTGTGGTTTTAATTTGTATTTCTCTAATGGCTAGTGATCGCAAACATTTCCTCATGTGTCTGTTAGCCGCTTGAATGTCTTCTTTGTTGAAGAGTCTGGTGATTTCCTTTGCCCATTTCTTAATTGGAATATTTGTCTTTCTGTTGTAGAGGTGTTGGATTTTCCTGTAGATTTTAGAAATTAGAACTTTGTCTGACTTGTACTGTCCAAAAATTTTTTTCCCAGTGTGTAGGTTCTCTTTTTACTCTTTTGGTGAAGTCTTTTGATGAGCGAAAATGTTTCATTTTTAGAAGATACCAGTAATCTAGCTTTTCTGGGATTTGTGTGTTGTTGGTTATGGTTTGTATCCTGTTAATGCCGTGCATTAGGGCCTCTAGCATCGATCCTATTTTTTATTCTATGAACTTTATAGTTTTTGGCTTTATATTTAGGTTTTTGATCCAAACCGAATTAGTTTTAGTATATGGCGTGAGGTATGGGTCCTGTTTCATTTTTCTGCAGATGGACATCCAGTTTTGCAAGCACCATTTGTTAAAAAGACTATGTTTTCCCCATTTGATGGATTTTGGGCCCTTGTCGAAGATCAGGTGACTGTAGGTGTATGGATTTACATCTGGGTTCTCAGTTCTGTCCCATTGGTAAATGCATCTGTCGTTGTACCAGTACCAGGCTGTTTTGACTACCATAGCTGTACAGTAGGTTCTGAAGTCAGGTACTGGGAGTCCTCCTACTTTATTCTTCTTCTTCAATAGAGCTTTACTTATCCAGGGCTTCTTCATTTTCCATATAAAGTTAATGATCAGTTTTTCCATCTCTTTAAAGAATGTTGTTGGCATTGGGATCAGGATTGCATTGTATTTGTAAATTGCTTTGGTTACAATTTTCATTTTCACTATGTTGTATCTACCTATCCATGAGCATGAGATGTTTTTCCATTTATGTAGATCCCTTTGGGTTTCTTGCAGTAGTGTTTTGTAGTTTTCTTTGTATAGGTCTTTTACATCCCTGGTCAGATTTATTCCTAAGTATTTTATCTTTTTACGGGCTGTTGAAAATGGTATTGATTTCCTGATTTCCTTTTCATCATTCTCTTTATTGCTGTATAGGAATCCAACCAATTTTTGCATGTTTATCTTGTATCTTGCTACTCTGCTGAATCTTTCTATTAGTTCCAGTATTTTTTTCCTGGAGTCTTTAAGGTTTTCTGTGTATAGTATCATATCATTCACAAACAGGGACAGTTTAACTTCTTCATTACCAATTTGGATGCCCTTTATTTATTTTTCTCACCTTATTGCTCTAGCTAGGACTTCCAGCACAATGTTAAATAGAAGTGGAGATAAAAGGCATGCTTGTCTTGTTCCTGTTCTCGAGAGGAATGTTTTCAGCCTCTCTCCATTAGGAATGATGTTGGCTGTTGGTTTTGCATAGATGCCCTTTATTATGTTGAGAAATTTCCCTTCTCTACCTATTTTATTGAGAATTTTTATCAGGAATAGGTGTTGGACCTTGTCGAATGCCTTTTCTGCGTCAACTGAGAAAATCATGTAATTCCTTTCTTTTCTTTTATTTATGTGGTGGATTACGTTGATTGATTTTCTAATGTTGAAACATACTTGCATACGTGGTATGAATCTTATTTGGTCGTGGTGTATTATTTTTTTGATATGATGCTGAATTCTGTTGGCTAGAATTTTGTTGAGAATTTTTGCATCTATATTCACGAGAGGTATTGGTCTGTAATTTTCTTTTTTTGTGGTGTCTTTGCCTGTTTTGTTATCAGGGTTACGCTGGCTTCATAAAATGAATTCAGAAGTATCCCTTCATTTTCTATGTTCTGAAATAGTCTGAGTAGTACTGGTATAAGCTCTTCTCTGGATGTTTGGTAGAATTCTCCAGTGAAGCCATCTGGGCCAGGGCTTTTATTTGTTGAGAGTTTTTTTTATTACCTTTTCAATCTCTTCTCTTGTTAGCGGTCTGTTCAGATTTTCAACATCACTTTGCGGTAGTTTGGGTAGGTAGTGTGTTTCTAGAAATTTATCCATTTCGTCTAGGTCTTCAAATTTGTTGGAGTATAGCTTTTCAGAATACTCTGTTATAATCCTTTTTATTTCAGTTGGGTCTGTTTTAATGTCCCCCATTTCATTTCTTATTTGAGTTCTTTGCATCCTCTCCTGTTTTTCTTCTGTCAGTCTGGCCAGTGGTTTGTCGATCCTTTCAAAGAACCAACTTTTGGTTTTGTTGATTCTTTCTATCGTTTTTTCTATTCTCTGTTTCATTTATTTCTGCTCTGATCTTTATTATTGCCTTTCTTCTACTGGCTGTGGGCTTTTTTTTTTTTTTTTTTTTTGCTCTTCTCTTTCTAGTTGTTCAAGGTCTGTTGTTAATGTTTTTTTATTTTTTATTTTATTGTACTTAAGGTGAAGGCTTACAGAACAAATAGTTTCTCATGAAACAGTAGTACACATGTTGTTTTATGACATTGGTTAACAACCCCACAACATATTAACCCTCTAAATTCTCAACTTTTTTTTTTTTTTTTTTTGGTGAAAATACAGATAGCCAAAGATACACAGTTTTAAAAATTTCTACATACACAGTTCAGTGACACTGACTACGCTATTCAAATTGTGCTGTTATTCTCACTTAAGATGAAGGCTAACAGAACAAAATAGTTTCTCATTTAACAGTTACTACAAATGTTGCCCTATGACAATGGTTAACAATCTCACAACACATCAACAATATCCTTACTCAATCTTGTGTTTCCTATCACCAGCTTCCTTGTCCCCTTCTGCCTTCTGGCCCTTGTCACTGGACTCCTGTACCTCGTTAGTCTCATTTGGTTTTACGGGGCTGTCCACCCCAGGCTGAACAGTGAACCTTGGCAGTAACTTTACCACTGAGCTAAAAGGGTGTCTGGGGGCCATACTCTCGAGGTTTCTCCAGTCTCCTTTAGGCCAGTAAATCTGGTCCTTTTCTTGTGAGTTAGAATTATGCTCTACATCCTTCTCTAGCTCTGTCCAGAACCCTCTGTTGTGATCCTGATCAGAGCAGTCAGTGGTGGTAGCTGGGCACCATCTAGCTGTACTGGACTCAGTCTGGTGGAGGCTTTGGTAGCTGTGGACAATTAGTCCTTTGGACTAATCTTTTCCTTGTATCCTGTTCTCTTTATTCTCCCTTGATCCTGAAGGGATGAGACCAGTGGAGTATCAGATGGCTGCTCACAGGCTTTTAAGACCCCCAGACACTACTCACCAAGGTAGAATGTAAAGCATTGTCTTTATAAGCTGTGTCATGCCAATTGAGCTAGATGTTCCCCAAACCCCACAGCCCTACGCCCAGCAACTCAGTCCCTCAGGGAGTTTGGATGTGTCTATGGGGCTTCCTTGACCTTTCTTTGTACAGGTCGTGCTAGTTTCCCCTGTACTGTGTACTGTCTCACGCTTCACCCAAGATACCACTTATCTATTGCCTATTTAGTATTTCCTCCCCCCACCCCTCCCATCCCTGGTAACCAACAAAGATTGTTGCATTTTGCGTGTGAACTTTTTCATGGGTTTTTACAATAGAGGTCTCATACAATATTTGTCCTTTTGTGATTGACTTATTTCACTCAGCATAATGTCCTCCAGTTTCATCCATGTTATGAGATGCTTCACAGATTCATTGTTGTTTTCTCGTTGCGTAGTACTCCATTGTGTGTATGTACCATAGTTTGTTTATCCATTCATCTGTTGATGGGCATCTAGGTTGTTTCCATTGTTTTGCTATTGTGAACAATGCTGCCATGAACATAGGTGTGCATATGTCTATTCGTGTGACGACTCTTATTTCTCTAGGCTATATTCCCAGGAGTGGGATTGCTGGATCGAATGGTATGTCTATTTCTAGCTTTCTGAGGAAGCACCATATCATTTTCCAGAATGGTTGTATCATTTTGCATTCCCACCAGCAGTGCATAAGAGTTCCCATCTCCCTGCAGCCCCTCCAACATTTGTTATTTCCAGTATTTTTGATTCGTGCCAGTAATGCCGGGGTGAGATGGTATCTCATTGTGGTTTTAATTTGCATTTCTCTAGTGGCTAGTGATTGCGAGCATTTCCTCATGTGTCTGTTGGCCATTTGAATGTCTTCTTTGGTGAAGTGTCTGTTCATTTCCTTTGCCCATTTTTTGATGGGATGATTTGTCTTTTTGTTGTAGAGGTGTTGGATTTTCTTGTAGATTATGGAGATTAGACCTTTGTCTGACTTGTACTGTCCAAAAATTTTTTCCCAGTCTGTAGGTTCTCTTTTGACTCTTTTGGTGAAGTCTTTTGAAGAGCATGGGTGTTTGATTTTTAGAAGATCCCAGTTATCTAGCTTATCTGTTGGGGTTTGTGCATTGATGGTTATGGTTTGTATCCTGTTAATGCCATGTATTAAGGCCTGAAGTGTTAGTCCTATTTTTCCTTCTATGAACTTTATAGTTTTAGGCTTAATATTCAGGTCTTTGATCCATTTTTAAGTAGTTTTTGAATACGGTGTGAGGTATGGGTCCTGTTTCATTTTTTTGCAGATGGACATCCAGTTTTGCCAGCACCATTTGTTAAAAAGACTGTCTTTTCCCCATTTGATGGACTTTGGGCCCTTGTAGAAGATCAGGCGACCGTAGGTGGATGGATTTACATCTGGGTTCTCAATTCTGTTCCATCGGTCAATGTATCTGTTTTTGTACCAGTACCAGGCTGTTTTGACTACTGTAGCTGTATAGTAGGTTCTGAAGTCAAGTAGTGTGAGTCCTCCAACTTTCTTCTTCTTCTTCAGTAGTGCTTTACTTATTTGGGGCTTATTCCCTTTCCATATAAAGTTAATGATTAGTTTTTCCATCTCTTTGAAGAATGTTGCTGGTATTTGGATCGGGAATGCATTATATTTGTAAATTGCTTTGGGTAGAATTGCCATTTTCACAATGATGAGTCTGCCTATCCATGAGCATGGTATGTTTTTCCATTTATGTAGATCCCTTTGGGTTTCATGCAGTAGTGTTTTGTAGTTTTCTTTGTATAGGTCTTTTACATTCCTGGTCAGATTTATTCCTAAGTATTTTATCTTTTTAGGGGCTATTGAAAATGGTATTGATTTCCTGATTTCCTTTTCATCGTTCTCCTTATTGGTGTATAGGAATCCAACTGATTTTTGAATGTTTATCTTGTATCCTGCTACTCTGCTGAATCTTTCTATTGGTTCCAGTAGATTTCTCGTGGAGTATTTAGGGTTTTCTATGTATAGTATCATATCATCTGCAAACAAGAACAGTTTAACTGCTTCATTACCAATTTGGATGGCCTTTCTTTCTTTTTCTTGCCTTATTGCTCTCGCTAGAACTTCCAGCACAATGTTAAATAGGAGTGGTGATAAAGGGCATCCTTGTCTTGTTCCTGTTTTCAAGGGGAATGTTTTCAGCTTCTCTACATTAAGAATGATGTTGGCCATTGGTTTTGCATAGATGCCCTTTATTATGTTGAGAAATTTCCCTTCTATACCTATTTTATTGAGAGTTTTTATCAGGAATGGGTGTTGGACTTTGTCAAACGCCTTTTCTGCATCGATTGAGATGATCATGTGATTCTTTTCTTTCCTTTTATTTCTGTGGTGGATTACGTTGATTGATTCTCTAATGTTGAACCATCCTTGCATACCTGGTATGAATCCTACTTGGTTGTGGTGTATTATTTTTTTGATATGATGCTGAATTCTATTGGCTAGAATTTTGTTCACAATTTTTGCATTTCTATTCACGAGAGATATTGGTCTGTAATTTTCTTTTTTTGTGACGTCTTTGCCTGGTTTTGATATCAGCGTTATGCTGGCCTCACAGAATGAATTTGGAAGTGTTGGTTCCTCTTCTATGCTCTGAAATAGCTTGAATAGAACTGGTACGAGCTCTTCTGTAAATGTTTTGTAAATTCTCCAGTGAAGCCATCAGGGCCAGGGCTTTTTTTGGTTGGGATTTTTTTTTTTTTTATTACCTTTTCAATCTCTTCTCTTGTTATGGTTCTGTTCAGATTTTCAACATCACTTTTTTGTAGTTTGTGTAGGCCATGTGTTTCTAGAAATTTATCCATTTCCTCTAGGTTTTCAAATTTGTTGGAGTGTTTTTCATAATATTCTGTTATAATCCTTTTTATTTCAGTTAAATATGTTGTAATGTCGCCCATTTCATTTCTTATTTGGGTTATTTGTGTCCTCTCCTGTTTTTCTTTTGTCAGTCTGGCCAGTGGTTTGTCAATTTTGTTGATTCTTTCAAAGATGCAACTTTTGGTTTTGTTGATTCTTTCTATTGTTTTTCTGTTCTCTATTTCATTTATTTCTGCCCTGATCTTTACTATTTCATTTCTTCAGGTGGTTGTGGGCTTTTTTGCTCTTCTCTTTCTATTTGTTTGAGTTGTGTAGTTAATGTTTTGATTTTGTCCCTTTCTTCTTTTTTGATATGTGCATCTATTGCTATAAATTGTCCTCTGAGGACTGCCTTTGCTTTGTCCCAAAGGTTTTGGTATGATGTGTTTTCATTCTCATTTGATTCTAGGAATTTTTTGATTCCATCTCTGATTTCTTCTATTGCGCACTGATGTGTAAGCAGGGTATTATTTAGTTTTGATGTAGTTGATTTTTTTTCCTTGCTCTTTCTACTGTTAATTTTTTACCTTGATGGCATTGTGGTCAGAGAAGATACTTTGAATTAGCTCAACATTTTTGATCTTGTTGACGATTGCTCTGTGGCGTAAGATGTGGTCTATTCTGGAGACCATTCCATGTGCGTTGGAAAAGAACGTGTACTTTGCAGCTGTTTGGTGTAGTGTTCTATATATGTCTATGAAGTCAAGTTGGCTGATTGTGCCCTTTGTGTCTTCTGTATCTTTGTTGAGTTTCTGTCTAGATGTTGCGTCCTTTACCGAGAATGGTGTGTTGAAGTCTCCTACTATTATTGTGGAACTGTCAATTTCTCTTTTCAGTGTTGTTAGAGTTTGTTTTATGTATTTTGGAGCCCTGTCATGGAGTGCATAGAAGTTTATTATTGTTATCTTATTGTTTCATGATGCATCGTCCCTTTAATCGTTATACAGTATCCTTCTTTGTCTTTTATGTTTTAAAGTCTATTTTATCTGAGGTTAGTATTGCCACTGCTGCTCTTTTTTGGTAGCTGTTTGCTTGATATATTTTTTTCCATCCTTTGCTTTTTAATAAATTTACATCTTTGTTTCTAAGGTGTGTCTCTTGTAAACAGCATATGGATGGATCCTGCTTTTTTTATCCATTCTGTCACTCTCTGTCTCTTTATGGGTGCATTTAGGCCATTTACGTTCTGTCTAATTATTGATAGGTGTGAGTTTATTGCTGTCATTTTGTAGTGCTTTTTTTTTGTGATGCTGATGTTTTCTTTGTTTCTCTTACTCTCCTGTGCTGATTTCCTTTTGTTTGTTGATTTTTTTTCACTTGTTTTTGTAGTTTTTGTTTTTCCTGAGACTTTATGTTTTTCTTATTTTGATGAATAGGTTTGTTAACTTTCTTTGTGGTTACCTTGACATTTACCCTTATCTTCCTAGGTTTGAAACAGTCTATTATTACTTGGTCTCAGCTTGCCTTCCTCTCCAATAGAAGGTCCTATCCCTACAACATTTATTACCTCTTTTATTGTTCTGATGTTGTTGTCATTTACAGATTAACCTCTCTGGTTCCCTGTTGTAATTCTTTTGGTTTTGCGTTGTCCTTAAGAGTTCATTTCCTAGGTTGGTATCTGGCTAGTACAATCTTGTGTCCTATATTCAGTCTGTGGTCTGATGTTGTTTGTTCTCAGATCGAAGGACTCCCTTTAATAAGTTTTGTAAGTTTGGTTTGGTTTTTACATAGTCCCTTAATTTCTGTTTATCTGGAAATGACCTAATTTCACCAACATATTTGAATGAGAGTTTTCAGGATATATTATTCTTGGCTGGCAATTTTTTTCTTTCAAGGTTTTATATATGTCATCCCATTGCCTTCTTGCCTGCATGGTTTCTGCCAAATAATCAGAGCTTACTCTTATTGTTTCCTCTCTGTATGTGACTTTTCATTTTTTTGAACTGCTCTCAGGATTCTTTGTATTTGTTTTTAGCGAGTGTGATTATGATATGCCTTAGTGATTTTCTTTTGGGGTCTTTCCTATATGGGGTTCGTTGAGCTTCTTGGATGGTCATCTTTTCATCTTTTATGATTTTGGGGAAGTTTTCTGTCAGGAATTCTTCAATGATCCTCTCTGTGTTTTCTGCTTTCTCCCTCTGTCCTGGAACTGCGATCACTTGCAGATTTTTGCTTTTGATTGTATCCCACATAATTCTAATGGTTTCTTCATTCTTTTTTCTGATTTTTCCTCAAACAGAGTTGTATCCAAGTGTTTGTCTTCGATTTCACTGATCCTATCTTCCATCATTTCAAACCTGCTCCTCAGCCCTTCTGTGACACTATCCATGTCTCAAATCTTGTTGTTTATCTTTTGGATTTCTAATTGTTGTTTTTGTATGATTTCTAGTTGTGAACTTATTTTAGCATTTTGTTCCTGTAGTATTTTCTTGTATTCTTCCTTTTTTTGTCTGTATTTTCCAGGAATTTGTCTACTTTTTCCATGAATTTGTCTATTTTTCCCTCATTTTTGTCTGCTTTTTTTTCAACTCTTGCATAATTCTGAATATTAGAGATTTGAATTCCCTATCAGGTAGTTCTAGTGCCTTTTCTTCTAGAAAGTTATTTGGTGTTTTATTTTGGACTCCTACTGGAACCATCCTGTCCTGTTTTTGTATATGTTTTGATATTGTCTGCTGTCTTCTGGGCATTCAGTAGTTATTTTCCTCATTTACTGATTGTAGATTTGTTTGTTTATTCTTGCTTTTGTGTTTTATTTGATTATGTCTGAGCAGGCAGGCTGTGCATTCTTTGTTGTTTGCTCATCTGTGGGTACGATACTTTTCACCTCCTTCTCCAATGGGCAGGGTCAGTCACTCAGGTATGGTACAGCAGGGCAGGTCCAGCTGAAGGGGAGTTGCTAGGATGGGTTGTTTGTGGCACATATTAGGGCTGACAGTGTGGTCCGGGAATCAATGCAGGGCAGGTTCCAGTAGGCTGTGTCTGTGCTGCTTGGGAGTGTGATGTTCAGTGCACAGTGCAGGTAGGTAGAAAAAAGGGGGGATATTGTGATGTGTGGAGCTAAGATGGGTATGGGAAAGACGAGAGAGAGGAGAGAGAAACAGGAGCCAAAAACAGACGCACAAACAAAAAAGAGTGCTGAGGGAGCTTGCTATTAGAATGGAGAGATGAGAGACTGAGAAATAGGGAAAAACAAAAAGAAAAAAGGTAAAATAAAAAAATGAATAAATCGAGAAACTGGAAATGAAGAAAGACAAAACGGGAATAAGAGAGAGAAGAAAACAAAACAAAGAAACAAATAACAACAAAAACAAAACAAAAAGACAAGAAAAAAGAAATGCCCCCAAGGATGTAGGATGTCCTTGTGCATCTGTGCAGAGTAAGGGAGTAGTTTCCAAGCCACGTGATACTGTCCAGCTAGAAGGGGCTCCCAAGCCAAGAAAAGAAAAGGAAAACAAACAAACAAATCAAAACAGAACAAATCAGAGCAAACAAACAAACAAAGAAATATAAAATCCCCGGGGGTCCCACTGGCATGGCGGCACAGGCCGGAAAGCAGTTTCACAATGGAGCAGTGTTTCACAGCCTTTCAGGAAGAAGCAAAGATGGCACACGGAGCCAGGTATTTGAGAGAAGGGAGGGGGAGGTGGTGAGAGTTAAGGAAGAAATCTAAAGAAGCGGAAAAAGCAACATCAGCAGTCAACAAATGGCATTCAGGTTGCTGGCCAGTGCCAGCAGATGGAATCCAAGCAAGACCAAGGTGAAGCTGGTGCTTCTCGTCCAAGAAGCTGTGGCTGCAGGAAGCAGAGGTGGCCGAGTCGGTGTGAAGAAGGGTGGGGGGGTGGGGGTGGGAAAGCATATATTGCTGGTTACCAGTTGTTCTGTCTCCTGCTGGAAGCTTTGTGAAACTGCTTTCTCATACCCCCATTTGCTGGTCTCTGATAGGAGTCCAAGATGGTGGATCCATGCTGCAGTAGCTGATAGGGGACCTCTGCATGTATCACTCCTCACTCTGTTCTCAGTCAGTTTCTTATTCCATTCGGTGCTTGGCTGAGTTCTTTATCTCTTCATTTGATGCTTAAGGTTTCAGGATTGATGTGTGACTCTTGTTTGATTTAGATTTTCAGATCTTTCCTGTGGAGGGACAGCGTGGTGCTTCTGACTATAGTGTCATGTTGCCCGGAATTAGAATCTGAGAAGTTTAGAGCGAGGAGAATATTACAAATCATTTAGCCCAACTCTCTCATTTTGTAAATGAGGAACTTAGAACCCAGAGAGGTCAGTGAACTCACGAAGTTCCCAATAGCAACTTATCATAGAGATGTTAAGGTAGTAATATCATAGGACCTGCTTTCGACAGCACCATTATTAAGGGTGCAAACTATAAATTCTGTAGACAAGGTAACCCACTAAAAGGTCTTTCAGCACAGTAGAAACATGAGTGGAATTTTTATTCTAGAAAGATTTAAGTATTGGCAATGTGACAGACATTGGGTGAAGGAAGAGAAGTATCAGACTATTATGTTAGTCCACTGGTTCTCAAGGGGATGATTTTGCCCCCAGGACAACAATTGGCAATGCCTGGAGAATTTTTGATTATCAACACTTGGGATAATCAAAGTCCTGATCATTGCAATTGGCATCTAGTCGGTAGAGGCCAGGGATGATGCTAAACATCCTACAATTCACATGACAGTACTCCCTCTCATTCCCAACAAAGAATCTTCTAGCCCCAAATGTCAACAGTGTTGAGGTTGGGAAACCCCTTTCAGTAGTCCAATGTGACATCATTAAGGTCTGAACTAGGACAGTGAGAGTAGAGTTCAAGTTCTCATTTATTAAGTATTCATTGTGCATCTACTCTGTGCCAATGACTATGGCAGGAAAAAAGGATGAAGGTATGGATAGGGCACCCCTGCCCTCACACAGTGCACAGTGTAGGGGAGGATATCAATGAATACCAAAGTAAATATATCTTTAAGAGGATTGTGATGGTGTAAACACCTGCGGTGGTGGGAGTATTTGGAGGGTTATCCTACTCCAAGGGTTTACATTCTGTCAGTGGAGAAAGACATTAAAGCATTCATTATTTAACTATCATAAACATACGTGTAATGAAAGAGATTCTGCCCACCACAAGAGCCAGGAATGGGGTGTATAATGTAACGTCGTGTCTCATGCAATTATCTATTGAGGAAGTAACATTTCAGTTACATTAAGACACAGAAGGGGAAGGAGAATCCTCCATGTCCATGGAACACCACGTGCAAAAATACTGAGTCAGAAGTAGGAAGAAAGAAAGCGGTGCCAGAGCACAGAGAAAGTTACCGGCGGGCGGAGGGGTGGGGGGGCAGAGGAGGCGGAAGAGGGCCACAGGGCCAGGAGTCTGCAGGCCCCAGACTATCATTGTGTTTAACCCAGCAGTGGAAACAAATCACCTGCAAGTGCTGACCCTTGATAGCCCCATACCCACTGATCCCACTGGAAACCACTGATGACGAGATGTAAAAATGAAAACACAATACTCAATGCAGCCGTGTGTTCTGAACGGCGCAGAGGGGATTCCTTTTGGTTCACTCACCTCCTCTTGGGAGCTTGGGCTGGCCATCGTTTGGAATGGGCGCGCGAGTTTTCGAATGTTGTCTCAGAACACACGGCACCCCTGCCATCAGGCATTTTATTTATTTAAGTCTCAATGCATTTTTAGAGAAACTATTGCTGTGGCTATGGATTTGCTTATTAAAAGCCATCAGAGGGAATAAAAAAAGAATCTCTGAAAGCGGCATTTCAGTGAATTGTGGCCTTTGCAAAAGACATTTTGAATTACAGATGAGGCTTTGCAGCAGCTTTTTTTTTTTAAAGAGATTACACCAACAGAAAGCAAGAGATGAGTTTTTGGGTCAGTCTTGTATTTCCTTCTTAGTGAAGGTTTGTTTTGGAGAAAAATGGCATCATTCTGATTTCACAGTATTTATATTAAAGTCCATTCCTTTCCCAGGGGTAGTAATTAAGTGACTGGAAAAAATTAAGATGATGGGGCATTAGTGGTGCACAAAGAATATAGCTATCTCTTAATTTATAGTAACATTTGTGAAGTTTAATATAGCCACTGTATAGTAAAATGCTGAATCTCTCTGTAGAGTGCTTAAAACATTTAATGCACAATTTACCTGTGACATGATTAAACAGTGAATTAACAATTTGTAAAAAGAGGCAATATGGCAAAGAGGAAAGAGCAGAGGCACTGGAATCTAACCAACTTGATTTTGAATCTTGGCTCCAGCCTCTTAGTGCCTTATGACCTGATAGGTTTGTAGGAAAGTTGGATTTAATAGCTGTAGTGTCTGGTACCTTGTTGCTACTCAAAAGCTGAATATTGTTGCGGAAATGATACCTAAAATTAGGAAACTAGGTATTATATGATAACTGTGTCGATTACTGCCATAAGAGGGACATTGTTTTCACCTAAGTGATGTTCCTATTCTGGATAACTCTGATATAAATAAGATGGTAGGGTCCAGATACCTCACCCATTTTGATACTTTAATTTTCCCTGAGAATATTCATACAAATATCACTGCAACTGAAAAAGGCAGACTTGTATATTACCCATTGCCACTGAGTTGATTCCGACTCATAGCAAGCCTACAGGACAGAGTAGAACGGCCCCATAGAGTTTCCAAGGAGCTCCTGGTGGATTCGAACTACTGACTTTTTGGTTAGCAGCCTTTGCTCTTAACCACTATATGTAGGATGTTGAAAAATTGGACACAACTTAAAACTGGTAAATCATTTCTTTCCTTTAGTATTTTCATAACTGGAAGTCATTTTAACATTAGGTAGACATATACATTACTTAAAGCAGCACTGATATGGTTAAAAGCATTTCTTCTTTTAAAAAAGTAGCACTTGACATACAAACTGCCAATGTTAATGATAACTAGGCATAATAAAAATAATTAATGAAATGTTGGTAATTTTAGTTTTGATATGAGTTTAGTGAGTCTCTCAAATTTCCCAGAGGACATAAAGAAAAACTTGTTATAATGTCGCTTTCAGTTACAATGATAGAAAAACAATGGCAGATGAGGGCTTTGTTTCCAGGGAATTACACTGATGAATATGGAAAACTGAACTATTTTGTAAGTTATTAATTTGCTTCAAACTTGTTTGTGTACTTGGATATATATTCAAAGTCTGCTAAATGCCCCCTACTAAATGAGATGATTATAATTCCTTTTTTACAATAGAAGGTGCATTGACCTGCTATTACTATAAAATGTAAAATAAAGTGTCAAAGCTGCCAAAAGCTTCCTTAACAGACAAGGGAGTGAATAATTCAAATTGACCAGAGCAAACCGTTAATTCCATGGCTCATCAAGTCACAAAATCCCCCTGTTGGTTTTTTTCTCCCACTAAGATTTTAAAACAAGACCTACGATAATCAAAAACTTCCTTGTAAATTAAGCATGTAGGACCACGTCTGTTCCTTCAGGATAATTAATGCATTGATATTTAAATCAATTGATAAGAGTATATGCTAGTGCCATTAGTTAAATAATAATTAAAAAAAAATACACATTGAGTGTTTACTATGTCCCAAGTAGTGTATCAAGTACTGAGGACATAATGTTGTTGTTAGTTGCTGTCTGATTGACTCCGACTCATGGCGACCCTATATAGCGCAACATAACAAAAAGTTGCCTGGTCCTGCACCATCTTCATGATCACTGGCATATTGGTGTCCATTGTTGTGGTCATTGTGTAGTGCCTTCCAATCCAGGAGCCTCATCTTCCAGCACTACTGGACAATATTCTGTTGTGATCCATGCAATTTACATTGGCTAATTTTCAGAAGTAGATCACTGTCTTAGTCATCTAATGCTGCTACAACAGAAATCCCACAAGTGGATGGCCTTAACAAAGAGAAGTTTATTCTTTCACAGTCCAGTAGGTTACAAGTCTAAATTCAGAGCATCAGCTCCAGGAGAAGGTTTTCTCTCTCTGTTGGCTCTGGAGAAAGGTCCTTGTGATGCATCAGTCTTTCCTTGGTCTGGAAGCTTCTCTGCGCAGGAACCTCAGGTCCAAAGGACGCGCTCTGTTCCCGGCACTGCTTTCTTGGTGGTATGAGGTTCTTCTGTGTCTCTGCTCGCTTCTCTCTTTTATATCTCAAAAGAGATTACATTAAGACACTAATCTTATCAACCTCATCAGTATAACCTCATCACAGTGATAGAATTTACAACACATGTGGAGATCACATATAATCTCATCATAGTGGTAGAGTTTACAATACATAAGGAAATCATATCAGATAACACAATCATACAGTACTGGGTATCATGACCTAGCCAAGCTGACAGATATTTTTGGGGGACACAACTCAATCCATGACAGTCACCAAGCCTTTCTTCCTAGTCTTACTCTAGAAGCTCTGCTGAAACCTGTCCACCATGGGTGATCCTGCTGGTATTTGAAATACTGGTGGCATAGTTTCCAGCTTCATAGTAACATAAGACACCACAGTACAACAAACTGACAGAAGGGTGGTGGGTGACATGTTAGTGAGCAAGATATAGTCATTGCCCTCATATAGTGTGTGTTATACTACTATGTATGAGCTGACACCTGTGATTCTAATTTCAGGTTTATCAAGCAGTGACTATGGGTCAGGGCCAGACACAGAGGAGCTGTCAGGGCCAGCCAGCTCAAGTGAGTAAGTAAAACTGGGACGGAGGGGTTTAGGCTGTGGTGAACAGGAGAACACATACAGTTCTGACACTTTGCTAGCCAAACAAAAATGTACATTTTGCACAAAGTAAGAGTGAATGCCACTTGGCACCCTCTGATTTTAAAGACCCCAAAAACCAAACCCATTGCCATTGAGTCAATTCTGACTTATAGCAACCTGACAGGACAGAGTAGAACTTCCCCGTAGGGTTTCCAAAGAGCAGCTGGTAGATTTGAACTGCCAACCTTTTGATTAGCAGCCAAATGCTTAACCACTGCTCCACCAGGGCCCGTTTAAAGACCCCAGGGAACTTCAAAAAGTAGAGGAAAGTAGAAGGTTGAGTGGAGTGAGACTAAGGCCCACTTCTCAAGTCTTCTCCACTAGGCACCCATCAAGTCAAAAACAGAACTGGATGGTCTTTATGATTTAGTCCAGTTCCGGCAATTTAATTTTGACATATTATTAAGGAGATATTTCAACAATGAGGAGACTACCAACAGAGAGGAGGGTTTCAAACTGAATTCTGAGAAGAATTAGGGTTCAACAGAATTACCTTGGAAGAGGTAAACTGGACCGGACTTTATCCCCCTTCCCACAGACATCCCCTTACCCTTTACCCACATCAACCTGAACAGAGTCTCTTTCGGGCTATTGTCCAGGATGTTTCATGAAACTGATTTGTCTGCTTTAAAAGTGTGGAAACCAACGGAAAAAAAGAAGTAGATAATAAGTACTTATCCTGTAGTATTTGGTAAATGAGTTTTGGGTTTGTTTTTGTTTTTTTTTTTTAAATGAAAAAGAAGAAATAAAACTGAAGTCACTTTGGGAGAAACATACATTCTTTCCTTCCCTCTTGGGTTTTTGCTGTCATTGTCCTCTTTCCCAAGGTACTACCTCCCCCACTGGCTAAGTAGATGCTCTTAGCCAAGTTATCTAACTCATTTATGCCTTATTTCCTCTGAAAAAATGGGGGTAATAATGGTACCTGTCTCCTAGGATGGTTGAAAGAATTAACCAAGTCAATATACAAAATGCTTAGAACACAGCCTGGCATACAATAAGCTCTCAACGAGTGCCATCATCACCACCACCACACCACCACCACCACTACCACCATCATCATCATCATCACCATCACCACAACCACCATCATCACCATTGCCATCACACCATCACCATCACCATCACCACCACAACTACCACCATCATCACATCATCACCATGATCAACATCCCTAGGGTTGTGTGGGGCCTTGGAAGAATAGCATATGCTCTTTCCTATTAGTGGAATTTTTAACTGAAATGTAGAAGAAATGCTCTCAAGTCCAGGCTTAAAGGGAGGTGTCACTGAGTGAGTTCCAACAGCAAACCTTCCAGTTTGCACACTGTTGGTGTGACCCAGGGATTACCTGAAAATATCAACCACACACATGAGCTCCTGCATAAAGGGAATTTTGACCAGGGTTAGCAAAGTTGTCTGAGTGTTTGATTGCCTGAGGAAACAACCACTAGTTATGGAGGACTGAGTCCAGGGTTTACCAGTTTGGGGCCTGATGAAAATGACAGAAAGGAATCTGGTTTGGGTTTTGCTCTGAAGAAAGAAAGTGACTTGATTTATGGGTTCACTAAAAGCATACTTTATTGCAAAAGGAAAAGAGCTTCCAGTGGAGAATTCCTAGGATTTATTAGAGTTCAGAAAAAGTAGATGCTATTGATGTAGGAGGTTAATGTTTGTCACAGTCTGGGTATTTTGCAATGACTTCCTTCACAGCATGTTCATTTTAAGAATAAAGAGGTCTTTACAGTTAGTGGAAGTTTAATGAGGATTAGAGTGGCCCCCAGATAATATCAACAGCCATTTAAATAACCCATAACCTCTATGTTTATCATGACCAGGAACATGCCAGTTTAAGGTATTTCAAACATTCTTCTGAAAAACTTTACAGTTTCCTTCAATAATTTTCACCTCTACATTCTGCAATTTATAAATTGCAGAGAAAGTGTTACCATGGAAACTATCTCTGATCTACCTGTTACTCAAACAAGTAAAAGTTACGCTTTGGGGAAATGTCTCCACCAGCAAATAATTTTCTGCATTGTTTATTCCTAAATATTTTCTGAGTCTGTTATACATTTGGCTCAGGGAAGTTATGGTAGGTATTGAAAAAGCATTAGTGAGCTGAAATGGACTGCTATTGGCCATTTTGAATCAGACAATCATATGGTCTACCATGTCGGGAAGGACAAATTAAAGAGGAACAATGTTGCATTTATTGACAAAAAGAGTTCATGATCTATCCTGAAGTACAATGCTGTCAGTGATAGATAATATCCATACACCTATAAGAAAAGAACTAACAAATCTGTCTTGAAAGAAGTACAGCCAGAATGATCCTTAGAAGCAAGGATGGCGAGACTTCATCTCACTACTTTGGACATGTTATCAGGAAGGATCAGTCCCTGGAGAAGCACATCATGCTTCTTGGTAAAGCAGAGGGTCAGCGAAAAAGAGGAAGACCCTTAATGAGATGGATTGACACATTGGCTGCAACAATGGGCTCAAGCATAACAACGAATGTGAGTATGGCACAGGACTGGGCAGTATTTCGTTCTGTTGTACATAGGGTCGCTATGAGTTGGAACCGACTCAACGGCACCTAACAACAACAACAAGAAAGACCAGTTAATATGACTATTATTCAAATTTACATACCAATCACCAAGGACAAAGATGAAGAAATTGAAGATTTTTACCAACTTCTACAATCTGAAATTGGTCAAACATGCAATCAAGATGCATTGATTATTACAGGTGATTTGAGTGAGAAAGTTAGAAACAAGGAAGAAGAATCAGAAATTGGAAAATATGGCCTTGATGATAGAAACTACGCTAGAGATCACATGATAAAATTTTGCAAGACCAATGACTTATTCATTCCAAATACTTTGTTTTTCAACAACATAGACGGTAATCATACACATGGACCTCGCTGGATGGAATACACAGGAATCAAATTGACGATGATGGAGAAGCTCAATATCATCAGTCAGAACAAGGTCAGGGGTTGACTGTGGAACAGACCATCAATTGCTTATATGCAAGTTCAAGTTGAAGGTGAATAGAATTAAAACAAGTCCATGAGAGCCTAAGTACAACCTTCAGTATATCCTACCTGAATTTAGAGAACATCTCAGAATGGATTTGACACATCGAACACTAATGACTGAAAACAAAAGGAGTTGTGAGATAACATCAAGGACATCATATATGACGAAAGCAAAAAGTCATTAAAAAGAGAAGAAAGAAAAGACCGAAATGGATGCCAGAAGAGACTCTGAAACTTGCTCTTGAACATAGAGTACCTAAAGTGAGTGGAAGAAATAATGAAGATCTGGAAAGAAGATTTCAAAGGGTGACTCAAGAAGACAAATTAAAGTGTTATAATGAAATATGCAAAGAACTGGAGTTAGAAAACCAAAAAGGAAAAACATGCTTGGCCTTTCTCAAGCTGAAAGAACTGAAGAAAAAATTCAAGCCTCGAGTTGCAATATTGAAGGATTCTATGGGCAAAAAATTGAATGACGCAGGAACCATCAAAAGAAGATGGAAGGAATATAGACAGTCATAGTACCAAAAAGAATCAGTCAACATTCAACCATTTCAGGAGGTAGCATATGATCAAGAACTGATGGTATTGAAGGAGGAAGTCCAACATACACTGAAGTCATCGGTGCAAATCAAGGCTCCAGGAACTGATGGAATACCAATTGAGATGTTTCAACAAACAGATGCAGCCCTGGAAGTACTCACTCATTTTTGCAAAAAAATTTGGAGGACAGCTACCTGGCCAACCGAATGGAAGAGATCCATATACGTGCGTGCCCATTCCAAAGAAAGGGTATCCAATAGAATGAAGAAACTATTAAACAATATCATTATTATCACATGCAAGTAAATTTTTGCTGAAGATATTTCAAAAACGTTTGCAGCAGTACATCGACATGGAACTACCAGAGATTCAAGGCAGATTCAGAAGAGGATGTGGAATGAGGGATATCATTGCTGATGTCAAATGGATCTTGGCTGAAAGCAGAGAATACCAGAAACATGTTTACCTGTGTTTTATTGACTATGCAAAGGCATTTGACTGTGTCGATCATCACAAATTCTGGGTAACATTGTGAAAAATGGGAATTCCAGAACACTGAATTGTGCTCATGTCTCATGTGGAACCTTTACATAGACCAAGAGGCAGTCATTCGAACAGAACAAGGAGATACTGCACAGTTTAAAATCAGGAGAGGAGTGCATCAGGGTTGTATCCTTTCACCATACTTATTCAATCTGTATGCTGAGCAAATAATCCCAGAAGCTGGACTATATGAAGAAGAACTTGGCATCAGGATTGGTGGAAGACTCATTAACAACCTGTGATATGCAGATGACACAGCTTTGCTTGTTGAAAGTGAAGAGGACTTGAAGCACATACTGATGAAGATCAAAGACTACAGCCTTCAGTATGGATTGCATGTTAACGATAAAGAAAACAAAAATCTTTACAAAGGGACCAATAAGCAACATCACGATAAACAAAGAAAAGACTGAACCTGTCAAGGATTTTATTTTACTTGGATCCACAGTCAACGCCCAAGGAAGCAAAAGTCAAGAAATCAAATGACTTATTGCATTGGACAAATCTGCTGCAAATGACCTCTTTAAAGTTTTAAAAAGCAAAGATGTCACTTTGAGGACTAAGGTGCACCTGACCCAAGCCATGGTATTTTTAATTGCCTCCTATGCATGTGAAAGCTGGACAACGAATAAGGAAGACCTAAGAACTGCTGCCTTTGAATTATGGTGTTAAGGAAGAATATTGAATATACCATGGACTGCGAGAAGGACAAACAAATCTGACTGGGAGAAAGTACAGCCAGAATGCTCCTTAGAAGCAAGGATGGTGAGACTTCATCTCATGTGCTTTTGACATGTTAACAGGAGGGATCAGTCCCTGGAGAAGGACATCATGCTTGGTCAAGTAAAGGGTCAACAAAAAACACTACCACCCTCAGCAAGATGGATTCATAAAGTGGCTGCAACAATGGGCTCAAATACAGCAACAATTGTGAGGCTGGCGAAGGACCAGGCGGTGTTTCATTCTCATGTACATAGGGTCGCTATGAGTTGGAATCTACTCGATAGCACCTAACAACAACAACATTGAAACAAGGCAAAGGAGGAGTGTCAAAGAAAAAACTGTACTGGACAACATTAAAACAGGCAAAGATGACTTTACTCAAAAGATTATTGTAAAAAGGGAGGGGGAAAGGCTTTTGGAAAGGAACCCTGTTGTTGTTGTTAGATGCCATTGAGTAGGTTCTGATGAATGAATGCTTCCAGCATTGCATCTGTTCGTTGAAACATTTCAATGGGTATTTCTTCAATTCCTGGAGCCTTGTTTTTCGCCAAGGTCTTCAGTGCATCTTGGACTTCTTCCTTCAGTATCATTGGTTCTTGATCACATGCCACCTCCTGAAATGGTTAAACTTTGACCAATTCTTTTTGGTACAGTGACTCTATGTATTTTTTCCATCTTCTTTTGATGCTCCCTATGTCATTCAATTTTTTGCCCATAGAATCCTTCAATATTGCAACTTGAGGCTTGAATTTTTTCTTCAGTTCTTTCAGCTTGAGAAATGCTGAGCATGTTCTTCCCTTTTGGTTTTCTAACTCTAGGTCTTTGCATATTTCATTATAATATTTTACTTTGTCTCCTCGAGCCACTCTTTGATATCTTCTTTTGCGCTCTTTTACTTCATCATTTCTTCCGTTCACTTTAGCTACTCTACTTTCAAAAACAAGTTTCAGAGACTCTCCTGACATCCATTTTGGTCTTTTTATTTTTTCTTTTCTGTCTTTTTAATGACCTTTTGTTTTCTTCATGTGTGATGTTCTTGATGTCATCCCACAAATCCTCTGGTCTTTGGTCATTAGTGTTCAGTGTTCAGATCGATATTTGAGATGGTCTTATATTAAGATGGGATATACCCAAGGTTGTACTTTGGCTCTTGTGGACTTGATCTATTTTACCTTCAACTTGAACTTGCGTATGAGCAATTGATGGTCTTTTCCACAGCTGGCCCTTGGCCTTGTTCTGACTGATGATACTGAGCTTTTCCATTGTCTGTTTCCACAGATGTAGTCGATTTGATTCATGTGTATTCCATCCAGCAAGGTCCACATGTATAGTCACTGCTTATGTCGTTGAAGAAAGGTATCTGCAATGAATAAGTCATTGGTCTTGCAAAATTCTATCATGCAATCTCTGGTGTCATTTCTATCACCAAGGTTATATTTTCCAACTACTGATTCTTCTTTATTTCCAATTTTCACATTCTGATCACCACTAATTATCAATGAATCTTGATTGCATGTTTGATCAATTTCAAACTGTAGAAGCTGGCATAAATCTTTAATTTCTTCATCTTTGGCATAGGTGGTTGGTGTGTAAATTTGAATAATAGTCATATTAACTGGTCTTCCTTGTAGGCGTATGGATATTATCCTATCACTGACAAGGTTGTACGTTAGGATGGATCTCGAAGTTTTCTTGTTGACAATGAATGTGATGTCATTCCTCTTCAATTTTTCATTCCCAGCATAGTAGACCATATGATTGTGTGATTCAGAATGGCCAATACCTGTCCATTTCATCTCACTAACGCTTAGGATATCGATCTTTATGCATTCCATTTTCATTTCTGACAACTTCCAATTTTCCTTGATTCATACTTTGTACATTCCATGTTCTGATTACTGATGGATATGTGCAGCTGTTTCTTCTCATTTTGAGTCAAGCCACATCAGCAAATGAGGGTCTGAAAAGTTTAACTCCATCTACATCATTAAGGTCAATTCTACTTTGATGAGACAGCTCTTCCCCAGTTGTATTTTGAGTGCTTTCCAACCTGAGGGCCTCATCTTCCGGCACTATATCAGACGATGTTCTGCTGCTATCCATAAAGTTGTCACTGGCCAATATTTCCAGAAGTAGATCATCAGGTCCTTCTTCCCAGTCTGTCTTATCTAGAAGCTCTGCTGAGATCTATCCACCATGGGTGACCCTGCTGGTATTTGAAATACTGGTTGCATAGCTTCCAGCCTTACAGCGTCATGTAAGGCACCATAGTATGACAAACTGACAGACGAGTGGTGGATTAAAAGGGAGAGTAAGAAGGCCATTGTAATGGGGGAGGGGGTCATTACAAATGGGAGAGAGACCAGAACAAAGTCTGAGCTCCAACTACACTGAAGCAGAGTTGGGAAGAGTTTTAAAGGCTGAAGGAAAATGGTGGAAAAATACTGAATTACTTTAGGTTGTTTTGGGGGAGGTTAAGCAATGGGTGTGTCCATTCCTCAGGAGTTATCTCCTGAGTCAACTGTGAAGAGAAGACGGCACATGTTCCATCTGGATTCTGTAAGGAAGGGCCAGGAAGAGAGAGGTCAGGGGTCTAGAGTCAGGAAGAAGCCTGCCTACAGTTTAGTCCAACTAAACAGATTCCAGTTGCCTTGGAATCTATTCTGATTCATGGAGACCTCATGTGTATCAGAGTAGAACTGTGCTCCCCAGGGTATTCAATGGCTGATTTTTCAGGAGTAGATTACTAGGCCTTTCTTCTGAGACTCCTCTAGGTGGACTTGAGCATCCGACTCTATGATTAATAGCCAAGCTGATAACCTTTTGCATCACCCCAGGACTTCAGTCAAATTGAGGGAAATGTTAGTGCTTGTCTTCATCAGCAGTTTTCCAGAACACAAAAGGGTGGGGGATTTCCAGAATCACAGTGCTTGCTGAAGTTCAACATAGTCAAATAAGAGCACATATGTGTTTTGGAAAATGAATCAAGAGACTCTAAAGAATATAGGAAAGGAAGATGAGTGATGATGTCATTGGAGCTAATCTCAGATTTGAGCGTGTAATATAATCACTCGGAAAACAAAACAAAACACCATACCTGTTGCTGTTGAGTCAATTCCAATCTTAGCAACCCTATAGGACACAGTGCTACTGCCCCGAAGAGCTTCCAAGGCTGTAATCTTTATGGGAGCAGTCTGCCACATCTTTCTCCTATGGAGAGGCTGGTGGGTTTGAATTGCTGACCTTTCAGTTAGCAGCCAAACACTTAACCAGTATGCTACCAGTGCTCCTTTTAGAACCACCTGGACTAAATCCATTGCTGTAGAGTCAATTCTGACTCATAGCAACCCTATAGGACAGAGTAGAACTACCCCATAGGATTTCCAAGGAGCGGCTAGTGGATTTGAACTACCAACGTTTTGGTTAGCAGCTGAGCTCTTAAATCCATCACTAGGCCCCACCCACCGGGTTTCTGATTCTGTAGGTCTGGGGTGGGACTGGAGAATTTGCATTGCTAGGAAGTTTTTTTTTTTTTTTAATACATTTATTATTTATTTATTTATTTTCTTTTTTTGTTTTATGTTTTATATTTTATTGTACTTCAGGTGAAGTCTTACAGAACAAATAGTTTCTCATGAAACAGTAGTACACATGTTGTTTTATGACATTGGTTAACAAACCCACAACATATTAACCCTCTAACTTCTCAACCCTTTTTTTTTTTTTTGGTGAAACTACACATAGCCAAAGATACACCGTTCCAAAAATTTCTACATGCACAGTTCAGTGGCATTGACTACGCTCTTCCAATTGTGCTGTTATTCTCACTTAAGATGAAGGCTTACAGAACAAGATAGTTTCTCATTTAACAGTTACTACAAATGTTGCCCTATGACAATGGTTAACAATCTCACAACACATCAACAATATCCTTACTCAATCTTGGGTTCCCTATCACCAGCTCCCTTGTCTCCTTCTGCCTTCTGGCCCTTGACACTGGACTCCTGTACCTCGTTAGTCTCATTTGGTTTTACGGGGCTGTCCACTCCCAGGCTGAACGGTGAATGTCGGAGGTAACTTCACCACTGAGCTAAAAGGGTGTCTGGGGGCCATACTCTCGAGGTTTCTCCAGTCTCCTTTAGGCCAGTAAATCTGGTCTTTTTTTTGTGAGTTAGAATTATGCTCTACAGCCTTCTCCAGCTCTGTCTGGAACCATCTGTTGTGATCCTGGTCAGAGCAGTCAGTGGTGGTAGCCGGGCACCATCTAGCTGTACTGGACTCAGTCTGGTGGAGGCCTTGGTAGCTGTGGACAATTACTCCTTCAGACTAATCTTTTTCTTGTATCCTGTTCACTTCATTCTCCCTTGCTTCCAAAGGGATGAGACCAGTGGAGTATCTTAGATGGCCACTCACAGGCTTTTAAGACCCCAGACACTACTCACCAAGGTAGAATGTAGAGCATTGTCTTTATAAGCTGTGTCATGCCAGTTGAGCTAGATGTTCCCCGAGACCATGGTCCCTACAGCCCTCCACCAAGCAATTCAGTCCCTCAGGGAGTTTGGATGTGTCTATGGGGCTTCCATGACCTTTTCCTGTACAAGCTATGCTAGTTTCCCCTGTATTGTGTACTGTCTCACCCTTCACCCAAGATACCACTTATCTATTGCCTATTTACTGTTTCCTCCCCACCTCTCCCATCCCTGGTAACCAACAAACATTGTTACATTTTGTGTGTCAACTTTTTCATGGGTTTTTACAATAGTGGTCTCATACAATATTTGTCCTTTTGTGATTGACTTATTTCACTCAGCATAATGTCCTCCAGTTTCATCCATGTTATGAGATGGTTTACAGATTCATTGTTGTTCTTTCTCGTTGCATAGTACTCCATTGTGTGTATGTACCATAGTTTGTTTATCCATTCATCTGTTGATAGGCATCTAGGTTGTTTCCATTGTTTTGCTATTGTGAACAATGCTGCCATGGACATAGGTGTGCATATGTCTATTCGAGTGACGACTCTTATTTCTCTAGGCTATATTTCTAGGAGTGGGATTGCTGGATCGAATGGTATGTCTAACTCTAGCTTTCTGAGGAAGCGCCATATCATTTTACAAAATGGTTGTATCATTTTGCATTCCCACCAGCAGGGCATAAGAGTTCCCATCTCCCCACAGCCCCTCCAACATTTGTTACTTCCAGTGTTTTTGATTAGTGCCAGTAATGCCGGGGTGAGATGGTATCTCATTGTGGTTTTAATTTGCATTTCTCTAGTGGCTAGTGATCGCGAGCATTTCCTCATGTGTCTGTTGGCCATTTGAATGTCTTCTTTGGTGAAATGTCTGTTCATTTCCTTTGCCCATTTTTTAATAGGATGATTTGTCTTTCTGTTGTAGAGGTGTTGGATTTTCTTATAGATTATGGAGATTAGACCTTTGTCTGACTTGTACTGCCCAAAAATATTTTCCCAGTCTGTAGGTTCTCTTTTGACTCTTTTGGTGAAGTCTTTTGAAGAGCATAGGTGTTTGATTTTTAGAAGATCCCAGTTATCTAGCTTATCTGTTGGGTTTTGTGCGTTGATGCTTATCGTTTGTATCCTGTTAATGCCACGTATTAAGGCCTGAAGTGTTGGTCCTATTTTTTCTTCTATGAACTTTATAGTTTCAGGCTTTATATTCAGGTCTTCGATCCATTTTGAAGTAGTTTTTGTATACGGTGTGAGGTATGGGTCCTGTTTCATATTTTTACAGATGGATATCCAGTTTTGCCAGCACCATTTGTTAAAAAGACTGTCTTTTCCCCATTTGATGGACTTTGGGCCCTTGTCGAAGATCAGGTGACCGTAGGTGGATGGATTTACATCTGGGTTCTCAATTCTGTTCCATTGGTCAATGTATCTGTTTTTGTACCAGTACCAGGCTGTTTTGACTACTGTAGCTGTATAGTAGGTTTTGAGGTCAGGTAGTATGAGTCCTCCAACTTTATTCTTCTTCTTCAGTAGTGCTTTACTTATTCGGGGCTTCTTCCCTTTCCATATAAAGTTAATGATTAGTTTTTCCATCTCTTTGAAGAGTGTTGTTGGTATTTGGATCAGGATTGCATTGTATTTTTAAATTGCTTTGGGTAGAATTGTCATTTTCACAATGTTGTCTGCCTATCCATGAGCATGGTATGTTTTTCCATTTATGTAGATCCCTTTGGGTTTCATGCAGTAGTGTTTTGTAGTTTTCTTTGTATAGGTCTTTTACATCCCTGGTCAGATTTATTCCTAAGTATTTTATCTTTTTAGGGGCTATTGAAAATGGTATTGTTTTCCTGATTTCCTTTTCATTGTTCTCCTTATTGGTGTATAGGAATCCAACTGATTTTTGAATGTTTATCTTGTATCCTGCTACTCTGCTGAATCTTTCTTAGTTCCAGTATTTTTTTCCTGGAGACTTTAAGGTTTTCTGTGTATAGTATCATATCATTCACAAACAGGGACAGTTTAACTTCTTAATTACCAACTTGGATGCCCTTTATTTATTTTTCTCACCTTATTGCTCTAGCTAAGACTTCCAGCACAATGTTAAATAGAAGTGGAGATAAAAGGCATGCTTGTCTTGTTCCTGTTCTCGAGAGGAATGTTTTCAGCCTCTCTCCATTAGGAATGATGTTGGCTGTTGGTTTTGCATAGATGCCCTTTATTATGTTGAGAAATTTCCCTTCTCTACCTATTTTATTGAGAATTTTTATCAGGAATAGGTGTTGGACTTTGTCGAATGCCTTTTCTGCATCAACTGAGAAAATCATGTGATTCCTTTCTTTCCTTTTATTTATGTGGTGGATTACGTTGATTGATTTTCTAATGTTGAACCATCCTTGCATACCTGGTATGAATCCTGCTTGGTGGTGGTGTATTATTTTTTTGATATGATGCTGAGTTCTATTGGCTAGAATTTTGTTGAGAATTTTTGCATCTATATTCACGAGAGGTATTGGTCTGTAATTTTCTTTGTGACGTCTTTGCCTGCTTTTGGTATCAGCATTATGGTGGCTTCATAGAATGAATTTCGAAGTGTTGGTTCCTCTTCTATGCTCTGAAATAGCTTGAGTAGTACTGGTACAAGCTCTTCTGTAAATGTTTTGTAGAATTCTCCAGTGAGAAAGGGCTTTTTTTTGGTTGGTTTTTTTTTTTTTATTACCTTTTCAATCTGTTCTCTTGTTATGGGTCTGCTCAGATTTTCAACGTCACTTTGTCACAGTTTGGGTAGGCTGTGTATTTCTAGAAATTTATCCATTTCCTCTAGGTTTTCAAATTTGTTGGAGTATAGTTTTTTATAATATTCTCTTATAATACTTTTAATTTCAGTTGGGTCTGTTGTAATGTCCCCCATTTCATTTCTTATTTGGGTTATTTGTGTCCTCTCCTATTTTTCTTTTGTCGGTCTGGCCAGTGGTTTGTCGATTTTGTTGATTCTTTCAAAGATGCAGCTTTTGGTTTTGTTGATTCTTTCTATTGTTTTTCTATTCTCTATTTCATTTATTTCTGCTCTGATCTTTACTATTTCATTTCTTCCGGTGGTTGTGGGCTTTTTTTGCTCTTCTCTTTCTATTTGTTTGAGTTGTGTAGTTAATGTTTTGATTTTGTCCCTTTCTTCTTTTTTGATATGTGCATCTATTGCTATAAATTGTCCTCTGAGGACTTCTTTGCTGTGTCCCAAAGGTTTTGGTATGATGTGTTTTCATTCTCATTTGATTCTAGGAATTTTTTGATTCCATCTCTGATTTCTCTTACCTAATGGTTTTTAAGCAGGCTGTTATTCAGTTTCTATGTAAGTGATGTTTTTTCCTTGCTCTTCCTGTTGTTAATTTGTATTTTGATGGCTTTGTGGTCAGAGAAGATACTTCGTATTATGTCAACCTTTTGGATCTTGTTGAGGATTGCTCTGTGGCCTAAGATGTGGTCTATTCTGGAGAACGTTCCATGTGCATTGGAAAAGAATGTGTACTTTACAGTGGTTGGATGAGTGTTCTATATATGTCTATGAGGTCAAGTTGGCTGATTGTGCCCTATATGTCTTCTGTATCTTCAGTGAGTTTCTTCTTAGTTGTTCTTTCCTTTACTGAGAGTGGTGTGTTGAAGTTTCCTACTATTATTGTGGAAGTGTCAATTTCTCTTTTCAGTGTTGTTGGAGTTTATGTATTTTGGAGCCCTGTCATTGGAGCGTATATGTTTATTATTGTTATATCTTCATGATGCATCGTCCCTTTAATTGTTATATAGTATCCTTATTTGTCTTTTATGTTTTAAAGTCTATTTTATCTGAGATTAGTATTGCCACTGCTGTTCTTTTTTGGTAGCTGTTTGCTTGATATATTTTTTTCCAACCTTTGACTTTTAATAAATTCACATCTTTGTTTCTAATGTGTGTTTCTTGTAGACAGCATATTGATGGATCCTGTTTTCTTATCCATTCTGTCACTCTCCGTCTCTTTATGTGTGCATTGAGTCCATTTACATTCAGTGTCATTATTGATAGATGTGAGTTTGTTGCTGTCATTTTGTAGTGCTTTTTTTGTGGTTCTGAAGTTTTCTTTGTTCTTCTTACTCTCTTGTGCTGAGTTACTTTTGTTTGTGGATTTTTTTTTTCATTTCTTTTTTTTTTGTAGGTTTTGTTTTTGCTGAGACTTTATGTTTTTCATCTTTATTTTTATGAGTTGGTTTGTTAACTTTCTTTGTGGTTACCATGAATTTTACCCTCATCTTTCTAAGTTTGAAGCAGTCTACCATTACTTGGTATCGCCTTACCTTCCTCTCCATTAGAAGGTTCTATACCTATGCCGTTTTTTCCCTGTTTTATTGTTTTGATGTTGTTGTCATTTATTGATTAACTGCTCTGATTGCCTGTTGTATCTCTTGTTGTTTTGGATAGTCCTTGAGAGTTCATTTCCTAGATTGGTATCTGTCTTGTATGATCCTGCGTCCTATGTTCTGCCTGTGAGCTGAAGCTGTTTGTCCTCAGATCGAAGAACTCCCTTGAATAATTCTTGTAATTTTGGTTTGACTTTTACATATTCCCTTAATTTCTGTTTATCTGGAAGTGACCTAATTTCACCATCAAATTTGAACAAGTGTTTTTCAGGATATATTATTCTTGGCTGACAATTTTTTTCTTTCAAGATTTTATACATGTCATCCCACTGCCTTCTTGCCTGCATGGTTTCTGCCGAATAATCTGAGCTTAGTCTTATTGTTTCTCCTCTGTATGTGACTTCTTGTTTTCACGAGCTGCTCTCAGGATTCTTTGTTTGTCTTTGGTTTTGGCGAGTGTGAATATGATATGCCTTGGTGATTTTCCTTTGGAGTCTCTTCTATATGAGGTTCGTTGAGCTTCTTGGATGGCCAGCTTTTCATCTTTCATGATATTGGGGAAGTTTTCTGTCAGCAGTTCCTCAGTGATCCTCTCTGTGTTTTCTGTTTTCTCCCCCTATTCTGGAATGCCAATCACTCGTAAATTTTTGCTTTTAATCGTGTCCCACATAACTCTCAGGGTCTCTTCATTTTTCTTTGTTCTTTTTTCTGAGTTTTCCTGAAACAGATTTGTATCCAAGTGTTTGTCTTCAGTTCCACTGATCCTGTCTTCCACCATTTCAAATCTGCTTCTCAGCCCTTCTATGACATCATCCATTTCTGAAATCTTGTTGTTTATCTTTTGGATTTCTAATTGTTGTTTTTGTATAATTTCTAGATGTGAATTTATTTTGGCATTTTGTTCCTGCATCATCTTTCTGAATTCTTCCAATTTTTTGTCTGTATTTTCCATGAATTTGTCTATTTTTTCCTCATGTTTGTCAGCTTTTTGCCTCAGTTCTTGGAGAATTCTGGGTATTAGAGATTTGAATTCCCTATTAGGTACTTCTAGTGCATTTTCTTCCACAGGAGAGTCGTCTGGTGTTTTATTTTGGATGCCTATTGGAACCATCCTGTCCTGTTTTTGTAAATGTTTTGATATTGTCTGCTGTTTTGGGGGCATTCAGTAGTTATTTTTCTCATTTATTGATTGTAGATTTGTTTGTTTCATCCCTTTTCGGTTGTTTTGTCTCCCACTGGAAACTCCGTGAGGCTGCTTTTCATACCTCCATTTGCTGATCTCCGATAGGAGTCCAAGATGTTGGATCTGCACTGCGTTAGCTGGTGGGGGACCTCTGCATGAATCTCTCCTCGCTCTCCTTTCCCTGTCAGTTTTCTCACTCCATTTTGTGCTTGGCTGAGTTGTTTATCTCTTCATTTTATGTTTTAGGGTTTCAGGATTGTTGTACTCTCTGTTTGGCTTAGTTTTTCGGATCTTTGCTGTGGAGGGACGGCTTGGTGCTTCTGCCTAGAGCATCATTTTGCTGGAACCTTCTTGCTAAGAAGTTTTCAGGTGATGCTGCTGCTGCTGCTGCTGCTGGCCTGGACACTGTATTTGAGAACCACTGCTCTAAGCATTATTCTAAGCATTTTACATGCATAATTATACTTCTAAACTAAACCAAAAAAAGCAGACCAGTTTCTGTCAAGTCAATTCTGAATCATGACAACCCTATGTGTTTGAGAGTAGGACTGCAAGATATGTTATTATCTCCATTTTACTTATGAGGAAACTGAGGCACCCAGGATTCACCTAAATGTCCTCAGGTCACACAGCTTGTGAGCAGAGCCAGGATTCCAGCCAAGGGAAGATGACTCCAGAACTCAGATATCCAAGACATTTAACTGTCTCCCTTCACTGAAGAAAGTATTTTATTTTTCCGGGGAAGCTTCTCTCAGTGATGTAGACATTAGATTTCTACAATAAAGGTGGAAGAAATTACTTTTCAAAAACAATGGCTAAAGTGGGATTAAATAATGAAATATAAGTAACAATTTAGTTAGAAGAGAAAGCAAAATATTATATACAGTTAGTTTATGCATTTCTCCTTTATTTTCTAGAACAAAGTAGTCTAAACCATTTCTGAAATCTGTCATGTAGGGGCAAAAACTATTTACAATTGTCTGAACAGTTCAACTCTGAGCAGTGGAAAGGATTGTCAGAGTGGAGTGGAATTGGCTTTAGAATGATCAGAATGTCAGGGCTGGCCCTTTGCCATACATTCAGTCCTCTGGATAATTAAACCAAAACCATCCACTGAGAAATCCCTGCAGTGGCCTCTACATGCAGGTAAATTAAATTAACATGCTGCATGAATTGGAATCCATGCTCTGAATAGTATAGGGAAAATGCAGCACAGTATACATGGCATAGGATAAGAGAACAATGATAACAGAACAATGTGGCTAAGAAAACCACAAGGGGTCCAGCTTAAGAGCCTGAATTCTGTCTTTCTGAGATTCACCTTCCTCCTCTGTGAACTGCCAGCTTCAAGTATAAACTCAGAAGGGTTAGTGCGTGTGACAGCACATGTCAAGGATGAGGAATGATGAAGTTGGAGGATTAACATGGCCCACAGAGTGAGGGCAGTATCAGTTACAGATATTTTAAATAGATTTTAAAGGTAAATACTTACTCTCCTGGATTTGTGATCAGGCTGTGGTGGGTTTTAAGTCTATTATGTCAAAGCAAGTATTCCTATTCTTCAAGCATTGTTTAGATCACACATATAGTACATCCTGTTCCTTGCCAACCTCAGTGCCATGAGAATATGGAAAGATCATTAAGCGTTGCTGCTTTTGTAATCTGAAAGCAAACATTTAGGGGAGGAAGAAATAAGAGAGGATGAGTGTAAGAAAAGGCACTTCCTCTCACCTCTTAGATCAGGCTTACAGGCAGGAAGGCACTGTAATGACTCTTCAAATCTAGTGACCAGAAGGATTTCTGTTAATAAACAACCCAACAGCATATACTTTCTCCTGCACGGGGAGGTCCATCAGCTTGTCTTCCCCACACCTTATCCTGTTTGCTCTAACCTAAATGTTGCCAGCTCTTTAGGTGCTCCTTAAATAACCTAAATTTTCCATCTTATTTGTGGTCCTCTGGATGAACTGTCATTGTTGGTTATTCTACCTAACTCTTATCTTAAAAAAATAGCGCCCCTCAAATTACCATAAACTTGCCTTACTAGTTTTTTTAGTTTAGTACCTAAGATAGCTATTTTATGAATTTGGAAATTTAAATTATTATTAAATAATAACAGGCTCTTATCACACCTCTTAAGCTTCTACTTTCACTTGAATATTTTTATTTCTTCATATCAAAGGTTAGTGATAATTAACTCAAAGGGCAAAAACAAATTAAAGATATATAATTTCATGTTGCTATCTTTTTTGAAAATACTACCCATACCCCAAGTTAAGCCTTTATTTTTCAAGTTTATTTTCTTGTATGAAATGACTTGAAGTATCTTTTCCTTGCAGTTATATATATTATTTAAGCCTGAATAGTCTGGTTGGGACCCTCCATGATGCTGTTTTCATAGCTTGATGTGCCTTCCTTATGTCAACATTTGACTATATCTTTCTTTCTATTTCTAGAACATGCTCTTTTGATATCACATCTCGAGTAGGTCTATGTTCAGAACTATGTCCAGACCCCCATGATTCACATGGGGTCACCATGAGTTGGAGTCAACTGGAGGGCAACTGGTTTTAATTTAAATTAGTATTTTTACCACCATACATTTGAGAGCTACGGCTGCTAACCAAAAGGTTGGCAGTTCAAATCCACCAGCTGCTCCTTGGATACCCTATGGGGCAGTTCTACTCTGTCCTATAGGATCCCTATGAGTTAGAATTGACTGGGTGGCAACAGGTTTGGTTTTTTCATAGTCAATACTTGAACCCTGGAGCATTCTTCCCTCTCCCTGACTCCTGGGCTTGGTGTTGAATATTTCATTTTATGTGACTTTTAAATTCCACAAGACATTTTGATGTATTTTTATGTACAATCAATAATCACTTACATTTGGTTGTTGTTGGGAGCCATAGAGTTGATTTCCGACTCATAGTGACTCCTATGTGACAGAGTAGAATTGCTCCTTAGGGTTTTCTGGCACAATGGTTAAGGACTTGGCTGCAACCAAAAGGTCGGTGGTTCAAATGCACCCAGCAGCTCCTTGGGAGAAAAGACCTGGTGATCTGCTCCCATAAAGTTTACAACCCAGGAAACCCTACAGGGAAATTGTACTCTGTCACATAGAGTCACTGTAAATCGGAATCCGCTCGATGGCACACAACAACAACAATCTTTTTTGTTTGTTTTCTTTCTTTTTTTTAAATTGTGCTTTAAGTGCAAGTTTATAGCTCAAGTTAGTTTCTCATACAAAAATTTATACACACATTGTTATGTGACCCTAGTTGCTCTCTCTATAATGTGACAGCACACTCCTCCTTTCTACCCCAGATTTCCTGTATGCATTTAACCAGCTCCTGTCCCTTTCTGCCTTCTCTTCTTACCTCCGGACAGGAGCTGCCATTTAGTCTCATGTATCTATTTGAACTAAGAAGCACATTCTTCATGATTGTCATTTTATGTCTTATAGTCCAGTGTAATCTTCGTCTGAAGAGTTGGCTTCGGGAATGGTTTTAGTTCCGGGTTAACAGAGAGTCCGGGGGCCATGTCTTCCAGGGTTCCTCCTGTCTCAGTCAGACCATTAAGTCTGGTCTTCTAACTAGAATTTGAGTTCTGCACCCCACTTTTCTCCTGCTCTGTCAGGGATTCTCTATTGTGTTCCCTCTCAGGGTGGTCACTGGTGGTAGCTGGGCATCATCTAGTTCTTCTGGTCTCAGGCTGATGGAGTCTCTGGTTTATGTGGCCCTTTCTGTCTCTTGGGCTAATATTTTCCTTGTGTCTTTGGTGTTTTTCATTCTCCTCTGCTCCAGGTGGGCTGGGACCAATGAATGCCTCTTAGATGGCCATTTCTACCTTTTAAGACCCCAGATGCCACTCACAGAAGTGGGATAAACTTTGTTATGCCAATTGACCTAGATGTTCCTGGAAACCATGGTCCCCAGACCCCTTCCCCTGCTACTCTGTCCCTCAAAGTGTTTGGTTGTATTCAGGAAACTTCTTAGCTTTTGGTTTAGTCCAGTCAACAACAGCAATTTTTATGGAAGCAGATTGCCAGGTCTTTCTCTCTCAGAGCTGCTGTGTGGGTTCAAACCACCAACCTTTCAGCTGGCAGCAGAGTGCTTAATTGTTGCACCACCAGGGCTCTTTCACTTATGTTTACACACACATTTATCCCTTCAGTTGCACTTATTGCTCTTCTACATGTATCAGCTTCCCCGATATCATTTTCCTTCTGTCTGAGCATTCTCTTTAGTATTCTGCTTAATGAAGGTCTGTGGGGGCAGATGCTCTCAGATGTTGTTTGTTTAAAAATGCATTTCGCTTTCATTTTTGAAGGGTATTTTTACCGGGTATAGAATTGTACATTGGCTTTATTTTCTTTTAGCACTTCTGAAAAACAATTGCCTTTTGGCTTCCATTATTATATGTTGAGAAGCTAGCTATCATTCTTATTGTTCCTTCTGTGCAGTCAATGCATTTTTTTGTTTTGTTTTGTTTCCTGGTTGATTTTAAGTAGTTTCTGTTTGCCTTTGATTTTTAGCAGTGTCTTGGTGTGGTTTTCTAGTATTTATTCTGGTTGGGGTTTGTATCGCCTCTTAAGTTTGTGTCCAAATGTTTTTTATTACTTTTGGAAAATTCTCTGTAGTTTTATTTTTAAATATTGCTATTGCCCCATTCTCTTTCTTCTATTTTCTGGGACTACAGTTACACATATGCCAGACTTTTCCTCATGCTCGATATCTTCTTTGAAATTCTTTTTTAGAGTTTTCTATACTTTCTTTACTCGCTGCTTTATTCTTGGTATTTTACCCTCATCTGATCGCCTAAATTCTCTCTCCAATGATGTCTAAACTGCAATTATGGTCATCCATTCAGCAACTGATTTCAGTTCTTACATGGTTTTACTCCTAGAATTTTCATTTTATACTTTATTAGAGTTTCTAGTTCTCTGCCAAATTCTTTGTCTTGACTTTTAATATTTGAAAATTTTAATTATCATTATTTCAAGGTACACATCTGATATTTGCATCTCTTTTGCTTCTGGTTCTATTATCTGGTTTTTCTTAGTCAAGTATTTTCTTCTTTTATGTGTAGCTTTATTTACTGAACTTTGTACATTTATATTAAAAAATACAGACATAAGGATTTACTTCTGCTTTAGGCAGACAGCTAAGTTAGGAGATCACCTTAGTCAAATCGGGAATTGAGGAATAAACTTTGTGTTTCAGTACTGGCGAGTGCTGATTTCTCAACACCTATAACCTAGTGTGGAACCCTTCAAGGACACAACAGGAAGCCTGAGGGGTTTACCAGGACCCCTCCTTCTGGGTGGTTGTAAATTCTATTTCTGCTTCCTCCTTGACTCCCATAAACCAAAAACCAAACCTACTCCTGTCTAGTCAATTCCAACTCATAGTGACCCTACAGGACAGAGTAGAACTGCCCCATAGGGTTTCCAAGGAGCAGCTGGTGGATTCAAATTGCCGACCTTTTGGTTAGCAGCTGAGCTCCAAACCACTGTACCACCAGGGATCCTCGAGTCCCATAGTACTGTGGAAATTTCGGCTTCTCTCAGCCTCTTAGAACCCGCTTTCAGAATTGCCTTGAGGGAAGAGTGAAGCCAAACGCCAGACTCACATCTTTTGGCTTTTCTCTCTTCCCAGATCTTAGCCCCACAAACAACCACTTTCTTAAAGGTACTCTTTGGCATCTTCTGAGTTTTGCTTGCTTTTTAGTTTGTTTTTTGTCCAGTTTCTTCCAGTAGTTCTCTGTGCAAGTTGATCTCACACTAACTAGTCTGCCACTGTCATAAACTGAACTCCCCTCTTCAGATTTTAAAGGTTAAAAGATATTTGAAGGAATGTCTAGACACACACTGCTTTGTTAAGGGGAGTCCCTGGGTGGTGCAAATGATTAACGTTCAGGGATCCTAACTGAAAGGATGGAGGCTAGAATTCACTCAGAGGTGCCTTAGAAGAAAGGCCGTGTGATCTATTTCTGAAAAATCAGCTGTTGAAAACACTGGGGAGCAGAGTTCTGCTCTGACACACATGGGGTTGCAGTGAGTCACAGCCGACTCGAAGGTATATGGTTGGCTTCGTTAAGGGAAGAGCTTAAGGTCCTCCAGGTCTCTGTAAGTTTTACTTCCTTTCTCCAGACAAAACACCAGCATGCAGAGTTAATCTCATCCTACTGTTGCCTCCAGCATATTGATTTATAGATCAACAAGGTGATAATATCATCTATTACTGCAAGTACTGTCTGCTGGCCATTAAAGTGTTATTTGTTTAGAGTCATTTTTCTTAGAAAATGGCAGAGAAAATGTTGATAGTGAGGATAGCAAAATCTTATAATAAAAATTGATAAAGTTGTAAAGTAAGGGGTTGGGTAACACAGGAGATTGTTGGAAGATATAAAAAATAAGCAAATATAATAACAGTGATATTTTAGTAGAATGTGTTACTTCTCTCTGGAGGAAAAATGGTTTTACTGTGGAGAACCAATCTTATACCACCAACACCCCCTAAGACGAGCAAATAAACAACAAAGCAAAATAAAAACAAAACCACACTGGTGCAATGCAAACGTTTTGCTTTAGTTTAGGTAGACACGGCTGATGCATGATGATGAGTCCTGAATTCTTAAAAAAGAGTAAGAAATGAAATTTTAGAAAATTCATGTCCTGTTGCAAGCATGGTGGCAGGGAGGGTATGGAATCCATACACTTCCACCCTCTTCCCGCTGCATGTATCTCTTTCATACTTATGGAGGCAGATGAAGAATGAAACTGGCAAATAAATAATGAAAACTAGGAGGAAATCTTCAGAGCAAGATGGCATAGCTCAAGAAGAACCAATGTCATAATCCACCTCATATTACTTCCAAAGGCTCAATCCACCTACTAATTCGTTAATACAACAATCAAAACAAGCGTTCTAATATATGGAGAAATGATGAAATAACAACAGTCAGTATATGCTGTTCAGAATGTGGAGATTATAAAACTATCTTCACTTTAGGGAATCTGAGAAAGAGATAAAAGTCTGGATAGAGAGAAGGTAAATGCTATTTATACGTAACGGCGAGCTACAAAAACTTTTAGTTCAGTTCAGTCAATTGTAATTTAATAAGACCTATAAAAGCAAGCTTGAGGGATTCTCAGGGCCTGATTTCTCTTTGTTAGGTATTAAGAAAATGCGCATAGCCCAAGTGTACAAGCTGATACATTTAAAAGGAACACACCCATATAACTATTAACTTTGTTAAAAAATAAAACATTACTAGTCCTGCAGAAATCCCTTCTTGGTTAATCCTGATCATAACCCCCAGTCAAAAACAACCACTGTTCAGATTTCTAATTCCATTGATAGTTTTGACTGCTTTTAAAATTTATATGAATATACCAACACAGCGTACTGAAATTTGTATCTAGCTTCTTTTACTCAACACTGTGTTTGTGAGATTTATCTATGATTGTTCCATGTAACAGAAGTTAAATTATTTCAGTTTTCATATATTATTCCATTATATGAATAGACCACAAATTAGCCATTCTAAAGTGGAGGGGTTTGGGGCTTGGGCATTAAAAATAATGCTGCCATAAATACTGCTGCATATCTTTTAAGCACAAGTTTCAATATTTTGTAAGACTTGGTGTATTCTCAGGTTACTCTTATTCCAGACTCTTTAGCAGGACCTCTTCTTCCTCAGCGAACCTAACCTGTAAGAACCCATTGCTGTGGAGTCAATTCCAGCTCATAGCGACCCTACAGGACTGAGCAGAACTGCTCCATAGGGTTTGTGAGGCTGTAAACCTTACGGAAGCAGAGTGCCACGTCTTTCTTCTGCGGAGCGATTCAAACAGCCGACCTTTCAGTTTGCAGCTGAGCACTTTAACCACGGCACCACCAGGGCTCCTTTCAGTGGACCTATACTCCAGTGTTTCACTTTCTTATACTGTGAACCTGCAAAAAAAAAAAACTCTGATTATCTTCTCAGACCCTTAGAAGTCAGTCTCTCACCCTATGACCCTTTTTCATTGACATACAACTTTGAGAAGAAAATCAGAGGAGAGTCAAGTTCACTTCTCACATCTTCCCCTTTCTAGGATTCAGCCCCTCAAGTCCTGGCTGCTATAAAAGATGTGATCTCCAGTCGTTGGCTTTCCTGCCTAGGAGACTGCCAAAAACACTGCTTAGCTTCTACTCTCTGCTGTTCTCTGCTCAGCTTCTCTATATCTCACCCCTCGCTGTTTAACAATCTGCAATGGCCTTGACTAAAAAGTCCTGTCAAATGTTGGGCTCACCTCCAGTGCATTTTCCTTTTCTCTAGGATCTGGCTCCTCAAGTTCTGACTGCCTTAATAGCTCCCTGATACCTTCAAAAATGTGTTTATTGTATTTACCTTTTTTAGTGTTCTTGGCATACAGTTTGGTCAGCTGCAAATTAATCCATCATAGCCAGAAGCAGAAAGCTTCAATTACCACACTCTGGAGTCCAAAAATAAAGCCCTGAAAGTGAAAGAAAATGATTGATAGAACAAAATTATCATCAGTCTAAAGTATTTAAGTGACTATATGGCCATATTTCAAATGAGATTATTTGATGATTTGCTCATCCAAATGCCTAATGGAGTTACATTCGTTGGCCCCTCAAGATACCAACATATAATATATAATTTGGAAAAATATTAGTATATATTTAATCCAATTGAATGTATAATATATTTATTTCACTTAAAATAAAATCTAAGATACAGCATGTTCTTGCCTCAAAAAGCACTTTGCTGATTAGCTCTAGCAATAGCTGGTATTTACTGTACACAAACACTGTAATCCACATTCTCATTAAATACACAAAAGGGCTACTGCTATTTATATTTTATAGATGAGAAAACAGACATAGGGAGAAAAGAAACTTGTTCAAAGACAAATTGTAATAACGAGGGATGCCAAGATTCCAACCCAAGTGTAACTGATTTCAAAGTTGAAACTTCTTTCCTAGGTAGACAGATAGACAGACAGATAGGTAGATAAAAAAACAAACCCACTGCCGACGAGTCAATTCCAACTCATAGCGACCCCATAGGGTTTCCAAGGCTGTAAATCTCTACGGTGCCACTGATGGTTTCAAACCACTGACCTTTCGGTTAGCTTTAACCACTGTACCACCAGGGCTCCTTATATGTGTGTGTGTGTGTGTGTGTGTGTGTGTGTGTGTGTGTGTGTGTATAAACAAAAGAAAAAACAGTTGCTGTCAAGTTGATTCTGGCTCATGGCAACCCCATGTGTTTCAGGGTAGAACTGGTAGAACTGTGCTCCATAGGGTTTTCAATGGCTGTCATCCTTCAGAAGTAGATCGCCAGGTCTTTCTTCTGAGGTGCCTCTGGGTGTATTCAAACTGCCAACCTTTCGGTTAGTAGCCGTTTTTGCCACCTAGGAACTCCATTCCATTATATAGAGCTCAATAAATTATATGATAAATTATATGACGCTGGGGAGGAAAAAAAAAAAAAAAAACTAACCAGGTCCTTTTGAACTGATTATATTGGAGGGAAAAATATTGAATATGTATACAGGTATAAGGAGCTCTGGTGACACACTGGTTAAGAGTTCTGCTGCTAATCAAAAGGTCAGCAGTTTGAATTCACCAGCTGCTCCTTGGAAACCCTCTGTCCTATAGGGTTGCTATGAGTCAGAATTGACTCAACGGCAATGGGTATGGTTTTTGTTTTATATAGAATAAAGATAGAGATAGAGATAAAGAGATAGACAAATAATGCTGATGTGGAGCCATCTGTTAAAAGAAACGCTAGCATTTCTGATGCTGTATGTACCAACCAAAAGGACAAAGGCAGCAAATGCTTTCACTTCTCCTCATCAGATTCACCTAATCTGCTACAATCCTTTAATACTTTGAGGTTCCCACTGGGAAAGTCACCAATGATGACATAAGCTTCGCCAGGAGCTCCAGCTGTTTCTATATCCATGCTTGTTAGCTCAATAAAGCGGAAGTGACTATGAAGGCTGTGGAGACCCGCGATGATAATATTGTTGGACATTATGATGTTACTAACAATTTGCAATACAAATGAGTTGTCTGCAGGAAGGGAATCACACTGTGATCATACCTAATGAAAGTAAGAATTAAAAACAGGCTAACATGTAGGGAGGCACAGATGCAGATATTAGGGGCTAAGATTTAGCCTGCCATTAGCATGACAGTCTTGGATTCAAGGTCAGAACATATGTACTCCTGTTCATCACGTTATTCTCTTTGACCATCTTTGCACATGAATGTGGAGAAAGTTCTCTTTTTCTTCCATGTTAAACAGAAACTCACGGGACTGTTTACTGGAGATCTTATAGACTAAACTGTGATATAAACTAAAACCAGTACTCACACAATATATTAATGGACCAGTAAAACATTTTTGAGGTGTCTTAATATTATATTGGAGGGGCCCTTGTAGTGCAATAGTTAAGTGCTGGGTTACTAATCCAAAGGTTGGTGGTGTGAACCCAGCCAGCAGCTCCACAGGAGAAAGACCTAGTGATCTATTTTCGTAAAGATTATGGCCTAGAAAACCCTATGGGGCAGCTCTGTTTTGTCACATAGGGTCGCTAATGAGTTGAAATTGACTCTACAGCACCTAACAACAACAAGAATATTATGTTGTAATCACTTCAGCTCTCTCAAAATATTTAATTTAGAAGCATTCCCTTTCATTTATTCAGCAGATTATGTAAAAGTGTATGCCACATGATAGAGATTGTTAGGAATTCAACAGTGAGCATGAATAGCAAAATACCTGCTTTTACGACAAGAGGAAATTTAGATAAGATGCATGTTGTTGTTGTTGTTAGCTGCCATCAAGTTGGTTCCAACTCATAGCGACTCCAAGTGCAACAGAACAAAACACTTCCTGGTTCTGTGCCATCCTCAAAATTGTTGTTATGCTTGAACTCATTGTTGCAGCCACTGTGTCAATCTATTTCATTGAGGGTCTTCCTCTCTTTTGATGACCCTCTGTTTTACCAACCATGATGTCCTTCTCCAGGGACTGGTCCCTCTTGATAACATACAGGTACTTGATTGATTATTTTCCAATTTCCCAGTGCCAGTTTTCTTAAAAGTGTATAGTTATTCCAAACTAAATGGCACGCTACAGTGGAATCCATGGCTAACACTTTACCTATTTTTTTGCTTGCAGTCTACACCTGTTATCACTATTCTAAGATGGACTTCTGTTCAAGTGTGAATGGGCTTAATTATATTCTCTAGACTTTATTGATCATCTTATACATGCAGGGAAGGCATTAGGACATAAGAATATAGTTCAAGTACAGACTTACTTAGAGGTACAGCAATTGTATACTAACATAGTCTGAATATGTTTTTTAAATATGAAAATAGAATGATAATATTTAAATTACACAATGATTATACGAAAAGGGATAATATACTCGAGTGACTCTGATTGGCTGATGATTTAGTGAGTGGTTTTAAACAGAATGGGAATTAATACAGGTACTGTGGAATTTACAAATTTAGTGGAGAGGCAGAAGGTACCAGTTCCAGTTTGGTCCTCATCAACGACTCCTAGAATAATACAAAAGTGACCCTCTAGGTTAGGACAATATTAAAACTTAAGTTTCCATAGAAATCACCTGAAAGCTTGTTAAAACACAGACAGCTATGCCATGCCAGTGGAGTGTCTTAAGTAACTCAGAGGTGGAACTGAGACTTGGCTTTTCTAACAAGTTTCCAGAGACCATACTTTGAGAATCACTGCCCGAGGGTAAAGGAGCCCTGGTGTTACAATGATAAAAGCATTTGGCTGCTAACCAAAAGGTCAGGGGTTTGAACCCACCAGCTGCTCCACAGGAGAAAGATGTGGCAGTCTGCATCTGTAAAGATTAAAGCCTTGGAAACCATTTGGGGCAGTTCTACTCTGTCCTATGGGGCCACTATGAGATGGAATGGACTCAACGGCAGTGGTTGGGTGGCTCTAGGGTAACTTCTATCTCTGAGGCTGCCCTTAGAGATAGGCTGGACCTGGAAGCAAGAAGCTACTGCCACTGTTGTTGCAACTGTCTCTCACACACAGATAAGTGGAGAATAGAAAAATTAAGCTGTCACGCAGAGAAATCAGATTAGAAAATCTCTGCTGTTGCAGCTGCCTCTTGACCTGTAGAAAACAGGATAGTTTATAATGTAAAGCTTCATGATAGCAGAAAGACCTCTCTTCTGTCAACCTACAAAGGATTCTGAGAAATATTTTTTTTGCTTTCGACTTCATAACTAGAAAGAGGATAAAGTAGAGGTTGAGTGACCTATTCCACAATAACCAGGAAACAAACAAACCAGCTGCCTCAGAGCTGATTCCGACTCATGGTGACCCCATGTACGCAAAGTAGAACTGCGTTCCATAGAGTTTTCATGGCTGTGATATTTTGGAATCAGATCGTCAGGCCTCTGGGTGGGTTCAAACAACCAATCTTTTGGTTAGTAGCCAGCACTTACCCATTTGCTCCACTCAGAGTCTCCTAGAATAACCACCAGAGGTTATTATTATTTTAAAACCATGAGGAATTACTATTCCTTTCTGGTCTTCCAACTGGGGGGGTCATAGAACAAAAAGCTAACTTACTTTAAATGGATACCTCACCTCATCTAGTTGCCTTCTCATTGCTCTTTATTATTTGTTTTGGTTTTATTTGATCCTTTCATTTTGGAAAAATATCAGACCTGCAGAAAATTACAAGAATATTAATTTGAGACTTCCAAGCAACATGGTGCTATAGACAGAAGCACCACGCCATCCCTTCACGGCAAAGATATTAAAAACTAAGTCAAACAGAAACAAATGTCAATCCTGAAACCCTAAGCATCAAATGAAGAGATAAAGAACTCAGCCAAGCACTGAATAGAACAAGAAACTGACAGAGAATAGAGAGCGAGGAGAGACACATGCACAGGTCCCCTATCAGCTAAAGCAGCATGGATCTGCCATCAGGAGATGGGCAAACAGGGAGTGTGGGAAAGCAACTTCACAGAGCTCCCAGCAGGAGACAGAACAACTGGTAACCAGTGATATATGCTTCCCCCTCCCCCACTCTTCCTCACCCCCACTAAACCCTCTCTGCTTCCTGGGGCCACAGTCTCTTGGCCAGGAAGCACTGGCTTCACCCCTGTGCTGCTTGGATTCCACCCTCCAACAGTGGCTGGTTCCCTGAGTGTCATTTGTTGGTTGCTGGTGTTGCTTTTTTCCTCTTCTTTTGGTTTCTTCCATACCTCTCACCACCATCCCCTCCTTTCTCTCAAATACTTGGCTCTACGTGCCACCTTTACTTCTCCCTGAAAGGCTGTGAAATGCCGCTCAACTGCGGAACTGCTTCCTGGCCCATGCCGCCATGCTGGTGGGATCCCTGGGGCTTTTTGTTTGGTTGGTTGTTTTGATTTGTTTGTTTTCTTTTATTTTTCTCAACTTGGGAACCCCTTCTAGCTGGACAGTACTGTGCAGTTTGGGAGCTACTCCCTCAATCTGTACAGCTGCACAGTGGGATCCCTGGAGACATATCTTTTTTTTTTTTATTTTGTTTTTGTTTTTATCTTTGTTTTGTTTTATTTTTTCTCTTTTTACCTTTCTTCAATTCTCAGTTTCTCCTTTCTCTATACTTACCTTTTCTTCCTGTCTCCTGAATACCTGGCACTGTGTAACACCTCTACCCTTTCTAGCCAGGCTGTACTTCATGGCCTTGAAGGAACTTCCCCAGTCCTAGCAGCCGCACTGGTGGGATCCCTGGGGCTTTTCTTTTTCTTCTAATTTTTATTTACTCATTTTTTTTTGTTCTTATTTTCATCGATTTCTCAGTCTCCCATCTCTCCACTCCAATGACAATCTCCCTTAGCATTTTCTTTGTTTGTTTGCATGTTTTTGGCTCCTGTTCCTCTCTTCTCTCTCTCATCCTTCAAATATCCATCTTACTTCCAAACATCACACTCTCTCCCTCCTTCCTGCCTACCTGCACCGTGTGCTGAACATCACACCCCCAAGGAGCACAGGTACAACCTACTGGAACCTACCCTGTGCTGATTCCCAGCCTGCCATGTTGGCCCTAGTATGTTCCACAAACAACCCATCCCAGCAACTCCCCTTCAGTTGGACCTGCCTTGCTCTACCATACCTGAGTGACTGACCCTGCCCATTGGAGAAGGAGACAAAAAGTATCATGTCCACAGACAAGCAAACAACAAAGAACACACAGCCTGCCTGCTCAGACATAACCAAATAAAACAAAAAATCAGGACAAAACAAACAAGTCTACAATCAATAAACAAGGAAAATAACTACTGAATGTCCTAAAGACAGCAGACAATATCAAAACATATATATATTAAAAAAAAAAACAAGACGGCTCCAGTAGGTGTCCAAAATAAAATACCAAATGATTTTCCAGTAGAAGAAAAGGCACTAGAACTACCTGATAGGGAATTCAAATCTCTAATATTCAGAGCTATCCAAGAGTTGAAGCAAAAAGCAGACAAAAATGATAAAAAATAGACAAATTCATGGAAAATGCAGACAAAAAATGGAATAATTCAGGAAAATAATACCGGAACAAAATGCCAAAATAAATTCACAACTAGAAATCATACAAAAACAACAACTAGAAATCCAAAAGATAAACAACAAGATTTCGGACACGGATATTGTCATAGAAGGCCTGAGGAGCAGGTTTGAAATGATGGAAGACAGGATCACCGAAATTGAAAACAAACGCTTGGATACAACTCTGTCCGAGGAAAAATCAGAAAAAAGAACGAAGAAAAATGGAGAAACCCTGAGAATTATGTGGGATACAATCAAAAACAAAAATCTTCTAGTGATTGGAGTTCCAGAACAGGGGGAGAAAACAGAAAACACAGAGAGGATCACTGAAGAACTACTGACAGAAAACTTCCCCAATATCATGAAAGATGAAAAGCTGACCATCCAAGAAGCACAGCAAACCCCATATTGGATAGACCCCAAAAGAAAATCACCAAGGCATATCTTAATCACACTTGCTAAAACCAACGACAAACAGAATCCTAAGAGCAGCTCAAGAAAAACAAAAAGTCACATACAAAGGAGAAGCAATAAGACTAAGCTCAGATTATTTGGCAGAAATCATGCAGGCAAGAAGGCAATGGGATGACATATATAAAACCTTGAAAGAAAAAAATTGCCAGCCAAGAAAAATATATCCTGCAAAACTCCTGCTCATATATGATGATGAAATTAGGACATTTCCAGATAAACAGAAATTAAGGGACTATGTAAAAACCAAATCAAACTTGCAAGAATTATTAAAGGGAGTCCTTTGATGTAAGAATAAACAACATCAGACTATAGGCTGAATCTAGGATGCAGGATCATACCAGCCAGATACAACCCAGGAAATGAACTCTCAAGGACTATACAAAACCAAAAAAATTACAGTAGGGAACCAGGGAGGTTAATCTGTAAATGATAACAACATCAGAACAATCAAAGAGGGAATAAACGGTATAGGTATAGAACCTTCTAATGGAGAGGAAAGTAAGGCGATAACAAGTAATAATAGACTGGTTCAAACCTAGGAAGATATGGGTAAATATCAAGGTAACCACAAAGAAAGTTAACAAACCTATTCTTCAAAACAAAGAGGAAAAACATAAAGTCTCAGTAAAAAAAAAATCTACAAAAACAAAAGAAATGAAAAAAAAAAAATCCACAAACAAAAGGAATTCAGCACAGGAGAGTAAGAGGAACAAAGAATATGTCAGCACCACAAAAAAAAAAAAAAAAAAAAAAAAAAAAAAGACTACAAAATAAACGCAATAAACTCACACCTATCAATAATTACACTGAACGTAAATGGCCTAAATGCACTAATAAAGAGACAGAGAGTGACAAAATGGATAAAAAACCAGAATCCATCAATATGCTGTCTATAAGAGGCACACCTTAGAAACAAAGATGTAAATTTATTAAAAATCAAAGAATGGAAAAAACATATCAAGCAAACATCCACCAAAAAAAGAGCAGGAGTGACAATACTAATCTCAGATAAAATAGACTTTAAAACAAAATCCACCATAAAAGATAAAGAAGGACACTATATAATGATTAAGGGGATGATTTATCATGAAGACATATCCATAAGAAACATCTTTGCACCCAATGACAGGGCTCCAAAATACATAAAACAAACTCTAACAGCACTGAAGAGAGAAACTGACAGTTCCACAATAAAAGTAGAAGACTTCAACACACCACTCTCGGTAAAGGACACAACATCTAGAAAGAAACTCAACAAAGATACAGAAGACATAAAGGGCACAATCAGCCAACTTGACCTCATAGACATATATAGAACACTACACCCAACAGCTGCAAGGTACACATTCTTTTCCAATGCACATGGAACGTTCTCCAGAATAGACCACATCTTAGGCCACAGAGCAATCCTCAACAAGGTCCAAAACGTTGAGATAATACAAAGTATCTTCTCTGACCACAATGCCATCAAAGTACAAATTAACAACAGGAAGAGCAAGGAAAAAACATCACTTACATGGAAACTGAATAACAGCCTGCTTAAAAACCATTAAGTAATAGAAGAAATCAGAGACGGAATCAAAAAATTCCTAGAATCAAATGAGAATGAAAACACAAAGTACCAAAACCTTTGGGACACAGCAAAGGCAGTCCTCAGAGGATAATTTATAGCAATAGACACACACATCAAAAAAGAAGAAAGGGACAAAATCAAACATTAACTACACAACTCAAACAAATAGAAGGAGAACAGCAAAAACAGCCCACAGCCACTAGAAGAAAGGAAATAATAAAGATCAGAGCAGAAATAAATGAAATAGAGAATATAAAAACAATAGAAAGAATTAACAAAACCAAAAGTTGTGCCTTTGAAAGGATCAACAAAATTGACAAACCACTGGCCAGACTGACAGAAGAGAAACAGGAGAGGATGCAAATAATCCAAATAAGAAACGAAATGGGAGACATTAAAACAGACCCAACTGAAATAAGAAGGATCATAACACAGCATTATGAAAAACTCTACTCCAACAAATTTGAAAACCTAGAGGAAATGGATAAATTTCTAGAAACACACTACCTACCCAAACTACCACAAAGCAATGTTGAAAATCTGAACAGACCCATAACAAGAGAAGAGATTGAAAAGGTAATTTAAAAAAAATCTCAACCAAAAAAAAAAAAAAAAAAAAACCCTGGCTCAGATGGCTTCACTGGAGAATTCTACCAAGCATTCAGAGAAGAGTGTATACCAGTACTGCTCAAACTATTTCAGAACATAGAAAAGGAAGCAACACTTCTGAATTCATTCTATGAAGCCAGCATAACCCTGTTACCAAAACCAGGCAAATAAGCCACAAAAAAGAAAATTACAGACCAATATCTCTCATGAGTATAGATGTGAAAATTCTCAACAAAATTCTAGCCAATAGAATTCAGCATCATATCAAAAAAATAATATACCACGACCAAGTAGGATTCATACCAGGTATGCAAGCATGCTTCAACATTAGAAAATCAATCAAAGTAATCCACCACATAAATAAAAGGAAAGAAAAGTATCACATGATCATCTCAATCGATACAGAAAAGGCATTCGACAAAGTTCAATACCCATTCCTGATAAAAACTCTCAATAAAATAGGTAGAGAAGGGAAATTTCTCAACATAATAAAGGGCATCTATGCAAAACCAATGGCCAACTTCATTCTTTTTTTTTTTTTCTCTTCCGTTGTCATTGAGTCAATTCTGACTCACAGAAACCATCTAGGACAAAGTAGGATTGCTGCCCCACAGGGTTTCTAAGGCTGTAATCTTTATGGAAGCAGATGGTCATATTTTTCTCCTTCAAGGTGGCTCCATGATCAATAAACTTAACTGCTCAATTTTCTTCTAATACTAAATTTAACTCCTGGACTTTCTTTTGATACTATATATATTTTTTCATTAATTATTAAACCCATCTGAAAAATGCTTGTAAATATGATTGGATATATGAATGTTTTGGAAGAAGTATAGCCAGAATATTCCTTAGAAGTGAGGATAGCAAGACTTTGACTCACATACATTGAACATGTTATCAGGAGGGACCAGTCCCTGGAGAAGGACATTATGCTTGGTAAAGTAGAGGGTCAGTGAAAGAGATGAAGACCCTCAATGACATATGCTGGCACAGTGGGTGCAACAATGGGCTCAAACATAGCAATGACTGTGAGGATGCTGCAGGACTCTGCCGTGTTTTGTTCTGTTGTACATAGGGTCGCTATGAATCAGGCCAACTTCATTCTTAATGGAGAGAGGTTGAAAGCATTCCCCTTGAGAACAGGAACAAGACAAGGATGCCATTTATCATCACTCCTATTTAACATTGTTTTGGAAGTCCTAGCTAGAGCAATAAGGCAAGAAAAAGAAATAAAAGGCATCCATACTGGTAATGAAGAAGTGAAACTGTCCCTATTTGTGGATGATATGATACTATACATAGAAAACCCTAAAGACTCCATGAGAAAACTACTGGAACTAATAGAAAGATTCAGCAGAGTAGCAGGATACAAGATAAACATGCAAAAATTGGTTGGATTCCTATACCCCAATAAAGAGAACGATGAAAAGGAAATCAGGAAAACAATACCATTTATAATAGCCCCTAAAAAAATAAAATACTTAGGAATAAATCTAACCAGAGATGTAAAAGACCTATACAAAGAAAACTATTAAACATTACTGCAAGAAACCCAAATGGAAAAATATACCATGCTCATGGATAGGTAGACTCAACATTGTGAAAATGACAATTGTACCCAAAGCAATTTACAAATACAATGCAATCCTGATCCAAATACCAACAACATTCTTTAAAGAGGTGGAAAAACTAATCATTAACCTTATATGGAAAGGGAAGAAGCTCTCGATAAGTAAAGCACTATTGAAGAAGAAGAATAAAGTAGGAGGACTCGCACTACCTGACCTCAGAACCTACTATACAGCTACAATAGTCGAAACAGCCTGGTACTAGTACAATGATAGATACATTGACCAATGGAACAGAATTGAGAACCCAGATATAAATCCATCCACTTATAGTTACCTGATCTTCAACAGGGCCCAAAGTCTATCAAATGGGGAAAAGACAGTCTTTTTAACAAATGGTGCCGGTAAAACTGGATGTCCATCTGCAAAAAAATGAAACAGGACCCATATCTCACACCATATACACAAACTAATTCAAAACAGATCAAAGACCTAAATATAAAGCCAAAAACTATAAACTTCATAGAAGAAAAAATAGGATCAATGCTAGAGGCCCCAGTACACGGCATTAACAGGATCTAAACCATGGACACATCCAAACTCCCTGAGGGACCTAACTACTAGACTGAGGGCTGTGGGAACCATGGTCTCAGGGAACATCTAGCTCAATTGGCATAACACAGTTTATAAAGAAAATGTTCTACATTCTACCTTGGTGAGTAGCGTCTGAGGTCTTAAAAGCCTCTGAGCAGCCATCTGAGATACTTCACTGGTCTCACCCCTTCAGGAGCAAGGGAGAATGAAGAAAACAAGACACAAGGGAAAGATTATTCCAAAGGACAAATGGACCACAACTACCACGGCCTCCACCAGACTGAGTTCAGTACCACTAGAAGGTGCCCAGCTACCACCACTGACTGCTTTGACAGTGATCACAACACAGCATCCTGGACAGAGCTGGAGAAAAATGTAGAACAAAATTCTAACTCACAGAAAAAGACCAGACTTCCTGGCCTGACAGAGACTGGAGAAACCCCGAGAGTATGGCCCCCAGACACCCTTTTAGCTCAGTAATGAAGTTAACCCAGAGATTAGACAGCCCCATAAAACAAGAAGAGACTAATGGGGCACAACAGTCCAGGGACAAGGACTAGAAGGCAGGAGGGGACAGGACAGCTGGTAATGGGGAACCTAAGGTTGAGAACGGACAGTGTTGACATGTCAGGGGGTTGTTAACTATTGTCATAAAACAATATGTGCACTGTTTAATGAGAAACTATTTGTTCTGTAAACCTTCATCTAAATACAATAACAACAAGAAAAACAAACAGAAAAGAATATTAATTTGAACTCCCATATTTGCAGCATTTAGATAACCTACTGTTAACATTTTGCCATGTTTCCTTTCTCTATTCCATCTACTCAGTAATGTTATTAGGTGCCATCAAGTCTGTTCTGACTAATAGCGACCTTATGTACAACAAAACGAAACACTGCCCAGGCCTGTGCCATTCTTACAATCGTTGTTATGCTTGAGCCTATTGTTGCAGCCACTGTGTCAATGCCTCTGGTTGAGGGTCTTCCTCTTTTTGCTGACCATCTACTTTACCAAGCATAATGTCTTTCTCCAGGTACTGATCCCTCTTGATAACATGTCCAAAGTATTTGAAATGTAGTCTCTCCATCCTTGATTTTAAGGAGCACTCTGGTTGTACTTCTTCCAAGACAGATTTGCTCATTTTTTTGGCAGTCCATGGTATATTTAATATTCTTTGCCAACATCACAATTCAAAGGCATCAATACTTCTTTGGTCTTCCTTATTCATTATCTAGCTTTCCCACATATGAGTCGATTGAAAACACCATGGCTTGGGTCAGGTGCACCTTAGTCTTCAAGGTGACATCTTTGCTTTAAAGAGGATTTTTTTTTTTTTTTAAAGAGGTCTTTTGCAGCAGGTTTTCCCTATGTAATGCATCTTTTGATTTCTTGACTTTTGCTTCCTTGGGCATTGATTGTGGATCCAAGTAAAATGAAATGCTTGACAACTTCAATCTTTTCTCCGTTTATCATGGTGTTGCTTATTGGTCCAGTCGTGAGGATTTTTGTTTTCTTTATGTTGAGGTGTAATCCATACTGAAGGCTATGGTCTTTGATCTTCATCAGTAAGTGCTTCAAGTCCTTTTCAGTTTCAACAAGCAAGGTTGTGTCATCTGCATAACGCAGGTTATTAATGAGTCTTCCTCCAATCCTGATGCTGCGTTCTCCTTCATGTAGTGTAGTTTCTCAAATTATTGGCTCAGCATACCAACTGAGTAAGTATGGTGAAAGGATACAACCCTGACACACACCTTTCCTGATTTTAAACCAAGCAGTATCCCCTTGTTCTGTTTCAATGACTGCCTCTTGATCTATGTACAGGTTCCTCATGAGCACAATTAAGTGTTCTGGAATTGCCATTCTTCACAATGTTATCCATAATTTGTTATTATCCATACAGTCGAATGACTTTGTAAAGTCAATAAAACACAGGTAAACCACTTTCTGTATTCTTTGCTTTCAGCCAAGATACGACTGTGATGATGAAATTATTACATAAGTTATAATTAATAACTTATGAGTCACATCTTTTATATGAATTTAGTTGGCCCCAAACTCTAAATGCAACGAGAGACATTGGCATTGAATCTCAGTTTACTGATAGGCTACGTCTTCAATTCTGCTTACAGAAAATATTTCTTATACATCATGAAAGAAGGATGAGGATTAAGAACAGTGTAACTTACAAGCAAGTAACCTAGTCTATAAATATAAAAAGTTATTTTATTTTTTCTTTTTCTTTTTTAAAACACACCCAGGCTGTTTGGGTTTTAGTTTGGTTTTATCAATGAATGCAGATGAGAACAATTTCTGAAATTAGCAGAGTGGATTTTTTGTTTGTTGGTTTTTTGGTTTATTTTTGATTGTCTTGCTTGTTTCCTAAGATGACAGGCTCTGTAGTCTAGAAATATGCTACGTAAGAGTCATCTATACTTAGCTTTGAAACTTCAATAGACATAGATAAGATGCATGTGTTTAAAAAAAACAAACAAACAGCAATTCAGCGTGGGAGTAAGCTAAATGGAGGAGCAAGAAATGAATTGAATTCAGTTTAGAGAGAATCATCGAGACGATGACTTGTGTTGTGAACACAGACCCCCCCCCCCCCACCAGCCTTTGACTGGCCACTCATTATTGATGAAAAAATGTTTGAATTGCTATCCAAGTCAAAGATGGCCACAGGAAAATAAAATGAAAGACAAGGTTATGTAGTAATTTGTTTTGACAATATTTTTCTTCTGAAGCTACTCACAGTTAGTAAGTTCCTGATAGAACACAGAACAATGCAATGGAGAGGAAAGGCCAAAATTCAGAGGTGTGCAATCAGAGTTTTGTCTCTTATGGGAACAAAATGAAAGACAGTGTGGTTATCTGGCATGGTTAAATTTCTTAACAAGTATTGTGAGCTACTATTTCATGGAGGCCAGTTCATTCATTATAACGATGACTCCAAAAGTGGGCAGGTCATTTGCATGGCCATATTAGTCATGCTGCAGATTCAGCCATATATTCTATTATGTATAAATGAAGTCCTGGTCATAGTGTATGTATTCATCATCCATTGAAGGTGACATCCTCTATGTCATCTCAAGATAGAAAATAATCTGTAATTTAAAACTCTCATCTCAAATCGAAAAAAGAAAATTAGTTTTCCAAATATAATATTCTCTAACAACTAATAGTCTTTGAAAATACTGATTTCTAGAGAGCATTTGATTCCATGGTACTATCCTGATGCTACAGTAATTATAATAATAACAACAGCAAATGTTATTGACCATTTTATTCTTTACCATGCTCTGTGCTAAACTTTCTGAAGACAGAATTTATTAATTTCTCCCAACTACTCTTTGAGTTAGGATTTATTTTACATGAGGAAATTGATATTCAGTAAGGTAAGGTCCCTGGGTGGTACAAACTGTCTGTGCTGGACTACTAACCTAAAGGTTAGGGCTTTAAACCCACCTGTGGAAGAAAGGCCTAATGATTTGTTTCCATGAAGATTAACCAAACCAAAACCCACTGCCATCAAGTAGATTCCAACTCATAGTGACCCTATAGGGAAGAGTAGAAATGTCCCATAGGGTTTCCAAGGCTGTAAATCTTTCTGGAAGCAAACTGCCACATCTTTCTCCCACAGAGAGGCTCATGGTTTCAAACCATCGACCTTTCAGTTAGCAGCTGAGTGCTTAACCACTGTACAACTAGGGCTCCTTCTGTAAAGATTACAGCCAAGAAAACCTTATGGAGCCTGAAAAATTAGCCACTGAAAACTCTACAGACCACAGTTCTGCTCTGTAACACACGGGGTTGCCATGAGTCAGAGTCGATTCGACAGCAAGGAGTTTGAGGTGAGGTGATATACCCAGGTTACGCAGAAAAACTAAGTTTTCATGTATATAACCTTCTTCAAAATAACTGATGCCTCTGATAAAATCTGTGAAATTAATAAGCATTTGTTTCCTCATTTTCCTTAAAAATATTAACCTGTGTATTTTAGATGTCATCATTATTTTTGAGTTGTGTACAACTAGGGAGAAAACGTTTGTTTACAATTTCAGAGTTCGGTAATATGTGACAGTGAATAAAAATATCACTCCCGTTGGCAAAGTCACATCCTGGTGTTTGTATAGTCCAAACGAAACCCACTGCCATCAAGTCCATTCCTACTCATAGCCACCCCACAGGGTTTCCAAGGCTGTAACTCTTTACGGAAGCAAACTGCCAGTAGGGATTTATTAAATTAAAACAGTAGCTGTCGAGCTCCTTTTTAGGTTCTGCAAGTTCTCAGACAAATTCTTCAGACTGCACTGTGGCATTTGCTTTAAGGTTCTTATCTTTTTTTTTTTTTTTCTTTCAAGATACTATTCTTTAAAGGGAAGGACTATGTGATGTGCATTATTTTAGCAGTTTTCCTAAAGTGTCCCTGGTGACTTTGCTAAGACGTATGTAGTAGTAAATATGTACAAAAAAAGTGTAGCAAAGCATACAAACGTAAATGAAAAGTAGGTAGGTACTTTGCAATAAGGGACATGACATTTATTTGTTTCTTCTCTCTTGGTCAAATCAAAATAAGGTTATATAGATACTACATTTGAATTATTTTCTTTACAAAGAATAATGTTTGGGATGTTATTATATTTGAGATTCACCTCTACATGTGTGTGTCTTTCACAAGCTCTTGTTTCATTTGTGTGAAGCTACTATCATTTGGCAGGGATATATGGGCTATTAATGGGGCATTGATGGTTCAGTAAGGAGCCCTAGCGGCTCAGTGGTTAAGCACTTGGCTGCTAACTGAAAGGTTGGTGGTTGGAACCCACCAGCTACTCCATGGGAGAAAGATGTGGCAGCCTGCTTCTATAAAGATTTATAGCCTTGGAAACCCCATGGCACAGTTCTATTCTGTCCTATATGGTCGCTAGGAGTCAGAACTGACTTGATGACAATGGGTTTGGTTTTTGGCAGATGGTTGTGTTCTTCATTCTTTATCCATGGCCATTTATCAAAGGCCCTAGCTTTCCAAAGCACTATCAGCATTGCAGGGCAGGTAAAATGCATTCCCTCCCAACTCTGATCGTGGATGTGTCCTGGGGAAAGTCGAGTCTACCCATAGTGCAAATTACTTCTGTCCTTGGTAAACGTTTAGAAAAGAGTAATTGGATGCCTATCACCACTGCAGATCTTCATGTAAACAGGATCTATCCTGAGGTTCCTTGTTAGCAGAAATCTTTCTTTGAGAAGTAGAGGGCGTGTGGTGGAGAATGTGAAACTGATTATTGAGGACTGCACTTCTGCCATGTCTTGTGTCATCTTGCTGCCAATGACGTTTGTATTTGGTGTCTTAGAAGTTTCATGTTGTCCTATCTTTTCGTTTTCCTTTCTCCTCCACATTTTTCTTATTCCCTTTAAGTAGTATCCCCTTCTATCTTAGCGAGAATAGATGATAACAATTCCTTTTCTTAAAATAATATTTTACGATGTTTTAGGTGAAAGTTTACACAGCAAATTAGGGTCCCATTTAAAAACTTTTATACAAACTGTCCCAAGACATTGGTTACATTTTTCACAATATGTCAGTATTCTCTTTATTTCCATTCTGGTTGTTCTGTTTCTATTAATCTAGCTTCCCTGCCCTTCCTTACCTTCTCATCTTTGCTTTAGGGTAAATGTTGATCGTTTGGTCTCATATAGTTGATTGTTTAAGAAAGCGCAGTACTCACAGGTGATATTGCTTATTCTATAAGCCACTCATTATTTGGATGAAAGGTAACCTCTGGAAGTGGCTTCAGTTACAAGTTCAAAGGGTATTTTAGGGCATTAGTCTCAGGGGTTCCTCTAGTCTCTGTTGGTCCAGTGTCTGGTCTGTTTTAGGAATTTGAATTTTGTTCTACGTATTTCTTCCATTCTGTCCAGGACCTTCCATTGTGTCACTGGTTAGAGCCATCGGTAGTGATAGCCGGGCACCATTTAGTTACTCTGATCTCAGGATACATGAGGCTGTGTTTCATGTAGGCTATTAGTCTTGTGGACTAGTTTCTTCTTTGAGTCTTTGGTTTCCTTTATTCTCTTTTGTTCCAGATAAGTACAGACCTATAGTTGCGTCTTAGATGGCCACTTCGACCATTTCTTAACACAGGCTTGTGTTTCATATGAGAAAATTATTTTGACTTGTGATCCAGTGAGATGAAAGAAGATACTGAAAAACGTTTGCATTTGTTTCATACTTTTTTCTTCATTCAAAAGGTTTCAAGCTTGATTTTTTTTACTGCGGTATATATATAGATAACAAAACATGTGCCATTTCAACAATCTTCACATGAATAGTTCAGTGACTATATATGTTCATCACGTTGTTCAACCATCACCATTAACTGTTCTTGAATTTTTCCATCATCCTTAACAGAAGCTCAGTGTCCCCTAGGTGTTGTGGTGTTGTGACCTCCTTTCAGTTTTTTTAATGATCTTACCAAACGTTTTATTCATTTCAGATTATTTTATAGGTGTTTTATGATATTGAGGGAGTAGCTATTAATATAAGCATGGTTGTAGAATTGGAAACCTCATTTTTATGTTGGCCACTCACTGGTCCTATAAAAATGATGGAAGGCAGAAATCCTCTGGGCCTCCCTGATTTGTGTAATCTAGGAATTGTCTGAAGTCCCCAATCCCACATCTGTAAACCTTCTCTGAGATGTTGAAAATTTCTACAGAGCTTGTTTGTTTACGCCCCTGATTTCTACTTTTTCCTGCATCAACCCAGGTATGAAATTCAGCATTTTCCTCCGTTACTTCCTTCGCAAATAAACCTAGCACTCTTTGAAAAAGCAAGTATGTGTATACTGAAAACCAAACCCCTTGCTGTCGAGTTGATTCCGACTCGTAGCGACACTACAGGTCAGAGCAGAACTGCCCCATAGGGTTTGCAAGGAGCAGCTGGAAGATTTGAACTGCCAACCTTTTGGTTAGCAGCCGAGCTCATAACTGCTGCACCACCAGGGCTCCAAGCATGTATACAGTAGATTTTATTGAAGTTTGGTGCCTATGTTCATTATGCACAGAAAGGAAAAAATACCCAATTTTACATTAGCCGTTGATTCCTATTTCACATTTGCATCCTGTAATCCATTCAACCATTAGGTGTATCTTAGTGACTTTTCGTCTGACTCAGGTTTTTCCCTGCAGATACTCCATTTCTATACCTACTTCTACTCCCTCCCTCCCAGAAGGTCTCCTTCAGGAGGGGTTTAAAAAAATTCAAAGCATAGTTATTAAGATAACAGTCTCTGAGGCTGAGGATACCTGGTTTCCAGTCCCAATTCTGCCACTTCTAGCTGGGTACCACTGAGATAGTTCTTCAAGCTCTCTAGGGCTAGTTCTCCAATTTTGAAAAGAAGGCTATTAAGAGTACACCTAATGTGTAGTGTGTTTGAGGATTAAATTAGTCAATAATGGGTAAAGCACACAGTTCATTTTCTGGCACATGGTTAGTATCAGCCACAGTGTTCCCACAATGTCTTTGTGTGGAGTAATTTAGCCTTCTTCTTTGCACGCTTAGGGTTTTATTGACATCCAGGCCTGTAGGTTCTCTTCTTTCCCAGAGGACATACTAAATATTTTATAAACAAATAAACAAAAAAACTAGTTACAAGTTGACTCCAACTCATGGGGACCCCATGTGTGTCACAGTAGAACTGTGCTCCAAAGGGTTTTTAATAGCTGATTTTTTGGAAGTAGATTGCCTTTCTTTCGAGACACCTCTGGATATATTGGAACCTCCAACCATTTGGTTAGCAGATGACCGCTTTAACAGTTTGCACTACCCAAGGACCCACAAACAAAAATAATTCCTTCTAAAGAGAAATTCCCATGTTAGATGTTCAGAGTGCACTTATCACGTTGTTAGGGTACCATGTCCTCTGCAGTGACAGCCAAAGTAAATGCCTTGGGAGAGCCAGTTCCTTCTCACATATTTTATTTCCACTGGTAACATTAATATTTATGACAATAGTGAGGATGGATAACCCTTAGTAATAGCCAATGAATACTAACCAGGTATTATCTACCCTGTCTTAAAGGGTCTCTATGAGTCAGAATCAACCCGATGGCAACAGGTATGAGTACTATGATAAACTATTTACATATAACATACATCATTTTAGAGAAAAAATAGAGATTAATAGTTCCTGCCGTATCTGTCTCATACTATTATAAGGATTAAGCAAATTGATGCATTAAAGATTTCAATAAATTGGAATCATTACAGCATCATTATGGAGTTAGACACACCGGTATAGTGGAGAAAGAATGGCCTTGTCGCCAGACGGCCTTTGGTCTGCTGCAATTTAGCTGGGTGACCTTTGGTAAGTAACATAACCTCTTTGAATTTTGGGCCTCTTCTGAGGGTGATAAGGAGCCCTTGTGTTGCAGTGGTTAAAGTGCTTGGCTGCTAACTGAAAGGTCGGTGGTTCGAACCCACAGAAGCTCCACAGGAGAAAGATGTGGTAGTCTGCTTCTATAAAGATTACAGCCTTGGAAATCCTATAGGGGACGTTCTACTCTGTGATCTTACTGGGCCACTATGAACTGGAATCAACTCAAGGACAACTTTTTTCTTTCCCCCCAGAGAGTGATAATAGCCATGTGAACATTTACTATACCGATGAATGAGTTGCTGGGCATTTGAACCCACATCAAAATGTCCTACATAGTAGATACTCTATTGCCAGTTTCCTCACAGGTAAAGAGCAGGAAAATTATTTGTTAGCATCATGTTGTTAGGTGCTGTCAAGTTGATTCTAACTCATAGCGACCTTATGTACAACAGAATGAAACACTGCCCAGTCCTGCGCCATCCTCACAATCATTGTCATGCTTGAGCCCATTGTTGCAGCCACTGTGTCAACCCATCTCATTGAGGGTTTTCCTCTCTTTTGCTGACCCTCTACTTTACCAAACATGATGTCCTTCTCCAGGGACTGTTACCTCCTGATAACATGTCCCAAGTACGTGAGACAAAGTCTAGCCATCTTCGCTTCTAAGGAGTATTCTGGCTGTACATCTTCCAAGACAGATTTCTTCGTTCTTCTGGCAGTCCGTGGTATGTATTTTCAATGTTCTTCTCCAACATGATAATTCAAAGGCGTCAATTCTTCTTCAGTCTTCCTTATTCATTGTCCAGTTTTTGCGTGCATATGAGGTAGTTGAAAATACCATGGCTTGGGTCAGGCACATCTTAATTTTCAAAGTGACATCTTTGCTTTTTAACACTTTAAAGAGGTCTTTTGTAGCAGATTTTCCCAGTGCAATACGTCATTTGATTTCTTGACTGCTGCGTCCATAGGCGTTGATTGTGGATCCAAGTAAAATGAAATCCTTGATGACTTCAATCTTTTCTCCTTTTATCATGATGTTGATTACTGGTCCAGTTGTGAGGATTTTTGCTTTCTTTATGCTGAGGTGCAATCCATACTGAAGGCTGTAGTCTTTGATCTTCATCAGTAAGTGCTTCAAGACCTCTACTCTTTCAGTAAGCAAGGTTGTGTCATCTGCATACAGCAAATTGTTAATGAGTCTTCACCAATCCTCATGCTGCGTTCTTCTTCATATAGTGCAGCTTCTCAGATTATTTTCTCAGCATACAGATTGAGTAAATATGGTGAAAGTATACAACCCTGACACACACCTTTCCTGATTTTAAACCACACAGTAACCCCTTGCTCTGTTCGAATGACTGCCTGCTGGTCTATGTACCAGTTCCTTATAAGCACAAGTAAGTGTTCTGAAATTCCCATTCTTCCCAACGTTATCCATAATTTGTTATGTTCCACACAGTCGAATGCCTTTGCATAGTCTATAAAACGTGGGTAAACATCTTTTTGGTATTCTCTGCTTTCAGCCAAGATCCATCTGACATCAGCAATGATATCCCTTGTTCCACATCCTTTTCTGAATCCAGCTTGAATTTCTGGCAGTTCCCTGTTGATGTACTGCTGCAACTGCTTTTGAATAATCTTCAGCAAAATTTTACTTGCATGGGTTATTCATGATATTGTTCGATAATTTCCGCATTCTGTTGGATCATCTTTCTTTGGAATGGGTACACATATAAATCTCTTCTAGTTGGTTGGACAGGTAGCTGTCTTCCAGATTTCTTGGCATAGATAAGTGAGCACCTCCAGTGCTTCATCTGTTTGTTTAAACATCTCAACTGATATTCTATCAATTCCTGGAGTTTTGTTTTTTGCCAATGCCTCGGTGAGGCTTGGACTTCTTCCTTTAGTACCGTTGGCACTTGATCATACGCTACTTCCGAAATGGTTGAAAGGTGATCAGTTCTTTTTCATACAATTACTCTGTGTATTCCTTCCATCTTCTTTTGGTGCTTCCTGTGTCATTCAATATTTTCCCCATGGAATCCTTAAATATTTCCACTTGATGCTTGAATTTTTTCTTCAGTTCTTCCAGCTTGAGAAATACCAAGCATGTTTTTCCCTTTTGGTTTTCTATCTCCAGGTCTTTGCATATTTCATTATAATACTTTATTTTGTCTTCTTTTGCTGCCCTTTGAAATCTTCTGTTTAGCTCTTTTACTTCATCATTTCTTCCCTTCACTTTAGCTACTCTACATTCAAGAGCACGTTTCAGAGTCTCCTCTGACACCCATTTTGGTCTTTATTTCCTGTCTTTTTAATGACCTTTTGCTTTTTTCATGTATGATGTCCTTCCACAACTCATCTGGTCTTCAGTAATTAGTGTGCAACGCGTCAAATCTATTCTTGAGATGGTCTCTAAATTCAGGTGGAATATATTCAAGGTCATATTTTGGCTCTCCTAGACTTGCTCTAATTTTCTTCAGCTTCATCTTGAACTTACAAATGAGCAATAAATGGTCTGTACCAGTTAGCCCCTGGCCTTGTTCTGACTGATGATATTGAGCTTCTCTATCGTCTCTTTCCACAGATGTAGTCGATATGATTCCTACGTACTCCATCTGGTGAGTTCCACGTGTATAGTCACCATTTATGTTGTTGACAAAAGGTATTTGCAATGAAGAAGTCGTTGGTCTTGCAAAATTCTATCATGCAATCTCTGATGTCATTTCTATCATCAAGGTCATATTTTCCAACTACTGATCCTTCTTCTTTGTTTCCAATTTTCACATTCCAATCACCAGTAATTATCAATGCATCTTGATTGCATGTTTGATCAATTTCAAACTGCAGAAGTTGGTAAAAATCTTCAGTTTCTCATCTTTGGCCTCAGTGGTTGGTGTGTAAATTTGAATAATAGTCGTACTAACTGGTCTTCTTTGTAGCCTTATGGATATTAGTCTATCACTGACAGTGTTGTACTTCAGGATAGATCTTGAAATGCTGTTTTTAACAATGAACGTGATGCCATTCCTCTTCAAGCTGTCATTCCTGGCATAGCAGGCCATATGACTGTCAGATTCAAAATGGCCAATATCAGTCCATTTCAGGTCACTAATGCCTAAGATATCGATCTTTGTGTGTTCCATTTCAATTTTGACGACATCCAATTTTCCTAGGTTCATACTTCTTACATCCCACATTCCAATTATTAATGGATGTTTTACAGCTGTTTCTTCTCATTTGGAGTCATGCCACATCAGCAAATGGTCATATTAATTGAATAATTACTTCAATTCCTCACTCTGTAACTGATTTTTCTTTTTTTTTTTTAAATCAGTGGAGGCTTACAGATTTAATTTGCTCCAAGGAAATATCTACCTTATTTAGTGTCATACTAGGTCCAGGCCCAAGTGTTGGGCAGTCAGGAAAGATAGTGGAAGACATATGGCTAGAGATAGTCATACTTCCAGTGGTGCCATTGCCAACTAAGTAAATACAGAGTTGAAGAAGAAAAAGACAAAGGCAATTTAGATCCAAGAGACCAGCATGGAGAATGGATATGGGCAAAATCAACTGAATTGGTTAGTGTTTGCCGTATGATAAATGTCCACCAAATCTCAGAGACGTACAGAAATAAGCATTATTTTCATCATCTGCAGGTCAGCTGAGGTTTGGCTGATCTAAGCAGGGCTCAGGGAACAGCTCTGGACTATGTGTCTCCCGTTCTGCTTGGATGATGACAGGTGGGACAAGTTCCTTTCATGGCAAAGGCCAACACACAAAAGGAGAAGTCAAAATACATAAGGCCTCTTAAGGCCTAGGTTTGAATTTGCACACTCTCCCTTCTGCCAACATGCTATAGGTCAAAGCACTTACTCAGCTGTTACACAAAGTCCAGCTTTGCACTCTCCTCTGCAATCACTCACAAAATCCCAGCTGCTTCAACACAGCTTATACCAGCCATCTAATGAAGCCTCTAAAATGGCCAACAAACCACTATAAAAATCTTCAGCCTTAGATATCTATCCAAATTCTCACCCTATGGCCAAAATATGCACATTTCAACTGTCACCTTAATTTTTCCGTCAATGTTACAAATAACTTAGAGTGTCCAGAGAGCTGAGCATTTCTACTTCATTAGGTGGATATCAATGGTCCTTCTAGTGATTGAGACAACTATAAAAATTATAAAACAAATTCTCTCAAGGTTGTATGTGGCCTAAACTTGGAAAAACAATGTTCATTTGGGAACTAGCCATTTTAAAATGTGGCATGACAATATGAGATTACCCATACAGAAGGATTTTCAAAATACATAGTATTTGCAATCAGAAAATGGAACTACTTTTTAAAGCTTCCGCTTGCATCCCGTCTCTGATTTTTCATTCCAGTTATTGTCTTCAAACTGATGCCATATGCAATCAATGTACTACAATTGTAAACATAAATGAAACGTCATGAAATTTATCACGGCTCATTGAACCACAAGCAAATGCTTTCTCTCTTTTTGATATCATAATGAATTGTCATTTGCCTAAAATATCTTCTTTATTTTAATTTATGTGCAATTCATTTTTCCCCCCTTGTGTTTTTTTGTTTGTTTGCTCTTAGCTTCCTTTTGTTTGTGGTATTTGCCAGAGTTTTAGTTGGTGCCTTTCTAGGTCCCCAGCGCAGCCACCCCCAACTGCTCTGGATTTTCCATACTCATGCCTCGTGCCCACCCGACCCACCCCCAACTTTGGGAATTGCCCTCAACTCACGGGAGCTGTCTCTCTCTGGAAATTAATTTTCCTGTTCCTCCACCACAATATAGTCTTACTAGATTTCACCATTTTTTAAATGAACATCCTTTTTCTGTTCCAGTATCCCCCACTGCCAGGATACCACATTACAATTAGCCCTTTTGATTATGGCAGTTTCTGACTTTTCTTCTTTTTCATAACCTTGAAAGTTTCGAAGAGTACTGGTCAGGCGTTTTGTAGAATGTCCCACAATTTGGGTTTGTCTGATGGTTTCTCATGATTTGACTTGGGTCAAGGATTTGAGAAGTAAATAACAGACACGAGGTACCCTTCTCATCGGATTATCTCAGGGGGTACATGACGTCAACACGACTTTTCATTTGATCCCTGCTAGGTTTCTCCACTGTAAAGTTACTATGTGTCTGTTTCCATATTTTTTTTTTCTGGAAGTTAGTCATTAAATCAGCAGAAGGGGAATTAAGTCTTACCTCCTGGGGCTACAGATATTATTTGGACTTCTTCTTTAAGGAAGATTTGTCCCTTCTCCTGCATGTATTTACTTATTCGACCATTTATTTATATCGGTATGGACTCAGATATTTATTCTTTGAGTTACAATAAAATTTGATTTACTTATTTGCTCAAATGGTTCTAGATTTAGCCATTGGAAGCTCTTCCAGGTTGCCTCCTGTGTCCTCTTGACCTGCTTCATCATTTTTTTTTTTTTTTAACACTTCCTTTCTTTCTGGCATTATTGGTGCTACAAGCTCATCTTGTATTCCTACACCAGTCCAAGTATCAGCCTTTTCTTCAAGGAGTCATACAGGCCAGTTTTAAATGTGTTCTGGAAAATGGAATATGACAAACAATAGTTTATATTTCATAGAGTAAGTTTATTGTGGAGTGGGTTTCTGGTAAAATACTTATGGTGCAGGGAAATATCAAATTCTGGTGTATAATTTGATTTTTTTTTATTGCGGTGAGTATATGCATCTATAACACAAAGTTGCCATTTCAACATTTTTTTTGCATGCACAGTTCAGTGACATTAATTATTCTCATCATGTTGCCTTAAATCTCTTCACTTTTCTCAAGTCTCTCTCTCTTTTTCCTTTATGTTCAAGTGTGACCATTTTTTGACTTGCTAACATATACATTATGGTAAGTAATTATATTGCTTGAGGACAACTGAGAACAAGTAGAGTTTGTGGATTTTTATCATGATAACTTTTGCTTCATCACAGTTGGTTAATGGTTATTTTTCAGCTCAAGTGGTTAAAATTGGGAAGGATGTAACATCTTCAAATGGATTTTTCAGTGGGAAACTGGGTGATCACCTCCTGAGGGTAGGAAGAGTAAGAATGGACCAAACATCAGAAAGCCTCTTGATCCATAGTGAGCTTGCTTGATTCTGAGAGTGCTAGAGAAGGCCCAGACATTTTAAGCCAGGCACAGAGAGAACAAGAACTAGGACAAAATACCAAACCTCTTTGTATTGAGTGTATGTATATATATATATGTGTGTGTGTGTATTTTACTCTTTTTTTGACTCATGATAACAGTTTAGTTATATATTTAGACAGTAACTAACTAAAAACCATATTTTGGAAAGATCAACATTTTTGAAAGATAAAACCATATTTTGAAAGATCAGTGGTTTTTAATTTTAGACCAAGTTTAATCAAAATTTAAATAGTGAACATGCAAAATAAAATTGTTTCAATAAAAGGCCTCACGATGCATCTGCGATTCTCACCTGTTCACTGCCCTTTACAGCAATAGCATCATTGTCATATTCACACATTGTCTTGAATAAATTATGTAAATAAGGGAACTGATAATTTGCCAAAAGCTTTAGACCAGTGTGAATTTTTTGTAGAGCTATTTGAATTTTTCCAAATAATATCAGTAATAATTGCAGTAATAGTCATTGGGTATGATGATTTATTTCTAAAACAGGGGATATTTATATGGAAATGGACCTATCCTCACATTTTTCACTAGTTAATTAATTTCCTGAAAATAAACTTTATGGCTCCACCATTATGGATGCAGAGAAAATGCTTATGTTAAATTTGAAGAAGTAAAAATGCAAAGCTTAATTAGCAGAATATATTTACCAGTAAGAAACAATTAAATATGCATTAATCAATTAAAATAAATGTAGCAGTAGTCTGCTGCTTTTCTACTAGTATTTGTTCTGTTCTATTCCATTAAAATTTCTCTTTGCTTCATTCACCATGAGACTTTGGTTCTGCCTCACTGTCCACTTCTTCTTACTTGCCTTTGTTGACATCTTCTCTTCTCATGACCTATAAATGCTGATTTATCCTATGGTTGAGTCTGGGTTCGTTTCTCTCTATCTATATTTTCTCCCTATGAGAATTAATCAAGTCTCACAGTTTTAAGTGCCACCTATATATTTCCAGCCCTGACCACTCCCCAAAGTTCAAGACTCTTGCATCCAACTACCTACAGGACTTCTCACCTGGATCTCTATTGAGGATCTCAAACTTTCGGCTCCAAAATGTACCTCTCCCAGACTTCTTCATGCCATTACTTGGACTCAACATCTACCTTCTTCCTCTGGCCAAATCTTATAAATTATCAATGATTCCTTGTTTTTTTGTCATCTACTTCATCCAATGTATTGGTCTGTTATTATTGTTAGCACCATCCAGTCAGCTCTGACTCACAGCAACCTATTTATAACAGAATTAAATGTTGCCTGGTCGTGTGCCATCCTCACAATAGTTGCTATGAGTGAGCCCACTGTTGCAGCCACTGCGTCAATCTATCTCATGGCAGGTCTCCTTCTTTTTCATTGTCCTTCTACTTTACCAGCATGATGTCCTTTCTGCAGTGATTGGTCCCTCCTGATGACGTATCCAAACTAAGTGAGACAAAGTCTTGCCATTCTTGTTTCTAAGGAACATTCTGGCTGTTCTTCCTCTAAGACAGATTTGTGTATATTCCTGGCAGTTGACAGTATTTTCTGTATTCTTCACCAACACCACAATTTGAATGTGTCAGTTCTTCTTGGTCTTCCTTTTTCATTGTCAATGTATTGGTCTAGCTCCAAAATATTTCTAGAATCATCCATTTAATCTTAATGTGACTTTTGTGTCTCACTCCTTTTACTTAGCATAATGTCTTTGAAGTCCACTTATACTGTCTCATTTATTAGTAGTTGATTCCTTTTTATTGTTGAATAGTATTCATTGTATAAGCATACCATATTTGTTTGTCCATTCAGTTGGTGGGCATGTGGACTGCTTTCACTTTCTGGCTATTATCAATAATGCTGCTATAAACATTTGCATTCAAATCTCTGTGTGGACATACATTCTCCTTTTGCTTGGGTAGATTCCTAGGAGTTGAGTTCCTGGGTTGTATAGTAAATCTATGTTTATAAGAAACTGCGAAATTGTTTTCTGTACTGTACTATTTTGATTCCCATAAGCAATGTTTGTGAAGTTTTCCATTTCCTTAGATCTTTGCCAGCACTTATTTCTGATCCCAATCATTTTTAATTTACAAATTTCTAGTTAATGAATTCTAATGGAATACCAAGTGAATGTGAATGTCTTGCGACTGCATTTCTACTGAGTTAGAAAAAGAAAAAACAGCCATGATCATGAATGGATAAGAGGAAATTATAAATGGTTGGGCTGAAGGGAAGGAAACGGTCTCCCAGCATACTAGGTTGGCTAAATCTTTCTGATTCAGTGAGGTTTGCTAATCAAAGTAAGTGAAAACAGGCTTGCTTCATTGTTGCAACTGCACGGACAGCTGGCTTCTCAGTAGGGTACAAATACTCCCTCATTGTATGCAGATCCTAGGTAGGAGTGGGGCTAACTATTTGAGGGAGAAAGTGTGAGAGTGAATACATAAAACATTTTGCAAAGTGATACCAAGAAGTAGTACCAATGACCACAAAAAAAAAAAAAAAAAAAAAAAAACAGTATTGCTAAAGAGCTTTCATTTGCTACTGGAGATCAATAACTATGGAATTCTTACTCAAAGCAGAAAAAATATTGCAATGAAATGATTATATAGTAATATCATCAACTGTAGAGCAAGAGTTGAAAATTGTTCTTCAAAAATTAAAAAAAATCACAATACAATTTTTAAATTTGGTATTTTGAAGGTAGCATTAACATTCTTCCTGACCTCGTCATTATAAACGCAAATTTTATCTTAATAAATTGTCTAAACAGATAATAGCTAATGACCACTTACTGAACTAATTGACATACGTTATATTTTACGTTAATCACGATTCACTCGAATTGAGGTCGGTTTATATCCTGTACGAATTAATAAGGCCCTAATTAATTCCTACTATAATGTTTTATTCTAAATATCTGGAATCTAAATTATCTAACTTGTCTCAGGAAAAGAAAACTTTCAGTCTAGTCAGTGAGACAGAGGCACAATCTGCTGATCATGCTGTCTAATTTTAATCTGGATTTCTACACTAAAAGCTATGTATTTGAGAAAAACATATTTTTCCTTGGTGGTCAAAACCAGGATGTGAAATCATATGCCCCGACGGGTCTTGACCAAGCGACTGTCTGCACCCCTCAAAATACCCATACTCAGGAAGAGTGCTGTCTGGGTGCAGTTGCCTACATGGTATTTTTGTAGGAGAGACAAAGAAAATACATGTAAGCATCTTATGATCATGATCTAAGCATTCTGTGAAACTATCTGTAAACAGCTAACTATACTATTAATAATCAATGGACAATTAGAGTGTGATTATTACAATATTCATTGATTTTCCTATAATAACCCTCCCTACGGTTTAGTTCCTCTTTTAGCCCTTAAAAATACTTGTATAACGAAATCTCCCCGGACTACCTGGTTCCATTTTCAATGAGCCATGTGGTTCCCCAATTACAATTGTTTTAAGTCCTCAATAAACCTATCTGTTTTAACCTGAAGCAGTGTTCAAGTTTTTCACTACAACAAACTAATGAGTAATACCACTGGATGCTAAAACTCTGTTAGGGGATTTGGGAGTCACAGTTTTCTTAGAATGAAAATAAAAAACAAGGATATCTTTCAGGGTCTTCCAGTAGCTACAAAATACAAAAACTTTATGTTAATGGAGAGAATGTTAAGTTTCCCATTGCAGGGGAAACAACATAAGAAATGTTGAAAAGTTATTTACTTTCTATTTAGGAATATTATACAAAGTTCGAGAGTATGATATGTAAATATAGAGTAATAAATCATCTTTGGCAGATTAAAAATATTAATATTATTAAAGAGATTAATAATATCACCTTTCACCCTGATGTTGAAAAAGAAAACACAATGAGGTACATGTTTTCTTTATTATAGTTCTTAGTATTTCTCTTCCCATCCCACTTATCATTCTTCTTACATGTAATGCATATATATTTTTAGGACATAAATGTAACACATTTTTTCCAGGTTTACCACATTCTGAAAAGCAAACATTTACATTGATAGCATACCCATAGATTTTATTGCTTACTAAAATCAGTCAACAAAACTCACTTATCCTAACAGTCTCTAAAGCTATATAGAAAATTATTGTAATTTTAGATTTTCAACAAAGCATTACAATATACAGATGATTCTTAATTCAGCTAAGTATCAATGTGACATTTCCAGCAATGCGAATGGTCTCTTAAATAACAATCTACTGCTACTTTTTAATTAGCACTTACTATGTACCTGGCACTGGGCTAAATGCTTTGAATTACCTAGTTTAATCTTTCCTAACCAAAAAAACCAAACCAGTTGTTACTGAGTTGATTCTGACTCATGGCAACCCCATGGGTGTCAGAAGAGAACTGTGCTTCATACGAAGCTTTTCAGTGGCTGATTTTTCGGAAATAGATTGCCAGCCCTTTCTTCCAAAAAGCCCTTGGGTGGACTTAAACTGCCAACCTTTTCGGTTAGCACTGAGCACTTAACCATTTGCACCATCCAGGGACTCCTTAATCCTTCTTACCGTTCTAAAAATAAATACATTTACTCACTTTTTACAGGTAAGGTATCTGTAACTTACTAAGCTCAATTTTTTATCCAAAAATCTCTTGGCCTCATAGTGCAGGATCTTGGATTTGAATCTTGGTGTGTCTGATTCTATAGCTTGGTGGCATAACTAATGTGAGATTCTATTTTCCTCCCAACTCACATAGAGCCACTGGAGTCACTTCAGTATACACTGTTCCCAGGCAAGGCAAGGTCACATGAACCTGTGCTCCTCTCAAGTATCCACTTTTGGGACCCATTTCTGGTCCGGCACCAAGAGGTGGAAGGAGGATGAGTCAAGATGGAAAAGAGAACAGACCTGAAGACATCTCAGGCAACATCTAGTTACAAATCAACTAGCACAACTGGAAATTCGGACAGGACATGCTCTGAAAAGAACTTGCATCTTTTTGGGCATTTGTGACTACAGGTTCCTCCCTCTTTCTAACCTAGGAGGCTCTGCGCATATTAGGGGGATGGCTAAGATGGAGCTACTCTCATGTTGCCTGCTGCTCAGATTCAGATCTTGGCTGTCTCAGATTCTACTGATGTTTTTGAATTTCTGCCAGAAACAAGTATCGGGTACTGTGAAAGTTATGGGGTGACTAAACCACCACCTGATCTTCGGGAGTTTACAACTGAACATAAAAATAAAGAATTCATCTACCTTGATTCCCTGACTGAAGACCTACAACGTTCCAGTGACAGGAACCTGCTCTCAATAAGATGACACCTTGTCTAAGAAAGAAACATATATGAAAATGTTTAATAGAAAATGAGCAGAGAGTGCATTGGAGTGGCACGTCAGTTGTCAAACTCACTCCCAGAAGACAATAGATGTCACTGCCAGGGTAGTCACAGCATGTTCACTGTTCTAGAAATCATGCTATAGGTAAGTGGACGGATGATGAGTGTTCTTACTTTCACCCATGGAAGCATACATTTTGGGTATAATAAAAGGGGGCGCATGGAGCGGTCCAACTCTCCATGCATCTTTTTCATTCACTAGCATCTTTCTGAGAGTTGTGATAAACACACACTGTGAAGGTAAAAACAAGCTCTGTAAATACCATGTATTCCTCATTAAAATAAATATTTTAGCAATGTATTAGTTGGGATAATACCATTTGGCATTTCCATTTTTAGTTAATTTGCTTGATTTTGCTGGGTTTCTATGGTTGGTGGAAATGACAGATCAAGACTCAACAGCAACCTCCGTCCTTTGGCACAAAAATCAGTGGTGCCACAGTCATAACCATGAACTAAGGGCAAGCCCATCACACGCTTGCTCCCAGGAAAGCCCGCAGAAAACCTGTGAGACCTTAATGTGAGAAAGGGACCCCAAAATATGCCTGAGATTATATTTCTAGAGAATTCTTGCAGGTAGGATCCCAGACCCAGTTTTAAAATGATTAAGGAAATTTGTTACATCATTTGCTCCATAGTATTGTGGAACAAATATCTATAAGTTACCTTAGAAAAACTTTTCTAGTAAATCAATTTTCTAAGTGCCATGAAAACCATTAAAATGTACAGCTTTTAAGAAAAAACAATAAAACAGCACTGGAAGTAGTTGTTCAAAGTTATTTTGTTATTGTTACCATATGCACAAAATCAATTAGGTCAAATAAAATATTTGAGCTATTTTTAGAGTGTGATACAACTAAATTCCCTAATTTGCATCTGAATATTATTCACAGCACTCTGATGTGTTTTCAGGCAAGTACTCCTTGAAGTGAGATAGATGGAGAGATAGGTAGATAGGTAGATATAAGCCCTATCGACTGTGAAAAACAATGGAGACTGGAAGTCATAATTCTTTTCTGGTTTCAGGTTTGAAATATCATGGGGTAGGGGTTCATTATAGGATGTATATTTGATGCAAATTGCAGTGGTACCAATAGAGACAAATGCTTCTGCACAGCCTCCTTAGGGTGATACAGTTGAAAGATGATGGTCAAACACAGTTCTTGAGCGCATCCCCTAAATTTTATTGCAGACACTTTAAATGGTGGCCCTGCTCCCAGTGTACGATTGGTGGGTGTCCTGTTTTTGGTACACAATTCCCTGACTCAAATAGGCCTATAACCCTATTATTCATACAACTGAGCAGACAATAGAGTAAATAAAAATAACAGTATATTATCACTTATATCAAAATAAACGTTAAGAAAAAAGTTTCAAGAATGCATCTATTCCATTCTCTAGGAAATGTCTCCAGTCCCTTGTACCTCTGTGCAGTTACCAAGCCTTCAAGAACTAATACTCTTTCTCTTAGAAAAAGTGTGTTCTCTTACACACAAACACACACACACGCACACCCCTATCCTTATTTAATGTTCAAATGGAGAAAGAAAGGATGCTTGGCAAGAAGTCATATTGCATTTAAATTTAATAAGACAAATAATGGTACTAGCAGTTTGGTAGTCAGGAAGTACAGTCTTAAAAGAAAATTTGCTTTCTCCAAAGCCACTTAATCTCAATCATCTTCTTGATTTAGTCTTAGATCAAACAGGCAACCGAAGTGTGTGGCAGGCTGGGTAACTCATGAGAATAACATGAAAAGGTCACATCAAAAAGAAGGTACCAGATTCTTGCCCTTGACTTACTTCCCAGCCAACTGTGCCTTATTAAAATGCAAAATCCCTCTCCTAACCACTTTTTCCATTATACAACTGAAAAGAAAAATTTTATGTAAGAGTCCCAGCCTCCCCCATACCCTGCTCTAACAAATTTGTGGGATGGTAAGCCAGGTGCCACACGGAAAACAGCAGTCAGGAAGATCATGAAAAGTAACTAGGTGGATTATAATCACAGTTCCCAGAGAGGTACATAGTACACCACGCAATGCGACATTGTGGCAAGACCTATGCAGGGCAACCGCAGAGCCAGAGGGAGCAAGCAGGAACTGTGTGCAGCTGCCTTTACTGGGATCAGGATAGTGTTAAACAGCTGTGCAGGCCTGGGGTTGGCTACTTAAGTTTTAAAGTTCGCACCTGAAAGGAGAAACGGCTTGGGTGCCCAAGAAGGCTATCAGAGGGACCAAAGTGGGAAAGTAGTGGGTATTTCCAAAGGGATGATCCCCAGGGGACTCAAATGGTGGTTTTTCCAGTGCCCCAGAGGGGGCCTGAAATTAGGGCAAAGAGCAAGAGCCTCCTGCTGCCGTTGAGCCCTGAAGGTTTGTACCTAGAATGTTGGAGCAAAGAAAATAGTTTAAATTGTTAATGCACCCTCCTACCCCGAACCTCATTATGTAAACTGAGTCTTGTTGATGTTTGTCTGAAAACCAGATTTCAGGCTTCCGGACGTTTGAACATATTTATTCAATTATTTCAGCATTATTCTATTTCCAAATAATTTATCCACTGACTGTCAGGTTTCACAAAGTAAATAGAACAGCCCCTTGTATAAAATGGGCTTTTCTATTCAGGGTCTGAAGTGAGATGGGACAAGTTAAAAGGATTCTTTTTCTATTATTCTAGGGCTTTTATTTATTTAATCCCCATAATCCCAACATTTCAATGTACACGCAGGAACACACAAGTCCCTACTTTCATGTATTTCTTTCTCCTTATTATCATTCTTTTTCTGCTCTTGCCATTGGATCTGTGGGCTGCTGATGGCAAAGCAAGGAAGGAGATAAGAACTATTAGTAACTTCTGACACCAGCTCCCTAGACTTGGCTCCAGTACAGAAGCTTACTTTTCAAAATCGCTAACTTTTTATGGGAGTCCTCAGATGGTGCAAACAGTTAACATGCTCAGCTGCTAACTAAAAGTTTGGAGGTTCGAGTCCACCCAGAGGTACCTTGGAAGAAAGGCGTGGTGATCTACTTCCAAAAAACCAGTCACTGAGAACCCTACAGAGCACAGCTCTACTCTGACACACATGAGTTTGTCATGAGTTGGAATCAACTCGAAGGCAACTGGTTTGGTTTTTTTCAACTTTATGTAAAGATACATATATCTATGTCCATAAGTTTTAACAATTCTTCTCCTTTTAGGAGTTATATTTAGGATATACATAGAACACATGGCAGTTCATTTAAAAAATATATTTACTCATTGTTTCTTTTAGCCACATTTTGATAAAAAAATTGAGGTGATTGCTTTTTCAAAAAATATATGACAAACGTCTGTTAAAAAAAATTTGCTGCTAAAAAAAATCCGATTTCTTCAGCCAAAAGCTGAAAAAAAAACAAGATAATAAATATCTGATAGAGGAAATAACAAAAATTTGTGTACATTTATAAGTTATATGGAAAAAAAGATAAGGAAAGGGGTATAGCTTCTCCTTAATGAACAGACCCCAATCTCATAGGAAACATTTTAAATGGTCCTTATTATTTTAAGAACTGAATAAGCCATTTCATTTTTCTCCCTAATTTCAAAATGCCCCTGGTTTCATTGGTTCTTTTTTTGGTGCTCTATTTTTGGAGCTGTGATGAGAGCTATCTCGCATCTATAAGAAGTGGTAGTGCAGAAATAATGGGATCTCTCCACCCCAGATACTTTAAAATGGAAATCCAAATGGCGGTCCTGGGAGTGATTAAGAGAAGCCATATGCACAGAGAAACTCTCTTGAGACACAGCAAACCTTTCAGAATCACGCAAAGCACTGAAAGTAGAATTTTTCCTGGTAAAGCCATGATATTGTTTGACTCAATCTAATTTCATTCCAGAACAATTTAGAGGAGACCATGAACAAGTAGGAGTCTACTGAATTCTGACAGTTCCTTTTAATTCTGATGTGATGGTCATAGACAAACTATTTCATTTACTTAAAAGCTAATGTTTAATTTATTTTAAATCCATCCCCATAGTCAAAGAACATAAGGATGGAGCTCATTAATGGCTTCTGAGGGCACCATACCCCTGATGGCTGTTCCAGAATCCCTGTCAGCAGCAATTATCAATGTCAGGGTCCACATCACCACAGAAGACAGATGGAATGACCGGAGAACCTCCCTAATGCCACTGTTCCAAAGAGTGAGGAGCTCAAGTCATAGTTCAGACACTTTTTTTTCTTTTCCCTTTCTTCCTTTTCTTTTATCCTCCCACCTAGCCCTGTATCCCACATCTCCCCTTCCTGCCAGACCCCGACTTACTGTGTGGCTAGAGAACAACCAGGGCACTAAACCGCCACTACCCTTGGTCTGCCCTGCCCCCACATACAGCCCCTACCATGCTGCCATTTTTTCTTTTTCTTTCTTTCTTTTCTTTCTCTCTCCCACCTAGCCCAGTATGTCACCACCCATCGCCTCCCAGTGGCCCCTGAGTCTGCCCCACCCCCACTTGCCGGCACCTGCTGCACTGCCATTTTTCTTCTTTTTCCCTTTCTTACTTTTCTATCTCCCTCTCACGTAGCCTCATACACCACCTTCCCCCACTTCTCACCACCCCCCTCCGCGCCACCACAGGTAAAGTGCCGCAAGCACACTGGCCTGCCTCCAACCACTAGCCCCCACTGCGATGCCATTTTTTTTTCTTTTTCTTTCTTTGTTTTCTTTCTACTTCCCACCTAGCCCAATACACCACCTCTTCCCATTTCCCACCAGCCCCTAGGTCTGCCATGCTGCACCTACTGGCTACTCTTTTTCTTCACCCCACCTAACCCCATACGCTACCCCCCCTTCCCAGCAGCCCTCACTGTGCCACCAGGGCTGGAGCATCCCCACTGCTCAGACCTGCTGTCACACCAGGCCCACACTGCTCCTCCCCTCTTGCAACTTGACAAGCTGCTGAACAGTGGGAAGCGAGCCCACACCACTCCCTGTCCAATACCCATGCCTATTTGGTGAGGGCTGTGAACACTCTCTCTCACACTGCTGGAAGAACATCAGGAGGCACACAGTGCCCACCAAGTCCACCCTCAGCCACCTCGACAAACCAGTGTACAGCAAAGTGGGCTTGCCCTGCCTGCTGCTGCCATGTCCACCCAGACAAGGTGGTGAGAGCTATCATGCCCACAGACAAGCAAGCAGCAAAGCACACCTGGCTGGCCTGTTCTGACATATCAAAACAAAACAAAGAAGCAGGGTGAAACAAACGAATATACAATCAATAAAGAAAATAACACCTTAATGTCTCAGAGACGGCAGACAATATGGCTCCGGCTAGCGACCAAAATAAAGAATCAGATGACATTCTGGTAGAAGAAAAAGCAGTAGAAATACCTGATATGTAATTCAAAAGACTAATAGTTAGGGTACTCCAAGAGATTAGGAAAGAGATTAAGGAAAACAGAGACAAAGCCAAGGAAAAAATAGACAAAGCTATGGAAAACACAGACAAAACCAACAAAAACACAGCCAAAATCAAGGAAAACATAGACAAAGTAATACAAGAATTCAGGAAAATAATACAAGAACAAAACATCGAAATAAATAAACAATTATAAATCATGCAAAAATAGCAACTAGAAATCCAAAAGATAAACAACAAAATTTCAGGAACGGACAACTCAGTAGAAGATTTTAGAAGCAAATTTGAAACAATGGAAGACACCATCAGCAGGATTGAAGGCAAATCCATGGGAGCCACTTTGAGGAAAAAAATCAGAGAAAAGAAAGAAGAAAACCAAAGAATTATGTGGGACACAATCAAGAGCAAAAATTTGCATGTGACTGGAATTCCAGAACAGAAGGAGAAAATGGAAAACACAGAGAAGATTGTTGAAGACTTGCTGGCACAAAACTTCCGAAGTATCGTGAAAGATGAAAATGTGACGATCCAAGAAGCTCAACAAACCCCATATAGGATAGACCCCAAAAGAAAATCACCAAGACATAGCATAATCAAACTTGCCAAAACCAAAGTCAAAGAAAGAATCCTGAGAGCAGCTCGCGAAAAAGGAAAAGTCACTTACAAAGGGGAAACAATAAGACCAAGCTCTGATTACTCAGCAGAAACAATGCAGGCAAGAAAGTAATGGTAAAGAAAAAAAAAAAAAACATTATCGTTGCGTTGATTCCGACTCCTAGTGACCCTAAAGGACAGAGCAGAACTGCCCCATAGAGTTTCCAAGGATCACCTGGTGGATTCAAACTGTAGACCTTTTGGTTAGCAGCCATAGCTCTTAACCACTACGCCACCAGGGTTTTATAAAACCTTGAAAGAAAAAACTGCCAATCAAGAATAATATATCCTGTAAAACTCTCTCTCAAATACAATGGCAAAATTAGGACATTTCCCGATAAACAGAAATTGAGGGAATCCGTAAAAACCAAAGCAAACTTACAAGAAATATTAAATGGAGTCCTTCAGTTACAAAATCAACAATATGAGACAACAACTGGAATCTAAGACACAGGACAGCATCAGCCAGATACCAACCTAGGTAAAGAACTCTTAATAATAAAACAAAGCTAAAAGACTTAAAACAGAAAAAAAGAGATGTCAATCTGTAAATGATGACATCAAAACAATAAAAGGGGGAATAAATGATGAAGGTATAGAACTTTCAGATGGAGAGGAAGTCAAGGAGTTATCAAATAATAAAAGACTGGTTTAAACTTAGGAAGATAACAGTATATTTCAAGGTAACCACAAAGAGATCTAACAAACCTACTCATCAGAATAAGAAAAACATAAAGTCTCAGTGAACACAAATTCTATAATAATGAAAGAAAAGAAAATCCACAAACAAAAGCAAACTGGATGTCCAACTGCAAAAAAATGAAACAGAACCCATACCTCAAACCATACACAAAAAGTAACTCAAATGGATCAGTGACCTAAATATAAAACCTAAAATGATAAAGATCATGGAAGAAAAAATAGGGATAAAACCAGGGGCCCTAATACATGGCATAAATACAATACAAACCATAACTAACAATGCACAAACACCAAAAGATAAACTAGATAACTGGGAGCCCCTAAAACTTAAAAACCTATGTTCATCAAAAGACTTCACCAAGAGTAGAAAGAGAACCTATAGCCTGGGAAAAAATTTTTGGCTATGACATAACGGACAAGTGTCTAATCTCTAAAATCTATAGAATACTTCAACACTTTAATTAAAAAAAAAAGACAAATAATCCAATTAATAAATGGGCAAAGGATATGAACAGACACTTCACCAAAGGAGACACTCAGGCATCTAACAGACACATGAGGAAATGCTCGTGATCATTAGGCACTAAAGAAATGCAAATCAAAACCACAATGAGATGCCATCTCACCCCAACATTACTGGCACTTATCAAAAAACAGAAAATAACAAATGCTGGAGAGGTTGCTGGGAGATTGGAACTCTTATGAAATGCTGGCAGGAAATGTAAAATGGTAAAACCAGTATGGAAAACGATATGGCATGTCTTAGTTATCTAGTGCTGCTATAACAGAAATACCACAAGTGGATGACTTTAACAAACAGAAATTTATTCTCTCACAGTCTGGGAGGCTAGAAGAATGAACTCAGGGCACCAACTTCAGGGGAAGGCCTTTTCTCTCTGTCAGCTCTGGGGGAAGGTCCTTGTCATCAATCTTCCCCTGGTCTAAGAGCTTCTCTGTGCAGGGACCCCAAGTCCAGAGGAAATGCTCCACCCCTAGCTCTTCTTGCTTGGTAGTAATGAGGTCCCTCTCCTCCTTGCTCAATTCTCTCTTTTATATCTCAAAAGAGATTGACCCAAAATACAACCTAATCCTGTAGATTGTGTCCTGCCTTATTAACATTATAGAGGTTAGGATTTATAACGCTGTGACAGGGATCACAACAGAGGGTCTGGGACAGAGTGGGAGAACAATGTAGAACAAAATTCAAATTCATAAAAAAAGACCAGACATATACTGGTCTGACAGAGCCTGGAGGAACCTCTGAGACTATGGCCCCCCGCACACCTTGCTAATTCAGAACTGAAGCCATTTCCAAAGTTCACCTTTCAACCAAAGATTAGACAGGCTTATAAAACAAACAATAACACACATGAGGAATGTGCTTCTTAGTTTAATCAAGCATATGAGACCAAATGGGCAACACCTGCTCAGAAGCATAGATGAGAAGGCAGGAAGGGATGAAGAAACTGGATGAATGGACATGGAGAACGTGGGGTGGAAAGGGAAAGGGGTAGAGTACTGACACATTGAGGGATCTGCAACAAATGTCACAAAACAATTTATGTATACATTTTTGAACGAAAAACTAATTTGCTCTATAAACTTTCATCTAAAACACAATAAAATTAAAATCAATAAATTGTTTCCAGGCAGCCTCAAACATTTATTATCTGATTAAGGTAAGCACGCCTCTTCTTCGAAGGAGACAGATATTATCTGGTAGTAAATTTTAAGACCAATCGCCCATGGAAGTCCTGCAATTATCACGTCTTACTGTACAAGCCATTAGAGACTATGGTTTAAGGACAGTCAACTAAAGGAGCCTGGGCTTGAGTGAGAGCCAAGTTCTCAAATTGTGGCTGATGGAGGATTTATCATATTATTATAGTAATGTTCCTACTTCACCATTTGCATTCCACTTTTCCACCCACAAGTGTGTGGTGCCGAATATAAAATACTATTTTAGAATAGAAAGTTTAATTCTGAGTACCTAAAAATGTTACAAAAGAACAAGTGTAGCCAGAGGGTTTTGTGACTGTCGTTTCACTTCTCAGCAAGGAACTCATGTAGAATGTCCTTTTTTCCCTTAGGAAATCATGAATGATTAAAAACTTGGTAATACAAAAAAAAAAAAAAATGAATCAGTTATAAAACACAGAAAGAAGAAATGGTGACTAATCATTACTTTGCTATCAGTGACATAAAACGTAACAAGTTCTTTACGCTCATCAGCTTCACATCAGGGGTATTTCTTTAAATGCATCAAAAATTGTGTTACAACGTATGTGTAAACATTGCTTCTCTGAGGCCACCTTTTAACTCCTAAAAATTTAAATAAGGCCACACAGGAAAAGCTGTCTAATGAAAAGAAAAACACATTTCAACAGGACGTATCGATAATGCTTTAGTCTAGATCCATGTGGTATTACCACCTGCTAAGCAGTGTTCAAGGAGCTCTGGTGGCACAATGGTTAAGTGCTTGGCTGCTAACCAAAAGGTTGGCAGTTCGAACCCACCCAGTGGCTCTGCAAGAGAAAGACCTGGGGATCTGCTCTCATAAAGATTACACCCTAGAAAACTCTATGGGGCAGTTCTATTCTGTCACATGGGGTCACCACGAGTCAAAAATTGACTCGACAGCACCTAACAACAAAAATCAGTTTTCTTGTACTTTCAATTACATTCAATTTCTAAAGAGAACCTAGTTAATTACAACGTAGATTCTGTTTAACGTCTTCAAAGGTTTCTTATCGTATAAAGAAAATATGATTGTAGATAACCTATGTTCTTGGCTCTCAGATACACCTAATGATAATACTGTAAAAAATCGAAAGGAGAAAAACATCACACAGGGTTTCTTTTTTTTTTTTTTATATATGTACATGGAATCAGGAACTCTACTATGTGGAGATAAAGTAGCCAGCAACATATTAGAAAGTGGATGTTTTTCAGTAGCCCTTGCTTCTTACTAGCATCCTTCTGTATGTGGGAAAGCAAAGCTTATGGGCAAATAAGCAAATCTTTAAGCAAACTCCAGTTTAGTATCCTAGCATTATATTTAATTTTACTTGAAAGATAGATTTTGTCTTTGTTTTCTCTCCTGGGATAAAATTAGCGGAGAACTTGGCAATGTTTCTGCAGTTTGGAGTTCTATCCTTGTTTATTTACTGCTGCAGTGGTGGTTCTGCTCTAGAGGGGGGATAAGAAACAAACAGAACAGAACAAGCTGGCAAATAAGTAGACATTGGAGGCTTAAGTAAGGACAAATGAGTATACAGCGTGAACTCTTTATTTTTTCCCGTACAAAAATTTATACATACATTTTTATGTGACCCTAATTGCTCTCTACATACTGTGACAGCACACTCTTCCTTTCCACCCCTGATTCCCCATGTCCATTCAACCAGCTCCTAACCCTCTCTGCCTTCCCATCTCACCTCCGGACAGAAGCTGCCCATTTAGTCTCTTGTATCTACTTGAGCTAAGAGGCACGTTCCTCATGAGTATCACTTTACGTCCCACAGTCCAGTCCAATCCCTGTCTAAAGAGTTGGCCTTCGAAATTGTTTCACTTCTGGGCTGATAGAGAATCCAGGGGCCATGCTTTCCAGGGTTCCTCCAGTCTCAGTCAGACCATTAAGTTTGGTCTTCTTACTAGAATTTAGTTCTGCACCCTACCTTTCTCCTGCTCCATCTGGGACTCTCTGTTGTGTTCCCTGTCAGGGGTCATTGGTGGTAGCCGGGCACCATCTAGTTCTTCTGGTCTCAGGCTGATGAAGTTTCTGGTTTATGTGGACCTTTCTATCTCTTGGGCTAATACTTTTCTTGTGTCTTTGATGTTCTTCATTCTCCTTTACTCCAGGTGGTTGGGACCAATTGATACATCTCAGATGGCCACTTGCAAGCTTTTAAGACCCCAGACACCACTCACCAAAGTAGGACGCAGAACATTTTCTTAATAAACTTTGTTACGCCAATTGACGTAGATGTCCCCTGAAGGCATGGTCTCCGGACCCCTACCCTGCTACTCTGTCCATCAGAGTGTTTGATTGTATTCAGGAAACTTTTTAGCTTTGGTTTAGTCCAGTTGTGCTGAGTTCCCCTATAATGCGTGCTGTCCTTCCCTTCACCTAAGGTAATTCTTGCCTACTATCTAGTTAGTAAATAACCCTCACCCTTCCTCCCCACCCTTGTAACCATCAAAGAATCTTTTCTTCTGTGTTTAAACCTTTTCTTGAGTTCTTACAATAATTGTCTTATACAATATTTGTCCTTCTGTGACTGACTAAATTCATTCAGCATAATGACCTCCAGCTTCCACCATGTTATGTTTCACAGCTTCATCATCGTTCTTTATTGTTGCGTAGTGTTCTACTGTGTGCATGTACCATAATTTGTTTATCCATTCGTCCGTTGATGGGCACCTAGGTTGTTTCCATCTTTTTGCTATTGTGAACAGTGCTGAAATGAACATGGATATGCATATATCTATTCGTGTGACAGCTTTTATTTCTCTAGGATATATTCCAAGGAGTGGGACAGCTGGAACGTACGGTACTTCTATTTCTAGCTTTTTAAGGAAGCGCCAAATCGATTTCCAAAGCGGTTGTAACATTTTACATTCCTACCAACAGTGTATAAGTGTTCCAGTCTCTCCACAACCAATCCAGCATTTAATATTTTGTGTTTTTTGGATTAATGCTAGCCTTGTTGGGGTGATCTGCATTTCTCTAATGGCTAGTGATTGAGAGCATTTCTTCATGTGTCTGTTAGCCACCTGAATATCTTCTCTGGTGAAGTGCCTGTTCATATCATTTGCCTATCATTTAATTAGGTTGTCTTTTTGTTGTTGAGGTTTTGCAGTATCTTGTAGGTTTTGGAGATTAGACACTGATCGGATTTGTCGTAGCCAAAATTTTTTTCCCAGTCTGTAAGTTGTCTTTTTACTGTTTTGGTGAACTCTACTGATGAGCATAAGTGTTTGATTTTTAGAAGCTTCCAGTTATCTAGTCTCTCTTCTGGTGCTTGTGCATTGTCACTTATGGTTCGTATTGTGTTCATGCCGTGTATTAGGGCTCCTAGCGTTGTCCCTATTTTTTCTTCCATAATCTTTATCGTTTTTGACTTTATATTTAAGTCTTTGATCCATTTTGAGTTAGTTTTTGTGCATGGTGTGAGGTATGGGTACCATTTCAGTTTTTTGCAGATGGATATCCAGTTATGCCAGCACCATTTGTTAAAGAAACTGTCTTTTCCCCAATTAACGGACTTTGGGCCTTTGTCAAGTATCAGCCGCTCATAGGTGGATGAATTTATGTCTGGATTCTCAATTCTGTTCTATTGGTCTGTGTATCTGTTGTTGTACCATTACCAGGCTGTTTTGACTACCGTGGTGGTATAATAGGTTCTAAAACCAGGTAGTGTGAGGCCTCCCACTTTGTTCTTCTTCTTGAGTAATGCTTTACTTATTCGGGGCCTCTTCCCTTTCCATATGAAGTCGGTGATTTGTTTCTCCATCTCATTTAAAGATGCTGGTGGAATTTGGATCGGTATTGCATTGTATCTCTAGATCGCTTTGGGTAGAATTGACATTTTCACAATGTTGAGTCTTCCTATCCATGAGCAAGTATGTTTTTCCACTTATGCAGGTCTCTTTTTGTTTCTTGCAGTAGTGTCTTGTAGTTTTCATTGTATAGATATTTTACATCTCTGATTAGATTTATTTTTAAGTATTTTATCTTCTTGGGGGCTATTGTAAATGGTATTGATTTGGTGATTTCCTCTTCAAGGTTCTCTTTGTTGGTGTAAAGGAATCCACCTGATTTTTGTATGTTTATCTTGTATCCTGATTCTTTGCTGAAGTCTTCTATTAGTTCCACTAGTTTTCTTGTGGATTCTTCTGTGTAGAAGATCATACCATCTGCAAATAGAGATACTTGACTTCTTCCCTACCAATTTGGATGCCCTTTATTTCTTTTTCTAGTCTAATTGCTCTGGCTAGGACCTCCAGCACAATGTTGAATAAGAGTAGTGATAAAGGGCATCTTTGTCTGGTTCCTGTTCTCAAGGGGAATGCTTTCAAAGTCTCTCCATTTAGGATGATGTTGGCTGTTGGCTTTATATAAATGCCCTTAATTATATTGAGGAATTTCCCTTCTATTCCTATTTTGTTGAGAGTTTTTGTCATGAATGGGTGTTGGACTTTGTCAAATGCCTTTTCTGCATCGATTGATAAGATCATGTGGTTCTTGTCTTTTGTTTTATTTGTGATGGATTACACCGATCGTTTTTCTAATGTTGAACCATCCCTGCATATCTGGTATAAATCCCAGCTGATCATGGTGAATTATTTTTTTTGATATGTTGCTGAATTCTATTGGCTAGAATTTTGTTGAGGATTTTTGTGTCAATTTTCATGAGGGATACCGGTCTGTAATTTTCTTTTTTTTGCCGTGTCTTTACCTGGTTTTGGTATCAGGATCATGCTGGCTTTATAGAATGAGTTTGGGGGTATTCCATCCTTTTCTATGCTCTGAAATACCTTTAGTAGTAGTGGTGTTAACTTTTCTCTGAAAGTTTGATAGAATTCTCCAGTGAAGCCATCAGGGCCAGGGCTTTTTTTTTGTTGGGAGTTTTTTAATTACCTTTTCAACCTCTTTTGTTATGGGTTTATTTAGTTGTTCTAGTTCTGTTTGTGTTAGTTTAGGTAGGTAGTGAGTTTTAGAAATTTGTCCATTTCCTCTAGGTTTTCAAATTTTTTAGAGTACAATTTTTCATAGTATTCTGTTATGCTTCTTTTAATTTCAGTTGGGTCTGTTGTGATATCACCCATCTCGTTTCTTCTACAGGTTATTTGCTTCCTCTCCTGTTTTTCTTTTGTCAGTTTGGCCAATGGTTTATCACTTTTGTTGATCTTTTCAAAGGACAAGCTTTTGGTCTTGTTAACTCTTTCAATTGTTTGTATTCTCTCTATCATTTAATTCTGTTCTAATTCTTCTTATTTCCTTTCTTCTGGCACCTGAGGGTTTCTTTTGCTGCTCTCTTTCTACTTGTTCCAGTTGTAGGGTTAATGTTTTGATTATGGCCCTTTCTTCTTTTTGGATGTGTGCATTTATTGCTATAAACAGACCTCTGAGCACTGCTTTTGCTGTGTCCCAAAGGTTCGGGTAAGATGTGTTTTCATTCTCATTTGATTCTATGAATTTCTTTATTCCATCCTTGATTTCTTCTATAACCCACTAGTTTTTGAGCAAGGTGTTGTTCAGTTTCCATGTGTTTGATTTATTTTTTCCTTGCTTTTTCTGTTGTTGATTTCTACTTTTATGGCTTTATAGTCAGAAAAGATGCTTTGTAATATTTCCATTTTTGGATTTTGTTAAGGCTTGCTCTATGGCCTAATATGTGGTCTATTCTGGAGAATGTTCCATGTGTGTTGAAAAAGAAAGTATACTTGGCTGCTGTGGTTGGAGTGTTCAGTATATGTTTATGAGATCATGTTGGTTGATGGTATCATTTAGCTCTTTTGTGTCTTTGTTGAGCTTCTTTCTGGGTGTTCTGTCCTTCACCAAAAGTGGTGTGTGGAAGTCTCCTACTACTACTGAGGAGCTGTCTATCTCTCTTTTCAGTGCTATTAGAGTTCATTTTATGTATTTTGGAGCCCTGTCGTTGGGTGCATAAATATTTGTTATAGTTATGTCCTCCTGCTGTATTGACCCTTTACTCATTATATAGTGTCCTTCCTTATCCTTTGTGGTGGATTTTACTTTAAAGTCTATTTTGTCAGAGATTAATATTGCCACTCCTGCTCTTTTTCGAGTGCTGTTTGCTTGATACATTTTTTTCCATCCTTTGAGCTTTAGTTTGTGTCTTTAATCTAAGGTGTGTCTCTTGTAGGCAGCATATAGACGGATCGTGTTTTTTTATCCAATCTGCCACTCTCTGTCTCTTTATTGGTGCATTTAATCCATTTATATTCAGCGTAATTATTGATAGGTATGAGTTTAGTGCTGTCATTTTGATGTCTTTTTTGGTGTCTGGTTCACAATTTCTTTGTTCCATTTAATTTTCTGTGCTGAGTCATTTTTCTTTATGTATTTTCTTTTCATCTTTTTCATTGTTGCTGATTTTGTGTTTGCTGAGTCTTTATATTTTTCTAGTTTTTTATTTTTACTTGTAGGATCGTTAGTTTCCTTTGTGGTTACCTTAATATTTACCCCTATTTCTCTAAGTTTATACTAGTCTTTTATTTCTTTATATTGCCTTGATTTCCTCTCCATAAGAAAAATCTATCTCTACATTTAAGTCCTTGTTTTTTGTTTTAATATTGTCATCTTTTACATATTGACATCTGTTTCCCTATTTTCAGTGTTTTAGCTTTGATTTACTTTTGTGACTTCCCTATCTGGGTTGATATCTGGTTGCTGTGTCCTGTGTTCTAGTATTGGGTTGTTATCTGATGTTACTGAATATCTAACTGAAGGACTCCCTTGAGTATTTCTTGTAATTTTGGTTTGGTTTTTGCCAGTTCCCTAAACTTCTGTTTATCTGGAAATGCCCTAACTTTGCCATCATATTTGAGAGACAGTTTTGCTGGATATATAATTCTTGGGTGGCAGTTTTTTTCCTTCAAGGCTTTATATATGTCATCCCATTGCCTTCTTGCCTGCATGGTTTCTGCTGAGTAGTCTGAGCTTATTCTTATTGGTTATCCTTTGTAGATGACTTTTCATTTATTCCTAACCACTCTTAAACTTCTCTCTTTATCTTTGGTTTTGGCAAGTTTGATTATAATACGTCTTGGTGACTTTCTTTTGTGATCTACCTTATGTGGGGTTTGATGGGCATCTTGGATAGATATCTTGTCATCTTTCATGATATCAGTGAAGTTTTCTGCCAACAAATCTTCAACAATTCTCTCTGTATTTTCTGTTATCACACCCCCCCCCATTCTGATAATCCAATCACTTGTAGGTTATTCCTCTTGACAGAGTCCCACATAATTCTTAGGGTTTCTTCATTTTTTTAAATCCTTTTATCTGATTTTTCCTCACATAAGTTGGTGTCAACTGCTTGATCTTCAATATCACTAATTCTGACTTCCATTGCCTCAATTCTGCTCCTATGACTTTCTGTTGAGTTGTCTAATTCTGAAATTTTATTGTTAATCTTCTGGATTTCTGATTGCTATCTCCCTATGGATTCTTGCAGCCTGTTAAATTTGTCATTATGCTCTTCTCTAATCTTTTTAATTTCCTCTATTGCATGTTCTGCATTTTGAGTAATTTCTTTCCTAATTTCTTGAAGAGTTCTGTATGTTAATCCTTTGTATTCTGCCTCTGGTAATTCCAAGAAATTATCTTCCTCTGGAAAATTTCTAGATTCTTTATTTTGGGATCTTGCTGAAGCCATCATGGATTGCCTCTTTATGTGATTTGATATTGACTGTTGTCTCCAAGCCATCAGTAAGGTATTATATTTATTCATTTTATATTTGCTTACTGTGTCCTAGCTTCTTCTTTTGTTTTGATATGCCCAAAAAGGCTGCTCATATGAGCTGGTTTGATTATTGGCACCTTTGAAACTCTAATGTCCTGTCACCAGGTGTTTAGATCTGTTACTAGGTATGTGAGCTGAGGAGTCTGCCCACTCATGCTGTATGGATTCAGCTCAGGTGCCCAGGTAGATAGCCACCAAGTGTGTGGTGTAGGCCGTCACTTATAGTCCTAGACAGGCATGGGTGATTGGTGTAGGCACAGGCATCTGGCTGCAGCAGGGGCACACACTCTGAGCAAGGCAGGGGGCTGATGGCTGCCCCTGAGTGTCCAGGAAGAAGGCGTGTCCCTGTTCCCTAAAGCGCATAGGTGGGTGGGTTTTTTCAGCCAGACTATGAGCACCTAATGCTGTTGGCTGTAAAGACTAAGGGGCACCTCTTATTCATGGGCCCCTATCACATGTGGCTCGGTGGCATGGGTGGAGTCACCAGTCCTCAGACCCCTATTGTGGGTAGGTGAAAACTCTGCTTAATGGGTAGAGCAGTGTCAGATGTCAAGAACCTGTCACTTCACAGCTGAAACAGTTGAAGTTAGACTTCCAGAATATACCCGTTTTACTGCAGTAATGAGGGCCTATGCTATTGAGATGAGCCCACACAAGTCTATGCAGGGGGAAAGGCACTCAAAGTCCATGGATCCCTTATGCCTGTGCCTAGGCAAAGGAGCTGTGCCTACCCTGGGTTCCTGGCTTAGGGGAGCTGGCAGTTTATTTTTTTTGCCTGTCTGCTAATCTGTTCACTCTCTAAGGTAGGGATAATGGCTCCAGGTGTGTGATGGATCCTACCACCAGTGGACTCGGCAACTGCTAAAGCCAGTCTGGGACCCAGTGCAGAGCAGGGAGAGGGGAGGTAAATGGGAGAGAAGTTTTTCCCTAAGGGGAGTGTTTTTGATCCACACAGTAAGCCGTACGCAAATACTTATCTTTTGCCAATGAGGGCTGCTTCTCACTGGTTCTGGGTGGCCGTGTAGACTCTCTGGTTCTGGGTGTCTCCCGGTGTGGAAAACACACCTCCCGAGCACCGCTCCTTGCCTGCCTCACCGCTCACCCATGATTTGCTCAGGCATGAAGGGCTCAGGCTCTCACCAGGTCAGGTCTGGCAACTCTTTGCTGCTTCTGAACCATCTCTCCCTCCCCCTGCCATTCATTCTGGTTCCTCAACTCTGCCTTTGATATTCAGGGCTCTCAACTGCCACATATAATTGAACCACTTGTTTTTTTGGGTCTTTGTTGTAAGAGGGTTCACTGGAAGCATCTGACTACTCTGCCATCTTGGCCCCACCTCGACAGCGTGAACTCTTTATTATGAGAGAAAGTCTCCAGGAAGTCTTAAACCATACATAGGAGTCCTTGGTTGAGAACCACTGACATCTTCCTGAGTGTATTTCTGGAAGCAAATATAAGGTCAAATTGATGACATGTACAAAATCTTCAGATGTAAAAAGAAATGCATACTTTTATATTTTCTAACTTTCTAATGTTAGTTTTCACACAAGTATGAAAACATTAACCAGCATTTATGAGCCAAAAATGTGCTTTTGAATGCATTATAGAAGGTTTGCAGGGACTACATTGTGCTGCAGTAAGATGAACTGGGAACAAGGAAGCCTCCAAAGTCAGGAACCATAACAGGAAGCTCTGCTCTCTTATTCTTGAAAAATTTTTTTCTCCCTCACCTCATCTGGGTAAAAAATCCATAGTTATATGCTGTGTACTGCACTACACCTCCACTTGTTAGAACTCTGAAGTCACTGGGACATTTTTTTATGGAGTCCTAATGGTGTCTTAAGAAGCCCTGGTGATGCAATGGATAAGTGCTTGGCTGCTAACCGAAAGGTCATTGGTTTGAACCTACTAGCGATTCTGTGGGAAAACATGTGGCAATGTGCTTCCATAAAAATTACAGCCTTTGAAACCCTACGTGACAGTTTTACTCCGACCTATAGGGTTGCTATAAGTCAGAATCAACTCAACCTCACACAACAACAACAATAACAATGGTGTCTCGAGTATAGCATTGTTAAAATTAGGAAGAGATAAGAAAGCTTTAGCTCATTCTTTATCTTTGAGTATGAAATGTCAAAAAATGTTGAAAAAGCCAACAAAAAATTTCTACACAGTTATTCCTCACAGGAAGAGCATAGATTTGTTGTGTATTATCCTAGTCACTGATGGCTTTGGTGATTGCAAATGGTGAATAAACATTCATGGAGACAATATAAATTGGAGTATGTACAAGTTTGTCATCTATTATTTTCTGCTTGGAAGAGCATTTGATACAAATCTATGCTGGGTCTCAATGTATCATATCCTAAATTCCATCATTAAAATACCTTGGAATCAATTCCTTCCATATAAGTTCTGAAAGTGCAATGGATGTTCATGGGCCATAAACCATGAATAAAGTGTACTTTTCCAAGCATTCTAGGCCCTTCTCTTCCTAGGATTTCCCATGTCAAAGAGCCCGTTGCTATCAACTTCCCTTCATTCTGCAAACTGAAAGAATCATTTTTGGAATTTATGGAGACTTGAAGGACACAACATTTTGCTACCCTTTGCACCTGTCCTCACTGTGACAGTCACTTTACTTCCATCATCTTATTTAATCTTCTCAACAAAACGATGAAGGAAGAACTGGATTATTCTCATTGCATAGACAAGAAAACTGAGGTTTAGGGGTAATCTCATAACTTGATCAAGGTTTCACATGTACAGCAAAGACAGAGGCTCACCAAATCTATGTGCTTTTAAAGCCCATGTTCCTAAACCAGGCTATTTAGCTTCCTTCAGGCCTTCTTTATTCGAGTGTATAAATAGAGCACTACTGAGTCTACAGAGCCCTGGTGGGTCAGTGGTTAAGAGCTCAGCTGCTAACCAAAATGTGACCCTAATACTCCACAGGATGTTTTCTCCACTCCAAAATGGGCGATTGAGAGCTTGACGTAACTAATACCATGATGAACCTTTAAGTTTTTTCTGCCTGCCTTCTCCTTTCCGCACGCCTTTGTGAACGAATTTGTTTTGCTCTGTCGGGCTACCTGTGACTTATGACCTCCCACATGGAATTAGAGCCCAGATGTCCGGTCTGTAAATCTTCAGCATGATAAGGAGATGTCCGGCATGTATCTCTTTAGCTTGATAAGGAGTCTCTTGTAGTTATCTTGTCATGTGTAAGTCATCCAGCCATCTGTAGGCGATGTGCCAAAAGATATTTCTAACTCTTGTAAAAATCATATGTAAGCTCTAAAGTTAAACTGTCTTTCGGAACTCCATAAAGACAGCCTGCATTGCAGCCAGACTCCTCATTGGTGTCACCTCCTAATACACTTTCTCTTTCTGACTTGGAGTACGTTTTATTGGCTTGACTGCTCCAGGGCACGGACCCTAATCAGGCAACAAAAAGGTCGGCAGTTCGAATCCAACAGCCAATCCTTGGAAACCCTATGGGCAGCTCTACTCTGTCCTATAGAGTCACTATGTATCAGAATTGACTCAGTGGCAATGGGTTTGGTTCAGGATTGAGTCCACAGGAACCATTTTATGAAATTCATTCTCAACAGATAGTATGTGAAGTATATACGGAGAGAGCAGCATTTCCCAAACTGAGTTTCATGGACCCTTGCTTGAAAAATTCTGCATTCAATCACAGGCTTTGGGGGCCATACATTTTTCACTGCCCTATTCACAACAACCAACACAGTTCCTGACACATGGTAGGTTATCAGTTCATGTTGACTGAATGTATGGAGGAATTTCTAATCTCAATGGATATGGGTCCCTTAGTCAGGGACCCTGTTTACATCTCTTCTCTCTCCTCATTTTTATTTTAATCAGTTTTACATCACTATTGACTCTCCTTGGGGCTTTGCCAGGCCAGTTATTTACATTTTCCAGGTTCTCTGGGGCTGAATGAGGGTATATCTATGCTAAGCTCCAGGGCAGGCAGAAGAGAGATGATCCGGAGCAGCCACACATGGGAACCTCTGCTCTTTTGTACGGAAACTCCTCCTTCACTAGTTTGTTCCCCAGAGGCTAATCTACAACACTATCTTAAAGATGCTGGTTAAACATTTATATGCATGATTTTACTCCTTTATGTGATCTCCCTTAAGACCATCCATGAGTGGATGGCAGAATTAGGGAAGATCAAGAAATCAAATTATTTACTCAAGATTGGACATTGAAACAGTGCTAAAGCTATAATAATAATAACAATAATAATAACCTGCCCAATTTCACCGAATTCAGGGCTCACAGTACACGTGAAAATCTGCTCAATGGTAGAGTTTTCTTTTTAAAAAAATTGAAGAAATGATACTACATAAATTTGTGATGTCCACACAGAATGTTTTTATAAGGAAATCATAAAAACATTTAGCTGTAGCCTTCAAATAAACTGAATTTCCTTCTTTAGGGATCCTATTCTAACTCTACCACCCACCCTAATCAGACATGAGGGATTATTGAGGAAGGTGGGAATAAGGTGGATTAGCAGCTCCTTGGAAACCCTATGGGGTGGTTCTACTCTGTCCTATAGGGTCGCTATGAGTCAGAATCAACTTCACTGCAATGGATTTGGTTTGGTTTTTAGGAATAAGGTGTTATCTTTCAGGAGGAAGAGAACCATAAGTAAGAAAAGCAGGGAATTAACTTAAATGAGACCACTTTTATAAAATGGTAAGCATGGTGCTTGAGACATAGTAAATGTTCCATAAATGCTAGCCTTAATTATTTGTGTTGTTGTTGTTAGTCACATGTTAATAGTTTAACTAGTGATGGACAGCCAATGCAAATGTTAAACAGCCTGACAGAGCTAGACTTGTAAGCCTGGCCAGGTGCAAAGTGCACACAGAGATCCACCCGCCTTGGGGACTCAGCTCAGCACTTTTTATCTGTACAGTTTTGGGGAAGTTATTAGAAAGATTTTGAGCTTCAATTTTCCCATTAAAAAATGAGGACGTTAGAATGGGGCCATAAAGTCATCATTTTTGTGACATCTACATAAGGTGACACGTGAGTGTTGACTCACAGTAGCTCACACATAATGGTAGATGGATAAATATCAGGCTCCTTTCCCTACCTGGAACATTGCATTCCTGGGTCCAGTCTCCCAGCCCAGACAGACAGTGGATCAATGACACTTACCCTGAAGAACAGCCAGCTGGAGCCATTCATTCCACACTCTGGACCTCAGCTTCTCTGTCTGTAGAGTCAGTTGAGATCAGAGGCTTCCTCACATCCAGACATTATGGTTGGTGGAAAGTCAGCAAAATCAAGGGAACCCCCAAGGAGATGGATTAACAAAATAGCCTAACAGTGGACTAAAACATATGCATCATGGATTGAATTTTGTCCCCCAAAAATATGTGTATCAATTTGGCTAGACCATGATTCCCAGTATTGTGTGATTGTCCACCATTTTGTCATCTGACGTGATTTTCCTATGTGTTGTAAATTCTAATTCTATGATGTTAATGAGATGGGATTAGTGGCAGTTATGTTAATGAGGCAGGACTCAATTTACAAGATTAGATTGTGTCTTAAGCCAATCTTTTTTGAGATATAAAAGAGAGAAGCAAGCAGAGAGACGTGGGGACCTCATATCACCAAGAAAGCAATGCCAGGAGCAGGGCATGTCGTCTGGACCTGAGGTTCCTGAGCTGAGAAGCTCCTAGTCCAAGGGAAGTTTGATGACAAGGACCTAGAGAAAGCCTTCCCCTGGAGGTGACACCTTGAATTTGGACTTCTGGCCTACTAGACTGTCAGGGAATAAACTTCTGTTTGTTGAAGCCATCCACTTGTGGTATTTCTGTCATAGCAGCACTAGATAACTAATACAATAACAGTGATCATGAAGATGTTGAATGACTGGGAAATGTTTCATTCCATTATACATAAGGTCACCTTGAGTTGAAGCTAACTTGGGGGCATCTAACAACAACAAACATCCAGACAGCTCTAACATTCTCTTCCAAAGCTTGTTTCATGTTATTACCAACACTGACTTCTTAAATAATTGATGTTTTACACAGTATATAGAATCTTTGTAATAAGAACTATAACAATGAACTAAAGCTCTGAAAAATATACGTGGGTCCAGATTTGAGTTTGCCTGTATTTCCAATAATTATAAAATATATATTCTAATATTTCACACCACTGTTTGATAATTTTTATTAGAAACTTATCAGAATGGTTCCATGCTGTCTAATTCTAGAAAATAAAATAACAAGGCAAGAATTATATTAAAAGCACTCTTGAAAGTAGGATAGTTTAAGCAAATCTAATCTTAAGGAACTGTGCTAGTTTTGCTTTATTCAGGAAACAAAAAAAATTATGGAAATGATTTTATTAGTTTTTATTGATTAGCTAAGAACAAAAGAAAAACTGAAAACTGAACAGGGGTCTCTTATAAGCTCTATTACAACTGGGCCAACGTGGTAAAACTGGCTTCCTGATGGACAGACCCAATGTCATGTATATCAGTCAAAACCAGAAACTAATTGCTGTTGAGTCAATTCCAACTCATGGCCACCACGTCTTTCAGAACAGAACTGTGCTCGATAGAGTTTTCAACAGCTATGATCTTTCAGAAGTAGATTACTAGGCCTTTTCTCTGAGGTGTCTCTGGGTGGATTCGACCCGCCAACTTTTCAGTTACTAGCCAAGTGCCTAACAGTCTGCACCACTCAGGGACTCTGAATATTAGTCACAGTTCAATAAAACACAATCACAGTAGTGTGCACTCAAAACTAAAATAAGCAGTTGGTAGGCAAAGACTTTGAAAATGACCTTGAACTAAAAAAATTCAGTGCAGAAACAAGGGAATTAGTTGTCTAATTAATAGCTCGAGAAACTTTATTTTCTCTTTAACAATACTCCTCAGATACTCCAGAATTCAGTTGACATAGTCATGGAGGAGGATGGCAAATGCTTCTTTCCGGTTTTGCTCTGCACACTTTGTAACTGCTTAAATCTTTTAAAAGTATCTATCCAAGCATGGCTTGTGGAAAAATAAGCTAAAATCACATTAGGCAACACAGCTCATTTGAATGATTTATTTTAAAATGGTACTGAAGAAAGAAAAATTCTTTAGTAGACAGAATCTATCTCTGAAATCTTTGGAAAGGTACAAATTTATTTTTCTTACATAATCTGGGCAATAAAATTATGGCATAATCATAGAAACATTTTATAAAATAATGGTTGGGAGCTGAGTAATGCAAATCGCTAGGCAATTTCCAGACATCCATATTATTTGCCTATTTAGAACAGGCCACCTTTAGAAATCTATTTTACAGATATACTGCAATGTGTGCACAAAGAAAATACTAACACTAAGAGTTATTAGCTGATGATGACATCTTTCGTTCTATCTCATTTAATACTTACAAATATCTTTTCTATACCATAACATTTTTCCACAATCGCTTCTCAATTACGCCTCTCCCCATCACCAATGACCAACTCTTGATGAGTCTCAGCGGAAGCTGTTATCAGGACAGAGAGGGGCATGCACTTTGCTGTCTGTGCTGAACTTGGTGACTAGGAGGTAGTGGGGCCATTTATAGAAATAGGAATATTTGGAAGACTCCTAATTTAAGAAATAAAACAACAAATTAAGATTTGGAATGCTGACCTTGAAGTGGTGGTAAACCTTCCCAAATTAGATTTCTAGAGATTACAAAAAATAATCCCTCTCTTACAGGAAAAATTTCACAGAAAGGCAGAGGGGCAGAAGAGAAGATGAAGGTAAAATCTAGGAAAGCTCAGTGCCAGGACAGAAGAGATCTCTTCTAAAGTTCAGTGCAGTGTGTGAGTAAGACTGCAGAATTGATGCATTTGAATTATGCTGTTGGCAAAGAATACTAAATATACCATGGACTGCCAGAAGAATGAACAAGCCTGTCTTGGAAGAAGTACAGCCAGAGTGCTCCTTAGGAGCAAGGATGGCAAGACTTCATCTTACTTTGGACATGTTATCAGGAGGGACCAGTCCCCAGAGAAGCCACCATGCTTGGTCAAGTAGAGGGTCAGCAAAAAAGAGAAAGACTCTTAATCAGATGCATTGACACAGTGGCTGCAACAGTGGGCTCAAACACTGCAATGATGGTGAGGATGGCGCAGGACTGGGCCGTGTTTCGTTCTGGTGTTCACAGGGTCGCTACGAGTTGGAACTGACTTAGTAACACCTAACAACAACACAACAACCTGAGTTTCTTATTGCTATAAAAAGTTACCACAAATTTAATGACTTAAAAAACAAATTTATTATTTTTCAATTCTGGAGGCTAAAATCAAAGTGTCAGTAAGGCTGTGTTCCGTCTGTAGGCTTTAGAGGAGAATCCACTCCCTTGCCTTTTCCAGCTTGTAGAGGCTGCTCCCATGCCTTGGCTCATGGTCCCCTTCTTCCATCTGCAAAGCGAGCAACTGCATCACCCTGACCTCAGTTTCATCACATATCCTTCCTTCACTGTGACTCTGCAGCCTCCCTCTCTCCCTTATAAGGATGCTGCGATTACACTGGGCCCATCAAAATTTTCCAAGATAATCTCCCCGTCTCAAGATCCTTAATTTCAGCGCATTTGCAATGTCTCTTGTGTCATGTAAAATGACACATTCACAGGTTCCAGGGATTAGGACATGGACATACTTGGGGGGCCATTATACTGCTGACCACAGATAGTTATGGATATTCGTGAGATTTCAAGAGGGGAAGGGGATGGCATGGAGAGGAAATGAAAACAAAGATGCATATTACTCATTAAAATAATTCATCAGTGTAAGAAAAAAGACACTTGTGATGATTGACTAACTCAGTGCCCCTGTTTGCCCAAGAAAATGTCTTTTAGCACTAAGTGCCAGAAATATTCTACATTATTTAAAATATATGTGTGTGTGTGTTGTGGTTGTTGCTGTTAGGGGCCATTGAGTCAGTTCTCACTCGTAGTGATCCAATGTACAACAGAATGAAACGCTGTCTGGTCCTGTACCATTCTCACAATTGTTATTATGCTTGAGCCCACTGTTGCATTCACTGTGTCAATCCATCTCATTGAGGGTCTTCCTCTTTTTTGCTGACCTTCTGCTTTACCAAGCATGATGTCTTTCTCCAGGGACTGGTCCCTCCTGATAACATGTCCAAAGTATGTGAGATGAAGTCTTGCCATCCTTGCTTCTAAGAAGAATTCTGGCTATACTTATTCCAAGGCATATTTTTTTGTTCTTCTGGCAGTTCATGGTATATTCAGTATCCTTCACCAACACCAGAATTCAAAGGCATCAATTCTTCTTTGGTCTTCCTTATTCACCGTCCATCTTCGCATGCATATGAGGCAATTGAAAACACCATGGCTTCGGTCAGGTCCTTAAAGTGACATCTTTGCTTTTTAACACTTCAAAGAGGTCTTTTGCAGCAGATTTGCCCAATGTAATGCATTGATTTCTTGACTGCTGCTTCCATGTGCGTTCGTTGTGGATCCAAGTAAAACGAAATCCTTTACAACTTCAGTATTTTCTCTGTTTATCACGGTGTTGCTTATTGGTCTAGTCGTGAGGATTTGTTTTCTTTACATTAAGGTGTAATCCATACTGAAAGTTGTAGTCTTTGATGTTCATCAATAAGTGCTTCAAGTTCTCTTCACTTTCAGTAAGCAAGGTTGTGTCATCTGCATATCGCGGGTTGTTAGTGAGTCTTCCTCTAGTCCTGATGCCACATTCTTCTTCATGTAGTCCAGCTTCTTGGATTATTTGCTCAGCATACAGATTGAATAAGTATAGTGAAAGGATACAATCCTGTCGCACAGCTTTCCTGATTTTAAACCACCAAGCATCCCGTTGTTCTTTTCGAACGACTGCCTTTTGATATATATACAGGTTCCACATGAGTACAATTAAGTGTTGTGGAATTCCTATTCTTCAATGTTATCCATAATTTGTTATGACCCACACAGTTGAATGTGTTTGCAGAGTCTATAAAACACGGGTAAACATCTTTCTGGTATTCTCTGCTTTTAGCCAAGATTCATCTGACATCAGTAGTGATTTCCCTCATTCCATAACCTCTTCTGAATCTAACTTGAGTTTCTGGAAATTCCCTGTTAATGTACTGCTGCAACCACTTCTGAATGCTCTTCAGCAAAATTTTACTTGCGCGTGATATTAATGATATTGTTCGATAATTTCTGCATTCTGTTGGATCACCTTTCTTTGGAATGGGCACAAATATGGATCTCTTCCAGTTGGTTGGCCAGGTAGCTTGTCTTCCAAATTTCTTGGCATAGACAAGTGAGCACCTCCAATGCTGCATCCGTTTGTTAAAATATCTCAAGTGGTATTCTGTCAATTCCTGGAGCCCTGTTTTTCACCAATGCCTTCAGTGCAGCTTGGACTTCTTCGTTCATATATATATATTTATCTCCTCTTTGATAAGAATCTTATAATTAATTATCATAGTTCCCCATTTCCTTTCACTTCAGGTACTCAAGTTTTAGCAGTGGGGTCTGATTGTTTTTTTTCTTTCCTAGCCCTAACCTTCCAACTCTGTGCCCCACCCTGGATATTATCTTCTCATTGCAATTTATATTTTTCCTGCTTCTAGCTTTAAAATTTGAGTTTATGTGTAAGAATTTTGTTTTTTCTCTGCTTTTTAAAAAAGGTTATGAAAAATGTGACAAGGAAGACGAGATAGACAACAGAAAAATAGATGCATATAGTACGCATATATCTGACATATGATATACATATATGTGCATGATATATACTTCTATGATACACATATACATATTATATATGTACACACATATATATGAATGCATGTGTGTGTGTATATATATGTATATATATATAGAGAGAGCATGTTGGTGGCGCAGTGGTTAAGCATTCAGCTGCTAACCAAAAGGTCAGCAATTCGAATCCACCAGCCACTCCTTGGAAACGCCGTGAGGCAGTTCTACTCTGTCCTAAAGGGATGCTATGAGTCGGAATCAACTCAATGGCAACAGGTTTTTTTGTTTTATATATACACACACACACTCACATACAGTTAATGGAGATAAAGGTAATTATTATGGCTGGGCAATAACAAAGGAAGGCTTTTAGCAAGACATCAGGGTTTCAGTGCTAACATTTAATGGTCTATCTGGGGACTGATGGAATATAGCCAAAAGGTTTTTCAGGAGAATGATCAAGCTAGAAATGTAATAAGGTAGCAAAGTAAATATAATTGGTGAACCAAACTATAATATTCCCTTAAAATGTAACACCTGCTGCTAAAATAACCTCAAAATTGAGGTTCAATGCAAAATGTCAGGTTTTAGACTCTTATTATTTTACCCATAGTAAGAAGATGAAATGAGGCACAGAGTGATTTAGTCACATTCAAAATGAAACTCAACTAGTACATTGCCAAATTTCGTAATACCAGCTGGCATCAAGAGGTCAGTAAACTTATCTAAGGAAGCAAAAGTAGAATAGCCTCTGAATCACGGAAATCTCAAACGTGCCATAATAACTGAGAGTGGAATCCAGAACTGGTGAACTAAGAACTTGTTAAATTAAGACAGGGACTCAATATGGCTGTTGTCCTTATTTTAGTGTTCTTAGTTTATATGTTTTCTTGTTTCTGCGTTTTATTCTACTGACGTTTAAAAATACACATACTTGTTTTATAAACGCTACTGAGTCTACTGAACTGTCATTAAGATTTATTTGAATTTTAGAGTTTTCTTTTATTAGAAAGAATTGTTCAGAATATTTCTGAAATGTGTCACATGTCCATCAAGGAACAAACTCTTTTTCTTATTTGAAAAGTCAAAATATACAAAATTCCAGAGTGAAAATTTAAACAAGCCAATAATTAAATTGCCAAAGCAAAGAAGTTTTAAAAAAAAAGAAGTCTTTTAGGAAACAGAAAAAAACTTTTCTTTTTCTGGAAAAGAGGACATAGTAAATGATTCAAATAAACTTTAGTACTTCGACTACAATTGATACTAAAAGAAATTAGAAATTATTATCTGAAGAAGCCTGTATTCTAATTGGATGTTATACTTATAAAAAATAATGTAATTAAATTTATCAGCTTTTTAATCCACTTTATTGATTCTATTATTTTTAATAGTATTTATATTTTGTTTCAGAACTCTTTACTTAGATCAGGCCATTAAGGTATTTTATCATATTCCCTGTGAAAAATTTGGTTTATATATTTAATCTTTGAATCACATAAGACTATTTTTTGTGCGTGTTGTTAAGTATGAATTCAATTTTATTTTAACACACACACACACGAAAGTTTAGTGCATCATAAGATTTATACATATACCTTTCTACCAATATATTGAGAAATTCTCAAAGGATAAGAACACTAACCTCCTAATCCAGGGTTAGACCACTGGCCTTCAACATTTTGATAAACAACATCGATTTCAATTTTTTCCTTGTAAAGAGTTATTGATGTTTATTTCTTAGAAAAACAGTAAAATATTTTAGATACCTGGAATAGAATCATTGCTAGTATAGTATAGCAACAGCCCTCTTCATATAATTTCTGCATACCTGTTTTTTTAAACGAGGAGTGCTGGTGACGTTTATTACAAGTTCTTGCATTTTATAAAATGTTTCTAGGCAGATCTTGAGATATAAATAAGGAAGCTGTTTTTGCTTTTCCTAACTATAACAAACTGACTATAAAGTTGTCTAAGTCATATGTATAAAGGTTAATACCAATGAGGATTGGACTAAATTAAATTAAAATTGTATTTTGAGTTTAGGGAGAGTTCATATGTCTAGGTAATCTGGCAAAAACCAACCAAGCAACCAAACAAAAAAGCATTTCACCTAGAATTTTAGAAAATGACAGTAGAAGAGAAATAAGCCAAGTATTTATTTTCTGCCTAGCTTGCAGGGAGTAACTGTGGAAAGTTCTAGGACCCAACAGAGATCATGGAGCCTTTGCCAATAGCATGGTGTCTTAGTTACCTAGTGCTGCTGTAACAGAAATACCACAAATGGCTGGCTTTAACAAAGAGAAATTCATTCTCTCATAGTCTAGTATGCTAGAAATCCAAATCCGGGAAGTCAGCTCCAGGGGAAGTCTTTCTCTTTCTGTCGGCTCTGGAGGAAGGTCCTTGTCATCAATCTTCCCCTGGTCTAGGAGCTTCTCAGCACAGGGCCCCCGAGTCCAAAGGACACACTCCACTCCCAGCGCTTCTTTCTGGCTGTATAAGGTCCCTCTCCTCTCTGCTTGACTCTCTCTTTTATATCTCAAAAGAGACTGCCTCAAGATACAACCTAATCCTGTAGATTGTGTCCTGCCTCTTTAACATAACTGCCTCCAATCCTGCCTCATTAACACCATAGAGGTTATGATTTACAGCACATAGGATAATTACAAAAATCACAAATGGTGGACAACCACACAATACTGGGAATCATAGTCTAGCCAAGTTGACACACATTTTTGGGGGACACAATTCAATCCATAACACCTGGGTTTGCATAGCCCTCACAATGAAGCTTAGAGATAATGAGAGAAAATTGTTCCCACATAAACAAAGAGATTGGGCAGCCCCCAACCATTACTGGGCCAATCAAGAGGAAATTCAAGGCCAAAGCTCTGTGTAAACTGCCCAAAGAGGCAAAATCAACGCAAATGACATGAAGGCCAAATTCAGAGGCCCTGGGTGAGAGATAAAGCTGAGAATCCCACATAGATGGGGATGGCCTCATATAGGAATGAGTGGTGGAATCCCTGAGTGGTACAAATGCTTAGGGCGCTTGGCTGCTAACCAAAAGGTTGGAGGTTTGAGTCCACCTAGAGATGCCTTGGAAGAAAGGCCTGGTGGTCTATTTCTGAAAAATCAGCCATTGAAAACCCTGTGGAGCACAGTTCTACTCTGACACACAAGGGGTCACCAAGGTTGGAATCAAGATGACAGCAACTGTTTTTTGTTTCTTTAAATCAAGAAACGCATTTGTTGGCAGAAAGGTCTAGCTGCCACAGTCATCACTTACTACCAGTGCTATGGCTGCAGGCATGGAGAAAGAAGACAATTAAATTCAAGTTTTGGTCATGTTCATACAACAAACTTTGGTACAAAGCAGCTAGGGTTATTGTTCTCAAATTACTTAGTGCATAAAAATCATGCGAGGTGTTCCTTCAAAAAAATGCAGTTTAAGGCTAGGGGCTTTTGTGCCAGATTGTCCAGGGTTTGAATTTATGCTGTCTCCAGTATTAGCTATGTAAACTGATTACGCTCCTTAACTTTCACAGCTTTAGTTTTTATCATGTGTAAAATGGAGATGATGCCATCTCACAGGGTTTTTATGAAGATTAAATGTGGGTATAGGCATACAGTGCCTTGAGTTTCTTACATAGTGCAGCTTCCCATCAAGCGTTCAGTACACGTTAGTGTGTTTCCTCCTTCCTCCCCTACTGTCATTGTCAGTCATCCTTCGGTGCTGGATTGACAGATTAACCCTAGAAAAGAGATGAGCCCAGTAGTGCTGGAGAGATAAAGGATACTCCAGTGGCATATCTCTGGAGAGCGGACCTCAGGTTTGCTCTATGAAGAGGAGACTCACCCCTTACCTAGGACGAGAGGGTACTATGCAGTTCTCCCTGATAACATGAAGGACAAAGGATCCACTGTCTTAGCTGCAGAGATGAGACATGAGTGCCATAAGGCAGGCATGCCTTGTCCTACACACCTAGTGCACACCCAGCTGCTTCCACTTCTTCCAATCCTGGCAGCAGTAGGCTTGGGACCTTGAACTCTCCATTCTCTGGGGATGGCTGAAGGTTCTTCCTTTCATTCCAAGGAGATGTGAAGAGAATGTATTTCTATGTAGATATAAGTGATACATATCATTATGTGAGAGTCTGTCTTCTCATTGCCTGACTTGATCATGATGTGCAGTTGACTTTGCTACTTTATACATAAATGGTCAAGGGGTGTTTCTTTTCTGATTTATTTTTTATTAACTGAAAAACACACATACATATATGCTTATATGTTATAACCTCAATTTAAAAAACAAAACATAAAACCATGATACCTAATAGTAACTTGCTGTTAGTTGCTGTCAAGTTGATTTGACTCATAGCAGCCTCATGTTACAGAGTAGATCTGCCCCCATAGAGTTTTCTAGGTTGTAATCTTTACAAGAGCAGATTTCCAGGTCTTTCTTCTATGGAGGCCACTGGGTGGGTTTGAACCATCAACTTTTTGTTAGCAGCCAGGCACCACCAGGGTGCCTTAAACTTAGTAAGGCTGAAATTATTAAAAGAACAATTTAAGCATTTCAGTTGATTTTATATATAGATATATAGCCATTTTAGGTGCCTTTGAGTCAGTTCCAACTCATAGCGACCCTATGTACAACACAACAAAACACTGCCCAGTCGTGCACCATCCTCACAGTGGCTAATATGTTTGAGCCCATAGTTGCAACCACCGTGTCAATTCACTCATTGAAGGTCTTCCTCTTTTTCACCGACCCTCTACTTTACCAAGCATGATGTCAAATGAAGGTCCCAAAAGCTTTACTCCATCCATATCATTAAGGTCAACTCTACTATGAGGAGGCAGCTCTTCCCCAGTCGTATTTTGAGTGCCTTCCAATCTGAAAGGCTCATCTCCCAGAACTGCATCAGACAATGTTCTGCTGCTATCCATAATGTTCTCTCTGGCTAATTTTTTTTTTCAGAAGTATATTGCTAAATCCTTCTTCTTAGTCTGTTAATCTGGAAGCTCTGCTGAAACCTGTCCACCATAGGTGACCCTGCTAGTATTTGACGTACCAGCAGCATAGCTTCCAGCATCACAACAACACACAAGCCACCACAGTACAAACTGACAGACAAGTGGTGGTATATATATCCAAAAACAAAACCCATTGTCATCAAGTTGATTCTGACTCACAGTGACCCTACAGCACAGAATAGAAGTGCCCTAGGGTTTCCAAGGCTATATTCTTTACGGAAGCAGACTGCCACATCTTTCTCCTGCGGAGTGGCTGGTGGGTTCAAACCACTGACCTTACAGTTAGCAGCTGGGTGCTAAACCACTGCACCACCAGGGATCCTTGGTATATCTACATATGTATATATACTACTGCTGAAATGTTTTAAAAACTTGTAACAACAAACACTTCCCAATGCAAATTTTAGTTACTGATTATTTTTAATGAAATAAAGTTCTATTATCCTAATCTGGTGAGCAGGATTATTGCAGACATTTTATCACGTTGGCGTTATGATTTAGTAGAATTTTAATGTTTTATGCTTAAATGTGCTCAAAAATACTGCCCAGAGTCCTCCGGGCAATAACAATACATGCTGCCAATGTATGAGGGAAAAAGAGCAAAGCTATTAGTGTTCAGAGTTGCTGGTCATTTAAATCCTTCACACATCAGTGCAAGAATAGATTTCTTCATACTGGAAGGCAAAATGACTACTTGCATATTATAGATTTGTGATTAAATTAAAACTTTAAATTTCACTGAAAACTTGTACAATTAAAGCCTTTTGCAAATGTATAACCCTCATGCACTAGGTAAACCTCTGTTTTTATTTCCTGTACGTCTTTGTAATGATCTTATTCTAGAACATTACGGGGAATTGAGTGTTGAAATGGCAGCAAAGGACCAAGTCCCTCAAAAGTCAATTCAATTGATTTCCATTCATGCCAATGCATTAAGTTTCACAGTGGCTGATGCTCTTCTTTCCACGTGGATTAGAGTCAGGCTAAAGATCAACTTTCCACATTCTGCCCCACTCCACCTCCCACTCACATTTCCAAGAATGTCTCAGAAATATTATTGAACGAACAACATGACGACATCAAATCTGTGAAGTAATTTGTTCGTGTCTCTAAAAAATTAAGTTTTATTATACTAAAATGAATTCTATTAATGATAAAGCATTAAATCTAGTAAGTATAAGCCCATACAATTATAAAACATTTATGAAACAAGAGGAAAAAAGTGACAAATTTTTAAATATGTAAGAGTTATTTTGATTTAAACATGTAAAACTATCAACAGTTATGCCAATTTCAAATATACACCTTTTCCTCACTTATTGACTATCTGTTTATCTGATACTTTGCATTATGACAATAGTAAAAAATCTACTGCCTACTTTGTGCATTAATGATGTATGTCTGGCAGTAGCGAACACCAAAGTGCGAGGCGAGAGTAACTCTGGTTGTGATGGTTAAGGTTATGTGTCCACTTGGCTGGGCCATGATGTTCAGTGGTTTGGCAGTTATGTAATGATGTAATTTGGCAGTTATGTAATGATGTAATTTGACAGTTATGGAATGATGCAATTTGACAGTCGTGTAATGATGTAGTCATCTTTCATTTTGTGATCTGAAATGGTCATCCCCCATTTTTGCATATCACCAATTTCGCATAATGACCTGGTCTTTGGAACACAGCCATGTCATAAGTGAGGAGAGGGTGAATTTAGAATCTGAAGGGGAATTGTATCTCAAAACATAGGTTTCTATTTCCTAAATGTTCCTGTAAAGATAACACCACCTGTCGTGTGCAGAGTTGTAGTCAAGTCAGGAGACCACAATCTCAGTTTTATATTGGTTTGAGACTGTGAACAAGTCCATTAATATTTTTCAGCCTCATTCATCACTATATGCTGTTGACTTCAAAATATACATTTCTAGCCCAGAACTTTATGTTAAGCAACAAAGCAGTTTTTTTAGTTATTTTCTATATTATCTCTGCTGGAGTCACTTTTAACTCAACATGTCCATTCAACTTGCCATTTGTCTTTCTACTGACCCTGATTTTCATTGTTTAACAAGTAGTGTCATTAATGAGCAAGGGGACCTGGTTGCGCAGTGGTTAAGCACTCAGCTGTTAACCAAAAGGTCAGCAGTTCGAACCCACCAGTCACTCTGCAGGAGAAAGATGTGGCAGTCTGCTTCTGTAAAGATTACAACCCTGGAAACCCTATGGGCAGTTCTACCCTGTCCTATAGGTTTGCTGTGAGTTGGAATCAACTCAACAGCAAAGAGTTTTCAGTTTGGTCATTAATAAGAGGTGTTACTCACCTCTTCCCCTAATCTCATTCTCTTGGAGGCGCCCTAGATATCTCTTCCTCACCTTCCACTCCCATTCCCATTCACTACCTTCTGCATTTGGTTGATAGCCAAGCTCTATAAACTCTAATTCTGTAATAATTTTTCAATTCATTTCTTCTTTTCCATTTCCACTGCAGCTGCCTGAGTTTGGGCCTTGTTAGCTGCCATAGAGTCACAGCAATCCAATGTGTAAAACTATGCTCCATTGGGTTTTCAGTGGCTGATTTCTCAGAACTAAATTGCCAGACCTTTCTTCTGAGGACTTGAACTACCGACCTGTTGATTCGCAGCCTAGTGCTGAACCATTTTTGCCACCCAGGGACTTACTAGCTTCTTATCTGGATTACTATAATGGATACATCATATATCTCCCTCTCTCCAGCTCTGCTTCCCATAATTTTTCCTTCATATGGTTGTCACAATAATCTTCTACACTGACGATGTGATCATGTTAACTCTGCTCACCCCTTCCCACCTCCATTATCTCTGCCCTTCTCTGAAAATTCTCCATTGGTTTCCCTTAGATTTCTGAGAAAAAAAATCAAGATAAAACAAGGAATTTCTTGTTCAATTTAGACTGAAATAAAGGGTAGATGAATCTCATTTTTTCCTTCATAAAAACACTTAAGTTTTCATTTGGTTAACTCTAAGGATTAGCCAATCTCTCAAATTCTACCATCAAAGATGAAACTGCTATACCTTCTGTTCCTGGCACTAGGACCCTTCTCTCTCCCCACCAACACACATTATCTTCATCTTTTAGACAACCACAGCATATGACAGAGAAGACAGAGTCTTAGGATAATTTTATGACACCAGTGATGCCTAAGTATACCATGGAAGCAGATTTTCCTGTCTCTAGGTTGACTCTGGAAGGAAACATTTACATTTTATAGATGATTCTCTTGGCCATGTTAGTACATTTCCAGTGCCCTTTCTATTCAACCATCTCACATCATCCCAGCAATTCAAAGGTAACAATAAACGATCAGCTTTATATTAGAGAGGCTATGGGGTACCTTTGATGTTTGTCTTTTGAAAATACTTATTTTCTTGACATTTCAAGTTGTGCACCGCATATAACACTATTAAGTCAAACAAAGTCCTCAGCCGTTCCAAACATGTATGTCCATGTGACTCAAATGAACTCGAATCTCTTCTTGCACAGCACACAGCAGATAAGAATCTACAACTCTAGATATTAACTTGCTAAAAAATCATGTATATGAGAACAAATGGTCAACAATTACCCTGAAGGAAAGATGAGAAGATAAGGGAACAGGGAAATTAGGTTACTGGAAACTGAACAATCAGAATGGAATTAATGAGAATGTTGACATATTGTGAAAAATGTAACCAATGTTACCGAATAACTTGTGTAGAAATTGTTAAATGGGAACCTAATTTGCTGTGTAACCTCTTACCGAAAACACGATAAATTATTTAAAAATAAATTTTATTTAAACTACAGCTGTATTTATGCACCCTTCTCTGTGATAATTCACAATATAAACATTAAAAAAATAAAAATGTTAATACCAGAAAAAAAATGTTAACTTTCATTTAGGGAAAGGAAGACTATAGAAGACATGTACGATCAGAAAGAAGCACAGCACTGACGGGGCCATTAGCATGCTGATAGTCACAGTTATTCCACATATAATTATGTTCATCACGTTTTCAGTGTGGAATGCATTTTTAAGATTGCCATCAAAACTGGAGAAACCTATTCAGAGCTCATAGGGAGTAAACTTCAGCACAACTGACATTTTGGGCCAGATCATTTTTTCTGGTGGGGGACTGTCCAGTGCATTGTAGGATGTTCAGCAACATCCTTGGCCTTTCCTCACTAGATGCCAGTAGTACCCTCTCCCCGAGTCCTGACCACCAAAAACGTCTCCAGACATTGCCAAATGTCCCTAGGAGACAAATCACCCCTGTTAAGAACCAGTGATATAGATGGAATACAAAACTGCTTTTAGATAGACGATATATTATTGAATTATGTTTAAACAGTAGATAATAAATATATGTTGATTATTTTCTCATGCCACACATACAGTTTTTAGATTTCTTATATAAAAGAAAAATCAATGAAGAACTACTGCATAAACAATGATATTCTCACCTCAGTGAATAAACATTGTCTACTATATCCTTGAGTAGGAGTATTTCAATAACAAGTGTTCTTTTCCCTATTGTTTAGTCCTTCATAGTAATCAAAGTGAAGTACCATCTAAAGATATTGGCTGAACATCAAGGGCAAATGACGAAACAAAAAAGAAAAATATAAAATGCTTTCACCCTAAGGCAAAGAGAGACGGGAAACAAAGGACAAAGGTAGACGGGAAACAGAGGACAAAGGTAGACAAGAAAAATCAGATTCCTTCTAACTCTTGTTTATTTACTTAATGAAACAGATACACTTCTTAGTATGGGTCAGGCAATTTCTAAGTACTCTGCAAATATTAAGTGATACAAGCCTCCACATAAACCAGTGAGCTAGGTGCTATTACTATCCCTATTTTACAGATGTGGAAACTGAGGCTCACAGAAGTTAAGTCACTTGGAACTTGGTCACACAGCTAGAGACTGGCAGAGCTAGAGTATGAACTCAGGTAGCCGGCCTATAGAGTGTGTGTTAACAACTGTGCTTTCAAAGGCACAGTGATCCAGAGTGCCTGGATACTAATTGCAGTTCCTATATTTAAACCTCCTGTCACTGATAAGAAGCCCTGGTGGCGCAGTGGTTAAGAGATACAGCTGCTAACAGTTTGGCTCTACAAGGTGCTCGTTGGAAACTCTATGGGGCAGTTCTATAGGTTCACTATGAGATGGCAATGGGTTTTAACGGGTCATTGACAAGTCCAATTATGCTTCCTGCCTGTCCTAGGCCCGATTCCCTAGGATTCATAATCTGAGATGGAGCACTGCCTACAGAAAGTTTAATGGGAAGGGCTCTTGGTATTAACACCACTGGGAGAAGAAAGGCATCAGGTCTGGGCAGAGGGAGAAGTTGAGCTGTTGCTCCATTTGCAATAAAGACCATACCTACTTGTATGGAGAGATCTGGATCAGGGATGGCCATTTAGAGTTGTCTAAGCTTGAGTTGGAAACCCTGGTTGCCTAGTGGTTAAGAGCTACAGCTGCTAACCAAAAGGTCAGCAGTTTGAATCTACCACGCACTCCTTGGAAACTCTTTGTGGCAGTTCTACTCTGTCCTATAGGGTCGCTATGAGTTGGAATTAACTCAGAGGCAATGGGTTTTGGTTTTTTTAACTTGAGTTAGGGACCTGGTCTTTCATCAAACAACAGAAAGACCAATCACTGGGTGAGGGTAATCCCAGAGGGGATGTAACTTTGGACAAGGTAGAAGAGGCTGCACAGGCCTGGCTCACTGTTATTATTCCCCATTGCTAACCCCTGCATTGTCTCATGATCTTGTTTTTTCCCTCCGGTTCCAGTCTCTACAAAAAGTTTAAGATTAACAGATGTTCCTCCTTGGTGGGTGGAAAACAAGTGATAATGGTCTAGGAATGACAAACCAAACAAAGCACCCATCTTGGGATGAGAAAACCAGGATGTCACCAGATAACCCCCAAGAAAAGATTAACTCATCTGGGATGTGACCACCTCAAGGGGGAACTAACACAAACTTCTAAGACCCATAATCCTGTACCTACAAAAGCCTTTGGCCAATCTCCAGTTGGTGAGATGGGTTTTTTGGAGGAATCCATTCCCCTCTGTCTCCTGTATATATCAATATATAATACAACTCTTGCTGCTCACCTCACCCCGCTTCAGAATTGCCTACTGCGGCGGGTGGCTCCAATCCCGGTTATTGCGGTAACAAAGGCAGCTTTTTTCAGCCAAGGGCAATTCACAGAGAGGGACTAAGCTGGGAGCTATCAACTAGGAGACCAGGTTCCATAAAACTGTATTCTCTAACTTTGCCCTGGTCACTGAACACACAGAAAACCAAAAACCCATTGCTGTTGAGCTGATTTCGACTCATGGTGACCTATAGGAGGGAGGAACAGAACTTCCCCACAGGGTTTCCAAGGCTGTAAATCTTTCCAGAAGCAGACTGCCACAGCTTTCTCCTGTGGAGTAGCTGTTGACATTTCAGTTAGCAGCCAAGAACTTAACCACTGCACCACCAGGTCTCCTTGTACTTGTACATGCAGTGGGGAAAATGGAAAGGGCTGACTACAGCCAGAGGAGACTAATGTGTGATGTCTGACCACCCTAGAGCCTACCTAGCCCTACAAGCAATGTGGGAAATCAATGCAGCACCATGCCATTAACCACGCATGAGTGTGTCTCGACATTTTGGGGCACATTTCACTGGAGGACCCCTTGTGGCATGTCCTTGGTTCAGGCTCCTTCTCCTGCAGCCTGGAAGTCTGACCCTGGCTATATAGGTCACAGGAATATCCCTCCGCCATTGGCTCCCTCCCTAATCTGTGTTTGTCAGTCCAGGTTGGCAGGGTAGTGGCCTGAAGGACCTCAACAAAGGTGTTAACTCAGACCTAGTTTTCAATGGCAACCGACTGCAGTGTCTCACAATTTCATGGATCTTCACTGGAGCAGTTTGTCCCAGTTCAATCCAAGTGCTCCTGGATGGGGAGACTCTCTTCCAGGGGTGACTTGGTGATCCAGGATCCTCTCATCATGTGGCCTTCCCATAATAAGCACATGGCTCCCCAGGTTGCCCCAGGGAGAATCTCCAATTCACAGAGTCATCTTCACAAGGGTTGTTTCCTCTACAAAGGGAGCAAGACCTTCTTTTGGCTGAATTTGGCAACTCTGATTTCTTTAAACAAAATTTTACTCTCCCAGTTTTTCTCTGGCAGGGCCAGAACCAGAGCCTCCTTATCCATCATCCTGAAATCAGCCATGAGCAACTCTGTCTGCCATGACTTTACCCATGAGGGGAATGAGAGAATCCACCACAGAGACCTGTCTGGAGTTTCTGGTGGGCGTCAAGTTCAGATCATGAGTCTTCTCTATAGATGTGGAGGGTTCAGGCTCAGATCAGGCCTGCTGGTGAAGTGTGCAAGTGGCCAAATGCCTGCAGGGATGTCAAAGACAAAAAAAAAAAAAAATCCCACCCAGAAGAGTCAATGGTCATATATCAGGTCTTGAACAGCTGGCGTTGCAAACAGTCAACACAGATGCTGCTACAAGGGCTCTGAAGTGACCAGTGATAGCCAGGAGAGTGCTCCTGAGCCTGGAAGCTACAGCTTCACGTCCAAACCACAGATGCAGGACCTGCAGCTACTCAGCACAGCTTAAGACAGAATAGTTTGGAAGGCAGCTGAAACCAGAGACAGCAACAAAGGCAGTTCTTGCTTGAGTCTGCTGGATGCACACGCTACCCAGATAATAGGGACCACAGCCACTATCTTTATTTGGACACTAGGGAGTCTCATCGACCTTTTACCAGGCTAGAAGCATCAGTACTCTTCTAGATATGTAGTCAATAAAACCAAAAAACCAGTTGCCATTGAGTTGATTCCGACTCACGGTGAACCCATGTGTTGCAGAATAGAACCACACTACGGAGGGTTTTCACGGCTGTGACCTTTTGGAAGTAGATTGCCAGACTTTTCTTCTAAGGAGCCTCTGGGTGGTTCAAACAACCAGCATTTTGGTTAGTAGCCAAGTGCTTAACCGTTTGCACCACCGCGGGACTCCTTGTAAAGTCAATCAAACAAAAAACCAAACTTGTTACTGTGGAGTCGATTCCGACTCATAGTGACCCTACAGGACAACGTAGAACTGACCTCATAGGGTTTCCAAGGCTGTAATCTTTGTGCAAGCAGACTGCCACATCTTTCTCCCACAGGGCAGCTGGTGAGTTTGAACCACCGACCATTTGGTCAGCAGCCAAGCACTTCACCACTATGCCACCAGGGCTCCTGTAGAGTCAACACCTGCATATAATTCAGTTGGAAGAACTTAATACTTCAACTTGAGACGTAAAAAAAAAAAATCAACCTAAATTAAATAGATTATCTGAATGTAAAAAAAAATCCACACTATTTAGATTTTCTAACATTTAAAGAGTTAACATTATGTGCTAAGTAAGTACATAAAAAAACAGATTGAAATATGTTATAATTATCTCATGCTCATTACTAATGAATAAATATTAATGTTTCAAACAAAATTAAGTACATTTTTAGAATTCTCAATTTTTCCTATTATTCTTATTTCAAAGAGAATGAAGAATAATTTTCAAAAGTTTATGACTTTTTCTCAGTATTAGCATTCCAGTTTGGATTTGTAATCTGTATTAAGATAAGATCTTAACCTGTTAATGAAAAAATGTAAGGCAAAATCATGGAACTTCCTCGCGTGCAAGTTAATATTAATGTAATAGAACAAATTACCACTCTGAAAAAAAGGGATTTAGAGCAGGGGACTGTGAGCATTTATTAGTAAGGAAAGGACATGTTGAAAATTGAGATGAAACCTAGATCGGCTCAACATTTTGCTTGGGAGTGGATGTTTTTGTAAGATGTATAGGAGCCCAACATGATTTGCCTAAATTACTTCTGATAGCATTTGATCTTGTGGAGTTTCCTTTTCAAAGTTTAGCAATTGACATCTAGAGCAGTAAGACTGACAGAAATTTAGTCAGCATTTCTGTTTTTTTATTCCTGATTTTTTTTTTTTCCCTGTATTTCATTACTTTGCTGGAGATAATTCTATCTTATGTGTAAAGAATCATGCTGAGCCTTTTAGGGAAAGCATGTAAGAATACTGTTTGTTCCTATTCACAGTATGCTTTTTATAGTATAATATAAACCATTCCTTCTGTCCATGGAGTGGAACGAGAGAAATAGCTTTAGTGTATAATTTATTTCTTTGGCATACGCTCTCAACAGTGACTATATCACTGCTATCCAATAGGCACGTGATTAGTTTCTTTAGATTTTTGTTATACTTTGGATCATCAGGCAATTCATTCAGCATTTTCTCTGGGCATCAGAGTATTATGTGAGTATCTTAGTTCAGTTTATGTGAACGTATGGACATATAAATGACTCATTGAAAAAGGGAAATTCAAAAGCCAGCAATAAACATTGCTGAATGTTCTAATATAGGATAAGGATGGGCATTTATTTAACTGAAGCATTGGACATATGTGTCTATAGCTGGGTGGGGTGGTACAGGGTGCATCACAACTACATCAGTAGTGTGGTCATTTGGAAAACAACATGTTTAATTGCAAATCACTTAAAACTTTGCAGCCTGTGCATTTCATTAATTCAACCAGACTCCTTACACTCTGACCATAGTGACAGATTAGAAGGTTTGACTACTTTCTTACTACACTCTGATAATAGAAAATGGTCTACATATCAAAGTTTACATAAGGAACATAAGTCCTAAGACGTGCATGCAAATATACAGTGATGGAGAGAATCCTCAAATTCTGAACACTTGAGAAGTATGCTTATGAAAAGGTTGGAAAACATAACTGGCATTAATATAACATCAGTCTTATAATAAAGGAGCCCTGGTGGCAGAGTGGTTAAGTACTTGGCCGCTAACCGAAAGGTCAGCGGTTCAAACTACTAGCTGCTTCGTGAGGGAAAGATGTGGCAGTCTGCTTCCATAAAGATTATAGCCTTGGAAATCCTATGGGGGCAATTCTACTCTGTCCTATGGGGTCATTAAAAGTTGGAATCTACTCAACAGCAATGGGTTTTACGGGTTCTGTTATAGGCCCTATGCTAGATGCTTTGCTTATGTGAACACTGTGAGTCTTACCATGTTCCTGAAAAGGAAGCATTTTTATTACCACTTAAAGACAAAAAATCTGTGTCTAATAGAAGATCAGTGAGGAAATCCAGATTAAGAAGTAAGTAGATATGAGACTTCAAATCTGAACCTGTCTCACTCAAACGCTGCTCACAATTCCATGCTGTCCATTATGTGGTTAGAACACCTTACACAATGTAACTTTTAAAAAATGCATTTAAAATCTATAAAGTTACTACCAAATCAGTTGCTGTTGAGTCAACTCTGACTCATGGCGACCCCACGTGTGTCAGAGTAGAACTACGCTCCATAAGGTTTCAGTGGCTGATTTTTCAGAAGTAGATCACCAGGCCTTTCTCTGAGGCACCTCTGGTTGGACTTAAACTTCCAAGCTTTTGGTAAGCAGCCAAGTGCATTACCCATTTGCGCCACCCAATGACTCCATAAAGTTACAAGACCTTAGATAAAAATAATTCCTCTTTTCTTACCAAGTACCATAGAAATTCTTGGAATTCAGTTCTCTAACTTGATAGTCATATTATTATAAACTCACAAGTTTATGACTTACAGATACCATAGGGAGCTATTAGATGCTAGATGTAGTTCAATCATCCATTTTTTTCAATAACTGTTGAGAGCTCACTACGTGCCACACACTGTTTCAGGCCCTGGATTAAGAACAGAGCCCCTGCTATAAAAAGCCATAACCTTGAATTCATATCTCTTACCTTGCATTACAGTCAATCTGGGTATGATAAAACAATAATAATAATAAAACTTGTCCAAGACAGAAATCAGGTGAATATTTTCAGAATCTTGGGTCAAGAGTAGACTTCCAAAATATGTCACCAAAGCTTGAAACCATGAAGGAAAAAGATTCAGTGCTTTGACTTTATACTAACTAAAAATATTGATATGGAAAAATAAACTATAAAACTACCTAACACATGAAAACTTAGGAAAGATATTTATAACATATACAAATGATTAACATTCTTAAAATAGAAAGAGTTCTTATATTTTAAAAAATTGATAGAAAATAGGGCAAAGCACCTAAGGAGATCTTTCAAAAATAAATTTAAAATGCCAATAAACCCATGAAAATGTGTCTTGCTTCTCATGGTCTTGGGGAACATCTAGCTCAATTGGCATAACATAGTTTATAAAAGAAAATATTCTACATTCTACCTTGGTGAGTAGCGTCTGGGGTCTTAAAAGCCTCTGAGCAGCCATCTAAGATACTTCACTGGTCTCACCCCTTTGGGAGCAAGGGAGAATGAAGAAAATAAGATACAAGGGAAAGATTAGTCCAAAGGACTAACGGACCACAACTACCACAGCCTCCACCAGATTCAGTCCAGTACAGCTGGATGATGCCCAGCTACCACCACTGACTGCTCTGACAGGGATCACAACAGAGCATCCCAGACAGAGCTGGAGAAAAACGTAGAACAAAATTCTAACTCGTAAAAAAAGACCAGACTTGCTGGCCTGACAGACACTGGAGAAATCCTGAAAGTATGGCCCCTGGACACCATTTTAGCTCAGTAATGAAGTCACTCCCACGGTTCACCCTTCAGCCAAATATTAGACAGGCCCATAAAATAAAATGAGACTAATGGGACACAACAGCCCAGGGACTAGGACTAGAAGGTAGGAGGAGACAGGAAAGCTGGTAATAGGGAACCCAAGGTCGAGAAGGGAGAGCATTGACATGTCATGGGTTTGTTAACCAATGTCATAAAACAATACGTGTACTAACTGTTCAATGAGAAACTATTTGTTCTGTAAACCTTCATCTAAAGCACAATAAAAAAAAAGCTTCAAGAAAAAAAAAAAAAAAGACTAGATCTGAAGCACTGAACACTAAAGACTGAAGCCCAGAAAAAAATAAATAAAAAAGAAAATGTTTCTTGCTTCAACACCAAGCAAGAGCATGGGAATGATGAGTGTGTGAGGACTCTGTGCCCCTTATACTGACAGGTAACACCCAGGACCCTTAATTTTGCGTTTCTGTTGCCCTTTTTGGACACACATTGGAGAGTATATATCAATGGCAAGGCATTTTGGGGAGCCCCTGACAGGCTTGACTTCATTTTGTCCCACCAGAATAAATGCTGAGAGGGGGAGAAACTGAGTGGTGGGTGGGGCCTGTCTTTCCCTTTGCTAACCATCTCACAACACTTACTTTCATGTATTCCTTTCTAGAACTTACATGTTGAAGGAAATACGGAAAGTGGGAGGAACACAGGTAAATGTACTTAAATATTTTAATAATTTGGAAGAGTCAGAATTGACTCGATGACAACAGGTTTGATTTGGTCTTACTAATACCTGAATTTTCTGGGCGCAGGGCTTAACTGCAAGCAACATCTTAATTCACTGCAAGCCATTGCTGTTTCAGGTTACTGATTACAAGCTACCTTCAACACAGACTTCTATTAACTTTTTAAAAGCTACTTCTGCACATTTTTTTTTTTTTTGTCCAATAGAAATGTTTATTCTTAGCTATCTTCATTGTATCATACAACTGTTTAACTATCTCAAAAACTGCCAAGATGTTTTGAAGTTCTGCTTTTCTGCTATGAAAAGCACAATTCTACTTATCACTGTCTGGGGTCACACAATTTGAAGAACTATTCACTAAATTATGATCATTTCAGCCAGAGGGGGCAAAGACTTTTGCCAATTTATCTGCCATCCAAATGTTCAAAGTTGTAATTAATTAGGAGGGAAGAATGTAGAGAAAATACATTTCAAAGACAAATCTAGTCTTTGAGAAGTTCAGCATATCTTATAACTTTCCTATTCCTATAGCAACTGCAAAATTCATGTCTGCCTACAAATTTGGGGACAGAAGAAATCATAGAAGGGGCTAAAATAAACCAGGCAATCAGCCTACAAGAATACCTGACATTTACAAATCCGTTGTAATATGTCAAGAAATACAATTGAAATCAGAGTGCTAGAATGGAGAAAGCGCTTGATTGGGACTCTTGAAGATAGAGCATTGGTGATCCTGTTCTCACTTGCCCAGAGCTCATCATAACTTCAAAGCCAGTCACAGACTCATGGCACTTTATATCTAGAAGTCCCAACGTTAGTTGTTGTTATGGATTGAATTGTGTCCCCTAAAAATGTGTCTGTCAACCTGGCTAGGCCATGATTCCCAGTATTGTGTGGTTGTCCACCATTCTGTGATCTGATGTATTTATCCTATGTGTTGTAAATCCTAAACTCTATGCTATTAATGAGGCAGGATTACAGGTAGTCAGGTTAAAGAGGCAGAATGAGATCTACAGGATTAGGTTATATCTTGAGTCAATCCCTTTTGAAATATAAAAGACAGAAGCTAGCAGAGAGTAGAGGGACCTCCTATCACCAAGAAAGCAGAGCCAGGAGCAGAGCATGTCATTTGGACCTGGGGTCCCTGTGCTGAGAAGCTCCTAGACTAGGGGAATATTGATGACAAGGACCTTCACCCAGAGCAGACAGAGAAAGAAAGCCTTCCCCTGGAGCTGGCACCCTGAATTTGGACTTCTAGCCTCCCTGACTGTGAGAGAATAAATTTATCTTTGTTAAAGTCATCCACTTGTTGTGTTTCTGTTATAGCAGGCTTAGACAACTAAGACAACTGTGCATCCTCAGCCTCATCTATATTATGTAATATAACCACCACACAGTTGTTCAGGAGAAAACCCTAGAAATCAGTCTTAATTCATTTCTTTCCTCACTCCTCAAATTTAGTCCACTGTAGGTCCTCTCTACGATGTATCCAAAATAAATAAATAAACCTAAATATAACTGCTTGTCACTACATTAATTCCATTCCAAACAGTCTATTTCAAGTCACTGATACATCCTGCCTCAATTATTACTATATCGCATTAACTGGACTCACCTCTTCCATTATTTTTAATCCCAAACAAGTCATCTCAAAGGATGTTTCAGAAGCATAAATTGGATCGTATCAACCCATACCCTTAAACCATCCGTTGGATTCTGTCATGGTGGCCCCTGTCTGTTTCTCTGAAGTCATATTTCTACCTCTCTTTTTTCTTCATTATGCTTTAGCCACCTGGGTCTTCCTGCAGCTTAGGGCTTTTGCACTTTCTTCTCCCTCTGCCTAGAATATAGTCTTCTTAAATATTTATGTCTGATATTTTTATCATTGATGTCTCAGGTCAAATTATATTCCTTTAAACTGACCTTCTCTCACTCTCCGAGCTAAATAGTTCTCAGCACTCCTTCACCAATCATTTGCTCTCTATTACCCTGTTTCATATCCTTCATAGCCCTTTTCACTACTTGATTTACCCTGTTTATGTGATTATTCACTGTTGGTCTCCCTCACACTAGGATACAACCTTTACGAGAGAAGGGGCCTCTTCTGTCTTTTTCATTGCTATAATCCATCTCTACAACAGGGCCTGGGATGTACTAGGTGCTCAAGAAATACTGATGGACCAAGTCTTTAATTTCACACATGAGAAATCCCAGAATCATAGCATTTATAAAAATTGACTAAAGTTTTGCTCCTAATAAATAGACATAGGAGAGAAATACAGATTTGTTACTAGCCCTGGTGTGAAAGTGGTTAAGAGCTTGGCTGCTAACCAAAAGGTCAGCAGTTCAAACCCACCAGCAACTCCTTGGAAACTCTATGGGGCAGGCAGTTCTACTTTGTCTTACAGGGTCACTATGAAGTGCAATCGACTCGACAGCAATGTGTTTTGTGGCAAAACAGGCTTCCTTTTCAATCACTTGACTCATAACCAGACGAATTGCCGTTGAGTCAATTCCAGCTCATAGTGACCTTATAGGACAAAGTAGAACTGCCCCATAGGAGTGGCTGATGGATTTAAATTGCCGACCTTTTGGTTAGCAGCCAAATGCTTAGTCACTGCACCACCAGGGCCCCACTTGACTCAGAGGCATTCATATTTGTTGGAGAATTGGAGAGATATAGAGGCTGGCCTTAAAGACATGGAAGGCCAGAGTAAAATGTAGCTTAGGTCAATCAACCTGGAATTATCTCTTGACTATCAAGTGTTTTTTGTTTTGTTTTGTTTTGTTTTTTAACTCTTACGAAGAGTGGTTTAAGATCCCTGACGAGAGGGTGAGTGTAAGAGATGATGATAGAATTTACTCCTCTACATTGATATATCTTATTAACAAGGACTAACTAAAAGAAATGGAAGGTAGAAATTTTATAGCTGAGCAACACTGCTCTGCAGAGGAGAGAAGCCTGTTGTTCTGGGTGGTCTACCACAATTACAAACAAGAGCCCACTGAAGTTGCCTCAGTAAGGAGGTTTTTATTCTAATGGCACATTGCTTAGAACTAAACTGTCAATAGGGGACAAGATAGTAACTATTATGCAGCTAGTGGACATCTCTTACTATTTTCCATCCAGTGTCTCTCCTTCAACTGGATAACTGCCCATTTTTAAACCATTGTGTCAATCACAATACCTTTTCTGCCCTATGGCAACAGCATGGCCCACTGACCCAGGCTGAATCTATTATGTTTTCTCATTTTTCTGTTGACAGCTATTGACATCATGGGTAGACATATGACCAAACAGGGTCAACCAGTATCACCCATAAGATTTTGACAGAGAAGAGAGTGCTTCTCTGTATCTGTCCTGGAATCAATGAACACATAGGCCTGGAGTTTCCTCGGGCCATCATGAAGAAAAGTCTTAAGAATGACGGCAAGAACACTGAAGCAGAGCTCAGTGATGGACAGAGAGAGACAAAGACATACTTCCAGGGTCTGAAATCTTAATATTCCTAAATCCAGAGCTACGCATCTTGGATTTAACAACTATGTAAAAAAGAAATTGCCTTTTTCACTTAATCTATGTTTAGACTGGTTTCTGTTGCTTGCACATCAAATAATTTGACCATACATATAGTGTTTGTAAATTTTATGATATCGTATGTTAAAAGACAGGTATATTTTAGAATGTTAAAAAAGTTAATTATCTCAGTGAAATTCTATATAGTATGATTTACAGTGATGTCACATGTCTTTAGTCCTTGCCACTTGTTTGCAGGTGGTTTTAATCAGTTCAATATATTGACTGAATATTTTATTTAAGATACTTATCATTCATCAGAAATCCTCAGGCTGAAATCAACTCAAATAAATTATTAATATCTGTGCAATCATTGTATTTACAAAGAATATGTGTTCTATCTCACCAATCACTGGAAAAGATGCAAAAATAAATCACACCAAATATATATGGTTCCTGTCCCAAATATTCATTTCAAGAATATATTTTCAGGGTTACAGGTCTCAGGAAAGGTGATCTTCACTTTAGTTCTAAACCCACGAAGCTCAATTTCATCAGGAAAAATAATTGTATATTCTGATGATAATACTTTGAAGCAACTAGTGTTCTGCCCTCAATTTTATTTTTATTGTTTTTGAATGATTAATAGACAGGCAATAACTAATAATTTCTTTTGTAGAACTGAACTGCAATGTTATTGAAGGATTTAGAAATGGGACTTGACCGTATAGTATCATAACTACAGAGCTTAAAACATTAAGGCAATAGGGCAGTGGGGGCAGGGAGTGCAACATGTAAGTAAATTTAAAGCTCAACTTCAAAATAAAAATTATGTTTGAACATTTTGATAACAAATAATGAATCCCTATTGGTAGCGGCACTCAGACATTTATAAAAATCTCATCCTCCTGGAAAAGTGAAGGAGATACAAACTATAACTAGATACTCTCTTATGAGCTCTCGACTTTCCAAACAAACTGAGTCTGTGGCAAATGATGGGAGTGATGTTGCTTCTAATAAAAGACTGGTTTTTAAATGGATTTTCTGGTTCAACTCCAAAAATAATGTTGTGTACCATTGGGATGTGGGGAGATTTATAAAATCCTCAGTTATAATCGAGCAGACTGTCTTCAAGAAATAAAGTCACCTCTAAACGGGCACACCAGCCCAGGGGCAAGGACAAGAAGGCAGGAAAGGGCAGGAAAGCTGGTAATGGGGAACCCAAGGTCAAGAAGGGGAGGGTGTTGATCTGTTGTGGGGTTGGCAACCAACGTCACAAAATAGTATGTGTATTAATTGTTTAATGAGAAACTAATTTGCTCTGTAAGCCTTCATATAAAGTATAATAAAAAAAAATTAAAACAAACAAACAAAAAGAACTAAAGTCACCTCATGGGGAAAACATCAGATTGGAAGTTAACAATCAGAATTCTAGTTCCTACCACTATGCAATCAACTTATTCTGGGTTTCAATGTTTTCATGTGTAAAATAAGAATGCTGATGAACTGATACTTAATAACCCTTTAGGTTCTAAAAGAATCTGCTTCTATAACCTTTCTGAGCAGCGTAAGACCAGTTAATAAACGAATATACAGAGAGGTATTTCATCCTATAACTTAAACACACAAACAAGAAAACAAAAATAATCTAACAGAAGATGTATGGGTTTAAAACTAAAGGGTCTTTTGGTTTGTTCTTTCTCTGAGATATGTCAGCTTTAGACTCTGGCAGAAAACCCTTATCTCCTTCTTCTCTCCATTCTTCCCTGTCTTATTTTTCTTAGTCCATATGAGGACTGAAAACATAATAGTAGTCTAAAACCTTGATTTGTCGAAATTCCTAAACAAATTAGAAGATGGCTTATATTTGCATATAACCCTATTTACTACTAATAATAAACAACCCTGTTTATTTGTATATGGTGACCTTGAATAATGGGTTAGCTTTGGGTAAATTTGCTTTCTTCATAAATTAATTATCGCATATGACCTATTTAACATAATTGACTCAGTTTGCCCATACACTACATTGATTTATCAAAATATTTATAACCAAACCTTTAAAAATTCTGCCATTTTAGAGGATGAAACTTTGATGAGGAACAGGATATTTCCATTGTCTCAAAATAGGTTTCCACAAATTATTTATTAATTACAGAAAGGGAAATAGTATCTGAATGATGGGGATACCTGGTAGATACCACCTTAACCAGACGGTCAAAGTTAAAATCACCAGTAATAAAACAAGTTCCCAGTATTTCTTTCTTATACCATGCAATGAGAAAAATACAACATTGCTTCTGTAGGATGCCTGCCCAGAATGCATCATGTGAATTTAATCATGAGGAAACATCAAACAAATTCAAGTAACCTGGCCTTTCACATCCAAAATTTGCAAGTCATGAAAAACAAAGAACAGCTGAGGACTTGTTGCACATTAAAGGATAATAAATAGATGTGATGACTAAACGCAATGTGTGATACCGAAATAGATCCTGGGCTGAAACTAAGAATAGCCATAAAGACATTTTGGGAGCAATTGGTGAAATCTGATTACAGACTGGGGATTAAATAATAATATTGCTTCAATTTAAATTTCCTACTTTTCGTAATATGCTGTGGTTATTTAAGAGTATATGCCCGTACTTAGGAAATACACACTGAAGTATTTACAGATAATAGGGCATGATGTCTGCAACTTACTCTCTACATGGTCGAATGATTAAAAATGCGTGTGTGTGTTTCTGTGTGTGTGTCAAAGAGAGAGAGAGAATTTATTTGCTTTGCTCTTTTCTTTTTCTTGTATCTTTTTTCTCTGAAAGTCTTTCTTAAATGTCGTTCTTCATGGTTAAGACTACGCAACAGAAACAAAAATGCACTTGTAGTTTATTTTGATGTTCTTAAGGGCATCCAGCATCCTTAAAGGTATGCTGCACAACAGAGTGGTTTCCTTACAATAAGTCTGGAAGGTAGGCTTCTGTAAATCTTGCAATTAACTAAGAAGACCCAATACCCATAAATATTTCATTTGTCTTAATATTTTAATTCGAGATTCACTTCTTTAGATCTTGAGTGAATACTCATCGTGAAGTTTCTGCCGGAGTAACTATAAAGTCACAGCAGCCGACAGCTTTGTATTTAGTCTCAGAGCTCTTCTAAGTCCTCCTCATACCCCTCCTGCCATCTTTTGCCGTACCATCCCATTTTTAGCATAACTCAGTCCTAGGGATAAAATGAGTATTCAGTAAGCTGGAGTTCCTTTACCACATCTCTTGAACTCATAAATGAGACAACTAACTGAACATGACCTGGTTGTAGGCAGAAGAAGCAAGGGAAGCAATTAGTCACCAAGAAAGTAAAGACCACTCCCCTTCCCAACATGTGTGACCAAACACAGCCTTGGAAAGGTGGTCATCAGTTTTAGATCTGCCATCATTGCTACAGTACCTCTGTAAGAACAGACACGGTGTAGAATTAGGTGTTGGATACATTTACTTAGAATGTGTGTTCTCTCCCATGAGCCTTTATCGATATACTCAACTTTGTGGACATCAGATTGCTCTTCTGTTAAACATGGGTAATAGTAATGTCTAACTTGGAGAACTGTTAATAGTAGATAATGAGATAAAAGCCTGCACTTTCTAAACATATGAGCCATGTGCCAGCACTGTGTTAATGTGCAGAGATTATCTCATTTAATATTGCTGACACCGCTATCAGACAGGTTGTTCTTACCCTCCTTTTTTACAAATAAGTTAAGTGAGATCTAGTGTCAGTTACTTGCCCAGGGTTACAACGCTGGTAAGAAGCAGAACAAGGTGTCAAAACCAAAAGCATATGGTTCCAAATAGGCAATGTGGACTACTGGTTAGGATGTACCATTAACGGAGCCATATCCCCTAGGTTCAAATCCTTGCTCTAGCACTTTGTAATTGTACAATGTTGGACAAGTCACTCCCTTTCCCTGTGCCTCAGTTTTATCAAAATGATAACAACAGTAGCAGCCACATTTCTTATGAAGAGTAGAAGAGTGAATAAATCTATTGATTAACTGATCAATAGAAAGATAGTGTTAGGAACAGAGTCTAGCACAATCTAAGAACCTCCTAAGAGTTGTCTATTGTTACACATAGGAGTCCATGAGTGGTGCAAATGGTTAAGCACTAGACTATTACTAAAAGGTCGGCAGTTTGAACCCACCCAGAGGTGCCTCAGAAGAAAGGCCTGGTGATCTGCTTACAAAAGATCACAGCCTTGGCTCTGACCGGGATCACAACAGAGGGTTCTGGACAGAGCTGGAGAAGGACATAGAACAAAATTCTAACACACACAAAAAAGACCAGACTTTGGCCTGAAAGAGACTGGAGAAACCTCGAGAGTATGGCCCCCAGACACCCTTTTAGTTCAGTAGTGAAGTCACTTCCGAGGTTTACCATTCAGCCGGGGATTGGACAGCCCCATAAAACAAAATGGGACTAATGAGGCACAGCAGTCCAGGGACAAGGACTAAAAGGCAGAAGGGGACAGGAAAGCCGGTGATAGGGAACCCAAGGGTGACTAAGGACAGTGTTGACATGTAGTGGGGTTGTTAACCATTGTCATAGGGCAACATGTATACTGTTGAATGAGAAACTATTTTCTCCTGTAAACCTTCATCTAAAGTGAGAATAGCAGCACAACTGGAAGAATGTAACTGATGTCACTGATCTGTGCATGTAGGAATTTTTGAAATGGTGTATCTTTGTCTATGTATGTTTTTACCAAAAAAAAGGTCGAGAAGGGAGAGGGTTGACATGTCATGGGGTTGTTAACCAATGTCATATAACAGTATGTGTACTGACTGTTCAATGAGAAACTATTTGTCCTGTAAACCTTCACCTGAAGTACAATTAAAAAAAAAAAAACAAAACAGATCACAGTCTTGAAACTCTATGGAGCGCAGTTCTACTCCACACGCACAGGGTCACCATGAGTCAAAATTGACTCAAAAGCAATGGGTATTGTTACATGCAAAATACATGACAACTGGCAGGATCTCAATAAATGGTATTATTACTTGCAGTACTGTAATCTAATGAAGAAAATTGAGAGCAGTTGCCTTGTTTTTAAGTTTTGGAAACCTGGGGAAAAAGCAGTCATGAAGATAATGCTGTATAGATTTATATTATTCCAGCGCATTAATTTAATACCTATTGAATGAAACTCAGGAGCTCTAACATAAGGCTTAGCCTGTGATTAAATAAAAGGTACAATAGAAAGTAATTGTTTTGAATGCCTCACAATGCTTTTAATGCTCTTTAAATGTATCCATCCAGAGTACACTATTTTAAACGATCAACTCTTATGGAGTAATTGGAGTATAGTCTTATTTAATATTACATAGCCAAGAGCTTCCATGTCAAGCTAAGCTTACAGATTTTTATGAAGCTATTTTGTAGACACTTTGGAGGCTTTTTTTTTTTTAATACCTCACTCTAATTATAAGTAGTTCAGAAAGCCCAGCAACACTTTGAGATAACTGTGCATAAATTAATTGCTAAAGGGCACAATTAACTTTTTATTAACGTTTGCAATAACAAACATTCAACTTGGTTTTCTAGTATTTCATAAATTAGACTCCATATTTTAATTGCTCCTATATTAAGTTTTATTACTTAATGTCCTTGAATATTTGCCTTGGAGACCAAAGCAAACACTGTAACATGCTTAATCCAAGAGAAAACCTGCATTCAATTAGCCAATGTGAGGCAGACAAGGCACTGACTCAAACTTCCAGCTGCAATCATGGGCAAGGAAGAAGAGTTCCTTCACATAAAATTTCTCCATGGGAAGATGAGCCTATGTCAAAAGTAATGGTTTCATAAAATCATATAACTTACCTCTGTAAAATCAAGCATCACTCTAAATCACCTTATAATTCAAGGTTTAATCCTTACTAAATACCAAGGAGGTGGTAGTCTTGTTCGGTTTTAGGGCTCACAATGGAATTCATTCATTACTTTGAGTAACCCACTCGTGTTTTAAAATTCTACTTGATTCCACAAACAAGGATCCCCCAATCTTCCTGCTTTTCAGGTGCAAAGCTGGCTGCCAAAATGCGGGGAGACAAGCATGAGAAGGGGGATGGTATCTTTATGGTTGGTATGCAGACTTTCATATACTCCTGCTATTTTCAGTAAAATCCCTTCACCTCATCCTCATTTCCACCTGATACTTTGGGGTCCAAAGTCCCTCTGTAATTCTGCTATTAAATATTGATTAACAAATTCCCTTAATCAGGAGGCATTTATATGATTAGCTGATATAATAATCAACTATATTTTTGGCATATGGAACCACTCCCCCAGTGGATTCTATTGTAGGGCCTCTTGAGCTTTGTTACTCCACAGTGGTTGAAAAGCAGAGCCCTTAAATACAAAATCCCCCTGGGCTTGTCCTCAGGAACAGGACAGAAAGAGTCACAGGGCCTGAGTTCTCTGTACACAGCCTGGGTGGAGAGGAGCTCTAATGGACAAGGCAGGGCCTCATGGACAAGGCTGCTCCAGGAGGGAAGGCAATGAGGGGACTGAGTCCTTTGGACCTGCAGCAGGGGTAGAGGACCCTTGGAGTACAGGAGAAGAAACACACAGCAGAATTCACCAGGTACACAGCCATCTAGGGAGATGCCGTAAAGCCGTCTTTGACAAGTTTGTTGGTTTCATTTTACATTTAAGTGAAAAAAAAAGCAAGTTGAAAAAAGTGTACGTATGTGAAAACATGTGCATTATATATTCTTTAATGTGGAGTCCCTTAACTGTGCAAACTACTAGCCAAAAACTGGCAGTTCGAACCCATCCAGAGATGCCTTATAAGTAAGGCCTGGTGATCTGCTTCCAAAACATCAGAGACTTGAAAAAACTATGGAGCAGTTCTACTCTGCACATAAGGGGTCGCCATGAGTTGTAATCAACTCAACGGCAATTAACAACAATTCTTAAATATAAAAAGCAATTTGCAAAACTCTATGTACAATTTTATTTCATTTTGTGTTAAAAATATTTTATCATGATTTGTATGCCTGCATGCTTTTAAATGCAGAAGAAATGTCTTAGGTCTCAGGAGGTGGATAGAGATGACAAAAGGAGATCTTTGTCTTTTTATTTTAAATTCTTCATTTCTGTCCAAGAGAAATACACTAGGAGACACAAATGTGAACCTCATATGTAATTTAAAAACTTTAGAAGCCATATTAAACAAGTAAAAAGGGGTAAAATTTATCTTAATAATGTCTGCTATTTAACCTAATATATCTAATATGCTATCATCTCAATATGTACTCCCCCAGGCATCTGTCAGTTTGCTATACTGTGGTGGTTTGCATGTTGCTGTGATACTGGAAGTTATGCCACTGGTATTTCAAATACCATAAGGGTCATCCATGGTGGATTGGTTTCAGTGGAGCTTATAGACTAAGATAGACTAGGAAGAAGGAACGGGTGAGCTACTTCTGAAAAAACTGGCCAGTAAGAGCCTTATGAATAGAGGGGAACATTGTCTGATATAGTACTGAAAGATGAGCCCCTCAGCTTGGAAGGCATTCAAAATACCATTAGGGAAGGGCTGCCTCCTCAAGTAGAGTCGACCTTAATGATGTGAATGGAGTTAAGCTTTCAGGACCTTCATTTGCTGGTGTGGCACAACTCAAAATGAGAAGAAACAGCTGCAAACATCCATTAATATTTGGAACATGGAATGTAAGAATTATGAATCTAGGAAAATTGGAAGGTGTCAAAACTGAAATGCATAAAGACTGATATCCTAGGCATTAGTGAGCTGAAATGGATTGGTATTAGCCATCTTTAATCAGACAATCATGTGGTCTACTATGCCGGGAATGACAAATTGAAGAGGAATGGCATCACATTTATTGTCAACAAGAACACTTCAAGGTCTACCCTGAAGTACAACTCTGTCAGTGATAAAATAATATCCAAACATTTACAAGGAAGACCAGTTAATAAGATAATTTTTCAAATTTACGCACCAACCACTAATGCCAAAGATTAGGAAACTGAAGATTTTTACCAACTTCTAGAGTCTGAAATTGATCAAACATGTAATTAAGACGAATCGATAATTACTAGTGGTTGGAATGTGAAAGCTGGAAACAAAGAAGAAGGATCTGTAGTTGGAAAATATAGAAATTATAGAAATGACATCGGAGGTAGCATGACAGAATTTTGCAAGACCAACCACTTCTTCATTGCAAATACCTTTTTCAACAGCAGCTACACACATGGATCTCCCCAAATGGAAAACACAGGAATCAAATCAACTACCTCTGTGGAAAGAGATGATGGAAAAGCTCAATATCATTAGTCAGAACAAGGCCAGGGGCCAACTGTGGAACAAAACATCAATTGCTCTTATGCAATTTCAAATTGAAGCTGAAGAAAATTAGAGCAAGTTCATGAGAGCCAAAATATGACCTTGAGTATATTCCACCTGAATTTAGAGACCATCTCAAGAATAGATTTGACATATTGAACACTAATGACTGAAGACCAGAGGAGCTGTGGAATGACACCAAAGACATCAAACATGAAAAAAGCAAGGTCACAAAAAGACAGGAAAGAAAAAAAAAAGCCCAAAATGGATGTCAGAAGAGACTCTGAAAGTTGCTCTTGAACTTAGAATAGCTAAAGCGAATGGAAGAAATGATGAAGTAAAAGAGCTGAACAGAAGATTTCAAAGGGTGGCTCGAGAAGACAAAGTAAAGTATTATAATAAAATGTTCAAAGACCTGGAAAACCAAAAGGGAAGAATGCACTAGGCATTTCTCAAGCTGAAAGAACTGAAGAAAAAATTCAAGCCATGGGTTGTAAGGCCATGGGCAAAATATTGAATGACTCAGGAAGCATCAAAAGAAGATGGAGGAAGAAATACACAGAGTCACTGTTCCAAAAAAAAAAAACATTTGTTGACATTCAACCATTTCAGGAGGTAGCATGTGATCAAGAACTGATGGTACTGAAAGAAGAAGGCATTGTGAAAAACGAGACTCCAGGAATTGACAGCATACCAACTGAGATGTTTCAACATAAGGAATGCAGCGCTGGAGGTGCTCACTCGTCTATGCCAAGAAATTTGGAAGACAGCTACTTGGCCAGTCAACTGGAAGAGATCCATATTTGTGCCCATTCCTAAAAGGTGATTCAACAGGATGCGGAAATTATCGAACAATATCATTAATACCATACATAATGATATCAGGGATATCATTGTTGATGTCAGATGGATCTTGGCTGAAAGCAGAGAATACCAGAAAGATGTTTACCTGTGTTGACTGTGCAAAGGCATTTGGCTGTGTGGATCTTAAAAATTATGGATAACTTTGTGAAGAATGGGAATTCCAGAACACTTAATTGTGCTCATAAGGAACCTGTACATAGACGAAGAGGCAGTTGTTCGAACAGAACAATGGGATACCTATTCAGTCTGTATGCTGAGCAAATAATCTGAGAAGCTGTACTATATGAAGAAGAACCTGACATTAGGATTGGTGGAAGACTCATTAGCAATCTGCGATACGCAGTTGACACAACCTTGCTTGCTGAAAGCAAAGAGGACTTGAAGCACTTACTGATGAAGATCAGAGACTACAGCTTTCAGTGCGGATTATACCTTAACATAAAGAAAACAAAAATCCTCACCACTGGATCAATAAGCAACATTATGACAAATCGGGAAAATACTGAAGCTGTTAAGGATATCATTTTACTTGGATCTGCAGTCAATACTCATGGAAGCAGCAGTCAAGAAATCAAATGATGCATTACATTGGGCAAATCTGCTGCAAAAGACCTCTTTAAAGTGTTGAAAAGTAAAGGTGCCCTTTTGAGGACTAAGGTGTGCCTGACCCAAGCCGTTCTATTTTTAATCGCCTCATATGCATGTGAAAGTTGGACAAGGAATAAGGAAGACTGAAGAAGAATTTATGCCTTTGAATTATGGTGTTGGTGAAGAATACTGAATATACCTTGGACTGCCAGAAGAATGAACAAGTCTGTCTTGAAAGAAATACAGCCTGAGTGCTCCTTAGAAGCAAGAATGGTGAGACTTCATCTCACTTACTTGGAAATGTTATTAGGAGGAACCAATGCCTAGAGAAGGACATCATCCTTGCTAAAGTAGAGGATCAGTGAGAAAGAGGAAGACCCTCAATGAGAGGGACTGACACAGTGGCTGCAACAATGGTCTCAAACATAGCAATGATTGTGAGGATGGCACAGGATCTGGCAGTGTTTTGTTCTGTTGTACACAGAGTCGCTATGAGTCAGAACCTACTGGACTGTACCTAACAACAATAATATGTAATCAGTATGAAAATTATTATTCAGAAGTTATATATTCTTTTTTTCTTTTTCACCCAAAATATTTGAAATCCATTGAGTATTCTCTACTCACAGCACATGTCAATTTGGGCCAGCCCCATTTCAAGGGCTCAACAGTCCTGTGTGGCTAGTGTCTACCAGATTGAACAGCTCAGTTTTATAATGTTTAAATTATTACAGTGAGCACATATTTATATAATTAAAATAAATATATTTCCTTTATATATTATAAATGAACCCACCTCTGGGTGGGTTCCATATATTAATTAATAAAAATATATACTGAAAATGGCTCTGTGCAAGTAAAATAAGGAAATATCTAACTGTCCTCTCCATTTCTTTACGTTGATTCGAATATATCTGAAGCAGATCACTTTCTCATTAAGCTGTCGCATTGAGTTAATCGAAGGAGATCATTTTCTCTGCAAAGTCTAAACTACTTTGATGCAATGGAACAGTACTACTTTTAATCTCTTTCACCTTAAATAAGTGCCTGATCCAATAAACATGTGAGATACTCATCAATATTGGTAAATACTGAAGAAGGAAATAAATCATCATGCCTGTGCTTCCTAAAAAACACAGAACAAGTAGAAAAAATGTTACTCTTTCCGGGAGGCATGAGGCAAATTGCAGTGTTATTAGCAAGAGAGTTCCTAGGGTACTGCAGAAGAAAATCTGCTTGTCCCAGTCTGAGACAGAAAATTTAACAGCGGAGGAACCTAAATCAGAAACAGAAAGAAAAGTTGACATGACTGAATTACTGAATGAAGAGTAACTGGTTTCTCACTTTCTGAAGAGACAGTTAATCTCACTGTCGATAAAAGAAAAATTCCTTGAGGTTCTGCAGCGAATGTTAAACAAGAGCAAATGTTATTTTCATTTGTTTTCAATGTCTGTGAATTCAGCAGCCAGTGGGAAAAGTTGCTAAACTAAGAAACATGGTCCAATTGAGACTTTTGTCCCAGGTGCCCAGGGACAATTCTGGTTGTGCTGTTTTGTAATAAACAGCCACCTTCTTTTTCTAGGAAATACCTTCATCCATAACAGCAGTGCACAGCTAAGGAAAAGAGCAAAGTGGCGTCTTGTTTATTTGGAAGAAGCCATTTGGCTTTACTCACCTTGTTCTAAACTCAAGACCCTCTAGTGATTCTGGAGACATTATGAGGAGAGACAATTTTAATCCTCCACTGAGGCTATGGCAGAGTCTTCCCATCGAGATTCATGGGCCTCATGGAATAGGATGGTGGGTGGCCCCTTACTATCACTGGACACATTCATACATACCACACAAATCTTTCACACACAAAGACATACAGAGACACTCTCATACCATGCACACAAACATATCCACATATATACACCCCACACACAAAACTTTTAGACATAGACACATCACACCACAGCCACAAGCACACTCCCACAAACTCACACTATAACACATATAAGTATTCATGAATATTAAATATTAGATTTGAAGTATACTGCTCTTAGGTTTTACTGATTTATTTTTATTTGTAAATTTAAGATTATAGCTTGTTCAATATGTAAAACAAATTTAAAAAAACCTGTCCTTAGCTTTTTAAAATTTTTGTTTATTTATCTATTTTAATTTTTGGTTAATATTTTCCATGGGTTTTTAGTTTTTGCTAGCCTGCTATTTTTGTTGCTCTATTTTTAAGTGGGATAGTTGGGGTAATGTGAAAATCACAACCCTAAAAAATCTGACCATAAACTTTCCATGACTGTATTCTTAAGCAACTATCTTCTTACCAGTTAAAAAAATATTTTCCCATCAGCTAAATATGTATATTTACATATTTATAAATAAATACATATACACATACATACATGTGTATATGTATATTCCCATACATATCTTATTAAGACCCTAAATACTTTCAAAAATAATCTAAAACAATTATTTTAGTCAACTTGTAATGCTTAGTAAGCCAGGGGCATTTCTTTTTCTTTTTTACCTTTCTTTTTTTTTTTTTTTTGAGGGTAGGGACTAAAAGAGGACACACCTGTAAGTAACTTGCATATCAAAATCCTTCCTTTCAAGTGACTTTGACAACATTAGCACTTGTTGCTATGCAAGAAAACTTTGATCTCCCTAAAAGGAGTTACCTTATTTGAGAACGAGAAGGCTCACAAAAAGGAACAACTCAAACAACACAAGCATTGTGTGACTGACGTGACACTTTTATGCATTGCTGCTTAAATGTGATCCGTATCAATGCTGAAGCAGTATTCTATACATTGTGGGTTTTTTAAATCAATATTCCCCTTGAATCCGCAAAAGATTCAGCTGAAGCAAGCATTCCTCTATTTCTGACAGAATGTTGTGAAATGCCTGTGCCTGTAAGGATGAGTCCATCTCATACACAGGTATTTTGCCTGCTTTACACAAACTCCATCAGTGGATATTTCCCTACCTGTTCTGTGTCACTTTCTCCATATCTTCACTAAACTTCTGACACATTGGTTTGGAGCCCTGGTGGTGCAGTGGTTAAGAAATTGGCTGCTAACCAAAAGGTCAACAGTTCGAATCCACTAGCCACTCCTTGGAAATGCTGTGGGGCAGTTCTGCTCTGTCCTATAGGGTTGCTATGAGTTGGAATTGACTTGATGGCAATGGGTTTGGTTTTTGGTTGGGACAGGAATGAAAGCATATGATGAGTGATGCATGCAAAGATTTGGACTTTATGCTTGGATGGCTGTCTTAGGAGCAATGTTGTTGGATGGAGTTTGGATAGGCATTTCCCTCTTCTTACCAGAAAGCCTATGCTAGATTGGTATTACATATCCACATCTATTACTGAAGCTTTAGTTGGTACACTGGGTCACGTAAAAGCCAGCCACTGCATATATTTGTGAGAGGCTTTCCAAGACTTTATAGAAATATGCACTGTTACTTTTATTCAAACAAAAAACTTGCCACTTACACATGGTAAATGCAAAGTGCAACTCAATAAGATTCTCTTACTGATAGTCAAAGAATGTTAAACACATTCAGGAGGTCAGAAGATAAAGAAGTCAAGCACAGAAAGCTCAGTGGGCTCATCCTTAGAATTAATAATCATCATGATTTGTGTGCTGTAAGCTCTGTCGAGGAAAAGGGCAGAGCCCTTGTACTAGATTTACTGTAAAACAGCAGGAAAATCCAAATTAACTGAATCCAGATCCGAAGCACCCAATTATTAAACAAAAATATTAATATTTTCAGAACAATATGAATTAAATAGGTATGTCCCCACCCCCCCAAAAAAAGGTTTGTCTACATTTGTACACTGAATGAAAAAAAAAAGAAGAAGAAAGAAAATACACAAAAAACATAACCTAATTGATTTAGCTACTTAGGATGGCAGAGAGAAGTGAAACAAAGAATGATGATATGGCCTCTAAAAACAAAAACTATACAGCTTCTCTCAAAAGCTATGATTACGTAGAGACACAGATATTGCAACATATACATATATAAAGGACTGATATATATGCAGATATATTAATGGTTATTGTTGTTAGCTGCCAGTGAGTCAGGGAAGAAGTCACAAAAGCCTGCATATGGCTCAATTAACATGAAACGTCCAGAATAGGCAAATCTATAGATACAGAAAGTAGATTAGTAGCTGCCTTCCAATAGGGGTTGGGACCAAGGAGAGGAGAATGGGGCATGCCTGCTAACGGGTAAGGCTATTCATTTCAGGGAGGCAAAAATGTTTTTAATGTCCATGGTGATGGTTACACATCCTTGTGAATATTCTAAAAAGAATCCAATTGTACACTTTTTATGTGGGTGAAGTGTATGGTATGTAAATTATATCTCAATAAAGCCATTTTAAAGAATCTCAGAGGGGTTAATTAACATACCTTTGGTCACACACCTAGTAAGTGGCAAAGCTGGGATTTGAATCTTTGTTTGCCCAAGGTCAAATTCCATTTTCTTTTCACCTCAAATCTGTTTGGCTTCTTTCAAAGTAAAAATCATCTGTGAACCAACGTTTTGCAGAGAGAAAGAGATTTGAAGGAGAGGTGGTTATTGCGCCAGTTACACTTCAGAAGGGCTTTTCAATCAGAGCATAGAAAGGCCCTTTAGTGAAGTCCCCCACTATGTATTTATGGAACAGTAGGAAATAATGATGCAGTGACTCATGAAAATCACATGGGCAGCTATTGGGGTAAATGAAGATGGTGTCAGCTCTGAAAAGCATTGTGGAGCAAGCAAACTCTGCTCTGGATATTCCAAACACCCTTCCAATAAATAGTTTATTCCCTTCCTTCTCCCCCCAGATCAGGCCACCAAATACCCTCTTGCTCTTACCAGCCCACCTCATAACCACAGCCCTCTACAGCCCCTCTCACTGAACTGGCATCAAGGAGAACCCTCAGATGTACCAGCACAAAATAAAGTGGCAGAATCTCTATCCCCAAACATTTTGATTGTTGTTGGTGTTGGTAGGTCCCATCGAGTTGTTTCTGACTCATAGCGACCCCATATGACAGAGTAGAACTGCTCCACAGGGTTTTCTTGGCTGTGATCTTTATGGGAGCAGATTGCTGGGTCTTTCTCCTGTGGAGCTGCTGGGTGGGTTCAAACAGCCAACTTTTTGATTAGAAGCCAAGCATTTAACTGTTATGCCAACAGAGCTTCTCATTTTGATATTAGAAAGGGCAAAACGTTAACACAAAAGAACTGCAGCTCTAATAGAGACGCAACCAGAGAAAAGAGATGACGGAGGGCAGATGTCCCTTCTACACATCTGTTCACAATCCAGGACGTGGCCTTTTCATAAAATTAGCTCTGCCTGCTTCACCTTATAATCCAATTCCCACTCCCATGCTTGGCATTTCTTCATGATGGAGATCTGGCTCTGTGAAATGGTCTCAAAATAAAGTGCCATGAAAACTGCACTTTTCCTGAATTGAAATAGAAATAGAAGCAAGAAATGAATGAGGTGGCAGAACAGAGAAGGCTTAAACATACACAAAAGCCCATGTACAGTCATCATCCACTGGTATTCTTGAGTTCTGTGACCTTTCTACTGAAATACCAGAATTTTCCAGTTTCTATTATGAAATGCTACTGTAGGTGGTTATGTCCTCAGGTTACTCACTGCTTCTAACTTTGCTTCATGCAAAATTGAAAATTTCTGTACTAGAAAAATGGATGACCTTTCTTTTTAGAAGTCCTCCATGGAATAAGTCAACATTTAAAATATACGGAGGAAAGTCACATTAATGTCTGCAGGACACTCAATCAAAAAGTGACCACACAGACTCCTATTAGGCAATTCTTTCCTAAGTACTAGTGTCCTAACAGAAAATTGTTACCTTGACACAATAAATGGATTGTGTTGCTTGTCCAACCTTTGTTTTCTTTAGACATTATACTTTGAGTAAGTAGAATAGAGATGTAGGCTAACGAGCGCATTTTATTTAGGAAAATAAAATATATTTTACTCATATATTAATGTTTTATATAATTATATATTAATGTTATATTATATATAATTATACATAATTATATACAACATTAATATATGAATAAGACATTTTCAAATTTTTTCTAAATTATATGTAGCATATAATTATATATATGTAATTATGTATGTGTGTATACATATGTATATATACACATACATAATTACATATATTATACATACATACTCGTCTATCAGTTCATCATACTGTAATAGCATGTGATGCTGGAAAATATGCCACTGATATTTCAAATGCCAGAAGGGTAACCCATGGTGGGCAGGTTTCAATGGCGTGTCTAGACTAAGACAGAATAGGAAGAAGGATGTGGCGACCTACTTCTAAAAAAATAAGCCAGTAAAAACCTTATAAATAACAGCAGCACATTGTCTGATATAGTGCTAGGAAATGAGTCACTTGGGTTGGAAGGCAATCAAAATACAAGTGGGGAAGAAATGCCTCCTCAAAGTAGAGTTGACCTTAATGACATGGAAAGAGCTTTCGGGACAATCTTTCCTGATGTGGCACAACTCAAAATGAAAACAAACAGCTGCAAACATCCATTAGTACTTGAAACACAGAATGTATGAAGTATGAATCTAGGACAACTGGAAGTTGTCAAAAATGAAATGGAACACTTGAAGATCAATATCCTAGGCATTAGTGAGCTGATATGGATTGGTACTGGCCATTTTGAATCAGACAATCATATGGTCTACTATGCCAGGATTGACAAATTGAAGAGGAATTGTATTATTTTCATTGTCAAAAACAACATTTCAGTATCTATCCTGAAGTACAACTCTGTCAGTGATAGGATAACATCCATATACATGCAAGGAAAATCAGTTAATATGACTTTACTCAAATTTATGTACCAACCACTAAGGGAAAGATGAAAAAACTGAAGATTTTTAACAACTTCTATGTCTGAAATTGATCAAACATGCGATCAAGATGCACTCATAATTACTGGTCATTGGAATGTGAAAGTTGGAAACGAAGAAGGATCAGTAGCTGGAATATATGGCTTTGGTGATAGAAACAACGTTAAAGATCCTATGATAGAATTTTGCAAGACCACTTACCTACTCATTAGAAACACCTTTTTTCAGCTACACAAATGGTGACTATACACATGGACCTCAACAAATGGAATAAACAGGGATCAAACCTAATATATCTGTGGAAAGAGATGATAGAGAAGCTTGATATCATCAGGCAGAAGAAGGCCAGGGGCTGACTTCAGAAAAGACCATCAATTACTCCTATGCAAATTCAAGTTGAAGCTGAAAAAATTAAAATTTAAAAAAATAAACTGAAATTTAATTAAAAATTAAAGGTCCACAAGAGCCAAAGTATGACCTTGAGTATATCCCACCTGAATTTAGAGATGATCTCAAGAAAAGATTTGACACACTGAACACTAATGACCAAAGAACAGATGACTTGTAGGACATCACACATAAAGAAAGCAAAAGGTCTTTAAAAAGACAGGAAAGAAAGAAAAGACCAAAATGGATGTCAGAAGAGACTTTGAAACTTGTTCTTGAACATAGAGTAGTTAAAGCAAATGGAGGAAATGATGAAGTAAAGGAGCTGAACAGAGGATTTCAAAGGGTGGCTCAAGAAGACAAAGTAAAGTATTATAACAAAATGTACAAAGATCTGGAGTTAGAAAATGAAAAGGGAAGAACACACTGAGCATTTCTCAAGCTGAAAGAACTGAAGAAAAAAGTCAAGCCTCAAGTTGCAATATTGAAGGATTGTATGGGCAAAATATTGAATGACTCATGAAGCATCAAAAGAAGATGGAGGAGACTTCGGCAACATGGCACTCTAGGCAGAAGCACCATGCTGTCCCTCCACAGCAAAGATCCGAAAAACTAAGCTGAACAGAGAAAACAGCAATCCTGAAACCCTAAAACTTAAATGAAGAGATAAAGAACTCAGCCAAGAACTAAACTGAGTGAGAAAACTGACAGAGAACGGACAGTGAAGAGAGATTCATGCAGAGGTCCCCTGTCAGCTAACGCAGCATGGATCCACCATCTTGGACTCCTATCAGAGACCAGCAAATGGGGGTACGAGAAAGCAGCTTCATGGAGCTTCTAGCACGAGATAGAACAACCAGTAACTGGCGATACACCCTTTCCCACCCCCTACCCTTCCTCACCCCACTTGGCCTCCTCTGCTTCCTGTGGCCACAGTCTCTTGGCCGGGAAGCACCAGCTGCTTGGAGTCCACCCGCCCACACTGGTCGACTCCCTGAGTGCCATTTGTTGGCTGCTAGTGTTGCTTTTTTCCGCTTCTTTTGATTTCCTCCTTATCCCTCACCACCTCTCCCTCCTTTCGTTCAAATACCTGGCTTCATGTGTGATCTTTGCTTCTTCATAAGGGGCTGCGGAGCTCTCTTCAAGGGTGGAACTGCATCCCAGTCCATGCTGACACGTTGGTGGGATCCCGGGGCTTTCTGTGTGTTTGTTTTGAATTGTTTGTTTGTTTTCTTTTTCTTTTCTCGAGTTCGGAGCCTGTTCTGGCTGGGCAGTGCTAGGCAGCTTGGGAACTACACTTTCACCTTGTGCAGACGTGCAGAGGGATACCTAAGGGCATTTCTTTTTTCAAGGTTTTTTTTTTTTTCTCTGTTTTTCTGGGAGATTTTCTTCTTCTTTTTTTTTAAATTTGTTTTGTTTTCTTTTCCCTGTTTTTCCCTTTTTATCTTTCTTCATGACTCAGTTTCTCATCTATCTATACCTTCCTTCTTTTCCTGTCCCCTGAATACCTGGCACTTCTATACCTTCTAGCCAGGCTGTACTTCAACATCTAGGAACAACTTTCCCAGACCTCGTAGCTGAACCGGTGGGATCCCTGGGAGCTTTGCTGTTCTTTTTTCTTTCTAATTTTTATTTATTCATTCTTTTATTTTCTTTTTCTTCCACTTCCCCTTTTTGTTTTTCTACATTTCATAGTCTCTCAACTCTCTACTCCAAAGGCAAACTCCCCTAGCACTCTTTTTTGTTTGTTTGTATGTTTTTGGCTCCTGTTCCTCTCTCCTCTCTCCCATACCCATCTTAGCTCCACACATCACAATCTCCCCTCTCCATCCTGCCTACCTGCACAGTGCACTTAACATCACACCACCAAGCAGCACAGGCACAGCCTACCGGAACCTACCATGCACTGATTACTGACCCACCTTGGTGGCTGTAGTAAGTGCCAAAAACAAACCAATCCAGCAACTCCTCTTCAGCTAGACCTGCCCTGCTGTACCATATCTGAGAGATTGACCATGCCAATTGGAGAAGGAAAATATCGTGCCCACAGACGAGCAAACAACAAAGAACAAACAGCCCACCTGCTCAGACATAGCCAAATTTTTAAAAAAAAAGGACAAAACAAACAAATCTACAATCAATAAATGAGAAAAATACATACTGAATGCCTCAAAGACAGTAGACAACACCAAAACATTTACAAAAACAGGACAGGATGGTTCCAGTAGGCGTCCAAAATAAAACACCAGATGACTTTCCAGTGGAAGAAAAGGCACTAGAAGTGCCTGATAGGGAATTCAAATCTCTAATACTCAGAAATATCCAAGAGGTGAAGCAAAAAGCAGACAAAAATGAGGGAAAAATAGACAAATTCATGGAAAAGGCAGACAAATTCATGGTAATACAGACAAAAAAAAGGACGAATTCAGGAAAATAATACAGGAACAAAATACCAAAATAAATTCACAACTAGAAATTATACAAAAACAACAATTAGAAATCCAAAAGATAAACAACAAGATTTCAGAAATGGACGGTGTCATAGAAGGGCTGAGAAGCAGATTTGAAATGGTGGAAGACAGGATCAGGGGAATTGAAGACAAACACTTGGATGCAACTCTGTTTAAGGAAAACTCAGAAAAAAGAACAAAGAAAAATGAAGAGACCCTGAGAGTTATGTGGGATACAATCAAAAGCAAAAATTTGGGAGTGATTGGCTTTCCAGAACGGGGGAGAAAACAGAAAACACAGAGAGTATCATTGAAGAACTGCTGACAGAAAACTTCCCCAATATCATGAAAGATGAATGGCTGGCCATCCAAGAAGCTTAACAAACACCATATAGGATAGACCCCAAAAGAAAATCACCAAGGCATATCATAATCACACTCACCAAAAACAAAGACAAACAAAGAATCCTGAGAGCAGCTCAAGAAAAACAAGAAGTCACATACAGAGGAGAAAAAATAAGACTAAGCTCAGATTATTTGGCAGAAACCATGCAAGCAAGAAGGCAATGGGATGACATATATAAAATCTTGAAAGAAAAAAATTGCCAGCCAAGAATAATATATCCTGCAAAACTCTCGTTCAAATATGATGGTGAAATTAGGACATTTCCAGATAAAAAGAAATTAAGGGAATATGTAAAAACCAAACCAAACTTACAAGAATTATTAAAGGGAGTTCTTTGATCTGAGAACAAACAGCTTCAGCTCACAGACAGAATCTAGGATGAAGGATAGTACCAGCCAGATACCAATCTAGGAAATGAACCCTCAAGGACTATCCAAAACCAAAAGAAACACAACAGGGAATCAGAGCAGTTAATCAGTAAATGACAACAACATCAAAACAATAAAAGAGGGAATAAACAGCATAGGTATAGAAACTTCTAATGGAGAGGAAGGCAAGGCGATACCAAGAAATGGTAGACTACTTCAAACTTAGAAAGATAAGGGTAAAATTCATGGTAACAACAAAGAAAGTTAACAAACATACTCACTAAAATAAAGAGGAAAAACGTAAAGTCTCAGCAAAAACAAAACCTACAAAAACAAAAGAAATGAAAAAAAAAAAAATCCACAAACAAAAGTAACTCAGCACAAGAGAGTAAGAAGAACAAAGAAAATGTCAGCACCACAAAAAAAAAGCACTACAAAATGACAGCAACAAATTCACATGTATAAATAATTACACTGAATGTAAATGGACTCAATGCAGCCATAAAGAGATGGAGAGTGAAAGAATAGATAAGAAAACAGGATCCATCAATATGTTGTCTACAAGAGACACACCTTAGAAACAAAGATGTGAATTTATTAAAAGTCATAGGTTGGAAAAAATATATCAAGCTAACAACTACCAAAAAAGAGCTGGAGTGGCAATACTAACCTCTGATAAAATAGACTTTAAAACAAAACCCACCATAAAAGACAAAGAAGGACACTATATAATGATTAAGGGGACAATCCATCATGAAGACATAACCATAATAAACTCTACGCACCCAATGACAGGGCTCCAAAATACATAAAACAAACCCTAATAACACTGAAAAGAGAAATTGACAGTTCCACAATAATAGTAGGAGACGTCAACACCCCACTCTTAGTAAAGGACAGAGCAACTAAAAAGAAACTCAGCAAAGATATAGAAAACCTAAAGGACACAATCAGCCAACTTGACCATATAGACATATATGGAATACTCCATCCAGCAGCAGCAAAGTACACATTCTTTTCCAATGCACATGGAACGTTCTCCAGAATAGACCACATCTTAGGCCACAGAGCAATCCTCAACAAGATCCAAAACACTGAGATAATACAAAGTATTTTCTCTGACCACAATGCCATCAAGGTAGAATTTAACAACAGAAAGAGCAAGGAAAAAAAATCAATTACATGGAAACTGAATAACACCCTGCTTACAAACCACTGGGTAATAGAAGAAATCAGAGATGGATTAAAAAAATTCCTAGAATCAAACGAAAATTAAAATACATCATACCAAAACCTTTGGGACACAGCAAAGGCAGTCCTCAGAGGACAATTTATAGCAATAGATGCACACATCAAAAAAGAAGAAAGGGACAAAATCAAAACATTAACTACACAACTCAAACAAATAGAAAGAGAACAGCAGAAAAAGCCCACAGCCACCAGAATAAAGGGAATAATAAATATCAGAGCAGAAATAAATGAAACAGAGAATAGAAAAATAATAGAAAGTATCAACAAAACCAAAAGTAGGTTCTTTGAAAGAATCAACAAAGTCGACAAACCACTGGTCAGACTGACAAAAGAAAAACAAGAGAGGGTGCAAATAACCCAAATAAGAAATGAAATGGGGGACATTACAACAGACTCAACTGAAATAAAAAGGATCATAACAGAATATAATGAAAAACTATACTCCAACAAATTTGAAAACCTAGAGGAAATGGATAAATTTCTAGAAACACACTACCTACCTAAACTACAACAAAGTGATGTTGAAAATCTGAACAGACTCATAACAAGAGAAGAGACTGAAAAGGTAATAAAAAAAAAAAAATCTAAACAAACAAAAAAAAGCCCTGGCCCAGGTGGCTTCACTGGAGAATTCTACAAAACATTCAGAGAAGAGCTTGTACCAGTACTACTCAAGCTATTTCAGAGCATAGAAAAGGAAGCAACACTTCTGAATTCATTCTACGAAGCCAGCATAACCCTGATACCAAAACCAGCCAAAGATGCAACAAAAAAAGAAAATTACAGACAAATATCTCTCATGAATATAGACGTAAAAATTCTCAACAAAATTCTAGCCAATAGAATTAAGCATCATATCAAAAAAATAATACACCACGACCAAGTAGGATTCATACCAGGTATACAACGATGGTTCAACATTAGGAAATCAATCAGTATAATCCAGCACATAAAGAAAAGGAAAGAAAAGAATCACATGATCATCTCAATTGACGCAGAAAAGGCATCTGACAAAGTCCAGAACCCATTCCTGATAAAAACTCTCAATAAAATATGTATAGAAGGGAAATTTCTCAACATAATAAAGTGCATCTATGCAAAACTAATGGCCAACATCATTCTTAATGGAGAGAGGCTGAAAACATTCCCCTTGAGAACAGGAACAAGACAAGGATGCCCTTTATGACCACTCCTATTTAACATTGTGCTGGAAGTTCTAGCTAGAGCAATAAGGCAAGAAAAAGAAAGAAAGGGCATCCAAATTGGTAATGAAGAAGTTAAACTGTTCCTGTTTGTGGATGATATGATACTATGCATAGAAAACCCTAAAGACTCCACAAAGAAATCTACTGGAACTAATAGAAAGATTCAGCAGAGTAGCAGGATATAAGATAAACATACAAAAATCAGTTGGATACCTATACACCAATAAAGAGAATGATGAAAATGAAATCAAGAAAACAATACCATTTATAATAGCCCCTAAAAAAAAAAACAAGAACTTAGGAATAAATCTAACCAGGGATGTAAAAGACCTATACAAAGAAAACTACGAAACACTACTGCAAGAAACCCAAAGGGATCTAAATAAATGGAAAAACGTACATGCTCATGGATAGGTAGACTCAACATTGTGAAAATGACAATTCCGCCCAAAGCAATTTACAAATACAATGCAATCCCGATCCAAATACCAACAACATTCTTCAAAGAGATGGAAAAACTAATCATTAACTTTATATGGAAAGGGAAGAAGCCCCAAATAAGTAAAGCAGTATAGAAGTAGCATAATATAGTAGGAGAACTCACACTACCTGGCCTGAGAACCTACGATACAGCTACAGTAGTCAAAACAGCCTGGTACTGGTACAATGACAGACACATTGACCAATGGATCAGAAGTGAGAACCCAGATGTAAATCCAGCCACCTAGGGTCACCTGATCTTTGATAAGGGCCCAAAGTCCATCAGATGGGGAAAAGACAGTCTTTTTAACAAACGGTACTGGCAAAACTGGATATCCATCTGCAAAAAAATGAAACAGGACCCATACCTCACACTGTATACAAAAACTAATTCAAAATGGATCAAAGACCTATATATAACGCCAAAAACTATAAAGTTCATAGAAGAAAAAATACGACCAACGCTACAGGCCCTAATACATGGCATTAACAGGATACAAACCATAACCATCAACACACAAACCCCAGAAGATAAGCTAGATAACTGGGATCTTCTAAAAATCAAACACCTATGCTCTTCAAAAGACTTCACCAAAAGAGTCAAAAGAGAACCTACAGACTGGGAAAAAATTTTTGGACAGTACAAGCCAGACAAAGGTCTAATCTCCATAATCTACAAGAAAATCCAACACCTCTACCACAAAAAGACAAATTATCCTATCAAAAAATGGGCAAAGGAAATGAACAGACACTTCACCAAAGAAGACATTCAAATGGCCAACAGACACATGAGGAAATGCTCGTGATCACTAGCCATTAGAGAAATGCAATTTAAACCACACTGAGATACCACTCACCCCGGCATTACTGGCACGAATCAAAAACACTGGAAATAACAAATGTTGAAGAGGCTGCAGGGAGATCGGAACTCTTATGCACTGCTGGTGGGATTGCAAAATGATACAACCATTTTGGAAAATGATATGGCACTTCCTTAGAAAGCTAGAAATAGAAATACCATACGTTCCAGCAATCCCACTCCTAGGAATATATCCTAGAGAAATAAGAGTCGTCACTCGAATAGACATATGCACACCCATGTTTATGGCAGCATTGTTCACAATAGTAAAAAGATGGAAAAAACCTAGATGCCCATCAACAGATGAATGGATAAACAGACTATGGTACATACACACAATGGAGTACTATGCAATGATAAAGAACAATGATGAATCTGAGAAGCATCTCATAACATGGATGAAACTGGAGGACATTATGCTGAGTGAAATAAGTCAATCACAAAAGGACAAATACTATATGAGACCTCTGTTGTAAAAACCCATGAAAAAGTTTACATACAAAAAGTAACAATCTTTGTTGGTTACCAGGGATGGGAGGGCTGGGGGGGGGAATACTAAATAGGCAATAGATAAGTGGTATCTTTGGTGAAAGGGTGAGACAGTACACAATACAGGGGAAACTAACACAGCTTGTACAAGGAATGGTCATGGAAGCTCCCTAGACACATCCAAACTCCCTGAGGGACTGAATTGCTGGGTGGAGGGCTGTGGGTACCGTGGTCTCGGGGAACATCTAGCTCAATTGGCATAACACAGTTTATAAAGACAGTGTTCTACATTCTACCTTGGTGAGTAGCATCTGGGGTCTTAAAAACCTGTGAGCAACCATCTAAGATACTCCACTGGTCTCATCCCTTCGGGAGCAAGGGAGAATGAAGAGAACAGGATACAAGGAAAAGATTAGTCCAAAGGACTAATGGACCACAGCTACCAAGGCCTCCACCAGACTGAGTCCAGTACACCTAGATGGTGCCCGTCTACCACCACTGACTGCTCTGACCAGTATCACAACAGAGGGTTCTGGACAGAGCTGTAGAAGGATGTAAAACAAAATTCTAACACACACAAAAAAGACCAGCCTTACTGGCCTGAAAAAGACTGGAGATACCCCGAGAGTATGGCCCCCAGACACCCTTTTAGCTCAGTGGTGAAGTCACTTCAGAGGTTTACTGTTCTGCCAGGGACTGGACAGCCTTATAAAACAAAACGAGACTAATGAGGCACAGCAGTCCAGGGACAAAGACTAGAAGGCAGAAGGGGACAGGAAAGCTGGTGAAAGGGAACCCAAGGTTGAGTAAGGACAGTGTTGACATGTAGTAGGGTTGTTAACCATTGTTATAGGGCAACATGCATACAAACTGTTTAATGAGAAACTATTTTGTTCTGTAAACTTTCATCTAAAGTAAGAATAACAGCAAAACTGGAAGAACATAATCGATGTCACTGAACTGTGCATATAGAAATTTTTGAAATGGTGTATTTTTGGCTATGTATGTTTTCACCAAAAAAAACCAAAAAAACAAAAACAAAGGTCCAGAAGGAAGAGGGTTGACATGTCATGGGGTTGTAACCAACGTCATAAAACAATATGTGTACTGACTGTTTAATGAGAAACTATTTGTTCTCTAAACCTTCACGTGAAGTACAATAAAAAAAAAAAAATAAGATGGAAAGAATACACAGAGTCACTAACTGGTCGATGTTCAACCATTTCAGGAAGCAGCATGTGATCAAGAACCGACGGAACTGAAGAAAGAAGGTATTGGTGAAAAACAAGGCTCCAGGAATTGACAGCAAACCAACTGAGATGTTTCAACAAATGGATGCAGCACTGGAGGTGCTCACTTGTCTGTGCCAAGAAATTTGGGAGAAAACTACCTGGTCAACTGACTGGAAGAGATCCATATTTGTGTCCATTCCAAAGAAAGGTGATCCAACAGAATGTGGAAATTATCTAAAAATATCATTAATATCACACACAAGTAAAATTTTACTGACGATAATTAAAAATGGTTGCAGCAGTACAGCGACAACTGCTGGAAATTCAAGCCAGATTCAGAAGAGGATGTGGAACCAGGGACATCATTGCTGATGTCAGATGGATCTTGATTCAAAGCAGAGAATACCAGAAAGATGTTGACCTGTGTTTTACTGACTATGCAAAGGCATTCAACTGTGTAAATCATAACAAATTATGGAGAACATTTTGAAGAATGGGAATTCCAAAACACTCAAGTGTGCTCACGAGCAACCAGTACATAGACCAAGAGGCAGTCATTAGAACAGAACATGGGGATACTGCGTGGTTTAAAACCAGGAAAGCTGTGTGACAGGGTTATATTCTTTCACCATACTTATGCAATTTTTATGTTGAGCAAATAATCTGAGAAGCTATACTATATGAAGAAGAACGTGGCATAAGGATTGCTGGAAGACTCATTAACAATCTGTGATATGCAGATGACACTACCTTGCTTGCTGAAAGCAAAGAGGACTTGGAGCAACGATTGATGAAGATCAAACACTACGGACTTCAGTATGGCTTATATCTTAACATAAAGAAAACAACATCATGATAAAAGGAGAAAAGATTGAAGTTGTCCAGGATTTCATTTTACTTGGATCTGCAATCAACGCCCATGGAAGCAGCAGTCAAGAAATCAAACATCGTATTGCAATGGGCAAATCTGCTGCAAAAGACATCTTTGAAGTGTTGAAAAGCAAAGATTTGAGGACTAAGGTGTGCCTGACTCAAGCAGTGGTAATTTCAATCACCACCTATGTATGTGAAAGCTGGATAATGAATAAGGAAGACAAAGAAGAATTGATGCCTTTGAATTACGGTGTTGGTGAAGAATATTGAATATACCATGAGCTGCCAGAAGGAACAAATCTGTCTTGGAAGAAGTACAGCCAGAAAGCTCCTTAGAAGTGAGGATGGTGAGACTTCATCTCACATACTTTGGACATGTTATCAGGAGGGACCAGTCCCTGAAAAAGGACATCATGCTTGGTAAAATAGAGGGCCAGAGAAAAAGAGGATGACCTTGGATGAGATGGTCTAACACAGTGGCTGCAACAACCAGCTCTAACATGGCAATGATTGTGAGGATGGTGCAAGACCAGACGATGTTTCATTCTATTGTACGTAGGGTTGCTATGAGTCAGAATTGACTGGATAGCACCTGATAATATATAATAATATATTATATATACATATATATGTATATATAATATATATAAAATATATATGCCTAAAGAAATAAAATTTCTAACAGCCCCTTAATTATATGGGTATGAATTACCCTCAGAGGTGTTAAAAAGCTCCTTGAACCCCTCTCCTGAGATTTCTAGATCTCTCTGGCACACTAGCCTACAATCATAATGTTTTCTTCTTTTTGCACAGTGCTTAAGGCCAGTTTTTCTGGTCTATTAACTGACTTGTAGAAAGGAACAGTAAATTGTCCTCGACTGCACAACATGGCTGATTTTTCATCCTCATGAATTCAAATGGAAAATTTTTAAAGCTTGGCATTTTGCAAATACATGACTCCCAAGACAAATTAAAGATCATGAAAGTTTTTTGTTTTTGTTTTTTTCAAGCTTGCTTTTTGGAGGTAGCCTGTATTGTAATTATGATTCTGACACTGTTCGACAATCTTAGGCAAGCCACATAATCTCTCTAGATACATTTTTTCCTTAATTAAAAAAAAAAAGTGTATATTTGATGTAGGAAGATAAACCAGATGACCTCAAATGTTCATCCAGTTTCAACAATTGCTGGTTTATAATTGCAGAGAATTAATAAATGCATAGAATTAATACTCCCCTTCCTTGACTTCTAACAGACACTCCTACCATATGTTCCCCCTGAGCTTTGTGCACTGATCCATTGTAGCAATTATTCGATTTTATTGGGATTTTGTGTTGTATATTTGTCATCCCAGGAGCTTGTTAACTTCTTAAGGCAAAAGCCCAAGTCTGTTGTTTTCATCTTTGCATTCTGAGTTCCAAACATATAGTTAGCACAAAGTAGTTCTAAATACAGAGTTATTAAATGAACTGAAGAAATAAATGCATCGGCAAAATTAAGTAATTGAAATTTACTTGATTGCTACAGCAAAAAGACAAATAATCCTATTAAAAAATGGGCAAAGGAAATGAACAGACACTTCACCAAAGAAGACATTCAGATGGGCAACAGACACATGAGGAAATGCTCGCCATCACTAGCCATTCGAGAAATGCAAATTAAAACCACAATGAGATACCATCTCACCCCCTGCATTACTGGCACGAATCAAAAACACTGGAAATAAATGTTGGAGGGGCTGCGGGGAGATTGGAACACTTATGCCCTGCTGGTGGGAATGCAAAATGATACAACCATTTTGGAAAATGATATGGCGCTTCCTCAGAAAGCTAGAAATAGACATACCATTCGATCCAGCAATCCCACTCCTAGGAATATAGCCTAGAGAAATAAGAGTCATCACTCGAATAGACATATGCACACCTATGTTCATGGCAGCATTGTTCACAATAGCAAAACAATGGAAACAGCCTAGATGTCCATCAACAGATGAATGGATAAATAAACTATGGTACATACACACAATGGAGTACTATGCAACGAGAAAGAACAACAATGAATCTGTGAAGCATCTCATAACATGGATGAAACTGGAGGACATTATGCTGAGTGAAATAAGTCAATCACAAAAGGACAAATACTGTAGGAGACCTCTATTGTAAAAACCCATGAAGAAGTTCACACGCAAAATGCAACAATCTTTGTTGGTTACCAGGGATGGGAGGGCTGGGGGGGAAATACTAAACAGGCAATAGATAAGTGGTATCTTGGGTGAAGGGTGAGACAGTACACAATACAGGGGAAACCAGAACAACTTGTACAAGGAAAGGTCATGGAAGCTCCCTAGACACATCCAAACTCCCTGAGGGACTGAATTGCTGGGTGGAGGGCTGTGGGGACCATGGTTTCGGGGAACATCTAGCTCAATTAGCATAACACAGTTTATAAAGACAGTGTTCTACATTCTACCTTGGTGAGTAGCGTCTGGGGTCTTAAAAGCCTGTGAGCAGCCATCTAAGATACTCCACTGGTCTCATCCCTTCGGGAGCAAGGGAGAATGAAGAGAACAGGATACAAGGAAAAGATTAGTCCGAAGGACTAATGGGCCACAGCTACCAAGGCCTCCACCAGACTGGGTCCAGTACAGTTGTTAACCACTGACTGCTCTGACCAGGATCACAACAGAGGGTTCTGGACAGAGCTGGAGAAGGATGTAGAACAAAATTCTAACTCACAAAAAAAAAAAAAAAAAAAAAAGACCAGATTTACTGGCCTAAAGGAGACTGGAGAAACCCCGAGAGTATGGCCCCCAGACACCCTTTTAGCTCAGCAGTGAAGTCATTTCCGAGGTTCACCGTTCAGCCGGGGAGTGGACAGCCCCATAAAACCAAATGGGGGTAATGAGGCACAGAAGTCCAGGGACAAGGGCCAGAGGCAGAAGGAGACAGGAAGCTGGTGATAGGGAACCCAAGGTTGAGTAAGGATAGTGCTGATGTGTTGTGAGGTTGTTAACCCTTGTCATAGGGCAACATGTGTACTGTTAAATGAGAAACTATTTTGTTCTGTAAGCTTTCATCTAAAGTGAGAATATCAGCACAACTGGAAGAACATAGTCGATGTCACTGAACTGTGCATGTAGAAATTTTTGAAATGGTGTATCTTTGGCTATGTATATTTTCACCAAAAAAAAAGGTCGAGAAGGAAGAGAGTTGACAGGTTGTGGGGTTGTTAACCAATGTCATAAGACAATGTGTGTACTACTGTTTCATGAGAAACTATTTGTTCTGTAAGCCTTCACCTGATGTACAATAAAAAAAAAAAATTTTAGTTAATTGTGGTTCTTAATTTGAATTTTAGAAAAAAACTTGTAACAGGTTTAGCCTTACCAATAGGCAGCCACCTGGGGAATGGCCAATTATGCTTATATTAATATACACTCTCTAAAGCCCTGGAATTCTCTAACATACTAATCTAGATGTTACTTAAAAGCTTTTTGTCCTCAAGAGTAATTTGTGAAAATACAAATATCTAGGACAGAACAGAAAGCAATTAACACAAAGTGCTGAGTGCAAGGTAGAAAGGGAGGAACACTGAGAACAGTGTGAGGTGAACGGTGTCCTAGAGAAGGAAGGGCAAAGAAGAGGATCATTTTCTTCTTTTATTCCTTGTTTGTCTGTTTGAGTATCTACTATGTGCCCGACACCATGTTAAACACTGGCGCGTATGAATCTTACAGACTAGTGGAGAATAGAGATTATTAAGCAGGGAAATACACCACAGAATGATCAACGCTGTGCTAGGTCAAACATGGAGGAGGGTAGCTTAGAGAGGTCAGGGAAAGCTTCTCAGAGGCAGTGTCATCTCAGCAGAGATCTGAAGAACCAGAAGAAGCTAATGATGTGAAGAGATGGGGAGTGTCTCATTGTGGACAAAAAATTTACAGAGAAGATGGAGAGTGAGGTGCAGTCTAAAAATATATGATCCGTGTTGTAAGATTTAGAACATTGGTGGAGGGGGAGGAGAGAGAGGGAGACTAGGGAGAGATGAGCCTAGAGAAATAAACAGGGAATGGTTCATAGTTTGTGGGCCCCCGATATAATACATTATCTAAACTCACAAATTCAGGAATTCTTGTATACCTTTCAACTATCTTCCCCTTACAGTAACATTTTACATTACCAAAAAACAATCATCAAAACCAAGAAACAACGATCAAAAATCAGGAAATTAACATCAGTATACTAGTACTAACTAAACTACCTATCTTATTTGAATTTTGCAATACTATTGCCCTTATTTAAACTGCAGACTTTATTTAAATTTGAACAATTTTTCCCATAATGTCCTTTTTGGTTCCAGGATCCAACCCAGGGTCCTACATTTTATTTGGTTGTCATGTCTCCTTACCCATTGCCATCAAGTTGATTCTGACTCCTAGCGACCCTATAGGACAGAGTAGAACTGCCCCCATAGGGTTTCCAAGACTGTAATCTTTACAGAAGCCGACTGCTGCATCTTTCTCCTTCAGAGCAGCTAGTGGGTTCAAACCACTGATCTTTCAGTTAGCAGCTGAGCACTTAACCACTGTGCCACCAGGGCTCCTTCATGTCTCCTTAGTCTCCTCAACTCTGTAACAGTTCCTTAGTCTTTCCTTGTCTTTCATGACTGTCTTAGTCATCTAGTGCTGCTCTAACAGAAATACCACAAGTGGGTGACTTTAACAAAGAGAAGTTTATTCTCTCACAGTCCAGTAGGCTACAAGTCCAAATTCAGGGAGTCAGCTCCAGGAGAAGGCTTTCTCTCTCTGTCAGCTCTGGAGGAAGGTCCTTGCGCTGCATCAGTCTTCCTTTGGTCTGGGAGCTTCTCTGAACAGGAACCTCAGGTCCAAAGGACGCGCTCTGCTCTCGGCACTGCTTTATTGGTAGTCTGGGGTTCCAAACTCTCTGCTTGCTTCCCTTTCAACTCTTGAGAGACAAAAGGTGGTGCAGGCCACACCCCAGGGAAATTCCCTTTACCTTGGATCATGGATGTGACCTGGGTAAGAGTGGTGTTACAATCCCACCCCAATCCTCTTTAACGTAAAAATTACAATCACAAAATAGAGGACAACCACACAACACTGGGAATCATTGCCTAGCCAAATTGATACACTCATTTTTGGGGTGACACAATTCAATCCATGACAATGACCTTGACATGTTGAAGAGTTATTGTTGTTATGTGCCGTGGAGTCAATTCTGACTCATAGCAACTCCATGTGACAGAGTAAATTGCCCCAGAGGGTTTCCTAGGCTGTAATCTTTATGGGAGCAGATCAACCAGGTCTTTCCTTCCACCAGCTGCTGGTGGGTTTGAAGTGCTGACCTTTCACCATCATGCCACCGGAGCTCCTTTGTTGAAGAGTACTGGTCAGTTATTTTGTACAATGTCCCTCAATTTGGGTTGTCTGGTGTTTTCATATGATTAGATTGAGGTTCTGTATTTTGGGGCAAGACAATCCAGAAGTGATGTTGTGTCCTTCTCAGTGCATCATATCAGGGGGTACACAATGCAAGTATGACTTATTAATGGTGATGTTTACCTTGATCACTTGGCTAAGATGAGTTTCTCTACTGTAAATTTACTACTGTTCATTTTATAATTAGAAAATATCTTAAGGGAGATATTTTGAAATTATGCAAACATCCTGTTTCCCCTCAGACTTTTGCCCACTAATTTTAGCCTTCATTGGTCAGTCTTGCCTGTGACAAAAAGATTGTTGCCTACAACAATTATTATTGTGGTGTTTGCAACTTTTTTCTTGGTCTAAAATTTCTCAAAAAAAAAAAGGACTTATAGGAAAAATAAGGTTCACATATCTATACAACCTTGTTGTTGAAATAAGAACAAAAAAATGTAATTGTTTTCTGTGGAGATAAGTTTTAATGCCCAGACAGGCAGGCAGCCAGAGGCTGCCACAGAGGATATCAACAATTGTTTGGAAATGCTGGAAACGCTTTTCTTAGAGTAGGGATGGCAGATGCTGAAACAATGCAGGTGAAGATGCTATTTCTAAGGCATCCCAGGAGGCAGGGCAAGCTGCCATGGGCAGAGAGCTCTATAAGGCTGCCTTTGGCAAAGGTCACTTATAAACTTAAATGAAAAAGATTCAAAGGAGGATATGCCTTTCTTCTGTACTCATCGTTATCTTGTCCAGGTGATACCTAGAATCACTATAGGCATCATGAGACCATAAAGGGAGGTATTGCAGAAAAGCAGAAGACAGAGTAGAGAGATGGAAAACTTCAAGGCCTTTGAAGATGTCAACGAGTGGCTTGAACTGTCCAAATCTGAAGCCAACTACTCCCTCGATTGACTGTTATGTCGAAAACAAACTTTTCACTGCATTGGACATTTAGTAAAGATATTTTCTTACTTGCGGCCAAAATCATCCTAACTGACAAATAAATTCTATGATGACCTTAGTGAGTGGAGTTTCAGGGAGGCTGTACAGGAGGTTAGGCGTGCCAACTGCCAAGATCTGGTCCAGACTGCTCAGAAATTATCTGGTCAGATATTTCATATGCTCTTTTAACTTCTATCAAGCCAAAGAGAGACAGAGAAAGATGGATTCAAGGAAAAAAGAAAACTTACTATAATGTTATACACAAAAATAAATGTATGAACAACATAGCTAATAAAAGTCAATTCCACTTTCACAGCTTTACTTAAATTTTATAAAATATTTATAAATATATATGGACTGTGTATTAAATTCTACGTAACTTTAAAGGATATAACATCCCTTAGTGGTTAAACATGAAGTTTTATACAATGAAAGTGAAAGAGGCCACAAAATATTCTACTTTGCTGAAGTATGGGTAAAATTCCATGCCTTCATGCTGAATCCCACAGTGCACCCCAGTTCTTCTTCTTTAGAGGAATCATATTATAATATCTACGCTGTTGCAACTGCATCTGTTGTCTGTAAGACACAGAGTGGAAGGTGAAGCTGGGCCGAGCCCTTCTGTGTGAATTAACAAGTGAAAAGTTTCTCTGCTTACGGGAACGTCAGAGAGGTGCCCTATTTATTCCACAATTATTCTTTCCTCCTTCTAGATCCTAAACATTTTTTCTCCATATATATGTGCATATTATAATTTGAGGAGTCAGGTATTATGTGGAGAAAGCTTTGTAAGCTTGATAGTGCAAGAACTTTCATTTAAGTAGCTGTTATTTTTGTTTTCTTTGTTGAAGGAGGGTGATAAAAGAAGTAGATGAAAGGAGAAAAATAAAGGCTTGTTATTGAGAAACTGATGAAAATCAGAAAAGAGCACGGCTCTTATTCCAACCATCCATTTCCTACAAGTGGAACAGCAAACTGTTCGATTATTTTGGAGGTAAAAATGTCAAAGACAGCAAAGTATAAACAGGGTTTGGTTCTATAAAATCAACTGTCACGTAAACACTACAGCTAGTTTTTCAGGAGGACCCATGAGGACGTGGAGGACATTTCGCTATAAATAACTTTCTTTTGTAAGGATCTTAGGGGCCATAGATCACAGCCATCTTCTGATGTTACAGTACACTCTATGGTAAATCTTCTAAGTGGTCATTTAGCCTTTACCAAATAAAAGGAGTTATAACAGTGAGAAGAAAACTCGCAGTTACTAAACCTGGTTTCTACAAAGAATTCAGTCAAACGGTGATGACTCATGATGGCACTTTCAGATCCACCTGCTCTTTGACATGTTATTTTTACATCTACACCAATGGAATTATTAATTATTTTTTAAAATCAATAGGACATTTTAAATCTTGAATCAAATGGATCACACTCAGGATGAGCATACGTTGTAAATCCTAAAACAGTTTAGAATTATGAAAAAGGGAAAAATAATAGTGACTAGTCTTGGTAGAGCAACATTTTCTCAAACATTTCACTCATCTAGGAAACCTTACTAAAAGAAGACAGTGAAGACCTACGAGGAAGATTCCTAAACAGCCAAGTTGGAACTCAAATGCCATATTGAGAATCATACTGGAGTACTGGACACTCCCAGTGCACCATCCCGGTTCATCATGGTACAGACACTGGTGCTTCAAGCAACCTAAGATAGAGAGTTTTTCCCTTTTGTAATTTGCCAAAGACTAAAAGGATAAGATTGAACTATCTCAAGCTTCAGAAGCAAGTTGAATCGTTTTTTTCTTTTTTTGTTCTCTCTAAACATACTTTTAGGAGATTGTGGCATTTGAAGAACTCAGCCAAAAATGGGGTCCCTAGTCATTTAAATGCGACAAACCTTAATATTCTCCCATGGACTCTGAGAGCAGGTGGATGAGTTAGTGAAACAACAGTTCTCCTCATGCTTTGGTTTGGTGGCTTTGTGTCTTTACGTGTTTGCTGCTACTGTTGTGTTTGCTGAACACGTGGCCACTAAAAAGGAGTCTGTTTATGCTGTTAAAGGTGGAGGTTCTTTTCTTTTCTCCTCTTTTTTTTTTTTTTTTTTTAAATTGTGCTTTAGGTGAAAGTTTACAGCTCAAGTTAGTTTCTCATACAAAAATTTATACACGTACTGTTATGTGACCCTAGTTGTAATCCCTATAATGTGATAGCACACTCCCCATTTCCACCCTGGGTTTCCCGTGTCCATTCAGCCAGCTCCTGCCCCTCTCTGCCTTCTCATCCCGCCTCCGGACAGGAGCAGCCCATTAAGTCTCTTGTATCTACTTGAACTAAGAAGCATACTGGGGCTTCGTTATAGACAAAATTCAACTGAAAAATAAAAAAATAAAAATAAAAACAATGATACAACGTGGCCAGAAAGATTAAGTACCTTAAAAATGTCAACTAATCTTACGGTGCTGGGTTGTCCTAAGTAATTACACAGTAAAACCTGCGAAAGCTGGAACCTGTGTAAGACGGAAACCTGTCAGAGAAGGAAAACTCAAATATTTTCCACTAACAGAGGGTGATAGAAACATAAGACTACACCCTGTCAAAGGCAAAAAACTTGTGAGACCCGGAAAAACAAGGCAGTCCCATCAAGTTCCAGCTCTAACAGGTTTCACTGTATTTACCTCAGATGGGTATGGTTTTTCATGGGGTTATTTGTGCAGTTTTTTGGGAGGGAGTGGCCAAATATGATGCATATTTATTGCGTTACCATAATGAAGATCGTATAGTACAAGGAGTCTCTGGGTGGTGTAAGCTGTTAAGGTGTTTAGCTGTTAACTGAAAGATTGGAAGTTTGAGTCCACCCAGAGGTGCCTGGGAAGAAGGTCCTGGCAATCTACTTCGAAAGATCAACCACTGAAAACCCTATGGAGCACAGTTCTACTCTGACACACATGGGGTCAGAATCAACTTGCCAGCAACTGGTTATTGGTATAGTACAAAACATACAGGTAAGTATCTAACAATGTTTGATGCAATTTATAATCCAGAAGGATTTAGGGTATCGAGTAGATCATGCCGTCACCTAATGAAAGACATTTTCAATAAACAAACAGTTGCCAGATGGGAAAACAGGCTATATATATATTTGTGTTTGTGTGTGTGTGTGTAACCCCAACAATTTTGAAGGTTTCTTCATGATTATGCAGTTAGGAAGCTGCGATTTCATTATTTACATTTCATTGTAGATTCCTACAGTGCACTTTTAGGAAATACTATCTCCAGTTAAAGGATGCATGTGTCATCAGAAACCAAAGGCAGCAGGCTTCTCATTGGCACATACAACTCTATTCAAAGGGAATTCAAAGACAATTTTCATCTTTGTTTCAGTCTCCGTAGGGTACGTTAGAATATTTTAAAATTCATGGGAATAATCAACACCCACAAGAATTAACATCTTTGGCAATGAAAAATACATTGAGAGGTTTTAGAGCCTTTGCAAACTGCCACTCAAGCTTATTATTTATGAACTCTTTGCTCTTTAAAATTGAGAACAAAGCAATTAACTACAGTTTCACACCTTCAGGAAGACTAAGAACACAGTCTGCCATCTATTGTAAATTCCAAAGTGGATTCTTTCACTTAAATTTATAGTTCCATTGTGTGGAAATTTTCTTCTTACTGAGAAGAAAGTTAGAAAGTGAATCTTTTATTCTGTTCACCGAAGACAGGAAATGCATGGCAATTATGTTCTTAAGAAAATAATTTTAACAGTCCCCATTGTAAAAATAATTGCAAGGCCAATATTTAAGAAGAGGATACACACAGGTGCACCGTATCAAGTGGTAAATATTCTCCTTGGTATGTTTGTCATTGAATGCGCTGCTCAGAATTTTGGAAATGTGTGCATTGATGTGTGTGGGTAGTAAGTGCTCACGTTCACTAACTAGTATGCAAGCTATCACTGCATACTATACCAATGATATCAGTGATACACTATATCAGTGATATCATACTGTATCAATACTAGTATGATAGCTTGCATACTAGGTGGCAAGCATGAGCACTTACTATGGGCCAGACACTGCTTAGTGCTTCATGGATATTCCTTAATCTTCACAGTGACCATACTACAAATACCCTCACCTTCATGCACTTGAGTGAGCTGAGATTAGGGAAGGTAACTAATGAGCCCCAATCACACAGGTAGGAGGCATGTATCTGAATGTATGTAGCCTGATCAGAGAGCCCTGGTGGCGCAGTGGTTAAGAGCTATGGCTGCTAACCAAAACGTCAGCAGTTCAAATCTGCCAGCGGCTCCTTGGAAACCCTCGGGGGAAGTTCCACCCTGCCCTATAGGGTCACTATGAATCAGAATCAGCTCGATGGCAGCAGGTTTGGTTTCTTTAGTCTGATCGGTACCTGAACACGTCCCACTATTTTACACTCTACCCAGGTAACTGTAGGTATCAGAGATGGTGAAAGACTAAACAAGATCAATGACTTTATACCAGTATACTGCAACTCAACGGTGGTTCCACCAAAGGAAGGAACATGATGTTCCTTTTTGCTGTGAACAACTCATTTAATTTGATTGTAACTCATTTGATATAACTCATTTGATTTTTCACACTTTAGCTGCTCAAAGAAGGAATTAGAATTTAACTTCTTTTCCCTTCTTCTTTATATCTCAGTATTTCATCTTGTTCTTCTTATTCCTATTGACCAGGCCTTTGTTTCCTCCTCCTAAATTATTATACTAGCTTCCAAGGGCACCCTTCTCCCTTCAATATCATACCCAATTATATGTTTCAAACAGTCATTCTGCTCATCACCACTCGGCTGCTCAAAAACCTTTCCATGGCTGCTGGTGACTATACGATAAAATCCACAAAACCTAGACTTGTTATGTTCTGGTCCCAGCTGCCTTCTCAACACTTTCCATCCTTCTTCCACCCGGAGGTAACTGCCATTCAACTATTTCCATAACATTCTCCCCCATCTTCAACCCCAGGACTATTTTTAACAAATACCTAATTAAGGCTGGCCATGGTTAGTGACAAGTATGTGGATGAACGCAAATACAAACTCTGCATGGATCCCACCCTCAAGTGGCAGAAGCTTAGGAGGCAGATAAACAATGTACACGCCTTGCAAAAACAAGGTGTCACTGAGTTGTACACATGAACAACGTAGAACTGGCCAATGTTTTGTTATCTATAATTTTACAACAATAAAAAAAAGTATCATCAGGAACTAACATGAAAATGAATGAATGACCCAGAAGAATGAGTGGAACTTTGGAGATATTATCTAATTCAGTTAGGAAGTGTGTATTCAGCTAAGTAATTTTGGTCATCGCAACAACTGAAACACTCACATGGGTGGTGAGAAAATGATGCTGGGCTTCAGACTGGGTGAATTTGGGGTCATCGTGTTGAGCTCGAAGGGGAGAGAAATGTACAGCAACCTTTTCTCCTCTATCCTACTTTCATTTCTGTATTTATTTTAATTAATTGATTAGTTTTTTAAATTTTACCCCAAATACACTTTCTCAATTTCCCACATTGAACAGCCCCTTTTCCTGGACTAGAAGGTTTTCTTCTCGCACCCTGCTTATTCAAAATATGTTGTAATATTACTATTAATTACTATTAATCTAATAAAGCTCATCATGTAGCCCATCTCATTGTAAATGGCCATTTGCTTCTCTGCGGTCCCACAGCTCTCGCTGTTCTCTCAATCGACGTGTCTCTTTCATCATATGGTATCTTTGGGGGAAATGTGTCTCCTCCATGATCTAGACCACATCTAATATGTCTGCAATCTTGTCAGAGCTTAGATCAGGGCTCTAAAAACACCTTGCTCAATAAATATTTACCCCCTTAAAAATATCTGTGTTTTCAACCTGCACAAGGAAAGGTCATGAAGGCCCTATAGACACATCCAAACCCCCCGAGGGACTGAGTTGTTGGACGGAGGGCTCTGGGGACCATGATCTCGGGGAACATCTAGCTCAATTGGCATGACACTACTTATAAAGATAATGCTCTACATTCTACCTTGGTGAGTAGTGTCTGGGGTCTTAAAAGCCTATGAGCGGCCATCTAAGATACTCCCCTGATCTCATCCCTTCGGGAACAAGGGAGAATGAAGAGAACAGGATACAAGGAAAAGATTAGTCCGAAGGACTAATGGTCCACAGCTACCAAGGCCTCCACGGGACTGAGCCCAGTACAGCTGGATGGTGCCCGGCTACCACCAATGACTCCTTTGACCAGGATCACAACAGAGGGTTCTGGGCAGAGCTGGAGTAGGATGTAGAGCATAATTTTAACTCCCAAAAAAAAAAAAAAAAAAGAAGACCAGATATACTGGCCTAAAGAATACTAGAGAAACCTCGAGAGTGTGGCCCCCAGACACCCTTTCAGCTCAGAGGGGAAGTTACCTTCAAGGTTCGATGTTAAGCCTGGGAATGGACACCCCAGTAAAACTAAATGGGACTAACGATGTACAGGAGTCCGGTGACAAGGGCCAGAAGGCAGAGGGAGAGTAGGAAACTGATGATAAGGAACACAAATTGAATAAGGACACTGTCGATGTATTGTGAGATTGTTGACCACTGCTATAGGGCAACATTTGTAGTAACTATTAAATGGGAGGCTGTTTTGTCCTGTAAGCCTTCATCTTGGGCGAGAATGGCAGCACAATTGGAAGAGCATAGTCAATATCACTTAAATGTGTAAGTAAAAAGTTTTGAAATGGTGTTTAAATAAAATAAAAATAAATAAATAAATAAACAAACAAAGGAGACTAAAGAGGTACAATAATCCACTGACAAGGTCCAGAAGACAGAAGGGGACAAGGAAGCCCCCTGGTGATAGGGAACACAAGGTGGAGTAAGGATATTCTTGATGTGCTGTGAGATTGTTAACCATTGTCATAGGGCAACATGTGTAGTAACTGTTAAATGAAAAACTATTTTGTTCTGTAAGCCTTCATCTTAAGTGAGAATAACAGCACAGTTGGAAGAGCGTAGTCAATGTCACTGAACTGTGAATGTAGAAAATTTTGAAACGGTGTATCTTTGGCCATCTGTAATTTTCATCAAAAAAAAAGGTTGAGAATTTAGAGGCTTAATACGTTGTGGGGTTGTTAACCAATGTCAAAAAAAACAACATGTGTACTACTATTTCATGAGAAACTATTTGCTCTGTAAGCTTTCACCTGAAGTACAATAAAATATATATATAAAAAAAAAAAAAATCTGTGTTTTATCACTTAGCTATACATTGACTAAGGAGCCCTGGTGGCACAGTGGTTAATGCGCTCAGCTGCTGACCAAAAGGTTGGCAGTTTGAACCCACCAGCCTCTCCAAGGGAGGAAGCTGTGGCAGTCTGCTTCTGTAAAGATTACAGCCTTGGAAACTCTATGGGATAGTTCCACTCTGTCCCTATGGGATAGTTCCACTCTGTCCCTATGGGATAGTTCCACTCTGTCCCATAGGGTCACTATGAGTTGGAATTGACTCGACAGCTGTGGGTTTGGTTTTGTTATACACTTTTTATTTTGTAAAATAACCTTTTTATATTTCATGTGCTCCTTCTTTTTGTCTTTTTTTTTTATTTTTATTTTTTAACTGTCTTTGCAATGCCAAGTACATTTAATAGGTTAAGCCTCAGTTTCCTTACCTGTACATTGGAGATAATAATACTACCTAAATTATATGGTTATTGGGGTGACCAAATGAAACTATGCATGAAAACTATTTTGCACCTAACAAGCATGAATACTAGGAGGTTGGAATCGTTGAGGATTCACACTAAGTAATATGGACAACTTATGAACAACATTTGTATCCATTATTTCAATTTTTAATATTAAAAGTAAAGCGTTAAGCAACACTTATGCAGAATAATGCTCCACGTCTCCATTTCTCTGTGATATGTATACATAGTATTTAAGTTCTTCAGTCAGATAGCCTCATGACAAGGAGCCTCTAAATATAATGGAAGATAGAGAATTAAAAAATAAAACATTATGCTGTCTGATTATGTGCATGTATTTATCTAGGAATATGAAATGTAAGAATCAACAGTTTTCATGAGCCATTTTTTTCTGACTTCTTTCTGGAGAATATAATAAAAGTCATGTGTGCTAACCAAAAATAACGATAGCCTTATACATGACGAAACCTGCAATGAAGAAGAAAGAACAAGTCCACAACTAACTAAATCTTATTCCAGAGCCAACATCCATATTTGAATGTTGGGACTTGGGAAGCTAGTAAATTTTTAGGGGAAGGACACTGTCTTCTTTATCATATGCCCTGCACAATAGGTGTTCTAGCAATTACAGAAAAAAAATAGAGAATTATAGAGTGAAGGGGAATGTATGAGACAGAACACTGTTGGAAGAATTCAAAACAAGGAAAAGCCTGAGGAATAGGAAGACATGAAGGGGTAACTGGTCAAGAGAAAACTTCATTTCAAGATTGACAGTAGGGTAAACAAATAAATCTAGAAAGATGTTTTTGATGGCAGTTCTTATTTATCCACAATATTGATCCAACCTACATGCTTTTCTCCCCAAGAATTCTAAGTCAAGTGACCGCTTTACATAATTGGGGGTATCTCATGGTTTAGCTCTTAATCTTAACATTGTTGACATTTATTCGGGTTTTCGTATATGCATTTTGCGATATTTTCAGTTTCTATTCATTTCTATCTCCTTATGAAATAGCACATCATGTCATATCATATCATAATATATCAATAAATCCAGGATTTATTTTGCAATTCCCTAAAGACCAACAGAATCATGTTAATGACTAAACATAAACTGAGATCTAAATCTGTTTCCAACCCTTAGTGTACGTCATTGCAAAGGCATTTTCATTTCCTTTAGTGTGTCAGACCTATCACAATGCCTAATCTCTTCTTCATGGATGGTCTAAGATTATTCGCTTTCAGAATGAAAGTAGAAATGTATATATTAATTTGCGTCAAATACTGGAAGTTAATATCTGAAGCAAGTAATACCAATTAGTGAAGAAGAAATGAAATTGCCATATATACATTATTCTGTATATTTTCCAAACTACTTCTTATGACTTAGGAGCCCTGGTGGCGCAGTAGTTAAGAGCTTGGCTGCTAACCAAAAGGTCGGCAGTTTGACTCCATCAGCCACTCCTTGGAAACTTTATGAGGGCAGTTCTGCTCTGTCCTATACGGTTGCTTTCTATGAGTTGGAATCAACTCAACAGCAAAGGGTCTGTTTTTTTTTTTTAAAAAAAAAAACAATCCAAAGGAGCCCTGGTGGTGCAGTGGTTAAGTGCTTGGCTGATAACTGAAAGATGAGCAGTTCGAACCCACCAGCTGCTCCACAGGAGAAAGATGTGGCAGTCTGCTTCCATAAAGATTTATAGCCTTGGAAACCTCATAGGGCAGTTCTACTCTGTCTTACAGTGTCGCTATGAGTAGGAATCGATTCCACGGCAACGGTTTTTGGTTTTTTAAATCATCCAAACTGCACCTTCCACAACTTCAGATGCACCCCTCCCTTAGTATACCAGCTCCCTTTCCATTTCTTAAACATGCTAAGCTTTGACCATATCCAGATGTCTGCTTATGTTCCTTCCTTTCCCTAAAATGATAGTGCCAAATTTTCACATGATGAGCTAGTTAGATCTAGAGCCTTGATCTAAATACTGTCTCCTTGAGGGACTTCCCATGATTACACTTTGTACAGAGGATTCCAACTGGAGTATTCTCCAGCATAACACTCACCACATAGAACTGTATTATAAAGTGAACTTTAATTTTTATCTGTTTGTTTATCTATTGACTGACTCCTACATTAGACTTTGAGCTTCCCTGGCAATTGCCATATTTGTTTTATTTACCGATATATATTTGATTATAACATCATGCCTGGAGCATAGAAGGCATTCAGAAACATTTTTGAATAAATGAATGACTAAACATTACTTTAATCAAAACCAATATTTTACTAATAACCCTTTGATAAAATATCACCTGATTGTTTTTTCTTTTTAAAAGCAGAGAATATTTTAAGTCACTTTTACAGAGCTTTTCTCTTATCACTGCCTGAATGATTAGCCTTTCTAAAGCACATTTTATGGATGGATGTCAAAGCATCCCCAGGATGGGACTCATCATATTTGACCTCTGTGGACACACAGGGGAACAACATGTCATCATAGGTCCAGTATGGCAGATGCCACACACTGAAATAAACAATCTCCTGAAACAGAAATGTAAAAAAACACTAAGAGTGTGTTCCTTTTAAAGAAATAAGAGAGTGAAACTTCTAGCCAAACATCTGTTTCCACAGACAGCCATGTGCTAGAATGCTGGAGGTTTTTCTTATTTTCGTTAAATCATATGTGAAAGGCCATAAAGAATCAAAAATGGTTCTTTTATACCAAACGTTTTATACAGTTTGCTATATAGCAAGGGAGCCCTGGTGGTGTAGTGGTTAAGAACTCAGCTGCTAACCAAAAGGTTGGCAGTTCGAATCCACCAGCCACTCCTTGGAAACCCTATGGGGCAGTTCTACAGCGTCCTACGGGGTCACTATGGGTTGGAATCAACTCGACAGCTATGTTTTGTTTTTTACAGCAAGAGCTACTGGACTAGGCTAAGTAGCCTCAATGTTCTGTCCTCTCATTTTTACTGTTTATCTTTCCACTCTCCTTTATCATGTAACAGCACAAAAATTCTTCTTGCCATCATCAGTGACTTATGTTTATGGTGATTCCCTGCCAGCTCGTACACATAGCCATTATTGCCCATTTACAGTGGAAACCAGTGAATAACAAACGGTCATTTCATTTTCTTTCCCCCAGTACACTGCACACTCCTAGGAGAAGCTAAATGGATACTGTCATTGCTTTAACAACTAAATCTGACCAATTTTCTAATTATAGAAATATTAGTCAAAACTTACATTTTGAGGTTGTTTCCTATAATATTCTCCTAAGTATAGGAAAGGCATTAATTTGGGCGTCATTCATATTATTTAAAAACAGACTCTGGGGAAAATAAAGTTCAGACCTGACACTTTATTTCACCCTAAGAATTTTTAATTTTCTTCAACCAGAGAAAAACAGGAATCAGACAAGTTATAACACCTGATTCCACTTATTACCTGTCCCACAGGTTCAGAGATTAATTAACTGCTACTTAGAGCTCATGAAAAAGAAAGACAAAAAACCCACAAGAGCATTTCTTGGTAATGACATTATATAATACTTGGGGTAAATCTTGACATAAATGCAATTTATCTGGAAGGATATACCTAAGAAATACATATCTAAAAAAATAAAATTCTCATAGATACATAAAAATACATCTATGATAATATTTCTAAGAAAATATATCTAAGAGAATTTGGGGAATTCAAAAGCTTATTTTGAAACTTAACTATTGGTTCCTATTTATGTCATACTTCTGTTTGAAAGTAACTTTGACACAATCATTTTTATTATTAACAGTCTCTTTTTCTTTGTTCCTATGATGATCCAGTGAACACAAATTTCTGATATGCCTAAATGGAATATATTAACAGATTAACTGTGCAATCCCAATGTCACAAATGAAAGAAGTAAATATGCATTTTGTTTTCAATTTTTACATAGCCAGGACCAGACAGAGGTACCTACCATGCTGACAGTCTCAGATTTCTGTTACTTCTGGCACACAGAATAAAATAAGTGCGTACAATTTCAGATAACCCTACAAGTCACAATCTGAATGTGATTTATGGGATTTGAATTGCTCTGCCCAAGTGACTAATGTGAAAAGCCAAAGGAATCCAAATCCTGCCCAGGGTCTCAACTAAAACGCTGGCTCACAGATTTATCTCTGACTGTTGACTTGGTGCCCTTGTGGGGAAACAGACATGATCGGGGCTACCCAAGTGGTCTGCAGGGAAATTTTAGGATTTTTCTACCAGAAATTTCATATTTCCATTTTCTTAAACACAAAAATATATCCCATTCCTCCTCTTCCCCCTCCCCCATATTGGTGCTTACAAGTATAATTTCTAATAGTGCTGTTCTGGTTTCACTCAAGGAAGTACAATGTCACTCACGCTAGCATTACACTGTGAAAAAGCACTGGATCTGGAATCAGTACCTAGATTTCCTATTTTAGCACCTAATCAGGCTCAAGTCACTCACTTCTCGGAGCTTCAATTTTTTTCATCTCTAAAACGTAGCTAAAATATATCAGTATTGTATGTGAAGAAGTATAGTATCACTTAAATAGATTGAGATGGCTTAAAGATTTTTATATATATATATAGGTAATAATATCATAATGATAATATATTATTATATACAGTACTATATATTATATAATATTATATATATAATACATCTTACACCCTAAAGGGCCTCTAAATAAAATAACAAATAATTATCGCTAAAAAACCAAAAAAAGAGATAACTTGGAAGGAAGAAATACTCAATCAATACAATAAGAGGAAAAAATGAACAAAGAACAGATGAGACTAGCAGAAAAAAAACACCAAGATGGTAGATTTAAACCCAACCATACAATCAATCACATTAACTGCGAATAGTCTAAACACGTCTATTGAAAGCAGAGACTGTCACACTGGATAAAAAAAACGAGACCCAACTATTGGTTGTCTGCAAGAAACTCACATTAAATATGAAGATGCAAATAGGTTGAAAGTAAAAGTGATGATGACAGCAATCAAAAGAAATCAGTATGTCCATATTAACCTCAGACAAAGTAGATTTTAGAGGGAAGAGTGCATCCAGGGACAGAAAAAGAGTCATTTCGTAAGGATAAAATGATCGATTAATCAGGAGGACATAATCCTAAGCCTTTAGCCAATTAATAACAGAGTTTCAAAATCAAGCAAGATAAAACTGATAGAAGAGCAAGAATAGAGAAACTCGCAATTATAGTCCCGTATCTAAATACGCCTCTCTCAATAATTGGTAGAAAAGTACACAGAGAATCAGGAAGATGTAGAAAACCTGAACAACATTTATCAACCAACTTGATCTAATAGAAATTTATAGAACACTGCAGCCAAAAAAAGCAAAATGCACATTATTATGAAATGCATGTCTACGTAGAAAATTTTATAAAATGTACAAACAAGCTGTGAAAATTACTGAGTTTAACAAAGTTGATGCAAGATCAAAATAAAAAATCAATTGTATTTCTATGTACTAACAGCTAAAATTTAGAAATTGATATTAAAAATAAAAACAACATCATGTATAACGACATCAAAAATATGCAATACTTATGGATAAAACTGATACGAGTTGTCATTAGTCAAGAGATAAATTCAAACCAAACCCACTAGATAGTGCCACACATCTATTAGAATATCTAGATTTAAAAAGACTGATCATACCAAGTATTGGTGAGGATATGGAGCAACCGGAACTATCAGACACTGCTGGAGGCAATTTAAAATAGTGCAGCCACTTTTGAAAACAGTTAACAGTTGGGCATTTTCTTAAAAAGTTAAACATGTGCCTATTGCTTAACTAGGCATTCTCCTCCTAAATATTTAACCAAAAGAAATGAAAGCATATTTCCATACAAATACTTGTATATGAAGGTTCATAGTAGCTGTATTTATAATAGTCAAAAACTGAAAACGATACGAATTTTCATCAACTAGTCATTGATAAACTTTGTTGTATCTATACACCAGACTACTACTTAGCAATAAAAGAAATGAACTAGATACACGTAACAACATGGATCAATCTCAAAATAATTATATTACTAATCGAAACAAGCCAGACAAAAAAGGAATAATACTGTACGACTGCATTCATATAGAATTCTATAAAGTGCAAACTATTCTATAATTACAGAAAGTAGACGACAGTTTGCTTGGGGATGGGGGCATGGAGGGTTAGGGTTGGAGGGTGTTAGGGAAGGATTACAAAGGATCATAAAAGCACTTTTAGGGGTGACAGATACATTCATTATCCTGGTTGTGGTGATGGTTTCACAGGTCTATAACTATTTCAAAACTTATCAAATTGTACACTTTAACCACGTGCAGTTTGGTGTACCTCTTTAAAGCTTTTCAAAAAAACTGAGAAGTGCAATTATAGCAACGCTTACAGGGAAATTTACAGCTTTGGATGCATATAGGAAAAAAGGAAGCATATTTTCTCCCAGAAGTTTAATAAACTTTATTTCTCAAATGTGATTAAAGACAGGTCCTGCCCATAGGCACCTCACAAACCTCCTCTGTTTTGACATACAGTGGATGTTTTTTCATCTGAACAAAAACACCAGTCAAACTTCTTAAAGGCATAATGGAAGTCTGGCCTAGCCAGCAGCTCATCTGGCTTTTAAATACTTTCCCTAATCAATAAGACAGGAAATCAGGACTTCAGGCACTTCTCACAGAGCTCAACCTTTAACTGATTGTTGCCAATGCTGAGCAGAAAAGGAGCTGAGATAATGACATTAGAAAGCATCCACCTAACCAAAGTTGCAATGATCCACTTAACCAGATTCCAGGAACCCAGTATTTGGTCCACCTGATTCTGAGACGCATTCCTAGGGTTTTTGCCATAAATAATCTCTCTTAAATGAATACCAGAAGTGAACTGTTAGGCACATGTGGTTAATAATACATATTTTATGTAGCTTTGTGTAGCTTTTCATGGCCAGGGGTCACATGCTTAGATCCCACATGCTCAAATTGATATTGCACAGAAGATGATGACACTTCTCCTGGCAGAAAAAGTATCTTAATTAAACATGACTAGAAAATCCTAGATTAAACAAATTTAACCAGCTTCTTTACAGTACCACTTCTCAAAGCCTTTAAGTAGCCGCAAAATCAACAAGAGTAGTACAAATAGGAAGCATATTCCCAGGCTCATCTGAATAGAGAACACTTTTACAGAAAATACCTATTAGCACATTTTACAAGACATCTGCAGTACACAATTTGGAAATGTTTAATGGATTATTAGTGATAAACCTTGAAGGTTGTTACAATTAATTAGGGCATTTGAGCACTGAAAAGTATTCACTAGAAAATTAAAATACTAAGACATTCTAATAGATAAAAGATGATTATCAACATAGAAAAGCATGAGGGGATATTTTATTTGTCATCATATCATGTTTAGCCAATATCCAGTCATCACAAAGCCCCCCCTCCACCCATAATATTACAAAATAAATTTCTATGGAGGCTTCTAATGTAAGGTGGAAGTTTGGGCTCAATAAAATGACAATAAAGACATTAAAATTAAGTAGACTTGTGAGAGCAAACACAACGGGATAAAGACACTGATTGTTTGATAACAGAAAACAAAGTACCATCAGGTATGAATGAAATAAAATCAAAATGAAAGAGAAAGACCAAGAAAAATAAGCAGAACATGTAATTCCTGAGGAACCAAATTAAATTCTGTATAAAAAATTAACCTCTGAGATGTTTGAGAAGTTGCATCTATAAAACAAGAAGAAAATTCTATGAAAATAAACCTTCACAGCAGAGAAAGAGTTCTCATAAGCTAAACATATTGTCCAAAAAAATAAAAAAGAAGACAACTAACAAATATCAATTTAAAAAACTGTATGACAAGCAAAGAACATCTCTCAGAATGTCAAATGGAAAGAGAAAAAGATAATATGAAAAGAACGACAAGAGACAAAGAAAATCATTTCAAACGGTTCAAATTTCCATTAACGGACTTCAAGAAAGAAAGAACAGGGAAAATGAACAAGAAAAGGTTATGAAAATTAACCCAAGAAAATCTATCAGGCTGAAAAGAGACATGAGTATTCAAAAGGGTCTACTCAGTGTGAAAAATATTGCTGCATAGGCAGTCTTGTCACAGTTCAAAGAGCAAGAGAAGAGCCTTAAAAACCGTACAGGTAAAACCAGGACACACACAAATGAGACAGAGACTGGCATAAGACTCACCATCAGCAGCACTGGCTGTTAGAAGACAGGGAAACTGTTTCTTAGATGTTTGTAAGGGAAATTATTTTCAACATGGAATTTTATACCCAATTATCTTAGTTATCTAGTGCTGCTATAACAGAAATACCTCAAGTGGATGGCTTTAACAAAGAGAAATTTATTCTCTCACAGTCTAGGAGGCCAGAAGTCCGAATTCAGAGTGCCAGCTCCAGGGGAAAGTTTTCTCTGTCTGTCAGCTCTGGGGAAGGTCCTTGTCATCAGTCTTCACCTGGCCTAGGAGCTTCTCAGCACAGGAACACTGGGTCCAAAGGATACACTCTGCTCCCAGTGCTGCTGCTCTCTTGGTGGTACGAGGTCCCAATGTCTCTTTGCTCGCTTCTCTCTTTTATATCTCAAAAGAGATTGACTTAAGACAAAAATTAATCTTGTAGATGAGTCCTTCCTCATCAACATAACTTCTGCTAATCCCACCTCATTAACATCATAGAGGTAGGATTTACAGTGCATAGGAAGATCACATCAGATGACAAAATGGTGGACAATCACACGATACTGGGAATCATGGCCTAGACAAGTTGACACACATTTTTGGAGGGCACAATTCAATCCATAACACCAAACAACAAAAAAACAAGTATGATGAAATAAAGATATTTTAGGACACACAAGGACTCATAACCCACTTTCCACTTTTTTGAGTGGAAACACACACATGTACACACACACAAGGGAAAGCATGAAAATAAGAAAAGTGAAGCTAATCTAGGCATTCACTGAAAAGGAGATTCCAGGAAGATAACCACCTGAACAAAATCAAACAGGAAATGAGTGCGTGGTAAAAACAATGACTTTGAGAACAATGGAATATTTTGCTTTCAAGAGACAGAATGAGTGAAAAGACAAAGGATCTAAGTACAGTGGTGAACAAGGCATGTGTTTCTTTTTCTTTAGAAAAGGAAAGGTCAATTTGAATTTCTGGGAAGGAAGATAACAAGTAAAATAATGTCCAAACAGAAAGCAAATAAAACTTGAAGTGAAAAGAGAGACTCTCTTTGAGTTTGATTTTAGGCATATTCTACTTTAAGTGGTACAGGGGTCATAAACAGGATTTTTAAAGACGAAAAGTAAATCCAAACATTTTAATTAGCATGCTGTGAACAATGTTTGCATAGTCACATAGCGTAAATGATGTTTACTGATTTATAATGTTTAGAATCTACTGACAGACAAATCAGAGATGACAAATACAGTTGTAGAATATAATATAGTCAACTGTGAAATACTGTCAACTGTAAAAGTAAAGTTTGGCGAATATTATTAGGGGCTGTTGAGATGATTTCAACTCTTAGGAACCCATACGATAGAGTAGATCTGTCCCACAGGGTTTTCTACACTATAATCTTTACAAGAGCAGATCACCAGGTCTTTCTCCTGAGAAGCCACTGGGTGGGTGTGAACCACCAACCCTTTTGATTAGCAGCCTAGTGCTTAACCATCATGTGACCAAAACCAAACCAAACCCACTGCCATCAAGTCAATTCCGACTCATAGTGAACCTACAGGACAGAGTAGAACTGCCCCACAGGGTTCCCAAAGCTGTCATCTTTATAGGAATAGACTGCCACTCCTTTCTTCTGTGGAGCACCTGGTGGCTTCGAACCGATGACCTTTCAGTTAGCAGCTGACTGCTTAATCACTGTGCCACCAGAACTCCTTAAAGTTTGGAGAGTAGAAGATGTTAAAGTAGGGACATGTGAAGGGAAAGGGAAAGGTGCTAATTTTCTCATTTTACACCATGGGTTGACCAAACTACGCAATAAAACATATTATTTAGAATGACTAAAAGCAAATGATAACAAGTATATCCTCTGCTGACCTGGAAGAAGGGAGGGGCTAGTTTTTTGTTGTTGGTTGTTTGATTTTTTAAATAAACCCTCCACACTATTTGCTTTGTTATCTTACAAAAGTACTAGTTGGATAAGAAGACTCATATTTTGGGAATGGCTATTTTGCCTTTCTAAGCTGTCTTCCTGATTTATGATACATACATACTCATTTATTGGGCCCACTCTGCCTATCTCTTCCAAACAAATGCTACATATGAGGATTGACTAAGGAAGGTTGATTAAGAAAGCAGCCATATGAACATGCATTAGGCATTTTTGTTAAAACTGTTGAATAAAGCATTGTATCATATGAGGGTTTTTGTAAGAAATTAATTTAGCACCAGAGAAAGTTTCTCCTTCTTTGTAAAATGAGATGCTTCCTTTTACTGACTAATTAAGAGATATATGATTCATTTTATTTCCCTTTCCATCTTGCCTGAAAAAAAATTTTTTGCTACACTTAGTAGTATATTATAGAGGAAATCCGAAGTGCCTATTTTATTGGAAAAATTATCTCCCCCCTTTAAGCAAATATTTTTGATAATTTATCTTGTCTTTTATTTAATTAATTGACATTTAATCTAAAGAAACCCATTCTGTTAAAGAAGTAGCTGGGGAATTTAAGTAACAGGTAAATAGAGCAAGTGAGAGGCACTGATAGCAGTGGACATGTAAATGAAGGGCTGATGTAAGAAATATTTCAGAAACAGAATTGGTGGGACTTTGGGAATGAGGTGGAGAAAGAGGACATGGTGAAAACAACGGTGAGGTTTAACACTTTGGGTGGCTGAGACAGTGTGATGACAGACCCAGGAAACAGAAGTAGAAGCATATTTGGGTGACAAGAGAATGAACCCAGACTTTTCCCTAGACTCCCGACTTTCTGACCATTGAATGGAGGCAGGCAGAGTATCCCCATCAAGTAAGCATTCATTCATTAATACATTAATACAATCATCTGTATTCATTCAACAAAAATACCTATGTTCCAGTCACTTCGCTTTTCTAGACACTAAAGCAAACAAATAACAACAACAACAACAACAACAACAAAAACGTTGCCATGGAGTCTGTTTCGACTTGTGGTGACCTAATGTGTGTCAGAGTAGAACTATGCTCCGTGGCAATTTCAATGGCTGATTTTTCAGAAGTAGATGGCCAGGCCTTTATTCCAAGGCATCTCTGGGTGGACTCTAACTGACAACCTTCCAGTCAGTAGCCAAGCGTGTTAACCATTTGCAGCCACCCAGGCACTCCTTTCTAGATACCAAGGAGAACAAGAAAGACCAACTCCTCCTCTTGTAGAATGTACATTTTAATGGGGGGCAAGACAATAAATAGCCAACTAAATACATATAATGTAATATGAAGTAGTAAGGGAGACTTTGAAGAAAAATGAAAGCAGAGTAAGAAGATGAACAATAACAGGGGCTCCTACCTTAGCTTCTGTTACAAGTGAAGGCCTTTCTGAGAAGTTACAACTTGGACAAATGCCTGAAAAAAGTGAGGCAGAAAACATATGGGTACCTGGAAGAAAGTACATTTCCAGCAGAGAGAAGAACAAGCACAAAGGCCCTGAGGCAGGTACCTTGTCAGCCTCAAGGAAGTAACAGGTGTTGAATGGACAGAAGGAAAGCGGTTGGAAAAGGTGTGAAGTTGGCAGGGAGGGGGCAGATGTTGTAGGGACTTGAAGGCTATGGGAAGGGCTGCAGATTTCATTCTTAGTAATTTTTTTTCCTAAGTCAGCTGGTGTCCTTTTTCAAAAAATTGTAGCATCTTGCAGAAGATAATTTTCTCCAAATTCTAGGCATTAAAATCTATCTACTTTCTAGGGATCGCTTATACCACCTACATATTCATAAGGACTCTTGTTTTGCTTTTCCCTCTCCCTACTTCTACTCCAGCCCCAATCCAGTAATCTATAATGGTAGGAGTGCTTTTGTGTGTGTCTACATGTTCTTGACAGCAGTGCTGCATTAAGACTCGAAGTACAGCTGTTTCTGATGAGCCCCTTCCTTAAGATGCTTTGTTATGTGGAAGGAATTTGCTCCCTAGAATTTTGATTCTGAAATCTCAAAACATAAATATGGTCAAGAAAATGTTTAGGAAAAGAGACGTTACTGTGAATCCTGACTTCACAGGGTAAAAGGACTGTGAACAAGTTACTTCATTTCCCTGTAGCTCACTTTCACCTCGTATCAAAACGGGGAGTGCAGCAAATACCTTCCATGGTTGCTGTGCAGATGAAAGGAAGGCTGGCACAGATTCGAACACAAAGTTCTCGATGGAAGTTAATGACTGTCGTTAGGAGCATAGTCAGAATAAGAATATAAGTAATGCCACTATTCATATTGGTTTGAAATTTTAATTTGACATTCTTTTTTTTTGTTTTGTTTTGTTATTTTTTTAATTTTTTATTGTACTTCCGGCGAAGGCTTACAGAACAAATAGTTTCTCATGAAACACTAGTACACATGTTGTTTTATGACATTGGTTAACAACCCCACGACATGTCAACCCTCTCCCTTCTCGACCTTTTTTTTTTTTTTTTTGGTGAAAATATACATAGCCAAAGAGAAACCATTTCAAAAATTTCTACACGCACAGTTCAGTGACATCGACTATGCTCTTCCAATTGTGCTGCTATTCTCGCTTTAGATGAAGGCTTACAAAACAAAATAGTTTCTCATTTAACAGTTAGTACATATGTTGCCCTATGACCCTGGTTAACAACCTTACAACACATCAACACTATCCTTACTCAACCTTGGGTTCCCTATCAAAAGCTTTCGTGTCCCCTTCTGCCTTCTGGCCCTTGTCCCTGGACTGCTGTGCCTCATTAGTCCCATTTGGTTTTATCGGGCTGTCCACTCCCTGCCTGAACGGTGAACCTCGGAAATGACTTCACCACTGAGCTAAAAGGGTGTCTGGGGGCCATACTCTCAGGGTTTCTCCAGTCTCCTTTAGGCCAGTAAATCTGGTCTTTTTTTGTGAGTTACAATTTTGTTCTACATCCTTCTCCAGCTCTGTCCAGAACCCTCTGTTTTGATCCTGGTTAGAGCAGTCAGTGGAGGTGGCCGGGCACCATCTAGCGGTACTGGACTCAGTCTGGTGGAGGTCTTGGTAGCTGTGGACAATTAGTCCTTCCAACTAATCTTTTCCTTGTATCCTGTTCTCTTCATTCACCCTTGCTCCTGAAGGGCTGAGACCAGTGGACTATCGTAAATGGCTGCTCACAGGCTTTTAAGACCCCAGACACTACTCACCAAGGTAGAATGTAGAACACTGTCTTTATAAACTGTGTTATGTCAATTGAGCTAGATGTTCCCCAAGACCATGGTCCCCACAACCCTCCATCCAGCAATTCAGTCCCTCAGGGAGTTTGGATGTGTCTATGGGGCTTCCATGACCTTTCCTTGTACAAGCTGTTCTGGTTTCCCCTGTATTGTGTACTGTCTCACCCTTCACCCAAGATACCACTTATCTATTGCCTGTTTAGTATTTCCCCCCACCCCTCCCATCTCTGGTAACCAACAAAGATTGTTACATTTTGTGTGTGAACTTTTTCATGGGTTTTTACAATAGAGGTCTCATACAATATTTGTCCTTTTGTGATTGACTTATTTCACTCAGCATAACGTCCTCCAGTTTCATCCATGTTATGAGATGGTTCACAGATTCATTGTTGTTCTTTCTCGTCGCATAGTACTCCATTGTGTGTATGTACCATAGTCTGTTTATCCATTCCTCTGTGGATGGGCATCTAGGTTGTTTCCATCGTTTTGCTATTGTGAACAATGCTGCCATGAACATAGGTGTGCATATGTCTATTCGAGTGATGACTCTTATCTCTCTAGGATATATTCCTAGGAGTAGGATTGCTGGATCAAATGGTATGTCTATTTCTAGCTTTCTGAGGAAGTGCCATATCATTTTCCAAAATGGTTGTTTCATTTTGCATTCCCACCAGCAGTGTGTAAGAGTTCCGATCTCCCCGCAGCCCCTCCAACATTTGTTATTTCCAGTGTTTTTGATTCGTGCCAGTAATGGGGGGGGAGAGGATATCTTACTGTGGTTTTAATTTGCATTTCTGTAATGCTAGTGATCGCGAGCATTTCCTCATGTGTCTGTTGGCCATTTGAATGTCTTCTTTGGTGAAGTGTTGTTCATTTCCTTTGCCCATTTTTAAATAGGATTATTTGTCTTTTTGTTGTAGAGGTGTTGGATTTTCTTGTAGATTATGGAGATTAGACCTTTGTCTGACTTGTACTGTCCAAAAATTTTTTCCCAGTCTGTAGGTTCTCTTTTGACTCTTTTGGTGAAGTCTTTTGAAGAGCATAGGTGTTTGATTTTTAGAAGATCCCAGTTATCTAGCTTATCTGTTGGGGTTTGTGCGTTGATGGTTATGATTTGTATCCTGTTAATGCCCTGTATTAAGGCCTGAAGTGTTGGTCCTATTTTTCCTTCTATGAACTTTATAGTTTTAGGCTTTATATTCAGGTCTTTGATCCATTTTGAAGTAGTTTTTGTATACGGTGTGAGGTATGGGTCCTGTTTCATTTTTTTGCAAGTGGATATCCAGTTTTGCCAGCACCATTTGTGAAAAAGACTGTCTTTTCCCCATTTGATGGACTCTGAGATCTTCTCGAAGATCAGGTGACCGTAGGCGCATGGATTTACATCTGGGTTCTCAATTCTGTTCCATTGGTCAATGTATCTGTTGTTGTACCAGTACCAGGCTGTTTTGACTACTGTAGCTGTATAGTAGGTTCTGAGGTCAGGTAGTGTGAGTCCTCCAACTTTATTCTTCTTCTTCAGTAGTGCTTTACTTATTTGGGGCTTCTTCCCTTTCCATATAAAGTTAATGATTAGTTTTTCCATCTCTTTGAAGAATGTTGCTGGTATTTGGATCGGGATTGTATTGTATTTCTAAATTGCTTTGGGTAGAATTGGCATTTTCACAATGTTGAGTCTACCTATCCATGAGCATGGTATGTTTTTCCATTTATGTAGATCCCTTTGGGTTTCATGCAGTAGTGTTTTGTAGTTTTCTTTGTATAGGTCTTTTACATCCCTGGTTAGATTTATTCCTAAGTATTTTATCTTTTTAGGGGCTATTATAAATGGTATTGATTTCCTGATTTCCTTTTCATCATTCTCCTTATTGGTGTATAGGAATCCAACTGATTTTTGTATGTTTACCTTGTATCCTGCTACTCTGCGGAATCTTTCTATTAGTTTCAGTAGATTTCTCGTGGAGTCTTTAGGGTTTTCTATGTATAGTATCATATCATCTGCAAACAGGGACAGTTTAACTTCTTCATTACCAATTTGGATGCCTTTTCTTTCTTTTTCTTGCCTTATTGCTCTAGCTAGGACTTCCAGCACAATGTTAAATAGGAGTGGTGATAAAGGGCATCCTTGTCTTGTTCCTGTTTTCAATAGGAATGTTTTCAGCCTCTCTCCATTAAGAATTATATTGTCCATTGGTTTTGCATAGATGCCCTTTATTATGTTGAGAAATTTCCCTTCTGTACCTATTTTATTCAGAGTTTTTATCAGGAATGGGTGTTGGACTTTGTCAAATGCCTTTTCTGTGTCAATTGAGATGATCATGTGATTCTTTTCTTTTCTTTTATTTATGTGGTAGATTACATTGATTGATTTTCTTATGTTGAACCTTCCTTGCCTAACTGGTATGAATCCTACCTGGTCGTGGTGTATTATTATTTTGATATGATGCTGAATTCTATTGGCTAGAATTTTGTTAAGAATTTTTCCATCTATATGCATGAGAGATATTGGTCTGTAAGTTTCTTTATTTGTGACGTCTTTGCCTGGTTTTTTTAACAGCCTTATGCTGGCTTCATAGAATGACTTTGGAAGTGTCGTTTCCTCCTCTATGCTCTGAAATAGCTTGAGTAGTACTGGTACAAGCTCTTCTCTGAATGTTTTGTAGAATTCTCCAGTGAAGCCACCTGGGCCAGGGCTTTTTTTGGTTGGGAGGTTTTTTTTATTACCTTTTCAATCTCTTTTCTTGTTATGGGTCTGTTCAGATTTTCAACATCATTTTGTTGTAGTTTGGGTAGGTAGTGTGCTTCTAGAAATTTATCCATTTCCTCTAGGTTTTCAAATTTGTTGGAGTACAGTTGTTCATAATATTCCGTTATAATCCTTCTTATTTCAGTTGAGTCTGTTGTAATGTCCCGCATTTCATTTCTTATTTGGGTTATTTGCATTCTCTCCTGTTTTTCTTTTGTCAGTCTGGCCAGTGGTTTGTCGATTTTGTTGATTCTTTCAAAGAACCTACTTTTGGTTTTGTTGATTCTTTCTATTGTTTTTCTGTTCTCTATTTCATTTATTTCAGCTCTGATCTTTACTATTTCCTTTCTCCTGATGGTTGTGGGCTTATTTTGCTGTTCTCTTTCTATTTGTTTGAGTTCTGTAGTTACTGTTTTGATTTTGTCCCTTTCTTCTTTTTTGATGTGTGCATCTATTGCTATAAATTGTCCTCTGAGGACTGACTGCCTTTGCTGTGTTCCAAAGGTTTTGGTATGACGTGTTTTTATTCTCATTTGATTCTAGGAATTTTTTGATTCCATCTCTGATTTCTTCTATTACCCACTGATGTGTAAGCAGGGTATTATTCAGTTTCCATGTAATTTATTTCTTTTCCTTGCTCTTTCTGTTGTTAATTTCTATGTTAATGGCATTGTGGTCAGAGAAGATACTTTGAATTATCTCAACGTTCTGGATCTTGTTGAGGATTGCTCTGTGGCCTAAGATGTGGTCTATTCTGGCGAACATTCTATGTGCATTGGAAAAGAATGTGTACCTTGCAGTGGTTGGATGGAGTGTTCTATATATGTCTATGAGGTCAAGTTGGCTGATTGTGCCCTTTAGGTCTTCTGTATCTTTCCTGAGTTTCTTCTTAGTTGTTCTGTCCTTTACTGAGAATGGTGTATTGAAGTCTCCTACTATTATTGTGGAACTGTCAATTTCTCTTTTCAGTGTTGTTAGAGTTTGTTTTATGTATTTTGGAGCCCTGTCATTGGGTGCATAGATGTTTATTATGGTTATGTCTTCTTGATGGATTGTCCCCCTTAATCATTATATAGTGTCCTTCTTTGTCTTTTACGGTGGATTTTGTTTTAAAGTCTGTTTATCTGAGATTAGTATTGCCACTCCTGCTCTTTTTTGGTAGTTGTTAGCTTGATATATTTTTTCCCACTTTGACTTTGAATAAATTCACATCTTTGTTTCTAAGGTGTGTCTCTTGTAGACAGCATATTGATGGATCCTGTTTTCTTATCCATTCTGTCACTCTCCATCTTTTTATGGCTGCATTGAGTCCATTTACATTCAGTGTAATTATTGATAGATGTGAATTTGTTGCTGTCATTTTGTAGTGCTTTTTTTTGTGGTGCTGACGTTTTCCTTGTTCTTCTTACTCTCCTGTGCTGAGTTACTTTTGTTTGTGGATTTTTTTTTTTCATTTCTTTTGTTTTTGTAGGTTTTGTTTTTGCTGAGACTTTACGTTTTTCCTCTTTATTTTAGTGAGTATGTTTGTTAACTTTCTTTGTTGTTACCAAGAATTTTAACCTTATCTTTCTAAGTTTGAAGTAGTCTACCATTTCTTGGTATCACCTTGCCTTCCTCTCCATTAGAAGTTTCTATACCTATGCTGTTTAGTCCCACTTTTATTGTTGTTGTCATTTACTGATTAACTGCTCTGATTCCCTGTTGTGTTTCTTTTGGTTTTGGATAGTCCTTGAGGGTTCATTTCCTAGATTGGTATCTGGCTGGTACTATCCTTCATCCTAGATTCTGTCTGTGAGCTGAAGCTGTTTGTTCTCAGATCAAAGAACTCCCTTTAATAATTCTTGTAAGTTTGGTTTGGTTTTTACATATTCCCTTAATTTCTTTTTATCTGGAAATGTCCTAATTTCACCATCATATTTGAACGAGAGTTTTGCAGGATATATTATTCTTGGCTGGCAATTTTTTTCTTTCAAGATTTTATATATGTCATCCCATTGCCTTCTTGCCTGCATGGTTTCTGCCAAATAATCTGAGCTTAGTCTTATTTTTTCTCCTCTGTATGTGACTTCTTGTTTTTCTTGAGCTGCTCTCAGGATTCTTTGTTTGTCTTTGTTTTTGGTGAGTGTGATTATGATATGCCTTGGTGATTTGCTTTTGGGGTCTAACCTATATGGTGTTTGTTAAGCTTCTTGGATGGCCAGCCATTCATCTTTCATGATATTGGGGAAGTTTTCTGTCAGCAGTTCTTCAATGATACTCTCTGTGTTTTCTGTTTTGTCCCCCTGTTCTGGAACTCCAATCACTCCCAAATTTTTGCTTTTGATTGTATCCCACATAACTCTCAGGGTCTCTTCAGTTTTCTTTGTTCTTTTTTCTGAGTTTTCCTTAAACAGAGTTGCATCCAAGTGTTTGTCTTCAATTCCACTGATCCTGTCTTCCACCATTTCAAATCTGCTTCTCAGCCCTTCTATGACACCGTCCATTTCTGAAATCTTGTTGTTTATCTTTTGGATTTCTAATTGTTGTTTTTGTATAATTTCTAGTTGTGAATTTATTTTGGCATTTTGTTCCTGCATTATTTTCCTGAATTCTTCCAATTTTTTGTCTGTATTTTCCATGTATTTGTCTATTTTTTCCTCATTTTTGTCTACTTTTTGCTTCAGCTCTTGGAGAATTCTGAGTATTAGAGATTTGAATTCCCTATCAGGTAGTTCTAGTGCCTTTTCCTCCAGTGGAAAGTCATCTGGTGTTTTATTTTGGACGCCTAGTGGAACCATCCTGTCCTGTTTTTTCAAATGTTTTGATATTGTCTGCTGTCTTTGGGGCATTCAGTAGTTATTTTTCTCGTTTATTGATTGTAGATTTGTTTGTTTTATCCCTTTTTTTAAAAAATTTGGCTATGTCTGAGCAGGCGGGCTGTGTTTTCTTTGTTGTTTGCTCATCTGTGGGCACGATACTTTTTGCCTCCCTCTCCAATTGGCAGGGTCAGTCACTCACATATGGTATGACAGGACAGGTCTAGCTGAGGAGGAGTTACTGGGACGGGTTGTTTGTGGCACTTACCACAGCCACCAGGGTGGGTCAGTAATCAGTGCAGGGCAGGTTCCAGTAGGCCATGCTTGTGCTGCTTGGTGGTGTGATGTTAAGTGTATGGTGCAGGTAGGCAGGATGTAGCGGGGAAATTGTTATGTGTGGAGCTAAGATGGATATGGGAGAGAGGAGAGAGGAACAGGAGACAAAAACATACAAAGAAAAAAGAATGCTGGGGAACTTGCCGTTGGAGTGGAGAGATGAGAGAGTATGAAATGGAGAAAAACAAAAAGGTGAAGAGGAAGAAAAAAGAAAAGAGTGAATAAATAAAAATCGGAAATGGAAAAGAACAGCAAAATTCCCAGCAATCCCACTGGTACAGCTATGAGGTCTGTGGAAGTTGTTCTCAGGTGTTGCAGTACAGCCTGGCTAGAAGGCATAGAGGTATACAATGCCAGGTATTCAGGGAACAGAAAGAGAAGAACGATATAGAGAGACAAGAAACTGAGTAATGAAGAAATACAAAAAGGGAAAAAGAGGGAATAGAAAACAAAACAAATTTAAAAAAAAAAAGAGAAAAAGAAAAGCCTCCAAAAGAACCAAGGAAAAAAAATGAAAAAAGAAATGCGCTCAGGGATCCCTCTGCACGTCTGTGTAAGCTGAGGGGGTAGGTTCAAAGCCATGCAGCACCGCCTGGCCAGAATGGGCTCCCGACTCAAGAAAAGGAAAAGATAACAAACAAACAATTCAAAACAAACAAACGAACAAAAGCCCTGGGATCCCACCAGAGCGGCAGCCCAGACTAAGAAGCAGCTCCACACTTGAATGGAGCTCCGCAGCCCCTCAGGAAGAAGCATAGATGGCACACAGAGCCAGGTATTTGAGTGAAAGGAGGGGGAGGTGGTGAGAGGTAAGGAAGAAATTAAAAGAAGCGGAAAAAAGCCAACACCAGCAGCCAACAAATGGCACTCAGAAAGCGGGACCATTTGGGTGGGTGGAATCCAAGCAGCCGGTGATTCCCAGACAAAAGGGAAGCAGAGGAGGCCGAGTAGGGGTGAAGAAGGATGGGGGGGTGGGAAAGTGTATATCACAAATTACCAGTTGTTTTGTCTCCCGCTGGAAGCTCCGTGAAGTTGCTTTCTTGTACCCGTTGTTTGCTGGTCTCTGATAGGTGTCCAAGATGGCAGATCCACGCTGCATTAGCTGATAGGGGACCTCTGTATGAATCTCTCCTCGCTCTCCATTCTCTGTCAGTTTTCTCACTCCATTTGGTGCTTGGCTGAGCTCTTTATCTCTTCATTTGATGTTTTAGGGTTTCAGGATTGTTGTTTTCTCTGTTTGGCTTAGTTTTTTGGATCTTTGCTGTGGAGGGACGGCGTGATGCTTCTACGTAGAGCACCATTTTGCTGGAAGTCTAATTTAACATTCTTAAACTCTCATCTAGAATCCTAAAAAAAATTACTCTTATTTGTATTATTCACAAACTTGTTTGCATTTTATCAGACTCTGCGTACTTAAAATGATAACCCTTTCAAATATAAGTTGCCTTATATTTTTTGAGTCTTTTTCACAATAAAATTCCTCGAGTAGCTAATATTTAATTATTTTTGTTTCTGTAAATAGTAGTACGTAGTCTTTTTCAATTATATCGTTAGTGTTTTCAATGACTAGTTACTTTAGATGACAACCAAAAGCTTCACAACAAAGGAAGCAAGGCCTTTCTTTTTTGGGCAAGTTGACCATCCTCTGTTCCTCGGCCAATGTCTATACACCCACTATGGACAAGTATCTCATACATCTAGGCCCTGAGTCATCATAAATCAGAGTGGAAGGATGAATGTGAATGAACAGATGCAAATCTGTCTCTACTTGAAGAAACCAACTGAGAAAACATGACCTATTTCTGCAAAATCAACAATGGTCAAGTATATTTAAAAGTGGTTTAATTATGGCCTTCCAAGTAATTGAGTGAGACGTTAATGAGTAGTGGTTATGTGCTAGACAATGGGGGTGAAAAGAGCAACGTCACTTCCAGCCCTGAATCAACTCATCATCTAACCATGGCAAAACAGATGCAGTTAATAAACTGTAATATTGTGGTAACAGCAAGCAGTGCAAGAGGAATACACGGGATTTTTTAAAGGAGGGCTCCCAAAAAAGGGAAGGGTAATATGGCATGGACTGTCAGAAGAACAAATCAATCTTAGAAGAAATACAACTACAATGCTCCTTAGAAGTGAGGATGGAGAGACTTCAGCTCACTTACCTTGGACATATCATCGGAAAAGACCAGTTGCTAGAAAGGGACATCATGGTTGGTAAAGAAGAGGATCAGCAAAAATGAGGGAAACCTTCAATGAGATGGACTGACACAATGGCCCCAACAATGGGCTCAAACATACCAACAATCATGAAGATGATGCAGGATCAGGCAACGGTTTTTTTCTGTTATACATAAGGTTACCATTAGTTGAAGCTCACTCAACAGCAACTAACAACAACTTATAATCATGCCAGAGCTTCAGGAAACATTTTCATACGTAGGTAACATAGAAACTAAAGCTTGAAGCATGGTGATGCATCAGCAGCTAGAGATGGCTATGTAGGCAGGTGAGGAAAGCTTGTATAAAGAAGGGCTTCATTTGCCATTATGAACAGCTGAAGTTTTTTAGGAGGTTGAGAAGATAAATTGCTGGGGGTAGAGGAAAGTGGGAAAAGAACCATGATAAGATTCCAGTATAAATATACTGAGGCAGCAGTGTGGAGAATAAGTTTTGTAGGAGTGAGTTTGAAGAAGAGAGAATAGCAATTATTTTAGCAACACAGGCTGGAAGGGCATGAGCAGAAAGAGCACCCTGTGTCCTCTTACACATCGGTATTTTCATTAAATTATACATATATGTGTGTGTATGTGTGCATATATGTATGTTGTTGTTGTTGTTGTTGTTAGGTGCCATCGAGTTGGTCCAACTTATAGAGACCCTACGCACAACAGAACAAAACATTGTCTGGTCCTGCGCCACCCGCACAATTGTTGTTTGAGCCCATTGTTGCAACCACTGTGTCAATCCATCTTGTTGATGGTCTTCCTCTTTTTTGCTGACCCTTTACTTTACCAACCATGATGTGCTTCTCCAGGGACTTGTCCCTCCTGATAACATGTCCAAAGTATGTGAGACTAAGTTTTGCCATCTAAAAGAATAATTTCTTTTATAAGGATCAACACAAAGCTGGTTCCTATGAGGCGGAGGTTAAAGATGTCCCAAATGTCCAACTTTTCCAAGCTGCTGTACCACTCCATCATCTCTAACATCAACTACTCCCTCTCCCCTCAGTACTTTCCCCCGTCTTTGGGCTCCCTGATTCACTGCAACATCTCAAGGAACTCACAAATCTTATAAAGGAAATGGTTCACGTGGTTGTGGAGGCTGTCAAGTCCCAAATTCACGGGTCAGGCATAGGCTTCTCCCGATCCATGGGGCTGCAGGGGCTGACGAACCCAAACTGGCAGTTCAGACCACAGGCTGCTGGCTTACAAGGCTGCAGAAGCTGGTGAATCAGGTCACAAGATAGGCCACTGGCCCAAGGGGCTGTAGAGGCCTGCAAATCCCAGAATTGGCAGATCAGACAGCAAGCCTCTGGGGAAGTCAACTGATCACGAAATGGACGTGGGATCCAGATGCAGAGAGAGAGAGCCTTGCCAGGACACACACATGCATCTTAGATGCAGGCCACACCCCAGGGAAGGGCATAACTTTAGTAAGGGTGGGGCTTGAGTCACACCCTTCTGAAAGGCTGTGACCCAAGACACACATTATACCAATACTGCCTCATCAACATGTAGAGGTCAGGATTCACAACACATAAAATGGCGGACAACCACACAATACTGGGAATCATGGCCTAGCCAAGTTGACATATAACCCTGACCATCACAGGTTCCATATACCTTATTTGCATAGTCCTACTCAATTATTATGTGTGAGTCACAAAGATCATGGCTAGAAGGGCCATATTAAATAATTCATTGCACCGCCCTGTCCTTGCTTCTAAGGAGAATTCTGGCTGTACTTCTTCCAAAACAGATTTGTTCATTCTTCTAGCAGTCCATGGTATAGTCATTATTCTTCACCAACACCATAATTCAAAGGCATCAATTCTTCTTTGGTCTTCCTTTTTCATTGTCCAGCTTTCGCATGCATATGAGGCAATTGAAAATACCATGGCTTGGGTCAGGAGCATCTGAGTCCTCAAAGTGACATCTTTGCTTTTCAATACTTTAAAGAGGTCTTTTGCATATGTGTGTATATATATGCTTCTTTAATTCTATGAGGCATGTGTTCTTATTTTTACATTATAAGTAAAGAAAATAAGGCTAGGAGATTAGGCAACCTCTAAAAGGCCACACGTAAACTGCAGAGGCAGGTAATAAACACACATCTAACTGATTCCAAAACCATGTTCTTTTCACATACAACATTACCTCCAGCAGATAGATGCAATAGGATTTGGCAAAAATTGGATGTGGAAAAAGGAGAAGTTAAAGGTATTTCTCATACTCAGGTTACTGGCTGGTAGTGTTTGCAAAGTTTGGAAATGCAAGAGAAGCAGTTGTAGAGGGAGGGCCCAGATAAAGAGTTCATTTGACAGGCTCAAGGTGCCTGAGGATATCAAGGTAATGATTTAGAGAGTGAGAGATAGATACTTGAAACTGAGGAGTAAATTGGAACTAGGAACCTATATGTAGGAGTCAACAGTGGCTACATGGTGGCGGAAGCCACAGGCAAGGATCATTTGTGAATTAACAAGAGAAGGGGGATAATGGTGGTTTCCAGAAGAGCAACGGCATTCAGAGGGTGGAAAGGAAGAGGATTTATCCAAAGGAGGGAACAGATGGAGAAGTAGAAGAGGATGCTAACTCTTTATTAGAAGATTAATATTTGTAAAATGTTTTTCTAATGCTAAGTACTGTTAAGTGAATTCCTAGCATTGATTCACTTAACCTTGAGAGGACTAATGCATTCTTTTGGCATAGAGCACTATTATGTGCCTTCACAGTTAGTTCTTGTAAATAACAGCAGTGAACAAACAAAGTCCCATTTAGTGGAAGGAAATGGACAATAGTTAAATATGTTAAAAAGTTATATCAGGTAGTTATACTTGCTTAAAAAAATAAAAGTTGTATGATAGATATATTTACAATAATGACAAAAAATAAGAATAGCTGCTGAGGCTGCTTATGTACAACAAAAAACCTCATGGGATTTGTTTTTTTTTTTTTTGTTTGGAGGTTTAGGGTCATGGTTTCATGAGACATTGCAGTTAACTGGCCTAATAATGTATTTCATGCCTCTGTTCTACCTCCTAGTTCGATGTGCAGTGCCTGGTGTCTTAAAAGCTTGCAAGCAGCCATCCAAGGCATGACAATTGGTCTCTATTCACCTGGAACAACAGAGGAAGAAGGAGAGTCAGGAATAGGAGGAGGATACGGAATGTGTGGGTAATCGTCTCTAGGAACAATGACCTTGTTTGCCATAAGACCAGAAGAATTTGATGGTGCCCGGCTACCATTACTGAATATTTTGATCAAAGATTCCAAAGAAAATCCCTGATCAAAAGGGGGAATATGTAGAACAGAATTTAAAATTCTCATGGACTCCAGGCATCCTGGAGCCATGACATTTGGATGAACCCCTGAAACTATTTCCCTGAGATAATCTTTAAACTTTAAATCAAAAATATCTCCAGAAATGTTCTTAAAACCAAACAATAGTTTAGCTTAATTAGTAAAAAATCTCTGCCTTGAGCATTATGCTATTTTAAAACTATCTATATGGGATCAAACTGACAACAGCAACTCGAAGGATCAGATAAGAACCTAAGGGGGCAGTGAATTTATATTAATAGGGGAAGAACAATGCAGAAAAGGAGGGTGAGAACAGTTACACAACTCAAAGAATATAATCAATGTCACTAAATGGTACATGTAGAAACTGCTGGATTAGTATATGTTTCACTGTGTATATTCTCATCCACAACAACAAAATAAAACAAATTATTTTTAAAAAATGTAAAGAGGATATAAAGTGATGGATTCTTGGAGGAGGGGGAACAGTTGCCATCAAGTCAATTCTAACACATGGTGACCCCATGTGTGTCAGGGTAAAACTGTGCTTCATAGGTTTTAAATGGTTGATTTTTCAGAAGTAGATCTCAAGGCCTGTCTTCTGAGGCACTTCTGGGTGGATTCAAACCACTGCCCTTTAGGTTAACAGCCAAGTGCTTAACCATTTGTGCCACCCAAGGACTCCAGTTATAAGTGCTTTAAAAAAATAAAACAATGTAAGGGGAATAGAAAGGGATGCAGTTCTGGGGAAGAGAGGCTAAATGATAGAGTTGTTTTTGTTGTTAGGGGTCGGTGGGTTAGTTCTGACTCATAGCAAACCCATGCACAACAGAATGAAGCACTGCCTGATCCTGCACCATCCTCACAATCGTTGCTCTGCTTGAGCCCATTGTTACAGCCACTGTGTCAATCCATCTCATCGACAGTCTTCCTCTTTTTCATTGACCCTCTACTTTACCACCCATAATATCCTTCTCCTGGGACTGGTCCCTCCTAATAACACTTCCAAGGTACATGAGATGAAGTCTCGCCATCCTCGCTTCTAAGGAGCGTTTTGGCTATACTTCTTCCAAGACAGATTTGTTGGTTCTTCTGGCAGTCCACAGAACCATGGTATATTCAATATTTTTCACCAACACCATAATTCAAAGGCATCAGTTCTTCTTCGGTCTTCCTTATTCATTGTCTGGCTTTTGTATGTAGATGAAGCGACTGAAAATATCATGGCTTGGGTCAGGTGCACCTTAGTCCTCAGAGGGACATCTTTGCTTTTCAACACTTTTAAAGAGGTCTTTTGCAGGATATATGCCCAATGCAATCTGTCGCTTGATTTCTTAACTGCTGCATCCATGGGCATTGACTGTGGATCCAAGTGAAACGGATAAAGAGTTACAAGGTTATAATGCTGTGAAATGCAAAGTGATCATTTGGGCCAGGTGTGACTTGGAACTCCTGGTTATTAAGCACAAGGTAATAGCACCGCCAACAATTCCCTTTAAATGACAAAGTTCCAGGCAAATAGATTGACCTGCTGCTACTGCTTTCCCACTGGCATTGGAGAGAGGTGACTTGAGAGTCATTACCATGCAGGTGGTAGCTGCAGCCATGTCACGGGTGAGTATAAGACAGGTACAGGGACAACTGAAGAGGACCTGGGATAGAATCTGGGAAATACTATTTAATGCATGTACTGAACAGAGTGGGATGATTCAGACACTGACTTAAAGAGCTTAACTTCTGATGAGAGCAAAGAGATATAGATACGTTCATAACTATTTTTTTAATATAAACTGATAAATAGTTATGAAAGGTACATGAAGTACTATAATACAGAGGAGGAAACACTTCCAGGTGGAGAGATCAAGGAAGACCGGCATAGAGGTGACACTTGAACTGGGCCTTGTTGGATTGGAAGGCTATGCATTGTATTGATGGATGTGCCATTTATTTATAACCGGCACACATCCTCACATCCTTCTCCTATGTAACTAGTGGTGTGTGGGTGAGTGTTTAACAACTGACTGTTGGGGAAAAAAAGAAAAGAGACCAGGTTTATAGTGTCTGCCAATTCCTGTGGTATAAATGCTTCCATCATAAGCCGATTCCAAGCTACAAACCTAATGTCACTGAAATGTGCAATTGGGAAGAGATGGTTACAACTGAGATCTTGTGATCAAAAAAAAAAAAAAAAAGGTCAGCTCCAGCACATCCTTGTATCTCCAATACCATTATTACAAAAAAGAAAATTAATGACACTTTCCTAATATTATCTAATAACCGGTCCATATTCAAATTTTCCTATTGAGCCAAATTATCTGTTAAAACTGATTGTGAATTGCTTTTAAACATGAGAAAATATGTAAAAAATGTAAGGTATAGATATTGGATTTGAGAATTAGAGTTCTTTTGTTTTCATTTATAATACAGTTTTAGTCAATCATACATTCTCCATTTGTTTGGAAAAGTGATTGAATGTTAACTGTAGAATAAATAAATTTGCGCCTCGTTGGAAACAAGGAAACGAGATTCAAATCACTCAGTGGGTCTCAAACCTAAACTGGTCATGTATGGTGTCTTAGGCTGGGTTCTCTAGAGAAACAAAACCAGTAAAGCTTATAAATAGGTATATAGAGAGATTTATATCAAGGAAATGGCTCAGGCAGTTGTAGAGACTGAACATGCCAAGTCTACGGGTCAGGACAGAGGCTTCTCCTCGTTCATGTAGCGGCAGGGGCTGGCAAACCCAAGATCAGCGGGTCAGAAAGCAAGGCTCTTGCTCACAGGCTGCAAAGAGCGACAAATCCCAAGATCAGCAGGCAAGACCGCAGCTAAGCTGCTAGCTCAAGTCCCAAGAACCAAAGGTCAGATGAACAGGGGCCAGCTGCAGGATCCAGAGCGAGCAAAGCCCACAAGCCTTGCCAGAATGTCCACTTAATTTAATGCAGGCCATACGCCCAAGCAAACTCAGATCTCATCATGCAAGTGATCATAACATCACACCACTACGAAACCACTGAGAATCATGGCCCAGCCAAGTTGACACACAAACTTAACCATCACATATGACTGGCACACATCCTCACATCCTTCTCGTATGTAACTAGTGGTGTCTGGGTGAGTGTTTAACAACTAACTGTTGGGGAAAAAAAAATCCTATGAAGCCAGGACTATGTTTTTAACACCCCATTTTAAGGTCAGGAAATAAGCCCAGAGAGGTTAAATCACTAGCCCAAGTTTAACTAGCTGTAAATGGCAGAGCCTGGAGGCAAAATCAAGGCGTCTAGGTATGGTGTTTAAAATAATTTACTAATTAATAACTAATTTTTGAGCACCTATGATGTGCAAACTAGATACTATGTAAACACTAGAAGCAATCATTCCGGGTAGTGAGGTACTGTCCAATATTTCTCCAAAGCAGTGGGAGTACACCGTGCACAAAAAGTTCACATGAAAGCAGGCATTTATCCACAGGTGAATACAATTCTGTGGGGAAAGGCTAAACCACATTCCCACCAAACTGATTTGGCTCACCATGCTTCTGCATGTACACACATACACAATCTATTCAGTTAATCGATCTGAAGGGAACAATCTGGACCTTTTTGATTTCACTGCATCTTGATAAAGTGATAAGAACCACAGTCATTCAGTTGTGAAAGTGAATTTTGGAAAGGTCATAATGAGCTTTACTCACCATTAGGCCCAGGGCACCTAATGGACATGCTCTGAAGAGTGCCTTTGGGGGAATTTATTTTGACTTGGGCAATTTTTCCCTCCAAGTACATGCAAATCAGCCTATTTCAAAACAAACAAACAAAAACCCAGCACAGAGCCCAAGAGCACCTGTCGCCTGTGAGGACTCAGATGGCAGAGCCAGGAGAGATGGATCACTTTGCTCTCTTCTCAGTGAAGAAGAACAGTGTGCTTCCTCTAATGTACCTGGATGTGCTTACTGACCTCTATTCTTTCTTGTCACAAGCAGGCAGTGATTAATTATGGCCATAGCTGATCAAGCTTTATGGTGCGTGCCTGACACTTCCACCACACTCTGCAGATGACCCAGTTCCAACTAGCTCAGAGGTTCTGTGTCTTGCCATCAAAATAGGCTCCCCCACCACACACACTCACATACACACACAAAGTCAATAGACTGGGAAAAGTAGGAAATAGAGAAAAAAGGCAAAGGTAGCATTTTATAAATGTCTTTGATTTGACCACTATTAATACCTTGCTTCAAAGTTTTTTGTTCATATACCTATTTCTGTTCATATCAGAATTTTGTTTTTGTTTTTTGAAACAGGAAATATTCACTATTAGGCTTTATACACAAAGCACATAAAACAGTGCCTGCCACATAAATATTTCATAAGTGTGTGGTAAGTGAACAAACGGTATGGAATACAGAATGGGTAGCTGCCTGGGACTGCAGGAGTCAAACAGAAGTAAAGAAGGTGAAGGATAGCTTGCAGCAGGAGCTGTTTCCGGTCCAGCATGAGAAATCCTGGGGTAGAGTGTGAGACAGGCGAGGCTTGGAGAAGGCAGACAGATGAACAGGAGCAGTAGTAGAGGTCAAGGAAAATGTCAGCGTGGGGACAAGTTCACCTGAAACGCAGACGTCAGCTCAATGGAGGGGAAAGGTGGGTCATGGAGTGATGGCTCAAGTAGAGCAGGAATAACTAGAGACTCTGCAGCCAAAGTCTCTCCCCTCCTCATACTGAAAGTAAACAAAATCTCTCATGTGGGACTTTGTGGCACATGTGGCAGCAAGAAAGGGAAAAGGCCAAGTGAAATCAGAGATCTTCATGACTTTTAAGGGCTTAGGGAACAGGAATTCCATGGTGCTCACCAGATAACAGGTAACCAGAGGAAATTGATAATGTCACAAGAAAGAATCTGATCACAAATATGTTGTTGTTCTTAGCTGTCTTTTTTCTATGAGTATGTGCATTTCCACTTAAAAAAAAAAAAGAATCTTATAGTACATGTGATTTGCATCCTCTCTTTTTCAGTCATTATACTCCACACATTTTCACAACAGTCTGTACTGTTCTTAAGCTCCATGATTTCTAACCATGCATAAAATTTTGATTTTCTGTTATGCTATATTAAACATTTTCAAATTATGGAAATTTCATTATACACAACATTATTTCCCTAGGAGAGTTGATGTAAGTGGAAATTATTGGGTCACTTATTCTTAAGTTCCTCAATGCCAAAAGTGCTTTCCAAAATATTTGTTCTAATTCCTGTTATTACTTTCAAATGCACTATGCCCTCTCTAACAATGTGCATTATCTTGTTTTACTAATTTAATAACTTTGTTGTTGTTAGGTGCCATCGAGTCAGTTCCGACTCAGCGACCCTATGTGCAACAGAAGGAAACACTGCCCGGTCCTGCACCATCCTCACAATCGTTGCTATGTTGCAGCCACTGTGTCAATCCATCTCGTCGAGGGTCTTCTTCTCTTTCACTGATCCTCTATTTTACCAAGCAAGATATGCTTCTCCAGGGACTGGTCCGTCCCTTCTGATAACATGTCCAAAGTATGTAAGATGAAGTCTCGCCATCCTTGCTTCTAAGGAGCACTCTGGCTGTATTTCTTTCAAGGCAGACTTGTTCATTCTTCTGGCAGTCGGGGGTATAGTCAGTATTCTTCACCGACACCATAATTCAAAGGCATCAGTTTTCTTTGGGTCTTCCTTATTCATTGTCCAGCTTTCGTATGCATATGAAGCAACTGAAAATACCATGGCTTTTAACACTTTAAAGAGGTCTTTGCAGCAGATCTGCCTCATTTGATTTCTTGACTCCTGCTGCCAAGGGTGTTGATTATGGATCCAAGTAAAATGAAATCCTTGACAACTTCAATCTTTTCTCCATTTATCGTGATGTTGCTTATTGGTCCAGTTGTGAGGATTTTTGTTTTCTTTATGTTGAGGTGTAATCCATACTGAAGGCTGTATAGTTTTTGATCTTCATCAGTAAGTGCTTCAAGTCCTCTTCCCTTTCAGCAAGCAAGGTTGTATCACATGCATATCACAGGTTGTGCATGAGTCTTCCTCCAGTCCTGATGCCATGTTCTTCTTCATATAGTCCAGCTTCTCAGATTGTTTGCTCAGCATACAGATTGAATAAGTACAGTGAAAGGATACAACCCTGACACACACCTTTCCTGATTTTAAACCACTCAGTATCCCCTTGTTCTGTCCAAATGACTACCTCTTGGTCTATGTACAGGTTACATGAGCAGATATTTGATAACAGGAAGAATAAATACACCTACCTTATAGGGCTCTTGTCAGGATTCAATAAATTAATCCATACAAAGCTCACAGAGCAATGTTAGACATTAGTTAAGCCCTTAATAAATGTTGGTGAAATTATTACTATTAGTATGAAAATTCGCATCTATTTGATTATTCATGATGAGGTTTCAATGTTTCTTTTTCACATATCCTTCCATAAATCGCCTCTTCACTTTCCCTTCGCCTCTCCTATTTTTCCATCTTGTTATTTTCTTTCATCTGATTTTCTTCTTTGTCTTGCTTTTCCTACCAGTTTCTATTTTCACTGCTTTGTATTAAAAAACACTAAGTTTAAAACTCTTTCATAAAATTCATCAGAGAATAGAATACATAAAACAAACTAAATAGTTTCCGTATTTCAGGTTTCCACAGTATTACCCAATCATATAGTATATACGATTTGTGTCCTCTCTTTTTCAGTTATGATACTCCACACACTTTAAGAACAGACTTTCCTTTTCTGAAACAGTACATTTTTTGATAAAAGACAATCGGAAGAGAGAAACTAGAACCAGAAGACAAAAATAAGCCTAGAAATGCCGTCCATACTGTTAAAATGTCTCCATTTTCTTACGCTTCCCCTAAATCCTGAGAAGTATCCAATTCCCTCAATTTCCAAACGTAAAGTTTGCCCTGACTGATCTAGAAGACACTATCAGGTTTCTCTCATTTTGTGGCTGTGCTGGCTGTGTCAGGGGTTGGGTGGCTTCTCCTGGATTAATAGGAAGCGATAATTGTTTGCTTCACCAGGAGTTGCACAAAACACTAGAATTATTCTTTATGGGGAACACAAATGTCTTCTTCCCTCGCTTTGTTTTATTGGCAACAATTAAGTTGATTTAAAAATAAAATCCAAGCTGCCTCTCTGTGCACTTCACTCTCAAACATTCATAATTGCTCCCTGAGTGTAATGGCCTCGATGTTAATTTTAGATAGTTGAAATGGCAAGTCATATATTTTTAAACCATAGAGTCATTTTTAATTAATGTCTATTTGTTTTAATGTTGAAGCTCTGCGAAAATAATCAATAACGGGAGTTGAAAGCATGGGCCAGGGCTATAAAGTTATATGAATTCTTATAGGCTATAAATAATTTATGGAATCTTCATAATTTTTTGATAAAAATATTCCTTTATATTTGTCTGGAATCTTCTCACAGATGACCAGAGTTACAGCTCTACTTGAGTTTTCAACGAAAAGAGGGGGCAGGGGCAATTTGAAAAATAAAATAAAAGGGAAATGTAGTTGTAGTGCCAACAAGTGCTGAGGTCCCACTTCAGATCGGCAGTCATTAATTAAAGTGAGACCAGTCAACATGGTCCAGGTATTTTCTTCAGCCATAATGGGCTGCTCAGTTAAAAGCATACAGTCAGAAGAGCATTTGGTTTAACCAAGAAGGGGTCTTGCCAGTGACCACAGTGGTGGGCATCCCTGGGTGGTACAAAGTGTTGACATGTTCTGTGGCTAACCGAAAGGTTGGAGGTTCAAGTCCATCCAGGGGTGCCTTGGAAGAAAGGCCCGGTGATGTACTTCTGAAAAATCAGCCATTGAAAACCCTATGGAGCACCTTCTACTCTGCCACACATGGGGTTGCCATGAGGTGGAATGGACTCAGCGGCAACTGGTTTCAGTGAAGATAGAAAAGGGTAAGAGAGTTGAGAGAGTACGAGCATAATTATAACAATGAATGATGGAATCTAAACCACTTAAGGAAAGAGCTGAGAACCTGAGGAGAGTGTGAACAGTAAAACAATGCTGAATTCCTTAGATGGGAGATGCGTGAATGGGGGGAGTATTAATAGAGTAGAGGTACCAGGAGAAGCCAGAAAGGAGGGGTGGTCAAAGAGATTTTAGAGATAGCTTAGTCACTGATAATAACAAAACCTAGGGTCTAATTCTGGGATTGGGTGACTGAGATGAAATGAGAACAAGATCTTTGGAAGATACAAAGACTGCATATTGCACGGAACATCTACGTAGATGATAAAACTACCATGAAAGGTATCATATTTGGTCGTGGAGAGAAAGTCATTAAGCCAAGTGCTATAATGCTTAATAAATTAAGGGAGTCAGAAAGTGGTAAATGAATCAGTGTACTTTAAGTCAGAAGACTTGTATTTCAAAGCAGTTGGCAGGGTTGAAATGTTAACTGTCCCATGAAAGGAAAGATACGATTTAACAAACTCAAGAGGATACCCCTTTTCCAGATACTGGACAACAGGTAGGCACCTCTGCAACCCTCAAGAACTGAATGTATTAAGTAAAAGAGCTGGAAAATATTCTTTTTAAGACGGAAAAAAAATCTGAATACTTTTTCTCAACAAAACTAGAAAACAAAATTGGAAGTCAAAATTTTAAGAAGGACTCCAAGCGTGTTTGCTGAATATAGTATGGTAAGAAATGTGCAAGAAAAAAACTAGACAGAAGAATGTTTTCTGGGACACGAGTTCTATGAACAGATAGTATGGCTGGCTACGCTTGCTGTCTTGCTCATCTAGCTAGGTGACTGCACCACTACAGAATCATCACTACCTACTTGCTCACTTTGCTACCCACATGCTCACCTCACTACCCAAATGCTTGCTTAGCTACCTTATCTCACTTAGCTACCCACATACTCACTTCACTACCACTGCAGAGAAGGCTCCGACACTCAGACACCACCAACACTCACGCCCAGGCAACCAATCTCCACCAATAGGAAGGACACAGGTTTAGGTATCACGAGGGCTCACTCCACAACACGTTAATAACAAATCAATCTCATTTAGCAAATACTACATGTGTAGATTTTATCAATTTCTTTCCTAGGAAGATTGTGAAAATACCATACTGATCTATGAGAAAAAAGACACCTGGCATTTTGAAAAATGCTCTAACTTAAATCGAGCCACTGCCTGAAGGGATTTTATCATCCCAGTACCACCAGGTTGCCTCCTAAATACCTCTTGAATCCATCGAGTTTTTTTATGATTATCAAAACTTTCCTGACCTTCACATTGACAACAGCAACTCATAAGATTAGATAGGAAACTTAGGGGGCAGGGAGTTTATGTTAACGAGGGAGGAACAACTTGGAAAAGCGGGGTGAGAATGGTTATACAACTAGAAGAACGCCACCAAGGACACTGAACTGGACGTGCAGAAATTGTTCGATTCGTGTATTTTCTGCTGTATATATTGTCTACAAAGACAACAAAAATTACACAAATAATTTTTAAAAATATGGAGCAGTGACCTTTACTGACTAGAAGAAAAAACTCAAGAATCCAAAAAAAAAAAAAATAAATAAGAAAGAAAAATAGCAGTTTCTCCAGCAGTGTGAATAATCAGAAGAAAGTCTTGCCACCTTGCGTGTCAATTACCTCATGTCTCATATAATTGAGAGAGTGACTGAGACTTTAATATCAATGTCAATCCCCCACCTCAATGCTAAGTTGTCAGGCTTATTCTTGACCATGATTAGGGGCTCATAATATAGGATTTACATATGAATATACCTGGTATGCATTATTTATATATGCATATATACTTATTGATGAACTGCTTAGGATTTGGAAGTCAATATTCTAGGAAAGTTTTCAAAGACACATTGAGAAAAATATTAGTTTCCTAGAGCTGGGTCTGCTAGTTGAATCTTCTGAATCATCAGAGAGATCCCTCTTGATCCACCAACTCATGTATATGCAGGATGTTGGTATATCAATAATAAATTGAGACCTCATATTCTAAATTGTGCATATTATAAAACATTTATAGCAACTAACAGTTGTTATATAGAATAGAATAAACAAACAAAAAACTAAAGGGCTTAATTTTAAAAAGTAACTAGATTACTACTGAGCATTACTAAAAGACAAAATATTTTTTATAAGTTATTATCAAACATTGATGCTTTCCTCAGAAATCTACCTAGTCATCTAATTGAAAGATAAAAGAAATCATGTCTTTCTGAGTTACTAATATTTATAGCATCACCCAGAATTATTTAGCAGAGTCCACTTACTTTTTGGATGATTGGAAATTTAAAAACTGACTTATCATGTCAGATCATACATAACCATTCCATCCATGTGATTGCTCTGGTAAATTCCACTTATGTAAAAATCGGATTCTGGGTCTTCTTTTGATTGCTAAGAAAATGGCCAGTATTGAGATGAGAAAAACATCACACCGTAAGATGCTGTGAAGGACTGGGAGAATAAATATTCTTTGACAAAAGTGTAAGCAAAGGGGTGCTATGATTAAAAACAAACCAAAACAAAATAACAAAAACAAGTATCCATATGTCAGAATGGCCTTTGAATAATAATAATAAAAATACATCTACATTACCATCATGTGACTGTTGGAAAAATAATTAACAATAATCAACAAGGGGTTGGTGAAGGAAATTGAGAACTTAGTATTTATTAAGCATAAAAGATTCCTGTAACAATAGTGCTTTTGCTTGTTTTTTGTTTTAGCAAAACCATACCTTCAAATCAAATTTTCTATAGCAGTCAATATGAAACAGGTAGAAACAGTTCGATTGACTTTTGGGAGGGGTATAAAGAGACCTGGTGGTGCAACGGTCAAGTGCTCAGCAGCTAACAGAAAGGATGGCAGTTCAAACCCACTCAGTGGCTCTGCAGGAGAAAGACTTGGCATTCTGCTTCTGTAAATATTAAAACCAAGAAAAGCCTATAGGGTAGTTCTACACTGTCACTTGGGGTCGCTATGAGTCAGAATCAAGTTGATAGCACACAACAAAACAACAAAGGGACTGATATATGAAGAGGTGAAGAAGCTGGATTCCTCTAACTGCCCCCAAAACAATTACAGTTTTCAACACTGGTCTATGATATGGACAACAGATGGAAAAATCAACATTGGCCATTCACCACAAACAGTCCTGAGGACGAAATCTGAGGTAGAAAACATATCTTGAAAGTCCATCTATCATCAGTTTATCACGATACTTACAGGTTGCACACGCCCACCAATATGTCACTTGCTCGCTCCACAAGTCAGGTATGAAGGAGATGTTTAGTAATACCCTTCAATTTAAGTAGTGCCTACGGGACTGCTACTTTGCTGCAAGGTAATACGTTAAACATCATAGAAAAAAAATTTACCTACTAGATATACTCTAACGTCCACCCCATTTGGCCTGAGGCCAGATCCATGACTTTATACTGCTATCAGATTTATGTTGTTGTTCTGTGTGCCATTGAGTCGATTCTGCCTACAGCAATCTTATAAGCCAGAGGAGAGCTGCTCCTAGGGTGTCCCAGGCTGTAATCTTTACACCAGGTCTTTTCTCCGGTGGAGCCACTGGTGGGTTTGAACCAACGACCTTTTGCTTATCAGCCAAGCGCTTAACCACTGCACAACCAGGACTCCTTATCAGATCTACAAACCAAAAAAAAAAAAAAAAAACCCAAACCCATTGTCATCGAGTCGATTCTGACTCATAGCAACCCTATAGGAGGTAGGAAATGCTTTAATAATAGTAACACTTATTATTTAGTGAGAATCTACTACGAAATATCATAATACTGTTGGTTAAAGTGTAAGTTGGTACAATCACTTTGGGAAACTGTTGGACAGTATCTACTAAAACTGAATATATCCATAGCTTCTGATCCAGCAGTTCTACCCTTAGGGCTGTAGAAGTGTAGGTGTGTGTTTGTGAGAGTGTGTGTGTGTGTAATCTCCAACACAAACACATGCATACAGTCATGAAAGACATGTCCAAGAATGTCGATATTGGCACTACTAATAACAGCCAAAAAAAAGATGCAACTCAAATGTCTATCAACAGTAGAATGGGGGAAAAATTTTTTCACATATTAATATAATGGAATACTAGCCAGAAATGAGAGCAAGCAAACTATAATTACTTGAAACAACAAAGATTATTCTCACAAACATGATGTTGAGAAGCCAGATGCAAATCTTCCCACCAAAAATAAGGCAAAACCAATCTATGGCATTAGAAATCAAGATAGTGGATTACCCAGTTATCTATGCTAGAAGTGGACACATGGGTTCCTGTGGTCCTTGTCATGATTTCTTTCTTCATCTGAGAGCTGATCACACTAGTTTTCTTTGTCAAAACACTTTGAGCTATACACTTAACGATTTTTGTGCTTTTCTGTATGCATGTTATACTTCAATAATATTTCCCCCCAAAAAGAGGAAAAAAATCAATGTAATTCATCAAATTAACAAAACAATGGAGAAAATAATAAAAATCGCTTCCTTTAGTGCAGAAAAAGCAATTTATAAAATTCAACTTTCATTAATGAAAATGGTCTTAGCAAATCTGTAATGAAAGAGAGCTTCATTAGTCTGACGGAGATTATCTCAAAACATCTTTTAGGAAACCTCGTATTTCACTGGGAAATATCAAAAGCTTTTCCTAGAAATCAGGAGTAAGACAAGGATGCCTGCTGTCACCAGTTCCCTCCAACATTTCACTGAACGCCCTAGATAGTGCAACAAGGTAAGCTTAGGAAATAAATAAAACTGTCATTATTCAGAGATGACTTGATTGTGCACATTGAACACCCGCAAGAATCCAGAGATAAACTATTATACTTAGTAGAGGAGTTTATCAAAGTTCATTGGATATTAGATAACTATACTGCAATCCACTTTATTTCTAGAGATCTATAATTAAAATGGAAAACCTGGTGGCGTAGTGGTTAAGATTTCGGCTGCTAACCAAATGGTCAGTAGTTTGAATCCACCAAGCGTGGATTGGAAACCCTACAGGGCAGTTCTACTCTGTCCAGTAGGGTCGCTATGAGTCAGAATTGACTCGATGGCTATGGGTCTAGATAATTAAAATATAAAATTTATAAATACATAGGATCAAAATACATCAGAAGTTAGGCATTAATCTAATACAAAGCCTCAAAGGAACTCTACACAGAACACTAAGACCCACAATTTTAAGAAATAAGAAAACATTTTAAGAAACATTATACTTAAAGACTATCAAGACCTTCGAAGTAGTAATGTTTGGAGGTTAGACCCTTATTTTAACAATGGTAATCAATGCATTTTAAACTCTGTTTCTTAACTTCACTCAGAGGTAGATATGCTTCATTGCCTGATAGTTCCATTTTAGAATTAATAAAACATAGTCTTCTTTATTTTTAATCACAAAAGAACTTGCAGCTTCTTACGAGACACCAACCTTACTCTTTCAGGAAGAAAAAAAGAAAAGACAATACCATAACTGGGAATTAAAAAAAAAAAAAAAAAAAAAAGCTCTTAAATTTTAAGAGAAATTTAACAGTTCCAAAAAGGTTTTGGTTTTTGGGTATCATCATATAGCGGTGGAAGGATGGATTCATCTGGACAGCCATCTGGTGGGTTAGGAATACTCAGTCTTCATTTATAGTTACTCTAGATCACCGATGTTCTCTTGAAATTTAGTCATCATTCAGTCATGCTTTTATTCAACACAAATTTGGTGCATGCTTACTCTGTGACAGACATTGTGTTAGGATCTAAGGATAGAATTGTGAGTGTGGTCTTGGCTAGACTCTCTCCTCTTTGTCCCTCCATTTTAACTGATTCTTTTTCCCTCTCAGATGTATTCAGTTTTCCATAAAGGTGCTCTGTTGTCACACAGCAGTGTTGTTTAGCCACAGAAATCACCCAGGAGTTCCTATGTTTTCCTTCCTGATCAAATAAGGTATTCAGATTTAATTTCCACTAAAGAAGTGGCAGGATTACCAAAAATATGAAGAGACTAATTCCAACAAATTAAAAATAGAGCAGGTACTGTTTTATTTTCATGGATTCGTTGGTGGCTAGCCACATACCATAAATATGCTTTATGATTGGTTACTATAAACCACACTGTCTCTCAAATAGAGAAGTAGAAGTTTTCTAAGATGCACTTTTCCTTACACTGAACATTACTGGTTATCACAGAGTATTTGATCTGACCCGCAATTTTTATCTTAAAACAATGAATGTGAAGGCTCTATAAAGCAATGAATTTGGACCTAGTATATAGCAACTTTCAGACCATGTTATTAAATGATTAGATTGTTTTTGTAGAAATTGGCCTTCCCATATGTAACACCTACTTACACAGATGGTGCGTTTATCCAGGGTACAAAGTACATACCGGCCTCTCTTAAATTTCCTTTCTGATATTTACATATAAATGTTACGAAGTTTTTTTTTAAAAAAAAAAAGAAAGAAAGTGCCAAGGGCAACTCCTTTGTTTTCTCGCTGCATACTGGCTGGATGGGAGTGACAGTCATTGAGACAGAAAGCACATAAAAGGACAGTGTGGTTTATAGTAACCAATCATAAAGCATATTTATGGTATGTGGCTAGCCACCAGTGAATCCATGAAAATAAAACAGTACCTGCTTTATTTTTAATTTGTTGGAATTAGTCTCTTCATATTTTTGGTAATGGGAATGGGATGGGGTCCAAGAGCATGATTTCCATTCTGGACAAGTTCAGTCTGAGGTGTCCTTGAGATGCCCAAAAGAAGTGAAGCCAAGGAAACAATAGTTTGGGCTGGAGGTAACAGTCTGTGAGCTGTGTGTGCATAGATGGTACTGAAGCTACACCAGGGCAGAAGGGGACCCAGCAAGAGACGCAGAGATGCTTATTTCCTTAATTTAAATCCTACATGGCTGCAGGGGAGGGGTATAGCAGAAGTGAGTGAATTTTCAAATAACAGAGAATTATCAGTTAATCCAATAATCCTAATCTTTTCCACAAAATCCTCTCCTCAGAGTTTCTGAAAACACTACAATTGACCAACCAGGTTTCCTACGTGTTCTTGCTCTGTTGATACCAATGAAGTAATCTTGTATGCCATAAAGTCAATTCTAACCCATAGCGAACCCACATGACAGAGTAGAACTGCCCATAGGGTTTTCTAGGCTGTAATGTTTATAGGGGCAGATCGCCGGGTCTTTCTCCCATGGACCTGTTGGGTGGATTCTAACCACCACCTTTCAGTTAGCAGCAGAGCGCTTAACCGTTGTGCCACCAGGTAACAGGTGTATAAAAACCAGTGAAGAGCAAACCAGAATACAGTTACTATAATAAAAACTTTTATATAAATATGCAACATTGTTTTCCTACAGTCTTGCCTGAATATAAAATATGTCCAGTAGCTTTTGAGTTTGGCCAGATTAGAGCAGGAAAAAAAAAAAAAAAATGAAGTTAACATCAATACTAGTAAAATTAAGCTCTTGGAAGATTTGAATAGTATTTATATGCTTGTCAAAAAACTATTATAGGAGAGGGCGGGGCAAGATGGCACTCTAGGCAGAAGCACCACGCCGCCCCTCCACAGGAAAGATCTGAAAAACTAAGCCTAACAGAGAATCAACAATCCTGAAACCCTAGAACACCAAATGAAGAGATAAAGAACTCAGCCAAACACAAAACAGAGTGAGAATACTAAAAGAGAACTGAGAGCGAGGAGAGACTCATGCAAAGATTCCTTACCAGCTAACGCAGCGCGGATCCACCATCTTGGATTCCTATCGGAGACCAGCGAACGGGACAGCAGCCTTGCAGAGCATCAGGTGGGAGACAGAACGACCGGTAAACTGCGGTGCGCGCTCTCCCACCCCCCACCCCTCTCCGCCTCAGCTGGGGATCCCCTGCTTTCCGTGGCCAGGGTCCCTGGGCTGGGGGGCACTGGTGCTTGGATTCCGCATGCCCAGGCTGGCAGCTTTCTGGGAGCCGTTTGCTGGCCGCTGACGAAACCTTTTCTGCCGCCTCCCCCTCCTTTTGCCTGGGTGCCTTGTTCCGAGTGCCGTCTTTGCTCTCTTCTGCGGAGCTGTGGGGCTGCGTTCCGACGTATGACTGCTTCCGGGTCTGGGCTGCCGCGCTGGTGAGATCCCAGGGCCTTTGTTCGTTCGCCTCACTGCTTTCCGTGGCCGGGTTCCCTGGGCTGGGCACCGGTGCTTGGATTCCACGCGCCCGGGCTGGCGGCTTTCTGAGAGCCGTTTGCTGACCGTTGGTGGGGCTTTTTCTGCTGCTTCCCCCTTCTTTTGCCTGGGTGCCTGGTTCCAAGTGCCGTCTTTGCTCTCTCCTGCGGGGCTGTGGGGCTGCGTTTGGGCGTGTGGCCGCGTCCGGGTCTGAGCTGCCGCGCTGGTGAGATCCCGGGGCCTTTGTTCGTTCGCCCCTCTGCTTTCCGTGGATGGGGTCCCTGGGCTGGGGGGCGCCGGTGCTTGGTTTCCGCGCGCCGGGGCTGGCGGCTTTCTGGGGGCCGTTTGCTGGCCGCTGGCGAGGCTTTTTCTGCCTCCTCCCCCTCCTTTTGCCTGGGTGCCTGGTTCCGAGTACCGTCTTTGCTCTCTCCTGCGGGGGTGTAGGGCTGCGTTCGGGCGTGTGGCTGTTTCCAGGTCTGGGCTGCCGCGCTGGTGGGATCCCGGAGCTTTTGTTCGTTCGCCCCTCTGCTTTCCGTGGCCGGAGTCCCTGGGCTGGGGGGTGCCGGTGCTTGGATTCCGCGCGCCCGGGCTGGCGGCTTTCTGGGAGCCATTTGCTGGCAGATGGCGAACCTTTTTCTGCCGCCTCCCCCTCCTTTTGCCTGGGTGCCTGCTTCCGGGTGCCGTCTTTGCTCTCTCCTGCGGGGCTGTGGGGCTGCGTTCGGGCGTGTGGCTGCTTCCAGGTCTGGGCTGCTGCGCTGGTGAGATCCCGGGGCCTTCGTTCGTTTGCCCCTCTACTTCCCGTGGCCACGGTCTCTTAACCCCGAGACTGCCGACTTCTTGGAATTCGCGCCCCTGAGTGGGGGCTCTCTGGGTCCCATTTGTTGGCACTGACTGCTGGTGTTGCCTTTTTTTTTTTTTTTAATTTTATTTTTCTTCTTTTTTTGATTAGTTTTGTCATCTTTTCCCTTTTGTCTTTCTTCATTGCTTAATTTCTCGTCTCTCTATCTCTTCCTTCTCTTTCTGATCCCTGAATGCCAGGCGATGTATACATCTGTACATTCTGGCCAGGCTGTGCTGTGAAAACTGAGACCGACTCCCCCAGACCTCATAGCTGCATCGGTGGGATCCCTGGGAACTTTGCAGTTCTTTAACGTTTCTGATTTTTATTTGTTCATTCTTTCCTTTTCTTTCTCTTCCCCCTTCTGGTTTCCTCCATCCCATAGTCTCTCATCTGTTCATTCCAACGATAAGCTCCCCTAGCATTCTTTTATGTTTGTATGCTTTTTGCTCCTCCTCCTCTCTCCTCTCTCCCATATCCAGCTTAGCTTCACACATAACCATCTTCCCACTGCACCCTACCTACCTGCACCATGCACTAGACATCACACCACCAAGCGGTGCAGGCACGCCCTATTGGAACCTGCCCAGTACCGACTACCAACAGTCCTGGTGGCTGCGGTGAGTACCACAAGCAACCCGTCCCAGTGGCTCCTCCTCAGCTAGATCTGCCCAGCTGTACCACAAGGACGAAACAAAAAAAAAAAAAAATCTACAATCAATAAACGAGAGAAATATCTACTGAATGCCCCAAAAACAGCAAACAATATCAAAACATTTACAAAAACAAGACAAGATGGCTCCAATAGGCGTCCAAATTAAAACACCAGATAACTCTCCTGTGGAAGAAAACACACTAGAAGTACCTGATACGGAACTCAAATCACTAATACTCAGAATTTTCCAAGAACTGAGGCAAAAAGCTGACAAACATGAGGAAAAAATAGACAAATTTATGGAAAATATAGACAAAAAATTGGAAGAATTCAGGAAGATGATGCAGGAACAAAATGCCAAAATAAATTCACAACTCGAAATTATACAAAAACAACAATTGGAAATCCAAAAGATAAACAACAAGATTTCAGAAATGGACGGTGTCATAGAAGGGCTGAGAAGTAGATTTGAAACCATGGAAGACAGGATCAGTGGAACTGAAGACAAACACTTGGATACAACTCTGTTTCAGGAAAACTCAGAAAAAAGAACAAAGGAAAATGAAGAGACCCTGAGAGTTATGTGGGACACAATTAAAAGCAAAAACTTACGAGTGATTGGCATACCAGAACAGGGGGAGAAAACAGAAAACACAGAGAGGATCATTGACGAACTGCTGACAGAAAACTTTCCCAATATCATGAAAAATGAAAAGCTGGCCATCCAAGAAGCTCAACGAACCCCATATAGAAGAGACCCCAAAAGAAAATCACCAAGACATAGCATATTCACACTCGCTAAAACTAAAGACAAACAAAGAATCCTGAGAGCAGCTCGTGAAAAACAAGAAGTCACATACAGAGGAGAAACAATAAGACTAAGCTCAGATTATTCAGCAGAAACCATGCAGGCAAGAAGGCAATGGGATGACATATATAAAATCTTGAAAGAAAAAAATTGTCAGCCAAGAATAATATATCCTGCAAAACTCATTCAGATTTGATGGTGAAATTAGGTCATTTCCAGATAAACAGAAACTAAAGGAATATGCAAAAGTCAAACCAAACTTACAAGAATTATTAAAGGGAGTTCTTCGATCTGAGGACAAACAGCTTCAGCCCTCAGGCAGGACCTAGGACCTAGGACGCAGGTTCACATGAACCAGATACCATTCTAGGAACTGAACTACAGAGGACTTTCCAAAAACAAAAGAAATACAACAGGGAATCAGAGAAATCAATCAAAGGATGACAACAACATCAAAACAATGAAAGAGGGAACAAACGGCATAGGTATAGAACCTTCTAAACGAGAGGAAGGCAAGGCGATACCAAGTAACGGTAGACTACTTCAAAATTATAAAGATAAGGGTAAAATTCATGGTAACCACAAAAAAAGTTAACAAATCAACTCATAAAAATAAAGACGAAAAACATAAAGTCTCAACAAAAACAAAACCTACAAAAACAAAAGAAATGAACACAAAATCCACAAACAAAAGTAACTCAGCACAAGAGAGTAAGAAGAACAAAGAAAACTTCAGCATCACAAAAAAAAGCACTACAAAATGACAGCAACAAACTTCCATCTATTAATAATTACACTGAACGTAAATGGACCCAATGCACCCATAAAGAGACGGAGAGTGACAGAATGGATAAGAAAACAGGATCCATCAATTTGCTGTCTACAAGAGACACACCTTAGAAACAAAGATGTGAATTTGTTAAAAATCAAAGGTTGGAAAAAAATATATCAAGCTAACAACTATCAAAAAAGAGCAGGAGTGGCAATTCTAATCTCAGATAAAATAGACTTTAAAACAAAATCTACCATAAAAGAGAAAGAAGGACACTATATAATGATTAAGGGGATGATCCATCATGAAGACATAACCATAATAAATATCTATGCACCCAATGACAGGGCTCCAAAATACATAAAAAAAACTCTAACAGCACTGAAAAGAGAAATTGACAGTTCCACAATAATAGTAGGAGACTTCAACACACCACTCTTAGTAAAGGACAGAACAACTAAAAAGAAACTCAGCAAAGATACAGAAGACCTAAAGGACACATGCAGCAAACTGGACCTCACAGACATATATAGAACAATCCATCCAACCGCTGCAAAGTACACATTCTTTTCCAATGCACATGGAACGTTCTCCAGAATAGACCACATCTTAGGCCACACAGAAATCCTCAACAAGATCCAAAATGCTGAGATAATTCACAGTATCTTCTCTGACCACAATGCCACCAAGGTAGAAATTAACACTAGAATGAGCAAGGAAAAAAAATCAAACACATGGAAACTGAATAATAATCTGCTTACACATCAATGGGTAATAGAAGAAATCAGAGATGGAATTAAAAAATTCCTATAATCAAATGAAAATGAAAACACATCATACCAAAACCTTTGGGACACAGCAAAGGCAGTCCTCAGAGGACAATTTATAGCAATAGATGCACATATCAAAAAAGAAGAAAGGGACAAAATCAAAACATTAACTACAGAACTCAAACAAATAGAAAGAGAACAACAAAAAAAGCCTACAACCACCGGAAGAAAGGAAATAGTAAAGATCAGAGCAGAAATAAATGAAATAGAGAACAGAAAAACAATAGAAAGAATCAACAAAACCAAAAGTTGGTTCTTTGAAAGAATCAACAAAATCGACAAACCACTGGCCAGACTGACAAAAGAAAAACAGCAGATGACACAAATATCCCAAATAAGAAATGAAATGGGGGACATTACAACAGACCCAACCGAAATAAAAAGGATTATAACAGAATATTATGAAAAACTATGTTCCAACAAATTTGAAAACCTAGAGGAAATGGATAAATTTCTAGAAACATACGGCCTACCAAAACTACAACAAAGTGATATTGAAAATCTGAACAGACCCATAACAAGAGAAGAGATTGAAAAGGTAATTAAAAAACTCCCAACCAAAAAAAGCCCTGGCCCAGATGGCTTCACTGGAGAATTCTACAAAACATTTACAGAAGAGCTTGTACCAGTTCTACTCAAGCTATTTCAGAGCATAGAACAGGAAGCAACACTTCCAAATTCATTCTATGAAGCCAGCATAACGCTGATACCAAAACCAGGCAAAGACATCACAAAAAAAGAAAATTACAGACCAATATCTCTCATGAATATAGATGCAAAAATTCTGAACAAAATTCTAGCCAATAGAATTCAGTATCATATCAAAAAAATAATACACCACGACCAAGTAGGATTCATACCAGGTATGCAAGGATGGTTTAACATGAGAAAATCCATCAACGTAATCCACCACATAAATAAAAGGAAAGAAAAAAATCACATGATCATCTCAATTGATGCAGAAAAGGCATTTCACAAAGTCCAACACCCATTCCTGATAAAAGCTCTCAATAAAATAGGTATAGAAGGGAAATTTCTCAACATAATAAAGGGCATCTATGCAAAACCCAGAGCCAACATCATTCTTAATGGAGAAAGGCTGAAAACATTCCCCCTGAAAACAGGAACAAGACAAGGATGCCCTTTATCACCACTCCTATTTAACATTGTGCTGGAAGTTCTAGCTAGAGCAGTAAGGCAAGAGAAAGAAATAAAGGGCATCCAAATTGGTAATGAAGAAGTTAAACTCTCTCTGTTTGCAGATGATATGATACTATACATAGAAAACCCTAAAGACTCCACGAGAAATCTACTGGAACTAATAGAAAGATTCCGCAGAGTAGCAGGATACAAGATAAACATTCAAAAATCAGTTGGATTCCTATACACCAGTAAAGAGAACGATGAAAAGGAGATCAGGAAATCAATACCATTTCCAATAGCCCCTAAAAAGATAAAATACTTAGGAATAAATCTGACCAGGAATGTAAAAGACCTATACAAAGAAAACTACAAAACACTGCTGCATGAAATCCAAAGGGATCTACATAAATGGAAAAACATACCATGCTCATGGATAGGCAGACTCAACATTGTGAAAATGGCAATTCTACCTAAAGCAATCTACAAATACAATGCAATCCCGATACAAATACCAACAACATTCTTCAAAGAGATGGAAAAACTAATTATTAACTTTATATGGAAAGGGAAGAAACCCCGAATAAGTAAAGCACTACTGAAGAAGAAGAATAAAGTTGGAGGACTCACACTACCTGACTTGAGAACCTACTATACAGCTACAGTACTCAAAACAGCCTGGTACTGGTACAACAACAGAGACATTGACCAATGGAACAGAATTGAGAACCCAGATGTAAATCCATCCACCTATGGTCACCTGATCTTTGACAAGGGCCCAAAATCCATCAAATGGGGAAAAGACAGTCTTTTTAACAAATGGTGCTGGCAAAACTGGATATCCATTTATAGAAAAATGAAACAGGACCCATACCTCACACCATATACAAAAACTACTTCAAAATGGATCAAAGACCTGAATATAAAGCCTCAAACTATAAAATTCATAGAAGAAAAAATAGGACCAACACTTCAGGCCTTAATACATGGCATTAACAGGATACAAACCATAAACATCAACAGAAAAAACCCAACAGATAAACTAGATAACTGGGATCTTCTAAAAATCAAACATCTATGCTCTTCAAAAGACTTCACCAAAAGAGTCAAAAGAGAACCTACAGACTGGGAAAAAATTTTTGGACAGTACAAGTCAGACAAAGGTCTAATCTCCATAATCTACAAGAAAATCCAACACCTCTACAACAAAAAGACAACCAATCCTATCAAAAAATGGGCAAAGGAAATGAACAGACACTTCACCAAGGAAGACATTCAAATGGCCATCAGACACATGAGGAAATGCTCGCGATCACTAGCCATTAGAGAAATGCAAATTAAAATCACAATGAGATACCATCTCACCCCGGCATTACTGGCACGAATCAAAAATACTGGAAATAACAAATGTTGGAGGGGCTGCGGTGAGATGGGAACCCTTATACACTGCTGGTGGGAATGCAAAATGATACAACCATTTTGGAAAATGATATGGCGTTTCCTCAGAAAGCTAGAAATAGACATACCATTCGATCCAGCAATCCCACTCCTAGGAATATATCCTAGAGAAATAAGAGTCATCACTCGAATAGACATATGCACACCTATGTTCATGGCAGCATTGTTCACAATAGCAAAATGATGGAAACAACCTCGATGTCCATCAACAGATGAATGGATACACAAACTATGGTACATACACACAATGGAGTACTATGCAATGAGAAAGAACAACAATGAATCTGTGAACCATCTCATAACATGGATGAAACTGGAGGACATTATGCTGAGTGAAATAAGTCAATCACAAAAGGACAAATATTGTATGAGACCTCTATTGTAAAAACCCATGAAAAAATTCACATGCAAAATGTAACAATCCTTGCTGGTTACCAGGGATGGGGGGGTGGGGGGAATACTAAATAGGTAATAGATAAGTGGTAACTTGGGTGAGAGGTGAGATAGTACACAGTACAGGGGAAACTAACACAACCTGTACAAGGAAAGGTCATGGAGGCCCTATAGACACATCCAAACCCCCCGAGGGACTGAGTTGTTGGACGGAGGGCTCTGGGGACCATGGTCTCGGGGAACATCTAGCTCAATTGGCATGACACTACTTATAAAGATAATGCTCTACATTCTACCTTGGTGAGTAGTGTCTGGGGTCTTAAAAGCCTATGAGCGGCCATCTAAGATACTCCACTGGTCTCATCCCTTCGGGAGCAAGGGAGAATGAAGAGAACAGGATTCAATGAAAAGATTCGTCCAAAGGACTAATTGTCCACAGCTACCAAGGCCTTCACTGGACTGAGTCCAGTACAGCTAGATGGTGCCCGGCTACCACCACTGACTGCTCTGACCAGGATCACAACAGAGGGTTCTGGACAGAGCTGGAGAAGGATGTAGAGCATAATTTTAACTCCTAAAAAAAAAAAAAAAAAAAAGACCAGATTTACTGGCCTAAAGAATACTAGAGAAACCTCAAGAGTGTGGCCCCCAGACACCCTTTCAGCTCAGAGGTGAAGTTACCTTCGAGGTTCGATGTTAAGCCTGGGAATGGACAGCCCAGTAAAACTAAATGGGACTAACGAGGTACGGGAGTCCGGTGACAAGGGCCAGAAGGCAGAGGGGGAGTAGGAAACTGATGATAAGGAACACAAATTGAATAAGGACACTGTCGATGTATTGTGAGATTGTTGACCACTGCTATAGGGCAACATTTGTAGTAACTATTAAATGGGAGGCTGTTTTGTCCTGTAAGCCTTCATCTTGGGCGAGAATGGCAGCACAATTGGAAGAGCATAGTCAATATCACTTAAATGTGTAAGTAGAAAGTTTTGAAATGGTGTTAAAATAAAATAAAAAAAAAAAACCCAAATGAGACTAAAGAGGTCCAGTAGTCCAGTGACAAGGTCCAGAAGACAGAAGGGGACAAGGAAGTCCCCTGGTGATAGGGAACACAAGGTGGAGTAAGGATATTCTTGATGTGCTGTGAGATTGTTAACTATTGTCATAGGGCAACATGTGTAGTAACTGTTAAATGAAAAACTATTTTGTTCTGTAAGCCTTCATCTTAAGTGAGAATAACAGCACAGTTGGAAGAGCGTAGTCAATGTCACTGAACTGTGAATGTAGAAATTTTTGAAACGGTGTATCTTTGGCCATCTGTAATTTTCATCAAAAAAAAAAAAAAAAAAAAAGGTTGAGAATTTAGAGGCTTAATACATTGTGGGGTTGTTAACCAATGTCATAGAACAACATGTGTACTACTATTTCATGAGAAGCTATTTGCTCTGTAAGCTTTCACCTGAAATACAATATTAAAAAAAAAAAAAACTATTATAACCAGTATTACAGTCAAAGTTGTTACTTTTTGGTGGACACCCCCCCAAAAAAAACCCCAAATAAATCAAGTATTATTTACATTTTACAGGTGAAAAAACTGAGACATCTAGTTTTATAGGATTGGCAATATTCCCAGTGAGGCAGTGAGCCAGGTTTAGATCCCAGAGCCTCGGAGAGCCTTGTTCAGTTCATTTCTATAATGACTAATTCACAGAGTCCATTTTTCACAGAAAATGATTTTTATTCCTAATCATTTTCTTCATGACATTAAGTAGCCCTTGATTCCAGTGTATCTTCCAATATGTAGTATAGCTTTTTTCTCTGATGAATCCAGAAGTCGTGACTAATTCAAAACCTTTATAGTGTTTAGATTAATTACCTAACTTCCCATCTGCAGCTGCAGTAGCTAATGCTATGGTTGCTTATATTTGAAGTATAGGGAATCCTTCCAGGTTTCTCTTACGACTTCCTATCCTTCACTCAGCCCCAGATTTTACTTTTTTCTTATATTTCTATTCAAATTTCCTTCCTTTGTCAAAACAATTGAGTTGCAAATTCACTGAGGGCAAACACCATGTTTGTATGCATTTACTTGATTACCTATTGAATGGAACAATTGAGATACCCTTCATTGCCTTTTCTCCAAACCAAATCCCTGAAGCAATTTATATTACTTCATTTATCTCTAATTTTCTGCACCCTATATACAAAGGAGCCCTGATGGAGCAGTGGCTAAAGCGTTTGGCCACTAAATGAAAGGTCCAGCCACTCAGCCGGAGAAAGATGTGGCAGTCTGCTTCTGTAAAGATTTACAGCCTTAGAAATCCTATGGGGCAATATGACCCTGTCCTATAGGGTTGCTCTGAGCTGGAACCTACTCCACTGCAGTGGGTTTGGTTTAGTTTTATATGGAAAACCATAAAAGAAACTTTATCATAGCTAGGAAAGAGGAAAATAACAATACATTATTGATTTTTTTAAACATTGGGAATGTAGTACAACTTGCTGTCAATACACATTACCCCATGCCTTAAATGTTTCTTTTTCAGATAGAACTTGTCCTTTACCTTTTCAATCATTCTGCTATTATAATATGCAGGATAGAATTTACCCTGGCAATCCTCTGCTTTTTTCACCTGCCTCTGCAATCTTACTCACTCTTTCCTTTTTATTGAAAAGCACATCAAGATTACTTATTCCTGAAACTCATTTTTAACAAAAATCTAGGACACATCTTTCTAGACAAACACTAATTAAACATAGGCTACTATCCCCAACAGCAATATTTGAAGTCAGTTCATCCATAGAGTACTTAAATGCAATATCCTTTTGTCCTTGCTGGGTGCCAGCACCCACCCTGGTGGGGCCAAGATAGCCTGTGGTGCCATTAGATGAAGTGGCAGTGGGCATGGTGGCAGCACCAGTTGAAACTCCCTTCATGAACAAGCAGCCAAATGACCAGGACACAATGAGGCCAAGGGAAATATGTACGATACAGGCTAACCATGAAAACAATGATGAAATAAAGTTAACACAATAATGTTGTTGTTGTTAGACACCATCAAGTCAATTCTGACTCACAGCTACCCTATGCACAACAGAATAAAACACAGCCTGGTCCTGCACCATCCTCACAATCATTGCTATGTTTGAGCCCATTGTTCCAGCCACTGTGTCAATCCAGCTCGTTGAGAATCTTCCTCTTTTTCACTGACGCTCTACGTTACCAAGCATGAAGTCCTTCTCCAGGGATTGGTTCCTCCTGATAACATGTCCAAAGTACGTGAGACAAAGTCTTGCCGTGCTCCCTTCTAAAGAGCATTCTGGCTGTACTTCTTCCAAGACAGATTTGTTCCTTCTTCTGGAAGTCCACGTTATATTCGATACTCTTCGCCAACACCACTATTCAAAGGCATCAATTCTTCTTTGGTCTTCCTTATTCATTGTCCAGCTTTTGCATACATATGAGGCGATTGAAAATACCATGGCTTGGGTCAGGCGCACCTTAGTCCTCAAAGGGACATCTTTGCTTTTTAACACTTTAAAGAGGTCTTTTGCAGCAGACTTGTGCAATGCAATACATCATTTGGTTTCCTGACTGCTGCTTCCATGGTTGTTGATTGTGGATCCAAGTAAAATGAAATCCTTGACAACGTCAATATTTTCTCCATTTATCATGATGTTGCTTATTGGTCCAGTTGTGAGGATTTTACTTTCCTTTATGTTAAGATATAATCCATACTGAAGATCTTTGATCTTCATCAGTAAGTGCTTCAAGTCCTCTTCACTTTCAGCAAGAAAGGTTGTGTCTGTATATTGCAGGTTGACAATGAGTCTTCCTCCAATCCTGATGCCATGTTCTTCATCACATAGTCCGGCTTCTCGGATTATTTGCTCATCATACAGATTGAATAAGTATGGTGAAAGGATACAAATTTCTTAATTTTAAATCATGCAGTGGTGGTACAGTGGTTAAGCATTCAGCTGCTAACCAAAATGTTGGCAGTCCGAATCCACCATCTGCTCCTTGGAAACCCTTTGGGGCAGTTGTATTCTGACTTACAGGGTCACTATGAGTCGGAATTGACTTGACGACAATGGGTAGTATCCCCTTATTCTGTTCAAACAGCTGCCTCTTGGTCTATGAACAGGTGCTGCATGAGCACAATTAAGTGTTCTGGAATTCCCATTCTTCGTAATGTTATCTAAATTATAATTTGTTATGATCCACCCAGTCGAATACCTTTGTATAGTCAATAAAACACAGGTAAACATTTTTCTGGTATTCTCCACTTTCAGCCAAGATCCATTTGACATCAGTGATGATATCCCTCGTTCCACATCCTCTTCTGAATCTGGCTTGATATTCCAGAAGTTTCCTGTCGATGTACTGCTGCAACTGCTTTTGAATTCTCTTCAGCAAAATTTTACTTGCATGTGTTATTAATGATATTGTTGGATAATTTCTGCATTTTGTTGGATCACCTTCTTTGGAATGGGCACAAATATGGATCCCTTCCAGCTGGTTAGCCAGGTAGCTGTCTTCCAAATTTCTTGGCATAGACAGGTGAGCGCTTCCAGCATTGCATCTATTTGCTGAAACATCTCCGTTGGTATTCCGTCAATTCCTGGAGGCTTGTTTTACACCAATGCCTTCGATGCAGCTTGTACTTCTTCCTTCAGTATCACCAGTTCTTGATCATGTGCTTCCTCCTGAAATGGCTGAACGTCAACCAATTCCTTCTGGTACAGTGACTCTGTATATTCCTTCCATCTGCTTTTGATGCTTCCTGCGTTGTTTAATATTTTTCCTGTAGAATCCTTCAATATTGCAATTCGAGGCTTGTATTTTTTCTTCAGTTGTTTCAGCTTGAGAAATTCTGAATGTGTTCTTCCCTTTTGGTTTTCTAACTCCAGGTCTTTGCACATTTCGTTATAATGCTTTACTTTGTCTTCCCCAGCCGCCCTTTGAAATCTTCTGTTCAGCTCTTTTACTTCATCATTTCTTCTTTTTGCTTTAGCTACTTGACATTCAAGAGCAAGTTTCAGAGTCTCTTCTGACACCCATTTTGGTCTTTTCTTTCTTTCCTGTCTTTGTAATGATCTTTTGCTTTCCTCATGTATCATGTCCTTGATATCATTCCAGAACTCATCTGGTCTTTGGTCATTAGTGGTCAATGCATCAAATCTATTCTTGAGATGGTCTCTAAATTCAGGTGGAAGTTGTACTTTGGCTCTTGTGGACTTGTTCTAATTTTCTTCAGCTCTACTTGAACTTGCATATGAGCAACTGATAGTCGGTTCCACAGTTAGCCCCTGGCCTTTTTTTGACTGAGGATCTTGAGCTTCTCCATTGTCTCTTTCCACAAATGTAGTCGGTTTGATTCCTGTGTATTCCATCTGGTGAGGTCCATGTATATAGATGAAAAAAGGTATTTCCAATGAATAAGTCGTTGGCTTTGCAAAATTCTATCATGCGATCGTCTGCGGCTCTATCACCAAGGCCGTATTTTCCAGCTACTTATCCTTCTTTGTTTCCAACTTTCACATTCCAATCACTAGTAATTATCAATGCATCTTGATTGCACGTTTGATCAACTTCAGACTGCAGAAGTTAGTAAAAATCTTCAATTTTTTCATCTTTGGCATTAGTGGTCCGTACATAAATTTGAAAAATAGTCGTATTAACAGGTCTTCCTTGTAGGCTTATGGATACTATCCTATCACTGACATAACAAAGCAACCTGAAAAACGAAAATTCGACAAAAAAGTTGAAGCAAAAATCTGTAGCATCCAAGAATTTGTCACTGGGATAGCCATCTGTCCTACCAAAGGAGTACTTGGGTGGTGCAAATGGTTAACTTGCTCAGCTGCTAATCGAAAGGTTGGAGGTTTGAGTAAGTCCACCCAGAGGTGTCTTGAAAGAAAGTCCTGGTGATCTACTTCCAAAAAATCAGTCATTGAAAACCCTATGGAGCACAGTTCTACTCTGATACACATAGGGTCACCACGAGTCAGGGTTGCCAAGAGTTGAATTTGACTCAATGGCAATTGGTTTTTGTCCTCCGAACAGAGTGAGAAAAATAAATCATAATAATTGAAAATGTAGTCAATTTCCAAGGTAACCCCCAGCCCATTTGTATTCAGCTGGTGTGAGTGTAGAGATTCAATGTCAAAATTAAATGAATCTACCCCTGAGATTAAAGATTTCAGTTAGGCTGGGCAGGTCCATGACAAAATATAAAGAAAATATAAAAATGTTTTTATGCCTGAAAGTAGTTATTCTGAGGGAAAAGATCAATATTGTTTTTGATGTACAAATGCATTCCTACACACATAAAAACTAGGAAAGAAAATTATTTTAAGGAAAAACCATACCTAATGAGATGCCACCATGTTTTCAGTTGTTATTATTTTCATTGGGAAAAGTAATACTAGTCAGAACAAGAAATACTAATTGTATAATTAGGAAAATACAAATATCATTATTTCAATTAATGTGTTTATGTTGCAAGAACTTAGAAAATTTCAATTCAGAAATTAGTATAAAGCATGTTCTGTATGTCATCCTGAGTTATGAATGAATGAATCTTAGCTTCAGCCCTCAGGGCACATATGGTTTTGTAAGACTGTAATCATCAAAATGGTCTTGAAGCATATTAATATGAGAAAATTAAAGTCAATACACGGGGGATATGCAAACACTTGAATATTAGATTACTGTTTCTCTCTGTACTTCTGTAACCCCCACAGCACCTAGCACAGAGCCAAGCTTGTTGCTTGTGTTCAGTAAAGTTTCAGACTGCATTTGAATTATGGTGTTGGCAAAGAATATTGAATAGACCATGGACTGCCAGAAGAACGAACAAACCTGTCTTGGAAGAAGTACAGCCAGAATGCTCCTTAGAAGTGAGGATGGTGAGACTTCATCTTATGTACTTTGGACATGTTATCATAGTCACTGGTTGTTCCCACACTCAAGGGGATGGATTATACAAGGGTCTATCATTGAGGCTCATCTTAGAATTCTTCCTGCCACGAGGGGAAATTCACAGTCTGCCGCATCTACTTCTTCTACAGTTATATTTTCAGGATTGAATGAGACCATGAAAGTATTTTTAAAATGTTATATTTAGGTGGTATGATGCCTAAAATGTTATTATTATTGATCTCTACTATTTTTCAAGTTAATATTTCTGAATTTTTTAAAACAAGGGTTCCTCTCTGATTCTTACTTTGAAACCCATGACAGAGGTACATCTTTGACCCTGCTTTGGTTTTCCAGTTCCTTCCGAGTTCCCTTAAAGAGCTTCAGGATTTAGTGATTCCAGTCATAGCGAACCTGAGAATCACATGATCTACATCAACAAGTTCATATTAATGAATAACGTTCCATTTAGTATCCCAAAAGCAAGATGTTTCTTCCTTCCTCCTTCCTTCCTTCCTCGCTCCCTTCCTATCTGCCTTCCTTTTCCCCTCTCCCCCCCTTCTTCCTTTCTTTCTTCATTTCTTTCCTTCCTTCCTTTTCTTCTTTCTTCCATTCACTAACCCACTTAGAAAAATGCATAAAAAGCAAAGCCATGCAGAGCTTAGCAGTAGGAAGTTAGTGTATTTTTAATTCATTCCTAAACCCTGTATTTTTGGCCAGAGGCCAAGAGATAATAATTAGTTTTTTTAAAGTCATCTCTATAATGTGCATCTGTTGTCCATGGTATCCATTCATAAGCCATTCATAAATTTTGTAAGGAAATGAGGGTGGAACTGTAGCAAATCTTGGCTCCTAGCTGAGTGGGAGACAGCCTTTCAGTGAGATGCACTTATGTGTTCATGAGCATAAGACTCGCTAATGCTTCTTTCAACAGAAACAGTTACAACATTTGATTAGAGCTTTTTAAATGAAAGCAGTATTTTTAAGTACGGACGGCTAACAAGAACTTACTTCAGGTGCAGAAATAAAGCAACAACCAACAAGCTGTGGTGCTATACTTTTTCACAAAGTCTGCGGAAGCACTTGGCACCCACATTCATATAGATGTGTCTATAAAGAAATTGCTTTTGCCATTTCAAACACCCAGGAGGGTACACCACCCTGCCTTTAACCTTGAAAGCCCCTGTCTCTCAAGATGAAGAGATACTGATGAAACATCTCAATAATATATAAAGAACGGAGGAGTTTTATACCCATAAAAGCTATTTATTCTTACTTCCTTATCTCACAGGCCATCCTAGGATGCCACAATGGCAAAAAGCCACAGCCACACTCCCAGAATTTCCCAACGGCCAGAAATTCAACCAACATCTGACTTTCCCACCCTCTGTTTGCTGCAAGCAATTAAAAAATACTGTATAGTAAAATTAAAGCCCTCCAGGACTTCAGCAAAGATTGAACTGCCATACACAAAAAAATTGAAGAAATCGTTGCATCTAGGGATCATAAACCTCAACATTTCCTACCAGCAGACATCAGTTTATGAAACTCATTCTCCTGATCACATTCATCCTGGATGACGAAATGGGGTCATACATCTGACCCACTGTTGACTCTGCGGGAAATGAGGGTAAAGACAGAAAAAGTGGTAGATGATAGGACAATGGCAGTATCAAGCCAACAGATGCTCTGATCTATTTCTGCTGACATGTTTAGTTTCCCTATTGCATTTTGTAGCCTTCTGACAAAGAGTAACACATTATTTATCATGTTACTGGTAGTTGTGATTAGCAGCTTTGTTTCAGCAAAACCATAAGGAAAAAAAAAAAAAAAACATGAATCCATGTGATCTGAGGATGAGACAGCTGGTCTATATTACTGTGAGACTTCATCTCTCAGAAGCCTGACCACCATCTAAGCTAGAAGCTACACAAGAACAGTGGCTGTGGCCAGGAGGCTGACAAATCTGCAGCATTTTCTCTGAGACTGTGAAGCAAGGTGAGTACCATTTGCCAGCAGACCTCATCACACCAGTAAGAAAATGTTCTGCGCCTGAGCTCTCAAAAAGAGTTCTGTACCATTTGGGCCACCAGGAGAAGTAGGAGTTTCCTTTGACTACTCAAGACAACAATTTATAAATACACTTACAATATAAGGAACTGTAAAGTTTATTTAACCCTTTTAGTGAAGGTTAGCTTGGATGACCAGAGAATGGTACCCGTGGAGCAGACACCCTTGGTTCAGTTTTCATAGAATCCTTGGAACATCACATAAAATATCCTATGAATTTAAGCCCTACGACAAATCAACTCCATACCCTCTGTGTACTGAATATTGCTTTGGCAACCAGCATCTATTCAACTACGTTATTTTGCTCTTGCCAGTGTTACATAGGAGCTACATTTCTCAGAATCCCTTGACTCCAAGTTCTAGAATCAATTTCAATTCTACCAATAAATCATTCTCATGAGGTTTTGAAAATGCAAGGATGACAGAAGCCACATTATCCTTCCTATAGATCTGGTGAGCAAAGGCACACTTTGGCAAATATGAGACTTTGCACCCACTCTGTGTGTTACCCTGAGTTACTCACTTTGGTTTCCTCGCCTAGGCAGCACCAGCACCTTCCTGATTCTCTGGACCAGAGTGGTGCTGATAAACCTGAAAACCAGCTTCAGCCTCTGATGCCTTCCCCAGTCTTTCCAAAAAATTTAAGCACCCGATTCCCTTTATTAAATCTCTTTCTGCTACAAATACCTAAAGTGGTTATCTGCATCACTGACTGATGTATTCCTAATCCCCTAACTCAGGGAAATGAGCAAAGGAATACAGATATCCAATTGCAAAATTACATTTTCATTGGAAAAAGTGTGCAACTGTCCAAATAAGCCGAGTTATCTGGGTCATAATGGATAACACATCTTACCAGGCTGATACTATTTTAAAGGGAAGACATCTACTAAGAACCTATTTTATTCTGGATTTGAACTCTCATATTACATAATAGAATATCTACTATGGAATGAATATAACTCTGTAAAACTTGAACAACATATAAAATTCAATTACAACCAATAGAAAATAGTGTTAACTGTATCTAGGTGGTAAATTTCTTTAAATTCTCTTTGTGATAATCAAACCTTAGGAGATGAGGAAACAAAGCAAGTCTTGACCTATAATTTTATAATAAAATAATATCATATGAGATCACTATTAATGACCCTGCACTGATCATTAATTGTGGCCTGTACAAATCATTTGTTTTGTGATATTACCAAGTTTTATACCAGTAAGCAAGATAAAGCAGTTTGGTCAGTAGGAAGTAAGTCCCTGGTTTCTCACGGTTAACTTGAGAATAAACAAGTGAACAAGTCCTGTTTTCTAGTGCAGCAAGCTTGGGCAACAGAGATAGGGAGGAGCAGGCCCTCCCTCTGATGACAAGAAGAGGAACATACTGTAAAATGTATACAGTCGCATCATAGGCCATGGCTGCTAAGGACTACATTCCGTTAGCAAGATGCTCTGAATTTGATTTAGCTCTCTACTGTGTTCTTCCCCTCAACCAAAGAATTGGCTCAGAAGCACCCAAGAAACAGCCAAACCATAATGCAAGAAAGCTCTCCACCATTACCCCAGCCATCCTAAGTGAGGGGATGTGGATCATGGGGACCACCACACAGAGAAGAATGGGAGATTGGATGATTGTGCCACTAGTTAGTGTTAAACATAATCATGAACTTCTCACATCAGATTTACTGAATCAGAATCTGCCTTTTAATGAGATCTCTGGGTGATTCAACTACAAATTGAATCTTGAGGAGCACAGATCCAAGATTCATTGGCAATTACCAGTTGTATTCTCAGAAGAACAAGGCAAAAGGAACAGTACTTTCGGCTTTATAATGGAGAAATGTACTGCCAGCCCCAAGAAAGAATATTCTGAAAAATGAATACAAATATATGCCCAGGGTATAGGAAGCAAACCAAAAATAGCTGGGTAAAATCAATCTTGGATTGAGGATCCTGCTTTATGGAAAAGTCAGGTCAAGATTATCAGTCCCACATCTTATAGTTAAATAGCCTTGAAACATGTCCCATTAGGGAAGAACACCATTATTATGCTATGAGCCAATTTAGGTACAGTTTAATTAAGTAATATGCAAAGTCATGGAGCATGACTGGCAAAGTGATTTAGAACAGAATTAACTACTCCTTTTCACAGGGGCCACTGCTGGTTGTCATTGTCATCTAACACTGCAGCATTGTTAGATGCCCCAAGAAAGGTTCTAGCGTCGCGTATCCATCCCTGTAGCCAGGGGAATTGCATTCTCTCTCTCCAAAGCCACAGAAGCGCACTCCCTCTTTCTATTTTTAAACCTTTGCTGATCCTAATGCTTCCCACCAAGCAATTTGTTGCCAAACAGTTGTTCTCCTTGCAGCTGCCACATTTGCAGCCTCGGGCTGCGCCCTACATTGGCTCTTTCCCAAATGTCATTCCCTACAAAGTTCTTCTTTCAACTGATGCATTAGGGCCTTTGAATGACAACATGAAATTAAATGGGAACTGACATTTATGAGGAAAGATGTTCCTTTCCAATAACTGAGGCTCTCTTCCCATCTGTCATTGCTTCTTTTTCTGCTTGTCTCGTGATTTTTCACAACTCCCAAGCAGCTTGATACAAATATGATCACTGGAGGATTTTCATCCGTTAATGTAAATTATGCATTGGCAACACTTATGACATTATGCCCAGTGAAGCTAATGCTCTCCCATAGAAGAGTGTGTGTCAAGAGAACGCAGCACTGTGCCACTTTCTTTGAACCAGCCCATCACTAAAATCATCATAAAACATTATCAGTAAAATTATCAAAATTACATGGTTCCCTCATTAACGTTGAAGACATTTGTTAATTATAAAATTAATTCAAAACTTCATTACTTATACAAAAAAAGGTATTAACACCCAAAAGCAGAGAGAGAAATAAAGAAAAGATAGAGAGATTATATGGATACATAGGGGCAACAAATGTTGAGCTCTTAACAGAACACTAAGAAATAGTTAACAGTACCAGTTACGATTCAAGATCCAGAAAAGGGAGAAATGCTGTTTTCAAGGTCTTAAATTTGTTTCAAGAATATTTGAGCCCCACACAAAATGAACACACACGCAGGGTTGTATACAATGACAAAATATGTGGCAGGAATTGGAACAGAGGGATCATCAGTATAGGTATGAATTGATACAAAAATAAAAATAAAAATTCTAAACCTATTGTCGTCAAGTTGATTCTGAATCTTAAGACATAGTTAAAGATTGAGAGGAAAATATCCACTTTGGCGTGAGGAGGAGGGAGGTGAATAGTTAAAGCAAGTCACACAAAAGAAACCAAGGAGATGAAGCAGAAAATACCACCAAGTATTTTTAGCCATTCATTAATTCAGTCAGCAAACTATCATTAATCCCCTTCTCCTAGAAGAAAGACTGAGACAGATCCAGGTCACTCCATCCCTACTCTGCAAGTGCTTATGTTATTTCTGCTGGGGGAAAATAAACTCATGCACTGATGAATGAAAAGGGCCTGCAGTTCCACTGGCTTCCCTTCTAGACTATTTTAAATAAGAGGCAATAGAGAAAATGCTGGCAAGTTGATTTAAAGTTAGAGCCAACAAACATTTTAAAAGTAAGGATACCTACTCATTTTGCCATTGGATTTTTCCTTTTACCGAATAATTACGTGTCCTAGATTGACATAAAGTTTCTGGTTCCACCAGACAAGGGTGCCCTTTTTCACCACTCTTATTCAACACTGTGCTGGAGGTCCTAGCCAGAGAAATTAGGCTAGAAAAAGAAATAAAGGGCATCTAAGTTGGTAGGGAAGAAGTCAAACTATCTCTATTTGCAGATGATATGATCTTATACACAGAAAACCCCAAAGAATCCACAAGAAAACTACTGGAACTAATAGAAAATTTCAGCAAAGTTTCAGGATACAAGATAAACATACAAAAATCAGTTAAATTCCTTTACACCAACAAAGTGAACTTCAAAGAGGAAATCACCAAATCAATACCATTTACAATAGCCCCCAAGAAGATAAAATACTTAGGAATAAATCTAACCAGAGACATAAAAGAGCTATACAATGAAAACTACAAGACACTACTGCAAGAAACCAAAAGAGACCTGCATAAGTGGAAAAACATACTTGCTCATGGATAGGTAGATTCAACATTGTGAAAATGTCAATTCTACCCAAAGCCATCTAGAGATACAATGCAATCCCAATCCAAATTCCACCGGCATTTTTTAATGAGATGGAGAAACAAATCGCCAACTTCATATGGAAAGGGAAGAGGCCCCGAATAAGTAAAGCATTACTCAAGAAGAAGAACAAAGTGGGAGGCCTCACAATACCCGGTTTTAGAACTTATTATACTGCCACGGTTGTCAAAACAGCCTGGTACTGGCACAAGAATGGATACATAAACCAATGGAACAGAATTGAGAATCCAAACATAAATTCATCCACCTATGAGCAGCTGATGTTTGACAAAGGGCCAAAGTCCATAAATCGCGGAAAAGACAATCTCTTTAACAAATGGTGCTGGCAGAACTGGATATCCATCTGCAGAAAACTGAAACAAGACCCATACCTCACATCGTGCACAAAGACTAACTCAAAATGGATCAAAAACAATAAAGATCATAGAAGAAAAAATAGAATGCTAGGAGACCTAATACATGGCATAAACACAATATGAACCATAAGTAACAATGCACAAGCACCAGAAGAGAGACTAGATAACTGGGAGCTTCTAAAAATCAAACACTTATGCTCATCAAAAGACTTCACCAAAAGAGCTCCTAGTGTCAGGGAAGTCAGCACAACTGGACTAAACCAAAGCTAAGAAGTTTCCTGAATACAATCAAACACTTTGAGGAACAGAGTAGTAGGGGTAGGGGTGTGGGGACCATGCTTTCAGGTGACATCTAGGTCAACTGGCATAACAAAGCTTATTAAGAAAATGTTCTGCATCCTACTTTGGTGAGTGGCGTCTGGGGTCTTAAAAGCTTGCAAGCGGCTATCTAAGATGCATCAATTGGCCCCAACCACCTAGAGTAAAGGAGAATGAAGAACACCAAAGACACAAGGAAAGTATTAGCCCAAGAGAAAGAAAGGGCCACATAAACCAGAGACTTCATCAGCCTGAGACCAGAAGAACTAGATGCTGCGCGGCTACCACCAATGACTGCCCTGATAGGGAACACAGCAGAGAGTCCCAGATGGAGGAGGACAAAGGTGGGGTGCAGAACTCAAATTCTAGTAAGAAGACCAGACTTAATGGTCTGAGACTGGAGGAACCCTGGAAAGCACAGTCCCTTGATTCTCTATCAGCCCAGAACTAAAACAATTTCTGAAGCCAACTCTTCAGACAGGGATTGAACAGGGCGGTGGGACATAAAGTGATACTCGTGAGGAGTGTGCCTCTTATCTCAGGTAGATACAAGAGAATAAATGGTCAGCTTCTGTCCGGAGGTGAGATGGGAAGGCAGAGAGGGCTAGGAGCTGGCTGAATGGACATGGGGAATCAGGGGTGGAAAGGAGGAGTGTGCTGTCACAGTATGGGGAGAGCAATTAGAGTCACATAACAATGTATGTATACATTTTTGTATGGGAAAAAATTTAAAAAAAAAATTTCTGGTTCAATAGTGCTCTCAAAAATGCCTGATTCAACAATAGAGCCTAGGCAACAAATTGTTGTCAAAATTATTTTCATTAATTTAAATGAACAATCAAACCAAACCATGGTCATTGTTATGGATTGAATTGTGTCCCCCCAAAATATGTTATAAATCCTAACCTCTATGTTTGTGGTTGTAATCCCATTTAGGAATGGGTTGTCTTTGTTATGTTAATTAGACAGGATTAACATAGCAGGTATTTTCAGTCAATCTCTTTTGAGATAAAAAAGAGATTAAACAAGCGAGCAGAGCAGAGATGAGGGAAGAGAGATGCCAAGTCACATGAAGATTACCCAGGAGCAGAAGCTCAGAAAAGACAATGACTTTCCTATAGAGCCGACAGAGAAAGAAAGCCTCCCCCTAGAGCCGACATCCTGAATTCAGACTTTTAGCCTACTGAACTGTGAAAGAATAAATTTCTGTTTGTTAAAGCCATCCACTTGTGGTCTTTCTGTTATAGCAGCATTAGATAACTAAGACATCCATCAAGTCAATTCTGACTCATAGCAACTCTACAGGACTGAGTAGAACTGCCATAGGGTTTCCTGGGCTGTAATCGTTACAGGAGCAGATCTCCAGGTCTTTTCTCCTGAGGAGACGCTGATGGGTTTGAACTGCTGACCTATCAGTTAGCAGCCAAGTGCTTAACCACTGCACCATCAGGGCTCCTTGGTGGGAGTATAACTTGATGTAATCACTGTAGTAGATTGTTACACTAGTGGCTGCCAGTGAACCACCTCTCCCATCTGCTTGGGTATGGTCGTATGACTTGCTTTGGCCAGTGTGAAGAAGACTAGTTTAGTCTCTTGGAGTACAGAAGACCACATGGAGAAAGAGTGGTAGACATCCATGTCAGCTGTTTCAGCTAAGTCCCAGCCTAGCCAGTCATCCACTGATGTGCAAAACCAGCAGAAAAGCAGACTGCCTAGAGAATTGTGAGAAATATTACACTGTTGTGAACTGTGAGAAATAAGGCCAAAAGGCTGGTTTGTACTTCAGAATCCTAGAAAGCTGAGGCAAGGGAAGCACCAGTAACATCTACAGGTTAGGGTGTAGGGCGAGAGGGATCAGACACTCCAGATGGCCTCCATAACCCCAGGCATCTGACTGACTACCCACAAGTGAAGGGTCTTGTTTTTACTTTTGAACTAGCACTTGACTAGCATTTGGACTAGTACCTGAAAGTAGCAAAGGCACTATTCTACGTTGCCAGTGAACAAGCCATGTAAAACCTTCACTATGTCTGAGAAAAAAATACAAAGAACGCCCATGTATGTCCCTCGAGATGTGCACTAATTTCCTGATTAACATACCTAATTTGATTTGTCACTTATGCTATCTAAAAATAAGGGGGATCACACGAAGAAGACCAATGATCCACAGCAGAATGTTCTGTACTCTAAAACTGAAGAGTCACTGGGACTGTGAAGCAGGTCTATTCTGAGTAACACCAGTCAGATGAAATCCTCAACAGAATATCTTTCCTTAACACTGCAAAACAGCATTAATTTATTTAACAGTAATTAGGGATCTGCACATACCAATTCTTTTAAAGTCCAGTAAATGCTTCCTCAGTAAGAAATTACAAAAGTAGTGGTAGATATTTATCCTACAGTGTGACACTATACTTTTTCCTTTATTTATCAAACTCAAACCCATTGCCGTCTAGTGGATTCCAACTCATAGCAACCCTAGAGGACAGAGTAGAACTGCCCCACAGGGTTTCCAAGAAATGGCCGAGTGGATTTGAACTGCTGACCTTTTGGTTAGCAGCCAGGCTCTTAACCACTTCATCACCAGGGCTCCATTTATCAAAGTACAGTAAAAACATATATTACCTTTCAATTTTGTGGTGAAAAACATACTGTTAGTTGCATAATTTGGATAGATTTAAACAGGGTAGGACATTGAAACAGTTACTGGGTGGTGCGAATGGTTAAATGCTCAACTACTAGCTGGAAGGTTGGCAGTTCAAAACCATCCAGAGGTGCCTTGGCACACAGGCCTGGTAATCTGCTTCCAAAAGGTCACAGCCTATGGAGTGGTTCTACTCTGCACACGTGGGCTTGCCAGGAGTTAGAATTGACTTGACTGCAGCTAGTAACAACAACGACATTGAAATACTCTGGAGGCAACATCTCTACCTTACGTTTTCCTCGGTTACTCAAAACCCCTAATGTAATTAGTTCAATGTGAACAGAAAGTGCTCCTTAAATATACACTGAATGTGATAATAAAAGTAAAAAGTATTTTTTGATATAATACACTTGACAAAGTGTCATAATAGATACTGGGCTAGAAGGTTAAATAGGGTGCATTTTATTTAACCTTCTATTTAGCAGATGAAACTTTTCAAATATATTTCTTTTCTACTGGAAAATTCTATTACAGTCAAGTTTTGGTATCACAAAAACACCAAGATGATGCTTATAATCCCTAAGGTCCTGAAAGATATGGAGAGAAGCCTGGGCAAGAAACAAAATTTACCAAGGCTACCAAAATTTGAAGCGTACCACCAGAGTCCTTTGCAATCTGCCATCAAAGTTTTATGTTCTCCATTCACTTCATTCCAACTTGAAATATAACAATCAGCAAGGGAAAAGTACAGCATCCGTCTGTGTGCATGAAAAAAAATGGGCACATCTCCTTTCTTATGCATTCCAAAGCTCTGCCACCTAAGAGTTATTCCTTTATGACTAATTCTGAGTCTCTGGTTGCCAACCATGCATGCGGTGGAATGGGAGCCAATAAGGCAGTATGTGCTCTTGACCTGAACGCCTTCTTACAAGGGGGAGACCGTGGTCTTCCTTCCACTCTTTTCTTTCCCACTGCACACTGGAGGACACTGCCTTGAAACGGAAAATGTATTGCTTATATTACACCTCATCAAGCTTCCAGAAATAGACTCCCAGAACAATCCCCCCATTTTTTTTCTCTTGGAGGCAGCTCTGAAAATACGAATGGAAGTGGGAGAAAGAAGAAAAGATACGCTATGATTCAGGTTCTACCATAGGGCAGGTGCTAATACGGATGCTTTTTCATATGTTCAGTTTGGTTCATATTCTTGAATATTGAGAGGATTATCATTTCATTGCCATGTTGTAGGTGAGTCAATTGTGACTCAGAATTTAAATAACTTCCCCACTTCACACAGCTGGCTGTTGGCAAAGCCAGGATTCACAAACCAGATCACTGGTTCCCCAAGCATTAACCCTTATTTCCCAATTACCTGCTTTTGCTTGGTTGTCCACCAATCAGTTACTGTCTCCAATTTCCTCTTTACGTGGTTTATGATATAGAATTATTGCTACTGATGATAAACGGAAATCCATTTTACACAGCATGTTTTGAACAATGATCTCCAAGCTTACTCCTTCAGAACCTCAGCATATCTACAATGATCACAAAGGTAACTTTAGAAATACCTTTAAAAATCAAAAATGCAATTATTTTAATTTGCTGACTCCATTTCCCTATAGGACTTTTAGAAAAATAATGAGTGAAATTATTATAAAGTCCTAATTATATGGCATTTAACAAATACGGTACTCTCAGAAACATGTAAAATAATTAAAGTACTCATCATATTCACTTCCTCCTACTTTCAAAACAGAATAAACTAGGTGTGGTGAATCTCCATTTTCCCTCTTCTTCCTGTGTGCTCTGCTCTCTGTCCTGGGAAGCAGAAATCTATATACTATAATTCTCAGGCTTCCTTACCCTCAGGCTACCAGTCAGATGTATCCAAGAGACTAACACAAAAGCATAGACTGTAGCAGAAAGGCAAAGTCAAAGAATTTTTATTCCTATCCCTGCCTGCAGATGATGGTTCTGGCAGAGGTTGTATTCTTTTACCTACAGCCACTGCTGCGGTTACGCAGCTGCTCTCCCTCGCCTAGAGCTTCCACCTGATTCCAGTAACAACTTCCTCTCCACAGCCCTTCAGACCTAAGGGAGGTAATGGCTTTTTGCCGTTCCCAGTCCCTTGGCAATTCACTGTCATATCATTAAACTCTCTTCAATTGACTCTCTGACTGTGACAACTGTCTCAGGACGGAAGCCCGACTGTTAATGAATATTAGAGGTATTTCCAAAGAACTATGTCAAAATGGAACAATGTGTATTTCATAAATGCAGAGAACTCCTCCCTGAGGGGAAAACAGACCTCTGGAAATCTACTACTCAAACCAACACTGTTGGTAGCATAGGGTGGAGGTTAAGTGTCATCGGTCAGAGGCCCTAGATAGTGAAAACAGTTAACCTGCTTGGCTGCTAACTAAAAGGCTGGAGGTTTGAGTCCACCCAGAGGCACCTCTGAAGAAAGGCCTGGTGATCTATTTTCAAAAAATCACCACTGAAAACCCTACAGAACACCTGTCTGCTCTGACACACATGTGGTCACCACGAGTCAGTGCTGACTCGACGGCAACTTTTTTTTTCTTAATGTAGTCACAGTCTAACCTGGAAGTTAAACTGTAACTTTAATCACTACCACAAAAAACGAAACAAAATCCATTGCCGCTGAGTCAATTCCGACTCATAGCAACCCTATAGGACCGAGTAGGACTACCCCATAGGATTTCCAAGGAGTGGCTGGTGGATTCAGACTGCCAACCTTTTGGTTAGCCACCAGGGCTCTTAACTATTGTGCTATGAGGGCTCCTAATCACTACCAGTGCTCTTTATTTAAGGCAGCAGGAAAATACAGAAGAATAAATAATTAACACAGACACAGCTGCTATTGCTCTGGCTTCTATCATGCTATTTACAGTAATAATTATAATCCCCTTCTTCCACCATCAATTTCATGTCCCCCTTGTCTTCACACAGCACCTAGGCCTTCCCATGGAATGCAAATCGTTTAAGTGGTCCTTTCTGTGTTGGTTTGTTGTAGTCTCCCATTGACAGTTATTATTGACATGTGAGTACTTCCTTTGGACATGTTACCAAGAGGGACCAGTCCCTGGAGAAGGACATCATGCTTAGTAGAGGGTCAGCGAAAAAGAGGAAGACCCTTAACAAGATGAACTGACACAGTCAGTGGCTGCAACAACAGGCTCAAGCACAGCAATGATTGTGAGGATGACGCAGGATGGGGCAACGTTTCCTTCTATCATATATAAAGTCTCTGTGAGTCAGGTCTGACTTGACGGCACCTGACAACAAGATGCTCACCGGTACATACCTGGGTTCCCTTGCTTTTTTTCTTCGCCCTCACCTGGTTCATTAAACTCTTCTCCGTTAACTCAAAGTGTGCCATCTATTGCCTGCCAGAAGTCTGACTGACACACAAGTGTTGTACCTGTGAGTATCAGGTCAGCTGTATACAGTGTGAATCAAGACTTTGGAAACAATATACCCCTAAGAGGATATCATGACATAAGGTTTCTTTTACGAGCTAGAAACATTTTAGGTCTTTGTATAAGGGATGGCTTCATCTGTAAAGAGGTTAATGCTTGATGATCTTGTGAGCCATACAATTCCTTTATTGTAATTATTAATCTCATAAAGTATTTACTAATCATCTCCACTTTGCTTGGTGCTAAAGATATAGTAGGGAAAAAGATACCTGCTTTTGTATAATTTCCGTTGTTGTGGGGGTCATTTGAAAATAAGCAATTCGTCAAAAAATAAAATAACTACAGATGGTTCTCAGTGCGAGGAAGGAATAAGTAAGGTGATGCAATGGGGAGTAACTGGAAAAGCCTACTATACAGACGCGTGCAGGGCAGGTTCAGGAGGGAGTTTTGGTACCTTCCCGTATCCCCCTTGTGTACTTTGGCTGACGTGTTTACTTTCCCATGTGCTCAAGGTAAACTGCTCTTCCTCAGCACTAGGAGGTGAATGTTGACGACTCTAAGCCAATCAGAGTAATTCTACCCCTCGGCAGTGAATCAACCTCGGCCTGGGTATGAGACATAACCCATCCAATGAGCCACACAGGGAAACCTCCATGGAAATATTTTTCTGAGAAACACAGACACTCAGAAGGAAATGCTCCTTTTGTTTTTGTGAATGTCACCATCAACATCGGTGATGCTTGAAAACTGTGGCAGGCAACTTGCGATTGTGAGGTCACAAGGCTGTGTCCGCTCTATGCTGAGGATGGCAGAGCAGAAAGACAGAGAGGGCCAGCTCCTGGACGGTACAGCTGACCTGATAAGAGCAGAACTCCCCTGCCCTTTAACTATGTAAGCCACTCTATGTCTGCATAAGCACATTCAGGCAGACAAGACCTCAGTGGAGCAGTGACATTTAGACTGAGACCTGAAGGTTGAGAAAAAGCCAGCAACTGAAGAAGTAGAAGGCAGAATGCCAAGTGGAGGGGACAACAAGGATAAAGATCTAATAGTTGGAAAGGACAAGGCACCAGCACTGACTCAAATGTGAGCATAAATTGTGTTGATCTCTATTATCCTTAGCTTTTTCTTATTTTCACATTTGTTTGCCAATATTGCCTGTTTAATATATAGTCTACATATATTTTTGTAAATCTTCTTAAATAATATTTGGAAAGGGAGTAAGAAAAAGTATAAAAAGAAATTCTAAAAACACCATGACTGTCTCAAATTCAAATATTTTATGCTATTTTTTCCACTATATCTTATAGTACTGAAATCCCAGTATTTGTTAGGAAAATGCGATCAATAAAATCATTATTCATCTTGAACACTCAACCCATATTTGAGTTCAATCTGACCCATTAGGACATAGTCCATTAGATATCCGCCATAATTTACTCTTGATAATTTAATTCAGGCCATTGTAAAAGGTAAATAAATTCAGAGACTTGAGCTATGCTTCCTGATTCAGCCATCTTGAGTATGCTATTACATAAGTTCCCCTATTATTTATTTTTACAGTGCCCTTGGGTTTGGCTGAGCCTATGGAGGAAGCTGCCCAGCCAGTCATTACATGTGCTTACATAATCCTTTTATTAACTGCCAACATAATCCCTTTAATAACTGCTAAACTTCACAGCTGATAATTTGTTGTTTGTGACATTAAAGAATGCAGGGCCTTTAACAGTCAAGCAAGTAGAAAGTTCTTTGAACTCTCTCTACCCATTAAAGGTTGAAATCATTCCTTGATTTGGTTCAAGGACACTCGATTAAAAAATGTCAGGAAAAAATACTACATGCCATAGGAAGTTTCACCATCATGCAGTCCCAAGCAAGATCCATGGTCTTACAGTTGTGACCCATGGTCTTGAGGCTGTGACTTCATGTGTTCTACTGCTGTCTTTGCTACTCTCTCCTTCACTTTTCTCTTTATTTTGTACTCAAGTAATTCCAGGAATGGTGCTTTGTCATGAGCCTACAGTGACACAAGCCTCCTAAAGTTTATTATAAACCCAATACAATTACGTAGTTGCACAGTGGGCATTTGATTTATGGATTTCAGCTAAAGAAATACGCAAAATAAGTAGTTCTACCCTGTGTATGCAGTGAAAACTCGATAAGTCACTGTTTAAATCAGGTTGGATAGCAAATGAGCTATAAGCAGATTAGAACAGTTTCAAACAAACTATTCCAAAATGTGCAAAAGCCCTCTAAACGCTAAGTTAAAGCACTGCTCATCATATTACGCAGTTAAAAGCCTGAGCGTCTCCATTAAAAATCCTATTTTCAGTGCTTTATAGCAGTTGTATAAAAATTCTGTGTGAACCAAGATTAAGGGTACAAGGCCACAGTGACAGAACGTAATATTTTCATTTGTTTCAAGCTTTGGGATTTTTTCCCTTTACAACTATTCAGTTAATATAAATCAACAATCTACACATATTCATTTGTATTTTGTTCCTTTATTTATGAAAATATAAAGACTTCGGTTTTGCTGATGCAAATTGACAGAACTCTAAATAATAATTACAAGTGCTTTATTCTTATGGCATTATTTCTTATTCCAAATCACTACTTATGAATTGGTTTGTCACTGATCAGAAGTTAACACTACTTTTCAAAATTTCCTCTCCAGGAGCTTACAATTTCTATTGCATATCTATTTCAGTAAATGGCTAATGCATGCAATAGATATATTTTCCCATTTTTCCCCTAGATAAATAATAACATGTCTAATCATTCATATTTAACTGGGGTCAAATAGCAAAACTCTTAAGAAAAGTCTAGTGGGTAAGGCTGGGCTTAGATTTTTAATTATCTGTGTAACTTGCAAAAGAATTCCCTAACTTACAAAGAAATGGTGAACAGGAAGACTTAGGAAACAGGCTTATGTATCAGAGATTATGTGGGCAGAGCTCCCTGTTCCGTGTGATTCCACAGGAATAGCCACGCCAGGTATCACAGGGTTCCAGTTGATGGTTTCCTGTAACTTTGGATTGTTGATAGAGGCATATCTTCTTTATTAGTGGTTTGAATCAATTATTACTCTCATTATTATGGTCATTATTATCAAACATTACTATTATGTGTTAAAAAGAGTATATAATATTAAATTTTTTTAAAGTTGTGAAGGGGCTGGAAGGAAGGCACCATAAGTCATACCCATGGGAAACAGGTGGGATTCAGGCTTCCTGCTGGCTCAAGAAGCTTCTTGAATCTTTCTTCTGTACAGAGTAAGGCAGAAGTGCAGAAGGACACAGTAGGAGCCAGCTGCAGTGAGCACCTGGAAACTGCACCAGAAGGTTCTGAGCAGAGGGCTAAGTGTCCTGGGCATCCAAGAAAGCCCACATGACCTTGCAGACCCTCAGGGTATGCATGGGAAAGGCCCACTATCTCCCCAAATCTGGCCAGGAACCCTCTTTCTATGCCAAGCTTGGCCTGAGGTCTGGAAGATAAACTTCCCTCTCAGCTAAGCAAGATAGTGTCTGCTGCTGCCAAACCAAATGGCAATGCTTTGTCACAGAACATGGGTATCTACCTCAAAACTGGGACTTGCCCTGCCCTCGCCCGCCCCACCCAAGCAGGATTTTAGTTTCCATAGAACGACCACATCCTCTGCAAGAGAGCAGAAGGAGACTCTGCTGATCATGTGTGGGCAGTCCAGTTCTCGATTCCTGAGCGGACTGGATCTTTAAAAGATCAGCTACGCTTGGTTCTCACAGAACTGCGCAAGAAGAGAGTCCTCTTGCTAAAAGTCTAGAGACTACCTGAAACCTGGAGGACCCAAATTTGCAGAGACAGTGGAGGTAGTCTGGACAGGTGAAAGTGAAAGAATGCTCGAAGGGGATGACAGGAAAGTAATTTCCGAGAAAAAGACATTTTGTGAAGACTGGAAGGTTCCCCATTCTCCTTAGAGCTGCCCTTCCAAACACAATTAGAAATAGACTTTCACTTCTAGCCTAGTCCCATCCCTTGGCTTATATCCCTGGTTGCTAGGAAGAATCAGTTATAATGAAGTATTGCCCTAAATTATTCTCAGCATGTTTTCTGGGTAAAAGGCTGTCTCCATGATTAACTGATATCTCCTTCAGGGCGGCCACTGTCTTGGTCGTCTCTTGCACTCCCCAGTGTTTCACAATGCTGAAAATAGCAAATTTAATTAATTAACTTTTGTTACAGGAATGATTGATTCAAATTTTGTACAAATAATGTTTGCTAATATTTTGGAAATGTTGACTACTGAACCCTGTTATCCTGAGACAAAAGAATCTCTTAAAATGGGGACTTGTGTATTGCTTTTTAAGCTCATTTATCATTTTCAGCTTTTCTTTGAAAGCATTTGAATTATTGATATAATAGTAGAGCACTCTTGATCATCACCCAAATCTAATGGAGATTGTTAGGGAACTGATTTTCCACGAGGCTGTTGTTAACTGTCACTGTGCTATTGAGATCCTGGGCATTGAACCGGTTTGGAACAGTTCAGTAATTGCCGAAGTAAAGGAGGGCAGCGTACACGCTGCATAGCAACCAAATCTGTTGCCGTTGGGATTTTGATCCCAGTAGGAAAAAAACAACAGTGACCCGCTCAAAGATGGCGGCAGACCACACTGCTTTGAATGTGTGTTGCTCTCCACGCTCCTGCTAGTTATCCAATCTCCCACATCAGGCTCCTGAACCTTTCGGGATCCATGCGGGAGACTGGATTACCGGCAGGATGTGGACACCAGAGGTGCACACATTCAAAGCGGTGCTGTCTGCCACCATCTTTGAGTAGGGCAGAGCTGTCTGTTTTCTACTCGGGTCAAAATCCCACAGGCAACGGGTTTAGTTGCCATGCAACGTGAACAATGCCCTCATTTCCATTGGCTATTACTGAACTTTCTGAATCAGTCCGAAGCCCTGGAATTGTCATGATTTATATTAAAATGGTAAAACACAAACCATAGCTTGCATTACCCACAGGCCAGAAAGAGTTGCCTTCTTGGGTCTTGCAGAAAACCGCCACTGAACACTATTCTTTTTCAACTCCCTTTTGTTCCCAAACTAGACCATATTTTTCAACAGAAGATGTTAGTCAACAGCATAGACTACAGAGGGTCCTAAAAATGGCCAAATCAATATAAACAAAATTTATTTAGTAGCAGAAAATTGCTTCTGTGCGATTACCTTGCACATTGTTTTAAGATAAAACGCATGTTTTACAATTATAAACACCTGCTGATAGATTCCTAAGTCTATTGGTGACAGCAGATGCTACTAAATTACTGTTCTGTTTTTGAGTTTAATAGTTTCTCTTAAAGGAAGTAATTATGATTGTTTAAAAACATGGTCGTAAAATAAAAGCCCATATGAGAAAGCATATCATCTGAAAATAATAACTAATTAGAATTTATTTGATAAACATAGGATTGTTTGATTTGTGATTTCTGCTGAGAAAATTATTTCTGGGACCTGATATGGCCAAGAAGTAAAATCTTTGAAGAATTCTAATATGAGGAAAAATATTTTATTTTAAGCTTCACAAAGATGCTTTCAAGCTTTTGTAATATTTTATATGTATATCTATAATACTTACATTTATTCAAATTCAATACTTATACTAACTTTCCCATAACCCCCAGACCGTGTTATATGGCTTACCAAGAAAGGGCACAAGTCTTGGGGACACATCCTCCTTCTCTCCTATCTGTGTGAGCTTGGAAAACTCTGGACAAGTTAACATATCGGTGCCTCAGTGCCTTGCCTATAAGACAAGAACAACAGCACTCAGGCCAGCTGGGCTGGGACTCTATAAACCACATTTCCCTCATCCAAACAAAAAAACCAAACCAGTTCCTGTCAAGTCAACTCTGATTCATGGTGACCCCACGTATATCAGAGTAGAAGCGTGCTCCATAGGGTTTTCAAAGGCTGTTGTTTTTGGAAGTAGATTTGCCAGGCCTTTCTTCCAAGGCACCTCTGGATGGACTCAAGCCCAGCCTTCTGGTTAGTAGCTGAGGGTGTTAATTGTTAGCATCCCTCATCCAGTTTCTCCTTACTAGGCAATGCCAGTAGCAGCCACCAGAGGGAGACTGCAAGGCTGGAGTAAAAAGGAGGGGCCTGCTTCTTTCTGTTTGCTTCCTGTCATAGCCTTAGGCATGCCAGTCTCTTTCCTGTTCCTGTGATTTATCACCCATTACTTCTTCATTCTGGCAGCAGCAATTCATCCCTATAGCAGCAACTGAATCCAGGCTGAAGTTTTTCCAATGCTTGCAGGGTAGCTCACAGCCCTCTCCCTCAGAGACACTTGGTACCAAGTAATGCCTCATCTCAAAGCTCAGGATCCCAGTGCCTGGGACTCGTCCTATGAGATCAGGCACAGCAGCATCAGCTGGGCCAGGGCCCCTCCTCAGAGGCCTACGTTTCAGTCCCACAAGGCTGTCCTCCAAGCTTCTAGTTTTAATAACTCCAAACTCAGTGGTGATAGCTGCTTTCCGTAAATGCTACCTGCGATAGCTCAGTGCTCTCTGTTGTCCTTTTCAGTTACCTACTAAACAATTTTTATACCTACTTAACATTTATTTTAGGTCCTTGGGTGGTACAAGTGGTTTGCGCTTGACTGCTAACCTAAAGGTTGACGGTTCAAACCCACTCAGCGGCTTTACAGGAAAAAGAACTGGTGATCTGCTTCCATAAAGATTACAGCCAAGAAAACCCCATGGAGCAGTTCTAGTCTGTAAGACATGGAGTCGCCATGAGTCGGAATCAACTCAACAACAATGGGTTAATATTTATTTAAAGAAAATTTTCCCTATTAAAGTGACTGGTGTGGCTTCTGTCTCCTTACTGGATCCTAACTGACATAACACTAATCACTACATCTCACCCCTGCTGTGAAGATCACACTCACTCATTCACTACGCAGCATTATTCAGTATTACTGGGTGTCTCTGTGTCAGGTACTGTCAGGCAGTAGAAGCAGAATGGTGAACACCAGGTTCAGGATTACACTGTAGAATCAAATTTAATTTAACAATGCTGGACACAGTACCCCAAACCAAACCCATTGCTGTCAAGTTGCTTCTGACTCGTAGGGACCCTAGAGGACAAAGCAGAACTGCCCAACAGGGTTTCTAAGGCTGTACTCTTTACAGAGGCAGGCTACCACATCTTTCTCCTGCAGAGCAGCTCGTAAGTTCAAACTGCTGACCTTTCAGTTTAGCAGTCAAGCACATAACCACTGCACCACCAGCGCTCCGGACACCATACAGAAGAATCCCAAAATCTGGAGAATCTTTTGGTTCTGACCCCACTTAGAACACTTAACAGTCGAGTCTACTGAAAATAAAGCATATTATACATGTGGCATGGCTTGGAAATTAAAAAATTCAGTCTCTGAGGCTTTAAAAACAGAGAGATACAAGTAAAGGAGGTACCTGCCACCAAAAAATGTTCGTGTGAATTAGCCTTCCATTCCAGGGCAGTGAGACTCTGCCTTTCTTTGCAGAGGCTGCCCCTGGCTTATAGTTTAGCTCATGAAAGTGACACAGTAGTTTAGCTCATTGAAATGATGCAAAGAAAGTGACAAATTGGAAGAAGTTCCAAAAAGTTCACCAAAAAAAAAAAAAAGATTCAGAGCAGTCGAAGGGCAGAGTAATGAGGCAAGACTGCAATAACTAAATGTATTTTCATCTAGTATCCAACTAAATGCAATTGTGACATCTAAAAATAAGTGATGCAGAAAAGGAAAAAATAATTACAGGGAAGAAGATAATATATAATAATTAACTACTGAAAAAGAGTATGCTTTAAATAATCGGATACAAGTAAAGTAGGAAGAGCTTGAGCTGATTATAGAGACTAAATTTTTCACACTGAGGTGAGAGAAGTTTTATCATTTGAAATTCACAGCCTTTTAAAAAAGAACAGACAAAACATGTAATTATTAACTGCCAATGGCGTCGTCTAAAATGATCCAGTATTGTTTGTCCGTTTCTAATTTGCAAAGTCCTATATGCTTCCCAAGTTATCCAACCCATTCATTTCTGCTTAATTAAAGACCTCAGAAAATTTCTGTATATCTTGCAAATTCCTGTAATGTTCTTTTTCTAACAGGCACTGGTAAGTAGGCATAAAAATTTGCAATTACAAAAAGTAAAATTAGGGATCTCCGCAGGTATTGCTTTTGCTGTTTCTTTAATTATCATTTAACATGCAAGCCTTAAGGGAATACAAATCTGAAGTATAAGCTCTGGTTTTAAAAATATACAATTTAACATGGAGATGGTCCACAATCAACCAACAAAAGCCAATAGAACATTTCATGGAAATTGGGAAAAAAATGACAAACGTTAGAAATGATCGAAAAAAGTATTTTACCCAGATATTGTCAATAGTCAACATTTCTTCCATTCTTAAGAGCTATAATTAAGTCAATAATCCATGTGGGTCCTCACTGTAGACATTGATTGTCTTTACATGTGAAATAACCTTTGAGAAATATGTCTTCAGTGCCCTCTGTCACGTTCAACATTCAAGGTCCTCTTTGTTATCAAGAAAAATGTCCACTACTGGTATGAGTTAGGTATCAGGTCACTGTATTTGACTGATAACACAATTTCTCAGAAGTCTGGAGGATGTTTGTTTATTTGCTCCTTGTACCTCAGCCAGATTTTTGTCCATTCTTTGAAAGGTCCCAGGTATGAAGTTAATTTTTTCCTTGGTAACTAAAGGCTGAAAATGAAACTTTTCCAAAAACAGTGAAATATAATGGTAATGCCACTTTGTGATGTTTAAGTTTTACATATATTTTTAAATAAAAACCTCTTGTATAACATAATATTTGCTGAAAATATTTTTAAAACAGAATTATCATGTGGAGTAAAAATTAAATGTATCTGACTCTAGATTTACAACTTTGTCACCTAAAGATTTCTCCAGGATTTGGGGAATAAATTACCACAGAACATTTTTGTATAGTCAGACACCTTCTGGAGTCCCTGAGTGGTGCAGACACTTAACATGCACAGCTGCTAACCAAAAGGTTGGAGGTGTCTCAAAAGAAAAGCCTGGAGATCTACTTCAAAACAAAAAAAAAAAAAAAACCACCGAAAACCCTATGGAGCGCAGCTCTACTCTGACACACATGGAGTAACCAAGAGTCGAAATCAACACAAAGGCAAATGGCTAGAAACCTTCCAGGTCATGAATGGCCATCTGACCCTGCATTAGCTGAGCTGTGGACCATAAGTGCCTTAATTTCATGAAGTATAAAGTCTATTTTCTCATCAGTGACTCCTTTTTGGCTCAGAGGGAAATATGGATTCTATGATTAAGCCCACAGCACTTGTTGACCAAGCTGATGTCACTTTTCTTCCTCACTACTCCATATGAAACCCTGCTAAAAGCTCAGTAATATACTGAGAACCATATGTGCAATCATCTAGTCATAAAGTTATAGAAGTGTAAGGGCACTTAGTAAACTAACCTTTCCACTTTATGAGAAGAAAACGAAGCTCAGAGTACGTAATTATTAAATCCCTATAGCATGTTATGCACTATGTGTAATAGTATTAAGAACAACATATATTGAGTATTTGATACATGTCAGTCACTAAGTTAAGGGCTACCTATATATTATAAAAGAGTCCCTGGGTGATGCAAATGGTTAACACATTTGGCTACTAACCAAAAGTTTGGAAGTTCAAGTCTATCCAGAGGTGCCTTGCAAGAAAGGCCTGGTGATCTACTGAAAAATCGCTCACTGAAAACCCTATGGAGCACAGTTCTACTGTGACACATATGGGGTTGCCATGAGTCAGAATTGACTTGATGGCAACCGGTTTGGTTCAGTTTTATGTAATATCTAATCCTCACAATAGCCCTATGATATAGGTATCATTATTATCCTCATCTTATAAGAGAAAACAAACAGAGCCACAGATGACTGGTATAACTTAAGTCTCACATCTGGTATGTGGACAGATTAGAACTCAGATGGCTGAACCTCAGAAATCACATGCTTAACCACTGCAATAGCATAGCAGCAACAAATAACTAAGAGCTGGGGGCAGTCCAAGACAAAGTGTCAGGGACCCAGATGTAATCACTCTCTATTCTTCCTCTGCTGAAGGTCACCGTCTAGTGCAGGGGTTGGCAAAGTTTTTTGTCAAGGCCCAGATAGTAAATATTTTAGGTATCATGGGTCATATAAACTCTATCACAACTACTTACCACTGTCCTTATGATGCAAAAGCAGCCAGAGACAATAAGTAAATTAAGGCATGTGGCTGTGCTCCAATAAAACTTTATTTAAAAACCAGGCTGAGGGATGGATTGAGTTTGTCAATGCCTGATCAAGCAGGATAATTAATCACATAAATACATTACAATGAGATATGTCCTAAGAATGGGATATACAAACCACTGCACAATCATAGAGGGAGGAGTGATTTACCCTGCCTGAGGTGTTCAGGGAAAGTAACCTTGAGCAGAATATTGAAGAATTTGTAAAACTATATGAAATGGGCAAGAAGGAAAGGACACTCCAGGCAGAGGTGACAGCATCAGCAAAAGCTTGGAGGCACAGCATTTGGGAAAGTGTAAGTAGAGTTAAGCAAGACTGCAGTGCAGGTATATGTTTTGAAAGAGTGAAAGAGGACAAAGAGCTAGGTGAGGAAGGGAAGCAGCTTCAATGAAGGGCTAAGGAATTTGAATTTTACACAGTAAAGATGAAGAAACATTAAAAGCTTTTAGAAGGGGGACTTCCGGCAACATGGCACCCTAGGTAGGAGCACAACACCGTCCCTCCACAGCAAAGATCCGAAAAACTAAGCAAAACAGAGAAAACAGCAGTCCTGAAATCCTAAACATCAAATCAAGAGATAAAGAACTCAACCAAGCACCAAATGGAATAAGAAACTGACAGAGAACAGAGAGCGAGGAGACGTACATGGAGAGGTCCCCTATCAGCTAATGCAGCATGGATCTGCCATCTTGGACTCCTATCAGAGACTAGCAAATAGTGGGTACGAGAAAGCAGCTTCACGGAGCTTCCAGCAGCAGACAGAACAACCGGTAAACAGTGATATACGCTTTCCCACCCCCCACCCTTCTTCACCCCTACTCGGCCTCCTGTGCTTCCCGCAGCTACAGTCTCTTGGCTGGGAAGCACTGGCTGCTTGGATTCTACCCACCGGCACTTGCTGACTCCCTGAGTGCAATTTGTTGGCTGCTGGTGTTGCTTTTTTCCACTTCTTTTGATTTCTTCCTTACCTCTCAACCACCTCCCCCTCCTTTTGCTCAAATACCTGGCTCTGTGAGCCATCTTTGCTTCTTCCTGAGGGGCTGTGAAGCTCCATTTCAGTGTGGAACTGCTTCCCGGTCCATGCTGCCACGCTGGTGGGATCCCAGGGATTTTGTTTGTTTGTTTTGAATTGTTTGTTTTCTTTTCTCAAGTTGGGAGCCCATTCTGGCCAGGCAGTGCTGTGCGGCTTGGGACCTACCCCCTCAGCTTGCACAGATACACAGAGGGATCCCTGAGAACATTTCTTTTTTCGTGTTTTTTTTTTCTGTTTTCTGGGGGGGTTTTCTTGTTCTTTTTTTTTTTTTTTTGTGTGTTCTTTTCCCTTTTTGTCTTTATTCATTATTCAGTTTCTCGTCTCTCTATACCTTCCTTCTCTTCCTGTCCCCTGGATACCAGGCACAGAATACCTTTACACATCCTAGCCAGGCTGTACTTCAACATCTAGGAACAACTTCCCCAGACCTCGTAGCTGCACCAGTGGGATCCCTGGGAGCTTCGCTGTTTTTTCTTCTTTCTAATTTTTATTTGTTCATTCTTTTCTTTTTTTCTGCTTCCCCTTTTGTTTTTCTCCATTTCATAGTCTCTCATCTCTCCACTCCAACAGGAAGTTCCCCTAGCACTCTTTTTTGTTTGTTTGTATGTTTTTGGCTCCTGTTCCTTTCTACTCTCTCCCATACCCATCTTAGCTCCACACATCACAATCTCCCCCCTCCATCTTGCCTACCTGCACCGTGCGCTTAACATCACACCACCAAGCAGCATAGGCATGGCCTACTGGAACTGCCCTGTACTGATTACCAACTCACCCTGGTGGCTGTAGTAAGTGCCACAAACAACCCATCCCAGCAACTCCTCTTCAGCTAGACCTGCCCTGCTGTACCATATCTGAGTGACTGACCCTGCCAATTGGAGAAAGAGGCAAAAAGTATCATGCCCACAGATGAGCAAACAACAAAGAAAACACAGCCCGCCTGCTCAGACATAGCCAAATCAAAAAAAAAAGGATGAAACAAACAAATATAATCAATAAGCGAGAAAAATAACTACTGAATGCCCCAAAGACAGCAGACAATATCAAAACATTTACAAAAACAGGACAAGATGGTTCCAGTAGGCATCCAAAATAAAACACCAGATGATTTTCCAGTAGAAGAAAAGGCACTAGAATTACCTGCCAGGGAATTCAAATCTCTAATACTCAGAACCATCCAAGAGTTGAAGCAAAAAGCAGACAAAAATGAGGAAAAAATAGACAAATTCATGGAAAAGCAGACAAAAAAATGGAAGAATTCAGGAAACAAATGCAGGAACAAAATGTCACAATAAATTCACAACTAGAAATTATACAAAAGCAATTAGAAATCCAAAAGATAAACAACAAGATTTCAGAAATGGACAGTGTCTTAGCCATCTAGTGCTGCTGTAACAGAAGTACCACAAGTGGATGGCTTTTAACAAGAGAAATTTCTTCTGTCACAGTCCAGTAGGATACAAGTCCAAATTCAGGGCATCAGCTCCAGGAGAAGGCTTTTTCTCTGTTGGCTCTAGAGAAAGGCCCTTGTAATGCATCATTCTTTCCTACGTCTGGGAGCATCTTAGTGCAGGAACCTCAGGTCCAAAGGATGCGCTCTGCTCCCAGCACTGCTTTCTTGGTGGTGTGAGGTTCCCATGTGTCTCTGCTTGCTTCTCTCTTTTATATCTCAAAAGAGATTGGATTAAGACACTATCTAATCTTGTTAACCTCATCAGCATAACCTCATCACAGTGGTAGAATTTACAACACATAAAGAGATCACATATAACCTCATCATAGTGATAGTTTACAACACATAAGGAAATCACATCAGATTACACAGTCATACAATACTGGGAATCATGACCTAGCCAAGTTGCTACACACATTTTTTGGGGGACACAATTCAATCCATGACATTCAACCCTTTGGCCCCCCAAAAATCACATCCTTGCAAAATGCAAAACATATTCATCTCATCACATCACAGCAAAAGTCTTAACTCTAAGCCCAGAATCCAAAAATTCCTCTTCATCTGTGAAATCTAGAATACAAGTTATCTGCTTCCAAAGGTACAATGGCAGAGCAGGCACAAGCTAGACATTTCCATTACAAATGGGAGAAATTGCAGGGAAAGAAGGAATAACAGACACCAAGCAAGTTAGCAGAACACATTACATTAGCCCTCAAGGCTTGAAAATAATCCTCTGTTTTCTGAGACCATTTACACAATAGCCCTGCCCTCCAGACTCTAGGTATTGGCCACAGTCTCCAGATTCTTCCAGGCCCACTGGGACAGCAACTCTGCTCCCTTGGCTTTAGGTGCACCATTCTCCTAGTCCATCAGAGTGACATCTCCACCCATAAAAACACCAGAGGCCATGGCTCCACCCTTTGAAACCCGAGGTCATGGCCATACCTTCTGAGACTGAGGCAGCTTGGCTTCTCATGTTCCTTGTCTCTTTAGCTTCTGCTTCCTTGTGGCCTCTTGGCCCTCGGGCCTCACGCCCACATCTGCCCTGCTGGGGCAAGTGTTCCAAAGCTCTATAGCTCCACTGGTAAGTGCCCAGAGGCACCCCACTCTGCCAGGAAGCCTCTTGCACACAGGCTCTCAGCTCCCTCGCTCTGTGGGTCAGCAAGCCTAACTCTACCGATAAGCGCCCGAAGGCACCCTACTCCACCAGGAAGCCTCCAGTGCACAGGAACTCAGCTCTCTTGTTCTGTGGGTCGGCTCCAGCACCATCTCAAGCTGGTCTCCTGGTTATGCTGCTGCTGGTCCTCTGTCGCTGCCCGCTCTGTGCTGTTGCAGGTTCTCTGCCGCTGTTGGTCCTCTGCTGCTGCCACACCTCTATCCATTCAAAGTTTCAAAATCACTTCCACATTTTAGGTATCTGTTAGAGCAGCACCCCACTCCCGGTACCAAAATGTCTTAGGCTGGGTTCTTTCAAGAAGCAAAACCAGCAAAGTGTATAAATGTATATATAGAGAGATTTATATCAAGGAAACAGCTCACCCAACTGTAGAGGCTAGAAATTCCCAAGTCCATGGATCAGGGTAGAGGCCTCTCCCAAGTCACACAGCCACAGAAGCTGGCAAGCCCAGGCAGGTCAGAGCTCACAGGCTGTGCAGATCGACGAATCCCAAGTTCAGCAGATAAGCTGACAGCTCAAGTCCCAAGAACTGGAGATGAGGCAACAGGAGGCAGCCACAGGATCCAGAGACAGCAAAAATCCAGAACATCTGCTTATATTCAGATGCAGGCCACACTCCCAAGAAGACTCCCTTTCATCTGACTGACTACTCACAGTATATTCAATCATGGGAGTGATTACATTAAAACACTGAGAATCATGGCCCAGCCAAGTTGACACACAATCTGAACCATCACAGACAGTGTCATAGAAGGGCTGAGGAGCAGATTTGAAATGATGGAAGACAGGATCAGTGGAATTGAAGATAAACACTTGGATACAACTCTGTTAGAGGAAAACTCAGAAAAAAGAACAAAGAAAAATGAAGAGACCCTGAGAATTACGCGGGATACAATCAAAAGCAAAAATCTGAGAGTGATCTGAGTTCCAGAACAGGGGGAGGAAACAGAAGACACAGAGAGGATCATGGAAGAATTGCTGACATAAAACTTCCCCAATATCGTGAAAGATGAAAAGCTGACTATCCAAGAAGCTCGAAGAACCCCATATAGGATAGACCCCAAAAGAAAATCACCAAGGCATATCATAATCACACTCGCTAAAACCAAAGACAAACAAAAAATCCTGAGAGCAGCTCAAGAAAAACAAACAGTCACATACAGAGAAGAAACAATAAGACTAAGCTCGGATTATTCAGCAGAAACCATGCAGGCAAGAAGGCAATGGGATGACATATATAAAACCTTGAAAGAAAAAAATTGTCAGCCAAGGATAATATATCCTGCAAAACTCTCATTCAAATATGATGGTGAAATTAGCTCATTTCCAGATAAACAGAAATTAAGGGACTATGTAAAAACCAATCCAAATTTATGAGACTTATTAAAGGAAGTCCTTTGATCTGAGAACAAACAATATCAGACCACAGGCTGAATATAAGACACAGGATTGTACCAGCTAGACACCAACCTAGGAAATGAACTCTTAAGGACTATGCAAAACTAAAAGAATTACAACAGGGAACCAGAGAGGTTACTCTGTAAATGACACCAGCATCAGAACAATAAAAGAGGGAATAAATGGTGTAGATACAGAACTTTCTAATGGAGAGGAAGTCAAGCAATACCAAGTAATAATAGACTGGTTCAAATCTGGAAAGATAAGGGTAAATTTCACGGTAACCACAAAGAAAGTTAACAAACCTACTCATCAAAATAAAGAAGAAAAATATAAAGTTTCAGTAAAAACAAAACCTACAAAAACAAAAGAAATGAAAAAAATCCACAAACAAGGAACTCAGTGCAGGAAAGTAAGAGGAACAAAACTGGAGGACATTATGCTGAGTGAAATAAGTCGATCACAAAAGGACAAATATTGTATGAGACCTCTACTGTATAACTCATGTAAAAGTTTACCCACAAAAAGAAACAATCTTTGTTGGCTATGAGGGCTGGGAGGAGTGGGGGGGAACTAAATAGATAAGTGGTAACTTTGGTGAAGGGTAAGACAGTACACATTCCTGGGGAAGCCAGCACAACTTGTACAACAAAAGGTCATGGAAGCTCCACAGATACTTCCAAACTCCCCGAGGGACTCAATTGCTGGGCGGAGGGCTGTGGGGACCATGGTCTCAGGCAACATCTAGCTCAACTGGCATAACACAGTTTATAAAGACAATGTTCTACATTATACCTTGGTGAGTAGCATCTGGGGTCTTAAAAGCCTGTGACCAGCCATCTAAGATACTCCACTGGTCTCACCCCCTTCAGGAGCAAGGGACAATGAAGAGAACAAGATACAAGGAAAAGATTAGTCCAAAGGACTAATGGACCACAGCTACCAAGGCCTCCACAAGACTGAGTCCAGTACCGCTAGATGGTGCCTGGCTACCACCACTGACTGCTCTGACAGGGATCACAATAGAGGGTCCTGGAAAAAGCTGGAAAAGGATGTAGAACAGAATTCTAACTCACAAAAAAAGACCAGATTTACTGGCCTGACAGACTGGAGAAACCCCTAGAGTATGGCCTCCAGGCACCCTTTTAGCTCAGTGGTGAAGCCCCTCCAGACGTTCACCTTTCAGCTGGGAATTGGACAGCCTCATAAAACTAATGAGGCACAGCAGTCCAAGGACAAAGACTAGAAGGCAGGAGGGGACAGAAAAGCTGGTGATAGGGAACCCAAGGTTGAGAAGGGACAGTGTTGACATATCTTGGGGTTGTTAACCATTGTCATAGGACAATATGTGTACTAACTGTTTAATGAGAAACTATTTGTTCTGCAAACAGAACACATCTAAGGTACAAAAAATAAAGAAAGAATTATCTATGTGAGATCAAATTGACAACAGCAACTCAAAAGATTTGATGGGAAGCCTAGGGGCAGTGAGTTGAAGATAATGGTGATAGAATAATTAGGGAAAGGATAGTGAGAATAGCAGCGCAACTGGAAAGATGCAATCGATGTCACTGAATTGTACGTGTAAAAACTTTCAAAATGGTGTAACTTTGGATATATGTATTTTCACCAAAAAAAAAGTCCTCAAGGTCAAGAAGGGGAGAGTGGTGGCATGTCGTGCGGTTGTTAACCAATCTCATAAAACAATATGTGTACTGACTATTTAATGAGAAACTATTTATTCTGTAAAGCATCTAAAGTACAATAAAAAAATTTAAAAAAAAAAAAGCTTTTAGAAGGGAAATAGCATCATTAACCACTAAGCCAGTTGCCGCTCAGATGACTCTGACTTATGGTGACCTCACATGTGTCAGAGTAGAATTGTGCTCCATAGGGTTCTCAATGGCTGATTTTTCAGAAGTAGACTGCCAGGCCTTTCTTCTGAGGCACCTCTGGGTGGACTAGAGCCTCCAAACTTTCAATTAGTAGCCGAGCACGTTAACCATTTGTGCCATCTAGGGACTCCTATCATTAGACTTGCCTTTTAAAATAATAAAAGTAATTCTGCAGGATTTCCTTCAAAGGTGAAAAGGTGATAGAATATATTTGAAATATGCCTTCTTTGTATTGCAACTATCTGTTATGGATTGAATTGCGTCCCTCAAAAATATGTGTCAACTTGGCTAGGCCGTAATTCCCAGTATTGTGTGGTTGCCCACCACTTTGTGATCTGATGTGATGATTATCCTATGTATTGTAAACCCTAACCTCTATGATGTTAATGAGGCAGGATTAGAGGCAGTTATGTTAATGAGGCAGGACTCAATCTACAGGATTAGGTTGTATCTTGTGTTAATCTCTTTGGAGATATAAAAGAGAGGATTGTTCAGAGAGGAGAGGAACCTCATTACCACAAAGCAAGAAGAACCAGGAATGGAGTGCATGCTTTGGACCCAGAGTCCCTGTGCTGAGAAGCTCCTAGTCTAGGGGAAGATTGATGACAATGACCTTCCCCCAGAGCCGACAGAGACAGAAAGCCTTCCTCTAGAGCTGGCACCCTGAATTCAGACTTCTAGCCTCCTAGACCATGAGAAAATAAATTTCTGTTTGTTAAAGGCATCCACTTGTAGTATTTGTGTTCTAGCAGTACTAGATAACTAAGACACTATCCAAGTTTTAAAATACAGCTTAACTCAAGAAACACACTGTAGGAAGAAACAATGGAAAAAGCACAATGTTAGTTTTTGTAACTTGTGATGCTATTATGGCCTGTCATGGTTTGAATTATGTCCCCCCAAAAATGTGTGTATCAGTTTGGCTAGGCCATGATTCCTGGTACTGCGTGATTTCCCCGTATGTTGTAAACCTGCCTCTATGATGTTAATGAGGGAGGGTGGGTGGCAGTTGTGTTAGTAAGGCAGGACCTGATCTACAAGACTGGACTGTGTCCTGAGGCAATCTCTGGAGATATAAAAGACAGAAGTGAGCAGAGAGACAGGGGGACGTCATACCATCAAGAAAGCAGTGCTGGGAGCAGAGAGTGTCCTTTGGACCGGGGTCCCTGTGCTGAGAAGCTCCTAGTCCGGGGGAACACTGATGAGAAGGCCGAGAGAGAGAAAGCCTTCTGCTGGAGCTGACACCTTGAATTTGGACTTTCGCTCTACTTTGACTATGAGGAAATAAACTTGTCTTCATTAAAACCATCCACTTGTGGTATTTCTGTTGCAGCAGCACTAGATGACTAAGACATGGCCCTTCTTCTTCCTCTTATAATGCACTCTTGGGTTCACGTACAGTTTTTATGTCATTCATGAACAGGGCATGTGTGTAGTATTTTTTTCCTCTGCTCCAGTCCAATAAAATGTTTATTAGAAATTGATTTTTCCAATAAATTTATCATGTGCCACCCTTGAAAAATATATTTTACACCTCATTGTTGTGCATATGGTTTGTTCTGGGTCCACCTTAAATGGATTACAAAATAGAACTCTGGTGGAAGGACAAGGGAAAGAGCAATGGTCTAGAAGTCAGGAGGTAGACCTCTTTAGATCCTGCTACCAATTAGCTGCTTCACCTTGAACTTAACTTGTACCCAGATCAGTGCTACAACAATCCATCAGAGTATCTTAAAGAGCAAAGACAGCTTTTGTTAAAATATGGTAACTGGCAAATTGAATTATATTTTTATGGCTTCAAATGTTCCATTTTCCTAAATTTTCCCTTCACTAACAGGCAAAGCCTTTCCAAGCACTCTCATACTCAGACAATTATTTTTGGTGCTTTTCGTTCCTTCCTAGAGTTATTGGTCTCCATCTGCTATCACTCGCCTTTAATCAGAAGAACTTCAGCATTTCTTGTAGTGTTGATTTAACAATTCCACTCGTTTTCATTTATCTGAAAATACCGTTTTTGAAGGAGATCTTTGATAGCTGTAAAATTTAGATTGCCATTTTCTTTAAGCACTTTAAGGGTGTCATCTTGCTTCCTGGCTTCTTTTGATGAAAAATCAGTCATCATTTGCATTTTTGTTCTCCTATATAATGTGTGGCACAGTGGTTAAGAGCTCAGCTGCTAACCAAAAGGGTGGGAGTTCAAATCCACCAGCCACTCCTTGGAAACTCTATGGGGCAGTTCTACTCTGTCCTATAGGGGTCGCTATGAGTTGGAACAGGTTTGGTTTGACTTTCGGTATGCAATGTGTAAGGATCCCTGGTGGTGCTGTGGTTAAAGCACTTGGCTGCTAACTGAACAGTCGGCTGTTTGAACCCACCAGCAGCTCTGTGGGAGTAAGATAAGGCAGTACGCTCCCGTAAAGATTACAGCATCGGAAACCCTATGGGGCAGTTCTACTCTGTCCTACAGGGTCGCTGTGATTCAGAATCCACTCCAGAGCAACTGTTTGTTTGTTTGTTTTTAATGCAATGTATCATTTTCTTTGGCTGATTTTATCATTTCCTCTTTCTCTTTGGTGTTTGGCAGCATGAATCTCCTGTGCTTAGTTGAACTCTTCTTTGCATTCATTCTGTTTGGTGTTCGCTGAGAGTGATGGATTTAAACTTTTGTGTTTTCACCAAATTTTGGAAAGTTAGTCATTATTTCCTCAAACATTTTTTGGTCCATTCTTTCTTCCCTCTCTAGGTCTCAAATTACACAGGTATTATATTGTTTGATATGCCACATGACTCATGGAGTCGCTGTTTATTCCTTTAATCTTTTTTTCTTTTGTTCTTCAGAGTAGATAATTTCTATGTTAGATCTACAAATTCACTGACTCCTTCTTCTGTCGTCTTCAATCTGCTGTTAAGTGAATTCAGTAAATTTTCATTTCATGTACTTTACTTTTCAAAGTTCTCGAATTACTACTTGATTCTAATTTATAGTTTGCAATTCTTTGCTTAAATTCTTCTTCTCCCTCAGTATGGCCACACTCTCTTTTAAGTTTTTGAAAATATAATACATGAAAGTTCTTATCTGCTAATTACAATAACTGAGTCATCTTGGGGTAGGTCTCTATATACTATTTTTTCTTTTGATTCTAGGTTACATTTTCCTATTTCTTCACGTCTAGTAATTTTTTTTATTATATCCATAATATTGTGGATGATGTATTATAGAAACTGTGGAATATGTTATCTTCTCTTGACATGCTAATTTTTGTTTTAGCAGACGTTTAACTTGACTGAACTCAAACTTCAAACTCTGCATCCCTGAGATAAATAGCAGCTAATATCTCTGCTCTGGTCTTTCAAACTTTCAGCTATTATTTTTCAGTGGCAACTTTGTGCAAAGTTCCAGGGTCAGTCAAGGATTTGGATGGAGTTTATACACAGATTTTGGGGTTTCCCCTTCCGTGGTTTCTTTCTTTCTGGGACTTCTCACCTCATTTTCTACCCTCTCAGGAAGCCCCAAACTTCAATTCTCTGACTTTATAAGATAGCAAGACTGTGATTTTCTGTTTGAGGTCTTGGATCCATTCCACACAGAATAGGTAGAGAAAATAACACCCAGAGCATTTCTTTCTTTTTTTTTTTTTTTTCAAAGATCAATTATGTTGAAGATCCTGACTGCTTTTGGTCATTCCCCAGTGCAATCAAATATTTGTTTCCTTTTTTTTTAATTGGTTCAGAGTAAGACGTACTGTCTGTTGGAGGGCTAGTCTAATACAAGCAACTTTGCCATTACTAGAGGTCATTCATGTATATATTTTTTAATCACCAACTGTCAGGTGAAGAGGTTGAAGGACATAGATCCCATTTTTATGGCAAATAGCATAATACCTTTAATATACCAGGAATTCAGAATATATTTGTTAAATGAATATAGGGCCTCCTATACAATCTTCGCTCTCCTCCCCCAAATTTTCTGATTAGAAAATCAGAGACAGATTTTCTACCTTAAACTCCAAACTTACTAGCAGGTACCTAGTCAAGGAATGTTACACTCTTCCTTCTCTATTCTGTCTCTTCTCCCTTGCCTGTATTATTTTAATGACCTTCCACCTCATCGTTCTTCCTCTAAACTCACAGCTCTCCAATGTGTCTTTCACAATGACTAATTTAACTCTCTGAAAACCACAAAGATAATGATTCTCAACTTACTTGACCTCAAAAAACAACAATTGGTAACACTGTTAGAATAAAAAGTCTGAGTTTCAAAGTGAACAAGTCATTCATTACCTTCCAAATTCTGAGTTGAATTATTTTCACTCTTTTATGCCTTATACACCCTGAATTCAAGCCTCACCATATTATTTCATTCTATATCTCCTGTATCCTCCTCACTCCACACATTCCCTCATTATTTCCTACTTGGAAAGTATGCCAATCGTTTTCAGTTAAAAATAGCATTCCCCCTGTAAAGTCCTCCTTGGTACTGTAGGTTAGAATTAATCACACTAGGGACTGAATAAGCACTTTTGAGCCATGATTATGGTCTCTTATCATATCATCTTCTGTCTTGTAATTCAGCAAAATTATCCTCCTACTTACTACAAGCATTTTGTCGGAAAAATCTATGTTTTATTCATTTGTGTTTCAAGTCTAGAGCTAAGTGCAAGACACTAGTAATTCTCTGTTGCAAGTTCAAAGTAGCACCATTCACACAGGTGGGCTCCAGGTGGTGCCACACATAGAGCAAAGTGTGAGTATGCCTCCCACTACAAGTTGGAGAAGTCAGCTAGCCCTTCATGTTGCTCACTTAGCCAATGCCTGCAGAATAGTTAAAGCTACTGAGAGCATATTTTACTAGAGTTGAGAGGAACATGATGACCTACCTCCATGTCCCTCATCTATCATATTCTCAAGTCCTACGTATCTAATAGGTAGTCTATGAATTACTAATGTACTCTTTACCATTTCATGGTTTATCAGGTTCACAGTTCCAAATATGAAAGTTCAAACAGCAGAGATTCTCCACCGGTTTCTGCTACTTTCATGACGAGCATCACCTTGGATAAAGGAAAAAATGGGCTTCCTGTCTGGATCTGGTCCTACTTGTACACACAGTTAAGATAATTTTCTCAGCTACTAAGGCTAGAGAAAAAGTAGCCAAAGTTGGGAGGAATTTTGAAAGCAGAAAATGTGGAACTGTGGAAGAAACTGATGCTTCATTAAAAAAAAATGAAAATAAAAAAAGCTACCTGTAACTCCCTTCATCCTTCTGCCTCTCACAAGAGAGGCTGGGGGTGAGGAGGGGCCTCAAAATTATTTTCCCACCTTCCTTTGCATGAATCCAGTTCTTGCCCATAGGATATAGACTCAGAGAATATGACTTGTCTTCCTGACAAGAGAGAGAGAGAATATGGGTGTGCCTCTTCTGTATTCTTCCATCTCTGAAGGCAGATACAATATCTGCAATGACAGCAACTGCTTTGCAAGCATAAGAAAACATCAAACAAATCATAGAAATATCAGCTTTTACATGATTTAACTGCTGGCTGCTTAATTCTGGACCATTTTGCTATATGAGAACGTTAAATCTCTAGGAGGCGGAGCCAACATGGCACTATAGATAGAAGCACCATGCTGTCCCTCCACAGCAAAGACCCAAAAAACTAAGTAAAACAGAGACAAATGTCAATCCTGGAACCCTAAATGTCAAATGAAGAGATAAAGAACTCAACCAAGCACTGAATGGAATAAGACACTGACAGAGAACAGAGAGCGAGGAGAGTTATGAGGGGAGTTCCCCTATCAGCTAACACAGCATGGATTCACCATCTTGGACTCCTGTCTGAGATCAGTGGTTGGGGAGTATGGGAAAACAGATTCACAGAGCTCCCGGCAGGAGACAGAGCACCCGGTAACCAGTGATACACGCTTTCCCACCTTCCACCCGGCTCCCCCTGCTCTGCCTCTGCTGCTTCTGGGTGGGCTAATACACAGCTTCCTGGTGGGCCAATTCCTGGGAGCTGCCACTTCCATGCCACCGGGATTCACCTCCCCCACACTGGTTAGCTCCTTAAGTGCCATTTCTTTGTTACTGGTGTTGCTTTTTTCCATCTCTTTTGGTTTCTTCCCTGTCTCTCACCTCCTCCCCCTCCTTTCTCTCGAACACCTGACTTCGTGTGCCATCTTTGCTTCTCCTTGACAGGCTGTGAAGTGCTGCTCTGCTGGGGAACTGCTTCCTCGGTTTGTGCCGCTATGCTGGTGAGATCCCTAGGGGCTTTTTTTTTTTTTTTCCTTTTTCTTTATCTTGTTTGTTTGTTTGTTTTCTCTTTCTTTTTTCCTTGTTATTTTTCTTCATTTCTCAGTTTCTCATCTCTTTCTACTTACCTTCTTTTCCTGTCTCCTGAATAACTGGCGCTGTGTATCATCTCCACCCCTTCTAGCCAGGCTGCACCGTGTGGCTTGGGAGCTGCTTCTCTGGTCTGTGCAGCCTTGCTGGTGGAATCCCTGGGGGCATTTTTTTTTTTAAATTTTTATTTATTTACTTTCTTTTTGCCTTTTTCTTTTTCTTCATTTCTCGGTTTCTTGTCTCTCTGCTCCAATGGCAGGCTCTCTTCTCCCTCTTCTTTCCCATACCCAATCTAGTTCCACACATCACAACCTCCCCCTTCCCCTCCCTCCTGCCTATCTGCACAGCGTGCTGAACATTGCACTCCTGAGCAGCACAGGCATGGCCTACCACAAACTTCCCTGCACTGATCCCTGGCTCATCTTGTCAGCCCCAGTATGTGCCACAAACAATCCATCCCAGCCCCTCCCCTTCAGCTGGACCAGCCCTGCTGCACCACAGCTGAGGGACTGGCACTGTACATTGGACAAGGAGGTGAAAAATATCGTGTCCACAGAAGAGCAAACAATAAAGAATGCAGAGACTGCCTGCTCAGACATAACCAAATAAAACAAAAAAAAAAAAAAAAAAAAAAAAAAAAAACAGGATGAAACAAACAAATCAACAATCAACAAATGAAGAAAATAACTACTGAATGTTCCAAAGACAATAGACAATATCAAAACATGTAAAAAAAACAGGACAGGATGGTTCCAATAGGCATGCAAAATAAAACACCAGATGACTTTCCAGTAGAAGAAAAGGCACTAGAACTACCTGATAGGGAATTCATATCTCTAATATTCAAAGCTATCCAAGAATTGAAGCAGAAAGCAGACAAAAATGAGGAAAAAAATAGACAAATTCATGGAAAAGGCAGACAAATTCAAAAAATTGGAAGCATTCAAGAAAATAATATAGGAATAAAATGTCAAAATAAATTCACAACTAGAAATCATACAAAAACAACAATTAGAAATTCAAAAGATAAACAACAAGATTTCAGAAATGGATAGTGTCATACAAGGTTTGAGGAGCAGGTTTTAAACAATGCAAGACAGGATCAGCAAAATTGAAGACAAACACTTAGATACAACTTTGTCTGAAGAAAAAAAATCATAAAAAAGAACAAAGGAAAATGAGGAAACCCTTAGAATTATGTAGGATACAATCAAAGCAAATTCTGTGACTGATCAGAGTTCCAGGACGGGGGAGAAAATGGAAAACACAGAGAGGATCATTGAAGAATTGCTGACAGAAAACTTCCCAAATATCATGAAAGATGAAAAGCTGAACATCCAAGAAGCTCAACAAACCCAATATAGGATAGACCCCAAAAGAAAATCACCAGTGAATATCATAATCACACACGCTAAAAACCAGAAAAGAAAGAATCCTGAGAGCAGCTCGAGAAAAATGAAAAGTCACATACAGTAGGGAAACAATAAGACTAAGCTCTGATTACTCGGCAGAAACCATGCAGAAAAGAAGGCAAAGGGATGACATATATAAAACCTTGAAAGAAAAAAATTTCCAACTAAGAATAATATATCCTGCAAAACTCTCATTCAAATATGATGGTGAAATTAGCACATTTCCAAATACACAGAAATTAAAAGAATATGTAAAAACCAAACAAAACTTACAAGAATTATTAAAGGGAGTCCTTCGGTTTGAGAACAAACAACACCAGATGACAGCCTGAATCTAGGACACAAGATGTACCAGTCAGATACCAACCTAGGAAATTAACTCTCAAGGACTATTCAAAACTAACAGATTTACAACAAGGAACCAGAGAGGTTAATCTGTAAATGACAACAACATCAGAAAAATAAGAGGGAATAAATGGTATATGTATAGAACTTTCCAATGGAGAGCAAGGCAAGGTGATACCAAGTAATAACAGACTGGTTCAAACCTAGGAAGATAAGGGTAAATTTCAGGGTAACCACAAAGAAAGTTAAAAAACCTACTCATCAAAATAAAGAAGAAAAACATAAAGTCTCAGTAAAAACAAAATCTACAAAAACAAAAGAATTGAAAAAAAATCCATAAACAGAAGGAATTTAGCACAGGAGAGTAAGAGGAACAAAGAAATCATAAGCACCACAAAAAAAAAAGCACTACAAAATGACAGCAATAAACTCACATCTATCAATAATTACACTGAATGTAAGTGGCCTAAATGCACCTATAAAGAGATGGAGAGTGACAGAACAGATTAAAAAACAGGATCTATCAATATGTTGTCTACAAGAGACATATCTTGTAGAAACGAAGACGTAAATTTATTAAAAATCAAAGGATGGAAAAAATCTATAAAGCAAACAGCCTCCAAAAAAGAACAGGAGTGGCAGTACTAATCTCAGATAAAATAGACATTAAAATAAAATCCATCATAAAAGACAAAGAAGGGCACTATATCATGATTAAAGGGATGATCCATCATGAAGACCTAATCATAATGAATATCTACACACCCTATGACAGGGCTCCAAAATACATAAAACTTTAACAACACTGAAAAGAGAAACTGACTGTTCCACTATAATAGTAGGGGACTTCAACACACCACTATTGGCAAAGGACAGAACATCTAGAAAGAAACTCAACAAAGATACATAAGATCTAAAGGCCACAATCAGCCAACTTGAACTCAAAGACATATAAAGAACACTCTACCCAACAGCTGCAAACTACACATTCTTTTCCAATATACATGGAAGGTTCTCCAGAATAGACCATATCTTAGGCCACAAAACAACCCTCAACAAAATCCAAAACATTGACATAATACAAAGTATCTTCTCTGATCACAGAGCTATCAAAGTAGAAATTAACAATAGGAAGAGCATGGGGGAAAAAAATTACATAGAAACTAAATAAAACCCTGCTTAAAAACCATTGGGTAATAAAAGAAATCAAAGATGGAATAAAAAAATCCTGAGAATGAAAATATATCATACCAAAACCTTTGGGACACAGCAAAGGCAGTCCTCAGAGGTCAATTTATAGCAATAGATGCAAACATCAAAAAAGAAGAAAAGGACAAAATAAAAACATTAGCTACACAACTTGAACAAATAGAAAGACAACAGCAAAAGAAGCCTACAGCCACCAGAAGAAAGGAAATAATAAAGATCAGAGCAGAAATAAATGAAATAGAGAATAGAAAAACAATAGAATCAACAAAACCAAAAGTTGGTTCTTTGAAAGGATCAACAAAATCGACAAACCACTGGCCAAACTGACAAAAGAAAAACAGGAGAGGACACAAATAACCCAAATAAGAAATGAAATGGGGGATATTACAACAGACCCAACTGATGTAAAAAGAATCTTAACAGAGTATTCTGAAAAACTATACTCCAGCAAATTTGAAAATCTAGAGGAAATGGACAAATCTCTAGAAACATACTACCTACCCAAATTATCACAAAATGATGTTGAAAATCTAAACAGTCCCATAACAAGAGACGAGATTGAAAAGGTAATACAAAAACTCCCAACCAAAAAAAGCCCTGGCCCAGATGGCTTCATTGGAGAATTCTACCAAGCATTCAGAGAAGAGCATACATCAGCACTACTCAAATTATTTCAGAACAGTGAAAAGGAAGAGATACTTCCAAATTCATTCTATGAAGCCAACATAACCCTGATACCAAAACCAGGCAGACACCACAAAAAAAGAAAATTACAGACTGATATCTCTCATGAATATAGATGCAAAAATTCTCAACAAAATTCAGCATCATATCAAAAAAATAATACACCATGACCAAGTAGGATTTATACCAGGTATGCAAGGATGGTTCAACATTAGAAAATCAATCAGTGTAATTCACAACATAAATAAAATAAAAGAATCATACGATCATCTCACTCAATCCAGAAAAGGCATCTGACAAAGTTTTTAGCAATAAAAACTCTCAGTAAAATAGGTATAGAAGGGAAATTGCTCAACATAATAAAGGGCATCTATACAAAACCAACAGCCAACATCATTCTTAATAGAGAGAGGCTGAAAACACTCCCTTTGAGAACAGGAACAAGACAAGGATGTCCTTTATCATCACTCCTATTTAACATTGTGCTAGAAGTCCTAGCTAGAGCAATAAGGCAAGAAAAATAAATAAAGAACATCCAAATTGGTAATGAAGAAGTAACACTGTCCCTATTTGCAGATGATATGATCCTATACATAGAAAACCCAAAAGACTCCACAAGAAAACTACTGAAACTAATAGAAAGATTCAGCAGAGTAGCAGGATACAAGATAAACATACAAAAATCAGTTGGATCTCTTAACACCAATAAAGAGAACAATGAAAAGGAAATCAGGAAAACAATACCATTTATAATAGCCCCTAAAAAAATAAAATATTTAGGAATAAATCTAACCAGGGATGTAAAAGACATATACAAAGAAAACTATAAAACACTATTGCAAGAAACCAAAAGAGATCTACATAAATGGAAAAACATACCATCCTCATGGATAGCTAGGCTCAACACTGTGAAAATGACAATTCTACCCAAAGCAATTTACAAATACAATGCAATCCCAATCCAAGCACCAACAGCATTCTTTAAAGAGATGGAAAAAACAATCACTAACTTTATATGGAAAGGGAAGAGGCCCTGGATAAGTAAAGCACTACTGAAGAAGAATAAAAGCAGTAGGACTTGCACTACCTGACCTCTGAACCTACTATACGGCTACGGTAATCAAAACAGCCTGGTACTGGCGCAACAACAGACACACTGATCAATGGAACAGAATTGAGAACCCAGATGTAAATCCATCCACCTATGGTAACCTGATCTTCAACAAGGGCCCAAAGTCCATCAAAGGGGAAAAGACAGTCTTTTTCACAAATGGTGCTGGCAAAACTGGATGTCCATCTGCAAAAAAATGAAACAGGACCCATACCTCACAACGTATACAAAAACTTATTCAAAATGGATCAAAGACCTAAATATAAAATCAAAAACTATAAAGATCATAGAAGAAAAAATAGGATCAACACTAGAGATCCTAATATGCAGCATTAACAGGATACAAACCATAACTAACAACGTACAAACTCCAGAACATAAGCTAGATAACTGGGATCTTCTAAAAATTAAACACTTATGCTCATCAAAAGACTTCACCAAAAGAGTAAAAACAGAACCTACAGACTGGGGAAAAAAAATTGGCTATTACAAATCCAACAAAGTTCTAATCTGTAAAATCTACAGGAAAATCCAACACCTCTACAACAAAAAGACAAATAAGTCATTTTAAAAATGGACAAAGGGAATGAACAGACACTTCACCAAAGAAGACATTCAAGCAGCTAACAGACAATTGAGGAAATGCTCGCAGTCACTAGCCATTAGAGAAATGCAAATCATAACCACAATGAGACACCATCACACCCCAGTATTATTGGCAGGAATCAAAAAAACAGAAAATTACAAGTGCTGGATAGGCTGCAGGGAGACTGGAACTCTTATGCACTGCTGGTGGGAATGCAAAATGGTACAACCATTTTAGGAAACGATATGGCGCTTCCTTAGAAAGCTAGAAATAGAAATACCATCTGATCCAGAAATCTCACTCCTAGGAATATATCCTAGAGAAATAAGAGCCATCTCATGAATAGGCATATGCACACCCATGTTCACTGAAGCATTGGTCACAACAGCAAAAAGATGGAAACAACCTAGATGCCCATCAACAGATGAATGGATAAACAAACTATGGTACATACACACAACAAAGTACAATGCAACGATAAAGAACAATGATGCATCTGTGATGCATCTCGCAACATGGATGAATCTGGAGGGCATTATGTTGAGTGAAATAAGTCACTAACAAAAGGACAAATATTGTATGAGAAAACTACTATAAAAACTCGTGAAAAGGTTTACACCCAAAAGGAAACAATCTTTGATGGTTACGAGGGAGAAGAGGGGTGGGCATGGAAAAATACTAAATAAACAATAGATAAGTGGTAACTTTGGTGAAGGGTAAGACAGTATTCAATACTGGGGAAGCCAGCACAACTTGTTCCGGGTAAGGTCATGGAAGCTTTATGGACAAATCCAAACTCCCTGAGGGACCAAATTACTTGGCGAAGGGCTATGGGGACCATGGTCTCAGGGAACATCTAGTTCAACTGGCATAACATAGTTTATAAAGAAAATGTTCTACTTTCTACTTTGGTGAGTAGCATCTGGGGTCTTAAGAGCCCGTGAGCGGCCATCTAAGAAACTCCACTGGTCTCACCCCTTCAGGATCAAGGGAAAGTGAAGAAAACTAAAGACACAAGAGAAAGACTAGTCCAAAGGACTAATAGACCACAAGTACCACGGCATCCAACGGAATGAGTCCAGTACAACTAGATGGTACCCAGCAACCACCACTCACTGCTCTGACAGGGATCACAATAGAGGGTCCCTGACAGAACGGGAGAAGAATGTAGAACAAAATTGTAACTCAAAAAAGAGACCAGACTTACTGGCCTGATAGAGACTAGAGAAACCACTAGAGTATGGCCCATGGCCACCCTTTTAGCTCAGTAATAAAGTCACTGCTGAGGCTCACCCTTCAGCCAAATATTAGATAGGCCCATAGGACAAAATGAGACTAAAGGGGCCCATCAGCCCAGGGGTAAGGACTAGAAGGCAGGAGGAGACAGGAAAGCTGGTAAGAGGGAACCCAAGGTCAAGAAGGTAGAGTATTGACATGTCATGGGGTTGTTAACCAATGTCAAAACAATATGTGTACTAACTATTTACTGAGAAGTTAGTTTGTTTTGTAAACCTTCATCTAATGTACAATACAAAACAAAAAAATAAATAAATAAAAGTTAAATCACTATTTGCTTAATCAATCATATTCAGGTTTGCTGTCACTTGCAGCAATATCCGTTTCTAAGTGAATTGTGACCTAGTAGTACATAAGTTGTCTTATGCCACAAACACTGCATTAGCCCTTTAGTTAATTTTTTTTTTTCATTTAATATTTATAGCAAACCTTCTCACATGGCCCCTCCATCTTTTGGCTGGGTACACTGAGACTTAGGAAAGGCAGTGATACAGTGGCTAAGAGTACAGACCTGGGGATCTAACACAGCTAGGCTCTATCCCTGGCTCTTGCCATTTCCTAGTTAAGAGATACTAGGCATGCTGCCTCTTTAAGCTTTAGCTTCCTAATCTGATAAGTAAAGCTAAAATAAGTTCTTATTTATAGGGTGTTTTCTAGGTGCCTTGAAAGAAAAGCCTGCAATCTGCTTCCAAACAATCAGCCATTGAAAACCTTATGGAGCACAGCTCTACTCTGACACACGGGGGGTCACTAAGAGTACATTTCAACTGACCATCAACTTTTTGTTTGTTTGTTTTGTTTCTAAGATTAAATGAGATAATACATGCAAAGTACTAAATGAACGTCCTAGCATATAGTAAGTAATGAATAAACATTGACTACTATCGTTATTTTTGTTATTATTATTTTAAATAGTGTATTAATTACTACCCCAGGTCACAGAAATAAGTAGTGATAGAGTTACTGATCAAATATGATAAAATCAATCAACAAATAATTGATGACACAGGTTTCAAACCTAAGCTTTTTTAGTCCCTATACTTATGTCTTTTTTTCTATACTATGAAAAAAAAAAAAATTTAAAGAGCTATAGTTTCACAAAGAAATCATAAGGACCTAATTTACACTCTGCTGTGACATTTTATGTTCCTAAAACCATGTTTTCATGTGTTCAGAAAGTGGTAGAATGTCACCCTAGATATATAAGTGTGTGTGTATTTGGTGTTTTATGACTTTTTTTTTCTCTACCAAAAAATAAAAAAATCAGTGTGATCCTTAAGCAACCTGAAAACTACCCTTTGCATGCCTGAACGCGAGGAGCCCTGAAGAGCAGTGGTTAAGCACTCGGCTCCTAACCGAAAGCTCAGTGGTTTGAACCCACCAGCCACTCCATGGGAGAAAAGACCTGGCAATCTGCTCCCATAAAGATTACAGCCTTGGAAACTTTATGGGGCAGTTCTACTCTGTCCTACAAGGTTGCTGTGCGTCAGAATCAACTCAACGGCACACAACAACAATATGCCTGAATGCAGTAAAGAGACACAAGCATGTATGTGCGTGTAGATTCACACCTGACTATCCACCCAAGCCCAGGCCAGCATCTGGGTAGATGGTGACAAGTGCCATGAATGTCCAGGTGATGAATACACTCTCTTCAATGAGAATGTGATGAATCTGAGTCTACAATGTTGGCTAGCAGGCATCAGACAGGATGATAGTGACAGCACCTCTTCTCTTGTTTACAAGGGAGGATGTTAGACAAAGCTGCCTACAAGTTTACTATTAAACCTTTGAGAAGCATATATTAAAAATATTTCACATCACTCAGCATGGAAATGACAACCAAACTAGAGTTAATTAGAATTTCAAATAATATTACAGACCTTTCCATTAGACCTCACCCAATGCATCCTAGCAAGTGCTTTTTGTGAGAAAGCTTCCTGTGTGGTGCTTGTTAAATTGAGTGTGGTCCGAGAAGAGAGCAAAGCTTCTTTAGTAGAACATTCAGGAGGTCTTTGAATTAAAATATCTTGGCATCTCCTTCCCCTCACGTTCCTAAAAAGATGATTCATAGAGGAATACATTAAATTCTATCAATAAATTGTGATGCCTTTCCACCCAGTTAAAGTTGCCATCTGCTTAGCTTCTTAGAGAGTTCTCAAAAAGAAGTCACCTCACAGTTGATTTATGTTATCATGGGAGCTTTACACCAAACAGAAATCACAAGTTACTTTTTTCTGATTTAAGAAATCTTTTCAATGTGAAAGGCAAACTTCTAAAACATAGAAAAGATGATATAATACTTTTTATAAACTCTAATTTCTAAAAGCTCTCTAAGGTCTAGTCCCTAAAGAAAAAGGTTTAACTTAATTTTATCTACTGAGAAGAAAATCTAAGTCATGACAGACCTAATCTATATAAAGAATAAATATCAGCCAACAGGCTTATAAGACGAGTTCAAGGGACAAGAGGGGCACCTGACTGTGAAGCTAACTGGAAAGTTAGTTCTCGGCTTTGGAGTATGATATATCTGGGTTTACGTTCTAACTACCACTGATCAGCCATAATGACCTTGGCAAGTCCTTAATGTTCAATAAGGGGAAAATGTCTACCTCCTATCACAGAAGGGCTGAATGAGATCCCTCAGCATAGGGCCTGGCCCACAGTACAGGCTCAAAAATAGTAGCTCTTACTACTAGTACAATTAAATAAAAGCCCATGGAAAACTATTAATCTATTCATGTAAATCCTTTGGTAAATATAGATTGCCAAAATAAGTGATGCAGAAAATAAATTATAATTCTTAGCAAAAACCATACAAATGGATAAAAATAACAAATTTTATTAATATGGACCAATTGATGCCCTCCTCAAGAGTGTCTCACATGGCAGGAAATAGATGGGTCTTTATTATTGTCCACTGTTGATGGTTTGAATATGTTTCTGCTCTTCCTCTTACAAATATAAACAAATACTGGGGAAAAAAATCTCCCAAAAGAAGTGTTGCTTATCTACTTTTTCTTAGTTTACAATTCATATGTCACAAAAATGAAAGTTAATAGTGAAAATGGCCTGCAAAAACTTAATAATGTTAGGTGCAATTGAGTTGATTGCAACTCATAGCAACTCCATATGACAGAGTTGAACTGAGCTACATAGAGTTTTCTCTGCTGTAATCTTTACGGAAGCAGATCACCAGGTCTTTCTCCCAAGGAGCAGCTAGGTAGGTTTGAACTGCCAACATTTCAGTCAGCATCTGAGCTCTTAACCATTTGCACCACCAGGGCTCCTAACAATAGCTAGCATTTATTTAGTGTTTGCTGAGCAAATATTCTATCATTTAATACTGAAAATCCCTATGAGTGTTCATTATAAATAAGCACTTGACAGATAGATGAGTTATGTTGTTTCCCAAAGTCATATCCGGTTTCAAAGCCTGCCAGGTGGGCTCTGTGATGCTACCCTGAAAACAGTTTTGCTAAAAACTAGACTGATGGACTCTTATCACTATTCCTCATGCTCTCCTTTCAAACCTAGTATATTTGTGAGGAGGAGCAGGCATGCTTGACTCACTCTCTCCCCTGGATCTGCCAGCCTGCTGCAGGACATTCTCATCTATTCACAGCCATGTCCTAAGAGTCACAGGTTGACCAGTTGCTTGTGCCTGGATGGGTTACAGTACAACATTCTGAGGCAAGTACAAGAATGCCTACTTGTCCCAGAGCTGGAAAAATTTGATCTAGAAGGTTTTCATCAGCAGCAAAGCACACTTTTCGATCCCCATCTGGCTTACTCCTGCTTCTATCTTTCAGCAGTTTCCAAACTCAGACAGGAGGAGCCCGTTAACTCGTTGCCGTTGAGTCCATTCCACCTGCTAACAACCCTCCAGGACAGAGTAGAATTGCCCCGTAGGGTTTCCAAGTCCGTAATCTTTATGGAAGCAGACTGCCATATCTTTCGCCCATAGAACAGTTGGTTCAAACTGCCGACCTTTCAGTTAGCAGCCAAGCAACTGAGCGCTTTAACCCCTGCACCACCAGAGCTCCTTGTTGGGAGGAAAGGGGGTGTAATTTACCATTTGAGAACTCCAACATGTGTCAGGAGGCAATTAGATGGGAGGCTCCTTGGTTTAAATGAGATCCTGTTACCTTCTCTCTACTCTTTACAAAGCTAAAACTCTATCTTCAGAAACACGTAGCCCATCATATACTACTCCATCTATCTCATAAGGATTATAAATCAAGAAAACAGTATTACAGCCTGTAAAATTCTGGAGGAGCCCTGGTGGTGCACTGGTTAAGCACTCAGCTGCTAACCAAAATGTTGGCAGTTTGAACCCATCAGCCACTCTGTGGGAGAAAGATGTGGCAGTCTGCTTCCATAAAGAATTAAAAAACCAAACCCGTTGCCATCAAGTCAATTCCAGCTCAGTGATCCTACAAACAGAGTAGAATGGCTCCATAGGGTTTCCAAGGAGCAGCTGATGCATGATGGATTTGAACTGTTAACATTTTGGTCAGCAGTTGAATTCTTAACCATCACGCCACCAGGGCAACCCATAAAGATTAATGCCTTGGAAACCCTATGATGCAGTTCTACTCTGTCCTTAAGGGTTGCTATGAGTCGGAATGGACTTGAGGGCAACAGGCTCTATAAATCTGGGAGAAGACCTGACAAGATACTAGCTAGCAAGAACGTGCCCTATTCTTGGCTAGATGGGAAGTAAAAAATCTTGAAAATGAGAGGAAGTTAATAAAAAGTGCTCTAGGTGCCTGTTTTAAAATAAAAAATAAAAAATAAAACTACGATACCAATTCCAACTTAACTACTTAATTTTCTGGGTAACAATAGGCAACTTAATACTTTAATACTCAGTTTCCTCTTCTCTAAAATAATAGTCACACCATCTACCTCTTACAATTGTTGAAAGCATTAAAAAGAGAAAGGCAATTAACATCTGTATTTGATAGTGTAGGCTTTGAGAGAATTATAGGTTATTAAATAGGACCTTGAAAAGAGTGAAGAATTTGGAATTATGGAGAGGAGGATGTGATGTCACAGCTGAAAGAAAAGACCAAAGGCCCACACAAAGCCAGAAATAAGCGTGGATTTGTTTAATCCGTGACCCACATAGTTCAGCATCAGAGTAGAATCCCAGTCCAAGAAAAACAGCCCAAGAATCAATAGTTATTTGAAATTAACTTCTTTTTCCCCCTACACAAGTCTTGACTATTTAGTTTTTTTAAAAAGAATGATTAGATACAATAGTCCACTGACAAGATCCAGAAGACAGAAGGGGACAAGGAAGCCCCCTGGTGATAGGGAACACAAGGTGGAGTAAGGATATTCTTGATGTGCTGTGAGATTGTTAACCATTGTCATAGGGCAACATGTGTAGTAACTGTTAAATGAAAAACTATTTTGTTCTGTAAGCCTTCATCTTAAGTGAGAATAACAGCACAGTTGGAAGAGCGTAGTCAATGTCACTGAACTGTGAATGTAGAAAATTTTGAAACGGTGTATCTTTGGCCATCTGTAATTTTCATAAAAAAAAAAGGTTGAGAATTTAGAGGCTTAATACGTTGTGGGGTTGTTAACCAATGTCAAAAAAAACAACATGTGTACTACTATTTCATGAGAAACTATTTGCTCTGTAAGCTTTCACCTGAAGTACAATAAAATATATAAAAAAAAAAAAAAAAAAAAAAGAATGATTAGAATGGAGAAGGAAAGAAATCCTAAGGTTTCAGACTGAGCTTAGCAAAAGAGTGGTTAGGAGGATGACGAGGTTGGTTTAGAAATGTTGAAGATGACCCTGAAATATCACAGACACTACGAAGGGGGGAGACAAGGCTGTTTCTCTACAGTCTTGTGTTTAAATGTCTATGAGTGAAAATTTTCCCAGTGGCATCAAGAATAATTTTTCCAACTCTAGGCTTCGAAGAAAGAGCCCTGGGTGGTGCAACTAGTGGAGCAATCAGCTGTTAACCTAAAGGTTGGGAACTCACCCAGCAGCTTCGCAGGAGAAAGACCTGCTGATCTAGTTCTGTAAAGATGATAGCCTCGGAAACCCTATGGGGCAATTCTACTCTACTACACTCTATTTTCTATGAGTCGCTATGAGTCAAAAACAACTCGAGGGAGCTTGACAACGGGCTCCAGAGCAATCCTTTCCAAAAAAAAAAGCTTTTGCCGTAGCAAGATCATCACTGAAGTGACTACAGTAGATGAAATCAACCTATATGGCAGATAAGGTCCAGTACTGCTCATCATTTTAATTGGTTGACTACTTAATCTTAACCTTAACCTATTAATACCGTGGCGAACTTTAATATTAGCACAAAAAAGAGAAAAAGCAAATCCTTTACAAATATAGTCCATTCAGGAAAATGTGCATTTGCAAAACTAATTTCACAAAGAAATGTGGCAGAATAATACCGAAAAGCTGTTCCAGCTACCTCATCAAGCTGAAGTCAATTTGGTGAATACTGGGAGAGTGGGACCCTTCCCCACCGAAGAATGAAAAGGTGCATAAGCTCTGGTTTGTAAAACCAGAAGGTGCAGGGTTCTTTTAAGAAGGCTGGGAATAAAACCATCTTCTGAAGGATAAAACTGCATGAACACCGCACATATTTTCTTCATAGGCTAAATGCTTTCCCTTTTTCCGAGCTGATTTTTTCAACTTGAAGCTTTTTATCTTCTGCCAAGAGCCAGAGGTCTTAGAAGGAGAACAAAGCTAAGGAACTGCAACCAGTCACCACTGCAAGCTGTCTGGTCAGCTGGGTGGTGGTGTCTGTGGCTTCAAATTCCTTGCGCGATGTATACGTGAATGAGGGATGGCTTCCAAGATTGCTTACTTCATTATAATTCATTTCAGTAAAGTTTTCAAAATTGAGATTTCCCCTTCTAGAAATCTCTTATGTTTTACTGCCTCCATGATGAGTAGAGATTAGTTTTGCATTTACAAAATTAAATTACTTTCCCAAAGTATTTCTTAATTTTCATGCAGATGCTACGGAAATTTCCAAGAGAGAGAAAGTTGTTAGCTGCACTTTAAATACCAGAAAATCTCTGTGTAGGAAGGAGAAGGGAAGAGGGTGAAATTACATTTATTTTAAAATTGAACATACGAGTGTTCATTCTGGAGAACACACATCTGGAGAATAGGCACCGAAGGGGAAAACAATTTCATAGTTCAAATTTTGAACGTTCTTAGTGTCAAACTTTTGGATCAGTACCATCTACTATGGAAAAATAAAATGGAATTAAAAGTGAAATGCGAACAGTCGGCACCCTGAGAACAGGATCCTGGGACTGTCTCAAGCTTGATTCAGAGGAAAAGACCTCCCAATAATTTTATAGGTCAGCTGAGATTATCAGGAAAGCAGACTGCTAGAAGTTGCAAACAAACTAAACAGCCATCAAAGTGAAATAGAGAGATGAAATGTGCCAAATTCATGAAGCAGAATACCATATAGTAGTAAAAGCAATGAAATAAATCTACATTTATTAATAGAGATAGACCTCAGGCACATGATCTTGAGTAAAACAAGCAGGATTCTCAATGAGACCTAAAATAGGATATGACTTAGACATATTTTAAAAGCAACACAAAACAATATTTGCATATTCAAACCAAAAAACCAAACCCGTTGCTATCGAGTCGATTCCGGCTTACAGCAATCCTATAGGACAGAGTTGAACTGCTCCATAGGGTTTCCAAGACTATAAATCTTTACGGAAGCAGACTGCCATATCTTCCTCCTGCAGAGTGGGTTCAAACGCGCATGTTAGAGGGCTATTAAACCATGAACCGGAAAGCATAAGGGAGGAGGAGGAGAACAGAACTGGCAATAAGAGTAAAGACGTCAAAACCAGTTGCCCTTAAATCAGCTCAGACTCCTGGCGACCACACACGTGTGTCAGAGTAGAACTGTGCTCTATAGGGTTTTCAATGGCTGGGTTTTTGAACGTAGATCGCCAGACCTTTCTTCTGAGGCACCTCTGGATGAACTTGAACCTCCAACCTCACGGTTAGCCACCAAGCACGTTAAGCATTTGTACCACCCAGGGACTCCCAAAGACATCAAAGAGGGGGATTTTAAAAAAGAAAAAATTGCTGGACCAATGATAACCCTATTTGTCTAACTGGGGGACAGAGTAGATTGAATCGATCCTATTCTGAGTACTGAGATCAAGTGAAAAGAAATTGAAATGATTAAGACACGAAGCCAAAGACAATGGGTAAATAGAAATTGTTGAGTATGGGAGAATGCAGAGGGGAAATCTGATGTGCAGAAGGAGGGAAAAGTGTTCAAACATAAAGGCAAGTAAACATAAAGCGGAGTCCCTGCGTGGAACAAACGGTTAAGCGCTCAACTACTAGCAAAAAGGTTGGCGGTTCAAATAGATCCCAAGGCCTCTCAGAAGACAGGCCTCGAAATCGCCTTCAAAAGGTCACAGCCCTGGGAAGCCTATGGAGCACAGTTCTACTCTGCACATGGGGTCGCCTGCAAGGCAACTGAAAGGCAACTAACAACAAAAATAAATAAAGAGGCCAAATCCTTTCATTCTTAAGGGCAGAGAAACTAAAAATAATAATATGCCTGTATTGGAATGATGGGGATAAGGAGATAGGTGTGGAATTGCTTAACTACTTAAGTTAGTTTTCTATTGCTTTGTAACAAATTGCCAAAAACTTAGTCACTTAAAGCAATACAAATATCTTACAATTCTGTAGAGTATAATTCCAAAAGGGGTTTCACTGGGATAAAGCCAAGGTTGTTGGCAAGGCTGCATTCCTTCTGGAGGCTCTCGGGGAGAATCTGTTCCATTCCCTTTCCCAGTTTCCACCCTGCCTACACTTCTTGGCTCACAACCCCTTTCCTCCATCTTCAAAGACAGCAACACTGCATCTCTCTGACCTTGCTTCTGCAGACATCAGTCTCTCTCTGAGTCTCCTTTTCTGCCTTTCTCTTTCACTTTTAAGGACCCTTATCCAAGCAGTCCTCGGGTTACAAACGTCTGTCTTATGGCCTTACAGACAACTCGGACTTGCCCATTAATGTTATGCAAGTTTGCCTTCACTTTGAAACAACTGAATGAACCCAACAAATTCTTCACCACAATCATCTTCACTTGCTGCACGTGCATCCTTTAAAGCATTGAAAAGGCTTCGAGCATTTTCTTGCACTAAAGTAAGGCTAAATAAGAACCATATGCACTTGTTCCTACTTACCTACACATTCTTAAAGACACACTCAGGAATGGATCCCACTTGTAACCCAGGGACTGCTTGTAATTAGATTGAGCCCACCCAGATAATTTAGGATAATCTCCCTATTTCAAGGCCATCTGATTTACAACCTTAATTCCATCTGCAACCTTAATCCCCTTTTTGCCAGTATGGCAACATATTCACAGGTACTGGGGATTAAGACATGAACATCTTTGAGGGGGTCCATTAGTCTGCTCACCACATTACTCTAGAAGAAAATCAGTGTGTTTGATATGAACTTAATCAATCAAGAAATAGCACAGAAAGCATATTAATTAATTATAGGAAGACAATCTTTAGAAATCAAAATAAAACAAAGCAGAACAGTTTAAAATTATTTTTCTCTGGATAGCAGGGCTGTGGGTAAAAAGGGGTGGGGCAAGGGATTCTTGCTTTTCACTTAAATCCTCTGTGTTTTTCACATTTTAACTATGCCCGTATATTATAATAACTTACTTTCTTTTCATTTAAACTTTCTGCTTCGGTCCTGAAAGCCTTTTCTCCAAACCCTCATTTTCATCGCTCTTGCCTTTGCTACCAAGCCCGTCACCCTGGTTTTATTTCAGCTCCTCAACCACACCGAGGTTCCTACCTCCCACTCTTTATACTTGCCATCCTCCTCTGCCTGAAACACTTGTCCCTACTGTCGGCATGGATAAGCTTCCTCCTGTCATCTTGGTCTAAGCTTGCATGCTGCCTCCCAAACAGACTACCTCACGTCAGTCACCCTGATCAGTCTGTTATGCCCCTTGTTTGTTTCCATCATAACATATATTATGATACATATTTCTTTCATTGAATACCACGTTATTTTTTATCAGCCTCTGTAAGAATTTAAATCCTTGATGACAGGTTGTGTATGTCTTGTTTCCTCACTATGAGACAGGGCCTAGAACAGTGACAGACACATAGCAAGTTCTCAGTGCATATTTGATGAATGAAGAAAACGAATGCTTGACTTGCTTATACATCATGATGGCCACATATGCTTGAATACCTCTCGAGAAGGGCAACTCACCACCTCGAACGGCTTTCATTTCTTCTTTAGACAGCTGTCTAAATATTCATCTCCTTTCACATTACTTCATTTTATTTCCCTATAATTTATGCATAAACTAATTCAATTGTGAATAATTAATCACAGCTTCTATTATTCATGAACTATAAGTCAATGAGGAAACACAGAAAAAACAAGATTGCCAGGATTACAGAGAATCACCTATCTTTATCCCGTCCCCTCCTCCATCCTCACTTTGTTCAGCGCGTGTTACAAACGTAAGAGTCATGCTGTTTTGCCTCGGGCTTATTAGTATTTTCCTATCTGAATACATTGAAAGGGCAAATTGTTACATTTATAACTGATATTCTATTTATTTAAGAATTTGGCAACTGTAACCAGAACATCGCAAACATTGGGGTTTTAAGAAGTTAACAAAAATGCTATAAACTAACTTGCCAACAATTAATGAAGTTAAACCATTAATGGCCCACAATTACACCTGTTGCCAATTTAGCACAGAGAGAAATTGAATTCAGTGTATTGTTAATTTCAGAGTTATAGGCTACTGTGCTATACTAAGTATTATAGCCAGTGTCCTAATAGGATAAATAAATTTAGTCATGTCACATTTGGGTAACCAATCTAACTAAGAACCAGTTAGAGTTAAATGTTGATGATGAGTTTACAGAGCGCTTGCTTTGAAACTTCGAGTTCCCATGGGAAGGCAGGGGCAGTCATGCTGGCAGCTCTTGGAGCACAAGGCTCAGCATTTCCCACTGAAGCAGTGAACAGCCTGAAGGTTAAGGACAACTGAGAAGCAATACATACGGATAATGATGACCTGGCCGCCCTATTCATATTACACAGCCCCAGCTGCCTTTGAAATTCTGTCCACAAGTCCCCAGGGCAATTCTTAAACAACACAGAACTAGCATCTGCAGGAGAACTCGACTGGATGGTTGGGTGCCTAGACCAGCCCAGCAGGAATTGAGGCAAAGGATAGGCTGATTAATTTAACCCCTAGTTCAGTACACGAGCTAAGGATATTTGATTAGCCGTTTTACTTTTAACACACAATTTGGTTTTTGCAGACATTTTAATCCTGCCTAAAGTTTATTAAACTCTTTCTAGCTGTACACATGGCTTGCTATTGGATGTATCCTGCTCTGGAGCACCACATTCCCCCCTCTTCTGGACCTTGCGTCTCCACGGCATTTAATAAACTTTGTTTAAGCAAATAGATAATCGATGCTAAGAAACTGAGCAGCGACCAGAAACAAGCCTGATGAAGGGAGATGATGCTACAAATTCAGAATAAATCTGTGTGACAACTGGACATGGCCAAATATGGAGAGAAAGGTCTCCGGATAAAAATAAGTATGAAAAATATATGGCCAACCCCAATCACCACCACAGCCCCCAGATTTACTGAGGGCTTACCACACTAAGTGCTTTACATACATTATCTTCTTATCACTTTTGCTCCAGGTGACAAAGACTACTAGTATCAACATTTCAGGGAACATGAAGCTGATGTTCAAGGTTAGCTACCCTGCCCAAGATCAGCCTTCTAGGAGTAACACACTCTTGAATCCAGATCTGTCCTTAAAAGTCACCTTCTCAGCCACTAAGCTTGAACGTTCTATGGCCTGCTTCTGTTGTTTTCTGTCATTTTACAAGAAAACACATTCCAGTGAATTCAGTAGGAATTCAGCCATGACACCCTACACATGGTCTTTACTGAACAACTTAACAGAAAGGTATAGTGCGGACTGTTCTCTAGTTTCAGAGGAAACAAGGGGCACACAGAGTGAAGTTAAGCTAGAAATAATCAGCATTATCTAGCTAGAAGAGAGCCACTCAACTCACTTTTAAACAATCACTTGCCTACTTCCTCAGGATTATCTGACGATGAGCTGATCTTCTGAAATACCTACATAGTATAATTGTTATTTTTTACTTTATCCCCACCTACTACAGTGAAATTTCCAGGAGGTTAACGATTTTTTGTCTGTTCTGATCACTGGTGTTTCCAAATTCCTGGTACTTAGTAGGCACTTAATAACATTTTCTGGAAGGAAGGAAAGGAAAGAGGGAGCGAGATAATTTCAGGAAGCAGACACATTACTGACTTTGTTCGTATTTACAATCTATCTCTTTGATATCACTATGGAGGGAAATAGGTTGGAAAGAACCTTGTACATTTGCTTAATTTTCCTAAATCTAAGACTATATTAAGTGGAAGACTAGATTTAAAAAACACTAAAAAAAAAAAAAAAAGAAAAATCGTTTCTACCAGAATGGATTATCAATTTTATGATATGAATCAGGTCTATGCCAATCTCAGGCCTGGATACTAATTATCAAAATTGCTTCCAGGTTCCAGACACCATTTGATTCATTAAAAAAAAAAAAAAAACCTCTATCGAAATGCCGACAGTCATTTCTAATTGCTACTTAAATGTGGAAGGTAAAACAATGAAAAGCAGGCATTTCAGCTGAAGAACTCTAACCAGCCCCAAATCAACTGGTGTTCTTCCAAAAGGTGAAAATAGTTTCGAATCACTTTCTTTGTAGCTGGTTGGTAATGCAGAGGGCTGTTTTGCCCAATTTCTGTTTCTGCGTTTCTCCTTCATGCGTAAAAAGGTGATTTAATACTCAAGCAAAATCTTTGGAGGGTTTTATCTTTTATATGGTTATTAAAACACTGTAATCAGTTCTGCATTTCTGATTAGAGTTAAGGACTTTTCACGGATGTCATTTATGGTAAATACGAACAATATCAAAAGAAGCCAATTTTCATAAACGTCTTCCTCCAAAAAGATATTAGAAGCTTCCTCCTTCTGGTATGATAAATACTTCCAGGTGGTATTTGATGGATAATGAGAAGTCTGTGCATCTGGGCTGGCATTCACAGCAGAGTCTGAGGTTAGAATTTTAGATCATGCTGGCAAGCCTGAGCATTTCATTAATTCTTCAAATGGAACATGATTTGTTCAATCTTACACCACATACTTATTTTAATTAGAATAAACTCTACAATACAGAAATATTGCATCAACTTGTGAATCTCTTCTTGATAGAAGGAGGTTCATCAAACATCTGCTATTTAATTATTTTATTATACTTTGCCAAAAGAATCAAACATCACCCAAGAGACCATAACCAGTTTTATACAGAATGTATGGAAGCTAAGTCTTTCAATCACCTTACAGGCATGTGAAAGCTAGACAATGAAAAGAGAAGGTGGAAGAAGAGTTGACGCATTTGAATTGTGGTGTTGGCAAGAATACTGAATATACCATGGATCGTAAGAAGAACAAACAAATCAATCTTGGAGGAAGTACAAACAGAATGCTCCTTAGAATTGAGGATCGCAAGACTTCATCTCACTTACTTTGGACATGTCATTAGAAGGAATCAATCGCTGGAGGACATCACGTTTGTTAAAGTAGAGGTTCAATGAAAAAGAGAGAAACCCTCAATGAGATGGATTGACATAGTGGCTGCAACAAAGGGCTCAAACATACCAACAATTGTGAGGATGGCACAGGACCGGGCAACATTTTGTTCTGTTATACATAAGGTCGTTATGAGTTGGAGGTAACTTGATGGAAACTAACAACAACAACCCTTCCAAAAGGATGTGATAGTGCTGCAAAGCAGATGTGAGCAGTCTTCATTGTGGTAGAAAAGTTTTACACATAAATACAGAGATCTAGTTCTCAAGTGACTAAGTTCACCCCAAATTTTCTTCTAGTCTTCTGCTGGGAATAGCATTGTCGGGAATAGCCACCTGAGAAGAACAATGCCAAATTTAACAGCGAACAATGCCAAATTTAACAGCACACAAGTACTAACTGTTTTAAGTTAATGATTCAATTTTATTTGTGGGAACATCAAACAAGGCATGAGGTGGTGTGAGAAGTTTATCGCCAGCCTTTGAAATCTTGGGCATGTATCAGAAAACGCTTGATCTAACTGAAGAATCATGGATAACAATAGAAGCTCTATCATGCCCGCCTGTCCCTTGCAAAGGGAATTGAGACTGAGAATTTTGTCCTCAGTGCTGGGACTGCAGAAAACTGAGAGCTCCTGAAAGACAAAAACAGTGCTTCGTACTGGTAAATAAATCTTAGTATTGGATTTTTAAGTGCTTTAGAGTGATTTTTATCCAGGCTTAGAATACAGAATGGCTTTGTGGGCTTCTTAAACAGAAAAGGCGCATACATTGAACTCTCAGACAACTATAAGAAATTCCTGGTTGAGTCTATAAAAATGTATTAAAGACATTCACATCTCTATTCAGAGAATTTTACCAAGGGACAGGAATAGCCACAAACTGGAGCTTTCCTGGGTTTTGTACCTTTCTGAATTCATAAATGAATTACAGCCAGAGTGTATAAATCTTTAAGACAACTGCCTCTAGGAATTTGGTCTTGGACTATGACAACAAACATCTTTTGGCTTTGTCATTGAATTGTGCAAAAATTTTGCATTAAGCTTCCAAATTACTGTATAATAAAGTAACTCTAAAAAACCAGTTGCTATCAAGTCAACTCCAACTCATGGAGATCCCATGTGTGTCAGAGTAGAACTGTGTTCCACAGAGTTTTCAATGACTAGCTTTTCAGAAGTAAATAGCCAGGCCTTTCTTCTGAGGAGCCTCCTGGTAGACTCAAGCCTCCAACCTTTTGGTTAGCAGCTGAGCGTGTTAATCATTTGCATCACTCAGAGACTCTCAAGTCAATTCTGTCCACCCTGTACTCTATAATCCCCAGAACTCAATCTATGCTGATGCTAAGTATGAGAATAATTGTGACAGACAGTATTGTTTCCAATTAGTTACTCCTCTCCCTAGGAGATAATTTTACATCCCTGACGAATGCCATGTGACTTACGGTGCCTCCTAGTGGTAAGCTTGATCTTGTGACTTGCATCCACCGAGGGAACATAATGGAAGTCATGCACACTACATCGGATTAGAAGTCTTAAGAGTCATCGCTGGTCTGCCCATTGCTATTTTTTTTCCCTCTGCCACGAGTACAGCATGTCCCAAATAGTGGTAGCTCCTTTAGCCTGAATCCTGGCATGAAAAAGGCATATAGGGCAGAAGCTGCAGCTGAAATGTAATGAGAAAAAAACGTACATCTTTGTTGTTCTATGTTACTGAGATTTTATTATTGAACCAACACCTTAGTAAAAAATGAGTAATATAGTAGTTTTATTGTTTTTCCATGAGGAATTGAAAGTTATTGAGTTGCTTCTATATGCCAACATTATGTTGGATGCATTCACAAATGAAATATTATTTTCCAAGGTTGTATAATTTAGAATTGAGAGAATCCAAGACCGCAAAATTAGTAACATGCAATCTATGGCCCTACCTAAGTTTTATGTAACAAATAATATCATGATGTGGTTTCGGAAGTCAAAGTGATTAATTCTTCAATCTGCAATTTTCTGAGGGCATCTTAGATTTTCCTACTTTGCAAGTTTTGTTCCAACATTTGGAAAGTCCCTATCCTCCATACAACTCCTCAATTCCCTCTGTAAATGTTCTCCATGTTACGAATTTGGGCTCAAATGCCACACTGTACTTTAAATCTCTGATCCTTCCCATGGAGTCAATTTTACCATCTCCTCTATTTTTATGCTACTTATCTTTTTTACTTCAGAAGACACTCGAATATAAGCTCCATAAGGTCAGGCACATTTGCTGTTTAGTTCACTCCTCTTTCCTCAATGCCTAGAATAGTTCATGGCCCAGAACAATACCTGTTGTGGGAGAATGAATTACAGAGCTTTCTACAACCTGCTTTGCATGTCTGTCACTCACCACAAAGCAAATACGACAAGGAAAACATCTATACCTTGGTCAACTTTTCATCTCCACAGCATCTCATACATTAATTTCAACAAAAAGCACATTTATTACATAATTTGAACTTAATAAAAAATGTGTAGTCAGATATAATCAGTCTATTTGTATCAAAATATTTTTTTCTATCAATGACTAGTTTTCATGACCATCCTGCCAGTTCAGTTGTCTAATAGCCAATTGGCCTATGATATTGCTGGAACGTTATTGAAAGATCACAGATAATTTGCAAAGTGGTCATTTTAGATAAATACTTTTACTGTTTCCAAGAAATGAGCATTTATTGTTACTATTTTTTTCTAGCTATTTGACAATGCCTATCCACAGCACTGTTTGAATTCGAGACATTTGGCTGCATCCGCAATTATCACAGTATTCCCTTGGCTACCCTTTAATACTTCTCACTTTTTGAGTTGGACTTTTCCACCCTTACTGACAAGGAAAAGTCCTGTAACAATGCACTGGAATGATAGGATACTGTACCCTAACCAGCTAAAACCTGAGAATGTGCATTTGCCCAGTCCTGGTGTCTGCACGGAGCCCTGGTGGTGCAGTGGTTAAGAGCTCAGCTGCTAACCAAAAGGTCGGCAGTTCAAATCCACCAGCTGCTCCTTGAAAACCCTCTGGGGCAGTTCTACTCTGTCCTATAGGGTCACTATGAGTTGAAGTTGACTCGACAGCAACAGGTTTGGTTTGGTTTGGTTTACACATGGTCTATGATCTGCCTGTCTTTCAATTTGATTCATTTGATTCATTCGTTCTACAAGTTGTCACTATAGAGGTATGATGTGACATCCTGAAGGCTAAATCCAGAGTGAAGAAGGGTTTTGTTTGGACATGGACAGTGTTTTAAATTAAACTGGCACGTTTTAAAGATCAGAAAATTTTACATAAGAACAAGCTTCTGGGAATCCTTGATAACTTTTAAGCAAGCAAATTGGTTCTGAGACCAAGATTGAGGTTTGCTGCTTTAGCACAACACTGATAATCTCATTTATCTTAATGGAAAACACATTGTAAAACCAAAAAAACACCAAACCCGTTGCCGTTGAGTCAATTCTGAGTCATAGCAACCCTATAGGACAGGGTAGAACTGCTCCATAGGGCTTCCAAGGAGCGGCTGGTGGATTCCAACTGCCAATCTTTTGGTGAGCAGCCAAACACTTAAACACTGTGCCACAAGGGCTCCAAATTTTATTGTCATTACTGAAAAGGAAAGAAGAAAAATCTATATTTTCTGAATCAGAATCAATAGCATCCAAAGGTTTAATCTTTCAAAGGTGCTTATAATAACCAGATATGCCATATACAACTAATACGATATTGATAAATATTCAGAAAGACTAGTTTTTTAATAGTTGCTGTTCATAGCTGAGGGAACTAATCAACTTAACTTCTTTTCTATTTTGTTTACTACATGCATTCCCTCTACTGAGACAGCAACTCAATAGACGTCTCTAATTTTAACAATTAGAAATTATATACATCTACTATATACATATATATATATATACACACACGCATACATACACACACACGTGTGTACATATAAATCATCATATATACTATCAGTTCTTTTGCAAAGTCCTTCCTTGGGCTCCTAACAATAATTAATTTGAGGTTTCATTCCCAGCAGCTGAGATACACAGTTTGCATTACTTTCCTATTGCTGCTGTACAAATAGCCACAAACTTAGTGACTTAGTGGCTTAAAACAAGACAGACTATTCTAAAGTTTTGTATGTCAGAAGTCTGACATGGGCCTCAATGGGCTAAAATCAAGGCTGCATTCCTTTCTGGAGGCTCTAAGGGAGAATCTGTTTCCTTGCTTTTCCCAGCTTCTTCATCTACAAAGCCAGCAATGTTGCGTCTGTCTGTGACTTTTTTCAGCAGCCACATAACCCTCTGATTATAGTCAAGAAAGATTTTAAGGCTCCATGTAATTAGATTAGGTTTACCCAGTTAATCCAGGATAATCTCCCCATCTTGAGATCTTTAACTTAACCACATCTGCAAAGTCCTTCTTGCCCTTGTAAGGTAACATATTCGCAGGTTCCAGGGATTAGTATGTGGTCTTCTTAGGGGGCCATTATTATGCCTACCACACAGTCAAATGAAGTAAATGAACTGTTTCTTCATAAATCCCATCTGTATACCCACATATTAAATCACAGTGGCCCTGTTTAATGACAAGTAACGATTTGTAGTAAACTGCCATTCTTTCTGTTTCACTAAATCTCATGAGACATCAAAGAAAAGACTGCCACTATGGAAACCAGTTGTTATGGAAAAGCCAAATCATCTGGTCCCTGAAATAACTAGTCACCTACTGGGGAAAACTATTTCATGAACATCAAGGTTGCCACTGACCTCTCCTGCTGCACTTCTGGCCATTGGTAACCTCAGAAAGAATTCATCTCCCACTGACATATAGATAGCCCTCACCCTTGTTTAGTGAAGTAGAGGGTCAACAAAAAAGAAGGAAACTCTCAATGAGATAGATTGACATAATACTGCAACAACGGCTCAAACATACCAATGATTGTGAGGATGGCACAGGACTGGGCAACATTCCTTTCTGTTACACATAAGGTCACCATGAGTCGGAGCACTTGATGGCAACTCACAACACAGTGCAAAAAGTAAAATGATAGGAAAAAGAAAAGGAAACACATACATCAAACATGTATATTCACCCACATGCATGTGCATGCTTACGTGCACGTACACACACACACACACACACACAGGTTTGTTTTCAACTAACTGGTATCTATCTTTGTTCTTGAATGAAATTTGACTTTATAAAAATGTCAATCTTTTTCATTGCAACTGAAGCTGTATTTAATGTTTGCTGTATGTTTTTAACTAAGTTGGTTAATTATGGCAAATCCTATTGCAAGCCACTAATGGGCAGCCCCATTCCCCATTCTGGACAGAGCTATGACCTGAGGGAGCTGGATAGTGGCAGAATCATGATGATGGCCTGCCATCTTTCAGGTTCACTCAATTTAGTACAGACCAGCAGTCATTTGAACAATGGGAAAATATCACCTGGTACAGTAAGGATGCAATTGGTGATGCTGGTTATTACATTAAAGAAAAGGAAGGGAGCTTTGGTACCAACTCCAAGTGTAGGGCTATCTCACACTGCAAATTGCAGAACCCCACTATTTGCAGTCAGCTTAAGCCATAAGCTATACCCTGCCCCTTGCCAGTGATGTTTGTGGATCATTAGTGGATGTAATGGACCTGGCTGAGGATAAACAATCAGAGTCAGAAGGTCTGATCGTTAAAACTATGTGATTTTTATCATCTAATGCGGAACTATAAATGGAAGCTATTTTCACACGACGTGCTACTTTCTTTTCCTTATGCATGGCAGGTCTGAGAACCCAAAAGCTTTACTCAGACCTCATAAAGAATCCATGGGGCCTGCATTCCTCTGATAGTGACGATATTACAAATACGGAATGGGCTCTCTCAAAGGATGAGTTTCACGTCACTGGAGATATTCAAGATGAAGCTGAAAGACCACTTTTCTGGATGTTGTTGGGGAGCTTCTACATCAAATGACTTTCATATACAATCTAGTTTCAATGAAGACTCTTGTCTGCAAGCTAGTTTTAACAACAATAACAAAATGCTATGCAAGTGAGATTGATTTCAATTGTAAAAGAAAAGTCTTTAAAAAAGATATCAGGGGGCAGAGCCAACATGGTGCTATAGACAGAAGCACCATGATGTTCCTCCACAGCAAAGACCCAAAAAACTAAGTAAAACAGAGACAAATGTCAATCCTGGAACCCTAAGCATCAAATGAAGAGATAAATAACTCAACCAACCACCGAATGGAATAAGAAACTGACAGAGAACAGACAGCAAGGAGAGATATAGGGTGCAGGTCCCCTATCAGGTAATGTAGTACAGACTCACCATCTTGGACTCCTCAGCCACCAAGAACGGTGGACAGGGAGGATGGGAAGGAAGTTTCATGGAGCTCCCAGCAGGAGACAGAGCACCCAGTAACCAGTGATACATGCTTTCTCACTCCCCCCTTCTTACCCCTGCTGTGACCTCCACCATTTTCCACTGGGCCACGGTCACTCCACCAGGGGGACACTGGCTCCTTGCTGCTTGAATTTGCCCCGCCCACAACAGCTGGCTCCTTCAGTGCCATTGTTTTGTTCCTGTTGTTACCTTTTTCAGCTTCTTTTGGTTTTTTCTCTCTCTCTCACTTCCTTCTTTTCCTTTCTGTTGAACACCTGGCTCCATGTGCCATTTCCGCTCCTTCTTGACAGGCAGTGAAGCACTGCTCAGATGGGGAACCACTTTCCTGGTCCACGCTGCCATGCCAGTGGGCTCCCTGGGAGCATGTTTTTTTCTTTTTCTTTTTTCCTTTTTGTTTTTCTTAATTTCTTGGTTTCTTCTCTCTCTCTACCTTCCTTCTTTTCCTTTGCCTGGAAACCTAGCACCGTGTGCTGTATCTGCTTCTTCTAGACAGGCTGTGCAGTGCTGCTCAGCTTGAGAGCCACTTTCCTGGTCCGTGCCACCAAGCCAGTGGGCTCCCTTGGGGATTTTTTTTTTTCTTTTCTCAGTTTCTTCTCTCTACCATCCTTCTTTTCTCCTGAACATCTGACGCCATGTGCCATCTCTGCTCTTTCTAGATGGGCTATGCAGGGCTGTGCAAATAGGGAACCACTTCCCCTGTCTGTGCCACCACACCAGTGGGCTCCCTCAGGACATTTTTTTTTCTTTATTTTTCTCTTCTTTTCTAAGTTTTTTATCTCTCTATACCTTCCTTCCTTACCCTTCTCCTGAACACCTGGTGCTGTGTGATATCTCTGCTCCTTCTTAACAGGCTGTGCAGTGTTGCTTAGGTGGGGAATCGCTTCTGGTGGGCTCCCTTGGGGCATTTTTTTAGTTTCTTTCTTTTTTTCTTGGTTACTTATCTCTCTCTACCCTTCTCCTGAACACCTGGCGCCTTGTGCCATCTCTGCTCCTTCTTGATGGGCTGTGCAGTGCCACTCAACTGGGGTCCTGCTTCTGGTAAGCTCCCTCGGGGCATTTTTCTTTCTTCCTTCTTTTTTTCTTGGTTTCTTCTCTCTATCTTCCTTCCTTACCCTTCTCCTGAACACCTGGTGCTGTGTGCCATCTCAGCTCCTTCTTAACGGGCTGTGCAGCACCACTCAGCTAGGGATCTGCTTCTAGTTGCCTCCCTTGGGGCATTTATTTTTCTCGATTTCTTGTCTGTCTCTACCTTCCTTCCTTTCCTTTCTCCCAACTGCCCGGCATCTTTTTATGCCCCCTCCCCTTGGTTTCTTGTCTCTCTCTACATTCCTTTCTCTCAACCACCTGCCTGCGTCTGCCTTTCTATCTCTCTCTCTTTCTTATTTTAATCTAGTTTCTTATCTGTCTCTCTCTCTCTTCCTTCCTTTTCTTTCTGCACCATAGCTGAGTGACTGGCCCTGCCCACTGGAATAGGTGGTGAGAAGTATCATGCCCACAGACAAGCAAACAACCAAGAACGCTTAGCCCGCCTGCTCAGACATAACCAAATAAAACAAAAAAGCAGGATAAAACAAACAAATCTTAATCAATAAATGAAGAAAATAACTACCGAATGTCCCGAAGACAGCAGATAATATCAAAACATATTTAAAAAAAAGAGGACAGGATGGTTCCAGTAGGCATCCAAAGTAAAATACCAGATGACCTTCCAGTAGAAGAAAAGGTACTGGAACTACCTGATAGGGAATTCAAATCCTTAATATTCAGAGCTACCCAAGAGTTGAAGGAAAAAGCAGACAAAAATGGGGAAAAATAGACAAAATTATGAAAAATACAGACAAAATCATAGAAAAGACAGACAAAACATTGGAAGAATTCAGGAAAATAATATAGGAACAAAAAGGCAAATTAATTCACAGCTAGAAATCATACAAAAACAGCAATTAGAAATCCAAAAGATAAACAATAAGATTTCCGAAATGGACAGTGTCGTGGAAGGCCTGAGGAGCAGGTGTGAAACAATGGAAGACAGGATCAGCAAAATTGAAGACACATACTTGGATACCACCTTGTTTGAGGAAAAATCAGAGAAAAGAACCAAGGAAAATGAAGAAACCTTGAGAACGATGTGGGATACAATCAAAAGGAAAAATTTGTGAGTGATCAGAGTTCCAGAACAGGATGGGGGTGGGGGGCACAGATAATCATTGAAGAACTGATGACATAAAACTTCCCCAATATCATGAAATATTAAAAGCTGACCATCCAAGAAGCTCAATGAACCCGATATAGGATAGACCCCAAAAGAAAATCATCATGACATATCATAACCACACTCGCTAAAACCAAGACAAAGAAAGAATCCGGAGAGCAGCTCGAGAAAAAGGAAAAGCCACCTACAAAGGGGAAACAATAAGACTAAGCTCTGATTACTCAGCAGAAACCATGCAGGAAACAAGGCAATGGGATAACATATATAAAACCTTGAAAGAAAAAAACTGCCAACCAAGAATAACATATCCTGCAAAACTCTCGTTCATGTATGATGGTGAAATTAGGACATTTCCAGATAAACAGAAATTAAAGAAATATGCAAAAACCAAACCAAATTTAAAAAAAATTATTAAAGGGAGTCCTCTGGCTTGAGAACAAACAACATCAGACAACAGGTTGAATCTAGGATGCAAGAATGTATCAGCCAGATACCAACCTAGGTAACGAACTCTCAAGGAAATATCAAAACTAAAAGATCTACAACAGGAAACCAGTGAAGTTCATCTGTAAATGACAACAACATCAGAAAAGTAGAAGAGGGAATAAACGGTGTAGGTACGGAATTTACAAATGGAGAGGAAGTCAAGGAGATATGAAGTAACAAAACATTTGTTCAAACTTAGGAAGATAAAGGTCAATTTCAAGGGGACCACAAAGAAAGTTAACAAGCCTATTCAACAAAATAAAGAAGAAAAACATAAAGTCGCAGTAAAAAAAAAAAAAAAATCTACAAAAACAAAAGAAATGAAAAAAAATTCCACAAACAAAAGGAACTCAGCACAGGAGAGTAATGGAAACAAAGACAATATCAGCACTGCAAAAAAAAAAAAAAAAAAAAAAAGCACTACAAAATGACAGCAATAAACTCACACCTATCAATAATTACACTGAACAAAAACGGCCTAAATGTACCCATAAAGAAACAGAGAGTGACAGAATGGATGAAAAAACAGGACCCATCAATATGCTGTCTACAAGGGACATACCTAAGAAACAAAGACATAAACTTGTTAAAAATCAAAGGATGGAAAAAATATATCAAGCAAACAGCTACCAAAAAAGAGCAGGAGTGGAAATACTAATCACAGATAAAACTGACTTTAAAAAAATCCATCATAAAAGACAAAGAAGGGCGTTATATAATGATTAAAGGGACAATCCATCATGAAGACATAACCATAATAAACATCTACGCACCCTATGACAGGGCTCCAAAATACATGAAACAAACACTAACAGCACCAACAAGAAAAATTAACAGTTCCACAATAATAGGAGACTTGAACATACTACTCTCAGTAAAGACTAGAACATCTAGAAAGAAACTCAACAAAGATACAGAAGATCTAAAGGCCACAATCAGCCAGCTTGAACTCATGGACAAATACAGAACACTCTACCCACAGCTGCAAAGTACACATTCTTTTCCAAAGCACATGGAATTTTCTCCAGAACAGACCACATTTTAGGCCACAAAACAACTCTCAACAAAATCAAAAAAACTGAGATAATACAAAGTATCTTCTCTGATCACACCACCAAAGTAGAAATTAACAATAGGAAGACCAAGGGGAAAAAAAACCAAACAAATACATGGAAACTGAATAACACCCTGCTTAAAAACCACTGGGTAATGGAAGTAACCAAAGACAGAATAAAAAAATTCCTAGAATCAAACGAGAATGAAAACACAACATACCAAAACCTCTGGGACACATAAAGGCAGCGCTCAGAGGTCAACTTATAGCAATAGATGCACACATCAAAAAAGAAGAAAGGGACAAAATCAAAACCTTAGCTACACAACTCAGACAAATAGAGAACTGCAAAAGAAGCCCACAGGCAATAGCAGACTGGAAACAATAATAATCAGAGTAGAAATAAATGAAATAGAGAATAGAAAAACAATAGAAAAAATAAACAAAACCAAAAGTTGGTTCTTTGAAATGATCAACAAAATTGGCCAACCTGACAAAAGGAAAACAGGAGAGGATGCAAATAACCCAAATAAGAAATGAAATGTGGGACATTACAACAGACCCAACTGAAATAAAAAGGATCATAGCAGAGCACTATGAAAAACTATACTTCAACAAATTTGAAAACGAGAGAAAATGGACAAATTTCTAGCAACACACTACCTACCCAAACTAACACAAACTGATGTTGAAAATCTGAACAGACCATAACAAGAGAAGAGATTCAAATGGTAATTAAAAAAAACCCTCCTAGCAACAACAACAAAAAGCTCTGGCCCAGATGGCTTCATTGGAGAATTCTACCAAACATTCAGAGAAGAGCATACACCAGTACTATTCAAACTATTTCAGAACATAGAAATGGAAAGCATACTTCCAAATTTATTCTATGAAGCCAGTATAACCCTGATAACAAAACCAGGCAAAGCCACAACAAAAAAAGAAAATTATAGACCAATATCTCTCATGAATATAGATGCAAAAATTCTACACAAAATTTTAGCCAATAGAATTCAGCATCATATTAAAAAAATAATACACTATGACCAAGTGGGATTCATACCAGGTATGCAAGGACAGTTCAACATTAGAAAATCAATCAACATAATCCATCACATAAATACAACAAAAGAATCACATGATCATCTCAATTGATGCAGAAAAGGCATTTAACAAAGTTCAATACCCATTCCTGACAAAAACTCTCAATAAAATAGGTACAGAAGGGTAATTCCTCAACATAGTAACAGGCATATATACAAAACCAATAGCCAACACCATTCTTAATGGAGAGAGGCTGAAAACATTCCTTTGGAGAACAGGAACAAAGCAACGATGCCCTTTATCACCACTAGTTTTTAAGATTGTGGAAACCCTGGTGAAGTAGTGCTTAAGAGCTACGGCTGCTAACCAAGCCACTCCTTGGAAACCCTATGGGGAAGTTCTACTCCTCCTGTAGGGTTGCTACCAGTTGGAATCAACTCAATGGCAATGGGTTGGGTTTCTTCTTTTAAAAAAAAAAACAAAAAACAAAAAACATTGTGCTGGAAGTCCTAGCTACAGCAACAAGGCAAGAAAAAGAAATAAAGGGCATCGAAATTGGTAATGAAGAAGTTAAACTGTCCCTATTTGCAGATGATATGATACTATACATAGAAAGCTCAAAAGATTCCATGAGAAAACTACTGGAACTAATAGAAAGATTCAGCAGAGTAGCAAGATACAAGACAAACATACAAAAATCAGTTGGATTCCTATATGTCAATAAAGAGAATGACAAAAAGAAAATCAGGAAAACAATACCACTTATAATAGCCCTTAAACAAATAAAATACTTAGGAATAAATCTAACCACAGATGTAAAAGACCTATACAAAGAAAACTACAAAACGCTACTACAAGAAACCAAAACAGATCTACATAAATGGAAAAACTTACCGTGCTCATGAATAGGTAGACTCAACACTGTGAAAATGACAATTCTACCCAAAGCAATCTACAAATACCATGCAATTCTAATCCAAATTCCAACAGCACTCTTTAACAAGATGGATAAACTAATCATTAACTTTACATGGAAAGGGAAGAAGCCTCAGAAAAGTAAAGCACTATTGAAGAAGAAGAATAAAGTAGAAGGACTTGCACTACCTGACCTCAGAACCTACTATACAGCTACAGTAGTCAAAACAGGCTGGTACTGGTACAACAACAGATACATTAACTAATGGAACAGAATTAAGAACTCAGATGTACATCCATCCACCTAAGGTCACCTGATCTTCAGCAAGGGCCCAAAATCCATCAAATGGGGAAAAGACAGTCTTTTTAACAAATGGTGCTGGCAAAACTGGATGTCCTTCTGCAAAAAAATGAAACAAGCCCCACATCTCACACCATACACAAAAACTAATTCAAAATGGATCAAAGACCTAAATATAAAGCCTAAAACTATAAAGATCATAGAAAAAAACATAGGGTCAATGCTAGAGGCCTTAATACAGACATTAACAGGATAAAAACCATAACTGACAACACACAAACTCCAGAAGATAAGCTAGATAACTGGGATCTTCTAAAAATTAAACACTTATGCTCATCAAAAGACTTCACCAAAAGAGTAAAAAGAAAACCTACAGACTGGGAAAAAAATGTTTTGCCTATGACACATCCGACAAAGGTCTAATCTCTAAAATCTGCAGGAAAATCCCAACTCCTCTACAACAAAAAGACAAATAATCCAATTAAAAACTGGGTAAAGGAAATGAACAGACGTGCCACCAAAGAAGACATTCAAGTGGCTAATAGACACATGAGGAAATGCTCATGATCACTAGCCATTAGAAAAATGCAAATCAAAACCACAATAAGATACCATCTCACCCTGGCATTACTGGCACGAATCAAAAAAACAAAACAAAACAGAAAATAACAAATGTTGGAGAAGCTGCATGGAGACTGGAATGCTTATTCACTGCTGGTGGGAATGCAAAATGGTACAACCATTTTGGAAAATAACACAACACTTCCTCAGAAAGCTAGAAATAGAAATATCATATGATCCAGCAATTCCACTCCTAAGAATATATCCTAGAGAAATAAGAGCTGTCACATGAATAGACATATGCACACCCACATTCATTGCAGCATTGCTCACAACAGCAAAAAGATGGAAACAACCTAGATGGACATCAATAGATGAACAGATAAACAAACTATGATATACACACACAATGGAGCACTACGCAACAATAAAGAACAATGATGAATCTGCAAAGCATCTCACAACATAGATAAATCTGGAGGGCATTATGCTAAATGAAATAAGTCAATCACGAAAGGACAAATATTGTATGAGACAACTACTATAAAAACTCACGAAAAGGTTTACACACAAAAAGAAATAATATTTGATGGTTATGAGGGAGGGGAGGGGATGGAAAAACACTAAATAAACTTTACAGAAGCAGATCACCAAATCTTTCTTCTGAGGAGCCACTAGGTGGGTCTGAACCACCAATCTTTCTGTTAGCAGCCAAGCACTTAACTGATTGTGCCACCAGGGCTCCTTCATTACTCATCAGGGAACTATAAATTAAAACCACAATGAAATACCACTATCCGCTTAAAAGAACAGCTGAAATTAAAAAGCTGACAATATAAGTGTGAGGGGGAAAAAAGTGATGAGTGTGGTTAGAGCAATGATAGTGCATAAGAAAAGATCGGAAAAAAGTAACATCAGGAAGGAAATGCAGAAAATACACTCAAAGTATGAAACAATTCAGGTTATCTTTCTTAATCCAGGAGTAAACACTGAAGAATCTTATCCTATTTTGGGTCCTAAACCTTTTTTTTGAGAATCCTATAAACCTACGCATACTTTCTCTAAAAAAGTACACAAATGTACAGAATTATTTTCTACCCCTCTTTCCTATTGTCCAAATTTATAACTTATTTAAATTATGGAATTTTACAAAATGTTGAAAATCTGCAGAAAAAAAGGTTTTTGAAATGAAGTGGGCACAAATAAATATATAGATAAATGCATTTTAATATACTGTTCCTGCAGCCTATCATCAATAATTTTTACAGATTTATTTGAATTTAACTAAGTTGACAAGTGGGTTTAAAAATAGCTTACTCAGAAAAGTTCAATCCTGGGTATTTATCCAAGAGAAATGAAAATATATGCCCATTAAAATGCCTGTACAAGAATGTTCACATTGGAGGCGGGGCCAAGATGGCAGAGTAGTCAGAATCTTCCAGTGGATCCTCTTACAAAAAAGACCCAAAAAAAACAAGTGAATTGATTATATATGGCAATCTGGGAGCCCTGAACATCAAAGGCAGAGTTAAAGAACTGAACTGAGTGGTAGGGGGAGGGAGAGGTGGTTTGGAGTTGCCAGACCTGACTCAATGAGAGCCTCAGTCCTTCAGGCCCAAGCAACTCAAGGGTGAGCGGTGAGGCAAGCAAGCGGCAGTGCTAGGGAGGCATGTTTTCCGCACCGGGAGAGACCCAGTGCCAGATGGTCTACACAGCCACCCAGAACCAGTGAGAAGCAGCCCTGGAGCAGTGAAAGATAAGTACTTGTGTATGGCCTATTGCGCGGATCAAAAACAGCCCTCTTAGGGAAAAATCTCTCTCCCATTTACCTTCCCTCTCCCTGCTCTGCACTGGGTCCTGGACCAGCTTCAGCAATTGCCGAGTCCCCAGGGCCAGAAGCTGGATCCATCACACACCCTGAGCCATTCTCCCTGCCTTGGAGACTAAACAAATTAACAAACAGGAAAAAATAAACTGGCAGCTCCCCTAAGCCAGGAATCCAGGGTAAGCACAGCTCCTTTGCCTAGGCATCGGCATAAGAGATCCATGGACTTTGAGTGCCTTTCCCCCTGCATAGACTTGTGTGGGCCCATCTCAACAGCGTAGGCCCTCATTACTACAGTAGAACAGGGTATATACCGGAAATCTAACTTCAATCATTTCAGCTGTGAAGTGGCAGGTTCTTGACATTTCACACTATTCTGTCCATTAAGCAGGGTCTTCATATACCCACATCAGGGCCTGAAGACTGGTGGCTCCACCCACACCACCTAGCCACCTGTGATAGGGGCCCAGGAATAAGAGGTGCCCCCCAGTCTTTTACACAGCCAACAACATTAGATGTTCATAGTCAGGCTGCAAAACCCACCCACCTATGCGCTCTAGGGAACAGGGACATGCCTTCCTCCTGGACACTCAGGGGCAGCTGTCAGCCCCCTGCTTTGCTCACAGTGTGTCCCCCTTTTGCAGCCAGATGCCTGTGCCTACACCAATCACCCTTGCCTGTCTAGGACTGTAAGTGAGAACCTACACTGCACACTTGTTGGCTATCTACCTGGGCACCTGAGCTGAATCCATACAGGAGGAGTGGGTGGACTCCTGCATTCACATACCTAGTAACAGATCTAACCACCCAGTGACAGGACATTAGAGCTTCAAAGGTGCCAATAATAAAACTAGCTCATAAGAGCAGCCTCTTTGGGCATATCAAAACAAAACAAGAAGCTAGGACACAGTAAGCAAACATAAAATAAATAAATGTAATAACTTATTGATAGCTCAGAGACAACAGTCAATATCAAATCACATAAAGAGGCAATCCATGATGGCTTCATCAAGCTCCCAAAATAAAGAATCCAGAAATTTTCCAGGGAAGAAAATTTCTGGGAATTACTGGAGGCAGAATACAAAAGATTAACATACAGAACTCTTCCAGAAATTAGGAAGGAAATTAATCAAAATGCAGAACATGCAATAGGGGAAATTAAAAAGATTACAGATGAGCATAACAACTTTAACAGGCTATGAGAATCCATAGAGAGACAGCAATCAGATATCCAGAAGATTAACAATACAATTTCAGAATTAGACAACTCAATAGAAAGTCATAGGAGCAGAATTAAGGCAACAGAAGTCAGGATTAGTGAGACTTAACATAAAGCACTTGACACCAACTTATTTGAGGAAAAATCAGATTAAAAGATGTAAAAAAATGAAGAAACTCTAAGAATTATGTGGGACTCCATCATGAGGAATAACTTACAAGTGACTGGAGTACCATAACAGGGGAGGATAACAGAAAATACAGAGAGAATTGTTGAAGATTTGTTGGCTGAAAACTTCCCTGATGTCGGGAAAGACGGCAAGATATCTATTCAAGATGCTCATCGAACCCCACATAAGGTAGACCCCAAAAAAAGTCACCAAGGCATATTGTAAATCAAACTTGTCAAAACCAAAGATAAAGAGAGAATTTTAAGAGCAGCTAGGGATAAATGAAAAGTCATCTACAAAGGAGAGTCAATAAGAATAAGCTTGGACTACTCAGCAGAAACCATGCAGGCAAGAGGATAATGGGATGACATATATAAAGCCTTGAAGGAAAAAAACTGCCAGCTAAGAATTATATATCCAGCAAAACTATCTCTCAAACATGATGGTGAAATTAGGGCACTTCCAGATAAACAGAAGTTAAGGGAATTGGCAAAAATCAAACCAAAATCACAAGAAACACTAAAGGGAGTCCTCCAGTTAGAAACTGAGAAAAATCAGATAACAATCAAAAACTAGAACACAGGACAGAGCAACCAGATATTAACCCAGATAGGGAAGTCACAAAAGTAAATCAAAACTAAAACACTGAAAATAGGAAAACAGATGTCAACATGTAAAAGATGGCAACATTAAAACAAAAAAAGAGGGACTTAAAAAATGTAGACATAGACTTTGCATATGGAGAGGAAGTCAAGGCGATATAAAGAAATAAAAGACTGACATAAACTTAGAAAAACAGGGGTAAATATTAAGGTAACCACAAATGAAGCTAACAAACCTACAAGTCAAAATAAAAAACTAGAAAAATCTAGAAATTTATCCATTTCCTCTAGGTTTTCAAAGTTGTTGCAGTATAGTTTTTCATAATATTCTGTTATAATCCTTTTTATTTCAGTTGGGTCTGTTGTAATGTCCCCCATTTCATTTCTTATTTGGGTTATTTGTGTCCTCTCCTGTTTTTCTTTTGTCAGTCTGGCCAGTGGTTTGTCGATTTTGTTGATTCTTTCAAAGAACCAACTTTCGGTTTTGTTGATTCTTTCTATTGTTTTTCTGTTCTATATTTCATTTATTTCTGCTCTGATCTTTACTATTTCCTTCTCCCAGTGGTTGTGGGCCTTTTTTTGCTGTTCTTTTTCTATTTGTTTGAGTTCTGTAGTTAATGTTTTGATTTTGTGCCTTTCTTCTTTTTTGATATGTGCATCTATTGCTATAAATTGTCCTCTGAGGACGTAGGAATAAATCTGACCAGGGATGTAAAAGACCTATACAAAGAAAACTACAAAACATTACTGCAAGAAACCCAAAGGGATCTACATAAATGGAAAAACATACCATGCTCATGGATAGGCAGACTCAACATTGTGAAAATGACAATTCTATCCAAAGCAATTTACAAATACAATGCAATTCTGATCCAAATACCAACAACATTCTTCAAAGAGATGGAAAAACTAATCATTAACTTTATAAGGAAATGGAAGAAGCCTCAAATAAGTAAAGCACTACTGAAGAAGAAGAAGAAAGTTGGAGGACTCACACTACTTGACTTCAGAGGCTACTATACAGCTACAGTAGTCAAAACAGCCTGGTACTGGTACAATGACAGATACATTGACCAATGGAACAGAATTGAGAACCCAGATGTAAATCCATCCAGCTACGGTCACCTGATCTTCGACAAGGACCCAAAGTCCATCAATGGGGAAAAGACAGTCTTTTTCACAAATGGTGCTGGCAAAACTGGATGTCCATCTGCAAAAAAATGAAAGAGGACCCACACCTCATATCATATACAAAAACTACTTCAAAATGGATCAAAGACCTAAATATAAAGCCTAAAACTATAAAGTTCATAGAAGAAAAAATAGGACCAACAATTCAGGCCTTAATACATGGCATTAACAGGATACAAACCATAACCATCAACGCAAAAAACCCAATAGATAAGCTAGATAACTGGGATCTTCTAAAAATCAAACACCTATGCTCTTCAAAACACTTCACCAAAAGAGTAAAAAGAGAACCTACAGACTGGGAAAAAAATTTTTGGACAGTACAAGTCAGACAAAGGTCTAATCTCCATAATCTGTAAAAAAATCCAACACCTCTACAACAAAAAGACAAATAATCCTATTAAAAAATGGGCAAAGGAAATGAACAGACACTTCACCAAAGAAGACATTCAAATGGCCAACAGACACATGAGGAAATGCTCGCGATCACTAGCCATTAGAGAAATGCAAATTAAAACCACAATGAGATCTGGCATTACTGGCACGAATCAAAAACACCGGAAATAACAAATGTTGGAGGGGCTGCGGGGAGATCGGAACACTTATGCCCTGCTGGTGGGAATGCAAAATGATACAACCATTCTGGAAAATGATATAGCGCTTCCTCAGAAAGCTAGAAATAGACATACCATTTGATCCAGCAATCCCACTCCTAGGAATATAGCCTAGAGAAATAAGAGTTGTCACTCGAATAGACATATGCACACTTATGTTCATGGCAGCACTGTTCACAATAGCAAAACGATGGAAACAACCTAGATGCCCATCAACAGATGAATGTATAAACAGACTATGGTACATACACACAATGGAGTACTATGCAGCGAGAAAGAACGACAATGAATCTGTGAACCATCTCATAACATGGATGAAACTGGAGGACATTATGCTGAGTGAAATAAGTCAATCACAAAAGGAAAAATATTGTATGAGACCTGTACTGTAAAAACCCATGAAAAAGTTCTCACACAAAATGTAACAATCTGTGTTGGTTACCAGGGATGAGAGGGGTCGGGGGTAAATACTAAATAGACAATAGATAAGTGGTATCTTGGGTGAAGGGTAAGACAGTACACAATACAGGAGAAACTAGCACAACTTGTACAAGGAAAGGTCATGGAAGCCCCATAGACACATCCAAACTCCCTGAGGAACTGAATTGCTGGGTGGAGGGCTCTGGGGACCATGGTCTCATGGAATATCTAGCTCAATTGGCATGCAGCTTATAAAGACAATGCTCTACATTCTACCTTGGTGAGTAGTGTCTGGGGTCTTAAAAGCCTGTGAGCGGCCATCTAAGATACTCCACTGGTCTCATCCCTTCGGGAGCAAGGGAGAATGAAGAGAACAGGATACGAGGAAAAGATTAGTCCAAAGGACTAATTGTCCACAGCTACCAAGGCCTCCACCGGACTGAGTCCAGAACAGCTAGATGGTGCCCGGCTACCACCACTGACTGCTCTGACCAGGATCACAACAGAGGGTTCTGGACAGAGCTGGAGAAGGATGTAGAGCATAATTCTAACTCACAAAATAAAGACCAGATTTACTGGCCTAAAGGAGACTGGAGAAACCCCGAGAGTATGGCTCCCAGACACCCTTTTAGCTCAGTGGTGAAGTTACCTCTGAGGTTCACTGTTCAGCCTGGGAGTGGACAGCCTTGTAAAACCAAATGAGACTAACAAGGTGCAGGAGTCCAGTGACAATGGCCAGAAAGCAGAAGGGGACAAGGAAGCTGGTGATAGGGAACCCAAGGTTGAGTAAGGATATTGTTGATGTGTTGTGAGATTGTTAACCATTGTCATAGGGCAACATGTGTAGTAACCATTAAATGAGAAACTATTTTGTTCTGTAAGCCTTCATCTTAAGTGAGAATAACAGCACAATTGGAAGCGTGTAGTCAAGGTCACTGAATTGAGCATGTAGAAATTTTTGAAATGGTGTATCTTTGGCTATGTGTATTTTCACCAAAAAAAAAAAAAAAAGAGGTTGAGAAGTTAGAGGGTTGATATGTTGTGGGGTTGTTAACCAATGTCATAAAACAACACGTGTACTTCTGTTTCATGTGAAACTATTTGTTCTGTAAGCCTTCACCTGAAGTACAATAAAAAAAAAAAATACATAAAGAAAAACATCTCAGCACAGAAAATTAAGTGGAACAAAGAAACTGAACAACATACAAAAAAAGACATCAAAATGACAACACTAAACTCATACCTATCAATAACTACACTGAATGTAAATGGATTAAATGCACCAATAAAGAGGCAGACAGTGGCAGATTGGATTAAAAAAAAAAAACACGATCCATTTATTTGCTGCCTACAAGAGATACACCTTAGGCTTAAAGACACAAACAAACAAAAACTCAAAGGATGGAAAAAAATACGTCAAGCAAACAACACTCAAAAAAGAGCAGGAGTGGCAATATTAATTTCTGAAAAACAGACTTCAAAGTAAAATCCACCACAAAGGATAAGGAAGGACACCATATAATGATTAAAGTGTCAATACACCAGGAGGACATAACTATAATATATATTTATGCACCCAATGATAGGGCTCCAAAACACATAAAACAAACTCTAATAGCACTGAAAACAGAGATAGATAGCTCCACAATAGTAGGAGACTTAAACACATCACTTTTGGTGAAGGACAGAACATTCAGAAAGAAGCTCAACAAAGACACCTAAGAGCTAAATGCTACAATCAATCAACGTGATCTCACAGACATATACCGAACACTCCACCCAACAGTAGCCAAGTCTACTTTCTTTTCCAACACACATGGAACATTCTCCAGAATAGACCACATATTAGGCCGTAAAGCAAGCCTTAACAAAATCCAAAGCACGGAAATATTACAAAGCATCTTCTCTGACCATAAAGCCATAAAAGTAGAAATCAACAACAGAAAAAACAAGGAAAAAAAATCAAACACATGGAAACTGAACAACACCTTGCTCAAAAACTACTGGGTTATAGAAGAAATTAAGGATGCAATAAAGAAATTCATAGAATCAAACGAAAATGAAAACACATCCTACCAGAACCTTTGGGACACAGCAAAAGCAGTGCTCAGAGGTCCATTTATAGCAATAAATGCATACATCCAAAAAGAAGAAAGGGCCATAATCAAAACATTGACCCTACAACTGGAACAAGTAGAAAGAGAGCAGCAAAAGAAGCCCTCAGGTGCCAGAAGAAAGGAAATAATACGAATTAGGGAAGAATTAAATGAAATAGAGAATAGAAAAACAATTGAAAGAAGTAACAAGACCAAAAGCTCGTTCTTTGAAAAGATCAACAAAATTGATAAACCACTGGCCAAACTGACAAAAGAAAAACAGGAGAGGAAGCAAATAACCCATATAAGAAATGAGTTGGGTGATATCACAACAGACTCAACTGAAATTAAAAGAGCATAACAGAATACTGTGAAAATAACAAATTTGAAAACCTAGAGGAAATGGACAAAGTTCTAGAAACTCACTACCTACCTAAACTAATACAAACAGAGCTAGAACAACTAAATAAACCCATAACAAAAGAAAAGATTGAAAAGATAGTTTAAAAACTCCCAACAACAAAAAAAAGCCCTGGTTTTGAAAGGGTGTATCTTTGGCTATGTGTATTTTCACCAAAAAAAAAAAAAAAAAAAAAAAGGTTGAGAAGTTAGAGGGTTGATATGTTGTGGGGTTGTTAACCAATGTCATAAAACAACATGTGTACTTCTGCTTCATGAGAAACTATTTGTTCTGTAAGCCTTCACCTGAAGTACAATTTAAAAAAAAAAAAGAAAAGCACTGGTCCAGATGGCTTCACTGGAGAATTCTACCGAACTTTCAGAAAAGAGTTAACACCACTACTACTAAAGGTATTTCAGAGTATAGAAAATGATGGAATACCCTCAAACTCATTCTATGAAGCCAGCATAACCCTGATACCAAAACCAGGTAAAGACACCACAAAAAAGAGAAAATCACAGACCAGTATCCCTCATGAACATTGACGCAAAAATCCAACAATGAGCAAGCCGTGAAATGGAGGAATATGGAGGGCATTATGCTGAGTGAATGTAGTCAGTCACAGAAGGACAAATATTGTATAAGACCACTATTATAAGAACTCAAGAAAAGGCTGAAACACAGAAGACAACATTCTTTGATTATGAGGGTGGGGAGGGAAGGTGAGGGTTATTCACTAACTAGATAGTAGACGAGAATGATCTTAGGTGAAGGGAAGGACAGCACACACTACAGGGGAAGACAGCACAACTGGACTAAACCAAAGATAAGAAGTTTCTTGAATACAATCAAACGCTTTTAGGGACAGTGTAGCAGGGGTAGGGGTCTGGGGACCATGCTTTCAGGGGACATCTAGGTCAATTCACATAACAAACCTTATTAAGAAAATGTTCTGCATTCTACTTTGGTGAGTGGTGTCTGGGGTCTTAAAAGCTTGCAAGCATCCATCTAGGATGTATCAACTGGTGCCAACCCACCTGGAGCAGAGGAGAATGAAGAACACCAAAGATACAAGGAAAGTATTAGCCCAAGAGACAGAAAGGGCCACATAAACCAGAGACTTCATCAGCCTGAGACCAGAAGAACTAGATGGTGCCTGGCTACCACCAATAACCACCCTGACAGGGAACACAACAGAGAGTCCCTGATGGAGCAGGAGAAAGGTGGGGTGCAGAATTCAAATTCTAATAAGACCAGACTTAATGGTCTGACTGAGACTGGGGGTATCCCAGAAAGCATGGCCCCTGGAATTTCTATCAGCCCAGAACTAAAACAATTTCTGAGGCCAACTCTTCAGACAGGGATTGGACTGGACTATGGGACATAGAGTGATACTCGTGAGGAGTGTGCCTCTTAGCTCAAGTAGATACAATAGACTAAATGGGCAGCTTCTGTCCAGAGGTGAGATGGGAAGGCAGAGAGGGTTGGGAGCTGGTTGAATGGACGTGGGGAATCAGGGATGGAAAGGAGAAGTGTGCTGTCACATTATGGGGGGAGCAATTAGGGTCACATAACAATGTATGTATAAACTTTGTACAGGAAAAATTAAAAAAACAAGAATGTTCACATCATCTTTATACATAAAAGCTAAAAAACTAAAAACAACCCAAAAGTCTATAAATAGGTGAATAGGTAACAAACGCAGAAGACTAATTTAATGGAATACTGATAAAACTATGGATAATACACAACAAAATGGATAAATCTCAAATGTATTATGCTGTGTAAAATAAGTCAAACACATAAACCAAAAAATCCTTTGTTGTTGAGTCAATTCCAACTCATAGCAACCTTATTGGACAGAGTAGAACTGCTCTGTAGGGTTTCAAGAGTGGCTGGTGAATTTTAATTGCTGATCTTCTGGTTAGCAACCTGAGCTCTTAACCACCATGCCACCAGGGCTCCCAAATAAAGTACATACTATATGAAATTCTAAAATAAGCAAAATTAATCTATAGTGACAGGCAGCAAACAGATCAGCAAGTGCCTGGATCTGGAGACTATAAAGGGATACAAGGGAACTATAGAGGTGATGGAAATATTCTATATCTTGACTATGGTGGTGGTTATATAGGCTTATGATGAGTCAAAACTCATTGAACTGTATACTTATGGTGCATTTTATTGTATAAATTATGTCCCAATGCAGTTAATTTGAAAATTAAAAAATATCCCCTGAAGTCGTCTTAAAAACCAAACTCTAGTTTAGCTTAACTAGTAAAGAATGTCTGCCTGGAACATTATGCTCTTTTAAGATCTATCAATACGGGATCAAACTGACAACAGTAACTCTAAAGATTAAATGGGAACCTTAGGCGGAGGTGAGTTTATGTTAATGGGAGAAGAACAACTCAGAAAAGGAGGGTCAGTATAGTTGCACAACTTGAAGAACATAGTCAGTGTCTCTGAATTAGACTTATAGAAACTGCTGAATTGATGTATGCTTTGCTGTGTATATTCTCAACAATGAAATCAATAAAATAAATTTTAAAAAATATCACAAGTGAATTTACTTCCACATTTATGATATCAAGTGTGATTATTCCAACTTATGTGAAACATGCCATTACAAAAAATACTTTCCTAAATACACAGAATACACTCGGGCTGATTTTGCAATAACATGTCCAGTGCATAATTATTTACTTCCCTATGTAGGAATAATCATAATATTTATCACACAGTTACACAGGTAAAGTTTGCTCCTTTGGGTATCTACCATCTACATCTATATGTTATCTTTGAATTGTGCTGTGTATACAAAATAATAACATTTTATATTTAAGAAAAAAACAACTTAGCCTTAATCTCAACAAAATGAAAAGAGAATAAAATAGCGGGTAATTTTTAATTTCCAGTTTACATCTGGAGAAACTGAATACAGTCATGTACCACATAATGTCCACTCAGGCAACCTCTGGCCACCTATACTTCTGTAGTCCCATAAGGGTATAGCAGAGTTCAGAAATCCCAACTGGAGAATGGGACATGGTGGATGTAACCAGACATAGCAAACACAACAGACTCCTGCACGAAACATGTGTATCTCATGTCTTTGTATACAAAGCGATAGCACTGCCAGGCTACAATGGTACAGTACACATACACTCACCCCTCACTTATCGGCATAGTTAAGTTCCAAAGACCAGGTCATTATGTGAAAATCAGTATAATGTAAAAATCGAGGATGACCATAATCAGATTACAAAATGGAAGACGACTACATCATTACATACCTGACAAATTACATCATTACATACTGCCAAATTACATCACTATATAACTCCCAACCCACTGAGAATCATGGCCTAGCCAAGTTGACACATAACCTTAACCATCACAGCCAGCATTACCCTCACCTCACACCTCAGCGTTCATTACTGCCAGCCATATGTCATTAATGCACAAAATGGTTGGATAGTGGATTTTTCACTATTTTCATAAATGTGAAATGGCGGATAACAAGACAGTTGATAAGTGAGGAGTAGGTGTGTAACCTATAATACATGTCTTGATAGTCATAACAAATGCCTACGTTGCTGGCTTAGGTATGCACTGTATTGTACTTTCCACCATTATTTCAATGGAAACTTTCCCTACTTACAAATAAAGAGTTTACTGTATAACAATGTATGCTTTGACTCATAGGCAGCAACATCCAATCTTGTGTATTGCGTGTCTCTTGAGTGTTGTAGCATTATCTCTCCATTTAATTTTCTTTTGAAAATAATTACCGTGAAGTGCATCATGGCTTCCAAATGCAGCAAAGCCAGTGCTAGTGATAGCAGCAGCAAGAGGCAAAGGAAAAGCATTGGTCTGGAAGTGAGACAAAAGGACAGTGGAAAATCAGTGAACGCAGTTGCTCGAGATTTAGGCATCTCACACTCAACCATCATGAAGATCCTCAAAAACAAAGAAAAAATTCTCCAAGCTGTTAACATAGTGACTCCAGTGAAAGCTACAAGGCTAACAAAAATGCAAGCGAGACCTATATCAGCTATGGAGAAACTGCTAATGACATGGATTGAGGACCAAACACAAAAGCAAACCCCTCTCAGCACACTGATGAACACTGCTAAGGTATGAAGCTTGTACGAGATGCTTGAAGAAAAAGCAGGACCAGATTACAGTATCGAGTTCAGTGCTAGCTGTGGGTGGTTCAAGTGCTTCAGACAACGTTTTTTGCTGTGTAATGTGAAAAGTAAGTGGTGAGTCTTTGAGTGCTCATGCAAAGGCAGCAGAAGAATTTGTTGAAACCTTGAATAAACTAATTGTAGAGGGAGATTATTTGCCCCCAGAAAATTTTTAATATGGACAAAACCTCCTTATTCTGGAAGCAAATGCCTGAAAGGACCTTCATCAATAAGGAGGCCAAACCAATGCCAGGCTTTAAGGCTTTTAAAGACTGAGTGACAGTGTTGTCAGGAGGCATGTTGCATATAATACGGTGTTTGCACAACATCCAAATCACACAACATCATATTTCACAGGATGTATCATGGACATTAAGTGATGCATGACTGCATAACATTAATTTAGTGTGTGCCCCTAGGTCAAGTCAGAAACTTAATTTCCATTCTGCGGATTTTCACACCATTATGCCTAATTCCCAAAGACTTAATAAAAAAATTTACAAAAGCACTGGTAGGTACTAATGCTTTTTCAATATTTCTAAGTGGTTTCTTCTGGTGAAAAATAGGCACGTCTATATCTCGACGGCAACAGGTTTTGGTTTTATATCTATTTAATAATAATTCTAAATTGTGCAAAGGAAATAGCCTTGAAATGACCACTTTCCAGCTCAGTAAAGACGCTGACATTTATTTCACATTTAACATTTGTGTGCAAGTTGATTCTATCAATACAGTCATTGGTCCCAAATTAGGATTTAAATTAATACCTTGTATTTCTATCAAGAGCTAGTCAACCATGAAGCTGCAGTGACCTCATCAGAGGTAGGTATATATTTATATCTTCATTGTTGCTTTAAGCAGTTTAACAACAAATAACCCCATAAACACTAAAATTCAAACTTATCTGAATTGCTCCAAATTAAATCATCAGATCTGTTAACATGCATACTATGTACTTTTCAATCCCAATCATTGTATGCACATTATTTTTTATTTAAAGTTTTTTAATTTTTTTTTTATCATTTAAAGTAAACATTTCTATGTATTAAGATAGTCAGTGTGGTTGGTATTATTTTTAGGAGTGCTTATAGTGTTTTATCATAATCAAACCATAGTTTACTAGGCTACTCTATTCTTGGTCATTTTCATTTAAAAGGAAAATACATACATATATATGTACTGAATCTATTTTTTTTTTAATTCCTTGGTTCTTTTTAGAGTTATATACTTGAGCTATAACACCCATCTTAAAAAAATCAATAGAAATGTCTGCACACTTAAATTCTTGTCATATCATACGAGATTACAGAAGTTAAAACAAGTTATTAGTAAACAACCATTTGATACAAGGCTTTACAGCTAAATACCTTTCGTACCAGATAGCTCTTTTGAGAAATATATATAGCCCATATATATTCACATAAACATATATATATATATGTACATATTCCTCTGTGCAATGTTTAACACATTTTCCTCTGTAATAATCTCTTAGTACCTCCCCATTGACATAAATCTCCCGCATCTTTTGGGGTGCTCTTTTTTTAAATATAAAAATACAGGGGCTCCTGGCTCCTAGGGCACTGCTCCTCCAGCTGCCCCTTTCCTGGATCCCTGGGATTGGGCTGGTCCTAACTTCAGGTAGAATGGAGGTCAGAAGCTCCAACCCAGGGGACTGCAAACCTGGAGGCTTCTGTTCTAGGCCACAGAGGACACAGCTGGGGGCCAGAATCTACCCTTGCCACCTGTCTACGGTATCCGCAGCCCATCCTCACCCTATATCCCTCCTGGAGAGGAAGGGGAGCCCTTTCCTGATAGGAGAAAGCAGGAGCCAAACTGGAGAGATGCTGGGTACCTGCAGAGTTGGAGCAAGATACTTGGGGCAGGGCAGGAGGCCCTATCCCATGCACTTGCTCTCCAGACAAGGGATGGCACAGGTCTTTACACAATCTGCCCTCATCTCTCACCATACCCCACCCCAAACTGAAACAGATTGAAGATACCTGCGTGCCTGGATGCTATCATAGTTATCTAGTGCTGCTGTAACAGAAACACCACAAGTGGGTGGCTTTAACAAACAGAAATTTATTCTCTCACAGTCTAGGAGGCTAGAAGTCCAAATTCAGGGCATCAGCTCCAGAGGAAGGCTTTCTCTGTTGGCTCTGGGTGAAGGTCCTTGCCATCAATCTTTCCGCGGTCTAGGAGCATCTCAGCACAGGGACCCTGGGTCAAAGGATGTGCTCTGTTCCTGGCTCTGCTTTCTTGGTGGTAGGAGCTCCCTCTCCTCTCTGCTCAATTCTCTCTTTTATATCTCAAAAGAGATTGACTCAAGATACAACCTAATCCTGTAAATTGAATCCTGCCTCATTTATATCGTAGAGGTTAGGATTTACAGCACATAGGACAATCACATTAGATCACAAAATGGTGGACATCCACACAATACTGGGAATCATGGCCTAGCCAAGTTGACACACATTTTGGGGGGACACAATTCAATCCATAACAGTATCTGTCTACTCCAGGCCTTCACAAAAGCCATTCCCTTTGCCTAAACCCTCTACCTCACCACCACTGCCACCCTCACTTGAGTGACACTCACTCTTACTCTGAGCTTAGAAGTCCCTTCCTAATCCTGACCTCAATTCACCCAGAACAGCACCTTGTTCTTACCTGTCCATAACAGCCTGCATTGTAACTGTTCAGCCACATGTCCGTGCGCTCACCTGTATAGGAGCTCTGTTGAGGACAGGCAGGAAGGGTATCCACTCTGCTACTCACTTAGCTGGCTCCAGTACCCAGAAGTGTGGTCACTGTCCAGTAAGTGCTGTTGGTGAAGAAATGAATGCAAAGGGTTTGCAGATGATCTCAACTGAATGGTTCATAGCACTTTTTTTTTTTTTTTTTTTTAACTAATGTCCTGTCCCACAATTTTGTTCAACCACCTGGATTGACAAAGCCTCTCTTCACACAGTCCAAAGGAGAATGTCAGCCCACAACTAATCCCAGGACATCAGAACTGGCCTTAAAGATCATGTAGCTGCCCCTCACCTCCCACTTATTTTGCTGTTGAGGGAAATAGGCCCAGGGAGTTGAAGCAACCTAAGACCAGCCAGCTCGTGGAAACAGAGTGAAACTAAACACCTCGGTTTCTCCACTCAAGCCTCTGCTCTTCCCAGTCAGTGAGGTCTCACTGTGTTTCAGGAATCTGGAACGTGTGTATGCCTTACCAAGTCCACATCATATTTTGTGAGGTCCAGGACAGAACGATGCCATCAGTTCCTGCTGCTTCTATCTTGTATTCCACAGGCTACACTTCTTTAAAATAAACTACTCAAAAAGGCTTCCAGGGCACATACGCTTCCACTAACATTCAAGTAATGCAATTCAGCCTGTTTTCTCAATCCTCAATCCTCTTGCTTTCACTGCCTTAGGCTCCCTTTAAATGTATCTATTTTTCTGTGATTCCGACAGGAATTTTCCCATCTCTGGCCTGCAGAACTAGCCCCATGTGCATGTTTATATTAATGTGCAATCAATCATAGTTTGTTCTTTCTAAGATAGTTTTCTTTTTGAAGTCCAAAAGCAATTTTGCATATTTTTTCTTCTAAGACTCAAGTTTTGAATTGCTGCTTCAAATCACTGGTCACTTAGGAAGGAAATTAACAATCTTTCTGATTGCAGATCAAGATTTCCTTCTTTCATTATACTTGCTATTATTTCATCTTGAGTATAAAAATACTCCAGGGCTACACAATCAAAAAACAAAAACAGTTGGGTAATGATTTTTGTACGAATTGTTGATATATAGTGTGGAGAAGGGACATCTGAGAAAATGGCCCTTCTAAAAGAGCAAAAATTGAACGGGACCCTACAATAAAATGGAGTCATGACTGGAAATATATTATGGTTGTGCAATACCATGATCAGAATATTCTGCATTCTTTATGCCATATGAATGAAGGTCTAATATCTAACAACAATATAAATCAATAAAAATATCACTAATGCTCCTTGGCAGGGGAAGCTGTGAAATAGTAGGTCCTAAAACCTTTGAGGAGTCCCTGTGTGATGCAAATAGCAAACACGCTTGGCTGCTAACTGAAAGGCTGGAGGTTCAAGCACACCCACAGGTGCCTCGAAAGAAAAGTGTGGTGATCTACTTCTGAAAAATCAGCCATTGAAAACCCAGTGGGGCACATTTCTTCTCTAACACATGCTGAGTTGCCATGAGTCAGAACTGACTCACCGGCAACTGGGAAAAACAAACTTCAATTTCTGGAATTTTCCCTGCTTATAGTTGCACTTCTATAGCTCATCACCTTAATTTCAACTTTTAAAAAACTGTATCAGTGAATAGTTATTCAAGTCATAGTAGTATGAAGAATGTCCTGTTACCTAATAAACCAGAATAGAGAAGCTATAGGAATGGAGGATTCGTAAGTTAAGGTCAAGGTTAGCAAAAGAAAAACAACTTACTAACTAACTAACTAACACCACTTTCTATCTGAAACTATTAACGGAAACTCAATTTGTGGTGAATGTGTTGGAATCACTGAATTACAGTTAAATTCTGAGGTTTGCATTAAGGAATTCCATGAAGTGGGACTTTTCTCTGAATTTACAAATTCTAATTATGACTTTTACCTTTATTTTCCTACTAGCCATGCCACTGAGTCAATTCCACCTCATAGCGACCTCACGTGTTACAGAGTAGAACTGTCCATTAGAGTTTTCTTGGGTGTAATCATTACAGAAGCAGATTGCCAGACCTTTCTTCCATGGCACTGCGGGGTGGGTCCAAACTGCCAACCTTTAGGGTAGTAGTCAAGCACAAACTGTTTGCATCATCTAAGGACCCTTATTTTCCTACTAGAAAATTTAAGATATTTTTGAAATGTCCTGAAATACCAAGGATATAATACAGTTCCCCTGCATTTATGTGCACTGAAATTAGTATATATTTTATCTATATTTCTAATTCTCATATTCTTATCATTAAAAGCCAGTAATTTTAACTAAAAAAATAAAATAAATATACATAACAAAGGCCAGTGGTTTCATTCTCTCTGGTACAACTGAGGATAAAAGCAGCAAATTGTTGGTTCCATTGTATTTTGTAAAACAAACAGATATCATTTAAGACATTCCTGAAACAAATCACCTACCATGACAGTAAAAAACAGTAAATCCAACAATCTCTTGCTCTAAAGTTTATAAAAGTTTGGTGGTCAAGTAGGAGATCCCATCCTATAAGTGACAGTTTGTGCAGTGCCACAGAATGTATTTTGAAAATACAATTTGGAGATGTAAACTACAGATTTCCTCAGCTAAATTATCTTCAGGCTGTTATAGCAGTACTGATAATTATGTACTCACCTACTTACTGATTACTCCATACTCTGCAACACAAACTGAAATAGCTCTCTAGAGATTCCAAACCCTATTCTCAGTACCCTTGGATATATGTACCTAGGATGTAAACTCAGTACATCTATTACCATATTCATGTAGCTCATAAGTCTCTCTCCTCTTCCTGTATTCCATCTTGGTACATGACACTTGCATTCACCTGGATGACTAAATGCACTCGGCTGCTTACCAAAAGGTTGGCTGTTCAAGTGTACCCAGAGGTTCCTGGGAAGAAATGCTTAGAGATTTACTTCCAAAAAACTAGCCGTTGAAAATCCTATGGATTCTCATGGAATCTAGACTTTCTGGAGCCACTGAGGCTCGATGAACCCCTGAAACTATTACCCTGAGATCATCTTTAAACCTTAAACCAAAAACTTTCCCTGAAGTCTTCTTTAAACCAAACAATACTTTAGCTTAATTAATAATGAATATCTGCCTTGAGCATTATGCTCTTTTTAAAGAACTATCTATACAGGATCGAATTGACAATAGCAAATTAAAAGGTTAGATAGGAAGCTTAGAGGACAGTAAGATTATGTTAATGGGGAGGAGCAATTTAGAAAAGGAGGGTGACAATGGTTATACCACTTGAAGAATGATTTGTACATGTAGAAATTGTTGAATTGGTTCATGTTCTGTTATGTATATTTTTAACAATAATAAAAATAAATTAATTATTTTTAAAAAGTAAAGAAAACCCTATGGAGCACAGTTCTACTCTGACACACATCTGGGTCACCATAAGTCACCTGGGAGTCATCTTAGTCTTTTCTCTCTCCCCTTGCCATTGACAATCAATCTCTATGGCTCCACAATTGTCCCTATAACAGATCTTGTGATCTCACTGGAAAGTTGATCTTGGATCACCACTTCAGACTTCCCAGGAAAATGCAGGAGGCTCTATTATGGAGTGCTTCTTTTCTATCCAAATGTGCTTTTGTTCTCATAAGGAAATAAATCTCTTCATTTCATTGCATTTTTAAAAATATAAATATGTTAGTGGACAGTTTTCCCCTGAGGATGTCTATGCAGGTTTAAAAAAAATGCATGCCTTTCTTTCTGTCTTTGGGATATTTTTGTCCTCTCTTAACTCTGTTAGAATCATCAACTGAAAGACTGCCAGAACCTCAAACCCTCTGTACCCCTTCTAGTCATTATTCCCCCAAAGGTATCCCCATCTTGACTTCTAACACAGTGAATGAAGTTTGCCTGTTTTTGGGCTTCATATAAACAGAATCATACAATATATACTCTTTTTGCTTTCGTTTGTTTGTTTTGGTCTGGCTTCTCTCACTCGTCATAATGCATGTGAAATTCATCCATATTGTTGCAGTAGAAGTAGTTCTTTTTCATTGTGATGTAACATCCCATTGAATAAATATACCACAATTTATCCATTATAGTAGTGATGGACATTTTGGTTGTTTTCAGATTATTTCAGTTTGGAGCTATCACCAATAATGCCACTATGCACATTCTTATTCATGCTTTTTGGTGAAGATACGTACACTTTTCTGGAGAGAAATTACTAGAAAATGTTGCTGTTATTGTTGCTGTTAGTGACCTTCCAGTTGATTTCAACCCAATGTGACCCCATATGTGCAGAACAGAACTGCTCCATAGGGTTTTCAAGGCTGTGACCTTTTGGAAGCAGATCACCAGGCCTGTCTTTAAGGCGCCTCTAGGTGGGTTCAAAACACTAACCTTTGGGTTAGTAGTCTAGTGCTTAACAGTTTGCACTACCCAGGGACTACTAGGCCATCCAAAAAAACAAACAAACAAACATTGTCACTGAGTCAATTCCCACTCATGGCAACCCTACAGGACAAAGCAGAACTGCCCCATAGGGCTTCCAAGGAGCAGCTGGTGGATTCAAACTGCTGGCCTTTTGATTAGCAGAGGGCTCTTACCTACTACACCACCAAGGCCCCCACTATGCCACAGGGTGTGTAAATATTTAGCTTTAATAGATAGTAACAGATCATTAGTTTTCTAGACATTCCCTCCAGCAGTGCGTGAGAAGACCAGTTGCTCCATTTCTTCACCAACATTTGATATTTTTTGGCTATTTTTTCATTTTAGCTATTACAGCTTTATTTTCTATTTCCTCACTGAGTTCAAAAAAAAAAAAAAAAAAGAACGCATTTTCACATGCTTATTCACCTTTTGGATAGCCTCTTTTATGAAGTGTCTGCTTAGTTGCTTGCACATTTTTTCAGGGGTTGTCCTCTTTTTAGTGAGTTGTAGTAATTCTTTATATAGCTTGGATACAAGTCCTTCGGCAGATATACGCATGCATGCCTTGCCTTTTTCACTTTTTCAGTGATGCCTTCTGATGAACAGAAGTCCTAAATGTTAATGTAGTTCAGTTTACCAACCTTTTCTTTTAAAGCTAGTGATTTTTTGTGTCCTAACTTTTTATTTTTTTGCCCCCATGGGTCATGACCCCAAGGTCATGAAACATTCTTGTATGTTTTTGTTTATAAGCTTTTTTGTTTTATCTTTCAAAAGCCCAGTTGATCTGTAGGTTTAGTTATGGGGAAGATGTTTTGACAATAATAAGCACTAATAAATGCCAGAACTTTACAGTCATTGTGTGAAAGCCACAGAGAAGATATGAAGGCAAATACTCTTCCCCTTGCTTTTCTTTCATTATGCAAAAATAAGAAGGAAAAATGGCTTGGGAAGAAGAGACAAAGTGAAGCTTCACCTTGAATAGGCTTAAGTGGTGTGATCCCAAAGTGCTTGCCAATGCTTCTTTCCCATAGAAACCTTCTGGAGATTCCCATGTCCACATTCTCTGGAGGCTCATATCTCTTCCTCCAAGGGATGCTCATGCATGTATCTAGGAAGCTCCAGATCAATTAGGTGGAAACGGTGAAAAAAAGGCAAGACTAAGAGTGATATGCCATCAAGGTCTTTGCTAAATAAAATAGTGCTTTCTGACTAACTGAGCAATGTGACTTCCTATGAACTGCTGAGTCATTCTTACCTCTTTAAAGAAAGGATGTAAAGACTTTTAAAGGTGAACCAGTTAAATTATAACTGGAACCTCCTGCTACCCTGCCTATTTTTTGCAAGAACATATATTTTAAACAAAGACTGGTCAGATATATGACCCTGTGAGTTACTGAAAAATAGTTTCCGAAATAAACTACCCGGAATTTAAAAACTGAGAGTAGGAAAACAGTGAGAAGAGTCCTTGGCATGCCTTAGAACTCTTACAGAACTTAGTTCTGCGATGCACTGAATTTTGCGCACAAATGTGGCTGGCCCTGATTCTGCAGTTGGTTCCTTTCAGGTAAGAGTTTGCTCCTTAGAATTTTTTTCCCCTCTGTTTATCACATTTCAAAAACTGTTTACTTCCATGCTCTGAAAAACGGTAATGTGGCCAAGTTAGTACTCTATTTGTATTTGCAAGAAATGGAGTGAGACTATTATAAAGTGTGGAAGGGGAATTATTTGCCTGTGATAACATGCATAAATTTAGTAGATTTTTGATTGATAACAATGTCCTGCCTGGTGAGGAAGGGACACAAGGGAAATGCATGCAGCCCTGGCATACACAGTACTATGTCCAACTACATAATGCCAGCTAATCATGGTGTCAAATGGAAAAAAACTGTTGTCAGACAGTCCTAATAAAGACACTAAATCAAACATATTTTACCATCTTGGTATGACTATGAAAGGGAACAGTCCCTGCAATATGAGGAAAGTGATTAGTCATACAATACAGGATCTGGTATAGCTGATATTAGATCTCCAAAAACTGCAGCATTAACAGGAGTAAAAACTAGGCTAAGCAAAGCATCGAATCACAAACAGACCTTCATTTTATGGCGTTCAGTCTGCATGTTTTCAACTTCCCTGTTAAATATTTTGCTCAGTTGCTGGGAAAAAAAACTCAGTAGTGAGACCACCCTGATCCTGATCCCTTTTGCCTGGGGGTGTTACCTCAAAACGGGGAAAACATGAAATAGAATTTCAAATTCTCATGGAACCTAGACTTTCTGGAGCCATTTAGGCTGGAAGAATCCCCGAAACTATTACCCTGAGATCATCTTTAAATCTTAAACTAAAAATACTCCCTGAAGTCTTCTTGAAACCAAACAACAGTTCAGCTTTTTAAGTAAAGAATGTCCATCTTGAGCATTATGCTTTTTTAAAGAACTATCTACATGGGATCAAATAGACAGCAGCAACTCCAAAGATCAGATAGGAAGTTTAGGGGGCAGTTTATGGTAATGGAGGAAGAATAATTCAGAAAAGGAGGGTAATAATGGTTGCACAACTTGAAGAATGTAATCAGTGTCACTGAACTCATTGCACTTGTAGAAATTGTTGAATTGGTTTATGTTCTGCGTATGTTTTCAATAACTACAAAAAAATAAAACAAATTATTTTTTAAAAAAAGGTCAGCCTCAACCACAAATGCAGAGTGGCCAGCTCCATGGACTCTACATGAAAACTGCCATTGAAGGGCAGACCTCAAATGCAGGCTTGTGGGACAGTCCCCACCTGCGTGTTCTGTTCACTACTGTGCGTCCTACTTTTAACTTCACACAGTAGGAAATGGTAGGACTCGCTCTGAGGCTTGTTACCTGACCTATAAGACAGGCTCTCTGGACACTGAGCATCTTAATTATGTCCACTGATCCACTTCTCTGAAGTACTAATTTGAAGCAGGGAAGAAAAATTCAGAAGCAAAGGCAAACTGTTCCTATGATTTTAAACCGTTATTCCTATATCAGTTTTAAGGATATTCATTAGAGTCCTCTTCAATAAGACATGACTCTAAAGAAATTATGCTGATTCTCAAAGACTTCCAAGTTTAAAGCTTTCCAAAGTTTTAAAATGACTTTAATGTCCTAATGGTCAGAATTCTGAACAAGAATTGTGATTAAAACTGTTAGAATAAGCTTAGCATTCCAATGCTGTTCGTATATGCATTAGCTTGTTTGGGACATGCTTTCTTCCTCTCATACCAAGCTGGGCCTCTTCACCAGAGCAAGTCCTCCATAAATTGTCTCACCTCTTTAATGAATCTCACTAATCACCATTATTCAGATAAAACCTCTTTCCTCAGCAGGATCTAGAAGCAATCTCCAAGTGCCTCTCTCCTCCCGTGATGACCTCCTCTGGGAAACCTCCCCTCACCCCCAAGTCATCTTTAGATAGGCTTCCTCTCAGCTCCCACAGCCCCAAGGCCTCTGGCCCTGACCCTTCTGCGTGGTCATTGTGCATTTACTTGTCTGTCTCCCCTACTCAGCTCCATGAAGATTGAAAGTGTGTCCTACTGGATTTTGTCTTAATGTTTCGTGTCTAGCAAATGCCATGTTTATTAACATACCATACTTTTAAGAAAGTTCACCAAGATTTAGCTTCATCTGATGATTCAACAATTTGGGTTGTGAGGCCTGACCTGTTTTCTGAGAATCAGGCATAGAGAGCCCACTGCCTACTTGTCACCACCATCTGATGCCTCAGAACCCCTCAAACTCAACTTGTCCCAAACACACAGAACTCCTGACCTCCCCCATGGAGGACTTCCCCTCCAGGAAGGGCTTCACTGCATACTCAGTCTCACCAGCCTGGAACAGGGAGCCCTCACTACTTGCCCATCCACTCCAAGTCCTCCATGTTGCCTCCTAAATGCCTTTCAAATCCACTGGGTTTTCTTTATGGTTATCAAAACTTTCCTGACCCTCAAAGTGGCAACAGCAACTTGAAAGGTTAGATAGGAAACCTAGGGGATAGTGAGTTGATGTTAATGGAGGAAGGACAATTTAGAGGGTGAGAATGGTTGTACAACTCGAAGAAATGTAATTAATGTCACTGAATTATACATGTAGAAATTACTAAACTGGTGTATGTTCTGCTGTGTATACATCTACTCACTTATCACCATGGTTAGGTTCCAATGTACAGGTCATTATGCAAAAATCGGAGATATGCAAAAATACTCACGATTTCCTGTCCTGGCCTCCCCTACCCATCAGCCATCCCAGATGGGCAGCTGCAACCCCCCTGTACCCGTGGCAGTCACAGGCTTGCCCTTGCTCTGCTCACCAGAATCCGAAACCATGCGGTGGGCTGCTGGCCAGGTGTCCTCCGCCGCCTGGCATCCCAGCTTGGGCTCCGAGGTGCACTCGGTGTGGGAAGCGTGGGCTGGGCAGTATGCAGTGGCCTGGGCCAGGGGGCAGCTCCACAGAGGCAAGCACCACCTGCTGCCTGTGCCCTGCTCCCAGCACCTACTGACCAGGCCTGCACGGGAGGTGAGCCATGCTGGAAGAGAGCCTGGAGAGGGGAGAAGAGGCTAGAGCTGGGAGGAGTAAGAGCTTCATGCATCCTGCGGGTTCCAGACTGAAGTAAAACATTCCAGGGGCACGTTGCTTCTCCCTCCATGCACCCTGGACAACCTGTGCACAGTGGGTGTGCAGGTTGGCAGAGTTGTTAAGCACAAAATAGTTGAACAGTAGATTTTTCACTATTGTTGTAAATGTGAAATGTTGGAAATGAGATAGTTGTTAAGTGAAGAGTAGGTGTATTTTCAACAAGAAATTTAATAAAATCAATTATTGTAAAAAATACCTTTCCTGACCCAAACTATTATTAACTCCCTCCTAGAGAACTTCAGTGACCTCCCACAGTGGACTCTCTGCATCTGGACCTCTCCATCTCCTCCCTCTCCCATTCTCCACAACCCAGTCAGAGTGTGCCTCTCTCAAAGTTACCCTGACCATGCCATGCTACTGCTGGTCTCAGGACAAAGATCAAAGTTATGACAATGGCTTCTACAGACAGATGGAAGGGTCTGGCTCCCACCTACCTCCCCAACTTTGTCTCAAACTATGTGCTCTTCCATCTCTATCACCTTGCTTAGTCCTTCTTGTTGTTGTTATTATCGTTAGGTGCCGTCAAGTCTGTTCCGACTCATAGCGACCCTATGCATAATAGAACAAAACTCTGCCCTTGTAGACGCCATAAATCCCTTTTCACTTTGCATGTCTTTTTTTGTTGTTGTTATAAACTTTTATGACTCACTTCCTCCACCTTATTAACAGATTTCATCTCAAATATCATGACCTCAAACCCTCCTGTTATATGTCCCACGTGCCATTCTTTCCTATCAACACAGCTGTAATTTTATAGCCATTCATTAAATTATTTGATTATTCTTTCTCCCCCCATTACATTTTAAACTCCATGATAGCACAGATTGTATCTGCTTTTCCTCATCATTTTGTCCTGAGTACCTAGCACAATATTGGCAAGATGAGGGTTTTTCTACCCATTTCACAGATAAGAAACTGAGGCTCAAATGGTTAACGTACATAGCCAGGGCAAAGCTTGGACATGAACACAGGTCTTTTGATTCCAAACGAGTGCTCACTCTATTGTGCCTCACTCCCTCCTCATTTTCGATATAGTGAGTATGTGATATAGTGAGTATGATGGTTGATGTACTATGGTAACTTGGCTAGGTTATGACTCTCAGTGGTTTGGCAGACACTGTGTAATTTTGTGATCTGATGTGAACAGCCAACAGTTGAAAGGGGAGTTTCCCTGGGAATGTGGCCTGCTTCCAGTATACAAATGGATATTCTGGCAAAGCTCCCTCTCTTTCTCAACCTTGTACTTTTCTTGTCGCCTGACCTCCAGTTCTTGGGATATAAGCTTGCAGAAGTCTCTGGCCTACCACTTGGCCCGCAGATTTTGGATTCATCAACACCTGCAACCCTGTGAGCCAGCAGAGGCCTACAGCCTGCCACCTGACCTGAAGATTTTGGCTTCGTCGGTCCCTGGAAACACGTGACAGAGTAGAGGTCTTCAGCCTGTCCCTGACCCACAGACTTGGGACTACTAGCCCCACAACCGCATGAGCCATTTCCTCACAAATGCATGATCCATTTCCTTGAACTAATTTCTCTCTATATATATTTATGTACGCTTCACTGGTTTTGCTCCTCTAGAGAACAGGGATTAAGACAGTGGGTATCACTTTCAAAAACACCGCATCTATTCTTATATATAATATCCAAGTATTATTAACCATGCATGTGGATAATATTCCTCTATCAATTACAATACTAAATTATCCTATTCATATAAACACATCAATTCAATTTTTTCCAACTACACAAAACAGTTTCCCTCCATGTGGTTGTTGTTGTTAGGTGGCGTTGAGTTGGTTCCAACTCATAGCGACCCTGTGTACAACAGAACAAAACACTGCCCTGTCCTGCACCATCCTCACAATTGTTGCTATGTCTGAGCCCATTGTTGTAGCAAGTGTGTCAATCCATTTCATTGAGGGTCTTCCTCCTTTTCACTGACCTTCTATTTTACCAACAATGATATCCTTCTCCAGGGACTGGTCCCTCCTGATAACGTATCCAAATTACATGAGACCAACTCTCACCATCCTCCCTTCTAAAGAGCATTCTGGCCTGACAGAGACTGGAGAAACCCCGAGAGTATGGCCCCCGGACACTGTTTTAGCTCGGTGAAGTCGCTTCTGAGGTTCACCATTCAGCCGGGGATTGGACAGCCCCATAAAATAAAATGGGTCTAATGAGGCACAGCAGTTCAGGGACAAGGACTAGAAGGCAGAAGGGGACAGAAAAGCTGGTGATAGGGAACCCAAGGTTGAGTAAGGACAGTGTTGACATGTAGTGGGGTTCTTAACCATTGTCATAGGGCAATGTGTGTACTAACTGTTTAATGAGAAACTATTTTGTTCTGTAAACCTTCATGCAAAGTGAGAATAGCAGCACAACTGGAAGAACGTAATCAACGTAACTGAATTGTACATGTAGAAATTTTTGAAATGGTGTATCTTTGGCTATGTATATTTTCACCAAAGGAAAAAAAAGGGGTCCTCCAAGGCCGAGAAGGGAGCATGTTGACGTGTCATGGGGTTGTTAACCAATGTCATAAAACAGTATGTGTACTGACTGTTTTATGAGAAACTATTTGTTCTGTAAACCTTCACCTAAAGTAGAATTAAAAAAAAAAAAAAAGATGGGAGAAGATAGATGCCATGTTACATGAAGATCACCAAGGAGCCAAGACACAGAAGCTGAAGAGACAAGGGCTTTCTCCCAGAGCCAACAGACAGAAAAAACCTTCCCTTAGAGCCAGCACCCTGAATTCTGACTTCCAGCCTCCTAAACTGTGACAAAATAAATGTCTGTTTGTTAAAACCAAAAAAATAAAAATAAAGAGCATTCTGGACGTACTTCTTCCAACCCAGATATGTTCATTCTTCTGGCAGCCCAGGGTATGTTTAATATTCTTTGCCAACACCATAATTCAAAGGCATCAATTCTTCTTCGGTCTTTTTTATTTATTGTCCAGCTTTTGCATATGAAGTGACTGAAAATACCATGGCTTGGGTCAGGTGTACCTTAGTCCTCAAAGGGACATCTTTGCTTTTTAACACTTTAAAAACGTCTTTTGCAGCCCAAGGCAATACATTGCTTGTTTTCTTGACCACTGCTTCCATGGGTGTTGATTGTGGATCTAAGTAAAATTAAATCCCTGACAACTTCAATCTTTTCTCCATACATCATGATGCTGCTTATTGGTTCAGTTGTGAGGATTTTTGTCTTCTTTCTGTTGAGGTGCAATCCATACCAAAGGCTGTGGTCTTTGATCTTCATCAGTGAGTGCTTCAAGTCCTCGTCACTTTCAGCAAGCAGGGTTGTGTCATCTACATATCTAAGGCTGTTAATGAGTCTTTCTCCAATCCTGAAGCCCCATTCTTCTTCATATAGTCCAGCTTCTTGGATTATTTGCTCAGCATGCAGACTGAGTAAGTATGGTGAAAGGATATAACCCTAATGCACACCTTTCCTGATTTTAAACAATGCAGTATCCTCTTGTTCTGTTTGAATGACTGCCTCTTGGTCTATGTACAGATTCCTCATAAGCACAATTAAGCGTTCTGGAATTCCCATTCTTCACAATGTTATCCATAATTTGTTATGATCCACACAGTCAAATGCCTTTATACAGTGGTTCAGTGGTAGAATCCTTACCTTTCATGTAGGATACTTGGGTTCAATTCCTGACCAATGTTTAACTTGGCATAACCACCACCCATTTGTCAGTGACGGCTCCCATGTTGCTGTGATGCTGAATGAGTTTCTGTGGAGCTTTCAGACTAAGACATACTAGGAAGAAAGCCTTGGTGATCTACTTCTGAATATCAGCCAATGAAAACCCTATGGATTACTACAGTCCAATCTTATTGCACATGGGATCAACATGAGTCGGGGACTCACTCTACAGCAACTAACTACAACCTCATAAACTTTCTAGTCCAATCAAACTGCTTTGCCTCCAATACTATTCTTCTTAGAGAAGCTGCAGAATATAATCTCTGATATTTTGGTTTTTAAAAATCTAATCTGCTTTTCTATTCTTTAGCTACAATCTCAAATAAAGTTAAAGATATAAACTGTAAAAGAATATTCTAACTCACTTCTGTGCCCTTGGATTGTTTGGTCTCAAGGGAACAGGTTACAGGCAGCCCGGGTTATGAACGTCCATCTTATGTACAACCCGTAGGTAGAACCAATCCCCATAAGGCCTATTACGTTAAAAATTCAAGGTACATGCAATGGTTTGTAATACCAAATGGGCACTACTTTGCAACATGCATCAAAACATATTATTATTATTACTATATCACTATGTTAAAGATGTTTTAGTCTATCTGGAAGTGTTTCTGTAATGTTTTATATGCATAGAAAAGTACGCAATATACTAAGACAAACATTTGACTAGCTGATGTTAGATACAAACCATATCCAACTGTTCTGACTTATGTACAAATTTGACTGAGAGACAGACTTAGGAATGGAACTCGTTCATAATCGGGGACTGCCTGTGTTTCCTTTGAAAACAAAAGCAGTTCAGAAGGAAGCCCAGACTAATGACTCTGGTGACTGTGGGACAGCTTTCATGGAGCCAGATGGAGCAGACCTGTTTCTGCATTCCGCAGGATGGCATGTGGAGTTACCAGAGAAGAATTAATTACTGTATTTGTTTTTGCACATTTAGAACAATTATCTCTATGGATCTCACAGAACTAGGACAACACAACTTATCCTCATTTATGAGACGAGGGCCATTTGTTAAGGTGGGGAGCCTGCTGTTTCACACAGGCCCTCATCTCTGAGAGGCCCTTGTGTCGGTTCACCATCTGGGCCATCTCTCTTCATTGCCACATGAGAGCAGGATCCCACAGGCTCTATTTTCACTCCTCCTTAACATTCCTTCTCAGTGGAGTCTTCTTCATTCATGGGGCTGCTCCCTACCTTAAAAACATCTCCCATTTTTCAATGCTGTGCCTCTTCCCGGCATAAACAACCTTTTTTTTAGCCATATCTCTATGCCCTGGGTGATTGCTTGTTCTCCCCAGATTTTGTTACCAAGAAGAGGTAAAACAATATTGTAAACACATCTGAGTTAGCAGCATCTAATACCTATTGGCCACCCCTTGTCTGTCAGTTTGTCACACTGTGGTGGCTTGCATGTTTCTATGATGCTGGAAGCTATGCCACCAGTATTTCAAATATCAGCAGGGTCACCTATGGTGGACAGATTTCAGCAGAGTTTCCAGACTAAGACAGATTAAGAAAAAAGGCCTGGTGATTTACTTCTGAAAATTAGCCAATGAAAACCTTATGGGTCACAACAGAATACTGTCCAACTGGACTCAAACATGCCAACAATTGTGAAGATGGCACAGGACCGGGCAACATTTTCTTCTGTCATGCATAGGGTCACTGTGAGTCGGAGCTGACTTGACAGCACCTAACGATGACAATCCCTGTTGGAAATAATATCTTGGAGAAGTGCAACATTTTAAAGCTTCAAACATTAGATTCACAAACCTAAAGATAGCTCTATTCTCCCTAGGCCAGATGGGTCCCATGCTATTGATCAGGTTGTGATGCATGTGACAGAGGGGAACTTAGGAGCATTGGGTAGTTCAAGTTCAACCCCGCAGGCTCCATCATATCTCTCCTAGCTTCAGTGACGCATTAGGCAAATTAACATAGTCATATTTGAAAGTGTGTTCCATGGGGAGAAGAGGTAGAATATTACATTTACCTAAAGCCTGTTAACCAGTTGTAATTAAGGGTTATGAGACCAACTTGAGCAGCAACATATTTGTAAGAAAGAGAGAGGTAGTACACCTAGTTCATGGGAAAGCTAGGCTGATCTTCAGGGGGTGGTATCTCTGTATATACGTGCGCCGTCCAGTGTACTGGCCTCTAACCACATGTGGCTACTAAATTTAAATAATTAAACTTTAATGACATAGAAAATTCACTTCTTCAGTTGCACTTGCCACATTTTAGGTACAGCCACATGGGGACAGGGACTACTTCACTGGAGAGCACAGATATGGAATATTTCCATCATCACAGAAAGATCCCGAGCAAAGCACTGTTAAGTCTCCAAGTTTTTTAAATGAGCAATTCCTCTGATCTTTTCAAAACATGTTTATTCAAACGAACATACAGTCAATAATCACCTCTAGTATGTCAGGTGTTGTGCTCCCAATTCAAGGAGGAATGGAATTTAGGTTGTCTCATGAAATAGTGGAAACCGTGGTGGCTTAGTGGTTAAGAGTTTGGCTGCTAACCAAAAGGTCGGCAGTTCAAACCCACCAGGTGGTCCTTGGAAACCCTATAGGGCAGCTCTACTCTGCTTATAGGGTTGCTTGGAATTGACTCGACAGCAATGGGTTTGGGTTTTTTGGTGTTCATGAAATAGTGGAAAGGGAGGGAGTCAGATCTGTAAACAGGTGGCAACTGTTCCACTTGATGCTTTGGCTGAGTGTAGGGCAGCAGCTAGAGGAGTGGAAGTCATATAAAGTTTGGTCTTAATAAGAAAGGAGAGAGATCAACTGAGGAAGAACCCAAAAAACCCACTGCTGTCGAGTTGATTCCAACTCCTAGTGACCCTGCTGGACAGAGTAGAACTGTTCCATAGGGTGTCCAAGGCTGTAAATTTTTATGGAAGCAGACTGTCCCATCTTTCTCCCATGGAAGGAAGAACAGTCAAGCAAAAAAAAAAAAAAAAGAGCTAGGACTTAATGATTTGGGAAATTCTCAGGCTATCCAGATGGCAAAAGATACCAAAATTGAGAGATTGCTTCTGAAAGCATGGCGTAGGAGAAGACTGAGGTCGCAGCCAGATTAGACTCCTCTCCCCCTCGGCCAAGATTCCATCTCTTGAAGGCTGGAGCCAAGGCCTAAAAACAAGGATGGCATGGGGTACTCAGCAGAGGATCCTGACACCACACACTCTGGCTGGAGGAGGCCTCAGAGTGGGCACCTTGCTTTACAAACGCGGCAGCGGTGCCCTCGGCCACAAGCTGAAAAGGCTTTGGGGTAAAGAAAGAAAAGAGAGGAGGAGGGAAAGGTAGAGACAGGAGGTGGAGAGGCTGAGAAACTTTCCATTAGGATTCTGAGTTTCTTTCTATGAGAATGAAACGGCTGATAAATTGAACAAATTATTCTGCAATTTTGTTTTAAAGAAAACAGGCTCTATGGCCACGGTGAAATTTATTTATATCAAATTGACTTAAATAACTTTTTAAGCACAATTTAATCTCTCCACTCTCATAAGAATATTTATTTATTGTTCTCTTACTTTGATATAAATTCTATACCGTGTAGTGTTACACACACATACACACAAATATTTGTATACATACACATATGCATTAGGAGCCCTGGTGGCGCAATCAGTAAGCACTTAGCTGCTAACAAAAAGGTCAGAGGTTTGAACCCACCAGCTGCTCCATGGGAGACAAGACCTGGCAATCTGCTCCTGTAAAGATAACAGCCTCGGAAAATCTATGGGGCAGTTCTACTCTGTCCTATAAGGTTGCTATGAGGCGGAATCGACTGGATGGCATACAACAACAACATACACATGTAGATATACATACAGTGAAACCTGTGAGAGCTGGAACTCAACAGGACTGCCTTGTTTTTCTGGGTCTCACAAGTTTTCCACCTTTGACAGGGTGCAGTCTAACCACTTTTCTATCAATCATTTTAGTAGAAAGTATTTGAGTTTTCCTTCTCTGACAGATTTCCGCTTTATACAGCTTCCAGCTTTTGCAGGTTTTACTGTATATACACATATAGGTATAATTTTTGGAAATACCGTGTTGATTTTAAAGCAATAACAGTTTTAAAAGGTAAGAGAAAATTTGCAATCATAAGAAATGACCGATAAGTTTTTACTATAGCAGGTGAACGTGTCCTGTCTTATTAAACTAAAAATGAGCATTCTTTGGAATAACCATACCGTCACTCTCTAGTGGGCATATTCCCAGTTCACTTTTTCCCTGTATCAATTAGAGCCAAGCAGATACCAGCTATCCTGACTGCTTTTACTTCCCTGACTTGTCCTTTACTTCTCACTTTGGTAATGATCTTCTTTGACAACAATGCAGTGTAAAAAGGCAGTCAAATCTGCTGAGATGTTACTTTATGGTTTTCACCTTTAATAACATGCTTGGAAAGGTCTTTCCCACCCCTCAGATAAAGAGCCAACTCTATTTAATTTCAGAGCATTGTCTAGTCCTGTGTTCTTGCCTTTATTTCACACTGCATTCCAAAAAGTTTCCCTCTGTGACAATATTTCAATGCTGTGTGGGTCTAGAAACACAGTGACTTTGGAAAATACTACTAGCTCCACTTCTTCTCCCAGGGTCAGAACGTCATGGCAAATAGCCAGTTACCGATGTTAATCAGCAGGTGTTTATTGAGCAGCTACTATTTAGAGACACTGGGGCAGAAGAAAGGGGACTAGAGAAGGGATAATTCAGTTAGTCCCCATACCACGAAAGCAAAATTTAAATAGGAAAATAAAATGATAATGTATGAAATATTTTTTAAATATATCCGTTGCTCCTAGTTGACAATTTGTCAAGAATTTTAACTTTTTCTAAGGATGTACCCAAGTGTTCCATGCTGAGCCACTATTAGAATTTAGATGAGTTCCATATCAAGATGACGAGGCAGCTTCATTGTTGGTCTTGTATTAGTTTCTGGGGGTGAAAGCAGCTGGTGGAATCCAGGGGACAGCATTGCTCCTCATGACATCAATGTCTGGGTCCAGGCACAAAGCTTGAGCCCAGGAGCAAGTGTGGGAACCTCCATTACTACTCCTATACCTCAGTGTGGTAGGCAGAATAATGACCTCTGAAAGATGGGCACATCCTAATCCCTTGTTGTTGTTGTTAGGTGCCGTCAAGTCTGTTCTGACTCACAGCAACCCTATGTACAACAGAACGAAACACTGCCTGGTCCTGCTCCACTCTCACAGTTGTGTTATGCTTGAGCCCATTGTTGTAGCCACTGGGTCAAACCATCTCACTGAGGGTCTTCCTCTTTTTCACTGACCTTCCACTTTACCAAGCATGATATCCTTCTCCAGGGACTGATACCTCCTGATAACACATCCGAAGTATGTGGAACGTAGTCTCGCCATCCTTGCTTCTAAGGAACATTCTGGTTGTACTTCTTCCAAGACAAATTTGTTTCTTCTTTTGGCAGTCCACGGTATATTCAATATTCTTTGCCAACACTACAATTCAAAGGTATAAATTCTTCTTCAGTCTTCCTTATTCATCCTCCAGCTTTTGCATGCATATAAGGCAATTGAAAAAATCATGGCTTCGGGTCAGGTGCACCTTAGTCTTCAAGCTGACATCTTTGTTTTTTAACACTTTAAAGAAGTCTTTTGCAGCAGATTTTCCCAATGCAATGCGTCTTTTGATTTCTTGACTGCTGCTTCCATGGGTGTTGATTGTGGATCCAAGTAAAATGAAATCCTTGACAACATCAAACTTTTCTCCATTTATCATGATGTTGCTTATCGGTCCAGTTGTGAGGATTTTTGTTTTCTTTATGTTGAGGTGTAATCCGTAATGAAAGCTGAGGTCTTTAATCTTCATCAGTAAGTGCTGCAAGTCCTCTTCGCTTTCAGCAAGGAAGGTTGTTAATGAGTATTCCTCCAATCCTGATGCCCTGTTCTTCTTCATATAGTCCAGCTTCTCAGATTTTTTGCTCAGCATACAGACTGAATAAGTATGGTGGAAGGATACAACCCTGACACACACCTTTCCTGACTTTAAACCAGGCAGTATCCCCTTGCTCTGTTCAAACGACTGCCTCTTGATCTATGTACAGGTTCCTCATGAGCACGATTAAGTGTTCTGGAATTCTCATTCTTTGCAATGTTATCTGTAATTTGTTATGATCCACCCAGTTGAATGCCTTTGCATAGTCAATAAAACACAGGTAAATGTCTGTGAACATGGGGAATTAAGGTTGTAGATGGAATTAAGGTTGCTAATCAGCTGATCCTAAAACAGGGAGATTATCCTGGATTATCTGGGTGGACCTCATATAATCACAAGGGTCCTTTGTATATGAACTCGAGAGGTGGAGGGGTCTGTGTCAGAATGATGCAATATGGGAAAGACATGACTGGCTATTGTTGGCTTTGGATATGGAAGGAGGCCACAAGGTGGGAAATGTGGGTAGCCTCTAGAACCTGGACAAGGAAAAGAGACAGATGTTCTCCTAGAGCCTCCAGAAAGGAACACAGCCATGCTGACACCTTGGTTGTAACCCAGTGAGACCTGTGTTGAACTTTTGACATCCATAACTGTAAGATAATAAATTTGTGTTATTTCAAGCTACTAAGTTTGTGGTGATTTGTCACAGCAGCAATAGAAAATTAATACACCAGCACTTGTGAAAGGAGACTGAACACAACTGCAACCGGGAACACCAACTAGGACCAGGACCCCGGGCAGGTGGCACTCCTGAGGAGGAGAGGACATAGGGATAGCCTGAGCAAAGCCTCTCCTTGGCTCTGAGAATGGATTTGCTATGAGCCCACAATCTTCTGAAGCAACAGTTCCACATGGCCATGAAAATACCTGAATTTAGAAAGGGGGCCTGCAGGGCCTGGCAGAGGCAACCAGAAGAACCAGAGACAAGCAGAGCGAGAGGCACAGAAGACAGGAAATGAGAGAAAAAAAACAAGTCAACACAAAACAAAAAATCCTACACAAAATATGCCCCCAAACCCAGATTCTAATACCACATGATGAAATCTAATGCTAAGACAGCCAACACAACCAGCACTCTAAACAAGAATTCACTCCTAGTAACAGTCATTTTATAGATCTATCAAAGAGTTTAAAATCAATATGTCAAAATAGTTCAAAGTGATAGAAGCACTTTTTGTTTTGTTTTGTGTTTTTTAAGAAAAAAAAAATGAAGTATAACAAATCCAGAATAAAATAGTCATTAATATGAAAAGTGCAATATACAAGATGAACTCAAGAATGGTCAGAGTTGAAAAGTAACTCTCAAAAATAGCAAGCTGAGGAACTCCTGTGTGGTATAGGAGAGTAAGACAGAGAGACACAGACTCTCAACACAAATTAGTCCTTCAGATCTGTAGGTATGGATGCATGCGTATATGTATATATTCCTTTATGTGTGTGTGTATTCTCTATAATTTTGCAAAAGCATATGAGATTGATGTTTGTGTGATAATACATATCTTCCTTATGGAAGAAAATACTGTTTCCTTATATAAGAACTTATTATTTACTCACAAGGAGACATTGCAGCTGAGGGGCTATAGTCATGATGGACTCTAAATTTGAAGGTTCTTGACTCTAACACATGAGGGAAGTGATGATTCAGGGGCGGAATTCTCTCGCCTTCCATGCAGGACCCCTGGGTTTGGTTCCCAGCCTATGTACCTCATGTGCAGCACCACCCCTCTGTCAGTGGAGGCTTACATGTTGCTGTGATGCAAAACAGGTTTCAGCGGAGCTTCCAGATGAAGACAGACTAGGAAGAAAGGCCTGAGGATCTACTTCTAAAAAACCAGTCAATGAAAACCCTACGGAGCACAATGGTTGGATCCCATTGTACATGGGTTTGCCATGAGTCAGGAGCTGACTCAACAGCAGCTAACAACAACTCTAACATATAGAAAAGGAGATGCCATTATTTTGAAAGTTAAAAGCCAGAAAGAGGGTCCTATTCTCCTGCCTTCTGCTGTTTATCCTCCTTGAGACAGGAGCACCATAACTTCTAAAAAACTGGGAGGTGTGAGAGTGTTGGACATGAAGAAAGGAAAGATCATAAGCCATAGCAAACTGAAGTGGAAAAAACAGTGTTCCAAAAATAGTCTCCAGCGCCACTAGCAATATGAGCACAGAGACACATTCATTTAAAAAATACATTTTTTCTAGACATCTAATTATGTCATGGCTTCTCTTGAGAACTCAATAAACTATCTTGAAAGGAATTTTGCTTGTTGGGTTCCTCTACTTAATAAGGAAGCAGGACCATCAGCACATCCAGAGTCCTACCACACCTACCAGGGACACGTTGTAGACACCCTCAGATAAATGCAGCTTCTAATTCTGGCTCTGCCACCAGCTAATTGTGTTTCCTTGGATTAATGATGCCACATTAAAAACGTTCGGATTACACTAGATGCTCCCTTCCATCTCTTCTAATTCTATAATTTTTATTACTGTTTTCAGAGTGATATTATAATATTCTAAATCCTTGAAGTCTTCTTACACATGATTTATAAGAGTGTGAATTGAAAAGGAAGGATATAGCAGAATTCTCAAAATAAACTCCAATTAAAATAAAGGATTATTGATGTTCTCCTCATACCATACAATCTAGTCTCAGACAAGGCAGGGGAAATGCAAGTTTTCAATTGTTATTAATGACTGAGGACTACATACCTGCAAGAAATTTTCAAAAACTGAAGAAACGTATCATAAACTATATCAAAGAATAGGAAAACATGATCTAGTTTGTGTTAAGTTTTAAATATTGTTCCATTGTTTCTCCTTAATCAATACAAACTGAAAACAGATTCATCTAATTCATTTCAAGAACCTAGTAATGGATTTGGAAGGCCAACTCCATGTCTTTCAGGCATTGAGCAAAAAATAGGACACGGATGGTTTTTCTGTCAATGAAACTGAGGCATGAAATAAAACTGTGACTCGTGTGGAGACTGAAAGCGCACACAGCTCCAAGGGCAAATGGACTCCAGAGAGCTTGTGGCTGGGCACAAGGGAGTGGGGAAATCAGGAAAGGTTCTCCACAGTGTCATGAAAATGAGCAATAAAGACTATGAGATAACTGCCAACAAAACTGGCTAGTACTGTTTGCTAAGGAACTGCCGACTTCAAGTTAAACACAGTGTAACTACTGACTAAATAAGGAAACCTGGTGGCACAGCGATTAAGAGCTCGGCTGCTCACCAAAAGGTCAGTAGTTTGAACCTAGTCCCAAGAGAAAGATGTGGCAGTCTGCTTCCATAAAAAAATTACCAACCAAAACCAAACTCACTGCCTTTGAGTCGATTCTGACTCATAGTGACCCTACACGACAGAGTAGAACCGCCCCATGGGGATTCCAAGGCTGCAGATCTTTACAGGAGCAGACTGCTGCATCTTTCTCCCACAGAACGGCTGGTGCGTTCAGACCACTGACCTTCTCGTTAGCAGCCAAGTGCTTAACCACTATGCCACCAACACTTCTCCCGTAAAAGATTACAGCCTTGGAAGCCTTGCGGAAAAGTTCTATTCTGTCCTATAGGGTCACTCAGGTTCTCTCCATGGCCTTAGGCTGGGACTGCAGTTATCCTGAATGCTTCTTGACTCAACATGCCTGGTGCGTGGACTGGGAAGAACTAACCTGCTGGGGACTGGCACACATGGAGCTGGGGGCATCTCTCTCTATCTTCATGTGGTTTCTCCAAGTGTCCTCTCCACATGGCTGCCTCAGGGTAGCTTTCTTATATGATGGTTGAAGCCAGTGTCCCAAAAGAACACAGCAGAAGAGGCATGGCCTTTTCTCACCTAGTTTTAAAGGTCATGCAGAATCACTTCTTTTGTTTTAATCATTGTTGTAGTTTCAATGAAGTTTACATTTCAAGTTAGTCTCCCATATAAAAATTTATACATACATTGTTATGTGACCTAATTTTTCCCCCCATACTGTGACAGCACACTCCCCCTTTCCACCCAATTCCCCATGGCCATTCAACAAGTTCCTAACCCTCTCTGCCTTCCCATCTCATCCTCCAGACAGAAGCTGCCCATTTAGTCTCTTGTATCTATTTGAGCTAAGAGGCATACTCCTCACAAGTATCACTTTATGTCCCACAGTCCAGTCCAATCCCTGTCTGAAGAGTTGGCCTCAGAAACTGCTTTAGTTCTGGGCTGATACAGAATCCAGGGGCCATGCTTGCCGGGGTTCTTCCAGTCTCAGTCAGACCATTAAGTCTGGTCTTCTTACTAGAATTTGAGTTCTGCACCCCACATTTCTCCTACTCCATCAGGTACTCTCTGTTGTGTTCCCTGTCAGGGAGGCCAATGGTGGTAGCCAGGCACCATCTAGTTCTTCTGGTCTCAGGCTGATGGAGTCTCTGGTTTATGTGGCCCTTTCTGTCTCTTGGGCTAATACTTTCCTTGTGTCTTTGGTGTCCTTCATTCTCCTTTGCTCCAGGTGGGTTGGGACCAATTGATGCATCTTAGATGGCCGCTTGCCTGCTTTTAAGACCCCAGACACCACTCACCAAAGTAGGATGCAGAACACCTTCTTAATAAGCTCTGCTATGCCAATTGACCTAGATGTCACCTGAAAGCATGGTCCCCAGACCTCTACACCTACTACTATGTCCCTCAAAATGTTTGATTGTAAACTTCTTAGCTTTGGTTTAGTCCAGATGTGCTGACTTCCCTTGTAGTGTGCACTATCCTTCCCTTCACCTAAGATAATTCTTATCTACTATCTAGTTAGTAAATATCCCTCACCCTCCCTCCCCACCCTCATAACCATCAAAGAGTGTTTTCTTCTGTGTTTAAACCTTTCCTTGAGTTCTTATAATAGTGATCTTATATAATATTTGTCTTTCTGTGACTGACTAAATTCACTCAGCATAATGCCCTCCAGATTCCTCCATGTTATAAGATGTTTCATGGCTTCACCGTTGTTCTCTATCCTTGTGTAGTATTCCACTGTGTGGATATACCATAATTTGTTTATCCATTCGTCCATTGATGGGCACCTAGGTTGCTTCCATCTTTTTGCTACTGTGAACAGTGCTGCAATGAACATGGGTGTGCATATATCTATTCATGTGATGGCTCTTATTTCTCTAGGATATATTTCAAGGAGCGGGATAGCTGGATCGTATGGTACTTCTATTTCTAGCTTTTTAAGGAAGCGCCAAATCCATTTCCAAAGTGGTTGTACCATTTTACATTCCCACCAACAGTGTATAAGTGTTCCAGTCTCTACACAACCTCTCCGACATTTATTATTTTGTGTTTTTTGGATTAATGCTAGCCTTGTTGGGGTGAGATGATATCTCATTGTAGATTTGATCTGCATTTCTCTAATGGCTCATGATCGTGAGCATTTCTGCAGGTGTCTGTTAGCTGCCTGAATATTTGTTTGGTGAAGTGCTTGTTCATATCCTTTGCCCATTTTTCAACTGGGTTATTTGTTTTTTTGTTGTTGAGGTTTTCCAGTACCTTGTAGATTTTACAGATTAGACACTGATCAGATTTGTCATAGGCAAAATTTTTTTCCCAGTCTGTAGGTTGTCTTTTGACTCTTTTGGTGAAGCCCTTTGATAAGCATAAGTGTTTGATTTTTAGGAGCTCCCAGTTATCTAGTCTCTCCTTTGGTGCTTGTACATTGTTACTTATGGTTTGTATTGTGTTTATGCCATGTATTAGGGCTCCTAGTATTGTCCCTATTTTTTCTTCCATGAGCTCTACTGTTTTTGATTTTATATTTAAGTCTTTGATCCACTTTGAGTTAGTTTTTGTGCATGGTGTGAGGTATGGGTCTTTTTTCAGTGTTTTGCAGATGGATATTCAGTTGTGCCAGCACCATTTGTTAAAGGGACTGTCTTTTCCCCCAATTAACAGGGCTTTGGGCCTTTGTCAAATATCAGCTGCTCATAGGTGGATGAGCTTATATCTGGATTCTCAATTCTGTTCCATTGGTCTGTGTATCTGTTGTTGTACCAGTACCAGGCTGTCTTGACTACCGTGGCGGTATAATAGGTTCTAAAATCAGGTGTGTGAGGCCTCCCACTTTGTTCTTCCTCTTCAGTAGTGCTTTACTTATTCAAGGCCTCTTCCCTTTCCATATGAAGTTGGTAATTTGTTTCTCCATCTCACTAAAAAATGCTGGTGGAATTTGGATCGGGATTTCACTGTATCTCCAGATTGCTTTGGGTAGAATTGACATTTTCACAATGTAGAGTCTACCTATCCATGAGCAAGGTATGTTTTTCCACTTATTCAGGTCTATTGGTTTCTTGTAGTAGTGTCTTATAGTTTTCATTGTATAGGTCTTTTACATCTCTGGTTAGATTTATTCCTAAGTATTTTATCTTCCTGGGGGCTATTGTAAATGGTATTGATTTGGTAATTTCCTCTTAGAGTTTCTCTTTCTTGGTGTAAAGGAATCCAACTGATTTTTGTATGTTTATCTTGTATCCTGAAACTTTGCTGAAATCTTCTATTAGTTCCAGTAGTTTTCTTGTGGATTCTTTGGGTTTTCTGTGAATAAGATTATATCATCTGCAAATAGAGATACTTTGACTTCTTCCCTACCAATACGGATGCCCTTTATTTCTTTTTCTAGCTTAATTGCTCTGGCTAGGACCTCCAGCACAATGTTGAATAAGAGTGGTGATAAAGGGCATCCTTGTCTGGTTCCCGTTCTCAAGGGGAATGCTTTCAAAGTCTCTCCATTTAGGATGATGTTGGCTGTTGGCTTTGTATAAATGCCCTTAATTATGTTGAGGAATTTCCCTTCTATTCCTATTTTGTTGAGATTTTTTATCATGAATGGGTGTTGGAGTTTGTCAAATGCCTTTTCCATGCAGCATCACTTTTACCAGATTCCATTCATGGAGGTGCTCACAAAGGGCCCATTCAGGTTCAAGGGAGCAGAGACCCCCTCTTGTAGAAGTATGACAAAGTTCTAGAAGAGCATGGGGTATGAGAAATACTGCTGCAGACAGCTTTTGAAAATACAATCTGCCAGAAGCTGGCTGAGATGAGAAGATGCCAATGATTTTAAGAAATCATTTTCAGTTTGTTGGGAGAAAATAAAAACTTGGACATTGTATTAGTTTTCCTTTGCTGATGTAACAAATTTCCAGAAATGTAGTGGGTTTATACCATAAAAATTTAACATGTTAGAGTTCTGGAGGTCAGAAGTAGGATATGGTTCTCACTGGGCTAAAATCAAGGTGTCGGCAGGATTGTATTCCCCTCTAGAAGGTCTAGAAAAGAGTCCATCCTGATTCATTCATGTTGTTGGCAGAATTCAGTTTCTTGCAGTTGTAGGATTAAGATCCCCAGTTCTTTACTGGTTGCCAGCTGAGATCCATTCCCAGGTTCTAGAGGATGTTCACATTCCTTGGCTCATGGCACCTGTCCTCCATATTCAAAGCCAGCAAAGGCCAGTCAACTCCAACTCACATCTCATCTTTCCTGCCTTCATTCCATCACATCTCCCTGACTTACCCTTGTGTTGTTAGGTGTCAATTCCAACTCATACTGACCCTATATACAATAGAACGAAACTCTGCTCAATCCTGCACCATCTTGACAATCGTTGCTATGTTTGAACACATTGTTGCAGCCACTGTGTCAATCCATCTTGTTGAGAATCTTCCTCTTTTTCCCTGACCAAGCATGATGTCCTTCTCCAGGGACAGGTCCCTCTTGATAACATGTCCAAAGTACGCGACACAAAGTCTCACAGTCTCACCATCCTCCCTTCTAAGGAGCATTCTGGCTGTACTTACTCCAAGACAGATTTGTACATTCTTCTAGCAGTCCGTGGTATTCGATATTCTTTGTCAACACCATAATTCAAATGCATCAATTCTTCTGTCTTCCTTATTCACTGCCCAGCTTTAACATGCATATGAGGCAACTGAAAATATCCTGGCTTGGGTCAGGTGCACCTTAGTCCTCAAAGGGACATCTTTGCTATTCAACACTTAAAAGATGTCTTTTGCAGCAGATTTGCCCAGTGCAAACTGTCATTTGATTTCTTGACTGCTGCTTCCATGGGCATTGATTGTGGATCTAAGTAAAGTAAAATCCTTGACAACTTCAATATTTTCTCCGTTTATCATGATGTTGCTTATTGGTCCAGTTGTGAGGATTCTTGTTCTCTTTATGTTGAGGTGTAATCCATAATGAAGGCTGTAGTCAGTGATCTTCATCAGTAAGTGCTTCAAGTCCTCTTCACTTTCAGCAAGAAAGATTGTGTCATCTGCATATCGCAGGTTGTCAATGAGTCTTCCTCCAACCCTCATGCCGCATTCTTCACATATTCTGGCTTCTTGGATTATTTGCTCAGCATACAGATCGAGTAAGTATTGTGAAAGGATACGACCAACCTACACCTTTCCTGATTTTAAGCTATGCATTATCCCCTTGTTGCATTCAAACAACTGCCTCTTGATCTATGTACAGGTCCTGCATGAGCACAATTAAGTGTTCTGGAATTTCCATTCTTCACTATGTTATCCATAATTTGTTATGATCCACATGGTCAAATGCCTTTGCATAGTCAATAAAACACAGGTAAATATCTTTCTGGTATTCTCTGCTTTCAGCCAAAAGTCATCTGACATCAGAAACATTATCCCTCATTCCATGTCCTCTTCTGAATTCGGCTTGAATTTCTGGCAGTTCCTTGTCAATGTACTGCTGTAGCCTTTCACTTGCGTTTGATATTAATGATATTGTTTGATAATTTCCACATTCTGTTGGAACACCTTTCTTTTGAATAGGCACAAATATGGATCTCTTTCAGTTGGTTGGCCAAGTAGCTGTCTTCCAGATTTCTTGGCATAGATGAGTGAGTACCTCCAGCCGTACATCTGTTTGTTGAAACATCTGAATTGGTATTCTGTAAATTCCTGGAATCTTGTTTTTTGACAATGCCTTCAGTGCAGCTTGGACTTCTTCCTTCAACACCACTGATTTTAGATCATATGCTACCTCCTGAAATGGTTGAATGTCAACTAATTCTTTTTGGTACAATGACTTTGTATATTCCTTCCAACTTTTTTTGATATTTCCTACATTGTTCAATATTTTGTCCATAGAATCCTTTAAAATCACAACTTAAGGCTTGTATTTTTTCTTCAGTTCTTTCAGCTTGAAAAATGCTGAATGTGTTCTTCTCTTTTAGTTTTCTAACTCCAGGTATTTGCACATATCATTTTAATACTTTGTCTTCTCGAGCCACCCTTTGAATCTTCTGTTCAGCTCCTTTACTTTATCATTTCTTCCTTTCACTTTTGCTGCTCTACATTCAAGACCAAGTTTCAGAGTCTCTTTTGACATCTATTTTGGTCTTTTCTTTCTTTCCTGTCTTTTAAATGACCTTTTGCTTTCTTTATGTATGATGTCCTTAATGTCATCCCACAACTTGTCTGGTTTTCGGACATTAGTGTTTAACGAGTTAAATCTATTCTTGAAATGGTCTCCAGATTCAGATGGTATATACTCAAGATCGTATTTTGGCTCTCATGGACTTGTTTTAATTTTCTTCAGCTTTTAATTTTCTTACCTGAAATGAAGAAAATTCTTGGTTTTTAAGAGTTCGTCTGATTAGATTAGGCCCACCTGGATAGCGTAGTAACTTCCCCATCACATAAGCCCTGGCGGCACAGTGGTTAATTGCTTGGCTTCTAACCAAAAGGTTGGTGGTTTGAATCCACCAGCCACTCCGTGGAAGAACAGCTGTGGCAGTCTGTTTCTGTAAATATTTACAGACTTCGAAACCCTACAGGGCATTTCCACTCTGTCCAATATGGTCTCTATGAGTCAAAATTGACTAAACGATAATGGATATGGGAATATCCCCATCTCAAGATCTGCAACCTTAATCACATTTGCAAAGTCCCTTTTGCCATGTAAGGTAACATATTTCAGGGATTAAGATTTGAGCATCTCTGTGAGTCATAAATCTTTCTACCACAAGCATATGTTTGATTTAAATGAAAACATGGCAATAGAATTAAATAAATCAATTTTAAAATGCAATAATTCTGGCACCTCTATTAAGTGACTTCACACCATTAAGCACATATATTCAAACAAGTGATTGCCTCTCTCGCACCTGGTCAAAAGTACATGATTACAAAGTACATGTTCTTTCATGAGTTTTTTTTTTTCAATAGAAAGAAAGCCCTTCTCACTGTGGGTACCATGGTCTTGGGGAACATCTAGCTCAACTGGCATAACACAGGTTATAAAGAAAATGTTCTACATTCTACTTTGGTGAGTAGCATCTGGGGTCTTAAAAGCCTGTGAGCGGCCATCTAAGATACTTCACTGGTTTTACCCCTTCAGGAGCAAGGGAAAATGAAGAAAACTAAGGACACAAGGGAAAGGTTAGTCCAAAGGACTAACGGACCACAACTACCACAGCCTCCACCAGAATGAGTCCACTACAACTAGACGGTGCCCAGCTACCACCTTACTGACTGCTCTTACAGGGATCACAGGAGAGGGTCCCAGACAGAGCTGGAGAAAAATGTAGAACAAAATTCTAACTCATAAAAAAAGACCAGACTTACTGGCCTGATAGAGACTGGAGAAACCCTGAGAGTATGGCTCTCAGACACCCTTTTAGCTCAGTAATGAAGTTAATCCTGAGGTTCGCCCTTCAGCCAAAGATTAGACAGGCCCATAAAACAAAACGAGACTAAAGGGTCACACCAGCCCAGGGGCAAGGACTAGAAGGCAGGAGGGGACAGGAAAGCTGGTAATAGGAAACCCAAGGTCGAGAAGGGAGAGTGTTGTCACGTCATGGGGTTGTTAACCAATGTCATAAAACAATATGTGTACTGTTTAATGAGAACCTAGTTTGTTCTGTAAATCTTCATCTAAGGTACAATTAAAAAAAAAAAAAGAAACAAAGCCCTTCTCACTAAAATATAATTAACTTTATTTTGTATACAATTATAATATAGATTACTTGATTTCTAAGACCTAGCCAACCCTGCAGTAGCAAATGAAAGCAGAAAATAACAACCAAAAATAAGAAGTGACATGCGGCAACAAGGAAGACATTAAAAAATTATACAACACAATACAACATCTAACACATGTAAAAACCAGCTGCTGTGGTGTCATCTCCAACTCATAGCAACCCCATTTGTGTCAGAGTAGAACTGAGTTCCATAAGATTTTCAGTGGCTGATTTTTTGGAAGTAGATCACCAACCCTTTCTTCTGAGGTGCTTCTGGGAAGATTCAAACCCCCAACCTTTTGGTTAGCAGTTCTAACACACATACACAAACACAAATAGAAGTCTAAAGCCATCTGTTATGTGGGCAGACATTGCTAGACTGCTGAATGTCTATACATTATTGAGAAATGGGTATGTTATATTCAGAACATTCTGCTTATGAGTTTATAACATATAAACTTTTCACGTCATCAAAAAATGTTGATTTTTCTTAAAAAACAGTACTGGAAGCACATGTGGTGTAGTGGACAAGTTGGCAAACTTGGATGACCTTCCTCAGAGATCTGCTCCCATAGTCCTTGCTAAGTAGGAAATGAGCCATGAGCCCACACTAAACACATGTACTTGAACTGTGGGATGTGTAGCCAAGGCAGGACAACTTAGCAGCACTCTCCATGGGCCAGGAATGGAGAGAAGAATAAAGTAGTCCCTCAAAAAAAGCTAAGATGTGAGGCACTGGCTTGAATCCTAATAGTTTCCAGGTTCCAATGTCCACTCCTTTCAGAGGCCCGGGAGCACTGCCTGCCTTTGATTTCCCGAGTGTCCTTCCAATAATTTAATTTATTTATGCTTTTTGGGCTGAACCAGTTGCAGTGAATTTTTCTTCCTTGCAACCGAACAATTCTTCCCTAAGACAAATGGGCAAAATCATCTGAAAAGCAGTCCAGCTATCAGAAAGGATCAATTGTCCGATGGCTCCAGATGGCCATCAAGTTTTGTATTTTGTGCAGTTTACCGAAGTTCTTTTTGTTCGATTTAAGTGTGTCTGAATAAACTATCCAAGCCTTGGGTAGGAAGAATATGGTTTCCCACCTCAATAACTGGCTTTTAATAAAACAGATGTCTGCAATTTTATTTCAAATATGACCCAATAATGAAATTCTATCAAAATGAGTTGAAATAGTATTTTTCATATAATGTACTTATAATTAGTTTTGATATATCTCAACACACACCATTTTGAAGTTAAGGAATTAAATTAGCATAGGGATAATAAGTTTCAGAGAAAGCCTCTATCTTTTTTTTTGCCAAGAAATTTATATTTTTAGAAAAATAAATCACATCAGCATCATAGACAATATGAGTAACTCCTGGAAGAAGTCATTATTAAGGTTAGAATTTCAGGATTTTGAAGTTGAATGACTTTTATCACTCAGGGTAAAGGCAGGAATACAGAGACTACTACAGGTAATCCAACAGAAGGATTTAAATATGGTGCACCAATGACAATACTGTTGAGTGATTTAAAATGCCAAACAGGGGACATAGGCAAGCCAGAGATTAACAACAGCAGCTGGTCCTGCACTGCACAGCATGGGAATAGGGACCAAAGGAAGAAGTGTGTAAGCAGCACCCAGGAGCCAGAACTGCCATGAAGGAGCTAGAACCACACAAGAGACGACATCTGAAAACCCAACGTAAAGTGGAGAGAGCAACGGAAGGATAGCCAGCTTTCCTCATCCTCACGCCCTCCAGTCCCCTGCTGGCCATTCCCACTGGCTGACCACAACTGGCAGCCATTAGCAACAGGGCTTGAGCAAGGTAATCTGCAGGCATCAAACCCCAGCACAATAAGTAGATGACAGAAGAGCTGGAAAAGGTCCTGAGTGCAAACAGCCAAATAAGCATCAGAGATGTGCACCTTACAAAACACATTATAATCTGTGGGGTGGCAGAGGCAACTGCTTCCAACACAGAACAGTATTCCAGTTAAAAACCATACAACTACCTTCTAAGTTTCCCACGTATCACTCCAAAAAGTAGCGTGGTTTCACACGCCCCTCACACCCTTACCCTGCTGAGCGGTGTCCTCCTCCAGGGGGGAGGGGCACACTGACTGAGCTTCTCGTGTTCAGAGAGTCTAGAAATAAGTCAGACTTTGCTCCAGTTATGTTTTAAAATATCTTCCAGGTTCATTTTCTGCATTCCCTCTGCTAGCTACACATTTTTCACTGAGCTTCTTGGATTAGGTTTCATCCCCATACCTTCTGTCAATAGTACCGTAAGATATTTTGACATTGATTATCAACATCAATTTTAGTTGGCCACCATCTGTTATGTACTGTGGGACTTCAGCTTGTCTTTTCTTTTCTTTTTGCTTAAGCTCACTTGAATTCATATATCTTCTGACATGTAGGAATATTATGATAGTACAAAGCATTTTCAAAACAAAGAAAATCAGACTTTCTTTGAGCTTCACCTCTGTTCTGTCCATGGAAAATCATCTCCTTTGCTTATAATAACACACCAGGGGCCAAAAGGCTAAAACCAGGGGCTCACCGACTCACCAGTGGCTCTCTTTAGGCCTGCAACTGAAGACATGCAGGAAAAGCGTCACCCCTTCTCTCAAGAGAGCACTTTCCATTTTTGCACAATGATAATGATTTGTTGGAAAATTTATTCCTGTTCAGATACAAAATATATATCTCTGTGATTTCTAATAATCACTGTTCCTTCTTTGGCCTTTATACCCACATGGGTTAAACTTAATCCCTCTTCCACATAACTGCTCTTCTAATACTTGAAGATATTCCACTTCTCCCAGCCTCTGGCTCCTTTCTTCTCCAGGTGAAGCATTCCAGAGTTTTCCTAAGACTTACCTGTGGGCCCCTCACACCTGGTTGTCCTCCTCTGGACTAGCTTCATTTGGTGAGCAGCATTCTGAGGGCAGCCTGCACAACACCCTCTTCTCAGCTCTAGTTGACATATCACATTAGAATGGAGTGAGGTATATATTTAATTTTTGGAAGCCTAACGTTCTGGAGGAGCCCTGGTGGTGCAGCGTTTAAGAGTTCAGCTGCTAACCAAAAGATCAGCAGTACAAATCCACCAGCCACTCCTTGGAAACCCTATAAGGCAGTTCTACTCTGTACTATAGGCTCGGTATGGGTTGGAATTGACTTGACAGCAATGGGTTTGGTTTTTGGTTGGCTTAATGTTCTGGAAAGGAGCCCTGGTGGCGCAGTGGTTAAGCACTCAGCTGCTAACCAAAACGTAGGCAGTTTGAACTCACCAGCCACTCTGCGGGAGAAAAATGTGGCAGTCAGCTTCCCTAAAGATGACAGCCTAGGGAACCTTATGAGCCAGTTCTATTCTGTCCCATAGAGTCACTATGAGTCGAAATTGACTCATTGACAACGGATATGTTCTGCAGTACAATAAAACCCCAGAAAAAGGAACAGAGCTATCATTATCTTGCAAATTATTATTTAGTTCTTCCTATGACTGCATTTTCTCTGTCTTTTATAATAATCAGCCAAGCGCACACTTCAATCTTTATATTATGTTAATGGAATAATGTGTGGTGTGTGTGTGTTGTTTTGGGAGGTATATTTTCTAGGAAAGTGTTATTCCATCTGATAACTGTAAGATTCTATAAACATTCAAAGGCCAGAAGAGAAGACTTCAAATCTGAATTTAACTGAAGTAACTAATACTCTATAACCACTAATTTTATAGTTGCTAAGTTCGATCAGAAATTCATATAAAACAATTGCTTCATTATAAATTGTTGTCATTGTTAGGTATCATCAAGTTGGTTCTGATTCATACCAACTGTCTTAGTTATCTAGTGCTGCTATAACAGAAATAACACAAGTGGATAGCTTTAACAAAGATAAATTTATTCTCTCACAGTCCAGTAGGCTACAAGTCCAAATTCAGGGCATCAGCTCCAGCAGAAGGCTTTCTCTCTCTGTCGGCCCTGGAGGAAGGTCCTTGGGATCATCAGTCTTCCTTTGGTCTGGGAGTATCTCTGTGCAGGAACCTCAGGTCCAAAGGACCCACTCTGCTCCCGGCACTGCTTTCTTGGTGGTATGAGGTTCCCTTGTCTCTCTGCTTGCTTCTCTCTTTTATATCTCAAAAGAGATTGACTTAAGACACTATCTAATTTTGTAGATCTCATCAATGTAACTGCCGCTAATCCATCTTATTACATCATAGTGATACAGTTTACAACACATAAGGAAATCACATCAAATTACAAAATGCTAGATAATCATACGATACTGGGAATCATGACCTAGCCAAGTTGACAGATACTTTTGGGGGACACAATCCAATCCATGACACTAATCCTATGTACAACAGAATGAAACACTGCCCGGTCCTGCGCCATCCTCATAATCATTGTTATGCTTGAGCCCATTGTTGTAGCCACTGTATCAATCCATTTCTTCAAGGGTCTTCCTGACCCTCATCTTTATCAAGCATGATGTCCTTCTCCAGGTACTGGTCCCTCCTGATAACATGTCCAAAGTATGTGAAATATAGTCTTGCCATCCTTGCTTCTAATGAGCATTCTGGCTGTACTTCTTCTAAAACAGATTTGTTCATTCTTCTGGCAGTCCATGGTATACTCAGTATTCTTCACAAACATCCAACTTCAAATGCATCAATTCTTCTTCAGTCTTCCTTATTCATTGTCCAGCATTCATATGCATATGAGGCGACTGAAAACACCAAGGCTTGGGTCAGGTGCACCTTAATCCTTAAAATGAGATCTTTGCTTTTTAAAACATCAAAGAGGTCTTTTGCAGCAGATTTGCCCAATGCAATGCATCCTTTGATTTCTTGAGTGCTCTTTCCATGGGTGTTGATTGTGGATCCAAGTAAAATGAAATCCTTGAAAACTTCAGAATTTTCTCCGTTTATCATGATATTGCTTATTGGTCCAGTTGTGAGGATTTTTGTTTTTGTTATTTGAGGCGTAATCCATACTGAAGATCTTTGATCTTTCTTCATCAGTAAGTTCTTCAAGTCCTCTTCGCTTTCAGCAAGCAAGATTGTGTCATCGGCATTTCACAGGTTATTAATGAGTCTTTCTCCAATCCTAACGCCACGTTCTTCTTCATATAGTCCAGCTTTTCAGATTATATGCTCAGTACACAGACTGAATAAGTAAGGTTAAAGGATACAACCCTGACACATACCTTTCTTGACTTTAAACCATGCAATATCCCCTTGTTCCAACGACTGCCCCTTGGTCTAAGTACAGGTTCATCATGAGCACAATTATCCGTTCTAGAATTCCCATTCTTCGCAATGTTATCCGTAATTTGTTATGATCCACACAGTTGAATACCTTTGCATAGTCAATAAAACACAGGTAAATATCTTTCTGGTATTCTCTGCTTTCAACCAAGATCTATCTGACATCAGCAGTGATATCCCTTGTTCCAAGACCTCTTCTGAAACCATCTGGAATGTCTGGCAGTTCCCTGTCAATGTACAGCTGCAACTGTTTTTGAACGATCTTCAGCAAAATTTTACTTGTGTGTGATATTAATGATATTGTTTGATAATTTCCACATTCTGTTGGATCACCTTTCTTTGGAATGGGTACAAATATGGATCTCTCCCAGTTGGTTGGCCAGGTAGCTGTCCTCCAAATTTCTTAGCATAGATGAGTGAATGTTTCCAGTGCTACATCTGTTTGTTGAACATCTCAACTGGTATTCTGTCAATTCCTGGAGTCTTGTTTTTCACCAGTGCCTTCAGTGCCGCTTGGACCTCTTCCTTAAGTACCATCAGTTCTTGATCATATGCTACGCCTCCTGAAATGACTGAACATAGTACGGTGACTCTGTATATTCCTTCCATCTGCTTTTGATGCTTCCTATGTTGTTTAATATTTTCCCTGTAGAATCCTTCAATATTGCAACTAGGGACTTGAATTTTTTCTGCAGTTCTTTCAGCTTGAGAAATGTCAAGTATGTTCTTCCCTTTTGGTTTTCTAACTCCAGGTCTTTGCATATTTCATTATAATATTTTCCTTTGTCTTCTGGAACTGCCCTTTAAAATCTTCTGTTCAGCTCTTTTACTTCATCATTTCTTCCTTTCACTTTAGCTACTCCACATTCAAGAGCAAGTTTCAGACTCTCTTGTGACATGCATTTTGGTCTTTTCTTTCTTTCCTGTCTTTTTAATGACCTCATAAATAGGACCCACTAATACAGACGATGAAGCCCTGGTGGCGCAGTACTTAAAGAGCTACAGCTGGTAACCAAAAGGTCAGCAGTTCAAATCTACCAGCTGCTCCTTGGAAACCTTATGGGGCAGTTCTACTTTGTCCTGTAGGGTCACTATGAGTCAGAATCAACTCAATGGCAAAGGGTTTGGTTTTTTTTTTTTTTTTGGTTTTAATACAGACTATTTCATTCAACTCTCAATAGGTACACATGAGGATTCAAGTGCATTGATCTTCATTGTTTTCTGAAAGAAATAACCACATTAACAATAATATGTGCATATCAGCTTTCAAAAATGCAGCTACTTGAGAGGTGACACATGCCAGAGGCAAAATAAATAGTACTAAAGTCATAAAATTAAAATTCAAAAAATTAAAATTTAGCCGTATTCTGAGTTAACAGGTTTAAATATTGTTGATGTTCTCACAACACTCAGATTGCAACTATAAGGATGCTACACGATTTTATGAAAAATAATAGCCCTAAAAATCTTCTAGGCTTTCAAATCCCAGGGCAATCCAAGACCCTGTAACTTTCCTGTGATCCTATGACCTGAAGCGAAGTAAGTCACAGTAAAAAAAACTTGACAAAGATGCATGATAGTACTACCCTAAACTCACACTATTGAGTGGAAACAGAAAACTTCAGTTTTTCACATGTTAAACATTCAGTCTTGAGATTCTACACTTCTGTGTACATTATTTAAACACATTTAAAAAAATGTTTGATTTAGAAGAATGTTGTTGTTAGGTGCCCTCAAGTTGGTTCCAACTCATAGGGACCCTAAGTACAACAGAAGGAAACACTGCCTCGTCCTGCACCATCCTCACAATCATTGCTATGTTTGAGCACATTGTTGCAGCCGCTGTGTCAGTCCATCTCAGTGAGGGTCTTCCCCTTTTTCACTGATCCTCTGCTTGACCAAGCATGATGTCCTTCTCCAGGGACTGGTCCCTGCTGATAACATGTCCAGAGTACATGAGACGAAGTCTCACCATCCTCCTTTCTAAGGCGCCTTCTGGCTGTACTTCTTCCAAGACAGGTTTGTTCGTTCTTCTGGCAGTCCGTGGTATATTTTTTACCAGCAACATACTTCAAATGCATCAATTCTTCTTCCGTCTTCCTTATTCATTGTTCAGCTTTTGCATGCATACGAGGCAACTGAAAATACCATGGCTTGGGTCAGGCACGCTTTAGTCCTCAAAGTCACATCTTTGCTTTTTATCACTTCAAAGAGGTCTTTTGTAGCAGATTTGCCCAATGCAATACACTGTTTGATTTCTTGATTGCTGCTTCCATGGGGGTTGATTGTGGATCCAAGTAAAATGAAATCCTTGACAACTTCAATCTTTTCTCCATTTATCATGATGTTGCTTATTGGTCCAGTTGTGAGGATTTCTGTTATCTTTATGTTGAGATGTAATCTATACTGAAGGCTGCAGTCTTTGATCTTCATCAGTAAGTGCTTCAAGTCCTCTTTGCTTTCAGCAATGTTCATAGAGTAGACTTGGAATTTTTAACTTCGTATGAGCTGCTTTTATACTTTGGCAAAATGAGCAATTCTGTTTTAGATGCCATTGCCCTTCCTCACTTTCTGAATGAGAACATCCCTATACCCTGCAATTGTAAGACATAAGGTGTCCTTGAAGATTTAAAATTGTGATATGGTCAATAAACAGAAAAATAAATGTGCCTAACAAATACAAATGTTCTTGACCTACTACAAAAGTAAAATCATATTCCAGCTAGTTCTGCTTATAAACTCTGTTCATTTTCAGAAGTTGTTGCTTTCCTCCTAAAGTCTCTCTGTGCTTCTGACCAGCTGTTCTTGCTACTTAAATGCTTAATAGGAAAATACCTAGAAATCAATGGCTCCCATGGGAAAATGTGCTGCACCTTCTGCCAGAAAGGAAGAGGGCATGCATGGCTATACATGAACAACTTTGCTATTCCATTTTTGTTTATTTTGAAAGGCATCATAAAGGTACAGATTTCACATATGTAGGAAATCTAATTTTTATAAGAGTTTGACTCTAAAGGAATACTATAGTCAGTTTTACCTTTTTTAAAATCCAATATGAATGCTATAGTTGACTTCAGCTGTTTTTTGTTTTGTTTTGTTTAAATTCAATCCTCAGATGTTAAAAAAAAATTGTGGTCAATGAATTAAATCTTCAATACTTAATAAATATTTTTAAAAAATACATTGTAGAGGACTATAAAATTGTCTGCTTTGAGCTTACATAGAACCTCTTGTTCCACGATACCAAGATGACAACACACTCCTTCTACATTTCTTCTTGGGGTCAAAAATTCCAAAAAGAGAAAGTATAGAACAGAAATAGCCTCATATCTCAAAGAAAAACAACTCCACGATATTTAGTCCTATGATTTCATGGCTTATTCCAAGTGAGATGAGAAGCCCTTGTGGCACAGTGCTTAAGCATTTAGCTGCTAACCAAAAGGCAGTTCAAACCCGCCAGCTGCTCCACAGGAGAAAGATGTGGCAATCTGCTTTTGTAAAGAAAAAAGGTTTCTAGCCTTAGAAACCCTAGGGGCAGTTCTACTTTGTCCTATGAGTCAGAATCGACTCGACAGCAATGGGTTTGGTTTGGGTTTGGTTCCAAGTGTGATATGTAGTATTCCTGAACAGGTGATAAATCTGAAACTAGTATCCCATGATTTCAATTAAAAAAAAAATACACACTTACATGTTTACTACATGTACACAGATGTATATATTTGCACAATCTGTGGAAAATTTTAGTAAGATATATACTGTTATGGATTGAATTGTGCATTAACTTGGCTAGGCCATGATTTCCAGTATTGTGGTTGTCCTCCATTTGGTGATCTCATGTGTTGTAAATCCTAACCTCTATGACGTTAGTGAGGCAGGATTATAGGTGGTTATGTTAATGAGGCAGGACTCAATCTACAGAATTAGGCTGTATCTTGAGTCAATCTCTTTTGGATAGGATAGAATCCAGCAGAGTGGCTGGAGACCTCCTACCCCAAGAAAGAAGAGCCAGGAGCACAGAGCATCCTTTGGGCCCTGGGTCCCTGTGCTGAGAAGCCCCCAGACCAGGGGAAGAGCCGACAGAGAAAGACTTCCCCTGGAGCTGGTGCCCTGAATTCAGACTTCTAGCCTCCCAAACTATGAGAGAATAAATTTCTGTTTGTTAATGCTGTCCACTTGCAGTGTTTTTGTTACAGCAGAACTAGATAACTAAGACATATACCAAATTGCTAGTAGTTTCTTCTGGGAGCTGGAATAGGAAGTGGGTAGAAGCAGAGATTCCATTTGTACTTCTTTGCATTTTTCAATATTTTTCACAGTTAAAACAAACAAAAAAGAAACCAAGAGGAAAATAACTGCTTTTGCTACTGACAGCCTCATAACGCAAGTGCTGCCGGTGAGTAACAATCCTACCACCACACAGGGGCCTAAGATTCCATGGCTGATACCATGTGCTGCCTCATGTATCATCCCTTGAGTTCCTAGGACCGTTCTATAGGATAGTAGTAGGATAGAAATTCTCTTTTTTATTGTACTTATTAGTACAATGGAGCTCAAAATCATTAACAGGCTTGAACGATTTCATATGGGGATGCAGTTGCGAAGAATTGGGCCCAAGCCTCCCAAAGCCAAATGTACTGTTGCTCCTTCTAAACACAGCCTCTAAAATAAGACAAGCAGCCTAACTGGGAGCATTCTGTATGGAAAATGCTCGATGAGCACTGATAGTGTGCCAAGAAACAAAATGAAGCCAACATGTGCCGCAAAAATCATTTTATAGAAGCACCATAGATCAAAATGGACTAAACCCAGATAATTATCTCTACATCTGACACTGACCAAGCAAGTTTTTAAATCTCAGTGTATTTTCAACAGGTAATCACAGTTGCCAACTTGAGTACTTTCATACACGTCAGTGATTTATTACTGTTGTGATTATTATTATAGTTGTTGTGGTTGTTTGCTTATCTTCTTATTTCAGATTGGGGATATATTTAAATTGGTTTACTTTCAACTATGACTTTCTTCCTGGGCATTCTCTGCTCTGCACTTTGATACTCCATCAGGCTTTCAATCATTCAAAGGTTCCTTATTTCTTTCCTGTATAATTACTCACTGTGCGATTTGTGTTGTCTGTGACTATTCTGAAATGTTCATAATATATTAATTGTTTATAGAGCTCAGCAACAGCCTATTCTGATTAGGGTAGCACTCAAGTTTACTGTTATGCCAAGTATATCTTTAGCAGCAACTAGCATTTTGCCTGGTGGCATGGGTGTAAAATACCATAAAAACCTCTGCCCTCAGAGAACCAGATTAAACAATAACATAGAAATTATTTATTAAAAAGCCACTAGCGTAGGAGGCACCAAAGGACATGCTATCAGCTATGAGGTGACCACTGATCAGTGATATACCTCCCTAACACTTGATCACACACCAAAAATGCAAGCGAAACAAGAACTCACTGTGTGCCTCCTCTGTGCCAGGCACTGTGGGCAGAGCACGGGATAAAATGACCTAAAACAAGACATAGTCCCCATCTTCAAAGAATGCACAGCTGAACTGAACCAAAGGCACACAAAGAAAGCAGTTAAATAAAGCAAGGCCATGGCTCTGATAGGGAGAAACAAAGATACTATGGGTGAAGTGAGTCAGGGAACGTTTCCTAGAGGAGGTGGCACTTGAGCTGACACTGGGAAGGTAAGTAGAGGTTAGCCAAACGGCAATTGGAAATGGAGATCATTCCATAAATAAGCAAAAGCATAAAGGTCAGTGTTATTATATAACTTAAGATCTTGGCAGCTTTGGAGGTGGAAGGCCTCTGATTGCCTCTACTTGAGAGTTTGATTCCTGTTTATCATCAGAGAGGCCCGAAAGCTACAGTCCCAGCATGATTTCTTTCCCTGTAGAGCAGCAGCTTTCAACCTGGGGGTGCATTAGAATTACATGGAGCACCTTAAAAAGCAGATGCCCAGTCCAGGCTGCAGTGATTCAGATCCAGTTGGTCCACATCTTGGCATTTTAAAAGGATTCCCAGAGGATCTGAATGAGCAGTCAAGGATGGAAGTTGCTGCTTTATAGCATAATTATAATTCTCAACACTGGCTGCACTTCAGAATTTCCTGAAAAGCTCTTACAAATACAAGGTGAGCCTAAGCCCACCTAAAGGGGGTCTGTTTAATTAACCTGCCACCATTTTTTGCCACATTCCTTAAAAATCCTTCAGAGTGGTTAAGTGCTTGTTACCTACTGACTTATTCCCAGCTTTTTGGGGCCTCAACCCTAACCATGAGAGAACGAATTCTATGTTAGCATCCCATTACACATTTATGTGTCATTATTATTATTTGCAATATTACTGTTAATAGTTCAACGTAATTCCCATTCCTTTTTACAAACGTTTCATTTGTTTCTGGTTTGGGAACAGTACTGTGATAAATACTTCTATAGCTATACCTAGGTGTACATTGGGATTTTTTTTTTTTTCAGAAGAAATTTCTATATGTGGAATTCCTATGCCATTAGGCTTGAAAGAGACTTGGGTTTCTTTTTCTTTCTTTTTTTTTTTTTTTATCTTATTGCAAATTTTCCTATAGGAAGGCTCTAGGCATTTTTCCTCCCTGCATCAAGTTAAAACTGTCTATTTCCTCAGATTCAAGAAAAAACACTCAGTACTTTAAAAAAAAATCAAGTTGATATATAAAAATGTTACCTTGTTCTGGGTTTTAATACGCAAATGTAGAACTCTTACTTTTGTGATTACAGTTCCTTAGGAAAATCTGAAGCAAAAAACCAAGGTTGCAATCACAAGGCAAGCAGATGATAACCCTGTGGAGGCTGACAGCCAAGGAGCAAGAGATCTGAGAATGTCCTTTTCAAATCCAACATCTTACACAAGACTTATGGCTAAAGTTATCTGCCCAAGGTTAGCAAAGCAGATTGAATAATGAGCTTTCCCTAAAAATGAAGGAACTTCAGTAACAAGCTAAATTTCAAAAAGGCACATTTTATAAACCAAAACCTTTTTTAAAGCTTAAGAGTTATATATCTATATTATTCTTCAATTTACCCAGGCTACTTGAAAAGTTAAGTTTCAACAAGGCCATATTTGAGAATACTATACTGTTTCATAATCATAGTAGTGATAAACATAGTTTCACAAATTGCATATTTGTATATTATTTGTTCAACAGAGAACCACTTTAATCTTCATGAAATTCTTTTGTATTATTACATGAATGAAAAAAATCAGGTATTATCGATATCCTGAGTTCTGGTCTACAATGTTACTAGATAAATGCTATTTTATTGCTAAAATAGCTTTCATCCTGATTTTAAAAGCCCTTAGTTCCATTTTGATGCTGCAGATATATATATATATATATATATATATATATATGTATGTATTTACACACACACCCACACATAAACAGTAAAATTTGCTAACCAATATGGAATTTTAGTATAGGTAGTCCCTGATTTACAATACAACATATTTGGTTTTTGGTTTTTTTTTTTGTACATCTTATCCTTAGTAAAATGTACTACATACAATGTTGCAGCGTGTAATTTGCTGATGTTATCATTCTCAGATGTTCACTCCCAGATGTTCAAAGATCGAATTTATAAAGACACTGACAATAAAAGGCAATAATAATGAAAACTGAAAAAAAAAAAAGAAAAAGTATTCAACTTATGTCAGAACCTACTTACAACAGAGTCTTTGAAACAAACCCCATCGTAAGTCAGGGACTACCTGTATATGATAAAGGCTCCAGGTTAAACCAGTGGTGAAAAGTTTAACTATTTTTTAAAATAGTGTTGAGATAATTACTTGCAGTTTGGAAAAAGATAGAATGAAAGCATACAAATATTAGAAGACAGGATGAGTTAATTCCTTTTTAACTTAGGATTAAGTAGGAAAAGCCTTTCTTAAATATGACTCAAGACTTAGAAACAATGTAAGAAAAGATTGATAAATTTAACCATGTGAAAAACAACTACATGGCAAAGATGCCAAATGAAGTATAAAGACAAATGAAAAATTGGGAAAATATTTGCATCTTATGTTACTAGGTGGAAACCCCAAGTTCTTGCTCAGCATGACTCATATTGGCCAATAAATGAGAGAACAAGGTGGGAAGGCAGAAAAGCACCTTTATTTCATTGCACAAGGAAAGGGGTCAGTTGGATCTGCTACCACCAAGACTGCCCCGAGAGGGAGAGGGGAAAGGTTAGTTCTAAGGGGTTTACAAGAAGGAAGTTCATACAGCTTAAATCAGCAAAATGCTTAATCATACTACACAGGTGCAATGGGGTTTACATATAACTTCATGCATTACCAGGCCAAGCAAAGGAACAGTATTCTAACGCAAAGCTCTGTGTGTGCGGGTGGGGGGGTGGGTGGGCAAGCAGAGGAAACAGTATTCTAACGCAAAGCTGCAGGGTAAGCAAAGAAAACAGGATTCTGACTCAAAGCTTCTTGAGGCAGTGGCCTGGGAATCTCTGTCTTACTTATATTGGGCATAAGGGCTAATACCTCTAATATATAAGAGCATCTAAAAATAGAGAACATCCTAAAAATGGGCAAGAGTCATATACAGGGAATTCGCACACACACACACACACACACACACAATACAAATGATCCTTAAAATGTTCAACCTTACTAATAAATTAACATTAAAAATACTCTTAAATGCTATTTCTCACCTATTATACTGGTGAGAAAATTGATCACTTACTTGGTTGACAAGATTTGAGGAAACAAGAACTCTCTTACGTGGTTGGTAAAACAAAAACCAAACCCGTTGCCATCAAGTTGATTCTGACTAACAGTGACCCTACGGGACAAAGCTGAACTGCCCCATAGGGTTTCCAAGGTGCGGCTAGTGGATTTGAACTGCTGACCTTTTGGGTAGCAGCTGAGCTCTTAACCACTGCACCACCAGGGTATGGTTGCTAGGAATGAAAAATTGTACAACCCCGGCAGAGGGAAATAAAGCAATAGATATCACAACTGCAGCATCATTTAACTTTTGAGTTTGACCTCAGTAATGGAGCAAAATTAGCTCCAGATGAAACGCTGCTCTGGTCCCACCTAACACTCACTCTCAGGGTATTCCAGTTGCTGATATTGATCTGCAAATAGTTTAATATTACTGGAAATTCAGGGATAAAGGATGAGCAATGGTGAGAGGTGAGACTGGAAAGGTGGGCAAGGGCCAGATTATGAACAGCCTTATGTGTTCTGGTAAGGAATCAGACTCCATCCTCAAAGCAAAGTGGAGCTAAAATGCAGTGTGAACCAGCTGTGGGGTATGAGTTTAGAAGGGTGTGTTAGAACAACTGGCCTCATATCAGCCTAGCGAATGGGCTGGAAACAATGAGGCAAAAGGCCAGACCAAGAGTGGGAACTTTTTCGACTGACTGAACCATGGCAGTACCATTAAGAAAAGAAGAGGGTGGGATGAAATTGACAATAGCAACTCCAGAGATTACATAGGAAATTTAGGGAACAGTAAGTTTATGTTAAATGAAGCAGAAACAATCTGGAAAAGGAGAGTGAGAATGGTTGCACAACTTGAAGAATGTAACCAATGTCACTGAATTGTAGATGTAGAAATTGTCGAATTGGTGTATGTTCTGCTGTGTATATTCTCAACAACAACAAAAATTAACAACAACAGAAAAAAATGTCATGTACTCTTCAGGTCATAGAATGAGAGAAAGGCTCCTGATTAGATTTCGTATTGATAAATCACATTAAAAAATGGTTAATTAGGCTTAGCAGACTCTGAGCTTCTACTAAGGGTGATGGAAAAATTTGAAAATAGTTAATAGTAATGGTTGAACAACATGACCAACATATTTAATGCTACTGAACTGTATGTATAAAGATTGTTGATATGGCAGCTGTTTTATTTACTTTTATATTTATCACAACAAAAACAAATCTAACTAAGAAAAAAGAATAGAAGAAGGGATTTCTCAAGATATCAAAGGTAAAGGATTAAGGAAAAGAGAAAGGAATCCAAGCAGGGGATCAAGAGGACCCCATGTTTCTGCTTGGCCCCATGGGAAAAAAGAAATGCCATTCATCAAGACGGGTCTTTCACGAGGCTGCTCACATTGTATCTAGGTCTGGATTGCATCTTTTACAAGGCCGTTCCACTGCATCTAAGACTGAATAAGGATTATACATGGGAGATGAAGGGAGTGGCATGAAGGGAAGAGAATACTCACTGAATATGTTCACAATAGTGGAAGAGAAGCCCTTTTCTGATTACTTTTCTGTGTGGTCAGATTTGGAAATCAAAAGCCTTATAACTTCAAGACTTTGGAAAAGACAACAATTCTAACGCTTAGATTGCTCAACTGAGAAGAAAAGAGTTGATAAGATGGCTCCAAGGCCCCACGCAGTGCTCACCCTATATGCTGCTGCCTGCCTGCTCTGAAGTCCTTTCTCAACCGGAAAATCAGAACTGGCAGTCTTTTAAGACAGCTACAAGAATGGGCTCCAACAATCTCAGTTGAGAACTATGAAACTGGATTCAGGGCCTGTTACAAAGCAAGGAAGAAACAGCAGTACTTGGACAAACAAAATATATGGTTCCTACGAACTGCAGAGATAGAAGAAAGAACTGTTGAAGATTAACACAATCCTCTGTGAAGAAGTACTCTTACAATTCGTCATTTTAAATTGCCAAGGTACATTATCAGCATGAGCCCACAGCTGCCCCATCTCAAGTGCCAGGGAATGTTATTTTTTACTCCTACAGTTACAGCAACACTTTAATTACTACAACTGCTGATGTCACCTTAATAACAGTTTTATTTAATGGTCACATTGGGCACTGCTGTATGATGTGGACTTTTTTAAAGTAAAATATGGCAGAGTGGTGGAGCTGGAGAATTTAGCCCCAAGGTGTGATCATTCAGCCCACCAGGAGCCATACACTAAGACAACTTATCAAAGAGCTCCAATGCACATGGAATGTTGTTGAAGTTTAAGTCTGGCATTTGTCGTTAGATAGATTAAATAAAAAAAACAAAAACAGAAAAAAAAAAAACCTCGTTTTAAAAATGCAATTCATACTTTCTAGCCAGATAGTATTGGAAATAATACTCCTTCATACTTGTATTTCTCAGCCAATAGAAATCTATTAGAAACACAAGCAAATTGTATGGGAAAGTTCTCACTTGTGCTAACACTTTGCACATTCCTGAGTGCCCACCATATGACTATACTAGGCAAACTCAAAAAAACAAAACAAAACCCACTGCTGTCAAGCCGATTCCAACTCATAGCAACCCTGCAGGACAGAGTAGAACTGCCCAATAGAGTTTCCAAGTTGCACCCAGTGGGTTTGAACTGCTGACCTTTTGGTTAACAGCCAAGCTCTTAACCACTGTGCCACCAGGGATCCAGGCAAGCTCAAGGAGCTTGTAATTTAATAATGGGAGGAAGCGACAGGCATACATGAACTGCACATAAACAGCGGGACGCTAAACGATCCCTGTAAGGGAGTTAGAACCAGAGGGATTAGAGCCAGGTGTGGTTAATTTGGAAAAAAAAAAAAAACTTATCATAATGTAAATTGTAAAATGTTTGGTATGGAATCCACCTTAGAAAGTATCTCTTTCATCTCCTTCTTTCTATTGGCAAGGAGAATGAGGCTCCCAGAGGTCAGAGCCTTTCCAAGTTGCATAGTAAATTAGTAGAGGAGCTGACAAAATAATCCAAGGATCCTCAGTCCTGGCACCGTGAAGGGTCAAGTCTTGAACAGCTTTCAGAAGAAATAAATGGAGAGTGTGTGTGCGTGTGTGTTTATGTGAGATAACCCACTGCTGTTTGTTATATCAACTTCAACACATGGCAACCCATGTGTTAGAGTAGAATTGCTCCATTGAGTTTTCTTGTCTGTAATCTTCATGGAAGCAGACTGCCAGGCCCTTCTTCTGTGACTCCAATGGGTAGATTATAACTGCCAACCTTTAGGTTAGTAGTCCAGAGCAATCTGTTTGTGTCATCCAAGGTCTCTGTGTGTGACAGAGGTAAACAATAGAGAGCTGTCCATATGTAAATATGATCTCCAATGAACACAAAGACAGAGGCAGTAGCTCATAGCACGATTTTTTATGTAAATAGAGAACAAAGCAGAAGATGGGAGAAAATTTAGAAGATTAGGATAATGAGAGAAGTGGGCTATGAACAATTTATGGAACTCACTATGAATAACATCCAGGGATTTAATTTCAAGAGAGAATCAGAAACCATTTAAAAATCACAAAAAAATAAAAAATGCTTTACACAACTAAAGCTTATTTTGTTGAAAAAATCTTGCTGCTGCAAATGGGAAAGATTAAAGGCAGGAGAAGCTGGAGGAAGGAGAAAAACCAGGAAAAGGCATTTCCTTACTTATTGGGAATCCACTAGATCTATGAATGGGAAACAGGAGGGGAAGACAGGAATCAAATGCGTATTCTGGTGGAAGGATAAACGAGTGAAGTTTGGAGATTTAATTCAATATCCAAAGACAGAGAAATATTTTTTAAAAAATGTAAAAACACAAGTTTGCAAGTCGAATAAAACACTGGTTATGAAAATTTAGATTTTGGAATTTTGGCAACATGGCGCTATAGACAGAAACACACGTCATCCCTCCACAGCAAGGATCCAAAAAACTAAGTCAAACAGAGACACACGTCAATCCTGAAAGCCTAAGCATCAAATGAAGAGATGAAGAACTCAGCCAAGCACTGAATGGAATAAGAAACTGACCAAGAACAGAGAGAGTGGAAACATACATGCAGAGGCCCCGCCATCTTGGACTTTTATCAGAGATCAGTGAACAGGGGGTACAAGAAAGCAGCTTCATGGAGTTGCCAGCAGGAGACAGAACAATCAGTACTCAGCAATATACGCTTTCCCACCCTGCACCCTTCTTCATCTCCGCTTGGCCTCCTCTGCTTCTTGTGGCCACAGTCTCTAGGCCAGGAAACACCGGTTTCATCTCAGTGTCACCTGGACTCCACCCACCCGCACTGGCCAGCTCCCTGAGTGCCATGTGTTGGCTGCTGGTGTTGCTTTTTCCTGCTTCTTTAGATTTCTTCCTTACCTTTCACTACCACCCCGTCCTTTCTCTCAAATACCTTGCTCCATGTCCCATCTTTGCTTCTTCCTGAAAGGCTGCAAAACACCGCTCAACTGTAAAACTGCTTCCCAGCCCATGCCACCAAGCTGGTGGGACCCCCAGGGCTTTTTTTGTTTGTTTGTTCTGATTTGTTCTGTTTGTTTGTTTTCTTTCTCTTTTCTCGGCTTGGGAGAACCTTCTAGCCAGGCAGTACTGAGTGGCTTCAGAGGTACTCCCTTACTCTGCGCAGATGCACAAGGACATCCCTGGGGACATTTCTCTTTTCTTGTTTTTTGGGTTTTTTTTTTTATTTGTTTCTTTGTTTTGTTTTCTTCTCTCTCTTTTTCCCTTTTTATCTTCTTCATTTCAAGTTTCTCATCTCTCTACACTTACCTTCTCTTCCTGTCTCCTGAATACCTGGCACTGTGTGACATCACAACCCCTTCTAGCCAGGCTGTATTTCACGGACTGGGAGCAACTTCCCTAGTCCTAGCAGCTGAACCAGTGGGATCCCTGGAGGCTTTTCTTTCTTTTTTTTTTTTTTTCCCCCTTCTAATATTTATTTATTCAATTTTTCTTTTACCCTTTTTCTATTTTTTGTTTTTCTCCACTTCTCAGTCTCCTATCTCTGCACTACAACAGCATGATCACTTAGCACACTTTTTTGTTTGTTTGTGTGTATGTTTATGGCTACTATTTCACTCTTCTCTCTCCCACACCCATCTTAGCTCCACACATCACAATCTCACCCCCCTCCTTCCTGCCTACCTGCACCATGCACTGAACATCACACCCCCAAGGAGCACAGGCACGGCCTACCAGAACCTGCCCTGCAATGATTACCAGACCGCCCTATCAGCACTAGTACATGCCACAAACAACCCATCCCAGCAACTCCCCTTCACATGGACCTGCCCTGCTCTACCATACCTGACTGACCCTGCCCACTGTAGAAGGAGGTGAAATATATCATGCCCACAGATGAGCGAACAACAAAGAATGCACAGCCTGCCTGCTCAGACATAACCAAATAAAACAAAAAAGCAGGATGAAACGAACAAATCTACAATTAACAAGTGACGAAAATAACTACTAAATGCCTCAAAGACAGACAATATCAAAACATAAAAACAGAACAGGATGGTTCCAGTAGGCATCCAAAATAAAACACCAGATGACTTTCCAGTAGAGGAAAAGGCACTAGAACTACTTGATAGGGAATTCAAATCTCTAATATTCAGAATTATCCAAGGGTTGAAGCAAAAAGCAGACAAAAATGAGGAAAAAATACACAAATTCATGGAAAATACACACCAAAAAATTGAAGAATTCAAGAAAATAATACAGAAAAAAAATGCTAAAGTAAATTCACAACTAGAAAACATACAAAAACAACAATCAGAAATCCAAAATATAAACAACAAGATTTCAGAAACGACAATGTCATAGAAGGGCTGAGGAGCAGGTTTGAAACGATGGAAGACAGGATCATCGAAACTGAAGACAAACACTTGGATACAACTCTGTCTGAGGAAAAATCAGAAAAAAGAACAAAGAAAAATGAAGAAATCCTGAGAATTATGTGGGATACAATCAAAAGCAAAAATCTTCGAGTGATCAGAGTTCCAGAACAGGGGGAGAACAGAAAACACAGAGAGGATCATTGAAGAATTGCTGACAGAAAACTTCCCCAGTATCACAAAAGATGAAAAGATGACCATCCAAGAAGCTCAATGAACCCGATATAGGATAGACCCCAAAAGAAAATCACCAAGGCATATCATAATCACACTTGCTAAAACCAAAGAGAAACAAAGAATCCTGAGAGCAGCTCGAGAAAAACAAACAGTCACATACAGACGAGAAACAATAAGACTAAGCTCAGATTATTTGGCAGAAACCATGCAGGCATGAAGGCTATGGGATGACATATGTAAAACCTTGAAAGAAAAAAAATTGCCAGCCAAGAATAATATATCCTTCAAAACACTCATTCAAATATGACGGTGAAATTAGGTCATTTCCAGATAAACAGAAATTAAGGGACTATGTAAAAACCAAACAAAACTTACAAGAATTATTAAAGGGAGTCCTTCAATCTGAGAAAAAACAACAGACCACAGGCTGAATATAGGACACAGGTCTGTACCAGCCAGATACCAATCCAGGAAATGAACTCTCAAGGACTACCCAAAACCAAAAGAATTGCAACAGGAAACCAGAGAGGTTAATCTGTAAATGACAACAGCATCAGAACAATAAAAGAGGGAATAAACGGTGTAGGGATAGAACTTTCTAATGGAGAGGAAGGCAAGGCGATACCAAGTAATAATAGACTGGTAGAAACCTAGGAAGATAAGGGTAAATTTCAAGGTAACCACAAAGAAAGTTAACAAACGTATTCATTAAAATAAAGAAGAAAAACATAAAGTCTCAGGAAAAACAAAACCTACAAAAAGAAATGAAAAAAGAAAACCCACAAATGAAAGGAATTCAGCACAGGAGAGTAAGAGGGACAAAGAAAATGTCAGCACCACAAAAAAACAGCACTACAAAATAACAGCAATAAACTCACACCTATCAACAATTACACTGAATATAAAATAGCCTAAAAGCACCCATATACAGACAGAGAGTGACAGAACAGATTAAAAAACAGGATCCATCAATATGTTGTCTACAAGAGACACGACTCAGAAACAAAGATGTAAATTTATTAAAAATCAAAGGATGGAAAAAAGTATATCAAGCAAACAACTACAAAAAAGAGCAGGAGTGGCAAAACTAATCTCAGATAAAATAGACTTTAAAACAAAATCCACCGTAAAAGACAAAGAAGGACACTATATAATGATTAAGGGGATGATCCCTCATGAAGACATAACCATAATAAGCATCTATACACCCAATGACAGGGCTCCAAAATACATAAAACAAACTCTAACAGCACTGAAAAGAGAAACTGACAGTTCAGTAAAGGACAGAACATCGGCAAAGGAACTCAACAAAGATACAGAATACCTACAGGGCACAATGAGCCAACTTGGCCTCACAGACATATACAGAACACTGCACCCAACAGCTGCAAAGTACACACTCTTTTCCAGTGCACATGGAACGTTCTCCAGAATAGACTACATCTTAGGCCACAGAAAAATCCTCAACAAGATCCAAAACGTTGAGATAATTCAAAGTATCTTCTCTGACCACAGTGCCATCAAGGTAGAAAGAGCGAGGAAAAAACATCAATTACATGGAAACTGAATAATACCCTGCTTACACATCAGTGGGTAATAGAAGAAATCAGAGATGGAATCAAAAAATTCCTAGAATCAAATAAGAATGAAAACACATCATACCAAAACCTTTGGGACACAGCAAAGGCAGTCCTCAGAGGACAATTTATAGCAATACATGCACACATCAAAAAAGAAGAAAGGGACAAAATCAAAACATTAACTACACAACTCAAACAAATAGAAAGAGAACACCAAAAAAAGCCCACAGCCACCAGAAGAAAGGAAATAATAAAGACCAGAGCAGAAATAAATGAAATAGAGAACAGAAAAACAATAGAAACAATCAACAAAACCGAAAGTTGGTTCTTTGAAAGAATCAACAAGATCGACAAACCACTGGCCAGACTGACAAAACAAAAACAGGAGAGGACACAAATAACCCAAATAAGAAATGAAATGGGGGACATTAAAACAGACCCAACTGAAATAAAAAGGATCATAACAGAATATCATGAAAAACTATACTCCAACAAATTTGAAAACCTAGAGGAAATGGATAAATTTCTAGAAACACACTACCTACCCAAACTACAACAAAGTGATGTCGAAAATCTGAACAGACACATAACAAGAGAAGAGATTGAAAAGGTAATAAAAAAACTCCCAACCAAAAAAAGCCCTGACCCAGATGGCTTCACTGGAGAATTCTACAAAACATTTACAGAAGAGCTTGTACCAGTACTACTCAAGCTATTTCAGAGCATAGAACAGGAAGCAACACTTCCAAATTCATTCTATGAAGCCAGCATAACCCTGATACCAAAACCAGGCAAAGATGCCACAAAAAAAGAAAATTACAGACCAATATCTCTCATGAATATAGATGCAAAAAATTCTCAACAAAATTCTAGCCAACAGAATTCAGTATCATATCGAAAAAATAATACACCACAACCAAGTAGGTTTCATACCAGGTACACACAGATGCTTCAACATTAGAAAATCAATTAACGTAATCCACCACATAAATAAAGGGAAAGAAAAGAATCACACGATCATCTCAACTGACAGAGAAAAGGCATTAGACAAAGTCCAACACCCATTCCTGATTAAAAATCTCAATAAAATAGGCATAGAAGGGAAATTTCTCAGCATAATAAAGGGAATCTATGGAAAACCAACAGCCAGCATCATTTTTAATGGAGAGAGGCTGAAAACATTCCCCTTGAGAACAGGAACAAGACAAGGATTCTCTTTATCTCCACTCCTATTTAACATTGTGCTAGAAGCCTTAGCTAGAGCAATAAGGCAAGAAAAAGAAATAAAGGGCATCCAAATTGGTACTGAAGAAGTTAAACTGTCCCTGTTTGTGAATGATATGATACTATACATAGAAAACCCTAAAAACTCCATGAAAAAAATACTGAAAGTAATAGAAAGATTCAGCAGAGCAGCAGGATACAAGATAAACATACAAAAATTTGTTGGATTCCTATACGCCCATAAAGAAAACGATGAAAAGCAAATCAGGAAAGTAATACCATTTATAATAGCCCCTAAAAAAATAAAATACTTAGGAATAAATCTAACCATGGATATAGCAGAAAACTAAAACTAAAAAAAAACAAAAAAACACTACTGCAAGAAACCCAAAAGGATCTACATAAATGGAAAAAACATACCATGCTCATGGATAGGTAGACTCAACATTGTGAAAATGACAATTCTACCCAAAGCAATTTACAAACACAATGCAATCCCAATCCAAATACCAACAACATTGTTAAAGAGATGGAAAAACTAATCATTAACTTTATATGGAAAGGGAAGAAGCCCTGGATAAGTACAGCTCCACTGAAGAAGAAGAATAAAGTAGCAGGACATGCACTACCTGACCTCAGAACCTATGATACAGCTACGATAGTCAAAACAGCCTGGTACTGGTACAACGAAAGATACATTGACCAATGGAACAGAATGAGAACGCAGATGTAAATCCATCCACCTACAGTTACCTAATCTTTGACAAGGGCCCAAAGTCCATCAAATGGGGAAAAGACAGTCTTTTTAACAAATGGTGCTGGCAAAACTGGATGTCCATCTGCAAAAAAATGAAACAGGACCCATACCTCACACCATATACAAAAACTAATTCAAAGTGGATCAAAAGCCTAAATATAAAGCCAAAAACCATAAAGTTCGTAGAAGAAAAAACAGGATCAACATGAGGCCCTAATGCATGCCATTCACAGGATACAAACCATAACCAACAACACACAAACTCCAGAAGATAAACCAGATAACTGGGATCTTCTAAAAATCAAACACGTATGCTCTTCAAAAGACTTCACCAAAAGAGTAAAAAGAGAACCTACAGACTGGGAAAAAAATTTTGGACATTACAAGTCAGACAAAGGTCTAATCTCTAAAATCTATAAGAAAATCCAACATCTCTACAACAAAAAGACAAATCATCCAATTAAAAAATAGGCAAAAGAAATGAACAGACACTTCACCAAAGAAGACATTCAAGCGGCCAACAGACACATGAGGAAATGCTCACAATCACTAGCCATTAAAGAAATGCAAATTAAAACCACAATGAGATACCATCTCACCCCGGCATTACCGGCAGGAATCAAAAACACTGGAAATAACAAATGTTGGAGAGGCTGCAGGGAGTTCAGAACTCTTATGCACTGCTGGGAGGAATGCAAAATAATACAATCATTTTGGAAAATGATATGGCACTTCCTTAGAAAGCTAGAAATAGAAATACCATAGAATCCAGCAATCCCACTCCTAGGAATATATCCTAGAGAAATAAGAGTCGTCACACAAATAGACTTATGCACACCCATGTTCGTGGCAGCACTGTTCACAATAGCAAAAAGATGGCAACAACCTAGATGCCCATCAACAGATGAATGGATAAACAAACTATGGTACATACACACAATGGAGTACTATGCAATGATAAAGAACAATGATGAACCTGTGAAGCATGTCATAACATGGATGAAACTGAAGGACATTATGCTGAGCGAAATAAGTTAATCACAAAAGGACAAATATTGTATGAGACCTCTATTGTAAAAACCCATGAAAAAATTCACATGCAAAATGTAACAATCCTTGTTGGTTACCAGGGATGGGACGGGAGGGGGGGGAATACTAAATAGGCAATAGATAAGTGGTATCTTGGGTGAGAGGTGAGACAGTACACAGTACAGGGGAAACTAACACAACCTGCACAAGGAAAGGTCATGGAGGCCCCATGGACACATCCAAACTCCCCGAGGGACTGAGTTGTTGGACGGAGGGCTCTGGGGACCATGGTCTCGGGGAACATCTAGCTCAATTGGCATGACACAGCTTATAAAGATAATGCTCTACATTCTACCTTGGTGAGTAGCGTCTGGGGTCTTAAAAGCCTCTGAGCAGCCATCTAAGATACTCCACTGGTCTTACCCCTTTGGGAGCAAGGGAGAATGAAGAGAATAGGAGACAAGGAAAAGATCAGTCCAAAGGAGTAATGGGCCACAGCTACCACGGCCTCCACCAGACTGAGTCCAGTATAGCTAGATGGTGCCCGGCTACCATCACTGACTGCTCTGACAGGGATCACAACAGAGGGTCCTGGACAGAGCTGGAGAAGGATGTAGAACAAAATTCTAACTCATAAAATAAAAGACCAGATTTACTGGCCTGACAGACTGGAGAAACCCTCAGTATGGCCCCCGGACACCCTTTTAGCTCAGTGGTGAAGTCACTCCCGAGGTTCACTGTTCAGCCGGGGATTGGACAGCCCCATAAAACAAAACAGGACTAATGAGGCACAGCAATCCAGGGACAAGGACTAGAAGGCAGAAGGGGACAGGATAGCTGGTGATAGGGAACCCAAGGTTGAGATGGGACAGTGTTGAAATGTCATGGGGTTGTTAACCATTGTCATAGGGAAATACGTGTACTAACTGTTTAATGAAAAACTGTTCTGTAAACCTCCTTCTAAAGTACAAAAAAGAATAATCTATGTGAGATCAAATTGACAACAGCAACGCAAAAGGTTTGATGGGAAGCCTAGGGGGCAGTGAGTTGAAGATAGTCGTGATGGAATAATTTGGAAAAGGATAATGAGAATAGCAGCACAACTGGAAGAATGTAATTGATGTCACTGAATTGTACACGTAGAAATTTTTGAAATGGTGTATCTTTGGCTATGTATATTTTCACCAAAGAAAAAAAAGGTCCTCTAAGGTCGAGAAGGGAGAGTGTTGACATGTCGTGGGGTCGTTAACCAATGTCATAAAACAATATGTGTACTGACTGTTTAATGAGAAACTATTTGTTCTGTAAACCTTCATCTAAAGTACAATTAAAGAAAATTTAGATTTTAGAAAAAGAAAATAAACTCTTTCTTTGATGTACTTTATTTTAGATAGCAGTGGGTCTCCTAAATGAGGACATTGTGAAAAGAAAGAAAAAACAAAAATTCAGTTATAACATTTACAGTCAGGACTGAACACAGAAGTGTAAGAGATACCCATACACTGAATATAAAAATTCTCTTCAAAAACCTTAATTCCTATACCCAGTAAAAATATTATCAAAGCTTAACTTGGTCAAATAGAGAAAAAAGTATTTTGGTCAAAATAGGATTCATTTTAAAGTGGTAGCTTTTAAAAATTGCAAAGTAATATGGGCCTTTCCTACACTAACCTGATACGAAGGAATCATACTTAAGATTATCAGAAATCGCCTGTTAACTCCAGAGGCTAATGTTACTCTTTACGGGACATAAAGCTTCCTTAGCATCATCAGGCTTACTGCAGAAGGCAGATTGAAGAGCCATATTTGCCCTGCTTAAGCCTTTAAAAACTTATAAAAATAGCAAGCACATCTCATCTGGCTCCACTGAAATAACATCCCTGAAAAAGAAAAGCATTTCAAAGAGACTGAAAAAACAAATGCCTCCCCAGAGATCAGGCCTGTCTTTTCAGAAAAGCCTCTTTGTCAGAGCTCTTGGGGAGTTTTATGTAGAACCAAATGGAGCAAATTTTCCTCTTTACTGTCTTCAACTCTAATTGATGGGTATCCAGAGAAATCCTGACTCATAAAGTGCATGAAACGATCTTCATCCGTACTCTCTTAAGTTCTTTTTAAGAGTTTTATTTTCAGGAAGTCTACCTCACTGACAAAAGTAGAATCAAATGCAATTAAAATGAACAAATAACTATAAATCCCCACATCTAATTTCTACAATGAGCCTCTTCTTAAAATCCATGAGGTCTTTTATTTCAGTCTACTCTCTCTGTGAAATTCAAATTGCCACAAATTCATGGAAGTTTAGATAAGCTGGAAATAAATCTGACCTTTAGGGTCAATGCATGCAACTACTCTTAAAAATCTAAAAATCCTTCCTTTGGGAAGAAACACTGCCAACTTCAACCGTCTTCCTCTCCATTACTGGGCAAAGTTGCCTGACTTGCAATTCCCCTATCTCCCCTTGCTCAACTCAACCTAGAGGGGATGTAAATAATTATTAAGAAATCCTTCAAGTTAACTAGGATGATGACAGAGATGTGTATATATAGCAAACGCTGTGTGTTCCCAGCTCTTCTCCCCATGGCACTCACTACTGTAGTACATGTAAGAAGGTGTCCTACTGACTCTACTTGAGAGTTTTCTCTAGGACCCTGCATGGAAGACTAGCTGGAAGTGCTGGGGAACCAAGGATGGATAGTAGTTGGAGGATAAATCCTCCATCTTCATTGCTTCTGGGCTAGGATGACTCTGAGGTCTGACGGTGAGTCCCAATGTTTCTGCACAGAACTGAACCTCCTTGCCCAACGGTAACTTGCTCCGTAAATATACTCTATTGGTTTTCTTCCTTTTCCTGCCTCACTCCCCCATTACCCTATCAGTGCTTCTTGGAATTACCTCTCCAATAAAATGTTTTCATTTTAAGTCTTTTTTGGGTTAATTAAAATAGTTTATCTCATTTTACTTAGATCCACAATCAACACTCATGGAAGCAGCAGTCAAGAAATCAAGAGATGTATTGCATTGGGCAAATCTGCTGCAAAAAAACTTCTTTACAGTGTTAAAAAGCGAAGATGTCACTTTGAAGACTAAGGTGTGCCTGACCCGAGCCCTGGTGTTTTCAATTGCCTCATATACATGTGAAAGCTGGACAATGAATAAGGAAGACCAAAGAAGAATTGACATCTTTGGATTTTGGTGTTGGCAAAGAATATTGAATACACCATGAACTGCCAAAAGAACAAACAAATCTGTCTTGGAAGAAATACAGCCAGAATGCTCCTTAGAAGCAAGGATGGTGAGACTATGTCTCACATACTTTGGACATGTTATCAGGAGGGACCAATCCCTGGAAAAGGACATCATAAAGGGTCAGCAAAAAAAGAAGAAGACCCTCAACGAGATAGACTGATACAGCGGCTGCAACAATGGGCTCAAGTATAACAACGGTTGATAGGATGGTACAGGACCAGGCAGTGTTTCATTCTGTTGTACACAGAATCTCTATAAGTCAGAACTGACTTGATGGCACCTAATAACAACAACGACAAAGTAGTTTATTAACAAATTGAACAAATCGGTTTTAGAAGAAATACAATCAGAATGCTCCTTAGAAGGAAGGATGGTTAGAATTTGACTCACTTTGCACATATCATCAGGAAAGACCAATTTACCGTGTTTGGTAAAGCAGAGGGTCACCAAAAACAAGAGAAACCCTCGGTGAGATGGACTGACACAATAGCCACAACAATAGACTCAGATACACCGATGATCATGAAGATGGCACAGGACCGGGCAACATTTCATTCTGTCGTACATAAGGTCGCTGTCAGTCAGAGCTGACTCCACGGCAACTAACGACAACAAAATAGTTTATTATAACATAAATCCATGGAAGCATATGTGAGGAAAACACAGATCAGGGAATACAGAGCCTTCCCCACTACCAATCACTCCCCTGATAGGACAATCCCAAATAGGTAAGTATGTAATAGTAGATGGTTGCATGTGCTCTCCAATTAACTTTCTCCCAAAAGAGGATCTCCAAAGAGGATTCTGGTGAGTGTAGCTGGGACACTATGCTATGCATTTTTCCTTTATCCATTCCTTTTTTTTTTTTTTTTTTTGTCTAACTGTGAGGGATAATCAAAAGCAGAGCAGGAGAGTATTCTCATAAAAATCATAGCACAGCCAAGTGTTTTGCATAACAGTATCTAACAGAAGATATCTTGTTTGTGTCAACTTCCGGTTTGATCCTCAGATCATTCATATTTCTCTGAAACCTACCCTATTTACCAACTCCCATAGAAGTTCATTTGTAAATAAAAGAACTAGAAAATTTAAAACTTACATTTGGTGCCATTTTATAGCTACATAAAACAAGTGGCACTTATGTAAAATCTATGTTAATAGCTTTCAGAGGCATTGAAACAAACATTGTCAAAGTCTATATAAACTGCATCAGAAGTTAACATGAAACAGAAATATTTCTCTAAACTAAAGTCTTCTCTAGCCAGGAAAGTTTTTGGAGCACTGTTCACAATCGCTCTCTGGAGTTTTATGGATTATCAGTAAAATTAGACTACCTTGTAACTGTTCATCAATAGAAAGGATAGTGGGGTAATTTCAGTCCTAATGCCCAATTGTGTGCCCATCCCTCAAAAAAGACTTGGATGCTTCCAACTATGACTTCTTCCAACTCTTTTCCCTCTGGCTTAACTTCACAATCAAAGTGAAATTTAGCTGCTTAATTTAATACCTGCTTTTCTTAATTCATTTATCAATCTTTGGCTGATTTCTTTTCAAGCAGCAGATATTTGGGTGTAAATATTTTCTATTCCGCATGTAATATGCAGCCCTGGGTAGCTTTCATCAGGAATGGCAATAAGCTATGGGAAATGATGGACTGTTTTCCTTTACATTACCTTCCTCCAGGTAAACTACAGTTGTAGATTAGTAACTGGTTTTCCTTGATTTATTTCTGAAGGTTACTCCATATTCCTTTACACAGTACTTTTCTATGAATTATGCATGCTGCTAAGGTCCAACACCTTTGCAGGAAGTGGACAATATTTTCTTCTCCTGTAATTTACATTATACCACCATAAATGACTTAAGCTCCTAAATTTTTCATTCAGAAGGTACAGCTTGATACTCAAAAAGGAGATTTTTGAGCCACCTGGTAATATTAGGGCTCAGTATTATTACTTTTATTTCAAAAATCAATATTTTCCATATGTCTTAATTATAAACAGTACATACATACTAAAAAATAAACGTGTAAAATTTACACCCACTCCGAACTATAATGTATTACCTATTTCTTTTCTACCCAAGGCAGGTGAGTTGAGAATCAAAACAAAAAAAGATACGTGAGTACAAAAAGGGAGAAAAAAACCTGAATGATAGAAATGATAGCTTAACCATTACAAGTTGCCCTGATTCGATGTTTAGCAAGTACATCTATGTTTCTTTCTGGTTTTTTCTCCTTTATTGCTTCAATGAACAATGTTTTGGCATATGCCTTTTATCTTCCATCTTCCTTTTTTTCCATGTGATTTTCTCCTATAGTTCTTAAAATTATAGCCTAAAAGAACAGGCAGATATTGGAGATCCCCAACCCAGTGGTTCTCAGAGTATAATATTCTAACCAGCAGCATCAGCGCCACCCAGCCTCATTCCAGACCTACTGAACCAGAAACTCCGGGGGAGGGGGGACACAGCAATCTGTTTTAAAGAGCCCACCAGGGGAATATGATGTATGCTTACGTTTGAGACTTTCCCAAATCAACTACAACATATACCTCCTATGAACTGCTGCACACCTTCTCCCTGTCTGGTCGTGTTTAACCCCAACACTGCTGGACATCTGTTTCCTACAGGCATCATCTGCAATCACCTTGCTTCAGCTGAATTATTCATTTTTCTCTTTTCCTCCTCGGCTCTGGGCATCGAAGAAACCCCTTAAAAACCAACTTGGCTATCATATTCCCACACCTAATATGTAGTTGTGGAGTCCCTGGGGTGATGCAAAAAGTTAATGCACTTGGCTGCTAACCGAAAGGTTTCAGGTTCAAATGTATCCAGAGGCACCTTGAAAGAAAGGCCTGGTGATGTATTTCCAAAAAAGCAGCCACTGAAAACCCTGTGGGGCACAGTTCTTCTCTGAAATACAAGGGGTAGCCGTGAGTCAGAATCAACTCAACAGCAACTGGTTATTGGTTAATATGTGGGTGTGTTGTTGTTGTTAGGTGCTGTCGAGCCGTTTCCGACTCACTGCAACACTATTTACAACAGAATGAAACACTGCCTGGTCCCACACCATCCTCACAATCATTGCTATGTTTGGGCCCATTGTTGTAGTCACTGTGTCAATCAATCTGGTTGAGGGTCTTCCTCTTTTTTGCTGACTCTCTACTTTGCCAGACATGATGTTCTTCTCCAGGGACAGGTCCCTTCTGATAACATGTCCAAAGTATATGAGAAGAAGTCTTGCCATCCTCCCTTCTAAGCAACATTCCAGCTGTACTTCTTCCAAGACAGATTTATTCATTCTTCTGGAAATACATGGTATATTCAGTATTCTTCGCCAACACCATAATTCAAAGGCATCAATTCTACGGTCTTCTTTATTCATTGTCCAGCTTTCGCATGTTCATGAGGCAACTGAAAATATCATGGTTTCAGTCAGGCACACCTTAGTCCTCAAAGGGACATCTTTGCTTTTTAACACTTTAAAGACATCTTTTGCAGCAGAACTGCCCAATGCAATATGTCTTTTGATTTCATGAGTGCTGCTTCCATTGGCCCTGATTGTGGATCCAAGTAAAATGAAATCCTTGACAACTTCAATCTTTTCTCCGTTTATCATGATGTTGCTTATTTGTCCAGTTGTGAGGATTTTAGTTTTCTTTATGTTGAGCTATAATCCATACTGAAGGCTATAGTCTTTGATCTTTATCAGTAAGTGCTTCATTCAAGTCCTCTTCACTTTCAGCAAGCAAGGTTGTGTCATCTGCATATCACAGGTTATTAATGAGTCTTCCTCCAATCCTGATGCCCCATTCTTCTTCATATAGTCCAGATTCTTGGATTATGTGGCAGCATACAGATCCAGTAAGTATGGTGAATACAACCCTGACATACACCTTTTCTGATTTTAAACCACACAGTATCCCCTTGTTCTGTTCGAACAACTGCCACTTGGTCTATGCACAGATTCCTCATGACACAATTAAGTGTTCTGGAAATCCCATTCTTTGCAATGTTATCCATAATTTTCTATGATCCACACAGCCAAATGCCTTTTCATAGTCAATAAAACATAAGTAAACATCTTTCTGTTATTCTCTGCTTTTAGCCAAGATCCATCTAACATCAGCAAGGATATCCCTCATTCCATGTCCTCTGCTGAATCCAGCTTGAATGTCTGGCAGTTCCCTGTCAATATATTGCTGCAACCATTTTTGAATTACCTTAAGCAAAATTTTATGTGTGTGATGTTAATGATATCGATTGATAATTTCCACATTCTGCTGGATCACCTTTGGAATGGGCACAAATATGGATCTCTTCCAGTCAGTTGGTCAGGCAGCTGTCTTCCAAATTTCTTGCAATAAATGAGTGAGCACTTCCAGCATTGCATCTGTTTCTTGAAACATGTCAGTTGGTATTCTGTCAGTTCCTGGAGGCTTATTTTTCACCAATGCCTTCAGTGCAGCTTGGACCTCTTCCTTCAATACCACTGGTTCTTGATCATATGCTACCTCCTAAAATGGTTGAATGTCAACCAATTCTTTTTTGTAGAGTGACTCTGTATATTCCTCCACCTGCTTTTGATGCTTCCTGTATCGTTCAATATTTTGCCCATAGAATCCTTCAACATTGCAACTCGAGGCTTGAATTTTTTCCTCCATTCTCTTGGCTTGAGAAATGCTGAGCACGTTCTTCCCTTTTGGTTTTGTAACTCCAGGTCTTTGCAAATTTCATTATAATACTTTACTTTGTCTTCTAGAGCTGCTCTTTGAAATCTTCTGTTCAGCTCTTTTACTTCATCATTTCTTCCATTTGCTTTAGCTGCTCTATGTTCAAGAGCAAGTTTCAAAGTCTCTTCTGACATTCATTTTGGTCTTCTCTTTCTTTCCTGTCTTCTTAATGACCTTTTGCTTTCTTCATATATGATGGCCTTGATGTCATCCCACAACTTGTCTGGTCTTTAGTGATTAGTGCTCAATGCATCAAATCTATTCTTGAGACGGTCTCTAAATTCAGGTGAAACATACTCAAGGCTGTATTTTGACCCTCATGGACTTGTTTTAATTTTCTTCGGCTTCAACTTGAACTTGCATAGGAGCAATTGATGGTCTGTTCCAGTCGGCCCTTGGTCTTGTTCTGAATGATGATATTGAGTTTTCCCATTGTCTCTTTCCACGGATGTAGTCAATTTGATTCCTATGTATCTCATCTGGCAAAGTCCTGGTATATAGTCACCATTTACGTTGTTAAAAAAAGGTATTTGCAATGAATAAGTCATTGGTCTTGCAAAATTCTGTCATGCGATCTCTGGTATAGTTTCTATTACCAAGGCCATATTTCCCATCTACTGATCCTTTTTTGTTTCCAGCACTCATCTGTCAGTTTGTCCTACTGTGGTGGCTTATGTGTTGCTGTGATGCTAAAAGCTATGTCACTGGTATTTCAAATACCAGCAGGGTCACCCTTGGTGGACAGGTTTCAGCAGAGCTTCCAGAGTAAGATAGACGAGGAAGAAGACCTGGCAATCTGCTTCTAAAAGAATTAGCCAACGAAGCCCTTATGAATAGCAGCAGAACACTGTTGGGTATAGTGGCAGAAGATGAGCCCCTCAGGTTGGAAGGCACTCTAAATACAACTGGGGAAGAGCTGTCTCCTCAATGTAGAGTTGACCTTAATGACATGGATGGAATAAAGATTTCAGGACCTTCATTTGCTGATGTGGAATGACTCAAAATGAGAAGAAATAGCTGCAAACATCCATTAATAATCAGAATGTGGAATGTATGAAGTATGAATCTAGGAAAATTGGAAGTCATCAAAAATGAAATGGAATGGGTAAAGGTCAATATCCTAGCTATTAGTGAGCTGAGATGGACTGGTATTGGCTATTTTGAATTGGACAACCATGTGTCTACTATGCCAGGAATGACAAATTGAAGAATGGCATTGCATTCATTGTCAAAAAGAACATTTGAAGATCTATCCTGAAGTACAACGCTGTCAGTGATACGATAATATCCACACACCTACAAGAAAGACCAATTAATAGGACTATTATTCAAATTTATGCACCAACTACTAATGCCAAATATGAAGAAATTGAACATTTTAACCAGCTTCTGCAGTCTGGAATTGATTAAGCAGGCAATCAAGATGCACTGATAATTATTGGTGACTGGAATGTGAAAGTTGCAAACAAAAGATTGGTAGTTGGAAAATATGTGGGTACAGGGGTGATTAATGTTACATCGGGCAGCCTTTGACCAATGTGCATGGGAGCCAAGGGTTAAATGTTCCCCCTACACCTCTTGGATGAAAACTTCTGAGGCACGTTCTAAATGGCTCCTTACAAAGTAGTGTCCAACTCAAAAACAGCCCTTTTACTGGCCCACCCTTCTTCCCTGTTTTATTCTTTGCCTGCCCATTACCCGTTTCCCGAGATCACTTTCCCCCTAAAATTGCCTGCATATAAGTAAGGGGAAGAAAATCTAGCCTAAGAAATAAACTCTTTATTTTAAAGATGAAAAAAATTGATTATTGGTGTTCCTATTTAGTGAGCCTACCAGGAAGAAATGGAAAGACCTTTGCAAAGAGGGAAGTGAATTCCATGGCTGCTATGTAAAATTGCAGGAATTTTCGTTGGCTGGTTGATTTTTTGCTTGCCTTTCACATCTCTGAAAAAAAGAGTGAAGTTTAAAGTGAGTGCTGCATTCTTCAATAAAGTAAATACAGAAGGTCATTTAGTTCCAAGCACATTCAGTCTTTAGAAATTGCTGGAACATTCGTGCGTGTGTTCATAATAAGAGCCTAGATCTTCCCATGATTCAACTGGGAGTAGAAAATTTTAGTTAACTGTATGGTACAATTTGTGACTCATTAGCTCTATGATGCATTAAATTTGACGCAAGTGCTTTTGAGTGTTCGGGGGAGGACTGATGGGAGGGTTCAGCCTCAGCCACCAAAAATAAATAAGTACATAAAATGAATTCCCGTAACAAGTGAATTTAACTAGGAACTGAAAAAAACAGATGCAAATCTTGCTATTAACTTAATGCATCACTAAAATGACTTCACCTAAGTGTATTTTGTGCCTTATTTCCTAACATCTGTAGTATGATTATTATAATAAGCTTCTTAGAGGAGGAAATAGTTTCTGTTTGAAAATTATTTTGCCCCCATCATGAATATAGCTTCAAAATTCATATTTACATCCTGTTTTGTAAAGTTATTTTTCTAAATATTTTTTCAACCCACACATTATGTATATATTTTAAAATCATCACAAGGAAAAGCACTATGTTCAAATCTGTAAGGCAGTTCCAGTGAGGTAACATTCTATCTTGTTACTTTGTTTTTCTTTTTCATATTTCTATGCATACATTTAAAATATGCCCACTGTTTCTAATAGAAGCATTTCAAATGATGTTTGCTATGGCAATATATTTGAGTGAAATAATATCATAAGATATATTACTTCTGTCATTCACTCAGGGTTTGGGAGCAAAGAGAAATTTTATTAGAATAAAATTATATATAAATTAGTAGAGTTGAATATTTGAATTACAATCTTAAACTTATTTTTTGTAAGTTATTTTCTTCTCTTAGTGGACTTCACAATTTTTTATTCGAGTGACATTCTTTTGAGGCATTGCCTCAAAATTACAGAATGCTCTTTCTCTATTTTATAAATGTTAACATAAACATTTGGAATTTTGACAGAGCCTCTAAAAACAAAAAAAGTTATGAATCACTACTGACCCTTAAGAAGTAAATGAGGCTGGCTTTAGAATGCTTTTTGCAGATAGGATTTTTTTTTTTTAATTCACTTTGTCATTTCCCAGGTTAGAGAAATTCTCTATAAGTGCAGAGCAAGATGTCAGTATGACTCATCTATATTTTATAGAAATCAATATAGAACTCAGGTTGATATAGAAGTTAATCACATAGATACATACTCACACACATACACACACATATATATAAGGAGCCTTGGTGGCACCGTGGTTAAGCATTCGGCTGCTAACTGAAAAGAAAGGTCAGTGGTTGGAACCCACCTGCCACTCTGCAGGAGAAAAATGTGGGAGTCTGCTCTCATAAAGAGTACAGCCTAGAAAACCCTATAGGGCAGTTCTATTCTGTCCTATAGAGTTGTTATGAATCATAATCTGCTTGACGGTATACAACAACAATAACACACAATAAATGTGAAAAACAGGATTTTTTTTCACAATAAATGTGAAAAAAGGAATAATCTAAACACTAGCTACAGAAGTTTTGTCGTTTATTGTATGTGTAAATCTATAAACTACTTCATTTCATTCATGTATTTTAATGCTTCTTTGTTTTGTTTGGGCAGCAATGATATATATACACATGTATATATTTACCACATATATATTTACTTATGTGTGAACGTGTGTATAAACACATGTATGTATTTATCATATATGTATACATACATGCAAATGTCTGCATATATATGTATGCCAGCATACATACACACACACCTGTGAGGGACTCTGTGCGTAATTAACACTTCCCTTGCAAGGACAACCTGCAAGGCACTTGCTGATAAAATTAAGCGCTCAGTGATAGCAGCAAAGCAATGGACTGCTAACCGAAAGGTTGGCAGTTGGAAAACACCAGCGGCTCCGAGGGAGGAAGATGGGGCAATTTGCTTCTATAGAGAATTACAGCCTTGGAAACCCTATGGGGTCATCACGGGTTGGAAATAACTCGACGGCAGTGGGTTTGGGGTTTTTTGGTTTTTGGTGACAGCAGCAGCTAGGCGCAGCGACTCCATCAGGTCCTAGGTGGTGGTTTGAGGAGAGTCCAACACTGCTGCCGTGACCTGTGTCACGGCCAAAGAGGAGCACAAAGCTGCTAGGCCACCAAACAGGGTGGGCAGTGGGAAACATGGGAAATTATAAGTTAGGTACGTGAAATAAATGTGAAAGAAAGGAAGAATCTAAATAGTCTTGCTACAGAAGGTTTGTCATTTATTGTGTATGAAATCTATCAACTATTTCATTGCATTTATCTATTTCGAGGGCTTTTTTGATTTGTTTCGGCAGCAGTGAGCTTGAAAAATCTGTGCTTCATTTAAAAAATCAAGAAAGCTGATGATGAACATTCACAGTGTACAGATCTCACCAAACACGGGAAAACCAGAAGACACAGATTTTCTGAAAAAACATCAGCACCTGTTTTAAAGTCAGTTGCTGTTGTAAGAATACTGTGCCCAACGCCACCAATTCTCATCCAAGGGCAGAGGGTGCTTGACTTTTCACTGAGGCCCAGTGACTTTCCCACCAAATTAATTTTGCCCAGTTTTGATTCAAAATTGTTTGTCCTCTTAGAAAAAAGTGAAGATATCACTGTTAATGTTAGCTCCATTAGTAAAAATAAATAATAATACATCTTCAAAAGTTAAATTATGCCATTTTATAGCAGGGCCATCCCATAAATAGAAACTTATGTAAGGAAAAAAATTTCAATAAGCATTCTAATTTTCCATCTAGTTATTGGAATCAATTTAAGTTTGGGGAAGTTTATTGGGTGAAACATCTGACATCATTGTAAATGCTATTTTAAATTCAGTAAAAATTCTATTTTGCAGAAAAAAGCATTATTTGATTTTGCAGCAATAACACAAATAGACATTTTGGTGGAGCACAGCATCTTGGTAAAAGCAATGTTCTTAATAAATCAAGAAACCATAGATTAGAAATGTACTTAAATGCAGTTGTGCAGCATATATCATTTATAATTGGAAACCAAACAAGCTGCAGCTTTGGGAACTCTGGAAACTTTCAGGAACTTGTAATTACTAATACAAAGTTTGCAAACAGAATGACAGTGACATTTATTCTAACAAAATAAAGACCAAAAACTAATAGATGAGAACTAGGCAGGTATATAAAATTTATTTTTACCCTTCTACTATTGTGTTTTAGGAGCTCTTGAGTGGTGCAAACAGTTAATAAGCACTTGACTACTAACTGAAAGGTCTGGCGGTTCGAACCCACCCAAAGCCTCCACAAAAAAAAGGCCTGGTGATCAGCTTCTGAAAGGACACAGCCAAAAAGACCCTAAAGAGTACAGTTCTACTCTGCAACACATGGGACTGCCATGAGTTGGAAATCAACTTGATGGCAACTAGTTGTATTTTTTTATTAATGTGTTTTAAAATATTCCATACCTTTATGATGTGTCAACTTGGCTATGCTACTAGTCCCCAGATATTCAATCAAATGCCAATCTAGGTGTTTCTAGGAAGGCACTTTTCGTAGTTGTGGTTAAAGTCCATAATTATATGATTTTCAGTAAGGGAGATTATCCTAGATATTCTAGGTGGGCCTGACTTAATCAGTTTGTGTCTTGAGAGTAGAGCTAAAGCTTCCATGAAGAAGAGGAAATTCTTCCTCTAAACATCTGCTTCAACCTATGCCCAAGAGTCCCAGCCTGCCCATCCAGATGACCTGCCCCACGGATTTCTGACTTGCTTAGTTAGCTCCTGCAATCACATAAATCAGCTCCTTGTAATAAAACTCTTGCTGCATATATCTTACTTGGTCTGCTTCTCTATTTGAACCCTTATTGATACAGTAGTAAAAAAGTAGAATATTGGTCAGATCCAGAATATATTTTGAAGGTGGCATTAAATATCGGATATAAGTATGGGAGAGAGTGCTCTCATTGTCAACTATCAAACCAAACCAGTTGCCATTGAGTTGACTCTGACTCATGACGACCCCATGTGTGTCAGAGTAGAACTGTGCTCCATAGGATTTTCAATGGCTGTGGTCTTTCAGAAATAGATTGGCAGGTCTTTTTTCTGAAGTGTCTCTGAATAAGTTTGAATCATCACCTTTTGGTTAGCAGTCAAGTGCTTAACCATTTGTGCCACCCAGGGACTTGTCAACTATGTTGTTGTTGTTGTTGTTAGGTGTCATTGAGTCAGTTCTGACTTACAGTGACCCTATGTATAACAGAACAAAATACTGTCTGGTACTGTGCCATCTTCACAATTTTTGTTATGATTGAGCCCATTGTTGCAGCTCACCTCGTTGAGAGCCTTCCTCTTTTGTGCTGACCCTCTACTTTACCAAGTATGATGTCTTTCTCCAGCAATTAGTCCCTCCTGATAACATGTCCAAAGTATGTGAGACGAAGTCTCGCCATCCTCCCTTGTAAGGAGCATTCAGGCTACACTTCTTCCCAAACAGATTTGTTCATTCTTCTCGCGGTCCATGGTATATTCAATATTCTTCTCCAACACCATAATCCAAAGACATCAATACTTCTTTGGTCTTCCTTATCCACTGTCCAGCTTTTTCTCACATGCATATGAGGTGATTGAAAATACCACGGCTTGGGTCAGGCGCACCTTAGTCCTTCAAGTGACATCTTTGCTTTTTAAAACTTTAAAGAGGTCTTTTGCAGCAGATTTGCCCAATGCAAAGCATCCTTTGATTTCTTGAGAGCTGCTTCCATGGGTGTTGATTGTGGATCTGAGTAAAATGAAATCCTTGACAACTTCAATCTTTTCTCCATTTATCACGATCCTGCTTTTTGGTCCAGTTGTGAAGATTTTGTTTTCTTTATGTTGAGGTGTAATCCATACTGAAGGCTGTGGTCTTTGATCTTCATCAGTAAGTGCTTCAAGTCCTCTTTACTTTCAGCAAGCAACACTGTGTCATCTGCATACCACAGGTTGAACATCAACAAATATTTTTGGTACAGTGACTCTGTGTATTCCTTCCATCTTCTTTTGATGCTTCCTGTGTCATTCAATATAGAATCCTTCAATATTGCAACTCGAGGCTTGAATTTTTTCTTCAGTTCTTTCAGCTTGAGAAATGCTGAGTGTGTTCTTTCCTTTTGGCTTCTATCTCAAGGTCTTTGTACAACTCATTAGAATACTTTACTTTGTCTTCTTGAGCCATCCTTTGAAATCTTCTGTTCAACTCTTTTACTTCATCATTTCTTTCATTCACTTTAGCTACTCAACATTCAAGAGCATGTTTCAGAGTGTCTTCTGACATCCATTTTGGTCTTTTCTTTCTTTTCCTGTCTTTTTTACGACCTCTTGCTTTCTTCATGCATGATGTCTTTGATGTCTTCCCACATCTTGTCTGGTCTTCAGCCATTCATGTTCAGTGCATCAAACCTATTCTTGAGATGGTTTCTAAATTCAGATGGGTCATACTCAAGGTCATACTTTGGCTCCTGTGGGCTTGTTTTAATTTTATTCAGCTTCAACATGAACTTGCATATGAACAGTTGGCGGTCTGTTCTGCAGTCAGCCCCTGACCTTGTTCTGACTGATGATATTGAGCTTTTCCATCATGCCTTTCCACAGATGTAGTCGATTTGATTCTTGTGTGTTCCATCTGGTGAGGCCCACATATATAGTTGCTGTTTATGTTGTTGAAAAAGTTATCTGCAATGAATAAGTCAGTCTTGCAAAATTCTATTAAGCAGTCTCTGGCATTGTTTCTATCACCAAGGCCATATATTCCAACTACTGATCCTTCTTCTTTGTTTCCAACTTTCGCATTCCAATCACCAGTAATTATCAATGCATCTTGATTGAATGTTTGATCAATTTTAAACAGCAAAAGTTGGTAAAAGTCTTGTTTTTTCACCTTTGGCCTTAGTGGTTGGTGTGTAAATTTGAATAACAGTCATATTAACTGGTCTTCCTTGTAGGCGTATGGGTATTATCCTATCACTGACAATGTTGTACTTCAGGATAGATCTTGAAATGTCCTTTTTGATGATGAATGTGATGCCATTCCTCCTCAATTTGTCATTCCTGGCATAGTTAGAACTATGATTGTCCAATTCAAAATGACCAATACCAGTCCATTTCAGCTCACTAATGCCTAGGATATTGATCTTTATGTGTTCTATTTCATTTTTGACAATTTCCAATTTTCCTGGATTCATACTTCGTACATTCCACATTCCGATTATTAATGGATGTTTGTAGTTGTTTCTTCTCATTTTGAGTTGTGCCACATCAGTAAATGAAGGTCCCAAAAGCTTGACTCCATCCATGTCATTAAGGTCAACTCTACTTTGAGGAGGCAGCTCTTCCCCAGTCATATTTAGAATGCCTTCCAACCTGAGGGGCTCATCTTCTGGCGCTATATCAGATAATGTTGCACTGCTACTCATAATGTTTTCACTGGCTAATTTTTTCAGAAGTAGACTGCCAGGTCCTTCTTCCTAGTCTGTCTTAGTCTGGAAACTCTGCTGAAACCTGTCCACAAAGGGTGACCTTGCTGATATTTGAAATACTGGTGCCAAAGCTTTCAGTAACACAGCAACATGCAAGCCACCATAGTATGGCAAACTGATAGACACGAGTTGTCAACTATACCACATTTTAATTCTTCTCCTAGTTGGTGCTGTCATTAAACAATGAAGTAATCACTTTAGTAATTGTTACTTTCTTTGGTATCATCATACTGCGATTGGTCTTTGGGCAAAATATCAACAATAAGAACACAACCAGCTGTTCTGCTGTGTATCTGGACAGCTATTCAAAATAGCAAAGTCTATGTATTCATGCCTAGGGTCCATGAATAGAAATGATACTCAGGGCCCTTTCCTTGGGTAAAGTCCTTTTGCTGAGAGACCACACAAACATACCAGAAAACAAAAAACATGTCCCAAAATGGGAGATTGTTTAAATACTAAGATTTGGTCCCTTCTCATAATGGAAAATTATCAAACTATTGGTGAATGATGTTTGGCAGAAAAATTAAATAGCAAGATACAACAACTGCAATGTTTTACTATTAAAACTGACACACTCAATTTAGAGACAGAAAGGAAAGCTGGTAGCACTGTGGTTAAGCACTCAGTTGTTAAGTGAAATGTTGGCTGTTTGAACCTACCAGCTGCTACAACAGGGAAAGATGTAGCAGTCTGCTTCCATAAAGATTCCCCTCCAAAAACCAAATTTGTTACCGTCAAGTCGATTCTCTCATAGTGACTCTATAATGACCCTATAGGACAGAGTAGAACCACCCACTAAGGCTTCTAAGGCTGTAATCTTTACGGAAGCAGACTGCCACATCTTTCTCCCATAAAGTGGCTGATGGGTTCGAACCATTGACCTTTCCGTTAGCAGACAAGTGCTTAACCACTGTACCACGGGGGCTTCTCTGTAAAGATTACAGCCTTGGAAACCCTATGGGGCAGTTCTACTCTGTCCTACAGCATCGCTATGAGTTGGAATCCACTCGATGGCAACAGGTTTGGTTTTTTGGTTTATTTAGGGACAGTAATTAAGAGCTCAAAATTTTGTCAAATAGACCCAAGTTTGAATTCTGAGTTTACCATACATTGGCTGTACATCATTGGTCCATTATCATTGGTGCTGAGCCTCCATTTCAACTCCCTGAGTGATTTTGAGTACCAAAAAAAAACAAAAAAAACCTGTTGCTGTCAAGTCGATTCCGACTCACAGCAACCCTATAGGACAGAGTAGAACTGCTCCATAGAGTTTCCAAGGAGTGATTGGTGGACTCAAACTGCCAACCTTTTGGTTAGCAGCCACAGCTTGCAGTAGCTCTTAACTACTGTGCCATGTAGGTGTGAAAGTGTACAACACAGTGGTAGATTAAAAGTTAGAATAGAATAAATCTGGTTATTCTTTATGAGCATACATATGTTTTATACACACACACAGGTGAATTGAAATCAGTTCAATGGTACACAACAACCTGATATATACAGATAATGTATGTACACACACAGAGGTCAAAGTGATATACAGTACTAAATTACTGAAACACACAAAAGTATTTTCATTTTACACTGTATACACTAGGTGATTAGGTTATACAGTGTATAACCTGGGTTTGTGAGTTCACATCATTCACTTAACAAATATTTAACAAGTGCCTTTATGGTCCAGGTACTAAATGCTAAGTGGAGGGGAAAGGGCAGTACATCTGATGGTTTCCTTGTTTTATTTTCCAGGTTTTCTATAAGGAGCTTGAATTACTTTTAAAATACATAAAAGATCTTTTTAAGGACAATGTAATTTCACTGTTATTTTAAAAGAATATTAAATTTCTCCTCTCTAGTGGTAGGTATACCAAAAGGAAACACAAATAATAGTAATAATAACAATAGCAAGGCACTTGGTGCCACCCAGAATAAGACCAAGTCATCCTGAATCTGTTTGCACTACACCTGGTATGATTCTCTCTGCTCTAAGCACTTGACCAGTAAGATTCAAACTTCCCTCTACATCTCTCCAGTTAGTCTTGCTGTTAGTTCATGAGGTGTCATAATTGCTTCTTCTTTTACAATAACCTTCAGGGTACCATGGACGAATTTCCTCTGGACACAGGCTTTCTAGAAGTGTTTTCCAGACAGAATTTGTCTTTGCAAAAGCTGCCTCATTTGTCTGTGTGTGTGACAGTGTGTGTGTGTCAGTGTGTTTGAGAGAGAGAGTGCCTGTGTGTGTGTGTGTGTGTGTGTGTGTGTGTGTGTGTGAGAGAGAGAGAGAGAGAGAGAGAGAGAGGGAGAGAATGTATGAATCACCATTCTGCTACCTTCTGTTTCGTAGCTGAAAGAATTGTAAGGTGTGTGTTCTGCTCTGGCTCTCCAGTAACCAGGAACCTTCCCTCAATGTGTCTCTCTATAAAAGGAGGGCAATAATAGCTCCACTGCTCCTTTCCCTAAATAATATACATTAGCAGTTATTCAGTTGGTTTAGAAATGGAAGCACACCATTCAGGTATGAAAGGGTGTTATAAACTGTGTGTGAAATGACTATGAGGACATCTCCTCAAAGGCATTTTCTTTTGGGGGCCCTGCTTCCATATCTTACAAAAGAAGGATAATACCTGGACCAATTTCACATAGCTATTACAAACAGCATCTGTTATTTTAAGCTACTGTAAAATTATCCTCCAAAAATGTCAGCTTAGTGCTTATTGATAGTAATTTGAAATACACAAGATGTCAGGGTGAACTATGTATTTCCATCCTTACAGATAAAATATACTACATGAGTTCAAAAGCATTTATTCAAATGCCTCTCCTGAGAGGTTAACAGGGTTGCTGCTGCTAGAACATTCCCTGCACTCGATGCAGAAAACCTAAGCAGTCTGCTGCTCTGCTGGAAGATTAAAGAGGCTCAGCTCCCCGCGTCCCTGTCGGCTCCTGGTATCCTCATCAATCTCGCCAGCAGGCTGCGGGAGTATTACTTTCTTGCTGCAGCTTTACAAACAGGAGGAAGAGAGTTGTTATTGCCACATACACTCATGCTCCACTACAAAAAGATAAATACTTTAAACCTTAGGCTTTGGAGGGTAGAACATTTGGCTAAACACTAAGAAGTAAGGAAATTGGGTCCCCGAGCATGCACAGAAAGGAGTTCACAGAAAAACAGGCACCAGAGTACTCCCTAAGCTCTCGACGATGACACTCCATGGTGACATTACACACACATCAAATCGGCCTCTGCCGAGATCTGCACAGATTGCTCATCAATATGCATTATTTATTGTTGAACGATAGTTGTGGGATCCATTCATGCCTTACTTCTGTTGCTTTCCCTTTGTGTGTAGGTTTCGTGTCAGAGGGAAGCATTCCTTCCCCCGTAGTCCCACCGCAGGTTGTTTGTACCTTGTTCTGCCTTGTGTTGTCATTGGTTTACATCGGCTATTCTTCATCTGTTCTCCTTCCCAGCTGCACCCCACACTTACTGAATAATGTTCTGCATAAGACAATCCTGTGGGCTTATCCTGGGTAGCACACACACCCCACTTCAAAAGCACATGGTTATCGGGATAACCTTGAATTCACTGATTTTTTTCTAAAAAATAATGTTCACAAAACTTTGTCACTTTAAACATCCATCCATAACAAAATTCTGGAGACCTCCCTGCCCCAAGACCACCACACTCCAGGGTGAAATGCCTTCATTTTTAAGATCTGGTAGCTGCATGTCCTGCGGGCATAGCCTATGTCTGAGTTACCCTGCTCCTCCCTCCCTGAGTCATAGTATACTGAAGTCAGCCACTTCCTGCCACTTCCACTGCCGCTACTCAAGTCAAGCCACCAGCATCTCTACTCTGGACCACTGCAGCCTCCCAGCTGACACCCTCCTCCTCCACCCTGGCTGGCCATGTCCCTCCAATCTGGTAACTGCACTGCAGCAAAGCAACCTTCTCAAAATGTAGATTCTATCTTCTCACTCCCCTTCTTTAGAGCTTTCTTCAATGACATCCCACTGCTCTTAGAAAAGTAGTTGATATTCAAACTAGCTGTGGGTGGAACCAACATTCAGGATCAGATAAAGTCCTCATGGCCCTAAGAGACTGAGAATATAAAACTGCATGGCCCTGAGACACCACTGGATCCTAAATCACGCAAGAAATAAGCAGAGCTAATTTACCTTCAGTGGGCCAGGCACTGTGCTCTAGGTGTGTTGTTAAGTGCCATTGAGTCAGTTCTGACTCATAGGGACCCTCTGTACAAAAGAATGAAACACCGTCTGGTCCCATGCCATCCTCACAATCGTTGCTATGCTTAAGCGCATCATTGCAGTCACTTTATCAATCCATCTCATTGACGATCTTCTTTTTTGCTGACCCTCTACTTTACCAAGCATGATGTCCTTCTCAGGGATTGATCCCTCCCGATAACATGTCCAAAGTACATGAGAAGAAGTCTTGCCATCCTCACTTTAAAGGAGTATTCTGGATGTACTTCTTCCAAGACAGATTAGTTTATTCTTCTCACAGTTCATGGTATATTCACTATTCTTTGCCAACACCATAATTCAAAGGCATCAGTTCTTCTTTGGTCTTCCTTACTTATTGTTCAGCTTTCACAAGCATCTGAGGTAACTGATAATATCATGGATTGGGTCAGGCTCACCTTAGTCCTCAAAGTCACATCTTTGCTTTTTAAAATTTTAAAGAGGTCTTTGCAGCAGATTAGCTCAATGCACTATGTTGCTTGATTTATTTACTGCTTCTTCCATGGGCATTGATTTTGGATCCAAGTACAATGAAATCCTTTGACAACTTCAGTCTTTTCTCTGTTTATCATGATGTTGCTTTTTTGGTCCTGTTGTGAGGATTTTTGTTTCCTTTATGTTGAGGTGTGATCCATACTGAAGGCTATAGTCTGTGATCTTCATCAGTAAATGCTTCAAGTTTTTTCCCTTTCAGCAAGCAAGGTTGTACCATCTGCATACTGCAGCTTGTTAATAAGTCTTCCTCCAATCCTGATGCCACGTTCTTCTTCATATAGCCCAGCTTCTAGGATTTATTTGCTTAGCATACAGATTGAATAAATATGGCGAAAGGATACAACCCTGACACACACTTTTCCTGATTTTAAATCACACAGTATCCTCTTCTTCTGTTTGAATGACTGCCTCTTGGTCTATGTACAGGTTCTGCGTGGGCACAATTAAGTGTTCTGGAATTCCCATTCTTCACAATGTTATCCATAATTTGTTATGATCCACAGTCGCATGCCTTTGCATAGTCAATAAAACATAGGTAAACATCTTTCTGGTATTCTTTGCTGTCAGCCAAGATCCATCTGACATCAGCAATGATATCCCTCATTCCACATCCTGTTCTGAATCAAGTTTGTATTTCTGGCAGTTCCCTGTCTATGTACTGCTGCAACCACTTTTGAATTATCTTCAGCAAAATTTTATTTGCGTGTGATAGTAATGATATTGTTCAATAATTTCTGCATTCTGTTGGATCACTTTTCTTTGGAATGGTCACAAAGATGTATCTCTCCCAATCAGTTGGCCAGGTAGCTGTCTTTCAAATTTCTTGGCAGAGTTGACTCAGCACCTCTAGCACAGCATCCACTTGTTGAAACACCTCAGTTGGTATTCCATCAATTCTGCAGCCTTGTGCAGCTTGGACATCTTCCTTCAATACCATTGGTTCTTGATCATATATCACCTCCTGAAATGGTTGAACATTGACCAATTTTTTTTGGTATAGTGACTCTGTATATTTCTTCCATCTTCTTTTGATGCTTCCGGCATCATTCAATATATTGCCCACAGAATCCTTCAACACTGCAACTCAAGTCTTGAATTTTTTCTTCAAGTCTTTCAGCTTGAGAAATGCGGAGCATGTGATTCCCCTTTGGTTTTCTAACTCCAGGTCTTGGCACATTTCATTATCATACTTTACTTTGTCTTCTCGAGCAGCCCTTTGACTTCTTCTGCTCAGATCTTTTACTTCGTCATTTCTTCCATTTGCCTTAGCTGCTCTATATTCGAGAGCAAGTTTCAGACTCTCTTCTGAAATCCACTTTGGTCTTTTTTTTTTTTTTTTCTTTCCTGTCTTTTTAATAACCATTTGCTTTCTTCAGTATGATGTTCTTGATGTCATTCCACAACCTGTCTGGTCTTCAGTCATTAGTGTTTGTCTTAGGCTGGGTTCTCTACAGAAGCAAAACCAGTAAAGCACATAAATATATACAGAGGGAGATTTATATAAAGGAAGTGGCTCATGGGGTTGTAGAGGCTGGAATGCCCCAACTCCATGACTCAGGATAGAGGTTGCTCCTGATTCACACAGCCAGATGGGCTGGCGAACCCAGCATTGGCAGGTCAGAAAGCAGGGCTCTTGCTCACAGGCTGCAAAGATGGAAAAATCCCAAGATTGGCTGGCAACACCATGGGTAAGCTGCTAGCTCAAGTCCCAAGAACTGGAGGTCAGATGAATAGGAGCCAGCTGCAGGATCTAGCCAAGCAAAAAACCCATGAACCTTGTCAGAATACCCACTTATATTCAATGCAGACCATAAGCCCAAGGAAACTCCCTTTCAACTGATTGGCTACTCACAGCAGATCCCATCATGAAGGTGATCACTACATCATATGACTGCCAAACCACTGAGGATCATGGCCCAGCCAAGTTGATTACACAACCTTAACCATCACAGTGTTCAATGTGTCAAATCTATTCCTGAGATAGTCTCTAAATTCAGGCAGTATATATTCAGGTAAATTCAGGTGCTCTAGGTGTGTTGTTGCTGTTGTTAGGTGCCGCTGAGTCAGTTCCAACTCATAACGACCCTATGTACAACAGAACAAAACACTGCCTGGTCCTGCGCCATGCTCACAATCATTGTTATGCTTGAGCGCATTGTTGCAGCCATTGTGTCAATCCATCTCGTCAAGGGTCTTTCTCTTTTTCACTGACCCTGTACTTTACCAAGCATGATGCCCTTCTCCAGGGACTGATCCCTCCTGATAACACGTCCAAAGTATGTGAGATGTAGTCTCAACATCCTTGCCTCTGAGAAGCATTCTGGTTGTACCTCTTCCAAGACAGATTTGTTCGTTCTTTTGGCAGTCCATGGTATATTCAATATTCTTTGCCACCACCACAATTCAAGGCATCACTTCTTCTTCGGTCTTCCGTATTCATTGTCCAGCTTTCACATGCATATGAGGCAACTGAAAATACCATGGCTTGGGTCAGGTTCACTTTAGTCTTCAAGGTGACTTCTTTGCTTTTCAGCATTTTAAAGAGGTCTTTTGCAGCAGAACTGCCCAATACAATGTGTCTTTTGATGTCTTGACTGCTTCTTCCATGGGTATTGATTGTGGATCCAAGTAAAATGAAATCCTTGACAACTTCAGTATTTTCTCCATTTATCATGATGTTGTGTACTGGTCCAGTTGTAAGGATTTTTTTTTTTTAATGTTTTGAGGTGTAATCCATACTGAAGGCTGTAGTCTGTGATCTTCATCGGTAAGTGCTTCAAGTCCTCTTCACTTTCAGCAAGCAGGGTTGTGTCACCTGCATAACACAGGTTGTTAATGAGTCTTCCTCCAATCCTGATGCCACGTTCTTCTTCATATAGTCCGTATTCTCAGATAATTTGCTCAGCATACAGATGGAATAAATATGGTGAAAGGATACAACCCTGACACACACCTTTCCTGACTTTAAACTATGTAGTATCCCCCTTATTCTGTTCAAAGGACTGCCTCTTGATCTATGTACAGGTTCCTCATGAGCACAATTAAGTCTTCTGGGATTCCCATTCTTCACAATGTTATCCATAATTTGTTATGATCCACGCAGTCAAATGTCTTTGCATAGTCAATAAAACACAGGTAAACATTTTTCTGGTATTCTCTGCTTTTAGCCAGGAACCATCTGACATCAGCAATGATATCCCTGTTTCCACATCCTCTTCTGAATCCAGCCTGAATTTCTGGCAATTCCCTGTTGATATACTGCTGCAGCCACTTTTGAATGATCTTCAGCAAAGTTTTACTTGCATGTGATATTAATAATTTTGTTTGATGATTTCTGCATTCGGTTGGATCATCTTTCTTGGGAATAGGCATAAATATGGATCTCTTCCAGTCCCTGGCCAACCAACTGGAAGAGATCAGACCAACTGGCTCTAGGTATATAACCCATTTATCCTTCACAGCAACCCTATAAGATGATATTATTATCACTACCACTCTAGGGTTGTACAAACTGGAGCACAGAGAGATTGAGCAACCTGCTCAATATCACAAAGACTCAAACCCACGGTGTCTGATCCAGAGTCCTTGCCCCTAACTTCTATGTTATATCACCACATGCAACTCAACAAAACATTGTTATCCTCTGCACACTCTATCATTAGTAAATCATGAAATTACAGTGGATGAACATTAGAAACACTTCAAACAAGGAACAGGATTTTTCTGGATTAATTCTAAAGCTCCCTTAACCTTAACCAATATCACGTTTTCTTCTCCTATAATGGAAGCATTTTTTATTGACATTGTAAATGTTTACCAAATATATAAGACTGTTCAGAATGCAAATAAATCTGGCCTTTTACAATCTACAAAATAACACAGCTGAATATCTTGCAGGCTTATATCCAGGACAGTAAATTTTCTGTAGATGGAGTAATAATAATGAAAACAGAAAGCTCTACCTCAAACATAAATGAATGAAAGACTATATCATGCCCTTCCTTTGATTAAAATCTAATGAATGAGGTATATGATAAAGGAGGCATCTCAAACCGGTGGGGAAATATAGGTTAGTGAACAAATGATTTTCAAACACCTAGATAGCCGCTTCAGGAAAAAAAAAAAAAAAAAATGAAGTTGGATCCACACCTCAAGCCATAAAACAGGATACATTCCAAATGCATCAAAGATTTAGGAATGTTGTGAAAATTATTTTTAAATTGTGGAGTAACTCTGTCCTCTTCAACTAAACCCTGACCAACATACCCTTCCTCCCTCTTGGTCATTGTCTTTAACTGCTCAGGAAATATAGCTACTACATCATGACACACTGAGGCAGATTTCCCCCACAGGATTTTTGTGATATAAAGTGTTCTTCTTTGTGAAATATTTTAACCAACTTGTACTCATTTAAAATTGAGCATCTACTGCAGCTGCAGTCTATTTTATATTTTAAGTTACAAAACTGGTTAGGGAAACACCATGCCTTGTCACAACCACACTGTTTCCTAACACATTTTTCTAGGCCTGATATTTCAGACAGAATAAGTGAGAATGAAGTTTAAATAGGTCTCTTGTGTATACCAGAGACCCCCTACCAACACCATCTATGAAAAAGAGGTGCAATAACAAGCTACGTGGTGTTTTTTTCATTTTAACATTTTACTTTTCTTTCCTTCCTTGCTTCCTCACTCCCTTCTTTTCAATTGATGCACTCTTTCTTTTAAAGGAGATAGAGTTGAAAATCATTAAAAAAATCAACATATCATAAATTTGTCTATATGTCCAAAACTGAGCTGGTTAAACTGAGCTTGTTGTTGTTGTTAGGTGCTGTTGAGTCGCCTCCAGCTCACAGCGGACCGATGTACAACAGAATGAAATGTTGCCTGGTCCTGCGTCATCCTCACAATTGTTGCTATGTTTGAGCCCACTGTTACAGCCACTGTGTTAATCCACTTCATTGAGGATTTTCCTCTTTTTCACTTACCCTCTACCAAGCATAATATCCTTCTCTAGGTATTGTTTCCTCTTGATAACATGTCGAAGGTAAGTGAGACGAAGTCTTGCATCCTCACCTCTAAGGTGCATTTTGGCTGTACTTCTTCCAAGACAGATTTGTTCATTCTTCTGGTAGTCCATGGCATATTCAATATTCTTCGCCAACATCGTAATTCAAATGCGTCAATCCTTCTTCCATCTGAACTGAGCTTAGTAAGGGATTAATGGACAGGGGCAGCTTTCTCTGACAAAGAACAGCAGTATCAACGACAACAAAAACTCCACATGCCTTTCCCTATCCCAGGTGGATAATAGTTCTAAGAATAGCATCCATTAGCCACAAGACCAGAAACTCCCCGAGTGACAGGCAAGTATCAGTTTCTATTAATGTTGGCAAGTGGGATTGAGGCACTGTGGTCCATAGGAGATGATGGGAGTGAATAATGCTGTAAACGTGGGAAACAGCCCTGCTCAGCTAGCTCCAGAGGCAACAGGCCAAGGGAGTTATTTCTGCAGTGTCTGACTGCTTTCCAGAGAGAAGAGGCCAGAAGACTCTTACTAAATAGCATAGTAATTTTAGTAGAAATATGTGAGATATTATTTTTTTGGCAGCTTCAGAATTCTCTTAGCTTAAAATAATTATGATACATGTGAAAATAATTTGAAGTATTTACGGGTAATTTTTTTTTTTCATTTAGGTTTGTTAGTCAATCTAGAATATTCCTGACCAATAGAATTTTCTCTGACAGAAAAGTTCTATATCTGCGCTGTCCACCATGTAGCCACTAAATATATGTGGCTATTGAGTACTTGAAGTGTGGCTAGAGAAAAGTCTTAAACTTTTAATTTTATTAAATTTTAAATAATTTAAATTTTAGTAGCCCTGTGTGGGTTCTGGATCCAGGAAAGAGGGAGTAAGCACACATACAATCCTGTCTCTCACGCTGTATGCAGCTATAAAACCTGGACAGAATGCATAGAGCAGCTATTTGAGGACTCTGAAAAGTAAATTGCAGCAGGTAGTTTTGGGGATTTGAAGGCACGTGAAACATCAATGAATCAGCGGGGAGTTTACTAACTTCTTTTCCCTCTAGAATCCCCCAGAAAGGACACAAAACAGCCAAAAATCCAGAAGTGGGCATTAGCGCAAACAGAAAGAGTTGCAGAAGAAATCCTCCAGTTCTAACATGAGGAATGAGAAAGGAGTCTCTTAATGCTGGGGGCGGGGGATGGAAATACCTCACTTTTTCTCAGTTCTCTTGTATCCTAGTCCATAGTGGCCAGAGAACATTTATCTAATTGGAAGATCCATGGCCCCAAGAGGGAGCAGCAATCCCCATTGCTTTTTCACTCTTGGTCTTCCTGATGTTTGATCCAGACTTGGGCAGTGCTGCAGGAAGTGTGCCGCAAAGTGGGGAAACTAAAACCCGGTTTTTCTTTCCAGAGGGAGAGCTAAAGAAAACCAGACAGTACTGAGAAGATTGTGGCAGGGAAAAAGTATGTAAAAGCTATCCAGTAAAGTTTTTTATGAAATTCTGGGCCCAATTCTATGTTGCACAGGTGTGGACCTGACCCTACATAACATACATAAATTTTAATAGCTGAACTACAGGATAGACAAACACCCATGTCCAGGTTGGCTACTGGATGGCATACAGATGGGAAAGATTCAAACATCACTGCAAAGGCTTTGAAAATGACACTGACATTGAAGCGAGTATCTACAGAAGGCTGTTTGAAAGTTGTGGTTTGAACAAAATTGAGTATATTGTCTGCTGAAACAAAAATATCAGCATTATCTATAGGATTTAAACCATAAAGAGATCAATCTAGAAGTCAGTAACAGAAAGATAACAAATACCTCATCATATCAATTGGTGCAGAAAAATCAGTTAATATTTCAACATCGATTCCTGATAAAAAGCTATCAGCTAACTTGGAATAGAAAGGAACATCCTCAAATTAACAAAAAGCATTTACAGAAATAGCCTACAGCTAAAACCCCGAGAGTATAGCCCTTGAACACCCTTTTAGCCCAGTAACGAAGTCACTCCAGAGGTTCACCTCTCAGCCAAAGATTAGACAGACCCATAGGACAAAACAAGACTAAGGGGAAACACCAGCCCAGGGGCAAGGACTAGAAGGCAGGAGGGGACAGGAAATCTGGTAATAGGGAACCCAAGGTCGAGAAGGTAGAGTACTGACATGTCATGGGGTTGTTAACCAATGCCATAAAACAATGTATGTACTAACTGTTTAATGAGAAGTTAGTTTGTTCTGTAAACCTTCATTTAAAGTTAAATTTAAAAAAAGAAAAAAACTCACATCCTTCAGCAAAAAAAAAAAAGCCTACAGCTAACATCATACTTAATAGTGAAGACTGCTTTTCCCCCTAACATCAGGACCAATGCAAGAATGTCTACTCCCATCACTCCTATTCACCACTGTACTGGAAGACTTAGCCAGTGCAGTAAGGCAAATAAAATAAATAAATAAAAGGCCTTATGATTGGAAACGAAGGAATAAAAGTGGCTAATTTGCAGACAACATGATTTTCTATGCAGAAAGTCCCAAGAAAATCTACCAAAAACCTTCTAGATCTAATAAGTGAATTTAGCAAGGTCTTATGATACTACATACGCACAGAGAAATCAATCGTGCTATTCTTTGCTTTTGCTTAATCACAATGAACAATTAAATACTATTTACTATACCTCCAAATAAAATGAAATACTTAGCTACAAATCTAACAGAACATGTATAAGATCTACATGCTGAAAATTACAAAACAATGACAATAGAAATCAAAGAAACATGTCATGTTTATGGATTGTAAAATATGACAATTATCTCCATACAGTCAATGTAATTCCAAACAAAATTACAACAGGAGTTTTTGCAGATATAGACAAGCTGATTCTAAAATTTACATAAAAAGACAAAGAAACTATAATAACCCAAACAATTTTGAAATCGAAGAATCAAGTTGAAGGACTCATATTACTCAATTCCGAGATTTCCTATAAAGCTACAATAATCAAGACAGTGTGATACGGGTGAAAGGGTAAACACATAGATTGATGGACATGAACACAAAATCTGGAAATATACCCACAAAAATATGGCTGATTTATTTTAGACAAAGTTATAACCAGCAATTCAATAGAAAAGTGATAATGACTCTTCAACAAATGGTATTATACACTAGAGATCTAGAAACTCTAAAATGGAATTACGAGATAACCAAAACTGGTGAGCTGGTAGACTGGTTTTTAGTTGGTAGTTTGATACATCCAAATAAAAATAGCACATTAAAAACCTACACACAGACACACTTAAAAGGACTGATTATAGACAATGCTTATAAATATGATAATAAGAGTGGGAGCTGGAAACGTAAATTAAACGAGCTAAGTAACTGATACCACTGTTTTCTTCATTTTTAATGGACAGCTCCGTAGTCTTGAATTCTGATTAGTTACCTACTGCTGCTATAACAGAAATTCCACTAGTGGATGGCTTTAACAAAGAGAAATTTATTCTGTCACAGTCCAGGAGGCTAGAAGTCCAAATTCAGAGCACCAGCTCCAGGGGAAAGCTTTCTCTTTCTGTTGGTTGTGCAGGAAGGTCCTTGTCATCAATCTTCCCTTGGCTAGGAGCTTCTCCGTGCAGGAACCCCAGGTTCAAAGGACATACTCTGCTCCTGGCACTGCTTTCTTGCTGGTATGAGGTCCCCCTGTCTCTCTGGTCGCTTCTCTCTTTTATATCTCAAAAGACATTGTAAGATTAAACTGTAGATTGATCTTGTAGATTGAGTCTATATAACAGCTGCTAATTCCATCTCATCAACATCATAGAGACAGATTTACGACATATAGGAAAATCACCACAGATGACAAAATGGTGGACAATCACACTATACTGGGAAACATGACCTAGCCAAGTCGACAGATATTTTTGCGGGACACAATTCAGACCATGACAGAGTCCCTGAGTGGTGCAAACACAGTTAACCCACTCAGCTGCTACGAGAAAGGTAAGAGGTTTGAGTCCACCCAGAAGCAGATGAATCTCAAAATAACTATGCTTAATGAAACAAGCTAGACCCCCTAAAAGAAAAAAAAAAAAAATCCCGAGCACATAGTGTATAGTTCTATTTACATGAAACTCTAGAAAATGTAAACTAATCTATAGTGGCAAAAAGTAGGTCAGTGGTTGCTTGTGGATAGGGTGGGGAAGGCCAGGAGTAAGAGATTATAAAGGGGCACGAAGAAATTTTGGGGATCATGGAAATGGTCACTATCTTGACTGTGATAATGATTTAATCGATATATACATGTCAAAATTCATCAGTGTGTACACTTTAAATATGTACAATTCACTATGTGTGAATTACACTTCAATAATAATAAAGCAGTTTTTTAAGCCTTTAAAACACACCGTACACACAGACACATTTCAACTGGTAGTTTAGTCCAACAGAAAATACTGTGACTCACGACACCATTAAAAAACAAATGCCGGAGTCCGGTGGCGGGGCTGCGGTCCACGCCCTCCGCCCTCCCGGTGCTCCCTGTGGGCCCCGCTGGGTTGGCCGCCCCGCCTCACAGATCTCTGTCCGCAGGTCACCAGCTCCGGTGCTGACAGGTGTGGACCCCGGACGTCGCTGGGACTCCTCCCGCGCTTGGCGTTGGGACTGGCCTGTCGGCTCCTCGCCTGCCCTCTGGCCTCCGCCTCGGACCCCGGTGACCTCGCGCCGCACTTCATCCCAGTCCCGGGCGGGCAGCGTTGGGTTTATGTCTTTATTTGACGAAAACGAGCTGTTGCGCAGCCACTGGTACCTGTATTGGGGAAACATAGCATACAAGCAAGAAGCTTACAGCCTCAGTGGTGAAAACTTTTTCATGTCAGAGACCGAGAACTCTTGCAGTCGTTTATGTCATCCCTTCTTCTCCAGACAGAAGATACCAAAAAGTTGCAATCAAAGATCTCTTCATCTTATTGATAAAGCTACTAATAAGCCAAAATGTCTGTCAACATCAACTGCAGTGTGTCAGACCAGTTCTATCGCTACAAGATGCCCCGTCTGATTGCCAAGGTTGAGGGCAAAGGAAATGGAATCCGGACAGTTACAGTCAACATGGTTGACGTTGCAAAGGTGCTTAATCAGCCTCCAACGTATCCCACCAAATATTTTGGTTGTGAGCTGGGAGCACAGACCCAGTTTGATGTTAAGAATGACCGTTACATTGTCAGTGGAGGCAAATAAGCTGCAAGACATGTTGGATGGATTCATCAAAAAATTTTTTGTCTGTCCCAAGTGGGAGAATCCTGAAACAGATCTGCATGTCAATCCAAAGAAGCAAACAATAGGTAATTCTTGTAAAGCTTGTGGCTGTCGAGGCATTCTGGATGCACACCATAAACTCTGCACGTTCATTCTCAAAAACCCACCTGAGAAGAGACACAGTGGTACAGAAAAGAAAGAAAAGGAAAAGAAAAACAGAAAGGGCAAAGACAAGGAAAATGGCTCCGTGTCAAGCTGTGAGACACCACCACCTCCACCTCCAAATGAAATAAGTCCTCCTCCTCATGCTGTGGAAGAAGAGGAGGATGATGATTGGGGGGAGGATACAACCGAGGAAGCTCAGAGGCACAGAATGGATGATATCAGTGACCACGCAAAGTTCTGACCCTCAGCAACGATCTGGAGAGGACCATTGAGGAGCGGGTCAACATCCTGTTTGATTTTGTTAAGAAAAAGAAAGAAGAGCGTATTATTGATTCATCTGACAAAGAAATTGTTGCTGAAGCAGAAAGGCTGGATGTAAAAGCCATGGGCCCTCTTGTTTTGACTGAAGTTCTTTTTAACGAGATTAGGGAACAAATCAAGAAATACAGGTGCCATTTTCTACGATTTTGTCACAACAACAACAAAGCTCAATGGTACCTTCTGCGTGGTTGGGAGTGTGTGGTAGCAATACATCAAGCTCAGCTCATCTCCAAGAGTCCCCATATCGTGAAGATGTATGATACAGACCTTTTGGAAGAGGAGGTCATCATCAGCTGGTCAGAAAAGACCTCTAAGAAATATGTCTCAAAAGAACTTGCCAAAGAGATCCGTGTCAAAGCATAACCATTTATAAAATGGTTGAAGGAGGCAGAGGAGGAATCTTCTGGTGGTGAAGAGGAAGATGTAGATGAAGATGAGAATATTGAGGTGGTGTATTTGAAGACTGCCAGTGTACCTAAAGTTGAAACTGTGAAGTCTGACAACAAGGATGATGATATTGATATTGATGCCATTTAAAATGATGGATGCAACCTAGCTTAACAGTTATAATGCTGCAAAATTTCCTGCATTATCAGCTAGAAGTGCAACATGTATGTGCAAAAGCTACAATGGCTTAACATCATGCTACACTTTATACTAAAAATGTTATACTGTGAGTGGTCTGTAATTAGCCCAATGTGACATCTAAGGAGTCCATACACATCCCTGAGCAGATCTAGTTTGCTTATTTATAGCATGTTTCTTTCTGAAAACCTAGTGGTGGGCACATTTGGATCACATTTATAGTTATAAAAATAAAGATTTGTTTTTGGTCAAAAAAAACAACAACAACAACAAATGCCCAGTGAACAAGGGCAATCAGGTATGCACTTACCACATGTATTTTTATCTATATTCTTGTGGGTCCAAGAGAGTGAACACAACCTCCTCTCCCCGCCCTGACACCCCATTGAGTCTGAACACTGGGGAATCCTGAATTAATGACTTTTGTCCTTGAAATTCTTCATTTACATCTGGCAATGATTCATTACAATGTTGTTAGTTGCCATAGAGTTGTAGTTGTCTATTAAAGCATATGGTCAGAGCTACTATCCTTAATTTTACTTGGTAGCCCCTAACATGAATTTTGGAATCACAAAACATAAATAATAAAGGAAAGATCATATGGTCTTCAGAAAAAAATGCAAAGTTGGGGCTAATTTTATGTATCAGACTCAAAGCTCTAATCATCTTGGGGCTATTCACCCTGTGGAGAACTCTGTGGGACTTTTTTTTTTCTTTTGATTTGATGTGGACCATTTCATTCTGTGTTCCATTTTCCAACTCAATGTATTTTATAATGATATCTATCATGTCTGTTTGTCAGTTTATGGCAGCTTAAAAAATTGCCTCAAGGCCAGTAATGAGAAGAAATCTTTCCCACTTCCTGTAGATTGTTTTATGTGCTTCACAGTTTCCTGCACCAAATAATAAAACATTGCTTTAAAAACTGTTCTTTATCTTGCATCTTTTTCTTCTCCTTTTAATCCTTTATGGTTTATTTCCCTTTGCTTTACTGTGTTTATTCTACTGTGTTTTTGTTCATAACTGACAAGATATAAAAGACGAGGATATATTCCCATAATGGGAAGTTTTTCAAAGCCTTATTTTAGCTGATCTCTAATTCAACATAAAGGAAAGGAAACTGGTAGTTTTAGTAACTATTACATGTGTGTGTGTATATGTGTGTGTGTACATATATATATATATATAATTTTTTTTTTTTCTTAACAAGGAAGTCTACACGTTAAAACTGTTCTTTACAATAGGGAAATCAATGTGCTAGGGATGAGGGCAGCCAGTTCTCATGAAACTGCCAGCTAACTTTAATATGGAAGGAAACTTATACCTTCTTCAGATCAATTTCATTAACACCTAGAAATGCCATTAAGCCTTGGAAAGGTCAATTTTTTCTGTTGTTATTAGAAATACTTTGGTGATTGTCAGGAGAAGCTAGAAGATTTTCCTGAATGATATATCTTTTACTACAAGGTGTTTTTTTTTTTTTTTTCTATCTCAAGTCCCTGCCTGTCTCTGAAACATCAGCTTGTGCAATAATTCTATGCTTAGACTGCTATTTAGCAGTGTTTGGCATTTCACCAAACATTATTTTTGCTGCTATTCTATTATGCAAAATCTTCAAGCGATATCCTGATATGAGCAGGCAGGTGATAAATTACCCCAAGACAAATATATTTTTTAAATGTTCACAGATCTTCCCTTTTCTAGGAATTTACTCTGTTTAGCATGCTTCATCAGCCAGCTATTCTTGACTACCTAGCACTTAAATGGAAAAATCAGTCTCTCATAAATGAAAAGAGTGAATACATAAAATTTATTTTTGTTTCCTTTTGACCTCAACGTGTATTTTTTTGAAGGGAGGGAGGGAAGGATGGAAGGATGGAGGGATGGAGGGATGGAAGGCTGGGTGGGTAGGTGACTGGATGGATGAATGGGAGAGTGAAAGGATGGGTGGGTGGGTGGGTGGGTGGATGAATATAAAATTCTCTGTTCTGTACTCCTGGAGAGGGATAGTTGGGATCATCTTTCACTTCTATGCACAGTGTCAGCCTAGGCTAAACTCTCTCTTTCCTTAAGTCCATTATTCATTTACTTACATTTTCCTTGAGATAAGGGAAGGAAATGAGAGATTTAAATTTCTTTGATCTTCAGATTCTCTTTGGGTTATCACTCTTTATACTTAGAAGAAGAATGAACAGATAAGAGTTAAATAACAGTTAGAGAAAAAGCCATGTAAAAAATTAAATTGCTTTTACAAAGTAGTCAAAAAGAAAGTTGATACAACTGAAGAATTTAAGTTGTAGTTCCGTAGACAATATGATAGTCTATTTAGACATAAAATACCATCAAGACCAAGGCAGAGACAGTGGCCGATATAAAAATGTCAATAAAAGCTTAGATGGATAGGGGAGAATTCCCTCATGAACTATAATCGCTTTTGTGTGGGTCTGGACCAATTGGATTCTGAAAAGGTAATGAGAAGAATTTGTGACTGTTCAGAAGAATTCCCATGGAAAGCAAGAGAGAATTGAATGTGGACTCTATTGTGCTGATAATATGATGCTTGGTATCAATTTTCTATAGGTATAGATATACACAGATATACATGGATATACAAATAATATAGACATGTTGTTGTTGTTAGGTGCTGCCAAGTCAGTTCTGACTCATAGTGACCCTACAAACAAAAGAACGAAATGCTGTCCAGTCCTTGTCATCCTCACAATCACTGTTATGCCTGAACCCATTGTTGCAGCCCATTGTTGTCAATCCATCTAGTTGAGGGTCTTCCTCTTTTTCGCTGACCCTCTACTTTACCAAGCATGATGTCCGTCCTGATAACATGGCCAAAGTACATGAGACTAAGTTTTACCATCCTTGCTTCTAAGGAACATTTTGGCTGTACTTCTTCCAAAACAGACTTGTTCATTCTTCTGGCAGTCCATGGTACATTCCATATTCTTGGCTAACACCATAATGCAACTATATATATATAATATACAATATCATGTCTATGTGAATATATGTGTGTGTGTGTGTGTGTATGCATATATTATGTAAGTATATACATACATACATATATATATATACATATATACATATGCCTTCAAGGAAGACCAGTTAATACGACTAGTATTCACATTTATGCAACAACCACTAATGCCAAAGATGAAAAAATTGAAGATTTTTTTACCAACTTTTGCAGTCTGAAATTGATCAAACATGCAATCAAGATGCATTGATAATTACTGGTGACTGGAATGTGAAAGGGAGAAACAAAGAAGAAGGACTGGTAGTAGGAAAATAGGGCCTTGGTGACAGAAACGACTCAGGGGATTGCATTATAGAATTTTACAAGACCAACGACTTACTCATTGCAAATACCTTTTTTCAACAACATGAATGGCTACTATACCAGAGAACCTAAATGGATGAAAAAAACAGGAATCAAATCGACTATACCTGTGGAAAGACACGATGGAAAAGCTAATATTATCAGTCAGAACAAGGGCAGGGGCTGAATGTGGCCATCAATTGCTCATGGACAGGTTCCAGTTGAAGATGAAGAAAATTAGAATAAGTCTACAAGAGCCAAGGTATGACCTTGAATACATCCCACCTAAATTTGGAGACCATCTCAAGAACAGATTTGACGCAATGAACACTAATGACTGAAGACCAGATGAGTTGTGGGATGACATGAAGCATACCACATGAAGAAAGCAAGAGGTCATTAAAAAGACAGGAAAGAAAGAAAAGACAGAAATGGATGTCAGAAGAGACTCTGAAATTTGCTCTTCAACCCAGAATAGCTGAAATGAATGGAAGAAACGACGAAGTAAAAGAGCTGAACAGAAGATTTGAAAGGGCAGCTCAAGAAGACAAAGTAAAGTATTATAATGACATATACAAAGAGCTGGAGATAGAAAATCAAAGGGGAAGAACACGTTCGGCATTTCTCAAAATGAAAGAACTACAGAAAAAATTCAAGCCTCGAGTTGCAACAGTGAAGGATTCTCTGGGGAAAATACTAAATGACACAGGAAGCTTCAAAAGAAGACAGAGAAATATATACAGTCACTGTACCAAAAAGAATTGGTCAACATTCAACCATCTCAGGAGGTAGCATATGATCAAGAACCAATGGTACTGAAGGAAGAAGTACAAACTGCACTGAAGGCATTGGTGAAAAACAAGGCTCCAGGAATTAACAGAAAAACCAACTGAGATGTTCCAACAAACAGATGCAGCGCGGGAGGTGCTCGCTTACCTATGCCAAGAAATTTGGAAGATAGTACCTGGCCAACCAACTGGAGGAGATCCACATTTGTGCCTATTCCAAAGAAAGATGATCCAACAGAATGCAAAAATTTTCAAACAATGTCATTAATATCACATACAAGCAAAACTTTGCTGAAGATAATTCAAAAATGGTTGCAGCAGTACATTGACAGGGAACTGCCAGAAATATAAGCCAGATTTAGAAGAGGATGAGGAATGAGGGATAGCACTGCTGATGTCAGATGGATCCTGGCTGAAAGCAGAGAATACCAGAAAGATGGTTACCTGTGTTTCATTTACTATGCAAAGGCATTTGACTGTGTGGATAATAAGAAACTATGAATAACATTGCAAAGAATGGGAATTCCAGAAAAACTTAATTGTGCTCATGTGGAACCTGTACATACACCAAGAGGTAGTCATTCCAATAGAACAAGGGGATACTGAATGGCTTAAAATGAGGAAAGGGGTGTCAGGGTTGTATCATTTCACCACACTTATTCAGTCTGTATACCAAGCAAATAATCCCAGAAGCTGGACTATATGAAGAAGAAATGGCATCAGGATCGAAGGAAGACACATTAACAACCTTCGATATGCAGATGACACAACTTTGCCTGCAGAAAGTGAAAAGGACTTGAAGCACTTACGGATGAAGATCAAAGACCAGTCTTCAGTATGGATTACACCTCAACATAAAGAAAACAAAGATCCTCATAACTGAACCAATGAACAACATCATGATAAATGGAGAAAAGAGTGAAGTTATCAAGGATTTCATTTTACTTGGATCCACAATCAATACCGATGAAAGCAGTAGTCAAGTAATCAAAGGACGCATTGCATCGGGCAAATCTGCTGCAAAAGACCTCTTTAAAGTGTTAAAAAGCAAAGGTGTCACTTTAAGGACTAAGGTGAGCCTGACCAAGCCATAATGTTTCCAATCGCCTCATAAGCATGTGAAAGCTGGACAATGAATAAGGAAAACTGAAGAAGAATTGATGCCTTTGAATTAGGGTGTTGGTGAAGAATACTGAATATACCACGGACTGCTAGAAGAATGAACAAATTTGTCTTGGAAGAAGTACAGCCAGAATGCTCCTCAGAAGTGAGGATGGTGAGATTTCATCTCATATGTTTTGGACATGTTATCAGGAGGGATCAGTCCCTGGAGAAGGACATTATGTTTGGTAAAGGAGAGGGTCAGCAAAATAGAGGAAGATCCTCAACAAGATGGGCTGACACAGTGGCTTCAACAATGGGCTCAAGCATAACAACAATTGTGAGGATGGCGCAGGACTGGGCAGTGTTCCATTCTGTTGTACATAGGGTTGCTATGAGTCAGAAATGACTCGATGCCACCTAACAACAACAACAACATCAGGAGGGACCAGTCCCTGGTGAATGATGTCATGCTTAGTAAGGTAGAGGGTCCTTGAAAAAGAGGAAGACCCTTAAAGTGACTTCATATACCATGGAAATCATGGATTCATACACCAAAGACATTGTGCTTGGTAAAGTAGAAGGTCAGCAAAAAAGATGAAGATCCTCAACAAGATGGACTGACACAGTGGCTGCAACAATGGGCTCCAGCATAACAACTGTGAGGATGATGCAAGACTGTGCATTGTTCCATTCTGTTGGACACAGGGTCACTATGAGTTAGAACCAACTCAACAGCACCTAACAACAACAACAAATATATATATGTGTATATATGTATATATATATATGTATATATATGTGTATATATATATGTGTGTATATATATATGTATATATGTGTGTGTGTGTATATATATATATATATATATATATATATATATATATATATATGCATACATATATGCACACACACACACATATCCTTTTGCTCTTAAACTTTTTGCTCAGAAGCCCTGGTGGTGTAGTGAGTAAGTGCTACTGCTACTAATCAAAAGGTTGGCAGTTCGAATCCATCAGGCACTCCTTGGAAACTCTATGGGGCAGTTCTACTCTGTCCTATAGGGTCACTATGAGTCAGAATTGACTCAGTGGCAACAGGTTTGGTTTTGGTTTTTTTGCTCTTAAGTTTCAAACATTTTGAGAAGATCAAGGCTGCTTAACTCACTCATCATCTCATTCTATGTTAGTACTTCTTTGCCTTTCTCTCCTTTTTCCACCATTTTCTTTCCTCTCTATTACTCACAAGCATACTACTATTCATATGTTTTGTCTTGTTAATAAAAACTAGGTTTGCTTATCCAAGAGAAAGTATTATGCGCTTTTTTTTTTAAGTCAGTGGAGTTTATTAAAAGGAATTCTTTAACGTGAAAGCTTTGTCAGTTGGATGTGGGACCCCTTGGAGCACACAAGGAACTCTTACTAAGAAACTCGTCAGTCACTATTATCAGCAGACGGTGATAACAAGCCAGAAACTGCTACCCTGCACTGCCCACAACAGTAGGACATAACAAGCTCCTCTGTTGGATTCTGTTCCTTAGGCTCAAAAAAGGAGATCTGAGGCAATTTGTGACTCTAGAAGACCAGATATTCATCCAGTTATCTACCATCCTTTGGGCTGCAATGTTATGAAGCCTGCAAACACAAAGGTGGAATCCCCAATATTCTGGGGATATGAGCTTTTCTGATGGTGGCCTGTGCAGTCACAACATGTGGGTGGGTCACATGGGCAGTGGAAAGGCCAGTTCAGGGCAGGGCAGGTCAAAGAAGGAATGGGCCCCTTCCATCCTCTTTGCCTTTTCCTACGTTTGTTGTTGGTGTTAAGTGCCATGGAGTAGATTTCAACTCATGGCAACCCCACATGACAGAGTCAAACTGCACCATCGGGTTTTCTAGGCTGTAATCTTTACGGGAGCAGATTGTCACGTTTTGCGGTTAGCAGCCAAGCATTTAACCATTGTGCCACCAGGGCTCCTTCTCCCTGCCTTATGTTCACATTAAACATCGTCACAAAATCACCTGTATTGAGGTGTTTCCAACTGATCCACAGAGCACTGACATGTTATTGGTTATAAGGGTAAAGGAGAAGGAGGGGTTTAGGGACCATGCAGTTGAGTGGATAGATAAAGCTTTTTACTGAGATGGAGCACTAAAAAAGGGAAGGTCTCTATGAAAATTAAGAGTTTTGTTGTAGGCAGGTTACTATTTTCCTGTGAGAAGGATGGACAGTTGGACATGTGGATCTGAAGGCCTAGATTTCAGGTAGTGATTATACTCAGAGTCACGTACATGAATGAGATCACTGAAGAAGAGTGTACAAAGTGAGACAAAAGGGGGCCAGTAGGAGCCATGAAGAACATTCACAGCCATCCAGAAGAGGATGAATGTGTAAAGGATATGGGGAGAAAAGGGCAAAATGGCAGGCGGAAGTCAAGGCAGGGCAGTGTTTCAGGGAGAGAGTAGGCATCAGTATTAACTACTACTGAGTGGTAAGATGGAACTGAAAATGCACACTGGACCTCCCCTCCATGGGTGTTGTTGGGAGACTCAGCAGACGTGTTTTGGTGGAGTGACAGACTGAGAGGACTATTAAGTGGGTTGAGAGGAAGTGAAATCTCAATTTCAGACTATACCTTCAAGATAAGTGGGTTAAAGCAAAGCAGAGCTGTGCCAACAGGGTGGAGTTGAGGGAGAAGCATTTCTGTTTTTATTTTTGTTTCATATTAAAAATCTGGGAACCTTTAGAAACAGGTGGGAAAGGGTCCAATTGAGAAGGAGAGGTTTAATATACAAGCAAGGACAGGGATAACAAGTAAGTAATTAGCAAAGGGAAAGGGATGGGAGTCACGGAGCAGGTACAGAGACTGGCATTAGATGAGGAAACGGTGGCTTGTCTACACTAGCAGGAAGGAAAGAAGACAGGACAAGTACAAGTTAGAATAAGTTTGCACATTTGATTTTCTCTGTGAAGGGAAGTAGAAGATGAGGTGGACAGCATAGATGCTTCTTTAACTCAACTGGATTGTATTGAATTGCATCGGACTGCACTGGATTGGAAAGATAAATTTACCCAAAATAAAAGAGAACATAAAAATGTGGAGAAACTCCCAGAAAAGGAACCAAATGAACTGAACCCAGAAAGATATAAGAAAAGAATGATTTCTTCTGAACTGGTTTTCCTACATCATTTCAGAGCTTCTTGGCATTATATTCAACAAACGAGAGGCCTGCCGTCTGATAGTTCCAACAATGAGACTAAAGTCTTGGATCATCTTCCCCAAATGTTTCAACTTTTATTAAAAAACTCAATCAGCATTTCTTGAAGTGGACAGTTTTGAAAGACATGGGATGAATCATTCTCTAGGGCATGTTTAAGAATTTGGAGAAAATATAAGGCAATTTAAAAAGCAATAAGCTATTTTACTCAACAGTCTGGCCATCTAAAAATGCAGCCTACTCCAGCTTTCAACACTGTCTCCTACATCTTTGATCTTCATCACAAGGAAATAGCACTGCAGTGCTTGTCTCCAAATGAATATGTTACTGGTAGTGTCCACAGTGGGAAAAACAAATCAGAAAACAGATTTAAGCTTCTTTGTGTACTTTGGGATGGCTATTAACTTTAATTTGCACATTTAAAAGAGTTTATCTTAATCTAAGAATTTAACACTTGAAAACATGCAATGAATTTGGCTCTTACTAAGAAACAAGATTCAAAAACTGCAGCAATACTTGTAATGTGGGTATGGCTGTTAAGATTTAAAAAAATAATTTGTAAATACTAATATAAAATAAGAAACCTTAAAAATAACAAACTTCAAATATTCCCAAATAACTATTTCTGTATATTACCCCACATTCCTACAACATAGATATTTTACTTGCATCTCCTCTGGCCTCTGATTTTAACTTCATTTTTTATAACTAACAATCATAATATTTCTCAGTGATAAAACACTCCTTCATTCCCAATTAAATATGGCTTAATAATTTTTGATTATTTGCTACATATTTGTGAACTCTGAGAAGCTAAAGATGATGATTATTAAATTCAAATTAAACACTCCTTCATTCCCAATTAAATATGGCTTAATAATTTTTGATTATTTGCTACATATTTGTGAACTCTGAGAAGCTAAAGATGATGATTATTAAATTCAGATTTCTACAGGTATTTTGGAAAATTTCTTTAAGACTCTTGGAAATTATTTTTTTATCTAGGGTATAGTGGATTGAATAGTGTGCCCCCAAAACATATGTCTCCCAGAACCTGTAAATGTGACCTTAGCTGGAAAAAGGATCTTTGCAGATATAATTAGGCTTATGATCTGGAGAAGAGATCATCCTGGACTAGGGAGAGCCCTAAATCCAAGTGCAAATCCTTAGAAGGGGGAACAGACGCCATTACAGAGAGAAGGCTGTGCGAAGACAAAGATGATTGGAGTTACTCAGATACAAGCCAAGGAATGCCAAAGATTACCTGCAGTAGTCAGAAGCTAGGGAAGAAGTAAGAAATGGATTCTCCCTCAGAGGTTCCAGAAGAAACCCACCCTGCTTACACCCTGATTTCAAACTTGTAGCCTTCAGAACTGTGAGAGAATACGTTTCTGTTGTTGTAAGTCACCAAGCTATGGTAACGTGTTAAACAGTCCAAGAAATTGATGCAGAGGGTAATAGACAATGTTTAAATAAATCTCAAAGATGAGATATTGTACAGCCATTAAATATTATGTAAATTTAACATATAATAGTAGAAATGGAAAACTCAATAGAAAATTTAGAAATTCAGTTGAGGACATCGCTCAGGAATTAGGACAATTCAATAGGGAAAAATTGAGAAAAATAATTAGAAAATTAGGGGAAGGGTTCAAGTTTGGTTAACAGAAATCCTTGTAGATTATAGGGTTAAACAAAAACAAGTAGGGTAAAGATGATGGATGAAACATACAGTCACATTGTGGCCTCCTTTGAAAATTCTATCAAAATGAAAGTAAAGATATTTTTAAATGTTGAACAACAAGAACAAAGCTAGCGGGAGAAGTGACAAGAACAACAATATTTGGGAGCTGGCAAACTGAAGAACAAGTATTAATTAACTTGGCTGACTTGAAAAAGCTCAACCCTAAGTCAGCAACGGGGAAAAACAGGATTTATATCCAGGACATGAGCAAGAAAATTACCAGGATGTGAGCATGAAAATGTGGGAGTAAAGGTAGGAAGATGGGCTGAGACTTTGATTAAGAATTAGATATTCAGATCCTCCCCACACCCTCACAAAAAGGCTGACACTTTATATTCTTTGAAAGGAATATGAGACTATATAGGGAGATGATGGTACAGTGGTTAAGAGCTTGGCTGCTAACCAAAAGCTCAGCAGTTCCAATCCACCAGCCGATCCTTGGAAACCCTATGAGGCAGTTCTACCCTGTCCTATAGGGTCGCTATGAGTCGGAATCGACTTGACAGCAATAGGTTTGGTTTTTCTGGTTTACTGTTATTCTCAGAGAGTCAAGAGTAAACAGTACAGCCAAGAAATGAGGATGGTATAAAAAAAAATTCATATATAGCAACAAAATAACCACTAAGGAAGTTTAAAATACGATAGTAGAAATAGAAACTCAGCTTAAAAACTTAGAAATTCAGTTGAGGACATCTTGCAGAAATTAGAACAATTCAATAGGGAAAATTTGAGAAAAATATACAATTAGAAAATCAGAGGAGGTGTTCAGGAGGCCTAACATTTAAACAGCAGCCCAGAAAGTTTGTGTGTGGGTGGGTGGGTGAGGGGGGAGCAGAGATAAGAAACTTAATAATTCAAACACACAAGAAAATTTCCTAGAACTGAAGGATACATGTTAGCAGATTAAAAGTTTACCATGTGAGACTACAGACCCAGACCAAGGCATATCATTGAAAATTTCGGAACATGGAGGAAAAGGAGGGGAATCTACAAGTTTCCAGAAAGGAAAAGCAAATAAGTCCTCCACCTGCCCACCCAAAGAACTAGTCACATGCAAAGGTTCAAGAATTTAAATGGCTTCAGACTTATTAATAGTAACATTGGAAATCAAAGCAACAGAACAATGCCTGTGAAAATATCAGCGAAAATAAGCTGCAACTTAGCTGAATGCTGAGCTTACTTTCAGTTAATTTTGAAAATGAATAAAGACATTTCTCTGTTGTTGTTAGATGCCATTAGATTGGTTCCAACTCATAGCGACCCTATGTACAACAGAATGAAACACTGCTCAGTCCTGAGCCATCCTCATAATCGTTGCTATGCTTCAGCCCATTGTTGCAGACACTGTGTCAATCTATCTCGTTGAGGGTCTTCCTGTTTTTTGCTGACCCTCTACTTTACCAAGCATGATGTCCTTTCTCCAGGGACTGGTCCCTCCTGATAACATATCCAAAGTATGTGAAATGAAGTCTCACCATCCTCGCTTCTAAGGAGATTTCTGGCTGTACTTCTTACAAGACAAATATATTTGTTCTTCTGGCAGTCCATGGTATATTCAGTATTCTTTGCCAACACCATAATTCAAAGGCATCAATTCTTCTTTGGTCTTCCTTATTCATCGTCCAGCTCTCGCATGAATTTTAGTTTTCAAATACCTATTTCAGAAATCTGTTAAAGGCTACTTTGGAGTCCAAACCAAAAATCAAACCAAACTCGTTGCTGTCGAGTCGATTTCAACTTACAGTGACTCTATAAGACAGAGTAGAACTGCCCCACAGGGTTTCTAAGGAGTGGCTGGTGGATTCGAACTGCCGACCTTTTGGTTAGCAGCTGTAGCTCTTAACCACTATGCCACCAGGGCTCCAAGGGCTACCAAGTCATCTGCATTTGCTCACAGCTTCTCCAACTTTAGGACTAAAAGTCCTGCGTCTCTGGAAACCCCTCCATCCCAGGCACATCAAGGCAGTTGGTCACTCTAGTCTAGACTCACCATGAAAGACATTAAAAGGAAGCATCAAAAGAATCAAACGGATCCTCAAGAGGTTTAATTACACAGCCCAGCAAAGTGTAACACTTTTTTAACAGAAAAATTTAAGCACTGGAAAAAATGGAAAATTTTATAATATCCAGCAGCTAATAAAAAAGTACTAGGCATAAAAGAAGGAGAAAACATGACCCATACCAGGAAAGAAAAAATAAGTCTATAGAAACAGACCCAAAAATGACGGAGATGATTAGTTAATAAGAACACTCAAACACCTTACACCTTTTTAAAAAAAAAAAAAAAAGTATATTCAGTAGGTAAGGAGCGCTGGTGGTGCAGTGGTTAAGCACTCAGCTGCTAACCAAAAGGTCGGCGGTTCAAACCCACCAGCTGCTCTATGGATGAAAGATGTAACAGTCTGCTTCCATAAAGATTACAGCACTGGAAACTCTATAGGACAGTTCTACTCTGCCCTATAGGGCCATTATGAGTCAGAATGGACTCAATGGTTATGGGTTTGGTTTTTGGTATATTTAATAGGATAAAGCATTAAAAATAATAATAATGGAAAGAGAAATACATGATAAAAAAAATAACCAAGTAGAACTTCTAGAAATAAAAAAGATCCAAATGAAAATGGCACTCGATGTGTTTAACAGCAGGTTAGACACTTCAGAAAAAAGATCAATGAACTTGAAAACATAGCAACAAAAACTACACAAAGCCTTAAGATGTTCTAGCAGCTTCTTTTGTGATTTTGAGAGCTCTGAGCCATCATTTAACAAGTCCAGATACTCTGCTGAAAATACCACTGAATAGGAGAGAAAAAAAGACTACATAAATGTGGTGAGAGGCCTAGCTGTCCCAGCATCCCAAGCAAGTTTCCAGATGAATATGGCCTCAGCTGCCATCTTACCACAACTACATGAGAAATCCGAAGCCAGAGCTGCAGAAGAGCTGCCTAGTTGAGCCCAATTAACCCACAGAACTGTCAGAGATAATACAGTATTATTGTTTCAAGCCACTAAAATAAAAAAAAATTTTTTAAATTAGTGAAAAGGTGTAGAGAAACAGGATTTTATTACTTGTCAGAGACATCTGAATAGGAAAATACAGGTAGTTACAGCTTATAAATATTTGTCGTGGAAACACATAACCATCATCTACAATCTAACTTCTTAGCAACTGATCTTGTTTTACTGCTGAAGTTAACTCCATTCTACTATCCCCCAGAGGAAACTCTGAAATACCCTTCCCAGTTGTTTTATAACCAAAAGAACCTCTTTCAGTATGTCTACCAACACCTAAGTCCATTTTCTGATTAACAAAATATTTATACTGTCATAAAAATAGATAACACACAGACTCACAAAAAGAATGAAGACTGGCTAAGGCAACCTAAAAGTGTCTTGGCAACAGCTCAGGTGTAAGCAGCAAAGGAGAGAAAAGAGCCAAAAGAAAGAAGAATTGGAAGCCAAGAACCAGAGTAATTGAGGGAAATGACAGGACCTTTTTCAGAAACAGGAATAAGGAGGGAAAGTGTTTTTTAATGCACTTGATACTGGGCTATCCAATCAGAAATAGAGAAGAAAATACCTGGAAATTTGGGGACTGAAACTTAATGAGTAGCTTTATGGAGGGGATAGAAAGAGGGTGGAGAAAAGTACAATAGGCAGGATGGGTCAGACAGGTAGAAGGACAGAATGTTTCAGGGTGAAGCAAGATGACAGGGAAGGAAAAGGCCACTGAATATGGCAATTAAGAGATAACCAGTGATTGACGACAATTCAAAAGGTTAGATAGGAAGCTTAGGGGGAAGTGAGTTTATGTCAATAGGGGAGGAGCAAATCTGAAAAGAAGAATGAGAATGGCTGTACCATTTGAAGAATGTAATCAATGTCACTGTATTGTATATGTAGAATTTGTTCAATTGGTGTACGTTTTGCTGTGGATATTTTAAACAGTTTAAAAAAGAGAGATCACCAATGTGTGTGTGGAGGAGGGGGGATACATACATATTGTCTTAGTTATCTAGTGCTGCTATAACAGAAATACTACAAGTGGATGGCTTTATCAAACAGAAATTTATTGTCTCACAGTCTAGGAGGTTAGAAGTCCAAACTCAGGGTGCCAGCTCCAGGGAAGGCTTTCTCTTTCGGCTCTGGGGGGAGGTCCTCGTTATCAATCTTTCCCTGGTCTAGGAGCTTCTCAGTGCAGGGACCAAAGGGTGTGCTCTGCTCTCAGCACTGCTTTCTTGGTGGTAAGTGGCCCCTCCCCTCTCTGCTCACTTTTCTCTTTTACATCTCAAAAGAGATTGACTCAAGACACAGCCTAATCCTGTAGATTGTGTCCTGCCTCATTAACATAACTGCCTGTAATCCTGTCTCATTCAACATCATAGAGGTTAGGATTTACAGCACATAGGATAATTCTATCAGATCACAAAACGGAGCATAACCACACAACACTGGGAATCATGACCTAGCCAAGTTGACACATATTTTGGGGGGACATAATTTAATTCATAACATATATATAACTCAACATTTAACAATTTAACATTTTTCAGGTATTCAATTTAGTGATATCAGTTACATAAACCATGTTGTACAACCATCACCCATAATCACTGCCAAATTTCTCATCACCATAAACAGAAACTCACTGCTTCCTAAACAATGACTCCCCCTGTCCTCCTCCCTCCTGCCCCTGGTAACCACTACTAAGCTTTGGTCTCTACATTTGTCTATTCTTGTTATTTCATATAAGTGAGATCATACAATATTCGTCCTCTTAAAATTGACTTATTTCACTCAGCATAATGTTTTCAAAGTTCATCCATGTTGTAGCATGTATCAAGACTAAGTTCATTTTTCAACACTACATCTAGAAACAAAGAGCAAGGGGAAGGAGTCCTCTTGTATTTCTGATATTGGAGAAAGAAAGAAGAAAAACACCTTCTCATGGCCTCAGTGTAGGAAGGAAAGACTACTCTCTCGGGCTTGGAGAGGAAGAAGAGTAAGCCCCAAGGCTGGGGACATAGTGGAGGAGAGATGTCCTCCTAGAAACTAACACTGCAACTGGTTGACCTGGAGAACGAAACCCTTGGTCCTTTAATATAGAATAAAAACAAGTAACATTATATCGCTTGATTGCAGTTATATTTTGAATTAAATTGGCTTCTGGAGGCCTAAACCACCATTTTTAGCAACTGTTTCCATGGGAAAATGTGTTATACATTAAAACATCCATTAATAAATCCAGGACTGCCTATACTGAGAAACGGTGCAATTAATTGTAGCTTCACAAGGCCCAGTCATTCATCAGCCAGATTGTAAAAGTTCACACCTACAGATAACCATTTTTTCATAAATTAGGGTTAAATCAGACTGGTAAAAATGGCTCATAATTCTTCAACTTATCTCTTCCTGCCTAAAGCCTTCTTGTTGCTGCTACTCTAACGTATTGCTATATAGCTTTTCTCACTCACGACTTACCTCCCTCTCTAGGTTATACACACAATGACATTCAAAGACCATAGCTCACACTCCCCAGACACTTTAGGACAGTGCCCAACACCCTGTAGGCCACCCCTAAACATATGGGTATGTTTGGATTCATTCCACCATTTCATATCATATGTGACACAATCAAGCAAGCAAGCAAGCAAGCCAAATAGCAGAGACTGGCCGTGAGTCGGGAATCTATTCCAAGACAACTAATAACAACAACATGGTGAGTTTGTAATCTCCAGCAACTAACTAGCTGGTTCAATCTAGGCAGATGTCTGAAATAAGAATTGAACAATAATTACTGTCATCTTCTAGGGCAGGCTGTGGGGGTTTTCAGGAAAATATAATTAAAAACAAAATCTACTCCCAACCCAGAAAACCTCTCCAAAAATAGGAGAGAAGGAAAAGTGTTATTATTAAATAAGCATTTATCCAGAATTCTGCAAAGACAGAAAGAAATCTTACCTTTTATAAAACATATCTTTTATGTAGCTGAGAGGATACAACCCATTACATTCAAGTTTTCAAGACAAAATTGCTGATCTCCTAGTACCTTTATGGCCAGAGGTAGATTTTCAACATGGGGTCCTGGCCACCTGAGGTTATGTTAATCTCCTTCCAGGAAACTGGAAGGTAGGGGAGATTTACCTAAAGTTACATTTTAAAGAGATGACTGCCAGGTCCTTGAGTTAACACCTTAGATTTATATACTTTTAAAGAGACAGAGAAAGAACTTACAATTACAACTTACATAAATTCAGAAAGAACAGGGGAGGAGATGAGCCTCTTCCCTTATTTTCAACAGGGAGAATTAAAATCTCTTATTTTCAATTTGTATTTGTTCTTACAGGGTCTCTTGGGTTTCAGTGACCCAGACAGGTTTGGGGGATAGATGAGTATGCAAAGAGAGTCTGAGAGTCAATTGCTGCAATTGGGGTAGAAAGAGCCCTTGAGAATCCAGATGTGTAGGAAGACCACTGGGGACCCCAGCAATGTCAGTGAGTCTTGCTCTGGGCAGAACTCCGTTTCAGGAGTTCTGCAGAGACACGGTCAGTGAGGGAGAGATACCTCCATGTCTTCTCACCTCATCCATCCTCCTATCTTTGATTTTTAGTGCTCAGCAAGTCACATTTATTTGTACCTTGTTCATTGCTCCATCTGCTCTCAATCCTGTTTGTCTCTCTCTCATTTTTTCTTTTCTTTCTTTCTTTTTTTTTTTTTTTTAACCCAGTGGGTACTTGGCACTAGTTTTTGCTTCATACTAATCCCACCTGCCAACTATTGACTGAATGTGATGCTGCAGCTAAAAGAAAGAAGTATGAGCCAGCAGGGACATTACAGAGAGAAGATGACGAGAAAAGCAGAGGGTGAGGAGCCTGGCAATCATACCTTTTGAGCAATGCATCATATGGTACATGAAGAGATCCATGGATTTACAGCTTCTTGAGCCTTTTAAAGGAATATGCCACATACTTAAAAATAAAAATAAATGCTTCATGTGATGTGACTTTCACTGAATCAGAAGTCAAGGGCATTATAAGTATATAAAAGCGAGGCTACGGTAGAGGAGCAAATCTTTGTAAATGGTGCTCTACACTTGGGATGGAATGATCCAGTGTCCACTCATTGGGTAGAGGAGAGGCAGGGTGGTCTCTGAATTGACAGAGATCATGAATTTTATCAAGATACATTAGGTAGAGACAATGATGAAATATCAATACAATTATTTATGTATGTGACTTGGGAACATTTGTAGAGATTTAGGGATATTCCTTACACATCTCAAAGAGTTGCCAAGAACATAACTTTAATCCCATGTCTTGAGCGTAAATAGTACTGTCAGGAAAAAGAAGTATTACCTGAAGTTGAATTGCTATTGAACGTTATCATATCTGGAGTAATTATTTTTTCACTCAGAGGTGGCTCTGTATGAGAGACACTAACACCCAGATGGCATTGCAAAAAAGAGAAGTGGTCCCTTTCCAAAATGTATTCCTCAAATACTCTTTGCTCATCCTACACCCTGTTCTCTCACCCAGCCTGTGTATGAATTTTCTGAGAAGAGAATGTCAGATTGATTAGCTGCATCTCCAGTTTACCTGGAAAACAAAGGAGCTCAGAACACTGCCAGAAGAGTAGCTAAGACAACCCATAACTCACCAAGGAAGTCTGTGATCAAAGCTACAAGCAAAGTGCACACTTCTACTGGAGCACAGCCGAGGAAGAGATGAATTCCTGCTGGTGGAGCAGGGAAAGCCCAGGGCAGAGGTCTTCTGGGTCTTGACCCCCTGGTGGGATAGCAACAGGTGGAGTTAAGCATCTGAAAATACTAATTATTGAATAAATTAATGGATGGATAAAGAAACTAGGTACAGCATATTTGGAGAAGAGAACATTAATGGAAGACATTAGAACTGCCTTCAATATGTGAAAGAGAACAAGGTTAAGGAAGGTGAATATTTAAGGTCCTCCAGAAGGAAAAATCAGGATACACCAAGTGAAGGATTTAAGAGTCAAACTTGAGTTCCACAAAAGAAATTCATTTCTAATAAGTTAGAATGAAGCAGATGTTTAAAAAAAAAGTAATCTTTTCCTTCAAAAACCGACATGGAGCAAAAAGACCAATATGACAGGAGATTTACCTAATAAATAGTCACTTCACCTCAACTAGACAATTCCTGGAAAACATAAAATGCTGAATGTATTTTTGAACATGTTAATTATACATGTTAAAGATAAATATTCTCTTAAATCTGGAAGTGTACTCTGTGTTTTTTTTTCCCTAGTAGGTGAGTCTTATAAAGAGAAACTCAGCCACACATCATTTGTATAAGCATTGATCAATTATAAAGTTCCACAAAGGAATAATAGAAGGAAAACTGAATCCAGATGAGTAACAAATATGCCAACCACCACTTTGATGACAAATTCAATATAAATACATTAAGCAATATGAAAGAACTCAAAGAAAATATCTGACAACACATTTTGATGTCCCTCTAGCACACACATTCTTCAGAGCTCCCTAAAGACCTATTTCAGCATCACTAGGTTAAGTAGCATTGGCAGGTATATTTCCTAAGGATGGTAAAGGCATTGAGATTTACAAAAAATACTGTGGATCTTATTCATTATGTCACAGCGGAGTTGTGATATATTCCAAGGGCAGGCACTCACTCTAATCATTTGAAACAAAGGGACAGACCCATTCATCCAACTAATCAATATGAATTCCCTGGCCCAGAAAAGACACATAAATCAGCAGCTGCTCCATGGTCAGTTTTCTCATCTACCCCTCCTCCTAGTCAAAGGAAGAGGGAAAGTGGGACATGTGTCAGCAGGAAAGCCACTTGGGTCTTTGTATCAACAGACATCGCCATTCGGCTGCAAATTCTCCATGACAGGTATGCCCTGATCAATGTCGCCAAAGGTAAGGAAGGGGAGGCTTGTTGAGCTGGGCATTTATTACTTTTGCTGATCACAGTTTAGTGTATTGCAGAAGATGCTGTTGTTTGTTAGGGAATATGGAAGAAAAGAAAAATCATGCAAAGTTGGCCCAACCATCTAGCAAAACACATATTCACTTACAGGAATTTTTTGGCTTACACCTTGTTCTAATTGTTTAAAGTTGTTTGGTAAAGTACAGAGTCAGCAAAAATGAAGGAAACCCTCAATGCGATGGACTGACACATAGCCACAACAACAGACTCAAATGTACCAATGATCATTAAGGTGGTGCAGGACCTGGCAACTATTAACAACAGAATGAATATCAACTAGGTATTGGACACAGTACTAAGCTGTTGCTCTGTCCCTATTATAACTTCTTCTTGTCCCTCAGAATCAGCAAATGACTTCATGAATTTGTTACGGCAACTTTGCCTGCTGAAGAGCATAGCTTTGCTTGACCGTCTTCCTCCCTTCCCATGCTTTCCCCTACAGGGACATATTCATATGTCATACATCCTTAGCAGCCTGTCTATTCTAACGTCATAGCACTGATCCATGGAATATATTAAAAGATATAATTTCATTTTCCAGCTCACCAGACCAGGGGCTCTGCAGGAACTGATTATTTCTTTCACTCTTGGGATGGACACTGCAATATGATTCCTAGATGATCTCTTGCAAGGGAAAACTCAAGCCTGAGTTGCTAGGAGTGCTATTAGCCCCTCAGGGATTGTTTCAGCTGCAGAGTTGCCTTACCCTAGGCCACACCCCTTCCTGGGATAGTCTATAGGTAATGGCTGAAGAATGCAGAAAACTTAAAAGTCCTGGCCTTCTTGGCCCAACTCAGGACAATTCTGAATGGCCACTCTAGTCTCAGAGTTCCCTGTTGGGCCTGCATTGCAGCTTGACTTCTCCCTCTGCCCACTCCTAATTTTTCTCCTCCCTTCCAGACATGTTGCTCAGGCTCACCCCTTACTAAGCATTCTGCTCACCAAACCCTGCCTCGGACTGCTATTCGAAGAACCCAACCTGGCAAAACCTAGTATTCATCCCACTGAAAAATCTCTAACTAATCATCAGCTGGTGAATGTTAACAAAGGGCTCTTGGGCAGATCTCTGTAGTGTAAATATTTCCACCATAGCTGATTTCAAGCTATCTGTAGTTTATCAACCAGCCTGCAAAATTTCTGAAAATTTCACTATTGCATCTCATAAATGAGCCAACTCTAGCACCTCACTGTCTCTAACCTATGGTTAGCTTGCACTTCCAGGACTGGGCAAAGATATCAAGATATAAAGTTTATGACATTTGCTAGCATCCATCCACCCATTCATCTATTACGCCAAATAACTGTCATCAAGTGTTCACTTTTTCTAGCTGAGCATTGAAGGATGACTGGGATTTAGTCCAGCTGGCTGTAATGGGGTCAGATGTTCCAAAAGTCAAGGTGGTGAAAGATAAACTGGCAAAAAAAAAAGCAAGTAGCTATTAAGACTGAAATACAGAAAGCAGATGGAGGACTGGGAAAGGCTGAGCTGGGGAGAAAAATAATGGCTAGAGGAGAGTCCTTGTCTTTCCACTATAAAGTACTACCTCGGATCAACATTTAACCATTGGATTGTCTTGGATTAACCATCTAACCTTATGTGTAAGTATACAGTTGGTTGATTATGTCACTGTATTTCAAGGGCACAGGAAATGCTTGTGACCTTAAACTAACATTTCTGATGCCAGAAATTTCAACATTAGAGAAAGGAAGAGAGAAATGACGTGAACACATCCTGGGTGCATTACATATATTCCTTCAAATTGTAACACGTGATATTAGAGTCATCAACTCAATTTGGTAAGTGTTCGCCAGCATTTTTAAGACAATGAAAAGAGCTGAAAATATCAGAACGCATCAACGCATCAAATAAGGTAAATACTACCATTGTTTTATGAGGCTTCATTTCCTTTATTTAAACACACTCCCACACTGTGTGTGTGTTGGATCACAATGCAAAATGTACTTCTTACTTGGGATAGCAGTAAATAAAAGCTTGAACAACACTGATTTACTTCAATTAGTCCTTAAAAATAGCTATTTTCCCCTTAATTGTGCAGATGAGGAACCTGACATTCAAAAAATTAAGTAATGCATCCAATAGCATACAACTGGGAAGTGGCCAAGCCAGATTTGGAACCCAAAGTCCATTTACCTTTCCACTCCAACAGTTATCCTCAAACCTGGCTGGGCCTTAGAATTACCTGTGCCTAAAAGCGTGGTAAAATGTGCTGACAAGCACAAGGACATGAGTCACAGAAAGACAGTGTTTGGGTTCCCATTGCGACCCAGAGTAGAAACCATTCTGCAAGGAGACTCAGGGTCCCCATCAACTCTAGTTTGAAATGTTATTTTAAAGATTAAAGAACATGATACAGGACGTGGAACTGAGCAGTTACTCAGTAAGTGGTGATGTAGTTTTATGGGAATCATCCATTATATAAGAAAAAACTGCCTTTCATGTTTCAAAATTCTTGGTTAGCATATAAAGCTGCAAGCTGAAACCCACTTCCTATTTAGCAGCCGATACTAACTGAACAACCACCAACAGTTTAATCCTGTCATGATATCAGCAATTACTCTAGAGTTTAAAATGAATGGTTTTTTTCCTGCAAACTTCTAGTCAACCCAAGGGTTTCTCACCAAATGCATAAAATTCTGATCAACACTGAAACTGCTGCTTTAGGGGCACAAAGCAAAATGCAGCTGCTCCTCTTTGCCCTTAAATCTCACTGATTCAGTTAAGACATGTTGCTGGCTCTTACTCACTCACTCCTTTGCAATGATTTCGAGAAAGCTACAAGAGGTGCCTCATATTCGCTCTGTATAAGTTGGCTCCTCATCGCCATTTCCCTCTCAGCCTGCTTAGGTCTTCCCTCTTTCAACAAAATTAGACCTTTGGGAGAAACCTTCCATTTCTACCTTCAGGGCTACAGAGAAAAAAGAACAAAAGGTACAGACCAATCTATGAGAGGTTCAGGCAAGTTTGCTGTGCAGACTTTCCAAAGCTTGAGAAGAATTATGTAGGCAATAGACGGTTTAGGAATCCTACATTTCAAAGTAAATGAAGTTTGGACTTTTGGGAAACTATCACTTTCTGTTTTAAAGTTGAAAGTCGAAAGAAAATCAAACCCCAGTCAAAGACAGCAAGAGCAAAAGAACTTCTTAGGATTCATGGACATCAGTTTTTGTTTTTGTTTTTTTTTTATTTAAATATAGAAAATGTTTAAAAGCGTAGAAAAAATTACAATATTAGAAAAATAGATATAAAATTTAAAATTTTTTAGACTATTTAGAAACCTTTGGTGTGGAAAGGGAAATGAAATGCATAAATAGGCATATAATCTCTAACAATAAATTTGACTTAAAATGATATTACCAAACGCATAAAATGCTGATCAGCACTGAAAACTACACGGCTTTAGGGGCACAAAGCAAAATGCAGTTGCTCCTCTTTGCCCTTAAATCTCACTGATCCAGTTAATGCATGTTGCTGGCTCATAAAAATAATATTAATACAATATTAAGTACAAAATAATAATTAAGTACAAACGATACTAAGTACAAAATTGGGTAAAATTTGCTTCAAAGGAAAAACTACATCACAAAAAAAATTTAGATATTTTTGCCATAACTGAACTGTCACTGTGTCCATATTTCTTAAGCTAAAGGAAAATTTGTATAGAAATGTTTCATGGCATGACAGAACAACATATACTCCCCCAGGAGCCGACCTTATGTAGCATTTTTCAATATACATTGAAACATTTGGGTGATAGATCAGGTCACCAGGGAAGAATTAAACAATCCTTGCCCTTTAACGTATTCTTCGGAATATAACGTGGACAGCATTACATGTGGGGGCAGCTCTAATTACAAGAAATAATTGCAGGTGAATACAAGGCAGTTCCCTGACTCAGATGATAAATTATACAGAGAGACAAGGACACCCTATGTGAAACGCTAATGTTTTCATCTGCATGACATTGCAAATAAATGTCAAGTCCAAAAAAATTAACCCAAGGAAAAGCACAATTGAAAAATACCTGCTAACAGGAGCTATTCCTTCCTTCTCATTTACAACAGAGTTTTAATCAGTCAATATATACCATAGATTTAATATCCACAATTACACATATTTGCCTATAATAAGTAAAAGTCCCTAAAATTGGAGAATAAATAAATTGCAATGGTTAGAGGAATATAATATGGAGATTTTTCCAAATGCTAAATAACTTGAGGGCATGTTCCAGATCGGAGCCTTATTGGTATAATCCATACCTTGTATCTCCTTGTGACCGATAAGTGTTCATCTTTAGTAGTGTTAATGTCTAATCACATTAGCCATTAAGACACCTTGGGATCACTTGAGGAGCTTTAAAAAAAAAACACTGATGCTGGGTCCCACATTCACAAATTATGATTTAATGGGTATGGAGAGCAGAAGCAGCCTGGGAATTAGCATTTTTGAAAGCTGTCCAGGTCATTCTAAAGGGCAGTCAAGGCTTGAGAACTGCTGCTTTAGTGGCACAAAGCAAGTTGCAGCTGCTCCTCTTTGCCCTTAAATCTCACAGATCCAGTTAACACATGTTGCTGGCTCTTACTCACTCACCCGTTTGCAATGGTTTCTAGAAGGCTACAAGAAGTGTCTCACAATTGCTCCCAGATGCCAAGCATTGTCTGTTGTTTTGCATTCTCTGGCTCTGGTGATAACAACCTTAGCCAGTGTTCTATAGTCTCAGGAAGGGTTTCTGTTTTAAGTCCTCCCTCCCAGGAAAGCCACACTCTGCCAAGTTCCAATGTCACCAAGACCTTGATTACTGTGCAAAACCTTCCAAGCCCTGGTACACAATATCCCATAGAGGTATTTGTTTGAAGACAGTCTTTGAGTCTGTGAGGCAAGTTAGAATTCAAATATCCAGAACAAATCCCATCATATTCCCAAATCCGCCCTTTCTGTTCCAGACCTATGGGAACACTGTAAATTTCCTCTCCATTTTGATGAGCCCCAAGTTAACACTTGTCTTCTCAACTTCTCACTTCTCTTTGTTCTTACCATCTATTTTTAATACACTTTTTTCTTCCCATCTATTTTAGGGGCACATCCCTTCTTCTCCAGCCTTAAGAGCAATTCTGCTTCTATGAGTTTATTCATAGAAATGCACATAATTTAGCAAAATATTGTATATTCAAGGACGCTCACCTACAGTCTTATCAGCACTAGCAAATGATTAGAAAACACCTAAGCGTCTCTCGATAAGAGAATGGTTAATAAATTCATGGTATCCCCACTTAATGCAATATTGATAATATTAGAGAGAAGGAGGCACATCTATTCATACATACATAAAAAAGCCACTAATACATATTCTTTAATAAAAAAACAAGTCATAGAATAACATGTATAGTATGATCCCCATAACGTAAAAAAAGAAAAACAAAGTTGTCTATATAGAAACACAAACACATACATACACACAAAAATGTGTATGTATAGATGCACACATAAATGCATAGAAATAGAGGTATGCAAGAACTCTCCAAACTATTAATTGTAACTGCATCTAGAGGGGAGAAAAGAATTAGGAGTGAGGCGAGATGAAGGAAAATTGACACCCTTTACTTTAATCATTTCTTGCATTTTTAAGAAACGTTTACGGATTGTTTTGGTATTGTTTTTAAATTAAATGAGAAAATTGTCCATCAGATATTGTAATTAGGATGTCATTGGAAAATGTGGCAAAACCTTTAGTGCCGTGGTAGAGTGGAGGCCAGAAGACAGTGGGTAACAGGGAAAGTGTCTCCAAGCCTTTCTGACACACCACCTTCATGTAGTAAGTATACTGGCACAGACCAAAGGGTGGATCTAGATTTTATGGACCTGAAGTGTGTACAATTTGGGGAACCTTATTTAAGAAAAAAAGGTTGATGCTTCAAACCCACCCAACAGCTCTGTGGGAGAAAGACCTGGTGATTTGCTTCTGTAGATTCCAGCGTAGAAAACCTGTGGGGCAGTTCTACTCTGTCACATGGTGTTGCCGAGTTGAAAATCAACTTGATGGCACCTAACAGGAACAACAATATTTAAGAAAAAAATACATTTTAAATATAAAATTATATTAGAAAAAGAAATCACAAATATTTAAAAAAATCAGAAAATATCCAGAAAAATATCATACTATTTTTATTACTTGCCTGATACACCTTTAATAATAGTTTTCCAGAGACTAGCTTTTGGCTCTGTACGTTTCATACCTTGCCTCTTCCATGACTTACTGTTGTCAGACCCATAGACACAGCTCTATCACCACACACTTTCTGGTCCTGTACTTTCACACAGTGATGCCAGGTAGACGAGTACAGTGGCTGGTAAGAGCATTCTTGGAAGCCATTCTTATGCTGGGATTATAATGCAATAATTTGACCATATTCAGAAGTGACTGCAAGCCATATAATATATGATATTAACCCAAACCAAATGTATCGCTCCATCAATTTCTCTTCAGCTGGATTCCAAAAAATGTCTAAAAGCTTTCCAGTACTTTGACAGAAAGAGAATTATGAGAGTAAGTCATTAGCCAAACCTAATAAGGCCAGCTTTTTTCAAAGATTATTAAGACCATGGTAAGGAAGACAGGAAAAAAATATGAAAGACTTTAAAATGAGCAAACATGATAACTCAACGTTTTGTCTAGTACACCCTTCTAGGTTATATTGTGTGAAAATAACACAGAAAAACCGGTCGTAGCACAAATCTCTTCCAGCAGTTTAGCAACTGGGATATTTGAAGACACCCCAGTTCTCCTCTCTGTTCTAATCTGATGGCATCAGCCTCCATGTAAAAATCATAATGGATCCTAACAGATCTCAAATTCAGTCCTGACTCTATAGCTTGTCACCCAACCCATTGCCACCAAGTTGATTCTGACTCATAGCCAAGTGTATAGGACAGAGTAGAACTGCCCCATAGAGTTTCCAAGGAGCGCCTGGTGGATTTGAACTGCCAACCATTTGGTTAGCAGCTGTAGCTCTTAACCACTACACCATCAGGGTTTCCCTTGTCACCCAAGGATCTCATAATTTCATCACACTCCAAATTCTCACATCTCTCCATTTACTCCCAAGGATGTTCCCACCCCACCTACACTTACCTATGCACACACCCTCCTGCAGAGATTATCCTCCAGCCAAAATGTCCTTCTATGGCCCACTGCCGTTCCAGAGTATTTGTCCTTCCCTATTTGTCCTTCTCTACTTCACTGTCCTACAAGATTCAACTTAAATACTGCCTTCTAGGTAAAGCAAAGCACATTTCTGTCTCATCAGAATTAGTTCCTCCCTCTTCAGTCTTCCAAGGCATTTTGCATGGGCTTCTATTACCATACATGACATAACACATAACATAGCTGAGCTTGTAGTTATAACTGTACCCATATGGGCTATTTGGGACCCAAGTGAAACTTACTGATCGTTGATCCATGTGCATGGAGAAAGGGCTCAATAAATCTGTGTGGACTTGAATTAGGCTGGATAATTGCAAAATTACATCACTGAAAGTCAGTCTTGTTAGAAATCCTGTGAAATGCCAAATGTGGCCTTTATTAAAGGTTGTTTAAGGCAATTACTAAGCAGTTATTGTTCCTCAGGGTTAAAAGACAATTTTTTAAAAAAGGCCAAAATTATGACTATCATGCAAATATAGAATGAAAATGGTAAGAGTTTATGTAAATCATTAATTAATGAAAGAAGAATAAGAAGCTACCCTTTGTTCAAAGAAGAATTCTAAGGAGGCACACATATATATGGTCAAGGATGCTAAAATGAAGTTACAAACAGATGTGAAACTAGTCAACAGTCATAGGACAAAAATCAATTGTATTCTACAAGATAAAAATTACTTACACTTTTATGGACAGTAATCATCTGCATGACTACCAGTTTTCTACAACTTACAGAGCTGTGCAAGAGCTCAAAGCCAAGGAAAGGCACAGATAAGCTGAAAGGGTGCACTAGGAAGGACATTCCTATTTTTGCTCATTTCAAAGTCTTTTATACTTTTTTTCTAACAGTGTTTCCCAAAAGATCACAATAATTTTAAAAACTATTCTTGATCATACATACAAAAAAAGGGCTGATCTCATTAGAATTGGTCTAACAGCTCACTACATTTTAATTGCTTGTTTACTTGTCCATCTCCTCCATTAAAATGTCAGCTCCTTCAGGAAAGAGAGCAAGCCTATCTTTGTTTTAAATATTAACATTTGCTTCAATAAATTCATAATATTTTGTTTTTTGATGATAATATTTGGGGTCAATTAAAGCCAGTATATTGGGTTTATTTCCCCTTCAAGTATAATATTTGTGAACTATGGACATGAACAATATTTCTTTTCCAAATATGTCTTTATCTTAAAAATGAGCTCTTCTGTATTTGGGAGTAGTGACCTACTTTGTTGTATTTTTTAATATCACTATGCTCAAGCACTAAAGACCACATAACAGCTCTGGTATGTTGGCTGGAAATTAGAAACATCACACTTAGAGCCAAATTCAGCTTTACCATTTTGTCTAAAAGAATTTCAACCATATTAATACCACTGTCTACGAAATCTGTTAGCCATTTCCTACTCTGCTTATAAAAGGGCCACATAAAGACCTAATTAAAAGATGTTCACTCTGCTTCTGAAAAGATTCCACATATATACAGACTCTACACCTGACAAAATTCTTGTTATGTGTAATTAAAATGGAAAACAATGGAAACTTTTTAGGTAAATGCTCCACCAAAGCCAAACAGTTTCATAAAAGATTATTCATTAATAACATGTATTGTCATGCAGTTATTTAAAAACTATCATTTTGAAAACTTTTCTTCCAAGAGGAAAAGTATGTGATCCATTAAAACAAAATAGAAGATTCGTACCTACTTAAAATATATATAATCATAGGTACAAGTCTTGAACAATACTGATGTGTATTGAAAATAAGTGGATAATAGGACACATTTTCTATTTTTGACATTTTATTTGTGTTGTTATATCAATGTGTTAGATATTAAAAAGAGAAAAGAAGAAAGAAATGGTATTCTATAAAGTCTCTTCAGTAGACTGTAATTCAGGTCCTTGTAATAAAGTAAAGCAAAGGGTTTCATTATGCTTTGTTTTGCTAACAAACCTCTGATGTCCTTTTCCTGGTGTGATTTTCATCACAGCTCTTTTCAAAGTGCTTGAATTGGGATTAGATGCTTGGTAAGAGGCTTCTTGTTCTTTGAGTCACTGACACAATTTTTATCTGGTCTGAAATGCAGAATCCATAACTATATTGAGTCCTTTAAGGGCTGGGCCACCATGACCTTGAAAATCCCCGAAGAGGAAGGCTTGGAGTTCAATGATACTACAATTCAAATAGACGTCTTAGATTTGCTATCAGCTTCACAAGCCTATTCCTTTCACCAGGCACAGGACTTAAACTGGTTGGCATGACTTGACTAGACATAGTTATAGGAGTGACTTTATTAGAATGAAGTCCTGTCCACTTGGCCTACTTGGGGAAATTGGCAGGCACCAGGGCATAAGCTCTGGGACAGCGCTGTCTGCTTATTTAAAGCAACTTAATGAAAAATATCCTACTGGTCAAATGACATTTTGTGGCAAAAGGAATACCCAAAATAGATGCATATTCTGTGCAATTTATAAATACTCATTGTAGACATTCACAATGCATTGGGTGAGAATTAAGTGCATATGATGCAATATACCATACTTCTTATTTATAAACTTCCTTGATTGTTTTTAAATGCTTATATTCTCCCCTACCTCACTCATATTTGAGATAAAAAGCTAAATCAAGATGTCTGAATGAAGGTACCTGCATGCTGGGGTACTTTTGAATCTGGCCTATTTACTTCTATGTATGCAATAAAAAGGAGCCCTGGTGGCACAGTGGTTAAGCACTCATTTGCTAACTGAAAGGTCAGCAGTTCTAACCTACCAGCCACTCCACGGGAGAAAGCTGTGACAGTCTGCTTCCGTAAAGACTACAGCCTTGGAAGCCCTATGGGGCAGTTCTACTCTGTCCTGTAGTGTCACTACGAGTTGGAATCGACTTGATGGCAATGGGTTTTGTTTGGTTTATACAATAAAAACCATGTGAGCATCGTGTGTCTAAGAAAATAATATTAATTGGGACAGGAGATTCATGCTTTGAGAGGATGCCCCCCACCACCACCAAATTTGGTTTGGGTGTTGAGACTGTGACATCACATATGCAGCAAGAGGGTATGAAAAGGTTTATTATTCACATAATGACGAGGAGAACAAGGTGGGCTCCCAAGCTGGTCCAAGAATGGGTGAGAGAACAGACAAAAGAATCTGTCTTGAGGTTCCATGTACATCAGGGGGCGTGGCTAGAGTGAAATCTCCTGTGCATGGGCCAAGAGTTTGCTTGATTTGAACTTCTTGTGGGCACCAACGAAGGGAGCACCCAGACTTTATCAGCTTGCCCAGATGTCGGTCAGAAGGGGAAGAAGTGATGGGGCTTAAAAGCTATCCACAGTTAAACATCAAAAACAGTCAGACTCTATTATAGGGGGAGGGAGAAGGAGGAGTTTAAAGTAAGCACATATTCTCTTATCTGTTCCCTTTGAAAACTCTCGCCCCCTACATTGTGAGTCTGTGCTTCATAAAACCTAGCTTTTTGAGAAATGGTCCATTTTGGCATGGCTGACTCCTAAGATTTCCAAAGGCGTTTTTGCCTGGTCGTCGTGAGCAGCTATTTTTCTCTGTGTTCCTGCTGCAATCATTTCATTAACTCCATTTTTGTACTCAGATATCACAGCTCTGGGTAAAAGTTTGGGTACAGGATTTCTTCACATGACTCATCACTCTTCAGTACCTTGTATCAAAGGACTAAAAATTCCCATGTCTAAAATTTCCCAGTACTCTAAATACAAAAGTCATATTGACATTCTTGTTCTTTATTCCTTCAGTAGGTATATATGCTGTTTTCAGATGGAAAATTAATTTCCTAGGCTTCTTTTAAATAGGAGATGCTTGGATAAGAGCATACATTCTTCTAAATATTTTTCTGATTATAAAATACATTAATATCTGTTGTAGAAAACATGAAAATCCCGTGAAAGTATAAAGAATATTAAAAGAATCAGAACTCTACCATCCAAAGATAACCATTATTAATATCTATCAAGCTATATTCCATCTATAGATATTACAGTTTTGCTTGAAACTATTGTGGTTTTTATTTTCCAATATACTAAATTTTCTTTAGACTCCCATCAGAAGAGGTAACTCATTAAAATGTGCTCTTTGTGCATCTTTGTCCCCAGGCAGAAGTCCAGCTGTTTTGGCAGGTGTGGGAATGATGTGGAGTTCCCCTGCAGCACGTGTTTAATACTTTGTCTCCTTGTGTCTTCTAACTCCTCCAGCAGTGTGTGCGCTACAGAAACTGTTCTGAAAACCCACTGTGTGGGAGCTAGAGGTTAAGCAAGAATGATTTGCAACTCCAACAGAAGTTGTTTGTTTCTTTTTTAAAAAGTCTCCTTAAACTGGTGTTAAGATACTTTCTATTGGGGGCCTTGTTAGCTCAGCTTTAGCATTGACAGAAAGCATGAAGGTAAGTAGGGAAGACTGCCCGTTTGTTTACTACTAAGCTGGCTCCAGCTTCCCCAGCACCCAATCTGCCTTCTTACACTGTAGTTAAAGAAAAGGGGGAGGGGGGGAGGGTAAACAGCCTGATACACTTAGAAATCTTCCAGCCACAATTTTATATTCAATAACTTAAAGCTGCTTTAAAAAAATATTTACTGATGGAAGCAGGGTATTTATCACAGTCTTAACCAAAAACCCAAACCCGTTGCTATGGAGTCAATTCTGACTCACGGAGACCCCATGTGTTACAAAGTAGAACTGACTCCATAGGGTTTTCTTGGCTGTAAGCTTTACGGAAGCAGATAGATTACCAGGCTTTTCTTCCATGATGCCGCTGGGTAGGTTCAAACCACCAACCTTTCAGTTAATAGCTGAGCACAAGCAGTTTTTGCCACCCAGGGAGCATCTATATCTATTGTTAGTGCTTTTCACTTTTTGTAGAGCACAATTAGCTTAACAATCTAAGTAAAGGATGTCATTACATATATACCCATTATTATATTTTTATTAATGCAACCCAGGAGATGATTCAAGCTTGCCAAGGTCACTATCACCTAAAAATACTAAAAATGTCACTTATGTTCTCATTCAGATATTGAAGAATAGACCAAGGAGAGAGCTTACACCACTTCAGTGCTGACTCTCCTACCCAGGTTCATATTAACTAGGTCTCAACTAAGTATGAAGCCACCTAATAGTATTGCCATCCTGCCCATATTTTTCATTTCGTACACAAATTTTTTTTCTTTTTTCTTATTATGGAAAATATACATGCAACAAATCATTTGTCATTTTAACATTCTTCACATGTATAATTCAGTGACATTCATTACGTTTATCATGTTCAACAATTACCACTATCAGTTTCCAAATTTTCCCATCACCCTTAACAGAAACTCAGTTGTGTTGAATTCAGGTTCTGTGTTTACTGTAGTACTTTCCAATGTGTGTTCCTCAGTCATTTGACCTGAGAAACCCTGAGTATATCCCATTTGTGGATACATACTATCTTAGTTATCCAGTGCTGCTATTACAGAAATACTACAAGTGGGTGGTTATTAAGAAAATGGAAATTTTTCTTCTTACAGTTTAGGAAGCTAGAAGTCTGAATTTAGAGCACCAGTTCTAGGGGAAGACTTTCTCTCTGTCGCCTCTGGAGGAAGAAAGTTCTTGTCTCTTCTGAGCTTCTGTTCCCGGGTAATCTTCATGTGGCTTGGCGTCTCTCTTCCCCCATCTCTGCTCTGCTCGCTTGTTTAATCTCTTTTCTATCTCAAAAGAGATTGACTCAAGATACTCAAGATACACCCTACACTAATCCTGCCTCATTAGCATCACAAAGACAACCCATTCTCAAATGAGATTATAACTACAGGCATACCCACTGCTGTCAAATCCATTCCAATTTACAGCAACCCTAAAGGACAGAGCAGAACTGCCCTCATAGGGTTTCCAAGGAGCAGCTGGTGGATTCAAACAGCTGACCTTTTTTGGTTAGCAGCCTGAGCTTCTAACCACTGTGCAACCAGGGCTCCAACTACAGGCATAGAGGTTAGAATTTATAAGACATATATGTGGGGGACACAATTCAATCCATAACATATACCCAGTGTATCAAAGCCTCTGAGAAGATAAAAACAAAAGTACTTCTTTTTATTTAATTCAGAATCCACAAAACACATTTGGCCATACAGCTCTCTTTTTTTTTTTTTTTTTTTTTTTTAACCATGTTGTTGTTATTGTTGTTAGGTGCTGTCAAGCCGATTCCAACTCATAGTGACTCCATGTCATGCAGTAGAACTGCCCCATAGGGTTTTTTAGGCTATAATCTTTATGGAGGAGCCCTAGTGGTGCAGTGGTTAAGAGTTTGGTGCTAATCAATAGGTCAGCAGTTTAAATCCACCAGCCGCTCCTTGGAAGCCCTATGGCACAGTTCTACTCTGTCCTACAGGGTCACTATGAGTCAGAATTGACTCGACGGCAATGGGTTTGGTTTTGGTTAATCTCTGCGGAAGCAGATCACCAGTTCTTTCTCCCATGGAGCCACTGGGTGGGTTTGAAATGCTAACCTTTCAGTTAGTAGCTGTGATGGTTAAGGTTGTGTGTCAGCTTGGTTGGGCCATGATTCCCAGTGGTTTGGCAGTTATGAGGTAGATTGGCAGCTGGGTAACAGATATACTCACCTCCATGATGAGATCTGCTATGAATAGCCAATCAGTTGAAAGGGAGTTTCCTTGGGGGTGGGGCCTCCATCCAATATATGTGGACTTTCTGGCAAAGCTCGCTGGCATTTGCTCTGCTCTGGATTCTGCATCCGGCTCAACAACATCTGACTTCCGGTTCTTGGGACTTGAGCCAGCACTCTGCCATCTTACCTGCCAATCTCGGATTCGTCAGCCTTTGCAGCCTGTGAGCCAGCAGCTTTCTGTCTGACCTGTGGATCTTGAGCTCTTCAGTCCCTGCAGCTACATAAGTCTAGAAAAGCCTCCAACCTGATGCCTGACCCGACAGACTCGGGACTTGCCAGCCTCTACAACTACATGAGCCATTTCCCTGAGACAAATCTCTCTCTCTCTCTCACTATACATGTAAATAGATAGATATGTACATACATACATACTTATACACACACTTTACTCATTTTTCTTCTCTAGAGAACTCAGCCTAAGACAGCACTCCAATGCTTAACTGCTGTGCCATCAGGGTTCCTTTTTTTTTTAAACCATAACACCAATTAACATCACATTCTGGGAAACACTGGTGGGTAACATTCACCTGATGTACCAATCTATTGCCCTAGTCAAAAGAATTAAATGAGTTTAGCCTGACTTGGTCCTAGTGATGGTGATCACCATTCATCTTCTAAACACTCTCAAACCAACCACTTCTTAATCTTCACTAGATTTTGCTATGCTTATTGTAAGTCAAGCATCTTAGAGGTTGAAAGTGATAAGAGGCTGGCATAAGCTGAAAAGGGTAACTATTGGCCCATGAAGCTACAAAGTTCAGGAAAATGACTGGCTTGGGATAAGGGCTGACCCGCCTCTTGGATCTACTTCCCTGTGTTGGTTCCACTCTCAGACTTGCTCCCCCTTCTGGATTTAGCAAGTTTACCTACAGGAGCTCTTGAACCCTGTGATGTAAGTCAGAAGCACCAGAAAACTTGGACATGTGCAGAGTGATTTCTCTAGCTATCTTAAGTTGCAATTCTCCACTGATTTTTCCCTATTCCCTCAGGCTTAGTAACAAAAAAAAGAAAGAAAGAAAAAGGCCTTTATAATTTATGTGTCCTTATATGTAAAATGCTATGGACAGTAAATCCTTCCCTCATGGGAACACTCAGAACAGCAACAGAATAAAGGTGAAGATGAAGGTTGAAAACTACAAGCCAGAATAGTCAAAGTGTCATGGACCACAGATTCTGTGCAAAGACACGTCATGCCATTGCAGACCTGTGTGTCACAGAACAGACTGTTCCTGTGGGTTAGAGACCAGAGCACAGCACAGAGACCAGATGGACAGATCCCTGCAGGGGTTTCCATTCATCCATCCATCTGAGACTCTTCCACATCTCCTACATCTAGAGATCCAGCTTTTCTGCATAGGGATTCACTGATACAAAGCATAATAAACACATTCAATGGACCATGATACTTTTCACTGCTACATAAATTTTCCAGGAAGTATATACCATATGTTTTCCCTTTCTCTGAGCTTCTCTGGTTCCTCCTGCAGGCATATTTCATTTACAAACTTTGGCATATGTGTCTATGCTTTACAGTAAGTGAATAACCCAATAAAAACAACTGTCTCAACCATCATCTAACCCCATGCTTTATGCTGAATTATATTTACTACGGTCATTGAGAAGTAACAATATTTAGTCTAGGACAACTTCATTTGGCACATATAAAGAAAGTATACTCAAAAGAAAGAATACCAAGACATTTTGGGGGAATAGCTTAATACATAATTAAGCCACATATGGTTTCAAAATTGAAAATAGAGAGATGAGAGATGTGTTTTTATTTATAAAATGTAGAAATCAGAAAAACAGGTTAGAATCATTTAATTGTGGACATATCAATAATTGTAGATGTACCCATTTTTGTGAAATGTTTATATTTCAAATTTTTTGTGAAGATATAATTTCTGAACCCAATCTTGTTCTTTTACGTTGACATTATACTCTCCCTTCATCCTCATAAGGAGCCATGGTGGTGCAGTAGTTAAAGCAATCAGCTGCAAACCAAAAGATTGGTGGTTTGAACCCACCAGCCAGTTGATGGGAGAAAGATGTGGCAGTTTGCTTCAGAAAAGATTTAAAGCTTTGGAAACTCTATGGGGCAGTTCTACTCTGTCCAGTAGAGTCACTATGAGTCAGAATTGACTCGATGGCAGTGGGTTTGGTTTGGGGGTTTTCATCCCCATAATAGTCCATATCTCCTAGATGAACTATTCTATCTGCAGGAAGTAAACATTATCACTATTGTCATGTGTGCACGTAAAGTTCATTTGCTTCATCATATTTTAGATAAGGAAAACACAGATGGAAAATTAAATATTAAAATTACATATGTAATGTTTAATTATTCTAATAAGTACAGTTATTTGAGACTTCTCATACTGTGGATGCCTGGATGTAACCAAATGTATATTTTATATGTGTGTCCACATTTGCTAACAAAGAGCATTAACATCTCTTCCTTTGATCAAGTTTTTATGCCCTCCAAAAGACAGAGGGTATATAACATCAAATATTTGAAACCTTCTGTTGTATGAAAGTTCAAGATTTTCACCCATATACATAGAAGGATTGGTAGTTGGAAAATATGGCCTTGGTGATAAAATGATGTCGGAGAGCATATGAAGAATTTTGCAAGATCAACGACTTCTTCATTGCAAATACCTTTTTCAACAACATAAACAGTGACTATACACGTGGACTCACTGGATGAAAACCACAAGAATCAAACTGACTACATGTGTGGAAAGAGACGATGGAAAAGCTCAATATTATCAGTCAAAACATGGCCAGAGGCCGACTTCAGAACAGACCATCAGTTGCTTATATGCAAGTTCAAGTTGAAGTTAAAGAAAATTAAAACAAGTCCACAGGAGCCAAGATACAACTTTGAGTATATACCACCTGAATTTGGAGACCATCTCAAGAACAGATTTAACACATTGAACACTAATGACCGAAGACTAGACAAGTTGTGGTATGAAATCAAGGACATCATACAAGAAGAAAGCAAGAGGTCAATAAAAAGACAGGAACGAAAGAAAAGACCAAAATGCATGTCAAAAGAGACTCTGAAACTTGTTCTTGAATGTCAAGTAGCTAAAGCAAATGGAAGAAATGATGAAGTAAAAGAGCTGAACAGAAGATTTCAAAAGGCAGCTTGAGAAGACAAAGTAAAATATTATAATGAAATGTGCAAAGACCTGGAGTTAGAAAACCAAAAGGGAAGAACATGCTTAGCATTTCTCAAGCTGAGAGAACTGCAGAACAACTTAAAGCCTCAAGATGCAATTTTGAAGGATTCTATGGCCAAAATTTTGAATGGCACAGGAAGAATCAAAAGAAGGCGGAAGGAATACACAGAGTCACTGTACCAAAAAGAACTGGTTGACGTTCACCCATTTCAGGAGGTAGCAGATGATCAAGAATGAAATGTACTGAAGAAAGAAGTCCAAGATGCACTGAAGTCATTGGCAAAAAACAAGGATCCAGGAATTGATGGAATACCAATTGAGATGTTTCAACAAATGGATGCAGCACAGGAGGTGCTTACTCATCTATGCTAAGAAATTTGGAAGACAGCTACCAGGCCAGCTGAGTGGAACAGACCCATATTTGTGCCTGTTCCAAACAAAGGTGATCCAACATAATGTGAAAATAATCGAACAATACCATTAATATCACATGTGAATAAAATTGTGCTGAAGATCATTCAAAAGTGGTTGCAGCAGTACATTGACAAGGATCTGCCAGAAATTCAAGCCAGATTCAGAAGAGGACATGGAACAAGTAATATCACTGCTGATGTCAGATGGATCATGCTGAAAGCAGAGAATACCAGAAGGATGTTTACCTGTGTTTTACTGACTACGCAAAGGCATTTGACAGTGTGGCTCATAACAAGTTATGGATAAAATTGTGAAGAATGGGAATTCCGGAATACTTAATTGTGCTCATGTGAAATCTGTACATAGACCAGGAGGCAGTCATTCGAACAGAGCAAGGGGATACTGCATAGTTTAAAATCAAGAAAGCCGTGCTTCAGGGTTTCCTTCTTTCACCATACTTATTCAATCTGTACGCTGTGCAAATAATCTGAGAAGCTGGACTATGTGAAGAAGAATGTGGCATCAGGATTGGTGGAAGACTCGTTAATAACCTGAGCTATGCAGATGACTTACTGATGAAGATCAAAGACTATAGCTTTCAATATGGATTACACCTCAACATAAAGAAAACAAAAATCCACACAACTGAACCAAGAAGCAACATCACCATAAATGGAAAAAAGACCGATGTTGGCAAAGATTTCATTTTACTCAGATCCACAATCAACACCCATGGAAGCACAGTCAGGAAATCAAATGATGTATTGCATTGGGCAAATCTGCTGCAAAAGCTCTCTTTAAAATGTTGAAAAGCAAAGATGTCACTTTGAGGACTAAGGTGTGCCTGACCCAAGCCATGATATTTTCAGTCGTCTAAGATACACACAAAAGCTGGACAATGAATAAGGAAGACCAAAGAAGAATTGATGCCTTTGAATTACAGTGTTGTTGAAGAATACTGAATATTCCACAGACTGTCAGAATGAACAAGTCTGTCTTGGAAGGAATGCAGCCAGAGTGCTCCTTAGAAGTGAGGATGGCAAGGCTTCCTCTCATGTACTTTGGACATGCTATCAGGAGGTACTAGTCCCTAGAGAAAGACATCATTCTTGGTAAAGTAATGGGTTGGCATAAAAGAGGAAGACCTTAATGAGACAGACTGACACAGTGGCTGCAACAATGGGCTCAAACATAACAACGATTGTGAGATGGCACAGGACCAGGTAGTGTTTGTTTTGTTGTACATAGGGTTACTATGAGTCGGATAGCATCTAACAACAATAAATACCTGTATAAATCAATCATTCTATGATAATCATATTTTCCATTTAGTGAGTGCCTACCATGTTCCATTTTGACCTCATAATAAAACTGAAAGGTAGAAGTTGTTACCAAGGCAGAAATTCACACCCTGGGAAGTTATCTAATATGCCCAAATATATACATGACATACGGGATCCAAATCTACCACAGACGAGGCAGGGCCAAGATGGCAGAGTAGTCAGACACTTCTTGTGGTCCCTCTTACAACAAAGAACCAAAAAAACAAGTGAATTGATTATATATATGACATTATATATATATATATGACAGTCTAGGAGCCCTGAACATCAAAGGCAAAGTTGAGGAACTGGACTGAAGGGCAGGGGGAGGGAGAGATGGTTCGGAAGCAGTGAGGAGTTGCCAGAACTGACCCAGAGGGAGCCGGCGCCCTTCAGGCCAGATTGGCTCACGTGCATGGTGAGGCAAACAGTGGAGCTCAGGAAGTGTTTTTCCACATCTGGAGAGACCCAGCGGCAGAGAGGCTACTCGGGCATCCAGAACCAGTGAAAAGCAGCGCTCAGTTGGCAATAGATAAGTACTCACATTTGACCTACCACATGGATCAAAAAACACCTCCTTTAGGAAAAACCTCTCTGCCATTTACCTGCCCTCTCCTCGCTGTGCACCGGGTCCTGGGCTGGCTTTAGCAATTGCTGAGTCCCCTGGGCCGGAAGTAGGACTCCTCACATGTCCTGAGCCATTCCTCTGCCTTGGACAGGGAACAAATCAACAAATAGGGAAAAAATAATCTGCTGGCTCCCCTAAGCCAAGAACTCAGCGTAGGCACAGCTCCTTTGCCTAGGCACAGGCATAAGGTGTCCACGAACTTTGAATGCCTTTCACCCCTTCATAGACCTGTATGGGCCCATTTCAACAGCGTAGGCCCTCAATATCACAGTACAACAGGGTATATACCTAAAGTCTAACTTCAACTGTATCACCTATATGGTGAAATGGCAGGTTCTTGACACTTGACACCGCTCTGCCCATTAAGCAGGGTCCTCACCTACCCACATCAGGGGCCTGAGGAATGGTAGCTCCAGCCATGCCACCTAGCCACCCGCAATAGGGGTCCAAAAATAAGTGGTGCTCCCCCTCCCCCGGTCCTTACAAACAACAGCATCAGGTACCCACAGTCCAGCTTCAAAACCCACCCATCTATGCGCTCTAGGGAACAAGAACAAACTTTCCTCCCAGACAATCAGGGGCAGCATTCAGCCCCCTGCCTTGCTCAGTGCATGACCCCCTACTGCAGTCAGATACTTGTGCCTACCCCAATCACTCATCCCTATCTAGGACTGTAGGTGAGAGCCTGCACCACACACTTGGTGACTGACTACCTGAACACCTGAGCTGAATTCATACAAGAAAAGTAAACAGACTCCTAAGCTCACATACCTAGTAACAGATCTAACCACCTGGTGACAGGACGTTAGAGCTTCAAAGGTGCCAATAACCAAACTAGCTCACATGACCAGCCTATTTGGGCATATCAAAACAAAACAAAACAAGAAGCTAGGACACAGTAAGCAAACATAAAATAAATAAATATAATAACTTATTGACGGCTTGGAGACAACATTCAATATCAAATCACATAAACAGGCAGAACATGATGGCTTCAGCAAGTTCCCAAAACAAAGAATCAAGAAATTTTCTGGTGGCAGAGAATTTCTTGGAATTACCAGAAGTAGAATACAAAAGATTAATATACAGAACTCTTCAAGAGGTCAGGAAGGAGATTAGGCAAAATGCAGACCAAGCCAAAGAACACACAGACAAAGCAACAGAGGATCTTAAGAAGGTTATTCAAGAGCACAATGACAAATTTAATAGGCTGCAAGAATCCATAGAGAGACAGCAATCAGAAATCCAAAAGATCAACAATAGAATTTCAGAATTAGACAATTCAATAGAAAGTCATAGGAGCAGAATTAAGGCAACAGAAGTCAGAATTAGTGAGACTGAAGATAAAGCTCTTGACACCAACTTATTTGAGGAAAAATCAGATAAAAGGACCTAAAAAAATGAAGAAAATCTAAGAATTATGTGGGACTCCATCAAGAGGAATAACCTATGAGTGACTAAAGTACCAGAATGGAGGGGATTACAGAAAATACAGAGATAATTGTTGAAGATTTGTTTGCAGAAAACTTCCCTGATATCATGGAAGATGACAAGATATCTAACCAAGATGCTCACTGAACCCCACATAAGGTAGATCCCAAAAGAAAGTCACCAAGACGTAATATAATCAAACTTGCCAAAACCAAAGATAAAGAGAGAATTTTAAGAGTGTCTAGGGATAAACAAAAAGTCATCTACAAAGGAGAGTCAATAATAAGCTCAGACTATTCTGCAGAAACTACACAGGCAAGAAGGCAATGGGATGACATATATAAAGCCTTGAAGGAAAAAAACTGCCAGCCAACAATTATATATCCAGTAAAACCGTCTCTTAAATATGATGATGAAATTAGGGCATTTCCAGATAAACAGAAGTTTAGGGAATTTGCAAAAACCAAACCAAAATGACAAGAAATACTAAAGGGAGTCCTCCGGTTAGAAAATCAATGACATCAGATAACAACCCAAGACTAGAACACAGGACACAGCAACCAGATATCAACACAGTTGGGGAAGTCACAAAAACAAATCAAGGCTAAAACACTGAAAATAGGGAAATAGAGATGTCAATCTGTAAAAGACGACAACATTAAACTAAATGTATCACAGACAAGCTCTTTTTATATGGCGAGGAGTAAACACATGGCTACAGGCTTTTATGAACTCCACAAGCAACCCCAAAAGAACCAGGAAGTAATGTTCGATATTTGGTTCTGTTTTTAATAATAATAGTGAAGGAATATGATTGGCCTATTGGGGCAGGAGCTCACCTGCAGGAACAATCATTGCGGCCATAAGCATATGGTATTATTATTGGCCAGACTGAGGTCATATATCCACCTGGTGATCAATGAATAGAACACTGTGACTGGAAGCTACACCAGCATTATATAGAATGGATAGTAGGGTTAAAGAAGCTCCCCATAGAAAGAGGAGTGATTGTATCAGAGGAAGGGTGATGGTGCTGTTAAATCACACACACACACACACACACACACACACACACACACACTAATAAAAATAAATTTCTTTAACATCCTCCCATTAAGAGGTGGATCTGTGTCCCTTCTACTTGACGCTAATTTTGTGTCTACTTGACCAATAGAATATATTGTCCAGTTTCCATTCCAAAGAAGGAAGAAACTGTCAGCTTTCAATTCTTAACTCTTGGAATGCTCACTCTTGGAAACTAGTCACCATGCTACAAGGAAGTCCAAGGAAGTTTGTAGGGAGACCCATGTAGAGAGGAACCAAGGCCTGAGAACCCCGTCTTCAGCTGAGCTTTCAGTAGACAGGCAGGACCAACATGCCAGCCATGTGAGACATCTTGTGAGTGTATCCTCAGCACCCCATCAAGCTGCCCGGGCTGACGCCGCTTGGAGAAGAGACAAGGCTTCCCTGCTGAGCCTTGCCCAAACTGCATGTTTGTGAGCTGATGATTGTCACTTGTTTTAAGTCATTAATTTGGGGCGGGGGAGGGGGGCATCTGTTATGTAAAAATAGATAACTGGAACAACCAGGGTCACCAAATTTTCACTTTTTCTTTTGCCTTGAACATAAGAACTTGGCCTAGTAACTTTTTTTCATAGCCATCTAAGTACCTAGTACTATGCCAAGCACATTGTAGTTGTGCAGTAAATATTTATGAAATAATTGAATTATGCATTCAGAAGGTACTAACTTCACTTTGTAAATGGAAAAATGGCACAAAGAACTTAAGTGACTGGCAGAAGTTGGTCTTAGGCTGAGCTGAATATAAAAGATTTGCATATCCAAGTTGAATGCATTATCTATCAGGACCTTTGAAAGTCTTTTTTCCACTGACTCAAATTCAATGATTCTTTTCATCCATGAAATTATATGATGGGTGGTGGTGAATGCTTTCTGAGCTTTAAAAATCCGCACTCTAAAATGCCTGGAGAAATGAGCTATAAACCATCACCCAATGGCATCGCTAGGGTTGGTGTCATCCAGAGCAGTAACTCCTGGAGTCACCCCCCATGCTAATTACCACTAATTTAGCTAATATTGTAGCTGAAACACCAGAAAATTTGGCAAAATCAGCAACTATAAGAACACCAGCAGTAACGAAAACAGCTCATACTTGTAGCATGTACAGACAAAACCGTGTGATTCAAAGCACCATTGTAACTGGGTAATAATGACAGCTCTGACCAGAGCACATGAGAAGGTTCAAAAAAGTAAATTAGCGTAGAGTTTTAGCCTTGTAGGTATATTGATACATGTAAGCTGGGCTTATGAAAAGGTTTTGTTTTTATAACTAACTTCAGGGATACTTCTATAAAAAGTAATAAATTTCTTCTGAAATACTGCACAAAATTTTTATGGACAGTCATTTCAGTGTCACCACCCTCTGACAGTGTCACCCAGTGCAATCCATCCCCCCCTAGTGACACCATTGCCATTAATAGTGGTTATCTTTGGAGAGTAAGCCTTGGAGTTTGGGGAAGCAATTGATTTCTACCTTTGTACCACTTTTATTTCTTGCAGTGAATATATGTTAACTTTATACTTTTAAATTATACCAGAATAGATCCAAGATAGATTAAGATGTTAGCAGCATATTGTCTTGTTGATTATAGGATTATGAAGGTTTTACACTGATACTTAATATTTAATGCCTAAATTGTATATTGATAGCAAAAATATATTCCACTACAGTTCCCAAGAAAGAGTCCTGGTGGTGCAATGGTTAAGTGCTTGGCTGCGAACCTAAAGTTTGGTGGTTTGAACTCACCCAGTAGCTCTGCAGAAGAAAAGACCTGGCAATCTGCTTCTGTAAAGACTGCTGTTGTTTTGCACCGTGAAGTCGATTCTGACTCATAGCAAGCCTACAGGATAGAGTAGAACTGCTCCATAGGGTTTCCTAGGCTGTAATCTTTACAGGAGCAGATTGCCAGGTCTTTTCTCCCAAGGAGTAGCTGTGGCTTCAAACTGCCAGCCCTTCAGTTAGCAGCCAAGCGCTTAACCTTTGTGCCAACAGGGCTCCTACATAAAGATTACAGTCTAGGAAACCCTATGGAGCAGTTCTTCTCTGTCCTATAGGGTCACTATGAGTCAGCGTCAACTTGAGAGCAGACAACAACAGTTCCCAAAAAATTTTATTTTAAATTCTTATCCCCTTAGAGCCCAAATTTTATATAACAGGAAAAAACTTCATTGCACGTTATCTGGATGTGCCACGTGAAATCAGTTGTAACATACCAAGTCTCAAATTCTCACACAAATAGGAGAATTACACATCTGGTCATCCATTCTCTGGTGTATCACGAAACCATCATGACAAAGCTTTAGTCTAGGACAGAGCACCAGTAAGAATGTTGCAAATAACTCTCTGATTTTTTAAACCCTGGTACTCTTGCTGCTTTTGTCTTGACATAGCAGCATTTCCAGGAAAGAGGTTTGAAATATGCACTTGCATACTGTTTGGTGATTAAGTGGGAAGATGGTAAAGGGCCCATTTGTGTCTACTCTGACGTTCAAGCACCGCTGAGGGATGCAAAATCTTTGATGCTTCCAGAGCTTTTCTACTTACGTAAGCTAGAAAATTAGTTAATATGGTACTTTAGAGTCTCTTCAGCTATAACTGAAAATTGTCTCTGACAGAAGATTTCAGAATATTCACTTTGTCTCCTGATTTTCTATTCATGTCAGGGGGTTAAGTAATTTTCAGCCCAAATTACAAGTTTTCAAAGACCTAGCATTTTATTCATTCATTTATATATTCAACCTATAACTAAAAATGTAGGTACCATTTGCCAGGCATTCTACAGAGTGCTGAAGAAACATGAAGTTGAAAGATAAATAATGAACACTTTTTATTCTCAACAAAATGTCTGAAAGGTTGATTTCCTATCTGCCATGGGTTATGTTAGTTGCTTACCTAGCTATCATCCCTGATTCCTTCTTTCTTGTTAGCAGAACTTCTTCAAATCTCTGGTACATTCATTTTCCTCTTCTTTAGATCTCTCTGATCCTCCAAGATCCTACTCTCCCCTCACCCCCGCCCCCCGCCCCACGCACTTCATTCATCTGCTTGAAATGCTACAATCTACAGTGATTACTTCCAGTCTCCCATTGTCTATAAAAACCAAATGCCTGGGCTTCAGCAAATTGAATGTAAACCAAAATGCACCAACATGTGTGGCCAATCTGTGATCTGTGGTACGTGGTGATATCTCCTCAACCAGACTGTAAACTCTGGCATCTTAGGGACTTCATGTTACATATGCCGTCTATGTTATCAAATACACATTTGATGGGTGTAATGACATGGTATTTGGAATTTGCTTTAACATACTCTAGCAAAAAATATAGGGGGGGGTAGAAAAAATAAAAGATAGGTAAAGTGTTCATATTTGTTGAATATGGATGACGGTGTATGGGGATTTTTTTGTAGTTGCTTTTATTGTTGTAGAATTATGAATAACACAATATTTGCCATTTTGCCCTTTTTCTACTGTAGAATTTAGTGATATCAGTTACACTCATCAGATTATGCAAGGATAATCCTTAAGCAATGCCTATTTTCCAAGCACCGTAAACATAAACCCACTACTCCCCAAGTAACCACTAACAGCCAATAGTCTGTCTCTATATATTTACTTAGTCTTGTCTTTGCATATAAGTGAGGTCAACAAGTATTTGTCATGTAAGTATTTGTCATTTTGTGATTCACTTACTTCACTCAATGTGTGGGGATTTTTTAATACTATTTTCATGCTTTTTTGTGATTTTTGAAATTTTCCATAATAAAAAGTTATGGAAAAAGGAATTGTGAAAACTTTAAGATGATTAGGTATCATTTATAAAACTTTACTATTATTAGAAAGGTTTGGATTAAAAATCACTCTGTATACCACATTCTTGAACTCTTCTCCAAACTATATCATCAAAGTCATTCCCTTTGTACATACTTGCTTTTATTTTTTAAAAAATAAACCATTTAGCCTATAAAAAAAGTTACTATTGACTATAACCAAAAAAACCAAACCCACTGCTGTCGAGTCGATTCCGACTCATAGTGACTCTATAGGACAATGTAGAACTGCCCCATAGGGTTTCCAAGGCTGTAAATCTTTATGGAAGCAGGCTGCCACAACTTTCTCCCAAAGAGCAGCTGGTGGGTTCGAACTGCCAACCTTTCGGTTAGCAGCCAGAGCACTTAACCACTGCGTCACCAGGGCTCCATCTATTCACTATAAGTCATAAGATGTGTTTCTGTTTTTTGCTTTTTTTAAATCACGCAACAACAAAGTAATCTAAAAACTGATTTGAAAAATGAAGTACTGGACTCATGATATCGTTTTTCACAGACCAAAGAAATACAAGCCCCTTCTCTGGTGATGCAGTGGTTAAGAGCTCGGCTGCTAACCAAAAGGTCGGCAGTTTGACTCAACCAGCCGCTCCTTGGAAACGCTATGGTATAGTTCTAATCTGTCCTACAGGATCACTGAATCAGAATCACTGGAAGGCAATGGGTTTCTTCCTCTTTCTTTTGCTTCATTTACATATGTGGACCTCAATCTTGGTCACAAAATGGTAATATTACACTCAGCATGGTTAATTCACTTGTTTATTTAATTTGTAAACTCAGTTAGACAGGAAATGTCAAGGAGTTGAGCTTGTATATTTAAAACTTAAAAAAAAAAGAAATAATGCAGAAAGATAATTTTAATCCTAGAAGATCATTTTAAACATAGTAGTTTTAGAAAGCATTTTTCATATTAAAATCACAAACAATAAAAAAGCTCTGGCCCTTCCTCTAATTGGTGGCACAGTGGTTAAGCACTCAGTCGCTAACTGAAAGGTGGGAGGTTCGAACCCACCAGACGCTCCGTGGGAGAGAAAGTGACAGTTGGCTTCTGTAATGATTATAGCATCGTAAACCATAGGGGGCAATTCTACTCCGTCCTGTAGGGTCCCTGTGAGTGGGGATCAACTTGACAGCAAAGGGTTGATGTGTGATAAATGAAAGCTAATAAAAGTACCCCAGTCCCTATTTAGCAACTAGAAAAATTTAGGCTTAGAAAATCTCAGTAGAGGCTCCCAAGTCACTTCATTCATGGGCCCAGAGCAGAAGTATAAGTAGAAAATAGCTCACAGTAACTCACCATCGTACATGCATATATGTGCTTTCAAAGTCCATTCTTGCTATCCTTCTACTTCTCATAATTTATGTTCATTTTATGTTTTCAAAAACCTGATAATGTGGTTTCTAGCGTGGCAACTGTGGGCAAGGATCTTTACCTTTCCAAACCTCAGTTCCTTTACTTACTAAATAGAGATAATGGCAGGGTATACCCACAGAGTTGTAATTATTAAGTGAGGTAATGCACATGAAGTGCTCACAGTGCCTGGCACATAAACGTCTCAAAATGTGAAAATATCAATAACATACATTCAAAAAGGAGTTGTGCATATTACTTTCCCTATATTTAATATTTAATCACTCAAGGTTTTGAGGGATAGTTATAGAAAAGTGACACGATTCTGTAGGTGGAATCTGGCCTTGACTGTCTCCTGCAGCCTGGGTTCCCTCATCAATTCACTTAACCAGGATCTGGTAAGAGGCACTTCCAGGAACCAATTTTGATGCCCAATTTAAGAAAAAGAATATAAAATGATTATTACAAAATCATGTACAAATATGTGCAATATTTAGAATGAAAAAAACACAAAAATTACCTATAAGAAGCTAAAAAATACAACTACTAATCACAAAATTTGGAAACATAATATTTTTATTAACTGCCTAATATACCTCCACAAAATACCTTTTTTTTTAAACCTGTATACTCTGATGGCTTTCTCATATGGCAACAATTTTATAGTTTTATTTTCTCTAAGAAGAGAATTATTTTAGTCTTTCCTCTAGCATGGTTGATTGAATTATTTTATTTGTTTTGATCGCTGGTATGCATGAAACATGTGACTTCACATATACACGTACCTTCTGTTTGTAGTACCACTACAGGTGTGTGCCTTAAAAACATAGAAATTTCTATTTCACACTGTTTCCATCAAAAAAGTTTCTTAAAAAATGTACTCTGTATTTTGCATTACATTCCTGCAAAAAAATGAGCCATTAGATAAACATGCCTGAGGTTGCACAGCTGGCCGACTGCGGAGCTGGGATTCTGTCCCAGACAGCTGGCATTCATTACAGCTCACACTCCTACAGCTCACACTCTGCACTGCCTTTCGCTACACTACTCCTTCCAACCTAATGCCTGCACTTCTGATATCTTGATCAACTCTGAAGAGGGAAAAGGAGAGAAGCAAAGAAAAACTAGCATGTACTGAACATTTGCTATGTGCCAGGCTGTTATGTTTCCTTATCTCATTTCCTCCTCAGATAAAAGGTTGGTATCATTTCCCCCAATTTACAAATGAGGAAAGCCTGGTAGAAAGATTCAAGGGTAACTAAAAGCAATGCAAATGTATGGGTCCAAGGTCCATGCTCTTTCCATTATGTAAGTCTGCTTTGTTAAAAACATAGGACAAAAATGTGGTGTCTGGGATAAACACTGTCAAATTAGACTCTGAGCTTGTTTATTTTATTTACTTAACAAACACTTGTTGGTTCTCTGTCCTTTCCCAGACTGTAAATGGAGCACTGAAAGCACTGTTAGTTTTTGAAGCACCAAACACTTCTCACTCAAGCCTCCAGTGGCTGATGGGCACTTGACGAGCCCATGTTGGTAAGGAAGGGAAAGGAAGCATTGTAAATAGTTGAATATTTAAGTGTTTACAGTCTACATGCGTTTTTGGTTCATCTCCGCAGCGTGTTTCACGTTTTTGTCAGTGTCACACCCAAAAGCATTTCCAAATCCGTCAGAATCACTTGGCCACATATTATCTTGAGAAACCATCTTAATTCTCCTGGAATTCAGATTTCTGGGTCCATGGAGTTGGGGTGACCCACTCAGGCCATCTGCCCTTAGCTGTCCTTTTGAACCGTGAGCCTTTAAGAAATTGTCTTCCTAAAGTCACCTTCAAATCAAACAATTGCCTAGTAAACAGCTTAGCTGTGATCGTTTTGCCTTAGGCACTGGCCTCTTTTGGAGAATTACAATGACCTTCAGGAGACTACTCTGCCCAGAACTTCCCTATATAATGTTTTCACCGGCCCCTCACCAGAGTGCCTTCCCAATACCTTCTGGCCGACACTGCCTGATTAGAATCCTATCTACTCACTGTGTATATTTTTTTTTCTTACATTAATTTTTGGTGTTTCTCTGCACATTTAGGTTTTTGACAATTTCAAATAACATTGGTAGAATATTCAGTACATTTATCCACAATACTTATAAAATCAAGCATCTGTTATGACTTTTTTGCTATTAGGGGCATTGGTTTTGGATGTTTTTTACAGTGGGGAAAATGACTGCCTCCTTGTTTTATAATTTTTCGGTCCCTGGGTGGCACAAATGGTTTGTGCTCGACTACTAACTTAAAGGTTGGCAGTTCAAACCTACTCAGTGGCTCTGCAGAAGAAAGGCCTGGCAATCTGCTTCTGTAAAGATTACAGCCATTGAAAACGCTATGGAGCAGTTCTACTCTGTCACACATGGGGTTGCCATGAGTCAGAACTGACTCAACAGCAATGAGGGTTTTTTTTTTTTTTTTTTTTAGTAATTTGTAAGATTTTTAATAATTTGTAAGATGAATTTACCATCTCTACTGCTGTCAGCCCTGTAAATATTGTTTGTGAGAGAATCAGCAAGGGTGATCTGGGGGCTCTACCCAAGTAGTTGGGCCTAAGCAAGAGTTACCACTTGCTGGAAATGGCCTCACCTCAAAGACTTCAGCCAGCATAACTCAGAGTTATCCTACCACTGGGGCTGGGACCAGGCTGAGGGAGGAGGGTTGCAGGGTCTCCTGCATCGTCCCATCTTCTCTCATGGTGCACCCATGCCAGGTCTGAGTAACTTACCTTGATATACAGGGGTGCTCAGACTCAGCTTTCTTAGAGTCTTGAAGTCACTGATGAGAGAAGACAGCCTCGATCTAGCAGTGTCAGTGGGAAACTTTTGGGGCAACCGTGCAAAGTAAGATCAGAGATCACCTAGATTTGGGAGACAACAGGAAATTTTAAAAACAATTAGAATCAACTGACCTGCATGCGTGAGTGTTCCTCTTAATTAAGGTAACTGCACATTCTTTTTCTGACTTATGAACACCTTAGGAATTTTAGAATAATTAGCTACTCGATACTTATCAAAATTTACAAATAATACAATAATTCCTGTATAAAAACATATTTATTATTTCTTAAATATAAGCTTAATGCACGTGTGAATTGTTGACATACGTTTATTTCGTATTTTAAGCTTAGTTAATTAAAATATATTTATTATTTCTCAGGTTTCTGTTTATGTAGTTTGGCACTGTAGATTCAGGAAACTGTAAGAAATGCTTTATTTCTATCCTTTCATTTTCATTGAATATTCTAAAAATATTAGGTTTTCATCATGATGGGAAACTGAACAGAGGATATTTTTTCATTGTATCCAAATAGGCACAAACTATAAAGATAAGAAAACATTTCCCAGTGAAGATGATTTTACCTCCTCTATTTTTTTGTTTTTCTTAAGAACAGCTTTCCTATTTCATGGAGAGAATATTTCATTTATTTTTCCCACACGCCTAGCTAATAGTGTGATTACAATGTACTTAAACCGAGCATCCTAAAGGAAAATAACAGCAGATCCCTGATCTGCTTGCCACACATTCTCCAGTGTGAGGCTCTGCTGTGATCAGTTGTAAACTCCAAGGACAGAAAAGGGTTTTTTTTTTTAAATTATATATATGCATTTACTTTTTCTTACTGTTTGCCTTTTCAACATTCATCATGTCTACAATTCAGTGACATTAATTACATTCACCATGTCATTCAACCATCTCTATTATCAGCTTCCAAATTTCCCCATCACCCTTAATAGAAGCTCAGTGTCCCCTAAGCAGTGAGTCTCTCTTTTCCTGTCCCTCCCTCTCACCTAACTGCCCCCTGGTAACCACTAATAAACTTCGGTCTCTATACACTTGCCTATCCTAGATAAGAAAAAGGTTCTTTTGCCAGCAAGTAAGTGCTCTGAATCAGGAGAAAGCAAAATTAGGATTGTCTCTGTATTCTTTACCAGAACTCACTTCTGACTAGTCAGTAATGTCTAGTAGATTGTTTCTTAATTCCCAAGAAAATAACTGAGAAAACACTCTTAAAAGAATGGTAATAGTATTACAACACTGAAGGATTCTATGGGCAAAATATTGAATAATGCAGGAAGCATCAAAAGAAGATAGAAGGAATACACAGAGTCACTGTACCAAAAAGAATTGGTCGACATTCAACCATTTCAGGAAGCAGCATATGATCAAGTACCAATGGTACTGAAGAAAGAAGTCCAGTCTGCACTGAAGGCATGGGTGAAAAACAAGGGTCCAAGAATTGACGAAATATCAATTGAGATGTTTCAGCAAATGGATGCAGTGCTGGAGATGCTCACTTGTCCACGTCAAGAAATTTAGAAGACAGCTACTTGGCCAGCTGAGTGGAAGAGACCCATATTTGTGCCCACTCCAAAGAAAGGGATCCAACAGAATATGGAAATTATCGAACAATATCATTAATATCACACATTAATATCTTTGGCAAGTAAAATTTTGCTAAAGATCATTCAAAAGCAGTTGAAGCACCACATCAACAGGAAAAGCCAGAAAATCAAGCTGGATTCAGAAGAGGATGTGGAACAAGGGATATCATTGCTGATGTCAGATGGATCTTTGCTGAAAGCAGAGAATACCAGAAAGATGTTTACCTGTGTTTTATTGACTATGCAAAGGCATTCGACTGTGTGGATCATAACAAATTATGGATAACACTGCAAAAAATGGGAAATCCAGAACACTTAATTGTGCTCATGCGGAATCTGTACATAGACCAGGAGGCAGTCATTTGAATAGAACAAGGGGATGCTTCGTGGTTTAAAATCGGGAAAGGTGTGCATCAGGGTCATATCCTTTCACCATACTTATTCAATCTGTATGATGAGAAAATAACCCGAGAAGCTGGACTATATGAAGAAGAACATGGCATCAGGATTGCTGGAAGACTCATTAACAACCTGCGATATGCAGATGACACACTATTGCTTTCTGAAAGCAAAGACGCCTTGAAGCACTTACTGATGAAGATCAAAGACTACAGCCTTCAGTATGCATTACCTCAACATAAAGAAAACAAAAATTCTCACAACTGGCCAATAAGCCACATCAGGATAAATGGAGAAAATACCGAAGTTGTCAAGGATTTCATTATACTTGGATCCATAATCAATGCTCATGGAAGCAGCAGTCAAGAAATCAAATGACTCCCTATTTGCAGATGATATGATCATATATATAGAAAACCCCAAAAAATCCACACTGGAACTCATAGAAGATTTCAGAAAAGTAGCAGGATACAAAATTAACATACAAACATCAGCTGGATTGCACTACACCAAAAAAGAGAACTTCAAAAAGGAAATCAGTAAATCAATACCATTTACAACAGCCCTAAGAAGATAAAATATTTAGGAATAAATCTAACTAGGGACGTAAAAAATCTATATAAAGAAAACTACAAAACACTACGGGAAGAAACCAAAAGAGACCTACCTAAGTGGAAAAACACACCATGATCATGGATAGGATAACTCAACAATGTGAAAATACCAATACTATCCAAAGCAATCTACAGATACAATATAATCCCAATCCATATCCCCTATAGCATTCTTTAATAACATGAAGAAACAAATCACCAACTTTATATGAAAAGGGAAGAGGCCTCAGACATAAGTAAAGCATTACTGAAGAAGAAGAAGAAAGTGGGAGGCCTCAAACTACCTGATCTTAGAACCTGTCATATAGCCACAGTAGTCAAAACAGCCTGGTCTGGTACAACTACAGACACAGAGACCCATGGAACAGAATTGAGAACCCAGACATAAATCCATCCATCTATGAGCAGCTGATAATTGACAAGGGGCCAAAGTCCATTTGTCTTAGTCATCTAGTGCTGCTGTAACAGAAATACCACAAGTGGATGGCTTTAACAAAGAAATTTATTTCTCACAATCTAGTAGGCTACAAATCCAAATTCAGGAGTCATATCCAGGGGAAGGCTTTGTCTCTTTGTCAGCCCTGGAGGAAGGTCCTTCTCATCAATCTTCCCCTGAATTAGGAGCTTCTCCATACAGGAGCCCCAGGTCCAAAGGACACACTCTACTCCCAGTGCAGCCTTCTTGGTGGTATGAGGTCTCCCTGTCTCTCTGCTCACTTCTCCCTTTTATATCTCAAAAGAGATTGGCTTAAAACACTATCTAACCTTATAGATCTCATCAGTATAACTGCCACTAACTCATCTCGTTAACATCATAGTGATAGGATTTATAACACACAGGGAAATCAACATCAGATGACAAAATGGTAGACAATTATACAATACTGGGAATCATGACCTAGCCAAGTTGACAGATATTTTTGGGTGACAATTCAATACATGACATAGTTAAATGGGGAAAAGACAGTCTCTTTAACAAATGGTGCTGGCATAACTGGATGTCCACCTGTAAAAAAAAAAGAAACAAGGTCCATATCGCACACCATATACAAAAATCAACTCAAAATAGATCAAAGATCTAAATATAAAACAGATAAGGATCATGGAAGAAAAAACAGGGGCAATGGTAGGGGCCCTAATACATAGGACAAATACAATACAAACCATAAGTAACAATGCACGAACACCAGGAAGAGAAACTAGATAACTGGGAGCTCCTAATAATTAAACACTTATGCTCATCAAAATACTTCTCAAAAAGAGTAAAAACAGAACCTACAGACTGGAAAAAAAAGTTTTGGCTACAACATATCCAACAAGGGTCTAATTTCTAAAATCTACAAAGTACTTCAACACCTTAACAATAAAAAGATAAATAATCCAATTAAAAAATGGACAAAGTATATGAACAGACGCTTCACCAAAGAAGACATTCAGGTGGGTAACAGATATATGAGGAAATGCTCATGATCATTAGCCATTAGAGAAATGCAAATCAAAATTACAATGGGATACCATATTACCCTGACATTACTGGCACTAATCAAAAAAACAAAAATTAACAAATGTTGGAGAGGTTGAGGGGAGACTGGAACACTTATGCACTGCTGGTGGGACTGTAAAATGGTACAACCACTGTCTTAGCTATCTAGTGCTGCTAGGACAGAAATACCACAAGTTGATGGTTTTAACAAACAGAAATTTATTCTCTCACAGTCTAGTAAGCTAGAAGTCCAAATTCAGGGCACCAGCTCCAGGAACAGGCTTTCTCTCTGTTGGCTCTGGAGCAAGGTCCTTGTCTTCAATCTTCCCCTGGTCTAGGAGCTTCTCAGCACAGGGGCCTGGGGTCCAGAGGATGCACTCTGCTCCTGGCACGACTTTCTTGGTAGTATGAAGTCCCTGTGTCTTTCTGCTCGATTCTCTCTTTTATATCTCAAAAGAGATTGACTCAAGATACATCCTAATCCTGTAGATTGAGTCCTGCCTTATTAACATCGTACAGTTTAGGATTTACAACACAGGATAATCACATCAGATGACAAAATAGTGGCCAACCACACAATACTAGAAATCATTTTTGTGGGAACACAATTCAATCTGTAGCCACCACTATGGAAAATGATATGGTGCCTCCTTAAAAAACTAGAAATAGAAATACCATATGATCCAGCAACACCATTCCTAGGAATATATCCTAGAGAAATAACAGCCGTTACTTGAATAGACATATGCACACCCATGTTCGTTGCAGCACTATTCACAAAAGAAAAAGATGAAAACTATCTAAGTGTCTATCAACAGATGAATAGACAGACTAATTATGGTACATACGCACAATGGAATACTACATGATGATAAAGAACAATGATGAATTCATGAAACATCTCACAACATGGATGAATTTGAAGGGCATTATGCTGAGTGAAATAAGTCCATCACAAAAGGACAAATATTGTATGAGACCACTGTTACGAGTTCAAGAAGGAGTCCGGCAAGATGGCGCTGTAGGCAGAAGCACCACGCCGTCCCTCCACAGCAAAGATCCGAAAAACTAAGCCAAACAGAGAATCAACAACCCTGAAACCCTAGAACATCAAATGAAGAGATAAAGAACTCAGCCGAGCACCAAATGGAGAATACTGAACGAGAACGGAGAGTGAGGAGAGATTCATGCAGAGGTCCCCTACCAGCTAACGCAGCGCGGTTCCACCATCTTGGACTCCTATTGGAGAACAGCAAACGGGGGTATGAGAGAGCAGCCTCACGGAGAGTCCAGTGGGAGACAAAACAGCCAGTAATTTGCGCTGTGCACTTTCCCACCCCCCACCACTCTTCACCCCGGCTCGGGCTCCTCTGCTTCCCGTGGCCGCGGTTTCTTGGCTGGGGGTCGCCGGCTGCTGGGATTCCGTGCAACCGGCTCTCTAGGTGCTGTTTGTTGGCTGCTGGTGTTGCCTTTTTTTTTTCCCCCTGCTTCTTTTGGTTTCTCGCATGCCTCTCGTCGCCTCCCCCTCCTTTTGCTCGGGTGCCTGGCTCCGAGCGCCATCTTTGCTCTTTCCTGCGGGGCTGCGGGGCTCCATTTGAGTGTGCAACTGCTTCCCGGTCTGGGCTGCCATGCTGGTGGGATCCCGGGACTTTTGTTCATTTGCTCCCTCTGCTTCCCGCGGCCGCGGTCTCTTGGCCGGGGGGCGCCGGCTGCTTGGATTCTGCACGCCCGGGTGGGCGGCTCTCTGGGTGCCGTTTGTTGGCTGCTGGTGGTGCTTTTTTTTTTTCCTGCTTCTTTTGGTTTCTCGCTTGTTTCTTGCCACCTCCGCCTCCTTTCACTTGGGCGCCTGGCTCTGTGCGCCATCTTTGCTCCTTCCTGAGGGGCCCCAGAGAACCGGCAATTTGTGATATACGCTTTCCCACTCTCCACCCGTCTTCACTCACACTCGGCCTCCTCTGTTTTCCACAGACACAGTTGCTTGTCCAGAAACACCAGCTCGCACTGGCTGGCTCTCTGAGTGCCATTTGTTGGCTGCTGGTGTTGCTTTTTTTTTTTTTTCTTTCTGCTTCTTTGGATTTCTTGCTTGCCTCTCACCGTCTCCCCCTCCTTTCGCTCGAGTGCCTGGCTCTGTGTGCCATCTTCCCTTTTTCCTGAGGGGCTTCGGTGCTCCATTCGAGTGTGGAGCTGCTTACCGGACTGGGCTACCGCGCTGGTGGGATCCTGGGGCTTTTGTTCGTTTGTTCATTTTGAATTGTTGGTCTGTTTTCTTTTCCTTTTCATGAGTTGGGAGCCCTTTCTGGCCAGGCAGAGCTGCGTGTCAGGGAGACTCCCCTTCGGCTTCCATAGATGTGCAGAGGGATCCCTGAACGCATTTCTTTTTTCATTGGTTTCTTTTTTTTTCTATTTTTCTGAGGGGCCTTTCTTGTTCCTTTTTTTTTTATTTGTTTTGTTTTCTTTTCCCTCTTTTTCCCTTTTGTCTTTCCTCATTGCTCAATTTCTCGTCTCTCTATCTCTTCCTTCTCTTTCTGATCCCTGAATACCAGGCATTGTATGCCTCTGTGCCTTCTGGCCAGGCTGTGCTGTGAAACCTGAGAGCGACTTCCCCAGACCTCATAGCTGCATCGGTGGGATCCCTGGGAACTCTGCAGTTCTTTAACCTTTCTGATTTTTATTTGTTCATTCTTTTCTTTCTCTTCCCCCTTTTGTTTTTTTCCATTCCATAGTCTATCATCTCTCCATTCCAACAGCAAGCTCCCCTAGCATTCTTTTTTGTTTGTATGTTTTTTGGCTCCTGTTCCTCTCTCCACTCTCCCATATCCAGCTTAGCTTCACACATAACCATCTCCCCACTGCATCCTGCCTACCTGCACTGTGCACTTGACATCACACCACCAAGCTGTGCAGGCACGGCCCATTGGAACCTACCCAGCACTGATTACCGACTGCCCTGCTGGCTGCGGTGAGTGCCACAAACAACCAGTCCCAGTGGCTCCTCTTCAGCTGGACCTGCCCTGCTGTACCATATCTGAGTGACTGAACCTGCCAGTTGGAGAAGGAGGTGAAAAGTATTGAGCGCACAGACTAGCAAACAAAAAGGGGCACGCAGTCTGCCTGCTCAGACATACCCAATTTTTTTTTTTTAAAAAAAGGGACGAAACAAAAAAATCTACAAAAAATAAATGAGAGAAATGTCTACTGAATGCCCCGAAAACAGCAAACAATATCAAAACATTTACAAAAACAGGACAGGATGGCTCCAGTAGGCGTCCAAATAAAAACACCAGATAACTCTCCTGTGGAAGAAAATGCACTAGAAGTACCTGATAGGGAATTCAAATCACTAATACTCGGAATTTTCCAAGAACTGAGGCAAAAAGCTGACAAACATGAGGAAAAAATAGACAAACTTATGGAAAATACAGACAAAAAATTGGAAGAATTCAGGAAGATGATGCAGGAACAAAATGCCAAAATAAATTCACAACTAGAAATTATACAAAAACAACAATTAGAAATCCAAAAGGTAAACAACAAGATTTCAGAAATGGATGATGTCATAGAAGGGCTGAGAAGCAGATTTGAAACCGTGGAAGACAGCATCAATGGAACTAAAGACAAACACTTGGATACAAATTTATTTCAGGAAAACTCAGAAAAAAGAACAAAGAAAAACGAAGAGACCCTCAGAGTTATGTGGGACACAATTAAAAGGAAAAATTTATGAGTGATTGGCATCTCAGAACAGGGGGAGAAAACAGAAAACACAGAGAGGATCATTGAGGAACTGCTGACAGAAAACTTTCCCAATATCATGAAAGATGAAAGGCTGGCCATCCAAGAAGCTCAACGAACCCCATATAGAAGAGACCCCAAAAGAAAATCACCAAGGCATATCATATTCACACTTGCCAAAACCAAAGACAAACAAAGAATCCTGAGAGCAGCTCGTGAAAACAAGAAGTCACATACAGAGGAGAAACAATAAGACTAAGCTCAGATTATTTGGCAGAAACCGTGCAGGCAAGAAGGCAGTGGGATGACATATATAAAATCTTGAAAGAAAAAAATTGTCAGCCAAGAATAATATATCCTGCAAAACTCTCGTTCAAATTTGATGGTGAAATTAGGTCATTTCCAGATAAACAGAAACTAAGGGAATATGTAAAAGTCAAACCAAACTTACAGGAATTATTAAAGGGAGCTCTTCGATCTGAGGACAAACAGCTTCAGCCCTCAGGCAGGACCCAGGATGCAGGATAGTACGAGCCAGATACCAATCTAGTAAATGAACTCTCGAGGACTATCCAAAACCAAAAGAAATACAACAGAGAATGAGAGCACTCAATCAATGGATGACAACAACATCAAAACAATGAAAGAGGGAATAAACGGCATAGGTATAGAACCTTCTAATGGAGAGGAAGGCAAGGCGATAACAAGTAAGGGTAGACTGCTTCAAACTTAGAAAGATAAGGGTAAAATTCATGGTAACCACAAAGAAAGTTAACAAACCAACTCATAAAAATAAAGATGAAAAACATAAAGTCTCAGCAAAAACAAAACCTAAAAAAAAAAGAAATGAACACAAAATCCACAAACAAAAGTATCTCAGCACAAGAGAGTAAGAAGAACAAAGAAAACTTCAACACCACAAAATAAAGCACTACAAAATGACAGGAACAAACTCACGTCTATCAATAATTACACTGAATGTAAATGGACTCAATGCACCCATAAAGAGATGGAGAGTGGCAGAATGGATAAGAAAACAGGATCCATCAATATGCTGTCTACAAGAGACACACCTTAGAAACAAAGATGTGAATTTATTAAAAATCAAAGGTAGGAAAAAAATATATCAAGCTAACAACTACCAAAAAAGAGCAGGAGTGGCAATTCTAATCTCAGATAAAATAGACTTTAAAACAAACTCTACCATAAAAGACAAAGAAGGACACTATATAATGATTAAGGGGACAATCCATCATGAAGACGTAACCATAATAAACATCTACGCCCCCAATGACAGGGCTCCAAAATACATGAAACAAACTATAACAACACTGAAAAGAGAAACTGACAGTTCCACAATAAAAGTAGGAGACTTCAACACACCACTCTCAGTAAAGGACAGAACAACTAAGAAGAAACTGAGCAAAGATACAGAAGGCCTAAAGGGCACAATCAGCCAACTTGACCTCATAGACATATACAGAACACCCATCCAACCGCCGCAAAGTACACATTCTTTTCCAATGCACATGGAACGTTCTCCAGAATAGACCACATCTTAGGCCACAGAGCAATCCTCAACAAGATCCAAAACGCTGAGATAATTCAAAGTATCTTCTCTGACCACAATGCCATCAAGGTAGAAATTAACACTAGAAAGAGCAAGGAAAAGAAATCAACTACATGGAAACTGAATAACACCGTGCTTACACATCAGTGGGTAATAGAAGAAATCAGAGATGGAATCAAAAAATTCCTAGAATCAAATGAGAATGAAAACACATCATACCAAAACCTTTGGGACACAGCAAAGGCAGTCCTCAGAGGACAATTTATAGCAATAGATGCACATATCAAAAAAGAAGAAAGGCACAAAATCAAAACATTAACTACACAACTCAAACAAATAGAAAGAGAATAGCAAAAAAAGCCCACAACCACCGGAAGAAAGGAAATAGTAAAGATCAGAGCAGAAATAAATGAAACAGAGAACAGAAAAACAATAGAAAGAATCAACAAAACCAAAAGTTGGTTCTTTGAAAGAATCAACAACATTGACAAACCACTGGCCAGACTGACAAAAGAAAAACAGGAGAGGACACAAATAACCCAAATAAGAAATCAAATGGGGGACATTACAACAGACCCAACTGAAATAAAAATGATTATAACAGAATATTATGAAAAACTATACTCCAACAAATTTGAAAACCTAGAAGAAATGGATAAATTTCTAGAAACACATTACCTACCCAAACTGCCACAAAGTGATGTTGAAAATCTGAACAGACCCATAACAGGAGAAGAGATTGAAAAGATAATAAAAAAAATCCCAACCAAAAAAAGCCCTGACCCAGATGGCTTCACTGGAGAATTCTACAAAACATTTACAGAAGAGATTATACCAGTTCTACTCAAGCTATTTCAGAGCATAGAACAGGAAGCAACACTTCCAAATTCATTCTATGAAGCCAGCATAACGCTGATACCAAAACCAGGCAAAGACATCACAAAAAAAGAAAATTACAGACCAATATCTCTCATGAATATAGATGCAAAAATTCTCAACAAAATTCTAGCCAATAGAATTCAGCATCATATCAAAAAAATAATACACCACGACCAAGTAGGATTCATACCAGGTATGCAAGGATGGTTTAACATTAGAAAATCAATCATCGTAATACACCACAAAAATAAAAGGAAAGAAAAGAATCACATGATCATCTCAATTGACGCAGAAAAGGCATTTGACAAAGTCCAACACCCATTCCTGATAAAAACTCTCAATAAAATAGGTATAGAAGGGAAATTTCTCAACATAATGAAGGGCATCTATGCAAAACCAACAGCCAACATCATTCTCAGTGGAGAGAGGCTGAAAACATTCCCCTTGAAAACAGGAACAAGACAAGGATGCCCTTTGATAAAGGTGATAAAGGGCATTGTGCTGGAAGTTCTAGCTAGAGCAATAAGGCAAGAGAAAGAAATAAAGGGCATCCAAATTGGTAATGAAGAAGTTAAACTCTCCCTGTTTGCAGATGATATGATACTATACATAGAAAACCCTAAAGACTCCATGAGAAATCTACTGGAACTAATAGAAAGATTCTGCAGAGTAGCAGGATACAATATAAACATTCAAAAATCAGTTGGATTCCTATACACCAGTAAAGAGAACGATGAAAAGGAGATCAGGAAATCAATACCATTTTCAATAGCCCCTAAAAAGATAAAATACTTAGGAATAAATCTGACCAGGAATGTAAAAGACCTATACAAAGAAAACTACAAAACAATGCTGCATGAAACCCAAAGGGACCTACATAAATGGAAAAACATACCATGCTCATGGATAGGCAGACTCAACATTGTGAAAATGGCAATTCTACCTAAAGCAATTTACAAATACAATGCAATCCCGATCCAAATACCAACAACATTCTTCAAAGAGATGGAAAAACTAATTATTAACTTTATATGGAAAGGGTAGAAGCCCCGAATAAGTAAAGCACTACTGAAGAAGAATAAAGTTGGAGGACTCACACTACCTGACTTGAGAACCTACTATACAGCTACAGTAGTCAAAACAGCCTGGTACTGGTACAACAACAGAGACATTGACCAATGAAATAGAATTGAGAACCCAGATGTAAATCCACCCACCTACGGTAACCTGATTTTCGACAAGGGCCCAAAGTCCATCAAATGGGGAAAAGACAGTCTTTTTAACAAGTGGTGCTGGCAAAACTGGATATCCACTTGCAGAAAAATGAAACAGGACCCATACCTCACACCGTATACAAAAACTACTTCAAAGTGGATCAAAGACCTGAATATAAAGCCTAAAACTATAAAGTTCATAGAAGAAAAAATAGGACCAACACTTCAGGCCTTAATACATGGCATTAAGAGGATACAAACCATAAACATCAACACAAAAAACCCAACAGATAAACTAGATAACTGGGATCTTCTAAAAATCAAACACCTATGCTCTTCAAAAGACTTCACCAAAAGAGTCAAAAGAGAACCCACAGAATGGGAAAAAATTTTTGGACAGTACAAGTCAGACAAAGGTCTAATCTCCATAATCTACAAGAAAATCCAACGCCTCTACAACAAAAAGGCAAACAATCCTATCAAAAAATGGGCAAAGGAAATGAACAGACACTTCACCAAAGAAGACATTCAAATGGCCAACAGACACATGAGGAAATGCTCGCGTTCACTAGCCTTTAAAGAAATGCAAATGAAAACCACAATGAGATACCATCTCACCCCGGCATTACTGGCACGAATCCAAAATACTGGAAATAACAAATGTTGGAGGGGCTGCGGGGAGATGGGAACTCTTATGCACTGCTGGTGGGAATGCAAAATGATACAACCATTTTGGAAAATGATATGGCGTTTCCTCAGAAAGCTAGTAATAGACATACCATTCGATCCAGCAATCCCACTCCTAGGAATATAGCCTAGAGAAATAAGAGTCGTCACTAAAATAGACATATGCACACCTATGTTCATGGCAGCATTGTTCACAATAGCAAAACGATGGAAACAACGTAGGTGCCCATCAACAGATGAATGGATAAACAAACTATGGTACCTACACACAATGGAGTACTATGCAACGAGAAAGAACAACAATGAATCTGTGAACCATGTCATAACATGGATGAAACTGGAGGACATTATGCTGAGCGAAATAAGTTAATCACAAAAGGACAAATATTGTATGAGACCTCTATTGTAAAAACCCATGAAAAAATTCACATGCAAAATGTAACAATCCTTGTTGGTTACCAGGGATGGGGGGGGGGGGGATACTAAATAGGCAATAGATAAGTGGTATCTTGGGTAAGAGGTGAGACAGTACACAGTACAAGGGAAACTAACACAACCTGCACAAGGAAAGGTCATGGAGGCCCCATGGACACATCCAAACTCCCCGAGGGACTGAGTTGTTGGACGGAGGGCTCTGGGGACCATGGTCTCGGGGAACATCTAGCTCAATTGGCATGACACAGCTTATAAAGATAATGCTCTACATTCTACCTTGGTGAGCATTGTCTGGGGTCTTAAAAGCCTGTGAGCGGCCATCTAAGATACTACACTGGTTTCATCCCTTCGGGAGCAAGGGAGAATGAAGAGAATAGGATACAAGGAAAAGATTAGTCCAAAGGACTAATTGACCACAGCTACCAAGGCCTCCACCGGACTGAGTCCAGTACAGCTAGATGGTGCCTGGCTACCACCACTGACTGCTCTGACCAGGATCACAACAGAGGGTTCTGAACAGAGCTGGAGAAGGATGTGAGCATAATTCTAACTCACACACACACACAAAAAAAAAGACCAGATTTACTGGCCTAAAGGAGACTGGAGAAACCTCGAGAGTATGGCCCCCAGACACCCTTTTAGCTCAGTGGTGAAGTTACCTCCGAGGTTCACTTTTTAGCGTGGGAGTGGACAGCCCGGTAAAACCAAATGAGAGTAACGAGGTACAGGAGTCCAGTGACAAGGGCCAGAAGGCAGAAGGGGAGAAGAAATCTGATGATAGGGAACACAAGGTTGAGTAAGGATATTGTTGATGTGTTGTGAGATTGTTAACCATTGCCATAGGGCAACATTTGTAGTAACTGTTAAATGAGAAACTATTTTGTTCTGTAAGCCTTCATCTTAAGTGAGAATAACTTCACAATTGGAAGAGTGTAGTCAATGTCACTGAACTGTGTATGTAGAAATTTTTGAAACGGTGTATCTTTGGCTATGAGTATTTTCACAAAAAAAAAAAAAAAAAGGTTGAGAATTTAGAGGTTTAAAATGTTGTGGGGTTGTTAACCAATGTCATAAAACAACATGTGTACTACTGTTTCATGAGAAACTATTTGTTCTGTAAGTCTTCACCTGAAGTACAATAAAATATTTTAAAAAAAAAGAATTCAAGAAAAGGTTTACACAGAAAAAAACATTCTTTCATGGTTACAAGGGTGAGGAGGGAGAAGAAAGAGAAATCACTAACTAGAGAGCAGACAAGCGTCAACGCTGGTGAAGGGAAAGACAACACAACATAGGGAAGTCAGCACAACTTGACCAGGGCAAAGTCATAGAAGTTTCCAAGAAACATCCAAACACCTGGAGGGACTGAGTTGCTGGGGCTGAGGACCATAGTCTCGGGAAACACCTAGGTCAACTGGCATAACATAGCTCATAAAGAAAATGTTCTACATCCTACTTTGGTGAGTAGCATCTGGAGCCTTAAAAGCTTACAAGTGGCCATCTAAGATACATCTATTGGTCCCATCTCTTCCAGAGCAAAGGAAAATGAAGAACACCAAAGAAAGAAGGAAAATATTAGCCCAAAGGACTAAAGGACCACATGAACCACAGCCTCCACCAGCCTGAGCTTGGAAGAACTAGATGGTGCCTAGCTACCACCAATGACTTCTCTGAGAGGGAGCACAACAGAGAGTCCTGGACAAAGTGGGAAAAAATGTAGAACAAAATTCAAATTCACAAAAAAAAGACCAGACTTACTGGTCTGATAGAGACCGGAGGAACCCCAAGATTATGGCCCCTGAACACTCTGCTAACTCAGAACTGAAGCCACTCCCAAAGTCCACTTTCTAGACAAAGATTAGACAGGCCTATAAAGCAAACAGTAACACAAGTGAGGAGTGTGCTTCTTAGTTAAATCAAATAAATGAGACTAAATATATAACTCCTGCCCAAAAGCAAGATGAGAAGGCAGAAAGGGACAGGAACTGGACGAATGGACAACTGGGAGTAGAAACGGGGACCATGCTGTCACATTGTGCAGATTGCAACCGATGTCACAAAACAATATGTATACTAATTTTTGAATGAGAAACTAACCTGAGCTGTAAATTTTCACCTAAAGCACAATTAAAAAAAAAAAGATTAAAAAAAAAATCAAACAACGTATTGCATTGGGCAAATCTACTGCAAAAGACTTCTTTACAGTGTTAAAAAGCAAAGATGTCACTCTGAGGACTAAGGTTCATCTGACCCAAGGCATGGTATTTTCCATTGCCTCATATGCATGTGAAAACTGGGCAATGAATAAGGAATACTGAAGAATTGATGCCTTTGAATTCGGGTGTTGATGAAGAATATTGAATATACCATGGACTGTCAGAACAACAAACAAATCCGTCTTGGAAGAAGTATAGCCACAATTCTCCCTAGAAGCAAGAATGGTGAGGCTTCATCTCAGGTACTTTGGACATGGTATTAGGAGGGACCAGTCCATGGAGAAGGACATTATGTTCGGTAAGGGAGAGGGTCAGTGAAAAAGAGGAAGACCTTTGATGAGATAGATTGACACGGGAGCTGCAACAATGAACTCAAACACAGTAAGGATTGTGAGGATGGCGGAGGACCAGGCAGTATTTCCTTCTGTTGTACACAGAGCTGACTCCACAGCACCTAACAACAACAACAATTGTACTGAGCCCCAGAATAATAAATTTAGACCCTCATGTAAAACTCCAAGGCGGAAGCTGGGAAAGGAAGTGGCCATGTCCTGAGGGAGCCTTGATCTCACATCCCCATTATCACCTGTGGTCAGGACAGATGGGCTAGGGGCATGGCCAACTCCGGGTCACCCCTCCCACTTTATCCAACCATCCTGTGAGCACCACAGGCAAAATGAGAATGGGAATCCCATAGACATTTCTGGGCACAATCAACGTGTTGCAGTACCCGCTTTGTCCTTTAGAATTTCTTTAGAACCATGTGCAGCCATTTAGCAAAAGATAGAGCACCACTCTGTATTTCACACATTTTTCACATCTGAACAACTCTGAAATCAGCCTATGCCTTTTGATTGATCTCTCTTGGCCAGGCAGTGCTCTGACATATTACTGCCTAAACCTTACGTCTCCTTTTAATGTGTGCACAAGTGCTATGTATGATAAAACTACCTACTACACTCTGTCTAAATAACTCCAAGAGACTTCTTTCAATGAGTATCAGATTACAAAAGAAGGCTTTGTGTCATGGTTTGATTAGCAACACTTTTATTTCTTGGTGGAATATCAAATAAATGGCACATCTTCAACATACTGGCATTTTAGATTTGATAAAATTATAATGACTAATAGTTAAAGCTTAATTTCTTTTTTTCATTCTTACATTTTAGAAAGTATGGAAATCCTAATATTTTCTTCCCAGACCCAGAGGATCCTTTTGTTCATTTCCAGGGTGCACAGGACCCCATAACATCCACTTTGAAGAGACATAACATCCACTGCTTGACGTGACAGACTCAGTTTACCCAAATTCACAAAAAACTGAGTGAAAATAGTGTCCTCTAGGTTTTATTTACAACAAGAAAAATGACTACCAAGGGAATCTGGACAGCATTTTCATCCTCCCACAAGAAGGTCGGCCCAGAACTTACATGTCATCAGAAGGGTGGCTTGGTGAGTTCCTTTCCACTGGGATAACTCCTGTTCTTAATACTCATGTGTTAAGAACCTGTCTCAAGTATGACACCCTCTGGAAGACTCTCTGGGACCTAGGAGTTAGAGGCTGCTCCTCTGTGTGACCAGCTCCTTGTGACTAAGGTAGCAGTGTGGAAGGAGAGCGGGAATGAGGGAAAATAGGCTTTAAGTGAGGTAGGCGAGAGGCTCTCAGACTTCAGAGTGCATCAGAATCACCTGAAGGGCGTGTTTAGCCAGAGACTGCTGGACCCCTCTATGGAATTTCTGAGTCAGCAGGTCTGGAGTGTGGCCAAGAATTTGCATTTGTAACAAGGTTCAGGTGATGCTGATGCGGCTAGGCTGGGGACCACATTCCTTTAGGCCTTGGCACAAATCCCAGCTGGTCCCAGGTGCAGTCCATTTCGAACCTGGTTGAGGGTAAGCCATCCTGCAGATTGTTAGTCAGCTTTATCTGTTGATTTCCACCCCTTTTTCATGTTCAGATTTTTGTACCCAGTTTCTGAGGGCATCTTATTATTCACTGACAAAAAATGTGAACTGAGAATTCCTAGCTTATACCCCTCTGAGGCCAGCCCATGTATGTACTCTTGATCACAAAGTCTCCTCATCTGGGTCATCAAGGGCCAGAATTAGGAACCCCTGTGGACATTCTGACAGTATGAGGTTGACCACACAGTTTAGTGCACTGTTAGATCGTATTCTTCTATAGCACACACAAGTCTGGAAAAAACAATGCCTGTTCAGACTAATGAGTACTATTTGTATTACCATACACATATTGCATTTTTCAGTTTGCTAAATGCTTGCATATACATAATTTCTCCTGAAATCTTGAAGGAGGTGAATTATCTGCTTCCTCATTGTGTGTCAGTACCCTTGTTCTCTTGTTCACCCCACATATATTTACTGAGATTCAGCTAATGTGCAGGAGTCCCTGCAGAGTACAACTACTAACCAAAAGGTTGGCAGTTTGAACCTACCCAGAGGCACCACAGAAGAAAGGCCTGGTGATCTGCTTCCAAAACTTGAAAATCCTATGGAGCACAGTTTTAGCCGGTAACACATGGTTCGCCATGAGTCAGAAATGACTCCACAACAACTGGTTTAGTTTCTTTCTTTTTTTAATCTTTGTATAAAAGCAAACCAAGAACTGTTCATTTTCATTTTGAAAATATGGCATATACATGTTGCCTCACATTTTAAGTAAGGGACTATTTTGGAGAACTGAGATCTAACATCCTAGATATCCCCAATACAGTAAAACCTGCAAAAGCTGGAACGTGTGTAAGGCAGAAACCTGTCAGAGAAGGAAAACTAAAATATTTTCCACTAAAGCAATAGAAAAGACTGCACCCTGTCGAAGGTGGAACCTTGTGAGACCCAGAAAAACAAGATACAGCAGTGCCATCTAGTTTCGGCTCTCACAGGTTTCACTGTGTAATCATTTTCCAATTATAAGCAGTAAAGCAAACAAACCTTACTAAAACAAATCTTTTTGTTGTTGTTAGTTGCTGCGTCAGTTCCAACTCACAGCAACCCCATGTGTGCAGAGTAGAATTGCACTCCATAGGGTTTTCAAGGCTGTGACTTTTCAGAAGCAGGCCTGTCTTCTTACGTGCCTCTGGGTGGGTTTGAACTGCCAACCTTTCAGTTAGTAGTCAAGCACGTAACCATTTGCACCACCCAGGAACTCCTTACTAAAAAATATATATATATCTTTTCTCCTTAGGCACTGAGAAAAGTAATCAGCCATCTTTTTTTTACAGAATTTGGAGATATTTTGATAGAAGTACTTTTTTCTAGTCGATAAAGTTCCATAACAGCTGGTTGTGTACATTAATTAGTTTCAAAGTAGGAATGTTAAAAGCCCTGGGAGACACAAGAATGCCCATTGTTAAGATTCTTTGCGTAGGAACCAAGTGCCCCAGGTATTGTTCTATATATTTACAAAAATAAAAGATAATCTTCCTTAGCCACCCACATAATACATCCCCATCCAGAGAAGGTCACCTTTTCCTTCAAAGCAGTTATGTTGTTGTTGTTTGCCGGTCAAGTTGATTCCAACTCACAGTGACCCTATATGGCAGAGCAGAACTGCTCCATAGGGTTTCCTAGGCTGTAATCTTCATGGGAGCAGATTGCCAGGTCTTTTCTCCTGAGTAGCTGCTGGGTACATTCGAACCATCAACCTTTAGGTTAGTGGCCAAGTGCTTAACCATGGCGCCACCAGGGCTCCTTCAAAGAAATTATAAGTGGTTTCAATTCTGGATTGGTTCTAGATAGACACTAATTACCCCTCAGGTTTGTTGCAACTCTGTCAACTGAAGAACCATGTAGCAGAGCAGCCATCTGTTGCTATAGTTTAAGTACTCTCTCCGTGAACTGCCACTTAGAGGAAGGAAGAGCGAAAACCCCAAAGAGAATTATCAATCAAATGTTTTGTCACTCCCCTGCATTTCATTCCTTCATTAGGTTTTACCTTAGAACCCAAACCCAAACCAAAATTAACAAACAGACAGCCGAAGTACCTTCCTGTTCATCACTGTCTTAGTGCTTCTTCCAGCTTGGATGTAAATGCAAGATCATCCCTTCTTGGCTGGAGGCCTTCAAAAGCAGCACTCTGAACCTCATTCTCATTCTATCTGTCTGCTTAAACCTCTCATTAGAGTAAAATAAGGTGGTGTTTCTTCTAGTAAAAACTGCCTAATACCCACAGGCCTCCCAGGCCAGCCACCTAAACTCCTGAGTGGACCTTTAAAGATTTTTTTCCCTACATTGACAGCCACATCCCCAGTAACCTTATAATTGGAAACTGCAGAGATGCTCAAAGATGCTGCTCTTTGAAATGTTCATGCTGCCTCCACTGAGTTTATCAATCTCCAGGGTAGGAGCTCTCACTAGGAGCCAAGTTTCACTAAACATCATTTTATAAACAGAAGAAAAGAATCCCAGAGCCAGGAAAATATACAGGCTGCTCTACTGAAAATCATATATCAGCTCTGTCAACTTCTAGGACTCCACTGAAGCCTAATTTCCCCCTGAGAACCTGGAGGAAGCCAAGGATGCCTCTGTCTTAGAACAAAGAGAAGAAAACATCCTTCATACCAATCTGTGCTGGGCTTCCAAATGGAGGTGGGCAACACAAAGACAAAGGGGCATTTGGGGAGAGAAGCAGAGGAGAGAAAGAAAAGACTTTAAAGAGATTTGTGGGAAGGGAAAAGACAAAACAGTTGCCTAGAGCTTCTAACAAAGCTTATCTTGGAGGGATTGGGATCAGGCAGGGATGAATTCAAATCTCGTCTTAGTCAATTACCAGTTGTATTTCTCGGTCAAGTTCCTTAACTTTTCTGAACCTTGGTTTATTATTTTGTAAATTGAGGGAATGGGCAGTGCCATTCTTTGTTTCCCTAGTACCTGGCATGGCTGAAAATATTTGTCCATAATGCTTTTGAAAAGGAGGATACTGGAGGGAGACAGCAGGCCCTCTGCCTCCTCGTAATAAACTTCCAATATATGTTGGTACTTTTCTGTAAATCTCTTCCAGATATTTCCAGCCAAACAGCTTTTCTGCAAAGTCTGTGCTAAATGCACTTAACTTAAATGTACATAACTTACTTAAGTGGAGAGTGTTTTGATGTTCTGGTTTTAAAAAGCAGACTGATTAAATTTTCATTTTAACTAGCTTATTAGCTTGTTTTTCCTTGGGTAATATTTTTGGCAAATAATTTTTGGTTCAATTTTAAAAAAAAGTAGTTAGATTAAGTTTGCAGTTCAGCAAAATAGGCTATTCCAATTCAGAGTGCAGTCCCAACCAGGGCTGCTGTGACATGGATATGAGGTAGTCAAACTCAAGCTAGTGTGTGGGTATTCATTGGGTTTGCTCTGTACTATGGGCACAAATCAGGGCTAAAAACACTGTTGACTACAGCCCTGATTTTCTAAAAAAACATCAGGGATGTTTTACGCTTTGTCTCTAAATATCGGTCCTGTCATTAAACAGAGTGTGATAACAGACACAGACAAAGCCAAATACAAAGTTAACAGTAAGGAATACTCCTCCGAAGGTCGTGCTACAGCTGTGGGACAGCATTATGACCTCCTTCGCTGAGTGACTACAGATTTCTTACAAAAGATATCTAGCTCTGCTCTGCAGCTTGCACCTCACGAACGAAGGTTACTCTTCAGACAGCAAACAATCCAGAGCTGACGCCTGCTTCCCCTAGTCCTTTCTAAGAACCATTCAGCACAAACACAAGCTGCATAAAAAACCCTCTCTGCCACCAGCCTTCTTTACAGAAATAGAAAAACCAAACTTCAACTTTATGTAGAATGATAAGAGGTCTCGAATAGCTAATAGTTGAAAAAGAAGAACAAAGTAGAAGGACTCACACTTCCTGATTTTAAAATATACTATACAGCTACAGTAATCAGAACAGCCTGGTACTGGTATAGCACCAGACATATAGACTAATGGAATAAAATTGAGAGTCCAGAAATAAACCCACACATCTATAGTCAACTGATTTTTGACAAGGTTGCTAAATCCATTCAAAAGGGAAAAAAAGAGTCTCTTCAATTAACTGGATTTCCACATGCAGAAAAATGAAATAGGATCCATGCCTCCGGCCATGCACAAAAATAAACCAAAATGGATTAAGGACCTAAATGTGCAAACTAAAACCATAAAATTCTTAGAAGAAAATCTAGGGGCAGCACTCTCGGACCTAGCTTTTAACAACGGATTATCTAATATACTAACAAAAGCACAAACAGCAAAAGACGAAATAAACAAAGGGGACCTCATAAAAATTAAAAAATTTGTTCCTCAAAAGATTTTACCAAAAAAGTGAAAAGACAAGCTACTGACTGGAAGAATATCTTCAGAAACCATATATCCAATAAGAATCTAATAACCAAAATATATATAAAACTTTTACAGCTTAACAACAAAAAGGCAAATTACACAATCATAAAATAGGCAAAGGACTTGAATAGACATTTTACCAAAGAGGACATTCAAATGGCTACCAAATACAAGAAAAGATGCTCAGCGTCACAAGCCATCAGAGAGATACAAATCAAAAACACCATGAGATACAATTTTCCTGCCACTAAGACAACTAAGATTGAAAAAACAGAAAATAACAAATGTTGGTAAGGATGTGGGGAAACTGGAACCCTTATCCACTGCTGGTGGGAATGCAAAATGGTACAGCCATCATGGAAAACAGTGTTGCAGTTCCTCAAAAAACTAAAAATGGAACTACTATATGACCCAGCAATTTCACTCCTAGGCATATACCCAAAAAGACTTGAAAGCAGAGACTCAAACACAGACTTGTACACCAATGTTCACTGCAGTACTATTCACAATAGCCAAAAGGTACAAACAACAGAAATGTCCATCAACAGATGAATGGATAAACAAAATGTGGTACATATACAATGGACTACTACTCAGCCAGTACGAGAAACAAAGTCTTGATACATGCTACACTATGGATGAAGTTTGAAGACATTATGCTGAGTGAAATAAGTCCATCACAAAAGGACAAATACTGCATGACATCACTTATATAAAAAGACAAAATGAGGCAAATGTATAAAGACCAAAGTTTATTAGTGGTTACCAGGGGTAGGAAGGAGGAGGAAAGGGGAGTTAACAGTTGTGATGGTTAAGACTGTGTGTCAACTTGGCTGGGCCATGATTCTTAGTGTTTCGGCAGTTGTATAATGTTGTGATCACTTCCCTGTTGAAATCTGATAATCTGATATGTGATTAACCCCATGATGGGATCTGTTGTGAGTAGCCAATCAGTTGAAAGCGAGTTTGTTTCCTTGGGTGTGTGACCCGTATCGAACATAAGCAGACATTCCGGCAGGGCTCAAGGGCTTTTTGCTTGAGCTGGATCCTGCAGCTGGCTGCTGTTTTGTCTGACCTCCAGTTCTTGAGTCTTGAGCTAGCAGCTTGCCTGTGGTCTTGGCTGCCAATCTTGGGATTCATCAACCTTCGTAGCCTGTGAGCAAGAACCCTGCTCTCTGACTCGCCCATCTTGGGTTTGCCAGCCCCTGCAGCTATGCGAATCAAGAGAAGCCTCTATCCTGACCCATGGACTTGGGACATTCCAGCCTCTACAACCACATGAGCCATTTCCTTGATGTAAATCTCTCTATATATACATATTTATACGCTTTACTGGTTTTGCTTCTCCAGATAATCCGGCTTAAGACTACAGTGATAAAAAAATCGCATTGATTAAGGGTATGGTTGCACAGCCAATACTGTAACTTATGTGAATAAGTTGCACATCTGTAAAAAGTTCAATTATCAAAAGTTGTGTGATACACATATTTACAAAAAGAAAAAAAAGAGTAGCTGCTTAGGCTGCTTCTGTACAATCAAAAACGTCACGGGATGTGGTTCCTTGTTTTGGAAGGTCATGGCTTCATGGGACTTCCTAGTTAATTGACCTAATAAAGTGTTTAGTGCCTCTGTCCTGCCTCCCAGTTGGTCGCATAGTGGCAGCTTGCAAATTGCCATCCAAGGCATGACAATTGGTCTCTATTTGCCTGGACCAACAGAGGAAAGAGAGTCACGAATAGGAAGAGGATATGTAATGTGTGGCTAATTGCCTCCATGAACAACTACCTCCTTGGCCATGAGACCAGAACCAGATGGCGCCCAGCTACCATTACTGAACATTTTGATCAAAGGTTCCATAGAAGAATCCTGATCAAAAGGGGAAAAATGCAGAGCATGATTTTAAATTCTCATAGACTCCAGCCTCCCTGGAGCCATAGGGGCTGGATGAGCACCCGGAACTATTGTCCTGGTTATCTTTAATCCTTAAACCAAAAATATGCCCTGAAGTCTTCTTAAAACCAAACAATAGTTTAGCTTAACTAGTAAAAAATGTCTGCCTTGAGCATTACGCTCTTTTAAGAACTATCTATACAGAATCAAAGTGACAACAGCAACTCGAAAGATCAGATAGGAACCTTAGGGGTCAGTGAGTTTGTGTTACTGAGGCAGGAACAAAAAGGAGGGTGGGAATGGTTGCACTACTCAAAGAATGTAATCAATGTCACTGAATTGTACATGTAGATACAGTTGAACTGGTTTATGTTTTGCTGTGTATAATTTCAAAAACAACAAAATCAAATTTAAAAAATTGTAAAAACTGACTACAGGGAAATCAAATAAACACACGAGATTCCAAATAAAGTGGAGAACCCATTCCCTGGCAAACACAAAATCACACGTGAGGTAAATTTTTAGATTTGGCAAAGGACCTGTATACTCTGTAAAATGAGTTGTTGGGTTCTGTATATCAAACCATTTTTTAAAAAATTTACAAATACCATAGATACGATTTTAGTATAACAATATACAACCAGTCCATACTTTCAGTTTGGCATTTAATTAACAATGGGCCAGTGTATGGGAGGATTTAACACACACTAGGTTGTAATTAAGGTGTCCTGGTGGGGCAGCGGTTAAGCACTCAGCTGCTAACTGAAAGGTCCACAGTTCTAACCCACCAACCACTCTTTGGGAGAAAAGATGTGGTAGTCTGCTTCCATAAAGACTACTGCCTTGAAAACCCTATGAAGCAATTCTACTCTGTCCTATACGGTCGCTATGAGTCAGATTCAACTAGATGGCAACAGGCACTGGATAGATTGTAACTAAAATTGTCAGAGAAAGGCATTATCACTTACTCAAAAAAAAAAAAACAAAAAACAACCAAACCCACTGCCGTCAAGTCGATTTCCGACTCATAGCAATCCTATACGACAGAATAGAACTGCCCCGTAGAGTTTCCAAGGAGCACCTGGTGGATTCAAACTGCCGACCTTTTGATTAGCAGCCATAGCTCTTAACCACTACACCATTAGTGTTTCCATTATTCACTCAGATGCCCTTAATTGGCACAAACAGTTGTGCAGTCTACTACCAACCAAAGGTTGGCGGTTCAAATCTACCCAGAGGTGCCTTGGAAGAAAGGCCTGGTGATCTACTTCAGAGAAACTCAGCCACTGAAAACCCCATGGAGCACAGTTGTACTCTGACACACATGAGGTCGCCATGAGTCAGAATTGACTCAATGACAACTGGTTTAATTTTGTTTTTTCATCTGACAGAGCCATCTAGTCAGGTGGTACAGTTACAGATTCATTTGTTATGAAAGTGTATCCGTTTCCCCTCCTGAAGGGAAACGCCCCCTTTTCTCCCTCCTTTGTACTTTAAGAAAATAAACTCATATTATAATAATAAAAACCGAGATAATACTATCATCATTTCTCACCTAGCACTTTAATTTACCTTGGACATTCCCAGCTTAAAAAGGAAAAAAAAAACCACTCTTAGGATTCAGAGGGTGGTATTTTATGTTCACAATTTGACATGAATTACTATTTTTGCTTAAGTTTTCCCATCCGGAATCTTGATTGGTCTTGCCTTTTATTCAAGCATTCTTTTAAGTCCTTCTATTAAGACGTTGTGGTTTTCTTTGCATATATCCCAGACCTTTCTTGTTATACTAATTCCCAGGAATTTTATGCCTCTGTTGCTATTCTGAATAGTACTAATTTTCCCATTTACGTTTTTTTATTTAGTACTGTAAACACTGAGAGGAGCAGTTGTGTATCCTGTGTTCACTACTTTATCAGATTATGTACTTCATTTTCATAGTTTGTAGTAGAGTTGTGTGGGTTTTCTAATTTTACAGTCATGTCAACATGTCTCTTTTCTGCAGTATTTATTATCAATATTCCAATTTTTGTTCATACTGCATCTGTTGTTGTTAGGTGCTGTCCAGTCGGTTCTGACTCATAGCGACTCTATGTGCAACAGGGCGAAACACTGCCCAATCCTGTGCCATCCTCACAACCACTGCTATGCTTGAGCCCACTGTTGCAGCCACTGCATCAATCCATCTCATTGAGGGTCTTCCTCTTTTTCACTGACCCTCTACTTTACCAAGCATGATGTCCTTCTCCAGGGACTGATCCCTCCTAATAACACGTCCAAAGTATGAGAGACGCAATCTCGCCATCCTTGCTTCTAAGGAGCATTCATATTGTGTTAGCTGATTCATATTGCATTAGCTGATGCTAAAAAAAACAATCAAAATACAGTGATGATAGAGTCTGATTCCAATTTGTAATGGAAATTGTCTTAATATTTTACCACTTAAAAATTGTCTGCTTCTTTTGGTATATAGCATGTATTTACTTAAGCAGCTTCCTTTGAAGAGCCCTAGTGTCCCAGTGGTTAAAGTGCTTGGCTGCTAACCAAAAGGTTGGCAGTTAGAACTCACCAGCTGCTCTGCAGGAGAAAGATGTGGCAGTCTGCTCCTATAAAGATTACAGCCTTGGAAATCCTATGGGGCAGTTCTACTCTGTCCTATAGGGTCACTGTGAGTAGGAATCAACTTGACAGCAACAGGTTTGGTTTGGTTTTGGTTTCGCTTCCTTTGAATCCTCCTCTTGTAGTTGTTCACAATAGCTCTGCATTTTATTAAATTGCTTTTCAGCATCTCTTGATATCCTTCAATTTTTTGATATAATGAAATATGTTGATAAAGTTCCTATTGCTGAAGTCCTTGTATGATTAGAATTAATCTTAGATGTTCATACCATATTATTTTATAACTGGATAGCTAGATCAGACTTCTATGTTATTTTAAGTATTTGCTTCAATATTTCTAAGTGGAAGTGGTCTAGTTCCTCCTTTGTGCTAGCTTTATCATATTTTATACAGGTCGTTCATCTTTTTCTGTGATGTGGAATTATTTAAATAACATAGGAATTATACGATTTATGAATTTAGATTAAACTCAGCAGTAAAACCATCTGAGCCTGCCACCAAATTCTGCTAGGGATATTGGTCTGTTCAGATTTTCTATGTCATTTTGGGTCAAATAGGATATTTCATGTTTTGATAACAAGTCATCCATTTTTCCCAGATTTTCCAAATTTATCCTCATGGATTTGCGTGAGATACGTTAATATAAATCTCTACTCTTCTCTGTATTTTAAAGTTATATCACCTTATCATTAAATTTGTATATTTGGACACTTTCTCAGTTAAGATTTCCAGGTATTTCCTTTTCTATCTTGTTATTCTTTTCTAACAACTAATTTTGTATTTTTTATCATGTAACATAGACCATGTAGTGCATTACCAAAAAAAAAAAAGTAGCAGTGCCTTAAACAAGATAAATGTTTATTTTTCTCTCAGGTGAAACAGCTCCAGAGGTGGGCAGTCCAAGACTGCGCCATGTGTCACCTGGCATTATCAGGGACCCAGACTCTGTTTCTGAGCCTTGGTGCTTGGCTCCCACTCCTGTGCTCCTCTTATAGTCAAGATGACTGCTGGAGCTCCAGCCATGACATCTATGTTCCTGACCAGCAGCAGGTACAAGAAGAAGAGGGCAGAAATATCACTTCACCAATAATTCAGCTCCCTTTGTTAGTCCTTTTAGAAGTCCAATATCATACTTCTGCTTATTTATCATTTGCCAGAACCTAGTCATAGAGCAGGAATTTCTGGGTGGTGATAAAAGTTAATGCTTGGCTGTTAACCAGAAGATTGGCTATTAGTGGTTTGAGTCCACTCAGAGGCACCTTGGAAGAAAGGCCTGAAAATCTACTTCAAAAAAAAATTAACCATCAGAAAACCTACGGAGTACAGCTCTGCTCCCACATACATGGGATCACCATGAGTCTCTGATGAATCCATGGTAACTGGCCAACTGGTCAAGTCACAGAGCCACAACTAGAGGCCTCAGCTGGGAATGCAGCATGAGTGGCCTTCCACCTGAAAATAACCGAAGTTCTATTACCAAGTGAGTTAAGGAGAAGGGATGCTAAGTAGAACTGGAAGCGTGTGCCACAATTTCAAGTGTACCAGCAAATATTTCTGCTTCTATTTTAAATTTTCATATGCCTCAGCGCTCAATCTAAATTAATTTTTCTTCCTATTCTCTATTGGTTTATTTTGATACTCATTTTTCAAGTCCTGGAGTCAAATAGTTTGTGTATTTTTTTGTCTTTTTTCAAAAATTACAAAAAAAAATTTGAGACTATAAATAGGAGATCCTATATTTCATTGCCTTGTTCATTAGATCTTAACCCTGTATCAGTGCAGGGTTTAAGTGTCTATGGTATTGTCCATAGGCAGCTGGAGCTAAAAGCATTAGATTTTAGGGTTTATGATCTTTCAACACATGTTCCCTGAGCTGGGTGATTATTTGACATACCGAATCTCTCTTCTTGAGGACATAGCCTATCTGTATCATAATTCATTTAACCAATTGCCTTTTGCCAGTGGTCTCCAATGCTTCACGATTATAACTAAGGCTGTTTCTGCCACCCCTATGATATATCTTTGTCCACTTGTGTAAGTATTTCTGAAAGATTAATTTCTAGAAGTGGAATTGCCGTGTCAAAGAGTATACACATGTAAAATCACATACCTATCACAAAACAACTTATTAGTTTGATTGTCCTTTTTTTTTTTTAATTTTATTGTGTTTAAGGTTAAAGTTTACAGTGCAAATTAGTTTCACGTTCAAAACTTCTTTATATACAAATTGTTCTGTGACACTGGTTTGCAATCCCTGCAATGTGGCAGCACTCTCCCTTTTTCGCTTTACACCCTGGGTTCCCTGTGTCCATTCGTCCAGGTTTCCTGTCTCTTCCTGCCTTCTCGTCTTTGCTTTTGGGCAAATGTTGCACATTCAGTCTCACATACTTGACTGATCTAAGAACCATGTTCCTCACATGTGTTATTGTTTGTTTTACAGCCCAGTCTAATCTTAGGTCGACTTCAGGAGTGGCTTCAGTTCTGAGTTAACAGAGTGTCCAAGGGCCAGAATCTCAGAGACTCCTCCAGTCTCTGTCAATCCAGTAAGTCTGGTCTTTTTCTGTGAATCTGTATTTTGTTCCACATTTTTCTCCTGCTCTGCCCGGGAAGCTCTATTGTGATCCCTGTCACAGCGGTTGCTGGTAGTAACCGAACACTATCTAGTTCTTCTGGGCTCAGGCTGGGGGGGCCGTAGTTCATGTGGTCCATTAGTCCTTTGGACTAATATTTTCCTTGTGCCTTTGGTTTTCTTCGTTCTCCTGATGGATGGGACCAATAGATGTATGTTAAATGGCCGCTCACAAGCTTTGTAGAACCCAGATGCTACTCACCAAAATAAGATGCAGAACACTTTCTTTACAAACTATCTTATGCCAACTGACCTAGATGTCCCCCAAGACCATGGTCCCCAGTGCTCAGCCCCAGTAACTCAGTCTCTCAAGGCGTACTGATGTGTCTAGGAAGCTTCTGTAACTTTGCCTTGGTCACGCTGTGCTGACTTCCCCTATATTGTACATTGTCTTTACCTTCACCAAAGTTAACACTTGTCTACTATCTAGTTAGTGATTTCCCCTCCCCATGTCTCCCCTCACTCATAACCATCAAAGATTATTTTCTGCATGTAAACCTTTCCTTGAGTATTTATAATAAAAAACCCCATTGCCGTCGAGTCGATTCTGACTCACAGCGACCCTATATTTATAATAGTGGTCTCACACAATATTTGTCCTTTTGTGATTAACTTATTTCGTTTAGCATAATGCCCTCCAGATTCATTCATGTTGTTAGATGTTTTACGGATTCATTGTTGTTCTTTACTGTTGCACAGTATTCCATTCGTGTATGTACCATAATTTGTTTATCCATTCATCTGTTTTGATGGGCAGTGGGATTAAGGATATATAAGGAGTAGGATTATGGGATTGTATGGTATTTCTATTTCTGGCTTTTTAAGGAGGCGCCGTGTTATTTTCCATAGTGGTTGTACCATTTTATATTCCCACCAGCAGGGCATAAGAGTTCCAATCTCCCCACAACCTCGCCAACATTTATTATATCCTTTTGTTTTTTTTGTGCCAGTAACGTCGGGGTGAGATGGTATCCCTTTATGGTTTTGATTTGCATTTCTTTAACGGCTAATGATCATGAGAATTCCCTCACGCGTCTTCTTCGGTGAAGTATCTGTTGATATCCTTTGCCCATTTTTAATTGGATTATTTGTCTTTTTATTCTTGAGGTGTTGAAGTATTCTGTATTCTATATTATATTATAGAGATTAGACCCTTGTGGAATATGTCATAGCCAAATTTTTTTTTCCAGTCTGTACGTTCTCTTTTTACTCTTTTGGAAAAGTCTTTTGATGAGTGTTATGGATTGAATTGTATCCCCCCAAAACGGGTGGCATGTTCTTGCTTCAACTCAACAGAAGCGTGAGGGGTGGGAAAGTGTGTTTCTCTGCTTACCGGATGCACTGTCTCCTCTTCGGAGCTCCATGAAGCTGCCTTCCTGCACACCCTATCAGGTATGGCTGGCTGTGTTCCAAGATGGTGATGCAGTGCCATGTTAGTTTGCAGGGTACCTCCACTCCAAATCTCTCCTCGTTCTCTGTTTTCCATCAGATTTTTTTTCCATTCAGTGTTTGATCTAGTTCTTTATCTCTTCATTTGATGCTTAGGGTTCCACGATTGATGTCTGTATCTGTTTTACTTAGTTTTTTGGGTCTTCGCTGCAGAAGGATGGCAGGGTGTGTCTGTCTAGGCCGCCATGTTTATTCCACCTCTAGTTTGATTGTTTTTTGCCCCCCAGAAAGTTTTCTAAAAAAACATAAAATCACGTTCTCTAATACACATTTGGTGAGAGTGTAACTTGTTAAAGCTGATTTAGATTGACTTACTGGTACTAGTCCTAGCTAAAATTAAATATATGTAGCCACTGCATCTGGAGTCTGTCTTACTGATTTTGTTGTTTTTATGTGTACACAAGTAAGTCCTATATGAGGTGACTTGGAAATAACTTAAAGACATTAAAATTAAGTGAATAAGCATTTTGAACATATGTACATATACTACGATTGCATTTTGTAAAAAGACAACTGTATGTCCCTGTGTGTACATACATTAATATTCAAATGCAAAGAAAAGGAATGAGAAGAATACAAATCCAATTATGGCCAGTGGTTACCTCTGAGGAGCAGAGTGAGGCTGGACCCAGGCGAGATGGATACTGGTAAAGGAAAAAGTCCCTGTTTAAGTCTGTATACTTTTGTATTATACATACCCTTTTCACTAACAATTCATTTTACTATTAAAGGAAATAAAGTACTTAGTAATTAAAAAGAAATTAGAATATGGTACATGCTTTTAAATTATTTGTTTTGTTTTTCATTTATGTTATTTGTATAATTGCTTTATTTGTATTTCACTGCCTCCTTTACAGCCTCTGGGAGGAATTCAGCCTTGCAGGCATCGTGACTGAAGGAGCAGTGGTGGTGAAGTGATTAAACTGCTGGATGCTAACAAAAGGTTGGTGGTTTGAACCCATCAACCACGCCTCAGGAGAAAGATGTGGCAAACTGCTTCCATAAAGATTATAGTCTTGGGAACCCTACGCGCAGTCCTACTCTGTCCTACAGGGTCGCTATGAATCAGAATATATTTGACAACAATGGGCTTGGTTTGTTTTGGTTTGGTGGCACAACAGTTAAGCGTTTGGCTGCTAACCAGAAGGTCAGGAGTTCACACCCACCCAGTGACTCTGTAGGAGAAAGACTTGGTGATCTGCTCCCATAAAGACTGTTGTTAGGTGCTATCGAGTCGGTTCCAACTCATAGTGACCTGTGTACAACAGAACGACACACTGCCCAGTCCTACACCATCCTCACAATTGTTGCTATGCTTGAGCCCACCATTGCAGCCACTGTGTCAATCCATATAATTGAGGGTCTTCCTCTCTTTCACTGACAGTCTACTTTACCAAGCATTATGTCCTTCTCCAGGACATGGTCCCTCCTGATAACATGTCCAAAATACATGAGACAAAGTCCTCACTTCTAAGAAGCATTCTGGCTGTATTTCTTCCAAAACAGATTTGTTCGTTCTCTGGCAGTCCACAGTATATTCAATATTCTTCCCCAACACCATAATTCAAAGGCGTCAATTCCCCTTCAGTCCTCCTTATTCATTGTTCAGCTCTCACATGCATATGAGGTGACTGAAAATACCATGGCTTGGATCAGGTGCACTGCACCTTAGTCCTCAAAGTGACATCTTTGCTCTTCAACATTTTAAAGAGGTCTTTTGCAACAGATTGCCCAACACAATACATCGTTTTATTTCTTGACTGCTGCTTCCATGGGCGTTGATTGTGGATCCAAGTAAAACGAGACACTTAACAACGTCAGTCTTTTCTCCATTTATCATGATGTTGCTTGTTGGTCCAGTTGGAAGAATTTTTGTTTTCTTTATATTGAGATGTAAACCATACTGAAGGCTTTCACCTTCATCAGCAAGTGCTTCAAGTCCTCTTCACTCTCAGCAAGCAAGGCTGATCACCTGCATATCGCAGGTTGTTAATTAGTCTTCCTCCAATCCTGATGTCCCGTTCTTCTTCATATAGTCCCAGTTTTTCTTCTTCAGTTCTTTTAGCTTAAGAAATGCTGAGTGTGTTCTTCCTTTTGGTTTTCTAACTTCAGGTCTTTGAACACTTCATTATAATACTTTACTTTGTCTTCTAGAGCCACCCTTTGAAATCTTCTATTCAACTCTTACTTTATCATTTCTTTCATTAGTTTTAGCTGCTCTATGTTCAAGACCAAGTTTCAGAGTCTCCTCTGACATCCATTTTGGTCTTTTCTTTCTTTTCCTGTCCTTTAACCACCTTTTACTTTCTTCATGTATGATATCCTTGATGTCATCCCACAATTCATCTGGTCTTTGGTTATTTAGATGTTCTCTAAATTCAGGTGGAATATACTCAAGGTTGTACTTTGGCTCTTGTGGACTTGTTCTAATTTTCTTCATCTTCAACTTGAACTTGCATACGACCAATGGATGCTCTGTTCCACAGTTGGCCCTGGCCTTATTCTGACTGATGATATTGAGCTTTTCCATCATCTCTTTCCACAAATGTAGTCAATTTGATTCCTGTGTATTCCATCCGGCAAGGTCCATGTGTACAGTCACCATTTATGTTGTTGAAAAAGGGTATTTGCAATCATTGATCTTGCAAAATTCTATCATGCGATCTCCAGCATCATTTCTATCACCAAGGTCATATTTTCCAAATACTGATTCTTCTTCATTTCCAACTTTCACATTCCAATTACCAGTTATTGTCAATGCATCTTTATTGCATGTTTGATCCATTTCAGACTTCAGAAGTTAGTAGAAATCTTAAATTTCTTCACTTTTGGCATTAGTGTTGGTGCATAAATTTGAATAATAGTCATATTAACTGGTCTTCCTTGTAGGCATATGGATATTATCCAATCACTGATGGTGTGTACTTCAGGATAGATCTTGAAATGTTCTTTTTGACAATGAATGCGACATCATGCCTCTTCAATTTGTCCTTCCCAGCATAGTAGACCATATGATTGTCTGATTCAAAATGGCCAATGCCAGTCCATTTAAGCTCACTAATGCCTAGGATATTGATCTCTATGTTTTCCATTTCATTTTTGATGACTTCCAATTTTCCTAGATTCATACTTCATACATGTTCTGATTAGTAATGGATGTTTGCAGCTATTTCTTCTCATTTTGAGTTGAGAAGCTTCAGCAAATGAAGGTTCCAAAAGTTTGACTCCACCCACATCATAAGGTTGTCCCTACTTTGAGGAGTCAGCGCTTCCCTAGTCATATTTTGAGTTCCCTCCAACCTAAGGGGCTCATCTTATATCAGACAGTGTTCTGCTGCTGTTCATAGGATTTTCACTGGCCAATTTTTCCAGAAGCAGACCACCAGGTCCTTCTTCCTAGTCTGTCTTAGTCTGGAAGCTCTGCTGCAACTTGTCCACCATGGGTGACCCTGCTGGTATTTGAAATACCAACTGCATAACTTCACACAAGCCACCAGAGTATGACAAACTGACAGACGAGTGGTGGCCATAAGATTACACCTGGAAAACTCTACAGGGCAGTTCTACTCTGTTATATGAGGTTGATATGAGTCACAGTCAACTCAACGGCACCTAACAACACCACCTTGATTTTACTCCCATAAAATCCATTTCAGACATCTGACCTCCAGAACTGTAAGATAATAAATTTGTATCATTTTAAGCCATTAAGTTTATAGTTGTTTGTTACAGCAGAAATAGGAAACTAATACAGCCCCTTTTAGGCCTCTTGTCTTGTGATCATATGCACACTGCACTTTTCATAACTGCACTTAGATTTCTTGCAAATGCTTATTTGGAATATTTTGCTTAATGTCTCTTTTCCCTGCTAGAAAGCGTAGCACTCCTCATGTGGCCTGCTTGGACCACCATTAAACCAGAGGCATAGGGAGGGTAACGAGTGCCCAGTGGCAATCTCTAAATTTCACTCCCCCCAGATTTGAGTGCCCAGGGGCAATCTCTAAATTGAACCCCCCCCCCCCCAATTTCAAGATGAACAGACATTGATAGCAAGGACTGGTCATCAGAAACACCTTCCCCCCTCTTGTCCAGCTGCCTCAGTCAGGGGCCTTTCATATTTGTGACACCTCAGAATGTCATTCCGTGCCTCATCAGGCATCCCCTTGGACTTGCGCCTGGGGGCAAGTGCTCCCCTTTGTCTGCTACCCCCTCCCCACACTCACTACACCGCTGCATTAAACCTCCAGCTTCTAGCACAGGACCGGGTTCAAGAAGGAATTCATTGATTCAAAGGAAAGGCCTACAAAGCATTATTGTGGCTAAGTAAGCCACCATGGATTCTTAAAATACTTCAAGTCAATGGGCTAAGACTTCAGACAAATGGGCAGCTTCTGGGCAACGTGTGTTGATAACATGGAGAAGGACTGGCAAGAGAAGTTATTGGTTCTCCCAAGGCTAACTCACCATCCTTCTAGTTTGTCCCAGAGGGCAGGGTGACCTCTCCAGTTAGTTTCTGAGACTGTACAGCAAGAGACTGAGAGGTCAGGTGCTCCCTGACAGACAGAGGATGCCCCACGGCCTGGTGATCTGGGTCTCTCTCTCTCCTGAAAAGGAGTCTTCCATCAGACAGGGGGAGTCTGTGGTGGTGCCTGGTTTCTACCTGCTCTGGAGCCAGAGATATAGGAAACAGTGTCTCTATGTGGGGAAAGAGAGACATTTTTGAGTGCCTAACATGTACTCCCACACATTTGTCAGTTTGTCATACTGTGGGGGCTTGCATGTTGCTGTGATGCTGGAAGCTATGCCACCAGTATTCAAATACCAGCAGGGTAACCCATGGCGGACAGGTTTCAGCTGAGCTTCCAGACTAAGACAGACTAGGAAGAAGGACCCGGCAATCTATTCTGAAAAGAATTAGCCAGTGGAAACCTTATGAATAGCAGCAGAACACTGTCTGATATAGTGCCAGAAGATGAACGCCCCCAAGGTGGAAGGCACTCAAAATACAACTAGGGAAGAGCTGCCTCCTCCAAGTAGAGTAGACCTTAATGACATGGATGGAGTTAAGCTTTCAGGACTTTCATATGCTGATGTGGCACAACTCAGAATGAGAAGAAACAGCTGCAAACATCCATTAATCATCAGAACATGGAATGTATGAAGTATGAATGTAGGAAAATTGGAAATCATCAAAAATGAAATGGAACACGTAAACATCAATATCCTAGGCATTAGTGAGCTGAAATGGACTGGTATTGGCCATCCTGAATCAGACAATTATATGGTCTATCACACCAGGAATGACAACTTGAAGAGGAATGGCGTTGCATTCATTGTCAAAAAGAACATTTCAAGATCTATCCTGAAGTACAACACTGTCAGTGATAGCATAATATCCACACACCTACAAAGAAGACCAGTTAATACAACTATTATTCAAATTTACGCACCAACCATTAAGGCCAAAGATGAAGAAATTGAAGATTTTTACCAACTTCTGCAGTCTGAAATTGATCAAAAATGCAATCAGGATGCATTGATAATTACTGGTGATTGGAAAGCAAAAGTTAGAAACGAAGAAGGATCGTTAGTTGGAAACTATGGACTTGGTGATAGAAACGATGCTGGAGATCACATGATAGAATTTTGCAAGACCAACTACTTCTTCATTGCAAATACCTTTTTTCAGCAACATAAACAGTGACTATACACATGGACCTTGCCAGATGGAATACACAGGAATCAAATTGACTACATCTGTGAAAAGAGATGATGAAAAAGCTCAATATCATCTGTCAGAACAAGGCCAGGGGCTGGCTGTGGAACAGACCACCAATTGCTTACATGCAAGTTCAAGTTGAAACTGAAGAAAATTAGAACAAGTCCATGAGAGCCAAAGTATGACCTTCAGTATATCCCATCTGAATTTAGAGACCATCTCAAGAACAGAGTTGTCACGTTGAACACCAATGACCAAAGATGAGTTGTGGGATGACATCAAGGACATCATACGTGAAGAAAGCAAGAGGTCATTAAAAAAACAGGAGAAGAAAGAAAAGACCAAAATGGATGTCAGAAGAGACTCTGAAACTTGCTCTTGAACACAGAGTAGCTAAAGCAAAAGGAAAAAATGATGAAGTAAAAGAGCTGAACAAATGATTTCAAAGGGCAGCTCTAGAATACAAAGTAAACTGTTATAATGACATATACAAAGAGCTGGAGATAGAAAACCAAAACGGAAGAACACGCCGGCATTTCTCAAGCTGAAAGAACTACAGAAAAAGTTCAAGCCTCTAGTTGCAATAGCGAAGGATTCTCTGGGGAAAATATTAAACAATGCAGGAAGCATCAAAAGAAGATGGAAGGAATACACAGAGTCATTATACCAAAAAGAATTGGTCGACGTTCAACCATCTCAGGAGGTAGCATGTGATCAGGAACCGATGGTACAGAAGGAAGAAGTCCAAGCTGCACTGAAGTCATTGGTGAAAAACAAGGCTCCAGGACTGATGGAATACAAATTGAGATGTTTCAACAAGCAGATGCAGTGCTTGAAGTACTCACTCATCTATGCCATGAAATTTGGAAGACAGCTACCTGGCCAACCGACTGGAAGAGATCCATATTTATGCCTGTTTCAAAGAAAGGTGATCCAACAGAATATGGAAATTATTGAACAATATCACTAATATCACATGCAAGTAAAATTTTGCTGAAGATTATTCAAAAGTGGCTGCAGCAGTACATTCACAGGGAACTGCCAGAAATTCAAGCTGGATTCAGAAGAGGACGTGGAACCAGGGATATCATTGCTGATGTCAGATGGATCCTGGCTGAAAGCAGAAAATACCAGAAAAGATGTTTACCTGTGTTTTATTGACTATGCAAAGGCATTAGACTATGTGGATCATAACAAATTATGGATAACATTGCGAAGAATGGGAATTCCAGAACACTTAATTGTGCTCATGAGGAACCTGTATATAGATCAAGAGGCAGTTGTTCAAACAGAACAAGGGGATACTGCATAGTTTAAAGTCAGGAAAGGTGTGCATCGGGGTTGTGTTCTTTCACTATACCTATTCAATCTGTATGCTGAGCAAATATATATCTGAGAAGCTGAACTCTACAAAGAAGAGCGGGGCATCAAGTTTTGAGGAAGACTCATTAACAACCTACATTATGCAGATGACACAACCTTGCTTGCTGAAAGTGAAGAGGACTTGAAGCACTTATTGATGAAGATCAAAGACCACAGCCTTCAGTATGGATTACACCACAACATAAAGAAAACAAAAATTCTCACAACTGGACCAAAAAGCAACATCATGATAAACAGAGAAAAGATTGAAGTTGTCAAGGATTTCATTTTTCTTGGATCCACAATCAACACCCATGGAAGCAGCAGTCAAGAAATCAAAAGACGCATTGCATTGGGCAAATTTGCTGCAAAAGACTTCTTTACAGTGTTAAAAAGCAAAGATGTCACCTTTAAGACTAAGGTGCGCCTGACCCAAGCCATGGTGTTTTCAATCGCCTCATATGCATGTGAAAGCTGGACTATGAATAAGAGAGACCGAAAAAGAAGTGATGCCTTTGAATTGTGATGTTGGCAAAGAATATTGAATATACCATGGACTGCCAAAAGAACAAACAAATCTGTCTCGGAAGAAGTACAACCAGAATGCCCCTTAGCCGCAAGGATGGCAAGACTACATCTCACATACTTTTGACATGTTAGCAGGAGGTATCAGTACCTGGAGAAGGACATCATGCTTGGTAAAGTAGAGGGTCAGCGAAAAAGAGGAAGACCCTCAAGGAGATGGACTGACACAGTGACTACAACAATGGGCTCAAGCATAGCAACGATTGTGAGGATGGTGCAGGACCCGGCAGTGTTTCGTTCTGTTATGCAAAAGGTCACTATGAGTCGGAACCGACTCGACAGCACCTAACAACAACAATAAACATGTACTGGGTGGTGCAAATGGTTAATGCACTCAGCTACTAACCCAAAGGTTGAAGGTTTGAGTCAACCCAGAAGAACCTCAGAAGAAAGGTCTGGCAATCTACTTCCAAAAAAATCAGCCACTGAAAACCCTATGGAGCACAGTTCTACTCTGACACAAGTGAGGTTGCCATGAGTTGGGATCCACTCGACAGCAACTGCTTTTGGTTTGTCTCATTGTATCTGCAGCCCAGCCCAGTGAGGTAAATATCTTCATCAGCATCTTGCAAGTGAACCTAGCTCAGGAGGGAGGCATGATTTGCTCAGAGCCATACTGTGTGCAAATGGTAGACTATTGGATCATTCCAGAGCCAGAGTGGTCCACCCAAGGTGGACTTGGTTGTTCTTTTCCTTAAGGAATGAATGGTCACTACGTCTGCAGGGGGACTTGGAGAGAATCTTGAGGTGAGCATGAGTACCAAGGTTCTAGGAAAAGGAAACTGGCAAACCTACTTACTGTCAACATTTAGGAGATCAACAGTGGAAAAGCACTCTTTGAAAGCTTTTCTTTTCTTCATCTTCTTTGAAACAAAGTGGATTTCCCTAGAAAAATGAAGGACTGAATTCTTATAATTATCTATGCATACACCCCTGTCATCCTCCATATTAGTGGACAATATATTTTATTTTGTTAGTAAAGAAAAAACAGAGACAGAGGCACCACTATTCCTCTTAACAAGCTTAAAAATCTCTATGCACTCACTTCTGGCCAGCACAGAAGTGTTACAATAAATGTTGGGAGTAGGTCATTAGACATAACTGCAAACAACTAGTAAAGGAAACGTTTTCTGCTTCTCAGTGATTATTGGTGTGAAAGCGTCATGAATCCCTTCTTGAGTCTTAGAAGAAGGGAGCTTAGGTTTCTCCCTCAGTGGAACATGAACTCTTTGCTCCCACCACGTGGGCCTGATGAGAAGGAATATTAACTTATGGCAGCAGACATGCGTGGACATCACTGCCCCCTTAGACCACCTGGACAACCAACTCCTGTCCTCCAGACCCATCTAGTTCTGTATCACCAAAGCGGGGAGCTCAGCCTGGCTGTCTGTTTGCCAAGCCTCACGTGGGATTCAAGAGGTGGTAAGTTACTCACCAAGGCTGGTAGCAAAGAACCGAGGATTTGGAGAAATTGGCCTGGCTCAGATCAGACTCCAGTGGGCCTGATGCCCAGTGAAGCTCACAGGCATACTGTGGATGAAGCAAATAAGGCTCCATCCCCAGCTCCACGACGTTACAGCCTATGACCTTTGGGCAAGTTACAAATTTCACCTGACTTCACATTCCTCATCTGTAAAGGGGTCCTCACTCCTTTTATCTCCAAGTAACCATAACTAAAAGGTCCTTGGGTGCTGCAAACAGTTTGCACTCGACTACTAATCTAAACGTGGTGGTTCAAATCCACCCAACAGCTCCATGGAAGAAAGGCCTGGCCATCTGCTTTTGTAAATATTACAGCTGAGAAAACTCTATGAAGCAGTTCTGCACTATAACACAGGGGGTCACCATGAGTCTGAATTGACTTGACAGCAATGGGTTTGCTTTGGCTTTTGAACTGTTATTGAAGTTCACAGGACAGACTCCTCAGAACAGGAACTGGAAAAATATACAACTGTGGATTACAAGCAGACAAAACATCTTAGCTAGGTAAACATAAAGTGGAAATAAAGTATGTTTGCAAACACCCCACCCTCACATACGTCCCAGATAAACCACAATTTTACAAGAAGAGCGCCTCAATGTTTTCAAAGTAAAGCCAGAATGTCAGAATCTTCCCTAAGCTTGTGTTGTCCATTATGGCAGCCACTAGCCACTCATGATAAGAGTCCCTGGGTGGCACAAGTGGTTAAGCACTCAACTACTAGCGGAAAGGTTGGTGGGTCGGACCCACCCAGAGGTACCTCAGAAGACAGGCCTAGCAATTTACTTCCAAAAGGTCACAGCCTTGAAACCGTACGGAGCAGTTCTACTCCGCACACACGGTGTCACCATAAGTCAGAATGGACTCAATGGCCACTTACAACAGCAACAGCTATTCCTGACTATTGAAATGTGGCTCTGCATTGAATACGGGATTGCTATGAGTCAGAATTGACTTGACCGCAATTGTTTTTTTGGCGGGCTAAGTATAAAATACATCCTAGATCTTGAAGATTTAGCAAAAAATATAAAATACATCATTGTCTTATACTGATTATATGTTGAACTGATATTTTAAATATATTGAATTAAATAAATATGTTATTAAAATTAATTTCACCTGTTTTTTTATACCTTGTAGTGTGCCTTGCTAGAAAAATAAAATTACTTCGGTGGCTGATGTTATATTTCTATTGGACAGCGCTGACCTAAAAAAAGGTTTTCTTTCTGGAGATGGGCTCTATCTGCACACTCCCCCAGCCAATGTACGGCACGAGGACAGCACTGTGTGATACGCATTGTACTGAGCAGATGTAACGACTGGAGGAATTCCAACACCCTCGTCCTCAGTGAGGAGCCCCCATGGCACAGTGGTTAAGCACTGGGCTGCTAACTGAAAGGTCGGTAGTTCGAGCCCACCAGCAGCTCTGAGGGAGAAAGATGTGGCTAGTCTGCTTCCACAGAGATTACAACCTAGGAAACCCTATGGGGCAGTTCTACTCTGTCCTATAGGGTCACCATGAGTTAGAATCAACTCGAAGGCAGTGGGTCTGGTTTTTGATGGGAGTCCTCAATGAAGGAGCCCTGATGGTGCAATGGTTAAGTGCTCAGCTGCTAAATGACAGGTTGGTGGTTCAAACCCACCTAGGGGCTCCATGGGAGAAAAGAACTGGAGATCAGCTCCCATAAAGATTATAGCCTACAAAGTCCTAAGGGTCGCTATGAGTTGAAAACCAACTTAACAGCACCTAACAACAGTCCTCAATAGTTTATTCATAAGGCTTTCATTTATCCATAAGGTTTCATTCTATTGTACACGGGGTTGCCATGAGTCAGAGCCTACTCCATTGCAACAAACAGTCCCCATTGACTGGGTTATGGCAGCTGTGACCTGATCTCATTTTTTTTCCCCCTCTTTCCTCCCCTCCTTCTTCTCTTCTTCCTTGCTCTTTTTTTTTTTTTTTTAAGATTATCTATGCCAAGTGTTCTGCCTTGTTGAACTCTAGCAGCAGTGAGAGATGTCAGATAATCAGCTGCTGTTATACTTCTACTTCACTCATCATTAGCAACTGATTTATTGGGAAAGCTTGACTCCAGGTAAAATCATTATCTGCCAGTGTGACGTGACTTGTAGGCACAGGCTTTGCCTGCCCAGAATTTTTCCAATGTTTTCTTTAAATAACAGGGTTCTACTTTTTCTTTGCAAAACTGATGAATCCCTTTGGTGGTGTCAACCTCAGTATCCCACCCTCTCCGTCCCCAGTGGACGTTCAGGAAGATTAGACTCCCTCTCCCAGGAACCTGAGTCTCCAGAGCAGTGGACATCACAGGAATGGATGTGGGATTAAGGCATTTTTACATCAATGTACAAAAGACACAGACCATTTCTTCCTGCTACTGGATCCTTGGAGCTGCCTGTCATACTGCCCTGATTGATTTTCAGTTCTTCCTTCAATCCTATGAGCTACCCAATAGTCTTCGAATAACTTCCTTTTTCACTGAAGCTATGGAGTCATTTTCTATCCTTTGCACTCACACCCCTCTACATTATATTCCAATTTTACAAAATAGTAAAATGTTGTAAAAAGTATTTGAAGGACTCTTATCCCTGACTGCAAATATTAGCATCAACATGAATAGAAGAAAGAGCGAAATGGGATGAAGTATTTCATCTGCTTTGTATGTTGTAAAAACTACAATTGAGCTGGGTCCTGAGCCAGCTGAACTGAGCATGGAGATGCCGCCTCCAGAGCCTTGCAACTCTCACCTTCCCGCCAGGGGCTGAGCACGGGGAAATGGGAGTTAAGCAGACTGGGATGGCCTGGATTTCCCCTAACTTTCATTTTTGAAACATGACTAGAGTGAGTTCTTCGCATTCAAGCTGTCCCTTATAAAATCGAATTGTGATGTGCCTGAAGCTACACTTCTCTGAATTATCTTTAAAGTACTTCTTAAATTTTATCCTCAAAGAAACATCTATCTCCTTGTGACATGTCTAAGTAACTTCAATTGCCTTTGTAACACAGGCAGCAGTCTGGGTGGTTTGCCTGAACTTCCTGGTTAATTGAGGGATGGAAGGGCTTTCTTTCTAAAGGGTGCTCCTCTTATTTGGGAGTTTCAAAGAGTGGGTGTTAGTTTTTCACCGACTCTAATTCTGACTCAATACAATCTCTCTAGTATTTAATGGTGGGAAGAGGAGAGGGAGCTACATAGGACTTAAATACAAGGTTTGCAGCTGTGAGCCGTGAATTTGCTGTTAATAAAATACATTGAATTTGCAAGATAAGTTCTCAAGAAGCTGGTTGTTTTTTCATGAACGCTATACCTGTATATTCTTGCAGCTTTGAAAATGACAGATCTGGATTCTAATCCTGGCTCCTCTGATGTTAGCTGGGTGACCTTGGACAGGATGCCTAACTTCTCTGTCAACCAGTTTCATCAGCTATTAAATGGACATGATTATATTTGCCTCCCAGGACTATGATAAGGATTAAGAAAGGTAATGCATGTAAATGAGCCAGCTTAATCCCTGACATGTTAAGTACTTAATGAATATTAGTTCTTTTTTTTTTTTCCTCTTAATTTGAATATATCTAACACTGCTGTTTGATGAAAGCTTGATTTTTAACTATAAATATCATGTGGCCCATCTGTGGATGGACTGGAGTTGATCTTCCATCCAGATAAGAACTCCAATTAGGCTTCTCAATTTCCCTAAAAATAGTAACCCTCATCACACGCCCAACGAGTTTTCAAAGCCGGTGCCCAGTCAGAATGGAATTTAAATTTTCCAAAACTCAGAAGAAGGGTGTTATTCTTACCTCACACGATTGTGCAAGTAGAAAACTATGTAAAACGCCTGGCACTATACAGAGTTGGCACACTGAATGTATAGGAATGTGTGCTTATGTACTGTTGAAAAGGTTTTTGCCAGATACTAAGTCATGAACATATTCTCCTACATTATATTCTAGAATCATTATTATTTTATCACTCATATTTAGATCTACAGTCCATCTGACACTGATTTTTGTTTACAGCATGAGGATGGGGCTTTACAAAAACTCTTAATATTTATAAGATAAAATCAACAAGGAGGCTCAAGCCTAGTTCCTTCTTCAGTAGCCACTTCTTGTTCCATGGGACACTGTCGTGACCTTGCCCCTCTGAAACTGTGGGGTCCCCCTGCACTCTTATCTTCCCTCCTGCAGCCTATGTGAATTTTTCTTCCCTACTCTTCAAGAGAGCTTCCAGGATAACAGATATCCATCTAAGACATGACATTACCCATCTATTCTCCTGAAGTCCTTCGTCCTCTATAAGGGATGCTCTTGCAGTGGAAATGTTGGTGGGAATCACAGTGAGAAGAGCACAGCACACCCCACCTCTCTCCTCCAATCATCTGTTAATATAGGCTTGGTAGGAGAATGCAATTGGGATGATGACTGAGGTAGCAAAGACAGCTTGGAAATGTCATACTAAGTTTTATAGGTAGGGTCTGGACTCTTATTGTTTAGACATTGATGTCTCTTTTTTGTCAGCTTTGGGTCCCAGTTATCAATTCCCGGGCACCTGGAGATCAAACTTCCATCACGCCAGGGTGGGCAAGCAGAACAGAAAGCACAATAAGAAGAACGAGCTGGGATTACAAACACCTATGATGCCTGCCGTGGATTGAATTGTGTCCCCCCAAATGTGTGTCAGCTTGGCTAGTCCATGATTCCCGGTAGTGTGTGATTGTCCACTATTTTGTCATCTGATGTGATTTTCGTATGTGCTGTAAATCCTGCTTCTATGATGTTAATGAGGTGAGATTGTGGCAGTTATGTTAATGAGGCAGGACTCAATCTACAATATTAAATTTTGTCTAAAGCCAATCTCTTTTGAGATATAAAAGAGAGAAGCGAGCAGAGACATAGGGGGACCTCATACTACCAAAAACAAGAGCCAGGCGAATAATGTGTCCTTTGGACCTGGGGTCCCTGTGCTAAGAATATCCTCGATCAGGGAAGATTGAAGACAAGGACCTTCCCCCAGAGCCGACAGAGAGAGAGAGAAAGCCTTCCCCTGGAGCTGGCATCCTGAATTCAGACTTCTAGCCTCCTAGATTGTGAGAGAAGAAATTTCTTTTTGTTAAAGCCTTCCATTTGTGGTATTTCTGTTATAGCACCACTAGATAACCAAGACAGTGCCCAATTCACAATTTTACCCAAGGCTGAACCTGCTCACATGCTTAGAAAAATGAGGTGTGCTAGCGCCCCCTGCAGTACGCAGTCCCAATACCCAGGCAGCAATCAGAGATAGAGACTGTGACTTTCAGGTGCCCATCTATGAGGCGCTCTTGAGAACAAAAAAACGAAGTCTCACAGCTGAGCAGCTGGAGATAATGTCCATAAAAACAACAAAAGAAACAACTAAAACAGCCTGTGTGTTTTCAAAGAGCCACATGGCACCTGAAAAAATAACATTCCACTTTTTTTAGGGGAGAAGAAAAAAAAGAAAGTTAAAAGAAAGAAAAGGAAAAGAAGCTTCCTATCTCAAAAGACACAGATTTTTCCATATTCTGAGAATGTGAATTACAGCCAACTTATAAAGCTCCTTGAAATTAACAGGTAGTATTAAAAGTACTGATACAGCCTTACCTGAGTGAGCAAGAGCGGCCCCATTATGATTGAAAAAGCAAAACAAAACACTTCTAAACCATACTGTGTCCTGAGACCATACAAAATTAAGGACTTTGCATAATATAGCCGCAGGACTGAAATCATTATGTATTTTCCTGAGGAACCAGGAATTGGGGCCAAGAAAGTTAGATTTTCTTATGTGGCTGGCCACATAACATAGGGGTTTGAGAACCATTGGGGGCCAGGATTATCACTCAGAAGCACAAAAATATGGGGGCTAATTGGTAAAAATAATAAAGATGTACAGGGAAGGGACAGAAGTCTTTCCAGTTTCTGCTTCCATCCTTCCTGAGGTCCAGCTGCTTTCCATCCTTATGTGCCATGAAGTATATTTTAACCTATTTCATAACTCCCTTTTTAATGAGCTGACTGGAGTTGGCTTCTCTTACTTGCTAACCAAGAATCCTAACCACTATAGTGAGTTTGGGGAAATGGGCCAGTGAGAGGGGAGGCTGTTTTCCAGGCACAGGACGCTGGCACACCACACCACATCACTGACAAAAAACACTGCCCCAAGAATGCTGAGCTGTTGCACAAAAGCTTTTGAGCATGAAGTTATACCGTCGGAGTTACACATCAGATTGGAAGGATTTGAGTGATATTTTGCCTATAGTGATGGTGAGGGTGGTGGTAGACTTGACTCGGTCCCTTAAAGCTGCTGAAGTGTGTGATTTAACCACTCCATCACATTAACCAAAAACCAGTTGCTGTCTACTCAACTCCAACTCATGGTGACTCCAACTCATGGTGATCCTACATGTGTCAGAGTAGAACTGGGCTCCATAGGGTGTTCAATGGCTGGTGTTTCAGAAATAGATCGACAGGCTTTTCTTCCAAGGTGCCTCTGGGTAGACACGAACCTTCAACCTTTCAGTTAGCAGTCAAGCACATTAACCATTTGCCAGCCAGGGATTCCCCATTACACTAAAGGGGGCCCATGTAAACTTGAGTCTGCAGGACAGATAAGGTTTAAAATACTCTGCTAAAATCAGCCTAGATATTGTCACAATATTCACTTGAGGATGTATGCTCACCCTTACTCAGGGTAATATAGCTAAAAATATTTCCCAGATTCCCCGTTTCTCATTGTCCAGTGATGCAGATATAACTTTAACACATGATTCACAATGTCAAAGCTGCAATTACTTTTCATTTGAATTCATAAAGCCCCAATAATAACATCAAGTACCACACTGATAATTCCATGTTGTTGTTGTTGTTAGGTGCTGTCTTATTGGTTCCAACTCTTATTGGTTACAACAGTGCCCAGTCCTGCACCATCCTCACAACCATTACGTTTGAGCTCATTGTTGCAGCCACTGTGTTAATCCATCTAATCAAGGGTCTTCCTCTTTTTCGCTGACTCTCTGCTTGACCAAGCATGATGTTCTTCTCTAGGAATTGGTCCCTCCTGATAAGAAGTTGAAAGTACGTGAGACAAAGTCTCACCATCCTCACTTCCAAGGAGCACTCTGGCTGTATTTCTTCCACAACAGATTTGTTTGCTCTTCTTACTGTCCATGGTATATTCAATATTCTTTTCCAATACTATAATTCAAAAGCATCACTTCTTCTTCGGTCTTCCTTATTCACTGCCCAGCTTTCGCATGCATATCAGGCAATTGAAAATATCATGGCTTGGGTCAGGTATGCCTTAGTCCTCAAAGTGACATCTTTGCGTTTTAACACTTTTTTAAAGAAGTCTTTTGCAGCAGATTTGCCCAATGCAATATGTTATTTGATTTTCTGACTGCTACTCCCACAGGCATTGATTGCAGATTTAAGTAAAATGAAATCCTTGACAATGTCAATCATTTCTTCATTTATCATGATGCTATTAATTGGTCCAGCTGTGAGGGTTTTTGTTTTTTTGTTTATATGTATAATATATATGTTGTTGTTGGTAGGTGCCACTGAGTCATTTCCAACTCTTAGTGACCCTACAGGACAAAGTAGAACTGCCCCATAGGGTTTCCAAGGAGCAGCTGGTGGATATGAACTGCTGACTGTTTGGCTAGCAGCCAAGCTCTTAATCACTATGCCACCAGGGCTCCATAAATACGTACATGTATAAATATGTTTATATTTATCCATACTGAAGGCTGTAGTCTTTGATCTTCATCAGTAAGTGCTTCAAGTCCTCTTCACTTTCAGCAAGCAAGGTTGTGTCATCTGTATATCACAGGTTGTTAGTGAGTCTTCCTCCAATCCCGATGCCACATTCTTCTTCATATAGTCCAGCTTCTCAGATTATTTGCTCAGTATGCAGACTGAATAAGTATGGTGATAGGATACAACCCTGATGCATATCTTTCTTGATTTTAAACCATGCAGTACCCCTTGTTCTGTTCAAACAACTGCCTCTTAGTCTATGTACAGATTCTGCATGAGCACAATTAAGTGTTCTAGAACTCTCATTCTTCGAAATGTTATCCATAATTTGTTATGATTCACACAGTCGGATTCCTTCACATAGTCAATAAAACAAAGGTAAACATCTTTCTGGTACTCTCAATTTTCAGCCAAGATCCATCTGACATCAGCAGTGATACCCCTTGTTTCACGTCTTCTTCTGAATCCAGCTTGAATTGCTGGCAGTTCCCTGTCAATGTACTGCCACAACACACTTTTAACTGATCTTTAGCAAAATTTTACTTACGTGTAATATTAATGACATTGTTTGATAATTTCCACATTCTGTTGGATCACCTTTCTTTGGCACGGGCACAAATATTGATTTCTTCCAGTCCGTTAGCCAGGTAGCTGTCTTCCAAATTTCTTGGCATAGACAAGTGAGCACCTCCAGTGCCACATCCCTTTGTTGAAACATCTCAATTGGTATTCCATCTATTCCTGGAGGCTTGTTTTTCACCAGCACCTTCAGCGCAGTCTGTACTTCTTTCTTCAGTATCATCATATGCTACCTCCTGAAATGGTTGAATGTCGACCAATTCTTTTTGGTACAGTGACTCTGTGTATTCCTTCCATCTTCTTTTGAAGCTTCCTGCGTTGTTCAAAATTTTGCCCGTAGAATCCTTCAGAACTGCAACTCAAGACTTGACTTTTTTCTTCAGTTCTTTCAGCTTGAGAAATGCTGAGCATGTTCTTCCCCTTTGGTTTTCTAACTTCTGGTCTTTGCACATTTCCTTGTAATATTTTACTCTGTCTTCTCAAGCTGCCTTTTGAAATCTTCTGTTCAGCTCTTTTACTTCATCATTTCTTCCTTTCACTTTAGCTACTCAACATCCAAGAGCAAGTTTCAGAGTCTCTTCTGACATCCATTTTTGTCTTTTCTTTCTTTTCCATTTTTTTAAGGACCTTTTGCTTTCTTCATATACAATGTCCTTGATGTCCTCCCACAACTCATCTGGTCTTTGGTCATTAGTGTTCAATGCATCAAATCTATTTTTGAGATGGTCTCCAAATTCAGGTTAGATATACTCAAAGTCATATTTTGGCTCTCATGCACTTGTTTTAATTTTCTTCAGCTTCAACTTGAACTTGCATATGAGCAATTGATTGTCTGTTCTGCAGTCCGCCCCTGGCCTTGTTCTGACTGATGATATTGAGCTTTTCCATCGTCTCTTTCCACAGATGTAGACAATCTGATTCCGGTGCCTTCCATTTGGTGAGGTCCATGTATATAGTCACCATTTACATTGTTGAAAAAACATATTTGCAATGGATAAGTCATTGGCCTTGCAAAATTCTATCACGCAATCTCCAGTGTTGTCTCTATCACCAAGGCCGTATCTTCCAACTACCATTCCTTCTTCTTTGTTTCCAACTTTTGCATTCCAATCACCAGTAATTATCAATGCATCTTGATCGCATGTTTGATCAATTTCAGACTGCAGAAGTTGGTAAAAATCTTCAATTTTCTCATCTTTGGCATTAGTGGTTGGTGGGTAAATTTTAATAATAGTCATATTAACTGGTCTTCTTTGTAGGCGTGTGGTGGTAATTCCATGCAGTATAAACAAATAAAAATAGTCATGTGCTGTTTTCTAATATATGACCTTGAGCAAGTTAAACTAAAGCAAGTTAAACTCTCTGGGTATCTGTGTACTTTGCTGTAAAACAAGTTTAACATGTATTACTTTATATGTTATGAAGATTAAATAAATTTACCCATATAAAGTTCACAGCACAATGCATGAGATATAATAACTATAAGTAAATATCATCTCGCATTATTATTCTTAGAAGTTTCTGGCTGCCCACACCAACTTGATTTCAGAGGCAGGAGAACGCTCCCTTGCCCAGAAATATCTCATATACCACTCTGATCATTACAGCATCACTTTGGATTGTCAAATAATCTCACTGTAATGCAGAAAAATCTAGTAGGAAACATGAAATATCACCTAGCAGTCATTCAACCCTATTATAAAATAGTTTTCAAAGTAGATATTTCCCCCTGATGTGTTTTGCTGAAGAGAAGGGTGAAATTAACTATAGGACCCTTGAGAAAGGTACCATTGTGGGTGAGCGACATGGGGTGAGGTAGGTTGTATCATAAGCAGTAGGCTGATGTGGGAGCAAAACTGGAGAAGAGTCTTTTTGGGGAGCTTGCTGGTATCACAAAACCCAAACCCACTGCCGTCAAGTCAATTTTGACTCATAGCGACCCTATATCACAAAGATCCCTAATCATCAGCATTCACCAAGCAGATGAGCTGGTCTCAGAAAGACTCTAAAGCGCCTGTCTTTGGAACATGGTTGTTGTCTGCCATCTAGTGGTTACTTTTTACAACATTCTTCATGTGAGCAAAGGCTATGCATTGCCATAGGGAGGTCTCTCGTCTCTCTTCGCCCATCCTGGGCCCTGCATATGAACCTCACTGTCTCCAGGCAGCTTCTTCAGCTCGCACTTCCAGAGGTGGGGAATCCTAAGACCTTCTCTGATGTGGCAAGAAAAACAAGGCCTGGAGGCACAAGTATAGGGTATTAGAAGACCAACAGCTTAGCCGCTTATCCTCTGCATGGCCTCAGGCCGGTCACTTAACTCTCAATCTTTTCTCAACTATAAGATGTGTCACCTTGGCTGGTCCCTGATAGCTATAGTATTCTGGGGTTCTAGAGTCCCTCAGATTTTTTTTTTTTTAACAAATATATACTATCTTTAAACAAGCATGTCTGAACTTCCTTTATTGATAAAACAAAATCAAGGAGAAATGATAACATTTAGACTTTGAACTGATTTACTGTTTCCTAGGACAACACAGTGATAATCGAGGTGGTTGAGTATAATGTTATTGACATCATCATCTTGGGGAAGCTCTTCTTTTTTAATCGTCTTATTAACAACTATATGACCGTTGATTTATTAGCTATAAATCCATAAGTAAAATGCAAAGCTGCAGTGAACAAGTTGCCTGCTTCAAATATTCCTGGATGAATGCTAGAAAGGCTTTAATTACACCAGTAATACACTATAACTTCTTCACTTGTTGGAATTTAAACTACAGTGTTCCCGTTTTTCATGTCATAGCACTGGCTTAAGCCCTCCCAAACTCTGACTTGAAGGACATCCATTTATTCTTTAGCAGTCTACCTGCTTCTAAAATCTTTCCTTTCTCTTCATCATTAGAACCAAGCAAATATGAAAAACTCTACTACCCAAAGACCGCAGCGGCTTCAGTCACCACAATTCCATCCACTTCTACATCACAACATCTGAAACCTTCTTTGACTGAGCCTCATAAAGGACATTTGTTTGCTGCTCCAAGCATTCCCCTCTTCCCAAGCCCTTTGCACCAGCTGCAGCACCCTGAATTTCCTTTGGGAAATGTCCTTCCCTGTTATGACTTGAGTAGTCTTGACCTCATTTCCTAGACTATGACGAATCTTAATTGTCTTAGGCCACTCTAAATGACCTTTCCTCTGGTCTGTTATTGGTTCAGGAGCGGGCACATGATCCAATCTCAGTCAATGAGATTTCCATTGAGCTTTCTGAAAACAGACTCTGTCCAATCCCTTCTAAACTTGAACAGTATACATGTAGTCACAGAAGCTGCTGGATCCATATTGGAACCTGAGGAGAAAGACTGCTAGAAAATGGAACAAACAACAAGAGGAGAAAGAAATAGAGAAACTGAACCCTGGTCATATCATTAGAGCCCTAGATCAAGCCTCACTTGAAGCTAGATCTCCCCTTCTCTCTTCTATTAGCCAAAAAGGGCATCACGTTTGGTAGAGAGTTAGCAAAAACGAGGGAAATCCTGAATGAGATGAGTTAACAAAAGAGCTACAACTATGGACTCAGACATACCAACAATCATAACGATGGTGCAGGACTGGCAACATTTCATTGTTATACATAAGGTTGCCATGAGTTGGAGCTGACAAAACAGCAACTAACAACAACTGTCTAAAGAGTTCAAATGGGGTTTTCTTCCTTTTGAAATAATAATAAAATTCGTAACTCATGTAGGCCCCAAGCTAATTTCCTATATGTTTCCCATTACTCCCCAGAGACTCTTTTCTTCCAATTTCACAAGACTAAAGGAGACTATTTAGGCAGAAGGAATAGTATGGGTGAAGTCCCTGCAGTGTTCATCAAAGTTCTTGGGGTACTGACTTGGCCGTTAGTAGCTGAGGGTAGAGGAGAGGCAGAGGTAAGGGTGACCCCAAGGTGTCTGGCTTCAGACACTGGGGGACTGATGTGCCATTAACTAAGGGAAAAGTAAGTTTGAGTGAAGGAGATGAGGTTCAGTTTGGAACAATATGAATTTGAGGCGAATATATCTCATTGGGCTGCAGAAGTTATTGACTTATTAGCTACTCCCAGAAAATGAGCAGCTCCCTGAGGGCAGGAATTGTGTACCTTTCATCTTTAATCTCTCCCACAGAAGGCACCAACAAATACTTGTTCAATTAAAGAGGAAATAAAATAAATAAAAGGCTAAGGTATCCAAAAAAGTGAAGATGGTGAGACTTCATCTTGTTTACTTTGGACACGTCATTAGGAAAAACCAATCTCTAGAAAAGAACAACACGTTTTATAAAGTGGAAGCAAGGGAAACCCTCAATGAAACTCAACAATGAACTCAAACACACCAACAGTGATGAAGATGGCGCAGAAGGAGGCAACATTTTATTCTGTTATACATGAGTTCACCATGAATCAGAGCCAACTCAAGAACAATAAGAACAACAGCAAGGTAGCCAAAGTAAAGAATGATTAAGTTTATCAGCAGTTCAGAAAAGTTCTGAGATGCTGCTGGTGGCAATGAGGGTTCTGTCAGGGGAGGAGGCAGCACTGAAGCTGTACCTGAGACATAAAAGGGGAAGACTGGGAGCATTTTAGGCTTGGACAAGGGCTTGAGCAAAGGTGTTCCTGCCCTCTCCCTTCCTCCCTTACTGGGGAATAGCACTGTATTATACAGACTTATGTCACTGTTCCAAATAATCAGGGAGAAGGCAAGAGCCCATCATAAATAAGGGATTCTACCCAATAGGACCTCCAATGTCCCATCACAGTGGCCAGAGGAGCAGGAGTACAAGGAGCAGATGGCACTTGGAGAAACAGGTCCCAGATGATTAAACAAGAAGAGGACTCTTAACTGCAGTTTTCTACCTCCTTCAGCTGATCTGGGAGACCATTTGGTGTGTCTGTATTGAAATCCAAGGCAAAGGAAATAAGGCAGCTGGTGCTGGTGTTTTGTGCTTCTTTCTGCTGATGAGGTACAAGATGGAAAGAAAGGAGAGGGGACTCTAAGTCATTGTGATCAACAAATCCAATTACCCTGGGAAGCTAACTGCATTTTGTTTTCTTTACCTCTAAAGGAATTTTCCAGAGGAAATGGTACGGAGAAAATTTCTATTTAGAGAAAAAATTCTAAACACCTGTAATTTTCTCAAATTTAAGAAAAAAAATCTTCAAAAGGGAAGCATTACTTCTAAGCTAGTTGTTCCACACACATTTGAAAAAGAAAATATGATAGCACCTAAAGCAGCCTTCTGTCAGCCACTGGGAATTTGCATGAGAATGATCAAAAGAGCCCTTTTCCTTCTCTCTGAGATGCATAAAACTCTTATCTTTCTCTTCTTAAAAAGCTCTGAGTGTAGGCAGTTTTTCCTCTATCATAACTGTTTACACTTGCAGGCAGTATAACTCTCGTGGCTGGTTTTATGAATTTCTTAGAAGTTTGAAAGGAAGTACTTTGAAACATCAGAAAAACTGTTCAAATCTTATTTAACTGGCACTAGGTGACGTGGAAATGACGTGGGGCTCCTTGTTTTTTCTGATTGTATCAAGAATGATGACATTGACTGCCTTCATCATGTCCACAGGGAGAGAGACATGAAAGCCTGAGACCTGTGAAGACAGAGGTGCTCACTCATTATTATGATGCAATTTATACCTTCTGAGTTTTTGGTGACCAGATTAGATTTATCCAAGAGAAAAATGAGACAATTGTGGCCCTGCATTCTGGAAAACTGCTCATATTTTTGCATTTCAATATGAACACTACATGGTAGGGCAGAGGTGGTGTATAATAGTGGATGAGGCATGGAACTTGGCACCATGAAAACTGAGGCACAAAATTTCAGATTACTTGACTAAACGACTTCCTTCAGTATGAATTATACCTGAGCCTGAAGAAAACAAAAATCCTTACAACTGGACCAATAAACCTGATGATAAATGAGGAAGAGATTGAAGGTGTCGATGATTTTATTCTACTTGGATCAACAATCAACATTGATGGAAGCCCCACTCAAGAAATCAAATGATGTACTACACTGGGCAAATACGCTGCAAAAAAGTCTTCAAATTTTTCAAAAGCAAAAATGTCACTTTGATGACTAAGGTGCACCTGGCCCAAGCCACAGTCTTTTCAATTGCTTCATATGCATGAGAAAGCTAGGCAATGAGAATGGAAGACGTAAGAAGAACTGATGCATTTGAACTGTGGTGTTGGTGAAGAATACTGAATATACCGTGGACTGCCAGAACAACGAACAAATTGGTTTTAGAAAAAATACAACCAGGACACTCCTTAGAAGCAAGGATTGTGAGACTTTGGCTTGCTTACTTTGGACATGTCATCTGAAAGACCAACTGCTAGAAAAGGAGATCATGTCTGGCAGAGGGTTGGCAAAAACAAGAGAAACCCTAAATGAGACGGATGGACACAATAGCCAAAGCAACGGACTTTAAGGAACTATCGGACAAAGCAAATTTAAGGAGATTCTATGAAATAACCAAACATGACATTTCAAAAGTATGGAGGTCATTAAATAAAAAGAAGAACCAAGAAACTGTTTCATAGTAAAGAAGTCTATGATAACCAAATATCTTGGGTGTTTCTTGATTAAATCCTTTGGGGAATCCAGCCATAAAGCCATTACTGAGACAAAAAACTATTAAATTGATAATGTATTAGGTAAACTTGTTGAGTCAACCAAAAATGTTTTGTCTGTGTAAGAAACTGTCTTAGGTCTTAGGAGATACATGTGTTAAGGAGTGAATTATCCTGATGTCTGCAGTTTACCTTCAAAGTGGTTCAGCAATAAAATGTGCATGTGATTTTCAAAAATTAAAACACTACATCATACAAATAAGAAGTTCCAAAACATACATGAATACAACTATAAACATGTTCCAAAGACACAAAGACAAACTTGAATGAATGGAAAGACATAGCATATCTGAGGTTCTCCAGAATTAGACTCTGAGATGAATATTCAGGTTCTTATTATTTATGAAGGCCATATTCCAGATATAACTAGCAATACAATATGAATAAAAGTATATGTGTTTAGTTTATATATATGTACGTATATATGTATGTGTGTGTATGTACGTGCATATGTATATATATATGTTTATATATATATATGCATATGTATATATATATGTATATATATATATATATATATATATATGTTAGCTTCTGTGGAGTTGGCCAACTCATGGTGAACCATGCACGACAGGATCAGACCATTGTGATCCACAGGGTTTTCGGTGGCTGATTTTTCAGAAGTAGATCACCAAGACTTTCTTCCTAGTCCGTCTTAGTCTGGAAGCTCCGCTGAAATCTGTTCAGCATCACAGCAATACACAAGCCTTCACTGACAGATGGGGGGTGGTTGCGCATGAGGTGTATTGGCCGTGAATCGAACCTGGGTCACCTACATGGAAGGCGAGAACACATACACACAACGAGTCCGAGAGTCGGTGCAGTTGGTGGCTCTTTGCGTAAGCACAGAAAATAAAGATTCCAAGTGACAAGACCCTTAATCAGATCATACCTCCCTGATTGACATGCTTGGAGGATGAAAAAGGAAATGCAGATGAGAGAAGAATGATTCTGAGTAACTAGTACATTCAGTAAATCAGATTGTACCTCCCTGACGGATCCACCCCAGGGTTTAAAAGGAAATGCAGGTGACTATTTATCCTCTACGGTGCTGTGTCCTGCAGAAGCTGTGGCAGACCTGGACTCAGACTGACAGAGGTAAGTCATGTTAGACATGGGGCACAGACTTGGTGAATCTTGTCCACAGATCATGAGAGCTAGACAACCCCATCCTTTTCCTCTAGTCCCTGGGACACTAAGGGAGGTAGCTGTTGCTGGTTGCCTTCGAGTTGATTCTGACTCATGGCCATCCAATGTGCGTCAGAGCAGGACTGTGCTCCATAGGGTTTTCAACAGCTGCTTTTTTAGTAGATCACCCCTTTCTTCTGAGGAGCCTCTGGGTGGACTCGAACCTCTAACCTTTCAGTTAGAAGCTGAGCGCACTAACCGTTTCAATACTCAGGGACCCCAAGGGAGGTAGAGGATCCTCCAAACCTGTTTCTGACTACAGTGGGGGAGACTGAGCTAGAGAATGTTCCACCTCAATTTATGCCTTGTGTCCCCAGAGCCCACCATGGACTCTTCATTCCTGCTGGCCTTTCCTTTGCTCCTGGCTCTGTCAACACCCTGCCATACTTGTAAATGTAAACTACAACACCCCCAGACTGTTTATTGCGCATCAGACGTCAGTGAGTCATGAGAGACACCAGAGAATTCCCCTCCAAGGGGGAGGTCTCACCATGGGGTTGAGAAAACACAGAGGCAAGGAGCTGTCAATCTGAGCACTGTCTCCAGGGCTTGGGATCAGGGAATCATAAATCCGTGAACCCCATGTCCCCCTGACCCATCTCCTCCTCCTCCCAGTCTTAGTGCTAAATATACTGGGCCCAGGAAACAACACCTTCAGAAAACAAGCTTTCAGAGTCAGTGTCACTAAGGTAAACCCAACACCTCTTTCCTTCCTACCTATCCCTTACTACTCCCCAAAAATCTCAAGTCCCTCCAACCTACTGTTGCTGAAGGAGTTGGGTGGTCTCTGATGTCCATAATCTTCTGCAAAAACCTAAGATTCTAGTTCCCCTTTGTGCTCCCATCACAGACACTCAAGCTTCCTGACAAGGCCCCAGCCATCAATGTTATCTACTCACCCCTCAGTCCAGAAGACTGTGGTTATCAGCTAAAGACTCCTCAACAGTCACAATTACTTATCACAGGTGAGCATCCCCATCCACACACAGCCCCTCATCCTCACTATTGCGCCCTGAAAGGACCCCTCTACTTTTGCAACCCTGGTACCACCGAGAACCAAGGGCTCCTTCCCCAAGTTGAGAAGATTCCTCCTAGGAAAATGCTGGACCAGCCAGTCATGGCTTTTTCTGTCCCCATCTCAGGGTTCCCAGATTCCCTGGGTCTGATGACCTATGGACCATAGCGTGTCTTCACCAGGAGACACCCAGACATGTTGCACTGATTCTCGAGGCAAGCTCCCTGACCCTTGCAGGCACTCTGAGGAAAGGGTTAGTGCAATTTACAAGATGACACCTGGTATATTTCTGGTACCGGCTCACCAAAGAACAGAAATTAGGTTTCCAGTCAGAGTACAGCAAAGGATGTGGCTGTCAAGTGAGTGGCTTTATGTTTGTTTCTTCGGTCTAGGCAATTGTCCTGCTCCATCTCCTGCTCCCAGATCCTCCTCCCTGCTCTCTCCTTCCTCTAACTGACCCCTGCTCCCACATCTTCTTCCAATTCCCTGGCCCCCTCGCCCTATTTCCTTCCTGTTCCCTGCCCCCTAGTACTCTTCCCTTTAGCCCTTGCATGTCCCCAGGCCCCTGTTACCCTTGTCTTCTGAGGATGGGGTGTGTTGATAGTAAATGCCCCCTTCCACCTCTAGATTCAACCCTGCACCATCTGCTCACGCACCTGCCATCAACCCGATGTTAAAGAGTGTTTGTGGAAACAAAGAGATTGTAACTACGACATATGGGAAGGAAACCAATCCACATTGTCCACATGCCTCCCCTCCAAGTCTGGTAGCTGTGAATGGGTCATAGTCCAGAATACCAGCCACAGCCAGATCTAGAATCCAACAACTTCTCCATTTACCACTAGATCACAGGGTTTTAATAATCTGTTTCTTAATCTGGTAATGTTGACAGAACTGAGTTCATTTTGTAAATAGTCATTGAGATATACACTTAGGATTGGCTCACTTTCTGCAAGTAGTGTATGTATGTATCAATAAAACTTACAAAAATAAATCCCAGGCTGACAGTGTCCACCATGGAGACTAATCCCCTTGCTCCCCTCAATTCTTCAGTCACTTTTTATCTCTCATTTTATCCAGCAACTGCATGCCTGACCCTGACTCTTCTCATTCCAAAGCTCTTTCATCTGTCCCACCATCCAAACCAATTGCCAAGCCCAGTAAAAGGGATAAATTCAGAAAGACTGGAGTCAGACTCCATCTGACATGCCCTGACCCTTCCTAAACGATTTGCTAAATAGGGAGGATTTTTTTTTTGTTCCTGCAGCATCAAAACTCCACTGCAAACATAAATATCATTCCCTAGAAGATTAAAGGCCAGAGAGTAGAACAGCAAAGCTTTTAAACTTTTCTAAGAACAGAGAGAAGATTTTTTAGGACTACAAGGCACAAAAGGCATAAAATAGGTAAGAAAGATATTAATAAATCTGACTACTTTAAAACATCTACTTCTAAAATTAAAATAAAACACCATAAACACTTTGGAAAAATAAGATGTTGGCAAGGTTAAAATTGGAGAGGATTTACAGCTTTATGGTACAACTGAGGTCTGCAGAATGAATATTTTGGGGAATTGATTAAAGTTTTCCTTTGAGCATAACTTAGTAAATTAAAAAATTTTTGGAGTCATTCCAAAACAGTATCTTCTCTCTGTTTTATTTTATTAAATTTTTTGTTTTTCAGTAATTTTAGATTTAAAGAAAGGTGTGAGGATGGTACATAAAATACCTGTATACGCTTAACCTAGTTTGGCCTACTGATAACATCTTACATAATCGCAGTGAAATCATCAAAACTAAGACATTAACACAAGCACAATACTATTAACTAAACAATGTTCTCTATTCAGATTTCATCCGTCTTTCCACTAAAGTCCTTTCTCAGTGCTGTTACCCAATCCAGGATACCACAGGAATTAGGTGTCCTGCCTCCTCAGTTATCGCTGGTCTATGATAGTTTCTCAGGTTTACTTTGCTTTTCATAATTTGAAGTGTACTGGCCAGGTGTTTTTGAGAATGTCCCTCAGTTTGAGTTTGTCTGCTGTATTTTCATGATTAGAGTGGGATTATGGGTTTAGGGGAGGAATATCATAAATAGGAAGTACCCTTCTCATTGCATCAAGCCACAGCCCATGGCATCTGCAGATGTCTCTGGTGACGTTAACCTGGATCACTTGGTTAAGGTTGTGTCTGCCAGGCTTCCCCAATGTAAAGCCACTATTTTCCCCTTTCCATGCTCTATTCTTTGGACATGAGTCATTCAGTCAGGGCTACACCCAAAGAGAAGGAAATTAAGTCCAACCTCATGAAAAGGGGAGAAGGGTACCTAAAAAACAAACCAGTTGTCATTGAGTCAATTCTGACTCATGGCAACCCCATGTGTATCACAGTAGAGCTATGCTCCATAGGGTTTTCTTTTAAGGACTATGATTTTCAGAAATAAAGTGCCAGGTCTTTTTTCCAAGGTGCCTCCGGATGGACTTGAACTGCCAACCTTTCGGTTAGTGGTGAGCACGTTAATCGTATTTGCAGCACCCAGGGACTCTGAACCATGTAAAAAAAACCTATGGTCCTTGAGTCACTTGCGACTCACAGCGACCCTATAGGACAGAGTAGAACACCCCCATAGGGTTTCCAAAGAGCGGCTGGTGGATTCGAACTGCTGACCTTTTTGGTTAGCAGCCAAGCTCTTAACCACTGCACTACCAAGGCTCCATGCATAAACACATATTTATAATGATTTATGTATCTCTCTCAGTAGATATGTTAAAATACACATGAATCCATACCGATATCTCCAACCCTAAGCAAGAAACACAGGGCTCATTCTAGCTATCACATTTTGCTTATTTTCACTTTTTTTTGGACAACAAGAAACCTGGCTTCCATTTTATAAAATTTGTTTACTTATTTGTTCAACTTTAGTATCCATACTGAAGCATAAATATACATGGTCCCTACTTTCAAGTCCCAAATATTACCAAGAGCACCTGGATCTGCTCTGTGAGGGAATCCCAGCAGGACAAAGGGTGCTCCTGGAACAGACTTAGAACTCTGAGTGAGCTCAGGTGCGGTGTCAGGGATAGAGGCACTGCCTGATAGTTACATATCTCCTACCACCACCCCACTTACCCAGAGCCCAGATTTCACCCTTTCAATAAGCAAGGCCTTTCATTTAAAATCTCAGAATAAGATCTCATTCCTGGCAAAGACCACCATGTGTATGCCAGTTTGTCGTACTGTGGTGGCTTGCGTGTTGCTGTGATACTGGAAGTGTTGCCACCAGTATTTCAAATACCAGTAGGGTCACCCTTGGTGGACAGGTTTCAGCGGAGATTCCAGACTAAAACAAATTAGGAAGAAGGACCTGGCAGTCTACTTCTGAAAAAACTGGCCAGTGAAAACCATATGAATAAAAGCAGAACGTTATCTGATATAGTGCAGGAAGATGAGCCCCTTAGGTTGGAAGGCACTCAAAATATGACTGGGGAAGAGCTGCCTCCTCAAAGCAGCCAAGCCAATTGCCATCGAATCAATTCTGACCCATAGCAACCATACAGGACAGAGCAGAACTGCCCCACCGGGTTTCCAAGGAGTGCCTGGTGGATTCGAACTGCTGACATTTAGGTTAGCAGCCGTAGCACTTAACCACTGTGCAACCAGGGCTCCTCAAGGTTGAGTCCACCTTAATGATGTGGATGGAGCAAAACTTGCGGGACCTTCAGCTGCTAATGTGGCATGACTCAAAATGAGAATAAACAGCTGCAAACATCCATTAATAATTGGAATGTGGAATGTACACAGTATGAACCTAAGAAAATTGGAAGTTGTGAAAAATGAAACAGAAAGCATAAAGACTAATATCCTAGGCATTAGTGAGCTGAAATGGACTGGTATTGGCCTTTTGAATCGGATAATCATATGGACTACTAAACTGGGAATGACAAATTAAAGAGGAACAGCATTGTGTTCATGGTCAAAAAGAACTTTTCAAGATCTCTCCTGAAATACAACACCATCAATGATAGGATATCCATCCACCTACAAGGAAGACCAGTTAATATTCTTCAAATTTATGCACAAACCACTAAGGCCAAAGATGAGGAAACTGAAGATTTTTACCAATGTCTGCAGTCTAAAACTGATCAAACATGCAATCAAGATGAATTGATAATTACTGGTGATTAGAATGTAAAAGTTGGAAACAAAGAAGGAACAGTAGTTGGAAAATATGGCCTTGGTGATAGAAATGACCCTTGAGATTGTATGATAGAATTTTGCAAGATCAACAACTTACTCAATGCAAATACCTTTTTTCAACAACATAAATGGTGAGTACATACCCGGACTTCACTGGATGGAAAACACAGGAATCAAATCGACTACATCTGTGGAAAGAGATTATGAAAAAGCTCAATATCATCAGTCAGAACAAGGCTGGGGCCAACTGAGGAACAGACCATCAATTGCTCATCTGCAAGTTCAAGTTGAAGCTGGAGAAAATTAAAACAAGTCAATGAAAGCCAAAATACAACCTTGATTATATCCCACCTAAATTTGGAGACCATCTCAAGAATAGATTTGATGCACTGAACACTAATGACCAAACACCAGATGAGTTGTGGGATGATACCCAGGAGATCATATATGAAGAAAGCAAAAGGTCATTAAAAAGACAGGAAAGAAAGAAAAGATCAAAATGGATGTCAGAAGAGACTCTGGTAAAGTGGAGGGTCAGTGAGAAAGAGGAAGACCCTCAATGAGATAGACTGACACAGTGGCTGCAACAACGGGCTCAAACATATCAACGACTGTGAGGATGGCACAGGACCGGTCAGTGTTTTATTCTGTTATAGATAGGGTATCTATGAGTGAGAACCAACTCAAAGGCACCTACCAACAACAACAACTTGGCAAAGAGGAATAATTTTTATAATTCATATTCTCTAATCATATCATGCTTCTAGAAGCCATCCTGGTAATATATTCATACCATCTCATGGAGTTCCTGCCACAGGGTTAAATCATGTATTCTTGGACCTCCCATCTAAATTTAATCTTCCATAGCACTTGGTCAATATCCTCACAGACTAGTCCTATGTCTGCTCCCTTGATCTTGCCAGTACTTGACATCTAGGTACTGTTCTTCCACTGAGCTTGGTCCCTGTTGTCCCTGAGCAGGCTCGGTATGTCCCTGGTTTGGCTACAGTATGACTTTCTCCTTGTTACTGGCTTAATTCTCAGGAAGGAAAGTGAAGGAAGTTCCTTTGAAGATAGGTAAAGCCTCTGCATCAACTTCAAGCAAGGGGATGATAAACCAAAACTCATTGTTGTTGAGCTGATTTCAACTCATAGTGAGTCTGTAAGACAGGGTAGAACTGCTGCATAGGGTTTCCAAGGCTGTAAATCTTTATAGTAACAGTCTGCCACATCTTTCTCCCTCAGAGCAGCTGGTGGGTTCAAATCGCAACCTTTCAGTTAGCAGCCAAGCACTTTAACCACTGTGCCACCAGAGCTCCTAAGGGGAGGATAATAGCCCTTAATGAGGAGGAGTAGACCAATTCTGTAGGCTCATAACATTACTAGGAAACTGGGGACTTAAGATTTAGGGTACATCAACCCAGATGTCCCCATCCAAGTGTCCAAGGCCCTGGACAGTGGACTCAAAAGACCCGAGGTTAGAGCAGAATATCTATGGATGGTTCTGTGGACAGTGTTCCTGAAGCTTGGGTCCCCTTCTCATTCTTGCTGGCCTGACTTCAGGATGTGCAGAGATTCGTTCAAGTGTTCTTGCTGGTCATGTCATCTTCCTTGCCCCACAGTTTCATTTGCCCTTTCACTTTTCTCTCTTTCGCTATGTGAGCACCACCAAAGAGTGAAGGCAGTCCCTGGAGGCACGTGATGACTACATGCAGCAATGTATTGTTTTGTCGCATCCTTTTTTAATTTGTTTTAGGATGCGTGCAACATAGTGCATTTTATATAATTTTCTGCCACAATTCCAAGCATACAAATGTTCTCAGTTCGTCATACGTGATGTACAGACAAGAGAAACTTTGATGGTGGAATAAATAAATAATGTCCTGTTGTTCTGATCAGGGCATACATTGCACTGGGCCTTACCATAGGCTTCAATTTACTCCAGAACACAAGTTACCATAGACCTAATGTCACTGAAAGGTCCCTGGGTGACACAAATGTTTGCACTCAACTACTAACCTAAGGGTTGGCGGTTTGAACCTACCCAGTGGCACCATAGAAAAAAGACCTGGCAATCTGCTTCCATAAAGATTACAGCCAAGGGGGGAAAATACTAAATAGACAATAGATAAGTGGTAACTTTGGTGAAGGGTAAGACAGTACACAGTACTGGGGAAGCCAGCATAACTTGTACAAAGAAAGGTCATGGAAGCTCCATAGACACTTCCAAACTCCCTGAGGGGCTGAATTGCTAGATGGAGGGCTGTGGGGACCATGGTCTCAGGGAACATCTAGCTCAATTGGCATAACACAGTTTATAAAGACAATCTTCTACATTCTACCTTGGTGAATAGCATCTAGGGTCTTAAAAGCCTGTGAGCAGACATCTAAGATAATCCACTGGTCTCACCCCTTTGGGAGCAAGGGAGAATGAAGAGAACAGGATACAAGGTAAAGATTAGTCCAACGGACTAATGGACCACAGCTACCAAGGCCTCCACCAGACTGAGTCCAGTACAGCTAGATGGTGCCTGGCTACCACCACTGACTACTCTGACTGGGATCACAACATAGGCTTCTGGACAGAGCTGGAGAAGGATGTAGAATAAAATTCTAACACACACACAAAAAAAAGACCAGATATACTGGCCTGAAAGAGACTGGAGAAACCCCAAGAGTATGGCCCCCAGACACCCTTTTAGCTCAGTGGTGAAGTCACTTTCAAGGTTCCCTGTTCAGCCGGGGACTGGACAGCCCCCTAAAAAAAAAATGGACTAATGAGGCATAGCAGTCCAGGGACAAGGACTAGAAGGCAGAAGGGGACAGGAAAGCTGGTGATAGGGAACCCAAGGTTGAGTAAGGACAGTGTTGACATGTCATGGGGCTGTTAACCATTGTCATAGGGCAATATGTGTACTGTTTAATGATAAACTATTTTGTTCCATAAACCTTCATCTAAAGTACAAAAAAAGAATTATCTATGTGAGATCAAACTGACAACAGCAACTCAAAAGGTTTGATGGGAAGCCTATGGGACAGTGAGTTGAAGACAATGGTGATGGAATAATTTGGAAAAGGATAGTGAGAATAGCAGCACAACTGGAAGAACATAACCGATGTCACTGAACTGTACATGTAAAAATTTTTGAAATGATGTATCTTTGGCTATGTATATTTTCACCAAAAAAAAAAAGTCCTCCAAGGTCGAGAAGGGAGAGTTTTTACATGTCATGGGGTTGTTAACCAATGTCGTAAAACAGTACATGTACTGACTGTTTAATGAGAAACTATTTGTTCTGTAAACCTTCACCTAAAGTACTATAAAAAAATTGTTTTAAAAAAAGATTACAGCTAAGAAAGCCCTATGGAGCAGGTCTACTCTGTAACACGTGGGGTTGCTGTGAGTTGGAATTGATTCGACAGCAGCAGGTACTTTGGTTTAATGTCATTGAAATGAAGACCACATGAGATGTTAACCACATAAGTGCCTCTATCTCAGGTGACAAAGCTGTAAGCAATGACTTTCAGGAAAACTCTGAAGGAGTTATAGTCATTTCCTGAGACTCCAAGCCTCCTCTTTTCTCTCGTTGTTGTTGTTGTTAGGTGCCATCAAGTTAGTTCCAACTCCTAGCGACGCTATGTACAACAGAATAAAACACTGCCCGGTCCTGTGCCATCGTCATAGTCGTTGCTATGTTTTGAGCCCATTGTTGTGGCCCTGTGTCAATCCATCTCATTGAGGGTCTTCCTCTTTTTCGCTGAACCCCTACTTTACCAAGCATGACATACCAGGGACTGATCCCTCCTGATAACATGTCCAAAGTACGTGAGACAAAGTCTCTCCATCGTCACTTCTAAGGAGCACTGTGGCTGTATTTCTTCCAAGACAGATTTGTTCGTTCTTCTGGCAGTCCATGGTATATTCGATATTCTTCACCAACACCATAATTCAAAGGCATCAATTATTCTTCAGTCTTCCTTATTCGCTGTCCAGCTTTCACATGCATATGAGGAGACTGAAAATACCATGGCTTGGGGCAGGCGCACCTTAGTCCTCAAAGGAACATCTTTGCTTTGTAACACCTTAAAGAGGTCTTTTGCAGCATATTTACCCAATGCAATACATTGTTTGATTTCTTGACTGTTGCTTCCATGGGCATTGGTTGTGGATCCAAGTAGGGTTAGGGTTAGGGTTAGGGTTAAATCCCTGACAACTTTAATCTTTTCTCTGTTTATCATGATGTTTCTTATTTGTCCAGTTGTGAGGATTTTTATATTCTTTATGTTGAAGTGTAATCCAGACTGAAGGTTGCAGTCTTTGATCTTCACCAGTAAGTGCTTTACCATTAGTGGTGGCTATTTTTTTCTCCTTTCCCTTTGTGGCTTTTTCTTTTTTACTGTGCTTTAAGTGAAAGTTTACAGCTCAAGTTACTTTGTTATACAAAAACTTATACACACACTGCTATGTGACCCTAGCTGCTCTCCCTATAATGTGACAGCATACTCTTCCTTTCCACTCCAGATTTCCCGTGTCCATTCAACCAGCTCCTGACCCTCTCTGCCTTTTCATCTCACCTCCAGACAAGAGCTGCCTATTTGGTCTCATGTATCTACTTGAGCTAAGAAGCACACTCTTCACGAGTATCATTTTATGTCCCATAGCCCAGTCTAATCTTTGTCTGAAGAGTTGGCCTTGGGAATGGTTTTAGTTTTGGGCTAACAGAGAGTCCAGGGCCCATGTCTTCGAGGGTCCCTCCAGTATCAGTCAAACCATTAAGTCTGGTCTTTTTACATGAATTTGAGTTCTGTACCCCACTTTTCTCATGCTCTACCAGGGACTCTCTGTTGTGTTCCCTGTGAGGGTGGTCCATGGTGGTAGCCAGGCACCATCTAGTTCTGGTATCAGGCTGATGCAGTCTCTGGTCTATGTGGCCCTTTCTGTCTCTTGGGCTAATATTTTCCTTGTGACTTTGGTGTTCTTCATTCTCCTTTGCTCCAAGTGGGTTGCGACCAATTAATGCATTTTAGATGGCCGCTCAGAGGCTTTTACGATCCCAGATGCCACTCACCAAAGTGGGATGCAGAACATTTTCTTAATAAACTTTGTTAGGCCAATTGACCTAGATGTCCCCTGAAACTATGGTCCTCCCTTTGGGGCTTTTTCATTTCTTTCACTTGAACCAAGGTGGCTCTAAAATATGCCTTTCACCTTCTTCTAAGTCCACACTTTCTCCTACAAGGAGTTTGCTCCCTGGTTTACCTCTGAGAGTGACTCTTTGTTATGATCCCCAAACTAAAACTCAATACAGATTTCCAGAATAATTCTACCTGGTGAGTTACTACTTCCAAGTCCCTACAAGGGACGATGAGGACTCCGAGATTGGGCAGGGAAGGAAACTCATTGTCTTAGTCATCTAGTGCTGCTATGACAGAAATACCACAAGTGGATGGCTTTAACAAAGAGAAATTTATTTTCTCACAGTCTAGTAGGCTACTTGTCCAAATTCAGGGTGTCAGCTCCAGGGGAAGGATTTCTCTCTCTGTGGCTCTGGAGGAAGGTCCTTGTTAACATTAACCTTCCCCTGGACTAGGAGCTTTTCTGCACGGGAACCTCAGGTCCAAAGGATGTGCTCTGCTCCTGGCACTGCTTTCTTGGTGGTATGAAGTCCCCAACTCTCTGCTTGCTTCCCTTTCATCTCTTGAAAGAGATAAAAGGTGGTTCAGGCCACACCCCAGGGAAACTCCCTTTACATTGGATCAGGGATGTGACCTTAGTAAGGGTGTTACAATCCTACCCTGATCCTCTTTAACATAAAACTACAATCACAAAATGGGGAACAACCACACAATACTGGGAATCATGGCCCAGCCAAATTGATACACACATTTTGGGAGGGACATAATCCAATCCATGACACTCATCTTACCAAAAAAGACCAAATGCAGAGTAATTGAGCTTGGACACGGGGTTATACAGTGGGCTAGCCCACAGTCTTGGTTGTGAGGACTCACTTCTCTTTGACTTTGTGGCCCAGCGTCTGGATGAGGATCCTCTAGAGTACCATTCTCTAACCACTCAACTAGCTGAGGACTTAAACCCTGACCGCCAACCACCCCTCATGATCACCTTACCAATCTCAGAAGGCTCTTCCCACGACCTTCATGGTTAATACTGAGGACTGAATTTTGAGTTGCTCATCAATTGCAGCCGTGAAAACCCTACGGAGCAGTTCTACTCTGTAACACATGGGTTGCCATAACTCAGAATCAACTGGACACCAACCAACAACAATCTCTCCCTTAACCTCACTAACCACTTTCATAGCTTCCTAGTGTACTTAAGATGAAGATAAAAATTATTACTATGGCCTTTGAAGCACTTTTAAATTTATCAATTAAAAAAAAAAAAAAAAAACTCTGTAAAGAAATGTGTGTCCTAAGTACACAGTTCTACAAACTGAGAAACCTTACACCTCTCACCAGAACCTACTTCAAGTAATGGAACACGAAACAGTTAAGTATTGACAGATTTGGGGAGGTTGGAGTAGAATCTGTGGGGTCTTATTTATGTGGGTTATTTAAAAATGACTGTGCACCAAGTGTAGACAGGTACTTAGCTTGGTAAATTGTTTTTACTCCTTGAATACAGGACAGAAGAGATTCTACCCGCAGGTTGACTACCTGGGTAGGCAGAGACCAATATGTGCCTGGAGTCTTTTGGGAGGTATTATGCAAAGTTTAGCCTCTCTACTCTGTAACCTGCCATATGTGGACAATAGAAGGAAAGCGGAGCAGGAGATGAAGGGCAGGAAAACAGTCTGGAACAGAGAGAAGGAGCATGGGGCAGAGGGCGGGGGTGGGGGGAACAGGAGAAGGAGCAGACAGCAGCTAGTAGGAGCAGGCAGGAGTGAGAGAGAAAAGGGAAAATACCAGGCCTCATGGAATTGGGAGAAAGGACCAGAAACAGTGAGAAGAATCAGGGAATAGAGGGCAGAAGAAAGGGACAGGGAGACGGAGAAGGAAAAAGGAAAGGGAGCAGGGTAAGGAAAGGAAGCAAGAAATAGAAGGAAAGGAGAAGAAAAAAGGGAAGAGAGCAGGGAAAGGGGGAGCAGGGTTAGAGAAGGGGGAACAGGGAGAGGAAACAGGAAAGGGAGAGAGAGCAGGGGAACAGTGGGAGACAGCAGGGGAAGGGGGGAGTGAGGAACACAGGGAGAGAATGAACAACAGACCCCGGGCTGCAAGAATAGTTGGTGGACAACTTGTAATCTTCACCCTGTAGATCCCAAGATGTCTTCTTTCTCCTACTTTCTATGCCCTTTTCAGTATTTCATGCTTTACCTATTCCATTTTAATGACTTGTTATTCAGAACTTCTCAAGGAGACAGGAATCATACCCTAAAGGTTAGCACGCTGTGTCCACTCTGTGGTGTAAGAGTGTCCAGCCTAGGGCCTCAGAACACCCTGAGCAGGGCACGTAGTCAGGCATGGTTGGGTAGCCTTGGGAGCACAGTCCTAAAGCACCAGTGAGAGAATGCCTGTGTTTCTGGTCTGTTGACCAATACTGAAGGTTCCATGAAGGGGATCAGAAAAGGCAAAGGGTATGTGAGCTCACCCTAGATGAGGTCTTTGTTGCTGGAGAATCTCTCTTCATGAATATAACCACAATATATTTCTTCATCAGTTGTGTAGATGAATTCAAATTTCTCCTCAGGGTCCTTGATCATCTGTGGAAGAAAGGGGAATATATACATATAGCACTGAATAGTATTTTGGAGGTGGGGAGATTGTGGCCTTGGTGTTTAACCAGGACTTGTTGGACTCCAGACACTGTCACACTCTCTCTGTCAGAGCAGGAGTGAGAATCTTCCATTTTGGTGAGGAGATACGTTTGGAGAGGAATGGATGAGTGTACCCTAGTACCTGGTCTCATAGCGCTGCATTTCCTGCGAACATCACCAAGCCCTGGAATGAAGCAGTAAGTGAGGGGATGGAAAGAATACTCAGGAGCCCCCACGTGTAGGTACTCAGGATTCTACTTCTACGCCTCCGACCAAGTCTCAAAATGGTACAATGTGCAGCCCCACTCCACTCACACCCAGAGGTCCCTGACTTGGCCACCAGAGCAGGGAGAATTCTCACCCCTTCATAACTCAGTGATGATGGACTCTCCGCGTTCTTTCCAGGCTTGCTAACTTCTAAGTAAATAACCACAGATGTAAGAGTGCGCAAGAGCAGGTCTTCCCAGGCACGGCAACAGAGTGTCCCGGAGATGCAGATACCAGTGGGAAAGCGGGAGTCAGCTGGGAGCCCAGGGGACAAGGGAGGATTCAAGGGATGACTTTCTTGCAATTCTTCACTGATATAACATTATAATGTTGACAAAATTTGTGGATGCTGTGTGTGCCATCAAGTCGATTCCAGCTCATGGCAATTGTCTTGGTCATCTAGTGCTACTATAACAGAAATACCACAAGTGGATGGCTTTAACAAAGAGAAATTTATTTCTTTACAGTAAAGTAGGCTAAAAGTCCAAATTCAGGGCATCAGCTCCAGGGGAAGGCTTTCTTTCTCTGTCGGCCTTCTCATCAATGTTCCCTCAGACTAGGAGCTTCTCCACGCAGGAACCCTGGGTCCAAAGGACACACTCTGCTCCTGGCACTGCTTTCTTGGTGGTATGAGGTCCCCCTGTCTCTGCTCACTTCTTTTACATCTCAAGAGATTGCCTCAGGACACAATCCAATCTTGTAGATTGAGTCCTGCCTCACTAACATAACTGCCACCCATCCTCTCTCATTAACATCATAGAGGCAGGATTTACAACATATAGGAAAATCACACAATACTGGGAATCATGGGCCAGCCAAAATTGATACACACATTTTTGGGGGGACATAATTCAATCCATGACAGTGACCTCATGTGACAGAGCAGAACTGCCCCATGGGGTTTCCTAGGCTGAAATCTTTATGGGAGCAGACTGCCAGGTCTTTCTCCCACAGAGCAGCTGGTGGGTAAATAACTGGGTGCTTAATCATTGCACCACAAGGGCTCCTTGCAATGCATTACAGTATAATAATAAGAGTCAATTCACCAACAAGACATATAAATGTGTAAGCACCAAACAAAAGTACTTCAAAATATAAGAAGCAAAGAGATAGACCTGAAAGGGAAAACAGACATTTATATTTGAAGACTTCAATGTTCCTTTCTCAGCAATAAAACAAACAAAAAATCTGCAAGACTGTAGAAGTTAAAGCAAGCAGAAAGAAGGAAATAATAAACATGAGAGCAGAAATCAATGAAATTGAAAACAGAAAAACAATCAAACCAAAAGCTGGTATATTGAAAAGGTAAATGCATTTGTTAAACTTGTAGTAAAACTAAGTCTTCTTATTGAGTCTTGGAAATGGGGTCTGACCATCGTTAGTTTCTGATGCCTATTTTTGCCTCTATTTTCTCATCTTTGGGTCCTAGTGGAGCCCTAGTGGCACAGTGGTTGAGAGCTCGGCTGGTAACCAAAAGGTCAGCAGTTCGAATCCATCAGCCACTACTTGGAAACTCTATAGGGAAGTTCTACTCTGTCCTATAGGGTCACTATGAGTTGGAATTGACTCAATGGCAATGGGTTTGGTTTGGTTTTTGGTTTTTTGGGTCCTAGTTATCAATTCCTAGGCAAGCAGGGGAAGTTCCACAGAACAACTCCCTATCACACCAGGACGGAGGAGCAGGGAAGGGCAATGACAAGCGGCAGCTGGGATTCCCAACACATAAATCCCAACACAGATTTACCCAAGGCTGAACCTGTTCACATGCTTAGAGAAATGAGGAGTGCTATTGCCCCCTGCAGTAAGGAGTCCCTGAAACCCAAGGCATCAGTGATTGAGACGGTGACATTCAGTGCACACATCTCAGAAAGGGTCACCTCTAAAAATAAAAAATAAATTCTCACAGCTGAGCTGCTCATTAAAAGCAACGAAAGCAGCCTGTGTGTTGTCAAAGAGCCACCAGCACCTGAAAGAGTAACCACCTGCCATCAAATCACTTCCAGCTCATGGCAAATCCACGTGTCAGAGTAGAACTGTGCTCCGCAGGGTTTTCAATGGCTGACTTTTCAGAGATAGATCACCAGGCCTTTGTTTCAAGGAGCCTCTGGGTGGACTTGAGCCTCCAACCTTTTGGTTAGCAGCCAAGCACACTGACCAATTTGTACCACCCAGGGACTCACCTGAAAAACTAGCATTTCATATATTTAGAAGATGGGAAGAAAAAGAAAAAGAATCTATGTCAAAAGACCCAGATTTTCCTAATTCTAAGGATGTGAATTAGAGTCAGCTGATAAAGTCCCTCGACATTAACAGCTGATACAACTTTATCTAAACATACAGCAAGAGCAGCCCCATTATGATTGGAAAAGCAAAACATAACTTATAAAGCCTAAGACAATAAAAAACTAAATCCTTTGCATAATACTGCATATCAATAAGTGCTTTGATACTGCTCAAACAGTTAAATTCACATCCCAAAGCCGTATTGGAAGCCTCATATGGAATTTAAAAATACAGAAAACAATTACAGAGAACAAACTACGGACCAAAAACTTGTAGAATATACAGTATGACATGGATCATTATAACTAAATATATTTTATCTAGTTTTGTAGGAATATTAAGGCTTGAGATTTCTTGAGTGTATTTTTCCTCTCAAGCTAGGTGATGTACCCTTATAAAAATTATTTTATTACCTTGCCCCTAAATTTTTCACCAAGGAGAAATCAAATAATAAAAATATCCCCAAACCTAGGTACCCATTCATGATATGACATCAAATGTTATTAACTGTACCACCAGACATTGAGACCACCTTGAAGGGTGGTGAACACTGACCACTCTGTTCTCCTAAAGCCCCCATCCTCCAAAAGGGATGGTCTTGGGGAACCTCTAAACAGTCAGGGTATAGGTGGGACTCAACAGTGGGAAGATCCACAGCACGCCCCACTCCTCTTCCTAATCTTCTATTCATATAGGCTTGGTAGGGAAATGAGTCTGGGGTGAAACTGAGGCAGCAGAAATGGCTTGGAGACTCATTAAGTCCTGGAGGTGGGGTCTGATCATCATTGTTTGATCTATGATGCCTGTTGTTACCTTTTTTTCCTCAGCTTTGGGTTCCAGTAATTGATTCCTAGGCCGGCAGGGAATTGTCCTGGGGCTCTGTTACAAAGGACTTTAATGCTCTCCTCTGAAGACCTTTACAAATAAAAAACCTATAAGAAAATGAGTAAATCTGACTCATGGGGATCCCCAAAGACTGTTGTGCATTGAGGCATCCAAGCCAGGACATTAGATTGTAAGTGACAGATAACTAACTCAAAGTAGCTTAAGCAAAAGAGGAGGGTTTCCAGGCTCTCATATTTGGGAAATCCAGAACCTCATCTGGCTTGAGGCCTTGCTTGATCAAAATATTGTGTCTTTAGGGTTTTCGGAGCCCTGGTGGTGCAGTGGTTAAGAGTTCGGCTGCTAACCAAAAGGTCAGCAGTTCAAATCCACCAGCCACTCTTTGGAAACCCTACAGGACAGGTCTACTCTATCCTATAGGGTCACTTTGAGTTGGAATTGACTCAATGGCAACGGGTTTGGTTTTTGCTTAGGGCTTTCAATCTGTCTCTCCACTTCACAGCTCTGCTTGATTCTCCTGGCATCTTTCCTCAGACTGGCTCCATCTCTTTGGTAGGTCAGGGGCCTTTGATAGGTCCAGACTCACACCTCCCAACTCAACAACCCCAGTGGCAATAGACCACCTCTTCCCTTATCAGGCATAAAAAGTCCCAAGGAAAACTCTCATTGGTCCCTCTTGGGCCACATGCCCATTCCTGAACCAATCTTGATGATTGGGAATGGGGTACTCTGATTAGACGGGCCTGGCACAGGGGCCCAGAGGACACACTCCATCCCTGCGTCCAAGGAAGAGTGATGTTGGGTGATTCACAGGCCAAAGGGCCCACGTGGATGGGAGAGTAGCAGTTCCCATAAGGGAAATAGGAGCACCACTTTCAGAAAACATGGAATGGAAATCACATTGAGCAGACGAAAACTGCAGCCCCAACAGCCCTCTCCAGCTAGGACCCCAAGAGACAGTGACCACATGGCAATCATCCACAGGAGCCTCATAGAGCTTCCCAGATGGGGCCTCCTCCACCACCTCCAGCCCCTTAACTCTTCTGAGCAAGGTCTATTCAAAGCAAAGCTGTGAGAGAAGTTTATTCCTGGTTGTGGCCGCCTTGTCAATCTGTTGGTGCCCCTGTCCTAAAGCAAGAATAGCCTTCCTGAAGCCATGGGTGTAGCATGTGACTTTACCTTGTCCACAGATGATTACTAAGAGGCTCAAGTCCCAGCACTGAGCTCACTGGATATTTGCTGGGAAACCTGGAGTTAGGGCCAAGAAGTTAGATTTCCCTGTACGGCTGAGCACATAACTTGGAAATGGGAGAAATGCGGATGTCCAGAGAGTTCTCAAGATCTTTCCAGTTTTGGATTCCATCCATTCTGAGGCCACTTTCCATCTTTGTGTGCCATGAGGTCCACTCTAATATATTTCATAACTCCCTTTTTAATGAGCTGACTGGAACTGGTTTCTCTTACTTGCTAACCAAGAATCCTAACAATTTTAGTGAGTTTGGGGAAATGGGCCAGTGAGAGGGGAGGCTGTTTTCTAGGCACAGGACGCTGGCACACAAGACCACATCACCGACAATGATCACTTTGTCTAAGATACAGTAAGCTGTTGCACAAAGCTCTTAAGTTATACCATCAGCAAAGCATGTCATATTGGAAGAATTTGAGTGATGTTTTGCCTGTGCAGTTCATGCGGTTGGTAGACTTAGGTCTCAGTCCCTTGAAGCTGCTGGGATGTGTGATTTAACAACTCTACCCACTAAAGAGGGCATGTAACCTGGAGTCTGCAGGCAGCCCTGGTTTAAAAATATTCTTTTTTTTAATTTGAACTTTAGATGCAGGTTTACAGAACAAACTAGCTTCTCATTAAAACAGTCCACATATTGTTTTATGACATTGGTTAACAACCCTATGACATGTCAACTCTCTCCCTTCTCGACCTTGGGTTCCCTATTATCAGCTTTCCTGTCCCCTCCTGCCTTCTAGTCCTTGTCCCTGTGCTAGTATGCCCCTTTAGTCTCATTTTGTTTTATAGGGCTGTCTAATCTTTGGATGAAGGGTAAACCTCAGGAGTGACTTCATTACTGAGTTAAAAGGGTGTCCAGGGGCCATACTCTCAGGGTTTCTCCAGTCTCTGTCAGGTCAGTAAGTCTGGTCCATTTTTTGTGAGTCAGAATTTTGTTCTACATCCTTCTCCAGTTCTGTCCAGGACCCTCTCTTGTGATCCCTGTCAGAGCAGTCAGTGGTGGTAGCCAGGCATCATCTAGTTGTAATGGACTCAGTCTGGTGAAGGCCGTGGTAGTTGTGGTCCATTAGTCCTGTCCTGCTTTAAAATACTCTGCTAACATCAGCCTAGATGTTGTTACAATATCCCCTAAGAATTTATGGTCAGCCTTACTCAGGGTAACAGAGCTAAAAGTATCTCCCAGATCTCCTCTTTCCACTAGTCTACTATGAGGAGAAAATTTTAACACGTGTCACAGGGTCAAAGGAGTAATTGCTTTTCAGTTGAATTCATAAAGCCCCAAGACTACTAACATTGAGTACCACACTGTAGTGTAAGTAGATAAAAAGAAAACAGTCTTGCACATTTTTCTAATTATGTGACCTTGAGCAGTTACTTAAACTCTCTGGGCATCAGTGAACTCAGTAAGAAAGGATAAATATGTATCACTTTATAGGGTTATTGTGAAGATTAAGTAAATCTACCCATATAAAGTGTCCAACACAGTGCCTGGAATATAGTAAATGCTCTCACTGTTCTTGTAAGTGCCTGGTTGCCTCCACTGACTTGATGTCAGAGGCAGGTGAACGCTCCCTTGTCCAGAAATATCTCATATACTGCTCTGACCATTACAGCGTCATCACTTGGGACTGTCAAATAATCCCTACCATAATGCAGAAAACTCTAGTAGGAAACACGAAATATCACCTATTGGTCATGCAAGCCTGTTATAAAATAGTTTTCAAAGTAGATATTTTCCTTCTGATGTGTTTTGATGAAGAGAAGGGTGAGACTAACTATAGGACCGTTGAGAAAGGTACATCTGTGGTGAGTGACATGGGGTAAGGTAGGTTGTGTCATAAGCAGTAGGCTGCAGTGGGAGCAAAGCCTGAGAAGAGAGTCTTGTTGGCGAACTTGCTGGTATCCCAAAGATCCCTAATTCTCAGCATTCACCAGGCAGATGAGTTGGTCTCCTCAGAAAGCCTCTAAAGCTCTGTAGTCTTTGGAACACGTTGGTTGTCTGTCATTTTTGAGGACAACAGTCTTTAAAGAAGTCTAAACAGGTACAATAACTAAATACAGTAGCTGATTCTTGTGTAGTCTTACATTTTTTAAAAATCCAGTTATAAAGCCAGTATATTGACAATAAATAATTTGAAAACTGATTATATATTATATAATCTTATTGAATCAATATGAAATTTCTTGGCTGTTTAATAAGAAAATATCCTAGTTCTTAGGAGATACATTTGTTCAGGGGTGAAATATTGTGATATCTGCAATTTATCTTCAGAAACTTTCAATAACAAAACGTGCATGCAATTCTTAAAAAGATTTAAAAAACTCTACATCATACAAATAAAAGTTCCAAAACATACAGGAATGAAAGTATAAACATTATCAAAAATGTGAATGAATGTAAATGTAAATAAACATGAATGAATGGAAAGATATACTGTGTCTGAGGTTCTCTAGAATTATCCTCTGACATGAAAATTCAGGTTCTCGTTATTTATGAAGGATATGTTCCAGAGAAAACCAGCAAGAGAGATGAAGAAGCAGTACAGGGAAGGAAACCAAATCAGAGGGCAATCTCAGGCCAAAGGACCATTGGTGGCAGGCTTCAGGCTTATCCTGCAGTGGACACTGGTGTGTAAGTTTTGCCTCAAAGTCTTTCTAATCCTAAAGAAGGCACCTTAGCTATCATACTCCCTCGCTTGACATCCATCATTAAATAGCCATCCCAAAGATGGAACAAAACACTCGCACTTCTGGCTGTACACACAGGCCATGCAATTCAGATGCTGCAGCACGATACATGCCATTTGAAAGGCAATTATTTGCCTGCTATTGGGCATTGATTGAGACTGCCTCAGATAGAAGGACATAAATAAAATCATCATGAAACCTGAAATAGCTATAATGTCTTACATGATGTCAGAGAAACACTAATAAGGAAGGTGGTGCCCAAAATAGTTCCATAATAAAATGGAAATGGTTCATACAAAAACAAGGTCCTGGGGAAATGCAGGGAGGCACCCACCATATCCATAAGCAGGTAGCTTCTTTTCCCATAGGTCCTACCCTGGAACCACCTGAGAAGCTGCCAGAGTCCATTGCTACATGGACAGTACCCTATAAACAACTTTCTGCTGAACAGCAGAAGGCTGCTTGGTTCATGGATGGCAGTTCCAGGGTACATGGACAACATGTGATGTGGAAAGCTGCTACATTAAAACCAGCAGACGGAAAGACTAGTTGAAGAAGGTAAGAACAGTTCAGCTCGATAGGCTGAACTGCATGCTGTCTTCCTAGCCGTGATGGAAGAATTGTAGAATGGTGATAGCCCATATGTTTGGATTTTTACCAATTCATAGGCAGTGGCCAATGGCCTGCCTATATGGTCAGGAAAATGGGTGAAGCAATATAGGGACTATTAAGGGGGCATCCATGTGGGGCATGAACCTACGTAAAGCACTCTGGGAGCTTAGAGAGCACACCAGAGTAGGACATGTCAACACCCATCAGAAAAACCCCCTTCCTGGATGGGAAGGCAATTGAAATCAGCAAGTGGACCTATTGGTACACTCACTTCAGTTGGCCAATCGGGTCTATGAAATGAGCAGACATGGGGGTGCTGCAGCAATGCAGATATAGGCTGAATATAGACACATCCCCCTTGCATCCTCTGAGGCACAAAATGCCAATAAGGACTGCTCTGTCTGCTAGCAAGAGAGAGGTTGCAAATGGCTATGGGGCAGATTCCCTGGAGGGAAGGCCCTGCACATAGCTGGGAAGTTGATTATATTGGACCAATGACACCAGTGGCACCAGGTGGTTACAAATGAGTCCTCACAAGAATAGATACTTACTCTGGACTGGGCTTTGAATATCCTGTGACAGATGCAAATGCCAAAAACACCATTAAGGGACTGGAACAAAAGTTACTGTACCAATTTGGGCCACCGAGTTATATCAGACCAAGGAACCTACTTTATGCCTACGGGGTGCAGCAATGGGCCAAGAAACACCATATTAAATTGACGTACCCTGTTGCATACCACCCTCAGAGTAATGGTTTGATAGAGAATTGGAATGGGCAATTGAAACATTTGTTATCTAAAACAGGAGTGGGGGGAGAATAACGCTTGAAGGGCTGGCTCACATGCCTTCATGAGTGTGTGCTCACACTCAACATGAAGGGGACAAAGGGAGGATCACCACTGGACAGATTCCTATGCTCCTCTGGGGGATCTGGGGAAGGGTTGGGGAAGGATGCCAGTGCCACTGTACAGTTCTTCCTCACTTCACCTGAAATTGCTTTTTTCTTGCCAGATGCTGCGGTTCCAGGACCAGGAATGCAGCTGCAGGTGCTGGAAGCAGGGGTGATCCCTAAGCAAAGGACTGTTTAACTATACCCCTGAACATGTACACCAGAATTCCCAAGGGCCTGATGAGATGGATTGTACCTTCTCCATCTGGCAAAATTGGGGTTGTCAGTGAACAGTGCTGTATTGCCTAGGAGACAAGATAGCCCACTAATGTTGTACTGATGTAACCCTACCCAACATGAATAGGAGTGGAATGAGGGGCAGGCCCTTGCTAGACTGGTCTTATTACCAGCAATCTGGACTAGCACAGTAGCTGAACTTGATGCCCCTTTCCAAGGTGGAAAAGTTTGCGTAAAAATAAATGACAAATGGAAGCAAGGAGAAATAATAGCTGAAGGTAAAGGAATGAATAATGGGTTATGCAGCAGAGGAAACCTAACATTATGCTGATACCTCAAGAGAGACTCAGAGCAAGGGAATAATCTTCTCTCAGTTGAATTTTTTCGAAGGTCAGAAAGGGTGAAGATGAGACCAACTGTTGGAGAGCCTACCCAAATCAGATGGACACCTGCAGCTTACCTGAATGGTTGGCATCTGAGTAACTTCACCCTTAGGACTCTTTTGCCCTACTTAAGGACTAGTTGTTGACGACTGTTTTGGACTGGTAGGATGATTGGGAGAGGGAAGTTAATCCTTCAAGTATGAAAGGGTCAATGGCTAGAAGAGCCACAGGGTGGCCTGCTGTGTAATGAATTACTTGATATGGCCCTTCTAGCCATGGTCTTTGTGACTCACACAATGATTGAGTGGGACTATGCAAATAATAAGGTATATGGAACCTGTGATGGTTGAGGTTGTGTGTCAACTTGGCTAGGCCATAATTCCCATTATTGTATGGTTGTCCTCCATTTTATGTGTTGTGAATCCTGACCTCTACATGCTGATGAGGCAGAATTGGTGTGGGGTGTGTCCTGAGTTGCAGCCTTGCGTGACTCAAGTCCCACCCTTACTCAAGTTACGCCCTTCCTTGGGGTGTGGCCTGCATCTAAGATGTATGTGTTTGTCCTGGCTGGGCTCTTGCTCTCTCTCTGCATCTGGATCCCACGTGCAGTTTGTGATCAATTGATCTCTGTTTCTTGGCACTCGAGCCAGAGTCTTGCCGTCTGACCTGCCAGTTCTGGGGTTCACCAGCCAGCGGCCTATCGTGTGAACTGATTTGCTAGCTTCTGCAGCCTTGTGAGCCAGTAGCCTTGGTCTGAACTGCCAGTTTGGGTTCGTCAGCCCCTGCAGCCACATCGGTCGGGAGAAGCCTACACCTGATCCATGGATTTGGGACTTGCCAGCCTCCACAAGCATGTGAGCCATTTCCTTTATATGGTTCCTGAGTTCTACGACACATTGCAGTGAATTAGGGAAGCCAAAGACGGGAGGGAGAGTACTGAGGGGAGAGGGAGTAGTTGATATTAGAGATGATGGAGTGGTACAACAGTTTGGAAAAGCTGGACATTTTGGACATCTTTAACCTCCACCTCATAGGAACCAGCTTTGTGCTGATCCCTATAAAATAATTATTTGTTTAGTCTTATAATATACCCTTAGAGGTATCATATTAAAAGTGGGTACAAACAGTAAAACAAATGAAAAAACAGTTGCCTTTAAGTCAACTCCGAATCATGGTGACCTCATGTGTGTCAAGAGTAGAACTGAGCTCCATGGGCTTTTCAATTGCTGATTTTTCAGAAGTAGATCTCCAGGCCTTTCTTCTAAGGCATCTCTGGTGGACTTGAACCTTTAACCTTTCCCTTACTTCTAGTGATGTTAAGCATCTTTCCATCATTATAACTCTGAGGGAGTGTATGATACAACAAGAGAGCAAGCACAATGAGTCCAGACACCCCCAGTCAAGGACACAATGTGGTTCACAAGTGGTCAAACCCAGAGACTCAGAACAACCTGAAGCAGGTATAGAACTGACCAAAGACTGTCAGTTTGAACAGCAAAGTGTCCTAGGTATAGCTCAGAGTGCAGGGTATCTGAGCTAAGGAATCTTATGTTACCAAGTTCATGACGGGGACCCACCGTGGAGGGAGACAAGAGGCTTGGCATGGGTCAACATACCTCATGCAAGGAATTCTTTACTGGGGTATCCAGCCTTATCAGTGTGTCACACGGAATCACTGACTTAGCTAATTTGAAGACACTAAATTTTCCTTCAACGCTTTTCATCATCTATGAGGAGAAACTGAATGCATGAAATGGGACTGAGGAGCTTTTGTGGGGTGAGGGGCCAGAGTCTTGCTATTTCACTAAGACCTGCTGGACACCTGAGCCCCTCCTCACTCCCTCAACCACAGAAAAGTCAAGGGCGTTGTGTCTTTGTGAGGAGATGAGTATAGGGAGGCACTAATGGATCGACCTTGCTGATACCAAACTCATGAAGGTGTGTATTTTCACCTGAACTTGCTGATATCACCACCATTGCTATATCAATAAAGTATAGACAAAATACAGATACTGGAAACTTATAACAAGTTCCCACTTAATCTCCCTGAGAGCAACAGCACGGATGAGAATGGAGCCAACTAAAACTACCCTAGGGTCAAATCCAGGATACATTCACTCCTGGCTGTGGAGATTCAGGGCAAGACATTTATCATCTCTGTCCCGCAAAGTCCTCCATTTAAAACTGGAATAAATTTGCCTGTCAAAAGTGCTATGAGTAATTATACAGTTATTAAATAATCAAACAATTAAAACATGTAAAGAGCATGGAGCACTGCCTGGCACACAATACACGTAGCTCTAATTATTATTTTTATTTTTTTCACAATAATTTACAAAAAATTATTATTATGTATTAGGAAGAAAATTGGAGTCAGGGTTAACATTACTTTGTAAATAAGGTTCTGCATCATTTAAGCCTAAAAAAAAAATACTGCAAAGACTGGATTATCTAACGCTCTATTATCAGAACCACTGCACGCTTAAAGTAGTATTCACTGCAGTTACAAGAATAAAAATAGCTATGTCAGTGAGGCATGGTGTTTATCACTATTTCAAAAGTGATGGTGAATCACAACAGGATAGTAAAAAGTGATATTGATTATTGCTATAAAATAGCATAATGCAAATGAAGAATGAAGGGAGAGCAGCCTCATTCCACAGCAGGGAACAAAGACAACTGAAGTGCTGACAGTTATGCTTTCCCCAGGCACAAGCACGCACACTAGGGGGCGCACTGTCTCATACAGGGCAATGCCTCTTGTCTGGATGGGCCCTCCCCACAGGGCTGGGCAGGCACTAGTGGGTGGCCATGCCCCAAGCCCTCCTCTACACAGTGCACATCCACAACTAGACATGAAGATTGCACACAGGTCAGTGATTTGTGCTAAGTTCCCCATTCCATCCACCCAAGGCATGGCCATACAGGAGCCGCACCCTGGGTCAAGTCCTGCCTCTTGTGGGAAAGGAGCCTGGACTCAACCTTAAACTCGTCTAGGTGATGAAGGCCTGCTCTGCTTTCACCTGGATCACCTGCCCTGTACCAACCTCCTTATCCCTAATCCCTACACAGGTCAATCGCCCCAGTCCCCTTCCCAGAGAGCAATGTCACAGGCATGTTGGGGAAAACTGCCATTCACCCAGCACACACATTTGGCCTGGTCCTGGCCTTCGGGCTACAGCCACCTCCCAGATCCAATTGTCCAGATCTGTATGTGTCCTCAGGGGAGATAGAGGGTCCAGCCTAGGACTATGCCCTCCACACATCCGAAGTCCTCTGCTTAGACCCCAAAGCACAGGGACTTTTACAATCCAAAGATCATGAATGAGGCTTATGCATGCCCTGGCTGGTCAGATCTCAGAGATCCCTGGATTCAGCACCTTCTTTAGGCCCAGATTGTATGCCCTCAGTGGGGTGAGGAGACAAAACAGTGCACTTTGGGGTAAGAAGGAACAGGGTTAGGGATGAGATTTCTAGATGAAGAAGAGCATGAAGGGTGAAAAGCTTGAACAGAGTGAGTTTTCAGCCATTTATTTTGGAGTTTATTGTTATTTGAAGTTGTCTGAAGTATACTGATGCATAATCCAGACAAGAAAGATATTCACATCATAAGCATACATGTCTACTCATTTTGGCAAAAGTTACACAGTCCTCATGCAGCAACCATATCAAGTTACTGTCTGTGAAGAACACCCCTAAAAAGACAATATTTTGAAATACTTGAAAGTTTTCATGGGTTCATGGGTGATGAGTTTTTTGTGAGTTTCATGGTCTTTGAGTGGACCTTTCAAACCTACATAGGAAAGCATGTGCTTTTAAGAAATGGAGGGATGTGTTGGACAGCCTCATATAGATATATCAGGAGACTCAGGGATGCAGGTACTGGTGTAGACACGTGTGAGTACTGTGAGTGTCAGGGCAGGCACAATTAGATTAGACCCCAATCACAAATCATATGTCATACCGTACCTGGGGTCCCTGGGTGGCACAAGTGGTTTGCAATCAGCTGCTAACCTAAAGGTTGGCAATCAAACCCACCCATTGGCTCCACGGAGGAAAGGCCTGGCAAACTGCTCCCATAAAGATTATAGCCAAGAAAACCTACAGAGCAGTTCTGCTCTGTAACATATGGGGTCGCCATGAGTCGGAATCAACTTGACGACAAAGAGTTTTGGTACCTGGGTAGTGGAGGAACCACTGCAAAATTCAGCTTCCAATTTCTCCCAGTCCTGGGTACAACTGTATTTAAAAAATAAATAAATAAAGGAGGGTGGCAAATGCTAGAGATCTGAAAGTAGATCTAAAAAGCCTAGAAAAGTAGCAGCTTCAGATATAAGGAGCAAGACAAAGGAAGAAGACATGGACAATTCAAAGAAAAAAATCAGCAACAGGACATTAGGAATAACTGAGAGGACAACTTACACTAGTTAACTTATTTTCTCTTGTAGCTCAATGAAGTTTCTATCACCTTCATGAATATCCTTCCAGAAAGCAATACTGCAAGTTATCAAATGGACTCTATTATGACACATACAACCTTGAAAAAAAGAGATGCTAAGCAAAACAGGGAGCCCTGACGGCACAGTGGTTAAGAGCTCAGCTATTAAACAAAAGGTCAGAAGTTTGAATCCACCAGCAGCTCCTTGGAAACACTATGGGACAGTTCTACTCTGTCCTATAGGGTTGCTGTGAGTCAGAATCGACCTGACGGCACTGGGTAACCAAAACAGCAACTCTGTCCACACAGTCACCAACAAAGACACACTGTAGTCCAGAGGTATTCAAATCTAGGGTTTCAAAAAATTCTGAGTCAGGTACAAAATCAGCCCAAAACAATCACATCTGGGAATTCAGTGTCCTAGAAAAAATTCCACTGGGAGAAGATCTGGGGTGTGGAATACTGTGTTCCACCTTCATGAAAGCGGGAGACATTGAAGGAGTCCGTGGAGGGGATAAGAGGACAACGATGGGATGTGTCAACTCACCCCAAACGAGGCTTTCTTCACTGGGGTATTTACCCACATTGATCATAAGACAAATGCAGCCTTCTCTTATGTTATAGACTTTAAAGGGCCCAGTGCCTTTGAACATGTGTGAGAAAAAGGTGGAACAGCAATATGGGACTGCAGAGCTTCTGTGGGATGGGGATCAGGAGACCTGTTATTCCAACAGGACTATTGCGTTTCTGAGACTGTCCTCACTCCCTCAGCCACAGCAGAATCAACACACTGTGTGTTTGTGGGGAGTTTGACTGGGGAGGAGCTGAGAGATTTATCTTGCTGATGTCAACCTTAAAAAATTACATGTGTCCTTTGATTATATCTGGACCTGGGACTTTAGCAAGAAATACTGTGGATAAGAAGAAAATATTCCGAAAACCTGCCCCTCCTCATGTGCAGGAATTCAAGATTTCTACTCATTCATCTATATTCAAACCTCAAAATGATAGTTTGTGGAATCCTATGAACTCCCCTGCTTACCCATAAGGGGTAGGGGATTCTTCATCTTTTAGTAATCTCTGGTGGGAATCCCCATGGTGGTGGCCCTTCTTACTCTATCCACACTTACCCACAACACCTGCTCTGTAGAAATTTTTTCAGAAATGCTGCATATCACAGAGGCAAGCATATACAGCTGAAGTGACAAACAGGAACAGGAGTAAAGTCCAGACAGGCAGGAAAGTTGGTTCCATGCCGGGAACCTAAGAGACACAAGAGGAAAGGTGATCATGACTCACTCACAGCAAAGCCTATTCCACCCACTAATGTCTGAAATAGAGCTGATTTTGTGAAAGCATCTACATTCTTAGATTTCTGTGGCATTGTGAAAGGTGGAGTTTTCCAGCTCAGAACTCACAGCAGAAAAGGTGCTGTGTCCCAAGTACAAACAATCTGCCTTCGCCAGTCTTCAGCATGCCGAAGGTTCTACAAGAAGCCAAAGCTCAAGGGGGGGAAATAGTCATCACTAGGAGGAGTGGCTTGGGCATCATGGGATTGTGAGCCACACCCCTGCTGTTTAACCCTTCTAGAGATGAAGCCCCTGGCCATCTACCAGAGTGGGAAATAGGCAACAGGTGACAATAGCTATAACAGTTTCTTAATCAGACTTTCAAACACCCCCTTCTCTTAGCTTCACATGAACTCCTACTTCCAGAGAACTCATGCCTCCAATTCCTTTTTTGAGGGATGACAAATCTACAACCAACTGATAGACAGCCCATGATTCTTCTCCCAGCTCCTCACTCCCAAGGCCTACATCATCATCCTGCTTCCTTCCATGGGTCATGGGTACCAATCCTGGTATGGAGGCCCCATACCATGCCCTGGGCAGTCAGTCAGACCCCTCTGAAAATCAGGAAAATGTCCAATCCCATGTCAGCCACATGTAAATGGTAGGAGAATCTCAAAACCTTTGACCACTGAGTGATTATTGTAATCCCTGGCCATTATGGTAAACCCTGGTAAACATCATGGGCCAACATGCAGCACGGGTAGATGTTATGTGTCTTGGTGTAGGCAGAGAACTTGATGCAGGTGTGGAGTGAGGAACCAGGCCTAGAAAGAACAGAGACAGAGACCATTCACTCCCCACACCTCTCCAGTGGCCAAATAGTGGGATATCACAGGCATATCGGGGGGAAATGGCCATACCCCTGACACACACACTTGGCCTAAATTCTGCCCCTTGGGCTGCAGCCAATTCCTTGTGAATCCTCTGGGAAGACAGAAGGTCCAAACTAGGACTGGGCACTCTACACATTCAAATCTCCTTCCTGGACCCCAACCCCAGAGATTTTTCTATTCCTAGGATTTCTAGCAGAGTGTCCATGGTGTGCCTTATCTAGACTGATGCCAGATATGTCAGAATCCAGCAACTTCTTCAGCCCCAGGGGGTTATGGTGTCAGTTGGAGAGGGAGAGACAGTGCACTTCAGGGTAAGAAGGAGCAGAAGCAGGATTCCTAGATGAAGGAGAGTGTGATGGTTAAGACTGTGTGTAAACTTGGCTGAGCCATTATTCTCAGCATTTTGGCAGTCGTGTGATATTGTGGCCACTTCCCTGTTGAGATTTGATATGTGATCAATCCCATGATGGGATCTGCTATGAGTAGCCAATTGGTTGAAGGGGGGTTTCCTTGGGTGTGTGGCCTGCATCAAGTATAGGTTGATGTTCTGGCAGGGCTCAGTGGCTTTTGCTCGTTCTGGATCCTGCAGCTGGCTCCTGTTCATCTGACCTCCGGTTCTTGGGACTTCAGCTAGCAGCTTACCTGCAGTCTTGCCTGCCAATCTTGGGATTCTTTGATCTTCACAGCCTGTAAGCAACAGCCCTTCTCTCCGACCTGCCGATCTTGGGTTTTCCAACCCCTGCAGCTATGTGAATCAGGAGAAGTCTCTATCTGGAACCACGGGCTTGGGATGTTACAACCTCTACAACCGCGTGAGCTGTTTCCTTGATATAAATCTCTCTCTCTCTATCTATCTATCTAGAGAGAGAGAGAGAGAGAGAGAGATACACTTTACTGGTTTTGCTTCTCTAGAGAACCCAGCCTAAGACAGAGAGATTGAAGGGTAAAAGGCTAATAGAAAAAATACAGAGATAAGACCAGTCAACAATATGAGGTTCCAGTGCTCTTTCTGAAGTTTATCAATATTTGAAATATTATGAAGTTTACTGACACATATATAAGGCGTGCACATCAAAAGTGTAAATGTCTATATATTTTGACAAATGCTACACACCCCAAATTTCAGAACACAGATCAAGAGACTGTCCATTAAAGGCACCCTCAAAAGACAATTCCAATATCCTTGGCATGGTTCATAAGCTTGATGAGCGTAGTTTTTCAAGAGACCTGTGGTCTTTGGGAAGATCCTGAAATGTGCATGAGATAGCATGACCTGAGAGAACTGGACAGATGCATTGGATGATGTCATTAGTATCACTATTTGCAGAAAGAGGCAGAGAGACACAGTCACTGTCTAAACAATGTGAGCAATGTAAGCCTTCAGAGCAGATAGGGGCCATTGGGGTCACTGGAGGAGGTACATGCTGTCTTAGGTTGCATTCTCTCATTTTCTACAAAGCAAAACCAGTGAAGTGTGTGTGTGTGTGTGTGTGTGTGTGTGTGTGTGTGTGTGTGTATGTATGTATACATAAAGAGACAGAGAGAGAGAGAAATATTTATCTCAAGGAAATGGCTCACATGGTTGAAGGGGTTGGCAAGTCCTAAGTCTGTGGGTCAGGCATGAAACTGGAGGCTTCTGACTCACATAGCTGCAGGGGTTGCTGAACCCAAGATAGGCAGGTAAGACAGCATGCCACTGGCTCACAGGTTGTAGAGACTGATGAATCCCAAGATCAGGAGGCAAGCTGCTACCTCAAGTCCCAAGAACCAGAGGTCAGATGATGATGAGCAGGATGCAGGATGCAGAGCGAAAGCCTTGCTGGAGCATCCATTTATACACAGGAGGCAGGAAATAGCCCCATGGAAACTCCTTTTCAACCGAATGGCTGCTCATTGGATCATGGGGGTGATTATACTGTTACATAACTGCCAAATTACATCATAACTGCCAAACCACTGAAAATAATGGCCCAGCCAAGTTGACACACAACCTTAACCATCACAGCCCACCCATTGTAAACTTGGTACCTGTACACATTTCCTTAAACCATAGATAATCTCTAAATAAATCCAATTATAAAGTCATACTTGTAACATAATACAACTAACATGCATAAAACTGAAAACATGTGAGCTTATTTACATCTTATATTTTAAAAGTGAAGAAAACAAAAATATTTGATGCACACATACAAAGAATTACTCAAAACAACAACAGTCTTTGTTTCTGCAACTGGTCACATGATCATAGCCAGTACTTAGAACAACCTTCTTCCACCACCAATCCCGTATTCCCTTTACCCTCAGCAAGCACCTCAGCTGGTCGTGGTTCTGTGCCTGGTGGGGTGACCCAAACCTTCATTCCTGAAGGGTCTGGGCCATTAGCAGTCATGTCAAAATTGGGTTGCTACAGTTTTCCATTGACTTTAATAACAGGGCATGGTAGTGATAAGAGATGCCCTAAGGGATCTCCTATATTCCAGACATACTCTTCTTTACCTCCATTATGTTATATCAATCCAATTTCCTCTTGATAATCAGGATTAGTCACACTAGCCAATATGGTAACTTCCTTCTTTGCCTGTTGATCCAGAGGCATGATGAGCCCAAAGTGCCCAGGTGGCATTCATAACTTCAGGCTCAATGGAATCAGGGATGTGTCTCCAGGTTGGTGCATTCCTCTCTTTGGAACTAAGACCTCTACAGCCACAGAGTACAGGGTCACAGGGACAAGAAATAAAAATTTAGAATGGGTCACTAGGGGTGACAGTGAGTGGTACCACTCCCATTTCTACCCCTTGATTCCTGGACCCATGAATCCTGGCTACAGGAGAAACAGCACCATATATTGGATGATTGTTTAGAGCATATACAGCATATTGCTACCTAGCTGGTGCTGTAATTGTGCCTTTAAAACGCCATTCCATGGTTCTATCAAGCCAGCTGCATTAGGATGATAGGGAACATGGAAAGACCAGTGAATTCCATGAGTATAGGCCCCTTGCTGCATTTCTTTTGCTGTCAGGTGAGTTCTTTGATCCAAGGTGATGCTGTGTAGGATACTATGACAGAGGATAACACATTCTCTAAGACTACAGATGGTAGTTTTGGCAGAAGCACTGCATGCAGCGAAGGTAAATCAGTATCCACAGTAAATGTCTATACCAGTAAGAATGAAACACTGTCCTTTCCATGATGGAAGCAGTCCAATGTAACCACAAGGAATGGTGCCATATCGGGGACTCAATGTTGGTCTCTGCTGCTGGCAGATTGGGCACTCGGCAGTGGCTGAAGCAAGTCAGTCTTGGTGAGTGGAAATCCATGTTACTGAGCCCATCTTAACTTCCATCCCTGCCACCATGGCCACTTTGTTCATGAGCCCATTGGGCAATGACAGGAGTTTCTGGGGAAAGAGGATGACTTATTTCCATATAATGTGTCATCCTAGCCACTTGATTATTAAAATCCTCCTCTGCCAAGGTCAGCCTTTGGTGAGCATTAATATGAGACAAAAATATCTTCATTTCTTTGGCCCTTCAGAGAGGTCTATCTGCATACCTCTTCCCATACCTCCTTGTCATCAATATTCCAATCATATTCCTTCCAAGTCCCTGACCACCCAGCCAAACTACTGGCCACAGTCCATGAATCAATACACAACCACACATCTGGCCATTTATGACTCTATGACTCTGTGGGTCAGAAAACACCCAGTTCATGATGGGCAGCTCAGGCCACATGGTGATTTGGTGGCCCACGGTCAAGCATAACGTCTCTACTAAGGCCCAGTAACAAGCTAAAACTTGTTTCTCAAAAGGAAAGTAGTTATCTGCAGAGGATGGCAGGGCTTTGCTCCAAAATCCTCAGGGTCTGTGATGTGATTCACCAATAGGGGTCTTTAAAAGACTCCAAACAGAATCCCTATCTGCCACTGACACTTCAAGCATCATTGGATCAGCTGGTTCATATGACCCAGGTGGCACAGCCACTTGCGTGGCAGCCTGATTGTGTTGCAGAGCCTTCTCTGCTTATGGGCCCCACTCAAAACTAGCAGCTTTTTGAGTCACTTGATAAACAGGCCAGTATAGCATACCCAAATGAGGGATATGTAGCCTCCAAAATCTAAAGAGGCCCACCAGCCATTGTGCCTCCTTTTTAGTTGTGGGAGGGGCCAGATGCAATAACTGATTCTTCACTTTAGAAGGAATATCTTGACATGTTCCACACCTCTGGACCCCTAGAAATTTCACCAAGGTGAAAGGCGCCTGAATTTTTTTCATATTAATTTCCCACCCTCTAACATGCAATCAGTCACCTAGTGGCGCAATCGTTAAGAGCTCAGCTGCTAACCAAAAAGTCAGCAGTTTGAATCCAGTAGCCGCTCCTTGGAAACCCTATGGGGCAGCTCTACTCTGTCCTATAGTTTTGCTATGAGTTGGACATGGCAATGGGTTTGGTTTTTCAATTTTCTTTAGTTTAGCAAGCACATGTCTTAAGAATGTGTAGAGTCACTGATACCTCTTCCTTACCAAGTCCAATCAGGATAATCTCATCAATGTAATGGACCAGTGTGACGTCTAGTGGAAGAGAAAGGCGATCAAGGTCCCTGTAACTAAATTATGACATAGGGCTGGAGAGTTGATTTACCCCTGAGGCAGGACATGGAAGGTGTACCATTGACCTTGACAGCTGACGGCAAGCTGCTCCAGTGGTCCTTTGAAACAGGTATAGAGAAAAAGCATTAGCTAGATCAACAGCTACATAACAGATCCCACGATAGGTATTAATTTTCTCAAGCAACAAAACCACATCTGTAACACTGGCTCTAACTGGAGTCACCACTTGGTTTAGTTTTCAGTAATTCACTGGCATTCTCCAAATCCATGTGTTTTTTGCACAGGCCAAATAGGCAAGTTGAATGGGGATGTGGTGGGAATCACCACTCCTGCATCCTTCAAGTCCTTGCTGGTGGCAGTAATCTCTGCAATCCCTCCAGGAATGTGGTATTGCTTTTGGTTTACTATTTTCCTAGGTAGTGGCAGTTCTGATGGCTTCCACTTAGCCATTCTTACCATAAAAGCCCTTACTCCATATGTCAGTGATCCATTGTGGGGATTCTGCCAGTTGCTGAGTATGTCTATTCCAGTTATGCATTCTGAAACTTGGGAAATCACTACAGGATTGGTTCAGGTACCCACTGGACCCACTGTGAGCCAAGGATGAGCTAAGATTCCATTAACAACCTGACCCCTATATGCCCTACTCTAACTGAGGGGCCATAGTGACGTTTTGGGTCTCCTGGAATTAGTGTCAGTTCAGAGCCAGTATCCAGTAATCCCTGAAAAATCTGATTATTTCCTTTTCCCCAGTGAACAGTTGCTCTGGTAAAAGGCCGTAGATCCCTTTAGGGAAGGCTGGGAGAAAGATTAACAGTATAAATTTTTGGAAGTGAAGTGAAGTCCTTCGTCAAGAGGACCCAGCCTCACCTACACTGAAGGGGTTGTGGGTCCATAAACTCACTCAAGTTCAGGAACTGACTGAGAGCTGTAACTCTCTATTCTAGTGATTCAAGTTAGACTGTCATTAACTTGACCCAGAATTTTTCCACTTGTACAGATCAAACAAATATTTAGTAGATGTCCCATCTATTTTACTCCTAGGGATACCATGACTAAATAGCCAACACCATAAGTCCATACAAGTCAGACTATTTTGATTACTGCTTTGATTCCACTATCCATTATGGTAACCACATCCACCTTGCCTTTGCCGATTCAGTGGCATCACTTAGCCCCTACCACTATGGGGTCCCAATCAGCCCCACTGTAGTTAGGTGTTTTAATTCAGTTAGGGCAGTTGTCACTGAGAAATCTAATTTACATAAAATAGCAATCACAGCAGTCTTCAAGAATACTAAGCTCCCTTCACAAATTTGTTCCTCACCGTTGTGGTAAAAGGTGTGTCCTCTGGGCACTGCATGTGCAGATCTTCAGGTCTAACCTAAGAAATCCACTCTAACATGCCAATTTCCCTAAGCCTTTGGATACCTTCTTCTATAGTATACCACTGTAGGTCTGGTACTTCAACTTGACTTAGTGTAGGCCACCATTTAATCCATGCTTCAGCAAACCAACCAAATTACTATTAGATCTTTTCCTAACTTCTTGAGCTGAAACACTGAATGAAGAATTTGTGCTTAGTGGGCCCCTATGAATAAACTCAGACTGATCCTTGCACCATTATTCTACACCCTTAACAGCCATTCCCACACATATTCCCTAGGTTTCTGTCTGTACATATTAGAAAAGTCGGGGGGTGGGGCCAAGATGGCAGAGTAGTCAGACGCTTCCAGTGGACCCTTTTACAACAAAGACCCAAAAAAAAACCAAGTGATTTGATTATATATGGCAATCTGGGAGCCCTGAACATCAAAGGCAGAGTTGAGGAACTGGACTGAATGCAAGGGGACTGGAGAGATGGCTCGGAAGCAGCAAGGATGTGCCAGACCTGACCCAGCAAGAGCCTGAGCCCTTCAGGCCTGAGCAGCTCATGAGTGAGCAGTGAGGCAGGCAAATGGCAGTGCTCTGGAGGCGTGTTTTCCACACCGGAAGAGACCCAGCGCCAGAGAGTCTACATGGCCACCCAGAACCAGTGAGAAGCAGCCCTCATTGGCGAAAGATAAGTACATGCTTAAGGCTTACGGCGCAGATCAAAAACACCCCCCTTAGGGAAAAACCTCTCTCCCATTTACCTCCCTGCTCCCTGTTCTGCACTGGGTCCCAGATCGGCTTCAGGAATTGCCGAGCTGGAAGTAGGATCCAACACACGCCCAGAGCCATTCTCCCTGCCTTGGAGAGTGAACAAATTAACAAATGGGAAAAAATAAACTGCTGGCTCCCCTAAGCCAGGAATCCAGAGTAGGCACAGCTACTTTGCCTAGGCATAGGCATAAAAGATCCACAGACTTTGAGTGCCTTTCCCCCTGCATAGACTTGTGTGGGCCCTTCTCAATAGCATAGGCCCTCATTACCACAGTAGAACAGGGTATATACTGGAACTCTAACTTCAACTGTTTCAGCTGTGAAGTGGCAGGTTCTTGACATTTGACACTGCTCTGCCCATTAAGCAGGGTCTCTGCCTACACACATCAGGGGCCTGAGGACTGATGGCTCTACCCACGCCACCTAGCCACCTATGATAGGGGTCCATGAATAAGAGGATCCCCCCAGTTCTTACAGCCAACCACATTAGGTGCTTATAGTCTGGCTGCAAAACCCACCCACCTATGTGCTCTAGGGAACAGGGACACACCTTCCTCCTGGACACTTGGGGATGGCCGTCAGCCCCCTGCCTTGCTCAGAGTGTGTCCCCCTGCTGCAGCCAGATGCCTATACCTACACCAATCACCCATGCCTGTCTAGGACTGAGAGCCTACACCACACACTTGGTGGCTATCCACCTGGGCACCTGAGCTGAATCTATACAGGAGGAGTGGGCGGACTCCTGAGCTCACATACTTAGTAACGGATCTAACCATCTGGTGACAGGACATTAGAGCTTCAAAGGTGCCAATAATCAAACTAGCTCATACGAGTAGCCTATTTGGGCATACCAAAACAAAACAAGAAGCTAGGACACAGTAAGAAAACATAAAATAAATAAATATAATAACTTATTGATGGCTCAGAGACAACAATCAATATCAAATCACTTAAAGAGGCAATCCATGATGGCTTCAGCAAGATCCCAAAATAAAGAACCTAGAAATTTTCCAGAGAAGGAAAATTTCTTGGAATTACCAGAGACAGAATACAAAAGATTAATATACAGAACTCTTCAAGAGATTAGGGAGGAAATTAAGTAAAACACAGAAAAGCAATAGAGGAAATTAAAAAGATTAGAGAAGAGCATAATGACAAATTTATCAGGTTGCAAGAATCCACAGAGAGACAGCAATCAGAAATCCAGAAGATTAACAATAAAATTTCAGAATTAGACGACTCAACAGAAAGTCATAGGAGCAGAACTGAGGCAACGGAAGTCAGAACTAGTGAGATCGAAGATAAAGCACTTGACACCAACTTATTTGAGGAAAAATCGATTAAAGGATTAAAAAAACGAAGAAACTCTAAGAATTACGTGGGACTCTATCAAGAGGAATAACCTACCAGTGACTGGAGTACCAGAACAGGGGGGATAACAGAAAATACAAAGAATTGTTGAAGATTTGTTGGCAGGAAACTTCCCTGATATCGTAGAAAAGTCAAGGAGTTCTTTTGGAGTGTGGCATACCTCCTTTTGACTTCATCATTTGGGGCTCACTGGAACTTAAGTCTAGCTGTAATTCTAGAAGCATAAATGGGTGGTGGAGATATGTTCTGAGAACATTCAGCAATGTCCTGTAAGGCATCTGTCCCAAGCGATGCCCCAGGCAATGACTCAGACACCTCCCCAGGGGATAACTCAGACTAAGTCTCCTCAGACACAGTTGGGTTAATCTCATTAGATGAGGGTGGAGGGACTGATCATTCTACTGGTAAGCACGGCTTAGCAAAGATGGAGTAATTTCTTCAGATGGGAGAGGGCTGCTTTTGTTGGCAGAAGTGATGCAATGGAATTTAGGGGCTCATTTACCCAGCTTCCTGACTATCTGCCCATATGTCCCCATCGCAAGTTTCAGGGTTCCATTTCTTCCAAATCAATGCACTCACTTTAACTTCAGATACCATCTCAGGTTGGGAATTCAACTGGAGTTGTGATTCAGCCACTTTTACAATAAGACTCTGTGTTTGGTTTTTGGCAATATCAGCTCTGTTACTACAAGAAATAAGGTTTTCTTTCAGGGCACAAGTGGCAATTTTGAGGTCATTTATGTGTGCTTAAGCTGTGACTCTGAAGCCCTGAGGTCATATCTTTCTTTCACCACTTTGTCTAGCAAATGTAGGACCAAACAACCAGCTTCCTTATACTTCTCATGCTAACAACATTGTAGAAAAGTATGAAACATGCACTCACTCAGACCCTCACCTCTCACCAATACTTGATCTATTGGTGGCAATATTTTGCATATTTCTGTTGCCACCTGACACCATGGATTAGCAGTGCCCTCTTTACTACAGGAAGCAGAGTCTTCAACATCTTTAGGACTAACCAGACTTGAAAATCAGTTTAGAAAACTTATCCTCACAATTTGTTTCTCTAGATCCACTCTTGATACCAAATGTCTTAGACTGGGTTCTCTAGAGAAGCAAAACCAGTAAAATGTATATATATGCATACATACATACATATATATAAATATATGCACACACATATATAAATACAGAGAGAGAGAGAGACAGAGATGGAGACAGAGAGAGAGAGAAAGATTTATCTCAAGGAAATGGCTCACGCAGTTGCAGAGGCTGACAAGTCCCAAGTCTGTGAGTTAGGCGTCAGGCTGGAGGCTTCTCCTGACTCATGTAGCTGCAGGGACTGACAAACCCAAGATCGGCAGGTCAGACAGCAGGCTGCTGTTTCACAGGCTGCAGAGGCCAACAAATCCAAAGATCAGCAGGCAAGCTACTATCTCAAGTCCCAAGAATCAGAGGTCAGATGATGACAAACGGGATGCAGGATCCAGAGTGACAGCCTTGCTGGAGCATCCATTTATATACTGGAGGCAGGTCACACCACCATGGAAACTCCCTTTCAACTGACTGATTGCTCACAGCAGATCTCATCATGGAGTTGATTACATTATTACATAACTGCCAAATCACGTTAAACCAAAAAAAAAAACCCATTGCCGCTGAGTCGATTTAGGCTCTCAGAGAGCCTGTAGGACAGAGTAGAACTGCCCCACAGGGTTTCCAGGGAACATCTGGTGGATTCGAACTGCTAACCTTTTGGTCAGCAGCTAAACTCTTAACCATTATGCCACCAGAGTTTCCCCACATTATATTATAACTGCTAAACCACTGAGAATCATGGCCCAGCCAAACTGACATACAACCTTAAACATCACAGGTGTGGTACTGTACTTCAGGACATGAGGAACCACAGTAAGTCTGAGCTCTGATTCCTCCTTCCCTGGGTACCACCTCGTTTGGAAAAAGAAGCATGGGAGAAGCCAGAGAGAACAGCAAGAGCAGAGGGAGGGTGCAGGTTCGGGTTAAGGGAGCAGGGAATAGGGAGAAGATTATTGGAGAAAAAAACTAAGCAACAGGCCCTGGGTTGCAGGAATAGCTGTGGTGGTGCCCACAGAACAGTTTCAACCATCTTCATCATTTTTCTCAAAGCTTCATCCCTGATCTTTGTTGACCTTCTCCCACAAAATTACATCACACTTTATCAACTGCAGTTTATTACTATCCATGACCACCATGCAGGAAAGATGCCATAGTCAAAAGGTCAGTACAGTGTGTCCAGATATCACTGACAAGGACACACTGTTGGTCACAGGTGGTCAGTCCCAAGGTTCACAATGCCATGAATCAGGTACAAAATCAGGCAAGCACTGCCAATTCTGTGAACACAGGTACCTGGGGGATAACTCAGTCAGTGGAATGCCTCAGGTGGGGACCCTGTGTACCTGGGGCATGGATGGGACCCACTTACATGGGTCCACCCAGAAAGATAAGAAGACAAAAAGATTGGCAGAGGTCAACACACCCCATGTGAGAAAATCTTCCTGGGGAATCCAGTGTCATTGTGGTTATCACACAGAATCACTGACTTAGACAACCTGATGATATCAAATTGTCTCTCAGAGCTTCTGGTCATCTGTGAGGAGGAACTGAATGAATGAAATGGGACTGAGGAGCTTTGGTGGGGTGAGGAGAAAAAAGTGCTATTATTTCTCCAGGACCTCTTAGATACCTGAGACCCTCCTCAATCCCTCAGCTAGAGCAGAGTCAAGTGTCTGTGAGAAGATGAGTATAGGGAGGCACTGATGGATTATTCTTGCTGATGCTGAACTCACGAAGGCACATATTTTCATCTGACATACCAACCACGCCATATCCATGTATCATGGACACAATATAAATACTAGAGGCCTCCAGTGAGTTTTCCTTTACCAATCTGAGAGGAACAGTATTGAAAAGAATGGAGTGAGGCCTCCAACTGCCATAGAAGCAAGTCAGGATATGTTCATTTCTGCCTGTGGTATCTCAGGAAAGGACATTTATCACCTATTTTCCTCAGGTTCTTTGGTGTGAAACTGCAATCATTTTGCCCCTAAGATTGTTAGGAATACAGTGTTAAATAATGTAAATCATGGAGTACAGCCTGGTACATAGTAATTCCTCAATGCATGTTGCTGTTGCTATTGTTACTTTCTTCATACTCATGACATGTTACTTTTCTCTTGCTGTGGTAACTCAGTGGGTGGAAGGTCTAGGGTGGGGACTCTGTGTACCTGGGGCATGGGTAGGACCCAAGTTGTAGGGGTCCATACAGACAGATTAAGAGGACAAACAATTTGGCTCAGGTCAACATACCCTATGTGAGAAAATCTTTGAATCTTGGCTGGGGAAAACAACAACATTGGCGTTATGACAAGAGACTCACTGACTTAACCAACATAAAAATATCAAGTGTTCCTTCAGGACTCTTGATCTTCTATGAAGAGAAACTGATGCTTTAAATGGGACTGAGGAGCTTCTGTGAGAACAGGAATAAGGGTATTGACATATCTCCAGGGCATGTTAGAAACGTGAATTGCTTGGCTCTTTGCCTCCTTTGTCCATCTTCAAAGTATCTTTGTTACCCGTCTTCTCTTGTTGCAACTCTCTCTAGCTGCACCTGGTAAAAGTCCTCTCTTTAAAAGTTCTCCATTTTTAAGCATTCATCATAAAATTGGGCCACCCAGATAATCCAGGATAATTCCTCAATACTCCGTTACCCACAGAAGAGTGTGAAATATAAAAAAATAAAGACAGTTTGAACAAGGTTTATTAAGTGGTTTATCTGTGAGCAGAGAAACACTTGGGTCCAAATAGTACGAAGCTCAGGCTCAGGGAGTGAAGACAAGGGTTTTAAAGGCAGTGGGGAAACTCTTAACAAAGATGTTTTGAGTGATGGTTTTAAGCTCAAAGTTTTTAATTTGGGGTAGGGCTTACAAAAGTGACGAAAAGTAATTCATTGGTTACTTTGGGATATTGTGTCTTTAGGACTAGTTTGGCCTCTGCTGATTTAGTCTGAAGGATTTTAAACTTCTCAACTGATATAAACCAGGCTCGCATGTCCCAAAAACTCCCTAAGTGGTGGAAATGGTTTGCATTTAGCTGGTACTACTCACTCAATAGCACCACAGAAGAAAAGCCTGGCAATAGGCTCCCATAAAGATTTCAACTAAGAAAACCCTTTGGAGCAGTTCTACTCTGTAACACATGGGGTCACCATGAGTCAGAATCTACTCAACAACACAGACAACAACAACATATCCTGGGTTAGCACGTCCCAAAGTATTTCAGTATGTTATCTCTTGAGAGAGGTTTGACTTTACACAGGACACCTGGCATAAATTTGGTGGCGCTCTGAAAGACAGGCCTAGGAAAATGCTCAAGGTTACTGTTAGGACAGCCAAAATTTATTTCTAGAGTTTGAACCTTTAGCTAGAGTCAAGTGGGTTATGTGTTTGGGCAGATGACAACGGAGAAGCACTGAAGTAATTATCTTCTTTGCCTAACCTTATAAAGCTCCTTATTTTCACCTAACCTGGCTGATGACACCACCACCATTATATCCAATGTTACATGTAATATGCACCAAGGATAGACACTATAAACTTGCATCAAGTTTCTGTTTAAATCACCTAGAGAAACAGTGTTGAAGAGGATGGAGACAGGCCTCCAGCTGCCCTAGGATCCAATCAGGATGCAGGCATTCCTGCCTGTGCTATCTCAGGATAGGACACTGATCACTTCTGCCCCTCAGGAGGTGCCCTGGTGGTGCAATGGCTAAAGCACTTGACTATTAACTGAAAGGTCAGCAGTTTGAACCCATCAGTTGGGAGAAAGCTGTGGCAGTCTGCTTCCATAAAGATTACAGCCTTGGAAACCCTATGGGGCAGTTCTACTCTGTCCTATAGAGTCGCTATGAGTCAGGATCGACTCAACAGCCATGGTTTTTTGGTTTTCTTTGACATCAACACTGGGCCAACCCATGTATTAAGTTAGACCCAAAGGGGTCCTAGGGGTGTCCTGGACCTTCTGTCAGGTGTGGCAGGAGGAAGTGAGACCACACAAGAAGGCCAAAAATGAACTGAATTTAGTACTCACCACTCCAGATTGAAAACTGCAGCACGCCTTACCCACCGCCACATATGCTGGCACCTGACAAGCTTGAACGGTAAGAGACGCTGCTGTCAGTCAAGCAGGGTGGGGCTCGGGGTTAGCGCGGTGAAGTCTAATTAGTTTAAAAGTTCAGCGCATTACCACGAGAAAAGAGAGCCAGTTCTCGAGGGAGTTACATGTGGCGTTGATGGGCAGGGCAAAGGGTAAGTAGGGCTGTGGAGAGATGGGGTTACGAGGTAATAAGGAATATCTACCCAGGAAGCCATGGGTCGAGGCCAGGAGAGCCAGTTACACCTTCCAACTGCTGAGAGACTGGGTGAAAAGAAAAGAACAGCCATGTCACAAAATGGAAAAAGGGCAAGCAGGAAGAATTAATAGAGGCCAAGCAGAAAATTATATAGGCCACAAATTGGCTTTAAGACACCAGAGAATCCAGGACAATCTCCCCAACTGAGGAACTTCACCTTAATCATTTCTGCAAAGTCTCCTTTACCACGTAAAATAACATATTCACGGGTACAGAGGATTCCAATATAGATTTTGGAGGTGCCATTATTCAGACTACCAGATCTTACTGTTAGTTGCCATAGAGATACTCCAACTCATGGTAGCACCCTGCGTTACAAAATAGAACTGTTCCATGGGGTTGTCTTGGCAGTAATCTAAAAGGAAGCAGATTGCCAGGCATTTTCTCCCTCAGTACCACTGGGTGGGTTGAACTGCAACATCTAGGTTGGCAGTCAAGTGCAAATCATTTCCACTACCTAGGGACCTTAACATCACCATTAATATTTAGTAGGAGTAAAATTGCAGTAATAAATAAAAAAGCATTATAAATGAGTTTCTACAGCATTTAGCCTCATGAAAAATGACAGGCACTCCCAGGAAGTCACACACAGGGCAAAGTTTGTTGTCGCCTCCGGGCAGAGCACTCAGTGGAAGGTCACTCCCAGGCCCTCCCCCTCCCAAGTGCACATCCAAGACTAGGTCAGTGATCATGGCCATACCCCACACTCCAGCCCACCCCTAGGCAGGATCATACAATAGCTTCATCCTGGGAGAAGAGCCCAAAAAAACCCCAAAACCTTCACCATCGAGTAGCTTTCAACTCATAGCCACCCTATAAGGACAGAGTAGGACTGCCCTACAGGGTTTCCAAGGAATGGATTGCAACTGCTGACCATCTGGTAAACAGAGGAACTCTTAACCACTACGCCACCAGGGCTCTGGGAGAGGAGCCCAGCTCAGTCTTAAACTCATGCACACGACGGAGACCTCCTCTGCTTTCTCCTGGCCCATCTGGCCTACGCCCACAGCCTCCAAATCCCCTGATCACAACACAGGCGGTCAGTCCCCCAGATCCTCTCCAAAGCCAAAAACAAGACAGATCGAATACACATTTAGGAAGGAATCACCCTACATGCTACCCACGTAACTGGCCTGGCCCAGCACTCAGGCTGCAGCCACTTCCCAGGCCCAAATGTCCAGGACTGTGCATATATGTTAAGGAGGTACAGGGCCCGAGCTAGGACTCAGCCCTCCACACATCCAAATTTCCCTTCCTGGTCCTTGACCCTCAGGGATTTTTACATTCTAAGATTATGAGGGAAAATTCATGACATGCCCTGTTTGGCCTGATCCTAGGAGTATCTGGGTCCAGCACCATCTTTAGGCCCAGGGTTAAGGGCCTCTGTTGGGTTAGCAGAGAATGTATTTCAGGATAAGAAGGAGCAAAGTTAGGGATGGGATTCTGGGGTGAATGGGCACCTGCAGGGGCAGAGATGAATTGAAAAAATGTGCAAAACTGATTTGTAAGCAATGTGAGTTTTCCATCATCTTTTTGAAGTTTATTGATATTTGAAATGTTTTACATAAACTACACAAGAAAATATGTGCACATGATAAGAGTATATGTGTATGCATCATGACAGAGGTTGCACACTCCTCATTGCAGCAGCCAGATCAAGAGACAGTCCATGAAGGGCACAATAAAAGACAATATCTGAAGTACTTGGAGTGCTTCATGGGCTTTATGAGTATACTGTTATTCGGCAGTGTCTCATACTTTTAGAGTGATCCATTCTCTGTGAAAGTCTTGTAACATAGAAAGTGGAAGTATCAGAGAGATACATTGCATAGACTCATTTATAAATCTCCATTCACAAACACCAGGAGAAATGGGGATGCAGGCACTGGTGTGGTACAAGTGTTTCTCTAGTAATTCATAAGGACAGGAGGGATGCCATCGGCAAGCTTGCTTCAGTTCAGTGTCACACGGCCAGTAAACGTTCTGCTATACCTGGAGAGTAGAAAATCCACAGCAAAGTTCAGCTTCCACTTCTTTTCAGTCCCAGGTCCCACGCCATTTAGGAAAGAAAAATATGGTAGGTGATAGTGAACCAAAAGTGGATCCAAAGAGCATAGAAAGGAGAAGTTCCAAGTTGAGGGAACAAAGATCTGGGAGAGGAAGCCAGCAATAAGAAAAAAGAAATAACAAAGCCTGAGCTGTAGGAACAGCTGAGAGGTCTACTTACAGTATTGCTACATCATTCTTTGTAGTCTTCCTCAAAGGCTTTTCTCGAGTCTTCATTGACAGTCTCCCAAAATATCATTTCACATTCTGACACAAGTAATATATTATAATTGCCTTAGAAAGAACCTTGAAAAAAGAGATGCTATATTAAAAGGGTGTGGACACACTGTAGTCCATAGGTGTTCACAATCAGTCTCAGGATACCTGAGGCTCGTACAGAAGCAGCCAGGACTGCCAGGTCCAAGAATACAGTGTTTTGAGGAAAACTCAGTGGGGCAAAGTTATGGACTGGGGATTCTGTGTAACCAGGCTCATGAATGGGACCCAATCTGGAGGGATTCACACAAGGGTGAGAAAGCCAATGGTCTGGGGTAGGTCAATTCATCCCACATGAGCATTACTTTCCCAGGTGACAGAGCCTCATAAGACATAGCACATGTTTCCTGTATATTCATAGATTATAGGGTGTAAGGTCCTTTCAACATCGATGAGAAGAAAGTGGAAGAGTGATACAAGACTGCAGAGCTTCAGTGGGTTGGGGATCCAGGGACTTTTTTTTTTTAATTATTGTTGTAATTTAAGTGAAAGTTTACAATTCAAATTACTCCCTCATACAAAAATTTATACATACATTGTTATGTGACCCTAACTGCTTTCCCTATACTGTGACAGCACACTCCTCTTTTCCACTCTGGATTTCCTGTGTCCATTCAACCAGCTCCTGGCCCTCTCTGCCTTCTCATCTCACCTCCAGACAGGAGCTGCCCATTTAGTCTCATGTATCTACTTGAGCTAAGAAGCACACTCTTCATGAATATCATTTTACGTCCCATAGTCCAGTCTAATCTTTGTCTGAAGAGTTGGCCTCAGGAGTGGTTTTAGTTCTGGGTTGACAGAGAGTCTGGGGGCCATGCTTTCTGGGGTCCCTCCAGTTTCAGTCAGACTATGAAGTGTGGTCTTTTACTAGAATTTTAGTTCTGCACCCTACTTTTCTCCTGCTCCATAAGGGAGCTCCAGGGACTTCTTATTCCACCAGGGCTGTTGTATTCCTGAGGACCCCCCCCCCCACTCCCTCAGCCACAGCAGGGTCAAGGGGTTGTGGGTTTGTTGGGAGATGAATTCAATGAGGAGTTTATGGGCTTACCTTGGTGATGTTAAAGGCATAAAGCCCATGTGCAGTTTCATTACTAAGTCCCATGTAACCAACAAGACACACTACGGATAAAAAATATACATATTCAGGAGAAACCCTGACCTACACGTATTTAGGCATTCAAGATTCTAATCATTTACCTCTAGTCAAGCCTCAAAATGACCTTCCATGTCCAGCCTACTTTGTAGGCCAGAAAACATGGGATATTCACCTAAAGTGAGCATCTCCATGGTGGTGGTCCCTCTCAGGTCTATACAGACTTACCAACATCGTTATTGCATTAAACCATTTGAAGATGTTCAATACACAGTTACAATATGGTACAGAAAGGGGGACAAACAGTGGCAGGAGCAGAAGTCAGCAGGAATGCTGGCTCCACGCTAGAGACCTGAAGGGCACAGTAGGAGGCGAATCACCACCCACTCATAAGAAACTTACTCTACCCACTAATATCTGAGATAGAGCTGATTTTGTGAAAGCATCTACCTTCCTTGACTTCTGTCGTGTTGGGACAGGTGAAGTTTGCCCCCAAGAACTCATGGCAGAAAAGGCACTGTGCCCCTAGTACAAATGGTCTGCCTTTACCAGTCTGGAATATGGCGTGCTGAAGGTTCTGCAGGAAGCCAAAGCTCAAGGAGGGGGATACACAGTCCTAACTAGGAGGAGTGGTCTGGGCATCATGGGATTGTGAACCATAACCCTGCTGTTTAACCCTTCTAGAGATGAAGCCCCTGGCCATCTACCAGAGTGGGCAATAGGAAATGGGTGACAGTATCTATAAAAGTTTCTTAGTCAGACTTTCAAACCACCATCTTTTCTTAGCTTCACATGAACCCTTCCTTTTAAAAAGAACTTATGCCTCCAATGCCTTTTTCTTGGGTTGGCGGTTTGAAAAACTGCTCTGCTCCCAGAAGACAGGCCTGGTGATCTGCTTCCAGAAGGTCACAGCATTGAACACCTTATACAGCAATTCTACTGAACACACATGAGATAGCCATGATTCAGAATAGACTTGATGGCAACTAACAAGAACAACAACATGCAGTGTTAAATAATGCAGATGTACAAAGCGCATGGAAATGGGCCTGGCATACATGAACTACCCATATTGGTGCTATTATTATTTCTATTAATTTCAAAATCATCATTTTTATTTTTTCTTGCTACCTTAACAAAGCATCACAACCTGCACAGCTTAAAAGAACACAAATTGATTATTTTTCATTTTTGATAGAAGTGCATTACAGGCCTCCGCAGTCTCTGTCAATGTATCCACAGGGCTGTGTTCAACTCTGCCAGGTCTAGGGGAGAATCTGTTTCCTTGGTCTTTGAAGCTTCTAAAGGACACTATATTCCCTGGCTCTTGGGTCCCTTTGTCTTCAAAGCAAACAATGTACTATCTCTCTCACCCTTCTTCTGTTGTCAAAACAACACAGCCAGGAAAGGTAGTTTGCTTTTAGGATGCATGACATAAAATCGGGCCAATCCCGTCAATACACAAAAATCACCCCTTCTCAAGGTCCTTAACCTTAATCACATCTGCAAAGTCCCTTCTGGGATATAAGGTAACATATTCACAGGCTCTGGGGAACAGGATATAGACATCTTTTGGGGACATTACTCTAAACTGCACACATTACTGTCATTATTTATGAGGTATAAAACTACAGCAGTATTTAACACTGCCTTACAAATGAGATTCTAACCCATTTAAAACTCACAGAAAAATTCTTTAACCAAAGTTTACTAGTGGTTATCAGAGGCAGGAGAGAAGGGAAACGGTGGGGGGAGGGGGAGGGGGGCTGTTGCTTATAGGGTACTGAGTTTCAGTTTATGGTGATGGAAAAATTGCATTGATTAACAGTAGGGCTGCAGAGCCGATTATTCTAAGTGCTGTCAGTAAGTTGTACACCTGTTAAAAGTTGAATCAGCAAACGTGTGACAGATATATTTACTATCATGACAAAAAAAAAAAGAGTAGCTGTTGAGGCTGCTTATGTACAACCAAACACCTCATCGGATTTGGTTCTTTGGTTTGGAGGTTTAGGGTCAGGATTTCATGAAGCATCCAGTTAATTGGCCTAATAACATGTTTAGTGCTTCTGTTCTACCTCCTAGTTCAGTGCATAGTTCTGGGGTCTTAAAAGTGTGCAAGTGGCCATCCAAGGCACAACAATTGGTCTCTTTTCATCTGGAGCAACAGAGGAAGAAGGAAAGTCAGGAATAGAAAGAAGAAATGGAATGTATGACTAATTGCCTTCGTGAACAACTACCTCTTTTGCCATGAGACCGGAAGAACTGGATGGTGTCCAGCTACCATTACTGAACATTTTGATTATAGAGTCTACAGAAGAATCCTGATCAAAAGGGGGAAAATGCATAACAGAATTTAAAATTATCATTGACTCTAGAATTTCTGGAGTCATGGAGGATGGATAAACCCCTGAAATTATTACCCCGAGATAATCTTTAAACCTTAAACCAAAAACATTCCCTGAAGACTTCTTAAAACCAAACAATGGTTTAGCTTAACTAGTAAAACATGTCTGCCTTGAGCATTATGATCTTTTAATAACTATCTATATTGGATCAAATTGACAACAGCAACTAGAAAGATTAGATAGGAACATTAAGAGGCAATATGTTAATGGGGGAGGAACAACTTAGAAAAGGAGGGGGAGAATAGTTGCACAACTCAAAGAATGTAATCAATGCCACTGAATTGTACGTGTAGAAACTGTTGAATTGGTGTATGTTTTGCTGTGTTTCTTGTCAACAACAACAAAATAAATTTAAAAAATTTTAAATTGTGTAAAGTATGCATTGTCACACCCTACTTTAACAGAACATCAGGATGTTTAAAGTACCAGTCACACACCAGGTACACAAGGATGGTTCAACATTAGAAAATCAATCAATGTAATCCACCACATAAATAAAACAAAAGAAAAGAATCACATGATCATCTCAATCACAGTAGAAAAGGCATTTGATAAAGTCTAACACTCATTCTCACCCATTTGGGGCCCTGGTGGCACAGTGGTTAAGCGTTTGGCTGCTAACCAAAAGGCTGGCAGTTTGAATTCACCAGCTGCTCCTTGGAAACCGGATGGGGTAGTTCTATTCTGTCCTATAGGGTTGCTATATGTTGGAATCGGCTCAACGGCAATGGGTTTTTATTTTATTTTATTTTTTTTTTGTTTAACACCCATTTCTGATAAAAACTCTCAGTAAGGTAGGAATAAAAGGGAAATTCCTCAGCATAGTAAAGGGCATCTGTACAAAACCAACTGTCAACATCATTCTCAATGGAGACAGGCTGAAAATATTCCTAAGAATGGAAATAAGGCAATGATTCCCTTTATCACCACTTCCATTTTATACCGTGCTGGAAGTCCTAGCTGGAGCAATAAGGCAAGAAAAAGAAATAAAGGGCATCCAAATTGGTAAGGAAGAAGTAAGACTATCCCTATTCATGGATGATATGATAGTATACATAGAGAACCCAACTGACTCCACAAGAAAACTGCGGGAACTAATAGATTCAGCAGAGCAGCAAAATACAAGATAAACATTCAAAAACCAGTTGGATTCCTATACACCAATAAGGAGAACTATGAAAAGGAAATCAGAAAAATACCATTTACAATACCAAATCAAAACCAAACCCATTGCCATCGAGTCAATTCCAACTCATAGTGACCTTATAGGACAGAGGAGAACTGCCCCATAGGATTTCCAAGGAGCAGCTGGTGGATTCGAACTGCCAACTTTATGGTTAGCAGCTACACTCTACCACTGAGTCATCAGGGCTAAATATAAAATACTTAGGAATAAATCTAACCAGGGACGTAAAGGACATATATAAAGAAAACTACAAAACACTACTGCAAGAAACCAAAAGAGACCTACATAAATGGAAAAACATACCATGGTCATGGATAGGCAGACTCAACATAGTGAAAATGTCAATTATACTCAAAGCAATCTACAAATACAGTGCTATCCCGATCCAAATACCAACAGCATGCTTTAATGAGATGGAAAAACTAATCATCAACTTAATATGGAAAGGAAAGATGCCCCGGAGAAGTAAAGCATTATTGAAAAAGAACAAACTAGGAGGCCTCGCACTACCTGACCTCAGAACCTACTATACAGCCAAGGTAGTCAAAACAGTCTGGTACTGCTACAACAAAAGACACATTGACCAATGGAACAGCATTGAGAACCCAGGTGTAAATCCATCTACCTATGGCCACCTGATCTTTGACAAAGGGCCAAAGTCCATTAAATGGGGAAAAGACAGTCTTTTTAACAAATGGTGTTGGCAAAACTGGATGTCCATCGGTTAAAAAAATGGAACAAGACACGTACCTCACACCATACACAAAAACTAATTCCAAATGGATCAAAGACCTAATTATAAAACCAAAAACTATAAAGATCATGGGAAAAAAAATAGGGTCAACAATAGGGGCCTTAATATACAGCATAAACAGGATACAAACTATAATTAACAATACACAAACACCAGAAGATAAGCTAGATACCTGGGCTCTTCTAAAAATTAAACACTTAGGTTCATCAAAAGACTTCACCAAAAGAGTAAAAAGAGAACCTACAGACCAGGAAAAAATTTTTGGCTATGACACATCCAACAAAGGTCTAATCTCTAAAATCTATAAGAAAACCCAACACCTTCACAATAAAAAGACAAATAATCTAATTTAAAAATGGGCAAAGGAAAAAGACCCATACCTCACACCACGCACAAAAACTAACTCAAAATGGATCAAAGACCTAAATATAAAATTGAAAACAACAAAGATCATGGAAGAAAAAATAGAGACCATGTTAGGGGCCCTAATACATGTCATAAACAGAATACAAACCCCAAGTAACAATGTACAAACACCAGAAAAGAAACTAGATAACTGGGAGCTCCTAAAAATCAAACACTTATGCTTATCAAAAGAATTTACCAAAAGAGTAAAAAGACAACCTACAGACTGGGAAAAAAATTTTGGCTATGACAAATCCAATCAGTGTCTAATCTCTAAAATCTACATGATACTGCAAAACCTCAACAACATAAAGACAAATAACCCAATTAAAAATGGGCAAAGGATATGAACAGTCACTTCACCAAAGAAGACATTCAGGCAGCTAACAGACACATGAGGAAATGCTCACGATCATTAGCCATTACAGATATGCAAATCAAAACTATAATGAGATACCATCCCACGCCCACAAGGCTAGCATTTATCCACAAAACAAAATAATAAATGTTGGAGAGGTTGTGGAGAGACTGGAACACTTATACACTGTTGCTGGGAATGTAAAATGGTACAACCACTTTGGAAATCTATTTGGTGCTTCCTTAAAAAGCTAGAAATAGAAGTACCATATGATCCAGCAATCTCACTCCTTGGAATATATCCTACAGAAATAAGAGCTGTCACACAAATAGGTACATGCACACCCGTGTTCATTGCAACACTGTTTACAATAGCAAAAAGATGGAAACAGCTTACCCTTCAACAGATGAATGATAAACAAATTATGGTATATCCACACAATGGAATACTATGCAATGATAAAGAACAACTATGAATCTGCGAAACATCTTATAACATGGAGGAACCTGGTAGGCATTATGCTGAGTGAATTTAGTCAGTCGCAAATGGACAAATATTGTATAAGACCACTATTATAAGAACTCAAGAAAAGGTTTAAACACAGAAGAAAACATTCTTTGATGGTTACGAGGGTGGGAAGGGAGGGGAAAGGGTATTCACTAACTAGATAGCAGACAAGAATTATCTTAGGTGAAGGGAAAGACAACACATACTACAGGGGAAGTCAGCACAACTGCACAAAACAAAAAGCTAAGAAGTTTCCTGAATACAACCAAACACTTCGAGGGACAGAATAGCAGGGATGGGGGTCTGGGGACCATGGTTTCAGGGGACATCTAAGTCAACTGGCATAACAAAGTTTATTAAGAAAATGTTCTGCATCCCAGTTTGGTGAGTGGTGTCTGGGGTCTTAAAAGCTTGCAAGCAGCCATCTAGGATGCATCAACTTGTCCCAATCCACCTGGAGCAAAGGAGAATGAATAACACCAAAGACACAAGGAAAGCATTAGCCCAAGAGAGTCGGTCAATCGCCCCAGTTCCCTCTGAGCGCCAGACACAAGACAGATGTCCTGGCACAGCAGGGCAAAATCGCCTGCCCTGGGTCTCAACTTTTGGAAAACAGAAGTGCGGAGGATGCTACAGAGAACAGGGAGTGAAGTGTGCCAAGAGCAGAGAGAAGGAGTAGGTTCAGGAGAAGGGAGCGAGGGACAGGGAAGAGAAGCAGACACGAGAAGGAAAAATGAGTAACAGGCCCAGGACTCCAGGTCAAGGGGTGGACACAAAATGGTTACATCCTTCCTTGTCGTTTCTCTCAAAGCTTTGTCTCTGCTTTTGTTGACCTTCTCCCAGAAAATTGTATCACTCTCTATCCACTGTAATTTATTGCTATCCCTATCACCAGACAGAAACAAATGCTACAACAAAAGAGTAAGCACAGTATGTCTAATGTCCACTGTGGGTCACAAGTGGTCAGTCCCAGAGACTCCTAATGCCCTGAATCAGGTACAGAATCAGGCAAGCACTGCCAGTGGGTGGAAGGCCTGGGGTGAGACCCTGTGTACCTGGGGCATGGACAGGACCCAGGTTGCAGGGGTCCATGCAGAGAGATAAGAGGACAAACAGCTTGGCTCGGGTCAACATACCCTACATGAGAAATCTTTGAATCTTGGCTGGGGAAAACAGTGACATAGGGGTTATCACAGAGAATCACGGGCTTAATCAACATAAAAATATCAAAGATTCCTTCGGGACTCTTGATCCTCCACAAAGAGTAACAGATGCTTCTCTTGGACTGAGGACCTTCTGTGAGGTAGGGAATAAGGGCTTAACATATCTCCAGGATCTGTTGGTAATCTGAGACCCTCAACACTCCCTCAGCCAGAGATGTGCTGAATCTAAAAAAAAAAAAAAACAGTTAAGGGTTCTTTGAACAAGGTTTACTAAGTGGTTAATCTGTGAGCAGAGAAACACTTGGGCCCAAAAATGGCACAAAGTTCAGGCTCAGGAAGTGGAGGAAAGGGTTTTAATGGTAGTGAGAAAACTAACGAAGAAGCTTTGAATGATGAGTTTAAGCAAGAAGCCTTTAATTTTGGGGAGGGATTATAAAAGAGGGAAAAGGTAATTCATTGGTTACTTTGGGATATTGTTTCTTCACGACTGTTTTGGCCTCTGTTGACTTAGCCTGAAGGATTTTAAATTGCCAAACTGATATAAACCAGGCTCTCATGTCCCAAAAAGTCCCTGGGTGACAGAAACAGTTTGCATTTGGGTGGTGAACCCACCCAGCAGCACCACAGAAGAAAGTCCTGGAAATCTGCTTCCATGAAGATTATAGCCAAGAAAACCCTATGGAGCAATTCTCCTTTAATACTTGGGGTCACCATTGAGTCAGAATCGACTCAATGCCACAAGACAACAACAACATGTCCCAGTTAGCACATCCCAAAGTATTTCAGTATGTTATCTCTTGAGAGAGGACTAACTTTATGTAGGATACTAGGCATAAATTTAGTGCCGCTCTGAAGGCCAGGCCTAGGAAAATGCCCAAGGTTACCGTTGGGACAGCCGAAATTTACTGCTTGAGTTTGAACCTTTAGCAAGAATCAAGGGGGTTGTGTGTCTGGGCAGATGACAACTGGGAAGCACTGAAGTAATTATCTTCTGTGGTTAAACTCATAAAGCTCTGTATTTCTATCTGACCTTGCTGATGACACCACCAATACTGTATCAATGTAATGTATACCAAGGACAGACAGTAGACACTTACATCAAATTTCTGTTTAATTACCTCGAGGGACAGTGATGAAAAGGATGAAGCCAAGCCTCCAGCTGCTCTAGGATCGATCAGAACATTGGTCATTCCAGCTTTTGGCATCTCAGGAAAGGGCATTGATCACCTCTGTCCCTCAGGTTCTTCGTGTGAAATGGGAATAACTTTGCCTTCCAGGACTGTCAAAAATACAGTGTAAATAATTTAAAGCACATACAGGACAGGGTGCAATATCTGCCACACAGCAATATCCCTCAATGTAGGTTGTTCTTATTGTTGTTTTTATTAATTTCTTCATACTCATTATGTATCCATTTTCTCTTTCTGCTGTAACAGAATACCACAACCTCAGCAACCTGAATAACACAAATTTATCATTTTACATTTCTGTAAGTAAAAACCTTAACAAGCGTCTCCCAGGCTAAAATGAGGGTATAAACAGGTCTGCATTCCTTTATGGAGGTTCTAGAGGACAATCTTGTCCCTGCTTTTGAGGATCCAGAGGTCATTGCATTCCTTGACTCTTGGCCTCCTTTGTTGTTTCATAGCCAGCAACATGTAAAACCTCTCAAGCGTCCTCCATTTTCACAGGAGTTTCTGACTCAATCTGGGGAACAGTCTCCATTTTTAAGGACCCATATATCAACACTTGGCCAAGCCAGATATTCCAGAATAATCTCCCCAACTCAATAACTTCACTTTAATCAACTTCTAAAAAGTTCATTTACCATGTAAGATAACATATACACAGGTTCAGGCGTTTCAGATATAGATTTTTGGGGGGAGGCCATTATTCCGACTACCAAACATTACTACCATTGTTATTTACTAGGTATAAAAGTACAGCAATAAATAAAAGGTTTATAAATGAGTTTCTACCTCATTTAAGCCTCATGAAAAATGGTGGATAATCCCAGGAGGTCACACACAAGGCAAACTTGTTGTCCTCTTAGGGCAGGACACTCAGTGGATGGCCAACCCCAGATCTTCCCCTCCAAAGTGCATATCGAAGACTAGGTCAGAGATTGTGGCTATAACCCACATTCCACCCCACCTCCAAGCAAGATCATATAATAGCTTCATCCTGGGAGAGGAGCCCAGCTCAGTCTTAAACTCATATGTGATGGAGACCTCCTCTGCTTTCACCTGGCCCATCTGGCCTGCACCTACAGCCTCCAAATCCGCTGGTCACTATACAGGTGGTCAGTCCCCCAGACCCTCTCCAAAGCCAAAAACAAGACAGATGGAATACACATTTAGGGAGGAATCGCATAACTAGCCTGGTCCAGCCCTCTGGCTATAGCCACTTCCCAGGTCCAAATGTCCAGGACTGTGCATATCCTCTAGGGAAGTACAGGGCCCGAGCTAAGCCTCAGCCCTCCACACATCCAAATTTCCCTTCCTGGTCCCCAATCCTCAGGGGGTTTTACATTCTAAGATTGTAAGGGAAGGTTCATGACATGCCCTGTTTGGTCTGATCCTAGGGGTGTCTGGATCTAGCCCCTTCTTCAGGCCCAGAGTTTCGGGCCTCTGTAGGGTGAGGAGAGAGCGTATTTCAGGGTAAGAAGGAGCAGAGTTATGTATGGGATTCCAGGGTGAATGGAAGCCTGCACAGGGGAGAGAGGAAATAAAAACTGAAAATGTAAGCAACGTGAGTTTTTCACCATCTTTTTGAAGTTTATTGATATTTGAAATGTTTTGAAGCTTATTGATACATAAACCACACAACAAAATATGTGCACAGGGTAAAAGTACATGCGTACTCATCATGATAGAGTTTGCACACCCCTCATTGCAGCAGCCAAATCAAGAGACACTCCATGAAGAACACAATTAAAGACAATATAACTGAAGTGCTTGGGTGCTGCATGGGCTTTATGAGTGTAATGTTCTTCAGTAGTGTCTCATTATGTTAGGATTCCATCATTGTACATGCTTTCTAAAGTAGAAAATGAGAGTACTGGAGAGAGATGTTTCACAGACTCATTTATATGACTCCATTCACAAACACCAGGAGACACTGGGATGCAGGCACTGGTGTGGTACAAGTGCACATACGGATATTCCTAAAGACAGGAGGGATGCCATCTGCAAGCTTGCTTCAGTTTAGTGTCACATGACCAGTAAAGGTCATACTGTGCCTGGGGAGTGACAAAACCACAGTAAAGTTCAGCTCCCACTTCTTTTCAGTCCTAGGACCCACGTCACTAAGGAAAGAGAAATGTGGTAGGTTATAGTGAACCAAAAGTGGACCCTAAGAGCATAAAAAGGAGATGTTCCAAGTTGAAGAAACAAAGATCCGGGAGAGAAAGCCAGCAATAAGAATAAAGAAATAATCAACAAATCCTGAGCTGCAGGAACAGCTAAGAGGTCTACTTACAGCTACATGCTTCTTTGTAGTCTTCCTCTAAGGCTTTTCTCTGGTCTTCGTTGACAGTCTCCCAGAACATCAGTTCACATTTTGACACACATAATATGTTATCACTGCCATAGAAATGACCTTGAAAAAAGAGATGCTGCCCTAGTGGCGCAGTGGTTAAGAGCTCGGCTGCTAACAAAAACGTTGGCAGGTCAAATCCACCAGCTGCTCCCTGGAAACCCTGCACGGCAGTTCCACTCTGTCCTATAGGGTTGCTATGAGTCAGAATCAACTCAATGGCAAAGAGTTTAGTTTTCTGGTTTATATCAAAAGGGTGTGGACACATTGTAGTCCACAGGTGTTCACACTCAGAGTCTCAGAACACCTGAGGCACATACAGAAGCAGCCAGGACTGCCAGGTTCAAGAATACAGTGTCCTGGGGAAAAGTCAACAGGGCAAAGTTCTGGGGTGGGGATCCTGTGTCACCAGGTTCATGAATGGGATCCAGTCTGGAGGGATTCACACAGGGGTGAGAGGACCAGGAGCTTGGGGTGGATCAACTCTTCCCACATAAGTATTACTTTCTCAGGTGACAGTAGCTCATGTATCATAGGACAGTGCCTTTGTGTATATTCACGGATTACAGGGTGTAAGGTGGCTTTCAACATCTATGAGAAGAAAGTGGAAGAGTGATGGGACTGCAGAGCTTCACTGTGGGATCCAGGGACTTGTTATTCTACCAGGGCTGTTGCATTTCTAAGACCCTGCCCCCCTCACACCCTCAGCCATAGCAGGCTCGAGGGGTTGTGTGTTTATGGGGATATGACTTTGGGAGGATCGATGGATTTACCCTGATGATGTTAAAGTCATAAATGTGATTCATTCCAGTTACATTCCTGACTCTTCACTGATTCAGCAAGAAATACTGTGGATAAGAAGAAAATATTCAGGAGAAACTCTGACCTATACATATCTAGGTATTCAAGGTTCTAATCATTCACTTGTATCCAAGCCTCAACATGACACAGTTTATGAAAACCAATGACCTTCCATGTCCAGCCAACTTTGTGGGCCAGAAGACACAGGATATTCATCTAAAATGAGAATCCCCATGGTGGTGGTCCCTCTCAGGTCCATACCGACCTCCAACATCATTACTGCAGTAAACCATATGAAAATAATAACACAATTACAATACAGTACAGCAGGAGGGACAAACACTGGCAGGAGCAGAATAGAAGTCAGCAGGAATGTTGGCTCCATGCTAGAGACCTGAAGGACACAGTAGGAAGGAATTACCACCCACTCACAAAAAAACTTATTCTTCACACTAATGTCTGAGATAGAGCTGATTTTGTGAAAGCATCTACCTTCCTTGACTTCTGTGATGTTGGGAGACGTGAAGTTTCCCCCCAAGAACTCATGGCAGAAAAGGCACTGTGTCCCTAGTACAAATGGTCTGCCTTTCTAGTCTGGAATATGGCATGCCGAAGGCTCTGCAGGAAGCCAAAGCTCAAGGGGAGGATATACAGTCATCACTAGGAGGAGTGGCCTGAGCATCATGGATTGCAAGCCACACCCCTGCTGTTCAACCCTTCTAGAGATGAAGCCCCTGACCATCTATAAGAGTGGGAAATAGGTAATGGGTGACAGCAGCTGAGGCCCTAACACTTTCTTAATCAGATTTTCAAATCATCTTCTCTCTTACCCATATTCCTGGCATATACACATGTCCTGGCCTGGCTCTTCAAGCTGCAGCTGCTTTCCAGATTCCACTGTCTGGATCTGAGTTTATCATCTGGGGAGATAGAGGGTCCCACTTAGAACTTTGCCCTGCACACATTCAAAGTTCCCTCCTTGGAATCCAGACCACAGTTAATTTTTAAATTGCTAAGATTTTTGGAGCATGTCCATGGTATGCTCTATCCATTCAACTCTCAGCGATTCTGCATCCAGCACCTTCTGTAGGCCCAGCGTTTATGGCCTAAGTCAGGTGAGGCAGAGATAGTGCTTTTCAGGATAAGAAGTAGCAGGGAGAGTCTAATGGGGGAGAAAGGAACTGAATGAAGATGCAGCTAAGATCTGTCAACAGTGTGAGTTTTCAGCCATTTTTTTTCAGATTAGTATTTGAATTTTTTTGAAGTTTGTGGATGCATATTCAAGAAAAAGAAATGTGTGTACATCAGTTTGTATATATATTCACCTTGCCAAAGGTAACACATCTGTTATTCCAGCACCCAGATCAAGAGAAAGTCCATGAGGAGGACCCCAGAAAAAGATGACATTGAAAGGCTTCAGTGGTCCATGAAATAGTGTTCTTCGAGAGTTTCACAGACTTTGGGGAGGCGTTTAGAATGTGCATGAGATGGCATGATCTGGAAGAACTAGAGGGACATATTGGATGTCCTCATTTACATCTCCATTTCCAGACATGATGAGACAGGGAGATGAAGACATAGGTCTCGACAAGTGTGAGCACTGTCAGCCCTCAGGACCGATGGGGCTCCAGCAGCACCACTGGATGAGGACACTAGCACAGGTCATACAGGTGTCATGCCAAACCTGGGTAGAGGTCCCTGGGTGGTGCACCTGGTTTGCACTCATCTGCTAAGTGAAAAGTTGGCAGTTCGAACTCACCCAGAGGAACCTCAAAAGAAACGCCTGGAAAAAAGTCCTGGTGATCTGATTCTGTAAAGATTACAGACAAGAAAACCCTAAGGAGCTCAGTTCTACTCTGTAACAGAAGGGGTTGCTATGGGTTAGAATCAACTAGACAACAATGGGTTTGGTTTGGGATTTTTGGGGGGAGTAGAGAAGCCACAGCCAAGTTAAGTTCTCCATTCCTCCATCCCTGGGTACTGCCCCATTTGGAAAAGAGAAGCACGGCAGATACCAGAACAAATAGCAAGTGTGCCAAGAGCAGAAGGATGAAGCAGGTCCCAGTTATAGAAGCAAGGAACAGGGAGAAGAAACAGACAATAGGAAAAAAAATAAGTAACAGGCCGAGGACTACCGGGACAGGTCAAGGGGTACCTACAAAATGCTTACATCCTTCCTTGTTGTTTCTCCCAAAGCTTTGTCTCTGGTTTTTGTTGACCTTCCCCCAGGAAATCATGTCACATTTTGTCAAACGGTTGTTTTATTTTACAGATCACCATGTTGGAAGATGTTATAGCGAAAAGGTAAGCATAGTATGTCCAGATGTTCACTGACAAGGACACACTCTGGGTCACAGATGGTCATTACAAAAAGCTCAGAACACCCTGAGGCAGGTACAGAATAAACCATAGACTGTAAATTTAGTGAACACGGGTACCTGGAGGATAACTCTGTGGGTGGAATGACGGGGTAGGGGACCTTGTGTACCTGGTACATGGATGGAACCCAAGTTGCGGGGGTCCATGCAGAGAGATAAGAGGACAAAATCTTGGCAAAGGTCAACAAACCGCATGTGAGAAAATCTTTGCTGGGGAATCCAAAGTCACTGGGGTTATCACACAGAATCACTGACTTAGCTAATTTGAAGATATCAAATTGTCTTTCAGGGCTTTTGATCACCAATGAGTAGAAATTGATGCATGAGAATGGACTGGGGAGCTTCTGTTAGGTAAGGAACAAGGGTCTTAATCTATTACTAAGACCTGTTGGACATCAGAGGCTTTACTCAATTCCTCAGCCACAGCAGAGTCAGGGGAATGTGTGTTACAGGAAGAAAAATATGAGGAAGTGTCAAAGGAATTATCTTGCTGTTGTCAATACACGAAACTCCATATTTTCATCTGACCTTGCTGACAACACCACCAAAACTATATCAACATAATGTGGACAAATTATAGATTCTAGAAACTTGTAATAAGTTTTTGTTTAATCGCCCTGGAGGTACAGTGTTGAAGAGGATGGACACAGGGCTCCAACCCAGGATCAAGTCAGGACATGGTCATTCCGGCTATGGAGCTCAGTTCTACTCTGTAACACAAGGGGTTGCTATGGGTTGGAATCGACTCGACGGTAATGGGTTGGGTTTGGGAAAGGACATTTATCGCCTCTGTCCCTCGGGTTCTTTGATGTAAAATGGGAATATTTTTGCCTTCCAAGTTCATTAACAATACATTGTTAAATAATTTAAAGAACATGCAAGACGAAGCGGTACCTGGCACACAGTAATATACCTCAATACATGTTTCAGCTACTGTAGTTTTTATTAATTTCTTCATACTCATTATGTGTTGGCTTTCTCTCTTTGTTGTAAAAAATATCATAACGTCAAACCAAAACGAAACCCACTGCCATCGGGTAACTTCCAACTCATAGCAACCCTATAGGACAGAGCAGAACTACCCCACAGGGTTTCCAAGGCTATAAACTTTATGGGAAGTAGAATGCCACATTTTTCTCCACGGAGTGGCTGGTGGGTTCGAACTGCCCACCTTTTTGGTTCACAACTGAGTGCTTTAACCACAGTACCACCAGGGCTCCTTTTACCATAACCTTGTTGTTGTCATTAGGTGCCCTCCAGTCGGTTGCAATTCGTAGAGACCCTATGTACAACAGAATTAAACACTGACCAGACCTGTGCCATCCTCATAATCATTGTTTTGCTTAAGCCAATAGTTGCAGCCACTGTGTCAATCCATCTCCTTGAGGGTCTTCCTCTTTTTCGTTGACCCTCCAGGACTTTACCAAGCACGATGTCCTTCTCCAGGGACTGGTACCTCTTGATAACATGCCCAAAGTATGTGAGATGAAGTCTTGCCATCCTTGCTTCAAATCAGCATTCTGGCTGTACTTCTTCCAAGACAGATTTGTTTGTTCTTTTGGTAGTCTGAGGTATATTCAGCATTCTTCCCCAACACCATAATTCAAACGCATCAGTTCTTCTTCCCTCTTCTTTATTCATTGTTCAGTTTTCACATGCATATTAGGCAATTGGAAACACCATGGCTTGGGTCAGGCACACCTTAGTCCTTAAAGTGAGATCTATGCTTTTTATCTCTTTAAAGAGATCTTTTGCAGCAGATTTGCCCAATGCAATGTGTCATTTGATATCTTGACTGCTGCTTCCATGGGCATTGATTGTGAATTCAGGTAAAATGAAATCCTTGACAACTTCAATCTTTTCTCTGTGTATCATGATGTTGCTTATTGATCCAATTGTGAGGATTTTTGTTTTATGCTGAGGCGTAATCCATACTGAAGGTTGTAGACTTTGATCTTCATCAGTAAGTGCTTTAAGTCCTCTTCACTTTTAGCAAGCAAGGTTGTGTTATTTGCATAATTCAGGCTGTTAATGAGTCTTTCTCCAATCTTGATGGACAGTTCTTCATCACATAGTCCACCTTCTCAGATTATTTGCTCAGCATAAAGATTGAATAAGTATAGTGAAAGGATACTACCCTGAAGTACACCTTTCCTGCCTTTAAACCACGCAGTATCCCCTTGTTCTGGTCAAATGACTGTCTCTTGCTCTAGGTACAGGTTCCTCATAAGCACTAGTAAGTGTTCTGGAATTCCCATTCTTCACAGTGTTATCATAATTTTTTATGACCCACACAGTCTAATGCCTTTGCACAGTCAATAAAACACAAGTAAATATCTTTCTGGTATTCTCTGCTTTCAGCTAGGATCCATCTAACTTCAGCAATGATATCCCTGGTTCCACGTTCTCTTCTGAATCTGGCCTGAATTTCTGGCAGTTCTCTGTCAATATACTGCCACAACCACTTTTGAATGATCTTCAGCAAAATTTTACTTGCCTATGATTTTCATGATATTGTTCAATAATTTCCACATTCTGTTGGGTCACCTTTCTTTGGAATACGCATAAATATGGCTCTCTTCCAGTCAGTTGGATAGATAGCTGTCTTACAGATTTCTTGGCATAGATGAGTAAGCACTTCCAGTGCTGCATCCATATGTTGAAACACCTCAATAGGTATTCTGTCAATTCCTGGAGCCTTGTTTTTCACCAATGTCTTCAGTACAGCTTGGACTTCTTCCTTCAGTACCATCAGTTCTTGATCATATGCAACCTTCTGAAATGGTTGAATGTTGGCCAATTCTTTTTGATTACAGTGACTTGGTGTGTTCCTTCCACCTACTTTTGATGCTTCCTGCGACTTTCAGTATTTTGCCCGTAGAATCCTTTAATATTGCAACTCAAAGCTTGAATTTTTTTCTTCAGTTCTTTCAGCTTGAGAAATGCCAAGCAAGTTCTTTCCTTTTGGTTTTCTAATCCCAGGTCTTTGCACATGTCATTATAATACTTTACTTTGTCTCCTCGAGTTACCTTTAAAATCTGTTTAGCTCTTTTACCTCATCACTTCTTCTCTATTCACTTTAGCTATTCTACATTCAAGAGCAAGTTTCAGAGTCTTCTTCTGACATCCATTTTGATCTTTTCTTTCTTTCCTGTCTTTTTAATGACCTCTTACTTTCTTCGTGTATGATGTCCTTGATTTCATTCCACAACTCATCTGGTCTTTGGTCATTAATGTTCAGTGTGTCAAATCTATTCCTGAGATGGTCTCTAAATTCAGGTGGGATATACGCAAAGTCATACTTTGGCTCTCGTGGACTTGTTCTAATTTTCTTCAGCTTCAACTTGAACTTGCATATAAGTAATTGATGGTCTGTTCTGCAGACAACCCTTGGCCTCATTCTGACTGATGATATTGAGCTTTTTCATCATCTCTTTCCACAGATGTAGTCTATTTGATTCCCATGTATTCCATCTGGCAAGGTCCACATGTACAGTCACCATTTATGTTGTTGAGAAAAGGTGTCTGCGATGATGAAGTCGTTGATCTTGCAAAATTCTATCATTCGATCTCTGACATCATTTCTATCACCAAGGTCATATTTTCCAACTATCAATCTTTCTTCTTTGTTTCCAGTTTTTGCATTTCAATCACTAGTAATTATCAGTGCATCTTGACTGCATGTTTAATCAATGTTAGACTGCAGAAGTTGGTAAAAACCTCAATTTCTTCATCTTTGGCCTTAGTGGTTGGTGTGTAAATTTGAATAATAGTTATATTAACTGGTCATCCTTGTAGGTGTATGGATGTTATCCTATCACTGACAGCAGTGTACTTTAGGACAGATCTTGAAATGTTCTTTTTGACCATGAATGCAATGCCATTCCTCTTCGTTTTGTCATTCCCAGCATAGTAGACCATATGATTGTCCAATTCAGAATGGCCAATACCAGTCAGTTTCAGCTCACTAATGGCTATGATATCAATGTTTATGTGTTCCATTTCATTTTTGACAACTTTCAATTTTCCTAGATTCACACTTCATACATTCCACGTTCCAATTATTAATGGATGTTTACAGCTGTTTCTTCTCATTTTGACTTGTGCCACATCAGCAAATGAAGGTCCCAAAAGCTTGACTCCATCCATGTCATTAAGGTTGACTCTAGTTAGATGAAGCAGCTCTTCCCAGTCATATTCTGAGTGCCTTCCAACCTGACGGGCTCATCTTCTGGCATTGTATCAATGTTCCGCTCCTATTCATAAGGTTTTCACTGGCTAATTTTTTTTCAGAAGTAGACCGCTAGGTCCTTCTTCCTAGTCTGTCTTAGTCTGGAAGCTCAGCTGAAACCTGACCACCAGGAGTGACTCTGCCTGCTGGTATTTCAAATACCGGTGGCATAGCTTGCAGCATCATAGTAACACACAAGCCACCACAGTACAAGTAACTGACAGAGGAGTGGATATGATGCTACATTAGCATTCTATATTCATTACCCTAATTATAATGTAATTAAAATAATTATCATAACTAATACCAAAGGCTTCCACTTTGCAATAGTGCAAAGTATGCTATGCACCTTTATTCACACCAGGACAAGTAATCATCTGGCAGGTAGGTTCTATAAGGTCAAATCAACATTTTACCGAGAGGGAAACCGAGTTCCAGATGCGGGGCAACCTGCCCAGGAGACTTTCATCCTCATGCAGCCTGGAGAAGCATCCATGCTTGCCTTGCTGCAGGGGCCCCAAGGGCGTCCTGGGTCCTCTTTCCTGTTCCCACACCCTCCCTCTCCCAGTTGATCACAGGGATTGACCACCAGGTGGCCTAGAGGCCTGGGAGTGAGTCAGGCAGTCGGGTGCAAGGTGAGAATCGCTGGCCACCCCTCCAGTTGCAGCAGGCGCCGCCCTTTCCCAGGGCTAGCAGAATTTTTCCTGGAGCTCCAGGAGGACATAGAATCCTGCGGGTAAAGGAGCTGAGAGCTCCACCAGGCCCATCCTTAAAGGTTTTGCCCCTTAAGGGCAGAAAGAGGAACACAGACTGACAGGGAGTCGCCGAAGAAGACATATTCAGAGACATCCAGAACAAAGGAGATGGAGCATCCAGAGCAGGTGCAACCACAACGGAGCTCGCCCTCACACTAAAGTTATCAGCTAAGACCTCTTCTCTTGGCCACACTACACCTCCAGGCTCACGGAAAAGCCACATACAGCCTAAGGCTGGGGCTCAAGGTGCCACAGGGATAGGAAGGCCGGATCCAGCTACTGTGCTCTTTTTAAGCCAGCGTAGACACCCCAGTGGCGCAGTGGTTAAAGAGCTCGGCTGCTAACCCAAAGGTCTACAGTTCGAATCCACCACCCGCCCCCAGGAAACCCTATGGGGCAGTTCTACTCTGTCCTGTAGGGCCACCATGAGTGGGAATCTACTCAAGGACAATGGGTTTGGTTTTTTTTTTTTTTTTTTTTGAGACACTCTCCAGAGGTTGGGTCCCAGCTACGGAAAAGTCTCGTCCTCCTCTCGTCCAGCAAATGGCGGCGCCCAGAGGCTGGCGGGGAATTTCCTTCACCTAACCAGGACTCAGAAGCCTCTTAAAACCACGCCCACAGGCTCCCCGGGCTGGCCGGGGCTCCTACTCTGCATAGCTCTGCCCACAGCGCCCCTGCCTAAGCAGGTGGGGTAGGTCTGGACTTTTGCAGATTTGGGCAAACTCGCTTTTCCTTCGCAATTCCGCGCCACACGGACGCTTTCCTTTTTCTAGGGACCGAAGAAGTCTGGTTGAATCCAAAGACCCAGGAGTATGTCTTACTTCTGAGAGGCTCGCCTCTTAATTTAGGATCCGAGTCCCATAGGCTGGCCAGTTTGCGCGCAGCACTCCGTTTGGAAGCGACTGCTGTTCAGATTCTATTCCACCCCACCTCCAAACCCCCACTTTCCCTGGTGGCCAAGAAAGAGTGAAGCAGCATCACTCTTGAGAAAGCAAGTCATTGGTTAGGTGCGGGTATCATCAGGATTTGGGCGGTTAACGCCGTCGAGTGAAGGGAGGAATCGTTTCGAGCCTGCCGATTGGGCCCGGATAGATGTCAGTCAAGTGATGGGCGGTGGCAAACTCAATCAAACGCACATTACTGGTCGGAGTAAAAGAGGGCGGGGCGGGGGTGGAGAGCACGATTGGGCCAGAGGGGAGTTGGTCCCACCTTCTCTACTCCAGGATTGGCTGTGTGCCTTCCTCACACTAACAGCTAGAGGTACGATAAGCTGGCCGGTTTACCTCAGGTAGGAGCTCGAGCCAGAGCCGTGGAAAGCGTTTCAGAAGGGTCTTACGGGGTTCCCGACCAGATCTGACGTAGTTCTTGCAGTGGCGCGCGCCATCTCAAAGGTGAGGGAGCACTGGGCGCGGTGGGACCAGAGGGGTTGGGGCGCAGCGGGAAACGACTAAATCTTGGCAACCGGAAGTCTTTTGCTAGTGGTGTCACACCCGGAAGCGTGGCAAGACAGCTGCCGCACCCGGAAGTGTGATGCTACCGCCGCTGCTGGAAGTGATGATATCCGGTTACTTGAGATACGGGTTCAAAACAGGTATTTATGTGTCTTTATTTCCAGAGGTCTGGTAGAGCCTCTCTTTTCCTGGATATGTTGGAAGGTGCCATTATTTGGCATTCATGTTTTTGAATGTTTCATCTTGTTGAAGCCCGTGGGGAAAACGGACACTAGGAGTGTGGTCGAGGGGACGCACTCTGTAAAGGCTTTTAAGAAGTTTCTTTTGCTACCTATCACCCCCGTACCTCCTCCTCCCCAGGGATGTGCAGATGGACGCTGGAGGAAACACTGCTGCCCCAGCACCGGGAGACGCGGAGGACTTGGAAGCCACGCGGCTCTCCAGTGAGGAGGCTGGAGACAGTGGAGGGGTTCACGAAGATCCGCCGGATCCCGGAGACGGGGACCTGGAGGAAACAGGTAAGTCCTCTCCTCCCTATGGACTTTGGAGGAATCCCAAGGGGGTGTCATTGTTTGTTGGGGAGGGCCTATAAGGGACCAGTGAGGAGTCTTTTGGGACTGGGCAGTAGCTTAAACCATAGTCAGGTCAGCAGGATGTCATTGTGAACTCAGGATGGAGTTTAAATCATTGAGGAATGAAAAGGGAGCCAGTGGGTGTCGATGGATGTTTAGTGGGAGGGGGTTAACTAGTCTTTGGGGACATTGAGGGGGAGGGGTCAGTGAATGTCACTGAGAGAATATGAGGTCATTGGGATTTTATGGGAAGATTTTTGAGGCATAGGTGTGAATGGATAATAATTGTCATTGGAGGATCAATGGACATCAATGGGAATAAATGGGAGGATGTCTGGAGGTAGTGGATGTCACTGAAGTTGTGGGTTTTAGTGAATGTTAATGATGTTCATGGTAGTGGACATCATTAAAATTCGTTAAGTGGATATTAATGGTGGCAATTCAGAGGTAACTGGATGCTTTGAAGACTTGGCTGTTAGTGGCGGTTAATTGGTGTTATTGAAAGGGGAATAGTTGGTCTTTGGGGACATAGAGGATTCAGTGAATAGCAGCCAGAATATGGGATTATTTGGACTTATTAACGGGAATCACTGAATCCCAAGTGTTAGCGGATATCATTGAGAGGGGGTCCTAAGGCAGTTGGTGGTTACTGGGGGAGGGAGTAGGGGAAACACCTAGAGGCCTGTGCTAATATGCAAAGGTCATTGGGAGGCTGGGGGGATTTGATGGGTCCTTGGGGACATGGGGTTTGTGGAAGTCCACAGGAAAATGACCCACCAGAGGCTCCCTTTCAGGATCCAAGGCCAAAGACCTGCCTCCCAGCCTTCTGTCATCACTGCCCCAGCCAGAGGCCCCATCAGGCACTTGTGGGCTCTGGGGCCCCACAGCCCCTGAGAGTAGTCCCAAGGGTGGACCTGAGAATGGCCCTGGGGGCCAGGGTGGGGACCCCAATGACGAGGACTGGCGCAACCAGCGGAAGCATGTGTTTGTGCTGAGTGAGGCGGGAAAGCCCATCTATTCACGCTACGGCAGTGTGGAGGCACTGTCGGCTACCATGGGTGTGATGACAGCCCTCGTGTCCTTCGTGCAGAGTGCAGGCGATGCCATCCGCGCCATCTATGCTGGTGAGCCAAGGGGCAGTGGCAGGTGGGGGACAGTGACTGGGGAGCTGGATGGCTGGCTGGCTGGGGGTATGTCTAGCCAGTTGACTGGCTGGAGGTCTATCCAACCAGCCATGGATAAGTCTGTCTGCAGGACTACCCGGTCAGTCGGAGGTGGGTCACTGTGTGTGGCCGGCCAGTCAGGGGGTCTAGCTTTTGGTCTCGGGGTCCATCTGTCTGTTTGGCTGGTTGAGTTCTGAGTGATTGACCGACTCACTGGTGTCTGAGTGACTGGCTGGATGCTTCCTTGTTGCCTGAAAGTGTGACTGCAAGAGCTGTGTTGGGCTTGACGTGTGGCTGAGTTGGAAGACTGTATCAGTCCTTGTTCCATCTCCCCTCAACCCCTGCGCTCAGTGTTTAACCTACCTGACCTCTTGAGAATCCCCTCCTGTCTGTCCAAATATCCAAACTTCCCCAGCATGTCCTTATCCTAGCTCACGTGCCGATAGAGTGACTGTGTGGGCTCAGGCCAGGGATGTGTGTGTTGGGGAGGGGGACAGAAGTGCCCTGCCTGAGTCCCTCCAGCCACCTGACTTCTACCTCTTTGCCCCATCCCTTCTCTCCCCAGAGGACCACAAGCTGGTGTTCCTGCAGCAGGGCCCACTGCTATTGGTGGCCGTGTCCCGTACTCCTCAGTCAGCGGCCCAGCTACGGGGGGAGCTGCTAGCTGTGCACGCCCAGATTGTGAGCACGTTGACCCGTGCAAGTGTGGCCCGCATCTTTGCACACAAGCAGAACTACGACCTCCGCCGCCTGCTGGCCGGCTCAGAGCGCACGCTGGACCGGCTTCTGGACAGTGTGGAGCGGGACCCAGGTGTGCTGCTCCTGGGCGCCGTGCGCTGTGTGCCCCTTGCACGCCCATTGCGGGAAGCCCTGGGTGCACTGCTGCAACGCTGCACAGCCCCTGGCCTAGCACTGTCGGTGCTGGCAGTTGGCGGCCGGCTGATAACAGCAGCCCAGGAGCGGACTGTGCTGACCGAGTGCCGGCTGGACCCAGCTGACCTACAGCTACTGCTTGACTGGGTGGGTGCACCGGCCTTTGCAGCAGGCGAGGCATGGGCACCTGTGTGCCTACCCCGCTTCAACCCCGATGGTTTCTTCTACGCCTACGTGGCCCGCCTGGATGCCATGCCTGTCTGCCTGCTGCTGCTTGGCACCGACCGTGAGGCCTTCCATGCCATGGCTGCCTGCCGACGGCTGGTTGAAGATGGCATGCGTGCCCTCGGTGCCACACGTGCCCTCGCAGAGGTTGCCAGTCTCTCTAATGTACCATCAGCCAGTGCCCCTGCCTACAGTGTGCAGGCCGTGGGGGCACCCGGCCTCCGGCACTTCCTCTATAAGCCACTGGATATTCCTGACCACCACCGTCAGCTGCCCCAATTTACCAGGTGGGCCCTGACCCTGTGGGCAATCAGCCAGGCAGGAATACTTGTGTGACAGGGAGTCTCAGCATCTCATAGACATGAATGGGGAGTGATGGCCAGCCATGCTCTAGAAGGATGGAATAGAATGGGTCTCTGTCTGATGAGGGCAGCTCAACCACCAACCTCAAGGAATTCCCTACTCTAATGGGGAGGAGGCCCTCAGTACTTAGAGAATCCTTTAGTCTGATTAGGGAGGCTCAGTCTCCAAACACTTGAGAATCTTCAGGTCTAATGGGAGAGGCTCAGCTCCCTAACTTAATCGAAATCCCCAGACTGAGAAGGGAGATGGGCCAGCCAAGAAGACCCTGGACTGACCTTGCCCCCTGCATCCCTCCATGGCAGCCCTGAGCTAGAGGCCCCATACAGCAGGGAGGAGGAGCAACATCGCCTGTCGGATTTGTACCACTGCCTGCATGCACGCCTCCACAGCACCTCCAGGCCTCTGCGCCTCATTTACCATGTGGCTGAGAAGGAGACACTGCTGGCCTGGGTGAGTTCATTCCCCACTTCATGTCACCTCTCCTGCCATTTATCCCCTCCAGCCATAACAGCTTCCGTTGAGCACACCAAGCCTGGGCTATGCCCATGCTTGCATGCTGTCTCCACCATTACATACTTGTCTTTGAAACCAGTGAGGATCAGTCGATCACAGTATCTACTTATCCTGCATTAGCCACATCATTCTGTTTGCTGGTTTCCCATTAGCAATCAGTACAGTGTCTTTGACTTTCAGGAGGTCCCATTAACAAACATCATTGTGTCTGTTGATTACCCATTAGCCACCATTTCAGTTTGACTCCATGAATCCTCAGCACCCCTTGAACACTTAATGCTTGGTACCATGCTATGCCCTCTGCCTGGGGTCTCCTTCCCTGGGGCCACCACAGGGCTCCCGCTGTCACTTCCGCTGAGTCTGTTAAAGGTAAGCCGTTCAGGGAGGCCTGGCAGGGTGACCCCATCAGAAATGGCACCTTCCCCCAGGCTCTGCCACTCAGTGTACATTTGTTTATTAAATAGTTTATTGCATAGCAGGCATTATTCTGGATTGAGAATTTTAATTTTAAACTTTTATTTTCACGTCCTTTTAGACTTACAAATAAGTTGCAAAAATAGTAAAAGAATTCCTGTATACCCTTCACATAGTTGCCCCAGATGTTAATTTATCAAAATCACCTGGTAAGTTACCAAAATCAGGATAATCCTGACTTCATTCACGTTTCAGCAGTTGTCCCAGCAATGCCCTGTACTGGTGCATGATCTAATCCAGCATCACATGTTGCATTTATTTATTCTGCCTCCTTAGTCTTGTTTATTTTACAACAGTTCCTCAGTTTTTTTTGTCTTTTGTGACCTTGACAGTTTCAAAGGATACACAGCCAGTTAGTTTGTAGAATGCCCCTCAGCTTTGGTTTTTCTAATGTTGTCGTCATGATTAAATTTAGATCATGCCTTTTGGGCAAGAATATCACAGAAGTGATGCTGTACCTTCTTTGCATTCTATTGGGAGGCACATGATATCAGTTTGTCCCATTGTTAATGATTAACTTTGATCACGTGGTTAAGGTTGTGTTCACTTGGTTTCTCCACTGTAAAGTTAGCATTTTCCTATTTGTAATTATTGTCTTATGGAGATTATGCAAATATCCCATTTATCATCATACTCTGACCCATTAATTTTAACATCCATTAATGATTCTTACCTGCAACAGTTGCCACTTTTGTGTTTGTCAAATGGTGTTCTTCTAACTCCATCATTCCATCTACATTTATGGGATGGGATTCTACTGTAAAGAAGAAATTTTCCTTCTCCTATTTATTTATTCATCTTTTTATATCAGTATGGGCTCTTGGGTTTTTCTTTTATTCAGTGGGCTAAAATCCTTTGCTATTATTTGTTTTGATGTTCACATTATTTCTGATATGGCCAGGCTGGGTCCTGTGTCTTTTCAGCATGTCCTCATCATTTGAGCACTTCTTTTGGGCACAAGACGTTCCAGATTCATTTTGTACTTTCTCTGTGGCAGTCCTGCAATCAGACATTTTTCCAAGGAACCTTTATACCTATTAGTAGAGAATGGTATTTAAAAACCAAGATATGTGGTGGGCCCCGGATTTTAAATCAGGGAAGGTCTCACTAAGGGGAAGGCATGGCCAGCTCTGGTCTGTCTAACTCTGTCTCCTCCCAAACCCCTAGGTGACCTCCAAATTTGAGCTCTATACGTGTCTCAGCCCTTTGGTGACCAAGGCAGGTGCCATCTTGGTAGTGACCAAACTCCTGCGCTGGGTGAAGAAGGAGGAAGACCGACTCTTCATTCGTTACCCGCCCAAGTACTCCACACCCCCTGCCACCTCTGTGGACCAGGCTCCCCATAATGGCTTTTTCACAGGACTCTGAGAGGCAGAGCTTCCGGATGGGGCAGTGCTGGGAGTGACCAACTTTGGCTTTTATCTCCTGTCTTCATCCTAGAAGTTTGGGTGAAGGGGGGTGTCTGTCTGGTTCCTGTTTCCCTGGGGAATGAGGGGAGAAAGATCTGCGGGCCTGCCCACAAATGGGAGGGTAGGTGGCAGCTTGGCTATACATCAGGTGAGCAGACTGTACCTCCAACTCTGGGGAAATCCTTGGGCCTCCCCTTTCCCTTTCCTCTGCCTCACCATCTCCACCTGGATGATGTTTCAGGGCTGTCCCCTCCAAACCTGGGCATCATTGCTGTCTGTCCCTGCACTAGGGATCTGCCTTCCCAGTGGAGTGTCCGTGTGGATAACCAAGCTTTCAAGGGCAGGCCACAGGGGTTTTGGAATTGGGAATGCAGGGCCAGCCTGTGCCTAGAACCAGCCTGAGGATAATTTAAAGGAAAAACTATATAAAAGGCCTAAAACTAAGGCCCACCAGGATACTCCTTTGCCCTTCATGTACTTGTCTTCATCTCTACTCTGCCAAGAAATGACCCCCATCAATGTTAGCTGCTGCTAATGTTAATGAGAAGGTGGCTTTTGGCATCTACATATGTGACCAAGGGAAAAACACCTGACTTCTCAAGATGGTGACTGAGATCCAGAATTTTTCATAAAAGGTGAACTGGACTTCCAAGCTTCAATTTACTCATCCGTGAAATGAGGATAACCACCTCTCATAGACTGTTAAATGAGGGTTTGTGAGGGAAAAAGGACTTGAACTGTTGTGAACCACCACATGTCACATGCACACTTGTTCCAGACTTTCCCAACCTGCACAACACAAGTGACCAAAAAAGGGAAAGACTACCCTAGTGATTGTACATGTGCGCACAATGCTCATTCCTCATTGGCCTCTAGTCTCACGCATGCGCACCAACTGCCAATTAGGGGCGCCGGATGTTTTGCGTTTGCCCAGAGCTGAAATCTTCCTCTACTTTTTATACCCTGCTTAGCTGAGGCGGATAGCCGTGAAGTGCTCGCAGGCGCACTCTAGAGTCTATCGTCATCACGTAGGTTTGGACCAATCATCGGCCAAAGCTTATGCGCTAGTCCTTCGTTGCAAAATGGAGGAGAGGTTATAGCTTTTGCACATGGAGTCGCTTGGAGCGGTGGATAAGGCTGAGGACGCTGAAGGTAGTGAGAACCAGTGTTCTGCACCTTTGTCCGTTGGGGCGGGATAAGTGAAGGTTCTTCCCATTAAAATAAGGATAATAGTTTTTTTTTTTAATGGCAAAAATTTAAGCCTTTTATTAAGGAAAAAAAACTTGTAACCGTTCCACAAAGTGGAGAGAAATAGCGCGCACATTCTAATCACCTAGATTAACTCTTGTCATTATTGGATTATTGCCTAAGTATTTTAAGGTAAACAGACTAAATAATTCAGTATGCGGCTCATAAAAAAAAAAAAACCCTCACAAAAATCACCTGGCTACTTCCACACCTAAGAAAATTAACAGTATATAATTCCCCAGTACCATCTCACACCCATCCCATAGCCCAGTTTCCCCTTGGGCAACACTCTGCATGGACTCTTAAATCTTTTAAATTGAGAATAGCTTCCACTACAGACAGCTTTTTCAGTGCATTGACTTGCTGAACAATGACCCCCAGCCTCTGGAGAGAAAATAAATTTTTGTCCTAGAGACAGTTAGAAATTGCAGTCCAGCAAAGGTAAGGAGATCTCTCAAGACAATAATTTCGCTGGTATGGCCTACCTACCCAAACCCGTTGCCGTGTAGTGGATGACGACTCAGCGATCCTACGGGGCAGGGCAGAACTGCCTCATAGGCTTTCCAAGGTGTAATCTTTACAAAACCGACCGCTGCATCCTTCGCCCACAAAGCGGCTGGTGGGTAGGAACCTGCGACCTTTTGGTTAGCAGTCCGGCGCTTAACCACTGCGCGACCAGGGCTCACTAGTATGCCATGTGCATATGTATTTTTTTAATTATAGAAATGTTCAGAATGTACCAAAATAGAGAAAATAGCATGATGAAGGCCATGTACCCATCCCACTGTTTCAACAATTATCTGTCCTTTTCTCTATCTTTAGCGCCTCCTCCCTTTCCCTTTAAACCACTATATTAAAAGTGATGGATTGCATCCTGCTAGACCTACCTGTGCACACATCAACAATAACTACTTGTTTTTTTGTCTGTCCTAGAATGTAAACTCCCTGTGTTTTTTGCTATTTCCTCAGCACCTAAAACAATGCCTGCTGGGTACACAGTAGGTGCTCAATAAATTTTTATTAAAAAATAAGTGTATGAATAATGAAATAACTGACGCGCACAGTAGGGCCACGCTGTATGCCAGCTAGCAACAAAAGAGAGACAAATAATGAAGAGAGATGCAAATAGAGCCCGTTTATTAAGCACCAACTATGGCTGCCACTATGCTTAAAAAAAAAAAACTATTTTTTAATTATTTTTAATTATTCTTTCAAAATAGAAGATACAGTTAACTTCACCAGCAGTGCAGAAATTGAAAAGAATATCAAGTTGCCATTTTTAGCACATAAAATGGGCTTCATAAAGGGAGGGATAATGTCTAGTATTGATGACCCTGTGGGGAAGCAGGCCTTCTCTTACCACACTGGGAAGGAACTGACCTTACTAATAAAGGCTTTGCTGATGACAGTTTGACAGGATGTTTTTAGCATGTAAAATGGTATTCTACATCTCCAGTCACCATGCAAGGTAAGCATAGGAAAATATACAGATACATGGTCATTGGCCTGTTGGTGGTGGGAGCAAAACACAGGGAACAATGCCTGTGCAGCAGATTTTTTTTTTTTAAGAAGCAGAAAAAACATGAAAATTCTAATTAAAAATTCATTCTAAAAACAATAAGGTCATTATTGACACAGAATGATCTCCAAAAGAGATCATATTTTTATGAGAGAAAAGCAAACTTGGATTTTAAAAAAAGGAGGTGTTAACTGTAGCCCTGTGTGTGTTGCACAGAAAAATATCTGAAGGCTAAAAGCTTAACTATTGACTCTGGGCAGAGAACTTGGATTTAGGGATGGTACAGAGGTGGAGGCATTTTTGAGATCTATTACTTGATTTTTCTTTTAGGAAAATATAAGTACTATATAATTTTAAAATATAAAGGAAAAAGGGAATTTTTTTAATGGCATCTGAAGATAGGATATTAATATTGGATCAATGTTAGCATTCTGATTTTGATGATTATACTACAGTTACCTTGTTCAGTATCCTTGTATATAGGAAATATACACTGGAGTATTAAGGAGTAATGGAGTATCATGTCTGCAACTTAAGATTCAGAAATGCTCACAAATGGGGAATCTGATACAAGGGCAAATGGAGCACTGTGCCCCATTCCCACAACTTTCATGTACATCTGCAATTGTTTCAAAATAAAATGTTTAAAAAGGGCCTCAAATGCTACAGGCTGTTTTGTAACATGGAATGCTTTTTTTAAAATCAAGATGTTAGTTGGATTATTTAAAAGATTTACTGATCATTCACTCTCTGCCTTTGCATGTGACAGGCACTAACAATACAGTGGAGAGGAAAGCACAGGTGGAGCTTTCAAAGAAATGGTTGCAAAAGCCAGCTGTAAGAGACGTTTGGGAACAATCAGGGAAATTTACATGTGGTCTGGGTATTCGGTGATATTAAGGGATCATTGTTTTGTCCTGTGTGATTATAGGATTGGGGCCATCTAAGAAAATGTCCTTGAGTAGTTGACACTCAGTGAAGTATCTATGGATGAAATACCTTGAAACCTGGGACTTGCTTGGAAATATGTCAGCACAGGAAAAGCTTATGAAGCAAATATAGGTGAATGTTAATAATTGTTAGATCCTGGCAATGATTAAATGAGGGTTTGCCATAGAGTCCTACTTTCATGTGTGTTTTAAGTTTTTTCTAATAAAAGATTTTTAAAAGTCACTAACACGTACCCTACTTATTAAAGTAGCGTTAATTTTGTTTGTTTCATTTCACTGTATACTGCTCTGGGTATGTCTTCGTGTATTTTTTGGCTATGATACGTACCTTATAAGCTGCCTTTCCTATTCTCTGTACCTTTTTCTCTGGAGAGGAATGGGCCACTGAGATTTTGACCTTTATCATTGATTAACTGCTTTCAATGGTTTAAGATGTTGCAACTACTTCTCCTGTTTATTTTTTGTTGATGATGTTTTAATTTTTTTTTATTGTACTTTAGGTGAGGCTTTAGAGAACAAGTAGTTTCTCATTAAACAGTACACATTGTTTTATGACATTGGTTAATAACCCCATGACATGTCAACACTCTCCCTTCTCTACCTTTCTTTTCTTTGTGTGAAAATAGCCAAAGATACACTATTTCAAAAATTTCTACACGCACAATTCAGTGACATCGATTACGTTCTTTCAGTTGTGCTGCTGTTCTCACTTTAGATGAAGGTCTACAGAACAAAATAGTTTCTCATTAAACGGTTAGTACATATGTTGCCCTATGATACTGCTTAACAACCCCACTACATGTCAACACTGTCCTTACTCAACCTTGGGTTCCCTATCACCAGCTTTCCTACCCCCTTCTGCCTTCTAGTCCTTGTCCCTGGAGTGCTGTGCCTCATTAGTCCCATTTGGTTTTATGGGGATATCCAATCCCTGGCTGAACGGTGATCCTCGGAAGTGACTTCACCACTGAGCTAAAAGGGTGTCTGGGGGCCATACTCTCGGGATTTCTCCAGTCTCTTTCAGGACAGTAAATCTGGTCTTTTTTTGTGTGTGTTAGAATTTTGTTCTCCATCCTTCTCCAGCTCTGTCCAGAACCCTCTGTTGTGATCCCAGTCAGAGCAATCAGTGGTGGTAGCCAGGGACCATCTAGCCGTAGTGGTCTCAGTCTGCTGGAGGCCTTGGTCACTGTGGTCCATTAGTCCTTTGCACTAATCTTTTCCCTGTATCCTGTTCTCTTCATTCTCCCTTGTCCCAAAGGGGTGAGACCAGTGGAGTATCTTAGATGGCCGCTCACAGGCTTTTAAGACCCCAGATGCTACTCACCAAGGTAGAATGTAGAACATTGTCCTTATAACTGTGTTATGCCAGTTGAGCTAGATGTTCCCTGAGACCATGGTCCCCACAGCCCTCCATCCAGCAATCCAGTCCCTCGGGGAGTTTTGATGTGTCTGTGGAGCTTCCATGACCTTTCCTTGTACAAGCTGTGCTGGTTTCCCCAGTATTGTGTACTGTCTCACCCTTCACCAAAGATACCACTTATCTATTGCCTATTTAGTATTTTCTCCTCACCCCTCCCATCCCTGGTAACCAACAAAGATTGTTACTTTTTGTGTGTAAACTTTTTCATGTGTTTTTACAATAGAGGCCTCATACAGTATTTGCCCTTTTGTAATTGACTTATTTCACTCAGCATAATGTCCTCCAATTTCATCCATGTTATGAGATGCTTCACAGATTCATCATTGTTCTTTATCGTTGCATAATAATCCATTGTGTGTATGTACCATAGTTTGTTTATCCATTCATCTGTTGATGGGCATCTAGGTTGTTTCCATCTTTTTGCTATTGTGAACACTGCTGCCATGAACATGTGTGTCCTTATGTCTATTCGTGTGACAGCTCTTATTTCTCTAGTATATATTCCTAGGAGTGGGACTGCTGGATCATACGGTATATCTATTTCTAGCTTTCTAAGGAAGTGCCATATCATTTTCCAAAATGGTTGTATCATTTTACATTCCCACCAGCAGTGCATAAGAGTTCCGATCTCCCTGCAGCCTCTCCAACATTTATTATTTCCAGTGTTTTTGATTTCGTGCCATTAATGCTGGGGCGAGATGGTATCTCATTGTGGTTTTAATTTGCATTTCGCCAATGACTAGTGAACGCGAGCATTTCCTCGTGTGTCTGTTGGCTGTTTGAATGTCTTCTTTGGTGAAGTGTCTGTTCATTTCCTTTGCCCATTTTTTGATAGTATTATTTGTCTTTTTGTTGTAGAGGTGTTGGATTTTCTTCTAGATTATGGAGATTAGACCTTTGTCTGTGACTTGTACTGTCCAAATTTTTTTTCCCCAGTCTGTAGGTTCTCTTTTTACTCTTTTGGTGAAGTCTTTTGAAGAGCATAGGGGTTTGATTTTTGGAAGATCCCAGTTATCTAGCTTATCTTCTGGGGTTTCTGTGTTGATGGTTGTGGTTTGTATCCTGTTAATGCCATGTATTAGGGCCTGTAGCGTTGGTTGTATTTTTTCTTCTCTGAACTTTATAGTTTTTGGCTTTATATTTAGGTCTTTGATCCATTTTGAAATAGTTTTTGTATATGGTGTGAGGTATGGGTCCTGTTTCATTTTTTTGCAGATGGATATCCAGTTCTGCCAGCACCATTTGTTACAAAGACTGTCTTTTCCCCCATTTGATGGACTTTGGGCCCTTGTCAAAGATCAGGTGACTGTAGGTGGATGGATTTACATCTGGGTTCTCAATTTTGTTCAGTTGGTCAATGTATCTGTTGTTGTACCAGTACCAGGCTATTTTGACTACCGTAGCTGTATAGTAGGTTCTGAGCTCGGGTACTGTGAGTCCTTCTTCTTTTTTCTTCTTCAGTAGTGCTTTAATTATTTGGGGATTCTTCCCCTTCCATATGAAGTTAATGATTAGTTTGTCCATCTCTTTAAAGTATGTTGTTGGTATTTGGATCGGAGTTTCATTGTATTTGTAAATAGCTTTGGGTAGAATTGTCATTTTCTCTATGTTGAGTCTACCTATCCATGAGTATGGTGTATTTTTCCAGTTATGCAGATCCCTTTGGGTTGCTTGCAGTAATGTTTTGTAGTTTTCTTTGTATAGGTCTTTTACATCCCTGGTCAGATTTATTCTTAAGTATTTTATTTTTTTAGGGGCTATTATAAATGGTATTGTTTTCCTGATTTCTTTTTCATCGTTGTCTTTATTGGTGTATAGAACTCCAACTAATTTTTGTATGTTTATTTTATATCCTGCTACTCTGCTGAATCTTTCTATTAGTTCCAGTAGATTGCTCGTGGAGTCTTTAGGGTTTTCTATGTAGAGTATCATATCATCCACAAACAGGGACAGTTTAACTTCTCCATTACCAATTTGGATGCCCTTTATTTCTTTTTCTTGCCTTATTGCTCTAGCTAGAACTTCCAGCACAATGTTAAATAGGAGTGGTGATAAAGGGCATCCTTGTTTTGTTCCTGTTTTCAAGGGGAATGTTTTCAGCCTCTCTCCATTAAGAATGATGTTGACCGTTGGTTTTGCATAGATGCACTTTATTATGTTGAGAAATTTCCCTTCTATACATATTATATTGAGAGTTTTTATCAGGAATGGGTGTTGGACTTTGTAGAATGCCTTTTCTTTGTCAATTGAGATGATCATGTGATTCTTTTCTTTCCTTTTATTATGTGGTGGATTACGTTGATTGATTTTCTAATGTTGAACCATCCTTGCATACCTGGTATGAATCCTACTTGGTCGTGTTGTATTATTTTTTGATATGAAGTTGAATTCTATTGGCTAGAATTTTGTTGAGAATTATTGCATCTATATTCATGAGAGATATTGGTCTGTAATTTTCTTTTTTTTGTGGTGTCTTTGCCTGGTTTGGTATCAGCCTTATGCTGGCTTCAGAGAATGAATTCGGAAGTGTTGTTTCCTTTTCTATGTTCTGAAATAGTTTGAGTAGTAATAGTACAATCTCTCCTGTGAATGTTTTGTAGAATTCTCCAGTGAAGCCATCTGGGCCAGGGCTTTTTTTGGTTGGGAGTTTTTCTATTACTTTTTCAAGGTTCTATCCCTATATCTTCTCTTGTTATGGGTCTGTTCAGATTTTCAATGTCACTTTGTTGTAGGTTGGATAGGCTGTGTGTTTCTAGAAATTTATTCATTTCCTCTTGGTTTTCAAATTTGTTGGAGTATAGTTTTTCATAATATTCTGTTATGATCCTTTTTATTTCAGTTGAGTCTGTTGTAATGTCACCCATTTCGTTTCTTATTTGGATTATTTGCATCCTCCCTTGTTTGTCTTTTGTCAGTCTGGCCAGTGGTTTGTCGATCTTGTTGATTCTTTCAAGGAACCAACTTTTGGTTTTGTTGATTCTTTTTATTGTTTTTCTATTCTCTATTTCATTTATTTCTGCTCTGATCTTTATTATTTTCTTTCCTCTGGTGGCTGTGGACTTTTTTTGCTGTTCTCTTTCTATTTGAGTTGTGCAGTTAATGTTTTGATTTTGTCCCTTTCTTCTTTTTTGATGTGGGCATCCATTGTTATAAATTGTCCCGTAAGAACTACCTTTGCTGTGTCCCAAAGGTTTTAGTATGATGTGTTTTCATTCTCGTTTGATTCTAGGAATTTTTTGGTTCCATCTCTGATTTCTTCTATTACCCAGTGATGTGTAAGCAGGGGATTACTCAGTTTCCATGTAATTGATTTTTTTCCTTGCTCTTTCTGTTGTTAGTTTCTACCTTGATGGCATTGTGGTCAGAGAAGATACTTTGAATTATCTGAAAATTTTGGCTCTTGCTGAGGATTGCTCGGTGGCCTAAGATGGGGTCTCTTCTGGAGAATGTTCCATGTGCATTGGAAAAGAATGTGTACTCTGCCGCTGTTGGATGGAGTGTTCTATATATGTCTATGAGGTCAAGTTGGCTGATTGTGCCCTTTAGGTCTTCTGTATCTTTGCTGAGTTTCTTTTTAGTTGTTCTTTCCTTTACTGAGAGTGGTGTGTTGAAGTTTCGTACTATTATTGTGGAACTGTCAGTTTCTCTTTTCAGTGCTGTTCAGTTTATGTATTTTGTAGCACTGTTATTTGGGTGCGTAGATGTTTATTATGGTTATATCTTCATGATGGATTGTCCCCTTTATCATTATATAGTGTCCTTTGTCTTTTATGTTGGATTTTGTTTTGAAGTCTGTTTTATCTGAGATTAGTATTGCCACTCCTGCTCTTTTTTGGTAGTTGTTACCTTGATATATTTTTTTCCAACCTTCATTTTTAATAAATTCACGTCTTTGTTTCTAAGCTGTGTCTCTTGTAGACAGCATATTGATGGATCCTGGTTTTTTTATCCATTCTGTCACTCTCCGTCTCTTTATGGGTGCATTGAGGCCATTTACATTCAGTGTAATTATTGATAGATGCGAGTTTATTGCTGTCACTTTGTAGTGCTTTTTATTGTGGTGCTGGTGTTTTCTTTGTTCTTCTTACTCTCCTGTACTGATTTCCTTTGGTTTGTGGATTTTTTTTATTACTTTTGTTTTTGTAGGTTCTGTTTTTACTGAGACTTTATGTTTTTCTTCTTTATTTTGATGCGTATGTTTGTTAATTTTCTTTGTGATTACCGTGATATTTACCCTTATCTTTCTAATTGTGAAGCAGTCTATTATTACTTGGTATCACCTTGCTTTCCTCTCTATTAGAAGGTTCTATACCTACACTGTTTATTTCCTCTTTTATAGTTATGATGTCTTTGTCATTTACAGATTAACTACTCTGATTCCCTGTTGTATTTCTTTTGGTTTTGGATAGTCCTTGAGAGTTCATTTCCTAGACTGGTATCTGGCTAGTACGATCCTGCGTCCTAGATTCAGCCTGTGAGCTGAAGCTGTTTGTTCTGAGATCGAAGGACTCCCTTTAATAATTCTTATAAGTTTTTACATATTCCCTTAATTTCTGTTTATCTGGAAATGTCCTAATTTCACCATCATATTTGAACGAGAGTTTTGCAGGATATATTATTCTTGGCTGGCAATTTTTTCTTCCAGGGTTTTATACATGTCATCCCATTGCCTTCTTGCCTGCACGGTTTCTGCCGAATAATCTGAGCTTAGTCGTATTGTTTCTCTTCTGTATGTGACTTCTTGTTTTTCACAAGCTGCTCTCAGTATGCTTTCTTTGTCTTTGGTTTTGGCGAGTGGATTATGCTATGCCTTGGTGATTTTATTTTGGGGGTCTATCCTATTTGAGATTTGTTGAGCTTCTTGTGATGGCCAGCTTTCCATCTTTCATGATATTGGGGCAGTTTTCTGTCAGCAGTTCTTCAGTGATCTCTCTGTGTTTTCTGTTTTCTCCCCCTGTTTTGGAGCTTCAGTCACTCGAAAATTTTTGCTTTTGATTGTATCCCACATAACTCTCAGGGTCTCTTCATTTTTCTTCATTCTTTTTTCTGGGTTTTCCTCGAACAGAGTTGTATCCAAGTGTTTGTCTTCAATTCCGCTGATCCTGACTTCCATCATTTCAAATCTGCTCCTCAGCCCTTCTATGACACTGTCCATTTCAGAAGTCTTGTTGTTTATCTTTGGATTTCTAATTGTTGTTTTTGTATAATTTCTAGTATTGAATTTATTTTGGTATTTTGTTCCTGTATTATTTTCCTGAATTCGTCCTTTTTTTTGTCTGTATTACCATGAATTTGTCTGCCTTTTCCATGAATTTGTCTATTTTTTCCTCATTTTTGTCTGCTTTTTGCTTAAACTCTTGGATAATTCTGAGTATTAGAGATTTTAATTCCCTATCAGGTAGTTCTAGTGCCTTTTCTTATACTGGAAAGTCATCTGGTGTTTTTTTTTGGATGCCTACTGGAACCATCCTGTCCTGTTTTTGTAAATGTTTTGATATTGTCTCCTGTCTTTGGGGCATTCAGTAGTTATTTTTCTCGTTTATTAATTATAGATTTGTTTGTTTCATCTGTGTGTTCTTTGTTGTTTGCTCGTCTGTGGACACAATATTTTTCACCTCCTTGTCTAATTGGCAGGGTTATTCACTCAGATATGGTATGGCAGGGCTGGTCTAGCTGAAGAAGAGTTGCTGGGATGAGTTGTTTGTGGCACTTACTACAGCCACTAGGGCGGGCCAGTAATCATTGCAGGGCAGGTTCTGGTAGGCCATGCCTGTACTGCTTGGTGGTGTGATGTTAAGTGCACAGTGCAGGTAGGCAGAATGGAGGGGGGAGATTGTGATGTGTGGAGCTAAGAATGGTATGGGAGAGAGGAATAGGAGCCAAAAACATACAAACAAAAAAGGGTGCTAGGGGAGCTTGCCGTTGGAGTGGAGAGATGAGAGACTATGAAATGGAAAAACAAAAAGGGGAAGAAGAAGAAAAGAAAAGAATGAATAAGTAAAAAATTAGAAAGAGAAAAGAAAATCTCTCAGGGATCCTGCCGGTGCAGCTTTGAGGTCTGGGAAAGTTGTTCCCAGGTGTTGAAGTACAGCCTGGCTAGAAGATGTAGAGGTGCCACTCAGCACCAGGTATCCAGGGGACAGGAGGAGAAGGAAGGTATAGGGAGATGAGAAACTGAGTAATGAAGAAAGACAAAAAGGGAAAACAAAACAAAACAAAAAAGAACCCCCCCCCCAAAAAAAAAAAAAATGCTCTCAGGGATGCCTCTGTGCATCTTCAGAAGCTGAGGGGTAGGTCCCAAGCCACGCAGTATTCTCTGGCTAGAACGGGCTCCCAACTCAAGCAAAGAAAAAGAAAACAAACAATTCAAAACAAATATACAAAAAAAAGGCCCCTGTATCCCACCACCATGGCACCATGTACCAGGAAGCAGTTTCACATTCAAGCGGAGTTTCACAGCCTTTCAGGAAGAAGCAAAGATGCCACATGGAGCCAGGTATTTGAGCGAAAGGAGGGGGAGGTGGTGAGAGGTAAGGAAGAATTCAAAAGAAGCGGAAAAAAGCAACACCAGCAGCCAACAAATGGCACTCGGAGTAGGCCAGGTTGGCGGATGGAATCCAAGCAGCCGGTGCTTCCCGGCCAAGAGACTGTACCCACGGGAGGCAGAGGAGGCCGAGTGGGGGTGAAGAAGGGTGGGGGCGAGGGCAAAATGGTGCTCTAGGCAGAAGCACCATGCCGTCCCTCCACAGCAAAGATCTGAAAAACAGCGAAACAGAGAAAACAGCAGTCCTGAAACCCTAAAACATCAAATGAAGAGATAAAGAGTTCAGCCAAGGGCCGATGGAGTGAGAAAACTGACAGAGAATGGAGAGCGAGGAGAGATGCATGCAGAGGTCCCCTATGAGCTAACACAGCGCGGATCCACCATCTTGGACTCCTATCAGAGACCAGCAAATAGGGGGTATGAGAAAGCAGCTTCACAGAGCTTCCAGTGGGAGACAGAACAAGTGGTAATTTGTGATATACACTTTCCCACCCCCCACCCTTCTTCACCCCCACTCAGCCTCCTCTGCTTCCCGTGGCCACAATCTCTTGTCCGGGAAGCACCAGCTGCTTGGATTCCACCCGCCCACACAGGCCGGCTGTCTGCGTGCCATTTGTTGGCTACTGGTGTTGCTTTTTTTCCGCTTCTTTTGATTTCTTCCTTACCTCTCACCACCTTCCCCTCCTTTTGCTCAAACACCTGGCTCCGTGAACCATCTTTGCTTCTTCCTGAGAGGCTGCGGAGCTCCAGTAATTTGCGATACACGCTTCCCCACCTCACACCCTTCTTCACCCCCAATCAGCCTCCTCTGCTTCCTGAGGCTACAGTCTCTTGTCCGGGAAGCACAGCTGCTTGGATTCCACCCACGCGCACTGGCTGGCTCTCTTGAGTGCCATTTGTTGTTGCCTTTTTTCCACTTCTTTTGATTTCTTCCTCACCTCTCACCACCTCCCCCTCTTTTTGCTCAAATACCTGGCTCCGTGTGCCATCTTTGCTTCTCCCTGAGGGGCTGCAGAGCTCCGTTTGAGTGTGGAGCTGCCTCCAGGTCTGCCTTGCCGTGCTGGTAGGAGCCTGGGGCTTTTGTTTGTTTGTTTGTTTTGAATTGTTTGTGTGTTTTCCTTTTCCTGAGTTGGGAGCCCGTTCTGGACGGGTGGTGTTGCGCGGCTTGGAGCGCACCCCCTCGGCTTGCGCAGATGCCCAGCAGGATCCCTGAGCGCATTTCTTTTTTCGTGGTTTTTTTTTTCTTTTTTTGTTTTTTGGGGGGCTTTTCTTGTTATTTTTTTGTTTTAAATTTGTTTTGTTTTCTTTTCCATTTTTGTCTTTCTTCATTACTCAGTTTCTCATCTCTCTATACCTTCCTTCTCTTTCTGTTTCCTGAATACCTGGCACTGAATACCTCTATGCCTTCTAACCAGGCTGTTCCACAACACCTGAGAACAACTTCCCCAGACCTCATAGCTGCACCGGTGGGATCCCTGGGAGTGCTGCTGTTCTTTTTCCTTTCCGATTTTTACTTATTCGTTCTTTTTTTCCTCTTCCCCTTTTTGTTTTTCTCCATTTCATAGTCTCTAATCTCTCCACTCCAACAGCAAGCTCCCCCTAGTGCTCTTTTTTGTTTGTATGTTTTTGGCTCCTGTTCCTCTCTCCTGTCTCCCCTATCCATCTTAGCTCCACACGTAACAATCTCCTTCCTCCATCCTGCCTACCTGCACTGTGCGCTTAACATCACACCACCAAGCAGCACAGGCACAGCCTACTGGCACCTGCCCTGCACTGATTACCAACTCGCTCTGGTGTCTGTAGTAAGTGCCACAAACAACCTGTCCCCATAACTCCTATTCAGGTAGACCTGCCCTGCTGTACCATCTCTGAGCGACTAACCCTGCCAATTGGAGAAGGAGGTGAAAAGTATCGTGCCCACAGATGAGCAAACAACAAAGAATGCACAGCCCATCTGCTCAGACATAGATAAATAAAAATAAAGGATGAAACAAATATATCTACAGTCAACAAACGAGAAAAATAACTACTGAATGTCCTGAAGACAGACAATATCAAAACATTTACAAAAACAGGATAGGATAGTTCCAGTAGGCATCCAAAATAAAATACCAGATGACTTTCATATGGAAGAAGAGGCACTAGAACTATCTGATAGGGAATTCAAATCTCTAATACTCAGAATTCTGCAAGATCTGAGGCAAAAAGCTGACAAACAAGATGGAAAAAATAGACAAATTCATGGAAAATACAGACAAAAAATTGGAAGAATTGGGGAAAATAATGCAGGAACAAAATGCAAAACTAAATTCACAACTAGAAATTATACAAAAACAACAATTAGAAATCCAAAAGATAAACAAGAAGATTTCAGAAATGGACGTTGTCACATAAGGGCTGAGGAGCAGATTTGAAATGGTGGAAGACAGGATCAGTGGAATTGAAGACAAACACTTGGATACAACTCTGTTTGAGGTAAACTCAGAAAAAAAACAAAACAAAAATGAAGAGACCCTGAAGAGTTATGTGGGATACAATCAAAAGCTAAAATTTCGAGTGATTGGAGTTCCAGAACGGGGAGAAAACAGAAAACACAGAGAGGATCATTGAAGAACCGCTGACAGAAATCTTCCCCAATATCATGAAAGATGAAAGGTTGGCCATCCAAGAAGCTCAACAAACCCCATATAGGATAGACCCCAAAAGAAAATCACAAAGGCATATCATAATCACACTCGCCAAAACCAAAGACAAACCAAGAATTCTGAGAACAGCTTGTGAAAAACAAGAAGTCACATACACAGGAGAAACAATAGGACTAAGCTCAGATTATTCGGCAGAAACATGCAGGCAAGAAGGCAATGGGATGATGTATATAAAACCTTGAAAGAAAAAAAATTGCCAGCCAAGAATAATATCCTGCAAAACTCTTGTTCAAATATGATGGTGAAATTAGGACATTTCCAGATAAACAGAAATTAAGGGAATATGTAAAAACCAAACCAAACTTATAAGAATTATTAAAGGGAGTCCTTCAATCTGAGAACAAACAACTTCAGCTCACAGGCAGAATCTAGGACGTAGGATCATAGCAGCCAGATACCAATATAGAAAATGAACTCTTAAAGACTATCCAAAACCAAAAGAAATACAACAGGTAATCAGAGCAGTTAATCAGTAAATCACAACAACATCATAAAAGAGGGAATAAACAGCATAGGTATAGAACCTTCTAACGGAGAGGAAGGCAAGGCAATATCAAGTATTAATAGACTGCTTGAAACGTAGAAAGATAAGGGTAAGTTTCATGGTAACCAAAAGGAAAGTTAATAAACATACTCATAAATATAAAGAAGAAAAATATAAAGTCTCAGTAAAAACAAAACCTGCAAAAACAAAACATACAAAAACAAAAGAAATGAAAAAAAAATCCACAAACAAAAGTAACTCAGCACAGGAGAGTAAGAAGAACAAAGAGAACATCAGCACCACAAAAAAAAGCACTAAAATGACAGCAACAAACTCACATCTGTCAATAACTACACTGAATGTAAATGGACTCAATGCACCCATAAAGAGACGGAGAGTACAAAATGGATAAGAAAACAGGATCCATCAATATACTGTCTACAAGAGACACACCTTAGAAACAAAGATGTGAATTTTTTAAAAGTCAAAGGTTGGAAAAAAGTATATCAAGATAACAATTACCAAAAAGAGCAGGAGTGGCAATACTAATCTCAGATAAAGCAGACTTTAAAACAAAATCCACCGTAAACAACAAAGAAGGACACTATATAATGATTAAGGGGACGATCCATCATGAAGACATGACCATAATAAACATCTACGCACCCAATGACAGCGCTCCAGGATACATAAAACACTCTAACAACACTGAAAAGAGAAATTGACAGTTCCACAGTAATAGTAGGAGACTTCAACACACCACGCTCAGTAAAGGAAAGAACAACTAAAAAGAAACTCAGCAAAGATACAGAAGACCTAAAGGGCACAGTCAGCCAACTTGACTTCATAGACATATATAGAACACTCCATCCAACAGCGGCAGAGTACACATTCTTTTCCAATGCACATGGAACATTCTCCAGAAGAGACCCCATCTTAGGCCACCGAGCAATCCTCAGCAAGAGCCAAATTTTTCAGATAATTCAAAGTATCTTCTCTGACCACAATGCCATCAAGGTAGAAACTAACAACAGAAAGAGCAAGGAAAAAAATCAATTACATGGAAACTGAGTAATCCCCTGCTTACACATCACTGGGTAATAGAAGAAATCAGAGATGGAACCAAAAAATTCCTAGAATCAAACGAGAATGAAAACACATCATACTAAAACCTTTGGGACACAGCAAAGGTAGTTCTTACTGGACAATTTATAACAATGGATGCCCACATCAAAAAAGAAGAAAGGGACAAAATCAAAACATTAACTGCACAACTCAAATAGAAAGAGAACAGCAAAAAAAGTCCACAGCCACCAGAGGAAAGAAAATAATAAAGATCAGAGCAGAAATAAATGAAATAGAGAATAGGAAAACAATAAAAAGAATCAACAAAACCAAAAGTTGGTTCCTTGAAAGAATCAACAAGATCGACAAACCACTGGCCAGACTGACAAAAGACAAACAAGGGAGGATGCAAATAATCCAAATAAGAAACGAAATGGGTGACATTACAACAGACCCAACTGAAATAAAAAGGATCATAACAGAATATTATGAAAAACTATACTCCAACAAATTTGAAAACCAAGAGGAAATGGATAAATTTCTGGAAACACACAGCCTACCCAAACTACAACAAAGTGATATTGAAAATCTGAACAGACCCATAACAAGAAAAGAGATTGAAAGGTAATAAAAAAAACTCCCAACCAAAAAAAGCCCTGGCCCAAATGGCTTCACTGGAGAATTCTACAAAACATTCACAGAAGAGCTTGTACCAGTACTACTCAAGCTATTTCAGAACATAGAAAAGGAAGTAACACTTCCAAATTCATTCTATGAAGCCAGCATAACGCTGATACCAAAACCAGGCAAAGACGCCACAAAAAAAAATTACAGACCAATATCTCTCATGAATATAGATGCAATAATTCTCAACAAAATTCTAGCCAGTAGAATTCAGCATCATGTCAAAAATATAATACACCACGACCAAGTAGGATTCATACCATGTATGCAAGGATGGTTCAACATTAGAAAATCAATGAACGTAATCCACCACATAATAAAAGGAAAGAAAAGAATCACATGATCATCTCAATTGACACAGAAAAGGCATTCTACAAAGTCCATCACCCATTCCTGATAAAGACTCTCAATAAAATATGTATAGAAGGGAAATTTCTCAACATAATAAAGTGCATCTATGGAAAACTAATGGCCAACATCATTCTTAATGGAGAGAGGCTGAAAACATTCCCCTTGAAAACAGGAACAAGACAAGGATGCCCTTTATCACCACTCCTATTTAACATTGTGTTGGAAGTTCTAGCTAGAGCAGTAAGGCAAGAAAAAGAAATAAGGGCATCCAAATTGGTAATGGAGAAGTTAAACTGTCCCTGATTGCAGACGATGTGATACTTTACATAGAAAACCCTAAAGACTCCACGAGCAATCTACTGGAACTAATAGAAAGATTCAGCAGAGTAGCAAGATATAAGATAAACATACAAAAATCAGTTGGATTCCTATACACCAGTAAGGAGAACGATGAAAAGGAAATCAGGAAAACAATTCCATTTATAATAGCCCCTAAAAAATAAAATACTTAGAAATAAATCTAACCAGGTATGTAAAAGACCTATACAAAGAAAACTACAAAACACTACTGCAAGAAATCCAAAGGGATCTGCATAAATGGAAAAACATACCGTGCTCATGGATAGGTAGACTCAACATTGTGAAAATGACAATTCTACCCAAAGCAATGTACAAATACAACACAATCCCGATCCAAATACCAACAACACTCTTCAAAGAGATGGAAAAACTAATCATTAACTTTATATGGAAAGGGAAGAAGCCCCGAATAAGTAAAGCACTACTGAAGAAGAAGAATAAAGTTGGAGGACTCACACTACCTGAGCTCAGAACCTCCTATACAGCTACAGTAGTCAAAACAGCCTGGTACTGGTACAACGACAGATACATTGACCAGTGGAACAGAATTGAGAACCCAGATCTTCAACAAGGGCCCAAAGTCCATCAAGTGGGGAAAAGACAGTCTTCTTAATAAATGGTGCTGGCAAAACTGGATATCCATCTGCAAAAAAATGAAACAGGACCCATACCTCATGCCATATACAAAAACTAATTCAAAATGGATCAAAGACCTAAATATAAAGCCAAAAACTATATCATAGAAGAAAAAATAGGACCAATGCTGCAGGCCTTAATACACGGCATTAATAGGATACAAACCATAACCACCAACAGACAAACCCCAGAAGATAAGCTAGGTCTGGGATCTTCTAAAAATCAAACACCTATGCCCTTCAAAAGACTTCACCAAAAGAGTAAAAGAGAACCTACAGACTGGCAAAAAATTTTGGACAGTATAAGTCAGACAAAGATCTAATCTCCGTAATCTACAAAAAAATCCAACACCCCTCCAACAAAAAGACAAATAATCTATTAAAAAATGGGCAAAGGAACAGACACTTCACCAAAGAAGACATTCAAGCGGCCAACAGACACATGAGGAAATGCGATCACTAGGCATTAGAGAAATGTAAATTAAATCCGCAATGAGATACCATCTCACCTTGGCATTACTGGCACGAATCAAAAACACTGAAAATAGCAAATGTTGGAGGGGCTGCGGGGAGATCAGAACTCTTATGCACTGTTAGTGGGAATGCAAAATGATACAACCATTTTGAAAAATGATATGGCGCTTCCTTAGAAAGCTAGAAATAGACATACCATACGATCCAGCAATGCCACTCCTAGGAATATATCCTAGAGAAATAAGAGTCGTCACTTGAATAGACATATGCACACCTATGTTCATGGCAGCATTGTTCACAATTGGAAAGAGATGGAAACAATCTAGATGCCCATCAACAGATGAATGCATAAACAAACTATGGTACATACACACAATGGAGTACTATGCAACGAGAAAGAACAATGATGAATCTGTGAATCATCTCATAACATGGATGAAACTGGAGGACATTACGCTGAGTGAAATAAGTCAATCACAAAAGGACAAATATTTTATGAGACCTCTATTGTAAAAACCCATGAAAAAGTTCACACACAAAAAGTAACAATCTTTGTTGGTTAGCAGGAATGGGAGGGGTGGGGGGGAAATACTAAATAAGCAATAGATAAGTGGTATCTTGGGTGAAGGGTGAGACAGTACACAATACAGGGGAAACCAGCACAACTTGTACAAGGAAAGGTCATGGAAGCTCCATAGACACATCCAAACTCCCTGAGAGACTGAATTTCTGGGTGGAGGGCTGTGGGGACCATGGTCTCGGGGAACATCTAGCTTAGTTGGCATAACACAGTTTATAAAGGCAATGTTCTCCATTCTACCTTGGTGAGTAGCATCTGGGGTCTTAAAAGCCTGTAAGCAGCCATCTAAGATACTCCATTGGTCTCATCCGTTCGGGAGCAAGGCAGTGTGAAGAGAACAGGATACAAGGGAAAGATTAGTCTGAAGGACTAATAGACCACAGCTACCAAGGCCTCCACCAGACTGAGTCCAGTACAGTTAGATGGTGCCTGGCTACCACTACTGACTTCTCTGACCAGGATCACAACAGAGGGTTCTGGACAGAGCTGGAGAAGGATGGAGAACAAAATTGTAATACACACAAAAAAAAGACCAGATTTAGTGACCTAAAGAAGACTGGAGAAACCCCAAGAGTATCGGCCTCAGACACCCTTTGAGCTCAGTGGTGAAGTCACTTCAGAGGTTCACCATTCAGCTGGGGAGTGACAGCCCCATGAAACCAAATGGGACTAATGAGGCACAGCAGTCCAGGGACAAGGACTAGAAGGCAGAAGGGGGCAGGAAAACTGGTGATAGGGAACCCAAGGTTGAGTAAGGGTAATGTTGATGTGAGGTTGTTAACCATTGTCATAGGGCAACATGTGTACTAACTGTTTAATGAGAAACTATTTTGTTCTGTAAACCTTCATCTAAAGTGAGAATAGCAGCACAATTGGAAGAGTGTAGTCGATGTCACTGAACTGTGCATGTAGAAATTTTTGAAATGGTGTATCTTTGGCTATGTATATTTTCACCAAAAAAAAAAAAAAATAAGTGGAGAAGGGGAGGGTTGACATGTCGTGGGGTTGTTAACCAATGTCATAAAACAATATGTGTACTACTGTTTCATGCGAAACTATTTGTTCTGTAAACCTTCACCTGAAGTACAATTAAAAAAAAAAAAAAAAGATGGGAGGGGAGTGGGAAAGTGGATATCATTGGTTACCGGTTATTCTGTCTCCTACTGGAAGCTCCGTGAAGCTGCTTTCTTGTACCCCCTGTTTGCTGGTCTCTGATAGGAGTCCAAGATGGCATATCTGTGCTGTGTCAGCTGATAGGGGACATCTGCATGTATGTTTCCTCACTCTCTCTTCTCTGTTAGTTTCTTATTCCATTTGGTGCTTGGCTGAGTTCTTTATGTCTTCATTTGATACTTAGGGTTTCAGGATTGCTGTTTTCTCTGGCTTAGTTTTTTGGATCTTTCCTGTGGAGGAACGGTGTGATGCTTCTGCCTAGAGTGCCATGTTGCTGGAAGTTGTCTGATGTTTTAATTTTTAAAATAACAGACTCATGTTAAAAAGAAATAGAAGCATATGTGGTGAAAAGTACACAATCATTCCTACTTCTCAACTGTCCAGTCTTATACTCCAGAGGTTACTGCTGTTTACTTTTTTTAAAATATCTGGCTAGAATTTTAATATACATTATACATCGATTTGTTGATTGGCAGTTATATACTTTATCCTCTTTTTTTAGCCAAATAAGATCATATGATACATTGAGTTATTGTTACCGGAATAGGGTCTGTGCCCTGGAGCAGTTGAGCCAGTGAAACACAGTCCAAGTCAGAAAGAGTGAGAAAGTTTTAATTAGGAAGTGTATACCACCGGGGATCCAACAGCAACACAGGCTGTTCTTAGGGAATCCCAAAAGGCATTTTTACATTAGAGCTTATATATGATTTTTACAAAGGTTAGAATGTTGTTATTCACTTCGAGATAATTACAAGAGACTCTTTATCATACTAAAGAGATAGGAAACAAGACATTTCCTTATCAGACTAAAGATATATGTCTCTGACATCTGGGCTCTAATCTTCCTGTGGGGGATCTAAGTCATAATACAGAGTCATTAACAAAGGTATACACAAAACAAAGCTATTAACAAAGGTATGCGTAAAGCGAGAAGGCAAAAAAAGAGAAAAAACTTACTGGTTCATAATGGCGTTAGTTATGTCAAGCCCTCAGTTGCCCATTTGGAAAAGGAGAAAACATGCTGGGGAGTATTACGGTCACAGTTATGCACTTAGTTCTTCTTTCCCTTTAATAATATCAAGGCCATCCTTTTATATCAATACCTATGAATCTATTAGCTTTTCATTGGCTGTATAGTATTATGTGGTATGGAAGAACCATAGTTTCTGCCCCCTATTGATGGACATTCAAGTATTTTCCCTCTTTTTGTTACTATAAACAATGCTTCAGGAATATCATTGAACATACCTTTGTGCGTACTTAAGCAAGTACACCTGATGGATAAATTTCTAGAAGTGAAATTCTGCCTTTAAAATATTGATGTTGTTGTTAGGGGCCATTGAGTCAGTACTGACTCATAGTGACCCTGTGTGAACCAGAACAAAACACTGCCCAGTCCTGTGCCATCCTCACAATCATTGCTATGTTGGAGCCCATTTTTGCAGCCATTGTGTCACTCCATCTTGTTGAGGGTCTTCCTCTTTTTTGATGACACTTTGCCAAGCATGATGTCCTTCTCCAGGGACTGGTTCCTCCTGGTAAGGTGAGATGAAATCTCGCCATCCTTGCTTCTAAGGAGCATTCTGGGGCTGTACTTATTCCAAGATAGGTTTGTTTTTCTGGCAGTCCATGGTATATTCAATATTCTTCACCAACACCATAATTGAAAGGCATTGATTCTTCTTCGGTCTTCCTTGTTCACTGTCCAGCTGTCACATGCATATGAGATGACTGAAAATGCCATGGCTTGGGTCAGGTGCACCTTAGTCCTCAAAGGGCATCTTTGCTTCTCAACACTTTAAAGAGGTCTTTTGCAGCAGATTTGCAAAATGCAATATATCATCTGATTTCTTAACTGCTGCTTCCTTGGGTGTTGATTGTGGATCCAAGTAAAAAAATCTTTGACAACATCAATCTTTTCTCCATTTATCATTGCCTTAGTGCTGCTATAACAGAAATACCACAAGTGGATGGCTTTAACAAAGAGAAATTTATTCTCTCACAGTCTAGTAGGCTAGAAGTCTGAATTCAAGGCGTCAGCTCCAGGGGAAGGCTTTCTCTGTTGGCTCTGGAGGAAGGTCCTTGCCATCAATCTTCCCCTGGACTAGGAGTTTCTCAGCGCAGGGACCACCAGTCCAAAGGACACCCTCTTCTCCAGGCACTGCTGTCTTGATGGTATGAGGTGGTATGAGGCCCCTAGGTCTCTCTGCTGGCTTCTCTCTTTTATGTCTCAAAAGAGATTTGCTTAACACACAACTTAATCTTGTAGATGGAGTCCTACCTCATTAACATAACTGCCCCTAATCCCACCTCGTTAACATCATAGAGGCAGGATTTACAACACAGAGGAAGATCACATCAGATGACAAAATGGTGGGCAATACTGGGAGTCATTACTAGCCAAGTTGACACACATTTTGGGGGTATGCAATTCAATCCGTGACATGCCACCCTTCTAGATCTATAACTAGACTTAAGTCTCAGCGAGCCTCAAAAGGTGAAGTACAAAGTGTGACCCAGAAGAAGGTACGCTATACTCCAGAAGAACTGTTTGACTTTTCTAATATGTACAAAGGAAACCTGGGGAATATGTGTGGGAATGGCTGTTAAGCATGTGGGATAATGGTGCAAGGAATATAAAGATGGATCAGTCTGAGTTTATTGATACGGGCCTACTAAGTATAGACTCTTCAGTCAGTGTTACAGTTCGAGAAGTTAGGAAAGAATCTTACTAGTTTTTTGGTTGAGTCGCTGAAGCATAGGTTATGTGGTGGCCTACACTAAATCAAGTTGAAGTACCAGACCTGCCTTGGTACACTGTAGAAGAAGGTATCCAAAGGTTTAGGGAAATTGGCATGCTAGAGTGGATTTATCAGGTTATACCCACAGACCCACACACGGAGTGCCCAGAGTACACACCTTTTATCACAACTGTGAGGAACAAATTTGTGAAGGGAGCCCCAGCATTCTTGAAGACTGCCGTGATTGCTATTTTATGTAAATCAGATTTGACAGTGGGAACTGCCCTAGGTGAATTAAGATACCTAATTACAGTGGGGTTGATTGGACCCCATGGTAGTAAGGGCCAAGTGACTGCACTCAATTGACAAAGACAAGGTGGGTGTGGTTACAGTAACGGACAGTGGAGTCAAAGCAGTAATCAGAATAGTCTGACTCACATGACTTATGGCTTTGGCTACTTAGTCATGGTGTCCCTAGAAGTGAAATAAATAGGAAATCTACTAAATATTTACTTGATCTGTACAAGCAGATGAATTCTAGGTCAAGTGAACAGGAGTCTAACTCCAGTTACCAGAAATAAAGTGTCATGGTCCCTCAATCAGTTCCCAAACTTGAGCAAATTTAAAGACCCACAACCTCTTGAAGGAAGGTGAGGCTGGCCCCCTTGAGGAAGGACTTCAGTACTCTGCCAAAAATTTATACTGTTAATCTTTTTCCTAGCCTCCCCCAAATAGATATATGGCCTTTTACGAGAGCAGCTATTCATTGGGGTAAAGGAAATAATCAGGCTTTTCAGGATTACTAGATACTCCGAATTGACACTAATTCCAGGATATCCCTTAGGATCCCTTAGTACTATCATTTCCTGTGATTAAAGTCAATGTAAAACTACAGCAACCCAATTCCGACATGACTACTAATGGCCCAGACCCTTCAGGAATGAAGGGTTGGGTCACCCCACCAGGCAAAGAACTATGACCAGCTGAGGTGCTTGCTGAGGGCAAAGGGAATATGGAATGGGTGGTGGAAGAAGACAGTTCTAAATACCAGTTACGGCCACATGACCATTTGGAGAAATGAGGACTGTAATTGTTATGAGTATTTATGCTTTGTGTGCATCAAATATTTTTGTTTTCTTCACTAATAAAATATAAGATGTAAATAGGGCTAGTGCATTTTCAGTTGTATGTCTGATTGTTGTATCATCTTAGGTGCAAGTATTGCTTTATAATGTCTTTACTCAGAGATGTATGGTTTAAGGAGATGTGTACAGGTGCCAAGTTGACAACGGGTGGACTGTGATGGTCAACATTGTGTGTCAACCTGACTGGGGCATGATTCTCAGTGTTTTGGCAGTCGTATAATGTTGTGATCTCTTCCCTGTTGAGATTTGATACATGATTACCCCCATGATGGGATCTGCTGCGAGTAGCCAGTCAGTTGAAAGGGAGTTTCCTTGGGCATGTGGCCTGCATCAAATATAAATGGAAATTCTGCAGGGCTCAGGAGCTTTTTGCTTGCACTAGATCCTGCAGTTGGCTGCTGTTCGTCTGACCTCCAGTTCTTGGGACTTGAGCTAGCAGCTTACCTGCGGTCTTGCCTGCCAGTCTTGGGATTCATTGATATTCACAGCCTGTGAGCAAGAGCCCTGTTCTCTGACCTGCCAGTCTTGGGTTTGCTAGCCCCTGCAGCTATGTGCGTCAGGAGAAACTTCCATCCTGACTCAAGGACTTGGGATATTCCAGCCTCTACAACCCTGTGAGCCATTTCCTTGATATAAACATTTATATAAATATGTATATGCTTCACTGGTTTTTCTTCTGTAGAGAACCCAGCCGAAGACATTCATGATGTTGCTTATTGGTCCAGTTGTGAGGGTTTTTGTTTTTGTATTAAGGTGTAATCCATAGTGAAGGCTGTAGTCTTTGATCTTCATCAGTAAATGCTTCAAGTTCTCTTCACTTTCTGAAAGCAAGGTTGTGTCATCTGCATATTGCAGGTTGTTAATGAGTCTTCCTCCAGCCCTGATGCCTCATTCTTCTTCATGTAGTCCATGTTGATAGCACTTGCCAAATTGCTTTCTAAATGTTGATACCAAAACCAAACCAAACCTGTTGTCATCGAGTCAATTCCAACTCATAGCAACCCTACAGAACAGAGTAGAACTGCCCCATAGGGTTTCCAAGGAGCAGTTGGTGGATTCAAACTAGACCTTTTAGTTACAGCCGAACTCTTAACTGCTGCGCCACTAGATGTTGCTAAATTGCCTTCCAAAAGATTGTGTGAATTTCCACGGTCATGAGTGCATGTGAATGTGTATTTTCCCAGGTCCTCACCAATACTGGACATTATCAGACTTTTCATATTTGCCAATTTGTTAGGTGAAACACGTTACCCTGGTTAAATTTGTGTCTCTGCAATTGTCCTAGAGGTTCTTTCTCTTTTTAGATGTCTTTTGGCCAGTGGTGTATCTTTTTCCATGAACTGTCTGTTCTTACTCCTTCCTCACTCTTCTGTAAAAAAAAGGTGTTCCCCTTCTCTATATTGATTGAATTAAAAAAAATTATTATGGAAAATTCAAACATATACAGAAATAGAGAGGATACTATAATAAGCTCCGTGAGTCCATCTATAAGCCTCTACAGTTCAACTCTTGGCCAGTCTTGTTTCCTCTCTCCATCCATCCACTCCCTACCACCCATTTCACTGAAACAAATCTCAGATGTTATTATCATTTTATTCACAGATATTTCTGTATATATTTCTAAAAAAAGAACCCATATTACCATCATCACACCTAAGAAATAATAACAGTAATTTCTCTGTATCATCAAATAGTCAGTATTCATATTTCCCTGAATGTCTCAAATGTTTTGTTTTTACAAAATGCTTGTTTGAATAAGGATCCAAATAGGATGTATTAATTTTAATTGATTGATATGTATCTCAAGTCTCTTAATCTATAGGGGTTCTTCTTTTTTTCCTTTGTAATTTATCTGTTGAAGAAACCAGGTTGTTTGTCTTACAGAGTTCCCACAGTCTGAATGTTGCTGATCGCAACCCTATTGTATCTCTGTCACTTGTATTTCCTCTAAATTAATCTTTAAATATAGAAACCTGATAAGATTTAAATTCCACTTTTTTTTTTTTTGGCAAGAATCTTTCCTAAACATTGTGTTCTTCCATCAAAAGGCTCATAGTACCTGGTTGTCTTTTTTAATATTAGCAGCCATTACCTAGATCCAACAATTCATTAAGAGTTTGCAAATTGTGGCATATAATGGCTTTAAAGAAATTCATATGCATCTGTCTGCCCTGTTGCATTGGCTAGAACTTCAGAATGAACAGCAGCAGCAGCAAGAATACATCCCCTTCTTTCACTCCTGAGTTTCATTAAGGGGATGTCTGTGGTGTCCTTTGACCCTTCACAGTGAAACTGGTCATTAGGGACCCTGATTCGTTCAGCACACACTATCAACCTCAGGGACAAGAGACAAGTAGTATCTCACTGAGGTCCTGCTCTGGCTGGACACCTGCCCCTCAGCCTGTCCTTGACTCTAGCCCAGGGGTGTCTATGGAACCCACTGGGACTTTCTTCCTTCCCTTCCCAGATGGACCTCTCACTGGATCCTGTAATTCTGGTTTTCATCTCCACAGGACAGGACAAGTCTTCAGAGAAGAGTGAATACCTGCTGGCAATGGTGAAAAAGCTGCAGAAAGGTCATGTGTCTCCTGTGTCTGATGCTTGGCTTGGGGCTTGGAGTCAGACAGACATGCTTCAAACCCAGCCTCTGTAACTCAACGTTGGGGAATCACCCCATTACACTTCTTACTCTTATACAATTTAATTCTTTGAACCAAAAATATGGCTTCACAATTCAAAATTCAAGAAGTATAAGAGGAGAAAAAACCTGTCATCCTCCTCCCCTCCACACACACCAGTCACGGGTTTCCCTGCCTCATAAGCCAGCAGCAATTGTTTTTAAATTCTTAATATCTTTTTAGAGATTCTTTTTTAATACATTCATGAGTATGTACTCTATGCCTGCCTTTTGTATATACAAAGGGGAAAAAGCCTTGCAGATGGTTTTGCACCTTGCTGTGCTTGTTGAAGAGGATCAGGGAGCTAGCCTGCTCCCAGTACTCACATCAGGGCTGGGGCTAAGGGCAGGACAGCTTTGATGCTGGACTCTCCAGCCCAACCTCAGCTTAAAATTCATTGATCTGTTCCAAATAACATGGAGCCCTACCCTGTAGCTGCATGCAGAAGTGCATTGGAGCTGCTGCCTAGGCTAAAATTAGGTAGACCAATTTCAGGGCTAGAAACAGAGTGACCCTGAACATCTCCAGTAAACCAAAAATATCCCTCTCTCCCCTCCTTCTGGGATTTCTGACCTTCATAATTACATCTTGGAGAGCACTCACTCTCCTGGAAGTCACAGGACCCGGAGTTGGCCTCAGAAATTTCAAGGCGTAAGTTTATTAACTCTCTAGCATCTTAGGGGTTGGCAGTTAGTCCCTGCAATGGCTGAACAGTTTCTCTCTTTTTTATTTTTTTCCCGTACAAAAATTTATGCATACATTGTTATGTGACTCTGATTGCTCTCCCCATACTGTGACAGCACACTCCTCCTTTCCACCCCTGATTCCCCATGTCCATTCAACTAGCTCCTAACCCTCTCAGCTTTCCCATCTGACCTCCAGACAGAAGCTGTCCATTTAGTCTCTTGTATCTAGTTGAGCTAAGAGGCACACTACTCACGAGTATCACTTTATGTCCCACAGTCCAGTCCAATCCCTGTCTGAAGAGTTGGCCTCAGAAATTGTTTTAGGGCTGATAGAGAATCCAGGGGCCATGCTTTCCGGGATACCTCCAGTCTCAGACCATTAAGTCTGGTCTTCTTACTAGAATTTGAGTTCTGCATCCCACCTTTCTCCTGCTCCATCAGGGACTAGTGTTCCCTGTCAGAGTGGTCGTTAGTGGTAGCTGGGCACCATCTAGTTCTTCTGGTCTTGGGCTGATGATGTCTCTGGTTTATGGGGCTCTTTCTGTCTCTTGGGCTACTACTTCCCTTGTGTCTTTGGTGTTCTTCATTCTCCTTTACTCCAGGTGGGTTGACACCAATTGATGAATCTTAGATGACTGCATGCAAGCTTTTAAGACCCCAGACGCCACTCACCAAAGTAGGATACAGAACATTTTCTTAATAAGCTTTGTTATGCCAGTTGACCTCGATGTCCCCTGAAAGCATGGTCCCCAGACCCCTACCCCTGCTACTCTATCCCTCAAAATGTTTGATTGTATTCAGGAACCTTATTAGCTTTGGTTTAGTCCAGTTTGGACAGCTTCTCTCTACCGCTACTCTACCCTGCTGACCTAGAAGCCAGAGAGGGACCAGGAACAAAGCACTGAAACTGGTACTATGAGAAGTTAGAGATGGATAAAGATGCACTGATCTCACCGCCACTGGCAAACTTGCGAGCTACTACCCACAAAACGAAAGCAGTGTGTTCTCATTTCTCAAATGAGGCCAGTACTGGAGTCCAGATTGACAGAAGTGACTGATGACTTACCCTGCCAGGCTTTTAACAGGATGGGGCACAGGAGAGGTCTCTATTAACTCCCCCAAAACTCTGAATTAAATCTAGACGCCTCCAGCATGGCCCAGGAGGCCCTGAGAGATCTGCCACCTCCACTTGCCCCACTTTACCTCCTGCTACTGTCCACTTGGTTAGTAGACTTGAGCCACACCAGCTCCCTCGCTGTTACTTTGGACACTTGCCTCATTCACCATCACTGCCCGCACAGCACCACACCTGCAATTTCCTCTGTCTGGAATGCTACCCCCTCCCAGAACTGCAGGGCTCTTCCCCTCACTTGATTGGGGGCTTTTCCATATCTCAAGAAGCACTTTTCTATCCTTTTGCTCTTCATCCTCTTCACTTCTCTTCACAGCAGTTGCCACCACCTGACGATATCATATATGTCTTTCTTTATTGCCCATCTCCCCCACCCAGCATGCAAGCCCTGCAACTGCCTCTCACAGAGCCCCACATACACCAGGTGCTCAATAAATGCTGTTGATTGAGAGCAGCAGAGACACAGTGCCAGCACCTACCCCTCCTCCATCTGCCTTGAACAACAAGGCACCTGTCTTCTCTGGCTCAATCTTGATTTCCTTCTGCAGAAGGAAGCCTGGAGCCACAGATTGAGGACCTGATTAACCGGATTAATGAGCTTCAGCAAGGTAAACTGAGGCCGTCAAGAAGGGCCCGGATTTTGAAAGTCTCTGTTTCCTCATCTGTAGCATTCAGGCCCCCCAGGATTGTTTGACGCAGGGATTCGAACCAGTTTGTTCCAGTTTGAACCCCTGCTGAGAATTTTCATTTCTAACAAGTTCCCAGGCAATGCTAATGCTGCTAGTTAGGGACCAATTCTGAGAACCACTAGTAGAGCAGTGGTTCTTAAAATTTATTATACATAAGAATCACCTGAGGATTTTGTTAAAATGTAGATTCTGATTCAGTTTATCTGGGGGATGGAAATGCAAATTCTCAGCAGGGATTCGAACGGGAACAAAATGGTTCAAAGCCCTAGTTTGAAGATGGATGTGAAATGTTAGTCTGCAAGAGAACGGTAAGGCTGGAGGCTGCACTCACACGGTGTCTTCCCTCCTTTGACCCAGCAAAAAAGCAAGCCAGTGAGGAACTGGGAGAGGCCCGCGCATGCTGGGAGGCCCTGCATAGGGAATTAGACTCATGTAAGTGGGGCCAGAGAGGGACAGAGCAATCCCATGATGTTCCAGTATCCCTGCTCTCACCAGACCCCTGTGCTCCAGACCAAAAGGCCCACTGGGGTCCCCTGCCGCTGTTTCAGATTTAACTCCTGCCTCCCTCCCTCTCCACCTGCAATGCTCTTAGCCTATATATGCAGATGAACTCTTGTTATCTCATGTCTTCTTTCAACTCTCAGTTCAGACTTCACCTTGATTGGCCTTCCTGGATGTCCCCACTTAAAAAGAGAATCCTGTCCTCTCCCTGTTAGTGTTGCTCCACTGCTTGATCTGTGTCTTCAATGCCTCATTTCCACCTGATATGGTGTATTTTTTTATTTACTGTCACCAGTCCCTTCCAAGTAAACCGTGTGCATTCGGCAGGGTCTTCATTCCTGCACTTACAGAGAATATAGGCACAGAGGGAAGAAGCTGGATCAGGGTAGTCCCCAGTGGGAGATGGGAGCAGGGGTACCAAGGAGACACTCAACTTTTCCTGGAGCTGGACCATGCCTTCTGTGTGACCTCGGGCATACCCTTTGCATGAAGCTGGAGTGGGAGCACTCTATGGGGACTGAAAGTATTACTGTGCTTTCCAGTGAATGGCGAGAAAGTGCACCTAGAGGAGGTCCTGAGCAAAAAACAAGGTATTTACTATTGCTCTGTCTTCCTTATTCTACCCCACCACCTGACAAAAGCCCACCTGCTTATCTGTCCACTGAGACCTGAGTCACGATGCTTCCCTTTCAAACCTCCCCCTCGCTGCTCCCTCACTCGGGGTGAACACCAGTGTCCTCTCAGTGACCAGTGTGATTTGAGCCCCATTACCTCTACTGAAGTGCTATATCACAGGGACCCCTTGATTCCTTTCTCCACAGAGACACTGAGGATCCTGCAGCTGCACTGTCAAGAGAAGGAAAGTGAGGTTCAGAAGTAAGAGGTCCTGCCCCAGCTCTTTCCAACCTTATTTCCCCAGCCCGAGGAGGGAAGGAGAACTAGGGAAATAAATCTTGGACGTGCATGCCTTATTTTCCTTCTATAAAATAGAGCAGTCAAACAGTCTTCCCCACTCAGCTCTAATATTACATGGTGATGTTAACATTAACTCACTTGTTTGATCATCTATTGCGATTTTATTTATGAAATGAATTCCTTCTGCTGGTGTGTTTCTAAGCCTTGTTGGTCATCCAGCTCCTCTGCCATCCATTCATTTATCTGTCTGTACAGTTAGGCCTCCAGTCATCCCATTTACCCACCCATCTACTCATGCATTTATTCAACCAACCAGCCAGCCATTCTTTCATCCATCTATCCACGTATCCACACATCCATTCAGCCCTTCAGCTAAACAGCCATAATCTCTCCAGTCATCCCTCTAACCATCTTCCGTCCATCTGACCATTCATTCATCCTCTCCGTCTTTCCAATCATTCATTCACATATCTGTTCATTTCTTCACCCAACCATTCATCCAGACATCTGTCTATCCTTCCAACAATCCTTTGTTTATTTTTCCATCTAGCCATCATCCTTCCACACATCATTTCTCCTTCCAGCCACTCATCCATCCAGTTAACTGTCTATCCAACCATCTACTCATTCATCTTTCCACCCTCTGAACATTTACTTAGCACACTCCTATGACCAGAGGCCTCACACATTGATGCAACATGATTTTAATTATGTGGAGAAACCTGATGATAGTTAATGTGTGTGTGTGCTTAACCACACCACATGTACTGTCTGCTGAGCAGTTTATAATTGGTTTATCTTCCTAATCCTCCCAATGACATTTATAGGAGTTAGGACTAATCTTGCCCTCCCACCACCACCACCACCATTTTAAAGATGAGGAAACATCCAGAGAGGTTAAGTAACTCATCCAGAGTTAGCAGATCCGGACTCTAAAGCCAGGACTTTAGAATCTATGATGCTAAATCACTGCACATATCACAAAGATTTCTTGGGAACGTGAAATTTGATGGGGGACAGGATGGACAGGGTGATGGTCTCAACAGCGCCCCATAAATTTCACATTCAATCAACAGAAGAAGGGTGAATGTTGGGAACAGACACCCCCAGGCCCCATTCCTGCTGGGGCAAACGGGGTCACTCAGAATATGACTGAGGGTTGCCTTTCCCTTCCTAGGAAGCACGCGTTGCAGGACTGCACAGAGAACGTTTCTGTCCGTAATTTTCAGATCACAGAGAGGAGCAAACAGAGGTCTGGGCCTGGTGGGCCACTGGATAAGGGGTGGGGGAAGGTACATCAGGGAAGGTTTGTTGGAAGAGGAGCTGTGGGAGCCAAGACTTGAGGGAAAAAGCCCATGAAGGTTCTCCCAGCAGAGGGAGCAGGCTGGGCAAAGATCTGAAGGTCTGTGATGAGGCGCTCCCAGCCTCAGCCAGGCCTCATTCTTGGGTGGTTGGCTCCTAGGTTGGATGTTGAAGAACAGCTGAAGGAGCTGATGGGCCAGCGCAAGGACCTCTGGGAATTTCATGTGAGTCATCATCATCACCTCTACCCAGAGCCACTGCTCTCTAGCTTTAGTGTCTTCACTGACTACAGCTGTGTGCACCCACTGCTGAGGCCCTTCTCCATGGGATAGTCCTGACTTTTATTCCTCTCCCCCACCCACTCAATCCCTCAGCTGTTACCTGGCCACTTCTCACTGTCCGCCACTGCCACACCTAGTATGACTAGCCATTGCTGATCCCTCCTGCTTACCTAGAGTCTGCTTACCTTGCGGTGGCAAATGGGAACCCTGAAAAAGCCATGGTTGGGTCATTCCTTCACTCAACTAATGTCCATGGATGCATCAGGCACCATTTCAGGCAGGGGGGACACTGGCAAACCAAAGGGCAAGTCTCCTGTCCCCCGAGCTGGTTGGGGGAAGGGGGAAGCGTACTAACTCAAATCAAGAAAATAAGTAGGTAGATCAATCCTGTAGTGTCAGGAAGGAGGGCCTGGCTGAGTAGGTGACATCTGAAGGCAGGCTGAAGGAGTGAAGGAGTGCTCCATGCAGGTACCTTGGTGCAAGTCTTCCTGGTAGAGGGAAGGGCCGGTGCAAAAGCGCTGAGGCCTAATGGTGCCTGACTTGTTTGTGGAGCAGCAAAGGTGAAGGCTCATGAGGGGAGTAGGAAGAGATGAGATTCAAGAGGTACACGGGGACATGGGGAGCGTTTGGGGGAATGGGTCTCCACTAGCTGCTGGCCACAGCAGAAGAATGCACATTGAGTCAATATAGTTGAGTCCATCAATGACCTAGTTAGTGTAAGAACTTTCCCAGAGGCACGAAGGGGACAGGGCGGGCGGTACTGGCATGCTGACAAACTGGCAGACCGGCGTCTTCTCCTCGCAGATGCTGGAGCAGCGACTGGTTCGGGAGATCAGTGCCCTGGAGAACAGCAAGGCACAGCTGCTTACCGAGGGTGAGACTCCAGGCAGGGTCGGGGGACAGGGGCGGTCCTGGCCTGTCGGAGACCCAGCCCCGCCCATGATGGCCTGCCCTCCCGCAGAGATGCTGGTGCGGGCAAAGCTGGAAGACGTGGGACGGCAGCTGTGCTCGCCGTCTGAGGTAGTAGGCGCCCCACCGGTGAGCGACGGGCCCCTCCTGAGCCACCCGGAGGCCGCAGCCGTCGGGTGAGAGTGGGAAGAAGGCCTGCGCGAGCAAGGAAGGGGCAAGAAGGCGGGCGATGGGCGGATGTCCCCAGCACTGCCCCTCCGGAAGGGGAAGGGCTGGTTCTGGGGAAGATTAGCGAGACCTTTAGGGAAAGGGGCTTCTCGCCAGCCTCCCACCCAACCTACTCTGCCTGTCTGCGTGGTCAAGTGTCTTTCTCAGGGGTTCTCTGGGCAGAGGTATCTCATGCCTAGGACTTCCTTCCTTAGCACCCCAGTCTTGCTGTGTTCCTCTTTTCTCCTCTGTACTTCTCCACAGGCTGAAGGCGGAGCTACAGAAATTGGAGGGGCAGATCCCCGCCCAAGCCCAGAGCGACCCAGAGGAAGAGGCCGGCAAAAGAGACGTATGGAGCCGGGGGTAGCGGGGTGGGGTGGTCCCCGGAGGTCTCTGAGAAAGCGGTCTGTAGGGAGAAGAACGTTCCTGGCGGGGGCACAGCCACAGCAAAGGCGCTGAGGAGGAGCCGCAGGCCAGCGTGGGCGGAGGCCAGGGTGTAGAGAGCCTGGCCCGCCAGCCTGATTCCCCCTCCCCGCAGGCTGGCTCGCGTCTCCTTGGCCCCACCCGCGAGAAGAAGGATCTAGAGCCGCGGGGAGAACTGGCGTTCACGCCCCCCTAAGGCCACCTCGACCTTCCTGAAGACCTGCCAAGAAATAAAGGCGATGATTTCGGACTGCTTTCCATCTGTTTGGCTGAGTCTGTGTTCCAGGAGTCAGTGGGGTTGAGTGGCGAGACCAAGATGGGAGGAGGGAGGGGGAGTTGTTGGCCGGACTTCGTCCACTGATCCTGAGGCAGGTGCACAACAGGTGCCCAATAAATGCTCCTGACTAGGTCATTGAATGAGTGTCAAGGCCCCACTGACAACGCAGCAGGCCTACCCCGCCTCCACTGTCTCATCCAGGGTACAAGAACCATCCATTCGCCCAAAGGGCTAGAGGGAGCTTGTTAAAAACCCATGTCAGGTCCTGTCCGCCTCCTGTATCCAAAGTAAACTCCATTCTCAAGCCTCCAAAAATCAGTTCCCACAGACTCCCACTGACCTTGGGACCTGCCTGCCCATTCCCATATTCAGTTCTAGCCACACGGCTGCTTTTCCACCCTTTTCAAACACTCCAAGCACAATCCCAACTCAGAGCCTTTACGCTGGTAGTGTGCTCTTTGCCGGGGTCTCCTCAGGGCTTCTGCCTTCACCACAAATCTGTTAAACATGTCAACTGCTCAGGGAGGCCAGCCTGGGACCGGTGCTTTGTTGTTAGCCACTGTCAAGTCGCCCCTGACTCATGGCAACCCCATGCACCATAGGATCTGATGTTGTGATCCATAGGGCTGATTTACAGAAGTAGATCACCAGGCCTTTCTTCCTAGTCTGTCAGTCTGGAAGCTCTGCTGAAACCTGTCTGACATCACAGCAACACTTAAGCCTCCACTGACAGATGGGTGGTGGCAGTGCATGAACTGCATTAGCCAAGAATCAACCCAGGTCTCCAGCATGGAAAGCAAGAATTCCACTACAAAACTACTACTGCCCTCAATGCAACAGGTGCTACCACTTACTAGACTGGTATTGACGAAACCACCATTTGCGGCTCAGGGAAGGTCTCATGAGAGAGTGGTGTCTGAGCAGGGAGGTGAGGCCAGCAAGTAAGGGAGTGCACCATGTGGATATCGGGGGAAAGGTATACCTGGCAAAGGGAATGGCCCATGCAATGGATGTGAGGTGAGATTAACTTGGTTGTGTTTGAGGAACAGTGAGGAGGGGGCCAGAATGGTGGAGTAGAGTGAGGTAGATAGGGATGGGAGGTAACATCAGAGAGTTCCTGGGGACCCCAGTCAAGTCGAGCCTTGTCCAGTGTACAACAGGGCCTGTTGTACAGCAGACACTCCACAAATGTTAGCTGTTTATTATTATGATTCATAATTATTCCCAGTTCATATATGAAGGAAACTGAAGTGTGTGCATCACATAGAAAGGGGTTTACTATATCCATTAAGTGCTCGATAAATGGCACTTACAATTTTTTATTATTATTCCCAGACTACAGGTGAGGAGCACAAGGAACACAAAGGTGTGTAACCTTTAGACCAGAGCTTTTTATTGTTTATTATTTTATTGTTTATTATTCTCATTATGATTCTTGTTATTCCCAGTCTAAAGATGAGGAAAGTTGAAGCAGTGAATCTCTTAAAACTAGACTTTGTGTACAGTAAGCCCTCAATAAATGTTGGGTCTTGCCATTGTTGCTATTATTATTCCCAGTCCATTGATGAGGCTCAGAGAGTTTTAATCCCTTGTGCCATGGTTCCCACCCAGGCCCAGCTAACTCCAAGCCTTGGCTCGGATCCCCTGCCCCACTGACACTGCCTCCTGCCTTATGCCAGCCTCCAGGGATCTTTAGGGCATTTTACTGTCTTCTGTCATCCCCTCTGCATCACACGTCTGACTTAACCACTCTCCTCCTAGTATTCAGAGCCTGCCTTCACTGCTCACTGGCAGAGTGACTTCAGTCAAATTACTAAGGTCTCCAAACCTCAATTATTACATTTGCAAAATTGTGATACAACTGGACAGAATTTCTTATAAGCCTGGCCAACTCCTCACTCCTCCCAGAAACCTTCCCTGAACCCCTGAACTAGCTAAGTTGACCCTTGTGTGGATGCAGTACACTACCTGGAGATAATTGGTACTCAGCAATCTCTCTCCCAGACTGACCTCTCTGAGAGTGGAGACTGACCTGACCCACTTCATCTTCCTGAATCCTAGTAAAAGTCTGAAAAACACTAAAAATATGTATCTTTATGCATGTATAAGATGCCCTTGAAATTCCTTGGATCTTGGAGTGGAGCTTCTATCACACTGAGCTGGAGGCAGGGAGGAGCAGGTATGGCTCAAGTGCCACACCTCTTGCTGTTCTTACCAAGATTTAGTAGATTTCCTTGAATAAATATTTCTTTACTTGCTGTATTCCTTTAAGACAATTTCCAAAGACTTTAAGTGGTGGTTTATTTATTTATGTTTAATAATTTTTACCAGTTATAGTTGCTGCTGTTTCTTCATCTCTATAAGTCTGCAGAGTTCTTCATGCTTCCATTCTGGAAGTGGAACGCTCTATGCCTTCTTTGTATTAATTTCTGAAAAGTAGTATTTCTAGATATAAGAATTTGGGTGACTTTTTTTTTACTTTGAGCATTTTGAACGTGTCATCCCACTGCCTTCTGGCCTCCATTGTTGCTGAGAGGAGTCAGCTGTTGATTTTATTGGGGGTTCCCTTTATGTAATGAGTAGTTTTTCCACAACTGGACCAATAAGCAACATCATGATAAATGGGAAAAGATTGATGTTGTTAAGGGTTTCATTTTACTTCAATCTACAATCAACGCCCATGGAAGCAGCAGTCAGGAAACCAAACGACGTATTGCATTGGACAAATCTGCTGCAACAGACCTCTTTAAAGAGTTAAAAAGCAAAGATGTCACTTTGAGGACTAAGGTGTGCCTGACCCAAGCCATGGTATTTTCAGTTGCCTCATATGCATGCAAAAACTGGACAATGAATAACGAAGACTGAAGAATTGATGCCTTTGAATTATGGTGTTGGCAAAGAATACTGAATATACCATGGTCTGCCAGAAGAACGAACAAATCTGTCTTGGGATAAGTACAGCTAGAATGCTCTTGGAAGCGAGGATGGTGAGACTTTGTCTCTTGTACTTTGGACATGTTATCAGGAGGGACCAGGCCCTGAAGAAGGACATCATGCTTGGTAAAGTAGGGAGTCAGCGAAAAAGAGGAAGACCCTCAATGAGATGGATTGACACAGTGGCTGCAACAATGGCCCCAAGCATAACAGTGAGTGTGAGGATGGTGCAGGACCAGGCTGTGTTTCGTTCTGTTATACATAGGGTCGCTATGAGTCGGAACTGACTTGACGGCACCTAACAACAACATCAAGCTTTCAAGATTTTGTCTTTTTACGTTTTGACTATGACGCATCTGGATGTGAATTTCTTTGAGTTTATTGAACTTGTTAGAGTTTGTTGAGCTTCTTGGATGTGTAGATAAATATTTTTTATCAAATTTGGGGATTTTTCAGTTGTTGTTTCTTAAGAAAAATGTTTTATGCTCCTTTTTCTGCTTTCCTTCTGATACTCCCATTACACATATGTTGGTATGCTTTGTGGTGTCCCATGTTTCTCTGAGGCTCTGTTCCTTTTTCTTCATTTTTTTCTCTGTTCAGATTACATAATCTCTCCTGATCTGTCTTCAAGTTTGCTGATTCTTTCTTCTGCCAGCTCAAATATACTGTTGATCCCATCTAGAGAATTTTTCACTTTAGTCATGGTACTTTTCAATTCTAGAATTCGTACGTGATTTTATTTGTAATTTTTACCTCTGCTGATATTCTATATTTGATGAGACATTGTTATCGTGCTTTCTTTTATTTCTTTTTTTTTTCATAATTACTTAGCTATTTATATCTTCTTTTGGTTAGATATTGGACATTTATTTTTCTTTTTTTATTGTTGTAATTAAATGAAGTTTACATTTCAAGTTAGTCTCCCGTACAGAATTTTTTTTTTTTAACATACATTGTTATGAGACCACAACCGCTCACCCCATTCTGCAACAGCACACTTCTCCCCTCTGCCCCTGATTCCCCATGAACCAGCTCCTAACTCTCTCTGCCTTCCCCTCTCACCTCTGGACAGAAGCTGCCCCTTTGGTCTCTTATATCTACTTGTCTAAGAGACACATTCTTCACAAGTATCATTTTATGTCCCACAGTCCAGTCCAATCCCCATCTGAAGAGTTGGCTTCAGAAATTGTTTTAGTTCTGGGGTGATGGAGAGACCAGGGGCCATGCTTTCTGAGGTGCCTCCATTCTTAGACCATTAAGTCTGGTCTTGTTACTAGAATTTGAGTTCTGCATCCCATCGTTCTACTGCTTCATCAGGGACCTTCTGTTGTGTTCCCTGTCAGGACGTTCATTGGTGGTAGCTGGGCACCATCTAGTTCTTCTTGTCTCAGGCTGATAGAAGTCTCTGGTTTACGTGGCCCATTCTATCTCTTGGGCCAATACTTTCCTTGTGTCTTTGGTGTTCTTCATTCTCCTTTACTCCAGGTGGGTTGGGACCAATTGATGCATCTTAGATGGCCGCTTGCAAGCTTTTAAGGCCCCAGACACCACTCACCAAAGTAGGAAGCAGAACATTTTCTTAATAAGGTTTGTTATGCCAATTGATATAGATGTCCCCTGAAAGCATGGTCCCCAGACCCCGCATCTCTGCTACTCTGTCTCTCAAAGTATTTGATTGTATTGAGGAAACTTCTTAGCTTTGGTTTAGTCCAGTTGTGCTGGCTTCCCCTGTAGTGTGTGCTGTCCTTCCCTTCACCTAAGATGATTCTTATCTACTATCTAGTTAGTGAATAACCCTCCCCCTCCCTCCCCACCCCCGTAACCACCAAAGAATGTTTTCTTCTGTGTTTAAACCTTTTCTTGAGTTCTTATAATAGTGGTCTTATACAATATTTGTCCTTCTGTGACTGACTAAATTCACTCAGCATAATAAGTTCTAGCTTCCACCAAGTTATATGATGTTTCACAGCTTCATCATTGTTCTTTATCGTTGCATAATATTCCCTTGTGTGGATATACCATAGTTTGTTTATCCATTTGTCCATCGATGGGCACTTAGGTTGCTTCTATCTTTTTGCTATTGTGAACAGTGCTGAGATGAACGTGGGTGTGTGTATATCCATTCGTGTGACAGCTCTTGTTTCTCTAGGATATATTCCAAGGAGCTGGATAGCTGGATCGTATGGTACTTCTATTTCTAGCTTTTTAAGGAAGTGCCAAATCGATTTCCAAAGTGGTTGTACTATTTTACATTCCCACCAACAGTGTATAAGTGTTCCAATCTCTCCACAACCTCTCCAGCATTTGTTATTTTGTGTTTTATGGATTAATGCTAGCCCTGTTGGGATGAGATGACATCTCATTGTAGTTTTGATCTGCATTTCTCTGATGGCTAATGATCGTGAGCATTTCTTCATGTGTCTGTTAGCCACCTGAATGTCTTCTTTGGTGAAGTGCCTTTTCATATCCTTTGCCCATTTTTTGATTGGGTTATTTGTCTTTTTGCTGTTGAGGTTTTGGAGTATCTTGTAGATTTTAGAGATTAAACGTTGATCGGATATGTGGTAGCCAAAAATTTTTTCCCAGTCTGTAGGTTGTCTTTTCACTCTTTTGGTGAAGTCTTTGGATGAGCATAAGTGTTTGATTTTTAGGCTCTCCCATTTATCTAGTCTCTCTTCCGGTGCTTGTGCAATGTTACTTATGGTTTGTATTGTGTTTATGCCATGTATTAGGGCTCCTAGTGTTGTCCCTATTTTTTCTTCCATGATCTTTATCGTTTTTGATTTTATATTTAAGTCTTTGATCCATTTTGAGTTAGTTTTTGTTCATGGTGTGAGATATGGGTCTTGTTTCAGTTTTTTGCACATAGATACCCAATCATGCCAGCACCATTTGTTAAAGAGACTGTCTTTTCCCCAATTAACGGACTTTCAGCCTTTCTCAAATATTAGCTGCTCATAGGTGGATGAGCTTATATCTGGATTCTCAACTCTGTTCCGTTGGTCTATGTATCTGTTGTTGTACCAGTACCAGGCTGTCTTGACTACCGTGGCAGTATAATAGGTCCTAAAATCAGGTAGTGTAACGCCTCCCACTTTGTTCTTCTTCTTGAGTAATGCTTTATTTATTCGGGGCCACTTCCCTTTCCCTGTGAAGTTGGTGATTTGTTTCTCCATCTCATTAAAAAATGCTGCTGGAATTTGGATCAGGATTGCATTGTATCTGTAGATTGCTTTGGGTAGAATTGACATTTTCACTATGTTGAGTCTACCTATCCATGAGCAAGGTATATTTTTCCACTAATGCAGGTCTCTTTTAGTTTCTTGCAGTAGTGTCTTGTAGTTTTCTCTGTAAAGATCTTTTACATCTCTGGTTAGATTTATTCCTAAGTATTTTATCTTTTTGGGGGCTATTGTAAATGGTACTAATTTGGTGATTTCCTCTTCACAGTTCTCTGTGTTGGTGTAAAGGAATCCGATTGATTTTTGTATGTTTATCTTGTTTCCTGAAACTTTGCTGAAATCTTCTATTAGTTCCAGTAGTTTTCTTGTGGATTCCTTGGGGTTTTCTGTGTATAAGATCATATCATCTTCAAACAGAGATACTTCGACTTCTTCCCTACCAATCTGGATGCCCTTTCTTTTTCTAGCCTAACTGCTCTAGCTAGGACCTCCAGCACAATGTTGAATAATAGTGGTGATAAAAGGCATCCTTGTCTGGTTCCTGTTCTCAAGGGGAATGCTTTCAAAGTCTCTCCATTCAAGATGATGTTGGCTATTGGTTTTGTATAAATGCCCTTAATTATACTGAAGAATTTCCCTTCTATTCCCATTTTTTTTGAGAGTTTTTATCATGAATGGGTGTTGGACTTTGTCGAATGCCTTTTCTGGATAGATTGATAAGATCAGGTGGTTCTTGTCTTTTGTTTTATTTATGTGATGGATTATGTTGATTGTTTTTCTAATGTTGAACCATCCCTGCATACCTGCTATAAATCCCACTTGCTCATGGTGAATTATTTTTTTGATATGTTGCTGAAGTCTATTGGCTAAAATTTTGTTGAGGATTTTTGCATCAGTGTTCATGAGGGATATCAGTCTGTAATTTTCTATTTTTGTGGTGTCTTTACCTGATTTTGGTATCAGGGTTATGCTGGTTTCATAGAATGAGTTTGGGAGTATTCCATCCGTTTCAATGCTCTGAAATACCTTTAGTAGAAGTGGTGTTATGTCTTCTCTGAAAGTTTGGTAGAATTCTCCAGTGAAGCCATCTGGACTGGGGCTTTTTTTTTTGTTGGCAGTTTTTTAATTACCTTTTCAATATCTTCTTTTTGTTATGGGTTTATTTAGTTGTTCTACCTCTGTTTGTGTTAATTTAGGTAGGTAGTGAGTTTCTAGAAATTTGTCCATTTCCTCTAGGTTTTCAAATTTGTCAGAGTACAATTTTTCATAGTATTCTGTTATGATTCTTTTAATTTCAGTTGGTTCTGTTGTGATATCACCCAACTCATTTCTTATACGGGTTATCTGCTTCCTCTCCAGTTTTTCTTTTGTCAGTTTGGCCAATGGTTTATCAATTTTGTTGAACTTTTCCAAGAACCAGCTTTTGGACTTGTTAACTCTTTCAGTTGTTTTTCTATTCTCTATTTCATTTAATTCTGCTCTAATTCTTATTATTTCCTTCCTTCTGGCACCTGTAGCCTTCTTTTACTGCTCTCTTTCTACTTGTTCCAGTTGTAGGGTTAGTGCTTTGATTATGAGCCTTTCTGGTTTTTGGATGTGTGCATTTATTGCTATAAACTGACCTCTGGGCACTGCTTTTGCTGTGTCCCAAAGGTTCTGGTAGGATGTGTTTTCATTCTCGTTTGATTCTATGAATTTCTTTATTCCATCCTTAATTTCTTGTATAACCCAGTAGTTTTTGAGCAAGGTGTTGTTCAGTTTCCATGTGTTTGACTCCTTTATTTCTTTAAACATGTTTTTCTTTAGTTCTTTGAACAGATTTATAATAGCTGCTTTGATGTCTTTGACTGCTAAATCCAACATCCATGCCCCATCCAGGCAGTTTCAGTGGCCTATATGTTTTCCTGTGTGTGGGTCACCTTTCTCTGGTTCTTTGTATGTATCACATTATTTGTTGCAAACTGGACATTTTATATAATATATTGCAGTAAAGCTGGATACTGACTCCCCGTCCCCCTTCTTCCCATGGCTTGTTGTTGTTGGCTTGCTTGCTTGTGGTGTCTTTTTTGGTACTTGGCCGAAACAATTCATTTAAGTCTGTTTCTCTCACAGTGGGTATTTTCTTGTGTCTCTGCTCAAATATTTTGTTTTTCATTTTTTCTTTAAGCTTGGCTTTCTAGGAGCTTTCTTACAGGTCAGTATACCCTTACACTTTGCCGTCGAGTCGATTCCAGTGCCGCAGTAGAACTGCCCCATCGAGTTTCCAAGGAGCGGCTGGTGGATTTGAACTGCCGACCTTTTGGTTAGCAGCTGTAGCTCTTAACCACTCTGCCAGCAGGGCTCCAGATAGAGGATAGCAAATGATTGACTTGAGGTTGTGTTTAAGCCTCTTGAACCAGTGAAGTTTTCATCTTTTACCATTGGATCTGTGAGTAGCTTTGAGACTACTGTCACTGTTCAGGGAGTTTATGAGTTTGTCTCATGTTCATCCAGGGCCTTAGAGCTTATACATTCCTTCTCCAGTCACTCCTTGAAGGATATAGGCTTAGACATGCACACAGTCTTCCTAACCACAGAGATGACTGTGGTTTTAGCTATGTTCTCATTGATTGTTTCTTTCCCTGGTCTTCCATGAAGCTTATTTAATTGCTACCTGATTGCTCTATTGTTTCCAGCAATATCTTGGGGCATAAATTTGATCCAAATAAAGTTGAGTCCCTTGGCAGTGTTAGGGTGTTGCCTGCGTTTGAGACTTGCTCCTGTCCTCTCCTGGGCAGAACCTCTGCTGTGTGGAGCAGGAGCTGGGGGATGAAGGGGAAAACAATCTTCACTAGCTGCCCTACCTGGATCCTCCCTACAGAGCAGGAACTGTATGTGTGTGGGGGGTAGGGAGACTTTTGCCACACCTGGTTGCCACTGCCACCCATTATAGAACCCCTGCAGCCCAGAACAGGGGGGTGGGTGGGGAGGAGAGGGGGTGAATAGAATATGCCAAAGTTCATTGGCTGCTGAATTTTCCCAGAAAAGCTCTTCTACCACAGGAAACCGTAGGAGACAGGAGCTGCCACTCCGCTGCTGAGCCCATTGTAGCAGCTCTCCTGCCACACTTTTCACTAGCTTCCCCATCCAGATCCTCCCTACACACCAGGAGTTGGGGTTGGAGAAAGAGATGCTGTCACCACTAGCTCAATGTAGGCCTTCTGCAGCACAGAGCTGTGAAAGTAGATCTGCTGATGTTCTCTGTTAAATCCACCTGGAATAGCTCTTTCACCCCCCAGGAGGGTGGGGAAGACGGGATCTGCCACTTGGCTGCTGAGCCTCCTGGGACAGCTCTTTCACAAGTCAGAGATGGGGGCAATGGGTACAGTCCTTAGCAGGAATGCCACAGCTTCCCACTGTTCTTACCAAGTTGCTGTAGATTTTGTCGAGTAAATGTTTCTTTATTGTAAGGTTTTTGATCAATGCCCAGAGACTTTGAGTGATTGTTAATTTTGACTACCTTAATAGATGTCTGTCCAGGAAAGAGGCTTCCCTGAGCTCCTTGCACCATCATTCTAGAAGATTTGCCTCTTCTTCATCTTAATTTTTAAAAAAATTTGATTGTGGTAAAATAGGTATAATAAAAGTTTGCGATTTTAACCATTTTTAAGTGTACAATCAGTGGCATTAATTGCATTCAGCATATTGTGCTATTATCACACTAGACACCTTCATTTTTGAAAGAGATTTTTTATTCTAAGTTGAGAGGGTTTTTTTCTCAGTACTTTAGAGATGTTGCTCCACTGTCTTGTAGATTGCACTATTTCTGACAAGAAATCTCATGACATTCTAATATATTTTTTTCTGTACATGTCTTTCCCCCTCCCCCCACTCCCTGGCTGCTTTTAAGATTTTTCTCTTTGAGCAATTTTACTATGAAGTGCCTTGGTGTCGTTTTCTTCATGTTTTTTGTGCTTGGGATTTGTTGACCTTTTTTTACCTGTAGGTTTATAAGTTTTCATCAGCTTTGTAAAGTTTTTGACCATTATTTCTTCACATAATTTTTTCCCCCATTCTACTCTATCTTTCTGGAACTGCAATTACCTATATATTGGGCTGCTTGAGAGTTCCCCGAAGCTGACTGATGCCGTTTTTATTTTTTAGTTCTTTTTTCTCCCTGGGTTTCATTTTGGATAGTTTCTACTACATGCCTTCACGTTCACTATCTTTTCTTCTGCAGTGTTGAATCTGTGGTTAATCTTATCTAGTGTGAGATACTGTAGTTTTCATCTCTAGAAGGTCAGTTTTTTAATATGTATCTTCCATATATGAACATAAAAAATACATTTATAATAACTGTTTTATGTCCTTCTCAGCTCATTCTAGCATCTATGTTAGCTCTGGGTCACTTTCGTTAGATTATTGCTCATCTTTTCCTACATCTTTGCATGCCTGGTAATTTTTTATTGGATGTCAGGCATTATGAATTTTTGTGGTCCTACAAATCTTCTGACATTTGTTCTGGGATTCAGTTACTTGGAAACAGTTTGATCATTCTGGACTTGGTTTTAGATTTGTTAGGCGGATAAAGAGCGGTGCTTAGTATAGGGCTAATTATTCCCTATTACTGAGGCAAGGGAGCTCGGCTGCTAACCAAAAGGTCAGCAGTTTGCATCCAGCAGCCACTCCTTGGAAACCCTATGGGAGCAGTTCTACTCTGTCCTATAACGTCGCTGAGTCAGAATCGACTCAAGGACAACGGGTTAACGAGGCAAGACTTTCCTGAGTTCTCATGAATTTTGAGTTCTTTCAGTCTGATTGGTGGGAATAAGTACTGTTACTGGCCCTGTGTGAACATTGCACACTCTTCCCTCTAATACTTTCAAATGGTTCTCTCTCAGACGTGAGTCGTTTCCTCCAGCGCTTCAAACAAGTTTGTTCTGGTTGAGAATTTGCATTTCCACCCCAGATATACTGAATCAGAATCTACATTTTAACAAGATCCCCAGGTGATTCTTATGTATAATAAATTTTAAGAACCACTGCTCTACTAGTGGTTCTCAGAATTGGTCTGTAACCAGCAGCATTAGCATCGCCTGGGAACTTGTTAGAAATGCAAATGCTCAGCAGGGATTCGAACCAGAACGAACCAGTGAAGCCCTGGTTTCCTCCTGTGTATGTTAATCGGTATTCTACTGAATACTAGAGAGGGATCTTCAGGAGAGCTCCAGGGTTCTCTATCTGTGCAACTCTTTCCTCTCTGCTACTCTGTCTTATGAACTCAATCTGCCTTTATCTCCCCCAGACACTTGTTTCCTCAACTCAGAGAATCTGCTAGGCTGTGCCTCATTTCCTCCTCCTGTGCTATAGTGTGGAAACTCTCTCAAGTCTGTAAGTTGAAGCAAGGGTAGAATTCACCCTGTTTTTCCTGGATCACTGTCCTTTGTTGCCTCATGTCCACTGTGTTGAAAATGATTTTTTTGTGTATTTTGTCTGATTAGTTGTTTCAGGCATGAGAGTGAATCTGATCCCTGCTACTCCATCTTGGCTGAAGCAGAAGTTGCCTAATCCATTTTTACCTAAATCTTCTTATCACATGTTCTCCACCAGTGCCGTTAACTAAGTATAAGAGACCTGGAAAGGTTGAGCATTTAATTGGCATTGAAACTCTATAGCACTGTAACTGCAGAAGCAGAAGGAGTCCTAGACTTCTGCTACGGCTTCAGATTATCCTTTTACATTATCAGTTGAATGTTCATAGCTATTAATTTTTCTTTTTCCCTGTGTACATTCTCTAAGGAAGTGGTTCTTCAACTTTAGTGTGCATCACAATAACCTAGAGAGCACAGAGTTTCTGACTCAGCGGGTTTCTGGTAAAGACCAAGAATTTGCATTTCTAACAAGCTCCCACGTGATGCTGATGCTGCTGGCCTGGAGAACACATTTTGTGGATCACTGCTCTAGGTCCCATCAGATGATACCACGTGTGACTCGACAATCTTTAATAATCACTACTGTAACCATAGCAACTAAGCGCTACAGCTTCCCAAGTTATCGCACTTCACCTGCATTTTATTCCTTGCTACCACTAGTACTAATGCCTCTGCATGACGTTTTCTCCCAGTAAAAGGGCTATAATTCCCATCAGGGTGTCCTTTTAGGTTCAGTGATAATCAAGTAGTCTCTGACCTATGACGTGGTTCTATTCCAAAGACTCCATCATAAGTTGGTTCTGATGTAAATTGAATACCTCATTTTTTCTTTTTTTTAAGTTATTTTATTTTGTTATTGAGAATGTACACAACAAAATATACACCAGTTCAGCAGTTTCTAAATGTACAAGTCAATGATATTGATTACATTCTTTGGGTTGTGCAACCATTCTCACTCTCCTTTTCTGAGTTATTCTTTCCCCATTAACATAAACTCACTCCCCCTAAGGTTCCTATCTAATCTTTCTAGTTGCTGTTGTTAATCACATATAGATAGTTCTTAAAAAAGCATAATGCTTAAGGCAGGCCTTTTTTTTTCACTAGTTAAGCTAAGCTATTTTTCAGTTTGAAGATGACTTTAGGGGATATTTTTGGTTTAAGGTTTAAAGATTGTCTCAGGGCAATAGTTTCAGGGGTTCATCCACCTTCATGGCTCCAGAAAGTCTGGGGTCCATGAGAATTTGAAATACCGATCTGCATTTTCCCACTTTTGATCAGGATTCTTCTATGGAATCTTTGATCAAAATGTTCAGTAATGGTAGCTGGACACCATCCAGTTCTTCTTCCATCATGGCAAAGGAGGCAGTTGTTCATGGAGGCAATTAGCCACACATTCCATTTCCTCCTTCTATTCCTGACTCTCCTCCTTCCTCTGTTGCTCCAGGCAAATAGACACCAAATGTTGTGCCTTGGATGGCTGCTTACAGGCACTACACAATGAACTAGGAGATAGAACAGAAGCACTAAACATGTTATTAGGCCAATTAACTGGGATGTCCCATGAAACCATGACCCTAACCCTCCAAACCAAGGAATCAAATCCTGTGAGGTGTTTGGTTGTACACAAGCAACCTCAGCAGCTACTCTTTTTCTGTGGTTGCTGTAAATACATCTATCACAAAACTTTTGTCAATTCAACTTTTTACAGGTATACAACTTATTGACAGCAATTAAAATAATCAAGTGTGCAACCCTACCCTTAATCAATGTGATTTTTCAATTACCATTAATCCCTCTTTTTCCCCTCCCTTCCACCCCTGTTAACCACTAATAAACTTTGTTCTCTGTACATTTGCCTTTTCTTGTCCTTTTATATAAGTGAGCTCATACAATATTTGTCCTTTTGTGACTGACTTATTTTGCTCAGCATAATGTCTTCAAGCTCCATCCATACTATAGCATATATCAAGACTTCATTTCTCCTACTAGTTGAGTAGTATTCCATTGTATGCATTACCACATTTTGTTTATCCATTCATTTGTTGATTAGACATTTAGGTTGTTTCCACCTTTTGGCTATCTTGGACAGTGCTGTAATGAATGTTGGTGTACAAGTCTGTGTTTGAGTCTCTACTTTCAAGTCTTTTGGGTATATACCCAGGAGTGGAATTGCTGGATGATATGATAGTTGTATTTTTAGTGTTTTGGGAAACCACCACACTGTTTTCCACAATGGCTGTATCATTTTACATTCCCATCAATGATGGATAGGGGTTCCAATTTCCCCACATCCTCACCAGCATTTGTTATCTTCTGTTTGTTTGTTTTTTATATCTTAGCCATCCTAGTGGGAGTGAAATGGTATCTCATTGTGTTTTGATTTGCATCTCTCTGATGGCTAATGATGCTGAGCATCTTTTCATGTGTCTGGTGGCCATTTGAATGTCCTCTTTGGTGAAATGTCTGTTCAAGTCCTTTGCCCATTTTATGATTGGATTATTTGTCCTTTTGTTTTTAAGTTGTCAAAGTTTTATGTATATATATTGGTTATTAGATTCTTATCAGATATATGGTTTCTGGAGATATTCTCCTACTCAGTAACTTGTTTTCTTGGTAAAGTCTTCTGATGAACAAAAGTTTTTAATTTTTATGAGGTCCCATTTATTTATTTTGTCTTCTGCTGATTTTGCTTTTTTTTATTATATTAGATAATCCATTGTTGAAAGCTAGGCCTGACAGAGTTGCCCCTGCATTTTCTTCTAAGAATTCTGTGGTTTTATCTTGCATATTTTGGTCTTTAATCCATTTTGAATTTGTTTTTGTGTATAGTATGAGGCATGGGCCCTGTTTCATTTTTCTGCATGTGGAAATCCAATTTTCCCAACACCATTTATTGAAGAGACTCTCCTTTTCCCATCAAATGGACTAGCACCCTCATCAAAAATCGGTTGACTATAGATGTGTGGGTTTATTTCTGGACTCTCAAGTATATTGGTCCATGTGTCTATTGTTACACCACTACCAGGCACTTTTGAGTACTGTAGCTGTAAAATAATCAGGAAGTGTGAGTCCTCCTATTTTGTTCTTTCAACATTGCTGTAGCTATTTGGGGCCTCTTGCCATTCTCTATAAAGATGAGGATTGGTTTTTTCTATCTCTGCAAAGAGGCTGTTGGACCTCTTTCTTTTTTTTTTTTCCTTTAGTTTTCATTGTTATTGCCTTTTGTTATCAGTATCTTTATAAATTCAGTCTTTGTCTTTGGGGGTTGGAAACATTATATATAAACTTATAGACATATTTTAACATTGTATGTAGTACATGGCACCTGGTGACTCAGTGATTAAGAGCCTGGCTGCTAACCAAGAGGTCGGCAGCTCGAATCTACCAGCTGCTCCTTGAAACCCTATGGGGTAGTTCTACTCTGTCCTATGGGGTTACTATGAGTCGGAATCGACTAGATGGCAATGCATTTGGTTTGGTTGGGCTATGTAGTACATGTTACTAATGATAAGATCTACGAAAACAGATCAAAACAAACAAAAAAATAGACGGTCATAAATGCAGTTTGTTGCAACTCGAATACATCATAAGTTCGGGACTACCTGTATTCACACACAGGACCTGAATAAGCCACACTTGACATCAGATTTCATTACAAAGATATAATAGAATAAATACAGCATGTACCAGGACAGTGTCAGGCATTTATCTTCAATGGAAATCTTACAGCAATCCACACAGCCACTCAGAGCAGCAGCAATAGAGCATACTCTGGGGTTATTATAGTGGGATGCCCTTACCACTCCTAGGCTTGAAGAGGGAAAGGGAAGGGTCAGGTTTCAGAATCCACATATGGAGGGAACTATTGGAAAGGACCACATGACAGGAGCTGTGGCCTTCAGCCAAGGGATGCAGCTCTGCAGGGAGGGAGCTAGGGGAATAAGTGGTCCAACATTAGTCCTGACAGCCTACTGGTTCCCCATTGGTGGAAACAACCAGAAGCCAGAGAGAAAGGGAGACTATTGATGTAGGTCGGCCTTATCTGGCACAGATTAGGGTAAAGAAGTTGAAGAGGAGATCCGGAGAGTCAAAAGGAAGATATCTGGTACAACATAATATATTCACTTCTATTTTCTATCTCATTAGGCCTTTGAAGTCCTTCCTTTACGTTATACCAGGGAAGTTCTAGCACCTCAACCTTATTAAACGTAGACCATATTGAGTCCACCAAGTTCTAGTCAATCAGTGAAGTAAACAGAATAGAACTGCTTCCGACTACTAACAATTCAAATTCAGAATGTCTGCTAAGTACACCCATTTTAATAAATTTCTTCCATCCAGCCTGGGCTTCAAGTGTATAATGTATACACTTCAAGTGTATAATGATGGTCCATGTTCATCTCACAGCGGGTCTGGTAGACCATGAACAACCCTATGGTTATTTCCCCATTTCCTGAGTGCATAATTGAATAGATTACTTGATAGGTAGAAGACTACCCACACTGGCTTCCTGGCCTATGGATTGAGAATGATTATTGTAGGAAGACCAAGAGGAAGACATAAGAACCTCCCTTTCCTACAGATGGTAAACCAAAAGCAATGCTGCAGCTCAGGAGAAATTATAATTCACCTTCATACGTTATCTAAGTTTCTTTTGATACAAATGAGCAAAATCATGGCATCCTTTTAGCTATCTATCCCTCAGTTCACACTGCATTGAGGCATATTTGCAGCGAGGCATGACGGAAACAGATCTGTGTTACAGTTCTGGGAAACTGAGATGGGTGGAGTGTGTCTTCAGGAGAACTGGAATCACTGTGAGGCAATTGCCTCAGATGAGATCATTAAGGATCCTTAAGTAATGGAAGGCTAGTTTCCTCAGACAGGGAGGTGCACTGATTCCATTGATAAAGGATGCTCAGTGGTATTTGGGGGTTCAAGTTTCTCCTGTTTTTCCTAATCCATCCAAATATCCCTAGTCCAGCTCTCTGAGTCTTGCTTCCTCCCAATTAATACCCTTTGATGTAAAAAAGTAGTAATGCAACAATGAATCTGTGAAGCATCTCTTAACATGGATGAAACTGGAGGACATTATGCTGAGTTAAATAAGTCAATCACAAAAGGACAAATATTGTATGAGACCTCTATTGTAAAAACCCATGAAAAAGTTCACACACAAAATGTAACAATCTTTGTTGGTTACCAGGGATGGGAGGGGTGGGTGGGGGGAATACTAAATAGGCAATAGATAAGTGGTATCTTGGGTGAAGGGTGAGACAGTATACAATACAGGGGAAACCAGCACAACTTGTACAAGGAAAGGTCATGGAAGCCCCATAGACACATCCAAACTCCCTGAGGGACTGAATTGCCGGGCGGAGGGCTGTGCAGACCACGGTCTCGGGGAACATCTAGCTCAATTGGCATGACACAGCTTATAAAGACAATGTTCTACATTCTACCTTGGTGAGTAGTGTCTGGGGTCTTAAAAGCCTGTGAGCGGCCATCTAAGATACTCCACTGGTCTCATCCCTTCAGGAGCAAGGGAGAATGAAGAGAACAGGATACAACGAAAAGATTAGTCCAAAGGACTAATTGTCCACAGCTACCAAGGCCTCCACTGGACTGAGTCCAGTATAGGTAGATGGTGCCCGGCTACCACCGCTGACTGCTCTGACCAGGATCACAACAGAGGGTTCTGGACAGAGCTGGAGAAGGATGTAGAGCATAATTCTAACTCACACACACACACACACACACAAAAAGACCAGATTTACTGGCTTAAAGGAGACTGGAGAAACCTCAAGAGTATGGCCCCCAAATACCCTTTTAGCTCAGTGGTGAAGTTACCTCTGAGGTTCACTGTTCAGCCTGGGAGTGGACAGCCCTGTAAAATCAAATGAGACTAACGATGTATAGGAGTCCAGTGACAAGGGCCAGAAAGCAGAAGGGGACAAGGAAGCTGGTGATAGGGAACCCAAGACTGAGTAAGGATATTGTTGATGTGTTGTGAGATTGTTAACCATTGTCATAGGGCAACATTTGTAGTAACTGTTAAATGAGAAACTGTTTTGTTCTGTAAGCGTTCATCTTAAGTGAGAATAACAGCACAATTGGAAGAGCGTAGTCAATGTCACTGAACTGTGCATGTAGAAATTTTTGAAATGGTGTATCTTTGGCTATGTGTATTTTCACCAAAAAAAAAAGGTTGAGAAGTTAGAGGGTTGATATGGTGTGGGGTTGTTAACCAATGCCATAGAACAACACGTGAACTACTGTTTCACGAGAAACTATTTGTTCTATAAGCCTTCACCTGAAGTAAAATTTAAATAAATAAATAAAAAGTAGTAATGCTGTGAAATTGACTTGTATTGTAATTCTGTAACCCTTGGTCTGATTTTTGCTTAAACCAAAAAAAAAAAATAAAACAAAAAAACCCGTTGCCGTCAAGTCAATTCCAACTCATAGCAACCCTGTAGGACAGAGTAGAACTGCCCCATAGGGTTTCCAAGGAGCAGCTGGTGGATTCAAACTGTCAGCCTTTTGATTAGTAGTCAAATGCTTAGCCACTGCACCACCAAATTTTTAATATCTGAATAGAAGCTGTCTTATTCTTTGACTTTGCCTTGAGCTAGGAGTTTAAAGTTCAGAACAATCAGAAGCAACCATCCTACCCCACAGTGGTTTGGATCTTCATTCCCACTTTATCATGATAAAGTACACCAGTCCCATTCCCCTAAAACTTTTCCTCCAAAAAGGATTTTATCTCAACCATCACAGGTGATAATTTAAATAACTTGACACTGCATGACATAGACTACTGGTGCCCCTTTTCCATTAGCAGTAAGATCATCACTCTCTCTAAACCCAGTCATGCCAGACAACCAGCCTCAGAGTCCTATCTTTCACAGTTTGGTTTCTGGGGCCACCTCTGGTACAAAGTCTTATAACAGCCAGTTCCCTGTTAGGAAAACAAACTAACATGAATATGTCAAGCAGAGAGAGGTTTAGAGAGGGACTTGGTTGTAAAGGTATTAGAAGAACTGGAGGAAATAAAAGGAGAATGGGGAGATGAGGCTCTTACCCAACATTCATGAAGCCATCGTTCCCTGTCTAGAGCCCACAAATCCACACTTGCAACTGAGCTGCAAGAGGAAGAACAAAAATGTTTCCTTTCTTCTTACCTTTCAATATGTGTACTATCAGTGACACCAAGTGGAAAAATCTATCAGGAATACTACTGGCAAATGCAGCCAAGTGGCACAGAATTGCAGAGAGAAGGAAAAAGAAGCTGAGAGCCAAGAGACACCATTGGGTGTAGGTCGTTTCTCCCTTCTCACCTTTTCCAAATAGAAAATTTTACCATGGTTTTCCAAATGCCACTATATTTTGGATAGTTGGAGGGGCATATTCTACTAATCATTTACCCACATATTTTTATGGGAATTTGAGGAAGCATATCCAGACCTGGAAAATATGGAAATATGTCACTCAGAGATCATAGTCTTTGATAAATTCTAGTGGCTGCTGGCATTCCTTGGCTTGTGGCCTCATCACTCCAATCTTCAAGTCCAAAATCTTGGAATCTTTTTCTGCTTCATCTTCACAACTCCTTTTCCTCTGTGTTTGTGTAAATCTCCCTCTTATAAGGATACATGTGATTGCATTTAGGGGCCACTCAAGCCAGAATAATCTCCCCCTCTCAGGATCCTTAACTTAAACACATCTGTAAAGACTTTTCCATATAAGGTAACATTCACAGATTCCAGGGGTTAGGACGTGGATATCTTTTGGGGGGCTATTTTTATCCTACTACTATGTCCATCATGATTATCATTATCCTATCACCAAAATTGGGTTTTCCGGGTTGTTAGCTGAACCAACTTCAGATTGAGTTTGAAAAGTACCTGGGATCTCACAAACACTGGCACCCCATCCCGAATTTCTGAAGCCTCTTTTACCCCCAAACAGTACAGACTTGGTTACCACAGAAGATGCAAGGGAAACCTAATACAGAATGGAAGATGAGATTACCCAATAGCATTGGTCCATGGGGTTAGCATAGGACTTGGGGCTGTGGGTCAAGAAGTCAGTTAGTCCTAAAAACTCCTTTCTGTTCCCACCCTGGTCTTGGCCTGCTGATATTTAATGAACTGTGAGTGGCTATTCCCTGCACCATCCTTGGCTGCCACCTCAGGCAAGGCCATATGGGCAGGGACATGCTGAGCTCACAGATCACATGGGTCAAGGTCAGTGACTGCTCCAGGCTCTGGGTGGGTGAGTGTAGCACTGACATATATCTGGTGTTCTCTGTCCTGTGCTTTCGGGAACATGGTCCTGGATGCACTGTGCTGATAGCTGACACTGGGACTGAAGCTTTCTGACCCTGTCCTCTCACACAGGCTTCATCTGGTACCAATTCTTTGCAAGAACCCAGACTATTGCCACAAGTAGGTAAAGAGGGTTCTCTGTCTCAGGAGAAGGTGGCTCCTAGAAATGGCTACTCTGAGACTCTTTGGAGTGAAGGGAGTTGTTTTCAAGCATATTTTTCCACTATTTTCTATCTAGGCATAGCTTTGCAGGTGCATAGCCCTGAGGCAGAGATAGTCCTCAGAGCTTCTTAGAGACAAAGAAATAAAGGCAGTGATGGAAAACAAGTTAGAAACTTCCCTAGTCACGTCAAGGACGTAGGATAGTCTCCAAGGACTATAGATTATAGTTGTTATATACCAGCTATGTGCCTCTGGCATTGCCCTTGTCCTCCACACAGGCCTGACACTCACCGTGCAGTGTTAACATGGGGCAAAGAGGGCAGTGAATTAAGCTCTGCACAAGACGGTGGATTTTCCCAGCGAGGGCGGAGGCTATAGGCCCCACTCCAGCTCTGCCTGCTGTTCAGCACGTCACAGAGGAGACCCCTGCTGCAACGCCCCCTTTAATTGTTTTGTTTCTGTTTCATCAGCTCGCACTGTCTATGTGCAGTGAAGATGACATCTTCTGCTTCCTGGCAGTGAAACCCTGTTTTTACAGGGACGATCTCGCTGTTGGTGGGTTCTTCCCCGCTTATACACTGGCAAAGGACGATGCAGACCAATAGAAACATTGTAACATAAGTCCAAGTGCCAATATTTATTTTGACCAGTAGGTTCTTTCTCCTTAAAAGTAAAATTTTTTTCCTTGATGACTGTTGAAGATGTTCATGGGACGTGCAAACAGAACCATGAGTACTGAAAGCCTACATCGACTTCCCAGACCCTGCTGTACCTTTTCTTTCCATCTATCCTCATTGTTTATTTCCCATCAAAGCAGGAAAAAGAAACCACTTTTCTTTTTCTAGGCCTTTATGTAGAGCCAGAAATAAACATCTTGAAAATTAAAATGGGCAGTTTGATTCTGATTCACTAACTTCTCCAGGAAAATTTGTAACTTAGTTATTGAAGGCTACTGTTGTTTAATTTTTACATTTTACTCTTTATTTTTTAAATTATTATTTTATTGTTGTGCTTTAAGTGAAACTTTACATTCAAGTTAGTCTCTCATACAAAAATTTACACACACATTGTTACGTGACCCTAGTTGCTGCCCCTATACTGTGACAGCACAGTCCTTCTTTCCGCCCCGGATTTCCCGTGTCCATTCAACCAGCTCCGGACCCTCTCTGCCTTCCCACCTCGCCTCTGGACAGGAGCTGCCCATTTAGTCTCATGTATCTACTTGAGCTAAGAGGCACACTCTTCACAAGTATCATTTTACGTCCAATAGTCCAGTCTAATCTTTGTCTGAAGAGTTGGCCTAGGGAATGTTTTCAGTTCTGGGCTGATACAGTCTGGGGTCCCTCCAGTCTCAAACAAACCACCAAATCTGGTCTTTTTACTAGAATTTGAGTTCTGCACCCCACTTTTCTCCCACTCCATCAGGGACTCTCTGTTGTGTTCCCTGTCAGGGTGGTCATTGGTGGTAGCTGGACACCATCTAGTTCTTCTGGTCTCAGGCTGATGAAGTCTCTGGTTTATGTGGCCGTTTCTGTCTCTTGGGCTAATACCTTCCCTGTGTCCATGGTGTTCTTCATTCTCCTTTACTCCAGGTGGGTTGGGATCAGTTGATGCATCTCAGATGGCTGCTTGCTAGCTTCTAAGACCCCAGACGCCACTCACCAAAGTGGAATGCAGAACATTTTCTTAATAAACTTTGTTATGCCAGTTGACCTAGATGTCCTCTGAAACCATGGTCCCCAAACCCCTGCCCCTAGTACTCTATCCCTTAAAGTGTTTGGTTGCATTCAGGAAACTTCTTAGCTTTGGTTTAGTCCAATTGTGCTGACTTCCCCTGCAGTGTGTGTTGTTCTTCCCTTCACCTAAGATAATTCTTGTCTACTATCTAGTTACGTTTTACTCTTCAGACTGTGTTTTTACTTCAAGTGCTAGGTAAACTATACTTCGATTTTTTTTTTTTAAATAACCAGATGCTCATCCATTTCTTGAATTATTACCCTTTTCTTAATGAATTTAAATGTCTTCTGTGCTAGAAACTGTCATTCTGTTATATCGTTGGATAGTTTTCTGGATTTTTACTCTATTCCCTTGATTTAACTTTCTAGTCTGATATGGATGCCATATCACATTATCTATTTCAGCTTATAAATTTTGTAATTATTGTACTTGGTTAGACAAGTCTCACTAATTAACTTTTTAAAATAGTTGCTTTGAAACTTTTTTGAACCTGATGTAAAAATAAAAGTTCTCTGACGAGACACCGACTGCATTTTTCTTAAATTTTATGTATGTATTTGGGGAAAACTGATAGTTTTACAAAATAAAGTCTTCACAGCTATGAATAAGGAATAGATCTCCATCCGTGTGCTGCCTCTTTTATGTTCAGCAGACACTTTAGCAGTTTTTTCCACATAATTCCTGCACAACTTTTGTGTAGCTTAGTTATAAATAGTTCATATGCATTTTTGCTGATGTGAATGCAATCTTCTTTCTATTAAGTTTTTTTTAACTACTTACTGATATATATTTAAAGCTATCGATGTAATCATATCTGCTATTTAAATGGCCCCCTAAATTGAAGGTATTCATTGTTGTTATAGCTTTTTTAGTTGATTATGTTGAATTTTTCCTGTGATAAGCAAAAGATTGTATTTGTTTCTACCTTTATGTTTCTTACGCCTATTAATGTATTTTATAATTTATTGACTAACATTTAGAGTATCATAAAATTACTAGGGTGAGAGCAGCCATGCTTAATTTCTTCCTGATTTTAAGAGAAACACTTCTAGTACACTAGGTCTCAACTTTGTAGATTTTGATGCTATTGTAAATGGTTGCTGTTGGTGGAGTGGAGAAATATCTACCAATCTCTTCAAATGCCACACAGTTTTAATTATTGTGCCTGTGTTTTAACATCTGGTCAAACCAACTCTCCACTGGTTTCACTATTTTCGTCATTAATTTTTCTGTCTACTCATGCTTATTTACTTTTTCATTTCATCTTTAGGATCTGTTTATATAGTTTTTTGTTTATTTTTTTTAATTTTTTTAAATTATACTTTAGATGAAGGTTTACAGAACAAATAGTTTCTCATTAAACTGTCAGTACACATATTGTTTTATGACATTGCTTAACAACCCCACAACATGTCAACACTCTCCCTTCTTGACCTTGGAGGACATTTTTTTTTTTTTTTTTGGCAAAAATATACATAGCCAAAGATACACCATTCAAAAATTTCTACGTGTACAAATCAGTGACATCGATTACATTCTTCCAGTTGTACTGCTATTGTCACTAACCTTTTCCAAATTATTCCATCACCATTGTCTTCAACTCACTGCCGCCTAGGCTTCCCATCAAACCTTTTGAGTTGCTGTTGTCAGTTTGATCTCACATAGATGATCCTTTTCTTTTTTTTTGTACCTTAGATGAAGGTTTACAGAACAAATAGTTTCTCTTTAAACAGTTAGTACACATATTGCCCTATGACAATGGTTAACAATCCCACGACATGTCAACACTGTCCCTTCTCAACCTTGGGTTCCCTATCACCAGCTTTCCTGTCCCCTCCTGCCTTCTAGTCCTTGTCCCTGGACTGCTGTGCCTCATTAGTCCCGTTTTGTTTTATGGGGCTGTCCAATCCCCACTTGAATGATGAACCGTGGGAGTGACTTCACCACTGAGCTAAAAAGGTATGTGGGGGTCATACTCTCAGGGTTTCTCCAGTCTGTTAGGCCGGTAAATCTGGTCTTCTTTTGTGAGTTAGAATTTTGTTCTACATCCTTCTCCAGCTCTGTCCAGGACCCTCTGTTGTGATCCCGGTCAGAGAAGTCAGTGGTGGTAGCCGGGCACCATCTAGCTGTACTGGTCTCAGTCTGGTGGAGGCTGTGGTAGCTATGGTCCATTAGTCCTTTGGACTGATCTTTTCCTTGTATTCTGTTCTCTTCATTCTCCCTTGCTCCCGAAGGGATGAGACCAGTGGAGTATCTTAGATGTTTGCTCACAAGCTTTTAAGACCCCAGATGCTATTCACCAAGGTAGAATGTAGAACATTGTCTTTATAAACTGTGTTCTGCCAATTGAGTTAGATGTTGCCCAAGTCCATGGGCCCCCAAGCCCTCTGCCCAGCAATTCAGTACCTCAGTGAGTTTGGATGTGTCTATGGAGCTTCCATGACCTTTCCTTGTACAAGTTGTGCTGGCTTCCCCAGTGTTGTGAACTGCCTTACCCTTCACCACAGTTACCACTTATCTATTGTCTGTCTAGGTCCCACCCCACCCCTCCCATCCCTCGTAACCAACAAAGATTGTTTCTTTTTGTGTGTAAACTTTTTCATGAATTTTTAGAGGTCTCATACAATATTTGTCCTTTTGTGATTGACTTATTTCACTCAGCATAATGTCCTCCAGTTTCATCCATGTTATGAGATGCTTCACAGATTCACCATTGTTCTTTATTGTTGCATTATATTCCATTGTGTGTATGTACCATAGTTTGTTTATCCATTCATCTGCTGATGGGCATCTAGGTTGTTTCCATCTTTTTGATACTGTGAACAGTGCTGCAATGAATATAAGTGTGCATATGTCTATTCGAGTGACGGCTCTTATTTCTCTAAGATATATTCCTAGGAGTGGGATTGCTGGATCATATGGTATTTCTATTTCTAGCTTTCTAAGGAAGTGCCATATCATTTTCCAAAATGGTTGTATCATTTTGCATTCCCACCAGCAGTGCATAAGAGTTCCGATCTCCCCGTAGCCTCTCCAACATTTGTTATTTCCAACGTTTTTGAATCGTGCCAGTAATGCCAGGGTGAGATGGTGTCTCATTGTGGTTTTAATTTGCATTTCTCTAATGGCTAGTGAACGCCAGCATTTCCTCATGTGTCTGTTGGACACTTGAATGTCTTCTTTGGTGAAGTGTCTGTTCATTTCCTTTGCCCATTTTTTAATCGGATTATTTGTCGTTTTGTCAGTTTATATAGTTTTTAAAAACTGTTGTTATTTTTTTTAATTGTGGTAAAAATATATGTAACAAAATATTTGCCAATTCAATCAATTTTGCATGTATAATTCAGTGGCACTGGTTACCTTCTTCATATTGTACAACTATTATCACTGTCTTTTTGCAAATTATTCCACCACCATTAACAAAAACTCAGTGTCCCCTAAGCAAGAATTCTCCCTTTCCTCCTCCCTCCCACCCCTGGTAACCACTAATAAGCTTTGATTTCTATATATTTGCCTCTTTCATATAAGTGAAATCCTGCTGTTATTTTAATAGAGATAAAATTTAATATACATATTAGCTTAGGAAGAATTCACTACTGAATCATCAGCACCTAGAACAGTGTCAAGCCCACAGGAGATAATAATAAATATTATTGAATAAATGAATCAACATTTTTAATATATTGAGTCTTCCTGTGCAGAACATGGTGTGACTTTTCATTGTTTGATTCACTTTTAGTGATTCTCAGGTGATTTTAAATATTTTCTCCTTATACCTCAGGCATATTTCTTGCTAAATTTATTTCTATGAACTGTATCTTTTTTACTGCTTAACAGTTGATTAAGCCATATTTTAATAATGTGAAATAAAAGCATGAAAAGTAATTTTTAATGTTTGTATTGTTTAGTAGATACCCGATGTCCATACCCTCAGGCACTGATTACATTCATCATTTGCCTCTGCTTCTTTATTTTTGTCAAGGATGCCATGCTTGTCCTTTTGTGAGGATTCTGACATCTTTGCTCAGTTTCTGTGTTTCACTGAGACAGCAGCACCAAAGGCTGAGTTAGTCAAGAGTTCAAGCATCTGAATAACCAGCCACCACACAAGATTTTTCTCTTAATACATGACTATTCCTTGTGCATGCTTTGTACCTTCCTTTTCCTTCATGATCTTCAGGACTGACTTTGACATTTTGGTCCCATCTTACTCCCTTCTTCCTCACACTAATCTCCTACAATGTATCAGTAACCAAATAAAGTGACTAAAAAGTAAAAAAATGGTTCAAAATTACTGTTTGCATCCCACCTCAACTATAATTTCATGCCCACTTGAACACTGAAATCACCCCTAGTCCTTAAGTTAGGCTTCCTCAACTCACATTAGCTCTAAATTCCAAGGTCATGGGAGCCACACACTGACTGAGCTGGCTGGGCTTTACCCTGTCATATATGACATTTTAGATTTGGCTGAGGTGGTACCCCCGAAGCACAGGGATTGAATTTTATTCCCAACACTCTCCCTTCAGCACAGGTGGATGTTCAAGCACTACAAGTATGTTCTGGCCTTTGTGTTTGCCATTGAGGAGATCAACAAAAACTCCCTTTTGCTACCCAGCATGTCCCTGGGACACCATGTTTACAGTGCCTACCACAGTGATCAAAGGACCTTGGAGAGTACCCTGATGTGGCTATCAGGACAGGGCCAGACCATTCCTCTTTATGCCTGTGACAGGCAGAGCAAGTCCATGGCTGTTGTAGCAGGAAGCATACCAGTATTTTCACTCAGATGGAGACACTGCAGGAATTCTGCAAATTCCCACAGGGGAGGCTGAATGTGGGGTGTGGCAGGGATAAAATATCATCTTGTCTACTTCCATGCTCTGAGAGTTCAACAAACAAAAGAAAACGCAGACTAATCATTCCCCAAAGTGTACAACTAGAACACATGGCATTCTTGGAGTGGTGTTTGTTGTTTGGGATGGGGATGAGAGATAAGGGAGAAAGATCAGTAAGATAGATGCATTACTGGCTGAAGCAGATCTCAGTAGTTAATAGGAACTGTGCTTTTGGACAATTGTTTCCCAGATATATTATAAAAGGATGCTGATTAGAAAAATAACAGAGTCAGAAAAATCTCCCTCTCTCACTTCTTGCAGGAAATAATGCTTAACATCCACAGATTCCCCTCCCCCCGCCCAGTAACAGAAAGTTAAAAACTTAATGATTCGAGCTTCCTAATAATCTTTTCCCTTGTATTGCTTCCACTGAACTCAAAATGGACGATGTTTATCTTATCTCATTCAGATTTCATATAGACCTCTTGATCCACTCCTGAGTAATGTACGCCAGTTTCCATTTCTGTATCAAATGGCCACCAAAGAATTTTCCTAGCCTTAGGCGTGGTCTCATTGTTGCTGTATTTTGGCTGGATGGCTCAGATGACATGAAAGGTGAACAGTTTCTCTGGGATGTGAGAAGAAAAATGCTCATAAAAGGTGTCTGTGATGGCTTTATGGAGAGGATGCTGGCCACCAAATGGTTCCAGTCTATTCTGGGTTGGAATTTCCTCTTGAGTATTGCAGATTCATCAACAAATGTGAATATTGCTTATGGTGACACCAATTCACTTATAACCCTCAGAGTGGGTAGATTGAATCTTATAATAATATGGAAAGTGTGGATTACCATCAGTGGAAGCAATCCCATGTTTGACACTTTCCATGGGATCCTTGCCTTTTCATGCCAGATCAGTAAGGTTTCTGGTTTGAAGCCTTTTCTCCAGTGGATCCTTGTAAATATTCAGATGTTTATCTTAACCATCTATGACATTCATATTTTGATTACATGCTCTCTGACTTTGACTGTATGACATTGGAGTCATGTCTACCTAATATTTCCTTGGAGTCCTTGCTTCAGCATTGTTTTGACCTGGTACTGCCAGACTCTAGTTACACCACCTATAACACTGTATATGCTCTGGCTCATCCTTCCCATGAAATGCTTCTAATAACAGAATTGGAATCTGTGGGAAACACAGAAAGACCAGAATTTCACCTGTAGCAGGTAATAATTCTTTCATTATAGAATGACTTCTACTGATTGACCAGGTGGCCTCAGACCTGTAGTTAATTGGCGTTCTGGTCATATGTTCAAGAAGAGTTCAAGTGAAATTATTTCTCTTCTACCTTTAACCACCTGCCTCCAGGGACACAGCAACAGAGTGACTTCAGTGTCAACCCATTCACATTGAAATGGTTATCAAGTTAAAAGTGATAGTGGAGAGGGGGAACTCTGTTGGCTCTGAAGTCATGATCAACACTTTACTCCACATTAAGGTGCTTAACAACTTTTTATCCTTTCTTCCTGTCTGATTTTTCCAGTCCTGTCTTATTTTGTCCTAAAATTACAACATGTAAGGACTTATTTCTCTGAGCTCTTTCTTTGTAAAAGCACTATCCTAAGTAATTGTAAACTATTATTTGATTTTTAATATCATTAAGAAATAGATACTGTTCCATGAATTTTAAATAGGAGGAACTTGATGCTTAGAGAGGTTAAGTAAACCATTCATGATTGAGAAGCTACAGTTAATAAGTCTGGATTTGACTCGAGATTTATCTGAATACATACCTGTGAGTAAAGTTAGAACAAGAAACGTTAGCTGTCACAACTGGCACACCCCAAAATCTCAGCAACTTAACATAAAAATGGTACTTCACCACGGTTCACAGAAACTCAGGCTGCCTTCCTTCATTTGACAGGTAAGCCCTATAGGACACGTGCCTCCAAGGTTGCAGTAGCAGGGGAAGAGAGAGTTGAGGGCTAGGGAGTATTTTTTTTTTAAATTTTTTCCCATACAAAACTTTATACATACGTTGTTATGTGACTCTAATTGCTCTCCCCATACTGTGACAGCACACTCCTCCTTTCCACCCCCTATTCCCCATGTCCATTCAACCAGCTCCTGACCCTCTCTGCCTTCCCATCTCACCTCCAGACAGAAGCTGCCTGTTTAGTCTCTTGTATCTACTTGAGCTAAAAGGCACACTCCTCACGAGTATCACTTTATGTCCCACAGTCCAATCCAATCCCTATCTAAAGAGTTGGCCTCAGAAATTGTTTTAGTTCTGGGCTGAGAGAGAATCCAGGGGCCATGCTTTCTGGGGTAACTCCAGTCTCAGTCAGACCATTAAGTCTGGTCTTCTTACTGGAATTTGAGTTCTGCACCCCACCTTTCTCCTGCTCCATCTGGGATTCTCTGTTGTGTTCCCTGTCAGGGCGGTCTTTGGTTGTAGCCAGGCAAAATCTAGTTCTTCTGGTCTCAGGCTGATGAAGTCTCTGGTTTGTGTGGCCCTTTCTGTCTCTTGGGCTAATACTTTCCTTGTGCCTTTGATGTTCTTCATTCTCCATTACTCCAGGTGGGTTGGGAACAACTGATGCATCTTAGGTGGCCACTTGCAGCTTTTAAGACCCCAGATGCCACTCACCAAAGTAAGACCCAGAACATTTTCTTAATAAGATTTGTTACGCCAATTGACCTAGATGTCCCCTGAAAGCCTGGTCCCCAGACCCCTACCCCGGCTACTCTGTCCCTCAAAGTGTTTGATTGTATTCAGGAAACTTCTTAGCTTTGGTTTAGTCCAGTTGTGTTGACTTCCCCTGTAGTGTGTGCCATCCTTCCCTTCACCTAAGATAACTCTTATCTACTATCTAGTTAGTAAATAACCCTCACCCTCCCTCTCCACCCTCATAACCATCAAAGAATGTTTTCTTCTGTGTTTAAACCTTTTCTTGAGTTCTTATGATAGTGGTCTTATGTAATATTTGTCCTTCTGTGACTGACTAAATTCACTCAGCATAATAAGTTCCAGCTTCCACCAAGTTATACGATGTTTCACAGCTTCATCATTGTTCTTTAACGTTGTATAATATTCCATTGTGTGGAATTTAACCATTCGTCCATTGATGGGCACTTAGGTTGCTTTCATCTTTTTGCTATTGTGAACAGTGCTGCAATGAACATGGGTGTGCATATATCTATTTTTGTGACGGCTCTTGTTTCTCTAGGATATATTCCAAGGAGTGGGAAGCATCTGACTACTCCACCATCTTGCTGGGGAATATTTTTAAGGATCAGATGTAAAAGTAATCTACATCACTTTCTGCCTACAACTCATTGTCCTAAACTCAGTCAGATGGCCCCAGCCTATGCAGGGGAGGCTGGGCAATGTAAGAAAGCACATGGATGTTTGTGAGCAGTTAAGTATCATGAAGTGGGCCTCGGTTAGCAATTGAGCACATTAACCAACATGCCACCAGAGCTCCTTTACGTATATCTGTGTGTGTGTGTGTGTGCACATGTGTATGTGTACGTGTATGTATACATATATATACATACATACATATATATGTATATAACTATGTATGTGTACACACACACACAAAACAGAGAGAAAGAGATTTATATCAAAGAAATGTCTCACGTGGTTGTAGAGGCTGGAAAGTCCCAAGTCTGTGGGTCAGATATCAGGCTGGAGGCTTCTTCTGACTCAAGTAGTTGCAGGGGCTAATGAACCCAAGACTGGCAGGTGAGACGTCAGGCTGCTGGCTCACAGGCTGAAGAGGCTGATGAATCCAAGATCGGCAGGTAAGACAGCAGGCTGCTGGCTCAGGTTCCAAGAAATGAACTTCAGATGATGACAAGCCAAATGCAGGACTCAGAGCAGAGCAAAAAGCCAGCAAGCTTTCCCAGAAAGTCCAAATATATTGGATTCAGGCCACACCCCTAAAGAAACTCTCTTTCAGCTGATTGGCTGCTTATAGTAGATCTCATCATGGAGGTGATTACATCATACATAACTACCAAACTACATCATAACTGCCAAACCACTGAGAATCATGGCCCAGCCAAGTTGACGCACAACCTTAACCACCACACAGAGAAAATACTGACATTGTCAAAGATTTCATTTTACTTAGATCCACAATCAACTCCCATGGAAGCAGCGGTCAAGAAATCAAATGACATATTGCACTGGTCAAATCTGCTGCAAAAAGACCTCTTTGAAGTGTTAAAAAGCAAAGATGTCACTTTGAGGACTAAGGTGCACCTGACCCCAGTCATGGTATTTTCAATAACTTCACATGCATGCAAGCGCTGGACAATGAATAAGGAAGACCAAAGAAGAATTGATGCCTTTGAATTATGGTGTTGGTGAAAAATATTGAATACATCATGGACTGCCAGAAGAATGAACAAATCCGTCTTGTTAGAAGTATAGCCAGAATGCTCCTTAGAAGTGAGGATGACGAGACTTCATCCCACGTACTTTGGACATGTTATCAGGGACCAGACCCTGGAGAAGGACATCATGCTTAGTCAGGTAGACGGTCAGTGAAAAAAGAGGAAGACCCTCAATGAGATGGATTGACACAGTGGCTGCAACAATAAGCTCGGGCATAGAAACGACTGTGAGGATGGTGTAGGACTGGGCAGTGTTTCGTTCTGTTATACTTATTGTCACTATTGAGTTGGAACCGACTTGATGGACCTAACAACTACAAAATACAGCATTTGTCCTTTTATGTCTGGCATATTTTACTTAGTATGTTTTCAAGGTTTACCCATGTTGTAGCATGTATCCAAACTTCATTTCTCTTTATGGCTGAATAATATTCCATTGTATGCACATACCACATTTTGGTTATCACTTTATCTGTTGGTGCACACTTGAGTTGTTTCTACCTTCTGGCTATTTGCAAATAGTTCTTGTTATAGATTGAATTTTGTCTCCCAAAAATGTGTATCAGTTTGGCTAGGCCATGATTCCCAGTATTGGGTGGTTGTCCACCATTTTGTCATCTGATGTGATTATCCCATGTGTTGTAAATCCTAACCTCTGTGATGTTAATGAGGCAGGATTAGAGGCTGTTATGTTAATGAGGTAGGACTCAATTGACAGGATTAGGTTGTATCTTGAGTCAATCTCTTTTGAGATATGAAAGAGCAAGTAGAGCACAGAGGAGAGGGACCTCATAACACCAAGAAAGAAGTGCTAGGAGAGGAGCATGTCTTTTGGACCCAGGGTCCCTGCACTGAGATGCTCATAGGCCAGGGGAAGATTGATGACCAGGACCTTCCCCAAGAACAGACAGAGAAAGCCTTCCCCAGGAGCTAGTGCCCTGAATTCAGACTTCTAGCCTTCTAGCTGTGAGAGAATAAATTTCTGTTTGTTAAAGCCATCCACTTGTGGTATTTCTGTTATAGCAGCACTAGGTAACTATGACAGTGCTGAAGAGAACACTGGTGGACAAGTATTGAGTCCTTGCTTTCATTCTTTTTGGGTAATACCCAGGAGTGGAATTGCTGGGTCATATGGTAATTTTAAGTTTAATTTATGAGGAATTTAATTAAATTTTTTATTCATTAGGAATTTAGGAAATCTTGTACAAAAAATTTTTTTTTTTTTTTACTTTTAATTTAGGAAGTTTTTTAGTGAAAATCGAACAGATACCTTTGGGTTACTATTTATTTGAATTATAGTTTTATGTGTTTTGAATTTTATAATATTGTAATTGTGGATATTGTCAACAATAGAAAAATAGAAAAGAATAGAAAAATAGACTTTGTGAAATGACTCCCCACTTGCCTGCAGGTCCTGTGATATTACAAATTATGTTTGTGACTCAATCTCATTGTAAAATATTTCTAAGATAGTTAAAAAGGTGATTTATCTGTAAGTCCATAACATAAATACAGTTATAATTTTTCAGAGATTTTAGTTTTTTACTGCATAAGTTTTTTTTTTGTCCTGACTTCCAGAGAAACTATACCACTGTTGGCAGCACCTTGATATGACCCTGGGGTCACAACAGGAAAGAAAACTTTATAAAATACTCCAGACACCTGTGTTGTGGGTAACCAGTCAGCACCTAGAGCATCCTGAAGGAGGCAGGGTGTAATAGTTTACTCTTTAACCGTGTCGTTTGTTGTCATCTGGTGGCTAACTTTGAGAAGACACACTAACATGAGAAAAAGCCTAAATTCACTTCCCTGAAATTAAGGACAGACTAGAAGGGTAAGGGTGGGAGGGGAACAGGGACGGATTACCCAATAAGCAAGGTACACTTGAGCTTACTTGTGCTTGCTTACTTACTTACTGAAGTCCTAAATGGGGCAGAGATTTGTTCTGAGGCATCTGACCCTGTCCTCAGAGGCAGCTTCTTGAATAGAGTTCAGCCAACCCTTTTCCAGGCCTACTTGAACTGTGCCTGCAGTCCCACGCAGATCCCCAGGATGTTGCTTGGAAGTCACTTCTCCAAGGGGGTTCCAACCAGATAGAGGGAAATTGTAGGCCTTCTGGATCAGCTCACCCCACTAGGAAATGAGAAAGGAAATTTAAAATGAGATGGCAATAGAAACCTCTTAGGGGAATTAATAAGATCATGAGAACATAGCTCTTATTATGGAGGCTGAGATGTAAATGTTCCACAAATATTGATGATATTAAGAGCTCAATTTAATGTTGATGAGGATAATAAAGTATTTAATAAATGCCATTATTGTTATAAGATAAAGATCCCCAGGCAGTGGTAAAACTGTGTTTATTCATTCTTTACTCAAAAAATTATACGTATAGCAAACAGCTTGAAATCTTAGGCACTCCTGGTGTTGAAAAGGCCACCCCTAGCTGTGGCTTTCTCATTAATTAGATCACTCAGGTTGCGTTGTATCCTTTTACTTCCCAGCTGTCCTCTGCCTACTCTCTTTCTCCCTCTCTCCTTATGTACTCTCTTCCTTCCAGACTCCCTCTGGTAACTCCAGATGCTTTCCACTGTCTTAGGGCAGTGTAATTCTCAACCCATAAACTCACCTCTACTTCTATTTTTGTATTTTTAAAACCAAACAGAAAGTCACCTATATTACAATCTCTTTTCATAGTTTCTCTCTCTCGCTCTCTTTTTTTAAAATAATATTTTATTGTGTTTTAGTTGAAAAGTTTACACAATAAATTAGGTTCCCCTTTAACGATTTTTATACAGATTGTGCCGTGCCATTGGTTACAAGTTTTGCAGTGTGTCAGCATTCTCGTTATTTCCATTCTTTTTGTCCTGTTTCCATTGATCTAGCTTCCCTCCCTCTCCTTGCCTGCTCACCTTTGCTTTTGGGTAAATGATGACCATTTGGTCTCATGCAGTTAATTGTTTAAGGGAGCACGTTACTCATAGGTGATATTTTTTATTTCATAAGCCAATCTATTATTTGGCTGAAAGGTATCCTACAGAAATAGTTTCAAACCCAAGTTCAAAGGTTATTTTAGGGTAATAGTCTCAGGGGTTCCTCTAGTCTCTATCGGTCCAGTAGATTTGGTGTTTTCTAGGAATTTGAGTTTTGGTCTACATTTTTCTCCCATTCTCCCTGGGACCTTCTATTGTGTCCCAGAATGGTTGGTAGTGGTAGTTGGGCACCATCTAGTTCTTATGGTCTCAGGATAGAAGAGGCTGTGGTTTGTGTGAGCTCTTAGTCCTGTGGACTAGCTTCTTCTTTGAGCTTTTGATTTCCTTCATTCTCTTTTGCTCCATATGAGTGGAGACAAATAGATGTATCTTAGATGGCTGCTCGCAAGCTTTTAAGACCCCAGATGCTACTCACCACTCTATGATGTAGAACATTATCATAGTGAACTATGTTATGCCAACTGACTAGGTTGTCCCCCAAGACTATGATCAGAAGTCTTCTAACCTTATAAACCAACCCTGCAAGTTGTTTGGATATGTCTAGGAAGCATCCATAACTGTGCTCCCTTTGTGGTTTGTTACATACATGGATAAATATGTAGCACACACAAATGTGTATATACATATGCCTACCAAAACAAAAAATCAAAGTGGCCGGTGGATTTGAACTGCTGACCTTTTCGTTAGCAGCTGAGCTGTTAACCGCTGTATCACCAGGGCTCCACATATACCTACAGATACACCTATACATGCATGTACGTTTACTCTGTGTAAGCCATTCTATACACACATATGCATCCATATCTACCCGTGTAACTGCACACATATTTTTTGGTTATTTTTAATGTTGTTGCAAAATTGTATATGTTATAGCAGTTCCTGAATTGTCTCTTTTTCTCGTGTACTTCTTGGTGTCTTTATTTACCTTGGTCAGGTTGTGCTGACTTTACCCATATTTGGTCTTGTCTGTCCCATCACCAAAAGTAACAAGTGTCTACTGTCTAGATAGTGATTCCCCCTCCCGCTCCCTCCCATCCTTGACAACCATCTAAGAACTTTGCTTTCTGTGTGTATATCTATTCTCGATTTTTTTATAATAGTGGGACCATAAAATATTTGTCTTTTTGTAACTGACTTATTTCACTCAGTATAATGTCCTCCAGATTCATCCATGTTATGAGATGCTTCACAGATTCACTATTGTTCTTTATCGTTGCATGATAATCCATTGTGTGTATTGTACCATAGTTTTTTAACCATTCATCCACTGTTGCGCACTTAGGTTGTCTCCATCTTTTTGCTATTGTGAATCATGCAGCGATGAACATAGGTGTGCATGTGTCTATTCATGTCACTGCTCTTATATCTCTAGGATATATACCTAGGAGTGGGGTTGCTGAATCATGTTTCTATCTCTCTTAAAAGGCGTTTTAAATATAAACAGTTTCTTCTTTAACCTTCACACAAATGATGCCTTAAATCAAAGACTCAACAATTTCCCACATCTGGAGATGCCCAATTCTCATGAATAGCCCAGGCCAACAGCACTTTGAATTTGTGTGGCTCCAGCACAATCCTGCCTCTTCCACCTTTTGTCATCCTCTTCTTCGCATTTGTCATAGTGGTTTACTGCCCAGAATATGTGTTACTGGTGCCATGTCTACTCGTGTAAAGCAAGTGACCAGGTATTAGGCCAGTACTCAGAAGACACCAGAGGAACTGTGGTTCCAAAGTGCAACCGTTAACAAGTGAGCTAACTCCTCTGAGCCTTGGTTTCCTCATCTGTTTAAACGTACCTATGTATGTTTCTTGAATTCATCAGATGTTTCTTGAGTGCTTAATGTGACAATGTGACAAAACGCAATCTCTGCTTTAAAGGATGTAATGATCTAGTGTGGGAAAAAGAAACTAAAGAGGGACAATTAAATACTGCAGAATATACTCTGATAGAGAAAGTAGAGTGTTCTCTGGGGGCAGAGATGGAGAATTCAGAAGCAGGAGATAACTAGATCCTTTCTACTCAAAGTGTGACCTGTCACTCCGTTGCAGCATCGTTGGGAAGCTTGTTAGAAATGCAGAATCTCAGGCTCCACCTTGTTGTTGTTAGGTGCCGTCCATAGGCATTTTTAGGCTCTAATCATTGTGGGAACAGATCACCAGGTCTTTCTCCTGCAGAACCACTGGGTGGATTTGAATTGTCAACCTTTCAGTTAGTAGCTGAGTGCTTAACCATTGTGCAGCCAGGGCTCTGCCTTAGAGCTAGTGAATCAGAATCTGCAGCTTATTAGATCCAGAGGTAATTTGTTTGCACATTACATTTTTAGAAGCAGTGACTTGGACAAAGAGGAGAGGAAAACTGTGTTTAATGCAAACAGAAAAATAGGCACAAAGACCTAGAATTAAGAAAAATTGTGGTTCATTTCGAGAATTCACTTTGATACCAGATGTAAAGTCAGAATTCAACCATGAGTCTGCTTTTGGCCAGAGCTCTAGAATACACCAAGCCCCTAAAGCTCAGACCTCAAGGGACTAGATTTTAGTACTAATTTTGCCACTAACTAGCTGTGAGTCCATAGGCAAGCCCCTTCCCCTCTCTGAGTTTCAGTCTTCTTACCTGCAAAAGAGAGGAGGCTGCACAAGATGATTACCGGGGCTCTTTTTCATCCATAGTCATAAAATGGTTCCACAACTTTCTTAAGCATGGCACAAAGAAACAACTTTTCCTGAGAGTGTGCCTTGATGCAACCATTTGTCATTAACAGTAGCAGCAGCAGCAGCAGGAACCACGTCTGAGGCACCCAGCCTGGTGCCTGGCACCTGGTAAGTGCTTTCTATGCACTCCCTCATTAAGCCCCACCATCACCCCACCCGTTCTGCCTTAAGATAATCCTTTTACAATAAAGAAAACCACACAGGTGTAAGTGACATAGCTGACATTCAAACCCAGACAGGTTCCACAATAACAGTCTAATACTTAATCATTATAGAGTACTAAAGAGTACTGACCTAGCCTCTTAAACCTCCTTTAGTCATAGTGACATCTTACAGATGGCACAGAGAGGTGGAACTAATCTAGCTGACTTAATCTTCTCCACCCAGCCCCTGCTTGATCTTAGATTAGCAGTCTTGTGACTCTATCAGCCTCTCCACTACAGTTTTGGAAACCCTGGTTTAATGCAGGATTGGTCTCAAAGTTATTTAAACAACACCATCAGAAGCCTATATTCAGATGACCTGCCGTAGTCCTTTCCACGAGTCTCTGAGACAGTGCCTTTTTGTTGACGATGAAGCACTCTGGGCTGCAGTTGAATGTAAGCACTTTCAGGGAAGCATCAAAATAAAACAAAACTATCTGTAGATACCTGCCCTGAGCCCATGACATTTCAATATTCGTAAAAACACTCAAAATGAAAGAAAAGGGCAATTCCTGACTCCGCAGCTAGCTCCTTTCCTGGAATTTTGCTCACATGCAGCTCTCTAAATAATCGTAGACTAAGAGATGACACTGTAAAAGTGTTACTTGTTTGGCTCCACATTTTTCTAAGATTTCCTCACATTCCAAGATCATGAGATTTTAATTGCAGACTGTTGAAGGATGTGATTGACCTGGAGTGCGAAGGCAGTCACAGGCAGCCACGTGAGAGACTCAGCAGGGGATACAAGTGAGGAAGGTCATGATTTCCAGTTCTCTGGCTCCTTGTTGGTGCTCCCCAGAGTAGAAGGGAAGTGGGGCTAGGTCTAGAGAAGCTTATGTTTCCAAGCCTACTCTAAACTCTTTTACTTTCCAAAAAAAAAAAAAAAAGCCTAGTCATTAGATGGCTAACAAGATTTTATTGTAAAATCTCTCACTGTTGCGGATGGAATCGTGTCCCCCAAACTTTAAAGTCCTATTACCTGTGAACGTGAATTTGTTTGGAAATAGGGTCTGTGAGAATGTTGTCAGTTGAGTTCAGAGGTCATAACAGAGTAGGGTGGGTCCTAATCCAGTCTGAGTGGTATGTTGTCAAAGAGGAGAAGAGACACGTGAAGCTGAAGCTACAAGCCGAGAAAGGCCAAGGAAGACCTGGGACTACTAGAAGCTAGAAGAGAGGAGGCAGGATCTTCCCCTAGAGCAGACAAAGAGAGCATGGCTTTACTGACAGCCTGAATCTGGACTCTTAGCCCCTGGGTGAATCCGAACCACCAAACTTTCATTTAGTAGCTGAGCACTTAATCATTTGTACCACTCATGAACTTCTCGTCGTCTCTTACATATGAGGAAACTGAGGCTCTGAGAAGATTCACAAGTAGCTGAAGTTCTCACAGCTAATAAACCCATTAAATTCAGGTCTGTCAATCTTCACAGCCCATCTTGGTGCCCTCTTTTGAACCCTGTTGCTACAAAAATGCATTTCACGAATGTGTTCTTTTTATGGTCTCTGGCTGAATAGTGTGGGAGAGAGCTTGAGGGCTTTGCCGCCAAACCTGCTGCCAAGCCAACCCCCTCAATACACTCAACAGAGCACATCTGAGCTGAAATGCTTACTGACAACTGTGGTGAACATCGTGCTTCACCACTCAGATCTCACTTTGGAAATGAAGGACTTATTCCTCCAGCAGCTGTTAGTTAGTTCCCTTCAGAGATTCCCTCAGCAAAAGAGAGTCAACTCATTTAACATCCCACCCCCTTCCTGGGGCAACCCACATCCAATAACTGATTGACTTGGAAGTACAAAAGCCCTTGGAGAATAAAGACCTGCGCATGGTTAGGACAGCTGTGAAGGGTCATCCCATCTTCAGAATTCCCCATGAGATTGGCAGATCGTTTCATTGAGACTTCTCCCTTTGCCTAGTCTGGCTTCCTTCCCTTCTCTTCCTTTCTCTGCCATAGGCACTAATCCCAAGAACAGTCCCTAATACATCCGCTATGCCAATCTCCATTCCAGAGTCTGCTTCATCAGTCAACTAAAAAATTCTCAGCCTCGCGTCTTCCCATGTGGCTTGTGTTCTGCTTCAGGGTCTAAAGGAATGAAAGATCTGGCTACTAAACACTCATTCATTCATTCATAGCCCATTGCCATTGAGTCGATTCTGACTTATGGTGTGACCTCATATGTTACAGAGTAGAACTGAGCTCCGTAGGGTTTTCTTGGCCGTAATCTTTATGGAAGCAGATCTCCAGGTCTTTCTTCCATGGCACTGCTGAGTGGGTTCAAACTGCCAACCTTTCAGTTAGTAGCCGAGAGCAAATCATTTGCACCACCCAGGGAACTAATGCATTAATAAATTCTTTTATTTCACAAGTGCTTATCAACCACCTAGTATGTGCCAGTGAGTGTGCTAAGTACTATTAGGGATACAGCAGTGCACAAGGACAAGGAACTCTTAGGCTAGCAGAGAAGAAAGACATTAAATAACTTATTACATAGATAATGATGCAACAATGTTCTGGAAAGTGTTTCCGGGAATTTACAGGGCGCTGCCAGTGCTGTTACAGGCGTCTGAGGGAAATCAGTGGAGGTTCTCCTAAGGAAGTGACATTTAATCTGAGACCTGAAGGCTGAGGGGGGTTTCTCAGCTGTAGTGCGTGTGTGTGTGTGCGTGTGTGCGTGTGTGTGTGTGTGTGTGTGTGTGTGTATGATTGTGCGTATGGGGGGATAATTTTAAAGAGAAGTAACATCATGAGGCAGGAAGGATGTTTGCATATTTGAGAAAAAGAGGCCTGGATGGCAGAAGCATAGTGAGAAAGGGCAAGAGAGTCTGAAAATGAGGCTTGGACAGGTATCGTAGGGACTTATATGTTCATTGGAGCCTGGTGGCGTAGTGGTTAAGAGATCAGCTGCTAACCAAAAGGTTGGCAGTTCAAATCCACCAGCCACTCCTTGGAAGCCCTATGGGGCTGTTGTACTCTATGAGTCGGAACCGACTCGACAGCACCTGACAGTCACATATGTTCATTGGAGCTCTGGTGGCGCAGTAAAGAGCTTGGCTGCAGTTCAGATCTACCAGTCACTCCTTGGAAACCCAATGGGGCAGTTCTACTCTGCCCTATAGGGTGGCTATGAATTCGAATCGACTTGACAGCAATGGGTTAGTTAGTTACATGCTCATTAATTTTTTTAAAGTACAATTATATATATTATATATGCAGAAAGTAGAGCTTCATTACATGACTTGGAGTATGATGTTATTTCCCATTACTTATTTTAATTAACTCTACCAACAGCTTTGGGCATTGCAATACCCCATTTCCCCGTTTTTATAGGTGGGTGTGGAAATTGAATTTCTGAGAAATTATATGCTCTGTCCAAAGTCAGTAAGAAAACTTTGAGCACAGGCCACTTTGAAAAGTACAAAGGCAAGGATTTGTGTAGAGAAGTGTGGGCCCAGAGTATGTTTTGAGGCCATTAGAGGCTCTGTTGACAGCTGGCCTGTTTTCCTGCCTTCCAAAAGTAGAGCCCCGCCTGCTGGCGATCCTTGCAGTCTGCAATCTAGAACATTCTAAGCTTTGCTAAATATGACTTTAACCAGTAGATGGCAGCATCTCCTCACAGATGCTCCAACCAGCCTTGGCCACCTTTGCATAGCACGGAATATGCTTGAGGAACACTAGAAGACTCTAAGTTCTCAAGGGCTGTTACAGAGTGCGGCTGGTTCAGGACTCTCCTTGTAGGAAGCAAGTCTCCACCCTATAAAACACATAAACACACTCCTTCATCTACACACTCATTCATCCACACCCATTCACAAACAGTCCTGTGGCCATTTACACAGTTGTGACGATTACACACACACTTTCATCTACACCCACTCACAAAGAATCCTGTGGCCATTTATACAGGTGTGACTATCACACACATACACCCCAACCCACATCAGATCTCCAAGCTGAGACAAGGCCACCAAGCTACCAAACCTCAAAGTACAGAGGGAGCTGCCATCTGTGCTTTACCTCCTCTTTTAGACTTCAGCAGTCACAGAGTAACCCACATCAAACACATGTTTCAATGGCAGGACTTAAACTAGATGTCTGAGGTCAACCAGGGTACCGGTTGGGTAAAGGCTGTACTCAGCATATCTGGTAGGGAACAACAAGAGGATAAAGAACTAGGACTAATTGTGGGGTTCTGTGTGCCCAACATGGAGCCCTGGTGGTGCACTGGTTAAGTGCTCGGCTGCTAACCGAAAGGTTGGCAGTTCAAACCCACCAGCTACTTTACGAGAGAGAGCGATGTGTCAGTATGATTTACAGCCTTAGAAACCCTGTGGAGCAGTTCTACTCTGTCCTATAGGGTTGCTATGAGTCGAATCAACTCAATGGCAATGAGTTTGGGTTTATGTACCCAGCATGGTGATCATGGATATATCAAATGAGATTATATATATATATATATATATAATTTTACATTATCAGAGAAATAACCACACTTAAAGCAACTGAAAAGTGGCTTAGTCACGTCTCTGCTGTCGTATAACTACCTAGTGGTAGAAAAGAGATTCAAACCTAAAGTTGCTTCATTCCAAACCCTCTGTTCTTTCTACAGCCCTGACTTCCCCTATGCCACTGGAACAGCAATAATATCAATTCTCTGAAAGGAGTTTAGTGTCACTTGTAGTTGTTTTTCCTTTTCCAAATAGAATACAGTTGAATTAAACAAAGGGTTTTGTCAAGTGCTAAACAGAAACTTTTCTACCAAAGGCAGGTTCTAGTTAAGTGGAAGGCAATGTGGAATTCTAGCTTAATGTGAATTCGCAGGAGTGTTGCATAATACATAGTTTTCCGTAATCACAATAGCACCTAAAAAGTCCAATTACTATGTACATTTTAAAACAAGGTAAAATGACAATTGCTGTCCTTATTCCCCAAAATGTCAATCAATAAAATAAACTGCACATTGAGATAAAATGTGAATTAACGCTGACCCAGAAGTCTTTTTCACACAGCCAACTGCTGGCTGCAGAAGTATTATAATCAGCAAAATGTGGCTACCCAGTAAATCCGTATGAGCTTAAGCATCAGTAATAAAGGAATGAAGTTCTAAACACTGGGCATGATAATCTTCCTCTACTCTACCTTGGTCAGACCACTCCTGGTGATGCTAAGTTCTTGTTATGACATTTTGATTTTGAAGTTGGGCTTTGGCAACCGGAAAATTATCCAAGAGAAACTGGATGGTCAGTTACTACTCCAGGCCAGACATCCCAGGGCCCTCAGCTATTTCTTATACCACTTGCTGAAGAAGAGATAATTTAAAAGAGAAGATAGCACCTGTATTCAAATATGGAAAGATGCAGGAGATGTTTTGGGGGCTCTCAGTGAACAGATGTAGGTCTATGAACAGAATGTATAGAGGCAGTGTATCTCATTTAAGGAAGAACTGCCTTACATTGGAATAGGTGGTCTGATGAGGGCATCAAGAAGATTTGTAAGCAGACAATCCCCTTCACATATGCCATGTGCTAGAACAGATGCTAGGAATACAATAATGACTGAGATAGGCTGTGTCCCTGCCCTCACTGAGCTTTTGGTCTGGTGGTGAAAACAGGCATTACCTACAAGTGTGGAGTGTGAAATGTCCTGTATTAGAGGAAGGAACAGGGTATTAAGGACCCGATAAGAGAAGCACCTAACCCAGTCTCAGGGGAGTCAGAGAAGTATTCCCAGAAAAAGATTGCCTAATTTGAGACTTGAAAAGTCAATAGGAGTTAGTTGGATAAAGAGGGTTTGAGAAAGAGATTTTCTCCCCCAGGAACAATCCATCTTCCCAAACAAAAGTTCCTCTGACTTCCTATACATATGTGACCTTTCCAAAACACACACACACACACAGTTCTATTTATCCATTATCTATTGCTGCCTAACAAATCACCCCAAAATGTTGTGGCTTAGAACTGTAACCGTTTATTTGCTCATGATTCTACAGTTTGTGTTGGGCTCAGCTGGGTGGTTCTTCTTTTAGTTTGGCTGGGGTCACTTGTGGGCCTATAATCATCATCTGTTAGCTGAGCTGGCATGGATGGTTCAGATGGCCTCACATTTCCGGCAGTCGGTGCTGGCATTTGCTGTGGCACCTTGGTTCTTGTCCACATGGGCTCTCATTCTCCAATAGGCTAGACAGAGCTTCTTTATATGGTGGTCTCAGGGCAGCATTCTAAGAGGTCATTTCAAAGCATCTTGGGCTGGCCCTAAAGCTCACATAGGCTCACCACCTTCACCACATTCTGTTGGTCAAAGCAAGCCTAGATCTAAAGAAAGAGGAAATAGACTCTTTTTTCATGTGAGGAGCTGCAAAATACTGTGGCCGTCTTTTTTAATCTACCACAATAATGCTGGGAAAACCCAAACTAGAGCCCATTAAAGGGAACTACAGAGAGGTGAAGCTTGAGCTCAGTCTTGAAGGATCAGTAATATTTTGTTAAGGAAAACCATAGAGGGCCCAACCTGGAAGGGAGAGGTTGGAGAGCACAGCTGGACTATTTGGAGAAATTCACTTGGGTTGGTGTCAAAGGATCACAGTGCAGATTGTGGGGAAGGACACAGAGGAGAACATCCTCACACACTTAGCAGTGTCTCACAATGCACTGAGTTGCCTATGAGGGGATCAATAAATGTTGATCTTATCCAGACAGTCATAAGCTCATGAAGGGCCTTGTAGGATCAATGTAAGAATTTGGCAAGAGAAAATTTATATCAGGGGATTTAGACAATTAGTTTTATCTTTATATATCTGAACTGTTATTTCATGGACCCTGCCTAAAATAGCTCCTGAACAATTTCATTTGTACAGATTTCATCAGAACCTTAATTATTGATTCTGTGTCCCCGGGTTTGATCATCCCTGTGAGCACTGATTCCTTGTTTTGATTGCATTACTTCACTTATAGTAGAGGAGAGGTGTAATTTTCTCAGGAGGTTGCACAGTCCCCATCTGACTTCCTGGTGGATACCTAGACCAGAGACCCCCAAGGACTATTATGAGAGTATATTGCCTTCAGCGTATGAAGGCAGGAAACATGCAAGCCAACACACGTGATCCACCGCCAGTTAGATTTCCTTAAGATTTTTTTTCTTATTTATCTTTAATTGATAGAGAGAGGACGTTTTATTACTGAAAAACCGAGAGAGGAAGAACTGAAATAGTAATCAACTTTTTGGCAAAGCTGAGATCGAGGTGACTTAGATTGCCCAGGGTCATTTGATGGCCAAATGATCTAAGCCACTGGGGACAGATAGCAAACATTTCCTCACATATTTGGTTGCTCCGTGGGCAGGAACAAAGCATGATTTAAAATTAAAGTGCAAACTCTCTCTTTTGAGCAAATCCTTCTGTCATTTTGAGGCGGCTGGCAACCATCTAGCCTTTGTGCTCAGAAAGTCTTTTCAAAATCAAGCAGAGACATGTTCTTGAAGCACTAGCAAGCATAACAAGTGTCTTCCGCTTCCTAAGTATGTCTCTTTGTTCCTTTATCCCAAAGGAGCATCTGTAGAAATATAAACCAATAATCCAACAACATTTAATAGTTATCAGTTGGAATGTACATTATTCAGTCAACCTTAATGCTGGCAGAAGCTACTCTTTTGTTTTGCTGTGGGGAGAAGTGGAATCTCTTAGAGGTGGCAGGAAGAAAGACCTGTAGGTTCAATGCATTTTGTGTTTGATGAGCTAGACTGTATGAAATGACATGCCCCTGAGCCTCAGGTTGCCTTTGTTTTGTTAAGATAGGAAGGATTCCCTCAGGGTCAGACAGGCCTGGGGCTCATTATGCTGCAGGGTGAATTCATTACTAAATCTTTTTGCTAACAAAGACAAATTACCTCATACGTTTTACAAGGCCCTAAAAAATTAGGTGAGTGAATCTAACGTCCAGCCAACACATGAGCCCAGAGTCAGCAAAATGGCACCCAGCCAGAGAGACTCCTCATTGCTGGTTTGCACAGAAAAAGAGGAGAATAGGCAGCAGCATCTGGCGTCCACACACCGTGGTCTTATTTGATCTCCCTGCAGTCATTGAGAGGGAGGCATCATTATTACCTTCATTTTGCAGATGAGGAAACTGAGGTTCAGAAACATCAGAATCATAAGGTAGAAAAGCCTAGGTTTTACAGACACACAACTCTTAGCTCCAGTTCTGTCTCCACCACTCATTTTCCGTGTGACTTTTGGCAGGTTTTTAAACCTCTCTGAGACACAGTCTCTTCAAGTGTATAATGGGGATGATAATGCCTACTGCACAGGCTTTTGACAATGAAAGGAGAATTTACTTACACACCCTCTCTCTCACACACACACATGCACACACACACAATACATGGCACTTCAAAGTATTTTTATTTTATCAAGTGGTTATTAAGCAGTGGCCTCTGGAGTTAGACTACTTGGGTTCAATCTCTAGCTCTGCTATCTGCCAAAAATCACGAATCAAAGAACTAGTTTAGCCTCTCTGTGCCACATTTGCTTATTTAAAAAATGAGGGCAATGATAGCAATGGTTAGTTGTGAAGTTTAAAGCTGATCATGGCAGGTAAAGCCAATAATAAACATTTAACAAAGGATGATGATGACGATAGTGGTAATTGTCTTGTCACTGAAATGATTTGCCCAGGGTCACACAGCACGTAGGGACCGAGCCAGGGTCCAATTTCAGGTCTTCTAACTATAGATTCTGGTCTTTTTTTTACCATGAGACAGATCCACAGAACTAAGGGGAAGGGTGGGAAATAATCTGAAATCCCAAGAGATCTGTGATGGCAGAAAAGACTTCAGCAACTTTCAAGAGACAATGAAAGCGTGGGAGGGCTGGCCTAATGCCTTCCTTATGCCAGAACAACAAATAATCTTCCCATGGATTATTCCTTGGGACATGCTGAACTCGGTGATCTCCTGAGAGCCTTTTCAACTTCGACAGTCTTTTCTCTCTCTACCAACAGCACCTGTGTTTAACGCGCGTTTCTGTAGTTTCAGCCTTAGGTACAAGTGGGAATGCTCTTCTTGTTGATAGGGGCCACCTGTTAATCTTAAACCCCAGGGCATAGGCAACTAATGTGTCCATATTTACACAAAGCCACATGTATAAAATCCATACCCATCAGTGAGTGACCAAGAAGATGATAATATAAGGTCTAAAAATGCACTTCACAATATTGTTAATGCTGCTAACATCCTTTGCTTTTTCCCTGTTCCCTAGGCAGCCTTCTTCTGGGGACTCATATGCCAGTTTTCTCACCCAACTTGAAAGAAAACCTTGGAACCAGAAGTCTTTCCTTGCCTTCTGAGTAGCTGGGCCAAATAAGAGTGATGGTCTGGATACCAGAAAAGTCTGGATTCTAATTATATGCCTGGGCTGTGAACTTGACCTTAATTTGGAACAAGCCACCTGTCCGATCAAATTCTCCATTTCTCTGTCTAGAAAACGAGGGAGTTCAGCCAGATGGGTCTCTGCGTTCTTGCCCAGCATGCGATGTGATTTCTTTTTGGATAAACGACATCCAAAAGCTGCTTTTGATCCAGCAGTTCCATGGTTTGTCACTGCAGCCTCCAATGGTAGCCATCGGATCCTGCATGGTTTACAGTAGCCTCCTGTACCAACAAGCAAGAGCTGGGGATGAGAATAGCTGAGCCCATGTGATTCTTCTACAAGGGCTGCACCTCACCCCTCATTGTCCGTGCCCATACTGATGCCCTCTCACACTTGGGGAAAATGCCCTCTCCTACTGAGACAGCCTGTGTCCACTAGATCAAACACCCGGATTGTAGGATTTTGGGGGTCTTCTTTCTTTTTTTAATTTCTGTCATATAAGGGGGGGAGAAAAAAAACCAGCAAGAATCCTAATTTAAATTATGAAGGGTTTTACTTAAGTCCACAAAAGCAATGAGAACCAGACCTGGGCTTGTAAATGCAGCCAGACACGATGGCTTAGATTAAAGCACGAGAATCAGCTTCGATTTTGAGCTTAAAGATTTTTCTTTCTTTTGTGGCTCTGTCAGATCCTTAACATCACTTAAGCATAATTTATTTGGGGAAACTGAATGCTGCGAACGTGTACATTGGATTCTGTTTCCCAAAACTATGCTTTAACGGGGCTCACAATTCCATGAACTGTAGAGCACAGAGAATCTCTCCCCAGCAAAAGCCTCAAGCTTTGAATTTTGAGTTTTACTAAACCCCTCTTCTTCCAGGCCCCATGGTCAGCTGATTCAGGCCTGCTTGAGGCTCCTTTGGATCACCTCAGTTGCCCCCTGTGGAGGAGAGGTTGCAGACTTGCAGGTAGAGGAACATCCAAGACCTGGGCTCTGTCTCTGGTTGGCTCAGTGACTTTACCATTCTATGACCTTGGGCCAGGTGTTTAACCTCTCTGAGGCCCAGTCAGCTTCCTCCACTGTAAAACGCAGCTGATAATCCCTGTCACGAACCTCGCATGGGACTACTATGCTGGAACACTTCTTGACCCTCCCTAATTTGCTCTATAACATCTGTGGAACACCTATGGCTTTTCTGAATCTCCGTTGTTCTCTGGTGTCTTGAGACTTGGCAAGGGCTGCTCTGTCTCCTGCTTGGTGAACTTTTACTCATTCTTCCAGACTCAGATCAAGTGTTTTCGCCTCCAGGTAGTTTCTCCTGACATTCTAGGCTGGTGTCTCTCTTTTGTGCTCACCTGACACCTCGCATTTACATTTGTGTTGTTATTGTCGTTAGGTGCCTCCGAGTGTATTTTTGACTCACAGTGACTCCATGTGACAGAGGAGAACTGCTCCATAGGGTTTTCTAGCTGTAATCTTTACAGGAGCAGATCTGCCAGGTCTTTCTCCTGAGGAACTGCTGGATGAGTTTGAACCGGCAACCTTTTGGTTAGCAGCCAAGAGCTTAACCGTTGTGCCACCAGAAAACCCAAAGTCCCTACCCTCAAGGTGCTCACAGACTTGTTGCAGATGTGTGATATACTTCTGTAACTGTCTGTTTTCAGCACCTTGTCCCCCTACAGTGGTTAATGCTATTTTATGCTTGTAGTCATTGGTGAATGAAAGTGAAGAATATATCTTATTTCATCACACTGGTGGCAGAAAAGTTCCTACTAGTGAGATAATGAGTGAAGAATAAACTTGGTGGTGGCCTATTATGAGTCAGAACACTTTATGTATTTTGCCTCATTGAATCTCTTCAAATTCTGATGATGTATATGGTGGTAATTTAATTTGAAAGATGAAGACGTTGAATCTGAATGAGTTTAAGTAACTTCCTGTGTCACTTGGTTCCTTTGGGAAGCAGACACTGAGATGGAGTTAGCAGTGCAAGTGGAGTGGAGTTATTGTGGGTGTTTAGAGTGGGGGCACTTTTGAAAGATAAAAAGGGGAGGAAGGAGAATTTGGCAGGGAACTCCTCAGACTGCAGTGTGGATCTACACCTGTGAAATAAAAGGGGGGAGGACACAGGATTTGGAAGGAAGATCCACAGCCCACAATGCAGCTCTGACAAAGTCTTGGCCAATACAACAGGGAGCTCTGGAACAAAGACTGCCCATTAGAGGCATCCCACGTTGGACAGAAACGGCCGTGTTCTAATATCCCCACTGTGCTCAGAAGCTGAGGTGGACGCTGAAGACGCTGCAGCTGGAAGCTCTCAGCTAACTGCACTCCTTGCCACACTTCCACTAGATGTTCCAGCCAAGCCATGATTTGAAAGTGGGTCATTCTGTCTTTAAAGTCCATTTTTTACTACACTATACTTCTGAAGCTAAGGGGCCTTCCATTACCTGTCCTGAAATAAAGCTACAAAGATCCAATACCGAGCAAGATTAACATGATAGCAACAGAAATGTGACAGGAATATTTAAGGTCCTATGTAAAGCAAGATATGAGGTGACCTTCTGGTTCACAGTCTTGCTTCCATTACTCTTTCCCCCTCTCCTGAAACTGTGTCTGGGCAAGACCTACATGGATCTTATACTGAATGATGAAAACTTATTAAACCCCCAGATGATTGAGTCTATTGATTATAAGCAACTGTTTTGATGTCCAAATCACCCAACAGGGCTTTGGGGATCGCCAAGTGTTGTAACCCTAGGCTGGAGAGGCAAGGGATTTATACCAATTGGATTGCTTCTTGTGCTTCTACCAGAGGTTGGGCTGAGCCAAGTCTTGATTAACCATGACATCATCTTCATCATAAAGAGGGATTTCAACCTTTCAACTACCTCCATTGATGGTCATTTGAGGGCCCTCCGAGTGGGATGGGATGGCATGGGATCCATCGCAGTATGAACTCTCTGGAATATTCAGAACTCTAAATCAATATACTATCTCTTCTTTCAATCTAGTGTTTTTCCAAATCCTTAAAATAGCTGCAAATAACATGTCAAGCAGAGAGATTGAGATGGGTTCAGCCTTTCCCCAGATTCTGAAGCACAGTTTTGGTAAACTCAGGCCTATACTTGCTTCTAGGAATGGGAAATGGAGGGAATGAGAAAAGGGATAGAGAAAGAACACTAACTTTTTCAAGCTCAACCTCAAATTTAAGTTGTAATCTTGCTCTGGGTAGCTTTAGGAACCATTTAAAGTTCCTGTCTCATTTCTCTGTGACCTTTGCCATCCCAATTTTGTGCAAGTAGTTCTCATTGTCAACAATTATGCCAAGCTTAACATGAATTTTAAACACTTCTGGATGAGGAGAAGGAGAATAAGGGATTTGTGTGTCTTAGTTCATTCTGCTTTAACAAAAGCCACAAACGGGTGGCTTTAACAAGCAGAAATTTATTTTCTCACAGTTTAGGAGGCTAGAAGCCCGAATTTAGGGTGCCTGCCCTAGTGAAAGGCTTTCTCTCTCTGTCAGCTCTGGAAGAAGGTCCTTGTCTCTTTGAGCTTTTGCTCCCGGATGATCTTCATGTGGCTTAGCCTCTCTCTCCCCTCAGTTTTACTTCTCATTTGTTTAATCTCTTTTATATTCCTAAAGAGATTGACTTAAGACTCACCTAATACCGTCTCATTAACATAACAAAGACAACCCCTTCCCTAATGAGATTATAGCTACAGGTAAAACCTGTTGCCATGGAGGCGATTCCGTCTCATAGCAACCCTATAGGACAGAATAGAACTGCTCCGTAGGGTTTCCAAGAAGCGTCTGGTGGATTTGAACTGCTGACCTTTTGGATAACAGCCAAACCATTAACCACTGCGCCACCAGGGCCCCAACCACAGGTATAGGGGTTAGGATTTACAACACTTATTTTGGGGGGACTGCAAACAGCCCCATTGTACCAAACCCACCACTAAGGTATAGGCAGAACATTTGCAGCTAACATCCTCACAACAGTGACAGACGTCTAAAAAGGTTTGGACTGGAGTTTGACAGGCTTCCTGAGGATCACATCCCCCCACCCTCTTTGTGTCCTATGTCAGTGCAGCAACTAATGCTCAGCACAGATGTTTCCAATCTTTACTTGTTGAACACACCCAGGGCAGCTAAATAAATTGCTTTAGCAATTGCACTTTCAGGCCACTTACACAATAGGCTGAAGTCATTCTTAGATTTTCAGTGAGAATGGAAACCATAGTAAAATTACAGAAGAAGAGCCCTTAAATGACTCATCCTCAATGTTGCTGGGACAGAATCAGTGGTTCCCAGCCCTGCCGCATATTAGAGTAACAAGGAACTTGCAGCTCCACCAGCAACCAATGAAATCAGAATCTGGAGGTGGGGCATTGGCATGACATTTTCACATTCTTCCTAGGTTATCATAATGTAAATTCAAGCTTAAGAATCACAAAATCAGATGATATCCACACTCAAAGAGGGGATGAGACTAAGCCAAGTTCATGCGGAGAATTAGTGCAGAGTAAAGTCTAGACCCCAGGTTTTTTGGTTTCAGTGTAGTCTTCTTTCCAATTCGTCATTTTACCTTCTTCTTAGTAATGTCTACTTTATCACTTTAAGGAGAAGACAGTTAGTCTTAAGGTCTCTTGCCTTTAGGCTAGGATGTTCTGAGGCATCCAAGATCCTTAGTCACCAGAATATTTGGGCTCCATTTCTTGTTGTGGAGAATTGGTGTGAATTTATTCTTTTTGAGATGAGGCAGAGAGAGACCAACGAAAGCACATTGAACTGGGTTCTAATCCCATCTTTGCCATGGACTAACCATGTGACTTAGGTTAAATGGCATGGTTGTCTCTCTTGCTTGCATACCAGAATCACTTCTGTAAGCTTAAGAGACACAAAAACTGATACCACGCCCATGTTTTTGGAGTTAGGAAATCTACAATGGGCCAGGAGTATGTATTTTAGAAGATCCGCACATGACCCTGCTGTCCACCCCTGATTGAAATCCCCTGGACTAGGGGGTGGTGTAGTGGTTAAGAGTTTGGCTGCTAACCAGAATGTTGGCAGTTCGAATCCACCAGGTGCTCCTTGGAAACCCTACGGGGCAGTTCTACTCTGTCCTACAGGGTTGCTATGAGTCGGGATTGACTTGATGGCTGGCAATGGGTTTTATGGTTTTTTTTTTTTTATGGTTTTAGGTGCTCTCCAGAGACCTTTTCTTTATAACTAGTGAAACTCCCTGGGCCTGGAGTTGTCTTTGAGGAAAAGTTTTTGATAATGAAAATTCAATTTCTTTAAAAGATACAGGGGAATTTAGATTTTCCATTTTATTGTGTGACAATTTTGCTAAGTTGCATTTTTCGAGAAATTAAAAAATTTTACTTAAGTTGTTAAGCTTTTGGTATAAAGTTGATCCCTATATTATCTTACTATCCTTTAACGTTCTTTAGGACCGGTAGTGATCATCCCTCCTTTTATTCTTGATACTGCAGAATTATTTTCTTGCTCTGTTTTCTAAATTAGTCCGGCTAGGATTTTGTCGATTTTGTTTATCTTTTCAAAAAATTAGCGTTTGACTTTGTTAATTTTCTCTATTTTGTTGAGTTCTACTCTTAGTAGTTCATTACTTTTAGGTACTTTGGGATCACTTGGCTCTTCTTTGTCTAGCTTCTTAAAATGCAACCTCTTTTTTAAGATTTTATAACTTTCTTCATTTTAATATGAGCATTTTATTGCTATTACAAAAAAACAAACCCATTGCCGTCTAGTCAATTCGGACTCATAGTGACCCTATAGCACAGAGTAGAACTGCCCCATAGGGTTTCCAAGGGGTGGCTGGTGGATTCCAGCCGCCAACTTTTTGGGTTAGCAGCCATAGCTCTTAACCACTGTGCCAACAGGGCTCCTTATTGATATTAGTTCCCCTTTGAGCAATGCTTTGGCTGTATTTTGCAATACAATTCAGTACAAAATAGGTTTTAATTATTCTCATGATACCTTCTTTGACCCATGGATTATTTAGAATTGTGTTGTTTAATTTCTAAATATTTGGGCTTTTCATATATATCGTATTGTTATTTATTCTTAGTTGAGTTCTGTTGTTGTAAAAGAACATACTTCTCATGGCTTCAGTTCTTAACATGTATTAAGACTTTTTTATGGCCCGAGTATGATCTGTCTTGGTGAATATACCATGTGCATGTGTAAAAATGTGTGTTCTACAGTTGCTGAGTGTAGTGTTTTATAAATATCACTTAGGTCAAAGCTGGAAACCCTGGTGACATAGTGGTTAAGTGACACGGCTGCTAACCAAAAGGTCAGCAGTTTGAATCCACCAGGCACTCCTTGGAAACTCTTATGGGGCAGTTCTACTCTGTCGTATAGGGTCGCTATGAGTCGGAATCAACTCGATGGCAATGGGGTTTTGGTTTGGTTAGGTCAAAATTGATAGTGTTGTTTAAATCTTCTATATTTTTACTGATTGACTGTTTTATTGATTGCTGAGATAGTGATATTAAAATATTTTACTATAATCGTGTAATTGTTTATTTCTTTCATTGTTGTGTGCCGTTGAATTGATTCCGACTCATAGTGACCCTAAATGACAGAACTGCTCCATAGGGTTTTGTAGGCTGTAATCTATGAGTTGGAACCGACTGACTTGACAGCACCTAACAACAGCAAAACAGGAATCTTTACGGAAGGAGCCCTGGTGGTGCAATGGTTAAGCACTCTGCTGCTAATGGAGAGGTCGACAATTCGAACGCAGAAGCTGTTCAGTGGGAGAAAAGACTTGTTGATCTGCTTCTATAAAGATTTCGGCCTAGGAAGCCCTATGGGGCAGTTCTACTCTGCCCTACAGGGTAACTGTGAATCAGAATCGACTTGATGGCACACAACAATCTTTATGGGAGCAGATTGCCAGGTCTTTCTCCTGCAGAGTGGCTGGTGTGTTCAAACCACCTACCTTTCAGTTAGCAGCCATGTGCTTAACTATTGAACCACCAGGGCTCCTTTTCTCTCTTGAATTCTGTGCATTTTTTGCTTCAGACATTTTGAGGCTCTCTTATTAAGCACATATGCATTTATAATTTTATGTCTTCCTGATACATTTTCCCTTTCATCATCATGAAATGAACCTCTTTATCTCTGGCAATACTCTTTGCTTTGAAGTCTATATTATATGATAGTAATTCAGCGGTTCTCATCTTCTTGTGCTTACTGTTGATTGTTTTTCATCCCTTTAATTTCAACATAGCTGTGTTTTTATATTTAAACTGTGTCTACTGTAGAAAGTATAGAGTTGGTTTTGCTTTTCTTAATGCATTTAGTTAATCATTTTCCCTCCACTTTGTTTCATCATAGCTATGTTTTTATGTTTAATGTGTGGCGCTTGTAAAAAGTATGTAGTTGAGTCTAGCTTTTTTAAATTCTTATTTTTTAAAAATTTATATTATTTTTTATTTATCTCTGTCTTTTAACATTTAGGCCAATAAATATTAAATATTGGTCTGTAGGAGGTTTATAGCCTCACACTAAAAGCAGAAGTCACCGGGTAATTTTTAAACAAATCTTATTATTTGCTTATTCTCCTAAAATTGGCTCTTCTTCCTTAAGTGGAAAGATCTTGTTACATGAAACAGACCTGTGTTCTATACCCAGTAATGTCACTTGTCATCGTGTGATCTTGAGTAAGTTATTTACCTTTACTAAGCCTCAATTTACTCATCCTTAAAAGGGAGGGAATGATAAAAAGATTTGATGTGAGAATTAAAGAGTGTAGATAAAGTGCTGAGGATAGTAGTACTTGGCACACAGTAGGGGCTTAGTAAGTGTCAGCCCCCTTTTCTCAGTGTAGCAGCAAAGGTGGAAAGGAATTGAACTAGATGGTGATTATTTGGCTACTGCATTTGAAGACAGTAAAACCAAAGTCTGTCTGAATGAGCAGGGGGGCTGATAAGTTTATCGAGATCACTTCTAAATCTCCCTGCCACTTTGTACTTGGGGATACTGAGACACCCAGCTCCCAAACATAATCTTCCAAAAAGCATCCTTTCCAGGTTGACTCTGAAAGACCCTTTGTTCTAGCAAACAATACCCAGAGTGTGCCTTCCTGATAGACAATCTGGTACAGCAGCACGTTAATCTCCCCCAAATCCTATTTCACATCTTCCGGACCTCGCAGAGGGGAGATGGGTGGAAACAATTGATCCATTGAGAACCACAGGCTGACCTCCAACTGAGGCCGCTACCTGGGTGAGTAAATCTGGATGGAGAACAAGTGTTTTGGTCCCAGCCAAAGGTTGTTTCCTGTTCCTTGGCTGAGGCTGGCTGCAGTCCAGTTATGGAAGCTGCAAGCACAACTGTGCTGCTGGAAAAGACCTTAAGAGTGCCCACCCAGTCAGGATTTAATTAATAGTCACACAGGAACCAACTTCCTCTCACCCTGGGGGAAAGGGAGTTTGGCAGCTGGGTCCTCCCAGGCTGCCAGCCCTCAGCCCTTTGGGGACCTCAGCCACGCACCTGTGCCAGAAGGCTGGCAGCTGAGGTTCAGATGATCCTGGGTCCCAAGAAATCTTGGCCATGAACGGGCCTGTTTATCAAGTTGTTTCCTGAAAAACTTCAAAATCATAAAACTTTTCTTCTACCCTCAAAAATCTCGTTAGCTGTTTTAAGAGCACCTGGTAACTTCTTCACTATTCTGTCCTTTTCCTTGATTGTAATTTTTACAGTTACCATTTCTTTGTGGTTCAGTGGTAGAATTCTTGCCTTCTGTGTTGGGTCAGAGGGGACGGCGGAGGGTAGAGCCAGGTTTGATTCCCAGCCAGTGTGCCTCAACACGGCCGCCACTTGTCTGTCAGTGAAGGCTTGCGTATTGCCCTGATGCTGACAGGTTTCAGTGGAGCTTCCAGACTAAGATGTACTAGGAAGAAAGGCCTGGCGATCTACTTCCAAAAATCAGCCAGTGAAAACTCTGTGAGTCACAATGGTTTGGTCTGCAACCAGTCATGGAGATGGCATTTTGTTCTGTTGTGCATGGTGTCACCATGAGTCAGGGGGCTAACTCTGTGGCCTCTAAAAAAATAGCACTATGTGTCAGGCACTCCCCTTTAGTACACAATATCTCCTTGAACATTCAAAACAATTCTAGTTACAGGCATACCTAAGAGATTGCAGATTCGGTTCCAGACCACTGCAATAAAGCAAATATCACAATAAAGTGAGTCACACAAATTTTTTGGCTTCCCAGTGCATATAAAAGTTATGTTTATACTATACAGTAGTCTGAGAGCCTTGGTGGTACAGTGGTTAAGAGTTCAGCTGCTAACAAAAAGGTTGGCAGTTCGAATCCACCAGCCACTCCTTGGAAATGCTATGGGGCAGTTCTACTCTGTCCTATAGGGTGGCTGTAAATCAGAATCCATTCGACAGCAATGGGTTGGGTTTGCTCTACTGTAGTCTATTAAGTGTGCAATAACACTGTGTTTAAAAAACAATGTACATACCTTAATTAAAATATACTTTATTGCTAAAAAATGCTAACCATCATCTGAGCCTTCAGCTAGTCATAATCTTTTTGCTGGTGGAGGATCTTGCCTAGATGTTGATGGCTGCTGACTGATCAGGGTGAGAGTTGCTGAAGGCTGGTGTGCCTTATTTCTTAAAATAAGACAACAGTGAAATTTGCTGCACTGATTGAGTCTTCCTTTCATGAAAGATTTCTCTGTAGCATGGATGCTATTTGATAGCATTTTACCCACAGTAGAACTTTTTTCAAAATTGGAGTCAATCCTCTCAAACCCAGCTTTATTAACTAAGTTTATGTAATATTCTAAATCCTTTGTTGTCGTTTCAACAATGTTCACAGCATCTTCACCAGGAGTAGTTTCCATCTCAAGAAAATACTTTCTTTGCTCCTCCATAAGAGCAACTCCTCATCCTTTAAAGTTTTATCATGAGACTGCAGCAATTCAGTCACATCTTGAGGCTCCACTTCTAATTCCAGTTCTCTTGCTGTTGCCACCACATCTGCAATTACTTCCTCCACTAAAGTCTTGAATCAATCAAAGTCATCAATGAAGGTTGGAATCAACTTCTTCCAAATTCTTAATGTTGATATTCTGACCCCCTCCCATGAATCATGAATGTTCTTAAAGGCATCTAGAATGGTAAATCCTTTCCGGAAGGTTTTCAATTTACTTCACCCAGATCCATCAGAGGAATCACTGTCCATGGCAGCGATAGCCTTATGAAACGGATTTCTTAAATAATCAGACTCGAAAGTTGAAATTACTTGATCCACGGGCTGCAGAATGGATGTTGTGTTAGCAGGCATGAAAACAACATTAATCTCCTTGTACATCTCTATCACAGCTCTTAGGCGACCAGGTGCATTGTCAATGAGCAGTAATATTTTGAAAGGAATCTTTTTTTCTAAGCAGTAGGTCTCAACAGTGGGATTAAAATATTAAGTAAACCATGCTGTGAACAGACGTGCAGTCATCCAAGCTTGTTGTTCCACTTACGTTGCACAGGCAGAGTAGATTTAGCATAATTCTTAAGGCCCCCAGGATTTTCAAAATGGTAAATGAGCATTGGCTTCAACTTAAAATCACCAGCTGCAATTAGCCCCTAACAAGAGAATCAGCCTGTCCTCTGAAGCTTTGAAGCCAGGCAACGACTTCTCCTCTCTAGCTATGAAAGTCCTAGATGACGTCTTCTTCCAATATAAGGCTGTTTCGTCTACATTGAAAATCTATCATTTAGTGTAACCACCTTCATCAAGCATCTTAGCTAGATCTTCTGGATAACTTGCTGTAGCTTCTACATCAGCACTTGCTGATTTGCCTTTCACTTTTATGTTATGGAGACAGCTTCTTTCCTTAAACTTCAGGAACCAACCTCAGCCAACTTCAAACTTTTCTCCTGAAGCTTCCTCACCTCTCTCAGCCTTCAGAGAACTGAAGAGAGTTAGGGCCTTGCTCTGGAATAGTCTTTGGATTAAAGGAGTGTTGTGGCTGGTTTGATCTTCTCTCCAGACCACTAAAACTTTCTCCATATCAGCAAGAAGGCTGTTTCGCTTTCTTATCATTCATGTGTTCACTGGAGTAGCACTTTTAATTTCCTTCAAGAACTTTTCCTTTGCATTCACAGCTTGGCTAACCGTTTGGTACAACAGGCCTAGCTTTCAGCCTGTCTCAGCTTTCGACACGACTTCCTCACTAAGCTTAATCATTTCTAGCTTTTGATTTAAAGTGAGAGACGTGGGACTCTTCCTTTCACTTGACTAATTAGAGGACATTGTAGGGTTATTAACTGGCCTAATTTCTGTATTGTGTCTCAGGGGGTAGGGAGCCACAAGGCACAAGGAGAAGGAGAGAGACAGGGGAACGGCCAGTGGGTGTAGCACTCAGAATGCATACACCATTTCTCGATTAAGTTCACTGTGTTATATGGGTGCGGTTCATGGTGCCCAAACCAATTACAATAGTAATATCAAAGACCATTGATCACAGACTACCAAAACAGATATAATAATAATGAAAAAGTTTGAAATATTGCAAGAATTACCAAAATGTGACACAGAGACACAAAGTGAGCACGTGTTGCTGCAAAAATGGTGCCAATAGACTTGCTCAGCACAGGGTTTCCACAAACCTTCAGGATTTATAAAAAATGCAGTATCTGCAAAGCACAATAAAATGAGGTATGTCTGTACAGAGTCACTCCTGATTAGGTCAGTCACCAATGAATGACATATTGGTTGAGGGTCTTCCTAGGCTGGGGTGGGGGAGTAAATTCCTATCCTCTTCTTGCTTTCTGGGAGAGAGAACAGGCCTCTGGAAGAAGAAATGCCCAAGTGCTGGCTCTGGGAGTAAAATCACACCTCAGACTGGTGTTCTAAAAAATAGCTAAGGAACCCAAGCAGATATGGGCGAACCACTAAGAGCTTCTGCTACGGCTGCACATCTGTCCTGCTTATCCCTTGCAACAGTTGTAATTTTGTGTTTGTCTGTGAGATACCTTGGTTAATGGCTGTCTGCATCCATGGGTTGTAAGCCCAATGAAAGCAGAAACCTTATCTATTTCTGTTCATCTTTGTAATATCTGCCAGTGGTGCTAACTTGTTGAATAAATGACTAAATGCCTGTTCTTAGATGAAGAAATTAAAGCTCAAAGAAGTGAAGGAACATGGCCGCTGACCAGATGTGCTCTTGGAGGAACTGAGGCTATGAACTTCTGGTCTGTCTGGATGCAAACTCCCCGCTCTAAATCAACACAATAGTGTCTCCATGAATCTGATGTTGTCATATGAAATGCGATGCAGTTTCTTAATATGAAACATGAGGAGAGTTGATAATAATTACTGTTTTTTTTAAAGAGTCAGTTAATTGTGGAAATTCAGATTAATATATGAAAAACACAAAGTATATTTGTTGCACATAGCAGATACACATTAATGTTAATTATTATCATCGTCATCATCACATCATCATTGCCTCTTCCTGCCCTGCCCACTCTGAATTGCTAGTCTTCAGGAGCCCTAGCATCTTACTGCATCGTTATTCTTAATTTTCTAAATAGGCCCTAGGGATTGTATAAAAATAAGCAAAACATTTACATTTCACCAAATAACTCTGAGAACATACAGATTTTAAAAATCTGTATCATAAAATGCATAAGCTACTAAAGGACACTCTGCCTAAATTACCGCCCCCACGCCCCCCGGTAGACTTCTTTTGTCTTTTAACGCATGGAGTAGAAAGAAGGGAGTAAGACTGAATTACACTTTCCCCTAACTTCCACCCTCTCCATATACCTTACAAAATAGACATTCTTTCCCTTGGGACGGAAGTGGCTACAAACGCAGATGTAGCTGATCCTGCCACACACTTAAAGAGTAGGTTTATCCCAACAGGATGGTTATAATGTCAATAGTCATCCCCCATCCTCGCATGCATATTCTGCAACCAGAGTCCAGAGCCTTCACAGTGCTTTCCATCCCACTCTTGTCCAGCAGAAACAGGCTTGCTCCTGACAGGTCCCTATCCTTCAAGGACCAAACCAAAAAAGCCAAACCAGTTGCTGTCAAGTTAATTCCAATTCATGGCAACCCCATTTGTTTTAGAGTAGAACTGCATTTCATAGGGTTTTCATGGCTGTGACCTTTTGGAAGTAGATCACCAGGCCTTTCTTCCAAGGTACCTGTGGGTAGATTCCAACCACCAACATTTTGGTTAGTAGCTGAATGCTTAACCATTTACAGCACCCAAAACCCATTGCTGTCAAGGCGATTCTGACTCATAGTGACCCTATGGGACAGAGTAGAACAGCCCCATGGGGTTTCTGAGGAGCGCCTGATGGATTCCAACTGCCGAGCTTTTGGTTAGCAGCCGTAGCTCTTAACCACTATGCCACCAGGGTTTCCTACACCACCCAGAGACTCCCCAAAACGAAAGGTTTCTTCTCACCTGGTTCATTTCCTCGTCCCATCCAGTCAGGCACAGGAGGGCTTAATTATCATTGTGCCATTGCTCCACGTTTCCTAAGAAGACAAACTTGGTAAATTGAATGACTCTTCTTAATGGGTGTATTTGTCCGCTTCAAACGTATAGACTCATGATTTGGGGAGAAAACATACTTACTATCTGCACCCTAAACATAGGTACTATAAATGTTGCTTCTTTTCCAAGAGGTGTAGAGAATCAGTTCAGAAAACTTCCCAAACAAATGCTAACATCAAGTCTATCTTTTTTGTCTCAGTCATCAGATTAAATAATCACAAACAGAGCTTAAAAAAGAAATCTCGTTTAGTGCTCCTCTTCTCAGCCCGCATAGTTCTCTATCATGTTGTTGCCACTGAGTCGATTCAGCTCTTGGTGATCTCATCATGCAGAGTGGAACTGCTCCATAGAGTTTCTAAGGCTGTAAACTTTTTTTTTTTTTAATTGTGCTTTAACTGAAAGTTTACAATTCAAGTTAGTCTCTCATACAAAAATTTATACACACATTGTTATGTGACCCTAGTTGCTCTCCCCATACTGTGACAGCACACTCCTTCTTTCCACCCCGCATTGCCTGTGTCCATTCAACCAGCTCCTGACCCTCTCTGCCTTCTCAGCTCGCCTCTGCACAGGAGCTGCCCACTTAGTCTCATGTATCTACTTGAGCTAAGCAGCACGCTTTTCATGAGTATCATTTTATGTCTTATAGTCCAGTCTAATCTTTATCTGAAAAGTTGGCCTCGGGAACGGTTTTAGTTCTGGGCTAACAGAGAGTCTGGGGGCCATGTCTTCCAGGATCCCTCCAGTTTCAGTCAAACTGTTAAGTCTGGTCTTTTTGTTTTTATTAGAATTTGAGTTCTGCACCCCACTTTTCTCCTGCTCTGTCAGGGTGGTCATTGGTGGTATAAAGCTGTGAACTTTTGGAAGCAGATCGCCAGGCCTGTCTTCCGAGGTGCCTCTGGGTGGGTTCAAACTGCTAACCTGTTGGCTAGTAGTCAAGTGCTTAACCATTTTGCCACCCATGGATGCAAAGGAAAGTGGGTCAGATTTAAACAGTAGTACTTCAAGAGGTCACTTTTGCACTACACAGAGAAAGGATGACAACATTCTGCTTCTTCTGGTACCAGAACATTTTTTTGTGGGCGGGGGGGGGGTTAAATTAATGTCATATTGATCATATGAACTCAGTAATTTTTTGTAGGCTTTTATTTGAAACTCATTACTCATTAAACTTGTCTTTAAATCCAATAAAATTGTTTGCCTGTCAAGTATAACTATTTTATAATAGAGTGAAAAGTGTTCTTGCCTGAAAATCATTATAACTGTCTCTACATTTGGACTTGCCATTACCTCACTGGATAGGAAAGTCTCTAAAAGGCTTTGGGTTTCAACTTCACATCTGTGGAAGAGGAGAGAGAATGAAATGATCCCTGACGTCTCTTCCCGTTCTGAACTTCTAGAAATTCGTTTGCATGTGGGCCAGTCTCTGCTTGATGCTATAGTTTTTCAGTTTTATTATTTTATATGGGAAGAAACACTTCTGTATGATCCTGATTTTTGCATACGTGATGCTGACAATAACGCAGACCAAAACCAAGCATTACTGAATGTTGACTATGGAGCCCCTGTGGTGCAGTGGTTAAGAGCTCAGCTGCTAACCAAATCCACCAGCCGATCCTTGGAAACCCTACGGGACAGTTCTGTCCTATAGGGTTGCTATGAGTTCATAATCAGCTTGACAGCAACGGGTCAACAAGTATGGTGAATGTAAAAGTGATTTTATTATTCTGAGAACAGAGATGAGGAATTAAAAAAAAAAAATCTTAGGACTATATGTCCTTGGAATATTGCCTACGTATCGTATGGATAGACATCCAGTATCTTCAAGTATAGGGTCCCTAGGTGGTGCAAACAATCTGCACTCGGCTACTAACTGAAAGGTTGACAGTTCAAATCCATTCAACAGGGCTTCGGAAGAAAGGCCTGGTGATCTAGTTCCATAAGATTGCAGCCATTAAAACCCTATGGAGTACAGTTCTACCCTGACACACATGGGCTCACTGTAAGTTGGAATCTGCCTAATGGAAACGTTTTGATTTATTTTTATTTTCAAGTATAAGTCCCTTGAGTCAGGAGCAAGATCTTTTTCTACGCTTTGCTCTCACATTGCAGATGTGCTTAATAAATGCTTGCTGAAAGAATGAATATATTTAGTTAGCAAAAATACAGAAACAATTTTTGGGCCAGACAGAGCAAACTACAAAAAAGTGAGTGTCAAAGGGACTTTTAGCGTGGAAAAAAAGCTAACCTCAAAGAAAATTGAAATGTCTGTTCTCTCAGGACATCTATCTGCAAATAATAAAGCGTGGGCATCATAAAAAAGGAAGAAATTTGCTGAATACAATAACAATTACTCCTTTATTGGTTTAGGACTATGTGGGTATATAAATAGACAACATGTTAATTTTAAACATCTGGATCCAATTTTTAAAAAGCTGTAAATTAATGAAATCAGTCACTAAACAGAAACATTGGAGACTCAGAACAGAACAAACCATGAAATTAACTTGTTTATACTTCAGCTTGGCCACAAAGCATTATTCTAGAAGCAGCTCTTCTCTATGTCTTCAAAGATGTTGTTTCTTTTGTCCTCCCATAGTACATAAGCTGAAGTCGCCATATTCGCTCAGTCAAGTCAGCCAATGCATTTCCAGCAATTTATAAGGAAAGTGATAGTTGACTCAATATATAAAAAGGATTAATTCACCTCTTGGCACCCAACGACCAGGCAGGCTCTGGATCTCAGGATGTGCTTAACTGTTTTGAGGGCATCACTGATGTCCTGGCAGTAATTTGCAAAAGGACATGGTCTGATGGGGATTCTACTGGTTCCCCTATTTTATGCCCTTTCTTTTTCTAAGTAACATAGTACTTTAGCTCCTGGGTATTAATGTTTGACCGAGGAAAATGGCCAGTTGCCCGCTACACTGCCTGCTTTACCACCCAAACTCTGGCTGTGTTGTGGAATGAGAAGAAACTGAGATAAAGATGAGCAGGATGCTGGGTCCCTGCCTATGAATCCTTTTCTTGACCCACATGTACCACCCCAAGAGTTTCTCTGGTGAAAATTACATGCAGAAGATGGGAATAGGCAAAGGGCCATTTTATTATTAGCTGAGTTTGGCCCCGACCACTGCTGGGCTGCCTGGATGGTACCAGGAAGACCCAAGGCCCTTTCTGTTTTGCCCAAGACCAGTGACTCCAAAACGGTGCTCCTCAGAGAACCTTGAATGTTTTTTAAAAATATAAATTCCTGGAGGCGGGGCAAGATGGCGCTCTAGGCAGAAGCACCACGCCGTCCCTCCACAGCAAAGATCTGAAAAACTAAGCCTAACAGAGAATCAACAATCCTGAAACCCTAGAACACCAAATGAAGAGATAAAGAACTCAGCCAAACACCAAACGGAGTGAGAATACTAAAAGAGAACGGAGAGCGAGGAGAGACTCATGCAGAGATTCCTTACCAGCTAACGCAGCACGGATCCACCATCTTGGATTCCTATAGGAGACCAGCAAACAGGAGAGCAGCCTCGCAGAGCGTCCAGTGGGAGACAGAACGACCGGTAAACTGCGGTGTGCGCTTTCCTACCCCCCACCCCTCTCCGCCTCGGCTGGGGCTCCCCTGTTTTCCGTGGCCAGGGTCCCTGGGCTGGGGGACGCCGGTGCTTGGATTCCGCACGCCCGGGCTGGCGGCTTTCTGAGAGCCATTTGCTGGCTGCTGGCGAAGCTTTTTCTGCCGCCTCCCCCTCCTTTTGCCTGGGTGCCTGGTTCCGAGCGCCGTCTTTGCTCTCTCCTGCGCGGCTGTGGGGCTGCGTTCAGGTGTGTGGCTGCTTCCAAGTCTGGGCTGCCGCGCTGGTGAGATCCCGGGGCCTTTGTTCGTTCGCCCCTCTGCTTCCCGTGGCCACGGTCTCTTAACCCCGAGACTGCCAGCTGCTTGGAATTCGCGCCCCTCAGTGGGGGCTCTCTGGGTCCCATTTGTTGGCACTGACTGCTGGTGTTGCTTTTACTTTTTCTTTTTTTTTTAATTTTATTTTTCTTCTTTTTTGATTAGTTTTGTCATCTTTTCCCTCTTTTTCCCTTTTGTCTTTCTTCATTTCTTAATTTCTCGTCTCTCTATCTCTTCCTTCTCTTTCTGATCCCTGAATACCAGGCGATGTATGCCTCTGTACCTTCTGGCCAGGCTGTGCTGTGAAAACTGAGACCGACTCTCCCAGACCTCATAGCTGCATCGGTGGGATCCCTGGGAACTTTGCAGTTCTTTAACTTTTCTGATTTTTATTTGTTCATTCTTTCCTTTTCTTTCTCTTCCCCCTTCTGGTTTCCTCCATCCCATAGTCTCTCATCTGTACATTCCAACGACAAGCTCCCCTAGCATTCTTTTATGTTTGTATGCTTTTTGCTCCTGCTCCTCTTTCCTCTCTCCCATATCCAGCTTAGCTTCACACATAACCATCTTCCCGCTGCACCCTACCTACCTGCACCGTGCACTTGACACCACACCACCAAGCTGTGCAGGCACGCCCTATTGGAACCTGCCCAGCACTGACTACCGACTGTCCTGGCGGCTGTGGTGAGTGCCACAAACAACCCGTCCCAGTGGCTCCTCTTCAGCTAGATCTGCCCAGCTGTACCACAAGGACAAAAAAAAAAAAAAAAAATCTACAATCAATAAACGAGAGAAATATCTACTGAATGCCCCCAAAACAGCAAACAATATCAAAACATTTACAAAAACAAGACAAGATGGCTCCAATAGGCGTCCAAATCAAAACACCAGATAACTCTCCTGTGGAAGAAAATGCACTAGAAGTACCTGATAGGGAACTCAAATCACTAATATTCAGAATTTTCCAAGAACTGAGGCAAAAAGCTGACAAACGTGAGGAAAAAATAGACAAACTTATGGAAAATACAGACAAAAAATTGGAAGAATTCAGGAAGATGATGCAGGAACAAAATGCCAAAATAAATTCACAACTCGAAATTATACAAAAACAACAATTAGAAATCCAAAAGATAAACAACAAGATTTCAGAAATGGACGGTGTCATAGAAGGGCTGAGAAGTAGATTTGAAACCATGGAAGACAGGATCAGTGGAACTGAAGACAAACACTTGGATACAACTCTGTTTCAGGAAAACTCAGAAAAAAGAACAAAGAAAAATGAAGAGACCCTGAGACTTATGTGGGACACAATTAAAAGCAAAAACTTACGAGTGATTGGCATACCAGAACAGGGGGAGAAAACAGAAAACACAGAGAGGATCATTGACGAACTGCTGACAGAAAACTTTCCCAATATCATGAAAAATGAAAAGCTGGCCATCCAAGAAGCTCAACGAACCCCATATAGAAGAGACCCCAAAAGAAAACCACCAAGACATATCATATTCACACTCACTAAAACTGAAGACAAAGAATCCTGAGAGCAGCTCATGAAAAACAAGAAGTCACAAACAGAGGAGAAACAATAAGACTAAGCTCAGATTATTCGGCAGAAACCATGCAGGCAAGAAGGCAATGGGATGACATATATAAAATCTTGAAAGAAAAAAATTGTCAGCCAAGAATAATATATCCTGCAAAACTCTCATTCAAATTTGACGGTGAAATTAGGTCATTTCCAGATAAACAGAAACTAAAGGAATATGCAAAAGTCAAACCAAACTTACAAGAATTATTAAAGGGAGTTCTTCGATCTGAGGACAAACAGCTTCAGCCCTCAGGCAGGACCTAGGACCTAGGACGCAGGTTCATATGAACCAGATACCATTCTAGGAACTGAACTACAGAGGACTTTCCAAAAACAAAAGAAATACAACAGGGAATCAGAGAAATCAATCAAAGGATGACAACAACATCAAAACAATGAAAGAGGGAACAAACGGCACAGGTATAGAACCTTCTAAAGGAGAGGAAGGCAAGGCGATACCAAGTAAGGGTAGACTGCATCAAAATTATAAAGATAAGGGTAAAATTCATGGTAACCACAAAGAAAGTTAACAAACCAACTCATAAAAATAAAGACGAAAAACATAACGTCTCAACAAAAACAAAACCTACAAAAACAAAAGAAATGAACACAAAATCCACAAACAAAAGTAACTCAGCACAAGATAGTAAGAAGAACAAAGAAAACTTCAGCACCACAAAAAAAAGCACTACAAAACGACAGCAACAAACTTCCATCTATCAATAATTACACTGAACGTAAATGGACTCAATGCACCCATAAAGAGACGGAGCATGGCAGAATGGATAAGAAAACGGGATCCATCAATTTGCTGTCTACAAGAGACACACCTTAGAAACAAAGATGTGAATTTATTAAAAATCAAAAGTTTAAAAAAAATATATCAAGCTAACAACTATCAAAAAAGAGCAGGAGTGGCAATTCTAATCTCAGATAAAATAGACTTTAAAACAAAATCTGCCATAAAAGACAAAGAAGGACACTATATAATGATTAAGGGGATGATCCATCATGAAGACATAACCATAATAAACATCTACGCACCCAATGACAGGGCTCCAAAATACATAAAAAACACTATAACAGCACTGAAAAGAGAAATTGACAGTTCCACAATAATAGTAGGAGACTTCAACACACCACTCTCAGTAAAGGACAGAACAACTAAAAAGAAACTCAGCAAAGATACAGAAGACCTAAAGGACACAATCAGCCAACTGGACCTCATAGACATATATAGAACAATCCATCCAACCGCTGCAAAGCACACATTCTTTTCCAATGCACATGGAACGTTCTCCAGAATAGACCACATCTTAGGCCACAGAGCAATCCTCAACAAGATCCAAAATGCTGAGATAATTCACGGTATCTTCTCTGACCACAATGCCATCAAGGTAGAAATTAACACTAGAAAGAGCAAGGAAAAAAAATCAAATACATGGAAACTGAATAATAATCTGATTACACATCAATGGGTAATAGAAGAAATCAGAGATGGAATTAAAAAATTCCTAAAATCAAATGAAAATGAAAACACATCATACCAAAACCTTTGGGAAACAGCAAAGGCAGTCCTCAGAGGACAATTTATAGCAATAGATGCACATATCAAAAAAGAAGAAAGGGACAAAATCAAAACATTAACTACAGAACTCAAACAAATAGAAAGAGAACAACAAAAAAAAGCCTACAACCGCCGGAAGAAAGGAAGTAGTAAAGATCAGAGCAGAAATAAATGAAATAGAGAACAGAAAAACAATAGAAAGAATCAACAAAACCAAAAGTTGGTTCTTTGAAAGAATCAACAAAATTGACAAACCACTGGCCAGACTGACAAAAGAAAAACAGCAGAGGGCACAAATAACCCAAATAAGAAATGAAATGGGGGACAGTACAACAGACCCAACTGAAATAAAAAGGATTATAACAGAATATTATGAAAAACTATATTCCAACAAATTTGAAAACCTAGAGGAAATGGATAAATTTCTAGAAACATACAGCCTACCCAAACTACAACAAAGTGATATTGAAAATCTGAACAGACCCATAACAGGAGAAGAGATTGAAAAGGTAATCAAAAACTCCCAACCAAAAAAAGCCCTGGCCCAGATGGCTTCACTGGAGAATTCTACAAAACATTTACAGAAGAGCTTGTACCAGCTCTACTCAAGCTATTTCAGAGCATAGAAGAGGAAGCAACACTTCCAAATTCATTCTATGAAGCCAGCATAACGCTGATACCAAAACCAGGCAAAGACATCACAAAAAAAGAAAATTACAGACCAATATCTCTCATGAATATAGATGCAAAAATTCTGAACAACATTCTAGCCAATAGAATTCAGTATCATATCAAAAAGATAATACACCACGACCAAGTAGGATTCATACCAGGTATGCAAGGATGGTTTAACATTAGAAAATCCATCAACGTAATCCACCACATAAATAAAAGGAAAGAAAAAAATCACATGATCATCTCAATTGATGCAGAAAAGGCATTTGACAAAGTCCAACACCCATTCCTGATAAAAGCTCTCAATAAAATAGGTATAGAAGGGAAATTTCTCAACATAATAAAGGGCATCTATGCAAAACCAACAGCCAACATCATTCTTAATGGAGAGAGGCTGAAAACATTCCCCTTGAAAACAGGAACAAGACAAGGATGCCCTTTATCACCACTCCTATTTAACTTTGTGCTGGAAGTTCTAGCTAGAGCAATAAGGCAAGAGAAAGAAATAAAGGGCATCCAAATTGGTAATGAAGAAGTTAAACTCTCCCTGTTTGCAGATGATATGATACTATACATAGAAAACCCTAAAGACTCCATGAGAAATCTACTGGAACTAATAGAAAGATTCAGCAGAGTAGCAGGATACAAGATAAACATTCAAAAATCAGTTGGATTCCTATACACCAGTAAAGAGAACGATGAAAAGGAGATTAGGAAATCAATACCATTTTCAATAGCCCCTAAAAAGATAAAATACTTAGGAATAAATCTGACCAGGAATGTAAAAGACCTATACAAAGAAAACTACAAAACACTGCTGCATGAAACCCAAAGGGATCTACATAAATGGAAAAACATACCATGCTCATGGATAGGCAGACTCAACATTGTGAAAATGGCAATTCTACCTAAAGCAATTTACAAATACAATGCAATCCCGATACAAATACCAACAACATTCTTCAAAGAGATGGAAAAACTAATTATTAACTTTATATGGAAAGGGAAGAAACCCCAAATAAGTAAAGCACTGCTGAAGAAGAAGAATGAAGTTGGAGGACTCACACTACCTGACTTGAGAACCTACTATACAGCTACAGTACTCAGAACAGCCTGGTACTGGTACAACAACAGAGACATTGACCAATGGAACAGAATTGAGAACCCAGATGTAAATCCACCCACCTACGGTCACCTGATCTTCGACAAGGGCCCAAAATCCATCAAATGGGGAAAAGACAGTCTTTTTAACAAATGGTGCTGGCAAAACTGGATATCCATTTGTAGAAAAATGAAACAGGACCCATACCTCACACCATATACAAAAACTACTTCAAAATGGATCAAACACCTGAATATAAAGCCTCAAACTATAAAATTCATAGAAGAAAATATAGGACCAACACTTCAGGCCTTAATACATGGCATTAAGAGGATACAAACCATAAACATCAACACAAAAAACCCAACAGATAAACTAGATAACTGGGATCTTCTAAAAATCAAACATCTATGCTCTTCAAAAGACTTCACCAAAAGAGTCAAAAGAGAACCTACAGACTGGGAAAAAATTTTTGGACAGTACAAGTCAGACAAAGGTCTAATCTCCATAATCTACAAGAAAATCCAACGCCTCTACAACAAAAAGACAAACAATCCTATCAAAAAATGGGCAAAGGAAATGAACAGACACTTCACCAGGGAAGACATTCAAATGGCCAACAGACACATGAGGAAATGCTCGCGATCACTAGCCATTAGAGAAATGCAAATTAAAACCACAATGAGATACCATCTCACCCCGGCATTACTGGCACGAATTAAAAATACTGGAAATAACAAATGTTGGAGGGGCTGCGGGAAGATGGGAACTCTTATACACTGCTGGTGGGAATGCAAAATGATACAACCATTTTGGAAAATTATATGGCGTTTCCTCAGAAAGCTAGAAATAGACATACCATTCGATCCAGCAATCCCACTCCTAGGAATATATCCTAGAGAAATAAGAGTCATCACTCGAATAGACATATGCACACCTATGTTCATGGCAGCATTGTTCACAACAGCAAAATGATGGAAACAACCTCGATGTCCATCAACAGATGAATGGATACACAAACTATGGTACATACACACAAGGGAGTACTATGCAACGAGAAAGAACAACAATGAATCTGTGAAGCATCTCATAACATGGATGAAACTGGAGGACATTATGCTGAGCGAAATAAGTCAATCACAAAAGGACAAATATTGTATGAAACCTCTATTGTAAAAACCCATGAAAAAATTCACATGCAAAATGTAACAATCCTTGTTGGTTACCAGGATGAGGGGGGGGAGAATACTAAATAGGCAATAGATAAGTGGTACCTTGGGTGAGAGGTGAGATAGTACACAGTACAGGGGAAACTAACACAACCTGCACAAGGAAAGGTCATGGAGGCCCTATAGACACATCCAACCCCCCCGAGGGACTGAGTTGTTGGACGGAGGGCTCTGGGGACCATGGTCTCGGGGAACATCTAGCTCAATTGGCATGACACTACTTATAAAGATAATGCTCTACATTCTACCTCGGTGAGTAGTGTCTATGGTCTTAAAAGCCTATGAGCGGCCATCTAAGATACTCCACTGGTCTCATCCCTTCGGGAGCAAGGGAGAATGAAGAGAACAGGATACAACGAAAAGATTAGTCCAAAGGACTAATTGTCCACAGCTACCAAGGCCTCCACTGGACTGAGTCCAGTACAGCTAGATGGTGCCCGGCTACCACCACTGACTGCTCTGACCAGGATCACAACAGAGGGTTGTGGACAGAGCTGGAGAAGGATGTAGAGCATAATTTTAACTCCAAAAAAAAAAAAAAGACCAGATTTACTGGCCTAAAGAATACTGGAGAAACCTCAAGAGTGTGGCCCCCAGACACCCTTTCAGCTCAGAGGTGAAGTTACCTTCGAGGTTCGATGTTAAGCCTGGGAGTGGACAGCCCAGTAAAACTAAATGGGACTAACGAGGTACAGGAGTCCAGTGACAAAGGCCAGAAGGCAGAGGGGGAGTAGGAAACTGATGATAAGGAACACAAATTGAATAAGGACACTGTCGATGTGTTGTGAGATTGTTGACCACTGTTATAGGGCAACATTTGTAGTAACTATTAAATGGGAGGCTGTTTTGTCCTGTAAGCCTTCATCTTGGGCGAGAATGGCAGCACAATTGGAAGAGCATAGTCAATATCACTTAAAAGTGTCAGTAAAAAGTTTTGAAATGGTGTTAAAAAAAAAAAAAAAAAACCAAATGAGACTAATGAGGTACAGTAGTCCAGTGACAAGGGCCAGAAGACAGAAGGGGACAAGGAAGTCCCCTGGTGATAGGGAACACAAGGTGGAGTAAGGATATTCTTGATGTGTTGTGAGATTGTTAACCATTGTCATAGGGCAACATGTGTAGTAACTGTTAAATGAGAAACTATTTTGTTCTGTAAGCCTTCATCTTAAGTGAGAATAACAGCACAGTTGGAAGAGCGTAGTCCATGTCACTGAACTGTGTATGTAGAAATTTTTGAAACGGTGTATCTTTGGCTATCTGTATTTTCATCCAAAAAAAAGGTTGAGTATTTAGAGGCTTAATATGTTGTGGGATTGTTAACCAATTTCATAAAACAACATGTGTACTACTGTTTCATGAGAAACTATTTGTTCTGTAAGCCTTCACCTGAATTACAATAAAATATAAATATATATATATATATATATATATATATAAATTCCCAGATCTAACTCCCTGTCTAAATGAATTAAAATTTCTTGAATGGGGCCCGGGAAGTTTATGCATAAAAATACCCTTAAGTGATGGTGATACAACTATTTATTTAGAAACCATTGCCGTCGGATTTATTCTAGATTCACCCTGACTTTCAAAGTGGATGGGGGCATAGGAGAGAGAAACCTTTTTCCAAGAAAGAGGAGACATAGCTGCACGATATCTGAACAGTTCATCAGGAACTGAGGGGCACACTAAAGAACGGTTGAGCTGGCTAGGCCTTCTGCCAAGAGGGGCAGCCCGGTCCTTCCGTACTCCAGCCACATGAAAGAAGACAGCAGTGAGTCAAAGGGAGAAACATGCCTGGGCCTTGTCTCCAGCAGGAACAGCCCCTGGCCCTGGTTCACCTTCAAAAGACCATCCTGCAGGGCTCTCTGATTGTTAATTTATCACAGCGAAAGCACCTCTCTTTGTACTACACACCAGTTAAATAAAGTCTGTTAGCCATGGATTGCCACAGTGGCTGCAACAAAGGGCTCAAGCATCACAATGATTGTGAAGATGGCGCAGGACCAGGCAGTGTTTCATTCTATTGTACTTGGGGTCACTATGAGTTGGAACCGACTTCACGGCACCTAACAACAACAACAACATTAGCCATGAGGGTAGAGGGTTGAGGAGTACTGAGTGCTTCCATCTAGTGTTTTCCAACATGTGGTATGGGCAGTAGGTGATATCAGGTGATACGCTAAGCCTTATGGGCTAGAGGCAGCCTAAACCAGGAGGCAGTATAGGGGGAGGAGAGAAGAACAGGGGTAGAAAGAAACAGAGGGGGTGGGGAAAATTAACCTGCAGGGCCTCTTCTCCTAGTTTCTGGCTATCAGTGTGTCCTCCTCATTCCAACTAGGATGCTGAGAACAATCCTTGAACCTCACTTGTCCATTTAACCATCCAACAAATTACTTTTTGTTATTGAATGACTTGATTATGAACTCAAGTGTGTCCCTTGCCTACCATCGTTTAGGAAAACAGTTACGAATACCTTAAAAGTATCTCTTCATGATATCCAAACAGTATAGTGGTTGTGTGAATGGGTAAGGAAGTTTGTCATTACTTTGCAGAAATGAATAGATAACTAGACACATTCAGAAGAACGCATTCTGAATACTGCTACCGATGGCTTCTCTACACAAAGATTTGTTGAACAAGTCACTTACATCGTAATTCTCAATGTCCAACTCTATTGGTAAAGGTACAATTAAATGGATATAATTTTCCCTTTCTAACGTACAAATGTGAATTGGAATTCACAATAAAAAAATAATCTTATTGACAGAAAACTCCATTTTCATCCTAAACTTAGTGATGCTAAACTGAATATTCCTGATGAACTATGAACAGGTTGCTTACTCTCATTAAATTTTTTTAGCTATATTTTTAAAACCAGTTATAGCAACTATATTTTATTTTTAAGTAAAATTAAAAATTTAAATGTTACTATTATTTATCACACTTACTTTTATGGCTATCTTCTACTTAGGGCAAATGATACAGATTTTCCATCTTAAGGAGTTATAAAAAGTTTGCTTTTTAAACATTTTCTTTATGTCAAGTCATATTTTTACTTAGATAAATCAGTATTAAAAATGAGCAGAGGTGATATGTGCTTATGGGAAAATTCACAATGACTGTAAATGAATGACATCAGTTTAAGAATCACTCCTCTCTGTGGTCCTATCTGAAAGAGGTGACTGCTGTTAAGATCCTTAGCATCAATGGAGACCAGACATGTGTTCAAGGCCTTAAAAATCTTATGGGAAAGATAAGGTAAGGCAGACAAATCATGGACCCTTACACATTTTTACATTTTCTAAAACCATATAGCACATAAATAGATGACATTTTACAATCACAGTTAGCAACAAAGGGTTCTATGCTATTAATTTCATAAACCATCCCTTGCATGATGGACTGTTGTGGGATCATCCTTCCCTACAGTTGGCATGTAGAATCCATGCCAAAAGTGTCTCACTCACTGGCTCTCTCTCTCTCCATCCTAATGGACTAGGAGTTGTAGGCTTCAAACACTCAGATCCTATCTACTAGAAACACTATCATTCCAGAGGAGCAGTCATTAGGAAATAAAGACTTAGATAGGCAACAAATATTTTCGTATTCTTTATTGAAAAGACTAGGCTAAGTGGGAAATTTATCACCTCCTATGTACAATTCTCAAAAGTTCCTTGGGTGGCACAAATAGTTTGTGCTTGGCTACTACCTGAAAGGTTGGTGATTCAAATCTACCTAGTGGTGCCACAAAACAAAGGCCTGGAGATCTACTCTCATAAGATTACAACCACTGAACACCCTATGAAGCACAGTTCTACTCCGACACACATGGGATCACCATAAGTTGGAATGGACTCAGTGGTAACAAGTATACCCAATTTCCATCTTAAATCACCCTAGCTCTGACCACAATTCACTGTTAAATCACTGATTGCCAAACCCTCTTCACACAGACCTCAGGGGCCATAAGAGTAGAGTTCTAAGGCCTAGATGTCCTTCATGTTGTTTTTTCTTTCTCCCTTGGTGTCTTAGGCTGGGTTCTCTAGAGAAGCAAAACTAGTAAAGCATATAAATATATATAGAGAGAGATTTATATCAAGGAAATGGCTCACGTGATTGTAGAGGCCGGAACGTCCCAAGTCCGTGGATCAGGATAGAGGCTTCTCTCAATTCACGTAGCTTCAGGGGCTGCTGAACCCAAGATCGGTAGGTTGGAGAGCAGGGCTCTTGCTCACAGGCTGTGAAGATTGACGAATCCCAAGATCGGCAGATAAGCTGATAGCTCAAGTCCCAAGAACTGGAGGTCGACGAACAGGAGGCAGCCGCAGGATCCAGAGCAAGCAAAAAGCCAGAACGTCTGCTTATATTCGGATGCAGGCGACACCCCCAAGGAAACTCCCTTTCATCTGATTGGCTACTCACAGTATATTCAGTCATACAGTGATCACATATAAACACTGAGAACCATGGCCCAGCCGAGCTGACACACAATCTTAACCATCACAGTTGGTAATGCAGCACAGCGACCGAGAGAATGACCTTGCAAGTCTGAGGGACCTGGGTTTGAGTCCTAACTCCATCACTTGATGTCTGTGTGCCTGTGGGTCAAATATGTAATCTCTCTGAATCCCAGAGTCCTCATGTACAAAGTAAATATAACAGTAGTGTCCTTCTAATTGGCTGTTGTCAGGATTAAATTAGGTAACATACGTAAAGGGTTTAGCACTATATGTGGCACCTATTAAACACCTAATATATGGTTGTGTTAATAATATTTTATTATCAAAGACACCTTCTCTCTGCCATGTCTTTTAGCTGCCATCTATCCTTTTCCATTCTTAACCATAATTTCTTTTTTTTTTTTAAATTAGGCCTGCCAATTATCAGTGACTCATATAAAATTATCTTAAAATATATTTTAGCAATATGTAGGCATAACAATCCATATATAGAAGAATGCATGTAATCACAGATTTAAGGAAAAAATACTGTATATTCAAATCAATTGGACTCACTTTGCCCAGATAGTTTTTATTCTCCATTGGTGTGATAATTTAAAAGTTGGGAAACCTGAGAACGATGGCTTTTTAATGTGGTTTTTAGTTTTTTCCTCCTTTTCTTCCTCCACTCTTCCCTCTCCCCTCCCCCCTCCCATTTGCTTCCTCCCTGCCCTTTCTTTTTTTTGCAAAAAGATTATACTAACATGTCTTTAGAATAGAATAAAATCCCAAAAACGACAGTTTTGGTTAGCTTCATCTTAATTTTCATAAATAAATGTTTACATGCCTGTTACATTAGAACAAAGTCAAAAGGTCTCAAGACTGTAAAATGTGTCATCTATTTCACTCCAGCACTCTGTATCTTCTGATTTTCTCACAAACAAGAAAAATCACTAGTTATGAAATATCTTTTCTCCTCAATAAAGTTAACTCTCTGAGATTCTTCACTTTTAAACAACCAAATTACCTTGGAAATAACTGACGTCCCACTACCTTATTCAAGAACTTACCAAGTTTCAAAGATGAAGAAACAGAATACTTTATTATAGAACTTATAAAATAATTAAATATTACACATATATTTTGACTTTTCTCTATAATCCATAGTTTTATTAAACATTTTCCCTCAGAATTCATATCACTTACTCAGAGAAGCAAGTGAGAACTCATAAGAACAGGCTATTAATTAATAAATTAATTTTCCATAAAATAATGATACTTATATAAGGAAACAAATAACTTGCAGTTCTTCGGAGGGCAAGGGGATGGTGGTGTAGGACCATTTTTTTTTCCTGATAATAAAAATGGCCAGCACTCTAAGTCAAGCCAAGAAGATTGAGAGAAGCTTCTAATCATCTCTGCAATTTGAGAAGTTATGATTTTCATTAGAATGGGAACAAAGGGTGCTGCTAAATTTAACTGACCACTGTCTAGATGTTTGCGCTGAGTTGGCTAATCCTTGTTTGAAATGAGACTTTTTAAAGCAGTAAAATTGGGTTACATTCATCAAAGAAGTTGAGGAATAGACTAGAATTATATAAATATGCCCTTTATAACCACTTCTCAAAAAATGACAGAAGGACATGTCTTCAACGTTACTTTGGTTTTGGCAAAACAGTATGGTGTTTTTCCAATTTAAAACTCATTATTACCTACCAACTGCTGGCTTCCAAAGACTGAAAATATCATCCAAAAGATTTTTAAATAACTTGTATTCAAGGATGAGTCTTGGCATATTATGATTTATTACTATTAACGTGGCAGAAGACATGAATTCTTTTTATTGCCACTATGATATTTTTCTTATTAATTTTGTTCATGTCGATTGGTAGGAAAAAGCCACAAGTGGCCTTGAATCTTCCAAGTAGTTCCAATAATATGTAGGGAGCATTATAAAGGTTGGTCTCTTCTCTTTCAAAACATTGCTATTTACAATTTATCTCCTTCTAGATGTTTCCCAGAAATGAACATCTAACCACTTCTCACCCCTTAACAGCAAACTTTAGGCTCCAATATACATGCTCAGCTAGCACCAAAAGTTAAAAGGTTGGTATAATGTGAAGAGTATCAACGCTGGTCTTTTATGAGAGTTTTTTCAGAGTGTAAATTTCAACTAATGGAGATCTTAAATGGTATACATTGCCCTGGGAATACTTTTCAAGTTGGTAATTTTCGTCTTTGAGACTCTCTATGAGAAGAATATACTTACATATACACACATACACACATGCACACACACACCACACACACTAAATAAACATAACATGAAGCTTGCTAGTCCAGCAGCAAGCACAACTGTGAGCACCATTTGGCTTCTCATATGATTCCTGGTTTGGGGGTGTTCAAAGTCTTGGTCAAACTGTGAGCTCCAAGCAACAGTTAGGCAAGGTGTCCCATCCATGTTTGATTGCTCCAATTATCATCAGTCTTTGACCTGAAGGCTTAAAGGGCCTTTTCAAAAGAGTTGTCTTTGCCATTGAACCCTTAAAGTCCAAAGGGGGATCTGTCCCAAAGTTGTCAAGATCTCACCTTGTCAAAATTAAAATTCAACAGATCTCAGCGTGATTCATCACTTCTTTCATGTAACAGTGCAAATTATTTTTTTTTCCTTTTGTTTTGTAAGTCAGATTTGTCACCGCTTCCCATCTTCAAGTGCTTCAGAGTACCATGTGCTTCTTGAATAAGGACCCTGGTGCAACCTGTCTGTCCCTCAGAGCTGGCTCCTTAAATGCTGCAGCGGCTCCCAAGTTGTTTGCAGCACTCAGCTTCCATCTCAGAGTTGGCCGATGTCTCTGGAGGTTGGAAGTAGAATCCTGGCCCTAAGGTGTTAGAGGAGGGTATCAAGATCAGCTCTTCCTTGTGCATGACTTGCAGCACTGTTTACCATAAAATTTGTGGTTGCAGACACCGTGCTGAGGAACTAGATGACACCAGCCGAAGAAATCTACACAGGATGGATCCTCTGAAATGAGAAAATGCATTTAATACATTGGCCTGGACTCTCAGCCTTTTTTCTTAAAGCCAGTGTCTTTGGAACAAAGACCGTCAGCCCACCTGCCTTGTGCCTCTGAGTGGTTCTTCCCATTATACATTAGAACTTGATGGGGACTGAAGAGGGACAGTGAAGGGCACAAAGTAGCTGTTCAATAAATATTTGTTGATTGTAGTTATAATAATGATTACTAATAGCTGGTTATTTAAGCTTCTACTAGGAGTCAGGTAGTTTATTTACATTATTGAGGATGACCTTGGAGTGACCTTGAAGTCCTCTTTTTCTCACATCCCACCTGTAGATAACCAATAAATCCTTTTGGATCAATCTCCAAAATATAACCAGCATCTGAGCCCTCCTCACTACCTCAATGGCTCCAATGGAACCACCTCTCATTGGATTGCTAGAATAACCTCTACCAAAGAACAGAAAGCCCTTGTTCTGCTCTAGACTCCCTATACATCTCTCAGTGTAACTGCCAGTGATTGACCTGCAAGTCAGATCCTCTGCTCCTCTGCTCAGTGTTCTCCATTGGCTTCCATCTCGCTCAGAGTCAGATCTGGAGTTCTTACTTACAAGGCCCCCATTCCCCCTTTTAGCTCAACTTCTAACCACTCTCCACCTTGTTCATTGTACTGTAGCCTCAGTGACCTCCTTGGTATTCCTTGGACAGTTTAGCCTGTTCCTGCTTCAGAGGCTTTGTACTTATTCTTCCCTCTGCCAGGAACACTCTCCTTCTAGATACCCAAATGGCTTGCCTTCCTTACATCCTTTAGGTCTACTCAAATAATGCATTATCAAGGTGGTTTTGCCTGACCATTCCATCTAAACTGGCTTAATGCCTCCTCCTCACCCCCAATCATTCTCTTTCTGTATACTCAGCTTTAGTTTACTTTATACTACTTTATCATCTCACATTATATATTTATTGGTTGGTTTAGCATCTATTCTATCTCTGAATAAATGAAAGTTTATTATGAGGGTGGGGACTTTGTCCGTTTTGCTCATTGTTCTATTTATAGTAAGACATTTAGTTCCTGATCCATTGTAAGCACTACATAAATAAGTATGAAAAGAGAATTACCTTATTTAATCCTCACAACAATCTTTTAAGATAAGCATCATTTCCCCATTTTATAAGTAGCTCAGAAGATTAAAAAACCTGCCCAGAGCTACACAGCTAGTAAGTGGCAGAGTATGGATTAAAATCCATTTTCATGACTTTAGACTCTTGCTCCTTCCAGTTTACAATGCTGTTCGCTCCCCCTGCCCCACCACCACATTTGAAGATGTGGACTTCCATAAGGAGTAGCATATTAGTATTTGGTGCTTGGACATTCCCAATTTAATCCTGCTTATCTGAAGCCCAGGCAGCTTCCAGACGATATAAACAACCAGTTACAATGCAAGTATGATAGACAAATCTCTGGTGGTGTCCCTCTTTTCTGAATAGGGTTTACATATATAATACATACAATGCAATCTCATAAGGATGGTCCTCCAAGGTACAGATCTAATCAAGACACCCATGTAAAGCATCCCACAGTGATGATGGTATAAGATAAACACTCCTGAAGTGGCTGTCAGCGCAGGAATGGGACTGGGGGACTGTAAACCTGCTTGGCTGTCCTGGAAGATGGTATGATGCCAACCTGGGCAAGAACTATCTTCTCTAGGGTCTAGCTGGGGTTACTGCAATGGCCAGAAACTTCCACACGACTGTAAGCTCCTTAAGGGGAGGACTGTACCTCTGAAACCCTCACAGAACCTAGCACAGTGTCTGGCCCACAGTGGGGGTCTCGGTGAAGATTCACAGAACAATCTTCTTCCCTATATCACCATGAGTATGCTTACTGTTCATTAATGTTTCCAGAAAATTTACTACCAGAAAACATACTCAGTGACCCTCACAAATTGTCACTTGGTGAAGTGCTACAAAGAGGAGGACTGATGGGGCTGTGGTCTGGGGTTGCCATTCTCCCTACACTTGGGATGGGAATGGAAGAACTAGGAGGACTTCCTAGCTGATTAAAACTATAGGCCAAATGTTTGGCCAAGAAGAAACGCCTGGACTTGTATCCTTCATATCTGCCTTCCACTCCACTCCTCACTCCTCCAAAAGAGACCTGAAAGACTCAGTTTGAATCTCCTAAAAAGCCTTCCTGACATTGCCCTGCCCCTGGTCCCAGCAACTCAGGTAGGACTGACCATCATTTTAACACAGATTACACTCCACTTCTTATATTTGTTGTTATATCTTCCTTTCCTTTGAGACACTATCTCCCTGTAGTTTGAGAACAAGACCCTGCCTTATTCTTTTATCCCTAGAAGAATGCCAGGGATATCCAGTAAATGATTAGTGAGTTTGTTTTCAATGAAGTAGAGAACCACACAGGGCTTTTACATGCCATTTTTCACTTATTCATGTACTCGTGCATTTATTCATTTAGCACATATGAAGCACCTCCTATGTGTCAGGTGTGGTGCTAAGTGCTGCATGAACAAAAGAAAATAAGACCAATGGGCCGTCTACCCTCATGGACCTTACATGCCTTGTGACTCTCCCCACCTCACACTCCTGCCTAGCAGATACTGTGGAGCGATTTGCATGATTGACCATTATCCTTTGGTCTTTCTGAAGGTGCTAAGGGGGCTTGCACTTTGCTGTGGCCGTCTAGACAGTCTTGTATGCTTGGATTTATCTGTGGCCATCTGACTAAAGGGTAGTGATATATCACTGATGGTGAAGAAAGAAGGAAAGGGCCTGGGAGAACATGACCACTTGCTCAAAAATGTGTATTTCTTCCCCATGAGCCTTCTGCTGAGAAAGGCTGCAGGTCTGCCAAATCCCAGCATTGCCTGGTTTTGAGGAATTGCTACCCAACTAGTTTTCTTGTCTTATACAAGCCATGGGAGGGCAGAGGAGGGAAAATTGATGCCCTGAGCCTGGAACTAAGGCTATAATAAGAAGTAGTGAACAACAACAAGAATTTAGAGATGGGATGTGATATGGGCAGGGGAGAGCAAATAACAGTCCTGAATGTGATCCACCACAAATAGGCAAAACTGGAGTAAGAAATTGGACAGCTTTGGAAGAGCTGTGATTGGATAAAAAGAAAACCCAGCAGGTACATACTGGGAAATAATCGTTAAGCACAAGAAAATCTGATTAGACTGAAAAATATTTCCTGGGGTTTATCAGATTACTTGAAAATGAGTTGGGCTAGTGAAGAATGGTACAGTTCACTCAGATAATTGAATTTCCCATTTTCCAATTAGTATTCACTGCACTTCATTTGAACTTACTGTAACTAAGAAAACATTTAAGGTGTAGTCCTAGGATGATACCTATTCACTGTAATTGATTGTAATGTATCTGTGTCAATTAGAATGTGAGCTTTTGAGGGCAATTCTTATGCATTCACTCTTGCATTCCCGCTGATTATCATAATTCCTGGCACATGGAAGTTACCCGTTTGCATTTGTTTATTAATCTTTCGTTTAAAAAAATAGGCTTGCAAGATTGCCATTTCTCATCTCAAAGTAAGAATTAATGGCTAAAAACCCTGATTATAGCATTAAATGTTGCCTGTAGATCAGTGCAGACAAGATCCCTTTGAGCAGAAACTGCCTCAGAAAGTTGTGCCTTGTACACCTCTAGGGAGCGCTGTTCACATAGGCGCTGGTGTGAATGGCGCCCCCCAGAGTTGCATAATGCACAAGATGCACAACCAAACACGGTGGGTTTTTGAGAAATTATCTGCAGACCAGTAAAATTAACTGGAGCATGGGGTCCTTTACCTCTCTTTTCAGGAGCTGGACAGAAGTTCGTGTTGCAGGCTCGCAGCGCCGGAGGCTTCTGATGGAGCAGACAATTGGAGGAGGGCCGGCCCTGCTGTGCACAGTGGACCGACCGAGTCTGGACCCCTCCTCCACAGGTCACCGTGCACTGCAGGGGAGGGGAAGGAGGACTCAGACATCAGAGAGAAGCGACTCCCAAGTACGCCATTATCAACATGTCTGCGGACAAAACAGGGACTGGCCAGGCCCAGGCAATGTGCTTATGGGCCACAGGGTCTATCCTAACACGTGTCACCCGTCTGCTCTGATTAAAAGGGTCTTAGGCAAGTGCTATAGATCTAGCCCAAGAGTGTGTGTCTCCCAGGTAAGTGATTCATAAAGAAGAGAGGTTCCAGAAATGCAGGAGCTGCCGTAAGAATGCAGAAACAAATACAGACACATCTAGGCAATTAATCACAGTAGTGAAAGAATTCCAGGCAATCTCTGCAGATGCAATAGTGAAGGGGATAGTTCAATACTAGGACAGAAAGAGAAATGATCATCTGAGCCAGCTTTGAAACCGTGTCCTAAGTGCCCAGCAAAATTCTGGGTTTGCATGAGGGAGAATGGAGCTTCTGGGAGTCAATGATTTCACTGACCAATTAAAATGAAAAATAAATAAACAGAGGAGAAGCAAGGACTGTCAGCTTCCTTGTTTTTTCCCAGATACACATATGAAAAGTCAAGAGAAAGATATTTTCATAATACAAAAGTAAACAAGGTATTACCAGGGGAAAAGACAGCCCTTTAAATTGCGTTTTATTTTGCTTTAGCAAATTCACTACATTGTCTTCATTTTTTCTCCTTATTTTATTGCAACAGGTTAAGTTTTATCCTGCACGAGCATCACTATATGGACTGGTATTTGGGCAGAAAAAAATACCTTGGGACAGAAGGCGCATGAGTTATGGAATTTAGCCCAGCATTCAAATATAGCTGTATGATTGTCAGTAAATCATCTAGACCAGTGGTTGGCCAACTTGATCTGTAAAGGGCCAGGTAGTAAATATTTCAGGCTATGAGGGCCACACACAGTCTCTGTTTGTAAGTACTCAATTCCGCCATTAAAGTGCGAAAGCAGCCACAGACAATGTGTAAGCAAAGGAGTGTAGCTGTGCTCCTGTAAAACTTTGTTAACAAAAACAGGCCGGGGTGGGAGGAGCAGATTTGGCCTGCTAGCAACTGTTTGTCGACTCCTGATCTAAATAGGATTACAAGAATCAATTCCCAAATCTGTTCAGTTAGTAAAATAGTTTTAAAAATTAAAAAAAGAAATCCATAGCAAAATATATAGCACTTAGGACAGTGCCTAGCCAAGTAGAGACACCCGATCATCCGAATTTTCTTCCATGCTTTCGTTTCCAAACCAAAAAACATCCATTGCCATCAAATCAATTCTGACTCATAGCGACCCTATAACACAGAATAGAACTGCCCCATAGGGCTTCCAAGGAGCAGCTGGTAGATTCGAACTGCGGACCTTTTGGTTAGCAGCTGAGCTCTTAACCACTGCGCCACCAGGGCTCCATATAAATACCTATGTGTGTACGCAAAAATGCATATATACAAACATATAAAAACACATACAGACATAGATTTGTGCTGCCCCCCTTGCCCAGCCCCCAGGGTTAATGGTGAAGTAGGTAGCACCTCTCAAGTCAGTCAGTCCTTTGAAGATCAGTGTAATGCCTGTTGGTTGGAATGCTTTAAGGACCAAGACACAGTTTTGGATTCCTAAGGATATTATTCCCTTAGGTTTAGCATCACATAACAATCCTAGCCAATAAGAATCAAACTAACGTGACCAAAGTTTTATCCAAGTCTACTGAGAAAAAGGGTGTCTCTAATATCTGATGCCTGGTGGTGTAGTTGTTAAGAACCACGGTTGCTAACCAAAAGCTTGGCAGTTCGAATTCACCAGGCGCTCCTTGGAAGCTCTATGGGGCAGTTCTACTCAGTTGGAATCGACCTGATGGCAAAGGTGTTTTTTCTTTTTTTTAATATCTGATGAGCTTAAAAGCTGGGTGTCCATGGTCGAACTGCTCAACTCTCTGAGCTTTACCATCTCATCCACAAAACAGGGACAATAATATCCACGAACAGGGTTATTTCAGGAATTAAGTAAGTTAATAGAGAATGCATGGAAAGTACCATTGCATAACAATGGTTGAAGAATGTTGGCTGATATTACATTATTCAGAAATATGATGTAAACACCAAATGAGTAAAACTATGAGCAGCATTTCTAAAATATAGACAACCGTGGCGGGGGTGGAGTTTAGTAGCAGCTGCAACATTAGCACTATGTGACAGACCTGTTGCTTTATATGCATTATCTCATTTATTCATTTAAAAATCTGCAAGATATTATCATCCCAATTTTCTAGATGTGCAAACTGAGGCTCCCAGAGATTTTGTAACCTGCCCAGGGTTACACAGGTGGCAGAACTGGAGAAAGAACACAAGCTATTCTGCCTCTTGAACTTGAACTCTTTGCTCCTTACATTTGGACAGGTCTCTAAGAACACCCGTTGGTGTACTGCCTCCTTTTTTGAATCTTACCCAAATACAGATCTCCTAAATACACATGGAAGGAGTCCTGGTGGCACAGCGGTTAAGCACTCAGCTGCTAACCACAAGGTTGGTGGTTCGAACCCAACCAGCAGCTCTGCGAGAGAAAAGACCTGGTGATTTGCTTCTGTAAAGATTACGGCCTAGAAAACCCTATCACATGAGGTCGCTAGGAGCCGAAAATCAACTTGATGGCACCTAACAACAAAATCCACATGCACTCACCTGTTGCCATGGTGACGAATACCAGCCAGCTGCCAGATTGTACACTGGGCGGGCTGGACAAGCCCTTCGGTTGCAGGTTTCCTTCAGGTCCAGGTTGGGTTTCTTAATATTGCGGCATCTACGCTCTGGGAAAGTTATCAGCTTTCCCTGCAAGACCTTCTCGCTGCACTTCATTTCCCTCTTCCTCACACCTACACCACAGGTTGCCGAACACTAGGAGCCAAGAAAGAAGGCGTAAGGGTGCAGAGCTCCACAGTCAAGTCCACTGAGCAAATGTGTTCCAACATAAGCTTGTGCCATCCACGTGAAATTCAGGGGTGGGATGATGGAAGGTCAACCACACACATACAAGGACCTTCAGGCTACAGGAGTCCTTGTAGAAGGTGTGTCCTCTATCTAGAAGAATCTCCTCCATTTCCACCTTCTCCTGGTTCCTGCTCATCTTCAGGCTCACACTCCCTGGAAAAGCTCTTTGGCAAGCATTCCTTCTGAAGTCTGGGTTAGGTGTACCTTGAGGTCTACGGAATTACGGATGTCCATCCTAGCACTTGGCATGCCTTACTTGTGTTTCTGTACTCTGTGCTTTATGAAGTGTTGTACCCCCACTGCCCAGGCACAGGTCCAACCAGTGTGATGGGTGCTTTATCAAGGTTTGATGACATCAGGAGGGAGGAATGGGCAATTAGTAGACAGCTGGTATATGGGTATTGAATAGAAAGCAGCTTTGGGAATCCGGATGCCGGTGGACAAGCTGAGCATTTCAAGAAAACCAGCAGTAAGTCTAAACTCATACCTCACTCCACGAGGAGATGACCCACTGCAGCCGGTTGTTTTTGGGGCACCGTCCCAGCACACAGCCCTCCTGTAACTCTGGCCTCGGGGTGCTGGCGCACAGGCTCTCGGGAAGGTGGTCTGCCGAGGCAGAACTTCTGCACAGGACTTCACGTTTCTTCACCCCTCGCCCACAGGTCTTGGAACACTTGAGAAGGAAAAAAAAAAAAAAGCCACTTACATGCTAGTCTCAGATGCTTTTCTTCTGGGTAAATACTGAGAACATATTACTGAAGTGTTTGCAAACATATTTTTCAGCATTTGAGCAAAACGCCCAATAAAATCCCTTACAGCCAGAGAATTCCTTCCTCCTGCCAGAGGCCAGGAAAGGTCATAACTTGCCTTAAATGCAGGTTAGCCTTCACCTTCAACATTCTAAATGCTGGGCTGCCCCTGGTCTGAAGAAGAGTTTTACTGAGAATAGGGCAGAGAGGAGTTCTCTTTATAGTCCACACCATAGCAATCTGGAAAACAGTATAACTGTTTGTCTCTCTCTCCGGCATAAGGCAGAGTCGAGGTGAGCACTTGGCTAGAGAGGATGGTTTACTTTCCCAACAAGGAGAATAATAGCAGAAGCATATGTATATGCCTACGCATATGTGCAAGGAGCTCTGGTGGTGCAGTGGTTTTCACTGCTTGGCTGCTAACCGAAAGGTTGAAGGTTTGAACCCATCAGCCACTCCATGGGAGAAAGATGTGGCAATCTGCTTCCATAAAGATTACAGCCTTGGAAACCCTGTAAGGGAAGTTCTACTCTGTCCTACAGGGTTGCTATGAGTCGGAATTGACTCAGTGGCAATAGGTTTGGTTTTGGGTATGCACATGTGTATAGATATGTATAATGGCAACAACAACAAGCTGTGACATTAATGAGAATGGGGTGGGGGCTCAGTTCCTGCCCTTAACATCTGTCTTTGGGCTGTGCATTGTGCTATTGGGGAAAATAAATAAGCGCTCATCTGATGTTTGTGAATAAATTTGTACAATGCAAACCTGCATGATGGGCAAGTCACTCTCCGGCTCTTACTTTCCCAACCTTAGCAAGAACTGTGAAATAGATAAGGAAGGAGATAATCTCCTTGCTTTCAGATGAGTCGCTGAAAACTTGTCGAGTTCACTTAGAAGACCTTGGCTTCAGGCCTGGATTTGTCACCCAGGGAGGTGTCCTCTCAGAAGGACCAGATAGGACACGGTCCCTCTTGCCTTTACTACTTGTCAACATACAAACATCTGGGGTACAGTTCCCAAGCCTGTTCAGAGGACTACGTGAATTCTCATTCTTCACATTCTTAAGGGGAATGGAGAGAGGAAGATGATGGCAACAGTGATGACGACGATGACAGTGATGTCATAATTAGCAAACTACAGTAGCAGAGAACATTTCTTTAACGCCACATGTGTGATGATGCACGTGTAGCCCGTACCCCGGAGCCTATATCACACAATCCTCTAACAATCCCATGACATAATTGCTATTATCCCATTTTACCAAACAGGCAACTGAGAATCAGAAAGCTTAGGTCTCTTGCCCAAGAGCGATCACACAGCTGCTGAGCAGAGATGGGCTTTGAACAATTCTGTCTGTTGGCAGAGCACAGATATGAATGACCAAGCATACAGCCACTTGTTCACATTCAAAATATTCAAATGGTTAATTCTTATTCAATAGAATTTTATTTTATATTTGCGATTGTTTTCAGAATGGCAGAATTTTTAAATTGCTTCCCAAAGGCTTTCCACAGACATGGTCTGTAGTGGAATGACAGGTTGCAGTAATTAATTATGAAGGACACTTTCATATTAGTTAAGAAAAAGTTCTCAAAAAAACCACATTTGGTTTTAGTAGTCACATAAAAGAAGAAAAGAAAGAAGAGAAAGCAAAATACAAAAAGACCAAAAAAAAAAAAATCTTAAAGAAATAAAGCACTCTCTCAAAATATTTCCAGGTGAAATTTGGGGTAAATTTCACAAACAAAAGCTCTTTCTCACGAGGTCTATTTGAAACTCTACAGTCTCTCACTTCTCTTTATCCATGCCCACCATAGATATTTGGCTAAAATAGTCCTTTGAATTCTCCTTTTGTAAATTATAATGACAAAGAAGGAGACGAGACATAACGCCATATGCTACTGAGACTTATCCTTTCCTATAAGTGAATATAGCTGGACAATGAATAAGGAAGACAGAAGAAAAACTGGTGCCTTTGAATGAGGATGTTGGTGAAGGATACTGAATACACCCTGGACTGCCAGAAGAACGAACAAATCTATCTTGGAAGAATTACAGCCAGAATACTCCTTAGAAGCAAAGATGACAAGACTTCATCTCATGTACTTTGGACATGTTATCAGAAGGGATCAGTCCCTGGAAAGGGACACCAAGCCTGGTAAAGTAGAGGGTCAGTTAAAAAAAAAAAAAAGGAAGACACTCAACAAGATGGATTGACACAGTAGCTGCAATAATGGGCTTAAACACAGCAACGATTGTGAGGATGGCACAGGACTGGGCAGTGTTTCATTCTGTTGTACATGGGGTTGCTGTGAGTCGGAACAGACTTGATGGCACCTAAGGACAACGTAGATGAATATATTCTCTCGTACTTTAAAGTACTTCTAAGCTTGCTCGAAGGTATTCTTTCCCACTCCTATCGCCTTATTCCACTAACAGATGTAGTCCACTTTTCCTACCATGTCTTGGTAACAACAACAAATAACCAATCGAAAACCCTTACTCAGACCTCTGCTGGGGACACAGTTGTAGGTTGCTGAGCTTTCTAGAAACCAACACTGCCCAGGATACGGTGTTCTCTAGAGGAAAACATGGCAGGAATGTGGTCAGGGGCTGCTGTCTGGCTTCACAGTTCAGGTGATGAAACTCCTGCATTTTCTGGTTCTTCCCTAAGATTTATTTGCCATCCATGGTCTACCAGAGGCTGGGCTATCATCTGCAGGGGATGCTGTAGAGCAGGGTTTCTCAGCCTCAGCACCACTGACATTCTGGGCCAGATAATTCTTTGTTGTGGGGAGCTGTCCTGTGCATTGTAGGATGCTTATCTCTACCCACTAGATGCCAGTAGTTACCCTTCCTAAGTTGTGATAGTAAAAAATGTGTTCAGACATTGCCAAATGTCCCTGGGCGAATGAGGAGGGTGGGGGGTGGGGTGGGGGGGCCAAAATCACCCTGGTTGAGAATTTCGGCTATAGAGGGAATTTCTGAGTTGTGAATAATAGGTAGTTCTATGCCTCTTCCAACTTTGTAATTTTATGCCGTTTACTGGGAGTTGGCGACAATATCACATTTATGCTCAACTTCTCTCTGTATTCTTCCAACCCTACTCCTTTCCTATTTAAGCAAGAGTTAAATGTCCTTTAAAGGGCTTGTTCTTCGTATTTGTATTGCCCATTTGCTTTGGAGAATTCAGTAGCTAGTTCTGTCTGCCAATCCAACCCAAACTCTTTTTAGCTGAACACACTTGTCTAGCCTGGAGACACCCACACTCTAATATATGAACCTCTAAGGAAGATTCTAAGCTCTTGGACAGGTCACATAAGAATCACTAGCAACACTAGCTAAAACGAAGATTCTCAGTCACCATCACATTAGCTCAGAGTTATTCCTATGAAGGTGTAAACAGTTGGGAGACTTCTGGGGAACAAAGGCACTTCATAGATTTTTGCCACCTTCTTCTTTCATGGGAAAATAGACCAAGGACTCCAAGTCTTCCCAAGTTACCTGAGACCAGGGCCCAGGGCTCCATTCTGGAGGGCAAGCCTGGTTGTTGCAGAGTTGAACCTGAGTGGGTGTGCTCACAGGGCAGAGGGAGTGCAACACTGCTTCCTCCTTCTGGAAGGGCTTCTTCTGGACACACTGGATCTTCCGGCTCTGCTGGCCCCCGGCACAAGATGTGCTGCACACACTCCATTCGCCTGGCATCCAACTTTCAGTGAAAAAAAAAATTACTTTCAATGAAGCTGAGACTTTGGATCACAACTTCAAATGTAGTTACTGTGAAAGATTAAGCACTTGATGAAAGCTGTCAATCAACTTTGGCACCAATAAGAGCAATTTGTTCTAATTATTCTTTTATAGAATTTGAAGCCTACATGGATGTGGTCCAGGTATAAAGAATCATCTTTAATTAACACACAATTCTAGGGCAATACACATTCCTTCCCCTTGCATGGGAAGAAACACGTGTCACTTTGAATTCTGAGCAATTCATTCATTCATTCAGCCAAAGTTATAGGGATCTTAACTATGTTCCAGGGGCTTTCCTTGGCATTATGGATGGAAGAACGAATCAGGCAGTGCTCTTTTCATTAAGGAGCCTACAACACAGTGAAGAAGTGGATATGTGAACAAATAAAGAAAATACTGTCTGGTAAGTGCTGCAATATAATAGGACTCATGGAAAAGGGATCAATGAGAAGGCGAGAAGACAAGACAAGAGGATATTTGTAAGTAAGCAATTACCCTAACTACTTTTCTGGATAGTCTTAAAATTACTGATGGTTAGAGATCTAACCTTGTATTCTTTATTTAAAGCTTGCCAGACCATTTTTTCCCACAACTATCTGATTTTTGGTGTATACCTGAGTGAAGATCAACTGAAACTATTAGTCCTTTTCAACAAATATATTTGATTAATTAAAATTGTAGGATTTGAAGGCACAGCATAAAGTAAATAAACCAGATATGACTGTTGTACATTTGAGTCAAAGCAGCAATGTCTAAAAATGTTCTTGGTTTACAAAAGGCCAAAATATGTTTTTGTTATTCCTTTGCATTTCTGTTGCCTTTCCTAATGTTCCTATATTTTTTTCCTCTGGTTTCTCTCACTAGCCTGATGTGTGAAATTAAAGACCTTTTGTCTAGAGGATCTAGCACACGAGTTCTAGGATTACAAGTTTTCTAAACTATTGAATAATCCATATTATCCTGTTGAGCTAAAGATAATCAAACCAAACCCACCGCGTCGAGTCGATTCCGACTCATAGCGACCCTACAGGACCCAGTAGAACTGCCCCACAGGGTTCCCAAGGAGCGGCTGGTAGACTTGAACTGCTGACCTTTTGGTTAGCAGCCAGGCTTTTAACCACTATGCCACCAGAGCTAAAGATAAAACAAAAAAACAAAAAACCTGTTGCCATCGAGTTGATTTGGACACATTATGACCCTATAGCTGAAGATAAATGTTAAAGAGAAAATTCCTCTATTTGTACGGTGATGTGTATCTTATAAGAGGTAAAACAAAACATACATATATAGAATGAAATTATTCAACATTTGCCTATAAAAATGGCATTTCTGTTTATCAAATTCAAGTTTCTTGCCTTTATGTGACAACATGATGACTTTGTGAAAGTACTAGGAAGAGCAGACACCACAACTTTTCGCATGCCATGGCTGGTCCTCCAGCATTTCAGCCCCAGGTTAACTCTCTGTCTAGCCTCACCCCCTTTACCTTAGAGCCAAGACTCCTACGCTCGCCTTGGAAGAGTGAATTTCCCTAATTTTTCTCCATGAGTGTTTTTTGGTATGTAACATTTTAACAGCATGTATCACATTGTATCTCGATTATTCATTTCCACATGCGTCTCCTCCGTGTGACTGTGGGTTCACTGACGGCAGGAACTGCATGCTATTCACCCCTGTACCCTAGCTCTCAGCTGAGGTAAGCGCATATGACATGGCTGTTGTATGAGAAAATAGCAAGGTTACCTCAGATAAATTCCTTTGTCATTATAATTTGAACAGTCTTGGATCCTTCTTTCTAGTACATTCCCAGGGAAGAATTGTCTCCAAAAGGTCCAATTATTCCAACAGAAAATAATGAGATATAAATAATGGGGTGGAGAAGGTGGTAAGGGAGCAGAAGACCCTGCCCACCTCACCATGTCCACTCCACAGAGTCACTGTAAGAGGCTACTTTGCTTTTAAATAGCCAGGAATTTTTTGTACTACTGCACAGAATATCATTTTTGTATGCAGTCATCAGGAACGTTTTAGGAAATGGGCATGACCTAGGCTTTCTACCTTTTCACGGATACATATATAGATGGGATCCCTTTCTTTGGTTGGTTGCTGGGATAATGATGGGGAAGGAGGTTCAAAATCAGAAAACATCAGCTTGCCATTCAAGTGTAGTAACTACACACACACACACTCACACACACCCTTTATCCCATAAGGATCAATAACACTATTCTGGTAATGGGCCACTTGATATTTCTTAGAACCAGAGATACCAGCTTGGCAAAAGGGGAAACTCCAAAGTCCCCCAAATTTCTGTCTCCTCTTAGTGCTCAGGGTATAGCTGGCTCTAGATTCTAAGAGAAGAACTGGGTTAACTACTGGGCAGTTGGGATTGGTGGAGGGCTGAAACCCCAAGTGATTAAAACAAATGTACTTTTACTTATGAAGAAAAAAATACATGTATGTATATATATAAAGTTGGCGCAATATGACTGTATCACCACAAACCAAACACTACTTTTTAAGATGATCTGAAACACTGGTGAAGACAGCATTGCTTTAGAATAAACTCTGTCAGTTCTACATAAATATGTTTGGCAGAAGATAAATCACATACGAAGAGGCTTCATTTGGCTGGGAAGATTACTTAAAATTAGTGTTCAAACAAACGTGAGACTAAAATCAATCCAAAAGCAAACCCACTGAGCTCCCCATAGGGTACCACAATCAGAGATGAAGGCTTTACTTAGCCTTTATCTCTTTGAGACTTGCTACTGTATAATTTGCATTTTGGGTTTCATGGTCTGTGTAGTATTATGATTTTTAAATTCTTGGATGACTTCTATAGGATTCTGTGCTATTTAAATACTGTTTGATTCAGTGCAGAGAAGAGGGGCCAACACCCAAAGGTAAAAAAAAAAGACACCTTCTTGTCCCAAGATTGGATTTGCATAGCCAAACTGAAGCAAATTTGGGTTTTTCGTATGTTTTAACTTCAACCATCTTCTTCTTTCTTCCACCACTTTTTTTGGGCATGTGAGTAACTTTTGATCAGAAGAACTGGCAGTGGGCTGTCATCCAAATGATAGACATACAAGTATGAATATGACCAAAAAGACATGTCCAGACAACTTACTAGGCAGGGCAGGAGAAAGCGTTGCACATTTTGGGTTCAGTGGCTGGCTTGGTTCTTGCATTACAAAATGAGGAACTGACTTGAGTATTTTGATCTCTTAAGCAAATGGCCTTTATGTTTATGTAACCTAATAAGACATCAAAAGTTACAAAGTAAAAATTACAGATAACCAATTCAATTTGGTTTCCAAGTTTAGTTTCCAATTTACCAAGTTTCTGATACTTCACTTGATATACAGAATCCAAATATTTTGTGAAAACACCTCCTTTTGGTACAATCTGCAACTAATTTAAATTCTTTATTTTCCCTGAGATAACGGTTTTCACATTTTAATAGTTTTAACGTGTAGCTCCTTATTTTGCAAGACTGATGTGGATCCTGCAGCTGCAGAGTTCTAAACACAACCTTTTGAAAATAGTGGAGCTGTAAAGGGAAACATCCCACCAAGCCTTTGCTCACACTGCATACATCCAATGGAAAACATTCTTCGAAATGGAACCCCTGCTGATTTAAATGGGAAAACCATTGGTGGATTATGTGTGAAAACCCTAAGATCCCACTTTGCCATGAAGCAGCTTCTACTTCCTAAGAGGATGACGCCTATAAAAACAAAAAGCTGAACTCACTGAGCATGTATTTATAACTCTCAGCTAGCACTCTGATTTTTTTTTTCCAGTGGCATTTCATGTCTTGTTTTCAATGTTCATTCAGTGTTCACTTCTCATTAGATTTTATGTGTGTGAGAATAACTGTATCTGTCAGCTTCCCAAAGAGAAATGTGGCTTCCTCTTTGGATTGTGTTTGTTTATATTTACGTAGTAATTTTCCTTAGAATAGAATTTGAGGACAATAAAGTCATTCCTGCTGAAAATGATAAGCAGTCAGTACAGATCCTGATGTTGGAAGCAGATTTGCTTTCAGAGGCATTTATCAAAACCACATTGGGATTCCCCAAAGTAAACAATTTACTTCTGGAGAATGTATTCATTTGGACTCTTCTTCCCATTAGCCCAGGGCACACCATGGTCTAATAAGAGTCGGGTGAAGGGATTGCTAAATATAGACAAGGGGAGAATCCCATAATGCATTTCTCCAGCATCGTTCCCTGGGTTGAATTAATTCTCTGTAAATGGAAAAGGAATCAAATCTCTCCCTTCCCAAGAGGAACTGTGTTCCAGGCTCCAGGTGATCTCCCTGGATACCAGGAAGTTATTAGAAATTCTCCTAGAGAACACGTGATATACAAAAACCTGCTCACAATCTAACACTAAGTGAAAAACAGTAGAGTGAAACAAGACGTCTACAGCATGATTTCTGTCTAGTAAAAAAAAGACGACAAAATGATACCTGTGGTATGTATCTGAGTACGTCAAACACACACCTGTTTATGTGGCATTGAAAAAAGAATAGGATGATGTAGACCAAAGTATTAACATTTGCTATTGCTGCTTATAGAATTATGGGGGATTATTTTTATTTTTTAATACCATATTGCCTTTAAAATGTTATTAGTAAAAAGTACTACTTTATAATTATTTAAAATATTCTTTAAACAAACTATTTCCCCATAGTTTGTTAATTGGCTTGGTCACATAAAGTACAGGACTTAATGGACATCAGAATTCTTCATTTTCTGAGTCTTTGCTCTGTTTCTGGTTCCAAGGTGCCCTATTTAGTCAGTGGGATGGACTCAGTAGGGAGACTCACTGTCGCCAAGTGCTCTGACTATGGGAAATGAGAGACCAGCCTTCATGCTTCGATTTCATGGACACTTTTATAGGTTTTCATTCTTCCAAGGGGACAATTGTGACAAAGATGGACTTACACACAAAGACGTGAAATTTTGGCATTTAAATAAAATGCTTTCTTCTGCTTGTTAAGTGGATGGTGGTTGTTGTTCCTTCCTTGCAAGGACTGTTTTTCAGATTTAATCTACTTCCTACTGAGAGAGGTTTTGCTGACCGTACCCCTGAGGGGATGACTGACACAATGTCCAGGTTTCTGGTAGTCGTCTTAAGCTTGCCTTGCATGTGTTCTCCCTTATCTTGACCCTACCATCTACCAGTCCCAGTGGGAGGTTTATAACAATAGAAAAGTCAGGATTTGGAAAAATAAACTATAAACTTAAAATTTAAGCTATCACATATATATATATATATATACATACACATCTATTATACATACATCTATACACATAGATGTATCTTGTGCGTGTGTGTGTGTCTAAACCAGTTGCCATCAAGTGGACTCTGACTCATAGTGACCCCATGTGTGTCAGAGTAGAATTGTGCTCCATAGAGTTTCCAACGGCTAATTTTTCAGAAGTAAATCTCCAGGGCTTTCTCCTGGGTGGACTTGAACTGCCAACCTTTTGGTTAGCAATGAGCACATTAACCTTTGCTCCACCCAGGGACTCCCATGTATGTATATACATCCCTTAAACTTCAGATGTGTAACTTTTGAGCTCTGCTTGTGGAAGATTTGAGATTCATGAGAATTGGTTCCTTTCTGTGTAGAAAAATCCTCAAGCAGTACAATTATATTTGCATTTTACAGTAATGGTTCCCAGAAAAGACAGTTCTTTTGTTGCTTATTTAAATTTTACAATGTTAGAGTGGCTTGGAGTGAAAGAACGTGTTTTAAGAAGAGACAGACTTGGAAGACGGAATCAGCCAAGTCCACTACCTCCACCACAGGAGACGGAGCAATCTGACTGGACTGTGTTCCAGGCGTAGACGTGTCTTTTTGTGGCTGTCTGAGTTCCATTCATGACCTTCGGAAGTGCATACTTCCAAGCTATCCCTGGATTTTTGCCTTGCATCAGAATCTGGATAGTGTAAGATAAAAATCAGAGATCAAGACACAGGTCAGACCCTGGAATTCCAGAAATCTCACTGAGCATTTTAAAGTTATTTGTATGACATTTTGACCTTAATGTTGGTTCGCTTCATTGTTCCCAAGTATGTTATATATTGACTTAAACTTTTCCCATGACACTTTAAAATACGTACCTTCATATCATCAAAACTGTGACTGAGATGGAAAATTGGGAAGCATAACTTGACATTGGCCATAAACTCACAACCTTCAACTTTAGGTATACCCATTAGCAAAGAAAAAAGAAAAAAACAAATACATTATATCAAAGGAAGAAAGGAAGGAAGGTTACGTTGTTGAGTATCAACCCTTACAATAAACTAGAAAGCCTAGCGCGGTACTAACTACACAGTGGTGCTCTGCATAGATCAGTTGAAACTAAATCTAAATACATTTTTATGATACATCTTGGGTCACAATTTATAATCCCTCTAGAAGCTGGGCACAAGGGCAGCACTCCAGAAACCACAAAATGCCCCACTCAGTGTTGCCTATTTGATCTACAGAATCCAAAAGGGCTTCCAATAGGGTTTCCAAAGAGAATCTGTCTGTTAACTTATTCTAGGATGAGCAAGTTAAAAAAAAAGAAAAAGAAGAAGAAGAAATAGAAGCAGGGACGTTGGTAATATATGAACTGGAATAGATTTAACCTCAGAAGGGACAGGTCTCAGGATCAATCTGACCCTTTAATGTCTGACCACTAACAGAAGAGCAACCACTTACTGGGCACTTCTGAGGACCCAGGCACTCTGCTGGCGCTTTCGATGCACTATCTCAAAATCTTTCTCAAACAACTCTATAAGGTGGCTGCCTATTTTTTCACTGAAAAAAACAGAGAGGAGAGAATTCTTTGACTTGTGCAAGGTTACGCAGTTGATTAGGAAATAAGCTTTAAACAGAATTCAGGACCTCTGACAAGTATGTGCCTAAATGCTGCAGTATATCATCTTGTTATTGGTGCGGGCAAACCCATATTATTTGCCTGCCTTCCTGATCCCCTCTTCTATTAACTACCCCTCTTTTTCCCCCCAAGCTCAAAGCATGAATATACATAGCTAATTATCTCCCTCCCCTTGAGTCTTGTGGAAAATTCCTCACCGCCAGAACTGAGCATTCATGCCCAACAGGCAAAGCAGATTTCCAGTTAAAAACAGGAACCCCTGGCTCTATCTCTGTCTGGTGGGATCCCACCTCAATTAAATTTGGGTGAGTTGCAGCTGACCAAGGACTTCCCATTATACCAGACCACTCCTTCAGATGCTACAAAATGGTTTCCATTTTGCTTTTAGCTTAAATGTCTCCAGGAGCACTATGGTTTACTCTTAAAATTCCATGGTGTGGACATAGTTTGTTATACAAGGAAACAAATCTTGGTGCCTCCCAGAAACAACTAAAATGTTAATAAGTCTGTGTTCCAGCCACACTATCCAAAAAAATAAGACGAAACAAAGCCAAAAAGAGCAGGTAGCACCATACGAATGCCAATATCTCACTTGTCAGCAATGAACTTCTTCTAAAAATCAAGGTCCTATGGCTCTTTTGGGTAGTGGTGGGGGAGACCCATGTCGGATTCCTGCCAGTGCACCTCATATACAGACATCACCCGTCTGTTAGTGGAGGCCTGCATGTTGTTATGTTGCTCAACAGGTTTCAACAGAGCTGCCAGACTAAGATGGACTCAGAAGAAAGGCCTGGACACATAAACCAGAGACTTCATCAGCCTGAGACCAGTAGAACTAGATGGTACCCGGTTACCACCAATGACCACCCTGACAGGGAACACAGCAGAGAGTCCCGGATGGAGCAGGAGAAAGGTGGGGTGCAGAATTCAAATTCTAGTAAGACCAGACTTAATGGCCTGACTGAGACTGGAGGTACCCTGGAAAGCATGGCCCCTGGATACTCTATCAGCCCAGAACTAAAACAATTTCCGAGGCCAACTCTTCAGACAGGGATTAGACTGGAATTTGGGACATAAAGTGATACTCATGAGGAGTGTGCCTCTTAGGTCAAGTAGATACAAGAGACTAAATGGGCAGCTCCTGTCAGGAGGTGAGATGGGAAGGCAGAGAGGGTTGGGAGCTGGTTGAATGGACATGGGGAATCAGGGGTGGAAAGGAAGAGTGTGCTGTCACAGTATGGGGAGAGCAATTAGAGTCACATAACAGTGTATGTACAAATTTTTGTATGGGAAAAAATAAAATAATAAAAACTCAAACTGTAAAAAAAGAAGAAAGGCTGGGAGATCTGCTTCTGAAATTTAGCCACTGAAAACCCTGTAGAGGACAATTCTACTCTAACACACATGGGGTCACCATGAGTTGGAATTGACTTGACAGCAACTGGTGTTTTTGTTTTTTTTCTTTTTCCCCATTCAACATATCTCAAATCTGGCCACCTCTGACCACTTCTATTCTACTCCTGCCATCCTGGTTCTAAGCTAACATCATCTCTTTTCTGATTTCCATAGCCAAGGCACCAAAAAGGCACTCAAGGAAGGACAAGAAGTCATACTCTCCAGTGGAGGAGATCAGACAGGTTCCACACATAAAAATAATACAGTGGTGGTGACTTACAAGGTTAAAGACAAAGTGCCCTAGAATGTGCAAAGGGAAAACACGCCGCTGTGAAACTGGGGAAAAAGCCTCATGAGTACCTACAGAAGCTGTGCTATCATTTAATTAATCAACGCTTTGAGTGATGATTTCACCAAAGAAGCCACAAAACAACAAAAGAGAACTTAAGTTCGCTTTGAGGATTCCTAGTCTCTCTAAAGTGACACACTGTTATATTTAGTTTCCCACCTCCCCTTCCCCATAATTTAAATGAAAATATGTAAAGATCAAGAGCCCTGGTGGTGCAGTGGTTAAGAGCTCAGGCTGCTAACCAAAAGGTCAGCAGTTCGGATGCACCAGCCGCTCCTTGGAAACCCTATGGGGCAGTTCTATTCTGTCCTACAGGGTCGCTATGAGTCGGAATTGACTTGACAGCACACAACAATAACACGTAAAGATCATAGGAAAATAAAATCCTGGAGCCAAAAGTAAGAATAGCACTAAACAGAATATTTAATAGCAATAAGGGAACTAATCCATTCTGTATTATAAAGATAATAAGAAATTGACTTATTCTGGCAAAAGCAAGAAGAGAAATTACTTACACAATTTACTGTATATGTTCATAGGAACATGCAACTTTAATTACTAACTCATAAAATATATGTTCTTTGTGTTACTTGCAGTTTTATAGCCAGCGGCTTCTAGGGTGTATTTATGTTTTATTTGTGGAACACATTAACAGATTCAATGACTGCATAAATGAATAAAAACCTCACAACTTAAAAAAATGACTCAAAACTATAATGTCTATGTGGGTATAAGTTTGCATGGAGAGTTGTATGTGTGATCAAATAGGCTGAAAGACAATATTTGTATTAACCAGTAGAAAGCTGACTTAAGAATTTAACATCAGTTCATAAAGGCCCCTTAAAGATTGTAAGTTTTTAAATAGGCACCAAGACCAAGTGTATAAAAGATGAATATGTGCAGTGGTTAAGTGCTCGGCTGCTAACCCAAAGGTTGGCAGTTCGAACCTACCAGCCGCTTCACGGGAGAATGATATGGCAGTCTGCTTATGTAAAGATTCACAGCCTTGAAAACCCTATGGGGCAGTTCTACTCTGTCCTACAGGGTCGCTATGAGTCAGAATTGACTGAATGGCAGTGTGTTTGGTTTTGGTTTGGTATATTTCAATTATATTATTTGTTTCTCATGATAATTAAGATATTCTCTGCCTTTGTTTTTTCATCCTGTATCAAGGGAAAAAATGACCAACAACAGAATACACAGCAGTGGACTTCTCTCTTATTATCTGGTGCTTGCAAACAGTCAACCCTTTAGAAATAGACTGCCCACCTAGCTAATAGAATCTCTGTGAGTCTTTCCTTCTTCCTTGTTCTCAAGGAGATTGAATTTTGTCAAATAAATCAATCCCACCTACAGGAAAGCTCACATAATTTGCAGGTCCCAGTACAAAATGAAAATGCAAGGTCCCTTGCTAAAAAAAATTATTAAGAATTTCAAGGTGGTAACAGAAGAGCCTTAAACCAAACACAGGGACCTTGTAAGCCCAAAGCCCCCTGTGTAGCTCTGCAGGTCTCTCACCTACAAAGTCAGCCCTGCCCAAGCTTAAAGTCGGTGTTTCTTCATTTAGATCAAATTTTAAGACGCAATTTAAAAAATTTTAAATTCCAAATAAGCCTGTGGTCTAACAATGGCTTTTCCTCTCTTCCTGTATGGAGACTAGAGCCCCCAGTCTGGTGGCCTTGTTCATACCTGAATATTTCAGTGTAACCACGACCATCATCTTAACCACCCACGGTTCTGCCACCTGAAGCTGGGAAGCAGGAGGCCCTTGGGGAAATGTGTGTATAACCACTTCACTAAGATAGTTATTGCACCTATGAGCGTTGGAAAACACATTTGGGACAATACATAATTTGCAAATGATAATTCTCATCAGTCAAATCTCTTTTAAAATATTTTCAGGGACCTTGTCAAGAGCAGTCAATTGATTTTTTTCAGCACCAGTGAAGAACACAAACGCTCCTAGTCCACAAGAATGCCACAACTCCCTCACATAATTGCAAAACATCACAATAAAGCTGTTTCTGAACAACGTTATGCTGCATGTCAGGCTGTATAGCTGAGCTGTCAAATGCACAAATTTGGACAGGCCGCCAGTGATTCAGTCTACTTAACTGGACTTGCTCCAGAGAATTTTCCAGCCAACTGGCATTGGTCTCTAATTTACAGCTGGCAAGCAACCTCCTTAAATGCTTCCAGGTCCTCGGTAGAGCTGTTTAATGTCTACCTTTAACACACTAACCACCTGACTTCAGACACAACACTCAGCAGCTCTGACCACAGGGTGCAGAGTTATAAAATTTACAGCTTCTTAAGTCTGAAAACCACAGTCTGGGCTGGAATCTACCAACTGCCTTCTGAAGGAGGGGGAGCACAGCCTCTGCTCAGGGCACACAAAGTTAAAACAAAGGACAAATTGAATACTCTTGAGTCAACAGCGTTCTTTCTTTTGCTCTCACTTTTTGTTTTTTAATGTTAAAGCTATAAATCCCCTCAACCAGCTTTGTATTTATTTTATTATTTAAGGCTTTTTTTTTTTTTTTTAAAGAAAATATCCTAATTTTCCCATGGAAACCAAAGAGTTATGGATAGGTTTTAAAGACTGACTTTTATTTAATCCATGCTAGGAAACTTTTCTTGTCCTCAATAATGTATTTGATTGCTTTAAAAATAATAATAGCAATACTCATTGACGGCTTATTCTGTGCCAGGCAGAGCATTTTACATGCATCATCTCGTTTAAAATCGATAATAACATCATGAGGTCTTAGCAGTGTTATTGATATGCCAATACCATACCTGAGGAAACACACAAGCTCACATAGCTAGTAAGTGGCAGGTCTGGGACCCAATACTCTGGTATTGTCTGACTGTAAAACCTGAGCTTTCAACCTTTTACAACACCTCTTTCAAGCTTTGAAACACAATGTCCAGGATCCTAACTAGACATTTTAAAAATTGTATTAACTGCTGAAAAGATTTTATGACTGGGACGCAATAGCTTGCTATAACATTTACTTATCGCATGCACAACAGATGTGATAACATTACAATGCAATAACATTGTTACTAGGTTTAAACCCGAACATTTTATTTCCTGGACATGCTCGTATCTGATTGAAGTATCTATGATTTTTAATCCCCTCAATCTATTCTCCCCTATGTTTGTTTAAGTGTTGCATTTAATCAAGGTCCTAACAACTGAAATACACTACATTTTACAGATTGAATCTTCCCAATAAATCACAAATTGCACGATACATTATATGTCAACCAATGCTTCGGGAAGGAGTGATTTTGTGGTGCCGACTCATGCTGTTGGAAGTTCATGTCATTTTTGGCAGTCGCGGTGATGTTAGCATTCGGCCAGTATTCTTCGCCTTCCTGTTTGCTTCACAGCTTGAAGAACATGACCAGGTATCACTGTTGCTATTATGTGTGAGTGAGTTGGATTTGACAAGAGACAGTAACCCAAAAACCGTCATCAGGGATTTGGAAACCCATCTGTAAGGCAGCTTCAAAGGTGTGGGCTGACACGTTCAACCTCGACTACAGTTCTAATTCAACTCATCAACATTCCTCAGAGTTTAGTGAAGAGAAACATATAGTGTTCTCTGACCCGTCACCAAAGTATTTGCCACAAATGAATGGGAGGCCCTCTCTTCAAAAAGCAAACAGTAACCTCTAGACAAATGACGTGCATTCACCAAAGCACCTCTGAATTGTCCTCTGAATCTGATTTTTCTATCATCTGTTCTGAATTAATCCTCCATCAGTACTTTGCCTTTTTTGTGTATTGAGTCCTCACTTGGTCCGTGCTACTTGGCGAATCTCCTCTCCCTTACACTGACTTTGTCCTGAAGCACATCTTTACTCATTCCACCCCTTTCCCCCGGGGAGAACTCAGCCAGCAGGGTCAAAGGAAAGAATGAGACAAGAAGGTAATACTTTGTCAGCAGTGCTTACACCCTGTGATCTCACTGATCAATGTACCCGTCCACCTGGTCTCCTTTTGCCAATGAGTGGAGGAAGTTGTTTATTATAGTAATTTTCTTTAGATGTCTTTTCCTGCCTTGGAACTGGCCTGTGGTTAACCTATTTCTCACTTACTGTCATTACAAACTCTGCTGTATTTTTCAGTTTGGGGATTCTCCCTCGGCACGCTATTAAATGGGAACAGGCTTCCAAAGAGTTAAACACCACCTTTTGTCACTTAACAGAAGGAAAATCTTAAATAGCTTTTTTTATTTTAAAGGCTTAAAAAAAAAAAGGGAATGCTGTAAAAACACAGGGGATCATATTTCAGGCATGGAATAACAACCTGCCTTATCATGCCATCCTGAATCACTCTGTTTATCAGACAGGGATGGAATTACTTTATAATGAAACACTCAGGATGAATTTCCTCACCTCTGCTCCAATTGCAGGGACATTTGATAGAGAATATGACCCATTCATTGTTGAGTGTAGGGGTGTGTTTGTGGGTGTGAGAGAGAGACAGAGTGAGATACAGAGAGAGAGAGATCAAGAACGCTCATCTTCAATCATTTCTAAAGAATGTTATCATCTCTAAGTGGATACTTCAGCTAATCATGAAAAAAAGGATATTCGTATTTTTAATCTTTATTGCCAAAACTTCCTAAAATTGTGTATTATACAGGCCTTTTCCACAGTGCTTAAACAAAGAACAAGTTCAGTGACCTTAAATTACCTACATCTAAACCTCAAAATGGAAAAACATTAAGTTTTCAGTCCTACTCAAAAAGCCCAGCATATGTCTCCTTCAGATGAAATGACTGCTTTTCACCAAATCCTTGTTTAAAATTTAACTCTGACTCTTGGTTTTCATATTTCTACCACTTCAAAATTTAATTTCTAACAATGAGTACAAACAATCACACACACACATTTTATATTTCCCTGTCTGGAGTGCAGGATTAACAGAGATTTTAGCTTCTCTTGGTGTTCCCAAACCCAATAAAACAAATAACGCAGTGACCTATACGTCATTTCCTAGAGACTACTGAAATATAAGCCCAAATTTTAAATCTCTTAGGTGACACACGAGTACACTAGGTCAATGAGAGATTCCTTAGCCATCAGGCCAGGCCTGGGTTGTGGGGAATGAGCTGAACAAAATAAAAGTATGGACATTATCTAGCTCTATAATAACTGTATCTGTAGTGAGCTCAGCAAGTGTATGATTGCCAAATCAATATTTATTTCTCTTTGTGCTGGGGTGAGTGTGTGAGTAGTTTTTTTCCAGGCAATGCAAGAAACACAATCCAGGGTCATGAAAATACACTCCTTTTCCCCCAAGTCATTTGCATGCATATGTATGCATGTATTTCAAAATAAAAACTTGATTGATGAACTCAAATAATGCTTTAAAAATGTAAGGCCTCAGACTTTCATATAAATCCTTGATCACCCTGAGGAATCTCCCTTGGCCACGGAGGAAATCAGCGGGGACCAGCATTGTTTAAACTGACATCCACCTGTTGCAAATGTTGAAAGCATACAGAGTTAAGACTCCAGGGAGAATGAACGTATGTAACAGAGACTGAATTTTAAAATTGGGCTGGCACGTGACTCAGCGATAAAAGTGAAGGTCTGTTTTCCATTCAGTTTAAACTTTGAGCTTCCCTATGAAGACATTCTATAAACTTTTGACATATAAAAATAACCAGAAGCAGAAGACGTTTTTATTTGGTGTCAGGCCATGCACTTATTTCTTGGGGTTCACTGACCACAGTAAAATATTCCCAGGATTGCATTACCCTTTTCTGTGCTAGAAAACACCCACAAGTAAGTGGAAAGATCTGGTAAACCCACCACACTGGGAGGGCAATTTGCTACTCTCCCAGACTGAGGTGAGTGTACTGCAAACTAACTGGTCAGTGACTTCCGATGTGCAAATCATTCACTTTGGGAAAGGCAAGCATGCTAGGAGGCATGTTGATCCCTCAGATGCAATTTTGGAGATCAAATTTCAATGCTCTAAATGCTATTCACTGTGCTTAATTTTAAACTGTTGAGTTCTAAGGCCAGTCCTAAGAGATGATTGAATCCAGTGGTTTTTAAAAATGTGTGCAGCAGAAGGCTAGTGCTCTTCAGAGAACTTCAGATTATAGCTGTGGTTTGGGGCCAGTTGCTGTTGAGTTGCTTCTGACTCATGGGAAACCCATGTGTTATCAGAGTAGAACCGTGCTCCATAGGATTCTTAATGGCTGATTTTTGGAAGTAGGTCACCAGGCCTTTCTTTTGAGGCACCTCTGGGTGAAGCTGAACTGTCAACCTTTTGGTTAGCTGCTGAGCTCATTAACCATTTGCACCACCCAGGGACTAAGGGCTAAAATGGGATAAAAAGAGGCCGACCTCTGGATCCTTTGCTCCTGACTTCTCCGTTCATCTGTTTTACTTATCACCTCCATGAAAGATTTTTCAATTGGAAAAGAAGATTCCACATTAAAAATGAATGAATTTTGTCACTGAGTGCCATTCACTATGCAAAAATTTTTTGAACATCTACTATGTTCTAGACATTATTATGTCAGTTATAGAAAATACAAACAGGAATAAGTCGTAGCTATGATGATATAGGGTTTCAAGTGCTATAAGAAGTGCTTCAGACATGTGCTATAAGACATAGGGAAAATCACTTTCCAAATGAGGAAAGTGGAAGCCAGATAGTTTAAGTGAATTGTCCAAAATTACTTATTTTGATATAGCGGAGTAAACCATATCTCCAATTATTTATACATAAGCTCCCTGTTCTAACTCATGTTGTCTCTGAAATGAAAGGGATCCACATACCAAAACTCACTCTTCACAGTTTTTAAAGACCTGAGACTATCAAGTTTGGGAGGCATGGTTTATATTTTAATCATTGGGGTAACTCCAATATCTAGCACAGGGCCTGGCATTGAATGGATACCCAATGAATGTTTGTTGACTTTTTTATCAGACTTTTGGAGAATGTGAACAGAGAACAATTGCTTTGAAGGCAGTTACCCAAATAAATATATACCATGGGAGTTGAAGATGGGGATTACTGGGAGGATCTGATGCAATGCACGTAAACAAGAGAAAAAGAGGGACATTGTCCTTACAATGGCATTCTTGTGTGTTTTGGCCAACATACCCTTCTGCTGAATTTTATACCATAATAAGAACTTAGTGAACATAAAGTAATTTTAAGAGGCCAAAAAAGAAAGCATTTTCTGTTATACACTTATACTTGCTGTGGATAGAATAGAGTTTTTCATTCTGGTAGGTTCCCACACTTTGATTTTAGCATCCCACAGGATTGCAAAACACAGTCAATATTTTTATATTGCAGTTAACATATTTTTGGCTCCAAAAGTATTCATTTTGGTTCATTTCATACTTGTTGTATGGAAAGCCATTATGAACTTTAACTTAAAAAAAAAATACAGCTATGAACTGCTTGGATACTAATAGTCTGGTTTAAAAAATAAAGGTAATTTAAGTTGTTAAAATCACTGTATTCCAACAAGTTTTGGAGAGGTATGACATGATAAAAACTGGCCAGAAATTTGAGGACATTCTCCTGAGAACAATAATGTGTAATTTAAATATTAACGTCATTAACCCAAATTCTTTTAAAAGATAAAATAGACATAATACTAAATTACTGGATTTCATTTTATTTTAGCCCCAAATATATTTGTAAGTTTTGAATGAAACCATAACCCCTCCTGTAAAAATACAAGGAAAGAATGTCCAATTAATCATACAGGTTTCCATCTAGATTGTTTTCAGACGGGTCACATTCCCAGGACATTAATTTAAGCTTTCACAGAATCTGTAAGTAGAATGACTACATAAAGACTTTGAAAACCAATAGCCAAGCAAATGCGACTTTACTCCACTGTGGTGAAACTATGATTTTGTATTACTGGAGATATTATTACAGTTCTTATTCTACAATGCAGTAGTAAAATAAAATTGGGAGCAGTGGTGGATCAGTGGTAGAATTCTCACCTTCCATGCGGGAGACCCAGATTCAATTCACATCCAATGCTGTTCATGTGCAGCCACCACTCATTTGTCAGTGGAGGCTTCCATGTTGCTATAATGCTGAACAGGTTACAGTGATGTTTCCAGACTAAGATGAACTAGGAAACAAGGCCTGGTAATATACTCCAAAAAATCAGCCAGCCAATGAAAACCGTATTGATCACAGTAATCTGATCCTTTTGTGCTTGGGGTCACCATGAGTCAGGGGCCAACTCAACAGCAGCTAACAACAGCAACAAGATAAAATTATTTTAAAAAGCACAATACACATATCCAGTATTTCCCATTTTACTTTTTTCCTTCAAGGAACTGTCTGTATTTATAAGGAGATAGATTGATGAACGTAACTAATTAAAGAAATTCATCACCAGTGATGAATCTCTCTCTAATATGTTGAGGTCAACCTTCCATTTCTCAAAAATAGCTATTAATCATCAGGAAAAATTTTGTACCTGGTGAAAAGCCAAAGGTTTAGTTTTAGTCAGGGTTACATAATATAGATGAATGAGATATAGAGCTATGCTTAGATTAAAAAAGATACACGAATACAAAGGCTCAGCTTGAGGCTGGTACAGTGTTCAGTGACAACACTGGCAATTATCCTGTTAATGTGATCAACACAGACAATGCCAGTGTAGATTTCAGGTTCTAAAGATGAAAGGAAGAAGAAATTCCATCATTCCACTTTTCACTTCCCATCATTTCTTGTCTTATTCTTGGTTGTGGTTTTTCTGTAGACAATATATGTTTCAGGGAAAAGCTTGCAAAGACAACTGTGAAAATCTACTGGAACTGTTTTGTGTTTTTAAACAAAATTGGAGAGAGAAATAACGACAACAGCAACAAAAAAGTTGCTTGTTACGAAGTCATAAAAACCCGATTTTGCAGCAGGAGTGGTTTGCACTTTGCTCTGATTGCTTGTGGCAGCAGCAATGAGCGGCATCCAGCCCCACTTACCTATCTGGGTTATTTTCAGCCACAGAACTTAGTTTGTATACATCTGTTTACAGATGGATCAAAGGCATCCAGGCAAAATTAACAAAGCCATGTTGCCCTAAAACCGACAGCTTGCAAGTATACCTCTCTAAAGAAAAGGAAAAGAGGTTTTCTGCTCAGATGCTTCATAGAAAAGAATCAAACAGAGCAAATAAAAGCATCTAGAAAAGAAACAAACAACAAAAAAAAAAAGATTGGAAAACACAGAAAAAACAAAAATCTTTAACCAGAGAGTCCAACTCCTATGACTTAGGTTTAATTCCCCCACACGTCTGTCAGTTTGTTGTCCTGTGGGGGCTTGCATGCTGCTGTGATGCTGGAAGCTATGCCACTGGTATTCATATATCAGCAGGGTCACCCATGGCGGACAGGTTTCAGCTGAGCTTCCAGACTAAGATAGACCAGAAGAAGGAACCAGAGGTCTACTTCTGAAAAGAATTAGCCAGTGAAAACCTTATGAATAGCAGCAGAACATTGTCCGATATAGTGCCAGAAGATAAGCCCCTCAGGGTGAAAGGCACTCAAAATATGACTGGGGAAGAGCTGCCTTCTCAAAGTAGAGTCGACCTTAATGAAGTGGATGGAGTTAAGCTTTTTGGACCTTCATTTGCTGATGTGGCACAACTCAAAATGACAAGCAATAGCTGCAAACATCCATTAATAATTGGAATGTGGAATGTACGAAGTATGAATCTAGGAAAATTGGAAACAGTAAAAAAATGAAATGGAACACATAAACATTGATATCCTAGGCATTAGTGAGCTGAAATGGACTGGTATGGGGTTATACTGAATTGGACAATCATATGGTCTACTATACCAGGAATGACAACATGAAGAGGAATGGCACTGTATTCATCATCAAAAAGAACATTTCAAGATCTATCCTGAAGTACATCATTGTCAGTGATAGGATAATATCCATATGCCTACAAAGAAGACCAGTTAATATGACTATTATTCAAATTTACTCACCAACCACTAAGGCCAAAGATGAAGAAATTGAAGATTTTTACCAACTTCTTTGGTTTGAAATTGATCAAACATGCAATCAGGATTCATTGATAATTACTGGTGTTTGGAACGTGAAAGTTGGAAACAAAGAAGGATCGATAGTTGGAAAATATGGCCTTGGTGATAGAAATGATGCTGGAAATCAATCACATGACAGAATTTTGCAAGACCTACGACTTCTTCACTGCAAATACCTTTTCTCACCAACATAAATGGCCACTACACATGAATATCACCAGATGGAATACACAGAAATCAAATTGACTACATCTGTGGAAAGAGACAATGGAGAAGCTCAATATCATCAGTCAGAACAAGGCGAGGGGCCAGCTGCGGAACAGACCATCAATTGGTCATATGCAAGTTCAAGTTGGAACTAAAGAAAATTAGAACAAGTCTATAAGAGCCAAAATAGGACCTTGAGTATATCCCACCTGAATTTAGAAACCATCTCAACAATAGATTTGACACATTGAACACTAATGACCGAAGAAGACCAGACGAGTTGTGGAAGGACATCATACATGAAGAAAGTAAGAAGTCATTAAAAAGGCTAGAAACAAAGAAAAGCCCAAAATGGATGTCAGAAGAGATTCTGAAACTTGCTCTTGAATGTCAAGTAGCTAAAGTGAAATGAAGAAATGATGAAGTAGAAGAGATGAACAGATTTCAAAGGGCAGCTCAAGAAGACAAAGTAAAGTATTATAATGACACGTGCAAAGACCTAGAGATAGAAAACAAAAGGGAAGAACATGCTCGGCATTCCTCAAGCTGAAAGACCTGAAGAAAAAATTCAAGCCTCAAGTTACAATAGTGAAGGATTCTACAGGGAAAATATGAAATGATGCAGGAAGCATCAAAAGAAGATGGAAAGAATACACAGAGTCGCTGTACTGAAAAGGATTGGTTGACGTTCAACCGTTTCAGGAGGTAGCATATGATCAGGAACCAATGGTACTGAAGGAAGAAGTCTAAGCTGCACGGAAGGCACTGGTGAAAAATAACGCTCCAGGAATCGGCAGAATACCAACTGAGATGTTTCAACAAACGGATGCAGCGCTGGAAGTGCTCACTTGTCTATGCCAAGAAATTTGGAAGACAGCTACCTGGCCAACCGACTGGAAGAGATCCATATTTATGCCTCTTCCCAAGAAAGGTGATCCAATCGAATGTGGAAATTATCTAACAATATCATTAATATTACACACAAGTAAAATTTTGCTGAAGATCACTCAAAAGTGGCTATAGCAGTACACTGACAGGGAACTGCCAGAAATTCAAGCCAGATTCAGAAGAGGACGCGGAACCAGGGATATCATAGCTGATGTCAGATGGATCCTGGCTGAAAGCAGAAAATACCAGAAAGATGTTTACTTGTGTTTTATTGACTGTGCAAAGACATCTAACTGTGTGGATCATAACAAATTACAGATAACATTGCAAAGAATGGGAATTCCAGAACACTTAATTGTGCTCATGAAGAACCTGTACATAGATCAAGAGGCAGTCATTCAAAAAGAACAAGGGGATACTGCCTAGTTTAAAGTCAGGAAAAGTGTGCATCAGGGTTGTATCCTTTCACCATACCTATTCAAGCCGTATGCTGAGCAAATAATCTGAGAAGCTGGACTATATGAAGATGAATGGGGCATCAGGACTGGAGGAAGACTCATCAATAATCTGCATTTTGCAGATGATACTACCTTCCTCACTGAAGTGAAGAGGACTTGAAGCACTTAGTGATGAAGATCAAAGACCACAGCCTTCAGTATGGATTACAGCTCAAAAATAAAGAAAACAAAAATCCTCACAACTGGACCAATAAGCAACATCATGATAAATGGAGAAAAGATTGAAGTTGTCAAGGATTTCATTTTTCTTGGATCCACAATCAACACCCATGGAAGCAGCAGTCAAAAAATCAAACGACACATTGCATTGGGCAAATCTGTTGCAAAAGACCTCTTTAAAGTGTTGAAAAGCGAAGATGTCACCTTGAAGACTAAGGTGGCCCTGACCCAAGCCATGGTGTTTTCAATAGCCTCATATGCATGCAAAAGCTGGAAATAATGAAGACTGAAGAAGAACTGATGCTTTTCAATTGTGGGGTTGCTGAAGAATATTGAATATACCATGGACTGCCGAAAGAATGAAGAATTTGTCTTGGAAGTAGTACAACCAGAATGCTCCTTAGAAGCAAGGATGGCAAGACTATGTCTCATACTTTGGATAGGTTATCAGGAGGGATCAGTCCCTGGAGAAGGACATCATGCTTGGTAAAGTAGAAGGTCAGTGAATAAGAGGAAGACCCTCAACGAGATGGATTGACACAGTGGCTACAATAACGAGCTAAAGCATAGCAACGATTGCGAGGGTGATGCAGGACCAGGCAGTTTCGTTTCATTGTACATATGGTTGCTGTGAGTTGGAATTGACTTGATGGTGCCTAACAACAACAAGTTTAATTAGGAAGAAAGTCCTGGCGATCTACTTCTGAATATTAGCCAGTGAAAACCCTATGGATCACAACAGTCTGATCCCTTTGTACATGGGATCACCATGAGTTGGGGACCAACTCGATGGCAGCTAACTACAGCAACAAAGTTTAATTAAAGTGTATTTTTGGAAGTTAGATTCATTGTTGAGCTCGAAATTACCCTAGCTTTTGTCCAATTTGAACTGGAGTTCCTACTATCTTCCTCTAAAATAAAGGAACTGAAAGTATTGAAAGAACATTTCCTAATAGACTCACTCTCTCTCTCTTTCTCTGAATAATAAGCATTGTGAGATCTTCAAGGGGTCTTCCATCCATGGACAGAAGTAATGGGACCTAAGTACCACAAGTTGGGAAGATGATGGGAAGATGAAAGATAATCCATGGTCAAGGCCTATAGCCAAAGAAGCAAACTCAAATATCTATTGGGGCCACAAGTTCCTTTTTCTTAAGAGAATTCAAAATCCCTATCTTTATAAGAAACCATCCAATATTAAAGCATTGAGCCATAGACCGATTTTTTTAAATATTATGCATATCTGGGAGTTCTATTTGTCCTGTAGTCACCAGTTTGCTAATCATGGTCTGATGTTTAGATTTAAAAAAATTATGTATGTATGATATGCTCAGAAGGTAAAATGCTTGTGATGGTAACAAACACAATGTACCAAGCACTTTCTAGACACCGAACTTATGTTATCTTAAATTATCCATACATAGCCTTCATAGTCAGCTAAAATTATGTACACATTTTACAGACATAGGTATTACATGACGTTATAGAGAGGGAAAGAAACTTGCCCTTGTTACATAGCTAGTTAAAAGTCTGTACTCTTGGTCATACTATGCAGAGAACATCTGATCAGAAACTAAAATTACATGTGCTTTTTAAAAAATCTGTCTCCTAGTAGTGGTCTTTAGTAAATGTTTAAGGACAGTGCTACTCAGTAACTGCTACGTGGAGAGTGACCCTTCATTTTGAACCACCATAGACTGGCCTAAAAAAGAATATCTATCATCTATAAATAGTCATTTGACATCACAGGAAATGTTGTGCTTCTGAAATCTAAAGAATGGATTGCATGATCTTGAAACTGCGCAGCTGACACTTGGCAGGTTTCTCTGGTTGCCTCCAGAGATGGTATTGAATTTCGTCAAGGAAATATTTGCCAAGCATATAAAACAGAATTTGCATAGCTTTTGAGTATGGAATTCAGACACGGTTTTAAATATCTTAAGACCTGGATAGAAACCTATACAGTTGGAGCAACCATGTAGAGGACAGCTTGCATGGCATTTCTATAGCTGTGGAGAAAGACATTTCCATTCTCATGTCTGTGAGTATGCAGGTGCAGGGCAAAACCACATGACAAAATGGCAGGGTGATGAAAGGTGTACATGTACATACAGAATCCCAAGACACCTGGGAGGGTCACATTTCCAGACATGCGCAAGCCTCTCTGTGCCAGCTGTGTGTTCCTCTTTTGGATGGTGTCAACAGGGTTCAACAGTTTTTTCGCAAGGTATATTCTTGACGTGACATTTGTTTGGCTACTCCCAAGAGGCAGTTTATCAAAGAAAACTGAGATCTAAGCACTGCCCTCAGTTATATGTTTTGAGCAACTGATTTATATCTTCATTCCAAGGCTCTTTTTTCTCTTAATTTTTATTTTGTTGTTGTTGTTGAGAATATACACAGCAAAACATACACTAATTCAACTGTTTCTACATGCACAGTTTAGTGCAACCATTTTCATCCTCCTTTTCTGAGTCGTTCCTCCCTCATTAACATAAACTCACTGTCTCCCTACCCAGGTTCCTACCCAATCTTTCGAGTTGCTGTTGTCACTTTGATCCCATATAGATAGTTCTTAAACCAGCATAATGCTCAAGGCAGACATTTTTTACTAGTTAAGATAAACTATTGTTTGGCTTTAAGAAGACTTCAGGGGATATTTTTGGTTTAAAGTCTAAAGATTATCTCAGGGCAGTAGTTTCAGGAGTTCGTCCATCCCCCTTGGCTCCAGAAAGTCTGGAGTCCTTGAGAATTTGAAATTCTGTTCCCCTTTTTGATCAGGATTCTTCTACGGAATCTTTGATCAAAATTTTCAGTAATGGTAGCCAGGCACCATCTAGTTCTTCCTTCATGGCAAAGGAGGCAGTTGTTCCCGGAGGCAGTTAGCCACACATTCCATATCCTCCTCCTATTCCTGACTCTCCTTCTTCCTCTGTTGCTCCAGGCAAATTGAGACCAACTGTCATGCCAAGGCTCTTTTTGATTCATTCTAAATACATACTCAATTGCTTACTTAATAGTTACTATTGAATGTCTCAGAGACATCTCAAAAAGAAGATGGCTAAAATGGATTTTTCTCCCCATTTCTAAACCTGTGTCCAGTCATCTCCAAGTCAGTTATAGTAGCAACACCATCACCATCCACCGAATGCTCAAGGTGGAAACCTGGGACTCTCTCCGTTCATCCTTCTCCCTCGTAGTCCATATCTGATACATCTCTCTCCAGGAACTTTTCCAACAACGTTCAATCCTCAATTCACCACATAACGCAAGCATATCCAGTTTCCTCCATCTCCATAGCCACCACCTCTGTTTCAGCTTCCATCACGTCGTATCTGGAATTCTAGAACAGCCAGTATCCTATTTCTTCAATTCAATTCTTGTCCCTCCAACCACTTATCTATATGGCAGCCAAAGCGAACTTGAACAACATAAAATCCTGGCATTGCTTTTAGAATGAAACTCAAAATCCTTGTCACGGTTTATAATGTTTTCTGTGGACTGCTCCCTCTGCTATACCCATCTCACACTCTAATACTATCTTTTCTCACTGCACTATAGCTAGACCAGGAGCCCTGGTGGCTCAGTTGTTAAGTGCTCAGCTGCTAACCAAAAGGTCGGAGGTTCAAACCCACCCAGCGGCTCCATGGGAAAAAGACCTGGCGATTTGCTTTCATAAAGATAACAGTGTAGAAAACCCTATGGGGTCGTTCTACTCTGTCACACGGGGCTGCTATGAGTCAGAATTGACTAGATAGCAAACAACAACCATATAGTTAGACTTGACTTTTTTTCCTTTTAAGTTCTTCTGATGCATTAAGTTCATTCTCAATATGGGGCTTGATATTGCTGTTTCCTCTACCTACGTTTCCTCTGCTCTTCACCTGGCTGCTGCTTCTTATCCATTAAATCTCACCTTAAATGACATTTTCCAGAGGTGTCTTCACTAACTCCCTAGTCTGAAGAGAGCTTTTCTCTGTTTTCTTTTCTTACACTTATTTTCTTCCAAAGAACTTACCACAGTCTTTAACTGTGTGCTCATTTAGGTATTTATTTGTGTGACACTGTAAGTTTCATGATAGCAGGGAAATTTTCTTTTTCTGTTTTATTCACCACACTATACCCAGTTTTCCCTCAGTATGGGACACAATAGGAGCTCAGGGCACGGAATACAGATGGAGCTCAATGGCTTTATTTAATGCATTGATATTTTTGCTTTTCTTCTTTCTAAAGTTGGAGCAAAAATTGCAGAATTCATTTGAAAAATGTCAAGACATCATCTAAAATTGGCTCAAAATAACACACTTGGCCACATATAGGGTCAGAGAAAAACTTGTTTCTACTGCCTTCAGCACTGAACTGTCATGAACAGCAAAGGGGCATCACCAGTCTCATGATAGCATGGTATTCATTCAAAGATTATTCAGTTATATGTGCATAGAATTGAGAAAGATAATAAATTGAATGCTTCATTTTGGACAGAGAAAGTACTTGTCTCTGAAGACTGCTCGACTTATTAATCACATCTGACTCAAATACCCGCAGTGAGTGGGGACATGGCATGCTGAAAGCCCCCTAACAGCAGGCACTATATCCATATCCTCAGTACCAAGTGCATGGTAAGTACAAATATTTTTAAATGAATTAATTAATATACACAAGACAGAAAGAGGGAAGTAAAGACTTTTAAGTAAAAATCATTGAACCAGCTTCTCATAGCAATCTTCTTAGTATTCCATTTTCAGATCAACTCTCTGGTTTCCACAGATTCATGTTTGTGTTGAGTAAGATAAACACATGCCCTCACTCAGGAATTCAAATCTGGAAGGCACACGTTTCCAAGTAGCACGCACTATCTATTCCCCACCTCTCATGTGCCTTCATACCATCTGCAGAGACAACCAAGCAGTTTCACATCGAGGGAAAACCTTACTATGATGAGTGAGCAAACCTTTCCAGTATCTGTGGTACAAGACAATGCGGTGAGTGACTCAGAAAGACTGGTTCAACCTCAGTCTTGCCACTTATTTATTAGATGGCTTTAACATGTAACCCAATCTCTTTGAGACTCAGTTTTCTCATCTGTAAAATGGGAATTCAATAACACTTATAAAGTTGTGGAATCCAATAAACTAATGTATGAAACTGACTAATACTGTGCCTGAACACAGGAAGACCTAGTATATTGCACTGTTGTAGGTACCATCGTGTAGATTTTCAACTCATAGCGACCCCACATGAGAATGAGAACTGCTCCATAGAGTATCCTAGTCTGTAATCTTTATGGGAGCAGATCGTCAAGTCTTTCTCCCATGGAGTCACTGGGTGGGTTCAAACAACTGACCTTTCGGTTAGCAGTATAGCCGGTAACCATTTGTACCAACAGGGCTCCTTTAGTATGTTATAGCCTTAATAATGATAATGATGACAACGACATCAACGATGATGATAGTTGCATTAACCTTATGTTTCCTTCATTGGAGAAGAGAAGGGCAGTATGACTGGACTGAGTGTAGATATGATTCTCCTGGATAAAACAGATTCGGGCCCTAGCTCAGCTCCGCTGTTTCCTAGCTGTGGGAATTAGGTAAGTCTTTTAACTTCTCTTCACACTTGATTGCTTATCCTTCTGGCGAGTCAGTGAGGTAGGCTTCCTATCCCACATTGGTAGATGAGAAATTGAAGCGCAAAATGACTGACATGCATGTCTGGTTATTTAAGTTCTTAGTAAATGGCAGTTAGTATCATTTTGACATGATCTGAAACAAACCACTTCACTCTGAGAGCAAATGATCAGTCCCATTACACAAGCAGGAAACCCAAACTCAGAGACGTTATGAGAACTAAAACAAATGTACATACTACAATTGCCTTGCAAAGTCATTTGCAGAGATGTTAGCTGTTTTTATTATTGGTTGGTATTATTACTTTTTTTTTTGTTTTCCCCTTTTCTTCTCTCTGAGGAAACTATAACCTGGAGCAGTAGGGTGGTTTGGCATGACTAAAACTCTCTTGATGCTCAAGCAAGTGTCCTTTCTACTGCACCACCCTGCCTCTTAGGCCAGTTGGACCTACATGATGAATAGCTACAATGGACTATCCAAATGGCAGACACAGAGACACTGGAACTAATCTAAAAAGTACTCCCACTATATTATTTGTTGCTCATGAGGGTTAAGTGTAATAATAAAAGGTAGGCATCTCAATGTAAAAATTGCTGAAAGACCCATTGCATTTCTTCCCTTTCCCAAAAATGGAGTTACATTCCATCTTCTCTCCTCTGCACTCTGGAATTTAGCCTGTTAGGAAATAAGTTTGGATGACAAGTACTGGTGTTCTTTAAGCTAGCTTAAAGTGGAATCATCACTTTAACTTTAGCAAGAGGTATTGAATACTGAACAAACAGAAGGGACTTACTTCAAAGACCAGCGTCTCATTTGTGGGCCCTGGTGCATACAGACGTTCCGGGTGGTTAAAGGGGCGCTGGTACTCAAATGTGGTCCCAGCAAAGGTGAACTCTCCAGGCCAGTCAATGCTCCAGCCCCCCGTGAGGTAATACTTCTGACTGAGGTTGCGAACTGCGAGGTAACTGGAGGAGAGCTGCAGCTCCTGGATTTCAATGCTTCGGGCCCCAGCTGGAACGGTGACCACAGGATAATACTCTAAAAGGAAAGAATCGAACAGTTCTGTTTTCCACATTGTGTGATGGAGACAATGACTAGAAGTGCTCAGAGATATGCCGTGTCCATTTCTATAGGGTACGAGTTTCTGAATCATTAACTGAGATTCATTCCCACTCTATGACGTGAAAATGACCAATTTCTTCATTTTCTAAGTGGTAGGGATGCCAGAAAGAGAAAACATACATGATGTTTCTAAAGTGTCACCAAGACGCGTATCAAGAGACACTCTTCTGCTTTCCAGACGAACAAAGGCCACAAAGCTGAAGAAATTTTTATACAGGTAGTCCCCAACTTACGACGGGGTTCTGTTCCTACAGCTCTGTCATAACTCAGTGCTGACATAAGTCGGAAACCTCTTTTTTTTTTTAAAAAGTTTTCGTTATTATTGCCTTTTACTATCAGTATCTTTATAAATCTGATCTTTATTTGTCTTTAGGGATTGGCGTGAGAATGATAACATCAGCAAATTACAGACTGCAACATTGTATGTAGTACATATTACTAACGACAAGACATAAAAAAGAAAAGGATTGTCATTAAGTGTGGTTTGTTGTAACTCCAATATGTCCTGAGTTAGGGACTACCTATATATATATATATATACATACAATTTGTGTATAACCTGTATACATGTATATATATATATATATATATATATATATATATATATATATATATATATATATATATATATATAATTTGTGTGTATGTATACATGTGTGTGAGTATATATACATGTATGTATATATATAATTTGTGTGTGTATATATATGTGTGTGAGAGCATATGAATATGTATGTATGTGTATTTTTTTTATTTACTAGAGGAAACTTAGAGCCGTGTATCCTCAACAGCGATATTCAGAAAACAGGGCTCAGAAGTTCAGTTTTACTCAAATAATTGCCTTCAATATTCATTTAACACTGTGAGCATGGATCATCTAGGTTTCAAAATAAACTCGTTGTTTAACAAATGTATATGGGGCATCTGACAGCCTGGCTAGCAAAAACTATAAAGTAGAAAGGCATTTTTTAATACATTTTTGAGATGCTAAGATACTGACAGAACCCTTTACACTAAAACCCTTCTATCCACCCTCCTTGCTATTGCACAAGGACAACAGGCATCCTCATCGGTGCGTCAGGTGGGCTAGTGAAAGGCTCCACCGTATGTAGCATGACTCAGACTTGATCAGCAGCAAAGCATTAGTCTCACCAGTGACAGCGAGGAAAAAGCAGCACCTCTTACCGTTTGCTTTATGCTGGCTGAGGTACAGGCCTTTGTAAAACTTGCAAGTTGAATTATCACCTTTGCAAATACCACATGCATCCAAAACTGCTTTAGAGCCAAGCTCATGATCGCATCCCACTGGCTATGAAAAGAAAAAAAAAAAGTGAGAAAATCCAAGAGCACTGAAGCTAGTGACTAAGAATAACTAACAGGCACATGGTTTTCTGTATTTCCAGAACATTAGGGAGGAATGCAGCCTTATGGTTAAAGCACCGTCTCAGGTTTGACTGACTGGTGGTTCAAATCCTTCCTCTGCTATGACCAAATGCATGACTGGACAAGTTGCATAACTTATCTAAGACTTCAACTCTTCATCTATAAAACGGGGATAAAAAGTCACTCTGTCTACTAAAGGCAAGCGAGCTTATTCAGGCCAGCTGACCCTTGGAAACACACACACGCACACACACACACACACACACACACACACAGCCTTTAAAGATCAAAAAGCTCACAATCAAACTAAAACAAAAGAGAAAGTGGGTACTCAGAGAGAAGGGGAAAATAAATCACAAATAAACAGTAGTAAAATTTCAAACTCCACTTGCAAGTTTCAAATCATATAGTGAATATACTTAGTAAACACGCAATAAATGTTTCCTCCTCGTATTTAAACTCTAATTTTTACAACTACTACATAGACTAGGATAGAGCCTCATCTCCGTTCTATACATGTGGAAATGGAGCGAAAAGAGAAACTAAGAAACTGGACAGGGCTCACACAGAAGGTGAGTGGGGGATTTGGAGATGGTGCTCATATCCAAGTTGACAAGTTTGCTCTTTTTCCCTATGTCACCTGCTTTCCCCAGATACAAAATCTCCTGCAACACTTCTCAAGGCATACATCTGATATGTGTTAATGCAAGCATGATAATACACCCCCAAACAGAAATGTTCTCTTACTTCACAAATCCCATCAATACAAACATCATTTTTGTTCGGGGAACAAGGCGTTCCATCTTTCACCTTGCCAGACATTGCAAAAAAAAACTCAAAGTTCTCAGCTTTGCAGTAGAGTTTACATCGATCCGCCTCTAGAAGCAAAGAGATCGAGATAGGACATGGTCAAGGGTAAATCATAAGGAACATGATCAAATACACCAAAAAGATGAATTAAGTTTACTTAGAAAGCTATCATGATCAAAATGGAAAATGGTACACACAGTTTTATATGGGCGTGTGTCCATGTGTGCATGCGTGTATGAGTGTGGTTTATGAAAACAGAAAGCCAGTTTAGCGATTCATATAAAACTTCTCCAATAGTAATACATAAGATTTTCATTTTTTCCAACCCTTCATAATAGATATCACACACATGACTGGTGGGTTGTGTAGCTAGCCTATTTGGATAGTAAATAATTTAGGCTTTGCAGGCCCTCTACGGTCAGCCATTGACAATAAATGAAAGAGTGTAGGTATGTTCCAATAAAACTTTTTTTTTTTTTTTTAAGTCAGATTTGGCCTGAAAGTCATAGTTTGCTGACCCTGATTTAGGACATGGATTACTTTAGATATTTATGCAGAATGTTAAGAGAAATAGGACATGGATTGTTTCAGATATTTATGCAGGATGTTAAGAGAAAAAATTTTAGGCATTTCGAAAAAATGACATATGGTCAATCGTATAGAGAAAAAAAAAAAATATATGAAAAGAAAGAGTAAGCAAGTAAAGTAAGCCTGAAGGTTAAAAAACAAGCTTCACTGACCAGCCAGTGAGAAGATCCTGGTATTGCAGGCAAAAAGAAAGAAAAAAAAAATGTATACAGCTCTTGTTATCAGAAAGGAGTTATTATGCCAATTCTCATATAAAAAGAGTTCCTCCTGGCCAAAAATTCCAGATGACGTTTCTCACATGAAACCTTACATGGGCAACATGGAACCATATCCCCGATAACAGTTTTATAACAAATGCATAAACAGTTTGCAAATAGTTGCGCTTCATAAAATCCTTCAGTAAAAGACGAAGTCAAAACCTAAATGTGAGAGAAGTTAGATTATTATAGTTCAAATATGCAGGTGTGTGGATACAGTAAACGTTTCTCTCTCACCTAGGAATTTTTTACAAGAAGCTTGATGTTATGCCTTCTAATTTTTGCATATGACATTAGGGAGCTGGAGGATATATATGCATGTATATATATGTGTGTATAAGGAACCCTGGTGGTGCAGTGGTTAAGTGCTAGGCTGCTAACTGAAAGGTCAGCAGTTTGAATCCACCAGCTGCTCAGCAGAAGAAAGCAGCGGTAGTTATTATGTATTTATTCACTCATGCGTTCATTCAACAAGTCATAGGCATTAATACGTGTCAAGTGCTGTTCTTAGATGCTGGGGATACAAGCATGCTCAAGATGCCTTGTTGTACCTATATTCTTGTAGGTGAGAAATATAAATAAATGACTACGTTGTAGACATTCATGCAGTAGTAAGAGCTATGAAGAATAAAGCAGGGTAAAGGGTACAGAGAATGACATGAAGGAAGGATCTTTTCAATGGAAAGGACAAGAGAGGTCTCTCTGAGGATGTGATATGGCTAAGTTCTTTGCCCTTCACTTAATTCTGTTCTCTGAAACTATTTCAAATAAATCTAAACTCTATTCCATTCAATATCGCTTCAAATTTTTGAAGTTAACTAAATAGTTTCTTTACAACTTAGGGAACATATGTAGGTCCCTTGTTAGTTCCTCCTAAGGCACGGTTTTTAGAACTTTGATGTCTGTCTGCATCGCTGCTTCTGGACAAATGATCGTGACCCAGACCAGAAGCAATGATCCTAAAATGGTCTGGCCCACTCTGAGGAAACTGAAGGGCCATATCTTTTAATTTGGAGGCTCTACTTGTTATAATGATGTTTCTAGTTACATTTGCTTCCTTTTTGGCACTTGATAACATTGGTTCATTTTGAGCTTTTGCATAAGAACAGCCCTCAGTCTTATTTCACATGAATTGTCAATAAACTAAGTCTCCCCCCCGTCCTACACTTGTGTGGTTGGGGCCTCTCACGTATCCTTTCACAAGGGAGCAGAGATGAGTTTTGACAAATCAAATGAATGGAAATAAATGGTTAAAATTTTTATAAAGCAAGCCAAACCAGAACAGTAACTGATTTGCATTTAATAGAAAGTACATTAAATTTGCATATTGTAACTTCAATGTTTTTGTATTTAACCAAAACAGAAATTAATTTAAAAGGTAAATTACAATCCAGAGCTTTAAATTATCATAAGCACTAAGAACCTAGTGGTGACCCCATGTGTTTGGCAGAGTAGAACTGTGCTCCATAGGGTTTTCAATGGATGGTTTTTCAGAAGTCGATTGCCAGGCCTTTCTTCCAAGGTGCATCTGGGTAGAGTCAAATTGCCAACTTTTCAGTTAGCACCTGAGTGCATTAACTGTGTGCACCACCCAGGGACTCCTAAGAATCTGAATCAACTTGACTGCAATTGGTTTAAGAACCTAGTATAGAGACACCTCTTATGTATGGTTTGATAGGTGTGTGTGGTGTGCGTGTGTGTTTATTTCACAAATAGGTCTGCCCATGCTTGTGATCATCTGACATCTCAGTTACTGAGTATGGTATCTCTATAGGGTATATGTGGTTTCATGAGTTTTTGGCCTGGACAATTCATACCAATTGCAATTAAAATCCCTGGGAGACTGAAATGTCAAAGGTAAGTCTAGAAATATAAGAACATGCTGAACATATGAACACCTTGGCTTATAGCTGTGGGAGACAAGGGGTATCTTGTAAAAAAAAAACAAAAAGATGTGGAAACTGAATGAGAAACTGGGCCAGGACAGGTGTTGGGAATGAAAGGTAAACGCTGAGACTGTTATATAGGCAGTGGTTTCGTCTGTGCTGTTCACTTCCATTACCATTCACAGAGCAATATATTTGAGTGTCACAGAAACCGAGTCACCTTCCACTCTTGTGTAGGGTTTCCACTGGTAGAACCATCCACGGAAAGGCTTGCTGTTATATTCTGCACACTGCTGGGCTCGAAAATCCAAGCTATTTTCATGACAAGGGTTAATGTTGCACAGCTGATAAATACGGCTAGCACCTGGGCAGAACTTGCCACCATACTGAGGCCTGAAAACAAAATTAAAGAACTTGAATGCTAGCAGTTGAAGGGAACACTATTGGTTACAGACATTAATATGGGGGAGGGGGCGTTGCAAAGAAGATGAGCTTTGCCACAGTGCATGCTGTGTATGCGGTCTATTACAGGGATGGAAATATTTAGCATACGTCTTGCCTTGTCCCTTCTTACATCCATAGCAGACATAACTAATAGATGAGGGAAATATCTTTTTTTTTTTTTATATTTTATTGTACTTCAGGTGAAGGCTTACAGAACAAATAGTTTCTCACGAAACAGTAGTATACATGTTGTTTTATGACATTGGTTAACAACCCCACAACATATTAACCCTCTAACTTCTCAAGGAAATATCTTTTTTTTTGCAGAAGGTCAACAAGGCCTCAAAATCCTTCACAGCATAGTCCTCAGGCAGCCACTATCACTGCTCATTAACTGGAATCTGCATGTTAGATCAAACTTATTTGCCATTCCTGGTCCAATTTTCAGATTCTGGCAATGTCCTTAAAGACTGTATCACGGAAGGATATTCTTGGCACTCATGATACCACCTCAGTGTTAGGGAAATATGTAAATACATCAAACTGTTATTAGTGTATATGTGTTCCACGTGTTGATGTGTATATGTGTTCTACACACATGTCCTCTATGTTGGCATTAAAAGCTCTTCAAAAGCTGACCCAATCCACATCTCTGGCCTTTCTCCAATTTCCTAACACCCTCATCATCTTCCTACACTTTGTCCTGCACCTGCTGCTACATAGAAGGTCCTGTCACTGGGAGAAGGAGCAGGAAGCCCCATTTGTCCAGGTGCCCAAGCTATGTTCTCCGATCTAGCTTTATCAGTCATCGAGCTGAGATTTTGATTATTGTCTGACTCTTGTGTGTTTCATTCAATTGATTCTAAACTTCAGGGAAAGACGTTCCCTTGTTTTCAGCTGCAAAGTCATGCTTTAGGAGCTCTGGTGCCACTCTGCCAACCAAAAGGTTGGCTGGTGGTTTGAACCCACCCAGTGGCTCTGTGGGAGAAAGACCTGGAGATCTGCTTCTGTAAAGATTACAGTCAAGAAAACCCGATCAGGCAGTTCTACTGTGTTACATGGGGGCGCTATGAGTTAGAATTGACTTGAGAGCACCCAAAAACAGTAGCCATTCTTTAGCTTTGCTAGTGGCTTAGCCCTTTCCTGCGAAGCACACTGGAAAATGGAGTTCCAGAGTAGGTGATCCCATCAGAACGTAAGTAATCATGTTCTAATGCCAAGCTCTTTAGGATCTTGGTAGGCAAACTCCAATCTGGAAAAATTGGAAAGCAAAATAAGGAAAAAAGGAGCAGAAACCAAACTGAAAATTACAAATTGCATCATATCCAGCTTACCCCATGTACAATGCAATTGCTTCTTCCCATATTTCCCTTTGGGAAATCCCTTCTTCCCATATTTCTCTGAAGGCTGAAACCCAACTACAGATCATCTCCTATAAAAGTTCAATGTCAACATGTAACATGAAAGGAGGCCCCAGGTTAATAAATTTATGTGATTAAAATTCCTTGTCTCTTTAGGAAGCACAAGTATGCTATAAAACACCCCGGGATTTGCTTCAGCATATTTTATCAAATCCTCCTATAACTGCATGCTAAAATGGATTCAACAAAAACGGGAAGTGTCACAGTGCCAGAACGAGCTTTTTATGCTATTTAAAAACATTCTGGAGCAACTACTTAAACATGCAGCAGCTGTTGTGCTGGATCAAATCCCTGAAGATTTCTTAAATCATTATCTAAAAAGCATTTAGGAAAACCTTAAAGTGCCATATCATAGCCTCAATATTCCAGGCCATCGTTAGAAGGCTTCTTTATAACTACCTTCTCAGTTTAAGACTTTCTGTCTGAGATTTTACAAATAACCCTCATTTGGACTATTCATATTCCATGAAGTGAAAGATGACCACATGTATTACTTTTTCAGCTTACAGAAATTGTAACCTGGAGAAGACCTCAAAGCTCATATAGCCGACCCTTCCCTTTATAGATGAAGTGAAAAAAGGCTTATAGAGCTCACGAAAGTTGTTGAATGAAGGTCACACAGCTAGAGAGAGAGCAGAGCTGAAACTCAAACCTTTGGACTCTGTCCAGGATTCTTCTCCCAGTCCACTTGGCCTGCACTTAACTGAGTTAGGAGATGGGGCCAGCCATGGGAAGAGAAAGAAAGAGACAGCAACCCACAGTGGTTAGGGGGTTGGCCTTTTATAATGAGGAAAACCTGGATTTAAATAGTCTCTCTGCCTCTTCTCAGCTTGACTTTAGGCAATTTTATTTAACCTCCTCATCTGTAAAATGGTGACAGTTAAAAAGATTGAGTTAATGCTTGTAAAGAATGTAGGGTAGCGCCTAGGGCAGAGTTAGCATAAATAAATTGTAGCTATTAAAATGAAATTATACTTATTTATTAAGTACCCACACTATGCTGGGTATTGTACTATGTACTATATATTTTTTATATTAATATATTTCCTTTTTTTTTGGACAGGATAGGGTCAAAGTTATCAAACTAATGACTGCCAAGAATTTGGACTGTTTCACCAAATCCTCAAATACAGGTACATTTTTCTGCCACTTTAAAAAGAGTGACAGGATTAATTAAAAGAAAATTCTACCATGACACCTGTGATAGTTAAGGTTGTGTGTCAACTTGGCTGGGCCCTGATTCTCAGTGGTTTGGCCGTTATGATGCAGTTTGGCGGTTGTATGATGTTGTGATCATTTCCATGATGAGATCTGATATAATGTGATCACCTCCATGATGGGATCTGCTGTGAGAAGCCAATCACTTGAAAGGGAGCTTCCTTGGGCATGTGGCCTGTATCGAATATAAGTGCACATTATGGCAAGGCTCAAGAACTTTTGCTCACTCTGGATCCTATAGCTGGCTCCTGTCTGTCTGACCTTTGGTCTTTGGGACTTGAGCTAGCAACTTACCTTTGGTCTTGCCTGCCGACCTAGGGATTTGTTGATCTTCACAGTCTTTGAGCAAGAGCCCTGCTCTCTGACCTGCCGATCTTGGGTTCACCAGTCCCTGCAGTTACAGGAATCAGGAGAAGCCTCTATCTTGACCCACAGACTTGGGACATTCCAGCCTCTACAACCACATGTGCCATTTTCTTGATATAAATCTATCTATCTATCTATCATCTATCTATCTATCTAATCTATCTATCTATCTATCATCTATCTATCTATCTGTCTGTCTGTCTGTCTATATTTGGACCCCTGATGGTGTAGTGGTTAAGAGCTTGGCTGCTAACCAAGAGGTCAGCAGTTTGAATCCACCAGCTGCTCCTTAGAAACCCTATGGGGAAGTTCTACTCTGTCCTGTAGGGTTTGGTGAGTTGGAATCGACTCAATGGCAATGCGTTTGTTTGTTTTCTTGGTTTTTTTCTATATCTTTATATGCTTTACTGGTTTTGCTTCTCTAGAGAACTCAGCCTAAGACAACATCCCTTGGGGTATTAAATTCTTTAAGATTAAAAACAAAAATAGAGAAGAAAAAAATTTCTAGGCATGTGTCTTTACATTAGGCTACTACAGAGTGTGCCCATATTTGCTTCTGCATAATTTATCAGGTCCTACTGCAAATGCTTATGATGTTGGCTGGTCATTAAATTAGGTAACCAACTTGAGGGGATCTGCTAAAAATATATATATACATAATAGGTATATACATATATATGTGTGTGTATAATATACAATTTATTTGTGCTAATTCTGTCCTAGACACTACCCTAAATTCTTTATAAGCATTATCTCAGTTAATTGTCACAACTATCCACATTTTACAGATGAGGAAGTTAAATAAAATTGCCTGAAGTCAAGCTGAGAAGAAGCAGAGAGAATATTTAAATCCAAGTCTTCCCCATTATAAAAGGCCAACTCCCTAACCATTGTGGAGGACACACACACACACACACACACACACACACACACACACACACACACACACACACACACACACACACACACACACACACACACACACACACACACACACGGAGAGAGAGGGAGCGAGAGAGATTGAGAGATTGAGATCTTGAGATACCTCTTAAACTTTCTCAGTAAGAAGATACAATGGGGAAGATGCAGAAATCTAGTTTTTAAAGCATCCCAGGTGATTCTGATAATCAGCTGAGGCTGGAAAAATGGGCCATAGATTTGATTTAGTTATTATTCTAGAGCCATGACTCCACTCCTAGCTGCATCTGCTAACTTGCATTACAGTAAGTGGTAATGCAATTTAGTAATTCTTTCTAAAATAGACTCACTTTTTAGACATGCTGTAGAATGTCTTAGCATGTCACTACTAATTTTCTTGAACGGAGTTTATAGGAAGTTCATTAGGCTCTCTTACAGTATAATTTAATAGTCAAAGGACGAGAAAAAAATTGAAAGGACCAAGCCTGTGGAGTCTTCGTCTGACTCTCCCAGAACCAGTTTAGTGACCTGGGCAAGTGCTGCTGCTCTGTCCGGGACCCTCTACCTCTCCTGGTTGCACATCTGTAAAATAATTGGATTGGACACCAGGTTTCAACTCATGTGTCAGTTCCAACCTGACTGGGAGCAAATGCCTGGAGAAGTGTTTTGGGAAGGTTGCTGAGGCATAGTAGGACTCAGTAGAAAATAAGGCTTTGATCAATTAAAAAAGTCTACCGTGGACAGGAGGAGTCCCTGGGTGGTGCAGACTGCTAAGTGCTCGGCTACTAACTGCAAAGTTAGTGGTTCAAATCTACTCAGAGGTACGTTGGAAGAAAGCCCTGGTGATCTACTTCCAAAAAATCACGGCCATGGAAAATCATATGGAGTACAGTTCTGCTTTGAAACACATGGGGTCACCATGATTTGGAATCGACTCATTGGCAACTGGCATTGTTTTTTTGTTTTTTTTTTTTACCATGGACACTGGAAAAAAAAAGGAGGGTCACACGTGTCTGGGATTGGCGATTCTAGAACCAGATAACCTTTAAACTCTTTTAAAGCTCAAAAATTTGACAAATCCATGCATCAGCCTGGAAGAAATACTTTTATGTGAAACAAAATGTTTTCTGGAAAAATCATCATTATATAAAACAGAAAACTCACACTGCTAATCACAGGAGAAAAAGAAAATGGTTAGGCTGAGTGATGTGAACACAACCAAATGTTTAAATGAAGCAAGAAAGAAATCAGTATTTTGAAACAGAGGAAAAAACAGCTCTCATACAGCAAAATGAAATAAGAATAGAGAACACTTAATTCAATTGTCTTGGGATAGTCAATCATCTGCTTGTTTTATTTGTGACTTCATGCATAGTTAAAGTAAATAATGCCCTGATTAGCCTTAATCTTGTTTAAAATGATAAAACTGCACCGAGTAGAACTACTTTAGTGATTATTTTATTAAGCATCTCTAAAATTACAATATGATATTTCCATGAGCAATGTCCTGTTATAACGAGAGTTCTCAATCTCGCAGATCTGAGAGGTTTTAATTTAAATCTCAGGGGTGTCATTTGTGTACTTTACCAGCACAGCTATTAATTTAGGTAATCTATTTCTTTCTTGGGAAAATATCTAGATTGTAAAATGTTAAGATGTATGAAAACCAGATCCATGAAATATGCTGCAAAAATGTAAAGTAATACAACGATTTTAACAATTCTATCCAAGACACAGGCTACATTCGAAGTATCAGGAGTGTGGTTTTAATAATCTAGTAAAAGCTGTACAAACATCGCAAGCCTCCCCACCATTGTACCCAGTGACTGGGTCTGACTGGACCAATGGTCCTCAACCCAGGATTATTTTGCCCCCAGGGAAATTTGGCAAAGTATGGGGACATTGTAGGTTGTCCCAACTCTACTAGTGGGTAGAGGCCAAGTTAGGGTATCTAGTGGGTAGAGGCCAAGGATGCTGCTACACATCCTGCAAAGCACAGGACAACCCCCAAAACAACAAATTATTGGCCTCAAACGTCAATAGCGTCGAGGCTGAGAAACCCTGGATTAGACTAAAATACCCCAAACAGCGCCTAACAAACCATGGTCAAACTATTTAGAAACCCTCCCTGATATTTTGGAACAAATTAGTCCTTTTTTCCAGTTCAGACTGCTGACTCAAAAGAAGTACTATTTTTCTCTTTTAAAATTTCCTTTTGCTCTAGTTCCATGATTTATTTTAATTCTCAATTTACCAAACATTTATACAATGCTTATGATGTGCCAGACACTTCTTCAAGCACTTTACAAATCTTAACTCAGCTGATGTAGGTACTATTGTTATCCCATTTTGACAAATGAGGAATCTGGGGCAGGGAAAGAAGTTGCATGTGGCTACACAGCTAAGAAATGGCAGGGACAAGATGCAAACCCAAGTTGTTGGTGTCAGTCTTTGTTAACCTCCATGCTATGTTGTTGTTGTTAGCTGCTATGGAGTCAGCTCCCGACTCATGGTGAGCCCATGCACAGTGGAACAAAATGCTACCTGGTCCTGTGCCATGCCCACGATTCGTTGGGGATTGGACCACTGAGAGCCACAGGATTCTTACTGGCTAATTTTTGGAAGTAGATCACCAGGTATTTCTCCCTAGCTCATCTTAGTCTAGAAGCTCTGCTGAAACCTGTTCAGCACTATAGTAACATACAATCCACCACTGATAGACGGGTGGTGGCTACACATGAAGTGCATTGGCCGGGAATAAAACCCAGGTCACCTACATGGAAGCAAGTGTTCTACCACTGAACCACCAATAAGCCCCTCAGTAGTGCAAACAGTTAATGCACTCAGCTGCTAACCCAAAGTTGGAGTTAAGTTCACCCAGAGGCACCTCAAAAGAAAGGCCTGGCAATCTACTTCTGAAAAATTAGTCATTGAAAACCTAATGGAGCACAGTTCTCCTGACACAGATGTGGTTGTCAGGAGTTGGAGTCACTCGAAAATAATTGGTTCCCATGCTATACTACCACTCAAATCTTGTTATGAAATTAAGCCCACTATTTACTAAGGTCTGATCACATTTTTCTCATTCTGTGGCCCTCAACAATTCTCCAAAGTCCACTTTCATCAGTAAGAGCTTTCCCCGCTGCTTCTGAGGGCTAACCCTCTGGTACCTAGTTCTCCTGGTGAGCTTGGGATGAGGATGATGAAAACCACGTGGACCTTAGAACCTTTTTGTTGAGTGTCTACTGGATGCTCTCCAGTGTGTCAAGCATTCTGGAGATGCGATTTCTAGTCCTACCCAAACTTTCCAAAGTGGGTATTACCACGTCCACTTTATCCATAAACCCAAGCTCAGAGTTCAAGTGGCTTTCCTAAAGCCACGTAGTTAACAAGCGGCAGACAAAGGCTTTGGAGTCCCTTTCTACTTCACCATGCCATCGAGAAAACCATTTCTCACACGTGTTTCCTGTGGGAGTTAGAGTACATAAAAGTAACAGAAAACCACCTTTGTTTTCATAGACACAGACTGCAGCTGAGTGGCCCAGCATGATTAGATCAGAGGGTGTACACAGATGACCATGGGCCAATTCCAATCTATAGAAAGTCTGATTCATTTTTGCAGTGATTTTTTAAAAATTGAATTCATTGTCACTGTTTTTGAAAATTGGGAAATTTCACACGCAACATTTTTTTGGATTCCTGGTTTCTCTTGAAAAATCAGGCAGAGCTGTCAACACATGTTGATGCACATTCCTGCACGGCAAAAATCAGCATTCTTTCTCCAGCTCACCAGTTTGAGAACACACACATTCCACCAGCCAAACTGCTCTGCTGTATAGTATCACAGGCACTGGACTGTGTAGCCCTAGTTCACGTTAAGAAAGCAGCTCAGACAATAACTAGAGTCTTTGATCATCATATTCACACCCAGAATAACTCCTTTGCAGTGTTTTTGGTTTCTACCCCTTATTTCCTGTCCCTCAACGCACATGGCTTTTGTATACAAACAGCAAAACCCTAATTGATTACTATTAGCAAGAGGGAAGAAAAACCCACTTAAAAGCAATGCTTAAGGGGCACTGATTTTCTGTGAAGGGTGATGAAAAAATTTGGAAGCAGACAGTGGTGTTGGTTGCACATTATGGGAAAGGTAATTAAATGTCACTGGAATGTCATGTAAAAATCGTTGATCACAACAATGACAAAAAAAAAAAAAAAAAAAGTAGCTGCTAAGCTGCTTATGTATAACCAAAAACCTCATGGGATTTGGTTTCTTGGTTTGGAGTTTTAGGGTCATGGTTTCATGGGACATCCAGTTAACTGGCCTCATAACACATTTAGTGCTTCTATTCTACCTCCTAGTTCGTTGCATAGTGTCTGGGGTCTTAAAAGCTTGCAGGTGGCCATCCAAGGTGCAACAATTGGTCTCTATTCACCTGGAGCAAGAGAGGAAGGAGGAGAGTCAGGAATAGGAGGAGGATACGGAATATGTGGCTAACTGTGTCCACGAACAACTGCCTCCCTTGCCATGAGACCAGAAGAACTGAATGGTGCCCGGCTACTATTACTGAATATTTTGATCAAAGATTCTACAGAAGAATCCTGATCAAAAGGGGGAAATGCAGAAAAGAATTTCAAATTCTCATGGACTCCACGCTTTCTGGAGCCAAGGGGGCTGGATGAACCCCTGAAACTACTGCCCTGAGATAATCTTTAAGCCTTAAACCAAAAATATTCCCTGAAATCTTAAATTCAAACAATTTAATGTTAAATAGTATTTAAGTATTAATATTAAATATTATTTAATATTAAATAATTAAATAAATAGTTTCATATTACACCAAACAATAGCTTAATTAGTAAAAAACGTCTGCCTTAAGCATATTGTCTTTTAAGAACTGTCTATATAGGATCAAAGTGACAACAGCAACTCAAAAGATTACATAGGTATCTAAGAGGGCAGTGAGTTTATGTTAATGGACAGGAACGACTCAGAAAAGGAGGGTGAGAATGGTTACACAACTCAGAGAATATAATCAATGTCATTGAATTACACATGTAGAAATGACTGAATTAGTTGTTTTGCTGTGTATATTCTCAACAGCAAAACAAATTAAAATTTTTAAAAACTGATTGAAATGGCAAACTCATTCTTATATATATTTTACCACATACACAAAAAACAAAACACTTGATTTCACAGGAGTGATATGCTTTTCTCAAAAATAAATTTTAGCAAAAATGAATCAATATAAAGGAAAAATTGTAAATAAGCAAAGGTGTAAGTGTGATGTTAATCATCGAGTTGGTGCATGGCAGCTGGAAAAAAAAACAAGACAGTGTGTTAGATGCTAAAAGCTAATCTCTTAAAAATACTGACTCTCCCTTGGAGGCTTACTTGGGGTTATTGCAGTGTCTCTCTTGATACCTCACTCCTCCACCACATGTTCGGGAACATTCTGACCACTTCGACCAGGAGGACCATTGGCCGTGGATGGGTCGGGGCCCATGCTCCCCAAACTTTACACACTGGCCTCGCCGACACCACTGTGAAGAGAACAAAGAACATGCTTTCTGTCAGAAACCACCTGGGGGAGCACAGGGAGATGAAGCAAACACATGAAAAGTAATAGGAAAAACAAGTCTGTTGGCAAACAGGAAACTCATGACAACTTGAGAAAATTCCTTTGCTTGCCATGCTTTATAAACACCCGGTTATTCCACATTCCACCACCTGTCTGTCAGTCTGTCATACTGTAGTGGCTTGAGTGTTGCCGTGTTGCTAGTAGCTATGCAGCTGGTATTTCAAATACCAGCGGTGTCACCCATGGTAGACAGGTTTCAGTGGAGCTTCCAGACTAAGACAGACTAGGAAGGACCTGGCAGTCTACTTTAAAAAAAACTGGTCAGTAAAAACCTTACAAATAGCCCTAGAACACTGTCGATATAGTGCCAGAAGATGATCCCTCAGGTTGGAAGGTGCTCAAAATACGACTAGGGAAGAGCTGCCTCCTCAAAGTAGAGACAACCTTAATGATGTGGATGGAGTCAAGCTTTTGGAACCTTCATTTGCTGATGTGGAAACTCAGAAGGAGAAGAAACAGCTGCAAGTATCCATTAATAATCAGAATGTGGAATGTAAGAATCTAAGAAAATTGGAAATCATCAAAAATGAAACAGAATGTATAAACATCGATATCCTAGATATTAGTGAGCTAAAATGGGCTGGTATTGGCCATTTTGAACTGGATAATCGTATGTATGGTTTACTGTGCCAGGAATAAAAAATTAGAGAGGAATGGTGTCACATTTATCGTCAAAAAGAGTATTTCAAGATCTACCCTGAAGTACAATGCTGTCAGTGATAGATAATATCCATACATCTACAAGGAAGACCAGTTAATACGACTATTATTCAAATTTACGCACCAACCACTAATGCCAAAGATGAAGCAACTGAAGATTTTTACCAACTTCTGCAGTCTGAAACTGATCAAACGTGCAATCAATCTGCGTTGATAATTACTGTGATTGGAACATGAAAGCTGGAAACAAAGAGGAAGGATTGGTAGTTGGGAAATATGGCCTTGGTAAACGATGCTGGAGATCACATGATAGAATTTTGCAAGACCAATGACTTATTCATTGTAAATATCTTTTTTTCAACAACATAAGTAGTGTCTATACACATAGACTTCACCAGTTGGAATGCAAAGGAATCAAATTTGACTATATCTGTGGAAAAAGACGATGGAAAAGCTCAATATCATCAGTCAGAACAAGGCCCGGGGCCGACTGTGGAACAGACCATCAATTGCTCATATGCAAGTTCAAATTAAAGCTGAAGAAAATTAAAACAAGTCCACGAGAGGCCAAAGTACTACCCTGAGTATAACCCACCTGAATTTAGAGACCATCTCAAGAACAGATATGATATATTCAACACTAATGACCAAAGACCAAGCAAGTTGTGGAATGACATCAAGGACATCATAAACGAAGAAAGCAAGAGGTCACTAAAAAGAAAGGGAAAAAAAAAAAAAAAAAAGGCCAAAATGGATGTCAGAATGGACTCTGAAACTTGCTCTTGAACATAGAGTAGCTAAAGTGAAAGGAAGAAAGGATCAGGTAAAAGAGCTGAATAGAAGATTTCAAAGGGCAGCTCGAGAAGAAAAAGTAAAGTATCATAATATGACATGTGCAAAGACCTGGAGTTAGAAAACCAAAAGAGAAGAACACAGTCAGCATTTCTCAAGCTGAAAGAACTACAGAAAAAATTCAAGCCTTGACTTTCAATATTGGAGGATTCTATGGGCAAAATATTAAACAATGCAGGAAGTATCAAAAGATGATGGAAGGAATACAGAGTCATTGTACCAAAAAGAACCTGTCGACATTCAACCATTTCAGGAGGCAGCATATGATCAAGTACCGATGGTACTGAAGAAAGAAGTCCAAGCTGCATTGAAGGCATTGGTGAAAAACAAGGCTCCAGGAATTGATGGAATACCAACTGAGATGTTTCAACAAATGGATACAATGCTGGAAGTGCTCACTCGTCCATGCCAAGAAATCTGGAAAACAGCTGGCCAACTGACTGGAAGAGATTCATATTCCTGCCCATTGCAGAGAAAGGTGATCCAACAGAATTCAGAAATTATTGAACAATATCACTGTTATCACATGCAAGTCCAATTATGCTGAAGATAATTCAAAAATGGTTGCAGCAGTACATCAACAAGGAACTGCCAGAAGTTCAAGCTGGATTCAGAAGAGTTCATGGAATGAGGGATATCATGGCTGATGTCAGATGGATCTTGGCTGAAAGATCATAACGAATTACTGATAACATTGTGAAGACTGAGAATTCCAGAACACTTAATTTTGCTCATGCAGAACATGTACATAGACTAAGACGCAGTCATTTGAACAAAAACAAGGGGCTACTGCATGGTTTAAGATCAAGAAATGTGTATCCTTTCACCATACTTATTCAGTCTGTATGCTGAGCAAATAATTTGAGAAGCTGGACTATATGAAGAAGAATATGGTATCAGGATTGGAGGAAGACTCATTAACAACCTGCATTTTGTAGATGACACAACCTTGCTTACGAAAGTGAAGAGGACTTGAACACTTAGTGATGAAGATCAAAGACTAAAGCCTTCAGCACGGATTACATCTCAACATAAAGAAAATAAAAATCCTCACAACTGGACCAATGAGGAACATCATGATAAATGGAGAAAAGACTGAGTTGTCAACAATTTCATTTTACCTGAATCCACAATCAATGCCCATGGAAGCAGCAGTAAAGAAATGAAGCGATGTACTGCATTGAGCAAATCCACTGCAAAAGACCTCTTTTAAAGTGTTCAAAAGCAAAGATGTCATTTTGAGGAGTAAGGTACCCCTGACCCAAGACATGGTATTTTCAGTGTTCTCATATGCATGTGATGGCTGGGCAGTGAATAAGGAAGGCTGAAGAAGAATTAATGTTTTGGAATTACGGTGTTTGCAAAGAACACTGAATATAACATGGACTGCCAGAAGAATGAACAAATCTGTCTTGGAAGAAGTACAGCCAGAATGCTCCTTAGAAGCGAGGATGGCGAGACTTTGTCTCAGGTACTTTGGACGTGTTATCATGAGGGACGAATCCCTAGAGAAGGACATCATACCTGGTAAAGTAGAGGGTCAGCGAAAAAGAGGAAGATCCTCAATGAGATGGATTGACACAGTGGCTGCAACAATGCACTCAGACATAGCAAAGATTGTGAGGATGGTGCAGGACCGGGCAGTGTTTTGTTCTGCTGTAAACAGCATCGGTATGTGTTGGAACTGACTTGATGGCACCTAACAACTCCATGTTTACCCCATGCATAGAATTCCTTCACTTGCAGTGCTTTAGAAACACCTGGTTACTCCATGTTTACCTCATGCATTTTGAAAGTCTGACATCTAGAGAGAAGGATCATATGCTTTGTGAGCTGTCCACGTGAAGTGTTCAGATAAGATTCCATGGACAGCCAAGGTCATCAGTGCAGGCAAAATGACAAAGGAATTTCCCTTACCTTTTACAAACCCTGCTACTTAAAGAGCAATTTGCATCATTCGCTCAAGGAAAAACAGGTTTTAAGATATTAACACAGACTTTATAATTTTCAATGAGTATCTCATCATAAAAACAGATTCAATGATGCATACATTATATCTTTGTTTTGCAGACCCTGGGTGGTGTACACGGTTAATGTGCTTGGCTGCTAACCGAAAAGTTGGAAGTTTGAGTCCACTCAGAGGCACCTTGGAAGAAAGGCCTGGAGATCTACTTTCAAAAACAAAACAAAACAACAGTCATTGAAAACCCTATGGAGCACAGTTATACTCTGACACACATGGAGTCATCATGAGTTTGCATTGATTCAATGGCAACTGTTTATTAGTTATATCTTTTTTATTCCAAATCATCCCCATAGGACATTTTTTTATGAAAGGGAATAATTTTCGGTCTGCACAAATTCGGCTCCCCAGTTAACACTCTTTGTCCTTTTGTCTTGTATTAAAAGTCCCCATTTCAGACACGCCGATGACGCTGAGCTGTCTGAGTGCCCTTGATGAGTTAGCTCTGGGTCTTTATCTGGAATGCTGGGATCAAGCTGGAGCGAGAGCTGTTTTCTGTGCTAACCTTTCCATTGTAGCTCTCCTTTGTAATACATTCCATGCTTTGTTGCTCATCTCTCTCCTTGGGGGTTGTACTCGCCTCTGGTGGTGGTGTTTTTTTTCCGTGGTGCTTTTATTATGAGCAAGTTCTGCATGACTTAGCATAACTGCACACTTTCCTAAAAGCCTCTGCAATTAGATCCAAAGGGCTGGGGTTTGGACCTGGCCAGGTTTCACCAAGGACTGGGGCTTCAGTTACAGAATTATAGAGAGCTTGTTTGACTTTCAAATCTTTACTTTTCCCCCGTGATAAATTTGGCTTCGTAGCTGTTTATTGTGTGGCTTGGTTGCTAGTGCACTTTGTCGAGTTTAAGATATTACTTCCTTTCTTCTCATTCTTGTCATATGTGGATTAATTCTTCTGTTTTCAACTTTTTTTCCTCTGGGTTAACTGCCATTTCAGACTTTGCACGTAATCACATAACATTGTTGAGAACTTTTTGGGGAAAGAAAACAGCCACTTGAAGATTTTGTCTACCATAGCATTTATCTATCCATGCATATTATCTTTCTAGTGCTGCTTCTAAGTTCAAATTGAATGAGCATGACTTAGGCAAATATCTCAGTTGACCAAGATAAAGCATCAGCAACAGTAACTATGGTTTATTAAGGTCATCTACGTGCTAGAAATGTTGTAGACAACTTCACACGCAGTATCTCTCATAATCCTCGCACAACACTTAAGGGTTAAAAGCTGTTCTCCAGATGAGAGAAATTTAGCAAAGAAATACCAATTAACTTGCTCAGAGTCACACAGCTATACAAGTAGTTATAGGAGTAGCTGAGACAGGATATAAAACCAGTAGCCAAAGCTGATCTAAGGAGCCCTGGCGGTGTCGTGGTTAAGTGCTTGGCTGCTAACCTAAAGGCTGGCGGTTCAAAACCACCAGCTGCTTTGAAGAAGAAAGATGTAGCAGTCTGCTTCCATAAAGATTACAGCCTTGGAAAGCCTACAGGGCTGAGCTGGAATCCACTCGACAGCAATGGGTTTTGTTTTGTTTATCCATACATATATATTTCTAGTGCTGTTTTCTAATTTCAGATTGAATGGGCATGACTTAGGCAAAGATCTTTTACGAAAGACAGAAAGCACAAATCTTTTCTTCCTTGCACATATAACTCTAGATAACAGTATGTGGCTTTCATACTCTCACATGTTTACGGAGTATTCATGGTACAGATATCACTGATGGGCTATGGACAGGAGAGGACATGGAAAATTTCAGTTGGGTTCCAGTTACAAACAAAGCATTGAGCAGCTGCTACTCGGTGCCAGACACTTGGTATAAGACATGAGTAAGATGTGGCCCTGGCCCTCATGGAGCTTATAGTCTAATGAATAGCCAATTAGGGAAATGAAGGAAAAAAATCAGAGAGAATGCTGTAACTTCTACACTCCAGTGGTGGTGGATGGAACTTATCCGGATGTTTCTGCTGAGGCGGATCTTACAGTTGAGGACTTCCCCCCAGGATATTACTACAGTCCCGGTGTTTTAAAATACGGGGAGTGGCGGGTGGTATCAAGACATCCATTTTCTAATTTCTGGCCTAATTTATCTCATATTATATAAACTGAAATCTAACCCAAGGCCACGGTGGTCCCCACGGAACATAAGCCCCTGGTGTATTTAAGTAGTAAACTTCAGACCCATGCCATTTATCACTTGTTTGCCTCATTTACTACATCAGTTTTTTCTGTGTGCCCCCTCTTATGTTTCATGCTCTTGACTTTTTAATGAAAAAAATGCCTATTAATCCTCAAGTGGCAAGTTGTAATGTCTGATGCTTTTAAAATGACTTTTAAAATGACAGTATTTATATTTTCAGTGATTCAATTAATCCATTGTTTTATATGATCACAATAAAAACACTCTTAACATTTCCAATGAGAATTCTTATTGGGCGACCAGTACATTTGATTAAAAATTGCTTGTAATTCCAGTGCTGGCCATTTTCTTTCTATAATGGGATTATTTGGAAAGAGAAAGATGAAGAAGCATTACAAAAGTAAAGATGATAATAACCATTAGATTAAAAAAAAAAAATGCCTGTAACTCTTCAATTTTTTAAATGTTGATTTTCTTTAAAATAAAAAGTATTAAGAAATATAAATCTTTCAGGAAATATTGAATAAATGCCTTAATAAATATCAGAAAGCATTTGCTGAACACTCGTTCCTTTTCGTGTGCCTGTGTCTTTGCCTTTATCGCTCATCTCTCCTTTCTCTCATCTAACCGGAGAACTTCAATTCAAACTCCAAGGCCCATCATAGTGTGCCCTCTCATTGTAGTTTTTCCTAAATGCATACCTGGTCCTGAGCAAGATGCATTTCTCATTCATCTGGGCCTCAATAGCAACTAAGTGCTTTACAGAAGGTGTGTTTAAAAAGATGGCATTATTGACTTCTGCACAGGACGCCCCCATGGACTGTGAACTCCTGAAGGTATAAGACTGAGTCTTATTCATCTCTGTATCCCCAGGGTCTCCAGCCACCGATATCCAGTAGTCAATAACTTATTGTGGAATTGAATTCTCTCTAAATGACCGATTCTTCTATACGAGCGTGCACTGCCTGGAGAGATCCAATAAGAGATTAACAAATTTGTGACACTGCATCCTCTCTCATCATCCACAGTTCCTACATCACGGTCTTGAAAATGAACTCCTCACATCTGGATCATTCACTGGCATCTCGAATGTACCTTTCCCTACAGACTCTACTAGGAAAGGGGAAGAACAATAGAAACTAATATATGAGAGTTCTTCACTCAAAACCCAGAAACCTCCCATAATGGAGATGGCTCTGTGTGTGGAGCCTTTGGGATGAAGAAGGTCCCTACCAAAAGATTTTCTGGTACAACATCAATGGAGATGTCTCCTCTCCTTCACCAAGAAACTCTCCATAATGATGGGGCTCTATCAGGCAAGTGAGAAGCTCAATAACAGGTCCACGGTGGGGAGGTACAGTCAGTTCTTCGTTATTAAAGAGGATACCTGCTCCCTGAGACTTTTACATACTGCATCAAGTTTAAAAGGCAAACAATAGACAATGAAACCTACTGGCTCACCGAAATAGAAACATTTTGATCCAAGCCTCCCTCTATAAAAGAAAAACAAAGACAAAAGGAAAAAAAAACATCATGTGCAGTTGAGCTAACTGGATTATGTTAGCATTAACTTTTACAATAGCTGCTAAATCATACTGGCTAATCTAAAGAAAAGTCAGAAAATATATGCAACAAAGTCATTCCATTCTAAGGTCAGAGAACAAATAGTTTAGGCTCTATGCCTTGTCAAGTTTTCAGAACTAAAAACTAACAAGTATGCAGTTTACCATACTCAAGCCACAAACGGTCCCTTCCGCTGCGGGCATAAACTTGGTCTCACACCTGTGGCCTACTCGGTGGCACCAAAGGGATTTGCAAATGTCCTGAAAGGAAAGAAGGGACTGGTAAGGGTGACAATACAATAAAAACAAAAATATTCAATGCTTTTGTGTGCAATATTGTATTTTGAGGTGGTTCGATGAAGTCAGACAAATTATCCAGAAATTATCAGTAAGTGGTAAAGTTATAGCAGCAAGGTAAGCAGTAATATGTTCTAGCAACTATATAAGCAGGATGTTTCCATACTTCCTGCATATCTAGGTGTATTTAGTAATCATTGAGAGGTAACATCAGTTAATTTTGAGAACATTGTGCTGGGAACTAAGAGATCTGTTTTCTAATGATAACAACAACCAGTGCATCAGAATAGGCCAAGCAAGCTTGATTCAAATCCTTATCCTGGAATTCCAGGTTTCATGTCCTATGCACATCTTATAGAAGCCCTTTAAGTTGCAGTTTCCTCATCTGTAAAATAATTATAAGATTAGTAATTGTCTTCATAGGGCTGTTCTGAATGACACATGAGGTAATTAATACATGTGAAATGGTTAGTTGGCTTGGCACACACAGTTCTCCAAAATATTAGCTATCATCATTATTGTCAACTTCTTCATTTTTATTGCAATTTTTATGCATTTAAATAACTTAATTCTCACAATAGGCCTATGGAACAATTTAATTCTCATACTAGATGTGGTAGGCAGAATAGTGGCCTCCCAAAGATGTCCTAATCCGTAGAACCTGTGATTATATTAGGTTACATAGCAGAGGGGAATTAAGGTTGCAGATGGAAGTAAGGTTGCTAATCAGCTGAACTTAAAGTAGGGACATTACCCTGGATTTTCCAGTTGGGCCCAATGTAATCACAAGGATTCTTAAATGGGGGAAGCGGGAGACAGAAGAGAACCAGAGAAATGGCAGCATGAAAAAGACTCCGCTGAACGTTGCTGGCTTTAAAGATGGAGGAAGGGGCCACAAGCCAAGGAATATGGGTGGTCTCCAGAAGCTAGAAAAGTCAAGAAAACATACCCTCCCCTAGAGTCTCCAGAAGGAACACAGACCTGCCAACACTTTGACTTTAGTCTAATGAGGCCCATTTTGGACTCCTGAATTCCAGAGCTGTAAGATAATGTGTTTGTGTTGTTTTAAGTTACTAAGTTTATGATAATTTATTACAGCAGCAATGGGAAACTAATACTGTTACTAACATCATTTTACAGATGAGGAAACTGAGCAGTTATTGACACTTTCAAAGCTATAAAGTCACACAGGTAGCAAGTGGTAAATGCAGGACTCAAATTGGCCTGGTTCCAGAGTCCAGGTTCTTAATCACTACTCTGGACCTGGATTTGTCATTAATGGGTGCTGGAAAGCTCTCAACTTCTCCAGCCCTCAGTTCTCCATCTATAAAGCAAGGAAATTGAACCAGATTCCTTCCTATTCAAACATTTATAGTTACTGTCCAGAATTATGTCACTAATGCAATGTCAAAATCATGAAACATCAAAGTGATTCCATTATGTCTGCCACATTCTATTTACTAAGGTAGAAATGTGAACACATACATTTTGGGGTAAATATCAACAACCAGGGAGGAAACAATGATTTTTGAGGTTGCTTGTTGTAACCCTGAAAATTCAATTAACCAGGAACCCAATTCCCCAAGCATTCCAGTTACTATAGATTTTTACGGTTAGAAAATATGGCATGAACATGCTTAAAAATATTTCACAAAAAATTTTTCCTCAGGGCTGAGAAAAGAAAACATAGGGAAACCAGAGACATGTGCAGTAAGTCTGGTCTTTCTGACATAAAAATCTTCCCTCCAAAAGGTAACGGAAGGATATTCAGAATACTGCCTGGAAACACCACCACTACCACCAGCCACTCCAGACACACAGATGCACACACTCACATACCATTTCCAAAGCTCAAAACAGCTCATAAGACAGAATGTATAAATGTTTCCCATGGAAATGAGACCTACCACAAAATATTAGTAGGAAGCATAATGTAGCCTTCCAACAAACTAAGTCACGGTCATCATCTCTGTGTGTTCCCATATCCAGTCCCCCTGGGTCTGAGGGGAACGAATTAAAGTGGAAAAAGGAACAATCTACGTCAAAATGGAGGAATGAGAGGTAGCAGTGAAACAAGTAAAGGCACAGATAGCAAGGCTTTCAGATTTAAATTGCTTTTCTTCTTACAGCCAGGATGAAGCCATAACCCATTCCCGTAGCCTATGTGGCCAGGCTACAGGGCTAACTTCCTTAGGGGCAGGAAGGGGCAACTGGAATGGACTGGGAAAACACAACAAACAAAAAATGCAGGGATTCCAGAGTGTAATAGGACAGACTGCAGGAACACGCTATTTCTTCTGTGGTGAAGTGCAGAAGTCAAACATAATTATAACCAACTACTTGCTTTGACAACCATGAAAGCCCTCTGAGCAAGCTCCCTTTCAAAGTAAACAGAAATGCGAGTTCACACTTCTCTGTTTGTTCCTCCCCCTTTTTCCCCAGCATATTCAACTAACTTTTCCTTATCTATAATTCCCAGGATGTAAGTCATAATTCAAGGAGAAAAAATAACCACAGAGACTCCAAGGTCTCACGTTACCTGATAGGATTTTTCTGAACTAGACCACATTTGTAAGGAAAGAACCTCAACGCTGTACAGTATTCTGTCCTGTCACTCGCTGGCTATGTTCTCCAGCTGTGTTCCATAGGACATATGTCCCTTCAAGTGAAACTTGACATGCTGAAAATGTTAACGGTTTTTGCAAATCAAATCTTTAAAAGGGTCTCAAACACATCTAAAACAAAATTCCTCATGTCTCCAAAACCTGTTCCACATTTAGTCTTCCCCATCTCACTTTATGACACCTCCATACTTCCTTCAGAGCCCTGGTGGCTCAGTAGTTAAGAGCTCGGCTGCTAATCAAAAGGTTGACAGTTCAAATCCACCAGTCGCTCCTTAGAAACCCCATGGGGCAGTTCTACTCTGTTCTATAGGGTCGCTATGAGTTGGCAATGGTTTTTTTTTAATATATACTTCCTTCTGTTGCTCAGGCCAAAAATCCTGGAATCATCTTTGACCCCTCTCTTGCTCTCACATTCTATCAGGAAATCTTCTACTATATCAGGAAATTATATTTTCCCTACCTTCACAATATTTTCAGAATTGGAACAATTATCACCACTTTCATTGCTACTACCTTGTTCCAAGCCACTTTTCACATGGGCTTCTCCCACACCCTCCTCACAAGCCTCCCTGCTTCTACCCTCCCCATCCCTGTCACTTTATTCTCAGCAGAGTAGCTAAGCTATGCTGTCCAATATGGTAGCCACTAGCCACATGTGGCTATTTATATTTGAATTCAAATTAATTAAAATTAAATAAAACTAAATATTCATGTCCTTAGTCACACTGGCCACACGTCAAGTGCTCAGATGCCAAGTGGCTAATGCTACCACATTGGACCACACAGAATATTCCCATCATCACAGAAAATTCCATTGAACAGCATTGAGCTAGAGTGATCCTTCCCAATCAAGTCAGTCAGATCATGTCATTTCTCTGCTTAAATCATGGAATGGAGAAAAGCCAAAGCCCTATGCAAAACTGCCTTTCTAGGAGACGTGGGGGAAAAAAATCTATAGGTGGATATCACAAAAGGTATATGAATGTATTTTGGGAGTGTTAATGATTTTAAAGGAGCCCTGGTAGCTGAGAGCTCGGCTGCTAACCAAAAGGTTGGCAGCTCAAATCCACCAGCCGCTCCTTGGAAACACTGTGGGGCAGTTCTACTCTGTCCTATAGGATTGCTATGAGCTAGAATTGAATTGACAGCAATGGGTTTGGGTTTTTTTTTTTTTTTTTTTGTAATGATTTTAAATGTATTGCATTAAAAGGGAATATGAAGACAAAGATAACAAAAACAGTGATTAGCAGTAGGTAAAAGCGATTGCTCCCAGATTTACTGCTAGTGGTAAAATCTTCACCTAAGGAAGAGAATTTTCTTCTAAAGAAGCAGTCAAATGGTGTTTAAAGGAGGCATGGTCTATGGGGGATAAGCCAGGATAATTCATGGACAGTAAAATCACCACTTAATTATCATGCCAAACAACTGACATTTCAGAGATAACCCAGACTCTAACCCTTGGCCTTACTAAACCAAATGTTTATACTTCTGTTCAGTACACAGACACATCGCAGAATCTTAATGTAAGTTTGAAATCACAAGCAAACATACCTTCACAAAACCAAGGCTGCATAACTTGGCTTTTGCTCCAAATTGCCACTTGCACTGTGTGTCGGCATCATAAATCTGTCCTGGTAGTTTGTCCGGATATTTATACTGTCCTGTTTGCTTGGGCTCATCTACCAGACACCCAGCCTGAGGTGTACTGTAGAGATAACACATCCTTATTAATTACTGCGATTCTCTGTGATCTTTCCATTTACAACAATGTACCTCTGAACACACTCGTGCAAATGAAAATATAACATGTTTAAAGAAAAAGGTATACATTTAACATACGTGTTTATTCCAACAGGTGAGTCCTGTTTAAGAGGATGGAATTCACATAACCACAAAGGGTTTTGCATGGTCCTGGAAGTCACAGACACCCAAAGGATTCCGTTTGATGGGAGATGGGAAAGGTCAATATATTTGAAAATTCCCCTCATCAGTGTTATTCAATAATATTCAACACGTATTTACTGAGTGCCTACGCTGTGGCAAGCATTATGCTGGGCACTAAAGGTATAACATAAACCAGACAGGGACAATACCTGTCCTCACGGAGTTTAAAGTCATGCTGCACTTCTTTTTACAGTTGATAGAGCAGAGGTCAGAGATATACTCTACCTTAAATAATCTTTACAGGCAAAAAAGGAGTAAGGCTATTGAAAGAAACCAGGAGGAAGGGTACATTGGGGCTTAAGGCAGAAAAATTCCCTTGAGGGATGTTTAACAGTGACATATTGAGAAAAAAAAAATTAGTCTTGATGACACAGAGATTCTTAAAAAATACTTTATCTTCATTTATTTAAATAATTAATCTATGGTATCACTGAGAGGTAAAATAGCATGGTGGTTAAAGTGTGATTTTAAAATCAGACAGATAGGGGTTCTAGTCAACTATGCAACCAGAACCAAGTTATATGACCTTTATATGCCTCGTTAATGACCACGATTCCCATAAGGGTTATTAGAGCAATGAAATAAGAAAATGTAACATGCTTAACACAGCGTAACAAGCACTCAATCAAAGTTAGCCGTTGTTGTTGTTGTTATTATTATCTAAAAGCATTTAACATATTAACGGTAGACATTCAGTCTACATCCAAGCAGGCCTTGATTTATAGTATTTATTAATTCCATCCTCACATGAGTTAGAGAAGATAATTTTAGGCCCCAAATCGCAGATTTTAAACTAATAAGAAAATCTTCTGTGCAGTAAAGTTTATTATTAGCAAAAGATCTGTCATCTTTTTACTATCCTTTGGGCATCATTTGGTTAGATATCCTTACATTTAATCAGCCTTGCCTGTGTATACTGCTAATTCTGCACATATGTGCAAATGACACGCACTGGGATGGATTAAAACATATCAAGAATATCAATTCCCAAAGAGACTTTAGTTTCCCCAGCACCTGGTCAAAGGAAGATGTCCTGCAGTGGGTCAACATAGATTAAAAGGATATCCCTACACATATATAAAAGAGTATACATACATATATATATTTAACAACAACATAGTTATGTGTCGTGGAGTTGGTTCCGATTCATAGCAACAGACCGAAACACTGCCCGGTCCTGCGCCATCCTCACAATCATTGTTATGCTTGAGCCCATTGTTGCAGCCACTGTGTCAGTCCATCTCATTGAAGGTCTTCCTCTTTCGCTGACCGTCTATTTTACCAGGCATGATGTCCTTATAACAACCATAGTGTTATTACAATGATCAAATGGTCAAATATATAACTACATTCAATTAAGGGAAGTTCAGAGAGTTCCAGCTTTGAGTTCATCATTTAGTATGAATCAAATAGAGCTACCTTCCTACCTTCCATTTTTACTTATGCAATCTAGGAGTTCTGAGTTATGAGGATTTTACATAGCTACCCACCCCTCTGGATGTCTTTCCGACACAGATCTAGCTTGTGGCCATTTCAAACAAAATAGCCAATCAAGACAATGTTCTATCCATTAAAAAACAGGCACACAGTTTGAACTTTTTTTTTTTTTAATTGTATTTTAGATGAAGTTTTGCAGAACAAACCACCTTCTTGTTAAACAGTTAGTACACATATTGCTTTATGACATTGGTTAACAACCCCACAACATGTCAACACTCTCCCTTCCCGAACATGGGTTCCCTATTACCAGCTTTCCTGTCCCCTCCTGCCTTCTAGTCCTTGTCCCTGGGCTGTTGTTGTCCCTTCAGTCTCGTTTTGTTTCATGGGCCTGTCTAATCTTTGCCTGATGGGTGAACCTCAGGAGTGACTGCATTACTGAGCTAAAAGGGTGTCTGAAAGCCGTACTCTCGGGGTTTCTCCAGTCTCTGTCAGGCCAGTAAGTCTGGTCTTTTTTGTGAGTTAGAATTTTGTTCTACATTATTCTCCAGCTCTGTCCAGGATCCTCTACTGTGATCACTGTCAGAGCTGTCAGTGGTGGTAGCTGGGCACCATCTAGTTGTACTGGACTCAGTCTGCTAGAGGCCGTGGTAGTTGTGGTCCATTAGTCCTTTGGACTAATCTTTCCCTTGTACCTTGTTTTCTTCATTCTCCCTTGCTCCCAAAGGGGTGAGACCAGGCGGGTATCTTAGATGGCCACTCACAGGCTTTTAAGACCCCAGACAGTACTCACCAAGGTAGAATGTAGAACATTTTCTTTACAGACTTTGTTATGCCAGTTGAGCTGGATGTTCCTCAAGACCATGGTCCCCACAGCCCTCAGCCTATCAATTTGGTCCCTCGGGAGTTTGGATGTGTCTATGGGCTTCCATGACCTTGCCTTGCACAAGTTGTGCTGGCTTCCCGAGTACTGTGTACTGTCTTACACTTCACCAAAATTGCCACTTATCTATTGTCAATTTAGTGTGTTCCACACCCCTCTCATAACCATCAAAGATTGTTTCTTTCTGTGTGTAAACCTTTTCATGAGTTTTTACAGTAGTGGTCTCATACAATATTTGTCCTTTGTGATTGACTTATTTCACTCAGAATAATGCCCTCCAGATTCATTCATGTTATGAGATGCTTCGCAGATTCATCATTGTTCTTTATTGTTGCATAATACTCCCTTGGGTGTATGTACCATAGTTTGTTTATCCATTCATCTGTTGATGGGCATCTAGGTTGTTGCCATCTTTTTGCTATTGTGAACAATGCTGCAATGAACATGGGTGTGCCTATGTCTATTCGTGTGATGGTTCTTATTTCTCTAGGATAGATTCCTAGGAGTGGGATTGCTGGATCATATGGTATTTATATTTCCAGCTTTCTGAGGAAACGCCATATCATTTTCTAAAATAGTTGTATCATTTTGCATACCCACCAGCAGTGCGGAAGAGTTCCAATCTCCCCACAGCCTATCCAAAATCTATTATTTCCAGTTTTTCCGATTTGTGCCAGCAATGCCGGGGTGAGATGATATCTCATTGTGGTTTTGATTTGCACTTCTCTAATGGCTAGTGATCATGAGCATTTCCTCATGTGTCTGTTGGCCACTTGAATGTCTTCTTTGGTGAAGTGTCTGTTCATTTCCTTTGCCAGTTTTTTAACTGGATTATTTGTCTTCTTGTTGCAGAGGTGTTGGATTTTCTTGTAGATTTGAGAGATTAGACCTTTGTCCAACTGGTAATGTCCAAAAAATTTTTCTCAGTCTGTAGGTTCTCTTTTTACTCTTTTGGTGAAGGCTTTTGATGAGTGTGTTTAATTTTTAGAAGATCCCGTTTATCTAGCTTATCTTCTGAAGTTTGTGTGTCGTTAGTTATGGTCTGTATCCTGCTAATGCCATGTATTAGGGCTAGCATTGATCCTATTTTTTCTTCTATGAACTTTATAACTTTTGGCTTTATATTTAGGTCTTTGAATTAGTTTTTGTATATGATGTGAAACATGGGTCCTGTTTATTTTTTTTTGCTGGACATCCAGTTTTGCCAGCACCATTTGTTAAAAAGACTGTCTGTCTCCCAGTTGATGGACTTTGGACCCTTGTCGAAGATCAGGTTACCGTAGGTGGATGGATTTACATCTGGGTTCTCAATTCTGTTCCATTGGTCAGTGTATCTGTCATTGTACCAGTACCAGGCTTTATTCTTCTTCTTCAATAGTGCTTTACTTATCCGGGCCTTCTTCCCTTTCCATATAAAGTTAATGATCAGTTTTTCCATCTCTTTAAAGAATGTTGTTGGTACTTGGATTGGGAATGCATTGTATTTGTAGACTGCTTTGGGTAGAATTGTCATTTCACAATGTTGAGTATACCTATCCATGAGCATGGGATGTTTTTCCATTTATGTAGATCGCTTTGGGTTTCTTGCAGTAGCATTTTGTAGTTTTCTTTGTATAGGTCTTTTACATCCCTAGTTAGATTTATTCCTAAGTATTTTATTTTTTTAGGGGCTATTATAAATGGTATTGTTTTCTTGATTTCCTTTTCTTCGTTCTCTTTATTCGTGTATAGGAATCTAACTGATTTGTGTGTGTTTATCTTGTATCCTGCTACTCTGTTGAATCTTTCTATTAGTTCCAGTAGTTTCTTTGTAGAGTTTTTTGGGTTTTCTATGTATAGTATCATATCATCCACAAATAGGGACAGTTGAACTTCTTCATTACCAATCTGGATGCCCTTTATTTCTTTTTCTTGCCTTATTGTTCTAGCTAGGACTTCCAGCACAATGTTAAATAGGAGTGGTGATAAATGGCATCCTTGTCTTATTACTGTTCTCAAGGAGAATGTTTTCAGCTTTTCTCCATTAAGAATGATGTTGGCCACTGGTTTTCCATAGATGCCCTTTATTATGTTGAGAAATTGCCCTTGTATACCTATTTTATTGAGAGTTTTTATCAGGAATGTGTGTTGGACTTTGCGAATGCCTTTCTGCGTCAATTGAGATGATCACGTGATCCTTTGCTTTGCTTTTATTTATGTGGTGGATTTCACTTATTGATTTTCTAATGTTGAACCATCCTTGCATACCTGGAATGAATCCTACTTGGTCGTGGTGTATTATTTTTTTAATATGATGCTGAATTCTATTGGCTAGAATTTTGTTGAGAATTTTTGCATCAATATTCATGAGAGATATTGGCCTGTAATTTTCTTCTTTGTGGTGTCTTTGCCTGGTTTTGGTATCAGGGTTATGCTGTCATGATACTTTTCACTTCCTTGTCCAATAGGCAGGGCCAGTTGCTCAGCTATGGTGCAGCAGGGCAGGTCCAGATGAAGAGGAGTTCCTGGGATGGGTTGTTTGTGGTACGTACAAGGCCCAACAAGGTGAGCCAGGAATCAGTGCAAGGCCGTGCCTGTGCTGCTCGGGGGTGTGATGTTCAGCCCACAGTGCAGGTAGCAGGAAGGACGGGGGAGACTGTGATGTGTGGAGCTAAGATGGGTATAGGAGAGAGTGGAAAAAGGAACAGGAGCCAAAAATAAACAACAACAACAACAAAATGAGTGCTAACGGAGCTTGCCATTGGAGTGGAGAGATGAGAAACCAAGAAGTGGAGAAAAACAAAAAGGGGAGGGATAAATAAATAAATAAAAATTAGGGAAAAAAAAGAAAAGCCCCCAGGCGCCCCACTGGTGTGGCTGTGAAGACTGGGGAAGTGGCTCCCATGCTGTGGAATATAGCCTGGCTAGAAGGGGTAGAGAGGTCACACAGTGGCAGGTATTCAGCAGACAGGAAGAGAAGGTAAGTATAGAAAGATGAGAAACTGAGAAACGAAGAAAGACAAAAAGGAAAAAAGAGAGAAAAGAAAACAAAAAGAAAAGAAAAAAGAAATGCCCCGAGGGATCCCACCACATGGCTGCACAGACCGGAGAAGTAGCTCCCAAGCTGCGCAGTACAGCCCAGCTAGAAGTGGCTCCCAAGCTGAGAAAAGAAAAAGAAAACAAACAAACAAACAGAACAAATCAAAACAAAAACAACAACAACAAAAAAGCTCTGGGAATCCCACCACCCTGGTGGCACGGGCTGGGAAGTAGTTCCACAGTAGAGCAGCACTTCACAGCCTTTCAAGAAGAAGCAAAGATGGCACATGGAGCCAAGTGATTGAGAGAAAGGACAGGGAGGTGGTGAGAGGTACAGAAGAAACCAAAAGAAGCAGAAAAAAGCAATACCAGCAACAAACAAATGGCACTCTGGGAGCTGGCCAGTGTGGGCGGGTGGAATCCAAGTGGCACAGGGCAGAAGCCGGTGCCTCCTGGCCAAGAGACTGTGGCTGCGAGAAGCAGAGGAGGCCGAGCGGCGGTGAAGAAGGGTTGGAAAGTGTATACCATGCATTACCAGTTGTTCAGTCTCCTGCTGGGAGTTCTGTGAAGCTGCTTTCCGGTATTCCCTGTTCACCGATCTCCGACAGGAGTCCATGCTGCATGAGCTGATAGGGGACCTCCACAGGTGTCTCTTCTTGCTCTTTGTTCTTTGTCAGTTTCTTATTCCATTCGGGGCTTGGCTGAGTTCTTTATCTCTCCATTTGATGCTTAGGGTTCCAGGACTGACATTTTCCCCTGTTTTACTTAATTTTGCGGGTCTCTGCTGTGGAGGGATGGCATGGTGCTTCTGTCTATAGCGTCATGTTGGCTCCGCCCCAGTGTGAACATTTTTTAATATGCTCATAACCAAACTGACTGATCACATTAAAATAATTGGTTACAATAAAAAGGCAATATATCTAGCAGTCTCTGGAAGTCAGGGAAGAGAGGTAGTTAAGAGCGCAGATCCTGGAATTGGAAGAGAGCTAAGTGTGAATCCTATGTCTGCAACTCACCAGGTATAGGACCTTAAGTGGTATAATTAACCTCTTTAAGACTCAATTTCCTCAACCCTAAAATGAGGATGGAGCCCTGGTGGCAAAGTGGTTAATTAAGATTTGGCTGCTAACAAAAACGTCAGCAGTTTGAATCCACCAGGTTCTCCTTGGAAACCCTATGGGGCAGTTCTACTCTGCCCTATAGGATCGCTATGAGTCGGAATCAACTTGATGACAACAGTTTTTTTTTTTTTTTTAATGAGGATAATAATAGTATTGCCATGAGGATCGAATGAGGCAATATGTAGACAGCATTTAGCATGATATTAGTCTATCTATTTTTTCAGCAACAACACAATAATGATAATATCAGTATCATCATCATCATCATCATCATCATCAGGCGTATTTGTCAGCCTTTCTGCTCACTGACAGGTCAAAAGATCTTTCCCCTGAGCGTTTGTCTTCACATCTATTGATCATTGTTCACTGTTACCATCCCAAGCCTGGCTCTGCTCCTCTTTGTCTTACCTAAGGAATTTCTTGAGATATTGTCGGCTGCAGGAAGACCAGGAAAACACCCCATTGTTTCCCATCAATGTGGGAGACATGATGTTGCCTTCAGCCTTTCTGCAGGGGTTGCCTTCTCCGTCATGAATCATGCCAAAGCTGGAACAGAATGAGGAGGAGAAAACTCTTCTGTGAATCCATTTTCCAAATTACAACCAGAGGAAGAAAAAGATGCATTGAGAAATCAAAAAACTCAAGTGAGGATTATTTTTTGAAATTGTAAGAAAAGAGAAAGACAAAAATGAGTTGTTATATTAAGTATTGTAAAATTCACATAGAAAATGATAAAGAATGTTAAGGGCTTTGTTACGTATTGGCCAAAAAAAAAAAAAAAAAAAACCCGAAGAATGGTGTGCTTGTTATATACTTTAAGGGCGAGAAAATTCCTGCCAGGCTTTCTAAGCTACACCAAAGTGATGAGATAGTCATTCTTTTATTTCAAATAGCAAAATTCCTCTTTTGCCACTTATCATGGAAGTTCAGAGTGAGTGGAAGGTACATACAGAAAAGCTGATCATAAATTGTTTACGGACTATTCACGTATAAGGCTACTGCAACATAAAACCCTTTTTCCAAGATGACTGATATACTAACTGAAATCATAAACTCTGCTTATAAATAAATTCTATTATAAATATCATAAAAATGGTTGAACTTATCTACAGAAAGCATGGGAAGGACTTCTTTTAATTTTTTTTTTAATTAAGAAATTTTTTTGATATATTGGTATATTTTAAATACAGTGATTCATACAGATCTTAAATTTACAGTTTGGTGAGTTTGATGTGTAACCAATGCCCCAATGAAGAGAGAGAACATTTCCATTACCACAAAAGTTCTCTCATGTCCTTTTCCAGTTAGTCAATCTGCAGAGGAACCACTCTTTGGATTTTCAGAACCAGAGATTAGTTTTGATTATTACAGAACTTTATACAAATGTAACCATGCCTTCAATGCCATCGGTTCTAGATTATATGCTACCTCCTGAAATGGTTGAACGTTGACCAATTCTTTTTGGTACAGTGACTCTGTGTATTCCTTCCATCTTCTTTTTTAATTTTCTTATTGTACTTTAGATGAAAGTTTACAGAGCAAACAAGTTTCTCATTCAACAATTAATACACATATTGTTTTGTGACATTGGCTGCCAACCCCACAACATATCAACACTCTCCCGTTCTCAATCGTGGGTTCCCCATTACCAGCTTTCCTGTCTCCATCTGCCTCCTCATCCTTGCCCCTGGTCCGGTGTGCCCATTTAGTCTTGTTTTATGGGCCTGTCTAAAATTTGACTGAAGGGTGAACCTCAGGAGTGACTTCATTACTGAGCTATAAGGATGTCTGGGAGCCACACTCTCGGGGTTTCTCCAGTCTCTGTCAGACCAGTAAGTTTGGTCTTTTTTTGTGAGTTAGAATTTTGTTCTACGTTTTGCTCCAGCTCTGTCCGGGACCCTCTATTGTGATCCCTGTCAGAGCAGTCAGTGCTGGTAGCTAGGCACCATCTAGTTGTGCTAGACTCAGACTGGCAGAGGCTGTGGTAGTATTGGTGCATTAGTCCTTTGGACTAAACTTTCCTTTGTGCCTTTGGTTTTTTTCATTCTCCCTTGTTCCAGATGGGGCGAGACCAGTGGAGTATCTTAGATGGTCGCTCACAAGCTTTTAAGACTCCAGACACTACTCACCAAAGTAGAATGTAGGATGTTTTATTTATAAACTATGTTATGCCAATTGAGCTAATGTTCTCTGAGACCGTGGTCCCCAGAGCCCTCAGCTCAGTAATTTGGTCCAGGAAGGACTTCCTTTGAATGCATTATATGATAAAGCTTTCATTTGTGCTATTTCACCACAGAAGGTTCTGGCAATTGGAGAGTAAAAATAACTTTAGGTGGGTTACTCCCTAGAAATCATACACATTACAACTAAATTATTTCCAAATCCCCTCACATCAACAATGATTGGCATTTATTGAATGCTTCTTATACATCAGAGTCCCTGGGTGGTACAAATGGTGGATGTGTTTGGCTGCTAATAGAAAGGTTAGAGTTCTAGTCCACCCAGAGGCACCTCAAAAATAAAAAACAAAAAAAAAGGCCTGGCGATCTACTTCTGAAAAACCAGCCATTAGAAACCCTGTGGAGCACAGTTCTACTCTAATACACATAAGGTCACCATGAGTTGGAATTGAATTAATGGCAACTGATTTTTCTTATATATCAGACACTATTCTATAGGATCACGATGAGTTGGAATCGACTTGACGGCAACGGGGTTTTTTTTTTATTCTAGGATTTACACAAGATTGATTCTATTTATTCTATCTAGATTAATAATAATCATTAGAGGAATGTCATTTAATTGTCAGATAAGTTGTTATATAAAGTGTCGAGTCAAGGGGCCACTTACTTGTGCCCTGATTCATGGGCAATGGTGAAGGCAAGGCCGAGCCCTGTGTCTTCATTGATGGTACAACTTCGGTACTTACTGCACATTCCACTGATGGGGGCAAAACCTATTGAAAAATCAGTTTCAGATGTGAATCCAAATGGGTACACACAAATACACAATCATTTCTCATGTTCCCAAGATGTTCTGCACAGTTTTAGTTTAATGGGTTAATGCATGTCATTTTTTTTTCCAGGAAAATATTAATCAGTTAACTGCTAAAAATATATAGTTGTCTGAGCTGTTGAATGATAATATAAAAATGTAGTCTTGCAATTTCTTGCTTTTTTAGATACTGCCATCAGTTTGTCCCCCTAATTACTCTGTGAAGTCAGCATGAGTACTATAATTCTCATTTTACATAGTACGGCTCAGGAAATTTATACAGCATGTCTGCATGTATTATGTGGGTTAGAGCAACTGTTAAAATGGTATCTAACCAATGCAAAATATTCACTTAACAGTGGCACGAGTGTCAAAGCTCAGGATATATTTTCTAAGGGAAAATATACAGCCTAGCCTTTTTTTAGAGCAGAAAACATGGACACACATAAGCAATGTGTCCAAATTAAATCATGTTTTCCTGGCCATTTAAATGTGATGAATGTTCTTGTTCCCAAAGAGTTAGGCCTTTACTATGGTTGGTCGACGCACCTCTTTCCAAGTGCAATTTTAAAACCATTTGAGCCAGCCCTTGATTCTATCTTGAGCTATACTGTATTGTGTGAATGTCTTTCTTCCCAGTGTTGGGTCCTCAATAACTAGTAGAAAAGGCTATGCGTGCAGTTAGTGTTAAACGCAGGTTTGTGGAGTGACTGTACCCACCACACTGTGATGTGAGACAGATCATCTGGGAAACCTAATGTAAAGGCACATGTCATGGATGGCATCATCATCACCACCAACATCATCTCTATCACTAGATAAATGGCAGCTAAATACCAGGCACTGTGCTATATGCCTAGTGTATGTCTATATGTGTGTATGTAACTATAGAGGAGGAAACTGAGCTTCAGAAAAGTGAATCAAACAGAGGCCTGTCTGAGGTCAAAGCCCATGCTCTCTGTATTAGGATATGCCGTTTAAAGTAAGTGGGTTATAAACCAGTTTGGGGGATTTCTGGAATTATATTTGTTTTTCCAAGCCTTTCCTTATACTTTGGATTTGGGTTAGCTAATAAAAGCATTGGGTTATCAGATGTCACTTTGCAATTTCAAACTCAGAATATGAATGAATATATACATCCCTCATCATAAAAACCCTTCCTATGAAGCTAATGCCTCAAATGGTTAACTCTTAGTCATATACCGTTATTTGAAAAGACTGTGATGAATGGCAGATTTTAACCTATTTTATAGAAAACTTGAAAAATGTAAAAAATAAAACTTTTGTAAAATCCAATCTATATTTTTTCTCTAATATAAAAAAAAAGATGGGGGCAAATCATATAAACTTTTCTCAACTCCCCCAAATTTTACTATTGTTCTAGACCATCAATTGTGTCAGTAAACTATGGGTCCCAGGTCAAATCTGGCACATCGCCTATTTTTGTAAATGAAATATTATTGGAACACCAAAAAAACCAAACCAAACCAAACCTGTTGCCATCGAGTCGATTCTGACTCATAGCAACCCTATAGTACAGGGTAGAACTACCCCGTAGGGTTTCCAAGGAGCAACTGGTGGGTTCGAACTGCTGACCTTTTGGTTAACAGCCGAACTCTTAACCACGACACCACCCGGGTTTCCTATACAGCCACACTCGTTTGTTTACATGTTGTCTATGGCTGTTTTTGTGCTAAAACATCAAAGTTGAGTTGTTGCGACAGAGATGTACAGCTCACAAAGCCTAACATATTTACTATCTGGCCCTTTACAGAAAGTTTTCTAACCTTTGATCTTAATTAAAAAAAAAAATTGAATTCCTACGATGTTCAACACAACAACTATGTGCAATAGAATATACTTGAAAACACAGAAGACTTGTAGATGTAAGAGATAGAGATACAGTCCTATGACACACCTATTAGAATGGCTAAAACCTAAAACACTGACAACACCAAGTGCTGGTTAGGATGTGGAGCAACAGAACACTCATTTATTGCTGGTGGGAGTGCAAAAGGTACGGCCACTTTGGAAGACAGTCTGGTAGTTTCTTACAAAGCTAAACATAGGCTTACCATACAATCCAGTAATCTTGCCCACAGGTATATACCTAAATGAGTTGAAAATGTATGTCCACATAAAAACCTGCTCATGAATGTTTATGGCACCTTTATTCATAATTGCCAAAAAATTGGAAGCAATCAAGATGTCCTTCAACAGGTGACTGCATAAACCACTAAAGATCATCCATACAATGGAGTATTATTCAGCGATAAAAAGAAATGCGACATCAAGGTACAAAAAGATATAGAGAAAACTTAAATGTATATTGCTAAGTGAAATAAGCCACTCTGAAAAGGCTACATGCTCTATGATTCCAATTATATGACTTCTGGAAAAGGCAAAACTATAGAGACAGTAAAAAGATCAGTGGTTGCCAGGGATTCAGGGGGAGTAAGGGAGCTATAAAAGAGAACACAGGGTATTTTTAGGGCAGTGAAACTATTCATTATGACATCATAATTGTGGACACACGACATGCATTTGCCAAAGCCCGTAGGACTGTACAACACAAAGAGTGAATTCTAACGTAAACTATGAATTTTAGTTGATAATAATGTATTGATATTGGTTCATCAATTTTAACAAATATACCACACTAATGCAAGATGTTAACAGGAGGAACAATATGCAAGGGGGAAATGAGGTATATGGGAACTTTCTGTGCTTTATGCGTTATTTTTCTGTACATCTAAAACTGCTCTAAAAATAATGTCTATTTAAATATTAAAAAGAAAAGATATCACCCTTCCTATCACTGTATTTTACAAATATGGAAGAATTGAGCCATTCCAAAGGTCAAGTAACTTTCCAAAGGAGGTACTGCTACCTAGTGGCACAGTTAAGTACCATGGAGCCCAATCAAACTGTCTTCAGCTACCTGGCTCTGCAATCATGATGCTTACGGAATAACCCACAACTTGCCTAATTAAACAGTGATATATCTCATGTCTCAATTATCACCAATAGGGTAAATAAATAAAAATCCAAGGAATAAAGTAAATGGGTTCCCCTGCTCCACATTGAATTCAATTAAGTAGAACAATATTCACCAGAGGGTACAATGAAGATGCTTCATAATTTAAATATTCTGTCTCTTTATTAAGCATCATAAGGGCCACCTGCCCAACAGACACATTTCTGTACTTCTGCTTTCAGCTAACATGGATGTGCATGACATGTTTATTTGTGCCATACCTAGAGTGTCACATGGTTCGTTCTTCCAGGAACAGATATCAAATCCCGTCAGTAAGATGGCGTGGTCATGCCTCTTGCCATTCTTTCCAATGAGAGCAGACTGCCATTGACAAAAACTATTCAGAGACTGGTCTGCATGGTGATTGATCAATAATCCTCCCTATGGGAAACCCACACAAATCAGAGTGTGAATTTGTCAGAGATGAGAATGCAGAATCATTCCATTTGTACAGGCAAACACAGAAACATCATGTTTCTAGGGAGAAAGGTCAGTAGAGGAAAACACCTGAGCTAAAGTTGGAAACAACTGGTAAAAAGTTCTATTTTAGGTAAATGCTCGTAATATTCAAATCAAGTACAAAGTGTCGGTAACAGAGTTCATGACCAATTATATTTCTATAACAAATAGACATTACCATAGTTTTTGCAAATAACATGCCCGCATGTATAACGCGCCCACGCATATAATGCTTACGAAAATAATGTGTGGGGGTAGAGGGACTGTGTGGTTGGCAAAAAAACACATAACATGCACATTATTTGCGTAAAAACATGGTAAGTTAGGAACGCATTTGTTTATTTCATGTTGGCACCACCTGTATGAAATGCGTATAACTTTTAGAACATAATAAATCGATTGTGATAAAGCCCAATAGCTTCTTCAATAGAATATGAATTTTAGGAAGGCAGACACCATAGCTTATTTACATCTATATTACAATTGCCAGCACGGGCCTTGACATATCATAGATTTCAGTCAATCAGTCAATAAACCACAAGTTCAATGAATGGAAGAATAAAAGAATAGTTATAAGACTGTAAAGGTAGGATAGACCTTACTCTTAAAATAACTATTTATCAAAATGTTTACTTAAAACTATTGGCTTTGGTCAGGTTGACAGTTTTTAGACAAGATCTTTAATTATCAGTGAATTAGGATGCCACTGGCTTTGATGTCCTTGGGCAATGTTTACGTGATAGGTTAAAGCAAATGTGTCTCCCAACCAACACAAACCCTGACTATCTTTCTAAAATTCCAAGAATAATTTGACAAGTTGTTAACCTCTATAGCTCTACACACCTGGACAATTAGATTAATTTTGTCTTGTCTTTGACTCCTTTCTTTGTACATCCTTCTTTGGGGTTACAGATGAAGAGGAAAAGCCTCAGGGGACTTAAAAAAAAGTTTGTTTGATTGGTAATCCCCACCTCACGAAAATACAGTTTCAACATCAAAACACTACAAAGAAGTGAGCACTGTGCAATTCAACACTTTATTATATGTTCTTGTTTTATAATTTTCCCTGTGCTTATGTCTTGAACCTCACTGTAATCAATTCAAGGGCAGTTAAATAGTCCTTGTTTATTCTCTGGAGTACCTAAAATGGTTCTGGGGCTACAGGGTTTACTACAAGAATTTGCTGATGACTTATTTCAGTACATTTTCAAAATATCTTTCTGCATTGACCTGAAATTACCCAGCAAAGCCAACTTGAAAAATCCAACTAACCCTAAAATCTATGACCAAATGCATTTTCTTTATGAAGCCTGCATAATATTTTTACTTTCCTTTTATCATGTACTATTTGTATTTATATTATATATGCACATTTCATATTTTATGTGTAAATATATATGCATATATATTTATACGTGTGTGTGTGTGCATATATATGTATATATATATAGGAGCCCTGATGGCATAGTGGTTAAGAGCTATGGCAATCTGAATCCACCTGCCACTCCTTGGAAACTTTGTAGGGCAGTTCTACTCTGTCCTATAGGGTCACTATGAGTAGGAATCAACTCAACGACAACAGGTTTTACTTATATATATATATACACACACACACACACACACACACACACACAATTATTTTGTGGTGTTTTAATTACTTATTTACACAGCCCTATTAGATTGTATTTTCCTTGAGGCCAGGGTTCTTATATTTTCAGATTTGAATTTCTAAAGACTAGTAACAGGGACTGACACATAGTAGGTGCTCAAAAAATGCATCCTGAATGACAGAATAAATGAAATAAATGAAGTTTGCCACCTACAGGTTCTTGTTCCAGAAGGATGAGGCTCACCACCACAATGTTTATGTCACTTCCAATGGTCCCATCTTTAAATAGGCTGGAAACCTGTTAAAACAATTAAAAGAAAAGTAGAATAAAATGAACAGACTCTCAAAATTTCCTACACTGTGTAGAGGGAATCAATCAGACATATTTATAGGTATGTGGGCTTCAATTTCACCAAATACATGTATATGTGATGCCAATTTCCTTAAAACTCAACTTTATCTATTTTTCTTCCCAATAATATCATGGGGCTACGCGAAGGGAATTCTATGATTTTAGCTCCTCTGGAGAGCCAGAAAGACTGGAGTCATGACAACGTCTCTTACCATGTTCATTACTGTGAGAATGTATGTGGTTACATTTCCTTTGCCGTGCTTATCCACCATTTTCTTGTCTGCTACCACTAGGGTTTCCACATTTAGGCCCTTTTGTGACTTTCCAGCTGATCGTCTGGGCCGCCCTGAGCTCCCATATTCATCAAACCGGAGATAGGTGTCCTCTGTGGGAGGCTTGGGTGCGTCTGCAATGAACACAACAGCATTTGGAAGGGTATCAGTAGACAACATCTGGCTGAGATAGACTGAGAGAGAAACTGAAAGAAGGAGAGGAGAGAAACTAGGTAATCAACACTTAACTAATCCACTGATAAGTGACATCTTCAGTGCCTGCCATCATGTTTTGTGCATAGTATGTAGTCAAGAAAGATTTATTCAATGGATGGATGGATGGATGGATGGATGGATGGATGTGTGTATGGGTAGATAGATTCGATAACTCAAAAAATGCTCTAAAGAGCAAAAGAAAACAAGCTACAAGCAACAATTCTAGTTGGTACACCAGGTAAAGAAATATCAATTTTGTGGAAGGAGTTTTTAAAACTAGAAAAGCTAATTTTATGTTAGTGCCCCCAAATTGTGGAAATGGACATACTTTGAATCTGAATTCATAACACTTTACATATTATTTTCTAAATAAAACGTAAGCTCCTGTAAAACACTGCCCATGCCTTATACTTATACTTTTGTTTTATCTACCACAAACTTTAATAGCACATGATAAGTGGTCAATAAAAACTCTTTGACCCTAATATTGATTTAGTTATTGGGGTAACAGCATAGTTAGAGGTGGTATAAAAATTATATTAAACACTTTTTATAACCAACAAGGCATGGGCACCAATTTAACTGAGTGGATACTGGCTATAGTCCTTAGGCAGACACCTGGAGATGTTTGTTGGGCCAGGCATGACCCCTTTAGTTAATGGATAATGACAAGCCCAAGGTTTTCTGGGGAAGGAGTGGGAGCAGCAGGGAAGGGGGCATTTGGAAAGGTCAAGACAGTAACAATAACTAGTATAGAAATAGCTCAATACTTTAGGGGTTGGTACAGCCATCACAGTGAAGTCAGCCCTGTACAGAGTGAAATTACAAGATCAAATCATTTACAGTTAGATTTAAAAAGTCAGGCTGGCCACTTCTCAGCCTTGTGACTCAATCTCCATTCCCTCATCCATAAAAAAAGCATAATACTCATTAATAAGCTGTTCTAAGGATTAGCTTTGATATCCTATATCAAATACATATCATTACCACTATGAATATCATTACTATTATTACTTATAGCTGAAGTATAATTTTTACAGATATACGCCAAATGGATGTTCCTTGAAGAGGATTATTTCAATAAACAACACACTTACAAACCTAAAAACAATTAAAAATGGTAGAAACATTTTCATTATTATCCCTGATTAATATTTCAATGATGCTGGTTCCTCTTCTCCATGGGTAAAATCATCATATGGCTGCACTATCCAATATGGTAGCCACTTGCCACGCATGGTTATTAAGCCATTAAAATGTGGTCAGTGCAATTGAGGAACTGAATTTTTAATTCTATTTCATTTCAATTAATTTAAATTTAAAGACCAATACTTAATTCAGTTATTGAAAAAGCCTTTAAAGCATGTTTGGAACAACTTGAGTACATAAATCTACTTTCTCAACCATAAATTTTATGAACTCTAAATACAGAGCAAGTATTCACCATGAAAATTTAGCATCTAATTGAAATGTGCTGGAACTGTAAAAGAAATTCTGGATTTTAGAAACTTGGTATGAAAAAATAATGTAAAATACCACATTAATAATTCATTATATTGATTACATGTTGAAATGATAATAGTTTGGATATTAAAATGTATTATTAAAATTAATTTCATTTTTTAATAGCTTTTTTTAATGTAGCTACTAGAAAACTTCAAATTCCTGCTAAAAATTTAATTCCATACGGGACTCATATTCCTATTGGACATCGCGGGTCTTAAAAACGTAGAAATTGTGTCTGGGCCACAAATCATGTCCCAGGGTCCCTGTGCATCACCCTCACCTCTGCTCAGGTGCCTAGGTTCTTGTTTCATGGGAAGCTTCTTCACATCCTCAAAAGGAACACTCAACCACGCCTAGGAATTTACCTCTGACTTTCTTTCATCAGAAGTAAATGCATTGGAAGTCTGGGTACTTTTTTCAAGGGCACAACAGCACTCAAGAAAACCTGCAAGAACAGAACAAGAAAAAGTTTCCTTACATACATTTCTTGCGTCGTCCACAAAAATGCTGCTTTTGCAACCTTCGATGGTGATAATCTCTTTCTTGTCTCTGAGGCGCACGGGGAATGTGACTTGCAGGGTGACCAGGGTAATTCTGACTGGAGCTGGGGTAGATGTGGTACCGCTGCACCTTCTCCTCTGCCGTCCTTTTGTAGAGTATGTGAGGATGGTGGCCGGAGGGTGAGCTGTAGTTGTGTTCCTGGGCCAGCAGTTGAGGTAATGGCGAGATTAGGAATTCACTTTTTCCTGTCCTTATTAAACCTGACTAAAAAGCCAAACGCAAAGAAAACATTAATTATTTCATACATCTCTTTTATATGTATTAATTTTCAACAACTGTTTGCTGAATACTTCCTATGTGCAGGCACTGTACTAATTGCTTGGCACGTATCATCTCATTTTATCTGCACAATTAGAAGTTGCTGCTATTATAACTCCCATTTTACAGATGAGAAATGTGAGACCAAGATAGTAAGTGGGAAAGCTAGAATTGGCGCCGAGGACTCTCTGTCTTCAGGGGCATTGATCTTAACCATAGTTCTAGGGTGTCATCTTGATGTTTATGGCTAGAAGGGCTAAGCCAAGTGTCTTTTAGTCATCTAGAGCTGCTCTAACAGAAATACAAGTGGATGGTTTTAACGAAGAAAAAGTTTATTTCCTCACAGTCAAAGTAGGCTAAAAGTCCAAGTTTAGGGCGACAGCTCCAGGGGAAGCCTTTTTCTCTCTGTTGGCCTTCCTCTCTTCAGTGTTCCCCCGGACTAGGAGCTTGTCTGCGCAGGGACCCTGGTCCAAAGGACGCACTCTGTTCCCAGCACTGCTTTCTTGACGGTATGAGGTCCCCTACTCTCTGCTTGCTTCTGTCTTTTATATCTCAAGAGATTGCCTCAGGACACAATCCAATCTTGCAGATTGAGTCCTGCTTTACTAACACAACTGCCACCCATCCTCCGTCATTAACATTATAGGGGCAGGATTTACAACATATAGGAAAATCACACAGTACCAGGAATCATGGCCCAGCCAAAATGACACACACATTTTTTGGGGGATATAATTCAATCCATGACACCAAGCAACATCCTGAGTCCCTCTGTATCTGTGATGAGGCAGACACTGTGGTAAGCACTGGACAGAGAGTGATGAATATAAAAACATCCCCATCATCTAGGAGCCAATAGTGTAGGCAGGTAAAAGTGAAGACATTCCATCAAATCAGCCATTGAAAACACTGTGGAGTATAGTTCTACTTCAGTACACATGGGGACTCCATGAGTCAGAATCTACTTGATGGCAGCTAGGTTGGGTTTTTGTGTTTTGTCTTGGAGGGGTGGTGCTAACCTCAAGTCCAAACCCCTTTTCCTGGCCCACAAACCCCAACATAATCTTCTGCTTCTCTTTACTCCCTCCACACCATCTTAAACAGGATGCTTCTTTCAATTCTTGAACCTAGTGAGCCCTTTGACACTTCAAGGTATTTGCCTACACTTTTCTTGCACCAGACAGTCTCACAGCTCAGTAATGAAGTCTCTCCTGAGGTTCACCCTTTAGCCAAAGATTAGACAGGCACATAAAACAAAACTAAAGCGGTACACCAGCCCAGGGACAAAGACTAGAAGGCAGGAAGGGACGGGAAAGCTGGTGACTGGGAACCCAAGGTCAAGTAGGGAGAGTGTCAACATGTTGTGGGGTTGGTAACCAATATCACAAAACAATATGTGTACTAATTGTTTAATGAGAAGCTAGTTTGTTCTGTAAACCTTCATCTGAAGTATAATAAAAAACAAACAAACAACAACAAAAAAAAAAAAACCTCTTTTTATATTTCCAGTGTGAAGCCGGGACCATTCTATGAAATACTTTATTTAAACCTCATAACTGCCCTGTGAGGAAAATCCCAGTTAGAAGCACAGATAAAATTCAATCCCCTACTCCCTGACCAGAGCCCTCTCATCTAAGCCCCTGCCTCCCCAGTATCCTCACTGCTTCCAAGCTCCATGCAGACAAAGAACACCATTTAGAGACTCCAAAGGGTAGAGTGAACAGTTTAAGAGGGAGAAAATAGTGAATTATCCATTAAAGCCCTCCAGCCTAACTTCCTTACTGGGTTCAACTAATATCAAAGGCTTAAGCCACTTAAGTGCTTTAACTGGACTAACCGGTTTGGAAGCTTTCTCTTTTCTCTGTTTCATGAAAACTGCAGGCAACTCAAAGGCACAGGGAAAACTTCTATATTGAAAAAGCAATAAAAATAATTGTCATTCTATATTGGGACAAGCGCATTGGGCTCACACACACCCCTATCTTTCAGTTCAGAGTAACAAGGACAAAAATTTAGGATAAGTCTTTGCAACAAAACAAGAATTTCACAGTGATAAATATGAAGGAAAAATACTATTTTATGGTTTAATTTGGTGGAGAGCATTGGAATCTAGCCAAATAAATACATTCCATAGTTCCAAAATGTAAGCCCAGTGCATCAAAAGAAGCTATCACTTTATTTATTTGTAGATTGTGTGAAGCATTTTGAGTTACAAAACACATGGCAATGTTCTGGCTAAACAGTGGTGAACAAGATAGATCTGTGGTCTCATGTGGCTTCTCCTCAAATGGTGGAAGCAGGAATTAAACAAGCAAATATCACAAAGAGGAATGAAATATTCCTTTGTGTAGTATGAAGAAAAAGAATTAGATTTTATGAGAGACAATAACAGAAAGGGTAAGGAGATGGGGTAACTAATTTTAGAGTAGGTGTTCATAAAACGCCTTTGGGAGGGTGGGGATTTTCGCTGAAGGAGAAGCCCTTTCTCTGTTCACGCAGGGGAAGCCTTGATGGAACAAAGAGACTGACCACTCAGACCTAAAAAAACAAACCTGTTGCCATCGAGTCGATTCCAACTCAGACCTAAGGACGGAAAAAGCTAGTGAGGCCAGAGTGGAGAGCAAAGAGACCTAGTGGCCTGTTAAGAAGGGGTGAAGCGTGGCTGTGGCTTAGGTTGAGGCTTCCCCTAGGAGAGAGGTCAGGAAAGTCCTCAGGTGTACTGAGGGGTAGGTACAATAAACTGAATGATGGTGAATGAGCTGCCCCCAACTCTCCAGCCAGGGGGACTGCTTTGCCTCCTAGACAAAGGAAGCCAAAGGTAAAGAGCTGGGCTGCGCCCCCTACTGGACTGTGTGTGCTGAAAGGCAGGCTCACAGTAACTCTTCTCACATTATTAGTATTGCCTCCATACTTTCCAATTTGAAAAATACACAAACACAGTCATGCAATTTAGATTCTAAGTTTAAAAATTAAGTGGATACTAACCAAGAGTCAATATTCTATCTGGATCATATTTTATCACTTTATGTTTAAAAAGGAGAAGCCATATTCACTACCCTATTTAAAATTATCCCTCCACTTTCAAATAATCTCAAACCGGAGTTTATTTGCTTTATGTTAATCTGTTTTGAAGGAAACAAACATAAACTGTAACTGAATATAAATTGTATTTGTTGGCAGTTGTTTGCTTCCTATTTTAGATTTCAATGTCCAAAATAATTCTCAAAGGATTCACCTCAGGTATAAATTACTCTTCATGAAATTTGCCTCATTTTTCCTTTAAAAAGCCTTCTCTACAGGTCATATTTCAATTCTAGCTTTAGAGTTAACAGAAAAGTGGAGACTGAATATTCCAGAAATATTTGATGAGTTAAGCGCTAGTATGTATACACACCACCAGCTGTCTGTCAGTTTGTCCTACTGTGGGGACTTGCACGTTGCTACAATGCTGGAAGCTATGCCACTGGTATTTCAAATATAAGTAGGGCCACTCATGGTGGACAGGTTTCAGTGGAGCTGCCAGACTAACATAGACTAGGAAGAAAGGTCTGGAGAGCTACTTCTGAAAATTAGCCAATGAAAACCCCATGGATCACAATAGAGTACTGTCCAATACAGTGCTGGAAGATGAGCCCCCTAGGTTGGAAGACACTCAAAATACACGGTGGCCACAAACATGCACTTGAGCATAGCAACAATCGTGAAGATGGCATAGGACTGGGCAATGTTTTGCTGTTGTACATGGGGTTGCCATGAGTCCCAGTCAACTCGATGGCAACTAACAACGTGTGCACAGCTCATAGTTCAGGTGAACAGCCTCAAAAAACAATGAAAATCAGGAGGCCATAAGCTCCTTGAAGGCAAGGGCCTTAACTTAAGTGACTTGTATCTCAGTGCCTATACTTATCAAATAATAATAAATGAAAAACATAATGGATTAATGATGTTTTCTGCAACCAGACCAGAACCTCAAATGGAAAAATACATGTCAATCTAAAAGAAGTGTCTTGAAATAATTTTTTTTTAAAAAAGAAGCTGGTAGGCAGTATCATTAATTATTTTATTTCTATGTTTAGGAGAGACTGGCTGACAGATACAACAAAGTGGCCCCCATTAGGCTGGCTGTAAAAAATATCAACAAGGACATATATTGTGGTTAGCAATAATCAAATTATTTTTCACATTCTTACTTTTAACCTATATCCCTAACTAAAAAAAAGAAAACTTCTGTTACTTCAGTAAAGATTTTACATTATTTAAAAAAAATAATACTTACTTTGTCCAAACAATAACACTAAAAAGTAAATAACTGATTTGCTGCCTAACATGTATGAGGACATCTCAAAGGAGAAATTTCAGTCTATAATAATTGAAAAGCTTAAGAAAGTGAAGTCAATGTGAAACAGAAGTCTGTGGTCCAGGGGCTGGGAGAGGAGAGAAAGAAAGCATCAGATAAATGAAAGACTATAAAGAGGTAAAGAAAAGGCTGAGGAAGACTTTAATTAAGAAAAAGGCATCAATGTGAATTTATTTTAGGATTTTGTGAAGTAGCAACCAAAGTTATTAACAGAAATGAAATGACAAAAAGACAAAGAGCCAAAGGAAATCCTCAACATAAAAACAAAAGATTATAATGGTAAAAGTTGAGCATTAATGCTTGCTAGCTGGGCTCAAGTACTCTGAACTTCTGTTTGTTTTTCCATCTGTGAAATGGAAATGGTATTCCTAACTCGGGATCTTTCGATGATTAACAAAGTTTAATATTTATCATGCACTGTCAAGTGGTGAACTGTTCAGTAAATGTTAGCATAAAAAATAGTCACGGTAGCTTTTAAAAAGAAAAGTGGGGACTTGGGAATATATCACAAAATTGTTCACCAGGACCTTCATGAGAGTAGACGGAACCATCTGGACCCATGAGAGCCGATAGAACCATCTGGACTACTGATCATGCTAGGGAGAAAACTCTAATGTTACTATGCCTAGAGAGCAAAACAACCCTGATAACATCCTCAATTCTCTATAACATACATCATGCCCAGAGAGCAGACTAACACTGATAACATTCTCAATTTTCTATAACATACGTGGATTCTAAGAACTGAAACTAGAGTTTTGCCACATTGAAGTTTATTGGCAGCACGTGTAGAGATGGTTTAATAGACAACTGGACAGTCCCTTGAACATGAAGTATACTTTGAAAAGGAATGTGTATTCAGGATTCATGTTCCTGTCAAAGGAAAAATGTCTTACACTTTAGGGGAAAAACAAAAATGTATATTTCAACAAAGATCTGGCATTTTCCATCCACTCATTGATACCAATATTATTATCAAAGGGATTCACAATAAACATATGATTTAAAAGGGGATTTATGTTTTCCAGATTCGTATACACTGATATATTTTAAAAAACTGTTAGTACACTCAATCCAAAAATAATCAGATATTGCCAATATTTCATAGTTGCTCACAGCCTGGTGAGAGAGGGACATAGAACTAATAAGAGTCACAACATGTTTTCAATTCTGCAAGGGTTAGGTGCTCCTTCCATCCCTCTGATACTCAGCTCCCTGATCTGTAAAATGAAAATAATAATAGCACCTCCCTTAGAGAACTGTCAGAGAATTATATGAGCTAACTTCTAAAGCACTAAGAACAGTGTTTGGCACACACAAAACACCTGATACATGCTTATTGTTGTTCTAATTATTATATTTGATTATTTGAGGAAACAAGGGAAAGAGAAGTCAGGCCTTTTACTAATAGTGTTTTTAATTAGACCTAAAATTCTAGAAAGTGGCATATGTGTTCTTTCAGTTTATTGAGAAAAATAATCAGAGCGCTAAACTAGGCTACAAGACTTGAAAAGAGACAATTCATGAAATTCTTGCAAATGTATTAAAAGATATTTGAGGATAGGAGGAGGCACCAACATGGCGCTGTAGACAGAAGCACCATGTCATCCCTCTGCAGCAAAGACCTGAAAAACTAAGTAAAACAGATACAATCTGGGAACCCTAAGCATCAAATGAAGGGATAAAGAACTTGATCAAGCACTGAATGGAAGAAGAAACTGACAGAGAACAGAGAGCAAGGAGAGCTATGGAGTGGAGGTCCCCTGCCAGCTAATGTAGCACGGCTTCACCATCTTGGAGTACAGCCAGCAACGACCCCTGACAGGGAGTATCAGAAGGCAACTTCATGGAGCTCCCAACAGGAGACAGAGTACTCAGTAACCAGAGATACATGCTTTCCCACCCCTCACCCTTCTCCCCTGTGTGCTTCCTCTGCAGCTCTCCAGTGGGCCACAGCTGCAAAAAAATGAAACAAGACCCATACCTCACACCATACACAAAAACTAATTCAAAATGGATCAAAGACATAAATATAATACCAAAAACTATAAAGATCATGGAAGAAAAAATAAGGTCAACATTAGGGGCCCTAATACATGACATAAATAGTATATAAACCATAACTATCAATACACAAACACCAGATGATATGCTAGAACACTGGGATCTTCTAAAAATTAAACACTTATGCTCATCAAAAGACTTCACCAAAAGAGTGAAAAGAGAACCTACAGACTGGGGAAAAAATTTTGACTATGAGATATTCAACAAAGGTCTAATATCTAAAATCTATAGGAAAATCCAACACCTTTACAACAAAAAGACAAATAATCCAATTAAAAATGGGCAAAGGATATGAACAGGCACTTCACCAAAGAAGACATTCAAGCAGTAACAGACACGTGAGGAAATGCTCGCGACCACTAGCCATTAGAGAAATGTAAATCAAAACTACAATGAGATATCATCTCACTCCAACATTACTGCACAAATCAAAAAAACAAAAAATAATATATGTTGGAGAGGATAAGAGGCAATTGGAACTCTTATGCATTGCTGGTGGGAGTGCAAAATGGTACAACCATTTTTGAAAATGATATGGTGCTTACTTAGAAAGCTAGAAATAGAAATACCATATGATCCAGCAATCCCACTCCTAGGAATATATCCTAGAGAAATAAGAGATGTCACACCAGTAGACATATGCACACCCACGTTCCTTGCAGCATTATTCACAATAGCAAAAAATGGAAACAACCTAGATGCCCATCAACAGATAAACTATGGTACACACACACAGTGGACTAGTATGCAATGATAAAGAACAATGATGAATCTGTGAAACATCTCACAATATGGATGAATCTGGAGGGCATTATGCTGAGTGAAATAAGTCAATCGCAAAAGGACAAATACTATATGAGACCTACCACTATTATAAAAATACATGAAAATGTTGCCACACAGAAAGAAACAATCTTTGATGGTTAAGAAGGAAGACAGGATTTGGGAGGGAAAAACACTAACTAGACAATAGATAAGTGGTAAATTTGGTGAAGGGTAAGACACTACACAATACTGGGGAAGTCAGCACAACTTGACCAAAGCAAAGTCACAGCTTCATAGACACATTCAAATTCCCAGAGGGACTGAGTTACTGGGCTGAGGGTTGGGGATCATAGTCTTGGAGGACATCTAGATCAACCGGCATAACATAGTTTATAAGGAAAATGTTCTACATCTTACTTTTGTAAGTAGTGTCTGGAGTCTTAAAAGCTTATGAGCAGCCATCTAAGATACATCTACTGGTTCCACCTCATCTGGAGCAAAGGAGAATGAAGAAAACCAAAGACACAAGGTAAAGGTTAGTCTAAAGGACTAATAGACAACAACTACCACAGCCTCCACCAGACAGAGTCCAACACAACTAGATGGTGCCTAGCTACCACCACCGCCTGTTCCAACAGTGATTACAATAGAGGGTTTCAGACAGAAAGGGAGAAAAATGTGGAACAAAATTCAAGCTTGAAAAAAGACCAGACTTACTGGTCTGACAGAGACTGGAGAAACCTCGAGAGTATGGCCCCCAGGCACTCTTTTAACTCAGTATGAAGTCACTCCTGAAGTTCATCCTTCAGCCAAATATTAGACAGGCCTATAAAACAAATAATAATACACATAGTTAAACCATGGACATAAGACTAAATGGGCACGCTAGCCCAAAACAAAGACGAGAAAGCAGGAAGGGACACGAAAACTGGACAAATGAAAATGGGTAACCCGAAGTAGAGAGTGGGAGAGTGTTGACATATCGCAGGGTTGGTAACCAATGTCACAAAACAATTTGTATATTAATTGTTTAATAAGAAACTAATTTTATCTGTAAACTGTCACCTAAAGCACATACACATACACACAAAAAGATATTTGAGGACAGAGGAGATACCATGAATTCTTCTACCTTGAAGAGTTATAATTTTTTCTCTTTGTTTTTGGTGGGGGGTGAGAAAGAAAGGTGGCAGGTAGCAAAGAAATCGCTGGACAGACATCAATGGCTGCTCCTCTTATTTGCCCTTTCTTGGGCCCACTAACTTCACACCTATAATGTTCATGGGCTCAAATGTTTAATCCAGCCTTCGTCCGTTCTGAAGACGCTGTCTCTCATCCTCCTGCCCCTAGTGAAAAGAGGCAGCACTGCTCTTTTCAGTTTGGTTAGCATCATGGGGAGAGGGATGCTTTCAATTGGTTTTAAAGAATAAATGGAGATTTTAGGGAGGCGGTGCCAAGATGGCAGAGTAGTCAGACACTTCCTGTGGTCCCTCTTACAACAAAGACCCCAAAAAAAACAAGTGAATCAATTATATATGACAATCTAGGAGCCCTGAACATCAAAGGCAAAGTTGAGGAATCAGACTGAGTGGCAGGGGAGGCAGAGACGATTTGGAAGCAGCAAGGAGTTGAGGGGCCTGAGCCGGTGGGAGCCAGCACCCTTCAGGCCAGATGGGCTGGCGTGTGTGGTGAGGCAAGCAGTGGCACTCGGGAGGTGTCTTCCACGTTGGGAGAGACTAAGTGGCAGAGAATTGGTTCAGGCCTCCAGAGCCAGTGAAAGGTGGTGCTCAATCAGCAAAAGATAAATACATGCCTCTGACCTACTGCACAGATCAAAAAATATCCCCTTTGGGATAAACCTCTCTCCGATTTACCTGCCCCCTCCCCACTCTGCACTGGGTCCCAGGTCAGCTTCAGTGACTGCCAAGTCCCCTGGGCCAGAAGTAGGACCCGTCACACACCCTGAGCCATTCTTCCGGCCTTGGAGAGGGAACAAATTAACAAACAGGAAAAAATAATTTGCCAGTTCCCTTAAGCCAGGAACACAGGGTACACGCAGCTCTTTTGCCTAGGCATAGGCATAAGGGGTCCATGGATTTTGAACACCTTTCACCCCTGTGTAGACCTGTATGAGCGCATTTCAACAGCATAGGCCCTCACTACCACAGTACAACAGGGTATATACCCGAAGCCTAACTTCAACTGTATCAGGTATATGGTGCAGTGGCAGATTTGTGACATTTGACACTGCTCTGCCCATTAAGCAGGGTCCTCATCTACCCACATCTGGGGCCTAAGGACTGGTGGCTCCACCCATGCCATCTAACCACCCACGACAAGGGTCCAAAAATAAGTAGTGCCTACCAGTCCTTACAGCCAACAGCATTGGGTGCCCATAATCTGACAGCAAAACCCACCCACCTATGCACTCTAGGGAACAGGGACATGCTTTCCTCCCAGACACTCAGGGGAAGCCACAGCCCCCTGCCTTGCTCAGCATGTGACCCCCTACTATAGCCAGATACCTGTGCCTACTCCAATCACCCCTGCCTGTCTAGGACTGTAGGTGAGAGCCTGCACCACACACTTGGTGACCAACTACCTGGGCACCTGTGCTGAATTCATACAAGAAAAGTAAACGGACTCCTGGGCTCACATACCTAGTAACAGATCAAACCACCCGGTGACAAGATGTTAGAGCTTCAAAGGTGCCAATAACCAAACTAGCTCACATGACCAGCCTATTCGGGCATATCAAAACAAAACAAAACAAAACAAGAAGCTAGGACACAGTAAGTAAACATAAAATAAATATAATAACTTATTGATGGCCAGTAGACAAGACTCAATATCAAATCACATAAAGAGGCAGACCGTGATGGCTTCAGCAAGCTCCCAAAACAATCAAGACATTTTCCGGAGGAAGAGAATTTCTTGGAATTACCGGGGATAGAATACAAGAGATTAACACACAGAACTCTTCAAGAGATCAGGAAGGAGATCATTCAAAACACAGACCAAGCCAAGGAACATACAGACAAAGCAACAGAGGAACTTAAGAAAGTTATACAAGAGCATAATGACGAATTTAACAGGCTGCAAGAATCCATACAGAGACAGCAATCAGAAATCCAGAAGATTAACAATAAAATTTCAGAATTAGACAACAGAAAGTCACAGGAGCAGAACTGAGGCAATGGAAGTCAGAATTAGTGAGATTGAAGATAAAACACTCGACACCAACTTATTTGTGGACAAATCAGATAAAAGAATTTTAAAAAAATGAAGAAACCCTAATAATTATGTAAGACTCTATCAGAAGGATTAGCCTACGAGTGACTGGAGTACCAGAACAGGGGTGGATAACAGAAAATAGAGAAAATTGTTGAAGATTTGTTAGCAGAAAACTTCCCTGATACCGTGAAAGATGAGAAGATATCTAACCAAGATGCCCATCGAACCTCATGTAAGGTAGATCCCTAAAGAAAGTCACCAACACATATTATAATCAAACTTACCAAAACCAAAGATAAAATTTTAAGAGCAGCTAGGGATAAATGAAAAGTCATCTACAAAAGAGAGTCAAGAAGACTAAGTTTGGACTACTCAGCAGAAACCATGCAGGCAAGAAGGCAATGGGATGACATGCATAAAGCCTTGAAGGAAAAAACTGCCAGCCAAGAATTATATAACCAGCAAAACTGTCCCTCAAATATGATGGCAAAATTAGGGCATTTCCAGATAAACAGACGTTTAGCGAATTTGCAAAAATCAAACCAAAATTACAAGGAATACTAAAGGGAGTCCTCTGGTTAGAAAATCAATAACATCATATAACAACCTAAGACTAGAACACAGGACAGAGCAACCAGATATCAACCCAGATAAGGAAGTCACAAAAATAAATCAAAGCAAAAACACTGAAAATAGGGAAACAGAGATGTCAATATGTAAAAGATGACAACATTACAACAAAAGAGAGGGACTAAAAATGTAGTCATAGATCATTCATATGGAGAGAAAGTCAAGGTGATACAAAGAAACAAAAGAGTGGTTTAAACTTAGAAAAACAGGGGTAAATATTAAGGTAACCACAAAGGGAACTAACAATCCTACAAGTCAAAATAAAAAACAAGAAAAACATAAAGACTCAGCAAATACAAAATCAATAACAATGAAAAAGATGAAAAGAAAATAAAGAAAAATGACTCAGCACAGAAAATTAAGTGGAACAAAGAAACTGTCAACAACACACACAAAAAAAACATCAAAATGACAGCACTAAACTCATACCTATCAATAATTACACTGAATGTAAATGGACTAAAGCACCAATAAAGAGACAGAGAGTGGCAGAATGGATTAAAAAACATGATCCATCTATATGCTGCCTACAAGAGACACATCTTAGACTTAAAGACACAAACAAGCTAAAACTCAAAGGATGGAAAAAAATACATTAAGCATACAACGCTCAAAAAAGAGTAGGAGTGGCAATATTAATCTCTGACAAAATAGACTTTAAAGTAAAATCCACCACAAAGGATAATGAAGGACACTATATAATGATTAAAGGGTCAATACACCAGAAGGACATAACCATAATAAATATTTATGCACCCAACGACAGGGCTTCAAAATACATAAAACAAACTCTAATAGCATTGAAAAGAGAAATAGACAGCTCAACAGTAATAGTGGGAGATTTCAACACACCTCTTTCGATGAAGGACAGAACATCCAGAAAGAAGCTCAATAAAGACACGGAAAATCTAAATGCCACAATCAACCATCTTGATCTCACAAACATATACTGAAAACTCCACCCAACAGCAGCCAAGTATACTTCCTTTCCCAATGCACGTGGGACATTCTCCAGAACAGACCACATATTAGGCCATAAAGCAAGTCTTAACAGAGTCCAAAGCATCAAAATATTACAAATATCTTTTCTGACCATAAAGCCATAAAAGTAGAAATCAATGACAGAAAAAGCAAGGAAAAAATCCAACACATGGAAACTGAACAATACCTTGCTCAAAAACTATTGGGTTATAGAAGAAATTAAGGATGGAATAAAGAAATTTGCAGAATCAAATGAGAATGAAAAAACATCCTACCAGAACATTTGAGATGCAGTGCTCAGAAGTCAGTTTATAGCAATAAATGCACACATTTAAAAAGAAGAAAGGGCCAAAATAAAGACATTAACCCTACAACTCAAACAAGTAGATCAGAGCAGCAAAAGAAGCCCTGGGGCGCCAGAAGAAAGGAAATAATGAGAATTAGAGCAGAATTAAATGAAATAGAGGGTAGAAAAACAATTCAAAGAGTTAACAAGACCAAAAGCTGGCTCTTTGAAAAGATCAACAACATTGATAAATCACTGGCCAAACTGACAAAAGAAAAATAGGAGAGGAAGCACATAACCCGTATAAGAAATGAGATGAGTGATATCACAACAGACCCAACTGAAAGTAAAAGAATCATAACAGAATACTATGAAAAATTGTACTCTAACAAATATGAAAACCTAGAGGAAATGGATAAATTTGTAGAAACTCACTACCTACCTAAACTAACACAAACAGAAATAGAACAACTAAATAAACCTATAACAAAAGAAGAGATTGAAAAGGTAATTTAAAAACTCCCAACAAAAAAACCTCTGGTCGTGACGGGTTCACTGGAGAATTCTACCAAACTTTCAGAGAAGACTTAACATCACTACTACTAAAGATATTTCAGAGCATAGAAAAGGATGGAATACTCCCAAACTCATTCTATGAAGCCAACATAACCCTTATACCAAAACCAGGTAAAGACACCAAAAAAAGAAAATTACAGAACAATATCCCTCATGAACATAGATGCAAAAATCCTCAACAAAATTCTAGCCAATAGATGGTAACTATGGTGAAGCATAAGACAGTACACAATACTGGGGAAGCCAGCACAACTTGTACAAGGCAAGCTTATGGAAGCTCCATAGACACATCTAAACTCCCTGAAGGACCCAACTGCTGGGCTGAGGGCTGTAAGGACCTTGGTCTCAGGGAACATCTAGCTCAATTTGCATAAGAAGAAAATGTTCTACATTCTACCTTGGTGAGTAGCATCTGGGGTCTTAAAAGCCTGCAAGCAGCCATCTAAGATACTCCACCAGTTTCACCCTTCGGGAGCAAGGGAGAATGAATAAAATAAGATATAAGGAAAAGATTAGTCCAAAGGACTAATGGACCACAACTACCACGGCCTCCAGCAGACTGAGTCCAGTACAACTAGATGGTGCCCAGCTACCACCACTGACTGCTCTGACTTGGAGCACAACAGAGGGTCCCAGACAGAGCTGGAGAAAAATGTAGAACAAAATTCTAGCTCACAGAAAAAGATCAGACTTACTGGCTTGACAGAGACTGGAGAAAACCCAAGAGTATGGCCTTTGGACACACTTTTAGCTCAGTAATGAAGCCACTCCTGAGGCTGACCCTTCAGCCAAAGATTAGACAAGCCCATAAAACAAAATGAAACTAATGGGGCACACTAGCCCAGGGACAAGGACTAGAAGGCAGGAGGGGACAGGAAAGCTGGTAATAGGGAACCCAAGGTCGAGAAGGGAGAGTGTTGACATGTCATGGGGTTGTTAATCAATGTCACAAAAAGATGTGTACTGTTTAATGAGAAACTATTTTTTCTGTAAACCTTCATCTAAAGTACAATAAAAAAAAAATTTTAAAAAAATCTTGCCAATAGAATTCAACAACATATGAAAAAATAATTCACTATGACCAAGTGGGATTAATACCAGGTATGCAGGGATGGTTCAACATTAGAAAAACAATCAATGTAATCTATCACATAAATAAAACAAAAGACAGGAACCATATGAACTTATCAATTGATGTAGAAAAGGCATTTAACAAAGTCCGACACCTATTCATGAAAAAAAACTCTCCGCAAAATTGGAATAGAAGGGAAATTCCTCAACATAATTAAGGGCATTCGTACAAAGTCAACAGCCAACATCATCCTAAATGGAGAGAATCTGAAAGCATTCCCCTTGAGAATGGGAACCAGACAAGAATGTCCTTTATCACCACTCTTATTCAACTTTGTGCTGGAGTTCCTAGCCAGAGAAATTAATCTAGAAAAAGAAATAAAGGGCATCCAGATTGGTAAGGAAAAAGTAAAAGTATCCCTATTTGCAGATGGTATGATCTTATATACAGAAAACCCCAACGAATCCACAAGAAAACTACTAGAACTCACAGAAGATTTCAGCAAAGTATCAGGATACAAGATAAACATACAAAAATCAGCTGGATTCCTTTATGCCAACAAAGAGAACCTCGAAGAGGAAATCATCAAATCAATACCATTTACAATAGCCCCTAAGAAGATAAAATACTTAGGAATAAATCTAACCAGACATGTAAAAGACCTATACGATGAAAACTACAAGACACTACTGTAAGAAATCAAAAGAGACCTGCATAAGTGGAAAAACATATCTTGCTCGTGGATAGGAAGACTCAACATTGTGAAAATGTCAATTCTGCCCAAAGCGATCTACAGATACAATGCAATCTTGATCCAAATTCCAACGGCATTATTTAAGGAGGTGGAGAAACAAATCACCAACCTCATATGGAAGGGGAAGAGGCTCTGGATGAGTAAAGCATTATTGAAGAAGAACAACAAAGTGAGAGGATTCACACTACCTGATTTTAGAATCTATTACTCTGCCAAGATAGTCAAAACAGTCTGGTACTGGTACAACAACAGAGGCATAGACCAATGGAACAGAATTGAGAATCCAGACATAAATTCATCCACCTATGAGCAGCTGATATTTGACAAAGGCCCAAAGTCTGTTAATTGGGGAAAAGACAGTGTCTTTAACAAATGGTGCTGGCATAACTTGATATCCATCTGCCAAAATATGAAACAAGACCCACACCTCACACCATGCCAAAAACTAACTCAAAATGGATGAAAGGCCTAAATATAAAATCTAAAACGATAAAGATCATGGAAGAAAAAATAGGGACAAAGCTAGGGGCCCTAATACATGGCATATACAGAATACAAACCGTAAGTAACAATGCACAAACACCAGAAGAGAAACTAGATAACTGGGAGCTCTTAAAAATGAAACACTTATGCTCATCAACAAACTTCATGAAAAGAGTCAGAAGACAACCTACAGACTGGGAAAATATTTTTGGCTACAACAAATCCGATCAGCGTCTAATCTCTAAAATCTACAAGATACTGCAAAACCTCAACAGCAAAAAGACAAATACCCAATTAAAAAATGGGCAAACGCTATGAACAGGCACTTCACCAAAGAAGACATTCAGGTGGCTAACAGGCACATCAGGAAATGCTCACGATCATTAGCCATTAGAGAAATGCAAATCTAAACTACGATGAGATACCATCTCACCCCAACAAGGCTAGCATTAATCCAAAAAAGACAAAATAATAAATGTTGGAGAGGTTGTGGAGAGACTGGAACACTTATACACTGCTGGTGGGAATGTAAAATGGTACAACCACTTTGGAAATTGATTTGGTGCTTCCTTAGAAAATTAGAAATAGAAGTACCATATGATCCAGAAATCCCACTCCTTGGAATACATCCTAGAGAAATAAGAGCCATCGCACGAATAAATATATGCAATCCCATGTTCATTGCAGCACTTCTCATGACAGCTAAAAGATGGAAACAACCTAGGTGCCCATCAACAGACGAACGGATAAACAAATTATGGTATATTCACACAATGGAATACCTCACAATGATAAAGAACAACAGTAAAGCTGTGAAACATCTTATAACATGGAGGAATCTGGAAGGCATTATGCTGATTGAATTTAGTCAGCCGCCAAAGTACAAGTATTGTATATAAGAACTCAAGAAAAGGTTTAAACACGGAAGAAAACATTCTTTGATGATTACAACGGTGGGGAGGGAGGGAGAAGGGTATTCACTAACTAGATAGTAGAGAAGCATTATCTTAGGTGAAGGGAAGGACAGCACACATTGCAGAGGAAGTCAGCACAACTGGACTAAACCAAAGCTAAGAAGTTTCCTGAATACAATCAAACACTTCAAGGGACAGAGTAGCAGGGACAGGGGTCTGGGGACCATGGTTTCAGGGGACATATAGGTCAATTGGCATAACAAAGTTTAGTAAGAAAAGGTTTTGCATCCCACTTTGGTGAGTGGCGTCTGGGGTCTTAAAAGCTAGTGAGCGGCCGTCTACGATGTATCAATTGGTCCCTATCCACCTGGAGTAAAGAGAATGAAGAACACCAAAGACACAAGGGAAGTATTAGTCCAAGGGACAGAAAGGGTCAAATAAACCAGAGACTGCATCAGCCTGAGACCAGAAGAACTAGATGGTGCCCGGCTACCACCAAGGACCACCCTGACAGGGAACACAACAGAGAGTCCCCGATGGAGTAAGAGAAAAATGTGGGGTGCAGAACCCAAATTCTAGTAAAAAGACCGGGCTTAATGGTCTGACTGAGACTGGAGGGACCCTGGAAGACATGGCATGTAGACTCTGTAGTTAGTCCAAAGCTAAAACCATTCCCGAGGCCAACTCTTCAGACAAAGATTAGACTGGACTGTGGGACATAAAGGGATACTCGTGAAGAGTGTGCTTCTTAGCTCAAGTAGATACATGAGACTAAACGGGCAGCTCCTGTCTGGAGGTGAGATGAGAAGGTAGAGATGGTCAGGAGCTGGTTGAACGGACACGGGAAATCCGAGAGGGAAAGGAGGAGCGTGCTGTCACATTATAGGGAGAGCAACTAGGGTCACATAACAATGTGTGTATACATTTTTGTATGAGAAACTAACTTGAATTGTAAACTTTCACTTAAAGCACAATAAAAATAAAAGAATAAATGGAGAGTTGTTGCTGGGACAGAGGGAGATGTACTTTCTGGAGAAGATGGCAGAATGGACCATGACCATGGACTAGAGTTCTCAGGTTACACTCTGGCTGTTTGCTTACATGGGACAGGTAACAATCCACCTTTCCAAGTGCACACCTAAGCAGATGGCCCAAGGCCATTCAATAAGTGCTCACTGAACTCTTCTTTGTCTGTGGTACATTCAGCTGCACAGCTGGACAAAGGTGATTTATCCACGTGTCTCCTGACCTCAGGTAGGCAGGTAGAATCTCCAAGCACTTTCAGGCTCTATGTCTTCCTAGTCACACTGATGATGGTGGACTAGAATAAAAGGTCCAAAAATCCTGCTGCAGAAGTCCTTAGAAATGTCTGACTTTCTTCTCTTCCCTAGTTCAGAATGTTCAGCTATTTCTTTAAATAATCCAATAGGCTTAAAACGAATTATCCTTTTCTTTTGCTTACATTAACCAAATTTGGCTCTGATGTTTGCAACCAAAACAATGTTAACTAGCATGGCTTTGACCGTATCTAACGGCTTATGCTACTGACACAAAGATGAATAGACTCAGTCTCTTTCTTCAAAGCACATAAACTGTAACCGTCTGTGCTGGTATAAAACATGCCAATCTAGCAGCTTTTAATAGATTATTAATAACATATTGATGAAATGTATTTATTTATTTAGCTATCAGACAATTTTTTTTTTATCTGATGTAAACAGTTACTGAATTCAACAGCCCAAATCCCATCAGACCAGAATACAGTGGTTCGCAACTCAACATTGGTCTGGGAGGTATAAGCAGATTGTATCCAAGTTTACCTTATGTCCATTCTCAGAAGAGCATACACCGCTAAGAAATTCTTAATTTTTTAAGCAAAGTATTAATATCAAAAGGACATGTCTACCCATTTTACATATTGTAGAAATTTTAATGTTAATTTAAAAATTAAATACATAAAATATTCATAAACAAATTTTTATAAGCAGTCAAAACCTATGTTTCAATATTTATAAATTAATCCAAGTGGTTAAACCACAATAATAGATGTTGGAGAGTATCTCTCCTTCTCCCTCTGCCCACCTTCCTTTTCCACCCCACCTGGAAGAACAGTCCAGTGTTTTCTATGTACCAGGTACTGTGCAAAGCATTGTATCTGCAAAATCTCAACTGCCTCTCACAGTAGTTCTATTAAGCTCTTTATATCTCAGGCCTGTTTGAATGCACAGTCTTCTCTTACTCTTAGACATATATCCTATTAAATTCAGGAAAGGTTCTAGAGAGAATTTGGTGTTTTTTGGGAGTTGGGGGAGGGGAGCACACAGCCCAGATACCTGAACACAGTGGTCTGACTCTTTAAGAATAAACCACTCCTGGGCTGGCATAATATAATTCCTAGCCTCCTGTCAACTACCTTTCACTGCCACTTCAGATGGACCGGTAACTCAGGTCTTTCTCAGGACCCACAAACTCAGGTCTTTCTCAGAAATGAAGGCTGAGGTCAAGTGGTATTATTATCAGAGGGTCATCCTTTTGGTTTCCCCTCTCAATTTTCACACCAGAAGAGTAAGTTCGAAGGTATCACTGAGAAAGCTTCTCCATAGATCCAGAAATAACTGGCCCTATTATTCTCTGGAATGTGGATTTCCTGGTCATTATTATTCTAATTCAGATTTCACCCTGCCATGCTCTTGTCTTCTCACTTCGAGTGTACTGTAAGTATTCTCAGGGCAGGGGTGGGCCTACTTTCCTTTGCAATAGCCATGCCATGTCCTGTATGTCATAGGTATTCTACTCATCTTTGGGAGAGATATACACAAAATAATAAGGAATAAAAACAAATCTTCCTGGCCCACAAGACAGCCAAATATACCCTGACAATCAACAAGGGTGACAGATATCAAAGTTGCATGACACTTACAACTAGTTAAGTCACGAAGACTTTCTCCCCGAGGGAGACTAAGGAAGGAACCATTTGACAGTGGCTGCCCTTGTGCCATAGAACCCTCTTCTCTCTATCCTTTTCTTAAAAGTCAGATCATTCAAAGGAAGCTGAAGAATATCATTTGGGAAATACATGACTTCCATAATGGCTGTTGGCTAATTGTTAATGACAAATGAGATAGCTAGTATGCCTGGATTTAATGGAAATCAGACTTTCCATGAATATCACATGGGACCATGGAACCAGCCTTTCTCACTGGATCATCCCAGACCTTGGTACTATGTCTGCTAACAGTCCTCTTGTGGGATGAGATGGTCATAACTCATATCTGTCTAAGTGGTGTGTTTTTTAACGTGAATTTCAGCACCCAAATTTGTGCTCACAACTTCCAATTTCCCTTTTCTCCAAATGACATCCTACTGAATGCTACACTATGTGGTTAAGAACGCTGACAAATTTCAACACACAATTTATGTCTTGAGCACTAATTCTGTCCTTCCCTGTGTCCATTCCAGTTCAGCCATTTATTATCTAAGGCCTAGAACGAACGAGTAGTCTCCTATCTCATCTCCCTGTTGGTAATCTCTACCCTCCCTTACTCCAGAGTTATTTTTCTAAAGCATTGCTTTGAACAGGTCATGTTCAGGCTGTATTATTACAAGATGAATGCTGGACCTAGAAATACAGCTTTTAAGCCACTTTGCAGTCCAGTCCAAGACAAGCCCAGCCTCCAGTTGCCTCTCCACTCATTTCCTACCTCTCTCCCTCTTTTTTGCTGCACTCCAGTTATGATAGCTTTGTGGCTTCTAGAAATAGGGCAGCCAGCTCCCATCTCAGAATCTTTGCATTTGCTGCTCTCTGTGCTTAGAATAAGGAGCCCTGGTGGTGCAGTGGTTAAGCACTTGGCTGCTAACTGGAAGGTTAGTGGTTCAAACCCACCAGTCACTCCAAGGGAGAAAGATGTGGCTGTCTACTTCCATAAAGATTACAGCCTTGGAAATCCTATGGGGATTTCCTGTCCTATAGGGTTGCTATGAGTCAGGTTTGGCTCTTGGTGCTTAGAATGCTCTTCCCCCAATACCTCCCTTCCTCCCTTCCTTTAGGATTTTGCCCAAAGGTCATCCCTTCAAAAAGGCATTTTTCAACCACTCTGTTGAAACAAAGCAAACCTGGTCATTCTCCACCTCCATCAGCTTTTTTTTTTCTGTCTATCCTTTATCATTACTTGACGGCCCATTGTGTAGCTGTTTGCTTATATTTATTGCCTGCTGCTCCTATTATCTCCAAGAAGACTGGGACTTGTGTCTATCTTGTTCACTTTCATATTCTCAGTGTCTATTTCATTGTCTGACACATGGTAGGTATCCCATAAATACTTGTGGAATTAATTAATGAACTACAAATAAGGCCACATGCTTGGTGCTAAAGGAGACATAAAAACAAGGTATTGATGTCTGCATGTGAGGAACCCCTCTACTACAGGAGACAGACATAGAACCAATCAATCAGAGACATTCTAGCCCTTCCATAACCCATCATTCTGATTTACATGCTCTTCCCCTGGTCTTCCATACCATTGCACATAGCTTTATTATAGCGCTTATCACAAGGGCCTATTATTCTCTCATTTCTCTTTCTCTCCCTATAATGGAAAGCCCTATGAAGTAGAGATAATGTTGTGCTAGACTTTGTGCCCTTGGAGCCCAGATGACATTGGCATGACACTCAAATCATGCCAAATGAATGAGGGCAGGTACAGAACTCTGTGAAGTACAAAGTCGGGGAAGACCACCTATGAGGATAACATTCAAACTCTTGTACAGTGAGGAACAGTTCAAGGTTTTGAAAAGAAAAGCCAACAGAAGAGATGTATGTTTTAGAAAATTCCAGCTGGCATCCAAGTTGTAGGGACTCTCTGTCTCCTATAGCAGCAAAGGACCTACTAATTTGACACTTTATATTCTGCCTGGCATTATTGTGAGATATGTTAAAAATCTGGACAAGAATGGAAAATTGTATAGCAACCACACATTACCTAACATTCCAACATTGCATTTACCAATTCTTCTTAGTATGCATCTTTGCTTCAGCTTTCTTTTTTAAAGAACCTAAATGTTACAGCTATAGGTATTCAAGTACTGAACTCTTGATATCCAAACTCTCAATATCCAAATCAACACAGATAAATAATTTTATAGAAGGTTAGTATCCCTTGGTACTAGAACTCTAACTCCTTGCTATTTGAAAATCAGTAATCAGTAGATTATTATTATCTCTTGCTATTTAAATTCTCACTATTCAAACTTATTTGGTTTCTGAATTTGAATAGTAAGGAATTCATATAGTTGATTCTCAATACATGTTTGCTGAATATAATGATTTCCTAAAAAAGAATAGTTGACATAGGTCCTGTAACTCAGATGGAGGTTCATAAATAGTGCCTGCTATATTTGCAAGACAGTGGAGCAATCATTTCTGGAATAAAGGATGCTCCTCCATTTCCAAAGGCTGATGCCTGCTGATGTGCTCCATCAGGAAGACATATGTTTTTACTTGTTTCTGTAGTGATGATGGGTTATGTCAAGCTCTCCACTCCACCCTGCCTGGCCTCTCTTGGAACTGACAGCATTTGTTTGTTAAACATACAGCTGGAGCTGGAAGCCATGCCAGTAACCAGCTGTGAGAGATATGATGCAATGTAGCATCAACCCACTGGGTAGCTGCACGGAGAACTGAATGATTGACTGGACTTCCCACGCTGTCCTAGAGGTGGTGTGGAATAACTGAGATGAAGGCCATCTTGGAAACTGCTGGTCCCGATTTTCCTCAGTTGTGTATCTTCTCTTGTCCCACATGCTCTCCCCACCCTCTGCCCCCTGCCTTAAGGTAAAACCAAGGAAAATAATCACAGGATTATGGTATGTTAGCAACTGTGTAGTTCATCCCCCTGATTTTACAAAGGAAAGAAACAGGATCCAGGGAGAACAAAGAAATTGTCCAGTCTCACAACTAATTGGTAGCAGATCACTTTCTGCCTAAGGTTCAGTTTTCTTATCCACCTTATGAAGAGATTGGATTTGATGATTTAACCACCTTCTACAACTGAAATTTTATTACTTTTCACGTGGGATGCCATCCAGGTAACTCACTACGATGCAAAAATAATTTCTCCATAAGGCAGCTAGGTCCCTTAAGGCCCTGGCAGACAACACAATAGTGTTTATTGATGATGGTACCATCGGAGCCCAGTTAAGAGCTTTAGAGTCCACCTTCAGCCTAGCTGAACACCAGGCTTAAAAATACAGACACCGGTACTTAACCCAGACCTTCAGAGTCCAAATTTATACGATTTGGAAACCAATCTTCTAGAGCAGACTGCAAACTGATACCGCAGGTCCAATCCAGCCCATGGTATGTTTTTTTTTTTTTTTTTTCAGTCCAATCTGTGTTAATTTTTTTTTCCATGTAGGAATTTGAACCCACTATTATCATTTCATCGAATTTTTTAAGAGAAGCCAGAAATTCTGTTTTGTAAGTATAAGTATTGGGCAGGAGCTAAGGAGTAAGCTGTTCATCACAGTTCCACGTTACTAGCCTGGCGATACAGAAATTTGACTTTATGACTGCTACCCTGATTCACCTCTATACAGTTGGCCCTCCGTAGCTTCGGTTTCCACATCCGCAGATTGAACCAACCGCAGATTGAAAATACTCGAGAGGAAAAAAAAAGTTCCACAAAGCAAAACTTGAACTTGCCACGAAATGATGTGAGGCGTCCCCTGCCGTCGCCTCTTGCCATCTCATAGAACCTCACTCAGTCTCTCTCCAGCACTCATCGTTGGAGCATAGTTCACCTCACCTCTCGTTATTTCACCAGGTGTGTTCTGCGCACCCTTTGTTTCTGTGAAAAAATGGCTCCTAAAAAGCAATGAAGTGGTTAAAGCATCCCTCAAAGGCTAAGTGTGAGGGGGTTGAGGAGAGCAAGAGGAAGGAGTTGAAGGCTAATCACGGATGGTTGGCTAGCTCTGTAAAGCACTACGGCCTCAAGAACTTCAAGATCACGGGCAAATGGCATGGGCTAATGCCCAGGCGGCATCAGCATTCCCAGAAGAGCTCAAGAAACTCAAAGAGAAAGGCTACCTTCCAGAGCAAGTCTTCAATTGTGATGAAACAACTATTTACATAGCATTTACATTGTATTAGGTAATATGTAAGTAATATCGAGATGAGTTAAAGTATACGGAAGGATGTGCGTAGGTTATACGCAAATATATCATTTTATATAAGGGACTTGAGCATCTGCAGATTTTGGTATCTGCAGGGGTCCTGGAACCAATCCCCCTCGGATGCCAAGTGACAACTGAAGTTGATGCATTTCCTATGTAAGAGTCATGACTTGCTAGCTGAGAGATTGATTTTCCCTTGTTTTATATTTGCCAGATCACCTAGCACAGTGCTAACCCCACAGATTGGTCACATGCAAATACAATTATTGAGGAAAAAAGTATCTGTGGGTATCTATAATGGGTCTATACTGAGCAGAGGGAGAAATAACCGAGATTTTGAATCTGAATCTAAACTCAAGTTCTGGTTCCAGTCTCTATAAGCTTTGCAACCTTGGACCATTCACATAACCTCTCTTAGCTTTACTTCCCTCATCTGTAAAATGAGAATAATATAGACTCCTACCTTCAAGCATTGCTTTGGATTACATAAGGTGATGTTTGTAAAACACATTGCTTGGTGATGGACAGTCATTAAGAGATCAACGAATAGTTGCTGTTAGCGTGAGGCAGGTAGATAAACACAGCTTTCTTAGAAGGCTGGACTAGAAGCCCAATTTACTTAACCTTGTGAAGTCTGTGAGTTTGCAAATACTTGGTGCCTTCATGGAGAAACAAACTACAGAAGCCTGCAAATGGGTAAATAAACATTTCTGTTCTGTGACCCATGCTTGCCTTCTGTAACATCGAAATTGCCACTCCAAACAGATGTTGGGATGGAGGAGGGGAGCTTGGGGGCAAAATAGCAAAGGGCCATTTACATTAAATTAAGCTAAAAACCTTTCTCCAGATTCAGCTTTAGAAAGACAGAAATAAGATAGGATGTGAGGCAAACACATATGCTGTCAACCCGCTAATACATAACTGAGGCATTAATTGAAAGTGTGCAGGGATTTCCAAGTTTTCCCCCATGGTCTCTCTCGGAGATTTCCTTTGTGCACCCAAATGCCATGCAAGTTTCTTTTCCTGTTACAGACACACCATGGCAGGAAGACAAGATGTGACTTTCTTGGCAAACTTTGGCTCATTTCCTTCTGATGTTGATAGTTCCATATTAATCCGTCCCAGGTCATTGACAGTTTACAAAGTTGTTCAACACCTCAATGGTCCAAGCCACCCTTGTTGTAGGAGAAATTGTCTTCCAATAAGCCAAGAACATCTAGGCTTCCAGATTACCAGTAAAAATGGACAGCTAGGTCTTGAAAGAAATCTCAAAATGTGCTACTGCAGAGCATACACACAAAGGCCGTTCTATCATAGCTTGGTAGCTCATGCCTTGTAGGCTGCAATTTACTCCATATATTATTCTTTGGTTTTAATGTAAAGCATTTCAAAATGAATTTCTTCCACTGGCATGACTCTCCTTTAAAGGGGGATTACAAGCTGCATGTCAGTGGCTTGCCGTGATCACATTAAGAAAATCAGCAGCAGAATGCTGAGTTCTTTAACTTCTGCCAAAAAAAAAAAAAAGTTTTATTTGATTCTCCAACCAGAGCTAAAATAATATGTAAACTCAGATTACAGCCAATATCTCACATTTGCCCATCACCAACCAAGACTGTCAGTAAACTGTGCCTTTTCTCTCCAGTAGTTTGTAATTTAACTGATGGCCGTCACCTTCATTGGGCACTGCAGACCCAGCTACACAGCTTGAGCGAGAAAGTACTTGCTCTTCTGTTCTCTCTGGCTTTATGTCTTACCTCCTGCCCCCACCCCATCCTTTACTACTTCTCTGGCATGCCAGTCTTCCTGCTATTCCTTAAACTTGCTAAACCTGCTCCTGTCTCAGGACCTTAACCCACAGTTTTCTCCAGTAGGAATGCTGTAAACCCCAGGAGCTCTGCATGGCTTGATCCACCTTCTCAGAAAACTCCCCTGATCATCTAATCAAAAGCACCCCTCCTCATGTCAATACTGCACTACTGCAGGCAGTGTTGTGGTTATGCCACAGACTGTAGCCAGATGTCTGGGTTCAAGTCCTGACTCCACTTCTTACAAGCTTTATGACCTGGGGTAAGTTACTTGACCCTTTGTGCCTCAGTTTCCTCAACATAAAGTGAGGATAAGTGAAGGAGATGGGCTTGCTCTGAGCATTAAAGACTTTAATATATGCAAACCACTTCGAATACTGCCTGCCATATAGTGAGTGCCTGGATGGCTTATTTCATTTGCTGTTTCGCTGTCTGAAAGTATTGTGTTTCTTGACTGACTGGTCGTTTATCTTCTGCCCTAGCATGTAGGCTATTGGTGAGGTGGGACCTTGTGTGATCTGTCCAGTTTTTATCTCCAGATTCCCAGCACTGAGAACAGTATCTAATGCATAACAGACTCTGCATAAATATTTGTTGATAGGATGAAAGACGTCCAAGATTTTTTTTTGTGACAAGATAGCAGATTCTAATGAAGCTAGCAGCAATCAACTAAGCAATAAGACTTTAGGTGGAGAACCAGAAATGGAATTAGATGATAAATAAAAACAAGAATAATGTAACCTTTGCATTATCTGATTTCACAAAAATGTCTATAAGATGGTGCCCATATGAGGGGTTTGGTTTTATTTTGTTTGTTATTGGGAGAGGGGATCTGGAAAACTCCCCTCACGACAGCCTGTAAACTATCAGATTCATTCATTCGATAAATATTGACTATTTATAATGGGCCAGGCACTGACCTAGGCCCTGGGTTAAGGAATGAAGCAGCCTTGGTCCCTGCACTCAGGGTGCTTAGGTTCAAACTAGGTGAAGGACCCAGCAGCTAAACAGACAGTACAACAAAGTCCCCCCACACCAAGGACCATTGGGAGATCATTAAAAAGGCACCTAAAAAATTCTTGTAAAGGTTTCTTAGAAGAGGTGATATCTAAGTTTAGACCTTAATGATGCTAAAGTTAGCCTGGTAAACTAGGAGCAGGGGAGGAAGAGGGGAAAAACTCCAGGGGAGGGAGCAGAGGTGAAAGAGAGAGAGCTGCTCAGCTGCCTAAGGCTATTTGATTTGTCAGGCATAGAAGGGACATGTGCACTGGCATGTATATGCTATGAGGGGTTGAAAGAGGTAGATGTTTTTTAGAAGCCCTAAACACTTAATAAGTAAACTTTGTGCCTCCGTGGAATTCAAAATAATCAGTGGAACTTACACAGAACTTATTTTGAAATAGCCCTGATTTTACAACTGGGGAAAAAACACAAAACTGAGCGACTATGTCCCATTAAAGCTAAGGACTTTGAACTTTATTCTGAGAAAGAAAAAGAATCATCAGGGATTTTAAAGAAGGGTGTGGCCAGGGCTGCAAGGTTGAGGATGGATTGAAAGGATGACAAGAATTGAGGAAATCGTTAAGACTCCTGCCTGGGTTTCTGCAAGAGATGATGGTGATGGAAACCAAGTTAGTGATGACAAGATTGAGAAAGGATGAAAAAAAATTTTTTTAAGTTAAGAAGGCAGAATTATAAGGGCTTAATTATTCGGAACGAGTAGAGAAGAGAATTTAAGGGTTGTATTCAGATCTCTTTTGTGGGCACCTAGGTAGATCAAAGAAGAAAAGAGTGTTAGGTCTCATTTTTTTTTATCATCTATATAGAATCATCCAGCTCTACTGGCCTCCTGTAGACAATTGCTTCAACCCTTCATGCCTGCACTGTCCAAATATAGTAGCCAGTATCAAACATGGCTATTTAAATTAATTAAAATTAAATTAAAAATTCAGGTCCTCGGTCACACTAGCCATATTTCAAGTGCTCAGTAGACACATGTGGCTAGTGGTTACCATATTCAATAGCACAGAAAGTTCTAATGGTCAGTGCTGCATCAAATCATCACCAAAAATGGTGGTCATGCCACCATATGCAAAACCATCCTTCTGTCAACTTTATCCAGTACATTGTCCAATGATCCCACAACATGTATGTTTTGTTTTCTTTTTTAATCTAAAAGACTTCAAGCCAATACTAAAAATAGAGATCTCTACCTACAAAGCATGAGTTAAATGCCACTGCACAAGTGCATATGGAAGAGAAATTTGGTAGGATTAGAAAACAAGTATTCGTGATTCTTTATAGTCTTAGAGGAGGCTAAAAGAGGCTTGCTACAAGCAAGCTGGGGTCTCGTACTGTCAAAGGAGCCCCAGTGGCAAAACCATTAAGTGCTTAGCTGCTAATCAAAAGGTTGGCAGTTCCAATCCACCAAGGGGCTCTGCGGGAGAAAAGACCTGGAGATCTGCTTCTGTAAAGATTGTCGTGTGGTTGTTGTTAGATGCGATCGAGTTGGTTCTGAGTCATAGCAACCCTATGTACAACAGAACAAAACACTGCCGAGTCCTGCACCATCATCACCATCGTTGTTATGCCCGCCGCCACTGTGTCAATCCATCTCGTTGAGGGTCTTCCTCTTTTTTGATGACCCTCTACTTTACCAAGCATGATGTCCTTCTCCAGGGACTGGTCCCTCCTGATAACATATCCAAAGTACATGAGATGAAGTCTCCCCATCCTTGCTTCTAAGGAGCATTCTGGCTGTACTTCTTCCAAGACAGATTTGTTCGTTCTTCTGGCAGTCCATGATTTATTCAATATTCTTTGCCAATATCATAATTCAAAGGCATTGATTCTTCTTTGGTCTTCCTTACTCATTATCCAGCTTTCACATGCCTAGAAAATATTATGGGGCAGTTCTACTCTGTCTCTCGGGGTCACTATGAGTTGAAACCAACTCGACGGCACCTAACAACAACCAAACCAAAACCCACTGACATCAAATCCATTGCGACTCAGAGTGATCCTTTAGGACAGAGTAGAACTGCCCCATAGAGTTTTCAAGGAGCAGCTAGCTGGTGGATTCGAACTGCCGATGTTTTGGCTAGCAGCCAAGCTCTTAACCCTGCACCACCAGGGCTCCTCCTAACAACAGTAATTTCCAATGACAATTATTTGGGTGTCCCCGACATAGCATCAATGGCCACGGTTTGGAGGAGGAGTCAATAAGATTCAATTAATCTCCTTTTTAGTAACTGCAAAGACTTTATGAACATCCCAGAATCTACTCACATTAGAAATAATGCTGTTATAATACATGAACACAATAACAAAATCCACTATAACTGTATTTGGTTTCAAGTTGAATAGAAAGATATTGTTTCCTTCATCCAGAGGGGCAGGCACAAGCACCCAAGAGTTCATTTTGAATCAACTGTTACTTTACTTTCTGAGATTCCCAAAGAGCCTTTCAAAAGGACTCATCTACATCACAGAAAAAACTGGCTTGGTGAATTGGACAGAGGGGCCCTGACTTTGAGACATGTAACCCATACTGTTATTAACAAAGAAAATGTATTCCACTGAATACCTCTGTTCACAGAAACTTCAGTATCAGGAAAACAGTCCTTCCCACTAGGGGATGCCCAGTCATTATACAGGAAAGGGAACAAAAAATGATGAGAAACATTCACTGAAATTATTGACCACATAGTACGTGCCAGGCACAACTGGTAATGTCATGATGAAGGAAGCAATCAAGGTCAAGCTATTTTACATTGTTCCTCCACCCAGAATCTTCCAGCAGCTTCCATCCCTTGCAGAGTAAAAGCCAAAGTGCTCATCGTGGCCCACATGGGGGTGTCATGCTGATTCCACAATTCCATGGTCTGACCCCACCCCTTCTTCGACGTCATTTTCCAGGGCTCATCCCTCATTAACCGAGCACCGGCCATACTGATGTGATTACTGATCCTGAAATGTGCCAAGAATGATGCTCCTGTGTGGGGTCTCTGCACTTCCTGTTTTATCTTCCCAGGACACTCTCTCCATGTGAGCCATGTGAGCCACTTGGCTCACACCGTCACTTCCTTCCCGCGCATATGTCATTTTCAGCAAACTTTCCCTGACCTCCAGGATAAAATCCCTGCCCCAGTACTCCCCATGTCACTTTCCCTGCTGTACTTTTCTTCAAAACACTTCACTCTCTGATAGATTATAAATGCACTTGCTTATGGTCCATTTCCTTCCTCTAGACTGTATGTAGGCTCCATGAGGGCAGGCACTTTGTTTTTTTAACTGCTCTTATTCCCAGTAACCCAGTTCCTGACATAGAATAAAAACCAGACTCATGACAACCCTGTGTGTGTCAGAGTAGAACTGTGCTCCACAGGGTTTTCAATGGCTGATTTTTCTGAAGTAGATCACCAGACCTTTCTTCTGAGGTGCCTATGGGAGGACTGGAACCTCCAACCTTTGGCACCACCCAGGGATTCTGGCACAGAATAGGCACAATAAATATTTGTTGCTTGAATGAGTGTCCTTGTCCTTATGGAATTTACATTTTAAATAGTAGATCCTTGTACCAAAAAAAAAAAAAAAAAAAAATCACCAGATGCAAAAAGTACATCCTTTTAATATGTAATAATGTATTTCAGTTACTATTAAGTTTGATCACACCAGTGTGACTGGTGGTCGGTTAGTGAGGGATGAGCATTAGAATATGACGTCAAAAAGGGGTGGGGTCAGACCATGGAACTGTATAATCAGCATGACATCCCCATGTGGGCCATGATGAGCACTTTGGCTTTTACTCTGCGAGGGATGGAAGATTCTGAGTGGAGGAATGATGTGAAATAGCTTGACCTTGACTGTTTCCTTCATCATGACATTACCAGTTGTGCCTGGCACATAGTCTGTGGTCAATAATTTGATTGAATGATTCTTGTCATTTTTGTTCAATTTCCTGTATAATCAAAAGTATAAATGGCTATTATCAAATTTTTTTCCACACTGACTGGATGAGTGGTGGGTAGAGGAAATTTTAGATGATGTGGAGAGTTCATGGTATCTAAAAGGGTAGGGGAAAGGTAGCCATTAAAGAAGTAAGAAGATCCAGAGCAGGAAACAGCGGATCTCATAAAACGGGTCGTGTGCTAATTTCATGATTTCACCAAAAGTCAGCTACATTTTCCTGGGTAGTATTTAAAGCACTATAAAACTGAAAGGGATCTCAGTGGCCATCTGGTCACCAAGGAGGTGCAAACAGATGTCCAGAGGAGGATGTGACTTGTGCAAGATCATAGAATGGCCAAGCTCAGCCCAGAACCCAATGTGCAGCCCTCCCAAGTCAGTCACCCAGCTAAGTGCAGTCCCTCTTGTACCAAAGGCCTAATGCAGGGTCTCAAAATGAAGGGCTGCCTGGGGGTATGCAGTTCACCCAAAATGGGGAACTAGTCAGATGTGAGCCTTCAGGGGCTGGGATGCTTGCACTGAGACTGTGCATAACCAAACCCTCAGCTGGCATAAAAATCCAACGAACAAAAGACTTCCACGGGCCAGGCTGTTACCTTCTACCAGGTACCAATGTGACTCTCACTCCAACTCCATTGTTTCTTCCAATATCCTCTGACAAAGGTAATCGGGGCATAGGATCGTATCCATCCTGTAGGATTCATTCAGCCAGAGTTGGCACCATTTTCTGTTGGTCTTGGCTATAAACCATGCATGTGGCCCAATGGGATAATCACTGCTGAGACATTTGAGTCAAATTAACCGCGTTTCACATGATTAATGATGATTCTGTGTTTATTTTTCAAGGCCATCAACTTTGTTATAAAGGAGATTTATCCCACAGAATCTATTAAACTTGATAGCACTGCATATTAAAACACAACTTTAGCAGACATTGGGTGGGGTGGGGTGGGGTGGGGTGGAGTGCGGAGGATAATGATCCCACTTCCAAAGGATCCTTCACTTTGCAGATGGGGTCCTGCGCGTGTAAGTGTTTGTTTATAGACTAGTCATTGTTTTGTGTCTGGAGACAGTCATGGTCATAGAATAAGCAAGGAGTTAGATCTCTTGTTTAATGGCTGAACATTCTTTATTAACTCACTGAATGGGGGAAAATACTTTTATCTGTGTTAGACTATTAGACCATATCTCTAAAACTGGATATAATTCTCATTACAGTTCTGTTTGTCCCACAGTTACCAAGAATCACGTGGATTCTTATGCCCAAGCAGTGAAGGCTACTCTATGAACCTAAAGGTAGATTAAATCCTCTCCTCTCCCTTGGATAACTATCATGCTGGCTGTTTGGCTCTGTCCTAATATCAACTTCTCCTATGATATCACAATCCAGAGGCAAAGAGGGTGAAAAGTCAAAGTCAAAACACATTATGTTAATCTATAGGCAGTCTTGCTTACCACAGTTTGAGTGTTGGGTCTGCAGTTCACATACTACTTCTTCCTTCTGGAGACTCTGCTAATCAAAAGTTTCTCCTTATTTTTTCTTTTCTTGTTCCCTGTAAGTTTTTAACCCTTATTTTGAATCGAGTGCATGTTTATCTTAGAGAGTTACCAGGAAGCAGCCTCCACCAGTTGCTGTCAAGTCGATCCCGATTCATGGTGACCCCACGTGTGTCAGACCTAGTTTTAACTCCTGGCTTTGCCACTTATAAGCTAAGCGACCTTTGCCAGGTTTTTTAACTTCTCTGAACTTCATTATTCTCATCTAAAAGATGAAAAAATAATAGCTTTATTTGGGGGTGATGTGAGGATTAAATATTTGTTGAGAGCCTGCTACAAAGAAAAGTAGTCATCAGTGTTATTTGGAGAAGAAAGTTTGGGGGAAAAAGATGAGAAGCTATCAAAAATAACTTAGACATTTGGAATTAGAGTCAAAAGGGATTGATCAGGGTTTTAAAATACTTAATTAACAAAAAAGTGGATGAAAAAAGATGGATCAGAAATTAGGATAAACTGCATTTGAAACTACCTTATGAATAAGAATAAAATAGCATTCCCACCCAAAACATGATTTATAGAGAAAACTTCAAAAAAACCCTAGAACGCATAAAAAGCAGGAATTCTTAGTTTTTGGAATACGTGGATCTGAGGAGAAAAACTGTAGCTGATTAATAGTAACATAGGGCTTCCGTCTTTGTTTTTCCTAAGAAAAAAACACTACAAAGCCAAAAACTACCACCTTCTATCAGCGTCATTTAATAAAAGACTAGAACATTGTATCATCAACAGATGAAGAAAGAATAGGTATACATGCATGTGTTTAAGAAATAAATGCATGTTTATTTCTTTAAAAAATTTTTTATTGCGGTGAATATATATATATAATAAGAGACATTTCAACAATATTCACATTCCACCGTTCAGTGACATTAATTATGTTGTTTAACCATCACCCTTATTCGTCCCCAAATTATACCATCACCCTTAATAGAAGCTCATGCTTCTCTTTTCAATGATAACCAATTTCTTACAAAACTTATCTGTCTTTTGGGAATTAGTAATATAATAGAGATCCCTTGCTTAGGTACAGTTGTGACTCTGGAAAGCTGATGATGTAAGGCAGAGTGCCTCAGACTCATCGGGGAGATAAACATTGGCCCACACATCCCACACAGTAGTCTGTGATTCATCCGGTCTGGATGGTCCTTAGGCATCTGTGCTTTTATAAGCTCCACAGGTGAACCAACTCACTAGTCCTCAACTGGGCTGTGCTGCATAGCTCTAAGATAGCAAGGTCATCTGTACTTAAATTATAAGCCCGTGTTCCTTCCATGTGTCCAGCTGGGCTCTTGACCACGCAGAAAATCACAGGCACATGAAGCTGCGTCTTAACTGTGCCATCTGGAAAGTGGTTCATCTTGCCTCGTCAGCACAGCTTCACAGCAATCTTATTTCTGCTTCACACAAAGTTAGAGAAAGGCTAGAGCCACGGTACCAAAGGAGACCTAAGAAAGGCTGGTGAAATGTATCTTCAGAGAAACTAGAAATCATACTCAATATTCTTTCTGACTCAATCATCAGCTAGTAACTGTGATTTGAGATGGGGTTTGAAGGGGGTGGGGAGAGCGTGTGTGCCCTTGGTAAGCCCAGTAAGGCCCACGGGGTCTGGCCCCTGCCCACCTCTGCAGTCTCACTGAGGAGCTGCTCCTCCAGCCCTCCACTCAGGGTGGCTTCACCACACCAGCCTCCATGTGCTTCCTCAAGCCAGCCCTGCTCCTCTTCCTACAGTGCATCTGCACAGCCATTCCCTTCTCCCACAGTGCTTGTGGGGTCTCCTCCTCACCTGGCGAAGTGTCTTTCCACCATCTCTCAGCTCCATCACTATCTTCTTCAGAGCTACCTCCTCTTCACCCCCCTCCACGAAGCATGCCTTCCTACTACCATGTGCCTTCCTTTTGAAGCACTTGCCACAGATGCAACTGAATATTTCTACCATTCTTTCAAGGAAGTACCCACCCCGACAAGGCTGTAAGCTGTAAATTCCATGAGGGTAGGGACGTGCCATTTAAAAAGGCAGTCATTCTATCTCCAGTGCTACCAAAGGCCCTAACACCGAGTAGGAGTTAAAAAAAAAAAAAAATGAACGAGAGGATGGAATGGACAATGGCAACAGGATTCTGGATAAGCCTGAATTGGAAAAGCCTTTTGGCATTTTTAGATCCACTTTAGGAAATGTGATGGGCATGATTATTGTGATTACTACCACTATTCCTGCACGTAGCGGTGATAGCAGTGGTACTATTTAACATTCACGAAGCATTTACCACTATGTGCCAGGCAGGGTAACAAGACACTTTATCTCATTTAGTTCTCCTAACTGCCTCCACCATTTGCCACTGAGTTGATGCCAACTCATGGGGACCTCATCTGCGTCAGAGCAGAACTGTGCTCCAAAGTGTTTTCAGTGGCTGATTTTTTGTAAGTAGATGTCCAGGCCTTTCTTCCAAGATGCCTCTGGGCAGACCTGAACCTCCAACCTTTTAGCTAGCAGTTTGTAGATGAGGAAACTGAGCCTCAAAAAAGTTAAATAACTTACCCAAGGCCACCCAGCTAGCACAGGAAAGCCAGAATTTTCCTTAGTCATTTGACTACTGAACTCTAGATCTTAACAATAACAATCTGTAACTCCCCACCATACTCCACCCAAGTTTTATCTAGAGTCAAAAAATTTTTAATCTCTAGACATTCCAAACAAGTAAATAAAGCCATTGCCACTTGGCAGCTGGAAGTCAAGAGGTTAATGGACTTACTGTGTTCGCCATAAAGGGAGATTTGAAATATCAGCAAAAAATACTATATCAATATGGCTTCAAACTGCTACAAGTTAAAAACAGATCACAGCCTTTCTACAAAAATATGATTACACTTCAGCATAAATTCATTTAAAAATAACTATTTCCAGATGCCATAGGGGCCATATACCAGTTTCACATGATTAGTATAATTTTTGAAGGAAGTTGTTATCAGAACCACAAGGTTGAAAAATCACTTTAGACCAAAACCACAGCAAATATTCAAAGGTGAAAATCTTAATCTGAAAACAAATGTTAAAGGCAAGACAATTGGTCAAGAGAAAACCTGCAAAGAGGAAATTCTAAATTCTAGCACACTGGGGGAATCTAGATTCCAAGAAAGCTTGTAAGAAAGGAAGATTGGTTTATCCTGAAAACCAAAGTCAAGAGCCAGGTGAATTCCAAAAATGTTATTGTTTTCAGGGATGCACACTGAACGATATCCCAGCTTTGTCCATAGACATGTGTCAGTCTGCACTGCTTTCTAAGGTACCCGTATTGTTCCAAATCTAATACTATTACTTATACAAGTAAAGAAGAAAAACAGTCTTAGAATCTGTTTTGGGCATTGGAAAGAAGAAAAATCAACCGTGTAGAAAAGAGAGAACTTTGTGCCTTTATTTATACCTATACAAGTGAAATATATAGAAAAGAAGGAACAAGTCCTAATTTTTCCAACTTTCCAAAGTGCGGATATAAGAGGATGTCAGACATCCCAAATGCCTGTGGCTATATTATTAATACATCCTGTTAACTCCTCTTCCCTATAGTCATATTCATCATCTTCATCAAGCAGACACTACATGTTAAAAAAAAAAAAAAGAGATGATTAACTCAGTTATGGAGCCCTGGTGGTGCAATGGTTAAGAACTTGGCTGCTAACCAAAAGGTTGGCAGTTGGAATCCACCAGTCCCTCCTTAGAAACCCTTTTGGGGCAGTTCTACTCTGTCCTATAGGGTTGCTACAAGTTGGAACCAACCATGACACATAACAACGTAGGATTTGGAGTTATTAGCATATCAATGTTAATCTATTACAAGGAACTGGATGTTTGCCCAGCATGAGAAGAAAAGAGAGTTTGTAAAAAAGTCCCAGGAAAAGCTAATACTGAAGGCAGAGGTTGGTACAAACTGTTAACATAGAGACATGCTTTGTTTTCTTCACACAAGGCTTACAAAAATGTTTAATAAGTTGCCCACGTTAAACATAGGATGATTGTATGATATTAAGATGTATGGTGTGATTGCTAATTTTATGTGTCATCTTAGCTGGGCTATGGTGTCCAGTTGTTCGGTTAAACACTAGTCTAGATGTTGCTGTGAAGGTATTACATGTGATTAACATATAAATCAGTTGACCTTAAGTAAAGCAGATCACCCTCCATAATGCGGGTCTCTTGCAATCAGTTGAAGGCCTTAAGAGCAAAAACTGAGGTTTCCAGAAGGAGAAGGATCTGTCTCAAGACTGTAAATAGGCATCCTGCTGGAACTTCCAGCACACCACCTGGCTACTGATTTTGGATACAAGACTGCAGGAGTTTCCAGCTTGTCACCTGACCTATGGATTTTAGACATGCCAGCCCCCACAGTCACGTGAGCCAATTCCTTAAAAATCTATCTCTCTCACTATGCATGCATGCGTGTATGTATGTATGTAGGTATGTATGTTATTGGTTCTTTTTCTCTGGAGAACCCTAAGATATGTTTTGTCTGGAAAACTCAGAAGCAGGCATCACTGGGTCTTGTTCTTGAGAAACGATCAACTGGAGGTGACGAGACGCTTCGCTCCTTAGATGAGGCCTCTTGCCCCTATTTGCAGAGGCTCCACCGCACCCTCTTATGTGCATTGAGATTGCTTTATTTACTTACATGTCCTGCCTGGCTCTTGGATTTCAATTCAGGGCACCTGATATAAGGGTGATTGTTGTTGTTGCTATGTGCTGTTGAGTGAGTTCCGACTCATAGCCGCCCTATAGGACAGAGTAAAACTGCCCCATAGGGTTTCCAAGGAATGGCTGGTGGATTTGAACTGCCAACCTTTTGGTTAGCAGCTGAGCTCATAACCACTACGCCACTAGGGCTCCTTATAAGGGACAATAAGAGTAAGAAACCAGGAAGGAGCAGTCAGAAGAACAGAAAGAAACTCAGGAGAGAGTGAACAACCACATATTCCAGGGAAAGGGAGGGTTTCAAAAAGATGGTGACCAAAATTGCTGAATGTTTTAGAAAGGCCAGACCTGAACGACGGAGAGAGACCACGTCCTGATGACGTTGTTTAGCACCTCCTTTTTCACTTAACGTCGGGTGAGTCAAGATTTTCTCCCTTGAAATGAAAGCTGCAGGGAAGCTAGAGAAATTTTGGAGTTTTCATTTTTTCCCTAAAAGAAGATTAAACTGAGTGATGTCTGCTGTTTCTTCTAACTCTAAGTAAGAGTTAGTTAAAACCAAAACCAAACCCATTGCCGTCAAGTCGATTCTGACTCACAGTGACCCTACAGGACAGAGTAGAACTGCACCCGAGGGTTTCCAAGGCTGCGGTCTTTACAGCAGCAGACTGCTACATCTTTCTCCCACAGAGCTGCTGGTGGGTTCGAACTGCTGACCTTTCAGTGAGCAGCCCAGCACTTAACCACTGCACCACCAGGGCTCCTTCCACTTGCTGATGTGATGACCCTGGAAAGTTAACCTCTTTGACCTTCAGTTGCTTCAATCATGAAATGGGGAAGATAACTCCACGGAGTTGCTTTGGGCTGCAAATAAGATAATGCTGCTGCCAAACACATAGTGTAATGCCTGGATTATACCAAGCACTCAGTACACGTCAATGGTTACTCTTCAGTACGCTGCCACGAGTTGATTGCTACTGCTTCTGCTAATACTACTACTAATTATAATAATTACAACAACAACTATAATGTCCCTAAAGACTTTTCTCTCTTATATAAATTAAGTACAGATAACTTTGCAGTCTACAGTCTGGAATCCTATATGATCTACCTTTAAGAAGAGAGTGGCTTTTACGGACATGTGGCCAGGTACATCTCTCTTCAAAATAAGCAAAAAAGACTTTCTGGTACCAAAAAGTATACTGTGGTGCTCGTTGGAGTGACTTGAAGTCCCATACCCCGACCTCTCTAATAAGTTGATAAAATGTTAAATGGCCTCTCGAACAGTGAACAGCCGAACAGCCACCCCCTGAATTTGGGGGTCTACAGACGGCCTCTTTGGTGCCTTACATTCCATCCCCTACTGTTCCCTCTGAGATCAGCTCCCACTGCAGGAGACAGTTCAGGGGGAGCTCAGTCTTGCCTCCAGCTGATGACATCGTACCTCAAGCTAGCATTGTGTATCTTTGTGCCTCTTCCCCAAACTTTACTGATTCCAGAGGCCACCTAGCCTGGACCCTGGATTGGGTGTGAGCTGAGTTAAGGCCTATAGGGCAACCCTCAACTAATGAGCATGGAGGCTGCCCCTCAGGGGAATTCTGGGAGGCCTTCTGTGTGCTTCTAGAAAGGTCTTGGAAGAACTGAGCTCACAATGCCCCCAGCAGAATCCTCAAGAAAGCATCCTACCACTGTTTTTTGTTTCCTTCCTTATCTCATTCTCCCTGCCTTCTCACCTCCCAAATAAACTACCTGTACCCAAACCCTTGTCTCAGGCTCTGCTTTAGGTGGAACCAAATGAAGACAGAGTCAAGGCATAACAAAATAATAATATCAAACACATGTACTAGGTACCAGGTGATATTTTCAGAGCTTTCTTTACTTAAATTAATGCATTAGTCCCTTGAGAAAGGTGATATTATTAATCTCACTTTATAGATGTGGAAACTGAGGTACATAACATTCAACTAAATCTGTCTAACTCCCACAGCCACCAAATGGTACAGCCAAGATGTGAACCCAGTCTGGCTCCAGAGCCTTAATCCCTGCCCTACCCTGTCCTTGCCAAACCCTAAAATTCACAAGCTCTGTCTCCTTCTGGAACAGGGGAACAAAAACACAGGTAAAGAAGGACTTCAGTTACATAATGAGGTACTCCATTTCCTAACTTTCCTGTTGCCAGCACAAAACATGACCCATCACTTGCTTCCTGCTCAAAGAGAGGGATATTCCACTGGGTGATGTCAAGTCTTTCCACCTCTGATCAACCTTCAGAGCCTGTCCTCTTTAGAACTCAGGCCCTGGGGCCAACAGTGTTCATTATTCTGACAGCCTCAGGACCATCTTTCTAAACACAGAGATTCTAACAAAGAGGGGGCTTTTCATGCAAATCCCTGAGTATGGCCTGGAGCCTTCTAGCATGAGAAGTGGAGAACTAAGCCCACTTCTGAGCGTTGGCTGAGATTACTAATGGGACTTTAAACCCTGAGAGTAAGATTTAAGTCCCAGATTTAGGCAGAATGTAAACAACTTTTAAAATAGACATTAAGTAGGAGAATGTTTATGTGTGTTCCCTTCTCTGGGCTATGTGAATCCACATTTAATCAAATGGATAATTAATCCAGCACTAGAGAATACATTTTTACAAAACAAAGAAAGTAAAGCTGGATTAGCAAGTGTTGAGCCAGAAAAAAAGTTCCAACTTCCCAGTTTCTATTCTTACAAAATTATCCTATCTCTTGGCAGTTTTAAGAGATGCCTGGCTCAAGACCAGGTACTCTAGCCATGGTTCTATGCTCTGAATTCTTTATCTCATGGGAAATGTCCCATGATGCCACAGAAACACAATGTCAATCAAATACACATGAAGCACTTACTGGGCAGTAATCACATGGTGATTATATTAGTAACATAATTATTATAGTATAATATTATATATAGTATATATTACAGGAAATTATCATAATAATTATCAAATACATAAAAGCATATCAGTTTATAACAAATAAATTATGACAAATAGTAGCTGCTATGTTGACTGCTTGTCATGCACCAAGTATTTTTTTAAGTTCTATACATGCATTAACTTAATTTCTTGCTTACTGGAACTATGAGATAGACACCAATAATGCCAACCTCAAGGTTAAGGCAACTAATATACAAAGAAGTTAAGTAACTTGCCCATGGTCACATAGTTGATAAGTGGGAAAGAGGAATTTTTCATTAAGAGGTGTTGGTACCATTAAGAGGACCCTGAGGCTTAATCTTAATACAATTGCGGAGTGATAAATAATATAAGCCCACAGAGACTTTATCTCAAGGCTCAGACTTGAAATTGTTATTGGTAATAATATCCAGCATTTACTGAGCATGCTTCAAGTTATCTCATTTAATTTACATACTAACCCTTTGAGGTATGAAGTACTTTCTCCATATTTTGGGGGGATGAGGAAATGAAGGTTTCAGCAAGTTTTCCAATGTCACAACCCTACTAGGAGGCAGAGTTAGGACTTGAACTCAAGATTGTCAACCTTCAGAGCCTGTGCTTTCAACCCAGTACATCACACTACTACAGGACATGTACCCTCCAGATCACACTACTGTAGGACATGTGAGGCTGGGACATGGAAGATGGCATAGGCACCCATGTGGTTTAAAGTCAACAGTTCCCTTGCCTCTGGATATCTTGGCCCCTCTGCCTGGAATGCAGCCTGCAGTTGTCTGACTCAGGTCCTCTGAACAATGCCTAAGTGTCCTCCAGGTCTCAGCCAGGTTATTATCTATTAAGGGAGACACAATCATTCATTCATTAAGAAAACATATGAGTACTTGTATATATCAGATATTGTGAGCAAAGCCAGACACAGTCCTGCTTCACAGATCTTACAGTTTCATGGGATAGACAAATGATAATCAAAGACTCACAAAATTAAGTGTAAAACTACAAATGGAGGTAAGTACTTTGAAAGGAAGAGATACGGAAAAGTGAAAATGTAGGACAAAGGGACTTGAACGAACCTAGTTTGGGAAGAGGGTCTTTTCTAAGAGTGTGACATTTGAAGAAAGATCTGAAGGACAATTGGAGTTAAATTTGTGACAATCCTTCTTCAGGGCACAGCCTCCAAAAGTTCTTTAGATGCTGGTTCTTGTGAATCAAAGGCCTTGGTCTTTAAGACTACTGTGTCGGCTGGGAAGAGGAGGAGGAGGAAAAAATATGAATGAATGAATCAAGAGCTTGAACTGAGTTTTGCATTCCTGCTATACAAATCATAAAACCCGACGAGGCAATGGATGCCTATGACAAAAAGGAAGGGGGTGCTTCTCAGAGCCATAAGAAAATAGAATTGGGGGATAACTTCTCAGTCCTAGAAGAAATTAGGATGTGGGAGGAAATAAATTTTAAGTGTGAATTTAATTCCATTGTACTATATTATTGTATGGACAAAGCTCCTGTACAAATTAACAACAGAACCAATGACAAAGAAAGAACAAATAAAACCACAGAAAATTCACTATAAACTCTGTGGATAAATATTGTTTAAAAATCAGCATTGGAAACAACAGTAAACACAATTTCAGTCTCAAATATGTGGTAGATGAGGTACTTAACAATTCTGGGGTTTTGTTTGTTTGTTTGTTCTGCTTGTATAATTAAAGATTATAAACTCCCAAAGGCCAATCCAGGTCATTCTGTTCATTTACTTTTCTAATGTATTTCTCACACAGTCTACTTTGTAATCCTTTTCATCTAATGTGACTTATTCTATGCCAGGTTCTGAGGCTGCAAAGATGATTATGATCTGGTTCCTTTCCTCAAGATATCTATCTAATGGGAGAGATGGTCAAGTAAATGGGTGATTGCAATGCAGTACGGAGTCTCTGGGCAGTGCAAACTGTCAAGCGCTCAACTAATAGCTGAAAGGCTAATGGTTCAAACCCACCCAGAGGTGCCTCGGAAGACCGTCCTGGTGATCTGCTTCTGAAAGGTCACAGTCTAGAAAACCCTATGGAACAGTTCTACTTGGCACACATGGGGTCACATGAGTTGGAATCTGCTCAATAGCAACAACAATGACATGATGATAAAGGTAAGCCCCCAGAACACAAAGCAGGAGCCCCTGACTCAGTCTGGGAGGCATCAGAGATTTCCTGGTGAAGAGGATGTTTGAACAGAGTCTTAAAGAAAGAACAAGGCCAGAGCCCCAGAAAAATGTTTTTAGCACTGCTGTTAATTACCTTAACCATTCATGAAGAAAAAGGAGAAAAATCTTACGATCTCAATAAATGCTGGAAAAAAAAATTTATGATAAAAATTATTAGCAAACTACAAATAACAGAACACTGTTAATCTGATAAAGAGTATCCACAAAAAACCAACAGCTAACGTAACGTGATAAAGTAACAGCTAACGTAAGTTAATGGTGAAATATTAAAATATTGTCCCCAATATCAGGACTGAAACATATTGACTGTCATCATTTCAATTCATCACTATATTTGAGGTCCTTGATAGTTCAGTGGGCAAGGAAATGAAATAAAAACATAAGAACTGGAAATAAATAAAACAGTTGTTGTTACTCATAGAAGACATGATTGCACATAGAGAATTCAAAAGAATTTATGAAGTTTTAAAATTAATAAGTGAATTAAACAAGAGTTTTTAGAAAAGAGTCAATATGAAAATCAATTTCATTTCTACATATCAGTGGCAAAAAAATTAAAAATGAAATAAATACAACTATTCCACTTTAATTAGCATCAAATATCCAGGAAAAATAAGCTAACAAAGGATGTGCGAGACCTCTATAATGAAAACTATGAAATATTACTGAAAGAATTTGAAGATTTGAATAAATGAAGAAATATACCATGTTCATAGACTGGAAGTCAACATTGTAAAGATTAACCTATAAATTCAATGCAATCCAAATAAATATCCCAGCAGGATTTTTGTGGAAATTGCAAACCGATTATAAAATGTAAAAACACAAAGCACCCAATATATCCAAGGCAACCTTGAAATACAAAAATGGAGAGGACTTATATTACTAGATATCAAGACGTTTACAAAGCAACAGTAATTAAGAAGGTGTGGTATTAGCATAAAGACAAATAGAAAAATGGAATAAAATAGAGAATCCAGAAGCAGACCAATCCATACACCATCACCTGGTTTATGACAAAGATGACATTGCAATGTAGTATGCTTTAATGAACGATCTTTCCAATAAGTGGTGCTATGTCAACTGGATATCTAATAGAGACAAAAAAGAATCTTGACCCACACCTCACATCATTCATAAAAATCAACTGTGAAGGTAAATAAAGTGCCCCGAGTTTCATATTGGAAAACATCTTCAAAACCTTGGATTAGGAAAGGTTTTAATACCGGACTCCCCAAATTGATATATTGAAAGACATTAAAAATAAGAATGTTACTTATCAAAAGAAACCATTTAAAGAGTGAAAGGAAAAACCAGAGAATGGGATAAAACACATTTTTCCCAAAGAGATTAAGTATCTAGGTAGCCAATTAAAAATTGGCAAACAAACCAAAAAAACCCCAGAACTTAGATAGACACTTCATAAAAGAGATACCCAAATGTCCAATAAACATATGATAACTGCTCATTTCTGAAGTCATCAGGGAAACATAAAATCACAATAGGAAACATTATGTACACATCTACATTGATTAAAATGAAAAAGGACCAAAAAAATAGTGTCAGCAAAGATGACAAATGAAATTCAGACACAGCTAGTGAGAATGTCAATTGGTAGAACCACTTTGGAAAACTGTTTCACAATTTCTTCTAAAACTGAATTTGCACATGTCTTATGATCCAGAAATTACACTTCAAGATAAATATATCCAACAGAAATGAGTACACATTTGAACCATAAGACATGTAAAAGAAAATTCACAGCAGCATTATTTGTAATCGCCAAAATGCAGAAACAACCCAAATGCTCATCAACTATGTTGTTGTTAGGTGCCTTTGAGTCTGTTCTAACTCACAGTGACCCTGTGTACCACAGAATGAAACACTGTCTGGTCCTGTGCCATCCTCACAATTGTTGCTATGTTTGAACCCATTGTTGTAGTCACTGGGTCAATCCATCTGGTTGAGGGTTTTCCTGTTTATTGCTGACCCTCTACTTTACCAAGCAAGATGTCCTTCTCCAGGGACTGGTTGCTACACTAACTCCATCAGCTATACAATGGGGAAATAAATTGTCACTATTTATGCAATGGATTACTTTGTTGTTAGTTGCTATTGAGTTGGCTTGGGCTCATGGCAACCCCCATGTACCAGAGAACAAAACGTCACTTGGTCCTCTGCCATCTTCACAATTGTTGGTATGGTTGAGTCCATTGAGGTGACCAGTGTGTATTTTGAGTGCCTCCCAAACTAGGGGGATCATCTTCTAGCACTATCTTGGACAATATTCTGTTGTGACTCACAGGGTTTTCATTGGCTAATTTTTGGAAATAGATCACCAGGCCTTTCTTTCTAGTCTGTGTTAGTCTGGAAGCTCTCCTGAAACCTGTCGACCATAGGTGACCCTGCTGGTATTTGAAATACCGATGGTATATTCTCCAGCATCACAGCAACACGCAAGCCACCACACTATGTCAAACTGACAGACAGGTGGTAGATGGAATACTTTAGAGCAATGAAAATGAATGAATTATAGCTGCACGTAACAACATAGATGTATATCATATATACACTGTTGTTGAGCAAAATGAGCTAGGCAAAAAGAGCATTTTGTTGGTTACGTTTATTAAAAAGTTCAAAAACAGACAAAACCAATCTATGGTGACAGAAGTCGTGATAGTGGTTACATCTGGGGAGTGAGGCACTCACTACTAAGAGGAGACACGAGGGGGGCTTCTGGGGTGCTGGTAATACTCTGTATTCTGACCTGGTGGGTGTAACAGTTACAAAGTATGGCCACTTTGTACAAATAAGTTCAGCAGGATATTCATTGTTCATGCACCTTTCTGTGTATATGTTATTTCAATTATATTTTTTAAGTCAGAAATTGAAACATGGTTTAAAGGAAGAAGTGGTATGCACCATTTCAGAACACCTTGTATCTTGAGTGACCACGTTTTAGTCGAACGCTTTAGACTAAAGCTCCATTGCCTGAAGCCCTGTCCTATTGAAATAGACACTGAAGAGAGTAGAGATAAGAAACTGCTTTAGAGTCAAAAGTAGCATTTAACAGGGGACTGGTTTATTCCACAGAGAGTAACAAAAAACTGCTCTTCTAAGCTGATACGACAGGATAAATAGAATCACAGACATTCTTCTCTCGGTAGCTGACTCAACAGCCGAGGCTGACAGATTTACAATGGAGAGCTGAATTCTCAGCTCAAAATCCATGTGCTCTGTTTGGTGCTTGATGACCTACAGTATACACTAAAACCCTTAAATCAACAGGTTTATGGCATTTATGGTGAAGCTCCCTGACAGGTCTGCTTTGTCAAACAAGCCTTGTCTTGAATCTGAGCTTGGTTAAAAGCTAGGCTATCAAAGGCAAGCATTTGCTAACATGGGAGGGAAAATGCTCCATTTCTGTTCAAATACTTAATGGAAATCTTTCTGGTGCCTTTGGAGTAAAAAAAAAAAATGGCACAAATGTATAGAGATGTATATAATCTTTAAAACCTATCAGTGAGTGCTAGAAAAGACTTATTTATTCAATGACCCCACAGCTTCTGCTAATGTTACCATGGTACAATGCTCAGTATTTGTCTGGGTGAGCTCTAAGTGACTCACACAATACCACTTTCTTAAGGGATGATTACACAGACAACTTTACATATCCATTAAGTATGGATGCTCTATAATAGTGTCTCTTAAACCATTTTGACTAAAAGCCATGACTAAACAAATAGTACACACACCCACACACAATTTATAACATGGCCCAGTGAACACACAGATACACACACCCATACAGAATTTATAACATAGTCTGGTGAACACACAGATACGCACATCCACACTACAGCATTACATGAAATACTCACCCTTAATAGATACTATATAAACTGATATTGTCTGGTCTACTCTATTTTATACTATTCTATAATATTTCCCTTTCTTAATAATGTTGGTCATAACTGACTGAATTGATTCACAACCCACTAACTGGTTGCAACCCAAAGTTTGAATTTTTTTCCTCTATAAAAAATTAGATTAAAACAAATATGTGAGCCAGGCTACCTTTCTCTTAGTTCATCAATGCTCAAAATTTGCTGAGCACAAGCATTCTCCAGGGCACTTATCTAAAGTGAGGATTCCAAGGTTCCCAATCCCAGAGATTCTAATTTAAGAGTCTAGATCTGGATCTAGATTCTAATTTAAGAGTCTAGATCTGGATCTAGATTCTAATTTAAGAGTCTAGATCTGGATCTAGATTCTAATTTAAGAGTCTAGATCTGGATCTAGATTCTAATTTAAGAGTCTAGATCTGGATCTAGATTCTAATTTAAGAGTCTAGATCTGGATCTAGATTCTAGCTCTGGATTCCAGATCTGGATGGAGGGGGCCCAGAAATATGAATATTTATCAAGCAATCATAATAATGCCTACACAGGTACACAATACCTTTTCTGATGAGGAAACTGAGGCCCAAAGAACAGAAATGATTCATAAGAGGTCACAGAGTACCTAGTAAGAGCCCTGGGTCTAGAACCAAGTCTCTTGACTCCCAGATCAAGCCAGCAGGTGGCCAATGTCTTTTCCCCCATTCTAACTCTTGCTGAGAAAGTGTGTTGTACACAATAAAACTGAGCACTGGTAAGGAGGAGGAAGAGCTAATAACCTGGAGGTCCTTTGGCAGAAATGAGCTAGCACCATACCAAGGATGGGGTAGGGAAGAAGCAGAAAATACCTTCTTCCTTCTTAGCTGAATGGCAACAGAAGGCATTCAGCACAATGAATCTTGTCAAAACCTTCCTTTTATCCTCAAACATCATAGTGTGGTTGGCAGTGTAATATTCTGGCCTTTCAGATACTCCCATGTTTGTCCAGTGATTTTAGAAGGCCCTCATTTCCAACTGGCTCATTTATTCCAACGAAACCCCATTTTCCTGCGAAGTGCCAATGAAGCACGATATCCGCCATCTACCTGTTTCAGGTGATGAGTGAAGGGAGCGGTGGTAGCAATGATTTGTTGTGGTGATGGTTGTTTACTGAGTATTGAGGGTTCCTGGGACACACAAAGCCATTCCCACTGCAGGGCATGCACACCTGCTGCCTCACCTTCTGGGGTGCTCTTCCCCAGGTAGCTATACTGCTGGAACTCTTACTTCCTTGGGTCTCTGTCCAATGGTCAATTCATTAGTGAGGCCCTTCCTAACCACCCAATATAAAAGAGCAATGCCCCTGCCTTGGCCTCCCACCCCCACCTCCATCATTCCTTGTCTCCCTTATCCCACTTTATAGCACTCTGCCCTTTGACATCATACTATATATTTACCTGTGTGTGCGTTTATTAGTGCAGGAGGCAGATGTTATTTAAATAATCACATTACTAAGTGTAAAGCACAACTGGAGTACTTTATGGGAAGAGGTACAAGGTCAATTTGCAAAAGGATGGTGAAAAAGCCCGTCGGTGCCCAGCCTAGAAAGGATGATGAGGTACACCTGAAAAGGACTCACTGCTGTTTCCCTGGATGGAGAACTTCTCTTCTCTTTCTGTAGAATGAAGCCCACCTGCTCCTGATTTCAGATGTTCCTGAGAAAACTCTGTTCTACTTTTCTGACCTATGGAAGCCAGGACTCAGCAAGGGAATACAACATTAGAGCCAAAATCTGGCTCTAATCTCCAACTATGGAAGAAGCCACTTCTGGAGTAAGGTATGGGATTGTTTGCTTTCTCCTGCCTCTCTATGGAAGTTGCCTGCTTTAGTTGGTATTGCCACCAGTAAGGAACAGTTGCTCATATATTCATATAAGCAAATAAAAAAATAGATAACTAAATTTTCTGATACATTAAACATAATCCATTTTTGAATGTCCTTTGGTCTGGTCTATTTATGCCACCAAGTCTCTCTATTAAAAAAAAAAAAAACCCACTGCCATTGAGTCAATTCTGACTCATAGTGACCCTATAGGACAGAGTAGAACTGCTCCCATAGGGTTTCCTAGGCTGTAAATCTTTACAGAAGCAGACTGCCACATCTTTCTCCCATGGAGTAGCTGGTGGGTTCAAACTGCCAACCTTTGGGTTAGCAGCTCAGCGCTAAACCACTGCACCACCAGGGCTCCTTTTTTTACACCCCTCTATTAGGAAGGGGAGCCCTGGTGGTGCAGTGGTTAACAACTGAGTTGCTAACCAAAAGACTGGCAGTTCGAATCTACCAACCACTCCTTGGAAACCCTATGGGGCAGTTCTACTCTGTCCTATAGGGTCGGTAAGGAGTCAGGATTGACTCGAGGGCAATGAGTTTGTTTTATTTTTGGTATTAGAGAGGGTGACTTATAATAGTGTGACATTAGCTTATAATTTCCTGATCACGAATCTTTTGTTGTAGTTGATATAAAAATTTATGTAACACAACATTTGCCAATCTAACATTTTTCACATGTACAATTTAGTGGCATCAATTACATTAACTGATCGCGGATCTTTTTAAAACTATATTTTGTGTTTCTTTTTAAACACATTAACTACTGTAACTATTAAAGTTATGAAGACAAATCAGAGGCTGAGATTAATAAAAAGGTTCTATTCAAAAAGCAAAGCAAAAGTTAATTGAATTAGTAAGTTTTGATCAAATCTAATTAGAAGGAAGTCCATAAATTCTAAAAATTTTCAAAACAAAATCCTTCCCTTATCTGCAAAAAAAAACAAAAACAAAAACAAACCAAACCCGTTGCTGTCAAGTCGATTCCAACTCACAGCGACCCTACAGGACAGAGTAGAACTGCCCCACAGGGTTTCCAAGGAGCCGCTAGTGGATTTGAACTGCCAACCTTTTCCTTAGCAGCCTGAGTTCTTAACGACTATGCCACCTGGGCTCCTATCTGCAAGAGAAACGTTTAATTGAGCATCCTTATTTAAAATCTGATTTCCATCATCAGAATTGTACCATTTCCGTGCAATTGCATAATGACCAAGTGCCTCCATACCGAAATACCAACCTGTCTGTATTGCCGAGTGTTCAGCTCAGAACTACGATGCTCGTGGAAGTACTGTTTGGAAGATAAGCACTTGTAGCAAACTAGTCAGTTAAACAACAACAGGACAGTGGTGGTTCAGTGGTAGAATCATCACCTTCCATGCAGGAGACCGAAGTTCAACTCCCTGTCGACGCACCTCATGTGCAGCCACCACACGTCTGTCCGTGGAGGCTTTTTGTGTTGCTATGATACTGAACAGGTTCAGGGGAGCTTTCAGACTCAGACAGACTAGGAAGAAAGACTAGGAAGAAAGGCTTGGTGATTGACTTCCAAAAATCAGCCAAAGAAAACTTTATGGACCACAACTCTCTGATCTGCAACTGATCATAAGGATGGCACAGGACCAGGCAGTATTTTGTTCAGCTGTGCATAGGATCACCATGAGTGGGGCTGACTCCATGGCAGCTAACAAAAGTCAGTAAAAAAGGAACTTTCTCTGCTTGTTTGCTTCCATTGTACATGTTAAGAAACTTCAAGTTAGGAAAGGTCAAGACTTGTGCTGTACAATGCAGTAGCCACGTGAGGCTACGGAGAACTTGAAATGTGCTTGCACTTGGAGTATGTCTGAATCGAGATGTGCTGGAAGTGTAAAATATACACCAGATTTTGGAAATGTGTGAAAAAATGTAAATTGTCTCATCAATAACATTTATATTGATTCTATGCTGACATAATAAAATTTTGGATATAATAGATTAAATAAAATGTATTACTAACATGAATTGCACCTGTTTCTTTTTCTTTAGAAAAATCACATACGCGGCTTGCATTATATTTCTATAGGACAGTGCTGCCCTAGAGCAAAGAGGAGACAGTTCTGTGCATCATAAAAAAGAAATAGAGGATTTCATGGAAAAAACCTGTTGTCATTATTTAAAAATAAAAATCTACTGCACACTAAAACTAGATTCATTAAAATAAACTTCAAAGACACAAATGAACGGCATACGAACGCTCAACAATGCAAACCATCAATAGGCATTATTGGTTTACAACATTACCCCACATGTCATCGTCCAAAGAAATCAATTAAAAGTGGTTACAGGGTGGGAAGTCATCCTCTAGGCCAACCATGAAGTCTGTCATCCTCTAACTGCTCACTGTCAGGCATATAATGTGCTTGTCGCTTGTATCTGCTGCTTTAAAGCCATCTGCAGATATTGTTGGCAGACATGGAGAGGTGTGTAATAACAACTGACAGATGAAGTAGTGAATCAGCAAGATAGATAATGTATCCAAGATGCATGGTTAGGAGCAAATATTGATAATGCTGGATGTAGTAATCCTCTATACAGTTGCCATTACACCCAATAAATGCTGATTCATGAAGCATGTGGGCTAATTGCCCATTGCATGTACCTGTGGGACACTCTGTTTGATGCCCTTGTTGCACTGTGACTGTGAGCTCCTTACAGAAAGTGTCCATGACTTGCTCATTACTCATAGTCTAGGATTTCAGCTGAAAGTGGCAGAAACTAAGGTTAAACTTGCTTAACAACAAAGGAGATGTTATGGTTTCTATGAATGAAAAGCTGAAAGTACTTTAACTTCAGGCACAGCTGGACACAGGGGCTCAAATGATCTCATTAGGCCTGTGATGACCCCATTTGCAGGTGATAAGATAGTTGGCCAGCAACACTGGGCTTACATCCCTTCCTCTTTGCCACTCCAAGGTGGTCCAGAATTTGACTTGATTACATGTTTATCCCTGAGCCAATCACTCTAGCCAATGGTGTCTGATAGTCTGGTTGGACGTTCTGGAAAACATGTCACCTCCACCCAAATCCCATGGACATGAAGCAGAGGAAAACAACAATTTTTTTTTTTTTTTTTTTCCTTATCAAAGATGGGAAAATTCTAGAATTTAGGAACCATTTCTTAATAATTATTTTTTATATATCCATATAAGCACTATGAACTATTTTTTGTATTTCCATAATCTATCATGGTACTAAGGCATTCAGTAGGCTGGGAATAAATGCATTGGGTTAGAAGGATAGATGGATGGATGGGTGGGAGAGAGGAAGGAAGAGAAAGAAGAAAGGTCAAGAGATTAGTTAATGATGGCTAGAAATACAAGCCTAAAATGGCCTTCACTTTGCTTACCTGGTATATTTACAAAGAGGTCGAGTAATTTAAAGGATGCTGCTAATTATATAAATATTATATAACTGTCACTCTTAGATGATGTGTCTATTCAAGGAAGGGATGTTAGAGATACGTTAAGCGAATTAGGTTCCTTCTTGTGCATTTCAGTTAAAACAGAGCTCCTTGCCTCCTCAACCACAGCAATTATTTTAAAAGCAATAAATGGTATATGGCTCAATGACATGTAGTAGATCCAAAAATCTAATACACCTCTTACAAGGTTCTCAGGCCGAAGCACATACTCAAAAAACATAGAGAACACTCCTTATTTCATTCCCCGAATTACCCATTGCCCCTGTTCTTATAGGTCAAGAGAATACAGAGGGCATTTATCTAAGGTCAGCTGCAAACCCCAAACAGAATCCACGTTTAAGTGGCATCACTGGTGAGAACATAAGAACGCGAAGGCAGATTTTATTATAAATATGTCTTTGTTTCTTCAGAGATTTGGGTATTTTCAGCAGTCTGGGTTGAGCTGCTGTGAAATTCAAAAGCAAATACACAGCTTTTAAAATATTCCCAAATGGTTTTTCTGCTTCTACCTCATCTACCTACCCGCTGCCCCATGCACCACGATTTCGCCAACTAAGTTCCTCAAAGGATGATGTGGTACCTGAAATCATTATTTTTAATGGCACTGAAATCAACAACTTCTAAACACTGAAAAAAAGTGAACTTAGATAACTGCATTCTATTAAAGCAGCCAGTTTGTGACTGTGCTCTGTCATTGGTCCTCAGGCAGGGGTGATTGTGGCCCCCCAGGGACACGTGGGAATCTCTAGAGTCGTTTTTGGTTGACACAACCAGGGGAAGGGGTGCTACTGGTACCTAGTGGGTAGAGATCAGGGATGCTGCTAGACATCCTACAGTACACAGGACAGCTCCTCACAACAAAGAACCGTTTGTCCAAAATGCCAATAGTGCCACCGTTGGGACACTCCGTGCAAAATACAACACTTCCCTAAGAAGTCTTAAATAGCAAATATCTAAGGAAAGTTGCTGCTTCTCCTTGGACCCACTGTCTCACCTGCCCCATGAGGCAGGATGAGTTATGGACCCGATAATCTAAGATGATTATGATTCTCATTCTATAGGGTTGCTATGAGTCAGAATCGACTCGATGGCAACGAGTTTGTTTTCTTTATTTTTATGATTCTGAAAAGGGAAGGGACTCACTACAATTGAACAGCTGCTGCACAATAAACACTATGAAATCCTCTGTATTAGTCTTCTTTTGCTGCAGAACAAATTATCACAAACTTGGCTACTTAAAAACAACACCCATTTCTGCAATTCAGAAGTCTGAGCACAGTGTGACTCAGTTCTCTGCTCAGGGTTTCACAAGACCAAAGGCAAGGGATAAACTCCTTTCTGCAGGCTCTAGGGAAGAGTTCACTTTCAGGATTATTCAGGTTGCTGGTGGAAGTCGGTTCCTTGTGGCTGTATGACTGAAGTCCCCATTGCCTAGCTGGCTATCAGCTAGAGGCCACACTCAGCTCCTAGAAGCCGCCTGCATACCTTGCCACATGGCCCCTTCCATTTTCAAAGCCAGCAGTGGAAAAGCTGTCACATGTCAAATCCCTCTAGCTATGAACCTTTCTGACTTCTCCTGTCTACAACCTCTGCTCGTGTGATGAGGTCAGACCTGCTGGGAAAATCTCCCTGCCTTATAAGGCCAACTGACTTGGAGCCTTAATTACACCTGCAAACTCCCTTCACAGCAGTACCCAGATTAGTGTTTGATTGAGTAACTGGGAGAAGGTGTGTGTACACCCAGGGCCAGGAATCGTGAGCATCATCTTAGGGTCCTACCTACCACACTTTTTATATGTTCTCATTTAATTTTCACAACCTCTCTTTGAAATAGTTTTTTTTTCTCTCTCTCTCTCCACTTTACAGATGAGGAAACTAGATTCTCAGATAGTTTAATAATTCCTCACATCTGGGTGAAAGGGACTCGGGAATTCTCTGTATTAGTTTTGCAACTTTTTGTAGGTCTAAAATTATATCAAAATAAAACGTTTTAAAAAGAATAAGTTCCACAAGGTGGAGTAAGGATATTCTTGATGTGCTGTGAGATTGTTAACCATTGTCATAGGGCAACATGTGTAGTAACTGTTAAATGAATAACTATTTTTTCTGTAAGCCTTCATCTTAAGTGAGAATAACAGCACAGTTGGAAGAGCGTAGTCAATGTCACTGAACTGTGAATGTAGAAATTTTTGAAACGGTGTATCTTTGGCCATCTGTAATTTTCATCAAAAAAAAAGGTTGAGAATTTAGAGGCTTAATACGTTGTGGGGTTGTTAACCAATGTCAAAAAACAACATGTGTACTACTATTTCATGAGAAACTATTTGCTCTGTAAGCTTTCACCTGAAGTACAATAAAATATATATTAAAAAAAAAAAAAAAAAAAAAAGAATAAGTTCCTCAAGATCACCTAACTAGTAAGTGAAAGAGACAGGAATTTTAACATACCATCCTGCCTTCTTGAACTATTTGTACAAGGTATTTCTAAGAAGATAGTATCTCTAAAGCCCCTGACATTTATCTAGACCAGGGGTTCTCAATCTTGACTGTGCATTAGAACCACCTGGAGAGTCTTAAAGAGATACAGATGGGCCCCACCCCCAGACATTCTGCTTTAATTGGTCTTGGTGTGGGGGTGGGAATTCACGTTTTTTAAAGCTCCCCGAGCTAAGAATCACTGATCTAGACTTTTTTGTCACAAAGGACAGTGTTAAATTGTAATGTTAAACAGAGATTAGAATCAATAGACACACCTTTAGCTAGACTGACAAAGGAAAAAAAAAGATGCAAATAACTAAACGAAGAAGTGAAAATGGAGATATTACAACTGACCCAATAGAACTAAAAAGGATCATAACAGAATACTGCACTCATAAACTGGATAACTTAGATGCAATGAACACATTCCTAGAAACACATAATCTACCCTCAGTTAACTCAAGAAGAGAAAAATCTAAACGGAAATTAGAATTTGCATTACACACAAAAGGAAATCCTTTAAAAGAATGAAATGTATCTTTCTTCAGTACATTTCACCAGGAAACAATGACTGTAAGACCCTAAGATAAGAGGTAGAGAAGTACATTAGCATATTTTAAGTGCTATAATCCATTAAGTACGATTCAATTTCCATCACGTTTCTGTGCCTCGTAAAACAGACTCGGCCTCAATAACCAAGGTTAAAAAAAACAAAATGTGTTCACTACGTATCCACACAGAAACTAATTTTGTATAACTCTTCATTTGCTTCCTGGAAGTGGCAGTCAAGTATCAAAGAGGGATCAGGAATTGCAAAATCACAAGATGAACCCACAGACACTGAAAAGCACTCTGCAGGGGAACTCAGTAAATCAGTGGCGAGATAAGCCCTTTTACTAGTTTCACTCAATCCCTTTCAAGTGCCGACTCTCAAATAAGGGTGTGCACGTAGCTGACTTCTAGTAAATTAGTGATGTGTGCTACATAATTTATTTTAGAAAGCATGCCCCTTTGACGTGCAGTGGTAATAAGGGCAGATAAAATATTCCAAGCTCTGCGGCATGAATAAGCAATCAAAAGAACTCAGCTGAAAATACAATCCTTAGAAGCATCAAAGGCGTCCCTTCAGGAGAGGTGAGCCTGCCCTCCAGACAGAAAGAACCCTCTCTCACCAGACTTGGATGATGGTATTTAAGGGTAGCCTTCCCTGTAATTGGAGAGAGAGGCCGTGGGAACAGGGTTGCATGGGAGTAACTTGGTTATAGCTGCAGAGGAACTTCTGGGTTTGTGCAGAGAGATGGGGATGAAGTCCAGGCAAATGTTTTTAGTCATGGAAACAGTGCTACTATAAGGCCTGATTACCTTTGGACCTTTTTGTTTTGTTTGTTAACATAGTTACAAGGAAAGAATTCCAAGATATACATTATTTTTGAGGATTCCCCCAACCCCACCAAAAAACAACCAACCAACCATGCCTCAGGAAAAGCATTGCTTAATACAATTTATGTACTACACTTTAAACACACAAACATGCACATATATACAAACAAACAAAAAAAAACCCACCCAAAGCCATTGCCATCAAGTTGATTCTGACTCATAGTGACCCTACAGGACACAGTAGAACTGCCCTATGGGGATTCCAAGGCTGTAAATCTTTATGGAAATAGACTGCCACATATTTCTCCCCAGGAGCGGCTGGTGGGTTTGAACCACTGATCTTCCCGGTTAGCAGCCAAGCACTTAACCACTGCACCAGCAGGGCTCTTTCAATAAATATTAGCCATTATTATTATCTAGGCTAAAACTCTTTCCTGCCTATAGGTGGTAAGGAGAATTGGCATGAGCCAACTTCAAAGACCTTTGGGAGAAGGTCTGCAGTAATGGTAATTATTACTATATTATTATTATCACCGCAAATATTATTACCATGTGCCAAGCACTATTTTAAGTATTGGACATAGAGTACTTTTCTTTCAGTTGAGCATCCATAAACCCCATGAAGGAGGTACTACCATTGTCCTCATTTTACCAATGAGAAACTAAGGCACAGAGACAGTAAGTAATTTGACCCAGGTCACAGAGTAAAGTCCAGAGCTGGGACTCACACTTTTGATTTTGGAGTTTGAGCTCAGAACCACTACCCTATGCTGCTTTATCATACATTAATTGAGCCAAATCTTATCTATTTGTTGATCCTCCTTTTAGATTCTTTATCTTTCTCTCATCTTATTTCTGCATAGTTGTTAAAGTAGCCGTTGCTTTCCCCCACAGAAATCCCCAAATGTCTTCACCAAGATGATTTCCAACACCCGAGAGCTTTTGCCCTGCTCTGACAGGCTGAGATGCTCACAAGAAGGGGGCCTGGATTCAAGTATGGTGCTCCTACTGTGCACCAGGTTAATTGTAGAGGATTCATCATGGTTCTTTGTAAGTCTTCACAATCCCGTGAGAGCGTGAGTCAGCCTGCCGCTTTACAGAGGAGAAAACTGAGGTGCAGAGACCTGAAGAAAGCCCCCGACTCGCAAGCCAGGAGCTCAGGGAGTTTGCGCCTCAGTGGCCATCCTCAAACAGGCAGACAGCAAGGAGGCAAAGGATCAGCCTTTCAGCCTCCCACAAGTATCCCTCAAATTGGCCTTTGTCACTTTGGGGCTCAGCTCTCTGGCAAGAGCCTTGGCTTTTTGTTGTTTTTTTTTTCCTGCCTTGGTCAGTTGTTGTTTTCTTTTTTAAAAAGACTTTGGCCTGGCATTTTGCTAAAAGTATCACTATGAGCAAAACAAATAATTTTCTCCATAAACCACATCTGAAGAGGCAATACAAGAGAGAGGAAAAAAGGAAAAACAAAAACATGTCTTTTTACCCTGATGAATCAAGTAATGGCCTAAGAAAACAGCTCTGGTTAAGCAATCAAGCTCAGCCTGTATTCCAAAAACATGTAAATACAACCTGGCCTAATCCTTAATTTCACATGACCCTCTTAAGTGACCAAGTGGCAGAAGAGTTCCAAAGGGGTAAATGTAATTTAACAAACCCCTGCTAGCTAACAAGGCCCTACAAAGCAGCTGAATCTTGTTTCTTTCTGCCGTGGACCATGGTCATTTAACTTCAGCCCTTTCATGAATGGAAATTGGTTTTCTAAAGACCACTTGGCAGATAGTGACCAGCAACCGACAACTCAATGACTGAGACTTCTGAGACATAAAACACTTCTGAAAAGGGGAGATCAAAGCTTCTCTGTTGCCCGTGGAAATCCAATTGCTTCCAAAGCTCCTTGCAGGGACCCAGAACTCCAGAGAATGGGTCACCGGAGTGGCAGTCTGAAAAGGCCACCACGAAAGAATAATGGGGACATTAGGGCAGCCAGCCATGGAGGAGAAACGCCACTTTTGGTTTAATTGTTGGGAACCAAGAAAAGAAAAATGAAGGGGAGCCAAGTGACAAAACTGGACGGTGCCTCGGGAGTCGATTCTCCTGGCAGCCTTGGTCACAGCACACAGTCCACTCTGGGTGGCTACAGGGCAATGAGGCCAGACTATAATCCGAGACTGGGCCTTTTTGTTACAGCAGAGAGCAAAGTAGTCTACCACCTTCACCAGCTGGGCCTTTCCTGAAAGGCAGACATATGAGGCATTCCAGATCTAGGTGGAAATAAGGTCGCCATATGGGTAACAGTTCCTGCGTATCTTTCCATCTGATCATGGAGCTTGGTTTTAGAGTGTAAGCAAGGGGTGCCTTTCCCCAGCTGAACAACACAGGGTCATTAGACAGGCCAGGTACCAATAAAGTGCAGATCATCTTAGGCTTGTTGTTGTTGTTAGGTGTCGTCTAGTCCATTCTGACTCATAGCGACACTATCTACAACAGAACGAAACACTGCCTGGTCCTGTGCCATCCTTGCAATCGCTGGATGCACCCACTGTTGCCCGTTGTTGCACCCACTGTGTCAGTGCATCTCGTTGAGGGTCTTCCTCTTTTTCACTGACCCTCTACTTTACCAAGCGTGATGTCCTTCTCCAGGAACTGGTCCCTCCTGATAATGTGTCCTAAGTTTGTAAGACAAAGTCTCACCATCCTTGCTTCTTAAGGAGCATTCTGGCTATTCTCCCTCCAAGACAGGTTTGTTTGTTCTTCTGGCAGTCCATAGTATATTCGATATTCTTCACCAAAACCATAATTCAAAGGCGTCAACTCTTCTTCGGTCTTCTTTATTCATTGTCCAGCTTTACATGCATTCGAGGTGACTGAAAATACCATGGCTTGGGTCAGGCGCACCTTAGTCTGCAAAGTGACATCTTTGCTTTTTAACACTTTAAAAAGGTCTTTTGCAGTAGATTTGCCCAATGCAATGTGTCATTTGATTTCATGACTGCTGCTTCCATGGATGTTGATTGTGGATCCAGGTAAAATGAAGTCCTTGACAACTTCACCCTTTTCTCCATTTATCATGATGTTGCTTACTGGTCCACTTGTGAGGAATTTTGTTTTGTTTATGTTGAGGTGAAATCCATACTGAAGGCCGTAGTTTTTGATCTTCATCAGTATCATCTGGCACTGTATCAATGTTCCGCTGCTATTCATAAGATTTTTACCGGCCAATTTTTTCAGAAGTAGACTGCCAGGTCTTTCTTCCTACTCTGTCTTAGTCTGGAAGCTCCACTGAAAGCTGTCCACCCTGCTGCTATTTGAAATGCCAGTGGCATAGCTTCCAGCATCACAGCAACACACAAACCACTGCAATATGACAAACTGACAGATGAGTGGTGGATCTTAGGCCTAGGAATTGCTATTTTATTGTGAACCACAGAACCCCTGCACAGGGAGTTGATGGTGGTATGGTTTAAAAGGAGGAGTGTGGTTAAGTTAGTGTCAAAACTACCTTCTGAGCTTCCCAGTGCACATTAGCATATCAAAGCATTTTAGAAGGTCTGATAGGTACTACGCTAAACACTTCTTTAAACCTAAAGTTCCCCAAATTTATATGACCATGTGACCTTTTTTATTCCTAGAACATCTCTTAACAGTTAGAAATCAGTACATAATATTATATTGTCTCTCATGGGGAATCACTGCTTTGATGATTTTCTTGTCACTACCAAACAATAAAGAGATACTGTTCGAAAAAAAAAGTTTTCATGGCCAAATAACTGAGGAAAATTCTAGGTTCAAACAGAGTTAAACAAATGTCTTTAATGTAAAACATCTGACTTGTTAATATGCTAATATTAATATACCACCGGTCTGTCAGTTTGTCATACTGTGGTGGCTAACAAGTTGTTATGATGCGCCACAAGTATTTCAAATACCAGTAGGATCAGCCATGGTGGACAGGTTTCAGTGGAGCCTCCAGACTAAGCCAGAATAGGAAGAAAGGTCTGGTGATCTACTTCCAAAAATTAGCCAACGAAAACCTTATGGATCACAACAGGTTATTGTCTACTTCAGTGTGAAAAGATGAGCCCCCTAAGGTAGAAGACACTGCACAATAGCCAGAGCAATGGACTCTATCTAGCATACCAACGATCACGAAGACAGCATAGAACTGGGCAACGTTTCATTCTGTCATACGTAAGATCACCATGAGTCGGAGCCGACTTGATGACAACTAACAACAATATGCTAATGTTCACTGTAAAGCTCCAGGAAGTGGCATTTTGACACTAATTTGACCATGGTCCCCCCATTCTAAAGCCATACACCTATGAACTCATACCAAGGTTCTGTTGAATTACAGCTTGGTTCATAATAAAACAGCAATTCCTAGGTGTGAAATTACCATTCTATCTTCTCCCCAAGGATGTAAGCTCTATGACCATCCATCTTGTCCACAGCTTTATCCATTGTGCCCTGAACACTGCCTGACATGCCAACAACAATAAAAATAAAACCCATTGCTGTCAAGTTGATTCTGACTCATGGCAACCCTATGTGTTACAGAATAGAACCGCTCCATAGGGTTTTCTTGGCTGTTATCTTTACAGGAGCAGATAGCCAGCGTTTTCCTCCATAGAACTGCTGGGTGGGTTCGAACAGCCAACCTTGAGGTTAGGAGATGGGCGCAAACTGTTTTTGCCATCCATAGGCTCATAAATAGTTGGTGAATGACTGAATGATCATTCAACGTTTCTTTCCAGTCAGTTCCTAAAGGACTACATTTCTGCTAAGTATCAATCTGTCAAATCAACACCAACTATTTAAATAATTTACCTGCATGTTCAATGCCTTAATCTGGTGGTTCTCAAATGCTGGTATGCATCAGAATCATTTGGAGAATTAAAAATACACATTCCTGGGCCCAGTTTCCTTGAGCTTCTGTTTTGGATAAAGGAATCTGTATGCTCCACAAACACCCCAAGTGAATCTAAGGCAGTTAATCACACCTTGAAAACACTGTCCGAATGAAAAGGATCACTTGAGCGCGATGCTTTGAGGGCATAAAGGTCTTTTAGATCTCCCACTATGTAGGAAGAAAGGTTTGTTCTATCATCCCAGAAAGCAAAATTAAGAAACTCTGGTGAAAATCACAAAAAGATAGGTCGTAGTTCAATGTCAAGATAAAGAGTTTCCCAACAATGGTATGGGCTCTCTGGAAATATAATGACCTTGGTATTCAAGATGAGGCGGGGTATGACAGAAATGACATAAGTGGCAGGTAGTGATTAGATTAATTTGCAACTCTGACATTCTGGGACACAGATTGCAAACTCAAGTACCTTCAGGCAGTGTAAGGCAGCCAGGCGTAGGGGGCAGTGGTGAGCTAGACAGGGCATGCTCCTATCTAAAGTCATTCATATTTTTAAAAATAATAACCCCAAACCTAACTGTAGGTATGATTCACTCAAGACATATAACTTGCAACTCCTGTTTTATGAATTATTCCAAGTAGATAACAGCCTACTTATCTCCTGAATAAAGTGAGAAACCCTACGGGCAGTTCTACTCTGTCCTATAGGGTCACTATGAGTCGGAATCGACTTGACAGAAATGGGTATGTGGTCTATGAGTCTTTTATGAAGAAGCCCTAGTTGTGCAGTGGTTAAGTGATAAGCTGCTAACTGAAAGGTCAGTGGTTCGAACCCACCAGCAGCTCCATAGGAGAAAAGCCCTGGCAATCCGCTCCCGTAAAGATTAACCCATTGCCGTCGATCCTATAGGACAGAGTAGAACTGCCCCATAGGGTTTCCAAGGAGCTGCTGGTGGATCCGAACTGCCAACCTTTTGGTTAGCGGCCAAGCTCTTAACCACTGCACTTATAAAAATACCAGGGCTCCCCAGTAAAGATTACAGCCTGGGAAACCCTATGGGGAAGTTCTACTCTGACCTTTAAGGTTGCTATGAGTCAGAAATGACTCAGTGCCACACAGCAACAATAACAGCAGCATTTTATTAAAATATATCAAATATTTCAAGCAAAGGTTAATTCTGAATTATTAAGGGAAATTTCCTGCCAGAACAATTCAAGCTGGAACATTTATTTATTCGTCTGTTTTACTATTATAGCCCTTCCATCCTTTCTTTCTTTCTCCTGGGGCTTTCCTAGAGGTCGAGATAATGGTAAGATTCCCTACTGGTACTTTGTCAAGCCATCTAAAGGTGGCTTATTACTTGCCTAACACACTAGGAGATTACTATCATTTGTAAAGGGATTCTGGTACCAGTGGTCCCTTCCACTCTTGGTACAGAGGCTTCTGGTAGAGGAAGTTTCATCTCATAGTCTCTTTCATCTCACGTCAGTATCCATATTAATGGAAGGAGAGCTGCTCATCTGTTTTAGCATGTTAACTCCGATGAGTCTTTCCAACAAGGAGGTTATATCTGTGCTCCTTTATTGAACTCCTGAATCATCGTCTATACTGAATCCATGGTAGCAGTTGCTGGAAACAGGAGGAGTTACGGAGCCCCTGCTGAACCCGGAAAGCTGAGGAAGGTTTCTAGGTTCCAGGTAGCTAAGAAGGATGAAGAAATTCTTCCTCCAGACATGGTTATTTCTCTTCCATCCCCATCTGTCAATATCTACAGTAAAGTGTTCCCTCAATGTGATACCCCAAGTAATGTCCAAGGACTCACTATTGTCATTTAGTAGTTTTTATAAGCCATCAGTGCACCATTAGAGATTCACCGTAGAAGCCATCAACGCACTGTTAGCCATAGTTAACAAGACGTTAAGTTGCCGAAGGCATTTCCACTCAGAATTCTTGTGTCTACTTACAGAGAATGGTAAAAATACCACAATTTGGGTTGAAAATATTTATACCACTTCTTGACCACACATGCTATAGAGAATCAAAAAAGATATAAATGGCCAATAAGCAAAAGAAAAGGTAGTCAACTTCATTAACCATCAGAACAATGCAAACCAGTTCACATCTAGCAATCAGGGCGGCTAAGACGGAAAGAGAGACAAAACCAAGTGTTGGTGAGAACATGGAGCAACCGGAACTCTCATATACTGCTGATGGGAGTGTAAAGTAATATAGCCACTTTAGAAACCAGTTTGGCAGTATCTGTTAAAGCTAAACATGAACATACTCTATGACCCAGCAATTTCTTTCTTAGGTATGTATCCAACAGAATGTGTTCATAAGTTCACCAAAAGGCATACATAAGAACATTCATCAGTACTCTTCATAATAGCCTCAAAGGGGAAACAACTTGAATGTCTGTCAAAAATTGGATGGAAACTGTAGAATATTCATATAGAGGAAATAGCTATAAGAACAAACTAACAATATACACGAAGCTCACAATCACAAGATCGTGTGGAATAAGTCAGACATAAAGTTCATACTGCATGATTCTCCTTATATAAAATTCAAAAATAGGCAAAATTAAATGATGTAGGAAGTTAGGATAGTAGTTATTTGTGATGGGTAGTGACTGGAGGGGCTACAAAAGGGTCTTCTGTAGGGCAGCGGTAATGTCCTGGATCTTGATCTGGCTACTTGTTCCATGGGTGTGAACTTTGTCAAAAGTCATTCAAGCTTATACCCTTATGATTTATACATTTTTCTTTTATACTTCAAGAACAGGGTTATAAAAATTAGCACAGAGCAGTGTCTTAGCTTCTCAGTTCCAGTTCTGTCCTCTTGTTTCTTTCTATTGTTTTATTGAGGATGAGTGTATGTGCGTGTGTGTTTGCTATATAAATGAGCCAAAGGTAGTCCCAGGTTATTTCTTCATAACAGACTAGGCATATTAGCCCAAAAAGTCCTCTGGCTCCAAACTCAAATTTGTACATACCCAACAAAATCACCCAAAGAAGCAGATTTTTAGCCACTTAGAGCCCTGCCTCTTTACATATCCTGAGAAACTGCGCCCCACATCTGCTAGCCCTAGATAAGATAAATCTCTGTAGTTACAAGGAACCAAGCTGCTGCTGTCCTCTGCCCCAGAGATTCCCCACCTTGCTGTGGAAGGATATACCCTAGGTACACATAGGTCCCTCTCCCCCACTTTCTCCCTGTCCCTGGAAATTTCCTCGCCCTCTTCCCTTTTGGTGGCTCCCTGTACCACTTGCTTCTGGAAGACCTCCTGCTGTGGGGGTCCATCCCCTGTGTGGACTGTCAACGCATCACCCCCAACAAATAGCTTGTTGTGTAATGCTGCTATCTCGTGGTCATATCTTTTTCCTTGATCAGCCTCAAACTCCTTCAAACTCACTTCAGTGTTTTGCACAGTTGGTTAAGAGGCACGTAGAGCAAATAATGGAATAAGAATGAGACTTATGACTCTCTCCCTATCCTGAGTATACCACAGTGGGCTCTTCTAGGGTCAACAAGTTGGATAATCAAAGTTCAGTGCCGAGACTTGGCAGTGGTTTTAGAAATCATTTTCCGTAGTTCAGGAGAGGAAACTGAGGCCTAGAGAGGTCAAGTTAATTAACTCAGAGCACACAGCTTGTTTTGCAAAGCAGGCACTGAACCTGAGTCTCCTGACCCCACTTTGTCATTGCTGTGTGCCATTGAGTTCATTCCGACTCACAGTGACCCCATGTGACAGAGTAGAACTGCCCCATAGGGTTTCCTAAGCTGTAATCTTCATGGGAGCAGATTGCCAAATCTTTTCTTCCAGGGAGCTGCTGGTGGGTTCAAATCGTCAACCTTTCAGTTCCCAGCTTACATCAGGCTTATACACAGGCAGGTCTGTTTGCCAACTATTTCTTTCACACCTATCACAAAGATGGGAATTTTTAATCTACCTCATTCTTACAGATTGAAAGATAATTTGCTCTCTGTTACAAAGTGAATCTCTTCTTTAGGAGAAGTAACTCAACATCTATTAATAAGAGACAATTTATCAGTTTTCCTCACTCACAGAGAGTGGAATCCTGAAAGAGCTAAAACACGGTAAAGCTAATTTTGGCTGGAAATAAAAAACCCTAGAGCAGTGACTCCCTCTCCCTGCCAGGCGTGCGGTAGCACTTTACCTGTAAAAAGTCATAACTTGCCCTCGGTCCTACTACTTAGGAAGGGCTGGTGTGAGAATTAGAACCCACACAGACTGCTCTTAACCACTGTGGTATGTGGAATGAGGTAGTTTAAGCTACTATGGTTGGGTGCTGCTTAAACTCCTTCTGAAAACTTTCGCAGAGGGAAATACGAGAGGATGCCAAGAAAGGGCAGGAGATTAAAAACAGATACGTGTGTGTGTGTTTGTACGTTATAATATATAGGTCATCGTTGAGACATACTGATCATTGAGATGGATCAAGCTTCGTTGGGAATTGTTAAATATTTGATTTACTCTATACTTTAAAGACTGTACCGAAGAATATCACAACTCTGGTTCTGATGAAAGGTTTTAAGCCAAATATTAGGTCACAGCATGAAGAAAAGAGTAACAAATAACTGAAAGTTTCAATCGGCAACAGACATGACAGGTGATAGAAAAATTTGGAAATGGATAACAGTGATGGCTGAACAATGTGATGAACGTAATTAATGTCCCTTAACTCTACACATGAAGAATGGTGAAAGGCAAATGTCCTGTTACATACATATTTACCACAATAAAAAAAAAGGGAGTTCTAACTCACAGCATCTAAGCCACTGCCTCTTTCTTCGTGGCTTGACTCGTACATACATTACTAAACCCGCATCCTCAACTCAGCTTTCTCAATTTTCTTCCATCCGACTATGCCAGAGCATTATCACCACACGTCTCAACACACACAAGCTCTTCTGTTGGCTCATGACATTTCTCCATTGCAACACAGAATAAAATCAACCTCAAATGCCATTTACTGTCTCATATATTGACCGGACCCTAAGAGAAGAATCCTTTACACCAATATTCTCAGCCTGGTGCTTAACAATGACACTTATTGACTCCTACACAGAGAGGACATAGCATTTGTCCCAAATGCTTTTTTTAAGCACAGTGGTTAAGAGCTTGGCTGCTAACCCAAAGGTCGGCAGTTCGTATCCACCAGCCACTCCTTGGAAACCCTATGGGGCAGTTCTACTCTGTCCTATAGGGTTGCTATGAGTCTGAATCAACTCGACGGCAACGGGTTTGGTTTGGTTTTTGCTCCTCTGGATGCCATACTCAATCCTGCCAGCCCCTGAGCACATCACACTACATTCTGCAAGTGTGTCTTGTGTGAGCAGGATAACAGGAATAGATTAGTTAAAAGAAAACAAAAGGCCTCCCTTCAGTAAAATGAAGGTTGGGCTTAACAGGGCTGCTGAATGCAATTTGGTATTAAAATACAGTTTTCTTGTTTCAAAGCATGTAGAGGCATGCAGCTTGTTAGATTTATATAATGCCTGGTCTCCCAAGACTTTACAAAGCGAATGGCATCCATCAAATTAATTTCCTTGGGGATCGTCTCAAACATGAAGAATGAAAAGGCCCAGACCATTAAACATCAAAAGCATGATCTAAATGGTAATTAAAGTTCTATTATATTTTCTTTTTCTGGGAGCAGATTAGGTTAATTCGATTGAGGATATTAGAAGTATCCAAGCTGACAGTGTGAATGTGTCGAGTTTGCTAGAAGAGCATTTAACATTGCAGTCATCTGTTCATTCAAGTTATACAAAACACAGGAAAGAGGGAGTCTGATTCAGAGTGAGACGCACTTACCAAGCCTGCACACGTAGACACAGCGACGGAGGAGGAGCTGTCATTTCTGATAAATCCCTGATAGAAACATCGCTGCACCGCAGGTTCCTGATTCTCTGAAGCACCATCTTTTCCAAGTACCTGGACAATAAAGTGACTGCTCAAAATCGCCGAGGGCTTCAGCTCTAAGTGTAGTTCCTGTCCAAATGCTGAAAATCGGTAGTGCAGTGAGCTCCTGGCACTCTGCGCCGATCTCCTCTTCCTGCCGTTGTGCAAAATGTTGTGTGAAATATATGACCCGCCAGTGTCCACTTCCACTGGTGTGACAAAGAAATAATCTGCAATGGAAAAAGTTGAGCTGTCAGCACCCAGAGCCAGCAATGCCAAATGCTCACTTTCCAACAAGCTGGCAAAGAGCAATGCTCAGCTCAAAGATACCTTTGTGCCTATTGCCATACACCGAGATTAAACATAATTCAGAGACTCTCATGAAGATGAGGACACCAGAGTCTCTACAACTAGCTCTGCCCTGGTGATTCCTACAGAAACTAAAAGGCAAGCACAATTTTTGTAAATTTCAAGAATGTTTTTGGAAAATATCACAGCTCTCCTGGTTTGGAGATGGACTTTTCATTTATTAGCCATGAAGCCATGTCTATGTAATAATTGTTTTGGGTGAGGCAAAATTAATAAATAGAAAACTGTAAAAGTAAATAAGTGGAATTTTTCATCAAGGAGATTGATTCAAATCTTCACGTTTAAGCTGAATTGAGAGCATTTTTTTTTTCCCGTTTAAATTTCAAATGGCAGCTCACAGTGTTGGGTAACATGAGATGATACCTCAACTAATTAACAAGTAACAGCAGTGTTGGATTTACATATTACTGATGCATGATAATAAAACTCCAGCACTTGGATGCCTGTTAATATTTTACCATGTGCTTTCAGAGGGATGATCCTATTTAACTGTGAGAATAAAATACCATGCATGCATAAAATGCCTCGACATTGTCAGAACTTTCCTATATAAGCTGATGTTTCAAATTGCTCAAACTTGTTGGTGGGGGGAGTGTCAGAGCAGGGACACCTGGAAAGGCCTGTTCAAAAATACCTTCGCTACTGCTCCCTAGAGCAGGACTAATTGCTGCATGTTCCAGGGAGGAGGAGCTAGAAAACAATTTGCTGTTTGAAAAATGAAGCCAGCACACTGTTTCTTTCACAAAACATTGAAACTGAAGAGTATCATCCCACAAAATGATCTGAAATATGCCCACTGAGCATTCAAAACACTCTGCATTTCCACCTTCTAGGCACAGAATGGGAAACTAATTTGGAGAGTGTTTTAAGATTGTGAAAAACTGAAGAGGCATGTTTGAGTCACTTGGGTTCTTGGTTACTGGAAGAGGAATAAAAAAGAGGAATTTCCCTTTTCCCAAAACAGTTAACAAAAAAAAAAAAAAAAAAAAGGCTTAAGGAATGAACAGAAGCCCTGTCCCTAGCAAGGATCAATGAGTGATATTCTAATTAGGCCCATGATTCCTTAAAAAAAAAAAAAAAAAAATCCAATATGACAATTATTTCCAACTATTTTTCTCTGGGTCTGAATCATCGATGATCCTTTTATTGTTGGGCAGTTCTGATTCTTGGGTTCTTTATGTCTCACCTCTCTCATTTTCTCCTGGACTCTCCTTTAACTAGAAATAGTATATAATTGACATGCAAATTTTTTTAAAAAGTAATTGAAGAGATTTTTCCCTCTTCTATTAACCTTAAAAAAACTGAAAATATACAGTACTTAAGTATCTTAAATATCTCTAATATGCTGCTTTACAGGTATGTGTTTCTTGATCAAATGCAACTTTTTGTTAGAAACCATTCCTTCCACCCACCAAAAACTAAAACCTGACTGTGAAAACCACGCCTGCGTCTCTACAATCAGTTGTTTCTTACCTCCTTGCGCAAAATCATTTTTGCAATTCTGCCTGTCCTTAAATGGGAAGCTCTGTGGGAGCCTTATCCAGCCAGCCTTCCAGGGATCAGCCAGCAGAGTCCCCCCAGACACTTGCTACAGGTTTGTTTCCAAGGGGAGAATCAGCAGGCTGATGGTTACATTTGGTCATTGACGGGAGAAGGGATGGTTAATGCTACCTACCAGCAATGATCTGATCAATTGATTTAGGGGCTGACTAAAGATGAGTTCCTTATAGATGGTGGCTGGGACAGAAGGGAACTCCAGCCATTTGATCCTGATGGAACAATGAAGGGCTGTTTTAGAAACTGCAGCCTTTCTGGTTGGACAAAAGTTGAATTTCTCCCCAAGAGCTAATTCATGACCCTCCCCCTGCCCCTCACTCACCACTCCCTGGCATAGCTTTCCTTCGGAACTCCACCATCGCCCCAGTCCCCAATATGCACCCTAGTCTTCTGACTCGAGAGAGAGAGAAGCCCGAAAGGGGAGAAATTATAGAGTCCCAAAGAATCCAGGCTGGACAGCAAGGTCTTGCTAGTCACAGCATAAGCTGTTCTCCCATAGCTAGTGGAAACAATGCAAAAAGGATTTTCCTTCTGCGCAAAGGTGGGAAGTTAATAAATGACAGAAATGAAGAGTGTTCTGGACGTCTGTGGCCGGGGGACCTCAGAACAGATTGAGGGGACCAAAAGACCTCAGCTACCCGTTTTCCTCTCTCTAAGAGTGGTCTTTGGGAATCCACGACACAGGGGGGTGAAGAGAAGGAAGGAAGGGAAGAAGAGGACAGAGTTGAGAGGAGAGTGAGGAAGAAAATGGGGAGGGAAAGTGCTGGAGACCTTTCAGTTTCTAACGGCTTTCCCAGGAGGGGAAGGGCTGGAGGAACCGGCCTTTTATGCCGCCTGGTCCAAGTCCACTCCCTTTGTAAATTCTCACCGCAGTAAGGACTTTTTTTTTTTTTTTTTTTTAAAAACAACCCATCTGTGAAAGGAGAAAGTATTGTTTTCTCATTTATGTGACTTGCAGCTTGAGGCACTGATTCTTCTGATAAGCCCAGAGCCCTTGCCACATCCCCCCCTCTCCAAACACGAACCATTTCCAGGACGCACACACACCTGACAGGTTGGGGGTGGGGGGGCGGGGAGAGGTTTTCCTATCTTTTATCTCTTTTGTGGGGCGGAAGGGACAAAGGGCCTGGAAAGGCTCGTCTAGGGGTGGGGGAATATACGAACCATTATTTAATCCGCTGCCGCCGCCGCTGCTGTCACTGGCTAAGGCCGCGGCGACCGACGCACAGCAGAGGCAGCACAACTGGAGCGCCTGCAAGAGAAAAGGTGACATCGTGTGTGACGGGCGCGGCGGGCTTGCGCCTTGCGCCCCAGTCCCCCGCTCACGGCCCGCCCCTTGGCGGCACCTGCCTTGGCTATGTGCCCCAGTCTCGAGGGGCCCCACGGCGGGCCTGAGCCGGCGGCCCGGAGGGCGCACGCAAGCAGGAGGGCGCACTCCATGGTTAGGTGCGGGCGCGGCGGCTGCAGGCGGCCGAGCGCGGCGGGCGGAGCGCACGGGCGGCGCGCATTCTCCCCGCGTCCCACTGCCTCGGAGCGCGGCGCCCCAGGTGAGGCGCCAGGTGGGAGCCGCCGCCGCTCACATCGCGGGGCGGGCGCGCTGGGGCCTCCCCACCTCGGGCTGCCTGCGTGCCTTCCCTTTTGCCGGCACTGGCCGGCGGAGCTGGTCCCTGCGGCTCCCAGGAGGTGCAGGGGGCTCCTCCGGCCGGGGCTGGCCCGCGCCTCGGAGCGCAGACGGCTGGGGGACCCTGTCTCTGCCTGCCCGCCCGTCTGTGCGTCTGTCTGTGTCTGTGGGAGCGTCTGGGGCTCCTGGGGAAGGCAGCGCCAGCTGGCTCCCCCAGCCCGTTGGAGCCGAGCGCCCGCCTCTCCACCGCGCGGTGATTGGCGACCAGCGGCTCCCGGGCTCGTCCGAGCCCCCGGGCTGGTGCAAGGGCGTGGGATTCCCGGCTTGGGCTCCGAAGGAGGGGGCGAAGGGGGCGGGGAAGCTGGGTGGGAGTGAGGGGGAGGGACGGACCGACCGCCGAGAGAGGGAGGGGAGCGCCCTGGGAAAGGCTTGGAAAACGTAATTTAAGCACACAGAGGGATGAGCTGAGAAGGGGGGGAGGCCCAGGTAAACGGCGCGACTTCTTTCGCTGCCTGTACAGACTTTTCATTTACAAGTCTCCTAGCAAGAGAGCCAAGACAGCGTTCCCAACACCTCCTAAGCGCCAGGTGCTGTCCCGTGCTTTATATCATTTACCCTATGCCCTATCCTTGCAAAGTGGGAGTTATTGACCACTTAATAGAGGTGAGGACACGGAGGCTCAAACGGGCTCAAGATACCCCAACTACCCAGTGAATCATCTGGTAACTCACAAATCTAGGGAAGCCAGGGAAGCTGGAACAATGAGCCTTGTGCTTTCTGCAGCATGTGAGAGAGCATGGCCAGCGGTGACCTAGCCTCTTCTCCCGGATCTTTCTCTGCTCTCCAAGTGAGGATGCTTCCAGCGCTTCAAGACTGAATGCTGGCCCCAGACACCAAACCTGCAGTAATCAGCCATAACAAACAGGGTTCGCCATCACCACGAACGTGCATCCAATTTGCTGAGTGCCTGTTCATTTACTCAACACGTTTGTTTTGATCTTGTGATCCCTTCTGTTTGAATTCTCCCCACAGGCCAGTGGGAAAGACTCTCATTGGAAAACACAACAACATTAAGAACAAAATGATCACAAATACTATAAAGGAAAGGAATAGGCTCCTAAATTGGAAAGAATAACAGCAGAACCTAATCTCGATTGAGGGGATGTGTGTGTGTGTGTGTGTGTGTGTGTGTGTGTGTGTGTGTGTGTGTGTGTGTGTGTGTGTGTGTGTGTGTGTGTGTGTGTGTGTGTGTGTGTGTGTGTGTGTGTGTGTGTGTGTGTGTGTGTGTGTGTGTGTGTGTGTGTGTGTGTGTGTGTGTGTGTGTGTGTGTGTGTGTGTGTGTGTGTGTGTGTGTGTGTGTGTGTGTGTGTGTGTAAAAGGCTTCTTTAGGAGCTGACATTTAAAATAAGACCAAAGGGATAAGAAGGAAAGGGTCAGTTTTATAAGAGGGTGAGGGGAGGCACGGAGGGGTTGGATCCTGCATGTTAAGCAGTGTGCGCACAGCCTAAGTGGAAGTCTTGAAGTAGTAAGTGTGCTTGGCATGACAGAAGAGTTGAGTACAGGTCAGAGGGAGGGGCAGAAACAACAGGTGGCCAGGTCAGCAGGACCTAATATACCAGGTGAAGGATGTTGGGAAACTGTTAGCAGAAATTTAAGAAGGTATTAAAGAGATAGTGTGTGTGTGTGTTTATAGGAGGCAACTTCATGTCGAATAAAAAACAACATGGATCTATGTGGAAATGGATTGGGGTTGCTGAGACAGGGCCAAAGAGGAACAAGTTAGAAAGCTCTTGGTAGAATCAGGGTCTGTAATGACAATGGCTTGGACCAGGACGGTGGCAGTGGAGGTGGATGTGTTACCTTGCTCAGCCCTAGGGGTACTGGGTTGGTTAAGTGAGTCCACGTCACAGCCTAAGACAAGTGACAGCTCAACATTTACACATTGTTTTCTTGAATGCAAGAGTTAAGAGGTAAACCCAGAGCTGTAGAAGCAGAGAAGATGGCACAACTTACTGCCTGGAGCAATCAGGGAAGGCCTCACGGGGAGAAAATCATGGTCAAACCTCTTAGTTTCCCTTAATAAACTGTTAAAGCTCTCGAAGCCTCCATTTTATAATCTGTAAAATAGGAATAATCACAATACATAGATATTTCAAAGCTTAAGTGAATATACTTTTTTGAGTACTTTATGGGTAAGCTATAAAAGAAAAGATGATATCCCATATTACTGTCATGTTGTATATTCTTTAATCTGCATTGGAATCACTTGTGATGCTGGTTTAAAATGCATATTCCTGGGTCCCTGGCTGTAGAATTCTATTTTAGTAGATTTGGTCTAGGGCCCAAATGTGCCCCCAGTGAGAACATTGATGAATTAGTATAGATTCCAATCCTATCCTGTGACATTTTTCTCCACCAACATGGAGACTCATAGTCTCTCATTTAACTAGACAAATACTTGTTGAGCATCCACCCATTGAGGGACTGGTGACCTCCATTTAAACCTCATGTTAAGAGCCTGGTCCCCCATTGGTTTTTCCAGCTGCTCTCCCATGCCCCAGTGAATCTCTGCAGCCCTTCACTGGTTTGTTATAGAAACCAAGACCCAATTCTTACATACTCAACAGATCTAGAGGCCCAAACTTCCAACTCCATTTGCCGATGTCCAGGGCCCGTCTCTTCCATAGAAACCATCATGTCTGGGATTATTTTATGCATTCATCTCCAGGAACTGGCCCTGCAATATGCATGAGTTGTCACTAGATGGTGAGATATCGAGTCATAAGCATTTGGTCCAGCCTTTCATTTATTACCTAGAAAGTAGCACTCACTTCCTAGTACTTGGTATGGGGTTTACACTAACTTTACCTAAAGTAATTTGGTCTTTGTCCTTAGTTCCTGAGAGATAACGTTAAACTCTTGGAATTTCCTGAGTAATTTAGGTGCCTTTGTTATCTATAGGAGCCCTGGCAGCACAGTGGTTAAAGCACTTGGCTGCTAACTGGAAGGTCAATGGTTCAAACCCACCAGCTGTTCCACAGGAGAAAGATGTGGCAGTCTGCTTCCGTAAACATTACAGCCTAGGAAACCCTATGGAGCAGTTCTGTTCTGTTCTATAGAGTTGCAATGAGTCACAATTGACTTGATGGCAATCGGTTTGGGTTTGTAGTTTCGTGTTATCTGTAGAGTCCCTGGAAGCCCTGTTGGCTTAGTGGTTAAGAGCTATAGTTGCTAACCAGAAAGGTTAGCAGTTCGAATCCACAAGGCACTCCTTGGAAACCCTATGGGGCAGTTCTACTCTGTCCTATAGGGTTGCTATGAGTCAGAATTGACTCGATGGTAATGGGTTTGGTTTTTGGTATAGGAATCCCTGGGTGGTCTACAGGCCTCCAGACCACACCTGAGAGTTTATTACTCAGGTGAGGACTGGCCAGGCCAGAAAGACCATCTCATGGTATCAGCTGACTTCTCTTTAGGTCAGCTGATTCAATCAATCATGACTACTTAATGAGACCTAATAAAGACTCTGGACATGGACGTTCCATGGGCTTTCATCAATGGGAAAGATATCGATGGCCACGGGAGGGTAGCACATGCCTCTTTGGGACATGGAAGCTTTGCAATATTAACCCTCCTAGACCTCACTCTATGCATCTCTTCATTTATGTCTTTTTTTTTTTTTTTTCTATAATGAAACTGTAATTGTAAGTTTAAAAGTTTTAGGTCATTTTAGCGAATTATCAAACCAAAGGGAGTAGTGAAAGCCAGGAGGTCAGAGTGAGAGGAGCTGGGGACCCCTGAGCTTTCAGCTGATATACTGAGGGGGTAGTGGGAACCCCCTAATTGGTAGCCAGCAGGTCAGAAGTGAGGGTGTCATGGGGCCTCCCACGCTCTTAGCTTAACAACTAGTTTTGTACATTGTCATCAAACACAAACTCTTCTTCCTTGCCTTGACCACTACAAATGGAATTATTTTTAGTCTTTCATTCCACCTCCTTAGGAAACCGACACTGATTTCTTCTCTCTGTAATCTCCCTGTTCCCTTTAAATTGGTCTGTGTTGGATCTTTATCCTTTTTAACCAAAATAGTCTCAGTACTTTTGCTGTATGACTTTGAACACATAGCTTTAACGTACTCATCTCAAACAGAAGTAGCAATCCCTACCTCAAACCTTTTTATTTGTATGAGGGTTGAATGAAACAACATATATAAAGTACCTGATGCAGAGCCCAGGACCACTGGTGCTCAATGAACAGAAACTGTTGTCCCCTTTCTTGACCTTCTTTTCCCCTTATTCTGTAGCCAATCAACTTCCTGAAGCTGTGAAATCTTGTGTAGCAATAGATACCATTTGATTGTTCTCCCACCAAACAGCAGTCTGGGCCCTGATTTTTCCTACCTAATTTCAGCATTGCAGCTACCTGACACAGTACCTTGGTGTGCATTAGAAAATACCGTTCCCTTCTGGAAAGGCACGCAAAAGTGGCTAGAAGTTGGAGGCTGTACAAATTAGGGGAAAAAAGATAAAAACCCCCCTCTGGTCTAATTATGCCTTGTGGGCTTGGTGGCAGAGGATCAAATGGATTTCAGTTCAACTCACCGACAGGCAGGACACAGCCATTCACATGCTTAGCTTGGGTTACTATCACCTCGTAGGTTTTTTCTTAGCTTGGATTGGGGAGCTGACTAGGAGCAAGATTCGTTCAATCGAAATCACACTGCCCAGAAGGAAAATACTCAGACTGCTGAAAAAACACGCTTTATACCGTCACCTCATCCAGAAAAGTACCTTATTCTATTGCAGCCTGTGAGGGACAAATTCCACAAACTAACAGGTTTCCACACTTGCCTGTGAACTATGTTCAGCTATTTTTGTTTATATGCTCTCCCTTCCTGCTCAGTATGCTCTCCCTCACCCCATACCACACAGTTCTCTTTCCTTCCCTTCCTAACTAAACCCTACTCTTTGTCGTTCACATAAGTGTAAGCATCACATGCTTATCATTTTTGCCATATCATTTCCTGCCTCTTTTAATTAAACCAGCGTTGCTGAAGCTTACCAAGTGCTCCACCACCTTTCCATCTGATTGCTCGCCCTTCAGGTTCTAAAGCTAGTATCACTTCCCCAAAGAAGCCTTCCTGGTGCCCAGGATTTCTTCAAAGCACTTACTAAACTCATTTGTTGTTAGCTGTTGTTGGTTGCCGTCAAGTCAGCTCTGACTCATGGCGACCCCATGTACAACAGAATAAAACATTGCCCGGTACTGCCCCATCTTCATGATCGTTGGTATGCTCGAGAACATTGTTGTGGTCACTGTGTATCCTGAGTGCCTTCCAACCCAAGGGGCCTATCTTCCAGCACTATATCAGACAATATTCTGTTGTCCTCCATAGGGTTTTCACTGGCTAATTTTCAGAAGTAGATCGCCACGCCTTTCTTTCTCGTCTGTCTCAGTCTGGAAGCTCTGCTGAAACTTGTTCACCATGGGTGGCCCTGCTGGTATTTGAAATGCTGGTGGTATACCTTCCAGCATCACAGTAATATGCAAGCTACCACAGCATGACAAACTGACCGACAAGTGGTGGACTAAATTACTACTTATTAATTCTGTAGTTATTTGCTTAACAATACACAGGGACCCTGTGTATCATTTGGCTTATGGTTTATTTTAGCATTCAGCACTCTGTCTGGAACAGAAGCGGCTTCAAGGGATATGGATGACTGAATGGATACATGAGTGAATGGCTGCACAAGAAAATGCCTAATGCCCCTTCCACTTTGGACATTTCTTGGATTTCTGTCTGCTCTGTCAGAATAGCAGGCTCTAGAGCAGAGATTATCAGCCTCAGTGCACACTAGCCAAGTCCCACCCCCAGGGATTCTGATTTAATGGGTCTGAATGCACACTGGATTGTTTTTTTTAAAGCCCCCTCCCCACCCGCCCACCGGCTCTAGCTGAGTCTAATATGAAGCCAGTTAAGAACCATTATTTAGAGCCTCTGAGTGTAATCCACAAACCAGCAGCATCTGGGATCTTGCTAGACCTACAGCGACTCAGGCTCTAGCCCAGCCCTGCTGAATCAGAACCTGCACTAGATCAAGCTCTCCCATCTCCAGTGTGATTGGAATGCACATCAGAGTTTGAGAAACACTGCTATAGAACCAAACAGACTGGCCTGCAACACAAACTAGGTAAACTTCGATAGTCTCCTAGCCTTTATAAGCTTCAGTTTCCCCACCTTCCAGATGATAACAGTAGTACTGAACTCACAGGGATGTAGATAGTATACTAGTGATCATCATGATGGTCAGGTGCAGGTCTTGGAATAGGGCCTAGAATAAGCACTTGATACATAGTAGCCTCATTATGGCACAATGGTTAAGCACTTCTAGCAGCTGTGCAGGAGAAAGACCTGGCAATCTACTTCTGTAAAGATTACAGTCTAGAAAACTCTATAGGGCAATTCTACTCTGTCACATGGGATCGCTATGAGTCATAACCGACTCAGAGGCACACAAAAACAACAGCAAGCCTCATTATCACTCTTTCTCCTCCTTCATCCCTCTGCCTGCTACTGGGGGCCGGAGCTACAGAGCAAGTGTCCTCTTTATTCCCAGGCCACTGGCTGTGTTATCCTGGGAAGCACTGCCAACAGGAGGCTTGCAGACGCCATGTTCACATCCAAAAAACATTTCCAAATTTAAGCATGCAAACAGGTCGTGGCTCTGTTGACTTATCTGAATCACCCAAAACACCCGCAATGCTCTGGCCTTCCAGACACCCTGTCTACCCAGTTACACAATCACCACCCTGCTGAGAAGGCTGTATAGGGGCTGTGCCCCATTACACAGGCAATTTGTTCCCAGAAGCGAGGTAGCAACTTGGCCCCACCACACGTGAGGGGGGGCGTTTCCATGAGACTCCAAGGTAGAACTTCAGAAAGCAGATCATTTAAAATCAATTATTGGAATTCAACTGGCTTTTGCAAGGAATTAATTTAAGAGATCCAAGGTGCCAGCAGGATCATGGTAGAAGGGATGGGGAGGAGGTGTGGTGAAATGAGATTCTTTATGTGGCCTTGTGCCTTGGTTCTGTGAAAAAGAGAGAAAAAGAAAACAGCTTGGGAGATTTTTTTCCCCTGAGCCCTGAGTTGTTACAGTTGCCCTTGTTACAGTTCCTCAGGGAAAAAGCCAGTCCCTGCTGGTAGCAAAAGTCAGTTATTATGCAAATACATGGAGCCACTTGAGAGAGGATTGGTCAGTTTAGTCCAGAGAGGGGATTGATCAGTTATTATGAAATAGGGTATGTAAAATCTGTCCAGTAGGATGGAGCCACTTGCCTATATAAGCACCCATCCCACAGAGGTTGAGGGGAATGTCACTATCACCAAGAAGAGCCTGGAGTGGAGTGTGTCCTTTGGACCCAGGGTCCTGTGCTGAGAACCTCCTAGACCCAGGCGACAGAGGTGTAACACTGGAGTGGCAGCAGTAGAACTAGGAGATTGGCGGGAGATGGTGAGGTGGGTTTCTTGGCCCACCGAGCAAGGCAGCTACCGTGGGCTTGCTGACCCACAGATCGAGAGAGCTGAGGGCCTTCAGGCAGGAGGCTTGCTGGCAGAGTAGGGTGCCTCTGGGCACTCAGTGGTGGAGCTAAAAAGTTGTAACACTTGTCCAAGTAGGGTGGAGGCCAGGGCCCAGCAAGGGCCTAGGCCAGGCCCGAGAGGAGGTCTGTTCTGAGGGGGCCTAGAAGAGACCTGCACAGCTGACTGAAAGAGAGAGAGAGAGCGAGAGAGAGAAAGCGACTGTCCTACACTGAAGAAGGGAAGGACAGGGACGTGCTCTTCACTTTGGGAGAGCCTCCCAGACCTTGGCTGTGTGCTTCCTGACATTGATCCTGTTCCTGTTACTTCCAAGTTAATCCTGATTGCATGTTACTTCCCTAATAAACCATAGAAATGTGAGTATGGTCTGTGAGTTCTGTGTGGCCATTGCAACAATTTATTGAACCCAGCAGAGAAGTAGAGAGTGCCATGGGAGGGACGGATGGTGTCAGAATTGGTAAAAAGGTTGGAGAGTGGAGGTATGTCTGACCTCCACCTCACAGGAATCAGCTTTGGGCTGATGCAGGTGCTGATTCTCATTCTCCCTGAAGTTAGACGAGGTCCGACACTACTGCTACCCCATTGCAGGAGTGTATTTATTTTAAAAGCTGTCTGGAATCTATTTAGACAGGTCTCAGCAACGGGGGCTGTGTCCAGACACCAGCCTAATACTTTGTACTGCTCTCTTTCTGTAGAGTTCTAGCGTTCCCTGTGATCAGATGGAGTCTCCTCAGTTTCATACTGTCAGTGGAAGGAGAGAAGCCCTTTGGAAGTGTCTCAAAGCCAACCTTGAACAGGGACAAAATGCAGCTTCAGGACATCAGAGCCTACTTGTGCCTGCGCTGCAGTGCTGGACGTTTTTATGCGTGTGATGGTAAGAGCTTCCATCTCCCTGGACAGAGGGGGAAAGCCCTTCCATGGTGGGTGGCCCCAATTAAACCCAGTGCCTAGTGAGTTTCCACGGAGGCTGACTGGAAGCCAGCCAGTGCTGATTAGGAAGCAGGTACCTCCACGGGCCAGCACTGCCATCCTGAAAAAGCCCTGGAAAACTGCTCAATGAGGAAAATCATTACCATCGAAATGTCCCTTCTGCTCTCTCCCTCTCCCCCACTAATAAAAATGCTTCTTCAGAATTGCCTAAATGCTGCTTTGCCCAATGGGCCAATTGTACCGGAAATGAAAGATCTTTTACATGCATGCAGCCTGGCTTCCCAAGCTTGAACACACTGCTCTGATTATGAGACTTTCATTCTGTTTCAGAGCAGGTAAAGATGCTTAGGGGGCACTGTGCTTCTGCCAAGACTGAAGAAAAATTAGGAAACAGGTAATGGTAATGGTTGTACGTGATAAACGTAACTAACGTTACTGAATTATGCATGTGAAGAATGTCGAAAAGGCAAACAATTTGTTACATACATATTTGCCTCAAAAAAAGAAAGAAAGAAACAGGTAAAGTAAAAGGAGGCATCCAAAAAACAAAACAAAACCATCCCTCCCTAAGATGAGCAGATAAATGGACACAGCCTCTATAGAACCAATAACTAGGCCTAATATAGAGTAATGGGGGTTCGCAGATATTACTTAATTAGAAGAATAGTAACAACTACTTATTTTTTAGGATGACAAAGCTTTTCTTAAAGCTGTTTTTGAAAACTATAGAATAAGAGAATAAGAATAATTAATAACCCTGTCCCTCACAGATAACTACAGTTAACATGGCACCATGTTGCTGTGTATCTTCCTTCCAAAAGCACTGTCTGTAAGTAGTGGAGATTACATTGTATATACTTTTGTACCCTGCTTTGTTCTACTATTATGCACAGTGGTTAAGTGCTCAGCTGCTAACAGAAAGGTTGGCAGTTTGAACTCACCAGCGGGCTCCAGGGGAGAAAGATGTGGGAGTCTACTTCCATAAAGATTTATAGCCTTGGTAACCCTATGGGGCAGTTCTACTGTGTCTTATAGGGTCACTAGGAGTTGGAATCCACTTAAAGGCAATGGATGGGGTTTTATATGTTGCAGGTATTAAAATTCTCTGCACCATCGTTGTTAATGGCTGGGAAATAATCCATCCAATGGGTGTGACATAATGCAGTCAGCAAAAATTTGGAAGCCTCCTTGCTGTGGATAGCTGAGCTATGACAAATCACAGCAGCAGCAGGAACATCTGCACCTTTGCTTCTATAGTGGGAAAGGCAGGTGGGGACTAATAATCTGTGAGTTACTCTGGGCCAAATATTGTGCCAGCAATGATGGTTGATGTTGTTTAATCTCTAAAACAACAATCCCTTTAAGCACACAAGGAAAGTGGGGCTTCATGGGTAGGTAAGATCACTAGCCAAAGTCACAGAGCTCGTACGGAAGAGCCAGGAGGAAGACCCAGGTCTGTCAGATTCTCACTTAATTCTGGCTCCTCACCCATTTGCAGAGACAAAGCAGTTTGGTCAAAAAGCATGGGTTTGGAGTCCAAGTGTTATTTGCCTTGAAATTGATAAAAAACCCAAACCAAACCCGTTGTTCTCAAGTCGATTCCAACTTACAGGGACACCATAGGACAGAGCACAACTTCCCCAGAGGGTTTCCAAGGAGCGGCTGGTAGATTCAAACTGCCGACCTTTTGGTTAGCAGACAAGCCCTTTTACCACTGCACCACCAGGCCTCTGCAGATTTGATAGGTCTTCCTTTTATCCTACGTTAAAGTTCATCATATTACATATCTCAGACCTAGTGGCAGCACCACAAAATGTTAGATTCACAAGGCCATATCTTTTCACAAGATCTACAATTTAAAATTCAATTAGAAAAATACTGTAGGTTTAGTTAATAACAACTCTATCTTGGAAGAAATACAGCCAGGGTGCTCCTTAGAAGCGAGAATGGCAAGACTTCGTCTCACTTATTTTGACATGCTATCAGGAGAGACCAGTCCCTGGAGAAGAACATCATGCTTGGTAAAGTACAGAGTCAGTGAAAAAGAGGAAAAACCTCAACGAGATGGACTGACACAGTGGCTGCAACAATGGGCTCAAACACAGCAACGATCGTGAGGATGGCGCAGGACTGGACAGTGTTTCGTTCTGCTGTACATAGGGTTGCTATGAATTGATATTGACTCAATGGCACCTAACAACAAGAAGTTAATAAATCTCAGAAAGTTCCATAGCAGCAGAGAATCTAATTTGATTGAGAAATGAAGAGCGGTAATAATGATAATGGAATCCCTGGGTGGCACAAATAGTTACACACTCAACTACTAACCAAAGGGTTGGCGGTTCACACCCATTCAAAGGCACCTCGGAAGAAAGGCCTTGCAATATGCTTCTAAAAGCTCACAGCCTTGAAAACCCTATGGAGCACAGTTCTACTCTGCAACACTTGGGGCCACCATGAGTTGAAATCAACTTGATGGCAATTGTTTTTTACTGGTTAATAATAACAACAATAAAATTCACTCCCATTAATTGAATGCTTACTTAGCCTATGAGCATTTAAAGAAAATAAACATTAACTTAACTCCGCAAAATCATTTCCTATTCTGGAAAATGGAAATAAGAATGTCTTACGCTCTAAGAAGTTATTTCCAGCTGAGATGCTTTGGGTAAGTGGCAGTGGCTCTAAGAAGTTATTTCCAGCTGAGATGCTTTGGGTAAGTGGCAGTGGTAGAATCTAAGTCCAGATCAGCGGTATTGCAGAAACACATGTGAGGTCCGTCTCGCCATCCCTCTTTATTAGGCATCGTGGTATATTGGACCAGAGGGTACTGCCCACCCCCAGTCATGCCAGCCATAGGGTCAGTTTTTCAGGATGTCATCATGTGGGAAGAGAAGTCCCTCGTACTCCTGCAGCCCACCAGCAGATGTCTTTGTGGCCATTCCTGAAGGCTCGGCCATGTGGTAGAGGAGACCTCAGCTGGGAATGGGCAGGCATGCTTGGAATTCATCCCTAACTTTTAGCATCACACCAAAAAGGACCTTCACAATTCACATAAGCTGTCCCTGGGTGCCTAACCACTCTCCTAGATGAGTCACAGGCCTGTCCCAGGATACCATATATATGCCTAAATTATAGGGAAGAGGAGTTGACAAAAGCAAAACCCAGGACATGCTGTAGAGAGGAGGAATTTTAGGAGAAAAAAACTAAGCTAACAAAAATCAAAGATAAAACGCATCAAATGGAAGTAACAACGTGGAGACAAGCAAGTAATTTAATAAATGCAGAGATATGAGATAGTGTGTGAAAAGGTAGAATCAGCTAATAAGAATTAGGATGTATTAAAGTTGTAAAGCTATCTAACTCTTTTGAGATTTACAACTGCCCTGTGAGATAGGTAATATAAATATCACTAGTTAAACTCGAAACTAGAGCATGGATTACTATCCTTTTTGAACATCTTTTACTCCATCCTTACATAACTCAGTTAATAGCCGAGGTCTCCTTGTTCCTTAAAATATGAATGTAATCAATGTGATCCCTAAATCCCACGTACTATAGCAGTACCTGAGTGGTGCAAGCGGTTAATGTACTCGGCTGCTAACTGAAAGGCTGGAGGTTCAAATTCACCCAGAGGTGCCTCGGAAGAAAGGCCTGGCGATCTACTTCTGAAAAATCAGCCATTGAAAACCATATGGAGCACAGTTCTGCTCTGACAAACAAGGGGTTGCCATGAGTTGGAATCAACTCTACAGCAACCAGTAGAGAAGTCTGAGACCTCACTGGGATTTCAGTAACTACCCAGGGAGCTGCTTCATATTTCTCGTTTCCCACCGAGCTCTCACCGTCACAGAGTCTCACCTCTTGCATGGTTCTCTCCTCTGTTCTACATCACCCAAACATACAATGCAGCCCCTTTAGGATAGTCCCAAACCATTCAAGAGAGGCGTGCGTGTGTAGTAGCTGTTACTATAAGTTTCCGGACCCCACTGGTTACTTTTTTTATTGTGGTAAAATATATATAACATAAAATCTACCATTTTGACCACCTGAAAATGCACAATTTAGTGATATTAAGTACATTCACAATGCCACACAACCATCGCCGCTATCAGATAGGCTTTGCGTTACAGAGGTCAAGACCAATTTAAACTGAATATGAGGTATACCTTTTCCTACCAGTCATTTGGCCACCCACTATGTTGCCTGAGTCCTCATACCCCTGAAGACTGCCCTTTGCCTCCTCTCGTTTTTTCGTGCAACACAATTTAGCCTCCATCCCCTCTTAAGCTCCGGACCTATCTTAGTATATGGGATAACTCGACACGCTCTGCAGAAATAAAAAGGTGGTTCATTCCTTGCCTCACTCTTCAGCAAGACAGAATAACTGGCAGAAGAGCTGATGTTTCAGATCCTCTTTCTGCTTACCCAATCTCCTCAAGTGAAAAGAAGCTGGAAAGAGATTCCTTTCTTCATGGCTATGAATTACTCCATTTCCCTTAGAAGGCAGAAATGTTAATCACTGGTTTAGGTTTAAAAGAAAAAATTGTTGTTGTTGGGTGGTGTTGTCAACTTATAAAAATATAGGGAGTTGGAATATGTGCTCTCAATTATGGAGCTTGGAGTGGAAACAAGCCAGGTCTTCTGATCACCAGTTCCAATTGATCTTATGGTTCCATTCATAAAGACAACCAGTGGAAGGCCAATCCTTTTTGTAATAGGCCACAATCAGAGGAGCATCCAATCTGACAGCAATCTGAACTTGGATTTCTCCCCAGGAAGGCTTTCACATTGTCCCCAACCACTCCAATAGGGGCTGTTGTCCCTTCTCTGTGCTCTCTAAACACCCAGTGTTTCCCTCTATCATGGGAAATAGCAAATTAAACCAAGAATGAAAATAAAGTGGGATGATGTCCCTATTGGACTGGGACACCCTGTAATCCATGAGTTTCATTCTTTTTATCTTCAACAATGGTTCTCAACTGGGGGCACTTCCCCACCAGGGGTCATTTGGCAATATTCTGGTTGCCACAACTGGAGAGGGGGTTACAACTGGCTTATAGTGTGTAGAGGCCAGGGATGCTACAGAACATCCTATGTTGCACAGAATAGCCCTCCACCACAAAGAATTATCTGGCCCAAAATGTCAATAGTGCTGAGGTTGAGGAACCCTGATTTTAAAGGTTATTCGTTTAGCAAATATTTATTAAACAGTATCTATGTATCACACCTTGTATTAAGCGTCAGAAGCACCCTGTGCCTGCTTCCTACCATAACTATTTTTGTGATAATAACAGTAAACACCCAATAAGTATTAAAGGGTACAGGGTCCTATGTTAACTCTTTCACGTATACAGTATTATCTTATATAATCTTCACAATACCTCTGTAATATTACCATAGCTCCCTCCCTCTCTCCCCCACCTTTTCAAACAAATGATAGAGTTGCAGCTCAGAGAGGTTAAGTAACTTACCCAAGGCCACACAGCATCTGCCTTATGCTTGCCTCATTCGTAACCACAACACAAGACTGTTTACTGGCTAAAAAACAATTGGGGATCATAGTACCCACATCACTGGGATGTTATAGAGATTACTTATATTATCTTGTTTCATGTATTTAATGTCCCACCATTATAGTAGGCTTTCTGGATAGAATCTTGAGAATGACTTTTGCTGTGGTGGGTGGTTTTGGAGAAGCTCACTTGTCACTTGCGGTGAGAGAGGAGGCAGAAGTCTAAAAAGGGATCATTATTGTAGGGATCTTGGATGTCAAATTATTCCCCAGGGATGATGAACTTTCTTGAAGACCTTCTACAGAGATGTGTGTGTGTGTGTGTGTGTGTGTGTGTGTGTGTATACATGTTGGGGAGAGGGGTACTTATTGGATGGCAGAAAACAGAGAGAGAAAATCCCGGTTGACGACAACAGCTTGAGCCAACTGACAAAAGAAGCATCTTCATTTCTTAGAATCTTAATCTACTCCATTTGGGTAAATGTTTCTGTTTCTTCATACAGCTAAAGAATGTTCTCTGCCCTCTCATTTTACCAGGATTCTCTGAGAAGCAGGTGCCAAGATAGGATTAAACGTGCAAAGATTTTATTAGGGGAAACATCTGGGGGAAGAAATGGGGAGAGAGCTGGGAAACCCACTGGATCATGGTACAGATCTGACCACAAGTGAAGGAGAAAGGGATGGTTGGGTGGAAGCATCTTAGATGACTTTGCAGTCTAAGGAAGTTTCCGGAAGACTGTCAAGGAGGCCTCAAACCAAAGTCAGCCATCAGAAGAGTCCCACGTCTCCTAGGAACTGGTCTGTCTTAGCATCCCTGCTATGCTCACTTATTGGCTGGGAACAGCCCCAGGAACTGTGGCCTCAGCACAAACGGACTCTTGCTCAGTTGCTCTCCCTATAGCTGGGGAGCTTCAAGGCATGTTCTCATGGCTGCCACACCAGGTACTCAAACATTTGTTAATAAACATGTACAAATCCTCTGCTTTCCATTCATCTCAAGATGCATGCTCTCAAACACATGCCTTTGGGTAAACAGCATGTCACCTGCCGGCCCCTGAATTGCACTTGAAGCATTAATTTGTGGAACTAGTTTAAAACCAGTGAGCTCATGTGCTTCCAGGACACGTTATAAAAGCTCCTCTCTGTACTGTTGATCTTCTCCCATGCCACCCTCCCTCCCCAACAAAAGTCCTATTATTTTGCTTTGTGTCTTATTAAAACCCGGATCTCAGCTTTAATTGTCTGGTCCTACTGTTTCTTTTTGCAGCCACCAGGCCCAGGATAATAAGCTATAAACGCTGTAATCATGTGCAAACAATACCTCTCTGAGGTGTGCTCCAAGCAAAGGAAGCAGTTCAATAGCCATTCCTTTTCCTGCTGGGCCTGCAGGTCCTCTTCTCAGCAGCGTGGGTGATGTGAGACCAAGCCTGAGCTTCTGGATCCCAGCCAGCCAGCTGGGAGTTTTTTAGTGGGGCCAGAAATAGTCATCAAGCAGGGCAGATGGAGGTGAGGGGCTTCCAGGATAATACTTGAGTGCAGGGTAGGTGGCCGCAGGGCACCTGACTCAGATCCAAGGCACGTACCCGGCTCCAGGCTGGCATGGTGCCAGTTTCAGAGGGTAAGCCTGCCCTGAATGATGGCGTCTGGACCCACTTCATGCTTTATGGTTGCGTGTCTCTTTAAAACTAATTCCTCAGTGAAAGACGTTTGGAATCTAAGCCTCCGCATCCTCCCTCCCCATGTTATTTTGAGTTGCAGGCACTTGTCGCTGTTGAAAACCAGGAAAGTCCTGCTAGTAAACAAATCCCTGCTGGAAATTGGATCCCTGAGCAGCACCAGCCACCGTGGCTGAAATACTGAAGCTTCTCCCAGGTCTAGAAATGACTAAACCCTGTTGCCGTCAAGTTGATTCCGACTCACAGTGACCCTATAGGACAGAGTAGAACTGCTACATAGGGTTTCCAAGCAGCGGCTGGTGGATTCAAACTGCTGACCCTTCAGTTAGCAGCTGAGCTCTTAACCGTTGTGCCACCAGGGCTCCTGCAGAAATGACTAAGGAAAGAGAAAAATGGTCCATTGCCCATAGCACCCAATGCTGTGCCTAGTGCAGTACATAAAGAAAAAACAAACGATTCCTCAAATACGTTTGGAACACAGTGATGTAAGAACTGTCTTCCAAAAATGTATATGGGCTATGGCAGTGGTTCTCAAAGTGCGATCCCCAGACCAGCAGGATCAACATCATCAGGAAACACATTAGAAATGCAAATTTGAGGCCACATCCACACCTACTAAATCAGAAACTCGGGGACCCAGAGAACCAGCCCTCTGGTTTAACAAGCTTGCCGGGTAACTTCGATCACAGCCAAAATTTGAAAACCCTTGCTCCAGAGACAGGATTGTTACTGCAAGTAATAACTAGAAAACAAGAAAGTTTAATTATGAAATAATCCCATCATATATTATTATAGTGCACTACATTTGTTCAAATAGGAGAATGAACAAATCAATCTTAGAAAAAGTACAACCAGAATGCTCCTTTTTAAAAGCAAGGATGGGGAGATTTCGTTTTGCTTACTCTGGAAACATCTTCAGGAAAGACCAGTCTCTAGAAAAGGAGATCATGTTTCATAAAGCAGAGGGTCAGAGAAAACAAGGGAAACTGTCAGTGAGATGGATCGGCACAATAGATGCAACAATAAGCTCAAGCATACCAATGATCGTGAAGATGGCGCAGGACTGGGCAACATTTTGTTCTGTTGTACCTAAGGTCACGTGAGTCAGAGCTGACTAATTTAACCACTGTGAAAAACAAAAACCTTATAATAATTAATTGTTCTGTGCCATTGAGTCAATTCCAACTCATAGTGACCCTACAGGACAGAGTAGAACTGTCCCATAGGGTTTCTAGACTGTAATCTTTACGGAAGCAGACTGCCACATCTTTCTCCCGCAGAGTGGCTGGTGGGTTCAAACAGCCGACCTTTCGGTTAGCAGCCAAGTGCTTAACCACTGCACCACCAGGGCTCCCTTAATAATAAATAATTACCAATTATTTAAGGTTCTTTGAATAAAATATGCAAAATTCCTTCTTATATAATACCCGAAGACCTGACCCAGCCTAGGGGGTTAAGAAAACTTTTAGCGAGGAAGTGACATTTAAGTTGAGATATAAAGGAAACACAGAAATTACGTTGGTAATGTTGAGAACTGGGGTGTTTCCAGGCAAAGATAACAGCAGGTGCCAAGGCCCTACATCTGGATGGAGGTGGCTCATTTAAGAAACTGACAGAAGATCACGGGCACCAAAATACAGAGTTCAAAGGGCAGAGGGGTATACATGGGACAAGTAAGATACTTGGAGCAGGGTTAAAATTTCTGGTCTTTATTACAAGATCTGTGGGTCTCCACTGAAGAGTTTGAAGACACGGCAGGGAAACATGATCCAATTAACATGTGGAAAAATCTCATTATGGGTAATGGTTGGAGAATGGATTGGAGAGGGACAGGAGTGGGTGTGGCAAGAACCGTTAGGAGGACATTCCAGTCAGCTGGGCCAGAGGTGATGAGGGGAGACCAGGGTGGTGGAGGTGGAGATTTAGAGATGTGGAAGGAATTGAATGCTATTGACAGGAGTGGATCTCAAATCCTGGTGAATTTATCAATATTGAGGGTGAGGAAAACAAGGGTATCAAGGATGAGTCCTGTTTCTGGCTCCCACAGCTTAGAGAAATGGCGATATGATTCAGCAGGATAACATCTCTGAGAAGCATCAGGTTTAGGACAGGTTTGGAGGCGAGGCACAAAGAGTTATGCTTTAAAATGTTGAGCTTCAGCTGCCTTTGAGACTTACAGGTGCAAGTGTAGAGTAGGATCTCAGGGAAAGGTTTGGGCTAGAGGTATCAAAATGTGCAGTGACTCACACATTATGTCTCAGAGTTGAAGCTTACAAAGAGTTATGATAGATATGAGACAGAAAAGGAGAAGACAGGCAGAAACTGAAGTGATGCAGCCACTGGGAACTAACGCAGTATGCATGAGCCCGTTTAATCCCAACAGCAATCTTATGAAGATTACAGAGGAAGAAACTGAGGCACAGAGAGGTTAAATAACTCATCAAAGGCCACTTGACTAGTGAATGCTGAAGCTGGAATTAAGAAAAAAGGCGTATCTGACTTTAGACTGAACTCTCTTAACATGAACCAGGAGGCAATTTTATAGATCTCTCTCTCTCCTTCCAGCCAATAAATGATAACTCTTCCACCTTACTGGAAAAACAAAAAAGTCAGGGAAGATCATATATATAGATATAAATGCAAATTTTCTGAATTTGGAAGATAATAAAGTTTTAGGTGGTGCAGATGGTGAATGCATCTGGCTGCTAACCAAAAGGTTGGTGGTTCGAGTCCATCTAGAGGTGCCTTGGTAGAAAGGCCTGGCAATAGACTTCAGAAAAATCAGCCATTGAAAACCCTATAGAGCACTGTTCTACTCTGACACACATGGGGTGACCATGAGTTGGAGTTGACCCAACAGCAACTGGTTTACTGGTTAGGTATAGTTACTATTATTGTTGTTGTTTTTATTATTATTAAGGAATAATAAGAAGCATATAAATAGAAAAAAAAACCAGAATGGTAGAAGTTGGAGGAATTGAGTCCAGTTTTATGAGGGCTAACCTCATGATATATTGTTGTTGTCAGGTGCTGTTGAGTCAGTTCCAACGCATAGCAATGCTGTGTACTGCAGAACAAAATATTGCCCGGTCCTGCGCCATCATCACGATCGTTCCTATGTTTGAGCCCATTGTTGCTGCGACTGTGTCAGTCCGTCTCATTTAGGGTCTTCCTCTTTTTGCTGACTCTGTATTTTATCAAGCATGATGGCCTTCACCAAGAACTGGTACCTCCTGATAACAGGTCAAAGTACATGAGACAAAATCTCAGAATCCTTGCTTCTAAGGAGCATTCTGGATGTACTTCTTCCAAGACAGATTTGTTTGCTCTTTTGGCAGCCCGTGGATATTCAATATTCTTGGCCAACACCATAATTCAAAGGCATCAATTCTTCTTCAGTCTTCCTTATTCATTGTTCAGCTTTCACATGCATATAAGGCAATTGAAAATACCATAGCTTGGGTCAGGCATACCTTAGTCCTCAAAGTGACATCTTTGCTTTTTAACACTTTAAAGAAGTCTTGTGCAGCAGATTTGTCCAATGAAATACGTCGTTTGCTTTCTTGACTGCTGCTTCCATGGGCAGTGATTGTGGATTCAAGTAAAATGAAATCCTACTCTTCACTTATCGACTATTTTGTTATCTGACATTTTGCATTTATGACAATAACAAAAAATCTATTATCTGACTATTTTATGCATTAACGTCTGGCAGTAATGAATGCTGAGGTATCAGGTGAGAGTAATGCTGGCTGTAATGGTTAAGGTTATGTGTCAACTTAACTAGGCCATGATTCCCAGTGGTTTGGCAGTTACGTAATGATGTAATTTGGCAGTTATGTAATGATGTAGTCATCCTCCATTTTGTGATCTGATGTGGTCATCACATAATGCTGATTTCACTTGGTCTTTGGAACCATGTCGATAAGTGAGGAGTGGGGCTATATATGTATATATGCCAAATTCATGTGCCACTTGAACTATTTTCTTATTTTTATGTAACTTGATTCACTTCAAGGAGCCCTGGTGACACACTGGTTAAGCATTTGGCTGCTAACTGAAAGATTAGCAGTTTGAACCCACCAGCTGCTGCACAGAGTAAGATGTGGCAATCTTCTTCCATACAGATTTCAGCCTTGAGCCGGTAACAAGGAACCCAACGTTGAGAACGGACAATGTTGACATGTCCTGGGGTTGTTAACCACTGTCATAAAACAATATGTATACTAACTGTTTAATGAGAAACTATTTGTTCTGTAAACCTTCATCTAAAGTACAATAAAGAAAAGATTTCAGCCTTGAAAACCCAATGGGGCTGTTCTACTCAGTCCTACAGGGTCACTAAAAGTTGGAATTGACTAGAGGGCAATGGGTTTTTTTTTTAATTCACTTTACAAGCAGAAATTTTAAGTGATTTTTTTCTACCATGAAAACAGTAATAATTTAAAGAATTATGCTTTTAAAATTAAAAAATTCTGTGTGCCCCTGAGAACTTTCTGGAGTCCCAACAGTGGTATTTATCCCCTACTTTGGAGACTCCGGTTGGAGTGATACAGAGAAGAAGACAAAGCAGACAATGGCTCAGAGATGGGTGGCTCCAGATCTCTCATCTCCAACATCTTTTTTCAACTTCTCAAGGAATCACCATGAGGCATGACTTTGTTGTCCGGGAAACTCTGATCCTCTGACATGTGGAAGAGCCTCCTGGCCACACCAAAGACCTGAGGTAGACATATCACCCTGAGTTTGCACATTTCATGTATGAGGAGCTCTGAATTTAAAAATTAGAAAGTTATCCATTAGGAAGACAAAGCATCACAAAATAAAACTTCAAATGTTCTAAATTCAACAGTGGATTTAAGAACATAGGACACTGTGGTCTCCTGTATACAGGCCAAAAAATGTAGCAAAGCCCAAATGTTTAGTTTCAAAAAAAGGAAACATCTAGTCAGTTCTGCTCCAGTGTCTTCTCTGTGGTCCAATTAATCAAATCAGAATGGATCCAGAACTGGTAGCCACTTGCTGAGCCTACAAGAAAATGTCTGATTCTGATTACTAAATAAACAACTCCCAAAAAAGGAAGTGTTATGGAGAAAGACAAACATTTTCTTCCTCTGAATTGCAGTCTTTCAAACTCCTCCCACATGTTGGTGGTAGGAAAAGACTAAACTAGCTAGAAATTGAGGATATATCAAATTATGTCTCATTCCAAACAACAGATAAGAGAATGCATAAATTTCCTTTTAATGAAAATTAGGAGTTGTATTGCTTTGTCTTCCATTTTGAAGAAAATAATTGAGATATTCTTGGATGGTTAAGGTTTTGGTTCTATATTTTCTTTCGAGAATTTTGTAAGATTAGTTTTATCTTAAATGAGAAAACTTCAATGTCATGTATAAACGAATACAATTTAATAATCTTTTTTTTATGATTCTTTATGCCCAAGTCAAGGAGCCCTGGTTGTGCAGTGGTTAGAGTGCTCAGCTGTTAACCAAAAGGTCAGTGGTTCAAACCCACCAGCTGCTCCTTGGGGGAAAAATGTAGCAGTCTGCCTCCATAAAGATTTACAGCCTTGGAAACCCTGTGGGGCAGTTCTACTCTGTCCTATAGGGTTGCTATGAGTCAAAATCCACTCAATGGCAGTGTGTTTGCTTTTGGTTTTACGCCCAAGTCAAAAGACTGGTTTATACAACCTCAAGGCAAGCTGGTGTTGTGCAGACTTGAAATTACAAGGTCAGAGTACCAATCCTGACTGCTACTTAGTAACTGTAGAAGAATGTCCCACTCCCCTTACCTCTCTGAACTTTATATTCATCCTATGTAAAGTGGTAACAGGTCCCCTGTGGTACAGTGGTTAAAGCACTTGGCTGCTAACTGAAAGGTTGGTGGTTCAAACCCACCAGTTGCTCCATGGGAAAAAAATGTGGCAGTCTGCTTCTGTAGAGATTTACAGCTTTGGATACCCTATGGGGGCAGTTCTACTCTATCCTATAGGGTAGCTATGAGCTGGAATTGACTGGACAGTAATGGGTTTTTTTTTTTTTTTTTTTTGGAATGTAGTAACACTTCACGTGATTATAAAGGATTTAAATGAAAGAGTGAAGTAGGTACTCTTTGTGGTTGGACAGAAAATAATATCTGCAGGGATACATGCCAAGTTAAGTTGTCAACCAAGCTCACCTTTGGGGAGTGTGTGTATGTGAAAGTGTGTGCTGGGGTGGGGAGATTATTATACGGCGGTGATGGAAGACTCCCACTTTGTATTGTGCATATTTCCAAACTATTTAAGTATGTTGAATACACATGCCTTACATATAAAGATTCAGAAGACAGTTAAGAATAAAAAAAATAAAGAAGACAAAAGGTATTCATTGAAGGGATTCTTGGTCCTTAATCCATGTCCTGAACCAATTGAAACCAAATGGAATTCAACACCTGAGTCCTTCTTCCCCGTAACTGTTGGCACACTGTCTGACTTGATTTTAAGTTAAGGTGTGCAATGGAGTAGTAAGAAAGGTAGCACCTCAAATATACTGGCCCTTCCAAGGCCCAAGCTACCTTGTTGAGCAGCCTAAAGTCCATGGAAAAAAAAAAGAGAGAGAGAGATACTGTCCGCCCCTGGAAATCATCACCAGTTGCTTTGTTTATCAAAATTTTAGCCACAATACTATTACTATCAATCATTAACATTTATTGAAAATTTGCTATGAGCTGGTAATTGTACTTAGTATTTTTTAGATAAATGAATGATTCAATGTTTGTGCAACTGTTTGAAGAACTCTTATTATGACCGCCATGTTGCACATGAGAGGACTGAGACTGCCGAGGTTAGGTAACTGACCTATGGTCACAGGACTAACAAGCAGTAGAGCTGGAAACTAAATTCCAGCAATCTGAATGCTACAAGATGATTAAACAGCAGAAAGTCAAGTACTAAAGCACAGAAGTTGGCAAATAGGTCCTTTCTGAACACAGCTGAATTTGTTGTGGGCTTGTCTTATGGGGTCATAGAAGTTTTAGCATTGGAAGGAATGGTATAGGCCTTTTAGCTCAACCTCTCTCTCAGTAAAAAATGTTTCCCACATATTCATGATAGGTGTCTTTTATTTTCCGTTTAAATAGTTTCAGTAAAAAGGAATTCAAGATTTATGTGGACAGATCTTTGCACTGTTAGATAATTCAACTCATTACAGTCTTCTTCCTTAGATTAAGCAGAAGTTGGTTGTCCTGTGGAATCACAACAAAGGTCTTAGTTCTTGTATCTGAAAAGAAACTCACATAATTGTCTTTTCCTCTTCCATATGACAACCCTTGACGTACAGGATGACAATGCTTGTGTCTGCAATAAATTGGATGGTTTATTCTGGAGTAGAAATTAGAGTTTGGACTTCGGAGGTTTACTGTTCCGGACTCAAATCTCAGTCTGCCCTTTGCTAGCCATCAATCTTTGAGATAATTCCTTAAATTCTCTAAATTTCAGTCTCCTCATCTATGACTTGGGAGGTACAGTTCCATCTTACAGGGCTTTTGAGAATAAAATATAAAGTGCCCAGCATAGTGCCAGACAGAGCTTTGGTGGCACAATGGTTAAGAGCTTGGCTGCTAACCAAAAGGATGGCAGTTCGAATCCACCAGGCGCTCCTTGGAAACCCTCTGGGGTAGTTCTACTCTGTCCTACAGGGTTGCTATGAGTCGGAAGTGACTCCATGGCACATAACAACGACGTGCCAGGAACAGAGTAAGCCTCTAGGACATGCTGGTTTCCTTTTCCCTTTCACTATTTTGTTGCTCGTCTTCTGACTTCAGTGGTTTTTTTGTTTGTTTGTTTTGTTGTTGTTTTCTTTTGTTTTAATGAACCTCTTGAAATGTGAGGCTCCCCTCTAGATATAGTACTCAAGTTGTACTCTGTTATAAAGGAAGATAAAACTGTAAGATACCTTGATTTGAACACTCTGATTTTTAATTTAAATGGTCATTCCAAAAATCCATATTTACCTAGAAATGGGTAAAAAAAAAAAAAAAAAAAAAAAAAATCTGAGATCTTCTCCTGGCTGCCTAATCAAGTCTCATGTCTCCCACATTAAACTTATTGATTTTAATTTTGGCCTGCAAGGCAAGATGTCCTTGTCTCCCAATTGCATTCCATTTTCTAATTTTCAGCTCATTGTTCCCGCTTGTTGATTTCATTATGTCTTGGTTCCATCATCTGTGCTATTAGTGATCCCTCCCCACTTCGTGGCAGCTGAAAATGTGATAAGTATACTTTCAACCCAAGTAACTGATAAAAAATGCAAAACAGGACAGGGGGAGGTAGTGATCCCATGTCACTCTGCTGCAGACCTCCCACCAAGCTGAGCAGAAGTTATTAATCAACCCTGGCTGGATAGAGCTCTTCAGTCATCGATGACTGCCTCCAGTTCACATATCATAATCTTGTACACATGGCTATCAGGGAAACTTTATCAAATGCTTCTCTAACCCAAATGCATTTCTCTCCTGGCCCACCAGGCTCATAATAAAACTAACATTATAGGATGTGGAGTTATTTTGGCCCAGGATACAAACCACATTAGTATCAAAACTCATTCATAAACACTCACCAATTTAATAATTGACTCCAGGCTCTTTAGAGATTACATCTTCCTAAGAAGATTAAGTCACTTCTTTATTTTCCAGAAGTGAATTATTTAGAAATCCTCCATTTGAGAACATTTGGGTATTTTGAATCTGATGGTATCATTCCTATTCTCTAATAAAAGTCAAAAGTTATAGAAAATTACTATACTAAATCTTCAGAGTCTAGAGTTGTTTTCACAAGCTCTGAAGGAAGTTATCTGCTTTTATGGATGTGATCACTATCTTCTCTCCTCTCTGGGGTGGCACTTCCCTCTTTTCAAAAATTTATTTGACGCTCTCTTTGCTGGTAGAAGACAGAGCCATGCAATTTCATTTCAGATTAGACAAGGACGAGAAATGGCCATTGCAGGAGACGTACTTTAGTCTTTCATCAGGCAAATCTTGGCTCTTTATATTTACTCTTCGTCCTTGAGTTGTTTCTAGTTTGTTACATTATAAGTTGAGAAAAGTGGTTTGGGAAGCTTTTGTCTTATCTTTGTATTTCCACTACCTTCTTTATTACAGTCACCTCAGCACAATAACTAGTAAGAAAACAATTTTTGTTTATATGCAGGCCTACTTTACCTAATTATCATCATGTACATACTTCACATTGTTCATTTTCCAAGTTAGCATCAAAATACATCCTATTTCGTGCTGTTAGATATTCTAATGATAAGATCGAAGCAAAGTTTAGTAGATCAGCTATCTGACTCTAATGTAAATTTTAAAATATTGAAAGTCTAGTAATGATTAACCTTTAAATGCCATTTTTATAAATCTGAGCAAAGCTTATCTATGTTAGTAGAGTCAATTTTTATTTATTTAAATTATTTCCTTAATATTAATTCCCCTGAGAGAGACAGTTGGGTCAAAGTGAATGAATATTTTCATTTGTCTTAGTATATCTTGCTACGTATGTTTAAAATAATCTATAGTGCTATGAATTTATACGTACAAATATGTATAGGATATACATTGTGATATTTGTTATATCAATTTCCCTAATAATAAAAAGAAAATCACTCTATTTCGTTTTATCCCTTCCTTTCTGAAATGGTACAATTAGATTATGTGATGTGATAATGTCCTTTTTTCCCTATAGTATCTATCTAAAGCATTTATCAGAGAGTAGGCTATATTGCTAACTTTATTACAGTTACACATAAACCAGCAATGGAAACTCTACACTTCATGAAAGTACCTGAAAAATATGAGATGGCTTTCAAATTTTACTGAATTCATCTGCCATAAAAACAATTATTGAGAACCCACTTGTGCCAAGCATGGTCGGTGCTGTGGCAGACACAAAGATGAATAAGACATGGTCCTTATACTCAGAGATATACAACTGATGAGGATTCATATAGGAAGGGAGCCCTGGTGGCGCAGTGGTTAAGAGCTTGGCTGCTAACCAAAGGTCACAGTTCGAATCCACCTGTCACTCCTTGGAAACGCTATGGAGCTGTTCTACTTTGTCCTGTAGGGTCATATGAGTCGGAATTGACTCGATAGCAACGGGTTTGGTTTTTATAAAGGAAAGAGGGAGTCCTGGTGGTGTAACGGTTAAGAGTTCGGCTGCTAACTGAAAGGCTGGTGGTTCCAACCCATCCAGTGGCTCCCCAGGGAATAGACCTTGAGATCTGCTCCTGTAAAGACTATAGCCTAGAAAACCCTATGGGGCACTTTTACTCTGTCATATGGGGTCACTATGAATCAATTAAAAAAAAAATAGGAGGCAAAATGTGGAAAATGCCTTCAGTACTCCAAAATACTAGAGGCACATGGAGGTCGGAGAAATGAATTTGGGATTTAAAAACCCCTGCTTGGGGCGGGAAGGGGTGGTGGAGTTCATGGTGATTAAGACTTATCAAAACCCAAAGGAGATATTTTCTCTGCTGCTCAAATTCAGACCACAGCGCCAAAAAAGGCTGATTCCTAGGGAATCAGAAACAAACTCTTCTCCCTAGAGAAAAGGCTTCTCTCACTCTTTGTTTTGTAAAAGCTGAGATTGTGCTGAGAAATGCAACTGTCTGTGTGCTTCGGGAGAGTGTAGTGTGTTTGAAACGTGTTTGCTTTCCGGTGGCGCTTTCCCAAGGAGGACAGTTTTGGTCTGGGGGCTAGAGGGACTCTGGGAACCGGGCTTGGTTCCCCACCATCCTGCAAGGGTGGAATGTGGCATGTACACCCAGTGTTTAGCCATCCAGTAGCAGGGACTCTGAAGGACAATTTGTCGTTCCGACGTTCACCAGGCGAGTCCACCAAAGACCAAGCCTTTGCATCTTCTTGTTTCCCCTTGGCCACCCAGAAATCCCACTGTGGCCAGCCCTGCATCTGGGGGATGGAATGTATGCACTGCATTCCTTTCCAGGAGAGCTGATCAGGGTGCCTGCTGCCTTACCCTGGGAGGACCGATGTTTATTGATCTTGAGTAATTCTGGGAGCCTACATTCCAGGGCCGCTTGTAAAAATACTGGTGAAATTAATATGTTGTTTGATTACCACTTCACAGCTTCAAGGATTCCATAAACTTGACATATAAGGAAATATAAATCACATTCCTTTTTCCCCCCCTTTGCCTTTTTCCCACTAATGCTAAGAAGTTGAATGTGTCATTCAACTTTTCTGATTAATCTTTAAGTGCATAACACAATTTGTTTCAAAAGGAAGTTGAGAGACCAGGGTACCAATCTTGGCTCAGACACTAAATAAGTGGGCTGGAGTCAAGTGTATGTCTTCTCACGCAGTGAGACTGAATCTTCTACTACATCTTTAAGGAGCTTCTCATTCTTCAGGTCTCAGCTGAAAAATCCACTCCTCAGACAGAGTTTTCCTGACCATTCCCCGTAAGTAATCTCTCCTTCCCCCAGTCACTATGCCATTATAATCTGGTGTATTATTATTATTATTAATTTTATATTTATTATATTTTTTATCATTGAACACGTTACTATCTAGCTATGCTATTTTGTTACTATCTGTCTTAGTTATCTAGTGTTGCTGTAACAGAAATACCACAAGTGGGTGGCTTTAATGAAAAGAAACGTATTTTTTCAAACTTTAGGAGGTTAGATGTCCTAATCTAAGGCCTTGGCCCTAGGGGAAGTTTCTCTCTTTCTCTCTGTCAGCTCTGGGGGAAGGTCTTTGCCTCTTTTTCAGCTTCTGTTCCTGGGTTCCTTGGCGATCTTCATGTGGCCTGGCCTCTATCGTCCCCCATCTCTGCTTGCCTCTCTGTGCCTAATCTACTCACATTATAACTCAAAGGTGATTGGTTTAAGACACACCTTACACTGACACATCCACAAGTATAGGGGCTAGGGTCATCTGCACTGGTATTTTGGGGGGACACAATTCAATTCATAACACTAATCAATACCATCTAAGGAGTCCTGGTATGCAATGGTTAAGCACTCAGCTACTAACTGAAAGGTTGGCCGGTTCGAATTCACTCAGCAGCTCTGCAGGAGAAAGACCTGGCAATCTGATTCCATAAAGATTACAGCCAAGAAAACTCTATGGGGCAATTCTACTCTGTCACATGGGGTGGCTATAAGTCAGAATAGACTCTACAGTACCAAACAAAAATCAATACTATGTAATCAATAATCTAATCAATAGTTGTGATAACTGATGTTATGTTTAAGAGGGTTTTTTTTCTACTTGGATTTTATTTCTAATAGGAGTGTGGAGGTCTATCAATCTGATTTTTTACAACGTTTGTGTTGAATGAATGAGAATGATTAAAGGAACCAGTCAGTAAATAGATCCAGCGGTGCTTTCAACATCTAATCCGTGCCAGGTCCAGGAGCTACAAAGATGAATAAAGAACTTGCTCAGAAAGTTCTTTTCCTAGCAAAGGAAATCACACATATCCCTAAAGAAAACCTGTTATGAAAATTAAAATGCCTCCAGGTTGGGAGCTTTTGATCCTTGGGATTCTTCCTGGGAATCAAGCTTTTAAAGCATGTCTTTTGGGGAATCCTTCTCTAAAACCTCCGACTAGGTGCTCTGGTCAAAGTCTCCCATCCCAGCTTGCACTTCTTTTATAATGATCATCTTACACTGGTATTCCTAGCACAATGTGTGGCACATAGTAGGTGCTCACTAAAAAACTTATTAAAGAATAAAAGAGGTAAACATAGCTAGAGTATCTAAATCTTCTAGGGCATCATGACAATTAAACTACAGCTATTTGTCATAGATAGCATCAAGCTCCATAGTTAAATTGTCAGATTAGAGTGAGTTTTCTTTTTTCATCTTCAACAAATATTTTCCAGCAAAGACAAAAAAAAAAAATTTTTTTTTTTTTTTCCAGCTCAAAATCTTCTTGAAAATGGCATGAATTTCTCTGAGTTACTGTGGGGAGAGAAAAATGCCCTACATAATTTATTTGCAGTTCCATTAAAGAACCCTAGTAACCTCTTTCCCCAAAACATATCTAGTCTTAGCGTTTAGGGGGTGTTTGATATAAATATCCTCAAAACATATAATTTCTGTCCTGAAAATGCTCCAGTTGGAGTTTCTACAGAACCAAGCATGTGTGGAAGAGGAGGAAAGGCATTCAGAGGCAGGGGGAGGGTAGAATCTTCCTGATGGCACACAGGGGCTAAAGGAACAAGATGGAGTGAGAGTGTCAGGTTAGAGCCCTCTCGTCATCAGATCCCACGGAGCTCTGACTCTGCAACTAGAGGCATCTTAACCTCTTTGAGCCTCAGTGTCTTTGTGGTAAAACTGGAATCATTAGACCTGTATAACTGGATCATGGTAAAGGTTAAATCAGGTGATAAGTAGCTCTTGAATTCAAGTGGTTAATTAAGCCACTCCCTTCCTCCATTTTCTCCTTGCTAAAGTAAACGAAACATCCTGTGTGACACACAAGGCCTGTATCTCCCCATGACCAGGACCCCTGTGCCTCCTGTAGAACCTAAGTTCTTTGACCTGCTGGATGACCCTGGTCTGAGAGCAGCCACAGTCCTGAAGAAAAAAAAATGTGGTCCACGTCTGAGGACCCAGATCCCTGGGCCACTATTTACATGTAGTTCATAAACTACCAGCCATTGAAAATCCTATGGAGCACAGTTCTACTTTGACACGTAGGGAAGCGCCATGAGTCGGAATCAACTCCACGGCAACTGGTTTTGTTTTTCATAAAAGATCAGCAGCATTTCCTGCTGTATCAACACTGTTAACAGCATCCTCATTCTCAAGCGCCCACCAACCAACTCCTGTATTAAAAAAAAAAAAAAAAATCTACTTTTTAACCCTTTCATGGGTGAATTATTGTTATTATTTTTGGAATTTTTTGGTGATGCCATGTTTTTTCACTGATGGAATGGATGCTGATTCGTTGTTTATCGGTAGTTTCTTATTATTTGAAAAAGTGGGGTGCCAATTGCAGGCGGTCCACGTCAGTGCCATATTCCATGAAGTACATCACAAACGGCATGTATCAGTATCATGCCCCAGAAAGTGCATCACACTACCTGGTTACACTTGATCCATGAAGTGTCTTACTCAACTTTCCAGCAAACACTTTATAAAAGATGTCATCAGGGAGGTGACTAATGCAAGCGGGCCGTATTGGTCCTGTGTTCCATGAAGCAAATCACACATGTGGTACCATGGCCCAAGAAGTGCATTACAAACTGTTTTCTCTCCAAAAATAACTCACTTACTTTAATATTTCCAGATGCCAGTAACCATACCTTCCCAATAACACAAAGGAAACAGTAAAGCCTTATCTTGCAAGCCTTATCTTGCTGTACAGAAGCCAAAAGTCACAAAGGTTCACAGAATCACTCCTCTGGGAAGCATCTCCTCATACAAATGGCTCTCAACACTCAAATGTAGCACAGACCAACTTTCTTGTTATTTAGGCAGTTGCCCCAGTATCTGCCAATATGCCAGAACTTACTAAAGTGGCTCAAACGCCTGCCGATAAGTCTCCAGAGGGGGAAAATGTAGCTGGAACATACATGTGCCAGTGACCACGAAAGGGTGTTAAAAAGAAAAAAAACGGGAGTCGGAGAGTTCTACCAAGCACTCCTCTTTTTAATTTTATGACTGTGCATAGATTTTTGAGTTATGTGGTCTTGCTCAGGGATGTTTTGTGTGGTTAGAGAGAGCCTAATAGCAATAGCTATGCTTGAATATCAATTTCATCAGTTCTCAAGAAACTTGACTTTCCAAAATGGTAGAAGGGTGGCTTGGGCAATTGTAGGTGCTAGCTCCTGAGGCTTCAGTTCTGTCCTTTTCCAGGAAGTATTGGATGAGACCAACACTGTTGGAGAAGCACATACTTTCCTATTATGGAAGGCGTGAATCAAATTTGCACCAAAGCAGACAGTGATAACAGTACAGGGTCCTGCTCTTTGCAAGAAAACCTCTCTAATGGCCAGAACTGATTTCAGTTTGTCAAGGAATACTGCTTGGGCTTCTGATTAGGAATGGGAGAGAATGCATTTTCCATTGCCTAGTGCAGAAAACTTATAGCGACCCTATAGGACAGAGCAGAACTGCCCCATAGGGTTTCCAAGGCTGTAATCTTCACAGAGCAGCCCTGGTGGTGCAGTGGTTAAGAGCTCAGGCTGCTAATCAAAAGGTTGGCAGCTCAAATCCACCAGTTGCTCCTTGGAAACTCTATGGGACAGTTCTACTCTGTCCTATAGGGTCGCTGTGAATCAGAATCGACTCCATGGCAATGGGTTAATCTTTTACGGAAGCAGACTGCTACATCTTTTTCCCATATAGCAGCTGGTGGGTTGGAACCATTGCAGAAAATACAAACCAGGCATCTTTGGTAGCACTGGAGATCAGAAGAGGATGAGCAAAATAACAATAAAATTTCAGGGACTAAACATAACTGAATGTGGATTCACTTTCTCACTTGCTGATTTCATCAGGGGAAGTTCTCAGTTTGGCTCAGTTGTTCCATGCCTTTAACACCTCTCTGTTAAAAAGGGGGACTAGCAAGTGATAAAGCGAGAACAGGCCTCGGGCTAGAACTTTGGCCCGGCAATAGCATCTAATTAGAAGGTAATTGAAAACGATACATTGTTTAAAATTCCTAATGTGAAAAATGATATAAAGATAACTTTTTAAGCATATTTATTTGGAAAAAAAACGCGAGTTGGCTTAAAGGCAAATATTAAGGAAATATCTGCACACAGTGTCCTCTGGCTATGTCCTGGGAAATTCTGTTGTTTCTCCATAACTTACTTTTTGCCCATTTACTCCCATCCTGAAGGTAGAGAAGAAACGTTTGAATTAGATTTGAATCTACTGGAAATTCTTCAAGGTTCAGGACAATGACCCCTTGGCTTTTCCCTTCATTTTTAGAATCATAGCTTGTTTTCATAAGATAATCTTTAAGATCCCTTGGACCTGTAACTGTTCACTTTTTAGATGAGAATGCTGGGTCTCAGAGAGGTGATGGAATTTGCCCAAAGTCCCAGGGTTAGTAAGTGGCAGAGCCAATAAAAAGGCTTGTTTGCCATCTGCCGTGAAGCTGCCCCAGCAGGTCCACTCTTCCCCAATTCCAACTGCAGTTTCATCCTGTGAGCTCTAGCCAGCAGGTATTGGCCAGTTGGGACAGCAGGATCCATGTACATGTACATCAGTTTGCCAATTCCGAGGAGACACCTCTGGTATGTGAGAGAGACATGTGTGATGATGACCTCAGGGATGAGAGGCCACCAGTCCAAAGTCACTGGAGACCCTGCAGTTTTGTTCTTCCAAAGAGCTTAATGATGGTCTCTTCCTTCCTATGACGTGGGAGTCTATGCTGGTGTTTACTGTTCCCACAGCCCAGGCCCAGGGTGGACCTTCAGCGATTGCTTCCCAGCCCCACCCTGTCTAAATGTGTGGCCTCTACTGAGCTCTCATCAGCCATTCTAGCAAAACTTCAGTAAACTCTACTACTTGTAAAAGCCCAAAGACATGGTAATGAATGCTAAAGTGTCTCCATTATTTTGTTTATTAGATTGGGTCCCACTAATAGTTGAAAGCCCACTTACTTTTTAACAAAAAAATTTCAAAGGAGAAATCTCCATAAGGGAAACTACTTCCAAGCCTCACTGTCCAAACAGGCGCCTGTGCACTTAGAGTGACATGCATAATATTGAATATTGACTAATGGATGGGGTATACATTCAGATGTTGAATTTTGCAAAGAATGCACTGACTCATATTTATCCATTGAACTTTTCTTATTTTGTAATCAGTGTAAATGGGTATTCTGTACAGTCAAGTGCTTTGGTATCTGTGAAGGAAATGCACATTGCTGAAAGAAAGGCCGGGCGATCTACTTCTGAAAAGGCAGCCATTGAAAACCCTATGGAGCACAGTTCTACTCTGACACACATGGGGTCTCTATGAGTCAATGTTGGCTTGACAGCAACTGGAACCGGATTGTTTCATGCACCAGCAAATCAGATTCATAATTTCAACAGGGGCTGTATGTAAATTCTACTAGAATAACACCTGAGATGGGATAGTGGGCCTTTTTGGAACTTTATGTTAAGGATGTTCCCCTGTGTACCAGATTTCAACCTCAGCAGCCTTGGTTGGCCCTCTCTTAAAAGCAGCAAGGATTAGATGAGGAATCATTTAGCTAAGAACAGTGAAAAGATGGCTTTACCGGAAGGGGAGCAATGCTGTCCCTCTCTCTTCCCTTTCTCTACAATGTGGCTTCCACCTGCTCTTTCATTCTTGCACTAGAAATCCGGATGGAAGTGCCTGATACAGAATGAATATTCATACTGTGCTGTAAATGACCAATAGAAGATCACTTCCTGAGGACACTGGTGTTGAAGCAGAAGATTATTGACACAGAAGCATGAGAGAAGGAGGACACTGGTCAAAATCAGAGCCGGTAAGTCAGACTGCCTTTGTTTGAGAGTCGAATCCAATTCAATAACAACTTCTTCAAGCTTCCATTTACTCATCTTCAAAAAGGAAATTATAACAAGATCTTCCTCAAAGGGTTTTGGAAGGATCGTGTAACACCTTAGTATGTGCCTGGCATTAAACTTTTATGGTATTTTTATTTTTTTCAATTTTATTTATTTTGTTGCTGTCGAGAATATGCGCAGCAAACACACCAATTTAACAGTTTCTACATGTATCATTTAGCAATGCTGATTGCATTCTTTGAGTTGTACAACCTTTCTCACCCTCCTTTTCTGAGTTGTTACTCCCCCATTAACATAAATCCACTGCCCTCTAAGGTTTCTATCTCGTCTTCCTATTATCAGTTTGATCCCATATAGATAGTACTTAAAAGAGCCTAAAGCTCAAGGCAGACATTTTTTTACTAGTTAAGCTAAACTATTGTTGGTTTTAAGAAGAATTTGGGGGATATTTTTGGTTTAAGGTTTAAAGGTTATCTCAGGGAAATAGTTTCAGGAATTCATCCAAACTTCATAGCTCCAGCAAGTGTGAAATCCATGAAAATTTGAAATTCTGTTCTACATTTTCCCCCTTTAAATCAGGATTCTTCCATAGAATCTTTGAGTAAAATGTTCAGTAATGGTAGCTGGGCATCATCCTGTTCTGGTCTCATGGCAAAAGAGGCATGGGCTCATGGAGTTAAGTAGACACACATTCTATATGGTTTTGATATGCATGTGCCAACAATAATAAAAATTGTAGATTTTATGCATACAGCAACCTGTGCTCACCCTAAGCTGAACAATTAGGGTCCTAAATTCTCTGTCTTTCCTGATGTATTTGAAATAGAATGAGTAGAATTCTCACCCCATCTTCTCTAATAATTCAGGGTCTTATCTTGGATAAATTACTTTCTCTCTGTACTGATCAGGACTCTTTGGTTATAAGTGACAGAAACCCACTTCAAACTAATGTAAGCATAAAATAGGGTTTATTGGATCATGCAACTGGTAAGTTCAGATATTGGATTCTTGTATTACTGCACCCCTACTCTACTCCACCCCTTAGTTGTATTTCCATTGTGTCTTGTCCTCATCCCATCCTACTGCACACATGTCCTCTGCATGGATGAGTAGATGGCAGCCAGACACCCCTGATTCATGCCTTCTAATTTTGTCTCCAAAAAACAAAACACTTTTTTCCCTTCAGCTCTAGATGAACAAAGTATTGGGGAAGAACTTGGAATAACCCAGCTTGGGGCATAGACCTAAAGTTGGCCAAGTACCATGGTTGGAGAAATGTGGTTCTAAGGCTCAACTGGTTCTGTATTATATGCCCAGCCATGTCTCAGCAGATCCACATTGAATGGAGTGGAGCATATCCACAAAAGAAAGAGGGATATTGAAAGAAAAAAAAGTTGTTCATTTTCACTCAGAGAATGAATTTCTCTATGTTGACGATTTTGGATCTAGACATCAGTGATTCTCATTGGGGACGCATGCTAGAACCTCAGAAAGGGAATTGAGCAGATTACTTTTCAAGCTTTTCTTTCTTTATTCATATTTTAATGCGCTCATAACTCAAGACTTTGTATATCTTCTCCAGTCAATAGTTTGTATGTGTTTGTTTTTAGCTTTGAGACCCACTTCCAGTTTAGCACAGTATGATTGCTATGAGGAAGGGAAAAAATGACTGTCACTGGTGTGGTCCCTGTATCTGGACTACATGTTGAAGTTTCCACCCTTGTTTAATTTTCACACCCAGAAAGGGCAGGGAGCTGGATTACAGTGTTTCCAAAGAGTACTTTGTGGTCCTCTTTTCAAACCTAATCCTTCTCCATCCCTCCAATCCCATGTTGTTGTTGTTATGTGCCGTTGAGTCAATTTCGACTCATAGCAACCCCATGTGACAGAACAGAATTGCCCCATAGGGTTTTCTAGGCTGTAATTTTTATGGGAGCAGATTACCAGGTCTTTCTCCCGTGGAGCCACTACCATCGTAATTGGCCAGCTTCAGTGCCTTTCAGTTAGCAGTTGAGCGGTTAACTTTGTGCCATCAGGGCTCCCTTCAAACCCCATAGGGCAGAAGAAATAGTACAGACAACTATTTTCAAGAGAATACGAGGGATGAAATCTCGACTTTGCTACCTGTAAGCTCTGTGACCTTAGACAAATTGTTTTGCCTGCCTGAACCTCCCCTTCTTTCCTGGTAAAATGGGGATAAGGTCAAGTATTTCAAAGACCCATGATTAGATTAAAAAAGATATTGGGGAAGATTTCGTCTGCTTCCAGACAAGATAGATTAACACGATTTACCTTCCTACCTGAAACAAACATACCAAAAAACCCCAAACAAAATATACAGGAAAACTGTTTCCAAGATACTGGACATGAAGCAGCAAAAGATAGCCGTCCTTGAGCGATGGGAAGGAAATGAGGATGGTGACGTAGTTGTGCCAGTTTGCATCCTTGAGAGAGTTTGCAGGCTGTGGTGCAAAAAGGCGGAAACCAGGTGAAACCTCAAGGACTCCCTGAGTTGAAGAGATGCTGCTGAGAGTCCAGGGAAACCAAGGTGGTTAACATGTCCAGGACAGCTCTGGAGAGGTGAGTGCTGCACTTAGAGGAAAGCCCCACAGATCGGCAGACAGTCTTCTGGGGTATTCAAGAGTACTAATCAGCAAATACAACACGCAAGCCTCCACAGTACAACAAACCGACAGATGCATGGGGGATGGAAGGAATACACAGCGTCACTAAACCAGAAAGAACTGGTCGACATTCAACCATTTCAGGAGGCAGCATATGATCAGGAACTGGTGGTACTGAAGGAAGAAGTCCAAGCTGCACTAAAGGCGTTGGTGAAAAACTGGAACTGACAGAATACCAACTGAGATGTTTCAACAAACGGATACAGCATTAGAAGTGCTCACTCATCTATGCCAAGAAATTTGGAAGACAGCTACCTGGCCAACCCACTGGAAGAGATCCATATTTATGCATATTCCAAAGGAAGGTGATCCAACCGAATGTGGAAATTACTGAACAATATCATTAATATCACACAAAAGTAAAATTTTGCTGAAGATCGTTCAAAAGGGGCTGCAGTAGTCTATTGACAGGAACTGCCAGAAACTCAAGCTGGATTCAGAAGAGGATGTGGAACCAGGGATATCACTGCTGATGCCAGCTGGATCCTGGCTGAAAGCAGAGAATACCAAAAAGAAATTTATCAGTGTTTTATTGACTATCCAAAGGCATTCGACTATGTGGATCATAACAAATTATGGATAACACTGTAAAGAATGGGAATTCCAGAACACTGAGTCGTGCTCATGAGGAACCTGTACATAGATCAAGAGGCAGTCATTCAAACAGAACAAGGGGATGCTACATGGTTTAAAGTCAGGAAAGGTATGTGTCAGGTTGTATTCTTTCACCATACCTATTCAATCTATATGCTGAGTAAATAACCTGAGAAGCTGGACTATACGAAGAAGAATGGGGTATCAGGATTGGAGGAAGACTCATTAACAACCTGAATTATGCAGATGACACAACCTTACTTGCTGAAAGTGAAGAAGACTCGAAGCACTTACTGATGGAGATCAAATACCACAGCCTTCAGTATGGATTACACCTCAACATAAAGAGAACAAAAATCCTCGCAACCGGACCAGTAAGCAACAAACATCATGATAAACAGAGAAAAGATCGAAGTTGTCAAGGATTTCATTTTACTTGGATCCACAATCAACGCCCATGGAAGCAGCAGTCAAGAAATCAAAAGACGCATTGCATTGGGCAAATCTCCTGCAAAAGACCTCTTTAAAGTGTTGAAAAGCAAAGACATCCCCTTGTGCCTGACCCAAGCCATGGTGTTTTCAATCACCACATATGCATGCGAAAGCTGGACAATGAATAAGAAAGACCAAAGAAGAACTGATGCTTCTGAATTGTGGTGTTGGCGAAGAATACTGAATATACCATGGACTGCCAAAAGAATGAACAAATCTGTCTTGGAAGAAGTACAACTAGAATGTGCCTTAGAAGCAAGGATGGTGAGACTACGTCTCACATACTTTGGACACGTTATCAGGAGGGATCAGTCCCTGGAGAAGAACATCATGCTTGATAAAGTAGAGGGTCAGGGAAAAAGAAGAAGACCCTCAATGAAATGGATTGACACAGTGGATGCAACAATGGGCTTAAGCATAACAATGAATTGTGAGGATAGCACAGGACCAGGCAGTGTTTCATTCTGTTGCACATAGGGTCGCTATGAGTCGGGACTGACCCAAGGGCACCTAACAACAACAATCAGCACATGCTTGTGAGAAAACTACCTAAAATATGAGCAAGAACCACCAAATAGGATTAAAAGAAACATTGTCTGGTACTCACATAGGGCCAGGAATAGTGCCTTTCTCCCCAGCTAGACTGGAAAACCCTACACTTCATGGGACAGTGTGCAGAGGACTCAGCAAAGTCTTGCCTCTGTACTGGGGGGCAGCTTACCCTAGACTGAGCACTACTCTGGACCTGCCTAAAAAGTCATAAATGCCAAGACCCAGAAAAGATCAAAACGTTTCCAAGAAATGTTTCGCATGCATGTAGGTGATTGAAAACATCGCAGCTTGGGTCAGGCACACCTTAGTCTTCAAGGTAACGTCTTTGCTTTTCCACACTTTCAAGAGGTCTTTTGCAGCAGATGTGCCCAGTGCAATACATCTTGTGATTTCTTGACTGCTGCTTCCATGGGTGTTGATTGGGGATCCAAGTAAAATGAAATCCTTGACAACTTCGATCTTTTCTCTGTTTATCCAAGAAATTAACTGCATGTCAGGTAACAGTCCACAGTAGCCAGGCAATCTAGAGTAGGTAGGTCATCCGGATACTCTAGTTCCTTCTGTCTTGGTGCCGTTTCCATTCACAAGGTTAAAGCTGGTTTCCCAGCCCAGAGGGAGGGAAGAAAATGAAACAAATCTTCCGTTGCAGGGCATGACCTGGAAAATGCACACATTCCCTCTGCTCATATCCCATTGGCCAGAACTGAGTCACAAGGCCAAACCTGGCTGCAAGGATACCCCTAAGTATAGTCTAACCACAGGGAGGATCACCAGTCAGAGAAAAATGAAGAACGTGTGTATTGTGGGGTGATTAGCAGTATCTGCCCCACAGCCCCACTCCTGTTTATTTTCTATCCAATCCCGGGCTTATTTGACCAATTAGTACATATCTGGCTCCCCCGTAAGACTTGAAGCTCCGTGAGAATAGGGAACAAGTCCTTCTGGTTCACCCTTCTCTCCCCCCAACTACAGCCTACTTCTTTTTTTTTTTTTTTTTGCTTTTTCTTTCTTTGTTAACAAGTTTTATTGAGATATAATTCACGTACTATATTATGCACCCATTTAACGAGAACAATCCAATGATTTTTAGTATATTCACAGGCCTGTGCAACCAACAGCACTATCTTATTCTAGAACATTTTCACCCCCCTGAAAGAAACCCCAGACCCATTAGCAATCACTTTCCATTTTTCTCCAACCCTAAACAACCACTAATCTACTTTATGTCCTCCCCGCTATGTTCTAAATGCATGAAATAACGGCACATCTCAATTCCCAGCACCTTGTGCATAATAAGCACTCAATAAATATTAGATTTAAAAAAAAAATCTTTTTTTGCTGTCATTATCCATTCTTAAGCTAAAGAGTCTCTCCAAAGATTTTTCTGAGTACACATTGCTACTCAGTGGACTTTATCTATCACCAATTTAAGATTCTGGTGCCCAGAATAAACAAATAAAAGCCCACTGTCTGGAAAGTGGAGTCCCTGGGTGGTGGAAACGGTTAACACGCTTGGCTTCTAACCGAAAGATTGGAGGTTCAAGTCTACCCAGAGGTGCCTGGGAAGAAACGTCTGGTGATCTACATTTAAAACATCAACTACTGAAAACCCTACGGAGCACAATTCTACTCTGACACACACAGGGTCACCACGAGTTGGAATCAACTCAAAAGCAACTTTTTTTTTTTTTTTTTTAATCTGGAAGGTAGAAAATACTCAGTAAATGGCAGGTGTTTTCTTAAATTATCTCATTACCTTCATCACAGACGTCTGTGAGGCAGATACAACTGTAGCTCCCATTTTACAGATACAAACTATCAAGCCTGGCGCCACCCTCACTAGCTGACTGATTTTGAGAATCATTAACCCACTTGTCCAACACATCTCTCTCCTACTTCTCCGTTTTAGCTAAGCTAAAATGCAAAAGCAATAATAAGTAGTATCTCTTAGAGGATGCTGTCTTAACAGGGCTTATATCGGCCTGGGTATGCAACCTGTTCTATAAACAATATTTGTTTTTAAAATAACCTATTACAATCGGCTGTCCGATCTGCCTGCCAACCACCTTCATATCAGGCATTTTCACCTGTGCCATCATCTTCCCCAAAGGCGCATAAATATCCACACCAACACTCAGAAGAACTGGACATCTTCACAGACAACAATGTTTCTGCTCCTTAAGCTGTTTCCCAGCTTGCTCTCACAGTTGGCAAGATGCCTCTGCAGATTCTGGCTTTTCCTACAGTAAACTTGTCTGCAAATAGCCAGAAGCACAGATACTCCCTCTGTGTGGGTTCTGGGTGCAGGGGGACATGAGGACACTCAGGGTTTTGGTTTCTCATAGAAGGTCCTTGGAGTTGTGATGCTTTTTATTGATATTACTATAGCCACTCAATGTACCAAAATGAAAATCAAAATTGTTTAAAGTATCTCATAGCTCCTGGTCCTCTCCCCAAGCCTCAGAGTTGTCAAATGTTGCCGTCTACGCTCTCTCTCCTTTCCAAATGGTCCCTTAATAAGGGAACAATGGCCTTTCTTTCCAGACACCTTGCGGAAAGGGGAGATGAAGCCAAGTGAGGCTGGTGAGGGTGGCAGGACCTGCCTCGGAGGCACAAGTGGGGAGTGGTGGGGCATGAAGGTGAGCCCGTCTGGGAGGAAGGCCGCACAGACCGCTCCTGTGGACTTTGATGTTTGAAGGCATGTGGAAGGCAGCCAGGGAAATTCAGATACACTTACCCAGTAATTGATTATTCAGCTGCATCTCAGAAACACACAGCTTGGCTGGGCCTGACAGCTATTGTTTCCTTTTGCTGCTTTTGGGGGTGGGAGCCAAAGAAATGTGGGGCAGAGATGCAGCCTGAGGGTCACTGGAGGTAAGAAGTCAGCCAGCCCAGTGAATCCTACTGTTCAGTTGTTTCCAAGCCTCATTTTCTCATCCAGACTGAGATGGGCAGTGGTGTAAGGCAGGGCTTGATAAGAAAAAGACAGAGCTGTGGATGAACGGGCAGAGAAGGAGGAAAAATAAGTGCAGACATTATGGACACATGGAATTTTTGTGGGTTTAATGATTTTTCAACTCTTTGCAGGGTGGATAATATGAATACACCATAGCTCAGTGTGTGTGCAAGTATTTTAAGATAATGACTATTGAGGCTGATCTGCCATGATGTTATTCTACTTCATGTTGACTTTCACTTAATTTCTAAACATACTATTGAAAGAGCTTATGAAATATTATACCAGTTCTGCCCTCAATGCAACTGTCTCATTATTTTTTGACAGATGAACAAATGGCTATGATATTTTTTGAGTAATAGCTTCCACTAGTTGGTTTTCATGAGCCTAATAGGCTAACACTTCTGGGCTGGAAGAGAAAACTTAGAGGCCTTCCAGAATAGTGATTTTAGCTTAGTGTGTATGTGTGTTGAGGGGACAGAAAATAGGAAGGTATATATAAGATTGTCCCAGGGGAAAGTTCAAGTATACACTTAAAAGAAGGTTCATGTATATACTTAATTAAAAAAAAAAAATCCCCCTGCTTAGATTTAATATTATTCAAATAATTTAATCTATTGGGAAATTTCAAGGGATTGATCTATTTATGCTTATTAAAAAGGGAGCAATATTGAGTCCCTGGGTGATGCAAATGGTTAATGCGATGGGCTGCTAACCGAAAGGCTGGAGGTTCAAGTCCACCCACAGGCACCTTGGAAGAAAGGCTTGGTGACCTACTTCCAAAAAACCAGCCACCGAAAACCCTGTGGAGAACAGTTATACTCCAACATGCATGTGGTCACCATGAATCAGTGTTGACCCAATGCCTACTTACTGCTTTAATGTCAACAACTTCACATTTACAGACAGGTAAACTGATGCCCACAGTGACTTCCCAAGGCAACTTAGCTAGTGGAAGTGGCAGACCTGAGACTTGAAATCAATTACTCTGACTCCAAACTTAACCCCCTTCTCATGATATCCACGTATTTGGTAGCTGCAAGTATATTCTTTGATGTCTATTCTAATTGCCTCTCTGCTTAAAAGAGGAAAATGAGGATTCTGTGAATGGTGGTGGATGTGCTACTAAATGTAGTAAGTGCTCAGTAAATATTTGTTATGATTTTGTGCCAAACATTGTGGTAAGCATTCTACATGCATCATCTCATTTAAACCTCATAATTACAGTACAGCTTGGTACTATAATTACCCCCATCTTGCAGGTGAGAAAACTGGGTCTGAGACAGGTTCAGTATCTCCCCCAAAGCTACATAGCTAGCATGTGGTATGCTCAAGATAAGAAGTCATGCAACCTGGCCTTAGTACCCGTACTCCTAATATCTAGGATCAGAGCTGTTTTTGTTCTAAAACAAGTCAAGCTCCAGGTCTGGTCAATCTTTAGTAGAATTTGACCATTATTCCTTCTCAGTGCTTTGACTATAGCCTGGACTGCCTCAGCATGTAGTGAGCTGAACATCCCAGAAGGGAATCAAGCAGGTGTAGGATGTCCACTGAGAAAAGATGTCTCTGATCCAGGGTAAAGCTATTGACCTGTATGAACTTAAGATCTTTTCAACACTGGGTGTCTATGTTCACATAATTTGCTTTCAATGTCTTGCCTCTTGGCTTTTTACCCGCTGATTTTGGCTTCTCCACTTGTCTCTCTCAGTTTGTGTGGTTGGTTTGTGTCACTAATGTATATATGGTCCTGGCCATACCACTAGGCTGCTTCCACAGAAAGATATGTAAGAATTCTAGGGGGAAGAATTTCTGAGAGTTTAATGTTTCTTTTTCTCATCTCAGTGAATCAGTGAATAAACAGCATCCACACTGCAAACCTTTTGCTTGAATCCCAGCTGCTACAACAATGTTACTTGGGTTGTTGCAGGATGTTAAGACCACAGAAAAGTTAAGAATCTTTGCTTGGAAGCTGCCTGCCACACAGAAATCTAGCAGGATGCTAGAAACACAGGTTATCTGAACAGGAAAGGACTTTGGTTATCAGCTAAAAGACACCTGACTTTTGACAGATGAGAAAATCAGAGAGCAAGCAAATTGCTCGATGTCACAGAGCAAGTTGGTAGCAAAGTCAGCACTAAACTTTGACTGGTACACCTATGAGATCTTCCTGAAGGCTTCTTCCATCCATCAATACATCCATTTAACAAACTTCTAGTAAGGATTTTCTTTTGCTGTTGTCTGTGCTTGATGCTAGAGATTCAAAGATAAAGACTTCCCTGACCCTGTGTTCTGGGAACTTATTGTCTAGGGGGGAGTAAGACAGGAATCTGACAACTACACTATTTCATAATCACTATAATAGAGACGCATAAGATTCTATGGAAACACAGAGAAGAAAGCAGTTAAATTATCAGGGAAGATTTCCTGGAAGGAGGTACATTTGACTTAAGCTTTGTGGGATGAGTAAGAGTTTGCTAGCTGGCCTACCACAGAGAAAGAGAAGCAATTTAGGAAAATGGCAAGGATATATGAGAGGCCACGTGGAGATGAGAGAGAAAGCCTTAACTTCATACATATGGTAAAAAAAAAGGAGGGGAGAAAGAGCTGGAAAAGTAGACATTTTGGTTACCTCAGAAAAACTATTGTGCTGTGGGCATCTCCAGGAAACCTCCTATACAGAGGAATCAATGGAAATATGGTCAATCTGGAATAATTGTCTTAAAACAACCAAAAATATCTAAGGACCCATCTATATAACTTGCCCCACCTCAGCAGCTTGATCTTTACAGATGATTTTTGGTGTCAAGAAGGAAGTGAGAAGCTACAAGGGTGAAGGGAGGAGGACTGGGGAAGCATAACATTTTATTGACGTATTCTTCTATGGATACAGCTTAAGGATGTGGTCCAGGCCATATACACCTTAGCAACACTAAGAGACACCATATCCTGAGGGAGACAAATGGGGAAACCAAAACCAGTGGCTCAAAAGCCAAGAGGCAAAGCATAGAAAGCAAGCTTCATGATCAACAGTTGTTCGCCTCATAGGCTTGCAACATTAGTTACTCCACCTGAAGACCCAAGAGTCTTTTTGACTGAGCCAATCCTAATATATCTAAAAAGCCCACTTCATAGGGGTCTATGGTGGCCATGAGTAAAAAATGTGCTCCAAGTGGTTAGGGTGGCAATAGAATGGGCAGCTCAGTATACTTGTTAAGAAGACCCACATACTTCAACAAATTGAAATGGTCTTTCCATTAATTGCATGTGGCACAATGCAATGAAGACAAACTGAGGGTTTACAGTTCCAGAAGTGTCACATGTCTCTTTGAGGAGAAAGTGGCTAGATTTCCTTTCTCTTCAGCAACTATCTCTGCCTAGACATGCTTCATGTTTTATTTTATTTTTTCCAAAAGATTTGTTTCAGGTCAGCCAGAGAGAGGAGCTTTGCTTAACTCAAGATTTGGCACAGACAACTGAAGTGGAATAAATTTTGAAAGATCCAAAATGTGGGGTCTGGAATGACTGGCCAAAGTTACTTGAACTTTTTTTCCACATAAAGTCAGAAACTACTCAAAAAGGTATTGGAAAGTCTATAGTGCCTATAATTATTTGATGGATATAATTACTTAATGCATATAACTATTTGATGCATGTAAGGAGATACACAGCTCTCAATTTTAAATAAATACACACACGTATAGTCATGCTGTTGCTGTTAGCTGCTGTCAAACTGATTACAACTCATGGCAACCCCGTGTGTTACAGAGGAGAACTGCTCCATAGAATCTTCTTGGATGTAGATTTGAACAGAAGCAGATCACCAAGGCTTTTGTTTTCTGCTGTGTCACTGAGTAGGTTCAAACTGCCAACTTTTAGGTTAGCAGTTGAGTGCAAAATGTCTGTGCCACCTAGCGACCTTATAGTCATAATATGTGCCTACTATGTGTCAGGCAATGTGATCCATTTAAGTCTCATAACCACTTTACAATATCCACAACAGGGGACTCAAACACACCAATGATCATGAAGAAGGTATAGGAACAGGCAACGTTTTGTTCTGTTGTATATAAGGTCACCGTGAGTCAGGGCCAACTCAACAGCAACTAACGACAACAATTACTATCTCCATTTTATAGACAGAGAATTGAGGCTCACAAAGTTTAGTTTATCAAGGTCTTACAGCTGACAAGAGACAGAACTAGGACTTGAACCCAGAGATTATGCTCAGTTCCCGAAGTGATGACAAGTAACTAGGCAAAATGAAACAAATTAAGTGGCAGAACATGTGAAGTGAGAGCACCCGCACGTAAAGAATCATCTCCTAATAACCATCACCAGTGGAATCACTTACAATTGGAAAAGACAGGCTGCTGGAAGGGATAAGACTGCCCTGGCAAAGACAAGTATCGTCTAGATCTCTGCCTCTCACTGGCTCTGTCCATTCCCCAAGCTGCTTGACAGATTTTAGCTGATTCTGGACGTGCCCTGGAGGGAGAGAAAACTCATGGCAACCCTAAAGGAGGGCAATTAGATTTCCCATTAGCTCCCCTCATGCCTTCATCCTTGACCATCTATCTCTGTTGCAATATTTTAGAAAATAATCCCAGACAGATTTCTGGAATACATAGGACTTGGAGATTTTTAAATAAAAGGACGTTTTACTGAGAACAAGCATAAATATTGACTTATCAGAGGAAGTACATTTTCAAAGTTATACCAGTGAATTCTGGGAGTTTAATTCCAACTCTGCAACTTACAGTCTGGCTGGGCATGGACATGGGGACAGTTCTTCAAGTTTCTCCCTAGATCTCCAATGTCTAGCTTAGAGATGGATGGAAAAGAACCACTGGTCAGTGCCACTTCTTCTGGTCTTCTTCCTTCCCCTGGCCATGCTCTTCCCTTTTCCCCAGAACACTTTGCCACCGATAACACTGGGAAACTTCGATGGAGGCTGATCTTGACCATTGTTCTGTTAGAAATAACCAACTCAGAGTGCCTGATGATGAGGTCATGGGAGCATCTTTGTAACTAGAGACAGGCATTAGATTATTTCAACATTTGCAGCCCCTCCTCATTCTCCATTAGCTTAGATATTCCAGTGTTGACTGGATGATTGTCCCTTTTGCTCTCCATAGTATGAACAGTTATTTCCAGCATCCCCCAGACTTTCCATTGGTGCTTTTGCATCCCATATATGCCTTAGTGTTCCCCAAATTTGCTTCTGTTTTGTTTTTATTTCTTGCTCTGTGTATTCTTTAAGAAGTCCCCTGATGGTGTGTGTATGTGATTTCACATCATGAGAATGGTGTGGCCATGGCAGTGAGGCATTATGGTATATCATAAATCAACCACAGTTTTGGGAAACGATGACAAGTGTGATTTATTGGCTATTTCAGCTCTGGTTTTCATATAGCTATTCACAATTTCATATAGCTGATTCACAATTATTCCTTGGAGGAATAAAAAGTCAAAGAAAGTACAGTGTGGGTGGTAGGTTCCCTCCCCAAAAACTCATGATAGTCATCATCTCCATACAGGAAAACATATATTTATGCTTTCCAATGGCTGAATGTTATCCATGGCAACTGGGAAACTCTGAGAGCTGGAAGAAATGAGTCAGCTAAAGACAGTTTTCCCTTGACCTGGGTAAAGCAAGCCTAATTATATACATCGGTCAAGAGCATTAGAAGATTGCCAGTAACTTATGGTAGAGTGAATCCCCAGAATGTAACTTAAAGTATCAATACAGAAATTAATTAGATAAATGTTGATACTCAACTTTAGTTTAACATAAGTAAAAGCAGAAAATGTGACTGATTTTACCAAAAGACATTTCTTTTTACACACATAAGAGTTTTGGCTTGTCTTAGCTAGCATGGACCATATAATTTATCTTCCAAACTGGAATCCTCTTGAGAGTGAAAAGGGGTACTTCTAGTTACTCCAGAAAACAGAGGCAGTCCCAAGCAAATTGGAGCATACTGTGACCCTAGCTCTTATCACATGTCATGGTGATCACTGTATTTGTCCATTCTCATCACTAATTCCCTAAGACTAAGATGTCTCAGTTGTCTTTACTGAGAGCCCATTTTATTCTATGCTTAGGGCTGAGAATGTTTGTATTCAATCAATGACACATTAATGTTTGAAATAAATCCACCCAGTTTCTTGGTATAAGGTAAGCACTCAATAAATTAGTATATATTAAATATAAAAATGATCCTGATCTATCATGGTTTAGGTGGTCAGCATCTTTTGCAGATGCTCAAAATCAGTAGTTTTCAGGACACTTTAAAGTTTTTTGCTGTTATTTCTTACACTTTAAAGTTTTTTGCTGTGATTTTTTGCACTGGACCTCTTCTTGTGTTTTTCAAACGTAGTCTTACCCAGAACCCTAATTCATAAAACAAATAAATTCAATTAGTATGGGCATCTTGGCAGAAACCTCTTCAGTGTCTGCAGTACCCCCAAAGCACAACTTTAGATCCAAATGCTTCACTTGGAGCAAAATTCAAACACTACAACCCTAAATAAAACTTGATTAAAATATGAAAATATTAACTAAACATGATTTGGAGAAAAAAATCCCAACATTTTCAGCAAGTTCAGAAGTGTATTAAGGGAGAATTAAGAAGAACAATTTATCATTTATTAGAGTCTTGGTTTTCTTTAAAGTTCCAATCATACAATATGCAAATTGAGTTCCTGAGTGATCCCTTCAGCTGAATTTCAGAGACAGAAAAAAAACAGAATGAGAAAAAGATCACTATAATATTCAGCATTTGTTTTTAGAATCTTTCAGACCCAACAAACTTACAATATAAAACAGATTTTCTGAATGAGCTCTGTGATAGTCTTCTTAAACTTGTCCTTCTATCTGGCCAGCCAAGCCCTTGCTTTGACTCTCAAATCTTGTGTTGACAGCCGTTGTTCTTCGGAACGTTTGATGAAATGTAAGTAGGTGCTTCCATTTCATTGTGACTCCAGAGGATTCCACAGGATGTTCCGGTTAGGGATTGTGAGGGTTGGACCAAAGATTTGGACTCATTGACCCCTTCTGAAAGAAGCTTCTTTCCTAATTCCACAAAGCCAGCGTTGTCTGCAGTGAGCCTAAGCCAAGATCACAGTGAGACCACACCCAGAAACTTGTCAGGGTCAACACACCAGAAAATAGCTGGCAATGGTTAGACCAACTGGAGCGTCTCCTCATCATGAGTGTTCCTTTCTGTCTCAATGGATCTTAGAACATCAGCGTATTAGTTATTTATTACTGTGTAATAAATTACCACAAACTTAGTGACTTAAAACGACGCATTTATTATCTCAGTTTTGGTGAATCAGGAATCCAGGTACAGCTTAGCTAGGTTCTCTGCTTCAGGATCGCTCACAAGGCTGCAATCAAGGTTTTGTCCATGGCTGGGATCTCAACTGAAAGTTCTACTCAAGAAGAATCCACTTCCAAGCTCATGTGGCTGTTGGCAGAATTCAGTTTCTAGAGGACTGTTGGACCGAGGGCCTTCTTTCCTAGCTGGCTGTTGACCAGAGGTCATCCTCAGTTTTTCTACTCCCTTGATTCCTGATATACAATCTTTAGGGACAAAGTTTCTTACTTCCCATTGAGAAATAAAGGGAATTGCACCTGAGGCTACAGAATCAGTGACTTAGATCCACACTACGATACAAGCGAGGACTGGTTTCAATATAAAGAGGTGGGAGGAAGGATGGAAGACAGGTGGGAAATCAAACCAAGGACTTTGGATGACTAAAGAGAAAGGAAGGGGTCATCTCTCCCCCATTATAAATCACCCAGACAAGGAAGGTCTGTTGCATTGAAGACAAGATTTTGTCAGTAATTGTGACAAATTCATCTATAGTTTGGTCTCATTCATTCCTTCATTCACTCAGAAAGTTATTTTTGTATCTTTCCATGTTACAGTATTCGATAACATGCCTAACCGAAACAAATACTCCTCAACATCTCATATGGAAAAAACTTAACTACAGTTTCTAAGAAATGAAATGTTTCAATAAGTCACCAACAACCCAATTTGTTGCTATACTTGTGGCTAAAAACCTATTTCTTACGTTACTAAGTAAAGATGAATGAGCATATGTAAATAATTCTTTCACAGTTTTGCAGCACCTCAGGGTAGGTTCCTATAATCTTCTCTAACCCTCACACCCTTTCTCTCTGTATTACTGAGGCTACTTGAGCCCACCCCAGGCTCCAGGGCCACTGTTTCAGTTCAGCACTTGATGGCCTGACTGCTCAGAGACCCTGCTCAGGAAAGGAAGTTTTTTGCCTTGCCACTGGGACCCAGCCCCTTCCCTGCCTAGTACTGTTCTGAGAAAGGCATGACCCCCCTTTAGGATTGCTACTGTGTCTTTTGTTTTCCCTGTTCTCTCCTTTTGCAATGAGTCTTCCCACTGTAGCCCAGCCTCTCTATTGCCCAATGCCTGCTTGTATTTCTTGGTATTGCTTCCTCTCATGACAAACACGGTGATGTGGAATCTGTCCTCATTCTCCCTGCTTTCATTGACAAGAGAGTGGAGAAATACCCTAGCCTCAAAGCTGCTTTGTATTTTTTTCTCTAAACAAAAATTAAACTTTCTTCTTGAAGTGGAGAAGAAAAGTTCCCAGTTAATAAGAGGTTCTGAATGAGACTTCTAACATTCTAATACCAAAACCCTGACTGGCCAATGAATATTTGTCAGGGTTGTTCTGAAACCCACAGAACAGACATTCCACACGTGTGGCAGAATAGCGAATGCCACAAATGCCAGCATTTTCTAGAAGCTGGAAATTAATGTCCATACAACTTTGAACTATAAAGAGTTTCCTTGCCAGGACAAAAAGAACAGAATATATAGGTATTCATCCTCAATGCCACAGTTTTAAGCAATAACATTTGGGTCATCTGAAATAGAATGTCCACAGGGATGGATGGATAGATAGATGGAGAGACAGATGGACAGATGGATGGAGAGACAGATGGACAGATGGATGGATAGACAGATGGATGGATGGATAGATAGACAGATGGAAAGATTGTGTCATGGATTGAATTGTGTCCCCCCAAAAATGGGTGTATCAACTTGGCTAGGCCATGATTCCCAGTGTTGTGTGGCTGTCCTCTATTTTGTGATTGTAATTTTACGTTAAAGAGGATTAGGGTGGGATTGTAACACCACCCTTACCCAGGTCACATCCCTGATCCAATGTAAAGGGAGTTTCCCTGGGGTGTGGCCTGCATCACCTTTTATCTCTCAAGAGATAAAAGGGAAGGGAAGCAAGCAGAGACTGGGAGACCTCATACCACCAAGAAAGAAGTGCCAGGAGCAGAGGGCATCCTTTGGACCCGCATGGAGAAGCTCCTAGTCCGGGGGAACATTGATGAGAGGGCTGACAGAGAGAGAAAGCCTTCCTCTGGAACTGACACCCTGAATTTGGACTTTTAGCCTACTTTACTGTGAAGAAATAAATTTCTCTTTGTTAAAGCCATCCACTTGTGACGTTTCTGTTATAGCAGCACTATATGACTAAGACAGATTGATAGATCGATAAACATAGATTACATAGATAAATGGTGGGTGGGTGGATGGATGAATGGATGGATGAGTGGATGGATAATTGATGATTAGCTTGTTTAAGTGGTACTTTTCTTCTCCATCACTACCAGTATTCAGAAGTCATCATGAAAAAGGGGTCTGATGGTACAGAACAGCTAAATATCAGAAAAGAGATTTCAGCATGAGAAGCTGCATCATGCTGTCTATGTCAAGTCACCAGTTAGGGTGGTAATAAGGAATTCGAGACAACAGATGCTATTATACTCCCGGAGCAGGTATGATGATAGTGATGTCCATTCTCATTAAAATGTGGATGGGATCTAAGCGCTGGTCATCAGTAGCCTTCTAACCCCTCAAGGATCCAAAAATTGTTTTCCCACCTGAGAAATCCAGAAACGATAAAAATTTTCAAGGCAAAAGTCAGCTACCGATATTCTGAGGGCCAAGCGTGGAGGAGCGTGTCTGATTCCCTCCCACACGCCCACCCCTCCCAATGTTGGCCAAGGCCCATTTGGAGTGAAGAAAGACAAAGAGTCACTGGAAAGGAAAGGGAGGAGGTGCTGACAGTGAATTACAGTTTGCCTACGCAGTAAAGACAGCATTTAGGAAAGAATTCTAAGGGGCTGGCCTTGCGGAGGTGAAGATGATGCTGAGAGTAGGCCAGGGAGGAACAGGGTGGGGATGTGGAGGGTTTTGTGTTAGATTAATAGAGGGGAAAATGGAAAACATAAAGGAATACAAGCAGGTCATGGGATATTAGTTTCATATAAAAGTCAAAGAAACTGTCTTATTTCAGTTGAGAAGAGGTAGACCTGCTCATGAGCCTCCCACCAGGATGAGATGCAACATTTCTTCCTTAAGGAGCCCAGAGGGAAGCTTGGGGAAATGAAGCATCTGTTTGCACAACTTTGCTCAAAATATGTCAGCCATCCTCAGACCAGCCTCTACCCTGGTACCCTCTTTGCAGAGACACAGGGACTCAAAACAAAGTTTATGCCCCTCTCTTGACGGATCACAGCAGAGCACAATCACATGCCAATTCATATGATAAATAAAGGCACTGTTCTTTAAGCACTTATTATGTGCCAAACTTTCAGCCTGTGAGGTGGGCATTCTTATTTATCCTCATCTCAAAGATGAAAAAACTGAGGCTCAGGGATAGTTAAGTCACTTGCCCAAGGCTTCATAATGAATCAGAAGCAAGTCAAGGTTTCAGTCCCAGAAATCCCAGCTATACCAAGTTTCAGGGACTATGTTATTTCCACCATAGCCCATCTCTGAATTAAAAGCAGGAAGGGGGCTGAGGAAAAGGAAAGAGAGTAGAGTGACATGGGATAATCTCTAAACTACTAATAGTGCTTTATAATTTTAACAAAAATAAAATTGTCAACACTGTTGGGAAACAATTCTCCATGAATCTCATACATTTCTGCACATGTCATGAGCAGAGGCCTTAGCTCTGCATTATATTAATTTATACTTAAGAATGTTTGTGTAGCATATAGGCCTGAAAGATAGAAATAGTATCTTCCTCTGGAGCAGAGAGAGATAGTATCTCCCTCTGGGTCTGCTCTGGAATACTGAGTAATAGGGTCAGACCAAGTATAGAAACAAATTAAGAAAAAACTACTAGATATGCCTACCACACTGGGGGTTTCTGGCACCAAAACAAAATTCAGATACCCTAGTGTGGCACATCCGAGTGTGTTCGGGTAACTTGTGCATTCTCAGGCAACACAACCTGGGAAATATCTTGGAAAGCTAACATGCCATTCTTACCAGACCCTAGTTTCTGAATAATCAGAATTCCCTAGGCTACCATGTATCTATAAAATGAGGACATTGAGCTAGATTAATAACCCTTGACTAGGTTCTTAAACCAATAACTAGGAAAGGACATCAAGGTTGGTGAAGGAGAGGGTCAGTGCAAATGAGGGAAGTCCTCAATGAGATGGATTGACACGATAGCTGAAACAATGGGCTCAGACATGATAATGACTGTGAAGATGGTGCAGGACAGGGAACGTTTTGTTTTGCTGTACATAAGATCGTCATGAGTTGGAGCCAACTCAACGGCAGCTAACAACAGACAACTACAACAAAGTTCTAAAGTGCCAGACATTTCTGAGATCCTTATGTACATTATTTCATTGCATTGTGAAAATAACTTTATGAATTAGGAAATATTGCCCTCATTTGATAGGTAAGGAAACGGAGGCTCAGAAAGGTAACTACCACATGCAGCTGACACAGCTGGTACCCAAGTCCGTCCGAACCCATGCCTATCGTTAGCTCTCCTGGCACAGTCCATCTTTCTCTTGCCACCAGTTAATTCACCACTATTCTTGAAACACATCCCTTTCAATTCTTTAAAATACTTCTTTAGACAAAGAACTTTGTGCTAGTAAGAAGAGGTCATTGCCACTCAGTGTTAAATAAAACACACACACACAAACCTCTTTAGGTAATGAGGAACTCTGGTTCAAGCAAAGACGCACTATAGGACAAATGTAACTTTATTTTTTGGTCCTTAATTACCCAAAGTCCATGTAGGGGTAATCCAAACCTCTCCATGGAGAACGTGAAGTCTATATAACCCCATTTTTTTTTTTCTTTTTCCAATTGCAGGAGATATAAGGACCTGGGAGTGACCCTTTTGGAACAAAAGAATGAAAGAAGACATGGCGCCAATATGCTTTAAAGAACCCCAAACCAAACCTATCGCTGTCGAGACGATTCTGACTCATAGTGACCAGGCCAAGAGATATAACCAATTCCTCAGCTCATTCTACAACAGGATTGAGGTAAAGCTGCAAAGTACAGCTGCTAAAACAGTGACTGTCATTTTCCAAGGCATCTTGCCTTCTGACAAAGCCCACTTTGGGGAAGAATTATTGTGGAGTCCTTCCGGAGGAGTAAAAAGCATACTCCAAAAGGTTGGATCCCACTTGTGCCTCTTACCAGCCAAGGGATTCTTGGATGTTTCAACTCTCTCCTATGTCCTACTTTTCATATCTGCCCACTAGAATCTCTCTCCAGTGATGTAACAGGATATAAAGGACTCTGTTTCTTTGGGAAGACTGCAGCTGTGAAGTTGACATTCTACACTCTGGCAAGTGGAAATGCTCTCAGGGTACAGCTGATCCATGTGTTACCACTTCCCTTGGCCAAAAGACCATATGAAGAGAAATTAACAAGTGAGCTACACTTCACATAGAACCTGTGACAAGCAGCACGCTGCCAGGTTCTCTTCAGAAGCCTGCATGAAAACAGATGCCCAGTTTGGCAAACAAAGCAGTGGCCCAGGGCTTCTGACAGGCTGAGAGGAAGATGGAAATTGGCCACACCAGTGTGGGAGGCAGGGCTGGAACTGGCACGATGACTCAAAGCACAGATTGATGAGGCCAGATCGCTGCTGATCTTGGCAGGCCCTCAGAAGTAATCGCTTCCTGAGGAGGAAAAGTCCCTCCAGTGCATTAGTGTTTTTCATCATGACCAACAGGCAAGCAGGCTGCACTTCTCCTCACATTTAAAAAATTTCAAATAAGAAATGTTAATTACATTCCAGACCTGGGAAATCTAAGCTATCCGATGTGGCTCTTCTGAAATGTGTATACATAATGGTTATTGAGGTGAAGGCAAGACTTGTAGGACTTTTCCTCATATCCTCAGCTCCTTGTGCATAATAGGTGCTTGGTAAACGGTGGGGGCAGGAAATGAGATTGTAACCTCTGGGATGGCATAAACAATGTCTTGTCCATCCTTATTTCTTTATAGCTCCAAACACCACGGCTGACTATGTCAGGTGTCGAAAATATCTGTGGATAAATTACTCACAAGTATATTATGTTGCATTTGTTCTCATTTTTAAAGGAGGGGGACAAGTTGGAAAAAGATTGCCCTAGGGAATGAGACAACATCAAATCTGGAAGTCAGAGTGGCCCACAAGCTAAGTACACAGAGACATAGAAACACACGCACGCACACACACACACACACACACACACACACACACACACACTCTCTAAAGTCATGTATTATTTAGGTGTAGGATTTTAAAGTCATCATGTAAATTGAAAAAAATTATTCGTACTACAAAATCACACTTGAAAAATTCCCTTAAGAAATAAAAGAAGAGGAGTTTGGGGTGGGGGAGGAATAGAGGAGAAGTGATGTTTGCGTCATGCAGCCCGGGACGATATCCAGAGGATGGCTTAGAACTGATACACTGCTGACCGCCTGAGACAAAAGTGCTGAGATGGCAGTGGGGGATGAGGTCAGAAGGTTCCACCAGATTCTTCTGCGCTCTTCTGTGAAATGAATTTGAGTGGTGCCAAAGCTATATAAGCTCAGATCCTGGGAGAAGGGCTGGGGAAGCTGCTAACTTACAAGGTATTTCCTTGCCTTCCCCCTGGTTAGGCCAAGCTAAAAATATTAATACATGGCACCATATTTTCTTACGAGAAACATTTGAGATGTTCTGCACCTTCTGATCATAACCACACTGGCAGACAAGAAGTAGTGTAGGCAGTGTAATGATTTTTATACTGATTTGTACTAAAGGAGTCATCAAGAAATACTCCAGCATTATATGTTAATACTCTGGTATTGTACATTAAAATGCAACATCAGCCTTTCTTATCAAGTTCTAAGTCCGAAGTCTTTGATCCATGCTTTGTACTTTAGTCCACAAAGGAAAGCTAGAAATCTAAGTAGGACTTCCCTGAGGTCACCTTCCTGAGTTTAGTCTTGCTCTGGGATCCTCCCCGAGCTAGTGTCAAGAGAAAACGGGGGTTACTGGTGCGCTTGCCACATGCTCCCAGTCTCCACTGACAGCTACACACAATAATGTGGTGTAAACCTCTCTAATAAAAAAAATCAAGACGTTTCTCCAATTAAAAAACAGACAGTCCAGAAATTATTCCTTTTTGCTGTGTAGAACAGCATTTAAGGGATGCAGTGGAATGGCTGGCTGTGAGGGCTCTAAAATTTACCCAGCCCTCTTAACAGAAAACGCACAGAAAGATTTGCATGTAGTTTCTGGGGTTCAGAGTCCATGAAAGTCCATGGACTTTTCTCTAGAAAGAAAGAGCTTGTTAAGCAAATCAATTGTGCATAGAAATGCCTCTTTGAAATAAGTAAAACTCTTACTTCTAAACTCCTACTTCCAAATAGTTTTGTTTCTTATGGATAAGTTCCCATTTTGATAAAGTTACTAAGAAGGCTTATGGAATGAAGTAAAAAAGATCACCTCTGGGATTTTCATTCTTCATTAAAGTGTCGTAATGAGCATGTCTTCAGGAGAAGTTTCAGGGGAACTGAAAGGTTACACTGGGTTCTCCCTGGGTGAACTTGGATAAGACATTTCTCCTTCTCAAGTTGCAGTTTCTTCATCTGTAACATGAAAGGATTGTGCTACATAATCTTAAAGCTCCTTCCAGCACATGGGAGAACAAATACCTATAACCCAGACCCTTCAGGAATTCTGATAGGCCTTCCCTGGAGAGAAACCAATAGTTAAACCGATATTTATGTGAACAAAAGAGAGAGAGAGAGATGCTTTGCTTTCTGCAGACAAAGCAAGAATGAACAAAGACTATGCTTCCATCGAGAACTGAAAAGAAACCAGTTGTCTACTTTTGCCTCAGCCTCTGCTTTGAGAATTAAAAGATGTTCCTGGGTTAAAAAAAAAAAAAAAATCCTCAGAAGTATCAACAGTGATAGAAAGTTAACCGTACTAAGTTGCAAAGATGTCTCACAAGGTATCAGAAGGAAGATAGAAGTCAGTCTCTGTTTCACTCATAGTCCTCTGTTGACTTCGTCACCTCTTCTACTGACGATTACTCTTCCTCGTAGCCTGGCCACAACTGAATAGGAAGGGAAAAGGAAAACGTGAATCATCACTTGCTGGTGATTATTACATGGCAGAAATTGTGAACACATTATTTCACTTCTCATGGGAATTCATTTGAAAGATGAGGAAACGGAGACTCAGTGATAAGAAACTTGCATAAAATTAACCAAATAAAGAGTTATGGAACAGTAATGTCAGTTCAGGTCTATCTATTCCGAAAGCCCATCTACTTTTCAAGACATCAGGCTGTCTCCATGAGCATCTTATATGCGACTTCCACAAAGATACTTCTACATCAGAAAGCAAAGGGGACCTGAAGTTTTACACATGACCCGGATGTGTAAATGTCCAACATTGCCAGAAGCGTTGCCTACAAAGACTAAAACAAGGGATGGCATTAAAAACCATAATTTTGGGGGAGACAGGCACTGTTATTCAATGATAAACCACCAAACTGAAGACAAGACTTCCGGGTCAGCCTTTTCCACTAACTAGTTATGAATCTGGAATAACCACTTAGCATATCTAAGCTGCTATTCTTTTTGTTAAAAACACAGGAGAATTTTGACCCTTTTCTCACTGGGCCTTTGTGATAATCAAACATAATAATATATGTCAGGCACTTTTAAAAGAATAAAGTAGTGCCCTAGGAATGTAAGGTTTGAGAATTTTTAACATATATTCTGAACCTTTAGCTCCAGCCATCAGTTCAGACAACTGGAGCCCAAACCAACTAACCACATAGTTCCCTAACCTATAATTCACTTTAAAAAATTTTTTTTTAAATTGTACTTTAGGTGAAGGTTTACAGAATAGTTTCTCATTAAACAGTTAGTACACATATTGTTTTATGACGATCGTTAACAACCCGACGACATGTCAACACTGTCCCTTCTCAACCTTTCCCTATTACCAGCTTTCCTGTCCCCTCCTGCCTTCTTCTAGTCCTTGTCCCTGGACTGTTGTGCCCCACTAGACTCATTTTGTTTTATGGGGCTGTCTAATCTTTGGCTGAATGGTGAACCTCGGGAGTGACTTCATTACTGAGCTGAAAGGGTGTCCAGGGGCCATACTCTCGGGGTTTCTCCAGTCTCCGTCAGGCCAGTAAGTCTGGTATTTTTTTGTGAGTTAGAATTTTGTTCTACCTTTTTCTCCAGCTCTGTCCAGGACCCTCCGTTGTGATCTGGGTCAGAGCAGTCAGTGATGGTAGCCGGGCACCATCTGGTTGTACTGGACTCAACCTGGTGGAGGCTGTGGTAGTTGTGTTCCATTAATCCTTTGGACTAATCTTTCCCTTGTATCTTGTTTTCTTCATTCTCCCTTGGTCCTGAAGGGGTGAGACCAGTGGAGTATCTTAGATGGCCACTCACAGGCTTTTAAGACTGAAGATGCTACTCACCAAGGTAGAATGAAGAACATTTTCTTTATCAACTGTGTTATGCCCACTGAGCTATAATTCACTTTTTATTGTGCCTGCCTTATCATAATCAGTAAAGAATAACATGTGAAATTAAAATAAAAGTATATTCTAGGTACTGTTTCATTAGAATAGTCACGTGTCCCCTGACTAGCTAGAGACTCAAACATGAGTTTCTAGCTTTACTTGGAAATCAAAACTTCTCTGTTTACTTCAGCATGTGAACCACTTTTAGCCTACCCCATATCTCTCTTTAATACCTAGTTTCCAAACATCAAATTGTAGTAAGAATTTAAGGTCACACAGCTAACAAGCAGTGGTGTTATTCAAACCAAGGTCTGCCTGACTTGAAAGGTGATGCACTTTTCACAAATGCTACCCTGCCTCCTATACCAACAAAGACTAAATACGAGAAATAAAGCTTGAAATTCCACTTGTCTGATTAATACAGAGTGCCTATCTAGAGATTTATGTTTGTTTTCCTACTAAATAAATGGTTACACCATTTCCCTAGCCAAAAATACACTAGGCTAATTAATAACAGCTTTCTTTCAAAGTCTACTGTAGAGAAAAAATTCTATCCCCAGGGGCCAATCATTCACAAAGGCAATGGATAGACCATTGCAAGAGTTCCTCAGACCCCTGAGAGCAGCCACACATTGACATACTATCAGCCATTCACACCATAGGAAAGATTAGTCTTTGTAAGTACTGGTGAACTGTCAAGCAGAAAATAATGTGGAAAGGATAAAGGAAGGAGGAGGAAGGACTGGTGGGGAAGGAAAGAAATGTTGAGGGCCTACTATTTTCCAGGCACTTGCAAGAACTTGTTGCCGCCAAATTGATTTCAACACATAGTGACCCTATAGGACAGAGTAGAACTGCCCCATAGGATTTCCAAGGCTGTAATCATTACAGAAGCAGACCGCCACATCTTTCTCCCGTGGAGTGGCTGGTGGGTTTGAACTGTCGACCTTTCAGTTAGCAGCCAAGTGCTTAACCATTGCGCCACCAGGGCTCCTCAGGCACTTGATATATAACTTATACACATTGTTTCAATTAACAACATATAATTGTTCCATTTTTTTGTTCTTTATTCACTACTTATTTGACTATTTTAAATCAACTTTATGAGACGTAATTTATATACAATAAAATACAGAGTTGGATGAGTTTATTCATGCGGGAAAGCATCATTATTATCATGACATAGAACATTTCCATCACCCTAAAATTTTCCGTCATTCTCCTTTACAGCCAACCCTCCTAAATCCCCTCCACCTCCCACACTTCAGGCAATCACTGATCTGCTTTTTTTATGGACATGCCTTTTCTAGACGTTTCATGTAAATGAAATTATACACGATGTAACCATTTGAATGGGGCTTCTTTCATTTAGCATGAGGTTCACTCATGTTTTATCAGTCTCGATATTTCATTCCTTTTTTTTTTCCAATTAGTATTTCATTGTGTAAATATTCCACATTTTGTTTATCCATTCATCTGCTGGTGAACATGTGAATTTTTTTCCAGTTTAGAGCTATTACTAACAAAGATTATAAACATTTGTGTACAATTTTTTGTGTAAACATATACTTCCATTTCTCTTGGGAGTAGAATCTAGAAGTTATCTAGTTATCTAATTAGTTATCTAAATAGTATAATTTATCTAGGAGTAGCAATGTCAGATTGTATCTTAAATGTACGTTTTACTTTTTAAGAAACTGCCAAAGAGCTCTTAAAAGTGGTTGTACCATTTTATACACTCATCAGTGTGTGAAAATTCTAGTGGCTCCACATCTTTGCCAACACTTGTTGTCAGTCTTTTTAATCTCAGACTTCTAGTGGGTTGGTAGTGATGTCTGATTTTAGTTTTAATTTTCATTTCCCTGATGACTAGTGATCCTGAGCATCTTTTCACGTGCTATTGACCATTCATGCGTCTTCTTTTCTGAAATGCCAGTTTAAATATTTTGCCCATTTTTTATTAGTTGCTTGTCTTATTATTATTGGGTTATATGTTTTTAAACATTCTGGTTGCCAGTCCTTTGTCAGATATACGTATTGCAATATTTTCTCACTGTCTGCGGCTTTTTTAAAAATTATCTGGATTGTACCTTTTAAAGAGTAAAGGGTTTGAATTTTGATATGGTTCAATTAATCTTTTTAAAAGCTTTATGGTTTGGTGATCTTTGTCCCCTATCTAATACATCTTTTCTTATACTCAGGTCACAAAAAATTTCACCCATATTTTTTCTTCTGGTGTTAGGTTTTACACTTACATCTATGATTCATTTCTAATTAATTTTTGTGTATGGTGTGAGGTAAGGGTCAAGGTTCTTTTTTCCCATTTGGAGATCCAACAAATGGTTTACCAGCATCATTTTTTGAAAAGGCTATCCCTTCTCCATTGAATTACCCTAGCACTTTTAATTGTGTGGGTCTATTTCTAGACTTGGCATTCTATTTAACTGGTTTACGTGTCTATCCTTATGCCAACATCACATTGTCTTGATCCCTAGCTTTATAGTAGTTCTTGATAATGTTAGTTCTCCAATTCTGTTCTTCTTTTTCATAACTGCTTTGGCTATTATGGCTACTTTCCATTTTCTTAAAATTATAAATTTCCACCAAAAAAAAAGCTAGCTGGGATTTTGCCTGCGATTGCACTAAATCTACAGATCAATTTGAGGAAACCTTGTATCCTGACAATATTGAATCCTCTAATCCATAAACATAGTATATTTCTCCATTTATTTTATTCAATTATCTTTTTAATAATCTGGATTACATTCTGGCTTAGATTTAAGGTCAGAAAGATATCTAAGTAATTACTGAACCCAAATACTTCATTTTGAAAAATGGAGTAATAAACCATGTGCTTTTTTCATGTGGGTGCCCAGTCTTCCCGTTTCATCCAACTAGCCAAAGGAATGGCTTTGATTGTCAGCCCAACATCCTCCGTCCTCTCTTTTTTTCCCAAAGAAGAAGACTTTTTTTTCCTGGCTGATCAGAGGTTAATTTGAGTTAAATGAAAAAGTGCTGAAAGGAAAGAGAGAAGGGAAAAAACAAAACACACGGAGTATGCTTGGGGAAGAGCAGGAGCCTTTCCCCCAGTGCATGCATTTGTGCATATGTCCACACACAGACCCCAACCAGGGAGAATGGTGCTAGTGTGTATAAGGGAAGTGACTGGAAAAGGAAACAAGACTAATAAGTATTACTGTGGACTGTGTATTTGGGTCTCCTTCAGTGTCCTTTAATGGATGCCGGCAAGGAATATAACCCTGTCTTAATCCTGTGCATGATAAACTGTGATTCCCGAAGGAGGTTCTGTCACAAGACTGAACTGTGTGGATTTCTGGATTTATAAGGGCCCCAGACAGATGAGGAAAGTAGAGCCCAGCAGAAGTCTGACTTTACTTGGCAATAAAGCACACCATGGCAGAGTCAGATCTGAGTCCCAGGCTAGTCTCATTATAAGCAGAAATGAGTGTTATGTATTGTTGTTGTTAGGTGCCATCAAGTCGGTTCTGACTCATAGCAACCCTACGTACAACAGAACAAACACTGCTTGGTCTGCACCATCCTCACAATCGTTGTTATGCTTGAGCCCGTTGTTGCACCCACTATGTTAATCCATCACATTGAGGGTTGTCATGGACTGAATTGTGTCCCCCAAAAATATCTGTCAACTTGGCTGGGTCATGAGTCCCAGTATTGTATGATTGTGTATCATTTTGTAATCTGATGTGATTTCCTTATGTGTTGTAAACTCTATCACTATGATGTAATAAGATGGATTAGCAGCAGTTATACTGATGAAGTATGCAAGATTGGATAGTGTCTTAAACCAATCTCTTTTGAGATATAAAAGAGAGAAGCGAGCAGAGAAACATGGGAACCTCATACCACCAATAAAGCAGTGCCAGGAGCAGAACGCGTCCTTTGGACCTGAGGTTCCTGTGCAGAGAAGCTCCCAGACCAAAGGAAGACTGATGCATCACAAGGACCTTCCTCCAGAGCCAACAGAGAGAGAAAGCCTTCTCCTCAAGCTGATACCCTGAATTTGGACTTGTAGCCTACTAGACTGTGAGAGAATAAATTTCTCTTTGTTAACTTGATCCACTTGTGATATTTCCATTATAGCAGCACTAGATGACCAGGACAAGGGTCTTCCTCTTTTTATGCTGACTCTCTACCAAGCACGATATCCTTCTCCAGGGACTGGACCCTCCTGATAACACTGAAGTACTTACTAATGAAGATCAAAGACTATAGCCTTCACTATAGATTACACCTCAACATAAAGAAAACATCTTCACAACTGGACCAATAAGCAACATCATGATAAACGCAGAAAATACTGAAGTTGTCAAGGATTTCGTGTTACTTGGGTTCACAATCAACACCCACGGAAGCAATAGTCAAGAAATCAAAAGACTCATAGCACTGAGCAAATCTGCTGCAAAAGTGTTATATAGATGGCACCAAATAAAGGGAGCCTAGGTCCTCCCTGTCAGACAGAGGCAGAGACTGGAGTAATGCAGCTGTAATCCAAGGAATGCCAAGGATTACTGGCAACCAACAGAAGTTAGGGAGAGGCAAGGAAGGATTATTCCCTAGGGATTTCAGAGGGAACATGGACCTGCCAACACCTTGATTTCAGACTTCTAGGCTCCAGAACTGACAGAGAATAAATTTCTGTTATTTTAAGCCACCCAGTTTATGGTAATTTGTTACAGGATCCCTGGGAAACAGCAGCCCAGGCACAATCTCATTTATTCCTCCAAATAAACCTACGGAGTAGGCATTATTGTTCTTATTTTTCAGATGAAGAGTCTGAAGCTCAGAGGGGTTAAATAACCTCCTCAAAGCCAACATCTGGGACAATTTCGGTCTGATTCTTTCCACCATACTCCATCGTGTTTTATATAATAAAAGCTATTTAATAATAAATTCTCAATTAAAATGATGAGAATCACTCTCAGCTGTCCCAATTCATCTTTAAATGCTAACCACCTTTCATTTTAAGATGTCCTCTTTAATGTGTTTACCGAGTCATGGTAAAAATATGAAAATATACAGACTCCACTCTGGCAATGGCCTGATTGCTTCTAACTTCAGTGGGACTGTAGTCACACATGTGCTGGGAATGCAAAGTCACCTCCTTTATGCATGACACTAACAAAATCATTCACTTCTGCTCTCCAACTCTTACATTTGTTATTATTTTTTTTAATTTATATTTTCAACCATCATTTTTTTGTGTGCTTTTACACTCTCTTGTTATGAAATAATACATAGATTTAATGGAGACAGGCTTTGTCACAGTCAGAGGGCTGGATTTAGTGGTTTCTGGGTGGGGGGAGTTATTTGGAATAACTAATTGAAACCAAAGCACATTACCATTCCTTGCCTGCAACAATAAACACTAGGTCTTCAAAGGCTGACCAAGTTTCCAGTGAGTCCCAACAATAGCAGCTGTCATTTTCAAATGATGGTCCTTTTGAAACGCCAAGTGGAGTGAAGAAAAAGTGTGTGCTATTGCTGATTAGACAGGAATATGACTTACAGCGGCCTATGTTACTCTCTTGTCTGCAAATTTTCTGCCCTGATTAATTACAAAGAGTGCCAGAGCATGTCGACGTTGGTTAAAAGCATTTGCTCTTTCCAGCCTGTCGTTATACCCAAATTAAGGATTTCTGTGTCGAGGTGAGGTCAGGAGGGTTCAGATCTGTTTTCCACTGATAAATCTTGCTGTCCCATAAGGATTAAAGGAACCCAAGGCTTTCATATGTAAAACTAATACATGATCGCCTGTGTGTATACATCCCCATGATCAAAGAGCTCTTGGCCAAGTAGGAATGCCTCAAAGAGATAATAAGTAATTTGTTCACTACAAACATTACAATTATCTAACCCTCTACAAAGTACTGAGAATAAATTCGCTAATCAGAGTTAATTAGCATCCTTGTTGCTTTGGGTTCAACTGACTAGGCCTCTTAAAGGCACATGAACATGCAGAAAATGACATGCCTTCTCTGAGCCAACTTCTTAAACTCTTTTAAAGTTAGCTGGTATTTCTGCCCACCAATTAGCTTCAGGCCATTTACTTCAATTTCATCAAATCAGCTCTACAAAATGCATTGAGATCCTTCTCGATATTCATTAATTCTTCCATTCTTTTATTTCTTGATTCTTTACATTGTGCCAAACATCTTCTTGTTGCTGTTGTTAGGTGCCATTGAGTCAGTTCCGACTCATAGTGACTCCATGTACAGCAGAATGAAACACTGCCCGTTCCTGTGCCATCCTCACAATCGTTGTTATGCTTGAGCCCATTGTTGCAGCCATTGTGTCAATCTATTTCATTGAGGGTCTTCATCTTTTTTGCTGGCCCTCCACTTTACCAAGCATGATGTCCTTCTTGAAGGACTGATCCCTCCTGACAATATGGCCAAAGTATGTGAGAATGTACTCTCGCTATCCTTGGTTCTAAGGAGCATTCTGGTCTACTTCTTCCAAGACAGATTTGATCGTTCTTCTGGCAGTCCATGGTATATTCAATATACTTCTCTAACACCACAATTCAAAGGCGTCAATTCTTCTTCAGTCTTCCTTATTCATCGTCCAGCTTTCACATGGATAGGAGGTGATTGAAAACACCATGGCTTGGGTCTGGGCCACCTTAGTCTTCAAGGTGACATCTTTGCTTTTCAACACTTTAAAGAGGTCTCTTGCAGCAGATTTGCACAACGCAACGTGTCTTTTGATTTCTTGACTGCTGCTTCCATGAGTGTTGATTGTGGATCCAAGTAAAATGAAATCCTGGAAAACTTCCATCTTTTCCCTGTTTATCATGATGCTGCTTATTGGTGCAGTTGTGAGGATTTTTGTTTTCTTTATATTGAGGTGTAACCCATACTGAAGGCTATGGTCTTTGATCTCCATCAGTAAGTACTTCAAGTCCTCTGTTGTATCATCTGCCTAACGCAGGTTATTAATGAGTCTTCCTCCAATCCTGATGCCCTGTTCTTCTTCATACAGTCCAGCTTTCCAGATTCTTTGCTCAGCATACAGATTGAATAGGTATGGTGAAAGGATACAACCCTGACACACACCTTTCCTGACTTTAAACCATGCAGTATCCCCTTGCTCTGTTCGAATGACTGCCACTTGATCTATGTACAGGTTCCTCATGAGCACAATTGAGTGTTCTGGAATTCCCATTCTTCCCAATGTTATCCATAATTTGTTATGATCCACACAGTTGAATGCCTTTGGAGAGTCAATAAAACACAGGTAAACATCTTTCTGGTATTCTCTGCTTTCAGCCAGGATCCATCTGACACCAGCAGTGATAATCCCTGGTTCTGTGTCCTCTTCTGAATCCAGCTTGAATTCCTGACAGTTCCCTTTCGATATACTGATGCAGCCACCTTTGAATGTTCTCCAGCAAAGTTTTACTTGTGTGTGATATTAATGAAATTGTTCGATAATTTCCACATTCAGTGGGATTACCTCTCAGGAATAGGCATAAATATAGATATCTTGCAATTGGTTGGCCAGGTAGCTGTCTTCCAAATTTCTTGGCTGCATCCATTTGTTGAAACATCTTAACTGGTATTCCGTCAATTCCTAGAGACTTGTTTTTCACCAATGCCTTCAGTGCAGCTTGGACTTCCTCCTTCAGTACCATTGGTTCCTGCTCATATTGTACCTCCTGAAATGGTTGAATGTTGACCAATTATTTTTGATATAGTTACTCTGTATTCCTTCCATCTTCTTTTGATGCTTCCTGAGTCATTTGATATTTTCCCCATAGAACCCTTCAATATTGCAACTCGAGGCTTGAATTTTTCTTCAGTTCTTTCAGCTTGAGAAATGCAGAGTGTGTTCTTCCCTTTTGGTTTTCTAACTCCAGGTCTTGCACATGTCATTATAATACTTTACTCTGTCTTCTCGAGCTGCCCTTTGAAATCTGTTCAACTCTTTTACTTCATCATTTCTGCCTTTTGCTTTAGCTACTCGACATTCAAGTGCAAGTTTTAGAGTCTCTTCTGATATCCATTTTGATCTTTTCTTTCTTTCCTGTCTTTTTAATGACCTCTTGCTTTCTTCATGTATGATGTCCTTGATGTCATTCCACAACCTGTCTGGTCTTCGGTCATCAGTGGTCCATGCGTCAAATCTATTCTTGAGATAGTCTCTAAATTCAGGTGGGATATACCCAAGGTCATATTTTGGCTCACGCCAACTTGTTCTAATTTTCTTCAGCTTCAACTTGAACTTGCATATGAGCAATTGATGGTCTGTTCCACAGTTGGCCCTTGGCCATGTTCTGACTGATGATATTGAGCTTTTCCATTGTCTCTTCCCACAGATGTAGTCAATCTGATTCCTGTGTATTCCATCTGGTTAGTCTACATGTACAGTCGCTGTTTATGTTGGTGAAAAAAGGTATTTGCAATGAAGAAGTCATTGGTCTTGCAAAATTCTATCATGAGATCTCCGGCATTGTTTTTATCACCAAGGTCATATTTTCCAACTACCAATCCTTCTTCTTTGTTTCCAACTTTGGCATTGCAATCTCGAGTAATTACCAATGCATCCTGATTGCATGTTTGATCAATTTCAGACTGCAGAAGTTGGTAAAAATCTTCATTTTCTTCATCTTTGGCCTTAGTGGTTGGCATTTAAATTTGAATAATAGTCGTATTAACTGGTCTTCCTTGTAGGTATATGGATATTATCCTATCACAGACAACGTTGTACTTCAGGATAGATCTTGAAATGCTCATTTTGATGATGAATGCAACACCATTCCTCTTCAAGTTGTTGTTCCTGGCATAGTAGACCAAATGATTGTCTGATTCAAAACAGCCAATACCAGTCAATTTCAGCTCACTAATGCCCACGATACCAATGTTTATGTGTTCCATTTCGTTTCTGATGACTTCCAATTTTCCTAGATTCATACTTTGTACATTCCACGTTCCGATTATTAATGGATGTTTGCAGCTGTTTCTTCTCATTTTGAGTTGTGTCACATCAGCAAATGAAGGTCCCGAAAGCTTGACTCCATCCACGTCATTAAGGTCGACTCTACTTTGAGGAGGCAGCCCTTCCCCATCGTCTTTTGAGTGCCTTCCAACCTGAGGGGCTCATCTTCTGGCACTATACCAAATGGTCTGCTACTATTCATAAGGTTTTCACTGGTTAAATTTTTTCAGAAGTAAACTGCCAGGTCCTTCTTCCTAGTCTGTCTTAGTCCGGAAGTTTAGCTGAAACCTGTCCACCAGGGATGACCCTGCTGGTATTTGAATAGTGGTGGCATAGCTTCCAGCATCACAGCAACACACAAGCCCCACAGTACGGCAAACTGACAGACATGTGGGGGAATCATCTTTTTAGTGCCCTCAAATTCACAATACAACATAGGAGCCATAAAGAGGATGGAGCACAAGCATTGCCAGAGGTCAAAGAGAAGGGCTGGGATGACCTTTCTCAGGTGGTGACATTCAAGGTTGGTTTGGGATAATGAGCAGGAATTTAGTAGGAAGAAGGGCACTTTAAGAAATATGAATAACAAAGTCATGTGAAATAATAATAATAGTAAATAAAATTATTTATTAAGAGCTAGCTCCCTTCATGGCACAAACGGTTTGCACTTGGCTACTAACTGAAAGGTTGGCGGTTTGAATCTACCCAGTGGTGCCACTGAAGAAAGGCCTGGCGATTTGCTTCTGAAATCCTTAATTTGGGATTACAGCCACTGAAAACCCTATGGAGCTCAGTTTTACTCTGACACACATGGGCTCGCCATGAGCAGAACTGACTTGATGGCAATGGGTTTGGTATGCACCATGCACTTTGCACATATTTATTTTTTTAATCCTCAGCAAAAAATGCTATGAAGTAGGTTCTATTATTATTATTCCTTTTTCACAGACGAGGAAATGGAGGATGGAGAGAAGGTAAAGTGACTAAAATAAGACACAGGGCCAGTTAAAGGTAAAATCAAGATTTAAACCCATGTGATCTGACTTCAGGGTCTATATATTATACCAACTAGACACACACACACACAGTTGTTAATTCCTTTGCTCGAAGTAGTCATGGTCTGTTGGGACTGAGGAAGCATAGACAAAGTTAATCTTTTCTGTGCTTAATACATTCTTGGCATGAAGAAATTCTGCAAAGAAAATGCAAGAACCATGGAGAAGATGAAGAGATTTGTTCCAGAGGAAAGGTCATGAAACCTCTTTGGAGGGGTAAGAGGTCTCTCGACTCTGAAGAACGTCAGCTGACCACCCGATGCCTCACTTTATTTTGAAAACCAAATGACATGTGGATCAAGTGCCTCAGACAGCCTTTGATGCCTGGGAGGTGTTCCACTCAGGTCTCCTTACTTCCTTTTCCCCTCACGCAGCCTCCTGCACCAGATCTTCCCAGAGCCTCGCTGGGGATGCCCCTCCTTTTTTGTGCTCCCATGGAATGATTATTTTTTCATGTAATTGCACTAACAGTGACAAACAACTAAAATATGTTGTGTTTTCTGCTTTCGCACTTAAACAGAGAAACCTGGGATTAAAAAAAAAGTTTGCTCAGTTTTACCTTTATGATATCTAGTTCATAATCATATTCTCACAGCAATGGCCCGGTGTCTGAGGAGTAGCGATTATTATATCAGACATCTGTTTTTCGTGCTATTTTCTCATTCTGTCCTTCAAAGAACCCTCTAACATATGCCTTGTCACCTCTATTTTATGGATGAGAAAACTGATGCTTATACAGTTGATGTGATTTATTCATAGTCATATACTCCTACTACTAAAAGGAAGAGACTAATCTTTTTTAAACTGTAGATTCACACTGTTAACGATCCCTTCTCATTAAGCTCTCCATCAATTTTAAAGAATTGAAGAATTGAAAATCCAGGCCATTTTCCCTTTAATTCTCTTAGGAGAAGAAGGTTAGAAGATTTAGAGTGGAAAGTCTTGATATCAAGTCCCAGTTGTGCATGCTAAACCCAAATTGCACGGCATGGGCTTCTCCAAGCAGCCATGCCCTCCTCTAGAAGATAGAAATAATGTCACCCTCCTCTCAAATACAGGTAACAAGGTGAGCAGTGTATATGAAAGTGCTTTTTAAATTACCCAAGTGGTTTTATTATCCTTGTAGGAAAGAAAGAATACAGATGACAAGAATTCTGGAACCTGTTTGGGGGCAAGTAAATATCTTTGACCCTTGGTTTCCTCCTCTGTAAAGTTCATGGTTTGGGCTAGATGGTTTACAAAACTCTTATTCAGCAGGAGAACTCCTTTCGCAAATGAAATCTTATACTGATGCCCGACATGTGGCATAGGTCAATCTTCTATGTTTGCCCATGGAGATGGGCTCAATAATCCGTGACATTCTGGGATCCAGCGATCCCATATTGGAGGTCATCTATATAAAACAACAGCAGTAGATTCAAAAAGGGAGGCCATGCTGTTGACACCTTAACTCTTCTACATCTTTATAAAAGCTGCTAATTGTTATGAAATATAATGCAAAGCAATGACCATGCTTCTATACATGATTCACAGCCCTGCTCTTTGCAATCTTACAGGATCTGCAACATTTTCGTTTTGCTGAGCCACCGGCCTTCCTGTATCATCATCTTTGATTCCTCTGTTTCTTTTACTTGGTTTAATTAATCCATCATAATAAGGCTTGTGGCTTTTATTCTCAACATGTATCTTAAATCCCTCTTCTTCTATTGTCACTTTTCAAAGTCACACAGTGGACTACTGCAATTGTCCCGACAACAGATGATGGAAACTTGCCCCCTCCCATCGACTCTCCACACAGCACCAAAGAAATACGCCCTCAATTGGAAAATGGCTTTTAGATAAAATCCAAAATCTATAGCCTCCAAGATCCTGCCTGGCACTGTATCACGTCCTCTTAACTCACTGGGCTCCAGCCATACTGGCTACCCCTGACTCACAGCCTGAGCTCTTTCTTCTCTCCAGTCTTTGCATTTATCTTTCCCTCTATTCAGGATGGAAACCCTGGTGGTGTAGTGGTTAAGTGCTATGGCTGCTCACCAAAAGTTTGGCTGTTCAAATCCCCCAGGCGCTCCTCAGAAACTACGGGGGCCCAGTTCTACTCTGTCCTATAATATAGGGTTGTTATGAGTTGGAATCGACTTGACGACAATGGGTTTGGGTTTTGTTTTGTGTTTTTTTTTTTCTGTTTGGAATATTCTTTCCCTTGCCTTCTTTGCTGCTGGTTCGCTCTTCTCATTTAAGCCCCTGATTAATGTTCTTTCTCAGAGGAGCATTCCCTGAACATCACCACAAGTGCTTCCCGCCTATTGTGTAAACTGCATATTCCCTCCATAACCCTAAACACTCTCTTACTGATTTGTTTGCATGTTTAGTGTCTTATCCACCCTCTAGAATAAAAGCCATAAGAAAGCAAGAGGACTTTACTGTTTTCATTCACCAATATAATCTCAGTGCCTAGAACAGTACCTGGAACACCATCAGGGATGGATTAACCAGTAAGCACAGTATGCATGAGCTTAATTGTGCTTACTTACTAATCTGTAGCACACAATTTCATGTGCGTACCTTGCTTATTGGGTAATCTGTCCCTGGACACAATACATGCTTACTAAATATGTGTTGAAAGAATGAGCAAGTGAAAGTTCACTGACTAGATTCCAAATATACCTATAAAGAACCACTGTCTTAGTGTCGATCTGTCAGCATGTTCTACTCTTCTGGCTTTTGAGTATTCTCTCAGCACCTTCTTCACCTAATAGGAGTCCACATAAAACACCTCCGGTCCAATTTGTTCACTTATAAACACATGAAAGTCATGTGTGGGTAGCCAGAATTGCTGCTGGGAATGGTCAAATTGAGGCTTTACTTAGAATTTTTCCCTCATTTTCAAATAGTCATCTAAGTCAAATATTCATCAAGTCATATACACTCACACACAAGCAGGTACACGTTTGTTTCTGAGCTATATGAAAACTGAAGTATATAATGGGCATGACAATGATTTCTATACAGCCTTGCCAGAATATATGAGACAGTGCTCATATTGATGAATGTATTGTCTTTATATATTTTGCTTTAACAACTGACATCATATTGCTGGGCAAAGGACACCAGTTCCCATTCGTGTAATCCCTTAGAGTTTGCAAAGGCCTTTTATGTGTGATTTTTTTTTTTTTTCATATTAACAATGGACTGTGATCCATGCATATCAGGGCAGAGATTATTACCTCTAGGTTACAGGGAATAAAACTTAAGTCTCATAAAGGTCAGGTAAGCTGCTAGATTTTGAAATTCAAAGATGGTGGGGCCAGCACAAAAGACAACACTGTTTCCACGATACCATGCTACCTTCTCAGATCAACAATTGCCCAAGAAAGAGAATTAACACATGGATCCTGACCGTGGAGGTGAAGTTTACCAGCAACCCCCAACAAGCAGAGTTCTTGATGCCATCTCCCCCAACTCAAAATGGTGGCAGAGATAAGAGCGTACATCAGTGGTTCTCAAACAAGGGCAATTTTCTCCCACAGGAGCCAATAGGCAATGTCTGGAGACATTTTTATTGTGACACAGTGTGTGTGTTTGGGGGCGGGGGGTGCTGCTGGTATCCAGTGGGTAGAAGCCAGGAATGCTGTTCAGCATAGAGAACAGCTCCCCACAACAAAGAATTGCTTGGCTCAAATGTCAGTAGTGCCAAGGTTGAGACACCCTGACTTAGATTAATGCCCTTAGGATGACAGGAGAAAGAATACGGCTTGTTCTCTCCATTGGCACAGAATGATTCAGAACTATGAAAGAGGGACGGGGTGAGCTAATTACAACCCTGTGAGATGCTCTGCCTACTGCGACTAGGGCATAGAGTAGGCAGAAGGGTCTCCTAATACTTTGCTAGAAGTTATCCCCAATTTTATAGAAGGAATTGATAGAAAAATGGACTTCCACACTTAGAAATCACTTTGCAGACAAACTATTTTTTTTCAGAATGCACTTACTCCTAATGAATATGTTTTGAATGTCAAAGAATAAAGTATCCACTATGTGCAGGCTTTATGATATACCAGTGAACGGATGGGAAACCCCGGTGGCATAGTGGTTAACAGCTACATCTGCTAACCAAAAGGTCAGCAGTTCAAATCCACCCAGCACTCCTTGGAAACCCTATGGAGCAGTTCTGCCCTGTCCTATAGGGTTGCTATGAGTCAGAATCGACTTGATGGCAACGGGTGGTGGCGGTGGTGAGTGAACAGATGGACACCAGCCCTATTCTCGTGGAGTATACAGAAAAACAAATGTAAGTCAATTCATGACAAGAAACATCAAAGGGAAAATCATCTAAAATGTTGTATAGACCAGATTTTTAAAGTTTAACATCCAACTGTATTCTGATGAATTTCTATTTATGACTGCGACCTATGAAAAGAAAATCTTCGATAGACTCTCCATGTTTGCATAGTTTCTTTCTAACATGGAAAAGGAGTTATCAAAGTATTTAAAATATTAACAGTTTGTTAATATAATATTATAATTGCAACATAAACTATGTGTAATCCCTGAAACTCACAGCTAGGCTAAATGTAAGCTTGTAATAATTTTCAATACACATATTTTTCCAAAGTGCAACCACCAAACAAATAGTAGCTTGGGATGACTATTCCATTTTCACCACGAAGCTGTAAATCCATCATCTGTGAGAGCACTGTAAATTATGCATTCAGGGGAAATTCCTCTAGCTTGGCCTGCTGAGGGAATCCAAGAAAAGCACTAGGAAAAATGACTTACTGCTTCTGAACATTGACCTAAAACTTGTGCAGATACTTCATTGCTAGAGGGGAGAAAAGGCAGAACATGAGCGATTCAGTAGCAAAATTCAAAACGCACTCCTAGGAGTGATGAAGAGAAGACAGAGGTAGAAAACTGATGCCAGTGTTTTCATTTTTTCCCCTAATCAAAGACACCTTTGGAGAAACCGATTTGCACTCCTCAAAATACAACTTTTGACACGTTAAGGTCATACACGCTGTAATGCTGAAAGAAATCAGGTGTTGCCTTGTCTCAATTCCACGTACGTTCTTGGTAAAAGCATATCTTTGTATATGAAGTGCCAAGTAAATAATATAAAAAGTGCATTAAAAAAATTACCAAGTCTGAGATGATTAGCCAAGGTTTTAAATAAAGTGCTTAATTAATGGAGACATGGGAATAGATGTTGTTAATGTCCTTTCCTTAGATAAACTGTTGGCCATCTTTGAACAGGATTGGTACTGTAAAAAGTATATGAGATTATGGGCATTGAGATGGGCAGAATAAAAACAAATAAACCCACTGCCATCGAGTCAATTCTGACTCACGGTGACTCCATGCGTTACAGAGTAGAACTGTGCCATAGGGTTTTCTTGGCTGTAATCTTATGGAAGCAGATCAACAGGCCTTTCTTCCATGGTGCCGCTGGGTGGCTTTAACTGCCAACGTTCAGGTTAGTAGCCGAGCATCAACTGTTTGCTCAACACAGGGACCTGATCAGAATAATGGTCCCCAAAGATGCCCATGCCCTAATCCCTGGAACCTGTGAATATGCTCCCTTACATGACAAAAAAATCCTCATACCTGGACCAGTAAGCAACATCATGATAAATGGAGAAAAGACTGAAGCTCTCAAGGATTTCATTTTACTTGGATCCACAATCAACACCCTTGGAAGCAGCAGTCAAAATCAAATGATGTATTGCACTGGGCATATCTGCTGCAAAAGACCCCTTTGAAGTGTTACAAAGCAAAGATGTCATCACTCTGAGGACTAAAATGTGCCTGACCCAAGCCATGGTATTTTCATCCTCCTCATATGAATGCGAAACCTGGACAAGGAATAAAGAAGACAGAAGAAGAATCAATGCCTTTGAATTACAGTGTTGACGAAGAATACTGAATATACCATGGACTGCCAGAAGAACAAACAAATGTGTTTTGGAAGAAGTTCAGCCAGAATGCTCCTTACAAGCAAGGGTGGTGAGACTTTGTCTCTTGTACTTTGGACACGTTATGAGGGACTAGACCCTGGAGAAGGACATCATGCTAGGAGGGTCAGTGAAAAAGAAGAAGATGCAGGACGACATGGAGCGACACAGTGGCTGCAACAATGGGTTCATACATAGCATCGATCATGAGAATGGCGCAGGACTAAGCAGTGTTTTGTTCTGTTGTACATAGGGGTCGCTATGAGTCAGAACTGTCTCAACTGCGCCTAACAACAATAACAGCAACATGGCAAAAGGAACTTTGCAGATACGATTAAGTTAAGGATCTTGAGATGGGAAAATTATCCTGGATTATTCAAGTGGGCCTAATGTCATCACAAAGGTCCTTATAAGTGGAGGCAGGAGGATCAATGTCCCAGAGCAATGTGATGCGAGAAAAACTCAGTCAAACATATCTGGCTTTGAAGACAGAAGAGGGACATGGGCCGAGGAATGCAGCAGCCTCTGAAATGAGGAAAAGGCAAGGAAGCAGATCCTCCCCTCCAGCATCGAGAACAGAATACAGCCCGTCGAGACCATGATTCTAGCCCAGTTAGAGCCGTGTCAGACTTCTGACTTCCAGAAGTGTAAGATAATAAATTTATGTTGTTTTAAGCCATCAAATCTGTGGTTATGTGTTACAGAAGCACTAGGAAACTAACACAGGTTTTATTTGGAATGTTTGGAGTATGTAGGCCGGTTTTGTATTTGTTATGATTTGATTGCAAGAGAAAAAGACTAAGTCTTTATAGACTGAGAACTTTTTCTGTGCTTAATGTAGCATAATTGAACTAGTAGGGGCTTTAGTATTAGTAAAACACAAATCTAAACCATGGCTCTGCCATCTGCAAGCTGTATGACCATGGGCGAGAAACAAGGTTTTGAAAACTTTGATTAGACAACACTTTATCATATATGGTCAAGACATTAAAGAAAATTCTTAATAAATGGGGATATGGGAATGGACCATGAACCATCTGTCAGTTTGTCATACTGTGGTGATTGCATGTTGCTATGATGCTAGAAGCTATGCCGTCAGTATTTCAAATACCAGCAGGGTCACCCACGGTGGACAGGTTTCAACATAGCTTTCAGACTAAGGCCATCTAAGACAGAAAGGCCTGATGATTTATTTCTGAAAACTGGCCAAAGAAAACCTATGGATCACAACAGAACACTGTCTGACTCACTTGCTTTGGACACATACTCACTAGAGGAGGACACCATGTTTGGTGAAGTAGAAGGCCAACCAGGGAGTGGGAGATGCTCAGTGAGCTGGATTGGCACAATAGCTGCAAGAATGGAATTGAACACAGTAGTGACTGTGAAGATGATGCAGGACTGGCAGCATTTTGTTCTACTGTACATAAGGTTGCCATCAGGGCTTCAAACTGCTTCACTCTGGTTCAAACGCCTGCTGAGAATTTGCATTTCTAACAAGTTCCCAGAAAGTTATACATAAGAATCACCTGGAGATAGTGTTAAAAATGTAGATTCTGATTCAGTACATCTGGGGTGGAAATGCAAATTCTCACCAGGAAACTCATTAGAAATGCAAGTTCTTATTCAGGGGTTTGAATCCAAATGAACTAGTTCAAAGGCCTGGTTGCCATGAGTTGGAGTATACTCAAGGGCAACTAACAACAACAACATGGAAATGGATGCTTGCTAATGTGGCAAGGATAGTCCTTTCCTTTGATGAACTAAATCTTAGGTCCAAAGATTTGCTGCCCATCTCTGAACAGGACTGTTGACTATAGCAAGTATTGTAATTTATTTTTCTGCAACATGGAAGTACTAATAGCTACTTCATAGGATAGCTGTATGAGTTAAACTAGACACTGTATGCAGAGGGGCTGGAGCACAGATATGTTCTACAAATGTTTTTGGAACGAATGCAAGTGGGAAAAGAGGCAGATATGCTTACTCTGTGTAGCCTGAGAGCAGAGACAGAACCAACATGAGTGCAGAAAGGAAGGGAAGACTGGCTCACACTGGGCAATATGTGCAATAGTTAAGAGACTAGGCTAAAAAAATATAGCTTTGTGTCACCTTGGCCAAGAAGCTTGACTTCTTTGAGCTTCAGTTTCCTTGTCTGTAAAATAGAGAAAACGTTAACAGGTTTCTCAGTGGATAAATAATTTAATATAAGCAAATACTTAGAATAGGTCTGACACATCAAAAGTACTCAAAAAATGTTAGTTATTATTTTATTTTTACTATAATTATTATTAGTGAGGACTAGCCAACACTGTTCTCATTCAGAATGTTTTGGGAGATAATGAGCTGTCAGCATTGACCAGGTTGAATCAAAACATGGAAAACCACCATTTAAGAAAGCTATAGGAAGGAGCTATGCCTTGGCTAGAAGGTTGCTAAGATCCCAGGCATCTCTTGATTCTAGTTATAACTGGAGGCTCAATTCTTACCTGCTGAAATACGCAGGACTTTCAGAAAGGCCTCCCACTTTAAAGTCTAGCAGAGCCAAGTCATAAAATTGCACTCATTTCTCTGGTCCATTTCTTGGCAGGCAGGCTTTTTAGCAACCTGCAGCAACTCCCCAAGCCTCGGCAACATCTTAAGACTAGTTCTCATCGTGCTCCCTCCTAATAAAGTGCAAGACAAATTGGTAGCCGGGGGAGAGAAGTGTCTTGTGTTACATTCTGTGCTCATTTAACTATTCCATCTGTGATTTACAACTCAACAGAGGGGTGGGCTATAATTCAGGATGAGCCAGCCAGTTGAGTAAAACGTAGAGGATGAAACTGGAAGAATCATGTAGCAGCTAAACAGACCAGAGATGCTTTTCTTTTCTTTTCTTTTCTTTTTTTTTGGTGCTGGAAGCAGAAGCTAAGAAAATCAAGAAGACACAATAGAGGCAATAACCCGAAAGTGTGACCGAACGTACATAAACAGTTGGGAAAATTTGCAAAAGGACACAACCAGTTTTGTCTCTTAGCACTAAAATCATGCTGGAGACTATTTCAGGAACCCCTACAAAATTTAGCTTGTTCATCTATGAAATTAATTCCGAGTGGAAAAAAAACACACACACACGCAATAGATATTTTTTGTAGGTTTTTCTAAAATGCTGCTCCTCAGATGTCAAGTATATATCCTTTTTTTAAAACTAGAATCTCCTGTATCTCAAAATCTGGAAATAAGGTAGCAACACTGATGCTTTCTAAAACATTTTATCAAATGTTTTGAGGATTAAATCATATTCTAAAGGTGCTCGTGTATACTCTTACGTTTCTTCATAAAAGATTTATTTTTTAAAAAATAACTAGAAAAATCTCAGAATATAATTAAAATATTATAAAAATTAACCTATACGTGTGTGTGTGTGTCTAAATAAGTAAGAATAAAAAACATTTACTGTCGTTAGGTTCCATCAAGTAGGCTCTGACTCATAGTGGCCGTAAGTACAACAGAATGAAACACTGTCCCGTCCTGTTCCATCCTCACAATGATTGTTATGCTTGAGCCCATTGCTGCAGTCACTGTGTCAATCCACCTCGTTGAGGGACTTCCTCTTTTTCAATTATTCTCTACTTTACCAAGCATGATGTCCTCCATGGACTGGTCCCTCCTGATAATATGTCCAAAGTACGTGAGACGAAGTCTTGCCATCCTCACTTCCAAGGAACACTCTGGCTCTACTTCTTCCAAGACAGATTTGTTTGTTCTTTTGGCAGTCCCTGGTATATTCAATATTCTTTGCCAACACCATAATTCAACAGCATCAATTCTTCTTCAGTCTTCCTTATTCATTGTCCAGCTTTTGCATGCATATGTGGCAATTGAAAATACCATGGCTTGGGTCAGGTGCACTTAGTCTTCAAGGGGACACCTTTACTTTTTAACACTTTAAAGAGGTCTTTTACAGCAGATTTACCCAATGAAATACATCATTTGATTTCTTGACTGCTGCTTCCATGGGCATTGATTGTGGATCCAAGTAAGATGAAATCCTTGACAACTTCAGTCTCTTCTCCATTTATCATAATGTTACTTATTTGTCCAGTTGTGAGGATTTCTGGTTTCTTTATGTTGAGATGTAATCCATACTGAAGGCTGTCGTCTTTGATCTTCATCAGCGAGTGCTTCAAGTTCTCTTCACTTTCAGCAAGCAAGGTTGTATCACCTGCATATCGCAGGTTGTTAATGAGTCTTCCTCATATCCTGACGCCCCGTTCTTCTTCATATAGTCCAGCTTCTCAGATTATTTGCCCAGCATACAGATTGAATAGGTATGGTGAAAGGATACAACCCTGATGCACACCTTTCCTCACTTTAAACCATCCCCTTCTTCTGTTCAAACGACTGCCTCCTGGTCTATGTATGGGTTCCACATGAGCACAATTAGGTGTTCTGGAACTCCCATTCTTTGCAATGTTATCCATAATTTGTTATGATCCACACAGTAAAATGAGTTTGTGTAGTCAATAAAACACAGGTAAACATCTTTCTGGTATTCTCTGCTTTCAGCCAAGATCCATCAGACATCAGCAATGATATCCCTCATTCCATGTGCTCTTCTGAATCTGGCTTGAATTTCTGACAGTTCCTGTCGATGTACTGCTACAACCGCTTTTGAATGATTTTCAGCAAAATTTTACTTGTGTGTGATATTAGTGATACTGTTCGATACTTTCTGCATTCTGTTGATCATCTTTCTTAGGAATGGGCACAAATATGGATCTTTTCCAGTTAGTTGGTCATGCAGCTGTCCTCCAAATTTCTTGACATAGACGAGTGAGCACCTCTAGGGCTGCACTCGTTTGTTGAAACATCTCAACTGGTATTCTGTCAATTCCTGGAGCCTTGATTTTTTGCTAATGCCTTCAGTGCAGCTTGGACTTCTTCCTTCAGTACCATCAGTTCTTGATCATATGCTACCTCCTGAAATGGTTGAACATTGACCAATTCTTTTTGGTACAGTGACTCTGAATTTCTCGCATCTTCTTTTGATGCTTCCTGCTTCGTTCAATATTTTCCCCATAAAATCCTTCAGTATTGCAACTCGAGACTTGGCTTTTTTCTTCAGTTCTTTCAGCTTGAGAAATGCCAAGGATGTTCTCCCCTTTTGGTTTTCTAACTCCAGGTCTTTGCCCATTTCATTATAATACTTTACTTTGTCTTCTCGAGCTGCCCTTTGAAATCTTCTGTTCAGCTCTTCTACTTCATCATTTCTTCCTTTCAGTTTAGATACTCTACAGTCAAGAGAAAGTTTCAGAGTCTCTTCTGACATCCATTCTGGTCTTTTCTTTCTTTCTTGTCTTTTTAATGATCTCTTGCTTTCTTCATGTATGATGTCTTTGATGTCATTCCACAACTCACCTGGTCTTCCGTCATTAGCATTCAATGTGTCAAATTTATTCCTGAGATGGTCACTGAATTCAGATGGGATATACTCAAAGTTGTATTTTTGCTCTTGTGGACTTTCTCTAATTTGATTCAGCTTCAACTTGAACTTGCATATGAGCAATTGATGGTCTGTTCCGCAGTTGGTCCCTGGCCTTGTTCTGACTGATGATATTGAGCTTTTCCATCGTCTCTTTCCACACATATAGTCAATTGGATTCCTGTGTATTCCTTCTGGTGAGGTCCATGTGTATAGACACCGTTTATGTTGTTTAAAAAAGGTTTTTGCCATGAAGAAATAATTGATCTCACAAAATTCTATCATACGATCTCTGGCATCGTTTCTATCACAAAGGCCATATTTTCCAACTACTGATCCTTCTTCTTTGTTTCCAGTGTTTGCTTTCTAATCACCAGTAATTACCAATGCATCTTGATTGCATGTTTGATTGCATGCAGAAGTTGGTAAAAATTTTCAGTTTCTTGATCTTTAGCCTTAGTGGTTGGTGCTTAAATTTGAATAATAGTTGTATTAACTGGTCTTGTAGGCATACGGATATTATCCTGTCACTGACAGTGTTGTACTTCAGGATAGATCTTCAGATTTTCTTTTTGACAATGAATGTGATGCCATTCCTCTTCAGTTTGTCATTCCCGGTATGGTAGACCATAGTAACCAATCCAAATTGGCCAAAACCAGTCCATTTCCACTCACTAATGCCTATGATACTGATGTTTGTGTTCCATTTCATTTTTGATGACTTACAATTTTTCTAGATTCATACTTCATACACTCCACGCTCTGATTATTAATAGATGTTTGCACCTGTTTCTTCTCATTTTGAGTTATGCCACATTAGCAAATGAAGGTCCTGAAAGCTTAACTCCATCCACGTCATTAAGGTCTACTCTACTTTGAGGAGGCATCCCTTTCCCAGTTGTATTTTGAGTGCCTCCAACCTGAGGGGTTGTTTTCTGGCACTATATCAGACAATGTTGCACTGCTATTCATAAGATTTTCACTGGCCAATTTTTTCAGAAGTAAACTGCCAAGTTCTCCTTTCTAGTCTGTCGTAGTCTGGAAGCTCAGCTGAAACCTGTCCACCAAGGGTGACCCTGCTGGTATTTGAAATATGGGTGGCAAAGCTTAATTGTTACAGCAATACGCAAGCTACCACAGTATGACAAACTGACAGATGCATGGTGGTGGTGGCCCATACAAGGAACAACCCATGATCCTGGTGTTATCAGCACCAAGATTTATTAGCTGATTTACCTAATTACACTGAAGTATATTGCATCTCAGTTAAAATAACAATCTAATATACAATTTTAGTGCCATAGTTAAAACTCCTTGTTTGGAAACACAAGGAACAAAATTTAATAGTGAAAATCTAGGCCTACCTTTCTAATACAAAAGAAAAACATATGAGAGGGATCAGTGGATTGAGTATAACAGACATTTTGGTCCACCTGTCCAGGCCACATCATTGCCAATTCACTCTGGGATGTACAGGTTCAGCCTCTGAAATACATAAATTTGGTGTTGGCCAAAACCCACCTAGTCATCTATGGATGAGAATCAGGAAACCGAATTTAAATTTTGACAAATGACCCATGACCACACACCATCCACATCTAACAACTTGCATCTAGCCTCAAAAGAACCATGTGGTCACCCATACTAAACTGTTCTCATCGAGTTGATTCCCATTTATGGTGACTCCATGTATTACAGAGTAGAACTGTTCTATAGGGTTTTCTTGGCTGTATTCTTTATGGAAGCAGGCCTTTCTTTTGCAGTGCTGCTGGATGGGTTCAAACCACCAATCATTAGGTTAGCAATTGAGTGCAAACAACTTGTGCCACTCAGGCACCTTTGGGTCAACTATATTAAGGAAGTTGAAATTACGTCTTAATTTTGTTCAGTCATGATTTGAACTCAACAAAATAGGAAATCACTCAAGTACTACTGAAATAACTTGCGCTGATAAAGAAAGACCCTTCTAGGGGATGAAACACAGCATGAAAACCCTGCTGTTTGTAGGAATTGATGAACGTTCTGAACTTTCACTGCTAAAATTTTATCCACGCTCTTACTTCTTCACTGAACAAATAATTTTTGAATACTTCCTATGTGCTAGCCTTTAAACTTCTTCAAGATTCAGTAGGCATCTTTCATTGGACAAAATGGAGATTTCAAGGAGTAACCGGGGAGAAAAGTAATGGAAATAACAAAAATGGAAATGAAAAAATTATTATTTTTAGTCAAAAAATAAATATGCTCGATGGAGGTCAGTCTTGGCATTGTGACTGCATCCTGCATGTGATGAAGAGGACTATAGCTTCACAGCCATCCCATCCCATCCCAGCCCTATCCAAAGTGGAACAGAATGATGGACAATGCACCAAGGGTGGGACTCTGAGAAGAGGAGCAAAGAGGATAAAGGATCCAAATGGCCATCAGGGAAAAAAGGAGAGAGAAGTTGGAATGTTCTAGAATAAGGGTTCCTCTACTGACCATAGGAGTTCAGGTGGTGCAGTGGTTAAAGTGCTCAGCTGCTAACCAAAAAATTGGCAGTTCGAACCACCAGCTGCTCTCAGGGAGAAAGATGTGGCCGTCTGCTTCTGTAAAGATTAACAACCTTGGAAACCCTATGGGGCCACTGTGTTGCATAGGGTCGCTATGAGTCAGAATTGACTCAATAGCAATTGGTTTGGTTTTCTGGATTTTCTACTGACCATGAGGGAAAGGGTGGGCAGGTGAGGAGGCCCTAAGAGTCCACATGATAAGACTCATGCCCTTTGATGGATAGGGTTGGGACAAGTTGAAGACTGTGCAGGAGCCATTCTTGTACCATCCTCCCTCATAGATTCTGGATAGACTGGAAAATAGGATCTGAACGAAACAAATGACAACATAATCTATTCTTAAGATGCCATATATGTATTTAACCAACTATCATGAGGTCGTTTAATTAGAGTAATAAAGTACATTCTTAAAGGAATAATCCATGATCAATCCATCCACCCATCCATCCATCCATCCATCTGTCCACCCACCCGCTCGTCCGCCCATCTGTCCATCTGTCCATCCGTCCGTCCATCCAATCATGATTAGTTTGTAAAAGCACCAGAAACACCGGGACCTCTGACTCGTAGCTTCTTGTGACCTTTCCTCACCTCTAATAGTCCTCAGCTGGAGGTGGTCTACAGGAGATTTGGGAAATTCAAGAGTAAGAAGCCCTGCCCTGAGCCTTCTGCCCTTCCTGAGAGCAACAAGAAGCCAGCAGTACAGGGTAACAGATGAGACTGGAAAAACTCATCCCTCAGGCAGTAAAGTGCATGAGATGAGGGATGAGGAAAGCTAGGACTGGAAACGAAGATGCAGCATCTTTTATGCTTCCTTTAGTCATTCTTACACTCGCACGTGATCACCAGGAATGCCAAATGACAAGTTTCCCTAAATATCTTTCATGTGATGATTGGCCTTGGAATAATAAACAAAGAAGGAAAATAAAACAATTTGTTTAAAACTACTGTTTAGTTGCCCTTATTTATGAGTTTTATTTAATATTTTTGTCTAATCATCACATAGCCTCAAAATTTATTAGAGTAATAATAACTTATGATTAAATATGCTTATAATTTACCATATGCTTTCACAAAGAGATCATCCTTTTGATCTTCAGAACAACTCTGAAAGTTAGGTGTTATTACTATTTTCACATTAAAAAAACCAGTTGCTGTTGAGTCAGTTCTGACTCAGGGTGACCCCGTGTGTGTCAGTGTAGAACTGTGCTCCACAGGGTCTTCAAGGGCTGATTTTTCTGAAGTACAACACCAGGACTTTCTTCTGAGGTAACTCTGGGTGGACTCAAACCTCCAGCCTTTTGGTTAGCAGTTGAGGGCATTGACCGTTTGTGCCACTGAGGGATTCTGTCTCCACATTCCCAATCTGGACACCTTTGATTCAGAGAGGTTAAGAGATTTGTCCAAAAGAATTCAGACTACTGTGCATGCATCATGTGTTTAAGCTACGTGACCTTCTCGCCCCTGTGTTCTTCATTAGATGGGTGTTAAATTGCACAGGATCGTGCTACTAACGTCCTTCTTGGTGTGCTCAGTCCTCCTATCTTGCGCTCATGCAGTACGACCTTCTACAAAGACTGGAAAATAGAAGGAACATTCAAAAAGAGCAGTAGAGAGTCGTTAGGAGATAAGCAGGGGTGTTAAGCAGATCTAAAAGCAAATTCGGATACTGGCACTTGCCAGCTCTTGATGGTGGTTAGTCAACTTCTCGCAGCCTTAGGATCCTCATCGATAAAGTAGGAATAAAAACAGTATCTACATCGTTATACTGTCGTGAGGATCAGCATTTTAAACACTCAAACAATTGGCACACTTTATCTACAGTGCCTCTCTGCCAAACACTGTGCTGACGACACGGAAGAAACACAGCAACTAGAAGCAGTAGCATAGTAGCAGTGGTAGTACTACCGGTAGTAACAGTGCTAGTAGAAGCAGCAGCAGTGGCAGCAGGAATAGTAGCAGTAGCAGTTTTGTAGCCGTGATCGTATTAGTGGTAGTAATAGTTACGTCATACTCACAGTAACAACAGCAGTAGCAGCAGTGGTAGTAGAAGTCATCATAATCGTACAGTAGTGGCAGCAGCAGTAGTAACAGTAGGAGCGGTGGAGTAGTAATACTATAATAGTTGTCATAGCAGTTTTAGAGCGGTCTTAGCAGTAGTAGTCATAGTCATCATTGTCATCGTCATCCTTATAGTCATACTAGGACTCATGATTCATAGTGTGAGTCATGACCCAAACTGTAAGTCATACTTACAGTAGTAGCGGTTGTTTTTAGGTGCCATCGAGTAGGTTCTGACTCATAGCAACCCTATGTACAACAGAATGAAACACTGCCCGATTCTGCGCCGTTCTCACAAGCATTGCTATGTTTGAGCCCGTTCTTGTAGCCAGTGTGTCAGTTCATCTTATCAAGGGTCTACCTCTTGTTTGCTGACCCTCTACCTTACCAAGCATGATGTCCTTCTCCAGGGACTAGCCCCTCTTGATACCATGTGCAAAGTACCGGGGACTAAGTGTCACCACCCTTGTTTCCAGGGAGCACTCTGGCTGTACACGTTCCAAGACAGACTTGTGTCTTCTTCTGGAAGTTCATGGTATATTCAGTATTCTTTGCCAACACCACAATTCAAGGGCATCAGTTCTTCTTCGGTCTTCCTTATTCACTGTCCAGCTTTTGCATACAGACGAGGCGTCTGAAAACACCATGGCTTGGGTCAGGCACACCTTTGTCCTCAAGTTGACATCTTTGCTTTTCAACACTTTAAAGAGATCTTTTGCAGCAGATTTGCCCAATGCAATACATCGTTGGATTTCTTGACTGCTGCTTCCATGGGCATTGATTGTGGATCCAAGTAAATGAAATCCTTGAGAATTTCAATCTTTTCTCCATTTATCATGATGTTGCTTATTGGTCCAGCTGTGAGAATTTTTGTTTTATGTTGAGGTGTAATCCACACTGAAGTCTGCAGTCTCTGATTTTCATCAGTGAGTGCCTCAAGTCCTCTTCACTTTTAGCAAGCAAGGTTGTGTCGTCTGCATATAGCAGGTTGTTAATGAGTCTTTCTCCAATCCTGATGCCCCATTCTTCTTCATACAGTCCAGCCTCTCAGATTATTTGCTCAGCATACAAATTGAATAAATATGGCAAAAGGATACAGCTCTGATGCACACCCTTCCAGATTTTAAACCACGCAGTCAAAATCAACTTGACGGCAGTGGGTTTGGTTTTGGTTTTAGTATCCCCTTGTTCTGTTCAAACGACTGGCTTTGTCTATGTACAGGTTCCGCATGTGCACAGTTAAGTGTTTTGGAATTCCCATTCTTCACAATGCTATCCATAATTTGTTATGATCCAAACAGTCGAATGCCTTTGTGTAGTCAATAAAACACAGGTAAACATCTTTCTGGTATTCTCTGTTACTTGCCAAGATCCATCTGCCGTCACCGATGATATCCCTGGTTCCACATCCTCTTCTGAATCTGGCTTGAATTCTGGCAGTTCCCTGTCAATGTACTGCTGCAACTGTGTTTGAATTATCTTCAGCAAAATTTTACTTGCGTGTGATAGTAGTGACATTGTTCAATAATTTCCACATTCAGTTGGGTCACCTTTCTTTGGAATGGGCACAAATATGGATCTCGTCCAGTCGGTTGGCCAGCTATCTGTCTTTCAAATTTCTTTGCATAGATGAGTGAACACCTCCAGCGCTGCATCCTATTTGTTGAAACGTCTCAATTGGTGTTCCGTCAATTCCTGGAGCCTTGTTTTTTGTCAATGCCTTCAGTGCAGCTTGGACTTCTTCCTTCAATACCATAGGTTCTTGATTATATGTTGCCTCCTGAAATGGCTGGACATTGACCAATTCTTTTTGGTACAGTGGCTCCATACTTCTTCCATGTTCTTTTGATGCTTCCTGTGTTGTTCCATATTTTGCCCATGCAATCCTTCAAAATTGCAACTCCAGGCCTGAATTTTTTCTTCAGTTCTTTTAGCATGAGAAATGCTAAGCATGTTCTTCCCTTTTGATTTTCTAACTCCAGGTCTTTGTGCATTTCATTTTAATAGTTTACTTTGTCTTTGAGCCGCCCTTTGAAATCTTCTGTTCAGCTCTTTTATGTCATCATTTCTCCCATTCACTTTAACTACTCTACATTCAAGAACAAGTTTCAGAGTCTCTTCTGACATCCATTTTGGTCTTTTCTTTCTTTCCTTTTTATTGACCCTTTGCGTTCTTCATGTATGATGTCCTCCCACAACTCGTCCGGTCTTCAGTCACTAGAGCTCAATGCATCAAATCTATTCCTGAAATTCAGGTGGGATATATTCAAGGTCATATTTTAGTTCTAATGGATTTGTTTTCATTTTCTTCAGCTTCAACTTAAACTTGCTTATGAGTAGTAGTAATAGGGATAATAAAAGATGTCTGTGGTTAAGACTTGATAATCTCTCAACCAACTGACATGGAAAGGAAAAGGACAGCTGTTGTCCATCAATAAGCACATGCAAAGGTTTGATGTGTTTCGAGTTACCATTGAGGCCACCTGACTTCAGAACAGACTTCAGTGGAAAAAAAAAATTGTTTTTAATTTCAATAATCAGAAATCACTAATGAACAAAAGAAGCCCCACACAATCACTGGATTTTACTCCACAGCAGTTAGAAGCAGTGGCAGTAAAAGACAGTTCAGTGCACATCAACTCCAGCTGCCTAGATTTTATTTCTGCATTGTGTGGGAAGTAGCAAGTTGCAACCACAGCCAATGCAGGTAAACATTATTGTTTCTGACTCCACTTTCTCTTTTAGTTTTCTCCCTACCAATTTCTGAAGCAAATGGGGCAAAATAAATTTTCTTTACTAAGAAGAAAACAAAAAATAAATGACAATTTCTTGAATGCCTACCAGCTATCCCACCCCATGGGGGCTATACGTAGTGCCTGCATTTGATCATTGGCTCTGACCTTCAACAGAATAAGGGAATCAGAACCCTAAGAAGCCAAGCGACTCAGCCACCATAAGACAGCTGGAAACAACGATGGGTCAGGAATGAAATCTGAGTCTGTCTGACTTTTCGATTCCATGTCTTTCCCACTAATCTATGCTGTTCCTGAAAACGTACCTCAGAAAGCTATTTGCCTTAAAAAATAAGACGTTTCTGAATAGGCACATCTAACTCAAATTTAAGTTTGTGTTCAGCGTGGTACCTATTGGTGCCCAAGCACTGTCCTCATCCTTACTGTGCTCACTGCCTTCTGCCTGAGGCCTCCTCTGGCTGCTGAGCCCACTTTACCTGCTCACGTGCACGTGCAGCCCACCAGAAGTGCTGGGAAACGAGTCCCCTCGGGAAAATCCCTCAGACCCAGCTGCCTTGTTCTCAGGAGGGTAACACCAAGCCATTTGTTCTATAGCAAGATTAAGCTCCAGTGGTCAGAGTATTAACTGCCTTGATAACACATCTTTATCAGCTGGCTTCCCTTTCCTATCTCACTTTTTATTGTTAGTTGCCACTGAATCAGCTCTGACTCGTGGCAACCATATACATAATACATCAAAGCATTGCCTCGTACCGCACCATCTTCATGATTGTTGGTATGTTTGAGTCTATTATTGCGGCTATTGTAGAGTGTCTTCCATCGTAGGGGGCTCATCTTCCAGCACTATACTGGACAATATTCTGTTGTGATCCATTGGATTTTCATTAAATAATTTCTGGAGGTAGATTTCCAGGCCTTTCTTCCTAGTCTGTCTTAGTTTGTAAGCTCCGCTGAAACCTGTCCACCATGGGTGATCCTACTGGTATTTCAAATAGGTGGTATAGCTTCCAGCATCATAGTAACACACAAGCTACTACAGTACGACAAACTGAGAGATGAGTGGCTGGCGTTCCTACCTCACTTACCCACCCCTTTACTGATGCTTCCTGCCTTTCCCAGGGAAACTGCTTACACTCAAATCCTTCGTCAAGGTCTGCTTCTAGTAGAGCCCATTCTAAGGTAAGCATCAGAGCGCAACTGGTACATGTGAACTCTGTTCATAAATTCCATCATATAAGTGTAGGACCACAGCTATTTTTCTAAACCATTCTGTATTTTTTTAATTAGTCAAAATCATGCCCAAGAAGTGGAGGCTCTAAGTTAAGTATAACACATTATTGTCACAGTTGCATTATTTGGAGACAACACTTTAGATCATGTTTAGGTTTTTGCAGCTTCTAAAATTTCTATCAATTTTTCCATTGTTGCAAGTACAGCAGGATTAATTATTACCAGCTTTCTAAAGAAGAAGAAGAAAAAAAAAGATCCAAAACATTTCAGATGTAATACAAATCTGAGTGAAGAGAAAAAAAATCTCAGCCTTCCAATTATGTGTCAAAGAAGAAACCAGCCACATGAGCAAGACTGAGAGGAAGATGAAGACAAGTAGTGGTGGTGGAGGGGGCACGGGAGAGCAGATTGACTTCAGTTTTGGGGGTATTCATGGCCATTTAGATGCAGGTAGGTCCTTTCTGGACATTAGTTTTTCAGAAGAATGTTCTTATCAAAACTGGTAAAGCAAAGAATGGAAAGAGAGCTTATATTTTTTATGTGCCTATTAGAATCAATGTGAAGAAAATGAAAATTCTCACAAATGGGCTCATAAACGACATTGCGATAAACAATGAAGAAACTGAAGTTGTTAAGGATTTCATTCTACTTGGATTAATAATCAATGCCCGTGGAAGCAGCAGTTAAGAAATCAAGTGATGTATTACATTGGGCAAATCTGTGGCAAAAAAAAAAACAAAACTTCAAAAATCTCAAAAAGCTGTTACTCTTATGACTAAGGTATGCCTGACCCAAGTCATGGTATCTTCAATCACCTCATACGCATATGAAAGCTGAACATGAAAAAGTAAGACCCCAAAGAATTGATGCTTCTGAATTGTAGTGTTGGCAAAGAATACTGAATGTACCATGAACTGCCAGGAGAACAAACAAGTCAGTCTTGGAGGAAATACAGCCAGAATGCTTCTTAGAAGCAAGGATGGTGAGACTTTGTCTTGCTTACTCTGGGTATATCATCAGGAGAGCCCAGTTGCTGGTGAAGGGCATCATGCTTGATAAAGTAGAGGGTCAGTGAAAAAGGAGACCCTCAGTGAGACAGATTGACATAGTGGCTGAAACGATGGGCTCAAACATAGCAATGATTGTGAGGATGGCACAGGACCAGGCAACATTTCATTCTGTTATACATAAGATTACTATGAGTTGGAGCCGACTCAACAGCACCTAACAACATTAGGATCAGTCTTCCAGTTACATTATATACCATATTTTTAATGCAAATAACGCATGTGTTATTTTTTTTTTGCCAACAAAGCAACCCCCCCAGTGCATTAGTTTTGTAAGCTTTTCATGAGTGGGCACATTATTACGTGGGCACGTTATCTGCAAAAAAATACAGTATTCTATTTTATCAGTTACTACTTCATATAAAATTTCTATCAAGATCACTTAAACGGAATGAAACAGCCCAAGAGAACTTAATATAGATAATAAGATCTATTTAGCAATTGGCAAAGCTGGAGTTCAAAACCAAGTGTAACAGATTCTGTTGTTGTTGTTGTTAGGTGACATCAAGTCGGCAATAGACTCTAAACCCCATTAATTTCCATGATATACTACTGCCCCAAGAAACCTGCATGGGAATTACATCACATGATAGTTTGCAGAGAATTTCCATTAAGACTGAGAAAGAGAAAGCAGCCCCTACAGAGCCAGGAACTGGCCTGGCACTATCAGCCAGGGCTTTCAACTGGTTCATTGCGATTCGACCCCTTGCTGAAAATTTGCATTTCCACCCCAGATATACTGAATCAGAACCTACATTTTAACAAGATCCCCAGGTGATTGTTATGTATACATGAGAAGAATTTTGACTACATAAGAATGACCTGGGGATCTTGTTAAAATGTAGATTCTGATTCAGTATATCTGTGGTGGAAATGCAAATTCTCAGCAGGAGATCTAACCAAAATGAACTGGTCCAAAGCCCCTGCAATCAGCTAAACCTTGGTGTTGTTAAGAGCTGGCCAACACTCACAGCTGTGATATTTTCCTGATGAACACAAACAATTTCACAGAACACCAACACTGGACAAGGTCACACTGTGACCAAGATGGAGCAAGATAAACACAAATCCACTCCATAATCAAGTATACTGTGCAAATAATAACAAGAACAATCATAATTTAAAAGACCACACATCACCCTATCCAGGCTTAAGCTTTGCTTTGTTCGTCCTGTCTTCTAGATAGGCATTACCAAGATACCTACTCATAGAATTATCTTTACATCCTGACCACATCCAATCTTGAACAAAGTCCCACTGTCTAGAACCCTCCCAAACTCACCTAACAGATGCTCGTAAGAAGTCCTTGCAAACACCCTCTTATTGAGAAAATTCACAGCTTCGCATATCATATACATTCTCTCTTGTTACAGCAAGGTAGTAAACTCAACTTCGTTCAATCAGATGTGTCCCTGGTGGTCTTTGGCTGAAGGGAATAGATAGTATATCCATTTATCCAACAAGCATTTTCTGAGTCAAGCACAACCTCTTTGTTTTAACCACAGAAACAGACATGAATCTTATCCTCAAAAAGAGTATAGCAAAGCATATTCTAAACTCAAAAGCAACTTTTAAAAATGCAGAGAGAAAATATAAATAGATTTAATAGCACACATATTCAAAACTCTGCTTAACTTTCTTTCACACCAAAATGATAGTACACATTATCACTGAGTATAGTTCCACAATACTGAAGAGAATGGGAGTCGGGTCATCAGAAAAGATGAAGAAAACAGAGATCCTGGTCAGTTGCGGGGCGTTGTGGGGTGGCTCCAAATGTTAACAGTATTTCTGACTGGTTGGATTAAAGGTATTTTTTATTCTCTTCTTTGGCTCCTTTGATTCTTTTCCCCCAATTACTTACAAAATAAAATTACTTTCAAAATAAAAATAAACATTTTATAATTTTTTTTTTTTTACATTTAACTGTTTAATTCTTATTACATTTGTGGATTTTTGTTTTGAAACTTTATTAGAAGATCAACCAAATGCAACCAACAGACACAACCCATAGATCTCTCTTACCAGGCCCTTTCAGGCAGCGGCAGCATGCAGGCGGCAGAGTGGGGGAAGAAAGGCGGGCGTGGGGTCTCCTTCTGAGTGCTACATGTTTTGCAGGAGGTGTGGGAATGAAAAGAGTCTGGGAGACTGGGAGTCCTCTGCGTACAGTCCAAGCCTGTTGAAGAAAAAAAGGTACAGAGAGGGGAACAGGCTCAATTAGGCCATCAGTATGAGCTGCCTTAGTTTCCTCCCCCAGACACACAGAACTAAAGGGAACTTCAAGGGTGGTCTGTAGATTCTAATTACTCCCCTGGTAGAAGCTCAGAGCTGACTCGAACACATTAACTACTACATGTTTTTAGACACAGAATAATGCAGCCAGGTCTCAATTTCATCCAATTTTATTCTTTTTAGTAAGGCAGTTAAATCACATTTTATATCTGGTAATAAATTAACGGATTCTATACATTTGTAAGACTTTTCATAGAACTCTCTTCACAAGGATCACATAGGCTTAGTGGTTACTAGCTTGAACTTAACAGTCCATTCCACTGCTTCCTAGCTGTGTGACCTCGGGGAAATTATTTCATCTCTGCGCCTCTGTTTCTGCATCTGCAAAATGGAGATAATAAAAGAACCTACTCCTTCAGCTTTCTGATGAGGATGACAAGAGTTAAATAAAATGTGCCAGGTGCTTAGAACACTGCCTAGCAAAAGAATATGCCCTATGCAATTGTTTGGTATATTAAAAATACACAGGAAACATTTTTTGATTGGACCATGTATATCCATGTTTGCAGCAGGTGACATAATTTCTTGCCGTCTGCAGTAACCATCCGAAAACGAAAAACAGAAGGTTCATTTGTTCATTCAAATATGAATACACAAAAGAAAAAAACAAACATCAGTCCACACCTTTAAAAAGCCCATTGCCGTCACGTCAAATTCTGACTCATAGCAACCCTACAGAACAGAGTAGAACTGCCCTATAGGGTTTCCAAGGCTGTAAATCTTTACAGAAGCAGACTGCCACAGCTTTCTCCCACGCAGAGTGGCTAGGGGGTTCGAGCTGTTGACCTTTCGGTTAACAGCTGAGCACTTAACCACTGTGCCACCAGGGATCCCCACCTCCTTTGCCCACCCCAAATCCCAAGAAGGCGAACACAATATGGTGCTTTTAGTGGCCCACCGAACAGGGTGGACAAGGCTGTCCCAGACAGGAAGCAGAGGGAAGGAGAGCGCTCAGAGAAGCAACGACTGAGGTGGCTCACCTGGAGAGAGAGAGGTTCCCCCAAACGTGGAAGGGGACAAAGTTTGGGAGGGCTGAGAGTCATGGGAAACAGAGCCCTGCTTCTGGCAAGATCCCCCGGGAATTGGCAGGGTATTGATGCAGTGAGGGAGAGATGTGTTGTCACTAGCCTGCAGGGCTGAAGTTCAGGACGAAGGTGTGGAAAGGTAGGTAGAGAAACCTATATAGACGCTTGATAATAGCAAGGTGGAGCAGGGGGAGATAACCATTTATGGAGCATTTACTTTGTCCTAGGCACTCTCCCAGCTTTGGGGAGAATGGAACCATCATTCCCATCTCACAGATGAGAAAACTAAGACTTAAGTTAGCTCAGGGTCATGCAGACCTGGATTCTAATCCCAAGCCCTTGGTTTTCTATCTGCCTCTACACGTCCCCTGTTGCCCATTATCAGTAAATATGGGAGCTGGAGTATACAACATCAGTCAGAAGGAGGCAAGGCTTCACCTGCCTACTTGGTCAGCTGCAGGCCTCCTGCAATTTAGTTGAACTCTCTGCCTGGTCCTCTTGGCCAGCCTTTACCCAAAGGAGTCTTTACTTATGGATTTAAGGCTCTGCATTCTATTAAGATTCAAGGAAAGGAGCGGTGTGAGCAGGCTGGATAAAATCCTAACACATCAGACCCCACCCGTGTGGAGGTCAATTTGATTTCAGCAAAGCGTACAGGCTTTGGCATCAGAGACACTGGGGGTGAATCCCAGCTGGGATTACAAGCTGTGTGATATAGGGTCAGTGAATCACTCTATCTGAGCTTCTTTCACTTTCTCTATAGTGTAATTAGGAGCCCTAGTGGCACAACAGTTAAGCATTCAGCTGTGAACTGAAAAGTTGGTGGTTTGAACCCACCCAGCAGCTCTGCAAGAGAAAGACCTGGAAATCTGCTCTCGTAAATATTACGGCCTAGAGAACACTATGGTGCAGTTCTACTCCATCACATGGCATTGCCATGAGTTGGAATCAACTTGATGGCAACTAACAACACAATAGTATAATTACTATCATTCTATATCATACAATGCTTTCGTGAGGGTTGAAAATGACAGTGTGAGATACTTCACTTGGCACATGATTAATATCAGGTCCCTTCTGTTCCTCCCCAAATGTATATCCAAGTTTTCTTCCTTCCTCTAAGAGGAATGTAGACCTTGAAGGGCACACCCCCCAGCCTCATGGGCTAGACAGTACTCAGTGTCCATACAGACACCTCTAAACTAGGTGACCTCTTTCAGTCCTCCCTAGCTCCTCACAGAAATTCCCAGTGATTATTTAAAATGACACCAAGAGAAGAACGACAGGACATGAAGACAAAGAATATCAGTTTTTTTAACAGCTGGAAAAGAAAACAAAATGAAGAAAAATATTCCCCACGAAATTCTTATACTAAAAAAAATGTAAACCATGTTGTCTTTAACTGGGGTCACGTAGTAAGTTCACACTACTCGGGACATATATACCTTGAGATTGTTCAATTGCTTCAGCACAGAAAGACAGTGTTAATCATTTTCTGATGGTTGCTCCGAGCTGCGGCTTTGGTGAATGAGAAAAGACAAATTCTCAGAGCTGAAGACTAAAAAGAAACACTACACGATCATGGGAATTAAGAAGAAAAAAAAAAGACCATCTTGGGTAGAGTTATTATATATTCTGGTGAAGTTGTGCAAGTACTTTCCAGCTGTGAGCTGCTAGGAGAGTCTGGGCCAAGATTCTCACAGGGGAGCTCCAGGTATTGCTGCAGTGAAAAGAGTAGAGGCAGTGGTATAGACCAGTGGTTCTCAACCGGAGTTCATTTTGTTCCCCATAGGACATCTGGCAATGTCTGGAGGCATTTCTGATTGCGGAAACTGGGGAGAGGTGTTACTGGCATCTAATGGGTAGAGGCCAGGGATGCTGGCTAATTGCTTTATAATGCATGGGACAGCCCCCACCGCGCCCCCAAGAAAGACTTTATCCAGGCCAAAATGTCAATTATGCTAAGATTGAGAAACTCTGAACAAAGCACATGGAGAAAGGCATAGCCTGTCGCTGTGGGAAACAGATGAGATTTGACACCCAAACACAGCATCTGATCCTGAATCCTCTACTTCTGATGATGGCACTTCCCTCCTCTAAGCCACGTATATTCCAAGCCTCCAATCTATATTCCTTTTTCCTCTCTTCCCTGACACTGAAACGAATCATTTCTCAAGTCCTAAACATGCCAGACACCTTTCTAAGTGCTTTACAACATTGTCTAGTAACTCTAATTGAATTCTCATAATAACTATGTGGATGTGTGATTCTGATCCTCATTTTACATACGAGGATACTGAGGCTCAGAGAAGTTAAGTGAATCACCCAGAGGCATACAACTAACTATGAAGCAGGAAAGCCAGGATTCAAACCCAGGAATGTCTGATTTCACAACGTCAGCTCCTAACTACTCTGCTCTACTTGCTTAACCTTACTGCTGGGCAACCCCAGCAAGTTACTGAACATTCCCTAGGCTTTAGCCTCTTATTAAGTGGAGATAATGAGAGCTTTATAGTTTGCACGAATTAAAGAGTTGAAGAAAATATAAGGCAAGAACCTAGCATGGTACCTGGCAACATCATCATCTAGGTTCTTGAGAGGTCAGCAGATAATCAGAGCGATTATACCCAGAAATTTCCTACAATTGAGTAGAAGTTGGACTAAAAGGTCCCCAGACTCTCTTCTAGTTCTAAGATTCTACATGTTAGCCAAACCATAGCCATTCTTCACGGGTCAACTTAAGTGGCTCTCTCTTCCCATGGCTCCCTGATGCCATCCTTCCCTTTAGACCAAAAAATGAGCTCTTTCTGTGAAACCCTACAGTGTTCTTTTGGGTACTGAGTTCCACGTAATCATTCTTTTTTGTCAAATAGTAGAATTCAATCTGAAAGCATTTCACTATAAGTTTCCCAAAATAGGGGTTCTATCATGTCAGTTTTTATGATCACTCAGAACAGATTATACAATAGTAGTAAATGCTTAATAAATGTTGAATGAGATTTCCGAACAGTGGCAGAGGAAATAAAAGTTTGATTATGTACTAAGTGATCTCATACACTTGATCTCATGTGATCCTCATGATAACCCATGAGGAGTTGAGACAGCATTCTCTGTCCCTTCCATGTATTTTCTCCCACCCCTTTGCATTATTCTAAGGCCACTTCAACAGCTCTGTATTCATTTCTCTTACTGTGCGGATGGGGGTTAACCATTCTAGGACTCAGTTTCTGTCTCCAGTAAATGCAGGGGTTAAACTCAATCAATGGTATTCAAACTTCGATTTTTATTAAAAGGACCCCTTCTTCAGGTAAAATCTTATATATTCCTTAAAATAATGATCAGATAGGAGCAGAAGTGACATAGTGGAGGGTAACAGGATTTGTATGGTCCTGAGAAGATGGGTTTGGAGCCTGATTTTGATCCACCATGGTGATTTCCATTACGACCATTGCTCCTTCTGCTAGGTCATCCACACCGTTGGGCACTGGCCATCTGTAATTAGCTCTCAGCATGGTAGTACCTGAGAGACACTCTTCTGGGCAGACCTCTCCAACAACCACACTTTTGACCATAACTTCTCCTAAAGTCCTGAACTTAGTGTCCAACTTCCATAGGTATCATTTAGTTATCATGCACCTTTCAAGTTATCCCCCTCTGGGAAGCAGCCTTGAAGAGAGGTCACACCTACCTGCCTGTTTATATTATCTTTCCTCTGCTTCACTCCACTAACCCCTTCCCCCGCTGCCATTCCATCCTCTTCTTGAGGAATCCTCATATCCTTTCTTGAATATAGTCATTCCCCTTTCCACCAACCCTTGGATAACCTTCCCCTCTTGGAAAATCCAACTCTATAGCATTGATAAGCACAGACTTTCAAAAGAAAAGCCCTGTTAAGTCTCCCCATGAGCTTTTCCAGATATGATGGGAAGGTCCCTGAGTAAGAACAGAACATCATTCCCTTCTCACCTTTCCTGACTGAAAGGGGAAAAAACAAAAACAAACAAAAACAATTCTTGTCTCTTCATTTCATCATTGTTTTAGTGATTAACCACAAGAAGTCCAATTTTCTGGAACCATTTATTTTTTAATCTTACAGGTTTCAACATCGTTCTCCCCCATTCTGTATTTCCAAGACATCCACCAGGAAAAAGAGAAGGAACTCATACTATACACAAAGGCAACTGCATCCCATCTATTCTCCCTAAAGTGCATGATCAGGTCACATGTGGGGAGATTAATGTGATTCTGAGCTGGGAAATGTGCTTCTTTATGATTATTAACGAGGGTAGCTTGAAAGTTAAAGGACTTTGCAAACACAGCGGTTTAAAAAATGTATTTTCTACCTTGTTTATGAGACACAAACATATATAATTCAGTTCAAGGGTTGAGATTTTCTGTTATTGCATGCCAGGGATTATTTATCACAATTGCAAATAATTTCCCAGTACAAATTATCCTCATCTTATCATCCAAATGCTCTTCCCTTCCACATCACTCACGTCACATTGAATTCTAAGGCCATAAAGTTTAAACCATAAAATAAGTCTTCCTTTGGATGGCAGCATATGGTGTGTGTTGGTTGGTGTTTTTTAAAGCGCAAACAAATTTAGTATTGTCAAAGACTTTGCCTCCCAACTTCTTCTCAGCTGGTGACTCTGGTGTCTGAAGTTGATGGGAAATTGTACGTGCAATAAAATACGAGATTGCAAAGGAGAGACAAAGCCAAAATAAGCAGCAGTCCACCACTGTAGAACCCACTTTCAACAGCCAGTGCCTCCATGTCTATCACACTGATTGAAGCCATCCAGAGGTGAAAACATAAGCTCTGAGATATGTGAGCCTTAAGAATGACAGTTAAGGCCTCCTACTCAAAATAGAAGATGAATGTCCACAACTGTATGTGCTGGACCATTCTAAATATGTTGAAAACCTGGCACGTTTGTGTAATATTTGTGTAAAAGGAATCTGAACTCCGATTAGTGAACTTCTATGGTGAGGGACATCAGCACATTTTTCTTTATTACCTAGAGGACTTTTTATTAATGTCCATGAAGAAGCGAAAGATGTATAAGAAAAGAAAATCAGAAGTATGGATTTTTTTGTGCTTTTATTGGGAAAATAAAACCAGATTTCAGGAAACCTCAATTTTCAAAAAAAAAATATTGCTCTTCAATAAAGCCAATACTGAATAGGTCCAAGTTGAGTCCCATGACACGATGCAACTTCAGAAAATAGTAAGAAAATCAAGCAATACAAAAGCTAATAAAAATCATCTCGATTCTGTAAAGCAGGGAGTCAAAAGAATGCTATGCATTTATCTTTAGTAAGGATTCTATTTAGATGTGATCTGTCAAATATTTTGAGATACGTGTCTGTTGTTTTTGCAAAGACAAGTGTGGAATGTTCATTTTTCCTTCTATGGAACATATTTTTATGATCCCTCAATCTTGTTTTTCTGTTCCTCATCCACAAACAGACTTTGGTTGCTAGGCTGCACTGTTATACATTGTCAGGGGCACAACCACAAGCTCTAGCATGCAAGCGCCATACCCATTCTCAGAGAGGTGGAATGACTTGCTTGAGGTCACACAATAGGTAATTAAAACAGAAAGCACTGGTCTGGAAGTTAAGAGACTTGGGTTCCAGTCCTGGAGCTGGTAGGCTCAAGCTCCACACCTTAAAATTGTCCATTTGCCATCTTCAGAAGCAAACTTCTCACATCACTCCTTGTCCCTTTACTTGCCTTCTGCACCCATGGAATCCTGTAGCTAGTTTTCCTGTGAACTTGGACCTCTCCTGCAGTATACTTACATCTGGAACTTCTTCCCTCCCATCAACCACCAAGCCCCTGGTATCTTTAAAGAGCCCTGCTAAATCTCTTCTCCTCCATTAAGTCTTCAGTGATGAGGTGTGAGCCAGGGTTCTGCCTTCTCATTGCAAAGATTAGCACATGGAGTGCTGAACCAAAGAACACAAACAGAGAATCAGTTCATCTGGGACCTGACTGGATATGCTAGAGAGAGTTCCAGCTGCTTAACATCTGCTCAACTGTGCCCTATTCTGCGTATGTCCTCAATGTCATTGTCTCAGTCTTTGGAACTCATTTGGATCTCCTATAGAGCCATCAGCAGCTGATGAGGGAGGTGGTGTGGGGAAGAGAGCCCTCCATTATAAATATCCCTCTACTCTATTTCAACTATAAATGGGGGACAGCTAAGCAGATGGCCACCAACATGGTGGGCTTTGGGGTACATCAGAAAGCTCCCCCAGTCCAAGATCACACCCTTAGCAATTACCTGAGGATTCTGCCATTCACACCACTCCCTAGGGGCCTCTGGGAAATACACACATTTAAACAGTATTGTGTTATGATAATATGGCCTAGTATAAAGAGTCCTAGACTAAGAACACCTGAATTTCCATCTCATCTAATACATGTGCTACAGGTGCAAGTGTTGGGAAAGCATTTACTCTTCAAGCGCCATTTTTTTCTTTCTAAAATGGATTTAAAAATACTTGCCCTGTTGATCCCACAGGGATTGAGATGGCAATGAAATTAAACCATGTATGGATAAGCTTCATAATTTTTAATGAAGGGAAAATATACACATAGAAGAGTATACCTTTCAGAATGGTACACATCGGTAAATTTTCACACACTGAACATACCATGTAACCAGCATCCAAATCAAGAAACAGAACATGACCCAAAGCCACCATTGCTCCCTTCCAATCACTATCAAGGGTAGTGATACGGGTAACCACTATTCTGATTCTAATACTAAAGATTAGTTTTACCTCTTTTTGTACTTTATATGAAGGGGATCATGCCGTATGTATTCCTTGGCCTCCTTCTCTTTCACCCAACAACATGCTTGTAAGACTCAGTCATATTGTTGTGAGTCGTTCTAATCATTTGGTATCATTGTTGTGTAATTCTCCATTATGTAAATATACCACAGTTTTTTAAGACATTCTGTTGATAAGAATGTACAAATAGTGCCGCCAAGCAATTCATACACTTACAACATACAAATGTAAGATATTATTATTGCAAGACCATGCCTAGCAGACATCAGAGGACTTGGAAGGAGGCTATCGAGCAATGAAATTGTAGTAGTAAAAGAAAAGATCCAGGATGAGTGTTTTCTTGGTGAAAAGTATAAGATACAAAGCACATCACAAATGTGAGATGCTGGCAATTGTTTTAAAATGTAGCCATTTATTTCACCAAATTTTTATTAAGATCTTACAATATGCCAAATTCTGTCCAGTATTTCATATGATTATAATAAAGAGCCCAGGTATGAAGTGTAGATATTCTTATGCCCATTTTCTAGAAACTGAAGTCCAGAGAGGTGTTCATTAGCCAGTTGATGGCAGTGGCAGAGCTGACACTAGAGGAAATTCATACATTGGGTCATTCGTTTACTCAACAAGTACGTACTGAGCTTTTGGGATATGCTAAACACTGCATGAGGTGTTGGAGATAAAATACGCAAAAAGATGGAAGCCCTCATGTCACTTATAAAGTAGTTGAAGTGACAAATGTAATGAATAGTCACTCAGGTGAATGTAAAACTAGAATGGTACTAAATGCTTAAAAAGGAGAGTGGCATGGTGTTCCTAGAGGGTAGTGTAGGGATTTGACAGGGAGGGGAGGGTAGGCTTTCCTGTGGAATTGATGGTTGAACTGAGGTCTGAAGAATGTGCTGGAGTTGACCAGGTGAAGAAAGAATTCCAGACGAAAGGAGCACAATGGGCAAAAAGCCCTGTCTGTGAAGGAGCAAGGCAGGTGCAAGAACTTGAAAGATGGCCTGAGAGCCACGGTAAGGAGTTACATTTTTATACTGGAAGTTTGAAAAAAGAAAAAGGAACAGTTGCCGGTCAGTCAATTTTGACTCGTGGCAACCCATATGTGTCAGAGTAGAGCTATGTTCCATAGGGTTTTCCAATGGCTGATGTTTCAGAAGTAGATCATCAGGTCTTTCTTCCAAGGTGCCTCTAGGTGGACTCAAACCAACCTTTCAGTTAGCAGTGACAGCATTAACTGTCTGCACCACCCAAGGACTCCTAGTGGGAGTAGCAGAAGGCTACTTACAGTACTCCAGTTAGCTCAGGGTTATTCCCAAAATGCCATGAAGCTCAACAAGCAAATGTCATCCAACATGGACTCACTGTGTACTGTCTATGTGAAGGGCACTGAAATCTCTGCAACAAAAAAATTAAAATAAAATTTTATTTGAATGTAAACCTTTTAAAAATAAAATAAAATTAGACTTTCAATATACTTATGGAATTTCCTTAGAAGGGTGAACTAGGGGAGCGATGCTCACTTTGCAAAGGGACGGACCATGTGGGTTCTCTGTCTGTTGGGCGTCCTTATAGGTTTTCTGAGAAAAGGGCACTGGTTTTGCTGTCCATCTGCACACTGACTGGGCAGCACTTGGGGAAGGAGGAACTAGAAAACAATGGTCAAGAGGAGTCTCCTTACCCCAAGACTTACCCATGCTGGCTTCCATGACTCCCCCTCTGTGGCCACCTCCATGATCTCAACATCACCTTGGGGACTGCAACGTGAGGTTTCAGTTCTTCAACAGGATTTGAGGTTTTGTTGGCTGCCAAAGGACACTAAATTCGAGAGGCATTGCCTTGCATGGGGGCCCCCAGAGAAAAGAGTAGTGCCTGGATTATACCTAGTTCATTACCATGATGTGAAAGTTTTTCTCATTTGATAATAATGGTATTTTTAAAGTCATTGTTAACTATTCTGAGGGCCTTTCTCCAAGAGTATGAAACAAGCCTTATGTTTCCTATCAAAAGGAGAACAAAAATAAGGCTCTACAATTTCTCACATTAGAGGTGGTGTCATATACTTCTTTTTTGCAGTGTTTGGCAATCTTGGTGTATTTGCCTTTTTATTAGTTACATTCTCAAGCCCAGCAAAGGTTTGGCTCCTCAACGTGTTTTGAATTAGATTCATGAGAGCTGTAAAAAAATAACTGGCCAGAATTAAGCTAATAAAGTCCTGAAAGACTAAGGAATTGCTGATGTTGCGAGGGTTAAGTATGTTTTTTTGTTTCCTATCTGAGAATTCTAGTACCTGGATTGAATACATAATTTCATGGAATCACAGGCTTTTAAGAATGGAAGGAGATTAGAGGTCTACCTGGTACAATATTCCAGCTGATGCTCTAATCCTTTCTACAGTGCTTCAGTTGAATGCTTTTATTTTCTGTTGATCGAACATGCACAGATACTTGTGGCCCATCAACATCATTTTGGACACCAACTCTGTCGCACAGTGTGTTATAATCCAGCCCATATTTTTCTGGTTTTCTCAATGACTATCATATGCCTTGCTGAAACCAGAGATACTACAGTCTCAGTATTTCTCTCCCCAGGAGTTTTATTCTGAGACAAGGGAGGCAAATTAGTTTAATGATTTGCTCTGTGTTGATTCCTAATAATCATTTCTTCCTTTTTCAAGCTCCTTTTAAATAATTTATTTACAAATCTCTTGATATTAAGGCAATCAGCTGACTTTAAACTGCTATATGAATAGAAGCTAAAAATCTTCATGTTCAAGTGCTACAGTATGGAAAGTAATGTTTGCAAAGGAATAAAGTGAAGGAAGGTGAAGAAGCAAAGTTAAGGACCTTCTCAAATTTTCCTAGAAGAAAAAGTTAGGAAACATAGATGACTTTCATTTTCAATATTTGCCTTTTGAGAATTAAAAAGTGCTTATATTTCTACTGAAAGAGACATTTTATAAAGGGGACTCTCAAATCCAGCTTCAGTGTCATGTAATGAGTCAAAATCCAACTAAAACACTTTGTGGTTTTCAACTTTGTAAAAAAATAGACAGGAAAACAACAACAAAATTGTGTTAGCATTTTGTTAAGGATATTTTAAATCTACTTCCAGGCTGTATCCTTGAGTCAGGACAGAAAGCATTCACTCTCCCAAGAAATGAGAATTTTTGACTTTATATTATTTCAGCAGTAAGGCAAGAGAGATAGAGACAGATAGACAGATGTAGGTAAGTGGATGTAAAGCTAGACAGACAGATACAGAAGTTTTCCACTGAAGAGAGACTCAAATAAGTTAACCAGGAAATTTATTTTTTTTGCCTTTCATTCTGTTGAAAAAAACTTTTCTTTTTAAATATTCAAGCCTATTTTTCTATCATGGTAAATGGAGTAAGGTAATCAAATCTCATCAGAATAGTATGTTATCCAGAAGGTTCCTTCTGATTTCTTGATGTTTTAGAGTAATGGCAATAAGTAACTTGGAGAAAACCATTACAGTAATGCTAAGGTACTTCAGGACAAAGAAAATTACATTAGTACTGCTGTGTGAATGAGGCAAACCAGGCAACAAAGGCTGACTTGATCAAGGCCATAGTATTGGGCTGAGAAGAGGAAGTTAGGGACCAGATGGCTCACCAGTTCCCACCCTGAATGCTGCAGCCCCTGCAACCTCACTACATGGTTGAGGTTCTAGTCTGTGACCTGGGCATGACTGAGTAAGGAGACGATACCACACGAATGCTCAATGCCAACATGGCGCTTCCAGGTTGTGCACGTGAGGAAACCAACAGGGCGTGAGGGACTACTCTGTGTCAGGCCTGTTATGTACTTTTTCTCTTTTAACCTGACTGACATTCTTTCCTCCATTTTACACCAGGGAAGTTGCTTAACCTTCCTGGGTCTCAGTTTCTTCAAAGACCCTTAGATGGTAACTGGAGGAGCCGGGATTGGAATTTAGCTTTGCCTGGCCTAAAAATATGTTATATTTGTTAAGCCTTTGGCATAACACAGGGAAAGACTGCTTCTGAAAATAAATTGATTCTGTCTTCAGGATCTTGCCTGAACCGCCTGCAGAGCTCATGTTGTGATATGACACTCAAATCCAGAATTAGAAGAGCTGTCAGAGTTTCTCCACCCATACTGCCTTTCAGGCAGGCATTTCCCCCACTGCTGCCCGGGCAAGTCCAGTAATGGGCACCCATCCACTCTCATAGACAGAAACTTGTTGCCATTGAGTCGGCCCCAACTCATGGTGACCCCACGTATATCAGAGTAGAACTGTGCTCCAATAGCTGATTTTTATGAAGTAGATCACCAGGCCTTTCTCCTGAAAGGGTGGGCTCTAACCACCAACTTTTTGCCAACCTTTCAGTTAGCAGCTGAGCATGTTAACCATTTACACCACTCAGGGACTCCCATAGACAAAAAGCCATCCCTTAAAGGACCTGGACTCCATCTCCCTCTAACCAATACCCATCGAACCCATTCTGCTTTCTGGGGTAATACCCTACACATCTGTTCTTTCCCCAAAGTGTCAGCAGTGTCCTGTGTCCCCATCCACTGTGCATTCAATTTGTGCATACCAAGTCCTTCCATAGTTCCACACCCTTAGTGGTGTGGGAGACACATTCTGTCTGAGAAAGCCATCCATTCATTTGGGTAATGTGCTAGACTCATCCCATATTGCATCCCACCTGTCAGATCTGTGATACCTCTGAAAGACAGAAACATGAGGTTTCAGTTTTTCAATAGCACTCTCAGCTTTAAGATCAAATATATCAATGGAAAGCAGTGTCCTTTGCTTCCTCAAATTCCCCTCTGACCCACTCTACCCTTTATGCACTTTTTCTACAACTCTTCTTTCAAAGACCTTTACTTCTCCTCTCTGGACATTAAAATCCACCTTTTGGAAGGGAACTAATGAGCTAAGATTCACACCAAGATATTACAACTGGTCGTTATTGTCTGTCATCCCTTCAAGGGGTGTTTACATATTAACTTCAAAAAACAAAAAAAATGCTGGAGACAATAGAATCTCTGCTGCTGGTGAGATACTAAGCGTCGGTGAGGAGGTTCTATGAGAAGATCCCAAAGGCCTACTTGCCCATTTAGAGAGCTACTTCCTATACCTCACTGAATTCTGAAAGGTGTGCTTTCTCCCCTTGTCAGAGGCTGCAGGTTCCTTGGATTTTGCCACTGTATTATGTGCTCCAGTCGCTCATTCAAAGAGGGTACTTGAGTGTTATTATTATATACGCATGTATTTATACCACACATCATTCCCAAGGAATTTGAGGTATCTTATAAATTGCACATATAATTCATGAAGATAAAAAAGGAAGCAAGTCCAGTGCTAGTCAGGAAAATGGTGAATATTAATTTCAATACTGAGACTAACACCTTTGAGATACACGCTCTTTTAAACAGCCAAATCAATGTTTTCAAGATGCTGGAAGTTAGAGAATATCTTGGTTTAGAATAGAAAACAGCACTTTTCACCTCAGAACTGAAAGACAGGACAATCTGACATGGATGCAACTGAAATAAAGAAACGAGAAGGAAATAATTACAGAAGAGAATTGGGAGTTTTGAAGAGAAAAGAGAGGGAAGTTTTGGCAAAGCTGGAATAGATGTTGCAACGTACATTTAGATCTTTTAACCTCAATCATTCCATCAACAAATATTATACTAAGCACCATGCAGAACCCTAGGAATGTAGAAATAAAAGACATTTTCAGCCCCTCAAGAACTCACAGCCCGATGGGCCACGTGAATAACTATCATCACTGAGAGTGCAGCATGGATTAATGCCAGGGCAGAGGTTAGCTCAGAGGGCATCAAGGACAAAAAAGAGGCACAGAACTCAGTCTGGGTGGTGGGTCGGGGGGGATCATCAAAGTCTTTAGAGGAGTCTTGGATAATAGGGAGTTGTGCAGTAAAGGCAAGAGAATGAGAGAAGGCAACTCCCTCTTGAGGTAACTGTTTCTGCAAGGCATGACGGCATGAAAAGTATGGTCTAGTTAGGAAATTGCAGGTAGGTCAGTAGTCTTTTATTTATTTGTGGATTTATTCCAATAATAGTTTCTGAGCATCTACAATAGGCCCAGCATGGGGTGAACATAACAGAAGTGGCCCCTATCTTCCTGGAGCTTGCAGCATAGGAGAACTTGCCAGACTTTGTCAGACAAGGCAACCTGGGAGCAGAGCTGTCTCCTACTACAGTCTCACAGATTGGCTGAGAGAGGAGAAGAAAACAGCTCTCTATGTTATCCACTTGGGGAAGACATCCAAGAAGAGAAAGAGCTTCTCTCCACACCTCAGGTGTTAGATGACTGAGGAGAAGAAACAGCTGACCTCATGGCTGGTTTGAAGATGGAAGAAGACTGTAACAAAATGGATATGACACTGAAGAATAGTGTGTTTTTACCCACATGGATTTAAGCATTCACATTCATTGTCCCCTAGAGTTGCCTTTTGATATGAAGGAGTCAATCACCGCCATTTCAAACTGGAGTGAACCTTGGGGATCACTGGTCACAGTGGCTTTCAAACATTTTTAATCACTGAAACCCTTCTTCGAAGGAAATGTTCCGTGAATTCCAGCATGTAAATCAAATAAAAGTGGATGTATTCATTTCCTATTGTTGCTGTCACTAATTCCTATAAATTTAGTGGCTTAAAACAACCCAGATTTATTATCTGAAGGTAAGAAGTCTTAAAATCAAGATGTCAACTGGGCTGCATTCTTTCGAGTGGCTCTAGGGAAGAATTCATTTCTTTGGCTTTTTTCAGCTTCCAAAGATGCCTGCATTCCTTGGCTGGTGGCCCCTTCCTCCAGCTTCAAAGTCGGCTATGTATTATCTTCAAATCTTTCACACTGCTTTCTTTGCCTCATCTCCTTCTCTGACTCGGATCTTTCTTCCTTCCTCTTATGATGACCCTAACGATCACATTGGGCCCACTGAATAATCCAGGATCATCTCCTCATCTCAAGATCCTTAACTTAATCACATCTGCAAAGCCCCTTTTGCCATGTAAGGTGGCATTCACAGGTTCTGGGGATTGGATCTGGACATCTTATTCGACTGACTACAGTGGGGTTGCTGTGGTTGGAGCACAAACAGAAAGCAGCAAGCCCTAATGTCTAGAAACCTCCTAACACTGCGCAGACCACAATTTTAAAGCAACAGATCAGGGGCCTTCCTTAGATGACAGATAATAAAGTCCAGAGGCAGAAAGTAATTTCCTTTAGGATCCATAGGAAAGATGCAGGCCTAAGATTGACTCCTTACCTGATGCCCTTTCCTCTATCCCCAGTAAGTTAAAGGGTCTTCCTATGAACAATACTGGGGGCATTGGTGTTTCCACCTTCCATGTGTTAGACCCAGGTTTGATTCCCAGCCAGTGGACCTCATGCACAGCCAACACCCATCTGTCAGTGGAGGCTTGCATGTTGCTGTGATGCTGAACAGGTTTCAAAGGAGCTTGTAGACTAAAACAGACTAGGAAGAAAGGCCTGGTGATATACTTCCAAAAATCAACCAATGAAAACTCTATGGATCACAATGGTACAATCTGTAGCCAATAACGGAAATGGCTCAGGACCAGGCAGCACTTTGTTTTGTTGTGCAGGGGTTCACCATGAGTTGGGGGCTGACTCGACTATATGAACAATACCAACAACAACAGAAATAAACAGAGATTTAATGCAGTACAAACCCTAATCACAATCACCATGTAGCTTTGCCAAACAAAGACATAGATGAGGTTCCTTTGGGCCTTGGAAAGCTGGCCTCCTGTTATGAATTGGAAGGCCTGCCACTCTGGAAACATCTTTGTGAAGAAAATCCCTGTTGCTCAACAGCTAGCTGATTGTCATAAAGCATGGTCTGGGCTGTCCTATTCAGAACCCAAGACCCCTGGCAGGGTCCGTGGAGACCACAAGGCCTGTAAATGGTCCGGCTGCACAGTAGAGACTGTCCTCACATTCTTGGCCTCATTAGTAACCCGTCTGCTCCCACAACCCCCACTCTTTATTTCATGTCATTTACCACTTTTTTCCTTAGGCTCAAATATGAGTCACAAGTTAAAGATGTTGCAAAGGACTAGACTCTCTGACATTTAGGGGATCTGGTGTTTATTAAATTGGGAGATTTAAACTGACTGTGATTTGTTCTTAATTTAGGGCAGTGACAGACAAATGTCTCAAGGGTGTATGTGTGTGTGTGCATGTGTAAGTTGTGTGGTGTGCCTGTATGTGCATGCATATGTAAGTGTGTGTAATGTACATGTATGTGTGGTATTTGTACGGCATCTAGGATCCAGGCACATTTAGGGGAATAAACAGTTTAAAAATCCAAGCAGCCACAGCTGGAAGAAAAATAAATGCATATATGAAATCAATTATAATATGAAATAAGTGGGAGCAGCTGGCCACCACATAGGGGTTCCACCATACTGATGGCACCACTTCAGGTGGGCACACTTCTGGAGACATGTGATATCCTAAAATGGCTTCCAAGAATGAGCGAACAGGTTGTTTCAATGAGCTAACCTCTGAAAAGACAGAGTCCAGCTTGGGGGAGACAGACGGACTGGCCACACCTCTATCCCCTGGCTTGGCTGACCATGACTGGTCACAATCATCCAGCCTTCTCAACACAATTTAGCTTATATTTATTGAACACCTACTATGTGTCAGGCACTGCTAAGTTTTTTTTTTTTTTTAACTGTCTTTTAATCTTCACTACAATGAATGAGGTAGGTACTATCCTATAGTTAAACTCATTTCACAGGTTAAAACAATTGCAGCTCAGCCATGTTAAGTAAATTGGCTAAGACCCTTGTTAGGTGGAGAAGGTGAGATTTTAACATAGTTCTCTCTGATCCAGGAGTCCTTCAGTGGTTCAGACATTTAAGTGCTTGACTACTAACTGCGAAGCTTGGCTGTTCAAACCCACCCGGAGGTGCTTTCAAAGAAACACCTGGAGATCTGCTTCCAAAAGGGCACAGCCTTGAAAAGCCTAGTAGCATGGTTCTACTCAGACACACATGGGGTTGCAATGAGTTGGCGTTGACTCGACAGCAACTGGTTTGTTTTTGTTTGTTTGTTTTATTTGACACCAAGGAGTCCCTGGGTGGGGCAAATGATTAATGTGCTCTGCTAATTGAAAGGCTGGAAGTTCAAGTCCACCCAAAGGGACCCTAGAAGAAAGGCCTGGAGATCTACTTCTGAAAAATCAGCCATTGAAAACCCCATGGAGCACAGTTCTACTCTGGCACACATGGGGTCGCCATGAGTTGGAATCAGCTCAATGGCAAGTGGTAATAGTCAATGAGAACCTCAGGGAATGCCAACTCGAACCAGACCAAGATTTCATTTTCTCATAGAGACTGCATCCTATTGAGGGGAGGGAGATCCAGATAGTCAATGGATGAGCAAATAAATAAATAGTTGAAGATGCTGATAAGTGTTAGGGAAGACACAACCAGGTTGCCACAGTGGAGATCAGCAGCTGACACTGTCTACAAGGAAACATGCCATTTTTAAGGTGGTGAGCTTCCTAACACCAGAAGTATTGCGTCAAAGGCTGGATGAGCAGCAGATGATCCTGCCACTACTGGAAGCTACTAATGGCCAAGGGAAGCAGACACCTATCAACTTGATTCCTCGTGAAGTCCATTCCAACTGCAGGCAGGATATTACATTCCCTGAAATGATAGGCAGGATTCTGGAAGAATGGATTTGGGTGATTGATTGGTATTCACGAATGCTGGGCCCATGCCAGGAAAGTATCAAGCTGCGTATTATGGTTATTGCTGAAGAAGAAACAATAGGAGAGAAAGTATTAAAACGGTTGGAGGCAGGGAGGCTGGGGGGCACCAAAGCCATCCAAAGTAATGGCAGGAAAAGCGGAAAGCTCCAGGTTCAGGCCGAGTTCAGGCTGGGCTGAGATTGTTATCACAGCCTAATCACTCAGCTCCACAGAGTCCGGCCCACAGGAGAACCGTGGCTGATTATCCTGCTCACACACTGAGTCCAGTGCCCCTTCAGAGCAGACAGGGAGGAGAAATGTCCGGTCTGGGCTGGAAACAGTATAGGCACTTAAGGAGTACTTCATCTTAAAAGGGGGACTGTTTTGCTTTTGTCAAACTGGTTAATTTGTCCCAAATGTTAAAAACCTCTCATTCTCTTGAAAGATTGACCGTCTACAGATTCAGTGTGCAAACAGCCAGACCAGGGGAGAGCTAAACCAAACACCTCCTCGGTCTCAACTCTGTCCGTAGTGAGAAGAGACGAGTGATTTTCGCTTGCAGGATGAACCAAAGCTGAGGTGTGCACTGGGTTGAAATGGTGGCCCCCTTGTGTAGATAAGTCACCAAAGAAGCCTAGAGAGAGTTTTGTAACCAAGTTACCAGAGATGCTTTGGGGGCTATAGCCCAGTCTCAGCATATTTTTATTTTCTTTTAGAGTTCTGGTTTAATTTAACCCATTCAAGTCCCGGTAGTTGTATTCTATAGAATGCTAGGCATCAATAGTTACCTAGTGTTAGGCTAAAATAATATCTCTGAAATCAGCTCAGTCAACTTCGGTGCCCCTGTCCCAATAATAGTTTTTGATCTGAAGTTAAGAATTTTCAAATTTTTTACAATCCCTTTCTGCAGAAAGGAGGGAAAAGAGGATTGTGTTTCTCAAATTTTTAAGTCTGGTGAAATCCCAAAACTTATTAAAACACACACAAAGACCCAAATACACACCACACACATACATGCTCAGGAAGTCCCTCGGCTAACCCTACGTGGAAGGAGATTGTTGTTGAAAATAAGATGCCTACCAAGACCAATGACCAGATGCCTAGAAGGGGACTTTATCCAAATGCTGAAAGTTAGATTTGCTGTATCATCAGTGGTTTCCCTATAACCCCATGCTCTGTTAAGCTAAACAGTCTGCTGAATAGCCTTCTCCGAAGATCCTTATTCAGTGACTACAGTAATGCCTGGAACAGAGCAGGATATTTGTTAATAAATAAACAGAAAAATGAGCCAAACACTCAATATCTTAGTTTTGAGATATTCTTAGAGAAGCATTCACTGAAGGATATGGTTTTTATTCACTGCTCTACATATGGATGAAGCCAGACCATCACAGAGAGATATACCTGAACTCTAATGATTTGGCCCTTTGCATTTATGCTTTTATTCAATTATATGTTGCTACCATGTCATAGGCTTAAACTGAAGGGTATTATAAACTAGCAGTCATGAAGCATGCATTATTCTTGAATGAACATAGGCTTGTTGTCAAGAATGATGCCCCTCTGTGGGGACCATGGTCTCGGGGAACATCTAGCTCAACTGGCGTAACACAGTTCATAAAGACAATTTTCTACGTTCTACCTTGGTGAGTAGTGTCTGGGGTCTTAAAAGCCTGTGAGCGGCCATCTAAGATACTCCACTGGTCTCACCCCTTCGGGAGCAAGGGAGAATGAAGAGAACAGGATACAAGGAAAAGATTAGTCCAAAGGACTAATGGTACACAGCTACCAAGGCCTCCACCGGACTGAGTCCAGTACAGCTAGATGGTGCCCAGCTACCACCACCGACCGCTCTGACCAGGATCACAACAGAGGTTCTCGACAGAGCTGGAGAAGGATGTAGAACATAATTCTAACTCACAAAAAAAAGACCAGATTTACTGGCCTAAAGGAGACTGGAGAAACCCCGAGAGTACGGCCCCCAGACACCCTTTTAGCTCAGTGGTGAAGTTATCTCCGAGGTTCACCATTCAGCCTGGGAGTGGACAGCCCCGTAAAACCAAATGGGACTAATGAGGTACAGTAGTCCAGTGACAAGGGCCAGAAGGCAGAAGGGGACAAGGAAGCTGGAGACAGGGAACCCAAGGTTGAGTAAGGATAGAGTTGATGTGTTGTGAGATTGTTAACCATTGTCACAGGGCAACATGTGTAGTAACTGTTAAATGAGAAACTAGTTTGTTTCATAAACCTTCATCTTAAGTGAGAATAGCAGCACAATTGGAAGAGCGCAGTCAGTGTCACTGAACTGTGCATGTAGAAATTTTTGAAATGGTGTATCTTTGGCTATGTGTATTTTCACCAAAAAAAAAAGGTTGAGCAGTTAGAGGGTTGACATGTTGTGGGGTTGTTAACCAATGTCATAAAACAATACGTGTACTACTGTTTCATGAGAAACTATTTGTTCTGTAAGCCTTCACCTGAAGTACAATAAAAAAAAAAAAAGAATGATGCCCCTATGTATGTGGAATCCACCTGTTAAGAAACCACGAGGTATATTTCTCTTGTGTTATTATTTTTTTAAAAAAATGTATTTCTCTTGGGAAACTGCTTCTTGTTGTTGTTATCTTACAGATACTCAGAAGAAACATGTTTGGTTACATTGTTCATTCTCCTTGACCACAGGATCCTTAGGTATAATGAGTGACCCGACTCTAATAACTGTACAGAATCTTAACTACCAGACTGCACCACCAACTGAAGGCACAGTTTTAGAGAATGGGCTTAGAATCAGACTGTTGTTGTTGTTAGGTGTTGTCAAGACAGTTCTGACTCATAGCGAGCCTATGTACAACAGAACAAAACATTGCCCGGTCCTGTGCCATCCTCACAATAGTTGCTATGTTTAAGCCCACTGTTATAGCCACTGTGTCAATTCATCTCACTGAGGGTCTTTCACTGACATTCTACTTTACAAAGCATGATCAGGGACTGGTCCCTCCTGATAACAGGTCTGAAGTATGTGAGACAAGTCTCGCCATCCTCCCTTCTAAGGGGCACCCTGGCTGTACTTCTTCCAAGACAGATTTGTTTGTTCTTCTGGAAGTCCATGGCATATTCAATATTCTCTGACAACACCATAATTCAGATCCTAACCCAAGAAGCAACTTCATGATAAATGGAGAAAATTTTGAAGTTGTCAAGGATTTCATTTTACTTGGATACATAATCAATGCCCATGGAAGCAGCAGTCAAGAAATCAAATGATGTATTCCATTGGGCACTTCTGCTGCAAAAGATCTTTTTAAAGTATTAAAAAGCAAAGATGTCACTTTGAGGACTAAGGCGCGTTTGACCTAAACCATGGTATTTTCAATTACCTCATCTGCATGTGAAAGCTGGACAATGAATCAGACTGCCTGGGTTCAAATCCCAGCTATGCTACTTCTTGGCTGTGAAAACAAGATACTTGACTGAAACAGTGACAAGCTGCTTCAGCTCTCCCACTCATGACTCCTACTTACTTCTGAATTGCAGAGAAAATAAGTTTAGCACAGAACCAGGAATTCTGCTACACTCTTGATACATATTTTCTCGTGTAATATAACAAGAACCCAATGGGGCAGGTACTTATAATACTATTTCCCTCCTTTGTACTCCTTCCCTAATTCATAGGTCTAAAAACTGAGGCTTCTGGAGATTAAACACATTGCCCAAGTTCACACAGATGGTAAATAGAAGAGCCAGGTTTGAACACAGCTCCATTGTCTTCTAGGGCAGTGGTTCTCAACCATGGCCATTTTGCTCCCCAGGGCACATTTGACAATGTTGGGAGGCATTTCTGGTTGTCATAACTAGGGGGAGGGTACTAAAGGCATCTAATGGGTAAAGGCAAGGGATGTTGCTAAATGGCCTACAAGGCCCAGGGCAGCCCCCCACCACAAAGAATTATGAGGTCCAAGATGTCAATAGTGCTGAGGTTGGGAAACCCTGGTCTTGCCAAGTCAAGCCTGTGCTGTTGACTATTGTCCTTCTACCTGGCTTTACTTGTCAGCACAAATCCCTCTATGGTTTCAATCTTACTGTACTGAAAGTGGTTGTTGAAGTTATCTCAAGGCTTTCTGCAACCAGATGGGAAATATACAATGTTATAGTATTATGGCATTCTAACATGGACTTCTCTCTCCTATATATTTAGAACTGTGAAATGTCATCTTTCTCAGGAGCAGTAGGCTCATATCCACATTTTCTCTTATAATCCCAACAGCAACTGAGTGAAGTGAGGAAAACACCTATCATATCCATGTTACAGTGGAGGCTCTGATTTACCCAAGGTTAATCAGCTAGAAAGCCCAAGGACTGAAACTAGACAAGCCTCCTGCTCCCAAATCCTGCATACTTCTCTACAGCAGAGTTTCTCAAGCTTCAGTAAGAGCTTGCATCAACTGGAGGACTTGTTTTTAAAGCTCTGGTCCCACCTCCAGAGTTCTGATTGAGGACATATGGATTGGGGTCCAGGAATCGGCATTTTTCACAAGCTCCCCAAAGGTTTTGACGTGGTTGTTACAGGGACCACATTTTGAGGAATGTCCTGGGTGGTGCAAATGGTGAACATGCTCAGCTACTAACCAAAACACTGGAGATTCAAGTCCACCCAGAGGTGCCTCAAAATAAAGTCCTGAAGATCTACTTCAGAAATACCAGCCTCTGAAAACCCTGTGGAGCACAGTTCTACTCTGACACGCATGGGGTGGCCATCAGTCAGAATCAACTCAATGACAACTGGTTTACTGATTTGACAATATTATCACTACATCATGCTGAATATGAAGTGTATTTAATAGCAAAAATATTGGTTTTGCAGAGACTTCATCAGCCTGAGACCAGAAGAACTAGATGGTACCCGGCTACCACCAATGAACATCCTGACAGGGAACACAACAGAAGGTTCCTGATGGAGCAGTAGAATGATGGGATGCAGAACTCAAATTCTAGTAAGAAGACCAGACTTAATGGTCTAAGACTGGAGGCACCCTGGAAAGCATGGCCTCCAGTCTCTCCATCACCCCAGAACTAAAACAATTTCCGAGGCCAACTCTGCAGACAGGGATTGGACCGGTCTGTGGGACCATAAAGTGATACTCGTGAAGAATGTGCCTCTTAGACAAGTAGTTGTAAGAGACCAAAGGGGTGGCTTCTGTCCAGAGGTTAGAGGGGAAGGCAAAGATAGTCAGGAGCTGGTTGAATGTTCATGGGGAATCAGGGGCGGAGGGGAGGAGTGTGCTGTCGCAGAATGGGGTGAGCGGTTGGGTCTCATAACAATGCGTGTTAAAAAAAAAATTCTGTATGGGAGACTAACTTGAAATGTAAACTTCATTTAATTACATCAATGAAGAAATTGGTTTTGTTTACTAGGTAATAAAAATAAAAAAGGAGAGGTCGATAGATACATGTATGTGTATATATGTGGAAAGCAGGCAGGCAGCTTTTGTGATCTCTGAAGGGTAATGAAAACAGTGTCAGCCTGAGCAACATGGTGTTGCTGTGTGTGGTTGAGTCAGTTCTGACTCACAGCAATCCCATATTACAGACTAGGACTGCCCCATAGTGTTCCCTAAGCTGTTATCTTAACACAGTGGCTGCAACAATGGGCTCAAACATAGCAAGGATTGTGAGGATGGCACAGGACTGGGCAGTGTTTCCTTCTGTTTTATACAGGATCATTATGAGTCAGAACTGACTTGACGGAACCTAAGAACAACAACAATCTTTTCAGGAGCAGATTGCTAGGTCTTTTCTCCCTCAGAGTCGCTGGTGGGTGCAAACCACAGACCTTCTGTTAGCAGCCGAGTGCTTAACCATTGTGCCACCAGGGCTCCTTTTGAGCAGCATAGTGATGTGAATTTCAACCTCAGGTCTGCCACTTATACCCTCGTGATCTTAAGCACTCTCCTCGGCCTCTTCAAGCCATTATTCTTTCATCTGCAAAATGGAACGGAAATTATCTCCTTTTTAGAACTGTCATCACCATTAGGCATTTACATATTTGATGCACTTAACATAGTACTGAGGTCCACTGAGCTACACTCACTAAAGCCTGTTCAGCATAGTTCTCTGACACAGCCGCCTGAGCATGGTGGCGTTTCCCCTTTGGCAGAATGAAGCGCATCCGTAATCCAGCAGCTCGACTAGATGCAACACCATCCCGCTAATGCATTCCCCCTGGTCACTGAACCAGAATAAGCAGCATCACAAAAGCATCTGAAATATTTCTAAACTTATAAACATGCCTAGAGCCACAGCCTGTCTTCCTGGCTCTGATGAGAGAGTGCCAGCAGCCCCTTTTTCGTCTTTCTTTATATCTGATTGGGCTGTGAGAGACACCTCCATGAACGAACTGAAAGAGAGATGTCAAGAAGTGGTCAGATGATCTCAATTAGAGTTTTCCTTTGCAATTATGTGATTATTTCTGTCTGAAAAGCCTATCCCAGTCAAATGCAGGCAGCCCCAGCAGATGGTGGGCACTCCCCTGAGCTCTACCACAAAGTTTGCATGGTCGGACACAAACCAAATGCAGGGATGAGCAAGGCCTGGTTCCTGATGCCGGACAGCATAATTTAGGGAGACGTGCGGCGCAGTCATTACATTAACGTGTTTACTGACTCCTACACTGCATCGAGCATGCAGACATGGCCCTGTCCTCACAATGCTTGAGTCCAGTGCACTGTCAAAATCACTGCGGGGGGTGGGGGGATGGTGGTGGTAGTGGTGGTGGTGTTATGAATTGAATTGTGTCCCTCTAAAATACGTACTGAAATCCTAATCCCTGTAAACGGGGTCCCTGGGTGGTGCAAATGGTTAACGTGCTCGGCTACTAACCTAAAGGTTGGAGGTTTGAGTCTACCCAGAAGCACCTCAGAAAGGCCTGTGATCTACTTCCAAAAACTCAGTCATTGAAAACCCTGTGGAGCACAGTTCTACTCTGAAACACGTGGGGTCGCCAGGAGTCAAAATTGACTTGAAGGCAACTGGTTGGTTGGTACTTATAAGTATGGCTCTGTCTGAGATAGGGGGGTTTCTGTTGTCATGTTAATGAGATCATACAGCACAGGGTAGATCCCAAACCTAATCCCTTCCGAGTTATAAAAGACCAGAATAGACATAGAGAAACACAAAAGGAAAAGAATAAGACAGACAACGGAGACAGATGCATCTACTAGCCCAGGGATGCCAAGGCTGCTGGCAGCTACTAGAAGCCGAAGTAGACAGGAAGGACCTCCCCTAGAGCCGTATCTTGAATACAGACTTAGAGCCTCCCGAACTGTGAGAAAATACTTACCTGCTCTATAAAGCTACCCACTTGTGGTATTTCTGTTACAGCAGCACTAGGTAACTAAGACAGGGGGATAGGGAGACATTCTACAGGACACGTGGCCAGTCCTCCCCAAGACAGTCAAGGTCATGAAAGACAAGGTAAGACCAGAAACTGCCACAGACCAGAGAAGACTGCGGAGACATGACAACTAACTGCAATATGACACCCTGGATTGGATCCTGGGACACAAAGAGGAAAACACTGGTGAAATCCAAATGAAGCGTGAAGTTCAGTAGTATTGTACCAATGCCCGTTTCTTAGTTTTGGCAAATGTCCCAGAATAACATAAGATATTAACAACGGAGATACCACGTGAAGCACGTATAGGAACTCTCTGCTATCCTCGCAATTTTCTCTAAATCTAAAACTACTCCAAAATAAGAAGTTGAAAAAAAAAAAAAGAAATCACTCAGTAAGTTCTTGTGAAACTGCAGCTCTCTTGGTCCCTATCCCAAACATTCTGACTCAGTAGGCCTATGTTTTTTTTCTTAGACTGGAAGCAACAGAACCTGATCCTGGTCTCTGCCCTTTCTGAGGCCTGGATGGTCAGCTTTCCTTCTATTAAATATCATAGGTTCTTCCAATACTTTCCTTTTTAAACTCAATTTAGCCAGAAAATAAATACATTTAATTTAGCCAGAAGCACAGCGGGTGTTTTAGGTTGGATAAACTAATGGGAAGAGTCTGTCTGCTAAGAACTATTTTCAGTCCTTTGTAAAGCTGTCCAAAACTCAAAATGCCACAGAGAGAATGTCTAATTGGCCAGGTGTGCGTCACCTGCCACAACCTCCCCCCCGCCCCTGCTTGATGAGAAGGCAAAGTGTCTTCCCATCCTAGCAAAGCAGAATGCAAACTGGGAAATTCCCCATGGGACAGTCAGTATGCTGTTTCTAGAAAGAACAGAAATAAATGCTAAGCAACACAAAGCACAGGTGTCCACACCTGGTGTGGGAATGAAGAATGTGCATTTTAACAGGACTAACCACCACCCCTGCCCCCAGGTGATTCTTTGTCAGGTGATGGAAGGGTCTCACTTGAGAATCACTGGTCTGGTGGGGCAGACAGACACTAGGATACAAAGCAGATATGATCAGTGTTCTAAGGAAAGCAGAACATGTAATAGGAGCCCAGAGAGGGACAGCCCAATTTGGACCACAGATGAGGGAAGAAGGCATGGCGGAAAAAGTGACAGTGAGCTGGGTCCCGCAATATGGGCAGGGTTTCTGATAGTGGAAGATGGCAGTATACAGAGTTCCTTATTCATATTCTCCCTTTGAAATAAAAAATCAGAGAGGAGGAGAAGAGGACCAGTCTTGGCCCAGTATGGCTGGGCTGCAGCATGTGTGGAGAGACGTGGTGAGAGATGGACTAGTATAACATCCAGAGGGAGGAGGGCCTCCCAAACATCCTTCAACCACTGCCCTGCCCAAGGGATCTGCTTCATACAGAGTAATTAGCATGACCCTTCCAGTTGCCGTTGAGTTGACTCTGACTCATGGCAACCCTGTGTGTGTCAGAGTAGAATTGTGCTCCACAGGCTTTTTCCAATGGCTGATTTTTCAGAAGTAGATCACCAGGCCATTCTTCTGAGGCCCACCTCTGGGTGGACTCAAACCTCTAATCTTTCAGTTAGCAGCCGAGAGTGTTAACGTGTATACCACCCAGGGACTCCGACATGACCCTCCCCTGTTCAAAAAACTTTCTTGGTTTCCCATTGTGATCAGATTGATTACAAATTCCCTGATGGAGAATTTGAGGTGAGGCTGGATGCAGGGAGATAAGGAAGGAGTATGGTAGGATACATCTGATGACAGTCTTTCCTGAGCATGGAAACACGGTTAAAGATGTGGCACCAGCAGGACTTGGGGATGGAGTGGATGGCAGTAATGAGGGAGAGAGGGTTCTGGCTTCTGCTCAGGGGACCAGAGGTGGATGGATGGTGTGCTTGTCCTCTAGAGCTGTGCACAGGCCTTGTGGTCCTGGAGCCATGCTGGATAGGGAGGGCCGCTAGAGTGGAATGCCAGAAACATCTGTCAAGATGAACCGAAAGAGCCAAGGTCCACATTGGGACTGTGGTATTGAGTTTCAAATCTGAAGAGTGAAGCAAATGCAATACTCAAAGACTGAACGGCATGGTCTACTGCCTGCATGATCACAATCTGGTGCAAGAAAGAGGTTGAGGAAAGAGGGCAAGAAATGAGACTGTGAGTAGTAGGTGAGCCCTGCAGCCCCTCTTTAGGTGATTGATGTTCCTGCTGGATGCGTTGCAGTCATGGGTATTAGTTTAAAAGGACCAGACGGGGACTCACAGAAACATCTGGTTGATTTAAGTCTGGTTGATTGCAAGAATGGTAGAGAAATTACCTGAAATAGGGAAGCAGGTGGAAGGGCTGGTTAGGAGAATGTGACCTTGGACTAGTTACCGAACCAGGAGACGAATTAAAGTCTACCTGGTTTGCACCTGCCAGCTGCACTCAGTCCTTCAACAAATGCTTATCGGATGCCTCTCTTAGAAACTGGGCATACAAAATCCCTGCTCTTGTGGAGCACAGATTCGAGGAGGGGATCGGACACTAGCCAAATAAGTTAATATGTAATATAATGCCAGGCTGTTTCTAGAAAGCAAGAAGACAAATTCTGAGCACCAGCAGAGTAAGGAGATTGGCAGGCAGGCAGAGAAACTTGCTGTCACGCTGATTGTGTTCCTTTGACTCAAGACAACAAACTTTGCAAAATATAAGAGAAAGATAATCAGATCATTTCAAAGATGGATTGTGAATTAACCAGGTGGAGTTTGGAACACGAGGGGATCAGGCTATGGGATCAGAACGATGCAGGTTGGAGTCTCAGCAACTCCACTGTATGACCCTATGCAAGTTCCTTCATCTCTCTAAACTCAAGGGCTTTGACTGTAGAAAAGACATAAAAATACTCCTTTGAAAGGTTGTGCTGAGGGTTAGGAGTGATATATGTAAAGTGTTCATACAGGTCAGAGTCACTGGGTGGTGCAAAGGTTTAATGCACTTGGATGCTAACCCAAAGCTTGAAGGTTCAAGTCCATCCAGAGATGCCTTGGAAGAAAGGCCTGGTGATCTACTTCTGAAAAATCAGCCACCAAACACCCTATGGAGCACAGTTCTACTCTAACACACATGGGATCACCATGAGTCGGAATCGATTCGACAGCAGCTGGTAACTGGTTAGTACACGTCATCATACAGGTGATCAAAAAAGGAGTTAAATTTTCGTTTCCTCTCCTGGGCAAAGAGTATGAAACCCCAGTCAGCACTATTTACTCTCTCTCTCCTGACAATCTGAATTGAATTTAATGGCTGGAGACGACTCATGAAAATGCCCTGGTTCTTGTCCTTGCTGAGGTCTAATTATGTAATTCTTTCTTCCACTCTGCAAGCTAGCCCACAGGCTTCTAGTCCATTCTTTTTTTTTTTTTTTTTTTTTTGGCTAAGTTATCCAAAGAACTTCCAGTTGCTTGCGTCTAAAGAATCTTACCTAATTCACCTAATATTAACCTTGCTGGTAGTGTTTGTGCTGCTAACAGGGACTATCGTGACTATCATGTATGAGTATTATCACCCTCAGTAGTGGTAGCAGTGCTGACCGCTTTCTGAGCACCGGTACAAATCTAACCTGAGCCACAGGTTTGGGGCTGAGGGGAGAGGGGACAGGGCTGTACATTTATTAATAGATCCTTGATTTCCCCCTAAATCCTTAAAAACTGAGACATCTGCTTTGTCTAAATTGCACAGGACAGATACCAAGATCCTGACTTAGAGAAGAAGCACTGAAGCTTAAACTATTTTCCTACGTGCCACCAAGAATGGGTAAGGAAATTCCCAAATCCTGAATCTGAATGCCCATCTCAGAAGCACAGAGCTCAGAAGGGGAGAAGCGGGAATTCAAATCAAAAGACGCAAGGGTGCTAAGGCTGGAAAGGCCCTTGGAGGTCAACGGAATATTCTGTGTTTCTTAAACAAGGATAGACACATCCCCATTCCATGCCAGATTTTGATTATACTGCATCCCACTCGTGCAAATTTTACTTGGGGGATGTTATGTTACATTAGAATAAACACAAACATGCATGAATTTTTGTGTGTTTAACCTAAAGTAATTTTGCTCTTAAATTCAGCTGGCTTGGGCCTCACCTCCAGCTGTTCAGGTTGGCGCCAACACGTTTTGCAGATTGAGGCCCAAGTAGAGGAGACCCTTGAACAGGGTCACGCAGTGAGCAAGTACTAGGCTCAGCCCTGAAACCAGGCCTCCTACCTTCCAAATCAACTTCAGTTAAGGCGGAAAGAAAACATTGTGGTGGCTTTTATTTTCACTATTTTTTAATCAAGTGTAATTTTATATCTATCCATCCATCCATCCATCTATATTCTTGGGGTTTTGATTGGCAATTCTAAGATGGTGCACTCGTTCTGTGAGTTTTGTTTTTTCCACAGTGTGGCTCTCTCCATTCAAATCCCAGCCCAGGGCTGAGGAAGGACAGGAGTTGGCAGGTCTAGCTTAACACAAACTAAAACTATCATTTATTTATTAAGCCCTGCTGGTTTGCTGGGTAAAGCTGAAGCGCCTGTCATTTTCACTATAAAAATCTTGAAATTGGCTTGGGTAGTAGAAATTTGGGCCATCAAAATAATTCTAAATATAACCTGTATCTACTGGGAGGCTTGAGATGAGAGCTCCTTGAACTTCCTACAAAGGTGCCTTTCACAAAGCTTCCCCCCCACTGCAATGAAAATCTTAGCCATTCTTTTTCTTTTAATTATTAAATATGGAGGATGACCACTGGCAGCAAGCTGGTATATTTTCTTTATGCCAAATTATGTGAATTTGAAATTATTTTTGTTATATGTATATATAAGCTTTCTCCTGAATTTTCCACTTAATATTTCCTAAGAATCATGTGATGTTACAATGAACTCCTATATGTCATTTAGGAAAGCTACATAATTTTATACATTGAACAGTTACATCACTATCCCCTCGTTGTGGGTAATTTAGATCATTTTCAATCATAATTTAGCTAATAAATTTGAGGCGTTGCCCCTCGCCCCCCTTTAGTTCTTCAGAAATAGAATAGCTGAAACATAAGACTCTTACATGTAATGTCTGAATGTGGCCATTTTATTTTATTCTTGCCAGCCTGGGGAATTTTACTAAAGACAAAAAGTCTTTGCTGTTATGATACATAAAATATAACAGCTTACTTATATTATCTTCTGTTTAGTGGTGAAGTTGAACTTTCATCCATGTTTTCCAGTGGTAGTATTTCTTCTTTGGTGAATTTCACCTTTATAATCCTTGTGCTCTTCCATTTTCCAAGGCTCTTCTTAAATCCTGTTTCTCCCATCAGACACTTCTACTGTCCCCTTGAAGTTATCCCTCTCCATTTCTACAGTCCTGGAAAGCCTTGAAGATCGAACTCATGTGACAATAATTAAATGTGGCTATAATGAAAGCACTTGGGTATGGGTACTATCTTTCCAACTAGAGGGTGAGCACTGTTTTTTTCCTCAGACATAGAAACTCAATCATTGTCGAAGGCAAGGAGGAGGAAGGATGGGAGGTACAGTGGGCAGGCCAGTTCCTTGAGTCATGCTCCTAGTCATCTCACCCATAATGCAGTTGGGAATCAGAGCAGAAGACAGAGACCAGGAGACCCTGGTCCTTAATTTGAGTAAGTAACTCCACTCCATGATTCCACACTGATAACCTCAGTCCTTCATTTCAGTCACATTCACAGGACATCATGGCCTCTACACTCTATAAACCACAGAGAGGACAAAAGTGGCCTTTGTAATAATACGTTCGAGGCTTTGCAGTGGTGGGCTAACTCACTGATAAAAATCTAGAAGGTATTTATAGATTATCCAACTTTTAAATAATACCGGATTTCCAATAGAAAGGTCAGTCCCATAGTAAAACATAGTTTAGAAAATATCATGCTTGAAATGAAGCTGGGAGCTCATAAACTATTCCTCTAGTTGCCTGATATTTCCAATGACCTTTGTAGTACTCAGGTACTTAAAACTGCATGACTCTGCAGTTTTCCCCTGTTTTCTTTATGGTGTCTCACTTATAACGAACAGGGTAATCATGCTTCCAATTTTGTTAATGAGCACAAACCAAAGATTGATATGCTAAGCTACTCCTAGAACTTGATGTGGGAAGAGTGATCTCTCCAGCCCGGTTGCTTTTAATTAGTCTTGTGTTCTAGGCTTATCTAGTCCCAGAAAATGAAAGCCATAAATTTTACAATGCATGTACCAGAGCATATGCGTAATTCAGTGGAAAATCCCTAGCAATAAAGGAAGAAGCACTAAAGTTATTAGCAGAAAGTTCAGACAACATTTTGCAAACTCAAGAACTCCTTATTTAAACTTTGTTTGAATCTCAAATCTCAGAGTGTAGTTTATCACTACCTGAAATTATTTTATAGGTGCAATGTTGTCAGCCCCGAAGACTGGGGCTGCACTCAGGCCATGTTGAGACTTGGTTTGTTTCCAAAAGAATTATGTATATTAAGGAATCTAACAGTGCCTGTGAGCCATCACTCCAAGAATCAGTGCATCCAGTCGATATAGACAGATAGATAGATAGATAGGGTGTGCATATGCATGTGGTGGTGGCTAACATCCACTAAACACTACTCTGTGTCCTGAAATCACACACTATGAGAATTTCTTCATTAGAACCTTATGCACTAGGTGTTATCCTCATCCATAAAATAAAACTGATGATATCAGCATCTAAAAGTTAAGCAATATGTCCAAGTCGTGGAAGAGCTAGGATGTGACCTTAGCTTTTTCCAGTACACAAAAATGCATGAGGCTACCCCAACCAAAACTAATAATTATCCCTCTTGTGTGTAGACAGCTTCAAGGATTTATGATATGCTTTCCCATACTTTAGCATATATTGTATACTCAGCCAAATTGTGAAGTTATTACCCTATTTTAGAACGGATGACTTTAAGACTCAGAGAATTGAGATTTTAGTCAGGGAGACAACTATGGATAACACAGAAGCAAATTTAGCAATACGGTAGTCTTAAGGCATGAAACTCTAATCAAGTCATTCTTGTGCTTCACACCTGTGGTCCTTAGGATATAATCTCAGCTCCTTAAGGGGGGCAGCCAAGGTCGCTGGTGACCCAGCCTCAGCACACTCTCATCATGTCAGCCTCATGACTCTCCATTCCAGCCGCAATGAACTCTTTTTAGCTTCTGTATATCACCAAGACTCAAAGTACTGAGTATGATTGGTGCATAAATTTGAATAATAGTCATATTAACTGGTCTTCCTTGTAGGTGTATGGATATTATCCTATCACTGACAGCATTATACTTCAAGATAGATCTTGAAATGTTCTTTTTGACAACTAATGGGACGCCATTCCTCTTCCATTTGTTATTCCAGGCATAGCAGACCATATGATTGTCTGATTCAAAATGGCCAACAGCAGTCCATTTCAGCTCACTAATGCCTAAGATATTGATGTTTATGCGTTCCATTTCATTTCTGATGCCTTCAAATTTTCCTAGAGTAATACTTCATACATTCTACCTTCCGACTATTAATGGATGTTTGCAGCTGTTTCTTCTCATTTTGAGTTGTGCCACATCAGCAAATGAAAGTCCCAAAAGCTTGATTCCATCCACGTCATTAAGATGGACTCTACTTTGAGGAGGCGGCTCTTCCCCAGTCGTATTTTGAGTGCCTTCCAACCTGAAGGCACTCTCTGCTTAACCCTCTGCCCAGCACGGGGCTGACCCACCTTAATGCACAACAATTGTCTGCAGGGCCATAGGAAGTGATTGGGGAAGCTAGTATGTAGGATGGGTAATAAATGATTTGACTACCCTTGGAATTTTTATTCCCCTTTCAAGTAGACAGATTAAAAAAAAAAAAAAAAAAAGGCCTGATAAAGTTAGGGAAGACTTTTTGGGTGATGTAAGACTAGAATCTGATCTTAAACGGTAGGTTGAATTTGCAGAGAGGAGTGGAGAGGAATGGGGGTCCTCAATTTGGGAAATAGCATCAGGTCCTAATGAGTGTGACATTTTCATGGAATAGGGAAGAATTTGGACAGGTTCAAGAAAAGGCTGCACATTGGTGAGGAAGAATAACAATAACAAAACTTAGCATTTATTGAGCACTTATTACACGCCATATACTCTTCTTAGACTTGTATATGAATTAACTCTTGTAACTCTCACAGCAACTGAATGGGATGTAAACTAACCAAGGTTGTACAGCTAGAGGGTAGCAGAGCTAGGATTCAAATGAAGGTCTTCCTTGTTTTAAAGCATGTGCTGTTTCCAAAAAGATTGCAACACAATACAGACATTGGGTCTGTCCAGAAGTTAATGGGGAGAGTAGGATAGGATAATTAAACCTCATTTCTTTTGAGAAAGCAAGGGTACACCATTATCCCAAACACAGATGCTATGGAAGGATTCTGAGCAGGAATCAGTGGGCATGATGAAATCAGTGCTTTTGGAAGACTCCTCTGACACCACGATTAAAGAAGAGATGGAAAGAAAGGGAGTTACAGCCTGAGAAAAATTAAAAGGCTATTGCAGTGGTCCAGGGGAGAGGATGAAAAGGGGGAAATGGTTATAAAGGGTATTTGAAGTGAAAGGGAAAAAAAAAAAAAAAACCATAGCAAATGACTCCAATAATTCAGACGGTTGTTCTAAAGAAATAGCCCTGGAAAGTGGTGTGCTGGTAAACCTTTAACTACTGATCTGGTAGAAGCCCTGCTTTGTAGGATCATGGTGTAAATATTCCCACTATGACCATTTGCCATAGTGTAAATACTCCCAGCAGGGCTGATTTCAAGCTGTTGTGGCATCGCTGAACTCAGAGTTGGTGAGGGACACACACAACCAGTTCTTGCCAAGCCAGTAGGAGTCAGCGCCAGAACTCCACTAGCCCTGAAGCACAGGGGGCCCAAGTGGAGGGCAAAGCAAAAATGTCCCAGGGCCTAGAGGAAGCTGCTCTACCTTAATGCACAACGATTGTCAGCAGGGCCATAGGAAGTGACTGGGGAATCTAGTATGTAGGATGGGTAATAAATACAGCAGCTTCCATTTATCAAGTGATTTCCACAAGCCAGGTACTGAGCAGTGTCAACACAGGTACACTCTTATTTAATCCTCAACGCCACTCTGGGAGTAGGTATTAATTTCCCGCAGATGAGAAAAGAGAGGCTTAGAGAGGTTAAGTTACTTGGCCAAGATCACACGGCAAATAGTAAGTGGAGAAGAGATTTAAATTAAGTCTTCCTGACACCAAAACCCTGTGCTCTATTTCTCCTCTGTGACTCTTCTGATCAAATCAGAAAGAGAGGGCTATGGCAGACTCAGCTCCATGAGAGAGGGTATAGGAGGGAAGGGGAAATTAGATTGCCTCCCCCAAGTATAAACCGAATCCACACAGACCGTGTATGCTGAAAATTCACAATTCACACCAAACAGCAATGCTAGAGAACCTATTTCCACCCCTACTCCAGATTTCTAATATGGTTTTCCTTACAACCTTTCCCCTAGATTCCTGAAAGAGAAGGAAATGATTGAGCAACGTGAAAATGAATTATATCTATTTCATAATAAATTAATGGCATCCCTCTGTATCTGTGCATTGGACACCCATCTAAAACAGAAATACAGCTCCTGGCCCAAGTTTCCCACTTTGCAGTCCTGCATGACTTATCCCCTAGTTACTTCATAGTGCTTGAACAAGATGTTCCTGAACCCAGTAGCCTGAGGGGACAATGGGATTTCACATGTAACACCATCATTCTCAACTAGGACACAAACTATCAAAAGATGACATTCAGAATAATGATATACTCACAGAGCCATCAAAACACGATGCCTTCTTTATGCTGTTGATTCTTTTGGTAAAGAAGGAGACCTGCTAAGATTGCTGGTTAAGACCAAGAGTTTCAGAGTCGCCCAGACTAGGATTTGAGAGGTCCATTATAGAGGAAAATAAATGTTGGAAAGTCCATAAGAAACCCAGAAGGAGGGAAAGTCAATTCAAGATCATGGGAAAAATCACAATTCAGAGTCCAACTTGGGTGGTGTGGGAGCCAACCTGCACAGTGGTCCCAAAGATCCTTATCTCCTGGTATTCATGCTTGGGTGTAGCTCCCTCCTGCAATGAATACGACTGCCTTGTATAATCAATAGGATATTTCAGAGATGACTGTGTGTGTCTTCCAAAGCTAGGTCATAAAAGACATGGCAACTTCTGCCTTGCCCTCTTATATCACACCTTCTGGGAGTAGCCAACCACTATTCCATGACGACACTCAAGCAACACTGTGGAGAGGTACATGGGGTAAGGAACTGAAGCCTCCAGCCAACAGTCAGCACCAACTTGCCAGCCACGTGAGTGAGTCATCTTGGAAGCAGATCCTCCAGCCTCAGTCATGCCTTCAGATGACTGCAGCCTAGCAGACATCTTGACTGCAACATCATGAGATACTCTGAGCCAGAAGCCACTCCCAAATTCCTGCCTCACAAAAACTGTTTGAGAAAATAAATGTTGACTGTTTTAAGCTGCTAAGTTTTGAGGTAATTAGTTACACAGCAATAGGCAACTAATACAGGTGTGACTTGGGATGGGTTCTCTATAAGCAGACCCTGAGACTGAGATTCAAGTGAACATCATTTATTGAGAGAATTCTCTTCAAGACAAACCTGTAGGGGAGTGAGTAGAACAAGGTATAGGACAATATTCTGTTGTGATAAGTAGAGTTTTCATGTACTAATTTTTGGAATTTAGATCACCAGGTCTTTCTTCCTAGTTTGTTTTAGTGTGAACGCTCTGCTGAAACCTGGTATTTGAAATATTGGTGGCATAGCTTCCAGCATCATCGCAACACATGACTAAATGGCCGCTAACAACAAAAACAGGGTGTCTTAGGCTGAGTTCTCTTGAGAAGCAAAACCAGTAAAGTGTATAAATGTATATATAGAGAGATTTATATCAAAGAAACAGCTCATGTGATTGTAGAGGCTGGAATGTCCCACGTGGATTAGGATAGCAGCTTCTCCTGATTCAGATAGCCGCAGGGGCTGGTGAACCCAAGATTGGTAAGTCAGAAAGTAGGACTCTGCTCACAGGATGTGAAGATCGACGAATCCCAGGATCGGCAGATAAGCTGCTAGCTCAAGTCCCAAGAACCGGAGGTCAGACAAACAGGAGGCAGCCACAGGATCCAGAGCGAGCAAAAAGCTAGAACATCTGCTTATCTTCAGATGCAGGCCACACCCCCAAGGAAACTCTCTTTCAACTAACTGGCTACTCACAGCATATTCAATCATGGGAGTGAGCACATATAAACACTGAGAATCATGGCCCAGCCAAGTTGACACACAATCTTAACCACCACACAGGGTAAGAAGGGGAAGAGGCTGAGCAAGGGTGTGGCCTCAGGTAAATGTTAACCTTGGCCTGATTATGGCAAGTTCTGGAGCATAAACCACGCCACTGAGTTGTCCTCTTGAGGCGGGGGGCCAAGCTTTTGTGCTCCTGCATCAGTCAGTCATGGGCTGTGAGCTACCCCATTTTGGGCCTAACTTCCTGGGTGAGGTAGCTCTTACCAGTGGAGGAAAATTCTCCCCAAAAGGCCTCTCTCTCTCATTGGGCTGGCACTACGGGATTCTACCTCTCAGAGCAATGCCCAGTGGCATCACTAGGGTTGGTGTCACCCAGTGCGGTAACTCATGGTGTCACCTCCGCCCCGTTCTAATTACCACAATATTGTAGCTAAAACATCAGAAAATTTGACAAAATCAGTGACTGTAAAAACACCGGCAGCAATGAAAATAACAGTATGTGCTTGCAGCTGTGCAGACGAAACCACATAATTTGACGCATCATCCTAATTGGGTAATAATGACAGCTCTGACTGGAGCACATTAGACTTGTTTCTTCTCTATCTTTGCCCCCAGAATACCTATATCAGATATATCAAGGTTCAAATTGATTTGTATGCACTGTGATCTGTATTTTCTGATATAGTGTCTACTGATATAGTAACTACTGGTTGAACAACTCATAATCCCTCCCGTCTGATATTTTTCCCCAATTGTATAATTTATCGTGGCATATGAGATCCTCAACATTCTCCATCCACAACAGCAGGCACTAAGGACATGTTTAAAGCCTTTTGTTGAATGAACGAAGGGAAAATGTGCTAATGGTTTTCCTTTGCTGTTGTTAAATACTATTAAGCGCCATTGAGTCGGTTCCAATTCATAGTGACGCTATGTGCAACAGAACGAAACACTGCCCAGTCCTGTGCCATTCTCACAATCACTGCTATCTTTGAACCCATTGTTGCAGCCCCTGTGTCAACCCGTCCTGTCAAGGGTCTTCCTCCTTTTCACCGACCCTCTACCTTACCAAGCATGATGTCCTTCTCCAGGGACTGGTCCCTCCTGATAACGTCCAAAGTACGTGAGACAAGTCTCACCATCCTTGCTTCCAAGAAGCATTCTGGCTGTACTTCTTCCAAGACAAACTTGTTCCTTCTTCTGGCAGTCCATGGTATTGTCAATATGCTTCACCAACACCATAATTCAAATGTGTCAATTCTTCAGTCTTCCTTATTCATTGTCCAGCTTTTACATGCATACGAGGCAACTGAAAATATCATGGCTTGAGTCAGGTGCACCTTAGTCCTCAAAGTGACTTCTTTGCTTTTCAACACTTTAAAGAGGTCTTTTGCAGCATATTTGCCCAGTGCAATGTGTTGTTTGTTTTCCTGACTGCTGCTTCCATGGGCGTTGATTGTGGATCCAAGTAAAATGAAATCCTTGACGGTAAGTTCAATCTTTTCTCTGTTTAACATGATGTTGCTTATTGGTCCAGTTGGGAGAAATTTTGTTTTATTTATGTTAAGGTGCAATCCATACTGAAGGCTGTAGTCTTTGATCTTCACCAATAAGTGCTTCAAGTCCTCTTCACTTTTAGCGAGCAAGGTTGTATCATCTGCACATCGCAGGTTGTTACTGAGTCTTTCTCCAATCCTGATGCTGCATTCTTCTTCATATAGTCCAGCTTCTCGGATTGTTTGCTCAGCATACAGACTGAATGAGTATGGTGAAAGGATGCAACCCTAACACACGCCTTTCCTGATTTTCAGCCATGCAGTTTCTCCTTGTTCTGTTCGAACAACTGCCTCTTGGTCTATGTACAGTTTCTGCATGAGCACAATTAAGTGTTCTGGAATTCCCATTCTTTGCAATGTTACCCATAATTTGTTATGATCCACACAGTCGAATGCCTTTACGTAGTCAATATAGCACAGGTAAACATCTTTATGGTATTCTCTGTTATTTGCTAAGATTCATCTGACAACGATATCCCTCGTTCCACGTCCTCTTCTGAATCTGGCTTGAATTTCTGGCAGTTCCCTGTCAGTGTAATGCTGTAATCACTTTTGAATGATCTTCAGCAAAATTTCACTTGTGTGTGATACTAACGATATTGTTCAATAATTTCTGCATTCTGTTGGATAACCTTTCTTTGTAATGGGCACAAATATGAATCACTTCCAGTCAGTTGGTCAGGTAGCTACTATCTTCAAAATTTCTTGGCAGAGACGAGTGAGCACCCCCAGCACTGAAACATCTTTATTGATATTCCCTTCAGTTCCTGGAGCTTTGTTTCTTTCCAATGCCTTCAGTACAGCTTGGACTTCTTCCTTCAGTATCATCAGTTCTTCATCATATGCTACTTCCTGAAATGGCTGAACATTGACCAATTCTTTTTGGTACAGTGACTCTGTGTATTCCTTCCATTTTCTTTGGATGCTCCCTGTATCATTCAGTATTTTGCCCATAGAATCCTTCAAAATTGCAGCTCGAGGCTTGTTTTCTTCTTCAGTTCTTTCAGCTTGAGAAATGCTGTGTGCGTTCTTCCCTTTTGGTTTTTTAACTCCAGGTCTTTGCACATTTCATTACAATATTTTTTCTTCTCAAGCTGTCCTTTGAAATCTTCTGTTCAGCTCTTTCATTTCATCATTTCTTCCTTTTGCTTTAGCTACTCTGTGTTTAAGAGCAACTTTCAGAGTCTCTTCTGGCATCCATTTTGGTCTTTTCTTTCTTTCATGTCTTTTTAATGACCTTTTGCTTTCTTCAAGTATGATATCCTTGATGTCATCCCACAACTCGTCTGGTCTTCAGTCATTAGTGTTCAATGCATCAAATCTATTCTTGAGATGGTCTCCAAATTCAGGTGGAATATACTCAAGGTCGTATTTTGGCTCTCATGAACTTACTTTAATTTTCTTCGGCTTCAACTTTAACTTGCATATGAGCAGTTGATGGTCTGTTCCGCAGTTGGCCCCTAGCCTTGTTCTGACTGATGATGTTGAGTTTTTGCATGGTCTCTTTCCATAGACGTAGTCAATTTGATTCTTGTGTTTTCCAACTAGTGAGGTTCATATGTATACCAAAAACCAAAACAACCAAACCCACTGCCGTCGAGTCCATTCCGACTCATACTGACCCTATAGGGCAGAGTAGAACTGCCCCACAGAGTTTCCAACGAGCACCTGGTAGATGCAAAATGCCGACCTTTTGGTTAGCAGCCATAGCACTTAACCACTACGTATAGTTGCCGTTTATGTTGATGAAAAAGGGTATTTGCAATGAATACAATCATTGGTCTTGCAAAACTCTATCATGCAATCTCCAGAGTTGTTTCTATCACCAAGGCCATGTTTTCCAACTACTCCATCCTTCTTTGTTTCTAACTTCCGCATTCCTGTCACCAGTAAATATCAATGCATCTTGACTGCATGTTTGATCTATTTCAGACTGCAGAAGTTTGTAAAAATCTTCAATTTCCTCATCTTTGGCATTAGCTATTGGTGCATAAATTCGAATAATAGTTGTCGTAACTGCTCTTCCTTGTAGGTGTATGGATATTATCCTATCACTAATAGCACTGTACATCACAATAGATCTTGAAAATGTTCTTTTTGACGATGAATGTAATGCCATTCCTCTTCAATTTGTCATTCCGAAGCATAGTAGGCTATATGATTATCTGATTCAAAATGGCCAATACCTGTCCATTTCAGCTCACTAATGCCTAAGACATCAATCTTCATTCATTCCATTTTATTTTTGATGAGCTTCAACTTTCCTAGATTCATACTTCGTACATTAAAATTCTTCTGAAGTTTTCTTTTAGATGCAGCATTTTAGGAAGACAACACAACTCAGCCACACTGGCCTCCTCACCCTAGGCATGGTCCTACTGCAGGACTTTTGGACTTGGTGCTCCCTCTACCAGACATGCCCTTCCCCAGATATCAACTCACTACTGGTCTGTCAGTTTGTCATACTGTATTGGCTTGTGTGTTGCTATGAGGCTGGAAGCTGTACCACTAGTATTTCAAAAAGCAGCAGGGTCACCCAAGTTTGACAAGTTTCAGAGGACAGGCTAGGAAGGAAGGCCTCGTGATCTACTTCTAAAAATTAACCAGTGAAAACCTTATGGATCACAATAGGATACTGCCTGATATAGTGCTGGATGACGAGCCCCCTAGACTGAAAATACACAGTGGTCACAACAATGGACTCAAGCGTACCAACGCTTGTGAAGATGACGTGAGACTGGTCAAGGTTTCATTCTGTTCGACGTGGGGTCACTGAGTTTGAGACAACTCAAGGGCAATTAACAACAGATATCCACAAGGCTCACTCCCCTCTCTACTTCAAGGCATTAGGTACCCTCTCCATGAGGCTGCGATGTCCAAAATCGCAAAACTGCTTCTCCATTCGTTTCTCTGCTCTAGTTTTTTCCCTAAGCACTTACCGTAAAACTTATGCAACACTTTCACTGTTTATCTTGTGTATTGTCTGTCTCCTCCTACGAAGTTCCACGAAGGTGGGATTATTGTCATTTTTTCACTGTTGTATCCCTAGCACAAAGAGCCCTTGCTGCACAGTGGTTAAGTGCTCGGCTGCTAACTGAAAGGTCAGTGGTTCAAACCCACCAACCTGCTCCACAAAAGGAGGATGTGGCAGTCTGCTTCAGTAAAGATTACACCCTTGGAAACCCTATGGGCCAGTTCTACTCTGTCCTATCGGGTCTCTATGAGTCAGAATCAACTCTGTGGCAACGATGTTGGGTTTTTTGGCTTATCCCTATCACCTAACATAGGTCAGCATATAGTATAGGCTCATTAACTATTTATTGAATTAACAAGTGAGGGAATGAAGGATACAAATTTACATTCAAATACAGGTCCTGCTATTCATTGGCAGTCTGAGTCTACATCTGAGGAACTTTCTCTTTCACAAGGCTTAGTTAGCCAAAATGTTAACAGGCTACCTTTCTCTTTATTTGTCACATTTCACAAGCAAAATCTCATCTTCTCCTGAGAAAAGCAGAGCACCTCTGTTCAAAAGATGACTTTCAATCCAGGAGCCTGAAAAAAACAGACTTGCTGAATCTTTCTGTGGGAGCCAAGCTGAATCTGAAATGCCCTGGGTTGCCTTAGCTGTCCCAAGCACGTCTGCTCAAGTGCTAATGAATTATTTCCATCCTTATCATAAACTGGGGTCGTAAGTAAGAGTATTGTTCTTGGACAAGAGCACACGTCCTTGGGAAACTCATGCTTGGTGTAACCTCCCCAGTAGGTCAGACTGTCTGTGTCTCTCTGGGGCAGACAGAAGGAGAGTTTGAATTACAGCGTCAGGAAGTTCCCTCCTCCGTGAGCATGGACTTAGACTGCCCCTGGCCCCAAAAGGAAATGTGGGCAACTGAAGGTGTCAGTGAAAGAACTCAGGTCCAGAAAATGTTACAGAATTCAACATCTATGAGAATTTAAATTGAAAAATGTACATGTATGCATGCAGGAGTGTATGTGTGAGTGTATACGTGTGTGGATTGGAAGGGGAGGCGGCAGCGAACACGGGAAAAGAGACTGAAATGCTCCTTGATTAGGACTTGAATCTCTAATGTAAAAGGTCTATTGACCTTTCCTACACAGCTAGAGGAAACCCTGGTGGCGCAGTGGTTTAGAGATGGGCTGCTAACTAAAAGGTCTGCAGTTTAAATCCACCAGGCGCTCCTTGGAAATCCTATGGGGCAGTTCTACTCTGTCCTATAGGGCGGCTATGAGTCGGAATCGACTCTACGACAATGGGTTTTTGGATACAGCTAGAGAATACTATCTGCTTGTGGCATGGCGTGACATACAGTCCCCCTGGTTTCTGTTTTCCTGGCTATGCTTTGACTGATACATTTATCCTCTTTCAGAAAACAAACACACAAAAAAACATTAGTTAGAGCATTTACAACCAATATTAAAACTAACATTAGAATCCAAACAGAAAGTAAAGAGGAGACTTGGTGATCCTCAGCATCACTTAACAAATCTGATTCTGGTATTACAGTGAGAATCAGCAGGAGGTAATCACAGGCTTTGTCATCAGCGCTAAAGACTACCACTAGCATTTACTGTGTGTGACGTTAAGCAAGTTATTTTAACCTGTCTGCTTCTCATTTTCATCATATAAGAAATACGTGTCTTAGTGTCGTTGCAGGGAACAGAGCTTGTGCGTACAAAGTAGCAAAGCACAATTCCTGACGTGTAGAAGGCAACCGGTAAATGTTACTCAGCTTGATCGCACTCTAATTAGCCTCAAGAATCTGAAAGGTTTCAAAGGAACTAAAAAAATCAGCATTTTTCAGTAGTGAGGAGAGAAACGTATTGCTTTCAATTCAGGAGAAAATGAGAAGAAGGACATTTAAAATGATGAGCTAAGAACGAAATATCATTACCTGAAAGAAGGCTAAAATTTGAAAGATACGGAGGTTGGGGAGGAAAAAGAAGACAAATATGACAAAAATGTTTTTGCTTAAGGATTCTTTGGTATCACTCATCCAAGAAGTATTTATTTAGCTTCCCCTCCACCCAGGGTTAGCGGTGAGACACAGAAATAAAGAGACATCATGTTGGGGACTGAGACCCACAATGATAGTCAGGAAACCTGGGGGCTGCTCCCAGCTCACTTCCTCTCTCAGAACCTCAGTTTCTCCATCTGTGAACTGATGACTAGGCCAGTGGCATGTACTTCAGGATCACCTGCGCAGCTTCTAAAACACATACCTGCTCAGGCCCCTCCATCAGAGCCTGATTCGATACATCTGGGAGAGGCCCCGGACACTTATTCCTAAAGCTCCAGATTCCGACCTGCACTCCAGGATAGCCTTCTGGCCTGCGACCTCAAAGTTACCTCCTGGCTTTAAAACTCTTGCAAACCATGACTATACAGCTACTGGAAGGGAATGGAGATGGGAGGGACCTGTGAAGACTGCAGGAGACAAGGAAGGCTCCTGGAGAAAAAATGGCTTCAGCTTCGTAAGGTGGTTAAGACCGGGATATGAATGAGCCAGAAGTCTTTCCAGGTAAAAGGAAAAGTGGGAGTAAGACCTGGAGGTAGGCAGGAAATGTCGATTTGTTGGTAGAGCAACAACAAAAGGACAAACTATGAAGCTGTGTACATTCAACAAAACACGCTGGAAAGTTTGACATCAGAGCTAAAGACCATCACTAGCATTTACTGTGTGTGACTTTAAGCAAGTTATTTTAACCTCTCTGTGTCTCATTTTCTTCATATAAGAAACACTGTATTTAAACATGGATTTAAAACCCAGCTCCACCACTCCAGGACCTTGGGCAAGAATTTATTTTCTCTGAGCCTTAGTTTCCTTATCTGTAAAAACGGGACAATATTAGTACCTCTTTCTTAGATTTGTCTTGAGGGCTAACTGTTAATTCTCCTAACAAATGAGAGGTAGTCATGATCAAAGGAGCCCTGGTGGTGAAATGGTTAGGCGCCCAGCTGCTAACCCAAAAGTCGGCGGTTCAAGCCCACTGGCTGCTCTGCGGGAGAAAGATGTGACAGTCCGCTTCTGTCAAGATTCCAAAACCAAACCCATTACCATCGAGTTGATTCCAGCTCATGATTCTGAATCTTTACTCATGAGGCTGTAAAGATTACAGCCTTGGAAACCCCATGAGGCAGTGCTACTCTATCCTATAGGGTCACTGTAACTCAGAATTGACTTGATGGCAACGGGTTTAGTCATGACCGTTGTCATCATTACTATTTACATCATTTTCCATACATCCTCTTGGGTGCCTCACCATCCCTTTAAATTCAGTATACTTATGCTTCAAGCTGCCATGCTAAACCTCCATAACCAAGTAGGTGGGAAAAAATGGAATCCAGAGTCTTGAAGAAATGCTAGAATGGATGGAGGTAGAAATGGAGAGGATCGGGAAAGGCCACAAAGAACTTAGAAGAGTTAGAGCAGGACTTCACAGCCTCAGCACTATTGACAGTTTGTACCAGATAATTCTTTGTTGGGCGGGGGGGGAGTTGGCCTGTGCATTGTAAGATGTTTAACAACATCCTCGGCCTCTACCCACTACATGACAGTAAAAAACCAGTTGCCACTGAGTCAATTCCAACTCATGGCGACCTCATGTGTGTCAGAGTAGAACTGTGCTCCACAAGGTTTTCAATGGCTGACTTTTCAGAAGTAGACAGCCAGGCTTTTCTTCCGAGGCACCTCAGGGTGGACTTGAACTTCCAATTCTTTGGTGCGCAAACCAGCATGTTAACCATTTGCACCACCAGTAGCACTCCTCAGTCGTGACAACCAGAACTGTATTCAGACATTGCCAAGGGTCCCCTAGGGGGAAGAATCACCTCCCGTCAAGAACTACTGACTTAGAGGAATGAAAATGGAGAATTCTCTAGGGAAGGAGGTAGAAAAAGAGGACTAGAGGAACTTAAAAATTAGATTTAAAGGGAAAGCCAGTTTTAATAAGTGGGAGAAAATGGAGGGCAGTGTTTTGCCTGTTTTAAAATCTTCCACCCACCTCTCACCAAGGCCTTGCCTTTCCTAGGTGCTTAGCAGATGTGAGCGGAGGAGATGGGCCCGTGAGGTTTCTTGATAGTAACACATTCTCCCCTAGATGGAAAGAGTGTCTATGTCCAGATTACGAACCAAGAGTGCAGATCTTGGCTGATCACCAGGGGACTTTTTTCTTCCTTTAGTCACCACAGATGCCTCGGAGATCCCAAAGTTTTCCACCCAGCCCAGCCTGACCTCTCCTCTCCCCACGATGCTCAGACAGCCCAGGGAAATCCTGGAGAGGACTTGCCAAGGGCTGCGGCCCAAGGTAACAGATCTGCCTCCTTATCTACCAGCCAGTCTACTTCCCCCAATTCTTTCCAAGAGGAAAATTTACCAGGCAGCCCAGCTCATCAGAGCTGCCTGACAAAGGCCAATTGATCAAGAGTCAAGAGAAAAGAAGCAGGCCAGCTTGGCTGAGCCCTGGGCCACCATCCCCCCATAAAGCGGCTGCATCGCCCTCAGGCCAGGACCGGGGGTGGCAGGGAAAGAGGCTGCTAGTTTTCCTCAAAGACAACCTGCCTCTCCTTTACTACAGTAGCTAAGTCAGTCCCTCTCTTCTCTCCCTTCCTCCTCACACTCTGAAGCCTTCTGTTGTTTTTCTAGTTCCATTTTGCCCTCTTCTTCAAAGACAGATGGTCAAATGTGAGAGGATTTTCTTGAGCTGAGCATTATTAATTCAAATACTCCAGGTGAGCACTTTAAACAGCTGGTACAGTTGAGTACTGTACTTAACTTCTAGAATGTTCTTTGTTGTCCCTGCTTCAGCATTGACTACTTTGCTCTTAATCTTAGGCTTTGGGCCATGCCGTTTCCTGTGTGGGAGATGTCGCTGATTTACATTTTAAATGACCACTTGAGGACCTGTAACAGTTTCACACCTACTTTTTTGTCTTTTTAATCCCCAGCAACACATAGCTCTGGGTTGGACACAGGGCTTAGTGAGGGTTGCCATGAATTGATAAATTAACCACAGATATCTGAGAACTAACACTCTGCTTCTTAGCTTTGACTTGTGTCTGAACATGTACTCACTCACTAGCTCAGCCTCTCCTATAATTCGTTCCACAGTTATTTCCAGAAGGCCTACTGTGTGTCAGGCACTGCACCAGGGACAAGAGCTACACTGGTGAAGAAACAAACATCGTCCCCAGCCTCAAAGATTTAAGCCTAGCAGAGGGGCACACATTTATAAAGAAAACTCTTGTCTTTCTTTGGTATTCAAGAGCTCAGACTTCTCACTGGTTCAAACTGCCTTCCAAGTCACGCAAATCACTGAGATTCACAGTGTCTGAAAGGCCGGTTCCTCAACTCCCTGCACCTGAACTAGGCAAATAAAGGGACTATTTTTAACCCAGAAACCCTGGTGGTGCAGTGGTTAAGAGTTCGGCTGCTAACCAAAAGGTTGGCAATTCAAATCCCCCAGGCACTCCTTGGAAACTCTATGGGGCAGTTCTACTCAGTCCTATAGGGTCGCTATGAGTCGGAATTGACTCAACGGCAACAGGTTTGGTTTTGTCATTTATGTTTAACCTAGGCCTTTGAACCGGTTCACTCCAGTTTGATCCCTTGCTGAGAATTTGCCTTTCCACCCCAGATATACTGAGTCAGAATCTACATTCTAACAGGATCTCCAGGTGATTCTCATGAGAATTTGCATTTCCACCAAGGGGTCGAACTGGAATGAACTGGTTGGAAGACCTGGTTTAACCATACTCCTCGATTCTTGCCTTACTTTCCTCCTTAGTCCATGCAGGGCCCTTGTCCTCTTTTGGTTTGGTTTTGTTTGTTTTTTCTTCTCCTTCTACCCATGATCCACACTGCCATTCTCTTCCCCATATACCCCACTGTAAAGTATTTGATATGTGCCTTTTAATATAAACTGTAAATTATGTTTTATGTGTGTGTGTTTAATTCACACTGATGGTTTCAGGCTCAAAATCTTATTGTTTCTTACTTTTCTCAATGAATACAATGCTTGTAAAATCTGTCCGTGTTACTGTATCTTATACATCTGATTAGTTAATTCAGACTGCTGCATAGTATTCCATAGTGTATACCCACCATATTTTAATTAATCTAAGTTTCTATCTCCAGGTAAATGAAAGTCCTCTAATTCACTGCTAAAACAGTGTCTTGATATTCACCCTAGCGGATCTGTGAGAGAATTTCTCTGGGAAATCTCTATCTATCTACCTACCTATCTATCTATATGTATATATACCTAGAGATGGGATTACTGAGTCTTAAATAATATTTAGTTATGTCACTATATGATTTCAGAAAAGCCAACATGTATTCGCTCTCTGATGCTCAATCAGGCTGGCAGTATTTCTACAGAAAATATCTGAAGAAGACATTAAGGCTGTTCACAGATTTCCTCTCCTTCTCCATCTCCCAAACATGTGGTAGAACTGCCCTCTCTGGCCTCTCTGAAGTGAAGCATGGCCATGTGCATTGCTTTGGCCAATGAGATGTGAGTGGAAGTGAGGAATGCCTCCTCCAGACAGTTCTAAGAGCCAGCACACAGCACACCGCTTCTCCTCCTCCATGTTGATACAGAGACTTCATCAACCTGGGTCTCTGGGTCTCTGAGTGACTACAATAGACAGGGACCCCACCATCACCCTTCCAACCAGCTGGACATGTAGCGTCAGAAAAAAAAAATCGAACTTTCACTGTGTAAAGCTACTGACTTTTAGGGTTTTTTTGTTATTGCACCATAATATAGCCTATCCTGATCAATATGTCTTAAAACCAGGGATAGTCAAAATGTAAACTCTCTTTCGATACTGAGAATTTTTAGAAAGCACATTCTTATATATCATTTCCACTTACCATCACCATACCAAACAAAACCGAATCCACTGCCACTGAGTCAATTCTGACTCATAGTGACCCTATACGACAGAGTAGAACTGCCCTATAGGGTTTCCAAGGCTTAATCTTTACAGGAGCAGACTGCCACATCTTTCTCCCATGGAGTGGGCTGGTGGGTTCGAACCACTGACCTTTCGGTTAGCAGCCGAGTGCTTTAACCACTGTGCCACCAGGGCCATGGGGAACAGCCTTCCTTTATCCCTCAGACTTATGAGTTGCCTTTCCCCTCCCTCCCATGGTCCCAAGGACTCTGTTCATAGACATGTTAAAATCATCTCTTTACATGATGATCTTGCTCACTGGTTGGTGACATCCAGTGGTCCCTCCACTTGATCATGCATTCCTTGATTGCAAGGACCACAACTTCTCATCATGTCCAGGCATGATAGAGAGTCAGTATTAGGTACATTGGTAGCAGTTAAATCATGGTGATTCAGGAGATTATTCCCCCCACCTTACATATGCTAACTGAGGCTCAGAGAGGATAGGAGACTAGCCAGATCACAAAGCCAAGAAGTAGAGGTGTCAGGACGAGTAACCAGGTCCTCTGCTTCCCAGTGCAATGCAATTCCTCCTTGGCCAGCCTCAGAGGGAAGCAGCCCATAATACTACCAGGGGCCTAACCCCTCACTGCCTTGCCCTCACCACACACAGACAAGCATGGAAGCTCAAGCACAAGAGGGACTGGATGGATTCCCTTGCTTGTTTCAGAAGAATGCGGGAATGATTAAGTCTGAAATCTATTTCCAATGAAATTAGCATTTGGGCTAATTGCTTCTCAGCATCTCTGTTACACATTTGCTGATACTTCCTCTTTCCTCAATTGCACAGGGCACCTCACGAGCCTGCTTCATCTGATGGGATACCATACACCATGATGTAAGACCAATGTCTCAGCAAATGTAAACAACTCAAACTGGCAAGTGTTTTGAGAAGGAAGTATAGACTGGAAGGTACAGAGATGCATAGGGAGGGTCCAGGCAGAAAAGGGGGCCCGTGTTTGGCTTACAATATAAACACTGAGCTTGAATGGGGGAAAAACCAGAATGACCCATTTCCTCATATATTATCATAAATGTGGCTAACGGTGATCCCAAAAGTACTTAGAGGTTTGGCAGATGGTGAGGCTTCCCTTATCAGTCCATCAGCTGGGTTAACGTGACCTCGTAGAAATATGTTTTCCTCTGCAGCATCTGTGCAAATAAACACTGGCAATTTCTAATACTGAGCTGCTTGCCTGTAAAGTGATCTGAGTGATGTAAACTTAATAATTCACAATGATGGTTCGTCTCCAGTTGGACTTAAAACACCAATTTGCTAATCCCTCTGATTTTTTCCTTTTCTTCTTGCTCTTGACCCTGACAGATTATCACCCTGAAAGTGAGCTGATGGTTCCAAGCCAAAGGGTCCCATTGTTCCTAGGACTCAAACTTCCTCTTCTATGAAAAGGAATGATGGTTGTAACTCCAGATGGCTGGAGGTGATTGTTAGACCCCAGACGGCATGGGGTGCTACCCCCATGGTACTCAAAACCTGGAGATATGGGAATGGAAGCTGAAGATTTAACCTCTGTGTAGATATAAATGGCCTCAGGGAATGCTGAGTATATGTGTGTGAAGTGAGGAAGCCTTCTCCTTAGCATCAGTCTCAGATGAAATGATACAGCAGAGTGGTCAAGAGTGTGGAATCTGGAGTCAGAAGGACCTGGGTTTGAATCCCTCTTCTGTCATGCAGTACCTCAATGCCCTTGAGTGACTTACTCAAACCCTCCCAGCCTGTCTCACAGCTCAACTGGAAAAGGAAGATAATAGTAGTAGACTTAGAAAGGGTTGTCGTGAGAATTATATAAAATTATTTGTGTTTAAATGTTTAACACGGTGCCTACGTGAACTATTACATCAATAATAAGGAAAAGAATCCAAAAGCTCCTTGCTGTTGAGTTAATTCCAACTCATGTCAACCCCGCGTGTTTCAGAGTAGAACTTTGCTCTATGGGATTTTCAATGGCTGTAATGTTACAGAAGTAGATCCCCTGGCCTTTCTTCCACAGCACTTCTGGGTGGATTTGAACTGCCAACCTTTCAGTTAGTAACTGAGCACAAACAGTTTGCACCACCCAGGAAAAGAATTCAAAAAAAAAAAGAGTTCCTGCAAAATGGCGCTCTAGGCAAAAGCACCACGCCGTCCCTCCACAGCAGAGATCCGAAAAACTAAGCCGAGCAAAGACTACAACAATCCTGAAACCCTAAAACATCAGAAGAAGAGATAAAGAACTCAGCCAAGCACCAAATGGAGTGAGAAAACTGACAGAGAACGGAGAGTGAGGAGAGATTCATGCAGAGGTCCCCTACCAGCTAACGCAGCGCGGATCCACCATCTTGGACTCCTATCGGAGACCAGCAAACAGGGGTACGAGAAAGCAGCCTCATGGAGCGTCCAGCGGGAGACAAAACAACCGGTAATTTGCGGTGTGCGCTTTCCCACCCCCCAACCCTCTTCGCCCCGGTTCAGCCTCCTCTGCTTCCTGCAGCCACAGTCTCTTGACCAGGAAGAGCCGGCTGCTTGGATTCCACACACCCAAGCGGGCGGCTCTCTGGGTGCCATTTGTTGGCTGCTAGTGTTGCTTTTTTTTTCTGCTTCTTTTGATTTCTCACTTGCCTCTTGCCACCTCCCCCTCCTTTCACTCAAGTGGCTGGCTCCGTGAGCCACCTTTGCTTCTTCCTGAGGGGCTGCAGAGCACCGGCAGTTTGTGATATATGCTTTCCCACTCTCTACCCTTCTTCGCGCATGCTCGGCCTGCTCTGCTTCCCGTGGACACAGTCTCTTGTCCGGGGGCACCAGCCCGCACTGGCTGGCTCTCTGGGTGCCATTTGTTGGCTGCTGGTGTTGCCTTTTTTTTTTTTTTTTTTTTCTTGCTTCTTTTGATTTCTTGCTTGCCTCTTGCCGCTTCCCCCTTCTTTCACTCAAGTGCCTGGCTCCGTGTGCCATCTTTGCTTCTTCCTGAGGGGCTGTGGAGCTCCATTTGAGTGTGGAGCTGCTTCCCGGTCTGGGCTACAAGGCTGGTGGGATCCCAGGGCTTTTGTTCGTTTCTTTGTTTTGAATTGTTTGTCTGTTTTCTTTTCCTTTTCTTGAGTTGGGAGCTCTTTCTGGCCAGGCAGAGCTGTGTGGCAAGGAACTCCCCTTCAGCTTCCACAGACGTGCAGAGGGATCCCTGAGAGCATTTCTTTTTTCGTTGTTTTTTTTTTTTTTTCTGTATTTTTGGGGGGCTTTTCTTGTTTTTTTTTTTTTTTAATTTGTTTTGTTTTCTTTTCCCTCTTTTTCCCTTTTTGTCCTTCTCCATTTCTCAGTCTCTCATCTCTCTATATCTTCCTTCTCTTCCTGATCCCTGAATACCAGGCACTGTATACCTCTACGCCTTCTAGCCAGGCTGTACTGCGACACCTGAGAGCGACTTCCCCAGACCTCATAGCTACATCGGTGGGATCCCTGGGAACTTTGTGGTTCTTTAACCTTTCTGATTTCCATTTCTTCATTCTTTTCTTTTCTTCCTCTTCCCCTTTCTGTTTTTCTCCATTTCATCGTCTCTCATCTCTCCATTCCAACGGCAAACTCCCCTGGCATTCTTTTTTGTTTGTTTGTATGTTTTTGGCTCCTGTTCCTCTCTCCTCTCTCCCATATCCATCTTAGTTCCACACATAAGAATCTCTCTGCTGCATCCTGCCTCCCTGCACCGTGCGCTTGACATCACACCACAAAGCAGCACAGGCACAGCCTACTGGAACCTGCCCTGCACTGATTACCAACCCGCCCTGGTGGCTGTAATAAGTGCCACAAACAACCCATCCCAGTAACTCCTCGTCAGCTAGACCTGCCCTGCTGTACCATATCTGAGTGACTGACCCTGCCAGTTGGAGAAGTAGGCGAAAAATATTGAGCACACAGACGACCAAACAACAAAGATCACATAGTCCGCCTACTCAGACATAGTTAATTTTTTTTTTAAACAGATGAAACAAACAAATCTACAATCAATAAGCAAGAAAAATAACTACTGAATGCCTCGAAAACAGCACACAATATCAAAACATTTGCAAAAACTGGACAGGATGGTTCCAGTAGGTGTCCAAAATAAAACACCAGATGACTCTCCTGTTGAAGAAAATGCACTAGAACTACCTGATAGGGAATTCAAATCTCTAATATTATGAATTCTTCAAGAACTGAGGCAAAAAGCTGACAAACATGAGGAAAAAATAGACAAATTCATGGAAAATACTGACAAAAAATTAGAAGAATTCAGGAAGATGGTGCAGGAACAAAATGCCAAAATAAATTCACGACTAGAAATTATACAAAAACAACAATTAGAAATCCAAAAGATAAACAACAAGACTTCAGAAATGGATGATGTCATAGAAGGGCTGAGAAGCAGATTTGAAACCATGGAAAACAGGATCAGTGGAATTGAAGACAAACACTTGGATACAACTCTGTTTCAGGAAAACTCAGAAAAAGGAACAAAGAAAAATGAAGAGACCCTGAGAGTTATGTGGGACAAAATTAAAAGCAAAAATATACGAGTGATTGGAATTCCAGAACAGGGGGAGAAAACAGAAAACAGAGGATCATTGAGGAACTGATGACAGAAAACTTCCCCAATATCATGAAAGATGAAAAACTGGCCATCCAAGAACCTCATCGAACCCCATATAGAAGAGACCCCAAAAGAAAATCACTAAGCCATATCATATTCACACTCGAAAAAACCAAAGACAAACAAAGAATCCTGAGAGCAGTTCATGAAAAACAAGAAGTCACATACGTAGGAGAAACAATAAGACTAAGCTCAGATTATTCAGCAGAAACCATGCAGGCAAGAAGGAAATGGGATGACATATATAAAATCTTGAAAGAAAAAAATTGTCAGCCAAGAATAATATATCCTGAAAAACTCTCATTCAAATTTGATGGTGAAATTAGGTCATTTTCAGATAAACAGAAATTAAGGGAATATGTAAAAGTCAAACCAAACTTACAAGAATTATTAAAGGGAGTTCTTCGATCTGAGAACGAACAGCTTCAGCTCACAGGCAGAACCTAGGATGCAGGATCGTATGAGCCAGATACAAATCTAGAAAATGAATTCTCGAGGACTACCCAATACCAAAAGAAATACAACAGGGAATCAGAGCAGTTAATCAATAAATGACAACAACATCAAAACAATAAAAGAGGGAATAAACGGCTTAGGTATAGAACCTTCTAATGGAGAGGAAGGCAAGGCGATACCAAGTAATGGTACACTGCTTCAAACTTAGAAAGATAAGGGTAAAATTCATGCTAACCACAAAGAAAGTTAACAAACCAACTCATAAAAATAAAGACGAAAAACATAAAGTCTCGGCAAAAACAAAAGAAAGGAAAAAAAATCCACAAACAAAAGTAACTCAGCACAAGACAGTAAGAAGAACAAAGAAAACTTCAGCATCACAAAAAAAAGCACTACAAAATCACAGCAACAAACTCACATCTATCCATAATTATACTGAATGTAAATGGACTCAATACACCCATAAAGAGATGGAGCGTCACAGAATGGATAAGAAAACAGAATCCATCAATATGCTGTCTACAAGAGACACACCTTAGAAACAAAGATGTGAATTTATTAAAAGTCAAAGGTTGGAAAAAAATATATCAAGCTAACAACTACCAAAAAAGAGCAGGAGTGGCAATTCTAATCTCAGATAAAATAGACTTTCAAACAAAATCTACCATAAAAGACAAAGAAGGACACTATATAATGATTAAGAGGATGATCCATCATGAAGACATAACCATAATAAACATCTACGCACCCAATGACAGGGCTCCAAAATACATGAAACAAACTCTAACAACACGGAAAAGAGAAATTGACAGTTCCACAGTAATAGTAGGAGACTTCAACACACCACTCTCAGTAAAGGACAGAACAACTAAGAAGAAACTCAGCAAAGATACAGAAGACCTAAAGGGCACAATCAGCCAACTTGACCTCATAGACATATATAGAACACTCCATCCAACCACTGCAAAGTACACATTTTTTTCCAGTGCACATGGAACGTTCTCCAGAATAGACCACATCTTAGGCCACAGAGCAATCCTCAACAAGATCCAGAACGTTGAGATAATTCAAAGTATCTTCTCTGACCACAATGCCGTCAAGGTAGAAATTAACAACAGAAAGAGCAAGGAAAAAAAATCAACTACATGGAAACTGAATAATACCCTGCTTACACATCACTGGGTAATAGAAGAAATCAGAGATGGAATCAAAAAATTCCTAGAATCAAATGAGAATGAAAACACATCATACCAACACCTTTGGGACACAGCAAAGGCAGTCCTCAGAGGATAATTTATAGCAGTCGATGCACAAATCAAAAAAGAAGAAAGGGACAAAATCAAAACATTAACTGCAGAACTCAAACAAATAGAAAGAGAACAGCAAAAAAAAGCCCACAACCACCAGAAGAAAGGAAATAGTAAAGATCAGAGCAGAAATAAATGAAATAGAGACCAGAAAAACAATCGAAAGAATCAACAAAACCAAAAGTTGGTTCTTTGAAAGAATCAACAAAATCGACAAACCACTGGCCAGACTGACAAAAGAAAAACAAGAGAGGACACATATAACCCAAATAAGAAATGAAATGGGGGACAGTACAACAGACCCAACTGAAATAAAAAGGATTATAACAGAATATTATGAAAAACTATATTCCAACAAATTTGAAAACCTAGAGGAAATGGATAAATTTCTAGAAACACACGGCCTACCCAAACCACAACAAAGTGACGTTGAAAATCTGAACAGAGGGAGAGGGGCAAGATGGCGCTCTAGGCAGAAACACCACGCCGTCCCTCCACAGCAAAGATCCGAAAAACTAAGCCTAACAGAGAATCAACAATCCTGAAACCCTAGAACACCAAATGAAGAGATAAAGAACTCAGCCAAACACCAAACGGAGTGAGAATACTAAAAGAGAACGGAGAGCGAGGAGAGACTCAGGCAGAGATTCCTTACCAGCTAACGCAGCGCGGATCCACCATCTTGGATTCCTATCGGAGACCAGCAAACGGGAGAGCAGCCTTGCAGAGCATCTGGTCGGAGACAGAACGACCGGTAAACTGCGGTGCGCGCTCTCCCACCACCTACCCCTCTCCGCCTCAGCTGGGGATCCCCTGCTTTCCGTGGCCAGGGTCTCTGGGCTGGGGGGTGCTGGTGCTTGGATTCCGCGCGCCTGGGCTGGCGGCTTTCTGGGAACCGTTTGCTGGCAGCTAGCGAAACTTTCTCTGCTGCCTCCCCCTCCTTTTGCCTGGGTGCCTGGTTCCGAGTGCCGTCTCTGCTCTCTCCTGCGGGGCTGTAGGGCTGCGTGCGGGCGTGTGGCTGTTTCTGGGTCTGGGCTCCCGCGTGGGTGGGATCCCGGGGCCTTTGTTCGTTCGCCCCTCTGCTTTCCATGGCCGGGGTCCCTGGGCGGGGGGGCGCCGGTGCTTGGGTTCCGCGCGCCCGGGCTGGGGGCTTTCTGGGAGCCGTTTGCTGGCACCTAGCGGACCTTTTTCTGCCGCCTCCCCCTCCTTTTGCCTGGGTGCCTGGTTCCGAGGGCCGTCTCTGCTCTCTCCTGCAGGGCTGTAGGGCTGCGTTCGGGCGTGTGGCTGTTTCCAGGTCTGGGCTCCCGCGCAGGTGGGATCCTGGGGCCTTTGTTCGTTTGCCCCTCTGCTTCCCGTGGCCACGGTCACTTAACCCCGAGACTATCGGCTTCTTGGAATTCGCGCCCCTGAGTGGGGGCTCTCTGGGTCCCATTTGTAGGCACTGACTGCTGGTGTTGCCCTTTTTTTTTTTTTTTTTTTTCTCAATTTTATTTTTCTTCCTTTTTTGATTAGTTTTGTCATACTTTACCTCTTTTTCTCTTTTGTCTTTCTTCATTGCTTAATTTCTTGTCCCTCTATCTCTTCCTTCTCTTTCTGATCCCTGAATACCAGGCGATGTATGCCTCTGTACCTTCTGGCCAGGCTGAGCTGTGAAAATTGAGACCGACTCCCCCAGACCTCATAGCTGCATCGGTGCGATCCCTGGGAACTTTGCAGTTTTTTAACTTTTCTGATTTTCATTTGGTCATTCTTTCCTTTTCTTTCTCTTCCCCCTTCTGGTTTCCTCCATCCCATAGTCTCTCATCTGTACATTCCAACGACAAACTCCCCTAGCATTCTTTTATGTTTGTATGCTTTTTGCTCCTCCTCCTCTCTCCTCTCTCCCATATCCAGCTTAGCTTCACACATAACCATCTTCCCGCTGCACCCTACCTACCTGCACCGTGCACTAGACATCACATCACCAAGCGGTGCAGGCACACCCTATTGGAACCTGCCCAGCACTGACTACCGACCGTCCTGGTGGCTGCGGTGAGTGCCACAAGCAACCCATCCCAGTGGCTCCTCCTCAACTAGATCTGCCCAGCTGTACCACAAGAACGAAAAAAAAAAAAAAATCTACAATCAATAAACGAGAGAAATATCTACTGAATGCCCCGAAAACAGCAAACAATATCAAAACATTTACAAAAACAAGACAAGATGGCTCCAATAGGCGTCCAAATTAAAACACCAGATAACTCTCCTGTGGAAGAAAATGCACTAGAAGTACCTGATACGGAACTCAAATCACTAATACTCGGAATTTTCCAAGAACTGAGGCAAAAAACTGACAAACATGAGGAAAAAATAGACAAATTTATGGAAAATACAGACAAAAAATTGGAAGAATTCAGGAAGATGATGCAAGAACAAAATGCCAAAATAAATTCACAACTCGAAATTATACAAAAACAACAATTAGAAATCCAAAAGATAAACAACAAGATTTCAGAAATGGACGGTGTCATAGAAGGGCTGAGAAGTAGATTTGAAACCATGGAAGACAGGATCAGTGGAACTGAAGACAAACACTTGGATACAACTCTGTTTCAGGAAAACTCAGAAAAAAGAACAAAGAAAAATGAAGAGACCCTGAGAGTTATGTGGGACACAATTAAAAGCAAAAACTTACGAGTGATTGGCATACCAGAACAGGGGAAGAAAACAGAAAACACAGAGAGGATCATTGAGGAACTGCTGACAGAAAACTTTCCCAATATCATGAAAGATGAAAAGCTGGTCATCCAAGAAGCTCAACGAACCCCATATAGAAGAGACCCCAAAAGAAAATCACCAAGACATATCATATTCACACTCGCTAAAACTAAAGACAAACAAAGAATCCTGAGAGCAGCTCGGGAAAAACAAGAAGTCACATACAGAGGAGAAACAATAAGACTAAGCTCAGATTATTCAGCAGAAACCATGCAGGCAAGAAGGCAATGGGATGACATATATAAAATCTTGAAAGAAAAAAATTGTCAGCCAAGAATAATATATCCTGCAAAACTCTCATTCAGATTTGATGGTGAAATTAGGTCATTTCCAGATAAACAGAAACTAAAGGAATATGCAAAAGTCAAACCAAACTTACAAGAATTATTAAAGGGAGTTCTTCGATCTGAGGACAAACAGCTTAAGCCCTCAGGCAGGACGTAGGACCTAGGATGCAGGTTCACATGAACCAGATACCATTCTAGGAACTGAACTACAGACGACTTTCCAAAAACAAAAGATATACAACAGGGAATCAGAGAAATCAATCAAAGGATGACAACAACATCAAAACAATGAAAGAGGGAACAAACGGCATAGGTATAGAACCTTCTAAAGGAGAAGAAGGCAAGGCGATACCAAGTAACGGTAGACTGCTTCAAAATTATAAAGATAAGGGTAAAATTCATGGTAACCACAAAAAAAGTTAACAAACCAACTCATAAAAATAAAGACGAAAAACATAAAGTCTCAACAAAAACAAAACCTACAAAAACAAAAGAAATGAACACAAAATCCACAAACAAAAGGAACTCAGCACAAGAGAGTAAGAAGAACAAAGAAAACTTCAGCATCACAAAAAAAAGCACTACAAAATGACAGCAACAAACTCACATCTATCAATAATTACACTGAACGTAAATGGACTCAATGCACCCATAAAGCGACGGAGAGTGGCAGAATGGATAAGAAAACAAAATCCATCTATTTGCTGTCTACAAGAGACACATCTTAGAAACAAAGATGTCAATTTATTAAAAATCAAAGGTTGGAAAAAAATATATCAAGCTAACAACTATCAAAAAAGAGCAGGAGTGGCAATTCTAATCTCAGATAAAATAGACTTTAAAACAAAATCTACCATAAAAGACAAAGAAGGACACTATATAATGATTAAGGGGATGATCCATCATGAAGACATAACCATAATAAATATCTATGCACCCAATGACAGGGCTCCAAAATACATAAAAAAAACTCTAACAGCACTGAAAAGAGAAATTGACAGTTCCACAATAATAGTAGGAGACTTCAACACACCACTCTCAGTAAAGGACAGAACAACTAAAAAGAAACTCAGCAAAGATACAGAAGACCTAAAGGACACAATCAGCCAACTGGACCTCATAGACATATATAGAACACTCCATCCAACCGCTGCAAAGTACACATTCTTTTCCAATGCACATGGAACGTTCTCCAGAATAGACCACATCTTAGGCCACAGAGCAATCCTCAACAAGATCCAAAATGCTGAGATAATTCACAGTATCTTCTCTGACCACAATGCCATCAAGGTAGAAATTAACACTAGAAAGAGCAAGGAAAAAAAATCAAACACATGGAAACTGAATAATAATCTGCTTACACATCAATGGGTAATAGAAGAAATCAGAGATGGAATTAAAAAATTCCTAGAATCAAATGAAAATGAAAACACATCATACCAAAACCTTTGGGACACAGCAAAGGCAGTCCTCAGAGGACAATTTATAGCAATAGATGCACATATCAAAAAAGAAGAAAGGGAAAAAATCAAAACATTAACTACAGAACTCAAACAAATAGAAAGAGAACAACAAAAAAAGCCTACAACCACTGGAAGAAAGGAAATAGTAAAGATCAGAGCAGAAATCAATGAAATAGAGAACAGAAAAACAATAGAAAGAATCAACAAAACCAAAAGTTGGTTCTTTGAAAGAATCAACAAAATCGACAAACCACTGGCCAGACTGACAAAAGAAAAACAGCAGAGGGCACAAATAACCCAAATAAGAAATGAAATGGGGGACATTACAACAGACCCAACTGAAATAAAAAGGATTATAACAGAATATTATGAAAAACTATATTCCAACAAATTTGAAAACCTAGAGGAAATGGATAAATTTCTAGAAACATACGGCCTACCCAAACTACAACAAAGTGATATTGAAAATCTGAACAGACCCATAACAAGAGAAGAGATTGAAAAGGTAATAAAAAAACTCCCAACCAAAAAAAGCCCTGGCCCAGATGGCTTCACTGGAGAATTCTACAAAACATTTACAGAAGAGCTCGTACCAGTTCTACTCAAGTTATTTCAGAGCATAGAAGAGGAAGCAACACTTCCAAATTCATTCTATGAAGCCAGCATAACGCTGATACCAAAACCAGGCAAAGACATCACAAAAAAAGAAAATTACAGACCAATATCTCTCATGAATATAGATGCAAAAATTCTGAACAAAATTTTAGCCAATACAATTCAGTATCATATCAAAAAAATAATACACCACGACCAAGTAGGATTCATACCAGGTATGCAAGGATGGTTTAACATTAGAAAATCCATCAACGTAATCCACCACATAAATAAAAGGAAAGAAAAAAATCACATGATTATCTCAATTGATGCAGAAAAGGCATTTGACAAAGTCCAACACCCATTCCTGATAAAAGCTCTCAATAAAATAGGTATAGAAGGGAAATTTCTCAACATCATAAAGGGCATCTATGCAAAACCAACAGCCAACATCATTCTTAATGGAGAAAGGCTGAAAACATTCCCCCTGAAAACAGGAACAAGACAAGGATGCCCTTTATCACCACTCCTATTTAACATTGTGCTGGAAGTTCTCGCTAGAGCAGTAAGGCAAGAGAAAGAAATAAAGGGCATCCAAATTGGTAATGAAGAAGTTAAACTCTCCCTGTTTGCAGATGATATGATACTATACATAGAAAACCCTAAAGACTCCACGAGAAATTTACTGGAACTAATAGAAAGATTCAGCAGAGTAGCAGGATACAAGATAAACATTCAAAAATCAGTTGGATTCCTATACACCAGTAAAGAGAACGATGAAAAGGAGATCAGGAAATCAATACCATTTTCAATAGCCCCTAAAAAGATAAAATACTTAGGAATAAATCTGACCAGGAATATAAAAGACCTATACAAAGAAAACTACAAAACACTGCTGCATGAAACCCAAAGGGATCTACATAAATGGAAAAACATACCATGCTCATGGATAGGCAGACTCAACATTGTGAAAATGGCAATTCTACCTAAAGCAATTTACAAATACAATGCAATTCCGATACAAATACCAACAACATTCTTCAAAGAGATGGAAAAACTAATTATTAACTATATGGAAAGGGAAGAAACCCCGAATAAGTAAAGCACTACTGAAGAAGAAGAATAAAGTTGGAGGACTCACACTACCTGACTTGAGAACCTACTATACAGCTACAGTACTCAAAACAGCCTGGTACTGGTACAACAACAGAGACATTGACCAATGGAACAGAATTGAGAACTCAGATGTAAATCCATCCACCTACGGTCACCTGATTTTTGACAAGGGCCCAAAATACATCAAATGGGGAAAAGACAGTCTTTTTAACAAATGGTGCTGGCAAAACTGGATATCCATTTGTAGAAAAATGAAACAGGACCCATACCTCACACCATATACAAAAACTACTTCAAAATGGATCAAAGACCTGAATATAAAGCCTCAAACTATAAAATTCATAGAAGAAAAAATAGGACCAACACTTCAGACCTTAATACATGGCATTAACAGGATACAAACCATAAACATCAACACAAAAAACCCAACAGATAAACTAGATAATTGGGATCTTCTAAAAATCAAACATCTATGCTCTTCAAAAGATTTCACCAAAAGAGTTAAAAGAGAACCTACAGACTGGGAAAAAATTTTTGGACAGTACAAGTCAGACAAAGGTCTCATCTCCATAATCTACAAGAAAATCCAACACCTCTACAACAAAAAGACAACCAATCCTATCAAAAAATGGGCAAAGGAAATGAACAGACACTTCACCAAGGAAGACATTCAAATGGCCAACAGACACATGAGGAAATGCTCGCGATCACTAGCCATTAGAGAAATGCAAATTAAAACCACAATGAGATACCATCTCACCCCGGCATTACTGGCACGAATCAAAAACACTGGAAATAACAAATGTTGGAGGGGCTGCGGGGAGACGGGAACTCTTATACACTGCTGGTGGGAATGCAAAATGATACAGCCATTTTGGAAAATGATATGGCGTTTCCTCAGAAAGCTAGAAATAGACGTACCATTCGATCCAGCAATCCCACTCCTAGGAATATATCCTAGAGAAATAAGAGTCATCACTCGAATAGACATATGCACACCTATGTTCATGGCAGCATTATTCACAATAGCAAAACGATGGAAACAACCTCGATGTCCATCAACAGACGAATGGATACACAAACTATGGTACATACACACAATGGAGTACTATGCAATGAGAAAGAACAATGAATCGGTGAACCATCTCATAACATGGATGAAACTGGAGGACATCATGCTGAGTGAAATAAGTCAATCACAAAAGGACAAATATTGTATGAGACCTCTATTGTAAAAACCCATGAAAAAATTCACATGCAAAATGTAACAATCCTTGTTGGTTACCAGGGATGGGAGGGGGGGGGAATACTAAATAGGTAATAGGTAAGTGGTAACTTGGGTGAGAGATGAGATAGTACATAGTACAGGGGAAACTAACACAACCTGCACAAGGAAAGGTCATGGAGGCCCTATAGACACATCCAAACCCCCCGAGGGACTGAGTTGTTGGACGGAGGGCTCTGGGGACCATGATCTCGGGGAACATCTAGCTCAATTGGCATGACACTACTTATAAAGATAATGCTCTACATTCTACCTTGGTGAGTAGTGTCTGGGGTCTTAAAAGCCTATGAGCGGCCATCTAAGATACTCCACTGATCTCATCCCTTCGGGAACAAGGGAGAACGAAGAGAACAGGATACAAGGAAAAGATTAGTCCGAAGGACTAATGGTCCACAGCTACCAAGGCCTCCACGGGACTGAGCCCAGTACAGCTGGATGGTGCCCGGCTACCACCAATGACTCCTCTGACCAGGATCACAACAGAGGGTTCTGGGCAGAGCTGGAGTAGGATGTAGAGTATAATTTTAACTCCCAAAAAAAAAAAAAAAAAAAAGAAGACCAGATATACTGGCCTAAAGAATACTAGAGAAACCTCGAGAGTGTGGCTCCCAGACACCCTTTCAGCTCAGAGGGGAAGTTACCTTCAAGGTTCGATGTTAAGCCTGGGAATGGACACCCCAGTAAAACTAAATGGGACTAACGATGTACAGGAGTCCGGTGACAAGGGCCAGAAGGCAGAGGGAGAGTAGGAAACTGATGATAAGGAACACAAATTGAATAAGGACACTGTCGATGTATTGTGAGATTGTTGACCACTGCTATAGGGCAACATTTGTAGTAACTATTAAATGGGAGGCTGTTTTGTCCTGTAAGCCTTCATCTTGGGCGAGAATGGCAGCACAATTGGAAGAGCATAGTCAATATCACTTAAATGTGTAAGTAAAAAGTTTTGAAATGGTGTTTAAATAAAATAAAAATAAATAAATAAATAAATAAATAAACAAATGAGACTAAAGAGGTACAATAGTCCACTGACAAGGTCCAGAAGACAGAAGGGGACAAGGAAGCCCCCTGGTGATAGGGAATACAAGGTGGAGTAAGGATATTCTTGATGTGCTGTGAGATTGTTAACCATTGTCATAGGGCAACATGTGTAGTAATTGTTAAATGAAAAACTATTTTTTCTGTAAGCCTTCATCTTAAGTGAGAATAACAGCACAGTTGGAAGAGCGTAGTCAATGTCACTGAACTGTGAATGTAGAAATTTTTGAAACGGTGTATCTTTGGCCATCTGTAATTTTCATCAAAAAAAAAAGGTTGAGAATTTAGAGGCTTAATACGTTGTGGGGTTGTTAACCAATGTCAAAAAACAACATGTGTACTACTATTTCATGAGAAACTATTTGCTCTGTAAGCTTTCACCTGAAGTACAATAAAATATATATTAAAAAAAGAAAAAAAAAAAAAAAAGAAAATCTGAACAGACCCATAACAAGAGAAGAGATTGAAAAGGTAATCAAAAACTCCCAACCAAAAAAAGCCCTGGCCCAGATGGCTTCACTGGACAATTCTACAAAACATTTACAGAAGAGCTTGTACCAGTTCTACTCAAGCTATTACAGAGCATAGAAGAGGAAGCAACACTTCCTAATTCATTCTATGAAGCCAGCATAATGCTGATACCAAAACCAGGCAAAGACGTCACAAAAAAAGAAAATTACAGACCAATATCTCTCATGAATATAGATGCAAAAATTCTGAACAAAATTCTAGCCAATAGAATTCAGCATCATATCAAAAAAATAATACATCACAACCAAGTAGGATTCATACCAGGTATGCAACGATGGTTCAACATTAGAAAATCAATCAACGTAATCCACCACAGAAATAAAAGGAAAGAAAAGAATCACATGATCATCTCAATTGACACAGAAAAGGCATTTGACAAAGTCTAACACCCATTCCTGATAAAAACTCTCAATCAAATAGGTATAGAATGGAAATTTCTCAACATAATAAAGGGTATCTATGCAGAACCAATGGCCAACATCATTCTTAATGGAGAGAGGCTGAAAACAGGAACAAGACAAGGATGCCCTTTATCACCACTCCTATTTAACATTGTGCTGGAAGTTCTAGCTAGAGCAATAAGGCAAGAAAAAGAAATAAAGGGCATCCAAATTGGTAATGAAGAAGTTAAACTGTCCCTGTTTGCAGATGATATGATACTATACATAGAAAACCCTAAAGACTCCATGAGAAATCTACTGGAACTAATAGAAAGATTCAGCAGAGTAGCAGGAAACAAGATAAACATTCAAAAATCAGTTGGATTCCTATACACCAATAAGGAGAACGATGAAAAGGAAATCAATACCATTTCCAATAGCCCCTAAAAAGATAAAATACTTAGGAATAAATCTGACTAGGGATGTAAAAGACTTACACAAAGAAAACTACAAAACACTACTGCATGAACCCAAAGGGATATACATAAATGGAAAAACATACCATGCTCATGGATACGCAGACTCAACATTGTGAAAATGACAATTCTACCCAAAGCAATTTACACATACAATGCAATCCCAATCCAAATACTAACAACATTCTTCAAAGAGTCGGAAAAATTAATCATTAACTTTATATGGAAAGGGAAGAAGCCCCGAATAAGTAAAGCACTACTGAAGAAGAAGAATCAAGTTGGAGGACTCACACGACCTGACTTGAGAACCTACTATACAGCTACAGTAGTCAAAACAGCCTGGTACTGGTACAACGACAGCTACATTTACCAATGGAACAGAATTGAGAACCCAGATGTAAATCCATTCACCTACGGTCACCTGATCTTCAACAAGGGCCCAAAGTCCATCAAATGGGGAAAAGACAGTCTTTTTCACAAGTGGTGCTGGCAAAACTAGATATCCATTTGCAAAAAAATGAAACAAGACCCATACTTCACACTGTATACAAAAACTACTTCAAAATGGATCAAAGACCTGAATATAAAGCCTAAAACTATAAAGTTCATAGAAGAAAAAATAGGACCAACACTTCAGGCCTTAATACATGGCATTAACAGGATGCAAACTATAACCATCAACGCACAAACCCCAATAGATAAGCTAGATAACTGGGATCTTCTAAAAATCAAACACCTATGCTCTTCAAAAGACTTCACCAAAAGAGTCAAAAGAGAACCTACAGACTGGGAAAAAATTTTTGGACAGTACAAGTCAGACAAAGGTCTAATCTCCATAATCTACAAGGAAATCCAACACCTCTACAACAAAAAGACAAATAATCCTATTAAAAAATGGGCAAAGGAAACGAACAGACACTTCACCAGAGAAGACATTCAAATGGCCAACAGACACATGAGGAAATGCTCGCGATCACTAGGCATTAGAGAAATTCAAATTAAAACCACAGTGAGATACCATCTCACCCCGGCATTACTGGCACAAATCAAAAACACTGGAAATAACAAATGTTGGAGGGGCTGCGGGGAGATCGGAACTCTTATGTACTGCTGGTGGGAATGCAAAATGATACAACCATTTTGGAAAATGATATGGCGCTTCCTCAGAAAGCTAGAAATAGACATACCATTCGATCCAGCAATCCCACTCCTGGGAATATATCCTAGAGAAATAAGAGTCGTCACTCGAATAGACATATGCACACCTATGTTCATGGCAGCACTGTTCACAATAGCAAAACGATGGAAACAAAGTAGGTGCCCATCAACAGATGAATGGATAAACAAACTATGGTACATACACACAATGGAGTACTATGCAACGAGAAAGAACAACAATGAATCTGTGAAGCATCTCATAACATGGATGAAACTGGAGGACATTATGCTGAGTGAAATAAATCAGTCACAAAAGGACAAATATTGTATGAGACCTCTGTTGTAAAAACCCATGAAAAAGTTCACACACAAAATGTAATAATATTTGTTGGTTACCAGGGATGGGAGGGGTGGGGGGGAGATAGTAAATAGGCAATAGATAAGTGGTATCTTGGGTGAAGGGTGAGACAGTACACAATACAGGGGAAACTAGCACAACCTGTACAAGGAAAGGTCATGGAAGCCCCATAGACACATCCAAACTCCCTGAGGGACTGAGTTGCTGGGCAGAGGGCTGTGGGGACCATGGTCTCGGGGAACATCTAGCTCAATTGGCATGACACAGCTTATAAATACACTGCTCTACATTCTACCTTGGTGAGTAGTGTCTGGGGTCTTAAAAGCCTGTGAGCGGCCATCTAAGATACTCCACTGGTCTCATCCCTTCGGGAGCAAGGGAGAATGAAGAGAACAGGATACAAGGAAAAGATTAGGCTGAAGGACTAATTGTCCACAGCTACCAAGGCCTCCACCAGACTGAGTCCAGTACAGCTAGATGGTGCCCAGCTACCACCACTGACTGCTCTGACCAGGATCACAGCAGAGGGTTCTGGACAGGGCTGGAGAAGGATGTAGAGCATAATTCTAACTCACAAAAAAAAGACCAGATTTACTGGCCTAAAGGAGACTGGAGAAACCTCGAGAGTATGGTCCCCAGACACCCTTTTAGCTCAGTGGTGAAGTTACTGCCGAGGTTCACTGTTCACCCTGGGGTGGACAGCCCGGTAAAACCAAATGAGACTAACGAGGTACAGGAGTCCAGTGACAAGGGCCAGAAGGCAGAAGGGGACAAGGAAGCTGGTGATAGGGAACCCAAGGTTGAGTAAGATATTGTTGATGTGTGAGATTGTTAACCATTGTCATGGGGCAACATGTGTAGTAACTGTTAAATGAGAAACTATTTTGTTCTGTAAGCCTTCATCTTAAGTGAGAATAACAGCACAATTGGAAGAGCGTAGTCAATGTCACTGAACTGTGTATGTAGAAATTTTTGAAACGGTGTATCTTTGGCTATGTGTATTTTCACCAACAAAAAAAAAAAGAGGTTGAGAAGTTAGAGGGTTAATATGTTGTGGGGTTGTTAACCAATGTCATAAAACAACATGTGTATTACTGTTTCATGAGAAACTATTTGTTCTGTAAGCCTTCACCTGAAGTACAATAAAATAAAATAAAAAAATTTAAAAAAAGTTGCCATTGAGTCAATAGGAAAAGAATAGCAACCATGTATCTTCCACTGGGGAGTGGCTACATACCCCTATTGGAAGGATACCCGGCCTGGGTTATGACTTCAGAAACTATGACAGTAGCCCAGGACTCACAAATCCCTGGAGCCTGGGGGAGAAGGAAATCCCCAGAAAAGAGTAAAGTGTCATCCAGATGGACCAAAGAAGCCATGTCGGGATGTGTTGGCAGTGTTGAAGCTCCGAGCGCCATGGGCAACTCGCTGCCCAAGGAGAAGATGGCTCACAAGGAAGGGTCTGGCCATTGGAGCAGGTGACAGAGAGTAAAGAGAGTGCTTTTGCTGTAAGAGCCAGCTACCTCTTGCCACTGAGAAGGCTCTACCCTCGAAACAGACTGCAAAGGAGTGATCAGAGCAGGGGCTTCTCCCAGGTGCGAGCAACCCCACCCAAGATCGGGGCAGTGGAGTTGATCACTCTCTTGCTTAAAACCCTTCATTAACTTCCCATTGCCTCTGGAGAAAAACAAAACTCTTTTCCACGAGCAACAGGGCTTCCAGGGCTGTCTGTCCTAACTCTCAGCATCAGCTCCCCCATGCTCCCTCTAACTCTCCTCCAGTCACATTGGCCTGTTTTCTGTTCACTAAACACCCAAGGTCTTTCCCAGCACATGGCCTTTGCAATCACACTCTTTTCATATTCGGCCATCACTTCTGTACCCAGTTGGCGCCCATTACTCTCCAAATTTCAGCTCCAGCATCACTTCATCAGAGAAGCATCCTCCCTGTTGTGGCCTCAGCCCCCACTGTCCTTTAGGCCTAGGGGTGAATGGCTTTCCACAGTGACGGGTCCCTGAGTGCCTCGAATCCCTTGTTAATTCTCTTAACTTCTATAAGAATTTCTTCTTTTAAAGACTCTTCAAAAATCCCAATTTCTTGCTAGAATATGGGTTGACATGCTGTTGTTAGGTGCCATCAAGTTGGCTCCAATTCATAGAGACCTTATATACAACAGACAAAACGTTACCCAGTCTTGTGCCATCTTCATGATCATTAGTATATTTGAGTTAATTGCTGTGGCTACTGTGCCAATCCATCTCAGTGAGAGTTTCCCCTACTTTCGCGAACCTTCTACTTTATCAGACATGATGTCCTTTTCTAGCAATTGGTCTTTCCTGATGACATGTCCAAAGTGAGCCAAAGTCTCACCACCCTCACTTCTAAGGAGTATTCAAGTAATTTCTTCTTTTAAAGACTCTAGAAAAACCCCAATTTCTTGATAGAATCCTGACTGATATCTCCTTTCCAAATCAGAAAAGAAAAAAATGTCAGGGATCCCAAGTTTACACTGGACACTTGAATCTCTCTCTAATCATTCCATGAAGTTTATGGCTGCCTCCTCTACTTGCTACAGCATTGGCTTATAAAGTGGCCAGTCAGCATGTTTTAAGGCAGCTGAGTGGAAACTGCTGTGCGGCCAGTCCAAGAAGACAAGGTGGGGACAGAGCCCAGCATCTTCCAGCTCACAGCTCTCCCCGACTGTCCACACCTGTGCAGAGCCGTCATCGTGTGGTGGGAGACTCCCAGCAGCCTTTAGCAATTTAAGCCAAATAATTCCACAGAAAACCTTCAGTTGAGGGAAATGCTGAGAGGAGAAAGGGGGAGATATAATTACACTAAGTTACCCAGGGCCATAAGAGTCTCTCTGGCACCCCAGGGTTCTGTAAGTGTTTCCCACAAAGATGACCCTTCGAACACAGAGCTGATTGGGAAATTGGAAGCTTTGCCTCTGCTTGGTGTGTAAAAATGCTAAGCTCTGCTCTTTCCTGATGCCTTGCAATCCAGCATGCCTACCAGCAACTGCTTCAAGGAGTTTTCACTCGGGAAGATCCTCAAAAATCATTTACATTCATGCCTCACATCATACACAACAACAAATTCAAAATGGATTAAGGACCTAAATATCCAAACTAAAACCATAAAACTCTCAGAAGAACAAGCCGGGGCATTGCTGTTGGGCCTAGCTTTTAACAATGGTTTATCTACTGTAATAACGAAAGCACAAACGGCAAAAGACAAAATAAATAAATGGGACTTCATAAAAATTAAAAGCTTTTGTTCATCAAAATACTTTGCCAAAAAAGTGAAAAGAGAAGCTGTCAACTGGGAGAATATCTTCAGAAACAATTTATTCAATAAGAATCTAAAACCGAAATATATATAAAACTTTGACAACAACAAAAAGGCAAAGAACTCAATCATAAAATGGACAAAGGACTTGAACAGACATTTCACCAAAGAGGACAATCGAACAGCCACCAAACACATGAAAAGATGCTCAACGGCATTAGCCATCAGCCAAAAAACCAAACCCATTGCCATCAAGTTGATTGCAACTCATAGTGACCCTATAGGACAGAGCAGAACTGCCCTATGCGGTTTCAAAGGAGTGCCTGGTGGATTCAAACAGCCAACCTTCTGGTTAGCAGCCGTAGCTCTTAACCGCTACGCCACCAGGGTTTCCACGTTAGCTATTAGGGAGATGAAAATCCAGACCACAGTGAGATACCATTTCATTCCCAGTAGGACAGCTAAGATTTTTAAAAAAACAGAAAATAACAAATGTTGGCGAGGATGTGGGGAAATTGGAACCCTTATACATTGCTGGTGGGAATGCAAAATGGTACAGTCATTGTGGAAAACAATGTGGTGGTTTCTCAAAAAACTAAAAATAGAACTACCGTAGGACCCAGCAATTCCACTCCTAGGTATACACACACAAGACTTAAAAGCAGAGACTCAGAGACTTGTACACCAATGTTCATTGCAACACTATTCACAATAGCCAAAAAGTGGAAAACACCTAAATGGCCATCAACAGATGAATGGATAAAAAAAAAAAATGTTGTACATACATACAATGGAATACTGCTCAGCCTGCAGAATAAATTACATCTTGATACATACTACAATATGGATGGAGCTTGAAGACATCATGCTGAGCGAAATAAGTCAATCACAAAATGGCAAATATTGTATGACCTCACTTACATAAAAAGACAAGAAAAGGCAAATGTATAGAGACCAAAGTCTTATCAGTGTGGTGGTGTACCTTGCTTTATAGGATGAATGGCTGTATGAAAGTCAAACTCTCTTTTAAAGTTCCCTATGTAAGGAACCAGCAAATAAAGGTTACCTGGCTGTGCTGTTTAAAAAAAAAAAACCATTTACAGTCCCCCTCCTCTGTGGTGTTACCTACATTTTCTGAACAGCACAGGCATGTGGTTTTCAACTTTCTGATACTGGCCTAACCCAACCAAGCATCTGCCCTCAAGTCAATTCCAACTCATGGTGACCCCATGCTTGTCAGAGTAGAACTGTGCTCCATAGGGTTTTCAACAGCTGATTTTTTGGAAGTAGATCACCAGAACTTTCTTCCGAGGCTCCTCTGGGTAGACTCCAATCTCCAACCTTTTGGTTAGCAGCCTAGTGCGTTAACCATTTGCACCACATAGGGACTCCAATTTTGGTCTAGCCCCCCTCCCCCAGAAACATGCTGTTCAGCCTCTCCCATGGCTGAAAGCACCCAAAAGGGTTCCTGAGAGGTGATGATCTGAAGATTCACATCCTAGAGGCCCCTAGCAACTTGGAAAGTTGACATCCGTCTACAGCATCTCAGATCAAATTCCCTGGATCATGCACCACCCAACACTGGGTTCTGGTGTTAGCTCAAAGTGGGCCACAGGTACTTGTTTGCTTCATACCTATGAATTTTAGTGGACACTGGTCATCCAACCCCCCTTCCTTTTTGGGCATGATGGCAAGCATGGCCTTATGGTAAATCCAGATAGTTCCACTCATACTAGGGCAGCTGAAGGGTGTCTCCTCTCACCATCCTGGGAGAGCCAAAGAGGGAGAAAGTGTGCAAACTTCAGCATATTGAAGTACTTCCCACAATTCTGAATCTTTACTAAACTGACTGCAGGCTGGGAAAAAAGATGGATTAGAATTCATTAATTCCACCTGTGTGATAGTGACTTGCTATGTTACTCTAGCAGCTAGAGTGTAACTGTAAAATAATGTCAATCACAAGCCCTCGCGATGAACTGAAGCTATCAAAGTAAAAGTCTCAATGTCAAGAGCACTGGGTATAGTGGACAGTGTTGACACTACACCCAGATCCTCTTGGGTGTCTGCACCGCATGTGGGCAACCTCTGGCTTCTGTGTGCTTTTTCTTACAACAGCCAGCCACTGTAGCTCTTTTTCAGAGTCTAACCTTGGACTAACAGAGGTGGCTTTGCTCACAGGCATGGAGAGCCACAAGTTGCTTGGAAGTAATGTCCTACCTACCTCCCTTCCTGCAGGTGGTGCTTGTAACAAATGACTGACAGATGCAGTAGCAGGAAACCCCAGCTCCCTTGCCTCAGATTCTGAGGAGTAGCCTGCCCGACAAAGTTTCCCCTATGGAATCAGGCCAAAGTGCGCCTCTGTGGGACTTTGCCTGAAACTGCTATGTTCCTTAGCTTCTTCCCCTGCCCTGTCCTTCTTTCCCCTACTCCCTTATGGCTCTCCCCTGGGAGCCTTTCTTTGCACCTGAATCCTCATCTCAGGGTCTGCTTCGGAGGTCATGTCAGCTTCATCGAACCCAATACTCCACTCAGCCTGCAGCAGCTTTTTCAAAGTGAAGACAAGAAAGAGTAGACATAATGGCATAAGAACCAATTCAAAGAATAATCTTCGGAATATGAAGTTCCAAAACAGACTGTAGTACATTAAACACATTCAAGACCCTGCCCTTAGTACGTATGTGTGTGTATATCTATTGCAGTGCAATTGATTACTTTTGTGTGGCCTTTCTAGCCATGGTCTTATAACTCCTACGCAGGTGATTGGGTGGGACTGTGTGATAGGGTGATTGTGGCCCACCAAGGGGATTGGTCAGTTCTGCCTTAAAAGAGAGCCAGTTCCAGAGCAGAGAGAGGATCCTACCACGATCAAGGAAGAACAGACAGGAGCAGAGAGCGTCACCTTTACACCTGGGATCCCTGCGCTGAGAAGCTCCTAAAAGCAGGAAGAGAGAAAGAGCAAGCTATAACCCTGAAGACAGTAAGAAGAGGTGGCAGGAGAGGCCTGGCAGCAGAGACCTGGCAGCAAGAGATGGCGCGGTGGGCTTCCTGGCCCATGGACTGAGAAAGCTGAGCGCCTAAGGCCAGGGAGAGGCATACCTGCGAGCACGGCTGGGAAGAGGCTGTCCTCATGGAAGAACTGTATCCTGAGTGTTCCTGAGCCTAAACTGTAACCTGTTACTTCCCTAATAAGCCCCATAATCATGAGTATTGTCTGTGAGTTCCATATGGCCACTGCAATGAATTATTGAACCCAGCAGAGAAGTAGAGAGTGCCGTGGGAGGGACGGTTGGTGTGAGAGTTGGTAAAGATGGCCGAGAGAGGAGGCATGTCTGACTTCTGACTCTCAGGAATCAGCCTTGGGCTGTTAATCTTGATTCTCCTTTCCTCTTGTGAAGTTAGAGAAGGTCAGACACCACCTCCACGCCATTTTTAGGCTCCAAATAAATATAAAATATATGACTATACATAATATATATGACTATTAAAATATGTATGACTATATATATATGAAGGAGCCCTGGTGGTGCAATAGTTAAGCACCCAGCTGCTAACCAAAATGTTGGTGATTTGAACCCACCAGCCACTCTGTGTGGGAGAAAGGTGTGGCAGTCTGCTTCTGTAAAGATTACAGCCTTGGAAACGCTATAGGGAAGTTCTACTCTGTCCTATAGGGTCGCTATGAGTTGGAATCGATTAGACGGCAATGGGTTTTTGTGTGTGTGTGTGTGTGTGTGTGACTATGTATAGCTAGATATGCCAAGTGTGTTCTTTCCTTTTCGTTTTCGAACTCCATGTCTTCAAACATTTCATTATGATACTTTACCTTGCCTTCTTGAGCCACCGTTTGAAATCTTCTGGCAAAATATTGAAAGACGCAGGAAGCATCAAAAGAAGATGGAAGGAATACACAGTTACTATACCAAAAAGAATTGGTCGATGTTCAACCATTTCAGGAGGTAGCATATGATCAAGAACTGATGGTACTAAAGGAAGAAGTCCAAGCTGCACTGAAGGCACTTGCAAAAGACAAGGCTCCAGAATTAACGGAATACCAATCGAGATATTTCAACGAACTGCTACAGCTCTAGAGGTGCTCACTCATCTATGCCAAGAAGTCTGGAAGACAGCTACCTGCCAACCGACTTGAAGAGATCCATATTTGTGCCCATTCCAAAGAAAGGTGATCCAACAGAAATTATCAAACAATATCATTAATATCACACACAAGTAAAACTTTGCTGAAGATAATTCAAAAAATGGTTGAAGCAGTACATTCATTGACAGGGAACTGCCAGAAATTCAAGCCAGATTCAGAACAAGATGTGGAACCAGAGATGTCATTGCCGATGTCAGATGGATCTTGGCTGAAAGCAGAGAATATCAGCATGATGTTTACCTGTGTTTGACTGACTATGCAGAGGCATTTGACTATGTGGATCATAACAAATTATGGATAACATTACGAAGAATGGAAATTCCAGAACACTTAATTGTGCTCATGTGGAATCTGTACATAGACCAAGAGGCAGTCGCTGGAACATAGCAAGGAGATACCGCGAGGTTTAAAATCAGGAAAGGTGTGTGTCAGGTGTGTATCCTTTCACCATACTTATTCAAGCTGTACGCTAAGTCAACAATTCCAGAAGCTTGACTAAACGAAGAAGAACGTGGCAACAGGATTGGAGGAGGACTCATCAACAACCTGCAATATGCAGGTGACACAATCTTACTTGCTGAAAGCAAACAAGATTTGAAGCACTTACTGATGAGGATCAAAGACATATATGTGTGTGTGTATAAAATGGATGACTATGTGAAATACCTGACTATATATTTATACATAAAATATGAGTATATATAAATTATACATTCTATTATGATTATATAAATTATATATGTTATATAATTATATATACATTTATATATAATTCTATATTATATATACATATATTAGTTATATATGTATATATAATTAACCAGAAAAATTAAATGCCTAAATGCTAAACTTTCAGCCAATATACTGCTGAAGCATAAAAGAGAAATCTTACGATTCCCTTCTCTCAAAAGAAAGTTTGTAGAAAAATGGGCTAGCATCACCCTTAAAGGGTTGAGGCATGCCTCCACAAATCATAGTCTTCCTTCAGACCCACCCCCTAGGTACATGACATCTATGAAAACACTTAAATGCTTTTGTGGCTACTTCTGTTTTGGGATCATTTCTTAGGAGTGATGTGGTCCATAGGTTTCCTGCAGTGAGACAGAGTGTTGAGTAGTAAGACTGTAGAGGCAGACGAATACAGTTTGAATTCTGCCTCTATTACTTATTAGCTCTATGAGGTTGGAGTTCACTATTAAAAGACTTGTCCAGTTTCCCTACCAGCAAAGTGGGATGGCCACAACCTTTGCCACAGGTTCATTGTTGCTGTTAGCTGCCATTGAGTCAGTTCCAACTCATGGCGGCCCCATGTGTGCAGACCAGAACTGCTCCACAGGCTTGCAAGGCTGTGACCCTTCAGAAGCAGATGATCAGGTGTCTTCAGAGGCACCTCTGGGTGGGTGTGAACTGCCAATCTTTCGGCTAGTAGTTGAGGGCTTAACTGTTTGCACCACCCAGGGACTGCCAAAGGTTCATAGTGAGGATTTTATGTGTAAGATCCCTGGCACATAGTAGGACTCAGTAAAATCTATTGTCTCTCTGTCCTCCACCTTGTTGTTGTTGTTAGGTACCGTCAAGTCGAGCTGTACTCATAGCGACCCCGTATGACAGAGTAGAACTGCCCCATAAGGTTTTCTAGGCTGTAATCTTTATGGGGGCAGATCACTGGGTCTTTCTCCCAAGAAGCCCCTGGGTAGGTTCAAACCACCAACCTTCTGGTTGGCAGCCGAGCACTTAACCGTTACATTACCAGGGATCCTTGTCCTACACCTTACTTTCTTTTTTAAGGACTCAGACCTAAGGAATATAAAGACTGAATCAGGAGGCTGAGAAATGGTCCAATTCAAGGGACTTTTGAAGTCAGATATTTGGTAACCTCCTTGAAGGCAGAGGCTAAATCTTTAGGTGTTCAGTACAGCGCCTAGCCTGCTGGAGTTGTCCAATGGATATTTAAATAATAATAGTTGCTTAAGAAAAAGGATTTAAGTCTCAGTTGCCTTGGAGAGCTTGCCACCTTGTGGACAGTGATTGAAACAGCATACTTCTGGAACCTGTGCATTCCTTGGGTCTTTCAACCCAGGACAATTTTATATGCTACCTTTCATACCTGCTGGGAGATTAATTATTAGGGAGGGCTCCCTGAGCCTCCACAAGTGACAATGTGTTTCCAAAGAAGCAGGAAGGGCAATTGAGAAGAAGATTAAGAAAAAGAAAAAAAAAGACACTTATTTGGATACTAAAAAGATCAATGCATTTTCTTTGTCCTAATTCTTAGCTTAAGGAACCCTGGCGGTGCAATGGTTAAGAGCTCAGCTGCTAACCAAAAGGTCAAGGGTTTGAACCCACCAGCCACTCTGTGGGACAAAAAACCTGGAGATATGCTCCAGTAAAGATTAAAAAAAAAAAAACCAAACCCATTGCTGTCGAGTTGACTTCGACTCATAGCAACCCTCTAGGACAGAGCAGAACTGCTCCATAGGGTTTCCAGGGCTGTAAATCTTTACAGAAGCAGACTGCCACGTCTTTCTCCTGCATGGAGCAGCTGGTGGGTTCAAACTGCCAACCTTTTGGTTAGCAGCCAAGTGCTTTAACCACTGCAACACCAGGGCTCCTTCCAGTAAAGATTACAGCCTAGAAAATCCTGTGGGGCAGTTCTATTCTGTCACATGGGGTCTCTGTGAGTCAGAAGTGACTCAATGGCACCTAACAATAATAACGATTCTTAGCTTAGAGACTCTACCTTGTCTTTGTACTGGCTCTAAGAATTATAAGTGAAAATTATATTACTTCAAAGCTTGTTAACCATCTACAAAAATAAGCTAAACCAAGTGATAAGGAAAAGATAAAGGCCATACTGAGTTGCTCCTCAGTCCATTAGTAGCTGGCTTGATCATCAGGAAACCCTATAGAAATATCTGGTCTTTGCTGCCACCTGAACTTCTGAGGCTTCAGACAGGAAATCGTCTTCCGAGAAACACATTTGCAACATGCAACTGCTTTTCCAAGCTCTAGATATATCGACAAAACGGAGCAGAAAGGAAAATCTAAATGGGTGAAAATGTCCTAGGCCCCCAGTCAATGGATCTATGATAAATGGAAAGAGTATTACTTTAAAGATTATATGACTCTGTGTACAAATCTAGGAAACCCTGGTGGTGTAGTGGCTAAGTGCTATGACTGCTAACCAAAACGTCAGTGGTTTGAATCCACCAGGTGCTCCTCAGTAAACCCTACGGGGCAGTTCTTCTCTGTCCTATAGGGTCGCTATGGGTCGGAATTGACACTATGGCAACAGGTCTTGAGTTTTTTTTTGGTGTACAGATCTCAGCTTGGTAATCTTGGACAAACTGTCCAGCCTTAGTTTTATCATCCATAAATTGAGTTGATACACTTTTGCCACACAGCCACTTCTAGCTACAGCTTGCAGGTCTACACCATCAGGAAGATGTGGAGAAAGTCTGCAGTCATCCAGATGACCAGAAGTAAACCACGCCACGCAATGTGCAAGGGCTTGGGCCTTGTTTGTGATTCTATGTTGTGTTGTCCTGCATCACTCAGATAATCACCCCATTTCACCAATAGAGTGTTTTCACAACAAGTCATGGAAGTCTGGGGTCAAAGAAGCATGTATTTAAAAATGCCCACAATTTCCTGAACAGAGTTTTCAAGGAAAGCCAATCATGTAAGGAAGCGGCTGCCCACTTCCATCAATTCATTTCTGCCTCTGCTTCCTGACAGATCCCAATTAGCAACTGTGACCAGCTCCGCTTGGGGAAACCTCCAAGGCCCATAAAAAAAGAGGCATCTGAGTGGAGCTCCTTTGACGCCCGTGGGCTGACCTTGGCTTCAGCCTGCCTAGGAGTTATTTCCTGCACCAAGAGGGGAAGCGGGAAGAATACTGATGTTGACAAAAGGTGCCCCCCGGAGCTAGGCAAAAGTACATCTGGGGGAGGGGAGCGGCCAGAGATATTAAGATAGTTACAATAATGGACTCATCCCCTCCCCCTGCCCCAACAATCCCAGATTCCTCCATTTCCTAAGTGTCTTTCCTTACTTCTAAAGATGGTGGAAGATTCCAGAAGACTCATTTCCTGACAACTGTGTTGGAAAGCTGGCACTGGTTTCACAGTCCCTATCTTCTGGTTGCAGTTTGATTAGTTTCTTTTCTGGGTGACCCTTGAACAGAATCCTCGAGGTTAATACTGAATAAAGGAGCCCTAGTGACACAATGCTTAAGTGCTCGGCTGCTAACCAAAAGGTTGGTGGTTTGAACCTACCCAGAGGCTCCGTGGGAGAAAAACCAGGCCATCTGCTCCCCGAAAGATGACAGCCTAGAAAACCCTACAGGGCAGTTCTACTCTGTTCCATAGGGTCACCATTCATCAAAATTGACTTGACGGTACCTAACAACAACAAATACTGAATAAGGGCAGGGACAGAACCAAGCAAGGCGACTGGGGAAATGAGATCAGTAGTGAAAAGTCCTCAGTGTGAGCCAGAATATCTGCGGTGAGCTCTAGAAATGTCAGCTAGGGGCCTATGTCACCCTTGAACCAGGGACTTGACTTAATAAGCCTCAGTTTCTTAATTTATAAAACAGGCATACTATTCCTCATAGCAGACACCCTTAATGGGAAGTGAAATTATTCTCTTCCTTTGGAAATTTATAAAAATGCACACTGAAATGACATATGAAAAGTGCTTACCACAGTGCCCGACACTTAGTGGGTGCTCAAAAAGTGGCATTTTATCCTTATGATTATCCAGTGGGGAGAATATACTTGAACTTATTTTATGGAGGAAGCTCCGTTTAACTTTTCCAAGATCACACCACTGGTAAGTGTTGGGGTTGGAGGGGGCCTGAAACCCAGTTCTAAGCCCAAAGTTTCTGGCTTTTCCTCTGGGGCAGAGATCCCAAAGTTTGGGTGGGCGTCAGCATCACATGGCAGCCCTGTTAAAAGTAAACATCCAAAAAAAAAGTGAACAGACCAGGACCTCACCCCAGATTCTGGTTCAGCAGATCTGAGACTGGCCTCAGGTTCTAATGGAAGTGGTCTTTAGACGCTCCCCATGACCTCTCTCACTGTAAAGCACTATTCACATTTTGTTGTTAGTTGCCGTGAGTCGGCTCTGACTCATGGCGACTTTACGTATATAACAGAACGAAACATTGCCCAGTCCTGTGCCATCTTTATTGTCTTTGGAATTTTTGAGTCCGTTGTTGTGGCGATTTTGTCAATCCATCTCATTGAGGATTTCCTTCATTTTCACTGATCCTCTGCTCTACCAAACATGATAATTGGTCTTTCCTGATGACGTGTCCAAAGTAAGTGAGCTGAAGTCTCAACATCCTCACTTCTAAGGAGCATTCTGGTTTATTTCTTCTAAGACTGATTTGTTCATTCTTCTGGCAGTCCACGGTATATTCAATCTTCTTTGCCCACCCACAATTCAAATGCATCAATTCTTCTTCCATTTTCATTGTCTAGCTTTTGCATGCGTATGAGGTGATTGAAAAGATCATGGCTTGGATCAGGCACGCATGAGTCATCAAAGTGACATCTTCACATATTAGGCATTACTATTACAAGTAGTAGTAGTAAGAAAAAAAAAAAACCCATTGCTGTCGAGTGGATTCCGACCCATAGCAACCCTACAGGACAGAGTAGAACTGTCCCATAGGATTTCCAAGAAGCGGCTGGTGGATTCAAACTGCTGACCTTTTGGTTAGCAGTCGAGCTTTTAACCACTGCGCCACCAGGGCTCCATAGTAGTAGTATCCAAATTACTTTAGTTTTTCCTTTTATAATGAAAGTGAAAATTCAGCACAGCTTGTTCAGAAACAATACAATCACACACATACACACACACACACACAGAACATATATGATCCTACTCAGTCCAGATGATGACAGAGAGTAAACTTACTGAAACTCTTAAGACCAAATACATGTGTATTTGAAATACGTTTATAAGTTGAGCATGTTTGATAAGTTTATAATTTTGACCAAAAAACAAACAAAAAAAAAAAACCACTGTTAAATCTCTCAAGGAATCTTTGGGCTTTAGGGAGATTATTTTAATACCATTGTGAAAGACTGGGGGAAAAAATGAGACTCATTCATTCATTCATTCAGCAAACACATATTGCTCATCTGTTCTGTGTTAGGCACTGGGCCAAGTGTGAAGGATTCAAGAATTAACAAGGCTGGAAGCTTCATGAGGCCACAGACCTTGTCTGTCTTGTTTAGGAAATAGATAAAACTTAGATAAAGCAAATAATTTCAGTTTGTGTTAAGTCCTAGAAATAAATCAGAGCACTGTAACAGAACTACGGGGCCCAGAGAATGTGGTATTGAATGCTCTTCTCTAAAATTAGACATTTAAACTAAGAATAGAAGGTAAAAAGGGCTCAGGTATATGAAAAGTCAGATCAGGGATCGGAAAGTGCAAAGGCCCTGAGGCAGGAAGGAGCTTGGTGGATTCAGGGCAGTGAAAGAAGCCCAGTGAGACCGAGCGTGGAAGGCCAGGGAGCAATGTGAGGCAGGGCTGAAGAGGGGCCAGGGCAGGCCATGTGAGACTTCATGGACTTTGGTCAGGAATTCAAATTTATTCCAGATACAGCAAGATAGTGGGGCAGTGGGACAGGACAGCCTTGGTTGGCCTTCAGCACTTGGCTCCTCTCAAGCACTTTTCCCTTATAAAGGAGGAAGGAGGTCACATCAAGGGGCCACTCCCATCACAGGCTCCTCAGCCTCCCAGCCCTGCATGGAAAGGACTTTTGTTAATTAGAACAACGGTTCTCAGTGGGGATGACTGTGTTTCCCCCCTCCCCTCTCCAGACATCTGGCAATATCTGGAGACATTCTGGTTGTCACAACTGGCGGTGCTACTGGCATCTAGTGGGTAGAGGCCAGGGATGCTGCTAAAATCCTCACATGCACAGGGCAGCTCCTAGAACATAGAGTTATCCAGCACAAAATGTCCCCAGTGCTGAGGTGGAGAAACTATGAATAAGAGGATCATCCAACTTTCATTTCTTCTCCTACCAAGCCAGTGCCTCCCTAAGTATTTCCTCAAGGAGCAGAAAAAGGAAGAATTCAAATTCTTATAAACAAGGCAGAGGAAAGGAAAATGGCAAGCGTTTATTGGTCTCCTATTGTATGTAGTCTACTGTACTTTACATGTTAAAGTACATATTACAGTTAACTCATCTCCTGTTTGCTTTTTTGTCTTTTACAACAGCTCTATAAGATAGGTACTTTCATTATGCCCATATTACAGAAGACAAGCTAAAAACCCTCCGGATAAAGTTACCTGTTCAAAATCACAGAGCTGGGATTCAAACCCAAGACTCCCTGACTCCAAGCATGGCACTCTTTTCCATACCCCATAAAACCTCTCAGGTCAGCTGGGGGGAACAGAATATTCGAGTCTGAGTCTATGGAGGGGGCTGGCGTCCCTCTTGCTTCTCCTCCTGGTGTCTTGCCCGGGAAATGTAAATAATTTAGAGTACAGGGGCTAGAGGGATAATCATCCTGTCTGGTTTCAAGGGCCACCCAGACGGGCTGTAAGGACAAGGGGCTGGGACTCTGAACCCCCTCCCCACCACCCACTGCCCTACGCCCACTCCCCTTCCTATAACCCAGCTCCTTTCAGATTCTTGCCATTCCAGGGTTTCGAGCCTCCTTCCAAGTTCAGCCCTTTCATTGGGAAAAAGCTGAAAGGTAAAGATACCACTTGGAAACCATGTTCCTTGTACAAAGAAAAACTATTACAGAATGAATAAAATGATACAGAGGCAGCACTCAATCAATATGTAATTATTTGATACCTACCATATGCAAGGTTCTGTGCTAAGAATAGTGAGGACAGAGAAGGCAAGAAACAGTAGTCAGACCCTTTCATTCATTATATAGTACTTTTATCAACCATGTATGTTATGTCAGGCTCAGTGCTAGACTCAGAGGCACCAGGACAGATACAACACAATCCCTGACCTCAAAGGGCCTATGGCCTAATAAAAGTGTTAATTAAGATACTAGCAGAAAGCAGATTGAGCTGGGTGAGAGTGGGTAGTTAATGTCCCATATGTTCAATGAAAGAACAAATGAATGAATGAGAAAACAAACTAATACTATTCAGTTGAAGTGCTGGGCAAAGAAGGGTACAAAAGTGGGAGAGATAGGACCTGCAGGAGAATATTCTGGAAAAAGTAATTTAGTGGATGGATTGACCTTTAGGCTTAACAAGATTCAGATGCGTGGGCATGCAAAGACCTGCACCCTGGCAGAGAAGAATTAGTCTAGATTCTGAAAAAAAGGCCTTCTCAGACTGGAGCAGGTAGTTGACCCAGAGGCAGGAGCTGTCTTAGAAGGTAGAGATGGGATGTAGAAGGACTGTCTGAGTACCAGCCACAGGCGAGACCCTGCATTTAGAAGCCTGTCTCACATATCAACTCACTAAGACTCCCACAGGAAGTATAAGAAAGGTGCTTTTGTAATCCCCACTTAACAGATGAGAACATTTGAAACCACCCACCTACAGTCCCAGGTAAGCAGTGGAGCCCAGGTGGAATCCCAGGCCCTTAGGCTCTAAAGCAGGAGTCTGCAAACTATAGACCACGTGCCAAGGCTGGTCTACCTTCTGTTTCATAAAGTTTTATTGGAACATAACTATGTCCGTTCATTTGCATGTTGTCTATCGCTGCTTCCCTGCTACTAGGGTAGAGTTGAATAGTTACCACAGACTGTATGGGTCTGCAATGCCTAAAATATTTATTAACTGGCCCTTTACAGAAAAAGTCTACCCACCCTGCCCTAGAGCTCATTCTCTTGGCTGGCGTGGCCCAGCAAACTCTGGGCTGGCAGCACCTGGATGGAGCCCCCAACCTAGCAGACATTCCCAGTCCTTGGACCCTGCCAGCGATTCCTTCCTCTTATGGGACAGAGCTTGTGGTGAGGCAGAATTCAAGGGTCTTCCCAGGACGTATCAAGCCTTGTCAGAAAACACATCCCTTGTGTGCTTGAATTCCTGTGGCAGCTCCACTATTTATATTGAAAACACCACAAGAACTCATTTTTCATGCTATTTCAGCTGAAAACAGCCATGGCAGGACCACAATCTGGAGATCAGGACTGTGGGGAGAGGGTGTTTGTGCAGCGAGGCTCAGCCTACCGGGCCCCAGGTTGCCTGTCCCAGGTGCACTGGGTCCAGGCCAGGCTTTTTTCTGGGATAGCGGGCTTGAGGAATGAGAGTAAGTCGAGAGGGGAAATGGTACCTCACTGGAAACGTTGCCTGCTCTGATCTAGAGAAGCATGAAAAACACGAGCGGGCGTTCACACGTCTACCTTGTTCAACAACCTAACATGGGCTATTAATTGAAACAAAATGGAATACAGATGTTAGTACATATTCACTTGCACAGAATTCATAGAACAGCAAATGAAAATGCACCAGAAACGTCCCTAGCAGTAAACGGGTAGTAAGTTTACATCCTTGTTTCCATCTCAACCTCTTAGTTTGGCTTTGTTTTCCTTTGTGGCGCTTAGACAAAGCAAAAGATAAAATTATAACTTAGAATTATTTTGTGTTTTTCCCCCATAAGAATGTAAACTCCACCAGACAGTGGCTGTCTTGTTTACTGTCCTATCCACAGCTGGAACATAGTAGGTGTTCAAATAATAGTTGTTGTTGACACAGTGGTTAAGAGCTATGGCTGCAAACCAAAAGGTTGGCAGTTCGAATCCCCCAGCTGCTCCTTGGAAACACTTTGGGGCAGCTCTACCCTGTCCTATAGGGTCACTATGAGTCAGAATCGACTCGACAGCAATGGGTTTGGTTTTGTTTTTGTTTTTGTTTTTTTGATTGAATAAATGGTTACAAGTCTATATATATATATATATATATATATATATATATATATATATATATACATATATATATATATATATATGTAAAACCAACCACAGTGAATATATACTACTGTTATAATCATTAAAAACATAGTATTTAAAATCATGTCCCAACTGAGTCAAAGAATGAAAACTAATGTCTTACTTAACACTTAGTGACTGCCTACTATATGTCCACATTACTCTTTTTCTTTCTCCCCCAGGAGGTCACGTGGGCACAATATTCATAACGAACATTCTATTAATATCTCACAAGTAACCCTGACCACACAAATTGCACAAACTACCACCACCCCAGTTACCACCTACTTTGAGAAAGATAAATAAAAACAATAGAATTGCTACTCATCTTTAAGATATTAAATGTTCCAATGAGCCCATCACCACAAGCCCCGAGAGTCTGGAATGCATTTTCCTGGGAGATAATAAAACTGAATTGCAACCACAGTGCAGAAAAAAACTGAAAGTTTTCTTGGATAAGTTATCATGCACCATTATGAGGCCAGCAATTTCTATGAATAAACAAGTCATTGTTCATAAATGTTTTCAACACAACACCTGGCACCCAATATTCCTCATTCCACTACTTCCGTGGAGCCCCGAACTCAGATCAAAGGCAAAGCTCAAAGTGAACTTGAGAGAGTTGGAAAGGTAACTGCAAAACTGAGTGTTACATAAGAACGTCTTAGTAGTAAGCATGAAATGTTGTGGCAGATTTTGACTCATTTTTTTCCTTTTCCCAAACATGTTAATGAAACCTTTATTTTAAAGGGCATTCATTAATGTCAAGTAAGAAAAGAAGCCCAGAGAACAGCCAAGATTGCAAAATAATGGATGGCCTGACCTGGTTGCTCAAGTCTAACTCTCTGGTAAAACAAGACTGGAGCTTGGATGTAACAATAAACCCTGCCACTCCGTGCTTTAACCTGCTCACTCTGACCATTATTAAAGATGTTCATGACAGCTATATTATTATCTACCTCACATCTACCAGCTGGTAAGTTGTTTGAATGGTGTATGGGGAAGCCAAGGGCAGTTGGGAAAATGAAAAAGACCTTCAGAAAGTGAAATAAATATTCTTAAAAAGACACCACCCTCCAATAGCCATGTCCCTGAGCTAACGACAAGAAAGAAAAAAATTAGGCCTAGACTGCACTGAGCAGCAGAATGATCCTTTCATGGGGGGTGGGGGAGGATAAAACAAAAGGGCAGCCTGATGTAATTGATTCCACGCTCTTTAAGAAAGGATCCTGAATGATGGATTATTATACATTATCTATTCATTCCACAAATGAATATTAATCACCTGCTATATGGCAGGCCTAGGTGCTAGGAAGAAAAAGACCCAACAGTATCTGCCCTTGAAGACAAGTAGATTAACTCTTTAAAAACATGTTAAAATTTGCTAATGGCCTTCTATGAGACAAGCTTTGTGCCAGAGTTTCACGAATGTCAATCATCCATTCAATAAATATTTGTTAAGCCTCAAGTGAGTACAAGGCCCTGTTACAGGAACAGGGGTTACAATAAACAGACAAAAATCCTGTCTTTGTATATCTCATGGAAAGCTCAACATTAACACCACTCAGCAGATATTATCCACATTTTATGGAGAAGTGAGGTTAGACGTAACCTACACAATTTGTAAAGATCAGAGCCAGGACCTGGGCTCAGCCCACCCTCAGACTCTGGCTTCTTCCCCCGAACCAAGGGCCAATTGCAAATGCAAATACCTGCAAGGTTTATGAAGACTGCAGTGAGCAAGGTTTATGTCATAACAGCAACTTGTGTGTGTATTTTTCTTAAGATAACACACTTTAAATATTAAATCTACAGATATATTTTTCACTTCTGCCCATAATAACAATAATACTTCCTCTCATTTTTCTTGAAACATATAGCCCCTCCAGACTAATTGTTTTTTTCTCTTAGACAGAGTCATGAGTAATAAGAAATAGTTCACTGTTTCTTTACATTGCTGTAAGAAATAATCAGGACAACCATGATAATAAATGGCAACTCACTCTCATCAATCCCCATGTTGAGGTGATGGGCGAGGCTGGGAGATGTGGGGAAGTGGGATGGACAAGGCCCATCTCTAAGAGGCAGTTGCTTCTCACCTAATGGTCACCATGAAAAAAATAGGACAAGTCTTGCCAGATCTTAGGACTTGTCAAGTGAAGCCAGAACTCTGGATGGTTACATCAAATCTCCAATATTTAGATACTGTCAATCAGTTTAAGTTAAAAAAAAAAAAAAAACCTAAGCATACCAACATTTTACCAGCTAAACAGTACATATTTTGGTGTTCAGTCTGACACAGGTCTCCAGTTCACAAGCTACTTTATTCTAAGTATTCTTATCAGCAAATATTATGCATATTGAATAATATCTCACTGTATTTATTTAGAGTACCTAATAATGGCTTTTTCTTTTCCATAGTTATAGATATACCATGAAACCAACTACAGAGATAAAAAATGTGTCTATCTCAAACAGCATTATACTCAAAGAATTAAATATGAGATGTCGACAAAAAGTACAATAAAAATTTAGAGGAGAGAGAGCCCCCTCAATTCTCGAATAGCTGTCATGGAGAAGAGGAGATGTTACCCTGGATCTTAAAGAATGGGTCCAACTTGGAAACATAGAATGTTGGCAGAAAACTAGGTCAAGAAGAGAGGAACTGTCAGCAAAAGCTGGGAGATGAAAATGAGCAAGTGATGTTTAAGAGAGTATAAATATAAGAACACTGATCGAATAAAAAGGATGACAAGGAAGTTGTGGAGGATGAGTATATGCCAGAAGGTTAGGCTGAAGAAAATGACCATGTGTAAAAGGGGACAGTATCTGGTCTACTTCATAAGATCAGGTTAAGGGTCAGACTGAACTTTTGAGGGAGGAATTGTGCTGTGTGTCTTTTGATAACCCCTATATCTAACATAGTGCTTAACATGTAAAAGATGTCAAATAAAAATTTAATGAAATGAGGCCACACATATGAAGGCATTTTGACCAACACAAAGTGTGTACCATGTCAACAGATTATTAATATCGATGAGGAAACTATTTTCAAAGGAAATTTATCTAGGACTCCTGAGAGAAGAATAACAAATTGAGGGTCTCTGGCAATTGTTAACACTGCTGTCAAAGTTCAGCAGGCATTTCCTTCTCCAAAACAATGAAGGGAAGCCCATTCCATTGATTACTGACTCAACTAGGGATATTAAGCTGAAAGAGGAAGGGGAATAAAGGTTAATATGCAGCTCATTTTGGATTTCAGAGTCAAGAGACACACCCTACTCTACTCCATATCAATTGCCATCAAGTCAATTCTGACTCATAGCGACCCTACAGGACAGAGTAGAACTGCCCCATAGGCATAGCAAAAGCTCTTAGTATAAGAAACCAAGAAGTTTTACATTCATAAAAGCTATGGTTTACTTTCAAAGGATGACAACATGAGCTTTGGAATCAGATAGACCTGGGTTCAAATCCCAGCTCAACCACTTACTAGCTCTGCCACCTTGGACAAGTTACTGAGCATTTCTGAGCCTCTCTGTAAGAGGACAAGGCAGAGAGAACAGTGCCCATCTCATACAACTCTCTTGAGGATGACAGGAATAATGGATAACAACACCTAACTGTGCTCGTGTAAATCCCAAATCAGAGACAGAATGATCTCATTCCAGTGAGACATCAAAAGGCAAAAGGCCAATTTCTGTCAAGTTGAAAACCTCTCTCACAAAGACTTCATCCAGGATGTAAACTGGTTCTTGATAGTCATCTATTTTCTGACTCCTCCTAATTGTCTATGCTGCCTTCACACGTCGATGTTTCTCTCTGCAGGGTAATCCACATTCACAGATTGCCCACAGCTGTCCCAACCACATGAAAGGCCCAGACACTCCCCAGTGACCTCCTGGCACAAGGTAGTCATCCATCAAATGCTAGAAGCTCAGCACCAGACACACAATGAAAGGTTAGCCCTTGGTTTTTATTGCGTTGGTATTAGCTTTCCCTGTCTGCAGCCATTTGATCAGTACAAAGCTTTACACTGTTTACAAATGTTGGAGAGTCCTGGCCTTTTCTTCTTATTGACTTTTACTTGTACCATTAATCTTTATATTTTCAATGGAAACTTCAGCCAGCAATGAAAATGAAATGCTGCCCTCTGCTATGTGCCTCAAAAGTCCTGCTGGATTGTACACCTCCAAAAGAGGTCTGTCCCTCAGTCATGCAAACCACTAATGCACTTGGCTGCTAGCCGAAAGATTGGCTGTTCGAGTCCACCCAGAGGCAGCTCGGAAGGTAGACCTGGCAACCTACTTCCAAAAAATCAGCCATTGAAAACCCTATGAAGCATAGTTTTACTCTGATACACTTGGTGCCACCATGAGTCAGAATTGACTTGATTTAACTGGTTAGTCATTTAAAAGGTCTAGGTGTGACAGGGCACGTTGGGGGAAGAATAGCCATTATCTATTTTATGGGAAAATTGAAACTTGCTTTCATAACACTGCTAACGTACTCGATAACAACCACATGTGTCAAAAGAATTTAGCAGTGTTTAGCACACTATGAGTGTTCAAAAATAAGCAGTGGTTATTATTATTAATTTTATTTGGTTGTTTTCCATAACTCATATGCTCAAGAAAAACGAATACTCTATATGTCAAAGATAGGAAGTAACTTCTAAAGCAAATAACATCCACGATTGATAATAATTGTGACAGAAATATTAGACCAATGAAACAAATAGCCAGTGCCACTATACAGTCTGAGTTTCACAGTGCTGAACAAGGGATGATGCAAATTTATTATATTTCTTACTGATGCCATGTACGAATGGGGAAGAATAAATGGAAAAATAATCATTTTTTCTTCTATATTTCTTTTAAATCATTTTCTAAATTAGTGTTGTCAAATATAACTTGGTTGCATTTGAAAATGTCTATGTGCACTAGGTCTCTGGGTGGCAAAAATTGTCTGTGCTGGACTACTAACTGAAAGAGATGCCTTGGAAGAAAGGCTTGGCAATCTACTTCCTAATCTACTTTCTTGGCAATCACAGCCTGGAAAACCCTACGGAGCTTGGTTCTACTCAGCAACACGTGGGTATTTTAGTATATTTCCTGCCCATCCATTTCTATGTATGTCTCAATAGGGTAAAATCATAATATACAAGTTAGTTCATTTTTCCACTTATTCTAATATTTTCCCACTAGGCAGACTATTGTTAAATCAACATATTTGCTACTCTCTCCACTGGGCCTATCCCAGACAACTCCCTGTTCCTTTGGCCACTAGAATGTGAACAGAAGTGACTTATGTCATATCTGACCAGAACCTTAGAAGTTACTGTATGGTTCTGCCATTGTTTGTTTCTCTCGGTATGACACAGGCCAAAAGCCAGCATTTCCCCAGTAGGGACTGCTCCTATAGCCTTGGTCACCAGTTGAAGAAGATATGGAATAGAACCTGAAGGAAAATACCATGAGTGGGAAATAAATTTTACTGTTGTAAGCAAGTGAGATTTTGGGATTGTTTGTTGCCACAGCACAACCTAGCAAAAAGCTGACTGATCCATATACTATTAAAAACTCAAGGTGCTTTAATAATTTTAATAAAGACTTCCTAATATCATATTCTATGATGTGTACACTTCATAGTTTACTTAGCTATCCCTGATTTTTCTTGTTATAGTTGTTTTCCATTTTTTAAATTGTAAATATGCTAGTACTGACAAGACAGAGTGCTTTTGGAGAGGCGGGGCCAAGACAGTGGAGTAGTCAGATGCTTCCAGTGGACCCTTTTACAACAAAGACCTGAATAAACAAGTGAATCGATTATATATGATGATATAGGAGCCCTGAACATCTAAGGCAAAGCTGAGCAACCGGACTGAGTGGCAGGGGGAAGGAGAGATGGTTTGAAGCAGCGAGGAGGTGCCAGACCTGACCCAGCGAGAGCCTGAGCCCTTCAGGCCTGATCAGCTCATGGTTGAGTGCTGAGGCAGGCAAGCAGCAGTGCTCAGGAGGTGTATTCTGCACCAGGAGAAACCCAGCAGCAGAGAATCTACTCGGCCACCCAGAACCAGTGAGAAGCACCCCACGATCCGGCAAAAGATAAGTATTTGATTTCGGCCTAGTGCATAGATCAAAAACACCTTCCTTAGGGAAAAACTTCTCTCCCATTTACCTCCCCACTCCCTGCTCTGCACCGAGTCCCAGACCGGCTTCAGCAATTACTGAGTCCCCTGGGCCAGAAGTAGGATCCGTCACACTCCATAAGCCATTCTCCCAGCCTTGGAGAGTGAACAAATGAACAAACAGGAAAAAATAAACTGCCAGCTTCCCTAATCCAGGAACCCAGGGTAGGCACAGCTCCTTTGCCTAGGCACAGGCATAAGGGATCCACGGACTTGGAGTGCCTTTCCCTGCATAGACTTGTGTGGGCCCATTTCAACAGCATAGGTCCTCATTACCGCAGTACGACAGGGTATATACCTGAAGTCTAACTTCAACTGTTTCAGCTGTGAAGTGGCAGGTTTGTGACATTTGACACTACCCATTAAGCGGGGTCTTCACCTACCCACATCAGGCGCCTGAGGACTGGTGCCCCCACCCACACCACCTAGCCACCTGAAAGAGGGGCCCAAGAATAAGAGGTGCCCCCCAGTCCTTACAGCCAACAGCATTGGGCGCTCATAGTCTGGCTGCAAAACCCACCCACCTATGCACTCTAGGGAGCAGGGACACGCCTTCCTCCTGGACACTCAGGGGTGGCCATCAGGCCCCTGCCTTGCTCAGAGTGTGTCCCCCTGCTGCAGCCAGATGCCTGTGCCTACAACAATCACCCATGACTGTCTAGGACTGCAGGTGAGAGCATACACCACACACTTGATGGCTATCTACCTGGGCACCTGAGCTAAATCCAAACAGGAGGAGTGGGCAGACTCCTGAGCACACATACCTAGTAACAGATCTAACCACCTGGGAACAGGACATTAGAGCTTCAAAGGTGCCAAAAATCAAACTAGCTCATATGAGCAGTGTATTTGGGCATATCAAAACAAAACAAGAAGCTAGGACACAGTAAGCAAACATAAAACAAATAAATATAATAACTTATTGATGGCTTGGAGACAACAGTCAGTATCAAATCATATAAAGAGGCAATCCATGATGGCTTCAGCCAGCTTCCCAAATAAAGAATCTAGAAATTTTCCAGAGGAGGAAAATTTCTTGGAATTACTGGAGGCAGAATACAAAAGATTAATATATAGAACTCTTCAAGAAATAGGAAGGAAATTAAGCAAAACACAGAACACGCAACAGAGAAAATTAAAAGATTAGAGAAGAGCACAATGACAAATTTAACAGGCGGAAAGAATCCATAGAGAGACAGCAATCAGAAATCCAGAAGATTAACAATAAAATTTCAGAATAAAACAACTCAGTGGAAAGTCATAGGAGCAGAATTGAGGCAATGGAAGTCAGAATTCATAGGACTGAAGATAAAGCACATGACACCAATTTATTTGAGGAAACATCAGACAAAAGGATTTAAAAAAATGAAGAAAACCTAAGAATTATGAGGGATTCTATCAAGAAGAATAACCTATGAGTGATTGGAGTACCAGAACGGGGGATAACAGAAAATACAGACAGAATTGTTGAAGATTTGTTGGCAGAAAACTTCCCTGATATCGTGAAAGATGACAAGATATCTATCTAAGATGCTCATTGAACTCCACAAAAGGTAGATTCCAAAAGAAAGTCACCAAAACATATTATAATCAAACTTGCCAAAACCAAAGATAAATAGAGAATTTTAAGAGCGGCTAGGGATAAACAAAAAGTCATCTACAAAGGAGAGTCAATATGAATAATCTTGGACTACTCAGCAGAAACCATGCAGACAAGAAGGCAATCATATATAAAGGCTTGAAGGAAAAAAACTGCCAGCCAAGAATTACATATCCAGCAAAACTGTCTCTCAAATATCATGGTGAAATTAGGGCATTTCCAGATAAACAGAACTTTAGGGAATTTGTAAGAAGCAAACCAAAATTACAAGAAATACTAAATGGAGTCCTCCAGTTAGAAAATCAACAAAATCAGATAACAACCCAAGACTAGAACACAGGACAGAGCAACCAGATATCAACCCAGAGAGGGAAGTCACAAAAATAAATCAAAGCTAAAACACTGAAAATAGGGAAACAGATGTTAATATGTAAAAGATGACAACATTAAAACAAAAAAGAGGGACTTAAAAAATGTACACATAGATTTTTCATGTGGAGAGGAAGTCAAGGTGATATAAAGAAATAAAAGACTGGTATAAACTTAGAAAAATAAGGGTAAATATTAAGGTAACCACAAAGGAAACTAACAATCCTACAAGTCAAAAGAAAAAACTAGAAAAATATAAAGACTAAGCAAACACAAAATCAACAACAATGAAAAAGATGAAAAGAAAATACACAAACAAAAATGATGCAGCACAGAAAATTAACTGGAACAAAGAAACTTTCAACAACACACAAAAAAAGACATCAAAATGACAGCACTAAACTCATGCCTATCAATAATTACACTGAATATAAATGGACTAAATGCACAATAAAGAGAGAGTGGCAGAATGGATAAAAAAAACATGAACCGTCTATATGCTGCCTACAAGAGACACACCTTAGACTTAAAGACACAAACAAACTAAAACTCAAAGGATGGAAAAAAATATATCAAGCAAACAACACTCAAAAAAGAGTGGAGTGGCAATATTAATCTCTGACAAAATAGACTTTAACGTAAAATCTACCACAAAGGATAAGGAAGGGCACTATATAATGATTAAAGGTTCAATACAGCAGGAGGACACAACTGTAATAAATATTTATGCACCCACAGACAGGACTCCAAAATACATAAAACAAACTATAACTTCATTGAAAAGAGAGATAGACAGCTCCACAATAGTAGTAGGAGACTTCAACACACCACTTTTGGCAAAGGACAGAACATCCAGAAAGCAGCTCAACAAAGACACAGAAGAGCTAAATGCCATAATCAACAACCTGATCTCACAGACATATACTGAACACTCCACCCAACAGCAGCCAAGCATACTTTCTTTTCCAACCCACATGGAACATTCTTCAGAATAGACCACATATTAGGCCGTAAAGCAAGCCTTAACAAAATGGAAAGCATCGAAATATTACAAAGCATCTTTTCTGACCATAAAACCATAAAAGAAGAAATCAGTAACAGAAAAAGCAAGGAAAAAAAATCAAACACATGGAAACTGAACAATACCTTGCTCGAAAACTATTGGGTTATAGAAGAAATTAAGGATGGAATAAAGAAATTCATAGAATCAAACAAGAATGAAAACACATCCTATGAGAACCTTTGGGACACAGCAAAAGCAGTGCTCAGAGGTCAGTTTATAGCAATAAATGCACATATCCAAAAAGAAGAAAGGGCCATAATCAAAACATTAACCCTACAACTGGAACATGTAGAAAGAGAGCAGCAAAAGAAGCCCTCGGGTGCCAAAAGAAAGGGCATAATAAAAATTAGAGCAGAATTAAATGAAATAGAGAATAGAAAAACAGTTGAAAAAGTTAACAAGACCAAAAGCTAGTTCTTTGAAAAGATCAACAAAATTGATAAACCATTGGCCAAGCTGACAAAAGAAAAATAAATAACAAATAACCCGTATAAGAAATAAGATGTGTGATATATCACAACAGAGCCAACTGAAATTAAAAGACTCATAACAGAATACTATGAAAAACTGTACTCTAACAAATTTGAAAACCTAGAGGAAATGGACAAATTTCTACAAACTCACTACTGACCTAAACGAACACAAACGGAGGTAGAACAACTAAATAAACCCATAACAAAAAAGAGATTGAAAAGGTATTTTAAAAACTCCAAAACAAAAAGCCCTGTTCCTAACGGGTTCACTGGAGAACTCTACCAAACGTTCAGAGAAGACTTAGCACCACTACTACTAAAGTTATTTCAGAGCATAGAAAAGGATGGAATACTCCCAAACTCATTTCATGAAGCCAGCATAACCCTGATACCAAAACCAGGTAAAAACACCAAAAAAAAAGAAAGAAAGAAAATTACAAACCAATATCCCTCATGAACATTTACGCAAAAATCCTCAACAAAACTCTTGCCAATAGAATTCAGCAACATATCAAAAAAGTAATTCACCACGACCAAGTCGGATTTATACCAGGTATGCAGGGATGGTTCAACATTAGAAAAACAATCAATGTCATCCATCACATTAATAAAAAAAAAAAAAGACAAGAACTACATGATCTTATCAATCAATTCAGAAAAGGCATTTGACAAAGTCCAATACCCATTCATGATAAAAGCTCTCAACAAAATAGGAATAGAAGGGAAATCCTCAATATAATTAAGGGCATTTATACAAAACCAACAGCCAACATCATCTTCAATGGAGAGACTTTGAAAGCATTCCCCCTGAAAACGGGAACCAGACAAAGATGCCCTTTATCACCACTGTTATTCAACAGTGCTGGAGGTCCTAGCCAGAGCAATTAGGCTGGACAAAGAAAAAAGGGCATCCAAATAGGTAGGGAAGAAGTCAAACTATCTCTATTTGCAGATGATATGCTCTTATATACAGAAAACCCCAAAGAATCCACAAGAAACTACTGGAACTAATAGAAGATTTCAGCAAAGTTTCAGGATACAAGATAAACATACAAAAATCAGTTGGATTTCTTTACACCAACAAAGAGAACCTCGAAGAGGAAATCACCAAATCAATACTATTTATAATAGCCCCCAAGAAGATAAAATCCTTAGGAATAAATCTAACCAGAGATGTAGAAGACCTATACAATAAGAACTACAAGACACTATTGGAAGAAATCAAAAGAGACGACCTGCATAAGTGGAAAAACATATGTTGCTCATGGATAGGAAGACTCAACATTGTGAAAAGATCAATTCTTCCCAAAGCAATCTACAGATACAATGCAATCCTGATCCAAATGCCACTGGCATTTTTTAATGAGATGGAGAAATAAATCACCAACTTCATATGGAAAGGGAAGAGGCCCCAGACAAGTAAAGCATTACTCAAGAAGAAGAACAAAGTGGGAGGCCTCACACTACCTGATTTTAGAAACTGTTATACCGCCACGGTAGTCAAGACAGGCTGGTACTGGCACAGCAACAGATATATAGACCAGTGGAACAGAACTGAGAATCCAGACATAAATTCATCCACCTATGAGCAGCTGATATTTGACAAAGGTCCAAAGTCTGTTAATTGAGGAAAAGACAGTCTCTTTAACAAGTGGTGCTGGCATAAATCGATACCCATCTGCAAAAAACTTAAACAAGACCTATACCTCACACCATGCACAAAAACTAACTCAAAATGGATCTAAGACTTAAATATAAAATCAAAAATGATAAAGATCATGGAAGGAAAAATAGGGACAATGCTAGGAGCCCTAATACATGGCATAAACACAATATGAATGATAAGTAACAATGCATAAGTACCAGAAGAGAGACTAGATAACTGAGAGCTCCTAAAAATCAAACACGAATGCTCATCAAAAGACTTCACCAAAAGAATAAAAAGACAACCTACAGACTGGGAAAAAATTTTTGGCTACAACAAATCCGATCAGCATCTAATCTCTAAAATCTACAAGATACTGCAAAACCTCAGCAACAAAAAGACAAATAACCCAATTAAAAAATGGGTAAAGGATATGAAAAGGCACTTTGCCAAAGAAGATATTCAGGTGGCTAACAGACACATGAAGAAATGCTCACAATCATTAGCCATTCGAAAAATGCAGATCAAAACTACAATAAGATATCATCTCAGCCCAACAAGGCTAGCATTACTCCAAAAAACACAAAATAATAAATGTTGGAGAGGTTGTGGAGACACTGGAACACTTAAACACTGCTGGTGGAAATGTAAAATGGTACAACCGCTTTGGAAATCGATTTCTCACTTCCTTAAAAAGCTAGAAATAGAAGTACCATACGATCCAGTTATCCCACTCCTTGGAATATATCCTAGAGAAATAAGAGCCATCACACAAATAGATATATGCACACCCATATTCACTGCAGCACTGTTCACAATAGCAAAAAGATGGAAACAACCTAGGTGCCCATCAATGGACGAATGGATAAATAAATTATAGTATATCCATACAATGGAATACTACGCAACGATAAAGAACAACAGTGAAGCCGTGAAACCACTTATAACATGGTGGAATCTGGAAGACATTATGCTGAGTGAATTTAGTCAGTCACAGAAGGACAAATATAGTATAACCCCACTATTACAAGAACTCAAGAAAAGGTTGAAACACAGAAGACACGTTGTTTGATGGTTACAAGGGTGAAGAGGGAGGGTGAGGGTTATTCACTAACTAGATAGTAGATAAGTATCTTAGGTGAAGGGAAGGACAGCACACACTACAGGGCAAGTCAGCACAACTGGACTAAACCAAAGCTAAGAAGTTTCCTGAGTACAATCAAACACTTTGAGGGACAGAGTAGCTGGGGTAGGGGTCTGGGGACCATGCTTTCAGGGAACATCTAGGTCAATTGGCATAACAAAGCTTATTAAGGAAATGTTCTGCATCCTACTTTGATGAGTGGCGTCTGGGGTCTTAAAAGCTTGCAAGCTGCCATCTAAGATGCATCCATTGGTCCCAGCCACCTGGAGTAAAGGAGAATGAAGAAGAACAAAGACACAAGGAAAAGTATTAGCCCAAGAGACAGAAAGGGCCACATAAACCAGAGACTTCATCAGCTTGAGACCAGAAGAACTAGATGGTGCTCAGCTACCACTAATGACCTCCCTGACACAGAACACAACGGAGAGTCCCTGATGGAGCAGGAGAAAGGTGGGGTGCAGAACTCAAATTCTAAAGACCAGACTTAACGGTCTGGACTGAGACTGGAAGAACCCCGGAAAGCATGGCCCCTGGATTTTCTATCAGCCCAGAAGGAAAACAATTTCCAAGGCAAACTCTTCAGACAGGGATTTGACTGGACTGTTGGGTGTAAAGTGATAGTCGTGAGGAGTGTGCCTCTTAGCTCGAGCAGATACAGGAGACTAAATGGGCAGCTTCTGTCCGGAGGTGGAATGAGAAGGGAGAGAGAGTCAGCAGCTGGTTGAATGGACATGGGGAATCAGGGGTGGAAAGGAGGAGTGTGCTGTCACAGTATGGGGAGAGCATTTAGGGTCACATAACAAAATATGTATATATTTTTGTATGGGAGACTAACTTGAAATGCAAACTTCATTTAAACTACAACAATAAACAAACAAAAAAAATGTTGAAACTTTAAAAAAAAAAAAAAAAAAGAGTGCTTTTGAGATACCTCCAAATAATATACACTAAAATTTGGGAAAGCTAGCTGTCCTAACCTCTTGGGATTTTGTCTATCATCCAAAATCAACCACCAAATAAGTAGATTCTTTAATTGTTGGTTTATATTTTTATTTTTCTTAGGATTTTAAGAAACCCAAAAGGAATTTCCAAAACAAAGTAATCCATTCTTTCATCTGCACCAAGGACAACATTGTCTCTAAATTTGTCTAAAATGTTGACCAGGAAAGATTTCAACATTGTGCTAATCCACTAACCAATACAAGTATATGGATGCCACTGAGATAAAATCATTTGATATACAAAATATATGCTGTTGGGAGAAAAAACAAAAAGGCAGCCTACAAAGATTTTTACCCTAAGTTGCAACAGGTTGACTTCTTTGAACATGTTGTAATTAAATTCCTAGAATGATTTATACCACTTTATATTCAAAGTGTAACACTTTACAAAGAGCCCCCGTGGCACAGTGATTAAAGTGCTTGGCTGCCACACTTCCTGCCTAATCAATAAAACATATTCTTGTCACAAGATGAGTGAATCCATGGAGTAAGATTTGTAGACACTTATACCTATCAGAACTCATGGCAATTGGTCTTATCATGGAGGTGATGAGTTACTTTCTTTTTTTCCAACAACTTTGTACATAAGGAAAAACTAACATACTTCTGGGAAGTCTGGTGGGGTACAAGGAGACTAAAGACTCGATTCCTGGTTTGATGAGGTTATAGTCTGGCTGGGGAAGGAAGGTGCACACAAAGATTATAAAAATACAAAAATCTTTAGATAAGTTTCCCCCCAAAAAATGCTTCAAAAGTAAAAGATGAAATTTTCGTGGCTGGGATGTCAAGATAATGTCATAAAGGAAACAGAAAATAAAGATTCCTGGCAGGTTTGGGAGATAACTAGAGGACTAGTGTGATTGGAAGCAAATGGGGGTAAGGTGAAAGAATAACCAAATACTGGCTGGGGAGTAATCTTCAGGAATTTATCCTATAGGAAACGGGGACTTAATTTAATAATTATGATTTAATGGTATGACTTGCAACAATTGCTGCTTTCAGATATTAGTCTAATTATAGTGTGCACAGGAGAAAGGATGTAGGCAGACAAGAAGATCACCTTAGGGAACTATCTTAAGTGACTAAATGAAAGGTGAATAAAATATGACTCAACAGGAGGGATATTGAAGAGGTGGAATCAACAGATCTTTGAGGTTATCCGGATATTGTAAGGGAGACAAGAAACAGTAAAAAAATAAATAAATAACCTCAAAATGTTCAACCTCAGTTACTGGGAAAACATTTGATTGAACCACTGAGAAAAAGGGAAGTCAAATTAAAAATTAGTTTTGAGAATGGCATAGAACATAAAGTATGAGTCTGGTTTGGAATATGCTGAATTGAATGTATTGCTATATTACTGGATAGAGTGACTGGAAAACATTTGACTGAAGCTCAGTAAAGAGATTTCAGATTGGAAGTCATTTATTGGAAAGTGATATCTAAAGCTATAGGATTAGATGAATCCACCAAGGGAAAGATGTTATGGAAGTAAAGACTGGGAGCACAAAACCAAAACTTACAGAGACAGGACAAGGAAGCTGAGGATAAAGGAAAAAGAATAGATCAGAAAGATAGGAAGAGAATGGTAGCCGTGGAAAGGTATGGGATCCTAAATCAGAAAATCACAGTTTAGTGGGCATTTATTTTAGCTACAGGACCTTTTTGTCAAATGAAAAGTTATGCAGAAACTCTGTATAGCAGAACCACTCCATTTAAAGAGATATTGGGGACCTGAAGAACTGTCTTCCCAGCCTTCCCACTCCTACCTCGAGCATCCATTGCCACTGAGGAAGTGCTCCCAGAAACCCTAGACTCTATAAAACAAAATTGGAAAATAATTGTTGCATTCCAATTATTTTCAAAGTTGAGGAAATTGGAGCTCTATAAGGAAAAGCAAATTGCACAATGTCAAAGAGTTAATCAGCAGCACAGTCATGATCCACATCTCCTGATTTCTAGTCTGGTAGCTTGTAATTACCAACAATGCTTCTTACAGTGATCAGAAACCTGAAAGAGGACAGAAGTTTAGGAAAAAAGGGTGCTGGCCTGTGAATAATACAACAGAGAGTATCCAAGTAGATGAGAGAGTTCTGGGGAGGCAGCCCCACAACAAAGACAGGTTGCTTGATCCTCCATCCCTGTGGGGAGGGGGTTGGGGTGTTACTGCCCTACCCTGAGCACCCATATCTCTATCACTTTCCACAGGTCATAGGAGAAGAATTCATTCTCTCTTTACACCACTTCATGCTTTCCATTATCACATCCATTAACTTATTTGATCATTGTAATGACCCTGGGGGTGGAAGGACAAGTTGGGCAGGTAATATTAAAGTATTTACATTTTAATCAATGATTAAGAGATATTAACTAGCTTGCCTAAGATTACATGACTATCCCACACCAGCATTATGATTAGAACACAGGTCTCATTGCTTCCAAGTCCAGAGGTCTTATTAGTATGCTCCATTTCCTCCTGCTCATCATAAACAAAATAGGGAGTGGTTTGGATTGATGAATAAAACAATAACACCAAATAGCTATGTGCCTTGCCTAATCATTAAGGGTTTCTAATTCCACATAACATGGAGGAAACACACTCCACCCTTCTCCTCCCACTGAATACAACTATAAAACTTGGACATAATACAAACAGCAGCTATTCAAGGACTCTAAATAGTAAATAGTAGCACAGAGAATGAGGAAGAAAACCAGAATTTAAAGTACCAGTACACTAGTGGTGGGTTTTCCACTTTTTTCCCTCTGGTATACCCTGGCCTGAATTCAGCATACCAGAAACCTAGTAGTGGGCACCAGGGAAAAGACAGAGAAAACTACAGGAGAAGCCATCTAGCTCAGGCTTAAGGAACTAAAAAAGGGGGCTCTTACCTCCCAGAGGCCTGGTGGCCCAGTGGTTAAAGTGCTTGACTGCTAACCAAAAGGTCAGCAGTTTGAAACCACCGGTGGCTCCATGAGAGAAAGATGTGGCAGTCTGCTTCTGCAGAGATTTACAGCCTTGGAAACCCTATGGGGCAGTTCTACTCTGTCCTATAGGGTTGCTATGGGTTGGAACTGACTCAGCAGCAGAGAGTTTGGCTTTAACTCCCAGAGAAAGTATGTTTTGTTTCTTTCTCTTCTTTTTCCTCTGTTTTCTTAAGCCCTCAATCAATTTTGTGACGGTGGTGATAGTGGCCAGTCATAGTCTGTTGGACTTATAGTCCCAAGAGGATGGAATTGCTATATTCTCTCTCTGTCTTTCCACTGATTGGCCTCTGACATGGGCACAATGTCAGAAGTACACCACAAAACAGAGTGACTAAAGTCCCTCAGTTTTCTAATCCAAGGACACTGGGGAGATCACAGAAAGGGAGGAACTCAAGGAAACAAACCTGTAGATTTGTTCATGAACATTTGGGCTCACCCTGTCACAGGGCATGCATGGACTGATGGTATGCAGCATACCAAACATGTTAAGCAATGAGTTAACAGATAAACCATCCTCTAGGACCCACAATGTTGCTAACTGAAAGGTCAGTGTTTCAAACCCACCAGTAGCTCCACAGGAGAAAAGGCCTAGCTATTTTCTCCTGTAAAGATTACAGCCTACGAAACACAATGGAGCAGCTCTAACCTGTCCTATGGAGTCGCTATGAGTTGGAATCAACTAGAAGGCACACAACTACTACAACAGGACCCAGACTGGCCACTAGGTGGAGCAAACTCAGAACAGGTCCAAACAGCACTGAAAAGCCTTTGAACACCAAACTGACATTGGTGGGATATAACTTATGGCCTGACCATAACTAGGTAAACTGTCCGCTAGAACAAAAATATTAACACCTTTCATACATAGTATTTTAAAAAGACCCAGAGTCTCTTAACATAACGTTAAAAATGTTGAGGATACAATCCAAAATTACTCAGCATACAAAAAAAAAAAAAAAAAAACAGGAAAATCTGAACTCATATAGGAAAAGACAACAGACACCAACACTGTGATAATTTAGATGTTGAAATTATCTGACAAGATCTTTTAAAAAGCTAGTAGAAAAATACTTGAGCAAGCAACTATAAACACTTTTTAAACCTAGGGAAGTTTCAGTGCAGAGATAGAAGATATAAAGAAGAACCAAATAAAAAAATTAGAACTGAAAAACACAGCACTAAAATGAATAAAAACTCACTGGGTGGGCTTGATAACAGATGAAGGTGACAGAAGAAAGAATAAGTGAATCTGAAGATATATCAATAGAAATTATCCAGTCTTAAGAGAGGCACAAAAAAAAGACGGTAGAGGGAGAAGGAAGCAGAGTCTCAGGAACCTACGTGATAATAACAAAAGTTCTAACATTATGTGACCAGAAACCCAGAAAGTGGAAAAAAAGTGCAGTGCTGAAAAAATATTCGAACAATAATGTTAAAAATTTCCCAAATTTGGTGACAGACATAAACCTACAGATCCAAGAAGCTGAAGAAACCCCAAACAGGATAAATCAAAAGAAATCTACACCAAGACCCATCATGATCAAACTAAAGACAATGAATAAATATTGAAATAGCCAGAGAAAAATGACTCCTTATCTAGAGGTACAATAATTCAAATGACTGCAGATTTCTCATCAAAAACCACGGGGCCAGAAAGAAGTGGCACATTTTTAAAGTGTTGAAATACAAGAACTGTCAATTCAAATTCTATATCCAGCAAAAATCTCCTTCAGAATAAAGGTGACACAGAACAGAATGTGAAATTCTCATGGAACCCAGACTTTCTGGAACCACGGAGGCTGAAATTATTGCTCCGAGATAATCTTTAAAACTTAAACCAAAAATATCCCCTGAAGTCTTCTTAAAAGCAAACAACAGTTCAGTTTTAGTAAAGGTTTAGTTTTAGTTTTTAGTTTTAGTTTTAGTAAAGAATATCTGTCTTGAGCATTTGCTCTTTTAAGACCTATCTATATGGGATCAAATTGACAACAGCAACTTCAAAGATTAGATGAACCTCAGGGGGAAGTGAGTTTATGTTAGTGGGGGAGGAACAATGTAATCAATGTCACTGAATTGTACATGTAGAAACTTGAATTAGTGTATGTTTTTGCTGTGTATATTCTCAACAGCAACAACAATTTAAAAAATTATTTAAAGAAAGAATAAAGGTGAAGACATTCTCAGGTGAATAAATACATATAAAATTTTCATATATAAATTTTGTTTGTGTATATATATATATATATATAGAGAGAGAGAGAGAGAGAGAGAGAGAGAGAGACAACAGATGACAGACCTGCCCTAACAAAATTGCTAAAGGGAATTCTTCAAAAGAAGGGAAATGACACCAGCTGATAAAAATCTGGAACATTGGTAATGAAGAAAGAGCAAGGAGAGGAAAAACAGAAAAAATAAATAGACCATTCTTCTTCTCTTGAATTCCTTAAAACACACTTGAAAGCTGGAAACAAAAATTAAAGCATTGTCTGATGGGGTTTTCAGGATATGTAGTTGTACTATATGAGACAATTAGAACATAAAGGCGGAGAGAGAAGGAATGTATATGGTGGTGAGGTGTTTACATTCGACTAGGAACGGTAAAATATTGATTTTAAGTAGACGGTGAAAAGTTAAGTATGTACATCGTAACCTGTAAAGCAACACTAAAAAATTACACAAAGATAGATAATCAAAAACAGTAGATAAATTTTAAAAATGCTCACATAACCCAGAGATACACAGGAAAGGGAGAACAGAGGATAGAAAGAAGAGAGATGTGGTCCCTACTTTCACGACAAATAAAGAAGCAGATAAATATTTACACTCTATGATAAAATTCCTGAAGGATGATATAAAACAGAGAACTATGACATAGACTGACATTGGGGACCTATGATGGTCAAGGAATGGCCTCTGTGAAATGACCTTTCAACTGAAATTAAGAGTAGACCTGGGGGGTGGGGGCAGCATCCCAAGAAAATGCAACAACCTGAGCAAAGACCCCAAGACAAGAAACAGGCTGGGGTGCTGGAGGAACAGAAAGATTATTGTGGCTAAAGCAGTGAGTGAGGAAAATGCTAGGTAAAAGAGGAAAAGAGGGGGAAGACTACATAAGGCCTTATAGGCCATAGTGATGTTTGGATTTTGTTTTAAGTACAGTGAGAAGCTACTGAAGAGCTACATTTGAAAATCAAAGGGTACTCAAGAGAATCCTATCCCACTCAAAGTGGGGGATTCCTGGCAGAGCACACAGTGCTCCCCCAGGGTTTGGCTGAGAGTTATGTACCCAGCAAAATAAACAAGGAGGTCCCGGGTGAGAGCCAGCTTTCTCATTCCTTTAACAGCTGAATGGTTAGCTTTCCTGGGCAGAAATGCATACAAATCTGGATTACATCTAACAGTCAGATGCCTTATCTAAAAGACGACAGCCAAAGCTTGATCTTTGGCCTAAGGGGAGAATTAAAAGGTGTTTATGTTTCAGAAATAATCAGAGTCAGACATCTCAAAATTAAAATTCTTTGTCAGCCTATCAATATTTATGAATGTGTAAAATTTCCGACAGCTCCATTCCACAATTTCCACACACTGCAGGTTGGGAGATGTTTGACCTTGGAGATAACATCTCTTCACTGGCACATTTTTCACTTTACTCTGCAGAGCAGAGTTTATTTAGAACTCTGACCCATCTTCTAGTTAAGTTACCTATGTTCACTTTTCTCGCTGAAATCAAACGGAGTGAGATTTCTCTACTTACAATAAAACTTGCAGCACTGATAAAAGTAAACTACAGGTCCCCCATAGATAATCAACTCCTAAAAAAACCATGAATTAACAAGCCACAAAAATATACTATAGCCAACCTAGTTTGGAAAGAAGGTAGAATGCAACTTCAGAATAAAAGATTTCTAGTGCCAGTTTTGACTTTAACTTATCACGTGAAGTTGGTCAACTGTTTTAGCTTCAGAGGCTTCCATTTGATTATCTGAGAAATAAAGGGTCATTTTACGTACGTATACATAACGTTTTCATTGCCTACTTTTCAGGCATAGATCGCCAGGCCTTTTTTCCCAGTCTTAGTCTGGAAGCTCCTCTGAAATCCGTATTTGAAATACTGTGGTATAGCTTCCAGCCTTACAGCAACACACAAGCCACCACAGTATGATAAACTGACAGATGGTGGTGAACAAACTGACAGGCCAAGAGAATGAACAAATCAGTCAGGGAAGTAATACAAATGGAATGCTCCTCAGATGCAAGGATGGCGAGATTTCAGCTCACTGACTTCAGGCACGGCGTCAGGAAGAAAAGACCAGTTAGTGAAAAAGGACATCATGTTTGGTAGATGGTCAGCAAAAGCAAGGGAAACCCTCAGTGAGACGGACTGACACAATAGCCACAAAGACAGACTCGAACAAAGCAGTAATCGTGAAGAAGGTGCAGGACTGGACAATGTTTTGTTCTGTTATATGTAAGGTCACCATGAGTCACAGCCAACTTGACAGCAACTGACAACAACAATGTATGTATATATTAATGTATGTACGTACGTATCAATAGGTCAGGTTCTCCAGGAGGAGAGCCTGAGAAAGAGATGCAGATGCGCGTGCTTAATTAAAGGAGCGCTCTTCAAGGCAAACCTGTAAAGGAAGTGAAGCAGGACAGGGATGGAAGAAGCAGAGGAAGGATGGGGTCCCAGATAAAGTCTAGCCTCAGCCTGACTCATGAGAGGAGAATGAGGAGACCCACAGCACAAGGCATCAATTACACCACACAGTTGTCCCCATCAAGGGGACCTAGACAGGGCACTAACATATATGTTGTGTACACACATACACACACACACACACACACACACACACGGTGGCCGGTCAATGGTAGAATTTTTGCCTTGTATGTGGGAGTCCTGGGTTTGATTCCCAATCAATGCATCTCAATAAGCACAGCCACCACCCATCTATGAGTGGAGGCTTATGTGTTGCTATGATGTTGAACAGGTTTCAGTGGAGCTTCCAGACTAAGATGGAGTAGGAAGAAAGGCCTGGTGATCTACTTCTGAAAATCAGCCATCGAAAACCCTATGGATCACAAAGGCCTGATCTACAAGTGATCATGGAGATGGCGCAGGGCCCGGCAGCGTTTCATTCTGTTGTGCGTGGGGTCGCCATGAACAACCACATATGAATAAGGATATATTGCATATATACAAAGGTAATGAAGGCATGCACACACACACACATGAATCAGAGTACTCTGTATATACATGAATGAAAGAAATGAAACATATACACAGGTTGAGGGGGGAGAAGAGAGCCTTTATTTCCTCTATTGGCTTACAAGGTTATTGGGAGAACAAAATAATACTTGAGGAACTACTAGACAACTCACACCTCATGCATTCTCAAATCCATCACAAGCTTTCCTGACTCCATTTTGCTATTCCCTCTGCCTTTCACTGCCCTCCCATCACACCCAAGTTTACCTGCTCTTCAGAGTAGATCTCAGCCGCTTCTTCTTGGGAAGGTTCCCAGGTCTACCTTCTCCTCTACTTACCCCCACTTTTGCACACAGTCATAATGGAAGGCACCATTAAGGACCCGAGAGCAATACCCTCTGTGTAGTAGCCATCTTGGGACTCAGTAATAGCTGGGTTCAAATCCCACCTCCTCATTTAATACTTGTGTGATCTTTGGGGAAGTCAATACCTCTCTAAATCTGCTTTGCTCTTCTGTGAATGTGAGTGATATCACCTACCCCATAAGTTTCATTACACCTGTGAAGGCTTTCTAAAGTTACAGTTGTGTTATTTGACAGTTATTTTTCCAGCATCTCCAAGCTAAATGGGCCCTGTCAAACCCTTGAAACCTCAGGACTCCACCAAGAAAGGAATGATTCTACTTGGTTTTAGAGGAAGCAAAAGAATGCGCAGTTCTTGTACTTAGAGACTCTAACACTGACATGAGGAAAAACACGAAAACGGGGTGGGGGGAGGAAACGGGGGGCAAGTCCCAGGCCATAAGCCAAATGCCCTTGTAGTAGCTGGGCTCAGCAAAGAATGCTCCATTTATTTTTAGCATCTATCTGGGCATACTGATTTCCAGTACAATATCCTCTAATTATCCTTTCTAGGAGTGTATCCTGCCCTCCCACCCTCTTCCCACCAGAAGCAGTAATTCTGCACTGTCCAGCAACTCTTCCCAGGTGTTCTTCAAACCAGACAGGGGATCTTCAGCCTTCTTAGATATGGTTTCCTGGAACTGGCTTTGCTTTCAACAGCCATGAAAACGTTTCACTTCTTGCATGGGATAGTCTTTGAATCCTCCCCTCACCAGGCTGCTCTGTGGTTTCTGGTGCCAGTTGGCATCTAGCACAAAGCATTGGCACCATTTTTGTTTTTGTTTTCAGAACAATACTTCAAAACACAATTCCATCTTAGCAGCTCATGTAGTGGGAAAACGAAATTCACATCCTATTTGGCCTACCTGTTGCTGCATGTGAAGCTACTCCAAAACTTAGGGGCTGAAAGTAACAGCCGTTTTATTATCCCACATGGTTCTATAGGTTGACTGGGCTTAGCTGGACAGTTCTTCTGCTGGCTTTTTTGGGGTCTTTCATGACACTGCTTTCAGATGGCAGCTGGGGCTGGTGTCATCTGAAAGCTCAACTGGGATGCGAGGTGTAGTCTCCGAGCATCTCCTGCCCATGTGGCCGCTCCAGTGGGTAGCAGACTTCTTACACGAACATTGTAAGAAGAATGAAATGGAAACTGTCAAGTCCTCTTCATGCCTGGTGTCAGAACCCCCAGAACATCACTTCCTCCATATTCTATTGGTCAAAGCAGTAACAGGCCCAGCTTATATTCAAGCACATGCTCCACCTCCTGATAGAAAGAGCAGTATGTACACATGAGGAGGGGCCAACTACTTAAGGCCATCCTAGGAGACCAGCTCACACACAGCCCAAAGCTGACAAGCATGTGACAGCTTTTTAAAGCTATGAGTATGTGTTATTTGATGGTTATTTTCTCTGCACAAAGGAGCTTGTCAAGAAAACCGGATGTCCACTTTTCCAAAGAGTCCTGAGTTTGTATCACTGCTCTTTCCCCTTTCATTTGGATTACCTAGAGAAACACTGCCTCCTGTGCCAAGCTGCTGTCCCCTCTGTGAAAACAGGAACTTTGTCCAGTTCACAATATTCTTTTAGGGTCTAAACAAAACACTTGGCCTAGAGGAAACAGTGATAAATATATACTGGTGAATGATGAATTAGAAAATGACTCCTCATTTCTGGGAATGAAAGAGGAGAGCCTAAGTTTGCAAAACAGAGTAGGAAGGAGGTCCTTGAAAGAGACTTTGGCATCAGCCTGCTAAACTCAATTTAAATCTAATCTCTGTTCCTTTGTGGAGCCATGAGCCTGTGTTTGAGTAAGGGAAAGGGGACTAAGAAGGAGATGACTATTCTCCACAGAAAGGTGAACTAGGAGCAACTTCAAGGATCAGGGCAGTGAGGAGCCTAGAACGAGGCTTGTGTATATAAGGGAGCAGGTGTGAAATGGAAAAGCTGATTTGGGCTTCTGTACTTTGAACCTGGAGTCCTTGGGTGGAGCAAAAGGTTAGCAAGCTCAGCGGCTAACCAAAACGTTGGAGGTTCAAGTCCACCTAGAGCCCCCTCAGAAGAACGGCCTGGTGAGCTACTTCTGAAAAATCAGTCATTGAAAACCCTGTGGAGCACAGTTTTACTCTGACACAAATGGGGTCACCATGAGTTGGAATTGACTTGATGGCAACTGGTACCTTGGGCCTAGATGACTCACAAGGTTGAGCTCTCATTAGAAGTACTGATGTGAAAAATCTTATCCAGGCAATAAACTCTAAGAAATTCGAATCTAGAAAGGAGAATCTCTTGGTCCTTCAGAAGGACCCCATTACTGGATTAAATTTTGCCGACAACGTCCACATGGGAACAAGATACCACATGATAAAGAGAGGGGAGGAGGCAAGACATGAACATCTGCACCTCGTTTTTAAAAACAATGAAACAACAACAAAAGTCCTGGAGAGTTCCAGGTACCTGCACATTGCCCTTTCCTCCTTTCTTTTCCACCACTTCTCTTTTCCATGACCTCACTGGCCAAGGTTGTGGGGTGAGAAATGAGCTCATAGGAATCACTGAGTCAATATTCATGCACAAACTCAAACACACCCTTATACATAAATACACACACAAGTGCACATGCACACACACAGCCTACCACAATGGGAGCTGTAGGAGCAAGTTTTTTGGAGATGCTGTCACGAGAATTCTAATTTTTGATCTAAAAGTCTGAGTACTATCTGAGGTTCATAACATTTCTGATAAGAACCTCTGCTGCTCTGCAGAGTATCTCTTGTCATAGATTTCCTGTACTGGAAAGGGTCTTGGAATTCTCAGAGTTCAGTTACTTTTCCCAAAGGGAGTACTAAAAAGGCTAAGGTACTGAAAATGATTATATAGTTCTGAATCTTCATTGCTAAGGAGGTCCAAAGAAGGTGACACAGATGTCCACAGATTTTCTCTCTGAAAATGGCATTTCTAGCTGCATTGCCTTCTCTGACTGCCCTATCTAAAACAGCAAGCCAATCACATTCTACCCAAATTTAATTTTCTCTGTGGCACTTACTTATAGCTTCCTGCTACTATCTGTTTATTGTCTGTCTTCCTACAAAATATAAACTCCACGAGGGCAAGGACATTATCTATTTTGTTCACTGTCATATTCCTTTAAATGGTCCCTGCCACACTGATTCCAACTCATGGCAACCACATGTTTGTCAGAGTGGAACTGTGCTCCATAGGGTTTTCAATACTGATTTTTCGTAAGTAGATCACCAGGCCTTTCTCCTGAGTGCCTCTCGGTGAACTCAAACCTTCAACCTTTCAGTGAGCAGCTGAGATTGTTAACCTTCTGCACCACCCAGGGACTTATTAAATGTCTGTTAAATGAACTAATTAACATTAATTTAGTTCTAGTTAAGTTTAAGACAATGCAGTATTTGCTTTGTAAGCTATGCTAAAAATAAGAAGTGACTCACAATAAAACTGCAATGAACGTTAATAACTATAATGCTCAGGAAAAGTATAAAGGCATTTAGAGATAAAAACAAAGGACTACCGAGAGAGCACAGGAAAGAAAATCATGACAGATTATTGGGATTATGGCTTTATTTCTTCTCTAATCATTTCAGTGGGCTTTTTTGGAGGTAGGGAAAGTAAATTCTTGTGTTCACGTGTGTACAGTCAGCAATCCTAAATTGAAAACAATGCATATGAGGGCTTAAAAGTATACTTTCAATCAAAAGCCCAGCTTAAAAAGAACGATATTTAAAGAAAATCATACACATTTACAAATGTGTTTTTCATTTATTTCCCTAGCAACACTAAACTCTATCCTTAAAATACGACAACATATCAGAAATCTACGTATTTGGACCATGTTAACTGAGAACACAGCAAAATCCTCCTTTACAGAGTTTTACTCTTGGCTTTTGTTGAAGATCTTTTCAAGGAACATTGATATCAAAAGAGTTGTGCTGTAAAACTTGGTTTAAGATGTTTACCATAGGTTACCCAGTGTTTCCTGTACCGTATCACTTTATAAATATCCTTTAGAGCAGTAGTTCTCAACGTGGGTCCCCTGGACCGGCAGCATCAGCATCACCTGGGGAGTTGTGAGAGATGAAAATCCCCAGGCTACACTGAATCAAAGAAGCCCAAGTGGTGCAATGGTTAAGCATGCTTGGCTGCTGACTGAAAGGTTGGCAGTTCGAACTCAACAAACCCTCCACAAGAGAAAGATGTGGCAGTCTACTTTGATAAAGATTTATAGTCTTGGAAACTCTATGGGGCAGGTCTACCCTGTACTGTAGGGTCACTATGAGATGAAATCAACTCAGTGGCAATGGGTACACTGAATCACCACCACACGTCTCTTAGTTTGTTGTACTGTGGTAGCTTGCATGTTGCTGTGATACTGGAAACTATGCTACTGGTATTTCAAGTACCAGCAGGGTCAACCATGGTGGACAGGTATCAGTGGATCTTCCAGACTAAGATAGACTAGGAAGAAGGGCTTAGTGGCCTACTTCTGAAAAAACTGGCCAGTAAAAATCTTATGGATAGCTGAAGAACATTGTTTGACATAGTGCCAGAAGATGAGACCCTCGGGTGGGAAGACACTCAGGTTATGACTGGGGAAGAGCTGCTTCCTCAAAGTAGAGTCGACCTTAATGATGTGGATGGAGTAAAGCTTCCAGGACCTTCATTTGCTGATGTGGCATGATTCAAAATGAGAAGAAATAGCTGCAAACCTCCATTAATAATCAGAACATGGAATGTACGAAGTATGAATCTAAGAAAACTGGAAGTCGTCAAAAATTAAATGGAATGCAAAAAGATCGATATCCTTGGCATTAGTGAACTGAAATGGACTGGTATTGGTCATTCTGAATCAGAAACTCATATGGTCTACTATGCTGGGAATGATAAATTGCAGAGGAATGGCGTAGCATTCATCATCCAAAAGAACATTTCAAGAGCTATCCTGAAGTACAATGCTGTCAGTGATAGAAGAATATCCATATACCTACAAGGAAGATCAGTTAATATGACTATTATTCAAATTTACACACCAGCCACTAATGTCAAAGATGAGGAAACTGAAGATTTTTATCAACTTCTGCTGTCTGAAATTGACTGAACATGCAATCGATATGCATTGATAATTACTGGAGATTGGAATGCAAAAGTTGGAAACAAAGAAGAAGGATCTGTAGCCGGAAAATATGGCCTTGGTGATAGAAAGGACGTCAAAGATTGCACGATAGAATTTTGCAAGACCAATGATCTATTCACTGCAAAATACCTTTTTTCAACATCATGAACAGTGACTATACACATGGACTTCACCAGATGGAAAACACAGGAATCAAATAGACTACATCTGTGGAAAGAGATGATGGAAAAGCTCAATATCATCAGTCAGAATAAGGTCAGAGGTCAACTGTGGAGCAGACCATCAATTGTTCATATGAACTTCAAGTTGAAACTGAAGAAAATTAGAACAAGTCCATGAGAGCTGAAGTATGACCTTGAGTATATTCCACCTGAATTTAGAGACCATCTCAAATTGGATTTGATGTGTTCAATGAATAGCAATGATGGAAGACCAGACGAATTGTGGGGGGATGACATCAAAGATGTCATACATAAAGGAGGCAAAGGGTCATTAAAAAGACAGGAAAGAGAGCAGGCAGAGAAGAGGGACCTCATACCACCAAGAAAGAAACACCAGGAGCAGAGCGCGTCCTTTGGACTTGAGGTTCCTGCACAGAGAAGCTCCTAGTCCAGGTGAAGACTGATGCCAACAAGGACCTTCCTCCAGAGCTGACAGAGAGAGAAAGCCTTCCCCTGGAGCTGACACCCTGAATTTGGACTTCTAGCCTACTAGATTGTGAGAAAATAAATTTCTCTTTGTTAAAGTCATCGACTCATGGTATTTCTGTTAGAGCAGCACTAGATGACTAAGACAGAATTGGGTACCGAGAGCGGGGTGCTGCTCTAAGAGATACCTAAAATGTGGAAACGGTTTTGAAACTGTGAATGGATAGAGCAGCGGCAGCAGCAAAGGATCAGCAGCAGCAGAGAACCTGCAACAGCAGAGAAGCGGCAGTGGCAGAGAACCTGCAGTGGCAGAGGAGCAGCACTGGCAGAGAACCAACAGCAGCAGAACCAGGAGACTAGTGCGAGACGGTGCGGGAGCCTACCCACGGAGCAAGACAGCTGAGTGCCTGTGCATAGGAGGCTTCCTGGCACAGTGGGGTGCCTCCAGGTACTTATTGGTGGAGCTAGGCTTGCCGACCCACAGAGCAAGAGAGCTGAGTGCCTGTGCACACGAGGCTTTCTGGTGGAGTGAGGTGCCTCCAGGCACTTATTGGTGGAGCTACAGAGCTTTGGAGCACTTGCCCCAGCAGGGCAGATGCAGGCGTGAGGCCCAAGGGCCAAGAGGCCATAGAAAGCAGAAGCTGAAGAGAAAAGGAACACAACAGCAGAGCTGCCTCGGTCTCAAAAGGTATGGCCATGACCTTGGGTGGTTGAAAGGGTGGAGCCATGGCCTCTGGTGCTTCTAAGGGTGGAGTTGCCACTCAGATGGACTGGGAGAATGGTGCGCCTAAAGCCGAGGGAGCAGAGTTGCTGTCCCAGTGGGCCTGTAAGGCAGAGCTGAAGCCCAGGGCTGAGGGGCCTCCACTCAGAATCTGGAGAGTGTGGCCAATACCTAGAGTCTGGAGGGCAGGGCCATTGTGTAAATTGTCTCTGTGGACAGAAGATTATTTTCAAAGCCTTGAGGGCTAATGTAGTGTGTTCTGCTGACTTGCCTGGTACGTGTTATCCCTTCTTTCCCTCCAGTCTCTCCCATTTGTAATGGCAACGTCTAGCTTGTGCCTGTTCTGACATTGTACCTTTGGAAGCAGATAACTTGTATTCTAGATTTCACAGATAAAGAGGAATTTTTGGATTTTGGACTTGGAGTTAAGACTTTTGCTATGATATGATGGGCTGAATATATTTTGCATGTTGCAAGGATGTGATTTTTGGGGGGGCAAAGGGTGGAATGTCATGGTTTGAATTATGTCCCCCCAAAAAATGTGTGTATCAATTTGGCTGGGCCACGATTCCCAGAATTGTGTAGTTGTCCTCCATTTTGTGATTGTAATTTTATGTTAAAGAGGATTAGGGTGGGATTGTAATACCACCCTTACCCAGGTCACAAAAGGAAAGGGAAGCAAACAGAGAAGAGGGACCTCATACCACCAAGAAAGAAACACCAGGAGCAGAGTGCGTCCTTTGGACCCTAGGTTCCTGTGCAGAGAAGCTCTTGTCCAGGGGAAGACTGATGACAACAAGGACTTTCCTCCAAAGCCGAGAGAGACAGAAAGCCTTCCCCTGGAGGTGATACCCTGAATTTGGACGTCTAGCCTACTAGACTGTGAGAAAATAAATTTCTCTTCATTAAAAAAAAAAAAAAAGACAGGAAAGAACAGACCAAAATGGATGTCAGAAGAGACCCTGAAACTCGCTCTTGAACATCTAGTAGCTACAGTGAATGGAAGAAATGATGAAGTAAAAGAGCTGAACAGAAGATTTCAAGGGGTAGCTTGAGAAGACAAAGTAAACTATTGTACAGAAATATCCAAAGACCTGGAGTTAGAAAACCAAAAGGGAAGAACACACTTGGCATTTCTCATGCTGAAAGAACTGAAGAAAAAATTCAAGCCTCAAGTTGCAATTCTGAAGGATTCAACTGGCAAAATATTGAAAAATGCAGGAAGCATCAAAAGAAGATGGAAGGAATACACAGAGTCACTCTACCAAAAAGAACTGGTCGACATTTAACCATTTCAGAAGGTAGCATATGATCAAGAACCGATGGTATTGAAGGAAGAAGTCTAAGGTGCACTGAAGGCATTGGCAAAAAACAAGGCTCCAGGAACTGACAGAATACCAATTGAGATGTTTCAACAAAGGAAGGCAGCACTGGAGGTGCTCATTTGTCTATGCCAAGAAATTTGGAAGACAGCTACCTGGCCAACCAACAGGAAGAGATCCATATTTGTGCCCATTATAAAGAAAGGTGAGCCAACAGAATGGAGAAATTATTGAACAATATCATTAGTATCACACACAAGTAAAATTTTGCTGAAGATCATTCAAAAATGGATGCAGCAGTACACCGACAGGGAACTGCCAGAAATTCAAGCTAGATTCAGAGAAGGATGTGGAACCAGGGGTGTCACTGCTGATGTCAGCTGGATCTTGGCTGAAAGCAGAGAATACCAGAAAGCCATTTACCTGTGTTTTATTGACTATACAAAGGCATTTGACTCTGTGGATCATAACAAATTATGGATAACATTGCAAAGAATGCAAATTCCAGGACACTTAACTGTGCTCATGTGGAACCTGTATGTAGATCAAGAGGCAGTCATTCAAACAGAACAAGGGGATACTGTCTCAGTCATCTAGTATTGCTCTAACAGAAATACCACAAGTGGATGGCTTTACAAAGAGAAATTTATTCTCTCACAGTCCAGTAGGCTACAAGTCCAAATTCAGGGCATCAGCTCCAGGGGAACGCTTTCTCCATCAGCTCTGGAGGAAAGTCCATGCCATCAGTCTTCCTTTGGTCTGGGAGATTCTCTGTGCAGGAACCTTAGGTCCAAAGAACACGCTCTGCTCCCAGCACTGCTTTCTTGGTGGTGTGAGGTTCCCATGTGTCTCTGCTCGCTTCTCTCTTTTATATCTCAAAAGAGATTGCATTAAGACACTATCTAATCTTGTCAACCTCATCAGTATAGCCTCATCACAGTGACAGAATTTACAACACATAAGGAGATCACATATAATCTCAGCATAGTGATAGAGTTTACAGCACATAAGAAAATCACATCAGATAACACAATCATACAATACTGGGAATCATGACCTAGCCAAGTTGCTACACACGTTTTTTGGGGAACACAATTCAATCCATGACAGATACTATGTGGTTTAATATCAGGAAAGGTGTGTGTCAGGAATGTATCCTTTCAGCATACTTATTTAATATGAATGCTGAGCAAATAATCCAAGATGTTGGACTATATGCAGAATCAGGATTGAAGAAAAACTGGTTAACAACCTGTGATATACAGATGATACAGTCTTACTTGCCAAAAGCAAAGAGGGCTTGAAGCACTTACTGATGAAGATTAAAGACTACAGCCTTCAGTATGGATTATACCTCAGCATAAAGAAAACAAAAATCCTCACAACTGGACCAATAAGCAACATCATGATAAACAGAGAAAAGACTGAAGTTGTCAAGGATTTCATTTTACTTGGATCCACAATCAATGCCCATGGAAGCAGCAGTCAAGAAATCAAATGGCGTATTGCATTGGGCAAACTTACTGCAAAAGAAGTGTTGAAAAGCAAAGATGTTACCTTGAGGACTAGGGTGCATGTGACCTAAGCCGTATTTTCAATCATCTCATATGCATGCAAAAGCTGGACAATGAATACGGAAGACCTAAGAAGAACTGATACCTTTGAATTATGGTGTCGGCAAATAAAATTGAATATACCATGGACGGCCAGAAGAACAAACAAATCTGTCTTGAAAGAAGTACAGCCAGAGTGCTCCTTGGAAGCGTACTTTGGACATGTTACCCAGAGGGACCAATCCCTAGAGAGGAACATCATGCTTAGTGTCTTAGTCATCTAGTCCTGCTATAACAGAAATACCACAAGTGGATGGCTTTAACAAAGAGAAATTTATTTCTTCACAGTAAAGTAGGCTCCAGGGGAAGGCTTTCTCTCTCTGTTGGCCTTCTCATCAAAGTTCCCTCAGACCAGGAGCTTCTCTGTGCAGGGACCCCAGGTCCAAAAGACACGCTCTGCTCCCAGCACTGCTTTCTTGGGTATGAGGTCCCCCTGTCTCTCTGCTCACTTCTCTCTTTTATATCTCAAGGGTTTGCCTCAGGACACAATCCAATCTTGTAGATTGAGTCCTACCTTACTAACACAACTGCTGCCCATTCTCCCTCATTAACATCATAGAGGCGGGATTGACAACATAAAGGAAAATCACACAATACCAGAAATCATGGCCCAGCCAAACTGATCCACATATTTTTGGAGGGACATAATTCAATCCATGACACTTGGTAAGGTAGAGAGGGTCAGCAAAAAAGAGGGAGGCCCTCAACAAGACGGACTGACACAGTGGCTGCAACAATGGGCTCAAACATAGCAAGGATTATGAGGATGGCGCAGGACCAGACATGTTTCCTTCTGTTGTACATGGGGTCAATAGGAGTCAGAAGTGACTGGACGGCACCTAACAACAACAACACTGAATCAGAAACTCTGGGGATAGAATCCAGCAATCTGTGCTTTAACAGCCTGTACGAGGGATTCTGATGCATGCCAGAGTCTGAGAATCACTACTTTAGAACCTAGTAATGGGTTGTCTATTGTTGGAACTGGTTGAAATGAGGAAATATTTTTATGACTTAAAAGGAAAAAAAATGTAGTGATGGTGGGAAATCCCTTAAAAGTTGTTTTATTTTAACTTTCTACTACTGGGAATCTTGTATATTTTGCATTCTCATTTTTGCTCTTACTGCTGGGAAACCCCAAGCCAAATTGGAAACTCAGCCACAATAAATATATATTTTTATTATGTTTTAGGTGAAAGCTGACAGTGCAAATTAATTTCTCATTCAAAAATTTATACTCAAAGAGTTTTGTGACATACGTTGCAATCCTTGCATTGTGTCAGCACTCTTCCCCTTTCCCTTTCCACCCTGGTTTCTCCGTGTCCATTTGTCTAGTTTTCCTGTCCCTTCCTAGCTTGTATTTGCTTTTGGGCAGGTGTTGCCCACTTGGTCTCATATACTTGATTGAACTAAGAAGCATATTCCTCATGTATGTTATTGTTTGTTTTATAGGCCTAATCTCTGGCTAAAAGGTGGACTTCGGAGAGGCTTCAGTTCTGAGTTAGCAGGGTGTCCGGGGGCTATAGTGTCAGGGGTTTCTCCAGTCTCCGTCAGACCAATAAGTCTGGTCTTTTTTGTGAATTTGAATTTTGTTCTCCACTTTTCTCCTGCTGTGTCTGGAACCCTCTATTGTGATCCCTGTCAGTGTAGACGGTGGTGGTAGCTGGTCACCGTCTAGTTCTTCTGGGCTCAGGCTGGAGGAGGCTGTGGTTTACGTGGTCCATTAGTCCTTTGGACTAATATTTTCCTTGTGTCTTTGGTTTTCTTCATTTTCCTTTTTTCCAAACGTGATGGGACCAATAGATGTATCTTAGATGGCTGTTTGCAAGCTTTTAAGATCCCAGACACTACTCATCAAAGTCAGATATGGACCATAACTTTAGATTTCTGTCATATTTGCTCCCTTGTGATTTCCATTCATTTCATTCCTCTTTAGGTGCTTGTGGTTGTTTAGTGGCCAATTCATAGGGTGGAACTCACATGTTAGGGGCAGTGACTTAATTCAAGTCATACGTAGATACAGGCTGAGCAGCTCCATTTGCAGCAGCTCTAGAAGCATGATCTGCAAAAGCATTTTCTTTAACCTCAGGAGAAATATCTTTAATATGTGCTTCTATCTTGACACAGAAATTTCTTTTGGTGAGAGTAAAGCATCTAACAACTGGCATATTTGGGGTCCATTTTTTATGTTATCGTTATTAGAGATTAAAATCCTTGCTGCTTCCACAGCATTCCAAAGTCATGCTATCCATGAAAATATTAACTCTTTCATGTTTAGCTAGATGACAAACTTGAGTTAAGACTATTAAGTTAAGGCTTTTATTTAGTTCTCCACTTGTTGGGTGGAGCGTACTTCAGGAAGTGGAGAGCTTTCTAATACATCAGTATAAGTAGTTACGTATATCCAGCTGAGTAAGAACCATTAAAAACCAAAAGTGGGGTGCAGAACTCAAATTCTAGTAAAAAGATCAGACTTAATGGTCTTACTGAGCCTGGAAGGACCCTGGAAGACATGGCTCCTGGACTCTCCGTTAGAACTGAAACCATTCCCGAAGCCACTCTTCAGACTGGACTATGGGTCATAAAATGATACTCTTGAAGAGAGTGCTTCTTAGCTCAAGTAGATATATGAGACTAAATGAGCAGCTCCTGTCTGGAGGTGAGATGAGAAGGCAAAAAGGGACAGGAGCTGGTTGGATGGATATGGGAAATGTGAAGTGGAAAGGGGGAGTATGTTGTCACATTATAGGGAGAGCAGCTAGGGTCACGTAGCAATGTGTGTATAATTTTTGTATGAGAAACTGACTTGAACTGTAAACTTTCACTTAAAGCACAATGGAAAAAAAAAAAGTAGGATGTAGAACGTTTTCTTTATGAACTATGTTATGTCAATTGACCTATATGTCCCGAGGCCATGGTCTCCAGGTCTCAGCCCCAGTAACTTGATCCCTCAAGGTATTTGGATGTGTCTAGGAAGCTTCTATGACTTTGTCTTGGTCAAGCTGTGCTGACTTCCCTCCCCTGTATGGTGTGTTTTTTGTCTTTCCCTTCACCAAAGTTAACACTTGTCTACTATCTAGTTAGTGATTTCCCCTCTCCTCTCTCTTAACCATCAAAGATTGTTTTTTCGTTTTTTGTTTTTCCTGCATGTAAACCTTTTCTTGGATTTTTATAATACTGGTCTCATATAATATTTGTCCTTTTGTGACTGACTTATTTCACTCAGCATACCAAAAACCAAACTTGTTGTCGTCAAGTCGATTCTGACTCATAGCGACTCTAGGACAGAGTAGAACTGCCCCATAGGGTTTCCAAGGAGCAGCTGGTGGATTCAAACTGCTGACCTTCTGGTTAGCTGCCAAGCTCTTAACCACTGTGACACCAGGACTCCTTACTCAGCATACTGCCCTCTGAATTCATCCATGTTTTCATATGTTTCACAGATTCATCCTTGTTCTTTATTGTTACATAATATTCCATTGTGCGTTTGTACCATAGTTTGTTTATCCATTCATCTGCTGATGGGCACTTAGGTTGTTTCCATCTTTTTGCTATTGTGAATAATGCTGCAAAGAACATGGGTGTGCATGTCTATTTGTGTGATGGCTCTTATTTTTCTAGGATATATTCCTAAGAGTGGGATTGCTGGATCATACAGTATTGCTATTTCTAGCTTTTTAAGGAAGCACCATATCATTTTCCAAAATTGTTGTACCATTTTACTTTTCTACCAGCAGTGCATAAGAGTTCCAATCTCCTCACAGCCTCTCCAACATTTGTTATTTTCTGTTTTTTCGATTCGTGCCAGTAATGTCAGGGTGAGATGGCATCTCACTGTAGTTTTGATTTGCATTTCTCTAATGGCTAATGATTGCAAACATTTCATCATGTATTGGTTAGCTGCCCGAATATCCTCTTCAGTGAAGAGTCTGTTGATATCCTTTGCCCATTTTTTAATTGGATTATTTGTCTTTTTGTTACTGAGGCGTTGAAGTATTCTATAGAGATTAGACCCTTGCTGGATATGACACAGTCAAAATTTTGTTTCCCAGTCTTAGGTTCTCTTTTTACTCTTCTGGTGAAGTCTTTTGATGAACAGAAGTGTTAACTTTTCAGGAGCTTCAGTTATCCAGTTTAATGTCTGGTGTTTGTGTATTGTTAGCTACAGTTTGTACTGAATTTATGCCATGTATTAGGGCCCCTAGCATTCTCCCTAATTTTTCTTCCATGATCTTAATCGTTTTAGGTTTTATATTTAGGTCTTTGATACATTTTGAGTTAGTTTTTGTGTATGGTATGAGGTGTGGGTTCTTGTTTCATTTTTTTACAGATGGACATCCAGTTTTGCCAGTACCATTTGTTAAAAAGACTCAGTCACAATAAATATATTAACCCACAGAGTTATCATATGAGTTTTCTCCTCCTTTCCTTGCTCCAATTTCTTATTTTTATTTTGTTGGATTTTATTCCTTTGGAGAAAAAAGAAAGTAATAAATACAGTCAAAAAAAAAAAAAAATCCTTAACACCGGTGGCAATGTGTTCTTGTATGCTTCCACATGTTCCATTCTGAGTATGAAATACAGATCATGCAGATGTTAGCAGATATTAAATTGTTTCAAAAATAGATTGTAGAACATTAAAATCCATATATTGCCTAGAAAAAATATTTTCATGTATAATTCCCAGAAATATCATTAAGAAATAGAATTACTATTGCTCTTTTGTTTAGATACAGGAGAAAGGATTTAGGCTTAGATTTATTTTATTAACATATTAACCACCATTGTTCTTTTGACTTCTTGCCTTTGGGTAGTGTTTTCTTATTGAGAATTATTTTCTGTTTCCATCATCTTGAAACAAACAGTATATATTTCAATTATCATTCTTTTCCAGCTCAGCCAACAGACCAATATAATTTGCATTTGAAAACTTCTTCAAAAAGTTTATAAATAATTCACCAAACACCAGGACTACTGTGATGGTTAAGATTGTATGTCAACTCGGCTAGGCCATGATTCTCAGTGCTTTGGTAGTTGTATAATGTCATGATCACTTCCCTGTTGAAATCTGATATGCGATCACCCCCATGATGGAATCTGCTGGGTGGCACTGGTGGGGGTGGGGGGGCCTGTGGTAGTCCTCTGCCAGCTACTTCCTTCCTGCTTGGCTTGCAAAGGTTTTTAGCTTCTTCCAGACCCAGCAGCTACCTCTTGTCATCTCACCTCCAGTTCCTGGGCCTTGAGCTAGCAGCTAACCTGTCAGCCTTGGAATTCATCGATCTTCACAGCCTCCGAGCAAGAGTCCTGTTCCCTGACCTGCTGATCTTGAGTTTGCTAGCAACTGCAGCTACGTGAATCAGAAGAAGCCTTGTGGTCTTGCCTGCTGATCTTGGAATTCGTCGACCTTCACAGCCTGTGAGCAGGAGCCTTGCTCTCCGACTTGCCGACCTTGGGTTCGCCAGCTTCTGCAGCTGCATGAATTGGGAGAGGCCTCTACCCTGATCCACGGACTTGGGACGTTCTAGCCTCTACAAGTGCATGAGCTGTTTCCTTGATATAAATTTCTATATATATATATATTTATACGCTTTACTGGTTTTGCTTCTCTAGAGAACTCAGCCTAAGACAACTACCAACGAATTTAACAATTCCCATGAATGTGTTATATTTTGGATTTTGTATGCAATACATTCTAACATGTACTTGATAAAGACATGGTTAAATAAATGCCCAATTAAAAAATGAGATAAATAACCACAAACATCATCAATAATCAATACACGTTTCTCTGGCACTTATTTTAAGTCAGAATTTTGTAGAATAGAGAAAAATTATAATAAACATTGTCCTCTGAAGACCAAAGACTGACTCACATAAACCAATTATGTTTCTACTGGACAGCACTGTTCTAGGCCCTTCCTGGGACTAGGGACTTCTAATCTGCCTCACTGGTCCTTGGAGACAACTACCTAATCATTTGCTAGGAGCTGGTCCCAACCAGGCCCCTGGCCCCTGGTTGGGTTCTATTCTAAATCAGGCCAACACCACAGAACCTGGAGCTGCCACCTACCTGTTTCCAAGTACTACCGCCATTTAGAAGCTCCTACTGTTCCATACCTCCAACAAGTCAGGGCCCCTGGTCATCAATACTGGAACAGTCCTGACTTATCTTTCTCCTGGAGCATACTGTCTTTATTAGTCACCTATGACTGCCCTAAGAAATCACCACAAATTTAGTGGCTTAAAACAACACAAATTTATTCTCTTCTAATTCTGGAGGTCAGAAGTCTGATGCAGGTCTCACTGGGCTAAAATCAAGGTGTCAGTGGTTTGTTTTGTTTTGCTTCTGGGGGCTCTAGGGAAGAATGTGTTTCCTTCCCTTTTCCAACTTCTAACGGCTGCCTGCATTCCTTGGCATGTGGCTCCCCTCCACCTTCAAAGCCAGCCACGGCCAGTCAAGTCTTTCTCATGTCACATCCACTCTGACACATACTCTTCACTGCCTCCTGCTTCTACTTTTACAAATCCTTGTCATTATATTGGTCCCACCCAGATAATCCTGGTAATCTTCCAATTTTCAATGCTGCTTATTAGCAACCTTCTTCCCATCTGCAATCTTAATTCCCCTTTGTCACATAAGGTATTTATGGGTTCTGAGGATTAGGACATGGACAACTTGGCGGGGGGGATTATTCTGCCTACCATAGAATTTATCTTAAAAAGAACAATATTTGAAGTATCAAGTGAGTAACTGAGTGAATGACTGATGAACTGACCGCATGAGTCCACCTCTAGGTGATGACCACTCAGTTCCTCTGTGAGGCCTGTTTTCAGGAGAGTCATTGCAAGGCAGTGATGAAGCTCAACTCCAGCACTTACTCATTCACCTCTCTGAGCTGCAGTTGCCTTCTCTGTAATGTGAGGATAATAATACCACCTGATTTCACAGGGTGACTGCAAACATTACATGAGGAAATATGTCAGGGCCTGGAACAGAGTAAATGACAACACAAAAGGTGTCGAAGGAATGAAAATGTAAAAAAACAATAAATGAACCTATGTTTCATGATAGTAAGGTACTAAGTGAGACATAAAACATCCTAGAGCTGATAAAGAGTCCAAGGAATCATCAAAAGAAAGATAAGGAGCTGAGGTTCATAAAGGGAAAACAATGTTATCAATTTATGGCAGGAATAAGGCTAGAAATCAGCACTGGATTGAAAGTCACAAAACTTCTCTCCTCAGTGCCACCCAACCATTTACCGGGACTGTGATGCTAAGTGAGGATGTTCAGCATCTACCAGGCACTGGCTGTGTTCCCTATCCCATTGAGTTTACTTCCTTAGGGCCCTATATAAGGAACCTCGTCTTTCTGACATATGGGAGTCACTCTCCTTAAGCTGACTTACTACTATTTTTCTCAAAAATAGTATTTCAGGAAAGTTTTTTAAAAAATGGGAAAGTGTCCACCACAGATACACAGGATACATAATTATGTATTCACTATAGGAGTAATTATGTAGAGATAAACATTTTTATTTGACTTGAAATAAATACAAAAAAAAAAGTTAACTGGTTTTCTAGATATTGTACATGATAGATCCTCTTTATTTTCCTCTAATTTTTCTGTTTTCCAGATTTTCTAACTGAGCGTGAATGATTTTTATAAGAAAAAGTGCTTATTTTTAAAATAACAATAATGAGAAACGTTACTTTTATTAGTCTATAAATTTAGTTCCCTTATGACCCCACATTTCTAGAACTTGGATATTCAAAACCAGTATTTCCTTTATGTTCTCAAAATATTTCTTCTAGCTCTTCCTTTCCCTATTTCTAGGGGTTTCCTGCTTTATCTCACAGTGCCACCTTGCTAAAAAACCCCACTCTGACACTGACGACTTCAGTAAACAAGTCTATGGACCATATAACTCTGAAATGTCCCCGTCAGCGAAAACAATAGATCAAAACATGTGACTATGTCCACATGTCATAGTCACTGTCATCAGCGTCACTTAACCAAAGCCCTCCAGCTTCATGCAGTTTTCCCTTTCAGTTATCACTACATTCATTATTCAGGCAAACTCCTTTCTAATATAATCTCATATCAAATACAAAAATGTGTTCAGAGACCGTAACTCTAAGAAGGAATACAAATCAAGCCCCTCATAGCCCACATGTCCCTGGATGCAATTAGTTTAATCTCTTTCTGAATGTGTTGTTAATACAGGCTTTTACCAAGAACCATTTTTCATGTGTCTTGGTTTTTCATCACTGGATTCTTGAGTAAGGCCACAGACATTAAAATGATAACATATCATGTTTAAATCATGGCTAAGTTCAAGGGGGAAATAACATGCTCTGCCTAGAGTTAGAATGAAGGGAAGTGATTGCAGATTATGACTGCATCATTCTCATAATATTTGGACTTGTTTCTTACTGTCACATTTGGCTTAATGGGGTTAAGTTTTGAAAGTCAGTCTAGAGCAGTCACAGGTCATTTTGCATACACCCAGGGGGCCCTAAGAATTCATTAAGAGAGCAAATCAGATCCCTACTACAGAAGACCTCAAAGCCCCTAATAAAAACAGGAAGAAATAGCTTTACCCAAAAGAGACTATGAATTAAAAACCTAGACTGGGGGAAGAAAAAAACCCGAGTCCTCTCTGATTTCCAAAGGGACAATCTCAACAAATCAGACTCATGAGATGTGCATGGATTATTATATTATCAATAATACAGTGCTTCTAGGAGTCCTGTGATTGGTTGACCTACCCTTCTTCGTCATGTCTCCCAGATTCACAAATTTCCCAATGTGGCCCCTGCGGCCCAGCTTGTCCTATGTCCTCGATACACCAATTCTCTCCTCATGTCCCCCCACTGATAACTCCATTTTTTTGTAGCTCCAGTCCTTTAAAAATCCTAACAAAAATAGGAAGGCCATTAGCTGTCAGTATTTAGAATTTGCCCGAACTCACCAGTCCACTCAAGTTTATTAAAATGTCATGTTTCCACTTGGATAATAACTATTACCACAATCAAATGAACAGTTAACACTCACTGGATGCTTTTTATGTGCCAGGCATTTTTACCTGAATTCTCTAACTCCAATAACCACCATATGCGGGGGAGGTATCAGTTATTAACCTCTCTGGGTGTCAGTGTTCTCATCTATAAAATGGAAGTATGCAAAATGACAGCTCATAAATGCTAGGTCTAGAAATCACACCGAGAAATTCTTAGCCCCAGAGCCTATGCTCTTTACTACTACATTACACTTGTTCTAGTGTCCTTGCTATCAGAATTTCCAAGGTCAACCTCATCCATTCAATCCCCAGAACCTGGTCTATCTTATTCCAAAATCCATATTTGTATATGTATACTTTTTTAAAGATAATTTTAAGAGTTACAGAGGAGCTGCAAAAATAACAGAGAGTTTCCATATATCCTTCACCCAACTTCCCTAAGAGCCAGGATTTTCTTTTTTTTTTTTTTACACTGTATTCAGTCTTCAGGTCATCATTGTCAAGGCCAAATCACCTGAATCACAGCATGATAGGGATACAGTCACAAAAACCACTTAATATTTAATAGACCAAGAGGCAGTCGTCCGAACAGAACAAGGGGATACTGCATGGTTTAAAATCAGGAAAGGTGTATCCTTTCACTATACTTATTCAATGTCTATGCTGGGCAAATAATCTGAGAAGCTGGACTATATGAAGAAGAATGTGGCATCTGGATTGGAGGAAGACTCAGTAACAACCTGCAATATGCAGATGACACCTTGCTTGTAGAAAGCAAAGAGTACTTGAAGCACTCACTGATGAAGGTCAAAGACTAAAGTCTTCAGTATGGATTACATCTCAACATAAAGAAAACAAAAATCCTCACAACTGGACCAATAACAACATCATGGTAAATGGAGAAAATATTGAAGTTGTCAAGGATTTCATTTTGCTTGGATCCACAATCAAAGCCCACAGAAGCAGCAATCATTTGCACTGGGCAAATCTCTAAAATATCTCTTTAAAGTGTTGAAAAGCAAAGACATCACTTTGAGGACCAAGATGCACCCGACCCAAGCCACGGTATTTTCAATCGCCTCACCTGCATGTAAAAGCTGGACAATGAATAAGGAAGACCAAAGAAGAATTGATACCTTTGAATTATGGTGTTGACATAGAATATTGACTATACCATGGACTGCCAGAAAAACAAACAAGTCTGTCTTGGAAAAAGTATAGCCACAGTGTTCCTTGGAAGTGAGGATGGCGAGACTTCATCTCACATACTTTGGACGTGTTATCAGGAGAGACCAGTCTCTGGAGAAGGACATCATGCTTGGTAAGGTAGAGGGTCAGTGAAAAAGAGGAAGACTTTAAATGAGATGGATTGACACAGTGGCTGCAACAATGGGCTCAAACATAGCAACAATTGTGACGATGGTGCAGGACCGGGCAGTGTTTCATTCTGTTATACACAGGGTCGCTGTGGATTGGGGCTGACTCACAACAACAGTTTAATAGTTCCTCACGTGGATGACTTTCTTTTTGATGGAGGCTCTCAGTTGGTCATCTCACACTTTATCTGTTATTACTAATGATTCCCTCTGTACATAACCCAGACACTGACCTTACAGGTCTACATATGTTTACATAACAGATCAAGTGTTCTTGACTTTGTTGGGTCTTGACCAATTTAAATAACTGTTCCTCTCCTAGAAATACAGAGATAAATAATTCCACATACAGTAAAACTTGTGAAAATTGGAACCTGTGTAAGGCAGACACCTGTCAGAGAAGGAGAACGCAAACATTTGCCATTAAATAGAAAGCAATAGAAAAGTGGCGACCGCACCCTCTCAAAGGCAGAAAACTTGTGATACCCAGAAAAACCCAGAAATTGTGCACTACAGATTAGTAAGTAAGGCAGTCCCATCAAGTTCCGGCTCTCACAGGTTTCACTGTATTTCAGGTAGTTTGGAGACCTCAAGGAGCCCCTCCTTAAGTTCAATTTTATCTGCATCACTTCTTAAAATCTTGCAGCCTGACCTGCTGACCCCACTCACTATCTTTTCCTCAATCTTCGTAGAGCTTCTCCACATCCTGAGACTTGGAGAAGTTGCCAAAGAAATTGTAAAGCCACTCCTTCTAAGACACGGTTTTCAGCCACTGAACTGTTGTTGGTTTGGGGCTACAGAAATGGCTGTTTGCCAAAGGATACATGTAACTGCCACCAGGACAATCTCATTAGGCAGTGAGGACAGTGGAGCCACTTCTCCCACCAAGTCAAATCCATGACTCCAGAGATTTCCTGATAACAGGGCAGCCCAGTTGGCTCCTTGGCTACGTACTTGCTGAAGGTCAATCCACTTATCCACACGGACGCCAGTGACTCCTCACAAATTAGTATTTATGAGACTAACATCCTGTCCAAGCTAAACATTTTAAGTTAAAAAGGTTGGCTTCTATTTTGATTAACTCAAAGTCTGAACTTCTCAGGCCAAAATTCTACTAGAGGATCAGGCGTTAATAGCGAAATCGTAACACCTAAGGAAGGTCTACCACCACCCATCTGTTAGTTTGTAATACTGTGGTGACTTCATGTTGCTGTGATGCTGGAAGCTATGACACTGGTATTTCAAATACCAGCAGAGTCACCCATGACGGGGAGGTTTCAGCAGAGCTTCCAGACTAACAGACAATGAAGAAAGGCCTGGCAATCTACTTCCGAAAATTAGCTAGTGAAAACCCTATGGGTCAGAACAGAATATTGTCCGATATAGTGCTGGAAGATGAGCCCCCTAGGTTGCAAGGCACTCAAAATACACAATACAGAATACACAACAATGGACCTGAGCACACCAACAATCATGATGACGGTGCAGGACCAGCCATCATTTAGTTCTGTTGTACATGGGGTCACCATGAGTCAGAGCCAACTTAATGGGAGCTAACAACAAACAGCAAAGAAAGTCTTTAGAGAAAATTGGAGGACAGTTAGTTCTTGAGCAGGGATGGATTACCCAATAAGCAAGGTGCGCGTGGGCTTTCTTGTGCTTACTTACTAATCCGTAGTGCACAATTTCACCTGTTTTTCACCGCATCTTTGATGTGAAAACCAATGTGAAATTGTGCACTACAGATTACTAAGTAAGCACAGTAAGCCTGTGCATACCTTGCTTACAAGTTAATCTGTCCTGTTCTTGAGAACTGCCCACAAACAAGAGGAATCTTCTTCACATAAACATAAGACCAAAATGTTTACTGCATTTGCAAATGTCAATGGGTTAAAAATAAAACAGGCCAATTTCCAGTAATACATTTTAAAAACGTAAAATTAACCTATCCTCCACATGGTATGGTGTCTACATCGCGTGATGGAAAGGACACAGACTTTGGAATTGGACAAAGAACACCCGGGTTTAGATCTACCATTACACGGTTTGGATGAGTCCTAATTTTCCTTTTCTCCAAAATGGGGAAATAATGTACAGAAAAAAAGGACTAATGATAAAGATGAAATATTGCTTCAAGGACTAACTCAATAAATTCTAGTTCTCTCTCTCTTTAGCATTCTTTCCAGAACTCCCAGGTGCCCACTCAGAGTTCAGAGCAGCAAAAAGGCAAAAGATTCTACAACTCAAGAGACCTGAAACACATCAGAATTTAAACGATTTAAGTGATTGAAGGCACAAGCTATATATGGCTGGCAAGGAGTCAGAAGGCACAATGTTAAAACTGATGGGGCCCGACTCTGGGCAAGAGAGAATAAATACATTCCACCTGGTCTCTCCCACTGACTGCATACAAACCCTGGACAGATGCGTGGAGCAGCTCTTTAAGGACCCTTGAGGAAGAAATGGTGGCAGGCAGGTTGGGGAAGACAGAATTTGAAGAACCACCAAACTGATGGTGGTTTTTTTTCTCTTCTGGTGTTGCCCAGCCTGGACTCATATGCAGCCTAAAACCTTTAAGTGTGTACTGGGTGAGGACAGGAAGCGTTTCAAGAGAAGACCTGGCTTTCTGGCACAAGGAGCAGGAAAGAGAGCTCAAAGGATCAGTGAGGGACATACCTGTTGCTTTTGTTTTCTGTCCCAGCCCCCTGGCAATCCTGCTCCATGGCAGTGGCAGCGGCAGCAGCAGAGGCTGGGCAGATGCCTACAACTCTGAGAGAGGGGAATCCTTCTCTCTGACCAGAGAGCGTGCTTCCGAGAGCATGAGGCAAATAGCTATTACAGTTTTGTTTTTCTTCCTGTCCTCAGAAAACACCTACCAGAATAAAGTCAAAGAAATTCACGTTTAGACACATCATAATACAATTTAAGTTCACACAAAAACCTGCACACAAATGTTCATAGCAGTTTTATGATAGCCAAAAATTTCAAACAACTCAAATGTCCTTTGGTGGATGAATAGATCCATTGATCCACCCAACGAAATACTACTCAGAAATAAAAAGGGACTATTGATAAATGCAAAAACTGAATCTCAAAGAAATGCTGATGAGTGAAAAAAGCCAATCTCAGAGGAGGATTCCTTTTATATGACATTGTAGAAAAGTCAAAATTATAGTGATGGAGAGCAGTTTAGTGGCTGTCAGGGGTTATGACTGAGGGAAAGGTGTGACTACAAAAGGGGCAGTATGAGGGATTTTTTAGGGGGTGATAGAACTGTTCTATGTTCTGATTATGGTAAAGGTCACATGAATCTATCATACATGTGTTGAAACTCGCAGAACTCTACACTAAAAAAGGAAAAAAGAGTCAACTTTACTGTATATTAATTTAAAAAAAATAAAATTTAAGAAAACCTGATTGGGATAAGGAAAGGTTTAGTTGTCTAAAATTTGTATAACAACAATAAAAGGAAATGCCCAGAAATTCAAACCAGGATTTAAGACACTGGGTATATTTCTGAAATATGACCCCTTTCCTTTAGAATCAAAGCAAATCCTCTTTATATTTCACATTTTGTCAATTGTTCCATTACTAAGGTGAGAAAGATATTAAAAAATATGCTAATGGCAGAGAAACTGTATTAGACAAAATCCTGCATAAGTTGCTAGGGAATGGATAGCATGTCTTAAGTCAATGATTAGCCAGTGTGGTGAAGAGAAAACAATGCACCCTTTCTGGGGCTCCATCTTCTTACCTGTATAACATATAGCTGGTTGTACACAGCAGTGATGTGAAGGAGTTAAGAGAGCCAGTCCTGAAGACAGGCAGGTTGGGTAAAAATGTTAGCTCTACACTTAGCAGTTGAATGACTTTGACCAAATGACTTAACTTCTCTATTTCTCTCAATGCCTCTTCTCTCTGCCACATTCCCGCAGCCATATGTAACATGACATACAAATAGCACCTATTCTACAGGGCTGTCAGGAGAATTGAGACAATCTATGTATCATCCTTAAGACAGTGGCTGGCATACGGTAAACATACCACAAATGTTGGTTATTATTAAAATCATTATTACTAAAATTATCTTTAAAATTATTGAGATACAGTAGTTTCTCAACCTTTTTTTCATTGTTGCCTTCCTGTTGTCATTGTTGTTGTTAGGTGCCATCAGGTCAGTTGTGACTCATAGTGACCCGATGCACAACACAGCGACGAAACACGGCCCAGTCCTGTGCCGTCCTCACAATTGTTGCTATATTTGAGCCCATCATTGCAGCCACCGTGTCAATCCATCTCATCGAGGGTCTTCCTCTTTTTCTCTGACCCTCTACCTTACCAAGCATGATGTCCTTCTCCAGGGACTAGTCCCTCCTGATAATATGTCCAAAGTATGTGAGACGAAGTCTCACCATCCTTGCTTCCAATGAGCGCTCTGGCTGTACTTTTTCCAAGACAGACTTGTTTGCTCTTCTGGCAGTCCACGTATATTCAATATTCTTCGCCAACACCATAATTCAAAGGCATCAATTCTTTGGTCCTCCTTTCTCATTGTCCAGCTTTTACATGCATATGAGGTGATTAAAAATACCATGGCTTGGGTCAAGCACACCTGAGCCCTCAATGTGACATCTTTGCTTTTGAACACTTTAAAGGGGTCTTTTGCAGCAGATTTGCCCAACACGTCATTTGATTTCCTTACTGCTGCTTCAGTGAGCGTTGATGGTGGATCCAAGTAAAATGAAATCATTGACAACTTCAATATTTTCTCCATTAAATAGCCTTTTGTGACTTTTTTTTTTCCTAATCACTCCCCCCACCTCATGAAATGTTAGTACCATAGGTATATCTGTCCATGTGCTGTAGTCCTTTGGAGAGCCACAAACTCTTGTAATATCTAAGATTATTTTGCCTCCCCCAAGAGCAAACTTTTGCCACCTCCGTAGCAGTATTACCCCTGGTGAGAATGCATGGGATAGAAAAATTGGTCTTTAATAGTTTATAATTCTAAATCTATAAATAAATGTATTATAAGACCTTTAAAGTTAACTTATTTGATTATGTTACTTGAAATAAGAAGGCTGAAGTTGTCAAGGGAATTGTTTTTCTATTGTTAAATTATGCTGTGCAGCATTTGGGATAGTAACAGGTTAAATCTAAGGGTTTGGGAAAGATTTCTCTGATTAGTACAAGCAGAGAGTTGGCCAGATATTCAGTCCCATTAGATAAATATCATTACATCCTAGAAATATATGTATGTCCAAGTTACCAGTCTACACTCTGAGTCTGAAGATTTATGAGCTCGTGAAATACTTTTCTAGTCATGAAGAATATAAAAGAGTATGAAATATTTTTCTTCTGGTCATGTAACCAGGCAGATTGAAATGTACTCCTAATTTCTCCTGACAAGTAGCCTATCTCTCATTAGCTTACAAGGTTGTCTGTAACTGCAGCACCTGTCAGATACTTATTTCCAATGATCAACGATCACATTAAAAAGGCAGCCAAATCCCATCTTCTCTTTAAAGCGGAGAAAGAAGTCCAACTCCAAAAGTCTATTCTGGAGCCAAAAAGGGATGTATTTTCTCAGCCCCTAAATCAAATACTGATGGTAAAACAAGACCCAAGCAGCTTTTTGCAATATTCTAGCCTTTCATTCTTGACTAACCTTAGAGATCTTCATTCTCATCTTGATCAGTTGTCCAAGTATCACTTTTCCTTAACATTCTATTGTATTTTTTTCCCCTTGAGTTTTTTCTTGTGTGTTTCATCTTCCATTCTAGTCACAAAGAATTATATTACATCGGTGCCATCTCTGATGCCACCCAGTTGATCACTACAGAAATCAAAAGTAAAGAATATAGATGTAGCAGAGAGAGAAGCTGGTCAGTTTCCTAGAGAGAATCTTCTGGGAAGATCACACTCAAGTTCAGATTAAGGAATTCACATTAGCAGTTGGTCAGGATCTCTGGGACTGACTCAATTTAATCAAGCTTCTAAACAGCTGGTATAAATCATAACATCAAGCTTTTTGTTTTAGTCATCTAGTGCTGCTGTAACAGAAATACCACAAGTGGGTGGCTTTAACAAAGAGAAATTCATTCTCTCACAGTCTAGTAGGTTACAAGTTCAAATTCAGGGTGTCAGCTCCAGGGGAAGGCTTTCTCTGTTGGCTGTGGAGGAAGGTCCTTGTCATCAGTATTCCCTTGGTCTGGGAGCATCTCAGCACAGGAACCTCAGGTCCAAAGGATGCGCTCTGTTCCTGGCACTGCTTTCTTGGTATTATGAGGTCCCCCATTCTCTGCTTGCTTCCCTTTCCTTTTATCTCTTGTAAGATAAAAGGTGGTGCAGGCCACACCATAGGGAAACTCCCTTTGCATTGGATCAGGGATGTGACCTTAGTAAGGGTGTTATACAATCCCACCCTAATCCTCTTTAACATAAAATTACAATCACAAAATGGAGGACAAACATACAATACTGGGAATCACAGCCTAGCCAAATTGACACACACATTTTGGGGGACACAATTCAATCCATGACACTTGCATTTTTAGTTTTGTTTGCATGTTTTCTTTTGTTTTTAATTTACTCTACAGGAGACACCTATCTAGTGATTGAAAATGAATGCCTGCCATTCAGAGCACACCTGCACAAATCACAAGAAATCCATGGAAACAAATTAGTACTCAGATTGTTCAATCAGAATGTAATCCAAAAAAAGAGAGAAATGGGTGGGAAGTGATAATCTGGAACAGGAAAGACAAATAGCTGGCATGTGTTCCACTATGACCCCACCTGCACCAATGGTAGACATTGTTAATTAATCATTGCACTCTCGAGATGCTGAGCTCTGATGCTGCCTCACAGTACTCTAGGCATCCCCATCCAATCCAACCAGGGTTATTACATGAGGTGAAATCTTATGTACTACATCTGCTCTGGAGGGATGGTTAGTTCAAACTATGGATATCATAGCCTTTTTTTTTTTTTTCTGCCATAAAACAGAAAACCTTTCACTAGTTATCAGAATTTATATATATAGCAGCTTCAGTATTCCTCTCCCACTAGTGGGACTAGACAATTACTGCCAAATTCTTCTTTTAGTTCCAATAGAGCATTTCTGACAGATGGAGTTCGAGAGAGCTACGGAGTAATGCTGCACTTTGGGAATAAGACTCCAGAGATAGGGCTGTATCTGTATTTGTGGAAATCTCCATGAAGATTTTAAAAAGCACCAAAGTTGTATATTGCTGGCCATCTAGGTAAAGAAACTACCCAGCCCATATGATTCAACTGCCTTGTGTCTACCATTACAGAAACTGTTGAACAATCACAGCCTTCCTTCTTGATAAGTGAGGACAAAGATTCAAGATTGCCCAAGATGGCACTTCAGGAGGCTCCTACCAAGCAATCAGATGTGGCATGTGGGGCAATCATTAGAATTGTTCAGTTCTCTCTCCTTCTGTGCATGGTAGAATAACATTCAATTGGTATTTGCCCATCCCTCTTAAAGGTAAGTGTGGTTATGTGACTTGACTTGACCAATGGTATTGGAGCTCAAATGGCATGCAAACCTTTAAGAGACAGTACACGATTCACTGTATTCTCTTTCTCTCTTTCAGTGTCCCGAGCTATTCTACATGGTAGGTTCACCATCAGATTTGGCCACAGAGTGATGTGGGACAGTAGGTTCACCATCAGATTTGGGCTCAGAGTGATGTGGGGCAGAGACCCCAACCTACCCATGAGGGGCATGTAGCCTGAGCTTCAAGAAATAAGTCTTGAGGCAGAGCCTAGATGATGAAGTAGTCAGATGCTTCCTGTGGTCCCTCTTACAACAAAGACCCCCAAAAAACAAGTGAATCGATTATATATGACAATCTAGAAGCCCTGAACATCAAAGATAAAGTTGAGGAGTTGAACTGAGTGACAGAGGGAGGGAGAGACAGTTCAAAAGCAGCAAGGATTTGCCAGACCTGACCTGGCTGGCACCCCACAAGCTGGATCAGCCGGTGCACGTGGACTGAGGCAAGGAGTAGCACTCGGGATGCATTTTCCACACCAGCAGAAACTGAGAGGCAGACTCTGCTCAAGCCTCTAGAACCAGGGAGAAGTGGTGCTGAATCTACAAAAGTTAAGTGCAAGCATCTAACCTATCTCGCAGGATCAAAAAAACTCTTCCCCTTCTGGTAAGTACCTCTCTCCCATTCACACGCCCCCTCCCCACTCTGCTATGGTCCAGGCCAGCTGCAGCAACTGCCACGCACCCTGGGCCAGAAGTGGGACCCATAGCGTGCCACAAGTCATTTTTCCAGCTTGGAGAGGGAACAAATTAACAAACAGGAAAAAAAAAACTTGCCAGCTCCCCTAAGCTGAGAACTCAGGGCAGGCACAGCCCCTTTGCACAGCCACAGGCATAAGGGGTGCACAGACTTTGAAGGCCTTTCACCCCTGCCTAGACCTGTGTGGGCTCATTTCAACAGCATAGGCCCACACTAGCACAGTACAACAGGGTATATACCTGAAGCTTATTTTCAACTGCAACAGCTAAGGGGGAGTGGCAGATTCATGACATTTGACATCACCCTGCCCCTTAAGCGGGATCCTCACCTATCCACATAAGGGGTCTGAGGAATGGTGGCTCCACCCACTCCACCTAGCCACCCGTAAAAGGAGTCTGAGAATAAGTGGTACCTCCCAGTCCTTACAGCCAACAGCAATGAGTACCCAAAGTCCAGCTGCAAAATGCACTCACCTATGTGCTCTAGGGAACAAGGGCATGCCTTCCACCCAGGTACTCTGGGGCAGCCATCAACCCTCTACCCTGCACAGCACATAACCCTCTACTGCAGCCAGATATGTGCCTACTCCAATCACCCCTAGGTACCCCTGCCCCTCTGGGACTGTAGGTGAGAGCCTGAACCACACACTCTGTGACCGATGACCTGAACACCTGAGCTGAATCCACACAAGAAAAGTAAATGGACTCCTGGGCTCACATACCTAGTAACAGCTCTAACGACCTGGTGACAGGACATGAGAGTTTCAAAGACACCGATAATCAAAGTAGCTCACACGACCAGGCTATTTGGGCATATCAAAACAAAACAAAACAAGAAGATAGGACACAGTTTTAAGCAAACATAAAATAAATATAATAACTTATTGATGGCTCGGAGACAACAGTCAATATCAAATCACATAAAGAGGCAGACCATGATGGCTTCAGCAAGCTCCCAAAACAAAGAACCAAGAAACCTCTCAGAGGAAGAGAAGGTCTTGGAATTACTGGAGGTAAAATTCAAAAGATTAATATACAGAGCTCTTCGATAGATCAGGAAGGAGTTCAGGCAAAAGGCAGACCAAGCCAAGGAACACACAGACAAAGCAATAGAGGAATGTAAGAAGATTATACAAGAGCATAATGACAAATTTAACAGGCTGCAAGAATCCATAGAGAGACAGCAAACAGAAATCCAAAAGATTAACAATAAAATTTCAGAACTGGACAACTCAGTAGAAAGTCATAGAAGCAGAATTGAGGCAATGGAAGTCAGAATTAGTGAGACGGAAGATAACGCACTTGACATCAATTTATTTGAGGAAAAATCAAAAGACTTTTTAAAAATGAAGAAACTCTAAGAATTATGTGGGATTCTATCAAGAGGAATAACCTATGAGTGACTGGAGTGCCAGAACAGGGGCAGATAATAGAAAATACAGAGAGAATTGTTGAAGACTTGATGGCAGAAAGTTTCCCTGATATCATGAAAGATAAGAAGATATCTATCCAAGAAGCTCATCAAACCGCACTTAAGGTAGATCCCAAAAGAAAGTCACCAAGACATACTATAATCAAACTTGCCAAACCAAAGATAAAGAGAATTTTAAGAGCAGCTGGGGATAAATGAAAATTCACCTCAAAGGAGAATCAATAAAACTAAGCTCTGGCTACTTAGCAGAAACTATGCAGGCAAGAAGGCAATGAGACAACATATATAAAGCCTTGAAGGAAAAAAATTTCCAGCTAAGAAATTTATATATATCCAGCAAAACTGTCTCTCAAACATGATGGTGAAATTAGGGCATTTCCAGAAAAACAGAAGTTAAAGGAATTTGTAAAAACCAAACCAAATTACAAGAAATACTAAAGGGAGTCCGCAGGTTAGAAACTCAATAACATCAGATAACAACCCGAGACTAGAACACAGGACAGAACAACAAAATATCAACACAGATAGGGAAGTTACAAAAATAAATCAAAGCTAAAACACTGAAAATAAGGACACAGTGCTGTCAATATGTAAAAGAGGACAACATTAAAAAAAAAAAAAGAGGTACTAAATAATGTAGTCATAGAACTTTCATACGGAGAGGAAGTCAAGGCGATATCAAGAAATAAAAGACTGATTTAAACTTAGAAAAATAGAGGTAAATATTAAGGTAGCCACAAAGGAAACCAACAATCCTACACATCAAAAGAAGGGAAAAAAAAGAAGAAAAACACTAAGACTCAGCAAATACAAAATCACCAACAATGAAAAAGATGAAAAGAAAATACACAAAGAAAAATGATGCAGCACAGAAAATTAAGTGAAACAAAGAAACTTTCAACAACACACAAAAAAAGACATCACAATGACAGCACTAAACTCATACCTATCAATAATTACACTGAATATAAATGGACTAAATGCACAATAAAGAGAGTGGCAGAATGGATAAAAAAACATGAAACGTCTATATGCTGCCTACAAGAGACGCACCTTAGACTCAAAGACACAAACAAACTAAAACTCAAGGATAAAAAATATATATCAAACAAACAACAATCAAAAAAGAGCAGCAGTGGTAATATTAATCTTTGACAAAATAGACTTTAAAGCAAAATCTACTACAAAGGATAAGGAAGGACACTGTATAATGATTAAAGGGTCAATACAGCAGGAGGACATAACCATAATAAATATTTACACACCCAACAACAGGGCTCCAAAACACATAAAACAAATTCTAACAGCACTGAAAAGAGACATAGACAGCTTCACAATAATAGTAGAAGACTTCAACGCGTACTTTCGGTGAAGGACAGAACATCCAGAAAGAAGCTCAATAAAGACATGGAAGATCTAAATGCCGCAATCAACCAACTTGATCTCACAGACATATACAGAACACTTTACCTAACAGCAGCAAGTATGCTTTCTTTTCCAATGCATATGGAACATTGTCTAGAATAGACCACATATTAGGCCACAAAGCAAGCCTTAACAGGATCCAAAACATCAAAATATTACAAAGCATCTTTTCTGACCATAAAGCCATAAAGGTAGAAATCAACAACAGAAAAAGTAAGGAAACAAAAATCAAATACATGGAAACTGAACAATACTTTGCTCAAAAACTACTGGGTTATAGAAGAAAATCAAGGACAGAATAAAGAAGTACATAGAATCAAATGAGAATGAAAACACATCCTACCAGAACCTCTGGGACACAGCAAAAGCAGTGCTCAGAGGTCAATTTATAGCAGTAAATGCACACATCCAAAAAGAAGGAAGGGGCAGAATCAAAACATTAACCCTACAACTCAAACAAGTAGAAAGAGAGAAGCAAAAGAAGCACACAGGCACCAGAAGAAAGGAAATAATAAAAACTAGAGATGAAATAGAGAATAGCAAAACAACTGAAAGAGTTAACATGATCAAAAGCTGATTATTTGAAAAGATCAACAAAATTGATAAACCATTGGCCAAACTGACAAAAGAGAAACAGGAGAGGAAGCAAATAACTCAAATAAGAAATGAGATGTGTGACATCACAACAGACCCAACTGAAATTAAAAGAATCATAACAGAATACTATGAAAAACTGTACTATAACAAATTTGAAAACCTAGAGGAAATGGACTTATTTCTAGAAACTCACTACCAACCTAAACTAACACAAACACAGGTAAAACAACTAAATAAACCCATAACAAAAGAAGAGATTGAAAAGGTTATTTAAAAAAACTCCCAATAAAAAAAAGCCCTGGCCCGGATGGCTTCACTGGAGAATTCTACCAAACTTTCAGAGAAGAGTTAACACCACTACTACTAAAGGTATTTCAGAGCTTAGAAAAGGATGGAATACCCCCAAACTCATTCTATGAAGCCAGCATAACCCTGATACCAAAACCAGGTAAATACACCACAAAAAAAGAAAATTACAGGCCAATAGCTCTCATGAACATTGGCGCAAAAATCCTCAACAAAATTCTAGCCAACAGAATTCAGCAACATGCCAAAAAAATAATTCACCATGATAAAGTGGGATTTATACCAGGTATGCAGGATGGGTCAACATTAGGAAAACAACCTATGTAATCCATCACATTAATAAAACAAAAGACAAGAACCACATGATCTTATCAATTGATGCAGAAAAGTCATTCAACAAAGTCCGACACCCATTCATGATAAAAAACTCTCAACAAAATAGGAATAGAAAGGAAATTCCTCAATATAATTAAGGGCATTTATACAAAACCAACAGCCAACATCATCCACAATGGAGAGACTTTGAAAGCATTCCCCTTGAGAACGGGAACCAGACAGGGATGCCGTTTATCACCACTATTATTCAACACTGTGCTGGAGGTCCTAGCCAGAGCAATTTAGGCTAGAAAAAGAAAGAAAGGGCATCCAAATTGGTAGGGAAGAAGTCAAAGTATCTCTATTTGCAGATGATATGATCTTATACACAGAAAACCAAAAGAATCCATAAGAAAACTACTGGAACTAACAGAAGATTTCAGCAAAGTTTCAGGATACAAGATAAACATACAAAAATCAGTTGGATTCCTTTACACCAACAAAGAGAACCTCAAAGATAAAATTACCAAATCAATACCATTAACAATAGCCCCCAAGAGGATAAAATACTTAGGAATAAATCTAACCTGAGACATAAAAGATCTGTACAGGGAAAACTACAAGACACTACTGCAAGAAACTAAAAGAGACCTGCATAAGTGGAAAAACATACCTTGTTCATGGATAGGTAGACTCAACATTGTGAAAATGTCAATTCTACCCAAGGTGATCTACAGATACAATGCAATACCAATCCAAATTCCAACAACATTTTTTAATGAGATGGAGAAACAAATCACCAACTTCATATGGAAAGGGAAGAGTCCTCACAGTACCTGATTTTAGGACCTATTATACTGCCACAGTAGTCAAAACTGCTTGGTACTGGTACAACAGTTAGATAGACCAACAGAACAGAATTGAGAATCCAGACATAAATTCATCCACCTATGAGCAGCTGATATTTGACAAAGGCCCAAAGTCCGTTAAATGGGGGAAAAGACAGTCTCTTTAACAAATGGTGCTGGCATAACTGGATATCCATCTGCAAAAAATGAAACAAGACCCATACCTCACACCATGCACAAAAACTAACTCAAAATGGATCAAAGACTTAAATATAATATCTAAAATGATAAAGATCATGGAAGAAAAAATGAGGACAATGCTAGGAGCCCTAATACATGGCATAAACAGAATACAAAGCATTACTAACAATGCACAAACACCAGAAGAGAAACTAGATAACTGGGAGCTCCTAAAAATCAAACACTTATGCTCATCAAAAGACTTTACCAAAAGAGTAGAAAGACAACCTACAGAGTAGGAAAAAATTTTGACTATGATATCATATCCATTCAGGGTCTGATCTCTAAAATCTATAAGACACTGCAAATCTTCAACAACAAAAAGACAAATAACCTAATTAAAAAATGAGCAAAGGATACGAACAGGCACTTCAACAAAGAAGACATTCAGGCAGCTAACAGACACATGAGGAAATACTCAGGATCATTAGCCATTAGAGAAATGCAAATCAAAACTCCAATGAGATACCATCTCACCCCAGCAAGGCTAGCATTACTCCAAAAAACACAAAATAATAAATGTTGGAGAGGCTGTGGAGAGACTGGAACACTTACACACTGCTGGTGCAAATGTAAAATGGTACAACCACTTTGGAAATCGATTTCTCACTTCCTTAAAAAGCTGGAAACAGAAGTACCATACGATCCGGCAATTCCACTCCTTGGAATATATCCTAGAGAAATAAGAGCCATCACCGAATAGATAATATGCACACTCATGTTCACTGCAGCACTGTTCACAATGGCAAAAAGATGGAAACAACCTAGGTGCCCATCAACGGACAAATGGATAAACAAATCATGGTACATTCACACAATGGAATAGTATGCAATGATAAAGAACAATGATGAATCCACAAAACATCTCACAACATGGATGAATCTGGAAGGCATTATGCTGACTGAAATTAGTCAGTCACAAAAGGAAAACTATTGTATGAGACAACTATTGTAAGAACTCAATAAAAGGCTTAAACACAGAAGAAAACAATCTTTGATAGTTACAAGGGTAGGGAGGGAGGGGGAATTCACTAGATAGTAGACAAGAATTATCTTAGGTGAAGGGAAAGACAACACACAATACAGGAGAAGTCAGCACAACTGGACTAAACTAAAAGCTAAGAAATTTCCTGAACACAACCAAACACTTTGAGGGACACAGTAGCAGGGGTGGGGGTCTGGGGACCATTCTTTCAGGGGACTTCTAAGTCAATCGGCGTAACAAAGTTTATTAAGAAAAGGTTCTGCATCCCACTTTGGTGAGTGGCCTCTGGGGTCTTAAAAGCTTGCAAGCGGCCATCTAAGATGTATCAATTGGTCCCAATCCACCTGGAACAAAGGAAAATAAAGAACACCAAAGACACAAGGAAAATATTAGCCCAAGAGACAGAAAGGGCCACATAAACCAGAGACTTCATCAGCTTGAGACCAGAAGAACTAGATAGTGCCCAGCTACCACCAATGACCGCCATGACAGGGAACGCAACAGAGAGTCTGTGATGGAGCTGGAGAAAAGTGGAGTGCAGAACTCAAATTCACATAAAAAGACCAGACTTAATCGTCTGACTGAGACTAGAGGAACTCCAGAAGATGTGGTCCCCAGACTCTGTGTTAACCCAGAACTAAAACTATTACTGAAGCCAACTCTTCAGACAAAGATTAGACTGGACTGTGAGACATAAAGTGATACTCTTAAAGAGTGTGCTTCTTAGTTCAGGCAGATACACTAGACTAAATGAGCAGCTCCTGTCCGGAGGCGGGATGAGAAGGCAGAAAGGGACATGAGTTGGTTGAATGGACACAGGAAATCCGGGGTGGAAAGGGAAGTGTGCTGTCACATTTAAGGATTGCAACTAGAGTCACATAACAATATGTGCATAAATTTTTTTTATGAGAAATTAACTTGAGCTGTAAACTTTCACCTAAAGCACAATAAAAGAAATAAGCCTTTGTTCTTTGATGCCATCAAGATATACGGGTTGTTTATTTCACCAGCATAACCTAGCCTATATAACTGATAGATCATTCAAGAGGAAACCTTTTTACAATCCTTGCAAAGTCTGTATGGAAACTCTCAATAGGAGAAACAAAATTGCTTTCAGTCTCATCAAGGGTCCTACAATTCTGGCAAATTTTAAACGTACATACGCAGATAAAGAAGGTACCTAATGGTGCAAACCATTTGCGCCCGACGGCTAACTAAAAGGTTGGCAGTTCAAATTCACCCAGCAGCACTACGGAAGGCCTGGCCATCTATTTCTGTAAGATTGGAGCCATTGAAAATCCTAGGGAGTACAGTCCTACTGTGAAACATGTGGGATCTCCATAAGTCAGAATTGGCTTGAAGCCAACACATTTATGCAGATAAAAATAAGCTCTCAGTATTGTGTGATTTGCTTTTTTTTTAGATGAGCTTTCTAAAGAGGACTAAAGAAAGTGGTTTGAACACAACAGAAGGAGAAGGGGGAAGAAAACAAGGAGAGATACCCATGGGAACCATTTTTCAGGCCTCATGCAAACTTGTGCTGATCCCTGACTTTTGATTCCCCCAGGACGACTGGGCAGGGGCCCAAACCAGTCTGTGTGCTGCACTAATATACACTGAACCACAGAGACCATGTTGGGCCCAGGACTAGCATCAAAAAAGAAAGATGGGAACAGAAATAGTTAAATGTTACCAACCATCATTTTCCAGGCAAACATAAATATTTCAAATTTATGTCTCTTCCACAAAACCAAAGAAATTCAAGTAATTGATTTAAATAGGACTCGGTGCTAGAAAATACAGTGTTTTTTCTGTCTAGACTTCACCATATATACTACTTTTTAGGTTACAAAATATTTCTCAACAACACAAATTTTAAGAGGTGCCATCCAAAAGATATAAATTACGAATTCAACTTCTAAACGTTCACACAATGTTAAATAATAAAAATCTTTTTATATAATCAAAAACATATGCTTTCGTGGATAAAGTATGCTTCTAGTTTTTTAATAATGCTATAGATCACTAATTTCTAATCAGATATACTGAAGGTACTTTCTTACTGCCTGCTATTTTCTTTACAAGGATACATTTTGGAGAAAGAGTTGAAAGTCATGTATCAACTCACATGAAAAATATTGTCCTTTTACAGTCAAATGTTATCCAAGTTGCATGTCCAGTTATGTTTTTATAAAAATAAAAAGTCCTGGGGTACTTAAGTATCTACTTCATTGACAGTTTATATTTAGATAGATAGATAATTTTATAGTGTATAGAACATTCCAAAGGAGAAATTAAATTACAGGGCAAAGATTATAAACAGGTTTTTTTTTTTTTCTTTCAAGGTCACATATTTAGAATTTTACAAATGGTAAAAACTAATTCATCCATTTATTTCATTTAAAAAAAATTGTGAGCACTTGTCACTCACCAGGCTCAGTTCTAGATGCTGAAGCTACCACTGTGAATAAGACAGACACAACTATGGGCTCACAGAGTTTATACTCTGGTGGGGCTAACAAACATAAAACAGATACATATCACCACTGACTTTTTATTATACTATGCATAAGTTCTATGGCCAAGGATAGAAAGTGCTGGTTAGAAGTGCTGTTTAGATAAGGGAGACAAGGAAGGCATGTCTGAGGAAGATGCATTTGGGAAGACTCCTAAGTGCAGAGAGGAAGCGTATTCCAGGTAGAAGGAAGAATAAGTGCGAAGGCCCTGAGGCAGGAACAAACTTGGAAGATCTAAGAAACAGATACTGGAAATGGTAAGATCTGAGAAGCAACAATGAGAGGAGACAGCAGAGGTAGTGGGAAGAGAGAGATCACTGGAAACAGGGAGGTCAAAGACAGAGGGGCAAAAGGGTTGGGTAATTCATTTACGGGGGTAGTCCTAGATCCTTTCCTCGAGTGTTTTTGAATTTTTTGTCTTTCTGTTTATTAATTTAAAGTTCAAAATTTCACTCTAAGTGCCACATCAGCCCACCCCACCAGTTTCTGATACACAGTGTTTGTATTATTACTTGATGGTGAAAGTTAGATTAAACACCTAAGTGTGGCACAAATTTGTGGCTTTGCCTTCTTGCAGGAGGCTTTTTCTCCTATCCAGAACCCCCAAAAGAACAAGATCCTTCCCACTTACCTGGCTAGTGAGCAGTTTTTCTAGTCCCTTTTTGCACTGAGGCAGCCCTTCCTGGTTTTATGCAAGGGTCTCAACTCATGCCTCACGCTGCCATGGGGCACGTCTTCAGTCTTCACAGGGGCATTAACACCCCAGTCACCTGCCTTTTGGGACGATCCTTCCTGGGATGCAAAACATGAGTTCATTCCGTCAAATTTTGCCTTTGTATTCCATCTTTACGTCTAATATCTAGGGATTTATGCCTTCCTCTTTTGAGCTAGGCTGTATCTCATCTGGGGAATTATAGTTTATCCAGCATTTCTATGAATTTACTTAATGTAGGACACCCTCCCAATTCAGTCTGCCTGGTTGCCACAGCTGGAGGTTCTGACTAGTCTTTGATGCTCTTCTTTGAATCTAGCTCAAGACCAAGCTCTAATGTTACCCATTCTTTGACGTTTTTCCTGGCCCATCACCCTGGGACAGACTAAGTGTTTCCTCATTCATGGAACTTTGTATATACTTCCTGTTTCATGTAATATACTCAGTGATCTATATGTATCACTGATCACATATATAAGAGAAAGATGGGATGATGATGATGGTAATGAAATGATGATGATGATATTACTGCTGTTATACACCTGGCACAAAATCTCATTGAGGTAGTTATTATTATTAATCATATTTAAGATATTAAATCTTAAAAGGTTAAGTAATCGACTCAAGATCACAAAGCTAGGAAGTGACAGAGTCAAGATCTGAACACAGAAATTCTGACCCCAGAGCCCACACTCTTAAACTACTATTTACCAACTTTGGAATCAGAGAGACTTGGTTTGAATTCCAGCTCTGCCACTTAGTTATCTGTGAGCCTTTTAGAATGCTGCTTTAGACATACATTGTTTACTTCTTTAGCAAATGCTGAGATCTGACGGTATGTCAGTCAGTCAACCAGGCACTGGAACAAAAACCAGCATGAGCTCTCTTCTCATTGAGCTTACCGTCTAAGGGGGGAGCTGTACATGGTGGATGGTGTGGGGTGATTATCTGACTGATGTCAAGTTATAAACCAAGAAGAGGATCCTGAAGGAGAAGAATATGGTCTATGAGAGTTTATACCATAGAAACCTACTATAGAATTGGAATGTCAAGAAAGCCCTGCTTAAACACATGGACATCAGGAGGAGGGATTGGCATTAACTAGGTGAGGGGTATAGTACAGAATGCACAGCGATTATTCCAGTCAGGGAGAAGAGCACATGCAAAGGTCCTGTGGAGGAAGGAAGCAAGGCAAAGTCAAGGACCAGTAAGATGCCCGTGTGGCTAAAACACAGATAGTGAGGGAGAGTGGTACAAGAGGATCCTGGAGAGGCAGGCAGAGAGAGGGAATGCAAGGCCTCTTTAAGGATTTCCATCAAAAGGGTTTTACCAGAGTTTAACCCCTCTATAACCTGCCAATAATAAATCCTTCTTTGTAGGGCTATAGTGATGATTTTACGGGAAAACTATGTAAAATGTCTGGTCGTGGTCAGCACTCAAACATAAGTTCTTCCTTCAGTCTTCTCAACTATATTTATTTTAAAGACTATGTCTGGTCAACAGTCTTATCCACTGGGGTTTTAGTTCTCCTTCAAATTGATTTCCATATAAAATGTAGGACACTGGTGTCCCACTATGTAGCACACCCTTTCAACCTTTAATTTGCGTGAAAATTGCTAGATCAAATAAATGTTGTCCTGCATAAGAACCACAACTATGAAATCAAGTAAACCCTAAAATATTGGCCAACCCACAGGATTTGCCAAATGCCACCACTACCAATTAGAAGCCACAGTGATGTGGGACAACATTTTTAAAAACGAATAAGAAGTTCTTCTTCCAAAAAGTACCACCAAAAGTCTCCTTTTGGTGCCAACATTTAATGTTATCCTTCCAAAACATTATTTGGTGCAACTGAGTGCTGAGTGTTCATGTGGCAAGTAACTGTTATGTGTATTGTGTGCTTTGTGATCTCCTTTAAGTTTTATATATTCCCTGAATTCTCTTGTCTTTACCCAATATAAATTGAGAATCTTCAAGTTCACCACTGCAAGGACAATTTTTGTTTGAAGGAGAAAGAGCCTAAATGTACAGTCCCAACTCTGTCTTTAAGATTTATCTTTCCCATAGGATTCCTACTGCTGCCATCTTATTGGCCTGGGGTGGTGTCAGAGCAGGAGAAATTACTCCCATTTTTCATACTTTAGCTGAAAGGTGGACAAAAGACCCTTCTCTTGAATACCCCATAGCATAATTGAGGCAAATGCTAGAATAGTCAATCAGACTTTGCTAAACAGGATATCAACACCAAAACAGAGTACCATGAAAGCAGATCATCTAGTTTACCAGGAATGACCTACTCACCATCCACTTGTGGCTCAGTGCAGCTGAGGGTAATTTCTAACTTTTCATCTACTTTTAATGCTCAACATCTAGACAACACCTAGAAGCTCATTCCTAGCATCTTAGATGTTATACATCCTAGCTAAAAACTGCGTCTAACAAAGAGACACCCAAGTTTCCTTTGTTGTTTACCTAGAAACCTATCTGTTTCTTTGTTGACTGACTCGTCTCTGACAGACTCAATCCATAGAATGGGCCTCAACAATTCCATTTCTCAAAACAAATCTATAACTACACTCTTCATGCAAGATCCATGAAGATCAAGATCCAAGATCCATACAATATCATGAGGGTTATTTCCCTACAAATATTTCAATTCTCCAAACTCCAGCCTGCTCAAAACATGGAAAGAATTTGTGTCACAGAAGATAGAATTTATATGTCTAAGACCTACTAACCATTCACCCATGCTTTCCACTTTGAAGAACTGGAATCCGTAGTTGAAGACCGATTCTTCTTCTCCAGTGAATATTTTGCACCACAGGTTTCTGCATACTTTTCTTTGAAAACTTTAAAAAATAAATGCCACTTCATGTTTTTAGAGCAGAAATAGACATTTCCAAATGAATCTGCATAATCTAATCCTTCATTTATTAGTCATGGACTCTGGACCAAGTGAATTGTCCTTAATGGCAGAAGTCTTTTCTTAAAAGATGAGAAATAACTCCTTTCCTGAACGAAGAATGAGACCCTGTCACTTCTCCAGGGATGTTCTCCCCTTACACCCTGCTATGCTCGTCCCTAAAATTTCTGTCTAGGGAAACTTATTCTCATCATACTGAGGGTGGAAACACATGAAGTGTCCTCTAATCAAACTTGGGAATGCACCTAATCATACTGTCACCAAGACTTTAGGACAGAGCATGAGCAATGATGTGCAAACCAGGCCGTTGTTTCAGGCTGTGGTTACTCATATGTCAGTGTGCTTTCAACTGTATGTTTCTCACCAGTAGGGTTAACAACAGACCCTTAAATTACATAGTGGCGGGTGTAGACAAAGCCTCCCAACCTTGGCTTCCTCCCAATCAGGACAAAAATTATGCTGAGACATACAGAAAGCTCTGTACTGCTGGGACATTCATCCAGGGAAATCTAAAAATAGTAAGCTGCTTTACTGCAGATGCCCAAGGGGACATTAAGATAACACTCTGCTATATGTGAGTTTCAGGAAAAATTAATCTGATAAACTACAAGTGGACAAATTCTACCTAGGACCCAGGAGGATAAATTGGTTTTAGTCTGCCTGTCAATTTCAAACAATGGGTAACAGCCTTCCAGAGCCCGGCATTGAATAACCTAGCCATTTGGTTTAGTGGGAAAGAGTGCATGATTGATTAGTTATGTCTACTACAGGATTGGAAGTGGGGAGTAGTAGCATGAGTGCCATGGATTTGCAAACCCTGTTATCCAAAGTCACATGTCAATTAAGCATTGCCTGATTTCCTAGCTCAGTGTTGAATTCTTGATCCTTGGAAACGCCAAAGCTGTTTCTTTCTGCTTCTCTTAGGACACTTACTATATGCCATTCCTTATTATTTGCATGTTTCTATTTCCCCCTTGTAGACATTTAATCGCTCAGGCCAGGAAACTACATTTACTACTGCATTCCTCTTAGATCCTAGTATGTACAATCTTCTTTCAATCCTTGCACTTATTCCATAATCCAGCAACAAGTATTGAATGTCTTCTCTGTTTTGAAACTGGCTAGGCTCTGACGTAGAGGCATAAATAAGGACCAGTTCATAGCTTCAAAAATCTCAAAATCTAGTAGACTACTGGATAAATGAAGCAAAGAACTGTATTCTGATTCTCCCACTGGTATGATCTGTGCTGATGATCTCCCTTAGAGGAGTTTCATGTTTTATGACTTATCAAGTAAATTCCCAGACACATTGTATGCTGACCCCTTTCCCAGTGAAATAGACAGGAGGACAAACCGAGGATCAAAGAGGTTAAGAGACTTGACCAAAGCTTCACCACAATGTTTTCTGATTAAAAAAAAATTAAGAAATATTTTTGAAAGTAAGCATGAAGCAAATAGTAAAATTTGCTTCAATAGTGCTGTGGGCCAAAGCTTGAGCTCTGAAAATTGTCCCTGCTTCAAACACAGTGCATGAGCTTAATGTGTGTGGTAGATTAAATAATGGCCCCCACAAAGGTGTCCATGTTCTAATCAACAGAACCTATGAATATGTTATCTTACATTGCAAAGAGACTTCACATCTCAAGTTAATGATCTTGAGATGGGGAGATTAGCTTGGATTATCCAGGTGGGCCCTATATAATTAAAGCATCCTTGGAGCCCTGGTGGCACAGAGGTTAAGAGCTCGGCTGCTAACCAAAAGGTTGGCAGTTTGAATCCACCAGCTGCTCCTTGGAAACTCTATGGGGCAATTCTACTCCGTCCTATAGGGTTGCTATGAGGCAGAACAGACTCGATGGCAATGGGTTTATAAGAGGGAGGCAAAAGAGTCAGAGGAAAAAAAGGTGACGTCACAGTGAAAGCAGAGGTCAGAGTGATGTGTTTTGAAGATGGAATAAGGAGTCAAGGAATATGGGCAGCTTCTAGAAGCTGGAAAATGTAAGAAAAAGGATTCTCCTTTGGAGCCTCCAGAAGGAATACAGCCCTGCCAACACCTTGATTTTAGCCCAGTAAGACTCATTTTCTAAAGGAGCCAGGTAGCACAGTGGTTGAGCACTTGGCTGCTAACCAAAAGGTTGGTGGTTCGAACCTACCAGCTGCTCCGTGCAGGAGAAAGATGTGGCAGTTGGCTTCTGTAAAAATTGCATCCTTGGAAACCTATGGGGCAGTTCAATCCTGTCCTATAGGGTCATTACAAGTTGGAATTGACTTGACAGCAATGGGTTTTCTTGTTGTTGTTAAGACTCATTTTGTACTTCTGACTCCCAGAATTGTTGTTGTTATTGTTGTGTGCTGTCAATTTTCAACTCATAGGGACCCAATGTGACAGGGTAGAACAGCCTCACAGTGTTTTCTAGGCTGTAATCTTTTCAGAAGCAGATGGCCAGGTCTTTCTCCTGCAGAGCCTCTGGGTGGCTTTGAACCGCCAGTCTTTTGGTTAGTAGCCAAAAGCTGAACCATTGCACCACCAGGACTCCTATCTCCCAGAATTATAAGAAAATAAATCTGTGTTGTTTTAAGTCATTACCAACACCACCAGCAGTTGCCACTGAGTTAATTCCAACTCACAGTGACCGCATGTGTGTCAGAGAAGAACTGTGCTGTGCTCCATAGGGTTTTCAATGGCTGATCTTTCAGGAGTAAATCTCCAGGCCTTTCTTCCAAGGTGCCTCTAGGTGAACTCGAACTGCCTACCTTTCAGTTAGCAATCGAGCACATTAACCATCTGCACCACCCAAGGACTCTAATGAACTACTCGCGCTCACATTCTTGTCTTAAGGTCCACTTTTGAGGAGACCCAAACAAAGAGAGCTACTCAAAAAGCTAGTTAGGAGCACTGACCTAGATTTAAGGTCCAGGTCAGACACTAAATAGATCATATGGTTTTTATAATGAAATCAGATTCAAGCTCAAGCTTCCAAGTTTTAAGCAGACATGGATTTCTCCTCTTGAGACAAGCAGTTACATTCTACTGTCAACATCAAAATAGTTTAAGCTCTTTCTTCCCTCTTCCCCTACCAAAAAAAAAAAAGAGAGAGAGAGAGAGAAATAAGAATATGTTGGTGATAAAATATTTTGCTTTATCTTCAGAAAGCAGTCTGGGATTTCCCTCCTTTGTGTCATTTTGTAAAAGACCACAGGTGAATAAGTCATGTTGCTAGAATTTTCTGAGAGCTAAGAAGGAAACAGAACTGCTTAAGAAAGTTGGACTCAGGAATTTCTCAACGAGCTGCACAGCTGAGGTGGCTCCAGGCTGCCAGTATTTTTTTTCTTCTTTCTTTCTTTCTGTAAAAACAGTGAATAAATTTGCTCAAGAAATTAGCTGTCGATAGCAGGGATATGAAGACTCAGCCAGAGCTCTGAGTTTGGCCAAGGATCTCTCAACCTTTTTCCAGATATATGGGGCTCAGTAAAACCTAGCACATATTTTTTCTTGGCAACTTCTTCCCCTTTTTAATTTTCAAACCTATGAGATTATGAAGGAAAATTAATATGTGTGTTTTTAAATATTAGGTGATATCAAGTAGGCACACAGGCATTTTCTGATTATCCTTCTATCAGAAGGATTTCCAAAAAACTACACTTGATTTTGGTGGATGTGATTTCCACCTGTTTGAATTGTGCCCACTTTTGCATGTCGACAGAGGACACGTAAACATGAAATCTCATGGGATAAGCCTTCACTTTCACAGAAGGAAGGAGTCTACTGAAGCTTTGGGTGACCGGGCCTTACAGAGCTGAGAGGAAGAGAAATACCTACTACAGCAAAGACAAAGTGTAGCCCTTCCCTTTCATCTGGAAGGAAACTGAATAAGTCTTAAGGGCAGGTGGATGGTGGCCACAGCAGGCATTACAAGTAGATGAGCAAATTGTTAGAACCCGTCGGCTCAACTCTGAGTATTTTAAGAACTAGCTGGACCCAGAGTGATGCACTTCGAAACACAACTACATCTGACTGCTCTTCATCAGAAGTCCAGCTTGCCTAGAAATCCATTCCCAAATGTATTCCTCTTATGCCCATGAGGGCATAACCTGCCACTCCTTCCTCATCACCTTCTTTAGCCTCAGCTTTTGTCAGCGTCATTACCAGAAACTTCCTACTGTTCTGCAGTCTGATCCCAACTCCAGGCAAATAAACAGGCTTTCTGGCACAGTGGTTAAGAGCTACGGCTGCTAACCAAAAGGTCACCAGTTCGAATCCACCAGCCACTCCTTGGAAAGCCTATGGGGCAGTTCTACTCTGGGTCGCTATCAGTTGGAATCAACTCAATAGCAACAGGTTTGGTTTTGATTTTTTTTTCCTTGCTTAGCTCTAAAATCAGACTGAGTTCTGAAGGGTGTAAAAACCTCCTGAAGGGGTTGTTCTCCATCTTCCTTGGCCTCGCACTGTGAAGCTCCTGCTAGTGAAAGATACTAGCTTTTCTTGACATGCCCACCTTTGATGCCTTCAAACAAGCCCCTCCCCATAGATCCTCTACCCACTCCATACAAGCCTTCAAGTGCAAAGTACCCTCTGGAAATTACATAGGAGGCTTCCTACAAGGAGGTGATGAAAAAGATCCCCTTTGACCAAAACTGACTCCCTCAGAAGGCTGTCACAGGACAAAAAGATTGGCCATTCAATTAGTTTCTCCAGATTGCAACTAAGGTCATGGGGAACATATGAGGCTGTTATCAACCATAAGCATGCCAGCTAAAATGAACTTATCAGGTTTTCTCTGGTCACCAACAGGGCTGAAGAAATGGGATCATGGACACAAAATATATGTTTGCAGATCTGACAAGGAAAGATGCCTGGGGCACAAGACACTGAGCAACCAAAATGTTTTTCCTTAGTTATGGGAATAGTGGGGTGGGGACAGGAATTATGGGACAAAACAAGAGTATTGTATGTCCAGAAAAAAGAAGGTAAGTCAAAGACACGTGCAGAAGTAGGAAAAGACGATGAAAATGATGATGAAGTTAAGGAACATAGCTACCATTAATCAATGAGAAAACATAGTCTTAGGCACTTGGCATACATTATCTTATTTTCATGATCCATGTCCCACTACCATTGAGTCAATTCCGACTCAGCAACCCTATAGGACAGAGTAGAACTGCCCCATAGGGTTTCCAAGGCTATAATCTTTACCAAAGCAGACTCCCACGTCTTTCTCCCACGTCTTTCTCCCACGGAACAGCTGGTGGGTTTGAACCACTGACCTATTGGTTAGCAACCCAGAGCTTAACCACTACACCACCAAGGCTCCCTCATGATCCATATAGTGGGTATATATCCTCATCTCCATTTTACAGAAGACTAAATTGATTAATATTTAATTATCATCCCTTACCTAGTCACACAACTAATAGGTGGCAGATCAGGAGTCCCGCCCAGATTTATTTCTCTCAGAAGAACATAATCATTCCACTTGGCTATTGCATCGTCCTAATAATGCATTAGTTATGTTATAGCTAGGGAGTACATATGTGGTTTCTCCAGGAGAAAGAAAAGAGAGAGACAGAAAAAAAACACAACATTTCTCTGACTAGAGGCTTGGCCTAAAGCAGCAGAAATCCCAGTGAACTAAACCAATGATTGTTCCTTGGCCCCCCACTCTACCATTCACCTAAGTCTATGGCTTCCAAGTGGGGACTAGAGTTACTGCAAGGGATTTGTGAATCCACATGTACACCAAACCTTGTCTGTAGACAATATACATCTTGAACACACCAATGTGTGTTTGCGATTGACACTATATCAATGGATTCTAAAGTGCAACTAAATTCACAGTAGATATTTATTGTTGTATATTTCCCAATCTAGAAATATTAAAAATATAACCCAAATCACGTGGTATGGTGTTTTTACCATTTAAAAAGGATTTTCAATCCCACAATCCAGAAATTCTGTTCCTAGAAATATACTCAACAGAAATGTGTCAATGTGTTCATAAAACACATTATACAGGAATGTTCACAGCAGCATAGTCATAACTTCCCAAAACTGGAAACCACCCAAATACCAACAAAAGTGGGATGGGTAAATACATTGTGGTATAGTCACACAGTGGAACACGATACAGCAACAAAAGTGGACAGACTACAACTACACACAGCGGCGTGGATTAATCTCATAAACGTGATACACAGCAAAGGAAGTCAGACACATTAAAAAGTACATTAGTGTAATTCCATTCATATACCATTTAAATACAAGCAAAACTAATCTATGTTGTTAGAAGTCAGGATAGAAGTTGCCTTGAGGGGTGTAGAGGTAGTGGGTGGAAGCAGAGTGAGGGGGCTTCCAGGGACACTTGTAATGTTTGGTTTCTTCATCTGGATGTTGGTTACTTGAATATGTTCCATTCTGTAAAATTAATTGTGTTGTACATGTGATTTGTATATATTTTTATATTTATGATAATTCTGAAGAAGAAGTTCAGAAAACCAGAAGAAGGGGTCAGCCCTGTGACAGGTAGCAGCCTTTGCTGTATATGAAGTTTCATTCCAGTGAAGCTGGGTTCTTTCCCTTTGCCAAATATGTGAATATTTTGCCTCCTCAATTTTTGCTCAGGCCACCTCTCCAATTTCAAATCAACCCCTCCCATCTCTACCTGTTAAAATCTTTCCCATTCTTTGAGACCCAGCTCAATGGTGCCACCTGCAAGACACAGTCTCCATTTCTCTTGTTGGAAGTAAAGTCTTACTATCCCAAACCCCAGAGTGCACTGATAGCACTTCTCTGATCACAACTCTGCGGTCCTCAGAGCCTAGCACAGTGCCTGGCAAATGATAGACTATCAATAACGGCTTTCTGTTGTTATAATAATGCCTACATCTTAACCTCATACTGCAGTGATTTATGTTTGTCTTACTTCCTGCCCTCAAGGAACTCATAGTCTTGGGAGGAATATATGTCTACTCATCTTTGTATTGTCCACCACCCCTAGACATATGGTGGGTGCTCTAGACTGGGACATCATGTTTGGTAGAGGGTCAGTGAAAACGAGGGAAATCTTGACACAATCGCTACAATAATGGGCTCAAAAATACCAGTGATTATGAAGATGACACAGGACTGGGTAACATTCTGTTCTGTTACAGATAAGGTCGCCATTAGTCAGAGCCCAAGTGAGTGGCAACTAACCATAACAACAAGTAATGTTTTAGAAGGAAGACAAATGCCAGCTTTAAAAGGAACTTACAGTGAGAGAGATACTTTGAAGACCTCAGCAGTCACTTCTATTTCATACCTTCATAAAAGAAAATAAAGAAGGTTTCAATATGAATATTGCCTTTCTTCCCCAATGGCTAGTGTTCTATTCAGTTTATATTAGACTAACAACCCTCTTGGAGGTCCAATTATCTATACAGGCAAAAACGTGAGTTTTTCAATAAGAAGACTGATGGCAACTGGGATGCCTGGATCATAGTGATGAAGAGGCTTAACCCAATTCCAAGTCCCTTGAGTCAACCTTGGCACATGCTTCCACATACTAGGAAAATGTATCCAACAATCAAATCAACAAGTCAACATGCAATGGAAAATGACAGAAGTGACATAAAGAGATAAACCTTCAAGTTCACTCCAGCCTTGTCTCTCAGTCAGAACAATGGCATTTCTGAGGAGTCCCCAGTGTGCCCTAAACCTATAGTTCTGCCTCCCCCTTCTCTTTTTTCTTTCCTTTTCTCAATAACTTGCACATTGTCAGTGACAAACCCACAGTAAAGTGGTCTTCTGTTGTTGTTTTTTTAAATCATTGTGGCAAAATGAATAACGCTGGCTGAAGTGCTAAGATTCCTGAATTAATAATATTGCTGCCATCCATGATTCTAACTTTCTCTTTTCTGTTAGCAGAAGCCAAGACATTAGGAGAGATTTTCCAGCATTAAAGTCAAACTGTGCATTTTTAGATTTGTGGGCAGGCTGAGTGATCTCCAGCCAGTGTCTCAGCCCTCAGCCCTGCATTCCAATGTCATTCTCTTACCACAGCATCGTTTCTTGCCTCCCCCAAGTCATCACTTTGGCGAAAATAAAGCACATTTTCAGAATTTAATTTAAGAATAACGCAGGCAACCTAAGGCCGACGAACAAATCCGATGGTGAAGTCAGCAGAAGGAAGAGACAATATTGGCAAGACACATGTGGTCAACACCTCCTATCATTATACCCTGCATTAGGACCCTTTTACCTGCATCAAGAATTTCATTGGCAGTTGGAACTTACACGTTCAAGCAGCCTAAAGTGCCACATCCTTTTCCGGCTTTTATTACAATTACAATGAACCAGAGCGCTCTGCTGGGACTAACCTACTTATTCTGGTGTCAACGTGAACTTCATTTCTCACGGAAGCCTGGCCCGATCCCCAGGCTAGTTCAGGTTACACAGATTGAGACCCAGCTCCTCACATTCTTTCTTCATAGCACTTGCCATGATTCAGTTTACTAATTACTTAGGTAACTGTATGCATAATATCTGTCTCTCCACAGAAATACAAATTCCGCGAAGGCAAGGACTGAATCTGTTTTCTTCACGTTTGTGCCCCTAGAATCCATACTTAGTAGGTTGTTGTTGTTGTTGTTGCTATGAGCTGTCTTCAAGTCAGTCCCTGACTCATGGCAACCTCATGCACAACTGAACGAAACACTGGCTGGTCCTCTGCCACCCCCATGATCGGTTCTAGATTTGATCGTTGGGATCCATAGGGATTTCAGCGGCTGATGTTCAGAATTAAATCACCAGGCATTTCTTCCTAGTCTGTCTTAGTCTGGAAGCTCTGTTCAAACCTGGTCAGCAACATAGCAACACGCAAGCCTCCACTGACAGATAGGTGGTTGCTGTACTTGGGTTTCTTTGGCTGGGAATGGAAACTAGGTCTCCTGCATGGAAGGCAAGAATTCTACCACTGAACCACCACTGCCCCCATACTTAGTAGGTTCTTGTTGTTATGTGCCATCGAGTTGATTCTGACTATATAGGACAGAGTAGAACTGCCGCACAGGATTTCCAAGGCTGTAAATCTTTACAAAAGCAGACTGCCACATCTTTCTCCTGTGGAGCGGCTGGTGGGTTAGAACCGCAAACCTTTCAGTTAGCAGCCAAACACTTAACCACTGCACTACCAAGGCTCCTCGGACCCTATATCCAAAACCAAAACACTCATCGCCATCAAGTGGATTCCAACCCATACTGACCCTATAGAACAGAGTAGAACTGCCCCATAGGGTTTCTAAGGAGCAGCTGGTGGATTTGAACTGCTGACCTTTTGGTTAGCAGCCAAACGCTTAACCACTGCGCCACTGACCCTATATAGTACTCAATAAATATTTGTTGTTGTAGTTAACTCTAGGTGACTGCACAGATTGCTGGAACCTAGCAATCCAATAATCCTCACTCACCATGGTTGGAAACCATGAAAAAAATGAAGTGCTTTTCATGACCCCACATAGGTGGTGAATTCATGCTAAAACTTCAATTCTTCTCTTTTGTCCCATCCTCTGGCAACACAAATTGTCTCGTTTCCATAATTTATGCAACCATAAACCTCCTCCGAGTTACCCAGTTTTAAAACACAAGAGATGGTGTTAATTCTTGTCCTCTTTGTCAATCCCCCGACTTCTGAGGAACTGATTCTACCTCTAAAGGTTTCTTCCACCTGCCTAGCCTTCTCTCTCCCCTCGCGCCACCCGATCCCAGGACCTTGCTACCACTCTCCTGGACATCTCCTAACAGGCCTCTGAGCTTCATTCTTTCTTTCAGTCAGGTCTCTTCATTTCCAGCTCCAGATAATTCTTGGTATTTTCAGTTCACCCTCTACTAGATCAAGCACTAATGAATTCCTCATACCCGGGTGAAGAACATGTAAACCTCACACATTGGAATACTCTGTGGTCTGAAATCTGTCCCAGCTCCCTTCTCCACATGATCCCTCAATGTTCAGTTCAAATGCTACTTTATGCAGGAAGTCTTCCTTAGTCCTTTTCCACCTGAAGATGCAAGTACGTGTTCCCACCACGTTTCCTGGAACTTTGTAAATGCATAATTTTATAAATTATAAAGCATCTGCTAAATTGTTTCTATTCATCCGAAAAGATCTTCCAGCCATAATCTAGATCATATTGGTCTTTGTTTACCAGAAAATGCCTAACACTATGTCTGGCACATAATAGCTTTTCAAAAACATTTCTTGAAATTAATCAGATTCATTCCCTCATTCATTCTTTCAAACATCCAATTTGTATTGACCGCCACCCCTCACCCATCCCAGGGATAATGATGCAGAATAACTGTGTGACTTAACCCCTCTGTGCCTTAGTTTCTTCACCTGTAAAATGAGCTGTGCTATGGACCAAATGAGATTATGCATGTGAAGCACTTAACCCAGTGGCCGGTACATAGTAAATGCTCAATAAATGTTAACCTCATTTTATTATTACTGTCTCACAAGGCAGTCTGTTCCATTGCTGGGTAGCTACAATTATTAAAACATTCTTCCCAATTCTACATGATGAACATATTTAATGCCACTGAATTGTACTTGTGAAGATTGTTGAAATGGCAAATGTATTGTTACCTACATATTTACCACAATAAAGAAATGCATAATAAAAAAAAATTCTTCTCAATTCTGATTTAAAATATACCTCCTTATAACTCCTACCATTGTGCTTAGTTTCTTTCTCAGTGAGCAACAAGAATGAGGTAACTCCAACGTAGGCTTAGAAACACTTTTAAAAACCTGACTCTCAGCCCCAGGCCCTGGACTGAAGGAAGGAAAACTGGGGTCAAGTGGGGAGAGAGAGCTGGGCTTCATTAATTTCATGGGTTTCTGGAAAGGACTAGGCTTCTGTAAGTTGGAGTTCATTTTCTACCTTAGGAGTTTCGCTCTGGGACTCCAATATACTGCTTAAATTTCACTTATTTCCTTTAGCTGTAGGATTTGGGGTAAGGAAGGGAAATTCTGAAAAAAATGACTTCACCATTGGCAGTAATATGCCCTTGGCCAAACTGACTTGCAATTACTTTAAAAGTGTCAGAACTTTCCAAATTAGCTTAGGCCCTGTCTGATGCTGAGTAGGCTCCTCTGGGTGGGTCATGTCCATTACTTGAATCTAGTGCAAGATGGGTCCAGCTGCCCTGAAGAAGTGTGTGCTCTGCGTCCTTATTTCCCCCAGTACCTGATTCAACTGCTGCTTGTAACTCTGACACTTAAGGACTTGTTTTCATTTATCCAGGTTTCCATACCTTCTACAACTGTACTCTTCTACTTCTGGGTTAATTATTTTTTTAAATAGATGGCCTTCTACAGACACAGGTCCCTTTTTTAAGGAATCCAAGCTTTTCAACTTCTTCAACAACCTCTAAAAGCTCTTCTGTTGTGCTTTCAGGTTGCACAAACAAAGCTATAGAGAGACTTCCACATCTACACCCAAGTACTATGGCCAATGAAATTGTAAGTGTATTTTAACAGTTCTGAAAACATCTCCAGAAATGTCCAAAAGAATCTGTAACTCTCTAGGGGTTGCAATGACTAATATTCAAGTACATGCTACACATTAACTCCAGAACAATCCCTCATTTTCTCCAACTAAAGCACCTAATGAGAAACGAAGTTTTAAAAATAGTTCATCGAGTATCACTACATTCCACTGCATTTCAACAGTAGAGTCCTAACTGACTCTCTGCCCCTACTTTTGTCCTCTAGAATCTATTCTCTAACAGATTACCAGATGGATTTTTTAAAAATATAAGTCAGACTACGTTACCACCCTGCTTAAGACTGTTCAATAGTTTCAACCCTACTTAAAATGAAACCACGGGCTTCAAAACTCTCTGGCTTCTGATATTTCTCCACTGTCTCATACCATCCTCCCTTTGCCCACCACACACAAGCAAACAAGCCTCCTTTCAGTTCCTCAAACACTTTGTCTTTCCTGGAAAAGGCTTCATAGTCTCTACATCTGCTCTTCCCTCCACCTGGATTTCCCTCCCAAACTGTAAATATATGGCTCAGTCTCATTCTTTTGCTCCCATCTTATATTTAACTTTCTCTGAGAACCCTAAAGTAGAATACCCTTCCTCACCATGCAAAGCTACTCTTCAGAGTACTCAACTGATTTTCTTCACAACCAGCCTTATTCACTGCCAGCCTTCTTAGGATTGCCATGATTTATCTAGTCAACAGCCCCAATTCCAAATAAACAAAAAGGCAAATGAGAAAAGAGTCTTCAAACACAGATTTCTACATGGCTCAATGTGGGGAAAAACAAACAATATCATCCCTACGATCATTGAACTAATGTCAATTATATGTAAAATTTACCCCTATACCCAAGGGACAGAAAGGGCCACATAAACCAGAGACTTCATCAGTCTGAGACCAGAAGAACTAGATGGTGCCCGACTACCACCAATGACCGCCCTGACAGGGAACACAACAGAGAGTCCCTGATGGAGCAGGAGAAAGGTGGGGTGCAGAACTAAATTCTAGTAAAAAGACCAGACTTAATGGTCTGGACTGAGACTGGAGGAACCCCAGAAAGCATGGACCCTGGATTCTCCATCAGCCCAGAACTAAAACAATTTCTGATGCCAACTCTTCAGACAAAGATTGGACTGGACTGTGGGGCATAAAGTGATACTCATGAGGAGTGTGCCTCTTAGCTCAAGCAGATACAGGAGACTAAATGGGCAGCTTCTGTCCAGAGGTGAGATGGGAAGGCAGAGAGGGTTAGGAGCTGGTTGAATGGACATGGGAAATCAGGGATGGAAAGGAGGAGTGTGCTTTCACAGTATGGCGAGAGCAATTAGGGTCATATAACTATGTGTGTATAAATTTTTGTATGGGAGACTAACTTGAAATGTAAACTTCATTTAAACTACAACAATAAACAAAAAATAAAATAAAATGTACCCCTATAGACCCCAGAAGACATGGGCCCCAGACTCACTGTTAGACCAGAACTGAAACCTTTCCCGAAGCCAACTCTTCATACCCTGGACTATGGAATATAAAATGATACTCGTGAAGAGAGTGCTTCATAGCTCAAGTAGATACATGAGACTAAATGGACAGCTCCTGTGCAGAGGTGAGGTGAGAAGGCAGAGAGGGTCAGGAGCTGGTTGAATGGACAAGGGAAATCCAGGGTGGGAAGGAGGAGTGTGCTGTTACATTACAAGGAGAGCAGCTAGGGTCCCATGGCAATGTATGCATGAATTTTTTTTGTGAGAAACTGACTCGAACTGTAAACTTTCACTTAAGGCACAATTAAAAAAAAAAATTTCTCCTATAACAGATACAGAATCATAGTCTGGGAAAAGTATTAACATGAGGAAATATTCCTTTCCTTCTTAGCAGCGCCTTGATCAGTTTATAAGGCAATCCTACCCATGATGGAGCTTCTCATTGCCATTGGAAGAGCCACATTTGATATAATTCCAACAAGAAATTGCTTCTTTAATATTCCAATTTCCTTCTAGGATTGAATTACTAGCCAACTTCATCCAATTTCATACCCCTTTGATGCTACAATATGCAATAAAATTAATCGGAAGAGGAATTTCTCCTTGATCATTGTCCATTGTTGTGCTCCCCAAAAGACAGACACTTGATACAGGAATTTCACTCAATGGTAAACAGATAGGCCTATGGCTTATAAACTTAGAAAGTGGCATTTCCAAGTTTTGCAAGGCCTAGATATTGAAAAAAAAAGTCAAAATAAGATAATAATAATAGCAGTAATATTAATAAATCCCTGGTGGTGTAGTGGTTAAGAACTACAGCTGCTAACCGAAAGGTCTGTAGGTTGAATCCACCAGGCCCTCCTTGGAAACTCTGTGAAGGCAGTTCTACTCTGTCCTATAGGGTTGCTACAGGTCAGCAACAGGGTTTTTCTTTTTTGGTAACACTGAGTGAGTATTTACTCTGTGCCAGAGTGGCTCATTCAATTCAAAATAAAGCTTTGCATGTGTTATTTTATTGAAAATGCTACTGTTATTATCTCTCCACTTTATAAACGAGAAAACTGAGGCATGAAGAGATTAAATAAATCAGCCCAAGGTCACTCAGGCAATAAGTGGTGTGTCAGAATTTGAACCCAGGAAGTCTGATTTCAACACTTTCATTGTTAATCACTCACTGCCCCACTGTGTGCCCGAGAAACATAGGAATAAACACTTTACAAATCATGATGACATGGTGACAGCATCGTAGGACTCAAAGGGTTTAGAGAAGTGGCTATGCAAGACCTCTGCCACTTTGCTCAAATCATGAGAGACTGAGCAGGTGGTTGGTCCCCTGTATGATTCAATCTCACAAAAGTTCTGGAGATTCTTGCATCATCTCACCTCTCTTCCAGTTGGTGGATCTTTTGTAGCTAACTGGTCTGTGCTGCTTCGGTAGACTCCCCACTGTCAGTTTCTTCCCTTTCGTTGTGCAGTCAGTTGTCACTCCAAATCTCAATTCTAGTCTCATTGACCCCAGTGCCCATTACCTATTAGATCACCTGGGTGTGAATCCCAGCGTTGCCACTTACTATGTGAGGAACCTTGAACATATTACTTAACCCCTCAGAGCTTCAGTGTCCTCATCTTAAATGGAACGGTAATAATTTTCTCACAGTGTCCTTTTGAGGGTCTACTTCATGGTGGGTGCTCAAAAAAATGGTAGCTATGTTGCAAAATGGAGTCCCTGGGGGGTATACAAATGGTTAATACACTTGGCTGCTAACCAAAATGTTGCAGGTTTGAGTTCACCCAGAGATGTCTCAAAAGAAAAGCCTGGTAATCTGCTTCTGTAAAGATTACAGCCAAGAAAACCCAATGGAGCACAGTTCTACTCTGACATACACGGGATCAAGAGTTGCAATTGATTCAATGGCAACTTTTTTTTTTTTTTTTTTTTTTACTGGTTTATGATATGAAATAAAGCATTGTGTATTTAAGGCTATTTGTGTACGTGGCTCCTACCAGCTTTTCCAAATTGATCAACACTAATATCTTCAACAAGCTACTCCTATCCCTGGGGTTCACCTTCCCTCCTCTTGACCAGCATTCCTCCAAGTGTGGCCCCTGGATCTTCTACATCAGACTCATTTAATGTGCCTTTAAATTTCAGATTCCTAGGTCCCACCATTGGCATAGTTAGTCATGGTCTCTGGAGATGAGTCTTGACAATGTTCGTTTTTAACAGGCTCCCCAGGCAATATAGGTTGTCCCCAATTTACCAGCTCCTGGGTCTGAACCACCAGCCTTTTGGTTAGTATTCAAGTTACGACAAACCACACTTACAACCATCAGTGTATCTGGAACATTGCATCTTCCTGGGATGAAGTTACACGAAAAAGCATGCAGGGGATGATATGGAAAAATATTGCTGAGTTACGTGAACACTCCAAGCATTTGATTAAGATAATATGATGGAAAAGATCGGTGGAAAAATTGTCCATAAGGCAAGAATGCTGAATTTAGAATTTGATATCACCAACATGGAACAGCTCATAGATCATGAAGAAGGGGAATTGACAGATCAAGACTTAATGGATTTTGAAGAAGAAAGAAATAATGAGGAAGAGGAAGGAGAGAAGTTGTCAAAAAAAAAACTTACAGTAAAAGGATTAGCTGGAGTTTTTTCTAAACTAAATCAGGGGCTTTAGTTGCCTGAAAACATGGCCCAAAATGCTGATTGCTTTGCTAAAAGCGATAGGCAGATTCAGGAGGCAGTGAGATGTTACCATGAAATATATGAAGAAAAAAAGAAAAGGAGTCTACAAACAACCCTCACTAATTTTCTGACTAGAAATACCATCCCCATTCTCAGGGATAATTCAGATGATCCAGAACCTCTCACAAGGGAACTTATTACCACAACTGACACATCCAACTCTTCTTTATCATCACTGGAGTAAATTTTTATGATTTGTGTATGTTTTAATGTATGAGTGTATTAACATATATCTGTAAGTTTATATGTAATGTTTCCAACCCCCAAAGACAAAGATCAGATTTATAAAGATACTGACAATAAAAGGCAATAATAATGAAAACCAAAAAAAAAAAAAAGTATTCAATTTAAGTCAGAACTGACTTACGACAGAGTTGTGGGAATGGAATCCCATCATAAGTCAGGGACTACTTGTACTTGTATACACCAACTACCAAGGCTCCTTTCCCTGTCTATGACAATGTTCTCTCTGCCTGAGATACTTTCCAGTGCTCATCTATCACCCAAATTCTACCCATAATTCAATGCCTGACTTAAATTTCTCCTTCTTCATAAAACTTTTCCAGATTCTTCTCTCCAGAAATAATCTGTCCATGTTTTGAATTATCATGGCACTTATTTATACACATGACTACTCTTCCTGACATTTTCAAGCTCCTTGAGGTGTGAGTCAGCAAGTAACTCATATTTATGTCCCTAAAGGTATCCATTATGGGGCTTTGCTTAGTGAAGGTGTTCAATGAAAATGAGCAGCAAGAAGTACAATCTCAATATTTTTAGACTATCTTGATAAACCACGTGTATTATATAACAATCTGACTCATTTAGGGGAAGAAGAGGAGGGAAAGCTAACCAAGCAGGCCTCATTTTTTCTCTCCTCCCTCTATTCTCTCTAGTTCCTGTGGCCATCACCATCCAGGATCCCTCTTTCTTCCTTAGCCCAGGTCTAGCTAAGTAGGGAATGAGTGGAAACCCTTCCTTTCTTCCCTTTAGCCCAGTCAAGACTAAGCTGATTAAAAAAAAAAAAAAAAAAGCAGTTGCCACTGAGTAAATTTCAACTCATGGTGAACCCATGTGTTGCAGAGCAGAAATGCTCCATAAGGTTTTCAAAACTGTGACCTTTTGGAAGATCGCCAGTCCATTCTTCCAAGTCACCTCTAGGTGGGTTTGAACCATCAGCCTTTCGGTTAGTAGTTAAGCGCTTAAATATCTGCAAAACCCAGGAACTCCTGACCTGGCTGACAAAATTGGGTAATTTCTATTTCTAATTTAATAGATAGATAGCTGCCATCAAGCTGATTCCAACTCATGATGGCCTTATGTACAACAGAACAAAGCACTGTCTGGTCCAACTTTACCCTCACAATCACTGGCATGTTTGAGTCCACCATTTTGCCTACTGTGCTAATCCATCTAACCAAGGGTCTCCCTACCTTTGTTGGCCCTCTACTTCACCAAACATGATGTCCTTCTCTAGTGACCCTCCTGATGACATGTCCAAAGCAAGGAAATTGGACAGTGTTCTGTTATGATCCATAAGGTTTTCATTGGCTAATTTTTGGAAATAGATCACCAGGCCTTTCTTTCTAACCTGTCTTAGTCTACCATGGGTGACCCTGCTAGTATTTGAAATACCAGTGGCATAGCTTCCAGCATCCTAGCAACATGCAAGCCACCACAGTACGATAAACTGACAGGTGGTGGATTTCTATTTGAGAGCTGACAAAAAGGAAATCAATACACAAATAATAAACAATGTAAAAGTGCCATGCTGCCCTAATGTAGATTCCTATTTAGCCCAAAGGCTGGAATAATTTCTTCAGCATCTTAGCTGGCTTCTGGCTTCATGAGCTCTTCAGAGTAGTTGTTCTTATTGCAGCTAAACAGAAACTAATCACTCACTCAATCTGCTCCCTTATTAAAGCATTCCATTGCTTTTACCCCACTGCCAATGATCTCTCTACAGTCCATCCTGGATTTTGCTGAAATGGGCACACCTCATACTCAGGCAATGGCAAGCAAGATGGTATTGACTGTGTGAATGTACCTTCAGATACAACAGTATAACTACATTTCAATAAGAAAGGAGCAATGATATTCATTTTCTGCCCATGCGCATCTCACTCACTATGTTGCACCCATGTACTTACCCTATAGTTCTTCAAACACACCAGCTCTTTCCCATCTCAGGCTTTGCATGGACTCTTTCCCCTGCCAGGAATGCTGTTTCCCTATTCCTATAACGAGTTCTTCCTCTTCCTTTAACCAGCTGCTGTTGAGAGTCAACTCTGACTCCTGGTGATCCCTTGTGTGTCAAAGTAGAACTGGGCTCCACAGAGTTTTCATTGGCTGATTTTTTGGAAGTAGATCACCAAGCTTTTCTTCAAAACCCCGGCCTTTCAGTTAGCAGTAACCATTTGCACCACCCAGAGACTTCCTCTTCCTTTAAGCCCTCTCTTAAATATTCCCTGCTCAAAGGGGGCTTCATGACTGTGTTTTTTAATTTAAAGTATTCTCCTTTTCCAATTATTTTCTATCTCAGATCCTTACTTATTTTAATGCTTTCTAGTGTGTATTACAATTTATTCATTTCTTTATTTACTTCCTCCTTGTCTGTCTTTCCAAAAATTACATAAACTCAACAAGGGCAGATATTGTGTTCATCTTGTTCACCATTGCCGGTACATAATAGGAGCTTAATAAATATTTGTGGAATGATTGAATAAGATAATTATACAAATATAATCACAAGGTAAGGGAAGGGAATCACAAAATCAAATAGATGCATCAAATCTTTTGTCATATCCAATTTTAAAACCAGGAAATAATCACTTCTGATTTAGTCTTGTTAGCATTTAAGATTTCAATATTAGCTCCATAATTAAAGCTGCTAAAATTCATCCTGCTGCTAAAAGAAATAGGTCCTCCTCCTTCTGCTGGGTTATAAACTACCAGAATATTCATTCTATAGATACTAAAGAATAAAGCACATTTCTCCCAATGGAAACCAACCCCTGGAGACTAAAAGTTGACATCCTTTTGAGACATCAACACAGAAAAGATAACTTGAAGAAGCAGATGTGGCTATTTTAGAAGAAGAAAAAAGATCTATGTTCTGTTTTAACTTTGCAAGTCTCAGAGAACTCTTTCATGACAATATACTGAGAACTACTTCATAAAATAAATAGCCAAGGAGGAATATGGATTTAATTGCTCGAATTGCTGCATTAGCTAAAATAAAACAGCTGTGATCACATTCTGGGGTAAAAACCATTGTTCAACAAAGAGTTCTATTAAAGATTGCCCCAGTGATGGGTCTGGCTTTCTAAAATCAGGCTCACCACTTCCTGGACCACCCATTGTTCTTAGAGTAACAGTGATTCCAATTTGAGGAGCATCTGGGTTGGAGAAATTTCGTCTGTGCCATAGGGCACAGGACTGCTTGATAGATTTTTCTCTTTTCCCCAAATATACAGCTCATGTTACTCAAAATTACGCAGCAAAACAAATTCCTTTCATATTTCTATAATCCCAAGACACAGTAAAGGTGCTGGGTTGGCAGCTCAGGCCTTTAGAGTTCCAATTCACTAAACGATGGAACAAGAAGTAGACTTTGTCCAAGTTCTTCCTAAATCTTTATGAACAGGCCTGGGTCCCTGAGAAAATAAATCTCCAAGGCAGTGGGTCAGAGATCACCCTGAGATACTGATAACCTTGAGATACCAATACAGCCATACAGCCCTCCACAAAAAATTCACATATGTGTTAAGATAAAGTTTGAGACACAGCCTGCAGAAGTTCGTGTGTTCAGAAATAAACCCTAAAATTATCCACGAACCCCAAGATAGGAACTCCTATTCTGAAATACAGAAGCAGGGCTTGAGATGAGAAAAGCCAAGAACTTAAATGGTTTTCTCACCAAACACCAACATATATCCTTTTTAGTTAACTCTACTACCTACCAGTTTCACCCCAACTCTTTCACTGGCCCATTTGCAGATTTTGAAACCTGCAACCAATAACAAAGCAAATAGATAGTTGAAGAGGAGGTTTGAGAGAGGGGGAGCAGAAGGACTATTTATTAAATACACAGCTCAAATTTCCATATTCTGGCCCACACTACATTTCTAATATTCTATCTCATTGACCTTACAAATCAGTGGTCCTCAAAATTAAGTGTGCATGAAAATCAACCTGAGAAGATTATTTTAAAATGTAGATTTATAGGCCCCATCAACTTTTGATTCAGAAGGATTCTACTAAGCATCCTAAAAAAAGAAACCAAACTCTTTGCCATCAAGTCAATTCCAACTCATGACGACCCTACAGGACACAGAACTGCCCGACAGGGTTTCCAAAGAGTGGCTGGTGGATTCGAATCGCTGACCTTTGGGTTAACAGATGAGCTTTTAACTACTATGCCACCAGGTCTCCACTAAGCATCCTAAGTGATTCTTAAGCTGGTGGTCACTCAAAGCACAATTTTGATGGTTTCTGGTTGTGTTTCTCAGCGTCTCGGTAATTCCAGTATTTCAGAATCCTGACTACATATCCTTCCTCCTATATCCAGAAGTGGCACAAACATCTTCTGTCTGATTATGAGTACCAGATATGCCAATATTTCCTTCTCATCCACACCCCTTTTAAGGGAAATTTCTAGGGAAGAGATGGAGTGAGAGGTTGCTGGGTGACTCAGTGTCTGTGAATCGCCCAACTGCTGACGGTAAACTGATCAGTAGCCATAATTACATTTGCCAAGTCCCTTTTGCCATGTAATGTAACGTATTCACAGGTGTGACACCAACGGGTCATGGGGGCCAAAATTTTGCCTACTGTCCTCATCAGGGCACCGCTATTACCCAAAGTAGCCACTGCCCAGCTTTTCTACCCATCCTTCATGACTCTTGTTCTCCAGGATGTCTCCCTAGTGGTATTACCCCTGTTCTTGTTAGTTGCTATGGAGTCGATTCTGAGTCATGGCGACCTCCTGTGTGCACAGTAGAACTGCTCCACAGGGTTTTCAAGGCTGTGACCTTTCAAAGGGAGATCACCAGACCTGTCTTCTGAGGTGCCTCTGGATGGATTCAGACTACCAACCTTTCAGCAAGTAGTCAAGCACTTAACCGTTTGTGCCGCCCCTGCAAATGACCACTCCTTTTTTTTAATTCCTATTACACCTAGTTTAGCTGTTGCTATGAACTATAAAAGAGAAATAATGTCTCCCACTTGTCCTCTAATTGTTTCTTATCTTGTCACTTGCTACCAGATCATGAGTCCTTTGAAAGTGCAAAACATGTTTTGAATGTCTCTTCATCCCACACAACATACAACCAGTCATAAGGAGGTACAGCGGCTCCTGTTGCATTTGCCTTCCCAGCATCTATCCCCCTCTTCTCCCCATTCTTTCCTGGTAATAGCATCTTAACTTCCCTTTGGAGAATGACCCTCCTCCAGCCTATGTCCATTTGTTTCAGAAGGGACTAACTCCATCCCTGATTCCAGTGATGGGCACATGATTTAGGTTAGGCCAATCAGCATATCCCATTGTCCTTGTTAAAACGATTGGTTCATAGTTATCACATGACCCAAGCTGGGCCAATGAGATTCCATCCTGGTACTTTTGCAAGCACAACTAGTAAAAAAGTGGTCTCTTTCTGGTAAGTTGATGGGGACAGGGGTCTTCTGCCAGGCATCTTGCCACTGTTAGGGAAGATATGCCCAAGAATGGAGCCAGCATAGATACAAGCAGAGCTGACAGATACAAAGCCAGCAACTGAGTCCCAGTGACCTGGTTCCTGGAGTCAGCAGGGCCAGAAGCTAGCTCTATTTCTCAAACTTTTTAATTACAGAGTACAGTAAATAATATGACACAATACTTGAGATAGTTATGTTTCTATCACTTCAACCATAAGAGTCCAGATTGATTTAATGCTTAATAAATATTTATTGGTTGAATTAATACCCATTTTTAGACTTGGGAAATGTTGAATATATTTGGGTTCTTAATGCCTGAAAACACCCCTTTGCACAATGTCAGTTGTTTAACTTCCATCTTTGGCAAAGAAGACTGATATTGTTATAAAACTATGGCTTTTGGAACCATACAGTTGGATTTGAATCCCAGCTCTGCCACTTATTAATTTCGTGACCTTGGGAAAGTTACTTGGCAATCTGTCAGCAGGGGGAAGACCACAGTAAAAGCTGTGTATCATTACTGAAAGGTCACTTTTATGCAGATGCTGGATTGAAGGGTGGAGAGCAGAGGCAGGCAGGCATTAGTCGCATTCGGGCAACCGTAGATGAGTGCTTAGACTAGGGCTGGCTCATCTAGGATGCACAGCAGGGGGCACACTGCAGGACATAGTGGCAAATTGAATATGGGCTGTGGGGAAAAGGGAAGGTCAAAGCTCCTAGACACAAATTCAATTATTTTTATTTGGAGACACTAAAATAAGGGCAGGCAATGGTGGTTCAGTGATAGAATTCTTGCCTTCCACATGGGAGATGCTGGTCCAGTTTCCGGCCAGTGCACCTCCTGCATAGTGACCACTATCTGTCATTAGAGTCTTGCATGTTGCTATGATGCTGAACAGGTATCAGTGGAGCTTCCAGACTAAGACAGACTAGGAAGAAAAGCCTGGCAATCTACCTCCAAAAATCAGCCAGTGAAAACCCTATGGATTCTAACGGTCCAATCCATAACCGATCGTGGGAACTGATCGTGGGGATGACACAGAACCAGGCAGCATTTTATTCCGTTGTGCATAGGGTCGCCATGAGTCAGGGGCCAACTGATGACAGCTAACAACAGCAAAATAAAGAGAGAAATACAGCCTGCTAGCCAGGTGGTGGTGATGCTCTTAAATTCTAGTTCATCTGTTACTTCTGGAGACCTGTAGCTTCCTTCCTCTTTAAAGGACTTGAGCAGCCTCTCGCCTCTACCTAGGCAGCAGAGGGAGACCTTTCTGGCAGGTGATGCTGTCATCACTTTGTGTTTCCCGAAGTGTCTGAGGATTCCCGCTCGTGCTGTGTAAGGTGGCTTTGGGTGGATTACCGGATGACTAGCTGTGCACAGGCAAGGCATTAAATAACTCTGAATCACATCGGCAGAAAGTTACTCCCTTTCCTGCTTCCTGATTATTTTGTCAAGTAAAAAAAAAAAAAAATCTCATTTGGGGCATAAACCATCTTGAACACCTCTTTCTAGCACTTGCTAATCCTCTTGTTTAACAGAGAGCAGTCTCGGGCACAAAGCCTCCAGGAGACCACAGTATCTAGCTAGAATTTTGTAGTATTGTTGTGTCTTTGTTGAATTTATTTTGACACGTGCTTTCTATTTATGGCAAGTGGAACTTGTTTTCCACTTTTAATAGCTATATGTTTCTTTTCAAAATAGATTTATTTTATAAAAAATGACTCTGCTTGAAGGAAAAACTAAGGAAATGTGGCATACAGCCATGGTAGGAATTGGGAAGGGGGTACACATGTGACGGCTGTCTTGGGCCAGAGTTTCTAAAACATCATTCATCAGTGGTGGAACTTCTGGCACAATGACAGTCTTCTAAGGAGTAGTAGCACTTAGGACATCATTAAAATTATACTTCGCAGCTAAAAGCCTATACTGAGGAAATATGCCTTCTCTTCCCCAGCAAGAAGCGTGGGGCACACTTGTCCTGCCCAAAGAATTTCTCAGCATCCCAGAGTTACTGTCCTAGCCTTGTCATGTGTACAGCATCCCTGGGCACTCCTGGGAGCCCAGGGCAATCTCCTAAACAACTCCTTATTCTAAGCATTCCAGGGATTTGTTTCACTCGTTATGAATAAACACGCTCAGCCGCGATGTTTGGAAACGCTTGGGCTCGCGCTGAGAGCCGCGCTCCGCTTCCCGGAGGCTGAGCCACGCTTCTGCACAACATTCATTCACACGTGCCGCAGGAAACTCCTCGGGACACGCAAAACAAACCATCTGGCACCAGGATATTGCATTTCGCAAGCCGTCTTTTGTCTAGTGAGGAAGTCAATTTTTCAAGGGGATAGACCACTTCTAGCTAGTGTTTCAACGCTACTAAACTTCTCCGCCTAGTGGTCTTTTCATTTGAGACAAAATCACTCAGAGCTGGAAGGACAGTTAAAAGACCATGAGGGCTTATAGCTTGTGAATTTCACAGCCAAAAAGAAAAAATAAATTGCCAACCGTGTACAGTCCCCACCCTGTACATGATTTCATTTTGCCAACTTAAGATCATTAAAAAATAAATATCGTCTGACATCACTTAAACTCATAAAAGCATGTTTTAACACCAGAAAGTAAGGACACAATCTCAGAATAAAGACCAGCACTGGAGGCTTTTCCATGGAATAGGGGGAGAATTTTTGACTCCTGGTTCAGGGTTCTTTGTCCTCGTGTCACATCAGATAGTACATTAAAAATAAATAAAATACAGGGGTGAATCCTGTTCCTGTTTTGGCGCTGTTGATTATTTACTATAAAGATGTAGACCCTTCCTTCTCAAAGTGTGGTCTGTGGCCAGCAGCATCAGCGTCACCTGGGACATACGCTGGAATGCAGAGTCTCAGGCCCCAGCCCACATCTGCTGAATCAGAATCTGTATTTTAAAGAGATCTCCCAGGTGATTCTTATTAAATTTAGAGATGCACTGGTGTAGAATACGTGGTCCCTGGCTTGGAGTTGCTTTCAGCCTACTAGAACACATGGAACAACAACAACAAAAATATCTTTAGTGTGTTTTGAGGGGAAAGGAAAAGTAGTGATGTGGTTAAAAATTAACTTGAAAACCCTGCTTAAGAAAAATCCCTTCTCAGTTCCTTCACTCACAAGATTCTCCCACCTGAGTTGTCTTTACCTCTTCTCCATGTGTCCAATTTCGGCTAAATATTTACTCACTAAATATCACTAGGAATTTACCATGTGCCAGGCACAGTGCTAGCCACAAAGCACAGACCCATAAGAAGCACGCCGTCTCGCCTCCTAAATGAAATCTTATAACAAGCTGTCTGTTCTTGAAGGTGGTGGGAAGAAGGCAATGAGCGGACATCTGCTCAGCATCCACCAGGTGTCAGCATGGTTCACTGTCTCATTGACTTCTCACAGCAAATTCACAAGATGAGAATTATTTTCCTACTTTGACTAATGGAAAAATTGAATCACTAAGGGGTTCAGCAATTTGCCTAAGGTCTCACAGCTGAAAAGAGGCAATTACCACATCTGTTCACCTCCTGTCTACTGAAGCTCTATTATATAATTCTGTGTCATACAGCTGTTATGGCGCTTTAGGTCACAAGCCCCCAGGAATTTGAAGATTGTTGGAGAAGGAATCTCATTTTCCACGGGATGAGTCGGGAAGGGGTTAGGCCAATCTCATCTAGGTTGTAAAAGGAGGGGGGCAATCATCTCATATCTGGGTTTTATTTATTGTAAATTAAACCCCTGATCCTGAGATGGAACATGGGGTTCTTCCCACTTGCCAATTCCGAATGTGTGACAATGACTCCTGGAGCACTGTACTGAGAACTCTTAAACCTAACCAGAGAGAGCATGCCGTAAGGGGATTTTTTTTTTTTTAAATTAAAATCTGATCACATGACTCCTTTGTTTAAAACCCTTCAATAACTTCCAAATGCTCTTAGGTTCTAGTAAGAATTTGGGGCTTTTGTCCATTAGTGACGTCTCTGGGTGGTACAAACGGTTAATGCAATTTGCTGCTAATCAAAAGGTTGGATGTTCAAGTCCACCCAGAAGCCTCAGAAGAAAGGTCTGGCAATCTGCCAAAAAGTCAGCCACTGAAAACTCCATGGAGCACAGTTCTACTCTGACACACATGGGATTGCCATGAGTCAGAACTGACTTGACAATAATTGGTCTTTTGTCCATTAGTCTTGTATTGCCTGGACCCTACCAACCTCGCTAGCTTTATCTTGCCCACTCCTCTTTTTCTCTGAACTCCAGCCACACTTCCTTTCTTCTGTTCGCTCTTAAATTCCATTTTCCGTCCTGCCACAGGGCCTTAGCACATGATCTTTCTTCCTGACCTCCTTCATCTGGAAAACACATGATCATCCTTCAGATCCCAGTTGAAACATCCCATACTCAATCAAAGGGTCCTGATACCCTGTTATGCACTCCTATAGCACTACATATCAATCCTTTGAAATACTGTGTACTTATCACATTTGTCACTGAAGTATTATTTCCATGATTATTTAATGGCCACCGCCCTCTCTAGACCTAAACTGTCTTATATGAAAACCATCAGCCACAAATGGTTATTAAATGTGTCCAGTGTGACTGAGAAACCAAATTTTTAATTTTATTTCATTTTAATTCATTTAAATGTAGAAGCTGATACTTGATATAGTTATTGGAAATTTTAAAAGTATGGAACTACTTGAATATGTAAATCAACTTTTTCAACTGTAAATTGTGTAAATCTAAATACAGATCAAGTATTTCTGACAGAAATTTAGCACCTGAATTGAGATGTGTAAAATACGTAAAATACACACTAGATTTTGAAGACTTTGTATGAAAAAAATGTGAAATATCTTTTAATAATTTTTATACTATATAATATAAATAAAATATATTAATAGCAGATTAACAGGTTTATGAAATTACAGTTTAATTTTCTGTTTCTTTTTATTTTTTAATGTGGCTTCTTGAAAATCTAAATTACATATATGGCTGTCGCATTTCTATTGGGCTGTGTTGCTCTACCCTATAAGAAAAGTCCTTGAAACTGGAACCAAGTATCTATTTAACTACTTTATGCTCAGTACCTAGCACAGTATTTGGCAAATAATAGACTGATAAGTATTCAACATTTGAATAAATGAATTATTAGCCATATCTGTGAAGGCTGAGAGAGGGGATGGCACCAAAACCAAACCAAACTCATTGCCATCAATTCCCACTCATAGGGACCCTGCAGGACAGAGGCTCTCCATAGGGTTTCCAAGGAGCAGCTGGTGGATTCGAACTACCGACCTTTTGGTTAGCAGCCAAGCCCTTAACCAGTATGCCACCAGGGCTCCAGGGGATGGCACATTTGCCCTTTATTTTCTAACTTCTATGCTAATTTTTTTCTTTGATTAGCATAGGGCCTTGAAAATAATATTACAGTCACAGCTATTATTTTCAGTCATTAACTGAAATTTGAGATTTGTTGTAAAAATTAGAAACAATGTGTGCTAAGTAACTTGTCCAAAGTCACTTTACTAATATTTAGTAAATGTCTGCTTATGAATAATAGAATGAATGGATACGCAAACTTGTAAGTCCAACAAGAGTCAGGATAAAATCTTTCTAGATCTCTTTGCTTTGGACATCAATCTGAATCTTTCAGTTATATCTGATTCAAGATTGTTGGCCCCAGCTTATCAAGGCTTACATGAGATTTCTAAATATGAAATCCTGCAATGGAAACAAGAAAAATATTCTACGAACAGGGAAGTCAGTTGCTCAGGTTACAATAACTTACATTTGGAGAGGCCACAGGCACACTTGCCCTCAGGAGCTTGAGGGAAGCATCACATTATATGTGAGGGCTATGGCTTCCTGTTGATCTGTAATTTGGCCAAAGATGCTCCAAAAGCACTACAGTGTCTGATTAATTAGAAATAGATGAACCACAATATACTGAAGCCATCTGGCATTTCAGGCCCACATCCAACCTTCAAAGCTCAAGAAAATGCAGTATGTTATTTGGCCACACCCTTTGCTCTCAACTTTTAAACCTATGTGTATAGTTGGATTGCCATTCCATCCACATGGTTCAGATTATTTACATTCAATTTATCAGAAAGCAATTTTTGAAAGGACCTAGAATCTGATGACTACCTCACCGTGCTGAGCTAGACTTGAGCTCCTTCTCATGGGTTCCTCCAGTGGAATCCTCTGGCTGTTATTTGTATTAGTTACAGGCAACATGGAGGTTTAATGCAGGGACTCTGAAGCCAGACTGCCTAGGTTCAAATCCCTGTCCCAACCTTAGAATGTCTGTGACTTTGGGCTTAGTTTTCTCACATGTAAAATGGGTGAAATAGTAATAACCCATGTGAGGTTATTATAAGGATTAAATGAGTCAATGTAAAGCACTTATAGAGGCTTCACTATGTGCCAGGCACTATTCTAACCAGAAGCTGTTATTATTATTAGGTACAGCTACAAGTGACAGAAAAATAGTATTGGAGTGGTTGGTACATGATAGGAAGTTCTTTATCTTCTACATAAACATAGGTAGTCCATGGACTGTACAGTGACCCCACACTCATCAAGAACCCAAAATGCTTTACATCTTGTTATTCCACCAACCTCAGCACACAATTCCTACCTTCCGGTCCAAGACGGTGACCCATCTTGCTCACGTTCCAGCCAGAAGGAAGGAGGAAAGGGAAGGAGAGAATCACAAAAGCTCCCGTTAAGAGAGCTTCCTAGAAGTTGCACACATCACTTCTACTTACATCCCATTGAACAAAACTTAGCCTCGTGGCCGTGTGTAGTCTTAAAGGAGACTGGATAATGTGGTTTTTTATTCTGTTATTATTACTGTTACTGTAGAAGACGGGAAGAACACGTACTGGGGGAGAACTATCTGACTCTGCCACAGATTCAGAGTGGAAGATCAAACACACTCCATCTTTGGCAACACACAGTGTGCAGATCTGGAATTTATATAAATGGAGATCTCAGTGCGGTTTGAAAAAACTGCACCTTTAACCTAGTATTCGGCAGTCTCCACATTGTGTTTATAAATCCCATAAAGATATGCTACAAAAAACGCTAAGTAAATGTTTATTCTAATTATTGTACAAAAGTGACCACAAATCTCCTCCTCCAACTTGCACAAAAATTATGTCTATGGAAGGCTTCAGATGCGTGTGGATTTAGAAAGAAAAGGAAGACCTGGTGACTTCTAATGCTGCTTCAGTTAAATAGGAGGGGTCCTCAAGCACTCAAACGGGAGTGACACACTAAAGCCATTTTCAAGCCCTTTCACCTCCATCATAACTAAGAAACAGAAAGGAAACTCCAGCAAGCTCAGGGTGCTCCTCCAGAGGCTGGCCACAGATATTTGTGTTAGACGAGACACCTTCCCATCCCATCTGAGACTTTACAAGTAAAACATGCTGACAACACACAGATAATAGGAAACATATTTCTGGCCAGTGAATGAGCTGTTTGGTCAGGCTTGAGGATTGGAAGTTTCCCCAGCATCCCACCCAACTTTAACAGAATTGTATTTCCCAGCTACACGGTTAGGTATGCGGTTGGCTTATGCCAATCAGTATATGCAAACCCATGGCCACAATAATCATTTCAGAGTTGGGCATGTGACTGGATGACATGTGAAAATTTGGGGACCTCAGAGAAAGAAGCTTCAGTTGATGTTGGCCACCCTCGGGATCTCAAGAAGAATGCTATGATAGAGAATTACAGGGTCCCTTGTGAAGATGTCACTCCTTTCTTTAACCTAATAATGGGCACACTCATAGCTACATTCAATCACAGTCTAACCTTATCATCTTTTTTCCTATGCTTAGTAATTTTTTAACCCCTTCTTTATTCTTTGCACCTATTCTTTCAGGTCATTGTGAACCAATTTCCGAGTGTTCACAGAGTTATAAACTAGAAGACCAGGACTTATGCAGAACACCTCCTAGTAATATTCTTAGGTCTTAGCCAACTACGGAGTTGAGATCTAATAAGAGAGTGATGACTAAGTGGCTGAAGCAGTGACATTTCCAATATTCCTTTGGAAAGAAACACTAACACCTCCACCACTCAGCCCCAGCCCCTTTAAGAAAAACACTACACTTTCCATCCCAGTACTGGACTTTCAGGAGTGCCCCCTCCCCATACCCTAAGGTACCTAAGGACAGACTTCTCCTTAGAGAGAATCCTTCACAATGTGATGTCTGGCTTGCTTTATTAGCGGATTTTCCATGCTCTCCCCTTCGATTCAAAGTACACGTGTTACCCAGCAGAGGGCAGGATTATACCACACATACACCAGTCCAGCTCCCTTGGTAGGAAGAATAAACAAGGGAAAGTAAATGGCACACACTTAACTAGCATCCGAGCAGGTAAAAGCACAGAACAAATTATTGCCTGTGTGCTTAGACATGACAGCACGAGGAAGGCTTTGGGCTGGGAGTCCTAGTGTCAGTCTGGAAGTCAATTCACCTATGGGTCTCAATTGCCCCAACTGTAGGGTGGAGGTCTAATTCTAGACAATCTCCAATTTTTATTAACTCTCCTGAAGTTGTAATCTTTTAAAAATATAAATTGGACCATGTGTCTTCCCAGTGAAAAATCTAAGAGTGAGAGGCTAGAATGTGAGGTCATGTACACCTGATGGATCCAATGTTCTCCCTGAAGTAGAAGGCAAGATCTGCTTTCCAAGTCTGAGAGCCAGAGGCCAAGGCAGTTGGAATGGCGGTAGTAGTGTGGTAGTAGCAGCAGCAATATTCATTGATGTATCACACAATATGAAAAGCACTCTATGTGAATTAATTCATTTAATCCTACCAGTAAACCAATAAAGGAGATACTGTTATTATCTCTACTTTCCAGATGAAGACACAAAGACAGTAAGTAAACTGCCCAAGAGTATGATGGAGAGCTGACGTGAACCCCAGAGAATGAGCTCACGACCGTTCTCTTATACTGCCTTCAAGGACTTTGGGGTTGGGAGAGGAGCTGACCAAAGACAACTGCAAGTCCATATTTGAGCTGAGGTTAGTTCATTCATTCACTCACTCAAATACTCTCTCAGTGAAGGTATACCGAGTGCCTATTACGTGCCAGACATTTCCTTAAGCATGGAATCCATACATTTGTGATGATGGCCACCATTCCAGTCTGGTGGTTTTCTCCCACAAAACTCAGAAGCCTGAGGGTAAGACTAGGAAAGGAAGATTCAGAACTGAACTAGAGTTGAGGTTTTGCAGGGTAGGCACAGTGAAAAGTGGGGTTCAGGGATGTGAAAGGTGCTAGGGAGAAAGTAATTCAGACACAACCATGTTGTTGTTGTTAGGTGTCATCAAGTCGGTTCTGACTCATAGCGACCCTATGTACAACAGAACGAAACACTGCCCGGTCCTTCACCATCCTCACAATCGTTGTTATGCTTGAGCCCATTGCTGCAGCCACTGTGTCAATCAGTCCACCATGTTGAGGGTCTTCCTCTTTTTCACTGACCTTCTACTTTACCAAGCATGATGTCCTTCTCCAGGGACTGATCCCTTCTGATAACATGTCCAAAGTATGTGAGATGTAATCTTGCCATCCTCGCTTCTAAGGAGCATCCTGGTTGTACTTCTTCCAACACAGATTTGTTCATTCTTTTGGCAGTCCATGGTATAGTCAATATTCTTCGCCAACACCATAATTCAAAGGCATCAATTTTTCCGTCTTCGTTACTCATCATTCAGCTTTCAAATGCATATGAGGCGATTGAAAACACCATGGCTTGGGTCAGGAGCACCTTAGTCTTCAAGGTGACATCTTTCACTTTTTAACACCTTAAAGAGGTCTTTTGCAGCAGATTTGCCCAATGCAACGCATCGTTTGATTTCTTGACTGCTGCTTCCATGGGTGTTGATTGTGGACCCAAGTAAAATGAAATCCTTGACAACTTCAATCTTTTCTCCATTTATCATGATGTTGCTTACTGGTCCAGTTGTGAGGTTTTTTGTTTTCTTTATGTTAAGGTGTAATCCATACTGAAGGCTGAGGTCCAGCCATTAGTTCCTCCCTGAGCTGTAGCCTGGCCAAATTTTTCCCAGTGCAATCTTTACCCCACGACGCTAAATAGGACAAAAGCACCAGGCAAAAGGCTAGGAGTACTGGGTCCTATCACAGCTCTGCTGACTGTCTGTGCAACCTGGAAAAACCTTTCACCTTCTATGGCCTTGTTTCCCTCATCTACATAATGGGGTACCATTCTGCTCAATTACTAGAGTTCATATTCTAACAGGAAATCTAAATATTTTTAATCTATAATTAAAAAACAGTGCTCCTAGCTCTGATAGAAGGTACTGCAGGATACCTCAACTACTAGTATGAACAGTCTGTGTTTGTGGAGCACCTAATTTGGGCCAAGCTCAATATATATGGATTAATTTTTTAATCTTTCACCACAACTCTTTGGAACAAGTACTATTATTAGTATTTCCATTTTACTGATGGAAAAGCTGAGGATTAAATACATTAAGTTACTGGTAAAGAGGGAGGGAAAAAGAGAAAGACGAATAGGTAGAGCACAGGTAATTTTGGAGGCTACAGTAATGATGGGCACATGATATTATGCATTTGTGAAAACCCAGAGAACTGTACAACATAAAGAGTGAACCCCAAGGTAAACCGAGGTTTATCAAGTGCCTGTTATACGCCAGGCACTTAAGTATGCACCAGAATCCATAAATTTGTAATGGTGGCAACCATTACAATAGTTAATGATAATGTATTAGTTAATCATACATTAATAATAATTGTATTATTAGTTAATAATAATGTATTAAGATTGGTTCATCAGCTGTAATAAATGTAGCACACTAAAATAAGATGTTAATAATCGGGGAAACTGGGCAGAGCTGGGGAGAAGTTGGGTGGGGAGATAAAGGAACTCTAATTTTTTGCTCAATTTTTCTAAACCTAAAACTTATCTAAAAATAAAGACTCAGTTACTTACTAAAAGTCACAACGATACTAAGACTTAATAAAAGCAGAACTCAAACACAGGCCTGTCTGAGGCCAATGCTTGTTTTCCTAACCTCTACAGAAGCACAGGGAACCCTGGTGGCGTAGTGGTTAAGAGCTCCACTGCTAACCAAAAGGTCGGCAGTTTGAATCCACCAGCCACTCTGTGGAAACTGTTCTACTATAGGGCAGTTCTACTCTATCCTATGGGGTCGCTATGAGTCAGAATCTCAACTTGATGGCAATGGGTTTGGTTTTAGGTTATTGGAGCACAGAATAGGGGACCCAGATCTCACAAGAGGTGAAAGTCCAAGTCAACAATTTAGGTGATGTCTTCCTTGATCCTTGAGAATGAGTTGTCCTAAGCTTTTAATACTCTCTCCTGGAGTCAATTTTCTCTACTGACTCATCAGTTCTTACCCATGAAAAACTGGCTTAATAGGCAGAACTGGAATTCGAGCAAACTAGATTCCTTCAAATGCCTCCCATTACTTGCGGTCCAGAGCTCTTCAGAAGAGACATGAAATGCTAATTTGATACATACTGAAAAAAAATGACACACTGTTGACTTGGCTAATTCACAGCTGTTGGTTGAGCAACATCATTTACTTCCAGGGCCTGCCTTGGATATAGCACAGTTATGGAAAAGGGCTGTCAGCACTAATTGCTCCGTCACACTCTCAAAAAGTCCTATAGAATCTGAAATGCCAACAAGAAGTCCAGATCTGCTGGAAAATATCTGTAAATCTAAGAAGATCTGTTAACTTCAACTAACATGGTGAAAAGTTTCAGCTTCAATGACTTGCTAAAATCCCTTAGCCATCTTTAAAGCCTATGTTCCTCCAGCCCCGGCCACGCTGAAGAATGAAGCAGCTTCGAAAATTGTTTAAAAGAGCATAAGGTCAAGATGACTGTGGAAGTTGTTAAAGTTTAAAATAATATTTCAGATACTCCAACTAACCTAAACAGAAATTTTGTTAATAGGCTATTGGTCACTTTTTTGTAATTTTTTAAAGATATAATTTACATACCGTAAAATTCATTTAAGTGCACAATTCAATTTTTAGTAAAATTTCAGCTTTGTGCAACTATCACCACAATCCAATTTTAGAATAATTCCATTAGGCCAAAGAGATTTCTCATGTCATTTGGCAGTCACTCCTTGATCCCACCACTAGCCCCCAGGCAACCATTAATCTGTCTTTGGTATCTAAAAATTTGCCTTTTCTGAACTCTTCATATAAATGGGATCATGCAACACGCAGTCTTTTGTGTCTGGCTTCTTTGACTTAGCATATGTTTTTGACATTCATCAATGCTGTAGCTTGTAACAGGACTTAGCTCTATTTTATTGCTGAATAGTGTTCCATTGTATGGGTATAGCACATTTTGTTTATCCTTTCACCAATTAATGGACATTTGAGTTGTTTCCAGTTTTTGACTACTGTGAATAAAGCCGCTATGAACATTCATGTACAAGTCTTTGTGTGGAAATATGCTTTCGTTTCTTTTGGGTAGATACACAGCAATGGAATTGCAGGGTCATACAGTAAATTGTTGTCTAACTTCTTTTTTCTCATTTCGCTTGTTTCACCTTATTTATACGTTTAACTTTTTAAGAAATCACCAAAGGTTTCTGAAAGAGTTACATTCTCATGCTGGTCATTTTTAATATGACAAAGAATTTTCTCAGAAAGAGGAATTATAGAGGAAAAACTCATGCCCTGGAAATACCCCTGGAGCAAAGATACTGTACAAAATGTAACATTAACAGGAGGCTGAGTTTTCTGAATTATTGCATTAACTCCACAATGTTGGAAATTTCAACTATCTTTAATCCATTGGAGACTTTCTGGTTTTAAATTGCCTCATACTTTGTTATTGCTCTATGGGTGGGAAGAGGTTGAGAAAGGAATGTTAGGCCTCTTAATAAAGAATCCAGTTATTATATATTTCAGTTGTCATCCCACCCTTGCACACTTCCCCCATCGTACCCTTGTCATTTACAACAGCTTTCTAGCTCCATGCTATTATCATTAGCTCCCACCATCACTCCCAATCCTGAATGGAGAGTCCTTCTTTTTGGCTCCCATGATATCCAATGCACACTATTTATTATTATATAATTCTCTAGCCTCTCTCAAGGGGCTGTGTTTTGCTTACATTTATCTCCTCAGTACTCAACAAAAAGACTCCCCCATTGTATATACTAAGTATTATTCCATGGATCAATGAACGAATCGATGAACAAGCCCTATCTGTTAAGTACATAATTATGGTTCTAATCGCATATGACTGAAATATGTTACAAATGCACATAAGGAAAGACTTGAATCTCTGCCCAGGTAATTTCTGATTTTCTTCAAAAATAACTAGGTGCTGAACCTAGTATTGGCTTAATCTCAAGGGTCCAAAGAAGTCTGTGAGCTCTAGAAGAACTGCTTGGACCCATATTCCTGCTCCTTCTCATCAGCTGTGTGGACATGATTTGTTGTTGTTAGGAGCCGTTGAGTCGGTTCCCACTCATAGCGACCCTATGTACAACAGAACAAAACACTGCCCTGTACTGCGCCATCCTCATAATCGTTGTTTTGTCTGAGCCCACTGTTGCAGCCACTGTGTCAATCCATCTTCTTGAGGGTCTCCCTCTTTTTCAATGACCCTCTACTTGATCAAGCATGATGTCCTTTTCCAGGGACTGGTCCCTCCTTAACAACATGTCCAAAGTAAGTAAGACAAAGTCTCACCATCCTCACTTCTAAGGAGCATTCTGGCTGTATTTCTTGCAAGACAGACTTGTTCGTTCTTCTAGCAGTCCATGGTATATTCAATACTGTTCGCCAATACCATAATTCAAATGCATCAATTCCTCTTTGGTCTTCTCTATTCATTGTCCAGCTTTCACATGCATATGAAGCAATTGAAAATATCATGGCTAGGGTCAGGCACACCTCAGTCCTCAAAGTGATATCTTTGATTTTTCATACTTCAAAGAGGTCTTTTGCAGCAGATTTGCCCAGTGCAATAAGTCCTTTGATTTCTTAACTGCTGCTTCCACAGGCAATGATTGTGTATCCAAGTAAAATGAAATCCTTGACAACTTCAGTAGCCTGGATTGTAACCTGTTACTTCCCTAATAAACCCTATAATGGTGAGTATTGTCTGTGAGATCTGTGTGGCCACTGCAATGAATTAATCAAACCCTGGAGAGAAGTAGAGAGTGCCATGGGAGGGACGGCTGGTGTCAGAACTGGTGAAGATGGCAGAGAGAGAAGGCATGTCTGATCTCTGCCTCATAGGAATCAGCCTTGAACTGTTGATCTTGATTCTCCTTCCCCCTTGTGAAGTTAGAGGAGGCCAGACACCGCCCCCACACCATTTGTACAACATCTTTCTGGTATTCTCTTTCAGCCAAGATCCAGCTGACATCAGCAATGATATCCCTCGTTCCACGTCCTCTTCTGAATCTGGCTTGACTTTCTACCAGTTCTCTGTTGATGTATTGCTGCAACCATTTTTGAATTATCTTTAGCAAAATTTTACTTGCATGTGATATTAATAATATTGTTCGATAATTTCTGCATGACTTTGGCTCTCCTTTCTTTGAAATGGGCACATATATAAATCTATTCCAGCTGGTTGGCTAGGTAGCTATCTTCCAAAATTTTTCGTATAGACAAATGAGCACGTCCAGCATTGCATCCATGCATTGAAACATCTCAATTGGTATTCTTTCAAGTCCTGGAGGCTTGTTTATCCCCAATGGCTTCAGTGCAGCTTGGACTTCTTCCTTCAGTACCATAGGTTCTTGATTGTATTCTGCCTCCTGAAATGTTTGAATGTCAACCACTTCTTTTTGGTACAGTGACTCAGTATTCCTTCTATCTTCTTTTGATGCTTCCAGCATCATTCAATATTTTTCCCATAGAATCCTTCAAAATTGCAACTTGAGGCTTGAATTTTTTCTTCGGTTCTTTCAGCTTGAGAAATGCCGAGCGTGTTCTTCCCTTTTGGTTTTCTAACTCCGGTTTTTTGCACATTCCATTACAATACTTTACTTTGTCTTCTCAAGCCTCCCTTTGAAATCTTCTGTTCAGCTCTTTTACTTCATCATTTCTTCTGTTCACTTAAGCTACTCTACATTCAAGAGCAAGTTTCACCACTGACAGATGAGTGGTGGTCTCGGTCTAGTTACCTAATTTTGCTAAGCTTCAGTTTCTTCATCTAAAAGCATTGTTGTGGTGATGGATTGAGATAATCCACATGAAGTACTTAGTTATTATTTTATTATGTCACCATTCTACCCTTTATTGAGTATTTACTAAAATTTTTATTAATATGACTATGGAGGTTGATGTGTCTTGCTTATAAATGTGAATTTTGCTGCAATAGATAGATAGCTAGATAGTTGGTATTGCATCAACTCCAACTCGTGGCGACCTGATGTATAACAGAACGAAATGGTGCCTGCTGCTGCATCGTTCTCACAATCCCTGGCATGTTCCAGTCCATCATTGTGGTTATTGTGTCAACGTGTCTCACTGAGGGTCTCCCTCGCCCTCATTGGCCCTCTCCTTACCACACATAATGTCCCTCTCCAGCAACTGATCCCTCCTGATGACGTGCCTAAAGCAAGCAAGTCAGACAATGTTCTGTTGTGATCCATAAGATTTTCATTAGCTAATTTTCAGAAGCAGATCACCAGGCTTTTCTTCCTAGTCTATGTTAGTCTGGAAGCTACACTGAAACCTGCCTGCCATCAGTTACCCTGCTGGTATTTGAATTATAGGTGACACAGCTTCCAGCAGCATAATAAGACGCAAGCCACCACAGTACAACAAAACGACAGATGGGTGGTGGACTTCCTGGTATAGGCAGTCCTAAAAAGCAATGATGTACATCACATGCAAAGATGTCACCTTCAGGACTAAGATGCACCTGACCCAAGCAATGACATTTTCAAATGTTTCATATGCATGGGAAAGCTGGACAACGAATAAGGAAGACCAAAGAAGAACTGATGCCTACGAATTATGGTGTCGGCAAAGAATACTGAACATACCACAGACTGCCAGAAGAACAAACAAGTCTGACTTGGAACAAATACAGCCAGAGTGCTCCTTGGAAGTGAGGATGGCAAGGCTTCATCTCATGTACCTTGAGCGTGTTATCAGGAGGGACCAGTCCCTGGAGAAGGACTTCAAGCTTGGTAAGATTGAGAGTCGGCAAAAAAGTGGAAGACCCTTGATGAGACGGACTGACACAGTGGCTGCAACAATGGGCTCAAACATAGCAACAATTGTGAGGATGGCATAGGACCGGGCAGTGTTTCATTCTGCTATATACAGGGTTGCTACAAGTTGGAGCCACTGGATGGCACCTAACAACAACAGCATGTATCCTGTAGCATAAATCTCCCAATCATAAAGATGGGAAAACAAAGATAACCGCTTTTTCAGGCTTTCTTCGCATTTATTTTGCTTAGTGTCTTCTCATTGGTCCTCTCATTGCACTAAGTCTTTTTTTCTTTTTTTTTTTTTTTTAACCTGTATACCCTGATATAGGGCTGTTGTGGTTCAGTGGTAGAATTATTGCCCTTTATGAGGGTCCGATTCTCAATCAATGCATCTCATGTGCAGCCAACACCCATCTGTCAATGGAGGTTCGCGTGCTCCTATGCTGCTGAACAGGTTTCAGAGGAACTTCCAGACTAAGAAGGACTAGGAAGAAAGGCCTGGTGATCTATTTCTGAAAACCAGCCAATGAAAACCCTATGGATCACAACAGTTTGATCCTGTTGTGCCTGAGGTCACACCATGAGTGGGTGGCCAATTTGAGGGCAACTAACCACAACAGTATTCTGATTACTTATAACGGGATGGTGACTTCACTAAGTCAGACTGAGTAAATGAGCTTAAAGAGAGGAGGAGGCAGCCTTGATGCCTGGCTGCTCCATGAGAACATCAACAAATAGAGAGAAGGATGGTGCTGGCAGTGGCAGCTAAGGCTTCTCCAGCCTTAGTGTCTGAGACAAGGGCATGACTCCCTGACTCCACGTAGGAAAACTTGCAATGAAAACACACCATCGGAAAACTGTAGTTCCTCAACCCTAGGCACCTCCTCCCAAGACCACTGAACTATGGAACACACTTCTCAGAGAGGAAACAAAGTTGCCCAAAGTGGTTTGGAGTGTTTCTTCAACTCAAAGCAGAATAAATGCTCATCAATGAGAGAAAACAGTCTCGCCTGGTGGCTAATAAAGCCCTGTTTTCATTTATTGTGGAGCATTTTCCTAATTGCTTATAAAAATTTATTCTAAAACACTGTGTAACTAACGCTGCAATGTGCAGTCATGAGCGTACTCAACAGATGTCAGTTGTCTTCCACTTAAGCAACCAGAAACAACCAAAAATGAATTAGCATCATTGAATGCTGATGTAGAAAGCTGGGATATTAAATATTTAGTGCCCTGAACATAATAGTGTAGTTGATTTTGTGTTCACGTTAGTTGCTGCTTTATCATTTTGCATCAGTGATCTGAGAACGCGTTCATTACTCTGCAGGCTCATCTGGGGTTGCTATGGAAACGAGAGCTGCTCTGACATATTCCCCCAGGCCCTGTTTGCTGCCTTTTTTCAGTAAACACTTAATTATGCGTCGCATTCTGCAATCAGTGTGGTTGGAAGAGAGTTTTCTTAGCTGATTTCAGGCTAAAGATGAGCTCTGCTCATAAGCAGATGCTTTCATTGAAGTCTGTTCAGTGTGATTTTAATAAATGGAACAAATCAGAAACCCCCAAGAGAAAAGCAAACAAATGAGAAGGCAAAGACTCAGTCTAGTTACCTCTGACAACCTATCCGTATAAAAGCTTATCAAAGGCTTATCAAGAACTTAACCCATACAAAAAACCCTGATAGTTTAGGGGAGAGGGAGGGCTCTCTTCTACACCGTACCACCTAAGCATGCAAATCAAACAAACAAAAATTGAGGATTATTCTATCTAGGAAGACAGTATTATCAAAATATAAGATGCTTCTTTGAGTCAAGGATTCTCAACACAGGGATGGGCTCTTGGGAATTGTGGTCTACTCCCCCTTCCATAAGTGTATGCAGAATTTTGTTTCTATGTGCCTATGAGCATCTTTTTCGAAAAAGTCCATAACTTTTATCAGAAACTTAGAAGACTATCAGACTAAACATGATAAAGTACCACTGACTGATCACCTTCTAATGAAAAAGGCCCCATCCATCCCCGAGAAAACATTTTAACTCTTCCCATCATGTATGATTACCAAAACGCAGGAGGGATCCCTGCAGCAGGGATCCCATCCCAGCCTGCTCCTCATCCAACTCTGGGTAGGGCACTGAATGCACTGGAATTCTTTCTTCATCCATAGGACTATGTGCTGAGTTAGAAACCCCAAATAAAGAAATAAGCTGACCTAGACCCAGCATTCTAAGTGACAACAAAAAGTGGTACCTAAATGGATCACTCAGTTTTACTAAACTGATTCAATTCGATGAAGCCACTTATTTGGCAGATCCTTGTAAAAATATTTGATTAGCTCTTTACTTGGTATTTAGTGCGTACCAGGCCCTTTCTCATACGTGCTCACTATTGTGTGTACACCTCATGATTTCAACATAATTATTTACACTGAAACTGGAAAACGGAGGCGATGGTTTAGAGCCAGGCAAAAGTCAGATGCAACGGAAGCAAGTTTAGGAATGAAAGAAGGCATGTTGGGAACTGCCACCAAGGAAGGTCTACACCTCACCTTCACTGTCAAGAATGAGGACGTGACACACGAATAGATATATGCACACCCAAGTGCACTGCAGCACTGTTTACAACAGCAAAAAGATGGAAACAACCTAGGTGCCCATCAACAGATGAATGGATAAACAAATTACAGTACATACACTCAACGGAATACTACGCAATGACAAAGAACAATGATGAATCTGCAAAACACCTCACAACATGGATGAATCTGGAAGTCATTATGCTGAGTGAAATTAGTCAAAAAAGGACAAATATTGAATGAGACCACTATTGTAAGAACTCAAGAAAAGGTTTAAACACTGAAGAAAATAGTCTTTGATGGTTTCAAGGGTAGGGAGGGAGGAAAAGGGGAATTCACTAACTAGATAGTAGACAAGAATTATCTTAGGTGAAGGGAAGGACAACACACAATACAGGGGAGGTCGGCACAACTCGACTAAACCAAAAGCTAAAAAGTTTCCTGAACACAACCAAACACCTCGAGGGACAGAGTTCCAGGGGCTGGGGGCTGGGACCATGGTTTTGGGGGACATCTAGGTCAACTGGTATAACAAAGTTTATTAAGAAAATATTCTGCATACCACTTTGGTGAGTGGCGTCTGGGGTCTTAAAAGCTTGTGAGTGGCTATCTAAGATGCATCAATTGGTCCCAACCCACCAGGAGCAAAGGAGAATGAGGAACACCAAAGACACAAGGAAAATATTAGCCCAAGAGACAAAGGGCCACATACACCAGACTCTATCAGCCTGAGACCAGAAGAACTAGATGATGCCTGGCTACCACCAATGACGGCCATGACAGGGAACATAACAGAGAGTCCCTGACTGAGCAGGAGAAAAGTGTGGTGAAGAACTCAAATTCATGTAAAAAGACCAGACTTAATGGTCTGACTGAGACTAGAGGAACCCTTGAAGACATGGCCCCTGAACTCTCTGTTAACCCAGAACTAAAACCATTCCCAAAGCCCACTCTTCAGAAAAAGATTAGACTGGACTATAAAACATAAAATAATATTGCTGAAGAGTGTGCTTCTTAGTTCAAGCAGATACACGAGACTAAATGGGTGGCTTCTGTCTGGAGGCAGGATGAGAAGGCAGAAAGGGACAGGAGCTGGTTGGAGGAACACAGGAAACCCGGAGTGGAAAGGGAGACTGTGCTGTCACATTATAGGGATTGCAACTAGTGTCACATAACAATATGTGTATAAATTTTTGTATGAGAAATTAACTTGAGCTGTAAACTTTCACCTAAAATACAACTTAAAAAACAGAACGTGGACATGAGTGTTTGTGCAGTTACTTATGATGCGTAACACACCACCCCAAAACTTAGGGGCTTAAAATCACAACTTCTTTTTCTATTCTGCCTCTTGCTTCCGGGGTGGCACAGAGGGGACAGCTTATCTCTGCTCCAAATGACTGGGCTGACCCAAACGGCGGAGGTCTGGAACCATGAAGGCTGACTTGGAATCCTTCTCTATGCAGCCTCACGGCTTCTCCATGTGCTTGCTCGTGTGGTCTACCCAACATGACAGCCACAGGTAGTCACACTTCTTACATGGTGGCTCAGGGCTCAAGAGAAAATTTCCAAGAGACCCAGGCAGAAGCTATGAGTCTCCTTAAAACCCAGCCTTATCAGTCCGAGAACACCATTCTATTAATCAAGAAAGACACTAGAGCCAGCCCAGATTGAAGATGGGGGGAATGTGGAGCCTCCACCTCTCAATGGGAGGAGTGGCAAAGAATTTGTGGCTATGTTCAGCAGCTCAAAGGGCGTGACAGATATATTAGGTAACACTGGTAGGTAACTGTCCTAACTCCTTTACTTACACATTATCTCAATTACTTCTACAAAGTAGCCTAGTCATCCCATCTCACGGATGTGAAAATTGAGGCTCAGAGAGGTCATGTAACTTGTCCAGGTGGTGAAAGAGCAGGGATTCAAAACTAGGACTGTCTGTTCTTAAAATCTGTGTCATTCACTACTACTTTTCTTGGTTCTACCACATTTAAGTTCCCATCACTACAGTCCCCATTGACCTCCCTCCTCCTAACACCTATCTTACATGTAATACCTAATAATTATTCATTATCTTTTTGGTATAAATGTTCTGTCTCCCCAGAGGTATCATGTTGTCGTTCATTGCCGCCAAGTCGGCCCTGACTCATGGCGAACTCACACAGCGGAACAAAACGCAGCCTGGTCCTGCGCCATCCCCATGATCAGTTGCAGATCAGACCATTGTAATCCATAGGGTTTTCATTGGCTAATTTTTGGAAGCAGAGCACCAGGCCTTTCTTCCTAGTCCATCTTAGTCTGGAAGCTCCACTGAAACCTGTTCAGCAGCATAGCAACACACAAGCCTCCACTGAGACGGTGGTGGCTGTGCACGAGGTGCATTGGCTGAGAATCACACCCAGTTCTCCCTCACGGAGAATTCTACCACTGAACAACCACTGCCCCATAAAGAGACCACAGAATCACAAAATGGGAGAGCTCCGGGTGCTTAGGTGGGAAAATGGAAGGACAGATAAGGCCAGAATCTTGCCTGGATCACACAGGTAACTGGAGGAGATATCACTGAGCCAAGCTGAGGGGAGTTGCTTCTGGCTGCCGCCCTGACACTGTCTTTGTGTCTACAGATTTTTGCACCTATGAGCCACTCAAAAAATGTGTAGTGAAACCAGTACTTACTGGTGATATTCCCTAGAATCCTGTCTAGAGCTGAACCGTCTAAGGGAAGATAATTTTTCTCTAATGAGACTACTTGAAGCACATTTCTTTCACTGCTTTGAGATTTCTGTCAATTTTTTCATCTAGTTCTAATCTAATAGAGCCTAAATCCATTTTCAGCTAATTACAGGAAATGCTTCTAATGGGTAAATTAAGTCTGCTGCTCCCTAGGTAGGCTCTCAAACCAATACCTTTCCCTTCATTCCCCAAGGTTTATTTTTCCTTCTTCTTAAAGGGCTTGTCACTCTCACATCCCCCTACACTGCCCTGCCGTTTTTGAATCTGCTTTCAGAAGGGAGTGAGCATCCACTTGATGATATGGCCAAAGGCCCTGAGTTTTCCGACTGCAAACTGCTGATCGTTGCAGTGAGATGAAATGCTCCTTCTGGCTTTATGAAGACAAAAGATGGCTCACCACTTGCTTGGAGGCTACAAAGCCTGCCAAAAACAAAGTGGTGGGAGTTCGAATTACCCAGAAATGCTTTGAAAAATATGAAAATGCCTGTCTCATCCGCAGTGCTGCTTTTCTTCCTTTCAGAAAAACTCTGGGTCACACAGCCCTTGGTGCTTGTGCTAATAAAAGGACTGTGAAGCCTAAAGTGATAGAAAAAAACAAAACAAAAACTCAGCTGAGATGGTATCCAGTAGTAAAGCTTAACGGCAGATATAAAAAGCTGCACTTCCCATCCCAGCTGCAGGATTATCCCTCATGTGGCCCCTGAGGTTAAAAAATAAGAAAAAAAGGGAGAGAGAAATATAGATCCCTAATTTTGGCTCACTTACATTGGACACATTATAAGGAAAGATGAATTACTAGAAAAGGACACCATGTTTGGTAAAGTAGAGGGTCAGTAAAAATGAGGGGAACTCTCAATGAGATGGATTGACACAGTGGCTACAACAGTGGACTCAAACGTACCAATGATCATGAAGATGACGTAGGACCAGGCAATGTTTCATTCTGTTATACATAAGATCACCATGAGTCAGAACCAACTGGACAGCAACTAACAACAACAAACATATTTCTTAAGCGCCCAGCTGTTTTGCTCAAAACCAAATATGTTGGTCATCTGCTCTCATCAATCCTTAAAATAGTTAATGATATAACTGTTAAATAAATAAAGCAAAACATAGACTAGCTGTCCCCACCTAGATGAATCCTACACCTCGCTGATCATGTCTACCACTAGCTCCTCACAATTCTAGCCAACCAAACTGTCCCCCTATCCTTGCCTTCCTGAAGTCTTTACTTCTGGTAATGGTACCACAACTCCCTAAGACCAAACAATTTTGTTTTGCCTTCCTGTTAGTCTCCAAGTCTAATCAATTGTTGTAGTAGATATTCTAATAATCAATTTGGCACCACTTGTAAGAGAAAACTGATGCCTGGAGAAACTAAATGATCCATCCAAAATCTACCCACCATTTAATCAAAAGGTTTGAAGTGAGGTCTCCAGTCTGCAGAGCTTGCACTCATTCCTGTCCCATGCTGTCAATCGCTGCAGCCCTACTATGCGACTTCCTGCTGTTCCCTGAATTCAAGGCCTTTGTATTTCATGCCTAGGGTATTGTTTGAAATCATCTTCTCACCAGACTTCATTATTTTGACCTTAAATGGCTCATGGGATCATCTTCTCAAGCACAAGACAAGTTGAGAATGGGGTGATCTTAGAGGTTTGATGGTATTAAGACAGAATCAGGCCAAGGGGCCCAGTAATGCCTAAACCTTGCCTTTGCCAAGCACCCCTCTGTCCTCTGAGTGAGATGGATACTTGGAAAAACATGGCACTTGGAAAATGAGGTTCTGCTTTACAGGTATGCAGTGTTCATCACCATTCAAGGAGAGCTTCAGCAAAATGGTCTGGGGTGCCTTTTCTTTTGCCTAAACCCCAGATCCAAATTTTATCACCAACCTGCTACAGAGAACCGAAGTCTTGAGATCCACATGGGAGACGGAGGACGAGAAGGAGGAAAAGGAGAAAAGGGGAGAGAGAGAGACAGAGAGAGAGCTCTGATTCTGGAGGTGATCTAACAGAGGCCAGGACTCTCTTTCAGAAATGCTGCAAAATTAGATGGGAAGATAAATGAATTCAGAGGTTATAATGTGTGACCCACGAGATTGCTCAGACCTGCAGGTGTGTTTTGTTTGGTCGGTAGGGGGACAATCAACAAATAAGATTGATGAGATTACACCCAAAATATCCCAGATTTTCTTGAAAAACAGAAGATCCAAAGACACTGAGCCTATTCCACTCAACAGCATTTGTTACCTAACAGGTATTTCTGAGTAACTGTTTACTTCTTCATATAGGTCACATTCTCTAGTTTGCCAGACCCGTTTCATTCATTTCAAGTACCAGCTGAGTTCCTGAAGGTATTTGCATATTTGACCCTGGGGCTAGATGCTATTTAAGGTCTTTCTTATATCTGATGGGGGGCCCTGATAGCTCAGTGGTCAAGAGCTCAGCTGCTAACCAAAACGCTGGCAGTTCAAATCCACCAGCTGCTCCTTGGAAATCCTGTGGTGCAGTTCTACTCTGTCTTATACAGTCACTGAGTCGGAATCGACTCAGTGGCAATGGGTTTCTATATCTGATGGCTAACAATCATGCCTTGAGCCTCAGTCCAGCATCCCATTATCTTGCTTAAAAGAGCTTTTCTGGGTCTTGAGCCAAATCTGACCCCCAGGCATGCTGTGCCTGGGACAGGTCCCAGGTGATTTATCATCGGGGTTTTTCACAGAACTACAGCAGTCTCTTCTGATAAAAGGATGACACCCCCAGTCATAAAGCCTCCTAAATCTTGAAACTACCCAACACACTGAAGAGATTGAGCAGAACCAAGGAACCTCAGGTCTGGAGTGGAGAGAATGTTGATGTCTCCAAGACCAGGAGACCACGGGCTTTCAATACCGTTTTCCTCCTATGCTATTTTATTTCCAAGGGCCAAGTAGAAGATGTCTTATTTGTATAATTACTTGAATTTGCAGATAATGAATGGAGAGCATTTTGAAAATCTACTTCCCTTTCCACTCTACTCACCACGCTGCCACCGAGTGAGGCTTCTAAAACACAGCTATGATATCACACACCGGCTTGGAAGCCTCCATCTCCTCTTCCCCTGCAGCCTTATCAACAAAGTGAGATCTAGCTTGTGTGAGGTGACTTAGGCAGTGTTCAGATGTGCTTTTTTGTTTCAATAGTCATTTGCTTATTTCAATATGTATTATGTGAAAACATAGCGTATCTATCTCATAATTTCAGTAGAAATAGTTTCTTGAAAATACTGTGAAAAATATTTCCTTCTTAAATATGTTAAGTGGACACCATAAATTAAAAGAAAAAAAAACTTTAAGTAAATAGTACTGATAAGATGTATATAGTGAGAAATCATGAAAATGGACCTTGAATGACTGAAATTTTATTTTAGAAACATGACCTACAGGAGAATGTTCAAACTGCCTGGAACATCTTAGATGCTTCTCATAGGCAGAACTCGCTACAAGCTTTCCAGTTCCATCTAATGCTACTCTTCACCAGGTATCTTATAAAATGACCCAGCTTTCTGGGAACCCCGCGTACTTGCTTATGCCTTGGGCCTTTGCACATACTATTCTGCTGTAACTGAAGGCCCTTTTGCACCCCTTTTCTACCTGGTGAACAATTGCTCAGACTTCTCAGCCCAGCTCACATCCCACCTCTCCTGGAAAGTCTCACCAAGCAAAATTAACTCCCACGTTGTACCCTCTTGGAGCCCCAGTGGCACAGTGTTTAAGAGCTCCACTGCTAACCAACAGGTCAGCAGTTCCAATCCACCAGCCACTCCTTGGAAACCCTATGAGGCAATGCTACTATGTCATGTAGGGTCGCTACAAGTCACAATTGACTCAACGGCAAACAGGTTTGTTTTTGTTTTTGTTTGTTTTGTTTTGTGCCCCCTTAATTCTTTCAGTACATACTCTATTCAAACATATAATCAACTGGCATTATTATTATTATTATTTTTTTGTACGTCTGACTCTCCAACGAGGCTGATACTCAACAGGTCAAAAATGGCCTTATTCATCCTTGTACGCACTTAATAAATGCCTACTGAATGAATGCTATTCCTTTTACTTCATCTCCCTCCCTGCCCTCTACAGCTCTAATTTTGAAGAACTCTTTCAAAGAAGGCTATGGGAAGCAATGTGATACTCATTTAACAATATGAAAGCTGAGGATGATATTATAAAGTGCCTCCATCACTTAGAGATAAATGAGAAAAAGAGAGCACACATAGCAACTTATTTTGTATCCCAAAGCACTTGGAGGAGGATTTAGAAAGTATCTGCATCTGGAGAAGGTAAAAAGATAAGATACCATCATGAGTCATTAAAATTTCTTCAATGCTAATAGCAAGTGTAATCACAAAGAGATGGGGAGAATAAAACAGCCCTGGAACCTGTCTATGTGTCTTTTCTCCCAAGCTATCACCCTAGGTCAGGGCAACCATGTCTCTTACCTGAACAACTGAGGTTATGCTCTGCTCACCACACTGCCACCTGAGTGACACTTCCAAAACACAGATATAATAGTATTATGGACAGGCTTAGAAGCCTCCACCTCTTCTTTCCCTGCAGCCGTCCCATTCATTACCACATCCATTCATTTTCTTAGAGCAAAATTACACTTCAGAAGTTGAGAATTAATAGAAATTTGTTACATAAATTGGGGTGGAGGAGGAGGGAGAGGTGTGGAGAAACTTGTTATTTTTCTGGCATGTTGGTACCAAAGATGTTGAACCGTACAGATAATTTAGCTGATAAACACAGTTGTGTTTCTAAATTGGTTCTATCCAGGTAACCATTATATATATACAGATATATCTCCTTCCCCTTCTCCTGTCTTGCACTCTAGGGAGGAGTGATTGGGGCTAGGTAGTATCTGTCTGCATAGTCTGCTGGCTCTCTAGCAAACTACTCATCAGTGGTTTGTATATCTCCACTAACTACATAACGCAGGGAAAATGTATGTCAGTCAGCTTCGGTAAGGATTTACAGCCTTGGAAACTCTACAGGATAGTTCTACTCTATCCTACAGGGTCGATTCTGAGTCGATATGAGTCGAAAATCGACTCAATGGCAACGGGTTTTAACGGCATAATACTGTTTGTTAATGACTATCAGTCTGAGAGCAAGAAAGAATTCTTTACAAAAATGTCATAAATACATTCTGAATGCCTTTTAAGAGCACCATAAAACTATCACTCTTAGACTGACCCTAAACTCCAATAAATTTAACAAAGGAATTTTAGAGCACTTTGTCTCAATAAAGACCCCTGGTGGCACACTGGTTAAGAGCTTGGCACCTAACTGAAAGGTCGGCGGTTCGAATCCACCAGCCACTCCTTAGAAACCCTATGTGGCAGTTCTACTCTACTCTATAGGCAGTGGTTTTGGTTATAGGTTTGGGTTGATTTCTCCCAGTCCCAAGTGTGGGGGAAAGTTGGTTATGAACACTCTGGAGCTCAAACTATCCTTACCTGGGGAGCAACCTAATGCATGCCCCACCCCCACCCCCGAAGTCCTATGCCCCTCTCACTCCTGTAAGATGACTCTTGCCTTGCTTTCCCTCCTCTACTTCAGCTACTCATTCTCATCCTCGGCCTTTTTTGCTGGCTCCTCCTTTAACCTTAAATGCTGGAGTTTCTCAAGTCTCAGCCCTGTCCTGTCCTCTTCTCAATAAGAATGTTGTTGTTATTGTTAGGTGACATTGAGTCCATTTCTGACTCATAGTGCCTGTGATGGTTAAGGTTGTGAGTCTACTTGGCTGGGCCATGACACTCAGTGGTTTTGCAGTCATATGATGTTGTGATCGCCTCCATGATGGGATCTGCTGTGAGTAGCCAATCAGTTGAAAAGGAGTTTCCTTGGGCATGTGGCCTGCATCGAATACAAATGGACATTCTGGCAAGGCTTGTGGGCTTTTTGCCTGTGCTGGAAACTGCAGCTGGCTCCTGTTCATCTGACCTCCGATTCTTGGGACTTGAGCTAACAGTTTGCCTGTGGTCTTGCCTGCCAATCTTGGGATTCATCGATCTTCGTAGCCTGTGAGCAAGAGCCCTGCTCTCTGACCTGCCAATCTTGGTTTCACCAGCCCCTGTGGCCATGTGAATCAGGAGAAGGCTCCATCCTGACCCTTGGACTTGGAATGTTCCAGCCTCTACAATCACATGAGCTATTTCCTCGATAAAATATTTCTATATATGTTTATATGCTTTACCGGTTTTGCTTCTCTAGAGAACCCAGCCTAAGACAGGGACCCTATGTGTCATAGAGTAGAACTGCCCCAGAGGGTTTTCTTGGCTGTAATCCTTATAGGAGCAGATCACCAGGTCTTTCTCCTGTGAGCTTCTGGGGGCGTTCAAACCACCAACCTTTCAGTTAGCAGCTGAGTGCTTAACCATTGCCCACCAGGGCTTCTTTCCCAATAAGAATAGCACCAGGACTATAACAACAAATAGCATGATTCAGACACTAAGTAATTTTCTAATGCTTATTCACTGATTTAGCCAAAGCTAATGATGCACTAAGGAGCCCTGGTGGCGCAGTGGGTTAAATGCTCAGCTGCTAACCCAAATGTTGGCAGTTCGAGCCCATCTGCTGCGGTACCAGAGAAAGATGTGGCAGTCTGCTTCCGTAAAGATTTACAGCCTTGAAAACCCTACGGGACAGTTCTTCTCTGCCCTATACGGTTGCTAGGAGTTGGCATTGACAGCAACGGGTTTGGGTTTTTGCCTTTTTAATGATGTTCTAGGTCCTTATGTGGCACAAATGGTTTGTGCTAAACTGTTCATCTAAAGGCTGCTGGTTCAGACCCACCCAGTGGTACCACAGAAAAGGCCTGGAGATCTGCTTCCATAAGATTACAGCCAAGAAAACCCTATGGAGCAATTCTACTCTGTCACATAGGGTTGCCAGGAGTCAGAATTAACTCAATGGTAACTAAAACTAACAACAATGATGTACTGGATTTTTGTTTGTTTGTGTTAATGATGTACTGTTGTTGCTGTGTGCTGTTGAGTCGATTCTGACTCACGGCAACTCTAGAAGACAGAGTAGAACTGCCCATGGGTTTCCAGCAGTCGATGGTTCAAACCCACCAGCAGCTCTGAAGGAGAAAGATGTAGCAGTCTGCTCCTGTAAAGAGTCCAGCCTGGGAAACCCTATGGGGCAGTTCTACTCTGTCCTATAGGGTTGCTATGAGACAGAATCAACTGGACACCACACAACAGCAACAATCTTTATGGGAGCATTTCACTAGGTCTTTTCTCCCACGGAACAGCTGGAAGGTTCTAACCAATGAACTTTTTGTTAGCAGCTGAGAATTTAACCATTGTGCTACCAGGGCTCCTTTAATGATGTATTAATTCCTGCTATTGTGTATGTTCCACAAAGATGCAGAGCAATTCAGTAACTTAGCCACACTGGCTCTGTCCCAAGTCAGGGACAGAGAGAGGATTAGACGCCAAGCATTTAGATACCACAACCTTGGCTCATAACATTACTTTAAACCAGTGGTTCTAAACCAGAGTCAGGGAGGGGGATGATTTTGCCCCCAGGGGACGTCTGCCGAGGTCTGGAGACATTTTGATTGTCACACCTGGGGGGGGTGCTACTGGCACCCAGTGGGTAGAGGCCAGGGATGCTGCTCAACATCCTACAATGCACAGAACTGCCCCTCACAAAACAGAATTATCTGGCTCAGAATGTTAACAGTGCCAAGGCTGAGAAACCCTGCTCTATGCCACTTTTGTACCCTTTCACTAGGTGACTTTCCTATCTATGCCCACAGCTTTAAGTTCAACCTATGCACTGAATACAGTACTCCAGAATTTAGCACCGACCTCTCCTTTGGCTTTTATAACCTTCCTACAGATGGATAAACAACTTGGCATTTCCATTATTTCCAAGACTGAACTCATGAACCTTCCCCGACATATATCCTCCTCCGGGCTCCTGATCTCAGCAAAGACCCCACCATCCAACCAATTGCACAAATCTGGCTCTTGTCTTACTGAGCATCTCTCCCCTAACTGCCTTCCCAACTCCAGAATCTTCTCCCTTCCAACTTTTCTCCACACTGTTGCTAGATGAATTTGTCAAAACACAGCTCTTGCGTATTACTCCCTTGCTCAAAAACTCTTTGCTGCTGTGACCCTAATACTCCCCAGCAAGTTTTCTCCTTTTCAAAATGAGCGATTGAGAGCTTAACGTAACTAATGTCATGATGAACCTGTTTAAGTTTTTTTTTTTTCCTTCTTTTTTCTTTGCCCTTTCCTTTCCTCATACCTTTGTTAATGACTTTGTTTTGCTCTGTCCGGCCACCTGTGGCTTACGACCCTCCAGGGAAGATCAGAGCCCAGATGTCTGACATGTATATCTTTAGCCTGATAAGAAGATGTCCGGCATGTATCTCTTTAGTCTGATAAAGAGTCTCTTGTAATTACCTTGTAATGAATAACTCATTCAACCATCTGTGGGCGACGTGCTAAAGGACAATTCTAACCTTTATAAAAATCATATATAAGCTGTAATATAAAAATGCCTTTTGGGACTCCATAGAGACAGCTTGCATTGCTGTCGGATCCCCGTTGGTGGCCACCTCCTAAATAAACTATCTCACTCTTTCTGACTTGGAGTACTTTCACCGGCTCAACTGCTCCAGGGCACAGACCCTAACTGGGCAACACTCACTGCTTTTGGCAAAAGAGTACAAATGCATTAGCAGGGCATTCAAGATCCTGCACAATCAGGCGTCAGTTTCCCTTTTCCGAGCAGTGCCAGTTGACTGGGTGGGTTTTATATCCTGTAGATAAGCCCACATCTGCTGGGCCTGCAGATGTGAGAAACTCATGCCTGGATTCCGTGGAGGTCTTCATCGTGAGACAGTCACTCAATTATGCATTCACGTATTTCTTCAGTAGAGGGAAGGCTAGAATAGGGTTAGCAGCATGGACTTAGAATCAGGCTGACCTCCCAGTCCTGTCATCTACTTGCTTATGTGACCTTAGTTGTCTTCTTAACCTTCTCAGCCTCAGTTTCCTCAACTGCAAAATGAGGATGGTAATTGTGTCTACCTTAGGGGTAGATGTGTGTATGTGATTTTTATCATGCTTAACACTGTGCCTGACACGTAGTAAGCACTTACTAAAGTAAAAACAAAAAGACCAAAAGACCTCAGGTATATGTCAAGCACTTAGGAAGCACCAGCCCCTATGCTGCGTTGGAAGTACACTGGTGGAAAAGATAGGCATTGTCCCTGGTCCCAGAGACGTTACAGTCAAGGCCTTTTCTGAACACGAAACAAACATCTCCCCGATGAAATTGTTCCAATAGGGAAGTTATTCTACTTGTTTCTGGTAGGCAGGGTCCCATCAGCCCTACCCTGATCATCTCCAGAGAAGAGTGGCTCTGGGTCCCCTCTCTTGTACCTTAATTCTTGCATGAGTTCTTCTCACCCACCCTAATGTTTAAGAGTTGATCTTTGCAATTTTCATTTTTTGTTTATTCCCTCTAGGATTGAACGCCGGGCCAGAGACATCGTGCAGGGTGTGAAAAAATCAATGCTTTGTTGCACGGGTGTCCTCAGAGGGGGTTAGGCTCTCTCCATCGATTTACTGGACCACATTAAACTCTAAATCAAAATACTGACAAACCCTTGCCCGTTGTCATGGACTTTATCAGGCTAAAAAGCTATTTTGTAACTTTTCTTCTATAATAAAATTCTGCAGCCTGTAAGAGCTTCTGGTTTCAGACAACCAAAACTATTTCATTTAAATAAACTCACTATAAGATGCTCCAGAGAGTAACTGATTTATAACTTAATGACTTCCCAAACACAGTATGTTCTAAGACAAATCATCTGCAGAGGACGACACATTGTAGTTGAGTGTAAAGGAAAATTGTGTTAAGGATTATTAGTGCCTGTTCTTGTTGCCAGAAATAGTGTGATTATTAAGCACTTAAATATCACCCTTGGCACCTGATTGTGGAAATGTCTCCGGTATTCATATTTTGCTGCGTATAGTTGAAATTTAAGGATGTTGCTTGTTTTCAATGCAAAGTCAAAATGGCTAGAGAGAATATAACTAAAAGAAAAGCATGGTGGAATAGGTGTAGAAATAAATTGAAAATCAGAGACCTGGCTTCAATCCCCTAATACTTCCATTCACCATCTAAAGTAAACACCAGATACCACTTTTCTCCTCAGCAACCTCACCTGCAAAAATGAAGTGGCTGGACTACATCAGAAATCATCAACTGGCAGCCAATCGGCAGGGTTTGGTTTGCAAACATGTTTATTTTGGCCTGCACATTTAAAAAAAACATAACTAAGATTTTAAAGTCAAGAGATTCCCAAACAAATTCCAGATTTCCAGGTTCTCTTAAAAATTAGACTTGGCCACATGCATGTACATTCCTCTTGGACAGCTGTTAGAGCTGTGTAGCTACTACCCACTTTAGACGGGGCCCTAGCTCTTCAATTTGCCAGTTTGGTATGTCCAAAACTGAACTTGAGAACTTTCCCCAGCACATATCCTCCTCAGGATTCCCTATCTCAGCAAAGACCATCCAACCAACTGTACAAACCTAGCTCTTGTCTTAATGAGTATCTCTCCTCTAACTCCCCATATTGGTCCTTGATATTAGGAAAGAAGCTATTTTTCACTTATACTCATATTGTTCTGTTGTTCTCTTATAATAGGTAACCATTTCACTTTGTAACTAGTGATAGAAAAAAAGGTATAAGATAGACTGCAAGAGTCACATGCATCAATAAAAGTGGGAAAGGGACACGTTTTCATGGAACTAAGCACTATTTGACCTTGAGCATATCCCACCTGAATCTGGAGAACATCTCAAAAACAGATTTGATGCTTTGAACACTAATTACCAAAGACCAGATGAGTTGAGAGATGACATCAAGGACATCATACATGAAGAAAGCAAAAGGTTATTAAAAAGACAGGAAAGAAAGAAAAGCACAAATGAATGTCAGAAGAGAGTCTGAAACTTGCTCTTAAACGTAGAGTAGCTAAAGCGAATGGAAGAAATGATGAAGTAACAAAGCTGAACAGAGGATTTCAAAGGGCAGCTTGAGAAGACAAAGTAAAGTATTATAATGAAATGTGCAAAGTCCTGGAGTTAGAAAACCAAAAGGGAAGAACATGCTTGGCATTTCTCAAACTGAAAGAACTGAAGAAAAAATCCAAGCCTCCAGTTGCAATACTGAAGGATTCCATGGGGAAAATATTGAATGACACAGGAAGCATCAAAAGAAGATGGAAGGAATACACAGAGTCACTGTACCAAAAAGAACTGGTTGACATTCAACCATTTCAGGACGTAATGTAGGATCAAGAACCGATGTACTGAAGGAAGAAGTCCAAGCTGCGCTGAAAGCGCTGGTGAAAAACAAGGCTCCAGGAATTGACAGAATATCAATTGAGATGTTTCAACAAATGGATGCGGCGCTGTAGGTGCTCACTCATCTATGCCAAGAAATTTGGAAGACAGCTACCTGGCCAAGCGACTGGAGGAGATCCATATTTATGCCCATTCCAAAGAAAGGTGATCCAATGGAATGCAGAAATTATCAAACAATATTGTTAATATCACATGCAAGTAAAATGTTGCTGAAGATAATTCAAAAATGGTTGCAGCAATATATCAACAGGGAACTGCCAGAAATTCAAGCCAGATTCAGAAGAGGATGTAGAACGAGGATATCATTGCTGATGTTCGATGGATCTTGGCTGAAAGTACAGAATACTAGAAAGATGGTTACCTATGTTTTATTGACTATGCAATGGCATTCAACTGTGTGAATCATAACAAATTATGGATAACATTGCCAAGAATGAGAATGCCAGAACACTTAATTGTACTCATGCAGAACCTATACATAGACCAACAGGCAGTTTTTTTTAACAGAGCGAGGGGATACTGCATGGTTTAAAATCAGAAAGGTGGCGTCAGGGTTGTATCCTTTTACCATACTTATTTGATCTGTATGCTGCACAAATAATCCGAAAGGCTGAACTATATGAAGAAGAACGCAGCATCAGGATTGGTGGAAGACTTCGTAACAACCTGCAATATGCAGATGGCACAACCTTGCTTGCTGAAAGCGAAGGACTTGAAGCATTTACGGATGAAGATCAAAGACTACAGCCTTCAGTACAGCTATGTTGAGCCTCAACATAAAGAAAACAAAAATCCTCACAACTGGACCAATAAGCAACATCATGATAAATGGAGAAAAGATTGAATTTGTCAATGATTTCATTTTACTTGGAGCTATAATCAAAGTCCATAGAAGCAGTAGTCAGGAAATCAAAGGCCATATTGCATTAGGCAAATCTGCAAAAGACTTCTTTAAAGTTTTGAAAAGGAAAGAGGACTAAGGTAAACCTGACCATAGCCACGATATTTTTAATCACCTCATATGCATGGGAAAGCTGGACAATGAATAAGGAAGACCGAAGAAGAATTGATGCCTTTGAATTATGGTGTTGGCGAAGAATATTGAATACACCATGGTCTGCCAGAAGAACGAACAAGTCTGTCTTGGAAGAAGTACAGCCAGAGTGCTTCTTAGATAGCAAGAATTTGTCTCATGTAATTTGGACATGTTATCAGGAGGGACCAGTCCCTGGAGAAGGATACCATGCTTGGTAAGGTAGAGGGTCAGCAAAAAAGAGGAAGACCCTCAATGAGATGGACTGACACAGTGGCTGCAACAATGGGCTCAAACATAGCAATGATTGTGAGGGTGGCACAGGACCGGGCAGTGTTTTGTTCTGTTGTACTGACTCAACGGTACCTAACAGCAACAATAACAAGAACTAGTTCTTATATATATATCACTCTTCTTTTAAAGAGTAACTTACCTACCAAGCAAATTGATGTCCTTGAAGAAGAGGTTCTTACCCCATTCAATGGAAAGGTTTGCCCCTTATCAAAATGGAATACTGGCTATGTTCAGAACACGCACAAGTCCATCCATACACATCCTATCTCCATGGGTAAAAATCACCAATGCTCTTCAGTAAGGGCAGAGATGAAATTGCTAGAATGGTGGGTAACATATTGATGAATTGTAGATAAAGATACAGCTCATTTCTATATGCGTTCACACACATCCATCAGCTACAGGAGTTCTTAATCTGGAATCCAAAGATCCGACTAGGTCCTACAATGGAATGAGCCTAAGAGAGTCTCTAAAACTCCCTAGAAAAATGCAAATGTTTGCATTTCTATGCACATGTGCATTTTTCCGATATGATGATTCATAACTTTCATCACATTCTCAAAAGACCCATGACATTCCTCGCCACACACACACAAATGTTAAGAACCACTGAGATATACAGGGCATAAATTAAGCAGATTTTTTTATGTGTTTTTGCTGGGGCACAATTACAATGATCATATTTTTTAAAACCAAAAGTTGGGGTACGGATTGGGCACACAGCTGGACACCAAGACAGAATACTGAAATAAGGGTCATTCCAGAAAATGTAGGACATACTGTCACTTTAGAAAGAGGTGATCTGGATCCAGTTGTGGTCGGGGAAATGGAGTTTTTGAGCAGTCATGACAAACAAGTTAGAACAAGTTATCCTGGAGACCATACTGTCACTGGCAAAAGCAGGACTATCACCAGGTTCTCTTGTCTCCCTTTGCCATGGCATTTCCATAACTCTGCCTGCTTGCATTTATTCGAGCACCATCCCCAGCCCCTACCCACACACACATCACAAACACATACACACAGATGCAGACGCTTCTTATTCTGTCCTCGCAGGAGAAATCCTAGCAAACCACCTCCAAGTGTGGCCTCCTACCTCTAGCTCTTCTCCTAGGACAGGACCACATGTTTCGGTATCAAGTGTATAGCCCAGATTTTTTTTTTTTTTTTTAAGCAGCTGTGATTTCAAAGATCTTTTTCTGACATTGAGCTTTGTTTAAAACCTCACAACACAAATTTTGGTTAGTCAGTGAATTCGTATCAGTGTGTCAAAACAGAAAAGTGGAAGGAAAAAGGAAAATTTCTCAGACTTTGTCAATCAACCCATGAAAGATTCTTCAGTCCCTTACTCTTGAACTAAACTAACTCAAAGTGTTGTCCCAGAACTAGCCAGAAATGTAGAGTAGCAGGCCCTCCCTCAGACTTACTGGATAAGAATCTGCATTTAACAGGACCCCAGTGTGATCTGCATGAACATTACAGTTTCAGTCTCTCCGCACCAAAGGCAGGCACCTATCTGGTTATTAGAGCACCTCTGCTGGCCAAGTATTATTATTGCAGCCATTTTAGCCTAATTGCTATTGTTTGCACTCTAGTCGATTCTGAAATTAGAGAACCAGAACACAATCAAATGTGCAAAGTGTGAATTAGCCATACAAATTATAGGCGTGTTCCTTTTTCCTCCGTAAAGAGCCTATAATGTTCCCTCTCCAGCACATGTAATGAAGCATGATGGAAAAGCAAAAGGAGCATTAGTCTAAAAGCCCAAAACCTGGATTCCAGTTGCAGCCTTGCCACAAACCATCTGGGTCACTTTATTTCTCTAACCCTTGATTTCCTCTGCTACAAAATGGAGTGAATATTACCTTTCCTATCCATGAGACAGCATATCTGTGGGTGTGAAATGGAAGGTGAGTGCAGTATCATGGTTAAGAATGCGAACTCTGGAGCTAAACAGACCAGAAACCAAATTCTATTTCTAGCGCTTCTTAGCCGAGTAACCTGAGGTAAGTAGCTTCCCCTCTCTGAGGCCCCTCTGTAATAACAGTAGCACTCCCATAAAATTGTTGTGAAGATTAAATGCTATCACATTTAAAAAGGAAACGACACTATCTAGACATTGTTAATAGCTGTAGTCAAGTCCACACAAAGTCGTAACCTACAATGTTTTCATTGGCTAATTTTTGGAAGTAGATTGCCAGGCCTTTCTTTCTAGTCTGACTTAGTCTGGAAGCTCCACTGAAACCTGTTCAGCATCATAGCAACATGCACACCTTCACTGACAGACAAGTGGTGGCTATACTTAAAGTGCATTGGCTTGAAATTGAACCCAGGTCTTCCACATGGAAGATGAGAATTCTACCACCAAGCTACCACTACCCTCTACACAGATATACACATTTGCCGAACCTCATCAAACTGACCACAACACACATAAGCAATTTACAAGTGTGATCACCTATGTATGGAGTCCCTCAACTCTAACCAGAAGATTGGAGGTTCGAGTCCACCCAGAGATGCCTTGGAAGAAAGGCCTGGTGATCTACTTCTGAAAAATTAGCCATTGAAAACCCTATGGAGCACAGTTCTACTGTGACACACATGGGGTCACCATGAGTGAGGGTTGATTCGATGGCAACTAGTATCCCCAGCATTTTGTAAACTGTGAGGAGCTCCACAGATGTGGGAATCGATTCTTATTGCAGGCAAGCACACAAGGCTATTAGTCCCAGATGAGAATTAAAGATATTGCCCACAGCTCACTGAGGAAATTCCCAGCCCTCTGTCCTGGTAGCCCTAAATCTTACAGTCACCACAACCTAATATGCTTTCAGAGCAATGCAAAGGTTCTTCACGCTCAGGTAAGTCCCAGAGCTCTCTTTGGGTAAGATACTGGTAACACCTCCCTTTTACACACTGTGAAACTGAGACCCAGGGAGACAAAAAGATTTGTGCAGGGCCACACAACTGGTAGCTGGTAGAGTCAGCACTCTGGTCTGCGGGATTCCAAAATGATTGCTCTTTCTTTCTCAAGAGATGGCCTCACTCTATTGTTTGGTATCAACCGAAGTCCAGTTCACTGAATATCTGAGAGAAAGGAGTGTGAGAACGACTACAGAGATGGGCCTGTTGCATAGCAACCCTTTGCTTGAGCCTGGTGAGGGGAGATAGCCTCCTTAAGTTTTTAAATCACCATCACTAAAAATAGCCTGAGATATGACAGCTGCGTATGAGGTCTCATCTGAGAAGGAAAACCAGTCTGGCACAACTGAACATCTTTGCTATGTTGTCCTTGGGAAAAGCACATGAAATTATGGGAGAATGGGCACCTGCAGCTTTTCTCAGCAAACACACTACTTCATTCCACTCATAGGTAAGGGTGCCTCCATTTGTACGGTATTCGTTAAATATCTATCTCCATACTTTTCCCACTCCAATGCTTGAATTCAATCCCGGTTGTCTTAGTAGTCGAAGCAAGTGCTCCCTACTTGATTACAAAACATGGCCTTCAGCTTCCCTGTATTAATCTCCCAGAAATTAATCATCTTGGTTGGAATCACTTAGATGCAAGCCTTTATAATGCCTACATTTGTCACTCTGGGAGATATCGGGCCAATTACAGTGGCACCAACTATAAATCTAATGCCTTCCAAAGGCTATCAGATGTTTAATTAGATCTTGAAAACCCTCTTCACTTAGCACCTTAGGGGTCTACAGGTCCTCTACCGGACTAATAATTAAAATAAAGACTCATCTCTGAGCCCTCTGTACCCTTTTGGGAATCAAAGTGCCTACCAAGTAATTACAAACCCGAATACTGGCACAAGAAGCAACAAAAGAAATTTAAATGCAGCCATTTGCCCACAAAGAACTTCCAAGATAGCTGGACATTTACTTATTCAAGTATCCCATAAATATTTATTAAGGCAGAATAATCATCCCCCAAAGATGTCCACATCCTAATCTCCAGGACCTCTGAATAAGTTAAGTTGCATAACAAAGGGGAATTAAGGTTGCAGATGGAATTATGGTTGCTAACCTGTTGACCTTAAAATAGGGAGAGTATCCTAGATTATCCAGCTGGGCCTAATGTAGTCACAAGTGTTCTTCAAAGTGGAAGAGAGGGCCACAGAAAGATGTGACTAGGAAAGAATGGCAAAGAGAGATGCAATTCTGCTGGCTTTGAAAGGAGGCCATGAGCCAAGAAGTGCAGGTGGCCTCTAGAAGGTGGAAAGGGCAAGGAAATAGATTCTCCCCTAGAGACTCCAGAAAGGACTACTGCCCTGCCAACACCTTGACTGGTGAGACCCGTGTCAAACTTCTGACCTCCAGCACTGTAAGGAAATAAATTTGTGTCGTTTTAAGTCACCAAGTTGATGGCAATTTGTTATAGCAGCCATAGAAAACTAATACAAGCATACTTAGTGCTTAATTAATAGCTTAGTGCTCAGTGCTGGCAACACAACAAGGAACAAAACAGCTATTGCCTCTATCCTCCTGGAGCTTACACTCTAGTGGTACAGATGAGAGGGGAAAACAAATAAGCATAGGCTGTAATATGTGCAGTGAAGGAAAACCACTGGCAGAGGGACTAACAGATGTCACTTACTTTAGATGGGGGTGGTGGGAGGCATCTCTGCAGAGACCATATATCAGCCTAAAGGAAGAAAAGGAGCTGGGGGGAGAGAATTCTAGGTTGAGGGGACAGTATATGCAAAGACCTTGAGGTGGAAAAGAGTTTGGCCAGCTGCAGGTATTGATGGACAGCCAATGTGGCTGAAGCACAATAAGCAAGAAGAGAGGTATGAGATGATATTAAGAGCGAAGAAAGGACAGGTCATGCTAGGCCTTGTGGCCTCCAGGGCAGTTTGGATTATATGCTAAGTGTTTTATGTTTTAAGTAGAAGACTGACAACAAGGCAATTCAAAGAAAATCCCTTTGGCTGCTTTGTGGAGGAATGGACTGAAATGGAGGAAAGCAGAGAAACCACTGAAAAGGCTTTGAACTTTCTCACTTGGAGAGACGAGATGGCTTAGATTTAGGCAGTAGCTATGGAGATGGTCAGGCACAAGATACATTTTGGAAACAGAACAGACTTGTTGACGGGCTACATGTGAGAAGTTAAGCTTCAGAAACCTATTGCACTTGTTTGTTGTTTTTATTGCTACTGGTGCTGTTTTCTTAAGCAAGAGGGAGACAAGAGATGGAACGTCATCTTTATCTTATGTACTAGTCAATTACTGCATGTACATTCATTCATTCAACAACTGTTTATTGAGTATCTACAATGAACTGTTTTAGGCACTGTTTTAGATGATGAGAATATAGCAGTAAACTCAGTATAGGCTCTTCTCCCAGGGTGCTTATAGTCTAGTGGGTGAGCTTGACAATGAACAAATGAAGGTGTAATAAAATTTCAGGTAGTCATAAGCTATGAAGAAAAATAAATCAGGGGACTACTATTTCAGATAGGACAGAAATCCTGGCTAACTTATGGAAATCATCAGTTAATTATTTCACCTAATTAGAAAATAGAGATGTTAATTGTGTGGTTAAAACAATGAGCAATGACTGCAAAAAGGCGTTGTCATCAGCCCTAAGACAGCTCCCTTTTTTCCTATCAAAAAGTGTTCCATAGCGAATCTTGAATTGGGCCATGGAGAATGGCTGTGTTTTTGGTAAAAGGAAAGGAGTAGATAAAGAGTAAAAGTGGGGTGGAGGTGAGAGGGGGGGAAGAAGATGGAAGGGACTCCACTAGGCCTCAGTTAGCACAGACTTTTCCAGCCTAATCAGTGATGGCTTGATCACTGCAACCTCTCCGAGTTATACATTACACCCATTTCCTTTTATTTCCACAAAAGGTAGAAGTGGGTACAAAGTTCAATCAGGTTGATAAATCTATTTTAACGAACATGCCTGAACTGTATAATTCTTGTAGAATATTTAAATTCAAAATTCACTCACAAGTGTTGTGCTGTTGCTAGTTGCTGGAGAGTTGGCTTCAGCTCATGGAGACCTTATTATGTAAAACAATGAAATGCTTCCTGGTCCTGCACCATCCCCATGATCGGCTGTGGGACAGACTGTTGTGATCCATAGGGTTTTCACTGGCTTATTTTTTGGAAGTAGATCGCCAGGCCTTTCTTCCTAGTTTGTCTTAGTCTGGAAGCTCTGCTGAAGCCTGTTCAGCATCATAGCAACACCACCAACTGACAGATGGGTGGTAGCTGCACTTGAGGTGCACTGGCTAGGAATCGAACCCAGGTCTCCTGCATGGGAAGTGAGGATTCTACCACTGAAAGAGTTCTTGTTACTTGCCATCAAGTTGATTTCGACTCATAGCGACCTCATGTGTGCAGAGTTAGTTACCATTATTTCTCTTGACCTTCTGGGCTCACCAAGGTACTGCTGATTCTGGAGGATGCATGAGTTAAAGTGCTTTTATTATAATACATCTAACTGCACAGCATTTATAAGGAAATCAAAACTACACTCCTTCAGAATTTAACCAGTATAGAAACACATATGTGAGCACCATGTGTGTTCAGGTAACATGTTCAAATAACATTTCTCTCCCCAAACATAGTCTTGAGAAGCTTCCCAAATGTACAGCATGAGGAAGATTATTAAAGCAGTTCTTTCAAAATGACTTTTTAATTGTGAAATGATCATATCCCAGCGTCTCTGGCTCAATGAGTTTAGAGAAATAATTTAGAAAGTGTTTGTGTGTGCTAAGAGAAAGGCTGGTACATAATTGCAAATTATTACCCCCTTTGCAGGTCATGCTGACAAGATTATCTCCCAGCAGGCTGACAATCAGAAATCTGCTTCTAATCTAGTGGTCTGTCACAGCTGGTAGCCTTTTCTTTTATTCCTGGATAGAATGGAAATTAGCGTTGTATGCCTACTCCTTTAGCTTTTATGGACCGTTTATCATAGCAAAGCCCAGTTGTCTGTGTACCACCCTAACTAACCCAATTAGGTAAACAGAGTTCTAGGAAGAACCAACAGCTGTTAGCCAGATAAGTAATCACAAAACACAAAGCTTCCTTGCAGCAGCTGCCACATAAACACAGTTCTTTCTCAAGATATGGCAACTAAGAGGCAGTTTAAGGAAAGACTCTCCGAGGGACATCTTCTCACAATGATTAGTTTGAGATGGAGACTTCAGATCAATTCCTAAAGCCCTGCGTGCTCTGGCCCTGCCGTCTTCTCCTAGCTCCCCCTTCGCCCTCAGCCCTCCCTCCAAGTTCACTACAGTCTTGTTTTTGTCTTCACATGCTCTGAGCACCTTCAGGACCTTCCTATGTACCCTGCCCTTTCTGCTCACTAACAACTAGTCATTCAGCAGAACTCCACTTAAATTCTTTCTTAAAACCTGCCCCTTCAAGAGTAGCCTTCTCCCATTATACTCTCTTAGAGTTCCTGTGGTTTTCTTCTTCAAACCACCCACTGAAGCATTCTTTAACCAGATGGAAAACCTAATCACCAACTTTATATGGAAAGGGCAGAGGCCCAGATAAGGAAGCATTACTAAAGAAGAACAAAGTAGGAGGCCTCACACTACCAGATCTTAGAAACTCCTATACAGTCAAGGTAGTCAAAACAGCCTGGTACTGGTACGACAACAGACACATAGACCGATAGAACAGAATTGAGAACCCAGGCCGAAATCCATCCACCTACAGGCAGCTGATTTTTGGCAAAGGGTCGGAGTCCAATAAATGGGGGAAAGACAGTCTCTTTAACAAATCTTGCTAGCAAAACTCGATGTCCATATGTAAAAAAATGAAACAGGACCCATACCTCACACCATACACAAAAACAGAAAATGGATCAAAACCCTAAATATAAAACCTAAACCTCTAAAGATCATGGAAGAAAAAATAAGGACAACTTTAAACCAAAAAAAAACCTAAACCCACTACCATCAAGTCAATTCTGACTCAAAGCGACGCCCTGGGTTTCCAAGGCTGTAAATCTCTTCGGAAGCAGACTGCCACATCTTTCTCCCTCAGAGCCACTGGTGGTTTCGAACCACTGACCTTTTGGTTAGCAATAGATTACTTTAACTACTGCACCACTAGGGCTCCTTAAACCCAAAAAACCAAACCCATTGCTGTCAAGTTGATTCCAACTCATAGCAACCCTACAGAACTGCCCTATAGGGTTTCCAAGGAGCGCCTGGTGGATCCCAACCACTGACCTTTTAGTCAGCAGCTGAACTCTCAACCATTACACCACCAGGGTTTCCGAGGGCTCCTTAGGGGCCCTAATACATGGTATAAATAGAATACCAAACATAATAAAAAATGCACAAACAGCAGAAGATGAACTAGATAAATGGGACCTCCAAAAAATTAAACACTTATGCTCATCAAAAGACTTCTCCAAAAGAGTTAAAAGAGAACCTACAGACCGGGAAAATTTTCTTAGATTTATTTCTCTGATTATCAGTTTATTGCCTGTCTGCCATTAGAATGTAAGCTTCATGGGGAAAGAGATTAAGTCTGTTCGATCACTGTGCCCTGCACATAGTTTACACTCAGTGTTGAGCAAATAAAAAAATAAATAAATGCAAGCATACAGAGCTGTCTGTTTTTGAATGATTTCAGTTATTCCTCACCATACTCCTTGAGGCCCTCATCGTAGGTATTATCATCACCCTCATTTCATGAAGAAGAAAACAGGTTCTGAGAGGGATATAATTTGCTCAAGATCATACAGTAGTGAAGTGAAATGCAAACTCATGTATGACTTGACAATGTATGATTTTCTTTGTAACTTTTTCTAAATACTTGCTTGGTATCAGACCCAGTGCTAAATACATTGCATGCATTATTCCATTTAATCCTCAAAACACCCCTGTTTTCCCATTTTACAGATGGGGCAATTCAGAGAGGTTAAGTGATCATCGGAGGTCACACAGTTAGGCAGCAGCAGAGTTGGGACTGGCTACCTGAATCCAAACATCACACTATTATTAATGGTTCTCAAATTTTATTCTACTTAAGAATTACCTGGGTATCTTGTTAAAATGTAGATTCTGGTTCAGCATGTCTAGAATGGAAATGCAAATTCTCAACAGGGGGTCAAACCAGACTGAACATCATTGGGAGCCTTGTTTTAAACAGGACTTGCATTTTAATTGCTACCCAAGGTCAGAGAAGGACTCATGTTGTGGAAACTATAAATATATCTCATTTCCCATAGGGCTATGTAAATTAGCATAGTTGGCTCCCCAGCATCTATTTGGGGAACAAAATGATACTTTTAAGTATGAGGAAAGACAAACAACATTATAAGAAACATTTTCTGCGTTCTATCCCTGCCTGTAAAGCACATCTGTATTCTGAATGACAAAGCTGAAAGGAAATACAGCCCAACAGCAGAGCCTCTTCCCAGAAGGATGACTCACTTCCTCAATAAACGTCCCCTGAGACATGTGTATAAGGACAGCATCCACTGAGAGCCTCTAGTTGTATATATTTTGTACATTATGTATTTTGCTTCCATTTAGATAGCAGTGAAACAAGTTCATTTTGCACGCACAGTCTTGTAAAAATTTCTAAAGGCAGATATATATATCATGCGTATATATATCCTCTGTGTGTGTGTGTGTGTGTGTTTATCAGTGGGTATGCTCACGGACTGGTTGTTAGTTGCTGTCAAGTCAGTTCCGACTCACCGCGACCCCATGTATAACAATGAAATGTTGCCCAATCCTGCACTATCTTCATGATCGTTGCTATATTTGAGTCAATTGTTTTGGGCTACATTATGTTTTCCCTAGGTTTTTGCTGACCCTCTACTTTACCAACCATGATGTCCTTTTCTAGCAACTGGTCTTTCCTAATGATGTTTCCAAAGTAAGTGAGCCAAGGTCTCACTATCCTCACTTCTAAGGGACATTCTGGTTGTATTTATTCTAAGACTGATTTGTTGTTCTGGCAGATCATGGTATATTTAATATTCTTCGCCAACACCAGTGGACTGGTAACCTAGCCAAATTTTCAGCGAAAGGAAAGTGGACCACACCCTACACTGCTTCATCCTCAATAGAGAACCTAGCACCCTCAGGAGAAACAGAGGTACCTCCAACATCTCGCCCTCCTTAGCAGTTGCTCCTGTAAAACAAGCCAGCTTTGCCTCTGTCTTGCTTTATGCTCTGGGTTCAACCTAACCTTGCAGTGTTATCTCCCACTACTGGGTTCTCACCCTTGCTTCAATCCAGCTAAGCCAGCTTCTACATGACTCACCAAGTGTCTTTCTGGTTCTGTGCTTCTCCTTCCTCCTAGAATGAGCTTTACCTTCATTCTAGCCTATCAAAGTCCTTCCTTTCTTTCAAAGCCCAGTTGAAATGCTCTCTTCGTTTCTGTATTTAGACAAATACAGAATTAGACAATTCTGTATTTAGTGCTTGGTAAGTGGCGGAGTCTGGATTTAGGGATGGATGTGTGTTGCTGCCTCTCCTCACCAGGCATATATACACAAAAGAGTTAACCAGGGTTCAGGTATGTGTTGTTGGAGGGCAGCCTCAAGACCTACATGAGGACATAGAGGGTGAATTCCCTGGGGAACAAGAGTCTGTGTTTCCTCCACAAACACCAAGCTGCCCACACCTACTCGAAAATCTTAAGCCAATTTCACAACTAATTTTCATGCTAATTGAGACCAGACAGCTCCTCACTGGGAGGCACAGTCACACCATTACGTGCAGCCTAGGCTGAGCCTTCATTTAGCTTACAAACTTCCTGGCTTAGCTGCTAAGGAAACACTTGTTACTGGTAATTAAACCGACTTGATTGTCCCATTACACAAAGATTACATGACAGTAAAGCAATCGAACGTAACTAATCTTTATCTCATTTGTAAAGGTGCATGGAAATGAGAACCAACAAAGGTATAAAACGTGTGAATGATGCTCAGCCATCAGTTTTTGTCAGGTTCAGCTCATGGCAACTCAAGAGATTTAAGGCATTTTAATAGGCAAGCATATATCTGCTTTATTGTTCTCAATGAAAATTAAACATGGATGAAAAACACCATGAATTAGTTTGAAAAATCACATTTGCAGTGCCCAAAAATATATTCCCAGCATTTACACTTTGTAGTCCAGGCAATTCTACAAATTTGTTTTTCCCTCGTAAGCTGTTAATGTTGAATTTTACCTCAACCCCATGATAATGGAAAACAGCAATGGTTAAAGAAATCCCCCCGCCCTTTCTGTTCAGGAAAATAGCTTATCGCAAATAACCACCCTTCCCATACAGCTTAGATAAAACTCTTGTTACCTATGACAAGGCCAGACACCCAGCCTACTCCTGTTGCCTTCAAGTCAACTCCAACTCCTAGCAACCCATATGTGTCAGTAGAACTGTACTCCATAGGATTTTCAATGGCTAATTTTTCAGAAGTAGATCACCAGGCCTTTCTTCTGTGGTGCTTCTGGGTGGACTTGAACCACCAATATTTTGGTTCTCAAATAAGTGAGTTAACTGTTTGCACCACACAGAAAGTCCAGGCCAAACACAGACCTCTCAAATTCCCACTGGCTTGCCTCATAAATGAGTAACTGAATTGCTTGTCCCCACTGATTATCAGAAGCAAAATACTTGTTAACTAAACTTTGGTTAAGCTTCCCTACTTCATCCAAGCCCTCGAATTTTGGCCTTCCCTCGGTCTGAGCCAACAGCCCCAAATAACCAAACCCACTGCCCTCCAGTCAGTTCTAACTCATGGCAACACCATGTGTTACAGAGTAGAACTGATCCATAGGGGTTTCTTGGCTATAATCTCTTTGGAAGCATATCACCAGGCCTTTCTTCCATGGCACTGCTGGGTGGGTTCGAACTGCCAACCTTTAGGTTAGTAGTTGAGTGCAAACTGTGCCACGCAGGGACCTCTGAGCCAACATACAATGTGCCCTTAATGGTCCCTCCTGGAGAATAGGCTGACCTCAGCATAAAACATTCTGATTTACTATCTGATGAGGTCAACTGCTCCTCCCACTTCTCCACACCTGGGTTTTTTCTATCCTTGCTTACTCTTAAACCAAAAAAACCAACCCCATTGCCATTGAGTCAATTTGGACTCATAACGACACTACAGGACAGAGTAGACCTGCCCCACAGGGTTTCCAAGGAGTGGCTGGTAGATTTGAACTGCAGACCTTTTCATTAGCAGCTAAGCTCTTAACCACTGCACAATCAGGGCTCCTGTTTACTCTTCGTTTCTCTAAAAGAAAACACTTTTGAAGCAGGGCCAAGATGGCAGAGTAGTCAGACACTTCTAGTGGACCCTCTTGCAACAAAGACCCAACAAAACAAGTGAATCAATTATACACGACAGTCTAGGAGCCCTGAACATCTAATACAAAGTTGAGAAACCAGACTGAGTGGCAGGCGAAGGGAGAGATGGTTCGGAAGCAGCAAGGAGTTGCCAGACCTGACCCGGCGAGAGCCTGGGCCCTTCAGGCCGGATTCAGCTCAGGGGTGAGCAGTGAGACAGGCAAGCAGCAGTGCTCGGGAGGTGCATTTTCCACACCAGGAGAGATCCAGCACCAGAGAGTATATTTGGCCACCCAGAACCAGTGAGAAGTAGCCCTGGATAAGCAAATGATAAGTACTTGTGTATGGCTTACCGTGCAGAGCAAAAACACCCCCCTTAGGGAAAAACCTCTCTCCCACTTACCTCCCCACTCCCTGCTCTGCACTGGGTCCCGGACTGGCTTCAGCCATTGCTGAGTCCCCCGGGCCAGAAGTAGGATCCATCATATACTCAGAGCCATTCTCCCTGCCTTGGAGAGTGAATAAATTAACAAAAGGGAAAAAATAAACTGCCGGCTCCCCTAAACCAGGAAACCAGGGTAGGCACAGCTCCTTTGCCTAGGCATAGGCATAGTCATAAGGGATCCACAGACTTTGAGTGCCTTTCCCCTTGCATAGTCTTGCGTGGGCCCATCTCAACAGTGTAGGCTCTCAATACCACAGTACAATAGGGTATATACTGGAACTCTAACTTCAACTGTTTCAGCTGTGAAGTGGCAGGTTCTTGACATTTGACTCTGCTCTGCACCTTAAGCAGGGTCTTCACCTACGCACATCAGGGGCCTGAGGACTTGTGGCTCTAACCACGCCACCTAGCTACCTGTGAGAGGAACCCATGAATAAGAGGTGCCCCCTAGTCCTTACAGCCAACAGCATTAGGTGCGCATAGTCTGGCGGAAAAACCCACCCACCTACACACTCTAGGGAATAGGGACACGCCTTCCTCCTGGATACTCAGGGGAAGCCGTCAGCCCCCTGCCTTGCTCAGAGTGTGTCCCCCTGCTGCAGCCAGATGCCTGTGCCTACAGCAATCACCCATGCTTGTTTAGGACTGTAAGTGAGAGCCTACACAACGCACTTGGTGGCTATCTACCTGGACACCTGAGCTGAATCCATACAGGAGGAGTAGGCTGATTCTTGAACTCACATACCTAGTAACACATCTAACCACCTGGTGACTGGACATTAGAGCTTCAAAGGTGCCAATAATCAAACTAGCTCATATGAGCAGCCTATCAAAACAAAACAAGAAGCTAGGACACAGTAAGCACATATAAAATAAATAAATATAATAACTTATTGATGGCTTGGAGACAACAATCAATATCAAATCACATAAAGAGGCAATCTGTGATGGCTTCAGCAATGTCCCAAAATAAAGAATCTAGAAATTTTCCAGCGGAGGAAAATTTCTTGGAATTACTGGAGGCAGAATACAAAAGATTAATATACAGAACACTTCAAGAAATTCGGAAGGAAATTAAGCAAAACACAGAACACACAATAGAGTAACTTAAAAAGATTAGAGAAGAGCATAATGACAAATTTAACAGACAGCAAGAATCCATAGAGAGACAGCAATCAGAAATCCAGAAGATTAACAATAAAATTTCAGAATTAGACAACTCAATAGAAAGTCACCGGAGCAGAACTGACGCAGTGGAAGTCAGAACTAGTGAGATAAAGATTAAGCACTTAACACCAACTTATTCGAGGAAAAATCAGGTAAAAGGATTTAAAAAAATGAAGAAACCCTAAGATTTATGTGGGATTCTATCAAGAGGAATAACCTACAAGGGACTGGAGTACCAGAACATGGGGGAATAATTGAAAATACAGAGAGAATTGTTGAAGATTTGTTGTCAGAAAACTTCCCTGATATTGTGAAAGATGAGAAGATATCTATCCAAGATGCCCATTGAACCCCACATAAGGTAGATCCCAAAAGAAAGTCACCAAGACATATTGTAATCCAACTTGCCAAAATCAAAGATAAAGAGAATTTTAAGAGTGGCTAGGGATAAACAAAAAGTCATCTACAAAGGAAAGTCAATAAGAATAAGCTCGGACTACTCAGCAGAAACCATGCAGGCAAGAAGGCAATGGGATGACATATAAAGCGTTGAACAAAATAAAAATGCTAGCCAAGAAGTCTATATCCAGCAAAACTGTCTCTCAAGTATGATGGCAAAATTAGGGTTTTTCCAGGTAAACAGAATTTTAGGGAATTTGCAAAAATCAAACCAAAATTACAAGAATACTATAAGGAAGTCCTCCAGTCAGAAAATCAGTGACATCAGATAACAACCCAAGACTAGAACACAGGACAGAGCAACCAGATATCAACCCGTATACGGGAGTCACAAAACTAAATCAAAGCTAAAATACTGAAAATAGGGAAACAGATGTCAATATGTAAGAGATGACAACATTAAAACAATAAAGAGGGACTTAAAAAATGTAGACATAGATTTTTCATATGGAGAGGAAGTCAAGGTGATATAAAGAAATAAAAGACTGATATAAACTTAGAAAAATAGGGGTAGATATTAAGGTAACCACAAAGGAAACTAACGATCCTACAAGTCAAGAGAAAAACTAGAAAAATATAAAGATTCAGCAAACACAAAATCAACAACATTGAAAAGATGAAAAGAAAATACATAAAGAAAAACGACTCAGCACAGAAAATTAAGCGGAACAAAGAAACTGTCAACAACACACAAAAAAAGACATCAAAATGACAGCACTAAACTCATACCTATCAATAGTTATGTTGAATGTAAATGGACTAAATGCACCAAAAATGAGACAGAGTGGCAGAATGGATAAAAAAACATGATCCGTCTATACGCTGCCCACCAGAGACACACCTTAGACTTAAAGACACAAACAAACTAAAACTCAAAGGATGGAAAAAAATATATCAAGCAAACAACACTCAAAAAAGAGGAGGACTGGCAATATTAATCTCTGACAAAATAGACTTTAAAGTAAAATCCACTACAAAGGATAAGGAAGGACACTATATAATGATTAAAGGGTCAATACACCAGGAGGACATAACTATAATAAATATTTATGCACCCAAGGACAGGGCTCCAAAATACATAAAACAAACTCTTAACAGCACTGAAAAGAGAGATAGACAGCTCCTCAACAGTAGTAGGAGACTTCAGCACACCACTTTCAGTGAAGGATAGAACATCCAGCAAGACGCTCAACAAAGACACGGAAGAGTTAATGCTACAATCAACCAATTCGATCTCATAGACATATACCGAACACTTCATCCAACAGCAGCCAAGTATACTTTCTTTTCCAATGCATGTGGAACATTCTCCAGGATAGACCACATATTAGGCCATAAAGTAAGCCTTAACAAAATCCAAAGCATCAAAATACTACAAAGCATCCTTTCTGACCAAAAAGCCATAAAAGTAGAAATCAACAACAGAAAAAGCAAGGAAAAAAAGAACAAACACATGGAAACTAACCAACACCTTGCTCAAAAACTACTGGGTTATAGAAGAAATTATGGATGGAATAAAGAAATTCATAGAATCAAACAAGAATGAAAACACATCCTACCAGAACCTTTGGAACACAGCAAAAGCAGTGCTCAGAGGTCAGTTTATAGCAATAAATGCACACATCCATAAAGAAGAAAGGGCCATAATCAAAACATTAACCCTACAACTGGAACAAGTAGAAAGAGAGCAGCAAAAGAAGCACTCAGGCACAAGAAGAAAGGAAATAAAAAGAATTAGAGCAGAATTAAACGAAATAGAGAATAGAAAAACAATTGAAAGAGTTAACAAGACCAAATGCTGCTTCTTTGAAAAGATCAACAAAATTGATAAACCATTGGCCAAACTGACAAAAGAAAAACAGGAGAGGAAGCAGATAACCTGTATAAGAAATGAGATGCATGATATCACAACAGACCCAACTGAAATTAAAAGAATCATAATAGAATACTATGAAAAACTGTACTCTAACAAATTTTGAAAAACCTAGAGGAAACGGACAAATTTCTAGAAACTCACTACCTACCTAAACTAACACAAACACAGGTAAAACAACTAAATAAACCCATAACAAAAGAAGAGATTGCAAAGGTTAATTAAAAAACTCCCAACAGAAAAAAAAAAAAAAAACCCAGCCTGGATGGCTTCACTGGAGAATTCTACCAAACTTTCAAAGAAGAGTTAACACCACTACTACTAAAGGTATTTCAGAGCATAGAAAAGGATAGACTACTCCAAAACTTATTCTATGAAGCCAGCATAACCCTGATACCAAAACCAGGTAAAGATACCACAAAAAAAGAAAATTACAGGCCAATAGCTCTCGTGAACATTGATGCAAAAATCCTCAACAAAATTCTAGCCAATAGAATTCAGCAACATATCAAAAAAATAATTCATCATGATCAAGTGGGACTTATACCAGGTATGCAGGGATGGTTTAACATTAGGAAAACAACCAATGTAACCCATCACATTAATAAAACAAAAGACAAGAAACACATGATCTTATCAATCGATGCAGAAAAGGCATTTGACAAAGTCCAACACCGATTCATGATAAAAAACTCTCAACAAAATAGGAATAGAAGGGAAATTCCTTAATATAATTAAGGGCATTTATACAAAACCAACAGCCAACATCATCCTCAATGGAGAGACTTTGAAAGCATTCCCCTTGAGAATGGGAACCAGACAAGGATGCCCTTTATCTCCACTCTTTTCAACATTGTGCTAGAGGTCCTAGCCAGAACAATTAGACTGGAAAAAGAAATAAAGGGCATCCAAATTGGTAGGGAAGAAGTCAAAGTATCTCTATTTGCAGATGATATGATCTTACACACAGAAAATCCCAAAGAATCCACAAGAAAACTAGTGGAACTAATAAAAGATTTCAGCAAAGTTTCAGGATACAATATAAACATACAAAAATCAGTTGGATTCCTCTACACCAACAAAGAGAACCTCGAAGAGGAAATCACCAAATTAATACTATTTATAATAGCCCCCAAGAAGATAAAATCCTTAGGAATAAATCTAACCAGAGATGTAGAAGACCTATACAATAAGAACTACAAGACACTATTGGAAGAAACCAAAAGAGACCTGCATAAGTGGAAAAACATACGTTGCTCATGGATAGGAAGACTCAACATTGTGAAAAGATCAATTCTTCCCAAAGCAATCTACAGATACAATGCAATCCTGATCCAAATGCCACTGGCATTTTTTAATGAGATGGAGAAATAAATCACCAACTTCATATGGAAAGGGAAGAGGCCCCAGACAAGTAAAGCATTACTCAAGAAGAAGAACAAAGTGGGAGGCCTCACACTACCTGATTTTAGAAACTGTTATACCGCCACGGTAGTCAAGACAGCCTGGTACTGGCACAGCAACAGATTTATAGACCAATGGAACAGAACTGAGAATCCAGACATAAATTCATCCACCTATGAGCAGCTGATATTTGACAAAGGTCCAAAGTCCGTTAATTGAGGAAAAGACAGTCTCTTTAACAAGTAGTGCTGGCATAAATTGATACCCATCTGCAAAAAACTGAAACAAGACCTATACCTCACACCATGCACAAAAACTAACTCAAAATGGATCAAAGACTTAAATATAAAATCAAAAACGATAAAGATCATGGAAGAAAAAATAGGAAAAATGCTAGGAGCCCTAATACATGGCATAAACACAATACGAACCATAAGTAACAATGCACAAACACCAGAAGAGAGACTACATAACTGGGAGCTCCTAAAAATCAAACACTTATGCTCATCAAAAGATTTCACCAAAAGAGTCAAAAGACAACCTACAGACTGGGAAAAAAATTTTGGCTATGACAAATCCAATAGCATCTAATCTCTAAAATCTTCAAGATAATGCAAAACCTCAACAACAAAATGACAAATAACCCAATTAAAAAATGGGCAAAGAATATGAACAGGCAGTTCACAAAAGAAGATATTCAGGTGGCTCACACACACATGAAGAAATGCTCATGACCATCAGCCATTAGAGAAATGCAGATCAAAACTACAATGAGATATCATCTCACCCCAACAAGGCTAGCATTAATCCAAAAAACACAAAATAATAAATGTTGGAGAGGTTGTGGAGAGACTGGAACACTTATACACTGTTGGTGGGAATGTAAAATGGTACAACCACTTTGGAAATCGATTTGGCGCTTCCTTAAAAAGCTAGAAATAGAAGTACCACAGGATCCAGCTATCCTGCTCCTTGGAATATATCCTAGAGAAATAAGAGCCTTCACACAAATAGATACATGCATACTCATGTTCATTGCAGCAGTGTTCACAATAGCAAAAAGATGGAAACAACCTAGGTGCCCATCAATGGACGAATGGATAAACAAATTATGGTATAACCACAGAATGGAATACTACACAATGATAAAGAACAACGATCTGTGAAACATGTAACATGGAGGAAGCTGGAGGGCATTATGCTAAGTGAATTTAGTCAGTCACATAAGGACAAATATAGTATAAGACCACCTTTATAAGAACTCAACAATAGGTTTAAACGCAGAAGACAACATTCTTTGATGGTTACAAGGGTGGGGAGGGAAGGTGAGGGTTATTCACTAACTAGATAGTAGACAAGTATTATCTTAGGTAAAGGGAAGGACAGCACACACTACAGGGGAAGTCAGCACAACTGGACTAAACCAAAGCTAAGAAGTTTCCTGAATACAATCAAACACTTTGACGGACAGAATAGCAGGGGTAGGGATCTGGGGACCATGCTTTCAGGGGACATCTATGTCAATTGGCCTAACAAAGCTTATTAAGAAAATGTTCTGCATCCTACTTTGGTGAGTGGTGTCTGGGGTCTTAAAAGCTTGCAAACGGCCATCTAAGATGCATTAATTGGTCCCAACCACCTGGAGTAAAGGAGAATGAAGAACACCAAAGACACAAGGAAAGTATTAGCCCAAGAGACAGAAAGCGCCACATAAACCAGAGACTTCATCATCTTGAGACCAGAAGAACTATATGGTGCCTGACTACCACCAAGGACCACCCTGACAGGGAACACAACAGAGTCCCTGATGAAGCAGGAGAATGGTGGGGTGCAGAACTCAAATTCTAGTAAGAAGATCAGACTTAATGGTCTGACTGAGACTGGAGGTACCCTGGAAAGCACGGCCCCCAGATTCTCTATCAGCCCAGAAATAAAACAATTTCTGAGGCCAACTCTTCAGACAGGGATTGGACTGGACTGTGGAACATAAAGTGATACCATGAGGAGTGTGCCTCTTAGCTCAAGCAGATACCAGAGACTAAATGGACAGCTTCAGTCCGGAGGTGAGATGGGAAGGCAGAGAGGGTTAGGAGCTGGTTGATTGGACTTGGGGAATCGGGTGGAAAGGAGGAATGTGCTGTCACAGTACGGAGAGAGCAATTAGGGTCACATAACAATGTATGTATAAATTTTTGTATGGGAGACTAACTTGAAATGTAAACTTCATCTAAACTACAGCAATGAAAAAAGAAAACAGTTTTCCCTTAATTCTTTGACAGGCTTGCAGATCTTATGGTCAGAGTAGTCCCCTATTATAGTACTCCCCTCCCCCACTGCTACAATAATCCCTTTCTCTCTTGTTTTGGATTGAATTGTGTCCCCAAAAAATATCTGTATCACTTTGGCTAGGCCATGATTCCCAGTACTGTGTGATTGTCCACCATTTTGTCATCTGATGTGATTTTCCTTGGTGTGGTAAATCCTATCACTATGATGTTATTGAGATGGATTAGCGGCAGTTATGTAGACTCAATCTACAAGATTAGTCTATAATTTAAGCCAATCTATTTTGACATATAAAAGACAGAAGTGAGTCTAGAGACGGGGACCATACCACCAAGAAAGCATCACCAGGAGCAGAGCATGTCCTTTAGACCCGGGGATCCTGCGAGAAGAGGGTCCTAGACCAGGGGAAGGCTGATAACAAGGACCTTCCTCCAGAGCCGACAGAAAAAGCCTTCCCCTGGAGCTGGCACCCTGAACTTTGACCTCTAGCCTACTAGACTGTGAGAGAATAAACTTTTGTTTGTAAGAGCCATCCATTTGCGGTATTTCTGTTTTAGCAGCACTAGATGACTAAGATACCCTTTTTCTTTCAGAATAAAACTTCTCCCTATCCATGTCTGGATTTGTGTTTTATTTGACAAAGCCTTATACAACCTTTACTTCTCAGTCCACATCTGCTGCCAGGAAATCAAAGACTGAGTCTCAGGTCACTGACTTCTTGTCTCAAGTGTCTACCCAGAATTCCTGAGCCTGACTGATGGGTACTTCATTTTCACACATTCAAGTTTCTTTTTTCCCTTTTTGAAGTGTAGACTTACATCACAATCACCTATGGGGCTGGTTACAAATGGTGATGCTTGCACCCCACCTGAGTCAGCATCCCTGAGGCTGGGGCCCAAGTATCTGCATGTTTAATCAGCCATCCAGGAGAGTCCTGTGCAGATTAAAGTAACTCACCCCCTTATTTGACACTAAATCTCTCAAGGGTAAGGACCAACTATCATGTGTCTTTGTATCTCCAACACCCAACATTATGGCTAGCCTAGTATGGGGACTCAAGCAGAGTACACTGAGCTGAACCAAACACAAAACCCCTTTCCTTTTCAATGAAAACTCGGCTGCTAAACAAAAGGTCAGCAGTTCAAATCCACCAACCACTCCTTGAAAACCCTATGGGGCAGTTCTACTCTGTCCTAGAGGGTCACTATGAGTCGTTATCAACTCGACGGCAATGGGTACAGGAATGTTAAAACAAGAAGGAGCCCTGGTGGCACAGCAATTAAGAGTTTGGCTGCTAACTGAAAGGATGGAAGTCTGAACCCACCAGCCGCTCTGTGGTAGAAAGATGTGCCAATCTGCTTCTGTAAAGATTGTTGTTGTTGTTAGGTTCGATTGAGCTGGTTCCGTCTCATAGCAACCCAACGTACAACAGAATGAAACACTGCCCAGTCTTGCACCATCCTCACAATCTCTGCTACTCTATGCATGAGTCCATCAATGCTGCCACTGGGTCAATCCATCTCATTGAAGGTCTTCCTCTCTTTCAATGACTCTCTACTTTAACAAGCATGATGTCCTTCTCCAGGGACTGGTCCCTCCTGATAACAAGTCCAAAGTATGTGAGATGAAGACTAAACATCCTTGCTTCTAAGAAGCATTCTGACTGTGCTTCTTACAAGACGATTTGTTCGTTCTTCTTACAGTCTATGCAATATTCAGTATTCTTTGCCAACACCATAATTCAGTAGCATCAATTCTTCTCTGGTCTTCATTATTCATTGTTCAGCTTTCACATGCATATGAGGAGATTGAAAATACCATGGCTTGGGTCAGGTGCACCTTAGTCCTCAAAATGATGTCTTTGCTTTTTAACACTTTAAAGAGGTCTTTTGCAGCAAATTTGACCAGTGCAATATGTCATTTGATTTCTTGACCACTGCTTCCATGAGCGTTGATTGTGGATCCAACTAAAATGAAATCTTTGACGTCAGTATTTTCTGTGTTTATTATGATGTTGCTTATTGATCCAGTTGTGAGGATTTTTGTTTTCTTTATGTTGAGGTGTAATCCATACTGAAGGCTTTGAGCTTCACTAGTAAGTGCTTCAAGCCTCTTTGCGTTCCTCAAGCAAGGTTGTGTCACCTGCATATCACAGGCTGTTAATGCCATGTTATTCTTCAAATAGTCCAGTTTCTCAAATTATTTGCTCAGCATACAGACTGAGTAAGTATGGTGAAAGGCTACAACCCTGGCGAGCGTTTCCTAATTTTAAACCATGCTGTATCCCTTTGCTCTGTTTAAATGACTGCCTTTAGGTTTATGTTCCTCAGGAGCACAATTAAGTGCCCCGAATTCCCATTCTTTGCAATGTTATCCATCAATTGCTCATATGCAAGTTCAAATTGAAGCTGAAGAAAATTAAAACAAGTCCACAAGAGTCAAAATATGACCTTGAGTATAACCCACCTGCATCTGGAGACCATCTCAAGAATACATTTGACGCATTGAACATTAATGACCAAAGACCAGACAAGTTGTGGGATGACATTAAGGACATCATGCATGCAGAAAGCATAAGGTCATTAAAAAGATAGGGAAAAAAAGAGCAAAATGGCTGTCAGAAGAGACTCTGAAACTTGCTCTTGAACATAGAGCAGCTAAAGCAAATGGAAGAAATGATGAAGTAAAAGAGCTCAATAGAAGTTTTCAAAGGGTGGCTCAAGAAGACAAAGTAAAGTATTATATATAACTACATGTGCAAAGAGCTGGAGCTAGAAAACCAAAGGGGAGGAACATGCTCAGCATTTCTCAGGCTGAAAGAACTGAAGAAAAAATTCAGGCCTTGAGTTGCGATAACGAAGGATTCTTTGGGCAAAATACTGAATGCGGCAGGAAGCATCAAAAGAAGATGGAAAGAATACACAGTCACTGTACCAAAAAGAATTGGTCAACGTTCAACCATTTCAGGAGGCAGCATACGATCAAGAACTGATGGTACCGAAGAAAGAAGTCCAAGCTGCACTGAAGGCACTGGCAAAAAACAAGGCTCCAGGAATTGACAGAACACCAGCGGAGATGTTTTAACAAACAGATACAGTGCTGGAGGTGTTCACTTGTCTATGCCGAGAAATTTGGAAAACAGCTACCTGGCTAATCAACTGGAAGAGGTCCATATTTGTGCCCATTCCAAAGAAAGGTGATCCAACAGAATGCAAAAATTACTGAACAATATCATTAATATCACATGCAAGTAAAATTTTGCTGAAGACAAACCAAAAGTGGTTGTAGCGGTATATTGACCAGGAACTGCCAGAAATTCAAGCTGGGTTGAAAAGAGGACATGGAACAAGGGACATCACTGCTGATGTCAGATAGATCTTGGCTGAAAGCAAAAAAACAAGAAAGATGTTTACCTGTGTTTTATTGACTATGAAAAGGCATTCGACTGTAAAGGTTACAGCCTTGGAAACTCTACGGGGCAGTTTTACTCTGTCTTACAGGGTCAATATGAGTCGGTATCGACTATATGAAAATGGGTATTAAAACATGCAAAGGTTACACTATGTAGGAATCTGTCCACCCTAGCCCACCGTCTACAAAATAATCAACTCAGCATCCCTGAAACCTAAGACAGATCTGCTCAAGGTGCCAACCCCCGAGATCTTGTTAAATGAAATCAAAATGGAGTCATATAGTTGACAAAATGGCATCAGTGGTCGAGTGGACAATGCCCCTAAGACTTGTCTTTACCAAAGCTTAAGCCTGACAATGCCTCCACCCTCATTGACTAATGAAATCTTGACAGCACTTCAAGAGTAAATTGTATAAGCCAATCAGAAGTAGGTTTCTTTGCTTTCTACTTAGAGGTGGAGTTCCTTTACACTTTGGGTATGACAGTTAACACAGCAAATTAGGTTACCATTTAACAATTTGGGTACATTTTTCACAATGTGTCAGCATTCTGATTATATCCATTCTGGTTGTTCTATTTCCATTAATCTAGCTTCCTTGTCCCTCCTTACCTTCTCATCTCTGGCCTAGCATAAATGTTTACCGTTTGGTTTCATTTGGGTGTTAATTTAGAGGAGCACAGTACTCACGGGTGATATTAATTTGATGATCCTGTCTATTATTTGGATGAAAGGTGACCTCCAGGAATGGTCTGAGTTCCAAGTTCAAAGGTATCCCAGGGCAATAGTCTCAGGGGTTCCTCTAGTCTCTACCAGTCCAGTAAGTCTGGACTTTTTTTAGTAATTTTTTAGTAATTTAGTAATATTTTTTGGTAAAACACATCTATTGTGTCCCTAGCTGGAATGGTTGGTAGTGGTAGCCAGGCACCGTCTACTTCTTGTGGTCTCAAGGTATCTGAGGCCGTGGTTCGTCTAGACTATTAGTCCTATAGACTTATTTCTTCTTTGAATCTTTGGTTTCCTTCTTTCTCTTTTGCTCCAGATGATTAGAGACCAATAGTTGTTATCTTGTGATCCCTGATGGTGCAGTGGTTAGCTCGGCTGCTAAATGAAAGGTTGGCAGTTCAAACCCACCAGCCGCTTTGTGGCAAAAAGATGTGGCAGTCTGCTTCCATAAAGATTACAGCCTTGGAAACCCTGTGGGGCAGCTCTACTCTGCCCTATACAGTCGCTATGAGTCAGAATCCACTCAATGGCATACAACAACAGCTGTGTCTTAGATGGCCACTTGCAAGCTTTTAAGACCCCAGACACTACTCACCAAACTAGGATGTAGAACATTATCTTTAAGAGCTATATTGTGTCAATTGACTGAGGTGCCCCACAAGACTACGGTCCTAAGCCCTCAAGCCCAGTAAACCATCCTGTGAGGTGTTTGGTCATGTCTAGGAAGTATCTGTAATTGTGCCCACTATGTGATTTATTTTATATATGAATATATATGCAGTACACATAAACATGTATATACATATACCGACAGACAGACCTATACATGCACATATATGCCTTCCTATACATATGTATGGAGCCCAGGTGGCACAGTGGTTAAGAGCTTGGCTGCTAACCAAAAGGTCTACAGTTCGAATCCACCAGCTGCTCCTTGGAAACCCTATGGGGCAGTTCTACTCTGTCCTACAGGATTGCTATGAGTTGGAATCAACTCAACGGCAATGGGTTGGGTTTGGTTTTACACACACACACACACACACACACACACACACATATATACACGTATCTATCTATGTAACAACACACATATTTTTTCGTTGTTATTACTGTTGTTGCAAAATTGTATATATTACAGTATTTACAAAATTGTCCCTTACTTGTGTACTTCTTAGTGTCATCAATAACCTTGTTCAAGTTGTGCTGACTTCACCCTTATTTGGTACTGTCTTACCCATCAACAAAACTAACAAGTGTCTATACTGTTTAGAGAGTATTCCCCGTCCTGTTTCCTCTCATCTCTGGTGACCACCGAAGAACACTGCTTCCTATGTATATACCTATTCTTGTCTTTTTATAATAGTGAGATCATACACTGTCCTTTTGTGATTGACTTTTTTCACTTAGCATCATGTCTTCCAGATTCATCCATGTTATAATATATTTTACGAACTCATCACTATTCCTTATGGTTGCATAGTACTCCATTCTGTGTTTATACCACAGTTTGCTGATCCATTCATGTGCTCATGGGTACTTGTTCCCGTCTTTTTTCTAATGTGAATGGTACTGCAATGCACAGAGGTTTGCATATGTCTATTTATATCACTGCTATTAGATCTCTAGGGTATATGCCTAGGAGGATTACTGGATGATAAGGTAATTCTATTCCTAGCTTTTTGAAGAAGATCCATACCATTTTCCATAGTGGTTGAAGCAATTTATAACCCTATCGGTGGTAGAGCACGGTTCCAACATCCCTGCAACCTTGCCAGCATTTATTGTTTTCTGTTTTTTGATCATTGTCATTTTTGCCAATTCATGAATCTTCTGCTCAAATAAACCTCATCTAATAGATTACTTTTATTATTGACTCAGTTTCTTTCGATAACCTGAAAAGGAGGTTGTTCCAATGCTACCAGGAATGGCGATCACCTCCCATATCCTCTGGGGCTGCTACACCAAGTGTTAGAAGGAGGTGGCTTTGTCTTTTTAATATTAAATGTCTCCCTTTGGAGCACTTATACCAGTATCTTCAACCTTTATATCTGACTCTCCCAGAAGTTAGCTTAGAAATGCATGTTCCTAGGCGAATTGTACCCAGAGATAAGTATCTGTGGGGTGAGATTTCGGACACTGCATTGTTCACAAGCAGCATCCCAGACTCCAGATGATTTTGATGCTAAGGACCCCTGGTCTAGTTTGAAAGAAATTCCTATCAAAACCTGAAGTCTTCAGAGAACTCCCTCAACTTCCTCTCCTTAGAGAAGGGCCTGTGCCTCCTGGACTTCCTTTGATTTAGAAGGAGGGGTGATAAGCTGGGGAGAGACAGAGAAGGAAGTGTCTGCTTTATCAAATGCTCAACCCAGCAATAGTAACAATTACACTCTTATGGGCTAGTAAAACTTAATGTAGAAAAGTTCACCCAAGACCTCTGAAAGCCCTCCCCTGAGAGCTTCCCTCCACGAGCTTTGAGATCGTCCTCCAAATTGAGGTCGGAATGGAGGAAACGAACTTTTATTGAGCATTATTTTCCTGTTGTTGTTAGCTACCCTCGACTTGGCTCCTGACACGGCGACCACATGCACAACAGAAGGAAACACTGCTGGGTCCCGCACCATCCCCACAATCGAACCATTATGATCCGTAAGGTTTCTACTGGCTGATTTTCAGAAGTAGATCACCAGGCCTTTCTTCCTAGTCCATCTTAGTCTGGAAGCTCTGCTGAAACCCGTTCAACATCATATCAACATGTAAACCACCACTGACAGACGAATGGTGTCTGCACATGAGGTGCACTGGCCGAACCCAGGTCTCCCACACGGAAGGCTTGAATTCTACCATTATTTCCTTAGGAATCTGCCAAATGCTCACTGTTATCTTACCCCTTCTCCACAGCCTACCCTGACCTCACTGCCTCCCCACAGGCAGAATTAATTACTTCCTTGCTTCTCACTCCCCAGAGCACTTACCTTTCATTAAAGCTCATTGTTTGTTGTAGGCCTCTTCCCCAGGTATCTTTTGCTCCCTGAGGCTGGTTGATGTTTTCTGTCTCTGCACCACCAAGACCTGGCAGGGAGGTACTGCTCAAATACAGGTTCGAGGTGGGTGGTCTCTAGATAAAGCCCACCTTGGCCCAGAGCTGCGCATCTTGGAGATTTAGATGTTTGGCTTTATAGGTTGGCGCAAACCTTTTTATAGCTTTGCTTCTCTTCAGTGCATTTTCCAGAATTATGTTACTACCAATAAATCAGCATGCAAAAGCCAGAGACAATTCATTTATTCTGAAAGACACTGGCAATTAACCTTGAAGGCTGTGTTGTTTTGCCAGTAGGGAGATACATACTCACATGTATGGGTATATATTATCTTACTGCTATGCATTTCATATCGTGATGCTCCCTGTGTTGTGGCTGTAGGTTTACTCCAACCTTACGAAAGCCATAAAAGCAGCATTTCTGATCCTGAAAGAATGTGCTGTGTATATAGCCTTGGTATACAGCAAAACATCTCAGGATGCCGCTTTTTATGTTAAAGCCATCCAAACCCATCCTACACTCTGACTTTCTGATGCTGGGACTATGGGGATTTTTCAGAAGGTTTAAGCATCTTTTTCTTGTTCTTTGAACTAGACTTTTGGAAGAGCCTCCTGATTGCTTCTAGTTTCTCCTCTACACTGTTTCCACAGAGGTCTTTCTGAAACCTGGACCTGCCACTCTTCTTCTTTTAGGAAGAAGGTCAACCTCCATCTTGCTGTGGCTTCTCATCTGCTCCAGAGCTGTACTCCTCAATGCCTGTTTTTGTTCCAGTCACGCTGCACTAGCTGCCCCTCTGAACAAGATTCTTCACCCAATCCTCGGCTTCTCTGTTCCCTCTGCCTGGAATGCCATCCTCTCCACTCGGCCTCCTGCAATCCCACCTATCCCTCAAATCCCAATCTGAGTGCCAGCTGCAGCTCAGTGGATGGGTTCAACACCTGGATCCACCACTTACTACTCTGTGACCATGGCAAGGCACACAACCACTCCAAGTTGCAGTATGCCCATCCTCAAAACACAAATAAAAACATTTACCTTATAAAAATATGCTGAGGACTCAAAGGGTATCTGAAAAAAGAGAAAGCAAAATCCCCTGACAATAATTTTCAGCTCCAAATTCAATCCTCTGAACCACTCTCCTTTCTCTTTTCGTTTACAGCCATCAGTCTGCTGTGGATTACTATAATTAGGATCATGTTTATGACCTCTAAGAGGTCCTAGAAGTCAAGGGTCCACATCTCAGTCATCCTCCTGCCCCATGCCCAGCACATAATAGCTAATATGGAATGAATATTAGATGGGTGGTTAAATTAATTTATCTCCTTCTCATTCATAATCAGATCTACATAATTCAAAGGCTAGTGTCTACCAAGAAGTGGTGTTGAAATAAATGGACTCAGACGTCAGACTGATCTAGCCTTGAACCCTAGCTGTGTGGTCTTAAGTAGTTAATATTTTTACTTCCTCACATGAAGAAATAAGGATGGTAATACCTATTTCATGGGGTTCCTTGGAGGATTAAGTACGCTAAGTGCCACCATTATTAGGATGTCATAGAGCTTTTGGTTCAAGCTCTCCAGCAGGACTGCCCAGGTGAACCTTTGAGCTCTGTGGTTTTAAAGGTCTTAGGGACTGTGGCCCAACTGTCCCGCTGACCCAGGTTCCATTATGATTTTCATAGGCCTTAGGCACATTTGTTTTCATGAACCCTTTCCTATAATAACAAGAAGAATTATATTTTACAATTGCATTGGTATAAAAATGAATATAAACCCGGCTGGATTCATTGTTATGTATTCTTTATTATATTCATTTTTCTTTTGATTTTAATAGAAATTAAAGCATTTTTGTGGGCCCCAGCGAATGTGCTTCTTAAGTTTCTTCTTGTACCAGGCTCTCTTTCTCTCTGCTCCAGCGACTACTGGCCTTTTCAGCTAGCCCTGTTCCTAGAACTCTCTCCCTGCCCCTGCCCCTATTTACCTCCTACTCATCCCTGAGAGCAGTGGCTCTCAAGAGCATCAGAACTCCAAGGGCTCCTTGCAACACAGATTGCTGGGTCCCACCACTAGTTTCTGATTCTGTATATCTAATGATTCCCTGGTGATGCTGATGCTGCTGGTACAGAATGCTACTTTGAGAAGCACTGCTTCGAAGGCCAGCTCCATTTCCACTCCCTCTGGTAAGCCTTCTCTAACCTCCTGGTTGGTCTCTAAGGACCCAGGACCTCTATTTTATCTCTGTAATTATTTGATTCCTGTCTCTCTCTCCCATTTGACCATAAGCTTCATGTGTCTTTTCGATGCTCAGCAAGGGATCTGCACCCAGCGCGTAGTAGGTGCTCACTAAACATGTGCTAAGTACTGTTCAAAAAAGTTGAACCAAGTTAACTTCCCAGCAACAATGGATGCGCGAGTCGCATTCCCTCACCTCACCAGCATTTTGCATTATGACATTTTTTTAAACTTGTGTGTGTTCTTCATGTTCAGAATCACTCACACTCCTTGTCCTCTTGAGCAAGAACAAGTTGCTGAGCAGAGGTTGCCCTACGCTACCAGGAAGACCTGGCTCTAAGCCCCGCCCCTCACCCTCGTCTCCGGCCTTCGCTCGCCCCGCCCCCTGCCCTGGCTAGCTCTGCCCCAGGACCAGTGCTGCTCTGCGCGTGCCCGTCGGGCCGACCCCCCACGTCCTAGGACTCAGTCTGGAAACGAACTTTGCTGAGGGTAATGTCGCGAGCCCATCCTGCCCAGAAGCCCTCAGTCAGGTAAAGCTTCCCCAACCCCTGGCACTGTGAGGTCGGCCGCCCGGCCGTGATCGCGGCGGGGGCCGGACCCTGGTGTCCGGGCGGCCGGAAGGCTCACGGTTTGCCGGGGCAAGGGTCACCCGGGCCTTTTTGCTTGGAGTTTGTGCCTGTCAACCTGCCAAACCTCCGCTCTGTGCAGCCACGTCCTGGCCAGCACGCAGAGCCCCAAGGCCTGTGTACCTTCTTCGGCCAGTAACGGAGCCGGACCTTCAGCGAATCTGAGTTCAGATTTGTTTACCCTTTCCTGAGGGCAAAGCTTTTCCCTCCTCCCAGCGAAGAGGCTCTGCAAACCGCGTTCCCGTGGACGGACCTCAGGAACCCCTATGGTAGCAGTCTCTCACCAAGCAGCCCTGGGTTCAAGTCCTCCGGTGGCTGCTTCCAGCCGGTGACCTTGGGTCACTTTTGAACCCAGATCTGGCTAACTTAAACCTCTGATTTTGCCCACTATGCAAAACCGTCTTCCCATAGGAAAATTAAACACAAGCCACAACAAAATACACCTGTTGAAAGGACCATAACAGTTCCACATGGAAAGAGTACTAATTGTGGTTATAAATCCAAATACTTGCATATTATCAGACAGTGGTTCTCAAAGTGTATTCCCCTGGTCTGCAGTATCAGCATCACCATCACTTTGGGCTTAAATGCCATTTCTCAGGCCCCACCCCAAACCTATTGAATCAGAAACCGGCAGTGGGACCCAGCAATTTGTGCAGTAGTGAGTCCTCCAGGTGATTCTGATTCTGCTAGAAGTTTGGGAACCGTTGTTGTAAAACAACGAAGACATAAGGGTTTGATATCAGGGCCAGGTTAAGAGACAGTGGTTTAACTGTAAAATGACTTGTTCAAACATATCTTGCCTGAATATAATTATGGATTTCAATATTTAATGACTGCATTATTGAAAAAATATTTAACCATAATTTGATTTTAAACGGTTTCATAGTGAACCTGTGTACTAAACTGTGCTTAGTAGTTTTTTTGCCTCATTTAATCTTTCTAACAACTGTGATTTAAGTACTATTATTTCTGCTATAATATTGATAAGGAAACAGACTCAGAAATGGTTAACCCCAAGATGCATAGCAAAGCAGAGACAGGCCGGACTAGGAACTTCTTTACCTTAACTCGGTTACTAAAATATTTGTCTGGTATGTTTCCATTTTAGAAACAGCTTGATAAATGATGCTAAGGCCCGCTTAAAAAAGCATGATGTTGGGACCAGATTTTCTCACTTGTTGTCTAACAAATGTTCCGTCCTTTTACCATTGTTGATTAAAGAAGGAAAATTCCATCTATTGTTCACCCTCCGGTCAGAGAAGGTAGGTGGACAAGAAGGCTGTGGCCATCAACGTCTCAGGACATTTGAAAACTCCACTAAGGTCTGTCACTGGCACACATTTTGAGGCCACAATTCTCAAATGAACTTTAAAAATTGTGATGTTCAAGAGGTACAAGAAGCCACAGGATAACATGGCATTTGGGGGAGAGATTATGGTAAGAAAATTACTGTATTTTAACGCAAATAATGTGCACCTTCTATATTTGTTTGCCAACCACGAAGTACCGCGAAGTATTTTCGTAAGCTCTGCTATGCCAGTTTTTTTCACATGTTGCTTAAAAAAATTCAGCATAGTACACTTACAAAAATCCCTTAGCGGGGGAGGGCATGGTTGGCAAACAAACAGAGAAGGTGCACGTTATTTTGCCTAAAAATACAGTAAGTATTTTGGCAAATCAAACCCGTTGCTGTTGAGTTGATTCCGACTCTTAGCAACCCTACAGGACAGATTAGAAATGCCCTGTCGGTTTCCAAGACTGTAAATCTTTATGGTAGCAGATTACCACATCTTTCTCCCATGGAGCAGCTGGTGGGTTTGAACCACTGACTTTTTTTCGTTTAGCAGCCAAGTGCTTTAACCACTGTGCCACTAGGGTGCCTCTAGTGTTTTTGACTAGCATGTAATTTAAAATACTTTTAGACCAGCGTTTCTTGATCTCAGCACTATTGGCATTTGGAGCTGGATTTGCTGTAGGGTGGCTGTCCTGTTCATTGTAAGCTATTTAGCAGCATCCCTGGCCTTTACCCACTAGATAGCAATAACACCTTCCCCCCAGTCGTGACAATCGCAGATCTATCTTGAAACATGACCAACTGTTTTAGGGTGCAGAATTGCCCCACTGGAAACCACTGTTTTAGATAAATCCAGGTAAAATGTGAAAATATTAGAGCATAGAAGTTAACAGCCTAGGCCCTGGGGCCTGCCTGCCCATGTTTGAATGAAGGCTGTCTGCCATCCTGCTGTGTGACGTTGTCCTAGTTACCTAACCTCTCTGTGCTGCAGTCTTTTCACTTGTAAAATGGGGACAAAGTATTAGTTCCTGCTTTATAGGGCTGCTGTGAGGATTACACAAGTTAACAAATGTAAAGCACCTAAAACAATCCTGGCATTTGGAAGGATTCAATATATGTGAGCTATTATTATTAGTGTCAAATGGCAGATGTGGCCTGAAGTTTTAAGATAAACGTGCCACTTTAAACAAATGTTGGCTGTGGTTACCCTGCCCTGCTGTTTTGCATACTGTAGAGGAAAAGTTGGGGAAACAATAATTTCAAGGTTATCAAAGTACAAAAGAAAATGAGACATAATAATGTGGCTTTTTAAGCAGAATAATGAAAAATACCTCATTAGCAAAAAAAGCTGAGGAACCAGCTGATATTTTGGGGATTTGGGATTAGACGTACCTGGATTCTTTTTAGTCTGAGTTAGGCAACAATGACTTAAACACAGGAGGTGATGAAAATCCAGGTTCTACGGGAAGACACAGTCCTGGGTCTGTTCCCAGCTCTGCCAGTAAGCACAGCTGGAGCTATATATATATAATACATAGACAAACAGAAATGTAATAGGTGCTCACTGTAGGAAATCTAGACAAGACCAAAACCTCAGGCAATTGGGTCTCTTATGTTTCACCCAGAGCAGCTATGCCTATTGATTATTAAGTGAGCATGAACTTAGACCATAAATTTTGGTGTACAGAGGTCAGATTTAAAAAAAGATAAAGTATTTAAACCTAATTTAACTGGACCCTAAGCCCTATCTGGTTGTGCTGGTGAGAAATTCCATCTGGGGCAGTACTGGAGCTCCAACACTGGAGAAATTATTTTAAAGATAGAGATAAAAAGGAAAAATATTTAGGATGCTATGAATGGAGACATAATCAGTTCTACTGAAGTTAGGAAGAAATGGAATCGGGATATAGGTGGAAAGGGGCAATGGAATAAAAGCAGAGATCTTTGTTCCTGTAGAGACGTATGCAAAGAGACACCAAGCTGCCAACATACGTCAATGCTAATGCATCCAGTAACCCTACTTTCTGTGTTTTAAGTAAGCTCTTATTAAATGGAGGGTGTGCTGATTGGGAGCAAGGGATCTACCATTAAAAACTGTTTTACATTCCAGCTCCAATACTTACCCATTGTGTGAACTTAGTCAGGTTATTTAACTTCTTTGAACTTTAGTTCCCTCGTCTAAAAATGGGAATAAAAATAGTAGCTTACAGAACTGTTCTGAGGACTCAGTGACAAAAGTCCTTTGAGGCAGCCTTCCCAGAACATGGTAGATACTCAAAAAAGATTATCTATTGCTAATATTGCCCATTTTATTATCTTTTCTTTCAGCTTCCCCCCATCACTGTAAATTTGTTTGTATATGTGTATGATGTCTTTTGGGGACACAGAGAGAAAAACTGAGGGTGAGGAAAACTCTTAAAGTTCCTTTTTTAAAGGACTCAAGGAAGAATTTTTTTTTTTTTTTGGTCTCCTTCACCACTTATTACCACTAGTGTGGGAATGCTCACTGGCACAAAATAGAAGTTCAGTAAACATTTGTTGAATGAATGAATACATGGCCTCATAACTGGAATCACACAATGTAGTTTTGCTCTTTCAATATCTAGCTAAGAAGGTCCCCAGGAGAAGTGTGCTTCCCCGGAGGAAAGTGCGAACCTGCAGACGTGGATGAAGTAGCCACGGCTCTCCGGGAAGCCCAGGAGGAAGTGGGGCTCCGTCCCCATCAAGTGGAAGTTGTCTGCCGCCTGGTGCCACATATTTTTGATGTAAGGGTTGGAATGGAACTGGGTTTTGCAATCTCTCATGGACCTCCTTGTGGATCTGCCATCCTTAAGGTTCCACATTCCAAACGTGGCCCTTGAGAGTGCTGGCCTTAGACGCAAGAGACTGGTTCTTGTATGGACTTTGTCCCTCATGAACTAAGTCACCTTAGGCAAGCCCCCTTTCCTCTCAGGGCCCCTCTTTCCCCATCCAGAAATGAAAGGGCTTAACTTGAACAATGGTTTTCAAACTGGGACCTGGGACCCTAAAGATGCTTCAGAATTATTTCATTAACATTCAATTTACATTTACTCTTCATATATATTTATTTTAAGAAGTCAGTCGAAAAAAATCACACACGATCAAGTGTGCTTCATACCAAATTTTTGCCCTTTGGAGGCCACTAAAGATGACTCATTCCATGACATACTATGGAATAAAGCTTCTCCAAACCACGTTAATTGAACAGTACCCTGAGATCACTAAGCAAGCCGCTGAAAAACTATTACCGTTTATAACTGCATTTCTATGTGAATTAGGATTTCTTTAATAGTATACACCAAAACAGCATACAGAAAACAAAATGAATTCTGGGGCTGATACAATCAGATCTTGTTTTTTATGAACTCACCAAAACAATCTTATTGTTCTACTAACTGACTTTAGAAGAAGTAAACATTGTAAATTTGAACTTAGATAACAGCATCATTTTATTGGTATAAGTTTTTAATATAAGCTTTTAATTTTAGAATAGTTTTAGATTTACAGAGAAGTTACAAAAATAGTACAGAGAGTTCTTGTAAACTCAAAACCCTACACTCAGTTTCCTCAGTTGTTAACATCTTAGCATGTATCACAAGTAAGAAGCCAACATTAGTGTGTTACTATTAATAAAACTCCACCCCTTATTTGGCTTTTACTAGTTTTTCTGCTAATGTCCTCTTTCTGTCCCAGGATCCCACATTACATTTAGTTGTCATGTCTCCTTAGACTCCTCTGGACTGTGATCGTTTCTCAGACTTTCCTTGTTTTAGATGACTGTGACAATTTTGAGGTGTGCTGGTCAGATATTTTATATACTGTCCCTCAGTCTGCATTTGTCTCATATTTTTTTCTCATGTTAAACTAGAGTTACAGATTCTAGGGAAAACTACCTGGAGTCCCTCGGTGATGTTAATGGTTAATATGCTCAGCTGCTAACCAACAGGCTGGCAGTTGGAGTCTCCTCAGAGGCACCTTGGAAGAAAAACCTGGCAATCTCCTTCTGAAAAATCAGCCATTGAACACCCTATGGAACACAGTTCTACTCTGACACACACAGGGTCACCGTGGTTTTTTTTGTTTGTTTGTTTTACTACAGAAGTAAACTGCTCTTCTAATCACATAATCTCCGAGGTAGCTAAAAGCTTTTTTAATGTTTTATATATAGGGCTTTCAGGTAAAATTTAGTTTCAAAAGAAGCATTGCACTGATGCCTAACAATTAGAAAAACTGGATTAAGTCATCCTTTCTGTTTTGTCTGTCTGAAAAACTTAGTGTACAGTGTAGTGAAGACCAATGACGCTGTGATAAAATCTGTCCTAACTGGGTCAATTTTAAAAATAGAAAGGTCACACTCAAGGGAGGTTTAGTTTGGAAGCAGCTAGTGGCCACTCAATAAATGCTTGCTAAATGAGAGAGAGAAGAAAAAAAGGAACATGGGATTAGAACAAGAAATATGTTATTGGCTTCCTCCTCAATTATGTTTTCTAACTGGGACTCTTTAGTTAATTTCTGAAAATCTTTCAGCACATTTTAGGGATTTACTTTTGAATTCTATTGACAAATTGAGTCATGACAATTAAATATTCCCAAAGTGGTAGTAACCCCATTCCGGAAGTCACTGGGAGCTACTGTGTTCTGCATGTGAGTGGACACAATACATCAGTATTCACAGGGAGCACATGAGATTTCCTGGGTCTTCAGGAAATCTCTGGAGGCCAGACAACGCCTGTGGTCCTTTCTAAAACGACCTGCTCTTAAGACAATGCCAGTCATGTTATGGAGAGATGAGAACAAATGAAGGCCTTACCGAGAGGTATATTATGTTTGGAAGTGCTAAGGAGAGGTGTTTTGTTTTTTGGCTCTTGCTAGTTTTTTAAATATAGTACAAATGATGCCATTTGTTGAACAGTTATAAGCATAATCTAACTCAGTTCTCAACCAGGGAAATACCACCCCCCTACTCCAGCAACTGTCAATTTCTGGAGGAATTTTTGGTTGTCACAACTCAGGGGCGGGGTGGGGGGTGGTGGTCAGGTGCTACTGGCCTGTACTGGGTAGAGGCCAGAGATGTGGCTAAGCTCAGGACAGCCCCCACCATAAAGAATGATCCAATCTAAAATGTCAACAGTGCCAAGATTGCACAAACCTGATCTAATTTAATCCCTACAACAACCCTAGATGAGGAAATTGAAAAGAAATTAAGTAATACCCTCAAGAACCTATAGCCAGTAAGGAGCAGAGAGAGGATTACACTGCCACCTGTCCGATCTGGGCACTCTATCTTAACCTCTGCACACGCTACCCACTAATTTCCAAGACAGACGTGCTTTTAGAGACCACGTGTCCACAGATGCTGTGTCGTCTACACATTTCCAAAGTCCTCCCTCACTTTTCTAAGGTGGAATGAACCCTGTTCAGTGTCCCCAGCATCCCAACTGAAATATCCAGTCTTAAAACTGTTATCTCCCTTACAGTCTTTGATAAAGCCCCCGCCGCACACACACACTGATTTCCTCAGACCTGAGAGGTTAGTTCAAAGACCAGTACTTGTCCACCACGTGCTTTACAGTGAGGATGAGGATATGCCCTTAGCTCAGCCCTCTGGAGGCAATCAAAGCTGAGTTGCACCTCGGTACTCACTATAGCAATAGTCAGGCCGTCCCCAAGGATAGAGTGCCCTTCTCTTTCAGATAAGGTGACATTCCTGTCTTCCCAGCACGTAAACATTGCACTTGGAAGTACAGGCAACAGGCCTGTGATTGAATCCTGGCTTCTGCCACATACTATCTGGGTGTGACCTTGGGCAAGTTACTTCACATCTCCAACTTTCAGTTAAAGCTTCTTTAAAGTCAGGTGGTTGTGAGGAATCAGTGAGATGGTGCTGGACACCAGACTACTACTGCTTTATTTGCCCAGAGGATGTGTTCACTAAATGGCAATTGTTGTCTGCTGCAGTACAGCCACCCCCAACTCATAGTGACCTGAGTGATATAGGGTAGAACTATTCCTTAGGGTTTTATGGGCTGTAATCTGTACATAGGTACATAGACCAAGAGGCAGTCATTCAGACAGAACAAGGGGATACTGCGTGGTTTAAAATCAGGAAAGGTGTGTGTCAGGGTTATATCCTTTCACGATATTTATTCAATCTGTATGCTGAGCAAATAATTGGAGAAGCTGGACTATGTCGAGAAGAATGCGCATCAGGATTAGAGGAAGACTTATTAACAACCTGCGATATGCAGATGACATAACCTTGCTTGAAGGAAGCAGAGAGGACTTGAAGCGCTTACTGATGAAGATCAAAGACTACAACCTTCAGTATGGATTACACCTCAGCATAAAGAAACCAAAAATCCTTACAATTGGACCAATAAGCAACATCACAAGAAATGGAGAAAATACTGGATCCACAATCAACGCCCATGGAAGCAGCAGTCAAGAAATCAAAAGACACATTGCATTGGGCAAATCTGCTGTGAAAGACTTCTTTAAAGTGTTGAAAAGCAAAGATGTTACCTTGAAGACTAAGGTGCACCTGAACCAAGCCACGGTGTTTTCAATCGCCTCATATGCATGCAAAAGCTGGACAATGAATAAGGAGGACTGACGAATTATGATGTTGGCGAAGAATACTGAATATACCATGGACTGCCAGAGAATGAACAACTCTGTCTTGGAAGAAGTACAGCCAGAATTGTCCTTAGAAGGGAGGATGGCGAGACTTCATCTTACTTTGGGCATGTTATCAGGAGGGACCAGTCCCTGGAGAAGGACGTCATGCTTGGTAAAGTAAAGGGTCTGTGAAGAAAAGGAAGAGCTTCAGAGATGGATTGACACAGTGGCTACAACAATGGGCTCAAACACAGCAACGACTGTGAGGATGGCATAGGACCTGGCACTGTTTCGTTCTGTTGTACATCCTTATGAGTCAGAAGCGGCTCAATGGCACCTAAGGATAATCTTTACAGAAGCAGACCACCAGACCTATTTCTGCAGTACCGCTGGGTGGGTTCGAACTTTCAACCTTTAGGTTAACAGCCAATGGCAAACAACAAATTTACACCGAACATACACTGCTGGGGTTCTTTCCAGACGAGGTCATATTCCTACCAGCTCTTTGTGCTTTGCTCCTGATACCGCCGACCCGCAGCTTTCTCCCAAGGAAATCCCTCGAAATACTGGAACTCCTTGCCGAGGGCCCGGCCCCCACCTCCTGCACAGAGAGCGGAAGTGCCTGGGAATGTACTTCTGGCAAGTGGCCCTTAGCCAATGACTGACTGGTGCTGCAGAGCGCGGAAGCCCAGCCCACTTGTCTATGGGTGGGACAAACTCTGTAGTGTAATTTACAGAACACCCAGCGGGATTTGGGGAAGGCTGGGAGTTTGCCTGAAATCGCACCCTTGCCTGACTTTTTCCCTCCTGCTTTTGTCTTTGCTCTCTACTCCCCTTGCCGCTTTCTCCAGTGGGCAAGAAGTCTCTTGCATCGGAGTTTTCCCACTGATCTTGTGTAACTTGTTGCTGTTGTGTGCCGTGGAGTTAATTGCGACTTCTAGGGACCCTATAGAACAGAGTAGAGCTACTGCCCCATAGGGTTTCCTAGGCCAAAATCTTTACTGGAGCAGATGACCAGGTCTTTTCTCCGGTGGAATCACTGGTGGGTTCAAACCACCAGCCTTTAAGTTAGCAGCCAATCACGTAACCGTTGCACCATCAGGGCACCTTCAGGTAAATTATGACCCCAGATTTTCTGCCCTAAGAACATCTGAAGTCCATGTTACCACCGTCCCCCCAGGATCCAAATGTTTACAGTCACCACTAATTCAGGTATTGGTCTGAGGTGGCTCTGTTCTTAAACATGTTTTGGCTGTCCCTCCTCTGAGGATTTCTCAAAAAACCTGTTTATCCTTCTTCAGTGTCGCAGCCTCACAACTTATTGCTGGCTTCTTCCACCTGCTTTCTTCTGGAAAAATTTCCAATTCAAGGCCTTGCAGCTCTTATCAGCTCCTACACATACACTAAACCCCAGGCTGCCCCTCAAGATTCCCGGTAGGACAAAAGGGCCTTTCATTTGACAGAACCCCTGGTTATTTGCAGTTGTGGTTTTAAACAGCAACCCATGCTCCACATAGAACATAAATGTATGTTATATAAAATAAGTGTGTGTGATTTTCCTGAAAATGCAAATACTCCACAATTAATATTATGTAACGTTACTTTCAGTTGATAATGTAGCATGTCTCTATCTATACTGACATGGAAAGATGTCTGTCTCACTGTTTAAGAGCTGCGTAGTATCTCATTATACCTAAGTGTCCATCAATTGAAGAATGATAACTTTAGAGTTTTAGAACATTATAAATAATGCTTCAAATGGAAAATGTTCTACATTCTGCTTTGGTGAGTAGCATCTCGGATCTTAAAAGCTTGTGAGTGGCCATCTAAGACACTCCATTAGTCTCACCCCATTGGGAGCAAGAGAGAATGAAGAAAACTAAAGATGCGGAGGAAAGATTGGTCCAAAGGACTGATGGACCATGACTACCATGGCCTCCACCAGACTGAGTCCAGTGCAGCTGGATGGTGTCCAGCTACTACCACTGACTGCTCTGACAGAGATCATAGTGGAGGGTCCCGGGCAGAGCTGGAGAAAAATGTAGAACAAAATTCTAGCTCACAAAAAAAGACCAGACTTCCTGGTCTGACAGAGACTGGAGAAACCCTGAGAGTATGGCCGCCGGACACCCTTTTAGCTCAGTAATCAAGAGACTCCTGAGGTTCACCCTTCAGCCAAAGATTAGACAGGCCCATAAAACAAAATGAGACTAAAGGGGCATATGAGCCCAGGGGCAAGGACTAGAAGGCAGGAGGGGACAGGAATGCTGGTGACTGGGAACCCAAGGTCAAGAAGGGAGAGTGCTGACATGTCGTGGGGTTGGTAACCAATGTCACAAAAGAATATGTGTACTAATTGTTTAATGAGAAGCTAGTTTGTTATGTAAACCTTCATCTAAACAACAATAGTCATAGTAAATAATGTTTCACATGTGTACTTTTATCTTTTCTTACTTGTAGGGATTTGTTATACAGATATACTCACACACACGCAATTGCTAGGTCAAAGGGACCACATCTTTACGATATCACCAAACTGCCCTTCCGAAAGATTGTATCAGTTCATGTTGACAAAGGTATTCTTAGTTAGAGTCATCGCATAGATGCCACCTCAGGTAGCGCATATCCCCATTTCATGGGGGACATAGTTGATTTCTGGAGCAAGTTCTTGCCCCTTCCCTACCTACCTTTGGCCTATTAACTTACAAAGAAGTGGCATGATTTTAACATTTGAATCCAAAGGGAAACAATATCACTTTGTTTCTTAATTTGTGTATTTTGTCTTCTGCTTTCAGAAAGAGATATTGATAACCCCAGTTGTGGGATTTATAGACCAAGACTTCCAGGCCAAGCCTAATCCTGATGAAGTGAAGGATGTGTTCCTGGCACCTCTGGACTATTTCCTGCATCCACATGTCTACCACCAGAATTACCTGACATATTCTGATCATCGTCTTGTTCTTCATTGCTTTGAGTACACAAACCCTGAAAATGGCATGACTTACCAGATCAGGGGAATGACTGCAAAATTTGCAGTGTTCGTTGCTTTAATTATTTTAGAAAAAAGACCCACTTTTGAGGTTGAATATAATCTTGACGATCTAATATCATCTTCTGAAGAGTCCTTACTGAAGCTACATAAATATGTCACAAGCAAATTATGATTTATGGGACCGACATCCAAGTAACTATCCAAGAGGTTTTTCATGTATACTTGTCCAGAGAACATCAGTAATGCCAGCTCTTGGAATCTAACAGGTGTGAATATCCTTCCTGCAATATGAAGGTAAAAACCTGGCCTTTTTACCAGTTACCTTCTATTATCTGAAAGAGCAAAAGGTCTTCCAAAAGTGGAAAAAAATGTGTTTATAGTGTTGTGTAATTTCACTCACAATGTGTTAATATTTTTCTTACACGTGTAAGAAATAGTATAGGGCACATGGAAGGCAAGTAATACATATTTGTTGAATATATGACCATGTAGCATTTCTCTAATTTTTAAGAGGCAACGGAACTTCTGCCCAGCTATCAAAACCTATCCTCCCTTTCTCCCATGGCAGTAGAGTTTAAACTGGGGCCATAGCTCCCCAGTTAGAAATGACATTACCCAGGATTCCTTGCAGTTGGATGTGGCTCTGGGACTAAGTAAGTTCAGGCCAATGGGATGTGTGTGAAAGTTGTCCTTTCAGGTCACTGCCAACTTAAGAGATAAGCCAGCTTTCCAGGAGTCCTTCTCTTTCCCATTCCATGAACTGCAACATGGACTTGTCTACATTATCAGCAGACCATACAGGTGAGGACAATTCCTGAGGGAATGACAGAACCAAAATATGGTAAGAGCTTGGATCTCTGAATTACTCTCTGGAGAAAAGCAACTCACCAATCTGGACTGCTCATTTGGGACTGTTAGAGATGAATACAATTCTATCATCCTCTGTCACTTTGTGGTCACTTTGTTACAGCTGTAACCCTAAATAATATACCGTAACACTTGAAAATAGCTAGATGGATATTCACCCAAACTTGATGTGTTGCCAACAGTTGGAATTTAAGATGATCTGACAACATATGGGTTCTGTGACATACACACAGGATGCTCTGTGTGTATGGAATTTGGCAGTCATCCTTCAGAGTAGCTGAAGTTAAGCAATACGAGAGGCCAATATGCCTACCATTGGGAGAGAGAACAGTATATGTCTCAAGGTGATGAAGGCATGAAAACCCTGATTTCAGGCATAATCTCCAAATCAATAGCCATAAAGACAGACATTCTGAATTGTCTGCCTTGGATTGAGTTCTATCACTTCATACATGGTCATCTCCATATATTAGGCTTTAGAGTTAGCAGAGATTTCTTTAATTATGATATTAACTATCCCTGGTCAGGGTGGCTGGTTAGTAAACCAGCATAACCACAATTGTATGATGGCACTTTCACATCGTCCTGAGTCTTGTTATTAGATTTTTTTTTTATTAATGCACTTTATGAGAGCAGTTTTAGGTTTATAGAAAAATTGCACATTAAGTACAGAGGGTTCCCATATGCCTCCTTTTCTCCCTGTGCATAATTTCTTCTATTATTAACATCTTGCTGTTTTTAGAATTTTAGAAAGCTAAATCATGGGCTGCCATAGGAATGAACAAATCTGTCTTGGAAGAAGTATAGTCAGAATGCTACTTGGAAGGATGGCGAGACTTCATCTCACCTACTTTGGACATGTCATCAGGAGGGACCAGTCCCTGGAGAAGGACATCATGTGTCTTAGTTCTCCGGTGCTGCTATAACAGAAATACCATAAATGGGTGGCTTTAACAAACAAATTTATTTTCTTAACAGTTTAGGAGGCTAGAAGTCCAAATTCAGGGTGCCAGCTCTAGGGAAAGGCTTTCTCTCTCTGTTGACTCTGGAGAAAATTCCTGTCTCTGAGCTTCTGCTCCTGGGCGATCTTAATGTGGCTTAGCATCTCTCTTCCCCCATCTCTGCTTCTTTCACTTCCTTGTTTAATCTCTTTTATATCTCGAAAGAGATTGATTTAAAACATACCCTACACTAATTCTGTCTCATCATAACAAAGACAACCCATTCCCAAATGGAATCATAACCACAGGCATAGAAGTTAGGTTTACAACGCATTTTGAAGACCCTCAGCAAGATGGAGTGACACAGTGGCTGCAACGATGGGCTCAAACATAGCAGTGATTGTTAGGATGGTGCAGGGCCAGGCAGTGTTTCCTTCTGTTGTATGCGGGGTCACTGTGAGTCAGAACTGACTCCATAGCACCTGACAACAACAAGAAACCATGTTCATCAAGACTTTGTTAGAGTTGAAAATGTCGATGCCCACACTACACACATCAATCAGCCATGCAACTGTCCATTGCTGCAGTGTCTTATTTTCTGAGAGTTTGCAGAGGCAAATACTCAATCCCCCGCTTTATAGCCATAAACATTTAAATGGTACAAATCTGGCTGCAACCACAAAAGCAGATGTTGGGTAAGCATCCCTATTAACATTCTGGAACTAGTCCTGCATGAACAGGCCTGAACCGTTTCTGGACAATTATACAGGCGTTTACAAATGTGTATTTACAATCTGACGGCAGTGTAATTGCTGGGTAGATTATTGACCTCTCTGGCAATACAGAAAGCCTTCTTTCTGAACTGTTTATGTGCACTCCACAGGCCTGCCTGGTTTCTGAGAAGAGTTGGTCCAATTTAGGGGACTGGATACTTAGTGAAGGAGGTATTGCTCCCTTTTCCCTTTAGTGATGTATTATATGACATCTTTGTTCAGAGTAGGAGTCTCTGGGTGGTGCAAAGGGTTAAGCACTCTACTGCTAACCAAGAGGTTGGCAGTTAGAACCCACTCAGAGGCACCTTAAAAGAATAGCCTGGTGATCTGCTTTCAAAATGTCACAGCCTTGAAAACCCTATGGAGCACAGTTCTACTCCGCACCATAGGTGTACCATGAGTCAGAACTGGCTCGATAGCAGTGGATTTGGTTTTGTTGTACGTTCAGGGTTCTAGTCAGACATCGTTTGGTTAAAAGGAACAGAAGCCTACCAAATCTGACAAATAAAAGGGGAAGTTTTTTGTTTTGGCAGGGTACAGATCTCAGGGAATCTACAAACCCAGTGGACAAACCAGCCCTAAGAAGGATAGCAATGGGATGCAGCCCCACCTAGCTATCTCAAAAGCAAGAGTTTGTGATCCTTCTCTTTTGTATCATGCCATTATTGTGACAATATCTATTTGAATTGATTGATACAGACATAGAAAAGGAACAGAAACTCAGTGCATCAGCCCCTAATTCTTTGGAGAAAGCTCTATTTGGTCTAGCTTGGGTCAGCTGGCAGGTTTCCAGTAACCTGAAAATATGTTTAAGGGCAGAGGTCCATGACCAGGGCCATGATCGTGCACATCTCCTGAAGTCCACCAGGCCAGCAGGGGCTGTGGGTGGCAAACATTTCTGAAGAGATTGCAAGCTAGACAGACATCTCAAAGCATCAACTTTTTCCAGTCCCTGAACTCTGGAAGATCTCCAGAATTGTAAGAAAAATCAATCTCCGTTCTTTAAAGTCACTCACTTTTGGTATTTTTTGTTCCAGCAGCACTAGGTACCTGAGACAATTGAATAGTGTCCCCCCAAAATTCATGGCCCTTTTGGAACCTCATAATGTGATTATTTGGAAATAAGGTCTTTGCAGATGTAACTGGCTAAGTTAACATGAGGTCATACTAGAGTAGGCTGGGCCCTAATCCAATATGACTAGTGTTCTTATAAAAAGAGAAGAGACACAGACATGGGCACAGAAGAAGACAATCCTGTAAAGACAGGGGCAGAGACTGGAGTGATGCTGCCACAGCCAAGGAACGCCTAGAGCCGCCAGAAACCGGAAGAGGCAAGGAAGAATCCTCCCTTAGAGCCTTCTCAGGGAGCATGGCCTGGCCAATACCTTAATTTTGGACTTCTGTGGGAGAATACATTTCTCTTGAAGCCACCAAAACTGTGGTACTTGGTTATGGCAGCCCTAGGAAACTAATACACACACAATGAGAAAGAAAATGTCTTCATTTTATTCTTAAATGTCACAACCGCTTACTAAGAGGATGTGTGCACCTGTTGAGTACACAAGTAAACAGAAGATTCAAATACAGCGGTAAGATCGAGACAAGCACAGAGACGGGGGAGGGCCTAACTCAGACTTGGGGCTCAGGGAAGCCATCCTGGAGGAGTTGACGACTGAGCTGAGCCAGCTGATGGGTGAGGAGTTGTTACCCCTGCGAGTGGGATGGTGGCGATAATGATGGGAACTAATATTTATCAGGTATCTATTATATACCTGATGCTTCGCTTTGATCATTTCATTTAACCCCCACACCAATTCTATGTACTCAGCACTGTTTTTATTCTCATTCTCAGATAGGAAAACTATGGATCAGAGAAGTTAAATATTTTCCAATAGTCACACAGTTTATAAATGGCAGAGCCAGCATCCAAACCCAGATGTATATATTTCAAATCCCATACTCGTCCTATTACACCCCCATCACTCCAAGATACAGCCCACCTCACGGGGACAGAGGCAAAAATAGAAGATTAAATTTACATTTCCCTTGATCACCACATGTGAAAGGGAAAGCAGTACAAACTTACTAAACAGAAAGAGTGCAGAATTTATTTTTTTATTTTTGCCTAATCATGTCCTCTGCTTCAGCTGGTGTCACACACAGTGTGATGAGTAACTAGCTAGAATGATTTTAATTAAAATGGAACGTAGCAATTAATAAATGAAAGTGCTGGGATACTTGCTAATTTAAAACTTATTGTGTGGTGCCTACTTTCTAGTTAAGGAAGAGCGATGGGGAAACTTTCCTTCCCGCTTTGACAAGATGATTAAATATAATTCAAGTCTTTTTCTTGATTCCTGTTGGTTTCTGATCTGTGATTTGCACAAAGTTTTGATAAAATCGCTGGAGTGATCGTCATCCAGTTGTCTTAGACGTGGCATACTTAGGGTCCCTGATGAGGTTCAGAATTCAGGATTGCCCTGCCATCACTCCCAGCCACCTCCCTATGCCATTCTATTGCTGAACACTACTCAGCCTTTAGCCATTAGTTCCTCTATTCACACTCCTTCAACTACCATCACTTACCCTGTGTAACCCTGAAGAAGCATTTATTATAACATGGACACTACTTCATATCTGGGTAATGTACATGTATCTTTGTGGAAGGGACAGATCCACATGCCATGAGACCCCTCAGACTGGCTTCCCCTGGCATCAGATGAATGGACCAGGGATGGATGGCTGACCCAAAGGTAGTCCCTTAATCTGATGACCAGTAATCTATGACTTGTGTGGTCTACTTAAATAACTGAGCGAAGTCGATTAGATTATCCAAAGATTTTGAACTGTGCCAGAGGATGATATATGTTCAGGACCTAGGAAAGCCATATTTTGGCCCACGTCCATGCTGGTGAATGAGTCCAAGTAGTCAGAATTTAAAGGTTAGTTGGCCAGTAATTGGGGAAAATGTATCCTTGCTCTAAGCACTAGTTGCCAAGTCAGGCATTTCACCAGATGCAACTGGAAGAAGAAATATTTCCTGAAGCAACTCAAAGATCTTTTTTTAAGGTCTCATATGCAAGTCCATAAATTTTTACTTTGTAGATATAGCCATGGTTTGGTATTTCCTGGACTAAAACTTTAATTATTTTTCATTTTACATCTTCAAGCCTTTATTCCCTACTTCCTCATGGTTGTAATGACACCTTGCTCCTTTTTCTTTTTTCCCTTCTCACCCATGTGAAACTTGACATTTTCCTTTTTATTATTTTTTTCTGCCTTCATAATTGATTTGTGTTTCTTCATTAATTTGTGGACAGATTCTGCTCTGGGTTCATTTCATCTCCTTACATCAGCCTTCAGTTTCTCTTCTAAATCTGCTGTGTCTCTTGGAGCCCAGAAGGCATTCTGAGAAGTTGCTTAGAATTTTTTTCCTCCATAAATCTCCTATAAATCTGTAGAGCTAAACACTGGACCAAATGAAGATGGTGGAGTCTTTTGCTAGAATTCTTAACCTGTTGTAAACATGCATCAAGCCGTCCCAGCCCCCTGCAGTGAACTGAATCATGGTCCCAAAAAGATACGTCCAAGTTCCGACCCTCGGTACCTGTGAATGTGAACTTATTTGGAAATAGGGTCTTTGCAGACATAATTAAGTTAAGAATACCTAGATGAGATCATCCTGGATTTAGGGTGAGCCCTAAATCCAAGGACTGGTTTTCTTATAAGAAAAAAGGAGACAGAGATTTAAGACACAATGACACAGGGAAGAAGATCATGTTAAGATGGAAGCAAAGATTGGAGTTATGCTGGCCTAAACCGAGGAATATCAGGAACCACCAGAAGCTGGTAGAGGCAAGAGAGGATCCTCCCCTAGAGCCTTTGGAGGGAACGTGGCCCTGCCAGCACCTTGAATTTGAATTCCTGGCCTCCATAACTTTGGGAGAATACATTTCTGTTGTTTTAAGCCACTAAATTAGTAGTACTTTGTTAGGGCAACCCTAGGAAATAAAACACTCTCCTCTGAAGCAGCACCTCCCACCCCCACAGCCCCCATTTTGAGGAATAACTCTCCTCTCTGTCTCAGATTACCATGGAAGCAAGCCCCATTGATTGTCCAGGGATTGGCTCTCAGCCCAAACTTGGTTAATCAGATTTATTCCCCCAGTAATTCCCTTGGGATTAGGACCATGAGGCACCAGTGTCTGTCTCCCTGCTCTCTGGAAGGGAGTGTATGTGGGTGTCTGTAAAGGTCAGTGAGCGAGACTGGGATGCAAAGGACGTAGGTGAGAGAGTGTAATAAGTGAAGAATTTATACTGAAGAAATAGTGAAGAAGACTTCATGAGGGGTGTGGTAAGAGGAACAACCGTGAAACAAAGAAAAACCGCATTGAGTTGCCAGCCAGAGGACCTGGGCATTTCCCCTAGCACCTTGGAGACGGATCAATCTTTCTGAACCTTAGCTTCCTTATATGTAAAGCAGATTTGAGCTTGATGATCTCTGAACTCCTTCTACCTCTGAAATCTCTAACGCTGGAATTTCTCCAGCCATATTTAAGCACATACAGGTATTTAAGCAGTTTTGCTTAATGTTTTACAAAGGAAAAATCTGTCTGAGAAAAAGAAAAGAATTCCTCTTTGTCTGCTGTTTGAAGCTAGCAGCATGCAGAGAGTTTATTAGGTGAAAATACCATTTGGGAAGATTAATTAACAATTCTGCCATTCAGAGCAGGGATTTGGGGCAGGATTGCACAAGTCCAGAAGGCTGGGTAGAATTAGGCATCTAAACATTGAACTGCATTAAGCACTGTCAGTCATCAGGAGGGGACATTTGGAAGCCAATATTCCAAACCCAAGTGCTGGTTGGCTTTGTGCATTTTGTTTGAATTATTGCACGTTTAATAGGATTTAGCTGCAGTGCCTCTATTTAATACTCTGTTTCCTTGGCAATGCAATCCTCAGAGGGGCAAAGGCCATGTGGAAAACATGGGTCATTTGGTAATTTAGTAAATGAGGTGAAAGGGACAGAATTTAACTCAACGTACATCTGTGTATCCCCCAGCTCCACACAGGGTAAGGAAAAGAGTTGCCTGCACATGCTAGGTACCCAATAAATGGAAGGAATTACTATTGTTATCAGAAAAAACAAAACACTATGCTTTGCATTACAATGGAGCCCTGGTGGTGCAGCTGTTAAGAGCTCCACTGCTAACCAACAGGTCGGCAGTTCAAATTCACCAGCAGCTCCTTGGAAACCCTTTGGAACAGTTCTACTTTGTCTCATAAGGGTTGCTGTGAGTAGGAATCAACTCGGCGGCAAAGGGTTAGGTTTTTGGTTTGGGTTGTATTATAATAGGTGCCCAGACATGCTACTATTCTACTGGTCCAAAAATACTTACCAGACAAAATAGCTATTCTTTTCATTAGTTCCGCACCCCAGTGTACTATACTCACTCACCTTTATTACAACAACAACAAAAGTCTTGGCCCAGATGGCTCAAGCATTCAGAGAAAAGTTCACACCAGTACTACTCAAACTATTTCAGAGCATAGAGAAGAAAGACATACTCCCAAATTCATTCTATGAAGCCAGCATAACCCTGATAACCAAAACCAGGGAAAGATACCACAAAAATAAGAAAATTACAGATCAATATTTCTCATGAATATAGATGCAAAAATTCTCAATGCAATTCTAGCCAATAGAATTCAGCATCATATCAAAAAAATTATACACCATAACCAAGTGGGATTTGTACCAGGTTTGCAAGGATGGTTCATCATTAGAAAATCAATCAACATAATTCATCACTTAAATAAAACGAAACAATCATATGATCATCTCAGTCAATGCAGAAAAGCCATTTGATAAAGTAAAACACCTATTCCAGATAAAAACTCTCAATAAAATAGGTATAGAAGGGAAATTCCTCAACATAACAAAGGGCATCTATACAAAATCAACAGCCAACATCATTCTCCACAGAGCAAGGCTGAAAGTATTCTCCCTGAGAATGGGAATAAGACAAGGATACCCATTATCACCACTCCTATCTAACCTTGTGCTGGAAGTCCTAGCTAGAGCAATAAGGCAAGAAAAAGAAATAAAGGGCATCCAAACTGGTAAGGAAGAAGTAAAGCTATCTCTACTTGCACATGATATGATACTATACATAGAGAACCCTAAAGACTCCACAAGAAAAATACTGGAACTAATAGATTCAGCAGAGTAGCAGGGTACAAGATCAACATACAAAAATAGTTGGATTGCTATATACCAACAAAGAGAACTTCAAAAAGGAAATCAGGAAAACAAAACCATTTATAATAGCCCTGAAAAAGATAAAATACTTAGGAATAAATCTAACCAGGGAAGTAAAAGACCTATACAAAGAAAACTACAAAATACTACTGTAAGAAACCAGAAGAGACCTACAGAACTGGAAAAAAATACCATGTTCATGAATAGGAAGACTCAACATCATGAAAATGTCAATCCTACCCAAACTGATCTACAGATATAATGCGATCCCTATCCAAATACCAACACCATTCTTTAATGAGATAGAAAAGCTAAAAATTAACTTTATATGGAAAGGAAACAGGCCCTGGATCAATCAGTAAAGCATTACTGAAAAAGAAGAACAAAGCAGGATACCTCACACTACCTGACCTCAGAACCTACTATCCAGTTATGATAGTCAAAACAGCCTGGTACTGGTACAATGACAGACACATTGACCAATGGAACAGAATTGAGAACCCAGATGTAAATCTGTCTACCTATGGTCCGTTGATCTTTAACAAAGGCCCAAAGTCCACTAAATGGGGAAAGACAGTCTTTTTAACAAATGATACTGGAAAAACTGGACATCCATTGTAATGGTTAAGGTTGTGTGTCAACTTGGCTGGGCCGTGATTCTCAGTGGTTTGACAGTTATGATGTAGTTTGGCAGTCGCATGATGTTGTGATCACTTCCATGATGAGATTTGATATAATGTGATCACCTCCATGATGGTATCTGCTATGAGTAGCTAATCAGTTGAAAGGGAGTTTCCTTGGGCATGCAGCCTGCATCGAATATAAGTGGACTTTCTGGAAAGGCTTGTGGGCTTTTGCTCGCTCTGGATTCTGCATCTGGCTCTTGTTCCTCTGACTTCCAGTTCTTGGGACTTGAGCTTGCAACTTACCTGCATTCTTGCCTGCTAATCTTGGGATTCACTGATCTTCACAGCCTGTGAGCAATAGCCCTGCTCTCTGACCTGCTGATCTTGGGTTTGTCAGCCCCTGTGGCTACGTGGATCAAGAGAAGCCTCTATCCTGACCCACAGACTTGGGACGTTCCAGCCTCTACAACTAGGTGAGCAATTTCTTTGACATAAAGTCTCTCTCTATATATATTTATATACTTTACTGGTTTTTTTTTCTAGGAAACTCAGCCTAAGATATCCACCTGTAAAAAATGAAACAGGACACATACCTCACACCATACACAAAAACTAATTCAAAATGGATCAAAGACCTAAATATAAAACCAAAAACTAGAAAGGTCATGGAAGAAAAAATAAGTCAATGCTAGGGGACCTTATACATGGCACAAATGGTATACAAACCATGACTAACAATGTGCAAACACCAGAAGATAAACTAAATACCTGGGATTGTTTAAAAATTAAACACTTATGCTCATCAGAAGACTTCACCAAAAAAGTAAAAAGAGAACCTACAGACTGGAAAAACAAAATTTGGCTGTGACATATTCAACAAAGGTCTAATTTCTAAAATATGTAAGATACTACAACACATCAACAACAAAAAGACAAATAATCCATTTAAAAAATGGGCTAAGGATATGAACAGACACTTCACCAATGAAGACATTCAGGCAGCTAATAGACACATGAGGAAATTACTAGCACAAATCAAAAAAATAGAAAATAACAAATGTTAAAGAAGTTGGCAAGGAGATTGGAACTCTTACGCACTGCTGGTGGGAATGTAAAATGGTATAACCACTTTGGAAAATGATACAGCACTTCCTTAAAAAGGTAGAAATACCATAAGATCCAGCAATCCACTCCATGGAATATATCCTAGAGAAATAAGAGCCGACACACAAATAGACATATGCACACCCATGTTCACTGTAGCATTACTCACAATAGCAAAAAGATGGAAATAACCTAAGTGTCCATCAACAGATGAATGGATAAACAAATTATGGTACACACACACAATGGAATGCTATGCAACAATAAAGAACAATGATGAGTCCACAAAGCACCTCACAACATGGATGAATCTGGAGGGCATTATGCTGAGTGAAATAAGTCAATCACAAAAGGACAAATACTGTATGAGACTACTACTATAAAAATTAAGAAAAGCTTTACACACAGAAAGAAACAATCTTTGATGGTTACGAGGTGGGCAAGGGAAAAACACTAACTAGATAGTAGATATGTGGAAACTTTGGTGAAGGGAAAGACAGTACACAATGCAGGGGAAGTCAGCACAACTTATCCAAGGCAAAGTCTTAGAAGTTTCGCAGACACATCCAAACTCTCTGAGGGACCGAGTTATCGGCTGAGGACTGGGGACCATGATCTTGGGGGACATCTAGGTCAACTGACATAATATCGTTAGTAAAAAAAAAAAAAAAAAAAAAGTTCTACATCTGATTTTGGTGAGTAGTGTCTGGGGTCTTAAAAGCCTGCAAGCAGCCATCTAAGATACATCTACTGGTCCCATCCCATGCAGAGCAAAGAAGAATGAAGAAAACCAAAGACACAAGAGCAATATTAGTCCAAAGTACAAATAGACCACAAGTACCACAGCCTCCACCAGCCTGAGCCCAGAAGAACTAGATGACACTAAGCTACCACCACCAACTGCTCTGACAGGGATCATAACAGAGGGTCCCAGACAGAGTGGGAGAAAAATGTAGAACAAAACTCAAATTCACAAAAAAAAGACCAGACTTACTGGTCTGACAGAGACTGGAGAAACCCCAAGAATACAGCCCCCGGGCAATTTTTTAACTCAGAACTGAAGTCACTGCTGAAGTTTACCCTTCAGCCAAAGATTACCCATTGCTGTTGAGTCAATTCTGACTCATAGTGACCCTATAGGACAGAGTAGAACTGTCCCATAGGGTTTCCAAGGAGAAGCTGGTGGATTCGTACTGTCAGCTCTTTGGTTAGGAGGCGAGCTCTTAACCACTACACCACCAGGGCTCCTCAGCAAAAGATTAGACAGGTCTAAAGGGCAAACAGAGCCCTGGTGGCACTGTGGTTAAGAGCTCGGCTGCTAACCAAGAATTTGGCAGTTCAAATCCACCAGCTGCTCCTTGGAAACCCTATGAGTCAGTTCCACTCTGTCCTATAGGGTCGCTATGAGACAGAATCAACTTGATGGCAACAGGTTTTATTTTCTTATAGAGCAAACAACAAACAATGCACAAGAAGAACGTGCTTCCTAGTTCAATCGTGTATATGAGACTAAATGGGCACATCTGCCCAAAAGTAAAGACGAGAAGGCAGGAAGGGACAAGAAAACTGGATGAATGGAAATAGGGAACCTGTGGTGGAGAATGGGAGGGTATTGACACATAGCAGGTTTGACAACCAATGTCCCAAAACAATAGTGTATTAGTTGTTAAATAAGAAACTAACTTGCTCTGCAAACTTTCACCTAAAGCACAATTAAAAAAGAAGAAGAAGAAGAAAAAAAGTTGACAGCAATGGGGTCCATAACACGTAGACATGTCAGGCAGCTTGGTAGGGGATCTCACTGCAAGTAAGTTGCCAGGAAAACCACAAGTCGCCTAATAGAAAATCACCTTGGAAGGAGTAAAGTCAGGCATAACACGCTAAACCTGGACAAAAGAATCTGACATAAAAGGGAAATCATGGTATAAGGTGGACTGCGATGCACGGGTGCAGCCTCCAGGGAGACAGGAAGTATCTTCATAGAGCCAAAAGTATGAACTCTCTTCAGGACTCAAAGTTTTTGCCATTATGTCTTAAACTGTTGATGTATAACCCAAGATCATTCCGTAAGACTTGTTGACCAACAAAGGGGGAAAAATCGTTTTTAATCATGCAAAATTTCAAGGCCACTGGACAATCGCAAGTGTCCTGAACTGAAGATATGGGTTAAATTATGGTCAGATATGGGCAATTATATGAGAAAAAATACTGTAACTAAAAAAAAGTTTGAGCCTACACATGGAGAAGACACTTGCTCTGTTCCACAGATTTTTAATACAAAACCAAGAACAAGTACATGAGATATTGGTGGTGTAGTGGTAGAATTCTCATCTTCCACCCGGGAGACCTGGGTTTGATTCCCAGCCAATATACCTCATGTGCAGCCACCACTCAACAGATCTTCCAGACAAAAATAGACTAGGAAGAAAGACTTCCAAAAATCAGCCAATGAAAACCGTATGAATCACAACAATCTGATCTACAGGGGATCATGAGGATAGTGCAGGACTGGGCACCTTTTTCCGAGTCTGGAGCCAACTCGATGGCAGCTAACAACAAGAACAAGAGCAAGTACTTTCATGTGACTCATAGATTTTGAAACTTCTCATTACTTTGCCCATGTTGATTAGGCAACTCTTTCCCGACTCCTTTATCTTTCACCCACTCCTATTGAAAACAGTTGGGTGTAAAAGAACACAAATAATAAATAAAATGAACAATTATGTGTGTTTGCTAACAACAAGAACAAGAGCAAGTACTTTCATGTGACTCATAGATTTTGAAACTTCTCATTACTTTGCCCATGTTGATTAGGCAACTCTTTCCCGACTCCTTTATCTTTCACCCACTCCTATTGAAAACAGTTGGGTGTAAAAGAACACAAATAATAAATAAAATGAACAATTATGTGTGTTTGCTAACAACAAGAACAAGAGCAAGTACTTTCATGTGACTCATAGATTTTGAAACTTCTCATTACTTTGCCCATGTTGATTAGGCAACTCTTTCCCGACTCCTTTATCTTTCACCCACTCCTATTGAAAACAGTTGGGTGTAAAAGAACACAAATAATAAATAAAATGAACAATTATGTGTGTTTACAAAGTGATTTCCACTTCTGCTTCTTGTTTAAACAAAAACTCATTGCCATTGAGTTAATTCCGACTGATAGCAAACTTACAGGACAGAGTAGAACTGCCCCATAGGATTCCCAAGGAGTGGCTGATGGATTCGAACTGCCGACCTTTTGGTCACCAAATTGAGCTCTTAACACTGCGCCACCAGGGCTCCACTTTTTGTTTAGGTGTCCCTATAAAACATTGCCACCACTCATCTGTCAGTTTGTCTTACTGTGGTGGCTTGTGTGTTACTGTGATGCTGGAAGCTATGCCACTGGTATTTCAAATACCAACAGGGTCACCCATGGTAGACAGGTTTCAACGGAGCTTACAGAGTGAGACAGACTAGAAGCAGGATCTGGTGATTTTCTTCTGAAAAATTGGCCAGTGAAAACCTTATGAATAGCAGCAGAACATTGTCTGATATAGTGATGAAAGATGCACCCCTCAGGTTGGAAGGCACTCAAAATACAACAGAGTCGACTTTAACGATGTGGATGCAGTAAATCTTTCGAGAGCTTTATTTGCTGATGTGGCACAACTCAAAATGAGAAGAAACAGCTGCAAACATCCATTAATGATCGGAATATGGAATGTATGAAGTATGAATCTAGGAAAATTGAAAATTGTTAAAAATGAAGTGGAACGCTTGAAGATCAATATCCTAGGTATTAGTGAACTGAAATGGACTGGTATTGGCCATTTTGAATCAGACAATCATATGGTCTACTATGCCAGGAATGACAAATTGAAGGGGAACAGCATCTCATTCATTGTCAAAAAAGAACATTTCAATATTTATCCTGAAGTACAATGCTGTCCATGATAGGATAATATCCAAATGCCTACAGGGAAGACCAGTTAATATGAATATTAATCAAATTTACACACTAATCACTAATGCCTAAGGGGAAGAAATTAAAGATTTTTACCAACTTCTGTGGTCTGAAATTGATCAAACATGCAATCAAAATGCATTGATAATTACTGGTGATAGGAATGAAAAAGTTGGAAATGAAGAATCAGTAGCTTGAAAATATAGCCTCGGTGACAGAAATGACACTGGAGATTGCATGATACAATATACAAGACCAACAACCTATTCATTGGAATTACCTTTTTCAACAAAGTAAATGGTGACTAGACACGTGGACTTCACCAGATGGAATACACAGGAATCAAACCAACTACATCTGTGGAAGATACAATGGAGAGGCTCAATACTATGAATGAGAATAGGCCAGGAGCCAAGCACAGAACAGACCATCAATAGCTCATATGCAAGTTTAAGTTCAAGAGATACCATTGCTGATATCAACTGGATCTTGGCTGAAAGCAGAGAATACCTTAAAGATGTTTACCCGTGTTTTAATGACTATGCAAAGGCATTCAACTGTGTGGATCATAACAAATTATCAATAACATTTGGTAGAATGGAAATTCCAGAACACTTAATTGTACTCATGCAGAACCTGTAAATAGACCAAGAGGTAGTCATTAGAACAGAACAAGGGGATACCGCATGGTTTAAAGTCAGGAAAGGTTTGTGTCAGGGTTGCATCCTTTCATCATACTTATTCAATCTGTATGCTGAGCAAATAATCTGAGAAGCTGGAATATATGAAGAAGAATGAGGCATAACAATTGGAGGAAGACTCATTAACAACCTGCGATATGCAGATGACACAATCTTGCTTGCTGAAAGGGAAGAGGACTTGAAGCACTTAGTGATGAAGATCAAAGACTACAGCCTTCAGTATAGACTGCACCTCAATTTAAAGTAAACAAAAATCCTCACAACTGGACCAATAAGCAACATCATGATGAACGGAGAAAATACTAAGTTGTCAAGGATTTCATTTTACTTGGATCCACAATCAACGCCCATGGAAACAGCAGTCAAGAAATCAGATGACGTATTGCGCTGGGCAAATCTGTTGCAAAAGATCTCTTTAAAGTGTTAAAAAGCAAAGATGGCACTTTGAGGACTAAGTCACGCCTGACCCAAGCCGTGGTATTTTCAATCATCTCATATGCATGTGAAAGCTGGACAATGAATGACGAAGACCAAAGAATAGATGCCTTTGAATTATGGTGCTGGTGAAGAATACTGAATATATCATGGACTTCCAGAAGAACAAACAAACCTGTCTTGGAAGAAGTACAGCCAGAATTCTCCTTAGAAGCAAGGATGGCAAAACTTCGTCCCACATTCTCTGGACATGTGTTTAGGAGGGACCAGTTCCTGGCGAAGGACATCATTTTTGATGTTTGGTACAGTAGAGCTTCAGAGAAAAAGAGGAAGACCCTCAGTGAGATGGACTGACACAGTGGCTACAACAATGGGCTCGAGAATAATGATAGTGAGGATGGTGCGGGATCGGGCAGTGTTTCGTCCTATTGTACACAGGGTTGCTGTGAGTTGGAACTGACTCGATGGCACCTAACTACAAAAACGAGTTCAAGATGAAGCTGAAAAAATTAAAATAAGTCTATGAGAGCCAGGTACAACCTTGAGTATATTCCACCTGAATTTAGAGACCATCTCAAGGATAGGTTTGATGCATGAAACCTAATGACCAAAGACTAGATGAGTTGTGAGATGTAATCAAGGACATCTTACATGAAGAAAGCAAAAAGAAAGAAAGAAAAGACCAAAATGGATGTCAGAAGAGACTCTGAAACTTGCTCTTGAACATCAAGTAAGTAAAGTGAACAGAAGAAATGATGAAGAAAAGAGTGAACAGAAGATTTCAAAAGGCAGCTTCAGAAGACAAAGTAAAATATTGTAATGAAATGTGCAAAGACATGGAGTTAAAAAAACCAATAGAGAAGAACACGCCTGGCATTTCTCAAGCTGAAAGAAATGAAGAAAAAATTCAAGTTTCAAGTTACAGTATTAAAGTACTGTATGGGCAAAATATTGAACAACGCAGGAAGCATCAAAAGAAGATGGAAGGAATACACAGAGTCACTGTACCAAAAAGCACTGGTCAGTGTTCAGCCATTTCAGGAGGTATCATATGATCAAGAACTGATGATATTGAAGGAAAAAGTCCAAGCTGCACTGGAGGCATTGGTGAAAAACAAGGCTCCAGGAATTGACAGAATACCAATTGCGATGTTTCAACAAACACATGCAGCACTGGAGGTGCTCACTCATCTATGCCAAGAAATTTGGAAGACAGTTACCTGGCCTGGAAGAGATCCATATTTGTGCTCACTCCAAAGGAAGGTGATACAACAGAAAGTGGAAATCATTGAACGATATCATTAATATCATATGCAAGTAACATTTTGCCGAAGATAATTAAAAAATAATTGCATCAGGACATTGACAAGGAACTGCCAGAAATTTAAGCCAGATTCAGAAGAGGACGTGGAATGAGAGACATCATTGCCGATGTCAGCTGGATCTTGGCTGAAAGCAGAGAATACCAGAAAGACTTTACCTGTGTTTTATTGACTATGCAAAGGCATTCGACTATATGAAACATAACAAACATTACGAAGAATAGGAATTTCAGACCACTTAATTATGCTCATGCAGAACCTATACATAGACCAAGAGACAGTCATTTGAACAGAACAAGGGGATACTTTGTGGTTTAAAACAAGAAAATGTGTGTATCAGGGTTGTATCCTTTCACCACACTTATTCAATCTGTGTGCTGAATCTATAATCCAAGAAGCTGGACTATATGAAGAAGAGGGTGGCATCAGGATTGGTGGAAGACTCATCAACAACCTGCAATATGCAGATGACACAACCTCACTTGCTGAAGGGGAAGAGGACTTGAAGCACTTACTGATGAAGATCAAATACTATAGCCTTCAGTATGGATTACACCTCAACATTAAAAAAAAAAAAATCCTCACAACTGGACCAATGAACAATATCATGATAAGCAGAGAAAATATTGAAGTTGTCAATGATTTCATTTTACTTGGATCCACACTCAATGTCCGTGGAAGCAGCAGTCAAGGAATCAAAGGAAGTATTGCACTGAGCAAATGTGCTGCAAAAGACCTCTTTAAAGTGTTAGAAAGCAAAGATGTCACTTTGAAGACTAAGGTGTGCCTGACCCAAGCAATGATATTTTCAATTGCCTCATGTGCATGGGAAAGCTGAACAATGAATAAGGAAGACCAAAGAAAAATCGACGCCTTTGAATTATGGTATTGGCGAAGAATATTAAATATACCATGAAGTGTCAAAAGAATGAACAAATCTGTGGTGAAAGAAGTACAGCCAGAATGCTCCTTAGAAGGGAGGATGGCGACACTTTGTCTTATGTACTTTCTACATGTTATCAGGATAGACCAGTCCCTGGAGATGGACATCATGCTTGGTAAAGCAGAGGTCAGCCAAAAAGAGGCAGACCCTCAACAAGATGGATTGACACAGTGTCACAACAAAGGACTCAACCATAGAAACGATGATGAGGATGGTGCAGGACCAGGCAGTGTTTCATTCTGTTGTACATAGGGTCACTGAGTCAGAACTGACTCAACGTCACCTAACAACAAAACAACATAACCTAATGTGCAAGAGCCGAGTGGTTAGTCCTGTTGTGCAGTGTGAAGTTCAATGCTTGCCTGAGCACACAAGGCTAAGTAAGTGAAGCTCACTACTGCAGAATATACATTACAGGTAACCTACACCAAATTTCCCATGAAAGACAAAGAGGAGAGAAATCAGGTACAATATTGTAGGGTTCTGTGGCTCCTGTGGTTTTGATCTGCCCAGCATGTTTTCATATCTTCCTTGGCCATCAATCATCAATGAACTTCCCAGGTACATGTATCAATAAAATTATATTTTGCTTACGCTCTTCTTAATTGGTCCTGTGTCTCTTGCAACCAAAGAAACCCTAACATCTAATGCATTTACCCTGAACCCTTTTAACTTTTTGCAATTACTCCTTTTTGAGATTCCTGTCATAGATATCAGTGTTTCTTTTCCTGCTCAGGCAAAATTTATAGAAATTTTAAAGGATACTATAAAACCAAAATGAAAACTGACCCAGTTGCTGGCAGTCAAGTCGATTCCGACTCATGGCAACCCCATGTGTTGCAGAGTGCAGAGCAGAACTGTGCTCCATAAGGCTTTCACGGCTGTTACTTTTCAGAAGCATATGAAAGGACACTAATAAGTTAGGGGAAATACAAAGCTATTCACCCATTGTGCCCTGAGAATTCTAGGCAATTAAGTTCACAAGACCCTTAGGAGTGATATTTTAAAAAATCCTAAGCAGATGACAGAATGGAAATTGACTGCAAAAGAATTCTGTCCTTTCCTATCTCTACTCGAGGCAATCTGACAAAATTCATTAATTTTGGCTTCCAGCTAATAACACATCCATAGATCAGCACAATGATGAACTTTTTCATTTGGAACATGAGGCCATTGACGTTTGCAGGGCATGCAATACTGTTAAATTGACGCTTATGCTCCGCTAGCTGAGGAAAAATGAAGATGTGTTTCTTGGACTAAAATAATCAAATAAATTCTCTTGGCTATAAGTACATAGACCTCAGGGATAGCTAAAAGTAAATAATTTTATTATCTTGATCTACCAACATTTTGCAGTTAATTGTTCCCATATAAAATTTTCCTTCTCCTGCTCTGCAGTTGAATCTTGGCTATGATAATGAGAAATTATCCATGCTGTCTATTATTTATTTCTCACATTATCCTCAGTTACCCTAAGGTTCGATCAATAAAAAGTAAATCATTAAGAGGCCAACATATTAAAAAAGCTATATCAAAAACACTTGGATTATAGAATTCTGTTGGCAGGTTTAAGGCCTAAAGGAAAGAATCCAGCCCCTCCCCACCAGCACTTCCAGAAAAAGTTACTCCAAGGAGGACAAAAAAGAATGGTACCAGCCCCATTTTTTTGAGAACGTGGTAGCTGGAAGAATAAAGACTAGGGACAATCTAACAGTGCTTCTAACAATGACAGTATAGAATAATAATTACAGCTACCATTTTTGAATGCTTACTGATACTGTTCTAAACCAGAACTGACTGGGGCCTGAGGCCTGGGGCATATTTTTGTACATAGTTTCACTGGAACACAGCCACATCCATTTGTTTACAGATTGACTGTGGCTGCTTTCATGCTTATTAATAGAGCTGAGTAGTTGGTACAGAATCCATATGGCCTCCAAAGGCAGAAATATTTACTCTCTGGCCCTTTATAGAAAAAAGTTTATTGAACCCTGGTCTAAATACCCTTCCAACATTATCTTATTTAATCCACACAAATACTAGCAATAGGTTCATGTTATTTCCCTCCCCATTTTACAGATGAAGAAACTGAGACTCAAAGAGGATTGCTGTGTTTTTCACAAACGGCACACCCACGTAAATAACATGCAAACACATAAAATGGATGACGAAATTATGGAAAAAGTTCTGGCATAGCGCCCATGCATATACCAGGTATGTCTTGTGATATTTCCAGAAGTGAATTTCAGCCTTATTCACCCTCATTCAATAGTCTGAAAATGTTACTTTTGATCATATTTATATAATAAGGTATAAGCCATGGTCAAGAAGTCATGGATCTAGTTTGGTAGCACCCCGGTAATGAGAAAATAAACAATTGAAACTGTGTTTGCTCTGGGGCAGTTCACCGTGGGGCCTGAGAGCAGTGGAATTGTAGGCAAACTTTTATCTTAGGCCAGCCTGTTCCATTTCAGACCACTTGCCCAATAATCCATAAAGGCAAGGAGCAGACTCTCGGACTCTGTTTGAGAATGATAATCAGAATGATAGGAGCTTTATGTACATCGGGTTCAATCTTCATCACCACCTACAGTATCAGTAGAACCATTCCCATGCTACAGATGAGGAGACCTGCCAAGATCACAGAGCCAGGAGGTGGCAAAAGGTATGTTATCCCTCTATGGCCTCTGTTTGGTCTTGATCCCATTGCTGCTTCATTCTAGTTCTGGGTCTAGGCTTTCCCTTTGCGTCTTAGCCCTGTTTCTGCTGGTCGGACTTGCTGGATGCCCTTTGTTTCCCTGATTCGACACCTTGGAAGTTCTCAAGGGCAGACTCAGGCTCAGTCTTCTACTCTCTCCTTTTTCACCAAGAGTACGAGGGTGCTTCTCACTTCCCCAGCCTCTCAGGCCCCAGGCTCTGCCCGGGACTCTCTCTGCCCCCTGAACATTTGGACTATCACTTTACCTAAAAGGAGGTCCTGCCAAAAGATTTGGCTCCATCTCAGCCTGGGCTTGGCAGATCCAATTTCTGTCCCTGGGAAAATGAGCATATTTCATTGGGGAATCTGAGTATCTCCATTTAGATGGACTCCCAACGTGCAGGACAATGTGAAATCATCACTCTCTCTCTCTCCCTGCAAAGCCCCCTACACCAAAAAATGGCAAACCCATTGCAGTCCACTCGATTCCAGTTCCTGGTGACCTCATGAGTTTCAGAATAGAGCTGTGCTCCAATAGCTGAAATCTTAAGGAAGTAGATTGCCAGGCCTTTCTTTCATGGTGCCATTGAGTAGATCCCAATCACCAACCTTTCAGTTTAGAGGTCGAGTGGAAACCGCTTGTGCCACCCAGGGAAGCTCTCAGTACATGCATATTGTACAGCATGGAGAAAAGGTGATGAATGAAAGTAGGAAAAAAACCACATATTTTTGAGTTCGCTAACTCTGGTCGCATTATGCCTGGCCCCATGTTGGCATGGCCGAAGTCATTTAATCTTCTAGGCCTCTATTTCCCTATCTGCCAAATAAGAGTCAAGCCACCCACTCTGCAGGGTTGTTGGGAGTGACAGATATGTATAGTACAAGTGAGAGGTCCTCCCTGATTTGCAACCAAGGGGGCACTGAGTAATCCTTGCACTATCACACCTACCCCAGGTGCATTGCTGCAAAGAATCCTGCTCATCAGAGATTTTTGCCTCTACAACTATGTGCCCACAGCTGCCTTTCCAGAAGTCCTTGTTCTGATCAGTCAGATTTATGTTCAGCCCACACTCTTTGATTTCCTTGCTACTCAAAATGTGGATCAGTAGCACTGGTTCACTTGGGAGCTTGTGAGAAATGCAGAATGTCAGACCCCTCCCCAATCTTAGTGAATCAGAATCTGCATTTTAGCAAGATCCCCAGGCGATTCGTGTGCATATTAAAGTTTGAGAAGCACTGCCTTGTTTTACTCTCCTCCCTAACTCTTCATTACTATCTGTAATTTTTGGTCCCGTAATACAGTATATGCCACCTGGGTCTCTAGTTTGGCACTTAGGAAGCAGTTAAGAAAAGTTGGTTGAAATCTTTATTCATTCAGTGGATGTCACAATAAGTATATGCTCGCAAGGAGATGACTTTATGGGATAGGCAAGTAAATAAATAGACTATCATCTGTCATAACTGAGTATTAATGAACATATCTCTTCGGTTCAGATGTTTCCAATGGAAGGAAGTAATTAACCTTGAAGGTTTCACAAAGGAGGTGAACTACAGGGCATGCAACACTGCGTTCTGAAACATGAAGAGAAATTCATCAGTAATGGAGGGAGGGAGAGACACTCCAAGCAGAGAGAACAGAATTTGAAAAATCATGGAGATATGAAATAGCAATGTCTATTCCGGGCACTGTAAGTATTAGGTAAAAAAGAGTGTAAGTAGGAGGTTAGGAAGGTCAGAAGATGAAGCAAAAGTAGAGGGTCAGCAAAAAAAAGGAGACCCTTAATGAGACGGATTGACACAGTGGCTGCAACAATGGGCTGAAACACAGCAATGATTGTGAGGATGGCGCAGGACAGGGCAACATTTCGTTCTGTTATACATAAGGTCAGGAGCCCTGGTGGTGCAATGGTTAAGCACCCGGCTGTTATCCGAAAGGTTGGTGGTTCAAACCCACCCAGCAGCTTCACGTGAGAAAGATGTAGCAATCTGCTTCTGTAAAGATTGTGGTTGTTGTTGTGTGCCATCAAATTGATTCTGACTCATAGTGACCCTATAGTACAGAGTGGAACTGCCCCACTGGGTATCCTAGGATGTAATGTTTGTGGTTGCTATGAGTCAGAATCTACTCAAAGGCAGTGGGTTAGGTGTTTGGAATCTTTATGGGAGCTGATCATCAGGTCTTTCTCCTGCGGAGTGGCTAATGAGTTCAAACCAGAAGACCTCTCGGTTAGCAGCTCAGCACTTAACTATTTACAGCCTAGGAAAACCTGTGGGGCAGTTCTACTCTGTCACACTGGGTCATTACAAGTTGAAAAAGACCAGACAGCACCTAACAACAACAAATCAGGAAGATGAGAGGATGAAGCAGAAGGGGGAAGAATCACATTAGGAAGGGCTTCACTAAGGAAATGAGTGTTCATGCTGTAGATAACAGGGGATCGTTAAAGGGTTAAAATCAGGGCCTTGACAAGACTAGAGTCATGCTGAAGAGAGGTCTTTCTGGTGATGGTGTGGGAGCTATTTTGTAAAAGCTTAGAACAATTGAATTAACTTATCAGAGGAAGGTAGGTGTTTGAATAAATATCTGCTCGGCGTCTCTCATACGTGCCATCATGCTCAAGCTGCTGTAGAAAAACCAACCAACCAAACAAACCTATTGCTATTGAGTCGATTCCAACTCATAGTGACCCTGTTGAATAGAGTAGAACTGCCCCACAGGGTTTTCAAGGCTCTAATCTTTACGGAAGCAGACTGCCACATCTTTCTCCCATAGAGTGGCTGGTGGGTTCAAACCACTCACCTTTTGGTTAGCAGCCGAGTGCTTAACCACTGTGCCAGTAGGGCTCCTGCCTAGGGCAGATGACGCAGTAGGCAAAGTAAGCATGGACTTACTTGTGCTTACTTACTAACCTGTAGTGAACAGTTTCACATGTTTTTCATTGTACTGACCTTGTTTACTGGGTCATCCATCCCTGTCAGGGATTGTAAATTTGAAAAGAGGCTTTGATTCTGTAGGAAGGTACTGTGGAGTTGGGAGAGAGACAGATACCAGCCCTACCTAGAAGCAGAATCTTTGATGTGGTAAAAAAAAAAAAAAAAAAGTGAAATCGTCCACTTCAGAAGATCTGGTAAGCAGGGTAAGCACAGTGCTTACCTTGCCTATTGGATAATCTGCTGCTGCTCCTGCAGTAGAAACAGGGGCCCAAAATAACAAGATGTTCTGTTCCAAGCACATGCCACTCTGATCTGAGCCTGGGGTACAGCTATTCAGTGCTAGTCAACATGCCAGTGGCTGTTTCAATCCTTTTTAACTAGAGAGGGGATGCTAGGTATTAAATGGCAAGAGAGCGCTTGGCACATCATGCCTGAAAAGCAGCTTGATTCCTTTAAGACATGCCCAGTCTGCTCAGTGGTCCTCAGATTCAGAAGGCGTGTGCTGGTCTTAGTCACCTGCATTTCTAATGAGTATTTCCAGGCAGTTGTGGTAGTAAACTAGATTAAGGGAGCACTGGCTCGGGCCCTTGAACTGACCTCTGGTTGTCCAAGATCCATGTTCAATGTGGAAAGACAGCCATAGATTTCCCTGGGTTGTCTGGAGATAGAGATGATGAAGAAGAACATGGTAATGATGACAAAGACCATCTAGTCATTTAATACGTGACTGGCATTTGCTTTACTCAAATTATCTCTAATCTTTACAACAATGTTCCTAAAACTTATGAATATGGCCCATGATAACAAATTCATTTTATACTGCAATGCAGTATACACATACATACGTGTGCGTAATTGAAACAAACATTCCATAAAAACACATGCTGTGTGTAATGCACTATAGTATTCTCTATTCTGTTCTCTATTTTATTTTTTTTTAATGTTGGTCATCATGCACTAAAATGATTTAGTGATCTGTAGTTTCAGAGTAAAAGCTAAGTATGGCTGACCCCAAAGAGCCCCCGTAGTGCAGTGGCTAAGCACTCAGCTGTTAACTAAAACGTTGGCGGTTCGAACCCGCCAGCTGCTCCATGGGAGGAAGATATGGCAGTCAACTTCTTCAGTAAAGATTACAGGCTAGGAAACCTTTTGGGGCAGTTCTACTTTGTCCTATAGTGTCGCTATGAGTCGGAATCAACTCAACGGCAATAGGATGGCTGTTCCCGTTACACTATTAAAGTAACGGTGTGAGGGATTAAGTGATATAACCAAGGTAACACAAATACCAGTCTGCTGCAAACCCCATGCTGTTCATATCATATCATCCTGCATCCCAAATCACAGAGCCTCTGCTATTGGCACAAAGGCCTTAGTGCAGGAGAGAAGTGATGATAACAACCACAGCAACGGCATAAAACGTAATAATAGCTGCGTGGGAGCCATTCTGCTCAGTGAAAGTGTCGTGTGCTACCTCATTTAAGTGAGGGAGAAATATTGTTTGATAGACAGCATAATGCAATGGAATATGTACTGAATTGAGCACTGGAGGTTTTGCATTTGCTCAGCTCTTATTCCTGCCTCCTACTAATCAATTCCAGGCTTAGCTTACTCAACTCTAAATGGAGATCAGTGATTCACGTGACACCAGCTAACATCTGCCATCCCAATAGTTATATTAAGGATCAAAAGTGCTACAGCCCTTGGTAAACTGCACAGATGTGAGTTCTTTACTTGTTTACTATTCTTGAAATCCCACTTCACAAAGAGGTTGGGAAAACGCAAAGCCTCCAGCTTTGTTCTTTATCAAAGAAAACAAATATGGAAGTTATGATATTCCTCGCCTAGGGGAAAGGGACCTGACAGAATAGGGCTTTTTGGAAAAAAGTCTTGTTTGTTTCCAACAAGGATAGTGACAGCTGTTGAGTCACCTAGCTGACACGCATCCTTCAAGCTGGGGTTTGTCCCTTCCAGCGCCAGGTGAGACGTCAGTGCCAGACACTGAAAGCCCACTCCCACCCACCACCCACCCAGGAAAGGCAGAAATGTTGGATGGAAAGTGCTACTAGGCTGTGAAAGTTTGTCTCCCCATTCACTCAGCTTCTCTTGCTTCGAGCTCTCCCAGCAAGCCCTTTGCTTGTAAAAACTTGAGGCAAAGAGGCAGAGGATGCATGTGGCAGGTGGCTATGGAGCGAGAAATCCAGAGTCTAGTATCAAAACGATAATCTCTCTGATAGAATGGGAGAACAATGCAGAACAGAACTCAAATTCTTTAAAAGTCCAGACTTACTGGACCAGCTGAGACTAGAGGACCCCCTGACACTATCGCCCTGAGATACTTTTTAAACCTTGAACAGAAACTATCTCCTGAGGTCACCTTTTAGTGAAATAACAGACTAGCAAAACAAAAATAAAGGATATTACCCGTGAGTACGGTACTCCATTAAAAAGAAATCTATATGAGACCAAAAGGTCAACAATTACTCTAAAGCAAAGATGGCAGGGAAACTAGAATACTGGAAACAGAACAACCAGAATGGAATTAGAGAATGTTGACACACTGCAAAAAATGTAACTAATGTCACTGAATAATTTGTGTAGAAATTGTCAAATGTGAACCTAATTTTCTGTGTAAACTTTCACAGAAAACACAATAAAATATCATTAAAAAAAAAAAAAAAGGACAACCTCTACAGAATCGTGAAGAATAGGCTGAGATGAACACACATGGGAAACTCTGTCTACAGAGACAATGCCATGATCAACATGGACAAGCATGAGTCCCTTCACCACCCTGGGAGGGTGCTGGTGTGCTTATGTGTATATGTGTATATGACACTGCTATGAACAGAACCCCACCCTTTGTATTCATTACCTCATTTAATCTTTGAAACAACCCTGTGTGGTAGAGCTGAGATTTGAAACAGAGTAGGTCTGACTCCAGAGAACACTGCCAGATCTTGCGTCATCCTCACAATCTTTGCTATGTTTGAGCCCATTGTTGCAGCCACTGTGTCAATCCATCTCGTTGAGGGTCTTCCTCTTTTTCACTGATCCTCTACTTTATCAAAGCATGGTGTGCTTCTCCAGGGATTGATCCTTCCTGATAACATGTCGAAAGTATGTGAGACAAAGTCTCACCTTCCTTGCTTCTATGGAGTATTCTGGCTGTACTTCTTCCAAGACAGATTAGTTTGTTCTTCTGCCAGTCCATGGTACATTCAATATTCTTTGCCAATGCTATAATTCAAAGGCATCAATTCTTCTTCAGTCTTCCCTATTCATTGTCCAGCTTTCACATGCATACCATGGTATCTTAGGCTGGGTTCTCTAGAGAAGCAAAACTAGTTAAGTGTATAAATATATATATACAGAGAGATTTATATCAAGGAAATGGCTCACGCAGCTGTAGTGGCTGGAACGGCCCAAGTCTGTGGGTCAGGATAGAGGCTTCTCCTGATTCACGTAGCCATGGGGGCTGGTGAACCCAAGATCGGCAGGCAGGACCACAGGTAAGCTGCTAGCTCAAGTCCCAAGAACCGGAGATCAGGCAAACAGGAGCCAGCTGCAGGATCCAGAGTAAGCAAAAGCCCACAAGCCTTGCCAGAATATCCACTTACGTTTGATGCAGGCCACATGCCCAAGGTAACTCCCTTTCGACTGAATGGCTACTCACAGCAGATCCCATCATAGAGGTGATCATATTATATCAAATCCCATTATGGAAATGGTCACAACATCATACAACTGCCAAGCTACTGAGAATCATGGCCCAGCCAAATTGACACACAACCTTAACCATCACACATGGCTTGGGTCAGGAGCATCTTAGTTTTCAAAGTGACATCTTGGCTTTTTAACACTTGAAAGAGATCTTTTGCAGCAGATTTGCCCAATGCAACACATTGTTTGATTTTTTGAGTGCTGCTTCCATGGGTGTTGATTGCGGATCCAAGTAAAATGAAATCCTTGACAACTTCAGTATTTTCCCCGTTTATCATGATGTTGCTTATTGGTCCAGTTGTGAGTAGGTTTGTTTTCTTTATGTTGAGGTATAGTCCATACTGAAGGCTATAGTCTTTAATTTTCATCCGTAAGTGCTTCAAGTCCTCTGCTTTCAGCAAGCAAGATTGTGTCATCTGCCTAACGCAGGCTGTTAGTGAGTCTTCCTCCAATCCTGATGCCAAGCTCTTATTCATAAAGTCTGTCAGTTTGTCATACTGTGGTGGCTTGTATGTTGCTGTGATGCTGGAAGTTATGCCACCAATATTTGAAATACCAGCAGTGTCTGGTTTTTAATGGTGGATGGGTTTCAGTGGGGGCTTCCAGATTAAAAAAAAAACAGACTAGGAAGAAGGACCTGGCAATCTATTTCTAAAAAAATTAGCCAGTGAAAACCTTACTAGAGTAAGGTGGGCCCTAAATCCAATGACTGCTGTCAGTAAAATAAAGGAGGAAATTTAGACAGAGAAACACACAGAGGGGAGATTCTCTCCAGATTGTCTGTCTTGGGCTTTTTCCATGAATGAGGGTGGTCTTTGATGTGGCTGTCTGAAAATGACTTTTATTTCTGAGTATATGCCTTTCCATGAAACCCCAAGTAAATACTCAAATGTCCAAAACTACAGATGGAAAAATCTCAAATAGATTATGCAGCCCATCTGTTTCCAGTATTTTTCTTATGGCAATAATTTTATTTCTGCATGATTAGAGAAAGGTTGGTAAAGTGAATTTACCTGGGGCCCTATAATTTTTATTAAAAATAATAAAACCTTCATTTTCCCTAAAGAAGCTCGACTGTGTTAACTGAGGTCCGTGAGAGCAGCTGCCCAAGGGATCTCAGTTAACAGATTTCCTTTGAGTTTTTTTTTTCCGGGGCAAAGACGGCAGAAAGCTAGATTGTCCTTGAATGTTCCCCCAACGCATTTTTCTTTAGAACATTTGGTATTCTTATAAATATCTCAGTCTTTCTTGGTTTTATACCCATGTGTTGCTTCTTCAAGGAAGCCCTGGTGGTGCAGTGGTTAAGTGCTCAGCTGCTAACCCAAAGGTTGGCGGTTTGAATCCACCAGCTGCTGTGGGAGAAAGATATGGCAGTCTGCTTCTGTAACGATTACAGCCTTGGAAACCCTGTGGGACGGTTCTACTCTGTCCTTTACGGTCGCTTTGAGTCGGAATCAATTCGATGCCAATGGGTTTGTTTGCTTGTTTGGGGTTGGGAAGTGGTTCTTTCTTCAAACCACAGCTAAGTTGCCTAGGTTTCTCTGTCCCTTTTCTCGCACAAAGTGGAAGAAATTTCTAGAAATTACACCTCTCTTCTGGCTCCTGGTCACTCAGTGGCCTAATCTATTCATGTTTGGGAGCTGGAGACTCAGTATGAACTATGTTCCCTTCCTTCCCTTGCCACCTCCTTCTTCTCCTTTAATCATGCATTCAGTGCCAACTTTTATCCATGAAGAAATGAATAAGACATAACCCTTGCCTTCTGGGATGAGAAGGAGCAGGCATGCAGCAGTAGGCATGCAGAAACAAGACTTACCATCCTCGTATCTTGAGTACTTCCCATGTCCCTGTATTTGGAATTAAAAAGCATTTTTTTAAATTGTGCGTTAGGTGAAAATTTACAGCTCAAGTCAATTTCTCATACGAAAATTTATATGCATATTTTATGTGACACTAGCTGCAATCCCCATAACATGACAGCACACTCCTTCACTCCACCCCGGGTTTCCTGTGTCCATCCAACCAGCTCGTGTCCCTTCCTGCCTTCTCATCCTGCCTCTGGACAGAAGCAGCCCATTTGGTCTCGTGTATCTGCTTAAACCAAGAAGCACACGCTTCACGAGTGTTATCTTATGTTTTATAGTCCAGTCTAATCTTTGTCTGAAGAGTGGGCTTCAGGAATTGTTTCAGTTCTGGGTTAACAGAGCATCTGGGGGCCATGGCGTCAGGGGTCCCTCCAGTCTCAGTGACACCATTAAGTCTGGTCTTTTTATGTGAATTTGAGTTCCGCTCTACACTTTTCTCCCACTCAGTCGTGAACTCTCTGTTGTGTTCCCTGTCAGGGCGGTCATTGATGGTAGCCAAGCACCATCTAGTCCTTCTGGTCTCAGGCTGATGGAGTCTCTGGTTTACATGGTCCTTTTGTCTCTTGGGCAAATATTTTCCTTGTGTCTTTGGTGTTCTTCATTCTCCTTTGCTCCAGGCAGGTTGGGACCAATCCGATGCATCTTAGATGGCCACTCACTGGCTTTTAAGACCCCAGAAGCCACTCACCAAAGTGGGATGCAGAACATTTTCTTAATAAACTTTGTTATGCCAATTGACCTAGATGTCCCCCAAAACCATGATCCCCAGACCCCAACCCCAGCTACTCTGTCCCTCAAAATGTTTGGTTGTGTTCAGGAAACTTCTTAGCTTTTGGTTTAGTCCAGTTGTGCTGACTTCCCCTGCATTGTGTGTTGTCCTTCCCTTCACCTAAGATGATTCTTGTCTACTATCCAGTTAGTGAATTCCCCTCTCCCTCCCTCCCCACCCTAGCAACCATCAAAGAATGTTGTCTTCTGTGTTTAAACATTTTTCTGAGTTCTTACAATAGTGGTCTCATACAATATTTGTCCTTTGCAACTGACTAATTTCACTCAGCACAATGCCCTCCAGATTCATGCATGTTGTGAGATGTTTGGCGAATTCATCGTTGTTCTTTAACACTGCGTAGCATTCCATTGTGTATATGTACCATAATTTGTTTATCCATTCATCTATTGATGGGCACCTAGGTTGTTTACATCTTTTTGCTATTGTGAACAGTACTGCAATGAACATGGGTGTGCATATATCTATTCGTGTGACGGCTTTTATTTCTCTAGGATATATTCCAAGGAGTGGGATTGCTGGATCGCATGGTACTTCTATTTCTAGATTTAAAAAAAAAAAATCCATTGCCATCGAGTCGATTCCAACTCATAGCAACCCTGTAACACCGAGTAGAACTGCCTCGTAGGGTTTCCAAGTGGCGCCTGGTGGATTCAAATTGCCGACCTTTTGGTTCGCAGCCATAGCTCTGAACCACTACGTCACCAGGTTTCCTCTGAGTCGGAATCAACTTTACGGCAATGGGTAGCTTTTTAAGGAATTGCCAAATCAATTTCCAAAGTGGTTGTACCATTTTACATTCACACCAGCAGTGTATAAGTGTTCCAGTCTCTCCACAACATCCGTAACACTTATTATTTTGTGTTTTTTGGGTTAGTGCCAGCCTTGCTGGAAGCTTTTTTTTTTTTTTTTTAATTTGACCACCTCAATAACCGTTTGGGATACTTTCAGCAGACAGTGGCATCCCCACTAAGTTTCTCCTTTGCCTCTTTAATTGTGACACACTAATGAGAAAAGAAAAGGGAAAGACTATAATGGACAGTAGTCATCCTTTTTTGGCAGCCCAGCATCTGAACCCCCCTGCCATGTATGGGGAACGCTCCACTCTGAGCCTTGGAGGTAGGGACAACCACAACCCACTCTAGAACCTGACGATGTAAGTTATTTGCTTTTCCAGTCTCCCACCCCTAGTTAGGATGTGGGCTCGTGATGCAAGCTCTGCTAATCAGAGTCGCGCCCAGCCGAGGCTTTAAAGGATGGCAGAGAATTGGTTATGATAATGGGTTGTTGCAGCAATGGCCACAATGTCGAGATTTTAGTGGCAACAAGACAATGTAGCAGCAATGGTACCCAGTGTCGACTGTTAGTGATGGTGACACAAACAAAGGGTTCAGCAGAAATGACAAGAGCAGCATCCTCTCCAGACAGGTTCTGTGGCATGATTTGGACCGGGTTCCTAGCTGCTTCCCAAACTTGGTGGTTCCAGCAAGTTTTCAAGGCCTGACTCTGCAGTCTTTCCAGTGATTCTGTGAGCTACACAATATCCTTTCACTAAATCCCTTTCCTTTTTATGTTAAATCATCCAGCTTCAAGCAAAAGCCTTGACTGGTAAACAGACTTAATACAGAGTGATGCATTTATGTCAAGAGAAGACCAAGTGACCTTATAGCTATGTGATTGATTTGCTGCCGCAGCTGGAATACAGAAAGGTAGAGGAAAATCTAGTTATCACAGGATATTACAAGCATGCTGGATTCAAAATAACCTACTGCTTGGTAGAATATACCATATATGCACCCCAAACCTCGATTTTGTTTGGTTAAACAACACCTATCACATCAAGTTATTGTTGTTATTTTGAATTGCATTGTTTTTATTGCTTTAAAAAATGCAGTACGTAAGCACGTTTTGCTTTTTAGAGCTATTTATAAGAGCTATAAACGTGAGTTTATAACACTTGGCGTGCATTCATGTAGGAAATATGATGGCAATAACAATTTAAATCAATATACTATAGCAAGTATCGTCAGTGCCCACCCCATACCCCCTTAGCACTCACCTCTACACTCCTAGGGCTGTGAACACCTGCGTTCTCTGCCTGAGGGCTTTTGCTATGGGAGCCTGCTTGGCCTGAAAGCATAGCAAGTCAGAAATTCTGAAAAGTTAATGCTCCTAAAAGTAGACCTCGACAAATAGTCAAACCAAAAAAACCAAACTCGTTGCCAGTGAGTTGATTCCAACTCACAGTGGTGACCCTATAGGACAGAGTACAACTGCCCCACAGAGTCTCCAAGGAGCAGCTGGTGGATTCGAACTGCTGACCTTTTGGTTAACAGCCGTAGCTCTTAACTACTGTGCCATCAGGGCTCTCACCAAATAATAGAAGGAGAATTATTGGTGCATGATATCCCAGCTTTATCGGTGCCCATTTGGGGTAACTCAAAGGTGTGTTCTACACAGTCTTTGAGAGTTCCCCAGTGGGGATGAGCACCAGGTGCCCACTTCCTTGAAAAAGCACCTGTTTTCCTGTTTTCTTTCATTCCTTGCCTAACTTTCCCACTGAGTTTCATTCAGGAACCGTGCTTGCTGGGATCCTCTCCCATTTGGTTGGACTCAAACCCTCATCCTAGAGTTAGCTTCAGAATGAACTGAATTGTGTCTCTCAGAAATGTATGTTGTAAATCCTAACCCCTATACCTGTGTTTATAATCCCATTTGGGAATGGGTTTTCTCTGTCATGTTAATGAGGCAGTGTTAGTACAGGATGTGTCTTAAGTCAATCTCTTTTGAGATATAAAAGCAGAGACAGGGGGAGATAGATGCCAAGCCACTTGAAGATCGCCAAGGAATAAGGACTTTCCTCCAGAGCTGACACAGACAGAAAGCAGTCCCCTAGGGCCAGCACCCTGAATTCAGACTTCTAACCTCCTGTGAGAAAATAAATTTCTGTTTGTTAAAGCTACCCATTTGTATATTTCTGTTGTAACAGCACTAGTTAACTAAGGCAAGGGGGAACCCAAACCAAGACAACTGCGCATCCGTCAGCCCTTTATCTTCATCTTTAGAGTGAAATTGATACATGCTGGCACTTCAAGTGTGCTAAGAATTGACAGGAATTGACTGCACGCACTCATACACCTACCATACAGCTAAAATGATTTCCCAGATTAAGAAGCTAAGGATACAGGAAGGTACTGGAATAGTAAACGCCACACAGAGAAGGGGCAGATGCAGCATGTTTTGGCTAAGCTCCTTGGGGCCCTGGAGCCCCTAATGGGGACACAGGTGCTGATGACACTGTCCACACAGCACGGGCATTTGCACTGCCACTGGGCTTTTATCCTCAAACTTGTATCACCATTCCAGAAGAACGTACCCTAACAATCCAGGTGCTGCTGTTAAAGGAAATGCTACAAACACTTCACTCCCCTGGCTCCTGAATGAAACTCAGTATCACCAAGGGCTACATCTTCCTGTGGGAAGAAAAACAGGGTCAGTGCCAGAAGTTCCTAAATGGCATCCCTGCCTCTACCTCTCCAGTATTGCAGAAATCCCAGTTTAAGAAACCTTGCAGTGCATTGAGGAAAAAGGGATGAAAACAGTTTGCACTCGTCTGCTAACCAAAAGGTTGGCAGTTCAAACCTACTTAGTGGCACCACAGAAGAAAGGCCTGGCAATCTGCTTCTGTAAAGATTACAGCCCAGAGCAGTTCTACCCTGTAACACGTGGGGTCGCCACGAGTCTGAATCGACTCAATGGCAACAGGTCTGGTTTTTGGTTTTGCCCCGCAAGGGCAGCCTGAGCCGTGGGTGACTCACACTGCTCGGAGATGGGGTTGGGGTTGACATTAGCAGTAATGTGCTGGGTGTATGTATTGGAGACTCTAGTCTTTGTTAACTTCATTTACTCTCTGCTGCCTTTCCCCTCCATCCCTGCTTACCTGATGTAGCATCACCCTCCCTCCATGCCCTTAATTTTCCCTACCTCATCCTGCAGCCTCTTTCAATTCCACTGTGGCTGTGATTGAATTACATCCTTAAGATGAGAAAGCAAATTTGCTCTTGATGCCCGTCTAGAGAAACAGGCACGGCCAATGCCAAAACTCAAAATCAATATCGGAGAGACTATCCGTATTCAGAAAGACAGTGGTATGTATTAAATTAAAGTGTGTCTTTTGATTTTTCCGTCAACAAAATATAAACGGTCGCTAAAACAAAACTACCCAGGATGATTTGGTATGCTTTTGAGATCAGCTTCAAGTTGATTCAAGTGTCTTAAGTGAGAACTGCACGAAACAGGCTCTGAACTCCCAAATCTGTTCATAAAAAGGAAAAACAGCATTCCAGGTTGGAAACATCCCCCTAGTACGTGCTGTCACAGTAGGTATCATTTTAGATCAATGTTGTTTCTGCTGAGGAAGCCACTGCCTACACAGACAACTGATATGACCTCAGGCCCTGGGCTGGAAAGTCCCTTGAGCATCAATTACCATATTTTTATGAAAATAGTGCATATTCAACATTTGTTTGCCAATTGTGTCCTCCCCTCGTGAAGTATTTTCATAAGTGCCGCTATGCCTATTTCTATGGGGAAAAAAAATGGCACAGCGGCACCTACAAAAATACCTGGGGGTGGTGGGGGTGGTGGGGGTGGAGGTGCAGTTGGTAAACATAAGAGGTGTGCATTATTTGCGTAAAAATACAGTAGTCCAAGTTCCTTCTTTTACCAGTTGGTAATTGATGCTCAAGGGACTGTCACACAGCCAGCGGGTCAAAGCTGTAGTTCTCCTCTCTTCCAGGATTTGAATACGCACAGAGTAGAGCAGGGTTTCTTTTTTTTCTTTTGAAGCAATAGCAAGGTTTTATTCAGCACGTATGCAAAGAGTCAAAAGTAGGAAACAGACAAGCATGCTGCCAGAGCCATGTCTGCCCAAGTCCAAGGAAAGTTACAGAATCATCAATATATATTAACATTATAAATGGGCAAGACCACTGAAAGCTTCACCTTTTCACAGATTGGCGAAAAGCTGCCAAATCACCATGATTCTACATTTTAAATTGTCTTTCTTTTTTTTGCCGTTACGTATTCTTTTATTTTTTATTTTTATTGTTGTTGTTTAAATGAAGTTTACATTTCAAGTTAGTCTTCCATACAAAAATTGATACATACCTTGTTATGTGACCCTAATACAGCAGGGTTTCTTAACCTCAGCACTATTGACATTTTGGGCTGGGTAATTCTTTGCTACGGGGGTGATCCTATGCATGGAGTCCCTGAATGGTGCTAACGATTAATGAGCTCGGTAGCTGACTGAAAGGTTGGAAGTTCGAGTCCACCACCTTGGAAGAAAGGCCTGGCGATCTACTTCTGAAAAATAAGCCATTTAAAACCCTTTGGAGCACAGTTCTACTCTGACGCACATGGGGTCACCATGAATCAGAATCAACTCAACAACAACTGGCTTTTGTTTTAGTCCTGTGCATTGTAGGATGCCTAGCAGCATCCGTAGCTTCTACCCCATGGATACCTGTAGCATCCCCACCCCCCAGGTGTGACAACCAAAAATGTCTCCAGAAATTGACAAATATTCCCTGAGGGGCAAAATCATCCCCTGTTGGGAACCACTTGCCTAGAGCAAAGCTTGCAAAACTGGAGCTGCATGGGCCAAATCCGGCCTTAAACAAAAAACCAAACCCATTGCTGTCGAGTTGATTCCAACTCGTAGCAACCCTGTAGGACAGAGTAGAACTGCCCCAAAGAGTTTCCAAGGAGTGCCTGGTGGATTTGAACTGCCAACCTTTTGGTTAGCAGCCATAGCTCTTAACCACTACACCACCAGGGTTTCTAAATCTGGCCATAGATAAGTTTTATTCATCCTATGTAATATTAGTCAGAATTTTTAAAATTTGGGACACTCCATGTAACAGTCTAGGCTTCTGGCTTGTCTTGAACAATTGGAGGACCTAAAAACACCAGGCTCACATTTCCAAATGGTAATGATGGGTAGAAACTGAGTTGATGCTACTCATTGCCACAGTCCCCACCACTCTTTATTGTACCCTACATCGGACCTACTTAATTTGTTTCATAATCCCTCTGGGTCCCGCTTTAGAGTTTAAGGCTTCTCAAAACTATTTGTGGGTTCATTTTTTTTCCTAAATAGCCTCTTAGCTCATTGAGGTCAGGGTTGTGGCATTTTCTCCTTCTGTTCCCTCTACAGGACCTAGCACTGAGTAGACACTTACAAACACTAAGCCATTGACTTTTCTAAAGTATCGGAACAATATACCCTGTAGAATGTTAGTCTTATGGATTTCAAGGAAAAAGTACTAGAAGTCAAGTAAGTTTGGGTGAAACTACACTCTATCCCATTTAGAAATTCAAAAGTCACGTTAGCACAGGATCTAAAAGGCCCTACATTAAAGAAAACTGCTTAATTGCACTTGACGCAGAGTGTTTCAACCTCATTTGACCATGGAATCCCCTTTCACCCTAGCATTAATCAGTATTGCAAGAAACCACTATCCTCTTGAACATACCTTGGAAAAGGCTGGACTGGAGATCTAAACTTTTCAAATTAAACATAGCTGTTGGAGTATTAAGTGCTATGACCAAGGCAGCTATAAATACGTGTAAAAAGTATTTTTCCAAGCAGAAGTATTTTTTCCAATTTTAAATTTCCCCACAAACTTGTGAAGTAGGTGTGATCAGTATCCATATTTTACAGATTAGAAAATGAAGCAACAGAAAGATTAAGCAACTTGCCCATGGTTATCCAGCTAGAGAGAGGTCTGGTAGTATTGGAACACAGCCAACCTGACCTCAGGGCCTGCACACTTAGTCTCTTTATCTACGTCACCCACCTCCCTCGACATTGTGCCTTGAGATTTTTACACGTCCCCCTTAGGACAAGGAGCCCCTCCAGGCCATGTGCCTGGCCTTTTGCATAAAGGAAGCAGAAAGAGAATTAGTGTCCATTAATTAACTGCATTGGAAATATACTTGGAAGCATTTGACATAGTATCTCATACAGATTTTCACATCATGCCTGAAAATTAGGTATTATGATTTTCGTTTAATTTAGGCAACTCTCTTAACCTCTCAGAACCAGAAAGGCATATAGCTAGGAAGTGGAAAAACTGTGATCTGAACAAGTTCTGGGAAAAAACTATGTTCTCTCCTTCCAATTTGCTTAGGGCATAGTAAAAATGAAGGAATTGGATGGATGGACGAGGGATGGATGGACAACGCTTCTTGCCCATTTACTCTGTGTAAAGTGTTCTGCTAAGCTCTGTGTAGAGGAGGGGAGATACTAAAATGAATAGGGCAGGATCCCTGCCCTTGAAGGGATTTTCCACATTACCTGGGGTTTGACCCTCCTAACCTTAGAACAGAAAAGGAAAAATGTGTCCCTCTCATATTGAGCATTTTCAGTTTACATCAAGATTTTGTAGTTTCACACAATGGTTACTCTAAGAAAGCCCCAACCAGCTGGGAATTAGCCAATATAGTAATAAAGGAAAACAGTGAAATCAGCTCTTAGCTCAAACCAGAGGCATCGGGGAAATAAGAGACTGGGTTAGCTGAAATGTTGTTTCATTCTGATTTATAGTATGATGCTCTCAGCTTGTAAGAAAAACAAAATGGGAAGAGAGATGCTTTCTGGTTTCTCTTGGATCCCATCTGAGGAACAAAAGCTTAGTTTGCTTCTGAACTTGAGTTTTACGTCCCCATCCCATTACCATTAATCACAAGGATCTGTATCAAACTACTATGGGGAAAAAACAGCCTTCTGCAGTGTTTGGAAGAAGCAGAAAGCATCATTGTAGCAATGATTCCTACAAGAAATCAAACAGCTTCATACTAGGGGGAAAACCCTAGATAATATTCAAAGGAAGGGGGGGGTAAAAGAAATAACTCAGAAATTATCTTTTAGCGTGAAGAGACTTCAAAAACATAAACTATCGTGATTTAAATTCCTCACTCAGTCCCATGTAGTATATTCTCCTCCTCACTTGGCCTGCTGTGTTTACCAAATGATACTAAACAATCAGTAAGATAAAAGATTAAGAGCAGGTAAAATGTTTCTAATTCTATTCATACATGATTAGGTTAATAAAGAGTTAAAATAATTTTTAGGGGTCTTATGACTAGCACCTTTTGGTTATGGAAAGGGAATTGAGTTTTCCTGCTGATTTTTATTATAAAATTGCAGTTGAATTCCTATGAAGAGAAAAATCCAACAGAAACATCTCTTAGAGGAGGCGTTGAGAGGGCAGCATTGAATCCCAGGGACTTGCTACATTGTGGGGTTTTTTTGTGGGGTGGGGGTTGTGAATTGGGGCTCCCTTCTTTTCTCCACATATTGGGTCATTTGTTTAACATCCTTCAGTGGCATCTGTGGCTGATACTGCTATACCTCCCGATATCCTCTCTCTGCTTCCCCATCAATAACAAACCTTGGCTTTTACCTGGGACACTGTCAATTAACTAAGAAAAAGGTACTATTCCCAGCCTCCTTTGCAGCAGGATGTGGCCATGCAACTAAGCTCTGGCCAATTAGAGGTAAGTAGATGTATTGCGGGGAACTTCCTGAAGTCTCCTTAAAAAGAATTGTGTGGGCCTTTCTCCCCCTCCCTCCTATCTCCGTCCTCTACCTGGAACATGGGTGTGATGGCTGTATCTTGAACCATGAGAGGGAGGCCAATCCCTTATCTGGTTGAAGCACAGAGCCGGAAGGAACATTAAATCTTGATGGCTTTGTGGAGCCTCCATACCACCTCTGTATGTCTTCTATCTTCTTTAAGCCACTTTTTTAGTTGGAGTTTTCTGTGATTTTTAACTGAATCTAATATTTTACCATTACTTTCATAGTGAGGCCTTCCCTGACCCTGCAGACAGCATCTTATATTTTTATTTTATAGCCCTTATACTGGTGAATGATTAATTACTTACGTGATTTTTTTGGTTTAATATCTGTAGCAGAGACCATTCATACCCCACCTACACCCTCTTGGAACTCACCATTTTCATGCACAATGATCCAGTGGCTTCCAACTGCAAACATCTGTAAGTCATCGGCTTCCTCTGCCTGCCAATTCCCAACCAGCCTGTGCGCAGGGCAATCGAAAAGTGTCCCCCAGAAGCAGCCCTCAACCAAGGACTAACAGGAGCTGATGGATACTCTGCCTACATTGCCTCCTGATTGAGATATCTCTGGGGTGTGTTCTACACTGTCTCCTAGTGTTTCCCAGCAGGATTTAACTTGAGTTGCCATGGCAATAACCTGCTGGATAATGCACCTTGTATTGATATCTTTCCTTTCCCTCCTTCCACAAATTTCTACTCTTCTAGTGCTTCCTGAGATCAACTCTCTAATAAACCATTTGCACTCAAACCCTTGACTCAACATTCGCATCTGGGGGAACCCAGCCTAAGTCAATATATGCCTCCTTGGCTAGATTTCTAGCTCCATTAGGAGTGGGAATATGTCTGTCTTATTCATCATTGTATCTCTAGTACTCAGCAAAGGCATATGGACAACACTCAAAAGGCGATGAATAAATATCAGTTCATTTTTTTTCTCTGGCACAGCTAGAGTTTACCACATATGAGTGATCCTAAGAGATATGGATAGGAAGTTTATTCTACCACCTTCTGGATGGACTACACACTTCTACAGAAATACTGGAGAAGTATATTGAAGTGTGTAGTCTGCCATGGTGAAATACAGGTGAAATTGTGCACTACAAATTAGTAAGTAAGCACAAGTAAACCCATGCTACCCTTCTTATTTGGGTAAACCATCCCTGCCTGCAAGGCAAATTTTCTCTTAAAAATGCTGACTACATGTAGTCAGTGTGCTGACTACAAAGTAGATTTACCTTACCGATGCCACAGGGAAACCCTCAGAACCAAGGCAAGGGGTCTTGGTGGAACAGAGATTTTTAGAAGGCCAGGAAAAGAGCACAGAACATCAACATGTGCTACAGGGTTTGGTCCTGGTGGTGTAGTGGTTAAGAGCTATGGCTGCTGACCAAAAGGCTGGCACTTCGAGTCCACCAGGAGCTCCTTGGAAACCCTACGGGGCAGTTCTACTCTGTCCTAGGAAACCCTATGGGGCAGTTCTACTCTGTCCTATAGGGTCGCTGTGAGTCAGAATCGACTCGACGGCAATGGGTTTTTGGTTTGGATGAGTTGGTAAGAGCATGGATTTGGAATCATTTGTGTATCTCATGCGACCACTGTTCATGTATCTTTGAGTGTATTAATTCATCATGTTAAGACTCAGTTTCCTCTTCTATAAAGTGAGCATAATAGTTCTTACCTCATAAGGTTATTCTAAGAATCAAATGACAAAGCATACCTGAAGTGTAGAAAACAATCCAAAACCCCTTGCCATCAAGTCAGTTCCGACTCATAGTGACCCTACAGGACACAGCAGAACTGCCCCATAGGGTTTCTAAGACTGTAATCTTTACAGAAGCCTTGGTGGCACAGTGCTTAAGTGCTCACCTGCTAACCAAAATCTAAGTGGTTCAAACCCACCAGCCATGCCATGGGAGAAAGATGCAGCAGTCTGCTTCCATAATGATTACAGCCTTGGAAACCCTGTGAGGCAGTTCTACTTTGCCCTATAGGATCGCTATGAGTCGGAATCTGTGGGTTCAAACAGCCGGCCTTTTGGTTATCAGCCAAGCACTTAACCACTTCACCACCAGGGCTCCTTATCAAGAACAATCCCATTGCAGTCAATCCAACTCATAGCAACTCTATAGGACAGAGTAGATTAGCCCCGTAGGGTTTCCAGTGTTGTAAATCTTTAGGAAGAGGACTACCATATTGTTCTCCTGCAGAGCAGTGGGTGGGTTTGAACCACCAACCTTTCGCTTAGCAGGCAAGCACTTAAAACCACTTATCCGCCAGGGTTTCTGTCGAGAACAATAGACATCCCTAAAACAATAACATATATTGCAGATGTTATCACTGGCAAACCCATATCCTCTTGGAACTCACCATTCAAGCTGATGGCCTCCAGCTGAGAACACCTGCATTCTCTACCTGGGGATTCTCTCAGCCCAGGTACTTGGGTCAGGCTGGAACTGCCAGGGAGTTAGCACTTCCAGGAATAGTCCTTAGCCTATCATGCCTGAAAGGTGGTGAATAAATACCTCTATTTCCTCACAACCTCAGGTGGAACAGCTTTGAGGATTGTTCCATACTCTGTCCCAGGGGTCCCCTGTGGTCTTGAACCCCATTTACCCACCGTGGCAACCTGCTCATTAATGCACCTCATATTGACTTGTATCCCTTCTCTGTCTCGCTTTTCTTACTTCCCAGTTGCAGCTTCCTGGGATCAACTTTGAAAAAAACCACTCACACTCAAATCCTTCTTTCAGGACAGAATCCAGACTAAACCACTGTATCTCATGATATAATCAGGATTAATAATTTGAGGAATTGGGTTTGCAATGAAATGTTGAATTCACTAACCAAGCCCTGTCTATTCAGCCTACTTTCAACCCCTTCCCTTCCATTCACAGCCATTGCTTCCATTGAGGCTCTTCTCTATTTTTTGGCCTATACTATAGTCTTTACTGCTCTCCATGCTTTCAGTAACTCTATCATCTAATCCATCACCCACTTACTGCCAAAGTTATCATCCTAAAATGCAGTTCTGATAATATCATGCCATTGTGTTTTTTAAGTCTTCTGGGAGCCCATTACCTCTGTGATTAAGTCTACATTTTCAAAAACTGGTTCCAACCAGTCTTTCAGCCCCCTCTCCAGTGATTGCTCAACATGGCTGATGCTCAGACCACATAGAACAAGTTAGTATCTTCTCAAAATCCCTTTCACCTGCTCCCTCTGTGCCTGTTTGAATGTGGCCTTCTCTGCCTGAAGTACCTGGCTCATCCTTCAAGGTCTAGCTCAAGTCCCCCCACCCCACACCCACCCCCATCAGGCTTTCTCTAACTCCTTGGGCAAGTTACTGCCTCCTTTCTCTGGGCTCCCACAATAGTATCTGCATTTATTGACTCATTCATTAATTCAGCAAGCATTTTCTGCGCATATACTACTATATGCCAATCACTGTGCTAAACCCTGGTCAGACGATGTTGGAATTGAAAAGCAGAAATGGCCCATGCCAGATGAAGTTTACAGTTGAATGAAGGAGACAGATACTACTAGGTCATCGTATAAAAGAGACTTTAGTTACAAACTAACGGTTTCCAATAAAGGATGCTTATCCACTTATCCAGCCTGTGGACTGGAGAGGCTTCCACGGGAACTGCCTGGTGAGTGGAGAGCAGATGTAGGTGTTAACACTAGAGGAAGGAAATGGAGCATACATTCCAGGCCAAGGGGACAGCAGGTGCAGAGCCCTGTGGTAGGAGGGAGCCTAACTCTCTTTCTGAGAAATAGAAGGCCAGGATGTTTAGAGAGCCACAGGGAGAGAGGAGGAGCGCATACTCTTCATTGTGATGTACCTGTTTGTTGACTGTGTCCTCCCTGGGTAAGGACTGTGCATCAAAGTCATACTCACCCCAGCATCCCTGCAAAACAAACAAACCCATTGCTGTTGAGTCAGTCCGACTCATAGTGACCTTTTAGGACAGAATAGAACTGCCCATAGGGTCACTAGGACTGTGAATCTTTACGGAAGCAGACTGCCACCATCTATCACCCTCAGAGGGGCTGGTTAGTTCAGACTGCTGCAGAACTTTCCTTAGCAGCCAAGCGTTTAACCACTGGGCCACCAGGGCTCCCCCCAGCACCAGCACCATGCAAATGAACAAAACTAATATACCCATTTCATGGATGAGGGAAGCGCAGACTCAGAAAGGCTGAATGAGTCGCCCAAAATTCCAAGGCTGGCAGCAGCTGCACAGCAACTAGAATATACACTTAATCACTCCTCAACCACATTCTTTTCCTTAACCCGCCACAAGGCACTCCCCTCATCTTTTTTCTAGAAAAATCCAAGTTTTTCCGTGAGTTTTTTTCCCCCAAAGGGCTGATAACAAAACAAAACAAAGAACGGGTTATCCTTCTTGTGGGTAGCGTGTGGCGTGTATGTGTGTGCGCACTTGTGCGACTGTTGGCAGGCGATGCGCATTCATTGTCTGGAGGTCCGAATAGGAACGGGATTCTTTTCTGGAGCCTCTTTAAAGGCCTGCAATAGTGCGGCTGGTGAGAGTTAGCCATCTAAGGACGCCCCTGGCGCTGGCCCCTTAAAGCGCATCCTAACCCTGCAGGTCCAGAGTGAAAAGACCTCGGGATTGGACTTGCCCTCTTCAGTCCCTGAGTGGGATCTCTCGTTTCCCGCTCCCCTCTCCGCCCTTCCAGCCAGGACCAGCTGTTTCGGAAACAGCCCAATTTCCAGGCTATCCCGCCAGCCCACGCACATCGGTGGGAAAGGAGGCAACCTTGTCTCGAGAAGGCATCCTCCCGGCCCAGACATTCATCTCTGCCCATTTCAAGGCGCCGGAACCTGCAACGTATATAACCAAGTACCGCGCCCATAGGGGAGGGCTGGGCGGTCTCTCTGAGTGTTTTATTTACGAGTCTTGGGCAAACCCAGGTCTGCGCCTGCGATCAAAAGCCTGATTTGAGACCTGTTCAGGAAGTGGAGTTGGGGCTTCGCTCGGTGAGGGACTAGAGGCAGGGAGCGGAGGTGCGGCGGGCGCGGGCGCGGGCGCGGCTCTTGCGAGGATTACGGCGGAGGCTGTGGACCGCGGCGCCGCTCGCCTAGGCTGCAGCCATTGCACAGCCGAGCATCCCACATTCAACAGGAGGAACCCACGGGAGAGCAGCTCCGAGGCCCCGTGTCGCAGCCGCTGCAGCCCGTGCGCCCGGCGATTCCGCGCGCCATGGCCAAGGAAGGCGTGGAAAAGGCGGAGGAGACGCAGCAAATGATCGAGAAGGAGGCCGGCAAGGAGCCGGCGGAAAGCGGCGGCGGCTCCCACCGCCTCGGGGACGCCCAGGAGATGCGCGCAGTGGTGCTGGCCGGCTTCGGGGGGCTCAACAAGCTGCGGGTCACCAGGAAGGCCATGCCAGAGCCGCAGGACGGCGAGCTCAAGATCCGCGTCAAAGCCTGGTCCAGTATCCACGCCTTTCTCGCTTTCTCTCTTTGCGCGCTCGGTGCTCCGGGGGAGGGGTGGGAGACTCTAGGAGGGGACGTTGCCTGGGGTAGAGCCCCTGCGGGCGCCCGCGCCCCAGAGCCCAGAGTCGGCGGGGCTGCCTCCGGCCACCTTCCCTACCCTCATCAGGGTTTCGGAGCCTCCCTTCAGCCCGCGTCCGGCAGAGGAGGATGCTGAGAGGTGGCTCTCTGTCTCCAAGCCGGACGTAGGGGTGACCAAAGGAGACCGTGAGCACTTGGCGGTGGGGAGTGGGGATGGCGATGGTGGTGCCCAGTCTCGCGATCTGGAAGGTTGTCCTGCGGCGGCCTTCCGCCAGGTGGGACAGCTCAGCTGCCAGCCCAGGGGGTTGATAAGATGTTTTAAAACAATAATAACCGCCGACTTACAGTGTGCCAACCGCGTTTTTTAGAGTTTTACATATGCGATCTTATTTAATACCTCCTAGAACCCCATTGGAAGACCTGTGGTGGCACACGGTTTAAGCGTTCGGCTGCTCACCGAAAGGTCGGCGATTTGAACCCACCAGCCGCTCTGCGGTAGAAAGATGTGGCAGTCTGCTTTCGTCTGCCTTGGAAACCCTATGGGGCAGTTCTACTATGTTCTGTAGGGTCGCTATGAGTCGGAATCGACTCGATGGCAATGCGGGAAGAACCCCATGAGTTAGGTATCATCATTATCTCCGTTACAAGTGAGGAAACCGAAGATCAGAGACAGCGAGTTATCTGGCCAAGGTTACCCAGCCTCCTCTCAGTGGCGCGGCTGGGATTTGATACTGGGGTCCTTTTAACCTGTGTGCTGGGGCTGGGGATGTGCGTGCCCCTGCTCCCCCGACATGTCCCTTCTTGTGGCCTGGTAGATAAGGGAACTGAAAAGCTGGGGGTTGGGTACCGAGCATCAAAGCTTGGCGAGGGGCACAAAGCCAAGGCTGCCTGCCGCTCAACCCTGTCCCCTGCCCCCACTAGCATCTTCTGTATTTCTCCAAAGGGGGGAGGTGATTAATGCCCTTAGAACTCCTGCTCTCATCTTAGGAGCTTGGCTCTCAGGAAGGGCTTTTATTCCCACTCTCCCTGGGTGACCTTCCCCTGACCCACCAGCTGGGATTCCCCGAGTGTTTAAGCCTCTCTGGGTGCTGGCCCTATATGATCATTTTCCTGAAGTTCTGGGGAGGGTTCACCCTATGGGTCTATGGCTGGACATAACACTCTAACTTCTCTATTCAAGCAGCAATGTCAAACTCTTGAAGGGAACGTGCTGTTACCAGAGTACCAAAAAAAAAAAAAACCTCGTGGCTGTGGATTCCAACCCATAGCGACCCTGTAAGACAGAGTAGAAGTACCCCATAGTTTCCAAGGAGCGCCTGGCAGATTCGAACTGCTGACCCTTTGGTTATCAGAGTGGGACGGGCCTGTCCCTTCTCCCATCTCATTTCCATTCATTAGAGCCCTCAACAGACACTGGTCCCTAAAGCAGTAGCTACCTTACCAGCTCTCAGAATTCGGGACCTGAAACCCAGAATTTGAGACTATCTAGATGCAAGAAAAATGCAGAGGCAATTGCTCTCCCCTTTGCTACCTTGAGAGCAGAGGCAGGTTTCATTTGGCAGACTGGAAGGCAGCTGGTGAAAAGAGCGGACACTGATCTCTGGCTAGTGTCTCATACGCGCAGGTGTGCTGGACTCTAACCCAACTCTTGGTCCTCTGTCTGGGAAGTCAGGACAAGGGAAAAAGCATCTGCAAACTGGGGAATCCTAAACAAGTTCTGTTTTGTTAACTCTTGTTGAACTGAGCTGGTTGATCCCAGAAGACAAAGCTTTCTCTGCTTTCTCTGCCCAGCACAGTGCTTGGCACACAGTGTGCCCGTAATAAGAAATTTCTGAAGGATTAGATTGAGGAAAGATGCTTGGTGGGGAGAATATTGAATTATTTTTCTTTACTTGCTGGTGGAAGAGCTTCTGCCTTGTAAAATCAAAACCATGTACTGATAACTCTACTTCCTTAAGCACTCTCCTAATATGTATAGATCCTTCCATCCAAATTGAGGATTGGGTGCTAGGACTCGTGTATATATTCAGAGAGTGAAAATGTTGAAGCGACTTTTAAAAGAAAAAGAAGTTATTTGCATTGTAAATAGGTCTGTGTTCTCTAGCTATATGCTAACTGCAGAGATGCTAATAGTAACTAAGGCGTTTTGAAATAATAAATGTCAAGATGAAGGCCAGGAGATTGATTTTCAAAGCCAGACTTACAAGCCTGTTCTTCAGTGGAGCTGTACTCACACACACACACACACACACACACACACACACACACACACACACACTCTTTTTCTCTCTCTCTCTCTCTCTCTGCAGACTTGCCACCCCCATTGCTCAGAAAGCCAACTAGGAATGGGGGGGGAGGGTGTGGCATTTGGAATACAGTATTACAGTACTGATTTTCATTTTGCCAAGCTGGAAGCAGAGTTAATCGGTTTTGCAAGGGGGGATTGGAAGAGGCTTGAGAAGGTTGCCCGCTGAGCCCTTCCTCGTCCACTGGGCTAGGACTGGTTAGCCGAAGATGCTCATTGTAAGCTTTAGCCTTTGGAACCAGGATGACTCATTCTGTATTTTTATGAATCAGTTGATGGTCTCCTGGCTGAAGGTCCCTCTTTTAGCGGCTCTCTCTTTCCAGTGGAAACCTTCTATCATCAAACAGGGTACGATTTTTGCTTGGGAAGAAAGCGTCAGCACTAACATTATTCAGACCTGGAATGGAGGGTCCAAGTTGGTTACTCTATAAATTTTATGGAAATGGAAGAGAATAGGCAGGGGAAATACATACTCTATCTCATCTACCTTCTCTCATTTATAATCCAGGGAGGATTGTTCTCATATTACAGAAGAGAAAACTGACGCTTGGAGAGGTTGAGTAATTTGCCTAAATAGTACACAAATAGTCAAGTTAGAATTTGATTCTCTCTTCTTAATGCTCTGCTGTTTTCCTTTTATTCCATTTTGTCCCCCTCTGTGGAAAAGCCACAAGAAATGTGATTCGCATCTCTGAACCTTTGACATCAAAGCTTGCTTTCCTCCCTTTCTCCAATGAGTATGGCTCTTGGCTCTTTTTTATGTCTGCCTAAAGGGAACATTCTCTGGTTATTCCCAGAGCAGCATGGTTTTCCACTGAGAGCAAAGATTGTTGATCAAATGCAGCTCAGAAAGAGCCACTGGGGGTGGGGAGAGTATCAGAGCCCTCTGTCTAAATTATTATCAGAACATCATTGATGGGGGACTCTTTTCACCAACTATTCACTAAACAATTTACTCAACAAGTGGCTTAAATAGCCAAGTGGAAAAAGAGTGTGGCCTTTGGAGAAAGACAGACCTGGATGTAAGTCTAAGCTCTACCATTTCCTATCTGTCCTTGGTGGGCATATCTTCTAACTTCTCTGAGTTTCCCATGCCTAATCAGCAAAATGGTTATAATAAGTTGAACTTCACAATGTTGTTGAAAGGATTAGATGCAATATGGAGATTAGCCTATTGTTGGCACTCAGTAAATAGTGGTTACCATTTTTGTTGTCAACTCCAGTTGCTGTCAAGTTGATTCCAACTCATGGTGGCCCTATACGTGTCAGAGTAGAACTGTGCTTCATCAGGTTTTCAATGGCTGATTTTTCGGAAGTAGATTGCCAGGCCTTTCTTCCGAGGTGCCTGGATGGACTTGAACCTCCAACCTTTTGTTTAGCAGCTGAGCACATTAAGTGTTTGTACCACCCCAGGACTTGGTTGCTGTCATATCTATACCTATATGACATATATTTCTTGGTGACCTGACAACATAGAGGCTACCATTTTAATCTTGTAGCATATAATATAAGCAGTATCATGTCACATCTGCTTAGTAATTAAGAGTCAGACCTTCCTAGACATGAATTCCAGCTCTGCCACTTGCTTCCTGGGAGTCTTAGGGCCAGTCTCGTAGAAGTAGAGCCTGAGACAGGGATTCTATTTCAAGTGTTTTATTGAGGAGATACTTTCAGGGGAATGGAGTGAGGGAAGCAGGATGAGGCACAGAAAGGAGCTAAGCAAGGCTGTGGTCTCAGCTGTATCTCACTAGGAGATCTGGAGCATGAATCAAACCACAGAGCCAGTCCCACCTTGAAGCAAAGGAGGTGACATTTTGTGCCCCCCGACAGTCAGTCATTGGCTGTGGGCTGCCCTCTGAGTGGGGGCATGGAACCTCTCAAGCAGAGATGGCTTCTGTTTGACTGAGGGCAATTCTCCAAGAGAAACGGACAGGTCTGTGCCATGAGCAGCCAACGCTTCCAGCAGCTGGGGGCTGGGTGCACCAGCCAGAAAGGGATCTGGGCAGGGTAAACTAAACTTTATTTTCCTAATCTATGAAATCTATGAAATGGAGGTGATAATAGTATTTCCCTTCGCAGTGTTTGTAATGAAGTTTAAATGAAATACAATATATAAAGACATTTATGAAGATGCCTGGCACATAGCAAGTGGTCGGTAAATACTGGCTATTATTATCCCCGGGTGGGGCAAATGGTTAACGCACTCAGCTACTAACCAAAAGATCAGAGGTTTGAGCGCAGTTAGAAGTGCCTCGGAAGAAAGCCTAACGACCTACTTCCGAAAACCCTATGGAGTGCAATTTTACTCTGACGCACATGGGGTCACTATGAGTCGGAATCTGATTTACTATTATCTAAACCATTATTATTATCTAACCTGGTTTATTATTATCTAAACCATTATTCTTGATTTCTGTAGACAGCTTCTATAATTTATCATTCAAACCTGAGCTCTTTTGAGAGTGAAAAGAGCACTCTTAATAATTATTCCAGGACAGCAGGAGAAAACAGAGACTGTCCTAGGCAAACCAGGTAGCGTGGTCCCCCAACTGTGAGTCGGATTTGTGCCCATGCTTCCATCACTCTTGTCATAGTTGAACTTCTTCTGGACAAGGGCTGGTAAATATGAGGCTAAGGGTCTCCAGGTTGGGCTGCAGGAATGTATTGCAGTGGCCATTAACAAGCTTGTCTGGTTTGTGGCTCAAATTGGCCTGTGGTGGAAGGGCACTGATGGACTGGGGACATTTATTTTCCAGGCTGATTTACAGCAAGAGGCCACGTGAAATGACTGGAAGGAGACCAACTGGATGAAAAATGGTTTCAGCCTGTCACAGCTCTATTGGCTGATCTGAAAGTGGGCTGAGGGCAGGCCATGCTAGAGGAAACCCACCAGATTGGTAGGCTTCTATTTTGTCACAAAAGGTTAAATTAGAGATAGAAGAGGGAATTAGCACTTACTGAGCACTTATTAGGAGGAAGCAACTGAGTTGCCCACTGTATACTCTGTTTTATTTCATCCTAATGGCAACTCAAAAGATCAGTATTACTATCACATTTTAAAGATGGGGAAAGTGACATTCAAGATCACAGACTGCTAAGTGGAAGAGCAGTGTCAAAGTCCAAGTCTGCCATGTTACTGAACTCTTTACATTTGGGAGGCAGAGAAACAGACAAACACAGAGACAAATGTACAAAAGAAGAGAGACAATGAGAGACCAAGAGACACGGAGAGGCAGACAGACAAAGAGACAGTCTATTAATGTCTTTTGAGAAAGAACTATTAATGCATTTGAGTGATTTGAAATACAACTGAAAAGACTCAAAATTGCATGTTGCAATAGTGCCCCCCAAAAGTAGACATTGTGTTTCTGCACTACATCCACTCTCCTTCCGTTTCTGAGGTATAGAAAGCCACTTAAGATCGTATTACTGAGTCTTGACCCAGAATATCCACGCTGCTTGAAACACAGTTACTACCCCTTGAATCCACTAAAGACATTTCAGTTCCTTCCCTTGACCCCTTTGTCTCAGTTTGGCCATTGTTGCATTGGCAACTTGAGTGCAAGATGTCCCAAAATGGCACAGCATTAAAGTGTCACTAATAAGGTTGATCCAATGAAATATGGCCAACATAGTCTTCCTTCTGTTTTTGAAAATAAACAAATGGAGTCCACAGATGTTTGTAAAACTGAGCGATTGCTCTGAGGCTCTCAATACCTCAGCCCAGAGCGAGTCTGGCGCTGAGATTGGAATAAAGTGTTCTGCCTCACTTTGGGTTGAATGGAGATGTCAGGGATTTGACTGGAAAGGATGACTCTGTGCTGAGTCACACTGGAGCCTCCTTGGTGATGAGAAGATGGAGGAGCTAGCTCAAAGGCCTTTGGTATTCACTGAAGTTTACATTTGCCCTTTAACTGTTCCCTGCCTGGTGAGGGCTGAGGATGGTGACAAGTTCTGCTCTTCATCCAATAATGAAATGAACTACTTCCTTTCCTTAGCAATTCGAGGAGGAAAGGAAGCCCAGAATCAATTATTCTTCTCTCTCATAGGAACAAAGAAGTATGTTTTGATCCCATCATCTGAACCCACTGTTTATACTTGGCCATCTTGGACCCTGAAAACATTTTGATCCTCCATCAATAAAATGGAGCCCTGGTGATGCAATGGTTAAGTGCTCAGCTGCTAACCAAAAAAGCTGGAGTTTGAACCCACCCAGCCACTTCATGGGAGAAAGACCTGGTGATCTGCCCCCATAAAGATTACAGTCTAGAAAACCCTATGGGACAGTTTTACTCTGTGCTAACCAAAAGGCTGGCAGTTCGAATTCACCAGCTGCTCCTTGGATACTCTGTGGGGCAGTTCTGCTCTGTCCCGTAGTCAGAATCGACTTGATGGCAACGGGATATAGGGTCTGTATGAGTCAAAATTGACTTGATGGCACCTAACACCAACAACATCAATAAAACATATTTGGTAAAGTAGATGGTTGGCAAAAATGAGGAAAACCCTCCATGAGATGGGTTGACACAATAGCTGTAACAATGGGCTCAAACATACCAGCAATTGTGAGGATGGTGCAGGATGAGACAGCGTTTTTTTCTGTAATGCATAAAGTCACCATGAGTTGGAACCACTCAATGACAACTAACAACAATAAAACAACCTTTCAATTTTTGTCTTTCCTTCATGCGTCTCTTCTGCTAATCTGTATCTCTTTATATTCCCCTTGTCCTCACATTTTTCCATTCTGATGTTAAAAAAAAAAGGTAATGGCTTCCAAAGAATAACCCCAATGACAGAAGCAATAAGTGAAAATAATTTCAGTAAAGTGAAAGTGAAGTAAATTGAAAATGGCTGAACAGTGCCGTTTAGAAAATTTAAATTAGCTAAAAATCACTTATACCTTGGACTGCCAAAAGAACAAACAAATCTATCTTGGAAGAAGTACAGCCAGAATACTTCTTAGAAGCAAGGCTGATGAAACTTTGTCTCACGTACTTTGGATATTTTATCAGGAGGGACCAGTCCCTAGAGAAGGCCATCATGCTTGGTGAAGTGGAGGGTCTTCAAAAAAGAGGAAGACCCTTGATGAGATGGATTGACACGGTGGCTGCGACAATGGGCTCAAGCATAGCAATGGTCATGGGGATTTCGCAGGATGAGGCAGTGTTTCCTTCTGTTGTACGTAGGGTCGCTATGAGTCGGAACTGGCTCAATGGCACCTAACAACAACCACAAAACAACAAAAACCACCAATGTTGTCATAATTCTAATCCTATTTTTATAATAGGTATATACTAAGGCTTAAAACTTTTGGGGGTCAAAATTATGGAATTAAAAATAACCTGGGATCAAGAGGGAGTGCCTGAAGGAAGAACAGTGATGAAGTGGGATGTGTGTGTGTGTGCCTAAGCCCTTTTTCAGAAAGGCTCCCAAGAGATAGTTGGTCAGCATCTTTGGTAGGGATTCAGGTAAAGGTGGGTAGGAGGCTGTCTGTCCTTTAGAAAGCATAGGGCCTTATTTTCAGGCAGACAAGGGTTATGTTTTTTGCTTTGCCCCTTATTAATTGTGTGGGTTTGGGCACATTGCTTAGCTCTCTAAGCCTTATTTGCTTTACTGTAAAACTAGGATAAAACCTTATAGAATATCTGACACATATTAAACAACAACAACAAAAAAAAAACCAAACATGTTGCCGTCGAGTCGATTCCAACATATAGCGACCCTATAGGACAGAATAGAACTGCTCCATAGGGTTTCCAAGGAGCACGTGGTAGATTTGAACTGATGACCATTTGGTTAGCAGCCATAGCTCTTAACCACTATGCCACCATAAACAGCAGCCAGATCTTAATTACAGAGGAACTAGTCAGAAACTAGGAGTCCCTGGGTGGTGCAAACCGTTAAGACGCTCAACTGCTAACTGAAATGTTGGAGGTTCAAGCCCACCCAGAGGTGCCTTGGAAGAAAGGCCTGGTGATCTGCTTCTGAAAAATCACCCACTGAAAGCCCTATGGAGTGCAGTTCTACTCTGACACACATGGGGTCACCATGAGTCGAAGTTGACTTGATGGCAGCTGGTTTAGTCAGAAATCAATGGTGGGTGTTTACAATGGGCTAAGGGAACTATGACTGATAATCACACCCACTCTACCCTTCACTTGCAACAGCTTTGCAGTTACAAAGCCCGTTATCCATGTCAGCTTTTCTTCTGATCCTCACAAGCCCATGACATAGGTGGTACAGGAAATAGCATCCCTATTTTCTAGGAGAGGAGAGTGGGACTCAGAAATTAAGTGGAAATACTGGAAAGCTACAACAGATCTGACCAAAAACCCATGGCCATGAAGTTGATTCCAACTCATAGTGACTCTATAGGACAGAGTAGAACTGTCCCATAGAGTTTCCAAGGAGCACCTGGTGGATTTGAACTGCTGACCTTTTGGTTAGCAGCTATAGCGCTTAACCACTATGCTACCAGGGTTTCCAAACATTTCAAGATCTATCCTGAAGTACAACACTGTCAGTGATAGGATAGCATCCATATGCCTACAAGGAAAACCAATTAATATGACTATTATTCAAATTTACGCACAAACCACTAAGGTTAAAGACGAAGAAACTGAGGATTTTTACCAGCTTCTGCAGTCTGAAATTTATTGAACATGCAATCAGGATGCATTGATAATTACTGGTGATTGGAATGTGTAAGTTGGAAACAAAGAAGGATCAGTAGTTGGTGACAGAAACGATGCCAGAGATCACATGATAGAATTTTGCAAGACCAACGACTTCTTGATTGCAAATGTTTTTGTTCACCAACATAAATGGCGACTACGCACATGGACCTCGCTAGATGGAATACACAGGAATCAAATCAAATCGACTACATCTGTGGAACAAGGCCAGGGGCCGACATCAATAGACCATCAATTGCTCCTATGCAAATTCAAGTTGAAACTGAAGGAAATTAGAACAAGTCCACAAGAGCCACAGTACAACCCTGAGTATATCCCACCTGAATTTAGAGACCGTCTCAAGAATAGATTTGACACGTTGAACACTAATGACTGAAGACCAGACGAGTTGTGGAATGACATCATACATGAAGAAAGCAAGAGGTCATTAAAAAGACAGGAAAGAAAGAAAAGACCAAAATAGATGTCAGAAGAGACTCCGAAACTTACTCTTGAATGTCAAATAGCTAAAGCAAAAGGAAGAAATGATGAAGTAAAAGAACCGAACAGAAGATTGTAAAGAGCGGCTAGAGAAGACAAAGTGAAGTATTGTAACGACATGTGCAAAGAGATGGAGACAGAAAACAACAAGGGAAGAACACACTCTGCATTTCTCAGGCTGAGAGAAGTGAAGAAAAAATTCAAGCCTTGAGCTGATTCTGTGGGGAAAATATTAAATGATGCAGGAAGCATCAAAAGAAGATGGAAGGAATACACAGAGTCATCATACCAAAGAGAATTGGTTGACGTTCAACCGTTTCAAGAGGTAGCATATGATCAGGAACCAATGATACTGAAGAAAGAAGTCCAAGCTGCAGTGAAGGCATTGGCATAAAACAAGGCTCCAGGAATTGACGGAATATCAACTGAGATGTTTCAACAAATGGATGCAGCGCTGGAAGTGTTCACTCATCTATGCCAAGAAATTGCTAAGACAGCTACCTGGCCAACCAACTGGAAGATCCATATTTATGCCTATTCCCAAGAAAGGTGATCCAACTGAATGCAGAAATTATTGAACAATATCATTAATATCACATGCAAGTAAATTTTGCTGAAGATCATTCAAAAGCAGCTATAGCAGTATATTGATCGGGAACTGCCAGAAATTCAGGCCAGGTTCAGAAGAGGACGTGGAACCAGGGATATCATTGCTGATATTAGATGGATCCTGGCTGAAAGCAGAGAATACCAGAAATATGGTTACCTGTGTTTTATTGACTATGCAAAGACATTCGACTGTGTGGGTCATAACAAATTATGGATAACATTGCAAAGAATGGGAATTCCAGAATACTTAATTGTGCTCGTGAGGAACCTGTACATAAATCAAGAGGCAGTTGTTTGAACAGAACAAGGGGATACTGCGTGGTTTAAACTCAGGAAAGGTGTGTGTCATGATTGTATCCTTTCACCATACCTATTCAATCTGGATGCAGAGCAAATAATCCGAGAAGCTGGACTATATGAAGAAGAATGGGGCACCAGGATTGGAGGAAGACTCATTAACAACCTGTGTTATGCAGATGACACAACCTTGCTTGCTGAAAAGGAAGGACTTGAAGCACTCACTGATGAAGATCAAAGACCACAGCCTTCAGTATGGATTACACCTCAACATAAAGAAAACAAAAATCCTCACAACGGGACCAATAAGCAACATCATGATAAACAGAGAAAATATTGAAGTTGCCAAGGATTTCATTTCACTTGGATTCATAATCAATACCCATGGAAGAGGCAGTCAAGAAATCAAAAGACACATTGCATCGGGCAAATCTGCTGCAAAAGACCTCTTGAAAGTGTTGAAAAGCAAAGATGTCACCTTGAAGACTAAGGTGCGCCTGACCGAAGCCATGGTTTTTTTCAATAGCATCATATGCATGCGAAAGCTGGACAATGAATAAGGAAGACCGAAGAAGAATTGACACCTTCGAATTGTGGTGTTGGCGAAGAATATTGAATATACCGTGGACTGCCAAAAGAACGAACAAATTTGTCTTGGAAGAAGTACAGCCAGAAAGCTCCTTAGAAGCAAGGATGGTGAGACTATGTCTCACATACTTTGGACATGTTATCAGGAGGGATCAGTCCCTGGAGAAGGACATCATGCTTGGCAAAGTAGAGAGTCAGCAAAAAAGAGGAAGACCCTTGATGAGATGGATTGACACAGTGGCTGCAACAATGGGCTCAAGCGTAACAATCATTGTGAGCATGGCCAGGACTGGGCAGTGTTTCGTTCTGTTGTACATAGGGTCATTATGAATCGGAACTGACTCGACGACACCTTACAACAACAACAACAACAACAGATCTGAGTTGAGACTGTAACTTGAGCATGTTGTGGCTTTGTGATATTAAGCAAATAACACTTTTAACTTCTCCATATTCTCACCTGGAAAATAATACCCACTTTTAAGTATTGCTTTGAAGACTAGCTGAGAGTCTGTGAATATCTTTACTGTGCCTAACATACAGTGGGCTCTCAATAAAAATTATTTTCCTTCCTAAGTCATTGAGGTGTAGAAGACAGAAACTGGACCTGAATGGCCATCTCAGTTCTCCCACCAAACTACACTGACAATGCAAACTATGATGCTGCCTTTTGAATCTTATTCCCCGGTTGAGAAAGGACTTGGGGTCCCTGGGTGGTGGTAATGGTTCAGTGCTTAACTACTAACCTAAAGGTTGGCGGTTTGAACCCACCCAGCAGCACCCCCCAAAAAAGCCTTGGCAATCTGCTTCCATAAAGATTACAGCCAAGAAAACTAGACAGAGCAGTTCTACTATAACACATAGGTTCACTGTGTGTTGGAATTGACTTGACGGCAATGAGTTTGGTTTCGAGGAGCCCTGCTAGTGTAGTGGTTAAACTTTCGGCTGCTAACAGAAAGGTTGGGGTTGGAACCCATCAGCTGCTCCACAGAAGAAAGGTGTGGCAGTCTGTTTCTGTAAAGATTACAGCCTTGGAAACCTTGTGGGGCAGTTCTACTCTGTCCTACAGGGGTGCTATGAGTTGGAATTGAGTCGACAGCAATGGGTTTGGTGTTTTGGATTGCTAGCCTCTTACCAGCCTCTGCATACTCATTCATGGCTGGTGGCAGAATTTGGTTCACTCTTATTCAAAGGAATCAAAATCCCATGACCTTTGGGCACATCACAGACATGACATTCAGGGCTGACAACAGACTTCAACTGGACACGGGAAAATAGCACCCCGTGGCTCCAAGTTCCTGGCACTTTCCCTTCTGAGGAGGATATCTTTTGTGGCATCTTGATATTTTTCATAGAAAAAAAAAAGTTTAATTAGAAGCAAGAAGAGACTCTGGTTAGGAACAGGCAGCGGGTGGTAATCTTGAATTAGTTTGATTTCTGTGTGTGTGAGATCTCGTACAGAAAATCTGTTGGAGCCATAGTATTAAAATGAGTGAACTTTATGTTTTAAGGCCCAGGATACAAACTAGATGCTTCACTGAAAGGGGTTGTTTCATCTCTGAATGTGATATTTCTTGATGAGAGCATGTGGTGAGCTTCTGTCTTCAGGCTCCTTCTGTCAGTGACCCTGGCCCCTAAGCCATGCCTCATCTCCAGTATCGTCCTGGAGCTGGGGGCAGCCATGCTGTCTTACTTACCTAGTGCTTCTATAACAGAAATACTACAAGTGGGTGGCTTTAACAAACAAATTTATTTTCTCACAATTTAGGAGGCTAGAAGTCTGAATTCAGAGTGCCGGCTCTAGGTTGAAGGCTTTTTCTCTCTGTTGGCTCTGCGGAAGGTCCTGGCTCCTTGGTTTCTTGGTGTTCATGTGGTGTGCCATCTATCTTCTGCCATCTCTGCTTGCTTGCTTGTCCTAATCTGCTCTTTTTATGTCTCAAAATGATTGGCCTAAAACACACCGTACACTGACACGGCCTCTGTAAAAATGGCTTGAGGCAGTGTCTGACCTCCTCCAACCCCACAAGGGGAAAGGAGATCCAGGATCGATGGAGCAAGGCTGACTCCCATTAGGTGGAGGTCAGACAAGCCTCCTCTCTCTGCTGTCTTTACTAATTCTGACACCATCTGTCCCTCCCACAGCACTCTCTACTGGGTTCAATAATTCATTGCAACGGCCACACAGAATTCACAGACCATACTCCCAGTGATGGGGTTTATTAGGGAAGTAACAGTTACAACTCAGGCTTAAGAATGATCAGGATACAGTTCTTCTATCAGGATAGCCTCTCCAGCTATACAGGCACGCCTCTCCCTGGCCCTCAGTCTCTGCCCAGAGGCACTCAGCTTTCTGTCTCCGTGGGCTGGGAAGCCCACTGCCGTCTCCTGCTGCTGGGTCTCTCCTGCTGGTCTCTCCTTCCTTGGTGGTGGTGGAATCCTCCCCTCTGCTCTGGAATTGGCTCTCTTTTAAGGCAAAACTGACCAGTCCCCTTGGATTACCCCAATTCTGCCAATCGCCTGGGTTGGTGTTACAAGATCATGGCTAGAAAGGCCACACAAAAGTAATCAATCACTAATCAATCGCGCTGTAGCCTCTTAACGTAACAAAGAAAACCCATTCCCAAATGGGATTATAACCACAGGTATAGGGGTTAGGATTTACAACACATATTTTTGGGGGACACAATTCGCTCCATAACACATGCTAAACAGCACTTCCCCAAACTGAACTTCCTTGGCAAGCTGCAGTACTGGGTCCTCTTATTCCTGACTTCTCTAAATGGCTGTGGCCCTCAGAGCCCGATGTGGGATAATTCTCTTCTGTATGAGGAATGATAATGATTCATTTCTTGAGCTGGCACTGACTGTACCCCAACTAGAAGGGAGGCAATTGCTTTTTTTGGTTATAAAAACATTCATGTTTGAAACGAAACAGGCTTGGATTCAAATCCTGTCTCATACTTTTACCAACCTGTGTTACCTTGGGCAAATTACGTAGCCTTTTGAAACCTCAGCTGGTTCATCTATAATGAGTATAATAATATTATCTATGGGGTGAGATTTTTGTGAAGATGATGTATTTAAAGTGCCTAGCAATAATGTTGGTGCATTTAATATTTGTTGAATGAATGAAGTCATTGTGATATAGTATATGCTCAATAAATAGTAAGGGGGAGGATGCAAACAAATAGGACATTAGAAAGTCCCTCTATCCTTCCTGAAGTTTTCTGAATGGAATCCTGATCCCATGTGACCCTCCAGAGGGCACAATACCCTAACATGATGCCAGGTAGGATGTGTCACCATGCCATGACGTACACAAGAAGATCAAGTTTCATTCCTGAAGAAAGAAGAGAGGATAGGGAACCAAAATGTATTGTGTTCCTACTGTGTATAAGAAACTGGGCCAACCTTAGGAGTCTTCAAAGGGAAGACCAGACTTTTCTCTGACTTCTCTTTTCTTTATTTCAGTTATGTTGGCCATATTGATGACTTTGACTCTGGGCTTTTCCCTTTCACTCGCCTTCCATCTTTCACCCCTACTCTCCCCATGAGTCAGCTTTATGTGCTTCTGCTACAGTGAGCATCCTTCACGAGGCCAGGCAAATGACGGCCTTCAACTCTAGGCTACCTTGTCCAGGTTTAAGAAGCACAGTAGAAAAGGAACACTTTTCCTCCCAATTTTCATATATCAAGGAAGGAATCTGATTGGCCCTTCATGAATTACATACCAGCCCCTAGGTCTTCTTTTCTATGGCCCAAGGAAATGAAGTACTATGATGGGCCACATTTAAGTCTCATACCTTCTTACCCTGACCTAGAGGAGTGGGGCATCGTGATTGACACCCCACCAGGAACTCATGGTGTGTGTATAAAAACTCCAAAAGTAATGGAGGGCAATTACCAGAAGATGGGGGTAAGAAACACGCTGGAGAGGTGGGGCCAAGAAGATGGAGTAGTCAGATGCTTCCTGTGGTCCCTCTTACAACAAAGACCCCCCCCCAAAAAAATGCATTGATTATATATGACAATCTAGGAGCCCTGAACATCAAAGACAAATTTGAGGAGTTGCACTGAGTGACAAGGGGAGAGAGAGACAGTTCAGAAGCAGTGAAGATTTGCCAGACCTGACCTGGCCAGCACCCTGCAGGCTGGATTGGCCAGAGCATGTGGGCTGAGGCAAGCAGTAGCACTCAGGATGCGTTTTCCACACTGGGAGAAACTGAGCAGCGGAGAGTCTATACAAGCCTCTGGAACCAGGGAGAAGCAACACTGAGTCTTCAAAAGTTAAGTACAAGAGTCTAACCTACCATGTGAGATCAAAAAAACCCTTCCCCACTCTGGGAAGTACCTCTCTTGCATTTTTCTGCCCCCTCCCCACTCTGCCCCAGTCCCAGTCCAGCTTCAGCAATTGCAGTACCCCCTAGGCAGGAAGAGGGACCCTCGTGTGCCCCAAGCCATTCTCTCGACTTTGGAGAAGGAACAAATTAACAAACTGGAAAAAATAATCTGCCACCTCCCCTAAGCCAGGAACTCAGGGCAGACACAGCCCCTTTGCCTAGGCACAGGTATAAGGGGTCCATGAACTTTGAATGCCTTTCACTCCTGCCTAGACATGTGTGGGCCCATTTCAACAGCATAAGCCCTCATTGGCACAGTACAACAGGGTATATACCTGAAGCCTATTTTCAACTGCAACAGCTAAAGAAGAGTGGCAAATTTGTGACATTTGACACCACCCTGCCCATTAAGCAGTGTCTTCACCTACTCACATCAGGGGCCTGAGGACTGGTGGCTCCACCCACTCCACCCAGCCACCTAAGTCAGGGGTCCAAGAATACATGGTGCCTCCCAGTCCTTACAGCCAACAGCATTAGGTGCCCAAAGTCCGGCTGCAAAACCCACCCACCTATGCACTGTAGGGAACAGGCACACGCTTTCCAACCAGGCACTCAGGGGCAGCCATCAGCCCCCTACCTTGTGCAGCACTACTGCAGCCAGAACCTGTGCTTACTCCAATCACCCCTATGTAGCCCTGCCTGTCTAGGATGTAGGTGAGAGCCTGCACCACACACTCGGTGACTAACAACCTGGACACCTGAGCTGAATCCACACAAGAAGAGTAAACAGACTCCTGGGCTCACATACCTAGTACCAGCTTTAACCACGTGGTGACAGGACACGAGAGCTTCAAAGACACCAATAATCAAAGGAGCTCACACGACCAGCCTATTTGGGCATATCAAAACAAAACAAAACAAGAAGCTAGGGCACAGTAACTAAACATAAAATAAATATAATAACTTATTGATGGTTAGGAGACAACAGTCAATATCAAATCACATAAAGAAGCAGACCGTGATGGCTTCAGCAAGCTCCCAAAACAAAGAACCAAGAAACCTGTCAGAGGAAGAGAAGGTCTTGGAATTACTGGAGGTAAAATTCAAAAGATTAATATACAGAGCTCTTCAAGAGATGAGGAAGGAGATCATGCAAAACGCAGACCAAGCCAAGGAACACACAGACAAAGCAACAGAGGAACTTAAGAAGTTTATACAAGAGCCTAATGACAAATTTAGCAGGCTGCAAGCATCCATAGAGAGACAGCAAATAGAAATCCAAAAGATTAACAATAAAATTTCAGAATTAGACAACTCAATAGACAGTCATAGGAGCAGAATTGAAGCAATGGAAGTCAGATTAGTGAGACTGAAGATGAAGCACTTGACACCAATTTATCTGAGGAAAAATCAGATAAAATATTTAAAAAATGAAGAAACCCTAAGAATTATGTGGGATTCTATCAAGAGGAATAACCTACGAGTGACTGGAGTACCAGAACGGGGGCGGGGGGGGGTGGTGGATAACAGAAAATACAGAGAGAATGGTTCAAGATTTGTTGGCAGAAAACTTCCCTGATATTATGAAAGATGAGAAGGTATTTATCCACATAGCTCATCAAACTCCACACAGGGTAGATCCTAAAAGAAAGTCACCAAGACATTATAATCAAACTTACCAAAACCAAAGATAAAGAGAGAATTTTAAGAGCAGCTAGGGATAAACAAAAAGTCATCTACAAAGGAGATCAATAAGACTAAGCTCGGACTACTCAGCAGAAACCATTCAGGCAAGAAGGCAATGGGATGACATATATAAAGCCTTGAAGGAAAAAAATTGCCAGCCAAGAATTATATATCCAGCAAAACTGTCTCTCAAATATGATGGCAAAATTAGGGAATTTCCAGATAAACAGAAGTTAAGAGAATTTGTAAGAAGCAAACCAAAATTTCAAGAAATACTAAAGGGAGTCCTCTGGTTAGAAAATCAGTAACATCAGATGACAACCCAAGACTAGAACACAGGACAGAACAACCAGATATCAACCCAGATAAGGAAGTCACAAAAATATATCCAAGCTAGAACACTGAAAATAGGGAAACAGAGATGCCAATATGTAAAAGATGATAACATTAAAACAAAAAAGAGGGACTAAATAATGTGATCATAGAACTTTCATATGGAGAGGAAGTCAAGGCAATATAAAGAAATAAAAGATTGGTTTACACTTAGAAAAATAGAGGTAAATGTTAAGGTAACCACAAAGGAAACTAACAAACCTACATATCAAAATAAAAAAGAAGAAATACATAAAAACTTAGCAAATACAGAAACACGCTGGACTGACCAAAATGGTAGCTAGTGAAGAATCAGAGCAGGGACTGGAGAAGTCTGCTCCATTTCCTGTCTGAGAACCTTACATTTCTCAGCACAAAGTTATTGAATCACATTAAATAATGTATATATTTTCAACTTTGAGCCCCATTGTCTTTTAAATCTCTTTGATAGTCTTGGAACTGCTAGTGACTTTCTGTGATTATCAACGAACTGCTGAACACCCAGCATGGTGCTTGGTTAATAGTAGGTACTCAAAGATTGTTAGGGAGATGAGGAAATACATTACCAACTTTCTCCAAAATGTTGGGTACACATTTCTGTAGAAGCTGCCATGTAACTAGGAAATATGACTTTCCTAATACCAACAGTGGCCATTCAGGCTTGCCTGCCTGATCTCTAAATCTCTCCAGCATGCAGGTCTTGTAGTGGGAACTTTAAAGAATACCAGCAAAGCTTATGTTTTCAGAGGGTTTTTACCTCTCATTAACACAGTCTGTTCCCGTGAAAACAGAAATTCACTTCTTGAACTCTCTAATGACTACTTTCCCCAGTCTGAGAAATGTGGGTCTCCGACTTCTCCGAGACCCTCTGTCATTTTCTCCTTATTGACATCCAGCTCTGATGAGTGCTGGAGGCCAGGGGTCTTGAAGCAGCCCCCTGGACTGCTTCTGATGACTGTTATTCCAGAGCACTGATGGAGCATTCCAGTGACACTTGCTTACCGGGGCCCACCAGCCTGGATGCTAAGATGATATCTTAAAGCAAACACTATTTCTATGACTCCTTCCCTACCTCCCTTTGTAGACCTCAGGTTTCTCCCAATCCCCACCCTTTAACCCCTCCCAGATAGTTGCAGGGGTTCCCCAGAGGGGCTTGCATGGTGCTTAGAAACAACAATTCTCCACACTCTCCCACTGAGTTGGTGACCCTTTCCTCCTGCCCTGCTCTGCTCCTGCTGCCAAAGTTGCCACCACTGAAGCCAGCCAGTGTATTGTCCCCATTTCCTCTCCATTCCAGGCAGAGCCTGGCTCTCTGCTTGGGCTGTGCACCCTTCCCACCCAGTACAGATTACAATGCAGCATAAGTTGCCTTGTGTAGTCAATACTCAGGCTGCTTGAAGTTAGTAAGAATGATAATCTTATCATTAATTATTTATCATTATTATCATAATGGCATTTATTGCTTACTTTCTATGTGCCACAGGCACTATGCTAAGTGTTTGACAGGGATTTCTACTATACCAGACATTTTCCAGATGAAGAAATAGGATCAAAGAGATAAAGAAACTTGCCAAAGATCACACTATTAATAAGAAAAGGAGCTGGGATTTGAGCCAGAGTTTGTCTCTCTCCAAGGTTCATATCCTCACTCTTTTGTACCCACTTTTCACTCTTCTGGAGTCTCTGGGTGGTGCAAACAGTTAATGAGCTTGGCTTCTAACTGAAAGATTGGAAGTTCTAGTCCACCCAGATGTGCCTTGGAAGAAAAGCCTGGCAATCTACTTCTGAAAAATTAGCCATTGAAAAACCCAATGGAGCACGGTTCTACTCTGACATACACGGGGTCATCATGAGTCAGAATGGACTCAACAGCAACTGGTGTTTTGCTCTTCTGACCTAGGGAGAAGCCCCTGGAGCTGAAGGGTGATATGAGTGGTGGCAAATGCTACATTCCGAATTGAGCCCCCTTGAAGTCAGTGGCTTCTTTATCCAGGCTTGTTTTCTCAACTTACTCTTCCCTTAGGATGAGAGATTTTCCCCCCAGAAGGCATACCTGCTGTTCAGCAAATATATACAGAATAGGCAGCCCACTGGCCCCGGCAAGGGCCGGGGTTCAATCCTACAGTGAACTCTGATTTGGCTTCCAAACTACGCTCTACATAGTCTCCTCACCCTCCTCCTAACACAGATAAGCATGCTTCTTTAAATAGACTATCCATCAAATTACAGACTTCCTTTAAAAAAAAAAAAAAAAAAAGAGCATCCCTTGTTTAGGGACAGAAAGAATTGCTTTTCATTTATCTATGCTACGCTTAGTTCAATGAACTCATGGGGAGCTATTAAACTCACCATTACTATGATTGGTCTGAGTGATTTGGTAACTGGATTCTCTTTATCCTCCTAGCTAAACACCCTAAAATCATTCCAGCTGGGAACCTCGTAATAAACTCTGACTCAACATTTTGCAGCCAGAACTGGGAATGTGTAACACAGTCATCAATGTGCCCGCCTTCCTGAAACAGTTCTTTGAGTATTATCTGTCGTCATAACCTCCAGGACTTCCCAGAGGGGTCACAGAGGGGACAGTCCAGGCCCCTGGGACTGCTACTTCTTAGAAAATAAATAACAAAGGCAGTTTTCACCACCCCCTTTTGAACCTCATCACTGGCCAGCAGCACTTGTGGGAAACTCTACTACCTTTTAACATTGTCCTTTTCTTTATTCTTCTTTCCTTTTGTATCCTCAATATAGGAGTCCCCGGATGGCGCATATAGTTAAGAGTTTGACTACTAGTCAAAAGGTTGGCCGTTCAAACCCACCCAGAGGCACCTCAGAAGACAGGCCTGGCAATCTGCTTCTGAAAGGTCACAGCCTTGAAAACCCTATGGAGTGGTTCTACTCTGCACACATGGGGTCACACACAGCAAGTAACAACAACAAGCTCTCTCTTGATAGAGGCTCAACTTCCAAAACAATTGAAAAACACTGTCAAACTCCATTAACCCATAAACCAAACTCATTGCTGTCGAGTCAATACCGACTCATAGTGACCCTTACCCATAAACCAAACTCATTGCTGTCGAGTCAATACCGACTCATAGTGACCCTATAGGACAAAGTAGAACTTCCCCACAGGGTTTCCAAGGCTGTAAATCTTTAAGGAAGAAGACTGCCATATCTTTCTCCTGTGGAGCAGCTGGTGGGTTCAAACCACAGACCTTTTGGTTAGCAGCTGAGCACTTAACCACTGTGCCACAAGGGTTCCTCAAACTTTTTATTAAGTCTCTTAAATTCCGAAACTGGATCCATTCATACTACAAAGCAAAACTTCTAAAAATTTTCTTTTCCGTCTGTATTACCCCAGCAACTCAAACTCCCTCCAACCTCTCTCCCCTGCTCTTTTCAAACTCTCCCAGACTCTCAAACCCTGCCCTTGCGATCAATCGCTTGTCCTTTGCACCTGTCTTTGCCCATCTTTCAAGGCTGTTCTTTTACTTTCCAGGAGTAAATCTTTGCTCTTTCCAAAGTGCACTCATCAAGCAGATCTTTGGTATTTTCAATTCTTCGCCTCGCTGTTACACCAATGTACATACTAAGTTTGCCAGCCCAGCATGACTGGGAGATAATTCCTTTTAGCAATAAGAAGGAAGGAAAGAGCTTGACTCAGTCCTAGGTATTTTCCTACCTTGGGTTGTGGGATCATTGTTTGAGAGACTATAGTGTGCCTCTTCCTGTGCTAAGCTGTGAACATTGAAAGATGAATGTTAAGACAAACCCTCTGCCCTAGAGTTGCTCACAGTCTGTTGGGAAGACAGTAGGGTAATGATTCTGCTGCTGTCTCTTCCTTAGGTTAAAATTAACTAAAATTTAAATTCCAATTCCTTAGTCACACTGGCCACACTGAAGTGTTCAGAAGCTGCATGTGGCTAGTGGCTACCACATTAGACATGCCTGCTGTCACAGAATGTTCTATTGGACATTGCTGCTTTAGTCTTCACTGCCTTTTCCTATCAAAACAACTGCCTTAAAAAACATTTTTTTTTAATCAGCAATGATGTTTTAGGAAATAACTGTCATGTTATAGGAAAAATGAACTTTTTCTATGGGAACTCTGCCCTTTGGAGCTCCAGTGAGAAGTAGTAAACACTCTGTACTGTCCGGTTCTTCCTTATCCCCTCCATGGAGAGGTGGGATGAGGCTGGGAAGTTTGGGAAAATGAGAGCAAAGGGCTTGCCCATTCCTAGGTGATACTTTTCTGTGAGAAGGCTCCCTGGTCCTTGCAAAGTGAGTTAGTAATTTCCCCATCTGTGCTAACTGTGACCCTTGTCTGCCTCCTGTTGTGGAATTGTCAGACTGTGTAGTCATTTACTTGTTGATCTCAGAACTCCTGGGAGGCTGAGATGTCATTTTCACGGTTGTAGCATTACTCCCTATCTCAGGAACTTGGAGGATCTATTGAATTAAAATTAGGGCTTTGAACCAGTGAGTTCTGCTTCGAACCCGTGATGAGACTTTGCATTTCTAACAAGTTCTCAGGCGATACTAATGCTGCTGGTCCAATTCTGAGAACCACTAGTTGAGTAGCGGCTCTGTTATACAATTTATTATACATAAGAATCACCTGGGGATCTTGTTAAACTGTAGATTCTGATTCACTGTACCTGGGGTGGAAATGCAAATTCTCAGCAAGGGTTCGAACCCATTGATTGATTGGATTAGATCGAATGTTCTGTGTGACCAGTCACTGCCAGGCACATGTCTGAGGTGAATGCTTAGTCAACATTCAAATATGGAGCATAGAGATGTTAACCTTAAGTGGTGTGATTAATTACTTTTGTGTGTAGCCTTTCTAGTCATGATCTTGTAACTTCTACCCAGGTGATTGTGTGATAGGTTAATTGTGGCCTACCAAGGGGATTGGTCAGTTTTGCCTTAAAAGAGCCAAATCCAGTGCAGAGAAGAGGAGTCCACCATCAAGGAAGGAGAGACTAGCAGCAGGAGATGGTGTGGTGGACTTCCCAGCCCACAGAGAGAGAAAGTTGAGTGCCTTTGGGCAGAGACTGAGGGCCAGGGAGAGGCGTGCCTGCGAGCACAGTTGGGGAGAGGCTATCCTGATGGAAGAACTGTATCCTGAGTGTTCTTGAGCCTGAATTGTAACTGTTACTTCTCTAATAAACCCCACAGTCGTGAGTATGGTCTGTGAGTTCTCCGTGGCCATTGCAATGAATAATCGAACCCAGCAGAGAAGTAGAGAATGCTGTGTGAGGGACAGTTGGTGTTAGAATTGGTAGACATGACGGAGAGAGGAGGCATGTCTGACCTCCACCTCATAGGAATCAGCCTTGGGCTGTTGATCTTGGTTCTCCTTCCCCCTTGTGTGGTTGGTGGAGGTCAGACACCTCCCCCAAGTCATTTGTACACCTTAGGAACTCTCTTAGAAAGAAATACCTACTGTGCCCTACCACCCTCCCCCTGCCCCTGAGGCTGAGAGTGGATAAATTAACTCCAGGTCCAAAATTCAAGGGGTGAGTCTTGGTACTAAGGAGAGCTGGTTTTGGACCCATTTGTACCAAGCTTTTCTGTTTGTTTTGAAAACTAGCTCTAGATATTTAGATTCTCAATGTAACTCCTTGGTCATTTTTTTTCCTCTGTGTCTGAAATACTATTGGAGTGTGTTTTGAACTTGGACAAACAATCTGAATACATTTCCTTTTTCAGACACTTAGCAAAAGCAGACTTGTACAACTATATCCCAAGCTACATCGTCCTTAGCATCACTGCATGTGTCATGGGTAAAGGGGACGTGGGTGTGATGAGGCAACAATGGCATGCTTAATAAGTAGTTTTGAATAGCGTCAGTTGTGTCAAAGAACTTAATATATCTCATATGGTGGCAGTAACTTATCTTAAAATTAGAGGCTGGAAAGGGTAGGTAGGTTATGTGGAACTGGACACTGAGGGAACCAGTGTCAGGAGCTATGGCCAACAATGGGGAGCATGGAGTCTGACAATCCAGATCAGTGGCATATTTTTCCCAACCTCTAGTGGAACACAGATTTCTTTTCTATCCTCAGTTCCATCCAAGGCAATTCTGGCTATTCTCAAATTTGAGATTTACATAAAATGTACCCTTGTTTTAGATACTCTTCTAGGTTGGTATTATGGACTGAATTACATTCCCCCAAAATACATGTTGAAATACTAACCCCTGTACCTGTAAATATGACCCTGTTTGGAAATAGGGTTTTTTGTTTTTTATTGAAATGAAGTCGTACCAGAGTAAGGTGGGTCCTAAACCTAATCACTTATGAGTTATAATAAGAGCAGAATAGACACAGAGACACACACAGGAGGAAGCCAGATTCCATGTGAGGATCTTCTACAAACAAAGGAATACTAAGGATTGCCGCTAGTCACCAGAAACTAGGAGAGAGGCCCATAAAGTGAATCAACATGTCTGAGATCCTGATTTGGACTTTTTAACTTCCAGGATTGTGAGAAATAAATTTCTGTTCTTTAAAGCCACCCACTTTTGATATTTCTGTTACAGCAGCACTAAGTAACTAAGACAGTTGGATAGTGTCCCCCCAAAATGCATGGTTTTCTCAGAATCTCAGAATGTGATCTTATTTGGAAATAGGGTCATTGCAGGTGTAATTGGTTAAGTTAACATGAGGTCATACTGTAGTAGGCTGGGCCCTAATCTATGGCTCAGCTGAGATAAGAGGTCAACTTCTCTCTCTGTCCAGCTGTACAGGTGTTGTCCCCTAGAGCACTCCCTAACAGACCTCCTGTATGCAAATCTCAGTCTTAGAGTTTTTTTCCCAGGGACCCTGCCCTATGCTACCTTCTTTGTCTGATGATGATAGTGATGTTAGTAGCCAGCACTTACTGAGTATCTTCTGTGTGCGGCGCACCGTTTTACATGTACCGTCACATTTAATCCATACTAGCACCCCATAAAGAGGGCACATTTTCATCCCATTTTTGAGCTGAGGAAACTGAGGCTCAAAGAGGTCAAGCAGCCCACCTGAAGTGGAGTCAGGACTTAAACTTAGCTTTGTGTGACTACAGAGGACCACTAGAACAGCTCTTTGGGAAACTTTCTTGGGCTTAGCGTTCTGACTGCGTGGTTATCCTGGATGTCAGCACATCTCCTGTTGACTGTCTCAACATTTTGCCTACACTTCTATAAAACCACTCATCAGTATGTATTGTAATCTGCTCTTATGACTCTGTTTTGCCATGAGAATTTTTAGCCACCTGTCAACTTTGGATGCCCACTATCTAGTACACTGCTCAGTATACAGTAGTTGTTCAATGTGCCATTTGAATGAAGAAGTCCCCTCTTTGTAACTGGGGAAACTGAATGATGACCTGTCTTAGTCATCTAGTGTTGCTATGACAGAAATACCACAAGTGGATGGCTTTAACAAAGAGAAATTTATTCTCTCACAGTCTAGGAGCTAGAAGTCCGCACTCAGGGTGCCAGCTCCAGGGGAAGGCCTTCTCTCTCTGTCAGCTCTGGGGGAAGTTCCTTGTCATCAGTCTTCCCCTGGTCTAGGAGATTCTTAGCGCAGGAACGCCAGGTCCAAAGGATGAGCTATTCTCCTGGCTCTTGTTTCTTGGTGATATTAGGTCCCCCTGTCCCTGTGCTCACTTTTCTCTTTTATATCTCAAAAGAGATTGACTTAAGATACAACCTAATCTTGTAGATTGAGTCTTGCCTCATTAACATAACTGTTTCCAATCCTGCCTTATTAACATCATAAAGGTCGGATTTATAACACATAGGAAAATCACATCAGATGACAAAATGGACAGTGACACAATACTGGGAATCATGGCCTAGCCAAGTTGACACACATTTTTTGGGGACACAATTCAATCCATAACAATCTCACAAAAGGGAAGCAAAGTATAGTAGTCAAGAGCAGGGTCTCTGGGGTCACATTATTTGCTTTCAAACCTTTACTGTGTGAACCTCGATGGGCCTCAGTTTTGTTCTCTGTAAAATGGGGTAATGTTACGTATCTCTTAACATTGCTATGGTTGTAAAAATTAAATGATATCATGCGTATAAAGCGCTTAGCACCATATCTGATACGTAGCAAGCATCTCATAAATGTAATCTATTAACAATTAGTAGCCACAAATCAATTTCTTTTATTCCCATGTCTCATCATCAGAGATATTAGAACGGGAGTTTCCAGATATGTGCTGATTTCTTGGGGACCCTCTAGCAGTCTCAGAGCCCTCTGTGACAGCCCTTCTGAGAGAGGGTCCATCCCTTTCTGGACATTGTTCTTCATGGAAAACAGGTAAAGCTGGGCCACTGGAACAGTCTTTTTCAACCTTAGTGGCACAAGAGAATGTGTGCTTGAGCCCACATTTATTCTTGTTGTTGGTTGCTGTTGAGTCAGCCCTGACTCACAGTGACCCCACATACAACAGAATGAAACATGCCTGGTCCTGCGCCATCTTCACGATGGTTGATTTGCTCAAGTCCGTTGTTGCAGCCACTGTGTATTTGGAGTGCCTTCCAACCTTCAGCACTATATCAGACAGTATTCTATTTTGACTCGTGGGTTTTCACTGGCTAATTTTTGGAAATAGATCATCAGGCCTTTCTTCTTAGTCTCTTTTAGTCTGGAAGCTCTGCTGAAACCTATTCACCACGGGTGACCCTGCTGGTATTTGAAATACCAGTGGCATAGCTTCCAGCATCATAGCAACATACATGCCACCAGAGTGTGACAAACTGACATACAGGTGGTAGGGGCCCTCACTAGACCTTCTAAAAGAGACCCTTGGAGGTGGGGCCAGGATATACACATTTAGAAAAAAGAACATAAAAAACTAATCATCATAGATGATCCTGATGTATATCAAGGAAATGATTGTAGTGGGGGTTCTGTCAGGCTGCAGTAATTACTGCTACTAGGGGGTGACTGTCATTGCCCACAGAGTGAAGTCTCATGGTCTTTACTAAGTCCTTCTTACACATGAATTCAGAATGTCTTGGGGATAGTTCATAGAATCATAAGAGCTCATGATTTGAAGAAACTGTCTGTCAGCTTGTCCTGTGTTGTATATTCCCTCCATGATGTTTTCCAGTTTTCACAAACACCCTTAGTAACTAGAAAGCTGCTAGTCTAGGCAATATTTTTATCAGGGACTCGGACATAGAAGTTGACGGCATAATAACTACATTTTCAGGGGATACAAATCCAGGAGGGATAGCCAGGTTTTTTGGATGAAAGAATTAGGATCCAAGAAAGAGCCAGACAAATTGAAATGATGAACCTAATCTAGTAAGACCACATTTAATAAGGGCAAATATAATCCTTTGGACTAAGATAAAAAAATCCAACTTCCCTCAAGGACAATGCGAGAGTTTGCCATTTTCTTATCAATTTAATCAGTGTCTATTAATTTTTAGCTTGCCACATCCTGCAAGGACTTAAGGTAGCTTAATAAGAAATATGTTAGAGCAGCGATTCTCTAAGTGTGTTCACCAGATCAGCAGCATCAACATCACCTGGAAACTTGTTAGAAATGAAAATCCTCAGGCTCCACTCCAGACCTATTGAGTCAGAAACTCTGGGGTCGGACCCAGAAATCTGTGTTTTAACAAGCCATGGGATGATTCTGGCACATGCTAAAGTTTGAGAACCATTGCAATAGAACATAAGATATTTTTTTTAATGGAAGCTCCAGAGCATTCAGAAAGTTAAAATGAAGTTGGAAGTGACTATAATATAGAGAAAACCAAAAAACCAAACCCATTGTCATCCAGTCAATTCCTACTCATAGTAACAATATAGGATAGAATAGAACTTCCCCACAGGGTTTCCAAGGAGTGGCTGGTGGATTCGAACTGCCAACCTTTTGGTTAGCAGCTGAGCTCTTAACTACCGCGCTACCAGGGATCCATAGGATAGAGAACAAATGCCATAATAAGGTCCTGACGTTGAGGGGCAGGGGGCAAATTTGGCTCAGAGCTTCCTCATGGTCATTAGAAAGAAAGAAACATAGCTAGTTTACATACTGTACTGGGTCTGTAAGATTGAGTCATTAATCTTTGTGCTGAGACTTGAGAATTCCTCTGTGGGTCAAAGAAATGAATATGTATTGTAACAAACGATATCCTCAACAGTATCCCTCCAGTGAGTAAAAAACACTGCGTTTCTGAATGTTATTTCTTCAGCCTGCTATCTCTCTATTGAGCCAAGGATGGGGTGAGACTTAGGATGTCTACTGAGCATGAGATCAGAATGTATGACTGAGTGCCAAGGATGCTCATTGATGTTGATCTGCATCAACAGCAAAGTTGGTTGTCCAGAAGAGGGAAATTTTCATCAGAGTTCTTTTTGTGGTGGTCTGACAATGTTTGGATTTCCATGGTCCGTGCTGAGGACATTGACAACCTGGGGAGGGACCCGGATGGCGAGAGGTCTAAAATTCTTTCATATGAGCAACCCCTTCCTTCCTTTCACCTGGAGAAGAAAAGACCAGGGTTCCTTCTCCATAGCCTCTTATCTCTTCTAGGCTAAACTCCTTTCCTGGGCCAATTTTCATTTCAAATTGAAAAATTGGAAAAATTCTGAACTATGTTGTTTTTGTGTGCCATTGAGTCAATTCCACTCATAGCAGCCCTGTATGACAGAGTAGAACTGACCCATAGGGTTTTCTAGGCTGTAATCTTTATGGGAGCAGATCACAAGGTCTTTTCTTCCTTGGAGAGACTGGTAGGTTTGAACTATTGGCCTTTTGGTTAGCAGCTGAGTGCTTAACCATTGCCCTATCAGCTCCTTTTCTAAACTACAGCTGGGCTGAGAGTCTGAGAGCTGGGGAGGGCTTCAGAGTCTCAGCCAAGGCCATGCAGCTCTGGGACTGGAACTCATGCAGCCTACATCTGTTTCCTTTCACCATTTCCTAGTCTTCTTGCCCCTGAATCTTGAAATTATTGATTTTAGTAACAATTGATTTACTTGCATTTGAGACTTCGTGGTGTCATGAGGTATCCGATAAACAAGGAGTCTGAGAATCTTGACTCAAGTCTCAGCTCTAGCATGTACTAATTGTGTTGCCTTTGGGAAATCATTTTTCTAATTTGAGCCTCAGTGTTCCCATTTATTTAATGGGAATAATAATATCTGCACTTCTTGCCTGCCTGGGATTATTAAAAGGTTTAATGAGACTTGTATGAAAGCATATAGTAAACTGTACATATGCAGATGTAGGAAAGTATTACTATTTAAAGGGACTGTCCCAAATTTCCCTATACCTTCTCTCACATGTCTTCAGATCCGTCATCCTCTGTGTTGAGTTTTGCAGGGTCTTTTTTAGAAACCCCTGCCTTCATTCCTTCAAGATGCTGTGTCTCCATAATAACATTTAAGCTTAGCCTTAATTTAGTAGGGGAGGAAAACAATAAAAGTCTCTTACTGTGTTTATTAAAATTATGCCAATCTTTGCGAAAAATAAGATTAGAGAACATAATGTTATTGTCAAGCACTTTCAAGCACTTCTTCTTTTTTTTTTTTTTGGTGGTAATCTCAAATGTTTAAGAGCCATATGAAAATTAGATAACATGAGAGTCTAAAGATTACCCCCTACGTGGGCCTGAGCAGGGCCATCAGGGCATAGTCATTGCTACTCTCAAAATATGTTTCAGGTGAAAATCAAATTATCTCAGAGAATGTGGGAAATTGCAGTTGTGAAGATGTATGGCTTGATATGCTTCTGTTCGTTTTTTTCTGTGGTGGAAAAAGAAAAGTGTTAGACAGATATATGGCTTTACCATTCACTAACTGTGTGGCCTTGGGTGAGTGACTAATTTCTCTAAATTACAGTTTTTTGTTTTGTCTGAAAATAAAAGGAGTCAATAATGTCTGCCCAATGGGGTTATTTTTGTTGTTGTTAGGCGCTGTCGAGTCAGTTTTGAATCATAGTGACCCAGTGCACAACAGAACAAAACACTGCCTGGTCCTGTGCCATCCTTATAATCATTATTATTCTTGAGCCCACTGTTGCAGCCACTGTGTCAATCCATCTCATTGAGGGTCTTCCTCTTTTTTGCTGACCCTCTACTTTACCAAACATGATGTCCTTCTCCAGGGACTGGTCCCTCCTGATAACATGTCCAAAGTACATGAGACAAAGATTTGTTCATTCCTCTGGCAGTCCGTGGTATATTCCATATTCTTTGCCAACTCTATAATTCAAAGGCATCAATTCTTCTTTGGTTTTCCTTATTCATTGTCCAGGTTTCGCATGCATATGAGGTGACTGAAAATACCATGGCTTGGGTCAGGTGCATCTTAGTCCTCAAAGTGACATCTTTGCTTTTTACCACTTGAAAGAGGTCTTTCGCAGTACATTCATCCAATGCAATACATCACTGGATTTCATGACTACTGCTTCCATGCATGTTGATTGTGGATCCAAGTAAGATGAAATCCTTGACAACTTCAGTCTTTTCTCTGTTTATCATGATGTTGCTTACTGGTCCAGTTGTGAGGATTTTTGTTTTCTTTATGTTGAGGTGTAATCCATACTGCAGGCTGTTGGGTTATTGGGGTGATTAACTACGGTATTTGTTTTAGTTTGTTTCTTTTGGTTTCATGGAACAGAGACTGCACAGGTAACCCAAGCAAAGAGGTTTTATTATAAAGATGTGTGAAGTAACAAAGGGATTTGTGGAAATTAAAGAGCAGCAGGCATGCTGGAGCCAGGATGTCAAGTCTAGAGACCAGACCCCCTGATTCTGGGTAAGCAAACAATGGAAGTTTGTAAACTTTATTCTGCTATAGGCTGTTGGGTTGACTCAGGTGTTCTTCATGGTTTTTCTTTTAATTCCCTTAAAGTTACCATTGAGTTGACCCCAAATCATGGTGACCCCGACTCATGGCAACCCCATGTGTCAGAGTAGAACAGTACTCTATAGGGTTTTCAACAGCTGATTTTTCAGGAGTAGATCACCAGGCCTTTCTTCCGAGGTCCCTCTGGGTGGACTTGAACCTCTAATTTTTCAGTTAGCAGCTGAGCACATTAACTGTTTGTACCACCCAGGGACTTCTTAATTCCCTACTTACTGCCTTTTTCATTTATGCCTCTCCAAAGCTTCAGGTCAGCTAAGTCCCTCCAGCTCAGTTTTATCAGTTTTATTGTACTCTGGAGGCCTACATGTTGCTGTGATGCTGGAAGCTATGCCACTGGTATTCAAATACCAGCAGGGTCACCCGTGGAGGACAGGTTTCAGCTGAGCTTCCAGACTGAGACAGACTAAGAAGAAGGGCCTGGGAGTCTACTCCTGAAAAGAATTAGCCGGTGCAAACCTTATTAATAGCAGCAGAACATTGATATATTGCCAGAAGATGAGCCCTTCAGGTTGGAAGGCACTCAAAATATGACTGAAGAAGAGCTGCCTCCTCAATGCCGAGTCAACCTTAATGATGTGGATGGAGTCAAGCTTTCAGGACGTTCATTTGCTGATGTGGCACGACTCAAAATGAGAAGAAACAGCTGCAAGCATCCATTAATAATTGGAACATGGAATGTATGACGTATGAATCTAGGAAAATTGGAAATCGTCAAAAAATGAAATGGAAAGCATAAACATCAACATCCTAGGCATTAGTGAGCTGAAATGGACTGGAATTGGCCATTTTGAGTCAGACGATCATATGGTCTACTATACTGGCAATGACAAATTGAAGAGGAATGGTGTTGCATTCATCATCAAAAAGAACATTCCAAGGTCAATACTAAAGTACAATGCTGTCAGTGATAGGATAATATCCATATTCCTACAAGGAAGACTAGTTAATACGAATATTATTCAAATTTACACACCAACCACTACGACCAAAGATGAAGAAACTGAAGATTTTACCAACTTCTGCAGTCTGAAATTGATAAAACATGTAATCAGGATGCATTGATAATCACTGGTGATTGGAATGCAAAAGTTGGAGATAAGGAAGAGGTATTGGTACTTGGAAAATATGGCCTTCGTGATAGAAACAATGCTGGAGATCGCTTGATGGAATTTTGCAAGACCAACAACTTCTTCATTGCAAATACATTTTTTCACCAGCATAAACAGTGACTATACATGTGGACCTCACCAGATGGAATACACAGGAATCAAATAGACTATATCTGTGGAAAGAGACAATGGAAAAGTTCAATATCATCAGTCAGAACAAGGCAAGGGGCCGACTGTGGAACAGACCATCAATTGCTCATATGCAAGTTCAAGTTGAAACTGAAGAAAATTAGAACAAGTCTACGAGAGTCAAAGTATGACCTTGAGAAAATCCCACCTGAATTTAGAGACCTTCTCAAGAATACATTTGATGGTTTGAACACTAATAACCGAAGACCAGACGAGTTGTGGAATGACATCAAGGACATCATACATGAAGAAAGCAAGAGGTCATTAAAAAGGCAGGGAAGAAAGAAAAGACCAAAATAGATGTCAGAAAAGACTCTGAAATTTGCTCTTGAATGTGGAGTAGCTAAAGTGAAAGGAAGAAATGATGACGTAAAAGAGCTGAACAGAAGATTTCAAAGGGTGGCTCGAGAAGACAGAGTAAAGTATTATAATGACACGTGCAAAGACCTGGAGTTAGAAAACCAAAAGGGAGGAACACTCTCTGCATTTCTCAAGTCGAAAGAACTGAAGAAAAATTCAAGCCTCGAGTTGCAATATTGAAGGATTCTATGGGGAAAAAATTAAACGAATCAGGAAGCATTAAAAGAAGATGGAAGGAATACGGAGTCACTATATCAAGAAGAATTAGGCAACATTCAACCATTTCAGGAGGCACAATTTGAGCAGGAACCAAAGGTACTGAAGGAAGAAGTCTAAGCCGCACTGAAGGCATTGGCAAAAAACGAAGCTCCAGGATTCGACAGAATACCAATTGAAATGTTATGACAAATGGATGCAGCACTGAAAGTACCCACTCATCTATGTCAAGAAATTTCTAAGACAGCTACCTGGCCAACTGACTGGAGGAGATCCATATTTATGCCTATTCCCAAGAAAGGTGATCAAACTGAATGTGGAAATTATTGAACAATATCATTAATATCACACACAAGTAAAATTTTGCTGAAGAGCATTCAACAGCCGCTGTAGCAGTATATCGACAGGGAACTGCCAGAAATTCAGGCCAGATTCAGAAGAGGATGTGGAACTAGGGATATCATTGCTGATGTTAGATGGATCCTGGCTGAAAGCAGAGAATACCCGAAAGATGTTTACCTGTGTTTTCTTGACTATGCAAAGGCATTCAATTGTGTGGATCATAACAAATTATGGATAACATTGGGAAGAATAGGCATTCCAGAACACTTAATTATGCTCATGAGGAACCTATACATAGATCAAGAGGCAGTTGTTTGAACATAACAAGGGGTTACTGCGTGGTTTAAAGTCAGGAAAGGTGTGTGTCATGAGTGTATCCTTTCACCATACTTATTGAATCTGTATGCTGAGCAAAGAATCCGAGAAGCTGGACCATATGAAGAAGAATGGGGCACCAGGATTGGAGGAAGACTCATTAACGACCTGCGATGTACAGATGACACAACCTTGCTTGCTGAAAGTGAAGAGGACTTGAAGCACTTACTGATGAAGGTCAAAGACCAAGCCTTCAGTATGGATTACACCTAGAAAAGGAGCTGATGTGCAATGGTTAAGCACTCAGCTGCTAACCAAAAGGCCAGTGGTTCGAACCTACCAGCCACTCCAAGGAATAAAGACCTGTGATCTGCTCCCATAAAGATTACAGCCTAGAAGACCCTATGGGGCAGTTCTACTCTGTCATACAGGGCTACTATGAGTGGAATTGACTCAACGGCACACAAAAACAACATAGTTCAGAATTTTTCCAATTGTTCAATTTAAAAAGGAGTTTAGCCTAGAAGAGATAAGAGGCTATGGAGAAGGAACCCTGGTCCTTACAAATGGACCAATAAGCAACATCATGATAAATGGAGAAAAGATTGAAGTTGCCAAGGATTTCATTTTACTTGGTTCCACAATCAACACCCATGGAACAGGCAGTCAAGAAATCAAAGTTCACATTGCATTGGGCAAATGTGCTGCACAAGACCTCTTCAAAGTGTTGAAAAGCAAAGATGTTACCTTGAAGACTAAGGTGCACCTGACCCAAGCCATAGTGTTTTCAATCACCTCATATGCATGCGAAAGCTGGACAATGAATAAGGAAGATTGAAGAAGAACTGACGCCATTGAAATGTGGTGTTGGTGAAGAATAAGGAAGATACCATAGACTGCCAAAAGAAAGAACAAATCTGTCTTGGAAGAAGTACAACCCGGTTGCTCCTTAGAAGCAAAGATGGAGAGCCTACGTCTCACATACTTTGGACATGTTATTAGGAGGGAACAGTCCCTGGAGAAGGACATCATGCTTGGTAAAGTAGAGGGTCAGCAAAAAAGAGGAAGACCCTCAAAAAGATGGATTGACACCATGGCAGCAACAATGGGCTCAAGCATAACAATGATTGTGAGGATGGCACAGAACTGGGTAGTGTTTCATTCTGTTTTATATAGGGTCGCTATGAGTCAGAACCGACTCGACGGCACCTAGCAACAACAGCAACAATACTTTCTATTGCTAAGTTGTTGTCTTGCTCCATGTCTCCCAACTCCCAGTTTTTGAGAAAACACGCAGTTTGGGGACCAGCTCATTTTTTCATGCTAAGCAATGGATTTCTGCCTAGGTAAGAATGGCTAGTCCTCCAACATTGGCCTCTCATGGGTGCAATCAGCTATCAACCAAAAGATAAGGAGTTATAAACATATGTATTTTGAAGTATGAGGTATTCAGCAGGGGCAGTGGATAGCGAAGTTCTCATAAAGAGATAGCGGAGTGTGGTGGGTAACGTCTCAAGTTCTAGGCTTCTCTTGAATTCATATCCTGGATTTGACAGTTTCTAAAAGTATGACCTCAGTTTCCACATCTGAAAAATGTGTATGAGACTGATACCTCATAGGAGTTTTAAATCAAGTAATGAATGTGAAGTCATTAGTATAGTTCCTGCCACAAATTAACCCCTCAGTAAATTCTAGGAAAAGTCCCTGGGGAGTGCAAATGGTTTGCACTTGACTACTAACCTAAACGTTGGTGGTTCAAACTCTCCCAGCAGCACTGTGGAAGAAAGGCCTGGCAGTCTGCTTCCATAAAGATTATAGCCAAGAAAACCCTATGGAGCATTTTTACTCTGTAACACATTGGGTTGCCATGAGTTGGAATCAACTGAATGGTAATGGATTTGGTTTTGGTTTTTAAATGCTAGGAGCCCCTGGGTGGTACAAACAGTTAACACTCTTGGTTGTTAACTGAAAGGTTGGAGTTTTGAGTCTACCCTGAGTGCCTTGGAAGAAAGGTGACCTACTTCTGAAAAATCAGTTATTGAAAACCTTGTGGACCTTAGAAACAAAGACATAAATTTATTAAAAATCAAAGGATGGAAAAAATATATATCAAGCCAACAGCTACCAAAAAAGATTAGGAGTGGCAGTACCAATAGACTTTAAAACAAAGTCCACTATAAAAGACAAAGAAGGACACTATATAATGATTAAAGGGACAATCCATCTTGAAGACCTAACCATAGTAAACATCTACACACCCAATGACAGGGCTCCAAAATACATAAAACAAACTCTAACAGCACTGAAAAGAGAAATTGACACAATAATAGCAGGAGACTTCAACACACCAGTCTTGGTGAAGGACAGAACATTTAGAAAGAAACTCAGTAAAGATACAGAAGGGCACAGTCAGTGTCTTATATACCTCATAGACATATATAGAACACTCCACCCAACAGCTGCGAAGTACACATTCTTTTCCAATGCACATGGAACATTCTCCAGAATAGACCACATCTTAGGCCACAAAGCAACCCTCAACAAAATCCAAAACACTGAGATAATACAAAGTATCTTCTCTGATCACAACACTACCAAGGTATAAAGTAACAACAGGAAAAGCAAGGAAAAGAAACCAATTACATGGAAACTGAATAACATTCTGCTTAAAAACCACTGGGTAATAGAAGAAATCAGAGATAAAATAAAAAAATTTCTAGAATCAAACGAGAATCGAAACACATCATACCAAATCCTTTGGGACGCAGAAAAGGCAGTCCTCAGAGGACAATTTATAGTAATAGATGCACACATCAAAAAAGAAGAAAGGGACAAAATAAAATTTTAGCTACACAACTCAAACAAATAGAAAAAGAACAGCCCAAAAAGCCCACAGCCACCAGAAGAAAGGAAATAATAAAGATCAGACAGAAATAAATGAAATAGATAATAGAAAAACAATAGAAAGAATCAAAAAAAAAAAAAAAACAAAAGTTGGTTCTTTGAAAAGATCAACAAAATCAACAAACTGGCCAAACTGACAAAAGAAAAACAGCAGAGGACGCAAATAACCCAAATAAGAAGTGAAATGTAGGACATTACAACAGACCAAATGAAATAAAAAGGATCATAACATTATGAAAAACTATAATGAATTTGAAAACCTAGAGGAAATGGAAAAATTTCTAGAAACACACTACTTACCCAAACTAACACAAAATAATGTTGAATATCTGAACACACCCATAACAAGAGATTGAAAAGGTAATAAAAAACTCCCAACAAATAAAAGCCCTGGCCCAGATGGGTTTACTGGAGAATTCTACGAAAAATTTGGAGAAGAGCTTACACCAGTACTACTAAAACTATTTTAGAACATAGAAAAGGAAGTAACACTTCCAAATTCATTCTATGAAGCCAGCATAACCCTGATACCAAAACCAGGCAAAGATACCACAAAAAAAGAAAATTATAGACCAATATCTCTCATGAATATAGGTGCAAAAATTCTCAACAAAACTCTAGCCCAAAGAATTCAGCATCATACAAAAAAAAAAAAAAAAATACACCACGACCAAGTAGGATTCATACCAGGTATGCAGGGATGGTTCAACATTAGAAAATCATCCACCACACAAATAAAAAGAAATTATCACATGATCATCTCAATCAATGCAGAAAAGACATTCGACAAAGTCTAACACCATTTCTGATAAAAATTCTCAATAAAATAGGTATAGAAGGGAAATTTCTCAACATAATAAAGGTCATCTATGCAAAACCAACAGCCAACATCATTCTTAATGGAGAGAGTCTGAAAACATTTCCCTTGAGACAGGAAAAAGACAAGGATGCCCTTTATCACCACTCCTATTTAACATTGCGCTGGAAGTTCTAGCTAGAGCAATAAGGCAAGAAAAAGAAAGAAAGGGCATCCAAATTGCTAATGAAGAAGTTATACTATCCCTATTTGCAGATGATATGATATTATACATAGAAAACCCAAAAGACTCCATGAGAAAACTACTGGAACTAATAGAAAGTTTCAGCAGAGTAGCAGGATACAAGCTAAACATACAAAAATTGATTGGATTCCTTTACACCAATAAAGAGAACGATGAAAAGGAAATCAGGAAAACAATACCATTTATAATAGCCCCTAAAAAAATAAAATACTTAGGAATAAATCTAACCAGGGATGTAAAAGACCTATACCAAGAAAACTGCAAAACACTACTGCAGGAAACCCAAAGGGATCTACATAAATAGAAAAACATACCATGCTCATGGATAGGTAGGCTCAACATTGTGAAAATGACAATTCTACCCGAAGCGATTTACAAACGAAATGCAATTCCTATCCAAATACCAACAGGATTCTTTAAAGACATGGAAAAACTAATCATTAACTTTATATGGAAAGGGAAGAAGGTCTGGATAAGTAAAGCACTACTGAAGAAAAAGAATAAAGTAGGAGGACTCGCACTACCTGACTTCAGAACCTACTATACAGCTACAGTAGTCAAAACAGCCTGGTACTGGTACAACAACAGATACATTGACCACTGGAACAGAATCAAGAACCCAGATGTAAATCCACCCACCTACGGTCACCTGATCTTCAACAAGGGCCCAAAGTCCATCAAATGGGGAAAAGACGGTCTTTTTAACAAATGGTGCTGGCAAAACTGGATGTCCATCTTCAAAAAAATGAAACAGGACCCATACCTCACACAGTATACAAAAACTAATTCAAAATGGATCAAAGACCTAAATATAATGCCAAAAACTATAAAGTTCATAGAAGAAAAAATAAGATTAATGCTCAAGGCCCTAATGAATGGCATTAACAAGATACAAACCATAACCGACAACACACAAACTCCAGAAGATAAGCTAGAAAACTAGGATCTTCAGCAAAAGAGTAAAAAGAGAACCTACAGACTGGGGAAAAAAATTTGGCCATTACAAATCAGACAAAGGTCTGATCTCTAAAATCTACAAGAAAATCCAACACCTCTACAACAGAAAGACAATCCAATTTAAAAATGGGCAAAGGAAATGAACAGACACTTCACCAAAGAAGACATTTGAGTGGCTAAGAGACACATGAGGAAATGCTCACGATCACTAGCCATTAGAGAAATGCAAATTAAAACCACAGTAAGATACCATCTCACCCCGGCATTACTGGCACGAATCGAAAACACTGGAAATAACAAATGTTGGAAAGGCTGAGGGGAGATTGGAACTCTTACGCACTGCTGGTGGGAATGCAAAATGATACAACCATTTTGGAAAATGATATGCTGCTTCCTTAGAAAGCTAGAAATAGAAATACTACTCGATACAGCAGTCCCACTCCTAGGAATATATCCTATAGAAATAAGAGCCGTCACACAAATAGACATATGAACACCCATGTTCATGGCAGCATTGTTCACAATAGCAAAAAGATGGAAACAACCAAGATGCCCATCAACAGATGAGTGGATAAACAAACTATGGTACATACACACAAGGGAGTACTATGCAACGAGAAAGAACAACAATGAATCTGTGAACCATCTCATAACATGGATGCAACTGGAGGACATTATGCTGAATGAAATAAGTCAGTCACAAAAGGACAAATATTGTATGCGATCTCGATTGCAAAAACTCATGAAAAAGTTTACACACAAACAGTAACAATCTTTGTTGGTTACGAGGGATGGGAAGGGTGGAGGGGAAATACTAAATAGACAATAGATAAAGGTAAATTTGGTGAAGGGTAATACAGTACACAATACTGGGGAAGTCAGCACAACTTGTACAAGGCAAGGTCATGGAAGCTGCATAGACACATCCAAACTCCCTGAGGGACTGAATTGCTGGGCAGAGGGCTGTGGGCACCATGATCTCGGGAAACATCTAGCTCAACTGGCATAACACAGTTTATAAACACAATGTTCTACATTCTACCTTGGTGAGCAGCACCTGGGGTCTTAAAAGCCTGTGAACAGCCATCTAAGATACTCCAGTGGTCCCAACCCTTTGGGAGCAAGGGAGAATGAAGAGAACAGGATACAAGGAAAAGATTAGTCTGAAGGACTAATGGACCACAGCTACCAAGGCCTCCACCAGACTGAGTCCAGTATACCTAGATAGTGCCCGGCTACCACCACTGAGTGCTCTGACCGGGATCACAACAGAGGGTTCTGGACAGAGATGGAGAAGGATGTAGAACAAAATTCTAACACAAAAAAAAAAGACCAGATTTACTGGCCTGACAGAGACTGAAGAAACCCCGAGAGTATGGTCCCCAGACACCCTTTTAGCTCAGTGGTGAAGTAACTCCTGAGGATCACCATTCAGCGGGAATTGGACAGCTCCATAAAACAAAACAGGACTAATGAGGCACAGCAGTCCAGGGACAAGGTCCAGAAGGCAGAAGGGGACAGGAAAGCTGGTGATAGGGGACCCAAGTTTAACTAAGGACAGTGTTGACATGTAGTGGGGTTGTTAACCATTGTCATAGGGCAGTATGTGTACCGTTTAATGAGAAACTATTTTGTTCTGTAAACCTTCATCTAAAGTGAGAATAGCAGCACAACCAGAAGAACGTAATCAGTGTCACTGAATTGTACATGTAGAAATTTTTGAAATGGTGTATCTTTGGCTATGTATATTTTCACCAAGAAAAAAGGGTCCTCCAAGGTCGAGAAGAGAGAGTGTTGACATGTCATGGGGTTGTTAACCAATGTCATAAAACAATACGGGTACTGACTGTTTAATGAGAAACTATTTGTTCTGTAAACTTTCACCTAAATTACAATAAAAAATAATACAAAAAAAAAAGTAAAAAGAGAACCTACAGACTGGGAAAAAAATTTCAGCTATTACAAATCAGACAAAGGTCTAATCTCTAAAATCTACAAGAAAATCCACCACCTCTAAGACAAAAATACAAATAATCCAATTAAAAAATGGGCAAAATAAATGAACAGACACTTCACCAAAGAAGACATTCAAGTGGCCGACAGACACATGAGGAAATGTTTGCGATCACTAGCCATTAGAGAAATGCAAATCAAAACCACAATGAGATACCATGTCACCCTGGCATTACTGGCACAAATCAAAAAGACAGAAAATAATGTTGGAGAGGCTGTGGGGAGATTGGAACTCTTATACACTGCTGGTGGAAATGCAAAATGATAAAATAATTTTGGAAAATGATATGGTGCTTCCTTAGAAAGCTAGAAATAGAAATACCATATGATCCAGCAATCCCACTTCTGTGAATATATCCTAGAGAAATAAGAGTCATTACATGAATAGACACATGCATATCCATGTCCATTGCAGCATTGTTCACAATAGCAAAAAGATGGAAACAACCTAGATGCCCATCAACAGATGAATGGATAAACAAACTATGGTTCATACACACAATGGAGTATTACACAACCATAAAGAACAATGATGAATCTGTGAAGCATCTCATAACATGCATGAATCTAGAGGGCATTATGCTGTGTGAAATAAGTCAATCACAAAAGGACAAATATTATATGAGACCACTACTGTAAGAACTCATGAAAACGTTTACACACAAAGAACAGTCTTTGATGATTATGAGGGATGTAAGGGGTGGGGATGGAAAAACACTAAATAGACAAAAGATAAGTGGTAACTTTGGTGAAGGGTAAGACAGTACACAACACTGGGGAAGCCAGCACAACTTGTACAAGGCAAGGTCATGGAAGTTCCATAGACACATCTAAATTCCCTGAGGGACTGAATTACTGGGATGAGGGCTATGGGGACCATGATCTCGGGGAACATCTAGCTCAATTAGCATAACATAGTTTATAAAGAAAATGTTCTACATTCTACTTTGGTGAGTAGCATCTTGGGTTTTTTTTTTTTTTTAATATTTTATTGTACTTCAGGTGAAGGCTTACAGAACGAACAGTTTCTCATGTAACAGTAGTACACATGCTGTTTTATGACTTTGGTTAACAACCCCACAACATTTTAACCCTCTGAATTCTCAGCCTTTTTTTTTTTTGGTGAAAATACACATAGCTAAAGATACACCATTTCAAAACTTTTTACGTACACATTTAAGTAACATTGACTATGCTCTTCCAATTGTGCTGCCATTCTCGCCCAAGATGAAGGCTTACAGGACAAAATAGCCTCCCATTTAACAGTTACTACAAATGTTGCCCTGTAACAGTAGTTAACAATCTCACAACACATCAACAGCATCCTTACTCAACTTGTGTTCCTTATCATCAGCTTCCTACTCCCCCTCTGTCTTCTGGCCCTTGTCACTGGACTCCTGTACCTCGTTAGTCTGATTTAGTTTTACTGGGCTGTCCACTCCCAGGCTGAACGGTGAACCTCGAAGGTAACTTCACCTCTGAGCTGAAAGGGTGTCTGGGGGCCACACTCTTGAGGTTTCTCCAGTCTCCTTTAGGCCAGTAAATCTGGTCTTTATTTTTTTTCTTTTTGGGAGTTAGAATTATGCTCTACATCCTTCTCCAGCTCTGTCCAGAACCCTCTGTTGTGATCCTGGTCAGAGCAGACAGTGGTGGTAGCCAGGCACCATCTAGCTGTACTGGACTCAGTCCGGTGGAGGTCTTGGTAGCTGTGGTCAGTTAGTCCTTTGGACTAATCTTTTCCTTGTATCCTGTTCTCTTCATTCTCCCTTGCTCCCGAAGGGATGAGACCAGTGTAGTATCGTAGATGGCCGCTCACAGGCTTTTAAGACCCCAGACACTACTCACCAAGGTAGAATGTAGAGCATTATCTTTATAAGTAGTGTCATGCCAATTGAGCTAGATGTTCCCCGAGACCATGGTCCCCAGAGCCCTCCGTCCAACAACTCAGTCCCTCGGGGAGTTTGGATGTGTCCATGGGGCCTCCATGACCTTTCCTTGTGCAGGTTGTGTTAGTTTCCCTTGTACTGTGTACTGTCTCACCTCTCCCCCAAGATACCACTTATCTATTGCCTATTTAGTATTTCCCCCCCCTCCCCTCCCATCCCTGGTAACCAACAAGGATTGTTACATTTTGCATGTGAATTTTTTCATGGGTTTTTACAATAGAGGTCTCATACAATATTTGTCCTTTTGTGATTGACTTATTTCACTCAGCATAATGTCCTCCAGTTTCATCCACGTTATGAGATGGTCCACAGATTCATTGTTGTTCTTTCTCGTTGCATAGTACTCCATTGTGTGTATGTACCATAGTTTGTTTATCCATTCATCTGTTGATGGGCACCTACGTTGTTTCCATCGTTTTGCTATTGTGAACAATGCTGCCATGAACATAGGTGTGCATATGTCTATTCGAGTGACGACACTTATTTCTCTAGGATATATTCCTAGGAGTGGGATTGCTGGATCGAATGGTATGTCTATTTCTAGCTTTCTGAGGAAACGCCATATCATTTTCCAAAATGGTTGTATCATTTTGCATTCCCACCAGCAGTGTATAAGAGTTCCCATCTCCCCGCAGCCCCTCCAACATTTGCTATTTCCAGTATTTTTGATTCATGCCAGTAATGCCGGGGTGAGATGGTATCTCATTGTGGTTTTAATTTGCATTTCTCTAATGGCTAATGATCATGAGCATTTCCTCATGTGTCTGTTGGCCATTTGAATGTCTTGTTTGGTGAAGTGTCTGTTCATTTCCTTTGTCCATTTTTTGATAGGATTGTTTGTCTTTTTGTTGTAGAGGTGTTGGATTTTCTTGTAGATTATGGAGATTAGACCTTTGTCTGACTTGTACTGTCTAAAAATTTTTTCCCGGTCTGTAAGTTTTCTTTTGACTCTTTTGGTGAAGTCTTTTGAAGAGCATAGGTGTTTGATTTTTAGAAGATCCCAGTTATCTCGTTTATCTGTTGGGTTTTTTGTGTTGATGTTTATGGTTTGTATCCTCTTAATGCCATGTATTAAGCCTGAAGTGTTGGTCCTATTTTTTCTTCTATGAACTTTATAGTTTTAGGCTTTATATTCAGGTCTTTGATCCATTTTGAAGTAGTTTTTGTATATGGTGTGAGGTATGGGTCCTGTTTCATTTTTCTGCAAATGGATATCAAGTTTTGCCAGCACCATTTGTTAAAAAGGCTGTCTTTTCCCCATTTGATGGACTTTGGGCCCTTGTCGAAAATCAGGTGACTGTAGGTGGATGGATTTACATCTGGGTTCTCAATTCTGTTCCATTGGTCAATGTCTCTGTTGTTGTACCAGTAACAGGCTGTTTTGACTACTGTAGCTGTATAGTAGGTTCTCAAGTCAGGTAGTGTGCGTCCTCCAACTTGATTCTTCTTCTTCAGTAGTGCTTTACTTATTCGGGGCTTCTTCCCTTTCCATATAAAGTTAATGATTAGTTTTTCCATCTCTTTGAAGAATGTTGTTGGTATTTGGATCGGGATTGCATTGTATTTGTAAATTGCTTTAGGTAGAATTGCCATTTTCACAATGTTGAGTCTGCCTATCCATGAGCATGGTATGTTTTTCCATTTATGTAGATCCCTTTGGGTTTCATGCAGCAGTCTTTTGTAGTTTTCTTTGTACAGGTCTTTTACATTCCTGCTCAGATTTATTCCTAAGTATTTTATCTTTTTAGGGGCTATCGAAAATGGTATTGATTTCCTGATCTCCTTTTCATCGTTCTCTTTACTGATGTATAGGAATCTAACTGATTTTTGAATGTTTATCTTGTATCCTGCTACTCTGCTGAATCTTTCTATTAGTTCCAGTAGATTTCTCGTGGAGTCTTTAGGGTTTTCTATGTATAGTATCATATCATCTGCAAACAGGGAGAGTTTAACTTCTTCATTACCAATTTGGATGCCCTTTATTTCTTTCTCTTGCCTTATTGCTCTAGCTAGAACTTCCAGCACAATGTTAAATAGGAGTGGTGATAAAGGGCATCCTTGTCTTGTTCCTGTTTTCAAGGGGAATGTTTTCAGCCTCTCTCCATTAAGAATGATGTTGGCTGTTGGTATTGCATAGATACCCTTTATTATGTTGAGAAATTTCCCTTCTATACCTGTTTTATTGAGAGCTTTTGTCAGGAATGGGTGTTGGACTTTGTCGAATGCCTTTTCTGCTTCAACTGAGATTATCATGTGATTTTTTTCTTTCCTTTTATTTATGTGGTGAATTACGTTGATGGATTTTCTAATGTTAAACCATCCTTGCATACCTGGTATGAATTCTACTTGGTCGTGGTGTATTATTTTTTTGATATGATACTGAATTCTATTGGCTAGAATTTTGTTCAGAATTTTTGCATCTATATTCATGAGAGATATTGGTCTGTAATTTTCTTTTTTTGTGATGTCTTTGCCTGGTTTTGGTGTCAGCATTATGCTGGCTTCATAGAATGAATTTGGAAGTGTTGCTTCCTCCTCTATGCTCTGAAATAGCTTGAGTAGAATTGGTACAAGCTCTTCTGTAAATGTTTTGTAGAATTCTCCAGTGAAGCCATCTGGGCCAGGGCTTTTTTTGGTTGGGAGTTTTTTAATTACCGTTTCAATCTCTTCTCCTGTTGTGGGTCTGTTCAGATTTTCAATATCACTTTGTTGTAGTTTGGGTAGGCCGTGTGTTTCTAGAAATTTATCCATTTCCTCTAGGTTTTCAAATTTGTTGGAATATAGTTTTTCATAATATTCTGTTATAATCCTTTTTATTTCGGTTGGGTCTGTTGTAATGTCCCCCATTTCATTTCTTATTTGGGTTATTTGTGCCCTCTGCTGTTTTTCTTTTGTCAGTCTGGCCAGTGGTTTGTCGATTTTGTTGATTCTTTCAAAGAACCAACTTTTGGTTTTGTTGATTCTTTCTATTGTTTTTCTGTTCTCTATTTCATTTATTTCTGCTCTGATCTTTACTATCTCCTTTCTTCCAGTGGTTGTAGGCTTTTTTTTGCTGTTCTCTTTCTATTTGTTTGAGTTCTGTAGTTAATGTTTTGATTTTGTCCCTTTCTTCTTTTTTGATTTGTGCATCGATTGCTATAAATTGTCCTCTGAGGACTGCCTTTGCTGTGTCCCAAAGGTTTTGGTATGATGTGTTTTCATTTTCATTTGATTCTAGGAATTTTTTAATTCCATCTCTGATTTCTTCTATTACCCATTGATGTGTAAGCAGAGTATTATTCAGTTTCCATGTGTTTGGTTTTTTTTCCTTGCTCTTTCTAGTGTTAATTTCTACCTTGATGGCATTGTGGTCAGGGAAGAGACTGTGAATTATCTCAGCGTTTTGGATCTTGTTGAGGATTGCTCTGTGGCCTAAGATGTGGTCTATTCTGGAGAACGTTCCATGTGCATTGGAAAAGAATGTGTACTTTGCAGCAGTTGGATGGATTGTTCTATATATGTCTATGAGGTCCAGTTGGCTGATTGTGCCCTTTAGGTGTTCTGTATCTTTACTGAGTTTCTTTTTAGTTGTTGTGTCCTTTACTGAGAGTGGTGTGTTGAAGTCTCCTACTATTATTGTGGAACTGTCAATTTCTCTTTTCAGTGCTGTTAGAGTTTTTTTTATGTATTTTGGAGCCCTGTCATTGGGTGCGTAGATGTTTATTATGGTTATGTCTTCATGATGGATCATCCCCTTAATCATTATATAGTGTCATTCTTTGTCTTTTATGGTAGATTTTGTTTTAAAGTCTATTTTATCTGAGATTAGAATTGCCACTCCTGCTCTTTTTTGGTAGTTGTTAGCTTGATATATTTTTTTCCAACCTTTGATTGTTAATAAATTCACATCTTTGTTTCTAAGGTGTGTCTCTTCTAGACAGCATATTGATGGATCCTGTTTTCTTATCCATTCTGCCACTCTCCGTCTCTTTATGGGTGCATTGAGTCCATTTATATTCAGTGTAATTATTGATAGATGGAAGTTTGTTGCTGTCATTTTGTAGTGCTTTTTTTTGTGGTGCTGAAGTTTTCATTGTTCTTCTTACTCTCTTGTGCTGAGTTACTTTTGTTTGTGGATTTTGTGTTCATTTCTTTTGTTTTTGTAGGTTTTGTTTTTGCTGAGACTTTATGTTTTTCGTCTTTATTTTTATGAGTTGGTTTGTTAACTTTCTTTGTGGTTACCATGAATTTTACCCTTATCTTTATAAGTTTGAAGCAGTCTACCCTTACTTGGTATCGCCTTGCCTTCCTCTCCATTAGAAGGTTCTATACCTATGCCGTTTGTTCCCTTTTTCATTGTTTTGATGTTGTTGTCATCCTTTGATTGATTGCTCTGATTCCCTGTTGTATTTCTTTTGTTTTTGGATAGTCCTCAATAGTTCATTTCCTAGAATGGTATCTGGTTCGTATGAACGTGCATCCTAGGTCCTAGGTCCTGCCTGAGGGTTGAAGCTGTTTGTCCTCAGATCGAAGAACTCCCTTTAATAATTCTTGTAAGTTTGGTTTGACTTTTGCATATTCCCTTAGTTTCTGTTTATCTGGAAATGACCTAATTTCACCATCAAATCTGAATGAGAGTTTTGCAGGATATATTATTCTTGGCTGACAATTTTTTTTCTTTCAAGATTTTATGTATGTCATCCCACTGCCTTCTTGCCTGCATGGTTTCTGTCGAATAATCTGAGCTTAGTCTTATTGTTTCTCCTCTGTATGTGACTTCTTGTTTTTCACGAGCTGCTCTCAGGATTCTTTGTTTGTCTTTGGTTTTGGCGAGTGTGAATATGATATGTCTTGGTGATTTTCTTTTGGGGTCTCTTCTATATGGGGTTCGTTGAGCTTCTTGGATGGCCAGCTTTTCATTTTTCATGATATTGGGAAAGTTTTCTGTCAGCAGTTCCTCAATGATCCTCTCTGTGTTTTCTGTTTCTCCCCCTGTTCTGGTATGCCAATCACTCATAAGTTTTTGCTTCTAATTGTGTCCCACATAACTCTCAGGGTCTCTTCATTTTTCTTCATTCTTTTTTCTGAGTTTTCCTGAAACAGAGTTGTATCCAAGTGTTTGTCTTCAGTTCCACTGATCCTGTCTTCCACGGTTTCAAATCTACTTCTCAGCCCTTCTATGACATCATCCATTTCTGAAATCTTGTTGTTTATCTTTTGGATTTCTAATTGTTGTTTTTGTATAATTTCGAGTTGTGAATTTATTTTGGCATTTTGTTCCTGCATCATCTTCCTGAATTCTTCCAACTTTTTGTCTGTATTTTCCATAAATTTGTCTATTTTTTCCTCACGTTTGTCAGCTTTTTGCCTCAGTTCTTGGAAAATTCCGAGTATTAGTGATTTGAGTTCCCTATCAGGTACTTCTAGTGCATTTTCTTCCACAGGAGAGTTATCTGGTGTTTTAATTTGGACGCCTATTGGAGCCATCTTGTCTTGTTTTTGTAAATGTTTTGATATTGTTTGCTGTTTTCGGGGCATTCAGTAGATATTTCTCTCGTTTATTGATTGTAGATTTTTTTTTGTTTTGTCCTTGTGGTACAGCTGGACAGATCTAGCTGAAGAGGAGCCACTGGGACGGGTTGTTTGTGGCACTCACCGCAGCCACCAGCACAGTCGGTAGTCAGTGCTGGGCAGGTTCCAATAGGGCATGCCTGCACAGCTTGGTGGTGTGATGTCAAGTGCATGGTGCAGGTAGGCAGGATGCAGTGGGGAGATGGTTATTGTGAAGCTAAGCTGGATATGGGAGAGAGGAGAGAGGAGCAGGAGCGAAAAGCATACAAACATAAAAGAATGCTAGGGGAGCTTGTCGTTGGAATGGACAGATGAGAGACGGTCGTTCCGTCTCCCACTGGACGCTCCGCGAGGCTGCTCTCCCGTTCTCCCGTTTGCTGGTCTCCGATAGGAGTCCAAGATGGTGGATCCGCGCTGCGTTATCTGGTAGGGAATCTCTGCATGAGTCTCTCCTCGCTCACCATTCTCTTTCAGTATTCTCACTCCGTTTGGTGTTTGGCTGAGTTCTTTATCTCTTCATTTGATGTTCTAGGGTTTCAGGATTGTTGATTCTCTGTTAGGCTTAGTTTTTCAGATCTTTGCTGTGGAAGGATGGCGTGGTGCTTCTGCCTAGAGCACCATCTTGCCCCGCCTGATCAACATCTTGGGTTTTAAAAGCCTGTGAGTGGTCATCTAAGACACTCCACTGGTCTCACCCCTTCGGGAGCAAGGGAGAATGAAGAAAACAAGATACGAGGGAAAGATTAGTCCAAACGACTAATGGACCACAGCTACCATGGGCCTCTATGAGACTGAGTCCAGTACAACTAGATGGTGCCCAGCTACCACCGCTGACTGCTCTGACAGGCATCACAATAGAGGGTCCTGGACAGAGCTGGATAAAAATGTAGAACAAAATTCTAACTCATAAAAAAGACCAGATTTATTGGCCTAAAGGAGACTGGAGAAACCCTTAGAGTATGGACCCCGGACACCCTTTTATCTCAGTAATGAAGTCACTCCCAAGGTTCGCCCTTCAGCCAAAGATTAGACAGTCCCATGAAACAAAACGAGATTAAAGGGGCACAACAGCCCAGGGAGAAGGACTAGAAGGCAGGAGGGGACAGGAAAGCTGGTAATAGGGAACCCAAGGTCAAGAAGGGAGAGTATTGACATGTCGTGGGGTTGTTAATCAATGTCATAAAACCATATGTGTACTGTTTAATGAGGAACTAGTTTGTTCTGTAAACCTTCATTTAAAGTACAATAGAAAAAAGAAAACTCCGTGGAGCACAGTTCTACTCTGACACACATAGTGTCGCTGGAGTTGGACTCAGTGGCAACTGGTAAGTGCCAACTATATGCATATAAGGAGGAATCAGGTGGACAAGTGCCAGGGTAGAGGTCTGGTACAACATGTAAGAATACTCCGTTAACAATTGCTCACCTCGCCTTTGTGTTGAGATAAGAAAACACTGACCTACCACCATCCTCCTGGATATACCTGCTTTATAGTCCCTTCCTGGAGATGGTTGACATTGTCACAGGGACATTGTTTTCCTTGCTGAAGACGCAGATGCGACAGGATTTTGTAAAATCAGTTTTAGCCCTTCTCACTGGATTTTAAGTGGCTGGCTCTCAGTTTGTAGTCATTGGGCTGAATTCACGTGGGACGGTGGTTGAAGGCAGACCTACTAAGCAGTGTAATAAGTCTCTAGGATGAAGCCCTCGCGCAGGGTTGGCAATTTTGCAGAACTGTCAAATAATTTCTTCTGGCATTTCTCCATCAGGGCCTTGGGAAATCATAGATTTTCCACACGGAGGAAAACACAGTAAGCTAAAAAAATATGCATGGACTGAGAAGGAGTGTTTGATTTGGGATGTAGAATTTCTTTTTATTGTTATATGATGATGCCTTATTTACTTGGTTGTGTTGGAAAATGAGCTATTTCATAGACATAAAGCTTAGAGGTAACTGAAGTTTTCCCATTTAGGCTCCAAAATGATTTTTTAACTTTTTTTTAAATGCACCACGTGCTCTGCCTTCTTAACAGAAGTCAAGATGCAATTTTAAAGTGCTACCATTTATTGAGTACTTATCTGGCACCGTGATTCAGTGCTTTACTCCTTTTAATTCTCAAAATAACCCTGAGGATTAGGCACTATCATGACCCCTATTTTAAAGATTGGGAAATTGAGGCTTAGATCAAATAACTTGTCCAAGGTTACATAGGTTTTTGTTGTTGCTGTTGTTAGTTGCCGTCGAGTTAGCTCAGACTCATGGTAACCCCATGCATAACAGAATGAAATGTTGACTGGTCCTGTGCCATTTTCTTGATTGTTGATATGTTTGAGTTCACTCATTAGAAGTGGTGAAATTGGGATTTGTGTCTAGGTCTCCCCAATCTCTTAATAAATGACCACATTATTGGAAGGCATTTTGGTTAATAAATGACCCAAATAACTATTAACCATCAAAGTAGGACCCTTGGGAGTCTACACACACATTTTAGACAATGTATCCATTATTCTGAGCATTCCTTGGGCGTTTTTTAGGAAGTGGCATCCACACTGGCAGCACGTATTTCTGAATATTCATGAATATTCCTTCTTTCAGGGTTTGTTACTTCAGTGCCTCCTATGTTGCTGTGAGCCTGATGCCATGCCAGGCCCTCCAGAGGCAAAGAAGTATGAGATATGCAGCTGCCTTCAGAGAGGGCACATTTTAGAGATATGCCAACTGGGGCAATATGTAAAATTGCCTGATTTGTGGCCAGAAAAACTTTGAGAGGGTAGTGACTTTCAAACCCACCCTTTAAGGAAGCTATTCTTCTTGCCTTTATTATCCTCTGTGGAGCAGTCTGATAAATAGAGACCGGGGAATACAGGTGAAGTTAGATACTATCTTGGCTCCAAAGAGACCAAGGAAGAATGGGCAAGGTATACTTAAGAAATGGTTCATGTCATCTTGCTTGGAAAGTAGCTGTGGCCAGATGCTAATGGGCATTGGGCCAGACTGAGGAATTTGGTTTATATAAACCATTCTTCTTGTTAGTACCATCAAGTCAATTCTGACTCATATCAGAATAGAGCTGTGCTCCATATTGTTTTCAAGGCTGTGAACTTTCGGAAGCAGATCACCAGGCCTGTCTTCTCAGGCATCTCTGAGTGGGTTTGAACCACCAACCCTCAGCTAGCAGTTGAGTGATTAACTGTTTGTACCACCCAGGAACTCCAAACCATTCTTAGTCAGTGGCTAATTGAAAAAGGAAGTACATTTGAACCACATCAGGTGGAAAAAAATGGATGTTCAGTGGGATGTGTTTTATCATGTGATTAGTGAATGGATGTTAAATGCTATTCCCAAGAGTAGTTCTAAAAAATAAATAATTTAAACAGTTTGGAGCATTGTTAGCATCATTAGAATCAAGTATATAGTTTTCCAAGGTAATGACTTTGATATATTTTAATAACTTTCTTATTTCAAAAATAATACATCCACAGAAAACATCTAGTAACAAAAATGTCTTTGGTTTTTGAAATACACATTCTAGTATTCCATATACATTGGGTCATTTTTCTTCTTTGAGTTTTCCTCCCCCAGCTGGACATAATGTAATCAATGGATGGTTCATATTCACTATCATGTGGGCCATTTATGGACAGTACTGGTATATGTTCGTGTGAGGACTGAGGTGTGACAGTTGGCTGTTATGAGACCTTTTGTATTAGATTTTCTTTCTCTTTCTCACGGATTGGCTGGTGGCCATTGTGTCTGACTGCTTTGCATGTGTCTGCTTAACTCTTCCTAGTATATATTTTTTACCCTCAGTTAAGGGCTAGAATGTCTAATGACCAAGTGGTCAGTATGTGTTTTTAAAGGAAGAGTAAATAGGCCATGAGGGAGGATAAAGGGGCTATCTTTTGAATTAAGAATGTAAACTCTGTAACTGATATTTTAACTGCCAAAAAAAAAAAAATTATTCTCTGCAAACGGACAGTTGAGTTTTGCTATACTGATGACATCTATACAAGTGAGGTTTTTATTAGGTACACTTTGCCAGAAAAAAAGGAAGAAAGGGAGGGAGAGTGGAAGGAGGGAGAAAAGGAGAAAGGAAGGAAGGAGAGAAGGGAAGAAGAGAAAACCAAGTCAGTGCTCTCTTTTGGATCTCATCTTGAATTTCTCTTTTTTCACACTTGTCGTTCACAGTGGTTTGAACTTCATTGACTTGATGGTGCGACAAGGGAATATTGACAACCCTCCCAAGACGCCTCTGGTGCCGGGATTTGAGTGTTCTGGGATTGTTGAAGCTCTGGGAGACAGCGTGAAAGGATACGAGGTAATCTTTTGACTTCTGACTTAAAGAGTATTTATCTGGAACCCACTGAGATAGTATCAGATTATGCAAAAATGTTGGAAACAGTCTACAAAATGTCTTATTACTGTTGTCTTATTTGGTTTTTATTAACAATGTTTATAATGATAGGGCTTTCAAGGCACATAACGCCTGTCTTGGGTATGGTTTGTTTGCTCTTCACAACAGTCTGGTGAGATGGGCAGGACAAAGCTTGTTGCCCACTTCATTCACATTATGCAGCAATTAAATAAGAGTATTTGGGCTTGGATTAACTAAATATGCATGCCCCTTCCCCCCACCCACAACTCCCATATTTTTCCATCACCTCAGCTCAAGAATCAATTATAAACCACAAAGTCAGGGGGGATATAGCCACTGTATTTTATAACTTGGTTCTGTTAAGTACCTACCTAACTCACACATTTAAGGAATCATTTGTAAATTACTATTTCAGGCATTGGGGAAGTGGCATTTTTGGAGGCAGAAGATCTTGAAGCCAACAGGTAGAGTTATCTGACAGTGGGGCGGAATCAGCCATAGATTAATGGTTTCAAAGGGTAGGGTGATGAGTACATAGGGTTTTATTACATTACTCTGACTACTTTTGTACGTGTTCAAATTTCTCCATAATAAAAAATACTTAAAACAGATGGAAAGATGTATGGTCCTTCCACTATAATGCAAATCAATTAGAACTAGATCTATAAAAACTGAAAAACTGGGCAAATCAATGGCACAAAGCTACAGTAGTTTGGAGTCAGAGAAACCAATGCAAATTAGGTGCAAGGGCTCTGGCTCATAACTAAGTTCTTCCCTAGAAGGAATGGAGGGAGCTAACATTTGATAAACTACCATAACTAGAAACATGGGTAAGTTATCTTTTTTCAGCCTTGCCACAACCCTACAAGGTAAAGATTGTTATTATCACTTTACAGATGAGGTTCAGAAGGGTTCAGTAATTTTCAGTGAGGTCAGAAGGGTAGTTAGTAGTATCGCAACCTGGATTCAAATCACCAGAGCCTTTTTAGTTTTCCTACAACCCCATGCTCTTTACCCTTTGCTCCCAACCCCCAGGGTCCCTGGGTAGCACAAACGATTGCACTCACCTGGAGCCCTGGTAGCGCAATGGTTAAGAGTTTGACTGCTAAACAAAAGATCGGCAGTTCGAATCCACCAGCTGCTTCTTGGAGACCCCATGGGGCAGTTCTACTCTGTCCTGTAGGGTTGCTATGAGTCAGAACCAACTTGACGGCAACTGGTTTGGTTTTGGGCTTTTTTTTTTTTTTTTTTTTTTTTTTTTACTAACCTATAGGTTGGCAGTTCAAACCCACCCAGCAGTGCCATGGAAGAAAGACCTGGTGGTCTGCATCTGTAATGATTACTGCCAAGAAAACCCTATGCGGCAGTTCTACTCTGTAACACGTGGGGTTGCGATGAGTTAGAATTGACTCAATGGCAACAGGTTTGGTTTCTTGGTTTCCCAACCCCTAAATGCTGCAATAATAAATCAAGGAAAGTAGAACTGAAGACGAATCCTACACAGTACAACGCCAAAAAGCTCTTGGAATTGAACTTGCACCTACTGATAAGTCTCAGTGCACCTGGCCTCAATATACTTTGAAAATATCAGTAGGCTCCAAATTCATTATGATGAACATTAGAAATCTAATCCCACTTATCAGTCTTTTAGTCAATGGTTTCAAGAAAATACAGTCGAAAATGTTGAGAAAGAAGAAAATGAGCTTTTTCTTTTCTTTCATATGACTTTACATTTTCTGTCCCCAGGTAAGCAATATAACCAGAGGCAACACCGTCTCTCTCTCTGAAAGCTGTTCATAAGAAATACTGTGTGCTTTTCACTCCCCAACATGGCCCAAAGGAAATTCTGAGCATTGACTAAATAGCCCATTATTTTAGAGTAGAATAGTAGACAGTGTTGTTGTTGGAGTTGGTTTAATCTTGGTTGTAATCTTTATGGAAGCAGATTGCCAGGTCTTTTTCACGTGGAGCCGCTGGGTAGGTTCAAATTGATGACCTTTCATATGCAGCCCAGCACTTAACCGTTGTGCCACCAGGGCTCCTTTGATTATGTGTATTTTCTCTTATTTATTTGATTATGAATTATAATACATAATTACATTTTTAATATGTGTATATATAACACATAATTGTATAACACATTGACAATACATAATAATGTATACTATAATACAAATGTATAATACATTATGAATAACACATAATTATATGTATAATACATAATAATATATTATCCTTTGATTATATATTATTTTCTCTTACATTTAACCTTTTGGTTAGCAGCCATAATCTGTCCTTTGATTATGTATCCCATTGCCATTGAGTTGATTCAACTCATAGCAACCCTATAGGACACAGTAGAACTGCCCCATACGGTTTCTGAGGCTATAAATCTTTACGGAAGTAGACTGCCACATCTTTCTCCCAAGGAATAGCTGGTGGGTTGGAACTGCCAACCTTTCAGTTAGCAGCCCAGCACTTAACCATTGTGCCACAAGGGATCCTTTGATTATGTATGTTTCCCCTTAAATATGATTTATTATCTGCTACTTAGCACTGACTTACTTTTTATCAAAGCCACTCCTCAGCCTTCTTCCCTCCAATGACTTTCAGCGGCACAAACAAATAAAAGAAGCCACCTACAAGTTTCCAGTCAGGGTGTGACTTGGGAGAAAACCAATACCAATATCCTCTCTATAATTTTGACTTAAGATTTTTAATGATTTTGGAGATGGAATTCCGTATTGCAGGGGAGGCTTGGAAAGTTGTTGCCAGAGGCATAGTAGTAAAGGAATAATTTGTGGTCACTTGCCGAGGATTAATTTCTTTTTCTTAGCAGAATCAAATAATGAGGTGAATTGGATATTAAAAAAAGAAAGAAAAAAAAAGAAGAGGTGCCTGCCTCCAGACCCAGGCTGACACTGAGTGAATGGCTTAGCCACTTTTGCCATTTTGATAATGCAATCGAAATGATGGAGCCAAGTTCAATGAGATGCCTGGGAGCAGTCAGCTCTGCTGTGATGGCTGTGGCCATCACCATCCAGGTGGCTGAAATACTCTTTTCATTATACTCTGTGTTGACACTGGAGGCCATCAGCTACTCTGTGGTCTTGAGTCTGCATCTTTGGGTTCTCATAATTCTATGAAAAAGAGAATGTCAGTATTTGACCTTAGTTATCCTCTAGTCTAAACCTCTGCCTCTAAGATGACATTCCCAACATTCACCACTTGATCTTCAACCCTTCCAGGGATTGGGACACTCAACATCAGTGTGACAGTCCCTCCTTTCTATCAGTTTTCTTCATTAGACAGTTATTTATTCTGCTTTATAAAATTTAGTGAGTTGGTATATAGCTCTTGATCGATAGATTGTGAACGCCATGAACCAATCTGTTCTTTTTAAGAGCTAACATTTATCGTTTCCTTGTTTTCCATGAACCACACTAAGTGCATTGTATGCATATTATGTCATTTAATCTTCCCTGGGTGTTGCAATGGTTAACTTGCTCAGCTGAGGTTTGAATCCACCCAGAGGCAGCTTGGAAGAAAGGCCTGGTGATCTACTTCTGAAAAATCAGCCATTGAAAACCCTATGGATCACAGTTCTACTCTGACATACATAGGGTCACCAGGAGTCAGTGTTGACAGCGATTGGTTTTTAATCTTTCTAAGAACTTTTACTAATATTCTCCCCATTTTAGAACTCAGAAACTGAGGCCTAAAGAGTTAAACTAATATCTCCAGAATTGGTAGCTTTCTCTGTTGTAACTCTTCTATAACCTTTATGATTTGAACTCAGCGGCTCTGTGGGTAAAAGACCTGGCCATCTGCTTCCATAAAGATTGCAGCCAAAAAAATCCTATGGGGCAGTTCTACTTTGTTACGTGGGTTGCTATAAGTCAAAATTGACTCAACGGCACCCAGCTACAACAACGTCATCTTCCTAGCACTGATCTCCAGCAGTAATTAATTAACTATTTGTGTCTGGAGTCAGACTACCAGTTGCTGTCGAATCAACTCTGACTCATGTCAACCCCATATGTGCCACAGTCTAAGTGGAGGACTTATATGAGGAGTCCAGGGTTGTTTGGGCCTTGGAAGAAGGGGGAGATCAAGGCAGGTGGGAATGGAGCCGCAGAAAACCATGCAGATAAATATAGGCAAGGACTTCTCCCTCCCCAGCAGGCTCAGGGAGGGCTGAAGCAGGGGAGAACCCTGCTTTGGTTCATGCCAAGCTTCCCAAGGACAAAGAAGCGATGGAGGGGGAGGCAGTCAGAAAGTCCTCCTTGCCCAGCTCTCAGATGATACCATTGCCTCTGTCTCAGAGCGAGCAAACCAGGCTCGGCGTTGCTTCTGATTCCGGCAGGAGAACCCCAGAAAACACACTGGGGCAGAGCTATCTGATTCTGTGGGTTCAGGTGTCTTTGCTGCTTTGGCTAACTCACCTCCTTGGCAGATGCCCTGGATGGAGCCCAGGTGCCCAGGTTCACCAAGAGCAGTGTTGAATTCTGCCCCCAACTGCCTCCTCCATCTGAACTCCTCGTTATCCAGGTCTCAGTGGAGCCAGGGTCAGTCCGTTGTCTTTCCACCACATCACCCACTGGCTAAATGGACAATCAAGACCCTGAAGACACTGTGCCATCCACACACTGAAGCTATGGCAGCTCTGGCCCAAAAAACTCAGAGCCAGCCAACCTGGCAAACCTTCCAGGTTCTAGGAACCTCATCTCTAGGCTACTCTGACATCTCTTGATCCCATCCTCCCCTCTTCACTTTAAAAAAAAAAAAAAGGGAATTATATTATCTTTGGATCAATATATGCAACATCTCCGTTATATCTTCATGACTTTGGTGTAAGCCTTCGATCTCTACTAAAAATTTCCCATTCCAGGTGGATCTTCAGTCTAAGCCCTATCACTCATAGTAATTGTCAGATGAAATTTCCAGGCAGTATGAAAATTTTGAAAGCTTGAACTGTACCTCATTCACTGGTACATATATCCAGTGCCTAGAACCTAAGACTAAGAAGGAGTTCAATTAAAAAAAAACATGGCAGGGGTGTGCTGTCACAGTATGGGGAGAGCAATTAGGGTCACATAACAATGCATCTATAAATTTTTGTATGGGAGACTGAAAAAAAAAACATGGCGGGATCATTGTGATATTGTGGAAAGATACTTGGAGTCAGACAGGACTTAGCCCGGCTTCTGATTGCCACTTACTAGATGTTTGTCCTTAGGCAAGAGACTTAACCTTTCTTACCTCAGTTTCTTCAGTTGGGACAATACCTGTCCCCTACAGCTATCATTTAGATAGAATAAAATAACCAACATAAAATGCAGATTTCAGAGTCTGGTACATTATTTTTGTTGTTAGCTGCCATCAAGTCGGTCCTTGACTCATGCCGACTCTGGGCACAATGGAATGAAAGCTGCCTGAACCTGAGCCGTCTCCATGATGGGCTGTAGATTGGACCGTTGTGCTCCATAGAGTTTTCATTGGCAGATTTTTGGAAGTAGGTCACCGGGCCTTTCTTCCTGGTACAATATTAGCCTTTGTGCATAGTAGTTTTTCTGTTGTGATCAAATGGTGTGTATAGAAAAATCTCTTGTGAGGAAGAAATGCATTCTCCAGCCAGGCTCTAAGTCCCTCATCCTAGACTGTGGGGACTAAAATCCCAGAAAAGCCCTTAAGGAAGAATACAAGTTGGCCAGATGAAAGGTGGTTTTGAAAGAGGAGAGAAAGCTGTGCACCATTTTTCTGTCTTAATTAGATGTACTGCTATGCCCAGCCCTCTTGCCACCACCTTAATTATGTCCAGAATTTTAGGGAGGGAAAGGGCCCTCAACCAGCTTCCCTGGTTCTGGGAAGGAAGGGATCCTGATAAAGATGGATGGGCAGGAAATACAGAGCTGTCAACAGTTCATGACATAACTTGTATACTTGTGAAACTTCAGTAGCAGTTTAAGTTTTTGTTTTTGTTTTTTTGCTGCAAATGTGTAAAAATATCATTTATTTCACCAAGATTTTTTTTAAAAAATCTGTAAAATACTGAGGAATTTGGATATGGGTCATCAGCATCTGTATTAGGAGAAACAATGACGTTTTGTAACATGGACCAAAAAAAAAAAAAAAAAACCAAACCCATTGCCATCGAGTCAATTCCAACTCATAGCAACCCTATAGAACAGGATAGAACTTCCCCATAGAGTTTCCAAGGAGTGCCTGGTGGATTCAAACTGCCAACCTTTTGGTTAGTAGCTGTAGCACTTAACCACTATACTACCAGGGTTTCCTGTAACATGGACAGTTCCTGATCTTTTAGTCCCTCTGTGAACCTCTGTCATGAGCTAGTAGTGTTCACTAACCCTGTGCTTTTCTATGCCCAGATCGGTGACCGTGTCATGGCCTTTGTCAATTACAATGCCTGGGCAGAGGTGGTCTGCACGCCAGTGGAGTTCGTCTATAAGATACCAGATGACATGAGCTTCTCTGAGGCTGCTGCATTCCCCATGAACTTCGTCACAGCCTACATGATGCTCTTTGAAGTGGCCAACCTCCAGGAAGGGATGTCTGTGCTCGTGCACTCGGCTGGTGGTGGTGTGGTAAGTTGGCTGCTTGTGACTCTTCTTTGTGGTTGTGAAGGTGGAAACCCCACTGGGTACGGAGCAACACCCGATGGATAATATGATTTGTATGTGAGCTATGTCCAATAGTGAGGGTGATCTTTCTATGATCCTGGTGGAGTATACACCTTTGGCAGAGCACACAGAGATGACTGAGTTGGCGTTAGTGAGTCTCAGAGATAGTTTCTCCAGGGTTTGGGAAGGTCTCCAAGATGGCATGTGAGAACTCAGTGGGTCTCTGAGATGGTTTCTATTGAGAAGCGTTCTCAGTCTTGATGCGTCAGAACCTTCTCTTATTGATCTCTATATCCACAGAGTCCAGAATGTGGTATATGTTCAATAATATTTGTTGAGTTAATGAACATGAACCAGAGAAGTTGGTTGAAGGCCCAATCAGTTTCCCTCCCTGAGAATGAATAAAACCAAAAACACAAGGGAAAGATTAGTCCAAAGGACTAATGGACCACAACTACCACAGCCTCTACCAGACTGAGTCCAGCACAACTAGATGGTGCCCAGCTACCATCACCGACTGCTCTGACAGGGATCACAATAGAGGGTCCCAGAGGGAGCTGGAGACAAGTGTAGAACAAAATTCTAACTCACACACACACAAAAAAGACCAGACTCACTGGTCTGATAGAGACTGGAGAAACCCTGAGAGTATGGTCCCTGGACACCCTTTTAGCTCAGTACTTAAGTCACTACTTAAGCTCACTACTTAAGTCACTTCACCCTTTAGCCAAAGATCAGACAGACCTATAAAACAAAATGAGACTAAAGGGGCACACAAGCCCAGGCGCAAGGACAAGAAGGCAGGAAGGGACGGGAAAGCTCAGAATAGGGAACCCAAGGTCGAAAAGGGGAGAGTGTTGACATGTTGTGGGGTTAGCAACCAATGTCACAAAACAATATGGGTACTAACTGTTTAATGAGAAGCGAGTTTGTTCTGTAAACCTTCATCTAAAGTACAATAATAGTAAAAAAATTTCCCTCCCTGAACTTCTGGACATCGTTAAGGTGGTGACAAGAGAACTGGGCATCATCAGTACATCTAGTTACAGTAGAAAAATGATGCACAGTCTTCCTCCACTCTTTCAAAACCACCTTTCAGCCGACAAACTTGATGGACTGTTGTGACTATCCTTCTAAGATACCTCACAAGTCCTGCGCTCCTAATAATATTTGAAGAACCAAAGTGGTGAATGATTTACTTTTTCAATAAATTGCAGAGGATTCAGGAATGCTCCTGTATTAATGACACTCTTATTCATTTGTGTTCTGGTGTATTTTCTTGAGTGAGAGATAGGTGGTTGGAGACTGTACTAGCACACTGGGAATTACACATAAACCCAAGTACGCCCATGAGAGTGGTTGCAAACAGGGAATATCATCTATCAGGAGTGTCGTTGCCAGGGAGGAAAACAATGGCATTAAATATTGTTGCTCTGGAGTTCGGGGATGACAGAAATTGCTTCTGTGGGGTTGATGAGTCTCAGAGCCAGTCTTTCAGTATGTATTACATGACTGACACATGGCAAGCACTTTGTGCCAGTCGTGGTCTACTGGGGCTTACTAGTGGGAAGTATTGTTCATTAGGAGTCCCTGAGTGGCACAAATGGTTAAGCACTTGGCTGCTCACTGGAAGGCTGGCAGTTCAAATCCAATCAGAGGTACCTTGGAAAAAAGGCCTGGAGATCTACTTCTAAAAAATCATCCATTGAAAACCCTATGGACCATAGTTCTACTCTGACACACATGGGGTTGTCATGGATTACAATCGACTCAATGGAAACTGGTAACTGGTTATTGTTTATTTAACTCAATAAATATTTATTGAACATATACCATATTCTGGACTCTGGATATAGAGATTAATAAGAGAAGGTTTTTACATACCATCTAGTAGTGTTTGAAAGGTTCTCAGAGTTGGTGATTCTGTGGTTCAATCGTTTGGTATATCTCTAAGATGTTTTCACTGGAGATTTTTCTCACATTGAATTTTGTTTTTTTATCTTGGATTTCTGCGACTATCCAAACCCTACTGAGTGTGAAGCACATTTCTGTTTTTCCTTTCTGAGAAGACAAGCTCACTTACAAAAGAGTGAAGGCAAAGACAGGAAATGTTAGAAATGCCTTAAGAGGAATATCTTCAATCACTTTAGTAAATTTGGTAATGTCTTTTGACCACGAGTGAAGATATATTAAAAGCTAAGCATCCCTTAGGAAAAAAAATGGATTTCACTTCCAGTGAATCTGCTAACAGCAAGCAAGCCATTTAGAATGCTGGCATTTATGATCTTAGTGTGCTCAGAATACAAAGCATTAGAGGCTTGTTTTCTTATCATCGAGGTAAGCTCCAGTCTTTACAATGGTGCTGGACTCAGTTCTGCCCAGAGTCACTGTTTAAACATCGACATTGATGATGTTTTGGTTCATTTTTTGTATTTTTTTTTCACTTGAGTTTGTTCCTGGAACAAAGAGGACTGTATCAAGGGTGTGTGTCTCACCAAAGAGAAGAAATATGGAAATACCAAAGTTTGAAGCTGTCTTATGCTGGGATTTGAGATACATGCACTACAACCAAAAGAAAAAATGTAAAACAGGTGAAGGAACTGGTGAAAAGCGACAGTAAGGACAGGAAAATAAGCTGATACACATAATGCAGGCTATGGGGTCCTAGAGCTTTGCTAGACAACGATTTTGGCTCTGAGCTTCCTAACGGTGAGTACAAATTGGGAAAAATGATCAGCAACGTGAGCTAGCGTGCATTTGATAGAAACAAACCAGTTACTTGGGAAAACCATAACTAGCATTATGTTTAGAGACCAGAGGATTATTTCTCTGTGGTTTCTCTTAAGTAATATATGCTGAAATGTAATGAACATTCTCAACAAAACCATTACAGTAAATGCAATTATTTTCATGAAGTTTTCCTTAGGGTGAGCTTAATGTAGTCTAATAGTATCAAAGTAAAGCAAAAGGATGTGCTCTGACTTAGTCTAGGGACAGAGTTTAAAGGAATGGTTGGAATGTGAGTCTCTTGGGTGGTGGAGTCTCCCTGAAAAGCATTTCTTCCAACCAAGAGTTGATAAGTGCTGTGCAGCACTGAGTTCAAGGTTATCGTTAGAGAGCTGTGTGGCCAAGTGCAGCTCCATGTATGTGAACACTCAGCTGAGCTGGGGTAGGGCTGACGTCTAACAAAAACTGGGAGCTAAAGAGAACCCAGACCATCCCACAGAGGTAAGACCAGTGAGGCTCCCCAAGACAGAACCAGGCTCCTCCCCAAACTACCAACCACTGCTTTTGTGGTAGGGGGAGCCCCCTGGTGGATATGTTTCTATACTTTATCTGTGATACCCTGAAGAAGAATGGAAGTATTGGACAGACTTGATAAGTGCAGCCACTGACCACATGGCTGCTGTGGTTGGCAGAATAACAGCCCCCAAAGATGTCCACATGCTAATCCCTGATTGTTACCTTACATGGCAAAAGGGATTTTTACAACTGTGATTAAGTAAAGGACCTTGTGATGAAGAGATTATCCTGGATTATCCAGGTAGGCCTGGTATAGTCACAAAGATTCTTAAAGATGAAAGAGTCAGAAGAATCAGGGAGAGGTTTGAAGATGCTGTACTGCTGGCTCTGAAGACGGAGGAAGAGGCCGTGAGCCAAGGAATGCGGGAGGCCTCTAGAAACTGGAAAAGGCAAAGAAATGGATTTTCCCCTAGAGAGTTCAGAGGGTACACAGTCCTTGATTTTAGCCCAGTGAAGCCCATTTTGGACTTCTGCCCTCCAGAAGATGATAAACCTGTGTTGTTTTAAACCACTAAACTCATGGTAATTTGTTACAGTGGCAAGAGGAAACGAATACAGCCGCTTTCCCTGGGCTGCCTCCCTCCGTCACCTTTCACCATGGAGAGCCCTGAAGAAAACACAGGCAGCAAGTGGCAGAAATGGGACTCATACCCTAATCTGGCTGATTCCAAAACCTATTTATTTTTCTACTCCACAATCCAGAATGCTGAGAGAACCTAGAATCAATCCATCCCTGGCTTCTTGACCTTATGTTTTATGGTCTTGCTGCTCTACCACTCAGCCTGTTAACAGACAGTCAAGGCATGCCTCTCTTACAGACCTCTTCAGAAAATGCCTCTGGGAAGAGAAGGCAAGCTCAGGATCTTTCTCCATGCACCCTCTACTCCAGCCACATTGAACTTCTCTCTGTTTTCAGAAGACACCCAAGCTCCTTGAGCCTCTGTGCCTTTTCACCTACTGTTTCTTTTTTTCCAGAATGGTGTTCTCTCCTAATTCCTATGTCACCTCCTCTAAGAAGCCATCCTGTACTCCCTTGTCCAGGTAGCCTTAGTCCTTTCACAAAAGCTGTAAGAGAATCCTGAAGCTAGTGTTCTCTCATCATCTGGTCATGGTTTTGTACTTGGAGAAACATTTCATGGGCAGGGCTATTATCTACTGAAGACAGGGTGGTGTGGCAACAAGATGGGCAGACCTGGGTTCAACCCTCAGCTCTCCCATCTTATAGCTGGGTGACTTTGAGCAAGTAACTTAACTTCTGTAAAATGGAAACAATAATGGCTACCTCTGGTGAGGGTTAAATGAGGCAAAGGGTTTAGCACAATACTTGACATGTAGTAGGTGCTTTATGAATGGTAAGAATATATATATGCCAGGTAGATAGATAAATAGACAGAGAAAGAGAGGTTCCATAGTGCTGGGCACAGCACTGTTGGGTGCATTGTTGTTGTTAGCTGCTATCAAGTTGACTCTGACTCATGGTGACTTTGTGTACAACAGAACAAAAAGTTGCTCATTCCTGCGTAATCCTTATGATCAGCAGCATGCTCGATTGTGGCTATTGTGCCAATCCATCTCACCAAGGGTCTCCCCTGCCCTTGTTGGCCCTCTACTTCACCAAACATGATGTCCTTCTCTAGCAATTAGGCTGAATAAATGTTTGTTGAATTACTTCTGGTCAAATATTTGATGCAAAAAAGAGACTACTTCCATACATTTATTATACCTCCAGATACGATGCAGGGAGAAGGGTATTTCACCTTGGTGGTAATCTTCCCCCAAACCCATAACCCCAGTTTAATTATGAAAAAACACCCTGCAAACCAAAATTGAGGGACGTCCTACAAAATACCTGACCAGTGCTCCTCAAAATTGTCAAAGTTGTGAGAAAAAAACAAACGGAGAAACTCACAGGTCAGAGGAGACTAAGGAGATATGACTAAATGTAATATAGTATCTTGGACTGGATCTTGGAATAGAAAAAGGACATTAGTGGAAAAACTGAAGTATGTTGTTTTGTTAATAGTGTGGTACCAATGTTAGTTCCTGAGTTTTGATACGTGTGCCATGGTAACATTAAGGGAATCTGGGCAAAGGAAATATGAGAAGTCTTTGTATTATTTTTTCAACTTTTCTGTAAATCTAAAATTATTCCAAAATAAAGAGTTAAAACAGAGAGAGAGGGAAGACGAACAGACAGATACTACTTCAACCAAGGGATCTTACTCAGGCAAGTGCATTTTAAAATTGTCTCACCTCCACCTGGGCGTATTTCTCCACACCTGCACCTTCTTACTTATCCCCCACCTGAGAGGACCATGTAGCAACAACTAGATTCTTTGCCTTTGAGTTGATTCCAACTCATAGCAACCCTACAGGACAGAGTAGAACTGCCCCATACGGTTTCCAAGGCTGTAATCTCTACAGAAGCAGACTGCCACACTTTTTCTCCTGAGGAGCAACTGGTGGGTTTAAACTGCTGGACCTTTTGGCTAGCAACCGAGAGCTTAACCACTGTGACACCAGGGCTCCTTGGAGACAACTAGGGCTTTGAACCAGTTTGTTCTGGTTTGAACCCCTGCTGAGAATTTGCATTTCCACTCCAGGTATACTGAATCAGAATCTACATTTTATCAAGATCCCTAGGTGATTTTTATGTTTAACTTCCTGGGAACAAACTGGTTTGAAGTTTGAAGCCCTGGAGACAACCAGAAGGCTGGTTCTTCCCCCAATCTGGCTCAAATTGCAAATCACAGAAGGGCTGGATAAAGCTTCTCTGAGCCTCCACTGGGTACAGAGAGGTTTTCTGCACAGGTCTCCAACAAAGACATGTGGGGAAGAGATGGCAGCTGAGAGCAGCTGCTCCAGTCACCACAGCCTGAGGTGAGCCACGGGATCTTGGACAGGAAAGCAGAATGTACTTTTCAGACAGAGTTAAATGGCTACCACTCAGTTATTAAATTCTATTCATTATGTATGGGGCATTTCCCAGTGTCATTCAAATCACTTAACAGGAGAGGCCACAGGAGGGAGGGGAGGAAGCTTCAGGGAGGGCATCAGGAGGTTTCCCCACCTCATATTTGGGCCTATGTGCCTGTGGTCCTCCCGGAATGACTGATTAACCATACAGCATCTTATCAAACCATGAAAGCATGTGGTGAGGAGAAACCCCTGGTGTATTGAAGGATTTGGACACGTAGAAAAGTCACACAATTTCAGCAGAAAAGACATGACCATCTGCAGAATCACCTATTGTTGTTGTTAGTTGCCTTCAAGTCGGTTCCAACTCTTAGTGACCCTGTGTACAACAAAATGAAACAATGCCCAGTCCTGCACCATCCTCAAAATCATCAATAGGAATGTATTTCATTGAAAACACCATCACTGGTCACAAAATGATGGTCACCAACATCTACCCAGTTACTCAAACCAAGAATCATGTTTAGCTCTTTTCCTACATGCTGCAAGTTTCCAAAGCCTGTCGTTCATTCATTTATTCATTCACTCATTCAATTCATATGTAGTGAGGACCTACTCACTGCACACAACTTCCAGGCCTGCGCCTTCTCGCACTCTTGACTCACTTTCCTCATCTGTAAAGTAAGAGTGCTATGAGTGCCAGCCTTACATGGTACTTGGAGCAGGGATAGGCACATGATAAGCACCCAATAAAATGTTTTTATTATAATTTCCCAGGTTAAAATGTTCAGCATTGTTTCCAAGCCCACATCATTAATTAGTAGCAGGGATCAAGTTTGAGCCCCCAAATCCAGGGCTAGGAACTCCCAGTCTCATGCTTTCTGCCCTACACCACACTGCACCGTTCCTCATTTATTCTGTGTGCCTGACCTCGTACCCAGGATAAGGGTGAGTTCACCACAGCAAGATCTTCCGGTCCCCAGGGAGTTGCAGAGATAGGAAATGGAACCTCTGAAAATTTAAAGAGAACAAAGTGGCTCTATCGTGTCCTTCATGAATAATCAAGGGAGGAGGATTAACTGTATTTCCACTTTAGCTGGAGAGGTATGGCCTGGAGACTCCCTGGAATGGTCAAGACCCAGGCTCTAACTGCTAACCTTGGGAACAGGCCCTGGACTTCTTGAATGTCAAAGATACTTCTGAGATAGCTCATCCAGTAGGACCCCCACCTCCTTGGTCCCTGAGACCTTGCATGCTGACAGCCAGGGACTGAAGTCCTCACACATCAGTAATATGCCCCTGGTTAAAAAAAAAAAAAAATTTAAAAAACATACACGACTTCCAAGCTAGGCCTGTGTGTGCAAAAGCCTCACTTGATCTTTGTTCTAGTTGCTTTTAACCCCTTTACATTAAATCATGACTGAGTCAAAGAAATGCTCTTTTGTCATAAATATTATAAAGGTTGAATTTGGCCTCTGAAACAGCATTCCATTCATTAATATCAGTTGAATAAATACATCAGTCCACAAGGGGATAATAACTAAAATAGATTGAGTATAGTAATTTCCATACATTTTCTATGAGGGAAACCATCGTCAGCTAGTTAATTCCAGCTCATAGTGACCCTATAGGACAGAGTTGACTGCCCCCTAGGGTTTCCTAGGCTGTAATCTTTCCAGGAGCAGACCTCCAGATCTTTGCTCCCACAGAGCTGCTCATAGGTTTGAACTGCCAAACTTTCAGTTGACAGAGGGTGCTGAATCATTGAGCCACTAAGGCTCCCCTCTATGAGGTAGATACTATTATATCCCCATGTTAACAGAGGAAACTGAGACACAGAGAGGTTAAGTAACTTGCCCCAAGTCACACAGATATTAAGAGAAACTGACACAGGAACTAGGATCCCTCTGAATACAGAGCCCATGGTTTCGTTTGGTTTTCTTTTTTTTTTTGACTTTGATAAAATGCATTGCATCCCATTTATTCATAAAGTATAGTGTTTTTTTTTTTTTTCTGTTGTTGTATCTTCTTAGGTTAGACACACTCATTAAATTTCATCCTTTTTTTGCAGCTGAAATAAACTGGCTCATTTTTTACTGGTAATGAACTAAAAGCCCTAGGTCTTTCTTTCTTTTTGTTTTTAAACCCCGCATTTCCCTTTCACCTCAGTCTCTGGTAACCACTAATCTACTTTTATTTCTATGCGTTTGCCTATTCTAGATATTTCAGATAAGTGAGATTATACAATATTTGTCCTTTTGTGTCTGACTTCTTTCACTTAGCATAATGTTTTCAAGGTTCATCCATGTTATATCATGTACCAAAACTTCACTTCTCTCTGTGGCTGAAAAATATTCCATTGATGCATACATCACATTTTGTTTATCCATTCATCTGTTGACAGACACTTGAGTTGTTTACACCTTTTGGCTATTGTAAATAATGCTACAGTGAACAATGGTGTACAAATAGTTGCTTGAGTTCCTGCTTTCAGTGCTTTTGGGTGTATACCTAAGAGTGGAATTGCTGGATCATATGGTAATTCTATGTTTAATCTTTTGAGGAACCACCAAACTGTTTTTAACAATGGCTGCTCCATTTTACATTACCACCAGCAATGGACCCGTGTTCCAATTTTTTCACATCCTTGTGAATGCTTCTTATTTTCCATGTTTTTTCTTTTTTTTTTTTTTTTTTTAAGTAATAGCCATCTTAGCGAGACGAAGTGGTATCTCAAGTGGGATGAAGTAGTATCTCATTGTAGATTTGATTTGTATTTCTCTAATGACTAATGAAGGAGCCCTGGTGGCACAGTGATTAAAGCGATCGACTGCTAACTGAAAGGTGGGCGGTTTGAGGGAGAAGGATCTGGCAGTCTGCCTCCGCACAGATTTATAGCCTTGGAAACCCTACGGGGGTCGCTATGAGTTGGAATCAACTTGATTGCAGTGGGTTGGTTTTGGATTTAATGACTAGCATGGAGCCCTGGTGGCACAGTGGTTAAGAGCTCGGCTGCTAACCAGAAGGTCGGCAGTTTGAATCCACCAGCCGCTCTTTGGAAACCCTATGGGGCAGTTCTCCTCTGTTCTATGGGGTCATTATGAGTAGGAATCAACTCAGTGGCAGTGGGTTTTTTTTTTTTTTTTTCTTTCTTGGTTTAATGACTAATGATGTCCAGCATCTTTTCATGTGTTTATTGGCCATTTGTATATCTTCTGTGGATAAGTGTCTTTTCCAGTCCTTTGCCCATTTTTTACTTGGGCAGTTCTGACAGGTAGGCAGTGCTGAGACAAGTCCTGCTTCTGCTTAGCATGGGTTTGAATGGATTCCACCCCATGGGCTTGGTTGGTGAGCTTTCTTCTTGGGGTTATCCAGGAGCTGAGGGATCATCAGAATGAAGGAAGGATGTTCCATTGACATGGATGATTTCAAGAGGGGTCAGATTCAGCACTGGAATTGCCCTTGACATTACTACAGAGTTGAAATTAAGCCCCAGTCTGCCACGTCCATGAAGGCAAAGATGGTGTGATCTCTTCAGTCCTGTATCCCAAGCACCTAGCCCAGTGCCCGGCACATAGCTGGATAAATATTTATAGAAGGAATGAAGACAGGAAGAGAAGGAAGAAAGAAAGGGCTAAAAGGGCAGCGTTTAAGTTATGGAAACGGTATGGGGCCCAGAGTCTGGAGTCAGAACTGGCTTTCATCCTAGCTTCCCCCATTTCTGAGAGACCTTGAGAAAGTCCAACTTCTTTGGGCCTTGATTCTTCATCTGTAAAACTAGGCATAATATCTATCTCATAGTTTTCATATGGTATTTTAAAAAGAGGATTATATAATGGCTTGACATGTGATCTAGCAGATAAAAAAAAAAAAAAAAAAAAAAACCAGTTGCCATGCAGTTGATTCCACCTCATGGCAACCACAAGTGTGTCAGAGTAGAACCGTGCTCCATAGGGTTTTCAATGGCTGATTTTTCAGAAGTAGATCACTAGGACTCTCTTCCAAGGCACCTCTGGGTGGACTCAAACCTTTAACCTTTCAGCTGGCACCACCCAGGGACTTCTCCTGGAAGATAGAAACTCACATGTTAGCTGCTATTATTACTATTTTTATTACCACATTATTATTATTATTTCATTAGCAATATTCCTCAACAATACTCTGGCATTTCTAGCCAGAATCAACAGAATCACAATCAAGACAGCTGGCAGCTGGCTGCTGAAATCTGTAGCAAAGGGCAGATAAAGCCAGTCTCAGCTCCCTCTGTGTATCCTCCCTGATAGCCACATGCTCAGTGCTCTTGTGTATTGGTGAGGTTGTCACACAAGCCCCTTTCCAAACATCACTTTCCTCAAACAGGTAAGACATAATTAGACTTTAAAGAAAATTTAGCTCCATAGTTCTGGCCCTTTAGATGCATGTGCAGAATTCCAAACACATGGACTTGTCTTTGCTGAGTTTATATGACTTCAGGGAACCATCCACTTCTTCAGTGACACACTAGAAAGGCCACAGTTGCTTTTCAGAATACTACTGCCCTTATTAAGAAGAAAAATCAGTTCAGCTGGGAAAGAGCGAGATGCTAGCAAGAAGCAACCTTCTTGTGCCTGGGGTGTATGATCTGTGTTCTCACTGACACTCACCAGGCTGTCAGCCCTGGCCCCTGAGTACCCTGTCCCCCCAAGCTGACCACTGGTCTCTCTGTTGGTGTCCATCGTGCAGCCCACCCTGTGATGATCTCCACAGCATCCTTTCTCTATGCACTCACCTTCTGCTCAAAATGTGCTGGGACTCCTCAACTGTAGTGACAGGGTACAGAGATGAAATTTGAACCCCACCTCTCCCTAATACATGCTTTTCCTTTAACCAAGCTGGAGACCTCTTCCACCTCGTATACCTCCCTGCCAGCTCCTGTCCCAACCACATCAAACATATTCATACCTTCTCCTTCTGTCTGTCTCTCTCTGAATTCCATACTGCCTCTTCCTCTCTCTCTGTCTCTCTGTCTTAGTCTGATTTCATTTCTGTATATCTCTCTGTCTTTCTAACCTCCATTCTGCCTCTTTCTCTCTTCCTCTCTCTCTGACTTCATTTCTTTTTCCCACTCTGTCTCTCTTTCTCTCATCTCTGTTTCACTGTGTGTCTCTTTGTCTGACTCTTTTCCCTTTGTCTTTTTCTGTCTCTCTCTCCCTATCTCATTTTTTTCTTTCTCTGTATTTTTCTGATTCTCCTTCTCTCTGCCTTCTCCCTCCCTTCCCCTTTCTCTCTTTTTTGCTCTCTCTTTCTGCATCTATCAAGTACAAGCCCTGGGGGTAACAGGGTTGCCAACTGTTGTCGCGTGGATTCTGACTCATGGTGACTCCATGTGTTAGGCCCTGGGAATTCCATAGTCAACAAGTCCAGTCCTGATGCTGCCCTTTTGAAACCTGCAGTCTCATACTAAGATATACGTTAACTTAACCACAGGGACTCATAAATCATTGCTGGGACTGGTTGTGGTTACTACAGGGAGGAGCAAGGGGCGCTGTGACTACATAGAACATAGAGCCTGAGCAATTGATCTAGGGCCGAAGATAACCATGCTTGAGAGTGAACCTTCAAACTAGTACCTTAAAAATGAGGGGAGGGGAGGGAGGCGGGGCCACGATGGCAGAGTAGTCAGATGCTTCTGGTGGACCCTCTTACAATAAAGGCCCGAAAAAACAAGTGATTCAATTATATATGGCAATCTGGGAGCCCTGAACATCAAAGACAGAGTTGACGAACCAGACTGAGTGGCAGGGGGAGGGAGAGACAGTTCGGAGGCAGTGAGGAGTTGCCAGACCTGACCCGGTGAGAGCCTGAGCCCTTCAGGCCTGATCAGCTTAGGGGTGAGCAGTGAGGCAGGCAAACGGCAGTGCTCAGGAGGTGCGTTTTCCGCACCAGGAGAGACCCAGCGCCAGAGACTCTACACGGCCACCCAGAACCAGTGCGAAGCAGCCCTCGACAAAAGATAATTACTTGCGTACGGCCTACTGCACTGATCGAAAACACCCCTCTTAGGGAAAAACCTCTCTTGCATTTACCTCCCCGCTCCCTGCTCTACACTGGCCCCAGATAAGCTTCAGCAATTGCCAAGTCCCCTGGGCTGGAAGTAGGATCCATCACACGCCCGGAGCCATTCTCCCTGCCTTGGAGAGTGAACAGATTAACAAATGGGAAAAAATAAACTGCCAGCTTCCCTAAGCCAGGAACCCGGGGTAGGCACAGCTCCTTTGCCTAGGCACAGGCATAAGGGATCCATGGACTTTGAGTGCCTTTCCCCCTGCATAGACTTGCATGGGCCCATCTGAACAGCATAGGCCCTCGTTACCGCAGTACAACAGGGTATATACTGGAACTCTAACTTCAGCTGTTTCAGCTGTGAAGTGGCAGGTTCTTGACATTTGACACTGCTGTGCCCATTAAGCAGGGTCTTCACCTATCCACATCAGTGGCCTGAGGACTGGTGGCTCCACCCATGCCACCTACCCACCTTCAGTAGGGGCCCATGAGTAAGAGGTGTTCCCCAGTTCTTACAGCCAACAGCACTGGGCCCTCGTAGTCCAGCTGCAAAACCCATCCACCTATGCACTCTAGGGAACAGGGACATGCCTTCCTCCTGGACACTCGGGGGTGGCCATCAGCCCCCTGCCTTGCTCAGAGTGTGTCCCACTGCTAAACCAGATGCCTGTGCCCAAACCAATCACCCATGCCTGTCTAGGACTGTAAGTGAGAGCCTACACCACACACTTGGTGGCTATCTACCTGGGCACCTGAACTGAATCCGTACAGGAGGAGTGGGTGGACTCCTGAGCTCACATACCTAGTAACAGATCTAACCACCTGGTGGTAGGACATTAGAGGTTCAAAGATGCCAATAATCAAACTAGCTTATACGAGCAGCCTATCAAAACAAAACAAGAAGCTAACACAGTAAGCAAACATAAAATAAATAAATATAATAACTTATTGATGGCTTGGAGACAACAGTCAATATCAAATCACATAAAGAGGCAATCTGTGATGGCTTCAGCAAGGTCCCAAAATAAAGAATCTAGAAATTTTCCAGAGGAGGAAATTTCTTGGAATTACTGGAGGCAGAATACAAAAGATTAATATACAGAACACTTCAAGAAATTAGGAAGGAAATTAATCAAAATGCAGAACATGCAATAGAGGAAATTAAAAGTATTAGAGAAGAGCATAATGACAAATTTAACTAGATGCAAGAATCCATAGAGAGATAGCAATCAGAAATCCAGAAGATTAACAATAAAATTTCAGAATTAGACAACTCAATAGAAAGCCATAGGAGCAGAATTGAGGCAATGGAAGTCAGAATTAGTGAGATTAAAGATAAAGCACTTGACACCAACTTATTTTAGGATAAATCAGATAAAAGGATTTAAAAAAATGAAGAAACCCTAAGAATTACGTGGGACCCTATCAAGACGAATAACCTACAAGTGATTGGAGCCAGAATGGGGGGGATAACAGAAAATACAGAGAGAATTGTTGAAGATTTGTTGGCAGAAAACCTCCCTGATACTGTGAAAGATGACAAGATACCTGTCCAAGATGCTCATTGAACCCTACGTAAGTTAGATCCCAAAAGAAAGTCACCAAGACATAATATAATCAAACTTGCCAAAACCAAAGATAAAGAGAGAATTTTAAGAGCGACTAGGGATAAACAAAAAGTCATCTACAAAGGAGAGTCAATAAGAATAAGCTCGGACTACTCAGCAGAAACCATGCAGGCAAGAAGCCAATGGGATGAGCTATATAAAGCCTTGAAGGAAAAACATTGCCAGCCAAGAATTCTATATCCAGCAAAACTGTCTCTCAAATATGATGGCAAAATTAGAGCAATTCCAGGTAAACAGAAGTTTAGGGAATTCGCAAAAACCAAACCAAAATTACAAGAATACTAAAGAAGTCCTCCAGTCAGAAAATCAGTGACATCAGATAACAACCCAAGACTAGAACACAGGACAGAGCAACCAGATATCAACCCAGACAGGAAAGTCACAAAACTAAATCAAAGCTAAAATACTGAAAATAGGGAAACAGATGTCAATATGTAAGAGATGACAACATTAAAACAATAAAGAGGGACTTAAAAAATGTAGACAAAGATTTTTCATATGGTGAGGAAGTCAAGGTGATATAAAGAAATAAAAGTCGGGTATAAAGTTAGAAAAACAGGGGTAAATATTAAGGTAACCACAAAGGAAACTAAGAATCCTACAAGTCAAGATAAAAACTAGATATATAAAGACTCAGCCAAAACAAAATCAACAACAATGTAAAAGATGAAAAGAAAATACATAAAGAAAAATGACTTAGCACAGAAAATTAAGTGGAACAAAGAAACTGTTAACAACACACAAAAAAAGACATCAAAATGACAGCACAGAACTCATACCTATCAACAGTTATGCTGAGTGTAAATGGACTAAATGCACCAATAAAGAGACAGAGAGTGGCAGACTGTATAAAAAAACACCATCCGTCTGTATGCTGCCTACAAGAGACACACCTTAGACTTAAAGACACAAACAAACTAAAACTCAAAAGATGGAAAAAAATATATCAAGCAAACAACACTCAAAAAAGAGCAGGAGTGGCAATATTAATCTCTGACAAAATAGACTTCAGAGTAAAATCCACCACAAAGGATAAGGAAGGACACTATATAATGATTAAAGGGCCAAGACACCAAGAGGACATAACTATAATAAATATTTACACACCCAACAACAGGTCTCCAAAATACATAAAACAAACTCTAACAGTGCTAAAAAGAGAGACAGACAGCTCCACAATAGTAGTAGCAGACTACAACATACATCTTTCAGTGAAGGACAGAACATCCAGAAAGAAGCTCAACAAAGACACGGAAGAGTTAATGCTACAATAAACCAACTTGATCTCTTAGACATATACTGAACACTCAACCCAACAACAGCCAAGTATACTTTCTTTTCCAGCGCACATGGAACATTCTCCAGAATAGACCACATATTAGGCCATAAAGCAAGTCTTAACAAAATCCGAAGCATCGAAATATTACAAAGCATCTTTTCTGACCATAAAGCCATAAAAGCAGAAATCAGTGACAGAAAAAGCAAGGAAAAAAAACCAAACACATGGAAACTAAACAACACCTTGCTCAAAAACTACTGGGTTATAGAAGAAATTAAGGATGGAATAAAGAAATTCATAGAATCAAACGAGAATGAAAACACATCCTACCAGAACCTTTGGGACACAGCAAAAGCAGTGTTCAGAGGTCAGTTTACAGCAATAAATGCACACATCCAAAAAGAAGAAAGGGCCATAATCAAAACATTAACCCTACAACTGGAACAAGTAGAAAGAGAGCAGCAAAAGAAGCCGTCAGGTGCAGGAAGAAAGGAAATAATAAGAATTAGACCAGAATTAAATGAAATAGAGCATAGGAAAACAATTGAAAGAGTTAACAAGACCAAAAGCTGTTTCTTTGAAAAGATCAACAAAATTGATAAACCACTGGCCAAACTGACAAAAGAAGAACAGGAGAGGAAGCATATAACCTGTATAAGAAATGAGATGGGTGATATCACAACAGACCCAATGGAAATTAAAAGAATCATAACAGAATACTATGAAAAATTGTACTCAAACAAATTTGAAAACCTAGAGGAAATGGACAAATTTCTAGAAACTCACTACCTACCTAAACTAACACAAACACAGGTAAAACAACTAAATAAACCCATAACAAAAGAAGAGATTGAAAAGGTAATTAAAAAACTCCCAACAAAAAAAAAGCCCTGGCCCGGATGGCTTCACTGGAGAATTCTACCAAACTTTCAGAGAAGAGTTAACACCACTACTACTAAAGGTATTTCAGAGCATATAAAAGGATGGAATACTCCCAAACTCATTCTATGAAGCTAGCATAACCCTGATACCAAAACCAGGTAAAGACACCACAGAAAAAGAAAATTACAGACCAATATCCCTCATGAACATTGACACAAAAATCCTCAATAAAATTCTAGCCAATTCAGCAACATATCCAAAAAATAATTCATCATGATCAAGTGGTATTTATACCAGGCATGCAGGGATGGTTCAACATTAGAAAAACAATCAATGTAATCCATCACATAAATAAAACAAAAGACAAGAAACACATGATCTTATCAATCGATGCAGAAAAGGCATTTGACAAAGTCCAACATCCATTCATGATAAAAACTCTCAACAAAATAGGAATAGAAGGGAAATTCCTCAATATAACTAAAGACATTTATACAAAGCCAGCAGCCAACATCATCCTAAATGGAGACACTTTGAAAGCATTCCCCTTGAGAACGGGAACCAGACAAGGATGCCCTTTATCACCACTCTTATTCAACATTGTGCTGGAGGTCCTAGCCAGAGCAGTTAGGCTAGAAAAAGAAATAAAGGCATCCATATTGGTAGGGAAGAAGTCAATGTATCTCTATTTGCAGACGATATGATCTTATACACAGAAAACCCCAAAGAATCCACACGAAAACTACTGGAACTAATAGAAGATTTCAGCAAAGTTTCAGGATACAAGATAAACATACAAAAATCAATTGGATTCCTTTACACCAACAAAGAGAACCTCAAAGAGGAAATCACCAAATCAATACCATTTACAATAGCCCCCAAGAAGATAAAATACTTAGGAATAAATTTAACCAGAGACGTAAAAGATCTATACGATGAAAACTACAAGACACTACTGCAAGAAACCAAAAGAGACCTGCATAAGTGGAAAAACATACCTTGCTCATGGATAGGAAGACACAACATTGTGAAAATGTCAATTCTACCCAAAGCGATATACAGATACAATGCAATCCCGATCCAAATTCCACCAGCATTTTTTAATGAGATGGAGAAATAAATCACCAACTTTATATGGAAAGGGAAGAGGCCCCGGATAAGTAAAGCATTCCTGAAGAAGAATAACAAAGTGGGAGGCCTCACACTACCTGATTTTAGAACCTGTTACACTGCCACAGAGTCAAAACAGCCTGGTACTGGTACCACAACAGATATATAGACCAGTGGAACAGAACTGAGAATCCAGACATAAATTCATCCACCTATGAGCAGCTGATATTTGACAAAGGCCCAAAGTCTGTTAATTGGGGAAAAGACAGTCTCTTTAACAAATGGTGCTGGCATAACTCGATATCCATCTGCAAAAAACTGAAACAAGGCCCATACCTCACACCATGCACAAAAACTACTCAAAATGGATCAAAGACTTAAATGTAAAATCAAAAATGATAAAGATCATGGAAGAAAAAATAGGGACAACACTAGGAGCCCCAATGCATGGCATAAACACAGTATGAACAGTAAGTAACAATTCACAAGCACCAGAAGAGAGACTAGATAAATGGGATTTCCTAAAAATCAAACACTAATGCTCATCAAAAGACTTCACCAAGAGAGTCAAAAGACAACATACAGACTGGGGAAAAGAAATTTGGTTACAACAAATCCAATCAGCGTCTAATCTCTAAAATCTACAAGATACTGCAAAACCTCAACAACAAAAAGACAACCCAATTAAAAAATGGACAAAGGATATAAACAGGCACTTTGCCAAAGAAGATATTTAGGCGGCTAACGAACACATGAAGAAATGCTCACCATCATTAGCCATTAGGGAAATGCAGATGAAAACTACAATGAAATATCATCGTACCCCAACAAGGCTAGCATTAATCCAAAAAACACAAAATAATAAATGCTGGAGATGTTGTGGAGAGACTGGAGCACTTATACACTGTTGGTGGGAATGTAAAATGGTAAAACCACGTTGGAAATCGATCTGGCGCTTCCTTAAAAAGCTAGAAATAGAAGTACCATACAATCCAGCTATCCCACTCCTTGAAATATATCCTAGAGAAATAAGAGCCGTCACACGAATAGATATATTCCCACCCGTGTTCATTGCAGCCCTGTTCACAATAGCAAAAACATGGAAACAACCTAGGTGCCCATCAACGGAGGAATGGCTGGACAAATTATGGTTTATCCACACAATGGAATACTACGCAACAATAAAGAACAAAGATGAAGCTGTGAAGCATAACTTGGAAGAAGCTGGAGGTCGTTATGCTGAGTGAATCTAGTCAGTCACAAAAGGACAAATACTGTATAAGACCACTATTATGAGAAGTCAGGTAAAGGTTTAAACACAGAAGAAAACATTCTTTGATGGTTACGAGGGTGGGGAGGGAGGGTGAGTGGTATTTACTAACTAGATAGTAGATAAGAATTATCTTAGGTGAAGGGAAGGACAGCACGCACTACAGGGGAAGTCAGCACAACTGGACTAAACCAAAGCTAAGAAGTTTCCTGAATACAATCAAACACTTCCCGGGACAGAGTAGCAGGGGCAAGGGTCTGGGGACCATGCTTTCAGGGACATCTAGGTCAACTGGCATAACAAAGCTTATTAAGAAAATGTTCTGCATCCTACTTTGGTGAGTGGCATCTGGGGTCTTAAAAGCTTGCAAGCGACCGTCTGAGATGCATCAATTGGTCCCAGTCACCTGGATTAAGGAGAATGACGAACCCCAAAGACACAAGGAAAGTATTAGCCCAAGAGACAGAAAGGGCCACATAAACCAGAGACTGCATCAGCCTGAGATCAGAAGAACTAGATGGTGCCTGGCTACCACCAATGACCGCCCTGACAGGGAACACAACAGAGAGTCCCTGATGGAGCAGAAGAAAGATGGAGTGCAGAACTCAAATTCTAGAAAAAGACCAGACTTAATGGTCTGACTGAGACTGGAGGAACCCCAGAAAGCATGGCCCCCGGATTCTCTATCAGCCCAGAACTAAAACAATTTCTGAGGCCAACTCTTCAGACCGGGATTGGACTGGACTGTGGGACGTAAAGTGATACTCGTGAGGAGTGTGCCTCTTAGCTCAAGTAGATACAAGAGACTAAACGGGCAGCTTCTGTCCGGAGGTGAGATGGGAAGGCAGAGAGGGTTAGGAGCTGGTTGAATGGACATGGGGAATCAGGGGTGGAAAGGAAGAGTGTGCTGTCACAGTTTGGGGAGAGCAATTATAGTCACATAATAAAGTATGTATTAATTTTTGTATGGGAAAAAATTTAAAAAATAAAAATGAGGAGGGGATGGAAGGTGAAAGGAGTGAAGAGGGGAGGGATAAAGGGCTACTAGAATTGCCAACAGCATGGAACCTGGACATGTTCAGAGAAATGACCAGAGTATAGCAAGTGAGGAAGAGAATAGGGAAAGAAGTGCCAGCAAGTAAGTGACAGACATATAGCAGCCCTGTTGATGATTTTAGCCTTATTCTTGTCCTAAAAGCCATGAGGAATCATCGGAGGGTTTCTGAGCAGGGATTTAGCTCAGGGTTTACATTTTTGTAAGATCCCGTGTTGCTGGAGGGTAAATAGGTTAGAGTGGGCCACTGTGAAAGTTGGGTGATTTAGAGATGGCTGTATTCCAAAAGGAAACCCTGGTGGTGTAGTGGTTAAAAGCTATGGCTGCTAACCGAAAGGTAGGCAGTTCAAATCCACCAGGTGCTCCTTGGAAACCCTATGGGGCACTTCTACTCTGTCATATAGGGTCACTATGAATCAGAATCAACTTGATGGCAATGGGTTTTTTTTTTGTTTTGTTTTGTTTTTGTATTCCAAAATGGTCTTCTCCAGCTTTTCTCATTAGAGCGATTATGGGAAGGGCTAAGTCCAGAGATTCAGGCATCCTGGGTTTTAACCTTTGCTCTGATATCATCGTAGTGCAACCCCAATAAACCCTTCCCCATCCTTGAGCCTCAGATTTCTTCTATAACATGAGGTAGACCAGATGTTTTTTCTGTAAAATCAGGCGGACCCAATGGTTTCTATGGTTCTGTCCTGTGTTCTTTCATCGGTGGGTCTGCTTTCTTTGTAGTGTCCATCATTGCCTTTTCGATGGAAACTTCCTTACCTAACACGCTCCTCACTCCTGCCCCCTCCCCTAGCACATCTCCTCAGTCACAACCCTCTTCTTTAAATTCTTAAGGAGTCAGAGAGATAGACAGTTTAACACAATCATTAAGCCCTCAGTCTTTGGAGCAGACTTCCTGAATTTGAATCTTGGCTTCTATGATATTAGTTTCCTCATGTATAATAGAGTAATTATACTTTCCTTATAGTGTTGTGAGGAGTCAGTATGTTTAAAACATTTAAACAGTGCCTGGCACATGGTAGGCACTCAATAAACGTTACGCAATAAAACCGTGCCATCCAATACCCCTGTAGGATCCAGGTGCTCATTTCGCCCAGCTGCCAGGAGTGTGGGCTGCTGATGGCTCACAGGTGAGTGCTTCTCTGAGCATAGCCCTCAGGGGAAGGGAGCTGCCTCTCTCAGGGTTTCAGCCCCTTCCTGGGGGCAGCCCACATCCAATGACTGGTTGTTCAGAGATACAAAGGCCCAGCACCCTTCCTCAATAGGAGACTACTTCTAACAGCCAGCCCAGCTTTGGAGCCCCTTGTGGGACTTGAAAATAGGATGCTGAAGCATCTATGTGGCTGCACCACAGCCCCAACTTCTCCTTCTGCCCAGTCCTGCTTCCCTTACTGCTTTACAGGTGCTATTCCCAAGAACACTCCCCAGTACACACACTGCATGCTGAATTCCATCTCAGAGTCCTTTTTCAGAGGACCCAGCCTAAGGCAATTATTGTGATAATCACTATGATTATTAGGTATCACAGCTGTAGCTGATGCACGCCCTTTTGCCTCTGTGGTCCATTGGTAGGATTCCCCAACAGTGGCCCTGATTTAGACTTTTCTCCACACCCTAAGCTCACTGTAAGAAGCTTACTTTTAGCTTCCTGAGAATCTTCTGTGTCGCCCAGAACTCTGGAGTGCCCAGAAGAAGCTAATAAGTGCTAATGGGATGAATAAGTGGGTGGGCAAGGGAGCTGATGAATATTCACTTCTTCCTAAACCACATGGGCTCCCCTAACCAGTTGCCATGGAGTCGATCCCAAAGCCTGTCAATCCCATGTGTTGCAGAGCAGCACTGTGCTCCATAGGGTTTTCAATGGCTGTGACCTTACAGAAGATCTGCAGGCCTTTCTTCTAAGGTACCTCTGGGTAGATTCAAACCTCCAACCTTATGTTAGTAGTTATGATGGTTAAGATTATGTGTCAACTTGGGTAGGCCATGATCCTCAGTGGTTTGGCAGGTATTATGTGTTCATCCTCCATTTTGTGATCTGATATGAGCAGCCAGTCAGTTGAAAGGGTAGTTTCCTTGGTGGTATGGCCTGTAACCAATATATACGGATATTCTGGCAAACCTCGCTCTGTCTCAATCCTTCAACTCTTCATCCTCTGACCTCCTGTTCTTGGGACATGAGTCAGCAGCCTGTTGCCTGACCTGCAGATTTTGGGATTCGAGAGCTCCCACAGCCCCATGATCCAGCAGCCTGCCATCTGACCTGCCGATTTTGGGTTCATCAGGCCCTGCAACCACATGAATCAGGAGAAGCCTCCAGTCTGAAGCCTGGCCCATCGATTTGGGACTTGCCAACCTCTGCAACTATGAGAACCATTTCCTTGAAATAAATCTCTCTCTATATATATGTATATGTATATGCTTCACTGGTTTTGCTCCTCTAGAGAACCCAGCTGAAAACAGTAGCTGAGAGCTTAGTTATTTGCACTACCCAGGGACGACAGGTAGAAACAAACCCAGGCTATATGCCAGCTGAATCATCAAAATAACTCTACAACGTGGCCCTGAAATGGGTAAACCAACTCTGGGATTTAGTACCCTAACAGTGGATTTGCTGGCAGTGTCAATGAGAAGGAAGTGTAATTACTCTGGGCTCAGATTAAAGAAGAAAAGCACAAATAAAAGATTAAAGGTGTGTTTCTCTTTATTTGAACAAGTTGCTTAACAGCTCTGGACTTCAGTTTCCTCATCTTTACAATGAGGATTAAAAACAGTCAATAACACCACGCGTTGTTGTGAGTGTTAAGTGCATTGATTCATATAGAGCAGAGGTTCTCAAAATGTGATCCCAGACCATCAGCATCACCGGGGAACTTGTTAGAAGTGCAAATTTTTGGTCCCCACCCCAGGCCTATGGAATTAGAAACTCTAGCTGGGGCCAGCAATCTTTTTTTAAGAAGCCCTCCAGGGAATTCTGATGCAGGGTTAAATTCGAGAACTGCTGAATAGAACACTTAGTAGAGAACCTGGCACTCAGAAGAAGTTCCGGAAGAATTAGATATCACTGCTTCTTGGCTGGGAGCCCTCATGGCCCAATGATTAAGAGTTTGCTTGCTAACCAAAAGGTTGGCGGTTTGACTCCACCAGCCACTCCTTGGAAACTCTATGGGGCAGTTCTACTCTGGCCTGTAGGGTCGCTATGAGTTGGGATCGACTCATCGGTAACAGGCTTGGTTTTTTTGTTTTTGGTGGTTTTTTTTGGGGGGGAGGGTGCGGTTTATTGGGTGATAGTGCTTTGAAAATATTAAAGCACCATATATATTTAAGAAGTGTATCATTATTCATTTCAACCCTCTGCATTGGTATATACTAACCCGTTGCCATTAAGTAGATTCTGACTCATGGTGACCCCGTGTACATCAGGGTAGAACTGTGCTCCATAGGGTTTTTAATGGCTGATTTTTTTCCGAAGCAGATTGCCAGGTCTTTCTTCCAAGATGCCTCTCGGAAGGATGCATGTTAACTGTTTGCACCACCCAGGAACTCGTAGTGTATGCTAGCTTCTGTTTATTGTGCTATAGAAGCTAAGCAATTTCTGAGTGAGACTGACCTGGATTTGAATCCCAGCTCCAGCACCTTACTGGATGATCTTGATCAAATTACTTAACCTCGCTAAGTCTCAGTTGCCTCATGTGTAAATTGGAATAATAGCACCTCCTTCATAAGTTTGTTGTAGGTGTGGCCAAGGCTGAGGGGACAGGTGGAGAGAAAAGAAGGCAGGGATGCATCACAAGGGGCCTGAATCTCCCTGTAATGCTTGCTTCTCAAAACCCCTGCACTCTCCAGACCCCCAGCACCAGCTGTTGAGTTCTATACACAACTCTTTAAATGGATTCATTGATGGAAGAATTAATTCTAAGATAATACCAAGTAGCAATCTTGTAAATTTCTTTTATATGCACATATAAATGGATGTATGTGATTTTTAAATATATGTAAAGTTTAAAAATAAATATAAATAAAATGGAATAAGTATATATTTATATTATATATACATTCATATCATTATATACTTATAATTTATTGTATAGGCATCCTTGGGTGGCACAAATAGTTAAGCACTCAACTACTAGCTGAAAGGTTGGCGGCTTGAATCCACCCAGACACGTTTCGAAAGACAGGCCTCACAATCTGCTTCTGAAAGGTCACAGCATTGAAAATACTATGGAGCAGTTCTACTCTGCACACGTAGGGTCCCCACGAGTCAGAATCAACTTGATGGCTACTAACAATAACAATTTGATATATGAATATATTTATTATAATGTTTTTATAAATATAATTTAAAAATGTATTTTCCATGTTCAGATTTTCATGAGCATGCTGCTGAGTGCTTGGCATTCATTATTTTATTTATGCTCACAACAAGCCTGTGAGGTGTATACTATTATCATCAACCCATTCTGAGATTTAAAAATTGGAGGCTTACTAAAGTCGAGTCAGCATCCAAAGTCACGTGGTTATCAAAAGCTGGAGGTAGAATTCAAACTCAGATGGTCTTTTTCAAAAGTCTGTGTTTTAAACCATGAAGATAGGTCAGGGAAAGAGAAGAGAGACAGCAGGTACAGGTCTGCCCATCTGCTCACTGCTTCTGCCCACTCTACTATTTTTGGAGCATTGAAGCAGCCTTGCTACGTGCTGTCTTTTCCGGTGCTATGTGGGGTCGTGGTGGCCTCTGAGAAGCCAGGTGGGCAGTGGCAGCAGTGGCAGAAGAGGGTGGGCAAGTACCAAGATATCCCCGCATTACAGGGGTGGGCATGGTACTCTCCTCAGCTTCGGGGCCCCAGCAGAAGGCCAGTCCCAGTAGGGTTGCCAGATTTAGCAAATACACATTTTATCTGGCAACCCTAAATTCTCAGGAATCCTGAGTCCTCCCACAGAAGGCTGTAAACCTTCCAGGAAGAATTGCATAGGGAGGCTGAAAGCCTGGATCTGAGACAAGTAGGAGACATGTCCAGTCAGGAATGCATTAAACCCAGAAACCCGTGAGACAAGGATGTAGAATTTGCTTCCGTAAAGATTACAGCCTTGGAAACCCTATAGGGCAGTTCTACTCTGTCCTATAGGGTCCCTATGAGTATGAGATGAGGAATACATTAAGGAGGGCAAATATTTTAAGCCTCAAGAACAGTGACTGAAAGGAACCTTGTTTTCTAGAGCCCACTCCACAATAAGAAAATGGCTGAGTGTTTAATGTCAAGCCCTGGACTCCTCTCCACAGGGTCAAGTAGAGGCAGGCCTTACTCCCTGCTGCTCAGGTTCTTCCCCAGCCACAGGGCCCCACAGCTGTGGACAGCCAATAGGGCCTGGGGCCATATGACAGAGAGAGACACAGCCAGAAATCAAATAAATGAATATGTGTGTATGCATATATATCCCTGGGTGGTACAAATAGTTAATGCACTCGACTAATAACTGAAAGGTTGGAGGTTTGAGTCCACCCAGAGGCTCCTCAGAAGAAATGCTTGGTGATCTACTTCTGAAGAATCAGCCATTGAAAACCCAATGGAGCACAGTTCTACTCTGACACGCATGGGGTCGTCATGAGTCAGAATGGACTCAACGCAACTGGTTGTATACACACACACACACACACACACGAGTATATATAAAAGAAAGGAAAAGATCAAGATGCTATTGTGGAGAATAAACAGGGAAAGAAACGTACTGTAGATTTAATCATCAAAGACCTCACTGAGTGGGTGACATCTAAATGGAGACAGGGAGGCAGTTTTGTGAAGGGCAGGGAAGAAGCACAGCGCAGTCTTTAGGAAACAGCAAATGTAAACGCCCCAAGTGGGAATAGCTGATGGTGTCAAGTCATTGGAACAGGATTATTCTGTTTGTCTAATCTCAGAGTTTACTTGCTGAGAGGTAGCCTGTTACCCATTAGGCTTTGCAGCAGATTCCTGGATTTCCTACCCATATCCCCACCCCTAAGGTTCATGCCAGCACATTCCTGCAGCTGTCTGCCTCAGGTCATTTCTGGTTCACAACTTATCCTGTGCAGATTGGAAATGCTCAGGAGTTAATGCCCCAAGGAGCATCCCTCAAAGAGTAAAGGGTAAGAGTTGAGGATAAATACTGCAGCTTCGTCCTTCTCCATGAGAGAACTAAGAGATGTGTTCTATACAGTCTCTCAGAGTGTCCTCAGTAGGATGAAGCTCCAGTTGTTCACTAGGGTAAACCATTTTATAGGCTTTCCTCCCTTCCTTCCTTACCACTCTACTCCTTCACCTTACTTCTTGGGATCAATTCCCATATAGACTACATGCACCCAAATCTTTACCTTAAGGCACTTTTGAGGCAAACTAAACCCTTTGAGCAAGTCTTTCATGGTCAGTCAAAAATTAACCCAAGCATCCCTCACCAACATCCCATTCCTACCAATCATTTAGTCTCCAGCCACACTTGTTTGTTCATCCTCTCTTTGCGATTGTGCCCTTTTACATCTGAGAGCCTTTGCTAAGTCCTTTTGTTTCTCTACCTGGCACATTCCTATTCATCTTTTAACCTCCTCTTGGAAGCCTTCCCTGATCTCCCGCCTGTACGCCCTCTACATCATCTTCCTAATATGCCCTCACCAGACTGCATCCATTCATTCGTTCAGCATCTATGTATTAACTGTCTCCATATGCTAGACACTATTAAGCTGCAGTTATCCACTGGTCTTCCTATGCTTGGAAGAAAAGGCTGGTCATCTACTCCTGAAGAATCAGTCATTGAAAACCCTATGGAACACAGATCTACTCTGACACACATGGTGTCACCACGAGTCATAATTGACTTGACAGTAACTGGTCTTCCTATGCTAGGTGGATCTTATTGGGATCAGATGTGTCTTAGGCATCTCTGTGCTTCCATCACGTAGCACAGGGTCTGGTGTAGAGTGGGTGCTTGGTAATTGTTTGATCAAATTAAACTGATGAACCTCACCTGTTCCAGGCAGATAGCATCTGTGTAATGATAATGAGGTTCTCCATTACACAGAGGAGGATACATTTATTAAGTGTGTGGAATTAATAAATGAGTATGTTATCATCAAAATGTGAGCTACATGTAGACACAGTTTCATTACTTAAAACAGCTGGTAAGCCGTTAAGACAGTGACCATGTTTGATTTCCCAGTAACAGAATGTATTCTTCCAAGCAGAGATGGCCCTTAGCAGGCTCCACTTTATCCCTCTATGAACCACAGAGTCGGAAATTCCTGCCTGGTTTCCCCAAACCTTCTATTTAGAGCTTTAGCAAACTCTTTGGCCTCATAATTTCATACTAGTAGTGTTGCCAGATAAAATATTGGATGAAACTAACTACTGGCAATTCACCCAAAGAAATAATCTGAGATTTAGTTAAATGAAATGATCTAATAGTGAACCAGTCTGTATTGAAATATTGACTGTCTACAGTTTGTCCATGTGCCAGACTTAAAATACATAGTGGTAGGTAAAACAGATTTAGATTCTGCCTTATGGAACTTACAGTCAAAGATCTATGTACAAAGATGTTCAATGATACATAGTTTATAATAGCATAACATAATTTCCTGTAAGATGATTGGTTAAATGGGGGTATAGTATATCCATACCATAGAATATTCCACAGCCATTCACAATGATAGTGCTAAGGAATTCTTTATGACCCACAGATATGCTCACAATATAAGCTTAAGAAAGATAAAAAACGATTAGGGGACACAATGGTATATTCAGTGTGTTTCAATTCTGTGGAAAACCAAATATTGATGCGTACATATAGGAAAACTACTGGAACAAACTAAGTCAAAATATGAAGAGTAGTTATCTCTGAGATATGGCACTGTAGTTGATATTTTTATAGTTTTTCTGTATTTCCCAGATTTTGTTCTTTACAGCGGTCATGAACATGTGTTGCTTTCATAATAGCATGTTTTAAAAAGAACTTTGTGGAGATCCAAACAGATCCTTCCACTGTGAAATGTGGCATCTCGTTCCCTGATGTGAAGTGTGTCAGGAGCTTACTAGTGTTCAGAGTTTGTGCTGGGCTTAAGGAAGCTGCTTTCCATCGTGCCAAGAGCTTTTTGGGAATGAAAAACAGCAGACAGGAAACTCTGAAAGTGATTTACCTTTAGTTCTTTCATTGACTCTGGCCTATAAATATTTACTGGCCAAAAGCAGTGGGTGTATGGGAGGGGGCAGGGAGACAAAAACCAAACTAGCCCCCTCTCCCTCTGCCCTCCTATCTTTCTGACACAAACCTGTGGTCCTTGGGCCGTGTTGCCCTAATATTACACCTCAAAACTTGGCAGTCTGGGTTTTCACTAATGTGTACATTTGACTTTTGGTACAATGGAGAATACATATCCTGCCTGCCCATCAGAGTGCAGACATGAGAGAGCTTTGAGATGCAGCGTGGAGTGTGATACAACTTGCTGTGAATAAAAGGAGAAGACTAAACTGAAGCTGTTGCCTAAGAAAGATCACCTGTTTACTGGACCATGCAAGAACCTTGTCTTATGAGTATATAGAAAAAGCCCAGTCAGACCACTAAGCTGTTCTAAAATCAAATGGTGAAACCAGGGCAACAGTAAGAGGACTGTAGGTGTCTTTACAAGGACTGTGATGTATTGTTCTGCTGTAGTTGTGAATGGCAGTGTAACCCCCCTGCTTGTTTACTGTTATTTTGAGCCTTTTGATACATCTAGGTGTGCTAAAATTCTATTATACAAAAGTGGGCTATATATAGTGCTTCTGTTCTGTCTCCCAGTTCACTGCCTAGTGCCTGGGGTCTTAAAAGCTTGCAAGCAGCCATCCAAGGCATAATTAGTCTCTATTCACCTGGGGCAACAGAGGAAGATGGAGAGTCAGGAATAGGAGGAGGAAATGGAATATGTGGCTAGTTGCCTCCATGAACAACTGCATCCTTTGCCATGAGATCAGAACTGGACAGTGCCTGGCTACCATTACTGGACATTTTCATCAAAGATTCTATAGAAGAATCCTGATCAAAAGGGGGATAATGCTGAAAAGAATTATAAACTTCTCATGGAATCCAGAATTTCTAGAGCTATAGAGGCTGCATTAACCCCCAAAACTACTGCCCTGAGATAATCTTTAAACCTTAAACTAAAAATATTCCCTAAGTCTTAAAACCAAACAGTAGTTTAGCTCAACTAGTAAAGAATATCTGCCTTGAGCATTATAGTCTTTTAAGATTTATCTAGATGGGATCAAACTGACAAGAACAACTTAAAAGATTAGATAGGAAACTTAGGGGGCAGAGAGTTTATGTTAATGGGGGAGAACAACTCAGAAAAGCAGGGTGAGAATGGTTGTATATCTTGAAGAGTGTAATCAATGTCACTGAATTATATACATAGAAACTTAAATTGATGTATGTTCTGCTGTGTACATTTTCAACGACAACAACAAAATAAATAAATTATTGTTTTTTAAAGTGGGCTGTGAACACAGAACTATACAGAACCACTGATGGCTCAAGTGGAGAGGAGATAGTCCCATCATGCCACATTTTAAGAGGATTATCGCTTTACAGGCCATTGTTTACTGGGTATGTGGCTGTTTGCCAAAGAGAAGAGTTGAGGAATTGAACATGGTCGGGTGGAAAAGAGAAGATTCAGGACGCAGGAGCCACAGTGCAAATAACAACAGAGCAATAAGGGGGATGGGACACATGATTCTCTTGTTTTGTGTGCCATGTTTCCTAGGAGCATAATTTACAGGGAGCCCACCTATAGCACAACATAAGTAAGACCTTCTGCAAAATTAGAGTTTCCCCAAATAGAATGGACTAACTTGGGAGGTAGTTAGTTCTCCACCTTTGGAAATGTATGTGAGGAAGCTGAGTCAGGCTTCCTGCACAGGTTGGAATCGATGACCGAGAACCATTTCAGGTCTTACAAGTCTCCAGATCTATGCTTTCATCACTCCTTGTGGTTCTTCTTCCTGCCATCATGTGTGATTTCCTGGCCCAAGATCTTGCGCGAGAGATAGGAGAGGAGTCAAAGCTCTTAACCATAATACAGCTGGTGGCAGGTAGGGCGTTGAGTGCTTTATGTGGGTTGTCTCTTTCACTCCTCACATCTACCTTGAGGAGGGCACCATCACCACACACATTTTGTAGATGAGAAGACACACATTCCAAATACTTCTGTGACTTTCCCAATTCCAGATTACTAGCTCATCTCTGGAATCTACCACTTGGAATTCCAGGCACAGTGCATGGCACATAGTAAATGCTCACTAAATTCTTGATAAACGAATCAACAAATAAACATGTAAAATTTGTGGGACAGTGGAAAGGATACCTTGAAAGGAGCAGGGTGGTGCCCTACTGAGAGGGAAAGGAGAAAATAGAGTATCATTCATTCATTCCCACATTTTCTAAACACTTTCTATGTGCATGGCACTGTGCTGTGGACTCAGGATAAAGAGTCAAGCAATAAAGTCAAGCACTGGACCTGATGGTGTGTTTAAGTGGGGGAGACAGCTTGGTAAACAATAAGAGTGAAATCATTTACTTTTGCTGAATTTACGAAGAAAGTCACTTTGAAAGTATGTCGTTAGCATGAAATGGCAGGGTGAAGAGCTTCCGGAAGAGTGCTGCCCTCTAAAGAGAAAGCTATGAAAGGTTGAGTGGATAGGGCTACCTGGAGAATTCCAATCTGGAGACCTCGACCACCACACTGCAGTTCCCTACACAGCTGAAAACTAAATGTACTCTCATCCAAAGGCATCCGGTGGCACCTTCCAGCTGTGATGGGCCCTGCCCTGCCCTGTTCAGAACCTTGGCTGAAGGGTTTGAAGTTGCAGAAAGAGTCATGATGTCTGATATCTGAACAGTGATCACAATGATTTGAGAGTTTGAGTATTTCATACCCGAAGCAGGTGCTTTCAAAGGGAATTATTGATTACATCAGAACGATGCTGAAACCAAGACCAGGCCCCTGTTCCTGCCAAGAGGCCTGGTTAATGAAGTGCCTTTCACAACACAGACCACTCAGAGCAAGGCAGGAAGGCAGACCACTGAGTGATGAAAATCTTTATAGCACTCTCGTGTAAGGGCGCTGACTTAGGCCTGGCACTGTGCTGTTGTACATTGGTTTCATGAATCCCTATGTTTAGGGAGCAGGCAATGTAGTAGATGGGCAAAGACAGGAGTAGAGAAAATGAGCTTATATTTCCTAAGCCCCTTCTTTGTGTCCAGTGCTGTGTGAAGCTCTGCATGTACCTGTTTAGCACTCATGACAACTCTATGAGATAGATAACATTATCCCAACTTGCTAGATAAGGGTATTAGTTCAGAATAACTAGACCAAAGGCCCTCAAGTGTTAAGTGTAGATCCAAGAATAAAAACCCAAGTCTCGTTGATGCTTAAACCTTTGCTCTCTTATCCTGGCTACCCTGCTGGTTCTTTTACTAAATATTTTTTTAAAAAACAAACTAGTTACCACCGAGTTGACTCCGATGCATGATGACCCCGTGTGTATCAGAGTAGAACTATGCTCCATAAGGTTTTCAAGAGCTGATTTTTCAGAAGTAGATCACCAGGTGTTTCTTCTGAAGTGGCTCTGGCTCAACTCAAACCTCCAACCTTTCAGTTAGCAGCCAAGCACATTATCCATTTGCACCACCTGGGACTCCTGACTTAATATTAGGGTGATCATATGACTCAGTTCGTCTACAGTCCAGTTTATGCCTGTTGAACAGGCAGAATGAATAATAGTATCCCCCTTTACTCTCCAAAAATGTCCCAGTCTAGGCAACAAATTATATGACTATCCTACCTAACAAGTATTTAGTTTTTTGTTTTTAGTTGAAATAGATGCATTTGTCAAAACCACAGATCCAAACTGTGGGTACAAATTGTAATTTGGCTGGAAATGTGAATGTGACACCCTGCTATGCAAATGTAATCATCCAGGAAATTGATCCAGATGCACTTAATGGAAGGCAGCCAACCTGGAAGTGCCTCTGACCCACCATGATTTAGAGCCCTATGAAGGGGACTTTGCCATCTGGTGGCTTGGACTAGCTCTCTGGCCAGGATGCCAGCCATGTGGTTGCTGGAGTCCAACTATCAGGCAATGGGGGATTCTGTGGACTATGGGTTTCCTGTGGCCACACATAGTCTCCATGGGTTAGAGGGGAGTGCTGATGAGAGATCTAGACTTGATGTGATCCCCCTGAGGGCTGGTTAGTAGAGTTATCATGCACGGTTGGGCAGGCTGTACATTGCACAAAAGCACCCAACCCATGGGGCAAGTAAGGGTTGCTTACATTCCAGTTACCAGGCTGTGAGCCCTGGCTCAGAGCTGTGCCTGTGAGGAGGAGGAGAAGGAATAAGGAATAGAGGAAGAAGGAAGAGGAGGAGAAGGAGGAAGAATAGGAGAAGAAGCAGAAGGAGAAGGAGTATAAGAAAAAAGGGAAGGGAAAGGAAAGATTACAGCACAGAATGATGAATGGTTGGATAGTGATGTGTGATTTTTGGAGCAAAGCAGGAGTTAACTGCTGGGGGTCCCCAGGAAGGCTTCCCAAAAGAGGTAGCTTTGGAGGGAGATGGGAAAGAAACCAGCTTTATTGAGCATCTGCTTTGGGTCACACCTTGGATGAGGTGCATCACATATGCTACCTCCTTTGACCTACATGGGGTAGATATTATCATCTGTGATTTAAAGATGAGGAATATGAGGCTCAATGATGTTAAGCGGCTTCGCCAAAGTCAACCAGATTGTAAGTGACAGCTCCAGGGCTAAATCAGGTCCAGCATCCCAGAGCTTTGCCTTGCTCTGTAACCTCTTTTCTTGTTTTCTATTTGTTCAGGAGGCTAGCAACAAATTTCAAAGAACTGGGGCTTAGGGACAAGGAGGCTTGGGTTTGAATCCTAGCACTTCCAATTGCTAGCACATAACCGTTCTAGCCCCAGTTTCCAATTATTAGCAGAATTCCTTGATCACTTGATCTTTCTAAGCCTCCGTTTCCTTGTCTTCATAATAAGAATATGATGCTGAGAGTGTATAATGGGATGTGTGGAAAGTGCCTGACACGGGGTTTGACAAAAGTAACTAGTAAGAGATGGTTCTTCTGCCTTCCTTCCTTCCCTCTTTGTAACCCCCAGACCCACTCCTGTGCTGCAGCACAGGGCAGTCGTTAAGACTGTGGATGCTAAAGCCAGACTACGTGGGTTCAAACCTTGACTCTGATACTGACGTGGTATGTGACTTTGAGCAGTTACTTAACTGCTGTGTGCCTCAGTTCTCTCATCAGGACAATGTGGACGAAATAATACCTACTTCCTGGAGGTCATGGTGAAGATGAAATGAGCTGGTAGTTGTAGACCACCTAGAACCCTGCCTGGCACACAATAAGCTCTGCTCAGGTGAGGCTGAATAACCTACACTCTTCACCAACCCAGTGCCTCTTCAATGATCAAGGAGCAGTCTGAGCAGGAGAAAAGGATTAGATGTCACTTTTATAGTCAATTGATGGGGCAGACAGAGCTGTGACTGGCTGAGAAAACCTGGGCACACAGTAGCTGTAGCTGAGACCGGAAGGAGGAGGCTGAGCCTTCCCAGGTGTCAAGAGCTTCAGACTCTGCTAATGGGGATGGGGGCTTATTTTCTCTTCTTGCATCTCTGAGTCACAGAGGACTGTGTTAGTCATACCATGAACTACAGGATCCCACATCCTAAACCCATGCCTGTGTTGTCAGCCTCAACAAGGAAAAGAGGAAGTGGGCTGTTACAATACTATAATTGACCAAATTAGAAGAAAACTTTATATAGTTGAGGATCTCGCACTGGCTGCATATTAGCATTACTCGGGGAGCTTTTAAAATATATGCTACTAATCAGGCTCCACCCTGACTTTAAATAAACACCTGATAGAAATATATTCTGAGCATCATGTGGAGTGTATAATTGAAATCACATGGGATGGTGACATTAAGGATGTTCTGCATCAGTGGTTCTCAATCTGAGCTGCATCAGAATCCTCTGGAGTGCTTATTAGAACACGCATTGCTGGGACCCATCCCCAGAGTGTCTGATTCTATAGGTCTGGGAGGGGCCTGAGACTCTGCATTTCTAACAACCTCTGTGATGATGGACCTTGAGAACCCGGAGCTATGTAACGAAAGAGAGTAAATGAAAAACAAAGAATGTGTCTATTGCTTTTTTGGGTTAGAAAAAATAGTTGCCCATACTTATATCTTAAGCAATTAAACAATGCCTTTCCTAGTCTTTCCACTTTTTTTTCTCCTTCCTTCCCTCTGACCCCTCAGCCACATGCCCCTGAGCTTCTTGCTGTTGAAATTCCCAGCACACATGTGTGACAGGGAGTGTCATGTGTAGGTCAACAGCTTTGCAGAGACAAACAAGGTAAAGCAAAAGGAAACTGAGTATGTGAGAACATAGAATATTCTTTGCTGCCCTTGGTGGAGGGGTCACACCAGTCAGCCCACACAGGGCTGAATTTCCTATTCTTGCACCCATTGGATTGACATGATGGCTGCAAAAATGGGCTCAAACATAGCAACAATTGTGAGAATGGTGCAGGTCCAGACAATGGTTCATACCATTATATATAAGGTTGCCATGATCAGAGCTGACTCTGATGGCACCTAACAACAACAATTCTTGTACCCATTGAGTCAAATGAATTGTTGAGCAGGCAACTGACTGATCTGAAAAACATGTTTCTGACCCTGTGTGTAAATTGCAGCGTGGGAGTTCATATCATCATAATAAAAGGGTAAGTACAGTTCAAGTATATCGTGTACTAGATTTTTTGATAACACTCAGTTATTTCTTTTCTCATCTGAGTGCGTCTATGCATTGGTGAAGGTCAACAACTGAACTGGCAATTCTTTGGAAAAATAAAATCTTACCTCACCATTTCCTCCAGACGTCCTGTCAGTACATTCATGAACTCGTTTTGCTAATTCTTTTCCATTCTTTGACTACATTCATGGTCTGTGGTTTCCATGAGCTGTTTAAAAATGAAAACAACTTTTGGAAAGAGGACAACGGTAATTTGAGCTTAAAGGTAATCTCAGAAATGATCAAAGTAGCAGTAGAAGGTTCCATTTTTTCACCAAACTTAGTTAAGGTGATAAATAAACTTTTGCTCCCTTTGGGAGGTTTCCTCAGGTAGACTTCTTTGTTGCTGTTAGCTGCTGTCAATTTGGCTCCTGACTCATAGGGACCCCATGCACAAGGGAATGAACCCTGCCTGCTCCTGCACTGTCCCCATGATCAGTTGTGGATCAGACTGTTGTGATCCATATAGGTTTTGTCAACTGATTTTTTGGAAGTAGAGCACTAGACCTTTCTTCTTAGTCTTAGTCTAGAAGATCCACTGAAACTTCAGCAACACAGCAATATGCAAACCTCCACTGAGATGAGTGGTGGCTGCGTGGTGACTGTGCTCGAAGTACATTGGCTGAGAATCAAACCCAGGTCTCCTGCAATGGAAGGCCAGAATTCTACCACTGAACCACTACTGCCCTCTAGACTTTCTTTAGCCTAACTAAAGAACCAGTCAGCATGACCTGGAAACCTTGGACCTGGAGAGACTCTAGAGATCAAGTCTAAGTTCCCATTTTAAAGATGATGAGACAGAGACAGAGAGGGATTCACTTGCCCTAAATGACATAAGAAATTTAAGAGCAAGTAACTTGGCCACAGGAGAATCCTTTCCTTTTCCTTATCTAGTCTCCCCCAACACACACCCACATACCTGCTTTAGTACATGCGCCACATTTTCTGCATGTTTGCAAAAATATAATGCACCAATCAGGTTTTATCCTAGTGGTTCAGTGGTTGGAGTTGGTATTCTCACTCTCATGGCTTAGGTGTATAATTGTACTTTTAATAGTGTGTTTATTTTATTAATAACTTATCTCTATTACAATACAAACCTCAAGGTGACAACTCGTTGCTGTTGAGTTGATTCCAACTCATAGCTACCTCATGGGACAGAGTAGAACTGCCCCCATAGGGTTTCCAAGGCTGTAAATCTTTACAGACATAGACTGCCACATCTTTCTCCTATGGAGCGGCTGATGGGTTTGAACCACTGACCTTCTGGTTAGTAGACAAAGCACTTAACCCCTGCACCACCAGGGCTTCTGACCAAGATGATAGGGGCCATATAAAACTTATTCACTTTTGTATTTCTGCACCTCTCAGAAGTCCTAGAATGATCGAATGAATGATTCAATGGCGTAACAGAGAGGCTAAGATTCAAACAATGATTAGGAATCAACCAGGAAAAGAGACAAAGAAGAAGATTCCGGGTAATGGAAACTGTATATGCAAAGGCCCAGGGGTGAGAGAGGGGGTGGCATTTAAGAAGAACTGAGCATTTTTGTGTATGACCAAAGCTAGAGTTCTGGAATATGGTGCAAAACAAAGCCAGAGAGGCAGGCGATGTCTACATTGTGGATGCCCTTTCAAGCCAGGATAGACTTTCCTGTCTTTTAGTTGAGTCTTTGATGCTGAATCCTGAATCTCAGCCCACTGGCAGGATCATCTAGTCTAAATTCCCATTTAGTGGGTATATTAGTTTCTTAGGCTGCCATAACAAATTAACATAAACACACACAAACAAATTGACACATACTAACCCAGTTTGTATAAGTATAAAAAACACTTATTCTTACCCCAAAGCTGATTTAAGGATTTGATGGGGCCCTTTAGCACAGTGCCTGGCACATGGTGAGACAAAAGGAACCCCAGTGGCTATGATTGTTGTTAATAATCCAGAAGAGAAGTGTAGACTTGGTGCAGAATTCTTACATTCTAAAGAGAGAAAGGAAAATCAATTTAAAAAAAGTACATGCAAATCTCCATTTACTGCTGTTGCTGGAAGAAGGGATTGTCTTGTTCATTTTATGTTCCAGGTCTGGAGGTAAACTGCAAAATCTTTTTTACTGAAAATTCAGTCTTCCACAAATGTTTAATGAGTCCATGCTATTTGCTAGGCACGTGGGAGAAAGGAGGATGAATTAGATGCTGATCCTGCTCTCACCTTCGGAGCTGCTGAAGGGAGAGGACAGATTTTCTACAAATGTGAGGGAAAGCACTTTTCTGCTTAAATACAGAATGTCGAGCATTATTTATTTTAAATAAATAATTGAGGATCCTGCAAGGGCCCCTCATTGCCTAAGTGAGTTGATGAAGAGTTAAAAGGCAGAGGGATGTTATCTGGGTGCTGGAAATGTGCTACATCTTGTTTTGGACTGTGGTTACACACAGTGCATACAATTGTCAAAGCTCATAAAACTGAGCCCATAAGATCTGTGCACACTGTTGTCTATAAATTACACCTCAATAAAAACAATCACATTACACAAAAGAAAACAAAATGCAAGGGGACTGCAAATGGATGTGTACTGAGCACAAGATGCATCTTGGAATTTGTGTTTTCCACCCCTAGTCCATTACTTATATAATCTCATTTTACTGCCACATATATCTTCTTTAAAATGAAAATGGTGAAGTTCTGCTTGTTCAGTAACTGTATATGTTAATTAAATCTACTTTTTATTCTAACCCTACAATACTAAAGGACATAGAAAGGTGCAAGATGATGGGAACTGCTCCAATACACCAAACTGCTCTAGTTTCTCCTGCATCCATTCAACAAGTTTTATAAAACACTTGTATGGGTCAGGGGAGCCCTGGTGGCACAGTGGTTAAAGCACTTGGCTGCTAATCAAAAGGTTGATGGTTTGAACCCACTAGCCATTCTGCAGGAGAAAGAATTGGCAGTCTGCTTCCGCAAAGATTACAGCCTTGGAAACCCTTTGGGACAGTTCTACTCTGTCCTGTAGGGTCTCTATGAGTTGGAATCAACTTGATGGCAATGGGTTTGGTTTGATTTTTGTATGGGTCAAGCTCTGTTACGTTACGTTTTGGATCAGTTGAGTTTGACTTCTTGGGACATCCAAGTGGAGATAGGTGCCAAAATGGTAGATACCCAAGTCAGGGGCTTGGGACTAAAGACGGAGCTTAGGATGTGTCGGTCATTTCTTTCACACCAGCATCTATAGCACAGTGTGATGGATACATAATTGGAAGTTGAAAAATAGTTGAGTGGATAAAAGTCATGTTTGCCTAAGGACAGAGAGAAGGAGGGACTACAAGTGTGTTGGAATGAGTTGTGCTCTTCCATCCCAGCACTAACAAGGCTAGCTCAAGCCCTGTCAATCTGGAGTTGTATCATGGCATACCTGAGCTGTGGGAACTTCAGAGAAACTCTGCATTGGTTGCTGATATTTATACTTGCTAGAAAGGCTAGTCCCTTCTTTGCTCCCTAAAGCCTGGGAATAAAAAAAAATTAAACAAGTATCAAAGCTATTCTTAGAACAGAAAACTATAGTCTGTCCGTAGTCTTAGGTTCATGCCCAAATCCTGAAATGTTGACCTCCAAGCAAGTGTGTCAGTAACATGTCTATTTTAGGTAGCAACGTAAAAGTCTGCTTAGCTTAAAATGTCAAAATAAGTGGACAGCATGGCATAACAAAAAATGGCAATTCTGGAAGTCAGGAGACCTCACTCTGACTCCCAGAGCTGCCTCTGAAAAACTGAGTGACCTTAACCTTTCTGAGTCTCCTTCCCCTCATCTATAAAACAGTGATGGTGAGGGGGGTAATTGGATGATCTTCCAGCTCTGACATTTTGTGACTCTCTCGATGAGGCCTTTAATTGCGGCTGGTGGGAAGATAACATTTCCATAAATTGACCTGCCGACCTGATTTAGTCCAGAAACATGAAGACATGTAAATAAGGCAATAGGCAGAAATTACTACCACGGATGACTTTGGTAGAATAATTCCCTCCCTTGAGATGGCAGGTGGAAACACCAGAAAGAGATAGTGGTTGGTTTTAGAATGCATGCTAATTAGCAGCAGATTGGGTTTTACTGGATGGTTTCTAAATGCACATGATCACAGTATTTTGTCCAATGACTCAAATTTCTGCCATATTGAAAAAGGATGTGGAAAATCACCCATTCCTAACTGCATTTGTTATTTGTCCTGAACCATTAAATATTTGAAATTCATGTATTGACCTTTATGTGCCTAGACATCTCAGCCCTGGATATGATAAGCCTCTAAGGGGGAAAGATAATTAAGATTTATTGAGTACCTGTTAAATATTATGGTTGTGTCAGGTGTCTGACCTGCTGTCAGGTGCACCAAATCTTCTTGGGACTCACCTCACCCCACTGAAGGCTGCTTACTGAGGGCTTCTGCCTGGCCATGGGAACATTGAAGGCTGCTTGGTTCATAAGAACAAGCCAGAAGTACACAAGAGTTACTTCTGTAGAAGTAACCCTCAACAAAAATCAGATGGACATTTGGTGGATAAATATCCCAGCTTCCTTGCTTCTTGGGTGGGATAAGTCTGAGGTTTATTCTGCACTCACTCACACAGTTCTCCAGAGGGGTTGAGCTCCAGTTGCCCACTGTAGAAACATTTGACAGCATACCCTTTACTGGCTGCCTTCCTTCTCTGTCTGTCTTCCCCACACTGGTATTTCCTCAGATCACCTTCCAAATAAAGTACTTACACTCAAATCCTTGTCTCAGGGTTTGCTTTTGGGTCATCCAAACTAAGACGTTCCCCAAGATCTATTTAGAATAGGTATCATTGTTGCCAGTTAATAGATGAAGAACCTAGGCTCACTGTGGTTAATTTAAGGAATAGCTGTTAAGTCTTAGTGCTTGGGATCTGACTGTAATGCCCATAGACTTTCCTCTACATCAGTGATTCTCAACCAGGGGTGATTTTGTTCCCCAGGGGATGCTCGGCAATGTTTGGAGACATCTTTGGTTGTCACAGCTGGAGGATGCTACTGGAATGTAATGAGTAGATACCAGGGATGCTGCTAAAAATTCTACAATGTTCAGGACAACCCCCCACCACAAAGACTGATCCAGCCTAAAAAACGACAATAGTGCTGAGGTTGAGAAGCTCTGCTCTACACCCAGCAAGCCAGGTTGTTGTTGGTGGCTCTCATGTGTGCCTTGTCTATTGTATTTCACTTCCAGGGCCAAGCTGTGGCTCAGCTGTGTTCCACCGTCCCCAATGTGACTGTCTTTGGAACGGCTTCTACATTCAAGCACGAAGCAATCAAAGACTCTGTGACCCACCTGTTTGACAGAAATGCAGACTATGTGCAAGAAGTAAAAAGGTAAGGTACTTGCTCTAAAGACCACCACATAGACCCTGGCTCTTCTCTGTCTAAAAACAGTGATGTTCATTTAGAGGAGGGCTATTAATAGTGATGATAATAATAAGCATGCATTGGGGGCTTAGTATTACTAGGCTCTGTGCGGAGTTGTTGTTAGCTGCTGTTGAGCTGGCTCTCACTCATGGCAAACCCATGTGCAACAGAACAAAATGTTGCCCAGTCCTGTGCCATCTTCATGATCATTGGTATGCTTGAGTCTAATGTTGTGGCTACTGCGTATTTTGAATGCCCCCAACCTATAGGGCTCATCTTTCAGTACTATATTGGACAATAGTCTGTCTGTGCTGAATACTTTAAGTATATTAATTCATTTAATCCTCCCAGCAGCCCTATTATTATCACCATTTCACACAGGATAACACTGAGGCACAGAACAATTAAGTAACTTGCACAGCTAATGTATTCGTTAAGGTTATACTAGCTGCTATAACACTGTCTTAGCACACAGAAGTTTACTTCTCATTCATTCACATAACAGCCCGAGTTAGATGTTTGGTGGGTGACCTTCCGTAAGGATTCAGGGATCCAAGCTCCTTTCATCTTATGGTTCCACCATTCTCTTGGGTCTTATGGTCCTTTGCTTCTAGCTGCCAGATGGGGAAGGAGCATGGAGGATCATGCATGGGAGGTTTTAATGGGCCAGAAAGAACACATGTAACTCCTGCTCGCATTTTATTGGCTAGTGTTCAAGTCCTTGGCCACACCTAACTGAAAGGAAGCTGTGAGATGTTGTCTAGCCGTGTGCCCTGGTGGGCTTGACCCAGGTAGCAATATGGAGACTGGACTCAAACTAGGCATTCAGACTTTGGAACCTGCGCTTTTACTATGGGATAGTGCCTCCCTGAAGGGTGAAGCATGAATAGATGTTAACTGTACGAAGAAGGGGGTGACAGGCAGCACTCTAGGAAGAAGAAACATCACATGCATGTATATTGAGGAATGGAAGTGCCTCAGAGGCTGGAAGAACTGCAAGGAAGCAACATGGACTCTGATACCAGGGATGTCTGGTTATCTGATCCAATTATGGATACCGGCAAAGGGACAAGTGGGGGCATAAAGTGAGGATGAGCAAGAGACGGATGTCAAATGCACATCAAGAGCTTGTCCAGCAAGCTGGGCAATGTGACGCCAGCCTGAGCATGATCAAGAGCTACTGTAAGGTTGAAGTGGAGATGTGATCAGATTTGAGATTTGAGCAATCACTGGCAGGCTGTAGAGAATGGACAGGAGGGGGAGGCTAGAGGCAGAAAGATCAGTCTACTGGTTGTTGCCATTTCCTTGGGGGAACATTGCTTTATAACCTGATCCATATTCCACCTGTGTTCCTGAAGCTGTTGATCAGAGCCACGGGCATGTCAACACAGAGAATCCAGTGGAAAACCCAGCTGTCACCTCAGTTTGAGGTGTTTTATGTGCCCCGCACCTGCTGCTACTCAAGGCTCCGGCTGATTCTCAGGATCTGTGTCCCTCACAGCTCCAGAGGGAATTCAGAGATGCCCCAGAGCCATGGTTGCAGTATTTTCATTTTCCAGCACTCAATTGTAAAGTGAAAACCAAACCGATTGCCACTGGGTTGATTCCGACTCATAGCAACCTCATAGGACAGGGTAGAACTGCCCCATAGAGTTTCCAAAGCTATAAATCTTCACAGAAGCAGACTACCACATCTTTCTCCTGTGAAGTGGCTGGTGGGTTTGAACCACTGATCTTCTGGTTAGCAGCTGAGTGCTTAACCACTACACTACCAAGGCTCGTTAGACATGCATGCACACACCCAATCAATATGTACTGAGTGTCTGTGATGGACCAGGTACTGTACTTGAGCAGGGGTTTCCGCAGCCTTAAGAGTCACTGTCATCGTGGAGCTTGGAATGTAGTGGGGGGTGGGGGTTAGAAATTAAAAAAAAAAAACAAAAAACTATAAACAGAATTAATTGATTTAGACTTTAGAAACATGCTCTGGCAGAGAACAAAAGATTCCAGTGAGCATAATCAGACAAATCTTCCATCAAAGAGCAAGATTTTGGCTGAGAATTGAAGGGTGAGAAGTTGGCCAAGGGAAAAGCATTTCTAACTAGGAGGAATGGCATGTGCTAAGACCCACCCCTCCCCCACAAAGAAACCATTGCCATTAAATGAATCCCGGTTCATGGCGACCCCGTGTAGGTGAGAGTAGAACTGCGCTCCATAGAGTTTCAGTGGCTGATTTCTCTACAGTAGATCTCCAGGCCTTTCTTCTGAAGCACCTCTGGGTGGACTCGAAGTTCCACTGTTTCGGTTAGTAGCCAAGCATGGTAACCATTTGACTCCAACTCATGGTGACCCCATGTGTGTCAGAGTAGAACTGTGCTCCTTAGTGTTTTCAATAGCTGATTTTTTGGAAGTAGGTCACCAGGCCTTTCTTCTGAGGTACCTCTGGGCAGACTTGAACTGTCAACATTTTGGCTGAGTACATAAACCATTTGTGCCACCCAGGGACATCCAGGGTCAGGAAAAGTTTGGTAAATTCAAGAATCTGAAAGGAAGCCAGTACAGCTAGAGGAAGTAGGATGTGGGGAGTGGTGGGAGAAGGGTCAGGAGGTGGCAGGTCTTCTGAAAATTTGACAGCCCATAACCAGGAGGCTCCTGCCTTCCCCACTGCCCATGTTGCTGCCCCATCCCCTCCTCCCCTCAATGTCCTTGACCTGCTGCATTGACCCCGTGAATCAATGATTTCTGCTCATGTGAGGAGAGCAGAAGGCAATGGCATCCGAGACTCGCCTCCCCACCGCCTTCATTCAAATGTAACTTCCAAGAGTTCATTTGTTTTTATATAGAGACCCTGGAATTAGACTTCAAATGACCAGGAAACCACAATATGCTGATACCCTCTATCCCACTAAACCTGCCCTAGGAGAGAGTCCAAAAGAAGATAAAAGCAACAGGCTCAAACTGCCTGTTGCAGAGCCAGGCACTGCTTCTGCTTCACTGTGGTGCACTTGTCGAGAGGTGAATTATAGCATCATCTGCTGTAGTGCACAGGCAGAGGCAGCCTCCATGATCAACAGAAGCAAAACATTCGGTGGATTATGGTACACCCACACATCTGGGTATTATGCCCTAAAAATGATCATTATGAGTGCTGTGTTGCAAAATGAAAAAAAAAAAAAAAAATGTCCATGGAAGCCTATTGATTGAGAAAAGCAGAATGCCAAAGTCCGTCTACACGATGATCACAGCTTTGTACAGATTTTCAGTGCATGTGGACATAATATGAAAGGAGAGAGAAAAAAAAAAAACTGCCACTATGCAACAGGAGTGGAGTTCAGAGAGATTTTTCTTTGTTTTTGGATCACTGATATCATTACGCTGCTATGTGTGTGGAAAACTAGAAAAAAATTAATAAGATATCTTGAGATGAAAATTCTTTTATAAACCGGGCATTTAGTAAGCCTCTTTTGAACATGTTTCAACCTTGATTAGAACTGTAAAGGTAATAAAAAAAAAACCCGTTGCCATCAAGTCACTTGACTCATAGCGACCCTATAGGACAGGGTAGAACTGCCCCATAGGATTTCCAGGGAGTGGTTGGTGGATTCGAACTGCCGACCTTTTGGTTGGCAGCCGAGCTTTAACCACTGCACCAGCAGGGCTAGGAAAGTATTTATGACCCAGACCTTACTTTTACATCACTTACACTCTTTCTGTATGGGAGGAGAGGGATGACTACAGGTGAAACCAAGCAAAAGACTTAGCAGTCTTGAATGGTGTGCATCTGTTTGTAAAGGCTTTAAAAATAAAGGGGAGAGAAAGATCAGAGAGGGCCAAGGTGGACAGCGCCTAAGGATGGGAACAATTTCAGCAGGTAGAGGGAAGTGGGGAGTGAGTCCCAGGCAAGGGGAGCAGGGACAGGGCAGGGCAAATAATAGCACCCACGCTTTGTTGAAGGAGCTCTCGTGGTGCAACGGTGAAGTGCTCAGCTGCTAACCAAAAGGTTGGTGGCTCGAACCTACCCAGCGGCTCCATGGGAAGAAGATCTGGCATCTGCTCCTGTAAAGATTACAGCCTAGAAAACCAGATAGGGCAGTTGTACCATCACATGGGGTTACTATGAGCTGAAACCGATTCGAGGGCACACAACAACAGCAACACACTTTGTTGAGCTCCTCTCAGATGCCAGGCACTCTGCTAAGGCCTCTGCGGACACCATTTCATGTGTACCTTAGATACTCCTTCAAGGTGAAAGTTCCTATCCTCATTTTATAGATGAGGAAACTGAAGTTTAGGAACAGATTTGGCCTCAGGGTATGTGATTCTATGAACTATCTACTCTGTAGAACTCCTCTTGGTTTACAAAGGGACTTAAGGAAGCTTTTGGGGGTGATGGATGTTTATTACCTTGATTGTGGTGATGGTTTCACAGGTGTATGCGCATGTCAAAACTCATCAAATTGTGCATTTAAAATATGTGCAATATATTGTATGTCAGTTGTATTTCAGTAAAGCTGTGTAAGACTGCCTCTTAGAAATCTAACTTTTTTTTAACTACACGGTATTTTTTTTTATTGTTGTGCTTTAAATGAAAGTTTACAATTCAAGTTAGTCTCTCATACAAAAATTTATACATACATTGTTATGTGACCCTAGCTGCTCTCCCTGTACTATGACAGCACACTCCTCCCTTCCACCCGATTTCCCATGTCCATTCAACCAGCTGCTGACCCTCTCTGCCTTCTCATCTCGCCTTTGGACAGGAGCTGCCCATTTAGTCTCATGTATCTACTTGAGCTAAGAAGTACACTCTTCCCAAGTATCATTTTATGTCCCATAGTCCTGTCTAATCTTTGTCTGAAGAGTTGGCCTCATGAATGGTTTTAGTTTTGGGCTAACAGAGAGTCTGGGGGCCATGTCTTCCTGGGTCCCTCCAGTCTCAATAAACCATTAAGCCTGGTCTTTTTACTAGAAATTGAGTTTTGTACCCCACTTTTCTCCTGCTCCATCAGGGACTCTCTGTTGTATTCCCTGTCAGGGCGGTCACTGGTGGTAGCCGGGCACCTTTTAGTTCTTCTGGTCTCCAGCTGATGAAGTCTCTGGTTTATGTGGCCCTTTCTGTCTCTTGGGCTAATACTTTCCTTATGTTTATGGTGTTCTTCATTCTTCTTTACTGCAGGTGGGTTGGGAGCAATTGATGCATCTTAGATGGCTGCTCGCTAGCTTTTAAGACCGCAGACGCCACTCACCAAAGTGGGATGCAGAACATTTTCTTAATAAACTTTGTTATGCCAATTGACCTAGATGTCCACCGAAACCCTGGTCCCCAGACTCCTGCCCCTGCTACTCTGTCCCTCAAAGGGTTTGGTTGTATTTAGGAAACTTCTTAGCTTTTTGGTTTAGTCCAGTTGTGCTGATTTCCCCTGTAGTGTGTGGCGTCCTTCCCTTCACCTAAGATAATTCTCATCTACTATCTAGTTAGGGAATACCCCCTCCCTCCATCCCCACCCTCGTAACCATCAAACAATGTTTTCTTCTGTGTTTAAACCTTTTCTTGAGTTCTTATGATAGTGGCCTTATACAGTATTTGTCCTTTTGTGACTGACTAAACTCACTCAGCATAATGCCTTCCAGATTCCTCCATGTTATAAGATGTTTTACGGATTAATCGTTGTTCTTTATTGTTGCATAGTATTCCATTGTACTACACAGTATTTTTTAGACATTCCTTCATTCATTCAACAAGTATTAGTGATGCCTGCAATGATCTGTCAGTTTGTCATACTGTGGTGGCTTGTATGTTGCTGTGATGCTGGAAGCTATGCCACCAGTATTTCAAATACTAACAGGGTCACCCATGATGGACAGGTTTCAGCAGAGCTTCTACACTAAGATAGACTAGGAAGAAAGGCCTGGTGATCTACTCCTCAAAATCAGCAATGAAAACCTGATGGATCACAATAGAATACTGTCCAACTTGCTTGCTTTGGACACGTCGTCACTAGAAGAGGACATTTTTGGTGAAGTAGAAGGCCAGCAAGGATGAGGTAGACCCTCAATGAGATGGACTGGCACAGTAGCCTCAGTGATGGACTTGAACATGCTAGTGACTGTGAGGATGATGCAGGACCGGGTAAAGTTTGGTTCTGTTGTATGTAAGGTCGTCATGAGCCAGAGTTGACTCAATGGCAGCTAGCTATCTCTGTTCAATGAACTGGGCACCAAAGGCACAATGATGAACAAGACAAGCACGATCCCTGTGACCTGGAGCATCCAATTGGTGGAGGAGACAGCCAGCTACACGGGTAATTGCAAGACAATGATGTCAGTGCCCTGCTGTGGAAGTGCCTGGTGCTGGAGGAACACAAGTAAGCAGTGTCTAAGTGGATGCCTAAGAACATGGAAGAGCTTTCCTCCATTCCTTATAAGTCTTATGAAATAGGTATTGTCCTTATTTTACAGAGAAGGAAGCCGAGGCTTAGCCCCAGGGTCACATAGGTACAAGTGGCAAGACTCACCCAGAACTTTCTGGTTCCAGAGTTTGTGCTCTGTCTACCACCTGCACTCACTCTCACAAAGGCAATCGAGGGTGCTTGTTTATGAGCAGTGAGGAAACCAGGCTGCGCATATTATGGGATGCCCAGTAGTGTGAGACACACGGATGGTTAGAGGAGAGATAGACCAGGATTTCTCATCTCAGCACTATTGATATTTTGGGTCCGATAATGCTTTGTGGTGGGGACTGTCCTGTACATTGTAGCATGTTTAGCAGCATCCCTGGCCTGTACTGAGTAGATGTCAGTTGCTGTTGTTAGCTGCCACCAAGTTGGCCCCTAACTCATGGCAACCCCGTGCACAATGGAACAAAATGCTGTGTGGTCCTGTGCCATCCCCGTGATCAGTTCGTTGTGATCCATAGGGTTTTCATTGGCTGACTTTCCAGGCTTTTCTTCTTAGTCTTAGTTTGGAAGCTCTGCTAAAACCTGTTCAGCATCACAGCAACATGCAAGCCTCCACTGATAGACGGGTGGTGGCTGCACATGAGGTACATTGGCAGGGAATTGTATCTGGGTTTCCCACATGAAAGGAGAGAATTCTATCACTGAGCCACCACTGCCTCTAGATGTCAGTAGCACCCCCCAAGCTGTGACAACTGCAAAGTCTTCAGACGTTGCCAGATGCCCTGGGTAGCGGTGGGGTGGGGGAGATGGAGGTGAAAAATCACTCTCTGTTGAGAAGCGCTGAGCTCAATTGATGAAGCTCTTGAAAGCCCTTAAATGGAGTTAAGATTGGATTATGTCAGAAACATGGAGTCCTTTGAGATTTGAAGCAGGTAAGAGCTGTTATGAAAGATGAATTTACAAAAGCATTGATCTGGCCATAGTGCATAGGATGGACGAGAGAAGGGACAGCCAGAATCAGGGGAAGCAAGCAACAGAAGTGGCAAGGACGAGACAAGAGCCAACAGGTAATTTGAAGGAGAACAAGACATGGTCACTGAATGACTTTGGGGAATGCCAAGATGACAAGCATCAGAAACTATAATGATCTCCTTCAAACAAGATAAATATAGCGTGAGGGTAAACCTTTAGAAGGTGTGTCCAGCAGGCCAGGGAAAAGTAGGACTGCAGCTTGGGTGAGTGAAAAACCCACTCCCTTCAAGCATCTGCTGAGTGACTCCTATGAGAGGGCTCTGGAAATTGGGGAAACAGAGATGAGAAACAGTCCCTGTGCCAAAGGAGCACAAAGCCCACAGAGGAAAGAATAAAATCACACTGTAGGGGGATCTCCGACTTGTCCAAATGATTTGAGTCTGCAGGTATCAGGCATAGGTGAGGTAGAGAAATGCAAGCCCAGAAAAGGCAGGGATCATATCTAGCTCCTCCTCTTCTGCATCCTCAGTGCTTAGCACAATGCCTGGCACTGTGCTCAGCCCTCTGTGAGAAGCCTACTATATGCCAAGCACTGTGGTTAACCTGCCTTGAGAAGCCTACTGTGTGCTGGGAACTGCCTCAACCTGCTGTTAAAATCCTGTTGTGCACCAGGCACTGTGCTTGACCCACTGTGAGAAGCCTACTGTGTATCGGGCACTGTGCTTAACCAGCTGTGAGAAGACTACTGTGTGTCAGGTACTCTGCTCAGGCCTCTATGAGAAGCCTACTGTGTGCTGGGTACTGCCTCGACCTGCTGTGAAAAGCCTACTATGCACTGGGCACTGTGTTCGATCTGCTGTGAGAAGCCTAGTGTGCACCAGACACTGTGCTCAGCATCCTGTGCAAAGTCCACTGTGCAATAGGTGCACCGTGCTTAACCCTCAGTGAGAAGCTTACCATGCACCAGGCACTGTGCTGGACACGTTGTGTGAAGCCTACTATTCCAGGCACTGTGCTTGGCATGTTGTGCAAAGTCTGCAATGCCAGGCACTGTGCTGGATGCTCTGAAGTGTCTCATCCCATCATGAGCACAAAGGTGATGGTTAAAGCTATGGCACAGATGAGTTCTCAGAGAAAAGGGCTTTCAGAACAAGAAGAACTGAGTGGAGAGCCAAGGATCCAGCTGGAAATGAAAGTCAGAATAAAGAGGAATTAATTTCTGGCAAGGTGGAAGGATTGCTCTCCCAGTAATGACTGTATTAGAAACCTACCATCACTCCAGAAATTCATCACTGATCCATGTGGGTGGGAAGTAAAGAGGTGGCATTCACAGTGAAGGGACGAGGGGTTGGGGACAAAGGAAGGACAGACACAAAAGTCTTGGATCAGCAATTCCAAAATATCTTGCTGCCAGATTTGGCCCAAAGAATCCCTGAGCTGGGGCTATTTGTGGGTTTTTTTTAAATCCACAGCGATTTACAACAGCAGGAGAATGCAGACCTAGAAATCACGAATTTGGCCCTCTCTGCTCTTATGTAATTATAATTCCAATGCACACTCAGGTTTGAGATCCACTGGCCTACAGTGTCTTAATTCTCTGGTTCTGAACTTAAACAGGTAGGGCTTTAGAGGACACACCTGTGCAGATACTGTTCTATGGGGCTGGAAGCGAAGCTGATCACTTTGGATGAGCCTTTGCAGTGGGCTATATTTGGGGCATGACATGAGGGCTTGACGGCTCAGAGAAGTTGAGGGAGGTGGCTAGACACAAACTCAGACTGTCTGATCTAATGTCCCTGCTCTTTGCCCTACCCCAGGGTGGTTCCTGATATCAACCAACAGCCAGATTCCTAACTGCTTCAAGCTTTGTGAAATTCTTACATTTGGCCATGGGAGGGTAAATTCACCTCCCAGGCTTTGCCTATTTAATCCTACTCCTGGAGCTCTGACTGTTCCTGATTCTGGGAGTAAGGCAATGTGTTGTAGGAAGAGAAGGGGATTGGTAGTTTTGCCCCTGACAGATTATAGTACTTTGCTTTGTCTCCTCACCATTTAGAATCTCTGCTGAAGGTGTGGACATCGTTTTGGATTGCCTCTGTGGGGACAACACTGGAAAAGGTCTCAGCCTTCTCAAACCACTGGGAACCTACATTTTATATGGTGAGTGCTACAGAGAAGCAGGAGCATGGCCGCTGACAGGGAACACTACAAGTGGGCCTACAGACAAAAGACCTGAACAATGAAATGTGGTGGGTAGTGGGATTAGGGCTGTTTAATTTTTTTCATGTTTTCTATAATATTGTTGTTAGTTGTTTTCAATTATAAAAATAGCATATGTGTCTACTGACCCCCATGAATACTTCTGTTTTCAAAACAGATAAAACAAGGCCAAACCAATGTCACCAAGATGGCTAGAACTGTTAAGGGACTTGACCCACAGAAGGTGATGCAGGTGGAAAATATTAATGGTTTCAAAGGAAGTTCAGAAAATGAGGGAATGAAGGGCTCACAGTAGGGCAGAGAAGAGTGGCCAGGATGTAGGGGTTTTATGGAGGTTCTTCACCCATTAAAGATGCAGTTGCAAATACAGACTCCCCTTCCTCTAAACCACCCCTTTGTGTCCCAATCGAGACAGAAGCCCTGGACAGATGGAGCACATGTCTGGCCCTGCCTGCTTCTACTTTCACTTCAGCGTCCTTGGGTATGGGGGGATTTATGAAAGACATCTGGGAACAGACTTCTCCAGTATAATAGACTCCAGAGCCACCCCCTCCCTCTTCTTCTTTTCTTCTGCCATAGGAATGTGTTATGGATTGAATTATGTCCCCAAAAAATATGTGTTTTAAATCCGAACCCCTATACTTGTGGATGTAATCCCATTTGGGAATAGAGTTTTCTCTGTTATGATAATGAGGCCATATCAGTGTAGGGTGCGTTTTAAGCCAATCACTTTGAGATATAAAAGGAGCAGATTAGGCACAGAAGCAGGAAACACAAATGGAGAAAGATTGATACCATGTGGAGGTCATCAAGGGACCAAGGAAGCGAAGTTGAAAGAGACAAGGATTTTCCCCCAAAGCAGATAGAGAAAGCCTTCCCCTAGAGCCAGTGCCCTGAATTCAGACTTCTAGCCTCCTAAACTGTGAGAAGATAAATTTCTGTTTGTTAAAGTCACCCACTTGTGGTATTTCTGTTACAGCAGCACTAAGAAGCTAAGATAGAATGCAAACTAATTAACATATTAGTTTTCTCAAAATCAAAAAGGCATATCTGATGCTAGACATCACACTTCAAAGCCAAGTGATTTTGGGGTTAACCGGTGTTTGAGATTCTCAGCCCCACTTTCCTCTTTAGGTACAATAGAAAATTGAGCCTTAATTCTAGATAACACAGGGAAAACATACTCATTTTCCTTGTTATTAACTGATGAACTTATAAAAGAGATATTTGAAGGGTATAAATATTCAAGAATCTCTTTGTCATCATTAGATGACAGAAAGAAAGTTGAGGGAGCCAGAGGAAGGGGTAAATTTTCCATTGCTGGAGTGTTCAGGTATTTTCAGTAGTGGCCACATATTTGGGAGTCCTTGCAGATGGATGCATGATGATGATGATAATGATTATTATTAAAATTATTGATACGATATGCTATAAGAGTCAGTGCAGTATGTTGGAATATTGGATATGGCTAACTTGTGAGTAAATCCCCATTGCCATCGAGTCAATTCCGACTCATAGCAACCCCACAGGACAGAGTAGAACTGCCCCATAGAGTTTCCAAGGAGTGGCTGGTGGATTTGAATTGCCAACCTTTTGGTTAGCAGCCATAGCTCTTAACCACTGCTCCACCAGGACTCTAGTGAGTAAATACAGATGGATGATTAATTCATTCTTATTTAATATTTACCAGAAATTCTATTTTTGCTGCAGTTCCAGGGTGTCATTTTCGTGGAATTAAACTTGATCAGCTCACAAGTATCTAATTAATTATATTGACTGTTTGATTACTAAGTAATGGAAGCCTGGTACTGAGATGTCTGAGTCCTCACTCCGTAGATGTGGAAGCACTGGTTTACCAACTGCCTGCTAGCTTACCTGAGCCAGCTAATTACGGTTAAAAGATATACTTTTTCTTCTTCATTTTTTTTTTTTTTCATTAAATAACAATACTCTGAGAAGGATTTTTATCCTAAATATCTGGGGACAAGGCCAGGAAGTTGTTGAAAAGGCATCAATATGGCATCCAAATGTTTCCAACACTGATAACTACCCCAAAAGATAACTTACAAAGGGGTCTTTTCTAGCTATGTGGCCATCTTAGGGAATCTTTCCCATCTGCCCTCTGAATATTGATTCTTCCAATTTACAAATCCCAATTTCTCACACCGTTTGTCAAGTGGCTTTTACCTTTCTGCCTAGACATCTTTGGGAGTCCCTGGGTGGCGCAAATGGTTAAGCGCTAGACTGCTAACCGAAAGGTTGGCTGTTTGAACCCACCCAGAGGTACCTGGGAAGACAGGCCTGGCAGTCTGCTTCTGAAAGGTCATAGCCTTGAAAACCCTGTGGAGCAGTTGTACTCTGCACACATGGGGTCCCTGTGAGTCGGAGTCGATTCGACCATAACTCACAATGATAATCAGACATCTTTGGAGATGACACATTAGTCACACCGTTTCCTTGGCTTCTGAACCTGTCTTCATGTTCACTTGCCTTCTGTACTCATTTTTTTCTATCCATCTAAATTCTAACCCATGCCCCTCCCCACCTAAGTGGCCAGCCACAGCTTCCAAAATCCCAGCCCGCATCAGACCTGCAGACCCATCACTTGCCCAAGATTTGAATTCAGACACATAAAGTAGGCCCACATAGGAGCTCTCAGTGTCAAAGAACAGAACCAAAAAAGACATTTCAGCAGCTATCATTTCAGTAAAATGTTGATCTAAATCACAAACGATCTTTTTGCTACATCCCCTATTTCCCAAAATAATGAAATGTTCACCTTGAGAAGCATTACCTAGCTAAAATAGTCAAATAGTACCACGCTTCACTTCCCTCATTTTTCCAAGGTGGGATTAAATTCTTTTCAAGCTCTTGTCAGTTGTGGACCAAACAACTGCCACTGTTCCTTGAGTAACAAGAGATGTTGATTTTCATTAGCAATAGCTTGATCTGGGAATCCTCCATTTGCAGGTTCATCCAACATGGTGACCGGGGAGACCAAGAGCTTCTTTAGCTTTGCAAAATCAGTAAGTATCTGTACACGGGCAATGTATTGTGGTGTTGCATCAGTTTGCATGTTGTGAGCTCTTCCTTCTTAGAATCATTGACCTGATCTTGTTTGTCCTTCATCTGCATCATTCATTTGCCATGAAGTCTACATTCCTGCCCTGCTTCACAACAAGCAGGCAGGGCTATGACTGGGCTGCTTTGGTCTAAATGAAGCAGAGAGGTGGAAGTGTCAGTAAAGCTTCACAGAGATTGCTTGAGTGTTGGAGTTTTTAGTCATTGGTCAAAAATGAACTTAGTGCTGGTGCATTTTATTTGCCCTAGGGGAAGGCCAATTTTTGATTTGTCCACTTCCTGGCCAGGAAGGCAGGGGATCCTACAATTTTAACAAGCTCCTTAGGTGATATTTAGACACAGGCAAGGTGTTCAGTCACTACCTTAGATGATAGGGTCAGAATGTGATGCTTACATGGTCTGCTATTGAGAAATCAATCCCTGGGTGTTCACCTTACTAGGAACCTACTCAGAATGACATTCTCACCTAGAGCTGCACTGCTAGAATTAAGCTAATTTGGGCTGGGATTTTTATCCCACAACAAGGACTTGCTGCCTCTCCTAAGTGCTTGCTTTTATCCCTACTCCAGCCTTTATGCAGCCACTGCAGAATTGATTCATCCACTTTACAAGCATTTTCTGAGCACTTCCTATTTGTGGCACCCTGCCGGGCCCTGGGACATCACAGTGAAGGAGATAGGTGTACCTTTGGCCCTCATGGGGGCTTACGTTCTAATGAGAGAGACAAACCCAAAACAAATAAAACATAGGGATTACATGACTATAAATGGTCATAAAATCTATGAAGGGGATAAAAGCAGGGTGATGGGGCAGAGGGATTTTGTACAGGTCAGGGAAAGCATGGTAAGGGGTTGGAATTCATTCTAAGTGCAGCAATATGAAGTCTTCCAATGCCCCATGGGTGCCAACACTGGTTCCCAAAAGCTCCTCCCCGCAAACATTCATGCATTCTGGAATGGATAGTACTCCTTGCCCTTGTGAGACTAGAATTAAAGAACCTCCCTTTGCGTGTGAGCTTTAAGATCCAGATTCAGAATTATCTCAACTCCAGAATCTGCAGGCAGAGCCAGAAAGGAGACTAAGTAAGGAACGGTGCTGTCTGAAGTGTCTCTTTAAGACAGGCTTTGTGCCACTCACAGCTGTTTTGTTGCTGTGGCTGTAATTAACGGGATGCTGACAGACTGCCGTGGGTAACCAAATTGGTCCCAAATTACATACAATTGTAAGAAGTGTTTTCCCTCTCTCCCCTAAATGCACAATCACAACACACAGTGTTAATGAAATAATTGCAGTGTGTCCACGTTCGATGAAGGCTGACAGTCCCCTGCCTGAAACAGAGACACCAATTACCAGAAGGCTTCGTAGCTCCTGGTCCAGAATGAAGACTTTCTTTATCAATGGTCTGATGTTAGGAGGTCAAATAGAAGGAAATTAGAGAGAGGACATCGTTCATTCTAAGGAATGGAATGATGATTTGTTCTGGAAGGTACTAGAAAGGAATTTTCTTCTCTACATTCAGGAGAGGCTTAGAAATTAAAGGCATATTTGGAACCACACAGGGCTTTTTTGCTCAGCTGTCTTAATTGCCCTCTACCTTAAAACTCCCGCAGAGCCAATGCTTCCTCTTTGTCAAATGTGCCCTTTGCTTTCAGACCGCTAACAATGATGATAATTAACAGGTGAAGCTAACATTTAGCAATCGGTCTTACTCCTGATCCGGAGAGCGTATTCACTAAATCAAAAGCATCCTTTCCAACTTAAGGTGATAAAAGAAATTAACATTTATAGAGCACCTCTAAGAGCTTAGCTGCTAACCAAAAGCGGGCAGTTCAAATCCACCAGCCACTCCTTGGAAACTCTCTGCGGCAGTTCTACTCTGTCCAATAGGGTCGCTATAAGTCAGTATCAACTCGACAGCAAAGAGTTTGGTTTATGTGTCAGACACTGTTCTAAGCAGTTTCTGTGTTTTAATACATTTACTCCTCAGGATGACCCCATGAGATACAGTGAGGAAACTGAGGCACAGAGAGGTTAAGTGACTTGCATAAAGTCACACAGCTAGTAAGTGGCAGAGCTGGGACTCAGCTCCAAAACTCTCTTAACCACAACTCTGGCAATTGTAGATTCAGTAAACATTTACTCCAAAACATCCATTGAGGTGTTGCAGATACCATGAAAATCAAGTTAAATTATTACATTTTTTCTATCTTTGTTTTTGGTGGCAAATAGCCCATGGCCAAATGCATTGCTCTTGTTGAGTCAGCCCTCAGGCTCTCCTGGAATGTACTTTGGAAAAGAATTTTCCTCATTCCTGTCTTCAACCCGTCTACCCCACACTTATTTTCCCGGCAACATTATTTTCCCACATTAAAAAAAAAATCAAAATATTTCATTATAGTGAACCTCCTCAATTTTTTTTAGAAAGAAGCAGGATATAAATAAACACTGATAACATACATATTATAAATGTTCCTAATTGCATATCACATTCCTCTTTGCCTTCTATATTAAAACTGATATGAAGCATTTCACCTCTTAAAACTCTCCAGACACTGGAAGTTTGAATTTCTAAGCTATAACCAAAACCAAAGGAAAAGCAATTAAATTAGAACAAAGCAATTGGACCACCATTTCTATAGGTTGTTGATGGATTATTTACTTATTTTGATGTCCAAGGGGAGATGAAGGACTGAATAGAGACAGCCACATTTACCAGCCACATGTATCCCACCCAGGACCTCTTTAGACCAGGGTTTCTCAACCTTGGCGCTATTGACATTTGGGTTGGACAGTTGTTTGGTGTGAGGGGCTGTCCTGAGCATAGTAGGATGTTTAGCAACATACCTGGCCTCTACCCACTAGATGCCTTTAGCACCCTCCCCTCCCCCAGTCATCACAACCAAAAATGTCTCCAGATATTACCAGATATATATGGCAGAGGAGGCATAATTGCCCCCAGTTGAGAACCATTGCCTTAGTCCCAACACTCTGGCTTCATTACTCCTTCATGCTGTTCCTTCCTATATTACATCTTCCTACTCTTCTTCATCTGATGGGCTTCTACCTATATTTCCAGGTGTAACCTTGTTAACCCCTTTGGAAAGCTGCTACAATACTCAAACTCTATCACCTCCTTCCTGTCCCCACCGACCTTTGTAACTTCTCTGCCACTCTACCCCCTTCATCAACCCATCACCACCACCATCATTTATTAAGCCCAGCCCAGTGCTTTACACTTAATTCTCCCAGAAAACCTCAGAAGCGATATCACACCACTTAGCCATTTGAGAACACTGAGGCACAAAGAATAACAGCAAGCAAATGGTGGAGCCAGGATTCAACCCCAAGTGGTTTAGCCCCATAGCCAATGATCCTAAAACTACACCTTAATGTTTCCTTTACAAGTAGCCTAGTCATTGCTTTTGTAAAGGGCTCTGTCTCCCACCTAGATCCTAAACTTCTCACAACCATCACCATCTCTTGTTTCCCATGTATTTGTAGCAATTATGGAAAAATAAATAATTCCATATATGTGGGGCTTAAAAAAAATAGCCCAACAAGAGCTAACACTTGGTCAGCTGGATTCTGCTCAGCTGTAGCTCCATCCTCCTCCTGCATTCACTGATAATATTGGCGTTATTAATGTTTGGTTTCTGGTAACCTGGTGCCATTTCTCCTTCCAGTGGTGGCAGGTGGAGAAAGTGAATCCCATCAAGCTGTATGAAGAGAACAAAGTCATTGCGGGGTTTTCTCTTTTAAATCTGCTCTTCAAACAGGGCCGTGCAGGCCTCATCCGTGGAGTGGTGGACAAACTCATAGGGCTCTATGATCAGAAGAAGATCAAGCCCGTGGTTGACTCCTTATGGGCCTTGGAGGAGGTAAGAATGGTGTTTTTCTCGAGCAAATAACCTTTTCTTTTTGTCCAGGTATATCTGAGCAACCAGATACAATCTTCTATTAAATGATTCTTCTCCAGGTTAGTTTGTTTTAAACAAGGGTCCTAAGAGTCATTGTCTTATAGTATAGAGCTTTAGATGTACTAAATGCTTTGTTACCTAGTATCAAACTACGGGCCTCACCATGCCTGTGTGCCCTGAACCCTTCTCAAGTAGGCCACCAAATTTTGATGGATGTGTAAAATTCACCTTGGTTCATAGAAAATGTGTACATAGTTTCAAGGTCATGTACATTGTTCTGTTGTGCATATATAAGAGATCATGGGCAGGGAAGACAATGGCTCAGCTGAAATTATTTGTGTGCTAACCCCAAATGTTTTGAGTCCCCGCAAGACATTGTTAGTTGTCATGCTAGATGTTGTAACTGTTGCTGAATTGTTGGTTGAATGTTGGATTGCATCTTTTCTTTAAGTGATCTGCCAAAAATGTTAGTATTTGAAAGCATTCCTTGGTCACAAAAAGATGAAGAACCCCTCATGTAACCTTCTCAGGATATTGAAGCATAGACTGGTTGTATTGGCTCAGATGGGACTTGCTAGAAGAAGGCAGAAAACTCTCCAGGATAAGGCAAAGTTTGGGTACTTGGGAAGTCAGTCATTGTAGCTATCCACAGGAGAAAATGAAGAGATATGGCCTGGGTTTTAGGAAGCATTTAACTAAGAAATCCTAAGTCAGAGATTTGAAACCTTGGCTTCAGGGAGCCATGAGCTCCCTGAAAAATATTTTTAAATACTTAGGAATATGTATATTTTGCATTTTGCAGAGGTGAGGTACCTTGGAATACAAGTGCTTTTATTGTACTTTTTGGGGGGATATGGACACCTTTGAAAAAAAATCAATAAACCCTAAATTCTATGGAACAGAAAGTGGCTGGCATCATGGCACTAAAGCTGGTGATACTTGCCAGAATTTACTAAGTTGGCCAAAATCTGATGGCTTCTCTAAGCACAGAAACCCCCCAAAAAAGCCTTTTGGGGGTCACAGTGTAATCAAGTAGAACTGATCCTGACTCTATAGCCCAGGAATGACCTATATAATCCTCTCTGATACTGTGTTATCCTGGATGGTCTTAAGAAACCCAATCACCAAAAAACCTTGTTTCTTATAAAAGTAAGACATGCTCACTATAGGAAATTCATAAATTAACCAAAAGCATAAGGAGAAAATAAGCTGAGTCCACATCCCAGAGAGGGATAACATTGTTAACATTTTAGTTTGCTTCCTTTCAGTCTTTCTTCCATTGCAAATGATCATCGTTATTCAATTTCTTGCTAAATCAAATCAGACAATCATGTATGCCTTCTGTTGTGTAATTTCCAAGATGGTTGACCTATCATAATTTTCTTAAAAATGTTGTTAATTTGATGCATCAGATGTCCGTATGATATTCACCATGGTATCTCAATGGAACAGGGAAGGGCTGATTGCGTGGTTACCGAGTTCTCAGTGGTCAGGGAAGAGAGAAAACTGGGAATAGTCAAGGCCAGGGCTAAGAGATTAAGTTTTCTATGAACAGAGATTCCCATTGCTGTTGAGTTGATTCCAACTCATAGGGACGCTATAGGACAGAGCAGAACTGCCCCACAGAGTTTCCAAGGAGCGGCTGGTAGATTCAAACTGCAGACCTTTTGGTTAGCAGCCAAGCTTTTAACCACTACGCCACCAGGGTTTCCATGAGCAGATAAGGGGACATAAAATTAAATTCAGTGCCCAAATGGACCCAGCAAATCTGGGTATACCTAAGCAAGCATTGAAATCCAAGAGGGGTCCAGTTGGCCCAATGGGTCCTTGAAGCAATAGGACTTTCTGCCATGGTCCTTGAAGCAACAGGACTTTCTACCATGGTAATGCAATGGTTAAGTGTTCAGCTGCTGGCCAAAATATTGGTGGTTTGAACCCTCCAGCCACAGGAGAAAAATGCAGCAGTCTGCTTCCAGAAAGATTTACAGCCTTGGAAACCCTGTGGAGCAGTTCTACAGTGTCCTATAGGATCCCTATGAGTTGGAATTTGACTCTACAGCAATGGGGTTACCATATGAATGGTAATGGAATCACCAAATATTTACTGAGTAACCACTATGTATCCAGCACTGAACAGATACCTGAGGATACAGTGATGAAGAAATGGGCAAGATTCCTGGCCCTCACGGAGCTTATATTCAGAGGGGTAGAGAGGTGAAGAAACATAAGCATGGTATTTGCCAATTGAGATAAGTGCTTGGGTAAATTAGGATATGTGTTGGTGAATAAGTAGGGGGACTTAATTTACACAGAGCAGTGTTTCTTGATCTTTATTTCATTATTGCTCCCCACAATTTTTAGACATTTTTTTCCTAACCATCCCCCATGAAAGAGCCTGTTTAGATATTTTGTTCCTAATCATCCTCCTATGAAATTTTAATACCATAGATACACTATATATTTGTTTATGTACTGTATGTATATCTGTGCTTTTATACATAAAAAAGAGTAAGATTTTTTTTCCACTCCCCTAAGAATGACTTTTTACCCCTTTGGCTATTCTCTCTCCCTTTAAAAAAAAGTCCACTTGTCATCAAGTCAATTCTGACTCATGGTGACTCCATGTGTATCAGAGTAGAACTGTGCTTCATAGGGTTTTTCAATGGCTGATTTTTCAGAAGTGGATAGCCAGGTCTTTCTTCTGAGGTGCCTCTGGGTAGATTTGAACCTCTAGCCTTTTGGTTAGCAGTCAAGCATGTTAACCGTTTGCACTACCCAGGGACCTCCTTCCCTTTATCCTGTTTGATGTTAACCATTGTATTTATCACTGGTTGAAGTTATCTTGTTCATTCGTTTGTGACTTGTTTAAAGTCTTGTCTCCCTTCCACCAGAATGTAAACCCTATGTGAGGAAAGACCTTGACTATGTCATTCTGGCACAGAGTAAACCAAAACCAAACTCATTGCCATTGAGTCGATTCCAACTCATAGCGACCCTACAGGACTGAGTAGAACTGCCCCATAGGGTTTCTGAGGCTGTAAATCTTTTTACAGAAGCAGACTGTCACATCTTTCTCCCATGGAGTGGCCGCTGGGTTCAAACTGCCAACCTTTCAGTTAGCAGCCAAGTGCTTAACCACTGCACTACCAGGGCTCTGGCACAGAGTAGGGGCTCAATAAATATTTATTACATGAATGAATTAATGACTCCACCAACACACAGCACAATGGCTACTTGGATATGTTCTATATTTGACAATAAATATTTGTTGAATAAATGAATGAACAAGCTATACTAAAAGAAGATATTATTACTTTAAGATAGGGTTTCTCAACCTTGGCAATATTGACATTTTGTATCAGATAATTCTTTGTGGTGGGGGCTGTCCTGCGCATTGTAGGATGTTTAGCAGCATCTCTGGCCTCTACTCACTAGATGCCAGTAGCACCTCCTTTCCCCTAGTTGTGGCAACCACAGTGCCATGTCCCCTAGGGAGCGGGAGAGGCAAAATCTCCTCCTATTGAGAACCACTGTCTTAAAAGAAGACATAGGATAAGATATCCACCAGCCAAATCAAGAAATTATAGTGCCCTTGGCATGCTAATCCTCCACTGAGGGAGACAGATGCCGGCTGCCTGTTGGCCAACAAAAGCTTCCACAGCCACTCATCAGTAACACCCACCGACTTTCTGAGGGCTCTTTTCTGCAGTATTTACAGACATCTGTTTAGAGCTGCATTTGGGCCAAACTCAGCTATTTATCAAGCCCGCCCAGCTCTTCTGGACTTGAAGAGAGTAGAGCATGCGTATTACTTGTGAACCTCAGGAGGACTATAATGACTTTTTTCCCCTCCCCTTTGGTAAATGATTACACGAAATTGCTTTTCAGGCCAACTGTATAACTTTATCTATGGTATACAAAGCACATAGGAATTAAAAGAAAAATTTCCCGGGGTCTCTGTGCCCTCAAACTAGAAGATTTAATAATATCAGAGACTATTGAAGTTTCTTTTTCAGTCATCTGTCTTTGATTGTATTATAAATTTAATACACAAAGCAGCACTGGGTTTGCCTCCAGATACTGAAAGTACAGCTGTACAGTAAGCTGGAGAAAGTTAACGTCTCTGTAGTGGGTTGAATGTTATTGTTGTTAGTTGCCATTGAGCTGGCTCCGACTCATGGTGACCTTCAGTATAACAGAACGAAACGTTGCCCGGTCCTGAGCCATCTTCATGATCACTGGTATGTTTATGTTTTCCAGCAATATAGTCTGTTGTGATCTATAAGGTTTTCATTGGCTGATTTTTGGAAATAGATCACCAGGTCTTTCTTCCTAGTCTGCCTTAGTCTAGAAGCTCTGCATGGAGATGACAATTTTTAAAATCTTTGATTAAAGGCATTATCTGTACTATTTTACAACATAAAGGTCTACGACTACACTGTCCATATGGTAGCCACTAGCCATATGTGGCTAGTTAAGTTTAAATTACTTAAAATTAAAACTTCAGTCATTCAGTTGCACTAGCCACATTTTAAGCACTCAATAGCCATGCGTGGCTAGTGGCTACTGTATTGGAAAGCACAGATGCAGAAAAACATTCCCGTCAGTGCAGAAAGTTCTATTGGAGCTCTTCTCTGAGATAATGTCATCCTTCAGTTTGAAGGTAGGAAAAAGGATAGTCTCCCCCAGCAATCCGCCATGATTACCTTTTCACTGATCATGTTAATTATACCCTTCCTTGTATTTCTGTCTTTGCCTTGGCTGTAGGGACATTCAGTGCCCAGATACAGTCACTTATTCGATGTAAGTGCCCTTAATCCCTTATTATGTCTCCCCTGCATTTTTACCTTCATGATAATAGTTGTGGTTTAATTACACTTGTCTTTCATTCTATGCCATCACAAAATCTATACAGAGATACGTCTGTCTAAAAGAATAATTGAAGGAAAAAATGTGATGCTGAGCTTGTTAGGGCCTCTTATCTGTCCCAGAGCAAGAGAATGACTTGATAAAATGAAGATTAATGTTGAACACCAGCCACAAGGAAGGTGGAATGACCCAAGAGGAGAGGCTATGTGGGAGTGTGATTGCCAATTTTAAAGAAGCCACAGGCTTCAACTCCAACATCAGACCAGAGAATTAAGACGGAGTAAAGCCAAGTATTTGAAATGCTTAAACCCAAGTCATGTAGAAAATGAAGGTAGGTAGCAAAGACTCAAGGATGAACCATGGAAAGTCCAACTAAATTATGGCCAGTGGCAATTGGCTGGCATGGACCTTCTTTAAAGATTTAAAGAAGCTCCTTCTGAGGCACGGTTGAGGGTAAAGGGAGTATTTTCAAGGTACCAAGCAAAATCAGAATGTGTGTGTTGTACTGTGTGCCCAATAGTTTGGAGGATATACTGGAGACAGCTAGTCTAGCCAGGAGGCCATTTCAGTGTTTGAGGCATGGGTAGGTAAACCCTCTACTAGAGTGGGGGCAGTGGAATGGGAGAAAGGAGAGAGTCTGAGTCATTGCAAGGGGTGGGTATCAGAAACAAAGGACAAAGAAGAAGTTAAGAGTTAGAGATGACCAAGGGTCTTTTAATCCGGGAGGCCAGAAATGCGCATGCCAGAAACACCGTGTGAGTTAGCAGTGAAAAGGAGGTGACTCAGAAAAAATGATGCCTGAGCTGTGATGTGCATTTATGGTGATGGCAAAGTATGCAGGTGGAGAGGTCCGCAGGCAATTCGAAGTCCACAACCACAATGGAGGTGAGAGAAAAGGGCTAGATGACCACAGCCACCACTACTCCTGCTTACAGAGGCTTTAGAGAGGTTGTGCTGGCCCAAAGTCCCTGCTTATAAGTAAACTTGGTGGAAATTTGAACCCCCGGGAACTCTAATGCATACAAGTTGTTGGGAAAAAAAATGACAGTGAACAAATGAATGAGTGAAATATGTATGTTATCAAATACTTAACAGTTCCAAGCACTGTACATTAACTCGTTTAATCCCCACCATAACCCTGGGTGGTGGGTACTCTTACCATGGCCGTGATACAAATAAGGAAATGGAGGCATACAGAGGTGAAGTCAGTTGCCCACGGACACTCAGCCAGTACATGGCAAAGCTGGCGTTGAGACCCAGACAGTCTGTCCCCAGAGTCTATGCAACTTAACCTCACCACTACAGAGAGAAGAGGACTGAGCCTAGAACACAGCAGGCAGAGGACGAGGTACCCACGTACAGGCAGTGGTGAAGGGACCTCCATGGCCATCTCACAGGTCATTAGTGTCTGCCACTGCTGACAGGTCAGGAAGCGCACAGAGGAAGAGCTTTTGGATCTGGTCTGAGGTCATTGGTAACCTTTCAGAAATCAGTTTCAGTAGAATGGAAGTCTGGATGCAGAGGGTCAGGAGGGGAATGTGTGGGTAGGACAGGCTGACAGCCAGCATAAGCCTCCCATTTGGCAGTGCACAGACACATGCCTGGAAAATGGCCAGGAGGAGGGGGGTCAAGAGCAAGACTGTTAGAAAGTGGTTGCTAGGGCTGGAGGGAAGGGGCTGGGGGTAACTGCTAATTGGTATGGGGTTTCTTTTTGGAGTGGTGAAAATGTTCTAAAATTAATGGTGCTGATGGCTGCATAACTTGGCAAATATACTAAAAACCATTGAATGGTATGCTTTAAACAAGGGAATTGTATGATATGTTAATCATATCTCAATAAACTTGTTATACTGAGAGAGAAAGAGAGAGACTGCTTAAGGTTCAGAGAAGAGGACTAGGGAGAAGGGCACTGTGTGGGAAGTATGGATCCCTGGTCTCCAGTCCTCAGTAACATCTTAGCTTCACGCCCTTGAAAAATCATTCAGCCTAGTTCATTACCATTTTTCAGATGAGGAAACTGAGGCCCCGGAAGCCACTGCTATGTTTGCTTTATATCCCTAACCTTCATTTTTTCTTTCATGCTATGTCCCCCTTTGTCTCAGTGAAATCCTAGATTTTTCAGTTGAACATAATTGCACACACACACACAGTCCCAATTTCCACACGTGTTCTCCCAGCATGCCCCAGTCACATGGGTTTTCTGCAGCTCAAACATAGCAGCAGCATCATGCCCCCAAGTCCTGCCATGCACCTGCTCCCACCCTGCTCTAAGCTATCAAGCCGACCAAACAAATTGAGGCACTCTGGCTCAGCATATTCATCTGTGGTGAGCTGAATAATGGCCCTAAAGATGTCCATGTCTCAATTCCTGAACCTGTGATGATACTTGACATGGCAAAAGGGACTTTGCAGATGTGATAAAATAAAGGATCTTGAGATGGGGAGATTATCCTGGGTTACCCAGGTGGGCCCAGTGTAATCCCAAGGATCTTTACTAGAGGAAAACAGGTATCTGAGTCAGAGAACGTGATGTGAGGATGAAAGCAGAGGGAGAAAGACGATGTGATACAGGGCCACAAGCCAAGGAATGAAGCCTTGTAGAAGCTGGAAAAGGCAAGGAAACGGTGCTCCCCTATAGCCTACAGATGGAGTGAAGTCCTGTCAACATCTTGGTTTTAGCCCAATGAGACCTGTGTCAGACTTCTGACCTGCAGAACTGTAAGAGAATGAATCTGTGTGTTTTAAGCCACTAAATTGGTGATAATTTGTTATAGCAGCAATTGGAAGCTAATATATCATCCATTCAACAAAGACTCGCAGAGTGCCTGCCTACTGCATGCCAAGCATGAGGCTGGGCTTTGAAAACACATCTGCAAGTGAGAAGACCTGGGTCTGCCCTCAAGGAGCAGCCAGCATGGTGGAAATGAACAGCCAGTCAATTATATAGCGGGAAGTGAAACCTGAAGGAAGAGAGTTGGGTGGGGGTGTGATCTAGGCATGAGCCATAGCCTGGGCAAAGTCCTGGAAGCTGGAGAAGCTGAGCAATGACTAAGGGGAGGCTGGGGAGCAGATATTGAGAGGAAGGGAAAGAAGACAGCACAGACAGAAACTCCCACCACTTGTCCTAATATAGCTATCACTCCAGCCTTCCTGGTGTTATGGATTGAATTGTATTCCCCCAAAATATGTGTTGGAATCCTAACCCTTTTACCTGTAGAGGAGTCCCTGATTGGTGCAAACGGTTAACATGCTCAGCTGCTGACTGAAAAGTTGGCAGTTCCAGTCCATCCAGAGGCACCTCAGAAGAAAGACCTGGTAATCTACTTCTGAAAAATCAGCCATTGAAAACCTTATGGAGCACTGTTCTACTCTGACACACGTGGGGTTGTCATGAGTTGAAATCACCTCGACAGCAATTTGTATTTTACACTTGTGGACTCAACCCTGTTTGGACATAAGTTTTCCTTGTTATATTAAATTAGTTCATATCCAAGTAGGGTGAGTTCTAAATCTAATAATTTCTGATATATAAAAAGAGCAGATTAGACACAAAGATGTGTACACATGGGGGAAGACAGACCACACGTATTACCAAGGAACCAAGGAACACCCGGGACTACCTACAAGGAAGGAATCCACATGGCCAAGACCGTGGTTTGGACTTTAAGCCTCCAGAACTGTGACAAAATAAATTTCTGTTCTTTAAAGCCGCCCACCTGTGGTATTTGTGTTACAGCAGCACGAGGTGATGAGACGCCTGGACAACTTGCCTTTTTTCAAAATCCTGAATCTCTGCTGCCTCTCTGCCTGTGTGTTATCTCCATCTATTTTGCCCTTCTCTCATCCTTGTCCTCTGCAAAATTCCTGGTCATCTTGGAAGTCAGGATGGTATTGACTTCTCTACAAAGATACCCTCAACATCCCCCTTCTCACCACTGAGCCCTGAGTTAGCAACTCTGACTTTCGGGTCCCATGGGTTTGGCTCTCTCATTGACAATGGACACTGAATCATCAACTGCTTTTGTAAAATGGAACTAATACCACTACTTTCTGTAGCTCCCAGCCAATAACCAGTACAAAAGCGACTTAACCTTATGCTTGGCAGGTAGTAAGTACTCAACTTTAACTATTATTATTACAGTGCATTGCAAATGCATCCCCACCAAGTTGAGACCTTTGAGGACAGGTACACTTAGGCAAAGAGCCAAGGAGAACACAGGACACACAGTGCAAAAGATTTCCGGGGTCTTAGGGCATGCGCTTCCATCAGCTCAGTGTAGCACCTGCCACCGAGGCTCTCACCAGATAATTTCAGCTACACCAGGGCCGAGTGTGTTGCAAGATTAGGTTTATTCCCAGCTCATTGCTCCTTGTTGGAACTCTGGGAGCTCAGCTCTGAATGCATTTCTGTTACGAAGAAAATGATTGCTCTTACCTTCATGCCTGTCATTTGGCTGAAAATACATCCTAAACTGGATTTCCTTGTGAGCCAGGGGCAGAGTCAATGCAGGCTTCTCTTGGCTGTGTTTTTAAAAGATCCAGACAAGGATTCTGCTACTTCTAAAAACTAGAAATGTCTGTTTGCTTCCAAGTTAATGGAGCATTCACATTATATGTCTTATTTGCAAGGAAGCATCAGAACTGTTTTCAAGTATTTTATGAACTGTCTGTACTGATGTGTTAATCACACATTCTCATCTAGTCACTAGACTAGATAAGGGGGATATTTGCAGACTAAGATTAATTTGAATATTAGAGCATGCATTTAAATACAAGAGTGCATAAATAAGGGTCATATCCTGACCAATAAACATGCTGTCCACCACCCCATCTGTCAGTTTGTCATACTGTGGTGGCTTGCATGTTGCTAGGATGCTGGAAACTATGCCACCAGTATTTTAAATACCAGCAGGGTCATCTATGGTAGACACGTTTCAGCCAAGCTTCCAGACTAAGATGTACTAGGAAGAAAGGCCTGGCAATCTGCTTCCGAAAATCAGCCAATGAAAACCCTACAGATCGCAACAGAATATTGTCGGATATAGTGCTGGAAGATGAGCCCCCTGGGTTGGAAGGCATTATACGATGGCTGCAGCAATGGACTCAAACATGCTGGTGATTGTGAGGATGATGCAGGACTGGGAAGCGTTTTGCTCAGCTGTGTGTGGGGCTGCCACGAGTTGGAGCCAACTTGACGGCAACTAAAACAGTAAACATGCTGTGGACATTGCCTCCACTTCCACCCAGTGGAATCCATCCTCCTCTCTGAGCCTCAGTTTCCTTTGGTGAAAATGGGGATACTAGCACATTCCCCGTGATTATGATTTGTGATTATTGTTCAGTCGATTGAGTTCGTATTTGTTGAACCCCTCATAAGCTGCACATCACTCTGCATATACGAAGTATATTATAATGTGCAGGCGCAGCTCTGCTCAGGTGGGGTGAGCACTTGAACTGGAGACCAACAGATTGGGCTTTTGTTGTTGTTGTTGTACTTTAAGTGAAAGTTTACAATTCATGTTAGTTTCTCATCCAAAAATTTATACATATGTTGTTATGTGACCCTAATTGCTCTCCCTATACTGTGACAGCACACTCCTCCTTTCCACCCCGGATTCCTCATGTCCATTCAACCAGCTCCTGAGCCTCTCTGCCTTCTCATCTCACCTCCGGACAGGAGCTGAGACTGGGCTTCTTATCCTACCACTTCCTGGCAGTTTGCCCTCTAGCAATTCATTTTACTGGGCCCCATTTTCCACACCTTATAAATGAGAATAACTGATCCTCATTCCCAGGACAGTTGTGAGAGTCAAAGAAGATCAAAACAGGAAAATGTGTTGTGAACTGTAAAAGGTTGAAGGGACAAAATGCAGCATAAGAGTTAAAAGGGTAGTCTTCAGGGTAGGCTCAAGTCCTTCCTCCAGTTACAGTTGGGAGTCCTTGGGAAAGTTACTTCACCTCTTTTCTAGGCTTCACTTTCTTCATCTGTGAAATGGGGATGACAATAATAGTGCCTACTCTGTGGCGTTGTGAAATTTCCAGATGCAATGCATGGGAAATTCTCAGGGCATGCCGTGGCACACAGTTAGCCTCTTGGCGTCCCTGGGTGGTGTAAATAGCTAAAATGCTCAGCTGCTAACTGAAAGGTTGGAGGTTTGAGTCCACCCAGAGGTTCCTTAGAAGAAAGGCCTGGCAATCTACTTCTGAAAAATCAGCCATTAAAAACCCTCCGGAGCACAGTTCCACTCTCACACACACATGGAGTTGCCGTGAGTCGGAATCCACTTGATGGCAACTGTTATTTTTTTCTGTTTGTTTGTTTATCATCTCAGAAGGAAAGACAGATGGGTCCCTGTCTTCCTTGCATCTTGCAGTTAAGCCTGGTTTCCTCAGTCTTTGCCACCCCTGTGATGAGAACAGGCTTACTAGTGCTCATGCTTTATTCATTGCCAAAGGCATTTGTGGGGGCTGCTTCACGGAACAGAAGCCCTTAACAGCACAAATGATCAACACATGCTGGTGTTTGGATTCCTCGATCTTTCAACCGTCTAGTCTCGGATTATTAAATTGTTGGCTCATTTTGGGAGGTGCTGCCAGGGAAGTGCCATGTTCCAGTTAGTTATTTAGTAAACTCTTAAGTGAGCAGCTGCCTGTGGGGCCCTGTACAGAGCTAAACTTTAATGGTCACTGCATGCCAGGCACTGTGCTGAGCACGTTACATGCATCATCTCATCTAGACTCACAGCAATCCTATAAGGAAGGAACTAATATTTATCCCATTTAATAGATGTGGAAACTGAGGCTTGGGGAGAGGGCAAAGTCACCCAGCCAAGAAGTAGTAGAGTTAGGTCTGGACTCTGAGGCTGGCTCTCTCCCAAAGCTGTGCAAGTATCTACCCGCTGAACCCCTCCATGAATGGGCATGACATTGTCCTGAGCCATTCACCCAGGTCTTCCCATATCCCTGGTTGGAGGCATCCTGGTTTGGTGAAAAAGACGGGTTTTCAAGACCCTGGATCATCAGTTCCTTACTTCTGTGATTATAGACAGGTAACTTTGCATCTCAAGCCTTGGTTTTCTGCACCTGTAAATTGAGCTGATAGTCTTTGCTCGTCCTGCCAGTTTTGAAGTCTGTTGTAAAGAATTCAGCCTATTCATCTATTTGCAAGCAGTGTGTAATATGTGAACCGTATGATGTATTTAAATGACATAAAGTAGGTGCTTAATACAACCTTAGTTTGTTTTCTTTCCACTTCTCTTTCAAAACGTGTCATTTTCTCTAGCACATCCTCAAGCATTAGCATTCAGTCAGTTTGCTCAACCAACACCCATTGGGCGAGGATAGGGACATGGTGACTAAGCCTTGTTCCCGTCCTCAGGAGCTGACAGTCATGGGATCCTCACCTTGACACTGTGGTGTGGTTATGCCCATGCTCCAGATGAGAAGACTAAGGTAAGGAGAGCTGATACCCCTCCTCCAGGGCATACAACTCTAGTTGTAAACAAATTCCCTTGACTCCAAGGCCAGTACTTGAGCCTCACTACTCCCATCTCTGCCTTACCTCAAAAAGGCTGAAAATTATGAACTAATTCGGTTCCAGTTTTACTGCATTCTTATTTGTTGGCAATTGAGCCCTGTTACCATCCAAGCTACTGTATGCAAGGATGTGCAGAGAAGTGTACAGGTGACAATTCAAGGAGGTTGTGCCCCACCCTATGCCTTTTATTTGCACAGCATTTTACTTGCCTTTATAAGGACCAAGCCTCTCAGTAAACCCACACAGAGAGGCAAGACAGGTGCTGTTATACCCATGATACAAATTTTTTTTTTTGAAGAGGGACTCATACACACTGGTTGTCCTCAAGTTAATTCCGACTCAGAGTGACCCTATAGGACAGAGTAGAGCTGCCCTATGGGTTTCCAAGGAGCTGCTGGTTGATGCAAACTGCTGACCTTTTGGTTAGCAACTGTAGCCCTTAACCTCTGTGCCACTGGGGCTCCTAAGAGGGACTAGGCAAGGTAATTTGTGTAAGGTAGTAGAAACAGGAGTCCAAACCAAGTTTCTTAGTTCTGCGTATATATATTGGGGGGGGGAATTGCATTTCTGAGTTTGTGTGTATATGCATGTTTGTGAGTATATGTTTTGCTGTATTTCCCTGGCTTAAATTTTTATTTCAATTGAAAAGTTATATAAATATTATATAACATTTAGAAAATAGAAGAAAGATCACTCATAATTGTGCAACTCTGAACAAAACCACTGTCATTGTTGTAATGTATTCCATTCCCGGCTTTATTATTATGAATCTTCTTCTCCCACAGGTGTAATTGTAAGTGTCCCAGGTTGGCTCATGAGCTTATGTAAGCCCATTAGGAGTATGTTATAATGCTAGTTGAAGAAAGGACAGGGGGTCAGGAAGTGTGTGCTTTGGACAAGAATTGTCAATAGAGCAAGGGTACGGAACTAGATTTTTTCCCAAGTTCCTAGTTCTGCAGTCATCTCGTTTAAAGGGTGAAAGGAATGAACTACTGATGTGAGCTACAACACAGATAACCTTGAAAACATCATAACACATGAAAGAAGCCACAAAAGACCACATATTATATGATTGTATTAATAGGAAAGTGAAGAATAGGGAAATCTATAGAAAGTATATTAATGGTTGCTTATGGCTGGGGGTTTGTGGTAGGGAGATGGGGGTGATAGCTAACAGGTATAGGGTTTCTTTTTGAGGTGACAAAAATGTTCTAAAATTGTGATGATGGGTACATGTATTTGTGAATATACTAAAAAGCATTGAATTGTACACATTAAATGGGTGAATCATGTGATATGTGACTTAAACCATCAGCTGCTGTTGAGTCGATGCTGACTCTGGCAACCTTGTGTGTGTCAAAATTTAAAGGGTGAGATAAGAACTGGAATGGGGAAGTACATAACAATGTGATAGCCAAAGGGTCAGAGGTGGAGCTGGATGTTGTGCTGTTGGAGACACAGAAACAAGACGGTAAATGGCAGACACGAGTCCTATAGCTTACCTTTTATTCGGTGTTTGAGGCATTATCTGATCTTCTTCCTCCATGTTGCTTCATGGTCGTAGAATAATTTGAAAGTATTGTTACCTGAGTTATATCAAATAAACGTTATGTGACAGAACCTTCTGACTTATTCTCCTATTGTGAGCAAGTCCAGTGTACTTCTCTATTTTTTAAATAGTATTTTATTGCATTTTTGGTGAAAGTTTACACAGGAAATTAGGTTCTAATTTAACTAGGAGGCTATGTAAATTGAACCACATTGGTCATCTCTGCATTTGACTGTACAATAACTTGACCAATGTCAGGCCCAACCTAAGCAGGCTGGCAGGAAGGACCACCTTGACATGCGGTTCTCTCTGGCGTTGTTGTCCTTGCTGAGAAAGTGGCTGTCTTAACAGCCATTTGTGAAACAGCTATCAGCCACATATTTTCAGTCTAATTTTCTTAATTATAGTTTTCCTCTAATTAGTGGCTATTTTGTTGATAGTACTTTCAGATAATATAAACACCAACTATTTGAGGTCTTTCAAAGTTCTGTATTAAAAACATCCGCATTTCTTGTGTGTATGTATGATTTACTAAACTTATTCTATTAAAAACAAAAAAGCATACACAACTGTAGCCATCAGTGGCCAATGAGTTCATTTTGTTCACTTTCTTTTTTCTTGTGTTCTATTCCGTTAAAACAAGCAGGGGGCAGTGAATGAAATAAGAAATTCATGCTAATATTCATTTCTGAGTATGTCAGGGGACATAGTAAATCAGGTTATTAATGTAATTCATCCAATTACCTTAGAAACTTTGTATAATTATCTCAATAGATGCCAAAGTATTTGATGAGATTTAATATCTTTTTTTATTCACTCACTAATAATTGAGGCATAGAAAGTTATTTGCTTAACGTGATAAATGCTTTAAAATGGAATTTAAAACTAAGATGCCAAACAATATTATATTTAATGGAAAAGTGCCAAAATCCAAACCAAACCAGCTGCTTTTGAGTTGATTCTGACTCATGGCAACCCTGCGTGTGCAAAGTAGAACTGCACAGGGTTTCCAAGGCTGTGACCTTTCAGAAGCAGATCACCAGGCCTTCCTTTAGAGGCACCTGTGCATGGGTTTGAACCACTAACCTTTCAGTTAGTAGCCAATGACTTAACCGTTTGTGCCACCCAGGGAAGCCTGGAAAAGTACAAAACCCTTAAAAAGCTACACAAGATAGGAATGGCCCCTACTGGAAGTCTTGGCAAAGAAGAAATGAAAAATAAATACAGCACAGGAATAAAAAGTTTAGGTCTTGTACTCTTGGAGTAGATAATGCTTTTTTTTTTTTTAATCTCTCTCTTTTTTTAATTATTCTACTTTAGATGAAGGTTTACAGAACAAACTAGCTGCTTATTAAACAATTAGTACACATATTGTTTTGTGACATTGGTTACCAACCCCACGACATGTCAACACTCTCTCTTCTCGACCTTGGGTTTCCTATTACCAGCTTTCCTGTCCCCTCCTGCCTTTTCGTCCTTGCCTCTGGGCTGGTGTGCCCGTTTAGTCTTATTTTGTTTTATGCGCCTGTCTAATCTTTGGCTGAAGGGTGAACCTCAGGAGTGACTTCATTACTGAGTTAAGAGGTGTCCGGGGGCCATACCCTCGGGGTTTCTCCAGTCTCTGTCAGACCAGTAAGTCTGGTCTTCTTTTGTGAGTTAGAATTTTGTTCTACATTTTTCTCCAGCTGTGTCCAGGACCCACTATTGTGATCCCTGTCAGAGCAGTCAGTGGTGGTAGCTGGGCCCCATCTAGTTAGTTGTACTGGACTCAGTCTGGTGGAGGCTGTGGTAGCTGTGGTCTGTTAGCCCTTTGGACTAATCTTTCCCTTGTGTCTTTGGTTTTCTTCTTTCTCCCTTGCTCCCAACAGGGTGAGACCAGTGGAGTATCTTAGACGGCTGCTCACAAGCTAGATAATGCTTTCAATGTGGCATCCCCTTTCTTAACAATTTCCTTAAGAATGATACATCTTTGTTCCTAATAGACTTCTCCTGGATCTCAGATCTGCCTATTAATAAAAGAGAGTTGGGCAAGAAACTCGCCCCCACTGAACTTGAGTTTCCTCACCTGTAGATTTTGATTAATTATAACAGATACATCATATAGCAAGCGCAGAGAAAACAGGATAGCCACTCCTGCCATGTAAGATCAACCTTTGACTTACTTTTTGTTACTCATTTCCATTTGGACTTTCAGAATCAAAAAAGGTTATTTGCTTCATAAAATAATGTTGTAAATATACTTTGAATAAGACATTAGCATATGTAACACTGTCTTCCTGAGCATGATCTTCTGTGGAAGTAAAAATTAATATATGGAACACTTTCAATAGTTAATAAAAATAATAATAACTCGACTATTTAGGGAAGGCCAATTCTAAGTCAAGCACTGGACTGGACCAGGGTGTACAAAAATGGAAAAGATACAGGCCCAAATATCTCCCAGAGGAATTGGGGATAATCACCATATCTAGTCTCTGTAGTTCTGAACCTCTGAGGATCAGCTTGGATATGCTCGATTTTTAAAAACAATCTTGCAATACCACTGAATTTTTAAGAATATTCACATATAACAATAACTATGTTTTGCACGCGAAAGCTGGATGATGAATAAGGAAGACCAAAGAAGAATTGATGCTTTTGAATTGTGGTATTGGCAAAGAATACTGAACATACTATGGACTGCCAAAAGAATGAACAAATCTGTCTTGAAGAAGTACAACCAGAATGCTCCTTAGAAGCAAAGATGGCGAGCCCACGTCTCACATACTGTAGACATGTTATCAGGAGGGATCAGTCCCTGGAGAAGGACATCATGCTTGGTAGAGTAGAGGGTCAGCAAAAAAGAGGAAGACCCTCAGTGAGATGGATTGACACAGTGGCTGCAACAATGGGTTCAAGCATAACGATTGTGAGGATGGCGCAGGACCGGGCAGTGTTTCGTTCTGTTGTACGTAGGGTCACTATGAGTTGGAACCGACTCGTGGTGACCCATGTGTTACAGAGCAGGACTGTTTCATAGGGTTTTCTTGGCTATAATCTTTATGGAAGCAGTTTGCCAAGACTCTTCCATGAAACAGCTGGGTAGGTTTGAATTGTCAACACATAAGTTAGCAGCTGATCACAAATCACTTGTGCCACCCCTAAGTATGCCTTTAATATTGTTTGGCTGCATATGGATTCCTTCTTTGACCCACTTTTTTTTTTTATTGTACTTTAGATGAAGGTTTACAGAACAAGTAGTTTCTCATTAAACAGTTAGTACACATATTGTTTTATGACATTGGTTAACAACTCTATGACATGTCAACACTTTCCCTTCTCAACCTTGGGTTCCCTATTATGAGCTTTCCTGTCCCCTCCTGCCTTGTCCCTGGGCTGTTGTGCCCCATTACTCTCGTTTTGTTTTATGGGCTTGTCTAATCTTTGACTGAAGGGTGAACCTCGGGAGTGACTTCAGTACTAAGCTAAAAGGGTGTCCAGGGGCCATACTCTTGGGGTTTCTCCAGTCTCTGGCAGGCCAGTAAGTCTGGACTTTTTTTGTGACTTAGAATTTTGTTCTACATTTTTCTCCATCTCTGGCCAGGACCCTTTGTTGTGATCCCGGTCAGAGCAGTCAGTGGTGGTAGCTGGGCACCATCTAGCTGTACTGGACTCAGTCTGGTAGAGGCCGTGGTAGTTGTGGCCCATTAGTCCTTTGGACTAATCTTTACCTTATATCTTGTTTTCTTCATTCTCCCTTTTTCCCAAAGGGATGACACCAGTGGAGTATCTTAGATGACTGCTCACAGGCTTTTAAGATTCCAGACACTACTCACCAAGGTAGAATGTAGAACATTTTCTTTATAAACTATGTTATGCCAATTGAGCTAGATGTTCCCCAAGACCATGGTCCCCACAGCCCTCTGCCCAGCAATTCATTGGACCCACTTTTTATGTAAGAAAATACTGTTTTCAGTTTCATATGGTTGCACTTAATAGTTTTTCATTTATTCATAAATTAACTTACATTTATTGAGCACCAAAGCTAGGCCTTGGAAAGACAGAGAAGCAAGTCACCTTTAAGAAGAACACCAACTGGGATAAAGTAGAAATGTAAAGACGAAAACATAGTGTGGCAAGCTCAGTAAGGAGATGGATTCATAAGAAATACTGCTAACAAATTAGAAGAATTCCTCTCTGCTTTATGTGGTTATGAACCTTATAAACTGGCCCCTACTTCTCAATGTATTGGGCTTTATTTGTATGCCTCTTGCTGGCAACTTATAAAGACAACTGAATGTTTTAGGTGCTTCAAATCTTGAAATATTTTTTTTTATGCCTACAAAAAGAAAGGGAACAGTAAATGTATGGGGATGGCTTCATTATCTTTAAAGAAGAAAATAATTTTAGGCCAAATCAAGAAAGAAAAAGCAAGAAAACATCTGAAGTTACTCTTAACCATCCTTTTCCTTTTACCAAGATTCTAAACTTATTTTTTCTTTAGTTTAAAAATTTGACAAGGAGGTTTTTTCAGATCTTGCCTGCAGGAATGTTCTGATTGCAGATATGGAATAGTCCTGCTACCCCTGCTGAGATCATTTTTGGCTCAGATCTGCCTTATATTATTATTTTCCTGCTTCTGGTTTCTACTGGGCTGCCATTTCTCAGTGCCTCTGTTACCCCTGTAATTCAAAGGTTGACTTTCTTTGTTGTTTTCTAGGTTGCCAGCCTTCTCTGTGTCTCTATTCTCTGTTTATATCATTAGATGCAATTTAGGTTTGTTGTGTTACAGTGTCTTCCCTCAATGCTTTGCAGATATGACTCACTCTCTGTAACTTTCATCATCTATGTTTGTGCTTCCTCTAAGGTTTTATAAACTGACCACAGGCCTGAAGCGTTGAGAAACACGCCTTTAAAGAAATAGTGGTTCACAGTGGTGGCTCCTGCTTCTCTCATTGGCATTCCAAGTATCTTCTTGGATCTAGGAGCCCTGGGCTTACGTTTCTTTTGCTTTTCCTTGCCCGTTGTTGTTTGAGTTTCCTCTCAACATCACTCTGTGATTTTGGATGGTCTGAGTACACATCAGGAATTCACTTCATCGCCTTTCACCCAACAATGAGTGTTGAATGAGTGATTCTTCCCAGATGTGCCAGACATCTTGTTAAAGTGCTTTCTTCATCCGCTCATCAAGATGTTTTTGACACATACTCTGTGCTAAGGGATACTGTAAGGAGAGGAAGACAAATCCCCAAGGTCTTAGAGTCCACAGTCTGAAGGGAGAGAGATTTGATGTGTAAACCCATCAATTACAGCATTTCTTCTTCAAGGGAAATCTTGGGAGATGAAAGCTTGTCCCAAAGGGAAATTTAAGACATTTCCAGATAATGCTTAAATGGGCTTCTCAGGGTGTGTTTCACAGACAGGAATCCTAGAGATTTTGGGAATTCAGATAATGACATCACTGAATGCAGAGTTAGGAGAAGATACATGCGACCTCAGGGTTAGCACCACTGGTACATTTTTCTCTGGTCCCAAGTTCCATTTAGCTGGCTGATTATACTGTCACTTGGAGGGTAGATTCCATAAGGCATAGAGCTCACTTGGCTAGTCTCCCATGTGGAAAAAATGGCTATGTGCCTGCTTGACCACCTGGTGCAATATAGGTGGGGGAAACAACATCAGAGTATTCCGGAATGTTTACTATTAGAATGCATGGATAAAAGGTCAATATCCAGACAGAACTTCTGTCAGCAGCCCCAGGCTTCAGGCCTACTTTAAGTCCATTTCTGCATAATTCTTTAGGTCTCTGTTTAGCTGTCATTTCTTGGGCACCTTCTTCCCCTAGCTCAAGTCCTCCTACCTGCTCTCCAATCTCTGTACTTCCAACACTGAGATATAATTGCTTTTTTATTGTCCATATTCCCTATCAGACTATAAGGTTCCTAAAGGCAGGGGCAGATATCATGTTCAGCTTTATATTCCCAGCACTTAATTTACTAGTTCAATGTCTGAAACGTCATCAGTGTTAGTTCTCCTCTTCCTCTCTCCCTTGGAAGGACTGAGCGCGGGCCAAGTTCCATGTTCGCCTGAGCTGGGCAGTTTAGGTCTCTCAAAAGGAAAAGCCCATCAGTGATTTTAGTGCCTATTTAGAGAGAGTGGTAATAAAAGCATAAAGTAGCAATGAAAGATTGGAATAACAGCTCCATACAACCATGGAAGAGCCATCATAAGGCTCTCCATGATTCATTGCCAAGTGAAAGGCCCAGATAAAAGGAGCTATTAGAGTCAGAAAAAGCCGAGAACACTTTCTGAACCCTCAGAAGAGTAGGTGGTCATCGTCTGACAGTGGTGATCTTACAGTGGCTTAAAACCAGAAAAGGCAAGCAGAATTGAGAGAGGAAGAAAAGGGAGGGACAGGGAATGTGGGCAAAAGATGATGATAATAACAGAGATGATGGCAATAATAAGCAGCACCCACTGGGCATTTATTGTGTACTGGGCACTGCTCTAAGCACTTTGTGTGCACTGTATTTTATTTAATCCTCACAATACCCATGTTGTTGTTGATTGCTGTCAAGTCACCTCCAACTCAAGGTGACCTTACGTAAAACAGAACAAAACATTGTCCAGTCCTGCACCATCCTCTTGACGATTAGGTATGTTTGAGCCCATTGTTGCATCTCCTTGTGTCAATCTATCTCATGGAGAGTTTCCTCCAGTTTTGCTAACCCTCTGCTGTATCAAACATGATGTCCTTTTCTAGCAATTGGTACAATAACCGCAGAAATGACCACAGGAAGGTTATTATTGGCACAATAACCACCCATTATAATACCCATTGCCATCAAGTTGGTTTTGACTCATTGCAACCCTATAGGACAGAGTAGAACTGCCCCGTAGGGTTTCCAAGGAGCAGCTGGTGGATTTGAACTGCTGACCTTTTGGTTAGCAGCCAGGCCCTTAACCACTACACCACTGGGGCTCCACACTAACCATAGGAAGTAGATAATATCATGTATTCCTATTCTGTAGGAACACTAGTGGTGCGGTAGTTAAGTGCTTGACTGTGAACTGAAAGGTTGACAGTTTGAATCCACCAGACACTCCACAGGAGAAAGATGTGGCAGTCTGCTGTCTGTCTGCTGCCGTAAAGATTTACAGCCTTGGAAACCCTGTGGGGCAGTTCTGCTCTGTCCTGTGGGATTGCTATGAGTCAGAATTAACTCTACAGCAACAGGTTTGGTTCAGGTTTTTATCCCTAGTCCACAAAGAAAAAAAATGAGGTGCTGAGGAGTAAAGGAACTTGTTCCAGGTCACCCAGTAAGACATAAAAGATAAAACAATAACTTATTTCTAAAGAGGTTTTTTTTTTTTTTTTTCAATGAGGTGATGAGAGTTTTCTCTCGATAAACTGAATACTTCTTCCAAACCTTGTCCCCTGCACTTCTTCTCTTGCTTCTCTATAGTAAGGTTTGTGGAGACTTCTTGAGCTGCTAAGTACGGGGCACTTTACCTGCGTTTCCTCATGCAGTCCTCTCACAACCAATCTGACCATGGCAGGTAGGAGACGGCAGCTCAGGGAGGCTCAGTCCCTTGTGCAAGATCACACATCCACTCGGTGGCAGAGCTGGGATTTGAACCCACACCACTGGGACTCTGACTCTTTCCAGGTCTGAATACTGGCTCTGTCCATCCACCCAGTCCTGCCAGCTCACTCTCCCTTTGTCTCCTCCTGATAGCAGCTCCTTGTAAGAGTACAATTTGAAACCACCTGTGAAAAATATCTCAGACTTCAGATAGCTAGGATAGGGCAGTCTTGGGAGATTCCATTTCTGCTTTCTTTTTAGAAAGCAAGAATGGCCAATAAATGCAAATATATGAATTCTTCCCATAAGGAAAAAAGATCGAACCAGTTGCCATGGAGTCAACCCTGACTCATGGTGACCCCATGTGCATCAGAGTAGAACTGTACTCCATGGAATTTTCAATGGCTGATTTTTCAGAAGTAAATCACTAGGTCTTTCTTCCGAGGTGCCTCTGGGTGCATTCGATCCTCCAGCCATTCAGTTAGCAGCTGAACATGTCAACCATTGGCACCACCCAGGGACTCCCAAGGAAGAAGGGGACCCCTTAAAGCCCCACTCAAGTCTCTAGGGCTCTGACTAGGGCCTCCGGTATCTGATGTGTATGCATGGATAGCATTTCCTCTTCAAGGAGAAGGAAAGGGAAAACGGAAGATGAAAGCTTCTCTTCTTCCTCTCGGAGGGAAATTTCAGAGATTTCCAGATAATGTTGAAATGGACCTCTCAGGGTGGGTTTCACAAACACGAATTCCAGTGGTTTTGGAGATTCAGCATGCAATGTCAGTTCTTAGGAATACGCTAGGCGTTGTGGCATCTTAAAAGCTCTGAGATGTCTTTCGTTAAAGAAACCTTGTTAACGTTAGTTGTTACGGATTGAATTGTGTCCCTCAAAAATATGTGTTGTTAATCCTAGCCTCTATGCCTATGGTTATAATCCCATTTGGGAATGAGTTGTCTATATTAATGAGACAGAATTAGTGTGGGGCCTATCTTGAGTCAATCTCTTTTGAGATATAAAAGAGATAAAACAAGCAAGCGAGAGAAGCAGAGATAGGAAAGAGAGATGCCAAGACACATGGAGATCTCTAAGGAACCAGGAAGCAGAAGCTGGAGACAAGGACCTTCCTCCAGAGCCAACAGAGAGAGAAAGCAATCCTATAGAGCCAGCACTCTCAATTCGGACTTAGCCTCCTGAACTGTGAGAAAATAAATTTTTGTTTGTTAAAGCCATCTGCTTGTAGTATTTCTGTTATAGCCACGCTACATAACTAAGACACTAGTTGAGCTACCATTTTTCAAAGTTGTTATTGTAAAATCATCATCATCAGTAGTAGTATCTTAAATTTCTTGAGCATGTACTATTTGCTAGGCACTGTGCTAAGTGTTCTAATTGCCTTTTCACATCAAATCCTTAAAATAACTCTGTAAGATGTGTGCAGTTATACTCACCATTTTATAGATAATAAAGCACAGGCTCAAAGAGATTAACTAACGTTCCCGGGGTCACATTGCTAATATGTGGCAGAGCTGAGATCTGAACAAGTCTGAAAATGCTTACTATTATCCTACAAGACAGGGTCCTAGAATTGGTTTGCAGTAACTAGCCAGTGTCTAAACCAGCCTCTACCACCCAATAAGAGCAGTGCCCAAAACATATTGCCCGTTTATTAATTGACAATGAGAAAACATAACCTCAGACTCAGACACATAGCACCTTTGGTTAGCCCAGTATCCATGTAGAAGAGAAAATAAGGGACTCCAAATGCTAATTGCTTACAAGCTCCTTGCTTACAATAAGGAAGGAACAAAGATAGAGATGATCCCATGGAGTCTTAGTGGAGGGGGGTGTACAAATGGTTAATATGTTCAGCTGCTAAACTGCTAACCGAAAGGTGGAAGGTTGAAATCTAGCCAGAGGCTCCTCAGAAGAAAGGACTGGCAATCTGCCTCTGAGAAATCAGCTACTGAAAACCCTGTGGAGCACAGATCTACTGTGACACAAACAGAGTCGCCATGACTCAGAATCAACTCCACGGCAACAGGTTTGGTTTTTCGGTAGTTGGCAATAGAGATTCACTGTATGTTCTTGAGCAAGAAAGTATCCTTAGAAATGTTGCCTCCCCAAGAACTCTACCTATGGCAGTCTACCTGACATGGTACAGAAGAAAGCACAAGGAGATTGAGTTCAGAAGATCAGAGCTCAAGTCCCACCTGTACCACTTAATTGCTGTGTGACTGTGATGCTCAGAGGGCTCTTGTCTCCCCCTCTTCTGTAAAATGGGGTATGACTACTTTCCCCATAGGGTTGTTCTGAGGATTAAAAAATACATATGAGAGTGTTGTATAAATTGGTATCTCGTTATTTTTATCAAATGTGGAAATGTTCACAAGGAAAGAATGAGGTTTTCAAAAGAATCTTATGGCAGTTGTTTTTTTCTTTTTTTTACCCTGCTCCTAAAGGGATCCTTCTTGTGCCATATTGAACTTTGCTCTTCTTTTCAAGGCAGACACATCTTCAAAGTGACCTCTGTCATTTCCCTGCTTTGTTGTTGGCATCCTGTGTGAAGAGTGCCCTCTGATTAGTGGTGATTGCACTCATGATGACGTTAGTCATTTTCACAGTAATAGCCTCACTGGGCAGGAGTTCTAACAGATACTGCTTTGATAAAAAAATCTCTGTGTATTACTTCAGTGGACCAAAGTTTGTTACTCATCTACCAGCACTTAAAGGATTTAGATAAGGGATATTGTTGAATCATTTGTCTCCTTGGCCTAATGGAGCTTCTGGAATGTAGCCTCAATTCTCAGTAGCCTTGGAAGCCTCCCTGAATTAATTGAGGACCAATTTGGAAGGATGATGAGAGGAAAGAAAAAAAAAAGTTATTAGAGGAAATTTAGGCTCATCTTCCTAATAAGTAGTAAGATGAAAAACAGGAGATGGGACCAGAAGGGGAGAAATTTGGAAGAGAAGAAAAAGATGGAGAAGGGAGAATTGGAGAATTAAGTCATCTTGAGCTTTACCAGTTGCTGTGGAGTTGATTCTGACTCATGGCGACCCCACGTGTGTCAGAGTAGAACTGTGCTTCACAGAGTTTTCAATGGCTGATTTTTCAGAAGTAGATCACCAGGCCTTTCTTCCAAGGCACCTCTGGCTGGATTTGAACTTCCAGCCTTTCAGTCAGCAGCCAAGTATGTTAACCCTTTGCACCACCCATGGACTCCTCTTGAGCTTTAAGAGGAGCTTATTATGTAGAAGGAATCAATTCAATGGCAACTAGTGTTATGTAGAAAGGTATATCTGTACTTTATAATTTCAATGATGTTGTCTTTTATTAAAGCATTACCTTTAAAGATATTCCCTTTAATACTGGCTAATAAAAATTGCTAAAGGGACTCAGGTCCCACTGCAATTTAACAGAAATTATTAAAATTATCCTAATTTAGTCCTGATGATCCCTGTTCAACTTCAAATTATTGCAGTTATAAAGACACTTCTCATCTCAACTCAGAGAACCAAGCACATTTTCTTTATGTTTTGATTTGTTTCTAGCTTCTATTAATAAGCATCTTACAAGACTACAGATAAGAAAACTAAGGCTCAAAAATATATGTAACTTGTCCAAGGTCATACAGTTAGTATGAGGTGAAGCAGTGACCTTATAGGTCAGGGTAGACTTTCCCCATAGGGTTTCCAGGGAGTGGCTGGTGGATTCGAACTGCTGACCTTCTAGTTTGCAGGTGAGCTCTTAACCACTGTCCCACCAGGGCTATACGTCGAATGGACTAGAAGGCAATGGGTTTTTTTTTTAATTCAGAATATAGGAAAGGTTATTACTGAAGTATGGTAAGGAGTAATGAGGAGGTCAGATGATTTGTTCCACATCCTTTGAGTGGGAGACATGCGGTCGCAAGGATTCTGAATCCCAGACTCCCCTGGTCTTCAAACTTGGGGGAGACCCAGGAATGGAAACCAGTTGGAACCAGATACTGAAGTTCTGGATATACAAGACCCTCTACATCTTGGCTGCCCCATCCCATCATCCTAGGAAGCAATTATGTGACTCCCAGCTAGACGGGAAAATAGCAGAGACGTAAGCCTGAACCTTTTCTTTTCAAAAAGACACATTTTGAAGAATTTCATGAGTAAGAGTGTGAATGGGGAGCTATGGGGATGCAAAGCAAAGGCATTAAGGAACTTGCTAATTGGCTCAGGAAATGAGAAGGTTCTTTCACTGACCCACACCAGCTGGCCCAGCAAGCTGTTTATTCTGTGATAGCTTATAGGCCAGGAAAAGGTGATTTGGGTAAGCACAGTAAGCTAAGTATTGATTCAGACATTTGGAAATGCTTTTCTTATTACATCCCAATTAATCATACTACCATCCACACATGAGGCAGTGGTAGTTCAGTGGTAGAATTCTTGCCTTTCATGCAGGAGACCCAGGTTCGATTACTGTCCAGTGCACTTCATGCGCTGCCACCACCCATCTGTCAGTGAAGGCTTGTATGTTGCTGTGATGCTGAACAGTTTTCAGTGGAGCTCCCAGACTAAGATGGACTAGGAAGAAAGGCCTGTGATCTACTTCCAAAAATCAGCCAAAGAAAGCCCTATGGATCACAATAGTCCAGTCCACAACAGATCATGGGGATGGCACGGGACTGGGCAGCGTTTTACTCCATTGCTCATGGAGTTGTCTTAACCCAGGGGCTAACTTGATGGCAGCGAGCAACAACAAACCATCCACATAGTCAGCCAAGACAGAAACCTCTCCCTCTCCACAGACACATATTCATACATATATTTTGTCCATTCTTCCCCCCTAAACTTCTCTTGAATCTAATCCTTCCTCTTCATTCCCACAGCCACTGCCTTAATTCCACCTGCCATCTTCTCTCGGCTAGATGACTTCACTGTACACTTGTCTCCCTGCCTCATGTTCCTCCTTTGACCCTTACTCTTCTTGTATCCCTATGGCCAACACTAGGATGCCAGGTCCAAGTGCATGCTGGGAGTGTAGGTGCTACCCATGATGCACTTGGTTGACCTCTGCTGCAGGGAGGATGGGGAACCTCCTCTTCCAATTGCTTCTTAAAATCCAACTCCATCCTGCAAATATAGGCTTGAAACAGGAAGGAAATGCCTCAGCCCACCCAAGCTGGTCATGAGCAGGTCATCCCACAGGATGGTGAACAAGGTTTCTTAACCTTTCAGTTCATAAATAGTCTACTCGGCATGAGCTGCCAGAGGTTCCATCTCTTCTGTCTTCCTCACGTTCCCCTGGGTTATCCCTCTGCCCTGACTTTCTCCACAGTCCTGGCTTCATTCTGGAGTAGCACACCTGGGTCTACTTGAATCTCCATCCTGGTGAAACTGAGGCAGACTCTTCTCTGTGTAGTAAAAAGAAGCATATTGCCTTTCACATTCTTCCAAAGGGACATGCAGAAGACAAGCACATCTCCCTCTTGCTGACATTGACACTCCTGCAGAATACAACTTCAATGAGTTGCTATTCTAATGAGGTCTCTGTGTCTATTCTCTTACCCAGGGGCAAACCCCCACCCACACGGATGAGGAGGGGTAGGAAAGAAGGGCACAAAAGGAGAAAGAAAGTCTCGTTCTACTAGAAATTCTTTCAGGCTCAAACCAAACATCACTTTCTCCAGAGAGCCTTTCTGTTTGCTCCCCAACAAGAATCAACCACCCCCTCCACTGAACTCCCAGCACACCTGTGCTTCCTCTACCCTACTTCTTACCGCACTGATCATAATTCTTAGTTTTGCTCCATTCAACTCTGTGCGCTTTGCAGGCAGAACCCTTCCCTTGTAAATCTTAGAGTTCGGAGTGTATATCACAATACCTGGCCCAGAATAGCTCCCAGCAAATGTTTGTTCAGTGGAATAAGCTCTCATGCATAAGCTTAGCAGGAACATTAGTTGAAATTAAATTACTTGGGAAGCAGGTGTTACCCATCATTCTTTCCTATCTAGCTTCTTGTTCATTCAAGAGAACCTTGACTGGATAAACAACGTTAAGGCATCCGTCTCCCCTTTTATAGCAGAGTCTATGCCAATGGCGAAGGGGGAACATGGAAACCAGCCAGCCACCAATGAAAGGCTAATCCACACCCGCCCACACCCCCCCGCCGCCAGAGTTTCTAGGTAGGTGTATGTGTGCGTGTGCATGTATATGTGTGCACTGTTTGGGGATGCTTTGCCTGCAACCTGAGTGTCCAGGGGAAAACAGAAAGCTGCTTTTACTTCTTTATTTGCAAACCAGATTGGGCCCTCAGTGTTGGGTGCTGTACCTAGAACACGGATGCTGTTTTGATTGGAAAGGATGCTGGGCTGATTAGTTGAAACAAACATTCTCCAGTTAACAGAAATAGAGGCTGGAGCTGAAAGGTGAAGTGTTCAGCAACAGTGCTGCCAGGCAGTCAGCCTATTTCTAATGAGTTAGAAGTAGAGATATGTGAAACCCAAGAACACTCCCCGTCCATGCTTACCAGGGCTAGGTAGGGTGGATGGGATGTGGGCATATGCAGGTGTTATTCAGTGCATTTGAGCTACCTTTTCAGGTAGAATTTCTTCAAGGGGTTGCCCTCACGTAGCATGAGCTAGAGTCTGTATGGGAAACAGAAAAGAGGACTGTGACAGAGAAAGAAATTATAACATATACCTTGCTAATTTAATTTCTCTGTTAATATTTTCCCTTTGTCCTAATTTGATTGCTTTATTTGAGACTGCAGGCACTTTTTTTTCCCTAAGTCACCTCAATCCTACTTGAATAAATAATACAGAGAATTCTGTACATTTTAGAAAGACTTTTTCAGATTAGCACCTATTGAGACACATTATTACTATCTGGATGGAGTCCCTGGGTAGCACAAATGGTTAACTGCTTGGCTGCTAATTGAAGGTTGATGGTTCACGTCCACCCACAAGCAACTCGAAAGGAAGATCTGGTGATCTGCTTTCGAAAAATCAGCCACTGAAAACCCTATGGAGCACAATTCTACTCTGACACTCATGAGGTCTTCAAGAGTTGGAATTGACTTGATGGCAACGGATTTTTTTTTTTTTTTTTTTTTTTACTATCTGGAAAGTTCAAGCCTGTGGAACACTGTATTTGGTAAATGAAAAATCACTCTGTGTTATGTGTGTGTGCATGCATGTGTAAAGTGCAAGTGTCTCTTATCACATCTTGGAATTAAAAGGGGCTGTGTTCAAGCTGAGCTACTGAGAGTCACAGAATTATAGTAATTACCATGGCCAGTTCCATCAAGGCCACGCAGTTAGACACGTTTGAATTGAACAGACAAAGGGAACCTAAACTATTGTTTGAAATGTGTTGCTTATTAATGATTGCGAGGGAATGTTCTCTTCCTGCCTTGGCCTCAAAATGAAAGGAGATTAATTCTTTACGATGAAAAGACAGGCAGCTGCTGGCAACTTGTCACAGCGGGAGTGTGATGAAGAGAGAGATGATCGGGCCTGTGACCACCAGGGCGGGACTTACTGAGGGAGAAGCAGGAAAGCATCCTTTCCAATAGAGACAAAGGCAGGGAAGGTATTAAAACACATAAAGCTCCTACTCTGTGCCAGGCATTGTGTTAGGCACTTTAGAGACACTCTCATGGAATTGCTTGCCCCAAAACACTTCCCATTTGATAGATGAAGAAGCTGAAGCACAGAGAAACAAAGCCCCTCCCTCACAGCCACATGGCTAGTAAGTGGCAGAGCCAGGACTTAAAGCCATCTTTGTCCAGCTCCCCAACCCAGGCTATTTCCACCATACCAGAGTCTCTCAAAGTGTAGTCTGTGGAATGCTTGAGTCAGAATTCCTGGGGAACTTTAGAATGCAGATTCTGGGGCCTCACCCCAGACCTAGTAATTCAGAATCTTGGTTCATTTTTTTTTTTTTTTAATTCAGGTGAAATTCTCATAATATAAAATTAACCATTTTAAAGTGAACAACTTGGTGGCAATTAATGTATTTGCAATGTCATACAACCACCGTCTCTATCTAGTTCCAAAACATTTTCATCACCCCAAAAGGAAACCCCATAGGTCCCAGTTAGAATGGGAGAAAAATGTAGAACAGGACTCAAATTCATAAAAAAAGACCAGAGTTACTGGACTGATAGAAACTGGAGGAACCTCGAGACTATAGCCCTAAGACATCCTTTTAACCAGGAACTGAAGCCACTCCCAGAGGTCACATTCCAGCCAAATAATAGACTGGCCTATAAAATAAACGATAACACCCTTGAGGAATGTGCTGTTTAGAACAATCAGCTATACGAGACCAAATGGGCAACATTTGCCCAAAAGCAAAAATGAGAAGGCAGGGAGGAACAGGGAAAGTGAAGGAGTGGAAACGTAGAAGGCAGGGTGGAAATGGGGAGCATACTGACACATATTGGGATAGCAACCAATGTCACAAAACAATTTGTGTATGAATTGTTGAATGGGAATCTAATTTGCTGTGTAAACTTTCACTTAAAACACAACAAAATGTTTAAAAAACAAAATTAAGGAAAAAAAGAGGGAAACCCTGTATTCATTAAGCAGTCATTTCCTACCCTGTACTCCCTCCAGCCATTGACAACCACCAGTCTGCATTGTCTCTTTTTACGTGCACTAAATCTTGAGAATGACTGCATTTTCTTGCCACAATAATGGGCTTTGGAAAGTTCCCCCAACTCACAACTATTCCCCCCAGTAACAGGCCATGAGCCTGAATCACCCCAATTGTGTGGAGAAGGGAGCAGCTGTGAGTGTATAGGCCAGCAATGATGGGCACTGGGGAATGGGACCGGTGGAGCACCAACAGCCTCCACTGCAGGGAGCAACCTAGAGGCAGTCAGGGCTTAAAATCCTTGTCTCTGGGAGGTTTGATTTTTAACAAAATCGAGCCGATTTCTTCACTTCTCAGGTTTTCTCTGCTCTCCGTAGGGTTTCCATAGAATCCCTTCAGCATTTCTCAAAGGCCAGCCTCCTGCCTGATCACGTGGCTTCCTCCTCTGGGCTCAGTTTCCCCCAGTAACATGAGGGGGCTGGGCAAGAACATCTCCCAAAGTCCATTCTTGTTCAGAGTTTCTACCTGAAGGTGATTGTCGTCACCCAAGCTGGTATATGCAGCTTTTGAAAGTATCTTCGCTCAGGCTGGTACACACAGCTTTTGAAAGCAATCTAATCACATTGACAGAATGGCTTCTAGGAAAACTCCCAGGATAGCTATTATGAGCTTGGCGGCCCACTGCGTAGGCATGTAATGTAACTTGTCAAGTGGCTGGTTCTCCACAGCCCTGATGTCTCCCTCATGGTTTGGGGACCACCTTCCCACCTTTTCCTTCCCCAGCACAGAAAAAGATTCATTTTATGCAACTCTGAAACATAACACATCAGAGGTGGACATTCAATGGTCTTTTACCAGCAGTGGGGCATTGAGCAGTTGGCTGAACCTCTCTGAACCTCTCTTTCCCCATTTGAACATAATATAGATGTCAGCTGGAGCCTCTTTGCCCCTGGAAGAGTTGCATTGACTCAAACCCCAGGAAATCCCGTGGCCTGTGAAAGTCTGAAACTCTTCTTTCGAGATTTGCTACTTCCTGATGGTCTGCCTGATGACTGTGGGCAGGTTCTCTATTTCACCTGGCCCACCCTGGCATCAAGTTCAGCACCTTCATTGGCACACACATACACACACACAAAGCATTCTAAGCCTTAGCAAAATTTTCTCAAGACTTAGGGGCATATGAGGGTGGGAGTAGCGATAACATCAAGATGCCTTCTCGCAGCCTCTTCCCCACTTCCCCTTATTTCCATCTCCCCTCAACCCTGCCTCCCAAGACCTTCAAAGTCTTTCCCCTCTATCTGGTGGAGTAATTTGCCAGAGTAACACCTAGACCCTTGGCAGGGAGGAGTCCATCTCAGACTCTATCCCTTTTCATGTTATTAAATTATGTCTTTCCAAACATGCAGCCCTGTCCATAAGAGGAATTCTGGTACACAGCATTGTCTCTATCTCCTTATGTGTAATTATAGTCGTGATACCCCCCTCACAAGGCATTTGCAAAGATGAGTGGTCCTTTATGTAAAGCCCCTGTATAGCTGCTAGGAGAGCCCCAAAGTAAGTGTCTCATTCTCTCCTCCACCACCAGTCAGTGGTTATAGTCAGGGCTGGACTATGGTGAAGAAAGCGAGGCACCTAGGGTGTGAAATGTAAGAAGGCAGTTGCTCTCAGGTTCACATACAACCTTGAGAGTGTCTCCATAAATTTTCCACCCTCAGTCCCTTGCTTGCCTCACCCGAGTCTTGGCCCTGGTACCAGTATTGACATTAATTATCTATCCCTTCTGGTTATTTGAATCTGACAGGCATGAGTTTGATCCAGCTTTACCAAATAGTCACTGTTTGAATGTGATTAATTTGCTTGAGCTTCAGCCTCCTGTTGTTGTTGTTAGTTGCCACTGAGTTGGCTCCAACTCATGGCAATCTTATGTATAACAGAATGAAACTTTGCCCAGTCCTGCACTATCGTCACTATCATTGGTATGCTGAAGCCCATTGTTGTAGTCACTGTATTTTGAGTGCCTTCCAACCTAGGGGGCTCATCTTCTAGCACTGTATTGGACAATATTCTATTGTGATCCTTAAGGTTTTCACTGACTAATTTTCAGAAGTAGATTGTCAGGCCTTTCTTCCTTGGCTGTCTGAGTCTGAATGCTCCACTGAAACCTGTCCACCACAGGTGACCTTGCTGGTATTTGAAATACCAGTGGCATAGATTCTAGCATTATAGCAACGTGCAAGCCACCACAGTACGACAAACTGACAGACGGGTAGTGTAAAATGGGGCTGTTGTTTTTGTTGTTGGGTGCCATGCAGTGATTCCAACTTATAACAACCCTATATGACAGAGTAGAAGAACTGCCTCATAGGATTTCCAAGGCTGTAATCTTTATGGGAGCAGATTGCCAGATCTTTTCTCTCGCAGAGCCACTGGTGGGTTCGAACCACCGACCTTTCGGTGAGCAGCCAACAGCTTAACCATTGCGCCACCAGGACTCCTAAAAATGGGGTTAATTCTGCTTAATACAAAGGGTTGTTCAGGGAATTAAAGGAGCCTTGGTGACAAAATGGTTAAGAGCTCAGGCTGCTAACCAAAAGGTCAGTAGTTTGAATCCATCAGCCTTTCCTTGGAAACCGTACAGGGCAGTTCTACCCTGCCCTATAAGGTCACTATGAGTCAGAATCAACTTGATGGCAATAGGTTTTTTGTTGTTGTTGTTGTTGTTCTATATGCACAGCACTTCATTCAATAAATGCTGCTTTTCTCTGACCAGAGCTAATACAAGAAAAAGGGCCATTGCAGCCTCCCAAGTTCCAGGGTTTTCTCTGTTTTGCTATCTAAACTAAACGCAGCAGGAGATGAGACTAATCCAGCACCATTTTTCACAGTTTCCCTTCCTAAAATCAATTTTGCGTTGTCCTGACACTGTGCGTGACGTACAGTTTAGAGGAGAGACTAAAGAAAACGGAAAGAATAAAATAGACTGTGGACCTGGGAGTTGTTGCTGGGTCACAGAAGGGTGCCTTTTGAGAAATCTTTAAAACCACATAAAAAGCCAGAAGCATCATCTTTCTTTCATTCACCCCTTCTTGCTTTGAAAGTCCTTGACCATGAAATTGACTAGATGCTTTATTTGATCCTTTGATGATCAATGGTACATGTTCATTTGATCCTTTTCTGCCAATGATCCATCATTAAAAAGGATGAAGAGAAAAACAGAACTCTCAAAGATGAGGTGGTTGATTAAGTGCATGGAAATGTGGCCAGATTTTCCAAAAGTATTTTAGAATAAAATATAAAGCTGGCTTCACAGCTCCCCCTAGCCCCACCCCACCCTCTATGACTTCTGACTGTTCAACTTCCCAGCCCAGAGATGGGGCTGAGACTTTGTTTTCAGGCCCAGAGACACAGCCATGTAACAATTCCTTTTGCATTCTCCCTTCCTTTGGGTACCTCTCCCTCCAAGTGTGACCTAGAAAAGGGACACTTGTTCCCCAGGTCACTCCATCATGGCTGCCTCTGAAGGAAGAAATCAGCTAATCACCTGTAGATTTTTGAGGACAGTTGCACATATACAAAAAGGTGCCCTGGTGGTACAGTGGTTAAGCATTCAGCTGCTAACCAAAAGGTTGGCAGTTCAAACCTGCTCAGCAGCTCCACAGGAGAAAGACTTGGCAATCTGCTCCCGTAAAGATTACAGCCTAGAAAACCATATGGGACAATCCTATTTTGTTACATGAGGTCACTATGAGTCGACATCAACTCAATGGCACCTAACAACAATAACAACAACAACAACAACCTGTTTGGCAAGGAATAACAATAATAGCTATTTATCAAGGTCTTCTTACACATCACAATGTTGGCATATAGTGGTTACTTCTATTGTAATCATTTTATAGTTGAGCAAACTGAGGCAGGGAGAGGTTAAGAAACTTGATCAAGGTCACACAGCTAGAAAGAGGTAGAGCCAGGATCAGAACCTATATGCCTATCTCCAGAGTCTACACTCCTAGCCACTAAGCTCTGCTGTCTCCCTGTGGTCCCCTAAGTACACACATCCATTCAGATCAGGCAGTCACTTTGATTTGCATTCAGATTATTTAAAATTTGCCATAGTCAGAAAGTTTTCAAAATTCTTTAAAATTCTTCTAATTAGCATCTGAACTATGATCTGACTCCCTTTCTTCATGGAAACCAAAAGCTGCTTGACCTCAGATTCCTCCCCTGCTTTTACAATGAGATGTCTCTCCCTCACAATATCTGAATAATCAAAGCAATTTAATGTCTCAGTGTCTACTTACCTCAAGTGGAACATTTTTTGCAGCAGAACTTATTGATAAGGCCTTTTCAATACTTGAGCCAAATCAATGGTCAAATCAGCTGGTCTTCCTTTATAAAGATTTTGGGACACGGAGACCAGGTTCTGGACCACATCCTACCTGTGAGATCCTAGGCAAGCTGTCACCTGTCTGATCACCAGGCTCCCCTCTGGCAAATGGCAGTGGTACCTCCCACCTCTCATTTGGAGAACTCCAAATGAGAACTATTATCTAGAGCACTTAGCACAGTGTCTGGGACTGACTTAGTATAAACTCATCAAGTTTTTGCTAATACCACACTGCTGTCCTTTTCACTGTTACTATTATCCCGTCCTGGATGCAGAAGGACTCAGGGTTGGAGCAAGATTGTCTGTAATTAAGCTTTAAAAATATCATCAAGTGTTGAGACTTTTCATAATACTGTATATATGTGAGACAAACGTCATAGCCAAATGTTCCATAACTGACATCCTGGAGACCTCTCTCTTGGATGCTACATCCAACATTTTCCCCTGAACACATTTGTACCTCGCTCCCCCACCCCACTCCACCATGGTGATATTTAAAGAAATAGTTGTGATCAAGGAAATAAGACTTGAAAACAAGCTCTTCTTAGTGACTTGTTTCATATGAATCACCAAAATCGGTTATTAAAACAATTGTGTGAAATGTCTTAAATTAATAGGTGAGTCAGGAAAGTATGAAATGCATTTTTAAAATGAGTGTTTGAAGCCTTCTGGGCTGCACCAGGATGCTTTGTCATCGTTATGCTTCATGGTGCTGCTGTACTTTGAATGCTCTTTATTTGAGCTCTGAATTCTCTAGATGGATGGAACGCAACATCCTTCTTTGTCTCCAGAAATCCCCCTCCCTCTCCTTCAATAATTAATCACTTGACTCAATGATGCCTGAACAATTGAAGGTTCTTCCAGTCAAGCATCATTAGAGAAAGAGAAAACAGCAACATTTTTCAAAAGTGGTAGAGGCCAGTGTTACGTGGGCTCTGTGTACATGTTTCTAAGTACATGTATTAGTATTATTCCCTAAGGAGTTTCAAGACATGTCGAACTTCCTTTGGTATTTAAGACTTTATAAATAAAGATTTAGTAGCAATTCTCAGTTCTAGCAAATCATGGATGTGTTCCAGAGAATATTTAAAATATAAAAGTAAACCTCAAGTAGAAGAAAAGAGCCCCATTTTCCCAAGCCATCAACATATCTCAAGCCACTGACATTTTCAAAATAAAAAATGCCACTTTAGATACTCACATGGGAGCTTTTTGGTATGATGGGAGCCCCTTGCAGAAAGGAACAAAGGCCACCCTCACCCTTACTAAGTGCTTTAATTTAATACTCACAAGAAGATATAAGGTAATTATTCCTATTTTGTAGTTGAGGAAACACATAGAGGTTGAGAACATTGTCTGAGAAGACCTAGCTGGTAGTGGTAGAACTGAGATTTGAAGCCAACAAAGTGATTCCAAAACTTTCCCATCTAACCACTGTCCTATCCAGCACAATACACTTTGCTTCCTGCATGTCTTTCTGCAAAAAGCATTGTATTTCCAAATGAACCGCCAACCCACACCCCTATCCCATATTCCTTATCCTTCTTGGAATGAACCATCAACACCCACCATTAACTCATATCTGTCATCTTCTTGAAATGACCCACCTACACCCACCCCTTCTCACAGTCCTTATCCTTGGAAAAACTACCAATGGCCACCCCTAGCCTATACCCCTTATCCTTCTTGGAATAAACTGTTAACACCCACTTCTAGCCCATATCCTTTATCCTTCTTAGAATCAACCACCAACACCCCCTCCAGCCCATATTCCTTCTTGGAATGAACTACTGACTCCCACCCCTAGCCTATATTCCTTACCCTTCCTGATTGAACCACCTACTCCCATCCCTATCCCATCTTCTCTATCTTTTCTGGCCATGCATATTCTCAGTGCCAGCCATAGATTTTCCCCACTGTTACCACTACTTTTGTTTTTTGGGTGCCATTGCTCAGCTGTTTCCTGTACCATGGTTACCTCCTCAATTTCATCCATGGGTCCTGTCTCTCACCACAGAGGAGTTTAATCTGATAGTGTCCTTTGAATGACCCTGTCTGCCTCGGCAAGTGGGACAGGTCCCCTGGGACGAGCCACGTAGATGATGCCTTCCTGAATTATACTCACTGACACACCCAATCCTGATATCCTATGAAGCCCTCTGAAAGGCATGGAGCACCCTTTTGGGGCCTAGACCATCTTAATCCCAGGACACTGAAGGACTCAAATTTTAACAAAACCCTTCAGACTTGTTCCCAGGAGATGCCCATTTCCTCTTGGCCTGCTTGATATTGCAACGTTCTCCAAGGGAGCAGGCAGATGAGTGCTTTTCTTCTCTCCTACCCAGTGTGTTTGTCCTTCTAGAAAGAGCAGATGGAGAAAGGTAGGCAGGTCTTCCGACACTGCATTCTCTTTGACCTGACCCTAACCCAACCTAAGATATCACATTCAGTATAATTTATTGAGTGCTTATTAAGTGCTAGGCACTATATTAAGCATCTTAAATTCAATCTCATTTAAACCCCACAACTCTGGAGGTTGATAATGGTTGTTGTGGATTGAATTGTGTCCTCTGAAAAGATATGTTGACGTCCTAATCCCTATACCTGTGAATGTGACCTTGTTTGGAAATAGGGTTTTTCTTTTGTTATTAGTTATTATTCTTTTGTTATTAAGCTAAAAGAGGTCATACCAGAGTAGGATGAATGGTGTCTTACAAAAGAGGAGAACAAGCACAGAAACAGACACACACGGGGAAGATACTATGTGACAACGGAGGCAGATGCATCTATAATCAGCAAAGGAATGTCAAGGATTGCCAGTAGCCACCAGAAACTAAATGAGAGGCATTGGAATGGTTTCTTTCTCAAAGCCCTCACAAAGAATCAACATGGCCAACACCCTGAATTCGGATTTATAGCCTCCATACTGCAAGAAAATTAACTTCTGTTTTTTAAAGCCACCCACTTTGTGGTATTTTGTTATGGCAGCCCTAGGAAACTAAGACAATGGTTTATCCTCATTTTATAGATGAGGCTAAGAGGTGGTCACTAGCTCAGGGGCACACAGCCAGTCAGTGGTGAAACTGTGATTCCAGCTGAGGCCATTCTACTCCAGAGGCTGATAGCTCAAGCCTTTTATTAGAGTGCCTCCTAGACCAGAGTTATTACCTCATAAGACCCCTCTAGTGAAGAGTAGGAATGATCATTAGGCAGCTTAGCTTCATGCAAAACAGCATCACACACAGAATACGGAATGTTAGAAGTGGAAGGTTCTGGACTTTATTTCAATAGCTCCATTTTTATAGGTAAGGAATCTGAGGCCCAGAGGGAGGAAGTAATTGACCCGAGATCACACACTTGACCTCTGGGAAACAAACACTAGCAGCCCACATAGGATTAACTTTTACATCAGATTTTCCAATATGTGTTCCATGGGAGATTAAGGCCTGTGAGATGTTAAAAGTTTATTCAGTGAAGAGGAGGGGAAGGTTCTAGGGTCAAATACTATATTTGCTGGTATGTAAAATTTACCAGTTATATGAGACATTGGGATCAATTTTATTTAAAAAAAATCATGCAAAAAAGTACTTTTCAAAAATTGGTTTTCTGGAGAGAAATAATTTATTCATGCAAATGCAGAACACTGTATGGTGTAATCCTAGTAGGAAATCATGAAGTCTGGATATGTAGTAATACTAGACAAGCCCCTGAGGGAGTGTGAAAATTACATAGCTAAAAGAAATATATTGGTCTTAGCAAATGCTAGTGCATGGAGGTTTAGTGTAATATATTTAAATTCAAAATATTAGAAGAAAACCCAAATTCTACATCTAAGCAGCTGTGTGGCCTCTAGCTTGCTATTTTTGATAAGAAAACGTCTGATCTTATGTGAAAAATTGTATCTTCACTATGATGTTTTGGGGCAGCGTGTTTTGCCACTAGGGGAATCATTGTATTTCATTGGTCTTAGGTTTTCATTCTTTCATCCATACCTGGGCATTTAGCACGATAGTTTTTGGATTCTTTTTCTTTTGTTGAAAAGTGGGGAGAGGAAGGCAAGAAATGCATCATATAAGCTTGACATACAGTAAGTTTAAGAGATACTGGATTAGTCAAAGTGTAACAGGTTTTTTTCCTGCAGGACTTATTGTGGATAGAGTGTACCACATTTTTTCTGCTTATTAGACTGAACACTCTTTTCTTGATAGAGTGCTTAAAGAAATTTCCCAACACAAGTGTTCTGAGGAACACAGTTTGGGAAATTAACATCTTTGTTACTGTTGTTTATTGTCACCAAGTTGACTCTGACTCAAGTATAACAGAATGAAACATTGCCTAGTCCTGTGCCATCTTCATGATCATTGGCGTGTTTGCATTTTCCAGCACTGTATCAGACAGTGTCCTGTTGCAATCCATAAGCATTTCATTGACGAGTTTTGGAAGTAGATCGCCAGGCCTTTCTTCCCAGTCTGTGTTAGTCTGGAAGCTCTGCTGAAACCTGTCTACCATGGATGACCCTGCTGATATGTGATTGCCAATGGTATAGCCTCCAGCATCACAGAAACATGCAAGCCACCACAGTATGATAAACTGACCGGCGAGTGGTGGAACATCTTTACAAACATAACTATGTCTCTGCCATCAGGTGCCAAACCCTAGCTGTGCAATAGTTCAACTTTGATAAGGAGAAGGGCAGTCCTTCACCCCTTGGAACCCACAGTAGAAACAGTGTCGGGTGAAAAGAATGCTGCCTCCTACCAATGAAAATATCCCTGAGATATGGCCATTCGTTCTTTATGCTGGACAAGCACCCTCGGGCTTTTCATTCTCTATGCTCTGCCCACACACCTGCATTTTTGTTTGTCTCTGTGGATTCACAGAAATCCAAAGGGAGAAAACAAGAGGGTCTTTCTTTTCCAACAGTGCTGAGATGGCATACAGGAGGGTGGATGTTAGGATTCAAGCGTGTTAGAAGTCGACACAAAGCAGAGTGACCATGGTTTGTTGTTCCAAGCACTTGGAGAATATTCTCCCCACATCTCATTGGCCAAAACTAGCACATGGCCCTACCTACCTGCAAGGAGGCTGGGAAGTGTAGTCTTCTTGAGTATCCAGGAATAAGAGCCAGTTATGAGTAAGCACTGGTGTCTCTACTTTAAGCCCCCAAGTTTTTAATAATTTCAGACCAAGAGAAGGGAAGGAGTTATTTGATAGGATACTTCAAGTATCACACATTGCAGTTGTATTACTCTATCTCATTTGAACTTTGTAGCAAACCTGCAGTGCATCTTTGTTCCCATTTTCAAACCAGGAAACTGTAGCCCAAAATGGTTAAGTGACTTGCCCAAGATCCCTCAGCTAATAAGCAACGAAACCAGAATCAAACCCATATCTGCCTGACTCCAAAAATGTGTTATCCTAAAGGGTTGTTATGAGGATTGGTTAAATTCGATATTCATTCATTAAGATATTTGTTAAAAACCTGTATTAGTCAGGATGTGAGATTCAGCAGACACTGCCCCTAGAGAGCTTAAATTGTTATTGGGGTAAAGTAATATACAAGAAAATAACTGAATAATTAATGGCTAATGACAAATTCAAGGAAGAAAAATAAATCAGGCTAAGGGAATGGAGTGATGGGGTGGGGAAGGTAGCTATTTTGGATAGGGGAGTCAAGGAAAGCCTCTCTGAAAGGTACTTTGTGGATAGGAACCCAAAAGAAATGAGGAAGTAGGTCTTACGCAGGGCTAGAGGTTGAGGGAATAGCAAGTGAAAAGGCTCTGAGGTCGGAATGGGCATGTTAGAAAAAACAGCACAAAGGCCAAAATGGCTGGAGTAGAGGAGTAAGTGAAGGAGGGAGCGATAGATGAGGTTAGGAAAGCAGGCAGAATGTGAAGAATCTTGGGGAGAGGGGGCCCACACACTAAGGAACACAGAGATATTTTAGCCATGGTGGGAAGGAAGCCATTGGAGGGCTTTGAGCAATGGATCGAATGATCTGGTTTCCTTGTTTTGAAATATCCCTGTGGTTCCTTTGTGGAGAATAGACTGTGGTCTGGGAGAAGTGGGGTAAGAGTAGAAGTAGAAGAATAATTAAGAGGCTCCTGAAGACATTTAGGCAAGAGATGATGGAGGTCTCAATCCCAGTGGTTAAAAAGAGATGGTGAAAAGTGGTCAGACTCAGGATGTTTTAGATGTTGAGCCAACCAGACTTACTGGTGGATTAGATGTAAATATTGAAGAGAAGAAGGAAATCTAGGGAGACTCTTAGATTTTTGGCCTGAAAAAAACATGTGAGTGGTGGTTGTGGTAGACAGAATAATGCCCTCCCCGAAAGATGCCTACATCCAAACCCCTCAAAACCTGTGAATGTTACGTTACACAGCAAAAGGGACGTTGCAGATGTGATTAAGTTAAGGATCTTGAGATGGAAAGATTATCCTGGATTATCTGGGTGGACTCAGTGTAATCACAAGGGTCCTTATAAGAGGGAGGCAGGAGGGTCAGACTCAGATAGAGAGTCAGAGAGAGATTTGAAGATGCTCCACTGCTGGCTTTGAAGATGGAGGGAGTGGCCATAAACCACGGAATACAGGTGACCTCTAGAAGTTGAGTAAGACAAGGGGATGGTTTTTCCTTAAACCCTCCGGAAGGAATACAGCCCTGGCAACACCTTGATTTTAGCCCAGTAAAAGCCATTTCAGACTTCTGATCTCCACAATAGCACAGTAATAATTTTGTGTTGTTTTAAACCACTTAATTTGTGGTAATTTGTTACAGCAGCATTAGGAAACTAACACAGTGTTATATGGTGCTTTGAAAACTGTAAAGCACTCTATAGTGACCACCATGGAAAACTAGGAATTACAGCACAGAAGTCAAAGGGAGATTGGATGGATTTATTGTTTAACACTTACAATGGAAAAGTACTTAATTGTGTGGTATCTTGGAGTTTTATTAGCAAGCAGGGAGTAACAGTTCATGCCAGGTTCTGCATCAGGCAATGGAGGTGTGAAGATGAGTAAGATGCAGGGCCAGGTATAGTGGATGAACTTGCAGTACAGAGAACAATATCATAGCAGCTTAGTGGACCTTCTCTTAGTTACCTAGTGCTGCCGTTAGAAAAAAATACCACAAGTGGGTGGCTTTAAAGAACAGAAAGTATTTTCTTACAGTTTCGGAGGCTAAAATTCCAAATCAAGGTGTCAGCCATGTTAATTCCTTCTGTGAGTCTCTCTCCTAGTTTCTATGGAACGCTCTCCTAGTTTCTAGTGTCCTGGTTTTTTGGTGCCCCTTGGTGCCCCTTGACATCTGTCTTCCCCTACGTGTGTGTGTGTGTGTGTGTGTGTGTGTGTGTGTGTGTGTGTCTATTCTGTGTCTGTGTCTTTTCATAACTCAGAGTGATTAGGTTTAGGATCTACCCTACAATGGTATGACCTCATTAACGTAACAAAAGAACGTCTATTTCCAAACAGGGTCATATTTATAGACATGGGGTTAGAAATTCAGCATATAATTTTGGGGAACACAGTTCTATCCATAACAGACCTGCCTCTCATTTTGCCTCTAGAAAGAGACTGATGGAGTTTTCAACTTTGAGTGGAAAGGGAGAGGCATCACGATACTCAGTTCCCTGTGGTACCACAGACAATGTCTTCAGGCAGGTCTCGGAGCTTTTCTCTCTCCTGCTCCTGCCCACCAAGCTTGGCTCTGACTGTTAACTGAAACCAGCAAAATGATTCACAGAGCGTATGAAAGAAAAAAGATCATTTGCAGAGTGAAATTTCTCTTTGTCTGTATGTTTTTTCTCTTCATCTAATCTGATACAGTAATTCTAAAGTGATAATTGAGATTTTTATGGTATGCAATTAAGAAATGTCATTACTGCTTATCACAGATAATGAAATAAATCGGCAATGCAGGTAACAAAAACTGATGTTCTACAGAATTGAAATTCTTTGGGAAATCGGAGGCAAAGAGCATCTTTGGGGAGTCAGGCTTTGATTTGTTTGTTTGTTTGTTTTTGTTTTAACACCTTCTAATCTGCAGGAGAAGCCGTGGTGGCACAGTGATTGAAGTGCCCTGCTGCTAACTGAAAAGTTGGCAGTTCGAACCCACCAGCTGCTCTGTGGGAGAAAGATGTGGCAGTTTGCTTCCATAAAGATTACAAACAGCCTTGGAAACCCTAAGGGGCAGTTCTACTCTATCCTATAGAGTAGCTGTGAGTCAGAATCAAGTTAACAGCAATGGGTTTGGTTTTTGGTTTCAATCTGCAGGAACGTAGTACCCAGTACTTCTTCCACTCCCTTCCCTTCACTCCACACCACTCCATTCGACGACATTTATGACAAAATCCTACCCTTGCCCCAAATCTCAGATATAGAGAGAAGGATAGAGGGATAAAGAGATGGGGTGGGGAGGAGAGGACATTGGAAGGAAGGAAGGGGAGGAGAGGGGAGAGACAGAGAATGAAGATCAGAAGCACATGTGGGAAAAGTGGGCCAGAGATTGTGACCACAGTGGCTGCTGGAGACAGAATTGTTCAGTAGACACTGTACCGGCTGTGAAGTTAAGCGAACTGGAATTTGAAGACAATCTCTGGCATACACTAACTTTGACCATGGACAAGAAAGATGTCTAACTCCCCCTTAGCCTCACTTTTTTCATCCATCAAATGGGAGTAATAACACTTGTTTGTAGGGCTATTGAGAATTCAGTAGGGTATCTAAAGTGCCCAGCATTGTGTAAAACATAGTAAATGCCTGATAATATTCATGTCATTCTCCAGAGCATCCTACCTCCATCCATCTTCTTTATACTGATTTTCTGCTGCCAAGAATCAGTGATACATATCTGGGAGAGGGGAAAGGAGGTAAGAAGAAATGGGTAGGCATGATAAGGTTATAGAGGGATCATTGCACCAATGACTTTTCCTGTAAGATCCCTGCATCTTGGGCAAAGCCCTGGTGAGTACAATGGAAGCTTCCTAACTCATGCTCTAGAGCAAAAAGTTGGCCATTCCTGGTTATCTTTAATATACTGAGACTTAAGTTTAAAGAATAGTTGTATTTCTGGAATCATATGCCCTCTTCCGTAAAACCTTCTGGGCAATATGCATCTCCATTTTAAAGCTGAAAAAACTGAGGCTCAGAGCAGACTCATGACATGCCCAGGATTACTAGTTTAGTAAGAGAAACCTGGATCTTCTCAGGTCACCAGCCAGGCTGCTCTTTCTTCCACATCTCACCTGCCTCCCACCTTCACGTAAAAGCCAACAGTGGCAAGCGAAGGAGCCAAGTTCCGAGACCAGGAGAAAGACCTTCTCTTCCAAAGGGAGTTGGATCCCTAGAGTTACACAGAGGAGATAAGCGGAGCCTTAAGCTGACAATGATGCTTCTACAGGGTGAGGACTCAAAAGAGGCTCTTAAACCAGAGGTTTAAAAACAGTTGAAAATTACCTAAGAGAACTAGCCCGAACACTAGAGATAGAACTGTAGTCTTCAGAGAAAAGATTTGAACCCCGGTCTAAGTCAACATGGGCACTCCACAACGGGAGCAGACATCACCGAGGGAATGGACGTTGATTTGAGCAACACTCAGTGGTGTGTTGGAACTGGTGTGTGTCAGTCATGAGAGACAATTGTGGGCATTTGTGATGTTACATTGGTAGCTTGAAATCAGCCATGTTGGGAGTACTCACACCACAGGAATCAGCAAGTGCTACAAATCAGGAATCTACCTCCGCACCTTAACCCCTAGCCTGTTGTTAAATACTTATCATCACACCATTGGCAACAGTTACGTGCTAGTTACTGCCACACAAAAACATAAATTCAAAACCCCACCCTTTCCCCTATATCAGGTAACCTGGGTTTGGTGTACTAATCTAAAGATTGGCAGTTCGGACCCATCAAGCAGCTCAGTGGAAGAAAGGCTGGCAATTTACTTCCATAAAAATTACAGCCAAGAAAACCCTGTGGAGCAGTTCTACTCTGTAACACATGGGGTCACCATGAGTCAGAATCAACTCAATGGTTTGGTTTTGCTTCCTGGTAAAGGCCAAAGAGTTTGAGATTGTAGACTGAAAAGATATGCAGAAAGGCTTGGAATAAAACAGGCAGTAATTACTTGAAGGAACATAAAGGGTGAAAAATTTTTGTACTCAATTTGTTATCTTATAAGGAGCCCTGGTGGTACATTGGCTAAAGCCCTCAACTGCTAACCAAAAGGTCAGCAGTTTGAACCCACCAGCCACTCCACAGGAGAAAGATGTGGCTGTCTGCTTCCATAAAGATCACAGCTTTGGAAACCCTATGGGGTAGTTCCACTCTGTCCTATAGGGAGTTAGAATCAACTTGATGGCAATGGGTTGGGTTTAGGTATTATATCTTTTTTTATTTCCTGATAGTCATTACACTCAGAATTGATGAGCTTCTAAGGTATTATAAATTTCAGACATTTAGCAGTGCCAGCACCAAAATAGCTCATTAAAGAAGTGTGGGTTGGAAAAAAGGATTGTCAGTGTAATTTATATACAATAATCAAGTACAGCAAATTTCTCAGCAGTGGTTTCTATCACTCTTCTTTACGATGCAGTAATAGAAATGAGATCATCCTACTAAAAGAAGTTATTCAGTTCATCTCACATTTTTTCATGCACATTCTCCAAGGGAGGATAAAGGGAGTGGACACTCCCAGAAGTCTAAGGCTATACCCTCAAACAAGTTCAAAATGACATGGAAAGCTTAAGCCAACAGTGTGTGCTACTGAATGTTTTAACAACCAGCTGTCTGGGAGTGGGGGAGGGGGGGATTCTCTGATTTGTAACATTTGCCAGTTTCTATGGTGTAAAGCTGTAAATCCTTATGGAAGCAGACTTCCCTATGGGGTAGTTCTACTCTGTCATATAGGGTCGCTATGAGTTGGAATTGACTTGATGGCAATGGGTTTTTTCTTTTTTTGTTTTCTTTTTTTTGTTGTTTTTTTATGGTGTAAAGACTCGGACCATGGCTGATTGCAAACTACCAACATGCTGTCAACTGGCCTGCTAAATTCTAAAAATTTATCAGTTGATTCTCATGAGCCCATACAAGCTGGATCCAAAACACCACTGATTTTTAGCTTATAAGTTAATAAGAATGTTGCATTTAGCTCAATGATACATCCATGAATAATTAAAAAAAAAAAAAGTTTTGCCCACTGCCTTCAAATCTTCCAGCATCATCTAATGTAGTCTCTTCCAAAGAAAGCTCTACTCCCACGTGAGATGACTCAGGTGGGACTCAAACATGGAAGAGCGTTACATTGAGTCACTAGTAAGAAAGTTACTTCCTTTGAATTTTTCCTCAATCAAGCTGATAATATTAAGAGAAAAGTCTCAGTGGGGTGTTCTCTGCTTTAACACCTCTTGAACACTTGTCCCTACTTTCTGTTTTATCAAAGAGGGAGCAGGCCTCAAGCTCCGAGACTTCAGGAAGGCAACAGTATCTAGCTAGAATGTAATAACTTATTGTATTTCATTTTACTTATTATGTATAGCTTCTTATGGCAAATAATGCTTTTTGTCTGTTTATAGAAGTGGTATAGAGTTTTCTTTTAAATGTGTTAGATAAATAATAGGACAAGGAGGAATCTGGATGAAACAAAAGCCAGGTGTAGTTGGGAATCCTCAGAAGATGACACCCAGCCTTTTGTGAGGTGCTTGTAGGGTCTTCTGGGCCACAGAGGCCTGGAGGCAGCTTGGTTGTATTACCAGTTACTCTCTACCTTGGAAATCTCCTACTCCCATTGACCCTGATCATTCAAACAGATTTATGGTCAAGCAATAATGTGCTATCATGTGCTGATTTATAACATTTGCCAATTTCCATGGTGTAAATATCCCCACCATGGCCATGATCAAGCCACCAACATGACATCACTGAACTCAGAGTTGGGAAGAGATGCACACAATCAGCTTCCACAAGGAGGAATAGATTCAACCACCTCGTATATTAAGGTTCGGACTACGTGCAAAGGCACCACGAGAGGTACTTTCACATGCCATCTCATGCAAGCCCCAAAAGCTGTAGTTGCTGATAATGATTATCACCATTTTATAGATAAGCAGCTTTAGGGCAGACAGGTTATACGACATACCCAAGGTCACACAGCTAATAAGTGGTGGTGTTGGGATTTGAACCCAGGTCTAAGTCAACATGGGCACTCCATATCACTCCACTCAGGACATCATCTTCATGCACCCTCTACTCCCTAGCTTAAGGAGTGTAGCTCCCTTTCTTCTACCACTTGAGGGTTTGGAATGCTCTGACATTTGAAACTCTGCCCATTTTGTCTTATTTCTGTCTTGATATACACTTTCTACTCCAAACCCATCCATGTAGCACTCAAGGAAAAAAAAAAATGGAGTAAAACCATTTTTCTCACTAGGTCTTTCAGAAGGTCTGTGTTCAGCCCCCAGAAAACCCCAGTCATTGCCACATGCTTAAAGCTCACTTTCACCCTGGCCATGACATTAAGCATCCCACTCCAGTAGGGTAAAAAGGAGGAGTGCTTCTTTTATATTTATTGAGTTCCTGGAGTCACTATGAGTCAGAATCTACCTGACCGCAATGGGTTTGGTTTTTTTTTTTTTTTTAATTAGGTGCTGGGCTCTGTGCTTGTGGCTTTATCTTCTTATCTCATTTTATCGTCACAACTATTCCATGAGGTAGGCATTGTTAGACTGAGGCTCTGCGAGGTAGAATGATCAGTTTAAGGTCACCCAGCTAGGAAATAATGAGGCTGGGATTGGAGCTTCAAAGCCCACTGTGTCTCCACTAAACTAGTTCTGTCTCAGGGCCCAGCACAAGCCCAGACACACTAAATTCAGGCTTCATCTTCTGTGTCTAGGAACTGGACAGAAAGACACAGTAGGGGGAGTCACGTGACCTCATAGAGACGGCCCTTTAACAGGGTGATGACTCCAGGATTCCCACTGACAAAGCTCCTCGAAGGATTTAGTGAGCTGGGTCATTCAGGAAGATGTTTAGTCTATTGAAATATTAGAGGGATTCCTCAGATTCCCATCCTGAGAAGGACTATCATAGCCCCTGCTGACTCTAGAAATTTCACTCCCCTGACAGAGTTCATGGCCACCTTCTTGAGAGTGCAACAGTGCTTACTTCATCTCTCCACTCCGTAATACGTGTGTGTTTATCTGTCTGGCCCCGCCCTGTTCCCTGAACAGTGAGCTCCTGAGAGCATGAACTACGTATTATTCACCCTTGTTGATGTTTGTTGGGTGTGGATGGATCAATACTGGTTGAGTTGGTGTTTCTGGATCATTCTCCCAGCAGCCTTATCTTGGAGGCAAGCTCTCAGAAGTAAGGACTATCTTGAGGCTGCATGGCATTGAGGCCTGTGGTCAGAGGCTAACCCATTATTTAACACTGTAGCAGGTAGCTGCATCCTTGGCTGTTTGTCCAAGCCCCCCCCCCCCCCAAATACAATCCTATCTAGAAACGTTGCTGTGGCTTTCTTGGTTCTGTAAGCAGGGAGAATGAGGATGCCAGACCCCCATAGAAGAAGCAGCAAGCAAGTTCTCACTGGATCCTTAAAACAATTCATGAGTTATACCAGGTTCCGATTCGAATCCCTGCTGAGAATTTGCCTTTCCACTCCAGGTATGCTGAATCATAAGCTACATTTTAACAAGATCCCCAGGTGAGTCTTCCCCATCCCCACAGGTTCAATGGATTTAATAAGTTTACCTCTTCAGTTCCTATTTGCAGCACCCAATATTCCTTTGAAATACCAGGCAGACCCGGCAATGGCCAACAGTAAATCTCAGACCTCCAGAGTTTAAAAGTTCAGGTTCTCTGAGCATTCTGTGTTGCAGTGGCACTTGTCCAGAGCCGGTAACTCCCCGGTGGTTGGGGTACTTTATGTACCAGTGAAGAAAGCCTTTCCCCTTCAAGGGGAAGAAAGAAAATCACTCCCCAAAACGCATCAGACCTGGCGGTGGGGTCTTTCCTCCTGTTGCACCTCTTCAGGCTCATTTTTTGCAGTGGAACAAGAGAGACCAAAACCTAACCTGAGTTACAGAAAACAAGAAAGTGATGGCTATAAAGGGAGTGCCCAGGAGCATCTGAGATACTCCTTCACCCAGGCAATTCTTATGTTAATAAATTGCTTCCTAACTAGCAGCATTAGCATCACCTGGGAACTTGTTAGAAAATCAAATTCTCAGCAGGGCTTTGAACCAGAATTAACCAGTTTGAAGCCCTGGTTATACAGACCAGGGGTTCTAAAATACCTGCACCTGGCAGTCAGATAGACCATTTACCGTTTGTCAGATGAATGCACTGAGGCCAGGAAAGTGAAGTAACTTGCAAAAGGTCAAAATTCCTCTGAGTTGTTGAAGCTATAGCTCCATCATAGGTCTTCCCAGAACTAGAGCCAGTAGCTGCTGCTCCAGAAAGGATGACCACAGCTTGTTTGTAAGTCATTAAGAGTCAGCCTGCCTGGACTTTAAGCCTCTACATTGACTTCCATCTTCCAAGAATAGTGGACAGAGCCAGGTTTTCCAAGTCAAGCAAACTTAGAATTTAATCCAGGCTCTGCTGGCCATTAGCTGTGTGTCCTTAGGCAAGTCACTTGCCCTTTTATTGCTATTTTCCTCATTCGTGTTCTTTGTTCTCTGCAACTGCAGGGTTATTATAAGACTAAGAGCTGATGTCATGGTCTCAGTCAGAAGATGAGTAAATTTTTGGAGTAGGTTATCCCTGAGTCTTTGTTTAGGTCTTATTTACATGTTATAACCAATTCACAACTCATTCAATCCTTAATAACCCATTCAAGACCCGCTTATTTTCTGCTTTGAATTTTTTGTTGATACTTCGTGTTTTCATTAATGGAAGCATGCTGAATCACTGAGTGTTGTTGAATTTTTGGCAGGTAGTATGGATTTCTTTTCTTGCCCCCTCCCACAAACCTACCCTTAGAGTCCAGAGGGATGTTCAGTGTCCCACTAATTCTACCGCCAGACTCCCAAGTCCACTGGGCCATATGTGTCCCAAAAGTTTTTTTCAAAACTTTATTTTTCCTACCAAAAATGCACACACCTCGAACACCCTATAGAAACAGTAATTTGTGGCACACACCTTTTTTTTTCTTTTTTTTTTTCAGTTTCAAACAGTCATAAAGCAGCTTCCCAGTGAACCTGAGAGGCAGAAAATGTTGGTGGGCAACTGTGTATCCCATCGGTTATCAAAAGGTTTTAAGTAAAAAATTAAAACTCCAGGCTTTGTCCAGCCAGTGAAGAAAAGCAGTGCCCCCACAGGTCAAAGTGGTAATGGCAGCAACGATAATGTGAAGTCTGTGAAGGGAAAATAATTAGCAATGTCTGGAGGCATTTTGGGTTGTCACAACAGGGGCCAGGGGTGGAAATCTATTAGCAGCTAGTGGGTAGAGGCCAGGGATACTTCTAAACATCCTGCAATTGTTTGGGAAGTGGATATACTTTGAACCCTTTGTCTTGCTTAGAGTTTCTCCAGATTTATACATCATGTACTCATCCTTTCAACAAACGCTTTTGAGCACCTGCTCTGTACCAGGTACAGTGTTAAGTGTCAGGAATAAAATATTTGTCTGATGCTCTTTGCCACACTAGGGTGACAGGGCCACTGTACTGTAGGAGGGGAAAGGAAACAGTCTCTGGAGTCACACAGACACTAGCTGGGGTCAGTTTCCATCTAGGCTGCATTCTAGCTGTGTGTCTTTGGGAAAGTTACTCAACCTCTCTTAGCCTCAGTTTCCTCATCTTTAGAAATTGCAGTGATGCCCGACCCTTCTCAGGCTTGCTGTAAACACTAAATGAGCAAATGGTAGGGGGCAAGATAGAACAACAGACTCCAGGTGCTCTCGCTCCTGTCTTTGAACCCTAGCTCTTCAACACTTTCAGCTGTGCAACCTTGAACAAATCACTAAAGTTCTATGACCCTCAGTTTCCTCATTTGTACAACAGAAATAATATACCTGCCTTATTCAAAGTTGTGAAGATTAAAGGAGATGGTGTCTGTAAAACCAGTTAGCCAGTTATTGCCAACATGTTAGAAGTGCTCGATAAACACAGCTGTTAATTATCACTGTTTCTGTTCCTTTCACATTGCCGGCAGTAGTCGGAGCTCAAAGATTAGCTCTTCACGTCAGCATTAGTATTCTAGATCTCTGTCAGTTTCTTAAACAGTTGTGGGTGGTTGAGAGGCACACGTAGCCGCCGCTTCTTTGTGCCAAGATGCTCTGCAGACAGAGGAGCAGTGAGAAAGGAAAACAACTCAAGCAGATGGGACCTTCACGGGGGTAGGTTTCTCATCATCCCACCTGTGCACACACTGAAATAAACTAAACGCCTCTCTCAAGCTTTCCTCATCCATGGGATAATTTCCTTAAAACCTGCTTAGAATCCCGAGTAATTAAGAATGATGAGGCTAATTATAGGCTCAGCGTCGTACATAGGCCTGTCTGCTGTGTGGTTCACACAGATTATCTGTGTTGAGTCAAAGTCAATGCAGAGTGTTCAATTACAGAACTTTCCAGAAGCTTATGAACCTAACCTATCACACCTGTGAGGGCAAAGACACCGCATTGTTTGGTTTTGAGGCTCTCACAATGCCTGGAACTATGTTTCCATTAAGTGGTCTATAGGTAGTGAGAAAATCAACTCATTCCCTTGGCAACATGCCTGATTTAGATTCTAGAGCTCATTCTTTTAATGGTTATTTTCTTCTTCCAATAAGTAACATACACTCAGTAAACGAAAACAACCAAACCAGTTGCCATCTAGTCAACTCCGACTCATTGAGACCCCCATGTGTGTCAGAGTAGTACTATACAGTGTTCCATATGGTTTTCAATGACTGTCATCTTTCAGAAGTAGATTGCCAGGCCTTTCTCCCAAGGCACCTCTGGGTGGACTCAAACTACCAACCTTTTGGTTAGCAGCTGAGTGCACCGTTTGCACTACCCAGGGACTCCAAGTGCCCAATAGGGACATTTAAAAAATATGACCTTCAAAAAAAGAAAAAGTAAGGGAAGAAACCACTTACAGTCCCATCACCTAGCAGTAACGCTTGTGTATGTTTTGGTCTTTCCTTCCAATATTTTCTTTCTGGGCATATGTTTGTTTTTGTTTTGTTTTGGGGTTTGACATTTTTTCAAAATTATAATCACCATATAAAAAATTTGTGGATTTTTTCCCCCGTCTTACAGAATCTTGTAAGCATTTCAGGCTATTATGGCTACATAATATTCTAACAAATGGGTATTTCACACTTTACTCAACCATTCCACTGCTCATGGGCATTTAGGTTATTTTTCCTTTTCTATTGTTACAGTCGAGACAAACATTTTGGATATGAAGCTTTTTTACTGGAGGCATAGAATTGTTTATTTGGGATATATTCTCAGAAATACAATTACTAGGTTAGAGAATTTCAAAGACTTCACAAGATCTTTTAAAAAACCTTTTACACAACTACCATAGCCTCCACCAGACTGGGTCCAGCACTACTAGATAGTGCCCGGCTATCACCACTGACTGCTTTGACAGGGATCACAATAGAGGGTCCTGGACAGAGCTGGAGAAAAATGTCGAACAAAATTCTAACTCACAGAAAAAGGCCAGACTTACTGGTCTGACAGAGACTGGAGAAACCGCCATAGGATGGCCCCCAACGCCCTTTTAACTCAGTACTGAAGTCACTCCTGAGGTTCACCCTTCAGCCAAAGATTAGACAGGCCCCTAAAACAAAACAAGACTAAATGGGCACGCCAGGCCAGGGGCAGGGATGAAAAGGCAGGAGGGGACAGGAAAGCTGATAACAGGGAACCCAAGGTCGAGAAGGACAGAGTGCTGACATGTCGTGGGGCTGGCAACCAATGTCACAAAACAATATGTGTATTAACTGTTTAATGAGAAACTAATTTGCTCTGTAAACCTTCATCTAAAGTACAATAGAAAAAGAAAGAAAGAATAAAAAAAAAAACCTTTTAAAAACTTCACAAACATTTCCTACGCTTTTTCAGGTAGATATGGCTGAGCTTCTTACTACCAACTTTTTTTTTTTTTACATTTTTTAATTGTGCTTTAGATGAAGGTTTATAGAGTAAATTAGTTTCTCATTAAGCAATTAATACACATTTTTTTTGTAACATTGGTTGCCAACCCCGAGATGTGTCAACACTCTCCCCTTCTCAACCTTGAGTTCCCCATTTCCATTCATCCAGCTCTCCCATCCCCTCTTGCCTTCTCATCCTTCCCCCGGACTGGCATGCCCATTTAGTTTCCTATAGATGGTTGAGCTACGTGTATTATTGTTTGTTTTAGGGGCCTGTCTAATCTTTGGCTGAAGGGTGAACCTCAGGAGTGACCTCAGTACTGAGTTAAAAGGGTGTCGGGGGCCATCCTCTCGGGGTTTCTCCTGTCTCTGTCAGACCAGTAAGTCTGGTCTTTTTCTGTGAGTTAGAATTTTGTTCGACATTTTTCTCCAGCTCTGTCCAGGACCCTCTATTGTGATCCCTGCCAGAGCAGGCTGTGGTGATAGCCGGGTACCATCTAATTGTGTTGGACTCAGTCTGGTGGAGGCTGTGGTAGTTGTGGTCCATTAGTCCTTTGGACTAATCTTTCCCTTCAGTCTTTGGTTTTCTTCATTCTCCCTTGCTCCAGATGAGGTGGGACCAGTGGAGTATCTTAGATGGCTGTTCGCATGCTTTTGAGACCTCAGATGCTACTCACCAAAGTAGGATGTAGGATATTTCTTTATAAATTGTTATGCCAATTGAGCTAAATATCCCCCGAGACCATGGTCCCCAGCCCTCAGCCCAGTAATTCAGTCCCTCAGGGATTCTGGATGTGTCTATGAAACTTCCATGACTTTGCCTTGGTCAAGTTGTGCTGACTTCCCCAGTTGCTGCCAACTTCTACCAAACTCTTTGCTTGTTATGGGGACTTTACAGGATCCACCCCAAACCCCATAACTCCAGAGAGTCTAACTCTTCTCCAAAAGTGGCTCCTCGTAGGTCAATCCAATTTTGCCACCCAGTGAATCCCAATTTGGAACAAAAGTGTCAGAAGCCTGGCCTCTCTCTCCCTCACAGTGAGCCTCTGAACAGGGATGGAAAGTTCCTGGAAGATGATGCCTCCCTTGTCCTCTGACTTCTTCCCTGTACTAAGCCTGTTTTTCATCTCATTGCCATGGCAACACAACCTCAAGGCTAATGGATATTCCTTGGAGCTTAGAGGAAAAAAACTGAGCTGACAGGCAAGCAGGAAAGAAAAGGTTAGGCCTCTGTTCCCCGCCCCCCCCCATAACTCAGCAAATAGGCAGAGATAATTAAAAATTAGACTTTAGAGTCACACAGACACTGACAGAGGGAACATAAGGAAGGTTCCAGAGCTGGCAAGGCCATCTGTTTCAAATGCTAATTAAAATGGATGAAGATAAATCAAATTACCTCTGATCTCATCTCTCCTTGATGAGGGATCTTTGAAATCATAGGTTATTTTAGAGAATCTTTCCACCATTTGGGGAATTATTTGACTTCCCAACAGCCTAACATGATCTAAAAGACCAGGTTGGATTTAACAGCACACCTTGATACCCCATCCTCAAATCTCGTCCATACTACCTCACTAGCTTCCCTAATTCCAGCTTCTCAGTAGTCTCCCAGTGTCTCTTCATCCAGCGCCGCACCTGCCAGTACGGCTCTCAGAGTTGTCTTCCTGAAACACACTCGAGATTATTTCCAAGTGATGTTTGCTCCCAGCTCCCATTTGTTGTTGTTGCTGTTGAGTCAGCTCCAACTTACGGCAACCTTACGTACAACAGAACCAGTCCTGTGCCACCCTCATGATCCCTGTATGTTTGAGTCCATTGTTGTGGCCACTGTGGCAATCCATCTCATTGAGGGTTTTCCTCATTTTTGATGGCCCTCCACTCTATCAAACAATATTCTGTTGTGTGTCATAGAGTTTTCAATGGCTGATTTTCCTAAGTAGATTGCCAGGCCTTTCATCCTAGTCTTTCTTAGTCTGGAAGCTCTGTTGAAATCTGTCCACTGTGGGTGACCCTGCTGACTATAGAATACCTGTGGCATAGCTTCTAACATCATAGCAACATACAAGCCACCACAGTATGACAGTTGGGTGGTGGAGCTCACTATTACCCATAGAATAAAGCGCAACCACCATAGAATGGCTTAGTGTCCATCACCATTCGGCCTGCAGCCTCACCAAAGGGCTCCCCCAGGGTACATGGTGACCCCCTCACTTGCTGTCAGTTCCCTGAATGAGCTATCCATGCCCTTTCAGGACTCTGTGTTTGCCTCAGTGTATATATTTCCTTTTCCTCAAAATGCTCCCCACCTTTAAAAACCCAGTGCAAAGCCATCTTTCTCTAAATTGAGTCATTTCCTCTCCTGAGCTAGCACACCTCTTCATTCATTCCTAGAGTATAGCCCTTCCCACAGTGCTTCATAATTGACTGTTTCAGTGGTATCTTACCCCTCAGTAGCCTGTGAGCTTCAATGGGGCAGGGGCTGCCTGGCACATAGTAGGTGTTCAATACATGAAAGTGATTATTCTCCCAAAGATGGGTTATTCAGTTAAAAGAAAATGGTCTTCTCCCTGGAGAGATGGAATAACACCTTGAACTTCTCCAACACCAAACTTCTGATGGTCAAACCCCTCATTTGCAACATCATCATCAAACATATACTGGGTTCTTAGCAATATGGTATAATGGTTGAACATTTACATGCTGGAATTGTTGTTATAGTATTATTTGTGGGAAAAAAGCTCAAACTTCACATTTTATAAATTTTTAGTTATGGAAAATTCCAAACATATACAAGTAGAGATAATAGAATACTGACCACACCCCTCCAACTCTACAGACCTATTACCCACCTTCAAAAATGGTTCGTTGTTGTTGTTTTTTTTTTTGGCCATTTTGTCTTTTGTCACCTCCCCCCCTTTACTGTTTTTTTGGAGTATTTTAAGGCAAATCCCAGACATAATACCATTTCATCTGTAAATATTTCATAAACTGTCTAGGCTGAAATCCCAGCTCTTCTACTTACTGTGTGTGTGACCCTGGGCAATTTAGTTAACCTACCTGATCCTACATATGAAAATAAGAATAACATGATACATTCATCAGATGGTTATAATGAGGAGCAAATGGACTATTCCATGACAAACGCTGGGCACTTGGCACGTGTCCAGCTCATGTTGTAAGTGGTCAGCGTTAGCCATCAAAATCACTGTTAGTATTATTATTGTCATTATCATTACTGAATTTACAGCACAGTCCCAAAAATGTGGGATATGAAAGACATTAAAACTGTACCTATCAGTAACATAATCAATTGGTCATATGCAAGTTCAAGCTGAAACTGAAGAAAATTAGAACAAGTCCACAAGAGCCAAAGTACAACCTTGCGTATATCCCACTTGAATTTAGAGACCATCTCAAGAATAGATTTGATGCATTGAACACTAATGACTGAAGACCAGATGAGTTGTGAAAGGACATCATACATGAAGAAAGCAGGAGGTCATTAAAAAGACAGGGAAGAAAAGACCGAAATGGGTGTCAGAAGAGACTCTGAAACTTGCTTTTGAATGTCGAGTAGGTAAAGCAAAAGGAAGAAAAGAGGTGAACACAAGATTTCAAAGGCAGCTCGAGAAGACAGAGTGAAGTATATAATGACATGTGCAAAGACCGTGGAGTTAGAAAACCAAAAGGGAAGAACACACTTGGCATTTCTCAAGCTGAAAGAACTGAAGAAAAAATCCAAGCCTCGAGTAGCAATATTGAATGATTCTATGGGGAAAATATTAAAAGACACAGGAAGCATCAAAAGAAGATGGAAGGAATACACAGAGTCATCATACCAAAGAGAATTGGTCAACGTTCAACAATTTCAGGAGGTAGCATATGATCAGGAACCACTGGTACTGAAGGAAGAAGTCCAAGCTGCACTGAAGGCATTGGCAAAAAACAAAGTTCCAGGAATTGACGGAATATCAATTGAGATGCTTCAACAAACAGATGCAGCACTGGAAGTAATCACTCATCTATGCCAAGAAATTTGGAAGACAGCTACCTGGCCAACCAACTGGAAGAGATCCATATTTATAACTATTCCAAAGAAAGATAATCCAACTGAGTGTGGAAATTACTGAACAAGATCAATAATATCACATGCAAGTAAAATTTTGCTGAAGATCATTCAAAAGCAGCTGCAGCAGTACATCGACAGGGAATGCCAGAAATTCAAGTCAGATTCAGAAGAGGATGTGGAACCATGTTATCAGGAGGGATCAGTCCCTGGAGAAGGACATCATGCTTGGTAAAGTAGAGGGTCAGCGAAAAAGAGGAAGACCTTCAATGAAATGGATTGACCCAGTGGCTGCAACAATGGGCTTAGCCATAGCAACAATTGTGAGGATGGTGCAGGACTGGGCAGTGTTTCGTTCTGTTATACATAGGGTCACTAATAGTCAGAACTGACTCAATGGAACCTAACAACAACATCAGTAATCACGAATCTGGCAGCAGAACAGGGGCAGATTGGAGCTTGGGAAAACTGGAGCCTTGGAGAGCAGATATATGGCTAGAAAAATAGTCCTGGAGAGAGATGATGAGGGCTGGAATGAGGCAGTGACAGAGACAGGAGACAACAGGCACAAGGAGATTCAAGCAAAGACCTCCAGGACTGGTTGACTGCAGCAGGGGACAAGCTTTCTGCAATTAAAAATCAAGTTCAGATTCTGGGGGCTTGGAGAGAAGTAAGAATTGCCTTTTCCCAAGCTAAGGGAGGGAAGGCAGTGGGAGAGAATAAGTTTCATCTTAGACATATTGTTTGCAGCACTGATGGGGCATTCCAGAAAAGAGACTTGGCATGAGAGGCTACTGATTATGACAAGCCAATGTTTGTTCTGCCCTTTGTGTAGCATGTGGTTTCTTCGGTGTACCTGGTGGTTCATTTTATTTTGGAGTTATTTACACACCTCCCAGTGAAAGACTCCAGATAACTCTACCCCATAACCTTCATTCAGTCCTTGCTCTATAACCTTGCTTCATTACTGTTGCCATCAAAGTGAAGTTGGTTCTTTACTCACTTTCAAGTTTAATGATTTCCCTGATTATAAAATTAGCACGTGCTCATGGTGGACATTGTGGGAACACAGACAAAATGTAACAGAGAAAATGAAACCTTGACATAGCCGTACCATTCAGATTGTTCAGTTGATAAACCAGTTGCTGTCAAGTTGATTCCAACTCATGGCAACCCCATGTGTGTCAGAGTAGAACTGTGCTCCATAGGGTTTTCCACTGTTGATTTTTCAGAAGTAGATAGCCAGGCCTTTCTTCCAAGGCACCTCTGAGTGGAATCAAACCTCCAGTCTTTCGGTTAGCAGTCAAGTGCATTAACTATTTAGTAAAACCTACTATTTTATTAACATATTAAATGAATAATTTCTTTTATAAGGATCAGCACAAAGCTAGTTCCTATGAGGCAGAGGTTAAAGATGTCCCAAATCTAATTTTTCCAAGCTGCTGTACCACTCCATCTTCTCTGACATCAACTACTCCCTCTCCCCTCAGTACTCTCACTCCTGTCTTTGAGTTCCCTAATTCACTGCAACGTGCCATAGAACTCACGAACCATGTAAAGGAAATGATTCATGTGGTTGTGGAGGCTAGCAAGTCCCAGATTCGTGGGTCAAGCATAGACTTCTCCTTGGCCCTCAGTCTCTGCCCAAAGGCACTCACTTTCTCGCTCCATGGGCCGGTAAGCCCACTGCATTGTCTCCTGTGGGTCTCTGCTGCAGGTCTCTCCTTCTTTGGTGGTGGTGGGCTCTCCTCTCTGCTCTAGAATTGGCTCTCTTTTAAGGCAAAACTGACCAATCCCCTTGGTGGGCCACAATTATCTTATTTGTGTAGCCCCACCTAGTCACCTGTGTGGGAGTTATAAGACCATGACTAGAAAGGCTACACACAAAAGTAATAGCACCACACATGTACTTTAAATAAATGTGATCATACTGGATACACAATTACTTATTCTTATCACTTATAAAGACTTTTCCATGTCAGCAGGAACTGGAAATAAGTGACCTTACAGGGATATACTGTAATTTCCTAAACTATTCTCCTCCTGATGGACATTTTGCCCTAATTTTTTACTTTTAAATATTGTATAATGAATATTAACTATGTATTTAGTGAATATCTTACTCATAAAGCCGTATCTCATTTCTTTAATTTTGCTTCTTTTAAAAGGCTGTTGCTACTGTCAAATATAAGCAAAGAATCAATTATTTATTCTGCAGAACCAATTTTTTATTCTGCTTTCCCTATATGAACTGCTTATCTGTGGTAATCAAATAATGGACAAGAGGAAGTGTCTCCTTATAAAATTATGGCAGCTAATGAATGAAAAAAAAGTGCTAGAATTAGAAGTATCACCGTTTTATAAAACCAAAAACTCATTGCTGTCGAGTCAATTCCAACTCATAGCAACCCTATAGGACAGAGTAGAACTGCCCTGTAGGGTTTCCAAGGAGCGGCTGGTGGATTCAAACTGCCGACCTTTTGGTTTGCAGCTGAGTTCTTAATCACTGTGCCACTGTTTTATAACCCCTGATAAATTAATGGATCTAGGCATTGTGCTAGTTTCACGAAGAAGGACAAGTAGCCATTGTCTGCCTCCTGGAGACTCAGCAGCACCTACAGTCTTGCCAAAGGAGCCACTTTAGTCTGATCAAACATCCTACCAACACACAGGAACTGCAGAGGACAGGGGCCATGATGGACTGCAATGTCTGTCCCCACTTCACAAAGTCCAGACCCTGGGAAACTCTACAGGTCAAATGACCTAGGCTGTTTGGCAGAACTTGCAAGGAACAAGGGGGAAAATTGAAGAAGAACTTATAGATTAAAAAGGATTTAAAAGGTGTAACTTTTTTTTAATGACCAAGACAAAGCTATCGTGTCTAGGGTTGTAGAGTTTAATGAAAAACTAAAGAAATGCAGGGAAATGATTGCTCTAAAAGTCAGGAGAGCAGTAACATTTAGGGGGAGGGAAGGGGTTGAGGTTGGGACAAGGAACAGCATCTCTCCTAGAAAGAGAATGCAATAAGTGCCATGACCCAAAGACAAGCTTTTATAAGCAAGATGGGTATAAAAGTACAGAGGAAAGAACGTATTACTGGTCCTGTGAGGCAGAACACAGAAGGTGTCTGGATGGATGCCAAGATTTTATTTCTTGATCTGGGTGGTTACAAACTATATATTTGTTTCATGTTGCTTTTTGAACTTGAGTTTCAGTGGTTCCAAACCACCAGCAGCTCAGCGGGAGAAGGACGTGGCAGCCTGCTTCCACAGAGATTTATAGTCTTGAAAACCCTAAGGGGTCTCTATGAGCTGGAATCAGCTCGGTGGCAGTGGGTTTTTATTTTATAATAAAAGGGCTTTTTTTTTATTATTGTGCTTTAAGTGAAAGTTTACAGTTAAGTTAGTTTCTCATACAAAAATGTATACACAGATTGTTATGTGACCCTAGTTGCTCTCCTATAATGTGACAGCACACTCTTCTAAAAGGGCTTTTAAAAAATCTAAAAAGAAAACAAGAAAAAAAAACTTACAAAGCTGATAATACCCAAACATTACCTTGGGTTTATAATTAGAAAATATTGATTAGTTTAGCAGATAAACTGGGTGTGATTTCTTTAAGTTATTATTTCCAGGTCCTTATCTATATGCAAATAATTACTGACTTTGTTGTGGTTATAGCCAAATACAGTTTTATTTCTGGATTTGTTTTTTTGCTTGACAGAGCACTGGTTTTCATTCCCTAATTCAAGCATATGCATCTTGACTAGCCATTGGTTCACATTAGATCCTGCTGTTTCCTTTCTCAAAACACAATGGGCCCCAGGCATGCAGCTCTGCAGCTGATTTTTCTGCTCACATCACAATAAGATCTGGCTCATTATGCTGTGGATTGCTGGTTGCCCAAGTAACCCACTGAATCGAACTTACGCACACACATCATGTGACGCCACCACCATGGAGATCAGCCCCAAGTACTATAAGTAGATGAAACTCAGCTCCTGTGTCCTCTGAGGGGTCACATGGAGACAGTGAGTGGGTTTAATTAACTTAAAACAATATCCTGGAGGTTTCTTAATGCACTGAGCAAAAATCAAGTTATTTGATGCTTGCACAGAATTAAAGCTGAGGTCTGACTCCTTCCCAGTTTCTCTGGAATGGAAGGTTGTAGCTATGGCTCTCTGCTGCTTTCCACCAAGCAGTAATATTTAAGCCCATGCCTGAGTCAAGTGTTGAACTAAGCTCTAACTAGATCTTAAAAAGCAGAACACCTGCTCACCCTGTCAGGGCTCTTGGTCAGCCAAGCAGGGGCAAGGACCTTGTCTTTCTTGTTCTGGCCATGAGTCAGCCAATCTTGGAGACTGATTCACAGTGCACAGGCAATATTTGTTAAATGAAGCACCATCTCAATTCAAGGGTTCTAAAACCACCGAGTCCTGGAATCACCTAGAGTAGAATGCCTCCACAGAGTCTCAACAAATAGGTTTAGGGTAAGGCCAATGTGGAGTCCCTGGGTGGTGCAAACAGCTAATGTGTGCAGCTGCTAACTGAAGGGTTGGAGGTTTGAATCCACTTAGAGGCACCTCAGAAGAAAGGCTTGGCAATCTACCTCTGAGAAATCAGCTATTGAAAACCCTATGGAGCACAGTTCTACTCTGCCACATATGGAGTTGCCATGAATCGGAATTGACTCCACAGCAACTGGTTATTACTGGAGGCTAATGCATTATACTTTGTAAAAGCAGTCCATGCTTTCAGAAAAACTGACCTAACCAGTGGGCATTTTGAGGACAGAGACCACATATTGTGTTCTTCTGTTACTGAGCACTTGCTATGTACCAGACACTTTTCCTATTCCTGGTGATTTAAGAGAACCAAACTTCCTGCTAACAAGTCCCTGTCCAAGTTGTTAAATAGATGCTAAGATGAGGCAAGTTCCTGCAGTTGAGGAGCCCACAGACCAATGGGGGAATGATGATGGGGAATATGTTCTCATAATACCATAGTTTTCAACTGAGGGAATGATTTTGCCCACAAGGGACATTTAACAATATCTGGAGACATTTTTGGTTGTCACAACTGGAGAGCGCTACCAGAATCTAGTGGGTAGAGGTGAGAAAAGCTGCTAAACATCCTATAGTGCACAGGACAGGCCCTCAGAAAAAGGAATTATCTAGCCCAAAATGTCAATGGTGCCAAGTTGAGAAACCCTTCAAGAGAGAAGGGAATGCGAGTGGCTATCTAAGATACAGCTATTGGTCTCTATGCGTCTGGAGCAAAAAGAAAGAAGGAAACCAAAGACTCAGAGAAGAAACTAGTTTACAGGACTAATAGTCTGCATGAACCACGGCCTCACCTACCTTGAGACCAGAAGAACTAGATGGTGCCCATCTACCACTACTGACCATTCCAACCAGGGACAGAATAGATGGCCCCAGATAAAATGGGGGGGAAATGTAGAACAAAACTCAAATTCCTAAAAAAGGCTAGACTTATTGGACCAGTAGAGACTAGAGGAACCTCCGAGTCTATCGCCCTGGGATACCCTTTAAACTTGGAACTCAAACCACTCCTGGAGGTCACCTATCAGCCAAAAGACAGAGTGACTCATAAAATAAATAATGTCACCTGTGAGTACTGTGCTCCTGTAAATAACCATCTAAATGAGACCTAATGGTAAACATTTAACCCTAGACCAAACATGAGAAGGTAAGGGACGACAAGGAAGCTAGATTAATGGAGACAGAAAACCAGAATGGAAAGAATGAGAATGCTGACACATTGTGAAAAGTGTAACCAGTGTCACTGAATAATATGCATAGAAATTGTTAAATGAGAACTTAATATGCTATGTAAATTTTATCCAAAATCACAATAAAGTATTTTTTAAAAGGAAATAAAAAAGAGAGAGACAGATGGAATGAATGTCGTGACCCAAAGACAAGCAAGGTGCTTATAAAAGTACAGAGGAAAGAACACTTTACTGGTCCTATGATGCAGTACCCACACTGTCCTATAGCCTTCCTTTTCTCTCCTACTCCTTCACTCTCCCCTGCTACCATCCGACTGTCCCAAACCTGGCAACAGTACGTCAAGCTCTGGAGTCATACAGAGTTGGGTTTGAAACCTGGCTTTTCCATATTCCATTGTTTAAACTTGGACAAGCCACTTGACCTTGCTAAACCTCAGTTGCATCTCAACTCCCCTCCATGAGCAACAGGGACTCAAGAAGAAAGGGAGAATATTTTTATGTACCCCTGATTGACAGGCTGACAGACTCCCACTTACCTCATCGGGTTGAGGTAATGCAATGAGATAATGCACACAAAGTGGTTACCTCGGTGACAGCACATGTAAGCACTCGTCATATGTTAGCTGCTTCGATGATAATGAACAACGTCCTCCACCACCCCATGGGTTATCCACCTCTCCCTCCTCCCATAAATTTACCTGGATTTTAGAGTCAGCTCTTTCCTTGAGACTCTTACTACTTGGGTTACCTCCTTCTCCTAATACAGTCTATGGGCAGGTGCTGACTCTCATATCACTACGGCCCTAAGTCCAGAGCCTCCAGCCCCTCCCATCCTTGCTGTCTAAGTGGGAAGATCCAATGAAAACCCCTCTTCAATCAAAGTGGCAGAGAAACAGCTTTCTACAGGAACACTGCTTGCAAACATCACGGACACAAACAGGACCACTGTTTTATTTCCAGTCCATACTTTACTATTTGCTGTAGCTATAGATGTCAGAGGCTAAAATTTTCACTGGTGGTGGTATTTTTGTCTCCCCGGTTGTCTTTAGGTTTCCCTAGAGGCTCTTTAAATAGGGTCTGAGACTTGCAGTTCTTGTCAGCTAAAATTCCCCATAAGATGTTATGGTAAGATGTGGGTGGGGCAAGGGAACATCTAGCTCAATTGGCATAACATAGTTTATAAAGAAAATGTTCTACATCCCACTTTGGTGAGTAGCATCTAGGGTCTAAAAAGCTTGTGAAGAGCCATCTAAGATACTCCACTGGTCCCACCTCATCTGGAGCAAGGGAGAATGAAGAAAACCAAAGACACAAGGGAAAGATTAGTCCAAAGGACTAATGGACCACAACTACCACAGCCTCCACCAGCCTGAGTCTAGCACAACTAGATGGTGCCTGGCTACCACCACTGACTGCCCTGACAGGGATCACAATAGAGGGTCCTGGACACAGCTGGAGAAACATATAGAACAAAATTCTAACTCACAAAAAAAGACCAGACTTACTGGTCTCACAGAGACTGGAGAAACCCCAAAAGTATGCCCCCTGGACACCCTTTTAGCTCAGTAATTAAGTCACTCCTGAGGTTTACCCTTCAGCCAAAGATTAGACAGGGCCATAAAACAAAATGAGACTAAAGGGGCACACCAGCCCAGGGGCAAGGACAAAAAGGCAGGAGGGGACAGGAAAGCTGGTAATAGGGAACCCAAGGTCAAAAAGGGAGACTGTTGACATGTCATAGGGTTGGTAACCAATGTTACAAAACAATATTTATACCAATTGTTTAATGAGAAGCTAGTTTGTTCTGTAAACGCTCATCTAAAGTACAATTAAAAAAGAAAAGACGTGGGCGAGAGGAAGCGTTCTCTGAGCCTGTGATTTGGTCTCAGACTTTCAGGTAAAGTCAGTGAACCTTGACTTGATTATGGATTAGGGAAATTTCTGCAGCACACTCTGGCATTTGGTTCAGTGTTTAATTTATTTGAATCCCTTATGTGACCATGATGTGTGTTTGATCAAGAGAGTCAGTACCATCCAAGTACACTAGACCATTCACTCCATCCAGACAATACTGTCTTGCTTTTTGCTTTCCCTTCTTCCTGACTCTCGGAATGTTCCTTACCTGTTCTGACCCAGTGTTCCTACCAATGGCCCCTTTTAAAAATCCTGTTGGAGCATCCCTATTGGATGTCTTGTGACCAAGCAAATGCTTTTCTTGTAATAGCTACATTAGTACTCCCTTCCTTTACAAATAGCAGCCATCTTTGCAGGGCCAGGAATAGGATGAAGCAATAGAGGTGGCTAGGGTGGAAGTTTTAAGGAGATACTCACTGTCAGGTGCTGATCCTGCATTTGCATGACCCTGAGAGTACCTCCTTAAATTTTGCATTCTAGCCACCTCTATTGCCTTACCCTAGTCTATCCCCACATTCTTGCAACTACTCCATAATGGTCCAAAATGGAGTCAGCTTTTTCACTCTCTTCTCTACCTTCCCACTAGGTCAGTCCATCATCCTTAACAATTTACTTTTCCAATCACTCTTCCATCTAGATCAAAACCTTGGGGCTCCCCTCACTTTAGACACCTGCAATTACTTGACAGAACACTGAAATTCTAGATTCCAAGCCTACTTGAAATGAATGTGTTATTTTTAACACCCACTTTGAGTTTTAAACAATCATCAATCCCTCCCAAAGATGGACATTGTTAATGAGTAATATTCCACAGATGACTTTGGTAGATCTGCTTCTTAATTATAGTATTACAAATTTCTTCATTTTCAAAGCTTTTAATTTATCATCTAATAGGCACAGTGATCCATGGAATAATCCATCTTTATTTTTTTCCTATTTTAGGTAGCTATGCTTATTACTATTCATAGCATAAGCCAAGTGCTATGGTTATTAAGTGATGTCATTTGTACCCTAATGACTTGGTACCTTTCATACCATTCAAAAGGAAATTGAAAATTATGAAGCATTAAATGAGACCCCAAACAAAGATTAAGCATTGTTAACTCTCATTACCCAAGGGTGACAAAACTGGCCACTCATGTCTAAGGTAACTGGAAGGGTATTCTAAATTTGTATGATCTGGTGTAGGCAACTGCATACCTGGAAACTCTTTGGAATGTAGGAGCAAAGGCCATGGCCTACTATCCAGTATCTTGCCCCACATACATTTTTGACATTTTACCTCTATACCCTTTGGTCTTTTTCCATCTCTCCTCCCATATACCACTTCCTCTGCTTGGAATGGTCCTTTCTCCTTTCTTGTCTTAGTGAAATCCTACTCGTCCTTTAAATCCCACCTCAATTGTCACTTCCTCAGGGAAGCCCTCCCTGATCTCCCCACTCCCCCACCAAAAAAACAAACCAGTTGCAGTTGAATGGACTCCAGCTTATGGCAACCCCACGTGTGTCAGAGTAGAACTGTGCTCCACAGGGTTTTCAGTGGCTGATTTTTCTCCCAAGGCACCTCTGGCACCTTTCAGTCAGCAGCCAAGCTCATTAACCATTTGTGCCACCCAGGAGCTCCCTGATCTCCCCAACCAGGTCAAATCCTCTATCCACATTTCTCATAACACCATCTTAGCAATTATCAAGTGGCAATCTTTCATTGATTTGAGTCATTCTTTGATTTATTCTGTATCTCACACGAGCCCATAACTCCATGAGGGGCGGGAATCTTGTCAGTGTTTGCTCACCATTGTCTCCCAGGGTTGACCATTTAGTACCTGCTAAATACATCTGTGGAATAAAAAGAATGTGGCCAAGTGTATCAGTCAGCATCTTGGCAGGAAACAAGCAGCACATTCAGATGAAGTTTTGAAGGGAACTTTTAATGAAAGTAGTACTTACTAAGATGTTTCAGGGCTGAGGGAGCCAACAGGGATGTTGAAACACTCAGAAACTAGCAATGGGGAAGGTTTTACCAGCCCTGGTCCTGAAGGGAGAAAGAGAAGAAAAAGCATTACCAGAGTCCAGAGAGAGCTTGGGTCTTACAGGGGCCACAGCTGTGAAAGGACACGGTTGTGAAGAGACCTGGGATAACTAGGGATAACAGAGGAAATATCATGACTGTCCTTCCTCCTCCCACTATCTGATCTTTTGCCAGTACTTCTCATTGGCCAAATCCAACTGGAAGCTATGAGGTAATGGAACCAGCAGATAAAGTCCACAGGGGAACAGAGAAGGTGGAAAATGGATGAGGGGAGATCCCCAAGAATAACCAGAACACCAATGTTGCAGCCCATGAGCCCTCCTCAGCCTTGAGTGAGGTTTCCAGAAACCCCACCCCACCTAGTTCCATTGCATACAGAAATTATTCTGACCATGGTATGGGCCCATTAGATTTTCCCCACAGGAAGCGTTGAGTTTATGTTTATGGTGATGGAAATTTTGGCAGTGATTATTGGTGATGGTAGCACAACGTGATTAATGTAATTTATATCACTAACTTGTATACATGAAAAACATTGGGAAAATGTTATGTTATATATATTTTTACAACAATAAAAAATGCAAAAAATTAAAGAGGCAGAAAGCCCATTTCCCAAGGGAGGGAAAATTTTCCCCGCAGGTCATGCTCCAAGTCTTGAATTCCAATGGGCTTTGTTGACAGCATGAACTAGAGGCACCAGATCAACTCTGATGGATTGAAATCCATTGGGGCTAAATAAACAAATCAGGAGCTCTGCATTAATGAGTCTAGCTACCCAGAGTGAAATAATTTTAAATAAGTCATGTTGAGAGTCTTAATTAGGATGCTGCAGTATCTGTGCTGTGGTCTGTCTCTAGCCTTGAGGAAAATAGCTGGGGCAATTACCAAAGAGGATGAAGCTTGAGGAGTAAGGGCCTTTGTGGTTGTGTATCTATAAACAGAAGCAAATGAAGTCAGAGGCAGGAATTCCAGTATGTCCATGAAGGGGTATTCTCCTTGGTCCACAGTGACATAGCTTTGCCCACTCCATTTCACTGAATCTGGCCTTTCTAAACTATCAAGGCCTTCTGAACCCCCCAAATCAGTGACTATCAGTCAGTCTTTAGCCTTCTTCCCTCTGACCAATTCGCCTTCTTGTTGCTTGGATCCCTACTCTTGGCTCTCAGATCCCTGGCCCTGTTCTAGTCTCCAGTCTACATTTTGGGAATGGAAATGGGAGAAGAAACCAATGGCCCGCTTCTTCTTGTGGACTGGATCACTCAGTGGCTCGCACACAGCCATGGCCCAAATGGCCCCAGATTGAACTTGGACCCATGTCTTCTGACCCTACTCCCAACTCCCACATCTATCAGCACTGCGACCTTAGGTGAAACACTTAACATCTCAGAGCCTAAGGTTTCTTGTTCTAACTAGAGGCTCAAAGAAAACCATGGAAACGTCCTACTGATATGGGTTATTATTATTATATCCAATATCATTGTATTGTTGCAAATCTCTCACTGCCCGCCCCCCCCACCCCCATTCTGACTTGCCTAGTTTTTTAATAGCATCATAGCCCTCCCATCAGCTGTGAGTCATCTTCAGTTCCTTCCCAGTGGCATCACTAGGGAAGTACGGGGGGTGTGGACTGCATTGGGTAACACTGTCAGAGGGGGTGACACCAAAATGACTGTCTATAAAATTTTTGTGTAGTGTTTCAGCAGAAATGTATTACTTTTTATAAAAATAGCCCTGTAGTTACTTATAACAACAAAAAATTTTTTCGTAAGCCCAGCTTACATGTATCAATATACCCACAAGGCTAAAACTTTATGCTAATTTACTTTTTGAACCTTCTAATGCGCTCCAGTCAAAGCTGTCATTATTACCCAATTACAATGACACTTCAAATCACATGATTTCGTCTGTATCTGCTACAAGCACACACTGTTGGTTTTTGTTGCTGCTGGTGTTTTTATAGTCGCTGATTTTGTCAACTTTTCTGGTGTTTTAGCTACAATATTGTGATAATTAGCATGGGGGGTACCACCATGAGTTACTACACTGGGTGACACCAACCCTCATGATGTCGCTGTTCCTTCCACCCTCCACATTCAATCATTGAGTCCTGTAGTCATACTCACATAATTCGGTATCCCATAGCCAGGCCCACCCTAACAATTTCAGGGCCCCAGGCAAGAGTAGAAATGGAGGCTCACAGCCCATGGTTGGCCCCCTTTCTTCCGGCCCAAGGGTCCCACCTACATCAACGGGGTGGTGCTCACATGATGAAGAGAAGGCCCCCATGCAGTCTTGGGGAAATTTGAGCAGAGAATTCTGGAAGCCCAGGAACCCAGAGCAAGGTCTACAAGGGGGTGGGGGAAGTGGAGGCTTTCAGCTTTGGGTGGGCTTTCCATTTGGCCCCACAGACTCCTTGGCGGTAGGGAGGAGTACAGGCACAGGCGGCCAGAGTAGGGCCCGCTAAGGTGGTACCCACGACTCAAGGTAAAACTGCTCCTCTAGACTTTGGAGTTAAACAAAATGAAGTGGAATTCTCCCTCTTATGAAGTGACTTGGGTAACATTCTCACTTCTGTGAGCCTTGGCTCACTCCCCTGTAGAATGTGGAAAACATCTCCCTCACCTGGTTGGTTGTTAAAATAAAATGGAATATTGTGGGTGAGAGTGCCCCATAAAAGAAAGAAATATTCTTTGGGGCACTAGGGAAGGAGGACGGAGCCCTGGTGGTGCAGTGGTTGAGCGCTCAGCTGCAAACTGAAAGACCGGCGGTTCAAACCCACCAGCCACTCCATGGGAGAAAGATGTGGCAGTCTACTTCTATAAAGATTAGAGCTTTAGAAACGCTGTGGGGCAGTTCTGCTCTGTTCTGTAGGGTTCTTCTGAGTTGGAATCGACTGGGGAAGGGGGGCAACTGGTTTTGTTTTGTTTTGTTTTTTAGGGGAGGAGGACGTGGACATCTTTCAGAAATTCAGCAGAGGGTGCTGGTCCCTCAGGTTTTCATCCTGAAGAAGCTTCTAAAAAAAATCAAACCCATTGCCATCGAGTCAATGCCAACTCACAGCAACACTATAGGACAGAGTAGAACTGCCCCACAGGGTTTCCAAGGCTATCAATCTTTACGGAAGCAGACTACAACATCTTTCTCCCACCGAGCGGTTGGTGAATTCCAAGCATTGACCTTTTATTTAGCAGCCTAGTACTTCACCACTGCACCACCAGGGCTTCTTAAAGAAGCTTCTAGTGGAGAATGAAAAGGTATATGGTCCCAAGGAGACAGAAAGTGAACATTTAGTGACTTTTTCATCCATGCCAGTCATTGTGCCAAATGCTTAACAGCATTGCCCCTCTGAAGCTTCATGGCAATTCCATGGGTGGGTACAGACGTTACCTCCACTTTGCAGAAATGAAAAGAGAGTCACAGAGAGGTTTAGTAAACTGTTCGAGGTAACACAGTGAATGTGGAGGGTCTGAATTCGAACCGAAACCACCCAGCTCAACAATGAAGGGCCCAAAGCTTTCCAGTGCCCCGTGGTTTCCCAGTGCAGTCTGGTCTCCTCAACAGGAGCCAGGTGCAATTGGTAAATATGGGAAATTGTGGTGGAGTCACTGGGAAGTTGGGTTCGGTCCTGGGTGATTTTTCCCTGCATAACAATAGCTTGAAGCAATCAGGGGCAAGACCTCTCACAATAAAGAGAAAGTCTTAGCAATATATAAGGACCTTAAGAACAAAACCAGAAGTCTGTACAAGGGCCTTCCTAGTGCCAGTGACCAAAAAACCACGTCAGTTGACTTAGAGTTGATTCTGACTTATGGAGACCCTATGTGTGTCAGAGTAGAACTATGCTCCACAGGGTTTTCAATGGCTGATTTTTCAAAAGTAGATCATCAGGCCTTTCTTCTGAGGCACCTCCAGTTGGACTATAACCTCTAACCTTTCTTAAGTAGCCAAGCATGTTAACCATTTGCACCACCCAGGGACTTCCCTAACACAAGTAGTGGCTGGTTAGTGGCTTCAAGGTCTACCATGTGTTCCACTAAATTTAAGCTATGATCAAGATGCAAATGTCATGGAATGAAAAGTGAAGACTTTTCCCCCCTATATTAAAGCAATGGACTGGTGAAGAAGGCTTCACTCGCTCTAGATTTTAAAAATTTCAATGAAATGGTCTGAAAATGAATGCCTCCTTCCTTAAAGGAGGAAGCCTGAGCCTCAGGGTTAAGGCTACAGAGATTGGACTGACTGTGATGCTGTGTGCAACGCTGTGTGCAGTGCCGTGCTGTCGAACTGTGCAGTATTTTCATTAACATTCTTACTATTTTTATCGGTGCTCTCTGGCTACAGAGTTCATAGGTTTTGTGTTGTCTACCCCAACTCAGTTTTTCCAAAAGCATGTTGCATGATTTTTGCAGAGTGTCAGATTTTTGAGGAACGCATATGTGAAGTTTTAGTAAAATGCCTCTGTTATTGCTGTATAATAAATGATAATGATATGAGATAATGGAGCCAGTCCTCCCCATACATGGACTCTTTGGAAAACGGGGAAGAAGAGAAAGGAAGCAGTTGTAGGAATGCTGTCCAGTATCACCATTCTAGAAGTCTCCTTTTGTAAAAAGAGGTTTTGAAGAAGGAATCTTGAGACCCAGAGAGGTGACGTGACTTGCTCAAAGCCAGGCAACAGATGGGCCCGGAGACCAGTCCAGTGTGCACTTTCTCCTTGGGTGGTCTTGGAAGGACCCCACAGGGTCTCAGTATTGCCCAATACCTTGCAGAACCCAAGTCAGGATAAGGACTGGTGCCCTGACTGAGGAGGGACCTGCATGATGGCCATGGAAGCTGCTGGAGGTCGAAGAGGGAGAGCATGGGAAGAAGAGACCGCCCCCACACACACACCTTAGATGAGCAGAAGAAAGTATCAGCTGGAAAATTCAGGGAAGAGAGAGCTTCAACCCAAACCAAGAGATTTTGGGGGGGCCTTCCTGAGCCTCCCCGTGAATGTGGCTCATTGTTATTGTCTGGAACCCTTGGAAGAGTTTCAAGATCATAAGTGATTTGGGAAATAGCTAAGACACCCTAGGGAGGCAGAGTGATGAATCAAGAACAGTGATGGCCCAGACACAGGAGACCTGGTTTCTTACCCAATTCTGCAACAAACTCAGAAGTTGACCCCCTTGGGCCCTCAGTGTATCCTTCTGTGAAATGAGGGGTTTGGGGAAGATGAATGTTTAGTCTTGCCCAAATCAGTCATGTTCTGCTGCCCCTTTCTTCTTCTGAATGATGCCAGTATGGGCCAGGAGGACTGTGGGACTTGGGCAGGGATGTGAGCTAGAGAGCCTAGTGGTTACGTGCATAGCAAGCTCTGGGGGCAGACCACCTGGATTCACAGGCTGGCTCTGCCATTTTCTAGGAGGTAAGATTTTGGATGAGCACTCAAGCTCTCTAAGCCTCAGTTTCCCCATCTTTGAAATGGAGACAATTCATTTTTCCAGCACTAGAGGCTGCCCGCATTCCTTAGCTTGTTGCCACATCACTCCAACCTCTTTATCCATCCTCACATCTCCTTCTCTGACTCTAATCTCCTGCCTCCCTTTTATAAACAATGTAATCACAAGGATGATTACATTGGGCCCACCTAGACAATCTCCTCTCAAACTCCTTAACTTAACCACATCTACAAAGCCCCTTTTACCATGTTAGGTAACATTCACAGGTTCTGGAGACTGGGTGTGGACATCTTTTGGGGGGTCATTAGTCTGTCTACCACACCACCTTTCCCAATGATCCTCTTTAAGGATGTAACTCCCCAGTTATTCTCCATCATGGAACACTGTTCACTCCCTTCACAGCATATTTTTTAAATTGTGAAATTTTTTTAATTGTGATTCCCTTGGGACAGAGCAAGCATATATGTTTCAACCATCCCTGTATACCTGCCCCTGGCACAGGACTTTATTTTATTGTTGTACTTTAACTGAAAGTTTACAATTCAAGTTAGTCTCTCATACAAAAATTCATACATACATTGTTATATGACCCTAATTGCTCTTCCTATACTGTGACAGCACACTCCTCCTTTCCACTCCAGATTTCCCGTGTCCATTCAACCAGCTCCTGACTCTCTCTGCCTTCTTATCTCACCTCTGGACGGGAGCTGCCCATTTAGTCTCATGTATTTACTTGAGCTAAGAAGCACACTCTTCACGAGTATCATTTTATGTCCCTTAGTTAGTCTAATCTTTGTCTAAAGAGTTGGCCTCAGGAATGGGTTTAGTTCCGGGTTGACAAAGAGTCCAGGGGCCATGCTTTCTGGGTTTCCTCCAGTCTCAGTCAGACCATTAAGTCTGGTCTTTTTACTAGAATTTGAGGTCTGCACCCCACTTTTCTCCTGCTCCATCAGGGACTCTGTTGTGTTCCCTGTCAGGGTGGTCATTGGTGGTAGCCAGGCACCATCTAGTTCTTCTGGTCTCAGGCTGATGAAGTCTCTGGTTTATGTGGCCCTTTCCGTCTCTTGGGCTAATACTTTCCTTATGTCTTTGGTGTTCTTCCTTCTCCTTTAGTCCAGGTGGGTTGGGACCAGTTGATGCATCTTAGATGGCCGCTCACTAGCTTTTAAGACCCCAGACACCACTCACCAAAGTAGGATGCAGAACCTTTTCTTAATAAACTTTGTTATGCCAGTTGACCTAGATGTCCCCTGAAAACATGGTCCCCAGACCCCTGCCGCTGCTACTCTGTCCCTTGAAGTGTTTGGTTGTTTTCAGGAAACTTCTTAGCTTTGGTTTAGTCCAGTTGGCACAGGACTTTAGCACAGCTGAATGAGTGAATGGGTGGATAGTGTAGTATAGTATCATATAGTATAGGTATCATCATTGAACATATAAGAAATCTGAGGTACAGAGTGATCAAGCAACTTGCTGGAATGACTTTACCTGCTCAAAGCATAACCTGGGCTGGGACTCGACTTTCCTGATGTCAAATCCAGTGATGTTTCTACTACTTCCTGCCACCATCCGCTTGGAATGGCCTCGAGGCAGCCTTCCAGGGACAAGAAGTGTCAGAAAAGGCCTAGAGGGACCTCTTGGCTCAGAATCTTGGCATCTTGAGATGTTTGAATGACAGGATTCAAATTTCCTTCCACTGTCTGGATAAGAAGCCATCTTCTATGGAGATTGCCTGAGTATGCCCAGAATCCTCAGCCTGGAAAATCCAGCTGCTAAAACCAGATCTGGCCAGCCACACAGCTGGTGTCTCAGACTGGGTGTGGGGGACCATGGCCTTGATTATGAACAGACTCTACTGGGCCACCCAGGCAGCACTGAGCAGGCCGCCAAGAGACAGCTGCCCAGGCTTGGGGCTCTGGGATGTGGGAAAGAAGGAACAGAAACATGGGCACAGCCTGGCCACCTGGCATCTCACCTCTCCCACATATCCACCTGTTCATTCATTTATTCACACATTCATTCGTTCTGTATGGCTATCATGTGCCAGTTACTACTTTGCACTGGGGACTTTGAGGTAGAGGCCATCATCCCCTCCATCTAGAACTGCACTCTTCAATATGGTAGCCGTGGGCTGCGTGCAGCTACTGAGCACTTAAAATGTGGCTACTCTGAATTGAAATGTGTAAGTGTAAAAACACAAGATTTTAAAGACTTGTTGTTGTTGTTGTTACAGTTGACTCTGACTCATGGCGACCTTATGTACAACATAACAAAACATTGACTGGTCCTGCGCTGTCTTCATGATCCTTGGCATGTTTGAGTCCATTGTTGCAGCTATTGTATAGTGCCTTCCAACCAAGAGGACTCATCTTCCAGCACTATATTGGACTATGTTCTGTTGTGATCCATAGGGTTTTCATAGGCTAATTTTTGGACGTAGATCACCAGGCCTTTCTTCCTAGTCTGTCTTAGTCTGAAAGCTTCGCTGAAACCTGACCGCTATGGTCAACCCCGCTGGCATTTGAAATACTGGTGGCATAGATCCCAACATCATAACAACATGTAAGCCACCACAGTAAAACAAATAGACAGATGGGTGATGGTTTGAAACTTAGTACAATTTTAAAAAAGAATGTAAAGCACCTCATTAATACTTTATTATATTGCGTATATATTAAAATGATAATATTTTAGATATAGTTGGTTAAATAAAATCTGTTGTGAAAAATAATTTAACCAGTTTCTTTTTACCTTGCTTATTGTGGCTATTATAAATGTTTTATTTACATTTGTGGCTCGCATTATATTTCTATTGGACAGTGCTGGCCTAGAGACTTGCAACCTGGAGGAGAGGCTGATGAGTAAGTTACAAGCCCAATGGTAAGGGCTACACTACTGGCCAGCCTTAGGTGCCGAAGAGCCCAAGGAAGAAGCACTTGGCCCAGACTGGGAGGGCTAGGGTAGAGGGTGCAGAGCAGCTTCTTGGAAGAGTTCACATTTAAGTCAAGAGTAGCTGCAGGAACCAGGGCACTCCAGGACGGGGCCCAGAGACACAGTGAGCTCCAGATACAGCGGTGAGAATGAGTAGGTAGATGAGGAGATAGGGAAGCATTAAAGCTGGAAAGGGCATTAGAAATCAGCTCCTAAGGAATCCAGTGCAGTGCCATCCAGGAGATGAGTCACATGCAACATTTTAAATTTTCTAGTAGCCGCATTCAAAGAAACTCACTGAAAGGATTAAGGTACACCTGGCCCAAGCTGTGGTGTTTTCAATCGCCTCATATGCACATGAAAGCTGGACAATAAATAAGGAAGGCTGAAGAAGAATTGATGCCTTTGAATTATGGTATTGGTGAAAAATATTGAATATACCATGGACTGCCAAAAGAACGATCAAATCTATCTTGGAAGAAGTACAGCTAGAATGCATATTAGAAGCAAGGACAGAGAGACTTCCTTTCACGTACTTTGGACATGTTATCAGGAGGAACTAGTTCCTGGAGAAGGACATCATGCTTGGTAGAGTAGAGGGTCAGCGAAAAAGAGGAAGACTCTCAACCAGATGGATTGACACAGGGGCTGCAACAATGGGCTCGAGCATAGCAATGGTGAGGATGCTGCAGGACCGGGCAGTGTTTCATTCTGTTGTACATAGGGTTGCTGTGAGTCGGAATCAACTCAACGGTACCTAACAACAATAACAACATTCAAAGACATAAAAAGAAACAGGTGAAATTAACTTTAATAATATGTTTTATTTAACCTAGTGTATCCAAAATGGGATCATTTCAACATTTAGTCAACATAAAAAATTATTAATGAGATAATTACATTTTTTTCTGTTTAATTCTTTAAAAATCTGATGTGTATTTTACACTTAGGAGTCCCTGGGTAGTGCAAACAGTTTGTGCTCAACTGCTAACCAAGGGTTGGCGGTTTGAACCCACCCAGCGGTGCCTCAGAACAAAGGCCTGGCAATCTGCTTCTGAAAGGTCACAGCCATAAAAACCCTATGGAGTGCAGTTCTACTCTGCAACTCATGGAGTTACCATGAGTTGGAATCGACCGGAAGGCAACTGGTTATTTTATACTCACAACACATCTCAATTTGGACACACCACATTTCAAATGCTGAGTTGCCACTTGCAGCTTGTGGCTACTGTATTACGCAATAGAGGTTGAGACTTTTCTCTTGAATACAGTGGGGAAAAGCTTCTAAGCAGAAGAATGCTTTAGAAAAATCTGACTAGCACAGGGAGACCAGTCTTGTCTCTGTGGGTGCTGCTGAGCTTTCAAGAGCCCATCACCACCATCTTCTGGGTAGTGTTTCCATCACAGGAAGTTGGGAGCAAAGTCTCTTTTTGCAGACTTTACCTTGCTGTAGTGTTCTTTGGGGGAAGTTTTTGGGTAGACACAGAGTCCTGTCCTGATTTTTGTCCAGATTCCTGAAAAGGGACAGCTGCTGTCTCAATTCCTACTGGTTCCTACCACCTCTCAAATGGCGACCAGAGGTAGACTCCTGGGAATTTTTTTCTTCTTTTTTTTTTTTTAATTGTACTTCAGGTGAAGGTTTACAGAACAAATAGTTTCTCATTAAACAGTAATACACATATTGTTTTATGACATTGGTTAGCAGCCCTACAATATGTCAACCTTCTCCCTTCTCGACCTTTTTTTTTTTTTTGGTGAAAATATACATAACCAAAGATACACCATTTCAAAAAATTCTACATGCACAGTTCAGTGACATTGACTACACTCTTCCAATTGTGCCGTTATTCTCACTTAAGATGAAGGCTTACAGAACAAAATAGTTTCTCATTTAACAGTTACTACAAATGTTGCCCTATGACAATGGTTAACAATCTCACTACACATCAACAATATCCTTACTCAACCTTGGGTTCCTCCAGTTTCATCCATGTTATGAGATGGTTCACAGATTCATTGTTGTTCTTTCTCGTTGCATAGTACTCCATTGTGTGTATGTACCATAGTTTGTTTCTCCATTCATCTGTTGATGGGCATCTAGGTTGTTTCCATGTTTTTGCTATTGTGAACAATGCTGCCATGAACATGGGTGTACATATGTCTGTTCATGTGACAGCTCTTATTTCTCTAGGATATATTCCTAGGAGTGGGATTGTTGGATCGTATGGTATTTCTATTTCTAGCTTTCTAAGGAAGCGCCATATCATTTTCCAAAATGGTTGTATCATTTTGCATTCCCACCAGCAATGCATAAGAGTTCTGATCTCCCCACAGCCCCTCCAACATTTGTTATTTCCAGTGTTTTTGATTCGTGCCAGTAATGCTGGGGTGAGGTGGTGTCTCATTGTGGTTTTAATTTGTGACTCCTGGGATTTTTTATCTTTATGCTTCTCATCTGTGAAACTGCCAGTATGTGGATTAAATGGCATAATACATATAAGGAGTTGCTGGGTGGTGCAAACAGTTAATGCACTTGGCTGCTAACTGAAAGATTGGAGGTTCGAGTCCACCCAGAGGCATCTTGGAAGAAAGGCCTGGCAATCTACTTCTGAAAATCAGCCACTGAAAACCCTATGGAACACAGTTCTACTCTGACACACACGGGGTTGCCATGAGTCAGAATGAACCTAATGGCAACTGGTTTTGGTTTTTAACATACGTAAAATGCCTGACATAATACCCAATAAAGACTTGATTGTTTCTTTCCCTCTAAGTTGTCATCAGAAGGGCTTTTAAGCATCTCCAAGAGCAGCCTGAGAAGATGATATAAGTTCAAACAGCAAGACGACTTAAATGATCTCTGGAAACATACCTAACCCTTTCTCCAGTGCTCAACTCCATTCCCCCACATGAGCAACTTCAAGGAGTTAGTTCATTTTAGAAAGAAATGCCGAAGAAAATATGCAGATTAGAGCGAGCCCTGCAGGGGTTTTTTTTTTCCTAACTTCACAATAAACTTTAACTGGTGAGAAAACAGCTTTTTTATTTCCCTGGGCTCTGTGTTATTGGAGAAGCAGCTTGAAAATTGTTCCTGATCTCCAAGGAGTTTCCAGGTGTTTAATGACTTGTCAGGGTAATAAAGAACTGAATTCTTGGAAGCCAGGACCGCTGCTATGTGAGATGTTACCTACCACCTTCCTCTGCCTTTCAGAATCCAAAGAAACACAGTCTGGGAGGCACTGGGAAAGCATCAGTTTTAAAATCTGACAGACCTGAGTTAGAACCACAATTCTGTCACCAATAGCCATGTAGTCTTTGGATATATTGTTTATATCTTTGAGCATCAGGGTACTTATCTGTAAAATGGGTATAATATATATCTTGCAAGGTTGTTGTGAGGATTTGTAAGAATTTATATGGGTTAGTTACCTATTGCTCCATAACAAATTGCCCTAAACTTAGTGGCTTAAAACAACAACAATTATTATCACATAGTTTCTCTGGGTCAGGAATTGGGCATAGCTTAGCTGGGTCCTTTGGCTCAGGTTCTCTCACAAGACTGCAATCAAAGTGTCAGTGAGGGCTGTGGTCTCATCTGAAGGCTCAACTGGAAAAGGATGTGCTTCTGGGCTCTCTCAATGGTTGTTGCCCCAGCTCTTCATAGGCTTTTGGAGTAAGCATCTCAGTTCCTCATTGCCTGCTGGCCAGAGTCTGCCATCAGTTCCTTGTCACATGGGCCTCTCCATAGGTGCTCACGTCATGGCAGCTGGCTTCATCAGAGCAAAAAGTGAGAAGACTCAAAGAGAGAGAAAGAGACTACAAGACGGAAGCAGTCTTTTATAACCTAATCTCAGAAACGATATTCCATCAATTTTGCCATATTCTATTCATTAGAAGCAAGTGACTAGGTGCAGTCCTTACTCAAGGGAAGGGGATTACACAAGGGCATGAGTACCAGGAGGTGGGGATCATTGAGAGCCATTTGAGAAGCTGTCTGCCACAATATATAAAGATTCTTCAGTAAGTAATAGCTGCTGTTATAAGCAAATGGGAAAACACTTTGAAAAGCAATATTCACCACAAATAGAAGGAATCTACTGGATTATGTATTAGAGATGAGAAATTTAACAATCATATGACACTCTGAGTCTATAAAACAGGTTGATTTCAACCAATGCCAGGTTATTCAAAGACTGCTTTTAAAGATGTGTTTAATTTATAATAAATACTGATTTGATAACATGTTACCAAAAAAATTTTAGAAGGTAAGCACCTTTTCTCTCTACATAATGTTTATTATTTATCCATATGCCTTTCAAGTTATTTTAGAATATCTATTTTTACGGAGATGTAAATAAAAAGGTAGATCTCATTTTTTTCACTTAATATTACAAAAACCTTTAATCCTTCTATATATTCTTTATAATTAGCACTTTAAGCGCTACACAACATTTCCATTCAGTAGATAAATGTAAGAGCCATCCTTTACTTAACCACTCCCTTATACTGTGACATATAAGTTGCTTCAGTTTTTTGCCATTAAAAACAATGCTTGATTGAGTATCTTTTGTTTGGTAAGTTCTTTCCCCATAATTTGAATTATGTCCTTAGGTTAAAGTCCCAGAAAAGTTATTAGAATACGAACATTTTAATAGCTCTGTCAAGTTTGTTTCCAAATGAGTAGAAGGCTTTTGTTCTTAAATAAGCAAACACTGCTCCATTGGCTGCCGATTGAGTTCCTGAAAGGCAGATGCTGTGTCTTACTTACTCTTTGAAATTTTTTTTTTAAAATGTCATGGCATCTGACCTATAAGCAACATTTCATGAATATTTGTAGACTGAATGAACAAAAACATTTAAAATCCTGAGACTTCAGGAAATATATTTAGGCTAGATCTTCTGCAGCTCCCCACCTCTTCTAGAGAGATGTTACATTTTCATTTCTTTTCATCACAAAATGAAGGATGTAACCCATACCAAGTTCTGAGCTCCCTGTTAACTTTTCCTTCTCCCATTTAATCCTCACAGTGCCCCCTAGAGTTCATTCTCCACATAGTAGCAGAATGAAATGTTCAACATATGAATCAGATTATCATACCCTTGTTTTTCAGTGTCCCGGGAGACATCCATTAGTCTGTCAAGGCCCCGACATTTGAAAGGAGACAGTAGGTCCTCTTTTCTGGGGAGAACACTACTTTCGTGGAAAACTCCACTTAGTTGGAGACGAAGTTTCCACCTAATAGCCAGGAATCTTGGGAACTTTCTTAAATGTAACTCAACCTTGGGTAATTGGTCAATGTAGCAAAAATATGAATCAGCATTCTGCACTGTATTTTACCCAAACAGTGCATGCCTTGTACATTTGTTTCCCAACCGTGCCCTCCCCTGCAAGGTATTTTCATAAGTATGCTATGCTAATTTTTTTTTTTTTACGGCAACATGTTAAAAAATCGGCATAGCAGCTTACGAAAATACCTGGGGCAGCGGGGGCGGGGGCGGGGACCGGGAGGGCGTGGTTGGCAAAGAAATGTAGAAGGCATACATTATTTGCATAAAAATATGGTAGTATTTAAATATATTAAGTAAGCAGGGCATTAACTGACTCAAAAAAACTTATTGGTCAAAATTTACTCTGGCTGATGAGTCCTGACACTCTGAAACATGTAACTCTGGAATTCTAAAGGACCCTTTTATAAAGCAATACATTTTTTTCATCTACCTTGTTTCAGGAGCTCTTTACAAACCTGCAGTCACCCTCGTTTTTTAGAGACCGGAGACAAAGTCATTAGCACAAGATCAGAGTGTGCGTACACAACACCAGAATTTATTTGCACCCCAATTATTGCCTGCTTACCTTTTAAGCTTGAACCACAGCGCCCCCTGGTGGGAAGTTTATGGTTTGGCTTTTCCCAGATGCTGTCTCTGGGCGACATCTCACCTAACCAGAGCCTTCCTTTCTCTCCTCATCTCTCAGGTGAAGGAGGCCATGCAGAGGATCCATGACCGAGGGAACATTGGCAAATTAATTCTGGATGTAGAAAAGACCCCGACTCCACTGGTGAGTGCAAAGGGGAGGAATCTATTCAGTTCATCACAAGAGATTCATCCAGGGTCTATCAGGTTCAGGTACAGGTGAGGTAGAAGGAAATACAGGCAGCTAGTGGGCTCATGGGGGAAACCAGTGTTAATCAAATGATGACACAAATGAAGGATTAATCACCTACTGAAATGAGTGCTAAGAAGGAAAGGAAAATGCTTGGTGAGAGTGCCTCAAGAGCAATCTGAGCACACAGACAGGAAAGCACAGAGACAGTAGTCCCGGGATTGTCTCCCAAATTCCAAATACTTGCACTCAAATCCTTATCTCAAAGTCTGCTTCTTGGGGAGCCTGAGATAAGACAGTGCACACACACTGCCTTCAAGGGGAAGCAAGCCTCCCTAGCTCTTATCCCTCAAAGAAGCCCTGTGATAGGGCTTCCTCAAGAAGACGTCAGAAGCTTGGAGAAAGTGGAGGCAGGGTTGCAGGACCCCCTATAATGTCCTTTGTTGAATTACAGATGGCCAATGACAGCACAGAGACCAGTGAGGCGGGAGAGGAGGAGGAGGACCACGAGGGCGACAGTGAGAACAAGGAGCGGATGCCCTTTATCCAGTAACCCAGGACCCAGGCAGGAGAACATGAAGATGGTTTGGAAGAAGAAGACCAGGCTGAGAAAGCTCTTCTGTGCCCCAGTGAACAAATACTGTAGTCCAGTGCGTGTTGTGTTTGTCTGCAGTCAGCTGAGCTAAAAAGCTGTTGATCACTGTTGTTTTTTGAATTTAAGTGCCAGTCTCATTCCATGCAGTATTATGTCCCTCCCCTCCCACCATCCCTCTCCCCTACATCAAAACCATGCATCCTTGGGTCCTTCTCAGCAGTTCTAGAACAGCCTTGCAAATTAATACAAGCCCATAGGCCCAATGCCTAAGAGACCAGACGTGGGCAAAGACAAGTTTGAACTGAAAGGTGTTATTACAAAGTATTGACCAGATCCTGGAATTCTTCTGGCCAATGACACTTTTTGCTGCTAGTTGCCCATACTTTTGACTAGAGCGTTTGCCAATTTGGCCAGCATAAAGAGGGTAGGCCAGGAGATGTTTTCATGGGCCCATAAATTTAGAACCTCTCCCCTTTAAAGAGGCAACTTCTTTATATTCATCTCATTGTTGCACTATCAAAAGATTAGTGCCAATCTCCTCTAACCCTCTAGTGTTTGATCCTTTCATTGTTTTTTATCAATAAACACAGGGAGACAGGTCTGAGTTTTTCAGGATAGAAGATGGATCAATAGCATGAGTTTGAGGACCAGCCACAGAGATTGCTTCTCTGAACCACATCTCATGAGCAATCGCTCTCTCCCCATGCCATATATATTTTATTTTAATTGTAAGAAAACTCACCATAGCAATGGACTAATTCATAAGTCGTTATTGAGACTCAACTGTCTTTGCATACTTTCTATCCACATTACCAGTTTTGCTGTTTTCAATTCCTGGTAGTAAGCAACCACATTTAAAGTGGGTCCCCCAAAGAAGAGCTCCTTTGTACATCCTATTTGGAAAAATCAAGCAGTGTCTTTTCTCTTGCCAAAGCATGTTCCAAGATGCAGCAAACTCTAGTGATACAAAAGGTTCACGTGTAGCATCTGATGCCAAATGTATAGTTCCTTCCTCTGATATATAAAATCATGACGAAGACCCTTTGCAGGACCCCTGCCCTTAGGAAATCAAGGACCAAACTACTTGATTGCACCCCTTTGATCAATTTTCCAGCTTCTAAACCTTTGAGAAACCCCATCCCTACCCATTTGACTGGGCCTGCTTGGGAGGTGAAAAGCTAACTTCCTGGAAGAATCTCAGTGTCCCTACGAGGGGCCTCCAGTTTATCCTCCCAGTCCATTTGGCTCAAAGGTTAAAAATCATTCACAAACCAAGCTGGAGACACAAGAGCCAACATGATTAGCACCCCAACTCACTTTGCATTTTGCAAAACGTAAGAGGGTTCCTGCATTGCTTGACTTCCCTACCCAATAAGCCTTAGGGTAGGCCCAACTCTTCCCCCCAAGTAAAGGGAATGAACGCATTTCAGCAATTACCTGTTTTATTTCCAAAATTCTTTTGTAACAAATGTCATCTCATAACCATCTTCCCTATCCTAAGCTTTTGATGATGACTTACTTATGCCAAATATCTATCTGAAGGAAGCTTCTCCTCATTGTGAATGTACATGTAAACTAATGAGCACTGGGATAAGAGTATTTCAAAAGAGGACACCAACATCATCTTCTCCTCCTACCCCAGGCCTTATCAGTATTCCAGTTCTGTGCCATTTAGAGAGATAATGTGGAGATTTTATCCCCCGACACCTGTGTTATATACTGTATTATTGGTCCTGCTTCTCCCATTACCATGCTGAAAATGGAGTCTGAGAGGAACCTAAGAAGAACCCCTACCCAAGTTACATTCCTGATAGGCTGAGCAGAAATGGTATTTTCTAGGACTGGGGGAATGAAGAGCCACTGGTGGTATCAGGGCTCTCTTCCCCAGGAAAGTAGGAACTCAGCAACATTCAGAACCCAAATGGCCTTTGTTGTCTCCAGAGGAGATGCATGAAAAGTTATTTCTTCCCTAGTCTGTGTTTTTAATTAGCAAGATTAATACAGTAATCAGAAATTATGGTTAAAGAAAGCCCCTCTCTCTCCTCAAAATACAGAAAGAAAAGAGAAAACTAGAGTTTGACCAATAAGATGAATTTATACCATAAAGAATTGGCAAAAGGAAAATATATAATGTTTAATGTACCCTTATTTTAAGTACCTTCTCTCCCGTCACGTGACTGTTTTCCTGAAGAAAGTGTAAAGAATGTCTCGGTTTGCCTTAAAGGAACTGTGAAGGCTTCTCTGTAATTTAAGCTTGATTGGAGTGAACTGAATATTGTCTAATGTATTTGTGGCTTTAGAGCTTTTGTTATATTGTGCCTACAAAGCAAATTATGTTTACATAAAAATATATAAATAAAGTATTCAGCATAGCATAACTTTGCTTGGCATCACTTACTCCACATAAACAGTGGTTGAATTAGCTGCCCCACTTTTAAAAGGCAAGGATTAGGTAACCGAGAAAGGAAAAAAATAATAAAAACATGTGATAGGAGAATTCCCAGATGGGAAACTAATAACGACATAGAGAAATTCAGGATCAAGATGAGACAAGCCCTTAAAGAGACATTCAGGATCCCTCAAACAAGAAAGTAAAACCAACATGTAAGGGACTATTAAAAATGTCATAGGAGTTCCTGGTTTGTGCAAATGGTTCACGCACTCAGCTATTAACTGAAAGGTTGTTGGTTCGAGTCCACTCAGATGCCTCGAAAAAATGCCTGGCTACCTACTTCTGAAAAATCAGTCATTGAAAACCCTAGGAAGCACAGCTCTGCTCTGACACATATGGGGTCGCCATGGGTCTGAACTGACTAGACAACAATTGGTAAAAATATTATATAATAATAATGATGATGTTATTGTTGTTAGTTGCCTTTGAGTTGACTCATGAAAATAGCAAACATTTATATGGCACCTACTATGTGCCAGATTCTATTATGAGAACTTTACATGTATTAACTTGCTTATTCTCCCAACACCCCTGAGAAGCACGGTCTAGGTTTTGTCACCTGCCTAAGATCATGCAGTAAATGATGGAGCCAGGATTTCAAGCTGGGCCTCACCTTTAGAATCCCTGCTCTTAGCCACCCTATTATGCTGCCTCTCACCTTAAATAAGAGTAAAATAATGCTGCATTTCAGATTACCATCCCTTATACTCACGAGGCGTGTGCCTCTTAGCTCAAGTGGGTACAAGAGACTAAATGGGCAGCTTCTGTCCGGAGGTGAGATAGGAAGGCAGAGAGGGTTAGGAGCTGGTTGAATGGACATGGGGGACTGGGTGGAAAGGAGAAGTGTGCTGTCACAGCATAGGGAGAGCAATTAGAGTGTATGTATAAATTTTTGTATGGGAAAAAAAGTTTTTAAAAAATTGCCATCCCTTACTTACTAGAAACTCTGAGGAGATTCTGTTTCTCCTGATTTCAAGGATATACTTGTAAATATGTTTTGCTTTGTAGCAAATTATACGCATGTCAAGAAGCATTTTCTTTTCTGTGACTGGTCCTCCATCCAAGTGTTTGGTGAAGAGCTGATTTTAAAACTTACACGTCTCTACAGTTTTCGTTTTCATGATCTAAAGTCCTCCACGTTATCAAAGTGATGCAGAAAAGTGAAATCTCCAGGGGCTAGGATATCACAAAAGAACAATTCATGACTGGGACGCATGACTGTTCTAACCATATTTTTTAGCAGAAATCAAAAAAATAGACATGGGTCCCATGTTAATAAAGTGCCCCATACCTAAACTGGTGGAAAAAGTTAGTCCCATTGTCAGTGAACGTCATCATTTTCTAAAGGTACTTTACTAAGGACTTTCACTTATGTTCTCATTTAGTGCTCATGTACTCCGCATAAATCCCACAACCTCACATAGCTAGTCACATTCAAACACAGACAGATCAGCAAATAAAACTGAAATCTAAACTAAATTAAAATCTTCACTTGCAACTCTGAAAATGTGAAGGAGGCCTGAGATGGAAACAAAATTATCCTTAGCAGCTTGGATGAGGTTAGGGTAGCAGTGGAGGTAAACATTTCAAAAGTCATTTTGAGCATAGGGGAAACTTACATAAAAGCAAGGAGGTGAGGAATTTTGAAGGTCGTATTTGAGGTATGGAGGGTGGAACACTGGCTGAAATACAAAGGCATAGGTGTAGAGTGGATGGAGCCCTTGTGGCTCAGTGGTAATCTACTAGCAGCTCTTCCCTATGGGATCACTATGAGTCTGAATAGACTCGGAGGCAGTGGGTATGGGTTTAGGGGTGGAGTGGAGTGGGAGAAAGGCATGGGAGTAGCCAGTAATTTTAAATTTTCTAGTAACCACATTAAAAAAGCAAAAAAACAAACAAAAAAAATACAGGTAAAATTAATTTTAACGGTACATTTTATTTAACTATATATATATATAATGCATATAGGATGTTATCATTTCAACATATAATCAACATAAACATTATTAATGAGCTATTTCCTATTCTATTTTTCACACTAAGACTTTGAAATCTAGTATGTATTTTACACTACATCTCTAATTGGACGAGCCACATTTCAAGGGCTCATCAGCACTTGTGGCTAGTGGCTACCATTTTGAACAGGCAGATATACAGGAAGAGCAGAAATGAACATGAATATATGCAAAGATGCAATGTTAGAGGGCAGAATGGGGGCACAAAGTAGGGAGGGGTCAAGTCTATGAGGAAAGGGGGTGGTGAGGAAAGTTCGTGGAGGAGGTGATGCTTGAGCAAAGTCATGACAGATGAGCGGGTGTTGGTGAGAACGTATACGTAAGCATGAGCATACTGAAGGCACTCAGACTTACTAGCTTCCTTTCCTTTTCGCTGTCTACCACTGTTGGGAAGAATGAGATGCTTTGGAAATACTTAGTAGCTTCCTTCTTTTTTTAACAATAGAGATTATAGAGGTTCCAATATTTCACTTCCAAATTTGTTTGTGGAAGAAAAGAAATCAATGATTTTGCATTCACTGCCATGAACAGAATGAGCAAAGCTCCTATTACCAGTCAAGCAAAGATGCTGGGAAACATGTTTCATGAATTATTCAAAATGGCACCCAAAGAAAGGAGTAACTCAGACAGCAGCAACTGAAACATCAACACACTGCATGCAGACACCCCCACACATGTGCAGGGATTAAGAGCATAAACCTTGGACTCTTACAGACCAGGGATCAAATTTAGACAAACTGCTTGGCATCTGAGCCTCAGCTTTCCTCTGATGAAATGGAGATAATAATATCGTCTATATTCTGGGATTGTTATAAAATCAAATGAAACTGTATATGTAACCCAAGTGAACCCGTGACCCATATGTTCCAGTCTGGAAGCCAAATTGTGAATACCCTCAAGACAAGGACTTTCACTCATTCAACAACCACTGATCATATTCCTAGAATGTTCTTGATAGACAACTTTTAGTGTCTTAGCAACAAAAATAAGAAATACATAGCCTCTGCAATCCAGGAGCTCACAGTTAAACGATGTGATAACAAATAAGTTTTATCCCATGTGCAAATAGCAATTTATTTGTAGATACTGCCTTGGGACTGAGTGTATGAGGGCTAAGTGGCAAAGATGTTGTAACTGATGAAGAATGTCTGTCAGGAGAAGAACTATCTTCAGGCACATCAGTGGGGAAGTCCACACAGCTATTGTGTTCATCAAGAGAAGAAATAGGAGATTAACAGGACTGGATTTTAGATGCCAGCTACCCTGGAGTCAACTCTGACTCATAGGGACCTCGTGTGCATCAGAGTAGAACTATGCTCCATAGGGTTTTCAATGACTAATTATTCAGAAGTAGATTGCCAGGCCTTTCTTTCATGGCACCTCTGGGTAGACTCAAACCATCAGCCTTTCAGTTAGCAGCCAAGTGCGTTAACCATTTGCACCAGCCAGGGACTGCATGTCAACTATAGCTGCAGTATATTGAGTACTCATTATGTGCCAGACACTGCTGTAAGCCCTTTAGCAGTCACTGATAATGCCCCACCCTGTATCATCTCATCCACTAGAGTCTGCCTGCAGCTGTGAACTGTTCTAGGCATACTGGTAGCATCCTTCCGCAAGCACCTGCATCTGTCTTTCTTTATCCGTGCCTGCAGGCTTACTCCAACATCACAGGGCACAAGGGCAACCCAGAATTACTGGGGTGGGTGGGGGTGGACAACCATTAGCAATGGAGGATGAAAGCCAGTAGATGACTGCCCTAGCTTCCTCTTCCTCTGGTGTCATGATTCTGAGGTGTGTTCAGCACAGTATCTCAAAGGGTCCCCTGAGTGAGATCAAGCCCAATTGCCCACAGCAGTACCTCACTCATTAACACACCCTTATTGGCTTCTCTTCCTTCCTTATCTCATTCTCCCCATCTCTCCCTCTCCTGCTCCCTGAGACCATGTTATGGATTGAATTGTGCCCCTCCCTGCCAAAGATATACAATCCTGACCCCTGCACCTATGAACGTGACCCTGTTTGGAAATAGGGGCTTTCTTTTGTTATGTTAATGAGGTCATACCTGAGGAGAGTGGTGTCTTATAAAAAGGGTAAACAGACAAGGAGAAACACATGCACGGGAGAAGAGACCATGTGAGGAACCACCTACAAGCCCAGGAATGCCAGGGAATGCCCGGAGACTACCAACAAGGAAGAACTCTTTCCTCGAGCTGATGCCCTGATTTAGACTCCCAGCCTCAAAACTGTGAGACAAATTCCTGCTTGTCAAAGTCACCCACTTGTGGTTTTTGTTATGGCAGCACTAGGAAACGAAAACAGATCACCTTCTAAATAAAATACCTGCACCAAGTCCTTGTCTTGGAGGCCGCACCGGAGGGAATGCAAATTGGAAACAGTGTTCTCTATGTACTAACTTCCTGAATACTCATAACAACCCTATAAAGTAAGCAATATTATCCCCATTTTACTGATGACAAATGAAACTCAGAGAAGTGAAATAAAATGCCCAAAACTACACAGCTAGCAACTGAGTTTCCAGAATTTGGGCCCAGAAATCAAGCCCAGCTCTCTCTAATGCCCAAGCCACTGAAAACACATAATACCATTTAACAAGTTGGAAAAAAATATTCAAAAGCTAAGCTAGCCTCATAATTAAAATGACTTCTGGGGCCAGCCCATCTCAGTTTTCAAAAGCCTGCCCGGGGAGTGAGAAGGGATTATTGCTGTTTTCCTGACTGTGGAGAACTCTATTCAAGGCCAGCAGGAGGAGGCCGGCAGCCCTGATGAGTTACAGAGGAAATCAGACCAAAGCATACAAACACAATACGTTTGATCTCTTCATTCTTTGCAGAAACAAGCATAAATTCCTATTACTGAGCCCAAGCTAAATGCTCAGGTCTACTGCTGATGTTAAGAGCTGGTCTGACTACTGCCTTTATTTGGATACAAAGGTCTGGGTATTCCAATCATCCCTTGAGATTAATTAGTTGGCAAGGAAGGAGGAGAGTGCAGCATCACACTGACACTTGGAGTATTTGATTATTAACTAGATGAATTAAGAGTATATCAAAAGCTCCCGTGCTCACTCAGGATTTCAGTCTTGATCTCTCTCTCTCTCCTCTAAGGTAAATATTATTAAGGAGGCTCAGTTCAATTCTACAAATATTTACTGAGCTTTGGCTATGTGGACTAGCCTGTTTACATCTTGTGGAAAATTTGGAGACAAACACAGACTGGACAAAAAGAGCCCACTGTCTGGAAGACAGCTAGAGACAGAGACACCAATCCCAGGGAAAGGCTAACAGCCTAAAAAAGAGAGATTCATGGGGCTCTAGGGTGCAAAATTGGGAAAGGTGATAATTGAGCACATTTATGTTGAGGTGTAATCCACACTGAAGGCTGTAGTCTTTGATCTTCATCAGTAAGTGCTTCAGGTCCTCTTCACTTTCAGCAAGAAAGGTTGTGTCACCAAGGTTGGGCACATGGATAAAAAAATCTCCATAGAATAGAGGTGGGGTGGACACTCTTGGTTTTGCCTGCCAGGAGTTCATTTGCCTCGACTTGGAGTTCGAACAATATCATTAATATTACATACAAGTAAAATTTTGTTGAAGATAATTCAAAAAATGGTTGCAGCAGTACATCCACAGGGAAATGGCCAGAAATTCAAGTCAGATTCAGAAGAGGACGTGGAATAAGGGAAATCGTTGAGGATGTCAACTGGATCTTGGCTGAAAGCAGAGAATATTAGAAAGATGTTTACCTGTGTTTCATTGACTATGCAAAGCATTCGACTGTGTGGATCATAACAAATTATGGATAACATTTCAAAGAATGGGAATTTCAGAACACTTAATTGTGTTCATATGGAATCTGTACATAAACCAAGAGACAGTCATTCGAACAGAATAAGGAGATACTGTGTGGTTTAAAATCCAAGAAAGGTGTGTGTCAGGGTTGTATCTTTTCACCATACTTATTCAATCTATATGCTGAGCAAATAATCCAAGAAGCTGCACTGTATGAAAAAAATGTGGCATCGGGATTGGAGAAAGACTCATTAACAACCTGCAATATCCAGATGGCAAACCTTGCTTGCTGAAAGTGAAGAGGACTTGAAGCACTTAACTGATGAAGATCAAAAACTACAGCCTTCAGTGTGGATTATACCTCAACATAAAGAAAACAAAAATCCACACAACTGGACCAATAAGCAACATCATGATAAACAGAGAAAGTATTGAACTTGTCAAGGATTTCATTTTACTTGAATCCACAATCAACACCCATGGAAGCAGGAGTCAGGAAATCAAATGGTATATATTGCATTGGGCAAATCTGCTGCAAAACACCTCTTTAAAGTATTGAAAAGCGAAGATATCACTTTGAGGACTAAGGTGTGCCTGACCCAAGCCATGGTGTTTTCAACCACCTCATATGCACGTGAAAGCTGGACAATTAATAAGGAAGACTGAAGAAGAACTGATGCCTTTGAATTGTGGTGTTGGCGAAGAATACTGAACATACTATGGACTGACTGCCAGAAAAATTAACAAGTCTGTTTTGGACGAAATACAGCCAGAATGCTCCATGGAAGAGAGGATGGCCAGACTTTGTCTCACTTACTATGGGCATGTTATCAGGAGAAAGACATCATTCTTGATAAGGTAAAAAGTCAGTGAAAAAGAGAAAGACCCTCCACAAGATGGATTGACACAGTGGCTGCAACAATGGGCTAAAACATAGCAACAATTGTGAGGATGGTGCAGGACTGGGCAGTGTTTCGTTCTGTTGTACATAGAGTTGCTATGAGTCCAAACCAACTGGTAAGCACCTAACAACAACAGAGCTTGGTGGTTAAAAACAGGGACTCTGGAGTCAGATGGCCTGTGTTTGAATCCTGACTCTTGGAGTTACCAGCCATAACCTTGGACAAGTTATTTAACCTCTGAGCCTCCATTGCCTCCTCTATAAAGGAGGAATGAGAGCATTACCAGCTTCATTGGGTTGTTGTGCAGAGTTAATGAGTCCTTAGGTATAAAATGCTTATGAGAGTGCCTGGCACATAATGTTGTCGTTAGGTACTGTTATGTTGATTCCGACTCATTGTGACCCCATGTGACCCAGTAGAACTGCTCCATAGAGTCTCCTAGGCTGTAGTCTTTATAGGAGCAGACAGGGGCAGATTATCCAATAGGCAAGGTAAGAGCGGTACTTATCTTGCTTACCAGATCATCTGTAGTGAACAATTTCACATTTTTTCACCACATCAAAGATTCTGCTTCTAGGTATGGCTGGCATCTGTCTCTCTCCTAACGCCACAGCATCTTCCTACAGAATCAAAGCCTGTTTTCAAATTTATAATCCCTGACAGGGGTAGATGACCCAGTAAGCAAGGTAAGCACGGGCTTACTTGTGCTTACTTAAACTAATCTGTAGTGAACAATTTCACATAAGTCATGCCCTATAGGGTCACAATGAGTCAGCACCTACTCAACAGCAATGGTTTTTTTTTGTTTTTTGTTTTTTTTTAGTGAACAAATCATTCACTACACATTAGTAAATAAGAACAAGTAAGCCCATGCTTACCTTGCTTATTGGATAATCCATCCCTGGGGGCAGATCTTCAGGTCTTTTCTCCCGTAGAGCAGAAGGTGGATTCAAACCACAAACTTTTCAGTTAGCAGTCAAGTGCTTAACCGTTGTGTCACCAGGGCTCCTTTTTTTTTTTTTTTTTCCAATTGTGCTGTAGGTGAAAGTTTAGAACTGAAGTTAATTTCTCATACAAAAATTTATACACATATTGTTATGTGACTCTAGTTGCAGTCCCTACAACGTGACAGCACACTCCCCCTTTCCACCCCAGGTTTCTTTCTTGTGTCCATTTAACCAGTTCCCGTCTCTTCCTGCCTTCTCATCGTGCCTCCAGACAGGAGCTGCCCATCTGGGCTCGTGTATCTGATTAAACTAAGAAGCACATTCTTATTTTATGTTTTGCAGTCCAGTCTAATCTTTCTCTGAAGAATGGGCTTTGGAAATGGTTTTCGTTCTGGGTTAACAGAGCACCCAGGGACCATAGTCTCGGGGGTTCCTCCAGTCTCTGTCAGACCATTAAGTCTGGTCTTTTTACGTGCATTTGAGTTCTGCTCTGCACTTTTCTCCCACTCCTCCCGGGACTCTCTGCTGTGCTCCCTATCAGGGCAGTCATTGGTGAGAGCCAGGCACTATCTAGTTCTGGTCTCAGGCTGATGGAGTGTCTGGTTTATGTGGCCCTTTTGTCTCTTGGGCTAGTATTTTCCTTGTGTCTTTGGTGTTCCTTCTCCTTTGCGCCAAGTGGTCCGGGACCAATTGATGCCACTTGATCAATTAATGCCACTCTAGGTGGCTAATCGCAAGCTTTTAAGACCTCAGTTATCAGTCACCTAAGTGGAATGCAGAACATTTTCTTAATAAACTTTGTTATGCCAATTGACCTAGCAGGGCTTCTTTTAAGTGTGTGTAATTATGACCCGTTTTGTCAATTGCACCTGATTTTTCTTTGGAGAATGACTCCCCAGTCCTTGTGTGTTGTGCTGAGGACCTATTAATCAAGGTACCCGTCCTCTTCTAGCCAAATAGGGCTCATGACCCAAGAGAGACAAATGGATGCTCTATTTGGAATTTGAAGCTTAAGCAGAGAGATGGAAGGGCAGGAGAATGGATGGACAAAATCATCCTGATGTTAAAAACCAAAAAACCTAACCCATGCCCGCAAGTCAATTCTGACTATAGTGACACTATAGGACAGAGTAGAACTGCCCCATAGGGATTCCAAAGATATAATCTGTACAGACGCAGACTGCCACATCTTCCTGCCAAGGAGCAGCTGGTGGGTTCGAATAGCTGACCTTTCAGTTAACAGCCGAGCGCTTAATCACTGTGCCATCAGGGCTTCTAGCCTGACATTGGTCCCTTAAAAAGATTCCCCACACACAGGGGCAAGATGGCGCTCTAGGCAGAAACACCACGCCGTCCCTCCACAGCAAAGATCCGAAAAACTAAGCCTAACAGAGAATCAACAATCCTGAAACCCTAGAACACCAAATGAAGAGATAAAGAACTCAGCCAAACACCAAACGGAGTGAGAATACTAAAAGAGAACGGAGAGCGAGGAGAGACTCAGGCAGAGATTCCTTACCAGCTAACGCAGCGCGGATCCACCATCTTGGATTCCTATCAGAGACCAGCAAACGGGAGAACAGCCTTGCAGAGCATCTGGTCGGAGACAGAACGACCGGTAAACTGCGGTGCGCGCTCTCCCACCACCCACCCCTCTCCGCCTCAGCTGGGGATCCCCTGCTTTCCGTGGCCAGGGTCTCTGGGCTGGGGGGTGCTGGTGCTTGGATTCCGCGCGCCTGGGCTGGCGGCTTTCTGGGAGCCGTTTGCTGGCAGCTAGCGAACCTTTCTCTGCCGCCTCCCCCTCCTTTTGCCTGGGTGCCTGGTTCCGAGTGCCGTCTCTGCTCTCTCCTGCGGGGCTGTAGGGCTGCGTGCGGGCGTGTGGCTGTTTCTGGGTCTGGGCTCCCGCGTGGGTGGGATCCCGGGGCCTTTGTTCGTTCGCCCCTCTGCTTTCCGTGGCCGGGGTCCCTGGGCGGGGGGGCGCCGGTGCTTGGGTTCCGCGCGCCCGGGCTGGGGGCTTTCTGGGAGCCGTTTGCTGGCACCTAGCGGACCTTTTTCTGCCGCCTCCCCCTCCTTTTGCCTGGGTGCCTGGGTCCGGGTGCTGTCTCTGCTCTCTCCTGCGGGGCTGTGGAGCTGCGTGCGGGCGTGTGGCTGTTTCTGGGTCTGGGCTCCCGCGTGGGTGGGATCCCGGGGCCTTTGTTCGTTCACCCCTCTGCTTTCCGTGGCCGGGGTCCCTGGGCGGGGGGGCGCCGGTGCTTGGGTTCCGCGCGCCCGGGCTGGGGGCTTTCTGGGAGCCGTTTGCTGGCACCTAGCGGACCTTTTCCTGCCGCCTCCCCCTCCTTTTGCCTGGGTGCCTGGTTCCGAGGGCCGTCTCTGCTCTCTCCTGTGGGGCTGTAGGGCTGCGTTCGGGCGTGTGGCTGTTTCCAGGTCTGGGCTCCCGCGCGGGTGGGATCCTGGGGCCTTTGTTCGTTGGCCCCTCTGCTTCCCGTGGCCACGGTCACTTAACCCCGAGACTATCGGCTTCTTGGAATTCGCGCCCCTGAGTGGGGGCTCTCTGGGTCCCATTTGTAGGCACTGACTGCTGGTGTTGCCCTTTTTTTTTTTTTTTTTTTTTTCTCAATTTTATTTTTCTTCCTTTTTTGATTAGTTTTGTCATATTTTACCTCTTTTTCTCTTTTGTCTTTCTTCATTGCTTAATTTCTTGTCCCTCTATCTCTTCCTTCTCTTTCTGATCCCTGAATACCAGGCGATGTATGCCTCTGTACCTTCTGGCCAGGCTGAGCTGTGAAAATTGAGACCAACTCCCCCAGACCTCATAGCTGCATCGGTGCGATCCCTGGGAACTTTGCAGATTTTTAACTTTTCTGATTTTCATTTGGTCATTCTTTCCTTTTCTTTCTCTTCCCCCTTCTGGTTTCCTCCATCCCATAGTCTCTCATCTGTACATTCCAACGACAAACTCCTCTAGCATTCTTTTATGTTTGTACGCTTTTTGCTCCTCCTCCTCTCTCCTCTCTCCCATATCCAGCTTAGCTTCACACATAACCATCTTCCCGCTGCACCCTACCTACCTGCACCGTGCACTAGACATCACATCACCAAGCGGTGCAGGCACGCCCTATTGGAACCTGCCCAGCACTGACTACCGACCGTCCTGGTGGCTGCGGTGAGTGCCACAAGCAACCCATCCCAGTGGCTCCTCCTCAACTAGATCTGCCCAGCTGTACCACAAGAACGAAAAAAAAAAAAAAATCTACAATCAATAAACGAGAGAAATATTTACTGAATGCCCCGAAAACAGCAAACAATATCAAAACATTTACAAAAACAAGACAAGATGGCTCCAATAGGCGTCCAAATTAAAACACCAGATAACTCTCCGGTGGAAGAAAATGCACTAGAAGTACCTGATACGGAACTCAAATCACTAATACTCGGAATTTTCCAAGAACTGAGGCAAAAAGCTGACAAACATGAGGAAAAAATAGACAAATTTATGGAAAATACAGACAAAAAATTGGAAGAATTCAGGAAGATGATGCAAGAACAAAATGCCAAAATAAATTCACAACTCGAAATTATACAAAAACAACAATTAGAAATCCAAAAGATAAACAACAAGATTTCAGAAATGGACGGTGTCATAGAAGGGCTGAGAAGTAGATTTGAAACCATGGAAGACAGGATCAGTGGAACTGAAGACAAACACTTGGATACAACTCTGTTTCAGGAAAACTCAGAAAAAAGAACAAAGAAAAATGAAGAGACCCTGAGAGTTATGTGGGACACAATTAAAAGCAAAAACTTACGAGTGATTGGCATACCAGAACAGGGGAAGAAAACAGAAAACACAGAGAGGATCATTGAGGAACTGCTGACAGAAAACTTTCCCAATATCATGAAAGATGAAAAGCTGGTCATCCAAGAAGCTCAACGAACCCCATATAGAATAGACCCCAAAAGAAAATCACCAAGACATATCATATTCACACTCGCTAAAACTAAAGACAAACAAAGAATCCTGAGAGCAGCTCGGGAAAAACAAGAAGTCACATACAGAGGAGAAACAATAAGACTAAGCTCAGATTATTCAGCAGAAACCATGCAGGCAAGAAGGCAATGGGATGACATATATAAAATCTTGAAAGAAAAAAATTGTCAGCCAAGAATAATATATCCTGCAAAACTCTCATTCAGATTTGATGGTGAAATTAGGTCATTTCCAGATAAACAGAAACTAAAGGAATATGCAAAAGTCAAACCAAACTTACAAGAATTATTAAAGGGAGTTCTTCGATCTGAGGACAAACAGCTTAAGCCCTCAGGCAGGACCTAGGACCTAGGATGCAGGTTAACATGAACCAGATACCATTCTAGGAACTGAACTACAGACGACTTTCCAAAAACAAAAGATATACAACAGGGAATCAGAGAAATCAATCAAAGGATGACAACAACATCAAAACAATGAAAGAGGGAACAAACGGCATAGGTATAGAACCTTCTAAAGGAGAGGAAGGCAAGGCGATACCAAGTAAGGGTAGACTGCTTCAAAATTATAAAGATAAGGGTAAAATTCATGGTAACCACAAAAAAAGTTAACAAACCAACTCATAAAAATAAAGACGAAAAACATAAAGTCTCAACAAAAACAAAACCTACAAAAACAAAAGAAATGAACACAAAATCCACAAACAAAAGGAACTCAGCACAAGAGACTAAGAAGAACAAAGAAAACTTCAGCATCACAAAAAAAAGCACTACAAAATGACAGCAACAAACTCACATCTATCAATAATTACACTGAACGTAAATGGACTCAATGCACCCATAAAGCGACGGAGAGTGGCAGAATGGATAAGAAAACAGGATCCATCTATTTGCTGTCTACAAGAGACACATCTTAGAAATAAAGATGTGAATTTATTAAAAATCAAAGGTTGGAAAAAAATATATCAAGCTAACAACTATCAAAAAAGAGCAGGAGTGGCAATTCTAATCTCAGATAAAATAGACTTTAAAACAAAATCTACCATAAAAGACAAAGAAGGACACTATATAATGATTAAGGGGATGATCCATCATGAAGACATAACCATAATAAATATCTATGCACCCAATGACAGGGCTCCAAAATACATAAAAAAAACTCTAACAGCACTGAAAAGAGAAATTGACAGTTCCACAATAATAGTAGGAGACTTCAACACACCACTCTCAGTAAAGGACAGAACAACTAAAAAGAAACTTAGCAAAGATACAGAAGACCTAAAGGACACAATCAGCCAACTGGACCTCATAGACATATATAGAACACTCCATCCAACCGCTGCAAAGTACACATTCTTTTCCAATGCACATGGAACGTTCTCCAGAATAGACCACATCTTAGGCCACAGAGCAATCCTCAACAAGATCCAAAATGCTGAGATAATTCACAGTATCTTCTCTGACCACAATGCCATCAAGGTAGAAATTAACACTAGAAAGAGCAAGGAAAAAAAATCAAACACATGGAAACTGAATAATAATCTGCTTACACATCAATGGGTAATAGAAGAAATCAGAGATGGAATTAAAAAATTCCTAGAATCAAATGAAAATGAAAACACATCATACCAAAACCTTTGGGACACAGCAAAGGCAGTCCTCAGAGGACAATTTATAGCAATAGATGCACATATCAAAAAAGAAGAAAGGGACAAAATCAAAACATTAACTACAGAACTCAAACAAATAGAAAGAGAACAACAAAAAAAGCCTACAACCACCGGAAGAAAGGAAATAGTAAAGATCAGAGCAGAAATCAATGAAATAGAGAACAGAAAAACAATAGAAAGAATCAACAAAACCAAAAGTTGGTTCTTTGAAAGAATCAACAAAATCGACAAACCACTGGCCAGACTGACAAAAGAAAAACAGCAGAGGGCACAAATAACCCAAATAAGAAATGAAATGGGGGACATTACAACAGACCCAACTGAAATAAAAAGGATTATAACAGAATATTATGAAAAACTATATTCCAACAAATTTGAAAACCTAGAGGAAATGGATAAATTTCTAGAAACATACGGCCTACCCAAACTACAACAAAGTGATATTGAAAATCTGAACAGACCCATAACAAGAGAAGAGATTGAAAAGGTAATAAAAAAACTCCCAACCAAAAAAAGCCCTGGCCCAGATGGCTTCACTGGAGAATTCTACAAAACATTTACAGAAGAGCTCGTACCAGTTCTACTCAAGTTATTTCAGAGCATAGAAGAGGAAGCAACACTTCCAAATTCATTCTATGAAGCCAGCATAACGCTGATACCAAAACCAGGCAAAGACATCACAAAAAAAGAAAATTACAGACCAATATCTCTCATGAATATAGATGCAAAAATTCTGAACAAAATTTTAGCCAATAGAATTCAGTATCATATCAAAAAAATAATACACCACGACCAAGTAGGATTCATACCAGGTATGCAAGGATGGTTTAACATTAGAAAATCCATCAACGTAATCCATCACATAAATAAAAGGAAAGAAAAAAATCACATGATTATCTCAATTGATGCAGAAAAGGCATTTGACAAAGTCCAACACCCATTCCTGATAAAAGCTCTCAATAAAATAGGTATAGAAGGGAAATTTCTCAACATCATAAAGGGCATCTATGCAAAACCAACAGCCAACATCATTCTTAATGGAGAAAGGCTGAAAACATTCCCCCTGAAAACAGGAACAAGACAAGGATGCCCTTTATCACCACTCCTATTTAACATTGTGCTGGAAGTTCTCGCTAGAGCAGTAAGGCAAGAGAAAGAAATAAAGGGCATCCAAATTGGTAATGAAGAAGTTAAACTCTCCCTGTTTGCAGATGATATGATACTATACATAGAAAACCCTAAAGACTCCACGAGAAATTTACTGGAACTAATAGAAAGATTCAGCAGAGTAGCAGGATACAAGATAAACATTCAAAAATCAGTTGGATTCCTATACACCAGTAAAGAGAACGATGAAAAGGAGATCAGGAAATCAATACCATTTTCAATAGCCCCTAAAAAGATAAAATACTTGGGAATAAATCTGACCAGGAATATAAAAGACCTATACAAAGAAAACTACAAAACACTGCTGCATGAAACCCAAAGGGATCTACATAAATGGAAAAACATACCATGCTCATGGATAGGCAGACTCAACATTGTGAAAATGGCAATTCTACCTAAAGCAATTTACAAATACAATGCAATTCCGATACAAATACCAACAGCATTCTTCAAAGAGATGGAAAAACTAATTATTAACTTTATATGGAAAGGGAAGAAACCCCGAATAAGTAAAGCACTACTGAAGAAGAAGAATAAAGTTGGAGGACTCACACTACCTGACTTGAGAACCTACTATACAGCTACAGTACTCAAAACATCCTGGTACTGGTACAACAACAGAGACATTGACCAATGGAACAGAATTGAGAACTCAGATGTAAATCCATCCACCTATGGTCACCTGATTTTTGACAAGGGCCCAAAATACATCAAATGGGGAAAAGACAGTCTTTTTAACAAATGGTGCTGGCAAAACTGGATATCCATTTGTAGAAAAATGAAACAGGACCCATACCTCACACCATATACAAAAACTACTTCAAAATGGATCAAAGACCTGAATATAAAGCCTCAAACTATAAAATTCATAGAAGAAAAAATAGGACCAACACTTCAGACCTTAATACATGGCATTAACAGGATACAAACCATAAACATCAACACAAAAAACCCAACAGATAAACTAGATAATTGGGATCTTCTAAAAATCAAACATCTATGCTCTTCAAAAGATTTCACCAAAAGAGTTAAAAGAGAACCTACAGACTGGGAAAAAATTTTTGGACAGTACAAGTCAGACAAAGGTCTAATCTCCATAATCTACAAGAAAATCCAACACCTCTACAACAAAAAGACAACCAATCCTATCAAAAAATGGGCAAAGGAAATGAACAGACACTTCACCAAGGAAGACATTCAAATGGCCAACAGACACATGAGGAAATGCTCGCGATCACTAGCCACTAGAGAAATGCAAATTAAAACCACAATGAGATACCATCTCACCCCGGCATTACTGGCACGAATCAAAAACACTGGAAATAACAAATGTTGGAGGGGCTGCGGGGAGACGGGAACTCTTATACACTGCTGGTGGGAATGCAAAATGATACAGCCATTTTGGAAAATGATATGGCGTTTCCTCAGAAAGCTAGAAATAGACGTACCATTCGATCCAGCAATCCCACTCCTAGGAATATATCCTAGAGAAATAAGAGTCATCACTCGAATAGACATATGCACACCTATGTTCATGGCAGCATTATTCACAATAGCAAAACGATGGAAACAACCTCGATGTCCATCAACAGACGAATGGATACACAAACTATGGTACATACACACAATGGAGTACTATGCAACGAGAAAGAACAATGAATCGGTGAACCATCTCATAACATGGATGAAACTGGAGGACATCATGCTGAGTGAAATAAGTCAATCACAAAAGGACAAATATTGTATGAGACCTCTATTGTAAAAACCCATGAAAAAATTCACATGCAAAATGTAACAATCCTTGTTGGTTACCAGGGATGGGGGGGGGGGGGGGAATACTAAATAGGTAATAGGTAAGTGGTAACTTGGGAGAGAGATGAGATAGTACATAGTACAGGGGAAACTAACACAACCTGCACAAGGAAAGGTCATGGAGGCCCTATAGACACATCCAAACCCCCCGAGGGACTGAGTTGTTGGACGGAGGGCTCTGGGGACCATGATCTCGGGGAACATCTAGCTCAATTGGCATGACACTACTTATAAAGATAATGCTCTACATTCTACCTTGGTGAGTAGTGTCTGGGGTCTTAAAAGCCTATGAGCGGCCATCTAAGATACTCCACTGATCTCATCCCTTCGGGAACAAGGGAGAACGAAGAGAACAGGATACAAGGAAAAGATTAGTCCGAAGGACTAATGGTCCACAGCTACCAAGGCCTCCACGGGACTGAGCCCAGTACAGCTGGATGGTGCCCGGCTACCACCAATGACTCCTCTGACCAGGATCACAACAGAGGGTTCTGGGCAGAGCTGGAGTAGGATGTAGAGTATAATTTTAACTCCCAAAAAAAAAAAAAAAAAAAGACCAGATATACTGGCCTAAAGAATACTAGAGAAACCTCGAGAGTGTGGCCCCCAGACACCCTTTCAGCTCAGAGGGGAAGTTACCTTCAAGGTTCGATGTTAAGCCTGGGAATGGACACCCCAGTAAAACTAAATGGGACTAACGATGTACAGGAGTCCAGTGACAAGGGCCAGAAGGCAGAGGGAGAGTAGGAAACTGATGATAAGGAACACAAATTGAATAAGGACACTGTCGATGTATTGTGAGATTGTTGACCACTGCTATAGGGCAACATTTGTAGTAACTATTAAATGGGAGGCTGTTTTGTCCTGTAAGCCTTCATCTTGGGCGAGAATGGCAGCACAATTGGAAGAGCATAGTCAATATCACTTAAATGTGTAAGTAAAAAGTTTTGAAATGGTGTTTAAATAAAATAAGAATAAATAAATAAATAAATAAATAAATAAATAAACAAATGAGACTAAAGAGGTACAATAGTCCACTGACAAGGTCCAGAAGACAGAAGGGGACAAGGAAGCCCCCTGGTGATAGGGAACACAAGGTGGAGTAAGGATATTCTTGATGTGCTGTGAGATTGTTAACCATTGTCATAGGGCAACATGTGTAGTAACTGTTAAATGAATAACTATTTTGTTCTGTAAGCCTTCATCTTAAGTGAGAATAACAGCACAGTTGGAAGAGCGTAGTCAATGTCACTGAACTGTGAATGTAGAAATTTTTGAAACGGTGTATCTTTGGCCATCTGTAATTTTCATCAAAAAAAAAGGTTGAGAATTTAGAGGCTTAATACGTTGTGGGGTTGTTAACCAATGTCAAAAACAACATGTGTACTACTATTTCATGAGAAACTATTTGCTCTGTAAGCTTTCACCTGAAGTACAATAAAATATATATTAAAAAAAAAAAAAGATTCCCCATGAATCCTGCTGCCTAGATCCCCAAAGCTGTCTGTGTTTCTATTTTTTCCCAAGCCTAGTTCTTTAGACTCACCTTAGATTCTGTGAGCTACCCCATAAGTACAGCTTCAGTTAGCTAGACTTGATTTCTGTTGCATGAAACCAAGGAACCCTATCTGATTTAAAAAAAAAAAAAAAAAGAGGGCATTTGAAATAGATGGAATGTGTGGCTAACTGCCTCCACGAACAATTGCCTCCTTTGCCATGAGACCAGAAGAACTGGATGGTGCCCTGCTACGATTACTGAATTTTTTTTTATATGTATGTATATATTTTTATTGTACTTTAAATGCAGGTTTACAGAACAAATAGTTTCTCATTAAGCAGTCAGTACACATATTGTTTTATGACATTGGTTAACAACCCCATGACATGTCAACACTCTCCATTCTTGACCTTGGAGGACGTTTTTGTTTTTGGGTTTTTTTTGGTGAAAATATACATAGCCAAATTACACCATTTCAAAAGTTTCTAAAATTCAGTGACATGGGTTACATTCTTCCAGTTATGCTGCTATTCTCACTATCCTTTTCCAAATTATTCCATCACCACTGTCTTCAACTCACTGTCCCCTAGGCTTCCCATCAAACCTTTTGACGTGTTGTTGTCAATTTGATCTCACATAGATAATTCATTTTTTTTGTACCTTAGATGAAGGTTTTCAGAACAAATAGTTTCTCATTAAACAGTTAGTACACATACTGCCCTATGACAATGGTTAACAACCCCACAACATGTCAACACTGTCCCTTTTCAACCTTGGTTTCCCTATCACCAGTTTCCTGTCCCCTCCTGCCTTCTAGTCCTTGTCCCTGGACTTCAGTGCTTCATTAGTCTCATTTTGTTTTATGAGGCTGTCCAATCCCCAGCTGAACAGTGAACCTCAGGAGTGACTTGACCACTGAGCTAACAGGGTGTCCGGGGACCATAATCTCGGGGTTTCTCCAGTCTGTCAGGCCAGTAAATCTGGTCATTTTTTTGTGAGTTAGAATTTCATTCTACATCCTTTCCAGCTCTGGCCAGGACCCTCTATTGTGATCCCGGTCAGAGCAGTCAGTGGTGGTAGCTGGGCACCATCTGGCTGTTCTGGACTCAGTCTGGTGGAGGCCATGGTAGCTATGGTCCATTAGTCCTCTGGACTAATCTTTTCCTTGTGTCCTGTTCTCTTCATTCTCCCTTGCTCCCGAATGGATGAGACCAGTAGAATATCTCAGATGGCTGCTCACAGGCCTTTAAGACCCCAGATGCTACTCACCAAGGTAGAATGCAGAACACTGTCTTTATAACTGTGTTATGCCAATTGAGCTAGATGTTCCCCGAGACTATGGTCCCCACAGCCCTCCGCCCAGCAATTCAGTCCCTCAGGGAGTTTGGATGTGTCTATGGAGCTTCCATGACCTTTCCTTGTACAAGTTGTGCTGGCTTCCTCATTATTGTGTACTGTCTCACCCTTCACCAAAGATACCACTTATCTATTGTCTATTTAGTTCCCCCCCACACCCCTTCTATCCCTCGTAACCAACAAAGATTGTTACTTTTTGTGTGTAAACTTTTACATGAGTTTTTACAGTAGAGATCTCATACAATATTTGTCCTTTTGTGATTGACTTATTTCACTCAGCATAATGTCCTCCAGTTTCATCCATGTTATGAGATGCTTCACAGATTCATCATTGTTCTTTATCATCGCATAACACTCCATTGTGTGTATGTACCATAGTTTGTTTATCCGTTCATCTCTTGATGGGCATCTAGGTTTTTTCCATCTTTTTGCTATTGTGAACAGTGCTGCAATGAAAATGGGTGTGCATATGTCTATTCGTGTGATGGCTCTTATTTCTCTAGGATATATTCCTAGGAGTGGGATTGCTGGATCGAATGGTATGTCTATTTCTAGCTTTCTGAGGAAGCGCCATATCATTTTCCAAAATGGTTGTATCATTTTGCATTCCCACCAGCAGTGCGTAAGAGTTCCAATCTCCCTGCAGCCTTTCCAAAATTTGTTATTTCCAGTGTTTTTGATTTGTGCCAGTAATGCCAGTGTGAGATGGTATCTCATTGTGGTTTTAATTTGCATTTCTCGAATGGCTAGTGAACACAAGCATTTCCTCATGTGTCTGTTGGCCACTTGAATGTCTTCTTTGGTGAAGTGTCTGTTCATTTCCTTTGCCCATTTTTTAATTGCATTATTTGTCTTTTTGTTGTAGAGGTGTTGGATTTTCTTGTACATTTTAGAGATTAGACCTCTGTCTGACTTGTAATGTCCAAAAATTTTTTCCCAGTCTGTAGGTTCTCTTTTTACTTTTTTGGTTAAGTCTTTTGATGAGCATAAGTGTTTAATTTTCGAAGATCCCTGTTATTAGCTTATCTTCTTGGGTTTATGTGTGGTTGGTAATGGATTGTATCCTGTTAATGCCGTGCATTAAGGCCTCTAGCATTAATCCTATTTTTTCGTCTATGAACTTTACACTTTTTGGCTTTGTATTTAGGTCTTTGATCCAAATTGAATTAGTTTTTGTGTATGGTGTGAGGTATGGGTCCTGTTTGATTTTTTTTGCAGATTGACATCCAGTTTTGCCAGCACCATTTGTTAAAAAGACTGGCTTTTCCCCATTTGATGGACTTTGGGCCCTTGTCGAAGATCAGGTGACCATAGGTGGATGGATTTACATTTGGGTTCTCAATTCTGTTCCATTGGTCAATGTATCTGTCATTGTACCAGTACCAGGCTGTTTTGACTATCATAGCTGTATAGTAGATTCTGAAGTCAGGTAGTGCGAGTCTTCCTACTTTATTCTTCTACAATAGTGCTTTACTTATCCAGGTCTTCGTCCCTTTCCATATAAAGTTAATGATTAGTTTTTCCATCTTCTTAAAGAATGTTGTTGGTATTTGGATCAGGATTGCATTGTATTTGTAAATTGCTTTCAGTAGAATTGTCATTTTCACTATGTTGAGCCTACCTATCCATGATGCTTTTCCATTTATGTAGATCCCTTTGGGTTTCTTACAGTAGTGTTTTGTAGTTTTCTTTGTATAGGTCTTCTACATCCCTGGTTAGATTTATTCCTAAGTGTTTTATTTTTTTAGGGGGCTATTGTAAATGGTATTGCTTTCCTGATTTCCTTTTCATCGTTCTCTTTATTGGTGTATAGGAATCCAACTGATTTTTGAATGTTTATCTTGTATCCTGCTACTCTGCTGAATCTTTCTATTAGTTCCAGTAGATTTCTTGTGGAGTCTTTAGGGTTTTTTATGTATAGTAGCCTATCATCTGCAAACAGGGACAGTTTAACTTCTTCATTACCAATTTGGATGCCCTTTATTTCTTTTTCTTGCCTTATTGCTGTAGCTAGAACTTCGAGCACAATGTTAAATAGGAGTGGTGATAAAGGGCATACTTGTCTTGTTCCTGTTCTCAAGGGGAATGTTTTCAGCCTCTCTCCATTAAGAACGATGTTGGCCATTGGTTTTGCATAGATGCCCTTTATTATGTTAGGAAATTTCCCTTCTATACCTATTTTATTGAGCGTTTTTATCAGGAATGGGTGTCGGACTTTGCCGAATGCCTTTTCTGCATCAGTTGAGATGATCATGCTGAACCATCCTTGAATACCTGTATGAATCCTACTTGGTCGTGGTGTATTATTTTTTTTGATATGATACTGAATTCTTTTGGCTAGAATTTTGTTGAGAATTTTTGCATCTATATTCATGAGAGATATTGGTCTGTAATTTTCTTTTTTTATGGCGTCTTTGCCTGGTTTTGGTATCAGCTTTATGCTGGCTTCATAAAATGAATTATTAAGTATCCCTTCCTTTTCTATGTTCTGAAATAGTTTGAGCAGTACTGGTATAGGCTCTTCTCTGAATGTTTGGTAGAATTCTCCAGTGAACCATCTGGGTCAGGGCTTTTTTTTTGTTGGGAGTTTTTTTTATTACATTTTCAATCTCTTCTCTTGTAATGGGTCTGTTCAGATTTTCAACATCACTTTGTGGTAGTTTGGGCAGGTAGTGTATTTCTAGAAATTCATCCATTTCCTCTAGGTTTTCAAATTTGTTGGAGTATAGTTTTTCATAATACTCTGTTATAATCCTTTTTATTTCATTTGGGTCTGTTGTAATGTTCCCCATTTCATTTCTTATTTGGGTTATTTGCGTCCTCTCCTGTTTTTCTTTTTGTCAGTCTGGCCAGTGGTTTCTCAATTTTGTTGATCCTTTCAAAGAACCAACTTTTGGTTTTGTTGATGCTTTCTATTATTTTTTTATTCTCTAGTTCATTTATTTCTACACTGATCTTTATTGTTTCCTTTCTTCTAGTGGCTGTGGGCTTTTTTTTTTTTTTAATCTGGAAATGTCCTAATTTCACTGTCATATTTGAATGAGAGTTTTGCAGGATATATTATTCTTGACTGGCAATTTTTTTCTTTCAATGTTTTATATATGTCATCCCATTGCCTTCTTGCCTGTATGGTTTCTGCCAAATAATCTGAGCTTAGTCTTATTGTTTCTTCTCTGTATGTGACTCCTTGTTTTTCACGAGCTGCTCTCAGGATTCTTTGTTTGTCTTTGGTTTTGGTGAGTGTGATTATGATATGCCTTGGTGATTTTCTTTTGGTGTCTAACCTATATGGGGTTCATTAAGCTTCTTGGATGGCCAGCTTTTCATCTTTAATGATATTGGGGAAGTTTTCTGTCAATAGTTCTTCAATGATCCTCTCTGTGTTTTCTGTTTTCTCCCCCTGTTCTGGAACTCCAAGCACCCACAGATTTTTGCTTTTGATTGTATCTTACATAATTCTCAGGGTCTCTTCACTTTTCTTCTTTCTTTTTTCTGACTTTTCCTAAACAGAGTTGTATACAAGTGTTTGTCTTGAATTCGTTGATCCTCTCTTCCACTGTTTCAAATCTGCTCCTCAGCCCTTCTATGACACTGTCCATTTCTGAAATCTTGTTTATCTTTTGGATTTCTAATTGTTGTTTTTGTATAATTTATAGTTGTGAATTTATTTTGGCATTTTGTTCCTGCATTATTTTCCTGAATTCTTCCATTTTTTTGTCTGTATTTTCCATGAATTTGTCTGCCTTTTCCATGAATTTGTCTGTTTTTTCCTCATTTTTGTCTGCTTTTTGCTTCAACTCTTGGATAATTCTGAGTATTAGAGATCTGAATTCCCTATCAGGTAGTTCTAGTGCCTTTTCTTCTACTGGAAAGTCATCTTGTGTTTTATTTTGGATGCCTACTGGAATCATCCTGTCCTGTTTTTGTAAATGTTTTGATATTGTCTGCTCTCTTAGGGGCGTTCGGTAGTTATTTTTCTCATTTATTGATTGTAGATTTATTTGTTACATCCTGCTTTTTTGTTTTATTTGGTTATGCCTGAGCAGGCAGGTTGTGCATTCTTTGTTGTTTGCTAGTCTGTGGGCATGATACTTTTCCCCTCCTTCTCCAATGGGCAGCATCAGTCACCCATGTATGGTACAGCAGAGCAGGTCCAGCTGAAGGGAAGTTGCTAGGATGGGTTGTTTTGAGTACATACTAGGGCTGACAGTGCAGTCTGTCAATCAGTGCAGGGCAGGTTTCAGCAGGCCATGCCTGTACTGCTTGGTAGTGTGATGTTCAGCGCACAGTGCAGGTAGGCAGGAAGGAAGGGGGAGATAGTGATGTGTGGAGCTAAGATGGGTATGGGAAAGATGAGAGAGAGGAAAGAGGACCAGGAGCCAAAAATATACACACAAACAAAAAAGAGTGCTAAGGGAGCTTGCTATTGGAGTGGAGAGATGATAGACTGAGAAATGGGGAAGAACAAAAATGAAAAAAAAAAAGAAACAGAGTAAAAGAAAAAAATGAATAAATCGAGAAACTGGAAATGAAGAAAGAAAAAACTGGAATAAGAAAGAGAAGAAAACAAAACAAAGAAACAAAAAAATAAACCAAAGAATAAAGAAACACCCCCAGGGATGTCTTTGTGCATCTGCAAAGAGTAAGGGAGTAGAAGGGACTCCCAAGCTGAGAAAAGAAAAAGAAAACAAACAAACAAACAAATAAAAACAGGACAAATCAGAATAAACAAACAAACAAAAAAGCCCCGGGGTCTCACCAGCATGGCGTCATTGGCCAGGAAACAGTTTCACAGTTGAATGATGTTTCACAGCCTTTCAGGAAGAAGCAAAGATGGCAAAAGAGCCAGGTATTTGAGAGAAAGGAGGGGGAAGTGGTGAGAGGTAAGGAAGAAATCTAAAGAAGCGGTAAAAAGCAACACTAGCAGCCAACAAAAGGCACTCAGGGAGCCAGCCAGTGCGGGCAGGTGGAATCCAGGCAACATCAGGGTGAAGCCAGTACTTCTCAGCCAAGAGACCGTGGCTGCAGGAAGCAGAGAAAGCCAAGTGAGGGTGAAAAACGGTGAGGGGTGGGAAAGCGTATATCGCTGGTTACTGGTTGTTCTGTCTCCTGCTGGAGGCTCCGTGAAGCTGTTTTCTCATACCCCCGTTCGCTGATCTCTGATAGGAGTCCAAGATGGTGGATCTGTGCTGCGGTAGCTAATAGGGGACCTGTGCATGTATCACTCCTCACTTTCTGTTCTCAGTCAATTTCTTATCCATTCTGTGCTTAGCTGAGCTTTTTATCTCTTCATTTGATGCTTAGGGTTTCAAGATTGACATGTGGCTGTTTGGCTTAGTTTTTCAGATCTTTGCTGTGGAGGGATGGCGTGGTGCTTCTGACTACAGCACCATGTTGCCTGGAAGTCTCTCCTGAATGTTTTGAGCAAAGATTTGATAGAAAAATCCTGCTCAAAAGGGGGAAAACGCAGAACAGAATTTCAAATTCTCATGGACTCCAGACTTCTGGGAGCCATGAAGGTTGTATGAACCCCTAAAACTATTGCTCTGAGATACTCTTTAAACCTTAAACCAAAAATATCCCCTGAAGTCTTCTTAAGACCAAACAATAGTTTAGCTTAACTAGTAAAAAAATGTCTGCCTTGAGCATTATGCTCCTTTAAGATCTGTATGGGATCAAACTGACAACAGCAACTCAAAACTTTAGATAGGAACCTTAGGGGACAGTGAATTTATGTTAACAGGGAGGAACAACTCAAAAAGGAGGGTGAGAATGGTTACACAACTCAAAGAATGTAATCAATGTCACTAAATGGTAAATGTAGAAACTGTTGAATTTGTGTATGTTTTGCTGTCTGTATTCCCAGAACAACAAAATAAATAAAACTATAAAATTTTTTAGAAAGGGCATTTTAACTGGAGGCATTGTATAACTCAATCAGGTTATATCTGGGATGGTTCAGCTTCCTGATTATATACATACGTACACCAAACCAAACCCACAGCCGATGAGTCAAGTCCGACTCAGCAACCCTATAGGACAGAGTAGTACTGCCCCATAGGGTTTCCAAGGAGTGGCTGGTGGATTTGAACTGCTGACTTTAATGGTGAGCAGCCGAGCTCTTAACCAGTATGCCACCAGGGCTCCATATACGTGGCATCTTTATTTTCCAAAGGGAGGTTGAGACATAGTCTGGCAAAGGATTTTCATTGCACACCAGGGATAAGAGGCAACGTAAGAGACAGAGTGTGCAAGCCAAAATATAGGCATATCTGAAACTTTCAAAGTTTTTAATTTGGACAAATGGTAAAATATTTGAAACACAAAAAATTAGAGCCAACATAACCAGAAATACAAGATCAGTATTTCCCAAATTCAGTTATTTACATATCACCCTCTTTGTGGTTTTGTCATCCCTGTATTATCAACATTTTTCTTTAATCAATCTATGTTTTTAATTTAGCTAATTTTTTTTCAAAAACTCTGTTACTTCCATGAACAGAAAATTGGCATCACTTGCTGTGAATAGAAAGCAATCATAATCATCAATACAATGGAGCCAGTTTTGGGACTCCCACTGGCCAAATCTGGGACATTTGAGCATCAGAATAAATAATGATAGTAATGTATTATAACCCACTGACTAAAATAAAATCTATGAGTCCATCAATAAAAAAGAAATAAAAAGGAAGAAAGAAAGGCTCTTCCTCATAGTAGAATGTCAACAAAGAAATACAAAAGAAATGATGGAGTTAGAAAATCAACTGGTTGGTTTAAATTTGATGAGAAACATGTTATTTACCTAGCCTCAAAATATTTCCCACAAAATACTTATTAATTACAAAGTGAAAAACAGTAACTTTATAGTTGAGAAATCTGGCCGGCACTACCTTAACCAAGTAATCAAAGGCAACATCACCAACATGGACAAACTGACAATAGGTGGTTCTTGATATCATGTACTGAGAAGGACACAGTATCACTCCTGTGATATTTCCTGCCAAAATAGGTATAACCGAATTTATTCATGAGGGATTATCAGAAAAACTAAATTATTTTCAATCACCTCGTATGCATGTGAAAGCTGGACAATGAATAAGGAAGACCTAAGAAAACTGATGCTTTTGAATTATGGTGTTGGCGAAGAATATTGAATAGACCATGGACTGCCAGAAGAGGAAACATCTGTCTTGGAAGAAGTACAGCCAGAATACTCATTAGAAGCAAGGATGGTGCGAGTTCGTCTTACATACTTTGGACATGTTATCAGGAGGGACCAGTCCCTGGAGAAGGACCTCATGCTTGGCAAAGTAGAGGGTCAGTGAAAAAAAGGAAGACCCTCAACAAAATGGATTGACACAGTGGCCGCAACAATGGGCTCAAATATAGCAATGATTATGAGGATGGCACTAGACTGGGCAGCGTTTCATTCTGCTGTACTCAGGGTTGCTATGAGTCGGGACCGACTAACAACAACAAAAGAGATAAGAAGAGTCCCTGGGTGGCACAAAAGGTTAAGCTCTAGGCTACTAACTGAAGGTTGTCGGTTCTAACCCACTTAGAGGTACCTCAGAAGAAAGGCCTAGTGATCTACTTCTGAAAAATCAGCCATTAGAAACCCTATAGAGTGCAGTTCTATTCTGATACGCATGGGGTTGTCATGAGTCAGAGTCGACTCTACGGCAACTGACTAAAGAAATGAGGCGTGACAACCCAAGTGCAGTGTGTGATCCTGGATTGGATCCTGGGCAGGGTGGTAATGGTGGAGAGGAGCTATAAAGAACATGATTGGTACAATCAATAAAATTTGAATATGGACTACGGATTTGATAATACTACTGTATCAAGGTTAAATTGCTTGATTTTGATGGTTGTATTGTGGTTATGTAAGAGAATGCTTGTTCTTAGGAAATAAACACTGATGTACTTAGGTGTAAAGAGGAATCATGTCTCCAATTTACTAGACATTATAAATATGTCTAGTTAAAAACTGTTGTAGTCTCTGAGTTTGAGGCCAGTTTCTCTTTAATAAAGAAAGAGATCAGATGAGAAAGATTAGCAAATTTTAAAGATATTTTAAAAGACATGCCAACATCATATTAAAAATGTCTTCTTGACACAGAATCAGGATTTAAAGAGAATTAGGAAGGGAATAGCATTTTCACTGAGCGAGCCAACATTCCTTAATGTATGTGCCCCGGTAGTACCAATACCAAACTTCGGGGAAACCTGCTCTCAAGCAAACAAGGCTTGTAGAAGCTTTGATCCGTTGAGCAGCTGGAAGCCAGAGAAGGCTGGAGGCCAGGGCTGTCTGACTTTCTTACTGAGCGCTTGGCTGAGAAAACATGCCAGTGCATATGATTTAAAAGTAATGCCTTGGTTTTGTCTGTAAGAAACCCACTTTGCTCACATCAGTTTTGAAACAGATCTCACTTCTGGGTGGTGACAATATTTTCTACTGCCAGCTGTTTCTATTTAAATGCTGGCTAAACCCAGCTTCAACAATGAATCATCAAGGCAAAAGTTTGTTTCCACTGCACCAGGAGACTCAGATGGAAAGAGAAACCATCTGTCGGCCACTTAGAGAGTCCATCTCCAGCTGCCAAGCACCTGCAGTCCCAAAATTGAGATAGAATCATCCAAAGAGCCCCCTAAAATGGTCCTAGTACTCTGAAAGGGCTGAACTTATTGTACCAACTAGTGCTCCCTCATGGAAAATAAAAAAACACCTTACTGGGGAATTGCCAGATAGAATATAGGATGCCCAGTTAAATTCAATTTTAGACAAAGAATAATTTTTTTTTCATGATATCACGTGAGACACGCTGATACTACTGATCCTTACCCTTCAACTTTAGAAGGAGAGAATTTGACTTCACAGTGCTGCAAGTCAACACTGAGAAGCGGGAGATATTGGTTAGATAAAATACATATTCATGGCTCTCTTTGGTGGAGGATGGGCTTCCTAGTTTGCTTTTATAAGGAAAAAAAGACTACTATATTTTAATACCTAAATGGGGGGGAGAGGAGCAAGATTGGAGGCAGTTAAATGCCAACTACTAACTGTTCTCTATGAACCATGACATTGAGAGAATTTCTATTTCCTATGTTATTTATTTTTATAATCTTTGGATTTGTACAAGGAACATGCAACATTAAGTATTACTTTGGTAATCTGGAAAAAAAACAACAAAACAAAACCTGTGTGTGTGTGTGTGTGTGTGTGTGTGTACGTGTGTGAAGCTGAAGGGGGCTGGAGCATCTCTGGACCTCAGACAGGGCCCATTAGAGCACCAGGAGCTGCTGGGTGTTGGAAACAGTTAATGTACTCGGCTGCTAACTGAAAGGTTGGAGTCCACCCAGGAAGCCAACAGAAAGGCCTGGCAATCTACTTCCAAAAAATCAGCTGTTGAAAACCCTATGGAGCACAGTTCTATTCTGACACACATGGTCACCATGAGTCAGAGCCGACTCGACAGCAAATGGTTGATAATCACTCCCTTTTACAGAATCAACCTGCCTCCTGAGAAAGCCTAAGAGAGTGGTTCTCGAACTTCAGTTCTGCATGAGAATCACATGGAGCTTATTAAAAGCCCGTGCAGTTCTTTTGGGTATACACCTAAGAGTGGAATTGATGTGTCATATGGTAATTCTATGTTTAACTTTTTAAGGGACCACCAAACTGTTTTCCATTGCAGCTGAACCATTTTAAAATTCACACCAGCAGTGTTGCTCCACGTCCTCACAAGTACTTATTTTTTTCATTTTTTAAAAAATTATAGCCATCTTTATGGGAATGAGGTGGTGTGATTGTTGAGGTTGTGTGTCACCTTGGCTGGGCCATGATTCACAGTGGTTTGGCAGTTATGATGTAGTTTGGCAGTCCTATAAGGATGTGACCACCTCCAAGATGAGATTTGATATAATGGGATTACCTCCATGATGGGATCTGCTGTGAGTGCCAATCAGTTGAAAGGAAGTTTCCTTGGGGGTATGGCCTGCATCCAAAATAGGTGAACTTTCTGGCAAGGCTTGTGGGGTTTTGCTCACTCTGGACCCTACAGCTGGCTCCCGTTCATCTGACCTCTGGTTCTTGGGACTTGAGCTAGCAGCTTACCTGCTGTTTTGCCTGCTGCTCTTAGGATTTGTAGGTCTTCGCAGCTTGTGAGCCAGAGCCCTGTTGTCTGACTTGCCGATCTTGGTTTCCCCAGCCCCAGCAGCTACGTGAATCAGGAGAATCCTCCAGCCTGACTCACAGACTTGGAATGTTCCAGCCTTTACAACTGCATGAACCATTTCCTTAATGGTAATCTCTCTATGTATGTATTTATACACTTTGCTGGTTTTGCTTCTCTAGAGAACCCAGCCTAAGACAAGTGGTATCTCATTGTTATTTTGATTTACATTCCCTAATGACTAACTGTTCACTTTAGAATGGTTAATTTTAGGTAATTTGAATTTTACTTCATTTAAAAAAAAAAAAAAAGCCAATGCAATTGCAGACTAAATCATTTCCAGAGATTCCAATTTAGGGAGTCTAGTGATTCCCAGGTATCTGTGCTTTTAAATGCACCAGCAGGGGCAAATTATCCAATAGGCAAGGTAAGCACTGCCTGTCTTGCTTACCAGATCATCTGTAGTGAACAATTTCACTTTTTCTTCCTTATCAAAGGTTCTGCTTCTAGGTAAGGCTGGCATCTGTCTCTCTGCGAACTCCACAGCACCTTCCTACAGAATCAAAGCCTCTTTTCAAATTTACAATACCTGATAGTGGCAGATGACCCAGTAAGCAAGGTAAACACAAGCTTATTTGTGCTTATTAGCTAATCTGTAGTAAACAATTTCACATAGGTTTCACCATATCTTTGATGTGGTGAAACCCATGTGAAATTGTTCACTACAAATGATCTAGTAAGCAAGATAAGCACTGTGCTTACCTTGCCTATTGGATAATCCACCCCTGTGCACCAGCCCCAAGTGATTCTGCTGTATTTCAAAAAACCCCAGGTTAGGAGCCAGGCTTCTCCTGAGATGGATATGAGCTCTGAGACTGAATGGTCCCAGGCCATTTCACAGTCAGGAGGCTGCTATTCACATAAGGGGTGCAGACCTCTCAAGTGTCACGGTGGGGGCAGGAGAGCTTACTATTCTGTTTTGAGACTGCCCACACATTTGAAGAACTTAAAAAATGATAAATTTACAAAAATATATAGCTCTACAATTGCATGTTTTGTTTTGTTTTTCCCAATGTTATCAGTGAATTTCTGTAATGGTGGAAATAACTTTACTAGAAGATAAGGTCGCAAGTAGAAGTGTAAGGCCCTTTGTGAAAGAGGCCTGAAACAAATGCCCTTCTTCCCCTCCTCCCCTATGACAAGCCCCTGCCTAGTATATGTCAGGCTGAACTTAGACTTGGCATGAGCCTCCTGCCACCCAGTGGTCAGACAAGATTTACTTCCTCTGAACCTCCACTTAACTCTCATTCAATGATCCAGCAAACATTTATCAAGCACATGTCATGTTGCTGGCATCCTTCGGTGGTACAAATGGTTAACACACTTGGCTGCTAACCATAAGGTTGAAGGTTCGAGTCCACCAGACGTGCCTCAGAAGAAAGGGCTGATGATCTACATGCAAAAAATCAGCCACTGAAAACTCTATGGAGCACAGCTCTACTCTGACACACATGGGGTCCCCATGAGTCAAAGTCAACTTGTCAGCAGCTGGTATCACATTGCCAGGCACTATGCAGGACTCTGGAAGTATAGAGCTGGAAGGAACCCTACAGAACATTTAGTTAAGTCAAGTCATTCCCACTGGCGAGACCGAGGCCCAGGGGGCAGAAGGGTGGTGACTTACACAAGGCTTCACATCAACACCTCTGATAAACCACTTTAGATATTCTTCCCTCCACTTATCAGTGGTGCAAATCAGAATTCCCTTTGGGGCTTTTTTGAAAACATACCCTTCCAGGGCCCCACTCTTAGAGTTTCATATTTAGAAAGTTTAGAATGGGTTTCTTCATGGCAAATATATTTTATAAACTCCACAGGTATTTCTTATCCCCATCCCCGAACCCCCCAAGCTGAAAACCACGGCTTTACCTCAAGAGGCTCTTACCCAGGTTCCTATGTGATAATGGTTTCTGTTTACATGGCGTTTCACAGTTTGCAAACTGCCTTCACATCCATTATTGTACATGACCTTCTCCATAACCATGTGAGGCAAATGTGATCTCCATCTCATAGATAAGGAAATTGGACTTCAAAAATGTTTTGTTAATTTCTCAGGGTCACATAACTAATTTAGTGATAAATCAAGGTCTCAAATCCAGGTTCTGACTGACTCCAAATCCCATAGTTTTCTGCTATATTGGGCTGTCCCTGAGCAGTTAATTGGACAATGGGGCCAATATCGGATCCAAGCCTGGGACCCACATTTAAAATTTTTATTTAATAAACATTTTGAGAACCCACAATGTTCAAAGCTTAGGAAAGGAACAGTTGTTGAACAAGACATGGCCCCTGCTTTCAAGGTCCTCAGTGTCCTCTGAAATTTACCCTCTTATATATCTGCACTTAGTCCCAATTGCCCCCACACTCCACTACCTTGATTACAATCTTGTGAGACCCTGAGCAGAGGGCCCAGCTAAGCCCAGACTTCTGAACCACAGAAACTGTGAGATAAGAAATATGTTTTTATACCATAAATGAGCCTCTAAGTTTGGGGTAATTGGTTATGCAGCAACAGTAAACTAAAACAGTATTCAATAAATATTTGCTGAAACCAGAGAGGGAAACAGAAAGGGAGGGAAATGAGAGAGAAGAACAGAAAGTAAGTTCTGGAATGTATTTGACTTTAATACAACTGAAGCCAGGACCTCAAAAGATGTCAGCAAGCCCATTTCACTCTCCCACAGGGGTGAAAACCCTTGTGAATCTTTGGCTGCCAGCGGCTATCAGCTTAGTAATGTCACTTCACGTGGGATATGGCCCCTGTCTGCATCCCTCTTTCAAATTTGTCCATTTGATAAATATCAGCAGGGGCCATATTCCACTCAAAACTAATTAATGGTCTTTTCCATTCACAGCCCAGTAAACCAGGTCTGACAGTCTTCTTCTCTCCCCTATCTATTAGAGGTGGGTTGACCAGTAAGCATGGTATGTACCAGTTTACAGTAAGCAAGGTAGATGTCAGCTTAATTGTGTTTACTTACTAATCTGTAGTGTACGACTTCACATTTCAACACATCTTTGATCTCGTGAAAATCAGGTGAAATTGTGCCCTATAGATTAATAAGTAAACACAAGTAAGCCCATGTGTCACTTGCTTGTCAGGTAATCTGTCCCTGCTAACCTATCTATTATTCTCCTTGATGTGACAAATCTTGGGGAAAATGGAATTATTATTCCAGAGTATGCAGTCAGGAGCATGAATCCTAAATTATGACTATGAGCTGCAATTATACCACTATTCTAAGGCCATGTCTCCAGGACAGTCTGATTAATATTTAATCAAGACTTGTCAGTTAAGGAGAAATCTAATTCTCCTGTCATGGGACTTCTCATTCATTGTGGAACATTTCATTTGCTAAACATCCAACATCTTGCTTCATTAAACAGTTATGCCCAACAAGTCAATTGAACGTCCCTGGTATGGATTTACAAATAAAAGTCAGCAGAAAACTGGAATTTTTACTTTCTCACAAGGATTCCTATTGATGGGAAATGGCAAAAAAGAACAAGAGAGGCTGAGAGGAGGAGGAGAATGGACTTCTTGAGTCAGTGTGCCAGATATGTCACCCTCAGACATGAGTTAGAGATCCAGTCAGTCCTTCATGAGATGTGCAGTCTAGCAAAAGTCAAGGGCACTGTTAAATAAATTACTCAAATTACTGTGACTAGTGCTCCAAAGTGTGTGACAACTGCTCTTGGCTGTAGGAGAAAGTTGCACGAATGAGATAGTGGACATGAAACAGGTTTATAGACACTATACAAACATGACAAATTTTCGCAGCCTTCTTTATCTTTGCTGTGGGTCTTTTCTTAGCCTCATTACTTTGTTATTTTGTTTTGGTGCGACATTACCCTGTGGTAGCTCTTGTGATAGTGGTTTTTTGTTTTTTTTTTTACAGCTTTATTGAGATGTAATTCATATGCCGTAAAGCTTACCTTTTTAAAGTGCATAATTCAGTGGTTTTAAGTAAAACTGAACATATCATTTTCATGGCATCTTTATCAAATGGAAGACTATGTAGTAATAAAAATGAACAAACTAAAACTATATGTAACAACGTGGATGAAAGTCACATGCATAATACTGAGTGAAAGAAGCCAGACATAAAGGAGTATATACTGTATATAAATTCCCATTTATGTACATTCAAAAACAGGCAAATCTAATTACAAATCAAGATAGTGATTGTATTAGTAATCTAATGTTGTATAACAAATTACTTCAAAACTCAGCAGCTTAAAACAATAAACATTTACGATTTCACATACTTTCTGTGGGTCAGTAATTTGGAAGTGGTTTAGCTAGGTGATTCTGGCTCAGAGTCTCTTATGAGGTTGTCATCAAGATGTGGGCTGAGACTGCAGTCAGATGAAGGCTTGACTGGGGCTGGAGGACCTGCTTCCTAGATGGCTCCCGTCACATGGCTGGCAAGTTGGTGCTGGCTGTTGATAGGAGGCTTCGGTTCCTCTCCAATGGGATCTCTTTATAGGGCTGCCTGAATGTCTTCATGACATGCAGCTGGCTTTCTCCAGAGCAAGAAACTCAAGACAGCAAAGTGGCAGCCACATGTCTTTTATGACCTAATCTCAGAAGTCACACACGGCCATTTTCACAGTATCCTATCAGTTACACAGGTCAGTCTGTTCAATCTAGGAGGGAACTACACAAGTGCATGAATACTGAGAAGCAAAGATCATTGGGAGGCATCTTGAAGGCTGGCCACCACCATCCACCCTCTAATTCTGTATCAGACAGGCTTCCATCAGAGAAGCAAAACCATTAGGAGAAATGCACACACACACACATACACTAAAGTGTTTATTACAGGGATTTGACCTTATTCAATTGTGGGAACTGGGTAAGTGGTCTCTATAAGGCTGTTGTCTTTGTATCTGATGCTGCAGCTTGAAGTCCACAAGATAGGCAGTGGGGAAGGGTAGAAGGATGTAAAATGGAAGAGAATGAGGACAAGCTAGAGCCCATGAGCATGAGCTGGAATGCACGAGGACCAACTGGAATCCCTCACTGCCTCCAATTTTGATCACGTGGGCGTCTTTCAGGGGAAGCAGATGAACTACCATAACCAGAAACATACAGGTAAGGGGATTTTGGTAAACATAGTTCAGCCCAACCAAGCTGACACATTACAAAGTGGTTTACCCCTGGGGAGCAGTGACTGGGACACGGCACAAGGGAGTTTCTGGGATGCTGGGAATGCTCTGCTTGTTTTATCTAGGTATTAACATTATATTTACTTTATGAAAAATCAGGAAGTTGTACACTTACAATTTGGGCATGTTTCTATATGTATGTTATACTTTAATAAAACATTTACATTTAAAACACTGACATATGCGTTGTGCAGAAAACCTAGGGAACCAAAAAGAAAAAAAAAAACAATCTCAGCCTCCTAAGGCAGCCGCTATTACTGTGTTGATCTATGCCTCATCTATACAGATACTCATGTACATGCACCCCATTCCCACTTCTCCCCATCCCATCTAAAACATTCTGTTGAGTAAACTGCTTTTCCCTTTTAGAAATGTACTATAGGCATTTTTCATGTTGATCGATATCCTTTTACAGCAGAATTTTAATGATGGCCTAGAAATTCAATGTATTAATCCCCTTTGAGTAATCCCCTTCTAGTTTTTGGTTGTTAGGAATATTCTTTTGCTGACTCCTACACTACCATCAATAGACACAGGCCAGAGACTGTTTGTTTCTTTATTCCCAATAAGGGAAATTGAAGGCAATGACTGGGTTTTCCAATATAAATCCCAGCTATCTGTTGTGTATTTTGGAGGGTGGCCTGGTCTGCCTGGGCAGAAATAAATTACAGAAGGAAGCAGGCGTGGTGAATGTGGACCTTTCAGATACATCAGCCTGTCCCCTGGACTTGCTGTCTCCACACCCAAACAGCCAGGCTGTGGGAATGTTTCCTGTCTGGTTTCCACTTGAAGGAAACCTTTAGAAAGAAACAGTATCCAATGCAAATGTGATGGCACCTCTGATGATCTGGGAAGGCAGAAGCTGAAAAAGACTTCTGAGATTGAGAACTAGACACATGAAACACTGGCTCCTTTACTGTTTACCAGATGTTCAAAATGGATGTGCTGATGGTTTCCTGGAAGGTAAGAAATGTTGGTTCAAGTTCTAAAGCCCTAAAGGCTTTTACCTCTGAAAAAAAACAGCAATGTTTTCTAGAAACTGGCACAACTATCCATTAAGCCAGTTGTCTTCCTCCCTAACCTGAAAGACCTCTCTACACTTCTGAGAAATGGAAACTACCTGGTACATTGTTTTTCCTATAGGGGAAATAAAAATTGGCACATCCCTTTTAGAAAGAGTTATGTACAGGGGAGACATTTGGGGCATTACTAGATGATATTATGGCCAGGGAACACAGAAGTACCTGAATCCTGCCTTGGCCAAACCAACCGTCCTTCATACACAATGAATAATGGTGAATGGGATACAAGGACCCACTTCGCTAGCACAGAGCTGTGTCCTGAACTCCACTGCGGAGCACTGTAGTAAACTGAGCTAAAACACAGAGCTTCATCCAAGATTTAGGAGCCTCTTCATCTTTCTTGGAGCACTGGTGGTGCGCAGTGGTTAAGCATTTCGCTGCTAACCAAAAGGTCAGCAGTTTGAATCCACTAGCTGCTCCTTGGAAACCCTATGGGCAGTTCTACTCTGTCCTATAGGGTTACTATAAGTCAGAATCAACTCAACAGCAACGGGTTTGGTTTTGTTTTTCATCTTTCTTAACCCAGAACCACATTTTGGGAATTTACCCTCAGTCATCCAGTTGTGTACTTGTTGTTAGTTGCCATTGAGTTGGCTGCGACTCATGGTGACCCTACATATAACTGAACGAAATGTTGCCCAGACCTGTACCACCCTCATGATTGTTGCTATGTTTGAGTCCATTTTTGTGGCCACTGTGTCTTTTGAGTGCCTTTCATCCTAGAGTGCTCATCTTCTAGCACTGTATTAGACAATATTCTATTGTGATCCATAAAGCTTTCACTTGCTAGTTTTCAGAAATAGATCACCAGGCCTTTGTTTCTAGTCTATCTTAGTCTGGAAGCTCTGCTGAAACCTGTCCACCATGGGTGACCCTGCTGGTATTTGCATTCACTACTGGTGGCATAGCTTCCCGCATCATGGAAATACGCAAGCCACCACAGTACGACAAACTGACATATGGGTGACGGAGTTGCATACAACAGAGGAAGATGGAAGGAATGTTCATGGGAAGGGGCAAAGAGAAAGAGCTGGCCACTCCCATATGGAGCCCTAATACGAGTTAGTGACCCTGCCTGCTAATCCATGTGCGTGGAAAGCTGACCCAACCCAATTACTGGTTCCTCCTCTTGGGAAGGAGACAGGTTAAGACCTTCTCTTCCCTACTGAACATAATCGGCAAAATGTATCCACAACCTTAAAATATTAATTCCCTCTGGCTATAAACTTATTCATGTTTACTCTTAGCTTGGCATTGTTCTAAGTAAGTGTTTTGCATGTATTAATTTATTTAAAACCCACAATCCATTTCTTTGCCGTCGAGTTGATTACGACTGATAGCAACCCTATAGGACGAGTAGAACTGCCCCACAGAGTTTCCAAGGAGCGGCTGGTGGATTCGAACTGCTGACCTTTTGGTCAGCAACCATAGCTCGCTGTAGCTCTTAACCACTGCACCACCAGGGCTCTTTAAAACCCACAAGGACCCTGTATTTTAAGTACTATTATTGTCCCTACTTATAAAATGGGGACACTAAGGTGTGATGAGGTTGAGAAGATTACCCATGATCCAATAGCTGGTGGCAGAGCCAGGATTTGATCCTAGACATTAGACTATGCTGCCTTTTTTTAAATCCACTTATTGAACTGTATGTCCTAAGAAAATAATCTAAAGTGTAGGAGAAAAAAGATATTTAACACACAAAGATATTCATCCCATCATTGTTTATAATAAGGGAAAAACCCATTTAGGTAAACACATTGCTGTCAAGTCAATTCCGACTCATAGAGACCCTATATGACAGGATTCAAACTGCCAGCTTTTGGTTAGTAGCCAGGCTCTTAACCACTGCACCATCAGTGCAAAGAGCATGAAGTATGGTGTTTAATAACTGGAATGATTGACAGGCTACTGGTTGCAAAAGTGTGGTTGTTGAAGACCTAGACAGGGCTTTAATGTAACACACAGAGCAGAGTCCCTCTTGGCCATCAGCAGCTTTCTACTGCCCCTCTAATATTAGGGGAGATCAGGAAGTGAGGTTCCCAGCAGAGGCCCTTGGACAGCTAATTAACTGGACAATTAGCCACAAATGGACAGACAAAAAATTCAAACCAGGATTAGAACCATTCAACATCCCCATACATTTAATAAACACTTTTAGCACTTGCTATATAGGGTCCCTATAGGGTCACTATGCGTCAGAACCGACTCAACGGCAACAAGTTTTTTTTTGTTGTTGTTGTTGTTGTTGTTATAAGACAGGCAGTATTCCAAGCATTTTATGTGTATTCACTTATTTAATTGCCGTAACAACCCTAGGAGGTGGGTACTGTTAGTATATTATCTCTTCCTATGAGACAGAAGACAGCACTGAAGTCATACAGCTGGCAAGTGGTAAAAACCAAAAGTCAAACAGAGGTAATCTGGCTACAGAATCTGCAGCCTTAACCACTACCCTACACATCCATTCCATTTTGATACAGTCAAATTTCTCAATTTTTCCTTTATGATTTTTCCTTTTGGTAACTTGTTGTAGGAAGCTTTCTCTGTCCCGAAGCCATAAAGATATTCTCTTATAGCTTTTTCATTTTAACAATTAACTCTTTAATCTCTAATTACCGCTTTCCTTACTGCAACCTGGCATAACAGAAATTGCTTCTAATGAGTTATAGAAATTGATGAAGCCATTTTCTAACTTCCAAAACCAATGTTTATTTTCATCTTTTTTCCTATTTTACTTCTTTGACGTATTTGTCAGTTCTGACTTCTCCCTCTGACCTGAAATCTTCACCTTATGTTCCAAAAATGCTGTTACATCAATGAAGGGATATGCAGCTCTTCTCGAGCTTTATGACTATCCTTTCTGCATCTGTTTTCTTTCTGTTTCTACTCACCCCTTAAACATCTGGGTACCCAGGGATTTGTTTCTGAGCCTCCTCTTTTCTCCTCATAAGTGTTCTGGCATCATACCCATCATCAGAGTGTCCAACTATTAATATATCGATTCCTTAATGCAATTCTCTCTCTTCCTCATTCAAGGGCTCACCTCCAGTTTCAATTATCAACTAGACAAATTCAACTGAGTGTCCCATGGAAACTTAAAGATTGACTTGTCCAGTACCAAACTTCTTTTTCCATTTCCCCATCCTTCCATCTGCTGCTTCTCCTTCTTTTCTTTGCTAATCTCACATTCAAAAGAAGTATATGTACTGTCTTGTACATACAATTCATCCAAGTATATGGATCCTTTTCCAATTCTTTATTTAAAAAAAAAAAAGAATCATGGATAGAATTTCCTTGGTTTACCCATTAAGGACAATTTCCTCAGTTTACCCATTCAGGCATTCTGCCTTAGGAAACACTTGCTAGAAAGATGACCAAAAAGCAATCACCCCTTATGCCATTTAAACCAAATGGAATAGCTTTACAGTTTATTTGAACCAGCTTGTGGGGAAACACAAGATGACCTTAGTTCCGTCAGTGAACTTCCACAGATAAAATGGTCATGGGTTTAAAGTTGGAAAATTAGTTAATAGCCAGAAAGGCAAACCTTCTCAGCAGTTCATTCTGCAATCTGTAGTCATCTTGCTTTAAATATAGGCAGAGTTAGCAAGCCTCTGAATTCCAAGGAAGGACAAGCACCTTATTGTTGTCACTTGAAGGTGGAAAAAGGTTTCCAACAAGTCCAACGTTGGCTGGTTCACAGAGGGGAATTATGAAGGATTTCCACTGAGGGCTACCTTTGCTCTCAGTGCAGGAGGTGAATACTGACTTATTTGTATTTTTGAACTATCTTGGCAGCAGGGCCACAATAAATTTGAAATTTGGTATACCTGGGAAAAACAGATCAACCCAATGTTTGCCTTCCTTAAAAAAAATAGCACTGTTCACTGCAGTTGGTGCTTACAGGATGAGGCAGAGGGAGTAACCAGATGGGGACAAGCTGGGTGACTGGAGAGGAATAGATTTCAAGGTAAAGTCAGTAAGATCATTATTATAACAATGGTGATGATGATGATTAAATTATTAATGCCAAGTCCACATATTAAATATCTCTTATATATCAGCCACTATACTGATTATTTTCAGGGCATCTTTTTAATCTTCTCGACAACGCTAGTAAATATCATGATCCCCAATTTATAGAACAGTGAGGGACAGAGAAGTTAATGAGCTTGCCCAAATCACAGAGATGGTGGCAGAGCCAAGAGTCAGCCCCAGGTCTGTATTATGTCACTTTCCACTACTGCATGTTGCTATGGGAAGTAAAGAAATAAGTGAGGTTCGGGGCCAAGGAGGAAGTGGCCTCAGCACCATGTCTGAGAGGCTCCACAAGGAGGCGGGATAGACAGAGCCAGAAGGACTGTTAGTCCTAGAAGAGAGGAGGGAGCTGGTTCAAGATGAGATCACACATTTGAAACCAGCTCAGAGAAGTAACGACCATCTACCTAAAGTAGAACCAGAGGAACCTCTTGTCACACAACTAATCAGTGACAGATCTGAAATTTTAAGCCCAAACTATCAGAGTTCTTTCTCTTTACCTATGTTCAGTGCTACCTCAGCTTAGCAGAGTCACTTAGCCCTCTTCCCTAAAACCTGCCACACACCCCGCTCTTCAAATTCTGACACTTTTGGCAGTCACAACTACAGTAATAGCCCTAAGTAGAAACAATGCAACTTTGCACGTACACCATAACCAATCTTTCCTCTAAGCATCTCCACCTCTTTCTTGGTATATCCGAGCTTGCCCTCTCCTGTCCCCTAAATTCTGTCCATGAACCTCAACCATGTTTAGCCTGGAATATCAACAGACAAAGAGCAATGAAGCCAGATGGACTTGTTTGTTAGAATTTGAGACTCTGGAAAATAGCTTAGAGCAACTTTAAAATAGCAGACAGTGGAATAACACACCAGTTACACAGGGTGGCCAGGGGACGTGTTGTAAACAGTAATTTATTAAAGAAAATAAAACCCTGGTGACAGTTTTAAAAATTTCACCGGAACACTTTTCGACTAAAAGGAATATTTTTATAGTTCCTTTTCCCGGGCTATAAGTGTGCATTTCTTCTTAAATAGCCCTTTCAGAAGCCCAGGTCCAGGCCAGAAGAGCAGCTGGTGACATCATTCTGCTCCACAAAAAAGGGACTGTTCAGCCTTCAGGAAAATGGAGTGAGGCCTGCCTTCCCCAAGGACTGAGGTAGGGAAGGGGCCACTTGCCCTGTTATTTTGATGGGTATGTAGCTCTTAACATGATTTTTTGAGATCACCCACATCTTGTGGGCTTTTCTTTTTGAGGTTTAGGGATTGGGGCTCCACTAAAGGGGTAGGCCTTTTGTGACATGAATCAGCATTTGTGACAGGAACAAAAACCCTTAACTCAAAATATTCGCAGATCTAGCTCTATTCCCTGGTCTCCATCCTTCCTCCTCTTATCCTAGCCAATCATTTCATCTATTGAGTTTACTCTGCTTTTTTCCAGAAGGTGGATGGACTGGACTTGGAATCTCTACAGGAGGAAGAAAAGTTAAAGGAAAGTTCTTGTCTCTATCTGGCCTCAGGCTCAAGCACCTACAGACAAACAGAGCCTCCCAAACTGAGAATTTCTTAGTATGACCCCAAGCATTATTATGCTAAATGAGTCTCTGTTTCTTTATTCTTCCATGAGTTAAGTTGCTGTGGTGTGGTGGTTAAATACTCAGCTGCTAACCGAAAGGTTGGCTGTTTAAACCCACTAGCTGCTCCACGGGAGAAAGATATGGCAGTCTGTTCCTGTAAAGATGTACAGCCTTGGAAACTCTATGGAGGAAGTTCTTTCTACTCTATCCTATGGGGTCGCTATGCATTGGAATGAACTCGACAGCAATGGGTTTGGTTTAGTTTTTTTCCTTGATTTGTCAAGTGCCTTGTTGCTTGATTCTCAGAAAAGAGGTAGGAAAGGAGGGAAGCAAAATCAAAACCATCCTGTCACACATTAATAACTATTTTCTAAGCAAATGCTATGTGTCAAGTACTGCACTGCGTACATAGTCATGGTAACCCAGTACACACCCTGCCCTTTGGGAGCTTACAGCCTACCTGGAGAGCCTGTCATCCAGCAAGTAAATCAATTGAGTAAATAAAATTTTAAATGAATATCAAATTGTAATAAGGCCAAAAAGGAAGTAGGGTACTTTGATGGAGAATAATGGTGTAGAGCCTTTCTAAGTCAGGTAGATAGAGAAGGCATATCTGAGGAGGTGATATTTGAGTTCAGACCTGAAGGACAAGAAGGAGTTAGCCAAATACAAATGGCACTAGTTTGGGTGCACACCAGGAGTTCAAGTTTGGGAAGGGGTGGGGTGTAATGACAGAGAAACAGCACATGGAAAGGCACAGCAGTGGGATGGGGGAGGCCTGAGTATGATGCAAAACTAGGGTAGGTCTCTGTGACCAGAGAAAGTCAAAGAAACATAAGAACCAAATACTATCACACAGGGCTTTATAATCCATGGTAAGAGTCTGGATTTTATGTTACATACAATGGAAAGATTGGAGGGTTTTAAGTAGGAGAGTGACAATCACATTAGTGATATATGGAAAAATCATTTTAGCTGGGCAGGAGCTGAGGTGAGATTAGTTAGGACAAAAACTCTTGGCAACTATGAATGGGATGATGGCAGGAGAGAGGAACAAAAATGGGTGAAATCAAAATGTATACGGAAGTAGAAACCACAGGACTTGTTGCTAAAAAGGCAGTGATCAGGGCTGTTGAGGGCAAAAATGGCTCAAAGATGACTCCTGGGTTTCTGAATTGCCTCATTGAGTGGATGATGGAGTGATTAACTGTGATGGGGAAGACTGGGACTTTTTTACTCATGGGACATTCCCCAAAACCAAACCAATTGCCATCGAGTGGATTCTGACTCATGGCGACCCCCTGTATGTCAGAGTAGACCTGTACTCCATAGAGTTTTCGAAAGCAGATCACCAAGCCGTACTTCCGAGGTACCTCTGGTGGGTTTGAACAAACAACCTTTCGGTTTATAGTCAAGCACTTAACTCTTCGTATCTCTGAGGGACTCCTCATAGGACATTAGTGGAGAAGAGTCTAGAATTCAATTTTCACCATAACAGGTTTGAAATGTCTCTGAGACATATTATTGGAGATGTCAAGTGGGCAACTGGAAATTTAAGTCTGAATGGAGGAGATCCAAGTTGAGGAGATGAATTTGAGAGTCACAGTGAGAGAATCTGCCATGAGCATGAATAAGATTATCTAGAGGAAGAGTAGTCAGGACAGAGTCCTTAGGAGTACCAGCTAATAGAGAGGAGAAAGAAGTGAATCTTCAGATATTTAATTAGAAAAAAAAGCATGGGCTTTAGGATCTGATTCAAAGAAAAACATAAGTGTGTCAGAAACTATTGCAAAGGAGAAAAAAAAGCTTAGCAACAATAAGGATTTATTTTGAAGAGAAAAGTCACTTTGTCCTTATAATTCTAGTCTGGACATAGCATGCATCAAAGCTTCGAGAGAAATCGTTAGGTTTCCACCACTATTTCATAACTTGAACTCTCTTCTCAGAGCAAAGGATTTGGGAAGATGGCAAAAAGCAATTTGGACCAATCATAAGATCAATTGCACAACACTGATCCTTCTTCCTATTCAAATCAAAGCACATTTTCACAGTCCAGGTCAAAAGAGAAGTCTTTTGAGGTCGATCAAAACTAGATTTTAATTCCTACTTAGTCCTTTGGGATCTAAGTGACTTTGGACAAGTCCACTTAACTTTCCTGACGCTCAGTTTCAATCACCTACAAAATAGAATACTTATCCCATAGGCTTGCTGTGAAGATTGAAAAAACCTAGCACTCTGTAAGTTGAACATACTCTTATAATTAATGGTAGAGATATTACAGATATTATTATCATTAAGCACTGGAAGGAGCCCTGGTGGTGTAGTGGCTAAATGTTTGCCTGCTAACCAAAATGTCTGTGGTTTGAACCCACCAGCTGTTCTAGTGAGAAAGATGTGGCAATCTGTTCCTGTAAAGGTTAAACAATCCTGGAAACCCTATGGGGAAGTTCTACTTAGACCTAGAGAGTTGCTGTGAGTCAGAATTGACTAGATAGGATGCAACAACAACATTAAGCACTGAACATTGTGCTAAGTGCTTTATCACCATTATCTTGTTTATTCTTTCCAACAGTCCTGTAGATTAACCATCCCTAGCCCCACTGTGCCCTAGTGGGGCAGTAGTTAAGAGCTTGGCTGCTAACCAAGAGGTTGGCAGTTCGAATCCACCAGCCGCTCCTTGGAAGCTCTATGGGGCAGTACTGCTCTGTCCTATAGGATCACTATGAGTTGGAATTGACTGGACAGCAACAGGTTGGTTTATAACAAACCAAACCCACTGCCATTCAGTCATATTCAACTCATAGAGACCCTATAGGACAGAGTAGAACTGCCTTACAGGGTTCCCAGATCTTTATGGAACCCCATTGTAAAGACAGGAAAAGACTCAGAGAGGTTCAATGACTTTACCAAGATCACACAGTTAATAAATGAATGGATGAAGGTAGGGTGTGAACCCAGATCAGTCTGTTTCTACAACACTCTCAAATGCCTACTCATAGACTGCACATAACAGTACAAGCAGTCTCCATTTTATAAAGAATCTTTCTTTTTTATTGTGCACTTGCATTGCTAAATGATGTCAGGCTTTTCTATATCAGTGGTGTTACTTTAGTGTTAATACCTTGATAGGTTGCAAAGTGGCTTTGGTTGGGAGGAAGTGAACATGGGTAGACTGTGGTTTTCCTCACTAAGATTTAAAAGGGAGCAATCACTGCTTGATTCTTATCGTATTGTCTTAAAAAAAAAAAAAAGAAGAGAAAGTCTGGTCCTTCAGATCTTCCAAAATCTGCAATTCCTGTCCCTTATCCGCACCTGCTTGGTCATCTAATTAAGGATGTGGAGTCAGTAGAGTCCTTTCCCCTCGGTCCAACTCACTCCATCTTGGTTACAACTATATCGAAGTCCATTGATTTTGATGCAGAAGTCTAGAAGGTCCCTAGAACTGTCCACAAAGCCCTTTTTATTTTATTTTTATTATACTTTAGATGAAGGTTTACAGAACAAACTAGCTTCTCATTAAACAGTTAGTACACATATTGTTTTACAACATTGGTTAACAATTCCAAGACATGCCAACACTCTCCCTTCTCGACCTTGGGTTCCCTATTACCAGCTTTCCTGTCCCCTCCTGCCTTCTAGTCCTTGCCCCTGGGCATAAATCCCATTTTTAAGGTAAGAGCAATTATACTAAGCCTTTCATTATTTCTGTGTTATTTATATAATTCGCTTGAAAGTGTTATTCAATGTGTTTTGGGTAGTTTCACAGAAAAAGGTGGTGGATGACAGAGGATCTGAAAGATAACTATAGTTGACATTTTATGTTAATTTTTATGGCAATAATTCATCTTATAAGTTGTTTGTTTGTTTTTTTCACCCTATGGTATGTTTTCCCAAGAATGTAATTCTTCATAAGTCTACAAAACCCTAATAGAGGGAGGCCTTATATTTTAGCATGGACTGTCCACTTCAGCCATCACTGTTAATTCCACTGGGCAAACCACTTCCAGCCTCCACATATACTGTGTAGACACATGAGTGTGTGTAGACACACAGGTTGAGATATAATGGTATTGTGGCATCAAACACAAGCAGTAACTCTCCTGTTTGTTTTTTATCATGCTTTTGCCCTGAAAACAGAATCAAATCCATTTCCAAGAACATTAAATGAGCTTCAGAGCCCTAAATCAAAGGCTTAAACATTGGGTCTTCACAGAGACCCCAAACTTCTCATTCTTTAAATTAAAAAAAAAAAAAAAAAAGAGGAAAGCAGGCAAAACCCTTAGGCAGCTGTGATACACTCTGGAAAATACACAATTAGAAAATGCAGCAGAAATAAAAAAAATTAAAAAATCTAACAGAAGCACAAAAACAAGGGGCCACCTTATGCTGTGGCCAGCAGAGGCATTCAAACATATCGTCAGCAGGGATTGCAGCCAACCGTCATGGCTCACTCTTATAAAGCCGGCCCAGGCTTTCCAGAGCAAGATGTAGCTGTGCCAGCTACTTGCTCCAGAGCTGCTAAGAAGGGCTGGCAGAGTGGCCTGTCAGGCCTGCCCAAGAGCCATGGCAAAGAATGGACTTGTAGTTTGCATCCTGGTTATCACCTTGCTCCTGGATCAGACCACCACCCATACATCCAAATTAAAAGCCAGGAAGCACAGCAAACGCCGAGTGAAAGGTAACAGAGCTGCTCAGTCAAGCAAAGTTCTAGGCTTGCTCAGTGTAGAAAGGTTCTAAACAATGTTAATTTCTAAACTCCTCCAGGAGATGGTCCCTGGTGACAGTACCAGGCCATCGTGTGAATATGGCATTTCAGGGTCTAGAGTGACCTTTTAATTCTCTGGAACAATTTGATATGTCTAGGAATTACATGGTAGGGCTTTTTTACAGAAAAAAAAAATTTTTTTTAATGTAAAAAACTTCTCTATTGCATATTCTTTGCCAGGTGAGCTTAGAACGTTCTTTAGAGGGAGTTTACCTGGATATGTGGACATCTGGTATGAATGATAAGTCCAACAGAATGTATTGATTAATAGGGTATACTGTTTCTCATGTAGATGTTGTGTAACTATATACAAATATAACATATTTATAACTATAATCTTATTAAATATGTAGTAGAAGATAGTACTATTGGTAATTGTGACTTCCTTTTTGTCACTGGTATGTTTCTATGTCTCGGCAGCATAAGGATAAACTAAAATGGAACCAAACCCATTGCCATCAAGTTGATTCTGACTCATAGCAACCCTACAGGACAGAGTAGAACTGCCCCATAGGGTTTCCAAGGAGCAGCTAGTGGATTCAAACTGCCCACCTTTTGGTTAGCAGCCGTAGCTCTTAACAACTGTGCCCAGGGCATAAAGATAGTCTATACTACGTATTTAAACTTTTTCATGTTATAGACAGAGAAATCGGACTTCTTTTTAACTTAAAAATACTTCAATTCAAAAAGTCATATATAGTGTTTGGAAGATATTTTAATGCAAAACTAAATCTTCCAGCAATCTCAAATTTGGGGTGGCTTGAATTGGGTAAAAAGGTAAAAAAGTTTCCAAGAATGAGGATAATGGTAATTTATTTGCAATATGCTGAAACCAAAGCAAAACAAAAAAGCATCAAGGCTTAGGGTGATGTCCTTTCTCATGCTCAGTCTATTTTCATATTTTCATGATGTTTGCAGCTAAATATTATAGAGCCATTCCCTTATTAATTTCACTTCATTAGTAACAAAACACACCAAAAAAATATCGAAAGGTCAAAATCTTGATTTGACACCGAACATAGGCAGCCCATCAGCAGAGCAGGGGGCTTGCCTTGTGTTTGATTTGATGATTAAGAACTTCCCTTTTCCAGGGGCATTCATTTATAAAATTTACGTCTGATGCAAGGTTTCTTAAGTGGGATTTTTTTCTTATAAAATATTGTACTTTCTGATTTCCTCTTTTAATGAAAGATTAAAATATTTCATATAATTGATGAAGTATATTGCCAAAGTCAAGGGCAGGGATAGAGCGAGAGAGAAGAAAGGCAAATGAATGATGTGGCAGATTTTTGTTGCCAGAGTTTTTTCACCGCTGGGAAGGAATGGCAAAATGGTGACAGCCCAGTAGGGATGTGGTTGAGAAGGGGTATGAGTATGTGTGTGAGTGTGTGTGTGTGTGTGTGTGTGTGTGTGCATGTGTGTGTGTGTACATAAGCTGTGTGTGTTTTTTTGAAGCGACAGCAGTTTGGGTAGAGTCCAGATTTCTCTCTCTCTCTCATTTTCTCTCTTCATATGCACATGCACATAACACATGTTTTTTTAAAAAAAAAATTAATTAGATAATATCCAGTTAATACCCATCTTAATATCAACCCACCTAAAGCAGTTTTTGCTAATTTTAGCCATTAGGTAAAAGAAAGTAGATTCCACAGTAAGTGAAGCAATTAGCTGTTAGACTTGTCAAACAGCTCTTCTCCCCCTGCAGCCCCCACCTGCCATGTGCCCATACACACACACACAGGCACACACACTTTTAAAATATTTTAAATACCTGAAAATAATACCAAAGTGTATGAAATAAAAAATGAAAGCCCTGTTCTCCCTCCCAATCTTCTCTGAAGAATTACCCACAATTAACTGTTGGGTGGTAATATTCCCAGAGTCTTTTAAATGTACAGTTTAGATATTTTTAACAGCTGAGAATTAGATAGACAAATGGGTTTGTTTCATCTATTACATCTTGCACAGCAATCAGTGTAAGGCAGACCTCATTCATTTTAACAGCTATATAGTATTCCATTGTATGGATGGGTCATGACTTACATAATCTGTTCTCTCTTGGCAAGCTTTAATTCACAAATCCATCTCTCTTAGAAACAATGCCCCAAGGAACTGCTTTGTACACGTATATTAATTCCCATGCTAGAATGCTATGATACATTTTCAGAAATAAAATTGCAAGTTAATCACACTAATTGCCTGCCAAGATGAAAGCACCAGTCTATGCTCCTGTCTTCAGCATATGAGCGTGCCCATTCCCCACACTTTGCTAACCCAACATCAAATCAACAATTTAAGCCTTGTCAACCTGAAACAAAAACAAAAACTTTTTAAATTTGCATTTCTTTTATTGTTAATGAGGTTGAGCATTTTTTCATGTTTATTGGTCATTTCTTCTGGGAATTATTTCTGCATTTCTAAACTGTACCTACTTTTGGAGAACAATAATAAAAAAACAGCAGGAAGTCTTTTTTTTGGACTAAAATGGCAATTGAGAGATTTAGCTGCAAACACAAGATTTCCCTGCTACTTACTTAATAGGTCTCAGCAAATTATTGTTGCATTAATGAATAAAATATAAATTTACAGTAGAACAATTGTTCATTGTATTCTCTTTGTTCATTGTAGACAGACATACCACATTAGCCACAAAGGATAGCAGCAGAGGCCCAAGTCACTTGGAGAATGACTTCCATAATGATCTCCCAGTATGCTTATATTAATTCATGTGTCTTCACATTAATTACAATGTTTATAACTTTCCAGCGGAGACCACTAACTTAAGTAGGATGGAACAGGAAGCTGAGAGGGATGGGAGATGACATTTATTGAGGAGATAACTTGTGACTTGGAAGCAAGTCTGGTCTCCAGTAGCTGTGGTTTTGCATTCCGAGTGCATTCTTATATTTATTTTGGATTGAAGGGTTCCATCAAGGAAATCCTTAGGTTACTGTATTTCTGAGCTCAGCTATTGGATGCTTTAGGAATTAATGTGCAACATTAAGTGAAACAGAGGTGGGAGCCACCCCTGGATACCAAGGATGGCATTTTCCTAACCCAGAGGTGGAAAGATCTGGTTTGAGAAACATATGTTTAAGGGGATAGTAAATTAGCATATTTAGAATGGGGACTGTCCTGAAAATCCAAGACAGATACAGAATCTGTATATGGCATCCCCACAAAGCAGCAGCTGTGGTCAGTTCATATCAAGCTTTAAGTATGTTCTCTGTCTGAGGCTATGTGCTACGGACCAAGGAAGCAAAGGCAATCACTGTGCAGAAGTAGCTCAGAGGGATGGGAAGAGAATAGGCTTATAGTCAGTGAGGTTCAAATCCTGATACTGCACCTTTCTAGCTGGGTGAACTTTGGCAGGTAAATTCATCTTTCTGTGCCTCTATTTTTTCTTCTGTGAAATGGGGATAATGATAGCGTTTACCTTATAAGATTATTTAGAGAATTGAGCTCCTGGCACACAATGTATGGTGGTTTTTAATATTTTTTAATTTTTATGATTTATTATAATTCTTATCTTTGAGTAGCACAGAAGCTGTCAGTCTCTAAGAGAGATCCCATCAGGTCTGGATTTTGATGTTTTCATCTTTCCATTAGGCATCCTTCTCATATGTTTGTCAAGAACAGCTGTGAAGAATCTTTAGACTCATCCAGTGACATTCAAGACTAAATAAGTTGCTAATCTCTAATATAGATATATTTGTATGTGGCCCTTTAAAATCACTGTCTTTCCCTTTTATCTGCATGGAGATGGCTTAACCCTGCTAGGAGCCGCCATATCTGATAATCAGCTGTGAAAGGGGCTTAGGGACAGGGGAACTGGAGACCCACATTAGTCTGAGCCTGAGTTCTGCCACTTGTCTGCCAAGTCATTTAGCTCATTGTACTCATCCTCATTCTTCAATGGGGATCTAATTTTCCTCCCTTCATAGCTATTTTTGAAGTTCAAATGAAAATAACAGAAGTATTTTGCAGACCATAAAGTGTTTTTACATTTGACAAATAGTAGGAGTACCTATTACGTGCCAAGCATTGTGTTAAGCATCAGGGGTACCACGAATAACAAGACAAAGAAAATAAATTAAAGTAGAATAATTAGAGATTAGAGAGAGTGCCCTGATGAAAAATAAACAAGATTTAAAGAAAGAGATTAATGGGAAAGATGCTAATTTAAAGAGGATGATCAGAAAATCTTCTCAGGAGAAATACTTATGCTGTGTCTTGAGAAGGAGAAGGTCATGGCAAGAGCTGGGGCAAGAGTATCCAAGGGAGAATTTAAGAGAAAGGGTCCTGGGGTAAGACAGCTTGATCTAGGATGCATCTGAAAGTCAGTGAGTCTAGGGCCTAATGACAGAGGGAGAGTCCCACAGGATGGGAGTAGAGACAGAGACAGGAACCCCATCTTGCAGAAGAAAATTCTAGTATTATTACCCCACCAAGGTCTTATGAATCTTCTTGCCCAAGTTATTGTCCTGATTTATTTTCATATAAATGAACTTGGTTTCATCAAAATCACCCTCACCTTGGATTCTGGATTCTAAGCCTTCATTTTGTTTAAATCATATATTTTTCATTCCTCCTACCCCCACACCACTCTAAAATTTCCCCAGAGAAGGATGGTGACCTGAAGATTCAAGTTGAAAAGCTCTGGAGAGAAGTCAATGCCCTGAAGGAAATACAGGCCCTGCAGACAGGTGAGACTCCACCTCACTGATGCCTTGTCCCAACAGAGTAGGAAGAGAAATTGAGAGTGCCAGTGGTACATAACACATGTCACGTTCCAGGAGTTATCTTTTAAAGGACACATTGACAAGCCAGAGATGTGTCCAGGAAGGTTACATAAGATAGTCACAGGACCCAAAAGTTGGGGAGACAAGCGTTTTGGGAAATCAGCTTGATTTGCCACCCAGTTCTCCTAATTTCACACTAGCCTATGTAGGGGTAGTGTAGAAATAAAAATAGCCATTTCAGGAATACATTTTAAAAGTCAGTCAGTAATTCTTTTCTAAAGGGTAATGAGACAGAATTGAAGCAATTGTTAACTGGCTAAAATAATTTGCATTTATTGGGTGTTTACTAAGTGCCTACCCGGGAGATTGGCTGAGGTTCAATAAACACAGCTTCACAGACTCACTCGGGCCACGCTCAGCATCAGAGCACTTAAAAGGACATTGGTTAGAACAACAGCTTGCCAACAGGGCAGCAGGTGCTCCTTTTCCCTGGGAGTAGAGCTCCCAGAAGGAGCCCTGATTGCGCAGTGGTTAAGCACTCAGCTGCTAACCAAAAGGTCAGTAGTTCAAACCCACATTCTGCTTCTGTAAAGATTCCAAAAAAAACCCAAACCAAACCTGTTGCCATTGAGTCAATTCCAACTCACAGCAACCCTAGAGGACAGAGTAGAACTGCCTCATAGGGTTTCCAAGGAGTGGATGGTGGATTTGAACTGTTGACCTTTTGGTTAGCAGCCAAACACTTAACCACTACACCCAGGAAACCCTATGGGGCAGTTCTACTCTGTCCTATAGGGTTGCTAAAATTCACAATCAACTTGATGGCAATGGGTTTGGTTTTTTTTGGTTTGTTTGTTTTGTTTTTTGTTTTAGAGCTCCCAGGGGCCTATGTAGCCATGTATGCTACTGTCCAGGTGCTCAGCTCCTTGGCCCCCCAGGAGTGAGGAAATCTGACTCACACTGGGTAGGTTCAGGAACCCCCTGGCTTGCAAGTCTTATACCCTACAGGAGCCAATACCTGTCATATAAAAACTCCAAAACAAAGCTTCCAGGGTTCCTGCAAGAGACCTGCCCAATTACAAGAGTTGCGCCTTCAGGGAAGCCTGAAGTTATGCTTTCTATCAAGTATTTATAACTCCCAGGCTAGACACATGCAACCAGTCGGGGGTCACTTTTACCATAAGCAATGTTGCCTAGTAATACAGGTGATAAACTCCCTTTATCAAGTTTCCATCAAGGGGAACAGAGTTAAAAAATAAATGGAAGATCAAATGCTCTTGAAGAAGGGGAACAGGTTTTGTTAACCCTTTACCCACAACTGGGCACTATAAATACTTTACAAATATTAGCACATTACTCCTCGAAACAAATTTTGAGATAGGCGCTAGTATGATTATCCTTGGGAAACTGAGGCAAAGAAAAAGTAATTTGTCCAAGGTTTACTCAGTAAATGGCAGAGGTGAGGCTCAAATCCAGGCAATATGACTTTGGAGCCTGACTTTCCAATAAAAAAAAACAACTCTGACTCATGGTGGCCCCACGTGTGTCAGAGGAGAACTGTGCTCCATACGGTTTTCAATGGCTGATTTTTCGGGAGTAAATCACTAGACCTTTATTCCGAGATGCCTCTGGGTGGACTTGAACTGCCAGCCTTTTAGTTAGCAGCCGAGCATGTTAACTGTTCGCACCACTCAGGGACTCCTATTCCCCAATACTATGGCCTAAAACTGTCCTTATGTTTGGTTTATCCTGGATAATCTAAACGATATTACCAGACCTTTAATTATCTGGGTAAGAAAATCCCTGTCTCTCCATATGCAAACTCAGACTTTCATTTATTTTTATTTTTTTAATAATTATAAAACTCTGTCCAGTTCCAAAAGTCACAAGGAAATTCGCTACACAAACTTGTGTATATCAAAGTAGCATGGGCTTAAGGCCATGTTTTGAAGGTCAGGCAGACCTGGGTTCTTGTAGTTGTGATCTTAGTGCTACGTAAGTTACAGTCATACATACTGAATTGTTACAACTACCAAATTCCCTAACTTCAGTATCCTGATATATAAAAACAGAGGCAATAAAATACCACTTCAATGAGTTATGATTATTACATGAACTTATTTATGTAAAATGCCTGGCACAGTCTCTGGCACATATAAAATCTTCAGTTAATGTTAACTCATCATTGCCATCACACATCATTCATTCCACAAACATTTATTGATATTTACCAGAATGAGTCCTCAGCCTATTATACTCAAAAAGTATTTTAATATGTCAAATTTCACTTTTTCACAGTCTGTCTCCGAGGCACAAAAGTTCACAAGAAATGCTACCTTGCTTCGGAAGGCTTGAAGAATTTCCACGAAGCCAATGAAGACTGCATCTCCAAGGGAGGGACCCTGGTTATGCCCAGAAACTCGGACGAAATCAATGCCCTCCGAGACTACGGTAAGAAGAGCCTGCCCGGTGTCAATGACTTCTGGTTAGGCATCAACGACATGGTTACCGAAGGCAAGTTTCTCGATGTCCATGGAGTTGCCATCTCCTTCCTGAACTGGGACCGTGCTCAGCCTAGCGGTGGCAAACGGGAGAACTGTGTCCTGTTCTCCCAGTCAGCTCAGGGCAAGTGGAGTGATGAGGTCTGCCGTAGCAGCAAGAGATACATATGCGAGTTTATCATCCCTTAGTAGGCCCTTCTCAAATGTGTCTTCCAAGCAAGATTGGTCACAATTTGTAGGCTGATGGTCCCCAAGACGAAGTCAAAATTGTAACATGGGAGTCTGAGTCCGTAGGAGTATAACAAAGTCTGCCTCCTTTTGTTGAGATTTTGCCATCCGTGGAATATAGGGGAGCAGAAAATAACTGTCTGACCATGTGTACATTGTTAAAATGGCGTCTGCAAAATGGGCTATCAAACTCCTTTCTCTCTTTCCTAGTTCCTCTCACTTGTATAGATCCAGCCTGTTTTAAAAATGGAAAGTTGTGCATATCTTCAATCCAGAAAAGCAAGCTTAGGCTACCCAGAAATGTCTCTCTTGAAAGTTTAGTATATATTTTATTTGATTGATGAGAATTTCTTAAATTGGAGATTTCTTGGTGCTATTTAATTCAATAACTTTTCAGTTGGATGCTCAAACTGTTCAATGCTGGCAATAATATCTTGGTAGCTCAATTACCCTTTCTTCATATTTGCACTGCCCATTACCCTTTGATTTGATGAAGCTCCTGGTGAGGCTTATAACTTGCCTGCCACATCATAACATGAATGTCTCAGAGAAAGTCCTGATTTAACTCTGTTTCCTTCAAGCTTCTCCTTCCCTTTTTTTTTAATTCCCTCCCTCCCCCTCACCCCCTGTTTCAGAAATACAAAAAGAACTGATAAGGCAGCATTTCCACTTCCTGCATTACATTATAATTTCCAATTTGAACGGGTAACCTAGGGCAAAGCAAGAGCAGCAGATTGTATGGGAAAAGAAAATAGAAAAATGTCTACTTTGCTCTTTCTTTAAGTGCCCTTACTCTCCCTTTATGAAAGTGAGGAAGGACATTATATGTATTAGTTTCCTTTTTTACATACTTTATATACTTAAATATATTTTTCAGCTATTACTAGATATTTAAGTCTATTAGGGGCAACCTATCTTTGGAGGTTAAAGATTGAATTTAAATAATATTATTTTGGAGTCACATGTTTATGCAATTCCTTCTTCTGTCAAATGCTATTTCAACTAAATTATTTAACTAGATTGCATAAAATAACTTAATTGCTTTAATGTGAAATTATAAAGTTTATGCTTGGGGAAATGGAATTTTTTCTACACAGAAGCAAAGCAATTCTAAATATACTTTGCTCTTCAAATAAATTTTTTTTCTTTAAATGTCAAATGTGTTTTGTGAAAATATCCTGCTCTGCAAACTTTAACTAGATGTGCTTAGAATTAAGTTTAGTTCTTTTCATTGCACAAAATAAAGTCTAAATTCTGATCAATGTGGATGAATTTGGATTTGATTACAGTTATTCAAACTATGTTGGCTTATATCAACTGGCACAATTTGTTACAAAAAATATCCTGGATTTGATCAAACTGGTGATTCGAGTGTGCTAGGAGAAGAGTTTTACCTGAGAATAAACAGGTAAGGTGGGAGAGAGGGGCAGGGGAGGGGCCTTTTAAAAAAAAAAAAAAAAGAAAGTAAGTACACCTGTGATTGTCTTTAGTTCACCTTGGTTAACTCCCTACTCCAACACAACCATAGTCTCCTTAAAAACAATGACAATAATAAAATTAATACATAATTTCCAGGCACGGTGCTAAATTCTTTCCAAAATTCTCATTTATCCTCAGAACAACACTGGGAGTTAGAATTATCTCATTTTACAGAAGAACAAAGAATAGAGATGTGGTTACTTGCCCTAGATCACAGGCCAGGAAGTAGAAGAGATGTTACCTGAACCCAACTCAGAGCCTACATCCTTAGCAACTATGGGGGGACCTGTGTGTGACAAGATTGAGTCTGTTCAAACAAGTGATGGGATGGATTCTCACCCATTCTCCCAATTTCCTCATCTGGGGTAACAATTTGGGCAAACAACTGGCCTTCATAAGGCATTCCACGTGAAGCTCCTTCACAGAAGAAGGTATCTGTGAATACCTTTGCAAGGGCTGAACAGACAACCATGGTTCAAACAAGTTAGTGTCAGAGTTTGGGTCCCAGGAACTAGGGTTAGATAAATGAATCCTCTCCCAAAGCACCCCAACCAGAAAGAGCACAAGAAGCCAGTCAAAGGAATAGATGAAAGTTAATGAGGTGAAATCAATGTTAGTTAGCAAGACAAAGGGCAAGTGATGGGAAACCCAACAGAACTTGAAGGAGTAGATAAACCCTCTTTAACAAGAGATTAATTCAATTGCCCTGGGTCAAACTCATAGCCTTGGCTTTATTATCTACCCAATTAATCAGCCAAAAGCCACACCCAAAATACAGTGCAAACAGTTAAACTGCTTTGCTGCTAACCTAAAGGTTGGTGATTCGAGCCCACCCAGAGGTGTCTTATAAGAAAGGCCTGGCAATCTGTTTCCAAAAAATCAGCCACTGAAAATCCTATGGAAATGGAAATACATCCCATGGTCAAGGATTGGAAGACTTAATACAGTGAAAATGTCAATTCTACCTAATGCGATTTACAGATACAATGCAATCCTGATACAAATCCCAACAGCATTCTTTACTGAAATGGAAAAACTAACTACCAACTTCATATGGAAAGGAAAGAAACCCTGAATAGCCAAAGCAATACTGAAAAAAAAGAACAAAGCAGGAGGTCTCACACTCCTGGATATCAAAACATACCATACAGCCACTGGAATCAAAACAGCCTGTTATCGGTTCAATGATAGACACATAGACCAGTAGAATAGAATAGAGAATTCAGAATTAAACCTAGTCATCTATGGACGATTGATTTTTGACAAGGGGTCAAAGTCCATTCAGTGGGGCAGAAATAGTCTCTTTAGCAAATAGGGCTGGCAAAACTGGATATCCACCTGCAGAAAAATGAAACAGGACTCATACCTCATACCATACACAAAAGCTAACTCAAAATGGATCAAAGATCTAAATGTTAAACCTAAAACTATATCACAAAAACTGTAACAACAAAAAGATAAAAAAAAAAACCCAATCACAAAATGGGCAAGGACATGAATAGAACCTTCACCAAAGAGGACATCCAAGCAGCCAATAAACATAAGAAAAGATGTTCATGATCATTAGCCATTAGAGAGATGCAAATCAAAACTACAGTGAGATACCATCTTGTTGTTGTTAGGTGCTGTCAAGTCAGCTCCAACTCAAAGCAACCCCATGTACAATAAAACAAAACAATGCCTGGTCCTGTGCCATCCTCACAATTGTTGCTATGTTTGAACCCATTATTGCAGCCACAGTGTCAATCCATCTTGTTGAGGGTCTTCTTTTTCACTGACCCTCTACTTTACCAAGCATGATGTCCTTCTCCAGGGACTGGTCTCTCCTGATAACATGTCCAAAATACGTGAGATGAAGTCTTTCTATCCTTGCTTCTAAGGAGCATTCTGGCTGTACTTCTTCCAAGACAGATTTGTTCATTCTTCTGGCAGTCCATGGTATATTCAATATTCTTTGCCAACATCATAATTCAAAGGCATCAATTCTTCTTCGGTCTTCCTTATCCATTGTCCAGCTTTAGATACCATCTTACTCCAGCTAAAATGATACTGATAAGAAAAAAAAAAAGCAACAATCGTTGGTGGGATGTGGGGAGATTTGAACCCTTAGCTATTGCTGATAAGACTGTAAAATGATACAACCACCATGGAAAATGGTATGTTGCATTCTCAAAAAAAAAAAACAAAAAAAAAACCCATAGAAATAGAACTACCTTATGATCCAGCAATCCCACTCCTAGGTATATACCCTAGAGACCTGAAAATAATGACACAAACAGACATGCACACACCTATGTTCATTGCTGTTTTATTCACAATAGCAAATAAATAAAACAAACTAAGTGTCCAACAACGGATAAACAAACTATGATACATACATATAATGGAATCCTATGCAACCATAAAGAGCAATGATGAGTCTGCAAAACATAACATAGATGGATCTGGAGGGCTTAATGCTAAGTGAAATACATCAAGCATATAAGGACTAATAATGGTTGATCCGTCTTTTATAAGAAGACAAGAATAGATAAATATAGAGAGACCAATGTTCATTGGGGGTTACCAGGGGAGGGGGGATACAATTTCTACAGTAGAGACTAGTTATTTTTGGAGATGGGAAAAGTGGCAGTGAATGTGGATGTAGTGAGCACAGCACAACCAAAGTAAAATTGAACATTTGAGCATATATGGATGGGTATAGGCAAATTAGTATATGGGTAGGTACATATGCATACATAGGTGAGAACAGATAGAAGTATCCATAGAAATGTGTAATTACAAATATGTGGGTGCAGACACATTTATTCATTGAAGACACAAATACAGATACTCCTCAGACATAACCAAATGCCTTCCAACATTGGTTTGAAGGCTTAGGACCATAGTCTCACAAGACAACTCAGTCAATTGGTGTAACACAGTTCACAAAAATCATGATCTGCATCCTAGTGAAGTGAGCAGTGAGCATCTGGGGTCTTAAAAGCTTTCAAGCTGCCATCTAAAACACAACTACAGGTCTCTACTTGCCAGGAGCAAAACAGTAAGAAAGTAACCAAAAGTGCAGAGAAGAAACAAGTCTACATGAGCCATAACCTCAGCTACCTCGAGAACAAAAGAACTAGATGGTGCCCTGCTACAACCACTGACCGTTCTGGCTGGGGTCACAGTAGTTTGTCCCAGATAGAATGGGAGAAAAATATGGAGCAGAACTCGAATTCTTATTTAAAAAAAAAAAAAAAAAAGCTAGAGAAACTAGAACAGTAAACAACAGAGGACTCCCTGAGACTGTTGCCCTGAGACACTCTTTAAACCTAGAATCGAGCCTATCCCCTGAGATCATCTCTTAGCAAAACAGCAGAGTGGCATACAAAATAAAGGATATTACCAGTAAAATTTGTGTCCTATTTAGAACCATCAGTATGAGACCAAAATGTCAACAATTACTCAAAAGCAAATATGAGAAGATAAGGGGGCAGGGAAACTAGAGTACTGGAAAGGGAACAAACAGAACACAATTAAAGAGAATGTTGACACATTGTGATAAATATAACTGATGTCACTGAACAATTTGTGTGGAAATTGTCAAATGGGAACCTAACTTGCTGTGTAAATACTCACCAAAAACTCAGTAAGATATTATTTTAAAAAAGCAAAACAAACAAAAACCGGGTGGAGCACAGTTCTACTCTGATACACATGGGGTCAGAATCAACTTCAAGTAACTTGTTTAGACTTTCCTTTGGTCCATTTTGCCTGTTGGGCATTATCTCTAGCAAACAACAATTAGTTTTTAGTAGGAATGAGAAATAGGTTTTAACTGTTAGGGCAACTCTTCTATCTTCATGAAATCTGCCTGGACTACAGTGTGGAGGAGCATCCTGAAGCTTGTTGGAAAGTGTGCCATGAAACATTAGCATGGTCAATTAGCAATTATTTCCTACCAGATCATGGCAGGAAGATGTTAACATATGTACCACATAATTGCCATCCCTAGGTCAAACACCTGGCTTCCTGTAGATCTCAGGTGATATTCAGAGTCCAATAGTAACAGCCCTAAAAACCTTACCAGGAAGCCGATTAGCTTTTATGTGCTTGCAAATCACCTGGGAATCTTGTTAAATTGCAGCTTCAGTAGGTTTGGGCCGAGGCATATCTAACAAGCTCCCAGTGGACGTCAATTCTGGAGTACAGATCACAGTCTGAGTGTCGTTGTTATGTGCCTTCAAGTCGATTCCAACTCATAGCTACCCTATAGGACAGAGTAGAACTGCCCCCATGGAGTTTCCTAGGCTGTAATCTTCATGGGAGCGGATTACCAGGTCTTTTCTCCCTTGGAGGGGTTAGTGGATGTGAACCACTGACCTTTTGATTAGCAGCCGAATGGTTAACCATTGCACCACTGGGGCTCCTTGGGCTCAATGGTACTGCATGCAAAGGCCCAAGCAGAGGGCTCCTTACAGTTTGGGTACAATGGTCTAAAGCTTTAGTTATTTACCCAGATGCAGTCTGATTGATTCCAGCAGTTTTGTTTTTTTTTTCCCTTTAGCTCAACAGTCTTCATCTGTGTGAAAAACAATACCGACAGCAATTTTTCTACCTACCACAGATGCTCTCAACCACATCATTATATGAGGTAGAAAGCAAAAATTAATCAGTTAAGTAACTGTCAAAGAAAAAACAAACCCAGACTTTGCTATTCAGAAAAAGAAGGAGAAAGGGAAAGGAACTATTGTGATAGTGGGGGTGGGGTCTGCTACAATAGGGAGAATATTCCAACCATAAGATCTGCAGCATCTCTCAGAAGAAACATCCGATCAGTGAGTCAATTAGAGTTAACAGGTTTACTGAGGGATAAGCTGTTCATGAACAGGGAACACCCAAACTGAAAATGGTGAGGGCCCCAAGTTTACAGTTACAGTGCCTTTTAAAGCTTAGGTAAGTAAGTATTTTGCCCTTTGCTTTGATTGGTTAATCATAGTTACTTTTTCTTTTTGGGGAAAGTTGGTCACTGAATGCTAAGCTGGCTTATTTTGATTGGATGAGAATTGCTGACTCATGCTAATAAGAAAAACTTGTTTAAATTTTGAATTCAGGGATTCAAAATGGCTCCTTCAGGTTCACTCCCCTGCTGAGAATTTGAATTTCTAACTAGGTACCAGGCGATGCTAATGCAGCTGGTTAGGGAGTAGGGACCAATTCTGAGAGCCACTAGTAGAGCAGCAGTTCTCAAAATTTATTATATATAAGAATCACCTGGGGATCAGACTGAAACAGAATCTACATTTTAACAGGATCCCCCAGTAAGCTGTTTTCCTCAGCACAGAGGATGGGGAGATTTCTTTAATCATTGCTATTTTTCATATCACAGGGTTCAGGTAAAATTCAATATTAACAGAAACATCAATAATACAGACTCGGTTTCTGAGGTAAATGGTCCAATTACTAGTTTGAAAAAGGAGGACTGACATATTGAAAGCCTCTTTGGTTCCTTTCTCTTCCCTTGTATTGCTGAACACGTCTTAAACTAAAAATAAGGAAAGATATAAAGGCTTTCCAGTTCAGACTAGTGAGAACATTCATATCCTCACCAGATAAGGTACATCTAGCTAACAAAGAAATCCACAAAATTTAGTCTTTTGGGCATATTTTGTTAAGTAATTTATTTTCAAATGTTAATTGTTGAATTTATCTGATGTAAGAAATTCTAAGGGTACCTACTAACTGTAAAGCACTGCTAGGCAACATGGGGGGACAGAGAGAAAGTATGTTATGGTACCTATCCTCAAGGATATTATCTCCTAGCCCACAAGAGGAGAACAAGAGTATTCACTGGGTTCTAAGAAGAAAATATTAGTAATTCTAATTACATATAACAGTTAATTGAATTGTCGAAGTATTACTGTCTAGTTTTACCTAAAATGATACCCACAAAATGGACTATGGTTTAAACAAAATTCCTGCAAAGAAACTGCAAGCTGAATATGCAATAATAGTTTAAAAAAATAGCACAAAAGAAGCAAACAAGTAAGCAGCTGACACTTCTACCACTAGTGTGATCAGTTCAGGGAGGCACAGCATCCCCCAAGCACATCTGATCAAAACGTTTTCCAGAGGTTTCCTCCCAGATACTGGGAGCACACAGCTCTTTCCTTCTGCTGAGGATGCTAAATTGGGAAAAGTGAATTTAGGTTCTGACAGAATTCTTCCCTTCCAGATGGAGGCCATGTGCAGAATGAGGCAAAACAAAGATAGGCAGTGACAGAAATGAAGAAGAGAGAGAGGCGGAGATCGAGAGAAAGCAAGCATGTCTAACTGTGTGTGTTTTCACATAGTGCTGAGTTTATCATTTGGTCTCCTGGTTTCTATTTCCAGTAAGTTCCATGGAACTTCACACTTCCATGACTCCAAGCATACTTCCCTTTCCTCTGTCTAGAACTCTCTTTCCCCATTTGTATCCCTGGTGAATTTCTCATCATTCTTCCATTCTTCAGGACACAGCCCAATCGTGACTGCCTGGAAGCCATTTCTTCCTCTGTCCATTCATATAAATTCATAGAATTTATGTAAGTCATGCCTGAGTCATCACACTTATTGCACTGGTCTAACAATGGACAAATATGATCATATTTCCCCGAACTTCAAACTTTTCAATGGTTTTCCAAGTTTCTTAGGCTAAAATAAAAATTTTAACATGGCCTGCAAGGTCTTGCCATGTGTCCCTCTTCAGCACCCCTTCTCTTTGCTTTTTGTGCTCTAGCCTTTTTTCTACCCCTTGTAGGCAACAATCCCTCTCATCAGATAAATTTGCACATGTTTTCTGCTCTGCCTAGAAGCCCTTTCCTTCCTTCTTCATCTAGTGAAACTTGCTCATTCTTCAAATAATTAATGAACACTACTTCAGGGAAAACTTCTCTGAGCCCTCCTCAACAGCACTTGGAATACACTTGTCTGCAAGTAACCAAAAATGTGACAGTGGATTAAACAAATAGGGATTTGCATTTATTACATAACAAGAAGTCTGAAAGTGGGCCATTGCTAGCGTTGTTTCAGCACCTCACTAATGTCAGGTCAACATTTCTGCAATTTTATTGGCCTTTCCTCATCCAAAAAATGTTTGCCACAGCTCTAGACATCACATACATATTCAAACTGGGAAGACATCTGAAATGGCATCACCAGCCTGGTATATCCCCTCTTATGATCGAAACAAAAGCTTCTCCCAAAACCTTCCGGTAGCCTTCCATTTAAGCCTTATTGGCTAGAACCGTTACATGGATACCCTAACTCCATAAAAGGCTGGGAAAGTGAATATTTTGCTCTGTATCTTGTCACCCCCAACAAAATTGCAGTCTGTTAATGAGGAAGACAGGGAAACAGAATTTCTTAATAAACAGATTCTGCCAGAGTCAAATCCCCTGGCTATAAATTTCCTTAGCACCGGTTGTGCAGTGGTTAAGAGCTTCTTCACCAAAAGGCTGGCAGTTTGAATCCAGTAGCCACTCCTTGGAAACCTTATGGGGCAGTTTGATTCTGTCCCATAAGGTCACTATGAGTCAGAATTGACTCGACGGCACCAGTTTGGTTTTTGGGTTAAGTACTGCCTACTTGTTACTATTTTTACAGATGTAATTTTACGTTAATGTTTGCCTCTCCCATCAGACCATAAGCTCAGGGACTGAAAAACTGTGTTTTACTCATTATTATATTTCCAGAGAATTGTCTGACATTTAGTATGAGCTTAATAAATAACTGTTGACTGCATAAATGAGTTAACGTGTTAGTGAATGAACTAACAAACACATATCTCCTGCTTTCAAGGGTGTGGAAAAGTTTTATTTGCTATATTCAAGATTCCAAGCATGATGCTAAGTGCTAATAAATGAATTAAATAATTCCATCATATCATTTGATCTTATCGGGGAGCACAAAACTTCAGAATGGAAGAGGCAGCATGTCCTGAAATGCCACCAACTTTGGAGTCAGCCAGCATCCACACTCACTAGCTTTGTGTCCAGTTGTTGTTATTGTTGGGTGCCCTCCTATCGGTTCCGAGTCATAGTGACCCTATGTACAAAAGAACAAAACATTGCCCCATCCTGGGAGTAGTCATTTTATCTCTCTGAATGCTTTCCTGGTATGAATGAATGAACGGATAAATAAATATAAATAAAGAAAAATAATAATACAGGGATATTCATAATATTTACCTCAGAAAATTGTTAGGCTTAAGGATATACAGTGTTAAAAATTTTTTTATTTTATTTTTTGCTGTACTTTAAGTGAAAGTTTACAATTCAAGTTAGTCTCTCATACAAAAACTTATACATACATTGTTATGTGATCTTAATTGCTCTCTCTACACTGTGACAGCACACTTCTCCTTTCCGCCCTTAATTTCCGGTGTCCATTCAACCAGCTCCTGACCTCCTCATCTCACCTCCAGACCGAAGCTGCCCGTTTAGTCTCATGTATCTACTTGAGCTAAGAAGCACGCTCTTCACGATCATCATTTTATGTCCCATAGTCCAGTCTAATCTTTGTCGGAAGAGTTGGCCTCGGGAATGGTTTTAGTTTTGGGTTGACAGAGAGTCCTGGGGCCAGGCTTTCTGGTGTTTCTCCAGTCTCAGTCAGAGCCTTAAGTCTGGTCTTTTTACTAGAATTTGAGCTCTGCACCCCACTTCAGAGTTAAAATTTTTTGGTAATAGTTTATTTGACAAGTCTTAATCATTTGTTTAAACCAAGAAAAGGTGGGTGGAGGTCTTGGAAGAAGCCTCACAGGTAGTCGGTACCATTATTATTACATTCAGTGTATTCGTTTGGGTTATGCAAATGCAAGCTGTACCTAACAGCTGGGAATAGAGTGAATAGCAAAAACATAGGGAGACCAGCGTTAAATAAAAGTTACCAAAAGAGCATATAATTACAAACCGCAACACATGTGTTACAAAATAAAGCAGATGGTGCAATGAGAGTTTTTAAAAGTCTCAAGAAGGGACAATCAGGAGGAGAGACTCCGAGGGTGACTAGATCCCCTAGCCGAATGAAGAGGGATACTTAGCAGCAACCACTTCTCGAACTTTTTCTGCGCTTCGCCGTCTCACCACTGACATCCACACACACCGGGAGCCGCCGACAAGGTGGGCGGTGTGTGGGTGGGAGGGGTGGGGCGCTGCGCTAGGAGCGGCTGCCATGCGATCGGGGGAAAGCTCCCAACAGGGCCGGGGAGGAAGCGCTATCCGCTGCGCACCGCGATGGGCACGGAGACCGCGGTGCCTGGTGGCGCAAAGGCGCTGGCGGTGGACGCGGCGCTGGACACGCTGTTGGCGGTGCTGCTGCTCGTGGCGGTCAAGGCGGCGGTGGATGGTCTGGCTGCAGCGGCGGCGCAGCCGCGGGGCGGTGCTAGTGGTCGGCGCCGGACCCGTGGGGCTGGCCGCCGCGCTCGTCGCTGTCCGCTCGGGGAGGGTGCTGAAGCTGACCTTGCTGGACATGGGCACGCGGGGCCCGCTGCTGGGGCGTCCGCAGCAGATAGCGCTGGACCCTCGGAGCGTCCGCTTCCTCAGACCGCTAGGGGTGGACTTTGACAACATGGAGGGCTGCTGGCGCAACGGCCACTTTTTCACCCGAGTCGGCGTCTTCCAGGAGCACCTGCTCAGTCTCCTGGAGAGGAAGGGACAGCGGCCTGGCTTCCCCCTCCTGCTGGGCACCAAGGTGAGAAGAGGCCTGGGGGAATGGACTGCCCCCTGCCTTAGCCTCCCGACCCGACCCCCACGGCCAGCTGGTCACAGGTGCTCAGTGACAACTGTCGGATATAACTGTCTTCTCTGACTGTTCCCTAATAGCAAAGCCTGAGTTATCAAACTAGCTTTAGGAGAGTGAGCAAGCAACTCACATGCGAAGACTCGGTTTCCCCATTTGTAAAACGCAAGTGATATTTGGGAACATCTATAAAGTGGGATAATAATCCCACTTTATTAAAGTTTTTGCGACGATTTCATGAAACAATGCAAGAAGGGCTCACAGGAGCTGCTTAGAAAAAGAAAATTATCACCAGCTGCAAGCTGGTTTCCAAGGACATTCACCTTTTTAGAGGCAACTGCTCAAAAATGAAGTGCCAGGTGGCTCTGAGAACAGAGAAGTTTCCTGAGTACTCAAAGAACAATGGGAAGAAATTAAAATGACAATAATTTTTCAAGGTGTAGATTTAGCCAGAGTGAGCAACCTAGACTATTCTAGTCTCTCTTTGAAGAGTGAACATTATCAATTCTAACATTTGGTGCCTTTTAGCGTGATATTATTTGAAAACCAAAAGGCAGGGTAGCTGTTTAACCTTATCACTGTATTGCTTTTTCACTTACAAAAACTTACATGGCATAAGTTATGAATTTTCAAAAGAATTTTCTGAGTCCCACTGTGTGATAACTCAAACTTATCTAGTGATTTTCCTGTGAATAGTCACATATTTTTTAATCTCACAATAACCATATGATGTGGATTTTTACTGTCTTATTTTGTTGTTGTGTGCCGTCAAGTTGACTCCGGCTCATAGTGACTGTATATGACAGAGTAGAACTGTCCCATAGGGTTTCCTAGGCTGTAATCTTCATGAGAGCAGATTGCCAGGTCTTTTCTCTCGTGGAGCCACTGGGTGGGTTTGAACCTCCGACCTTTCAGTTAGCAGCTGAGTGCTTAAACATTGTGGCACCAGGGCTCCTTCCTATTTCATTTTAGTGATGAAGAAATTGAGGCTTAATAAGATTAAGTAATTTGCTTAAGGCTACACTGCTTTGAGGTCCCAGAGCTAGGATTGGAATCCAGACCTGGGTGATTCCAGGGCTGCTGCTCTTTCTAACACCCCATGCTGCCTCCTTTCTGGTGGCATACCGCAAATTAACACATGGCTATATTATCTAACTAAGCTATTAGCGCTATTAACATGTACTAAAATATTTATGTAGGTAATCTAGAGAGCAGGCTGTCAAGGTCAAAGAAAATGCTCAAAGGAAATTAAGTACCAAGTAGTGGTAACTTGCAAAACAGATTAATGTTTTTTATAGGTTTAACAGAATTTTCATAGTGATCAAAAACAAGAGATTCTGAACATATTCATTTTTCCCACATACCACAAATATTTATAACGTTTTCAACATATCAGGCACTATTCTAGAGTTTTAGACATGCAGCCATTAACACACACACACACACACACACATACACATACACAACACACATACACAGACATACACATACAGTACACACACACACACACACACACACACACACACACGCAATTGAAAGGAAATACATTACATTGTTAATAACTGTTACCTCTGGGTAATAGGTTTTTATTTTCTTCTTCATAATTTTCTTATTTTATACACTTCCTACAATGAATACATACTACGTATAAAATGAGAAAAGATTTTATGTATGTAACTGGACTTCAGTGGGCCAACTTATTTTGAAACTTTGGTGTTTGTCAGTCACATCCTAAATTTACCCTCACTGTCTCATTTAAGAGCTTAATATATGGGCAACCAAGATTTCCACTGATTTAAGTTTTGGCCCACCTTGGAGAAAAAATAGATATTTTAAAGAGCCAGTTTGCAACTTTCACCAATTAAAAAATAGGGGTCAGGAGTAGGAGGGGGAGAGAAAGGGAAATGAAAGCATGTGAAGTAAGAACCAAGTCTTAAGAACGTTTTCACTTGCCAGTAACATGGACCCAGTCCTCAGAGACTGGCTTTCATCCCAAGTTTCAACATAGGGAGTGGTTTATGAATGTGGATACTCAGCCTTGGAATAGTGGAGCAAAAGCGGTCCAGCTCTTCAAAGCAATCATCACATGCGCAAATTCTGAGGGAAATTCTGACCAGAAGCTTCACATTTATATCTCTCTCCTTTAAATTCTTTCGAGTATTTTCCACCAAGTTACTTTTGCCTAAGAATCCCTGTAACCATGAAAGACAATGAGCTCAATGAAGAGATTTAAGTGAAGAAAGCATGGAAAGGAAACTTAAAAGGTCAAAGGATTCTTTCCCTGAATCGAAAAATCACCACTGAGAAGAAACTGTCCCTATTCACAAACACCTTCAAAGGACATTCTTGGCAAATAACATCTCTTCAACTTCAAACCAAACCAAACCAAACCCGTTGCCATTAAGGCAATTTTGACTCATAGCAACCCTATAGGACAGAGTAGAGCTGCCCCATAGTTTCCAAGGAGCTCCTGGTGGATTTGAACTGCCGACCTTTTGGTTAGCAGCTGTCAACTTCAGCAGGAGGAAATCCCCTTTTATGTTAACTTACATCCTTCCTGCTACCATTGAAGCTCCTCATTTCCCTGTTCACCATGGAAGGTTTCCATTGCCTTCCTGTATTTTAGAATATCAAGTGTTTATATTGTTTTAGTCTCTTAAGAGCCTATTTTGCTAGATAGTGTGTGTGTGTGTGTGTCCTAAGTGGGGTGAGATCTGTTTAGTACTGAGAATGCAGAAAATGTGAAAAGCTTAAGTTGCTCTTTTTGCCAGTGGAAAAATAAAAGCTGATTGTCAAGTTAAGATTAGTATGTAAGCAATAACGCCATGGTGCCAAAGATTGTGTTAGAGTCATAAATGTCTCCTAACTCACTAATGCCAAGAACATAGGCAGACATTTTATGAGCTCTGTGGATATTTATTCAAGCATGCATGGCTTGGTTTATCTGGAGCTTTTGGTATTTGTTGGCAATTTTCTGTGTTAAGAAAATATTTTTTAATCAGATGAACTTTATAGTGGTCAAAGGTTAAACAACTAATTAAAATTAACAGCAACCCTGAATGAATGAATAACCATGAACAAACTAGAAAGATAGGTTATTTCAGGTTGGCAGTTCTCTAACTAAAAGAGCTGTATATAGAATAAGGGAGTCCCTGTGTGGTACAAGTGGTTAACATGCTCGGCTGCTACTCAAAAGGTTGGAGATTGGATTCCATCCAGAGGTGCCTTGGAAGAAAAGCATGGCGATTTAGTTGCAAAAATTCTACCACTGAAAATTCTGTGAAGCACAATTCTACTCTGATACACATGGGGTCACCATGAGTTGAAATTGACTCGACAGCAACTGGTTTAGTTTTATATTTATGACAATGCATGTTCTGTTCAACATCAGCCCATCTGTGTGTCTTAGTTTACCGGTGACTTTATGAGGAAGGTGGTAGTGCCAGACTGGCCCAAAATCATTGTGGTGGCTGATGGCTCCCATGGGGAGACCTGCTCCGTGCTGGGGCTCAGTCCAGACTATGTGGTAGAATCCTGCAATGCTTACGGGGCTGATGCTACTATCAAGAGACCAGACCAGAGGCAGGTAAGCCATGGAGGGTCTGTTGTTCCTACCCACTCCATTCTAAGCAGGAAGACTGATTATTAGCTCATTTAAGGTCCATGGCTTCTGGAAGACTGCTTACAAAGTGGTCTTAACTGGGTTGTTTTCAGGATCTATCACGGAGGTGAACTTCCCACCTGACAGCACAATTGCAACTTGACTGTCTTGAGTTGTCAGCATCAAGAATTTTAGGGACTGTAACTTCTCTAATCAATTTGTGCTAGTGCAGTGAACATGACTTGGGTAAAACATTTATCATAGCAAGTAAAATTTGTCAGAGAATCCTTTACCCTCTCTTCTAGGAACTGACTGCACATTTCATACACATTAGGCAATGACTAGAGTGATCCGAGCTGAGAGACAGTGTGTACATCTGCCATTCACAACTAGGATACAAACAGAACCATGCTCTCATTTTAGAAATGAATCATCTGAGCCCACACTACCCACCTTATCTGAAAAGTCTCCCTCTTGAAGTCTCACACTACTTGGTAACTAGACTTCCCAGACTGTCCCCTAAAACTGACCATAAATGTAAAGTTAACCAACACAGCTGATTATAATATAGTGAGTAAGGGCCAGGGAGGCTGCTAAATATCCTACAGTGCACAGAACGGCACCCTCTCCCCTGAAAAAAGAATTATCCGGCCCCAAATGCCGATAGTGCTGAGGTTGAGAAACCCTGGGATAGTGCAGTGGTTCTCAAAGTGGGGCCCCTGGACCAGCAGCATCAGCATCATCTGGAATATCTTAGAGATGTAAATTCTCAGGGTCAATGGCAGGCCCCAGCATCATATGCTCTAGGTGGGTGGGAGCCAGTAATCTGTGTTTTATCAAGTCCTTCAGGTGATTTTGATGCTCACTAAAGTTTGAGAAGCACTTGTGTAGTGCACTAAACCAAAAAAAAAAACCTCAAACCCGTTGCCATTGAGTAGATCCCAACTCATAGTGACCCTATAGGACAGACTAGAACTGCCCCATAGGGTTTCCAAGGAGTGACTGGTAGATTTGAACTGCTGACCTTTTGGTTAACAGCCGAGCTCTTAACCACTGTCCTACCAGGGCTCTGTGTAGTGCATTAGATGGCATGAATCATAGGAATTCCACTAACTGATTAACCTGTTTATGAAGGACTGTGTTGCTTATATCCAAAATTTAATCTGGTGGTATCACTAAAGGCTTATTTTTCAAACATAGTATAGAATAATCCGGAGATGAATACTCCTGAGATTTTTTTAATTGCTCAGATAGGAAAAAAACAACAAAACCTCATATGTTGCTAACTGATGGGTGAAACATACACCCAAAAATTGTAAAAAAAAAAAAAAAAAAAAAAAAAGGAATTGGCAGAGACATAGTAATTGGTACAATATAAGCAAGAAAGGCAGACTTTACAATTTTAACATTGTGAAAATAAGCATTAAAATAATTAGGTTATATTCAAAGAACATAGGAGTTGTTGATTATTATCCAACTAGCTATACTACTAAGGAGCCCTCATGGTGCAATGGTTAAGCACTCAGCTGCTAACCAAAAGGTTGGCAGTTGGAACCCACCAGTGACTCCACCGGAGAAAACACCTGGCAATCTGTTCCTGAAAAGATTACAGCCTAGGAAACCCTATGGGGAAGTTCTACTCTGTCATACAGGGTCACTATTGAGTCAGAATCAACTCAGTGACACACAACAACAATAACTATACTACTACTTTATATATATTTATATCCATCCACTCATTCACTAATTGAACCTTTATTGAGTGCCTACTATTTTCTACAGTGGTTAAGTGCTACGGCTGCTAACCAAAAGGTTGGCAGTTCGAATCTACCAGGTGCTCCTTGGAAACTCTATGGGGCAGTTCTACTCTGTCCTATAGGGTCTCTATGAGTCAGAATCGACTCAATGGCAATGAGTATTGTAAGCAGTGGGGATTGGAAAATACTATATCTTCCAGTCCCTAAAGCAATAATTCTCAATCACTTAAGGGAGCTTTTAAGAAACTATTAATGCCCCAAGTCGGGCTTCTGGAGTGCTGGCTTTGTTTTTTGTGTTTTTGTTTCCTTTTACCTGAATTGTAGTTATGTTGTTATGTTCACTTTGGGACAATTCATCAAGATGTACACTTTTGATTTCTGAACTTCCTATATGTATCTTTTACTATACTTCCTCTCCCTCTGTCTTAGTTATCCAGTGCTGCTATAATAGAAATAGCACAAGTGGGTGGCTTTAACAAAGAGAAATGTATTTTCTCACAGTCTAATAGGCTAGAAGTCCAAATTTAGGGCATCAGCTCCAGGAGAATGCTTTCTGTCTCTGTTGGCTCTGGAGGAAGGTCCTTCTCGTCAATCTCCTCCTGGACTAGGAGCTTCTCCACACAGGAACTCTGGGTCCAAAGGACACGCTCTGCTCCCGGCTCTGCTTTCTTGGTGGTATGAGGACCCTCTGTCTCTCTGCTTGCTTCTCTCTTTTATATCCCAAAGGAGACTGGCTGAAGACACAGTCCAGTCTTGTAGATTGAGTCCTGCCTCATTAACGTAACTGCCACCTCTCCTACCTCATTAATGTCATAGAGGTAGGATTTACAACACATAGGAAGATCACATCAGATGACAAAATGGTGGACAATCACACAATACTGGGAATCATGGCCTAGCCAAATTCATACACATATTTTTGGGGAACACAATTAAATTCATGACACCCTCTCAGCCCAGAGCTTATAAAAAATGTTTCCAGGCATAGTATTTGGTGAACCATGTAAATTGCCAAGTCCCCTAAAGGATAAATTTCCAGAGAGTTGAATGTAAACCTTCCATACCAGTTATCTATTATTGCCTTGTAACAAATTACCATAAAATTTAGTGGCTTAAAAAAAAAAAAAACCACGGAGGGATCTGGGGACCATGGTCTTGGGGAACACCTAGCTCAATTGGCATGACACTACTTATAAAGATAATGCTCTACATTCTACCTTGGTGAGTAGTGTCTGGGGTCTTAAAAGCCTGTGAGCGGCCATCTAAGATACTACACTGGTCTCATCCCTTCGGGAGCAAGGGAGAACAAAGACAACAGGATACAACGAAAAGATTAGTCCAAAGGACTAACTGTCCACAGCTACCAAGACCTCCACCGGACTGAGTCCAGTACAGCTAGATGGTCCCCGGCTACCACCGCTGACTGCTCTGACCAGGATCACAACAGAGGGTTCTGGACAGAGCTAGAGAAGGATGTAGAGCATAATTCTAACTCACAAAAAAAAAAAGAGACCAGATTTACTAGCCTAAAGGAGACTGGAGAAACCTCAAGAGTATGGCCCCCAGACACCCTTTCAGCTCAGAGGTGAAGTTACCTTCGAGGTTCACTGTTCAGCCTGGGAGTGGACAGCCCAGTAAAACTAAATGAGACTAACAAGGTACAGGAGTCCAGTGACAAGGGCCAGAAGGCAGAGGGGGAGTAGGAAGCTGATGATAAGGAACACAAGTTGAGTAAGGATACTGTTGATGTGTTGTGAGATTGTTAACCATTGTTATAGGGCAACATTTGTAGTAACTGTTAAATGGGAGGCTATTTTGTCCTGTAAGCCTTCATCTTGGGTGAGAATGGCAGCACAATTGGAAGAGCATAGTCAATGTCACTTAAATGTGTACGTAAAAAGTTTTGAAATGGTGTATCTTTGGCTATGTGTATTTTCATCAAAAAAAAAAAAAAGCTGAGAATTCAGAGGGTTAAAATGTTGTGGGGTTGTTAACCAAAGTCATAAAACAGCATGTGTACTACTGTTACATGAGAAACTGTTCGTTCTGTAAGCCTTCACCTGAAGTACAATAAAATATTAAAAAAAAAAAAAAAACATTTTTGATCTTACAGCTTAGCTGGGTCCTCTGGGTCAGGGTCTCTCACAGCTTTGTTGGCTAGGGCTATAGTCGTCTTAAGGGGCCGTGTGTGTGTGTGTGTGTTTATGTGAGTGTGTGCGCATGCAAGTGTGTGGGTTTGGGCCTGGACTTACAGCTAGAAACTGCACCATTTTTATGTGGTAAACCCAGAGCCTAACCCCATGCCTAGAAAATATGGAGCTCTCAGTTAATGCTAGCTGAAAAAAGAAGAAATAACCAGGTGAATTAATTCTGTAACAGAATGGTCAGAATCAACCAGAAAACACTGTCATTACGTTATGGATTGAATTGTGTACCTCCAAAATATGTACTGAAGTCCTGGTCATTATATCTGTGGATATGATCCTGTTTGGAAATAGGGTTTTCTTTTGTTATGTTAATTAAGCCATACCAGTGTAGTATAGGTCCTCAACCTAATTACTTCTTAGTAAAAAGAATAGAAGAGACATAGACAGATACACACAGGAGGAAGATAGAGAATATGTGAGGATTGTCTACAAGCAGAGGAATGCTAAGGATTTCTGGCAGTCACCAGAAACTATGAAAAAGGTCCCTAGAAGGAATCAATGTGGCCGAGACACTGATTTGCACTTTCAGCTTCCAGAACCGTGAGAAAATAAATTTCTGTTCTTTAAAGCCACCCACTTGTGGGATTTTTGTTACAGCAGCACTAGGTAACTAAGACATCATTATTCTTTTGCTCAACAATCTCCTACACCTGTTTCTCCTTTCAGGTGCCCACACCAGAAATCCGAGCACACAATCTCTATCTAGATCTCTCTGCTTATGGGGTAGAAGTCACTTCTGCAGCTAAGGAATCCTCAAGCTTGCACCAAGCAGTCAAACAGCCAGGTTTCCACCTGAAAATCTACAGAACTTTCCGCCACCGATATATCGCTTTGGCATATCCAGCTTCGGATTCCAAAGTGGTTAGATTTCTTGGTCACACTCTCAGCTCCTCAGTAAGTATAGGACGAAGTGGGGAGGGGAGCAGTTGTTTAACTGTCATCCTTTAAGACACTCTATGGTACTTTCAACTCTTTGCTTTGTGTGGTTTTTATGTTAAAATGAACATTGTCATCAATACAGCTTTTATGTAAAAACTTATAAACAGCATTTATTGATTCCTAAAAAGCAATTCTGTAACTCTCAGCCCAGAGCTTATAAAAAATGTTTCCAGGCATAGTATTTGGTGAACCATGTAAATTGCCAAGTCCTCTAAAGGATAAATTTCCAGAGATTTGAATGTAAACCTTCCATACCAGTTATCTATTATTGCCTTGTAACAAATAACCATAAAATTTAGTGGCTTAAAAAAAAAAACATTTTTGATCTTACAGCTTAGCTGGGTTCTCTGGGTCAGGGTCTCTCACAGCTTTGTTGGCTAGGGCTACAGTGATCTCAAGGGGCTGTGTGTGTGTGTGTGTGTGTGTGTGTGTGTGTGTATGATGGGGGGAGAGGGTGTGGGTCCACTTTCAAGCTCACACACACAACTGTTTGCAGGAGACATCAGAGCATTTCACGGGGAAGCTCACAAAGTGGCAGCTAGAGTCCCTCAGAGTGAGCAAGCAAAGAGCAAGAGAGGGCAAACACCCAAGACGGAAGCCAAAGGAATTTTATGACCTAATCTTGGCAGTGCCATCCCATTCCTTCTGCCATATTCTGTTCATTAGAAGAGAGTCAGTCAGTTTAATCCATACTCAAGGGGAGGGTAGTACACAAGAGTGTTAATAGCAGGAAGTGGGGATCGCTGGGGCCCATCTTAGAGCGCCTACCATACTTTCCAAGCATTAATTCAGAGTCATCCCCACTCCAGACCTGCTGAATTGGAAACTCTGGGGTTGGGGCCCAGCAATCCGGGTTTTCACAGCCCTCCAGGTGGTTCTGAAGCATGTTCAGGTTTGAGAACCATTGCTGTACATGCTTTCAGCTTTATTTCTCACTACTTGTCTCCAATCCAGTCATAAGTAACTACTAGACCTTTGCCAAGCAAACCCAGATGCCTCCTCTTCGCATGCTGGCTCTTCCCCATGGATCTTCCCAGAAACTCCCAGTAAGTCTTAGAGACACAGCCCAAACCTCCCCTCCTTCCCTACTTTCCCTAACCAAGGATTTGAGTTATATTTAGTCCAGACAGTTCCCCTAAATAGGCTAAAGCCTTGACCTTATCCCAGGGCCCTGAATTATAGATGGCCCAACAGGTTGAAGTAAAGATTTTAACGTAAAGAATTTCCTCAGTAAGAATTTTACTTAAAATAATAGGCTACTCAATCCCAGCAACACTCATCTGTGAGACCACATTAGAGAATCACAACATACAGGGACCTGAAGTCCTTCATCTCAGTTCTTCAGACACCATCCCATTGCCTTTCTCATTTACTCATTCAATGAGTATTTGTTGAACACTTACTGTGCACCAGGCATTGTTCAGTGTTAATGATGGAGAGTGAACCAAACAGACACAATCCCTATCTGCTTGGAGCTTGCAGCCTAGAGAGAGAGACAAATTGTTCATGAGGTAGATGAACACATCAATAGCTACACCTTGTGAAAAGTGATATAAAGGAAACGAACCGGTTCTGAGGTAAAGAACATCCTGAAGGACTCTCTTTAGACTGGGTGGTCTGGGAAGGCCCCATTCACTAGACATCCTGGTGTTTGCTGAAAGAACAAATAAATGAATGGCTGAGAGAATGCTTCACTTTATTCTCAGAGACATTTCCAATTGCCTCCTTTGCAGCCTTCATTTCCTTTTTGCCTGGTTTCTGAGAATCGCTTCTGTGAGCATCCCTGGGTAAGCCCGATGCTGACGTCAGCCATAACTGTTACCTCAGGCTTACTTCCTTGAACTGGCAAATCAATGGCCCGAGTTGCTTGTTTAGAGGGTGACGCATCACTTAGACAGAGCCACCCTCCAAAATGCAGTTGTTCTGGCATAGAAAGGAGCAACATGGAATCATTCTGATTGAAAAAAAATTACTTAGTGAGGAAACTTTGTTTCTAGTTTCCTGCAGCCTCTGCTCTTTCAATCTGGCGCGTTTTTGGTGTTGAGGGCCTTGAACATATGCTGCAGGAAAAGGTGACTGTTCACAGCCTATTGTTCCAAAAGGTGTCCTTGGGCCACAAGTAGCAGGCAAACCAAGGCCAGATAAATTAGTGCATACAAGCCATAATGAAAAAGTTTGGATCTTATCTAAAGCACAATGGTGAGCAATTTTAAGAAGGGCAGTGACGTGATCTTTGGAAACCAACTTTGGAAAATAAGACCATTAATATTCAAATTACAATGACAGTAACTGTATGAGCTATCTCTTTTTCTGCAGTGGATTATTGACTTAAGTGGATTTAATCACCAGTCGATTGCCATCTGAGTAACCCTGAAAAATATGAATGTTTTTAAGGCAAATTGCACTTTTCTCCCTTGACTGCACACAGTATTTTTGACGCTAGTATTTCTTTTAATGATTTTCCTCCTGTTACCAGCCTCACCCTGATCATCACCATACTCAAGTATACACACACGCGCACGCACACACACACACACACACAAAGCCAGCTTCTTTCTTGCTAATAATGTCATGATTTTGTTCAGGTGTCAGGGGATGTGTGTTGAACTGGGCCCTTCCCTGGCTCCAGAGGGTGAATCTCCTTTGGTCTAATGCAATCATCAGAATTCCATTCCTTTTGCCAATGACTGGTTCAAGGATGGGCATGTGACACAATCCCAGCCAATGATGAGTATCTTGTAAGGTTTCCCTCATTCTTGAACAGAGGCACAAGAAAGGGACGTTTCCTTTTTCTGCCTCTGAGTATTCTCACTTGGGAACTGTGACAGCCATCTGGGACCCGGGAAAGGAGCCAGCCCAAGAGGACAAGCCAATGTTCCGGGGAACATGAGAACGAAACGATAAAAAGAACCTGGGTCCTTGAATTAATGAGCCCTGAAACCACTCTAAGTCAGGAGTTCTTTTTACATAAGATGCATTTATCCTGATTGAATAAGGTGCTTTGAGTTGGGATTCCCATTATGCTCCTAAGATGGCTGCTTCAATTCTAATCATCCCGTCCTTCCACGACAGAGTTCCTAGTAGAAGGTAAAGTTTTTTTTCCAAGTCTATTTCTTATCAGGGAAAAAAATCTTCCCAGACGCGCCCTCAGGGCATCCCCTAACATCTCATTGGCCAGAACTGGGTTACCTGCCTGCCCACTGACCAATCACTAGCAAAGGGAATGGGGTTGCCTTGTTTGACTAGGACTAGGGGTGATTTACTCCCTGGGGCTGGGCACAGTACTGGCCAAACAAATCCAGGGCTCTGTTAGCATGGAAGAGGGGGACAGCAATTGGTGGGCATTCCATAGAACCCGTGCTGGCATGGATCCTAATCCACCAGCACGAGAGCTTCACCTTGGACGTCCCCGCTTTTTGCCAGTAGAGAAGCTTGTCTCTCTGTAAAGACCCTGCATCTGGTATCCCTTGCAGGCTGATTTTTTAGGTTATTCCCAAGTTGTTTTTTATTTTTCTTCTTGTTTTAGGTGCTAATGATACCGCACAGAGATATGTTCTTTTGGCAGGGTGGGGAGAATTTTCTTTTTGGGATGATGTCTGTAGGTGGCTATAGGCGAAACTTTCTGAAATCAATAACCTCAAAAACATGATGGGCACATAAAACATATCCTACAACTAATCTATCAAATCTTTAAAATTTGGAGCCAAATTAATCTATATGTAAGAATAATTAATTTAGGTGCCCTCCTCATCTAGGGTCTGCCAAAGAGAATCTTGGAAAGATGAAACCATTCCCAATATACCTTCTGAATTTGATGAAAATCCACCCACCTTTATTTTTTTGTGCTGTAACATATAGAGAAACTTCCCTGGGATGAGAGATGGGAAGGAAGCAAGTTGTGTGCAGGAGGCAGTGGGGCAAGTAGGACAAATCTGTCTTCCTCAGTGGATTATAAATTCTCTAAGGGCAGGGTTCACATCTTAAGAGGCTGTTTTCATTGTGCTTAAGAGTCGGGGCCCGGTTTCAAAGGCAAGCTCTGCCTCTCACTGGGTGATCTTTAGAAAGTTGCTTAACCTCTCTCTCAGCTCAGCTCTAGAATGAGGACAGTACAGTAAAAGCAGCACAAACTTCATAGGGTTGTTCCTTCACAGGAGGAACAGTTAGAAATTTAATTTTACTTATATAGATGGAGGTTCTTAAACTCTTTTGCACCAGGAGCACTTTGACAGTCTGATGCATCCTATACTAGTACCAGCTGCTGTTGAGTCAACCCTGACTCATGGTGACCCTTTGTGTCTCAGATTAGAACTGTGCTCCATAGTGTTTTCAGTTGGCTGATTTTTCAGAAGTAGATTGCCAGGTCTTTCTTCCATGGTGCCTCTGGGTGGACTTGAACCTTCAACCTTTTGGTTAGCAGCTGAGCCCATTAACTGTTTGCACCACCCAGGGACTCTGATGCATCCTGTTGCTACCTTTTCAGAATTATGTTCTTAAACGCATACAATAAAATACTTGGGATTACAAAGAAAACTGATAGTATTGAAATACAGTTATCAAAATATTTTTAAAAACAAACTTGTGGTATAGAAGTGTTTCTTTAATAGTGCATGAAATAAGATCCAGTGACAGATCTAATAACTTGTGTAATTTCAAAGAAGTGATGAGCATAAACAATCCTTTGAGATTTGTACAACAACTGTAATGTCATATGAAAATACTTGTGATTTCTGTTGGACACGAAGTACTACTGTAACTATATTTGTAATTGGAGGAAATGCTAAATTTCAGTTCAAAAAAAAAAAAAAAAAAACCCACTGTCATTGAGTCAATTCCGACTTATAGTGACCCTATAGGACAGAGTAGAACTGCCTCATAGAGTTTCCAAGGGGCGCCTGGTGGATTCGAACATACAACTTTTTGGTTAGCAGGCATAGCTCTTAAGCACTATGCCACCAGGGTTTAGTTAGAGGCTAATAAAAATAGACATGTAATTTTTTTTAAGACCTTAGGTTAGGAACCTGAATATAGATTGTACATAAGCATTTTCTTTGCTATTATTAACCCTTCACAAACAAAATTTTAAATAATTGCTTAATCATCACTCCACCCTTCACCAGCACTACGTGTGAGAAATTTAGTTAGATTCCTGATTTGTTGTTAAATCATGCTGAGAAAGTATTTTGGTTGATCTGTATGATAGATTTACTGAAGCAGAGACCCGGCCCAGAATTTCCTTGCCCTCTCCTTGCAGGTAATGAAGACCATCTTCCATCAAGCGTTCAATACCTACAAGATGGACATAGAGCCCCGTGTGAGGAACACGGCGGTGCCTCCTGTCCAGTGCAGCAGGAGGCTGTTTGAGATCATGCTCTCCCACAGACGGGCCACCACTGCCTATGTCCAGGGGAATGGCAGGGTGGTCACCGTGGAGGGAGAAGCGGCTCGAGTGCTCAACTTTGACACAGATGAGCTGTTTAGAATGCTCACCTGAGGATGATAGTAGGGGGGAGGAGAGGGACAGCAGGGAAATAGGTAGGAAAGGTAGGCTTAAGGAGCTGTCTATATTCTGGGTGGATTAGAAATTCCTTAAGGGGCAGGACCTTGTCTTACGTAGCAGTATGACATCATGGTTACAAGTTGTTGTTAGCTGCTGTCAAGTCAGCCCCAACTCACGGATACCCTGTGCATAACGGATGGGTTGTGGATTGGACCGTTGTGATCCACAGGGTTTCCATTGGCTAATTTTCAGATGTACATCACCAGGCCTTTCTTCCTAGTCTGTCTTAGTCTGAAAGTTCTGCTGAAATCTGTTCAGCATCATAGCAAAACCCAAGCCACCACTGATAGACGGGTGGTGGCTGCATATCAGGTACATTGGCCAGGAATCAAACATGGGTCTCCTGCACAGAAGGCAACAATTCTACCACCGAACCACCCATGAATGTTCTTGGTTACAAGTAGGCCACCGTAAATGTGTGAGTTCTGCCATTTACTAGCTATGTAATACTTAAACTCTCAGCCTCAGCTTTCTTAACTGTATAATGGTATTATTAACAATATATTCCTCATAGGGTTGTTGTGACAGTCAATGAGATAACATGTCTAAAATTTTTATTACTGAATCAGGCACACAGTAAGAACTGAATAATACTGGCTATTATTTTCCATCTCTTTAACCCAGTAATAGTGGTTTCTCTGCTTAGCACAGAAAAGCACATAATTTCTTAATGATTTTAAATTGATGTAGAAAACCAAAGGAAGAGCAATAACTGAGCCAACAACCTTTAGCACTACAGCTGATTCAGATGAGCACTGAGTAGTAGATAAGACAGAGGATGTTGGGGCAGACAGCCTTGGTTCAAAGTCGAGCTCCTTCACTAACAACCTGTGATAAGTTAGGACAGAGACCTAGCCTTTCCCTATAACCGTTTCTACATTCATAAAATGAAGAAAATAAACATCAATTTCATAGTTTTTTTGAGAATTAAATGTTGTTATTAGGGGCTGTTGAATTGGTTCTGACTCATAGCGACCCCATGTACAACAGGATGAAATACTGCCCAGTCCTGAGACATCCTCACAATCATTGCTATGTTTGAGCCCATCATTGCAGCCACTGTGTCAATCCATCTCTTTAAAGGTCTTTCTCTTTTTTGATGACCCTCTACTTTATCAAGCATGATATCCTTCTCCAGGGACTAGTCCCTCCTGATAAAATGCCCAAAGTACGTAAGACAATCTCGCCATCCTCCCTTCTAAGGAGCATTCTGGCTGTACTACTTCCAAGACAGACTTGTTCGTTCTTCTTGCAGCCCACAGTATATTAATAGCGAGAATTAAATGATCCACATAAAAGATTTTAGCACAGTGCCTGCAACGTAATATTAATTGCTAACATTTTACGTTTATTGTGTAGCAGGCTCCTTTCTAAGCACTTTGCAGGCAGGCACTAGCACTACCCCCATTTTCCAAAAACAGAAACTGATGTATAAGGTTATCCAGCTAGCAGCAGAGCCAATTTTGCACACGGGTGTTAAGCCGCCACTGGGTTATACTGCCTCCAACTGGATTGAAGGGCTATCTTTAGCAGTCATTAAGATGTAGAAAGCATCAGGGACTAAGAAAAAGGCAAAGATGAAAAGATTAACCCGTTGTCATAGACTAGATTCCAACTCATGGTGACCCCATGTGTTGTAGAGTAGAACTGCACTCCATAGAGTTTTCATGGCTGTGACCTTTCGGAAGCAGATTGCCAGGCCTTTCTCCTAAGGTGCCTCTGGGTGGGGTCAAACTGCCAACCTTTAGGTTAGTAGCTGAGCGCTTAACCATTTGCATCACCCAGGACTGAAGAAGAGTAGGAGAATGTAAAAGAAGGAGATTTGGAGTTTGAAAGGGGGAAAAATAAAGAAAAGGAATAGATTACGTTTTCAGCTACAAAAACACCCGCTATAAACAGGTAGTGAAAAGAAAGGTTCAAACGTAGGTCTGTTAAAACTCTGGAGACTATGACACCCACACCTCCTCCATCGCACATACACACAAAGCAGTGAGGAACACAGGTAGTATGCTTCTCTCTGACCTTTAAGAATCTGATCACGCATCCAAACACCTAGCCTGTGGGGGGATGAGAGGTCAAAGGAATGACTTTTTGCATATGAGCCATTTGATTTCTGGAAGGTCAACAAAGCATGCTTGGTTGCCGATTGGAACTAAATCAGGCTGTTTAAATCCCTGTCACTACAAATATTTTCTCTTGATTTATAAAAAAAAAAAATCAATGAATGTGTGTTGATTTAGATTAGCACAGCCTACAAAATATATACATGGCTTGAGCCCTTTTTTTCCCCCAAATTGCATGTTAGTGTGGCCTTTAGATATGAGGAAACCCTGGTGGCATAGTGGTTAAGAGCTATGACTGCTAACCAAAAGGTTGGCAGTTTGAATCCACCAGGCACTCCTTGGAAACTCTGTGGGGCCGTTCTACTCTGTCCTATAGGGTCACTATGAGTCAGAATCGACTTGACGGCAACGGGTTTGGTCTTGGTTTAGATATGAGCACCATATAAAGCACTTGAAATAATAGCGATAGTAACAATGACAATAGAGAAACACAATAATTACTTCTTTTTACTGAGTGCCTGCCCTGTGCTAGGCATTATATTAGTAACTTTCTTTTCATTATACTGTTTAGTTTTCTCAAAAACCTTACGAGGGCAGGCTTTTGATTAAAGATAATAGAGTGGACACATATATTTATAGCCACTCTCTCCTGAAAGCCCATTAAAATAACAAAAAAAGAGTACTTTTATTTTGTTTTGGTAAATAAAGACAAAAAGAGCAGGCAAGATGATTATAGCTAGAACATTTTGGAATCTGGAAAGCAGAAGAGCATGCCTGGTATAACTTCTTAGATTAGGTTTGGCCCAAATGGCAGAAAACCCAACTTAATAGTGATTTAAACACACTAGGTTTATTTCTCTCATATAAATATGGAAACGGGAAGTAAAGAGTGGGTATGAGAGTTCCACAAAGTTGTCAAGAACCTGGGCTCTTTCCAGCTTTGTTCCCTTCCGCTGGGGTGTGACCTTCATCTTATGATCCAAAAAGGCTGCTAGAGCTCCATGCATCACACCCATTTTTCAGCTATCAGTAAGTAGAAAAGGTGGGGGGAGGGAGGGGAAACAGGCATGCTCTTCTCTTTAAAGACACTTCTTTTCTAAGTTATTACAATCACATGTCTTTTACCCAGCTATCAATCTGTATTAGGGATAGATGCTATCTAAGCTTAGTAGGCTATTTTAATATCTATCTTTATGATTAACCAGAGTCTAGTGAGCTGACATTTATTAAACAAATGATGTACTTGAAATCTCTTCAGTTTTGAAGTCTGAAACACCTAGCACTGTGCTAAGAACTTATTAGGAATGCTGACTCCAGGATTAACTGTGGGAATAACCACGGCCATGCAATTTTATCTCCTTTAGTCTGGGCATACTTACCAGCAAATGGGGGAGGTATAGCCTTCTCTCATTGGTGGCTGAGATGACAAAATGAGATGATGTATATAAACCCAGGGCAGCATAAGTACTCTCCCAAATGTCAATTTCCTTTTATTTCCTGAGAGTACCACACATTGGCAAGGAGTAGTGAGGATCCTTTGTCTGACAACAGTATTTTATTTACAATTTCATAAACATGCTTTCTTTTGGAGCCTATGGTATATATAGGGCAGTGACGAAGAGTCAGAAAAAAAAAGGGGTTTTTTTGGTTTAAACCAGTAGTCCCACTTCTCTGATTTGGAAGCAATTTTGCCCCTCTAACCTCAATCGGAGTCCCTGGATGGTACAAACTCAGAAGGCCTGGTGGTATACTTCCGAAAATTCAGCCATTGAAAGCTCTGTGGAGTACAACTATTCTCTAACACACATGGGGATGCTACAAGTTGGTATTGGCTTGATGGCAACTGGTTTAAACCTCAATTTCCTCATCTTTAAAGTGGGGATAATAGCACCTACTTCATACGGTGGCTGTAGAATTACATCATTCCTAGTAAGTGCTTAGCATAGAGCTTGGAACATAGTAAGTGTTCAGTGAAGAGTAAGAGTTCTTACTCTTCAGTGGGGATTATTACCCCATTTTCTAGATGAAAAAAAATGAGGTTCTGGGAACCCGTAATGACTATATTAATAATAGCTATCATTGAACGGCCTTATTGTGTGCTTAGATAGCAGACCTTGTTTTCTGGATACGGAGATACAGAAGTAAGCAGTGGCTGCCAACTCTTTCATGTTTAATAAACTTCCATTAATGCCTCCTGTGGGCCTAGGTCTACAGTGGGCTTCATGCCTGATGTTAGGGACTCCAACACAAGTGGAGTTTGGCACAATTCTTAATCTGATGGTTCTTACAGGTGATGGGAAAACAGAGCCATAACCAGACAATTTCAACATTACATGCTAAATGCTATGCTAGAGGGAAGCACACAATGCTATCTATGTGAAGACAATAGGAGGCCGTATTAGTTACTGACTGCTGTGTAACAAATTGCCCCCAAAATTACTGGCTTTAAACAACAATACATATTTGTTATCTCACAGTTTCTGAGGGTCAGGAATTCAGGAGTGGAGTAGCAGAGTGGCTATGGCTCCAGATCTCTGGTGAAGTTGCAGTCAGGATGTTCGCTGAGACTGCAGGTATCTGAAGGTTTGACCTGAGCTGGAGGACCTGCTTCTAAGATGGCTCGCTCATATGGCTGGCAGGGTGATACTGACTATTAGCAGGAAGCCTCAGTTCCTCACTACAGGGATCTCTTCACTGCTTGAGTGTCCCCATCTCATGGCAGTTGGTCTCTCCCAGAGCAAGTGATCCAAGAAAGAACAAGGCAGAGGCACAATGTCCTTTCTGATGTAGTCTTGAAAGTCACACTGTGTCATTTCCACAAGATACTGATGGTTATACGGGTCAGCCCTACTTTGTGTGTGTGTTGGGGGGAACTCTGTAAGAGTGAGAATACCAAGTGAGAGGAATCATTGGGACGATCTTGGAGCCTGACTACCACAGAGGTCATTTAGATCCGTCTAGGAGTTTACGGGAGTCCCTGGGTGGTACAAACGGTTAACGTGCTCAGCTCCTAACTGAAACGTTGGTGGTTTGAGTCCACAGAGGTGCCTTGGAAGAAAGGCATGGCAATCTACTTGCAAAAAATTAGCCATTGAAAGCCCTACGGAGCACAGTTCTACTCTGACACACATGGAGTCACCATGAGTCGGAGTCAACTTGACAGCAACTGGTTTTTTTCAGGAGTTCACGAAGGCTTTCTGGAAGAAGGGATGCCATCAACACCTAAGCTGAGAACCAGGATTCACAACATGGGGCCCATGGACAGAACTCAAAGAGTCTGGGAACTTGGATGGGGAGAACTTGCATCTTGTTTTTCATGAACCCATATCTGAAAGTTAGCATCTCCTTCAATTATGAATGTAGGAAACCAACATTAGTGATATTGGCAATACCTGTGACTTTGTTACCAGTAGAAATCACAGATATTTTCTTATCATATTACTGCTATTGTAGATATTTTGAAATATTCTTTATGCTAATCAATACTTTAAGATTATGGTGATTATTAGACCTGCCATCAGCTCTTGATATTCAATACATGTTTAATAAAGTATAGGTATTATTATATTACAATTTTGTCTTTAGTATTTTAATATTATACTGGTGTTCTTTATAATTCAATGTATTTTACTGTATACATTTAAATACATTATTCTGAAAAAGGAACTACAGGTTTCACCAGAATGCCAAAGGGGCCTATGACACAAAAAAAGAAATTAAGAATTTCTGATGTCAAAGGATGAGTAGGAATTACCCAATTAAAGGAAGGAAGAAAGGGCATTACAGGCAGAGAGAGTACCATGAGGCAAGAAGCAGGCTACTGTGGAAGTATATTACTAAGCGCCTCAAGTACAAAGAGGGGAGAGGAGAGGAGATAGATGAGGCAGTAAATATAAAGATAAAGGAACTTAAATGCAGTATCATGGTGGTAGTAAAGGCCTGGATGGGGCTTTATGCTTTTACTCATGTATTTAGTTAAAAATGATTTCTTTTAGAATACATAATTCATGTAGAGATTACAAAATCTAGCCTGTAAACAGTGAAAGCCTTGTTCCCACTGCTTGCTGCTACTATTCTTGATTGTTCTCTAATTCGGAGACTACCACAGCCACCACCAGTTTATATTATATCCTCAGGTAAACGTTTTTATGTAAGGGAGTGGCTGCTTAGATTTGCATTTTTAAGTAACTCACTCTGATCAAGGCTTTATGGAACAGCTGTAGGGAAGGTGGGATGCAATAGTACAAATGTCAGGGAGTCTGTTATTCTTTACTTTTTAAGGCAATTTACCATAAATCTGCTTGAGGATTCCTCCTAGTGCAAATAAAACACAAATAATTTGGTTAACAGATTCAGGGTTCTTGTGCAAGACGTGGGAACACAGCACAGCATGATGACTAAGTATATGGTACGGACTTTAGAATTTACAGAACTAGGATTGAGTCTCTGTGCTACCATTTGCTAAATTTTTGCTGTATTTGCTCAACTGAGCCTCAGTTTTGTCCTCCACAGAGTAGGGCTAATTACAGCCACCTCTATGTATTTGTCATGGTGGTTGTATGTGATCATGTGTGTAAGAAGCATTGTATCCTGTACATGCTGTAAAACCAAAAACCAAACCAAACCCGTTGCCAGCAAGTCGATTCTGACTCATAGTGACCCTACAGGACAGAGCAGGACTGCCCCGTAAGGTTTCCAGGGAGTGGCTGGTGGATTCAAACTGCCGACCTTTTGGTTAGCAGCCATAGCTCTTAACCACTGCACCACCAGGGACGCCCATGCTTTAAAGTCAGATCTAAAATCAGAGTTGTGCTTCACGTGTGTATTTTAAGGTTCTTATCACCAGTAACAACAATGATAATAGCTAATGTGTAATAAGGACTTACTCTGCACCTGGTATGCTGCTAAGTGCTTTGTAGTCATAACTTTTTCTTTTTTTCCCTTCTGTGTATACCTGCATGTGTATATCTGGCAGGATCTGGGGTGAATCTTGGCTTCCAGGGCCTGGAGTCTTTGGAAGAATTCATTTGCAAGATTACCACAGCCGTGGATCAAAGTGACATCTTTGAAGCTTTGGCTGCCAAAATAAGACACTCTAAACAAGTGGTTGAAGACTTTAAGCAGAACGGCCTCTTCTCTGCACTTTTTGAATGACGAGGCACAACAAGACTGCCACCTGGGGGGTGATTCTCTTCCCTGCAGGACAGAAAGTAGCCAGGAATGAAATTAAGCTGTAATACAATTTTGTGAATACTGGCAAGTTAGCAGTTATGCACTAAAGCTACATTGAGACACAGGGCCTTTAAATACACATTAAACAAATGATGTTTCCAAACTTAAGGGCCTAATTTCCAGAAGTTATTGGCAACAGAGGGGCACCACAAGGGAGAACTGACTACCCGTGGCCCAGAAGAAAATGGGCATTACTTAGCCCTCAGGACTTTCATAATAATCATAATAAAATAAAATCCCTTCCTCCCTCTTATGTTTCAGAAAATCAAGTTCATGGTCTCTTACAGCTGTAAAGGACTTTACAAGTTGCCTAGTTTAGTGGATCCTGATCTTTCAGATTTCACACAATAGAGAAAGGCTTTTGTTTGTTGTTATTTGTGATTATTTTAGTGAGGTGGTTTACATTGCAATTGTCACCTTTTTAATTGCGTCAGGAAAGGTCATTTTAACAATGAAAAAAACAAAACAAAAACAAACATTTCCCATCCTATCATCATGATTTCATAAAAGATAGAGAACATTTTAACACTAAAAAACTTGGAAATAATGCCCAAAGCTTCCCCTTGTCCCCTCTTACCCCTGTCCTAGCCCCCAGGGGTCAGGCCTCATCGACAGGTGGTGGAGATGGATGAAGCTTTTTATTCCTCCAGCCTGATTGGAGCCCTGGTGGCTCAACGGTTGAGTGCTCGGGTGCTAACCCAGAAGTTGGCTGTATGAACCCATCTAGTGGCTCCACGGGAGAAAGACCTGTCGATCTATTTCTGTACAGATCACAGCCAAGAAAATCTTATGAGGCAGTTCTACTCTCACATGGGGTTGCTATCGGTCGAAATTGACTCGAGGGCATCTAACAACAACCAGCCTGAGAGGTGGAATGGCTTCCTGCTGTTGCCAGTCTTTTGTGGCTCATCATCAGCCCTTATTTTTCTTCTTAGCTTTTCTGTACCTGTAATGAATTCCAAATGTGGAAATACTGGATTCTGTTTGCCTGATTGGACTCTGGCAGGTACATTAAAAACATGTTGACTCATTTAATCTTACAATAACACTATGAGGTAGGCACTACTATTTTCCATTTTTCAAAGACTCTAAGGGAAGTTAAGTGACCTGACCAGGGTCACACAGCTTGTAAGTGACATTAACCAAAAAACCAAACCCACTGCCGTCAAGTCAATTGTGACTCATAGTGACATGAAACCAAACCAAACCCGTTGTGGTTGAGTCCATTCTGACTCATAGCGACCCTATAGGACAGAGTAGAATTGCTCTATAGGGTTTCCAAGGAGCGGCTGGTGAATTTGAAAAGCCGACCTTTTTTTGGTTAGCAGCCAAGCTCTTAACCACTGTGCCACCAGGGCTCCCATAGTGACATTAAATAAAATTAAAAAAAAAACCTGTTGACATCAAGTTGATTCCGACTTATACTTGAATTCCAAAAATAAGTTAGGAAACCCTAACATCTGAACTCCCCCCTTCTTTGCCTACCTATACATCTTGATCTTAATTTCTCTTAGAACCTTCATATCACAGTTCTTCATGTGTCTGCTGGTGTTATCTCACTCAGTCAACTGTGATTTCTGGATATGAATTTTTTGCCTCAGAGACAGCATGTTTTTTTCACTCATGTGTTTGAATGAATAAGTGAAATATAAACACACCTTTCCAAACAAGACCACACAGACCAGGAAAGAGTTTTTCCTAAGAATCCGGTTCTGCATTCCTCTTTGCTGGTTATCTCTGGGTAAGAAGCTCATCAGAAGAGCCTGTAGGCTTCTGAGCTCATTAGCATATTGAGTGTGGCATCAAAACATCAGGCTTTACTCTTAAGGAACGGTGATTTAAGGTAAACCAGGTTTGGAGATTTGCTGGGGGTGTGCGTTTGGGGTTGGGAGGGAAATGACCACCATCATAGCAACGATAATAAACTAAAGAAATGTAGTTTTAGAAATGTTATTCAAAAACTTGTGCCCACTGCATACATTTTTTTGAGTAGTGCCAAATTGCTTTCAGCAAAAAAAAAATCAATCTTACATTCATAAATTGTCAGATATTGCAGAAGTAATGAAAAGAAAGTTCAAATGTAGAAATTCATTTGTCAGGAGTTGGGCAAATAGGGCCATCTGGTGTCTAGTTGTATAACCACACTTTTTTTTTTTAAACCTCACTAATAGTGTGAACCAGTTAGCTTTACAAAAACAAACCACTCTTTAGACTTCCTTAGGGGTACTTTTTGAGGAGCTTGGCTCATTCCTGAATTTAATGTTCCTCAAACCCATTAATTATAATTGTGCTACACAAGCGCCTGCCCTTTGAGAGACCTTCGTAAGAGCAAAGTCAAAACTATATGCAAGCTAGAAGTTATGGATGGGTGGGCGGGGTGGAAGCAAAAGCTATGAGTAGACAGAAGAAGCAAGTGAGGAGAGAACAGAAAATGCAGCCCAAGAGCAGAGGGTGTTGGTGGGGATGGGGGAGTGGTGGCAAGAGACCATGAAACCCATCAGAGAGAAAAAAATGGGCCTGTCTTTGGGATCCCTCAGGCCCTGCTAATATTGTGGTTCATATGCACCCTAACCATAAACTCTTGAATGAGTCTTTAGTTTTTGATGACTAAAACAGTATCAGTTTTTGTGACGTCAAAAGAATATAAACCCTAGAATCTGGCTTGCTAATCCTCACAAGTCCCCAAATGCCTGTATGTCTTACTTTTTAAGCCTTTTGATAAAGCCCAACAAATAAGATGTAAGGAGAGGGCGAATCGGATGAGGTCATGATAATCACTTGGGACCCTTATTGGTGTCTGGGCCACCCACCCAGACTCCTTACTGATCCATGTGTCTCATCTGCAGAGATGGGCTAGGAATTCAAGAGGCAGGTGCACTGGAACAATCCTACAGAACCTGTGGCTGAAGCCAACAGGGTGCAAGTACCACTCTGTAGTCTCCTGCTAGAAATGGGCTCTTCAGCACTCTCTCAGCATTTGATTCACCAGTTAGTAATTTTCCCATATACTGTTAGTGCAGATCAGAGGTTCTCAGCTGGGGATGATTTTGCCCCCCACCCCCATCCCCGGGGGACATTTGACAACCTCAGGAGATAACTTTTGGTTATCATAATTGGGGGAGCATTCGCATCTAGTGGGTAGAGACCATGGATGCTGCTAAACAACCCACAATGCACAAAAGAGCCTCTCACAACAAACAATTATCTGGCCCCAAAGGTCAGTAGCACTGAGGTTGAGAAATCTAAGGCAGGAGAGGCCTTTGAGAGAATTGTTAAAGTGGTAGTAGCAGTAGAGGGTTGACCTAGAGTTTGAGAATTCTACCAGGGAGACCACTACCCAGTTTGGAGAGGGCACCGTACTATATTACCACCTGTGGCCTGATGTCAAGTCGGACACAACAAGGCACCAGTAGAGGCTCTGGTGGTGGTTGTTAGCTGCCATCAAATGCCCCTCGCCTCCCATGGTGATCCCATGGTGATCCCATGTATTACAGAGTAGAACTCTTCCATAGGGTTTTCTTGGTTATCTTTACAAAAGCAGTTTGCCAGGGCTTTCTTTCACATAGCCACTGAGTGAAATCGCACCACCAACCTTCAGGTTAGTAGTTGAGCACAAACTTCTTGTACCATGCAGGCTCCTCTGGTCAGGGGTGACCCAAGATAATTATCTTAACAGTCAGTCTTTGAGGAGCATAGCACAGGCCACAGATAATTATTGGAGATACTGAGGCTAATCAGTTTGTCCCCATTCATCCCCCTTCCCACCACCAGGGGACTTAAAGACCTAATTTCCTATTCATATCAAAGGAACGAGTGGGCTTGGGTAAGAGAAGAGGGGGTAAACTGGGGTGAGCAGAGGAGCAGCAGACTAATATACATACGTAATAACTTATTTAAATAGACATGGATTTGGAAAAAAAATCATGTTTCGATAGGTTTGCAATGGGATAGCAGGTGTGTTAAAATGTGATTTCATTAAGTTAGATTTTGGTTGGGCAATTTCAAAGGAAAACAAGTCTCTCCCCTAAAGAGCATGCAGAGCAGGAATTCTAAAGCAATACCAAATTTCAGGACTTAAAAAGACAAAAAGCAACGTTGCTCTGCTTACAATACTTTTTTTTTTTTTTTTTTCCTGAGACCTAGGCCAGAAAAGTCATGGTCAGCAGATTTCCCTGTAACACAGGGCTGGGAGCTAAGTTGCAATGGGGGAATGTTTTGGAAAACTCCATAACCAAGGCTAAGTTGAAGACATGCTTCAGGTTTTTTACACAGTACATTGATAGGATGCTTGTCAGTGCTCCAGGGCCCTGGTGGTGTAGTAAAGAGCTCCGCTGCTAACCAAAAGGTCGGCAGTACAAATCCACCAGCGGCTCCTTGAAAACCCTATGGGGCAGTTCTACTCTGTCCTACAGGGTCGCTATGAGTTGGAACCAGCTTGATGGCAGTGGGTTTGGTTTGGTTTGTCAGTACTCCAAAGTTGTAATTTTGTTTTTAATTAGGGTTGATTCATAAAGGACTAGCCCTAAGTGCTGAAGGAATCACATTCATTCATTTCACTCAATAAACTTGTAGGTCCAGGCATTTTACTAAATGTTAGGGATAAAAAGAAGCGTAAGATATGTTTTTTTCTCAGTTTAGTCGGGAGTACACAGATAGTTACAATGCAGTAACAGAGTATCAACTGCGCATATTCCCAGCTCTCGGTTTTCTAGCTGTGCATCCTTGGGTAGTTAGCTAACACCTGACAATGGTGTCAGGTATTTGAAAGAGGCAGTCCGTGAATTCCTAACTCGGGACCCGATATTAAACGCTCGATAAATGTTAGTTATTATTATTATTAACAGAATCACGCTGAAGAGGGAAGAAACTTCTGTCAGACTGCCTGAGTAATCAGAAAGTGCGAGAATTTGCATTTTTAACGTTCTCCAGGTGATTTATATGCACAACAAAGTTTGTGACTCACACTTAGTCTGGGTGATGGAGAACCCTGGAAGGTTTCTGAGCAGGGACATTCACTCCTCATAAGGCGCTAAAACAAGAAAGGGCTGCAGCCCAGAGAACCACCACCGGAATCTTTCCTGTCAGCTCTACTTTCCAGCACGGTTGTGCCTGGACTACATCTCCCAGGATGCCTCTTTGCTAGAGCTCCCGCAGGATTGGGCAGAATAATGCGGAAGGGATTACGGGTCTCCCAGCAACGGGTGAAGTCCTGGACACTGACAGGATGCGCACGCCCCTTCTCGGCAGCCCCCAGCTTGACGAAGCTCCACTCCATCTCCAGAAACGTGCAATGTTCTCCGGCTTTTACTTCCAGCCGAGTGGCAGTGCGACCTCCTAGGTGCTTTCCCTACGCTTCTCCTCGGGCCCCGCCCATTTCCGGCTGGCAGTTTTGAAACTCTGGAGACTGTATTACAGCTACGGAATCAGCTGCTCGGCTTTGGGCGGCGCAGTGCGCAGGCGCGAGCGGTCGGGGGACAACGCGCGCTGCGCTCGGTTGAAGCGGGAGTTTCTGGGTGAGGAGACCCGGCAGCCGGCGACTCAACGAGTGGGTAATCGAGCACCTCCTCACCCCGCCATGGCAGCCCTGCGCTACGCGGGCCTGGACGACACGGACAGCGAGGACGAGCTGCCTCCGGGCTGGGAGGAAAGAACCACCAAGGACGGCTGGGTTTACTATGCCAAGTAAGGGGGCCGCAGTGGGCGCCGCCGGGCTAGGACGCACCTGGAATCCTGACGGCCTCACGTGCCCGGCCACTCCACTGCCCTCGCACTCCACCTGCGCGGCACCGCGGGCCTGCTTGGCGAGGGCGGTGCGAAGTGGAAGTAGTTGCTAAAGAGTTTCAGCTGAAGGGTTTCGCCGGTTCCCGAGGAGGGGCTGGCCCCCATTCTGGAGCCCTGGGTCAAGCGAGGGTCACATGGCAACGTCCAGGTGCGCCCTCTGCGGTTCAGGAGGCAGCAGTGCACGGCGCAGTGGTGGGCAAACTGGCCTTATCCAAAACCAGAATACAGAAAATAAAACAACGTGTAGATGTCCAGGTCCCTTCTCAGGGGTCTGGGGTGGGGACGTGGGAGTATGTACTTTTTAACAAATGTCCTACAGAGTTTCATTATCCTTTCCTGGGAAAGTGCTGGAAACAGTAGCAGACCCTTCAGAGTCTTGGCCCCATCATTTACTGTGTGACCTTGGGAAATTGAAAGAACACTTAAGTATCGGTTTTCTCATCTGTAAAATGGGTTGATATGGGAGTTCAGGCATTATGCATAAAGCACTTAACGTGTCATAAATACTACTAATAAAAACTAATAATTGCTCAGTAACTGTTAACTGTCCCGCTGTCTCTGCAGCTAGAGAGTGCCTTAAGTACAGATTTTGGGTCTCTACAAGGCCTCTCTTTTACACTGACTTGGGTGACTGGTCTTGACTGACTTCCATAGCTGGAGGGTACTTCTTTCCAGATCTATCCAGTCCTGCTGGGCCCTCTGTTCTTTGATCTTTCCTAACCCTGGACTCTCAACAGTCTCCTTGATGTCTCCTGACCTGTGAGTGTCTCTGGTCTTTCTTTTCCCTCCTAACTCGGGAAGGGTCACTAGTCCTTCTCTTGGGGGCTGGGAAACTTTGATGATGTGCTCTCATGAAGACTGTCTTCAAGCCATTTCCTTTCTCCAGCATGTCTTCCTCTTGCTGCAGCAGGGCCAGGCCCAAGGCCAGGGCTGGTGCACAGAAGCTGTAGCTCCTGTTGAGACCTCTGGGGCCTTGTGGAAATTCCTTTCCCAGCTTTACCCCGTTCCTGCTTACCTGCTAACCTTTACTGCATGCCCCACGGTGTACTGATAGACCCCCCAAAGACACCCACATCACATGGAACCCCCACCAGCCTGGGGTCCCCAGGGAGAGGCAGTCATTCCCTGTTTCTGGGGTCTTACCAAGTAAGGGGAGCTCTGGGACATTCCCACCCGCTGAGGGCAGACCTGCTGCCAGAGGGAGCTGGCCAGTCCTTTCTCCTCTTCCTGTAGTGGTCTAAAGAGGCTGCTCTGTGGGAGATGGGGTGGAGGAAGGAAGTCCAAGTACCAGGGCCTTCCTGAATCCTTCCCACCCTCCCTGCTTTTGCAGCCCAGGCCTCTTGGCTGTCAGAGGAGAGCTAACCTTTCCCTGTTAGAAGACAGTTCTCTTCCACAGGAAGCTCACCTGGGCTCTTCCTCACTGTGAGCTCTAGATCTCGGTGCCAACTTTACAGAAACGATGCTTAAAAAACCAAAAAACTTGGAAGAACATCCCTGAAAGTGATGTTCATGTAATGTAGTAAAAATGTAATTTTGACCCCTTTGGTTTAAATTAAAATTATTTAATTATTTCTTTAAATGTCAAAAAGCTTATTGAAAGAAAAAAAAATAAAAGAAGGCTTCTAGTTAAGAAAGATAACACTTTGGGGACATGTTGTAATTTACTCTTTATTAAAAACTCATTTTAGGTTACAATTAAAAAGAACACCTTTTTTTTCTGAGACCAAATTGCAACAGTTTATTAGTGAAAATTATATACAAATTTTATGCTACTACACGTGAGCATCTCTTGCTTTATACACCTAAAAGAACACTTTTTAATTAATTTTTCCATGTAAGTATTTACTTTGAAAAAAAATGCTTTTATGTGAAAGGTACAGTTCTGAGTTCTTCACATATGTTAGCTTATTCAGCCCTTTCTATAACCCTCAGTAGTTGTTACCATAGGGATGCCTGGTGGTGCAATGTTAAGTGCTCAGCTGTTAACCAAAACTTGTGAGCAGTTCGAACCCACCAGTGGCTCTATGGGAGGAAAGACCTAGCAATCTGCTCCTGTAAAGATTACAGCCTAGGAAACCCTATGGGGGCAGTTGTATTCTCTCGCTTGGGGTCACTGTGAGATGGCACCTAACAACAGCAACAGATGTTACTGTTATCTCCATTTTGCTGATGAGGAAACTGAAGCACAGGGAGGTTAAACAATTTTTTCCAGGGCATGCAGCTGGTAAGCGGGAGAGCCAATCTCCGGAGTCCTCAACCACCAAATTACTCTCTTCAGTTAGACCCGGGGTTCTTCACTGGGGTCAGTTGTGCCCCTCAGGATGGATGTGTGCCGCAGGCTACAGATTTGAGCCTGTGTTCTCCTAGCGGGAACTTGAGGTCTATCTCTGGTTATTATTGTCTTTGGTGGGGCTGGGATTGGGGATTATTGTCCAGTGACCCACTTCTTCCTATCCAGGGGAGAAGGTGCTTTAAAGATCCCCAAGGCAGATTGAGAAAGGTATGTGCAAGCTGAGAAATCGAATGAGGCAAGAGCCTGCCTGCTCTGACCTGGTGTGATACTTCCTGTCCTGCAGGTCACTTGGCTTCTCTCATCCCTTTCTCTTGTCCTTTTCCTGATCCCACCCTCTCTGGCCCTGGTTTCGCATTGTCAGCCTCACCATTGTTGAGAAAGTTGGCCTTGTTTCTTCTGGCTCCCATTGTGTGCGCTGCACCATTTCATGACCGTGTGTCTGTCCCCCACCAGGCTGTGAACTCATTTGTTCATTCATTCATTCAGTTGTTCCTTCATTCATCAAGTATTTCTTGAGCTGCTGCCATTGGCCAGGCACTGTCCAGGCTCCATAGTGAACAAGCCAGAAATACCTGCCTTCATGGAACTGTGTGTTGGAGATAAATAAGCTGGCAAACAATATCATTTCAGTTAGTGATGGGGCTCTAAAATAAAACAAAATATAAGCAGGGCAAGGAATTGGGGGCTGATGGGGCAAAGCTGCAGTTGGGTGGGCATGGTAGGGTTTGCTGTAGCCAGAGGGTGAAAGATGCCTTCCTGGAGGAGGTGAACTTTGATCAGAAACATGAGAATGAGCCAAGCAGGAAGATCTGGGGCAGGAATATTCCAGGTGGAGAGAACAGCGAGGACAAAATCCCTGAGGCAGGAGTGAGCAAGGTAGGGTTGAGGTTAGGTAGAGGCCAGTGTGACTGAAGTGGTGGGGGCAGGCACTGGCAAGACAGTGATGGGACATAGGGAGGCACAGGCCCTGATGTGAATAAATGAGGTATGGGAGGAGGGAAGAAACTACACTGACATCAGCATAAAGGCCTGTGGCATGATTTCATATTGATGGAAGATTGTAGTAAGATTGAGACCTTTCTTCCCTTCTCTTTCCTCCCTCTTCCCCTTCTCTTCCTCCTCCTCTTGTTCCTCCTCCTCCTTCCGCACTAGCCTATAGAGGTAGGCTTTCAGGAGATTTTCACAGGATTGCATTTCCCTACAACTTGGGGAATTTGACGTGATGTAAACAGTAAGATTTCTATTCTAAATATTTCTTCCTTGAATGTCTGACTTTACTACTTTTAAGTGGTAGTATAATCTGGGAGGGAAAACATTTAATGCTATTGATTATTTTTTAGAAGTGTAACTCTAGCTGATTATTGTTTTGTGGATTTTTTAACAGTCACACGGAGGAGAAGACTCAATGGGAGCATCCGAAAACTGGAAAAAGAAAAAGAGTAGCAGGAGGTTTGTATGTTGTTGTCATCATAAACCAAAGAACCTTGTATTTATAGCATTAATTAGACAGGTAACATGTCACAGGCAGAGAGGTGACAGGTCACTGTGTCGTTCTGGGACAGCTCTCTGTAGAGAGCCATCAAGGAACTGGACTCTTAGGAGTTACAGGATTTGGCAGAAGGAGGTGATGAGATGTTGAGGTGGAGTGAGAATGATTTCTTACTGGTCTTAAAAAAGGTGTTAAAATAATGAGTGCTTTTTTCTTCTTCTTCTTTTTTTTTTGTTTATTGTTGTAGTTTAAGTGAAAGTTATGTGACCCTAATTGCTCCTACTATACTGTGACAACACACTCCTCCTTTCCACCCTTGATTTCCCATGTCCATTCAACCAGCTCCTAACCCTTTCTGCCTTCTCATCTCACCTCCGGATAGAAGCTGCCCGTTTGGTCTCATGTATCTACATGAGCTAAGAAGCACCCTCTTCACAAGTATTGTTTTATGTCCCACATTCAGGTCCAATCTTTGTCTGAAGAGTTGACCTCAGAAATTGTTTTAGTTCTGAGCTGACAGAGAGTCCGGGGGCCATGCTTTCCAGGGTTCCTCCAGTCTCAGACCATTAAATCTTGTCTTTTTGCTAGAATTTGAGTTCTGCACCCCACCTTTCTCCTGCTCCATCAGGGACTCTCTGTTGTGTTCCTGTCAGGGTGGTCATTGGTGGTAGCTGGGCATCATCTAGCTCTTCATAATCAGAGTCCTTGACTCATGTTTCCTGTGATCTGTTTGTAAAAATTGTTCTTGGTTCATATCACGGAATTAAAGATACCAGTATTTTATGGAATTCCACAAAGATCTCCATGCCTTCTAGGTACTTCTTTTTGCAAGTGGGAGATCCGTGGAATAGAAGTACAAGAAGGTCCTTGCCCTCAAAGGCTTTAGGGTCCAGTTGAAGAGACAAGATGTAAGCATGGAAAAAAAAAAAAAAAAGGAAACTGCTTGATAATATTGCAAAAGAGATGCCACAAGTCAGCATATGAACAATGTGTTGTGTTCCTGCTATCCATATAGACATGTTCTGTGAATTCATCCAAGTGAGAATTCACATTGATTGGAGCATCTGGGAAGGTTCATGGTAGAAACAGGAGATGGATGGAGCTTTTAAGACTGAGCAAGAATGAAATAGGGTTTTCTTTAAAAGCAAGAGACACAAATGTGTGGTCCAGTTGGAGTAATGGGCCTTGTGCAACAGCCACGATCAGATTGCGTGACTTCAGTATGTTGAAGCTGTTGGTCTGATGGGATACGCTTAGAGAGCTTGGACTGGCCAGGTATGGGCCTCTCCCTCTTTCCTGGGAATCTTGGGGAGGGGGCTTCCATTTACCCTGCCACACATCAACTTATCAGTCTTTCCTGTGTTTCAGACTTGCCATACGGATGGGAACAAGAAACTGATGAGAATGGACAAGTGTTCTTTGTCGAGTAAGTGTCTGCATAGAAACTATTCTTGACCATCTTGCTTTTTAATAGATTTTAAAAATTATGATAGTAGTACACATTGACTAGAAAAATATGAAGTATATGATTGTAATGTTATTGGCAGGAATAACTACTACAATTTTCGGATTAACTCTTCCAGTCTGTTCTCTATGCAAAAAACAAGAATGTACTATGTGAATTGCTTAGTAACCAGCTTTTCCCACATAATATGTTGTGAGCATTTTCTCATATTTTTCAAGACGACAATATTTAATGGCTATAGAGTATTTTGAGGAGCCCCGGTGCTGCAGCGGTTAAGTGCTCAGCTGCTAACCGAAAGGTTGGTGGTTTGAACCCATCAGCTGCTCTGAGTGAGAAAAGACCTGGCAGTCTGCTTCCTGAAAGTTCACAGCCTTGGAAATCCTATGGTTTCCCTGTCCTGTAGATTTGCTGTGAATCGGAATCATCTTGATAGTAATGGGTTTACAGAGTATGTATTTTGTACAGATACACTATAATTTATCAAATTACCTATTGAGCACTGATGTTAAATTCCTGTCATTGGACATCTATAATTATGAATAATATTTTGGGCATCCTTGTCTCTAAAGGAGCCCTGGTGGCACAGTGGTTAAGAGCTCAGCTGGTAAACATAAAGGTTGGCAGTTTGAATCCACAAGCAGCTGCTTGGAAACCCTGTGGGACAGTTCTGTTCTATCCTGCAGGGTCGCTATGAGTCAGAATTGACTCGACCGCAGAGGGTTTTTTTTGGTCTCTAAAACTTTTTCACCTCTCTGATTCTGTCCTTGGAATAAATTCCAATAACAAGAATATTAACCACTTATCAAGCATATAGCATGAGCCAGGCACGGTTCAAATAACCTTATATCTGCAGTATTAGCTCATTCAGTCCTCACAGTAACCCTAAGGGGCAGTACTGTTATTATCCATGCTTTGCTGCTGATGACACAGACTGAGCAGGTAAGTGACTTATTAAGGATCCCACAGTGAGTAAGTGGCAGAGCCAGGATTTGAACCCAAGTGGCTGCTCCACACTCTGCCCTCTTGATTACTGTAGTCAAGAGAGGAATGAATGTTTGGTTTTCTTTTTTATGCAGTTAGGATTTGTTAGTTAATAGAAGTTGATTTAAGCAAGGAGTTACTTTTTTAGAAAAGGTATGTATGTAACATAAACATTTTATTTTAACATTCTGTTAAAATACACCAAGCTTTTGGGGTGGGGCCAGACCTGCTCCGAATGTGCACCTGCTGCTTGAACTGCAGTGTGGTCTTCGTCCCCAAAGTGTAACGTAGCTTAAAGCAGCACACCCATAGCATAGCTTCTGCAATTTCCAGTTTCAGTTACTTTCAAGTTGAGCAAAAACTTAACTTTTCAAAAAAATCTGAGTGCTGAATCTTTCTGGATTTTTTATGGTGTTTTTTAAGTGTTTTCAGTGTACCTGATTGAACTAAAACTTTTTTTAGCTACTTGTCTTTAAGACTTCCCGAAGCATTCATAATACAGTGACACTTTCTTTTCCCCTCACATGGTAATAGTTCTCATGGCATAAGGACTTTAGGAACAACCTAGTGAACTCTTGATGCATAACAGTATTGAGGGCAAAAGGACCATGGGTTGCATGTCTCTCAGCTGCTGTGAGCAGCCACAGAAAGGAGACTGGCAGGTTGGATGTGTGAAGTATGTCTGTTATCTCCTGTTAGTTGGTAGTGTAGTGATTAAGTGTTTGGCTGCTAACCAAAATGTCAGCAGTTCGAATCTACCAGCCACTCCTTGGAAATCCTGTGGGACAGTTCTACTGTGTCCTATAGGCTTGCTTTGAGTCGGAATTGACTCACCGGCAAAGGGTTTGGTTTATTAGTTTGTAAAAGTTTTTCTTAATAAATTATGGATATCAGCCCTTTGGTTATATGTTGCAAATGTTTTGCACCCATGCTTGGAAATGAGTGTTACTCTTAACTGACCTATAGCAGTGGATCCCAAAGTATGGTTCCTGGAGCATCAGCATCACCTGGGAACTTACTGGAAATGCATATTCTTAGGAATATATTATTGGAATTTATTCCATTCCAGAGTTTTTCTGAATGAGAAACTTGGGGTGGGGCCCTCCACTCTATTTTTTAACAAGCCCTTCAGGTGGTTCAAGGAGGCCTAGTGGTGCAGTGGTTAAAGTGCTCAGCAGCTTACCGAAAGGTTAGTGGTTCGAAACCACCAGCCGCTCCATGAGAAAAAATGTGGTAGTCTGCTTCTATAAAGATTTATAGCCTTGGAAACCCTATGGGGCAGTTCTACTCTGTCCTATAGGTTCACTATGAGCTGGAATCCACTCGATGGCAGTGGGTTTGGTGGTGGTTTCAGATGATTCTGATGTACTGTAATTTGAGAACCACTGATTTTCTCTAGAACAGGCGTTGTCAGACTTTTTCTGTTAGGGAGCAGATAGTAAATATTTTAGGTTTTGAAGGCCATATGGTTTCTATCACAACTACTCAACTCTGCCATCATTGCATGAAAGCAGCAATAGACAATATGTACATTAATGGACGTGGCTGTATTTTAATAAAACGTTATTTACAGAAACAGGTGGTGGGCTGGATTTGGCCTCTTGGACCATAGTTTGCCAACCCTGGTCTAGCGTAGAGGAACAAGCAGGGACTTTGGAGTCCAGCTAGAGCTGGGTTGAATCCTAGCCGCCCCCCCGCCCCCAGCTAGTCACCTGACCATTCTGAGCTTGTTAACAGTGGCATGCTGGTAAATGTTTACCAACCAGCTCTCTATAAAAAACCTTTGATTTGTTTTCATGATGTAAGTGCTTCCACCGTAGGTGATTTCAGGCTGCCAAAGTGAAGTCACTGTGGAGCTGGGAGGAGATAGGCATGTTTGATTCTTGTGAGCCAGTGTGAGCCAGCTTCAGTACACTGCTGCTGTATTGTCTGCATATAACATTGGAGTCATCATGCTTATTTGGCAGGCTATGATTATAATTAAAATAAAGAGTGGCTTATTCTTGGGTCTTAGTATTTATTGGGTAAAGACTACAGATTTTTAAACTAAATGTAATTTTAGAAATATATACGTATATAATATGTATATGTATAATATATAACCATATATATAAATAACGTAATACATGCATATATTTGTTACATGTTACACGTATGTATGGAGCCCTGGTGGTGCAGTTAACCACCAGGGCTCCATAGAACTCAGGCTGCTAACCAAAAAGTCGGCAGTTTAAAACTACCAGGTGCTCCTTGGAAACCCTGTAAGGCAGTTCTACTCTGTCCTGTAGGGTCACTATGAGTTGGAATCCACTTGATGGCAACAGGTTTGGGTTTGGTTATATATATTTTGTTCCATTTGTGCATTGGGTCGCCTGGGGGCTGACTCACCTGCAGCTAACAACAGCAACCATAAAATATGTATTACAAATTATATATTACAAATACATTTTAAATTCTGAAATCTTATTTATTGTTATTTCTGGAGAGTTTTTAAATAGTTTTTAAGATGTTTTGAGATCTATTTATTCATAAATCTCAAGAATACATTTAAAATGTAAAAAATTCTGTTACGTACCAAAAACCAAACCCATTGCCATTGAGTCAATTCCGATTCATAGCAACCCTAAAGGACAGAGTAGAACTGCCCCATAGGGTTTCCAAGGAGTGCCTGGTAGATTCAGGCTGCCAGCCTTTTTGGTTAGCAGCTGTAGCTCCTAACCGCTATGCCACCAGGGTTTCCTTTGTTACGTAAGGAGTAACTTATTAATCCATATGTACCAATATATTTTAATATTTTCTTTATAAGACTTAGATAAACTCCAAATCAAAATTAGTTCAGTGTTAAAATGAAAAATCATTAGAATTTAGTAGCTGGCCAGTTTTGTATTTACTTAAGGCTCATATTTCTGAGTTTTCTTACTTCTCTGCCAATCTTAGGATGGTGTACAGGGCTAAGTGATTGAATTGGAGATCTGCTGAAAAGAGTGGCTGACAGATCGTATAGCTACATTTGCATGAATTAAAAAAGACTTCTCAAGAAGGCTTTTTTGAGATCTAAGGCCAGAAGGCAAAGGTTACTGTATATTACTGTGTCTTTTACAGGTAATTCTATAGAAAAGAATTTGATGACTGTCTTTCTAGGCAGGAGTGTTATCCTTCATGAGGCCAGAGGATAAAGGGGCCCAGTTCTTTTCAGTGTTAAGAATAAGCCTTTTGGTAAATGAGAAATGGGATTTTCCTGAACCAGGAGATTATTTTATAGTTCTAAATGCTGTGTTCACAGCTATGGCTTAATATAAAATACTCTTTCCTTTTCTTTGCAGTCATATAAATAAAAGAACCACATATTTGGACCCAAGACTGGCATTTACTGTGGATGATAATCCGACAAAGCCAACCACCAGACAGAGGTATGATGGCAGCACTACCGCTATGGAAATACTCCAAGGCCGAGATTTCACTGGAAAAGTGATCATCGTTACTGGAGCCAACTCAGGAATTGGTAGGCTGTTACAATGACTTTATTTTATTTTATTTTTTGTGTGACTGCTATAAATGAAGTCTACATAAATCTAATGCAGTGAAAGTTTTGGTAGTGATTCTTTAATTTAAAAATATATTTATAGTCCTTTTCAGCTACCGTTTCATTAAAATCATGACCTCTTTTTTAAATGCCAGTGTTATCATGGAAGGCTATGTTGGAGCTGACCTTGAATTCTCTAAAAGCTGAACACTCAGCAAAAGGTTGTGCCTATTTTGGTATTCAGGGATTAGAGACAACAGGCTCAGGCTAAGAGTTTTTGACCTGGTCTGTGTGGTATACGGACATATTCCAATTACCTGGGTTATTCAAACCAAAATTGATTGGTAATGGAATATGTGGAACAACAAGGTATCATGACTTTGGAACAAAAGATACTGCAGGTTTTGATTGGTCACTGAGAATATCATTTTCCTTAGGGAAAAGGATCTTATTTCTTTGTAAAATTGGAGAATTAATTAGTCCTTGACATAACCTCTAACGTAACCCTCTCAATTGCTAGAGTTTAGTTACAGTGATTACCGTGAGGTAGATGGCTTGTGTGTGCTGGGGGCGGTTCCTTCCTCTAGCAGGGTCCCTGAAGCATCATAGGCTGGTAGAGAAGCAGAGGCAAAGCAGATGGTACGTACCATAACTCTTCATATGATTTTGTTTGGACCCATTACATCAATATCTGCATCAATAAGAGTCAATTGCTTTTAGTTAGGATATGCATCTTCAGAGAAATTTAGATAAAAAGCATGAAGTTTCATGGATTGTCTTCTCTCAAGTCCTCTGTGTCTGATTGCTCGCCCTACAGCCCCCCTGATGCCATCTGTTGGGTATCTGTCTCCTATGCTTGTGTCTTCTCACCCCTTCATGCATCACCTCCATGCTCTCCTTTCTCTGCATTCCTTAATTTTGAATGACTCCTTCAGCCTTCTGGAAGCATTCCCTAGCATCGGGGAAGCACAGAAGATAAGAATGCATTCTTAAAGTATATAGTATAGGGTCTAAAATTTGATAGGCTACAGTCCCAGAGCAGAACTTTTGACTGCACTTGTCTATCAGGATAAAGAAGCAAATGGAATTTAAAAAAAAAAAAAAAAACCTGAAAGATTTATTTAAAATCAACTTTCAGACCTCATCCTGGAGTTTGAATATGTTTAGTCCAGTTGTCTGAACCTCTGCATTGGAATAAATTCTGTGTAGTTATTATGATGTCAAAACTCATGACACTATATTCAAAATAATGGCCAGATCCTCAGTCATCCAAGAAACAATATATTGCTTTGATTATATTGACTACTGTTATGGCGAGAGTGTGAATGGACTAGTATAAAAAAAAACAAAACAAACTTTGTTGCTGTTGAGTCGATTCCGACTCATAACGACCCTATAGGATAGAGTAGAACTGCCCCATAGTGTTTCCAAGGAATGGCTGGTGGATTTGAACTGCTGACCTTTTTGTTAGCAGCTGAGCTCTTAACCACTAAGCCACCAGGGCTCAAATGGACCACTATAGTGTAGAATAATTTAAAAAAATAAGGACTTCAACAAGCACTTAAATATCCTTTTTTTTTGTTTTATTTAACACTCAGTTAACCAGAAAATTAAAAGATCTCGTTCCCTTAATCTTCTGGCTAGACTGTTCTTTAATTAGTAAAATACGTTTTTGCCATGTAATTATTTGGTTATTTTCCATGTAAGTGTTCAGACTTTGCTCTGATGTTAGATAACATAGATTTGAATATGGCTAATAGTCTTCCAAAGATTTACAGCACCAGGCTAATACAGGAATAATATAGTGGTTCAGAATGTAAAAAGAACTTCATTTAGTTTGATATTTAATTATGATAGAGAAGGAGATTCTGAAACATTGCAGAATAAATGTGTTGTTGGTCAGCATGGATCTCAAACCCTTTGAGAAAAGCCCCCAAATCTTTGTACCTCTTTACAGCTCCCACTTCGTCTTGGAGACCCTTCCTTCCTGATGTTCGTAATTTATTTTGTGGGTACTGCAAGTCAGTGTCTGTGGTCCAGTTGAACATTGTGCGCAAATCCTAAAACTCAGGACAGAAGGGATATTATGGAAGGTCTTAGGGAGACCAGTTCTTCCTATTCAAACACCCACAGCTCTTCCTGAGCTCTACCTTCCCTCAGAAATTGCCTTTAACACGGCATCTCACCTCTTTTACTCTTTCCACTCTTCCGAAGCATAAGTCTAGGTGACTGCTGGAGATTTTTATTCTTAATTTTTGAAATAATTTCATACTGAACATTCCAGTCAATCAAATACTTGGAAATAACTTTCTCTCTGCACCAGTAGTATCAGGCACGAAGAAAAGAAGCAGCTGCAGATAGGCAACATGGCTTTTCGTCCTAAGTTAACTTTTATATCCTGCATGGCTGCCTTAGAATGTGTCCTTGCCCAAGTAGGCTGTAGCTTCTAGATAAAGTTCTTCATTCTACTGAACTATGAAACATGCTAATTTATAAATTGCTATCACTCCTTATTTCTGCCCATTTCAAATGAAATAGCTGAATTCAGAGTGAATTGGGCGTCTTCATTTCCACTTCTGGACATTCAAGAGTCATCTTCTATCATAGTTTTAATGATGTTGGAATTCCCTTACCTTTTGCCACTCAGTGATGCCTGCTTCTTATCTATAAGCTGTTAAATCTTTAGCTTTGTGAATTTCTGTTCTCTTTGAAGTAGACTGGGCTGAAAGAAAACATATTCATATTTATTTTGAGAGTGGTGACTCCACAGCTAAAACGCATAGATGTCTTAGTTTGCTTCAGACACTGACTTGCAAATCTGATATTTCCAATGGTTCTGTTATTTTCTTTTTTTAATTCTCTACAAGGCAGGCATTGTTTTGTTGGAATTGCCAGCGGTGAGGATCTCTCAGTTGTGGAAAGGGACAGTGAGGTGGTCGGAGGGGACATCTCTTCCTTGACGGACTTTAGGGTTTGACTAGGACATTGCTCTGTTTGAAGTGGCCTCTAGTCAGATTTTTTTGTCTTCTCCCTGGTCCCCGTTACAAGTGATATAGAGCTATATTTTGAATTTGTGATGTTTGATATTACTGAGGCAGTTGGAGGGAAACTTAATTTAACTCAAAAAGATCAGGGTGATTCTGGAAGATGCAAGGAAGATTCTGAGGAAATGTCAGATTCTGAGGAAATGTCAGAATAAAGCACTATGGATTCAGTTAACGTTTGGGTCATGTATTACCATTGACTGGGTTCAGCTATCTAAATCGTGCTGGCTAACTATGGCCTGCTGCCTAATATTGTAAATAAAGGTATATTGGCTGACACTCATGTCTGTTTGTTTCCATTTTGCGTATGGCTGTTTTTGTGTTACTAGTAAGGCTGAATAGTTGAACAGAGACCATTTGGCCTGCAAAGCCAAAAATATTTGCTATCTGGCCCTTTAGAGAAAAAGTTTGCACTAGGTGATTTAATCACTTTAAAAGTAAGATCATACTAACATTCTCTAAATTGGCCACTGTACTAATAAATGGTTGCCCCCAGGCCACGTGAAGATTGTGTCAACATATCATATGTCACTGCTGGGGGTGTCCCACCAATATCCTGTAACCCATGCCTCAACTCTGTTCCCTGTTTTCTTAGGGAGTTGCAAGGCCTAGGTTATTGACTCCTCAGAAACTAATACTCTTCTCTCCTTGACCTTTGTTTAGCCAGCTTTCTGAACCTGAAGAACTTGTAGATTGAAAACTGTAGATTGTGGACCTTTCTGTGGAGTTGAGCATCTCAGTATCCAGGGGGAAGCCATCTCTTCACCCAAAGCTTCTGCTAGGAGACCAAGCGACCTGGAACCCCATAGTCCAGACTGCTAACCAGTAGAGACAAGGGGAGGAGTTCATTTCTATGTATGTTCACTTAGCACTGAGCAGGGAGGGGCAGGCGTTTCATGACTCTGGAGTTAACAGCTTGATGGCTCTGATTTGGTATAAATGAATGGAAATGGCTTCAACATGGTGACCATTCAATACAAATCTTATTGTGAAGGCTCAGGAGAAGAATGTTGTAGGCTGGGGAATTTCACACTACAGAAAATCCTGTAGGTTCTCTTTTAGACTCAACCTGTCAATCTAACTAATTTGGTTATGCATATAAATAGTTCAGTATAAAATTCTGCCTCCTTGAGTCTGCAGCCTGACATTTGCTCATCAAAGACAGGATCCTTCCCATAAGTCCTAATGAGGGTACAGTTGAATGCCTATGCATGGGACAGCGCCAGCCCTGTTCCCTATCTCCTGTTGGGGACATTTGTTGGAACTTACGCAGGTGGCAGCAGTGAGCGAGAGTGGTTTATCATCATATTTAAGGAATGACAACCAGGTTTTGTCAAACATACTCATATATTTAAGAGCTGTTAACAAGTATGAGCCCATTAGATATTTTCAGTCCAGTGTTCAGTGGTAATGATGATAAAACTTTCTTCTTAACTTCCACTGATAAACCAGTAGCAGCTAAAATTAGATTTTTAGATCCCTTTCAGAGTTTAGTCGGGATGAAAAATTCCTTTCACCTTTTGAACCTTCATAATGCTGGGCTGTACCAAATGTGGTGACTTGAAATCTAGAATAGCCTGGCCTGGTTAGGTTTTTGAGCCAGAGGAGCCATTAACAAGAGCAAAACTGTTTGTTTTTCTTCCTGGACAAGTTGTCCTCCTTGGTATATATCAGTAAAATGTATTTAAGGAATGGCACTTCAATTTTCTATTGGTGTTTATGTTATATAATCACCTCCCTCGGGGTTGTTACAGGGATTCTAATACATATTGAAATTTATATATTTTGATACAAAAAATATATTTTCCAGCTATCAAATTCATGCTAAACTTTGCTCTACTTGAAACAGATGAAGGTATCAGATTTCTATGCAGGGAATCCCAAATGTTATTATAGGATAATGTTGAAATTTTGGTAGTCTTGGCTTAGAGAGCCCACTTTTAAAAACTTGGGGTCTTGTTCCTAAATCATGTGTTGAAATTACAGTGTAGTTGCCATATTCTTTTCTTCTGACAATCATCAGGATGATGAATTCAGATCTGGTATAAATTCCAAATTCTACCAGTTCTGCAGTAATATAAGAAAATAACTTTTTCTTCATGTAGACACGCATATTCATTCTTAAGATTTTAAATCACTTCCCAGCTATGAGACAGACTACCTTCCTTTACGCCTTCAGTTTTCTGTTTCCTTTTCCAAACCCAAGTGTTAGTAGCTTTCCAGCCTAAACTATGCCATTGGCTCTTTTTCATTTATTCCAAAAGATACTATAAATCTAAGGATATATTTAGTCTTTTTCTTGGGTAAATATACTCATATGGGAGCATTACACTTGGTATCCTGAAATGCCTGATTACAATTTCCTTTCTGATTACTGACAAGACTTAAACTGGTGGGATCTTGGAATTTATCTTTTTAAGAACCTGGTGCTCATTAAGTAGAGGAAAAAAAAATTAAAAATAATCAAAATAACCTTTTGGAAATTTAAACTATAATTTTAAATTAAAAACATTTGTTGTAACTTCTCTCTTATTCTAAAATATACCCATATATTATAAATAAAATGATTTTGAAAGTATTCTGAGAAAATGTTGAGATTTTCATCAGAGTATTGGAAAAAGTCCTGGAATGACCTGACGTTGCATTAAAACTGGAAGTTAGTATCTTAGAAATTAAACAGCCCATTTATATTTAAATATTCTTGGACATTGAACATACATGGAAATTACACGATCAGAGTATTTGAGAAGCTAAGATATCTAAAAGGAGAGATCATTGTGAAGCATTGTAGTGAGTCTCACATCTTAATTTGGTAATACATGTAAAAGACTGTATTAGAAAATGTATATCTACTTGATTAGGTCTCACCTGAAACTTTTTGATCCTTCGCCTTACGTCACCAGTTGAATTTCATACTTGCACATAGGTTTAGATTTTATTTTACTTTATTTGGTGCCAACATAACAAATGAGGGCAATACAAGCTATTGTTCCATGGCAGAATTGTTCAAACTGATAATTTAAAGACAGTATTAAAAAGTCTTTCTGTCTTAATCAAGATTCTGTAGTGTTATGTTAGATTTGAAAATTGTTTTACTTAATAGTCAATTAAAGTAATTTGAGCTTGTGCTTTTACTGATGCAGTGACAATAAGAATCTTAAGAAAGTGTACTACACATTTTCTGTAAATTAACCTAAAAGCTATGAAATGTCTTCATGTAGTTATGCTTTTTCTCCACTGGAGGGCTCTGTTGCCCTTTGATATAATTAAACAAAAGAAGCAGCGTCTCCAAACAGTTTTCTTCCTCTCAGCTCGCCTTGCTTCATTTTTGTTAAATAATGCCTTTTACTTTTCTAACATATCTTTTAGGTCTTGTACATCTCGGTGATAGAGTTCGAAGTGAATACTGTTACTAGTGTTATGTTTGTTTCTTTTTCTCCCTTTTTTGTTTTGTTTGTATAAAATACCAAGGATGAAGAGATCCATTTAATAAAAAGGCCCATTGTATTCAAGGAGCAGCCTGTTCTGCCAAATTACACAAGGGCATGTGTTTTCATGACATTATTGGTTTTGAGTGTGCTGTCCTATCAATAATGTGACTTTTTTTTTCCCTAAATGAAAATTGTAATATTTAAATATTAATGCCTCTGCTTAAGGTTCATTTAGAATGCCTTTGTGACCTTATATGTTTTTATAAGAACATAGAGTCTTCCCTGCTCTCTGCCACCTCAGCCTTAGCCAGTGTTATATAATTTATTGTAAGTAGATTGTTTGTTAATGATACATTCTTGTACTATTAGAAAATGTGTCTTTTTGTGCTTGGTATAAGTTGGTGCAGTAGTTAAAGAGTTCGGCTGCTAACCAAAAAGTCTGTGATTCGAACCCACCAGCCACTCTGTGGGAGAAAGATGTGACAGTCTGCTTCCATAAAGATTACAGCCTTGGAAACCCTATGGGGCAGTTCTACTCTGTCCTGTAGGGTCTCTATGAGTCAGAATTGACTCGATGGCAATGGGTTGGGTTGGGGTTATAAGTTTCTTATATAAGAGAGGACATATTAAACTAAATATTTAATATGAAGCAAGTAGCCAGTCCCCTGTACATACAGAGGCTTCAGGAGAGTAATTTTTATTTTGGCTCTGTAATGAAAGTTTGAGGCAACCCATAAATCGCATGCTTTAGCTCTCAAACGGAAATTTGGCTCAGAAAACAAAACACTTTTGGCTTTACAAAACTGCTTATTTTCAAAATTTTAGTGGGGGTAAAACAAATGCACTATATTATATACTTTTATTTATATGATTCTTTTTCTCAGCAATTTGCTTTTTCTTTTTGGAAAATGGAAGAGCCTAAAAACGTAAATATACTTCTAACATTGCAAAACTACTCCATCAAAGTGAAGATGCTTTGGTTGTTCATATATGAATGTGTTCATTGTTTACTAAATAAATTGTTAAAACTAAATTGCTATTCTGGGAATAATTACAGATTTTATAATAAAAGAGATGCTCACTATTGAGACCCTTTTGGCCATAGTTTGTTTAGTATGACTCAGCCTGCATCCTTTCTTGAACTTTCTGCAGCATGTTTGCAAACGCTGTTTAGATTATGAGCCCTCAATCTTTTCCAAGTTATGTTTGAGTAAATAGATTCTTTTTGCAGAGCTCTCTCAAATTAAGGCTTCAGTAGGTTGATCAAAAAGGAGAGTCCCAAAGCCAGAGTTACTTGCCTAAATGTATTACCTTCCTCTGGCTTAATAATTCTGTGTTTCTTGAAGTGCCATCTTTATCTACACTAGCCTAACTAGATGAGGTAGATTCGAAGTGCTCTCATATTTAGTGGGTTGTGTTTCAAATCTTTGAGTTGTTTCTTTACCAGGCTGTGCTGCTTGGGTTTTTGGCTTCTTCATGTATAGGAGTCATAGTCAGATAGTGCTGTCTCTGAAAGCAAATTAAGATTCTGCTGTAAACTCTGAGAGTGGATCTAAGATTGTGTGCAGGAGTGTGTGTATGTGTGTGTGTGTGTGTGTGTGTGTGTGTGGGAGACAAGGGGGAAGGGGACTTGTTTGCCAGTACCCTTAATATTTCTTCCAGGGTAGGGGTGACTAGGGTAGGTTGATGGAGCTAGGCTTTTCATAAGAACAAATTATCCTGTATAAACAGGGATAAAGTCTGAATCAAAGAAATTTCTTGTATGGTTTTATGGAAGCTGAGGTTCAAATTAAAATTATTTTCATTTCCCTTTACGTCTAAAATGTACTTAATTGTTCCAGGTTAGTATTTATTGATCATTATAACATTGTCTTAAATGGATAGCTCTTTAGAATTTATGAAGATTGTGTATACTTTATTTTGTTTAGTTCTTGCCACAGTGTTTACGGCTATCTTGAAGTGGTGTCCAAACAGAAGCACAGAGAGGTAAAGTAACTTGCCTGACATCACACAGCTTTTGAGTGGTGACTACCTGTAGCACTAGAACAGAGGACTTGTGACTTCATGCCTGGGGCTCTGCCCACTGTATTTGCTGGTTTCCTGTTCCAAGGATTGGTGCGTAGCCCTGACCAACCTCTTTCCAGCAGCTCATTTAGTCTGTTAACCCCTAGTCTGAATTCAGCAAATTTATTTCATCAAATTTATGAAGGCCCACTCTGCATCAGGCTGTGCACAGGGTGTGGCATTGCAGGGATGGCCCAGACAGTGCGGTCTCTGAATTGTATATGGATCATGGATTAGTACACTGACACTTTCTCCACCAAATTCCCCTTTGGGTAATGATTGTAAAATAGGTGTTAGGGAAGAATGATATGGGAATGGGAACTAGCATTGATCATACACATAGTGTATGCCAGGTGTTAGACTAGATTAGCTTTACATGTGTTCTCATTTAACTTAGGTAATCATTTTTTAAATTATTTTTTCTCGCTATAAAACATGTATTCCTCATGGAAGATTTAGAAAATGCAGATCAGTAAAAGAAGAAATTAAAAGTCACCCAAATTCTCACCAGCCAGAAGCATACTGTTAATATTTAGCGTATCGCATTCCAAACATTTTTCTTTCCCTCCCTTCTTTTTGTAATTTTATTTTTCTGGTTAACTGTGGATCATGAGCATGTTACCCTGCCATTTAATATTCTACAGCATCTTAAATGGTTGCATAGTATTCTGTCATGTGGTTCTAACCATCTTCCCAGTGTGGCATGTTTGGGTGGCTTCCAGCATTTTGATAGCTATGGAATAGAGATGACCGTTTCGTAATTAAGTCTTTATACCCATCTGTGACTATTGTATAGGTTTATTTTCTGAAAGTGGAATTGCTTGAATCAAGGAATTTGCTGCCTAACTTGACTATCTTGATTTGTTTTATCAAACTGCGTCCTTGGAAGGTTGTACCCATTTGAATGCCTATTTGCCTTGCATCCTTGCCAACCTTGCAGATTAGCATTTTTTAAAAATATCACTTAAATTTGTATGTCTCTGATTATTAGATTGATCAGCTCTTAATAATTGCCTTTTCATCTTATGTGCATAACTATTGGATATGTGTTGATTGCTAATCAATTGCTTGCCTTATGTGGTATAATTTAATTTCTAAAATGTCCTTTTCTCTTAGAAGTTAATTTATCTGAAAATGTTCATTTCTTTAAATACATACTCAGTCTTGTGATGAAGGGGATGTTTATTGAGAAAGCAGTTGGCCCAACTACCCAGTTTGTTTCACTAAAAGTTTTAACTATAACTCTTATTTATTGAGTGGTCCCTGGGTGGTGCAAATGATTTGCACTTAACTACTAACCTAAAGGCTGGTGGTTTGAACCCACCAAGCGGTACCACAGAAGAAAGGCTTGGTGATCTACTTCTATAAACTTTACACCAAGAAAACCCTATGGAGCTCAGTGTTGCTCTGTAACACATAGGGTAGACATGAGTTGGAATCGACTTGAAGGCAATGGGTTTCTTATTTATTATACCAGCTGCAGCTTAAATCATAGTCACTGCTGCTTCAGATCCTGCATTTAAGGTGGCCAGCTTATACTGGTAATTGAGTCCCGAGATTAAAAAAAAAAAAAGCGAGATTTGGTTATTTTGGTTTGACTGATTTCCCCAGATCTTCTATTAGTGATAGCATCACTGCTGCGGAGCTCCTACATATGATCTCATTTGATGAGCCTGGCTCCCGTACGGTGAAATTGCACCACTGCTGAAAATAGCTCTGCTGACAGTTGGGGCAGGCTTGACAGGTAGCGAGTTTCTATCTCGAGAGGCAGCAGGGTGCAGGGGAAGGAATACTGACTCTGGATCAGGCGTGACCTAGTTTGCAAACCTGGCCGAACTACTTACCATCTGAGTGACTTTGGGCAAGTTACTCTACTTCCCTGAACTCCTTTTCCACATCTATGAAACATGGATAATGTGCCTACTCGGCAAAATTGTTAAAGGTGGGAACACTCGAGTGCCTAGGGAAGTGCCTGCTAACCATTGCAGGCACTTGGTAAATGGTAGTAGCCATTTCTGGAATGGGAGGCTGAGGTATCCAGTTCCTGAAGATTGTTTGGTATCCTCCTACCTTTCTGGTTTCCGGATCCTCAAAAGTCAGCCATAGTTTCTATGAGTTTGTCCTAGAATGACCTTTCTAAATAACAATTTTAGGCATTGACTTACCTTTGGTACAAAAGGAAACATTTTAGATATTTTTTGAATATAGATCCCATAGTAGCTTCATCCAGAAAAAAGAATTGTGTGGGGAAAACAAACAAACAGAGCAAACGCGGGTATTTTTGTTGTAGTCATGGAACAACAAAAAAGATATATTAAACTTGGGAAGAAAGATGAAGGAAAACTATTATACCTTAAATAGATCTGTTATGGTGGCCATCTTTATTTATCTATTTATTTTTTTGTGAATACCTTTTTTATTTTAGTTTTTCATAGAGAAAATTTATATACATATTGTTTTGTGACGTTAGTTGCAATCCCCACAATATGACAGCACACTCCCCCTTTCCATCCTGGGTTCCCTGTGTCCATTCGACCAGTTACTGTCCTTTCCTGCCTTCTCATCCTGCTTTTGGACAGGAGCTGTCCATTTGGCATATCTGATTGAACTAAGAAGCACATTCCTCATGTGTATTATTTTTTGTTTTATAGTTCTATCTAATCTTTGTCTGAAGAATGGCCTTTGGGAATGGTTTCAGTTCTGGGCTAACAGTGTGTCTGGGGGGGTCATAGTTTCAGGGGTTCCTCCAGTCTCTGTCAGACCATTAATGCTGGTCTTTTTACGTGAATTTGAGTTCTGTTCTACATTTTTCTCCTGCTCTGTCCGGGACTGTCTGTTGTGTTCCCTGTCTGGGCAGTCATTGGTGGTAGCCGGGCACCATTCGGTTCTTCTGGTCTCAGGCTGGTGGAGTCTCTGGTTCATGTGGTCCCTTAGTCCTTCGGACTAATATTTTCCTTGTATCTTTGGTTTTCTTCATTCTCCTTTGCTCCAAGTGGGATGGGAAAAATTGATGTATCTTAGATGGCCACTTGCAAACTTTTAAGACCCCAGACACCACTCACCAAAGTGGGATGTAGAACATTTTCTTAATAAACGTTGTTATGCCAGTTGACCTAGATGTCCTCCGAAACTGTGGTCCCCAGGCCTCATGGTAGCATCTTTATTATTGAAGTTTGGCATTAGAGCAGTTGTACACTTGAGTTCCTGATGGTTTCTGGGACTGCCTGGTGTTTTAAGTGTAAATGTCTGCCTTTGCTGTTCCATTTACTTGGTTGTGTATCGGTGTTTCAAATATAATTTTATCAGCACTTAAAAAGATATGGCAGTTTTATTGGAGACTTCTGGGACATGGTAGAAAGAGACCTGGACTGTGAGACAGGCTGTCATTAACTTGTTATGTGTCCTCATTTGTAAAATCAAGAGAATAGTAGTTTCTCTGTCACTTACTGTTTTGTGAGGATTAAATGAAACAATATACGAAAAGCAGTAATGAAGAGTACTGGTTGTACTTGGGGAAAAAAAAAATAACAGTTTTCAGGAAAGAGTCTCCTAAAGGGAGGACGCTTTAGGGTTGAAAGGAGATGGAAGGAGGAAGTAAGTAATTTAATTCCTTAAAGGATGAATAAAATAGGTGCTATTTTTTAGGACATGCTGAGAGGTTTCTAGAAGTATCTTCTCCAGGGTTCAGAAAGGTAGCCAGATGCCAGGTGGCAGTGTTGTACAGTGTGCAGCTGACTTGGTGGTGATGACTAGACAATTTTAATGGATTCTGTCCTGTCCAAGTCGACAGGCTGCGACTTTAACTGGATATGCAGGAGTGGGAACTTGGATAACCAGCAGGGAATCTCTGCAGAGGCAGAAACTGCCATGGGTCATAGTTGTGTTGAAAGTGCATGGGTGGAAATGTTGGTTTTTGGGGAACACATTTTCTTCATGGTTGCCTTAGGCCCCACCTGCCTGTATTCTTACCACCCCTTGCAAGGCAGAGCAAATTCAGTTGTAGATGGGGAAGAGTGAACTGGATGCTGCTTGCTTACGTGACATCAACAAAATTGTCAACAACATCTTGATTCTAGAAACTCTTACTGGTGATCATGTGAAGCAAGATAATGAAAATAATCTCTTTTAAATAGAAAGACTCTACTGTGTCAGCCCCCAATGGCTGTAAGGATGAAGTCTCAAAATTTTTTGCATCTTTCACCGTAGTGTCTCCCAATCGCCTTCCGTTTTTCTGCATGGCATGTTGTACAGTAAGGCGGCCGTGGCTTCTAAAGTCAGCAGCTGGACATGAGAAGTTTCTGTCAGCCGAGAAATCATCATTGCATTCCAAATGGCATTACAAAAAAAAAAAATGCCATTACAACTTTATCTATTCATGAAGTTTCAATTCTGTGTTCATGTACAGTTACCAGATTGAGTGTTTGACAAGGTAGAGAGCACTGTAACAGATCCATAAAGGGAAACATCTCAGTCAGGGAGCAGAGGCAGATTTTTGGCAAGGGATCCAATCCTTTCAGCCTGAAAAGCTGAGTTGGGAGCCGTCGTTCTGTGTACACAAGGGCCTTTTTTATACCAAGCGTAACAATTGCTGCTTGCCCAGTGTTTCTCTTTTATTGCCTGTTGCCCTGGCTAGGGAGAGATTTAGTAAGAAACCAGTAGTGTTTGTATGTCTTAGCCACCGGCTCATTCGAGTGCCCACATGTGCAACTATCACTCGTAAGTTCCTTACATGATTGCATAGTTATTGGGAATGTGTATTAGTTAGCTACTGTTGTAACAAATTGCCACAAGCTCAGTGACTTAAAACAACATGGTTTATTCTCTTACTGGTCTAGAGATCAGAAGTCTGAACCAGTTTCATTGGGATAGAGTCAGGATATTAGGCAGGGCTGGTTTCTTCTGGAGGTTTTGGGGGGAAAATTTGCTTCCGTGCCTTTTTGAGTTTCTTGTGGCCACCTGCATTCCTTGGCTTGTAGTCTTTTCTTTAATCTTCAGAACGCATTGCTTAAGTCTCTCCTTCCATTATCACATGGCCCTTTTCTGTAGTTGGAGCCCTGGTAGCACAGTGGTTAAGAGCACATCTGCTAACCAAAAGGTTGGCAGTTCAAATCCACCAGCCGCTCCTTGGAAATCCTATGGGGCAGTTTTACTCTGTTGTGTAGGGTTGCTGTGAGTCAGAATCAACTCAAAGGCAACAGTTTGGTTTTTGGTTTTCTTCTGTAGTCAAATCTCCTTCTGTGTGTCTCTTACAAGGACCTTGTGGTTATATTTTGGGCCCAGCTGGGTAATCCAGGATAATCTGCCATCTCAAATTCCTTAATCAATCCCTTTTGCAATATAAAGTAACATTCACAGATTCCAGGAATTAGGACCTGGATACTTTTGAGGGGCATTCATTGGCCTGCCACAGAAGGTGATAGATGACCTCCAAGAGTGCTTTCAAATTTAGCATCAAAGACTTCTGTTCTCACTCTACTTCTTCCCTACCTTATTGGTTCTTTGGACTGAGTAATTTTGTTTAGAAAAATTCTGGTTTAGTACACCTCAGTGTCCTTAGTTTTAGGAGCAGCCCTGTAGTGTCTCGACTTCTCTAGTTTGAGTTTGTCTAAAGCAGGCTGGTATAAAAATGTCTAGGACTTTTGCCATCTTGCCTACTCCTCTGTAACTTACTGTTACGTGGTAGTGTTAAAGGGAGATGACCATGTTGCTGCTTGCTTGTTTCTATGGGTGGGGGCTGTTTGGTCAAGAGTAGAACCCCCCAGTCACCGTGTAGGCAGAGGTAAAAACCGGTGGCCTGTAGGCTGGGTCTGGCCTCCAGATGTTTTGTTTGACCCCTACAAAAATGACCTGTAGTGGTTTTTATTTAATTGGATTACTTGCCAATATGTTTTTTTTAAAAAATGGAATATTTTACTTAGATGTCTTACTCTCTTGAAAAATCAGAAAAGCTGACAAGACTGGGTCCCCGTGCCCATAACCAACCAAACCTATTGCTGCTGAGTTGATTCTGACTCGTGGTGACCCTGTGTGTCCATTAGGCACCATGACTGCACTGTGGCTTAGTGTTGCCCCCTACAGGTACTTTCCCAGTGGTTACGCCCAAGCCATTTTGCATGCTTATATAACCTGCCATGTTCTGGTGGAGACTTGACTTTGGAATCCTGGTTTAGGGTCTTCAGTGAGGGCTGTGTGGAAAGTGTGGACTGGCTGGTTCAGGGCCATGGAGATGCACTTTATTCAGTCATTTGCACAGTCAACAAACTTTTAGCGACTACTGAGTACTAGGTGCTAAGTCGTCCCTACTACAAACAGACATAATCTCTGCCCTATGGGACTACAGACTAGCCAGAATATTAGCCACTTGGTCTTTGTGCTTCTAGAGAACATTTAAATTTATTTGCTCTAAACTGTAATAATATTTTTTAAGCCACACATTTCCCTGCATGCGTATGCTTCTAGGTAGTTCTTAATTATTTCTATGTTTTTCTATTTGTGTTCAAAAGTACAGGATACTAAAGCTTTTTTTTTTTTAAACACTTGAGGAGACATCTTTATATGAATCGCCAATTATGTTCTTATAATTTAAATGGAATTTTTGCTGTTTTGCCTGATGCTTTTTAAGTCTTCCTATCAAAGTTTGATTTTTAAGCTTCGTAACCACTTTCATCTTCCTTCTGATTGTAACAGAAATAAAAATCTGTAATAGATGTTGTTTTGTTGTTAGTTGATGTTGAGTTGGCTCCAACTCATGGCAACCTTATGTATAACAGAATGAAACCTTGCTGGATCCTGCACCATCTTAATAATTGTTGGTATGTTTGAGTCCATTGTTGTGGTTATTGTATGTAACAGGTATAGGGTGAGCAAAAAGTCACGGTAAAGTTGCAGAACAATGTGTGGATCTGTAGTCAAATGTAATTGCTTATTCTGTAGCTCATATTAATCACAGTTCCATTGCCTGCCTTGCATTAATAAGCATGCAGCTATATTATGATTTTTTAAAGCTTATCCTGTATCTTTTCAAGGAGTGGAGAGTAAGTGTTTGAACATGACTGCAACCTAAACAATTATGTATGATTTCGATAGTATGTACTAAAAATTAGTAGCTAGTTTGAGTGGTACACATACTCATTTTATTTTGTGAACAGACAGATTTCTTTTACAGTCTTGCTGGGCATCCTTGTGTTTGCTTTTATGCTTTGCTCTGTGTTTCAGCTTGGCCCTGTAGCTATGGGCTCTTCATTCCTCACGTTGCTGATGGTATAGCTGAGCTCTGCTAATACTGGTTATTAATCTGACAATATATACCAGGGAGGTTTTATAATTGCCATAATTTTTCTTTGCTCCATTCCTTTCCCAGTTCCTCAAATAGCGTGGCAGCTGCAGAGCACAGTGTTTGAACACGAGGCATCAGTGTAGAGAATTGTTGCTTAAATTTAACAATTTTACATTCTGTTAGTGCTGCAGGGTAGGTGGTCACGTTTTTGGATAGTATCTGGATCTACAAACTCCAAGCAAACTTTTTGTTGTCTAGTATGTAAAATATAAGAAAAGTTAGATACATTAAGGTAGCATTCTCAATCTTTAAGGAGTATCTCTAAATTTAGTGCTTTGATAATAAAATTGGTCTTGTTTGGATTAAAGAGTTTATATAGTGTTTAACTTCCCAAAGGGTGCTTGTTTGTTGTTGTTGTCATTTTTAAAAAATTCTGAATATCATGTGTTCTGTTTAAACTGTCCGGATGGCTTTAAATGAATGTAAAATAAAGATCAAACTACTGTGTTTCCAAACTGTACCATATATCATCAAAGGCCGATCATAATTTGGAAGCTAGTTTACAAAAGCAAGGGATACACTTGCAAGACTAAACTGAGCTGGGAAGGGATCAAAACATTTCCAAGTTGTCACATTTATAAACAAGTGATTCCAACTTTATGGTCAGTAGATTGCTTCCATCTTCCTACAGATTTTGTGGCTCTAGCATAGGTATTAGGGACCATACATGTGTCCTTAGAAGTTCTTTGACTAATTCCTTTAAGAATCTCCTTGTACTGTATGGCTGTGTGTGTGTGCGTGTGTGTGTGTGTCCATGTTGGTGGGGAGAATTAAAAGCTTGTGACAAATAATAAACAGCGAACATTGTAACCGTTGACTTTGCTATTTGCTTAAATATTAGTATTGGATTTCAGAATCATGTGCTGTGCGATGGTTTTGTTTTAAAGCCTCTGATGGAAAACTGTCTGCTGTTACCGATAGCACTTCTGAATAGCTGTCTGAAGTCTTTATTCAGAAGTTTCACTATAATTTTAAAGCTAGACGTTACAGTGAACAATAGTATGGATGTTTCACAAGACCATCTTTTGTGCATACAATACTTCGTAGTGCCATCTGAATTTTACCTATTCTCTAAGTCTTTTGGGAACTTTTCAAGCCCTCCTCTCTTAGTTTCCTTGAACCTTTTTCTCATCGTGACAACTGGCATGAGATTTTTCATTTTCATTACTTTTCTTATTCGAAGCACATCTCTGGCTCATCTCTTCACTGTCTGTTTAGTTTCATATTTTACTTTAATCTTTCTGTACATCAGTATCTGCCATTATGGCATTTAAGCTCTTGGAAGGAGTTGGCAGTTGCTAACTTTTTGAGAAAATAAAGCATCCAACTGTTGTAATGTTCTGCTTATGCTGAGTGAAAAATTCACATTATTTGACTAAGGTTGTGATAATTTTGTTGCTATTTGCAATTAATAGCAAGAAATAGTTTTCTTGTTGTTAGGAGGATAACTTTGGTTTTAGAATGCTTGACCGTATTTGTTTTCCATGTTAGATATGAAAAGAAGCGGGAGAGTGTGAGAATATTAATAATCTTGTCATGCAGTATTCCCACTGTGGAGAAGTATATGAGAGAGAAAATCCAGAAGAACTGAAGCAAGGGGAAGGTTTTGGTGCCATACCGTGCTGATGTGTGACGAGAGTGGAAGAGGGCAGAGGTGATACTCAAACAGAGAGGGCGGGTTGTGCCTGCACGTTGAGAACTCCCAACACTGAAGTATAGACCTGGCTGTCACTATGCTCCCTGCATGAAGACACGGCCTTCCTGCAAAAACTCACCCACGCGTACCAACTTGAGAATGGTTGTTTACCCGACAGAGTATTAACTAGTTCAGGACACTGTTTTAAATGTGCCACATGACTTTGAATGTTTATTTCAGAGCATGATGCTAGCAAGCTCCATTGTAGGTTCCCAAACTGGGGGAAGATTTCTTTCTGAGAAGGGCAGGCTTTAGTTTCCTTGAAAATGAAATCTGAAATAGTGTTTGAGTTTCCCTTTAGAAGCACAAAGAGAGAAATGCAATAGGCAGAATTTGGAGGTTTACTCAGATGCTCTTGTTTTATTATCCCATTCAACTAAAAAATTTAAATTGTGATCAAGTATTAGAGGTCATCTTTGTTGACTTCTGTATAGTTGCTCATAGGAGATTGTTCAGGGAACTTGGGTTTCTTTCTTTCTTCCATGGCATTTATCTATATCAGGCTTTCTTTTCTTTCTACTAATTTTTAAAGTTATCAACGCTAAGAGAGTAGTTAAACTGAAAGTATTGCTGAAAAACATTTCCACTAAAACTGATCAAAAAAGATAATTGCAAAGAAAAATTTGTAGCCTTGCCTGCCTGATCCCGTTTCTACTTGATACGAATTCTTTTAGGACTTGAACATACGAACGCATGTGCATTTATGTGACTTCTGAGATCTCTGGAATAGAGAATTCACCTTTGTAACTGAAACTGATTTAGCCATGCAAATGTGGGTAGACAATTGTTTTATATATACCTGGTATTTAATGATGGGTAGGTGTGATAACTATATGTAAAATTATATTAAAGTCCAAGAGGTGCTTTTATGAGGCAGTCTGGAAATGGCATCCAATTTTCTTACGGCTTTTTCATGTCCATTTTGATGAATCTGTTTATTCTATAATGAATAGTACACATGGTTGGTTAGCCAAGTTATTGAACTTTATCAACCTTGGCTGAAATTCACAATGCGTGCCAAACTTGTTGTAATGTGTAAGAAATTACATCTGGGCTAAAAGGTTCAATAATGATTACTCTTATAATGGTATCTTTTACAAAGCATGGGATCGCATGATATGCCTATGCTTTTTAAAAGTTATAGTGATACAGTGAAACAAGGAATAACATATAACTGAAAAATCTATTCACTCATGGTATAGATTCAAATTCTAGAATAGGCTTGTTTGACTCCCAGGGCATGGTGAAAAAGGATGTTGTTTCCTGAGTGTATACTTTGGCATTTGCTCTCACATGTTTCTCTCTCTAGAGCTTTCTAGATCTAGCCTTAATCATGTGACTTTTGAACCCTTTGAGTGTATTGTTGTTGTTATTGTGTGTAGTCAAATCGATTCCGACTCATAACGACCCTATAGGACAGAGTAGAACTGCCCCACGGGGTTTCCTAGGCTGTAATCTTTTGGAAAAGGAGCCCTGGTGGATCTTTCTCTTTCTCCCACTGAATGGTTCAAACTGACCAGCTGCTCAGTGGGAGGAAGATGTGACAGTCTGCTTCCATAAAGATTACAGCCTCGGAAACCCTATAGGGCAGTTCTGCTCTGTTCTTTAGGGTTGAACTATGAGTTGGAATTGACTCGAAGGCAACTTTTTTTTTTTTTTTTCAATCTTTCCAGGAGTAGATCAGCAGGTCCTTTCTCCTGTGGAGTGGCTGGAGGGTTTGAACTGCTGACCTTTTGGTTAGCAGCCAGGTGATTAACCGTTGTGCCACTAGGGCTCCTTTTTGGGTGTAGGGGATGAAACTTAATAATGCGCTTTTACATCACATTCATTTGTGAGTTCTAAAGTGGTAGCCACACTAAAATTATAGAGACTTGAGCAATGTAGAGCTTTTACTCTCTTTAGAGAAATCAGCGCACAGATTGGCCTGTTAACCCATAAAGAGGTGTTGGGATTTGAAGGGCCTTATAAATAATACTCTTTTCCCCTTTCCACATTTTGAGCTAATTGAGAAATAAGACAAAAGGTAAAGCCAGTGAAAGACTAAAACATTACCTCTTTGACTGATCAAGCTTATATTGAGAATATGGCTTGTATCTGTGGCTCACTGGGCTTCCTACTACTGCACACTAGAATTAGGCAGGGTTACTGACCATGACATACTGCTGGATCAGGCCATGCCTCCCCAGGGGTGGGAGAGGGGGCAGGTGGGCAGAGGAGAGGAAGGGCAGAGCAGTGCTGTGTTCTCACTCCCAGCTTTACCAGTCACATGAGTCACATCCCTTCCACAGGCGGGCACAGGAAAGGGCAGAGAGGGGCCAGGGATATTAACACAAATGGAGATCCCGAAGGACACCTCCAGAATGGGGAAGATGTCTCCTTCCCCACTCCACCAATAAGAAACCAGAGTGTTAGAATTATTTAGCATTGCGAAAAGAAGACTGCAATATAAATATGTGTCACTGCCTAGTTTTCTTTTAGATTGTGAGCCCTCACACTTTTCTTGGATAACTGGATGTGCTTTTTTGACTTCTGGATCTCCCAATTTGCTAACTCTGGGGCTTTGGACTATATTCTTAGTTTCTTCATGTATGAAGTGGGTACCATGACCCCAGCCCCACAGAGTCATGAGAATTCAGTGAGGTGAAATGATGCCTGACACTTTGTAGGTGTTCACCATGAGTGTCCTTACTGACCATTTTGTTTCTAGGACTAAGTTTTTGTTTGTTTTATTAACTTCTTGTTATGGTCAATTTCAAATATGTGCCAACACAGACAGAATTGTGTTTTTTCTTCAGAGTGTAAAAGCAATTGGTTTAAGATGCACCCTCATATGAAATAGAGAAGAAGACTGTCTTGAGTTTTAGATTCATGAGCCAGCTAGCTGAGGGACAGCTCCACGTTTGTCATAGTCTCTTTCCACTTTGGAAATTAGATAAATACTTGCCTATTTAATTTGACTGCTCTGGTAGTGTACAGAATTGCCAGTGGATAGTGAAAATGATTTTGCAAAGCTGTGGTTCCATGTGCTCTGCATGCTCTGCTTGAACAGTATCCATACTTTTGACGGAATAGACATGCCTGTCTCTTCTATATCCATTTAAACCTAAGTCTTCTCCATAGTTTGTGTACACCGTGAAGGATACAAGAGGAAGTTAAAAGAATAGAGCTGGTCAGTGAGCCATTGTTAAAGGATAGGGGATCCTAGCTCAAGAGAACGAGGAATACTTGTGAACAGATCAGCTTTCTAAATGGCTGAAATGTTGAAAGTTGTCTAGAAGGTTGTCATTGGCTGACTATCTGCATGGCTTGCTATACTGACTTAAGGAGAGCTGATGGTAGGGCTGTAGAAAAACTGTAAAATATCACACAGCAAAGCTAGTTCTTCTGAAAATACTGCAAGAGCCAACCCAGTTTTGCTGACAGCAGAGTATGCCTTTTAATTATTCTGTTTTTGATGAAATATTTCCTTTTAATTTTATTAAATTTACTTCTCATATTAAGAACCATGCTATTATACTTGGCAAAAGGACATTGAAAACATGCAACTAATTTGTTTTATTTTTTATAACACTTAATTAGAACTCAGTTGTGCAGTAAAGACATGTTTGATATAATGGTTAGCCCAAAATAAGGATGTGAAAACCAAGGGGAAAAGGGAGAATAGAACTGAACCTAGAACTTTCTTTTTAGTGGTTCCTAAGTGCAAATTCATTATGGGTGGTGGTTCTTCTACCTTTGATTGTGTAAGAACAAGGAAAAGTTAAGAAGAGAAAATACCTCTGGGTTTTAAATCACCTTTTTCAAGAAATAAAGATCTTGTAAGTTTCCACATCTCTTGATTCTTTTTCAGATTGTTTATTTGTTTCTGCATGATAATAAAACTCATTTGGGACAGCCCACTCTGACAAGTCAGCAGGCGCCTCCCTAACTTCAGTCGCAATCACCCCACTGCCATAGACCGTAATCAAGCTTGGGAAAACCATGTGCTCCACGCTGCGGGAGAGCAAGAGTGAAGTGCTTAATGTGCCACTCCACTGATGTGAAAGGGGAGCAAATGTTGAAAATGGGGCTTCTGAATTGTAATCATTCTTTGGCATCTCTATTACCTACAGCTGATCAAAGAAATTTCTAAGATGTAACATTTCTTATAACTCTTAACATTTGCAATGATAAAGCCTCTGATGTTGACACTCTGTTGATGCATTTGGTTGGTTGAAAGCTTCAGTTTGTTGGGGAAGGTAAACAGTCTGGTTGGTCAGACTACATCTAGAATATCGTGTTCATTTGTGGACAGCTACTGATAAACAAAAGGCTGACAATGTCACCAAATGGTGGATCTTAGGAGGATTTACTTCTTGCAATAGCTACCTAGGAGAGAGATAAACCTTAATCTGCCTAACTTCAAGGGACAGGACCAGGACCAATGGACAGAATTCTATAAGGAGGCAGCATTCAAATGATTAGAAGGGAAAAAAACAAAAAAAAATTTCAGATGATTCAAGTTGTATAAAAATTACAAAAAGTTTACTGTCGTTGGAAACGTTCTAAGAGCTTTGTCTTAGCCTGGGTTCCCCCCAAAATGGAACCTTAGAGAAAGGCTTATTTGTAGGTGATTTACTTGGAATGTGATTTCAGAAAGCATGAGTGAGGTATGGAGAATTTAACAAGGACGGAGGGAATGACAGTGCAAGGATGGATTATTGAGCTGGGCACTGCTTTGCGTAACTTTTGCTCAATTCCCTGGCACCCTGTAAGGAGCTTTATGAAATGCATCCCAGAGCTGTCTGCCTGGGAAGTGAAAAGGGAAAGCATTTACCCATTGGCTTCTATCCCTATTACTCAAGGGTGGCCTCACAGGTATTAATGCCCTGGTGTTTTGGGGTTATACATGTATAACTGCCAAGCAGGTTCCTGTGGGCATCCCATGCTGTAGTGTCAGAGAAACCCCAGGATAGGAGCGGAGAGATATACATAGTGCAGGCCCCGGTGAAGCTGCCTGATAGCATTTGTGTGAAGTTGGCTCAAAACTGCATGGAACTGGTTACTGTAACAGTAGCTACAGTAAGATGGGGCTGGGAGAATGCGAAGTGGTGTATGGCAGGTGCATGATACAGTCCACCACTTGAATCATTACTCAGATCTCTTGTGCCCTCTGTTACGTACTGCCCCATCACAGGGTCTCCTTAAAGCTTAAAAGCTGTCTGTCAAGAATATAAGCCAGCTCCAGTTTATGATTAATCCTAGGGATTTAACTTTTAAACAATTGGGCTATGGAAGATGCATTGCTTTCTATTATTGATGCTACCCAGATGAATAAGTAATCATTCAACAAGTCATTCTTTTAACAAATAATTATTGAGTGCCTACTATATACCCGGCATTGTTCTGGAACCTGGGGGTACAGCAGTGAACAAGATATTCCTGCTCCTGTGGAGCTTACTATCTTATGGAGCATGATTTTCAGAAGCAGTTGTTATTCTGTCTTGTTTTTACCACTTATTGGGAACCAAGTTGGGGATTGCCTGCTTTCCAGTAACAGAGAAGCTACCTTGACCAAATGAGCTCCCAGTCACAAAGGTGCTTAAGCATAGACTCAGTGGCTGCTTGTTGAGGATGCTGTAGAAGCAGTTTGAATGCTGTTTACGGCTTTGGATTTGTAATGATTGAGGTCCCTTTCTAACTTGAGATGGTGTGATTGCACAGATGGACTTCTTCTGGGACTCTATTTTGTCAAGTATACAATACTTGATTTCTTTCTGTTTATCTTTCAAAGAAACAAACAAAAAAAAATGTTTCCACAGCTTTCTGCTTAAAAAAAAAAAAAAAAAATCCAAACCACTGGATGTTAACCTTTTTTTTGCATCCTGTATTCCTTTGAGAATCTGATGGAACCTGTGACCCCTTTCCACAGGGGAAAAATAAATGCAGTCATCACCAGGCATTTGTGTATAATTTTTGGGGGGTAAAGAAAGATAGTCCATGGATACCAGATTAAAAAATTTGATACTTTTCAGGAATTATATTAATAGAAGTTAAATACATGTATTTGCTTTAGAGAGTCCATCCATTCATAAAATTTTGTTGAGTTGAATAGGATTAGAAATAATGCCTAGAAATGTTTTTGTTTTTATTTTAATGGCCACTTTTCTGACAGAAATTTATCTGCATGTAATTAAAAAATATTATTGATTTCAGAATTACCTTTTGCTAAACAGTGGAAATTTCCTAAATAACTGGCAGGCAATGGAAAAAAACATTAGTTACTGACAGCCTGTCATAGTTAAATCTAAAACCTAGGGGCAAAATAGATACATTCTATGTAGTTTCCATTTCTAGACCCTGGATTTCTAAATTCTTCCTTATAAAATTTTAAAATTTTTTCTTTTTTGATAAATAAACAACAACAACAATAAAAAACCACTGTGCGGCCAGGGCTCCTTTGATAAATGAGGCCCCCTAAGTATTGATTTCCTTCTTTTTTATAGTCCCTTAACAGACTTGAATTTTACACTGAAAGTAGTTATTAAGATGCCTTCTTTGATGGCCAGTAAGTGTAATTAACTTAAGAAAAGTAGGAAGATTTGGTATTAGAGTTAGATGAACATGGCAATACCTGACATTTAGTGTCTTATTTATGGAAGGTGCATGGGAAGTGTTTACAGAATTGAATTCAGGCTTAGCAAGACTTTTTTTTTTTTCCCCCATACAAAAATTTATACATATGTTATTTTGTGACTCTAACTGAAGACTTTTAACAGCTTTTAAAAGTAAAATAGTTCCTGCCTCTGTGGAAATAGAGATTACTCAAATATTACGTGATGAAAAACTAATGTTAGTTTACTTAAAACAAAACTGTGTAGCAGTGTATTATAGCCAGGGGAACTCCTTAGCCAAATGTTAAGTAAATGCAATGAAAACATTTGTAAAAACATTATCATGCTACAAAAGAGCTAGAAATGCCAGATACTCAGTAGTAGCTGGGTGTTCAGACACTTGGTTGTCAGTCTGAAAATTATATTCATGGTAGCTTGCTGGACATTCACTTTGGATGTGATTGCTTACCTAGCATGCCAGAAAGGTACCACTTTGCTCAAGTGTTGCATGTAGAACTTTGGATGAAGTCATGATTATGAGTCAATAACTTTAAATGAACCAGTTTCCTTGATATACAATATTGTGCTACTTCTCACAGAAAGATGGAATCAATACTGTTGACTGTAATAGAGGTTTTCATTTTTCTAATTTCTTGTTTGGGCTGATTTGAGCAGAGATGTTCAAATTTCCATTTATTTAAGCAAGATGGAGTGCTTGCTATGCTGAAGGAATATTTTTAGCTTAGTAATTTACTTAGAAACTGCCTTATTCAATATTTGATGTTAAATTTGAACTAAAACACATAGCATCATATGACATGGATTCTTACATCAACATTTTGTTGGATTGGAAACAGAATCAACACATTAGTCATCTTAATTCATTTAAGTTGGCCTTCTCCAGAATTCTGGAATCCAAAAACAACAGATTTGTCAATTTTACACACAAAGGGAGAGGCAGGATGTAGTTTATAGTTAAACATCCAGCTTTGCAATGAAAAGCCAGTGCAGTTATAGTAAGCTGAATGAAATTCAGGGTGAAACATACAGTGTAATAAGATTTTGATGCAAATTGAATACTTAAAAAATTTGTTGTATATTTGTTTTAACAAGATTCTCTATATATGCTTTCACAGACTCTTGTAAATTGTCTAAATTTTCTGTGGTTATTGTCCACATGGGTTCTGAACTTGGCTATTGTGATTATTAAAATTTTCTTTCATATAAAATCTGTAGGTCAAGGTTACCTTTATATCTTCCCATGCTTTGTTCTTGTTTTGCTTCAGGCCAGCTTAGAATTGAATGTTAAAAGTGTATCATTTCTTCCAGGTGTCAGCAAACTATAGTGTGTAGAGGGCAGGGACAGAGGCCAAATTGAACCTCCAGCTATTTTTGTAAATAAAGTTTTATTGGAACACAACCGTGCCATTCATTTATGTATTGTCTATGGCTACTTTCACATTAAAAGGGCAGAATTTAGAAGTTGCTACGGAGACCATTTGGCCTACAAAGCCTAAAATATTTACCGTCTGGCCCTTTACAGAAAAAGTTGATTGACCCATAGTCTGTTCTATTCATGTTTCTCATATAAGGATTTCTTTGTTAAGAAAACAAACCTTATCTCTCTTAACAAACAGGTGTGTTTTCTTTCATTTAATAAGGAAGACACTGTAAAGTACTGAACTTCCCTTTTTTACCTTGCTTGCCAGGAAACTCAGAGCTAACATTTAAATGCTCAAGTAAGGTGACTAGCTTACTTCAGATTCCTGGTAGATCAACTTTCCTTTTTCTAATATGGCCTCTGGGCACACATTTTCACTTTTTTTTTTTTTTTTTAATCAACATTTTAAGGTACAGTGTACACAGACAATACATCCATTTTAATTGTATGGGTCGCTAACTTTTGACAAACATGCGTACCCATGTAACCACTTTGCCTTCAAGATCTAGAACATTTTTGTCTCTCCAGAAATTACCCTCCTGTACCTTTGCACTCAATCTCCCCCACCCACTCCCAGGCAATCACTAATTTTCACTTTATTTTTAATTCCTGTGTTGTATGTGGGTGTTTATCAAATATTCTTTAAATATTTTTTGGAAGTATTTGGGACAACAATGATTAATCGTTGAATGGCATAGCTGGTAGAGAAGCTAAGGTTCATTTATTTAGGTTTTTTTTTTTTTTAACAGACTTTTAAATGTCCATAGAAGAATTTGAGATATAAATTACATGGAGAACATTTTAGCTAATGTGGTATTAATAATAAACCAAATGAATTGAGAACTTGTTCCTTGCCGGGATACCCTGCATAGTTACCTCATTTGATTTTACTAACAATCTTATTACAGTAAGTATTTTTAATATTCTCTTTTTACAGATGAGGAAACTGAGGTTTATCAAGGTTAAGTATATCTTTCCCAAGGCCCAAGGGTCATCAGAAAGTGGCAAAGACAGGTTTTAACTCAGGTCTGTCTGCCCCTAAGCTATGAGATTCTGAGATGGGGTACCAACACTCAGAAAACTGACTGGTTTTGCCAAGGAGAAAGCTGTAAGGGGCCTTCAAAGCAAGGCTTCTAACTGGTTCCGGGAATTTGTTAGAAATGCAAGTTCCCAGCAGGGGGTCAAACCAGACCCAACTGGCCAATCCCTACTTCAAAGCCTCAGGTCCTAGAATCCCATCTTGGATTTTCCACTTGCTGGCTGCATGACGTTTGCTTTTCTGGGCCTCATGTGTATATTTGTAAAATTGGTATAATTCTGTCATATATAAGCATGATGTTGAGTGCCAAATGGGAGCATGATACGAAAATCTTATGTAAATCTGAAGTGTGTTGTTAGAGAGGGTGAGTTCTGGGTGTTATTAACAAGACCAGAAGTTTTCAACTTCTGAATCCCCTGGAGGGCTTATTAGAACCTAGCCTGCAGGATCCCAGTCCCAGAGTTTCTGATTCTGTAGGTCTGTGCTGGGGCCTGTGAATGTGCATTTCTAATAAGTTCCTAAGTAACACAGATGCAGCCCTTCCAGCAAAGCAAGGAACGAGATCTCTTTCATTTACAGAGCTGTTCTCCAATTTTCTTAAAAGAGAAACTCCAAGGAGAGGTTCAGTTTTATGTGGAAATCCCATCTGCTCCAACTCAGTTATTTGCCCAGTTTAGTTATTAAATAAATACTTGAACCTTACTTCCCTGGTGGTTGAGGCCAGGAAGCTTAGGGAACTGGACTTCATGGGACATTGCCTTTTCTTCTGTTACAGAAGACCTGGATCTCTGAGCTTTGATTTCACATTTATTTCATTCCCTTTTCCATTTCTCTTTCAAAGCACTCAAGAAAATCTAGTACACACCTTGCCTTAATAGAGCCTTTAAAATGTTGTGTGCTTGAGGGGCAGGCTGCATTTTTGAGATAAATAAAAAATCTTTTTGGGCATGCTTCCTCACGCTTTCTAGTCTAGGAAGGAAAGTCTCCATTGGAGTCTTTTATGGCTGTTCCCAAATCACATAGGCTCGCACTGCTGGGAGCTGAGACCCCTCCAGGCACACAGCTTGAATGGAAGCTCCTTGCAAGCCACAATCCTCTAGAAGGGCTCTAATGCCTTAACCAACTGCAAGCTCCCTCTCTCTCTCCTTTTTGAGTTGAAGCTAAACATAATCCCTAATCGTGCACATTGCCCACGTTGGGACTCCTATGGGGACCCTCTTGGCTCAGAGGCAGCAGCTGGAGGAGGGGAGCCAAACAAGAATTTACAGCTGGCTGAACCTCCAGGAGTCAGGCAAAATCAGCCTCAGCTGGAAGACGCTCTGTCGCTCTGTGCCTCCCTTACATACATGCCAAGCAGGTGCCTGATCACGGCTGATGGTTGGATTATGCTTTCCCCCAGAGGTGTAGATTTTAAAATGGAATGTTGTACCAATCCTTTGTCACGGTGTTCCAAAACAGTATGTTACCAAAGTAAAAAGTAAACTCCTTGCCCTCTCCCCCTCCCAAATGAGTCTCATTTTAAGTGTGTCTTCTCAAATGGCTTCTAAAGTGGTAGAGAATATCTTTTACAAATTGTATGTCCTGTGGGGGCGCAGGCACTGTCATCACTGAGTATATTATATCAAAAAGGTAAGCATCAAGCTAGTAATGATTCTTTGTGCTTTGTTCTGTGTATCCTGGCTTGTGAAAGGAAGTGAAGTGAAGAGTTTAATTTACTTCCTCATTTGAAAGCCAGTGATGCTGGCTCCTTCACTTTGTTGTAGACTGTTTGACTCTTGCAATAGAACTCACCAGAAGCAGACACTTAATATTTTTAAAGATTTTCTCGTCGAATTGAGATAGTGTCAGTGTTTGTATTGAAAAAAAGCAAGCAAACAACAACAAAAAAAAAACCACAGCTACAAACACACAGCAATGCCACTGTTAGATTTTACAAAATATAAAAAAGCAATTATTTTAATATTTTAAATTTATTTATATTTATTACATTAAATTTAAATAATAATAAATAAAAATAATTTTGTTATAGTAATTATTTAAAATGTAAAATATTTTACCCTGAAATATTTACAATATTTTAGATGGTGACCTGGCTACATAGATTACCAGTGACACCTTTTTTTTTTTTAATGACTACAAGCAAGGATTGTCCTTTGATTAGATTTTTTTTTTTTCCACTAAACTCAAGTTGCTTTGAAATCTTGCATTTTGCCTCCTGTTGTATGTTTTGGGAGCCCTGGTGGCGCAGAGGTTAAAAGCTTGTATGCTGACCAAAAAGGTCAGCAGTTTGAATCCACCAGCTGCTCCTTGGAAACCCTATGGGGCAGTTCTACTCTGTCCTATAGGGTTGCTGTGAGTTGGAGGTGACTCCATGACAATGGGTTTGAGTTTTTTTGGTTTGTACATTTTGAGCGAATTTTTCTTACTAGTAATCATTGCTTCATGACTAATCACAGCCAACGACTAGGAGTTGTAGGAGTCATTGATTTTAGAAACGGTCATTAGAGACCCAGAAAACAGAGTTAATGGGACTCTTTGGCCATGTATGTAGCTTCAAAGACTGAATTTAAATCATAACTTTGAGAAGTTGCATCTTAAAAAGTTATAAGTGATTGAGAATGAAAAGCTAATTTGGATTCTTTAAAAGTGAGCTTCAAAGAAGTACTGAATTCCCTCAGCATTGTGTTTTGAGCAACGACATGACTTTGGGAGCATAAAGAATTTAATCTTTTCAAGAGGCAAAGTAATATACCACTTTTTTAAAGGTGAGAGCCAAGGTCCATCTGAACTTAAAAAAAAAAGTACTTGGGTTAGAAAGGTGGTTACATTGTCCACATTGAAGATGCAGGATGGAGCAGGCTTTTCGTTCTAGAAACTCTCAGTGGAATGATGAAGGTTTTTGTTTTTTTTTTTAAACAATTCCTTCCTAACCACTTCTTCATTGACAGGAGTGGAAAATATGCCGGGAGACAGGCTGATCCTGGCCCCTTTGGTTGTTAAGAAAGTAGAAGAAAGGGATCTCTTTTTGGGCAAGTGCAGGTCCAGGACCCTTGTGGCAGGCCTGTCTGCTCCAAGTCATAAAGAACCCTGTCTTGAGCAGAGGAAAGAGTAAGGAGGCGGTAGTCGTGAAAGGAAATCCTGGCACAGCTGTGAAAACAATGAAACGTTCAGTAATATAATACGAGCATGCTTGCAAATGCAGAGTTGGGTTTTCTTCTTCTCTTAAAGTGGCTATAAATTAATCCATCAAAGTAATAACAACAACAACAAAAAAGACCAAACTTCAGGGTAAATCTTTCTACTTCTAAACCCCAGAAACACTTAGGTTCGCTTAGTAGATGCTGCTGTGAGTGTGGAATTATAAGAGGTGAGACCGTGAGAGTGTGTTTGTGTCATTTGTTCATTACAAAAGGCTTGCCTTCTGAAGAGCAGAAACTTGTGCTAAACAGCACGTGTTGGAGTTTGAAGTTATGGGGCCATCGGAGGCCTGTATTAATGCCAAGGAGCAAAAGAAGCTGTATCTTATTGAAAGCCTTTAATAAATATAGTGGTCTCTGTATTTAATAAGCTGGATTTATTTCCTTATTTACTTTTTTTTTTTTTTTAAACCAGGGGCCCTTTGTTTTTGTTTTATTTTGTTCTGTTTTAATTTTTCTTCCTGAAAATCTAGGCCAAGTTTATAAAAGTACTTATAAACACTTACAAAAAATCCAGTGTTGCATTACTCTCTCTTTTTACGGGGGCCTTTATCTTTGACTTTAATAAAGATAGGCCTTTAATATTTGGCACTGAAACCTTTTAGAAATTAAACAGAAAAATAGTAACATATTGGCTATGGTGTTAAAATTGTCCTTTGTAAAACGACTTAGTGGTTGAAAGAGTAAAATAAGGAGTGTTCTCATGATTCAGTCTCACAGAAACAGGGTTAAATTAAAACTGTAATTGTAAGTTGTTGACCTTGGATAAATATAGAGAGGAACTTATTTGTGTGGGTTAGTTATCCTGTCTTGTAATCCTTACATGGAGAAATGCAAAGGACAGTGTTAATTCTGAGCCGCATAATGCGATATTAAATAAGAGAGAAAATAATTTTATAATACATTGCAGTTTGGGGCTAGATTCCATAAAGTAAGTATGTTTATGTAATAAAGTGGCTGAAGAGACCTAAATTCTTTGCCTTGACGTGATGACACAGAAAGGAAGTAGGCATTGGTGGGCTTTTGCAGTTGAAATGAGTGGCATATTTCTCTTTCAGAAGGACAGCTGCTTAACAAGTGTCTTAGTTACCTAATACTGTTGTAACAAAAAATACCACAGACAGGTGACTTTAAAAAACAGGAGTTTCTTTTCTCACAGTTCTGGAGGCTAAAAGTCCAAATCAGATTCTTGGCCATGTTGATTCTTTCTTTTGGCCTCTCTCCTAGTTTCTGGTGACCACTGGCAAAACTTGGCCTTCCTTTGCTTGTAGACAGGTCCTCATAAGGTGTTTGACTTCTCCCTGTGGTGTATCTTTGTCCTGCTCTTTTTCTAAGACCCCCCTCAGAAGTGATTAGGTTTAGGACCCATTCTACTGTCACATGCCCTCATTAGCATAATAAAAGAAAACCCGGTTTCCAAACAGGGTCACGTCCACAGGAACAGGGGCCAGGACTTTCACATATCATTTTCGGGGACACAATTAAATCCATAACAAGTTTAGTATAAATTCTGCAAATGCCCGAGGTGGAAAATATCTTGTAATATCCTGTTTGTTTTTTTTAAAGCCCTACAAAGAATTCTTTTAAGTGCTGTTGAGTCAGTTTCAACTCAAAGCGACTCTGTGCAACAGAACGAAACACTGCCTGGTCCTGCACCATCCTTAACAATTGTTGCTGTGTTTGGGCCCGGTGTTGCAGCCATTGTGTCAGTCCATCTCCTTGAGAGTCTTCCTCTTTATTGTTGACCTTCTTCTTTACCAAGCATGATGTCCTTCTCTTAGGACTGGTCCCTCCTGATAACATGCCCAAGGTACATGAGACAAAGTTTCACCATTCTTGCTTCTAAGGAGCATTCTAGCTGTACTTCTTCCAACACAGATTTGTTCATTCTTCTTGCAGTCCGTGGTATATTCAGTAATCTTTGCCAGTACCATAATTCAGAGGCATCAGTTCTTCTTTGATCTTCTTTATTCATTGTCCAGCTTTTGCATGCATGTGAGATGAATGAAAATACCATGGCTTGGGTCAGGAGCACCTTAGTCCTCAAGGTGACATCTTTGCTTTTTTAACACTTTTAAGAGGTCTTTTGCAGCAAATTTGCCCAATGCAATATGTCGTTTGATTTCTTGACTGCTGATTCCATGGGCATTTATTGTGGATCCAAGTAAAATGAAATCCTTGACAACTTCAATCTTTTCTCCATTTATCATGATATTGCTTATTGGTCCAGTTGTGGGGATTTTTGTTTTCTTTATGTTGGGGTGTAATCCATACTAAAGGCTGTAGTCTTTAATCCTCATCAGTAAGTGCTTCAAGTCCTCTTTGCTTTCAGCAAGCAAAGTTTGTCATGTGCGTATCACAGATTGTTAATGAGTGTCCCTCCAATCCTGATTCCACATTCGTCTTCATGTAGTCCAGTTTCTTGGGTTATTTGCTCAGCATACAGATTGAATAAGTATGGTGAAAGGATACAACCCTGATACACATTTCTCCTGATTTTAGACCATGCAGTATCTCCTTGTTCTGTTCGAACAACTACCTCTTCATCTATATACAGATTCCACATGAACACAATTAAGTGTTCTCGAATTCCCGTTCTTCTCAGTGTTATCCATTATTTGTTATGATCCACACAGTCGAATGCCTTTGCATAGTCAATGAAACACAGGTAAGCATGTTTCTGGTATTCTCTGCTTTCAGCCAAGATCCATCTGACATCAGCAATAATATCCCTTGTTCTACGACCTCTTCTGAATCCAGCTTGAATTTCTACTGTTCTTTGTCGATGTACTGCTGCAGCCATTTTTGGGTGATCTTCAGCAAAATTTTACTTGTGTGTGTGATATTAATGATATTGTTCAATAATTTATGCATTCAATTTGATCACCTGTTTTGGGAATAGGCATAAATATGCATCTCTTCCAGTCAGTTGGTCAGGTAGCTGTCTTCCAAATGTCTTGGGATAGTTGAGTGAGTGCTTCCAGTGTTGTATCTGTTTGTTGAAGCATCTCAATTGGTATTCCATCAATTCTTGGAGCCTTATTTTTCACCAGTGCCTCCAGTACAGCTTAGATTTCTTCTTTCAATGGCATCAGTTATTGATCATATGCTACCCCTGAAATGATTGAATGTCGACCAGTTTTTTTTGGTACAGTGACTCTCTGTATTCTGTCCATCTTCTTTTGATGCTTCCTGTGTGGCTCAATATTTTGCCCATAGAATCCTTCACTATTACAACCTGAGGCTTAAATGCTTTCTTTAGTTCTCTTAGCTTGAGAAATGCCGAGCATGTTCTTCATTTATGGTTTTCTAACTCCAGGTCATTTCACATTTCATCATAATTCTTTACATTGTCTTCTGAAGCCGTCCTTTGAAATCTTCTGTTTATCTCTTTCACTTCATCATTTCTTCCATTCGCTTTAGCTGCTCTACATTCAAGGGCAAGTTTCAAAGTCTCTTCTGACATCCATTTTGATCTTTCTTTTTAATGACCTTTTGCTTTCTTCATGTGTGCTATCCTTGATGTCATTCCACAACTCGTCTGGTCTTAGGTCATTAATGTTCAGTGAGTCAAATCTGTTCTTGAGATGGTCTCTAAAATCAGGTGAGATGTACTCAGAGTGGTACTTTGGCTCCCATGGACTTGTTTTAATTTTCTTCAGCTTCAACTTGAACTTGCATATGAACAATTGATGGTGTGTTTACCAGTTGGGCCCTGGCCTTGTTCTTACTGATGATATTGAGCTTCTCCATTGTCTCTTTTCATAGCTGTAGTTGATTTGATTCCTGTGTATTCTATCCGGCAAGGTTCATGCATATAGTCACTATTTATGTTGTTGAAGAAATGTATTTGCAATGAATAAATCATTGGTCTCGCAAAATTCTATCATGTGATCTTTGATAGCGTTTCTATCCCCAAGGCCATATTTCCCAACGACCAATCCTTCTTTGTTTCCAGCTTTCACTTTCCAATCACAAGTAATTATCAATGCATCTTGATTGCATGTTTGATCAATTTCAAACTACATAATTTTGTACCAACCTTCAATTTCTTCATCTTTGGCATTAGTAGTTGGTATGTAAATTTGAATAATAGTCGTATTAACTGGTTTTCCTTGTAGGCTTATGGATATTATCATATCACTGACAGCATTGTACTTCAGGATAGATTGTGAAATGCTCTTTTTGATGATGAATATGTTGCTATTCCTCTTCAATTTATCATTTTTGATATAGTAGACCATAGGATTGTCCAATTCAGGGGGGCCAATACCCGTCCATTTCAGTTCACTAATGCCGAGGATATGCTTGCAAAAGCTGGGCAGTGAATGAGGAAGACCCAGGAAGAATTGACGCCTTTGAATTATGGTGTTGGTGAAGAATATTGAACATACCATGGACTGCCAAAAGAACGAACAAATCTGTGTTGGAAGAAGTACACCCAGAATGCTCCTTAGAAGCGAGGATGGCAAGACTTTGGACATGTTATCAGAAGGGATTAGCCCCTGGAGAAGGAGCCAAAAAGAAGACCCTCAATGAGATGGATTGATATAGTGGCGACAACAATGGTCTGAAGGATAACAACAATCATGAGGATGGTGTAGGAGTGGACAGTGTTTTGCTCTGTTGTACATAATGTTACTATGAGTTGGAACTGACTCCATGGCACCTAACAACAACGACAGCAACAATGCCTAGCATATTGATGTTTCTGCGTTCCATTTCATTTTTGACAGGTTCCAATTTTCCTAGATTCATACTTCATACATTCCACGTTCTGATTATTAATGGGTGTTTGCAGCTGTTTCTTCTCATTTTGAGTCATGCCACATCAGCAGATGAAGGTCCCGAAAGCTTTTCTCCATCCACGTCATTGTGGGTGACTCTACTTTGAGGAAGCAGCTCTTTCTCAGTCGTATTTTGAGTTCCTTCCAACCCGAGTGGCTCATTCTCTGTCACTGTATCAGACAATGTTCCGCTGCTGTTAATATGATTTTCACTGGCCAATTTATTTTAGAAGTAGATGGCCAGGTTCTTCTTCCAAGTCTCTCTTAGTCTGGAAGCTCCACTGAAACCTGTCTACCATGGGTGACTCTGTTGGTAGTTGAAATACTGGTGGCATAGCTTTCAACATTACAGCAACACACAAACCACCACAGTACAACAAACTGACAGATGAGTAGTGGCCACAAAGAAGCGATACCAAATTTTATAAATTATGTTTAACAGACAAGTTGTGTCATTTCAATCCCTGCCAGATGAAAGGCTGGTGAGGGGCCTTCCAAGTTTGTTTTTCATGCCCTCAAGGAGCTTCCTTGTAGTTTGTGCTTCTAACCACCTGTCGCATGTTTGGCATGTTGGTTTAGGGGCTGCTTTGAACTCAGGCCACTTTTCCTGTTAGGACCCTCCATTTTTCTTGTCCTTGTGATCTTGTGATCTCTAGGATTGTTGGCTTTTTCCTGTGTGAAATGATGATGATACTTCAGAGGTTTTCTGTGAAGAACATCTTAGAATTAAATAATGTATTTTGTAGAGCACCTGGAATGGTGCTCAGCACATAGGCACACTCCTGATTCTTCGTTCTTACCTGTATATTTCAGCAGTCTTCTCTGAAAATCAAGATGCTCAGAAAATACATTGTTTAGAATTGGAATAGATTTTTCTTTTTATTTTCTCACTTTGCTTGATTGCTCCATATTAAAATTTATGAAGACCTGTAAATTATCAATTACATATTTTTGAGTTTTTTTTTTTTAGTTAGTTTCTTATAAGAGGCATACATGCACACCTTAAAAATTGAAGTAGCATGTTGTTGCTGTTGTTAGCTGCTGTCGAATTTGTTCCAACTCATAGCGACCCTATGTACAAGAGAATGAAACCCTGCCTGGTCCCACACCATCCTCACAATTTTGATGTGCTTGAGCCCATGGTTGCAGCCACTGTGTCAGTCCATCTCACTGAAGGTCTTCCTCTTTTTCACTGACCCTCTTCTTTATCAAGCATGATGTTCTTCTCCAGGTACTGGTCCTTGCTGATAACATGTCCAGTGTATGTGAGACAAAGTCTCACCATCCTTGTTTCTAAGGAGCATTTTGGCTATATTTCTTCAAAGACAGATTTGTTCATTCTTCTTGCAATCCATGGTATATTCAGTATAGTATAAACGTTATAAAATGCAAAATAAAGGGGAGATTAAAAAAAAAAAAAAAAAAGCCAGAGGGAGATAAAGTGAAAACCCAGTTTTTGCTCCAAATTAGCACAAAGTCATTATTAAAGAATCATTTTAAATCTAAAACTAACTTACTGAAATACAGTAAGTCTTCCTTGCCTCTGACCTATAGTTCTCCTCCCAAAGTAGTCAATTTTAATGCATATTCGAGCACATAACTCCCCTACCTTTGTGTTCCACAAATGGGATCAGACATGCATGTGATTCTGTATGTGGCTTTGTTTTTTTTCCTAAATAGTATAACATGGAGTGATTTCCTTGTCCTTCCATGCTGTTCCACCTCACTTTTTACTTGCAGCACAGTATTTCAGTCTACATGTGTCACGTAATTTATTTAACCTAGTTGGCAGACATGTAGGTTCATTCCAGTTTTTTGTACTTGGTTAAACATTTCTCTCACATTTTTGTTCATGTGGGCAAGTGTATTTGTAGGGTAAATTCCTGGACATGGAAATGCTGGGTTCAAGAGCATGTCCATTTAAAATTTGATGGATTTGATCCAGTTGCCCCTGAAGAAGTTGAGCCACTTTATACCACCCCCCACATTAACATATAAGGTTGCCTGGTTCTCTACACCCTAACCAACATGGATTTTGCTCAATTTAGATAGTCTTACAAAACCTGTCTTCACTGGGCCTGCTTAGGACCATGTTAATTGTGTTCTTTGTCTGGGGACTTTTCTCACTGTCATTCTTAACCAGGATTGTACTGGTAGGTCAGATTAGAACTTATTCGACCAGAGCAGTAACAGCACTAGTAGCCAACCTGGGGTCAGTCTTGCCTCTTGAGAGATCCTGGGCAGTCACTTGGAATTTATTGTATAGCTTTACACAACATTACAGCCTCAGTATTGCACTGCCCAAAGCATGTAAGTACAGCCTGACGATATTCCAAAAGATATACCATGTGAACAGACTGATTCCTCCTTCTGTATTCTCATCTCTTGGACTGGTGTTTTTCTCTTAAGTAACTTTTGTAAATATTAATACCTGATGCTTAATTATGTTAGAAGGGGCATTGAGAAACTTCTATAGGCTATTTGTTTCCAGCCATAGGTAATGCATTCATTTAAACACGGGGTTGATTATGACTTATTTTTCTCTGGAGAGATCTCTGTAGTCTTGTAACTTCTTAAGAGTTGGCAACTGTGGGTAGGCATTTAGAGAGAGCTATTTCTCACTCTTTGGAACTCAGAAGTATGTAATCAGAATGGTGTGGAAGGAAAATGTGATGATTGAGGTGATTACAGTAACTACAGAAACAGCAGTATGAGCCATCTGGCCACTGCAGACGTGTCATTGACCTTACAGACATGGTGACTGTATATCCTAGAACTTCATCTGAAATGCCCTAGAAGAGTTTTGATTTCAATATTATGGTCAATATCATGTCACCAGTAGAGCCCTGGTGGCGCAGTGTTTAAGCGCTCAGCTGGTAACTGAAAGGTCAGTGGTTCAAACCCACCAGCTGTTCCAGGGGAGGAAGAAGTGACAGTCTCCTTCTGTAAAGGTTACAGCCTTGGAAACCATATGGGGCAGTTCTACTCTGTCCTGTAGTGTCACTGTGAGTCGGAATTGACTCAATGGCAGTAGATTTGGTTCTGGGTTTATCATGTCACTGAAATTTCATTTACTTTATTCAGATCAGGTTGGAAAATATGGTCCTTGTACTTGTAGGTGGGTGTAGGAGAAGCTCACATCTTTAAAGTTAATAGTTCATGAACATAAAATTTGTCCAAATATTTGAATTGTCCCTAAATTTAACTCAAGAGGAAAGATATTAGACCAATCTTCTTGCTCTATACATAATGGTAGCACTCCAGGGAGGGAGACAACTTGTGCTAAAAGGTTCTGCAACTTGTTGATTGGTTGCTAGAGATTGCTTTACTGGTATGTCCTGGGGGGAAGAAAAAAATCACCATCTCTGTGGCCTTTTAATTGTGTACAGTTACAAGTAACATTTGTCTCCAGTGTTTCACAATTATAAATTAATAATAACAACCCATTAGAAATTACGGGTGTTGTAAGCCCCTACTCCTTTGGGCATCTTAATAAAAATGATAATTAAAACCATAATTTACAGTAAATGGGGACACTGTCCAAGTAAATCCACAATATGGAGAAAATTAAAAAACTCAAACAGAAGGAACCTTGCTAGCATTGGAATAAGAAATGGTCTTATTCTCCTGCTTCAGTAAGAGCTTTGTTGGTATCTGGGGAGACTGGCTTCCTACACCTGATGATCTTTTTGCCTGAGAGATCTGTGGGTTACTCTGTCCCCACTTATCAACCTACCCACGAGTCTCATTAGGCATGGCTGCTTGCTCCATCCCCCTCCACCGCCATGCACAGACCTGCTCCTTCCTCTGTATCCCCTTCCTGGGTAAATGAATTGCCATCCTCACCTATGGCATGACTGGCAACCTTGTATATCTACTGGATGCTTCCTCAAACCTAGACTCAGGATTGGTTGGTCTTTGCTTCCTAAATAGTTTTCTAATGTATCTCCTTATCTGCTCAGCATAAGAGGAGGGCTTATCCCTTCCTGGCTGGTCCCCGGGCTTCTGTATCTCCAGCCACTCCATCCTCCACACAAACACCAAAAGGATCTTAAATAAAAGAATAATAATAACAATAATCATAATAATTATTATTATAATTGGTAATGCGCTTGTCTGGTTCATTTTTATGTCCTTCAGTCCCAGTGTAGTTCTTGGCCTAGAGTTTCTGCTGCCACTCGATGGCTTTTGGGAACCGCAAAGAAGGTGGACAAAGGAGCTTGCATCACTTATTCAAATTTCTGAAAATTCCCAAGTTATTACCCTTACGCCTCTTCATCTGTGCAAGCCAAGTGCTATTGTCAGATTTTAAAAAGTGTAGCTAGCATCTGATCTTCTCATGCTTGAAAGAATAAGATTTGACATGGCTTAAATAAAATCTCAAGCAGGTCAGTGTGAAACATCTTTGGAAACTCTGCAATTTGGATGTGAATATTCTGACTGAGACAGTTTGGTGGTAAGGCTTGAGTTAATGTCTCTGGCAGCGATTTTCCCCAGATAATGTACATCTGAGCATCAAATGTCTACAGTGGCTTGCCAGGTAATGTCAGCAGCTTGGGAAGGGACTGTAGCCAGCAGAAGGGCCCAAACCCCATCTCTAGCAGATAGTGGCTCCTCGGCCCACCTGATGGACACCAAGTGAGATTGTGGGCCATGTGTAGTAAGCTTTTTCAGAGAAATTGGACATCTAGCTTTTGATATGCAATCTCCCCAATATTTCATGCTGGCAAATAATTCATATTAGGAAGGAAGAGAGGAAAAAAAGGAAGGATAGAAGGAAGGGAAAAAGGAAGGTAAGGAAGGGGGATGAAGGAAGGGAAGGAGGAAGGAAGGGAGAGAGGGTGAGAAGGGGAAAGGAAAAGAGGGGGAAAGGAAGAAGGAGGGAAGTGAGGAAAGAAGGAAATGAAGAGAAGAAGGAAGACAAAGTATAGGCCAAACAAAGCAGGTCTATGACTTGATTTATCCTGTCGCCACTGGTTTGTAACTTCTAGAGAATGGAAACTAGTGTAAAAAAAGCAGAAATTTATTATTTTTTAATGTTTGTAATTTTATGGTGTTTAATGTGTTTTGTGTCCAAAGCGTAAAACCCAAAACAGTGAGATATTAAACCTCCATGGCCACTTAATTCTTCTGAATGGATTGGATGTAACAAGTGCTAGAAAACGGATGCTGGCTATTGTTTTAAAATGCCTTCCTTCATTTTCTTTGTATTATTAGCTTTAAATATTCTTCTGGACACACATTTGCTATCTCCATGCAGTTAAGCTGGCTCAATTTAAACATTGTCGTAAAGTTAATTTTTTATAAGATGAATCAGGTTATTAAATTTAGTAAACCATTGCCTTCATTATTTTGCACAAACTTTGGCAGTGTGCAGAATTGGCTTAGCACCACTACATTTAGCTAATTAGACTGGTCATCAGCTGCAGTATTATGGGAGTGAGGGATACTAGTCTCCTGGGCTTTATGCAGGACTTTAGCAGTAGGTAGTGTTATTAAACTTTTTTTTTTTAAACTCCACACTGTAGAGATACGACTTCCTGTAGAAGTGTTATTGTGCTTCCTGTTAAGCCATCATCTTTTGAAATATCCATGCTTTGTTTTTTCTCCAAAGGCAATTGTAAAGAATTGTTGCAGCTTTTAAAAGTAGACTAGCAGTGTTAATGCACTGCTTAGATAAAGGAAGATGTAAGACCCAAAGTATAATTTTCCAAGACACAGAGACAGATGGCTTAACCACACTACACTCAGGAATTATCTTAAGGAGAGAGGGCACAAGCTTGTGCCTGCAGCCTGTTGCTGCCATCATGTCAGATGTGCTCTTTTTGGTCATAAAAAGTCCTTTGCGGGACGTTATTTTGTCAAGTGAGATAACATGACTTAACACGTTTGTTTGGGAAAATAAAATTTGATAGAAAAAGGGCATGCTTTCTTCCCCACAGATTTGTATGTAGTGTCATTCAAAACTGCAGTGAGTGATATCTTTGCAGGATTTTAATATTTAATCATTATTAAAAAGGAAGTTAGAGAGCTATCAGTACTGCTGTTTGAAACGACTAAGATTGTTTTAAAATAGTCCAGAATTGTGGCCTATTAGCAATCTACTGGAACTATTTGTTGCTTTGGCAGGTATTTATTGAATCCTACTGGGTACTAGCAAAGGACATCATATGTAGTGAAGGCCAGAGTCAGTGAAAATGAAGAAAACCCTCAATGAGATGGACTGACACAGTAGCTACAGTAATGGGCTCAAAATACCAACGATCTTGAAGATGGCACAAGATCGGACAGGCTTTCATTCAGTCATACAGACGGTCACCATGAGTTGGAGCCGACTTGACAGCAACTAACAACAACAACAATGGCTGAGTGCTAGTCCCCAAGGAGTATATAGTTAACCCAAGGAGTTTATAGTTTACCTAGTAAAGTTAATTAGATAAATAAACTGGGGCGTGCCTAACCTTGCATTATGTTGATGCTCTTTCAATCCATTAAAAATATGGTTAGTAAAAAATGAGTAAGTATTGCATCCACCATCTTTTCCTACTTCCATGGATCATTTTTTCCTTTTGACACCCTCTTATGAAAATGTAGTGGAAAATATTTCTGATTATTGCTTTGACTTGGAAATTTCCAAGGGACACAGAGTCCACCATTTTCTCCAAGATCTTCTGGGTGTGTAAAGTCCTTAAATGTAAAGTGAAGGTGTTTCAGCCACTTCAGGATGGATGTAGCATATCATTCAGTAAGATTTCATCTCATGCTTGCTTCTATCCAGTGTGGGAGCAGCTAGGCTACAAAACCTGTTGCTTGACTTTTCTCTCTCTTTCCTGAATGATTTAGGTGCCTTTTGCTCCCCGGTGGTAAGGGGTGAAGTTGGCATCATGGGTAAAAGTGAATAAATTTCAGATTTTTGTCTTCTTGCTTCATAGCTAGAAGATTTGGCTTCAAACATCTTTCAGTGCATGCACCAAAGAGGAGGCAAACAGATTAAGATGTTAAATATTTTAGATCTGAAATCCTTTGTGCGCTATTATAGAAGGCTCATCCTTAGGTAATGATAAGTGAACATCTGGGAATTCAGAACTTGGCATGATCTCAAAAAATAACAGATTGTCTCAACAATAAAGTTCAAGTGTGAGCTGGAGCTGGAATTCAGGCAAATGGCATGGTGGATCCTGTAGGCAGATTTCTTTGAATTCTGGTTGATATCAAAGCCATTCAGCTCATGGGTTGCTGTTGGGAACAGATCTAGGAGAGAGTTTTAATTTTTTCAATCATAATGATCATAATATATTTGGTAGGTCCTACGAATCAGAAAAGACATAGGATTTTACACCAAGGATTTTGAGAAGATGAGGGAACTAACATTTATTTTCCATCAACTATGGTTATGTTAAGCTCTTAGTATATGTTTACCATCTACTTCCCATTTTATAGAAAAGATAATTGCATTTCAGATGAGTTAAAGGCATAGCCTTAGGTCTCATACCTTGTTAGAGCTGAGATCAGTGCAAGTGTATTGAATTCCTGAGTTTGAGTTTTCCACTGTTCTGTGCTGGCTTCCCTTGAGAACTAGTGTATATAAATAGACCAGCCTCCATGAAGATTAGATATATGGAAGTGATATGAATGAATGAACTTTGGGAGGCTCTTTCACATGCTGATCTCAGAAAGATAATGATACCCTGATTTTTTGTAAATGTTACTTTATCTTGGACATAATAATTCATTGTCATTTGACCTTGATTTGGCTGAATTACGTTGCTACCTTCTCTAGTAGAATCGATTCCTTTGCTGTTGTTGCAGTGTTGCCTCTACAGTCTTCCATCATAGCTCATAAAATGTGATTATTTTATAGTTTAGAGCAGTGGTTTGGTGCTGAAACTCTGGAATTAGACTATTTTGTTTTTTAATCAGTAATATACAAGAGTTCCAGTTGTTTCACATCCTCCCCAACATTTGGTATGGCCAGTTTTTTCTTTGAAATTTTGTAGTAGTAGATAAGTAGTGGTTTCTCATTGTATCTTTAATTTTCATTTCCTAATGACAAATGAGGTTGAGCTTTATAAAATAATTTTTTATAAAATAATTGGGATTTTTTTTCTCCTTTTTCTATTATCTCAAAGAGTTTATATAAGTTTGGTGTTTTTTCTTTCTTAAATATTTGGCAAAATTCACTGTTGAAGACATATGGGTCGAAAATGTTCTTTTTGAGAATTTGGATTCTGTTGGTTTGAATATATAGAACTTTTCAGTTTTTCAGGTTTTTTTTTTTGGTGGCAGTTTCTAAGTAGTGTTTTTCTAGGATTTTGCCGTTTTTAACCTATATCTTAAATTTGTTGGCATGAAGTTTTTCAACATAGCTTCTTAAGATTTTTTAGTGTTTGTAGGATCTGTAGTGATGTCCTTTTATTCATTCCTGATATTGGTCGGTTGTATTTTTTTCTGTCTCTCCTCTTTTGTTCTTTCGTGTATATATGCTTCTGTTTCTTGTCTCTGTTTCTCCCTCTTCCTCTCTCTTTTTCTGTCATGACATATTGTCAAGAGCTCAGTAAATGCTGTTTATTTATTTCACTTTCCAGATGTGTTCTCTTTCATTATAGACCATGAACTCTTTGAGGGCAGTGACCATATCTCAGTTCTTTATGTAGCCTTATCCTTTATATTTAGCTCAGAATCTGGTCTTCATTAAGTGATAGTTAAATGACTGACTATGCCTGGAGCTCTTCTATGGCTCAACCTTCACCGTTGAAATCACTGTGTTTCTAGAGCTGGATTTCTCAACGTTGGCACTGTTAACATTTTGGGCCAGATTATTCTGTGTTGTGGGGGACTATCCTGTACCTTGTAGGTTGTTTAGTAGCATCCCTGGCCTTTACCCACTAGATGCCAATAGCACTCTACTCCCAACTGTGGCCACTGAAAATACCTCCAGAAATTGCCAGATAGGTTCTGTGGGAGGCAAAATTGCCCCTAGTTGAGAATCACTGCCCTAGGGCAATGCATGTGGCCTTTAAAGGCCATTCAATATTTTGATATTATATTTCTAATGTTGACTTTTCCTTTAAACCATAGGATTTGAAACTGCCAAGTCTTTTGCCCTTCATGGCTCACATGTGATCCTGGCCTGTAGGAACATGGCAAGAGCCAATGAAGCAGTGTCACGCATTTTAGAAGAATGGGTAAGCACACGACTGCTTTTTTTTTTTTTTAATTGTCAAATATACACACTAGGATAAACACATGGAAATTTTAGAATAGTGTGTGAAGGTTATTGCTCTTGGAATAATGTTTTCTTTATTTTTAAAGCCATGTTCACTTTGTTTACTTTTTCAATGAAAGAATGAGCAAGCCTATTATTATACACACATTTGTTTATAGTTCATTGTCAGTGTGACCTGCTTTTATTACTCAGAGGTTTGAGAATGTTTACTCATTTAACTCATGTATTAAGAAAACTAAAATGTAGTAAATGCCCATGAATGCAACTAGGAGATTGTTACACTTATGAATTTTAAGATTAGAAAGGAGTAGGCTTTAACCCTATCTCTGTTTTTTACTTAACACTTTTCACTCTGTGTAGATGTCCATGCTGATTTGCCTGTGTGTATTATCACACGTGAATTCACTCAACGAACATTTGTTGAGGGTTTGCAGTGCTCTTGTAGCTAAGGATATAGCATCATACAGAACAAGATCCCTGGCCTCATGGGGCTTACCTTGTAGCTAGAAGAAGCGGACCATAAAGGTATGATCAAGTTAATATTTAATAGAATGTCAGGCTGTGATAAGTTCAGTGAAGGAAAATAAAACAGAGTAGGGGATGGGGAGTGACATGGGCTGGTCAACTGAGACTTGTCTAAAATTGTAACATTTAGTCTAAGTCTTGAATGAAATAGTCAGCCATGCACATGTCAGGGGAAGTAGCTTTCTAAACAGTGAGAACAGCATGTACAAAGGCACAGAGGTAGAAATGTACATGGAGGACTCAAGGATCAACAGGGGAGTTAGTGTGGCTGAAGCTGAATGGGAAAGGAAGAGGTCAGAGAGGGACAGGTGGTGTCATGAAGAGCCTGTCATGAAGAGCCTGAGACAGACGCCGGCTGTTTGATGTTTTGACATGATCACTGGGCCTTCAGCATGAAGAATAGTCTGCATTCATTCATTCACTTGTCATTCGCTCACATATTTATGAAGTGTGCCACTGATAGGTGCTGGGGGTGTCTACTGCTAAGGAAGAAATAGACATTGCTAGCATTAAAATATTGGGGAGTTTGCATATTTAAAATCCATAGGAAAATCCCACACCTCTACTGTAAAAAGACAAATAATCCAATTTAAAAAAATGGGCAAAGGATATGAACAGACACTTCATCAAAGAAGACATTCAGGCAGCTAACAGACACATGAAGAAATGCTTAAGATCAGTAGCCATTAGAGAAATGCAAATCAAAACTACAATGAGATACCATCTCACCCCAACATTACTGGCACAAATCAAAAAAACAGAAAATAACAAATGTTGGAGAGGCTGCAGGGAGCTTGGAACTCTTACAGTGCGCTGCTGGTGGGAATGTAAAATGGTACAACCATTTTGGAAAACGAAATGATGCTTCCTTAAAAAAACTAGAAATAGAAATACCATATGATCCAAGAATCCCACTCCTAGGAATATATCCTAGAGAAATAAGACCCATCACATGAATAGACATATACACACCGACGTTTACTACAGTATTATTCACAATAGCAAAAAGATGGAAACAACCTAAGTGCCCACCAACAGATAAATGGATAAACCAGGTATGGTACATACACAGAATGGAATACTACGCAATGATAAAGAACAATGATGAATCTGCAAAACACCTTACAGCATGGATGAATCTGGAGGGCATTATGCTGAGTAAGATAAGTCAGTCACAAAGAGACAAATACTGTTATGAGACCACTATTATAAAAACTCATGAAAAGGTTTACACACAGAAGAAGGATGGGTGGGATGAGCTCGAAGTCCCACATTCAGCTTCCCTTTCTTGCAATTTAAGCCACAATTTGGTCCCTGTAAGTCAGTTTTTAGATGACAGAGTTTTATTACTGAATAACTTCACTCTACCTGAATAGAAAATTGAGCTGAACAGGCAAACAGTGATCCCAGGGAAGGAACTATCCACAGATATTCACTGTCAGGAACATGGGAAAAGGAAATGGGGAACGAAAGCAAAACTTATATAACATTTTAAACATTTAAGTCAGATTTTATAGGTAGTTGACTGAAGAAGGAGCCCTGGTAGTGCAGTGGTTAAGAGCTCGGCTGCTAAACAAAAGGTGGGTAGTTGAAATCCACCACCTGCTCCTGGGAAACCCTGTGGGGCAGTTCTACCCTGTCCTTTAGGGTTGCTGTGAGTTAGAATCGACTGGACTGCTACAGGTAGACTGAAGAAACTCAACCCCTTCATCATCTTTGCTTGCTGTCCATGAATTCCATCGTACCAGGTCCCTAATTTTCCCTAGATTATGATTATGGAAGCTCTAATTTAGCACCTAAAGCCTTGTAAATGGGAGTCCTTGGAGGATAATGTCATTGCTGTTTCACATCATCGCCCTACTGATACAACCCAGAAAGTACGTGAGGTCCCAAGCCCTGCCTCGGTGATGTATGCTGAGCTTATGTCCCCTGTCCCCCACCCTTGAAATTTGCTGGTCTGGTTTTCTTCATGTCCTTCTGTATCTCACATCTTTATGCAGGGATTTTATCTGGCATATTATCAAATACTACCTTCTCGTGTTTCTCAAGGTCGATTCGATCAACTCCAGTTTTTCAAGCTGCTAGCCAGCTTGAGCCTGCTCATACTTTATCTGGGATGCATTATATCAGTATTGCAGCTGGGAAGGACCTGCAACATATGGGTGGCTCACGGGAGATTCTCACAATAATCCAAAATTTTTTTATTGCAGCAAAAGCTTACTCAGAAGTCACTAGACCTTTTGGCTCTGTGTTGGCTTTTACATGTCAAGGCTTCGCAGGCATTTTGGCTTTGGCTCTGGAGGTAGAACTCATTCTTCCTCCCTAACTTAATCCTTCCCTGATTGGTCTTGCTCTCCCTGCCTTCACTGCACATCCCAGAGTTGGTTTGTTCCGGAACATTCTGTCCCTTAGCCAGTAGAATGTTGTTCTCACACCATGATGGGACAGCTAACAGCTAGCATGTATTGATTCCCTCTTGTGTGCTCTGCCCTGGAAAAGCTGACATTGAGACCTGACACAGTATTTTACAGTAAGGCAGTGGAGGCTCGGAAGATGAAGATACTCATTCAAAACCACACAGCTGCTGAGAACAGAGTCAGGGCCTTAGCACAGCCCATCTGGCTTACAAACCCAGAGTCTGTGTACTCTACACCACGGCATGACTTTTCTCTCACATTCAGCATCGTGCATGTTAGTTATCTTTCAGGTATGCTTTCAAAATTGCTAGGTTCTGTCTGAGTGATGAATTTCAGGATTAGTTGTACTTCTCTGAGGAAGCAACTCAGATCTATCCTCTGGTCCCAAGCAGTCTTTTTTCATTCAAGATAGCCCTGGATAGATCTCTCCAACCACTTTTGGGGAAATCCAGCTATTTAATAAAGTATAACTTAAGTGAAAATACATTCCATACAGAATTATGTTAAGAGCCTTTATGTAATTACTACTAACTATTTCATGGGAAAATGCCCTCCTGCTGAGATGTTTTGGATGCACCAAAGTTAGAAATGAAAACAATTAAAATAGGATAACATAGATAGGGCAGAAGAAAACCACCCTCTTAAAAGGCCAATCCATTTAGCATAATTAAAAAAGGAGGGAGGAGGGGGTGGCCTATCAGCCCCCAATCATATTTAAATAAAGTATTTCTGGAAATGGGGTCCGTGCCTGAGTTGTTAAACAGTCCATAAGCTGTACAGACACAATCTCCCTCATTCACATCCTTAACTGCTGTCTGTACAAGCACCTAATTTTTACTTAGGTATTCCAGGGAGCCCATATGGCTGGTTGATTAGGGAGTTTATCTGTTCTTGCTTTCAGGATAAAGTGGACTCTGTGTTGTCCAATAGCATAGTCTTCATGTTAGTTCTGTCAAGTCTGGGACACTGAGAGGCATGTCTCTGAGTCCTGCAGTACTTTGAGTTTATTCTTCTCTTCATTCAATAAGTATTCATTGAAGTGGGGCTTTGTTGCTCTATTTATGGAAGTTTGACAAGTCCCACTCCCCACCCTGAGATCTGAGGACCTCAAAGTGGCACTGCATGAAAAGGACAATAGCTGATTAGTTACCAAAATGCTCTTTAAAAACAGTCACAGCAAGACTTCAGCACCCCAGTGTAGCACTCTTAAAAGGCCTAAGGGGTCTTCCAGTTCCTCCTTCCTCTTGCTCTACTAAGTTTTCTACATTTTGAATTCCTAAAACGTGGGGTCTAAAACTTCTGTGTCCTCTGGAGGAAGAAAGCTGAGTAGAGATGGGGCAGATGAATCTGAGGTCACTCACTTACCAACCAACTATATACAGGAGGAAAAGGGGAGGAGCTATGGCTGGGGGGCTTGCATCAAGTAAGGGAGAGAGATGGTGTTATGAGTGGTCAGCTGCCACAGTGTACCAAGTCCTAACTAAGTCTGCTTATCAAGAGTGATACAGGAAGTGCCAGACAGCTCAACCTGTGGGGGCTGCCCATTGTAAAATGTGGAGCCTGATGAATGTTGTGAAACTCTAGCATCTACTGGGGATTGACTGATGGATCAGGCTGGCAAGGGAAGAGGGGCCAGTGGCCCTCCCTTGGAGTTACTGTGTGACTCACCCCTGAGTCCCCAGAATGTGTCTTGGGCCCGTCCTGTATGGTAAAAGAGGAGTTACCAAGTATGTGCAGCTTGGTGAGGGGGCTTTGTCCCCCAAAAGACTTCAAGCCCAAGCTTTCCTAACTTGCCTCTTGACTTAGACTTCACATCTTCCTAGAGACTGGTTAAGATGACATGCCATTGGCCAGGAGAATGCAACAGGGATCCAGCTCAGCTTCTCTTGTCTTTTGGAGGATATTTAACCAGGATTCCCAAGAGGTGGCATCCTTTTTGGTGAATTGGCCTTGGTCTTGTCAGTGCCCTAGAGCTGGTTTAACACTGGACTTGCTAAGAGCTGAAGTATATGAAGTGGAATGTCAATTTACAAAGTCACGTTTACCTACTAGGTCAGCCACATGTTTGCATTGGCCTGATCCTTCCTTATTGGAAAACTGTAGGGGAAGCCAAATTCTAATTGGAAGGTTTGTGCGGTACAGATCAAAGGGTCTGCAGCTATAACAAATGGAATTGGTCATATGCCATCTGGATGCTTTGTTCTCTTTTATAGGAATTGGCCGATTCCACAGCCAATCAGGGTGTCCATTCTCCTGGACAGTTCTTAGGAAGACACCGCTCCTCCTCTTCTAAGCTTTTGTGAACTACTCTCCCCATCTCCACCCCCAAGTACATTTCATGTACACATGATAGGCACCCAGCACATTTTGGAATAAGTGAATGTATGAGTGAAATATGTTAATACTGTCAGGTGGGTTATAGCCAACGCCTAATCTGAAGACATTCTGGTTCTCCAGGCTGGTTTCCCACATCTCTGCTCTCACCCATCAGATGATGACTTTATAGTTGAGATCTCAGGTGTTCATTTCTGGAAAACACTTCACAGAAACAACTTCTAATCAGACCATCATCAGGTGCTATCCCTTCCTTGTTGAAAGGAGAAGTTAACTGTTTAAAACTCATTGTACTAACTGGCAAACATTAGAAGCAGGCTGTCATCTAGGTTTGTTAAACATGGTAAAAGTAGTGGCCAGTTGCTTTAAAATAAGGTAAATAGTAGTTAATTGCTTTAAAACATGGTTTCTCAACCTCAGCGTTACTGACATTTTGAGTTGGATAATTCTTTATTGTGGAGAGCTCTCCTGGAGGGCAGCATTCCTGGCCTCTACCCACTGGTGCAAGTAGCATACCCCCTTCCATTGTGACAACCCAAAATGTCTGTAGACAGTGCCAGATGCTTCCTGGAGGACAAAATCAACCCCAATTGAGAACCACTGCTACAAAATATGCTGTACTGTAGCGGCTAAGGTTAGAAGCAGACAGCCCTATGACCTTGGGCAAGTTTTTTATGTTCTCTAAGCCTCAGTTTCTTCATCTGTAAAATGCAGATAATTTCTATGCCGAAGGTGGTTGTGATTAAATATATTAAATATATGTGATTAAATATATTAACTGTATGTGTGTTAAATATTTAACATATCGCTGGGGGCAAATTAAGTGCTCAATTAAATGTTGACTGCTGCTATTAGTAATGATGTTATTATTATATTATTATTATTAATTTCCTATTTACACATGAAGGTGCAAAGTGATGCTTACTTTTCTTAATCTTTCCAAGTAGCTGAAAGAGTTGCTGTGGGGAGGTTATTTATCAGCATGATTCCAACGGAGTTGCAATGAATTCTTTTCTTGTCTTCATATGTCTGGACTCCTACATTTTAATAGACGTGTATTTAGTTTGTTGATTAGTATTTTCCAGTGTAGCTCATATTAGCACTCAACCGTCATTTGAAAAGCCATCTTAATTATTTATGTGATTGCTTTTTCTTTTGTATTTACAAAGAAATATACTTTGTGTATATTTAGAGAAGATGATTAAGGGATTAGTCATCAGGAACATCGAGGAATGGTTTGTATCCAAATGGTTATTGAGAAAGCAGGGAGATGAGAGGTAAAAATAAAAGATTTATTAGTCAGAGGTAATGGAATATGCATGTTTTAGGGAGAGTGCATGCTTAGTTGTTTGTGGCCACACAGTTTGATGCTGGGGAGAATGAAGTGTTGTAATTATTCCAGTTTTCAGTAGAGTGGTTACTGGGTCTGTTTATCTAGTTGGAGTGAAGGCACAAGGGAAGCACTGAAAGCATTATGTCATTGCAGCCTCATTGGTAACCATCAGAAATAATAACTTTAACATTATTTACAGATATTGAGCCCTAGGTACCAACCAGTGTATTAGGCACATGGGTGTGATGCTTTGCTGTGCTTTTAAGAGATTCTGACACACTTGTGTTTTCATGATGATGATGATGTTAAGGAGTGATGGACTAGGGAGCTGAGTAATAATTTGCTTGTTCTTTTAAGAACTTATACAGAAATCCAGCTACTTTTAGTCTCTTTCAAATCCACTCAGCGACTTTATGAGGTGGTATAGCTTTGCTGTTGTTGAAATTTCCCTCAATCTTCTTTGATAATTAAAGCTTAAAAACCCATGATTTGCCTTTACAGATCAAATGGCCTTAGATGTGAGGCCTTCCTGTGTGTCTGTGTGTGTGTGTGGCTGGGGGGGGGGTAGGTATGCAACAGGCAAGTGGGTAATTTATAAGCCTCATGCTTGTCTAAGCTAGTGACTTGACATAGAAAAGATGGCCTATTCAACGCATCACAGCAAGTTATAGGGCTCAACCCCATTATTTTGAATGTTCTTTAGACATACAAAATATATAAAAACTATTAATATTATTAATAGTTATAGATTATCAGGAAAAGCCCATCCTAAATCAGCCGCTAGATTTGTTCCTCATTTCTTTGCTTTAAAAATTGTTTTTATGTTTAGTATTGGATTTTCAATAAATAAAATATGGTATAAACAAGTCTGCGAACCAGCAAGGACTGTATAAACCACTTCCTTAAATCAATAAGCCCCAAATAAAAAAGGTAAAGATAAAGTTCTAGAGTTCTTTCTTGAGAAACTTGTTTACACATTGTCATTGTTGTCATCTGCATGTGGGGGGGTGAATATTTATATTTGTCTTTGTACTAAATACTGTGCTTAGGCACCTCACAAGGAAATATTTGTTATGTGTTAAACCCATTTTGCAGATAAGGCGTTAGAGCATAGAGGAGGGGAAAAGACTTGCCTCGGTTTACACAGGTGGGAGCTAAGTGGTGCCTGCAGGATTTGAAGCTGTAATTGTCTGACCCTAAAGCCTTCATCTTACTCAATCCAAAATTCCTGATGTTGGTGGCACAAACAGATGGTTAACACACTCACTGCTAACTGAAAGGGTGGAGGTTCAGCTCCACCCACAGTTGCTTTGAAAGAAAGGCCTGGTGAATCTACTTCTGAAAAATCAGCCATTGAAAACCCTGTGGAGCACAGTTCTACTCTGACACACACGCCGTCAACATGAGTTGGAGTTGACTTGATGGCAACTGGTCTGGTGTTTTTTTTTTTTTAATTGTACCAGAAGATTGGCCTATCTTTTTCAAGGACTTAGCCAAATATTGCATTCACAGAGATTTTTTTCATGTGTATGGATGTTTTTCTGTTTATGATATGAGATAGCTGTGGTTCCTTGGGAAACAGTGTTTCCTAACTGCTCTTTTGTAACCTGATGGAGTTGATGAACCTCCCAGAACGATGCTCTTTCTTTCCCTTTCCCAGACTTCCATTTCAAGTGGTGTGTAGTATATTTACTGTTCTACTTAAGTTGCTTCTTTGACCTTTCCTGTCACAGGCCCAAGAAAGATTCTTTTTATCAGATAATAAATTATTCATCCCCCTTATACGCATAATCAGTTGCTAAAATATTGTGAATTTTGTCTCCAGAATTGCTGAAACTTGTGCTTGATACTTATGCTCTAAGCTTTCCATTTCATTTCTCATTCCAAAAATTTTGCATTGACTTAATCTTGAGTGTTATTCATTGTTCTTTGATCACCACTTCTGTGTCTTTTTTTTTTTTTTCTGGCTACCACTCACAGTCTTGAACTGAATCTTTCAAACTTTATGTCCATGTAACTTTGTACAACAAAGGCTGTGATTAACTGCAGAGTTTTAAAGAGTGAAAGTCAAGCATAGGTGGCTAGCTCCAAACCATCACTCCCAATCATGTGAAACTCAGAGCAGATGCATGCGTTCATTAATATGGGGTCCCCTGAGTTCTTATTAAGCTATTTTGACATAGTTTGAAGAGACGGATTTCATCTTCAGATGATGTTCAGCCAATAGGTAAAAGGCCTGCCTCTGGCCACTAAGCATTTAGGCTCCATTATTTAAGAGGGAAAAAAATATGCTTGAGACTGTTTTTCATGTTTATTGTGAGGCATTTACAGAGAGTCTCAAACGTACTAGGTGTTAAACAGAGAGGAGAAGCAGTCCTTGTGCTGATAAATCCTCCTGCACAAGGGCAAATAGAAGTACAGCTGTAGGCGAGGCAGCCAGATCTTAGAATGGAGTGCATACTCTGGGATAGGTTAAATAAAATTTTAAACAAATATTTAAAACAGAGCTAATTTTTGATTTGCTGAGAGGTATCCCAGTGAGTAGAGGGAGCTCATGCTTTGGAGTCAGACAGGCTTGGGATTGAATCCTGGTTGGCACACTTGCTCACTGGGTGTCCCTGGGTGAATTCCACCATCCCTTTGAACCTTGGTTTATTTACCTGCAGAATGGTGCTAATAATGGCCCTCTGGGTCATCGTGAGGTTGAAGTGAAATAACATGCCGTCTTGCACAGAACCTAGCATATAGTAGATACTCAGTAAATAATAACCACAGGAGAGCCTGACTTGTCCAACATGGATCACTGGAATAGACAAAAGCTCTCAGAAATTGTACTGGAAAATGTGTTTCTTTTTCTATCTTTTTTTTTTTTTTTTTTGGTGACCAGAGTAAGTTGCCAGGAGGCAGCAGAGAAGTAGAGTTGGCAGAACAGACAAGGTGTTCAGTGGGGATTCACCTAGAACTAGTCTCTGCCTTCTAGTCAGCTAGGGGATGGAAATGTAACTAGATGTTGAAGGCCTTATAAGAGGAAGCTTTGGAAGTGACTGTTGTGGTTTTATATACCAGAAAAACCAAACCCGTTGCCATCCAGTGGTTTCTGACTCACAGCGACCCTATAGGACAGAGTAGAACTGCCCCACAGGCTTTCCAAGGAGTGACTGGTGGATTGAACTGCCCACCTTTTGGTTAGCAGCCGAGCTCTTAACCACTACGCCACCAGAGCTCTGTGGTTTTACATATGCCCACAAGTTCTGGGATAATCCTCCCTTCAAGAGGTGGAGCCTAATTCCCCTCCCCTTGAGTGTGGGTTGTTTTAAGTGATTCACTGTTAATGAATAGAATATGATGGAAATGAAGGCGCATAACTCCTGAGAAAGGTCATAAAAGGTACTGCATCTTCCTTCTTGCTCTCTCTTGGACCACTCGCTCTGAGGGAAACCACCTGCCATGTTGTGAGGATACCCTAGCAGGCCTCTGGAGAGTCATGTGGCAAGGAACTGAGGCCTCTAGCCAACAGCCCCATGAGTGAACCATCTTGGAATTAGGTCTTCAGCCTTCCCATCAAGTCTTCAAATGACTGTAGCCCAAGTTGATACCTTGACGGCAACCTCATGAGACACCAGAGATACAACAACCTAGCTAAACCACTCCAAATTCTGACCCACAGAAATAGTGTGAGGTAACCGGTGTTTATTGTTTTAAGCTACTTACATTTGGGAAATTTTGTTATATAGCAATGAATAACTGAAACAGGGGCTGTGGCCTGAAGGGGAGGAGGCTTTTTGAGAAAGACTGGACAGTGAGTTTAGTAGTCAAGAAAAGTGGACTCACCCAGCAATTTCCTCTAAAGACAAGGAACCTTAAATTCTTAAAGTAGCAGTGGCCTTCTAAGTCACCTTGTCTGACCTCTTTCCAGTGTGTAGATCACTTACACAACATCTGTGACCAGAGATCATCTAACTTTGGCTTAAGCTCCTCCAGTGATGGACGTCCCCCACCTCCACCCGGCAGGTGTGCTGTCTCTGCACACCTCTTAATTAGAAAGTTCTCCCTCATATTGAAGGCAGAATCTTCCTCCAAACATCTTCTACCCACTGGCTCTTGTTTTGCCCTCTGAGTTCCACTGGCTGCCTTCTCATCAGAACCCAACTAATACTCACATTTCTCAAATTCCCTAAATAATAAATCCAAAGTTATTGAAGATACCGTTACTAAAAGTTGGCAGTGAGGCTGGCCCTCTCTCTTTTCCTCCCAACCCGTGTCCCTCTTTTGTTATTGAGGTTTAGGATGTGCATGGTAAGGCTCGAAGCTGAGGAGAGCGCTGTCTGCTCTAGTCTCCTTGAACAGCCGGCAGATGCGGGAGCCCAGACCCACTTTGCCTTCATCCCTGGAGTTAATGAATCAGTGTGAATGAAGAGCACAGTCTTCTTTTAAATGACTGAAGAACACTACACTTATTTACTCAACAATTCACAGATTCTAATTGTTTCGACTACAATGTGATCTGTAAAGGGTAGCTGGGAGAAACTTCAATGCATCTTTGTAATGGCTTTGTTGTTGCTTATTGAGAGGGACTAATTAACTTTGATTATTGCACTAATATTATGGTACTTTGACAGCCCTTCAGATTTATGACTCTGGGAAAATAAACAAATAAAATGCAGGTGCTGGAGCAGAAAGAGTAAGTTATTACTGAACTTTAATTACTTGGAATGTGTAGCCAGGAGAGAATTGGCTGATGAATTACAGGATGCTTAAAATCTACATCAAATTGTAAGCAATATGAAGACAAAAATAATAAAGAGAGGGTTGGGTAAGGTGCTATTTTTAAGGCAGAAAAAGAGAGGCCACACCTCTAACAGTCTCAAGAGTGTTTCATTGATTAATCCCTCTGGTTTCAGATGCTGCAGAAACATACACAAAGCTAGTCAGAGTGGGGTCCCTGACCCTCTGCTTCAGCATTGCTTGGGAACTTGTGAGAAATGCAAGTTCTTGGGCTCCACCCTGTACCTGCTGGGTCAGAATCTCTGGGGGTAGACTTGCTTATTTCCTGATGTTCAAGGAATGCTTTTACATACATCCACTGAGTCCCAAAGGAGAAAAACAATCACCCCTTTCTATGTCTCTTGCTCTGAGAACCATTAACAAAGATGGGGGAAACCTTTACCACTTTTAGAAACTCTATGAAAGAGAAAAATGTGTTTACTTATCTACAACCCTCTTTTAGTAGTTGGGTGATCAATTTATTGCTCAAAGCAGGAAGTATTAGCGAAAGGAGGGCTGTTAATAATCACACTAAGAGATCAGGCATAAATTGGGAGGTAAGAGCAACCTACTTATGAGCGATTATCCTAATAATCCAACAAGGTTACGCGGGAGTGGTCTGCCCTGGCGGGACTCTGTACCGAGAGGTCAGGTTTGACTTCTGGAAGATTCGAGTTTCAGGCTCACCCCTCATCCCTGCAGTTCTGATTTGTTATTCCAGAGACCTTTCTTTCGTAGTATTTCCCCAACTGTCTGGAGCTCCTGGATTCCCATCTCTTATAGATGGCGATACTTGAGGTAATATACCCGTTGCCGTCGAGTCGATTCTGACTCATAGCGACCCCACAGGACAGAGTAGAACTGCCCCATAGAGTTTCCAAGGAGTGCCTGGTGGATTTGAACTGCTGACCTTTTGGTTAGCAACTGTGGCACTTAACCACTACACCACCAGGGTTTCCCTTGAGGTAATAGGTGATAGAAATGTGTCTCAATGTTAGACTGAGTAGACCCTTCCACAGTGTAAATCTTCAACCTAGACTTCATATGATGATATTTAAAAATAAATAGTGGTTGTTTTAGAATTCCTTCTGTTTGGGGGTGATTCACAGCTTGTCTAGCCTGTAAATGTGGGTTACTGAGAGCTGGTTAAATGTTTATTTGTGCCCTGGGTAAGTTTGCCTTATCGGAGGAGATGCTGGCAGGGATATTAATGATTATAATCATATCACAGGTCTGGGTGATATGATTAAGGCATCCTCTGCAGACCTATAAGAATGTCAACACAGAGAGATGGGTTTTGGCAAGTGTAGACATCAAAGAAAAGCAGAAATAATTCTGCATTACTTTAAAGTATCCATTAAAGATAAAGTTCTTTTTAGTCATGTATGTCTTGTTGGATTTTGCCAAACTGTTTTAGCCATTACTTTGGGGGAGTAAAGCAAAGATGTGAGCAAATTTATGTAAGGATAATTTGAAAATTTTGGGTATGAATTAGTAAGGTCATTTGTCTTTCTAAGGAAAGATATGAATTGACTGCATTCTGTTGATTCACAGTGTATTATGATTATAAAATGGTAGGACTTTAGGACTGGAAAGGGCTTTCTGAGATCATCCAGTTTAATTCCCCCACTTAACAGGTGGGAAGACTGAGGCCCAAAGAGGGTAACTGACGTGTTCATTGTTACCTAGGCAATTATGCCTTCTTTTGAGACATACTAACAAGCTGCCTAATTGCCTGATGTGAACGTGTGTGTGTGTGTGTGTGTGTGTGTTTTAAAAACAGAGAAAACGACAAAACATTTTTGGATCTCTAAAACAGGAATTGTATATTGGTGAACACTGAAGAAAGACGAACATAGCATTGCCTGCAGGACAGGAATATAGCAATCAGCACTTCATGCTCAGTGGGATTACTCCAACTGGTTTAATTTTTTTCTTTTTTTTTTTTTTGTGATATAGTAATAGTTATAATGGCAAAAACACAGGTAGCTAGAGTGGTGTGCCAATCACTATGTTAAACACCTTATACACATTCATTCAGTTAATCTTTATGATAACCCTATGAGGTAGCTAATATTATGATTCCCATTTTCTGATGAAGATACTGAGGCACAGAGAAGTTTAGGACCTTCTCCAACCTCACACAGCATGTGAAGAATATATGCTGCAGGAGAACAGAAACTTGGCCTGTCTTATTTGTCTTGGTCCAGTCCCAGTGTGCAGCATAGTACCTGGTCAATAGGAGGGATTGAGTAAATATTTGTTGAATGGCTGGCTGAGGGTAAAACAAAGTTGAGAGCTGAGCTGTTGCACGGTAGTATCCTGCCACTGTAGGTAAGGACAGTGTGTTTATTTATTGTCTTTGGACACCAGACAGGCAGAAAGTACCAGTAACCAGTTTTTTTCCCCTAAGTACTGAGCTCTGTAAATTGATTTTCATTCTGATACTACTGATGTTTCCCTAAATCTTCAACTGTCTTCTGACTTGTTAAAGAAAGGTTCACTATTTATAGTATGCTGTGTTAAGCATGTTACACTCCAATTTTTTTTGACAATTTCTAACCCAATTTTGGAAATCCCAGTTAACCAGCTTCCCTAGCTATTATGGGGAGTGGGAGTTGGCTATAATGAGGAGTGGACCCACAAAGCAGCTAGGTTTTAAAGGACAGAATAATGGATCATTTATGCGGAGAGATGAGCTCCAAAGGCAGAACAAGATAGTCGAGGGGTAAATAAGAAAAAGCTAGAGTGGACAGGATCCGGGAGACTTTGGGTCTTTACTGGGAGTGTGTGATGAAGGCAGATAAGGTTGATCAGAAATCAGTAATTGCTTATCTTAGTTTTCTAGTGCTTCTATAGCAGAAGTACCACAAATGGGTGGCTTTAACAAACAAATTTATTTTCTCACAGTTTAGTAGGCTAGAAGTCTGAATTCAGAGCGCTGGCTCTAGTGGAAGGCTTTCTCTCTCTGGAGGAAGGCCCTTGTCCTCAGCTTTTGCTTCCTGGTTCCCTGGAGATCTACATGTGTCTTGGCATCTGTCTTACCCCATCTCTTCTCTGCGGGCTTGTTTAATCTCTTTTATGTCTCAAAAGACATTGACTTAAGATATACCCTATGCTAATCCTGTCTCATTAACATAACGAAGACAACTCATTCCCAAATGGGATTATAACATAATAGAGGTTAGTATGTACAATACATATTTTTGGGGGACATAGTTCAATCCATAACATTCCACCCTTTGGCCCCCCCAAAATTCATATTCTTGCCACATGCAAAACACATTCACCCCATTACATTATCCCAAAAATCTTAACTCCAAGTGTGAAATCTAATCTTCTGAATCATCTAAATCAAATATGGGTGAGACTTTTGGCATATTTCATCCTGGGGCAAAATTATTCTTCATTTGTGAACCTGTGAAATCTAGGATCCAGATTATCTGCTTCCAGAGTACAATGATGGAACAGGCACAGGGTAGACATTTTCATCACAAATGGGAGAAATAGGAGGGAAAGAAGGGATAGCAGGCACCAAGCAAGTCCAAAACCCAGCAGAACACATTACATTAGCTCTGAAGGCTTGAAAACAATTCTCTCTTCTCTGAGACCATCTGAGCAATGGCCCTGCCCTCCAGATTCTTGGTGTTGGCCACGCCTTCTTATTCTGGGTAGAAGCCCCTCATCCCTGGGTTTCAGCTTGGCCTTCCAGGCCCCCCAGGATGGCAACTTTGCTCCCTGTGCTTTAGGCAGCCACATTCTCCTAGTCCATCTGAGTAGTAACCCCACCCCCGTGGCCCTGGCAGACCCTATTCTTCTGCACCTTGGGCATGGCAGCCCTGCCCCCTTAGCTTTGGGAGAGAAAGAAGCAGACAGAGGTAGACAGACAGATAGACAGAAGAGGTAGAGAAAGAGGCAGATAGAGAGAGAGAGTGAATCTCTGGAGTAGTTAGTGTTTTCTTGGAGCTTTTTGGTGCCTGCCTTCGCATGATGGGGTTTGGTCATTGTTTTCAGAATTCTCTGATCATTTCTTGCTTAGAAAGGAGGAAATTAGAATTGTTGAGCTATGATTTTAGTCAGACAGAAATTGTCTAACATAAATCTCTTCGTGAGTGCTGGAAAAGCCCTAAAGCAGCCAGGAAAAAAATATCAATACTTTGCAAAGGAGGAATGATTGTTCCAGTTCGTGGCTTAATTGACTCTAAGCCTTAATGAAACGCAGGCCAGGGCAGGCGGCACACTCCGTGGCTGGCATCAACAGTGAGCTCAGCACTGGGAGTGGAGGAATTTAGGGTGGTTATTTGGTTCTTTGCTATTGATGCAATTTTCTAATTGAGTGGGGCTACCTAATACTAGATAACAATTTTTTCTTCTTATGAAGAGAGTAAATTTTTTTTTTTTTCTAACACAGTAATTTATTTTAAATTACAGCTTTTTCTCTTGGAAGCATTCATTTATGTTAGATTATTGTTCCCAAAGTGAAATTTCATTGATGCTGTATAATTAAATATAGATTTTTGAAAAGATAGTACATATTTTAAATTTATAAGTGGACAAACTGGGTGTATATAAAGACTTTATTTAAGAAGAGTAAATAGCCCACCCAACTGATGTGATGACTGTTAGAAAGGATTCATTTAGCATCTCTGGTTCATTGTTCCATGCTAGGCACCATCTTGGGAAAGGGCTACTAAAACTTGCTTCTTCATCAGTTTAACAGGATTGAAGCTGTAAAATGTTAGGTGGGAATTTTGCAAGAGGCGGTAAGTAGAGAATAGCTGTTAAACAGCAGATTTGGGATCTGGCCTGCCTGAATTTCTGAGTGCTATTTCTGCCACTTACAGACCAGGTGACCCTGGTCAAGTTACTTCACCTCTCTGTGCCTCAGTTACCTCGTATATAAAATGCAGATGATAATAGTACCTGCCTCATAGGATTGTTGTGAGGATTAACCAAAGCACTGTATGTAAAGTGTGTTGAATGGTTCCTGGGTACTTAGAATGGTACCTGGAATGTAGTGTGTGCTGTACGAGTGCTAGCAAAGGTAAGAAAACAATTGTCTAAGGCCCCTGCATGCTCTGTCCCCTGTGTGGTCTAACCCCTGTCCATGCATGCAGGCTCATCTCTGACCTTTCTCTTCCTTGTTTCAGCCATATCAAACACATTGCTGTTCCCAAGCAATCCAGTCTCTTTGTGTCTTGGCATGGGATATTCCCTCTGCTTGGGAGGATCTCAGCCACCTTGTCTACCCAACCCAATGCCTCCTCATCCTACGAGGCTCTGCTCATGGGTATCTTGCGCACAAATCTTTCCCAGACTGCTCTCCCCTCTCCCCTGCCTTCCTTCCTTCCCTCTCTTCCTTCAGCAAATCGGTATCAACCCTTTTCTCTGAGTCAGGTTCTGCACTAGGCAGTGGTGGTATGGAACTGACTAAGAAGGCAAAGGTCCATGCCTCCAAGGAGCTTACAGTCCATGATTTGTTTTTTTTAATATGCCTCTATCTCAGCACCGATCACATTATTTATTGATGATTTGCCGGGTGAGCTCCTCATTTAATCAGCAAATATGTGTTAACTCTTTATTATATATCAGCCATCCCACTAGACCCTGAGCATATATAGACACATAGACGTTGTGCTTGCCCTCATCGACTCCAGGTGGAGACAGATACGTAAATAAGTAATTGTGGCAATGCTGATAGTTTATCAACAACAGCCCTTGGTGTGTGTGCATATATGGGGATATGTGGGTACTGAGGGGGGACAAAGCCTGGCTTATGGCCCAAGCTCAGTAAAGACTTGGCAAGGAGTAGACACAATGCTTTGTGCTTCTCATCACTTTTGGATGGTGTAGGACCAGTTTGTTGGGAGGACGAAGGTTTTTCTTTGACTTCCAGGAGTCTAGTTAGTGTTTGAGCACACAGATGTTGGAACCAGGCAGATCTGGGTTGCAGTCCTGGCTCTGCCATTCCCCAGCAGTGTTGTGATCTTAGACAAGGTGTGCCTCTGGGTGCCTCCTGATCTTCCCATGTAAAGTGGGGATGTTGCATCCCCTGCCTCGTAGGATGCTTGTCAGGATTAAATGAGATGGCAGTGCCGAGCTTGTGGCACATGCTCAGTAACACTGGCCAAGTGCCCCACACTGCGCTGGAAGCTTCTGGTTGTTAACTCTTTGTGCCTTGCGCATCTTGGCTTCTAACCCATCGTGGCACCCTGACCTCCCCCTTTCCGTCTCGACAGCTCGTCTCCCCACATGGGGCTGGCCTCCTCAGGGCCAGATAGAACCTCCTCTGGGTAGATTTGTTTCATGTTCAAACAAAGCTTCCGTGCTGTGATATTGGATTTTGTAGGAGAGTGACAGTTTCCAGAAGTCTCTGGTCCGTGAGCCAATTTGGAGAAAATGGAATCATTCCCTGTGCCTTTCAGCTTGTATCCTAAAAGCTTGCAAAACACTTTGGGCAGGCTTCAGCAACTTCACATCAAGGACTCAATCACTGCTATGAAATAAAAACATCCCCTGTTGCTCTCTACATGTGAAGCTGGAGTCTGTGCTTGGCACAGTCCTTCGTGATAACGCAAACATCCTCCCACCATATTGGAGGGCTCTACAGAAGGCAGAATCCACTTAACATGCTCAGTGCTTCTCCATGTGAGGATTTTTTAAAAAAGTTGAGACTGTCAATATCCCAAATGTTTAGCTGCACTTACAGCTAGAGGTAGGATAGGTCTTTTGAAGTCTTCTGAGAAGTGGTTTCATATTTAAATTTGTCGAGCCTGGCTGGGATAGGCAGAAGTGATAATGTATCGATTCACTCTGTGGTTTCTCATCTTGCCAGAGAAGCTGACCTCATTATTACCACGTTCACATTTCCTCAGCAAGGACCCTTATGTAGAAACAGTCATGAATTCGGTAACTGATAGTCATAAGTGTTCTATGATTTGTGGCGAATTTATGTGTGAAAGAAAACGGATAAATTAAAAATACTAAGCAGCTTAACCGGCACCCACATGGATGAATTGTTGAGATCTATTTTTTCCCCTTATACTATAAACATATGGCATGAATTTTCTGCTCTCATTACAGATGCTGAGAGAAGGCGAAGACAAATATTTATATTACATTCATGTTTTACAGTAAAAACACTATTCAGTTTGTTTATACAGTTCCACTGTTACAGTTTTTATGGTTGGTAATGAAACCACTGTAAAACTGAGCCTGGGTTATACAGCAGATGTGATAAGCCCTAATATTCAAGGAGCTATCTGGGATGGAATGTCACATGTGCAGAATCAACAATTGAGTTATGTGTTAGGACAGACAAAGTTATGCTGCAATAACAAACAACCTCAAAATCTCTTTGGCTTAGGACAACAAAGGTTTGTTTCTCACTCCAACTACATTTCCATCCTGAGTTGCATGGAGGGTTCTATCCTGTGGTGGCTTCACTCATCTGGATGTTGTGACAGAGGAAAAGAAGGGCACGCTGAACCGTGCTTGGCTCTTAAGGTTTCTGTGTGGAAATAACACACGTCACTCTGCTTGCATTCCACTGGCCAAAGCAAGTCTCGTGGCCATGCCTACGTCAAGGGTCAGAGGGGTGCAAGCCCACCATGTTCATGGAAGATGGCAAGGAATGAGCGTCAGAGAACAGCCCTAAAGACTTAATTCCACAGCTACTTTAAACTTTTTTTAGTTATATAACTGACATTCTATTTTTAGTGCAACTTTGGATCAGAAGGAAACAGAAAAGGCATCATGGACTGATGATATGGCCACCATACCCAGACTCTTTAAAATTGGTGAAACTCTGTCTTCATTTTAAGATGATCTGGATAGAAAGGATTAATATGGGTACAGTACTATTAACTAAACTACAGATCTTATTTGGTTGCATCAGTATTTATATGCACTTATTTGTGATTTGTGTGTGTGTGTGCACACCTGTGTTTCTGTGAAATGTTATCACATGTATAGGTTTGTGTAACCACCACCACAATCAGGAAAAAGAAATGTTTCATCACCCCAAAGAAACACTTCTACCTTACCTGTTATTGTTCGAGTAAAGTCTTATCCAGGGCTATTACTGCCACTAAAGCTTCAGGGCAATTTAGTAGCTAAAGACCCTTTCGTTTCCTCTGTTCAATCCAGAAGCATGTTTTCTTTTTCTGTCCATCCCACCCTTAACACGTGGCTGAATTATGCCAAGCTTTGCGATAGGTGCTGGGCAGACCCAAAGAAGAAAAGACTGCACTCAAGGAAGTCACAGTCTTTGGCAGTTACGTAAATAGTTTCACTAGAAGGTAAGGAATGGTATAATAGAAATTGGTGCCTTGAACTGCCAAGAATACAATGACACAGAATCTTTTTTCCCGGTCTCAGATCCTAATTCTCTTGTCCTTCACCTGACTTACGCAGAGTAAGAATGCTTCAAATCACATTAGAAGGCAATAAGTTTCTCCCCACTTAAAAGGGAGAAAAGGAATCCCCTTCGCCTCAACAGATACTTTGTGTGATCAGTACAGGCTAGGTGTTCTGTGAAATTTTCACTGGATATACCTGTCAGATTTTTCATTTTCATTTTTTTTCTTCAAGGAAGAGCCTCAGAAATAGCTTGTGAAAATTTAAGAAATAGTTCATATCCTTTCTATAGGAAAGGTTTTTTAAACCACAAGGTTAACTAAGGTATTTGTGTGGCTAGTTAAAGTGGTCCTTCTTAATGAAGATATTTATGTTACAAGACTTGTACCTATTTCTTCTTGTTGAAGTGAAGGATTGTTCATCATAATTTTTAACATGCCAGGAGACCATCAAGAACTACCTGTCTTCATTTTTTCCAGGCTAAACAGCCCAGGGGCCAGAGCTTTAAGAGATCAATCTCCCCCATGGCCCTTTCTGTTTTTCCAAATTCCTTCTAACATGTTACCTAGATGTAGGCACAGTATTCCTTGTTTTAACTTTTCTTGAACAAAACAAGGAGGGTTTCATATTGATAGCATGTGCTACATTTTATGAATCCAAGAGTATGTTTTCCTTTTCTCTCCCTGAGGAGCGGAATCTTATTTGTGATACTTGTTTTTCCCCTTAGGATCTGTTGTGACTCTGGACATCTTAAAAACAAACAAACAAACAAAAAATAGTTTTGGATATAAAATCTGTGACCATTAGAGTTCTATGTAATATTAGACAAGAAACCTAATTTCTTTGAGCCTCAGTTTCCACATGTTTGGAATTGAAGCAAGTGATAATGTCTAACACATTATTTGTTGTGTTTATAGTCAAACACCTGATATTTAGTGTCATATGAGGCACATAGGTGACACAATAAGCTTGATTTTTATCTACATGATTGGTGTGGAATCACTATGAAGATAGCTAAAGGCTTGAAGCCCTAGGACCTGGAACATAATGAGTTGGAATTGACTTGAAGGCAATGAGTTTGGTTTTTGGTTTGGTAATGAATGAATATGTTTTACTTCCTTTCTCTTGTGTGTTAAGTGATGAGTGAGTGCATAAATGAGTGGATTTGAATTTTCCAGTCTGAATTAGTTTTCTGCTCAGAAGTTGAAAGAAACTAAATAACTAATAATCATGTAGAACTAAATCAGAAAAAACAAACAAACAAAACAGCAACAAAAAATTTGGGGAAGCTAGGTGAATTTTTATTTGTTAATTCTCTTCTTTATCCATTTTTTCTTTAGGCCTTTATTTTTATATAATGTAAATGATTGGATTTAAACAGATTCCTGGGTAGATGTGGATAGGTTCATGGAATTTAAATGACATGATAGGTGCTTCCCAGGCATTTAAGACCTCCTAAGACTTCCATTTCCATTACGCATTATGGATGGATTCCAAGAATTTAATTAATATAACATCACTTCATTCATTGTAATTACTCACCAGGGTTATGAGAACTTGGGAGTGTTTAGTTTCTTATTCAGTTGATTAAAAGGTACTTTCTGTGGTTTTCTAGCTAGCTATTTTCCATGGAATTTGGTACTTGCCAATTTATATTAAATCAATACTGCTGAAATGATCAAAGTGGTGAGAAGAGCATTCATCTGAACAAGGAAGAATAGTTCTCTTGCCTCGGTTTGGAACAATAAAGTTTTAAGGTTACAGATTGAAGTAACAGGGTCTCATTTGAAAAACCCAAGAATAGTAAGACCATGATTTGGAAGCTTTGAGGATCTAATATAAGAAAGAAATAACAGCAATTATTACTTTATAGGGAGTCCCTGAGTGGTACAAATGGTTACAACACTCAGCTGCTAACCAAAATGCTGGCTATTTGAGTCCACCCAGAGGTCCCTCGGAAGAAAGGCCTGGTGATCTACTTCTGGAAACTCAATCTCTGAAAACACTATGGAGCACAGCTCTACTCTGATGCACATAGGGTCGCCATGAGTTGGCATCAACTCAGTGGCAACTGCAGTTACTTTATAGAATGGGCATAAACTGTGGGCCATTGTGGGATGGTCCAGGCTGAGAAATCATTTGCTTATGTAAGGCTATTAACAGATGTCAGGGTATTAAGGCCCTTAGTGGATGTTGGGAGGAGAGGATGCACCTTTTGAAATCATATAAATGATTTTCCTTGGGACCACTGGAGGAAATGGGATCCACGCTTGACAAGGTGTGGCACGTTTTCCATTTTGATTCCATGCTTGGCTATCAGATAACAACAGTAAAGATTTGATTAGATACTTCTATAAAACTGTTGAAGAGAGGTAGAGAGGAGGGGTAGGGGCTGAGGAGGAGAATGTGAGGTGGCAGGAAGACAGAATTTGGTGGGGCAAGCAGAGGCGAGGTCAGTACCAGAGTTCCTGACTTCCCCATAGAAGCTGGTGTTTGACCCAGGCTGTGGTTGAGGGGGAAAGAGATCATCTGGAGAATAGAGTTGTCTTTAAGACCCAGGTCTGGGGCTGGGCCAAGCTAGAGACAGGAAGAAGCTTGAGTCTTAGGAATAGATAGGGTCCAGAGGTAGAGTCAGGTGAGGTGAATTATGACAAGGTGATGGGCAAGATCTTTAGGGATTCAGCTCACTTCTGCAGTGGTGACCTCCCAGGAGCTCCTGCTTCTTACAAGTTTGGTCTTCATCACTGCTTGTTGCTAGTCATTGACACTTTTGCTATTCTGGTGACATAATACAGAGTTCATCCATATTTTCATCCTCTCCTTTGTTGGTGCAAATTCATAAGGGACATGAAAGTCTCCATGTCTTTGCAGTGGCGCCGCTTTGTCTTAGCCCATTTGTCCACGTTCAGAGCCAAATGAGGTGTGTCATAAGCAGAGCTATACACAGGGCATGTAAAATTGGACAGCAGCCCTTAAGTCTAGTTTGGGGGAAAGAGAAGGAGATGAAGAGTCAGCTGACAGTCGGTGACTGTCAATAATGGCGATAGTGGCAATAATGGCAACTAAACCCTTCTTACCTTTCTTCAGGAGCTCACTTCCCACCCATACTCTTCTATTGTGGCAGCTGCTTTGTCCAGCACCCTTTTAATTAGCAGGTTCCATCCCTGGGACGACAGAAGTGGAAGTGGTGGTGGTAGCTAGTTTTGGCCAGTTACGGTTCCTCACACCCTAGCCAAAGTGGTTGGTGCCAAGATGGGCACTTGACTTCGGCCAGACCAACCAGCTGTCAGTAAAGAAGATGCTGTCTTGTTTGCCAGACTGGGAGCTAGAAGGAAGTATATATGGGCTGCTAGCAGCAATGCTTCCTGCTACAAGGAGATAGAGTAAGAAAGGCGAAGACGAGCTGAGATGAGAGAGAGAGCAAGAGAATGCCTTTGGCCAACTTCACTCCTGCCTTTGCCATATTATGGAACTGATAAACCCATTTTTGGCTGGGTTTCTGTCACTTGCAACCAAATCAGTCCAACCTAATACACCTGGTGACCGTTCAGCCTCCAAAGGCAATGCTTGGTGGGTACTCTCTTAATCTCAACATCTCCCCCTGCCACCCAGTTACAGCTGAAGCTCATATTCATTCCAGTCGAATTCCATTGTGCAGGCATGCTAGGAAGGGGAGTAGGGTCTTACTTAGAATAGTTTGGCTTAGGTCTTGCATTCTTACAAGGGATGATTATAGTCAAATTGGCACAGTAGAGGAAAGCACATTGAATCCTGGAGTCAAAACTACTTGGTTTGAATCCAAGCTCAGTATCTAAGTAGATGTCCAACCTGAGCCAGGTAACTAATCTCTGAGATGACACTGCATACTCCATAGAGTTGTGCAGTTGAAATGTGATAATGGGTGGGGAGTGCTAGACGAAGTTATCTGCCATGCCTTGGGTTCAGTATACTTTAGTTTCCTTTACATTGGTCCCCTGAGCACTACTTATTGGTGTTTATTTGTGACCTAGGCCACCAGTAATCTGATAAACACATGACTTTCTCAAGGGCCTTTACTTGAGTCTGGAGTCTCTGGTCTTAAATGTTCAAAGGCTAAAGGTGATATAAGCTTTAAGTTTACTTGTTTTATTCTTGACTCCTTTTTAAAGATAAAGCCATAGAATAAAATGTATTTTATGGGCCCCCTTTCTAGCCCTGGTGATGAGGACTAGATCAGGCAAGATGACAGGTGCATCTGGACCACCAGATCATCAGCCACCCCAGAGCACCCAGAGTCTGCCAAGCTGCATGGCATTTTTTGAGAATTAGGAAAAGGTTCCTTACCCTAGGATGAAACGCAGCCCCATTTTGCCCCTTGAGCCACTGAGCTGTTGAGTTGAAACTTCTAGCCTTGGCAGTCTTCCTATGATTGCAGGTAGGGAATGAGGAAAAATATACACTTACTAATAGAAAGTAGCATCGTGATGAATTTCTAATATATTTATCTGGGCTTTGAGCAAAATTCTCCAAAAAATATACACCAACTCCTTACTTACTATCTTGTCCGACATTCTGAATTTACGATAGTAAAAAATGTATCTGACTATTTTGTGCATTAATGTGTGTCTGGCAGTAAGGGATGCCGAGGTCCCTGACAGGGTCCCTGACTGGCAGAACCTGTGTGCATATAGAAAGGAAGCTCATATTGCATAGTATTCCACTGCCTGGGAGGGGAGAGGGGGTACAGTCTTCTCCAACTCCAAAGGTGCCAGGTGGAGCGGGGTGGGGCTAGTGGGGATGGGATGCTGCCCAATGGGTCCTGGGTGCCCACAGGAGGCTGACGCCAGGGCAGTGATAGCCGGTGTCCTGAACATGGGCCATCCTCAGGGCCAGGGAGGAAGCAGGACTCTGGGGTCTGGCCCTAGCTCCCAGCCCCAAGGGGCGACAAGAATGGGCGGGCCGTGGTCAGAAGGAGCCATGAAATGGGACACTCTGGTGCCCAGGGCCCGTGGGACCCCACGTTAGCTGACCGGCACCTGTGCAGCTCCTTATACTTCCTTGATGCCCCCTCCTGGGTGGGCATAGGTGAAGGCAGGACAGGCTACCTGGGTGGGGGTGGAGTCAGCGAGTAAGTGGCCAGTGGCAGCTGCAGTTTAAGGTCAAGGGCAGAAGCTGGGTCTGGCTATCATGACCCCCGAGGAAGCTCTGGATTGTCGATTCTCATGAGGGTGTTGTGGGGGGGGCAGGGCCACCCAGTGAGAGTGGGGGATGCTCAGGCAAGGGGCTGCTGACAGGACCCAGTGGGCAGCATGCACCCCTCCCCCTTGGTACCCAGGCCCTCCCGCCCTCAGAAAGGTAGCCCCCTGCCCCCAACAAAGCCACCAAGGGTGTTTGGGGTCATCGAGGGGATCAGCAAGGGTCACGCATCCTGAAAATACGGCAAGGATGGGAGATGGAAAGGACCCCGGGGAAAGGGGAAGGAATGACACTTGGACCACCCTGGCTCTGGAGGACTGGATGGCCCTCCCCTATAAGCGGTGGTGGGGGCTGAGCTCTCCTGAGGTGACGTGGGGGAGGCAGCAGTGGCAGGTGACCTCAGCAGGGGCCGGGTGGGATGTTCATAGTGCAGGTGAGGAGGTGAGGTGATGTGGTCATCCTCCATTTTTGCGTAATGTCAATTTTTGTATAACGACCTGGTCTTTGGAACCTAATGATAAGTGAGGAGTCTGTGTATCAATATGGTCCCAGCATTTGATGAGGTTGCATTTTAAGAACCTTGAATACCTGTTTGTACATATGATATAGAATATCCCACAGGAATATGTTAATTCCATTTTATTAGTTTCAGTCTCTTTTTTTTTCCCCCCATACATTTTGATTTTGGCTTTTATAGCTCCAGTTTGGTAGAATTAACATAGATTTCCCACATGGGGAAGGGTTTGGGTGAGGATTTAGAGCAAGGCACTTTTCTGATCCTTGGAAGAGATTCTTATCTGAGGAGAGATTTGAGAAGAGCATCTTAGAGTGGTACAAGGCATACTGGAGGTACAGCTGTGTGGAAAAAATGAATTGGAATAATCATTAGAGTGGTTCTTAAAATTTGCAGGATATTTGGTAATAGGAATGATGTTCCTAAGGAGTGAGATATGCCTGTATTTGGAATATTTTTAATTAATTTGTTTTGGTTATATTCAAATTATGATGCACAAAGAATGCTAAAAATTAATAAGAAATAACCTGGAGTTATATGGAACATGACAAAGATGAGGTTATCCATTTATTTTTTTGGCTACATTAGTTAACCGCTCTGTGGTTCTTCATCCATAAAGGGGGGACAAAAACAGGACTGAATTGTGAGAAAATGTGCAAATATACATAACACATTTAGAACAGTGCCTGGCACACAGTAAGCACTTTTTAACGTTACTGGTTTCTTGTTGCTATTCAACTGGTGACCATTTCATTTGATACTTTGAAGCTTCTGTTACAGATAATGGTTGATGTATTATCTTCTTTTGTCCATTCTGTGACTATATGTGTATCTGTCTATACATATATATGGTTCGTATCTAATGTCAGTCAGTCAAATGTTTGTCTTAGTATATCGTGTACCTTTCTATACATAAAAAAATTAAAGAAACACTTTCAGATACACTAAAACAACTTTAACATAATAATACAGTAATAATAATAATGGTTTGATGTGCGTAGCAAAGTACTACCCCATTTATTATTATGAACTATTGTATATACCTCGAATTTTTAATGTAATAGACTTTACGGGTATGGGGACCATGACATATAGGTGGTCAGATACTGCCCGAATGGATGTTACGCGGCACATGACTCTGTGTCTGTGTGAGTGTGTGTCTGTGTGTGTCTGTGTGTGTGTGTGTGTGGTTGTGTGTGTAGCCATATATATGGAGTCCTGGTGATGCTGTTAAAGCACTTGGCTGCTAACCGAGAGGTCCGTGATTTGAACCTACCAGCCGCTCCACAGGAGAAAGATGTGAGTCTGCTTCCGTAAAGATTTATAGCCTTGGAAGCCCTATAAGGTAGTTCTACTCCGTCCTGTATGGTCTGTATGAGTCAGAATCAACATGATGACAGTGGGTTTGGTTTGGTGTATATATTTGTATATATGTATAAAACTTTAATGCATTGGGTGAGAATTTATGTTACATACAGGTCTATGTTATAATGTTTTAAATTTTGTATCTTATGTGAAGGAAAGGACAAGAGCCATAACTTGAATTGTGTAGCAAAAATCTTTCCAGTTAACTAGCAAGGAGGTATATTAGTCAGCTTTTGCTACAGTAACAGGCAACCCAAAACTGTTTCTTTGCTCATGATACCTAGGGACTGAAGGTTGGCTATGGTTCTGTAGTCTTGACTGGGCTTTCCTGGGTCCTGCTGGGCTCTGCTTCTCGTGTCTTCTCACTGCAGCACTAGGGGTTTGCTCTTCTCATGACAGAAGGAAAAGCTCAGGGGATTTCTGTTCAGGCACTGATGTATCTTGTGCTCATATTCCAGTGGTCATACTTGGTGGCATAGCCAAGACATCAGTAGTGAAGGTAAGCATATTCCACCTACATGAAAGCATGGCAAAGACAGGGAATAATAATTGTGAACAAATAATGCAGTCTACTACAGATGGTTTTCTTTAATAGGTACCATTTATCTTTCTGTAAGATATCACTTTGCAAATATGTTTAACCCTTTTTTTTAAAGCCCTTGTAAGCAGTTAAAAGCACAAATACACAAGTCAAAACAACAAAAACAAAACAAAACAAAAAAATAAATAAAGGTATATCGGAAAAAGTCAAGAAAATACTGACCAGTCTTATTTCTGAAAATCCAACCAGTGATGTTTGCTGTGACCAGTGACCCGTTAACCCAGCGTTACTGGCACAAGTAGGAAATACCAGCTCAGAGCCCTTGAGAGATGCGTCCAGATTTATGGCCTATTCCAGACTTCTCTAATCGAGGCTGTTTTCCCTCTAGATGCCTTAGTCAATCAGTAAGTAATTTGAAATCCAAAGTTTCATTAAGTGTTATTGAGTTCTCTCATGCTGACATCTGTAGTGCTATATTTCTTTAAAATCACAAACCATTTTTCTTACTGTCATTTGCATATTTTAACAGAAAAAGATTGCAGTTCTGGTGTAAATGACCCAGTTTTCTGGATATATTTATTTATTTATATATATTTATTGAATGTCGTAAACTTATTATCCCTTTCTTCCACTTCATTGCTTTTATCAGGTATTTTGAAGTCATATTTAAAACATCATTACAGCTTCTGAATTCTATCTAAGGTATAAATAAATTTTACCAAGTGAGTATTTTCAAAACAATACCAAGTAGCTGGTCTTATTTAGATCTGGTCTTATATAGCTGCAGCACCATTATAAAGCCTATGAAAAATAGTTTTGGGTTGTTTAGAGGATGCTAGGGACTGGAAATGACAATGTATCAACATCATATGGAATTTGCACAAATATAAATGCTTAAATGAAGAGAGGTGACTTAGCCAAAAATAATTTGGGATGGGTGGATGAGTTTATTTATTTGTTGGTTTGTTTGTAGTTATTGGAGGGCTGGGTAAATGGGAGTAAAGCTATATCTTCTTTCAAGCTAAGGAGGTTTGTTATGTCAGGACACGCATTGGTGTTCTGCAGACAGGTTTATTGGAACTGCTTAGTGAGTTGTTTGCATTTTTTTTTTTTTTCTTTTTAGTTAAAAAAATCAAATTGCACCTAAGAATTCAAACTTTTGACTTCTCTTAAAAAGACTGGAAGACATGGCAACAACTCTGCGAGACTGAGTAGTAGCTTCTTTGAGTTGGGCCAGGCACTCCACCCTCAGCTCTCCCACTCTGTCTGGTTTAGCTATTAACCCTCATCACTCCCGATCCTGGGTAGTGCAAATGGTTAACATACTCAGCTGCTAATCAAAAGGCTGGAGGTTTGAGTCCACCCAGACATGCCTTGGAAGAAAGTCCTGGTGATCTACTTTAGAAAAATCAGCCACTGAAAACCCCATGGAGCACACTTTTACTCTGACACCCTTTTGGGGCCACCATGAGTCCGATTTAACTCTGTGGCAGCTGGTACTAATACCCTTTTATCCTTAGCACTTATAACCTGCTAACATGTTATGTAATTTTCTTATATATTGTCTTTATTGTGTGTTTTTTGACTATCTGTCCCCAGTAGAATGTGTGTTATGATGTGGAACACAGTTTGGCACATTATGGAACCTTCATAAATAATTGTTGAAGGATAAATGAATCAATTTGTGACTTGCCTGACATTTGTGTTTGCAACTTCTTTTCTGCCTTCTGTTAATTAAGACCCCACTGAGCTTTCTCCCACGCAGTTCCCCAGACCCACCAAGCTCTTCCATGCCCTGGACCTTGATATATGCTGGCACTTCACCTGCAGAGCCCCACCCTTCCAAGTTTAGGCTCTTAGTCTCTTTCTCCTCTTGGAGGAGTCTGCTTGAGCGTCATGCCATATAAAACTTTTCCCAGGGCCGCAGACTGACTGGGACCTGCTCATTCGTTAGACCTGGCAGGTACCCCCATAGGTGTGTTGTAATGGTCCAAATGACAGTCAGCCACCCACACTGTGGCCTCCTTGAGGGATGGAGATGCACTTTTCACCTCTGTATTCCAACTGCCAGCTCAGCACCCACTGGCTAGTAGGTGATGATTAAATGGCCTCCGAGTGAATTCTGGTATTTCAGCTGCCATTGGTCCTGATGCTGTGGCCACTTTCTAGTAATTTCCACATATTATGCTTAGGAGAGAAATGAGAAAGGCTGAGTACAACTCCAGGGAACTTTTTGAATTTGTTTTCTCACTTTGTGTCTTGAACCCAGGAATACAAGGTGTAAGCTAAAGAAAAGATAAATACAATTAATTCTCTTACATTTTGGCTTCCTTTTTTTAATTTTTAAAAATTCACTTTAAATTTAAATATCCACATTATGGTAGAGAGTAGCTACCATAGTGGACATTCTGATTTCCTTTTGAAAGTCCACTTTTCGGGTTCAGAGAACATAGATCTTTCTCAGTGACAGGTCATTACAGTTAACCCTTTTTGTCTTACTGAAGGCGCTTTTCAGCAGGAGATGGGTAAGCATTGGCATTTACTATAAGGACATCTGAAATCTTCAAATCATGTGCCTTTCAAAAAAAAGTTTAGCTAGATGACTGTACCTTTTAGCCAGAGCTACAGTTAATTTGAATTATTGTCAGCTGGTTAAAATATTCCATTAATGAAGAAGGTAGACCTAGCTTATGGTAAATACACTACTAAGTGTTTATAGTACATTTCATATTTTACATGATTTCCTTTATAATTCTGCTTATCTTTTCATTCTAATTCCCTGAAGGACATATAAAAGAACCCCTAAAGAGAGTAATTACTGCTGTACTCTTTAACCAAGGCTCCTTTTGCAAAGAGAAATCTGAGCTGCTTTTTAAAGAAGGCCGTTTTTAAATAAAAATGCAAATAAGCTACTTTGTAACCACATTAATTACCCACCTAGCCTCTTATTACCATGTTTGTATTGGTTGCAAATACTATTTACAGTCGTGTGGAAATTAACATTACTGGTCCTGAGGAAAGATTGTGGTGGGGAGGTTGTGCTTTGGAACCAATTAGGGCAAACCTTGTCTCTACCGAGACTCGAGGGTAAAAAGCACAACGTTGCAATGTCAAATAATAGCATTAGTTCTGACTACATAGGCAGAGCACTGTAATTATCTTATTGGCCCTATTTTGCTTCTGCAATGAATTTCATTGCCTGCATTGTAAAATCAGCAGGCAGCAAAGTTTCTGCTAATGATTTAATGTACTCTGTGATCATTTTGGACAAAAGTCATGGTAAGATCCACGGGGCAATTTTATCACCCCCACTGACTACTGCCTGGTTTGAGCATTTTAAGTGAGAGCAAAAGACGATTTGGATCTCCTTGTTTCCTAGCGAAATTCTTCCCGAGCAGAAACGAAAGTTACTTGTGCAATACGTAATTTTGAGTGTAGGAAAAGGTGGTATTATATAGCAAATCATAGCAGTTAGCATGAATTGAGGGCCAGCCCTGTGCCAGGTGCCGTACCAGGCATTTGACATACATTATTTCTGATGACTTACTACACCTGTGCCATCTATGATATCATCTCCTTATTACGGAAAGGAAACTGAGGCTCTGAGATATTAAGAAACTCAGCAAGGGTCATGCAGCTGTTAAGTGGTGAACCTGGGACCCAGTTCAGGGCCATCTGCCTCCAAAGCTATCTGACTCTTTCCCCTATATCACAGTTCCTAACGGGACATGACAAGCAGCTTCAAATAAGCACACATCATGGATGCTGCTATAAATTATGATTTTTCAGGTATAATATATGTGATATGATTTTTTTTTTTAAATCCAGCTAGTTACTTACTGAGCTTTGTATTTTGTGACTTTTTGATTTCTAATTAAAACGTCTTTTGGATTTAAAACTTTTTTTGGGTATCCTTTGAAGTCATTTATTACCTGAGCTTAATAAAGTTAACATTAAGTATTTGTCACATACTTTTAGGAAATATCTGTGAACTAAACTCGTTCTGGGGTGAAGAGTTATGTATTCTACTAGCATTCATCCCAAGGAGAGAGCAGAAGAAGGGAAGTAACATATTTTAGCCCATATCATGTGCTAACGTATTTACAGACGTTTAATCTTCTAACAATATTATGAAATGGATGTTACTGTCCCCATTTGACAAGTAACAAAGCAACTTGCCTGAGGCTACACAGCTAAGTCTTTGACAGAAGCAGAATTTGAAAACAGAGCCCATGTATTTTAACCACGCATAGCAAACTGACACAGTCATACACTCCTCCTCCTTTCCCTGTACTAGTAATTTTTCTTTAATTTCTTCCTTTTCTTTTTACAGCAGATTTGTACTAATTGTGGGACAGAAGGCAGTTTTCACTCCTCTTGCCTAAAACTGTATCTTACAATTTCAAGCAGGAAATCATCACCATTCAAAGGTTACCCCTCCAGAGCCTGGGAACCAGATTCTTACCATAAAAATTAAAACAAAAACAACCTCCCCCTCACCACAACAAGCAAAAGTAATATTTGCAAACGTTAGGAAAAAATCAAATAGTTCCAAAGGACTGAGAATACCAAGCAGTAGCCTCCTACCCTACCCTTCTCACCCTCTACTTTTGTCCACTCATTCAGTTCATTCAACAAATATCGGTTGAGAACAGACTGTGCCAGGTGATTTTCTAGATGCTGGCTTACAGTGACAAAGGCAGCCACTTTCAACAATTTCTGTTTTTGAAGCTTCTAGTGGTTGCCTTCTATCTCTTAAATATTATACTTAAACCATTTCTTGATGTATCAAACATGCACACACACATGTATTGTACATGCATTTTTTTGTTTTTGCTCAAACCGTTCTGGACAATGTCCTTGACTCTGCCTTGTAAGATGAGGCTACTGGCACTGCTGCAAGTCTCTCCAGCATTCCTTTCCCCTTCATTCCCTAACTTCTGCTACTTAGACTTTTACTTTGCCATGGTTAATAACATTTACCTTCCGTTCTATAACTATTATAAAATCTCCCATCCATTATCTGTGGATTTGTTCTAAAAGGTGAAAAAAAAAATTTACATCATTATGGCTGCATAAATATTTCTTACCCAAGGGCTAAGCAGTGTGCCTCAGTGACATTTCCTCTCTAGGGGTCCAGTGTTACAGCCCTCATACTACCCAGTGAAGACTGTTCAAATGCATTTTCTTTTCCTATGCTCCACCCATTGCTATCATTATGCTATGCCATTAGTTCATTAGAGGCATAAGGAGCATGGGTTCTGAATCTCCTTTGTGCCACTTACCTGATATTGCTGAGCCTGATGAGGTGACCTTCTTTCATTCAGATGTCTGGCTCGTGTACACTCATATGTTTCCCCCCTACATATCCCCCACTCACCCTCACATTGGGAGCATTTTGCTTGGGTTGAGTTCTAAGACTAGATTGTCTCTCTTGTACAAACCAAGTAGGTGATGGCATTTATGCAAATTTCACAGTAAATGAGTCACTGACAGATGAAGAAGGCTGTCAGATGGAATGATCAATGGCATGAAGGAAAACACTAATATGTGTGTCTTAGGCTGGGTTCTCTAGAGAAACAAAACAAAAGCGTATAAATATATATAGAGATTTATATCAAGGAAATGGCTCACGTGGTTTTAGAGGCTGTAACATAGCAAGTCTGTAGGTCAGGAAAGAGGCTTTTCCTGATTCACGTAGCCACAGGGGCTGGCAAACCCAAGATCGGCAGGCTGGAGAGCAGGGCTGTTGCTCGTAGGATGTGAAGATCCTTGAATCCCAAGATAGGCAGGCAAGACCGCAGGTAAGCTGCTAGCTCAAGTCCTAAGAACTGGAGGTCAGACGAACAGGAGCCAGCTGCAGGATCCAGAATGTGCAAAAGTCCTCGAGCCCTGCCAGAATGTCCATCTACACTTGATGCAGGCCACAAGCCGAAGGAAATTCCCCTTCAGCTGATTGGCTACTCACAGCAGATCCCATCATGGGAGTGATCATGTATCAGATCTCAACAGGGAAGTGATCACAACATTATACGACTGCCAAAACTCTGAGAATCATGGCAAAGCCAAGTTGACAGACAATCTTAACCATTACAATATGCAAGAAGAGCCATTTCCTAGTAGGAAAGGAATTATTTATGGACCTGCAAAGATAGTGGCTTCAAAAGAAGTCACCAATGACCTGGTGGCCAATGTGTAACCTGATATTTTTTTAAGCCTGTTGGGATGTCAAGGAAGGAAATAAATTATGCATTTCTTAACATCTCCTCTTTTAAGTTACTGAGTGTCGCCAAGAGATTTCTAAGGTTAGACAGTGAGTCACTATAGAACTGGAAAGATGAAACAGCAGTATTTGCTGATTATTGCCTCATTCTCTGACTGTACTATCTCTGCACATGTTGTTGTTGTTAGCTGCTGTTGAGTTGGCCCCCGATTCATGGCGACCTCGTGCACAATGGAATGAAATGCTGCCCAGTCATTTCCCATCCCCATGGTGGGTTGCAAATTGGACTGTTAATGATCCATAGGGTTTTCATTATCTGATTTTTGGGCATAGGTCGCTAGGCCTTTCTTCCTAGTCTGTCTTAATCTAGAAGCTCTGTTGAAACCTATTCAGCATCACAGCAACATGCAGCTGCCACTGATGGACAGATGGGGGCTGCTCATAAGATGCATTGGCTGGGAATTGAACTGAGTATCCGGCATAGAAAGTGAGAATTCTACCACTAAACCAACACTGCTTCACCCTTTACACATAGTAGGCATTTAGGAAAAATTCCTCCCCAGCCTTTTAACTTCCTCTCTTTGTTTCACATGACTTACTGCTAAATTGGATGAGTTTGTTTCCATTCCTTTCACCTTGCTGAAACCCCTTTAGCTGACTTTCTATATAGATTGTAGTCCTTTTCTAGCAAAAATAACCAAAAAAAGGGGGAAAGAAATAAAAACAAAGGTTTGGTCAAGCCACTCAGCCTCTCTGCGCCTCGGTTTCCCACTGTGTAAAATGCAGTTTTAATACCTGCCCTGCAGGGTTGTTGTAGGAGCTCGAGGAGGTATTTTTGAAGTGCTTAGCAGAGTGCCAGTTCCATTGTACATCGTCATAAATGTTTTTGTTTTTGTCGTTCTTATAACCGTGCTGACGCTCCGGGGACACCCAGTTTCTTGGGTAACTGTGTGCAGTTTGCCCTCACTTGGTGTTTCTTCACAGTTAATCTACGTAGTGGGAGGTCCGGCTTCAGCATTTGAAGCCTGAGGGAAGCTTTGTTGTCTATAAGGGCTGGATTAATTTTAGAGTGTGGTGGCCTTTGCCCAAGGTGAGCCTGTCTGTTTCTGTAAAGCATCACTGTTTTCTGTCTCTGGGTAGCCCTCTCTGGTCGTGCAGGGTGTTAACTGTGGATGGGAGCACTCTGCATGTGTGCACTGCTGATGGGCTGTGCTGGAGGAGAAACCAGGTATCACTCCTGAATTCAATTCATGCTATTAAAAATTCATTCCATTTCTATTTGTAAGCAGGTAGGAGTGCACAGTGGACTGCAAACAGAAGAAAAGCTTACCGTTAAAAGGCAAACATTTACTTCAGCCTTCCAAAGAGAGACAGCAATTGTTCACTCTCAGGGAAGCAGTTATAAAGAAAATTGGACAGAAAACAGTATGATCATTTCTGTTTTTTAATTAAGTCCCTCTGTGAGGTCACCATGAGTCAGAGCCGACTGGCTGGCAAATAACAACAACAAAATCCACTGTAGGTAGAGGGGACTATGCAGTTGCAAAACACCCAAATAAAATGTTTGTGTCAGAAGAAGTTAATGTACCCATACTTTGGCACCATATTTCCTTTCCTTGGTGATTACTGAAGTAGAGAAAAAATTTCAACTAAGAACCAAATTGTTTGTCTGTTAAGACAATTATTTTTTCAAAAGGAAAATTAAATCACATCATTATATGGGTGACACGCAAAAGGCCGGAGGTGTAAGGAAAACTTATTAAGCTTACAGGAATATTGAAAGCATGAGAAGGTATAATGAAACTGTAATAATAATTTGTGTTTGATTATTCTAAGACTGTATTCTAAGTCCACAGTATTGATAGCCAAGAGATAAAATGAGAAATGTTTGGCCAAGCTGAAACACTTATTTATGGGGAGTTGGTGGGTGACAAGTTGATATCTATACTCTCCTTGATCATGATGGGGTGGCACTTTTGTTTGCCACCATCTCAATTTTGGGACACAAATGGTGAGAAGAGAAGAGAGGGGGAGCAGACGGCGAAGACATGATTGGCCAGGAAGCAAGGTAACTCATATTACCTGTAGCAAGAGTGTTTCTTTAGGGTCAGAGTAATTGAAAGAGGCAGAAGGGTGAAGAGCAGTTCGTTACAACCTGTGGGTAGATGCCCCCCCATACCCCGCCAGCCTTTTTTGTTTTTTTAAACCCTGATTTGAACCAACATAATGTTAGACTTACATAGGGGCTGCTTAGGTGAAAAGTCATTGGTTTAGCCCTCCTCTGTTCTCATCTGAATCAGGGACTGTAGAATGGGTGAGGCAGGAGGGGCCTTAGAAATCCCCTGACTGCACACCTTGAGATTGTGCAGGAGGGAGAAGAGAAGAGGCTTGCCTTAGCTTGCACCACAAGTCCAAAGAGGGAGTCAAAGCTGGACCTTGTTTGTGCTTATGTGAGTTTAGGTCACTAATTTCCTAAGATCAGAGAACGGAGGATTTTAAATTCTAGGTCCCTTACCTTTCGGAAGTAAAAAGATTTTTAAAAAAGTTATTTTGAATACTTAGCCAGTTAATGGATGATTGTTAATTAATAAGCAGTTTCGTTGGAGCTACTGTGCTGGGTGCTGTGGAGGAGAGGGGGCTGGAACTTGAATCAGTACTGCCTTCCAGGAGCTCAAGTCTAGGAGGCAGGGACGTCATTTACACAAATAACTCTGACACTGGTGACAGGATAAATGACATTAAAAACTGGAAGTTCTTTTTTAGTTATGGGAGTGGAAGGTAGTGTCATGAGAGGCTTTGGAGAAGAGCTGGGCCTAGAAGGATATCTGTTGAATAGAAATGGGGAGATGGGCAGGCAATCAAGGCAGGAAAAAAGGGCAGGAAACAACAGGCCAGGATAGGAAAACACCATCTACCCATCCATCCACCAACCTGTCCACTCATTCATACATCCACCCATCCAGCTGTCCACCCATCCTTCCTTATGGGTATGGGGTTTTGTTTTGGTTTATAAAAATATTCTAAGATTGATTGTGATGATGGTTGCACAACACTGTGAGTATACTAAAAACCTTTGAGTTGTACATTTTAAATGGGTGGATTGTATGGCATATGAGTGATCTCTCAATGAAGCTGTTATTAAAAAAAAAAGTATGTGGGTTTTCTTAGTGCCCACCCTCCCCCTCTTTCCCCAAGCAGTGATTTTCAGTATGGTGCCTGGTCTAAAACCAGAAAACCAACCCCATTGCCATCAAGTGAATTCCGACTCATCGTGACTCTATAGGGCAGAGCAGAACTGCCCCACAGGGTTTCCAAGTAGTGGCTGGTGGATTTGAATTGCTAAACTTTTGGTTAGCAGCCAGGCTCTTAACCACTGCGCCACCAGGGCTCCTGCCTGGTTTGGCCTCTTGAAATATTAATGTGGATATATGACAGTGCCTCCACTCTTCTCTCTTCTTTCTAGCTTGAACAAGTATTGATTTTAACTGGTTATCTTACCATAGCATTATACCACTGCATCCTTATATAATAAGCGCTAGAATATTATTTGTACATCATCACCAGTCCTCATCGTGCTGGCTCATCTGTTATAAATTCACTAATTCAACCATCCATCCATGGGTCCCTCAAGAGTATTCAGTGCCAGGAGTGTGCCAGGTACTGTGCTGTGGACTAGAGAGAGAGGGAAATGCAGGATGCTGTAGAAGCATACAGGGAGGGCACCTGCATTACTCCAAAAGTCAGTGATTTAAAACAGTAAACATATATTATCTCATAGAGTTTCTGTGGAAAAGGAATTCAGGTGTGACTTTGCTGAGTATCTTTTGCTCAGTGTATCTCACGAGGTTGCAGTAAACGTGTTGACTGAACCTGCAGTTATCTGAAGGCTTGACCAGGGCTGGAAGATCCACCTGCAAGATGGCTCACTCACATGGCTATTGGCTGGAGGGCTCAGTTCCTCCCTGGCTCCCCAGAGGCTGTAGTTCTTCACCACACAGACCACTTTGTAAAGCTACTTGAGGGTCTTAACAACATAGCATCTGCATTTTTCCAGATCAAGTGATCCCAGAATGAGAGAGCAAGGCTGGAGGCACAGTGCTGTTTGTGCCCTGGTCTCGGAGGTCACCCACTTTCACTTCTGCCACATTCACTTCATTAGAAGTGAGTCACTAAGTCCAACCCACACTGAAGGGAACGGGAAGTAGGCTGCACTTTATGAGGGGAGGATTGTCAATTATCTGTGGACCTATTCTGAAACCACCACAGCATCTAACCCCATTGGTCAGTGGGATGGGGAGTCAGAAAGGACTTCTAGAGGAGGTGAGTTTGTATTTGAATGTTGGAGAGTTACTAGGAGTTGGCAAATAGAAGAAAAGGAAAGAAGGGCATTATAGTCAGAGAATACTCCCTGGGCAGAGGTCTGGAGACAGGAGGGGGCAAGGCACTTTTGGGAAGACCACGGACCTCCCTACCACTAGAGTGCAGGGAGAGAATAGAGGCACAGTGAGAGATGAAGCTGGGTAGGAAAGTTGGGGCAGACCAGAAAGACCTGTTACTAACTTGCTAAGGTGTTTGGGCTTTGTATTGAGGGCAAGGGAGGGAGTGGTTACAATTCAAGCAAGGCCTTTCCTTGCTCAGATGAGCATTTGGAAATTAGATTTAGGATTTTGGAGCCTGTTGAGGTTTGGTGCAGACGTCTCTTGTAGGTATCTCAGCAGGAAACCTGGGTTTCTGTGAAGACAGTGACAGCAGGATGGAGGGAAGAAGATGGATTGGAGAGAGGCCAAAGAAGGAGATGCTGAGGTGGGCAGTGGGGTGGGGGGAAGAGGGAAGGGAAGGGCTCTAGGATGCCTTCGGTAGTGATTGCTTGGGTTGCTGTGCCTTTCACTGAAATAGGGAGCACAAGAGCAGGAAGGGGAGGCACATGTGAGTGGCAGGGTGGGAGAGATACTTGGATTTGGGTCCTGTTGAGTTTTAGGCGCCTATGTGGAAGCCACAGGGAGCACGAAGGATGTAAGGCTGTGAACTAGACTGCAAGGAGCCTCCTCCTTCCACTGTTTCAGGTCCCACTGGGCCCCTGGCAGAGACTCTTGAATTATAAAGATGAAGTCAGGCCCTTTTGTTTAAGATAGACTGTGTGTCACCTTGTGTGGTGATATGAAGAACTCTGCATTCTTATTTATTCTGGTGAGGGACTCCCTCTTAACTCCAGCAAGCAAGGGCAGGTAGTGTAGGGAGCCTGGAGCATCGTCTGACCCACTGAAGTGGTCCATGACCTGAAGAATCTCATTTGTTTCCCAGGAGTGGGAATGGGAACAGAGGCCTGAGACAGGCTCTGCTTTCACAACATCACTGCTGTACTCCTAACCACAGCTCTTAACCAGCTCACAGCATGTGCAATCAACACACACTCCTGCCAGCCTGAGTTTCTGGACCTATGAATCTCGCAAGCCCACATGAATGATACTGTTAAGATTATGCATTGATTGGGGATGAGAAGAGAGTTTCTCATTCTGCATCTCTTTACTTTTACCTTTTGTCAAAATAAGACTATTTCCTTTTAGCATTTTCTAAGTAAGAAAATATTATTCTGAATAATAATGATGTAAAATTATATGGTTTACTTTAAATATAAAGGAAGGTATGGGTTCTGATTTTTGCATTAAAAAAAAATTACGTCTATTTCCAACCATGTTCTTCTAACTGACTTGAATCACGTATCAATGTTTGATTCCTGCTTACAGCAAAGACCAAACTTATTTTATTTATTTGTATAGTCTTTTTTCTTTTTAAATTTTACTTTTGGTAAAAATATACACAGCAAAACCTACTCCACTTCCACAGTTTCTAGTCACAATAATCAGGGCTATTGGTTACATTCTTCACATTGTGTCAACATTCTTTTTATTTCTGTTCTAGCTGTTTTACTTCCATTTACTTAATCTCCCTGCTTCCTCCTCCCCAAACCTTCTCATCTATGCTTTAAAATAGCTGTTGACCCTTTGGTCTTATACAGATTTTTTTTTTTTTTTTTTTTTTAAAGTAACACAATACTCAAAGGTGCCACACTTGACTCTTTGGGCCAAACTGTTACTTAGTTTAAAGGTGACTTCAGGGCATAGTTTCAATTCAAGATATGAAGAGAAACTCAGAGACTAGGTTTGTGTCAATGGCTGTTTCCTGTGATAATCTAGGTGATGGCAAATCACTTAATTTTGTGTATGTACTGCTGTAATTACCAAAAAGCTGTCTTTGATAATAGTGTAAAAGATAAGCAAGATAGAAATAACATTTCTGTAATTTTTTGCCCTTCGCTTCTAGATCTTGAAATAAATGCTCTTGAATTTATACATTCTTAGTCCTTTAGGGACCATAAAAACATACCCTTACATATATATGTGTATGAAATGGCTAGAAACTGCATATTTATTAAGAATCATGACCCTTAGGACTAGATAAGTCAAATTAAATCTCATAAAAATCTGTTACGGAAAATGAATACATGGCACTATTTTTCTTTTAGGGTCTACTTATTAATTTTGTCATGTTTAATATGTTGCAGTTGCAAACAAAGACAGAAATGTATGTGTTCATTCCTAATTAATTTATGTAATTGGGTTTTATAAATTTAGGTGTTTAGGAAGCTCTGCGTAATACACCCCATTTACTGTGTGCTGTAGCCAATAAAAGCATAATAGAAAGAAATACAGTTTGAAGCTCACTTCAGTGGTAAATATAGATTAGTTGTAAGTGATATCTTTGTAATGTTTAAATTTTGCAATGCTGCAGATTTTCTGAACATACCAATTAATGTTCTTATTTGAAATAATGACTAGTTAATTACTATGTATTCTAAGTGCTCTATCTCTGACAATTAAACGTCTCTTACAGCTTTTGTTTTGTTCCCTCCAAATCATATAAGTAATAGCACAACACAGGGGGAGGAAACATATGGATGAAGCCCGGGTGGGGTGTTTAAAATACTGGTAGTTGTGTCAGTTCATATTTTGAATGGTTGTACTTGTGTGTGTGTGTGTGTGTGTGTGTGTGTATTTATGCACATTTATGTGTAATTTCTGTCTCATGCTAAGTAAACAGTGAATGAGTGGAAAAATATGAAATGCATTTTGAATTTTTAAAATAGGTTATAAATTATAATTACAATGTGAAAATTAAATACATTTGGATATAACAAGTAAATCTTAAGTAACTCCATTTCTCACCTAGATGTGACTATGATGGTCCCTAAGAACTCTTCCTTTGCAGCTGGAAAAGACCAAGTGGACTGATTTTATCAGAAGGGGACTGAGTTTTAAGCCTGTCTCTTCTATACTTCTATTCATGTATGGAAGGAGGGCCCTGCTCCTTCCTCACCTGTTTCATGCAGACTGTTGGAAAACCACATCAGGACTGCAGTACTTCCAACCCAAGGCATGAAGTGTTGTCATATCTGTTTTTATGAATCTGTTTAAACAGAAGACACTGTCTCTGGTCCAGGGTGAAACATCTGCCTTTGACAAACAGCAGGCATATGGAGCTATTTGAACACTGCATTGTATATGTTCGAGAAATCAGTTGATTCACAGTACTCTTTGTTAACATAATGCCTTCCACCCAGGGAGAACGTGTGTGCACGGGGTCATTTGGGAGTACTTTTTGTACATTCTATTTTGTGCCTTACAGGTTAAAGGAGAATGTTGGGTTTGCTTATGAAAGTACGGGCCTTCTGAGATTTAAAAAACCTTGAATAATCATGTATAAATGTAAATACTATATGTGGAGTAAATGTTATGGGTCCCATTTATGATGAAATATGTATGTGTTTCCAAGGGTAAGACCTTCATAATTCATTTATAAGTTACATGCCTTACCTTACACGTAAGTAGCAGAATAGTAATTTCCCTGGTTCTTTCTGAAGAGGTGTCACAAAGGGAAGGAAAAAAAAAGGATCAACTTTTCTCCAACAGCACAATATCATTCGGAGATAACTGGAAAAAAGTATTAGAGAAAAGCCTAAAAAAGAAAAAAAAAGGAAAAAATCCCTAGGTTCTGGTGATGTTGGAAAAATGACGTGTGAACCGAAGTGCCAGATGCTGAGTTTCATCTATTTTGTCATGTTATGACAGAAATCATTACAAGTGTGATAGGTTTATTTATAAAGACTTGCTTCAGTATTCTTAGTACATCTATTCCAGTGCTCCTCATTTTGAGCTGGGCTGTGGATCAAGATGAAAGAAAAATTAAATTGTATATTGAAGAGCTGTTAATTGAGCTGTGCTGTATTTAACAGGGAAGCATCGGCTCCAGGCAGTCGATACCAGTGAGGATTTTTAATGTAGTGCATCATGTGACTCTCAGTTTGCTTTGGAGAAAGCAAACAGGGCTAATGACAAGGCAAACTTTTGCTGTTGCTGCTGATTTCTTTGGAAGGCAAGTGTTAATTTGTTGTTGTTAGTTACTGGCCTGTTGGCTCCGAATCGTGCCACCCCATGTACAATAAAATGAGACCTTGCCTGGTTCTGTGCCATCTTCACAACTGTTGATATACTCGAGTCCATTGTTGTGGTCTCTGTTTATTTTGAGTGTCTTCCAACTCAGGAGGCTCATCTTCCAGCACTTCATCAGGCAGTACTGTTGTGATCCATAGGGTTTTCATTGGCTAATTTTCAGAAGTAGATTGCCAGGCCTTTCTTCATAGTCTGTCTTTGCCTGGAGGCTCTGCTGAAACCTGTTCACCATGGGTGACCCTGCTGGTGTTTGAAATACCAGTGGCATAGCATCCGGCATCATAGGCTCACGCAAGCCACCACAGTAAGACAAACTAACAGATGAATGGTAGAAGTGTTAATTTACCCACGAATGAAACCCTGCACACATACACGCTCATAGTGGAACTAAATACTACGTTTTAATGGCACCCTGCTTAGTCACTGAAACCTATTTCCCTAAAGAGTCATTTTTGGGGCTTGTTTGAAGTTTTTAACGTAGGGCGTTACATAAGATTAGATTTCCCCCCTTTCTTTAATCAATGTAAATTCAATTGCATTTCAGAAGATGGCCAAGCAGTATTTCATCATTCATAATATCCATTTAAAAATGTTAGGTCTACCCAGTTATATTTCTCAAAAGTAGCCTATCAGTGGTTTAATACATTATCTCTATTCTCTAAGGCAGTGTTAATTTCCTTTTGTAGTTGATCTATCCTACTACCAATTTTAGTATATTTATAGTTAAAGATTCTGTTAAGAGCTAAGTGATTTAAGTACATCTGGGATAAAGTGGACTTGGCTTTAACTATAAAACAAATTTTCTTTATTTCATTCTCTTCATTGATAAACCCATAGTAACTGGAGGCATTTCTAGAATTGTGGGCAATTTGAGCCTCTAAAGTTTGATAAAAGATACTTCAGATATTCCTAGTGAGAGGATGGGGGGCTGAGAGGAATTATTTTTGGTTCTGGCCCTGTCATAGCTCGGTGGAAGAGGATGGGTACTGCAGGCTCAATTGTTGTGCTGCCGGATTTCCTGGGTGTCTAGAGTAGGCTCTACTTCTCAGGAAGGTGATTATGGAACCAGCTGAGCCATTGCACGGAACTCATACTTTGCAAGGCATCCACAGGCATGACTTTGAAGGGCTTATTTTGTTCATTCGTGCATTCACTCGTCATATATATTGTGAGCCTACTGGGTGTCAAGCACTGCTCTAGTCAGGGTTCTTGGGCAAGGCTTTTTTGACGAGATGATATTTGAATGAAGGAGAGAGTCAGGCAGTTAGGAGATTACGCGTGAGAGTTGCTTCATAAAGAACCTGCCTTCTAGAAAGTACCCATGAATGCTGGCAGTTGCTGCCTGAGAAACTTAGAAAAAATAGGCAGCTAGACTGTGTGCCTAGAAGTGCACTAATTCTGTTATTGACACTATGGAAAAGATGTTCTAGAAAGAAGAGCCCAGGTGAGTATTGCTAATGGGAGAAGCAGGAAGAAGTCTTTGCAGTAGAGATATGGCTGGAAAATCTTCCTGGCAGGGAGAAGAATACAATGAAATGTAGGGAAGAAGTTTGTGGAGGGATGTAAGCATGGCATCAGAAGAATGTGGTTCAAATCCAAGCCCTGCCGTTTATCCTCCCTGAGCTTCAGTTTGATTTGGAAATTAGAGATGTTCTTAGCATATAATCATGATAGATATATTTGATCATATTCTTTTTTTCTTTTTTGGTCTATTTGAGAAAGAGAAAGCAGCAGGCAGGTGGCTGGCCTGCTTGGAATACAGGGTGATGAACTTCCCTCCCGGGTAAGGCACTCAGCAGAGGTATTAACCTTAGTCCAAAGATCAGCATCTGGCTGATCCTGGGAACATTCCAGCATTCTGCCTCTTACTAGGTGGAGAAGGTATGGATTGATTTCTTCTCTGAGGGCAGAGTTTGATCAATCTAGGTTGTTGGAAAAAGATATAACCACAGAGGGAGCAATGGGTACAGCGTTCCAGAAGGACTCAGGTCCCAGATAGGGTGGGGATTTGCCAGAGGAAGGTGGGAGGAATGACTCACTGCTTTGACTACCTGTGTGGCTCGTACTGGATTCTACAACCATGTGGATTTGAACTTTTTAGCTGAAATGTATGTGAGTTCCCCTATAATCCTTTCAAGACGAGGTGTGCTTTCTTGTTCTGCAGGTCTGGATCAGGTTCAGGAAGGACAGTGTGCAACATGTATAAGAAGGAACCAAAAATAACTCAGGAGTTATGATGGACATTGCAATGTAGGGAGTCTAACTGGCCCACCCTTGATAAGTCACAAGCAGTCTTAATAGTGATGGAGGTAAAACAAAAACCAACCTCATGACAAAGAGGCAAAACACAAAGATAGAACCTGAACCTGTTAAAATGGCTTTTTATCAGTCAGTATACACTGAATTCCACCACCCATGTGTCAGTTTGTCATACTGTGGGAGCTTGTGTGTTGCTATGAAGTTATGCCATTGGTATTTCAAATACCAGCAAGGTCACACATGGTGGACAGGTTTCAGCGGAGCTTCCAAACTAAGACAGACTAGGAAGAAAGTCTGACAATCTACTTCTGAAAATTCCCCAGTGAAAACCTTATGGATCAGAACAGAATATTGTCTGATATAGTGCTGTAAAATGAGCCCCCAGGGTTGGAAGGCACTCAAAATACACAGAGGCTACAGCAGTGGATTTGAGCATACCAACTATTGTGAAGATGGCACAGGACCAGGCAAGGTTTCTTTCTGTTGTACATGTGGTCGCCATGATTTGAAGTTGACTAGACGGCAACTAATAACATGCACTAGATTGTGCTGCAGTAACCAACACCTCTCAGATCTCAGTGGCTTAACACAATGGGTTTATTTCTCGTACATGATAACTGACCAAGTTATGGTATGAAGGGGGCTCTCCTCATTAAAGTTCCTCAGGGATCCAGGCTGACCTTTTCCTTGTACCTCTGCTGTTTCTGCAGTAGAGGGAAAGAACATGGCAAATTAGTGCCTGGCTTGTAAAGCTTCCACCAGAAATAGTATCTCGACCCACAGTTCACTGGCCAAAGCAAGTCTGTGGCCGTGCCCAACCTTGAAATGGACAGAGAAGTGCCGTCTTACTATGTGCCCCACAGAATCACAGAACCAGAACAATTGCGAGCAGATCTAGTAACTGCCACTATGGCAATGGAAATGGTATCTATTTTTAATGTGGGTTAGAAAATAATTGGTCAGATATCTCAGGAATTTTTTGTAGAGGAAGGAAAAGAGCTTACAGATTAAAAAAGAACTGGCATATCACCTATATTTTAAACAGAAGAAAAAGATGACATTGGGGACCAGGGACACAGAAATTTCATTTCTGTGCCGTGACAAATACCAGGGAGATGTAATTGCAAAATGATGCTGCAAATGTCTTACCCGGGAAACTAGGTAACAACCTGCCTGGCTTCATAAAGAGGGAATAATATCCAATTAGACTAAGCGTATTCTGTGCCTGAGTGACAAGCCCTGGAGACCTCAGGGCCTCTGGGGCCCCCAGGGCAGTTTCAGGAGGCTGTCTTGAGACCTGTCCGGGGTGTGAGGGGACGGGCCGCTACAGAGCAGGAACTGATCAACGTACCGCACTGCATCCTGAGCCTCTCTCGTACCGCTGCCTCAGTTCTTCTAAGCACCGAATGGAGGTCTGACCTGCGTTCTGCTGTTTGCCCCTCTTGGCCACCGGGGCAGGGCACCCTGCCCATCAGATTCACCTTGCCTCCCTCCTGCCCATGGCATGTGATTGGTTGTACCTGGTCTCATCCCTGGTGCTATGGAAGTAAGCGCCCCCATTTCAGGTCTCAGGATCCCTGTCACTGGCTTATCACCACACGTCACTGCTGTTCCTTTTGCTGGAGTATCTTTGCCGATAGTGGAGTGCTTTCAGGGTCAGGCTGCAGCGTCCCACTCCCGGCCCCACCAATTCCTACTTGTGTGGCCTGTGCAAAAAGTGCTGCACCTGTTGAACTTCAGTTTCCTCATCTGTAAAATGTGGTTCACAATTGTTCCTACCTTCTAGGGCATTATGTGGTTAGATGATGACCCCCATAAGTCACCAAGCCCATTGCCTGGCACTCGGTTCCTATGACCTTTGTCATTGCCATCACCCACACCCCAGTCTCTCCTGCTATTCAAGTCTGGCCTCCTCCTGAAGCCTCTCTCCTGACCTCAGCACTCAGGGTAACTTTTTCTTGCCCATCACTGGCATTTAACCTCTATTAGCATTTTATTTTCTAATACTCACGTCCGTAGTCCTTGATGGGGTTGCTAAGCCTACTGAACACAAGGCCAAGTCTTTATTTCTTTGTAACCTTAATGCCTAGCTATATACTCAGTTTGACCCACGGTAGATTTCGTAGTTGGGTTTTATGTCTTGTTTGTTTGTTTTGTTTTTTTTAATGAGCTGCCTTATATTTGTGAAAATAAGTTGAATATCAACAATAATAAGGAATAAGGATTACTGAGTACAAGTTCTCTATTGAAAATTTTGACATTAGATTGGAACCCAGGAGTACTGCTCAGTATATATTGGTTCCGTTGGTATGACAATATCTGGTACTTAATCATAGTCAAACAGCTTTATATAGACTATCATGAGAGTGCGTTTAATTAAGAGAATTATCTTCATTGTTTAATCTGATATAGTCTAAAACTCACCAGTTTAAGTCATGGAAGGATTTGGTAGCAGACGCAGGATATTGGAAGAAAGAGAGTGCTAGCAGGGGAAGGGGGATTGCATTATATTTCAGTCTTTGCTATATAATCGTGTGGTCTTTGGCAAATCACCTTAGCCCCATGGATCTGTTTCTTCCTTGTATCAAGCACTTACTTTGTGTGAAGTGCTCAGCTCTGCGTTGTATGCATTGCCTCTTTTAATTCTTATGAAGATCCTCTGAGAAGTTGGGACTATTAATTCCCGTTTTGCAGATAAGTAAACTGAGGCTTAGAGAGGCTAACTGGCTTAAGGTAGAAACAAGGTATAACCTTGGTGAAGAAAACTGCAAATGATACAAGTCAAGGAGGAAATAGCTTTGTTTGAGCAGTAGAAAACGAATGTTGTTGTTGTTAGGTGCTATTGAGTCGATTCCAACTCATAGCAACCCTATGTACAACAAAACAAAACACTGCCTGATCCTGCACCATCTTCACAGTTGTTGTTATGCTTGAGCCCATTGTTGCAGCCACTGTGTCAGTCCATCTTGTTGAGGGTCCTCCTCTTTTTCACTGACCCTCTACTTTACCAAGCATGATGTCCTTAAGCATGATGTCCTTCTCCAGGGACTGGTCCCTCCTGATAACGTGCAAAGTATGTGAGACAAAGTCTTGCTATCCTTGCTTCTAAGGAGCATTCTGGCTGTACTTCTTCCAAGACAGATTTGTTTGTTCTTTTGGCAGTCATATTATATTCAGGGTTCTTCACCAACACCATAATTCAAAGGCATCAACTCTTCTTCAGTCTTCCTTATTCATTGTCCAGATTTCACATGCATACGAGGCAATTGAAAACACCATGGCTTGGGTAGAAAACGAATAAAGGGTCCCAAATCATTGAGGGGACTAGTGTACTGCCTAAGATAGAACACTGCTGTTTGTAAATCCCTGCTGTGTTGAGGAGCATGATCCTCATGATGAAATTGGAGCCATACCAGACTATCCTGCCTGGTTCTGGGCTTCCGACCTTAATATAGCAAAAAGTTTAACAGGGCCTCAGAAGAGAAATCCCTTATTGAAAGCTATTGTGTGCCAGGTGTCCTGCAAAGTGTTTCACAAATGCTTGAAATGTTATACATAAGATTCATTCACTCAGCAAACAGTTATTTCACCTACCGGGAAAGGGTAGTTAATATATAGGGGTACAGGGATAGATAATTCTGGAGGCCATGGCGGCCGTGGAGACTTCTCTCCTGCAGAGATCAGACTCTGAAGTCAGCATAGAAACTGGAAGTGTAGTCAGAATTACCCTCAAAGGTCCTTCCAAACGTGATGTCCTTGGCAATTCAAAAGCCAGTTTGGAAGCCTGTAAACCAGTTTCCTCTTTGTATTTTAGCAGTAGCTTCGTCTTCCATGGGAAGCAGAGATGGAGGTGACCCCCCTCAATTGCTCACTTTCCCTCTCCCTTCTGTCTTTACCTTTCTTAATTTCCTTGTCAAGTTTGTTATATGTGTGGATGATGTAGCCCTAAAGGGCTGACTGTGGTGTTTTGGTTGGCAGGTGTCATGATTTGAATTATGTAGTGTCCTAGTTTTCTAGTGCTGTTGTAACACAAATACCACAGGTGGGTGTCTTCAAAGAAGAGAAAATTGTTTTCTCACAGTTCAGGAGGCTAGAGGTCTAAATTCAGGGCACTGGCTCTAGGGGTAGCCTCTCTCTTTTGGCTCTGGGGGAAAATCCTTGTCTCCTTCAGCATCCGTAGTCCTGGTTTTCCTTAGTTTCTTGGTGATCTTGATGTGGTATCTCTCTTCCTTCATTTATTCTTCCTCCTGTGTCTGATCAGCTTTTTATAACTCAGAAGTTATTAGACTTAGGACACACCCTACACTGATGCGACCTCGCTAATATAACAAAAGAAAACCCTATTCCCAGAGGGGGTTATATCCATAGGTACAGGGGTTAGGATTCCAACACATATTTTTTGGGAACACAGTTCAGTTCATAACACGTAGCAAACAATCGGTTTTCAAATTCTACTGTCGACAAATATGAAGACTTCTCCTTCCTCCAAGGGGGAAAAAGATGTAATGATAAAATCACTACATTGATTACAGTCACAGAGAGGTTTTAATGTTTTCTCTAGATTCATGATGTCTAGAGCATTCTCCCCACTCTAGAAAACAAAGTAGGGGAAGGTGTTACTTTGAGGCGAGGGCTGTGCCTAGCTCAGAATTTTCTTAGCCTGCATGTGCCCTGTAGTGTGGAAGCACATTGTGGTGTGTATCCAAGTTTAAGTGCAATCTATAGTGACGGTGATTTTTATTCATTCGAATTTTGGAGTCTAATTGTTTTTATACTGCCACTTGCGTTTGTTAAAGATATAGATGTCTGGCCATAGAGGAAAGCAAGGTGAATTCATTGTCACAATTAGATGCTTCACAATTTGAAAACTTACCACTTAAACTGATGAAGTGTCACTTTTATGCAACTTGATGTTGAGAGCACAGGACTAAACTCGTGTGCAATTTAACAAGATCTTGGTGAGATGAAGGAAGTCGCACTTGACGAGACATTGAGACAGACTGGATGGAATTTTCTAATTCCCTCCTACATGGTAGAATAGGTGAAGGGAGATAGACCACAAATTGATTTTTGTGTAACTCTAAAATTAAGTGGAACGGAGTTAAACAATTGCTGGGTTTGAAGTTGCCCCATGTTAGATCACTCCACAGATGTTAGTTAATATGTTAATGTGAACCTAGACGAGCGCAGTGTGTTTTACTCTTCATGTTAATCTGTGCAGTCTACTAACCTCTGGGCAACCCAGGCAAAGTCTTATATGTTTCCTGTTTATGGACATTAAGCAATATCTTTAAAATGTGAAAGAAAGCCATCAAAATGCACAGCCTGATAACAACAACAAATCTAATCTAAAGTGACAAGGGGAGACTCTCCCAGATGCTTTTCTCTTTAATGTAACATGACTTTAAATTGATGCAGCCCCACAGTGATTGAAAAACTCTCAGAGCTTGTCTCCTGTGATTACATTTCTGATCTGTACAACTTAATTTTTTAACTAGGTGAGTCTCAGTTTTGCGAGTGAACAGTTTTCACTTGCTTTCTCTCTTACTTTGTTTGGGAAGAGAGTTTATTTGGCAACCAGGCAAATAAAGCTGTGGGAAGTATTGAGAAATCCTGCAACAACAAAAGACTATAGGAATTCACCATAGAATAGGTACCTCCAAGCCCCTCTCCTCCTTCTGTCTTCTTCTCTTCCTTTCCTCCCCTCTCCTCCCCTTCTCCTACCCCTTCCCTTGCTCCTTCTTTTCTTCCTTCTCCTTCTTCTCTTCCCTACTCTCTTCTTTGGCATTCAGGAAGCCATATGTTATTACCTGGAATGCAATGCATCGTGTGCTTATGTCTTAATCAGTCTGATCACAAATGATTCTTTGCACATTTTTAAAGAGATTAAAATAGTGATTAAACTCTTTAACCTTAAGAAAACCACTTAGATACAAAAAAAAATCAAGATTATAAAATTCGTTTCTTATAGTGGTCAGTACAGTGCACACTAATTTTATGGGATAATTGCCAGCATCTGGGGTTGCAGTTAGAAGAGATTGGGGAGAAGCTATAGGTTGCCTATTCCACTGACTGAAATCTGGAGACCAGTTAGTACCATTCAGGTTAATCCAGTTAGTTCAGTTAATTAAAACTTGATTAGCCCTAGGCTATTGTCTTTCAAGACCTAGTTAAAATGTGAGCTCCATAAAGGTGGAGACTTTGCTCTTGTTCCCTGCCATGTCCCCCATGCCTGTCACCATGCCTGAGACATACCCCATACCCATTGAACCCATTGCCATCGAATTGATTCCGACTCATAGTGACCCAGTAGGACAGAGTGGAACTGCTCTGTAGAGTTTCCAAGGAGCGCCTGGTGGATTCGAACTGCCAACCTTTTGGTTAGCAGCTGTAGCACTTAACCACTATGCCACCAGGGTTTCCTGAGACATAGCAGACCCTCAATTTTTAAAAATATTTCTTGCAGTTTAAGTCCATCAGCCCATTATTTCCTACTAACAGGCAATGTGGTTGTAGTAAAGAAGCGATACCATGCTTCAGAGAAACCATATGCTTATTCAGTTTTGATTAAGTGCCTACATTGAACCAGGCACTATGCCAGGCTTCAGGGCTACTTTAGAGAAGGAGACTGACATGACCTCTGGCCTCATGGAGCTTGTAGTCTCGTTTCTGTTTGAAGAGGTGCTAGTGAAAGTACAGAGGAAGGCAGTGGTGCCTGTTACAGTGCCTGTGATTCTCCTAGTGACCTAGACAGGAACTCTAGGTTGCTTTGACTTATCCTCCTCTCTCATTGCCAGCATTTGTGTCTCCAAATAATGCCTGTCTTTCTTTTGCATTGGTTCTGAGTCTCCTACTCCTCCCTTCTCACTGCTGCCACCAACTCCAGTTTCTTTTCTCACTCTCTGAGTTACCGTGGCCTTGTGGTAGATCCCCTTCTCTTGAGCCTTCTCACTTTTCCAATCCTTCTTACATCTACATTCCAGCCAGTGCTTCTGAAGCACTGGTTAGGTCATTATCCTCTTTTCCCGCCTAAAACTTCCAATAGCCTATCACTAACTTCTTAATAAAATCTTTCTCCTTCAGCCTTGTAATACAGTCAGGTCAGACACCACTGTCCAGCCCATCCGTCTGTGCTGCTTATAACACCCAGCCAGAGAGGACCACCTGTCACCTCCCTCTCCTTCAAATGCAGGCACTGCCCCCTCTGGCTGAAGTGCCCTTTCTCCATTTCAAGCTACTGAAATCCTTCCATGCCTTCCTTCAAGACTCCATCTTGAATGCCACGTTCTCCCAGAAGCCTTACTTGATTACCTCATTTGGATTTGAGCTGAGTAGAGGAGGGGAGAGTTTTCCTTGTCATTCATGACACCTTTTTCCTCCTATTGTATGAAAGTGGATGAGGATGACTATCTATTATGAGCCCTGGGTGGTACTTTTTCTCTGTGGCATTCAACTTGTTTCACATAATGTAGGAAAAAATAGTTAAATTGCATTTGTTGTTCTTAGTTACCATCGAGTCGATTCCGACTCATAGCAACCCTATGCGCAACAGAGCGAAACATTGCCTGGTCCTGTGCCATCCTCACAATCGTTGTTATGCTTGAACCCATTGTTGCGGCCACCATGTCAGTCCATCTCGTTGAGGGTTTTCCTCTTGTTCGCTGACCCTCTTACGCATGATGTCCTTCTCCAGTGACTGATCCCTCCTGATAACATGTCCAAAGTATGTGAGACGAAGTCTTACCATCCTTGCTTCTAAGGAGCATTCTGGCTGTATTTCTTCCAAGACAGATTTGTTCGTTCTTTTGGCAGTCCACGGTATATTCAGTATTCTCTGCCAACACTGTAATTCAAACGCATTAGTTCTTCTTTTGGTCTTCCTTATTCAATGCCCAACTTTTGCATGCATATGAGGCGACTGAAAACACCATGGCTTGGGTCAGTCTTCAAGGTGACATCTTTGCTTTTTAACACTTTTAAAGAGGTCTCTTGTAGCAGATTTGTCCAATGCAAAGAAATTTGATTTCTTGACTGCTGCTTCCATGGGTATTGATTGTGGATCCAAGTAAAATGAAGTCCTCGACAACTTCCATCTTTTCTCCATTTATTATGATGTTGCTTATTGATCCAGTTGTGAGGATTTGTTTTCTTCATGTTGAGGTGTAATCCATACTGGAGGCTGCAGTCTTTGATGTTCATCAGTAAGTGCTTCAAGTTCTCTTCATTTTCAGCAAGCATGGTTTTGTCGTCTGCATATCAAAGGTTGTTAATGAGTCTTCCCCCAATCCTGTTGCCCTGTTCTTCATATAGTCCAGCCTTTCGGATTAATTGCATTATCACGAATATTTTCTACCAAAGTGATTTATTATCCAGCACCTGCTATAGCTGAAGTTGCATGTTAATTGAGGATCCTCAAAGTAGCAAGAGTATCTTTCAAACAAGTAACCCAATTTAAAAATGGGCAAGGATCTAAATAGAATATCCAAAGAAAATACACAAATGGCCAATAAGCTCAAGAAAAGATGTTTAACACCATTAGCTATTGGGGAAGTGCAAATTAATACCACAGTGAGATGCCACTTCACACCTTCTAGGATGGCTATATCAAAAAGACATAAAATAACAAGTGTTGGCAAGGATATGGCGAAATTGGAATCCTCATACACTGCTAGTGGAAAAGTGAAATGATGCAGCCACTTTGGAAAACAGTCTGGCTGTTCCTCAAAAAGTTAAACATATGACTCGAGTTATACTCCTAGATATTACCCAAGTGAAATGAAGACGTTTGTTTACACAAAAACTTGTTCATAGCAGCATTGTTTATAATTGCCAAAAAGTGGAAACATCCCAAATGCCATTAACTGACTAATGGATAAACAAAATATGATATATCCAACAATTGAATATTACTGAACCATAAAAAAGGAATGAAGTGCCAAATATATGTACAACATGGATGAACTTTGAAAACATTATACTGAGTGAAAGAAGCCTGTCACAAAAGACTCCACATTATATGATTCAATTTATATAAAATGTCCAGAATAGGTAAATCCATAGCGGCAGATTAGTCTGCCTAGGGCTGGAGTGGTTGGAGGGGAATGGAGAGTGACTGCTAATGGGCACAAGATTTCTTTCTGAGGTGTTAAAAATGGTCTAAAATTGACTGGTGATGGTACAACCCTGTGAATATACTCAAAAGCTATTGAATTGTACACTTTAAATGAGTGGATTATATGGTATATTAATTATATTTCAATAAAATAATATTTTTTAAAAGTGTCTGCTTTATGATCAGTATAATTACTTTTGTAAACTATATTTTGATGAATTCAAAATTAATTAAAAATGGATAACCCATCTATGGCATGTATGGAAATGCAAAATGATTATTAATGTTTGCATAATCAGTACACTCACTCAAATCCTTTATCTGATGGTGTCTACACTGTGTTGGGATTTTGTCTGATATTTTCTTGAATTTGTGTGTTCCAGTTCTAGGCTTCATATGTGATAATGATGAATTTTAAGTGGTTTAAAGTCTAGTTATATCAGGGATCTTCAATTTAAGCAAAATTACAATATTAACTTGCACATGGTTATTAAATGAATAACTACGATATAACAAATGCTACTTTTGATCATAACTGTATTACCGAAATCACTTTTACTAGGATAATCCACATAGGCCTTCTGAGTACCTTTTCTCCTTTCTCAGTGGTCGTCAGTGGTACTGAAGATCATACCTTAAAAATCAAAACCCTCTGTTTCATTTTTTCATCTTTTTAACTCACCTGTCCTTGCTTGGATATTCAGCCTTTGACATGGGTATTGGTAACTGTAAATATCATTTGAAATATGCTTAATGTTTTCTTATGTTAGACACAAACTTCAGGCACAAGAAAAGCATTTTCAAAATCATTTACATTTTATTTAATATAAAAGGCAATTTGCAGTTGGTAGTGTTGCATGGACGTACACAACTGTTCAGAGCTAGAATGTGATGGGGAAGTACCACACCCACAGTTAACAGGGTAACAGCATTGTTCTTATAGAGAAATATGCTCATTATTTCTTTCTTTCACCTAGTATTCACTCCAGTAGTTTCTTTGTGGGCTCATTCTAAAGTCAAGATTAAAGATATCCACCAAGGAGCTTGGGTTTATTAGCTGAAGCACTGAATCTTTATTCAAATTTTTTAACTGTTCGATCCATATATGTTTAGATTCTTTAATTTCTTTTTCTCTTATCCAAATGTACTGCGTATCTTTAAGTAGGTGAATCCTAGAGTAGGTTTTATTACATATCACACCACAGAGTTAAGCTTGGTTCATTTGGATTTTAAAAATCTCCAGAGCTTTGAGAATGACTTTGAAATACTCCTTACTGTTGGAGCTTAAAGAAAATAAATCTTGAATGTCCTCTATATTAATTTATTTGCTTGGAAGGTTCGAGATTAAAGGGTTTAGTGAGATTTTTATATTTTCTATAATTTCTATTTGTATTGGAGTAAACTGTTCTTTGTATGGAGTGGTTCAGCTTTCATAAAACAAAGAACCCATTATTAAGAGAAGAAGAATATGAAAAAAGTTTAATATAAATGCATAAAACTTCATATAGATTTTTCATGTTAGATGTAAAGGAGTCAGTAAATTAATTAAACTTACTTTGAAGAGAACAATCTCCAATTTCCATTCATGGAGAACCCTGTGAGCAGAGATTAGACTATTTTCCTTTTAAAAGAATGATCTTCGTTTTCCTTCAGAAGGCATTTCAAAAAGCAAAAGAGGGAAATAACAGAGAAGTAGGTAAGAAAATGAACCACAATACTGAGGCAGCACCCATGTGCTGTAGCTTTCCTCATATTCTGCTATCTAGAACCAGGGTTACTAATTAATGACCCAAGAGCTAACTCAGTTTGACGAAATGCATACATTGAGTTTGACTAATGCGTGATTATTACCATCCATTCATGTGTAATCCTGCATTTGGAAGGTTTATAATTTGTTTTTGACACATTTCTTTCTGATTTCATACACTCATGCCTACAGGTCTCACCTTCCTCCAGAATCTTATTTTCAAAGCAGACTTTGTTTATTCACTCTGGGTAATTTATTGGCAAATACTTATTTTCCTTAATACATAATTTCTTTCCTTAATACTCTCTGTGTCTTCCAAAGCAACAACATAAAGAACTAAGGCACTGGAGTGGAACATAAGACTTTTTTCGCAAAGAAGGGAAAGTCAAGGCATTTCAGCTCCCCAAACATCCCGTGGAATTCACTTCTAATGTCCTTTCTTTGTAGCCATGTTTGGAAAATATTTGAAAATATTGGAACAATGACGTTTTTTCTGCTTGATCGCTAAGATGGCTGCTAGAAGGGAAGCCAGCCAACTCCCAGGGGGCAAAATGGGGCGAAGCTGTCTCGTGGGAAGTTAAAGGGAGACCAAGTGTTTTCCAGTTCATTTCCAGCGTATATTTCTTCAGGGGCAAGGGCCCAGCTGTGCTTCATTGTGAGCGAGAGTTTGGCTGTGACACCACTTTAAAAAAAATAGGAAGGGGGGAGAGAAAAAGCCCAGCCAGCTAAATGGCAACGTAATGTGGGACAACCTGTGTTCACAATCTTTCGTGTTGTATAATGAGTCAGCCAATTGCTAGCGGTGAGAAGAAAAATGACATTGTATGCTACAGTCAACTTTTTCCTGAAGAAAGGTTGGGAAATAGTTTGCAGTCAAGACACCAGTGGTGCCTGTTAACTTTAGGCACAGTGCAGGTGTCAACCCTGGAACATGACTCCCACTGAACAGCACTTTTTACCATTTAATCAGGCTATACTGTGTTGTATTTATAGCCCTGGCGAGGTTGGCCCATTGTTACAAGATGAAATTGTGACGTTCAGCAGTTTATACCTTGGGAGCTGGAAGCGTTTCTCCATGGTGAATTTGTAATATTAATTGGCCATGTCAGTTCATGACAAATGTAGTGACATCTATTTCAAGTATTTCAGTTTTATGGTGCTGAAAAAGTGACACGCGCTCAAGATAAGTAATCTCACAAAAGAGCTTCATGCTTGCTGTGTAGTGCTTCCAGAACATGCTCTCAGAGGAGACGCAAATAGGCTCTGGGTTCAGGGGGCTGTCCCTTCCGTTTGCTCAAGGCTGAGAAGGGAGCCTGAGAAAGGAGGGAGGGATGTTCTTCCTGTCATCCCGTGCAGTCTCACGAAAGTCTGGTTGAGACTCTGGCATGGACTTTCGTGCTGAAGACATGTGCTCGAGACCATCATTTGTTTGATCTGGGTACCCGCTGCCTATGCCTGTTAGTAACGAGAAAATAACGCCTTTCTCACTGTGTGCAGTAGTTCTCAACCAGGGGTGATTTTGCCTCTCAGGGAACATTTGGCAACATCTGGAGACCGTTTTTAGTTGTCACAGCTTGGAGGGAAGCAGTTAGTTGCTAGTGGGTAGGTAGAGGCCAGGGATACTGCTAAACTTCCTACAATACATAGGGCAACCTCCAACAACAGTGAATTATCTGGCCAGAATGTCAGTATTGGTGAGTCTGAGAAACCCTGCACTTGTGTGGAACATGCCCCTTTTCCATTTTTCAACCTTGAAGCATTAACAGGGTGGAGAAGAGCGCCTGCAGTGTGTTGGCTGGTCAACAAGAGATTGATGTGGCCACTGTGAGGTGTCCAGGAGTTCCTTCATATGGAAGGCTGTTCAGGTGGAGGGGAAGGTACACATGGTGCTTTGATGGGTGAGGGAAGACAGGCCACTAAATGATGTGACACAGAACACCGGAAGTGCTCAAACCAGCTGGTGATGCAGAGCCAGAGTCATGCGGAGCAAGAGGAGGGCCATCCTTTCAACATCCAGGTTGGGCTTCCAGAAGGAGAGGATGTTTTAGTTCAGTCGTAGAGATATGGGGAAAGGACATTTGAGCCCAGCTGAGCAGACACACTTGTCAAATGGAGTTGAAAAATTATTTTTGCATACTAGTTTGGCAACAGAGGCCTGGTGGTGCAGTGGTTAAGAGCTGTGGCAGCTAACCAAAAGGTCAGCAGTTTGAATTCACCAGCCACTCCTTGGAAGCCCTGTGGGGCTGTTCTGTTGTGTCCTGTAGGGTCACTATGAGTCAGATCAACGCGACGGCAACAAGTTTTTTGGTTTAGTATGACAACAGAGTTTCCAAAACAGCAGCACCACCACAAAATAGCCTTTTACTTGCCTAGAGAGAGTATCTTCACATAGTTGTGTTCTTAGTCTTCTCCCATGTCTGAAGCATAGAAGGGAGTATTCCTGTTTTACAGATGAGGAAACTGAGGTCCAAGAGGATTAAGCAACTACTGAAGCTCCCATGTTTTTCAGTAGAAAGGCAGGGACCAGAGACCGCATTGACAATATTTTTCCTTCTCTATTAAGTGGAACAAGTTATTTTTTGGTTATTATTTAAAAGATAAAATTTCTTTTTTTTATATATTTTATTTTATTTCATTTCATTTTCTTGTGGTGAAAATATACCTAACAAAACATACACCATCTTAACAATTTCTACATCTACAATTCAGTGACATTGATTACATTCTTCAAGTTGTACAACCATTCTCTCTATCCTTTTCCAAATCATTCCACCACCATTAACTTCCACTCAGTGCCCCCTAAGCAAAAACTACCCCCATCTCCCCTTCCTCCCACCCCTGATAACCACTAATAATCCTTGGTTTCTATATATTTGCTTATTTTGTATAAATGAGATCGTATAGTATTTGTCCTTTTGCAACTGTGTTATTTTGTTCAGCATGATATATATATATATATTTTAATTGTACTTCAGGTGAAGGCTTACAGAACAAATAGTGTCTCATGAAACAGTAGTACACATATTGTTTTATGACATTGGTTAACAACCCCACAACATGTCAACCCTCTAACTTCTCAACCTTTTTTTTTTTTTTGGTGAAAGTACACATAGCCAAAGATAACACCATTTCAAAAATTTCTACATGCACAGTTCAGTGACATTGACTATGCTCTTCCAATTGTGCTGTTATTCTCACTTAAGATGAAGACTTACAGAACAACATAGTTTCTCATTTAACAGTTACTACAAATGTTGCCCTATGACAATGGTTAACAATCTCACAACACATCAACAATATCCTTACTCAACCTTGGGTTCCCTATCACAAGCTTCCTTGTCCCCTTCTGCCTTCTGGCCCTTGTCACTGGACTCCTGTACCTCGTTAGTCTCATTTGGTTTTACGGGGCTGTCCACTCCCAGGCTGAACGGAGAACTTCGGAGATAACTTCACCGCTGAGCTAAAAGGGTGTCTGGGGGCCATACTCTCGGGGTTTCTCCAGTCTCCTTTAGGCCAGTAAATCTGGTCTTTTTTTTTTTTTTTTGTGAGTTAGAATTATGTCCTACATCCTTCTCCAGCTCTGTCCAGAACCCTCTGTTGTGATCCTGGTCAGAGCAGTCAGTGGTGGTAGCCGGGCACCATCTAGCTGTACTGGACTCAGTCCGGTGGAGGCCTTGGTAGCTGTGGAGCATTAGTACTTCAGACTAATCTTTTCCTTGTATCCTGTTCTCTTCATTCTCCCTTGCTTCCGAAGGGATGAGACCAGTGAAGTATCTTAGATGGCCGCTCACAGGCTTTTAAGACCCAAGACGCTACTCACCAAGGTAGAATGTAGAGCATTGTCTGTATAAGTTGTGTCATGCCAGTTGAGCTAGATGTTTCCCGAGACCATGGTCCCCACAGCCCTCCGCCCAGCAATTCAGTCCCTCAGGGAGTTTGGATGTGTCTGTGGGGCTTCCATGACCTTTCCTTGTACAAGTTGTGCTAGTTTCCCCTGTGTTGTGTATTGTCTGACTCTTCACCCAAGATACCACTTATCTGTTGCCTATTTAGTATTTCCCCCCCACCCCTCCCATCCCTGGTAACCAACAAAGATTGTTACATTTTGTGTGTGAACGTTTTCATGGGTTTTTACAGTAGAGGTCTCATACAATATTTGCCGTTTTGTGATTGACTTATTTCATTCAGCATAATGTCCTCCAGTTTCATCCATGTTATGAGATGGTTCACAGATTCATTGTTGTTCTTTCTCGTTGCATAGTACTCCATTGTGTGTATGTACCATAGTTTGTTTCTCCATTCATCTGTTGATGGGCATCTACGTTGTTTCCATCTTTTTGCTATTGTGAACAATGCTGCCATGAACATAGGTGTGCATATGTCTATTTGAGTGACGACTCTTATTTCTCTAGGTTATATTCCTAGGAGTGGGATTGCTGGATCGAATGGTATGTCTATTTCTAGCTTTCTGAGGAAGCACCATATCATTTTCCAAAATGGTTGTATCATTTTGCATTCCCACCAGCAGTGCATAAGAGTTCCGATCACCCTTCAGCCCCTCCAACATTTGTTATTTCCAGTGTTTTTGATTCGTGCCAGTAATGCTGGGGTGAGATGGTATCTCATTGTGGTTTTAATTTGCATTTCTCTAATGGCTAGTGATCGCGAGCATTTCCTCATGTGTCTGTTGGCCATTTGAAAGTCTTCTTTGGTGAAGTGTCTGTTCATTTCCTTTGCCCATTTTTTGATAGGATTATTTGTCTTTTTGTTGTAGAGGTGTTGGATTTTCTTGTAGATTATGGAGATTAGACCTTTGTCTGACTTGTACTGTCCAAACATTTTTTCCCAGTCTGTAGGTTCTCTTTTGACTCTTTTGGTGAAGTCTTTTGAAGAGCATAGGTATTTGATTTTTAGAAGATCCCAGTTATCTAGCTTATCTTTTGGGGTTTGTGCATTGATGGTTATGGTTTGTATCCTGTTAATGCCGTGTATTAAGGCCTGAAGTGTTGGTCCTATTTTTTCTTCTATGAACTTTATAGTTTTAGGCTTTATATTCAGGTCTTTGATCCATTTTGAAGTGGTTTTTGTATACGGCGTGAGCTATGGGTCCTGTTTCCTTTTTTTGCAGACGGATATCCAGTTTTGCCAGCACCATTTATTAAAAAGACTGTCTTTTCCCCATTTGATGGACTTTGGGCCCTTGTTGAAGATCAGGTGACCGTAGGTGGATGGATTTACATCTGGGTTCTCAATTCTGTTCCGCTGGTCAACGTATCTGTCATTGTACCAGTACCAGGCTGTTTTGACTACTGTAGCTGTATAGTAGGTTCTGAAGTCAGGTAGTGTGAGTCCTCCAACTTTATTCTTCTTCTTCAGTAGTGCTTTACTTATTTGGGGCTTCTTCCCTTTCCATATAAAGTTAATGATTAGTTTTTCCATCTCTTTGAAGAATGTTGTTGGTATTTGGATCGGGATTGCGTTGTATTTGTAAATTGGGTAGACTTGTCATTTTCACAATGTTGAGTCTGCCTATCCATGAGCATGGTATGTTTTTGCATTTATGTAGATTCCTTTGGGTTTCATGCAGAAGTGTTTTGTAGTTTTCTTTGTATAGGTCTTTTACATCCCTGGTCAGATTTATTCCTAAGTATTTTATCTTTTTAGGGGCTATTGAAAATGGTATTGTTTTCCTGATTTCCTTTTCATCATTCTCCATATTGGTGTATAGGAATCCAACTGATTTTTGAATGTTTATCTTGTATCCTGCTACTCTGCTGAATCTTTCTATTAGTTCCAGTGGATTTCTCTTGGAGTCTTTAGGGTTTTCTATGTATAGTATCATATCGTCTGCAAACAGGGACAGTTTAACTTCTTCATTACCAGTTTGGATGCCCTTTATTTCTTTTTCTTGTGTTATTGCTCTAGCTAGAACTTCCAGCGTAATGTTAAATAGGAGTGGTGATAAAGGGCATCCTTGTCTTGTTCCTGTTTTCAAGGGGAATGTTTTCAGCCTCTCCATTAAGAATGATGTTGGCCGTTGGTTTTGCATAGATGCCCTAAAAGATATCATTTCTGATATTACAAAACATAATATATATTGCTTGTAAAACATTTAAAAATATAGGCAAGGCAAAAAAAATATAGAATTCATCCTGAAAACTGCTTTTTTTCTTGTAATGGTATTTCTGTCTATTAAATCCTTCAACAACGTCATTTTTTAATAGCTGCCAATGTTTTAATATATGGATAAATCATAATTTATTTAACCACTCCCCCACTGTTGGACATACAGGTTATTTACAATTTTTCTCTGCTGTAACGGAATTGCAGTTAATGGCTTTGTGGCACATACTGAAGAGTGATTCTTTAGTATGCCTGGAAGTGCTAATTCCAACGGTAAGAGTATTTGTAGGCTTTGAGATAAATTGTTAAAGTGCCCTCTTGAAAGGTTGAGTGGCTACTTGCCTGTATCTTCACTAAGAATAAGTATCATTTTCTAAAGCCAAGATGTCAAGAGAAAAATAGAATCTAATTTTACTGTGCATTTCCTTATTAGTGAAGCTAAACAGTTTTTCATGAACTTATTATCAATTTAAGGAGCCCCGGTGGTGCAGTGGTTGAAACACTCGACTGCCCACCTGAAGGTCGGCAGTTCGACCCCACCAACCCATGGGAGAAAGATGTGGGTTCCGGGGAGCAGCTGGTGGATTTGAGCTGCCAACCTTTTGGTTAGCAGCCAAGCTCTTAAACACTGTGCTACCAGATTACAACCTTGGAAACCCTCTGTGGCAGTTCTAAATTCTATTCTGTCCTATCCGTTCGCTATGAGTTGGAATCGACTCAACAGCAACAGATTTTTGGATTATCAATTTATTCTTTTGAAAGTTGTCTATTTATGTCCTTTGACCAATTTTCTATCCCTGTGTATTTATCTTTCTGGATTATAAGAACTTTTTTATGTATTTAGACACTGTTTAAATGTTAAGAATGTTAACCCTTTATTATGTATATCACAGATATTTTCTTATGATCTCTGCTTTTTTCTTTCTTTTAACCTTTTAATTTTTATGTTTAACTTCAGTGTAGCCAGATTGATCAGGCTGTCCTTTATGGTCTTTGCTTTTAGTTGCTATCATGCTTTAACTATCCTTCTGCACTGTAACATCATATTCACATGTATCTCTTGTTGGCGAATTGCTCTTATGTTTGACCTTGAAATCATTAAATTTATTGAGAGTTCGTTTTGCCATGAGGAGCTGAGTAAGGAGTCACCGTTTTCTTTCCCAGATGATTAACCAGTTATCCCAACACCAGTTATTGGAATAAATTATTGCTTCCTCACATAAATATACCTGGGCTGATTAAGAAGACTAGGTTTCAGTGCGAGTATTCCATCTTAATGTGATAAAATATTAGGTTAAAATCCCATTGCGGTCCAGTAGATTCCGATTCATACTGACCCTATGGGACAGAGTAGAACTGCCCCATAGGGTTTCCAAGGCTGTAATCTTTACAGAACCAGACTGCCACAGCGACTGCCACAGCTTTCTCCCAGAGTGGCTGGTGGGTTTGAACTGCCGAGCTTCTGGTTAGTAGCCGAGTGCTTAACCACTGTGCCACCAGGGTTCCTTAAAGTATTAGGTTGACATGTAAAAATTCTGGCATCCTATTTTTTAGCATTTTTTTCTTGACTTCCAAGAGCACATCTCTTTGATTGCTATTTTATTGTCTTTTTTTATAATTCCACTCCTTTCCATACTACATCTAAGTAGTATGTTGTCTTTTTCTGATCTAAGACTTTAAAAAAAAACTTCTAGTACTGCCACTACTTTTAATGCTCCTTTTGTATCTTAAAACAAAAAATAAATTTTTTTTTTACATTTTGGCTGTGTTTGAGAATGAAGATATATATTGCTCAATTGCCTATCCTTGAGCAACATCCAGGTATCCTTGAGAAATTAGTAGAATGAACAGTTGGAGACAAGTATTCCTAAGCTCTCAGAGATGAGCCCTAAGGGGTAATATGCTATAATTCCACCCCCTGGGATTTGAATTTAGATTGGATTCGGTTTGCAAAAGGCACCCAACCTGACACTTCCAAGCCACCAAGGAGAAGGGTACCTAGAATTTGGAATCTCCATTAATCTTACCGCCTCGATGTTATGTTTAAAATCTTACTGTTCCCAGGGGTGTGTATTCTGTCAGAAAATCTTAATAACTTGGTGCTGTGTGGAAAATGCTAGAAAGAAAACACTTTCTTTTTTATATCTAGTGATGTTTTCTTGTATAGCTCAGGCCTCACTGCTATGCTGCTAGTCTTGTAGATAGCAGTAGGTTATCAAATGTGTGCATCTGGCCTCATTTATTGTCACATGGAATAGGTAATGAAGGCTGGGCATGGCCATGTTGTGGTTCCTGCTGATGGGCACGCTTGTCAAAGATACACGTCCCATGTGTCAAACATAGAAGTGTGTTTCCACTGACCACGTCAATCTGTTAAGAGCTATTCCCAGGCATAAGGATTCCATATAGACAGATTCATATCACTTCCATTATATGCACCTCTTGCCTTCTAAATGTTTAAAAAGGACTTACTTTAGAACCAAGGAGGCATTCATATTGGCATTTACAAACACTTCGGTTGTACTTCTTTAGTTCACAACGCAAATGGCTTAACTTTTTGTTAGCATCCTCACTGCTGTGTTCTTTCATGTATGTTTCCAATCACAGCCAAGCAGGATCTTAATATTATTATTGGAGTCATTTTGTTTGTAGAACTCCTACCTGTCCATTATTCATTTTTAACCACAGATCAATTAGCACCCCAAGTTTACCTTTTGTGAATTGCATCCTTCAGGACTAAAAAAATTATATTTGAATAAGAACAACTTACCACATAAATTTGATGGAATTTTTATCATCTTAGTCCAGGTTTTATTTAGGGAGTCTTGGGAGCTAAACATGTGCTATCTCACCATCTCCACCTATATGCTAGAAGTTCCTGCCTTCTGTCTTTTTATTTATTAGTGCATTGAAAGAGATCGTGATCAATGGAAGAAGGTAGAATCTTTTTATCTCTTTGAAAATATCTGTCATTCATCTAATCAGTGTTGTTGCTTTCTTGTATGTAATCACCTCTGGGAAGTGCCTGCTTTGATTTGTGATTAAATGTGTGTGTCCATTGGACCCCAGTATACATGCCATGTTGGCAGGCTTAGAAAATGCTGCTTCTTAGAGAAGGAGGGACAAAATGAGATGTTGCTCAGTTAGAAAAACACGAAGTCAAATCAAGGTTCTGTTTCACCAGAATGCAGCCATGGGTAGAATTTTAGGCTTACTCTGTTTCACCACAAGGTGTCACCAGGACACCACACCAACATGGCATATGGGACATCTCTCTGGCAAATAGGGTTAAGGTTATCAAATAGCACCTGCCTGGGGCCGTGGGGAGAATTGCCTGGGAGAGTCCCATTCTAGGGAGCTGGAGGATTTCATCACAAGTGACGCCTCTCCACTCTATCATAGGTCCATTTTTTCAGCCTTTGCTTGGAGGGAGAGGGCAGGTAACAGGACACAAGGCTGTCACAGAGTCCGAGGTCTTCTGTTACCCCTGTCTTTATTGCATGGAAAAGCAGACATCCAGGAGGAGAAGATACTACAGGCAAAACCTTTTTGCCATACTAGATGTTTGCACGAATCAATAGGAATTGTGTTCTGTTAGATAAAACCATCGTGTCAGATGACTTATATTAAGGCTTTTAAAATTTGAACTCTGGGTGAATGTTGTTAGTTGACAAATAGAGGGTTGACGTTTCACCCTTCATCACTTCAGTGTCGGCTGGCAGATCATTTGTTTACCACTCTCTCCTCCTTTCTTGAGTGCTTTGGCAGTATGAGGCTGTGGTGGCTTTTGGTTCCAAGTGTCCCCAACCCCCCAACTTAACCATTTTGAGTCCTTTGTGGTAGTTATGTAAAAACTCAAATCCAGTAGGAGGTTCCTTAGCCACCTGATGTCTACTCATCTTTATTCTTGCACCTTCAACCATTTGTTTTCCTGAATTATGCCAGAGCTAATTTATCCTAAGATATTTGTCATTTGGCTCAATAAAATACTATAAACCAACGTGTCCATTTGAATGGCACTATCAGTAGGGTCCTTCTAACATGTAATCACTCCTATTGGTTGAATTTAATATATCAATAAGGGAAAATATTAATTCCCCGTTTTACAAATGAAGTTAAAGAGCGTAGTGTTAACACTCAAATTCAATAATTTTTTTTTCTTTCAAGAAATATTTTTGAAAAAATAAAAAGAAATAGGACTAGAACCTAGGATTACTGATCTTGATTGCTTTTCTTTTTAACTCAAGTTAGAATTTTCTGTTTAACTTAAGAAGCAACCTTAACATTTATTATTGTTTTATGGTTTAACCTTTATACGGTGCTTTAGAAATTTAGTTTTGTCTGTAATTTTTTTTTTTTAAATAATGGAATGGACCTGTGATTAGCCTGAGGAAGCAGTAGTTTCTGTTTTTAGAGTCTCTGTAGGACTCAGATTCCCAGCCTTTTCTTTTTGTTGTTGGATTAATTAAATGGACAGTTTCAGTACTTGTAGCTCATTTAAACCATAAACATGCAGACCATGTGGAATCCCATTAGTAAAACCTAAGTGGAGTGCCTCACTCAGGGCCACCTTTCCTTGTGAAGTTCAATTAGCTGATGCTTTGTTTTTTCTCCTGGAGAACAGTATCTTAGATATTTCTTTCCCTGCCTTTGTTTACAATTCAGCATCTCCCAATCCATCCAAGACGTGGTGCCAGGGAAGACTTGGAAAGATATATGAACCACAGAGTGACAAATTGCGGGGTATCTGTGGTCGTGTGTGTTGCTATAGTGAGCTTATAAAAGGCCTGGTCCGGTATTTTAGCTGTGTCTGTATCGTCCTTTGTGGAAATGAATGCGAAAGTGATGTGCACAAGCATTTGACAGGTACATTCTTTGGCAAAGCCCTGTTCACAGCAGCAAGCCTGGGAAAGCAATTGGGAATTTTCAGCATAAGCAATTATGAGAAAGTAATCCCTGGGTGGTGCAAATGGTTATAATGCGCTTGGCTGCTGACTGAAAGTTTGGAGGTCTGAGTCCACCCAGAAGTGCCTCAGAAGAAAGGCCAGGCAGTCTACTTCTGAAAATCAGCCGTTGAAAACCCTACGGAGCACAGTTCTACTCTGACACACTGGGGTCACCATGAGTTGGAACCGACTCCATGGCAACCAGTAAACCAAAACTACATTTGAATAATATTGATAAATGTGTTTGCCTGATGATACATAGTTGTTGTGGCATCTTCAAGTTAACTTAGGGGATTGATAAAACTTTCCAGTGAGGATACTGTCAACTGTAGAGTATTTGCTGTTGGAGTAGTGGATAATTGGCACAGGTTTTCAAATGGGAAAGGTGTTTTCTTCAGCTAGGAAGCATGGTCTCAGATCTACTTCTAAGGTCGCAGTGAAAAGGAAATGCAAATTCACTCTCAGGCAAGGCATGATCAGGAAGATAAATTAGCTGAGGCATAGGGTAGGAGGCTGATAGAAGGGAAAGGAGGATCAGAAGATGTGTTTTCAAACCAAATGATACGTATTTTCCACCCATTTAGATTATCCATGCCATTCCTTATCTCCTTAGTGCAGAAAACGGAGAGTTGGCTCAGTATTCTTAAATACCTTCCATGACTGTATTTAGGCAATGGGTTTAGCAGGTATCATTATCCCTCATTTAAGCACTGATGATGGTTCACAGGTCTTTTGGTACTGAGCAGTCATTGGTGTGTCTGGATTTATTGGAAACGCCCAGAGAGCAGGAAGACAGGAATGTGAACTGATAACATTGATGATTCTGGCAGCTTGACATTACCCAACTCTTCTCTTTGTTTGATTTTCCTTTGTACTTAGTTTTGTTCCATTGTCTTGAGAGACTGCAGGGGTGGGGGCCCTTCTCTTGCAGTTTTCCTTTCAAACCAAACTCTTTCAAAGCCTTTTGCAAATGCTTTTATGAATTTCACCCACTGGTTGAACAAGAGTTACTTATGAGATGTGGCTTAGGCATTTTCACTGTCTCCATACTATGCGTTTCATATTTGCCACTTAGAATTTCTGAATACAAATTAATCAACTTGCAGCTGTGAATAACAATAAAACACATGATAATGTACCTGTAGAAATGAGGGCATTTGAAATCCATTCTCAGGTGGCTGTCAAAAATAGCCAGCCCAGAGTGTTGCTACCTGTTTTCCATAATTGCTTGGCTTTGGCTTTCCATAGTTAATCTGTTTAATAAACTCCCCTGCAGAATCTAAATGCTTAAATTTAGTTTCTTTTTGTCTTTATGGTGTTTATCATTGTTAACGTGGCATCAGAATAGCTGAACTTCCACATCATGATAAATTCATAACCCAGGAGAAGGCAGAAAACATAATTATTATCAATTGCCTCTCTCCCGGAATTGCCATTGGCTGAGTGGGGCAATATGTGAACTTAAGGAGTAGCTGATTCAGACCAATACAAGGCTGGAATTGGGCCTATCTTGATTGCCTTGCCATTGTTTAGAAGGACTTCCCATTGGACTCCTCTTCACAGTAACTTCTGCTAGATCTAAACTTTGATTTTTTTCCTGCATAATATAAAATCTAATTTATTTATTCAATTATTCAGTAAATATTAATTGAGTGCCGGCTATGGCTTAGGTCCTGTATTGAATTCTAAGGACATAGTTGTGAATGAGACCAAATCCTTGTTATCACCAAATTTGCATTCTTTTAGGGGATACAGAATTTAAACAAATAGTATGTATAAGATGGTAGAAAGTGCAAATAACTGTACCTTTTTTTAAAATGAATGTAGTATTCCATCCAACCTCAAGAATCAATTTCCTGAAAATCACCAGAGTAAGACATCTTACAAGGCATTGGTTGTTCAGTGGTAGAATTCTTGTCTTCCATGCGAGAGACCCAGGTTCGATTCCTGACCAGTGAACTTCATGTGCAGCCGCCCTCCCATTTGTCACTGGAGGCTTGTGTGTTGCTATGATACCAAACAGGTTTCAGTGGAGCTTCCAGACTAAGATGGACTAGGAGGAAAGGCTTGGTGATCTACTTCTGAAAAAATCAGCCAGTGAAAACCCTGGGGATCAAAATGGTCTGCTCCACAGCTGATCCTGGGGATGGTATAGGACCAGGCAGTATTTTGTTCTGTTGTGCACATGCGTGGGGGTGGGGAGGGCGATTCCACAGCAGCTAAGAACAACAACAGGAAAATACAATTAAAGCTTTTAGTTCTTTATAGGAAAAAAAAACTCTGGTGATCAAGGTCTGAATTGAACATGTTTGTCCATTTATTAAATTAACACAATAAGCATGGCACTCTAAAGTGATCTATGTGAACTCATCTTAAATTTATAAATATGTATAATGTACGATTACATCCTTTGCTTGATCGCAACTGGTCAGGTGTTCCCTCCCCAGTAGTTGTGAACTTGTTGGTGTGAGCTTCTCCCATCAGGGGTTCACAGCCAGGACACCTTGTTGTGGGAAAAGTTTGCAGAGGTGAGTCTTAGTAGATAAGAATTTCATAAAAGGGGAACTCACTGCTGGGGAGAGATCTTTGTTCCTAGAGATTTGGGGCCAGGATAAGAAACACTAATTTTTGAAATCTTGGAAACTTTGAGATTATCTGGAGATTTTTTTTTTTTTTTTGTATGAAATGAAAGGTGAAAAATAGATTGTTTTGAACCTGAGTTTTCTTTTTCCTAATGAAGCCTATTTTGATGATCAAATGAGATCGATAAAAATCCTTTGAAAAATGTAAACTGCTTTGCAAATACTAATCTCACTCTTTATCATCTACCTAGAAACTCCAGAGAAATGAATATCTATATATTTTTTATTTCCAAAGGACTTGTTTTCACTCAGTGCTGCTGTCTTTTAGAGGTTTGTGGAAGGAAGGCCAACAAAGAAATACTCATTATATTGGCTGAAAAGTGGTCACTTTTGGTCTTGCTACAGTCAGTTTAGGTTCAAAGTCAGACATTGGACTTACGTTTTCCTGTATTTCCATAGACTCAAAATGTCCTTAACCCACTGCTGACTCATAGCAACCCTACAGGACAGTAGAACTGCCCCATAGAGTTTCCAGGGAGCAGCTGGTAGATTTGAACTGCCAACTTTTTCATTAGCAGCCAAGCTCTTAACCATTATGCTGCCAGGTTCCACAATGTCCTTAGAATACTGTTAATGGTCAGTATAACTGACAGTTCACAGTTAGACAGATTTAGTCATCTCTGCACATGGGGTTGCCATGAGTTGGCATCAACTCTGTGGCAACTGTTTTTTTTTTTTTGGTTCAAGGTATGCCTTTCTCAATCATAACAACTGTATTAGGGCATTTTTAATGTTCTGTGGTTAGCCTACAGGACTGATATTTGGCTTCTCCCTCCACAAATGGGTTCCATTATATATATGTATATTTATATGTATCAGTTATACAAAGAATTTAACATATCAGCTTAACAAAGAATTTAAAATATTTTCTTTTGATGATTCTGTTTTCACTCCAGGATATACCTTTTTCCAACCAAAATTTTAAGGTTTTCTTCTCCTTTGGGCCCTATGCTGATTTCTTCCACTGGTCAGTGGAATCCTGCTGGAGGCATCTAAGTAACTGGCCCACTCCTCATCTTACTGCAGGTCAGAGTTCGTTCCCTAACATTCTAAACCAGGGAGGAGGAGGATGGGGCCATGGGACTAGCATTTTAATTATGTTAGAGGAACTTATTGATTTTAGTCCTGAGCATCAGGGTGGGTTAATACTCATTTTTATATCTGGATTATATAATAAATTCACCATGTACATAACTCTTCCATTTTTTAAAATCTTTGTAAATGCTAACTAATCTAATATGCAACCTTTATAAATCTGAGGTATGTTATTCAAAATGCCCTAATCCCTAAATTATCTGGTCCAGGTTATTATATTTCTATGAGTATTAATTTTGACATGGGCCTTTTGAAATCAATCCCTCTGTGTAATTATAGTGCTGCTTTACAGTATTTGCGATATATCATATGAGTACATTTGCAGGTCATGAGAAGTTCATGTGTGCAGGGTTGGGCCACCAGGCCTTTCACCAAGGTGCTGATTTGAGCTGCTGTGTTTCTGTACATTCTGCAGGGTTTGCAAATTATTCAATAACCAGATTTTCACTTCATTATGCCCCTTCAGTTTTAAAAGCATTGAAAAAAGAACAATCTGTAGAACTCCAATATTTGTGGAGGGCTGGACTTGATATTTTTGAATTTGAAGAACTAGGAAATCATCAGATCAAAATGCTAATAATTCTCCCGTGTCAAAAGGTAATTTTCATTTTATTATGCATTGACCATAATTCACTTTCTGTTGGATTGATTTTGGAAAAAGAACCACAAGTCTGTATTTTAAAAATAGAAGTAAAATGATAAAAACTCACACATATCATCACCTAAGGGATTTAGAAATCAAATTTAACTTAGAAAAAAGGGGATTAAGTTGATATAGTAGGATCTTGGATATGGATTTTTTTTTTTTTTTTTTTTTTTTTTACTAGGGGATTAGGATAAAACCCCAAATTCCAATTTCCTGCTGGGTGGTCTTGAAAACTTACAACAGTGGGTCCTTCTGTCAAGAGAAGGGGGAGAGGAAAAGAAAGCCTCCTACCCTTCGTTAGCTGGCTTTAAGGTTAAAAACAAAAATTACACGCACACCCACAATAATGATGATAATGGAGGAAAATTTTATAAATAATTTGGAATTTATTTTAAATTATTATAAAATATATATTATTATGGTTGTTATTTGTGGGGAAGTGGCCTTGTCATGCCTCGTTTTTTCAAACAGCACAACACTTTACAAAATAGAGTGTGACTCTGTCAATTATGGGGTTTTTCTCGTTTCAGTCTTTGATTTGTTTTGCATTATTTTGGAGAGGATGCATCACTATGCTTGTCTTTTGGTCCTTGCTGTCTGGTATTTTAAAACAAGCCATCAGGCAGGCTCTTCTGGTGTCTTGGAGCCTGGGGATGGAGGTGAACTCCAGTTGCTCTTGGTTAAGGATGAAGGAGAACAATAGCATGCCATCGATCCCTGCCCCTTTCCAGTTGCCATCAAGTCGATTCCAACTCATGGTGATCCCCTGTTGCAGAGTGGAACTGCTTCATAGGATTTTCAAGGCTTGTGACCTTTTGGAAGTAGATCACCAAGGTTGTCTTCCAGGGAGGTGCCTTTTGGTGGATTTGAACCACGAACCTTTTGGTTGCTAGTCAAGTGCTTTACCTTTTATGCCACTCAGGGACTCCTTCCCTGTGCTTAATTCAGGAAAATTTCCTGACCAGGGCTGGAGAACAGCAGAGGCCATGACCTTCTCTGAGCCCTCCATCTGGACCCTCAGTATGGCTCAGCTGCTGTCAGTCTCTGCTTCCCACCTTGTGCCTTTTTGCTTCTGCTTCTTACTCTCAGCTGCTTCCTTCAACTTTTAGCGGGAGTGAATCTGATTGTTCCAGTATAGTCACCATTGTGTCTTTTGGACAAAGCCCTTGAGCCTGGACATCTTGTAGACTGGCTGCCCACACATCACGGTCAGGTGACTGGGGTGGGGGGGTCGCAGAGCTACCTGTATCTAGGGAACTGCGCAGCTACACTGTCTCATTGAGAACCTGTGAGTAGGGGCACTTCACCCAGTAGAAGGAGATAGCGTGGTGGTTTACCCATAGGGACCTAGGGCAGGGGTCGGCAAACTTCTTCTCTAAAGGACTGGATCATAAATATTTTTGGCTTTGTTTGCTGTGTGGTTTCAGTTGCACCTACTCAACTCTGCTTTTGTAGTGTGAAAGCAACCACAGATGATGCATGAACAAATGGCTGTTTTCAAATAAAGCTTTATTTACAGAAACAGGCAAAAACAAAACAAAACCCATTGCTGCTGAGTTTATTCCAACTCATAGCGACCCTGTAGGACAGAGTAGAACTGCCCGATAGGGTTTCCAAGGAGCAGCTGGTGGACTCAGACTAGGGACCTTTTGGATAGCAGCTGAGCTCTTAACCACTGCCCTGCCAAGGCTCCAACACCTTACCAGACTCTAGCATATGGAGCATAGGCTTTGAACCCCTTAGATCTGATTCTTGCTAACCTTGTAACTTGGGTAAGTTAATTAAAATTCTGTGCCTCAGAGTAGGTTCTGTCAAATGGGGATAAAATGGCTTCTTTGCTTGGTTACTGAAAGTGTTCAATGAAGTAATGAATGCGAAGCATATTAAACTCTTAAGAGCTCAGTAATGCTAGTTTATTTCCTAACCTCCTCATATACACTTACAAAGGATGGTAGGAGATTTTCCTAGATCTGAGTCACATGGAGAATAGACATTTTTTGTGAAGGTTTTGGATTTTCAGTTTGGCATTTGTCCTTGCTTTTTCAGCAGACATGTACAGAGCACTGAAGGCCATTTTGTGGTTTTCCCGTTACATGCTGGAAGCACCTTCAATATTGCCATTTCAAGCATTGAATTTGCTTTTATGTAGTTTACTTATGTTTCTGTGTAATCATTCCAACCCTTTTTGAGGGTGGATTGCAAGTTTTAATTCAGAGTTTGTCTAATCTGTTACTGCATGTTCTTGACACAAGAAGGATAAGAAATAAGTATACCATGAAGCTTATACATCTATCAAAAGCATGATTAGATTTAATAACGTGAGGTCGAGTTTACAATGGGCACAAGAGAGGGTCCTTCCTGGTGTCTGGGAAACAGATGGGCTGTCTTGGTAATATCTACGCTCCTGCATGGCTTTCTGAGCTCTACTGTAAGCTTTCAGATGCTGAAAGGACAGTCTGATTGATTGATTTCTATTCTTTTGGTATTTTGTTAATATGATTCAGATTAATGGTGGCACCCACTGAAAATGCAGATAAGAAGTTTGTAGTTGACCTCAAATTGCATGATTCAGGTTTAAGAGGGTAAAATCATTGCTTTTTTAAATCTAATTTTTGAAAGGGAGTATTTGTCTAAGGAAAATAATTTTGCTAAATTATGAATCATACCACATTTGGTGTTTTAGGTTTTGAAAAAGTGAGTAGAAAGCAGTTGCTCCCAAATGACTTGTAGGTTCAAAGCAAGGAGTGTCTTGTTCGTATCCATCTGATGCAGCTAAGGGCTTTCACTTGGTCCCTTTGGAGGGTCATCAGTGGCTCTCACTCTGGGACTGGACCCTGCTTGACCAGGAATGACAGAGTAGGAGTCAGCAAACTACTGCCTACAGGCCAAATCCAGCCTATCGCCTGTTTTGGTATGGCCTGCAGGCAAAGAGTAGTTTTTACATTTTTAAATGATTGGAAAAAAATCAAGAGGATAATAATATTTTATGACACATGACAGTTATATGGAATTCAAATTTCAGTGTCCATAAATAAGGTTTTGAATTTCATCAGTAAAAATTTGTGGAAATTTGTTTTCTCTCTTGTTATATAAGTACCTACATAATACCCTTGGTTTTGCTTCTTGGCTCACAAAGCCTAAAATATTTACTGTCTGGCCCTTTACAAAAAAAGTTTGCCAATCCTTGAATAGAACCATGATTTTAAAAAAAAAGAAGAAGAAAAATTAACACACCTCATTTTTTAGAGCAGTTTTAGGTTTATAGAACAATTTCCCAGAAACCATACAGAGTTCCCATATACTCTCTCTCCCCCATGCAACAGTGTCTCCTGTTAATATCCTGAGTTTCTGTGGTAAGGAGCCCTAGTGGCACAGTGGTTAAGCACTCAGCTGCTAACCAAAAGGTCCGTGGTTCGAACCCACCAGATGTTCCAGGGGGTAAAGATGTGGAAGTCAGCTTCGGTAAAAATTACAGCCTTGGAAACCCTATGGGACGGTTTTACTCTGTCCTTTAGGGTTGCTGTAAGACAGAATCCACTCAATGGCAATGGGTTCCCCTCCCATCCCTACCCAGTGGTGCATTTGTTACAGTTGATGAACCAATATTGATACATTATTATTAGCTAAAGTCCATAGTTTACATTAGGGTTAACTGTCTGTGTTGTACAGTCCTATGGGTATTGACAAATGCTTAGTGTCATGTGCCCACCTTTACAGCATCGTACAGAATAGTTTGACTGTCCTAAAAATGCCCTGTGCCCCATCTGTTTATCCCTAACTCCTGCCCTTGAGTCCCTGGCAACCATTGATCTTTTCACTGTCTCTATAGTTTTGTCTTTTCTAGAATGTCATGTTGTTTTGTTAGTGAGGATAGGAGCCATGATACAGGGCCCTTCAGAAACTCCCTGTCTCTTTAGGAAGACAGTTAAGTGAATGGATCCAGATGGTAATCTCAGAACTTGGGGCAGAGAGCAGAGGTGGAGGGAAACTGTAAGGGTGAATCCTTGTCGGGCCTGTACCCTTTTGTCTCAAGTTGGCACTTGCAGTTCTGGGATCTCTCGACCTATTGACAGTAGACTCAATGGATCTGTTCTTAGCCTGGTTAACTGCCCCAATGTCCCTTCATTGAACAGATGAAGATATTGTGAGTTAAAAACATTAGCGTTAGACTATCAGTGACATTTACCAAACAGGGCTATAATGCATTAGGTAAGCTTTGTATGCTAAGCACTCAGCACAGTGCAAGCACATAGTACGTGCTCAGTAAACATCAGTTGCTACTGTTGTTGCTGTTTTTTTTTTTTCCCCTTTCCCTTTCTATGCCTTCCTTTTCTCTTTCTCTCTGCGCTGTCCCCTTCCCCTTCGATTATTATCAGCACCCCTAGGGCTCCTGCTTGCCTTACCCTTGTCCCAGCCCTGATTATTATTATTGTTTTTGTTGTTGTTACTATTAATCATTATAATGACATCATTTCTCAGATTCCCCCAACTCATAGAGGGAAAAGCCAGGATTTGCACCCAGGTCCTCATGGCTGCCCTTCTGCTCTGTTAAATAAATTGCCTCATTTCAGTAGTAGTCTCTGAAGTGTCCCCTAATAGCCCGCCGCCTCACAGGGCTTTTTGATGCTGCCAGTAAACCCAAAGCAAATGTTTTGGGTGAACTCTCCATAGCTACACTAGATTTGGGGCTGAGAAATAGAATTCCTGTCACTGTTGACTGGAAAATACAGCTCTCCTAATAGAGTTTCGTTGCAGGAGCTGTTAGCCCTGCTGCTTACAGACTTGAAGAATGGCGATGTTGGCCTAACATAATTTTGGTAACTCTGTCTGCTTCTGCCTTGGGTAGAAATAATTCAGATTTCACTCTCCATTTTCTTTAATGGGCTAAACAGCCACTTTGTAATACCTGTATTTTATGAGATATAATTCTCGATATTGTTTTTGCAGCATTTTGAAAAGACAAACCTAAGAGGGCCTAGCCATTAACTTAAGCAATTTTAAAGTTATTTGTAAAATGATATGCTGTCTTTTGTGACCCAGTTACTTTATAAAGTGACATTCTTTGGCAAACATTAACACAAGTTCTCCGTGTGTGGGCTAAATAAATATTCGGGTAACACTGATTGAGCACTGCCTTGGGTAAATAATTCTCTTTCCACACATTTCCTCGTTTATAACGATGAGTTTTCTTCGTGGTCTGACCAAATGTAACATTCCATTGAAAATGAGACATAAATCCTTGAGGGAGTGAGACGTGGAACGAGGGGTCAAGGAGGATTATTAAAAATACTGGGGGACAAGGTGACATCCTGAGTGCCCCATCTCCTGAGTCTTCTCCTTCTGTGGGCCCCATGGGAGTTGGGGGACAGGGGAGTGTAGAAACAGAAACGCATGCCCAGAAAGGGTAAGTGAAATGAAAGCCCTCCACTGTCTCCTCCCCAACCCAAACCCTCTCCCCAGATTCCTTCTTTCAGTGCAACCACACAATGCTTTAGTGCGTTTTAAATTTTGGGAATGCTTGGTCATGACCCAGTCTGTATGTTTGATTTCTTGTACGGACTGAGCTCCAGAAAGCCCAGCATGTGGCAGGAGGTCTCCCAGGTGGTTGGGACATCCTTTGCTTTGGGCATCAGGCTTGGCTTCCATTTGTGTGAACAGTTAACATGCTCGGCTGGTAACCGAAAGGTTAGAGGTTTGAGTCTACCCACTGGTGCCTCAGAAGAAAGCCCTGGTAATCTACCTCCAAAAAAATCAGCCATTGAAAACCCTATGGAATATGGTTCTACTCTGACACACAATGGAGTCATCATGAGTTGGATTTGACTTGATAGCAGTTTTTTTTTTAATGGTGGGCAAGTTACTTATCCCCTTGGAACCTCAGCATCCTCATTGGTAGTAAGGAGATAATAACAGTGTTTTCCCTACAGGGATTAATTAAACTAATCTCAGGAGGGTTATATGAGCGAGTGATTGTAAAGCACTGAGCTTAGTGCTTGGTCAGTTATTATTATCAGGGTTCATGGATAATGATAAATTGCCATTTATGGCACTTTTCACGCGTAGTTGTCCCTCAGTATCCACGGGGATTGGTTCCAGGACCCCTGTGGATACAAAAATCCAGGGATGCTCAAGTCCCTTATATAAAATTGCGTAGTGTTTGTATATAATGTACACACATCCTCCCGTATACCTTACATCATCTCTAGATGAGTTATAATACCTAATACAATGTAAATGCTGTGTAGATAGTTGTTAATGCTTACACTTCACACTTAATACTTTCTCAGTCTTTGCGAGCACTTTGTCATGAACCAGAGAGACCATTTTTGCCATTGTAGGGGCAGCACTAACACTTCCATGAATTTCAGCTTCTTTCTGCTTTATTGTTCAAATGCTCGATTCATCTTTACCGACCTTAAGGCTTACTTTGGCAAGTGACATGCCACTTTTCAAAAGATCTAAGATTTTTATTTTCTTGTTGAGAGAGAGTGCGGTTATGCTCCCTGTTAGCCTTTGAGGGATTGCTTTGACCACTTAATTGCTTTTTAGGAGCCTTTTTTTCACAGAAACAAAGGGTGCATACAACACAAGTAGCTAACGGAGGAGACGCTAGGCGAACAGTGCTCGTACAATAAGTGCTAGAGAAAGACTGAGAATCTGTGAAATGGCAAAATGGCGGGAGGCTACAGCAGGGTATGCCTACATATCAATTCATTTGCGTGGATTCAGTGTAGTGCTCAGTGGGCAGCAAATTCAAGTTTTGCTTTTTGGAACTTTCTTTTTTTTAAGAATATTTTCAATCCTCAGTGGTTGAATCCTTGGATGCAGAACCCGCAGATGCGGAGAGCCGACTGTAGTATTTCATTTAACCCTTTCTACAGTCTATTATTACTCCTGTTTAAAGTGAGGTAATTGAGACTCCAAGAGGCCTGGTGACATGACTGAGGTCACACAGCTATGAGTGTCAGTAATGGCATTCCACCTTGGTCTCTCTGCCACACTACATTTTCCCCAGATTTTCATTGTCCTATTTAGTCACGTCAGCTCTTTCAAACCAAACATTCACTGTTCCATATCCTTTTGAGTAACTATCTCTGGAAAGGCTTAAGTGTGGTAATGAAATTCATCAGTGAACTCCTGGAAGAAGCTCATTCCTTAGTAACTGGGCCTCTTCATGCCCTTTTCAGGGCTTAACATTCTCATGTGAGTTCAGAGAAAAAGAGTCATCTACACTTGTAGTTATGAGGCACTGTTTGTTCAGTGGTGGAATTCTTGCCTTCTATACGGTGGACCCAGGTTTGATTCCCGGCCAGTATACCTCATGTGCAGCTACTACCCATCTGTCAGTGGTGGCTTGTGGGTTGCTATGAGGCTGAACAGGTTTCAGCAAAGCTTCAAGACTCAGAAAGACTGGGAAGAAAGACCTGGTGATCTGCTTCCAAAAATCAGCCAGTGAAAACCCAGTGGATCACAATGGTCTGATCCCCAAGTGATCATGGGGATGGTGCAGGACTGGGCAGGCATTACGTGTGCAGTCACCATGAGTCGGAGACGACTGGACAGCAGCTCACAACAACAGCATTTGCAGTTATAGATTAACGTGGACTGAAGTAGGTGAGCCCCAAACATACACATCTTAAATATTAAACACATTCTCATAGACCCTAAAAGAAGCTTTTTCACTCTTAGAGTTTCATTTTTTCTTAAAATTAGCAACTTCCCATATAAAATGAGAACATGCTCATTAAAAAATTGGGAAGTACACAGAAGTTTAAAACAAGAAAAAAAAGAGAAAGAAAGAAAATCACCCAGTATATCCACTCAGCATTTTGGCACATTTCCTTTCAGTGTTTTTAAACGCAGAGGTTGTTTTGTTGTAATTGCAGCCCTTGTGACAGGTTTCTTCATTACCTTTAAATTAATTCTGCAACCAGAATCCAAATATTCCACAGGTACATATTTTTAACACAGTGGTAATCATACTGTATAGAGAATAGTTTCTTCTTTTACTTAAGATTTCATAACCTCACCTCCATGCTGTTCTTGACTGTCAGAAGCAGTGCTGTGAATGGCTGCACAATAGTAACCACCTGGATGAACCATCATTTAGTTCATCATTCTCCTGCTAACTGGATTTTTGGGTGGTTACCAACTCTTTTCAGTTGTCAGTTACACTTCCATGGACATCATTTTCCCATTTAAGGTTATTTCTTTAGGATAGATTTGCCAGAAGTGGAATTTCTAGGTCAAAGGTACAAATGCTTGAAAACTCCTGATACATATTAACTTGGGCCCAGAATCCACCGTGTAATTGAGACTACCTTGGGCTCTGCCAAAGAGCTAGGGAGATGATGGGAGTAAGTGGGCCTTTTGATTTGAAATATTGAGATAAGAACTTCTAGTTGGGCCGAGTAGCCAGCTTATTTTACTTTAAAAATCAAGTGAATTTTGTGCCTCACTGATGTGCTCTTCTTCAAAGACAAGTGGAGACACAGTGGGCATTTGCCATCCCATAGTATGCCATGACATGAAACTGATCCCAAGGCCTCTGAAAGAGGTTCCAAATTTGGATGCTTCCTGAGTTAGTTCTTGCATGGCAACGCAGAGGACAGTGTTCTTCTTAGACAATGGCTGAGACCCAAGCGCCAGGATGCTTGAGACACATCCAAGTTGTAATCAACCTTCTTCCAGATAGGAGGGAAGAAAGCCAGGGAGAAGGCCCCTCCACTCCAGGAAGGAGGACAGAAAAGAGGAATGCTAGGTGCATTCTTAAAGCCTCTGCTCTTGCCTGTTCTTCATTAAGAAACATTCGAAGAATGAGATGCCTTACTGCAAACAGATCGTTCTCCCAGAGTTGAAAGAGTCCACACTTTAGCACAAGTCATGCAAATCTGCCCTCCCTGGTTTTTTTTTTTTTTTTTTTTTTTTGCAGATTATCCCTCTCCCTCTGTCTTTACCCTGGTTCATTCGTAGCATCTGTGCATTCTTTTAAAGACTCCACTGAAGACTGGATTTTTTCTCTGTTGCTGCTGAAATGTTGCATTTGTACGGTAGGACTACTTTATAGCCTGGTTTGTTATTACGTGGAATTAAAACTCAGTTAAATCATGTACCCTGAAACCAAACAGCTGCATATGGGAAAAGCCTTATATAACCCAGTTTTAGTTGTCATAACTGCCCTCACATCAACATTCCAAAGGCCCTCCACTTTTCTTTTTTCTTTCAGTATAACAGTGCCCTGTTTTTTGAAAGTACTTGTTCCAATTTATTCTTTAAACAAGGGGTGGGGGGAAGTATCAGTGCCCTCATAAAATAGTTAACAGGAAGCCTGAGGCATCTTTCAGTGCCATTTTTGGCTGATGCTTGGAACAGCTCCATCAATCACCTCTATTCATGTATAGCTAGTTCTTTATGTCAGTTAAACCATCCTGCATCAAGTTGGTAAAGCAGAGTCGGTGAACAAGATGAATAGCAAAGTGTCTTCTGTGGTGTGGAAAGGACTTTGCTTTTAAATGCCCATGTTGATTTCTTAATATCTTCAACTTCCCCTTTAGAAGCCAGTTCCTCTCTGACCATCACTCACTCCTGTCTGTTCTTTTAACCTTGTTCCCAGGGTGGGAGGGGAGGTGCCCCCTGTGAGTGCAAGCCATTGATCAGCAGATGAGGGGTGTGCATTATCTGTCCTGGGCCCCTAAGAGAGGGAAATGATTCCCAGGGCCCCAGGCTAATTTTCATGGTCCCAGCATTACAGCATGTCATATTTCCAGTCAGTCTGTAGCGATATCAGTCTGTGCAGTCGGAGTCTTGGGGGGGGGGGTGCGTTATTATTTCAAACAAACAAGCAAACAAAAGAATGGCATGGCTTTGCTTGATAAATGTATTTTGTATATCTCAATGTCAGTAAGTTTGCATGTACTTTTAGCAGGCTTTCTGCCTTTCCCCAACCCTCTTTCATCAGGTTCAACCTTTGAGCGATTTGTTGAATGACTGCAGGTGGCCAAGGGGGAGTTGTGAGCGTGGTCTTCCCTGAAGGGAGGAGTATTTTCTCACCAACATTGTTCAGAATTGCTGACCACAGTGGTAATAAAAAGCAGTCGGATTTTGGTCAAATTTATTATTGTTTTTAAATTCTCTAAGGACAGTGCATCCCTGGATGGTGCAAACAGTTAACACACTTGGCTGCTAACCAAAAGATTGGAGGTTCGAGTCCACCTAGAGACGCCTCATCACGAAGTCCTGACAATCTACTTCCAAAAAATCAGCCATTGAAAACCCTATTGAGCACAATTCTATTCTGACACACACGAGGTCTCCATGAATTGGAATTGACTCGATGGCAACTGGTACTAGTACTAAGGACAGTGCACCCATTATTACTTGGACTTTGAGTAGGACTAGCTCTCATCACCCTCTACCCCCTTTTTATGCCATTGGTGCAAAATTCTGGGCTAGGTACTCTGGAGGCTTCAGAGTTGATAAGGGTGTAGTCCTGATCCTCATGGAGGTTACAGCTGAACAGGGGAGGCAGCATGAGTGCAGATGATGATTGTGCCAGTAGGACACAGACTTCAGTTGGCATGTTTATTGAGTCAGCTCATACTCAGACACTTGTTCTGCAGTGGTGTGAGCTCCCCAGCGGAAGCTCATGTTTGCAGGGTCACCTCCGGTACCCTCCCCCCGCGTCTGTGGCTTCAGATCAGTTCCTGGATCACCTCTCTATCTAGGTATGCTCTTCTGGTCCTCTCTGTGCCCACTTGAATGTAGATTCTACCCTTGCCCTTACCTTCCACATGCCCATACTCCTCACCCACACAAGGCATCAATGCTTAGTACAAACGGTACTGAAGGTGTGGGGAAACAGAAGGCACTTATGATGCAGACACTCAACTTCAAGTCGAGCCTTAGATGTCCATATCCACCATAAAGTGGGGTTTGAAATGTCTGTCTCCTAAGGCATGGGCGTTTAATACACGGAGTCATGTATCACACATAAGGTATGTGGTATGACAACGATCCTAATTACTAACATTTGTTGAGTATTTGCTATGAAGCACTGCGCTAAGTGCTTCAGGTCAGTTATGCCATTCAGTCCTCACAGCAGCCCTCAGAAGTAAGTTCTTTTATCATGCCCATGTCACAGATGAGAAAGTGCAGAGTGGTTAAGTACTTTTCCCGAGCTCCTACACCAGGGTGGGAGGGATTTAAACCAGAAAGTCTGTCTGTCTGCAGAGCTGTAGGCATAATTGCTATCTCAACCTTCTTCCTCCAGGGACTCCTCTCTTGCATGTGGACCCCAGATGTTTGTACTGTTTGTCTGGACTTTCTGTGTGCCATGTCCTATGCCAGACACTATCCTTTATCTTAACTCTGTCCTCTTTCCAGGACTCCATCATGACCGTAGCTGCCTCTAGTGGGCACCACATTAGCCTTTCAAGGGATCGTCTTGCATTTTAGAGCTAAACCCAGAGTCCACTTATTCTTTAGGATTCCTAGGAGAGCAAGCACTTGTTCAGGAGAAGCCAGGCTGTGGTCTCTGCTGATTTCATTCACTGGTGAGAAGGCACCAGCAGCCTTGGCCCTTCCCTCCATGTTTCCTCTGATGCACCAATGGTGCAAGTGGGGGAGATCAAACTGTGGAAACATTTTTGTATAAACTTGGGTAAACCAAAATGATCATTTCAACATTTGGGATTCAATTTATATTTATATGGCTCCTTTCTTCCTAAGAGTTGAAAAATGCAAACCAGAATGTGGCATTCAAATGGTGAACATTTCACAAACATTCCACAGCAGGGATGGCTGTAGGGTGGCTGCTGGGGTTGGGAGAGCGGGAGCTAGGTTGGGAGAAAGGGCAGTGGAAGGGGAAAATGCAAGTAAGCAGTGAGTGAGATAAGCAGAGGGAATTCAGAAAGTAATAAGTCATACAGTAATCAGAGGGCTGAGGCCAGGTCCCCAGCAAGCCACTGTACACAGAGTGATTCCAGCCTACTCCAGGCCCATGTTCTTAATCATTACCTTTACCTGGGGGACAGACCTGGCCTTGGGTGCACCACCCCCTCTCACTGGCTCTGTGACCTTGGCAATTTGGGGACCCTCTAGAAGATGGGTTTCCTCATTTGTAGAACAGAGAAGTACTCTCCAACTCACAGGGCTATAGGGGGATTAAATGAGAAAACACACACATAGTGCTTAGCACAGTGTCTTTCTGGCACTTTAGGGACCAAACCAGTTGCTGTGGAGTGGATTCCGACTCATGGTGACCCCATGTGTATCAGAGTAGAAGTGTGTTCTAGAGGGTTTTCGATGGCTGATTTATTTTTGGAAGTAGATTGCCTGGCTTTTCTTCCAAGGCGCCTCTGGGTGGACTTCAACCTCCAACCTTTCGAGTAGCAGCGGAATACTATAACCGTTTGCACCACCCACCCAGGGACTCTGGCATATTAGGGAGAGCTCTCAAAATGCCAGTGTCATGGTTAAAAGCTTGACTCTGGAGCTTGATGACCTAGGTTTGATTCTCAACTGTGCTCCTTAATAGCTGTGCAACTTTGAGCGAGTAGCTTAACCTCTTCTCATCCGTAATACAGAAAAAAGAGTAGACAACATTTTGTTGGAAAGAATAAATGAGATAGTCCATATAAAGTGCCTGGCTGATTGGCAGCTGTCAAAGAATGTAAGCTGTTAGTATTCTAAGGATCACTTACTGGGTACCTGTGCTGTGCCAGGCAAGGTGGCAGCTCAGAGATGAGCAACTAAGGCAGTTGAAGCTCAGAGGGATGGAGTCATTTGCCCAAAGCCCCACAGCTCTAGCTCTTGCCATCTGGCGTGGCTGTGCCAGATGTTTTAGGAAGAAGGGAAAAGCCCAGTTTTATCCTTTGCCCACCCTCCACCCAATGTCTTGTTTCCTTGTGCCTCATCACAGTGCATGGTCTCGTGACCAGAATATAAAAGGTGCTCAGTAAATGCCAGTTCCTCTGCTCCTCTGGGGAAACCTAATGCTCATCTTATCTTTGCTTGGTCAATTCATAGTTGTCTATTCTGTAGGTCTGGCCCATTCTATTCAGCTGTTCATTGCAAAGCATTGATTATTTCACTCTGTGCACGTTCTAGCCCTCTTGCTATTCTTCCGCTCCTTCTTGCCATCCAGCTGTTTGAATAGCAGCAATAAGTATGTAAGGAACGAACCAGCAAGTCTCCATCAAATTGGCCTCAATTTCTGCAAAACTAGTCCAGGTAACTGCACTCTAAAAGCCACCTAACATATTTACTTGCACCCAAAGGATCTAAAAACATTACCATTGAACCCCGATACCTTTGGAAAACATGATGTCCTTGGCCACTTCCTTGCTTGTTGGCTTGTCCAACAGATGACTGGCATGGTGCAGATGTAGAAACCAAGTAGTTCTTTTTATTAAAGGATACATTAGTGTCTCTCTTTCTCCAAGCTTTAGTGAAGGAGAAGTTGGAAATCAATGGCCAAATAAAGGTTTTGGGTTATGTGTGGATTTCATTTATCCATGTTCTCTCTTCCTCCCATTAGCATGGTTAATTAAGAGTTGTCAATACATCTTTGCTGGAATGTTTGATTATTTTTTTCAGCAGGGAAGATTAGAATGAAGTCTTCAGATCTGGCAAGTATCATGGGACTTGTAGAGTAAATTGCAGGTTAAGCCCTCATTTTGATCTCCGGGACCAGAGCAAGCAACGTTTCATTGACATGTCATCAGCTATGATCTGAGGGAGCACACAGAGGTGCCCTTTGGGGACAGAGAGGCTTCTTGCTCTTGTTTCCCATATTGAAAGGGTTTATTGCACTGTGAGTGTGTGTAGGTGAACAAATAGGAGACTGGAGTTACAGTGGACTGAAGCTAGCACTTGATTTATGCTTTATTAAAAAAACTGTGTGCGTATACACATATATATGTATACACATATATGTTTTTGTTGAAGTGGAGATGCATGTATGTGTGTCTGTGGGTGTGCTTGTGAACAAATAGCAGACAGTTGACTGAAGCTAGCTCTGAAAACCCTTGATTTTTTTTTTGTTGTTGTTGTACTTTAAGTGAAAGTTTACAGTTCAAGTTAGTGTCTCATACAAAAATTTATACATACATTGTTATGTGACCCTAATTGCTCTCCCTGTACTGACAGCACACTCCTCCTTTCTATCCATGATAGCCCATGTCCATTCAACCAGCTCCTGACCCTCTCTGCCTTCTCATCTCACGTCCGGACAGGAGCTGCCCATTTAGTCTCATGTATCTACTTAAGCTAAGAAGCACAGTCTTCATGAGTATCCTTTTATGTCCCATAGTCCAGTCTAATCTTTGTCTGAAGAGTTGGCCTCGGGAATGGTTTTAGTTCTGGGTTGACAGAGAGTCTGGGGGCCATGCTTTCTGGGGATCCTCCAGTCTCAGAACATTGAGTCTGGTCTTTTTACTAGAATTTGAGTTCTGCACCCCACTTTTCTGCTCCATCAGGGACTCTCTGTTGTGTTCCCTGTCAGGGCGGTTATTGGTGGTAGCCAGGCACCATCTAGTTCTTCTAGTCTCAGGCTGATGGAGTCTCTGATTTATGTGGCCCTTTATGTCTCTTGGGCTAATACTTTCCTTGTTGTCTTTGGTGTTCTTCATTCTCCTTTACTCCAGGTGAGTTGGGACCAATTGATGCATCTTAGATGACCGCTCGCTGACTTTTTTTTTTTTAATTTTTGTTATTGTTGTAATTAAATGAAGCTTACATTTCAAGTTAGTCTCCCATACAGAATTTTTTTTTTACATACATTGTTCTGAGACCCCAATCACTTACCCCATTCTGCGACAGCACACTCCTCCCCTCTGCTCCTGATTCCCCATGAACATTCAACCAGCTCCTAACTCTCTCTGCCTTCCCATCTCACCTCTGGATAGAAGCCGCCCCTTTGGTCTCTTGTATCTACTTGACTAAAAGGCACATTCTTCACAAGTATCACTTTATGTCCCACAGTCCAGTCCAATCCCTGTCTGAAGAGTTGGCCTCGGAAATTGTTTTAGTTCTGGGGTGATACAGAGACCAGGGGCCATGCCTTCTGGGGCGCCTCCAGTCTCAGTTAGACCATTAAGTCTGGTCTTCTTACTAGAATTTGAGTTCTGCATCCCATTCTTCTACTGCTCCATCAGGGACCCTCTGTTATGTTCCCTGTCAGGATGTTCATTGGTGGTAACCGGGCACCATCTAGTTCTTCTGGTCGCAGGCTGATGAAGTCTCTGGTTTATGTGGCCCATTCTGTCTCTTGGGCTAATACTTTCCTTGTGTCTTTGGTGTTCTTCGTTGTCCTTTATTCCAAGTGGCTGGGACCAACTGACACATCGTAGATGGCCGCTTGCAAGCTTTTAAGACCCCAGACGCCACTCACCAAAGTACGATACAGAACATTTTCTTAATAAGCTTTGTTGTGCCAATTGACATAGATGTCCCCTGAAAGCATGGTCCCTAGACCCTGCATCCCTGCTACTCTGTCTCTCAAAATATTTTATTGTATTGAGGAAACTTCTTAGCTTTGGTTTAGTCCAGTTGTGCTGACTTGCCCTATAGTGTGTGCTGTCCTTCCCTTCACCTAAGATGATTCTTATCTACTATCTACTTAGTGAATAACCCTCACCCTCCCTCCCCACCCCCATAACCATCAAAGAATGTTTTCTTCTGTGTTTAAACCTTTTCTTGAGTTCTTATAATAGTGGTCTTATACAGTATTTGTCCTTCTGTGACCGACTAGATTTACTCAACATAATAAGTTCCAGCTTCCACCAAGTTATAAGATGTTTCACAGCTTCATCATTGTTCTTTATCGTTGTGTAATATTCCATTGTGTGGATATACCATAGTTTGTTTATCCATTCGTCCATTGATGGGCACTTAGGTTGCTTCCATCTTTTTGCTATTGTGAACAGTGCTGCGATGAACATGGGTGCGCATATATCTATTCACGTGATGGCTCTTGTTTCTCTAGGATATATTCGAAGGAGCGGGATAGCTGCATCGTATGGTACTTCTATTTCTAGCTTTTTAAGGACGCGCCAAATGGTTTTCCAAAGTGGTTGTACCATTTTACATTCCCACCAACAGTGTGTAAGTGTTCCAGTCTCTCCACAACCTCTCCAGCATTTGTTATTTTGTGTTTTTTGGATGAATACTAGCCTTGTTGGGGTGAGATGATATCTCATTGTAATTTTGATCCGCATTTCTCTAATGGTTAATGATTGTGAGCATTTCTTCATGTGTCTGTTAGCTACCTGAATATCTTCTTTGGTGAAGTGCTTGTTCATATCCTTTGCCCGTTTTTTAATTGGGTTATTTGTCTTTTTGCTGTTGAGGTTTTGCAGTATCTTGTAGATTTTAGAGATTAAATACTGATCAGATTTGTCGTAGCCAGATTTTTTTTTTTCTGGTCTGTAGGTTGTCTTTTTACTCTTTTGGTGAAGTCTTGTGATGAGCATAAGTGTTTGATTTTTAGGAGCTCCCATTTATCTAGTCTCTCTTCTGGTGCTTGTGCATTGTTACTTATGGTTCGTATTGTGTTTATGCCATGTATTAGGGCTCCTAGCGTTGTCCCTATTTTTTCTTCCATGTTCTTTATCGTTTTCAATTTTATATTTAAGTCTTTGATCCATTTTGAGTTAGTTTTTGTACATGGTGTGAGATATGGGTCTTGTTTCAGTTTTTTGCGTATAGATATCCAATTATGCCAGCACCATTTGTTAAAGAGACTGTCTTTTCCCCAATTAATGGACTTTGGGCCTTTGTCAAGTATTAGCTGCTCATAGGTGGATGAGCTTATATCTGGATTCTCAACTGTGTTCCACTGGTCTATGTATCTGTCATTGTACCAGTACCAGGCTGTCTTGAATACTGTGGCAGTATAATAGGTCCTAAAATCAGGTAGTGTAAGGCCTCCCACTTTGTTCTTCTTCTTGAGTAGTGCTTATTTATTCTGGGCCTCTTCCCTTTCCGTATGAAGTTGGTGGTTTGGTTCTCCATCTCACTAAAAAATGCTGCTGGAATTTGGATCGGGATTGCATTGTATCTGTAGATTGCTTTGGGTAGAATTGACCTTTTCACTATGTTGAGTCTACCTATCCATGAGCAAGGTATATTTTTCCGCTTATGCAGGTCTCTTTTAGTTTCTTGCAGTAGTGTCTTGTAGTTTTCTCTGTAAAGATCTTTTACATCTCTGGTTAAATTTATTCCTAAGTATTTTATCTTCTTGGTGGCTATTGTAAATGGTATTGATTTGGTGATTTCCTCTTCAAGGTTCTCTTTGTTGGTGTAAAGGAATCCAGTTGATTTTTGTATGTATCCAGTATGTTTTTGTATGTTTTGTATATATCTTGTATCCTGAAACTTTGCTGAACTCTTCTATTAGTTCCAGTGGTTTTCTTGTGGATTCCTTGGGATTTTCTGTGTATAAGATCATATCATCTGCAAATAGAGATACTCTGGCTTCTTCCCTACCTATTTGGATGCCCTTTATTTCTTTTTCTAGCCTAACTGCTCTGGCTAGGACCTCCAGCACAATGTTGAATAATAGTGGTGATAAAGGGCATCCTTGTCTGGTTCCTGTTCTCAAGGGGAGTGCTTTCAAAGTCTGTCCACTTAGGATGATGTTGGCTGTTGGCTTTGTGTAAATGCCCTTAATTATATTGAGGAATTTCCCTTCTATTCCTATTTTGTTGAAAGTTTTTATCATGAATGGGTGTTAGACTTTGTTGAATGCCTTTTCTGCATCGATTGATAAGATCAGGTGGTTGTTGTCTTTTGTTTTATTTATGTGATGGATTACGTTGATTGTTGTTCTAAAGTTGAACCATCCCTGCATACCTGGTATAAATCCCACTTGGTCATGGTGAATTATTTTTTTGATATGTTGCTGAATTCTATTGGCTAAAATTTTGTTGAGGGTTTTTGCATCAATATTCATGAGGGCTGTCGGTCTGTAATTTTCTTTTTTTGTGGTGTCTTTACCTGGTTTTGGTCTCAGGGTTATGCTGGCTTCATAGAATGAGTTTGGGAGTATTCCATCCTTTTCTATGCTCGGAAATACGTTTAGTAGAAGTGGTGTTATCTCTTTTTTGAAAGTTTGGTAGAATTCTCCAGTGAAGCCATCCTGGTCAGGGCTTTTTTTGTTGGCAGTTTTTTAATAACCTTTTCAATCTCTTCTTTTGTTATGGGTTTATTTAGTTGTTCTACCTCTGTGTTAATTTAGGTAGGTAGTGAGTTTCTAGAAATTTGTCCATTTCCTCTAGGTTTTCAAATTTGTCAGAGTACAATTTTTCATAGTGTTCTGATTCTTTTACTTTCAGTTGGGTCTGTTGTGATATCACCCATCTCATTTGTTATACGGGTTATCTGCTTCCTCTCCAGTTTTTATTTTGTCTGTTTGGCCAATGGTTTATCAATTTTGTTGATCTTTTCAAAGAACCAGCTTTTGGACTTGTTAACTCTTAGAATTGTTTTTCTATTCTCTATTTCATTTAATTCTGCTCTAATTCTTATTATTTCCTTCCTTCTGGCACCTGTGGGCTTCTTTTGCTGCTCTTTTTCTACTTGTTCCAGTTGTGGGGTTAATGCTTTGATTATGAGCCTTTCTTCTTTTTGGATGTGTGCATTTATTGCTATAAACTGACCTCTGAGCACTGCTTTTGCTGTGTCCCAAAGGTTCTGGTAGGATGTGTTTTCATTCTCATTTGATTCTATGAATTTCTTTATTCCATCCTTAATTTCTTCAGTAACCCAGTAGTTTTTGAGCAAGGTGTTGTTCAGTTTCCATGTATTTGATTTTTTTTTTTCCCCTTGCTTTTTGTGTTGTTGATTTCCACTTCTATGGCTTTGTGGTCAGAAAAGATGCTTTGTAATATTTCGATGTTTTGGATTTTGTTAAGGCTTGCTTTATGGCCTAATATGGGGTCTATTCTAGAGAACGTTCCATGTGCGTTGGAAAAGAAAGTATACTTGGCTGCTGCTGGGTGCAGTGTTCTGTATATGTCTATGAGATCAAGTTGGTTGATTGTAGCATTTAGCTCTTCCGTGTCTTTGTTGAGCTTCTTTCTGTATGTTCTGTCCTTCACCGAAAGTGACATGTTGAAGTCTCCTACTGCTATTGTGGAGCTGTCTATCTCTCTCTTCAGAGCTGTTAGAGTTTACGTGTTTTGGAGCCCTGTTGTTGGTTGCATAAATATTTATTATAGTTATGTCCTCCTGGTGTATTGACTTTTTAATCATTATATAGTGTCCTTCCTTATCCTTTGTGGTGGACTTTACTTTAAAGTCTATTTTGTCAGAGATTAATATTGCCACTCCTGCTCTTTTTTGAGTGTTGTTTCTTGATGTATTTTTTTCTATCCTTTGAGTTTCAGCCTATTTGTGTCTTTAAGTCTAAGGTGTGTCTCTTGTGGGCAGCATATAGATGGATCATGCTTTTGTATCCAATCTGCCACTCTCCGTCTCTTTATTGGTGCATTAAGTCCGTTTACCTTCAGTGTAATTATTGATAAGTATGAGTTTAGTCCTGTTATCCTGATATCTCTTTTTGTGTGTTGTTCACAGTTTCTTTGTTCTCCTCAATTTTCTGTGCTGGGTCATTTTTTTTTTTTTTTCATCTTTTTCTTTGTTGTAGATTTTGTGTTTGCTGGGTCTTTATGTTTGCCTACTTTTTAATTTTGATTTATAGGATTGTTAGATTCCTTTGTGGTTACCTTAATATTTACCCCTATTTTTTAAGTTTATACCAGTCTTTTATTACTTTATATCACTTTAACTTCCCCTCCATATAGAAAATCAATGTCTCTATTTTTTAAGTCCCTCTTTTTTTGCTTTATTATTATCCTTTTTAACATATTGATATCTGTTTCCCTATTTTCAATGTTTTAGCTCTGATGTATTTTTGATTTCCGTTTCTGAGTCAATATCTGGTTGCTTTGTACTATGTTCTAGTCTTGCATTATTATCTGGTGTTATGGATTAGGAAACTGTAGGACTCCCTTTAGTATTTCTTGTAATTTTTGTTTGGTTTTTGCAAATTCCCTGAACTTCTGTTTATCTGTAAATGCCCTAATTTTGCCATCTTATTTGAGAGACAGTTTTGCTGGATATATAACTCTTGGCTGACAGTATTTTCCTTCAAGGCTTTAAATATATCATCCCCATTGCCTTCTCACCTGCATGGTTTCTGCTGAGTAGTCCGAGCTTATTCTAATTGACTCTCCTTTGTAGATGGCTTTTCTTTTATCCGTAGCTGCCCTTAAAATTCTCTCTCTATCTTTGGTTTTGTTAAGTTTGATTATAATATGTCTTGGTGACTTTCTTTTGGGATCTACCTTATGTGGGATTTGATGAGCATCTTGGATAGATATCTTCTCATCTTTCATGATATCAGGGAAGTTTTCTGTCAACAAATCTTCAACAATTTTCTCTGTATTTTCTGTTATCCCCCATTCCTGTACTCCAGTCACTCGTAGGTTATTTCTCTTGGTAGAGTCCCACATGACTCTTAGGAGTTCCTTCATTCTTTTTAATTCTTTTATCTGATTTTTCCTCAAATAATTTGGCATCAAGAGCTTTATCTTCAGTGTCACTAATTCTAACGTCTGCTGCCTCAATTCTTTTCCTATGACTTTCTATTGAGTTGTTTAATTCTGAAATTTTATTGTTAATCTTCTGGATTTCTGATTGCTGTCTCTCTATGGATTCTTTCAGCATATTAAATTTGGCATTATGTTCTTGAGTAACTTTTTTCAATTCCACTACTACTGTGTCTGTATGTTCCCTGGCTGTTTCTGCGTTCTGTAGAATTTCCTTTCTTATTTCTAGAAGAGTTCTGTATATTAATCTTTTGTATTCTGCCTCTGGTAATTCCAAGAAGTTCTCTTCCTCCAGAGAATTTATTGATTCTTTATTTTGGGAGCTTGCTGAAGCCATCATGGACTGCCTCTTTATGTGACTTGATATTGACTGTTGTCTTCGAGCCATCAATAATTTATTATAATTTTATTTTGTATTTGCTCAGTGAGACCTAGCTTCTTATTTTGTGTTGTTTTGATATGCCCAAATAGACTGCTCGTGTGCACTAGTTTGAGTTTTGACACCTTTCGATCTCTAACGTCCTGTCACCAGGTAGTTAGTTCTGTAACTAAGTATGTGCACACAGGAGTCCATTAAATTTTCCTATATGGGTTCAGCTCGGGTATTCAGGCAGTTGGTCACAAAGTGTGTGATGCAGGCTCTCACCCCCACTCCTAGAGCAGCATGGGTGACTGGTGCAGGCATTAGCCTCTGGCAGTGATAGGGGATCACGTGCTGAGCCAGGCAGGGGGCTGATGGCTGCCCCTGAGAGTCTGAAAGGAAAGCATGTCCCTAGTCTCTAGGGTGAGTAGGTAGGTGAGTTTTGCAGCTGAACTATGAGCTCCCCACTCTGTTGGCTGTAAAGACTCAAGGGCACCACTTTTTTTCTTGGACTCCTGTAGCAGGTGACTAGGCACTTTAGGTGCTACCACCATTCCTCAAGCCCCTGCTGCAGATCGATAAAAGTGCCTACTTAAGAGGCAGGGCTGTTTTGAGGGTCACAAATCTGCCGGTGTGCAGCTAAAGTGGTTGAAGTTAAACTTCAGATATTTGCCCTGTTGTACTGTGGTGGTGAGGACTAACGCTGTTGAGATGGGTCCCCACAAGTCTATACAGGGTTGTAAGGCACTCAGAGTCTGCAGACCCCTGATACCTGTGCCCAGCAAAGGAGCTGTGCCGTCCCTGTGTTCCTGGCCTGGGGGAGCCAGCAGCTTATTTGTTCCCTCTCCAAAGCCAGAAGAATGGGTCAGGGCGCCGTTTGGGATCTACTTCTGGTCCAGCGGGCTCCCAGTGCAGAGCGCGGAGGGAGGAGGTAAAAGGGAGAGAGGTTTTTCTCAAATGGGCTTTTTTTTTTTTTTAAATCCCCGCGAAAGGGTGCACGCATGTACTTATCTTAGCCTCTTGGGAGCTGCTCTTCACTGGTTCGGAGTGTCCAAGCAGAATCTCTGCTGCTGGGTGTCTCTCGATGTAGAAACTGCTTCCTGAGTGCACGCGCACCACACAGCTGTATGCCTGCTTCACCGCGGACAGCGTGGCTGCGGAGCTGCAGTTTCGCCCTTTCGGCTCTGGCCCTCCTCACCTCTTCCAAACAGTCTCCCTCTCCCTTATCACTCAGACGGATTTCTTAACCTTGCTTTGTTCAGGGCTCGCAGATATTCAGTCAAATCACTTGTTTTTCTAGGTCTTTGTTGTAAGAGGGATATAGGAAGCGTCTAACTATGTTAGCGTGCCATGTTGACCACGCCTCCTCCGCTCGCTGACTTTTAAGACCCCAGTCGCCACTCACTAAAGTAGGATGTAGAAGATTTTCTTAATCAACTTTTTTATGCCAATTGACCTAGATATCCCCTGAAAGCATGCTTCCCAGACCGCTGCCCCTGCTACTCTGTCCCTGGAAGTGTTTGGTTGTATTCAGGAAACATCTAGCTTTGGTTTAGTCCTGTTGTGCTGACTGAAAACCTTTGATTTATGATTTATTGAATACACACACATCCTTTTCCATCTGAACAAAAAATACTCTCTGAATCATCTTTCTTGCGACATAGACAGGTCCTCTAGGAGACCCTTCTTACAGATGAGTCTGCCTTTTAGGCATTTCTTTTAGCATTTGTGTTGACAATGGCCTTTACCTTTCCTTCTGCTTTAGAACTCTCAAGTTCTAGGATAAATTTTTACCAGCAATTAATTATGCCTTGAGATTACCAGGAGAAGTAGGCTAGCTTTTATTATTTCAGCCACTCCATATACCTCTAGATAACACAATAGATATTTATAATAACGAGTTTTATTTTATTTATAGGGTCATAACAAATCATCAGAAACAACCCAAAAAGGCCCCTTAGACTGACATCCTTATTTCTCCTTTTGCTTCATCAATGAATTATGCATGCATTACAAATGGCAATGAGGAGTAAAGGTCGGTTTAGAACAACACAGATTGGAAAATTACACCATTTGTTTAAACAACATTTATTATTGATTACTCAGCATAGGGGCTGATAGAAACGCAAATAGTGGCAGTAATATCATCTATTTACGTAGGCCCTTTTATAAATGTCTTATGCTACTCTCTGTTTAGATGAGAATAATTGTTCAAAATTTCCAGCTCTTTTTTGGAAGCAAAGATAAATTTGGCACCTGCTTTCTCATGCCATTTAAGCCCCACAAGCACCCTCTGCTACAGGTTTCTCTCTGTTTCACAGAACAGGGGGATTGGAGCTCAGATGGAATAAGTAATTTGCTTTAAGGTCACCCTCCTAAGGTCAAACATACTCTTTCCATCACATAATACTATACACATGTCAGAAAACAATAATTTATTAATAGAAGCAATAATAATAATAATATATAATAACATATTAACTCTTATTTTGCCAGCCCCGGTCCTAAGTGCCTTATATGTACTATGACTTTTGATCTTTACAGCAACCTATGAATAGGTACTATTACTACATCCATTTTATAGGTGAGGAAACTGAGGCACAAAGAAGTTACATAGCCTGTTCGCGATCATAGGGTCAGGAAGTGGCCGAGCTGGGATTATGAAAGGCATCACTAGGTCCCAATATCTGCCCAAAGCCTCCCACTTTTGTGATTTTGGTAGAGCATCTCCTTCTGATGCCTCACGGATGGCGCAGTTTCATAAACATGTTTAAACAGTGTTGGTTCAATGATTGATTCACATTTGTCTTAGCAGATTTGCTAAAAGCCAGGAAAATAAGATATGTAACGTCATAAAGTGAAAACTTTATTTTAGTTTTAAATCGTCAGAGAGTAATGTGAACACTAAATCGCAGTTTAAACTAAAATGAGATTTAAAATACAAAACCCAAGAGACTCATTGTAGAATGTCTGTAGTAGTGACTTGGGAATGAGAAATTTCAGATGGTAAATTTGGGAACATGCTGTAAATGTACTCAGAGCGTCTGACAGAGCTTGAAACCGACTTCCGGCTTCTCCCTTAGGTTTACTCCTGGAGCAAGTCCACAGGTATTTCATTTGCCAGTGCAGATTCCATGTAGGCAAGAAGCTCATCTATGCAGCCATTTGCTCAGAAAATCTGGTCACCTCTTTTCACTTAGCATTTCACTTGCTTTTGAGAGATCTCTGCTGGATGGTCTTTTTCTTTTTTAACAAATGTCTTCCATGAACAATTATTTTGAGCATTAAAAAAAAAAAAAACTCTCTTGTCTTCTGTCACAGAGATTTGCCACTTCTTCCCCATCACCCAGACATCTAGTCCGCTTTGGGCAACTGTCCAACTCTCCTCTCTAAGTGCGCTCTTGGAAGGCAATCTGGGGTCATCAGGTACAGCCTGTGATTTGTGCCCCTCGTTCCTCAGCCACAGTCAGGGTATTGAAAACGTTCCATCTGCCCACTGGCTTGTTACTGGAGGGCCCCTGGAGGAACTTCTAAAGGGGCCGCAGTTTGCAAGAGCGGTTCATGGTGTGTTTCCAGCACAGTCTCCAACATGCTTCAAATGCCACCCACAACTTCCCTTTTCATGTTCCTCGCCTTGACACTAAGCTCTCAAGTTGTTATTTTTACAAGTCTTTCCCAAAGGCTCTGATTTTGTAGCCTGTTTAACATGTGCCATAACCAATAAGGGAATAACGGTCTTGGCACGTTATAGAAGGCCCCTCCCTCTGCCATTCCTTAATGTTTCTGCCTCTGTGTCTTTATGAGCCTATAGAATCCTTCCCAGGTATTCTTCCTTCCAAAACAGTGGGCAAGCATGGCTACATTTTAGAAGGAGGAAAAAAATTAATAAGCCTAAGGGATTTGAAAACTTGGAAGACATTAAGAAACTATATTGCCAGGAGAGAAAAATGTAAATTCTTTGGGATAAATTAGCTTTTGTGGTTGCCTCTCTCTTTGCTACTTAATCAATGGAGAGACAGAAATCATATTGCTGATGGGAACACATTTACTTTTCTAGTGTCCTTTTGGGGAAGGGGAGTGATGAAGAAGAGCAAATTCTTCCTGCACCCACACACCAACTTAAGAAAATATCTATCCTTGAGATGCTCAAGACCTAACTGAGTGTCAGACATCCAAAGAACAGTAAATATAATGATACCCACAGTCTATTGAACGTCTACAATAGCCAGACATTTTTCTTGTGTCTGTAAACGCAGAATCACATTTACTCCTCCCAATAGCTCTATGAAGTTTTATTATTTCCACTTTATAGGTGAGAAAATTAAGATTCAGGGAAATTAGTGATTTGCTTGTGGTTACATTGTTAGTGTCATGATTGGAACCCAGTTTTCCTGACTCCTAATCCCATGCCCTATGCCTCTCCTAAACAGAGTGAGCAAAAGAGTGGAACCATCACCCCCGTCAGCCTCCATCACTGGTGTGTAAATGTACTGGTGAGGATCATTGTACCTCCCTACCCTCTCCCTGCCCTGCCTTTCAACTCCTCCCATCCAAGAATCTGACTTTATACATTCATTACGAAGTGCTGTGGATTGAATTGTGTCCCCCAAAAATGTGTGTCAACTTGGCTAGTCCATGAGTCCCAGTATTGTGTCATTTGTCCACCATTTTGTCATCCAGTGTGATTTTCCTATGTTTTGTAAATCCTACCTCTATGATGTTAATGAGGTGAGATTGGTGGCAGTTATGTTAATGAGGCAGGACTCAATCTACAAGAATAGATTTTGTCTTAAATTAATCTCTTCTGAGATATATAAGAGAGACACGAACAGAGAGACATAAAGGACCTCATACCACCAGGAAACAAGAGCCTGGAGAATAGCACATCTTTTAGACCTGGGGTCTCTGTGCTTAGAAGCTCCTCGACTGGGGAAAACTGATGACAAGGACCTTCTCCCAGAGCCAACAAAGAAAGAGGGCCTTCCCCTGGAGCTGGCACCCTGAATTCGGACTTCTGGCCTCTTGGACTGTGAGAGAATGAATTTCTCTTTGTTAAAGCCATCCTCTTGTGGTATTTCTGTTAATGGCAGCGCTAGATAACTAAGACACCAAGAAAGAACTTTTTTTTACTTTCTTGGCCTTCAAAAGTATAGGCACATTTTTTATTAAAAAAACAGCAACAACAAAAATCCTAACATAATCCCTTGACCACAATAGACACTCTGTCATATATTCGTTTAGTAGTTGAACTGTAACTTCTAGTAAAGTGGTAGGTAAGGAAGACAAAAATATAGTTATTATTGTCTAATATTGTAGCCTTTCAACTTATAAATTTAAGAAAGGTTATCAATGTTGGGTTTTAGGAGATAAATTCAAAATTGCTTCCCCAAAGTCCCCTGTTCTTATAACACTAAGATCATCACTGTTTTGGACCCAGTCTCTTGGTTCCCAATCCACAGTACCAAGTAAAACATTTATTTAGAAAAAAAGACATATTTGTTTTGGTGGTACGGTTTACAGATCTGGAGCCCTGGTGGTGCAGTGGTTAAGAGGTCGACTGCTCAGCAAAAGATCAGTAGTTCAAATCTACCAGGTGCTCCTTAGAAACCCTGTGGGGCAGTTCTGCTCTGTCCTGTTGGGTCACTATGGGTCAGAATTGACTTGATGGCAATGAGTTTGGTTTCGGTTTGGTCTACAGATTTGAATTATGGAGTTAGCATTTACAACTTTCTGGTTTTTGTTTTTGGTTTTTTTTTCCTGCTTTAGGTGAAAGTTTACAGAGCAAATTGGTTTCCCATTCGATAGTTTGTACGTAAAGTGTTCCATGGCATTAGTTGCATTCCCCTCAATGTGTCAGCACTCTCCCCATTTCTGCCCTGGGTTCCCTGTTTCCTTTCATCCAAATTTTCTGTCCCAAAAAAGAAAATTTTGATCAAATGAACCAGGCAGCTTAGTCCAGCAGAAAGTGCACTGGGCTCAGATTTAGAAGACACCAGCTTTGTGACCCTCCTAAAACCAAAAAACCCAAAAAAAAACTCATTGCCGTCAAGTCGATTCCGACTCATAGCAACCCTACAGGACAGAGTAGAACTGCCCCAGAGGGTTTCCAGGGGCCTTCTGGTTGATTTGAACTACCAATCTTTTGGTTAGCAGCCAAGCTGTTAATCACTGTGCCACTGGAGCCCTGGTTAAGAGTGATGGCTGCTAACCAAAACATGGGCGATTTGAATCCACCAGCTGCTCCTTGGAAACCATATGGGGCTGTTCTACTCTGTCCTCTAGGGTTGCTGTGAGTTGGAATCGACTTGATGGCAATAGGTTTTTGTGACCTTCCTAGAAAATTTAATTAATCTCTCAGCCTCAGTTTTCTCGTTTGCTAAATGAGAAGAACAGTGCCCACCCAATAAAATGGTTGCAGGATTAAATGAGATTCATGTTTTGTTTGGAACCAGTAAATATTTGTTGAATGAATGATTGATTGATGAATTCATACATAAATAGGAACATAAATGAGTGAGTGATAAACTGGCCCAGATCCCCTTCTCTGCTGTCTATGTAAAAGGTGACCGATCGAGTTGCTCAGTATACAACCTGCACAACTATACTCGGCAGCCCTGGTCTCCTTCCTTCTCATTCCAAGAATCCCATGGACCTAGATACATTTGCTTCAGGTAGATCAAGGCAAGTCCTCTTTTTGTGGAGCTTGTTGCTTTGGACTTGAGTCTATGTCCTTTGTATTTGTCAGCAATCCCAAGTAATGCTGACCCCATGAACTTATTAAAGCCACACAGGGACTCCTGGCCGGAAGTCTTCATCTGGCTGTTGCATTGTTTAAGGAAGGATTTTTGTGATTCTTCTAGGCTGACACACTGGCTGTCATTTGTTGTTTTTCTAATCTCCCAGTAAACATTTGGAAGGTGAAGGTTTAGGTATGTATGTTTCTCTCACCTTGGAAGGGTAAATAAAGCCATCAGATTACATGACTTTTCTTCCAGGTTTGCTCAGATGCTGCTGCAGGTCTGTACAATGACTGAAATATTTCCAGCCTGTAGAGCAGCAGGGTATTTACTTGGCAGCAGGCAGTACTGATGGATTTGGGGAATGCTGTTTGACAGTTACAGGCATGCATGAGGCAGTGCAGGCTCTTCAGAGCCACTGACCGAAGCGGAGATTGAGTGACATAAGACTGTTCGGGTTTGTCTCGAACAATATAAATCATGGGCAGAATCTCACTTCTACAGGGAGAACCTGCCAGGAGCTCGGTGGGAGGCACTGCTGTTTACCCTCCCTTCACCCCCTGCAACCATACAATTAAAACAGAAGTATAGAGTCTGAAGTCAGCCAGAGAGGTTTTCTCTCACTTCCAAGTCCTTGTTCATTTGGGAGGCTTTGTAATTAGATCACAGCTTCCTTATTCTTTTGGAAAGATTTAGAACAGTCATCACACACATTCTGCTGCTTTGAGTAGAAAAGTGATTTGACGACTTTTGGAACTCTTGGAGCCCCAAAACTTAGATTCTCATCTTCTTTCAGCCCCTCACTTCCTGTGTGACCTGGGACAATGAACCACTTTATACCATAGGATTTTTTTTTTCTTTAAAACAGTAATAGCATGCATTTACACTTTTTTTCCTCCTAAAAAAATCAGAGACAATATATATAAAATGTCATAAACTTAGTTTCCTAGAAAAATAACTCTATGTAATTTCAGGTCATATTGTAGATAATTCTGATGTAGGGAAGAAAACAAACTATCTTAATTGTATAAGATGAAGTCTGAATTGTTGATTTATTAAAATATCCTTATATAATTAAAATGTTTTATTGCAAGTGCATGTCTTGTAACGTTTAAAATGTTTCAAACACTAACCAATAATGCATTGATTTCACATTTGCTAATGACGCCAGGCGGGAGAAACATGTGGTAGCTTGCTTCTGTAAAGATTTACAACCTCGGAAACCCTACGGGGCAGTTCTTCTCTATCCTATAGGGTCACTGTGAGTCAGAATCGACTTCATGGCAATGGGTTTGGGTTTAGTTTTTGGTAATGGTGTCAGAGGAAATTTTAAAAAATATATTAGCTACTTGTACAAAAAGAAATCAGTCGTACTACAGCATAAATATGAGGGGAAAATTCCAGTATTAATTTGAGGTACCTGTAGATCTTACCATATGTTGTTAGCGTTCCATTTTCTAGGATTAAAAAAGGTTTAAAAAATAGACTAGATAGTCTGGATATAGTTTCACTGGAAGATTTAATGATGTGCTTTTTTTTTTTTTTTTTGGATTAACTTGTGAGGAATGATATGAAAACTAATATGCCTGCAGAGATGATCTTGCTCTTTGGAAAACTAGAGTATCCTTCAATTCTATAGCCTGGTCTACATTTGTGGTAGAGTGTGCCAGGGCTCTGCTTTGGAGGACAAAACCATTTTGGGGGCTTTATAGAATTCTGTGGAATTCTGCTGTACTGCCTAGAAGGTGAGTTACCCAGCCCAGTTGTTCTCCATCTAGGCAATCATGCTAGAGAAGAAAATGTGCTTTATGTGCTCATACGGCTGTTAAAGAGTATTCCAGAATTTTTTCCCCCAAAAATGACATGTTCTGCAGCCAAAGCCCACAAGGCTTTTCTTTACTTTAAGTGCTCCTAGTATTATCTTGACCTTAAAGTTTACAGGGTAAAGGAAACATTTATGGAACAGTTAAGACCTGTTAGAGCCTAACGACTTACCTCATTATCACACTCTACAAATCTCCACTTTACAGAGTTCACTTCCCTGCTTGCTTTAAACTTGTGTTTGGCCTGCAAATACTGTTACTTTTGCTCACATATGAAAACACAGAGAACTTCTCATTCCCTACCCCAAATGTGCCAAAAATACGAATCTTTAAGAACTCATAAAGTCGTTCAGCACCACATTAAAAAAATGCACAATTTTGAATTATTTCTGAAGTATGTGTTTGAGTTAGTAATAGGATTTTTTAAAGGTGTCTGTTCACATATTTAATCTCCTTGATAAATAAATAGTTCCTACAAATCAACACGCTATAAACAAATAATAGTAGTATAGTTGGCAAAAATCTGAAAAGACATACAAAAGACCAGTAAATATCTGAAAAATTTTCAAGTTTATTAGTAGAGAAGAGACACAATTTAGAATAGAAACAGTATTCTACTTTTATACATATAAAATTAGCAAAGGTTAGAACTATACAGTGTTGGAATTGTACAGAAATGAGAACTCTCATATACTGTCAGCAGGAGGTACAATTTAGTATTAGAGCTTTGAGGTATAATCTAGAGACCTGAATCAGAAGTTTGAAAATATTTTGTTTTTCACCTAGAGTTTTTATATCTAGGAAAATATCTTAAAGGAATAGTCAGAGAGATACTCAAAAACTTATATACAGTGATATATATTCCTGTATTTTTTATACAATGAAAAATAAAACAGAACAACTTAAACTATTCAGCAATTGAATTAAATTGATGATTCAAAGCATAGAATACTATACAGGTCACAAAAATGTAAACTTGAAGTAAAAATTGAAAGTTGGAAAATTTAAAGTATTTTTATGTGCTTTCAAGTTACTTTTCTTTAAAAATATTCAAAGTGAATTATTAAAATTAAAATGAAAATTATAATAATGAAAGAACATCAGAATTTTCAAAGATTCATGAAATATTTGTTTTTATCAAATAATAGATATAAAACTAAAATTGTTTAGACTTGAAATTTACTTTTTTAAAAAGTTTAATTAGATCATGTCATATATTTTTATAAAAATAGTTTGCAGTTCCAGCGTGGAATGTCCACCTGATTGGCAATGAAGAAAACTGATTTATCTTGTTTTATGCATGCTATTTCTAGGCCTTCAGTTATACAAATCTAAGAGTGACATGAATGTTTTAATATTAGTTGCCAAGTGTAACTGTTGTACCTGCCAATTTATAAATAATTCCTGAATCATGCATTGGAACACTTGAAAATTGATACACTGTACTACTGGGACATAATAGTTCATTATACATGAATCTGTATTATTCAGGTTATCTGAAAGGACGGATTTGACAAGTTACTTTATCTTTTCTGTTATCTAAAAGCTTACAAAATTCAAATCTTCTCTGCACGCAGAAGCATTTTCCATTTCTGAAGTTGGGAGCAACACAGTAACCCACTAACCATCAGGCATTCAGATACAGTTGCCTTTTGTTTAAAGATGTAGGATAAGAGATGCAGAGACGCCTTTCTCTGGGGCTTGAATGGTGTTAGTCACAGGAGTGGATGTTTAGGATTACATGTGACACCGTGCCAGCATTCAGCAGCAGATCTCAAGTGACAGAGGCACCCATGTGTTTTCCAATAAATTTATTTTGTGGAGGTTTGATATATGGTGTTTTCTAAAGGCTGGGGTCTAGGGCAGGGGTCCCTTCTCCGTAGGTCGAAGGGTAATTCAGACACTCATTCAGCCATTCAACAAAATGTGGCACCTAAGGTTGCCAGACACTATTCTAGGCATTGGGGATGCAGCATGGAACAAAACAAAGACCCTCTTATGGCACTTACATCCCAAGGGATGTGTGGGGAAATTGGGAAGAGAGTTGGGGTCAGCTTGAAGAAGGCTAAATACCTGTTTTAGGAATGTCAACTTTTGAGGTAACTAGTGAGATTTTGTTTTCTTTCTTTTTTTGACTAGGACATTGGCCATTGAGGAAGCAGGATTTTTTACAAGAGTTTTGTAACAGTATTATGTGAAGTCGTTGTTAAATTGACTGTGAGGATAAAGTGTTAATTAAATGTTTTCAAAGCTTACAGTTCAACCATATCAATTTTAGACCAATTGGGGGATACTTTTTTTTTTTTTTTTTAAATAATACTGCTACTTTACTTTTCCTCCTAGAATTAATGTCTTGGTAAGTGGTGATAAAAGAAAAGTTTAGCTTTCAGACAAAAGCTTTGTTAATAAATTACTTCATTAATTTTGGGTTTACCCATTTTATTTTATTTTCTGTTTATCCACATAGTGTTCCTAATTGAGATTCTTACTGCCTTAAATTTCATGGGGATAATTGACCTTTTTTTTTTTTAGCTTCCAGATAGGGCTAGGCCATGGTAAGTAACATGTATGCAAACAAATAAGTATTTAGCTTCATGACTCAGTGGATAGCACTGAAGATTGCAATTTTAGCATTTTTGGTGAGTTGAGGAGTATAAGAAATTGGGAAAATTTAATTTTATTGGCACCCTAATTAAAATTGAGAGGTTTCTTAGGAGTATTTAGTATTTTGTTTTGTATCTCACTGTGGTATATTTACCACTGCTTTATTTCTTTTATATTAGAACTATTTTAAAAGAAAAGTGGTAACGACATGTCATTTGTAGTGATTGTTGTCCATTGCTATATCCATATTCATTTTATGTATTGTACAGCATATACATGTGCATTTTGTGTAAATTATCCTCACAAATGATTATGCTTTTATATCTGTTTGTACTTGATGCTATAGTCATGGAAAGAGATTTGCTATCACCTCCTGTTCTTTTGATCGAAAATTGCCTCTTCCTTTCTGGGACTTGTTGGTGAAGTATTATAGCTTCTTTTTCAAAAGCATGTTTTATTTTCACAGTGATTGAAATAACCATAGTATGCATGTTTTCTTTAATGGTTATTAGCAGTCCACCTGGTAGAAAATGCCTTATAAAATAAGTTGGTGATGTTACTAATACATAATTGATAAGCATTAGGAAATAGGGACTGCCTGCCACTCATTTGAGTACACACTTCAAGTACACTCCATGTCCTATTGACAAAACCATGGTTTCTCACTTTTTGTCTGGACAGTAGCTCAGCCTTGGCTGATCACCTCAGATTCATTCCGTAAAAACATCTTCCATTTGTGTAGGTCTATATAGTGTAGCTCAGAGAGAAATGAGTCTCAATAAGGTAGAACCCCACCTTTTGTGACGGTGGGGCAGCTTATATTGTTTGCCTACCCTGGTGCTAATAACTTCCCGGTAGTATCTAAAGGAGTTCTGTACCTTATGCAGACAACAAAAGGGACTACCTGGAACCTCCCCTTTGGAATGGGAACCAGGTGCATTTAATTACAAATGTATGCCACTACTACAAATGATTACGTAGTGGATTCTGATGAATTCTTTTAGTGTCTCCTCACTGAGAAATGAGATGAGTACCATATTGTGACCAAGAGTCTAGCTTCTTGTTCTGGTCTAGTCTGGGGTTCCTTGTCTTGTGGCTTCTCCTGAGCCTTTTTCAAAGGCCCCATGACTTTCTTGTTGTACAGTGCCTGTGCTAGGATTGGCGGTGTCTTTGTTTCTGATCCCTTATTGTTATTTATTGATGATTCTCAGCCTCTACTTGTCCAGTGTTATATTTACCAAGCCAGCTTAAATACATATATAATTATATATATATGTATATATAATATTTACGTTTATATTAAGCTTGCCTCCTGCTTTATATCAGTGCTGAGTGAGTCCCGCGATTGCTGAGATCTTTGCATGGGATGCTGTGATCAGCATGGTCCGTGCTGTGGCAGTGGAAAGGACATTTTAAACTGCTCTTTTCTAGAAGCTCCACTGGGCAGAGCCATTATGCTTTCTGTGCCCTGCTATTAAGCAATCATCTATCCAGAGGAATGGCTTGGGGCAGTCCGTTTTTGACTTTTTCATGTCCACAGCATGTGGGCTCCATTAGACTTAGGCCTAGGCTTTCGTAGCATCCCTCATACTTGACATTGGAGTCTTTGGGGTCAATGCGAGGTCTTGCTTTGATGACATTGTACCACATGTTTATAAGGAGATATAATTAAAAATGAAATTCAGTTGAGACTTTAGGATAGACTATATAACTCAGCTACTTTTCTTCTTTTTCTTTTTTAATGCAGAAAGCTCCCAAGGATATATTGCAAAGATGGTATCTGTTTATCAAAAGTACAGTATCTAAACCTGATGAAAGATCAGAAGTCTTTAATACAAATTCCTTGAGGTACTGGGTAATGTGAGAATTATGGACAAGTAATTCTTCATTTCTGGGCAAACATGGCTATTTTTCATTAGGAATTCATGATATGTTAACAATGTGGTCCTTAACTTTAGACAGGAGTGTCATAAGTCAACTTTGACCCTAAGATGACTTGTTAATGCTGCTGCTGATAAGAGTATTGGTAGCTACCATGATTTTATATGTACTGGGTGCTGGTGAGGAGCCTTGGTGGTTCAGTGATTAAAGCACTCAGCTGCTAACCAGAAGGTCGACAGTTTGAACCCACCAGCCACTCCGAGGAAGAAAGATGTGGCAGTCTGCTTCCGTAAAGATTTACAGCCTTGGAAACCCTATGGGGCAGCTCTACTCTGTTTCATAAGGTTGCTAGGAGTCAGAATTCACTTGATGACAGTGGGTTTGGTTTGGTTTTGGGATGCTAATGCTGTCTTAGGTACTTCACAAAGATTTTCATTATTTCATTCTAGCATCCCTATGCGATGAGTGGGGTTATCTAGTTTTCCAGGAGAGGAAGTTGAGCATTAGAGTAGTTATGACAACTGCCCAGAATTTCAAGTGAGGTTTGTGCTCTGAACCATTCCTCAGAAGTCAGAAGGCACTAGGAAGGCGGTGGCCACTCTTCACCAGCTCCACCACCTAGTCCCAGTACATCCCTATAGTACTGAATGAAGAGCCATCATCTCATCCTTGTGAAATCTCTTGGGCTTGCTTTTGGACAGTGGCTTTATCTGAGCACATGGTCTTCTGAACTTCTCCTGTACTCAAGGTAGCAGAAGTGGCTCTGGAGAGCCCAGCCCCTGAGATCTGTGTATGACAATGGCTTACTTAGGAAGCTCTTGGCTACCTTCTCTGCTCTAGGAGTCTTTGTCCCAGGGCTCAGACCCTTGGTAAACTCATTCTTATGTCTATGCTTCTAGACTTGTTGTCGTACTTGCTGAAGTGCTACTCTGATCTTAGTAGCTGGATTTGTAGCTTCCCCTTTTCAGGTCTAGGTGGGGTAAAATTGATACCTCTACTTACTGCCTTGTTAATAAAGAGACTTGAGTTCATCCCCCAGCATGCAGCCACTGATGGCCAAGGTAGAAGAGGGAGGGCTTTATATTTAAAAGATGTCATCATAATTATATGAAAGAAAAAGAATAAAAAGAAAACCACCCAAATTTCATCACTCTTATGCAATGATTTTTTTCCCTAGTATTGCTTTTCATCTGTGATCCCTGAATACATACTTTCACATACATACATTTTTATCTTTTTTTAATTTACATTATTTTTTTTTAAATTGTACTTCAGGTGAAGGCTTACAGAACAAATAGTTTCTCATGAAACAGTAGTACATATATTGTTTTATGACATTGGTTAACAACCCCACAACATGTCAACCCTCTGACTTCTCAACCTTTTTTTTTTTGGTGAAAATACACATAGCCAAAGATACTCTGTTTCAAAAATTTCTACATACATAGTTCAGTGACATTGACTGCTCTCTTCCAGTTGTGCTATTATTCTCACTTCCGGCTTACAGAACAACATAGTTTCTCATTTAACAGTTACTACAAATGTTGCCCTATGACAATGGTTAACAATCTCACAACACATCAACAATATCCTTACTCAACCTTGGGTTCCCTATCACCAGCTTCCTTGTCCCCTTTTGCCTTCTGGCCCTTGTCACTGGACTCCTGTACCTTGTTAGTCTCATTTGGTTTTACGGGGCTGTCCACTCCCAGGCTGAACGGAGAACCTCTGAGGTAACTTCACCACTGAGCTAAAAGCGTGTCTGGAGGCCATATTCTCGGGGATTCTCCAGTCTCCTTTAGGCCAGTAAATCTGGTCTTTTTTTTTTTTTTTTTTTTTTGTGAGTTAGAATTATGTCCTACATCCTCCTCCAGCTCTGTCCAGAACCCTCTGTTGTGATCCTGGTCAGAGCAGTCAGTGGTGGTAGCCGGGCACCATCTACCTGTACTGGACTCAGTCCGGTGGAGGCCTTGGTAGCTGTGGACCATTAGTCCTTTGGACTGATCTTTTCCTTGTATCCTGTTCTCTTCATTCTCCCTTGCTCCCGAACGCATGAGACCAGTGGAGTATCTTAGATGGCCGCTCACAGGCTTTTAAGACCCCAGACGCTACTCACCAAGGTAGAATGTAGAGCATTGTCTTTATAAGCTGTGTCATGCCAATTGAGCTAGATGTTCCCCAAGACCATGGTCCCCACAGCCCTCTGCCCAGCAATTCAGTCCCTCAGGGAGTTTGGATGTGTCTATGGGGCTTCCATGACCTTTCCTTGTACAAGTTGTGCTAGTTTCCCCTGTACTGTGTACTGTCTCACCCTTCACCCAAGATACCACTTATCTACTGCCTGTTTAGTATGTCCCCCCCCCCACCCCTCCCATCCCTGGTAACCAGCAAAGATTGTTACATTTTGTGTGTGAACGTTTTCATGGTTTTTTACAATAGAGGTCTCATACAATATTTGTCCTTTTATGATTGACTTATTTCACTCAGCATAATGTCCTCCAGTTTCATCCATGTTATGAGATGCTTCACAGATTCATTGTTGTTCTTTCTCGTTGCATAGTACTCCATTGTGTGTATGTACCATAGTTTGTTTCTCCATTCATCTGTTGATGGGCATCTACGTTGTTTCCATCTTTTTGCTATTGTGAACAATGCTGCCATGAACATAGGTGTGCATATGTCTATTCGAGTGATGACTCTTATTTCTCTAGGATATATTCCTAGGAGTGGAATTGCTGGATTGAATGGTATGACTATTTCTAGCTTTCCGAGGAAGCGCCATATCATTTTCCAAAATGGTTGTATCATTTTGCATTGCTGTCAGCAGTGCATAAGAGTTCCGATCTCCCCACAGCCCCTCCAGCATTTGTTATTTCCAGTGTTTTTGATTCGTGCCAGTAATGCCGGGGTGAAGATGGTATCTCATTGTGGTTTTAATTTGCATTTCTCTAATGGCTAGTGATCACGAGCATTTGCTCATGCGTCTGCTGGCCATTTGAATGTCTTCTTTGGTGAAGTGTCTGTTCATTTCCTTTGCCCATTTTTTGATAGGATTATTTGTCTTTTTGTTGTAGAGGTGTTGGATTTTCTTGTAGATTATGGAGATTAGACCTTTGTCTGACTTGTACTGTCCAAACATTTTTTCCCAGTCTGTAGGTTCTGTTTGGACTCTTTTGGTGAAGTCTTTTGAAGAGCATAGGTATTTGATTTTTAGAAGATCCCAGTTATCTAGCTTATCTTTTGGGGTTTGTGCATTGATGGTTATGGTTTGTATCCTGTTAATGCCGTGTATTAAGGCCTGAAGTGTTGGTCCTATTTTTTCTTCTATGAACTTTATAGTTTTAGGCTTTATATTCAGGTCTTTGATCCATTTTGAAGTGGTTTTTGTATACGGCGTGAGCTATGGGTCCTGTTTCCTTTTTTTGCAGACGGATATCCAGTTTTGCCAGCACCATTTATTAAAAAGACTGTCTGTTCCCCATTTGATGGACTTTGGGCCCTTGTCGAAGATCAGGTGACCGTAGGTGGATGGATTTACATCTGGGTTCTCAATTCTGTTCCGCTGGTCAACGTATCTGTCATTGTACCAGTACCAGGCTGTTTTGACTACTGTAGCTGTATAGTAGGTTCTGAAGTCAGGTAGTGTGAGTCCTCCAACTTTATTCTTCTTCTTCAGTAGTGCTTTACTTATTTGGGGCTTCTTCCCTTTCCATATAAAGTTAATGATTAGTTTTTCCCTCTCTTTGAAGAATGTTGTTGATATTTGGATCGGGATTGCGTTGTATTTGTAAATTGGGTAGAATTGTCATTTTCACAATGTTGAGTCTGCCTATCCATGAGCATGGTATTTTTTTCCATTTATCACATAGATACATTTTTATATGTTTTACATACATAGTTGCAATCATTGGGGCCTCCAACTCTAGAAAAATTTGTTAGTACAACTACATACTGGGTCATAAAGGAGATATGGAAGCCTTGATTCCTAGATCTTAGCTTGAGGCTGCGATTGTGATACTATAATTTCTAAAACACATATGTAAGCATAGTTTTAGTTATACAGTGGTATATGCAGGGCCTTGTAGAATCATGATTGCAAATCCTCATGTTTTTCTCTACCAATGCTGATAATTTGCATTCACAATTTACCTGTGTAAGTTATATTTTAGATCAGTAATGAAGAGTGGAAAACTCAGTAGAGCCCATATCTGAATTGGCCCTTAAGAAATCAAGAGGTAAGGAATACACCCTGCTTCCCCACCCAGTAAATCAAGAACAGTACCAGTTGTACCACATGTTTAGGAGTGAATGTAGAACTTTTTTTTCCTGGTGGTGGGGCATTTTTCTTCATTCAACAAATATATTTTGAGCATCTGTTAGGCACAGAGTATTCTGGTAAGCACTGTTAGAGAGTTCAGGGTTATAAACCAAATTCGACTCATAGGAACCCTATAGGACAGAGTAGAACTGCCCCATAGTTTCCAAGACTGTAATCTTTATGGAAGCAGGCTGCCACATCTTTCTCCCATGGAGTGGCTTGTGAGTTTGAACTCCTAACCTTTTGGTTAGCAGCCAAGTGCTTAACTACTGTACCACCAGAGCTCTTTTCAGGGCTATAGAAGACCTTTTTTCTTTTTGCTGTTACAGAGCTTTCAGTCTGTTTGACCTCCTTTTTTTTTCATTTATTCAGTAAACTTTATTTAGGAGCAACTTTGTGGTGAGCCATGGGCTTTGTGCTGAGAAATCAAGGTTGATAACAGGACAGATTCAGTCATTCAGTTGACTGTCTCTGGTTACCACAGAAGACATAGCCCTGCTATCAAGACGCTCAGTCCAGCAGATGAGGCCAAAACTCAAAGGGACAGGGAATCAGGGGAGATGATATTAAGAACTGTAGATATCCCCTGTGTGAGATCCACAGCTGGTCTGATTAATAGCTCTGAGACTGCTAAGACTTAGGCCTTCAAGAACAGGCCATTCTGGGATGTGTGGAGAAGGCAGGTTGAGAGAAAAATTGTTTGTAGGTGCCTTCACCCTAATAGTCATAAATGTGGGAGTCAACACCATTCTTTTAGTAACCTGGGAAGCTATTTCCAGTATCCTCTGAGGGCTTTTCAGAAGCCATCAAACAACGACCACAAAAAATAATATTTTGCTGAGCTGTACGCGAGGACTCAGATATTTCTTCTGATCTCTATCTCTTGGCTTTGTTTTCCTTGTGTCATTCTTCTTTGGATAACCATTTCCCACGCCATAGCAAACCAGCAGCTAAGGGCATATATACCCTGTCCTATCAGCAATCTTGGGACAAAAGTGAGTGTCTCTTCCCATCAGTTCCCCGCAGTGCCCAGGGCTTCATTCTGATCGGAGCAACCCAAGTCACGTGACCATCACTGAGCCAGTCATGTGGCCATTCCTGATTAGTCTGGCCTGGGTCATGTGCTCACCTCTTGATTCAGTAGATGGCATGTAGCTTCTCAGAAGTGCATTGGGGAAGAGGTGGTTGCCCAAAGGTGAACTGGGATGCTGTTATTAGAAGAAAGGCTAATGGATGCAGGACAGGTAAAACAACAGATGTCCACTACAGCCCTGCAATAAGTAAGTACCTCCTAATGAATCTTTGTTGGCTTCATCCAATTTGTTGCTTAAGGAGAGTTTTTTATAGCTTCATGGAAACTTTGTAATAGGTGCTTTAAATAGGGAGAGAAAAAAAATTAAGGACCATTAGTTCATTTTGTTCCACTCAAATGTAGATCATATTTCACCTTTATATTTACTAATGAAAATGCCTGATCCAAAGCTCACCTGAGATTTGTCTGCCCCTGGAGTAAGTAGAAAGAATATCATTTCTGCCTGCCAGTGCATCTCCAATCAGGCCAACTCGCAGTCTCTAGAAGCTTCTTCCTTGGAAGGACTTGCCAGGGTGTACTTTAGGCCTGCTAGTTTAGAAACAGCCTTGCTGTATATCATCGTTTAAAAATCCAGTGCTTGCCACCTCACAGCTTTTCCTTAATGCAGCAGAGAAATATATGTCTGGCTGGGATGCCTTTTTTGCTGTGGGCTTGTGAAATATGCATTTTCCTCGGGATGGTTTGTTTCTGGCCATTTTCCATAAGTGTTTCTGTGGATGCTGTAAGCCTGTAATGGAGATCACTTCTTGGGTCTTGATCATTATGAAGTGACATTTGGCATTAATTTGCTCATTACCACAGAGAGCCCAAGGGACCCACTTGGGAGAAGGTGGGTTTATCCCACAAGGCAGCTTTTCTCCTGGTGACTGGATGGAAAAGCTATTTTGGGCCACCACATCAGTGCTGTGAGGATGAAATAAGAATTTTTATTCTTGTACGTGTGGAGGAAATACATCTTTCGAGCCATGCTCAGGAGATGGCTTTTTCTGTTTCTTCCAAAATTATCCTTATCCTTTTTAGGATAGGAGGAGGGGCTCCTGGGAGTCTTTAGAGATTGAGACTAACTGGGCTTTGGAATATATGCAATGATGCTCTCAACTGAGAGCATGCATCCCGTTGGTGGTATTGCTCCTTTTATACCACGTGAAGCTTTCTCTTCCCTTCTTGTCATCGTTTCTTTTATTCGTACATCCAGGATCACATAGGAGTATTTTTTCCGGTTGCCATTGAGTCGATTACAACTCATGGCGACCAGCGACCCCATGTGCGCAGAGTAGAATTGTGCTCCAGAGAGTTTTCAGGGCTGTGACTTGTCAGAAGCAGATCACCAGGCCTGTCTTCCAAGGCACCTCTGGGTGGGTTTGAACCACCAAACTTCTGCTTAGTGGTCGAGTGCTTAACCGTTGTGCCACCCACTAGAACCAATATATATGTAAACCAGTTGCTGTTGTATCAGATGGTGACACCAGGTGTGTCAGAGTAGAACTGTGCTGCATAGGGTTTTCCATTACTGATTTTTTTTTTAAGTAGATTGCCAGACATTTCTTCTCAGGTGCTTCTGGGTGTCCTTTAACCTCCAACCTTTTGGTTAGCAACAGAGTGTTTTAACAGCTTGCATATACTTTCATTTAATTCTCAAAACAAAATGATAAGGTGGATGTTGTCGGTCCCATTTTAGAGATGAAGAAACTGAGGTTCAGAGTAGTTAAGGAACTTGCCCATGGCTTGCCTTCCACAGCTGCCTGTGTTCTTCCACTCTTGAGTTCCTATTCTCTGAAGGCAGGATAGCATAGAGATAAGTAGAGGGGTCTGGAACTAGACTGCAGCCTCCAGTCTTGGCGCTGCACTCACCAGCTGTAGGAACTTAGGTGAGTTCCTTGATTTTTCTTACTTCAGATTCTTCATCAGTCAGTTGGAGGTAGTAATGAGTAATAATGAGTACCTACTGCCTCGCGTTATGCGAGGGTTAACTGAGTTAATGTAGCTAGACACAGCACTTAGAATGTCACCTGGTACAAAATGAGTGCTCGATAAATACAAGGTCTTTTTATTTTTATTGCTCTCGTAATTTTATATCTATATTTATCTAAAAAGGGGCAGAAAATACTTTTTGGTTGTTCTTTCTGCCTCATTTAGTGTGGAGTGCTTAACGTAGCCGCTTGGAAATTAATTGCTTGTTTTGTTGTTATATAATTAAGAACTTAATTAAAAATGAATAACTTTTCACTTCATTTTCTTCATTTGCACAATTTGGATATTTTATTTTGTAGCCCATTAAAATTTGAAAGTGAGTATTAAGTGTCAGTAACTTTCATGAATATTCCTAAATGAGGGTGATTCGATTGGGATGCATTGTCTCTGTCCTGTCATCCTGTAGGGGTCAGTGTTAGAGAGAGGCTTTCTCAATAATGAGCACCTAAGCAACGCATAGTCATTGAATTGTCATTGTTCACTACTGTCAGGTTGGTCCCCAACTCATGGTGACCCCAGATGTGACAGAGTAGAACTCCTCCATAGGGTTTTCTTGGCTGTAATCTTTACAGAAGCAGATCACCAGGGCTTTCTTCCATGGCACCACTGGGTGAGCTCGACCACCAACCTTTAGGTTAGTAGCCTATCACAAACTGCTTGCACTACCCAGGCTCCTACAGTTATTGATAGCTAAACCCAGAACTGTAAACTAAGTCTGAGAAGATGAGCAGTGGAAGGAGGTGGGGCCAAGATGGCAGAGTACTCAGATGCTTCCTGTGGTCCCTCTTACAAAAAAGACCCGAGAAAACAAGTGAATCAACTATATATCACAATCAAGGAGCCCTGAACATCAAAGGCACTGGGTGTCCATAGTCCAGCGGAAAAACCCATCCACCTACACACTCTAGGGAACAGGGACACGCTTTCCTCCCAGATACTCAGGGGCAGCTGTTTGCCCCTTACCTTGCTCAGCACATGCCATGGATTGAATTATGTCCCCCCCAAAATGTGCATATCAATTTGGCTGGGCCATGATTCCCAGTATTGTATGGTTGTCCTCTGTTTTATGATTGTAATTTTATGTTAAAGAGGATTAGGGTGGGATTGTAACACCCTTACCCAGGTCACATTCCTGATGCTATGTAAAGAGAGTTTCCCTGGAGTGTAGCCTGCACCATCTTTTCTCTCTCAAGAGATAAAAAGGAAAGGGAAATGAGCAGAGAGGGGATCCTCATACCACCAAGAAAGCAGTGCCAGGAGCAGAGCACATCCTTTGGACCTGAGGTTCCTGTGCTGAGATGCTTACAGACCAAGGGAAGACTGATACATCACAAGGACCTTTCTCCAGAGCCAACAAGAGAGAGAAAGCCTTCCCCTGGAGCTGATGCCTTGAATTTGGACTTGTAGCCTAATAGACTGTGAGAGAATAAATTTCTCTTTGTTAAAAACCGTCCATGTGTGGTATTTCTGTTACAGCAGCACTAGATAACTAGATAAGACACTGCATGACCCCCTACTGCAGCCAGACACCTGTGCCTATTCCAGTCACCTCTAGCCATCTAGGACTGTATAGGTGAGAGCCTGTACCCCACACTTGGTGACCGCCTACCAGCATAGCTGAGCTGAAACCATATAGGAAAAGTAAAGGGGCTCCTGGGCTCACATACCTAGGAACAGATCTAACCACCTGGTGACAGGTCGTTAGAGCTTCAAAGGCACCAATAATCAAACTAGCTCACACAAGCAGCCTATTTGGGCATATCAAAACAAAACAAGAAGCTAGGACACAGTAAGCAAACATAAAATAAATAAATACAATATCTTATTGATGGCCTGGAGACAACAGTCAATATCATCAAATCATATAAAGAGGCCGAACCATGATGGCTTCAGCAAGCTCACAAAACAAAGAATTAAGAAATCTTCTGGAGGAAGAGGAACTTCTTGGAATTACCAGAGGTAGAATACAAAAGATTAATATACAGAGCTCTTCAAGAGACCAGGAAGGAGATGAGGCAAAACACAGACCATGCGAAGGAACACAGAGGCAAAGCAATAGAAGAACTTCAGAAGATTATAGAGGAGCATAATGACAAATTTAACAAGCTACAAGAATCCATAGGGAGACAGCAAACAGAAATCCAGAAGATTAACAACAAACTTTCAGAATTAGACAACTCAGTAGAAAGTCATAGGAGCAAATTGAGTCAATGGAAGTCAGAATTAGTGAGATTAAAGATAAAGCACTTGATACCAACTTATTTGAGGAAAAATTAGAAAAAAGAATTTAAAAAAATGAATAAACACTAAGAATTATGTGGGACTCTATCAAGAGGAATAACCTGCGTGTGAATGGAGTACCAGAACAAGGGGGGATAACAGAAAATACGGAGAGAATTGTTGAAGATTTGTTGGCAGAAAACATCCCTGATATCAAGGAAGATGAGAAGATATCTATCCAAGATTCTCATCAAACCCCACACAAGATAGATCCCAAAAGAAAGTCATCAAGACATATTAAAATCAAACTTGCCAAAACCAAAGATAAACAGAGAATATTAAGAGCAGCTAGGGATAAAGGAAAAGTCATCTACCAAGGAGAATCAGTAAGAATAAGCTCCGACTACTCAGCAGAAACCATGCAGGCAAGAAGGCAATGGAATGACATATATAAAGCCTTGAAGGAAAAAATTGTCAGCCAAAAATTATATATCCAGCAAAACTGTCTCTCAAATCCGATGGTGAAATTAGGGCATTTTGAGATAAACAGAAGTTTAGGGAATTTGCAAAAACCAAACCAAAATGACAAGAAATACTAAAGGGAGTCCTCTGCTTAGAAAATCAGGAACATCAGATAACAACCCAAGACTAGTACACAGAACAGAGCAGCCAGATATCAACCCAGATAGGGAAGTCACAAAAATAAATCAAAGATGAAACACTGAAAATAGGGAAACAGAGACATCAATATGTAAAAGATGACAACATTAAAACAAGAAAGAGACACTAAAAAATGTAGTCATAGATCTTTCATGTGGAGAGGAAGTCAAGGTGATATAAAGAAATGATTGGTTTAAACTTAGAAAAATAGGGGTAAATATTAAGGTAACCACAAAGGAAACTAACAATCCTGTACATCAAAATAAAAAACAAGAAAAATATGAAGACTCAGCAAATACAAAATCAACAACAATCAAAAAGATGAAAAGAAAATACATAAAGAAAAACGACTCAGAACAGAAAATTTAAGTGGAACAAAGAAACTGTCAATAACAACAAAAAAGACATCAAAATGACGGCACTAAACACATACCTATCAATGATTACGCTGAATGTAAATGGACTAAATGCACCAATAAAGAGACAGAGAGTGCAGAATGGATAAAAAAGTACAATCCGTCTATATCCTGCCTACAAGAGATACACCTTAGACTTAAAAGACACAAACAAACTAAAACTCAAAGGATGGAAAAAAAATATACCAAGCAAACCAACACTCAAAGAAGAGCAGGAGTGGCAATATTAATCTCTGACAAAATCGACTTTAAAATCCACCACAAACCATAAGGAAGGGCACTATGTAATGATTAAAGCGTCAATACACCAGGAGGACATAACCATAATAAATATTTACCCACCCAACAACAGGGCTCCAGAATACATAAAACAAACTTTAACAGCACTAAAAAGAGAAATAGACAATTTCACAGTAGTAGTAGGAGACTTCAGCACACCACTTTCAGAGAAGGACAGAACATCCAGAAAAAAACTCAGTAAAGACATAGAAGATCTAAATGCCACAGTCAACCAACTTGATCTCATAGACATATACAGAACACTCTACCCAATGGCAGACAACTATACTTTCTTTTCCAACGCACATGGAATGTTCTCCAGAATAGACCACATATTAGGCCATAAAGCAGGCCTTAACAGAATCCAAAGCATCAAAATATTACAAAGCATCTTTTCTGACCATAAAGCCATAAAAGTAGAAATTAATAACACAAAAAGCAAGGAAAAAAAATCAAACACATGGAAACTGAACACCACCTTGCTCAAAAACTAATGGGTTACAGAAGAAATTAAGGACAGAATAAAGAAATTCACAGAATGAAATGAGAATGAAAATACATCCTGCCAGAACCTTTGGGACACAGCAAAAGCAGTGCTCCGAGGTTAATTTATACCAATAAATGCGCACATCTAAAAAGAAGAAATGGCAAAAATCAAAACATTAACCCTACAACTTGAAGAAATAGAGAGCCTCAAAAGAAGCCCTCAGGCACCAGAAGAAAGCAAATAATAAAAATTAGAGCAGAATTAAATGAAACAGAGAATAGGAAGACAGTTGAAAAAGTTAACAAGACTAAAACCTGGTTCTTTGAAAAGATCAACAAAATCGATAAACCACTGGCCAAACTGACAAAAGAAAAATAGGAGAGGAAGCAAATAGCCCAAATAAGAAATAAGATGGGTGATATCACAACAGACCCAACTGAAAGTAAAAGAATCATAACAGAATACTATGAAAAAGTATACTGTAACAAATTTGAAAGCCTAGAGGATATGGACAAATTTCTAGAAACTCACTACCTACCTAAACTAACTCCAACAGAAGTAGAACAACTGAATAAACCAACAAAAGAAGAGATTGAAAAGGTAATTAAAAAATTCCCCACAAAAAAAAAGGCCCTGGCCCTGACAGTTTCTCTGCAGAATTCAACCAAACTTTCAGAGAAGAGTTAACACCACTACTACTAAAAGTATTTCAGAGTATGAAAAAGGATACAATACTCCCAGACTCATTATATGAAGCCAGCATAACCCTGATACCAAAACCAAAAAACATCACAGAAAAAGAAAATGACAGACCAATATTCCTCATAAACATTGATGCAAAAATCCTCAATAAAATTCTAGCCAATGGAATTAAACAACATATCAAAAAAATAATTCACCATGACCAAGTGGGATTCATATCAGGTATGCAGGATGGTTCAACATTAGAAAAACAATCAATGTAATCCATCACGTAAATAAAACAAAAGACAGGAACCGCATGATCTTATCGATGGATGCAGAAAGGGCATTTGACAAAGTCCAGCACCCATTCATGATAAAAACTCTCAGCAAACAGGAATGGAAGGGAAATTCCTCAACATAATTAAGGGTATTTATACAAAGCTAGCAGCCAACATCATCCTAAATGGAGAGAGTCTGAAAGCATTCCTTTTGAGAATGGGAATCAGACAAGGATGCCCGTTATCACCACTCTTATTCAACATTGCCAGAGCAGTGAGGCTAGAAAAAGAAATAAAGGACATCCAAATTGGTAAGGAGGACTTAAAAGTATCTCTATTTGCAGATGATAGGATCTTATACACAGAAATCCCCAAAGAATCCATAAGAAAACTACTGGAACTAACAGAAGATTTCAGCGAAGTATCAGGATATGAGATAAACATGTAAAAATCAGTTGGATTCCTCTACACCAACAAAGAGAACTTTGAAGAGGAAATCACCAAATCAATACCATTTACAAAAGCCCCAGGAAGATAAAATACTTAGGAATAAATGTAACCAGAGACGTAAAAGACCTATACAAAGAAAACTACAAGACACTACTGTAAGAAACCAAAAGAGACATACATGAGTGGAAAAACATACCTTGCTCATGGATAGGAAGACTCAACATTGTGAAAATGTCATTTCTGCCCAAAGAGATCTACAGATACAATGCAATCCCGATGCAAATTCCAACAGCATTTTTTTAATGAGAGAGTTAAATCACCAGCTTCATATGGAAAGGGAAGAGACCCTGAATAATTAAAGCATTACTGAAGAAGAACAAAGTAGAAGGCCTCACACTATCTGATTTATAACCTATTATCCTGCCACAGTAGTCAAAACAGCCTGGTACTGGTACAACAACGGATACATAGACCAATGGAATAGAACTGAGAGTCCAGACTTAAATTCATCCACCTATGAGCTGATATTTGACAAAGGCCCAAAGTCCGTTAATTGAGGAAAAGACCGTCTCTTTAACAAATGATGCTGGCATAACTGGGTATCCATCTGCCAAAAAGTGAAACAAGACCCATGCCTCACACCCTGCACAAAAACTAACTCAAAATGGATCAAAGACCTAAATATAAAATCGAAAATGATGAAGATCATGGAAGAAAAAATAGGGACAACGCTAGGAGCCCTAATACATGGCATAAACACAGGACGAATCATAAATAACAATGCACAAGTACAAGAAGAGAGACTAGATAATTGGGAACTCCTAAAAATCAAACACTTACGCTCATCAAAAGACTTCACCAAAAGAGAAAACAACAATAGACAGACTGGGAGAAAATTTTTGGCTATGACAAATCTCATCAGGGTCTAACCTCTAAAATCTACAAGATACTGCAAGTCCTCTACAACAAAAACACAAATAACCCGATTAAAAAATGGGTAAAGGATATGAACAGGCACTTCGCCAAAGAAGATATTCAGGCAGATGCTAGATATATGAGGAAATGCTCAGGATCATTAGCCGTTAGAGAAATGCAAATCAAAACTACAATGAGATACCATCTCACCTCAACAAGGCTAGCATTAATCCCCAAAACACAAAACAGTAAATGTTGGAGAGGTTGTGGAGAGACTGGAACACTTATACACTGTTGGTGGGAATGTTAAATAGTACAACCACTTTGGAAATCAATTTGATGGTTCCTTAAAAAACTAGAAATAGAAGTATCATACGATCCAGCAATCCAACTGCTTGGAATATATCCTAGAGAATTTAGAGAATTAAAGAGCCATCACACAAATAGATGTATGCACACACATGTTCATTGCAGCACTGTTCACGATAGCACAAAGATGGAAACAACCTAGTTGCCCATCAACAGACGAATGGACAAATTACAGTATATTCACCAATGGAATACTTCGCAAAGATAAAGAACAACGATGAATCCGTGAAATCTGGAAGGAATTATGATGAGTGAAATTAGTCAGTTGCAAAAGGACAAATATTGTATAAGACCACTATCATAAGAACTGAAGAAAAGGTTTAAACACGGAAGAAAATGTTCTTTGATGGTTACAAGGGCGAGGAGGAAGGGAGAGGGGTATTCACTAACTATATAGTAGACAAGAATTATCTTAGATAAAGGGAAGGACAACACACACTACAGGGGAAGACAGCACAACTGGACTAAACCAAAAGCTAAGAAGTTTCCTGAATACAACCAGACACTTTGAGGGACAGAGTAGCAGGTTCGGGGGTCTGGGGACCATGCTTTCAGGGGACATCTAGGTCAGTTGGCATAACAAAGCTTATTAAGAGAATGTTCTGCATCCTACTGTGGTGAGTGCTGTCTGGAGTCTTAAAAGCTAGCGAGCATGCATCTAAGATGCATCAGTTGGACCCAACCCACCTGGAGTAAGGTAGAATGAAGAACACGAAAGACACAAGGAAAATATTAGCCCAAGGGACAAAAGGACCACGTAAAGCAGAGACCCCATCAGCCTGAGACCAGATTAACTAGATGGTGCCTGAACCACCCTGATAGGGAACACAACAGAGAGTCCCTGATGGGGCAGGAGAAAAGTTGGAGGCAAAACTCAAATTCTAGTAAAAAGACCAGACTTAGTGATCTGACCGAGACTGGAGGGACCCTGAAAGACGTAGCTCCCGGACTCTCTAGGTAGCCCAAAACTAAAACCATGCCCGAAGCCAACTCTTCAGATAAAGGTTAGAGTGGAGTATAAGACATAAAATGATACTTGTGAAGAGCGTGCTTCTTAGCTCAAGTAGATACAGAAGACTAAATGGGCAGCTCCTGTCCAGAGGTGAGATTAGAAGGCAGAGAGGGTCAGGAGCTGGTTAAATGGACATGGGAGATCTGGGATAGAAAGGAGGAGAGTGCTGTCATGGTATAGGGAGGGCAACTAGAGTCTCATAACCATGTGTGTATAAATTTTTATATAAGAAACTAACTTGAATTGTAAACTTTCACTTAAAGCATTAAAAAAAAAAGATGAGCAGTGGACATGCCTGATGTGGTTTTCTTTCAGTTACCTGCCCTGCCCTCGTCTGACTCACCTGGTCTGCTGCAGGTCCACATTAAGTGAGAAATGGTGTCTGCCTTGGATTTCATCTGTAATTCAGCGTTCTCACTGAGAGCAGAGAGGGGCTTGGGAATATCACACAAAGACTCCATTTGAAAAGTTAAATTATAAGATGAAGTAAAGGAACCTTTGATATTCCTTTACCAAAAAAAAACAAAACCAAAAAACAACCTTCCTTTTCCCCCACCAGTGATACAAATTTGAGAAGGTGTAAATTTGCATTCCTTTGTAGTCACTTCCCTGTAACGTGTTACCTTTATGGCCAAGCATGCCTTATTCTGCTGAGAGGTAGCATTCTGAGATTCTGATGGGCAAAAGGGGAAGAAGCTAACATTTGGTGAGGATGTCATAGGCTCCTTTACACATATGCTCACTGTTATCTTTGCAGTAGTTTTACAGAACTAAATAAGTTATCATCCCTCATCATCTGTACACAAGGCCAGTGAGGCTTGGAAGACACCAAGAATATGGCCCAAAGCAGCACAGGGAGCAAGGGGGTGGAGGCAGAATTTCCATCCAGGTCTGGCTGATTCCAAAGCTGCTCAGTCTTAGCCCTTCATTTTCTAGAACTGGAGAAATGGGCAGCAAGGGTAGTTTGATGAAAAGGTAGACCAATCCTTGACAGGCTTCGCCAAACTGATCACACTGAAATTAAATGAATAGCAGCTTGCCCATTTTAAGATTTTATGTAAGCCACACAGGCCTCCATGTTGTTTGTTTGTTTGATAGATTTTTTTTGATTACAAAGAAATGCATGCTTATTTGAGCAATTTAAAAAATTACGGAGCCGTGTAAAGGAGTTAAAAATTCCCCCCTTTTACTCCTCCCTCCAACCCAGCCTCCCCTGAAGTAATCAGTTACTTGTTTTTGTATTCTCGCACATCTTTCTCTTTTTTAATTTAATTTGTTTTTGTGGTATGTGTATATATGTTTGTGTGTGTGTGTGTGTGTGTGTGTGTGTATATATATATATAAAAAAAACAAAAAATTTGCCATCTCAGCATTTTTTAAATGCATAATTTAAATGCATTAATTACGTTCATCATGTTGTACATCTTTATGTTAATACACACACACACACACACACACACACACACACACACACACATAAGATACTGTTTACTTTTCCTAAAATAAGTGGAGGCATGCTCCACCATCCCTCAGTAGTGGACAATGTCTATTCTTTCAGGTCAGTAAATGCAGCTTCTCCTTTTTAACAGCTGTATCATAATCCATAACCCGCTAGTAGGTTGCAGTCTGCTAATGGGCAGGAACCCAAGTTGATGTAAGAATTGCATGTATAGTTTCTTGATTTTGATTAAAAATTGTTCTTAAAAGATATCTTATTCCTGACATTCTGCTGCCTGGCGTATCATGGGTGGGGATTTTTTTATGTCACAGGTGGGCCTAATTATCCTTGATTAAAGTACTGTAAAACCTGATGGAGTGGAGACATGGAAAGGCACTCTAAACTGGGATCGGATCGTATGTCATTCCCAGCCCCATACCCCGCTGCCACACGGTCACCCTTATGGCTCACATGGCAGGCGCCCTGGTTTGCCTCTGTGCATGCTGCCCTGTGACATATTGTTTAACACAGTGAATTATGAGATGGGGAGAAATCTAGAATTTAGCCACTGATTTAACAAACTGGTGATTCAGAGATCAGCACTCTGGCATTGCCATCTTCATCAAAGGCTATATCTTTATCTAAAATTTATTAGCCAGTTTCAAACCTGCTTGCCAGCTCACTAATGGAAACCTTTTGAATCAATTTGCTCCTATAATTTAAACAGCATTTCAGTGTATATTGTTGAAGCAGAAATGAGTTGCAGCTTCTAGCCAGTAAAATTAATTATTTATTATCCTTTTCATAAATACTTTCCTAGTCCAGTATAACTGAAAAATGTAAGCATTTTTAAACATGTTTAAACACAGACATGCACACACACAATGTTTTCCAATGGCTAATTTGAAAAATGTCACAGTATTAGTTTTCATTTATATCTGTCAGGAAACATTTATATCTACACATAAGAATTTTTCCCCCTTTCGCCAGATATTTTTTGTAGAGTATGCATTTAATTCACATTTACAGATTGGTTTCTGTTTTTAACTAAAGGCACCTTTTAAGCAGAAATCATATGTATGATGTCACAGATATAACTTAATCTCAGTGGCATCAGATTCTAAGCCTCAAAATTGGCAGCTTGTTTTTTGATGGGTACTTTTTATGTAAATCTGCTTGATTATTTCATAGAAAGAATCCTCAGATTAAGGTATTATTAGCTTTTGAATTTCCCTCTACCTGTCACTGTTGTGGAGAATTCCTGGGTGGTGCAAGCATGCTAGGCTGCTAACTGAAAGGTCAGAGGTTGGAGTCCACCAGAGGCACCTTGGAAGAAAGGCCTGGTGGTCTACTTCTGAAAAGTCAGGTATTGAAAATGCTGTGGAGCTACTCTGAAACACATGGGGTTCCCGTGAATCGGAGTTGTCTTGATGGCAACTAGTTATCACTTTTGGGAGACAATTCTCCAGGGGTCTCTAGTGGTTTAGCATGTCCTCGTAACAGAAATATTGGCAGATGTTGTTCCAGACTATCATTTCAAGGAGTTTTGTGTGGCAAACAGCCTTAGGAGATAGAGACAGTATCTTCCTCAGGAAGAGAAGACAGGTTTGTTTACTGTCCAGTAAAGATTGTGTCTCTGGGACAAAGGTTAGGCAGATTTGCCTGGTAAAAGAGTTGGGATTCCTAAGCTCGGGGTTACTGAGCTGTGACTCAAACCTACTCTGCATAGAATCCACCTGGGCTTTTCCTCATGTGGGACTGGGAAATGGTCAAGGGGAACCAATGCAAAAATGAAACTTCTGCTTTTTGTTACGTGGTGAGTAATAAAGTATTTTGTACTTGACCTTAGAGTCCCATGTCTTCTGCCGATTTGCACAAAACGGTGGCAGCTAACTGGTTAGGTTATACCAAGGGTGAAATCTTAGACCTTTCACATTTTGACAATCACCTAACCAACAACCGTGATAACACAGAGGCTGGAGTGATCTGATACAGCCCGTCGGCTAAAACCAGTCTGTATCTTGTTTTTTTATGACCCATAAGAAAATAAAAACAAAGACGACTTTGTGACAGAAACATTTGTGGCCCACAAAGGCTAAAGTATTTATTTTGTGTCTCTTTATAGAAAAAATTTACTGACCCCTGATATAGAGAAACCATTGATAGAGTGTCTGATACTTAGTGAGCATGCCATTATTCACCGCAAACACTTAAATACATTTCATTATATACACTTCACACACATTTGAGCCTTGCACCTTCACAGCTGCCCTATGAGATGAGTACTCCCATCCACTGCTGTCAAGTCGATTCCGACTCATAGCGACCTCATAGGGTTTCCAAGGCTGTAAATGTCTACAGAAGCAGACTGCTACATCTTTCTCCTGTGGAGCGGCTGGTGGTTTCGAACTGCCAACCCTTTAGTTAGCAATCAATCATTTTAACCACTGTGCCACCAGGGCTCCTTGAGGTGAGTACTAGGGTACTTTTATTACCTTCCCACAGAAAAAGGAAGCACAGAGAGGTTGATTAACTTACCCAAGGTCAAAATGGTGGAGATAGGATTAGAACTCAGACTGCTGGGCTCTGTAGCCCATGTTCTTAAATTAACCACTGCCTTCTGCTGCCTTACCATGAGAGATTATTAAAACATCAAGTTCTTGTTATGGACCATTAGGTGCCTTTCCGTGCTTTTTAATTTAGGCTCAGTCGTCTGAGGTGGGCTCAGTCGTTCTCTCCTTTTGCAGATGATAGAGAGGCTCTTAGAAGTTTGTTGTCATAGCATTGGTCCTGGGATTCAAAACCAGGTCTGTCTAGCTCTAAGGTGATATGCTTTATACAGCTTAGGCTGTGTCAAATGCAGCCATTATTTTGGCTCATTTTCAGAGTAACTAGCTGTAATTTTTTACAGCTTTCTTAAATTAATACTTCATGTTGGCTATCAGTCATTTCCTTTAAGTTGACGGGCCTGTGTATTTTTTTGGCATTTGTCTGGTCTTTAGATACTTTGGCTTCTCTAAGGATAATGTATCTGCTGAAATGGGGCATAAAAGCCAACCAAGGAAGAATTTTACAGTGCTCCGTAGTCCTGGATCCATCATGAAAGTACAGGGAAAACCAAAACAAAACAGGGTATGCCTTTTTGAACACCTCTTCCTTGGAAATGCAAACAGATTTGCTTTTGAATTCCATGTTTTTGTTCAGGTAAAACAGTAATTTTAAAGACCTTATTGTCGTACAAATGTTTCAGTATTTAGTGGTTTGAAATTTTCTTTTTTAATTTGGGGTAATCTGTTATCAAATGAAAACATTTTCCTTTTTTTTTTTTTAGATTTTAATTTGCTGCACTCTGGAAGTACACCAATCTTAAGCTAATTTCTTTGAGTCTTATTCTGAGGTGACCAAGAATAGGTCTATGGATGTTGTCCTGTGTCATTTTGAGTCCTATTTAAAAAAAAAATCACTTTTGATGATTTTGTACGTTACCCCATCAACAAATGGCTTTCTCATCTGCCTGACTTTCAAATCTGTTTTCATCCTGGGAATTTTGCTTAGGTTGAAGGAATGAGTGCATGTATCTTGTCAGAGGAAATCACAAGCCCATGTAAATTCACTCTTGCTTCCAGTGCCTCCTTCATTGAAACATAAACCACAATGTGCTGAAGTTTCACAATGTTACATTTCATAAGCACATCTGTATTTATTGTCTTCGTGGGTTGTTTTAGCATTTGAATATTACTGGAAGTCTCAGGTTCTTGGGAAGCAATCATGAGAGTTTTACAGCTCTGTTTTCAAAATCTAGATTCAGGCAGAGAGCCCATGTAGTAATTCCATTAAATGTTCCTTTTGCTTATTTTCCTTATAGGATGACAAAAACCAGTTGCTGTGGAGTTGATTTCCAACTCATGGCAACCTTGTGTGTGTCGTAGCAGAACTGTGTTCCATAGGGTTTTCAATGGCTGATTTTTCAGAAGTAGATCGCCAGGCCTTTCTTCTGAGTCACTTCTGGTTAGACTCAAACTTCTAGTCTTTTGGTTAGCAGCTGAGCGTGTTAACCATTTGTACCACCAAGGACTCCTTGTAGGATGACAGGAGTTAAGTAAGTATTTGCCCACCACAATCAGATAGGGGCTTTGGGGTGGCAGATTGTCTTTTGTATTTGGATTTATCTTTACTTCTTGGTCGTGATGGAGGTTAGTGTTTCCCTAATGAAAATAGTCACATGAGACTCTGCTTGGAGAGGTGTTTAGGGGTGTGGGGAAGCAGTTTTACTGTGATTCAACCTAGTAACTATACCTAACAAGTAAATTGTGTGAGGAAAGGTAAGACATTTTGGCAGCTCACACACAATCCAAAGAGCATGGGGAATTTAGTTAGTTATTACACGACTCCTGTTTGGCTTTTTTTTTTTTTTTTTTTTTTTTTCCCAGCGGTTACTTAATAAGCATTATTAAGTGTGCATCTGGGTCAGGCAAACTGAGGTTTCAATCCAGCCTGCACAGTTTACCAGCCAGGAGACTACCTATAAGTCAGTCAACCTTCTAGAGCCACAGGTGGCTCAGTTACAAAGGGGAATGTTCCAATTTATTTACTGCGCGTAACAGATTACCCCCAAATTATGAAGCTTAAAGCAACAGCCGTTTATTTTATCTTGTGACTTTTGTGAGTTAGGAATTCATGCAGTGCTTAGCTGAATGATTCTTCTGCTCCTTGTGGCATCAGTTGAGGTCCCTTTGTGGTCCTCAGCTGGTGGATGCGCTAGCCCAGGATGGTCACCCATATGTCTAGCACCACACTGCGAGTGTGACTGAAGTGCTGGGCTCAATTGGGACTGTTGCTGAGCACCTACACATGCCCTCCATCATGACAGACTTCTTACGTGGTGGCCCAGAGCTCCCAGAGAAAGTGTTCCAAGAGACAGGAAGTAGAAGCTGCCAGTTTCTCAAGGCCTTGGCCTAGAAACTAGCAAGGTGTTGCTTCTGTAGCGTTCTTTTGGTCAAATCAGTCACAAAGCCCACTCAGGTTCTAGGAAAGCAGGCATAGACCCTATTTTCTGATGGTAAAAGTGTCAAAGAATGTGTGACAATCTTTAATCCGCCATAGTGGGTAATTGTAACATTTACGTCATTGCTTTCAAAGTAAGTTCAAACTGTTTGAAGATTGAATGAGATGATCATGTAAAGCACCAGGCACCTTGGACAGGCCATGGGGAAAGTCCAGGACATTATAGTTGTTAATAATGACTGCAGTAATAATGTTAATAATGGAAGGAGGATAGTGCTATTTTCACTAAACTACACCTTGTGGAAACCCTAGTGGCGTAGTGGTTAAGAGCTACGGCTGCTAACCGAAAGGTCGACAGTTCGAATCCACCAGGCACTCCTTGGAAGCTGTTATGGGACAGTTCTACTCTGTCCTGTAGGGTTGCTATGAGTCAGAATTGGCTTGACAGCAGTGGGTTTGTTTTTTTTGTTTTTTGAAACTTGTGTCAGTTGTTTAAAATCAGGAAAGACTCAACTGGGTGAGGAATAGGGTGGCGTCACTAGTTTTGCCTTTCACCTCCACAAGGCTACGTCTTCAACATCCGGTGTGTAAAAGATATAGGAATGTTTGTCATTAGGGCTCCATCTCCAGATTCAGGGAACTCACACAATAAATAGCTGTTGATTTTAGGCTTTTTTTTTTTCTTTTTCCTGGTAAACTAAGTTTAAAAATCTCTGTCATTCATCCGTCCGTCATTTGCGCTCTCCCAATTCTGGGCGTCGTATCTCACCTGTGTCAGTGAAAGAATATTTTACCTATTTATCCACCTCCCCATTATCCCTTCTCAAAATCATTCTCCTCATGCTTCCCGTTGCCTTCCTAGAGTATTGTTCCAGTTACATTCATCTTCAGAAAACCTTTAATGGCACCTGTTGCCTCTAGCCTCCTAGCCCCCATGAGTTGATCCCAGCCTACTTTCCAACCTTATTCCCCATATTGCTGCACCTCCTAAACTTCTCCAGGGCCATTAGTGTTTGGGAGGGGGGTGTGGAATTCAGAAGAAACCACATTGTTTATCTTCACCTCTTCTCAGAAATACATTTCTGTGTAAGCCTGATCTCCACTGTGCCAGGCAGAGAACAGCAGATATTCAGAGAGCTCATTCGTTCAGTAAACATTTATTAAATCCAAGCCTTGGGGAGCTATAGAAGGATTTTAGATCAGAGTTGTGAAATTATCAGACATGCCTTTTAGGAGACCATTCTAGCAGCAGAGTGAGAAATGAGAATGTGGAGACCTGCTGAGAGACAGTTTCAGTAATTCAGGCCAGAAATGAGGAGCCCTTGAACAAGGTGGGTCATTGACTACCAGGAGTGGGAGACAGTTTCGAGAGATGCTAAGGAGGTAAAATCACCATAATTCAGTCAACACCTGTAGAGAGAGGACAGGCATGGCATGGTCAGTGGAGAAGCAGAGACCAAGGTCTTATTTGGGGTTTCTGGCTCGGGCATCCATGAAGAAGAGGTGAGGGAGGAGGAGTAGATGTGGGGGAAAGATGAGGAGTCAGTTTTAGCAGTGTTGAATTTGTGGTGCCTGTGGGGCATTTAGAGTCCCTGCGTGGTATAAATGGTTAACAAGCTCAGCTGCTAACCTGAAGGTTGGAAGTTTGATTTCTTTGAGATGTGCCTTGGAGGAAAGGCCTGGCTATCTACTTCTGAAAGATCCGGCATTGAAAACTCTATGGAGCACAGTTCTACTCTGACACACGTTATCGCCATGAGTCAGAGTCAACTCCACAGCAGCTGATGGGGGATCCAGGTGGAAATGGACATAGACTGGTGACTGGATTTAGGTCTGGTGCCCATGAGGGTGAATGGGATGGAGTGTGATCAGGTATGCCATAGTGGCAGATTGGAACTGGAAAGCCCAGCATCTGTCTCACATAATGTCCCCTTGCATACTGCTGATTTGTTTTCAAATGAAAAACAAATCCACCCCTAAGACCCCAACAAATCCTCTTTCATACCTTAAGTTTTATATAAACGGACATTGCATCCTGGTCCCCCTGAGCACCACATGCTTCTGCTGCTGTTCCCCTCCTGGTTAGAGCTCAGCTGCTAACTAAAAGGTTGACAGTTTGAATTTACCAGTCATTCCTTGGAAACCCTATGCGGCAGTTCTACTCTGTCCTATAGGGTCACTGTGAATTGGAATTGACTTGATGGCAATGGGTTTTTTGGTCCTCCATTCCCTTTGAGTCCAACTCCTACCCATATTTTGAAACCCAATTTCTAGATTCTATCTGCTGTTATCATTGTCCCTTCCAACTCCCCAAACACTTTTCTGTTTTTGATGCATTTATCACTTGAAAAAAATGTAATAATTTTTTAACTCATTTTGATTTCCCTGCTGGGTTGTAAACTTTTTGAGGTCAGAATTCATGCTGGATTCACCTTTTTCACCCCATATAATAACTCATGCAATATGGACACAGAGCTTAGGAAACCTAGAGCTCTGCATAGTTGTTATCTCCCTTGTAACTGTCCCTTTCCCATGTTGGTTTGTCCTTCGTGATTTTGGCAGGTGTGGGTCCGCTCTGTTCAGATGGATCCCTCTGATATTCAGTGCTGTTGACCACAGTGAGAGTTCTGTGTCCGTATGCCTTAGAAACGAGGGTTGATTGTTCTCTGGCGTAGCCCTCTGTTTTGGCTTCAGGCATCGTGTCCTTCTTGGTGTGTGGGCTCAGTAGATCAGTGATTCTGAGTTTTAACTGCTCATTGGACTCACAGCCTGATGACCTCCTTTAGCCTTCTGTGACCTGCTCACTGCTGCTTTCATTCCCAGGGCCAGGGCCCTACAACCACCTTACAGATTCTGCCGTGGACACGGCCCTGCCTTGGGACATCCCTTTTGGGTAAGAAGGAGAAATTATAAAAAAGGTTCTTCCTTAATTCCTGGTGGATTCTCAAGCAGTACTTCATCAAAGTACATGAGCCCCTACTGCCTGCAGTGATCAAAAATAAAATCCTCAACAGTGATGAGAGAACTTTTCTCCTTTTTGGTTTTATTAATATGCCTACCTCTGGTTCATTGATACCTCCCTTGAACTGTCACTTTCCCATTTCAGTTTGGGGAAATATCATCCAAGTCATAATGTGGATCAGTTCAGTTTAGCAAGCATTGAGGGCCTGACATGTACCAGGACTTTCCCTGTGTGTAGGGGGTGAGGTGGGTTGGTGTAGAGCTCAGTAAGTCTTGACCTTTATGCTATACGAGCCTATAGCATAAAAACAAGGTATGACTATAAGATCTGAAGCATGGGTTGCATCTAGCCTGCAGATACATTTTCTTTGGCCTGCACTCCCTTTTTTTTAATGGAGAAAGTTTACTCAAAAATCTGGAAGATCTGGCTACCCTGGTCCCATATTTCCAAGGAGCAGCCCTTGGCTCGCCCTACGTAGTGGCTGCCCCAGTTGGACAGACAGGGCGCGTGCTCCAGTTCAGCTGATGCCCACCAGTCCTTGTTATTTCACACCTGGCCTTTGTCCTCATTTACATTACATTTCTGGGCCACGTCCATTGCCTGCAACCTCTGGCTACAGTGGAGGTGTGTGCTGAGTGCGTTGGTAGCACAGAGGATGGTCTCTTTAGCCAAACTGGGGGCAGGGGTACCACAGAGGCTAATGTCAGCTCAAAGGGTGAGTGATTTAGCCAGGTGAAGAAAGCTGGGAAGGGCATTGTGGGTAAGGGAATAGCACAGGCAAAGGTACAGAATTAAACCAAAACAGCGTGGCATGCTCCAAGCAATTCTCCGTGTTAATCACATACTTTAGTCTCCCTTCTGTGGAGAGGAAGGATGGACAGAACTGTCCTCGTTGGCCCATTTTGGAATCTGTCTTATGGTGATTGTCCTTCAAGATAACACTTTCAGCCCCAGAAAAATCTAGTAAAAAAGGCAGACCACTTTTGGTGAATTCCTTTGTTTTTGGAACATGTAGTCAGTCTGATCCCAAAGCAAGACTTGAAGTACTTTCAATGAGGAAGTGTAGGACTGGGAGGGGAAAACTGGGCTACTGGGTTCCACTCTGCCCCTAATGCACTGCCTGCCCTCATTCTCAGCCAAGACACCCAAAGTTCCTGGGTACCACCTGTCTTCATACTCATCTATAAAATCAGTGATTGAGTTTTAGGGGGTTTCTAGGATTGAATTACAGTCCCAATGCTCTGTAGTTTTGTGATGGCAAGAGGGCCGTTTAATGGCTCTGGGAGGTCATCCAAAGCAATATTCAATACACCTGACCCATGACTGGAAATGAGAGGCCATAGGTAGGAAGGGGACGTGGTTCACTGCCTGCAGGACTTTGGCCCTGCTTTCCACCAGCTTTTAGACTCTGGGGTAGTTTATTTAGCTTGTCCCAGCCTCAGCTTCCCCATTCGTCAAGTGGAGTAATAGTGAAAATTAGACCCCATGTGTCAGAGAGCATACGCCTAGCAAATGATGTCGATAATGCGACTAGCTACAGTAGAAGCAGTAAGTACAATCTAATTGCGTACCGTGTGTCCGTCGTAATGTCGAGGAAAAATCGACAACACAGGGCTTTATCGAATCTCCCTGCTGTTTTGGCTCTAATGGAGCCTGACTCTTACCACTTTTCTCATAACTGCTGTGAGCAACCTCAAGTCCTTCTGGAAGTATGTTGGTTATGAATTATAAATAAATAAATAAACCCTAGCTCTGCTGCTACCCAAGTTGTGATCATATTTAGGATATTAGAAGTCAAATTTATATGGCCATGATCTCTCAGCGGCTTGCTTGAATTGCTGCTTTAAGATTGTGAGTAGATTTCAGCAGATGAAGAATAAGATGTGTTATTTCCCACCCTCACCTGGAAGTGCAGCAAGGGGTGGGGGCTAGGATATTTACTATCTGAAAGTTAGGGAGGCTTTTATGAACTGGGCCATCTCTTCTTGGTCCCCATTTTTCCTTGCATCTCTCAACTCTCATTAATTTTTCACAGGCTAGTGATGGATAGTTTTTATTTATTCACGGTTGAGGTTCTGTTGTGTGAAAAGGACTCGTTTTATAACATTACATATTCATGGCTTGGGATAGATGGGATAAGGAACTTATTATTAATGTGTCACTGTGGGAAACTTACTCTACTTCATTTGCAAACCTTGTTAAATTTGGTGTGGTCAGCAGGCACAGTGAAGTTTTTGAGACATTCTCTTAACGGAGGGCAAAAGAGTTCGCTGTTGCTTTTCCTTGGTTCAGTGAGGCAAGTTTAAATCTTAGGGAATAATCCTTTGAAGGAAGAAAAGACAAATCAAATAGATGGTGGGGATGAAGTAGAGAAGGATGCTCCTATTTTCCTTTGAATACTCGTTTCTCCAGCACCCTGTGTATTTCCTGTCAAGTCTGTGTGAGGGTTAGATCCCTTACTAAATAGGATGCCGCAATCCTTATCAATTCCCTGCCCTGCTCCCTTCCCCACTGCCACTTCTGGCATTCTCCTTGGGACAGAGTACAATTTTCCCTACCTGTGAATTCATCCTCCTGACCTCTGCTCTGGATTCCAGGGCATTCTCTACTTGGAGCTCCTACTGACATCATAGAATGCCTTGCCTGGGACAAATAGAAAGGATATTAACACACCACCTTGTAAATCAAAGCTGGGGGGTAGGAGGGCACAGTGGGGAAGCTGGCACAATCTGCTTCAGCATGGGTGGAAGGGGGAAACATATGTTCCACTCACTTCTCTGCAAAGACAGGCACTGCTCGCTGCCAGGGATGGTGGGCAGGGTTTGCCGGGTTTGTAGGGCTGTTTGATGTCAGCCTAGCTGGGCTTGGCTGTGACCTGGCTAGTGACCATCATAGTTTAACAAACTTATCCATGGGAGAAGACAAGAAAAATAAATGCACAAAAAGAACACATTTTTTCATTCCAGAATTCTACATATCAGGCATCAGACTTCAAGAGTATCCATAATATTAAGAATTGTGTGGTACCTCTGTTGTCATACTTCATGGAAATTTGCAGGCATAGGATTAGTTAATAATAACCTTGCCCTCCACTGTGAGGAAAAAAAGAGAAGTTCTTTTGATTACCAAAGTGATTAGCTTATGAAGTTGATGCTACGGTGAAAACAGCATGAGTGGGGGACAAAGGAATGAAATATCCCTTAAAAGGCATTCTCTGACCATGTTACCATAATGCAGAACATTTGTTTCTCGTGGGATCCGATTGGTGGTCCACTGGTATTACATTGCCATTTAAGTTGGAAAGGCAGGCAGTGCGAAAACTGTAGTCTATTAAGAGTTTGTGAGTGCGTGCATGTGTATACAGTGAAATAATATCTAGTGTAATGTGAAGTGACAGTCAAAATTACAGCTTTTCTCTTGCCGCAAGGGTACTTCTCTGCCAAGTATAGTAATATTGTTGTAGCAGTGTTCAAGGTTGTCAGCAGTTCTGGCTTACTCTGCAGAGAGCCGTAACAGTGTGTGGAAGCAAGGAGCTTCCTGTCAGGGGAAATGCTATAATTCTGATATATATTTGTTGGTGCCAAACTGCAATTAAACAGGAGGTGTTGGAAGAAGGTTTTATTTAACCAGCTTGAATTTGTTAATTAATTAGCAAAAACTTGTATTCGTAATACTTCAAGAAACAGTTCCACGCTGTTCCCGTAACTTGATTTCACACAATAGTTCTTTGTTGTTGTTTATCTCTTAAAAAAGCTAAAAAGGCAAAATACTCCCCCAAGCCCCCACCAAACCAGCACAGAATAAACATTTTTTCAACCACCAAGGGAAGCAAAACTAAAACACCTTGAATACTCGTGTTAATTATCATCTTCTTTTGGGGTGTTTCAAGTCGGCTAATGTTTTGAGTTCTGCCTTGGTGATCTGACAGGCATGTCATAGTCAGATCAACATGTATTATATGACTTCACTCAGACCTTCCGTAGTTTGAGGTTACACTGTAGGATTTTTCAGACAGCTAAAGGAAAAGAAAAAGTTGCCTTGAAGGAGAATTATGTTAAATCATTTGCAAAACATTAGTCTGTCTGTATAGTGTTGTCCCAGGGATGCTTGTTCCCTTGTCTTTTCATTACTTGGGACAGTAGAGTTTCTTGGCAACAGCTCCTCTCTCCATAGTCAGGAAACAAGGATATCGTCTGAGTTTACTGAGCAAACTGCTGTTCCGATAAAAAATAACTTGCTTTTTGAATCTGTACAAAAACCACGGACAACTCAAATAGAGACACTATATTAAAAACTTTTGTACAGTTGTATGTGAAAAAATTTAAAAAAATGGAAAGATTGTGTTTATAAATACCTATGTACGAGTCTCTAAAAAGCAGTGTGATGGGGGCCTTCTCATATGGAACATTTGGCAAATTAAGTGAGCTTCATTTTCCTATATAATATGAAACCAATAATATTTTATATGATCATAAAGTGTGTCTACTTATGTCTCTCGTCTTTAATCAAAAAAGAAATATTCCCAAAGTATATTACAAAAATAATTAATAAGTAACCTTTCCTAGTTATTTTCTGAGGTTAATACCCTAAGAAATCACTTTCAATTTCTCCAGTTTGAGAGACTCATTTGTGACTGTTTCCAAAAAGAGTGAGTTAAAATGCTGAACAGAAGCTGTCCATCCCTAAAGAAAATGCCTTTGCTGGTGGCAGTGATTTATCCAGAGCAGTCCTCCCCATTTGTACCCTGTGCCAGAAGAATGTAGGGGACAGATAATAGAGGTGTTAGAATCTGGGGTAGCAGATTGGTTACAGTGAGGAACAACAGTTGTCTTCTTATCATTTAAATAAAAGCGAGACACATTTGAGTCTCCACAAAAGAAGACAACTTGGCTGTCTTCTGCTGACCTTTCCCACCGGCCTGAACTCAAGCCAGGGGAGGCATCATGAGTCTGTTTACTTGTTTGCTGCCCTCATTCTGGGACACAGTTGTGTGGAGAGAGAAAAGAGAAGAGAAATTTAAACCTTGAACTATCTCCTGATAGAAAACAGGAAACCAAAAACGCAGCAAATAAATCCGTTTCCCCTCCTTCTGATTCTCTGCAAAAGTCATCAGGATCACAGTCTGTCCTCTCTCGGGTTTTGTGAGTAGAGACTAGAGTGTTCCAGCCTGTTACAGCTAATCATGGCTGGCTCTCCCCAGCTGGGAGAACACTTCGACACTGGTGGGATTTCCCTTCAAATTAAATATGTGCTCCAGGTCCATGTTTTAAAAAAGAAGTTTCCTCCACCGTCTTTACTTTGTCTTTTAATGCTTGGCCTAGAATCTCATATCAGTTGATATCAGAGTAAGCACAGAGTTACATACGTATTTCATGTTTTAAGTTAAACACATTAACATTTTGTGCCGTTCTACAAAGGACATGGAAATGGCTAAGAATCGAGTAAGACAAACAACCAACCAAGCTGATGTGGATATTGATTCTTTATTTGTAGGGTCCCAACAGATGGACGGAGGTGTAGGGTTATATGGGAAGGGTGTAAGAATACATTAATTAATCATTACTTTTCCTTGCACATGAAAGAATGCAAACTCAAACTGAAAAAGGGTTCTTATTATCTCTTGAAATGCAGTTTCAGGCAAGGATTGGCAAAGTTTCTCTGTAAATGGGACAGATAGTAAATATTTTTGGCTCTCTGAGCCATATGATCTCTGTCACAGTTACTCAACTGCCATTGTAGGACAAAAACCATAGACAGTAAATGAATGGGTGTGACTCTGTTCCAATGAAATGTTATTTATGGATACTGAAATTTGAATTTCCTATAATTCTCATGCATCACAAAATATTATTCTTTTTTTCCCCAGCCATTTACTGACGTAAATCATTTTACTCATGGCCTGTATAAAAACGGTTACGTGGTGACAGGCCAGATTTGGCCTCCACTTGTAGTTTGCCAACCCCTGGTTTGGAATATGGCTTTTCTCAGAGCTTAAATAATGTCATTGGGGCTCCATCTTTATCTGCTTTCTTAGTTTTGATTATCTTTTATTTGTTATGTTCTTCAAAGAGAGTATTCTCTCTGAGTAGTGATCAAGGTAGCTACTGACAAATTACACTTTCCCAGCTTTGCAGCCCCAGCAGCAAGAAGCCACTTTCCCCCTGTCCATGGCACAAAAGTCACAGGAAGGACTTGCTTAACGTAGGCGCCTACTCCTGAACCAGTCATGACTGGGGGACGGGGCTCCTAGTCTAGCTGGAGTCACATGCCCCACCCCTGTGGTTGCATGACAACTACCTGGAGTCCCTAACAACAGTTCCCTAGTGGAGAAATAAGCCTATAGAAGAGGCCTGGGGAAGCATTCCAGACAGACAGAACTACAGCTTCCACAGTCCACTATGATCCTTTTACATCCTTACATTGTCATGTTACACTTAGATGCTCTGAAAACATGAGGAAGGAATCCTTTCTGGACCGTAGCTTCAAAAGGGAGCATATTGGATGGTATTTTATCAAGACTGGCAAAGAATGGGTCTCTTTGTAAACTGCACTGTAAGAAGTGTGCTCCTGTTTCCCTCCTGGGGGCAGTGGTGGTTCAGTGGTAGAATTCACAGCCCCCATATGGGAAACCCAGGTTCGATTCCCAGCCAGTGCACCTCATGTGCCATCACCCATCAATCAGTGGAGGCTGCATGTTGCTGTGATGCTGATGTGGAGCTCCTAGACTAAGACTGACTCGGAAGAAAGGCGTGACACTCTAGTTCCGAAAATCAGCCAGTGAGAATCCTATGGATCACAATGGTGTGACCTGCAACCAATCATGGGAATAGTGCAGGGCTGGGCAGCATTTAGTTCTGTTGTGTATGGGGTTGCCATGAGTTGGGGGGCACATGACTCCATGGCAGCTAACAACAACAGCAACTTCTTTCTCACTGATACCTGCCTTAGGTGCCATTCTTTGGATGCAGAGCTTAAGGCAGGACGTCTTGTTCAAGTGGTTTATTGGGATGGTGAGAGGGGTTGCTCTCAGGAGAAGGGGAATGTGAGAGTGGTATAGGATGGGCAGAACGTTCAGAAGGATGTGGCCTCAGCTGGGAGACCTCTGGATTATGAATTGTACCACTGAGTTGACCTGCCTGATACAGGGGCCTGCTGGGTGGCAGGCAGTGGTTGCCCAGGTTGGCTGGGGAAGGAAGGTGGTATGGGTGTAGCTGCCCAGGTGTGGTGGCTCCAGTTTGCAGAGAGCAGTTCTGTGCAGAGAAGAGTTGTTAGCTGCCATTGAGTTGGCTCCGACTCACCGCAACGCCATGTACAACAGAACAAAACATGACCCAGTCCTTCAGGTCTGTTGCGACCGCTGTGTATTTTGAGTGCCTTCCAACCCATGGGGCTCATCTTTCAGCACTATATTGGACAATATTCTTTTGTCATCCATGGTGTTTTCACTGGCTAATTTTTGAAAGTAGATTGCAAAGCCTTTCTTCCTAGTCTGCCTTAGACTGGTAGCTCCACTGAAACCTGTCCGCCATGGGTGACCCTGCTGGTATTTGAAAATACCGGTGGCATAGCTTCCAGCATCACAGTGACATGCAAGCCACCACAGTATGACACACTGATGGACGGGTAGTGGGCAGAAAGGAGTAGCTGTGAGTTATCAGCTAACACTCAGCAGCCAGGGTCCGGAGTCTAGGGTGGAGGGAGGCACCACTGCAACGCACCAGACTCTGCCAGAGAGGCTTCTCTGAGAAGGTACTCCACCCACTGAAGGAGGAACAATGGTGCCGTGGAAATACTCTGCAAACAGGGCCTGTAATGACTCCCCAAGTACAGGTCTGTGAGCTGACTTTAAAGCCGTTCCTCCTGCCCCAGCCTCATACTGCCTTTCCACTTTCAGACCTATTTTACTTGGACAGAGTGATCCTAGAATAACTTCTGTTTTGTGAAACTGAAGGCTGTTCAGGATGCTGTGCTATGTCTTCCTTTTTTAATTGAGTAAATATATTATCCACAGCAGGGCAGGTTGTTTCCTTGCTGGCCTTGCTGATACAGTTTGAAAATGGATACAATTTCCTTTAACTCACAGAGAATGAATGCGGCATATTTTCCTGGTTTCCTGTGGCTCTCCTCCCATATAAAATGTATTTACGTGAACATTTTTGAAGTATTTCTTAAGATATTGAATTTTTTTTTAAAAGGAAAGAAAAGCCCTTTCCCCTCCCCAAAACAATGGTTGCATTGTGACAATAGTGGGTTGAGCTAAATTCAGCTATGTCAAGGAAGAGCAATAAAAGGAGATGGATTGTTCTCTAAGCTTCACTTTATTGGATATTGTAATTGACATATAGTTGTCATTTATAATCATCTGTCCATTCCTGTGAGTTGGGAGCAGTAAAGTTAATTGTGGCAGCTCATTTGCATTAATCTCACCTCTGAAGGGTACAGTAACCCATTAATATCATGTCATGATGAATTATCACAAATAACATTGAACATATTGATTAATGATCTCTGAGATTTGTATCTCGTTAAAACATTTTGTTAGCTCTTTAAACTTTTAAGCCAACAACAATTGCGTGTAGGAGGGGTTCAGACATCGTCTGAGGGGGTAGCAGGTGGTGGTGTATGGGTGTATGTACATTGTGGGGTCAGTGGTTTAAGGAGTTGGACTACCCAGTTCCCATTACATTTCTTTTTTTTTTCTTCCAAAGCCAAGGACTTTTTCTCAGTAACTGCCTCCTACGTTTTTACTGGATGGTGGGTTCTTCCAAATGGTGGCTTCTTTGGTTATAAAGTGGCTTCAATCCTCAACTAGAATTATTTTTTAAATAAAGTTTTTAAAATTGTTCTTTCAGCACCTCAAATGTTGGCCCTCTGAAGCTGTTAGCATTCTGTTACTTTGAAGAGCAGAGAAACTTTGTTCTCTGTTACATCAAGATTTCCAAACTTCCATGTCCACATAACATATAACCACCCATGCAATGAGTTGTTTGAGACAAAATAGTGTCATTTAAAATATCACTACTAATTTCCTGTTTTATAAAGACTTGTTCATCTTTTCCTGCGTATTCTCATTCTTCAGGTAGTTGTCGAAGATTTTATCATTTGTGGACGTTTCCACAAAACAAACAAGCAAACAAAGAATAATAGAGAAATCATCATGTTGACCAGGTACCGTGTGGCCATTAACAAAATGATCGTGAATTCTCTTTAACAAAACTCTTTACAGAATTTCCTGGTGAAAGTTTAAATACAGTAAACACAGTAAAGGAAAAGGCTGGCATGAGACTTGCATTCCAAAGCTTGGTCCTTATAGCATTTTGCTTCATCCATTGCAAAAGTGATATAATACCTGATTTTTCAAACATGTATTTCTTCCACTTACGTTTAGTATTTGATCTTTTGAGGTAATTACTTAATAACTAGGGAATATTAGGACCAGTCTCTTCTGTTGTCTATAGAAAATGGTGCTGACAGTCTAGGAATAAGCATGGTGGTGAAGACAGTGTCAGTGAAGTCCTGGCTAACTTGGGTGGTTTTAAACCCAGCGGGTGATTCTGAAAGAGGCAAAGTGCAGCTCCCTCTGCTTGTCTCTAGACCTCTAGTCCTGGGTGTGTGTTCCTCCCCAGAAGAGGGAAGAATTGTGACCCTCAAGTGTATCAGAAAGCCAGACCCATGAAAGCTGGAGTGATTGTTCAACACTGGTATTGTTTAGACTGTTAGGAAGAATCACGTACATGATGGCTGCACACTGGTGGAGAAGGTGTTGCTGTTATACATTATCTGTATCTTTAGCCTGTAGATAAGGACAGTGCTACCATCCTAACTTGGATGCTTGGTTTTATGGAGGAGTCTTAAAACAATAAACAAACCATATGCGCAGCAGTCTTTGGGTCTAAATAGCTAAGGACAAAGTAGATTGTTTACTTCTAAGAGCCACTTCCCTTCCCTTTGTCAGATTTGTAATGCTCCTCACCCACTGATTATTTAATATCCGTGTGTTCGAATCAAAGAACAAGCTTTTTGTCTCCCAGGATAGTATCTTGTAAAGCCAACCTCTTTATTACTTCCCCAGTTTAAGGCTTTATTACTTGTGCAGTAAAGCTTACTAGTGAATTATGCATGTTAGAGCTGCCATCACCATCACTACCCATTCTCCCTCCACCTTTTTTGGACGTCCAAAAAGTACAAGGAGAACTTGACGTGTGTTGATTTCCATCCATGGTATTAATCCTTATTCATTTAAAAAAAATCTGCTAACGGAAATATTTCCACTCAGCTCATTAATCAATTGTGATTTTCATTCCCTTGTTTTGTAAAAGCTGTTGCAATAAATACTTTTTTCACAAGGCGAAAATCCAAGAGATGGATGCAGCCAGCGTAATTAATTGCACCCAGTTACAGGAGATCAGCAAGTTTGTGAGATTCACATGCTGCTATACCATATGGTTGCCCACTAGGCGAAAAATTTGATTAATGTTTTGAAGTAGATTTTTTTCAGCAAATATTACAGCCCCAGATGAGGGTTTTTTCTCCTTTTACTTTCTGGTATTGTTAGACTTAACTGAAGGAACCAATCCTTTGATTTAAAGCTTGATAATGTGATCCAGTGAAAACTTAACATGCAATAAAAATTACAGTCCTCCCATCTCTCGTACATAGAGAAAAATAATGCATTGCGTCTTTGTTTGTAATTAAATAAAATGTAATGACTGGGTTCTAGAACTTGTTTTTTTTTTTTTCCTAAAAAAGAAACATAACTGTGGTTTTAATTGATGCATGTTTTTCCCATACATTTTATGAGCAATGTATTTGGGCAGACTTTTTAAAACTAAATGAAATAGCAAAAACAAAACAGTCAGTGAGCGTTTTCTTATTAATTATATATCCCATCTAGTTAGACCACCATAAATATAACTGTGAATGTCATAGAAAAGTTTAAACTGTCTTTTCTCTGTTACCCTAAGGTATGTTAGCTTCATAAGCATTCAGCATATTAATAGTTAATTTCTCCTTTATTTGGGGGAAAAAAAAAAAAAAACTACCCCTGATCAGTTTTATAGTTTATTTTTTCTTTTACTTATTTATTTATTTTTAAGCATTAAGAAGTCTGTTATATCTTATGGCTTCTTGTTATGCTGGACACACCATCCTCTTGTGTCACTGCCCTCCCGGGGCCATGCTCAGAATTTTCTCTCAAATCATGGGAGGGACTTAGCCATTTGGTCATGTAACAAGACAAGATATGGTTAGGCCTAACCTTGGCATTCAAAAACCAACATGAAATTTTGAAAACATGTAAGAACTGGTCATGAACTTCATAAATAAAATCAAATGAATTACTTTGTGAATTTTACTTCATACACCTTAGCTATTTTGTTTTTTGTTTTTTTTAAGGACTGCTATTAATTTCTAATTGCCTAAGCAACGTATGACTGTGCTTAAATCTTAATGTCAGTTGAAATAAACTATTAGCTCAATTGGCTGGAGCATGGTTGTTTAACCAGGTAACATCCTACTTTCGAATCCTGTGAGTCTTGACAAATAGAAATCTTTCTTCTATAGCCACTGAAAATATCCATAACTTTGACCCACCACTGATCTAAGAGAAGCTTTGTTTAAAAGGCACTGTGTTATCACCACCAAACAAACAAGTCACAAGTCAGTGTATGTGCCACATCTCTTAGATGTCACATGATTACTGCTCGGTTGTTTCTGTTTTGTGTCTGCGTGGCTTAAGCGTGCTCACTGTGCTCTATTTCCCAATGGCTTAACAAGGGACTGATGCAGTCAGAATACAGGGGAAAGGGACAAAGAGCCAGGCCGAGGGGACCCTTTCTGATTTTGACTGACTGAATCAAATCTTTAAACATTTGAGCAAAAAGGCCACACTATTTTGATAATTTCATTGGACTAGGTTTCTAAGCTCTAATCTTTTTAAAAAGGATCAGTGAAGTAATAATTATCCTCAAAGATATGAAAATAAATGTTTCAGCAACAGCGTGTTTTAAAACGATCCAGTATCATCAAAGAAACGAGTGCAGCCTATCTTTCCCAAGTTTGAGCTGAAGCTATTTCTTTCTTTTCTATTATGTCACCCAATAGATATTTTTCTAGTGAAGCAGTTTGAGACACCATTTAAGATAAAAATTTCCATACGTTTTGACTAACACATTCTTTAGTTTAGCCATTCCTAATGAATATTTTTCAGCTATGCAATTTAAGCAGTACTTTTTCAAATGCCTTCTATATTCCAGACACTTTTTAGGGTCGCCTCCAATGACAGCCTGAATTTTTTAAATGAAAAAAGGAAATACTTTTTAATTTTTATTTAATATGGCAGGTGAAACATGAACAATACATGGTTGGTTGGCAAGAGACAGTGTGTTGAATTATTTATGAGTTTACTTTTTTTTCCTTTTCCTCTAACAGCACATACATATATGAAATTCATTACTGAGTGATCAGACAAATGACTCAGGGAAATGTTTGAGAGGCTCTGACAAGACCCTGCACCTTCTGGCAATAAAAGTAACATTAGATCTATTCATAGCAATTTGATCTTGGTTGGTCTTATTTTTGTTGGGGTGGTGGTTGTGGTTGTTGTTTTAATGGAATGTTTGGAAAGAGCCAGCCTACTCACAATGCAGTGTTTTCTCTCCAAAGAAGAAGAATGCATTTCTTGTCCATCTTTCCTTAGTAATACACACTTTCACTCGTCTGGTTTGACCAGGACAATTGTACTGAACCTTTATATCCTGGAAGGGTCTGATAAATTTAAATTTACATCTTCCTTTGTATTTACAATTTTACCGCTTGGATGCAATCCTTTCAGAGAGAAATTTCCCAGAATGTCAGTTCCCTTAGATTAGAAGAAGTTGCCTTTTATTTGAACTAACCACACTGGATCAAAATTTATATGCCATATCAGTGTACCAGTACTCAGATATAGTTAAAGTATCCATCAGTTGGGTGGGGTTGCTGTATCCTTTGGGTAGGAAAAATGTCAAACACTTTAGGAAGGAACAGAAAAAAAATCATCCTTGGGGTCTCACAATTTGAGACGGTTGAGTGTTGCCATGCAAAACTAACACCCAGCAGGAAGGTTCTGCTTTCCTCACAAATTCTCAGTTAACACAAGGCGCATCAGCAGCTGGTAGCGAGAGAGTCGGGGTGCTGGGCTGCAATGGAGTGGAAGGCGGCTCTGGATGGGTGTCTTGCTGGGAGTCTAGAATGCTGGAAGGTAAAGCCTTACCTAGTGCTGGCAGCGTGACTTTGCCAGTCTGTTTCTTCCTGAGCTCCAGGCCATGCTGATGCTAAAGTTGAATAAATAAGAGCTAATGATTTTTTTTTTTAAGACATTTTTAGTGATTTATCTTGGGAATGCTAAGTTGGCAAGAATAAAACCTAGGCAAGGAGAGTTGATTTTTGACGACCCAAAGAAGCATTGTGCTAGAGAGATTTGTAAGTCTTGAATAGTCTAAGATTGTTCCACATCAGGGAAAGTGTACAGTTATCAGAATTACTTACTAATGAAAAAAGGAAATCCAATTAAAAAAAAGGATTATTAGGTTGCAGAGCAGTGGGAAGGAACACAGCACCAGCTCATGCTGTGACTTGGTCTGCAAAACTTTCCACCCTGGGCATCTAAGGTAGCGCTTTCCCCAAGAATGGGTTCCATTGTCCTGGTATGACAGGTGACAGGAAAGAAACAAGAGTGCCATCAATGTAAATGAGCCACCTCATGAACAAAGGGAAGGTTAACACCCAAGTTTATACATGCAGATCCCAGTTCTAGAATCAAACCTATTGTTGTATTTTCTAAATAACCAATATTTGAAAACAAAATGTTGCAAAGTCTTATTTTCTTACTTACCAGCTAGGAAGGTCTGGTTCTTCTGAGGAAGTACTGAATAAAACAGTATCAGCTATAGAGAGAAATGCTGTTTATTTGAAGGTTTTGTGTGTGTGTGTGTGTGTGTGTGTGTGTGTGTGTGTGTGTGTGTGAGGTTTTAATAGCCTACAGCATGAGTCCTTTTATCACAAACTTAAGAATATTCATTGACAGTTTTAGTACCACTTTATTTTTATTTTGAAAGTGGTAATTGTATTTAGTTTATAAACAAGTATACCAACCCATGTATTCATTTAAAGGCTTATAAAGTCACTTTTATTAATTCTTTAAAATGTAGTTGCTACACATGTACATGCACACTTAAACATTTTCATTCGCATCTCACTGTAGATTTTTTTCCCATGTGATGTGTTTTAACTAACTGATGAAAAATAGCTACTTCAGTACATAACCTGTTTTGGATTTCTACATTTGAAATGTTATCACAGGCCCAGGATTTGGTCAAACGAAAATCAAGTTGGCGCCATTTATTGAGGGAACCCACTCTGAGCTGACATGTCAATATCTGCCCACGTGTTTACTTGTAATTAAAGTTAAGATGCTTTAGAACAGCTTTACTGTTCATCTAAAAACGTAGAGTCATTTCCTGGTGAATGATGTATGACAGTTTGCTTTGTGCTTCCTCTGAAAAGAGAATTGTTCTTGTGGCATTGTTAGAGACAACAGCTTTCCTGTGGGGCCCGCAGTTTTAATTGTTTCAAACTCCTGTTGTTCGGTAAATCTGTCAGAAGGGTCTGCAAGGGACCATATTTATGAAGAGAGTGTAGAGTGGTCAGTCTAAAAAGCTCCTTAGTGTAGTACTTTGAATTTTAAATTACACACATAATTCAAAGGTAATGTAACTTGCAGTGTCGGACTTTAGCCCATTCAGTTAAATGGAGAAAAATGACTGACGTGAGGAATGAGTTATTGATTCTTGGTGGGAAAATGACTTCTGTAATATAGGAAGTATGGTAAAAGGAATAGTTTAATTATTTAGGGAGCACTTTTCAAAATACGCTTTTACAGCAGTACAAATTGTATATATACAAATTTTACGACTACCTTTTTTTTCAATTCTTTCTCAGAGAAAGTTATAAGAAGGCTTGTATTATTTAGTTGCTAAAGCAAAGTTTAATTTTGCTTAAACTCCTATAGGCTGCAACTAGGAAAGATACAAGTAGTGATGGGAAGTTTCTAAATCCCTTGAAAGAAGATGACTTACTCTAATTGCCATTTCTTCTTTACATTATAGTAGTGTCAGTAGTTAGACTGCCAAGATTTACGCAACACACTTCTCTTTCTCTCTGGTTTTCAACAGTGTCATCAACTCACTTCATCTCATCTCATCAAGTAAATAGATGAAAAGTTGAGATGACATATTTTAATCTGGTATTGGAGGAAATATTCATAAAGTATCAGATAGAATATTTATTTTGGCCTTTTCCCTCTGAACTCTCTTTTGATTCAGTGTGTATCCTTTGCTTAAGGAACACAGCCTAATGTTATTTTGACTGCAGTTCACAGTGTTGGCAGCCTTTCAGATAAACAGCATATTTGTGGTTAATTGGTTGAACATGTTCTATAATTATAATTATATTAAAACCTTAATGTGCTTGAACATTTGCCCACTGAAGGCCACTTGCATGTACTAGGTTATGTTTCTGTCATTATAGCTGAGCCGGCTGGTGGTTGACATTCAGCCATTGAGGCAGGACAAGGAACCTAGAATAGCACAGAGGCTGCTCATTATTTCCATCTGAGGTCTCTGCTTGGATAGTTTTAGAAGTTGACCATGAAAATTGCCTTCTGGTTATAACTCAGATCCCCAGGTTTCAATCTGTGGGCTCACATCTCTTCAGATTTTCAAAAAGGGTTGGCTTGGCTTTTTATCACAGTTACACCAAGGGCTGTAAAAAGCAAAATTAGCGTTTTATCAAGTTTGGAGCAAATTGCCAAGGCCACCAGAGAGTGGGAAAGTCGCCAAAGACCACTGCTTGGAACCAGGCAGGAAGCCATCTTGGAAATGAGCAGAGAGGTCTGATGGCCAACGGCTGAGCGAGGAGGTTACCATCTTGCACACCTTCAGAGATGCTTTTGGTTGATTTTTAGTGGTTGGGTGGCCCTAGGCTTCTCAGCTGAGAATCTCAGCAACTTCTTCACTGGATATTGGGTCAATCATATGATGGTGCCTTTTCCTGTATAACTAATCAGAGGTCCTCAAACTATGGCCCACAGGCCAGATCTGTTCCACTGCCTACTTTTTTATGGCCCTCGAGCTGAGGATGGTTTTTACCTTTTGAAATGCTTGGAAAAGAAATCCAAAAGAATTATATTTCATGACATGTGCCATTTATATGAAATTCAAATTTTAATAACCATGAGTAAAGTTTTACTGGAATATGCTCTTCTGTTTATGTATTGTTTATGGCTGCTTTCTGCTGCAGTGGCAGACTTGAATAGTTACCACAGAGACCAACTAGCCTACAAATTTGAAAATATTTACTGTCTGACCTTTTATAGAAAAAGTTTGCCAATCCGTGCTCTAAATGATGCCCTTCACCTTTTGTCTCTCACAATCTGATAGTACCATGGGGATGGGGACGGGGGCTACTCCAGTGCCTGGCCCATAGTAGGGCATATTGGTTGGTTGGTTGGATGGATGAATGAGTAATGAACACACCAAAACTATGACTATTGAAAAGTCTATCATTTTCTTATCTTTTTCCCAACAAATGAAACACTGCTTATGAAATCTGAAAATCTGTTTCCAAACATGTTTGAATTGATTTTTATGGTATTTTAATTAACCCACTAAAAATGGCAGCAACACAGCAATTCTCAGAAAATAACAGAGCCAAGTATTTTTTATAGCTATGCATGCAATCCATATTATACCCACATGCAGTATTTATACAGTCCAAATATTTATCTTTTGGGTTTAAAATACTTTAAATTAGGATTTACTTGAAAGATTATGTTCTATATTATTAAATAAAATGAGTTTAAAAAAAAAAAAGCTTCCCCAAATTTATTTACATGATGGAGCAATTCTGGCACTGGTAAATAAGGCAGGAAATTCCATTAGGTTTAAATGTGCTGCCCTTACTCTAAAGTATTTGGGGGGGATTGATAGAAGAGCTAAATGAATTCTGACAAATCTCAGTTGTAGAAGTGAATGTGCACTTCATTAAAATACTTTGTAAGGTTTTCGAGGATGCATTAGAATGGTGAGGATTCAAGGCCACTGGTCTAGGCCTGGGTTTTCCTGCCAGGGTGTTAGAAAATTCCAGAGCCTCATGGAAACCCCTCTGGTGGTCACCTTCTAGTGAAGTCACCATTTCTTGAGGGCCCCTTGCTTCTTTGCTGCTCCTGGTCCACCTTGCCAACCACTTCAGACTCCAGGTTATCTGCGTCTTTCTTTTCTCTGACTCAAGCCACAGGCTTCCTGGACTTTGGAGTCAGAACCAGGCACACTTACTAGATCTCTGTCTCCAGGGAAGTGACCTCACCTCTTTTAGCCACTAGTGAACTCAACTGCAAGATGAGACTGTCACACCTGGTACTTGGCATTGCTGCAAGGATTAAGAAGGAGAACATTTATGACTGTTCTAGTGCGTCATAGCAGGCAATAGAGGCTAATTTTCTTTGCTCTTTCTCCTATCACCTTTTATGACTGAGCTTGGGTTCTTGAGAAACAGAGGTCTGGAGAAGAGGGTCTTCTCTCCTCTTTCATGTCCGCTGTGATTGCATGGCACTACTTTGTAGGATTACGTGTCCTTCCTTCCTGCCTTTTTCTCTTCCCTCTCTCTTCTAAGTTTTGTGGGTCAGTTGTCCTCTCTCTAAGCGGGAGAAGGACAATTGGATGCCCCCGCCCGGAGGCAGGTGTGAGAATTTTAAGTAGGTCACAAAGTGGAAACCGTTAGCTGGGTACTCTATGCTCCAGCCTAGTCTGGCCAATTCTGGCAGGACCTCATCCAAGCACAAAAGAGCCTTTGTTCAAGATGCTCCTAAAAGGTGATTCCTTAGCCTTCTTCAGGATCCCTTCACACTCAGCAATTTGGTCCTGTGGTTCTGTGGTTCTCTTCCTGTCTAAGGGCACACCTTGACCATCCCCTCTTCCAAGGTCTCTGGGTAGCCAGCTCCCTTTTCTCGTTGTCTGGATTGCTCCCACTGAGCCTGAAGTATTCCCCCTGCTGCAGGACTTGACTTCTTCCAATTAGTTTTCACCACTTGTCCATTTTAATCTTCTCTGGACTTGACCCAGCATCTCTGCCAAGCCCAGTGCTGGGGTTGGAGATTCAGAGACAGTGAGGCATGCTTCTGGAGCTCACGGTTGTTAAGTCCCATCTGCTCAGACAAAGGTCATTGTTCATGCTTCTGCCTCTTCTCCAACCTGTACAATCATTTCTGAAATGTGTGTATAATTCATGCCCCCGGTTAAAAATTTTTTTTTCTCTAGTCATCCTTTCTTTATGCTCCCTATGTGAATCTCCATACTGTACTTACCTCATATATATATGTCTGTCATAGATTGAATTATGTCCCCCAAAAAATGTGTGTATCAATTTGGCTGGGCCATGATTCCCAGTATTGTGTGATTTTCCTAAATGTTTTAAATCCTGCCTCTATGATGTTCATGAGGGATGATGGGTGGCAGTTGTGTTAGTAAGGCAAGATTCAATCTACAAGATTGGATTGTGTCCTGAGGCAGTCTCTTGAGATATAAAAGAGAGAAGTGAGCACAGAGACAAGGGGACCTCATGCCACCAAGAAAGCAGTGCTGGGAACAGCTTGTGTCCTTTGGACACGGGGTCCCTACGTGGAGAAGCTCTTAGTCCGGGGGGACATCGATTAGAAGGCTGACAGAGAGACAAAGCCTTCCCCTGGAGCTGATGCCCTGAATTTGGACTTTTAGCCTACTTTACTGTGAAGAAATAAATTTCTCTTTGTTAAAACCATCCACTTCTGTTAGTTCTGTTTTAGCAGCACTAGATGACTAAGACAACGTCCCTGACTAGACTGTGAGCTCTGAAGGTTGGGATAGTCTAATACAGCTTTGTGTTCCCAGCATGAAGAGTATAAAAAGACACAAATAAGAGCTTGGTCAGTGTTTGTCTCATGACCAATTATATGAATGAGTGACTAATTAAAGGAATGAATGAATGAATGAGTGAGTGAGTCAAGAACAAAGATCTGGCCCAAAGGAGGCACATGGCTTTATACTTGGGGCTCAAGCAGAAAGTCTCTAAGTTGCTTCGTAGGCCTTGCTTAAAAGTGTGGTCTGTTCGCTGCAAAGTGCGAACTCATCCTGGCCTGTTTCCGAGATATCTTTAGGGGTAACTTATGGGTAGCGATTAAATCTGGAGAAAATTTAGCAGTCCCACGTCCCCCTGTCTTCCACCGGAACCAATGGCTCTCAGTTATTTCTAGGTATTGACTGAAGAAGTGTCATGTACAACTTTGCAGATCAGATATGCTGGGACTGAGAGGGTGGCAAGGATTAATCCAGACGGAAAACTGCAAATCAACTAGCTCTGATGTTGTTTTTTGGCATAGGGAAGAACAGGCTGTCGAAGAGTTTATGAGCAGTATGGAGACACCAGTGTGGATTCTAAGCGGACTCTTAGATGCCATCATCTCCAGCACTGGTGACTTCTTTTATCAGACTAAGGCACTGGTTTTCCAACTATAGCTACATCAGAATCCCCTGGAGGGCTTGTTGGAATACAGATCACTGGACTCCATCCACAGAGTTTCTGATACAGAATGTCTGGAATGGGCCCAAGAATCTACGTTTCTGTCAAGTTCCAAGACGATATTGCTAGTTTGGGGACCACACTAGACCAAGATCTGAACTAATTTCACCTGCAGAATATTAATTTATGTGGATGGCAAGAATCTTTTCCCAACTTCTTTCAGTTACCACTAGAGTAGAATCTTACTTTCTGAGTATGAAAAGCATCAGTGTTAGTGTAGTAAAATGCTTTTGCCATCGTTGCTTTTAAACTAGACCTCTGAAGCGAAAAAACCAAAAGTGAGATTCTTTTATTGAAATAATTCGTTGTAAATATGAGTTTTGCATCACATTAAAAATACGAAAAGCCCTACTTTGAAGTTATTTTGTTTAATCTACCTGTATTGTTTGATGTTTTCTATATAAATTGGATCAACCTGCCTCAGATGTCGATTTTGTGGTAATAATACTTTTCTACATTAGAAAAAAATCCTGAAATGAAAATGTAACTTAGTCTTATTATTGTAATCTCCCCTTGCCGCCTTTGCATGGATAATTTGTTTGTGAACTGGTAATTTCAGGAAGGACTCAAAGGTAATTTCATGCTTTATAGCATTTATATTGGCGCCTTTAATGAGCAAAACATATTGTTTTCTAATACATGAAATGAGGAATTCAGATGTATAAGTATATATACATAGTATTTTCATTTTGTAATATTACATGAATATCCAGTTCAAGACATTGAGAACAACCACATAAAGAAATTATACTTCTATACACAGGGGAAATATGAAAGTTTTGTAATGCAAAAAAAAATAAAAATCAACATTTGCAAGCTTATGAGATGATTTGATTTTTAATGAATCCAAATCATTGCAGGGAGCTGCTGTTGTGTTTGTGCATTGTACAGCAATTCGTATCTAAAAATATGGTAACATATGGCTTTGTTATTATTTAGTTTAGGAATTTGTGCACCTAAAGGAGTTTTGAGAGCTCTGGGTCTCGTTCAGATGTTGTATACAGCAACTAAAACAAGATAAGCTGGAGAAGGGAGTTTCTCATCCCCAGATTATTAAGATTTGACCAATTAGCTTTCTTTTTGTTGTTGTTATTGTTGATTAATCTCAGAACTTTTTTGCGTATTTGCTAATGGTTGTCTTCCCTCTTTCTTATGTTTTAGAAGGCTGAATTGGTGAGGTTTTTTTTGGGGGGTGGAGGGGTGGGGGGGGGCCAACAAAAATATGTCCTGGACTGAGAAAGAGTACAAGCTGTTTTTTCTAGCCCCAGAGTGAGGTGGCTCCCTGACCGCTCATTTGATGTCCTGCGGAGTCATCGACACCCACACACTCCCAATCACAAGGCTGTTCCCTCCCTTCTAGACCATGTTTGTTTTACCGCTCCTGCAGCTGTGCAAACTGGAGGGTGGTTTCAGCATGGCTTTGATCTTTGCATGGATCAACAGTTGCCCTCCATCCCTGAACCCTGTTCCATGCCCCCATATTTCTTGGATTTTTCCATTTTCTGCTAATTATGGCATTGCATAGGGAGCCTTCCAACAGTATCCTCCCATGACTTTGGGTGGAGAATTTGGAATAAGTGTCTTAAACGTCTGTCATTTGTAGAACTGCATTAAGGAGTGATATCCATTTGATGCCAAAAAACCTGCCATTTAGTTTCCTCGTAAAAGGCAATCTGACAATTTCAAGTTAGACTGCTGAAGTCCAAGGAGCTTGAACATATTATGATGGACTGAATAAATGTTTATTGAACAAACGTAATCTTTTTTTTTTTTTTCCTTCACCACTAAAATGTTCAGTATTACTACAAAACATGACTTGATGCCACTTTAGGAGATGGCTGTGGGGCTGACCTGGTGTAAGATTATTTTTTAATCAATAAACTAGGTGCTTGTAGAGGCCTACACATGGGGAATGAAGAGGTATGGCACCTACCTTTCCTTTAAAGACCTTAATCATGATACAGGGGAACTACATGGGGGCTCCAGGGAAGGAGCTATGGTTTCCATATGGGGTGATCATGAATGGCTTATGGAATCGGGCCATAATGCCTAGGCAGGATATTGAGCTAAGATATGAGAAGAGATCCTTCGTGGCAAAAATAACAACATGAAAGACCACATATGGCAGAGCAGGTAAGACCTCAGGGTTTATAGATTCAGACAGATGTGGCTTTGAATCCTGGCTCTGCCCCCTTACTGTCTGGATGACATGGAGCAATTTGCTTAATCTTTATAAGCCTCGATTTTCTGATCTGTAAAATGAGGTTAATAATCGGTTCTGTCTCATAGACTATGAGAATTAAGCAAGACAATGCATGTAAATAACACTGTGCCTGGTACATAGTAAACAGTCAATAAATGTTAGCTTTTACTACTACTACATTGTAACTCTTCTCAGTCTTGTCTTATCCTTCTTCCTTTTTCCTTTTTATTCTTATTTTAATTATTAAAGGTTTAAACCAGAAAACATAAACTATGTCACAGCCAGCATTCTGGTTTGACAGGAGCCTAGGGGATTGTGGGAGAATGTTCTGAGATTAGGTTAAATTGTGAGTCTCAAAGAACTGGAATGGAGTTGTTTTCCTATGAGTGTCCCCAGAACCCAGAAGAGTGGCTCTCAGAAAGCCAGGCTCTTGATGGAGGATTTGGAATGCCAGGTGCAGACCCAGCTTTACCCTCTGTGTGCCACAGAGTGTCCATGTTATATGGTGCATTTGGTCAAAAGTGAAAGTTGCCTTCTTTTTCTGTAATCCCAGGAGTATGCTCTTCCTCCCATGGTGCCTGCCACCTTTGGGATGTATGTTGTTGACTGCTTGAGTGTAGTGAAAACTGATTACTTATGCTTATTAATTAAGAACACCAAGAAGAACAAGTAATTGGACCAGAGAACACAAATGAACAGAATCAGTTTACAGTTTTGCTCTAGTTTCTTCCAAGTCTGCCGAGCTGTGGCTTGAAATAGCATTTATCAGGCAGGACATCAAGGGTGAGATTTAAGGACTTGGGCTAAGATTTGGGTCAGGTTGTCTCAACTGCTGTGTGGTGAGGTGTGGCAGGAACCATTCTCGTGGAGTCCAAGAGATGTGAAGTCTAAAAGCTGTGGCCATGGTATTGCTTCCTCTGTAGCAGCTGCTTATAAGGAAAATCTATGTCCAAAAGATCAGCCAGTAATACAGATTGTTACATAATTTGTAAAAAATAGAGCTTAAAACAGAAGGAATTGAGTAGAAATTAGGAGACAGGTTTATTTTTTTCAACAGTAATCATAAGTCTGTTCAATTTTCTTTTTTTTTTTTTTTTTTATATATATTTTATTGTACTTCAGGTGAAAGCTTACAGAGCAAATAGTTTCTCATGAAATAGTAGTACACATGTTGTTTTTTTTGACATTGGTTAACAACCCCACAACGTATTAAGCCTCTAAATTCTCAACCTTTTTTTTTTGATGAAAATTACAGATGGCCAAAGATACACCGTTTCAAAATTTTCTACATTCACAGTTCAGTGACAGTGACTACGCTCTTCCAACTGTGCTGTTATTCTCACTTAAGATGAAGGCTTACAGAACAAAATAGTTTTTCATTTAACAGTTACTACACATGTTGCCCTATGACAATGGTTAACAATCTCACAGCACATCAAGAATATCCTTACTCCACCTTGTGTTCCCTATCACCAGGGGGCTTCCTTGTCCCCTTCTGTCTTCTGGACCTTGTCAGTGGACTATTGTACCTCTTTAGTCTCCTTTGTTTGTTTATTTATTTATTTATTTATATTTTATTTAAACACCATTTCAAAACTTTTTACTTACACATTTAAGTGATATTGACTATGCTCTTCCAATTGTGCTGCCATTCTCGCCCAAGATGAAGGCTTACAGGACAAAACAGCCTCCCATTTAATAGTTACTACAAATGTTGCCCTATAGCAGTGGTCAACAATCTCACAATACATCGACAGTGTCCTTATTCAATTTGTGTTCCTTATCATCAGTTTCCTACTCTCCCTCTGCCTTCTGGCCCTTGTCACCGGACTCCTGTACATCGTTAGTCCCATTTAGTTTTACTGGGGTGTCCATTCCCAGGCTTAACATCGAACCTTGAAGGTAACTTCCCCTCTGAGCTGAAAGGGTGTCTGGGGGCCACACTCTCGAGGTTTCTCTAGTATTCTTTAGGCCAGTATATCTGGTCTTCTTTTTTTTTTTTTTTTGGGAGTTAAAATTATGCTCTACATCCTACTCCAGCTCTGCCCAGAACCCTCTGTTGTGATCCTGGTCAGAGGAGTCATTGGTGGTAGCCGGGCACCATCCAGCTGTACTGGGCTCAGTCCCGTGGAGGCCTTGGTAGCTGTGGACCATTAGTCCTTCGGAATAATCTTTTCCTTGTATCCTGTTCTCTTCATTCTCCCTTGTTCCCGAAGGGATGAGATCAGTGGAGTATCTTAGATGGCCGCTCATAGGCTTTTAAGACCCCAGACACTACTCACCAAGGTAGAATGTAGAGCATTATCTTTATAAGTAGTGTCATGCCAATTGAGCTAGATGTTCCCCGAGATCATGGTCCCCAGAGCCCTCCGTCCAACAACTCAGTCCCTCGGGGGGTTTGGATGTGTCTATAGGGCCTTCATGACCTTTCCTTGTGCAGGTTGTGTTAGTAATTTAGTCTTCTAGATATATTTAGGAATGATTTTCTGTGTCATCTTCATAACTTTTTTTTTCTTCTTCTTCTTGGCTTCTGATATCTCTAAATAGTTCTTCATGCAATGGTATTACTAACGGCTCGACTTTGCAGGAAATGATTCATTACTTTATAATTTCAATTCACTAACCATTTTCAGTCATGCAATAAATCCTTTACCATTAAGATAACGTTTTTTTCTCCTGTCACTGAGATATAATGATTAGAAACTGTTTTTTAGAAGTTGATTCTGGTTGGGGCTGCACATAGAAGTTTGTCCTTTACACCCGCACATAACTGTAGGTATCAGGTTCCAGAGCAGAAGCTCCACACTGTATCTATCTGTACATTTTTCTGAGTGCCCAGAATAATGCCATTTATAATCAGTTGCCATCAAGTTAACTCTGACTCACAGTGAAGCCATGTGTGTCAGAGTAGAACTGTGTTCCATAGGGTTTTCAGTGGCTGATCTTTTGGAAGTAGATTGCCAGGCCTTTCTTTTGAGGCACCTCTGGGTGGACTCGAACCTCCAACCTTTCAGTTACCAGCCAAGTGCGTTAACTGTTTGCATCACCCAGGGATTCCCCCATTCACAGTGCATTTGATAGAGTTTATTTTGAGGTTGAGTGGGAAGAGGAGAGTGTTTATTTGAAGTATGTAGCTCTGAGGGAAATAATTTCCAAAGAACATAGGATAAATGGTAAAGTGATTGCTAAGGCATCTTTCACCCTCCTGAAAACAGGCTATGATTCAGGGCGTGCCCAGTCGACCCAGTGGTGCAGTATATTGTGTTGAGCCCAGGACCATGGCTGAGGAACCCTGGGAGCCACTAAATCCCCTCAGTTACACTAACCCACTGTGTGATTGTGGGGGAGTTGTTGAGCCTCTCTGAGCCTTTGTTTATCAGTCAGATGGAGGAGTGGGTCTAGTGTTCCAGGGATTTTCTGGGAAAAAAAAAAAAAAAAAACCCTCAGGCTGAGGGTCTCAGCACTCAGACCCTCTGCTCTGTAATATTCACTGGAGTAAATCACTTTATCTGCTTTCCACATGGGGCTTCTTTGGAAGAAATGCTTCAAAAAGTGTTTAAAAGAAAAACATTGAAATTCTGAAAACATTTGGTTTTAAATATTTTTATTGTGAAAATTATCAAGCATCCAGCAAGTTTAAATAATACTATAATAGTGCATTGACCAATCTTATGCCTACCACTTAGATTAAGCAGTTGTTAATGTTTTGCCATATTTTGTCTGTCATCCATTCATCCATGCAACCATACATCTAAGTTGCAGACCCTGGCACTTTACCCCTAAACATTTCAGCCGGCATCTCCTAAAACTAAAAGCGTTGTTCTACATAATCACAATACCATTATCATGTCTATGAAATTGACAGTAATTCACTAACATAAAATAATACCTACTCCATACTCAGATTTTCCCATTCATCCTCAAAATATCCTTTGTAGCTTTTTTTTTTTTTTTTTTAAATCACACTGCAGTCTGGGTTTGCGAATTAGGTATTATCTCTTGTTCGTTTAATTTTTTTTTTTTGCGGGGGGAGAGGGAGTTGGAGAGAAGATTTCTCTCTGGCACTGTGGATACTGCCAGTTTCCTTTATCAGCTAATAAGACTTCTTTATTTTTCAGTACCTTTGTGTTATCAAGAACATTTACTTTGTTGTACATTTGTTACAGCTTTGTGACTCTAGTTTAGACTGATCAAAGACAACATTTTACTGTACCTTTGTGAATCTGATTTTGACATACAGCCCAGCTAAGACTGACTGTGAGAGGGATTTCCCTTGCTGCAACACAGGAGGAAGGAAAAAGAGTCTGTAATTAGGATTGTGGGAGTGCACTGTCTTTAACTCAGGCAGAAGAAGGCTCCCCAGGGCTCTGGGCTGTAGCCAGTAAGACAAAAAAGTTATGGAAAGAAAGTCAAGTCTCAGCTCTATTTCTAAGAAATCAAACCCTCCAAGACCTCAGGGCTTTTGTCCTATGATTAGAATCCAGGAAAGACAGTGAAGTGGAGTCAGGACTGCCTCTCATCCCTGATGGCTCATCTGGGGCACGTAGGGCGCTAGGTGGCACATCTCCTGTCCTTATGAATACTGTGCTGCATGGTGGGATGGAGCCTTTCTCCTCTCTCTTCAGGGAGGAGTTTGGCATAGCTTAGGTCACAGAGAGGGGCTGCTATGCCCTGAGTTTGGTTCATGCATCAAAGTAACTTGCTATAAAATTAGATGAGGTTTTTGATTATGTTTATCACCAGGGTCATGACATTTGAAAGGTAAATATATCACTCATGAAAGGCTTAGGATTAGTTCTTAGAGCCCAGACTTGCCCCCTGCCTCTCTGCCTTCTCTTCTGCCCTTGTCTTGCCCCAGCCCAGGGACAAACTATAACTTTGGGTGTGACTTTTTGAGAAGAAAACTCTGGAATGTTCCTCTTCCTCGATAGACATTGTCTACCTGCAGACACGTTTTATTTTGCTTGCACAATGACTTAAAGAAATGCTTAACATATATACAAATTAAAATATTTCATATAAAAATCTGGCTTTCCTATTAAACTTGAAAAATTTTTTTGATGAGACAACAATTGGCTGGAGCTTAGTAGAGGCATCAGAAGGCCATGTGCTCTCTAATTTGCCACAATCCCCACCGTTCCCTGTTGCCTCTCCAACCTAAGCAGCTTTGCTCATTCACACTATATGAACACCGTAGGCTTTTAAATTTACTATCCCTGACTTGACTTGTCTCTTGATCCCAGAGTTTTAGCTGTTGCAAAATTTGTTAATTCTGAATCTGTGGGTCGCCACCTCCGACCCCTTTCCCTGGTCCTAAATCTTTCACTATGGCTTGATGCCATTGGTTTGCTGCAAGACAATTTCCTGTGGACCTCACTGTTTTATCTATTGTGAGGGCCTTGTTGAAGACAAGGTTCAAAACATCCCCAGACCCTTTCTCAGAGGACCCTGGCGAGAGCTGTCCATCTGGGTTTTGAACTGGGAACAGAGACACATCTTTTGAGCAACTGGTTTACCCTTGAATTGAGTCATTGATCAGATTTCTCTTGGCAGAAACTTAGAACCAGAATTGTCATCCACCCTCTGAATCTAGACAGGGTGATTGCTTTATTCTTGGCTTCCTCTTATATCCTTGCTTTTTTCTCCTCCTCTACTTTTTAAAAAATCTAATTTATGTTACTTAAGCAACCCCACATTCTTATTTATTTTGGTGATGGAAGGGGGACAAAGTAAGGTATAAATAAATAAGTAATAATCAGAAGTATTTTTATGTTTGTCTCACTTTGGTATTTCATTCCCAGGCCAGAGGTTATTTAGGTACCACCCCTGGTTGTTCATGGGGAAAAGGAGCACACATTACAGCTGAGCAAAACGAGCTCACTGGAGGTAGCCCTTAACTAGGATGTGGGAAACGAGGGGTGAGTAAGCTGGGATTTGAACACCGGTTTTCAAATTTTGAAAACCGGTGTTCTTTCCACTACTCTGTGCCAACCTCTCTCCCCCATCTCCTCCTTCTCTTCTTCTGGAAAGAGCTGTGCTGTCAGCTTTTGCTTTTATATAGGATTCTAGCACCTCTTTCTTCACCCGTTGCTTCTAGCCAATTCCAACTTAATAGGGACCTTATAGGACAGAGTAGAACTGCCCCATAGGGTTTCCAAGGCTGTAATCTTTATTTGAGAGCCCTAGTGGTGCAATGGTTAAGAGCTCAGCTGCTAACCAAAGGTTGGCAGTTTGAATCCACTAGCCATTCCTTGGAAACCCTATGGGGCAGTTCTACTCTGTCCTGTAGGGTTGCTATGAGTTGGAATCAACTTGACAGCATCGGGTTTGGTTTTTGGTTTTGGAATCTTTACTGGAGCAGATTGCCACCTTTCTTCCACGGAGCAGCTGGTGGGTTCAAACCACCAACTTTTCCGTTAGCGGCTGAGCAATTAACCACTGCTCCATCAGTGCTCCTACCTCCTTCTTAGAACGCTTTTAAATTAGCATTAAATGTGGTTTGCTTTCACCAGCCCTGAGGTTTCGGCCAAGAAATTCTAAATGAGCCAGCCCTTACTTTTTTTGTTTTGTTTTGTTTTTTTTTGGTGAGGATTTGGAAAACACAGTTTCAGTGCATCTTCATAAATGTGCTCTAGTCATGCCCGTCTGTCAGCATTTCCTTCCTGTGGCCTCTTCTTCCAGATCAGGTGTCGCTGGTTACCTGGGGGCTCCACCATTAACAAGGCGCTCAGATTCCCACCATCATTCATCCCTGTCCCGACTTTCTCCTTCTCTCTGATGCATAGGCCTTTGGCATTTCACTTTATACCTTTTTTGAGTGTTACGCTTTTATTTGTTTCTTTTGAAAAGGTGATGTATTGATACTGTCCAAAAATCAAAAGGTGGGAAAGGGTATACAGTGGAAGGTGAACCCTCCTCCCACTGCTTTGCCCAGCTATCTTGTTCCTTTTTCCAGAAATATCCAGAATCACCAGATGAGCGGGAATCCCCCCAGAGGGAGTCTCTGCTCACTCTAGCATATCAGTAGCACTGAGGGGCAGGGGTGTTAGTAAGACGGCAGCAGACTAATCGTACCATTCTGTACTCTACTTTGTTCACTTCACAATCAGAGATTGTTTCATATCCATATATAATGGTATACAGTATATGTATATCCAGTTCCATGATACTGTGTTGTACAGTTGTCCCATGATTTATTCAAGTGTTTGCCCATTGATGGACTTTTGGGTTGTTTCTGTTATTTTGCTATTACAAGCAGTACCTAAATGAACAACCATGTTCACTTGTTTCATGTCAGCCTCAGTGTATCGAAAGGATCAGTTCCTAGAAATGGAATCAAAAGGTATGCACGATTGTGATTTTGATCAATATGGCCAGGTTTCCCTCTGTTAAGGTTGAACCAGTTTACACATCCACCAGCTTTGGGAAAATGCCCATTTCCCCACATCCTTGCCCACCCAGTACCATTTTTACCACCTGTGTTTAGATGGATTTCATTAAAGAAGCCCAAACTATCCATTTTTCTGTCTTCTCTTTCCTCTTTCCCCTTGCTTTCTTCCTTTCTTTTTGTCCCTCCTTGCTTTACTTCCTTCCTTGCCAGTTACAACGTACTGATAAATTGACAGTGCAGGACAGTTATTAAACCCACCTGCTCGCACCACCCCTGGTGTTAGGGAATCTGAATTTCTTACTCTGCCGAGGCCCTGGTTTCCAAGGCCTTTCGACCACATGTGTCTGGGTACTCCTAGCCATGTGGATTTACATTGGGCCAAGACTTTGTGCCCTGATTCACATCACTAACTGATTCTTTTTCCTCTTCTCCCCTTTGTGTGGGAGTAAGTTTTGCTAGAGAGCAGAGCCCTCCAGCCATCCTGATGATTCTCCTTCCAGGAAGAAGCAATGAATAGTGAGTGAGAAGGGAGCTGGCATTTTCTGTCTCTTCAGCCCCCTCTCACAGTCTCCAGGAGGAGAAAACCAGGGAACCTCCTGAGTTCCAGGGCCGTTTACAAGTGAAGTGATCATACGAGGAGAAGTGACAGATACATGAAGGAAGAAGCCGCAGAGTCTTCCAGATGATTGCATGGATATTTAGAATTCTTCCTTCCCCGAGTTCCCTCTGGAAGAAAGAGCCAGTTCCCACGAGCTGATTAAACATCACCGGCCTGTTCAAGTTCCAGTCGTCTTGAAACTGAAAAAGCCTCATGCGTCCTCCATGGAGCTTGAACTCAGGAGCATTTTTTTAAAGGATGAAAGACCCGCTCTTGCTTTTGGGAATGCTATGATGGCAGAATGACACTCACCTACCACTTGGGCGTCTGAGAAGGACTGTGGGTACCACACAGCCCACATTAAACCATCAGCCCTTGAGGAATGATGGTTCAAGTTAGTTTGAAATGAGAAATTGCCAGTGACCTGAAACCCATCATCATTAACCTTGCGGCCCAGCATCACCATAACCAGTAGCCAACTCTCTCTCTTTTTCCATTTTTTCTCTTAGAAGAAAGACTCATTGATGAGAGTTCGCCCAGTTCTTTTTGTTTAAGTTAAGTGGTTGGACCACCAAGAGGAATTAACTTTTCTTTGATTGGGAACAGGTCTTAATACAGATGTCCTTCACATGGGCAGTCCACTTTTGCTGTTAAAGCCCTCCAGTTGGTTTGAACTGTGTTTGTGTATAGACACCCGCCCACAGAGACTGCGTGGAGAAGCATGTGTGTGCCACTGCCTTAGTCTTCCAAAGGAGTCTGCTTTTAGTAATTCATTTTCGTAGCTGAAGTATAGTTTAATGAGTGAATGGCTTCTTTCTTCTCCTTCATCCAAAATGGAACAAATGCTAACAACGAAACTTGAAGTAGGAAGGATTTGGGGAAATGCATTATGAAAAAATATGCATGATATCCCTGGACATTTTGTGGTAGAACATTCTTAAAGTGTGAGTCCATTAGTTGTTATGTGTTGACTGGCCAGACAATCAGGAGCTCTGTACGTTTTCTTTCCCAAGTGGCAATAACCATTTCAGAATCCAGCCTTGTGGTTTCTACAGAAATCCCCAGAGTTACATCAGAGTCTATCTGGGTACCCTTCTCAAAGATAGGCCCTCTGTGTAGCCTCTCTTACTCATTTTATTCATGATGTTACTTCAGTGCATTGGGCTGGCTTCTGTTTGTGACCAGAGGGCACACTTCTTACTCCAGATCAAAGAGTCAAGAATCTGCCTTCCCACAATTCTCAGTAAACCCCACTTGCATGGCATGTCTTTGAGTTGCTCACTGTCTTCTCCATTTTAGGCTTCTAAGTATTATCTCTTTCATGACCCTTTTCCAATTTCCCTGGCTTTTCTCTTCCGAGTTTCCTCTGACAGCCCTATATTGTATCCTTGTCAGCTAAAAGTAGGATCCATCCATAACTTCAACTTTTTGATCTGGTAGCACATCTTTTTTTTTTTTTTCATTGGGATTTATATACTGTGGCTGCTTTATAGGATGATATGACTCAACAAGAACTTAACTAGAATCTATTAGAAAATGTATTTCTTAGGAAGTAGGGAGCTAAATACTTGTTCACTGCTGCTGCTTCAGTGATAGCACAATGCCTGGTGTTCAGTAAATATTTGTTGAATAAATGAGTGGAATACTATGGCAGGATGAGTAATGGCCCCCAAAGATATCCAGACCTAATCTCTGGAACCTGTGAATGTTACCTTGTATGGCATAAGAGACTGTGCATGTGTGATTAAGGATCTTGAGATGTGGAGATTATCCTGGATTATCTGTGTGGGCCTTAAATTAATCACAGATGTCCTTATCAGAAGGTGGCAGAGGACGATTTGACTGTACAAGAGGAAGAAGGCTATGAGATGATAGGAGCAGGGGGAAAGAAGGTAGTGCAGCCACAAGCCAAGGAAGGATGATGGCCTCCAGAAGTTGGTAAAGACAAGGAAACAGATTCTCCCCTAGAGCCTCCAGAAGGAACCAGCTCTGCTGACACCTTGGTTTTATCCCAGTGAGACTGATTTTCACTTCGGAAGTATAAGATAATAAATTTGTGTTGTTTTAAGCCATTAAGTTTGTGAAAATTTGTTATAGTGACAGTAGAAAGTTAATACAAGTGCAGATGATAATGCTGATGACAAACAGGAAGGACTCCCACATACTGGGCACTCAACATGCCTTTTCATAGGAAATCTTGCTGATTGATTGCTTTCTTGCTCTCTTTACCCTTCTTTTACTTATTGGATGTCTATAATATTAGGTGCAAAGTTGAGTGATTAAAATTTAGATTCAGGTCAAACACCAAGACCATTAAGCTTCAGAACCAAGACTAGACCCCATATGTGATATCTGGGCTTTTGTAGCAGATGGGAGAAGTAAGCTGAGAAGGACTCTGCACTGATTGGGGTTCCCCTTACCACAGTACCTGCATCAAATCCCAGCTTTCCCAGTCAGGCCTAATATTTTTATTGTAAGACATTTGGAAATAGGCAGTCCAGTTGGGGAACTAAGTCCATAATATTATCACAGACTGTGACTTTCTGTTTTTCCCCTGAGCCAGTCTTAGCTTGTGGCTGCTTCACCTCCAGGCACTGCACCTGTTTTCCAGGAAGGAAGAAAGGGGACAGTGAAGGACAAAAAATGCATACTAACCTACCCCTCGAGTTCCTCTGGCGTGTCGTTGGCCAGAAATGGGTCCCATGGCCACCCATAGCTGCAAGAGGGTCTGGAGAAGTCACTGTTTTTTTATTGGTTATGTTGCCACTCAGAGCTGGGGTACTATTAATAAGGAGGAAAGCGAGAATGATACTGGTGGGTACCCATCCGTGTCTGCCTCAGTGGTTGTAAGGTGTGGCTCTGGAGTTGAGCAGATGGTGTCTTAGTCATCTAGTGCTGCTATAACAGAAATACAACAAGTGGATGGTTTTAATAAAGAGAAATTTATCTTCTCACAGTCTAGTAGACTAGAAGTCCAAATTCAGGGTGTCAGCTCCAGGGGAAGGCTTTCTCTCTGTCAGCTCTGGAGGAAGGTCCTTCTCATCAATCTTCCCCTGGACTAGGAGCTTCTCTGCCCAGGAGCCCTGGGTCCATAGGACGCGCTCTGCTCCCGGTGCTTCTTTCTTGGAGATATGAGGTCCCCAAATCTCTGCTTGCTTCCCTTTCCTTTTATCTCTTGTAAGATAAAAGGTGCTGCAGGCCACACCCCAGGGAAACTCACTTTACATTGGATCAGGGATGTGACTTTAGTAAGGGTGTTACAATCCCACCCTAATCCTCTTTAACATAAAATTATGATCACAAGTGGAGGACAACCACGCAATACTGGGAATCATGACCCAGCCAAGTTGATATACACATTTTTTGAGGGACATAATTCAATCCATGACAGATGGTCTGGGTTTGAATCCTGGTTCCACTGCTTGGACTATGACATGTTTTTAACCCTTCTATCTGAGTTTTCTCCTCTGTAAAGTGAGGATAATAATAGGAACTACTGTAGGATTATTGTAGGATTAAATTAGGACATCATGTGAAATGCTTAGAACAATGCCTGGTCATTACTAAGCACTCAGTCGCTGTCACTGCTATCATCATCATGGTTGTCATTGTCTTCGTCATCATAATCATCATTATCATCATAATCCATAGCTACTCCTTCACCCTACTGACCCCACTGTGTTAAACTCTATTTTTTTTTTTTTTCTTTTGTGGTACTTTCCAAAAGTAATGCAGCATTTTTCTTAAGAGCTTCATTTAATCGGTTTCATTCCACCTGTGAATTTCCTTAAGCTGCACATGGAACCCACTGAAATTTTACCTCCGTAATTTGTGTCTTTTCTGGACAAGTGTCCTCCCAGGCACTATATCACACTGCTTGTCACATACTTACCACGTGGGTGTGCACACAGGTACACACATATGCACATGTGCATACACACATGCACACTATTGCATGTAATGTTTGTTGATTGAATGAATTAATATTTAACTGAATAACAAACACATGTTGATTATACTCCTTGTGGAGCTAATTTGTTCTCATCTCCAAGACCAAGGTCAGATCACCAGATTGATGACTTTGGTGGTGTATCAAAAGGACTTTACATCACAGCTGATAACTGGTCCCAAATCTGTGATAATACTAGTGGTAATCATAATGCTACTATTGCTCACTTCCTATCCCCCTCTTCCTCCCAGCATGTACAGGGCCCTCACCATGCACCAGTCACGGTGGAAAAGACAGACATTGTCCCAGTCCGTTTGGCCCTTTTCTGGAGGGGCAGTTCTGTTCTGTCCTGCAGTGTTGCTGTGAGTCAGAATTGACTTGACAGCACACAACCACCACTACCACCACCTTGTTCTTAGGACTTGGCTTCCACTAGCCAGGGCAGAGGAGTCCCTGGTCGGTGCTTGGCTGCTAACCAAAAGTTTGGTGGTTTGAGTCCACCCAGAGGCACCTTGGAAGAAAGGCCTGGCAATCTACTTCTGAAAAATCAGTCATCAAAAACCCTATGGTACACAGTTCTACTTTGACACACATGGGATCGCCATGAGTTAGAAACGACTCCACGGCAACTGGTTGGTTGGGAGACAGGGAAGAGTTGATGAGAAAAGATTTATTCTCACCTTAGATCCTCTTAGAGACTGCTTCCCCCACTTCCAGTGCTTTCCAACGTTTTAGCTTGGAGAGAATCCAATTAAATTTCTGGAGAGTGATGAACCTCACTGATGGAGACTGAGAGTCATCTCCAAGGGCCAGGGCACACTTGTTGGCATTATGGACAGGTGCCCAGCTTGGCATTGGAGTGGACGTCCCAGAAGCCCCAGAGGAATGGGCAGTGAGTGTAGCCAGTCCCAGCTGTCTGTATGTGGTTCCAGGGAAGATTTCAAAGACCTGGGCTTCTAAAAGTCTGACTTAATTTGTGGTTTGCAAATTATGTCCCAGAACACTTGGGGAGCAGATCTAAGAATTGTGAAACATTCCAGACATCCTGAGGGTTAAAAAAAGACAGGGAGGAGGGCTGTGGTCTGAGTAATATTTGGCAGCTTTGTAGGCATTTATTATCTCTTGGTGGCAAGACATGGTGGGAGTAGTTGTTCTGCTGTTGATTCTGTTCCCTGTATGTCTTAGGCTAATTTTTTTTGGAATACAAGGTCCTGTGTGTATAAAAAAAAAAGAGAAAAAGATCTTCTAAGTGACAGACATTTAACAGATTCAAACTTAACAGAGTTCAGTTCCTACCACAAGCTCCAGAATCGAGGATTTATGACTGGAAAGGAGACAGAAGGTGTGTGAAAGGTACTCAAACTGTCACTTCCCTAGCCCCAGGAGCTCAGAACTTTGCAGTTGTGAGGTTTCTGAGCTGCATTCCTTCCTGGGGAGATGGGTGTTAACCATTTTGTGACTGGCAGTGCTGAAAGAGTCTGCGTGCAGTGTGACCCCAGCAGGCAAATGTAAGTAAAGAAGTGCAGAGGAAGAGGCTTAGAGAATGCATGCATAACCCACTGATAGTCTGGTTCCCTCTGTGGGAGGGGAAGGGCCAGGTCCCAGAGAACCAAAGGGGATTGACTGTAGCCTTGCTTATAATGCTTTCTTTTTAAAGGGGGAAATGTATCCATTTATTGCTTGTGTAATAACACTCTTGTTATGTTCCTGCAGTCCTCCCAAGTGCTTTTGTTTTAAGTACCGTTTGCTTTCCACATTACCTTCAGTTAGAAAAAAAGCTTATTGTTGAATTACTTGGAATATATAAAGAAATAGAAAGATGACTATACAATTGCCATGGTCCCACCATCTAAAGAAGACCACCATTATTGCTTTGATTTACTTTTTCCTAACTCTCAGGGAATGATTCTTGTTTTTTATGGGATTGTGACTGTGTTTTTAAAACTTTTTATTGAAATACAACACAGCATTGCAGACATGAAAGTGCATGTGACACATGCTTGCCACTTGATGAATTTAATAAACCTAGCACACCCACCCGTATAATCAACCCCTAAATCAAGAAAGAGAACATGGGCCAGAAAGGCACTCCCTTTATGCCCTCATCCAGTCACTGCCATCCCCTCCCCACCAAGGGTAACCCTTATCCTGATTTTGACAGCATGGATTACTTTTGTCTGTCTCTGTACTTTATATAAATGGAATCATACAGTAGATACTCTTCTGTGCTTGTTTCTTTCTTTCAACATTATGTTTATGCGATTTATGCTCAGTGTTCCATATAGGTGTGGATCATTCATTCACATGACTATAGAGTATTCCATTGTGTGGAATACGTTACAGTTTATTTAAGTTGTGATTACATTTATATAAAGTTTGAATTCTGTTCATCATGTAACATTCTAACCTAATATTTTTTCCTGTTTTAACATATTCCTTGTAAACACCATTTTAAATAGCTACATGGTTTTTAATGAAGTAGTTCTGTATTTATTTAAACAATCTCCTATTGTCCAATATTTAGAAAGCTCCTAGCCTTTTTTGCTGTTGTAAGAGACACTGCAGCCAACAATGTCTACGTGTGTGCACAGAATTTTTTTTGTACTTCAGACTCTTCTGTTAGCTTAAATTCCTGGAAGTGGAATAGCTAGGTCAAAAGGTTTGACCATCTCAGAGTCCTTTGATATGTTCTGTCAGATTCCTTTCCAAGTCGGTTGTACCCATTTTTTCCTCCGACCAGCAGTGAATGAAAATGTCTTCTTTGTCGCATTTACCAGTGTCCTGGCAAGAGAGCCACATAGTCTTCTGCTTAAAACGTCTCCCTTGGCCTCTATTGTTAGTATGGGCAGCTCTCACCTTGAGTGCGGTATTGGTTCCCTGATTTGGTGGTTCAAGGAAGACAGCTTTGGACTTGAACCTGCAGGCTCAGCTTCAAGTCCCAGCTCTTCCACCCTCTATCCTATGGCCTTAAGCAAGATACTTGCCTTTCTGAGCCTCAGTTTTCTTATCTGGAAAATGATGATTTCATATTCCTGCACTGCCTGTTTTGCTGCTTCATCTGGCTTTACAACCTAAAATTCTGTTCCTGTAAGATGATGATGATGATGTAATTCCTTTTTAGCTATGTTCTGTTACAGGTAACCAGTAACCAGTTGCCGAGTCAATCCCAACTCATGGTGATCCCATGTCTGTTAGAGTAGAAATGGGCTCCGTAAAGTTTTCAGTGGCTGTGGTCCTTCAAAAGTAGATCACCAGACCTTTCTTATGAGACGCCTCTGGGTGGACTCTAACCTCTGACCTTTTGGTTAGCAGCCAAACACATTAACTCTTTGCACCACTCAGGGACTCCCCGCCCAGGCAGTAAACTCTGAAAACTACCTGTAGTACTTTTCGATGCTGCTTTTAAAATTGTAGAATTATGCTACTCAAAGCCAGCCTTGTACTCTGGGACCTGCCTCATGTAGAACAGACCTTTTGTCAGTCTGGTCATTCATTATTCATTTTTCTAACAAGCCTCTGTTGAACACCTAGTATGATCCAGACACTCTGCTGGGTTCTGGGGATGCAAACATGAAATAAACTTACAGCCCAGTGGTGGGATGAGGGCACCAGCAGTCCAGTGGTCCAGTGCCGAGGATGAGCATATAACTCCTTGAAGGAATGGAGGAGTTAGGGAAGCCTTTCAGAAGAAAGAGATTTTGGGCCTCAGTCTGGAAGAATGAATAGAAGTTAGTCAAGTAAGGTCAACAACCTGAGGTACTTGAGCACTTATGGTGTTTTGGGTGAACACGCAGACACTTAGTTAAGGTAGATCAGTATTCTTCCCTGGGGGTGATTATGCAAGGAAAATTTGTAATATCTAAAGAATTTTTTGGTTGTCATCAACCAAAAATGGAAGGTGGCAACTATGGGCATGTAGTGGGCAGAGGCCAGGGATGCTGCTAAATATACTCAAATGCACAGGATGGCCCCTACCACAAAGAATTATCTAGGTTGAGAGACCCTGGGCTAAAGCATGGGGAAGTAGTGGGTAGGGAAATGATAGGGATGAGTGCTTTGTTATCCCTTCCCTGAGCCTGAGGGTGTGTATGTGTGTGTGTGTGTGTGAGGAGAGAGAAAGAGAGAAGCAGGAGGATTCCAGCATCTCCTCTGCTTGGAGGCTGCCCACTTTTAGTGAGGCTCTGATAGTCTGCTGTCTGCTTGTTGACTTACCATCCAGAGAGTTAGTGACTCAGCAGGTGTGCCTCACCATCGGCTCCCTTCATAGTGTCCTCACGTTGATTTATTGGACCATTTTATTCCCCCTTCAGTGTTTATGACACCCAGGGACTTGGTAGAACCATGAGGAAATGAGAGTAGACAGTGAGACTATTATCATTCATTTTCACTCCCCATAAACATTTTCTGTTTCTTTCTTAGAAGACATTGCTAATCCCCTCGTGCATTTTCTTTCCTTAGCCTTGGTATAAAAAGCAAAGTGGTAGTGACTTTTTCCTTATGGCTGCTGAAAAGGTTACACAGAGCTTGGAATGCCGCCTGCTTCCACCCTGGAGCACAAAAGACCCGAGAGTAGAAATTAGTTCTAACAATATCCTTTTAGAAAACACTGAGAGGATATGAGTCACTTTCCCTTTGTGTTGAAGGCATTGCATCCATGAAGTTCAGAGTTAGAGGATGACATGTGTGTGATTCCTTCTTCTTGGAGGGGCTAGTAATTGAGTGGCTGTGGCAACCCAGAAGCAGCCCAGGGAAATCTTTAGGAATCCTGCCTGGAAAGGATTTTTATCTTTTTTTTAAATTTTTTTTTAAATATGTGTGTGTTTAAATTTCTAGAAAAGTTGTGGTTTTGATGGGGGTGAGGGTAGGAGGATGAGTGAGGAGGGTAGGAAGTACAGGGGAATTTCCAGCTTCCTCTTATGGATAAAGGGGTTGTATATCTTAGGATTCTTTGGTTGATAAGACTCTAGATAACTTAAGAAGGAAAAAATATAGTGTATCTGATATAAGTTTGGTCGCATGTAACAGAAACCCACCGTACAGAAACCTACCACACTGGGGTTGACGTCTCCATTTGAATATGGAAGCAGTAGAAAATGCCAGAGGTGGACAGCCCAGGGTCGGTCCCTCAGTGCCCGCATGTATCCCAGGCTTTTTCATCTAAGCATGTAGCTTTCATCTGTGTGATTGGAATCCCATGGTCACCATGACCAGGAACTCATGAAACAGTTCCCTTCATGGCATTGCCCTTGGCATGACTCAGCTCTTTCCTTCTTTGTACATCTTAGCTCAAGATCTGAATTTCATAGGAGAGAGTCCTATTGCTGGCTTTGGTCAAGTCCATTCACTCCTGTGAGCTGAGAATGGGAAGAGAAAAGTAAGGGTTGGAAATAGGAAGAGGGGCTTTATGCCACACGTCAGTGAACATGGTTTTCAAAAGAGAAGGATTTAAGTGGACAGCCTGACTTGGTCTTCGATCTATGCAGTTGGGAGAAAAGGAGGGAAAAAGAAAGAAGCATTTAGTAGGTAACCACATTGAAAACCCTGGTGGGGTAGTGGTTAAGAGCTATGGCTGCTAACCAAAAGGTCGGCAGTTCAGATCCACCAGGCGCTCCTTGGAAACCATATGTGGCAGTTCTACTCTGTCTTTCAGGGTCTCTATGAGTCGGAATCGACTTGACGGAAATGGGTTTGGTTTGGTTTTTGGTTTACACTGTAAATTAACTTATTAACAATGGATCCCAAAGCATAGTGGACTGATCCCTCTACTCTCAATCTTTACCCTGTGTACAACACACCCTATCTTTAGGAGATAGGGAAACCTACTGGGGAGGATCTTCTGAGAAATCTCTGCATTTAGCCCCCAGCACTACCGCCCACCCACCCACTCACACCCACTGTCTTAGTCATCTAGTGCTGCTACAACAGAAATACCGCAAGTGGATGGCTTTAACAAAGAGAAGTTTATTTCTTCACAGTAAAGTAGGCTAAAAGTCCAAATTCAGGGTATCAGCTCCAGGGGAAGGCTTTCTCTCTCTGTTGACCTTCTCATCAATGTTCCCCCGGACTAGGAGCTTCTCCACGCAGGGAGCCTGGGTCCAAAGGACAGGCTCTGCTCCCGGCACTGCTTTCGTGGTGGTATGAGGTCCCCCTGTCGCTCTGCTCAGTTCTCTCTTTTATATCTCAAGAGATTGCCTCAGGACACAATCCAATCTTGTAGATTGAGTCTTACTTTACTAACACAACTGCCACCCATCCTCCCTCATTAACATCACAGAGGCAGGATTTACAACATATAGGAAAATCACACAATACCGGGAATCATGGCCCAGCCAAGTTGATACATACATTTCTGGGGGGACATAATTCAATCCATGACACCCACCATGGCCTCTTTAGGCTCATCTAGGGCCCTTCCCTTCTTGACTTTTTTTTTTTAAAGGATAATTCTCACAGTCTGCTGTCTCATACTTCTTGACATGGTCATTTATTTGATCTATTAAGTTAATTTGACTCCATAAAACTTAAATAATGGTTAAGAGCACAGGCTTGTAGATTCAAATGGCCTTAAGTAACTGTCTTTGCTTCAGCTTCCCCATCTATAGAATGGGAGTAATATCTACCTCACAGGGCTGTTGTGGGGATTAGATGTAAAGTGCTTTAGACTGTGCTGGACATATATATGTCCTATAAGTATTGGCCATTTAAAAAAATTGACGTTGGCACAATGTGCATGTATAATTCTGTGGTAGACAAAATAATGCCTCCTCCCCTCAATGATATCTGCATTCTGGACTATATGAAGAAGAACATAGCATCAGGATTGGAGGAAGACTCATTAACAATCTGGGATATGCAGATGAAAAACGTTGCTTGCTGAAAGCAAAGAGGATTTGAAGCAGTTACTGATGAAGATGAAATCAAATACTACAGCCCTCAGTATGGACTATACCTCAAGATAAAGAAAACAAAAATCCTCACAACTGGACCAATAAGCAACATCATGATAAACAGAGAAAATACTGAAGCTGTCAAGGATTTCATTTTACTTGGATCCACAATCAATGCCCATGGAAAAAGCAGTCAAATCAAAAGACTGAGTTGGGCAAATCTGCTGCAAAAGACCTCTTAAAGTGTTCAAAAGCAAAGATGTCATGTTGAGGACTAAGGTGCACCTCACCCAAGCCGTGGTATTTTCAGTTGCCTCATATGCATGGGAGGGCTGGAAAATGAGTAAGGAAGATGAAGAAGAATTGGTTCATTTATGATGTCGGTGAAGAATATTGTGTATATCATGGACTGCCAAAAGAATGAATAAGTCTGTCTCAGAAGAAGTATAGCCAGAGTGCTCTTTGGAAGCAAGGATGGCGAGATTTTGTCTCATGTGCTTTGGACATGTTATCAGGAGGTACCAGTCCCTGGAGAAGAACATCATGCTTTGTAAGGTAGAACCAAAAACCAAAAAGCCAAACCCATTGTCGTTGAATCGGTTTTGACTCATAGTGACTATAGGAAGACCCTTGAGGAGATGGATTGACACGGTAGCTGCAACAGTGGACTCAAACACAGCAACAATGTTTGAGGATGGCGCATGACTGGGCAGTGTTTCACTCTGTTGTACACAGGGTCGCTGTGAGTCGGAACTGACTTGACGGCGCCTAACAACGGCAAAGCCCCTGGAACCTGTTAGTATGTTAGTCTAATGGTGAAGGGAATTAAGTTTGCAGGTAAAATTAAGGTTGCTAATCAGATGCATTTAAAATAAGGAGATTGTCCTGGATTATCCAGGGTGGGACCCATATAATTATAAGGATCCTTAGAAGTGGAAGAGGGAATTGGAAGAGAGCGTCAGAGAGATGGCAGAGTCAGAAGCACTTGGCCTGATGTTGCTGGATTTAAAGGTGGTGCAAGGGACCATGAACCAAAGAACATAGGCGACCTCTAGAAGGTGGAAAATGCAAGAAAATTTACTCCCCCATAGAACCTGTAGAAGGAACCAGCCCTGCTGATACTTTAATCTTAGCCCAATGAGATTCACACCACAACAGGCAAGAGATAGGACTGTTCCTTCACCAGACAGATCTCCATCGTGGGATCCCTGTAGAGTCTCACCCTCCCACCTTCCGCTGTGGCCTTTTATATCTTCCATGAGGAAACCAAGCTCTTTTTTTCTTCAGGCCTCTCCTCATGCTGTTCTCCCTGGCTGGAATGCAGTTCCTTCATTTGTCTTTGCTGACTTCTCATCTTTTAAGTTGACCAAAAGGTTACTTCCTCAGATAACCCGTTTCTGCCCACTTACTCTCAATCAGACCTCCTCTCAATAAAACCTCCAATTATACCCTCTACCTTTATTTCAGAGGAGCCCTGGTGGCACAGCGGTTAGGTGTTTGGCTGCTAACCAGAAGATTGGTGGTTCAAACCCACCAGCTGCTCCACAGGAGAAAGATGTGACAGTCTGCTTCCTTAAAGATTTACAGCCTTAGAAAGCCCATGGGACAGTTCTGCTCTGTCCTGTAGGGTTGCTATGAGTCAGAGCTGACTCGAGGGCAACTAGTTTGTTTGTTTTGGTTTAGCTTTATTTCACAGCACTTACCATAACATATGGAGTCCCTGGGTGGTGCAAATGGTTAAGTGCTCAGCTGCTAACCGAAAAGTTGAAGGTTAGCTCGGAAGAAACGCCTGGTGATCTGCTTCTGCAAAATCAACCATTGAAAACTCTGTGGAGCATAGTCCTACTCTAACACGCATGGGGTCGCCGTGAGTTGGAATCCACTCAGTGGCAATTGGTTAATCATGGTATATAGATAACAGTATATTTATTTGGGTGAAATTATTTGTTTAATCTCTGTCTCCCTAAGTAGCTTGGAGCCTCCATGAGGACAGGAACTACATCTGTTTTACTCAGTCTTGATTTCTCTGCCTCAGGTATGTGAACAGATAGACAGTAGAAGCCAAGTGAGTGTTGAGTGAATAAACAAGCGGCAGTATTCAAGATGTGGAATTGAAATTACACCTGAGTTTGTAGGTGGAAGAGCACGCTAGTGTTATAAGTAATTCCACCTATATTTATTCAACAAGGAGCCCTGGTGCTGCAGTGGTTAAGCATTTGGCTGCTCATCAAAAGGTCAGCAGTTTGAGTTCACCAGCTGCTCCTTGGAAACCCTATGGGGCAGTTCTACTCTATCCTATAGGGTCGCTATGAATTGGAATTGACTTGACGGCAATGGGTTTATTTTTTTTTTTCTTCCCAACTCAACAAACATTTATTTTTTAGCACCTTCTGTGTGAGTTGTCACACTAAATTCTGATTCTCATTTGGTGTCTGGGGATAGTTACACTTCTGTGAAGTCCAAGTAGACAGGTTAATATGACTGAACCTGCATTGCACAGCGGACCCATTTTGCATTGCTTTTCATTCTCTAGCTTTTTCCAGAAATGGTTTGGTTAATTCATACTGATGAAATAAATCCCAACAACAACATTATTCCCCAAACGACGTGGGCTTTCTTTCCCAAACATAATTATCTTGAAAAGGAACTGATGAAATAAACTTACCTTTTGGCCAAACACTTTTTAAAATTATTCAACCAATGATAGCAGGCTGCACTGAGGGGGAGTCAAACATCTGGATGAAGAATGAAATATCCAGATGTTTTCAAGTATCTGGATGTCTCTAACCATCTGGCTCTCTTGGTTATTGACAAATGATCCAGATGTTTTGCAGAAGATGGTATACCTAGACTAATAGAAGAGAGAAATAGTATTAGAAAATTTTTTATGGCATCCCATATGTACCAACACAGGGTATATGTCTTTAATTGATGCTCCATGTGGTTTCAGAAAATGAAAATAGCAGCATGTTTTCTGAAGCTGTTATCTTGCTATGAGTGCCAGACTGCAAAGAAATGTAGGTTAATTGTCTCATTTACCAGTAGTCTAGTGTGTTTGTGGCTTTATTCTATTCATAATGTAGTCACACCTCAATCAGTAACTTTACAAATGAATATGAGAATGGTTATATTTGATGCTGCTAAACCCTATGCATTACTTAAATGTTTTAGTGCTTTTTAACATATAGAAAAAGTTTGGTGCATAAAACTTGTATTGTAAGTAAGAATCCATAAACCTTGAATGAAATGAATTTTTCTTTGGAGTAGGAATCTTGGAGACTGAGTAGCACCCCCTCCCCCCCACCTCATTTTCTTTTGTCTATACCTAGGCACAGGCGCACTACGAGTCAGCATCGACTGCCAGTGGAATGGAATGGAAGCATAGGCTCACAGTTAGATATTTAAAACAAAAAATTAAATTAAGGCTGGAGTAGAATAACCTAATTGGGAGGCATGTTGAAACCTACTCGCAGAATTCTTGTGAGTCTGTAGGACTGAACTTGAAGACCTTAAAAGGATGTCCTAACAGCGAAGAAAGATGCAGGGCTTGAATTTATGTGTTGTCTTATTACTCTATCACATTTTCTTGTGTGGTACACCAGAACACATGGAAAAGTAGATTATAGGAAGCAGCACGGTGGAGGAGTTAGAAATGATGAGCTAGAAGGCAGATCCCGTGCTCTGCTCAGCAGCTGTGCTCAGCACATGCTTAATGCAGTCACTGAGTCATGCCCAAAAGTCCGTTTGTGTTCCCATGTACGAAGCTCAGTTCTAAACAACTGGTTTGTGGAATGGGGAGAGGTGGATACAGGGGACTAGATTCCGGTGACCTTTAGTGTCTGATTTAGTCATCAAGTGCTGCTATAACAGAAATACCACAAGTGGATGGCTTCAACAAACAGAATTTTATTCTCTCATAGTCCACTAGTCTAGAAATCCAGATTTAGGGCATCAGCTCTAGGGGAAGGCTTTCTCTCTCTGCTGGCTCTGGAGGAAGGTCCTTGTAATGCATCAGTCTTCTCTTGGTCTGGGAGCATCTCAGCACAGGAACCTTAGGTCCAGAGGATGCACTCTGCTACTGGTGCTGCTTTCTTGGTGGTATGAGGTCACCCTCTCTGCTTGCTTCCCTTTCCTTTTTATCTCTTGAGAGATAAAAGGTGGTGCAGGCCACACCCCAGGGAAACCCCCTTTACATTGGATCAGGAATGTGACCTGGGTAAGGGTGTTAAAATCCCACCCTAATCCTAAATTACAATCACAGAATGGAGGACAACCACACAATACTGGGAATCATGGCCCAGCCAAATTGATACACAAATTTTTGGGGGGACATAATTCAATCCATGACAGTGACATTTACTCTTCTTACCAAATAGATGCAAATGGATTTCAATTTTGAGTGTTCATTAAGCATATTCCAAGTAACAGATCCACAGAGACACGTTGTGGATAAAAAGCAAATTTAAATTAGTGCATCAGAACAACAGCTTAAGTGAACAAACCCTAATGTCTTGCCCTAAACATTTGGCTCTCAATTTTGCAAAAAGCCAAATGGTTTCAGTTTTCTCATATAGAAATGGGATGATTGTGTATTTACTTCTCACTTGTCCTGCTGTGGGGTGGGGTTAGGGGGACTTTTGGAGGGAAGACAAGGACAAACAATAAAAACTAGCAAATGAGCCAAATCCATCTGGATTTTGTTATATGCTGATTGTATAGTTTGTCATTCTGTTGTTTTTAATGTTTTCCAAACCTTCTGTATGCTAGGCCAACATTGGAGGAGAAAATGACGTTTTGACTTTGACTTCCTTTGTAATGTAATGTCAGGGATCCACTGTTATATATTTTTAAAGTCTCTTTCTTAAAAATAATATTATATCATAATGATAGCTAGCATTTATTAAGTGGTTGCTACTAACAGGATCTTTGCCAAATGTTTTCATGTTTATCTCTTTTTAAACTTGACAGCAACCCAGTGATACAGTTATTATTATCCCCATTTATGGTGGGGAAAATGGGGATTCAGAGAGGTTAGTAACTTGCCTACATCATCCAGCCAATGAATGTAGGCAATGATTCCAAGTCCAGGGTGGTCTGAATTAAATCTTCTAAATTGACTTTTTGTCAGTGGATAATGCTGCTTCTAACGATTAATTTTATAAATGTATATAAAGTTAGGTTATTGAGCACGGGTCAGAAACTTTTTTGTAATGGGACAAATAGTAAATATTTTAGGCTTTGCTGGCTGTATGGTCTCAGTCGCAGCTACTCATCTCTGCTGTTGTAGCATGAAAGTAGCTGTAGACAAATATGTAAACGAAAGGATGTGGCAGTGTTCCGATAGAACTTTATTTATGTACACGGAAATTTGAATTTCTTATAATTTTCGCATGTCATTAGCTAGTAGTCTTCTTTTGATTTTTTTCAAACATTTAAAAATGTAGAAGCCATTCTTAGCTCATGGACCATCCATTAACTGGTGATGGATTGGATTTGGTCCACAGATTGTAGTTTGCTGATCCCTGCTATAGAGCAAGGGTAGAAAGTACGTTAATAACCTGAGTTTAGCGTTCAGTGGCTATTTCAGAAAGTCTGCACAGGAAAACATTGGAAATGGCCATCTGATGGACAAGGGAGGCTGAGGGATTTGTCTTGGATGGTTTTGTGTATTTTGAATTGATTTGTGTGTGTTGATAGAAATTATGGAGGGGATGGTATTCAAATAGTTCCATGGCATCACCTATGGTACAGATTCATTCATAAACTCATGCAGTCACTCATTCAGTGCATACTTATTGAGCACCTACTATGTGTCAGGCACTTTGCTACATAATATTTATGCATTAGAGAATAAAACAGCCCTTGCCCACAGTGTCCCCCACCCCTACCCCATTACCTCCCAGGTCTTGTATTCTGTTGATGGCAGGGAGACAGACAGTAAGAATATGAGGATCAATCAGTGGCATCTAGTATTATCAGACCACCCCTCTCTGTCAGTTTTTCATACTGGGGTGACTTCATGTTGTTTGGATGCTGGAAGCTGTGCCCTACTCTTTCAAATACCAGCATAGTCACTCATGGTGAATAAGTTTCAGTGGAGCTTGCAGATAAAACAGATAAGGAAGAAAGGCCTGGAGATTTACTTGTGAAAATTAGCCTATAGATCCCTATAAAATGTTGTCCAGTGGATTCAGACATGCCAAAGATCATGAGGATGGTGCAGGAGCAGGCAGTGTTTTGTTCTGTTGGATATGGGGTTGCTATGAGTCAGGGCCTACTTGACAGCAACTAACAGCAGTATTATCAGAAGCCCTATCAACTTCTGCTTTTTCTGCCTTTCTCTTTGAGCTTGATTTAAACCAATAAAGCACTGAGTTTGAACACATCAGGCATTTCTGGACAGTGTGAAGAAAAGGTGGGGACCCCACTGAGAAAGGGCTGAGCGTCCACAAGCAGGCTGTGCCTCTCATTTAATGGTGAGCCTACGGGCTTTGCTTCTCAAGACAATGAGAAAAAAAGGAAGCCTGGATTCTCTATTCCCTCTTCCTCCTTGGAATCAGGAAAACTCGTTTTTGTTCCAAAAGTTCTTTGAGAAATAAGCTGGCACATTCCTGGTTTACTTTAGCCAGCGTACGGTTTTTTCTTCTGCCTGACATGCTTTATTGATTGTTGAACATGTTGAGCCCACAACCCGGTATGTGCACTCCTGAATCAGGAGAAGTGCTGAGGAGTGACGTGGGATTGGCTGACTTGGGACAGTAGGGACAGGTGGTGATGCTGTGACCAACAATTTTAGTTATAGTGGCTACCCTTTACGGAGCAGTGGTGGGATGCCCAGCCCTCTGCTGGGTACTTTTTGGACACGTTTTCCTCATTCAGCCTTCACCTCCACCCTGTGAGGTTATTTCCTCTGTAAGAAAAATGGGAGCTCAGCTAGTTGAAGTGACTCATTCAAGGCTATAAGCAATTTGGAAGTGGCAGGGCTAGGATTTGAACCTCTGTCTACCTGACTCCATTCCCAGCCAGGAGCCATGACACCTCCCCCAAGTCAAGGAACCACGTTTTTCCCTGCAAAGTGAGCTGAGGTGCTTCTGGGTTTCCCTAATCCTAGATGCCACTCATCTTACTGTTAAACTGTGAAAGTGGCAGTTAGTGTTTTCTCTTTGGGAAACCAGGTATGACTTATCCACAGAAGCCCATTTCTCAGATTTCTTGGCCGAGCTTACCTAGAAGACTGGTTTGTGCAGGAGCCTCTAGGACTCTGTAACAGACTGGACAAGTTCCCTTAGTAACGTGGTTGCAGCAGCCATTAAATCTAGAACTAACTGTTCAAGGTAGCTGGACGGCATGGATCCTCTCCTTCACAAAGCAAATGTTTACCAACTCTAATCAGGAGAAATGAAGTGTCACACGTCTCGTTTTAAATATGTTGCCTCTGATCACAGGTGTTGTTAAAACAGCTCTTTTATGACTTTATAAATATTCTGAGATTTATTTTAAAGCAATGTTTTATTATTCCTGTAGTATGATTAAATATTGAGAATATTGCTTTTCCAATTGTTCTATTGCAGTATTTAATGAGTGCAATTAAATGGAAAAATTGCCTTTTTAACTGATGATAGTCCATTAGTGTCTCTGGCTCTTCAGAAAAGAAAAGAAGTGAATTATTAGAATGACAAATGAGGCAAAGTTACCACCGTGATGGAGAGGTGCGATTTCCCTCCACATAATCTTCAATTAGTGATCTCTGTAAGAGGATGTTTTTCAAAAGGGTAATAGAGAAGTAATGAGATCGGAAGGAGGTCAACCCGGCCTTCTCCGTTTGGCAGCTTGATTAATTTATTTCTCCTCCTTGGAGATTGCTGCAAGGGGCTTTTGTCACCCTGTGTTTTCCATGGGACTGTAACCTGAGTGACTGCTGATATATATTAGCCTTTCAGGCAAGAAAGCAAGTTTGTGAACCTGGAATTGGAAGGTTTAGGAGTTTGTTTGCTTCTGCAGTTCAGCTTGAACACTAATTGGTGGCTTTGGATGGTGATGACGATGATAGTGATAACAAAATTAATTAATGAAATTAAATGCCCTGTACTGAGTGCCTACTGTGGGCCTTGGTGCTTGGCACACGCTCTATGATTTCATTCTCAGAGCCCTTGGGAGGTGATCTGACTCCTCTTTTACAGATAAGGAAATGAAGACTCAGAGATACCAGTGTTGTATAGTTAAGAAAGCGGGAAACCCATTGCCGTCAAGTCTATTCTGACTCAGAGTGACAGAGTAGAACTGCCCCATTGAGCTTCCAAGGAGCAGCTGGTGGATTCGAACTGCTAACCTTTTGGTTAGCAGCCGAGCTCTTAACCACTGTACCACCAGAGCTCCAGGGTTCAAATTCCTGCTGCCTGTAAACTTGCATGCTCCCACACAGAAATCCGTGGCCCTGCTAACACTGTATTGGAATATTGAGTTCTCCTGTCCATTATGCTGAGGAGCAAGGTAACTGAGACTACACACCTACATTATAACAGGGGAACTTGAACTATGGGGATTCTGAACAAACAGGCAAAAAAACCACTGATAGGCTAATTTTATGTTTTATGTTAAGTGCAGATATGCTCAGTTGCAGAAACTTAAATTGCAAAGTTGTATACAATATATCAATTTGGCATATTCAGTCTTCTTTTTCTGTTCTGTTACTGCTATCATATTTTTCTATGAAAATGCCATGTTGTAGTCATCAGCTTGGAGAAATTGGCATTTAAATGTTCTCATCACACAGAGGAAACTTGGCTTAATGAAGGAATATAAATATTAAAATCCCAGCACCACCACTATTTGCTGTGTGTCTTCAGACAAGCTGTTTAACCCCTCTGATCTCAGATTTTTTTTTTTGATTCATTTGTTTTTCATTGTAACCTGGAAATCTCTGACAGGGTTTTTGTATTACTGAAAACAAACCAAAAGCATGGTTTGTGGCATACGTGTGCTTAACTCTTGGTTTCTGTTTTTGTTTTTAAGATTAATACCAATAGATTTCTGTATTCTTGCTTGCCAATGACATTGTTTTAATTTTGTAATTTGGACTTTATTAAAAAGCTCAATTTATTTAAAATATAAGTATACTTTTCATTGGCAAAGCATATCCATTTTATTTTATTTGAAAATATCTTTCTCCAATAAAGCTCAATTTCTGAGGCTTTTTAGGTTATATCTTGCTTGAATATTGAATATAACTTTCCCACCATGGATATGACAAATGTATCTAAAAATCCTACTTTTCCCACTAAATTTATCTTGCTGCTTTTTCTTATGTCCCCAGGGCCCTTTTTATCATCAGTGCCATCAATTGATAGTCATCCATGGCGTCCTGGATCCTCAGCACAGCACTGGGCACTGCTCTGGGAGCTGCCACTCAGTCTCCAGTCCTCACCTTTTGACATCTGAGTCTCTAAGTGACCTCATGGTGAAGAATCTGGAAAAGCCCATCCAAAGCTGGAGTTCATTTAAGCAACAGCTATGGGACTAAATTATAGTCCAGGTCTGTCTCATGAAAGATGATAAATGAATATGCCATATTGGGGAAGAAATCACTCTGTCATCATATGACAGGTCAGCTGGACTTGTTTGTGTTGGTGTCCCTAAAAGTTGGAATGGGGGCGCAAAGTGTGCAGGTTTCCAAGGCTGAATGATCTCCCATCTCATTCTGCAGCTCCCCAGTTATGGGTCCAGGGGCATCTTTGTTGAGTTTTCTAAACCCCAACAGTCCCAGTGTTGAATGGGGAAGGACATGAGGCTTCAGTGAGAATGGAGCTTAATAACACTTGTAAAATATGGTGGTTGTTGTTAGCTACTGTAGAGTGGCCCCTGACTCATGGCAACCCCATGCACTACAGAAAGGACGGTAGTGATCCATAGGATTTTCATTGGCTGATTTTTTGATGTAGATCGCCCTTCTTCCTAGCCTATCTTATAGTCTGGAAGCCTCCACGGACGGATGGATGGTGGCTGCCTATGAGGTGCATTGGCCAGGAATTGAACCCAGGTCTCCTTCGTTAAAATGAGAATTCTACCACTGAACCAGCGCTACCTCCTGTAGAATATGGAGCACTCAACAAATATAAATCATTACCCATTCGTTTCTATCCTTCAGGGTATTACTGTTCCCACAACTGTAACCCCCACTGGGAAACCTCTCTTTGGCATAATATGAGTTTCTACAACCCTCTCTCTTAAAGAATGATCTCTGGTGTGTCCAGTGGGGATACGTTCTTCTGAGAAGCTACTGGTTAAGTAAAGCCTTCTGCTTTAGACTCCCACCCCTCAACTGTGCTGAGATTATTTAATCTAAGGAGGATCTTTGTAAAGGTTGTCAACTTCACCAAAGTTTTCAGCAGCACCCAGAACAGACTTTAAAAGAGCAAGAGATTAGGAGTCAGCAAACCTGAGTAAGTCTTGGACTCTTTAGGTCCACATTCCTTATATGCAGTTCAAAAATCCAAAAGCCTTCAGAAACAAACCAAAAGATATTCCTTAACTTTGAGGCAAACACAAGTGGCAGCAAAACTTGATTGGAATTAGCATGGGCCTGTTTATAACCTTGATTTATCACAGTTGTGCACTTTATATGACTTGATTATTTTGCTGCAGAAATATTACCATATTTGATATTTGAGTGAGGGTCAAGATCCCATGGGAGAGGTTTCATAGTACAGGTAGTGCCTGACTTAAGATGGGCTTCTGTTCTGATGACTCCGTCGTAAGTTGGTTCTGACGTAAGTCAAACACCTTTTTTCCCCGTTTTCGTTATTATTGCCTTTTATTATCAGTATCTTTATAAATCTCATTTTTGAACATCTGCAAGTGAACATCTGAGAATGATAACATCAGCAAATTACGAGCTGCAACGTTGTATGTAGTACATGTTACTAATGATAAAATGTACAAAAAAGACCCAAAACAGACTGTCACAAGCGTGGTTCATCATAACTCAAATACATCATAAGCTGGGAACTATCTGTACATCACTCATGAACTCTTTTAGCCTTCTTTAAAAAATATAATTTCAGAATCCTTAAGCATATGGTTTTTGGATAAAGAATTGTAGATCTTTATCTATGTGACCTTGGGCAAGTTTGTTGCTTTTTGATTGTCTATGAATTGTTGCTGAATAAGAAGATGATGGTGATAATAATAGAAATAATAATCCTATAGGAATGTATTAAAGATTTAGTATATCACTCATATAGCAAATATTTATTGGAGACCTGCCATGTTCAGATTGAAGGTTCAAAGCAAAACAAGATGCCTAAGATCCAATAAGGAAGTTGGGTGAATTCAGTGCTATCACCATGCAAGTTACTAGTAACAGTAAAAATGAACTGTTGATAAAGCAGGTGTGACTGCAGTATTGACAGCCAGCCTAGGGCTTCTGCTGAGAAACTCTTGAAGCTGAGCAGACTATTTCTACCCTGCAGCACCCACCATTTCTCGCTGTAGTCTTTGGACAGCTGACCTTTGCTGAAGTATTTTTAATTATCATAAGAAACAGTTAAAGTGAAATTGCAACCTCAGGGCATCAGTAAAGTGAGCATTTGGTTCTGGCTTCCTTAAGACAGTGGAATTTCCTACTCTAGCTACTCATGTCCAGCCATTTCTCCTCTGTGGGCATTTGGAGAATGGCTCTCAGAAAGTAATAAATGATAAAAGGACCAAAAAATGCTTTATTTCTTAGAATAGTCTCCTATCTTGAAGGTTCTGGAAAGAGTGGCATTTTTACATTTGTTGACCTGTCACTGAAAGGCCATAGTAGCAGCAAAAATAGTTCTTGAGGCTTTGTGGCAAGTTTGACCTACTCTCTAGTTCTAGTTCTCACAGAAGCAGGTGACTGTGGCACAGGAGAGCAAGTGGCCAGGTCCTTCGGTCAATCGTGTGGTCTCTGGCAATGTTCCTGAATGCAGCCTATATGAAAACATAAGGAATTTAATGAGAACATTCATGGAAAGAGAAGATAATCATAGGGGAGGAGTTCTCTACTGTTTGTCACCAATTTAGCCAAGACAGAAATAGTGAAGTGTCTTTTTTTTCCTAATGACAATCTCTCTGATGCTTATCCCTAATGCTCAAGTGGCATTTAAAAACATATCTTAATAATTGAAGATATCCCTTAGTAATGAATATTTATTTTTCTTATAATTACTGTTTTAACTTAAACTGATTCCAAACAAGCCAAAGCATGATATAGAATGCCCTAAATTAATATGTTTTGAAAGAAATTTCACTAATGATAAAATGTCCTGCTTTGAATTATCAAATGTGATGATAGAATTGGAGCAGCATTTGTATATACTATATATATTTTTCTGAAGAAGTCAGTAAAGTTTAAAAATTCTCTTTCCTCCTTCTTCTTTTACCCTCAAAGACGAATTTAATTTGCTACTTCGAGTATAGTCTTTAGACTTCCTTCTGGAAACAGAAGAAAATAAAGTTAGGTTTGTGTAAGCTGGGATGATATGCATGTTACTCTTATTTTCAATATAGGTAATCTTTATACTTTATTTTTAAATGCTACTTTGTAATATAAATAATCTAGTCTTCTCTTATGCAGCCTATGTCAGACAGGTGGAAGTTGACGCTAAAGATTGGCGTTAAATTGAGGAAACCATTCATGTAGTAAATAAGATAATTTGTTTCCGCCCAAAAAAGATTAAAATATAGATTTTTTCATACTCTGTATTATTTTTAACACCTACAGTCACTGACTATGTCTAATTCAGATTTGTGTCCATAATTTATTATTGTAACTAGAATTTCTTTCAGTGGCGTAAATCATCACTGAGGGTGTTTTCCTATTTATACTTGAGTTTCTTGCATTTGTTATTAAGTAAAATGTTTAGCTAAAAGTCTTGTTAGTTCCCAAATAACAGGATGAAGGTAATATCAGGATATTAATTTAGTTATCTGTGTACTTTTTGCAAACTCACAACCTCCCCCTCCAAATGAAATAGTTAGGAAACCAAGTAATAAACCAATTATATACTAATAGAGAAAGTCTCCCTGGTGGCACAATGGTTAAGCGCTTGGCTGGTAACCAAAAAGTTGGCAGTTCAAACCCACCAAGCGTCTCCGGAGGAGAAAAGACCTGGCAATCTGCTACTAAAGATTACAGTTTAGGAAACCCTATGGGGCAGTTCTACTCTGTCATACAGGGTTGTTGTGAGTCGGAATTGACTCATCAGCACACAACAGAGTCTCATGACAGTCTCTTATTTTCTAGTTTATATGCAGGTATAATTCCTTGGAGGTCATATTCATGATAGAGCCAGTATTGCTTATTCTTTCTACTTTAACTTCTGGTACAAAAAAGATATGTAACTGTGGGAATGGACCACTCTGACACTGGCTCTGTAACTCCCCTTGTGTCAAATGAGATAAATACTGCCTATTCTTTTCTCACAGGGTTCATGGGTGGTAGGCATGAAAGTGATTCTAAATAACACTACCACCCCCACCACCAGTTGCCATTCAGTCAACTCCAACTCATGGCAACCCCATGTGTGTCGGAGTAGAATTATGCTGCATGGAGTTTTCAGTGGCTGAGGTCTTTGAGAAGTAGATTATCAGGACTTTCTTATAAGGTGACTCTGGGTGGGTTTGAACCACCAGACTTTTGGTTACCAGCCAAGGGTTAATCATTTGCACCAACAAAGGACTCCCTTAAATAACACAAGTCTTATAAAAATGTGGTAGATTTTTATATTCTGACATAAACCCATTGCTGTCCAGTTGATTACAACTCGTAATGACCCCATAGGACAGAGTAGAACTGCCCCGTAAGGTTTCCCAGGAGTGGATGGTGAATTTGAACTGCCAGCCTTTTTGGTTAGCATCCGAGCTATTGCATAGTCATCCTTAAATGGCCCTTATTTTATATTTTCAATTTAGGGATTCCATAATAATAGTATCTTATAAAGTGCCTACTGTATACTAGCCTTTTGCATACATTGTTTTATTTAATCCTTCCAACACCCTGTGAGATGTCTACCATAATTATTCCCTTTTATAGACAGGGAGGTTAAGACTTAGAAAGGTTACAAGATCTTCCAGCAGTGAGTAGGCAAAGCTGGGATTTCAACCAAACTACTTAACTCCAAAACTATTCTCAAGCACTATACTAGAGCTGAGGAAGAAGTTTGGAATGCTAGTCTGAGACTGTAAGGGAGTCTGATGCCTACTCATTCTTCCAGTCTCAGGTCTGACTCCCCAGGTGGGCTTAGGTTTGTGTCTCCTGGGTCCCTCACCTGCTTTGTGCCTGCCTCTGTATTGGCATACGTCTTTCCTCACCAGGAGCCTTGCTTACCAGTTTTTGTTCCCAGAGAGCCTGGGTACTTTAGTTAAGAAACACACTCAGAGGTCCCAGATGGACCTACTGTTTTTATAATTCATACTTTTGCATGTCTAAAGGCTTCCATAGACCATGAGTGCCTGAACCCAAGGGCAGGCCGTTTCCTGTCTGCAGTGCACACTCCTCAAACAGAGAGTAGACAGCGATACATACGGGCTAAATGAAATAATGCACTAACAAGTTAAAAGATGATTATTAGAGAAAAGCTGAGAGTTCATCAAGGCTTTTGAGTCCACATTACAAACCAAAAGGCTCATATTCCATTTTTTCAAGTGAAACATAACCATTCATCTAACCGAAGTACTTACATAGTTCAGTCAAATGGACTGATGATTTAATTTTTTGGCAGCTCGTGAGCTGTTGCTTTTTCTCTGTGTCATTATGATCAGATGTGATGATCACACTCTTGCCCAAATTATTCCCTTCATTATGATTTTAATAATAATGATAATCATGATGATTGAGAGGAACACTAACATTTTTTGAGTGCTTATTCTGTTCCCCTGAGTGTGCCTTCAGAACTTTCTGTGCAGTATTCTCATGTGTTAGGTAGGGAATATTATTATCCCCATTTTGTGGATGAAGAGACTGAGGCTCAGGAAATTAAAATTGCCCAGTGTTACACAGTTTGTAAAGGGTGAAGTCAGTTGCTAACCTGAACAATGTCTCCAGTGCTTATGATCCTAACTATAGTATGATAAACTGTTTTTCTCATAAGCTTTGTGCAAATAGTACTTATTTTCCTTCCAATAAGTTTCTTCACTTAAATGTTCTGAGTATCATGGAAGAACACTATACATTGAGGATGGTAGGTGTTGTGGTCTTAAAATTTCATTTCTATGTTTAAACAAAAATAGCTAGCTTATCATAAAGTATTCCAATAGTGGGATGTAGTGTGTATAGTCGGTTCTGATTCGAGACTTAATGGGACTGTTAAAAATACTGCTATAGAAAGAATTTAAGATTTATTGTTTTTATGTTCTCTATCGAAATGAGATAGCTAATTCATTATATCATATTTATAGAATTATCCTGTTAAAAAATATATACTTACACACACACATGCATCTTAAATGACGTTAATGAAAATGTAAGAGTACTCCATTACAAGTCTCAAGAATGAATTTTTTAATGAGCAGGAGGCATATATGTTTGTGTACATGTGTATGTATGTGTATATATAGACATCGTACACATGGATGCATTTCAGTTTCAAATGGTTACTGTGTTCTGCAAATTTGACCTAAAGTTTTGGTTTAAGTTGTTTGGAGTTTGGTCTTATTCAAAATACTTCTGAATTTTAAATGATTAATCTATTTAAGAAATTACAGTTATAGCACCATTATAAAGAAAAGTATGTAAGACCCAGCCAAAGCAGAGAGGGTATTACCTCCTCCCCCTCGTCCTCTTTTTCTTTTAGAAGCCCAGCATGATCCATTGATGGTAAATATTTCATGTACTTTGCATATCAGCCTGAGTTTCCTTTGTGAAGTCAGGTAAATGGAATGTAAATCCTCGAGTACTCCAGACAGTAAAACAGTATTATTTGATGTTACATCACATAAACATGCAGATTTGATTCCCCCTTTACTCATGCTGTAAAAACAAAGTTTTTAAAGTGGTTAGCCATACCTGGAAATATAAATGCACTCGCCTAATGTAATGCCAAAGAAAAATTAAGACAAATGATACCACATTGCTGCCACAAACCGGGCCTTGTACAAAATTCACTTTAGTTATTATGCTGTGAATACAGGCTCTCACCCTCCTCTGTGAATGCACAATTTATGTTGAATACAACATGAATCATTTTAATAGACCATGCAAAAAGTCCCCAAAGTCAATTTTCAAATTATGAACCTTGGAACAGAATATAACAACAGCAAACAACAAATAGTTTAGACTTTACTCTGAGCTATGGGCAAACCATTAAGATACAGCAAGCACTTTCGGTGAGGTTTTACACATTTCCCAGCCTAATAGCACAAACTATCAGAAATGGAGGGTTTTTTTTTTAAAATGCTGTTTTTCTGGCCATCATTCTCTTCAGTTATTTTCGCATTTGTGTGATCAAGATATTCCCAAACAGAGCATAGAGTTGTATACTGTTTAGCATTAATTATATGTATTATAAATTCAAGAATTAATTTAAATGACCCAGTTTCCACAGAGAAAAAGCCACATTGTTTTTAAATAGCTAACTAAACAAAATGCTAACCCATATGGGAGAAATTTCCAAAGAACTAAAACCACCCACCAGGAAAATGGAAAATCCTTCCAAAAAAGAAAGAAAATGAAAATCACTAAATCATATCCAAAGAAGATCAAGAAAATCAGTTGAGGAGATACCAAGTTATATATGTATATATAAATTTTATATAAATTATATATTCTATTATATACTGTGATTATATATTATAAACATTTGTATATATACATGTATTATATTTGCAACAAAAGTTGAAATGGAATATATTACACGATACTCAAAGGTGGAGACTAGAGGTTCTCCAACTGGTCCCCAGATCAGCAGCATCAGCATCATCTGGGAACTTGTTAGAAATCAAAATTCTTGGACCTCTACCCATACCTAGTAAATCAGAGACTCTGGGTGTGGGCTCTGCATTCTGAGTTGTCACAAGCCCTCCAGGGCATTCTGATGCAACTAAAATTTGAAAACTTGCGGTTCCGATTCAGAAAGACCCAGATGGGCCCAAGACTTTGCATTTCTACTAGGTTTCCAGGTGATATTGATTCTGTTTGTCCAGGGCAGTGCAATGACAGCCTGCCATTGCTAGGTAGATAACATGAAGAGTGAAGGGGCCTTGTGGAAGACAGTAGGGAGTGGTGGGGACCTGTGTCAAACTAGAGGACTCAACCCCCATCTGTTCTTTGGGAGAGAACCACTTCTCAGCTCCAGCTCCAGATTAAAGATCTGAGGCCTGTGCAGCCAGTCTAAGGTCCTAAGTGGGAGGCAGCACCCCCTCTATACCTGACAGGCCATTTCTCTGTACTCTCCTGCATCTTGCTGAGTCTTCACTGGTAAGAGGCCTTGCAAGATGCTGCATCAGGTCACCCAGCAACCAAGTTGGTGATGATGGCAATTTCTTCTGTCCTTTAAAAAGTGTACATAATATTATTTTTTTATCAAAAAATGACAGAGGTCAAAAGCTTTCTAGAAAGCAGAGATGGCTAATAATTTAGGTCCTGTGCTTTGTATTCACGTGGTGTACTCATTACTGTTAAGTTCTCCTACATAAAGAAAACATTAAAGATTTTAAATTTGTAAGTTAAAATTAAAAGGGCAAAATGAAAATTTACAGTCTTACAAGGCAACTAAGTTTTTATTACTTGCCTGACACTGCCTGTGAGGAGGTAGAGATGTCGGCAACAGTGTCCTTATAGACTTCTAACTCCTCAGAGTTTGAATAGTTTATTTAATCCATTAGAGACAAAGTTGTTGTTTTCCCCAGTAATAAAAAAAAGTGAGCAATTTTATCACTACAAGATTGTCTTCTATGTTTTTTGCCCTTTGGGGGATAAACTCTCTTTATGCTAAACTGTTTTATTATTGTTACCTTCAAGGAGTTAAGAACACATAAAATATTCTTATAGAGAGGTATTCTGCGGTTTCCACAAATAGCCAGAGAATCTTTCATGGAAGAGAATGATTCTTTTTTGAAATGATCATTTTCTCCATTAAACTTTGTCTTTGAGTGAGATGTTGGACAATAATGCCCTACTCTACCATGAATTCATTTTAGAAAACAGAATCCAGGATGTGGATCCAGGTTGTGTCCTGTGAGTTGGAAACAACAGCATGATTGTCAACATATTTAAAAATTCTCACTTTTCTTTCTTCCGCTATTCTTTTCTCTGTCTTTATTTTTTCTTTCACTCTTTTTATGTTGTTTTGCTTTGTCATTCACTTTTCTGTTCTCTTTTTTTTTTTTCTTTCTCATTTTTGTTAAACGTATACATGCATAAGGAACCCTGGTGGTGTAATGGTGAAAGCCCTACGCTGCTAACTGTAGTTCGAACCCACCAGCCGCTCCATGGAATAAAGATGTGGCAGTCTGTTTCTGTAAAGATCTACACCCTGGAAACTCTATGGAGGAAGTTCTACTCTGTCCTATAGGGTTGCCATGAGTTGGAATTGACTTGATGACAACCGGTTTTATACATGCATATAGTTTAGAGTCAGAGTCAGGTATTTCTCACAGACTTTTATATGAAGAATTAAAGCAACCTTAACTCAATGCCAACTCCAGTTCCTCTTTTCCTACTTTTTAGTGGATTCATTTGGTCTTTCTATCTGTAGCTTTAAAAAATGACACTTAAACTGCTGCTTCTTGATTTTCTAGTTGTAGATGGTATCTGTGGGCTTTCCACTAAGAACTTTCAGTTTTTCTTCACTCTTATCCTTCTGCCATGATATAGCTTTTGTCTGTCTCCATCCTGTCAATATAGTTACATAAGAACTTTTTTGGAAGACAATTTAGTATTTATATTGCTTTGAATATGAAAATGTATTCATATCTAGGTACAGAATTTTATAGATCTGAAATCAATTTTTCTTCAGTTTTAAACCATTACTTCAATGTTTTGTAACTTTCAGTGCTACTCTTGAGAAGTACAAAGTCATTTTACCCCTAATACCTTTCCTTTCTGTCTCTCTGTCTCACTGCTGCCACAAGAGGTATATCTTCCACCTCTTGCCGCTCTCCAGATATGAAATAGAAGACCATAAATGATGTTCTCTTTGTCCCCAGTGTTTTAAAATTTTACATAATGTACTGTGGTATGAGTGTCTGTTTTTATTCATTGCACTGAGCAGTCAATGCAATCTTTAAGTTTGGAAACACGTCTTTCACATCTTTAAATTCCACAAAATTTTCTTTACATGTTTCATTGATGATTTTCTTCTCTCTTTTTTCTGTTCTTTCTTTTTAAAGACTGTTTGTTATTTAGATCCTGGACCTCCTAGACTGGTTCTATAATTTTATTTCTCTTCTATTTTTTATTTTTGTCTTTTTGTTCTATCTTTTGGGAGATTTCTTCAAATGTATCTTCTAACTCTTTCATTCTAACACTTCCTTTCCACTGCCTGTGATATTAATTCTCATTTTCACAATATTCCCTTTTTGTTTAATAGCATTTTATTCTTGTTGCGTGACTAAAATTTACTTTCTTATCTCTCTGATTATGTTAATAATAATTATTTCAAATTTCTGTATTCTCAAAATTGCTCTTGTTCAATTTTTTTTTTTTTGTCACTCAGATGATAAAATCTTTCCTTACATGATCAGATCTGTGGATATCTATTTGTAGTTAAGAGTAGGGCTCAAAAAAGCTGAACAAGGATAAGGCTAATGAACTATACTCTCCACTGAAGGCTGATCTGGGGAAACCACTGTGTTTGAATCTTTAGGTCCTTCTTGCTGGCTGGTCAGGTTTCCCAGAGAAGAATCTTCTGATCCCCTACTTGGGAAGGGTGTAGCCTTAGAGTTCTAGGGGCCGAGTGAAGGAAGAGGACTGAGTCTCAGCATTCAATAGATTAGACATTTACCTACTGAAAAACCCAAGCCTGTTGCTGTCAATTGTTTTTAGTATAGTACCCTTTTTCTCTGCTGTTTATACTCTCTTGAGAGAGTCAACTTTTGTCATTTTTGGGAGTAGGGAAAGGCAATCCCTTGGCTGGGCTAGGGGCGCAGGGTTCAGAGGCTGTATCCACTTTGCATACAAGTTTTCAAACAACCCACCTTCACCCCCAGTTCCAGAAGTTTTTAAGTTCCACCAATTTCTTAGCCTTGGTGGTTCGTTGATGTAAATTGCATTACTTCTTGGTTGTCCTCACTGCTAGCTTAAGATTCAGCTTTCTTAAATCTGTTAAATCAGTTACCAGTTGTCTATCTGGTTTCCAGCATTCAAGTGTTTTTTGTTTTTTATATTGAATGCGCTTTTATTCTTACTGCCATTGTAGTTTTATAGCAGGTACTATTATTTAAAAGAGCCTTGGTATCCCAGTGGTTAAGCACTTGGCTGCTAACTAAAAGGTCAGCAGTTTGAACTCACCAGCTGCTGCACAGGAGAAACATGTGGCAGCCTGCTTCTGTAAAGATTTCAGCCTTGGAAACCTTGTGGGGCAGTTGTACTTTGTCCATAGGATTGTTATGCATGAGTCAGAATCAACTAGATGGCAATGGGTTTGGTTTATGGGTACTTCACTTAGATGGGGCTTGGGGAAGAAATGAAGGAGAATAAATATATATAGTCTTCTATCTTTATTATCTTTGTTCCTTTTTTTGTTTTTTCTATTTTTCTTTTTTATTTTACTTATGCTTTTAAGTTTGTTTTGTGGATATAGGTGGTATGTTTTGTTTTGCTGTGGAAACAGTTTGGGGAGGCTTTAACAGGAAACAATAAATTTTTTAATGTCTATATGCCTGAAGCATGGGTTAGGTATTATTACTTAGTGAGTGGTCAGGATGCCTGAGATAAGTCTAAAAGGGATAGGTGGATAACACCCAGGAGAAGTGGCCTGGGGAACATGAGCTTAGGCACACAGGTGAGAAGTGGGATAGAATGTAGGACCCTTTCCCAAGCAGGTCAGTGTTCTTTAAGGATGTGGGCAGATCCAGAAGAGGATTGGCTTTCAGCTCTCTACAATTCTCAGGAATATCTACAACAAGATAAAACAGAAATACAAACAATTGAAAGGAAAAGAAAGGCTGAAGGCATCAGTTTTCTAGAAAGGTAGAGCTGGAGAACATTTGAAGGTGTTTAGTAGTCAGGGTACTTAACAGTCAGCTGCTACAACAAACAGACTGCAGTATCTCAATATCTTAATATGATAAGGGTTTATTTGTCACCTTCATTAAACTTCCATCATGAGTTGGAGGGAAGCTGTCTTTCACATAGTCACTAGGGAACCCATCTTGTAGCTGTACCATCCAGAACAAATGGCCTCCAAAGTCAGGGACTGTGTGGGTAAGAGAGCGGATGAAGATCAAGCACGGTTTTTTATGTCTAGGCAGTGCTTCCACCAACATTCCATTGGCCAGAGCCAGTTCCTGGCCTAATCTAATTGCCAGGGAGCTGAGAAGTGGGGCACATACAAATGTTTGGATAGCACTCAAGCTCTCTGCCTCAGGAAGCATATGCTTTCCCCCCTGCCACCCTCCAAGTAGGGAATGGAAGCCCAGAAGTGAGTTAATGACAGACATTACGGCATCAGAATTTGAGTCTGAGGCATGCTTTCCACCAAACCCTAGGGCATTTGCACCCCAGACATAAAACCACCACTTCTTTTTTTTTTATTGTACTTTAGATTAATGTTTACTGAGCAAACAAGTTTCTCATTAAACAATTAATACACATATTGTTTTGTGACATTGGTTGCCAACCCCACCACATGTCAACACTCCCCTTCTCTATCTCGGATTCCCCATTACCAGCTTTCCTGTCCCCTCCTGCCTTCTCGTCCTTGCCCCTGGGCTGGTGTGCCCATTTAGTCTCGTTTTGTTTTATGGGGGTGTCTAATCTTTGGCTAACGGGTGAACCTCAGGAGTGACTTCATTACTGTGCTGTAAGGGCGTCCGGGGGCCATACTCTCAGAGTTTCTCCAGGCTCTGTCAGACCAGTAAGTCTGGTCTTTTTTTTTTTTGTGAGTTAGAGTTTTGTTCTACATTTTTCTCCATCTCTGTCTGGGACCCTCTATTGTGATCCCTGTCAGAGCAGTTGGTGGTGGTAGCCTGGCACCATCTAGTTGTGCTGGACTCAGTCTGGTGGAAGCTGTGGTAGTTGTGGTCCGTTAGTCCTTTGGAGTAATCTTTCCCTTGTGTCTTTGGTTTTCTTCTTTCTCCCTTGCTCCAGACGGGGTGAGACCAGTGGAGTATCTTAGATGACCGCTCACAAGCTTTTAAGACCCCAGACTTTACTCACCAAAATAGAATGTAGAACATTTTCTTTATAAACTATGTTATGCCAGTTGAGCTTGATGTTCCCCAAGACCATGGTCCCTTGAGCCCTCAGCCCAGTAATTTGGTCCCTTAGGGAGTTTGGATGTGTCTGTGTTGCTTCCGTGACCTTGCCTTGGACAAGTTGTGCTGGCTTCCCCAGTATTGTAAAACCACCACTTCTTGAACTTGCACACTTGAAAGGATATGTAAAAACAAGTCACCAGGTTGTCCCCAATCCATAGGCATTTCCCACACACAGTAAGGTGTTAGAGCAGCAGTGAGGCCACATATTCCTTCTAGTGCTGGGCCAGCTTCTTTCATGAAACTGAAGCGTCTTCTTATAGCTATGAATTTACTGTGGAGGGAAGGAGGGAATAGATGGCAGGAAAGGAGGGGGTGCTTTGGCACATATGAAAACTTTCTCGGCACGTGTAGTTATGTTCCCTTCGGTATAAATCATGGCTGTCCAGTGAGCCAGGCAGCAATCCCATCTACTGTTGTCTTATTTTTGGTGTTCTCCTTTCAACTAGAGCCTCAGAGGTCAACAGAGAGATGTCAGGATTTTAGAATGGCACTGTGACTGTGTGCCCTCCAAATGTCCTTTGTGCCCTCAGAAGCACGCCTGATGGGGAGGGGCTTCTTGATGTTGTGTGCCCTTACCTTTCATCAAGTTGCCTGTCACCCATGATGCTGTACTGATTGAGTAAACTAATTCATAATCCACAAGCACTTTCCTTGGATACTTGCATCTAGGCACATTAAACGGCCGGTACACAGGTCCTCATTTTTCTCACCCTTCCATTTCCATGTTAATTCTCAATCAATCACTGACAGCCAGCTGTCAGCAGGCGCCATTTTTGGTGGAACCTGATGATGTATATTCCCTTTTTTCAGATTCTTTGCGTCTCATCGTGTAAAGCAATGCTCTAAGCAGGGTCTTAATGCTTCTGGGTACAGCCCCCTTGAGTTTTCATAATGGCAAATGTAGCACAGGTGCTGTAAGGAGTTGAATCTTCAAAGGAACGGGACATGCAAACGTGGCTTCATGGACATTGTTTTAGTATATCTCTGTATGGTTATGTACCCAGGTAAAGCCAACAAACCAATTGCCATCAAGTGGACTACAACTCACGGCAACCTCATGTGTGTCAGAGTAGAACTGTGCTCCGTAGGGTTTTTAATGTCTGAGTTCTTCAGAAGTAGATCACCAGGCCTTTCTTCCAAGGTACCTCTGGTGGACTTGAACCTCCAACCTTTCAGGTAGCAGCCAAGCACATTAACTGTTTGCACCACCCAGCTAAGGGTGTACTTATTGGACCTTTGACTTCTAAAGTTTGGGAGCAAAATAGTTGTGTCTTTGTTAGACATACTAATGAGTAAAGAGGAATTTGTTGTAAGTTATTTGTTATTAATTTAGTATTTTTTTATTGTGTTGGAAGTATATACAACAAAACATTTATCAACTAAACGATTTCTACATGTACAATTCAGTGACATTGATTACATTCTTCAAGTTGTAAGTTGCTTTAATATTAATATGGCAATAATTTTGGCTTTGGAAAGTTTCTCTTCTGCCAAGAGTGATGTTGGTGATGATTATGGTGATGCTGGTTTGAGCAGAGAAGTTCAAATCTAGTTCTGTCACTTTTTCTTTCTTGACTTCTTCACTTTCTCTTTTCCTCCCCTGATTCCTCCCTACCTCTTCCTCCCATGTAACCCCAGCTTTTTTCCCCTCCCCACTATCAAGAAATTTGCCAGAACTCCATCATCATTCTTCCTCACCATGGTCAGGTATATCATCCTAAGGGCAAAGGGTGAAGGTGTGTGATTAGTGTGTTTCACCAGACTGAACAGAATCCTGGTCCAGGTGCAGAGGGGAGTGGCTAGTATTTACGAATCAATGGCAGCATTTAGACAGGATGATGAATATGCTGGGCTCAGAGGACTTTGGATGATGAGCATTTCTTTGTGGCCTGGTAGTGATAGGACCCCTTGCTTAATTTATCTAAAACCTGCGTTTATTAATTTCATGGGTTTTTTTTTCTATTGAAAGGTACTTGCTTAGAAAAACATGCTGTGTTAAATGTAGCTCACAATGCCCTGTTTCAAATACTTTCCAGCAAAGAAGATTGCATTACCAAAATGATCCGTTTCACCTATGTTTCTGTTAAGAAGCCTGGATCTGGACCAGGCTGTATTCAAACCAACACAGGCAGTGCCACCCACCTGAGCTGTCTGTTGGCTTTACCTCTGGTAGGAATCACTGTGTCCGACTCTTGATCACATAAATTGGCAGAGTGTGGGCTACTTCTCCTCTGCACTTCCATATTTGCAGGCTGTGTGGACAGGGAACTCACTTTAATGAGTACTTACGTGCCGGGCCCAGTATCTGCTCTATACATGTGTACCTCACTTGATGAGCAGTAATTGAGTGAAAAGGATTTGCATTCCAGTTTTCCAGCTCACCTGGTGTCTGGACCTGATAACACCCCACCCCCCACCCCCCACCCCAATTTAAAATAGAGAAAACCAGTTACCCTGGAGTTGACTCCTACTCATGGCGACACCATGTGTATCAGAGTAGAACTGTGTTCCCATAGGATTTTCAGTCTCTGATTTTTTGGAAGTAGAGCACCAGGCCTTGCTTCTGAGGTGCCTCTGAACTTAAACCTCTAACCTTTTGGTTAACAGCCAAACATGTTAACCGTTTGCACCTTCCAGGAACTCCTAAAATGGAGAAAACCACATCAAAACTCTTGGTCACGTTCGGCCATGAAAGAAAGCTTCTTAAGAACTCTAATGCTGTTGATTTGATGAACACAGACCCGAGGGTTGAACTGCCTGTGTTCCAGTCTTTACTCTCTCCCTTCCTAGCTGTGTGAGGTTTGGAAAATCACTTGACTTCTCTGAGCTTCAGTGTCCCTACATGGAAAAGGGGGTAATAAAAATCCTCATTTCAAAAGGTAATTGTAGAAATAACATGGTGTCATGTAGCTAACATACCTGGGAGATTGTCTGGCAGGTAGTTAAACCTCATAAATTTTTATTATGATCATCACTACTACTATATGACTAATCCTATCAGTCAGCTAGTTGAAAAGCAGTGTGTAGGGTGTAAGGGTTGAATTCGGAGCCATAGAACTCTGCATCACCTAAACAATCAAGCTCTCCGGACCACATATTCCTCAACTATAAAGAGGGGATTTCAACCCTGTTGTATGGGGTTGTTAGAATTAAATAAGATAATGTATGGGAAGTGTCATCCATAGTTCGTGATACAAGTAGGCACTCAGTAAAGGTTGCCATTAATACTGTTTTCATTAATTCTGAAGTCAAAGTGTGATAGTTGGGTGTTCACCTTGGTAATTTTTAAAGGGAAAGGTTGGGGCATTTGACATGTGCCTTTTGCTTGCGTGCTTGTGTATTTTGGTTTTGCTTGGTTTTATCAACTTTATTGATGTATAATTTATGCATAATGAACTATATCCATTTAAAGTATACAATTTGATGAGTTTTGACAGATGCACCCACCCCTGAAACCATCACTACAATCAAATACAGAACATTTCCATCACCCCAGAAGATTTTTGTGCTTCTTTTTCAGTCCATGAAACTTTCCATTGCTAGCCCTAGGGAAACACTGGTCTGCTTTCTGTCACCATCGATTAGTTTGCATTTTCTGGAATTGTATATAAATGTAATCATACAGTATGTGCTCTGCATCTGGTTTCTTTTACCCAACATAAGGATTTTGCAAGTCATCCATGCTATTGAATGTATCAGTGACGTTCCTTTTTATTGCTGAATAGTATTCCATTGTGTAGATAAATCACATTTTGTCTAATTACCTATTGATATACATTTGGATTGTTTCCAGTTTTTAGCTATTGTAAGTGGACACTTACATGAATAAAGCTGCTGTGAATAGTCATGTACAAGTCTTTGTGTGGACATATGTCTTCATTTTTCTTGGGATAATACCTTGGAGTGGAATAGGTGGGCTAATGGCAAGGGTACGTTTAACTTTCTAAGAGACTAGCAGTTTTCCAAAGTGGTTGTACCATTTTACATTTCTACTAGCAATGTTTAAGAGTTTCCTTTCCTCTGCATCCTTACTGATACTTGATATAGTCAATCTTTTAAACTTTTTATTTCATTATGTAATGTATCTCATTGTAATTTTATTTCCTATTTTCCTGAGACTAATGATGTTGAGCATATTTGATATGCTTATTGGCCATATTTTCCTTTTGTGTGGGTCACGTTTTTTTGGCAACAGCTTTATTGAGATATAATTCACATACCGTAAAATTCACCCCTTTAAAGTGTACAATTTAATGGTTTTTAGTATATTCAAAGAGCTGTACAACCATCACCACAATCAGGCCGTATCTTCTTTTGACATTTGCCTTTTTAATTATTTTCCCCTGGGTACTTCTTCTTCTTCCATCATTAAAACATAAGGGACCCCCTAAATTCTCCTTTTGACCCTTTCCCCTTCAGGACTAATCGCTTTCCCCTGAAGATCACACCCATTCCCAAGTTTTAAACTACCAAATCCCTACTGATCTGACTCCTGTATATGTATGTCCAGTTTCGAGTATCTATCCTCAGTCTCTTAGTTGCAGATTATCCACACCTGCACATATCTTTTGACCGGCAGAATGAACTGGCCCTAAAACCAGTCCTCTCTCCCCTGCCCCCATCATCCCTGCCCACTTCCTCTCCTATGTCTTTGTAAGCCGCCTGGGGTTTACATATACTTGTATCCTTTCCAGTACCAAGCCCAAGTAGACACTCAGTAAATATTCACCTAAATGAATAAATGAACTTGTATTCTCCAGATTGCCTGAAAATGTGCTTCAGTTTTATCTTCCTTAGAAATTAATTGTATTGCTATCTTATTAAAGGTCAAGACAAATAATTCATACTGCAGTTCATTAGGCCATGAAACAATTATCTTGGCTATTTCTGATTATAATTTTGAAAATATTTCTAACCTGTGACCTTTTTTCTTATCTATACTTAAAGCTTTTCTGGAAGGAATTCAATTTCCACTTTCCTTAATGTTCCTTAAATGTTGTATATATCTTAAAAGTGGATTCCCCATTAAACAATATGGATTATGATCTCATTCCGTTTAACAGGATGAAAGCTTGCCTGAAAGGACAAGAATAAGACTCTCTTAAAATCATGTCCACGTTTTAAAGGAATATAAAACTTTCTCTTTAAAAATTTAGCTTTTGCTTCTACCGCCTAACCTACAAAGCTGAAATCTAGTAATTTCAGACTTAAAAAACAGTTTTTTTTCTCTCTCTCTTTTTAAATCTTTGCTCTGCAATGGGATCAAAGCTGAGGTCCCTAAGATTTAGAGACAACATGAAAATACCTTTGCTTCTGTGCTGGAGCTGTGTTCTTCTTAGCAGGGCACATACTGAAAGATAGCCTCATGTACTGTGACTGTAATAAAGAGGATAGGAATTAGAGAAGCCGGAATATGAAAGTTTAACTGTAATTACAGTATCCTCTGCAATGCCATTTCTATCCCAAGAAAGTGTGATGGAGAGCTGTCCTAGCAGAAAGCTTGGGGTGGTGTAGGGGAACAAGTTGTGGGTAATAGGAAGGGAAGAAGGGAATGGTCCATGGAGGCAGACCAAGAGCTAAATCAACCCAGAGATGCCTTGATGCCCAGATTGGAGAATTGGGAAAGACGATCAGGTATCTACAACCAAAAAATAAGAGCAGGAGAATGATTTGTATCTGGGCTGTGTGTGCATGTATATATGTGTATGTGTGTGGTGATGGGTTGATGATGGCAACAGAGAGTCAGAATTTGGAGAAACTCTGGGAGCAAAATACCCCAGCAGAAGAGAGAAGCAGAAAGCTGAGCCTGGGACCTGTTGCAGGTTGAGGTTGGAGATGAGAATGTAACGGATGCTCCTAACTAATGTTTGCATGGTGATGTGACCATTTTCATAGTGCATCTATATTCCTGTCTCACTTAATTCCCCCCTCTGAAGCTTAGAAGGGGGCCTGAGTAGGTCACCGTCAGCTGATTGTGTGATCACACCACACTAATCGTCCTGATCCAGCGCCTGGCAGCGCAGGCTGCCTGGTAGTCAGGCCAGAGCTTTCTGCTGTTTAGCCATGGAGTAGCATGAACCCTAGTGGTGTGCACCTCTGACGTTTCTTCACCCTTCACAGATTTTCCGTCAGCTAACCCAAATTTGCAGTGGTTTCTAGTGATTGAAAATATGCTTGGAGTGCAGGTGTCATGGATGAAATAGTAATGCCTTGGGGTGACAAATTTGATATAGAAATAATTCTGGTAAGCCTGGTGATCGGAAAACAATGAATCCCAAGTTTGAGCTGTATTGATTTTGTTTTTTCCAGGGCTCTGTTTCCTGCTCACAGTCTCATTGCCCAGAAATAACCCCTGTTAGCATTTTGCTCTGTGTCATGCAAGTGAGTTTTTTCCTCTTCTATATATTATATAAACACCCATATAATATATATGTCTGCATATGCACACACATGCATTATTTTTAAACCAAATGAGATTGTATGGTGTATTCCATTGTCTTATAGCTTCATTTTTATTGAACTTAGTGATAAATTGTAAATGTTTTTTCATGTAAATAAATTTTCTTCCTTAACATGATTTCTAATGGCAAGGAAATACTCTGTCATATAAATATACCATAATCTTCTCATACAGTTCCCTATGCCACGGTCTCGCCACAGAGTCAGATATGAGCTAGGCCTGTTCTGGTTTGATCCATATAATTGTGAACTGGGAACAGTGAGTACCCCAAGTTTTCTTCTTCTCTATTCTTAAGACTTTTAGACCATTTAGAGAGATTTCTACTGAATTAACTTTGTTACGTGTAGGGAAAATAAGACATCTCAACAAAGCCCTGGAGACTGAGGCAATAGTTGAGTTGATAGTCGCCACTTACAAATGTTCATTTTGTGTTTTTAAATGGTCTGAAATGGGTCTTCCGGCCTTCCCATTGCACTGTCTAAGCATTACTGGCAAACATTTTATCACCCCAGGGTTGCCATTGAAGAGGCCCTTGCACTAAAGGAAAAGGCCGATGAGGAGTGATTCACATCCCCAACAAGTACTGCTCGCATATTACAGAACAGAGAGGCCAAATAAATAAATTTGTCCTTTAAACCATTTGCATTTTTGTGCCGCCTGGATCCGGGTGGTGTTCTGGAGTATAATTCTGAAGAAACAAGTACACGTCGTCAAGCAGTTGTAGAAGTGTGAGAAGCTGTGGTAGGTCTGACTGCATCAGTGCAGCCAAAACTGTGACTGTAAAACTGTGCCCGGCGCACGTGGAGGTCAGATAAGCTGTTAGGCAAGGCTGAGGGGCAGGTCTGCTCCTGTGCAGGCAGGGATGTTTCAAGAAGCATTCTGCTTCTGCTTCTACTCAAAATATTTAACAGCCGTTCATGGCGTGGCCCTGAGTAATCAGAACAGATGCTGGCTGTAAACTGCATATACATGGTGAATATCAGTCCTGCTTCTCTATGCATGCCATTCATTCATTCTCTTTTATAACCTGGACCAAAGATCAAAAACTCCAGTGTCTGATGGCATCAGCCCATCATCAGCCAAGGCACTGGAATCAGGCAGTAAGTAGTAGAGAGTGGTGGGGATTGTGGCAAACTGGAGGGTCCACACCAAATCTAAAGGGACAGACAGCTGCAACTCAGCCCACCTGATTGTCATAATGTGAGCATGTAGGCCCAGCATAGCGCTTTTGCTCTATTTTTTAAAAAAAGCCAGAAATCTGGATTTGCAATGTAAAATCTTCTACTTAAAAAAAAACAAACAAAAAAACCCTGATGGAGCAGGAGGAAGGTGGGGTGCAGCACTCAAGTTCTAGTAAACAGACCAGACTTAATGGTCTGACTGAGACTGGAGGAGTCCTGGAAAGCGTGGCCCCTACACTCTCTGTTAGCCCAGAACTAAAACAATTTCCGAAGCCAACTCTTCAGACAAAGATTGGACTGGACTGTGGGACATAAAATGATACTCATAAAGAGTGTGCTTCTAAGCTCAAGTAGATACATGAGACTAAATGGGCACCTTCTATCCGGAGGTGAGAGGAGAAGGCAGAGGGGGTTAGGAGCTGGTTGAATGGACTCGGGGAATCAGGGGTGGAAAGGAGGAGTGTGTTGTCACAGTATAGGGAGAGCAATTAGGGTCACATAACAATGTATGTATAAATTTTTGTATAAGAGTCTAACTGGAAATGTAAACTTTCACTTAAACTACAACAATAAACAAAAAAATTTAAAAAAAAAAGAGTAACTGTGTTCTTTCCTGTTGCTGCTATTAAAAACAAAACAAAAACCCCACAAACTTAGTGCTTAAAACAACACAAATTTATTATAGTTCTGGAGGTCACAAGTCTGACGTGGGTCTCATTGGGTAAAATCAAGGTGTTGGCAGGGCCACGTCCCTTCTGCAGGCTGTAGTGGAGAATCTGTTCCCTTGCCTTTCCCAGTTTCCAGAGGCTGCCTGTATTCCTTGGCTTGTGACTCCTTCCTTCTTCGGAGCCAGCAGTGGCTAGCCAGGTTCTTCTCACACCGCATCACTCTGACACTCTCCCTTTTCTGCTTCCCTCTTCCACTTTCAAGGACCCCTGTGATTCCACTGGACTCACCCAGCTAGTCCAGAACAATTTCTATATTTTAAGGTTAGCTGGTTAGTGCACACAATTCCATCTGTAGCCTAATTCCCCTTTGTCATGTAAGGTGAAGTTTTCACAGGTTCCAGGAATTAGGATGTGGACATCTTTAGTGCGAAGACATTGTTCTGCCTGCCACAGCATCCATAATATATAAGCTTCTTAAAGAACATCGGGGTCTTAAATTTCTTCTGCTTCCTCCAATGCCTACAAGAGTAGATACATGGTAGATTCTTCTGGATTGATTGATGATTGACGTTGAGTATCAGCCCCAGAAAGGAATTGGACAGGAGTGTAGAGGTCAATCTTAACAGTGTGCTTTATTTTGTTTTATTGTTGTTATTATTATAATTTTTATTTTACTTTCCTCACTTAATGTTAAACAGTCTTAGGAGCTAACTGGAATGGGTAATTTATTCCCTTCTGTTGTAGAATAGTGACATCATCTAACTCAGATTTCTGTATGAGTGATAAATAAAATAATGCCTGTTTTCCCTTCTTTCTTTTATCTGTGGCCAACCTATCCATCCATCCACCAGTCACGCAGCAAATGATACATTCCTTTTCCCATCCTTGCATCATACTTTCTATCTAGCCAGCACTCCATTGCTGCTTTGCAAAGAGGATTTGAGATTACTTACGTGCAGAGCCATGCTTAATACTACAAGACAAAAAGGCAGAGATGACATGGATGAACCTTGAAAACATTATGCTAAATGAAAGAAGCCAGACACAAAAGTCTACAGAGTGTATGATTTCACTTATATAAATATCCAGAATAGGCAAATCCATGGAGACAGAAAGTAAATTAATGCTTGCCAGGGGCTGGTACAAGGGAGCTATAAGGAGTGACTGCTACTATGGGTACAGGGTTTCCCTTTGGGGTGATGGAATGGTTGAGAACTAGATAGTGGCGATGGTTGTACAACATTGTGAATGTAGTAAATGTCACTGAATTGTCCACTTTACAATGGTTAAAATGGGAAATTTTATATGTTCTTTATCACCAAAGGAGGGCGGTGAGGAACAGAGATGAGTATATCAGAGTTAAGGGAAAATCAGGTAAATTGGGGGTTGGGGGATAAAGGCATTATCCAAAAATCTTGTCCCTAAGGTCATGAACAGTTGACATAAAGAATTATCTGCGAGCCTCCAAGGGGTCCAAGCAAAGAGGGAGACACAGCCAGTTCACCAAATCATTCAGTTAGTGTAAATCACCCGGCAGTGGTGACACTAGTAGATACTAAAAAAATAGTCACTTTTCTGCCCTTCCTCCTCCTGCTAGAGCCAGTTGGGGTGGGAACAGCATTCCAGTGTCTTCTGAAAGGTCCTGCACTTTATTCTGTTGTAGACATAAAAAAAAAAGCAGTGTTACTGATGAATGCACCATGACTTGGGGATACATAACTTTTTTTTTTTGGCTTTTTATTTGGGGGAACATTATTAAGAAGAAGAGAGGCAGCTCTTTAAGAATTACAGTCTGTGGCTAATGTTGGGGAAAAACCTGAGAACTTACTGAACAGAGCAGCGTAATTTGCCCCCGCTCCAAGCTGCCTCACCTGCGGCTCGTTCCGCACGGTCAGCAGTTAGCACCAAGTTGCAGCGCCTCAGCTTCGATGGCTTTCACTTTCCCGGTGCCCTTGATGTGGTGCCGAGTTGTCAGGATTCTCATAAAATTCCTCGGTGATGGCTTCTTCTGTTCTCTTTATTTCCTTAAGTGAACATCTGTCTAATTGTTCACCTCCATTGCTTTAGTGCTTTCCTCATGGTTTCTCTGTTTCCAGACAATAAACTTTATTTTCTTCATAAGAATTCAGTCTACGCAAGGGTATTAGGCAGCTTGTTTGCACCTTTTAATTTCTGGATGTTTTCCAGAAAGGCTCTTTGCAGTAGTTCCAGTGGGTTCATCTGTGAAGACAGTGCAGCATTGTGTTTGGGTTTTTATCAGTTACCTTCTGTTTGTAAACATCTGTTTGGAAGCCTTTGCTAGTAACCACCCCTTTGCCCCCCACCCCCCCACCTGCACCCGAAATAAAAGGATTAATCTCTTTTTGCTTGGCACAGGAAGAAGACAGCATTGGCTGATTTTTTTGGTCAGGTACATAGGTATGTGACTATTTACCTGAAACCCATAGACTTTGCATATATTGCCAAATGGCTTTCAAGAGGGAATTGGATACTTTGTTTCATTAATGGCTATGAAGCCTGTTAATCCACTCATTACTGCAGTTTAATTTTGATTCTGATTTTTGTTGATGAATTGAAAAGCAGTATAAACTGGCAATTAGAACTGGAAAACATTTCACTATTTGAAGAGACCATTATTTTTCATGCAGTTAGAAATACACAGCAAGCCACTTTTTTCCTTTTTATTACATTTATTCTTAATCTTTCTGAATTATTTATTTATTGTTATATCTTTACGGTTAAGTATTTTGATTTTATTTTTGGACTCAGTGTGAGAATATCCTTACTTAAATCATGTAAATTATTTCAATTCCCTGGTTACTGTTAATATGTTCCATCTTAATTCTGTTAAATTAATTTTATACTTTTGATTTTTCATACTTCTGTGTTTTGCCATATGACCTACCTTAAAAAAAAAACTTTTGATTATGGGCATTTCAAATATGTACAAAAGTAGAGAGGATCTTATAATGAATTTCCATATGTGCGTCACTGTGAGTCAGCAACTTAGAAGCTATTTTTAATTGTTTGGTCATTGTTCCTCTGTATGTGCATGAGTATCTATGTATCTGTAAACACACATGATGTATATGTGTATATATACATATGAAGATGTATATTATGTGTACATATACAAATATATATATATATATATATATATATATATATATATATATATATATATAATTTCTTTTCTGTGTATGTGTAGGCTGGTTTACCTTTCATGTATTTAAATCAAATTTTGTTTAAAATAAGAGTAAAATCTGTCTAAGTAGTGAAGATTCAAAGCCCCGTAATAAAATGCTTGATTTTCCCGTGGATTTGTGGACCTGTGGGGGAATCTTAGTCCCCGGGCAGGGAGGGAAGAGGCGTTGTGCATCTCTAGTTCCTTGTAAATCCCAGCTACCTGAAGCGTAATCTCCAGTGTTCTGAATGCAGCAGAAATAGGGGCAGAGCAGCAGGTCAAACGGATGCTCTTTGAAAGCCTATCCCATGCGAACAAAAGTTCCCATGCACAGTTTGTGACAAGAGTTGGACAGTATGCCCAATCATTGGTTTAGGTAGCTGATTTCTAAATGAAGCCTACTGTCTTATGATTATGCATACAGTTGCCTCAATTCCATTTTCATTTTCTGAAATTCGATTATACAGAGGTAGGAACAGGTTTCTAGAAGCTGGAGGCAGGGGTGCTGGTCAGGGGATGCCGGTCATGGATTCGACTTTCTCTCCCTTGATGCAGATATGTCCATGGTGGAATTTGACACAGTTAAGGCACAGAAACCAACCCTGCCATCTGACAACACCCCCTGTGATAGGAAGTTCACAAGTTGTTAGCTGGGTCCTCTGGATGGTGTTGTAGCAACAACGTGGAAGCCCTTGGTATAGAGGGAATGCTGGAAATGGCTGAGTCCTTACACTGGGAGGACCACATGCACCGCACCCTTCCCTTTCTCGAAACACACACACGCGCGCGCGTGCGCGCACGTGAGACAGAGGCAAGGGAACCTGCACTGGCCATGCTGCTCCATCCTGCATGGCCATCTCTCTTCCTGTTAGCGTTCATATTCTTCAGTGTGTATAAGAAAGTGGCTTTGTCCCCTCAGTCTGTAACCTCCCGAAAACACTGTCTTTGTGATGTTCTCAAAACCTTCATTTGGGGGCAGGAATGGGCATAGTTTGGCAAACCATGTGGTCTGGCAAACATTTATGGACTGTTTATTGTATGCTAAACATTTCTGCGTATGTTATCACCCTTAATATTCAAAAGCAGCTTCGTGGAGTTGGATATTATAATTATCAGTGTTGCTATGATTTTTATTATTATCATCAGTATTAGCAGTGATTACTGATCACCTTCCACATGTCAGGCACAATGTCAGGTGATTTTATATTCATTATCTAATGCTCACAGCACTCTTGAAGGGTATATATAATTACTCCATTTTACCTGCTTTCAAAGAGATTTGGTGACTTACCCAGCATTACATAGCTAACCAGTGGCAGAGTTTGGATTTAAAATTGGTTAGGCCTGAGTTCTCTACCTGTGGTTTCTCGCCTAAGGGGTGGAAGCAGTAATCACGAGAAGGTCAACGCTTATTCCTCTCCTTGCCACTCATAAACCTGGGGATTTGCTTCCCCGAGGAGTTAGGCATTTGGGCTGGGCAGAGTTCACATACATGCACTGCACACAGGGTGACTGTTTCCTCTTATCTCTCTGGATACTTTTAGAACCAGGTTTTTATTTTAAAAAACAAAAAATTGTGTACATGGTAAAGTTTCAAATACTACAGAAAAATTTAAATGAAAAATCTCTCCCCAACATCGGCTGAACGCCAGTCCTTCTACCAAGAGTTAACCTTTGTGTATTCTTCCAGAAAAAAAAAAAGGCTGTACCAGAATTAAATTCATTCATGCATATTATATATTTGTATATACCATAAATCTGTTTAATCTAATTAAAACTGTTAATGAATTATTTTCCTGGTTGCAAAATAATGTAGTTTATATATACATATAAATTTAAGAATTACAGCTGCACATACAAAATAATGGAGGAAAAAGTAGTTCGGAATCTCAGAAGCAATGGCTTTTAACTTTGTGTGTATCCTTTTGTCTTCTTTTTAAATTCAAATGTATTTATCTACATTTCTTAAAATTGAAAGCACAATAAGAAAACCAAAAAAACCAAACTCATTGCCATCAAGTTGATTCCGACTCATAGCCACCCTGTAGGACAGAGTAGAACTGCCCCGTAGAGTTTCAAGGAGCAGCTGGTGAATTTGAAATGTCAGCCTTTCGATTAGCAGCTGAGCTCTTAACCACTATGTCACCAGGGCTCTGTAAGCACAATATACTCTGTTTCTTTCTTTTTTTAACGTATCATATTTGACCATCTTTCCATGTCAGTAAATATTCTTTGGCAGTGCAGTTTTAGGGACTCTACATTATACCTTCATAATTTATTAAATGAATCCCTTATTGCTGGGCACAGATGCTGTTTTCAGTATTTCACAGTCATGAGCAATGTTGTTGGTTTACCTGGGCTAAGTGAGGCTTTTAAATGCAAATTGATAGTTCTTTAGAAAGGTTGTTCTGATTTATACTCTTTTTTTCTATTTTCCCACACCTTCACCATCACTGTGTATTTATCATTTTATAATGGTTTGTATTACTTGCTGAATGAGCACGTATCTCCCTTTCATTGATAATGGAGAGGAAGGGGTGGGTATGCCTGGCAGTTTGTCCCAATATTTCCCTCAGCTTTAAAGATGTGCTGAACAAAAAGTTTTATCTTTTCACATAGAAACTTTTTAAGCTCTCAGGCTAATCTGTAATGTAGGGTGTGCAAATTAAGTTTTTTTGCTGTGCTTAATCCGCATTAGAGCACTAATCGCCAGGACCCCCAAATTGCTATAGGAAGGGCACTTAGAAAAGGGAAGGGATCGATATTTGGTACTTAGAAAATAAATGAAATGATTTTTTTTTTTTTTTAAACCACATCGGAGGTAAAAGATAGAAAGACTTAAAATGAGTAAGACTGTGAGTTTCTTAACATTTCGTAGCTAATATATTGAAATGTGATTTTTAAAATAACTTTGACGTGCATCTGATTTCTCAGAAGCTGCAGAGTTGTATATTCATTTTTTTGAAATAACTTAAATTTTTATTAAAGCAAAAAGAACTGAGGAAATACAGAGATGTGCATGAGAGGTTCTGGGTTTCAGGAGCTCATGGTTTGGTGTCGGAAACATGTGAGTAAGCAAGACTCTGTGTTAGGTTCTGTAACCTCTATAGAATCTCTGTGGGATTCTATAGCATGGTACCATATGCAGCATGGGATAATCAGGGGAGTTCCTGGAGGAGGTGACCCCTGAGCTTCATTTTGGTTTGATACTGCAGCAACACAAGGACTTGATTTTGTGATTGGGGGCATTTTAGTATTCTGTGAAAGGAACTGTGCTCATTTTGCAGATTTGCTTTCCTTCACTATTCAGTCATTGGAAAATAATGTTAAATGATTTCAGTTTGTGGTTCTCAGAAACTTGGATTTCAGGGTCTAGTAAACTTTTTCAAAAGAAAGAAAGAAAAAACCAAAACCTAGGACTCCAACTTAGCATTGCCAAAGAGTTATTTTTTGTTTTAAGAAAAGACACTAAAAACAGGGGAAAAAAAATCAATACAGCATAAAAACATGCTTCCATCAACAATTGCCATTACTTTATAAAAGAGTGTTTTAATACCAAACATCATGAGTACATTCATTCATTCATTTCAGCATAGATTCATGGTTATTTATTTTACTGTTTGAGTTATAATTCAATACTATCAGTTATTTATTTTGTTGTTCACATTGTTCCAACTTCTGGTCAGGCCCTGTGAAGGACAGCCATTTTAATTGAGAGATTTTCCCTTTTCACTCCATTCCTGCTACTGTCCTTTTAATTCACTTTAGGCTATTGAAAACTTGGTTATGACCATTGTAAAGTCTGATATTTAGGACATACTGGCCCAGGCAATGGTAGGGAATTCATAGAGGACCCCTAGGGCCAGATCGTGGCTTGTTTCTCTTTCACCCTTAGAGCAAGGCGGGAGACATGAGTGTGGTGCTGGGCTGTGAAAGAGAATAAAGAAAAAATAAACAACCATGGTGCTTGCAGGAAAGTTTTGTTTTTTGTTTTTGTTTTTTTTTTCTTTTTAGGGTCAGAAGGGACTTGAGGATTTTCCAGGGAGCAAATAAAAAATAATAGACACAGCTCATCAAAAACTTACTACTTGCCAAGCAGATGCTGGGCCATACATGTTACAAGCATAATCTTTTCTAATCCTTCTGCAGTCTTAGTGGGAAGAAGATATTAATATCAGGGTTTCACAGATAGGAAAAGTGAGGTTCCAAAGTTTTGAGAGGTCAGTATACCTAAAGAAGTGGTGGAGTCAGGATTTTGTCTTGTTCTGCCTGTCCCCAGGACTGTGCACTTTTCACAACCCCTCCCTCAGGCCCTCCTGGCATTGTTCATTATGCACACCTTCAGTTCCAGGGGTGGAGGGGAGGTTTCCTGCCTCTCTCTGATGACAGTGCTCTTCTGCATCCCAACCACAACAGTCTTCCATTATGAGGAGAAAAGCAATACTCTTCCATGTAGTAATCACCTGGATTGTGTGTACATGGCATTTGTGTGTGTGTGTGTGATTCTTCACCCGGATTTGTAATTGTTGGATTTAAATATTTTTATGTTTTCCTGTCAATTCCCTGTCTTTCTAAATTCTTGCTTTTAGAGTATGTGCAAGTATGGGGAGTTTTATAACTTACTATCATTTCACAAGAATCCCACTCAATAACATGTTGCCTTCTTTATTGACCACTAACATTAGTTTTCTTCTAGTAACCCTCCTACATTCGCCATCCCTCAGCCTATTAGAAACAGGAAATTGTACTGGGGAAGAGATCTTCTCAGGGCCATGAGATCCAAGCCCTCTAGCTTATAGATGAGCCAAGGAAGCTCCTGGGGGTGGGGTGGGGGAGGCAAAAACTTGCGCATGGCTACATATGGGTTGAGGGTAGAGCCCCAGTGAAGAACCAGGGGTGGGGACTCCAGGCCTCTTTCTGCCATCTTGCTGTGATCTGGAAGTTTGTGGAAGAATGCCTGTGAATACCGCGAACATCTGACTGACCAAGGGGATAAAAGGAGTTCTTCAGAACAGTTTCTTCATAATAAATGCTTACATTTTCTGTTGGCCCCAGGCCAAATTCCTCCCCCTCCCACCCCCAATCTTGCTTTCAAGGTTGAACATTCTTTTAGAGCAGTAACCTTGCCCTCCTCTGCCTGTGGATGTCGCTCTCCACCCATAAGCCTCCGTTTCAGGCATTGTGTTTGCAGCAAAGTCTATAATTTTATTTTGGATTTGGATATACTGATTACATTTTAGCTTCTGGTATATTTTCTTACCTGTCACAGCCATTAAATTTATTTTAATAGTTAAACTCTACCCTCCTGATAGCCACTAAAGGGGGAATTGGATATTGTCTATCAATTGGCTAGTCTGTGAACTAAGGCTGTATCTAATTACAAGACGTTGTATGGGTTCTGATTTATTAACCATTTACTGTGCTCTGGAGAAGGTAGCATTTTTAGTAGCACTCTTCTGCCTGGTTGTAGCTTCCAGGAGGGCAGGGTGCCCGGAACATCACTGATCTTACAGTTATTACATTGTGTCATATATAATCTTGTTTTTTCCCTGCAACAAATAAATCTTTGGGATGCTCTGGAAAAAAAAAAGAAAAAGGAAAAAAAAAAACGTTTGTGGTTACAGTATAATAAAAATAAACCATTTGTCGTGACTGCAGCTGACATTTATCAGCCCGTTTGTGGGTGCTCTTTCTCTCTCTCTATAATACAGAACATAATTTGTCACTTTGTAAATACATTCCAGTCTAAATCCCTGCCAGCATCTGTTAGTGTTTGAAGGATTAATGTGCTACCCTGTGCATGTCTGCACTTTGAGGGAGCAGTACAGCATATGATTATGGATCTTGGGAGAGCAGAGGAAAAGGGTATCTTCTGTGTTTTTTCCTACATGCTCGGTCTTTTGGGCCTTTTTCTGATTTTTCTTGTCCTTACCCATTTCTGCTAAGGTATCTGGAATTTTGTCATTTGTGAGGATTCCTGGCCCCAACCTTATTTCTCCTTTCACAGTCATAGTAACAGGAGTAATTTTTTTTTACGGTTGCCATGGAGTCGATTCCAACTCATGGAGACTCCATGTGTGTCAGGGTAGAATTGTGCTTCATAGTGTTTTCAATGGTTGATTTTTTTGGAAGTAGATCACCAGGCCTTTCTTTCGAGGTACCTCTGGGTGAACTTGGATTTCTAACCTTTTGTTCAGCAGCTGAGCCCATTAAATGTTTGTACCACCCGGGGCTCCAATAGTAGTAATAGTAGTGATTTATGTGTACTGTGCATGAGCAGACACTCTGGGGTCAGGTAGACTTGGGTTCAGATTCCTCTGCCATCTAATTTATGACTTCAAGTTACTTAATTTCCATATCCTTACTGACAAAATGATAATGGTAATACCTACTTCTTAAAGGTATTAGGGAGGAAATGTATGTAAATGCAAAGTGCCCAGTTTAGAAACCTGGCCGTGAGAAATTGGTGGGGGCTGTTTTCCCTGTTCACCATTGTCAGCGTGATTGTGTTTCTTGATGCAGCGTGTGAAACCGAATGTGTGAGTTGGAGCCTGATGTTATGAGCCAGCTGGTGGTTGTGATTCTGATTTGTCTTACATCTTTTCTGGTTGCTTAATGGGTTTTGCATTTGTTTGGGAATATTGTTGTTGTTAGTTGCCGCCAAGTTGGCTCTGATTCACGGTGACCTTATATATAACAGAACAAAACGCTGCCTGGTCCTGCATCATCTTCATGGTTGTTGCTGTGTTTGAGTCCACCCCTGTAAATCAGGTGCTTGGTGGATTCCCAGCCTTGAGAACATTCTGCCAGCAAGAGATTGTGTTTCCCATCAAGGCTTGGTTCTTAGTCCTGGCAGGACTGGAGGGGATTTAAACTCTCTTCCACCAGTGGCTAAATGACTCAGATTCTTGCTGGAAGGTCCATCCTTGCCTTCCCTAGCTGTGAATTCCCCTGAATGATAGTGCGGCCTGTGCTTCATGTTACTTTATGGAATGGCCAAGGACTATTAATCACCCTTAATCTACTGCTGTCATTTAGATTAAAAAAAGATCTCTGGACATGGAAGAAATGGCCACATTAGTAACTCTTTTTTAAGCAATCACTCTATTTCCTGTTGTTGTTGTTTGTATGTATCTCTGCGGGTCCCCCAGCTTCCCTAGCCCGTTAGCCCCGCCCCAACCTCTGTGTCTGCCTTTGAAACTCTCTTGGCTCCTGTAAAGAAAAGAATGTGTCGTTCTCTTTGCGTTAGGAGAAATGTTATTTGTTGTTGTTGCTTTGTTTTGTTTTTGTTTCTCTGAAACAAACAGGCTCAAACAGGACAGAAATACCATGCCCAGATACTTGGTGGCCAAGATGGAGCTTGTGATTTGGTGCTTCTTTTTAGGATTCTGGAGAGAATATCTAGCAGATCTGAGAATATATCTCTCGGTCCAATGACAAACAATCTGTTCTGAATACCCTGAATGCTTAGGGCTAGGCATACTTGGAAAGTGTCTAGAAACCCCTATTTCAATATTTTGACAGGTTTTTGTAAACTTCTAGAGATGCCAAAACATATTTCAAACAGGTTCTGTATGCAAGCAGACGTGGAATTGTAGGAACCAGTTAACACTGAGACTTACAAAGTATAATTCTCCTAAAATTTAGATTGTTTAATAGAAGAAGCATTTTGCAACAAGAAATGTAAACAGATACTTATTACTAAGTCCATTTCCACATCCCTGTATCCTTGATACATATTGTTTGGGATTAGTTATGCTGTGTGTTATCATTATCTTTATCAACTGTCCTGTGTGATAAAACATCACACATTCTAAGGGTTGGTGCCATGTTTTCCTTTTTTCTCATATATTCATTGGAATGTGCAAATCACAATAGTAATTATATGACTGTCAAGCTTCAAGGGGCACACCCAACTTTCTTGACCCTTGTTCTAGATCAGAGCTCTGAAAATAACAGCAGTTTTTGTAAATAAAGCTTTATTGGAACACGGCCATGCCCTTTCATTTATACATTGTCTGTGGTTGCTTTTGCTTGACTGCAGCGCTGGGTAGTTGTGATAGAGACCGCATGGCCCATAAAGCCTGAAATATTTACTATCTGGCTTTTTATAGAAAAAATTTGCTGACCCCAATTCTAGAGTATGTGTGGCCATCTGGAAAGAAAAGTCTGTTCCACTGAATTAGAATGATCAGGTGGTTAGAGTAGTATCTTTATCTCTACACATATGGAAACGATTCAAATTACGTATGATTTAGTTATTGGATTTTGTTAATCCAAAGGCTGGGGGTGGAGGCTGGGGAAGAGGTTGAAGTCTGCTGTTTTTCATCATAAAGTTAAAAATTTAATGGTCAAAACAAAAAAGTGTAAAAGACTTTAGGTTCATGGAAGGAAGAGGGTTCTTGGGAGTGAAGTATGTTTGGGGTGTGACCCCACCATCATCTCCTGGGCTCAGGTAACTTCAGGGTTGGGAAGAAAGTTCCGGCACAGAGACAATAGTATGATGTTACAAGGACAACTGAACTTAGCAGAGTGGAGGGAGAACTGAAATCCAAGTTCTGCCAGCTAGTAATTATATGTCTTTTGAGCAAATTTCTTACACTTTCTCAGTCTTTGCTTTGCTTATAAAATAGGAGTAATTAGAACTACTTTGCAAGAGCTTTGCACAGTAAACGGTGGCAAAGTCTGGAATGGTATCTGCCAGAGAATAAGCCCTTAAAAGTGTTTAATTAACAGCAAGCATTTGCTTCATTGAATGTATTTCCTAAATTTATACAGGGGAAGAAGGTCTTAGGGTACTAGATGTGTGATAGAAGGTGACACTCGGGTTAACTGAAAAATTTGAACCTTGATTATAACACCCCCAGAGCCCCTTCTGGACGGTGCATTGCAGACATGGTGTTCCAGAAAGATGTGCAGGCTCATAGTCAGTGCCTTCCTTTAGGGAAAAGGAGCAAATGTGCCCAGGCATCTCTTCACACTGGTGAAAGCTCTGGGCCACCCCATTGCACTGCAAGTGGCAGACACACTTCCTAGAGACAACATGTGTGTCTTCCAGCTGAAGGGAAAAGGAAAGATGCTGTTTATAAATATTAAAAAGGCAGGGAGAGTGTGCATTGAGGACAATATGCTTTAACATGCATGCCATTCCAAAGTGGCTTCTAATGGACATTTGTAAGGTGGGGCCCCCCCACCCTCCCCACTTTAATGCTGCCTTAGATAACTCTTTGGAAAACATACAGTCTGTAACTTGGCTGGCTTTTAACAGAATTACCCAACATGATTTATTCGTCCCATTTATGTAGCTACAAGAGAGGAGAATCAGAGCATGCCAGATGTGAATGTGGCCTGTGGCCGTGCTCAGACACTGAGCGGACAGACACCTCTTTCATTGCTGCACATGTACGTACCAGCCTGGCTGTACCTGCTCCTCCTCATGGGTTCCCCTTCCCCAGCAACTATTTGGACTCCATTTCTAGAAGCAGTGGTCCTGGTTAAGCTGTCAGACAAGCCCTGAAACTCACAGGCCCGCCTGACCCTCTCTTCTTCTGCATTTCTCATTCTCTCTCTTTCCCTCCTTCTGTCCTTCCCAACACCTTTCTCTTCCTCCTTTTCTCTAGCCCTCCTTTCTTCTGCAGAGTTTATTTTCCCATCAAATCAGAAATGTGTATACATTAAGGAAAAAAGGATTAATGTGGAAAATTAGAAATAATAATAATAGCTAATGTTTGTTGAGAGTTTACTGTGTGCTTGTTGGGATGTGGGGGCACCCTGGGCCTCTGTCAGCTGGAGGTGTGGATGGGGCTGTGGAGGCGGGTGTGTACAGGGGTGTTATGGGCTAGGCTTAGAAGGGGTGGGCTTCACTTACATTCACATTCCATTATTCTATTGGCCATTTCTAAGTCTCATGGCTATCCAGATTGCAGGGGAGACTGGGAGGTAATCTTGCCAAGTGCCCCAGAAGAAAAGGCACAGGGCTTTGGTGAACAGCTTGTAGTCTCTGACAGTCTTCACATCTGGACACCAAATACCTTTTTGCTTCCTTCTTCCCATGCAGAGGATACATTCACTCTTCTCCTAAAGGAAGTCAGTCTCAAAAGTCCCAATGAGTTACTTCATCCAGTGCAAAGTCTTCATACTCAGTTATGGTTCCTAAGGTCCTGTGACGTTCAAATAGGCAGCTTACCCACCCCCACCCCCACCCCCAGCCCCGACTGCTGCCCTATACAATGGGGGCAAGTAGGCCAAATATTAGCAGTAATGGGAAATACACTGCTCTACAGGAATGACCTGGCAGTAAGAGGACATCCCTAACTGGGTCCTGGATGTGCCTGTAGGAGAAATTGCCCTGTCCCTTACCCTCTCCATGGCCACATCTGAGCTGGGTGTCGGGGAGTGCCTCCTTAGGACTGTAACAGCTGCCACAGCCTACTTCCTGCTGGGGCGAGGTTGGGGCTTGCAGTTTGCTGTTTGTTTGTTTTATCAGTTACAGGCTTTTTAAGGTCCTATTCATGTTTTTTTTTTTTTTTTTTTTTTTTAGCAACATAGTTCTTTCATAAACTTGGTAGGATTCTGATCTCTTTTGCTTTTGGTCAGTTCTGTATGTTGTAGCCGCACCCAAAGGCTTTCTAGACTGGGCTCCCAAGTTGTTTTAATCTTCTACTTTGTTGTCATCACATCTGTCTATCTGTCTTTCTCTGTCAATACTATGGCAACTATCGTGAAGCTCTCTGGAATAATGGGTTTGAGAGGGAAAGTAACATCCTTAATCCGATCTATGCTATCGGACTGAATCTTCCCTGGAGCTTCAGGCTCAGTAGGTTCTAGCTCAACCTTATGGCAGAGAACAGTTTTACCAAGTGATTTCCAATGTCTGACATAGATCCGTGTAGGTGTCACTGATCGACATGTGGCATTTGTCTTCTTGGTAAGTAAGGAGTCCAGGCTCCTTTCTAGTAGCTCATCCAGTAGCTCTGCCATCCCATAGGAACTCATTTCCATCTGCATTTGTCTTCTGGAAGGATGAAAAGAAAAGGGAGAACCCGATTCATATGAGCCATGGCCTGGGAGTCATACACGTCTCTTCCACTCACAGGCTGTTAGTGGACACCTAGATGTCCCACCTCGATGCAGACAGACTGCATTATAACATTTATTTCTAAATTTTCTCTTACAAAGTATTAAGTTATTCAATGTCTCTGTCATTCTAACCAACAAAACTGGGCCAAGCATGATTCAATGGCTCCCAGAAATCTCCCCTCCCATTAAAAAATCCTCCTGTTACTATTGTTTCAGCTCCATCTCCAGTTCATTTCTAAGCACATTTTATTTGGTCCTGTATCGAGTGGAAACAACAAGCGTAATCTGGCAATGTATTTAAGTGTGTGTGTTGTTTTGAGTTTTCATCTGATTTTAAGAGGCTGCTAGGCAGATGCCGTTTTAAGCAGGAAACCTCATTTCTTTCTGAAGCTTTTTTTTTTTTTTTTTTTAATCTCTTCAAGTTTATCTGTTGAATAACCTGCCTTGCTTCTGCAGAACCTCTGAAAGATTTCTCTCTTTGGATTCATCCATAATTTAAAAATAACTGTCGTGATTCCTCCTCAAGTGTGATGATACTATTACATGTTTACTTCATGCTCTGCATACCGAGCTTGTGTCCCTCAGCACTCAGTGGGGCCAACTTCTGAGAAGTTGGTGCTCAGGCAGCCAGCCAGCCAGGAGCACCAGGAGAGATGTCTGGGTTTCCCAGCGGCTTGTGGAAAATTGCTGCTCCCAATATTACTAGCCGACTTTTATTCCTGCTTATGAATTTGTCCCACATTTAGGGATGTGTTGTATATTCATTCATTCATTTTTAAAAAATTAAAGCCCGCCTTGAAAACCTACTTTGTGACACTCACTGTGTACCAGGTGTTAGGGATAGAGATATAAAACTATATGTTTTAATTTGCTGTAAATGTTAATGTGAATTATTGGTTGTTTTGGTTTTCTTTCATAGTCTTCTGCACTGTTCTTGGGAATGGAAATTGGTATAACCTTATTTCAAAGACACTCAGCAAAAATCTATCAATATTTAAAATGTTGATATCTCTTGACTTAGTGATTCTACTTCCAGGGATTTATCCTATAGAAGAATTCATATGTTGCAAGTATATGTATTGCAGTTTCAATTTTAGTAGCACTAAAACTGGAAACAACATAGAATAATATCAATTACAACAAAAACAATAGCTAGTCTTACCGGTTATCTGTTCAAGGTACTTTCCATGGATATTATCTCATGGAATCCTCACAGTAACCATGAGGAGGAAGTACTTCTGTTATCCCTGTTGTTACAGATAAGAAATCTCAGGCATTCAAAATGTAAATACCAAGTTCATAAAACTAGTGAAGAATGTGAAGACCAGAGCCCTCAAAAGTGGGTGGGTGGGGGGCAGTTTTTAATAAATGATGGATCACCCCCTACTGGTTAAAAAGAAGGAGGTAGAGCTCTATTTAAACCAAAAACGAGTTGCCACTGAGTCAGCTCTGACTCATGGCGACCCCATGTGTGTCAAAGTAGAACTGTGCTCAATAGGGTTTCTAATGGCTGATTTTTTGGAAGTAGATCACCAGGCTTTTCTTTGGAGGTACCTCTGGGTAGACTGGAACTTCCAACCTTTTGGTTAGTAGCCGAGCATGTTAACCATTTGTACCACCCAGGGACTGAGTTCTCTATTTATATATATTCAGTTTATGGATGAAGTGGAAAAAAGCACTTACTAGGTATGCTACTATGTTTGGGGATAAAAGCTACATATTTTTATCTGTATAGAAAACACATTCTGGAAGGCTTTGCATCAGGCTGTCCGTATGTTCCTCTAGGGCAGTGGGATTTGTGAGGCTGGAGAGGGGAAGTTTTCACTGTATACATTACCAAGTTCTGCATTATTTGTACTTTCATTGATGAGTCTGTTTTGTTTTTATGATTAAAGATACATTTAAATAGCCAAAGAGTGAATGAAAGTTCCTCTCACTAAATCTACACAGGCAGCCTTGGCCCTACTGACATTTTATGCCAGATAATTCCTTGGTAGAGTCCTTAGGTGCAAATGGTTAACATGCTGAGCTGCTAACCTGAAGATTGGCTGTTTGAGTCTGCTCAGAGGTGCCTTGGAAGAAAGGCCTGGTGATCTACTTTGAAAAAATCAGCCCTTGAAAACCCTACAGAGCACAGTTCTACTCTGACACATGTAGGATCGCCATGAGTTGGAATCAACTCAGTGGCAACTGGTTAATTCTTTGTTATGAGCAGTTGTCCTGTGTATTGTAAGATGTTTAGCAGTGTCTCTGTCAGTATATCCCTCCTCCCAGTAGTGACAATCAGAAACGTCTCTGCACATTGCCAGATGTCTTCTGGGAGGTAAAACTGAGCTTGTTGAGAACCTCTGGGGTAGATACTGCTCCCATCAGACCCTCAGTGTGTGGTTCTCTCCATTCCAGTAACTGTAATTACGATCTTCTCCTTTCATCTGAGGACCTTTCAGACTGCAAGAGTCCTTCACATGGAATCCAGAATCCTCTAAACCAGAGCAGGCAAATCTTGTTTTTGTCTTTCTATTCAATTTAACTAACGATTATTGACCTGTCACCAGATAATTGACAGGCCCTGGATCTCTTGTGTTTTGAGTTGGACGTCTCTTTCTGAATCGAGGCGGGTGGAGGGGAGGTGTTGATTTTTCTTTTATCAGCGACTTCCCCAAAGTGGGAGGTTCCAGTGCTTAACAAGTTTCATTAAGAACACAGCTATTAAATATTCAAATATATATAGACTGTTCCTGTTGAGAATGTAATTATATAGTAAATTAGCTGATATCCAGTGTGTTGCCTTTTAAGCACATCTTTGATGTTTCCAGTACTTACAGAAGATATAGGGCATGTTTATTAAGAGTCTTCAACTGTGTATAAAACTAGAGCAGTCAAAAGTAATGGTGTCTGCTGAAGGATTCTTTATCATACGAATTTACCTTTAGTCATCTATTATTTATTTCAGCTATTTTATATGCCATTATAATAAATATTATGACAGAGAAAGCTTTTATGCTTCAGCTTATTGTACTACTCTTTACTTGCTTGCAATCCTTCAGGAAAATGTAACCCTGCTTTACCTATAGTTAACGTAAATCATCACTTACATTAGAATGAAAAATTCCGTATGAAGAAAGCCTCTTTCTTCAACAGCAGCGTGTAAATGCACAATCATGTTTACTGCCAAACCTCCTGTGCCATTCACTGTCCTTCCTTAAACTGTTTTTAAGCTGCAAAGTGAACACATTGCATAGGGGGAAATTGGAAGGTTTTCGAATATTTTCACTCTCTTGTTAGTTTCTGGCAAGATAAGCATTTTTTATCCAGACTGCAAAATATTGCCAATTACTGTCTAAGCATTTTTAATAGTTTTGCTTTATGTGGCATGCAGCTCATGTACTAAATCAGATAAGCTGTTTCCGGTGCAATTTCTCCTTGAATCAGCGTCACAATTACCTATAGATACTGATAGCGTTATTCTATAAATTGAGTTCCAGCAACACAAGGCAAAATTTTTGACCTGTATATAATGAAGAAAGAGTTGTCATGATTTTCTTATTAGGGCTTTTGTATATTTTGGGGGTGTGGAGGTTGCTGGTGAGTGGCCCAGGAGTGAGGGTTGCTCGATGGTGGATGTGAAGCTTAGAAATGACAAACTCAGCCCCTTTCTTTCAAGCAGGGTTTTGAAACTGGTTTGTTCCGGTTCTCTGCTGAGAATTTGCATTTCCACCCCAGATATACTGAATCAGAATCTATAGTTTAATAAGATCCCCAGATGATTCTTATGTTTAACTTCCTGGGGACTTGTTAGAAATGCAAATTCTCAGCAGGGGTTTGAACCGGAAAGAACTGCTTTAAAACCTTGCTTTCAAGGCCTTTAAACAACCCAGGGATTTGCTGAGGATCATTTTTGGTTTGGTCCCCTGTTTTGAAGTATGGAATCTTCCCTAAGAGCATTTTTCTTGTTAAATGCTCAGCAGTATGTAGACTGGTACAAGGGGTAGAGCCAGAAAAGAAACTCTCAAACTCCCGCCTTTTCCTTGAGCACCCTATCAGGAAGGGCATTTATCCATGAAGCATCGGTTTAATCTTTAGGTTTGGCTGGGATCAGGCTAAGTCCCAGTTGGGCTTGCTCACGATGCTAGTTTGGGTTGTTTGAGGGAGAGGTACAAGAGTCGCAGGAAATGCAAGCTTCTGCTCATGGTTTTACCAACAGAGATTCAGCCATCCGCTGCCACCATTAACATCACTTAAGTAATACTGGAGAAATTAGCATTATGAAGTCCCACACAGAATATTGATGAATTATTAAACCGGTTTAGTTAGATCACTATTGTAGTTTAGTGAGTAATGCCATGTCAATAATATGCTCAGTACCAGTGTCTGTTGATGTTATAAATGTGACAACTCCTATTTAAGGTTTCAGAACATAAAATCAGGACTGAGCTTATGTAAAGTGGAAGGGTGAGAGAGTCATCAGCATAATGCAGTTAAGGCCCATTGGATTAGAACTTGCAGGATGCCATTAACAATAAGCTGCAAACGTAGATTATTGCCTTGCTTACATTTTCTCTTTCAGCACAACGCTTCTCTTGTAAATTCTAAGCCTATAAAATAAATATAATGTAAAATAGACACAGTTAGGAATATATAGACGATGTTAATTTCTTCATTGCTTCTTAGTATTAAGTGTTGAAGAACATGACAGTAGTGATAGAGAGCAGTCTGGCCTCCCACTGAAAACATGAGTTTTAGGACCAGCCACTCTGGGTTGCAAACTTGCATCTTTGTCTTACTAGCTGTGCCAACTTAAATTCAATGAGCTTCTATTTTCTTGTCTGTAAAATGGGGGAAATATCTACTCCAAAAAATTCTTTTGTATTACTATTAAATGAAAGAAATGCCAAGCACATTATAGGTGTTCATTTTTTTGGAGGGGGGGATTGCTTTTATTATCAGCAAGTATATGCAAATGATATATTTTTTTTTAAGGGAAATCAGAACTCTTTCATAAGTGTAAGAGAGATGTATGCACACACCTTTATGCACATAAGTGTGAGAGAGATACACACATATAGCTAATGCCCCGTAAACAGTGATACGAACTTCTGCAATTATGTATGACAAGTCCTCCTCTGCTAAAAGAGAACTCATCTGGGCTAATTGGAGGCCGGGCTCCCTGCACGCGTTCAGTGTATCTGGGCTTCTGTATCCTCTGGCCTCCAGCACTTGTACTGATGCTGTCCTCTTTCTGACCCAGTCAGTGGTAGTGTTTTCAACAGAGCCCAACCGAGAGCTGCTCCTGCCTGCTGCAAGACTAGGACTGTGCTGAGAGTGTGCACCTGGGGATGGTTCAGCTGAGTCAGGAAAGCACAGCCTGGGCACTCTATGAGGGTATTTGAAGCATGCCGGCGTGATGGCATTCAGCATTCCCAATAACTTGAGTTTCCAGACCAAATACCTTGTGTTCATTGTGGGTGGAAAACAGATAATGGTGAAAACTCTTTCATATGCTCCCAGTTAATTCAGAAACAGTTTAAGTTAAATGGCAATTTTAAGGAATAATTTTAGTGTATTTTAAATATGCTTGATCACTAGAATTATTTACATACACTTTTCTAAAAGTCTGTTACTATGAGATACTGCCTTTTTTTCTCTCCCATTGTTGTAAGCAAAATGCAGATGTGAGATGCTTCCTCTGATGTGTTGCAGTGATGGGGGAAAGAAAGAAAAGTGAAGTAGATGAAACCCTGGACTTCATATTTACCTGTAGAGTCAGTGTGCATGAATGAATGAATGAATGCTATCATCTAAGTGTTATCTCCCATATTGTTGACCAGGACAGTGTGCTGTCCTCTGTAGGAGGCAATTACAGACCCAGACATTTGAAGGCTTGGCTTCAGTTGCTGGGTAGGCCTTGAAGGGCAAAGGGGGTGGACAGGCAAGAGGACAAGCGAGTGGCGTGGGCAGTAAGGAGTATGGAATAGTGATCATGGCTTGGTATGAATTCTGCCTGTACTGGTTATAGTCTATGTGAAATTGTACAATAACTTCCTTGAACTTTAGCTTCTCCATCTGTGAAGTGGGGGGGATAATAACAACGTCCCCCACCCCCACCCCACACAGTTGCTATAGGGATAAATGGGTATTGTGGGGCCAGGACACACATGGTCAGTGTTCTGAGATTGTTCCCTTTGGCCAGTGATGACCCGTTCAGCCCTGTCAGTGGAGACTGAAGATATTCAGTGCATGTATTGATTTTGATGACAGTGATGATGTTGGTGATTGTAAACGCAACAACAGTAAACAATCAAAATAATATTATTCATAGCTAACCCAGAGTATTTATCAGGTATCAGGCACTGTTCCAAGTGTTTTATGTATATTAAGTAATTCCCCCAAAAGGCAGGTGCTATTATAATTCCCATTTTACAGAGGAGAAAATGGAACACACAAGGATGACTAACTTTCCTGGCTGGTAAATGCTGGAAATGAGGTCAGACACAGGCAGTTTGGCCCAAACCTAGGCCTTAGCCATCACCTTTTGAGTTCTGAACACCCACTAAGTTTGGGAACTAGGGTAACATGTCCCCAGGAGGATTCAGTGAGCCTCCTTCCTCTATCACATGTATCTTTCTCCATCATGGAGGAGTTATTCAAGCTTTTTTAAAGTTATGTTAAGTTTATGAAATGAAGAAGAGAGACCCACAATTATGGATATGCGTTGTTATTGAAAAACAATAAGTATCACAGTTTAGCAAAGACCTTCAAAATGACAATGATGACAGTTATTATTTGTTGAGATCTGGTATTTGCCCTTTACTTTGTATACATTATGTCTAATCTTTAACCATGCAAGGCACATACTATTGTGCCCATTCTCCTAGCACTGAAGTCACTTCCCTGAAATCACACTGCCAGTGCTGTGGTCATGCAGTGCCTTGACTCTTAGTTAGCCTGCCTCAACCGCCTCTGCTGTGGACAACAACATCTCACAACTTCTCTGTTTAAATACCTTACAATCCCCATCTGGCTCTTCTGGTTTCAGGCGGTATCACATCTGAGTCACACTTGGCTAATTTACAGTCATAAAATGATAGTAGAGATCACTGTTGCATAACAATAAGCAGCCCTTTTGGTTTTACATTTACAGACTCTTGAGTCACTGAGACAGATTTTGGAACTTAATAAAGAATAGACCAAGAAGATTTGGTTAAGAGGAGGGTGTTAGTGAACTATGCCACCAATGAGTGCCCCTGGTCCCAGGGAGGTGGGAGAAGAGTTTGTGGGTTACTTAATTATGTTTTTCTGGTTGAGCCCTGGTTATAGGGACCAGGTGGGGTTCCTAGCTACTTCGAAGTTGCCTGATACGTGGGATGGAACCTGTGCGGTTCTGTTTTAGAATGATGGATACTAGCATCTGTACACATAATTTAAAATTAATTAACATTCCTATTTTGCCTGAGATAATGTGGTCTTGTGCTGGTATGATTAGAGAAAAGAGTAAGGACTTGGGGAAGGGTTAAAAGAGGCATTTTATAGCATTTCAAGATTGGAAGATCACAGCATGAAGTTCTTTCTGTTAAACAGAGCTGGATGGGCAGATGGATGCATAGATACATAGGTAAGTTGGAAGGAAAGAAGGAAGGAAGGGAGAAAGGAGGAAAGGGTATATCGAAAGCTAACTGTTTATTTTGGGGTGGTAGGATTGTAGCTGCTTTCTTCTTTCTGCATGTTCATCTGTCTTTTCTGATTTTTTTTCTGTATGAACGTAGGCATGAATCAGGAAATGGCCTGATACAAGCCTGGGGAGGTAGATAGGGGCCAGGTCACAGGCTCTGTGTTAGTCATTACTGCTCTTATGTATTTCCACTTCTCCTTTTTCTGGGCACAGGGGGTATTACACTTCTCTACCTTCTTGAAGTTAGGCAGAGCCAAGTGACTTACTCTGGTCAGTTAAATGTGACGGAAATGACACTGTCAATTGCTGAGTGAAGTGAGATCCAGTTGTGATGGCTGGAGGTGGGGTGGAGGCTCCATCTGCCTGAGTCCCTGGCTAACCATGATGGCCATGGCCCCACTGACCTGGGATGGACATGAAATATGAGTGAAAAATAAACCTTTGTTTGGGTTTGAGGCCTCTTCCTTACTGAAGCACATCCTGATTGATACAAAGGGTCTTATGAACCATCATGCTAAGGAATTTGGACTACATCTTACTGGCCTTTATATAGTGTGTTTGTTTTGCCAATCCTGAGAGCTGACTCTGGCCAAACCAGGCCTGAACCTCTCATGGCCCAGACAGTGGATGCTAATTTGCTGCCTCTTGGTAAAAACGTCATGGGTTCCTTTGTGCTGATGGAACAGTTCTGCATCTTGAATGTGGTGTGGTACACAAATCTCTACATGTGATAAAATTTCATACACATAAAGGCGTACCAAAAAAGAAAAAAAATGAGTCCATGCAAAAACTGGTGAAATTAGAGTAAAGCCTGCAGTCTAGGTAATGTCAGTTTCTGGGTTTTGAGGATGCGCTGTAGTTATGTAAGATGTGACCATCGGAGGATGCTGTATGATAAACACACAAGAGCTCTCTGTACTGTTTTTGCCACTTCTTGTAAGTCTGTAATTAGTTCACAATAAAAGTTAACAACAACAACAAATAAAAAGGTCATAGGTTAAATCAAGGAAGTGAACCATGGTCAGTCCCAGGTTCACTGCCAGACTGGCAGGAAAGGTCACATTGGCAGACCAAGCCTGTTGTCCTCACAGAACAATCAGCAGTTCATCCCTCCATCTGCAACCTGTCAGCCCCTGCATTCCCATTTAGAGTACGTCCCAGGATAAACATTTCCAGAATGCTAAGATTGTTAGACAATCAGAAGAGCATACCCCCCAATACACACATATAAACACATAGACACACTCAAATTCTAAAAGCTACATTTTTTTTCCCATGGAACTCCCCATATTGTAGGCAGTTACTCTCATTTCTCAGGGTCAGTAGCAAAAACAGGAAACCTGATACTTAGGACAGGAGAAGTACCTGAATAATAAATAGTGTGTGCACTTGAATCACTGTCCCCAGGAGCCTAGTAACCCACAGCTTGTGGATTAGTCTGTTGAACTACTTGATGGCTTGTGACCCCTTGTTGTCCCTGGATATATATGTTCCTATTTTGTTCTTATTGATAGTGGCAGTGCTGTACTTTGTGTTAAAGTGTAGGGGGAGGGCCGAAAGACAACTTTGCAATTGTCAGTTACACATATGGAAGAAGGTACTGGCCACATGGCTGTGGCATCATGCTTGTTGGGATATTGCTTTGGGGTCACCATCTGGGAATGTTCTCCCTGTTTTATGGGGGAAACGTGTATGCATTTTTATAATATGTAGCCTGCATATCCCTTGGAGTTTCCATAGGGGGTTTGTAACAATGTTTTTACCACTCCTGCCCAATATAATGAAGCTTTGACTTTCCTCTTGTGATAAATTCAAATTTCTGTAAGACTTTGTATGGCAGTGAGTAGCATCCCCCAAATGCAGTGAGGCAGGGGACAGAGGAGGAATGTGAGGGTGAAAGGCTGCTTTACTTGCTCATGCTAAATGTCAAATAGGAGAAGTTGAGTGATGAGACATAAGAATCACTGTGGGGGATAAAGTTAGCCATTGACAGGCTTAGCACTTGGAAGAGATTTTAACAGTCAGATAAATATCAGTTATTTGGATTTAAATGGTGTAGGGTGTTGTTCCTCATCTGGAGGCCCAGCATGGTGTGACCTCACCTAAGTGCCTTTACATCTCTTGGCTTCCATTTTCTTCTTTATAGGATGAGGGCTGTGACCTTGCCTATCTGTGGACCTTCCAGCTCTGATATTCCCAGACCTAAGAAAACTTTAACAAAGTCCATTTGCTGGCATTTGTCCCTTTTCTTGGATCAGGTTAATACTTCTCCTTCCAAAATCTGCACACTTGAACGTCTGCCACTGTTCTCCAAGAGCAGGAATATAAATCTATGTTGGCAAAACTTGCCTTTGCCACTGAGACACTGTTGGGGCTTGAGGAAGTCATTTGATTGCACTGTCTCCTTCCCTGAAACTGGGCTCTGTTAGAAAACATGATGTATATCCTCCAGGATCTGGACAGTCAGTGATCTGGTCTGATCTGGGCTTCTGGGAGGACCTGTGGACATCATTAACTCTCATCCACCATGCTGCACTATGGGTCACCAAGTCTCGTTTATTGTTGAGTGGCATCAGATTTCTAACTTAAAATAACCAGTTGCTGTTGAGTCAGTTCCAACTCATGGTGACCCCATATGCGTGAGAGTAGAACTGTGCTCCATAGAGTTTTCAATGGCTGATTTTTTTGGAAGTAGATCACCAGACCTTTCTTCCAAGGAGACTCTGGGTAGACTCGAGCCTCCAACCTTTTGGTTAGCAGCTGAGAGCATTAGTCACCCAGAGACTCCAAACTTAACATACCTATAGCCAAATAATTTGGCACAATGAACATCTTATCTCTGCTACTTAAATACTTTAAAACACTCACTCTGTTCCTGGCAAGGTGTTAGGTGCTTAACACTTGTCCTTAAAATTCTGTGAGTGGTTAATATTCCTCTTTTATGAATGAGGAAATCAAGGCTCAAAAATGTTAAATGGCCCAAAGTAACACAGCTGATTTGTGTTCAGTGTGCTTCCCAACTGCCTCTGCCTGAGGCTTATTGTTCAAAGCTTAGAACTTGGGTTGGATCCCAGGATTTAGGAGGCCAAGATCGATCAGTCTCACTAACCATCTCATCACAGCTCGCATCTAACCTTGAATAAGACACCTCTGGTGGAGGATGTTCTTAGCAGTACCGCTTGCCTCTCCTTCACAGCATTAGAGGTTTCGTGTTATTCTCCTTAGTCTTGCTTTAGCATCACAGTCTAGACGTGAATTCCCACGTTAACCGTCTGTTTTATGGGGCTCTTCTTACCTGAATAGGCAGGTGGCTCTGGCATTCTTGGCTGTTTGTCCTTCAGAGGCTCTAGACCTAAGAAGTGATAGTATTTAATCTCATACTCTAAAGTCCAGCCAAACTTAAAAATTGGGAGCACCTCCATAAAAACAAGGCAAGTCAGAAAGACATCCCCAAGATCTCTTTTTCCAGAATCGTGCTGGGAGGCTGTCCAGTGGGACATGATTGCTTCAAATCCTCACTGTTCCCGTCCTTCTAGCTTCTCTGCAGGCAGAAGCTTTGGCTTTGGAGTGAGACTGACTTGGGGTCAATTGTTGTCCATCCCGTTCTTAGCTCCATGATCTCTTAGAAGATACCACATTGTAAAATTGGAAAATAGTACCCATCTTTCAGTTGTTGCAAAGATGAAATGAACTGGTGCATATAAAATGGCTAGCCCATGGTAGGCTCTGAGTAGACAGTAGCCATTATACCAAAAAAAAACAAAAACAAAAACAAAAAAAACCCCGCTGCTGTTGAGTCGATTCCAATTCATAGTGACCCTGTAGGACAGAGTAGAACTGCCCCATAGGGTTTCCAAGGACCCGCTGGTGGATTTGAACTGCTGGCCATTTGGTTAGCAGCTGAGCTCTTAACCACTGTGCCACCGGGGCTCCATTATTAGCATCATTATTATTATCTGTGCATGCCCCGCCTGTCTATAGAGTCTTATGGATTACTAAGCCAAGGTTCTCTTTGGGGACTGTGTCAGTCAAGGTCCATTGGCATAGATTTTGCCTGTTTTTGTACTTTCTAGAAATAAATTGTCTTTAATTTTTGACACAGACTTGGTGGAATCATACCTGGATGTGAGCTTTTGAGATTTAAATGTTGCCCACTGAATCCTTGCATGAGCCAGGTTTTGTGTCCTGTTCTGATTGCTCTTGTTTTCAGGGCGCAGATTGAGAGGAGATGTTAGCCTGAAGACCCTTTGGAGGCCATTCCACGTGCTGAGTAAAAACAGCATAGCCCCCAGCCTGTAGGTTCAGCAGCATCCCAGGCTCACATCCTGCCTGAACTTGGCAGTAAAAGCTCCATTCTTCCATTCGTTCAAATGATTTATATTCTCTCTGGGCGTCTAATATTAAACAGGGGAATTCCGACATGTTCCATAACACATTTACTGTAACTCGATACCATGAACTAAACTTGCTGTTATTTATCATTTCTTTTTATTTTCTCTCATTCCAGCATAAAGCCAAGGTGGAAGCAATGACCCTGGACCTTGCTCTGCTCCGTAGCGTGCAACATTTTGCCGAAGCGTTCAAGGCCAAGAATGTGTGAGTGTTCCAGCTGAGGATTATAGATCATAATTTCTTGCTATTGTAATGTGTTATCAGATGAACACAACCGGGAGAATGCAACACTGTTATGCTGTTTTGGCATCCAAACAGGAGGCTCATTTATATCGGACCTGTTAAGGTGTACTGTATTTCCTTGACCCTAAGTCACCTTCATTATGCGATGTGTCATCAATCTAGTAACAGTTTCCTGGCGGGGTGGGGGAACCCAGCAAAACACTACCAAAGCACTAGTAAAAGTGGCTGATAAAAGACATCCAATTGTAAGATGAATCCTGACAGTAGATTTTGTTTTTGCAAATTTTTTTTTATTGTTGTAGTTTAAGTGAAAGTTTACAATTCAAGTTAGTCTCTCATACAAAAATTTATACATACATTGTTATGTGACCCTAAGTGCTCTCCCCATAGCGTGACAGCACACTCCTCCTTTCCACCCCTGATTTCCCGTGTCCATTCAACCAGCTCCTGACCCTCTCTGCCTTCTCATCTAGCCTCCGGACAGAAGCTGCCCATTTAGTCTCATGTATCTACTTGAGCTAAGAAGCATACTCCTCACAAGTATTGTTGTATGTCCCACAGTCCAATCCAGTCTTTGTCTGAAGAGTTGGCCTCGGGAATGGTTTTAGTTCTGGGTTGACAGAGAGTCTGGGGGTCATGCTTTCTGGGGTTCCTCCAGTCTCAGTCAGACCATTAAGTCTGGTCTTTTTACTAGAATTTGAGTTCTGCACCCCACTTTTCATGGACTCTGTTGTGCTCCCTGCCAGGGTGGTCATTGGTGGTAGCCAGGCACCATCTAGTTCTTCTGGTCTCAGGCTGATGAAGTCTCTGGTCTGTGTGGGTCTTTGTGTCTCTTGGGCTAATACTTTCCTTGTGTCTTTGGTATTCTTCATTCTCCTTTACTCTAGGTGGTTGGGACCAATTGATACATCTTAGATGGCTGCTTGCTAGCTTTTAAGACCCCCAGACACCGCTCACCAAAGTAGGATGCAGAACATTTTCTTAATAAACTTAGGTATGCCAATTGACCTAGATGTCCCTGAAAGCATGGTCCTCAGACCCTTGCCCCTGCTACTCTGTCCCTGGAAGTGTTTGATTGTATTCAGGCAACTTCTTAGCTTTAGTTTAGTCCCGCTGTGCTGACTTCCCCTGTAGTGTGTGCTGACAGTAGATATTTTTTGCAAATAAAAAAAAGAAGTGTATCTCACAATTGAGGAAAAGTATACTTTAATTGCATTCAGGAATAAGTATTCTTAATTATCCAGTACTGCAGAGAGGCTGAGACCCAGAGCATGCAAAGGGTCTACTGTTTCCCAGGCCTGCGATGGTTTTATGTGGTGCAGGAACATGGTTCCAGATATAGACTAACACAAGTGAGAAGCTTATTCCTTTTTTCCATGTTCTTTCAGCCTTTCCAGTTGCCTGAAGGAGAAAGCCTTAGTTAGGCACTGGCATATTTTTATGCTATCACATGCTGACCTCCCTTTCTATGAGAGAGAGAGCAGGCCTCAGACCTAGAGCTCAGGAAAGCAATGGTGGCTAGCTACATTTCAATTATAATATTTTGCTTCTGAGTGTTTATTTTTACAGTTAACTCATATTTATGGCGAGTAACAATGGTTTCTCATTTAACATAGTGGATTAAATTTATTAAGGAATAACTAGTTTTTTTAAAAAATGAGTTGATTTAAATATGAAGATTAAGTTAATGATAGTACAGGTGGTGCTAAAGATCAGACAGTTATGAAAGTGGTACCAGAAGGACTGAATTTGTAGACATCTGATAAATTACAAGCCGTCTTTGAGTTAGGCTTTGTTGGGAATGTTTGGTTTTACAGTTCTCCAAGCTGGTGACAGAGGTGAGGGACAGTATCTTAAACCAAATACTTAAATTGTACTGTGTAGATCTGACTCCAAAATACTGTCCAGTATCCAGTTCCTCTTGTGTCTCTGTTAATTTCTCACTCTCTTCTTTCAGACTATTAAAAAGTTTTCTATCTAAACCTCAACAACAAAAAGACAAATAACCCAGTTAAAAAATGGGCAAAGGATATGAACAGACACTTCGCCAAAGAAGATATTCAGGTGGTTAACAGACACATGAAGAAATGCTCACAATCATTAGCCATTAGAGAAATGCAGATCAAAACTACAATGAGATATCATCTCACCCCAGCAAGGCTAGCATTAATCCAAAAAACACAAAATAATAAATGCTGGAGAGGTTGTGGAGAGACTGGAACACTTATACACTGTTGGTGGGAATGTAAAATTGTACAACCACTTTGGAAATCGATTTCGTGCTTCCTTAAAAAGCTGGAAATCGATGTACCATATGATCCAGCTATCCCGCTCCTTGGAATATATCCTAGACAAATAAGAGCCGTCACACGAATAGATATATGCACAGCCATGTTCATTGCAGCACTGTTCACAATAGCAAAAAAGATGGAAACAACCTAGGTGCCTGTCAACAGATGAATGGATGAACAAATTATGGTATATCCACACAATAGAATACTACTCAACGATAAAGAACAATGATGAAGCCGTGAAACATAACATGGAGGAAGCTGGAGGTCTTTATGCTGAGTGAATTTAGTCAGTCACAGAAGGACAAATATTATATAAGACCATTATTATAAGAACTCAAGAAAAGGTTTAAACATGGAAGAAAACATTCTTTGATGGTTATGAGGGTGGGGAGGGAGGGGGAGGGTTATTTACTAACTATATAGTAGATAAGAATTATCTTAGGTGAAGGGAAAGACAGCACACACTATAGGGCAAGTCAGCACAACTGGACTAAACCAAAGCTAAGAAGTTGCCTGAATACAATCAAACACTTCCAGGGACAGAGTAGCAGGGGCAAGGGTCTGGGGACCATGCTTTCAGGGACATCTAGGTCAACTGGCATAACTAAGTTTATTAAGAAAATGTTCTGCATCCTACTTTGGTGAGTGGCATCTGGGGTCTTAAAAGCTTGCAAGCGACCATCTAAGATGCATCAATTGTTCCCAGTCACCTGGATAAAGGAGAATGAAGAATACCAAAGACAACAAGGAAAGTATTAGCCCAAGAGACAGAAAGGGCCACATAAACCAGAGACTTCATCCACCTGAGACCAGAAGAACTAGATGGTGCCCAGCTACAACCAATGACTGCCCTGGCAGGGAACACAACAGAGAGTCCTGGATGGAGCAGGAGAAAGGTGGGGTGTAGAACTCAAATTCTAGTAAGAAGACCAGACTCAGTGGTCTCACTGAGACTGGAGGAACCTCGGAAAGCTTGGCTCCTGGATTCTCTATCAGCCCAGAACTAAAACAGTTTCCGAGGCCAGCTCTTCAGATGGGGATTGGACTTGTGAGGAGTGTGCCCCTTAGCTCAAGTAGATACAAGAGACTAAACAGGCACCTTCTGTCTGGAGGTGAGATGGGAAGGCAGAGAGGGTTGGGAGCGGTTGAATGGACATGGGGAATCAGGGTGGAAAGGAGAAGTGTGCTGTCACAATATGGGGAGAGCAATTAGAGTCACATAACAATGTATGTATAAATGTTTGTATGGGGGAAAAAAAGTTTGCTATCTAAGGCCCTTTCTGGAGCAAGCAAGCAGCCCGAGTCATTGAAATCTAGGTGTGAGTAGTTTTGGAGAATTATACCATCCTCTAAGCATAGGCCATCCACCCCAGGAGCAGTTAGGATAACGTCCCCCAGCCAGCCAGCAAATCCTGGGTGAGCCCTACTGCATGCTGTTTGCAGTGCTCAGCCAAGTGTAAGACACATCCTGATTATAGACATTTTTGTTGTTGGGGGAAAAATGCATCTCAGAATCAAGAAAAAGACATTGCAGTGCTCAACCCCTGGTTACCACTAGCCCATCAAAGCAGTTGGAGAACCTGAAGTCAGGATACAACAGTAGCTCTCAAGACATTGGTTCATTTACCTTCTTCATCACTCACTTATCCCCTTGTTCATTCACTTAACAAATATTCAGTGAGTGCCTCTGAAGTCCAGGCACCCTTCTGGCCTCTGAGAAGAGAATTGTGGCTCTTGGAAGTTGAGTCAACCTGAAGCAAGCCATAATCTCAGTTGTCAGCAAGAAGTCTTTTATTGCTAACAGCTGACTCCTCAACCTAATATTTTTGTGATTGTTTGGGAAGGAATAATAATAACAATAACAACATCAGTAACTATAATGACAGCAGTAGCAGCTAATTTATTGAGTGATTATTATGCGCCACACACTAAGAATTTTTTGCGTGTGTTTTCTAATGAAGGCAGTCTTTTAGGGTTGATGCTATTATTATGTCCGTTATATAGATGAGGAAAGTGAGGCTGGAAAGGATAATGTAATTTATCCAAAGGCACATGGCTGGTATGTAAAAGGGCTGAGATCCAAGGCCTCCACTTAACCAGCAGGCTGTACTGCCTTTCATTTTAAATGTAATGTAAACAGAGCCTTAGAGAAAGTTAGTGGCTATCCCAGGATCACGTGGTAGTTCAATGATCGACACAGGATTTCAATCTAGTTCTGATTTTTTGCTCTCTTCCTGATACCATGCAGGTCTAGTGATAGCTTGGATTTACCCCCTCTTACCCTGGTCTCCAATCCCAGCTTCAGTCTGCATTCGACCTGAGCAGTTCTGCTGAAGGGCGCCAACTGTCACGTAGTAGGATCATCTTCCAAATCTTAACAGGACCATTAGTTTTTAACCATTAAGTAGTTTGGAAATCATCAAACTGAAGTGCCTTTTGTTATCACCAAGCTTAAACTCTTAGAGAAAGCTATCACCGATTTTGCCCTAATCCTAGATTTTAGCCAGTGGGTTTGAATTTTTGCATTCGAGGCTCAGAAATGGGCAATTTTCCTTTTAGAAAACTCTGTAGCGCAAACCTCTTTGTATGTCTCTCGAGATCACAGTATTTTACATGGCTTAGAGAAATATTGTGGTGGCAAAAATATGCATAAAAGAGAGTGATTTTACTTTTGAAATACTGCCAGAGAGAAATCTCTCATGGATAGACAGATGACAGTTTAGTACTTACAGGTCTTTAGATTCTGAGAACTGTCAGAAGTGAATTCAAGTGCTAGTGACTCAGCTGCCAAAAAAACATGTGTAGCTCTATTCTTATCATCGCCTCCCATCTTCAGACATTAAACTTTCCTTGTGTGTAAAACATAATGACAAATGAAAGAAATGCTGCCAGTTCAGAACCAATCTCTTTTTGTGCTGTTGGACTGAGGAGAGGAAAAACCCTTAAATTTGAGTTCCAGGTGGATGTCCCCATTTAATATACCGTTTCAAAGCCTGCAGATGAGCGAGCATGCCAGAGAATGATCAGGCTCGTTTTTCCTGTTCTTATTCCCTCGGTTCATGCTCCCACTCAAGCGTGTTCCCCCATGCTGGGATAGGCAGCTCATTGTATGTCCTTGGACCGAAAAAGGTAGAAGCACATGCTAAATGCAAGCAAACACTGACGGAAGATGCAGCTCATGTAGTCAGAGCCACCCTCATTTGCCTTCCAGCAGGAGGAGATATGGATTCAGCCTCTTCAAGGATACTGTCTTCTTCTTTTTCAGTGGGCGGGGGTGTGTGTTTTAGAATGAAGGTTCCTGTGTGGCGCAGTTTGCGCTCAACTGCAAACCCAAAGGTTGGCAGTTCGAACCCACCCAGCAGTCCTGTGGAATGAAAAAAAACAAACAAACCAAACCTGTTGCCGTCAAATCGATTCCGACTCAAAGCAACCCTATAGGACAGAGTAGAACTGCCCCATAGAGTTTCCAAGGAGCGCCTGGTGAATTAAAACTGCCTACCTTTTGGTTAGCAGCCATAGCTCTTAACCACTGCGCCTGGCAATCTGCTTCTGTAAAGGTTACAGCCACGAAAACCCTATGGAGCAGTGTTAAATGGGGTCGCCATGAGTTGGAATTGACTAGACAGCAACAGGTTTGATTTTTTTTTTTTTTTGAAATTAAAAATGAGCACTGCTAATAATGATTTTAAAAATAATAGCTGCTAGCTGGCTTTTTGTTTATTCCATGCAAGGCAAGATGATAAACACTTATACATGTATTCTCTTTTTAGTTTTTACAATAACTCTAGTGATTATTATTTAGTGGTTATTGTTATATCCCTTTTGCAAATTAAAAGGCTGAAGCACAGAGAATCTAAGTCACTATTAAGTTAGCAAATGATGGATCCTGGATTTGAAACCCGAGTCTGTCTGAATTCAAAGCAACTACTCTTTTTTTTTTTTTTTTTAATTTTTACTGTACTTTAGGTGAAAGTTTACAGCACAAAGTAGTTTCTCATTCAAAAATTTATACACAGATTGTTTTGTGACATTGGTTGCAATCCCTGCCATGTTTCAGAACACTTCCCCTTCCCCTTTCCACCTCAGGTTCCCCGTGTCCATTCTTACAGTTTTCCAGTCCCTTCTTACCTTCTTATCTTTGCTTTTGGGCAGGTGTTGCCCATTTGTTCTCCTATACTTGATTGAACTAAGAAGCACATTCCTCACATGTGTTACTGTTTGTTTTATAGGCCTGTCTAATCTTTTTCTGAAGGGTAGACTTCTGGAGTGGCTTCAGTTCTGAGTTAGCAGGGTGTCTGGGGAACATAGTCTCAGGGGTTCCTCCAGTCTGTCAGACCAGTAAGTCTGGTCTTTTTTTGTGAATTTGAATTTTGTTCTACGTTTTTCTCCTGCTCTGTCTGGTTCCCTCTATTGTGATCCCTGTCAGAGCAGTCGGTGGTGGTAGCCAGTCTCCATCTAGTTCTTCTGGGCTCAAGATGGCAGAGGCTGTGGTTCATGTGGTCCATTAGTCCTTTGGACTAATATTTTCCTTGTGTCTTTGATTTTTTTCATTCTCTTTTGCTCCCGACAGTATGGGACCAATAGATGTATCTTAGATGGCTGCTCGAAAGCTTTTAAGACCCCAGATGGTACTCACCAAAGTAGGATGTAGAACATTTTCTTCATGAACTATGTTATGCCAATTGACCTAGATGTCCCCCGAGACTATGGTCCCCAGTCCTCAGCCCCAGTAACTTGGTCCCTCAAGGTGTTTGGCTGTATCTAGGAAGCTTCTGTGACTGCCTTGGTCAAGATGTGCTAAATTTCCCCTATATTGTGTGTTGTCTTTCCCTTCACCAAAATTAACACTTGTCTACTGTCTAGTTAGTGATTTCTGCTCCCTACCCTCTCCTGCCTCATAGCCATTAAAGATTGTTTTTTTTTTCTGTGTGTAATAGTGGTCTCATACAATATTTGTCTTTTGTGATTGACTTATTTCACTCAGTATAATGCACTCCAGATTCATCCATGTTATGAGATGTTTTTCGGATTCATCATTGTTCTTTATTGTTGCGTAGTATTCCATTGTGTGTATGTACCATAATTTGTTTATCCATTCATCTGTTGATGGGCACTTAGGTTGTTTCCATCTTTTTGCTGTTGTGAATAATGCTGCAGTGAACGTGAGTGTGCATATGTCTATTTGTGTGGCAGCTCTTATTTCTCTAGGATATATTCCTAGAGTGGGATTGCTGGCATGGTATTTCTATTTCTAACTTTTTAAGAAGGCACCATATCGTTTTCCACAGTGGTTGTACCACTTTACAATCCCACCAGGAGTGCATAAGAGTTCTAATCTTCCCACAACCTCTTCAACATTTGTTATTTTCTGGGTTTTTTTTTTTTTTTTTTTATTAGTGCCAGTTATGTCGGGGTGAGATGGTATCTCATTATAGTTTTTATTTGCATTGTTCTAATAGCTAATGATTGCAAGCATTTTCTCACGTGTCTGTTAGCTGTATGAATGTCTTCTTTGGGTGAAGTGTCTGTTCATATCCTTTGCCCATTTTTTAATTGGATTATTTGTCTTTTTGTTGTTGAGATGTTGAAGTATTTTATAGATTTTAGAGATTAGACCCTTGTCGGATATATCATAGCCAGATTTTTTCCCCTGTCTGTAGGTTCTCTTTTTACTCTTTTGGTGAAGTCTTTTGATGAGCACAAGTGTTTAATTTTTAGGAGCTCTCAGTTACCTAGTTTATCTTCTGGTGTTTGTGCATTGTTAGTTATGGTTTGTATTGTATTTATGCCATGTATTAGGGCCCCTAGTGAAAGCAACTGCTCTTGTTGTTTTTTCCCACATTTTCGTTTATGTATTTCTCAGTATAAATTTGTGTATTGTTTATCTATTACTGAGTAACAAATTACTTTGAAACTTGTTGTTAGCTGCCATGAATCTCTTCCAACTCCTGGTGACCTGTGTACAACAGAATGAAGGATTGCCTGGTTCTGTGTCATCATCATAATCAATCACCAACATGTTCGAGTCCATTAATGTGTCTGCTGTGCCAGTCCATCTCACTGAGAGTCTCCTACACCTTCACTGGCCCTCTACTTCACCAAACATGATGTCCTTCTTTAGCAATTGGTCCTTCCTGATGATGGGTCCAAAGCAAGCGAGTTGGACAGTGTTCTGTTGTGATCCATAAAATTTTCAATGGCTAATTTTTGGAGGTAGATCACTAGGCTTTTCGTCTAGTCTGTCATAGTCTGGAAGCTCTGCTGGGTGACCAGTGGCATAGCTTCCAGCATCACAGCAACACACAAGCCACCACAGTGGGACAAACTGACAGGTGGGTGGTAGACTTTGAAACTTAGTAGCTTGAAACATTAACATTTATGTTCATTTTCTCTTTGTCTCTGGCTTTCTGCCTGTCTCTCATGTAGTTTATTTAAATCAGGATTCAAGTAAAATATATTTCTTAAGTCTCTTTTAATCTATGTATTTCTCTTCCACTTTTACTTTTTCTTTTTTTTTGATGTAACCTATTGTTTTATGGGACCAGATTGCTAGTCCTGTGGCGTTTTCCAGTCCATACTTTGATGATTGCATCCCTGTGGTGTCATTTAACATGTTCTTTTGTCTCCTAAGTTTCCGATGAATTTGTAGCTAACTCTAGAGGCTTGATCAAATGCATGCGTAATTTTTTGGCAAAAATACTTCATAGGTGATGGTGTAGTTATCCATCAAGAGGACACATATGCTTGGTTCGCAAAGTCAGTTTTCTTAAGGCTCAGCACGCCCTCTGCCCATTCTCTTGTTCTCTGCCCTCCCCCCTTTTTATTTATTTATTCCATTATTCTGCACTCACTCTTCTGGGTGGTCAGCCCAGGAAGCCTCAGCCTGCTTCCAGACAGTTCTCTCCAGAGTTGGCGGTGGTGGTCGGCCAGTGTGTCTCAGGTCAAATTATTTTGGGCATTAATGGAAAGTTCCAAACCCAAGCCTGTGTGGTAAGTCCCGACCAAACTGAGTTTTGAAGGATATTTTTGTTTAAACTGCAAGCCTGGAGAGCAGCCAAACCCCACACCGCCTGGCGGGCGGTAGCCTCCATCAGTGTATGAAGAGCTGGGACCCATTCTAATCATTCAGATGAAATATTGGGATTTTCTGAAATGGACTTTGAAACAATAGTGCATTGTTTTTGGTGCTTTTACCCATTTTTCATTTCTGGTCCTAGCTGCTTACTTTACTGAAAAGTATATATTTTGAATAGGCAATAGGACAGTGTCCAGCACATACTGAGAGCTCTGTAAACATTTTTTCTCTTTCTCAGAGAATGTTTTTATGATTTGAGTTTCTTATATTCTGATAAAATAGATACCGGGACTCCAATCCTGTAATTTTAAAAGTTGACGATGGCACATAATTTAGGATGTGCATTGCTTGCATCCCAGTGACCTGTTAGCTCTTATAATACCGAATTGATCAAGAGTTTCAAGTCATCCTGTAAACTAATTAAAATTGATATGATTTTCATATTAAAGATAATATATGCACGTCTAAAGATTTCTAGAACTTAAACTTTTGACCATGAATTCCCACTTTCTCTTCTCAACTTCCTGTCTCCAATATAATTAAAAGAAATTAGGCTTTTGTTTCACTTATAAAATAACATGAAATAGTAGTGTTTTTAAAAATAAAATAACAGTCTTCTAGCCTTTCTTTTTTAAACATTTGAGGAGGAAAATCTTCACAAAGTTATTTATTTTCACTTTTTCCTAAATTGCTTTCAGAACTGGAGTCTACTAATCTCAGATATTCTTGGACTCTAATTCCAAATTTTACTGTCTCAGGTCCTTCTATGGGAGTGAATAGGCTATAAGTTATAAATAAATTCCAAATTTTGAGGGATAGATTACCCTAAAGACTGAGGTGTAAATTACGGCTTAATCTTTTTTTTTTTACCTCCCCAAGCTCAATTTTAAGAATAATGTTTTAGCCAGCTTAGCTGCATTACTCTTTGCTCAATGTGAGAATCCTTTTTTGGTTTGCCTAACAGAGGATCATGTTGCTTTGCTTTTCTACACAGTATAAAAACTAAAAGAAAAGAAAAACAGAGAGGCAGATTTTAGCTGTAATGAATGCTTTAAATCTAGATATTAATTATGATTTTTAAGGAAAATTTTAAAGGTCTACAAGTTAATTTTTCCCATCCCATACATTTTCCATCTCAAGGTATTAAAAAATCATATTCTGAAACATTTAGTGTATCTGGAAACATCAGGAAGGAACACTTTCCTCATAAGTCAGTTTTTTTGCCTTCTTGAAACTTAACCTCTTTAGGCGTCAAATAATTTTAAATATATTTTTTGAAGTATTGCTAGAATAGATTATGCACTGTCATCTCTCACTAAACAAAATACTAACTCAGAGAAGACTGGTATAGTGCCGGGGGTCAGCAGACTTTTCTGTAAAAGGCCAGAGAGTAAGTACTTATTAGCTTTATGGGCAGTAACATCTCTGTCAGAATGTCTCAGTTCTTCCATTGTAGCATGAAAGCAGCTGTCGACAATGTGTAAACAGACAAGCATTTCTGTGTTCCAATAAAACTTTATTTACAAAAACAAGTGACTAACTTACTGAGTGCTGCTGTAACAAAAAATACTGTAAGGTGAGTGGCTTTAAAGAACAGAAGTTTATTTTCTCACAGTTCAGGAGGCTAGAAGTCTGAATTCAGGGCATAGCTGTAGGTAGGAAGTCTTTGTCTATTTCAGCTTATAATAGCTATGGCAATCCTTGGTATTCCCGGGCTTGTAAAGGCATCTGCCTTGTGTGTCTCTCTTCACATGGCGTCTTCCCCCGTATCTGTGTCCATGTCTGTTCTGTTCCTTTTATACAACACCACTCAGGTGTAATTGGGTTTCGAACCCACCCTACTCTGGTATGACCTCATTAATATAACAAAAGAAAACCCTTATTTCCAAACAGGGTCATATTTACAATATAGGGGTTAGGACTTTCACATATCTGTTTTGGAGGACACGATTCAATTCGTAACAGCACGTGACCAGTTGGATGTGGCCTGGGGGTCATAGCTTGCCAACCCCTGGTATGATGGGAAGATCACAGGTTTTGGGGTCAAGTAAATTTAGGTTTAAATCACAGCGTTACCACTTGCTAGAGGTGTGGCCTTGCACAAACTACTTAGAACCTTTGGGCCTCCCATTCTAAAACTGTGCAAAGTGAATTCTCATACCCACCTTGCAGGATTGTTGAGGAGAATGTCTATAATGTGCAAAATAACCAGACAAGTCTCACGTGTCTGTCACTATTCTTAACGTGTATTTATTTCCCATCTTGGTCCTAAAACATTTTAAGGTTTTTAAGAATATATACAACATAATACGATAGAAATAAGAAATCTGCTTTAACCAGGGAAGGGGGATAAAAGTGGAATAGTAAGCTGCGATCATAGAGGAAGTATGGCTGTCATAATATATTTCATAGTTGTTAAAATAAGCTTTGAGCTTCCTGACCACCAAGAGAAGAGGAGAAATGAGCTTCACTTTGTGAGCTGTAAATAAGACTAGAGCCAAGGAGAATTGATGATTGTCACAGTGGCACTCCAAGGAGCCCTGGTGGTGCAACAGTTAAATGCTTGGATGCTAACCAAAAGTTTGGGGAGTCTAACCTACCCAGTGGTTCTATGGGAGAAAGACCTGGTGGTCTGCTCCTGTAAAGATTATAGCCTAGGAAACCCTGTGGGGCAGTTCTCTGTCCTATAGGGTTGCTAAGAGCTGGAATTTAGTCAATGACAATGGAGGAGCTCAGAGTACTTGTTACTCTACTCATTTTTTTTTTTTTTTTCCTTGCTGTTTGTTAGTCTGTATTCACTTTGATGCAAGGTCATGGACCTGAAAGATGCTCCACATTTCTCTTCCAGAGAAAAATGCCTAGACTCTTCTCTTTACCTTTGCTAGGTCTGCCTCCCTTGGCTTTGAGCTTCTTTTCCAGATGATTCAAGTTGCTTTAGGAGCAACCTGATTTGGGTAAGAGGGGAACAAACAGTAGGACACACTAAATATAATCAAACTGTGTATTCTGGGATACCTAAGCTCCATATGTCTTCCTTCCCACTTCCATTCTTTTATATTTTCTTTCATCCCATTATTTATTCAGTGTTTACTAGAGTGCCAGGAACTGGGCTAGCCATTGGAATTAAACCATTTGGCATCTCACTTCTCCGGTGCCCTATCTTACAATAGTAGTGGCGCTTGAGAAGTTTCTGGTAATTTTATACGATAGCCTTCTTCAAAAATACACCCTTGGTGGAGAAAGAATAATTATTAAATTAATTAGGGGCCACTTTGCCCTTAAGTTTGATAGGGAAAACATTTCAGTGAGCCATTTTGCCAAAATTAAAAGTCATCACTACTATGGAATAAATGAAAATGTGTTTGAATTACCCACAACAATGTTTGCAAAATAAACATTCTTGATTTCCCAACAGAATTCTAGGTTCAGACATCACTATCACATTTCTTGAATTCAAAGTGATGTATGTTAATTGCAGACACAAAAAACTTCCCTTCCAGGAAGAAATAAAAACCAAGCTTTGGAGGATAGATACAATTACTCTGTGGTTTCCTCCTTCCATTCCCCACCGTCCCACCAATGTGCACACAAGCCGATGTTACGTATTTAGCTTGAGCAAATAATGTTTTGTTGCTGTCGTTAAACAACAATTACTTAAAACATTGGACTAGAGCAGAGGTCAGCAAACTTTTTCTGTAAAAGGATGAGATAGTAAAATGTTTTTGCCTTTTCTGGTGTAGCCCACCGAGGCCTCTGGGGTCTGGCCTCTTTTCCACCTTCATCTGTGGTCATATTCCCTTCATCCTGTGCTCCTCACAAGAGATGCTTACAGGTTCTAAATCCTGACTGAGTCTTTGCTGGCACTGCTTCCCTCCCACCTGCCCATCACTACTCAGATATGACTTTGACTTCGTGGAGCCTCTGTGGAGCCTCCCTTATTTCCTCCTCTTCTCCCTGCACCACAGTTGAATTGACAAGTCACTTCTTGGAGCATCGACAACATACCCAGTAATCACACTGGGAACACTATAGGAACACTTTTTTCTGTATTGACTTTTCTTTGTTAGATTGAACCCCAAAGAAGCAGAAACCTTGGCTAATTCATCTTTGTCTCAGCTCTGAATCTCTTGGCAAATTCCTTATTCTCTCTGATCCTCAGGTTCTTCAATGATAAAAATAGGAGATGATGATAATACCACTTCGAAGTGTTTGTGAGGATTAAATACCATAACGTCAAAAAGCCTAGTACCCGTTGCCTAATAAGTACTTAATATATTTTAGTTTGTATCATCACGTTATTATCATTATCATCATCCTTTGCAGCTAGTACATTTACTGCCTCATAGTACAAGGAGAGATGGATGGATGGATGCATAGATAAGATGGAAGAAAAGGAGGGAGAGAAAAGAGAAGGAAGGAGAGACAACTGTGGAAACAGTTCCGTTTGTTGAACTGAACTCTGCTTTTAAGGTGCTAATTCTCAGCCATTCAGAGTTCTTAAATTGGTACCTCCTTGGGTGGAGTCCCTGGGTTGTGCAAATGGTTAATGCACTTGGCTGCTAACTGAAAGGTTGGACATTTGAGTCTACGCGGAGGTGCCTCGGAAGAAAGAGCTGGCAATCTACATCCAAAAAATCAGCCGCTGAAAACGCTATGGAGCACAATTGTACTCTAAGACACATGGGATCGCTATGAGGCAGGGTCAGCACTATGGCAACTGCTTTTTGTTCATTTGTTTATTTTTGGTGGTGTTTGTAGATCCTGGGAATCAAATTTTAAAGTAATACAATAGTTATTTCAGGCAAGAAACATTAAGATTCCCTTTTCGGAATCTGTGAAAACATTGGTTTGCTAAGAGCCGGGACACCCCTGATGTGGGCATACACCATACAACCAAGCCAGCCTAGCGTTGCTTGGTGTAACAGGTTTGAGCCCTCCGAGCCGAACCCACCACACATCTTCTTGGACCTACCCTGAGAGCACCCACTCAGCCATCTACGCAGCAAACCCAGGGTTAATATTTGGTTACTCACAGAGAACTATTGATTTATGTAAGACTTGGAAAAAGCATTTCAGTTTCTGTGGTTCAGAATTAGATTTCCCATCTTGGCCCATGAATCCAGCTTGGTTTTTCTCCTTGTACCATATTAACCACCCGCCTTGTCACGTCGGAATTCTACGTTTACATAATTGACATGTTGGGAAATTGTGCTTAAACCACACTGAAATCACATTTTAATAACATGGGAACCATCTTTTTTCCTAGTAAATTGTTGAGAAGCTAATTCTTGTCAGCCTAGAAACTTGAATATACATTTGAAATAAATCAGCGACAGTTACACTGTGGCAGCCTGCTGAAAATCCCCAAGGAAGATTCTATTTTTAGGTGGACTGCTTGTCACCACACTGTTTTTAATGTTGTGAGTCCTTTCTTTCCTTCACTTTGTAGGAAACTATTCCTTACCTTGTCATTTGGAAATACATAAATGAATCCTCTCAATTAGTGGCCAAGTTCTTCAGTTTGCCTTTTGAGCTTAAACTGCTGTTATAGTTCAGTCACCAATTCACAATCAGAAAGTTGTTTGAGCTGACATTATGCAATAATTGATCACCAAACACAGAAAGAAAAAAAAAAGGTGGGGGTTTCTGGTAATCTCAAAAGTGCAGGTAATGGATAAATTGCCAAATTATATAGCTTTGAGAAACAGATCTTAGCAGAACGTCTCTTTAAGACAATGATGCCTCAATTTTCCACGTCATATCTCAAAACTCCCAGGAGACTATGACAATGGTTCCCTGACTGGGCAGCACATGGAATCAGCTGGGGATCTTTAAGAACCACTGATGCCTGGCTACCACTCCTAGTCATTCTGATTTAGTTGTCCTGGGTGTGAAGTGGGCATCTGACTTTTAGAAGCTCTCCAGGCAGTTCTCACGGGCAGCATGAGAGTCAGTGGTTTGGAATCCACTGCCATATAGGAGGGAGTCCCTGAGTGGTGTAAATGGTTAAGTGCTTGGCTGTTAACTGAAAGGCTGGCCATTCAAACCCTCTCAAAGGCACCTCGCGATCTGTTTCCAAAAGGTGATGGTCATGAAAAACCTGTGGATTACAGTTCTATTCCACAGCTACCGTGAGCCAGAATCAAATTGGCAGCAGCTGGTTTTGTTTTTGCCATGTGGGGAACTGGGCACAGCACGCCTAACAACCAGGTCTGTTTTTTTTTTTGCCCACTTGTAGTTCAGGAGAGATGATGGCCTCACCTTCTTTTCTGCTCTCATCCCCTCCCCAAATGTAGCTCAGAGAGTAGACAAAGGCCTCTAAAAGACCACCATTAGTGTGAAGTGCTAGAAAGGACGTGGGCTTTGGAGTCAGAGCAGCTCCGCTTGGATCTTGTCTTGACAACTGACAACTTTGGGCAAATAACTCCACTTCTCTGAGCCTCTGTCTTTATGGATTTGCCTATTCTGGACATTTCATATAAATGGAATCATACAATATATAGCCTTTTGTGTCTGGCTTCTTTAACTTAACAATGTTTTCAAGGTTCATCCATATTGTAGCATATACCTGTACTTCATTCCTTCATATTATTTAATAATATCCCATTGTGTAGATATACAACAATTTGTCTAGTCATTGGTTGATGGATATTTGGGTTGTTTCCACTTTTTGGCTATCATGAAAAATGCTGCTATGAATATCCGTGTACAAGTTTTTGTGTGGACACGTATTTTGAAGTCTTTAAGGTATATACTGAGGAGTGAAATTGCTGTATCATATAGCACCTCTGTGTTTAACTTTTTGAGGAACTGCTGTTTTCCACAGTAGCTATACCATTTCACATTCCTACCAGCAATGTGTGAGGGTTCCATTTACTCCACATCCTTGCCAATGCTGGTTATTGTCCATTTTCTTAGTCTAGCCATGCTAGTGGGTGTGAAGTGGTTACATTATATATACAGTCGGCCCTCCGTTTCTGCGGGTTTACATCTGGGGATTCAACCAACTGTGAATCAAAAATATTCTGGGGGGAAAAAAGTTCCAAAAAGCAAAACCTGAATTCACCGCACACCGATCACTATGCTGAATCCACTCGATTGAAGTGATGTGTAGGCATCCCATGCTGTAGCCTCTGCCGTTTCACACATCCTCAGTCTCTGTCTAGCACTCTTTTTTGAGCATTGCTCGACTAGTGTTTTGTCATTATCTCTAAACCATACAGTACTGTATAACAACTATTCATATAGCATTTACATTTTATTAGGTATTATAAGTAATCTAAAGATGATTTAAAGTATAGGGGAGGATGTGCATAGGTTATATGCAAATACTATACCATATTATATAAGGGACATGAGTATCCACGGATTTTGGTATCCTCAGGGGTCCTGGAACCACTCCTGGAACGAATCCGCCACAGATACCAAGGGACAACTGTATTCTTTTGTAACCTAGTTTTCTTAGTACTTAGTATGTCTTGGATGTTCTTGTATGTTATTAAATGTATTTCTCCCATTTTAATTTTGTGGGTTGTAGTATAGTCCATTGCATATAGATAAAATTATTTAACCAGTCTCAAGTTGTTGGATGCTAGATTGCTTCTAATTTTTGTTGTTGTTATGAGTACTATGTGACCATCCCTGTACATCCATCTTTGTGGATCTCTTGTTTTCTTAGGATAAATTGCTACAAGAACAGTTTTTGGGTCAAAGCATTTGAATGTTTTTTAATACTGTTAATCTGTATTAAACTAAATTACCGTCCAGAAAAGTTACATGTAACTTTTTCTCATCTCTTCACCAAACACTAGGCAATATGGTATTATTTTTAAACTTTTTGTTATTGAGATCTGAAATATTATTATTTTTTTTATTATATTTTATTGTACTTCAGGTGAAAGCTTACAGAGCAAATAGTTTCTCATGAAATAGTAGTACACATGTTGTTCTATGACATTGGTTAACAACCCCACAACATATTAAGCCTCTAAATTCTCAACCTTTTTTTTTTTTTTTTTTTTTGATGAAGATACAGATAGCCAAAGATACACCGTTTCAAAAATTTCTGCATTCACAGTTCAGTGACATTGACTACGCTCTTCCAACTGTGCTGTTATTCTCACTTAAGATGATGGCTTACAGAACAAAACAGTTTTTCATTTAACCATAACTACACATGTTGCCCTATGACAATGGTTAACAGTCTCACAGCACATCAAGAATATCCTTACTCCACCTTGTGTTCCCTATCATCAGGGGACTTCCTTGTCCCCTTCTGTCTTCTGGCCCTTGTCACTGGACTACTGTACCTCTTTAGTCTCATTTGTTTTTTTATTTATTTTATTTTATTTTAACACCATTTCAAAACTTTGTACTTACACATTTAGGTGATATTGACTATGCTCTTCCAATTGTGCTGCCATTCTCGCCCAAGATGAAGGCTTACAGGGCAAAACAGCCTCCCATTTAATAGTTACTACAAATGTTGCCCTATAACAGTGGTCAACAATCTCAAAATACATCGACAGTGTCCTTATTCAATTTGTGTTCCTTATCATCAGTTTCCTACTCCCCCTCTGCCTTCTGGCCCTTGTCACCGGACTCCTGTACCTCATTAGTCCCATTTAGTTTTCCTGGGCTGTCCACTCCTTAGGCTTAACATCGAACCTCGAAGGTAACTTCACCTTTGAGCTGAAAGGGTATCTGGGGGCCACACTCTCGAGATTTCTCTAGTATTCTTTAGGCCAGTAAATCTGGTCTTTTTTTGGGGGGGGGAGTGAAATATTATTTTTATAACTTGGATCTATTTTATTATAGTCAGGTGTTTATTACAAACTAGAATGTTTCTGTTTATTAGTCACTGAAGTTCTTTTCTCAACTGCTTGTTCATATCATCTGAGCCCATTGCAGCCATGGAGAGGAAAAACCACTTCCTGATGGAGACAGAGAAGAAAGATTGGGTTTTCCTTCATTGGTGAGAAAGGCGTTGGTGGGGGGGGCACGCTAAATACAGCTGAATAGTGAGTGAGGGCAAAAGAGCACTGGACTGGGAGTCGGGCTAGACTGGGCTTCTGTTTCACTCTATCACTTATCACCACTTCCTGGTCATTCCTTGCCTTAGATGGTGGTGCCCTGGTGTTTTGGGTTGATTTGTGTCCACCCAAAAGATATATTCAAATCGTAACCTCTAGTCCCTGTTAATGTGACCTTAGTTGGAAATAGTGTTAAGTTCACATGAGGTCATACTGGAATCAGATGGGCCCTAATCCAATATGACTGTTGTTCCTATAAGAAGAGAAGAGACACAGAGACACAGACACAGAGGGAGGATGGCCATGTGAAGACAGATGCAAAGATTGGAGTGATGCTGCCAGAAGCCAAGGAACATCTAGAGCTACCTGAAGCTGGAAGAGACAAGGAAGGATTCTCCCCTAGAGCCTTCAGAGAGAGCATGGCCCTGCTGACTCTCTGAATTCAGACTTTGAGTGCCCAGAACAGTGAGAGAATACATTTCTGTTGTTTTAAGCCACCTAATGTGAGGTACTTTGTTACGGCAGCCCTGGGGAAGTGGTACGCCTGGTCTCCTCCTTGGGTCTTTGCAATAGAAGAAGTGTAACTCCGGCAAGTGACTCTGATAATTCTTCAAGGACTTCCTCTGACACAGCTCTGTTCAACACATAGCAGATTCCTTTCTTTCTGGTCCAACCTCAAGAGATGCCACCCTGTTAGAGTAAAGTGATTGTAGACGAGAACTAGATATGACCTAAGACCCTGATTCTAAAATAAGCTTCAACCCCAGGTTACTCACCCCACTTTGACCCGTAGGTGTCTTGGACCAACCAGTTCATTTTTTCTCCTCTTCCATCCCCCTGGAAGATTATTCAGGCCTTCTGGAGCTTTGCAGCAGAGTCAATTCTATTCTATTTGCTGCTCCTCCATAGCTGTACCATTGGAAGGGTGGGTTTACTATCCAGTAGCTGCATAGGGAGGAGCCCTGGTGGTGCTACAGTTAAATGCTTGGCTGATAACAAGAAAGGTCAGTGGTTTGAGCCCACTAGTGGCTCCTCAGGAGAAAAGACCTGGTGATCTGCTTGTAGCCATCTAAGATACATCTCACCACTTCCTGTATCTAAGATACATCTCTTGGTCCAGTCACATTCAGAACAAAGGAGAATGTAGAAAATCAAAAACACATGGAAAATATTAGTCCAAAGGACTAATGGACCACATCTACCACAGCCTCTACCAGCTTGGGTCCAGAAGAACTATGTGGTACCCAGTCACTACCACCAGCTACTCTAACAGGGATCACAGTAGAGGAACCAGGACAGAGTGGGAGAAAAATGTAGAACAAAATTCAAATTCACTAAAAAATCCCAGACTTACTGATCTGACAGAGACAGGAGGAATCCCTGAGACTATGACCCTTGGACACCTCGCTAACTTAGAACTGAAGCCACTCCCGAAGTCTACCTTGCAGCCAAAGATGAGACAGGCCTGTAAAACAAACAGTAACACATGTGACAAATGTGCTTCTTAGTTCAGTCAAGTATAGGAGACCAAACGGGCAACACCAAAAGCAAAGATCAGAAGGTGGGAAGGGACAGAAACATTGGACGAATGGACGTGGGAAACCCAGGGTGGAAAGGGAAAGAGGGAGAGTGCTGACACATTGTGAGGATTGCAGCCAATGTCACAAAATAATTTGTGTGTGAATTTTTGAATGAAAAACTAATATGCACTGTAAACATTCACCTAAAACACAATACAATTAAAAAAAAAAAAAAAGATTACAGCTCAGGAAACGTTATGGGGCAGTTCTACTCTGTCCAGTAGGGTCGCTATGAGTTGTAATCGACTCGATGGCACACAACAACAACCCACATAGGCAGACAGTCACATATAGCTTTCCACCCTGCATTTCATGTTGTGCTGCTTCTCACAGTGGTGATTCCTGTGATCACATTGGCCTGATTTCATTTTGTTTTAGAAGGCTTAACCGCTGTGATGATTTTCCGGGCAGATTTTAAATCTATTTTTGTTTTGTGTATAATATGTTGTTTTGCATGATTTTTATGACCACAGAAATAATACATGCCCATCGTAGAACATTTGAAAAAATATTCAAAAGTATAAATACGAAAATAAAAATTGCCCATTATCCTACCCCTCAATTAATTTGTCCTTGTTTCTTGAAATATTTTACTATGGAAAATTTCAAACATAAACAAGGAAAAAAAAGATATACAGGCAGTCCTCAGGTTACAAAAGAGATCTAGTCTTGTGTCTTTAAATCAAATTTGTAGGTAAGTCGTAACAAGTGCCTACGGTTCTTATTTAGCCTCCTCTAGTGAAGCCCCAGTGATGCAGTGGTTAAGCGCTGCAGCTGCTAACCAAAAGGTCAGCAGTTCGAATCCACCAGCTGCTCCTTGGAAACCCTATGGGGTGGTTCTATCCTGCCCTGTAGGGTTGCTATGGGTCGGAATCTACTCGACAGCAAGAGGTTTTTTTTTTGTTAGTGCAGGAAGAGGATCAAAGCCTTTTCAATGATTTAAAAGCTGCATGTGCAGCAAGTGAAGGTAATTGTGGTGAATTTAGATATAATTCACACACCATAAAAGTCACCATTTTATAGTGTACCATTTAGTTGTTTTAAGTACGTTACAAGGTTGTGCAACCTTCACCACTACCTAATTCCAGAATATTTTCATCACCCCAAAAAGAAACCTTGTATCCATTAAGTAGTTGTTCCCCATTCCTTTCTGCACCCAGCAACCACTAAACTACTTTCGGTCTCTATGGATTTGCCTATTCTGGACATTTCATACTAGTGGAATCATATCATATGTGCTCTTTTATGTTTGGCTTCTTTCTTAGCATAATATTTTCAAGGTTCATCCATGTTGTAGTTCCTTTTATTGCTTAATGATATTCCATTGTATGGATATACCACATTTGTTTATCCAGTCCTCAGTTGATGGACTTTTGAGTTGCTTCCACTTTTTTCTACTTCTTGACTCTTATGAATAATGTTGATCAGAACATTTAACTAAGTTATATTTTCACTGTTCTACCCTTTTGTAGGACACCATGATACTCAGCGGTCAAAGGAGTTGGCAGGTCAGGTATTGGGGCCAGTGAAATATCTCTTTGGGGATTAGCATTCCTTTAAGCTCAAGACCATGACCCTTTCTGAGCCCCACTTGAAGGAGTCCCCTTTATGCTATACCCAGTAGTGTCCCAGTTACCAAGGAGTCACGTCTCCCTGGGACAAGTGTTCAAGTCCACAGCTTAGAGCAAACGAGACTGAGATGTTGAGTGACCCTTTTTTGGTGGGAGAAGAGAGCATTAGCACAAAGCAACAGGTTGAGTCCAACTTGGGCTCAATTATTGCATGAAGGGTTTTGTTTATTTGGCCTCCACTGACCCAGGAAATAATTCTAACCAATAAGCACTGGCTCCCTTTGGCAGTGGGGTCTGGTTGCTTTACAGCTGATGACAGAAGGGGCCACACCTCCACCACATGTGAATTAATCCTCAACTCTAGGGCCTCATGCTGTTCTCTGGCAAGGTTGTATTTCTTCATTAGCTATTCCCAGGGCCCAGGGAGTCCCAGAGGATGTCAGAGCACATTAATTTTTATCATAACACGGAATCTCTCAGGTCTGAATGGCAGCACACAGCTGTCAGGGGCTTTCTGAACTCTATTACAGCTCCATATATCTCTAGGCAAAACTGAAGAAAGAGTCGTCATTGGCAAGGGAAATGTACAAATGCATGAGACGTTTTATTGCCTGAGTGACTTGACCATGCGCTGAAGCACATTTCCCAAATAATTTTTTTTGCCTGTTGTTCATGTAAGCTCACCTCCACCATCCCACATTAAACCTCCTGTCTGCATTATAACCAAGCAAGGTATGTTTTAAATAAGCTCTCTTTGCATAATGGTAATGAAATCATCATCTGATTTCTTATTCTCTAAATATGTATTAAAAAATGAATGTTCCCATGAATTTTCAGCTGAACTTATGCATCCACAGTATTGCAGAAGTTCATAAATAATGGCTTGTAATGCTTAATATTCATTTATGGCCACAAAATGTAATTTTAATTTGAAAGAATGCTAATACCTTTCTGGAAAGGCTAGTTATTTGTTCATTACCTTTATTTTTCCCCACTTATCAATTGAGTAAAGTGCTTGGAGGGGTGCATTTTACTAGGTGAGGAGGCCCAAGTGTTATTTTAATTGGAGCCTTGTGAACAAATGCCAGTAACCCCTGATGCACATGGCCCTAGACTAGATACTCCTTGGTGTGGAGGACAGATGGACCCCCTCACAAAGAGATCACAGTGAAACAGAGAAGGCAAACGTTTTGAGTTCTGAGAGAAAATGCATTCTTGATAGGCACAACCAAATAATTTACTGCCAGCCCTAGCCCTTCACTCGAATTTCCTGCACAGTTCTGCTTTCTCAGTAATGGATGCGTTTTATAAGGCTGCGTGGACTATTCATTTAATTACTTCCACTGCTGGGCAGCTTAATTGCATGAGCTCTGTGAGTCAGAGAGCAGAGTTTCCCAAAGTTGGTTCAGATGTCACTGTCTGTACACAGGGTATGTACTGGCAGATATTCTATTTATCTTAACACGTATTAGTTTTGTAAAAACCAAAATCAGAACAGCAACCTCATTTAGCAGTTATTTTTGCAAGGGGTGAGGCTGAGAAATACAGAGGAGTTTGTTTCCCATGCATTAAAAAAGAAATTAGTACAGGTGGTCCTTAAATTTGGCAAAAATTAGGGAAGTGGTATATAAACAACTGTGTTGTGGGTAATGCTAGCATAGAGACTCTGAATTTAAAAAGAAATTCTGTCTGTATGCGATGCTTTAAAAACCAGTGACCATGAACATACTAGGCGTGAGCAGTAACGCAGAGTTCTTTCACAAGGAGATCTTATTTAATTTTCAGCAATTCATAATTCAACAAACTTCTGTTGTATGTTGGAATCCTTTGGTAGTGCAAATGGTTAACACAGTTGGCTGGTAACCAAAAGGTTAGTGGTTCAGGTTTACCCAGATGCACCTCAGAAGAGGACCTTGTGATCCACTTTTGAAAAATCAGCCATTGAAAACCCTGTGGAGTAGTGCAGTTCTACTCTGATACACATGGGGTCCCCATGAGTTGGAATTGACTAAATGGCAACAGGTTTTTCTCTTGTATGTCAGGCATGGTGTTAGCTGTAGAGGTATAAGGGTGACTTCAGATACAGTCTCTGCCCTTCAGGAGTTTCTGGTCTATTGTTGTGACTTATTATTATTCTATATTGCTTATGAATAAACTGAGGGTCAGAGAGAAATGAGCAATTTCCTGGTTTCTAAATAATACCAGTTCCAACCCTCCCCATCCTCCTACTTCTTCCCTTCTTCCATTTATATGAATGATATTCACATTCTTTCAGTTCCCTTGTGGAATTTACTAAACTCCATTTTGGCCTTCCAAGACTTCTTTCATGTCACAAGTGAATTTTTTTAGGCCATGACCTTGAGCCATGTGTCAGATGAACAAGTGGGAATTTGTCGAATTAGCAAAACTTTTGTTAATTTGCATTTTCTCAGTCTGGGAGCTGTGAGCAAGTGAAGTTAGTTGATTATGCATATAGACGAAATTATTCTTACTCCACTCTCCAATCCTCCCATCCTTATTGAGCCTATTGTTGTTTTTCCATTTTATTAAATATCGCCAGGAAGTTAGAACACAGGGCAATAAAGTCTTAACTTTAGAGGGCAGGAGAGAGATGGAAACAATTGGAACTGCAGCCCTGAGGAGTCAGTTGTGCTTTGGAGATATCATGTCAATTGGATTGAGTACCATTGGTGGCACCGTTATCAAATTGATGGATTTTTCCTAGAAAGCCCTCATAGAGAGAATGTGGGTGTCCTCCCGTTTTACATTTCCCCCACTAGAATTAATGAGGGTGAGATTTTGCTGCTGGGATTGCATGTGATGGGATGGGAATATATAATCGAGATAATGGACATGAGGCAAAAATTTAAGGAAATAACAAAAATAAGAGTGTTTCCATTTTCTGTTAAGTGTATATACTGATGTTCTAGAATTCACTATAAGAAGTTGTAAATGGTGCATGAAATGAAAAATTCCTTGTGGTCTCCAGGGGATACAGACAGTGTTGTGTTCTACTCCTGGTGATTTCTTTGGATCATTTTCTCTATTCCAACTTAAATAAAAACATCTTTTTAATTAAGCGTGGCTAGGTTATCTTGACAGTGGAATGCACTCTGGGTTAATTATTATTTTAATACTTGATGGTATCCTTCAACTTCTTGAAATTTTGGGTCTTAGAGAATTTAGATGCACAGCCAACAGTCACCACCCACCCAAGTTGATATCAGCTCTTTGTGCTGACGTTTTCCCTGTTTTATTTGCTTTCTTTTCCTTGCATATTATTCAGAGGGCTATCTTCCAGAATTAATGAGTGATGGCAGGGAAAATAATACATAGATATTTTATAAATCCAGGAAATTTATAAAATTACATGTGTATTTTATATCTCTGAATTACTAGTGGGTACCATGTCCCCAAAGTATGACCCCACATCTAGGAAATGAGCAGCTCAGAGTTAGAAGTGACCTGCTTTAGGCATCATCTCTACCAAGGCCAGTGCTAGGCATTTTACATATTTCTCTAATTCTCACAACTACCAAACAAGGTGGGGATTATTACTCCCTTTCACAGGTGGTAGAGCTGTGGCCCGGAGAGACTAACTTCCCTGAAGTCCACACAACTAATGAGAGGCAGACCGACCCAGGGTGCAAACTTTTACCTGTCTGACCTGCTGGAATTTCACAAAGCAAAAGAATTCTCTTATGAAAATAATATGATGCAAACAATATTCTTTAACTCTCATTCATTCTTAAATGAAAATCACCAACATTTATTGAGACTGTCTATGCTTAAAGGGAAATCCCTCATGTGTGTTAATTCTTCTAGAAGATGCACTTAGTATGGCCTATATTTTACTGCAGCTTTCCTAGGCTTGAATCATTTGAACATTATATCATGATTTTTTTTGCAAAATCAGTGCATTCCTTGTACTATTATTTAATATTTAATGCTACTAAGTTTGGCCGTATCCTCAGCAACAGTATCTATGTAATTGTGAACTGGAGAAGCTAATTTTATATTTTTTTCTGATACATTACAGTACATAAGTATTTTTTACAAACTTGCCTACATTCTGACTAAAATTATGTGAGGTTTTACCAGGGATACACAGGCTGTTTGGCACACATAATGGATGACTAGGATGTACAGAGCTTGAACCGGGCTTGAGATTGCTGGAGAGTAGAATTGCTGTGGTCAGTTTTCTGCTGCAACTCACGAGTTAGTCCTAGTTATTTAAACAAGGATCTGCCTTGGAATTCTACAATATTTTTTCTTTCCTTCCTTTTCCAGGAGAAGAGGCAGCAGAACATTGATTGAGACTGAGACACAGTTGCTTATGGGACTTTGGGTCCTTAGGCCCTTTCTATTGAATTTTAGAGTATTTTCAAATAGTATGAATTCTTACAACTCATTGAGAAATGCCCTAGATGGTGTGACATTCTGTTTCAAGGAGAAATTGGAAAGTATTTCCCTTTATGTAACATTTCACTTAGCTCATCCTTTCCTGGTGTGTGAAATGAAATCCTCAAAAATCGCAATTGTCTTAACATTCTGAGGGGTGTTTATTTAACCTACAAAAGGCTGCTTTATTCTTTTGGAGCATGTTACAATTCCAATTACAAATCTTCACTGTAACTTAACCTGTGGTGGTTGATACTGTTGCTCTTCGACTCTTAGGAAGTATGGCTCTCAGGTTTGAAATTATATGTCTGATTCTTGAGTTCTTTGAGTCATAATGGGCTGGCCTTGTCTCCAAAGAATGAATTACTTTTTCTTTATTGATCAACTAGAATCAAATCAACCTTTTCCCTCCTTCTCATGCCATTTTAGGGAATATATTTTAAAACATAGCTACATAATAGCCTATAGACCAAGTGTAGTTGGAAAAAGAGCATTGATTCAGATATACCCTTTCAGTCATGTACAAAGGGCTTCTTTCTTTCTACATATCAGACCCTAGACAAAGACTTCTTAGCTGATGGACATTGATTGTTGTCTACTGGTAGCGATAACACGTGCAGATTGTAGCACAGGATAGGAAGTGTTAAGTAATGCCGGAGTGGACACACTCCAGACAGAATCAAAGGGCAGGCCTCCTGCGAGATGCTACACCTTGGAAGTTGATGTTCAGTTTACAGTAACACTCGATGTACCGGGACTGAGTTATTGCCAGTTACTGATGGGCAGGCAGGCCAGACACTCAGAGTAGTCAGCAAGGTATAAAAACTCCCTTGAGAATGGCAAAGGCAGCTTGCTGGGGACACTGTTGGGATCTTGGCCACCCTAGTCTGGTCATTATCACTGGTAGTGTGGTGCTTAGGTGGGGACTTGAAGGCCAGGGAAGCTTGTTTTTTGACCAGGAAACAGCTGGGTCAGTCTCCTGTCCCATGAGGTTGTCTATTGGTAATAAATTGAAGAACTTGTATCTTTTGGTTGTGTCTGTTTTTCTGTCAACCACACCACTGTCAATTTTGCAGAAGGTTTAGGGAAAGCATGTAGTGGCTTCAGAAGAGGGAGACTTGCTTACTTCCAGCTGAGGAGCAAGGGAAAGTCTTAGAGAAAGGCAGTGTCTTCTGAGTAGCCCTTGGGAGAAGGGAGGTTGTGGCATATAGAATGGGCTGCTGGGACAGACTGAGTTCCCATTAGCTCCCTGTAAGAAGACCAGAAAAGGGAGCAGGAAAGCACTAGGTCTGAGCAGGGAGCAGAGAGTAGTGTGACAACATGTCACTATTTTTTCTACTGTCCAGAAATCTCCACTCTTAGCACCTTCATGGATGAGAGCCAGTTTGGAGATTGGCTGAAGTTTTTGTAAACTACTCTTGTGAATGACATCCATAATTTTTGCTGTATAGTATTCTGTTTGTAGGGCCAGCCCACACTCTTGGGGAGGGAACTAAGAAGGGTGTGAATATCAGGAGGACATCTTTTCTGCCTCAGGAAGAAAAAAAATCAGCCCCTTAAAGTGCTGACTAATAGCATCAATTTTGGACCTGGAATGATACTATTTTTGTTTCCATTCTGTCTTTATATTTTGAACTTTCATTTGGGTACTCTGTAAATATTCATCATCTCAGAGCCTTTTGAATTGCAATGTCTTTTAGTCAAAACTGAGCAAAATGTGTCATTTGAATAATAAAGACCTCATTAAAGTGAGAGGAAAGGAATTCTTTTTCTTTTGTACAAGTCAATTAAGTGTCTTTACAATTAAAAAGAAAGTCAAGCACTATAGTTTCATATTCCGTAAGCCTGTTTTTAATTAATAGAGGTGACAGATTTTAGGTACAGGGTACGTATTTTGCCTCTGGTATTGTTCAATTAACATCAATGAAGGGTGTTAAAATTTGGTGAGAGAGGAGTTTCCTAGATCCTCTGTGGGTTCATGCCTCTCGGCGGCTGAGGTCTTTGGTAACAAGTTGCTTTGTTTGATGCTGTTTGTATTTCCCTGAGAAAACGTGCAGGCAAGGATAAAGGTGACGAGGGGAGGTGGTGGTGTTATTGAGAGGAATGGTGTCAAAATTCCAAATGCCCGGCTGTATTAGTTTTTGAGGGCAGTCATAACAGGTTCTCACAAACTTGACTACTAAACACAACGAATTTATTCTCTTGCAGTTCTGGAGGCCAGAAGTCCAAAATCAAGGTGTTGGCTGTGTTGGTTCCTTTTGGAAACTCTGAGGGAGAAACTGCTCTGTGCTTCTCTCCTAGCTTCTGGTGGCTGCCAGCAATCTTTGGCATTCCTTGACTTGTATACACATCACTTCAGTCCCTTCCTCCGTCATCACGTTGCCTTCTCCTTTTTGTGTCTTCTAAGGACACTTGCCATTGGATTTAGGGCCCACCCTAATCCTGAATGCTCTCGTCTGGAGATCCTTTATTTAGTTACATCTGTTAAGACACTTTTTCCTGATAAAGTCGAATTCACCAAGTTCTAGTTAGACATATCTTTTGAGGGGCCACCATTCATCCCACTGCAAAAGCTGTGGCATACTGTCTTAGTTATCTAGTGCTGCAGTAACAAATACTGCAAGTGGGTGGCTTTAACAAACACAAATTTATTTTCTCATAGTTTAGGAGGCTAGGAGTCCAAATTCAGGGCGTCAGGTCTAGAGGAAGGTTTTCTCTCTCTGTGGGCTCTGGGGGAAGCTCCTTGTCTCTTTTCAGCCTCTGTTTCTTGGTTCCTTTGAGATCTCATATTGTGTGGCATCTCTCTTCCCCCCAGTTTGTGCTTTCTTGCTTAATCTGCTCTTTTATATCTCAAAAGAGACTGATTTAAGATACACCCCACACTAGTACTGCCATGTTAATGTAACAAAGAAACCCCATTCCCAAATGGGATTATAACCACAGGTATAGGGGTTAGGATTTACAACACGTATTTTTGGAGGACACAATTCAGTTGTTAACACGTACCAGTTTTATGGATTCAATCTATAACACGTACCATTCTCTACAAATGATGCTCCCCATTTTGCCTGCACATGAGGCAGACCCCTCCCCAGCCACATCCCAAGGGGGTGGGATGTAGCTGTGGGAGTGGTTTGCCCCATGTGCAGGCAAAATGGGGAGCATTGTTTATAGAGAATTAAAAACAATAACAAAAGTGACTAAAAGTTAGTATGCTTTTTATTATCACCATGTGTCAGCAATTGTAAACATTGTCAATGATTTAAAATACTCCTCCCTGATGGACTGGGCTGTTCTCTCTGTGCTACCTACCCTCCTCCATACTCCACTGCTTAATAGAGGGATTACTGAGTCTGACAATGGGGATCTTTTTAATTCTCTTGATATATATTTTAATTTAATATCTGGGGTGCAGGAATATATATTCCCATTAGCTTTATGTATGACAATAAAAATATAATAATAATATTGTATATCTGCTAATCTGATAGGTAGAAAATATCTGATTTTAATTTTTGCTCCTAGTAAGATTGAACATGATAAATATTATGACAGTTATTTACAATCTGATTTTATAAAATTTTAAATTGTGTTTGTAATTATTTCTATTAGACTTTTAGAATGTGTTTTTTATTGATTTGTAAGAACTCTGTAGTAAAAACATGAGCTCTTCATATCATTGCATATATTTGCTGTTTCACTACTTTTTTTTTAGTTAATAGACTTAATTTTTATACAGGCTTTTCTTCATGCTTCTCTTTATTACATACCATTTTTTTTTTTTTTTTTTTTTTTTAAATTCCAAACTCTTAGGCTGGAAGGATTAAGGATGGGAACAAAATCAGATTAGTGCAAATGGACAGTCACAGCTCTGTGAGAAGTTTTTTTGAAAAAAAATCTGATTTTTTAAAAAATGAAAGTATTATTGATATACCAAGTAGGAAATATTACCTACCAGCTGTTGCCAAGGAATCTGAGTTCTGTGAGGATAGTGAGCACCATCAATTTTAAGTTCTTCATTTCACAGACAGGAATCAGAACCTCAAAGAGCTTGGATGATTTGCCTAAACTAGAATAAAAATGCAGATCTTTGAACTCTTAATCTAGAGTTCCTGTACAGCCCCCTCCCCAACATCTGTTAGCTAAATTCTAGAAATGCATTCTTTCCTGTAAAGCATTTATTTGATCACATTTGTTTCTTATTACAGAATACTGCATGTTGATTACAGAAAAAAATGAAGAAAATCACATACACTAAAAACAAAAGACAGTTTTAAGTCACTTTGAATTTCACCCACCCCTAGAGACAACTACTGTTTACTTTTATTATATATATATTTCATTGCCGTTTTCTGTTTATGTGTATATGTATGTATATACTGTATATATTGTTTTGTAACATGAATATTTTACAGGGTCAATAGATTTGTTTGCTTATTACAATTTTAATGGCTGCATAGTATTTTATCATATGAAACTATTCTGATTTATTTAATGATTTCCCTATTGTATGTTTAGTTTTCTTCTAATTTGTTGCTTTTATGTTACAATTGCAAGCAATGTGGATAGCCGTGGATACATTTCTGTATACAATTCTTGTTAGTAAATTAGGATAATTTCCCATAAAAATGGTTTATTTATGAGGATTTAGGATTTTAATTCACATGAGAGACTTAACTTTTATTTTTTTAAATTTATTATGAAACATGTTAAATATATACAAAAGAAAAGAGACTTTTAAGAGACCTACACTTATTATCCCAAGTTCATTTCTAAAATGTAGATTTAACCTGACCTCTAAAGGGAATATATTCAAACACTATATGCCCATCTCTTTAGACAGAAGTATTTCCCCTTAATATTTTTACTAATAGCTACTGTGTGCCGGGTTCTGTGCCACTTTTTTTTTTTTATTGTTGTGCTTTAAGTGAAAGTTTACAGTTCAAGTTAGTCTCTCATACAAAAATTTATACATACATTTTTTTATGACCCTAGTTGTTCTTCCTGTACTGTGACAGCACATTCTTCTTTTCCACCCCAGATTTCCCATATCCATTCAACCAGCTCCTGACCCTCTCTGCCTTTCTCATCTCACCTCCAGACAAGAGCTGCCCATTTACTGCCCAGTTAGTCTCATGTATCTACTTGTGCTAAGAAGCACACTCTTCATGAGTATCATTTTATGTCCCATAGTCCAATCTAATCTTTGTCTGAGAGTTGACCTCAGGAATGGTTTCAGTTTTGGGTTAACAGAGAGCCTGGGGGCCACGTCTTCCAGGGTTCCGCAAGTCTCAGTCAAACCATTAAGCCTGGCCTTTTTACTAGAATTTGAGTTCTGCATCCCACTTTTCTCCTGCTCCATCAGGGACTCTCTTATGTTCCCTGTCAGGGTGGTCATTGTGGTAGCCAGGCACCATCTAGTTCTTCTGGTCCCAGCCTGATGAAGTCTCTGTGCCACCTTTTAACAGCAATTTTCTTCTTTATTCCTCACATCTCCTTTAAGGGTTATTATGATTTTATAGATGAGTAAGCCGAGAATTGGATGAATTAAGAAGCACAGAACTAATTAGGTAGTAGAACTTGGGTTCCAACTAAGGTTAACAACTCCTCTTGGTTTCCTGGGACTATCCTGGTTTTAGAATCCCTGGGTGGTACAAACAGTTAACCCACTCGGTGGCTAACTAAAAGGCTGGAAGTTTGTATCCACCCAGAGGTGCCTTGGAAGAGAGGCCCGGCAGTCTACTTCCCAAAAATCAGCCATTGAAAACACAATGGAGCACAGTTCTACTCTGACATGTCATGAGTCAAAGTCAACCTGATGGCAAGTGGTTTTGGTTTATCCTGTTTTTAGCATTGAAAGCCCCACATCCCAGAAACCTCTCATTCCCAGCAAACCAACTCAGTTCTGTCCCACTCAAGGCCAAAGTCTTCCCCACCTCTCCCATTATAGTGGACTAAGAATCAACATTATAGGGGATCCATTTCCGACTGATTGGAATCTTGAAGATGGTGAAGAATTACTTATTCCCAAGGTAGCATGAATTATCCTTGGTTTTAGAGTGCTCATGTCCACACAAGGTTGGATCTTTTATTTTTCAGGCCTCTTCATGTGCTTGTGTGCAATGCAGCGGCTTTTGCTTTGCCGTGGAGCCTCACAAAAGACGGCCTGGAGACTACCTTCCAGGTGAATCACCTGGGACACTTCTACCTTGTCCAGCTCCTCCAGGACGTACTGTGCCACTCAGCTCCTGCCCGTGTCGTTGTAGTCTCCTCGGAATCCCATCGGTGGGTTAGAATTCAATCTTTTGTTCACTTGTCCCCTTACTTGCACCAGCTAATATTTCCCCGTGGCTCTTTTTCTGAAAATAACTGGGATTAGTCCTCCTATGAGAAGTGTGGTTGTATTTAAACTCCTTTACCTAATTTCTCTAGGTTTTCTTGTGGGGAGTATGGAAGATTGTTTGGGGAGATTGTCTCTAACAATGTAGTTTTTTTTTTACAACTGTATTTCAGGCCCCTCATTGATTTTGCTTAGAGATGGAATAATAATTGATTAAATCTGAACGGCGTGACCTTTATTGATTTGTCATTCAACAACTTCAACATCTTACCAAGAAGAATGTGCAGTTATTCTAGCAGGAGAAACAATGCAATTAAAGACTGCGAGATGAAATCCAGTTGTTTTATAATGAGAAATTAGGGAATTCAATGCAGGCATTAGCAGTGTAATTGTAGAAAGGGAAGTACTGTAGTTAGAACATATTAGAAATCTGGCCATGCCTCTTTTGGTTAAAATTTCAATTAAAACATCAGATGGCACTTCTTTTCTATTACCATTAGGAGAATATTCAATTGACTAAAAAGGCATTTGAAAATTTCATCGTACTTTCAACATATTTGTTTCTAGAGTTGGATAAACAACTATTTGTCTAAAGAGAAGTATTCTGAAAAGACAAAGGACTTGCTGGGTGAAGCTAGATTTAATAAATGTTGGGGAGATTTCTAGTTCACATTTACCTGCTGGTGGTGAGGTGGGTAGGGGAGACTTTTATTCTTAGCGAAGTAACTGGAAAAATATAATGTGCAAGGGTCTATTTTCCCCCTTCATCTCCGTCTTAAGTCCTGAAATGTTTTAGTGAGCCAGAATGAAGCTTATTTTTTTAAATCATGCTTCCATAAAATGTAACCCCTGGGACTTGGAGGAGAGAGACCAGCCAAGGGTTAGCCTGAACCCTTTATCACTCGCAAACACAGGGGCTTACGGTATAAGTGACACACTGCAGATAGATTTACTTTTACCATTTTAAATTTATGATGGCTGAAATGAAAGGAAAATGCCAGTAATAATCCTCCCCCGAGTTACGAGACATGAAACATCTAGTAATTAGGTGGTAACAAAATCTGGAAATCCTTATCTTTGCGAATCACACCAGGTTTTTGAAAGAGAGTGGAGTGGCCCTGCTCAGGAGTGAGTGAGGCTACCATGGGGGCAGGTGAGAGAGAGCTCCGGAAATAAATCTGCCAACCCCAATCGCTTGCCAGATGTGGAGGGCACCCCGGGATATGTTTAAATGAGCTGGTATTTAATGGGAGATTATGTTGAATTGTCAGCTGCTGGCTTCCCTTTGTAAATCTGTATTTCAGGTAATGTCTTTGTTCTCTTCTTAACTGCAGTGTAATTCAGGCCTACCTTGGAGATCTGAATCTTAATTTCATTTAAAAGACGAATTTGGAAGGAAGAGCCTTGGACTCCTGAATTAGATCTGTTTTAGTTCATAGACAAGGCTTTCCTGAAATACGTTATCAAGCCCACAACCATGAGATGACTGGCACTGATTTTTTGCTTTCTCGTTATTCTTTGCACATATTAGTTATTTTACAAAACATGTGAATTCTCCCAAGCTGGTTGTTTATTACCCTTGCACTGTGTCCCCTGGCATCAGAGAGCAAGTGGATACTGGGCATGCACTTCCTCACTATTCAAGGGCCCAGAGCCCTAAACTATGTTGTAAAATGGAAATGTTGGTATCAAATTACCTCCATAAACCTTGGCGAGAATCTCTTCATTGGAGTCAAGACCCTCTGTTAGGGGCAAATAAAGTCCTATGCTTGCAGAAAATATTATACCAGACTGCCCCAAGGCAAAATGTTTATTAGCCTTCCTATGTCTTCACTGTATTTTACTTACTTATCTGGGGTGAGTGCAAGTGGATCGCATTTCTGCATACCTAAAATACATCATATTAAAATCAGAAGTTGACTCCCTTGCTGTGAAAAATGTTCAGGTAACAGTTAAAATAGAATGAAGAGTGTAGTGCTGGCCGAACAACTCTAAATGGCTGCAGCTGTGTTGAGCTTCAAACACACACACACACACACACACACACACACACACACACACACACACACACAGACACACACACACACACACACACACAGCTTCTGATGCAAATTCACTTCTATTCTTTGAACATACTAGCTTTTGTCTACATAGAATCCAGCCTAATTATTTGTTTGGTAATTAAAAATTCGTCAGTTAAAAACAAAACAAAAAGGAGCAGTATATACAGAAATGCAAGCTACAGGTCCCCTCAAAAAAGCAGACATTAATGTCCACAGAGCAAATGTTAACATTTTAGTGTATTATTAGGAGGATAATTCTATCAAGACATTATTGTTTGGATTTGTCCATTTTTAAACTTGAAAATCTAGTAGACAGGTATTGCTTTACTGCCTTGTGAGCTCTTTATGAGAGGTGAGCAGGGTCATATTCCAGGAAGCCTATTCTGCGCGGGCTTAGAGGACACAGAGAGCTTGCCCACCCTTCCTGCTTCCTGGAGGCCTGTCAATACAAGCTATTCAGACCTTAAAGATGGGTTTTCTGCCCAGGAGCTCCGTGGGGCAGGAAGTCTGGGGTCTGCTTATGGAGTACAGGGGGAGTGCTGTTTGTCTGTGGAGGGAGGGTCTGATATTTAGCAGCTTGTGTTCCTCCATCTTGAAACTGTCACTGAACCATTATTCCACTAATTTCTCATCTTGATTAGAGACCAGGAATGGCTTTTCTCCTCTTGCGAGTTTACATGGTCTACCCTGTGTTTTCCACTCATGAGACAATTCTACATTGTCCTTAAAAACAAACCAGGAACTCATTCTAAACATTAGAAAATGCCACATGCAAATATTAATGAAGAACATAGAGGATTTGAACCTAGTGGCGAAATTTGCCTTTTCAGGGACAAGACTTTTTTTTTTATATAAGGGAAACCTGCCTCTTAGTCTGGAACTCCAAACCCATCATCAAACTTCAGATCTATAAGCCTGTATTTAGTCCCTACCATGTGTCAAGTGCTGTGCTAGGCAACATGCCAAGAGGCTCAGAGTCTACCTTCTAAGAATTCACAGGTTGTGTTGGAACCAGGTGAACAAAACAACTTGGAATCTGGTATGGTAGCCACAGAGGCATGCACAGTGTACAGATGAAACCCGAGGATGTCAGGACTAACTTTGTTATTGATCTAGGAGAAGGGTCAGTGTCATTGAACTCTAGCAATGAGATCATGATCTGGGTCCTGGAAAGCAGCTATATAATTTCCATGGAAATGTATTTCAGTCTGCTTTCTATGGTTCTTTTAATCTATCCCCTACTGCCACCCAAGAAATCATTGCTATAGTTAGCTGTGGGAGAGTTAGTTAGGGAGAGCTTCCTGGAAGAGGTGGAGGCTGAGCTGGTTGTGCTAAACACATCTACCAAGAAGAATTTCCATTAAAAAAAATAATAATAATAAAATTAAAAGAAAAAGAAGAATTTTCAGAAACAGTGAAAGAAGAGCTGCAAGCAGAAGTATAGGTTGTTATTTTTATCCCATGCCTTTTAGATATTTTCTAAATCCTTCATGTACTTTTTTGCTGAGAGCAGGCAGTTTCCAAGTCATGGCCCAGATCTTGGATCATTGGGTTCTCAACCCAGTAGCCCCTGTTTGTAATAACTATTCTGTAATGCCTTATTAACTCCGTTGAAATAAAATTCAGAAATAATGTAACTCCCCTACACAAATATATTTTTAAATCAATGTGATAGCATAAATGTAATATAAATTAAAAAAATGAATGCTAAACAAAAGAACAAGTGTTTGAAAATGTGACTGCTCGGGCAGGACTGCTGGGAAGATATGTGATCAGAGGCAAGTGTCCATGCCTAAGTCACCATGAGTGGGGCAATCACACATGCAGACTGCTGTCCTTAAAAACAAATTTGCTGACTCAGATATCACCAGCATGGAGTCAAGCCTCACCCAGCTCCAGAAAACAAAATCAGAAAGTACGTTTATTGCTCATTCATGGGGTAGTTGCGCCACACTGCTGCAAATTCAATAAATATTAAAACTGTGCAAATATGTAAAACACAGGTTCTAAGCTCAGATGGTTATAAACAGACTTCAGCGTACGGATGTCCAGTGGGACCATCTTTGTCGAGCAGTACCCCGCCTGCATTGCAGGACACCCACCATCCTTGGCCCCTGCCGGCAGTCATTATGACAGGCAGGAAAAGGCCCCCATAAATTTCCAAATTTCCCGCTAAGTTCCACTGCCTTAAGACGATTAAGCTCAAAAGTATGGGCTTTTCCTGTGGCTTGGGAACTCGGAATCCAGCACCAAACAATTACTTTCAAAGTCTCATTTGCCATATCCTTGATGACGTTTCTGGCTATCAGCTCTGATGATGCCTTCAGAGCAGCAATGTCATGTAGCACTAGCAGTTGGATGTCATGGACTGAGTCCTGGAGAAGGGATATTTGATTTCTATTAAAACATGAATTTCATCTACCCCTGTAATGCTTTTCTTGGTCTTAGCCCAGACTGAACTGATCATAATGAGGAGAATAAGATTATTTCCTAATGGTGTTCTATCTTTTTTGTTGTTGTTTCACATAGCCGTTTTCTAGAATACCCTCATTATGCTACCTTATTACCCAGTGCAAATGCCCAGAGTTAATTTAATGAAGCAAAATCTGAACATCATTAACAAAGATGAGACTGTCTAGAAAATTTCTTTTGTTCTTATCTTTTTTTTTTTTTCCTTTAGGACAGTCACTACTTAGTTGTTATTTTTAAAAAAGAAAAAAAGGCAAGAAACAAACAGCTGGTGTTTAATGACTCCGTCAGACCCAATTATAAAACATCAACTAGTTACTTTGATTTGTGTGCATTCATGCCATGGGTATACTTAAAAACACTAGACTCTGCCAGAACTCATTTTGGCTTTGTTTACGTTTATCTTTTAAACATATAAGACTATTGATGGCATCTCACCAAGGTTATAACCCCTTTATAATCATTAATTTTTAATCTGGAAAAGAGTCTCGGAGGCAGCAAGACTCATCTATATTTACTTGGATGTTGAAATGAAAATATACAGGACTCAAGCCTTGGCTAAAATAATCCAGGAAAGCCCCATCAAAGGTTAGGAATGTGATATCTTTCAGCTTCCAAAAGCAGCAGCCTTTATTTAAGATGCTTTTCCATTTAATTTAATTATCCTTGAACTTCCTGTTGGAGGTTTGGAAAAATATATGGTGGGGGGGGGTGGGGGGGTGGAGTACAGCATATTAAGATGGCTACATTTATGAGTTAGGGCCTTATTAAGTTTATTTTTGGATCCAGTTTGGTTTATATTGTTTAATCAACATTATCTATTTTTAAGGGAGACTCTGTTTCGCTATAGGCACAACTGAGTTTTCTGTAGTCTCTGCTAGTTTCCTCAGATTTCAAAACACCAAAGAACTTGTATAGGAAGTCAGAGCTTGGTTGCTTCATGTCATAAGCATATGTTCTGTTTTTTAGATTTACAGATATTAATGATTCCTCTGGAAAACTTGACTTCAGCCGCCTTTCTCCATCTAAAAACGACTATTGGGCCATGCTAGCTTACAACCGGTCCAAACTCTGCAATATCCTGTTCTCTAATGAGCTACACCGTCGCCTGTCGCCACGCGGGGTCACATCCAATGCCCTGCATCCTGGGAACATGATGTACTCCTCCCTTCATCGCAACTGGTGGGTGTATACGCTGCTGTTTACCCTGGTGCGGCCCTTCACCAAGTCCATGGTAAGTGAACAACTTCGATTGCTGCCAATGCCTTCCGTGCGCCAGTTGGGAAAGGGTCTAGAGAAACAGAGATGTGTGTTTTCTTCAGCCTCTCACCTCTTGATATGATGAGTCTGATCTCAGTAATTGCATGGTTGGGCCTATTAGCACCGCTAGAAGGGGCTCTTAAACACATTTGCATTGATGTTAGATTCAACCTGTTCAGTGTTGTCACTAGGATTGGTGTCACCCAGTGCAGTAACTCATGGTGTCACACTCCCCTCATGAACCTCCTGTGGTACAGGGCCATACAGAATCCTTAGTAATATTTTTTGTACTAATGTTACTCAAATCATAATTCCCGTATATCACTCCTTCTTTTCCTTTAATTTCTACTTAGTTCTCAAAAAGTTATTGATATAGGTTCCCAAATACTGATTACCCCAATATTGTACCTAAAACATCAGAAAATTTGACAAAATCAGTGACTATAAAAACACTGGCAGCAATGAAAACAACAGTGCATGCTTGTGTTGCTTGCAGAGGAAACCATGTGGTTCAAAGTGTCATCGTAATTGAGTAGTAATGACAGCTTTGACTAGAGAGCATTGTTGTTGCTGTTAGGTGCCATCGAGTCGGTTCCGACTCATAGTGACCCTATGTACAACAGAACGAAATACTGCCCAGTCCTATACCATCCTCACAATCGTTATGCTTGAGCCTGTTGTTGCAGCCACTTTGTCAATCCATTTCTTTGAGGGTCTTCCTCTTTTTAGCTGACCCTCTACTTTACCTTCTCTAGAGCGCATTAGAAGGTTCAAAAAGTTAATTAGCGTAGAGTTTTAGCCTTGTAGGTATATTGATACATGTAAGCCGAGCTTATGAAAAATGGTTTTGTTGTTATAACTAACTAGACGGATATTTTTATAAAAAATAATAAATTTCTGCTGAAATACTGCACAAAAATTTATGGACAGTTATTTTGGTGTCTGACATTGTCACCTGGTATGACTCACACCACCTGTGGCCCCCTAGTGACACCACTGAACTTGCTTCTCTAAAGGTGTCTGGAGGGCTGGATAGATGTGGTTTTTCAATGTTAAGTATGGCTAAAATCTTGTTGGGCATGATAACTTGTTTTCTTTTGATGTAATTTTTGTTTTGATTCAGAAGCTTTGAAAATCTGGTTGAGCATAGTACTTGGAAACTGTGTTTTGGATTAGTAGGAGAAAAATGTGGATTTGTGATTATTGAATTATCAGCTGATACGATTCCTTTGTTTTCAATGAGAATCTATATCTGATGTTCTAAATGCTGCTTTTAATGGGTGTAGGCCTGTCCTGGAGAATGATTTGTTGGCCAGAAGTGTGTTTTATGCTTTGTTTTCCCAAAGATGAATCTTTTTGGATGAATCACACTACTATCGTTAGATTTGGAAGGGTTTACAAATGTGGATATGAAGTTTTTAGATTTTAGATGGTTATTTTACAACCAAGTCTAGAACCCTCTCTAAAATCATTTTAGTGGGAATTAATTTGAATGAATAATGGAAATTCTACACAATGTGCTTGAAATACACTAATCCATAGGCCTTTACCAATTTTTTTCCCATTAATGGACACCAGTGTTCCAGTTAAAACACTTATCTTCCAATCCATAGAAATTACCCTTCTCCCACATACTTTTTGGCCTTTGCGGGTATCAGAAGTCAGACCATCTTCCCTCAATTCCCTGGACAAATGGCTGTACAGCCTCCGAATACAGTCTACCTTCTTCCCTGTACCCTCACACACCTACCACCCTTAACCATCATGTTTGTGGATGACTTTTGAAACTATAACAAACATCTTTTGAACTGCTTAGGAGAAAATAAGTAAGTGCGTCTTTTATTCTAATCACTCAAGTGGTTTTAATACAAGGTAAACATAGTCCAAGAGTTAAATACTTAGAATCAAAGGAGTTGGAAGTGCGCAGATCTCTGGAGAGCAGTTCTCCATGTCACAGGGTCAGGCTGATATCTCTGAAGGAAATGAGTAGCCCATGTGTATGGACATCACAGGGTTCTGAAATTTCTCCATCATTTTGCTCTTCGTTGTTGAGTAACAATAGGCTCTCCGTAAGGGTTTCTTTGACCATGATTATGGCTCATTCTCAGTTAAGTGCTTCAGTGTATATGATGAAGAAGAGTATGGGTCTGAATTGGGTGCCTGTACCACTTACACAACTGTGGATAAGCCCTTCAAATTTAGGATGGGAGAGAGGGAGGGAGGAGCATTCTTTTTCATTTTCCTTTGGCCCTGTGCCTTCAGGACCAACAGGCCAATCCATGAATATAGCATGTTATCTTTGGATGTTGATTCTTCTCACTTGTATTTGTTCATTGGTAGGAGCTAAGGAACTCCTTTCTATGACATCAGAGAGTTTTTGTGTTTCCATTGCCAGAATTTCCCTGATCAGAGGAATGTGATGGAAATGACTTGGAAGTGGATCCGTGACAATCGGGAATGTGATAGAGGGTGGTGTAACCATGTTGTCACTGGCATGAACTATTGTGGATGAGGGCTTGTTGACAGAAGATGGTAGAAACTATTATTCTTCAACCTGACCCCAAGGTTTAGCAACGCTGGGCAAAGGCAGGTAGGAGGAGAAGGAAGGCAGGGCCTGGTAAAATGAAGGTGAGGGTAATGTTTTGTTTCGTGGGGATGAGTCAGTTGTTGTCTAATATCTAATGTAAATTGTACTTAACAATGGCGGGCTTTATTGCTGGTTCTTTGGACCCAATAGGAGGGTTTCTAAGAGGTGCCGCAAAGTAAGTTGGGCAGGTAACCAACTTTGTCATAGTACCAGGTAATGTATTGCTATTTGCGGGGAAAGTATGGTCAGGACTGAAGCCAAGTGGAAAACCAGAGCATGGAGTTGGAAACTAAGGCAGAACATTGTTATATAGACATGGGAGCACAGTGTTAGGGGAAGGTTGCCTCTCAATGAGCACCACACCTGGAACTTCTCCCAGCCATTGGGATGCCAGTCCTCAAGGACTGACCCCCCAGCCTTCTCCAGCCAGTGGTACAGAGACCTTACCATCCCCTGCCCCAGTCAGGGCAGCTCAGGCAGAGACTATGTGAGCAGGACTCAATGACTGCAGCCAAGCAAGGCTTGGGACTGAGAAAAACACCTGCTGGGAGCAACCTTGGGTAACAGATAAAACAAGAGCTGACTTTATGGCCCTGGATTAGAGGAGCATGGAAAAATGAGCACATAAACCTTGAGAGGTGTTGTGGATTTAATTGTGTCCCCCCAAAATGTGTCTCAACTTGGCTAGACCATGATTTTCAGTATTATGTGGTTGTCCACCATTTTGTGATCTGATGTGATTATCCTATGTGTTGTAAATCCTAACCTCTATGATGTTAATGAGGCAGGATTAGAGGCAGTTATGTTAATGAGGTAGGACTCAATCTATAGGATTAGGTTGTATCTTGAGTCAGTCTCTTTTGAAATATGAAAGAGAGAATCCAGCAGAGAGGAGAGGGATCTTATACTGCCAAGAAAGAAGTGATGGAGCAGAGCGTGTCCTTTGGACCCAGGGTCCCTGTGCCGAGAAGTTCCTGGACCAGGGGAGGATTAACGACAGGGACCTTCCCCCAGAGCCAACAGAGAGAGGCCTTCTCCTGGAGCTGGTGCACTGAATTTGAGCTTCTAACCTCCTAAACTATGAGACAATAAATTTCTGTTTGTTAAAGCCATTCAGTTGTAGTATTTCTGTTATAGCAGCACCACATAATTAAGAAAGAGGGTTTTAAAAAAATTGATAACATCACAGAAAATATAGTTTTTGGTTAAAATGAATGGGGGTGGGGGAGTGTTCACAGAGCAGAGGAAAGGACTCAAAATGATTTCCCAGTGATGATGAGTGTTAAGAAGTGGCAGCTTGAGACAGTGGAGCAAGCAGTCCTCCTGCTAATGATCAAGCCCCAGCCCTTACCCTGGAGAACTGGGACAACTTGGGCAAGCCACTTAACCTTTCTGAGCCTATTACTTCACCAATGAAATGGCGAATCAGGTCGGTGTGAGAATTTGCACTAATGGATGTAATAGCTCTGTCCAGTAGAATTTCTGTGATGATTATAATTGGGCTATCCAAAATGTAGCCTCTGGCCACATGTGGTTACTGAGCCCTTGAAATGTGGCTAAGGAACTGAAATTTAAATTTTATTATATTTAAATAGCTACACGTGGCTAGTGGCTACCATGTTGGAGAACATGGTTAAATAATGTGCTGATAACAGTGTCTATGGTGTAGTAGGTACACAGTACTTCTTGCTGTGATGGTTGTTATTATTGTTGTTGTGTGTAATACTATGGTCCTGAAGGTTATTTTCCAAAGTGCAGTTTCTACTGATGGATACAACAAGGGTCACAGGGTCAAAGGAATCTAATAATTGGGAGTCTGGTGTTGCTGGGGATGATGGTCTGTCCCTGGCCCCAAAGACCCAAGGAGAGGGTTACTGTCAAGGTTGCCTAGGTAGAAGGAGCATCCAGCCTTCATATCTGGTCCCCAAGGAAACTATAGTGGTTTGTACTTTACATGTTCCTGTCTCCAAGTGATTGGAAAACAGCATTTTCTATATGCCACAAACTGACTTTTTTAGATAAGCATATAAATTAGGAGGACTATGAAATATATAGCTAAGTTTAGGTTTTTATCAACATTCTCTCTGATAATGTCTTTATATATTTAAGTGTTTGGTGATATTCTTAGCCATCGGAGTCCCATATGGTTCAGTTTATAAAGAGGTGGAACAGAGACTTTGGACTTACTTGTCAAACTCACAGTCAATCATTTCGCTTCCATAAACATTTAAGACTATGTGCACTTGGGAGGGGGGTTAGCATGCGTGCAGACCTGGGGTCAGTCTCTTTCACTGACAGTACAGACTGGACTTATTGGAAAAGTTACCCTTATGCTGTATCATTTGTACATGCTTGGCATTGCTTCCATCGTGATAAGACATTTGTTTCTTGGATGGAGGGTGCACTTCTGTCATTTTAATACAAACATACTTTTGGACATAAATCATGTAGTTGAATCCCCATGTAAAAGTTGGATTCCTGAATGCTGATGAAGAAGCTTAGCATAGATACAATCTCCCCATCTCCAGTTGGAAGGTGCTCTGTTGGAGCTTTATAGCCCCTTCTGAATTTCATCCTAGGGAAGGTGCTTTCCTTCTAAGATGAGTGTTGCTGGAGTCCACATTCCCCTGCGTGAGGTCAAGGGAACGAGAAACAACCCAGCTGTGTGCTAGGGAGCCCTGCCTTAGGTTCTCCCTTGCAGCCAGCTCCCTTAAGTATTAAACAGCAGTATTCTAATATCACTGTCCCTTTTTTATTTGCTGTGACTTGCTGTGACTACGGCGATTTTAGTTACAGTAATTAGGTCACCCTTCATGGAGTCAGGATATTTTAAGTGCCTCTTTAAGGAATATTGTTGCAGATCAGTAATTTTACAATTGGATGTTCTTGTGCAACTTTATTAAATGTAATCTGTCTTTTAAATGTTGCCCTTTTACAGTTATATATTTCTAATTGTTGCTGTAAATGCATTATCACTTTGAAATTAATTAATTTTTCCATTTTGGCCGCCTGCAGTATAATAATCACTAATGAGAAACTCATAGGGATTAATTTTCAGCACAGCGACCCCTACTGGTAAAGCCATACCTTTGCTGCCTTCCTCCTCTTCAGGTCTTGCGATGACTCCAGAGGACAGGTCTGGCTTGTTGGGGTACTGGAACAGAAGTGCTTGTCCCTCCTCCCTCCAGTTTCTGATAAAATAAAATAACAGGTAAAAATGGAAATAGGATTATTTTTCAGTGTTGTGAAAAGAAAACAACGCAGGATTCTTCAAGTAGCTGCATTCAAACATCTTAAAGGAAACTAACGTGTGCTGTGAGCTTTCTAATAATGAAGTCTCATGGTGTATGCATCCTATGTGTGCTTTCCTGTCTCTGTCTTTCTTTTATGCGATCAAAATACTCAAATTATACTTTGCATAGGTACGCTTTAATATATACTGTATATTAGTGTGCATAATGTATTTATACATACATATTACTCTGTGAGTCTCTGGGTGGTACAAATGGATAAGTGCTCAACTCATATCTGAAAGGTTGACAGTTTGAACCCACCCACAGGTGACTTGGAAGACAGGCCTGGCGATCTGCTTCTAAAAGGTTGTAGCCTTGAAACCCCTATGGAGCAGAGTTCTACTCTGCACACATGGGATCACCATGAGTCAGAATCGACTCAATGGCAAACAACAACAATATTACTCCGGGATTGTATTCACAAAACTAGGCATATTGTATTATATGGCAATTTAAGAGATTTTCAAGGGTAATTTTAACAATTTGTGATTGTTGCCTTGCCTTTTGGTTATGGAATCATACTGTGCCCTCAAGTAAGATGCAACTGAGGTTTGGACCAGGCACCATGATGCTTTCTATATCAGTATAAACCAAAGCCAAATCAAACCCGTTGCCACTGAGTCGATTCTGACTCAAAGCGACCCTATAGGACAGAGTAGAACTGCCCCATAGGGTTTCCAAGGAGCGGCTGTTGGAGTCAAACAACTGACCTTTTGGTTAGCAGCTGAGCACTTAACCACTATACCACCAGGGCTCCATATCAATATATACCTCTTTATTTATTCCTCATAACAGTTCTGCAATGTTAGAATTATTGTCTTTATTCTGCAGTTAAGAAGTGCAGAGAGCTACCCAGCTTGTTGAGGAAAACAACAGAGCCAGCTTTCAAAGCCTGCACTGGCTGCTCCCAAGTTCATTTCTTTTGTCAGATACACCACCATGCCTCTGCCATGCATATCTAGTTGTGTAGTTATGTGTCACTAAAATGTTTGAAAGCAACTTCATGAAGTTAGGACTGCCTCCCCTCTTTTTTTTTCCAAATAAGCTTTCAGTTCTGGTAAACAACATCTTAGCCAGAGTTCCTAGATCCAAGCCAGCCCCTTGTGGCTCTGTATGTAAATCTGAAGCTGAGCATAGTCATGTGCCTCTTAGGGTGTTTTGTGCAACCAAATATTTGTGTTGGCAGGTAATAGTAGAAAGAATATCATGTGTTAGGGTAGCAAGAGCTTAGCAGATGTTTTAGGGAACTGCATTTTCAAATCATTTCACATTAAAAAATGGCTTGAGTTTGTAGAACTTCTGGAATGATTGGGTTACGTTTCCTGTGGCCGTGTAAAGCCAGCCATTGTGCTGAGTTTTAACAGATGTGCAGCTACCCTGCTAATGGATGGGACTGCAAAGCCCGTCCTGTTGCAGAGTTATAAATTATAACTAGAAAAAGCACAAATGTCATTCTTCTAACCTTCTGTAAAGCCAGGCTGGGCAATTCTGCCCTGAATAACCTGCTGCGGGGTGATTTATAGTTATACAATTTAAAACATAATGAAGGAGATAATAGATGTTGATTTGTTCTTTAAAATAGTATTTTAGAAAAATACTCCCCCCCCCCCCCCCCCCCCGCCTTCTTTAAATACCTGCAGCTGACTACACTCTAAATACTATCAAGGACAAAACCCCGTTTGACTCTTTACTGGTACATTGGTGCATCACGTAAAAGGCAAAGGGAGAGCAGGGCCTTTTTATGTATTGGGAGGAGGGAATAAGATTTTCAAGTGGAACAGCATTTTCTGCGCTAATCTAAATATTTTGAGACTCCTGTGTGAGGATTGAATTCTCTGCTTGCCTTGCTCTCGCCAGTCCAGCTATGTTAGAAAACTGGACTCTTAAGACCCCTTCTGTGGTTGGGCTACACTGAGCTTTTCTGCAGAGATCCCCGCAGAAGGAATCAGTGGCAGAAGGAACCAGTGACTGGGCTCTTCTTCTCCCCTCTAAAGACAACCTCCCCACCCCGCCCCGCAGCTTCAAACAGAATTAATACTTGCTTTTGTTCTATTAGTCATCTTTCAATTCTGTCTAGAGCTTTGAAGTTTACAATGTTTGCTTGATCCAGAGATGGCTGAGGGATATGGTAAACTGGAAAAGAGCAAAAGATTTAGAATCATTCAAAGCCCAGTTTCCCCCTCTTTTATAATTGTAAAATACTGAAGTTATTCAGCCTCTCTTCGTAACATAGTCGTTAAGAGCTAAACAAAAGGTCTGCTGCTAACCAAAAGTTCGGCTCCTAACCAAAAGTTCGACAGTTTGAATCCAGGCGCTCCTTCGAAACTCTATGGGGCAGTTCTACTCTGTCCTATAGGGTTGCTATGAGTCGTAATTGACTCCACAGTAATGGGGTTTTTTTTTTGTTTTGTTTTGTTTTTTCTACGTTAGTTCAGATGCTTTGGTATGCAAGCTGTTAGCACCTACTTAAAAGTGGTTGGAATAATGAAGGATTGTTTTTCTCACAAATCAAGAAGTCTTGAACAGCCAAGGGTGTGTTTGTCTACTATATGGGCAGGTCCTCTGTGATTGTCTTGCCTTTCCCCTCATGGTTGCAAGATGGCTGCAGCAGCTCCAACCATCACTTCTTATATGATAAGATCTGAAGGCAGGATGGGAAGAGTGAGACACCCTACTTGCATACGTTTCTCCTTTATCAATGAGGAGAAAATTTTGTCTCAGAACTGTCCTCCCTAGCAGACATCCCCTCAGCTTCCACTGGCCAGGACTGAGTCACCTGTCCATATCCTAGCTGCAAGGGAGTCTGGGAATGTGCAAAGTTGGCCTCTTGTGCCTCTAGAGTAGAAGACAAAATCTTCTGGCAAGGAAAAATGCTGGGGCCATGGCTTTTGAACAGGCATTATTGAATATTGTATAGTTTTCTCATCTGTTAGATGGAAAGGCCATCTATTTTATAGCATGGTTGTGAGAACAAGGGAGAATTAAATGGAATGCACTTTGTGTTAACTGGTCCCTTTCACCCCACCAGCCTTACCTCAAGCTATTTCTAGCCCCATTCTCCTTCCTTCCCCAGAGTTTTTAAACATATTGGTCTTAAACATTCAGACTAGAACATTCCTTCCCCATCTTCATTCTGAGTTACTTTCCACTCATCTTCAAAACTCAGTCTAAATATAACAGCCTCCAGGAAGTATTTTGTGGTCTCTGAGATTACGTCAAAATTTGATCAAGTCTCCACATTATATGCATTCTAGAACTATTGCCTAGAATACTGTCTGGTACTCAGTAAATATGTGCTGGATGAATGAATGCATAAATGAATGAATGAATGAGTGAAGGAATGGATGACTATAATTTAGAGAATAATTGCTGAAGCTTCTTATTTAATGCCTATCTTCCCCGCTTTGAAAAGTGGTGTTTTGCCTTGCTTACTACTGTATCCCTGGTTCATAAAGTAAATGCTCAGTAAATATTTGTAAAATGAATAAATGCTTAATAAATGGCAACCATTAATATATTCACTATCACTAATGTTTGGAGATCAGCAGGGGATTGTAGTTCAGAATGTGTAAATAAAGAAATGGATGGGGTTAGGGGACCTGTCAGAGTCACCTGAGTAGTACATAAGATAATTATGTATCCATAACAGAACACAGGGCCCCCAGACTCCCAGTCAAATACAGTATAAGGAATCTACCCAAAGGTGTATGTATGGAGGGAAAATATGTAAAGAGAGAACAGCAAGGATGTGATGGTTAAGGTTGTGTGTCAACTTGGCTGGGCTGTGATTCTCAGTGGTTTGGCAGTTATGTAATCATGTAGTCATCCTCCGTGATATGATCTGATGTGATCAGCCAATCAGTTGTAAAGGGAGTTTCTTCAGGGGTGTGACTTGTAGCTGGCTCAAGTCCCAAGAACTGGAGGATGCAGGCTGATTGCTTTGGATCCTGCATCTGGCTCATTATCATCTGACCTCTGGTTCTTGGGACTTGAGCCAGCTGCCTGCCAAACTGCCTGCCAATCTTGGGATTCATCAGCCTCCGCAGCCTGTGAACCAGTGGCTTCCATCTTACCTGCCATCTTGGGATTCATTGGCTTCTGCAGCCTGTGAGCCAGTGGCCTGCCATCTGACCTGCTGATCTTGGGGTTATCAGTCTCAGCAGCTATGTGAGTCAGGAGAAGCCTCCAGCCTGACACCTGACCCTTGGGACTTGCTAGCCTCTACAACTGCGTGAGCCATTTCCTTGAGATAAATCTCTCTCTGTCTATATATATATATGTATATATATATGTATATCCGTACACCTACATATACTTCACTGGTTTTGCTTCTCTAGAGATCCTAGCCTAAGGTAAAGGGGTAGAAGAGAGGATAAGCTTTAGAGCTAGCCAGCCCTCAGATTGAATCCCAGCTCCATCTTGCACTAACTCTTGGACAAGTTTCATAACCTGATTGAAATGATGTTTTCTTATGTGTAAAACTGGGATATGATACATGCCTGATGTGCTGGTGTTGAGAATGAAAAGAAATCATGAATGCCTGGCATTCAGAACATGCTTATGGTTGTCAGTTGCTGTTTAGTCTGCTCCGACTCATGACATGTAGAACATAATGAAATGTTGCCTAGTCCTGTACCATCTTCAATATTGTTGGTGTGTTCAAGTCCATTGTGTCCACTGTGTGTTTTGAATGATCACCAGGCCTTTCCTCCTAGTCTATCTTAATCTGGAAGCTCCACTGAAACCTGTACACCATAGATAACTCTGCTGGTATTTGAAATACCACTGTCCATCTGTCCATTAGTCATACTGTGGTGGCTTGCATGTTGCTGTGATGCTGGAAGCTATGCCACCAGTATTTCAAATACCAGCAGGGTCACCCATGGAAGATAGGTTAGAACATGCTTAGTTCAGTATTAACTATTATTATTGGCTTGTGTTGAGAATTAAAGAAGATCATGAATGTATAGCATTCAGAACATGCTAGATACTCAATAAACATTAAATATTGTTATCCTCATCATCTTTTTTTTTTTAAGATAAGACTTGATTCTCTTCCCATTGCTTACAGATGCCCATTCTCCTAGTGATGTCCGTTGTGTTTGTCATAGAAAGTCTGATTCTCCCTGTGAATATTAAGCATTAAAATACTGGACATACAAGCTTGAGTAACTGCTGAGGCAGAATACAACAGGATAACTAGTTGGTTTAGCAGTTTCCATAAGCATTCCTAGCTGCCTCTCTTACCACCGCCAATAGCACACCTTAGCTTTGAGGAAAGATTGGCCTTTTGTTAAAAACAAAGAGAAAGAGAACATGTCTGGCCTTGTGAAGCCATATTATCTCATCGTCCTATTTTCTCTGCCTTGCTTTTATAGTGTTTTTAGTCTGGCTGAGCCTTTCTTCTGAATGAGCGCTGGGAGGGAGAAGAATGACTATCTGACCTTAATATGTGTGACAAATTACTTAATGAACATTTAACCAGGATTTGAAATCCCCCTCCTTTTATCTCCCTCACTTCCTTTTCTTCTGTGCACCCTTTGGCATTTTGGTAACACAAGGGCTCTCTAGAGGCACGTTCTGTTGGACTCCCTTTCCTAGCTCTTTTATTCCTTTTTCTAATTTAAGTTAGTAGTGCCTTCTTTGATCCTCCTCCTTTTAGTTTCCTTTTCTCCAGTTTCATACTTCTTTCCAGTATGATTTTTGGCTGCAGTGCAGTTTAGGTATTGGATGCCAGAGCGATTAAACAGATGCCAGGAGTTGGTATCGCCCCATGATGATGTTGCTAAAATGTTTCTTCTATGAACATTGATTTTTTTAATATATATATAACTTACTGGACACGTTGATTTTCCCATGTGAGGTGTAAGGTAATGTTTTTCTAGCAACAAGAAAGAGCACTTGAATCTGGTACTATGAATTGTTCAGCAATTGAAATCCACTGCCTTCTTATTGCACTAAGATAAACCAATATGCTGAAAATCAGTAGGGGTAGGGAGATAGCGTGGGCCATGAAACGCTACATGAGAAACTACTATGTGCTAGGAGCCATGTTAATGGGTTTAACTCTCCATATTCGTCTTGTTTAATGTAATTTCACTGCAGTTAAATTATTCTTGGTCTCCAAGCAAGTCAGGTACCCTCTCTGGGCCTCAGTTTTCTTACCTGTAAAATGAGTTAATACAGATTAGCACCTTTGTTTTGGATTTTGGGTTTTGGATTTTACAGAGTGGTATGATTTGGAAGGAAATAAAAAAGGGAGACTAACAGGGTTACAGATTTTTTTTATTTTACCGTCTTTGATTAAAAACCAACCAACCAACTGCCATCAATTAGCACCGTCATTTCATAAAAGAAAGATATTTTAATGCGAAAAATTGTAGACAGGGCATGAATGTGGGGCAAAAAGCAGTCCTTTCAATGGACTATTCAACTTAAGGGAAAATACTTTACGGTGTCATTGTTAATGCTTTTCTCATTGTTAAAAATGTTGGGCTTATGCATGGGAATGACTGACCTAGGTGACACCAAAGGTACCATTTCAGCTCCAAAATTCTTCTGTGCCTCTTTTGGATCCCAGGTTTCAGAGCTGTAGTTAAGCTAACTTCATTGAAGCATGCAAGCCAAGAAAGAAATGGAAAGCATCTGCTAGCAAGACAGAAGTCACAGCCCATTATAACCTAATCACAGAAGTGACATCTCATTACTTTTGCAGTGTTCTATTTGTTAGAAGCAAATCACTAGGTTCTGTGCACACTCGAAGGGAGGGAATTACACAAGGGTGTGAATTCCAGGGGGCAGAGATGACTAGGGGCCATCTTAGAGGCTGCCTGCCACATGCTACAAATTCAGCTTTTCTTTTTAGTGCCTTTTGGTGGGCTGTCTGGTGGCAGATTTATTTGTAGGCCTTGAAGATATTACTTGGAGTTGAGGCCTAACATTTGTTATTGATGGGCTGTGTCTTTGCCTTGCTGTTCTCCTGTTTGCTACCTTTCTACATTCTTCTTGTCTTCCCTCTTCCTGGGCTGTGAGAAGTACCAAATACACCCATTTTGTTTTTTTTTAATATATTTATGCATTTCTGCCTCATGATGGGAGATAAGATTTAGTCCTTTAATAAGAAGGCCTATGAAAAGAATAAAGATGTGTGGATTATGTTTCCTAAAGTCAAATATTTGTTTTCATGCTGCTTTAGTAGAGAGGACCCATGTTAATCGATGGCCCAAATTTTCTTTTAAAAGAAACGTGTATTGCTGAGTTTTTATCTGAGTTTCGGAAATTGGCCAGAGACTCTGGACTTTTTTTTTTTTTAAGTCACAAAGCTAGATGAAGTTTGCCAATCTTTGCAAGCCTGTGTAGAGCATCATTCTGCATATTTCAGACTTACATATAATCTTTAGGGGTTTTGTTTGTTGTTGTTTTGGTGTTTGCTTTAAATAGGAAGCTATAAAAGGAAAAAAAAATACTGCCTTTTATTTTCCTATTTTCAGAAAATATTGTAGTGATTGGTTTTGAGTGCTGAAATTTAGTTTTCATATTATAAAACCACTCTTTTAAAATATATAATGGGTAGGAGAGTATCTTACTTAGTAATATTCACATTTCCCCTGTGAAATATGGAGCACTTTTACTGAGCTGGGGCTTTTTACTTCTCCATATACCACCGTGTGTGGAATCTGTACCACTTTAAACATTTCATCCTTGAGTTTCATATGATGAGGTCTCTTTAATCATTTACATTTTGAAAAAAGAAAGTGAAATATTCTTTTAGAAGCCAAAGTAATCCAGGAGAATGTATGGTGTTTGTTCAGCTGGATATGTTATTTATTTGAAGTACTGAGAGAAATCTCTTCTGACTGCTCAGAAAAGGAAGAATAAACAGTAAGAGTGTCCAAGGAATCTGAGCTAGAAAGTCCCTTCTTTCAGAGAAAAGTTATAAAAAGTGTATTTGCTAGATCCAAAAAAAATACTGTATATCAACTACTGAGACCTGCATAATGTTTTCTTAGTATTCTCACTCTTTCAAAGGAAAATAAAAAACCTAAAATCTGAGAACTTTAAAAATTTTTTATATTTTAACATTCCTAGGCAGGTGAATGCACTAAGTCTATTCTTTCTTTTTAGAACATAACATCTCTTGATGGATTTTGTGTGTGCTGCGTGTCATTTGTTTTTTGGTTAACTTTCTATAACCATAAAAAAAGAAAAAAAAAAAAAAACAAGTAATGAAATTAGCATGGCTGAAATCTCAGCATAAACCCTGAGTAGATTTTCTATGAGGAGGATATTAAGAAGATGTATAAAAACAACAAAACACAACATATTTCCAAAGAATTAGGTTCTGGAATATGCCCAGTCATGAAAATAATAACGGTTTTCTTCTCTTGCTCTTCTGTGTTCTAACCATTAGGATCAGTCAGTTGCTATTGAGTCGATTTTGACTCATGGCGACCCCATGTGTGTCAGAGTAGAAGTGTGCTCCCCTGGGTTTTCAATGGCTGATTTTTTTGGAAGTAAATCACCAGGCCTTTCTTTTGAAGCACCTCTGGGTGGACTCCAACCTCCAACCTCCAACCTTTTGCTTAGCAGCTGAGCACATTTAATCGTTTGTACCACCCAGGAACTCTCCAACCATTAGGAAGGAGATGGTATATTTCTTGTGGATGAAAAATCGGGGAAAATATCAGGATTCCTTAATTATTAATCTGTATTGGTCAAACTGTGATCCAGTTTGTGTCCGTGTTCCCACCCCCCCCCCCCCACCTCTGAGCTTATATATCACATCTTCCAGTGTCCCAGTGTCACATTGTCTTGTTACCAGACTAAAGGCCTTGCTGGATTAATATTAAAGGTCTCCACAGTGGAGACTTTCTCCACCCAAAGCTCAAAAATAAAATAAATAAATAAAAAATTAAACTCACCTTTGCCGAGTCTACCTGACCATTCACATGTCCCCATGTCAGTCTGAGGTTTGAAGCTTTGAAATGCATTTGGTACAGTGGTGCAGGAGATTCATTGTGAGTTTTCCCTGAACACGTGTATGTTCTATAGGACTAAATCACAACCAGTAATAATAATAATAAAAACAGCAACTCACATGTATTAGGCACCAAATTTGTATCAAGCCTGTTCTGAATGCCTTTCGTGCGTCAACTCGTTTATTTCCCACAGTCCCACACCAGCATTACAAGGTGGGTCTAAGCCAGAATAGCATGTGCATCTCAGTTTTGTTGAAGATGAGGCAAAGTGATGTAGCAGAGAGGCCATGGGCTTTGGAGTTGACAAAACCAGGCCCTGAATCCTGACCCTTCCCTCCAGTGACCATGTAGTTGTGGGCAAGTTGCACAACCTCCCTGGACCTGAGATTGTGTCTTCTCTGAAAAATGGAGAAAGTGATTCCTACCTATATGGGTTGTTGGGGGATTAGTTAACATTTATAAAGGCACAGCACAAGTGTATGGCACATAGTAGGCACTCAAGAGATGTTAGTTGTCTTTATATCCTATGGTTAATGTGAACTTTCCTGAAATATTAGTGATTTTTAAGGACATGCAGGTAGCTATTGCCAAAGATAGTGTCTGTTACCTGAGCCCAAAACCTACAGAGCTAAGCTGTGTCACCCTATGTGAGAAATACCCTTTAAAGCTGAATTCCAGGGAAACCCCTGAGGAAATGCTATAATTTCTTCTATTTGATGATGAAGTTATAATGTATTGTTGGGGCTCCAACAATACACATAGTCCTATTTGTGTATTTTCAAACCATGTTATCTCTTATTGTTAGCATATTAACTTCCTCCAGTTATAGTGACTCTAGTACATTTTATGCATCTTATTCTATGCCTGTTCTTTCTTTAAGTCACCTTAGACCCCTTTTCTGGAGACAGGTCAAATATAAATTAATAAGGTGATTTAAGTTCAAGTACAGACATACCTCACAGAATCTCTTAATTATTCCAGACCAAATACAACTTTATCTTGGTCTGTATTTTCAGACATGTTTCTATATTGTCCATACTTAACAAAAGCGATTATGCAATACCTTTTGAAAAATGGATGTTTTAATAAAACCATACAGTCTTCAGAATTTTTAAAAGCTTACACCATTTTTCAACTTTTTTCCGCCTAGTGTCACTGTGGTTAAGAGCTCGACTGCTTACCAAAGGTCAGCAGTTCAAATCCACCAGGCACTCCTTGGAAACTGCATAGAGCAGTTCTGCTCTGTCCTATAAGGTCGCTATGAGTTGGAATCGAATCAATGGCAACAGGTTTATTTTTATTTTTTGGTTTATGATTCATATAATACTAGTAATTGATTGCTATCAAGAAACATACCAGATGGCAAATCTTTTATTCAGATATGTATGGTTTTGTGTGTGTGTGTGTGTGTGTGTATTTTCATAGTTCTTCAAGGATCTGGTAAATACATATGCATTTCTTTTTTGTTCTTTTTCTATTCTCGACTACTATTTTTCCTCTATGCCCTGTATTGTTACCAAGGAGCTATTTATATCTTAAATATATATTTATAGAAAATGTATTTATTTCTTATTCATTTCATTTAAGATGATTTACAAAAACAACAGCAGCTAGCAATAGCAGTGCCTCTGAACTCTTGCATACAGTAAGTACTCAATAAATGGACTTGTCAAAGATACATAGTGCAGATAGGCAATATGCATTTAGAAAATCTGTTGTATGTGTGTGTGCGGAGGTATTAAGCCAGTTATTTCAGCTCTGCCATTTTGATCCTGAGGATTTTATTTTTTTAATTCTTTGTTTATGAATAAAATATTTTAATCAGAGCTATACCAACAGTGATCAATGTTTTTCGTGGAAGTATAATACAGGGTGAATTCCATTAAGTCAATTAAATTGCTTGATCAAGTTTTTAGGTAGTACAAAGATGGTTAAACTGTTTCTGATTTTTTTTTTATTGAACCTTATCACAAGGATGAATTTTTTTCCATATATATTTTAAGATGAATATTTCATTCATCTGTTTTCTTTACATACTGAAGTTTAGAGCTTTTGGCATTGTGAGTTTTCTTTTGTGGACATTATTTCTACCAAGTCCACGCTTTTAGATTTTGCAAATAAAATTGTCATGTATCGTTTTTGTTGCAGAATTTTTATTTCAACCAGAATTACATGTTCTTAATTTGATAAAAGACCAAGTCTTCATTTCTTAGCTAATACATAAGGAAATCCTCAGCAAGTCCACTTCAATATTCTAGGGTTTCTTAGTTATTCAAGGTTCATCTGTGAGCTTTTGCTAATCCAGTTCTTTCCCAAACTTCAGTGACTAGGATGACTTTGGATACCTGTCTATGTTGAGGCAGAGCAAATAGCAAATGACAGATCAAAATGTCTTACATTACTCTAGGACAATGCCTTTCATACTTTTTTGACCACTGCTCAGAGTTTTTTTATGTCACAATCCGATAATGTACACTAAAATCAAACCAAACCCGTTGCAGTTGAGTTGATTCTGACTTATAGCAACCCTATGTAGAACTGCCCCCATAGGGTTTCCAAGGAGGAGCTGGTAGATTTGCACTGCCAACCATTTGGTTAGCAGCTGAGCACTTAACCATTGTGCCACCAGGTCTCCCCAATAATGTATACCTATGCATTTATGTGTATGTGTAAAATGCATGTGTCTATGTGTATATTATAATGTGTGGGCATATATACACATGTATCACATATATAACGTATATGTAATATATATATTTATATATGAAGCCCCGGTGGTACAGTTGTTAAGCGCTCAGCTGCTAACCGAAAGAAAGGTCAGTGACTTAGGCCCACCAGCTGCTCTGAGGGACAACGGATGTGGCAGTCTGCTTCCGTAAACATTTACAGCCTTAGAAACCCTGTGGGGCAGTTCTACTCTGACCTGTAGGGTCGCTATAAATTGGAATTGGTCTGGTTTTCGGTTTTACTATATGCTAGGACCTGTGCTATATTCCTTATCTATTTACGCTTTGAGGTTGACATTCCTTGTTATTATCAAGAGAACTTGGAGGGGATAAATAATGTGCTCGAGACCCCAAAACTAAAAGGTAGTGGAGTTGGTGTTCAAGTTGTTTCAGTGGACTGGAATCCCGTGGCTCTGAATCCCATGGCCTCTGTTGGCTCCAGGTTGTGTATGAGTTTCAGAAAGATCATTCTCATGGCAGCAAGAAAACAGGTTGGGAAGAGGCAGACATTTTTAGCATTGAGACCAATGTGTAGGCTGAAAGAGTTGACCATTTAGAAATTTTTTGAGTCTATATATAGCATTGGGGACAGGAAGACAAGAGAAATAATACCCCTGATGTTGCAGAAGTAGAAATAGAAATAACTTGAGGTATTTACTGAATATGGGAAATCAAGGGGCAGGGATACCTATGACATATACGCATTTGTGGATGAATTTGTTGATATGCATATACATATATTTGTGTGTATAAACAAACTAACAAATAAGTAACGGAAAATATCCGATATGTAAGTTTTATGTAGTACTTAAAAAAATAGTATCCTGTCCAAAAGATTAGACTGGATTACAGGACATAAAATGATAACTCGTGAAGAGTGTGTATCTTAGCTCAAGTAGATACATGAGACTAAATGGGCAGCTCCTGTCTGGAGGTGAGATGAGAAGGCAGAGGGTCAGGAGCTGGTTGAATGGACACGGGAAATCCGGGGTGGAAAGGAGGAGTGTGCTGTGACATTATAGGGAGAGCAATTAGGGTCACATAACAATGTATGTATAAATTTTTGTATGAGAGACTAACTTGAATGGTAAACTTTCACTTAAAGTACAACAATAAAATAAAAAATTTAAAAAATCCTGTCTGGTATTTTTTTTCCTTTTTTTTTTTAGCAACGGCATTAAATTCTTGCCTTAAGGATATTTAATAGAGCTAATATGGGACTATATCTTAATATAATTTAACATATTTTTTCTTCAGATAGATACGTTGTTTGTTTTCCTGTCAATAATTACTAAAATTATGGATTTCAAGCATCTCCAAAACATCTTGATATATCTTTTTATTGATGACATTCAACTAATGATGTAAGACATAGTAAGCCAAGAATATTTAGAATATCCACACATCACTTCGATAACGTGTATAAAAATTATCATGGCCATTCATAATTTATATACTGTGGCCTTTTAGTGAATACCAACATTAACCATGTTAACATGATTTAAAATACTTAATGAAATTTGCAATGGCATCTGATGCCGGAACTATCAAATTAGCACCCAACTGCTGACAGATCACCCTTATAAAGTTACTTTCATTGTTTGAGCAGGGAAGAGGCACATCCCCTTGTGAACTGGCAGCATTTCTGCAAGCCTTGTGTTAAAACGAGGCCACTGGAAGGATGGTCTGTGATGTTGAAATGTCATACAGTATGTGCCTATCCTGAAGTTTTAATCGGCTGTGCATTTAAGGGAGTTGGCATGTGTTCAGACCGACTGGTAACGTTATCTCTGATTGTGTGTGTGTCTGCACCCTTTTTTGTTTGTTTTAATACTGTTGTCCTCATTAATAAGGCTTTCCAGTTGCCTTCCTCAGATCTCACAGTGTCTCTTTCAGAGCAGGATTATCCAGGGGCAGCAAAAGCTCCCCTGCAAATACGCCATTTCACCACTTTGAATAAAATAGCAAAAAGCTTTTTTTATTCAGTCCAGATATGCTACTTGTTCTCTTGGTTCTTTCAGACTACTTTGTGTATGTCACTGTGCAATCACTGCTTTGTGACTTACACATTTGTCCTGAACAGGTGAAGGTGAAGTCTGCCAAAGTTGGTGGGTGAAGACACAAAAACTCTTTTTCTTGATTTTTTTTTTTTTTTTTTTACACTCACTATTTTTTTATTCCCAAATTTCAAGCTTTCTTTCGGGAAATCTCAATAGCTATTCTTATAGGACTCTCTGCCTTTACAATGTTTGTTGGGGGCCACAGAAACCTAACATGAACTTGACTTTCACTGGCCTTGGGACTTACCCAACTCTCAGTGCTGCAGGCCACATCCCTTTGTTTCTGGATGAGGAAACTGAATCCCCTGGAGATGAAGGGTGCAGGGCTCGACCCCACTGAACCTGGCCTACGCACTCTGTTTCAGTATGTATTCCATTCTCCCCCATTCCCTGCCAGTTGTTTTGTTTCATTGATATGAAGTCCCTGGGTGGTGCAGTTGGCTAATGCTATCAGCTGCTAACTGAAGGTTGAAAGTTCAAGTGCACCCAGAGGTACCTAGGAAGAAAGGCCTGGCAGCCTACTTCCAAAATATTAGCCATTGAAAACCCTGTGGAACAGAGTTCTACTAAGACACACATGGGATCACCATGAGTCAGAGACAACTCAGTGGCAGCCGGTTACTGGCTTTATTGATATAGCATCGTTTGACTTAAACATGCATTTATTCTCTTAAAATCACATTGATAACATATATGGCCATTTTAAATTATATTATTACACAAGATATAAAAAACTATAAATCAACTAATTTTTTAGCATTTGTACTAGAAAATTCAGTCTAACATTAAAAAATATATTATCTGTATTTTTGTATGTGTACATATTCAGGAATACATATATAAATTCATATGAGTACTGGAGGCTGCCAATAGGTGGCGCTGTATTTCATTTCTGTGTGGCTTGAGGGTGGTAGAAGATGCCAAAAAACAAAAACAAAAACAAAAAAAACCGCAATGGAATGATTAGTACAACCTTATTGGGCCTGGGGAGGAAAAAAAAAAACAAACCCTTTCATTTCCAACAATCTCCATTTCCCACGTCACTTCGGCATCTAATTTACTTCACTTATATGACTACTTGAGGTTTTTCCAGGTTAGTTCTCCTATTAATTATAACCTAGAGGGCTTATATTAATAAACTAATGAATTACAGTATCGAAATGGAGGCCCTTAGATGCCTTTGGAAGAGCTGATCTGCAAGCACCTTGCATGGTAGGATGAGCTGAGGCTCCCTTTCTGTCTCAGATGGCCAGAATTTGTTGTCACCTTAGAGCTTGTCTAGGTCAAGCCCACAATTTTGCAGATTAAGAAACTGAACTCTGAAATATTAAGAGACTGTTCCAAGTTCACACTGAAAGAAAGTGTGAACTCTTAACAGCTTCTCAACCTGACCTGATGCCCTTTTCACTGTTCTATGAGACCTCCTCTATTTCCTGTTTCAACTGATGTGGTATCTCTAGTAGTTTTGAATGAATGCATTTTTCTTACGTAACTGGATATTTCAAAGTGGCCTAGAAGTTAAGCACCGTGTCAGATAGTTAATAATCTGTGCCTTTTGAATGAAAAGGGATATGAAGGTCCAGGATTCCATCCTGAGAAGCAGCTTCCCCCTCCTCCTCTGTTCTTCTTCATCTTCTTTCTCTTTCTTCTCCTTCTTTCCTTCCTCTCTTTCTCCTTCTCTTCCTCTTCCTCTGTCTTCCCAACCACTGAAGTCCTGTGTGGTATTTACCATTTCATTTATTCTTGCCTTTCCTTATATTTTCTCTAAAGTCTGTATATAGATGTGTTTGTGGTGCATGGCTGAATTGTAAGCTATCAGGCATTAATGGCTTTTTACTTTCTGCATTTGCATGAGCCATTATTAAAGGCTGTTGATTCAGCAGTGGATATTCTTGGAAATCATTTTCTAGTTTAAATACAGTTAAGCATTTAAAAAATAATATCAATGATGTGTTTGCATTCACATTCAGCCTGGAGGCCTACTTGATACTGTAACGGAAAAAAATCACAAGACTCAGTCTTGCAGTTCTGAGAAATAGTGTGTAGTGAAATGGCCCCTCCCCCAACCCACTGGTCCAAAGCAGGACTCTTCTAAACTAGTTTTGGAACATCCCAGAGCCATCTTTGATTAACTTACACCTTATTTTGCCCTTTCTGTTAGTTAAATCAATCTAACGTTTAGCACTTGGGTTTCTTTAATGCCCGTAGAGACCATTGCTCAGCACTCTGGAAGCCATATTCATTTTGAAAGTCTTTACTCTCAGTCTTAGTAATTTCTGGTATCCAGGGGAAAAAGCCACAACTCCTGTACCTCTAATCAGGGCTGGTATTGAGGGTCTTTGGGTGTTGTGTTGGGGATGGGAGTGATAGGGCTTAGAGTTTCATAGGTAGATTTTCCACCATCCAAGACATCTGTCTGCCCTGTACACGTATTTTTATGGACACACACAGTCAGGCAATACAAGAAAGCAAAAGAAAAGAAAAACTTTTTTGAAAGATAGAGAAATATATAATTGCTTCCCTTATGTAAATCCAAGGTAATTTTCTCACAGAAAAGTTCTGACTGTACACTTTGGCTCTCTTTTCTTTCTCTGAATTAATCAAATGTAGTTGCTGCCTTAACTTGCTCAGCTGGAAACCACTGACTTGCAGGACTCCAGGCTCCTGTGATCTGCAGAGAGTTAAACACAGGGACCCCCGAGTATGCAGATGACACTGAATATTCATAAAGTCAGGTTTTGTGCTTCCCAGGCCTGTAACCCCACAGCAGGCTGTTTTTCTCTAGTGCACATATAACCAGACCACACAGCAGTTGAACCTGTGGGTGATGGGAGATTCTGCTGATAGTTTAAAAATCAGAGATAGTTTATTATTATTATTTTTAGGGTATTTTAGTACACACTTTTACACATGGTATGAAACTGCAGTGTTTTCGGTGGGAATTCAACTCAGTGTCATTGTTTCCCTGGATGTCATTTTGCCCTCTTGACTTTGATCTCTCTGCTATCACTTAGCATATTCTTTGTGATTTTTTGTATGAATTTAATTCTTACTTGTCATGTAGGGAGCTGGGATGGGGATGGGGTCAGATAGCTGGCCTCTTGCAGCAAAGTTGAAATGGAAATGCATATCACACAGGTGTAGTGTCAGTAACCTGGAAAGAAAGTAAAAGTCATCTTGTGTATTCTGAAGTTGGCCTTTTAGGTCTTCTGTTTGTTTCTAAGAAGCTGGCTTAGGACAGAAGCAATGAGTTGCAAATATCATGTTCATCCTTTTTGCTAGGCTTTTGTAATCAGCTTGTAAACATGCCTTTAAATATGCACTTATTAGAATAAGTCACGTTCGTTCTCATATTAATTGACTCTCTTAAAATTGGCCAACAATATCAGATAGATTAAGTCATCCTTGGAATACACTTACTTCCATATAGTGCACAGGGGTTTTCATTGAAATTGGATTGAAGAATGCAGCTGTATGGGAGACTGGCCCTGTCTGTAGTGTTCTCATTTGAGCCTCATTTAGGTCGCATTCATAGTTACACAGGTGGGTCTGGAGGGTACAGAAGAAACATTTTTTGAGTGCAAGGCAATGGGCCAGGTTTTTTTTTTTGAACTGAATCAAAATTCGCATAATATTCAATTAGCCATTTTAAAGAGTACACTTAAGTGGCTCTTAGCACATTCACAATGTCCAGTAACCACCACCACCTCTCTAGTTTCAAAACATTTTCATCACCCCAGAACACCCCATTCCCTCTCTCCCCCATCCTTTGGCAACCACTAGTCTGCTTTCTGTCTATGGATTTGCCTGCTCTGGATCTCTCATAAGGAGCCCTGGTGGTGCAGTGGTTAAAGCACTCAGCTGCTAACCCAAAGGTCAGCATGTCAAACCCACAAAGATGTGACAGTCTGCTTCCGTAAAAATTTACAGCCTTGGAAACCCTGTGGGACAGTTCTGCTGTGTCCTATAAAGTCACTATTAGTTGGAATTGACTCAATGGCACTGGATTTGTTTTTTGGTTTGGTGGATTTTTCATATGAAAGGGCCAGGTGTTTTTTATATATCATTCTTCTTACTTTACTTCCCACACAAACATTTTGAGGTTTCAATTATTATGCCCATTTTACAGATGAGGAAACCGAGGCTCTGAGTAAGTGGCAGAGCTGAGTGTCTGACTCACACATCCGTGCCCTGCCCACTGCACCGCACTGCTTCTCTATGCACATCATCCCAGAGCACGCCACAGATGCTGTGGCTCCACCACTGACTCTAGGCCTGAGCATGGTGTTGTGGGTCTGGCACCATGGGTTGAACACAGTATTATGGCCAAAGGAGCTGGCCTGCTCCCCTGTGTTCTGGGAGCTGGGCTGTAGAAGTCGGAAGGGCACATAGTAAGGATGCCCAGTTCAGCCCTTGAGGCCTACAGAGGATCAAGAATGGGGACTATTAGTGGGCTGCCATTTCTGACACGCTGAGTTCAATGGGGCTGTGTGTGCTTTACATATTTCTTAGTTGTTTACAGTTTAATTATCCATCTTTCAGTGTTTTCTTCCCTGGATCCTTTCTCTCCTTTCTTCCCCGAATCCTTGTACTTGGAGTGTACAGATTTCTCTACCCCTAACCAGGAATATAGCAGAGATCAGCACTGGATTAATTGTCCTGCAACTGCCTGCTGCTTCTGTAGAACATCAGCCTGAATAACTCAAATTTGCAGTTTCTGAAAGAGAAAACCAGCATGGTATATAAAAGACACATCCAATGACCTGTTAACGTCGTTGCTTTTGAAGAACAAAACAATGGACTTGTCCTCTTTTTAAATATGGTATGCAATATATTCTGGACCAATCCAGATGGCATAGCAAGGATTGACTTTACAAGGTGGAGCCATCCTTCAGCAATCCTGGTGGCAGAAAACATTAAATAGGTGCTTTATTTCAGTTGACTTTTTAATTTATTCATTGTATGAGCAAGCATCATTTGTATCTCACTGCAAGTTCGGAAGTATTTTCCTTGGGGAATAACGCTGAGGAAGAAGGGCCTCCTAGATGTCAGTAGGGACATGAGTATTGCCAGTCTCATTTGCCAAGTTCCCACCACAGGTGTAAGCAATGCTATTGTCTGAGTTTCACACCTCAGTAGTGGGCATCGGTTGCAAGGTTGTTGTTGGTGCTGGTGGTGGTTGCTGTGGAGTCTACTCCAACTCATGGTCGCGCCTTGTACAACAGAGGAAAACATTGCCCAGTCCTGTGCCATCTTTATGATCATTGGTATGTTTGAGTCCAGACACAAGGTTAGTGGTTGGTATACTACGCAGTCACTGCTGTGTTGCCTTCATGTTAAACTAGTGCCACACCAAACACGTAGAATTCCACGTTTGATGTTTTTAAAAACCTGATTTTAAATAACCATTGGGTACATATTTCACTATCCATGAAGACTGACTTTAACTTTCACAAATACTTCTTTTAAACCAGAGAGCCTACCTACCCAATTTTAGTGTCTCCTGGGTGCCCCGTATTTAACACAGGCCATTGCAGCACTCTGAGTCACCATCCACTACCCTTTCATTGTCGTTTATCCAAATGAAGAACAAATTAGTAAGGCCTGGAAAAAAAAAATGAAAAGAATGTGGGAGTGTATTTGCAGAAGTTAGAGAATTGTGGGTAAGAGAACCGCATCCAAACAAGCTAAATGTGTGTAGGTGGGACTCGTGATCTTATTTTATGAAAGAAGAACTCAGGACAAGACAAGCAGTTCCCGTTACAAGGTTCCCCGCGTGGGTATGTCTGACCCAGTGATGAATAAGGCAGCCAGAAGCAGCTGTTATTTCAGCGCAAAGCTGTTTTCAAAATCACAGCCATTCACAGTCCAAAACCCCTGATAGGTCATGCCTGAATACCTTCAATGTACCCCATGTAAAAATACACTGCGAGGAGATTGGTCATGCCCTATGAATTATACCTTATTTATTATCATTGAGCCCTCCCTTTTTCAGTCATGCTTTAGAATTATGGGCTGGAGCAGTTCTTAATACTCTATTTATTTTAGGGGAGGAAAATGTTTTTCTTTAACCACAACATTCATGCAATACCAACTGCTGGCAGTTTCCCCAGCATTTAAGGAAATATTGTTGTAAGGCTTTTATGTTCCGTACTTCAATCAGCCAGAGCCAGCAGTATCCCAATAGAAGGACCCTCAACAGACCATTTTCACCATTTTGCTACAATTAAACTCCTCTGGTTTTAGCCCTCAGGCAATTTAGTACCTTTTTACATATGCACATTATGAACTTTTGACCAGGGTCTAGCAGACATATATCAGAGTGCTGCTCTTGAAAGCAGGCTTAACAAGTTCCTCTGAGTATTGCCTTTGGAGTCAGTTGTGGAAAAGGTAATTTAAGTAACTTGCAGGGAGGCCATTCAGAATCTCAGTGATGATCCTAAATATCTCTCTCTCTCTTTTTTCCTCTTCCTTGTTTCCTCTGGAAGCTGGTAGCAAGGGCTTTCAAAGTCTGTGATTGATCTTTTATTCAGTAGCTAACGAGGGCTGTGATTCTATTAGCACGCTACAAGGCAAGGGAACAGTGATTTAATGAAGTGTCTAGTGAGCCGGCCATAGATTTATCCTGTTGTCGCTAATTTGCAGTGCCGTTGTGAGCATAAAGGAAACTGCACTCACACTGCTATTAAGCAGGTATTTCTTTAGTAAATTGTTGTAAGGTCAGGTACAGTTATCTCATCCCAAGCAATGTCTTACCTCTTCAGTGTCTGTGGATGACAGCCGCCGTGCTGAGCGCTCACTGGACTGGAACCGGGAGATCAGAGGTCCGTCTCCAAGTCGCCCTTAGCGGAGGCAGGAGCAGATGAACTGCCAAGTAGGAGTAATAGAGTCATAATTGGTGATTAGAACTGGAAAGGTGCAATAACATCTTAATACAAACTGGCGTATGTTGTAGTTACTGTCAGTTGTTGCAAACTCGCCCTGCCGTCTGGACTGGTGACGCTCCCCTTGATTAGCTCTGAGAAACTAGGCACGGGTGCCTGGACAGCCATGGCCCAGAACATCCCAACTGTGACTGCTTACCAGGGTCTTGCCCAGTCACTGCTACCTGTCTTGGGCACTAGCAATTGCCCCCCTTGGAACACACTGCTAACCTTTTCCCACTGCCCTGGGAGGGCTGCAATTTCATATCTGTCCTCTGATCTCCCCTCTTTCCAGGCACAGTGACATTTATGCACCCTGGCTTGGAGGCTTGTTGAACTTTTGTTTTATTTGTCTTTGCTAAGGAGGGGGGAGGTATTTGCCTTGTGTCAAATCCATACCCCACTGCAATTCAGTCTTCACAGTAACAGATTTGGGCTTGCCAGGCCAGGACAAACACATGAAAGAAAACATATGCAGCAATGAGGAATTATACACTGGAGACTGGTGTTTTCCGGAACGCACAGGGACATATAAATGCAATGCACTTGTTTGAGGGGCTCTTCCAGGTATGTGTAGGTGGTGTCCGTGGTGAAGGCTATTGCAGGAATTCTCATATGATGCTTAATGAGATGCTTGAAAAACAAGGTGAGCAGTGCAAATTTACATGTGGCCAGAGACTTTTTCATGCCTTGCAACATAATTAGTCTTTAAACTCAAAACAGGAGAAGCTATCCAGCATTGTCCATGTCCCGGAGCAGCTGCCATAACTGATAAATATAGGTGATGGTGGTTTGTATTGTTTTAGTGAGTTAGGACTTAGTAGGATGCCTGAGAGAGAGAAATGAGAGGAGTTAATGAGATGATATGTGTGGACACATCTCACTAATATGGCACAGAGTAGGTTTTCAATATATGTTTCGTGATTCTGCAGCAGAAGAATCTGTGGCCAAAGCCTTGTCATAGGTTCCCACCCTGATGCATAAAACTTGGGCAGTTCTAACGCTTACTTCACCCCAGAGCTGACGAGTGTTAGGTCAGTTAAGGTTTATGACTACATAGTTTAAGACAGTGTTTTATAAAGGGGCCCTGTTTGCAAATGGTCACCTGGGTGATATAAAAGGGTGAGTCAAACTTCCTAATTTTTCCAGTATCCACCTTTGGGCCCTAGGACAGTCATGTTTACTTGTAATGCTGATGGAGCTACCATTGCATTAAGGTCCTCATCAGTAGAACTGAAATCTCAGCTTGTTGATTTGGAGATCAGATCTAGGATGCAAGGCAATGACCTGTTGTGGAGATGAAGCTGATTGGAGCACACCCACATCAATGAAAGCTTGGTAAAGGCCTGGGAAAGCTCTGTCTAACGTATCTCAGAGAGATGTGGCATAAGAAATGCTGAGAAGTAAGGCTTGTTACTTATTATTGTGGCCAAGGAACACGCTGGCATAGCTAAAGAGAAACAGAATTCAAAGGGAGGGAGGGAGGGTGAGTGAGTTAACTGAGAGCCTAACCAACATGCTGTGAGTTCTTTCTTTTTCAAACTAGGAAAAGTCCATGTTCACTGTTTCCTATGTTCCACAGCAGGCAATGTGACTGAGTAACTGGATAGGAATAGTAGTGCCCAAATGACTAAAATTTATTGAGTGCTTGCTATGTGCTCGTATCTCATTTAATCAATTCTACTATTTATCCCCATTTTCTGTATGATAAAGCTACATTTTAGGGGTCATGTCAGAGTCAAGGAGCAGGATTTGATGCCTGACCTGTCTGCACTTCCCACTCTATCTGAATAAAGTACAGAGGTGCAGCCCCATTTTGAATGTGTCCCCTACCTGCCCCATTGTTCCTGGGAGGCCTCATTTCTCTAAAGGCCTGGCAGTGCTGCTCCCCTCCTCTCCACCCATCATTTCTATAAGGGCCCCCTTGTTGGAGACATGGACACTGCAGCTCTCCACCTGACTTGGGGATATGTTGTTGGACCCTCAATAAGCAATGATTAAGATTAGGGAAAGAAAAAAAGTAGAATTATAAAAATTTGCATTTCAAAGGTGGATGAATAATCCATATTGGAAGCCACCTAAAAATTACTCAGCCTTTTTCTTTATCTCCTGCAGTAGCCCCATGGGAAGATCTGTTAAAGAACCATCTGTTTTATCCCACGATTCTACACTTAAAGATTGGGGCAATGTTATGGATTGAATTGTGTCCCCCTAAAAGTTAGGTTGAAGCCTTAACCCCTGTACCTGTGAATATGATCTTGTTTGGGGAAATAGAGTTTGTCTTTGTAGATATTATCAGTTAAAGACATCAAAACAGTAGCGTGAGTCCTAATTCTATATGACTGGTGTCTGAAAAAGAGAGGAGGACAGACATGGAAACAGAATCACACAAAGGGGAAGATACCATGTGAGAAAGAAACTGTCTTTAAGCCCAGGAATGCCAGGAAACACCCAGGCTACGGGAAACTGAAGGGGTGAAGGAAGGATGTCTCCTTAGAGCTGGCAGAGAGAGAGCATAACTCGGCCGACAGCATGAATTAGGACTTCTAGCCTCCAAATCTGAGAAAATAATATAAGTTCTCTAAAGCCACCCCCTTTGTGGTATTTTGTCACTGCAGCCCTAAAAGTCTAAGACAGGCAATATCCCTGAATAACTTGTGTTTTCACTAATAACCTGGGAAAACCCATGTTCTGTTCATTTAGCACACTTTTCAGGAATGTAGTAATATTTTTCACCTACACAATCTGTTTTGGTAAGAAGCTCCCCATGTAAATGCTCAGTTGGCATGCTTCATTTTATTTGCCCTGGTAAATCATAGCTGTCATCAAAGGACACCAGTAGTGTACTCAATTTATGTTTCTTAAAGTTTTGTGTCTATCATGTACTTTTTTTCTAAAGAACTGATCTTTAGAATCAGATTTGAGTTCAGATGGCCTGTGTTTGTTTTTAAATTAAAAGAGGTTAGCGCCCCAGACACAAAAGGTCACATATTGTATGATTCCATTTACATGAAATGCCCAGAATCGGTAAATCCTTAGAGACAGAAAGCAAATGTGTGGTTGTCAGGGGCTGGTGAAAAGCTGAGCTGTAGTCACTGCTTAATGGGTACAGCATTTCCTTTTGGGATGCTGAAAATGTTTTGGAACTAGATAGAGGTGGTTGTACAACATTGTAAATGCATCAGATGTCAGTGACCTCATTTCATAGGAAAGACACTTTGGCACATGGGGCAGATTTAAGCTGTTCCTCTTTTTCTTTATTTCCCTTTTCTTCCTTCTGTACTAAACAATCCCACCATCATAGCATGGCCAGTGAATGATCAGGTGTGTGTAATGCCCAGGTAAACAGATCTCAGAGAGAGAACCTGATCCCTGCCCTGCATGGTGTTATGCACAGAGCAGCAGAGACACGCGCTTATCATTTCTTGACCATGCTATTGATTAGTTATGTGTGTGCTTGTGTTATTAATAATGTATACCTTGAAAAATCTATGTGCATTATAGTCTTTGATCTTGTCATGAATTTCAAAGCCAAAGATTCCATTTTCTCTGCCTCTCTTTTTTTTAATTTTCAAGGAGGTAGAATGGAAATAATTTTAAAACTTTTCTCTCTCCTTGCTAGTGGAGAACTTCCTCCTGACTTCCAAACATGTTGATCAGAGGGCATGTATGTATGTATGATGTATATTCACGTGTGTTCACATGCATATATATATATATACACACACACATATACATGCACACACATGTATATTTTAAAGAAGGGAATTATTAAACATTTCATCAAGCTGTCTAGAGGTGAGGAGTATTTGAATACAAGACTTACATATCTAGTAGATTAAAACAAAAATTAAAGACTTTAGTCTAAGACAAGATCAAAGGCTCTCTTTTCATTGTTCTCTTACTGTTTACTGACTTCAAAAGACTTTTTAGTTTAAACTGACTTTAATGTCTCTTGAATGATCTTTTTGTACAATGACTTTGAAAACTCAAGGATTATATCTTCATTAAGTGGAGAAAATCTTGGAAAAAATATAACTGTAACTTGGCTTTCGTTAGAGTAGAAAGAGATAAAGCTTTGCTTAATTAATGTCTGCTTTCCCTCTGTTCAGAATTATAAGGGAAAGGCAGCTGGAATTAGTGCCGATAAAATTTGAAATAGACATTGTAGCCATGAACCCCCCTCCTTTCTTAGGAATTTAGAAGCACATATTTCATACAACTCTGTGAACTGTTGGAATATTCTAGGCATCCTATTGTTCTACATATAAAGTGACACCAAACCCGGTGCCACTGATCACCCTGGCTTCTTTCTACCTTTTGGCTTTATTTTCTTTGTGTTTGTTTGTTTTTAGCACCTGTTTAGAAATTGATGATTTTGGGGACATGACTGTTTATATGTTTCTTCTTAAAAAAAAAAAAAAAAGAAAGCTCCCTGCTCGTTTCTAAGCCACAGATCAGAACTCTGCTCTTTTTGGACATCTGTCCTGATTGATTGATGCTTGCTTGGAGCTGTCTGGTCTCTAGGTGCTTGAGGATTCCTTGTGCACTGAATCTTCTCTCCTCTGTGGCTTCCTACCTGTCCTCTGTCCAGTTTTGCTTTTCTAAAGACTACATCTGCTTCTTACGCTTTTAAACTCCATGGCAAAAAGCACAGGGCTCTTCAAACAGTTGTGTCTCCATGAACGTGGCCTGCCAACCCATCAGACTGGCTGCCTTATTCTTCTTTCAACATTATTAGCAAAAGGGAGCCTTGCACAGGAGTACCACATGTCAGAGTTCACACTGAGTTTCTGGATCCTTCCTTTTGCTTCCATGCATTCCATGGAACACACTTCCTAAAGGACCATCTCCATGGTGCATTCTCGGCTCCTGTTAGAAGGCATCTCATGCCCTCCCTTCTCTGTAGACACCTGTCATCCGTGGCCTTGTAGTTAGAGGAAGCAGCATGCACGGTAAAGTGGAACAAGCACAGGCCTTGAGATAAAACAGACCTATATATAAATCCTTCGTCTGCTGCGTGCCAGCTCATTGACCGAGGGCCGGTCACTGAACCTGTCTGAGCCTCAGTTTTCTCATTTATAAAGTGGGGATAATAGTACATCTTTGAAAGAGCTGTGGTTAGATCAAATGAGGTAGAGTGAGGTGCTGTGGCAATCGATGTTTTGATGTTTAGCAACACTCTGCCATGACTGACTTCTGCATCATAAAAGATCTACTCTGACTCTTTCATGATAGGTAGCTAACATTTGAAAAGGCTCACCTTTTTAGCTGTTTTTTTCCCTCATAAAGCTCATTCAACAAAGGCAACGTTCAGCTTAATGATGTTATATGCTTAATCATTCTGAACTACTTGGCTCTCTTTACTGTGTCTCTCATTAGATTCATGGATGTTTTAATGTCTGCACAATCCTGCTGGCCTTACTCTCTTTCGAATGCTCACGTGCCACTGAGTCATAGGTTTCAGAGGCAGACGTAAATACCTAGGGTTCAAGTGGCAAGGAGTCGCTGTGGGTTTTTTATGTAAACCCCCTGGGATATTTATACCGTCTACTGAGAAGGGTAATTGAGCCTCTAAACCACCCACCAAGATTTCTGCCTGTAAAATATTTAAGGACTGGTACTATAAAGACATTTCCCTTATGCAATTAGTTTTCCATCTAGGAACAAGAGCGCAAAGAAAGTAAGGCTCAGGGTAACTTGTAAAAGCCAAACACTGAAGGTACAAAATACATCTCGTCACAGTTGCACTTGGGAAGGGGTGAAGGCAAACAAAAAGTGAGCAGAAAAGGGACCAGGGTTCTGAAATTGAGATGACAGGACTCCACAATGCAGTGTGCTGATGGTGTTATAAATCACCTATTCGGTATTAAGCTAGACTTTCCCTGGAAGCACATTATGGAGTATGCAGAGGGGCCTTTTGATAAATACGGCCTAGTTAAGAGATGTGAAAAACCCAAACTTTAAAAGCATAGCAGGCTGCCAAGACATCTCTGAGCACTTCATAGACAGCGGGAAAAAGTCTGTGGATCTGACTTACACTGTGGACAACAGGACCGAACTTGCAGGCTTATGCTCTTCTCCTCCATTTTCAAAAGTATCCTCAGGCATGCTTTCCCTACACAAGACCATCCTCCCAGCAGTGCAAGTGCAGAAGCCAGGGTGAGCCAGCTCTGGGTGGCACCTAGAGATGCTTCTTTCATTATTCAATAAACAAATCTGGAACACACCAACATGCCTAACCTAGGATTAAACCAAAAAACCAAACCAGTTGCTATCGAGTTGATGCCAACTCATGGTGACCCCATATGTGTCAGAGTAGAACTATGCTCCATAGGGTTTTTCTTGACTGTGATCTTTCAGAAGTAGGTCACCAGAACTTTCTTCCAAGGTGTCTGTGGGAGGGTTCGAACTGCCAACCTTTTAATTCGTAGTCCAGTGCTTAACTGTTTGCATCACCTTAATATTAGAACCAAAAACATGTGAATGAAGTTCTAAGGAACTTCTAACTGAGATGTATGAGTTTCAGAATGATGTATTATTAAAATAACACTGGCACTATAACAAATAAACCCACCCATGTACCGTGGGTTGAGCATGATACAAATTTACTTCTTACTTATTTAATGTCCAAAGTAACTGTTCCCAATAGGCAGGCAGCTCTCTTCTAAGTGGTGGTTTGGGGACCCAGGCCCCTTCCATTTTGTGGCTCAGTCATCTTCCACATGTGGCTTCGAGGGCTACCTTGTTTTCTGAATCAAACTGGCAGAAGGAAGAAGAGCACTGGGGATCACGTGTGGGAGCATTTTAAGGACTAGCTCAAAGAGTGGCACATCTCTATGAACTGCAAGAGAGGCTGGGAAATGTTCTAGACAAGTGTCCGGGGAAAATCTGGTGTGTGTTCTGTGATCAGACAGCAAGTTTCTGCCATGGCTAATGTACCGTTTTTTGTTGTTGTTTTTTTTTTCCATCAGTCTCTTTTTTTAAGGTTCTTCTAGAGTCTAACTCTGGATAACCTGAGATGAATAAGTCATGTTCCCTGCCCTCTACTGCCTTATAGTAACAGTTTTACTCACTATTCTAGGTGCTCGTGTCTACCTTCCACTGTGAAGGTTGGAAAAGATGATACTGTGCTCATCTTCACTGCCTCCCTAGCAGCTGAGGATGCCCCATGTGTGCAGGTTCTGTCCAAGGAGTGAAAACAGAAATCTGCAGTTGGCATTTTTGGAAACCTTTTATTTCCTGATGAAAAGGAAAGGTGTTGCTGGTGTTTTATCTGACCCTTTCTTCCTGCCATGAATGCAGATTTGGTGCCTCCAACTGTAGCAGCCAGCTTGCTTCCATGAGACAACTAGCAAGAAGGAAATGTCAAGAGAATTGCAGAGAGAATGGCCCTCATTCTTGAACCACTGCCCAGTTACCCAGCTGCATTCCAATCAGACACGCTTCTTCATCCAAGAGCTGCTTTTCCCTGTCCTGTCAATTAATGAACCACTAATAAACATATTGATGCAAATATGGAATACAAGTTTAAGAGAGATTCCAGATCCTTAGGGGGATTCTTAATCCTCAGGGGCAGGGGTTCTTTGGGAATGCAACAGTCGTTCCCCCACCCTATTTATTTGGGTGAACGTTTGCAAGTTGTTGTTTTGCCTCAAATGGGAAATGCTCCAGTGCAGTCTCTGGAAAGTTAGCTGTTGTAACACAGGAAGACTTTCTTCACCACTTGAGTTTTTCTCACCAGCACCTTTTTGTTGTTGTGCTGCGGGATATGATGATGTCAGAACTTAGCATCGTCTGTAAAATCCCTGAAGTGATATTTGAACTTCTTGCCTTTCCTATTATTCTTGCCCTTTTTTCCTCTGTGACTTCGTACTGAGACTCATTTAGATTATGGTAATTGTCTTGTGGTATTTAAAAATCTTTATTTGGGCCACTTTGGTTAGAAGATACATACGCATACATACCTGGACATTATTTGATCTGTACTGAGCTGCAGTTTCTATCATTTGTAATTAAAATAACAATAACAACAATAATAAAGATTTTTTTCCATGCCAAGGAATAACATAAATAGCATTATAGGGTAGATATGCGACTTATCAAATATACTTTTAAAGCACTCTAGTACATTGATTTACAATGTTTTTGTCTATTCATCTAAACTATTCCAGTGAACAATTATCAGTTTATGATGCTACACATACTGGGAATACTGCAGATAGGCTTCTTTAGACACGTTACATAATTTAGACTTTTTACTTTGTTCAGCAAAGCCAGTTCTTGATTATCTCAGTTAGAAATTAGCCACTTTGCACACACATTTTTCTTAGGAGCCAATGCTTGCTGTGGCCAAATGGTTGGTGAAAAGTCAAGATTGAAAGAGGAAAAAATAACACCGTGAATATCAATCTCTGTATTTCAAATTTAAACCCCAGCCACACCAGCTCAAAGGATTAATGGCATATTGCGCCTGTATAACTGCTTCATTAATGATGGTATGACTAAGCAGGGCCAGACGGAACATGGTCAACCTCATATTGCATATGCCAGTGCCACTGTGTCTCTAGTATAGTAGTCCCCCCTTACGTTCTAAGACCCACTGTGGATGCCTGAAACTGTGGATAGTACTGAACCCTAAATATACTATGTTTTGTTCTATACATACATATGTATGTTAAATTTTCATATATAAATTAGGCAGACTAAGAGATTAACAACAATAATAATAAAATAGAAAAATTATAACAGTATACTATAATAAAAGTTATGTGAAGGGACAGCCTGCGATTTCATCATGCCACGTACTCATTTAACATTTTCTCACCGTGGGTTGGCCGCAGGTAACTGAATGCACAGAAAGCCAAACTGCGGAAAAGGGGGGACTACTGTACTGCTTATTTCAAAGGTAACAGTTCTGGAAGGCTTTGTTCAGTTTTAAATAATGGAAAACCTCAGGGGCCATGATAACTGTTTCTAACAGAAGAAATTTAGAAAGTTTAGAAAACAAATTTCTTTCAGTTCTAGAAACTATAAATCATCTTGCTGTTCTGAAAAGTGCACGCAATTTGGAATTTGTGTCATTAAGTTTTAATATGTTGAAGAAAATTGTGCCATTTTGTTATCAGATAAGAGCATCAGCAGAATGAATCCCAAGTTGCAGTGGGATTACTGGTCCCCCTCCTTCCTGGCCAGTCTGTGGTAACAGAGAGAGAGCAAACTATGGCCCTTGGGCCAAATCTGGCGCACTGCCTGCTTTTGTATGGCCTGCAAGCTACGATATTTTTTTTTAATTTTTACATTTTTAAGTGGTTGAAAAGATAGTATCTTGTGATATGTAAAAATTATATGAAATTCAGATTTCATGTCCAAAAATAAAGTTTTATTGGAACACAACCTAACTCTTTTAGGTATTGTCTGTGGCTGCTTTATTACAATGGCAAAGTTGAGTAGCAGCAACAGATGCAGTATGGCCTGACAGGCCGAAAATATTTACTCACTGACCCTTTACAGAAAACGTTTGCCAACACCTGGTTTAGCAGATGTACTTACCTGAGAGCAAAGGCGATTAAGGGACAATTTTTTGCCCCTTCCCAATTCAAAAGGAAATGAGGAAAGGTCAGACTTCCTCCTTGCCCTCCATGCTGATAGGATCTCATGCCCACTTTTTTGGAATTCTTTCCCCAAGGGAAACAATGATTTTTTCCCTTATCCATCTCACTCTCTTCTTTGCAAGATCAGCAGTGTGTGTTAGCTGAGGATCACTGCAAAGGACCAACTGTCCCCTGCAGGCCACAAAGGGTCACCTCTAAGATCACTGCTTGTGTCACATAGCACGCCAAGTCTTTCTAATGCACAGGCTGCTTTCTGCCTGTCTCTAGTCACAGTGCCATTTGGGGAAGAACAGGGGAAAGTGGTCTCTATCGGTTAATCCCTTGGAGAAAGTTCTGTTCAGAATGAATAGTCTTGAAATGTGTAATAAAGTTACCTATCAAGACCGCTTTTACAGACAGATTTAAATGTGATAATAATAATAAAGGAAAATGAAGTGACATTGAGGGCGTCTTCTTTTATAACAGCTCTTGGTCTTGACTGTTAAGCACCCTGTAAAATGACTTTTATACATTTATGGATTGAAATGGTTCCGTTCAAATTTTAAGTGTTAACACTGTTCAAACTTTCATTACTAATACCTCTCACATTGTTACAAAATAGTTTCATATTTGACATTTTGATCGTACTAACCTAGGACATTTTATACCAAAGTTCTCATTTCGTGCCGTAGGAAAGTTCTGCCTATTTTGATTTTAGCATTTTTCTATGAGGAAGCCAAAACACTGTGTTTGCACATCTTACCCTGATGCAGTCTATGAACTGATTGCCCCAGAAGATATCTCATTGAGAGAGAAAGCTTAAGTGTTTTGTTTGTCAGATTGGCTTGGAAAAGAAGTTTTTTTGTTTTGTTTTCCCAGCCTGGTTCCTTCCTTTTCAGATTTTCTTGTTTGCTTTTTTCTTTAAGCTACTACTTACAATTCAGACCATATTCCTAAAATTGTGCCCTTTTCTTTTTGGTAACAGCTTTTTTGAGGTATAAGCCACGTGCCATACAATTTACCCATTTAAAGTGTGTAATTCGGTGGCCTTTAGTATATTCACAGAATTGTGCAACCATCACTACAGTCAATTTTCAAAAATTTTAGCACCCCAAAAAAGAAACCCTGCACCCCTGAGCCATCACCTTTCAGTATCCATATCTTGCTCCCCAGCTCTAGGTAACCGTTAATCTACTTTCTGTCCCTATAAAACCAAATTAAACCAAACCAAACCAATCAAGTCTATTCCAACTCATGGCAACCCCATGTGTTGAGAAGTAGAACTGTACTCCACAGGATTTTCAATGGCTGTGATATTTTGGAAGTAGGTAACCAGATCTTTCTTCTGAGGTGCCTCTAGGTGGATCTGAACCGCCAACCTTGCAGTTAGCAGCAGAGCTCTTAGCGGTTTGTGCCATCCAGGGACTCCTCTATCCCTATAGATTTACCTCTTCTGGACATTTCCTATAGATGGAATCATAAAATATGTGATCCTGTGTGGCTTCTTTCACTTAGCATAATGTTTTCAAGATGCTATGCTTTATTTTTCAGTCCCCTGCTTATTAATTCTTTCTTATAGACATAAAATGTAAAATAACAAATATGTGATATAAATATTAAGCATGTGAACTACATTGGCTTCACCTTAGGTGTTCTACGAGTGCTTCTTGAGTACATAAATGCAATTGTTAAAGCTAATGTGTTATTTGGGCCTTAAAATACCCCTCAGTGCAGCTGCAGGCATGTCCCAAAAGAAAGGACAGCTTATTGATCGGGGTACGTCCAAGGTTCTGCTTTAGGAATTGGAACGGGGGCACGATGGCTGGCTCAGAACCTAGGTTTCTTCTCTTCATTGTATATTGAGGGGAGAGGTCTCCTCTTGATGTTTTGTGCTCTCCTTGGTGACCCAGGTTGTGATGGGTGCATCAGCACCTTCTTCAAGTATTCCTGTGATAGGGGCTTTGGTTGATGGATAAATTCTTGTTCCTAACTACTTTATCTTGTTCATTTCTCCCGAGAGTTTTGCAGCAGAGAGTAAGTCCTTTGTAAAGTTTAGGCCTCTTTTTACAAGGCTGACTTTGCTGAAGATAACATGAGCCATGATTTTCATCTTGATGGACAAAGAGTGTTCACTCCATCTTTTAAAAATACAAACCTTTCTTTTTTTAAAGGAAGAGAAAGAGGCATTAAAGAATGTTTCTCCTATTAATTTGTTATACAAATGGGCAGAGTTTGGATTTGGACCACCTGGGGTCTTCCTTCCCGTCTCCTTCCTAGTGTTCCTCTTTATACAAGGATCATTTCCCAGTTTGCCAGGAATGGCCCCCTGGAAACCTGTCTAGTGTTCTAATTGTTATCAAATCCAGGCAAATCTTTGCTATGAGACAGGTGGTGAACTTACTGGATAAAATTAGCACTTCCTCTTTCATTTCCATTTCAAGGCCTGTCCCGCATTATCATGGAGGATGGAAAGTCTGCTAAAGTTGTAAGCTACCTAATTGCTTCCTTAGTTGAAGACCTAAATGAGTTTTAAAGTGAAATGCGTATCTCCAAGCGCTGAGTAGCCAACACACAATAGCCACTTGAGATAGCGAAGACTAATTTAGAGAAGGTTGTTCCCTTCCTTCCTTCTTTCCTCTTTCTCTTCCTTTCTTCCTCCTTCCATCTTTCCCTCCCTACTTTCCTTCCTCCTTTCTTCTTTTTTCTCCCTTTCGTTTAACTTTTATAAATATGATGGGGTTGTATCTGTGGGCTTTTGCTGGTAATTAAATAAATTATTTATACGTTTAACACAGTCTTGAATTACTAGGTGATCACCTTGGGCACTCAAAAGTATAAGAGCCCTTGAAAGCAATATCAAGCATAGATATTCCATAGCACGTCTTACAATCTAAATATTGCTCTTAGCGTAATCGAAGCAGCAAGAGTAGTCACAGCAGTTGATGGACTATTTTTCAAATTGATTTCAAAAATGTATTTAAGGGGATGATCTTCTAGTCTAGATTACCTATTGATTTTTAATATGAAAAGCTCATTATGTAAGCAGTAACTGCATATAAAAACCTAGCAAACCTTTGCATAAATCCTTTAATTGAATTTTCAGAGCCTGTGGTTCTACTTTTTTTTAATTAAATCTATTTCTTTTTTTAAGTGTTACTGTGTAATTTGCATGCTGTGAAGAGGCCCTGTCCCAGATAAAGTGCCATTGATCCTTATTAAACCTCACCTCTGGGCTTGCTTAAGACTAACTGGAAAAATTAAAGTGTTCATGCCGCAATGCACTTATAGCTTGTGTGATAGGATTATGGAAAAAATAATAAAACTAATTTCCAGGAGAGAATTTATAATGTGGGATTTTATTTTTTTTTTCAATTTGATAATTAATAGTGAAATCATATCATATATATAAATCATATTTTAGCCTATAAACTGAAATGGCAATTAGGAAAGATAATATATACTTGATGTAAAACCACCATGTTACATGTGGATAATCTTTTGGCACTTTAATTTTTTAATTGTAGAAGGAAGGGATTATGAATTCAAGTCAAATTCATTAAACAGTGGGTTTCATTTGAAAAATCTGACTTTTTTACTATGTACTATATTAGTAGATTTTTAATTGTAGTGTGAGGAAGTATAAAAGATACAGAGAAAGATATTCTGGTTATGTTCATGTTAAAATGTATGTATTGGAATTACCAGGGGAAGGAAAAATATAAAAGCGGCAATAGGTTTTTCTATTTTTTAATACCTAACATTTGTTATTTTAAAAGCAATAAAATCCCCTAAAGAAATATTCGTAATCAATAAGAACACAAAATATGGAATATATTAACTGAGTTATAAAAACATTTGTAGTATAGCACAAAATGAAAAACACAGCAAGTTATGTACGGTTTAAAGTGTAATCAATTTTAAGGTTGTATACAAGGATATAAATGATAAACACAACTAGTAGCATTTTTAGTAAAGGCTGTTACAAAATACTGTATTTATGGCCTATTCCATTCTTTTTATAGCTCATTAATGTAGAAAACAAACATAGAAAACAAACATCCATCTTCTCAGACAGCTTAAAATTCCTGTAAATGATACTTTTAAATGGAAATACTGAGCTCATTTGATCTATTTCTTCTTTAAGCACGTGCTTGGTTGAACAGGATTGCACACTGGAGTTCCTTTTGAGACTCTGAAGAAAAGGTGATGATAGTAACATATTGCCCTGCCTCCACCAAACAGGCCAAACCTAACATCTTTACAAATGGCTTGGCAGTGCTCCTCCCTTTCCTCCACCTCTCACCACCCTCTCTGCCCACTCCCCAAGTCCCATCCCACCGCAAGGAGAGCCTTTGCACCTTTGGAAGCTGCATTAATTCTTCCAAGCCACAAGGGGGCTGTTGAGTTACTGGTTCACTGCACTAACTGGCAGGAGAGAGTTTTAATGCCGGTTTCAAAGGTGCTTAATATCCTGTGGTACCTGTGAATATGCATACAGCATGTGTTCAGCAATCTAGTGGTTCGAACTAGACAGCTGGTTCTGGTGGTGAGGGTTTTTTTTTTTTTTTTCCCTTCCCTCCCCTTCCTTTGGACAAGTCCTCTCTGAGTAAGCTGGATCTGTAATGTAATTTCATTAACTTATTTCCAGTATTTCACTTGGTTTTGATGTTTCTGTCATGGCCTCTTTTTTTTCCCCCTTCTCATTTTGTCATTATTTAGAAGCCACTAGCCTATTATGATTTGTGGAGCGTATTTCCATGGCTGTAGGAATCACGGACATGGATATCTAGCCTTCCTAAAAAATAAATAGGATTTAGCAAAGCTGTATTTGTTTGGAAAAGAAAAAAATCATCTTGGCAAGCAGGGCAAAATATTTGAATTGTTTCCTTTCTCTCTGTTTGGGTTAACATATAGTCCAGCACTACATCCATTCATTCATCCATCCATTCATCCAATATGTCTTGAGTATCTACTATATGTCAGGCACTACTTCTGACACCAGGGATATGGATATGAATTTAGTTCAGCCGTTGCTTTCAAGGATCTCATCATCTAGTGAGTAAGACAAAGACATATACAAATAATTATAACAGGTAGAAGCAGAGACCTAACTCAGCTTGATTAGAGAAGGCTTTCATTATAATGTCCAAAGCTTTTTAATACATAATTATAGTTTATTTGTACTTCAGGATTTATATTACTAATACCATTGGATATGCACACCATAATACTAAATACTATGAAGATTATGGTTTTGGAATGAAGTTTCTTTGTAATACTACAGTGTAAAAGAAGATACTTTAGGTACTCACACTGGAGATAGGACATACTGTATTCTCTGGAAAAGACTGACGTTGATCTGGTTGCCCCAGAGAATCACGTGGCTGATATCGTAGAGAGGATCGACACAGGGGTCCATCTCTAGAATGTGGGCAGTTGTCTGCAAGTTGGGGCCAGGGGCCTGGGCACCAGATAAAGTGGCATCAAGTATCTGGCCTGGGAGCCTGGACAGTAGTCATAGTAGGGTTCGCTGAGTTCCCTGAGCCAGCGTTCAAGACACAAGCCAGGAATGAAAGGCAAGCTGAGCTAAGAAAAGTCCAACCAGCACAAAATAGAGGCCTTCAATAATGATGAGCCAATAGCACAGCCTCACTCACTGCCCCCTCCTGAGGACTGCACCATCCAATGGCAATGAAAATGGATCATCTAAGAGGCAGCACAATGAGAGGCCGAAGGTGATGATTCTCTTGGCTTCAGAGTCCAGAAACTCAGGCTGGCCTGATCTCATCTCAGCTGCCAGGGCTTCTTTAGGGTGAATTGATGGGTTACAGAATTGGGCTTAGTCTTATGGAGTGTCTGAAATTGTGAACTCTCTAGAGCTGCCCTGTCCAATATGATAGGCACTAGCCATGTGTCCTGGTGGCATAATAGTTAAGTGCTCTGCTGCCAACTGAAAGGTCAGTGGTCTGAACCCACCAGTGGCTCCGTAGGATAAGATACCTGGCAATCTGCTCCCATAAAGAGTGCAACCTAGGAAACACTACTGGGCAGTTCTACTCTGTCATATAGGGTGACTATGAGTCGAAATCGACTTGACAGCATACAACAACAGGCACATGTGTCTATTAAAATTTAAATCATCTAAAATTAAAAATTCACTTGCTCAGTCACACTAGTCACATTTCAAGTCTCAGGAGTCAACATGTGGTGTTGTTGTGTTGACTCATATTGGGTAGTGTTGGTATAGAACATTTCTATCAAAGCAGAACATTCTAGTGGATAGTGTTACTCATGAGCAGTAGTCTCCAAAGTGTGCCATATGACCCCCTGGGGTTCCAAAAGAAAACATTACAACTTCTATTACCCATTAAACTATTTCATTTATTGTTAAATATCTCATGGTGCTTATCAGGTGGCAAGTACTATGTTAAGTGATTTACATATATTTATACATAGCATCCTTCCAAATAGCCTATGAGGTAGTAGTATTATTATCTAGATTTTACAGATGAGAAACAGAGGCACTGGTAAGGAGGTAGCAGAGTTGGGATTCCAGCTCAGATGAGTTGGCTCCAAGGTGCCTACTCTTAACCACTGCACGATATTGAGTCTCAATAAAGAAAGACATTAGTCTTTACAAATTGTATTAAAATTATATTAAACAGATGCATTGACACGGTGCCCTCTCCAATGCTCTGATGGTCAGGACTTGTACATGATGCACAAGGCATTCTGGAGTGAGACTGGGTATATCCTCAGGCAGAAGGTCCGTAGTGGAGGCTTCTCTCCTTGTGAACATCAAACATTTGAAAATGCATTGCATTTATGCTCAGTTAAATGGATTGCGTTGCCCTCACAAAATGAACAAAAGACTTAAAAAGGTTTCTGCAAAGAGACCAGCAACTGAAGATAATACTGATAATGAAAACACAAGCAAGCAATAAGAAAATGGCAGGGCTGGCACTAAAGCTACTTCGCATGACTCTCCATCAGTTGCAAGGTAAACACAAGGACAATTTGATCAGTCCTTGCAAAAAATTAACCAAAAAACAAAAATCCAAATTAGCAGAAAGAGACACGAACTTGCGTCCACTGTTTTTAATGGTAGTAGTTAATAGAATGATACAAGTTTATAATTTGTAAATAAATAGGCAGATATTGAGGTATAGGCCCTCAATTTTTCTAACTGAAAAAAGTACACAATTCAAAGCAGTCTGGAGCCTATAGGGTTTTATAGACAGTCTGAGACCTCTGTCTGTCTTGGTTTTCTCTGTTCAGTTGAGGTCCTGCCCTCCTTATCTTCTGCCTGCTAGAAGTTCCTTTCAATATAGCTGAAAATTCTGAAATGAAAGATACTTTGTAAGAAAAAAAGTGATTCATTAAAACGGAATCATCTCATTGAGACTGAACTTTTGATGGGAACTTTGCTGGGTGTGCCTTGGTTTATGATTAACCCTGAAAGAGCTGTCCCACCCTCTACCCCCTTGATGTAAGGTATCTAAAAATGCTTCATGTACGTACTGATACCAGCGCATAAGTACATGAGTATATTAAGCCTAGTTTTAAAAAGTCTGAAAAATTGCAAAGATAGAGGGTTTTTCCCAGGATTCTGGCCATAGTTATCATAACCTTTTCAAGAATGTCAAGTCTTTTGCTCAGGACAGGGGAAGATGTGTGTGTACGTGTGTGTGTGTGTGTGTGTGTGTGTGTGTGTGTGTGCATGTGTGTGAGACTGTGTGATGAGAGGAGAACTGTGTTTGTAAAACTGCAGGAATAACGCATATCCATGAACCTTTTGTATTTGTCTTTCTGGGGTTGGAGGTTTGAAATAAAATATATAATTTCTGTGCAGAAAGGAAACTCTCCTTTCCCAAAGATTTCTTAGAACTGTCTTTATCCCTGGTTAATACTGAGCTACTTAACATCTCCTCCATTTCTGATATGTTTTGCTTTCATGTGTTTGGGGGAAGCTTTTTGAAAATATGTATCTGAAGAATACTTAGAATATCCTTAGTTATCAACACGCCTGCTCTGAGAAACAGGTGGTCAGGTGGATATGATACATCTTCCTGGATGGAATGGTAGATCAGATGGCTCCGTATCTTTTTCCATCACAACTCCGTAATCCTCATTAGTGAAGCAGAGGTTGAAAGAGTGGACGTGTTTTTTCCGAGGTCAAATAGCTCCTCTTTTTTTTTTTTTAATTAAGTCACATTTATTGAGTACTTGCTCCTATGCTGAATGTTTTGCATGTGATTGCTAATCTCCCTAAAACTGTGAGAAATGGCTACTATTATTATTCGCATTTTACAGGTGAAGAAACTGAGGTTCAGAGAGGTTGAGTGATTGCCTGGGTGTCACACAGATGCTCTGCACTTACCAGCATCATTAGCGCTAACTAGCACCAAGACTATTTCCCAGGACTATGGTATATGAAAGTCAGTGGTAAGAAGCAGAACATAAGTTTCATATTTTGAGGGAAGGGCCCCATCTTACTTATCTATTTCAGCAGACCTAGCAGTAGTGCCAGGAGCATAGGAGACACGGTACAATCTGTTAAAAGAAAGAAAAGCATGAAAAAGAAACGATCACTCATAGATGTTCCAGGCAGTGGGTTGGAAGTAGGGATCCAGGTTTGTGAGGCCTGGAGCGTTTTTGTGTTGGGGGCCCACTTCAGGAGGAGTGAAGCGCTAGTGCAGTCTCCGGCGTGACCCATGGACGCGAGGGGCCCTGATGCTAACTCTTGCTTCGTTAGCGTCAAGGTGTATCCTCCTGTGTTTGTGCCAAAGCCCACATTTAACAAAATCGAGATTGGAGATGCTTCTTTCAATCCGAACAAGAGTGTTTTTGTCTCCTTCCCATGCATTCGGTGGAGAAAGACCCTTTTACCTTTTGGTTTTGGTGTTGAAGTCATTTGAAAAATACCCTGGGTTTATTCCATTTCAAAGAATGGATCTACCCTCAAGAAAGCTGCTTATTGCCTTCTGTGATAGAGACCAGCTACTGGGAAGGTGTGCCTCTGTTTTCAGTAAAGTTTTTCATCTCCAAAAGCCTTCTCTGACATGGAATCCTTTTTAAATTCCTTCCTTTCTTTCTGCCTGCATATGGGTAGATTTTTTTTTTTTTTTGGTAGTTTCTTAATGGTCTTTAGTGAAGGAAGTAAGTGACACTGATCATTGAAGGCGGACAGTAAGATTTATAATGTATTTGTGCTAGCTGATTGCCAACAGAACTGGCCTTTCCCAGTGGTGCTGTACGCAGACTTGGAAAATCAATAGGGATTAACCTCTGACCCCCTTCACATACTTATACTGTGGGCTGCATCGCTTACCAATATTTCATCTGTTTCACTTAGCTGCTGTTACTTACTCAGTAATGTGTGGCCGATCTCGCAAGATACTAATTAATTTTTTAAAATGCAGCATCACTTGAAGCTGTGACCAAATATCACACCTTTAGAAATTAAGGCCCTTTTAGTTTATTTATTAAATTCACATTAATCAGCCTTAATTATATTTAAACAGCAACAACAACAATGGGAAGGGACAGAGCAACATCTCATGGGTTTGCTTTGCTTACAAAAACCCCCTTGTGGTTAACAGTGGAGGCAGAGGACCTCTGGCACTATAGTAGAATAGGTGTCCCCTGGTGTCTCCCTTGGAACATGGACCCCTTTCAGGAGAATTGCTAATGTTATCTTTTTTTTTTTTTTTTTTTTCTGTTAAAGTGACATTTATAGATAAAGAGATAAATATATCTTGCTATGAAATGAACCCGACGTGCCATTTTTTAAGGAATCAAAATTAACTTTGATACATAGTCTGTTAGTAAATAAATGCAAAGGTTTGTATAAATATATATGCTTGTATGAGGCATCGTTAATTGTTATTACTGCATAGAGTAGAAAAGGAGAAAATTTCCAGTAATATGCTTTTTTACTTTTCTTTTTAAGGTTTGGCATATATTAACGTACTATACATTTGTCTTAAAAATTGAAATTGTTGTAGATTTTCTTTACCCAAGACCCTTTTGTTCACAGTTGTTTTTTTTTTTTCCAAGTATACCTATTCCCCAGAGTTTACTTACAGTTTGCTATTGATCTGGCAGCTGGTATTTGAATTGGTCGATGTACTCTGTAACTTGTTTAAGATACCCTACCTGAGCTATTAGTTTAAATAATGTATTCATAAATTGATTAATCATTACAGTAAGACTTATTAGCTGCATTTATATCTGCGTGTTATCCACAATTGACTTGTAGTCTAATAATCACGCATACTTAAGCAGAAGTTGGGTTTTACGTTACAATTTAATAACTATCGAGGTGGAAAACAAAAGTATTTGTGTGTAGAAGTTGAGTGGATGCACGGCTTTAAAGGTTTATCTCACCAAGCAGATAGCTGCTTTGCTTTTCCTAGTACAATAAATAATTCTCCCCCAAAAAATGAAATGTAGGAAGTGAACCAAATTCTGTTGGCCACGAAGAAGTTTGCCGAAGCCATCCTGGAGTCTCGGTTCTAGGAGATGGATAGAGACTGAGGTAGGGGGATTTGAAGGGACAGTATCTTTTGCTAATTTCTAACAGCCATATCCTGTAAGGTGTCTTTTCTCTTGACTTTTCAGGGCACATACATGTACGTTTGCATGCACACACACACACACACACACACACACACACACACACACACACATACACATGCATGACCACAAACCTTGTGTACCTGCTAGGGCAGCACGGCTCTGCCCTCCAGTGAGGCCCTCAGACGTGAGAAGCAACACCTCAGAGAGTCTCTTTGGAACCAAGTGTGCTCCCCAAGACACCCTGAGGTGTATGTTCACAGATCTTCCAAGTGGACACCCAACCAGAAAGGAAACACTTCAGCTGAAGACCCTGCTTAGGATACATGCAGTTTTAGTCAGCCTGTTGTTATTTTTAGCAGCCCCTGACTCATGGTGACCCCATACACAATGGGATCAGACCCTTGTGGCTGACTTTTAGAAGTAGATCGCCAGACCTTTCTTCCTAATTTATCTTAGTCTGGAAGCTCTGCTGAAACCTATTCAGCATCAGAGCAATATGCAAGCCTCCACTGATGGGTGGTGGCTGTACTTGAGGTGCATTGGCTGGGAATCAAACTGGGTCTCCTGCCCCCATCAGCTATGTCTTAGTTAAAAACAATCTTTTGGGTGGTAGGTGTTAAATTATGGCTTTGCATTGGGCCTGCCAGATTGGGCCATTTCTGACTCCCTGTGTAGCCCTGTTTCGGGTGTCTTTTGTGGGGTGAGGATCTGTCAGACTCACTCCACCTCGTCCTCCACAGGAGCTGAACCCCCTTTCTTCCTCTCATTTGGTTGGAAGGTCATTTTGCCTCGCCGCATGATTTTTCTACTTCATAAATCCCCCTTTCAAACATTATTCAACAACCTGCTAAATTAATATATACTGTGTTCGTTCGGTGATGGTGAGGGGAGCCTGTCTCACAGCGTGCATTTGTTCAGCTCTGTGTTGAAAGAGCACTGCCCGCCGCGCGAAGGACATCTGCTCACAAGTGAGCAATTGTGCTTCTGATTCGGGGCAGCACCTTCGCCTGGATGCTGGCACCAGATGAAAGAACAGATTGCCGCAGAGCCGCTTTTCTGAGGATCCCTCTCCCCAGCGTGGGGCTTCATACATTATTGAGAGCAAACCTACTTTCCCCTGCCACTCCTCACTGCACTTATTTTGCCAACCTTATTCAGAATGTCAGCATGGATCACTTTTCTACAAAGGCATAAAGGGCCAGCCAGGAAGCTTAAGCAGATAAATTATTTACAGTGTTTAATTATCATCATACAGATTTATTAAACTTCTTGGTTACCTAGGAACCCATGTAGCCACTCTAAAGAGTTTGCTGAACTTTGAATAATAGACGCTGTATTGGGAAGCAAAATCCCTTCACAAATGCTATTACATATACCTGATGTCTGTGTGGGGTATGTGCAGTGGTGTGCTGGTAAATGTTTAACAACCAGCTCTGTGAGGGTGTGACAAACTCTGATTTTCAGCATTTGCTGAGTTTTGTGGTGCAGATACTTGCACCATGCCAGTTTCAAGCTGCCAATGTTAGAACACGGAGTTGGGGAGAGAGGTGAAGTAGCTCATCATTACATACATAGTACTTACATCATATAGATGAAATAGACAGAAATAATCTCATCCCACCTAGTTGTCCTCAGGTGGATTCCAACTCATGGCAACCCCATGTTTGTCAGAGTAGAACTATGCTCTGTAGGAGTTTCAATGGCTGATTTTCAGAAGTAGTTTCGCAGGCCTTTCTTCTGAGGCACCTCTGGATGGACTTGAACCTCCAACCTTTCAGTTAGCAGGCGAGCATGTGAACCGTTTTTACCACCTAGGGACTCCAAATAATCTCAAGAGCATAGATCATCATGAGATGTACTAAGAGAACTCAGGCATGTTGAGTTTTGCATATGTATTAACTTTTTTTTAAATATACTTTAAGTTTATATAATTTAGTATTTAGTAATGGATATATTCAATAACCAGCTCAGATGATTCCTAAAACATTAGCAGTTGGCTTTCTTGAGCTGGTAGGACCCAGCTCCAGCACACCCTGTGTGCATTTAAATTAACTGCCAGTTTTAAATTGCATTTTGTGTTCAGATTACATCCACGATCTCTTCCTAAGTCAAGCTCGTTCCTAACAGAGTATCCTGGCCCAGTTTTCTGCAGGAGTGTTACAAGCCGGTTGGCGTGCTGCTAAGTGTCCTCGACAGCAAGTAGACACATGTACCCTGGTTGGTACATCTCAGACGATTCTGTTGTACTGATATTAAGGACAACAGTATTTGCCAGAAGCTATAACGAGATGATTCTCTAACAACAGCATGGTGACACCAGACTATGTTTTGCAGTTTTCTTTAATATTTATGCTGCATAAATAATTTATCTTTTTTCAGGTTGGTTTTTTTATTTTTTATTTTTTTCGTCTTGAAGATGTTAATATAGACAAGTGCTAGGTTTCCCGGAATGGCTAAAGTAAGGATTTTGTTATTTCACCCCCCTGATAAAAACCAGATGCGTCAGCACAGTTGGGCCTCTGGGAATTGTTTCCACAACTCTGCATCCCATCTCCTAATATGAACTAATGAGATCTATTAAGGAGCAGCCCACACGCTTTAAGGGAGTCGCTTATTAACGTGTCATCTTTGCATGCTGTTGTAACATCAGGACTGACCTACACTGAAGTTTTGGAAAACTCCAAAGCATTACTCACCTGTTATCTACTTAAGGACTTCTTGAAGATACTCCTCATAGAGCAGGATTTATCAACCTCAGCGCTGTTGGCATTTGGGGCAGATAATTCTTTGTTGTGGGGGCTGTCCTGGGGTGATCTTTATTGTATTCTGAGGAAGCTTTTATCCCAGTGCCCTTAAAGTTGGCATGGTCTTGTCTGTTTATCCAGAGGTGATTTTCAGGATTGCTCTGTGAATGCTTCAAGTCTTTTCCCAGCAGCAAAACAGGTTTTTACAACTTGACAGCTCTAGGAGGCACCATTCATATACAAGTCTAGGTGAAGGGCGCCCCCTCGAATTGTATCCTGTATAACCTGCATGACCCTAACCCCTTTTTTCAGGCCTGAGAAGGCTGAGAGTGAGCTTCTCCTGCATGTTCTTCTGCAAAGGTAGGGCCTTCTGACTGGCCCCTGGCTGGCCCTGCCTTGCACCTGGGTCTTCAGTCAGCTGATCCGAGACCCTTTGGAACTGCTGTGGTGGGCATTGTTGGTGTTCTGTGCTCACTAGGCATTATCTAAACAGTGGGGTGCAGTGGAATTCAAGGTCACACAGACCTAAAATCATGTCCTTTCTGGGCTACTTTGGAACTGTGTTACCCAGGGGCAATTGACATCACCTGAATCTTAGTATCCTTACCAGTTAAATAGGCATAATGATGTCTCCAGAGCAGAGTAGTGGAATGACTGAAATAAATAATGAACGTTAAGCGTCTTGCCCAGCTCTGTTGCACAGTGGACCTTTAGTAAGCTATGTTTGTTATCACTGTTCTTTTGTGTTACTGCCATTTAGGATATTCCCTTAAATAATGTCAGCGGGTTGCCTTGTCCCCTCCTGTGTATAGGACATAAACCTACCCAGTCTCTTCAGAGTGCCTAAATCCTACAGTGAGAAGGCCCTTTCAGAAACAGTTAAGGAGATCAATAGTTATCTGCTTACCTTTCTGGCCGAGATGAGATTTTATGCTTGTTACTAGCAGATCAATAGTGAAAGCACATTCTGTTAAATTTTACGAAGGAGTCATTAATCTTCCTCAGCCTCAGTTTACCTATCTGCGAAGTGAATCTAACAAGGATGATAATGAAGAGTTAGGTCAAGTGAGGTTGGCAGTCAGACACCCTCTACTGGCTGCGACATGAGAGCAAAAGCCCTCTCCGTACCTCCAGGTCAACGACAGTTCTTCACCAGGGAATAATGAACTTGAGAAGTATTTCTCTCTTTGCTTGGTCAAATATCCAAGTTGAAGCTCTCACTCTGTGAACCTGACAACATGAATTTCAGTATCTACAAAATGCCATTTGATGTCACTGAATTGTACATGTAGAAGTTGTTGAATTGGTGTTTTTTGCTGTGTATATTCTCAACAACAGCAACAACAAGTAAAATTATTTTAAAAAATGCCATTTTAGAGAAAACAGTAGGGAGATTTGTGATTTTTTTTTTTTTTATTTCCAAACTCTTCCAGTGAGATTGAAATTTTCATTCTTCCCTTAGAAGTTTTCAAATGTGTGTATACAAGTATATCTATATATGTGCATATATCTGTATCTATATTTGGAACCCTGGTGGCGTAGGGGTTAAGAGCTTGGCTGCTAACCAAAACAGGCCAGCAGTTCAAATCCAGCAGCCACTTCTTGGAAACCCTATGGGGCAGTTCTACTCTCTTCCATAGGGTCACTATGAGTCGGAATCGACTCGACGACAACGGATTTGGTTTGGCTTGGTTTTATGTCTATATCTACACACACACACACACACACACCCCTATCTCTCTCTATATATATATTTTTAACATGTTTGAGCATTTAAACTGAAGTTGGACAGTGTTTATATTTCCATAAAATTCTGTTTCTTTGTGAATTCGTAGTCCTACTCTCTAGGGCATGAAAATCGACTGGGAATGACTCTGGACTGAATGTCTGAATTAGGGCTTGTAATGGTAGAAAGATGCCCTTTTTTGGGTCTCTGTGGTGGTCAAAGGGGAGTTTGTAAGTTCTCAGAACAGGTTGTCTGAAATCTGGGACTGCAGTTCCGGTTGGAACACTTGTCGCTAAAGCTGCTGATAACCAAAGGGTATCTCCTTGGTGTGGGTAACAGTTGTTGGAGGGGGAGTGCTGACAGATAGTGGGATGATTTTAATGTTTATATTCCACTGGGGTAAGCTCTGACAAAGACCCATCATTCCCCAGATAACCAATTCTTTTAAAAGAACATCTGTTGAAACTGGCAATTTACATTCTTCTTAAAATACAGAGCGACATAATTAACCCTCTGGGGAGACTAATATTAGTTTATTAGAGACAATTTCTAGTTCTGTTTATTTTTACACTAAATGATTTGTTCAGATTGGGAGAAAAAATTGGTAGGATACAGTGTGGGATCTCTTTTATTTTGGGTAGACTTTTCCATGCCAAGAACACACAAGATAAATAGCCAGGTGATAGTGTATGGCTATGGTGTTCATCAACTGTGAATCAATAGAAGCTTGCGGAAAATCCTCCATATTGTTTGATACCCAGATTACTCTGAACTGTACTAACTTTAATGTATAATTAGTCTGTTTTAAAGTGACCTAATCTGTTATTAATGTATGTGTATATCTATTTATGCGGATCTCTTTGTCTTCAGTCATCTTTTTGGGCTCCTTTGGCACGCACTATAGGTGGAATTCTCTTGTGCTCTTTGCTGTATTCCCTGTAAATTGATTTACACTCTTCACAAAACAAGTATGAACACTCAGTGTTTTCAACACTGAGCTAATTTCAGACTTCTGGCTTGTTATGGGATGGAGGAGAGAGAAGACGGGACATTCGGACATGGAGTAGAGATGAAACAACCATCTTGTTAATTGTTCAGACATTCTTCTTTGAATTGGAAAGCATTCACTTGAACTTCCAACCATTGAGCTCTCACTGTTTTGTGTCCTGCAACAAACTAAGTCTACTCTTGTCTTCCACATGATGACTTTTCAAATATAGGGAGTCCCTTACGAAGTAACTCCCTACTTCTTTAACCTAAGCATTCGGTTACTCAGCTTGAACCTTCCCCATCACCGTTTGCTCTTTTGCATGACAGGACTCATTAGCAGGAGCTCCTAGAATAAAACCAGCAATGAGCGCATAAGAAAGAGTCATTGTGGACTCCTTGACTTGGCTGGCTGTGGGCTACTGTGCCAGCCTCCTTCCTACCACTTCCTCCCCTTTGTTCAACTTTATGCAGCTGCCCCCTCCTCCCCTTGACTTTGCTCTCTCCCTGAGGCCACCCTGCCTGTCTCAGCTCACTTGTCTGTTGGCAAACTACTCTTCATCTTTCAAAATCCACGTCTTAGTATCCTATCTTTCGTGAAACCTTCCCATACCTTAACTTACTGAGAAAATCACGTCTCTCTTGTGCTACCTGGGTTCTTCTGTATCCTGGTTGTCCAGTTACGTGGACACCTTTCCCCCTTGGATGGTGAGCTCCTCGAGGGAAAGGACGGTGCTTTATTATAGGTACTCAGTGAACAGTTGTTGAATTTAATTCCCTCGCTGCCTTCTCCCTAATTCGTATTTAAGATCTAATGGTGTTTGGTGTCTTGTTTTCAATGAAATATAAAAGGTGCATTGCCTGTGTGGGGGAGTAATTATAAAATCCAGTCAAATGGGGAATTGCTCACTCACACCTAGAGTTTCTTTATTTGCTGGCTGGAAATGATGAAATTTGAAAACCCACAAGAAAATTTGAGAATATAAAGCTATTCTGAATAATAGTCATGAGGGGGCAGTGGCGGTGGCAATGGATGCTTCTGGAGATCCAAGAGTTACTTTCCCCCTCCCCACTGCCGTTCATTTCTATTCTACTCCTCCCTTAGTTACCTTCCTCAAGATTCTGCAGTCCACGGTGCTGTTGACTTATACCTTCACCTGGCTTTCTCCTTGGAACTGAACTTACTTGAACATAGCAGGTGATACTACTCTAAATATACAGAGGGAGTGGGTGGGTGGGAGTGGGCCTTGGGGTTTTGCTAGGTTTATGAAACCTGGCATTCTCACTTGAAAATTCCTGCCTGACTACTTTCATATCACAATTAAATGAACACCCAGAAGATGAATGGTGTCTGCAGCCTAATGGCATCTCCACAGCAGTAGGAAGTAGATGGTCCACTAGGTGACAGTGTCTCTGCCGTTTCTGGTGGTTGAAGCTTGAGCCAAAGACCAGTGGAAATGGGACAGGGCACATGTTACCAGCCATTCAATCTTCAGGAAACACATCCTCTGAAGGCATTTTAACTTTCTTTGTGTCTTCAAATCGAGTAGTTCATCTTTTTCCTTTCTATTCACTAGTCTGTGGGCAAAGTGACCATTCAGAACCCACAGCTGAAGTCAAAAAGTTCACTGGAAGGACCGCCTTGGTGACTCTAGCAATTAAGCCACATCATAATCTTTGTCAATGATTTCATTCTACTTGGATCAACAGTTAACATCCGTGAAAACAGCAGTCAAGTAATCAAATGACATATTGCATCGGGCAAATCTGTGGCAAAAGACCTCTTTAAAATTTTAAAAAGCAAAGATGTCACGTGATGACTAAGGTGCGTCTAACCCACTTAGTTGGTCTTTTCAGTTGCCTCATATGCGTGTAAAAGTAGGATAATGAAAAAGGAAGACAGATGAAGAACTGATATGTTTGAGCAGTCGTGTTAGCAAATAATGTTGAATATATACCGTGGACTGCCAGAAGAATGAACAAATCAGCCTTAAAAGAAATACAACGAGAATGTTTCTTAGAAGCGAGGATGGTGAGAGTTTGACTCACTTATTCTGGACACACTATCAGGAAAGACCAGTCATTAGAAAAGGACATTATGTTTGGTAAGGTAGAGGGTTAGCAGAAATGAGGGAAACCCTCAATGAGGTGGATTGACCCAATAGCCTCAACAATGGACTCAAACATACCAACAGTCATGAAGATGGTGCAGGACTGGGCAGTGTTTCATTCTGTTACACATAAGGCCACCAGGAGTCAGAGCCAACTTAACAACAACTAAGAGCAGTAACATAACTCCCTAGCCTCATTTTTTTCATCTGTATGTAAAATTCACCTCCCAGCATGTTGGAATCAAATATATTCAACATTCAGTTCACACTGGAGAGATTGCATATAATGTATGGAGCATTCCTCAAGGTTTTGGACCATGGCAGTGGACAAGAGATAGTCTCTGACCTCGGGGAGCTGATTGTATATAAAATTGCTGAGCACAAGACCTGCCATGTAGAAGGTATTCACAGAATCTGTGTTTCCCTTCCTGCCCAAGTGAGACTGGATGTATGTTGAAATTTTCTTCATACACTGGCTTGGAGAAATTTTACTGTGGTGCTTATGTGCCCTGAAAAATTTGCAGCAATTTATAAGGTTATAATTTGAGGAGTAATTGGTTCTGAGAGAATATGCATCATCATATCAAAAGGTGTTTTTTGTCCTCAATTTGTGATCTTTTGACAAATTACCAGGGACATGGGGCCTGATGTATCGAGTGCTTACGTGCTTCAAGTAGGATGAGTACCAGTGTGCATGCATCCACGCCCCCCATCCTTTACCCACATCTGACAGCACTAATCAGTCAGAATCATGCTCAGCACACCACTCCAGGTAGCCATTACTAATCATCTGAAGTCAGTACAGGAGACATTCTTTATTTACCATCCTGGCAAAGTGACCTTTTGACAAACGCAATGGCATTCTTCCTGGAAAGGACAGAGCAGTCCCTGTCTAGTGGTTGTACGTTTGGGAATCTTTTTCCCAGTGATGTGTTGCTGTTGGAGCTTGGCCTTCCTCTTGGGAGAAGGCTGAAAAAACTTCGAACCAGTTACCTAATGGAATAATATGGAATTTAAATGGAAGTAGTTTCCTACTTCCATTGTCTGCCCAGGTCTGACTCTCAGTATCTCACCATAAGCCAGAGCTGCATAAGAACATATCCAGTGTTAAGAATCTGAATATTAAGACAGCGCAGAAGCTGTTCCAGAACAGAAAGAAGTCACTACAATATCCATTACAATGGCAAGCTTCCCCATTTCATTGGCGGTGTGATTTGATTTATGCACAAAGTTTCAGGAACATATCTGTTGCATCATGCCATGTCCACTTGTGTGGGTAATTGTGTGTGTTTATCATTCCCTTTTATACCAGAGAAGAGCAGTTTCACTTGGTCATTCTAGGTCCCTACAGTGTCTGTTGAGTTATTTGTAAAGTAGCTTGGGAGCATTTAAAGGAACTCATTCTTCTGCAAGTTCTGATTAATGACGTAACAATGATAACAATAACAACAACAGTAAGTATAGCTAATACCTATATAGCACTTGCTGTGCAATTTATATAGCTTATATATGATGGAGTGCTGTATATATTGTTATATCATTAATCAGACATAACAGTGTTATCAGTATAGATAGCATATATCTGTATATTTAGTATTGTATTCTGAGTGATTTACATATACTATATTAATTTCTCACAATAATTCTATCAGTTTTAGAGAAGAGAAACCTGAGGCTCATGGAAGATAAGTAACTGGGCCAAGAGCACACAGCTGAAAGTGGTTGTCTGTCCTTCTAGAGTCTGTGCTCTTACCCACTGCATCCTATGTGATAATCCTAAAATTTCTCTCTGTTTGGATAGATAAATGGTAACACTTCCTTACTAAGCAGGGCAGGAATTCCAGACTTCTGTAACCATCAGAAGGTAACAAAGTTGGGAATCAAAGGCTTGGAGGAACTCTGAATCTCAAGATGGCGACACCTTTCCTTTTGCATTTTGTCTGGGTCAATAAGTAAACATGAACCAAACAAACACAAAGCAATAAGCAGACCGGAGAAAATAAATGTGAAAAACAACAGCAACAAAACACATTTGTGCCTCTTGAAAATCCTTTAGTCTGGCAACACTCTAAAGACCTTTTGATGCTAAGGACAGGAGTCTTCCGTGTCAGCCTCAAACATGTACTTTGATTGGAATTACCTCATCTCCCGCGTTTGCATGGTCGTGGCTTAATGGAATGTGCATCAGCCACTTTTTGAGGAAAAGAAGTTTAGGGCTTGGCCATGGGTCCTTGAGTCAGCACATTGCTTTCTGTCAGTCAGCCCCTCCTCCACCCTTACGGTATGGCCTTTCCTGTAATTACAGTCAAGATCCTATAGCCGGAGGAAGGCCTGTCAATGAGCAAGACGCTGATGTCCATCTCACGGTGACAGCCCATTCCGAGGGTTTTAGGCCAGTCCTTAGAGAGGCTTGCTATTTCCTCCATACGTACTTTGCCTCGACCCCATCCACCGCCATCAGAGGAGAGGAGGTGTCTTATTCTGTGAGCAAGCCCAGAAGGTCAAGCCCCTTGGACATGACGTACTGCAAAGTGGAGATGCTTCATTGATTTGTATTTTTTTTAATTAAAAATCATTATTTAATACATGTCTGTGTGCTCGTAGGAAAAGATCTAGAAAGATGTATAGCAGACTGTTGTTTGGGTTTTACCCTTGGGGAGTGGGTTTTTCTTCAGCAGTGAGGCCATCAGAAGAAAGGCATGTTTCAGGCCAATCTGTATTTGACTTTTTTTTCAGTGAGCATGCATTAGTTTGTATAATAATTTCAAATTATTCTGTAGTTACTTAAAGCGCTGAAGTAAATAAACTTATTTGTGATAGTCAGAAATTCCATAAGAGAGGAAGAATTTCAACGGACAAACACAAAGTCTTCTGAACACCCGAAGGGATGGATGCCTTAAGCTGAACTATGGGCTTTCATGTTTGCTCTCAGAGAATGTTGGCTGATTAGAGTCCTCACTTCTGTTTGACTATTTTTCCACGTGGTATTATTTAGCTTTCACTGACCACCCTCACCCCCACTCCTAGTCTGGTTTCTTCAGATGTTCTGAGCCCTTATTCTTGTCCCATCTGTCTGTCACTCCTTAACTGATTGAAACTCGACCTCTATCCTTGGAAGGGTGGTAAGTTCTCTTTCTATTCATTTTTCATTTCCCTGTTGCTTAAAAAGTCAAGCACGAGTTTGCAGTCATCACTGTTGTTGTGCCCTTTTTACATTACACATGAGTGCCAGGTTTGCGGAGCACGTGACAATGGTCTCCAAAGATGCTCTGTGGTATGTGACCCTGTCAGAGAATTTTCATGTCTCTGATTAACTGAAAATGGAATTTAAGGAAAGAGTCCTGTAGTAGGTGGTTGACATTCTGCAGATCTGTTCAATTAACACAACCACTCCCATAATATCAGAGATGCCGATATCACCCTATAATTACTGCATTTTCATGCGTGTGTTTTGGTGAATAGATTCATCGACCTGCTTTTGTTAGTGCCATGAAGAAAGTACCATGTTCTACACACCCCAAATTTCTTGTTTAGGACTGTGTAACAGAGGGCCCTTTGGACGATACTGCTGACAACTCACTATATGAGGCCAACTATTAACTTTCTCATTATGAGTTGTTCTGTCAAATTTTAAGCCACCCAGTTTGTGGTACTTTGTTATAGCAGCGGTAGGAAGCTAATATACTAACTGAAGATCTGGAGTTGAAATCACTGAGGAAAAAATGTGACATTATCTTGAAGCAGTTGTAGTTCCAGAATTTTTATTGGAGAAGCGGGACACAGGTTATGGGGAAGTACTTAAAGTTGGATTGGTATGGCATTTACTTATGTATACTTGATAGAGTGTCAGTTGTCCACATCTAAGAATGGAGAAGATTATAGAGATTATGGGGAAGTGCCCCAACACATCCCTTGGTTGATGCTGCCCTTGACATGAAGATAGATGACACTGGCATAACTGAGTGATTTGTGTAAATTCATGAATGTAAAGTTATTGAGAAATAATAGAAAAATCTGGTCGCAAGTAAAGAGAGTCAAGGAATATATTCAATCCCTTCTCAGCTCAGGACTAGAGAGAATGAAAAAAAAAAAAAAAAGAAAGCAATATTCCTTGATCACTCTTGGAAGCTCTGAGACCATCACTGTAGCTGAACACTTGCTGACATTTTCCTACTGTTCCATCCTCAGCACCCTTTACTTCTCACTCAAACACCCCGTTGTTGTTAGTTGCCCTCGAGTCAGTTCTGACTCATGATGACGCCACATGTGTAGAGTAGAACTGCTCCATAGGGTTTTTAAGGCTGTGGCCTTTTGGAAGCAGACTGCCAGGCCTGTCTTCCGAGGCACCTCTGGGTGGGTTCGAACTGCCAACCTTTCAGTTAGTAGTTAAATGCATAGCCATTTGCGCCACCTATTGACTCCTCTACATACTCTAAGCAATATCAAGCTCACCTCACCAGTCCCAGATCAGCACTTCAAATTCCCTACTGCTCTTTTCTCTTTGGATGTCCCAGAAGACGTTCGGAATCAACATGGCTAAAACAAAATTCATAATCTTCCTGCTTCTATTTACATAGTCAACCAAGCCAGAAGGGCATCTTCAAAAACTAGTTTCCTTTACCCTCCCTACTCTCTAATATCAAGAATTCCAACTATTCTGCAAACCCTCCCACTCTTCCACTGCCACAAACAAACTTAGTTAGGGCTAACCATCTTTTCTTGCCTGAGCTTTCAGCCAACCAAAACCAGTTGCTGTTGAGTCAATCCTGACTCATGGCAACCTCACGTGTGTCAGAGTAGAACCGTGTCCCGTAAAGTTCTCAATGGCTGATTTTTTTGAAAGTAGATTGCCTGACCTTTCTTCCTAGGTGCTTCTGGGTGGACTTGAACCTTCAACCTTTTGGTTAGCAGTTGAGTGCCACTCAGGAACTCCTCCCACCACCTAGGGGTAAGGTTTTCAGGAGGGTCACTTTCCCAAACTATACCTGCCTTGCTCACAAAATTTAAGATGAAATAGAACCATTTCAATTGAGAAGCACTCTGTATAATGTTATTGATGGGAAGGTGAATGCTGTGGAGACAGAAAAAAAGAGCTGCACAACTTTGGCTTAAAGGGAAGTTAGTGGCGTGCAGAAATTGTGAGCTTTTAATGATAAAATTCAGAAGGGACACTGTCATTTTATTGATTCATTAAAAGAGAGCGGTGGTATTTGTTTATGGCAATTCCACTTTCTTTTTTCCTGAAATATAAATGCAGTTTCCTTGGTGGTCTATCCTTCATGGCACTAAGAGATAAGCACAATAATGATTGAGTTAAGATTGAATATTATGAAGGCTAAAGGAATGATTCTGAAGACTGTTAGTCTGTTAACTATAGGAAGCTTCTTAATAGTTTGGCTTAAGGCAAAAATGATTTCATTCTAGTTTCATCCTTATTGAGTCAATAATTAAGCAAGTTAGATTAAAACTGAATTTTCCTAAGTATAAAAATCATCTATTCCTTTCTCTGTCCACATGAAAAACACAAAATTATGGCATTGCTTGTCTTTTAAGAGTTCAGGGTGTCCAGTCTGAGGGTGAGACTCAAGGCACCCACCTCAGTGGGATTTCTTTGCTTGGAAGAGACAGCCAGAAAGATAACGGTCCTTTTCTGTCTGGCCTGGCTTCTGATGGAAGGGCGGCTCATACACTGTGCAGTCTTTCTGGGTGGGATTGGCTGTGGGAGAACCTCTGTCTGACAATCAAACCAAAACCAAACCCACTGCCATCGAGTCGATTCCGACTCATAGTAACCCTATAGGACAGAGTAGAACTGTGCTCCATAGGGTTTTCAAGGCTGACAATGTTTACAAAAGCAGACTGCTACATCTTTGTCCTGCTGAGTAGCTGATGGGTTCGAACCGCCAACTCACTGCACCACCAGGGCTACTGTGTCTGACTACCAGCCCCTTCATAATAGTCCTTTTTTCCTCTTCTGACACCTTTTCCACCTCTTAACTTTTCACCTTCGCATGAAGATGGCGCAGGACCAAAAAGCATTTGGTTCCATTGTGCATGAGTCACCGTGAGTTGGAGCAGACTCAACAGCAGCTGACAGCAACAGCAACCACCACCTTTCCAATCATCAGGCGGGATTCATGGGGATTCTTGTCCTTTGGTGGCTGATAGGGACTATAGGCCACTCACTACTGCTTTGAGGCCTCAGTGCTTTGAGTCCTTGAAGAAGGAGGGAAGAGAAGGTAGATGGGGAGGGAGAGGGTCGAAATCTGGTGTCTGCTCACGGCAAAAGAAAAGAACAGCAGAACAGACAAACAAGCAACAGTGGTTTCAAGCACATCTTGGGGGGTTTGAGTGTGGTGCCAGCGCCATGAGCTTGCATCAAACCGAGTGTAGTTCTTCACTGTAGAATTTTGCCAGCCTAGATATGCTGCTCCTTATAGTCAATACAGTACTAATTGTGTACGTGTGTGTGTTTATGTGTGCATGTCCATGTGGGTATGTGCACGTGTGGTGGGGAGGGATGTGTCTATGTATGCACCTATATATATATGTATATATGTATATAAACATATGAATTGCCTTGGCGTTTGCTATGGTTGTTCAGTCTCCATTCCAATTGCCAAGATAAAATTGAATTGTTCCCACTGCCGTTCAGTTTTACTCTGCACAAAATGTTGCCAACATTTTTGCATTTCTTTCTCCTGTCTCATTTTCTTCCTTCCTTTCTCCCTTCATCTCTCTTTTTTTTTTCTATTTTTTTTAAAGCTGCATGCTTGCATATTGAGTGGACCATGGCTATGTTTTACTACATTGATCAAACTGTGGCGAGATGTGCCAGGCTCATGCTGCTGGAACACCTGGCTGTGACTCCAGCAGCATCTTGGTATGGCTGCGGGTGGGTAGATGCCTCATTACAATGTACAAAATGGGGTGCTCAGCTAGGGTGTCATCATAATTATTCCAAACAGTATTCCAGCTGGACTGACTTTTTGGGAACACATGTATGTTTGTGCTGGAAGCCCCAGTAATGTCATTTAATCCAAAGGCTTTTTTCTGTGATGAATTATTCAGGCACTGTTTTCCAAAATTGTCATTTATCAGTAGAGACCCAGAGAGCATGTTTAACAGTACCTTTGCCAGACCTGAGAGCAGTTGATATTTTCTGGCCCGAAGAAGTTCCAAAAAGGAAAAATTCAAAGCCAGTGTCTCTTTCTCTGGGCAGAAGTAATGCAGGTACCACACTTCGTTTACTTATTTTTAACTTGGATTAAAATGTAGCCAGGGAAAAATGCTCAGCCTTGCTGGGATAGAGTTGGGGAGGCTATTATCCGTAGGCATGCGATAGTGAAGATTGTTGGGTAGGACAGAGGGTCAGCTGAGAGACAGTGATTGAAGTTCTCAGGGAATGCCCACAACTCTCTGAACTTTGAACGTAAGTGCCCCCCGACACACACTTTTTTTTTAATAACCCCCCTGACACTTTTTTTATTTTTAAATAATAAAACAGTTCTTGGAACAGTGCCTGCCTATTGTAAAAAAGCAGACCAGTTGGTTCAGTTATCTTTGTGTAAACAGCTTGACATTATTTGTGAAAGTTGTCAGATGGACACTCAAGATGACCACCTCCCCCTGACACAGTGGCACGTTTTAGAGAAGTGGATGGGAGACTGGGAAGAAATGATAACTAGAGGCTTCTGGAAATTAGAATGCTGGGCTACCATTTCACTGAGCTTTTCCTTATCATTGTACTCTGGCTTTCTTTGCTGGCCCTCACCCAAACAGTGGTCCTCAGCCTTGGCTGTGCATTAGAATCACCTTGGAAAAGTTCTTTAAAATGTTGATGACTGCCCCTACCCCCAACTAATTGGTTTCTGGTGGGGAAGGCGGGTGGGAACCAGGTAAGTAGGGCTGAAAAACTGTAATCTCAAGTGTCCCTTCATCAAATTTGGAGATCTGGAAGAAGGGGTAAATCCACCCAGAGTTTACATAGAAGGTTTCTGGGAGTGTGGAACTGGGTGAAATCCCCTTTGTACAAGTAAGATTGGGGTCCCAGGTCGACCCAGGGCCTCAGCGCACTTCCCTGAAGGCTGTTGCTATTTGCCTTTTCTTCTGATCTGTCTTCATTATCTACTACTGCCGTAACAAAAAATACCACAGATGAGTGGCTTTAAAGAACAGAAATTTATCGTCTAAGCGTTGGAGGCTACAAGTCCAACTCAGGGCATCAGCTCTAGGGAAAGATCCTTCCTTGTCAGTAGCCCCAGTGTTCCTTGGCATCTTTGGCTTGAAGATTGTTTCTCACATGGTCTTGTGTGTGTGTGTGTGTGTGTGTGTGTGTGTGTGTGTGTGTGTGTGTGTGTGTAACCCCAGTGTTCCTTGGCATCTTTGGCTTGAAGATTGTTTCTCACATGGTCTTGTGTGTGTGTGTGTGTGTGTGTGTGTGTGTGTGTGTGTAACTGTGTCTGTTCTGCTCTTTTTAGAAGACACCATTCAGAAGGAATTAGGTTTAAGACCCAGCCCTGGTGGTGTAGTGGGTAAAGTGATTGCCTGCTAACCAAAAGGTCAGTGGTTCGATACTACCAGCAGCCCACTGAATAAAGATGTGGCAGTCTACTTCTGTAAAGATTTACAGCCTTGGAAACCCTATGGGGTCACTGTGAGTCAGAATCAACTTGATGGCAGTGGGTTTGGTTTTGTTTGGCTACTTCAGTGTACCCTCATTATCATAACAAAACAAAATCTCTGTTTCCAAACAGAGTCATATTTACAAGTACCACAGGGTTAGGACTTCAACATAACTTTTTAGGGGGCACAGTTCAGCCCATAACACTGTCCTTTTCCTCCTTCACCCAGAACTGCCTTTATGTCCCTTGAAGCTTCTCAGGTCTGGTCTGCCCTTAGCCTTTCAAGATTCTTTTTCTGTTTGTTTTTTTAACAACTTTATATAATTCACCTACCATACAATTCACCCGTTTAAAGTGTACAACTCAGTGGGTTTTAGTATATTCACAGAGTTGTGCATCCATTACCACAATCAGTTTTAGAGTATGTTCATTAAACCAGGAAGATACCCTGCACCGCTTGAAACATCATCCCCAACACCCCCAACCTCTGCAGTCCTAGGCAAACACTAGTCTACTTTCTATCTCTGTGGATATGCCTATTGTGGACGTTTCACATAAATGGAATCGTTCAGTGCGTGGTCTTTTGTGTCTGGCTTCTTTCACTCCGCCTAATGTTTTTAAGGTTCAAGGTTTATGTATCAGTACTTCATTCCTTTTTATGACTGAATAGTATTCAATTGTATGGCTATTCCAGATTGTGTTTATCCATCTATCAGCTGATGGACATTTGGGTTGTTTCCATTTGGGGGCTATTATGAATAATGCCGCTGTGAACAGTTGTGTACAGTTTTTCATATGGGCATGTGTTTCCATTCCAGTGTTCTTCTATGACATGTCTTGGCACTATCATCTTGTGACATCCAGGAGGTATTTTGAAATGTTTTACATCTGAGACAAGTCGTTATTAGCAAAGTGGGCAGCTCTGGATCAGAGGGCCAGGGCAGTTGGGTGACTTTTTCACTCTGCGCCTGCTCTATACCCTTGAACTGTTAGTGGCTCAGCTTCTCCATAGGTGAAGAGGAAATGCAGTGAGAATTCCTGTCCTGGGCCTCCCTTTCAGAGACAGCAAGAGGTTAAATAAGATGCTTTCTGAGAAAGGAAGGTGCTACAGTCTCTGATTACTACAAGGCGTCAGTATTGTTTGTATGATTAATGAGTCCACATTTCAAACGTTCCCATTTAATGTATTTGAGCCTTCTAACAACACCGCCTTTCATGTTTTGCTGACTGCTTTTGAGATTTATGAGGCCGAACTCACAAGCGATGTGTGTCTGGATTAAGGGAACCTGAGAATCGCTATTTATGTCTGACCCGAGGAAATTCCCTTTAAGCTGCTTATCAGAGGTGCCTGCTGAGAGCCCGATGGGAAGATGGAGCCCTTTAGTCCAATGGTAAAATCTGCAATCTGCCCTCATCCCGTTTTAACGAAATAAAAATAAGCTAACAGAACCCTCAGGTCCACTTGAACGTATCTGCTGACTGTTTCACTTTTGTAAAATTAGTTAAAAAATATATGTGCTGCAATTCCATTTTTTCACCATACTCCAGGTCTACAGTGTGGAATTAAAATATAATTCTTTATTGTAAAAAAAATGTTTGATCAAGGTGGTTTTTTTGCCTTTAATTTTGCTAACAGCAAAATGACTCTTTATTTTCCATATAAAAGCACCATCAACATGCCACACTCTTTGTATTTGCATTTTTAAAAATGAAGAAAAATTTCCACTTCATTAAAAATTAGGTTTCTCTTAAAAAATATTCACAAGGTGCGGAAAAAGTTACATTTGTTTATGCATTATTTCACCACCAGGGGGCATTGTGGTTTGACTGTCCGTTTAAACGGCCTGCATTCTATCAGTTTACCCAGAACATAGAAGGGCTGGGCGTATTTCTGAGTCCTTCCAAGAAGGAATCATATCTGGAAGAGAACAGATGTCGATTCTTTTTCCTCACTAGCAAACAGTAGTGTTGTCAAATTTGCTAAACTTAGCCAGTTGAAGATTAACATGCAGTATATAATATGCATGTGCTTCACTGTACAATAAATAGTAAATCACATTTTTATGCTTTCTCTGAACTTGGAAGCTGCAAGTTATCTTTTTTTTTATTCCCTGGGTGTGATGAAATAAATAACATTGAAATGCATTTCAAAGATGTCAGTCAGGGGGAAAAAAAGTGCTTGGCAACTGGGTTTGATAGATTTCCTTTATCATTAATTCTCCTATTAAGTTTTAATGACTTTAAAGATATAAAGCTAGAAACTACAAAACTAGGCATGGTTGTTAATAACCAAAATACCAGGTGTATAGAATGCATCTGTGGAAAAATGAAATCATATATTCTCTGGGATGTATTAGGAAATTGCTCTCTGGCTAAGTATCCCTCATGAGGGTAGAAAAGTTTAAAAATAGTTAACTAAAGAAGATTTTTTTTTCCCTTAGAGAAGATCCCTATGAGAAAGGTGCTCACTAAGATTCACATATGTTAATTAAATTATTTTATCAACCAAAATTTATCAGCAAAGTTGTTCTCTCATGAATGCATTCCTCCACTTTAGATATTTAAGCATCTCTGTACAAATTTTCTAGAATTTCTCACAGTTTCTTCTCACAGTTTTCTTCTCAGACTTAACTGGCACAGAGAGAGCTTTGCCGCTTTGTTGTTTTATAAATGCTCAAAGGACTTGCTCATCCCAGAAGTGGGAATATTGATGACAGTGTTTACGTAATACTATCTTTTTTCTCCTAGCACCCAGAATTTATGAACCATGATTTGGCTCATCCTCAAAACATCTCTGTGAATCCGGGAGGGTGGAAGAATTAATTCCAGTTTCCAAATAGCACAAGTGAGGCTTGTCAGGGGCTTGGAGGGGTGCCCCCGACACATAAAACCTCCCCATCTGCAGCCTAATACAGAGTCTGCAAGTTGTGCTTGGGGCCCTTTCTGGTGGTCACAGCTGAATTATTTACTTTTTAGAATATCTACACTCGAGTTCTTAAGCTGAGCAGTTTAGAAACCAAACACACATTAATTAATATGAGTAATGACTAGGAAGAGTTACAGGCCCCCAGAATAGGAAGGTATAAATGTATGTGTTTTTGTATATGCTTATGTATATGTTTATGCACCAGATAGGAGATAGTATATTTTACACAATTTCTTCCTTTCTGTAAAAGGGCTCTTCTTGTTCCTAAATGTTTTTAAGCCACCTCCCCCTCAAGTACAATAGGTGCCATTTGGAATATTTGCACTGGGCAGCCCCCACTCTTCAGAACTTCAAATCTAAAGATCTTTTAAATACACAGAATTTATTTTTGAAAGCATTCAGCCCATCCCAAATGAATACTCATTCCCAGCCTCTATGATGCCTGGAGTGAGAAAGCAGAGAATATTGTTCTTTTCTGTTTATATTATTTCATACCAAGTTAGCATACTTGCCAGGAGTCCAAGGCAGCTTCTGGCTGGACCATACCTTATTTAACTAGCCTAGTTTCTAGAATAAAGCCAGGGTCCGCCAGGCCCTCTCAGTAGCTCTCTGGTCACTCCTGAGCTGGAGGAGCCCAAAACAACTGAAGCCAATCCATTTCCCCGTGAATATCATCTTCCTCTTTTAAGGGAAAGGACATAGATTTGGCCTGGGTAGCCAGAGAGCCTGGTCCAATGCCGGATACCCAGCTCCTCCTGGGTTTCTGAGAACTAGAATGCTTGACTGCAGTGTTCACTGTGACCTGCCTCTTGGGGCCAAGCAGCCTCACCAAAAAAATAAGGATCCTTGCTTGCTCGAAACTTGGGAAGTTGCTGGGAAGTCTGGTTAGCAACTCCCTGGTTCCCAGTCCTGGCCACGTCCCTGGGCTCTCGCTAGCACAGTGAGCACGTAGGCTTGAGGCTGGAAGAAACCCCAAGCAGTTGGCCAGGAAGAGGCAGCCAGTTCCAGCTGGCCCAAGTGCTCGGCTTTAAAAATTACCCAGATGAACTGATTTTTTATCGAGAGTGGGTGGAGAGGACTCCAGGGCCTCGGAGGGAAGATTCGGCCTTTCTCTCCCTAATCGTGAGCAATGTGATTTGGAGAGAGAAGCAGGGGGTTGGCTCAGCAAACCACATTTCCTTGGCTGAGCTCCAGGAGAGAGAAATGATCCAGAGGGAAGGAAAGCCACCCCCGGTTAGTCCCTTCCAGACCCTATACACTGCTAGGGTTTCTGCTGGGTGGCGGGCAGCTTGGTCAGACCCAACAGATACTCACTTTTCAGAGCAGGGGGTGCATAGTGAGAGAGGGGCCAGGAGTGAAGTTTCTGTGCAGTGGCTTCTGCAGATGTGAAGAAACGACATCAGAGATAGGAGGAGTCTCCCAAACATAACTTGGCCTCCCTGCTTTGCGCATAGACACAAGGCTGCGCTCTCCTGGCCCAGTGCCCAAGCATGATCTTGGCACACTGACATTCTGTATCGCTTTTGCCTCCAAAGCGAATCTGGTCAGTGACTTAGCTACTCTATAGAATGAAGAGTAGCGATCATGTGCACTTAACATTCTATTTTACCCTAAAAAAGAAAAGAAGGAAACTTGAAAAAGGAAGGAGAAAGAGTCTGAGCTCGTTCTTTCTTTATTCCTGCTACCCCCCAGAAGGTATGTATAGATTCTCCAAAAATATTTCTGCCCAGCCAAATGTTCACTGGCAAGGGAGAGGGAGCAGATATGCCCTTCCTTGCGCCTGTCCCAGACCAGGACTCAGTGCTACCCCTGATGCTGTAGTTGGGAGGAGCATCAGAATATGGGTCCTCCTTAGCATTTCTGTGTCTAAATCATCATCTACCCAGGGCCTGCCTTATGCTAAGCCAGTTTCTTTCCGACTCAGGTCCCTCTAATCTGTGCTGCTGTTGTAAACACTGGAGGGGCAAGATCTTTCTAGCAAGGGCAACATTATCTTGAATAAAGTGCTAGGCATTGATAGTGCTGAGGGCATGCTCTCATATTTAGCTAAGGAGGAATAGGCAGGAGTGTATTGAGGAGAGAGACCAGGAATGATTTCTGTGCGTTAACTTTTTTTTAAAGACAAGATTAACAATAATATATAAATATAAATAAATATGAATATAATTTTTTTTTCTGGCCAAGCACCATAATTAGCTTTCAAATCTGAAATGTAAATCATGCCTAGGAAATATCGCTGTTGATTTTAAGCAAACTGACCCTCGGGGATAAAAATAAAAAGCAAAGAGGAAACAGACAAATCTTGTTACAGACAAGTGATAGGATATTGTACTTTATGTCTCACAGATATTTTACAGCTCTGGCATTTCTAGGGAACACTTTGAAATACTTCTAGTCTGGTTGGTCCATAAAAAGCTGTCTGTGTTTTTATGTTTTGGAAATACATGCAGAGACGCCCACACACGGCATGTTAGGTGTCTGGCCCTTGAGGAGACAGGCGTGTAGCATCAATGTCATGCATACACCACCGCCCGCCTTTGAAACGCCGTGGTGCCGTCTCCAGCCAAATCGGAATGATGCTTCTTGATATGTGTGCTTCACTCTCTGGGACACATTGGAATTATAATATCGTGGGGGAGGAAACACTTTCCTGCTGTGTGAGCTGACACTGCTCCCCGCAGCTGAAGGAGCTGAGCTGCACCCCGCTTAAAGGCTCTGAATTCTCACCTGTTTAGACTTCAGGGCACAACTAATTGTTCCCTAAAACAGGGTTAGCTCACCTCGCCTTGGCGTCAGGGGGAGTGTGTTTTCTAGACTTCTCACCCGCCTCATCCCAGCTTTTATTCCTCAAATCCATTTTGCATCAGAAACCACAGCAATATTCAGGATGTAGTAATGTTGCTTATCTATAAGAAGTAATTGAAAGTGGACTGTGCCCTCTGTTTCAAATGAGCAGGAGAAGAGCTTGTGGTCCTGGCAAAGGAGATAGACCTCGGCACGAGGATGCTGACGGCGAGCCATGTCTGCAGATCTCTGCACACTGATTCTGTGTAGCCGGTCCAGTTGCTCTGGTTCCCCTGGTTGGAAGGGGTGAATGCTGTTTCCTTTTTCCTTTGTCTTTGTCACACCTACCGACTCTTTTCATGAAGCCAGGTATTTAATTACCTCCTGCTCTAGGAAATAGCGAGGGGATTTCATCAGCAGGAGATGTGTGTGTGTGTGTGTGTGTTGTGCATACCCTTGCACAGCTGGCACCATTTTCCAGTGTGTAGTGAAGCCCTCCCTGTATGTTGACGTATGTTGTGCCGAAGCTGGCAGAAATTTTGTGACCCAGTTGATAAATGCAGATATTATTAAAATTTAAATTATGTAAACTTACAATAAATAAATAAAATTAAATGAATTACATGAAAAACAAAGGTATTAAACACTTAAAACTCAGTACTCCGTAATCATTTTACTACCTTTGGCTATTATCTATGCTTTTGAGCTTATCTAAAGGAGCCCTGGTATCACAGTGGTTAAGCATTCAGCTGCTAACCTAAAGGTCAGCGGTTGGAACCCAACAGCCCCTCTGCAGGAGAAAGATGTGGCAGTCTGCTTCCATAAACATTACAGCCTTGGAGACCCTGTGGGGTAGTTCTACTCTGTCCTACAGGGTCGCTCTGAGTTGGCATCAACTTGATGTCAATGGGTTTTTGAGGTTATCTAGGTTTATTGTATCTGTGTGGTAGAAATATTCTAGAGTAGTGTATGATTGATTGCACATCTCTTCCCAACTCTGCAGCTAGTGACATCATGTTGGTAACTTGAAATCAGCCACGGTAGTATTTACACAATGAAAATAGGCAAATGCTACAAATCAGGACTTGATTGTTTTGATATTGTCTTGACTTAAGAAAATGATTGAGAAAATGTTAATAATGCAGCATAAATTTGAGTATCATGTCTGTAGTTGTTACGTTGTGGCTAGTACAACTGAGGAAGTTTTTTTTCAGTATATTCAAAACTACTATCCAATTCAGCAAAGAGGTTGCTCACATCACGGATGAATGAATGGAGTTTCAACATATGTCTGTCTTCATTGTTTCCCTTTCATCTTACTGGTTAACTTAAACAAAAATACCAACCAATATTTGCAGTGGAGCCACCCTTGTTCATCATTTGCACCCGTAGCTTGGCTACGGATTCAAGAGTTCGGCAAAAATCAATGAAAGCACTTGGTGAGAATCAATTGACTCCGTGGAATTTATAATAAAGAAAGTTGCATCTTTTTTATTTTTAAATTGCGTACTTCTGTTGTTTGGTGCCGTCGAATCATCTCCGACTCGTGGAGGCCTTCTGTATAACAGAATGAAACATTGCTTAGTCCTTTGCCATCCTCACACCTGGTGCTGTGTTTGAGCCTGTTGTTGCAGCCACTGTTTCTGTTCATCTCATCAAGGGTCTCCCTCTTTTTCACTGACCCACTACCAAACATGATGTCCTTCTCCAGCGATCAGTCCCTCCTACTGACGTGTCCAAAGTAAACAAAATGAAATCTCACCATCCTTGCTTCTAAGGGACATTGGGCACACATTCTTAATATAAATAAAACTTGTAATAAACCTATTATGTATATTTAGATGTATGCTTTTGTTTTTAGAGAGCTAGTTGTTAACACTTTCCAGCACGCTGGGCTCGCTGCAGTCAGCTACAGCTTGCCAGAATATTTGTGGACTCCTTGAGATGGCCTACACAGTGGGCCTGCTCCAGTGCCACAAAGATGGTGGTTATTGTAGGCATTGTTTTCATCCCTTATCACCATTGGAGGGAGCAAGATGCCTTGCGCCAGTGCAGCTTGTCCAACAGCAGCTTCAGCTTAATGGGCTGCTCAGGGTGCCTGGTTAAAACTGCATGCATGTTGCCCTGGGATGTTACTTTTCAGAGAGCAGAAATCCCTCATTGCTAGCAAATGGCAGGTTCTCCTATTTCTCTTCATACTTACAGTCCTTCCAACAGCCTGTACAAAACTCAGGAAAAGGCAGGGGACGGCTGTACTTAATGTAAAGGCAGCTCGTTACCCCCACCCCCAACACTCACATTGTCTGTCAGTACGATCAGTGACTGTTTCTGTCCCCTTAAATCAAGCTGTTTAGTGAAGTTTATAGAGATGCCTTCTGTCCAGACACCCTGGCCCTTCAAGAAGGATTTGAAATCTTTTGAGAGCTCTGAAATGATGTTCGTTGGAAATACCCAACCAGAAACACAAAAGGAACAAGATGGCACCGTGCAACCCGGTAGAAAAGGACCCAGGGACCTTGCAAGATTCTAAGATTTACAAGCACATCTAATATGAAGGTCATTTGGGCTTCTGAGTACCAGGAGTTCTCTCTCTCAAGCTTGTTGCTTAAGAAATGCCCAGGCCCTTTGAACAAAATGGTTTCAGAATGATTACAGTACCTCCCCACTTACATATCCTCATATATTTATTGTTATTCTAGTTGAGTACTGCATTCAGACAGAGGTTGCCAATAAAGTTTATTGTAGGAGCTAAGTGTCAATATCTGTACTACCCCCCGCCTAGGATGCTTGTAATTAAAATGCCACAGATAGTCTGAGAGAGGCATGAAAATTTGATGGCAAATTGATTTCAGGTTCATCTTGAAATTTGTCCTCAGCTGGACTCGATACTCCTGGCAGACGTGGGATGGCTTTTGTCAGGAGGGTCTGCTGGAATGAGACAGAGATGTCTTGATCTGAATATTAAATACAGCATGCTGTTTATGACAGATTATTCGTTTAGTGCTAAAACACGCAGCTTCTTCTCTTTACACATTCTTCCCACTGAATGTGTGAGATAGGTTCACATAGATCCACTTTACATATGAAAAGCAGTTGTATAAAACTTGCTGGGCATGTGAAATAAAGAGTTTTAGAAACACTGGCTTCAAACACAGAGTATTCTATCCAAGACCCTAAACTTAGAAATTCAACTTGCATCTAATTTAAGAAAGCTAGAAAGATAATGGTAATCAAGATAGTGTAATCAAGTATCACAGCCCTATAGTGTTCCCACAGAATAGTGTATTACAGAAAAGCAAAAAGCCCTATAAGTGGGGGAAAAATATCCCAGTGTTTAATATTATAAATTGTTGGTTCCTGTAAACTTGCATTTATGCATCACATTATAAAAGCCATTATCCTTATGTATTGCTCGTACAGAAGTGCACTGTGATGATGATAGTATAATTTTAAAAGTATATTTGTTTTCAGGATTTAATCTGAAAAAGGTTTGAGGGAAAAATAATTGTTGAATTTTGAGTGTTTCTAATTTTAAAAATGTGTTGTTTAGTTGAATTAAACGCGTTCAACAAAACTCATTTTATAATTTGAGATTATTTCTTGGGCAATTGTATTCACTCGGAATTCAATACATGATTAGAAACGGAATTTAAAAGCACAGTACTCTCAAATGTAGTACATTTGTTTGTTCATTTAGCAAATATGAACTGGGTCCCTACTATGTGCAAAGTAACACTGGATGAGGGATTTCTAGGCAGATCTTCAGTGAGACCCATGTCCCAGGCTATCATGACATTATATATGTGTTGTGGTTGTGTGCCATCGAGTTGATTCCAACTCATAGAGCCCATGTGACAGAGTAGAACTATCCCATGGGGTTTCCTAGTCTGGAATCTTTACGGAAGCAGATCACCAGGTCTTTTCTCCCAAAGAACTGCTGTTGGGTTCAAACTAGGGCTTTGAACTGGTTCATTCTGGTTTGAATGCCTGCTAAGAATTTGCATTTCCACACCAGATATACTGAATCAGAATCTACAGTTTAACAAGATCCCCAGGTGATTCTTAGATGTAATAAATTTTGAGAACCGCTGCTCACTCTACTAGTGGTTCTCAGAATTGATCCCTAGCCAGAGTTATTAGCATCACCTTGGAACTTGCAAATTCTCAGCAGGGGTTTGAACTGGAACTAGCTGTTTTGAAGTCCTGGTTCAAACTGCCAACCTTTCCGTTAGAAGCTGAGTGCTTAACCACTGCGCTGCTAGGAATCCTTGACGTTGTATATACATGGTATATAGTTAATTTTTCACAGTGCTTGCTCTAGAGGTAGCAAAATCTGCCCAATTGGCTTGTAAGTGCATGAAGGATGTTTTCCTATTCCTTTGAAATGAAATTTAAAAGTGGAAACAGAAACAGTGCCCTTCACCTCTGAATGTAGTGTCTATTTGGGACTAACTTATCGGGAAGAATCTAGATCTACATCTTGCTTGATCTCACTTCTCAGGCAGTCTCAGGTCCTAAGTAAGGCCCACTGGTGAGACCAGCCCAGCATATGCTCACGAGTCATCAAAGTTGCTGCTTTGCACATTCAGGAGATATTTATGGATCTTTTATTAGGACAGTTTTTATGGCCCAAGATTAAAAGTTAAAGTTAAATAGTAAAAGTAATGAAGATGTACCTTTGGAGGATCTGACCGGTTTGTGTTTTCATTCCTTCCATTTGTCATAGGCCATTGAATTTTGATGATAGCATTAAAAAAAAAAAAAAAAGTGCCTCGAGTCACTTTTGGAAGGAGACAGGGAATGAGCCAACAAATTAAGACAACAAATTATATTCCAAAGATAGTAATTTATGAAATCTACATAAAGTAAAAGTTTGTTCTTTTCGACGTGGAATTAATTTGTAGTGGCTTAAGCATTATAAAGAAATACTGTGGGTGACAATTGATAAAAGATTTAATTATTTGGTCATACAAAATAAATGTCAAGGCAGTGCATCCACAGCCCTGGTGGGAATGTTTATAAGAAGAGCCATCAGTGGAAAATGATACTTTTTGAAGCTCATCCAAGGGACAAGTTTTGCTTTAGGGTCTCCAATGTATTATTATAAGGTGGTTCCTTTTGGGCAGGGACCTTGGGGTCAAATCAAATAAAATTTCACTTTATGATGAATCAGTGATCCAGTGTAGGTAGTAAAACAGTAGCCTGGCCTCAAATATGAATTGCCAAAGATATTTATAGATGCATGTAATTAGATTAAAAAAAAAGAAGATTCTGTGGGTCGTAACTATTTCAGAAATACAGTACTTATCAGAGCCTTTTGTATACAAATATCTTTTATAACTCTCTAAGAGGGAGAATAATAGTGTATTACAGACTTACATCACCTCTTACCACCCCCATTTTGTTTTAGTTTATGTTTAACGATGCCAGCCTATGTAGAACATCCGGGGATAGAAAAACAGTGTTTTCCAAACTTACATGACAACTTTTCTCCCACCTCTTTCTTTCTTTTATCATTTGTGACACCGGCCTTCTTTGGAACATTCATTGGGAAGCTTTGTGCTGAAACCATCTTTACTCATTTGAGCCTGTTACAAGTCCTGATTCACACGGCATTGCAAAGATTAATTATGTGACAGATTACTCTCCATATAGTATTTTTAAAAGCCATCCTGTTAATAGATTAACTCAAAACCCTCCAGCCCATAATATTGCTAAAATATTTGTAGGGACTTCTGTTTCTCTCCAGAGCCCTCAGGTAACCAAAAAGTTAGACTGTCAGAAACAGCAAGATGGTACATAGTGCAGAGCATTCTAAAAGAAACAGATTTTAATATCTTCACTATGGCACTCGGCTTTGACTCCCTCCTTTAGTAATTAGATAATTATGTATAATTAGCACATTAATTACGTACAACAGCTGCAGTTGAGTGTGTGTGTGTACAACTGCTTGAAAACAGCTTGTGAGTTCACTATTAGACCCGTGAAATCTCTCTCTTTGGCATGTTTTCGCTATTAGTTTAACTGTGTGTGTGTGTGTATACATGCATATACACATACATACATATATGCACACATCATATGCATATATGTACATACGTACATATGCACACACGCATATGAATATATGTACATATATTTCCCCCCTCTCATGTACTTCAAGAGCCCTGGTGGTGCAGTGATTAAAGCGCTCAGCTGCCAACCAGAAGGTTGGTGTTTCAAACTCACCAGCCACTCTGAGGGAGAAAGATGTGGCAGTCTGCTTCCATAAAGATTACAGCCTTGGAAACCCTATATGAGGCAGTTCTACTTTGTCCTGTAGGGTCCCCATGAGTCAGAATTAACTTGATGGCAATGGGTTTGGATTCGTTCTCATGTACTGAGGTAAAGAGTAATGCAGTGAACTAAAAAGTAACGAGTTTAAATGACTCTAATCTCATGGGCTGCCCTGGTAAAATTTAGAGAATGCATCATCACCTTCCCCTGGGGTGCTCGCTGCTGAGAACATCGTCCTTCTGATACCACATGTACCATGTTACTGTTTCAGGGCCAGATAGTGAAGGTTTTTTGATGCATTTAAAAAATGCATTTAGTGTTGGGGAAATATTAACTAGAAAAAAAGACGTTTAAAAAACAGTATGTACAGAGAAGTTTCCTTGTTATATAGAAATATAGGCATAGAAAATGGATATGCATAAATAATGCTGGTATAAATTATCTGCCTGCCTGCCTGCCTTCCTGCCTTCTTTCTTTCAAAAGCTATTGATTAAATATCTATTATGTGCCACTCACTGTGCTGGTGCTGGGAATATAGCACATAACAAGATGGACACAGACTGTGTTTGGGGAATTATAGGCAATTTTGCCATCTTAAAAAATATTTTTCTGTCACATATTATGTTACTCCATTTATAGGAAATATCCAGAATAGGCAGACTCGCAGAGACAGAAGCCAGGGGCTGCGGGTGGGAATGGGGGGTGGGGGGTGGGAAAATGGAGAGTGATTCTTTAATAGGTGAGGGGGATTTCCTTTTGGGGTGATGAAATATTTTGGAACTTGATAGAAATGATAGTTGCACAACACTGTGACTGTACTAAACTCCACTGAATTGTACACTTTAACAGGGTTAGTTTTCTGTTACATGAATTTCACATCAATAAAAAAATATTGTTCACTATTTTCTGAAGTGAATTTGTCACTTTTATAGTCAGAAAAAACTACCCTCAAATTGTGTGGGGGTCGTTTAAAATACTATAATTTCATTCTTAGCATAAGGTTAGGCACATAGTAGCGCTCAATAAACACTTATTAGATTTAAAGGAATTATAATTGTATTTGAAAGCAACAAAGCAACAACACGATAAAACCCAAGTTCATCATTGTTTTCTTTATGATCTGTCCAGCCTAGCATCATTTCCCTGGAAGTACCTGGGGAGGGTGGGTGACTGGCATATCACCTGTGCACTTGCTCAGAACCTCTGACGGACCATGTAGGCTCCACACACCCAGCTCCAACTAGACCTGGCCGGCGCCAGGGTGAGATGGAAAGCTTCCATCAGTTTGATCATGTTCTCGACGACTCTCCCCTCTGCAGCTCCCTTCCACACCTGTCTGTGCACCTGCTCGGGCTCCTTGTGGGGACAAGCCTGCAGGCTCAGCACTTTAGCAACAGTTCCTTCTGTAAAGGTGGCTTCGAGAGGGCAAAGGGTCCTCTTCCAAATAACTCAGCACATTCCATTGTGGGGGAGGGTGGGGACTAAAACTCTCAAATTTTAATAACATGGCAAATGATGGAGACTCCTGATGGGGAACCATCATTGGCCAGCAGGAATTTTTGCTTTGTTAGGTTCGCTCCCCTCCCCACCCCTCCCCTCCCCCTCCTCTCCTCTCCCCTCCTTTCTCCTCCCCTCCCCCTCCTCTCCTCTCCCCTCGCTTCTCCTCCCCTGCCCTCCCTCTCTTCTCTTTCTCTGTCTCATTAAAGTTTTCTCACGTATTAAAAGAGTAACTTGTGCTCACTGCAGTCACTAAAACCATGCAAAAGAATGTTTTTGTTGTTGTGTGCCATGGAGTGGATTCTGACTCATAGCGACCCTAAAGGACAGAATAGAACTGCTCCTACAGGGTTTCCTAGGCTGCAGATCTTTATGGGAGCAGATCACCAGGTCTTTTCCCTGTGGAGCAGCTAGTGGGTTCGAACTGCTGACCTGAACATTTAAACATTGCACCACCAGCAACAAACACAGTTCATGACATTCCCCTTCCTTCCAACAGTCCTGAAGCCATACCTGCTGCTCCATGACCCACTGATGAGAGCCCAGCAGATGCCCCTCACACCTTTCCTGGCTCTTCCATCTATATGCATACATCTGTGCCCAATATGGAGAGGAATTACTGTCTGCTTTCACAAGAAGGATGTCTTATTTATGCACGGAACTCTGCTCCTTGCTTGCTTATCTCCCTGGCCAGTACACCATGGACATCCCTCCAGGTCAATAGATAAAGAGCTAACTCCTTTCTTCTAATAGCTGCATAATATTCCATAGTATGCATATTCCACAATTTATTGTGACTGGACTTCCATCCATTTTAAACTCATGTTTAGAGATTTCTGGACATTTGGAAACATTTTAGAAAATGAACTTCATCTTTCTAACTGTACACACTGAAATTCCGACTAGGATGTAGGAATGTTTAAAATGCCGTGTACCCTGTGCTCCTTCGTACACCTCTGTTCCCAAAACATTGTTCTTCATTTTGCACATGTGCCATCTTCTGTATTCCTCTGAGTCCTTCCTTCACGCACAGGCAAAAGTCCAGGTGAAAGAATACTTATTTAGTATAATTTAAACATGAGTGATGTCTAATTCTACTTCCATTTAAATAATTCAAAAATTCATCACAAGGTGTCCGAATGCTACAAGAAGAGGGGTGTTAATGGATACATCATCGAGGCTGAAGACAAACTGTGTTATTCCGTGTGCAGCTGAGAAGAGTGGAGGAGCAGTGTAAGGAAAAGATTGAGATTAACATTGTCGTTATTGGTGTTTTGTTATCTGAGTTGACTGCACCTTCCTGGAGACATGGGTCTGATTCCTTAGGAATCATTTTTCCTCCTCCTGAGGAGTGATGAATTTAAACTGATCTTAATTTTAACTGCATTATTTGTTTGTTTTGTATATTTAAAAACAAGTTTTATGAAAAAGTTGTATATACGTTTCTTATTTATGAAATCAGAGCAGCCATCCTTCACATGTGAAGCAGATATCCCAGAATATTAAAATCTTGAGCTGCAGTTATAGCAGTGTGAATGATTGTTCTGAAATTGACATATCAAGGAGCTTCTCATCTATTATGAAATTACCTTTTCCTCAAACAAAATATTTATCAGATTGTCTTAGGCTTGGTTCTCTAGAGGAGCAAAACCAGTGAAGCATATCTATATCTATGTATATATATGTGTATATATATATATATGTATATATGTATGTATGTATGTATATGTGTGTGTGTGTGTGTGTGTGTGTGTGTGTGTGTGTGTATTTATTTCAAGGAAATGGCTCACATAATTGTGGAGTCTATAAGTCCCAAATCCATGGGTCAGGTGTCAGGCAGGAGGCTTCTCCTGACTCATGTGGTTGCAGGGTCCGATGAACCCAAAATTGGCAGGTCAGATGGCAGGCTGCTGGTTCATGTCCCAAAAACAGGAGGTCAGAGGATGATGAGTTGCATACAGGATCAAGAGAAGGCAAGCATTACCAGAACTTCCATATGTATTGGATGTAGGCCACATCTCCAAGGAAGGTCCCCTTTCAACTGATTGGCTGCTCACAACAGATCACAAAATGGAGGATGATTACATACTATCTGCCAAACCACTGAGAATCGTGGACTAGCCAGGCTGACCCATAACCTTAACCATCACAGTGATGTAACTTAATACCTAAATTCATTTTCTTGTTAAGCTAGAAGCTCTGTCATACACACACACACATGTATGTCTTTATTCTTGGTTTTCTACTGTATTTTAACATTTTAAACATCCGCAGAAAAGTAATAGAATGCGCAATAGAATATCACCAGAATTGAAATTATTTCCAGCTATGTTTAAATATGAATGTCTTGTTCGGCTCTTAGCATATGTATTTATGGCTGTGCAATATCATTATGGCATCATAATGAATGTCTGCTGAATTATGTGGGATTCAGTAGGGGATACAAATGGATTTGAATTTTGTAACTGTCATGCTGTGGTCCAAAGAGGGCGGAAACTGAAATATCCCCCCTCATTAACACATCTGTTAAACGTCCTCAATGCTCCACGTGATTCTCTCTTGTTAGAAGTGTGAGGCGGTGAGGCCGAAGAAGGCTATGCATTAAGTACGTGTCAGGACAGGTGTCAAAAAATAAACACAAGCCACGTTATGGGTCTGCATAACCTGGCGTTTTGGTTGTGCTTTCATCTGGGTTAAGAGCAATGTGTATAGCCTCTTTTTCTTCCTTTTCTCATTCTGAATGCCTGACTTTAAATGAAGTGACCAGAATGCCGTATTATTTAGTCTTACTTTATTAGTGAGTGTGCATATGTGTGCAGAGGACAGAGGTATATGAAGAGAAGGAATGGTCCTGAGTTTGAATCCCGATGCCTTCCTTGCTAGCTGTATGCCCTTGAACCAGGTAGTTAAATACTTTTAAGGTTCAGATTCCTCATCTTTTGTATGGCAATAATAATAATCTATGCTTTCCAGGGTTCTTGTAAGATGTACATGAAATATATACGTAAAGGGCCTAGCACAGGGTCTGTTAAATAGGAGCTTAAAATGTGATAGGAGTCCCTGGGAGTTTAATGAGCTCGGCTGTTAATGGAAAGGTTGGAGGTTTGAGTCCACCCAGAGGCACCTTGGAAGCAAGGCCTGGTGATCTACTTCCAGAAAGTCAGTCATGAAAAACCCTTGACTAGGAGCACAGTTCTACTCTGATACACACGGGGTCGCCATTAGTCAGAATCGACTCGACAGCAGCTGGGTAACTGGTTGGTTAAATGTTATACCTGTTGTTGCTATATTGTTCTGCTTATTTTCAGTATCATTAATTTTATCTTTATATTAAAAAACACATAGTTCCCTTAGTAGTAACTTTTCCATTTTTACACATTGGAAACTTGCAATGTCAAGATTAGCAGCACATATGTACTAGGCACCTCGCGTTCATTCATTTAAGAGATATTTACTGAATACCACTGTGTATCAGGCACCCTGCTAGGCCCTGGGAAGCAGTGGTGACCCACAACCTTAAGGCCCTGCCCTCACACATGTCCCTGCCGTCAAGAGGTCTCCATCATGCCGCAACAATGTCTGCTTCCCGGGTAGGGCTTGGTTCACTTTCCCAAGGTGGCAGAAGTGCACACTACCCGTGATTCACTGTGTATCAGCTGACATTGCCACACTTAACCCGGCCACCCGAGTGTGCTGTAGGGTACTTGCAGGTACTGTTGTGCACAGCTGTGTGCTTCCACAGTGTAGGAAGAGGTGGCTTCCACCATTCTGGGGGACTGATATGATCTCACTTAACCACTCTTTTCTGAGCTTCATTTCTCACCATTTTCCACCTGGCGTGCCTCTAATTTTTGCTCTGCTGTTTTCTAGTTTAATTTTCCACATTAGATAGGCATAGACGTGGGTATAGTCTTTGAAGCTGGGCTGATTGGCTTGACTTTTTAGCTGTGTGGCTGTTGGGCATGTTAAATTTGCTCCCTGACCTCAGCTATTTCATCTGTAAAATAGGGATCATGATACTACTCACTTCACTGAGTTGTGAGGATTAAAAGAGTTTTTTATAAAAATGCTTAGGTAATGCCTAGGACATACAACTAGGTAATGCCTAGGATGCAGCGAGGGCTATATGACTCTTTGCTATTGCTACTGTGATTTCTCCTACTCTCTTTTTTCACCTTATCATTAAGTATATCATTCTGATAATATTTATCTTTAGGGCAGTCATTTTTATCCCCTTTTTTGCTTAGTTCTGCCCTTTCTCCCTCTTTCCCCTCCGTCACATCAACCCCCTCCATATAGGGTAAAATATGCTGAATAATATGTGTCCTTTTAAAGTTTTATATGTTGATATTATCACAAACACACACATATATCCTGCATATGAACATGTACATAGATACATGTACATATTTAGGGTTTTAGGGTTTTTTTTTTTCTTTTTTTGTGGTTTTGTTTGATAAAACATGGAATCATTTTATGTGTACGTCTCTGTATCTTACTTTTCTCATCCAAGCATAGCATGATATCCATGATGGGTACATACCATGACTTATACAGTAATTCCTCATACTGAATGTATCATAGGGAGTTCACTTAGTTTCCAAATGCTTCTCCCTGTGCTCTGTTGCCCTGGACACAAACTAATGCAATAAGCATCCTTGTTCATATGTCCAGACAGATGCGTTTTATTCCTATGGGATGGATTCCCAGGTGTGGAATTGCTGGGCTAGACTCGAAAATTTTAAAATTGATTTGTATCAATCTCATGGATTGTGTTGAAGAGAGCCAAAACCCTGATAGAAACACTCAACTTAGAGTGAATTTCTAAGGTGTAAAAGTGGATGGTAATTAAGAACATACACATTAAAAAGAGTAATTTGACCAGCATATCACAGTATTAATTGATTATAATATCTCAAAGACTTTTGATTCCAACTTTTGAGGATGAATTAACAGGCAGGAACTCCACCATTTATGAACACATTTTGCACACATGTATTAGAAAGTAGCTAGTTTAACTTTGCTAGTTTTTGTGGAACAAAAATAGTAGTAAGTGTCATCTTGGATGCCAAACACAGATAGTCAGTGGCAGTCAGGACTGTTGGGTGGAAAAGGGTGCTGAGGCTGAGTCCAGGCTTGGGAGTCAGGAGGGCCCTGGTTGGCGGTCCACAGGGCATTGGTTGGATGTCTGGAGGACCCTGGTTGGACATTAGGAGGGCTGTGGTTGGATGTCAGGAGGGCCCTGGTTGGTTACTGTGTCTGCTATGAAAACCTGGCTGTGCAGGAAGAGAAGCATGCGCAGCACAAATACATGCATTTGCCACCCATGATCCCTGAGTGGCACAAATGGTTTGTGCTCGACTGCTTACCTAAAGGCTGGTGGTTCAAACCTAACCAGCAGCACCACTGAAGAAAGCCCTGACAATCTGCTTCTGTAAAGATTATAGTCAAGAAAATCCTATGGAGCATCATTCTACTCTGTAACACATCGGGTCACTGTGAGTAAGAATCAACTTTTTTTTTGGTACCTGAGTGAACATTTCGCCCCGCAGAGCACACCTGTGATATGGGCTGTCTTTTTAGTCAAGGCCTCAGGAGTCTTGGTGGTATGATGGACGAGAAATGAATTTACATTTTGCCATGATGTTAACGGCATAAGGAACCAAAAGATCTTAAAATAAACAATGGTGCCGGAGGAAAGACTGGCTTTGCAGGACAAAGAAGAATGCCTCCAGTCCCCTTCCAGAAACACTCTTCCTTGCTTTTGGAGGAGAACCAAGTATATCCTGTTTAACGGCACAGTGATAAAATAACTTCCTTGCTTTAAAAATCTGAAAGCTTACCATATTTTTAAGTAACAACACGCCACATTCTACGTATGTTTGCCGACCTTGCCCCCCCACCCCCACGAGGTATTTTGATACTAGTGAAATAAAAGAACACCGGCAAAGGCAGGCATCTTGGTAACACCAGTAGACGAAGTTGGAAACAAAGATGATGAAGTCCATTTCTTTGTTTGGCCAATATTTATTCAGAATTAAATTAGCATATATTAATACATTTAATTCATTAACTTTTGTGCCAGCTCTATGGTACAAGTTCCATTTTAAAAAGGAAGAAGCCTAAGCAATAAGGGATTAGCCCAACTTAACACAGCTGGTAGATGGTAGCATCAGAGTATAAAACTTGGGCCATCCGTTTTAACTATCTCTGCTTTCCCCATTTTCCCCTATTTCTGATGCTTTCCTGGAACATTAGCAAAGTATTGTACTTCTCAAAGTACAATTATAATAGTACTTCTTAAAGAATTGGGTAATATTTAGCCAACTTTTAAAAACTTGTTTTGTTTTTTGGCATAATAAACCCACATCAACATGCAGTTTACCGTAAACTATTGACCTCTGAAAACTGGATGTTTGTGTGTGTGTGTTTAGTTGTAGGGTTATGGAAGAAATTTATTCGGATTTTATTGGTGTGTATATAGTTTTGGGACTGGAACATCCGAAGCACACAAAAATATTGCAAATTTTCAGGAAACCGAGGTTCAGGAGATTGAATAATTTGCCACGGGTCACCCCTCTGGTGAGTTGTAAAGCTGGCCACAAACCTGTGCTTTCTGCACCCAAAGCCCGTGTTCTTCCCACATACACAAGACTGTAGTGGAGAAGGGAAGCGATATATGGCATTTTTTTTAAGATTCAGAAGTTGATTTGAGACTCATTCATCTGTTATACTCTCTTTACTAAGTCAAGCAGTAGATTCACAAAACCTGGAAGAAGTTCAAAAATGAAAATTAGAATTAAAAAAAAATCTGGTTAAATCAAGACACCATTCTGGTTCATTGAAGGCTTGCTCTATATTAAATAATATCAACAAAACACTAATTCTTTGAGAGTTTCTTAGACCTAGCCTTTCCCACCAGGCACCTTTGTTCACATTTCTGGAAGTTTTCTTCAGGGTTTAATAGTAATAACTCACCCAACTCATGGGCTCTGCATGCAATCTCTTCTCCTATCTCCGATGTCATCCCTCTCTTGCTTCTTCAGAAGCTATTATATGACCTCCAGATCTCTCTTTGACTCCCTGTATTACCATTAGAAGACATCTACACTGGGAAATCGCTCAGTTCCTGTTTTTGATTAATATTTTATCAGCCGCAAGAGGAAATGGTATTCTACAGCAACACTAATAAGTAACTGAGCAGATGAGATGCTCCTGCTAGCTTTGGTAAAAAGTACTGACAAGGTTAGAAGTGAAGAACTCTGACGAGACTCAGGATAATAAAGTCAAGCATCTGCATCAGATACCTGGTAGGGTTACAATCTGACACCGGTGTGCACAGAAAACAAGCACTGAATCCTTTTTTGAACAGTGGCTTTTACCAATCTGTATTTATTGGTGGTAATGACAGTAGTAATAGTAGTGTGGTAGTAACAGCCTTTGTTTAAAGCCACGGATCTAAACCAACGGACCTAAAAGATTAATTTTTCATAGTGTTTTATATGTAACATTATGTGTAAATTCAAGGTTATTAAGTGGACAGCTGTAGACTGGATCCCTGCAGTACCCAGCAACTGCGGAGAACTCCAATCTCTATACTATATTCAGATGCTTCTATAAGGGAGGAAGTGGTGTAGCTATCAGGAACAATATCATCCGGTAATTACCGAATTATACATGTGTGGGGAGCTGAAGGTCACCAGCATAGTAGCAACTCTAGTCTGACTCCTTGTGAATTTTAAATGCTTGTGCTCTGGGTGGTGGTATTTTAATTCCCACTTGACAGTCTAACGGGAAAAAGAGTTATTCTTACATATGTATTTTTCTTCATCTCCAGTGAAAAGTCCTGTTTTTTGTCATTTGGTGGGTACTGGCCTTCAATAAGGAGCCCTGGTGGCACGGTGGTTATGTACTTGCTGCTAAACGAAAGGTCAGCGGTTGAACCCACTAGCTGCTCCTTGGGAGAAAGATGTGGCAGTCTGCTTCCATAAAGATAACAGCCTTGGAAACCCTATGGGGCAGTTCTAATCTGTCCTGCAGGGTCACTATGAGTTGGAATCGACTTGGCGGAAGTGGGTTTGGGCCTTCAATAAGTGGAAATGATTTCAGCACATTGCAGTCAGACTTTTGTAGATAGATGCTCCATTTTTGCCTGTACACGATGTCCAGCACAGGGCGACTGATTTATGAGAACATGACCCTCAGGACATCAGGAAACAGCTGCTCACACACTCCCTGTAGGAGGCCCAGACTCTCCTGGGGGCCCAGATTGCAGCCAGGAGCTGGAGTTTTAGGTAAAGAAATTGCAGGTAAGGACAGAGCACTGTTTTTAGAAATACCACTGGCTTTTTTTTTTCCTCTGTGTATTTTATCAAGATTCGCTACAGTATTCAAGCACAATTCACTTAGGTTTGTTTCTTATGTATCATACTGGAGCTTCCATTAAATTGTGGCAATTCCAATTTGTGTGGTTAGCAAGTCAACATCAAATAACAGGAACTGTGTTTTAGCTAGCAAACGTCACTTTGTAAATCTCTGATGCATTTGGGTTGATTCCTTTCTTTCTGCTTGCTTCTCTTTATAAAGTTAAATGATTTTCATCTCCAAGATACTATTATTGCTGGTTTTTAAGGGAAATTGTCATGATATGACTGATGTAGGAACCAGACATCGCCGTTATGGGTGGTGTATCCATGTACAATGCTCTTTTTTTGTTAAGTTTCTCCCCTCCCCCATAATGCACTTCTTTCTCATTTTCCCTCCATTAAAATCCTGTGTAATTAGAAAAATTTAATTGGCTAGACGTTTCATATTTATCTTTTAACTAATGAATTATTAGCGTTTTTATAAATCATATTTAATATATATTAACAGAGGTTAAACTATACAAACTGTTCCATTTCTTTTGACAGCATATATATTTATAGTCTTACAAAGCCAAGTAGAAAAGATTTGCCTGCAAGAAATAGTACTTGTGGCTCTTACTTTATGGTCAGGATTGAGTGGTGAAAACCTATGCAGAATCCACTGTATTTTGTAGGGGACAACAACCAAGAAGATACCAACACTATGTTCTGCCTTTTCACTCCTTGGACTCAAGAAGGGGTAAGGACAATGGCATGCTGCCTGGAACTGATCACAAACTACCAATGCTACATCTTCCAACTCCTCCTTCTCTTTCCCCAGTTTGTCCTCATTTGACCGACACAGGGCATCCTGACTTTAGACTCACCAGAAGTTTGAGGAAGGTGCACACTGCTTTAAGAAAAAGGTCTGAGGAAGAAGTCTAATTCCTTTGCTTCTAAATGGAGATATAAAAACCATATAGGCATGATTTGTCTTTTGATTGGAATATTATATTTTTTGTTGTAAGTACATGTATGATTGCATCTGCCCCTGACATCCAGGAAGTGGCCCTGGCTTTTGTAATTTTGATAAAAGAGCTTTCATCACAGCGTTTTGGTGCACACCCGTGCAGCCCTAACTGTTAACATGTTCTTCTGGTCTGCACTATGAGATCAGGGCACTCCCAGGAAGGGCCCTGTTATGGATTGAATTGTGTCTCCCAAAAACGTGTGTCCACTTGGCTAGGCCATAATTCCCAGTATTGTGTGGTTGTTTACCATTTTGTAATCTGATGTGATCATCCTATGTGTTGTAAATCCTAACTTCTCTGATGTTAATGAGGCAGTATTAGAGGCAGTTATGTTAATGAGGCAGGACTCAATCTTGTGGTATTCCTGTTATAGCAGCACTAGATAACTAAGACAGGTCCTAACCTTGCCAGTGTGGAGGAGGGAGTAGAGGGAGAGAGAAGAGGAGGAAGAGGTCAGGGCAGACGGAGGGCTGCTGCTCATTGCTTCAGGTACCTTTGCTGATCTGGTGGCCTGGAAGGTGCTGGTGGTTTCTGGGTCTTCACAACCTCTTTTTGCATTTTGTGTAGACAGCCTTGCTGGGAGTGTGCCTTTTTCAATGTGTGTTTCTGGGGACTCATATTAGACCCCTTGCATTGGTGTCCTTGCCTCATGGCAGCAGGGCTGGTTACGCATTATGCTGGACTTAGTGCAAAAAGAAAATGTGGGGTTCCAATCAAGAGTGGGGAAGCCAGTCTTCCCTTTCCATGAGCCCACCACCCCAGTCTGTGGTGGATGGATGACAATCAAAGGATTGCATTGCAACTTCCACTCTTAGATATACTTGGGACGTGAATCAGGGTGGGTGAGAGGCCTTTCACTCACTCACTCACTCACCAAACGCATGGAGGTCCTCCTAGCTCAGGGTAGGGAAAGGTGCAGCTGGCCCCATCCGGACCTTACCCACATCCATGCCCAGATCCCCAGTAGGCTTTCCTCCTTCTACATAATGTGGCCACCATCCTGGGCTGAAAGTAGCAATGGTCACAAGGCAGAGGGAGGGAGGGAGAGGCAGGGCCCATGGCACCACTGGGCAGAGAGAAAACAGGTAGCCAAGAGGCCATCCCAGGGAGGCGGGAAGCAGACTGCATGTATTCCGAGACTCTGAGCCCCCAGTTCATGCCCTATTGCCCCATCACATTTTACTCACGAAATGCAAATTCAAAGATAAAATTATTTAGAGCTCCAAGATGGTATCTGCAGAGCATTAAACCCCAAGCCTAGGGCCTTGTATGACTACATGATGCTGACCCTAGGTCCCAGGAAAGCTCATTTAATTGCAAGCATTTCCAACTAATAGCTTCCTAGGAATTAGATCAGAAGATGGTGAGTTTAATGAGAAAGTTTTGAAATAGAATACCACATGTAGCCTATTCTTATTTCAAAGCAAGTTTGAAGCAAATGAAAACATGAGCCCATCCTGCTCTTGAAAGGTTGATGTGTGACACGGGTGTAAACATTTGTCAAAACACATCCAGTTGTACACTTTACATGAACACAGCTTATTGTATGTAATTATACTTCAAAAAAGTTGATTTTAAAAAGTACTCTGTGAGAATGAAAGACTCCACACAACTTGAGGACAACATTAATTAACATACTCCGCTTCCAAGTTGCTAGCGAAGTGCCTTTTGACTTGCATCCCTTAGATTAAAGATAGATAGATAGCTGTAATCAAGTCAGCTTAGACTCATAATGACCTCACGTACAACTGAATGAAACATTGCCTGGTGCTGTGTCATCCTCACGATCACCGGCATGTTCAAGCCCATCAGCGTGGCTGTTGTGCCAATCTATTTCACTGAGAGTCTCCCATGCCCTCGCTGGCCCTGTGCTTCACCAAACGTGATGTCCTTCTCCAGTGATTAATCCCTCCTGATGATGTATCCAAAGCAAGCTAGTCAGACAATATTCTTTTGTGATCCATTAGATTTTCATTGGCTAATTTTCACCAGTAGATCACCAGGACTGTCAGAAGAATGAACAAATCTCTCTCGGAAGAAGTACAGCGAGAATGCTTCCTAGAAGCAAGGCTGGCAAGACTTTGTGGCATGTACTTTGGACATGTTATCAGGAGGGACCAGTCCCTGAAGAAGGACGTCATGCTTGGTAAAGTAGAGGGTCAGCGAAAAAGAGGAAGACCCTCAAGAGATGGATTGACACAGTGGCTATGGCAGTGGGCTCAAACCTAGCAATGATTGCGAGGATGTGCAGGACTGGGCAGTGTTTCATTCTGTTATACATAGGGCCGGTATGAGTGGGAACTGACTTGTTGGCACCTACTAACAACAATAATACTATTTCAGCCATGTTTATTATGCATGATTAGCAAAGAATTAACAGCAGAAGATTTCTCTCACCGATACCCATCTAGAAAGCACTCTTACTCAAGGTGCTAATTAGAATATTTTGTTGCCAGTAAAAACAAGAGTCAGATTTCATGATTGATTCATGATCATTTGAAAATTAATGCTGCTATTATCACAGAATAGTGGTAAGTGGAGGTAAGAGAATTTTTGCTTTGGGATACTAAGTCAACATTACAGTAAACACACAGTGAACCAATTTATCTCAGGCTTAGTGCTTTGTTGTTTCTTCTAAGCACTTCTTAGATGCCTTTGGGCTTTTAAACATTCTTTGGCAGTTGTAATTTATTAATTGATTTTTAAATCTGGTTTGTGAAAGCAAACTTCAGTTAGGGTGTGGAGGAGAATGAAGAGACCCTGGTGGATAGTTCATTCATGTTCAATAGTAGGGAGCTGATGAAGGTATAAAACCTGAGACCTCACAGATCCTAGACTTCCGGTTTCCTCACATCACACATGAATAGTCAGTGGCTCATTGAGGCTGGAGGAATCCCCATAACTATTGCTGAGATCATCTTTAAACCTTAAGCCAAAAATATCCCCCTGAAGTCTTCTTAAAGCCAAACAATAGTTTAGCTTAACTAGTAAAGAATGTCTGCCTTGATGATAGTACACTTCTAAGATTTGTCTATATGGGATCAAATTGACATCAGTAACTTGAAAGATTAAATAGGAAACTTAGGGGACAGTGAATTTATGCTAATGGGGTAGGAGCAGCTTGGAAAAGGAGGTTGAGAATGGTTGCACAACTGGAAGAATCGATCAGTGTCACTGAATTGTACCTGTAGAAACTGTTGAATTGCTGTACGTTCTGCTGTGTATATTCTCAACAAGTGCAAAAAATAAACAAAATAAAATAAAGTATAAATTTTTTTTTAGAAAGGAGTCAGTGGCTCAGAAAAGGCTTTTTCATTATATGAATTTTAACACAAATCAGAGATATTAAGTGGTCTCCTCATCAAAAGTATCCTAACATAGCCCCATAGAGGTAAATACGTCTGTTGAATTATCTGGCTGGGATTCTTTTACGTATGTTTGTTTAATATTTTGTTTTGCTTTTCTGTCCCATGGACCCCTTTGGTAGTCTAGGGAAGTTATTTGGACTCTTTTTCACAATGGTTTTAATGCTGTCTTAGGCTGGGTTCTCTAGAGAAGCAAAACCAGTAAAGCGTATAAATATATAGAGAGATTTATATCAAGGTAACAGCTCATGTGATTGTAGAGGCTAGAACGTCCCAAGTCCGTGGATCAGGGTAGAGGCCTCTCCCAATTCATGCGGCCACAGGAGCTGGTGAACCCAAGATCGGCAGGTCGGAGAGCAGGGCTCCACTCACAGGCTGTGAAGATCGACAAATCCCAAGTTTGGCAGATAAACTGACAGCTCAAGTCCCAAGAACTGGAGGTCCCATGAACAGGAGGCAGCTGCAGGATCCAGAGCAAGCAAAAAGACCATCTGCTTATTTTCAGATGCAGGCCACACCTCCGGGGAAACTCCCTTTCCACTGATTGGCTACTCACAGCATATTCAATTATGGGAGTGATCACATATGAACACTGAGAGTCATGGCCCAGCCAAGTTAACTCACAATCTTAACCATCACAAATGCCTATTATAAAATACCTGGGATTACCAAGGTACACTTAAATATAGTTCTATCTTTGACTTCAAGGCATGCGTTGAAGCAAAAATAACATAATATGCTAATTACAAAGCTTTATAAATTTAACTCTTTACAAGTTTTGTTGATGTTTCTGTGTTGATATCTGAAATTCTTAGCTCTGATGAAGTTTAATCTGGGCCTGTCTGCATTCAGCTTTGGATAGAGACAATGCTAATAATTTTTACTATTCATTGAGTGTTTATGATATTCTAGTAGCTGTGCTAAGCATTTTACAACACGTTATCTCATTGAACCTTCACAGTAACTCTCTAAGGTGGGTTATGCGTATTTGACCGGTGAGAAGACTGAGGTTGGGAGAAATGCTGCTTGCTATTCAAGTATGGAAGTGAAATTCCAAACCAGCACACAGTCTTCATAGTATTTCAGTTGTCTTCATTTTCTTCATGCTAATTCGAATTACCACTTATATCTAAACATGCCAATTAAAGTAACTTTTCAGTCCTCCTACCCCATTACCCCCCAAAAAAGGTGAAGAATTGCTTAACTTAAGCATGTAACAAATACATTTTAACCTATATGCTTCTAAAGCACACAGAGTTTTGGTATGGGCAGGAGATTAAATAGGGACAGGATACGTGCATTAGAAATGATGTTTGGGGCAATAGGCGGTAGTTTTTGCCTTTTTCCTGTATGCATTTGATAGTGGAAAAGTCGTCAGAACTCTGGATTTAGTAGATTTATAATGCCAGAGATGTTCAGCAGTCCACCTTTCCATTTTTGTTATGAAATCATGTTTTTATTGAATTCCATTTTAATATCAATTTTGTTTTAAAATAAAAATGATGACTTGCAAAATGTATTTTTTGGGGGAAGATGGGGGAAGAAAAAAATCTCAATTTGGCAACAGGTGACCTGGGTTAAAATCACATCTCTGTCACTTACTTGCTTTGTAACCTTGGGCCAGCCACCTACTAAGAACCTTGATTTTCTCATCTCTGAAATGCCTATATTAAGTCCTTCTGTGGCCTATCTCTCAAGGAGCTAGAATGCATGAATATGCTTTATAATCTTATTTTTTATTAGTAGTATTAGGGTCTTGGTAAGAAGTTGCTGGCATTCTTAAATGGCTAACTGAGAAGAGTTTAAAGGACAGTTTATAAGGTCTAGGCAAACTTAAGGAGCCCTGGTGGTGCAGTGGTTAAGTACTCCTCTGCAAACTGAAAGATTGGCTGTTCAAACCCACCCAGCATCTCCAGGGCAGAGAGACCTGGTGATTTGCTCCTGTAAAGATTACAGCCTAGAAAACCCTATGGGGCAGTTCTACTCTGTCACATAGGATGGCTATAAGTAGACATCGACTTGTCCCAACAACAACAACAACAACAACAGGCAGGCTTGAGAGAGAGCACCAAGGTGTGGTACATTACCCTATGGCTAGCAATACTGGGGAGCCATTATGGGTGGCAAAACCCCAGTCTCATTGTCTGTCCACCCTCGGGTCCTTCCCGGTGCCTCCCAAGGATCAAACCAACCAAACACCAGAGCACAAGGAAGCCCTGATATTGTCAATAGAAATCAGTCTGCTGGGCACAGAGTGAGGGAGGGGGAGGAAGGATACTGTATCTGGAGGAGAAATATAGAAGACTTTAAAAAAGTACTTTTTGCATGCAAGAGAAAATTGTAAATTATGAAAGCAAACAAAAATATGTTTTTCTTCCCATTTTGTAATTAAAAGAACAAGTTTGCTTGTTCACTTCCCTTACCCCCACATTATTTGTATGTATGTGTACAAATATAAATAAATAAATATGGCATACACTAATATTCTCCAATAGGTCTGAGCTTTTTCCATATGCAAAACAGGTAAAGATTACTTGCTTTTGGATAAGCAAGGAAAATGGAACCGGTTAACCTGGTGGCCACAACCTACCTGCTGTTGTTAACTCTTAGGGTGAAAATCAAATAATGGATTTCATATTAGATTTCCAAGTACAGGTGATTCCTTAGACAGAATTGCCAGGGGAAGACACTTGAGTGTTCAGTAGCTGATTTCTCAAGAACCTTGTCTAGGTCTTCAGGCTCCAGATTTTACTATGCTTTTTTACATTTTCAAAACACCTTGTCGTTTTCTCAATAGAATGAATGAAGCAGGGCAAAGTAATCTATTGACATAGAAGTCAGTCAGTTCCCATGTTAATAAAGGAAGGGACATTTTACAAAAGTCACCGTAGATAACAATAGCCACAACCTGTGTTAGTAGCCAGTAATGGAGTGCTCTGGGTGTGTGTGTGTGTGTGTGTGTGTGTGAGAGAGAGAGACAGAGACAGAGAGAGAGGGAGAATTACATAACAAGAGAAGAAAATGCTTCTTAACAATATTTTGTTTTAGATGAAAGTATTGTGTAGCAAGTGCCCAGCACTTGGGAATATGTACTACACCCTTAATAAAAATATATGCTCACAGATGTATAATCAAATGAATACATACAAGTCAAAGGAATGCTTAAAAGTAGGAAGAATACAAGTTCAAGTTCCACCATTCAGAGAAAAGGACTTGGAACTCTGGCTGTGTCTGTTAAAATTGGATTTTGGTCAGAATCATGTGGAAGTGCTTGTTAGAAATGCAGATTTCCCAAATCCACTCTGGATCACTTGAATCAGAATCTCTGGACTTGGGACTTTGCAGTCTGTTTTTTTCAAACCTTACCAGGTGATTCTGTGGTCAAGTTGAGCCTCTGAAGCACTGTCCTCTGGCATAAAACTTAGAGAAATTCAGTTCCGTTCAGGCGCACTGCATTTGAATACCTCCATGAAGAAATGGAGCAGCAATCGATTCAAGCACATATCCTGGTTTAATTTTCTTAAGAGGACATCAGTTGACCCTCTGTTCAACTGGCTGCCAAACGACCATGGGTTCTGCCCATATTTGGCAACAGAGAATATCTTCACTGCCAGTTCTTGCCAAGGGTCATAACTTCAGATCTCTGCTGTTCAACACTGATCACCACTGGTTTTATTCATGGAGAATCCTTCCACTCCTTTTATATTCTAAAAAAGGTTATCTTCAGAGCAAACAATACCACCAGGAAGCACAATACTTGGACCACATAGTTTGATCCTCTGTACGATATAAATTTTAATGAATTGTACTACAGCTCCAAAGGATGTAATAAGAAACAGTGACAAAGATTATTTTATCGATTACAGGTTACCAATGATGTTGTCATATAATGAGGTGATATGAAATTTCCCTTCATTTATTCATCCATTTAAAAAACATTTTATGTATGTGTTATAAAAGAATAATAATTATGCAACATATTCTATATTTAAATTATATATGATATTGTATAATTATAGTAATGATAATTTACATAATTACATACTATATATTGAGCACTTACCATACACCAAGCTCTGTGCCAGGCACTGGAAATGCAATGGTAAGTAAAACAGAGCAGGTCCTTGCCCTCATTGAACTTACAGTCTGGTGGTGAGAGGCAGATATGAATGAAATGATCTCCTGCTGATAGGGTAATTCCTGACTTTGATCAGTCGCGTTTAGGAAATTAAAATGGTTCCCTGACAGCAGAGAACAACAACACTGCCCTAAACCTTATCTACACAGAAGAATATCTAGGTCTCAGAACCAGGGATTACCTTCCTTAAGGAGTTCTTTGAATCTTGAAAATTATCTACCGTTGTTGACATTTGGGTATCTTTTGTAGTTTTTCCCCTTTGATTCTTAATTTTCTTTTGTATTTTCTGTTCAGACTTATATAAAATTTAATATCATAGTTTTAATTTTAACTTAACAATATATCTTAAACAGTTTCCATGTTCTTCAGGGATGTGCACCATTCTACCCATAGAGTAGACCATGGTTTGTTTAATGATTCTACTAGTCCTGAATCCTGAGTATTCCAACAGAACTTTCTGTATCCCCACGGTCGCTCTTATCACACTTGGTCGTCATTGCTTGTCTACATATCTGTCTTCTCCATGAACCTGTGAACCCAATGAGACAGACCTAGTACAATGCCAGATACATAGTAATGACTCTAAATATTTGCTGAAAAGAAAAGATGAATGAATGAATGCTAAGCGAGTTCTTAGAAAGATGAATATAAGCCAGTATTATAAATCAACTCATACTGGGAAAATGAATATTAGAATCGTGAATCGCTGAGTTAAAAAGGAATTTAAAACTATCTGGCTGCTCCTTATCTGAACTGTGAACATTCTAGATGTATTTGCTGTGCAACTTTTAGCAGAAGGCTTGACCTCTCTGAATCTCTGTTTCCTCATGTATCAGAAATGGAAAAATCATATCTCCTTCAAAATATTGTGACAGTTAAATCAACCAGTAAAACCAAATAAGTTTACTTGGCATCTGACACAAAATATACATCCTCAGCAAATGCTAGGTTTTGTTTTTAGTTGTCATAAATCTTGCATTTTTTAAATCTGGATTGGCTAATTGAAACAACCAATAAAAACCATCAAAAGTCTCATGGTGAAAAATAACAGTTGTAATTTCCCTGGAAACTCAATTTTGTGTTTTGTTTTTTAAATTTTTTATTGTGCTTTAGGTGAAAGTTTATAGAGCAAATTAGTTTCCCATTCAATAGTTTGTACATAAAGTGTTTCCATGACATTGGTTTTCATTCCCCACAATGTGTCAGCACTCTCCCCATTTCCACTCTAGGTTCCCCCATATCCTTTTGTCCTGATTTTCTACCTCTTCCAACCTTCTCATCTTTGCTTTTGTGCACATGGTGCCCCTCTGATCTCATGTAATTGATCGTTCTAAGGAGCATGTTCCTCTCAGGTGTTACATTGTTTATTTTATGGGCCCGCTTATGGTTTGGCTGAAAGATGCTCTCCAGGAATGGCTTCCGTTCCAGTTCAGAAGGGTGTCTTAGGGCCATAGTCTCAGGGGTTCCTCCAGTATCTGTCAGACCAGTAAGTCTGGTCTTTTTTGTGAATTTGATTTTTTTTGTTCTACAGTTTTTCTCCCTCTTTGTCTGTGTTGACAATTCAATTTTGATTTAGATGCTCACGTCATCTATATTCCACCATTAAAAAAAAAAAAGAATCAGATACGATAGTTTTTGCATGATTGGACCCAGGGCTGGAGGAGGACATGGCACATCATAAGAAAAGATCCTGGAATCACAGAAGGAAACTTGGGTGAAATAGAGAGGGTTGATGGCTGTATGGAACGCTGGTGGTGCAGTAGTTAAGAGCTGCAGCTGCACGCCAGAAGGTTGGCAGTTCAAACCTGCGAGCTGCTCTTTGGAAACCCTATGGGGCAGTTCTACTCTGTCCTGTAGGGTCGCTGTGAGTCGGAATCGAATCAAGGGCAGCGGGTTGATGGCCCTACATGGCGGCCCCTTGTCTCGTACCCCTTAGCCTAAATAGCAATTCTTTGAAAACTGCATGTTTTGGGAGGATGCCCTGCAATCAATCAATCAAAATCTCTCTCTCTCTCAGTGTATATGTACATATGTAGTATAAATGGAAGCCCCTCCACCCTTTCCCCACCCCCAAGTTCATGTCAGCTGGGAGAAAGCGCAAAGCTAGTTTATGTCCTGTCGTCTCCCTCTTCCTGTATAATTTCTCCAGGCACTAAGACAGCATTGCGTGGAACTTCTTGCACCATTCCAACAAAGGCTGCCAATGGATGCAGTGTCTGCTGAGGGAGATAACATCACCTGCTAACCCTGCCTCCTCCATCCGAGTTTGCTGCGGGCGTGCGGTGATGGGGATCAAGGCTGGACTAGAACTGCTGTGGCCCCCTCTGTCTGAACCCAGGAGATGGATGGTATGGGTAATCACTCCCTGCCTTATCTTCTCTCCATCTCTTCACTGCAAGCTGTAACTATTGACTTTTATTGTTTGGGAACTAATTGTAGGATTCCATTTCTCCAAAGAGAAGTCAGGGGAGGAATGCAGTGTGCACTGCCCCCCTGCTGCCCTTTAACACCCCCTCCCACTGATGCCTGAACAGAGGGAAAGGGGACATTACAGGACCCTCAGAAATAAGAATTTGTTTGTGTCTGATGCAAAGGACCTTTGAAATATTTTTGAAAAGAAGGCCTATCTTGGCTAATATCTTCTGATTATTGTTGAATAAAGATTTTGAAAAGATCTCTTCTTCCATGTAATCACTAAATGTATAGGCTTTGTTACAATATATGATCAGAAATTCCAAGAGTGCCTTGTGGCAGAGTAAGAACAAAATTAGACATGGATTGAAGAGACTTTATTACTACCACTTCCCAGAGGTATGGCCTTGAGCAGGGAATTCAGACTTTCTGGAACTCAGTTTCCTCAGAGGTAAAGTGGAGATGATTAATTGAGAGTCATCTGCGAAGTCCTGCATACAAAGTGTCTAGCCCAGTGCCTGGCACCCTCCGCTCAGTCAACACTGGCCCTTGGTATTCTCCGCATTAGTAACGACAGTGGGAGTCATAATGAAGTTGTTTGCAAGTTGAGAGATAGTGTTTATAAAGTGCCTATCACAGCGCTTTGTATTCACTAGGCATTCATTAAATGCTGGCCATTTATTATTATCATCCTTAAGTTTAAGATACATGTAGCCTGACATAAAACAGAAAACATTGTCATTAGACGTTTTTCACCCGTGGAGTACACATGTATTTGAAAATCCCGTTGCCCATACTTTGACTCCCATCTCTTCTGCCTCTATCTAAATTAAGTTTTTAATGTAAATGTTGGTCATTTCTCTTGCGGAACTGTATGTTTTTGCCAGAATTTGATTTCCGGGTCTGAGGTTCTCGGCCAAATGAATTCATAATGACACAGTCCCTTGTGAATGAGGGTGATCAGCCTCATGAGACAGGAGCTGCCCCTAGAGGGCCAGTATTATGGGGTCTGGTCTGTGAGATTGTGACCTGCCCCAGGGTCATTTGAGGAATTGGCTGCCGAGATGGCCCTTGAATGCACCTTTGCCCACTGAGCCATGCACACCCTGCTCCGGGCTCGTTCTGACCTGCAGGGCACCATCAGCTGATTCTTTTGCTCTTTCAGCGGCTTCCTGCAGCCCACATGCCAGTGCAGACAGTGGCTGAGGGCAGTGCTATTCCAGTCTTCCCCATTAGATCTCTACCAAATCAGTGCAGTCCCAGGCAGACAGACGTTTGCGTAGAGCCATGCCTGTTTAGCCAGCTAAAGTGTGGCTTCAGATGCTGATAATCATGATGAAGATAAAGGAGAGAGAAGGATGATGAATGAGCAGGAGTAGTCAACTTGCCTCTAGCTGATGTGAATTAGTTTTCTTTTTTACTTACTGTATGTATGTAGTCTGATCAGACTCTCAACAACAACAGAAGCTAATTCTTTGGTACTTACAGTGGGCTGGCTGCAGGGCCAAGTCTTTTAAATGTCAATGGCAGTATCTTCTCTCCCTTGATCCCTCTTTCCTACCCATCCATCCATCCATCCATCCTATCCATCCATCCAGCCAGCCAGCCAGCCAGCCATCCACCCCATCCATCCATCCACCCGTCCACCCCATCCATCCAGCCATCCACCCATCCATCCATCCACCTGTCCACCCCATCCATCCAGCCATCCACCCCATCCATCCAACCATCCACCCCATCCATCCATCCACCCGTCCACCCCATCCATCCATCCCTCCTTCCATCCATCCCACCCACCCATTCATCCATCCCACACACCTCACCCATCCACTCAACCACCCCCAACCCACCCATCCATCCGTCATCCAACTTAGTCCTTAATCCTCAAAACAACCTGATGATATACTATGTACATTTTCCAGGTGAGTAAATGAAGGCTGAGGAGGATGTTAAGTCACCTGTCCTGAATCATACAGCTCCTAAATAGTGGAGCTTGTTTTCTAAATGACTATAGCTGCTGAACCCATAACTGCTATACCTTCTGCCTTTCCACTTAACAAATGGTGGTTGTTATTTTCCTTGTCTTCGTTGCCATTATGTGATTCACCGCCTCATCATTTTTCTCTGTGTCTTGCAGTCTGATTGGTCATGCTGACATGGAGTGGACTAAGCCATGTCACTTACAACTGGAAACAAACCCACCTATTAGAACTCACACTCATATGCACAGACAGGAATAGGGAGTTTAGTTATGCTATTGTGTGGTTACAAACATTGTTTCCAGCACTGGAGTTGGAATCTGGTTCCAACCCTTGCTCATGTCTGTATGGGTTCTGGGGCACGCAGGAGTGGACCAAGTTTTCCTTCTGAATGGTGAAGAGGCTGGATTAGGGCAACAGGTATTGCATGAGTTTGGGGGTGGGGGTGATGAGGGATGTGCTGGGAGGATTAGAGATATGTGTGCCCCTACATTGGCAACACTCTAGAATGGAAGGCCACTGGCGTTGACCTTCCCTGAAAGATTGTCCGAAGTGCGAGTCAAAGCCACATTTCCAATACAGCAGCTTTAGTCTGTCTCTCAGAGGCCTGCTGATAATCAGTACATGAAATTCACCTTTCCCCTAATTCCTGAAAGCTGAACAGTGAGGGCTGAGTTACAGGACAAATCATGAATGCTGTCTTATTTGAACATGGAATTTCAAGCTGTACAGATGGAGGAAATTATTTTATTTGGGAGAACACATTTAAGTTTGGCAGTTACCTGAAAGAAAATTAAGTTGCTGATTGCCAAGTCCATTCTCTAGCCTTCTGAAGAAGATAGATTGTAATCTTTAATTAATCTATCACTCACACCTGGGGAAAAAACGGGGGGAGATGGGGCTAGGGATAGGGGCGTTCATATCCCAATTATTTCGGATGGCTGGGCTGCATTCGAAAGCCCAGACTGCCATACTTGGGCATTGCTGCCAGCTCTCCATATGTTTACCTTTGTTTAGTATTTTGATTTCCCCCTGAGTCTTAAACCTCCCTATGGAGTGCATGCTGAGGCCTGGTGCATGCATTCTGGCCAAGGGCTTCCCCATTGTAATGAAGATAAAATGACTCTAAGAATGACCTTTCCACGTCTTTGTCTGTGGCCTGCCCTCCTCTTTAACTGAACACCTTTCAAAGGAACATGTTCTGAACTCTTGAACTGCTCATTCTGTTCACTGAGCTCATTGCTCAAGCTGCAGTTTATCATTATATGCCTCCAAAGACTGTGTTTCCTACATTTGACATCGGGATAGAATTTTTCAGAACCCTTTACTACTCATAAATTTGATTGTTAAGGGACTAGGTTAATCTTATTTCTAGTACCAGCATCTGATTTTAAAACCCTGATTTAGGAGCATTTTCTTTTCTGCTTCCTTCCTAAAACACATGGGTGGGAAAGCATAAAATATGTCACCTTATACTGGAGGATTGTTTATTTCTGTTCATTTTGTCATGAATAGCACCTATGAGATGCATTTGAAAACTTTTCTGGTTTATATGTTTCTTCTGTTGCAATTTCTTCTATTACCTGAAATTGCCACTTTGGAGACCAAGCAAAGCAATGCCTTTCACTGCAGTGGGGTGAGTGGGTAAAGGCATCTTGGAAAGGAAGCCATTCTGAGACCACAGACGCGTCTCACGGCGGGAATTATTATTTAGTTTTGCATAATATTTAAGGAACTTGCACCTCTAGTATCTCGTGTCTGCCTTTCTCTTGGCTCTTTAACTGCATTTTATTGAAATTGTTTGATTACGCTTCTGGTCTTTTGCAGTGCATAACACCTAGTAGGTGCTCAATAGACATGCTGAACTGAACTACAGCATTTAGGTTATAATTAAGTACACAGCACAAGGTCACAGTAGCTCTGTGACCTGGGGATGCGTTTCTGAGCCTCAGTGAGTATTATTCTCATCAAAAAGGTTTGTGTGTTTGTGTGTGTGTGTGAGAGAGGATTAACTGAAATAATTCACATAAATACCCAGCAATCTGCTTCTCTGCTTCACACTCAGTAGGCACTCTTGTCACAGAACCTATTGTTGTTCTAGAGAGAAAACTCATGACATTATTTAGGCAGAGAGGCTAGAGTAGAATTTTAAAGAGTGTATTTCTCTTCCAATAAGAAATTCTGCATTGATAAGAAGTGGACACAGAATAAGTGCAAAATATTTAATCAATTCTTGTTGACAGAAGTAGGGTTTCAGGTTCAACTACGTTATAGTTTAGGGTGCACACAAATGAACTTTTAAAATTCTAAACTGTCTTCCATGCACAGACAGATTTGCACATGTGCATGTGTGCAAATTGTACTTGTAATGGCTCTCTAGGAAATGACATTTCAGCACCTCTCCAAAGCATGTTTTCCTTCTGAAGAGAGGCAGCTGGTGATTACTAATGCTAATGTCAGGGCAAAGTGCAATAGATAATCTAACACTGGTGATGACCCCCAGAGCATTTATATGTGATGTTGGAGTGTGTTCGTTTTCTTTATCTTGCTATTAATGCACCTCTGCTGAGCCGTTTACTATCTCTTCATAGATAGAATCAGACCCAATGTAAACTTATAATGCTGCACTTCCCAGTTCACAAACAGTCGTTCTGGCTTTCCCTTCTAACACACAACACACACACACACACACACACACGCTTCAAGCCACCCACCAACCTAAGACGTAGAATCAACATTCCTTCTTTCTGTTGCCACCAACACACTCTGGTCTCTGACCTGTGGTCAGTGTCACTCTCCGAGAGTGAGTTATTCATATATTTAGATATGGGTGAATAAAGCAAAGCAGTAACAACAGAACCTGAACAGATTAATGCCCTGCCACAAGGAAAAAACCCGCGTACTTTTTGTATGTCAGTTGTGAAGGGTAATCATTCATTTATTTAAACACAATCTTGATTCTAAGCTATGGTTTCAAACATTAAAACAGCATTGCCCAGACCTTGGTTCTCCCACATATGTGTCATGTGTGACGTCCGAACATACTTGCTGATTCCAAATGTATTAGTCCTTGTTATAGGCATGAGTGGTGTTCATGAAAACCACTGAGTTTAGGTAAAAGGAGAAAAAGACTAGCTTTGTTTTTGACATACAAACAAGATGTCATTTTGCCAATTGTTCATTAATGCTGATGCTCACTACGGGTCTTTAGCCATGGAATGTGCCTACGTCTACATCTGTGTACAGTGGCTGCACTCTGGGTTTCTGATTATTCTCCCCTGCTTGAGCAGTGAGTATTTGAGTTCTTATGAACTCCTACTTATTTTATCCAATGGAGAATATTTGTGAGAATTATATCCCCGACTTTGAGTCAGAATCGACTCGACAGCAATGGGTTTGGTTTTTGGTATTATGTAGTTGATCATTGCCAGCAGAATAGTGGATAAACAAGTGGTGGCACAGTGGTTAAGAGCTACGGTTGCTAACCAAAAGGTCAGCAGTTTGAATGCACTAGCTGCTCCTTGGAAACCCTATGGGAGCAGTTCTACTCTGTCCTATAGGGTTGCTATGAGTTGAAATCTACTCGACGGCAATGGTTTTGTTATTTTTGGGGGGATATATTATACCACCATCAAGTCGATTCTGACCCATGGTGACCCCATATGTGTCAGAATAGACCTGTACTCCATAAGGTTTTCGATGGCTGATTTTTTTGAAGTAGATAGCCAAGCCTTTCCTCCAGCTCTCCTCTGGTGGACTCAAACCCTGAACCTTTTTTTTAAATTTTATTTATTTTTTTATTGTACTTCAGGTGAAGGCTTACAGAACAAATAGTTTCTCATGAAACAAAAGTACACGTTGTTTTATAACATTGGTTAACAACCCTACAACATATCAACCCTCTAACTTCTCAACCTCTTTTTTTTTTTTTTGGTGAAAATACACATAGCCAAAGATATACCATTTCAAAAATTTCTACATGCACAGTTCAGTGACATTGACTATGTTCTTCGAATTGTGCTGTTATTCTCACTTAAGATGAAGGCTTACAGAACAAAATAGTTTCTCATTTAACAGTTACTACAAATGTTGCCCTGTGACAACGGTTAACAATCTCACAACACATCAACAATATCCTTACTAAACCTTGGGTTCCCTATCACCAGCTTCCTCATCCCCTTCTGCTTTCTGGCCCTTGTCACTGGACTCCTGTACCTCGTTAGTCTCATTTGGTTTTACGGGGCTATCCACTCCCAGGCTGAACCGTGAACTTCGGAGGTAACTTCACCACTGAGCTAAAAGGGTGTCTGGGGGCCATACTCTCGGGGTTTCTCCAGTCTCCTTTAGGCCAGTAAATCTGGTCTTTTTTTTTTTTTTTTTTTTTTTTGTGAGTTAAAATTATGCTCTACATCCTTCTCCAGCTCTGTCCAGAACCCTCTGTTGTGATCCTGGTCAGAGCAGTCAGTGGTGGTAGCCGGGCACCATCTAGCTATACTGGACTCAGTCCGTCAAACCACGAACCTTTTGAATAGCAGCTGAGCACGTTTACCTTTTGCACCACTCAGGGATGGATGATCAAGTAGATGTAATTAATTTAGACTTTTTTTGAAGGCTTTGAAAATATTCAGAGAATGTGTGACATATTTTGAGAAGTTAAAGTTATTTTAAGTGTGAAACTTATTTTATAAAATTACAGGTACTGTATAAATCTGCTTATGTTACAGAAACACACACATACACACATAGGAAAAGATTTTGAAAGAAACACACCGAGGTATCAACAGTGGTTCTCACTGGACAGATGTAGTTTAGTTGGTCATGTTTAAGTTAAAGAATTTTATTAGACCTGAGTTCTAATTCTGGCTCCATCACTAATTGACTGTGATAACCCACTGCGGTCAAGGCGACTCTGACTCATAGTGACCCCATAGGGCTTCCAAGGCTGTAAATCTCTACGGAATTAGACTGCCACATCTTTCTCCCTCAGAGCTACTGGCGGTTTCGAACTGCTGACCTTTCGGTTAGCAGTTGATTGCTTTAACTAATTGACTGTGATATGTGATGTCAAATAAGTGATATAGCCTTGATACACCTGCAAGTCCTTATCTGTAAAGTGATAATTGTAATAGAACCCACCCCCAGGGGTTATATTTAAATGGACTAGGCACAGCTCTAGGAGCTCAGAAAACGTGCCAATAAGTGCTATCTATTTCTGCTTCTGATTTTTATTTCCCTCCTTTTCTGATTTTTTTTTTTTCTGTAGTGAACATGTGTTACTTTTGTAATATAGAAGGGAAAAAAGCAGTTAAATTTGTTTATTGTTAAGAATCAGCATAGGACTGATGGCTCTATTTTCATGAATTGGCTTCTTGCTGGAGGTCAGATACCAGAGAGCCCCTCTAAATGGAGGACAGAAAACTTGTGAATAAAGCAGACCCTAACTCTTCATCTGGGTTCAGTCTTAACAATTATTCTAAAGTAATACTTCCTAGAGAAATCTCCCAAGTTTCCGTCGACACTAAACCTTTCAGGATATGACAGGTTAAGCTAACAGAAGTCATCCATCGAGCACATCTCACACCCTCTGTAAATGATGAACCTATAGTATAGTCTCGTGGTACTGTAGTCATGAATTCAGATACTTGGGCAAGGCGATGGTGCTGTCTTCTTCAAGCTGGAAAATGCTAAATATCATGTACAATCTGAATATTGCCCATTGCCGTCTAGTCGATTCCAACTCAAAGCGACCCTATAGGAGACAGTAGAACCGCCCCCATAGGGTTTCCAAGGGGCGGCTGGTGGATTTGAACTGCCGACCTTTTGGTTAGCAGCTGAGCTCTTAACCACTGAGGGGCAATCTGAAGAAGGCAGGAGTAAATGTTACAGGCACCTTCAATAAGTCTGTACCCTCAGTTGGCCCTTGCCTTTGGCCCTAGGTTTCCTTTACAGTTAAGGCAGAAGGCAAACCACAATGCTTGCTGTTGTCAGGGCAAGAAAATGATGTTAACACAAACCAGTTTGCAGAGGTGAGTGTTCTTCCTGGATTTGAACCTCAGCAGGTGTGTACTTCACACGTCCACATGTGAGGCTTTTTGTAATCCAGTGAACAAAGCTGTACTCACCTGTGATTTTAGAAAAGACACAGAAATGCATGTTGAATAGACAGTTCTTATATCGTCCCCCTAAAATGGCATAACCTTGAATCATAAGTCAGTGAAGGCATTTCTGCAAGAAGTGAAGATAATAAGCTCCAAGTACGTCCACTTTCTGCCTTTCTTTCTTAATGCAGGGAAATTGAGATGAGTTTCTCAGTTAAAACCCAGATGAGGGGCCTGGGAGTCATCACAGTCTGGTCCCTGAGGGCATGAGCCCAGTCTTTTTGTGTAGCCAGAACCAGCAGGAAAATGAGAGGATAGTAGAAGCAAAATAATAAGTATTTTTTTCTTGCCTGGTATGAAACGAAAGTGTGTGTGTGTGTGTGTGTGGGTGTGTGTGTGTGTGTGTGTGTGTGTGTGTGTGTGTGTGTGTGTGTAGAATGGGGGTGTGGGTGGGGAAGGAATGCTATTTAAGTTTATTATTTGTTGCTCACACTACATGTCCAATGTGGGGTCTCTGCGCACATAGTCACATGGGGACTCAGGCTGATGGGGTCTCTACTCTCTTATAGCTGAACCCTCTGGTACACATGGCCTTCTTGTTCACTGGGGGTGGTCACAACGGAAATTACATGCTTTGGCCTGGAAGTGTCACAGTCACTTCCACTCACAGCTTAGTGGCCAGAACTAGCCACATGATGCAGCAGAGTGGGGCTGTATAATCTTTTTGTGTGCTTCTAAGGAGAAGGGGACCAGATGTGTGTGCAGATCGTAAGTCTTTACTGCAACAATGCTCTTTACACCTAGAAAGAAAAGGATTGAGAGGGACTATGCTGTTGGGTAAGGAGTACTGGTGGGACAATGGTTAAGCACTTGGCTGCTAAGTGAAAGGTTAGTGGTGCGAATCCACAGCTGAGAAAAGACCTGACGATCTGCTCCCATAAAGATTACAGGCTAGGATCCAGCAATTCCACTCCTAGGAATATATCCTAGAGAAATAAGAGCCATCACACAAATAGACATATGCACACCCATGTTCATTGCAGCATTATTTACAATAGCAAAAATATGAAAACAATTTAAGTGCACATCAACAGATGAATGGATAAACAAACTATGACATACACACAATGGAATACTGTGCAACCGTAAAGAACAATGATGAATCTGTGAAACATCTCACAACATGGATGAATCTAGAGGGCATTATGTTGAGCGAAATAAGTCAATCACAAAAGGACAAATACTATATGAGACCACTATTATAAAAACTCAAGAAAAAATTTACACATAGAAAGAAACAATCTTTTATAATTATGGGGGGGGGGAGGGGAAGAGCAGGGAAGGAAAACCATTAACTAGACAATGGAGCCCTGGTGGTGCAGTAGTTAAGAGCTCAGGCTGCTAACCAAAAGGTTGGCAGTTCAGATCCCCCAGCCACTCGAGTAAAATAGTTCACAATACTGGGGAAATCAGCACAGCTTGACCAAGGCAAAGTCATAGAAGCTTCCTAGACACATCCAAATTCCCTGAGGAACCAAATTACTGGGCTGAGGGCTGAGGACCATGGTCTTGGGGGGACTTCTAGGTCAATTGGCATAAGGGAGTATAAAGAAAATATTCTACATCCTACTTTGGTGGATAGCGTTCGGGGTCTTAAAAGCTTATGAGTGGCCATTTAAGATTCATCTACTGGTCCCACTCTGTCTGGAGCAAGGGAGAATGAAGAAAAGCCAAGACACAAGGGAAAGGTTAGTCCATAGGACTAATGGGCCACAACTACCACAGCCTCCACCAGACTGAGTCCAACACAACTAGATGGTGCCCAGCTATCCCCACTGACTGCTCTGACAGGGATCACAATAGAGGGTCCTGGACAGAGCTGGAGCAAAGTGTAGAACAAAATTCAAACTCACCAAAAGAGACCAGACTTACTGGCCTGACAGAGACTGGAGAAACCCCGAAAGTATGGTCCCCGGACATCCTTTTAACTCAGTACTGAAGTCACTCCTGAAGTTCACCTTTCAGCCAACGATGAGATAGGCCTATAAAACAGTAACACACGTAGTTCAACCATGTATAAGAGACTAAATGGGCACACCAGCCCGAAAGCAAAGATGAGAAGGCAGGAAGGGACAGGAAAACTGGACAAATGGAAACAGGGAACCTGAGGTTGAGAGAGGGAGAGTGTTGACACATGGCAGGGGCGGGGTTGGCATTCAATGTCAGAAAACCATTTGTATAATAATTGTTTGCTCTGAAACTAGTTTGCTCTGTAAACTTTCACTTAAAGCACAAAAAAAATTAAATAAATAAAAATAAAAAAGATTGCAGCCTAGGAAACCCTATGGGGCAGTTCGACTCAACAGCACGCAACAACAACATGCTGTTGGCTGATACAATCAAACGTGACCAGAGAAAAAGATGTACTTTTGTACAAAACTCTGTTATACTAGACTAAAACCAGTTGCTGTTGAGTGGATTCCAACTCATTGCGACCCCATGCGTGTCAGAGTAGAACTGTGCACCATAGGGTTTTCAATGGCTGATTTTTTTTTTAAAGTAGATTGCCAGGCTTTTCTTCTGAGGCATCTCTGGGTGGATTCAAGCTTCCAGCCTTTTGCTCAGTATTCAAGGGCGTTAACCATTTGCACCACACGGGGACTCCATACTAGGCTTAGGGGGTTCTTTATAACAACTCAAAGGAAATACCACTCTAGGAAGAGTTACAAAACTCACCGTAAATGCACATGTGAAAAACCACTTAGGAATAAAGTTAACATAAATGTACAAGAGAGAGGTTTACAGAGGAATGATTGCAATTATAGCCCTAATCTCTGGAGGTGAATTCCAGGAGGAAGAGCTTGTCCCCCATAAAGGGGGAAATTGGTGCCACAGATGCAAAGTAGAGTTGGCTGTGGTTGTGGGTGTGGCTGGATGTAACTTTTCCTTTGGTCTTACAGTTCCCATTGAGGTAAAGAAAGCATTTGACTCTGGAATCCATAGGCTTAGGCAGAATGAGAGTTAAAATGTCTTAAAGAAATTTTATTGACATTTTAAGATAGCATTATTGTCAATTTTATAGTTAAAAGGTAGCAACAGACATCCTGGATAGCAAAAATGCATCTGTTTCAGTTAGGACTTGGTTCACCTACCTAAACAGAGAATGTGAAACATTAGTTTAAACACATGAGGGTGTGTTTTCTCCCTTAAAATAAGCCCATAGCTAGGCAGCTAGTCCCGGATTGGCTTGATGCTTCCATAAGTCATCAAGAACTCCCCCTATTTTTCTATTATACCATTCTCAGCTATTTGGCTTCTATCTTCAAAGTCCACCTCTTGATCTAAGATGGCTCCTAGATCTCCAACCATTCATTTGACTTCCAAGCCTCAGAAAGGGGAAGGAGAGGAAGGCAAAAGGCATGAGCCTCCCTGCTGAGCTAGTTCCCTCTAAGGAGTTTTCCCAGAAGTGCAACTCAATACTTACTAACATTTCCTCTGCCAGGATGAGTTACATGGCTACATCTGGCTGCAGGAGAGGCTGGGAAATGTCAGGGTTTTTGTTTTGTTTTGTTTTGTTTTTTTTTAACTGAGAGCATTACTCCACTATACCACATCAGAGTTGTGATACTAATGAGAAAGGGGAAAATGAATATTTGGTAGGCAAGTAGCTCTGTTTAACCACAGCAGCACAAACCTGTTTCCATTCTGTCCTGCCATGCCTCTCACAAGAATCTGCTTGCTATCTATGTTGCAAACTGCCACCCACATCAGTGCCTACTCCCCTTGAGAAAGAACCTCCTTCACTCCTATCACAAAGGATTCCCAGATATTTATATCCAGATGGAAATTAAAAGTGGGGGAAGTTTATCTTTGATACCTTTCGTCCAGCCTTTCCATATCTGTCTTCCACTTTTTTGTTTGCCCCCAGGCATCCAGTGGTGCCATGTTCCCTAGTTCTGTGCTATAGCCCCCATGCAAGCTTGCCTTCCTGGCAGTATCTCATGCTCCCCAGTTGCCATTCGTTCCTACTTTATTCATTTTATCCCACTGATCTCAGAAAGAATAGAATCAAATGTAACCAAGTTAAATTAGGATTCCCATTTCTGATGTCACTCTCATGGACATTTTCCACATAGAAAATTAGTATTCCATGTAATTTTAGATATTAGGGTAAAGAGGAGATATTTTCAAACATCTGAGGAAAAGAGGGATCATTTTAAGAAAGGGAGCTTTTGACCATAAGTAACAGAAAACTCCATTAAAAGTAGTTTGAACAACAACAAAACCATATGCTTATTATCTCATATCAAAAGAAGTCTGGAGGGCTAAAATTTTTAGGTTTGATTAATTTGGGACTCAAAAATATCATCAGGTACCTAGTTAGCTCTGTCTTTCTGCTCTGCTTCTCTCAGCATGTTGATTTATCCTCTTAGGCAGCCTCTCCTCATGGTCACAAAATGGTTGCCAAATTTCAGGAATCACATGCAGGTGATAATGACCAGAGGCAGAAAGAGACAAAAATGTACCCTTCTCATGCTCCCTTTAAAGAACGAAGAACATCTTCTTAGAAGCCTCTGCCAATAGCCCCTCTTCATGACTCATTCACCAGAATGGCATCACATACATGCCTGTGCATCAGCAAGGGAAATGAGATCACCATGACAGTATTCAATAAGTCAAGAATTCTTCTTTGGCCTGGGGAGGGGCCCAGCCTCCCTTGAATTACTTGGCTCCTTGGAAGAAGGTGAACAGAATTGGACTTCTGTTAGCAAGGGTGAAGGAAAGAATGACGGCTGTCGGGTAGGCAGCCAATAGCCTCTGCCGTGAGCCTTCCATGATGTCCCCATTGGCAACCAACTCCCTATGTATGAGCATGAACCTCCTTTCCAACATCAACTCAGAGGGTCATTAGTTGGTCATTGGAATTTCCACCCAACACCTTGAACAGAGCTCTGGACCCTGACATACAAACTTTTCCGTAGTTGCGAAATCCTGTTCTAAGCACTGTACTGAATGTACCAAATTCTGAAAGACCTGGAATATAAAAATCTGGGACAAAAGAAAGTTCCCAATATTAAATCCTCAGTGGTAGTGAAGGCTTAGAGCCTATAAGACACAAGACCTTACCTTCTTAACTTTTGTGTTCCTCGGGTTGTGGAGAGAACATCCATCCCGGGAACAGGAAACTGTCAGATCCCTCAGATATACTGACAATACATTGATGAGAATTGAATGCCCCATAAATTGCATGGCCCCCCAAGGCCCGTTACGTGCCCTGTCTTGCTGCTCATGATTCAAAAACCCTGCTTATTTATATCAAGGACAGTTGATACTCTAATCATCAATAAGCTAATGTTTCAGCTGCCTGCCATAAATTTCTTGTCAAACAAGAGATTGTTATTAAAACAGTGATGAAAGATAATCTATATCTAGACTTATATTCCTCAGTATCAGAGCCTCTAGTAGTAGAGCTTGGAGGTTACTACAGTAAGGAAAACATTTTCTACTTTCAAGAAATCTGTGAGATAATTTAGTCGTGTATTTTGACCAAGATCTAGCACAGGCTCTTAATTTTCAATGGGAAAAAAGAGGATATTGAGAGCAAATATTCGTTTTGATAAGGAAACGGAGAACTGATGCTAATATGAAGGTTCTCTTTCTAAGCTCCACCCATGAATCATCAGTGTAGTCTGATTTCCCAAGAAGCCTGGATGTTGGCTCTCCAGGACTATAGTGGGTGGTTTGATTAGGTAATGACTTCCTGGCCACATTTGAAGGGGAGATTTATAAGGGTTGGGAGTATTGGCAAGGGAGAGTTGTGTGGATTAAGTGGTGCTGCAGGAGCCTTCCAGCTCAGGGAAGCAGTTACCTGTATGTCCCTCATGTCTGTCTTCAGATTGTTTCCTTTAACACATTCTGAAGCCAGTTCAACAGCATAATTTTCCCCAGTATAGCAAAAGTTGTCATGATATTGAGTCCCCACCCTGGGATGGGCTCCCTGCTGGGCAGGAGGGATGCTATGGTGGACAAGGAAGAAACAGTCACTACCCTCCTTCGGTTTTCAGGGAATAAGAAAAGACAGACAAAAAAATTTACAAAATTAATTAGTCACATATGGTTAATGCTGTAACAGACAGTGTAAGGTGCTAGCACAGCCTGAAATAGGTGGATCTGACCTTGTCTGGGGTAGAGAAGGCTTCCCTGAGGAGGTCAGGTTGGGACTGAGGCTTGAAAGGGGAAAGAGAAGGGCTTGGGACCAGAAGATGGAATGAACAGTCGGTGGTATGATCAGGACTCTAGGGCACGGCCCTGTGTACAGTAGATTCCAGGAAGCAAAAGGCGGCTTGCATTGCCTGTGCCTAGAAAGTGAGAGCAAGAGATTGTTCCCAAAAGACTGGATTCATAGTTACATCACTTTGTAATCATATTCAGTATTGTGGAAACGCAATTAATTTGCTGAAGAAAAGAATGGTTGTGTTTCCATTATGTCCCTTTTGTTGAAATAAGTAATCCTTAAAACTTCTGGATCTTTAAGAATCACCTAGGAAGTTATTTTTAAAACATAGGTTCCTGGACCCTATTCCCCAGTGATTCTGATTCAGTACATCCAGGATGGGGTCCAGGAATCTGTATGTTTAACAAGTACCCCAGCTACTTCTGGTACAGATGGTCCATGGACCACTTTGAGAAAGCCTGGTCTAAAGAGACAAGCTGCTGACGTGTTACCTAGAAAGGCCTAGAAAAGATGGGAACGACGGCCAGATTCGACCAGTGGGGACGGGACTTTTGTTAAGCTTTTACATTGTAGACGCTATAGCAAGTGCTTTGTGTATTATCAGCTCTTTCAGTTTAGTACAACATTCCTGTTAGAAGGGGAACTATGAATATTCCCGTTTGACAGATGAACGAAGTGAGAAACAGAGAGGTGAGCTACAGGCCTGAAGTCACACAACTCATAAGTGACAGAGAAGGGACCCATTCGGCAGGTTTACCTGGCCTCCCAGTACGTATTCGGTGCAGTGTGATAGCTAGTGCTTGTGTAGTGCGAGTAGTGTATTAGGCCTTGCACTAGCAATGTGTGTGCTTCTACTTCTCATTCATCAGATGATCCAGAAAGCCTTGACTGTGGACATGATTTGAACCAAGAGTCTGATGTTGACTCTCTTCAAAAACCTTACAATAGCGCTGGGATCTCATCTATTCCATCCACTTGTCATGTATTTCATTAATTTTCATTGCTAAATATTCCAAATTGCTTGAGGAATAAAATACAAGTCAGGACAGAATCAGAATTTTCTAAGTATTGAAGTTTGGACATAGTATTTATCTCAAGCCAAAGGCATTCTATTCCTGAATTTAAAAAATAAAAATGTGGAGTTTAAAAAAAAATTGCTTTGCAAACTTCAGTGCATGCTGCTGCCTTATTGAATGAAGCGTATTTTTAACTTTCACTTCCCATCAACCTAAACATCGTCTCTCAAGGAATTGATGGGCCAGTTGACTCCAGATGAGTTTGCCTTTCATGCAGTGCTGTTCCGTCCGCTTGCCTCAGAAACGATTCCAGGTCATTCCAATTTATTCAATTAATTTTAGAGATGAAATTATTTTTCCCAATAACTAGAATGCTAATGGGACTTATTGTAATGGTTCAGTTCAGGTTTGTTGCTTTGAAAATAAACGCCTTCATTTCAATATTTGCCTTTTGGCTGCAGACCGTTAACCCGTCACACGCTGTAACCTCATTAACATCACAGCTTAATTGTAAGTTAATGTGCACCTAGTTTTTGCAAAGCAGGTTTCTCTCTTAACTGCCAAATTTCACCCCCTGAATTGGCATTTCCAACAGATGGATGGGTTGAACTGACATAATTCATACTTTTAAACATAATGGCTTCATTGGTGCCTTAATAATACAAATCTGAAGTGATTTTTAAGAAGTTGGAATAAAGGGAGTAAAATAAACCTTAGCTTGCCGGAACGGAATTGTGGCATTGAGATGTGTGGAGGTGTACTACATCTGTAGTGGGGCGAGGGTGCCAGGAGTAAAGGAGGGACAATAGAACCTCACAGAATCAAAGGTAGAATTAAAATCTGCATGCTAATAGCTTTCCTGCCAGTCACGAATAGGTTCATTCTTCACATCTCGGATATATAAAGCTTATTTCAAAATAAATTCTCGGGAACGTTCAACCTGATTGAATCTGCTGTAAGCTCTGTTAATATATTTGTTCGAGTCACTTGCACTTGAAAGCTTTTTAGACAGAATATCACTTTTTTATATTATTCATGGTAATGTAATTCCCCCCTTTAATCTCTTCAGGGTTTCCCATTAAGTCATGATATGCAGTTCAGAGAAAGTTGGATCGACCGTTAATCACACTATCTGGACTTCTGTGTGTCTACCTTTTGTCCATCTCTTACATCAGTCGCTTGGCAATGGAAAGACATGGGGCCACTCCAGACCGTTTGATCGAAGAGCTCTTGTGAGGAGATTAGGCAGCTAATCTGCAAGCCAGCTAATGGAAATCATTCTGGGGAAGGAAATAAAACTGAACAACATTAGCAAAATCACTACGTATTATAGGAATAAAGTACATTCTTAATGGTTTAATCCTGCAGTTTAGATATCAAGCCTCGGGGTAAAAATAACTTCTTAGGTGATCTAAGTTAGCTATTACGTAGATATGTGTAGTATTTGTGGGGCAGGGCGCCCATCAGATGTGGGGGCTCTTGTAGCAATTATTCATGTGACTAGGCAAAATGAAAGGACAATGGATGAAAAGAGAAGAGAATAAAAGAAAAAGAAAGGACAGGAAAGGAAGGCAGGCAGGAAAGAAGGCCTGAGATGCTTTTCCCCCACATCGAGGGGAAATACCCGTGTTGAAGACGCCTGGCACTGGTTCACCACCACCAGCTGCCATTTAGTCGATTCCAACTCATGATGAACCCATGTGCTTTGGTGGAGAACTGCCCTCCATAGGGTTTTCATGGCTCTGGCCTTTCAGCGTTCAGTGAATATTTGTGGTTTATTTAAGTTACCTGACGTAGATCTAATTTTTATTTCAGAAATAGTGATGAGTCTTTAAAAGTTGCTTGACTTTCTCTTCTTCCCTAAATGCACATTAATAACTCATTAATATTATCATTAAAAATGATAAGAACATTGATCATTGCATTTATAGTCAGTGAATGAGAAAGCAGACTCGAGAATATGAGGGTCACAGAAACTAACTTTCAGTCTAGGAAGGGTCGGCAAACTTTGTCTGTAAAGGGCCAAATAGTAAATATTTTTGTCTTTGTGGCCCATACAGTCTCCATCACAACTACCAAACTCTGATACTGTGGCTGTGCTTCAATAATATTTTATCTGCAAAAACAGGCAGTGGGTTGGATTGGGCCTGTGAGTTGTAGTTTGCAGGCTAGAGCACATGTTGCCTGGGAGGCATAATTTAAAAAAAAATAATTTTCTTGCTTGATACTCATGTTTTAAAGACAGGATATTTTCAGCCATGGTTAAGTGCTCATCTTTAGAGTTTTCATTTCTCCTTGATATGACTCAAAGCCCTGGCTTTGAGATTTCCTGTTAACCCTGACACTTGCCGTCAAATCTCCTTATTCCTTGGCTCTGTTGGGAATAACAGTGGTGCCGGCTGGTCAGATGTGAGGCAGTGAAAGAGCCTTGGAGGTGATGCACTCTCCATGCTTAGGGCAACTTGGGGAAGACTCAAGGGTTTGGTCAGCTGAGGGCTCACCTGGCTTTTTAGAATAAAGAGAACAGAAAGCAATAAGGGAGATGGTGTGACTTGTCACTTAGCTGGAGGTTCAGCATTCAATGGATGAATCTGTTATGAGGGGTGTGTTACAAAGTCGGCTGAGGATGGATGTTGCATACTTCAGATGTTAAGTAATGGGCAATATACCTGTGATACAGATGTTAAGGAATCAAACTATTGATTTGGGAAGAAACCCAAGGAAACCAAAATCCCACAGTCTTTTCCATGGGTGTCATTTAGGTGCCTGGTTTTCTAACCTCCTGTGTATCATGGTCTGAGTTTTCCCAAGAGAAGAGGGCTGGTAGTCATTTGTACTCCTGTTTATTCATATTTATTTTCATTTTTTAACCCCAAAATTGATCCAGCATATTATAGAGATGGGAGAGTATCTCCCTGCTTTCTTGGACACAGGGACACCCATCATACTGCTGTAAGTGCTGCAGTGTTCCAGGGAGCCCAGGCTGTGGTGGTCTGTTCCCATCACTGTTTCAAAGGAAAGGCATACCCGAGACCTAGAAGAGTGTGTCTGGTAGCTGTCTGCTCCTTGCCCCTCTGCTTCGAACGGTAAACACCATACGCATGAGGCAGGCACTTCCAGCACTTAGTGTCCAACCTCCTCCACCTAGGCAGCACCTAATAAGGGACTCCCTCCCATCAGCTTTGTTTTCCCCCTGCCGTGATACCACCTACGGGATTGTTCTCTACTTTGCACTGGAGATCAAAATAAACAGAAACCACTTTCACCTTTCCTGGCCCCGGGTTAAGTGCCCAAGCAGGTGTTGTTTCGGTTGTGAGGTTTTCAATCAACAAAACCAGCCCCTTTTGCATGTGGAGCAAACACAGGGAATTTTGAGGACTGGATCTGAGAGGACTCCACCGCGTTAGCAGAACCAGCTCTTGGTAGAGGCCTACCCATCCCTGGCTTCCTAATATACCTACTTTCTCATGCGTTATCTGGGGCTTCCGCTGGAAGAAAGGTGATGGAGAGGCTGTCTGTGGGGTGAACAGAAGACCAGGACACTCCCTACATGGATCTGAAACTTTCACATGTGAACGTGGCCACCTATTAAAGCTGGATTTGCTTAACCCCATTTCCCCCCAAAAGATTGTACTGTAATCCCATCCGATAAAGCCATCTCACCCTATAAACTCTAATCTGATTTATACAAAGCTATCTGCTTCCATACAGGTGTTTTATCTGGGATCCAGGAGGGGAGAAGGCACGTCTGCACTCTCCGGAGCATCTGAATCTTAATGGATAAGAGCTCTGAGAATTACTTAAAAGGGAATAGTATGATTCTATTTATAGTTTTATACAATTTTATAATCCAACTCCACAGTGGATGTTTACCGTCAGTCATGCAAGGAAATTAACTTCTCTGCTGGTTTCCTGAGTAAGCTAGCCGTGATCAAAGAAGCAAGTGGTAGGGCCTGAGAGCCAAGTGAACACTGATTATTAGACAGGAGGTCCAGTTGCCTCGTTAGTAATTGCTACACACACAGCATCTACTCATGTCTTTAATGTGCATATCCCCAGCCCAAGGGGAAGAGGGAGATTTCTTCTACAGCTTTCTCTTCTGAAGGAAAAACCAGTTGCTGTGAAGTTGACTCCAACTCATGCTGACCACATGTGTGTCACAGTAGAACTGTGCTCCATAGGATTTTCAATGACTGATTATTTTTGGAAGTTGATCACCAGGCTTTTCTTCCAAGGTGCCGCTGGGTGGCCATGGAGGGAGAAGCTTTGAAGTAGGAAGGCGACAGCTCTGAGTATAAGTTGGGGAAGCAGGGAACAACACACACACACCTACACCTGTTAGCATCCTCTCATTAAAATGCAGCAACCTGATGAAGGCAGCCTGACGTAAGGCCGCAGTAGCAATGGGCACGGGGAGGAAGAGCTAGAATTGACAGGGCTTGGTGGCCAGCTGCCTGTGGACATGAAGGAGAGGGAAGATAAACAGTCTTGGATTTTTCACTGTTATTGCTAAAAACCCCTTAAGCTCCTGAAATATGAAAATAGTTATTGTAGATGGATTGTTAAAAGAATATATATATATATATATACATACATACATATATATACATACATACATACAAAAAAACCCAAACCTGTTGCCGTCAAGTCTATTCCGACTCATAGTGACCCTAAAGGACAGAGTAGAACTGCCCCATAGGTTTTCCAAGGATCACCTGGTGGATTCAAACTGCCAACCTTTTGGTTAGCAGCCATAGCTAACTACTACACCATTAGGGTTTCCACATGTACATATATATATATACGTATATATATATACACATATATATATACACACACACACACATACATACATGTATATATATACACACATACATACACACACACATACATACGTATATATATATATATATATGTATGGTTGCTGTGAGTCGGAATCAACTCAGTGGCAACGGATGGGTTATATATTCCAGTTGCTGTGGAGTTGATTCTGACTCATGGCAACTCCATGTGTGTCAGAATAGAACTGTGCTCCATGGGGTTTCAACGACTGTAGAACTGTGCTCCATGTGGGTTTCAACGGCTGATTTTTCAGATATAGATCACCAGGCCTTTCTTCTGAGGTGCTTCTGGGTGGACTTGAGCCTCCAACCTTTCTGTTAGCAGCCATGTGTGTTAACCGTTTGCACCACCCAGGGGTTATTTAAGTACATATGTATAAATATATATACAGTAAAACCTGTGAAAGCCAGAACCTGTGTAAGGCAGAAACCTGTTAGACAAGGAAAACTCAAATGTTTTCCACTAATAGAAAGTGAAAGAAAAGTAGTAAGATGGCACCCTGTCAAAGGTGGAAAACTTTTGAGACCTGGAAAAACAAGGCAGTCCCAGAGAGTTCCGGCTGTCACAGGTTTCACTGTGTACGTGCGTGTGTGTGTGTGTGTGTGTGTGTATACATATACATATATATATACACATATATGTTTATACACACACACATACATATATACACACACATATATCTCAAAAAATACCTAGGTCAAATTTGTCTGACCTCTAAAATCAGAAGTTGAGTGGGAACATCAAAGTGCCGTAAGGCAGTCCTCCATTCACTGTTCATGGTTTGGTTATTCACCTCCCTGCTTTGTATTTTTGAGCCACACTGGAATAGGCAGTTGGTCTCCAGAAGCCCCCTGCCCATCCAAAGCCCCTGACTCTGAATGGTGGGCCCAGTGATTTCTGATGACAGAGGGAGGACATGAGGCGAGGGACAATCGGTTCTTTTCACAGAATCAGTAAGCCTTACTCAAGCATTAATTTTGCTGCATAGGCAGCCTGTTCGCCCACAAAGCACTGAGTAAGAAGAAAAGGGGCCCGGAAAAGCCAGCCAGGCCTGGCAGGCAGCTTGTGGCTCCCTTGTCGTTCAGGTCCTGGGGAGGGTGTCTCCGTGCAGCAGGAGTGGAGCGGAAGGCAGAAGGAGAGTTCTAATGGCTTATTTTCTTCCATTCTTTACTTTTTATGTTTTATGATTTTAAATTATAAGTATGGTTAATGCTGTGAATTTGCAAAAAAATAACACCTCTGGCTTCTTATAATCCTCATTGGAGACATGCATATTTCCAAATTTAAATATCCTCTCTTACCCTATCTAGGGGAAGGGAACATTTTTCAGCCAAATTAAAAGAAAGGAAAGGTGTTCTCTTTTATTATCTTACCCAGCTTTAAAAAATGTTTTTTCCTTAATAGGCACAGTTACTGTGAAATAGTGAGAAGGCTGTGTTGTATAGCACACAGAACCTAAACTTGGGTTCTTGTGCCTTTGGGCAGATTACGTCTCTGCACCTCAGTTTCTTTTTCTGGATAATGGGGATAATAGTATGGCCTGTGTCTCAGGGCTTTGGTGAGTGTTCATCTAGATAATGTATACAGAGGGCTTGTTACACGCGCACTAAAGGAATGCCATTTATTAGTAGTACCTGTATTACTATTGTTGTGGTTTGCTGCATCCCTGAAGGGCTTTGGCTTCCTGGATGGCACAGACAGTTAAGTACTCAGCTGCTAACCAAAAGGTTGGAGTTCGAATCCACCCAGAGGTGCCTCAGAAGAAAGCCTTTGGGGTCTACTTCTGAAAAATCAGCCCTTGAAAACCCTGCAGAGCACAGTTCTACTCTGACTCACATGGAATCACATGAGTCAGAATCAACCTGATGACTGCTAGTTGGTTGGTTGGCTGGTTTTTTGAAGGGCTTTATTCCTCACCTGAATAAGGCAAGAGGGGTAATGGTTACGCTTTGGGGTAAAAAAAAAAAGCCCACAATCTCCAAATGCTTCACATTGAGAGTGATTTTACTACGAACTCAAGAGAAGCCTCATGTTTTGACTTTGCCCACAAATACCGGAGAGGGACCCTTCAGAGCAGTGCCAAGGAGAAAAATGAGAATGCCAGCTTAAGTAAACGTTATCCCAGTCTCTGCAGAATTGTGATGTAGCCGATTTTTGAAAGTGTCTACTGCAGGGTATTTATTATTCAGTGATAATAATAAATTGCTGCTTATGAAATCCAGGGAATAGAGTGTCATGGAGGGGAGGAAGGAAAACACAGGGAGAAGAACTCTGAGAGACAGAGGTCCAGCCAGACCCAGGCTATTAATCATCGCCCTCCATTATTTCCTGAAGATTCATTCATTGTTCCATAGGTACCTAGAGGGTCAATTAGAGACCACAGATAGGCTTTTTCAAAGACACAGGAGGGTCAATTAGGCCCTCCTTATAATTTTCTGCTTTAACAGCAAATGCCAGCCTATCGTGCATCAGATGCAAAGGAGTTTGGAAATAAACAGGGTCCTTTGCCTCCCCTTCTTTACAAAGAAAGAAAAAATCATCAACGATGAGAAATGTAGGCAGCCTGCTGCTCCTAACATATGGCTCGCTGTCAGGCTCTGGTCAAAGTGAGGCAGAGGGAATCTTATCACTGTGACTTGTGGGGAGCAGAGTTCTTGTGGGGTCAGAGCACCAGGAACAGTCAGGGGATTTCTATGATGGAATGTTCTGTTCCCATATCAGAGGTGATTCATTTATCTTGGGTGGGATCTTAGCCGCACTGGCGTGAGAGTACAATTATAAAGTATCTACCACTGGAATGGTACCTGAAATCAATTTCAGTAGATATCTGGACTGACACGTGGTGGGTCAAATCCATCGCTGCCCACCAGTAGCTACTGTCAGTCGTTAGGAAAGAACTGAATGCACATGAGTGTTATTTTGCAAAATACTGGCTTTTATTGGTTATCTCTGGGATTGGCAAGCGCATTTTGAAACACATTACAAGAAAAAGAGGAAAGAGGTTGTCATACATAAGTAGCAGAGATGAAAATGTGGAGGAGAGATTGTTGGAAGTCCATATACCCCAATATCTACTACTATTTTTTTTTAATTTATTTTTTATTGTACTTCAGGTGAAGGCTTACAGAACAAATAGTTTCTCATGAAACAGTAGTCCACATGCTGTTTTATGACATTGGTTAACAACCCCGCAACATATCAACCCTCTAACTTCTCAACATTTTTTTGGTGAAAATACACATAGCCAAAGATACACCATTTCAAAAATTTCTACATGCACAGTTCAGTGACATTGACTACGCTCTTCGAATTGTGCTGCTATTCTCACTTAAGATGAAGGCTTACAGAACAAAATAGTTTCTCATTTAACAGTTACCACAAATGTTGCCCTGTGACAACGGTTAACAATCTCACAACACATCAACAATATCCTTACTAAACCTTGGGTTCCCTATCACCAGCTTCCTTGTCCCCTTCTGCCTTCTAGCCCTTGTCACTGGACTCCTGTACCTCATTAGTCTCATTCGATTTTACGGGGCTGTCCACTTCCAGGCTGAACAGTGAATCTCGGAGGTAACTTCACCACTGAGCTAACAGGGTGTCTGGGGGGCCATACTCTCAGGGTTTCTCCAGTCTCCTTAGACCAGTAGATCTGGTCTTTTTTTTTTTTTGTGAGTTAGAATTATGCTCTACATCCTTCTCCAGCTCTGTCCAGAACCCTCTGTTGTGATCCTGGTCAAAGCAGTCAGTGGTGGTAGCTGGGCACCATCTAGCTGTAGTGGACTCAGTCCGGTGGAGGCCTTGGTAGCTGTGGACAATTAGTCCTTTGGACTAATCTTTTCCTTGTATCCTGTTTTCTTCATTCTCCCTTGCTCCCGAAGGGATGAGACCAGTGGAGTATCTTAGATGGCCGCTCACACGCCTTTAAGACTCCAGACACTACTCACCAAGGTAAAATGTAGAGCATTGTCTTTATAAGCTGTGTCATGCCAATTGAGTTAGATGTTCCCCGAGACCATGGTCCCCACAGCCCTCCGCCCAGCAATTCAGTCCCTCAGGGAGTTTGGATGTGTCTATGGGGCTTCCATGACCTTTCCTTGTACAAGTTGTGCTAGTTTTTCCTGTATTGTGTACTGTCTCACGCTTCACCCAAGATACCACTTATCTATTACCTATTTAATATTTTCCCCCCACCCCTCCCATCCCTGGTAACCAACAAAGATTGTTACATTTTGTGTGTGAATGTTTTCATGGGTTTTTACAATAGAGGTCTCATACAATATTTGTCCTTTTGTGATTGACTTATTTCATTCAGCATAATGTCCTCCAGTTTCATCCATGTTATGAGATGCTTCACAGATTCATTGTTGTTCTTTCTCATTATGTAGTACTCCATTGTGTGTATGTACCATAGTTTGTTTATCCATTCATCTGTTGATGGCCATCTAGGTTGTTTCCATCTTTTTGCTATTGTAAACAATGCTGCCATGAACATGTGTGTGCATATGTCTATTCGAGTGATGACTTTTATTTCTCTAGGATATATTCCTAGGAGTGGGATTGCTGGATCGAATGGTATGTCTATTTCTAGCTTTCAGAGGAAGTGCCATATCATTTTCCAAAATGGTTGTATCATTTTACATTCCCACAGCAGTGCATAAGAGTTCCGATCACCCTGCAGCCCCTCCAACATTTGTTATTTCCAGTGTTTTTGATTCGTGCCAGTAATGCCGGGGTGAGATGGTATCTCATTGTAGTTTTAATTTGCTTTTCTCTAATGGCTAGTGATCGCGAGCATTTCCTCATGTGTCTTTTGGCCATTTGAATGTCTTCTTTGGTGAAGTGTCTGTTCATTTCCTTTGCCCATTTTTTAATAGGATTATTTGTCTTTTTGTTGTAGAGGTGTTGGATTTTCTTGTAGATTATGGAGATTAGACCTTTGTCTGACTTGTACTGTCCAAAAATATTTTCCCAGTCTGTAGGTTCTCTTTTGACTCTTTTGGTGAAGTCTTTTGAAGAGCATAGGTGTTTGATTTTTAGAAGATCTCAGTTCTCTAGCTTATCTCTTGGGATTTGTGCATTGCTGTTTATGGTTTGTATCCTGTTAATGCCATGTATTAAGGCCTGAAGTGTTGGTCCTATTTTTTCTTCTATGAACTTTATAGTTTTAGGCATTATATTCAGGTCTTTGATCCATTTTGAAGTAGTTTTTGTATACGGCCTGAGGTATGGGTCCTGTTTCCTTTTTTTGCAGATGGATATCCCGTTTTGCAAGCACGATTTGTTAAAAAGACTGTCTTTTCCCCATTTGATGGACTTTGGGCCCTTGTTGAAGATCAGGTGACCGTAGGTGGATGGATTTACATCTGGGTTCTCAATTCTGTTCCATTGGTCAATTGATCTGTCATTGTACCAGAACCAGCCTGTTTTGACTGCTGTAGCTGTATAGTAGGTTCTGAAGTCAGGTAGTGTGAGTCCTCCAACTTTATTCTTCTTCTTCAGTAGTGCTTTACTTATTCGGGGCTTCTTCCCTTTCCATATAAAGTTAATGATTAGTTTTTCCATCTCTTTGAAGAATGTTGTTGGTATTTGGATCGGGATTGCATTGTATTTGTAAATTGATTTGGGTAGAATTGTCACTTTCACAATGTTGAGTCTGCCTATCCATGAGCATGGTATGTTTTTGCATTTATGTAGATCCCTTTGGGTTTCATGTAGTAGTGTTTTGTAGTTTTCTTTGTATAGGTCTTTTACATCCGTGGTCAGATTTATTACTAAGTATTTTATCTTTTTAGGGGCTATTGAAAATGGTATTGATTTCCTGATTTCCTTTTCATTGTGTTCCTTATTGGTGTATAGGAATCCAACTGATTTTTGAATGTTTATCTTGTATCCTGCTACTCTGCTGAATCTTTCTATTAGTTCCAGTAGATTTCTCATGGAGTCTTTAGGGTTTTCTATGTATAGTATCATATCGTCTGCAAACAGGGACAGTTTAACTTCTTCATTACCAATTTGGATGCGCTTTATTTCTTTTTTTCTTGCCTTATTGCTCTAGCTAGAACTTCCAGCACAATGTTAAATAGGATGGTGATAAAGGGCAGCCTTGTCTTGTTCCTGTTTTCAAGGGGACTGTTTTCAGCCTCTCTCTGTTAAGAATGATGTTGGCCATTTGTTTTGCATAGATGCCCTTTATTATGTTGAGAAATTTCCCTTCTATACCTATTTTATTGAGAGTTTTTATCAGGAATGGGTGTTGGACTTTGTCAAATGCCTTTTCTGCATCAATCGAGATAATCATTTGATTCTTTTCTTTCCTTTATTTATGTGGTGGATTACGTTGATTGATTTTCTAATGTTGAACCGTCCTTGCATACCTGGTATGAGTCCTACTTGGTCGTGGTGTATTATTTTTTTGATATGATGCTGAATTCTATTGGCTAGAATTTTGTTGAGAATTTTTGCATCTTTATTCATGAGAGATATTGGTCTGTAATTTTCTTTTTTTGTGATGTCTTTGCCTGGTTTTGGTATCAGCGTTACGCTGGCTTCATAGAATGAATTTGGAAGTGTTGCTTCCTCTTCTATGCTCTGAAATAGCTTGAGTAGTAATGGTACAAGCTCTTCTGTAAATGTTTTGTAGAATTCTGTGAAGCCATCTGGGCCAGGGCTTTTTTTGGTTGGGAGTTTTTTTATTACCTTTTCAATCTCTTCTTTTGTTGTGGGTCTGTTCAGATTTCAACATCACTTTGTTGTAGTTTGGGTAGACCGTGTGTTTCTAGAAATTTATCCATTTTCTCTAGGTTTTCAAATTTGTTGGAGTATAGCTTTTCATAATATTCTGTTATAATCCTTTTTATTTCAGTTGGGTCTGTTGTACTGTCCCCCATTTCATTTCTTATTTGGGTTATTTGTGTCCTCTCATGTTTTTGTTTCATCAGTCTGGCCAGTGGTTTGTCGTTTTTGTTGATTCCTTCAAAGAACCAACTTTTGGTTTTGTTGATTCTTTCTATTGTTTTTCTGTTCTCTATTTCATTTATTTCTGCTCTGATCTTTACTATTTCCTCTTTTCCGGTGGTTGTGGGCTTTTTTTTGCTGTTCTTTTTCTATTTGTTTGAGTTCTGTAGTTAATGTTTTGATTTTGTCCCTTCCTTCTTTTTTGATATGTGCATCTATTGCTATAAATTGTCCTCTGAGGACTGCCTTTGCTGTGTCCCAAAGGTTTTAGTATGATGTGTTTTCATTCTCATTTGATTCTAGGAATTTTTTGATTCCATCTCTGATTTCTTCTATTACCCAGTGATGTGTAAGCAGGGTATTATTCAGTTTCCATGTAGTTGTTTTTTTTCCTTGCTCTTTCTAGTGTTAATTTCTACCTTGATGGCATTGTGGTCAGAGAAGATACTTTGAATTATCTCAACGTTTTGGATCTTGTTGAGGATTGCTCTGTGGCCTAAGATGTGGTCTATTCTGGAGAACGTCCCATGTGCATTGGAAAAGAATGTGTACTTTACAGCGGTTGGATGGAGTGTTCTATATATGTCTATGAGGTCACGTTGGCTGATTGTGCCCTTTAGGTCTTCTGTATCTTTGCTGAGTTTCTTCTTAGTTCTTCAGTCCTTTACTGAGAGTGGTGTGTTGAAGTCTCCTACTATTATTGTGGAACTGTCAGTTTCTTTTTTCAGTGCTGTTGGGTTTATGTATTTTGTAGCACTGTTATTTGGGTGCGTAGATGTTTATTATGGTTATGTCTTCATGATGGATTGTCCCCCTTATCATTATATAGTGTCCTTTGTCTTTTATGGTGGATTTTGTTTTAAAGTCTATTTTATCTGAGATTAGTATTGCCACTCCTGCTCTTTTTTGGTAGTTGTTAGCTTGATATATTTTTTTCCAAGCTTTGACTCTTAACAAATTCACATCTTTGTTTCTAAGGTGTGTCTCTTGTAGACAGCATATTGATGCATCCTGTTTTCTTAACCATTCTGTCACTCTCTGTCTCTTTATTGGTGCATTAAGTCCATTTACATTCAGTGTAATTATTGATAGATGTGAGTTTGTTGCTGTCATTTTGTAGGGCTTTTTTTTGTGGTGCTGAAGTTTTCTTTGTTCTTCTTACTGTCTTGTGCTAAATTACTTTTGTTTGTGGATTTTTTTTCATTTCTTTTGTTTTTGTTTTTGTAGGTTTTGTTTTTGTTGAATTTTATGTTTTTCCTCTTTTTTTTTTTATGAGTATGATTGTTAACTTTCTTTGTGGGTACCATGAATTTTACCCTTATCTTTATAAGTTTGAAGCAGTGTACCACTACTTGGTATCACCTTGCCTTCCTCTGCTTTAGAAGGTTCTATACCTATGCCGTTTATTCCCTCTTTTATTGTTTTGATGTTGTGGTCATTTACTGATTAACTGCTCTGATTTCCTGTTGTATTTCTTTTGGTTTTGGATAGTCCTTGAGAGTTTATTTCCTAGACTGGTATTTGGCTGGTATGATCCTGCGTCCTAGGTTCTGCCTGTGAGCTGAAGCTGTTTGTCCTCAGATCGAAGAACTCCCTTTAATAATTCTTGTAAGTTTGCTTTGACTTTTACGTATTCCCTTAGTTTCTGTTTATCTGGAAATGACCTTATTTCACCATCAGATTTAAACAAGAGTTTTGCAGGATGTACTATTCTTGGCTGACAATTTTTTTCTTTCAAGATTTTATGTATGTCATCCCATTGCCTTCTTGCCTGCATGTTTTCTGCTGAATAATCTGAGCTTAGTCTTATTGTTTCTCCTCTGTATGTGACTTCTTGTTTTTCACGCGCTGCTCTCAGGATTCTTTGTTTGTCTTTGGTTTTGGCAAGTGTGAATATGATATGCCTTGGTGATTTTCTTTTGGGGTTTCTTCTATATGGGGTTGGTTGAGCTTCTTGGGTGGCCAGCTTTTCATCTTTTATGATATTGGGGAAGTTTTCTGTCAGCAGTTCCTCAATGCTCCTCTCTGTGTTTTCTGTTTCCTCCCCCTGTTCTGGAATTCCAATCACTTGAAAATTTTTGCTTTTGATTGTGTCCCATATAACTCTCAGGGTCTCTTCATTTTTCTTTGTTTTTTTTTCTGAATTTTCCTCAAACAGAGCTGTATCCAAATGTTTGTCTTCAATTCCACTGATCCTGTCTTCCACTGTTTCAAATCTGCTTCTCAGCCCTTCCATGACACCATTTCTGAAATCTTGTTGTTTATCTTTTGGATTTCTAATTGTTGTCTTTGTATAATTTCTAGTTGTGAATTTATTTTGGCATTTTGTTCCTGCATCATTTTCCTGAATTCTTCCAATTTTTTGTCTGTATTTTCCATGAGTTTGTCTATTTTTTCCTCATGTTTGTCAGCTTTTTGCCTCAGTTCTTGGAGAATTCTGAGTATTAGAGATTTGAATTCCCTATCAGGTAGTTCTAGTGCATTTTCTTCTACAGGAGAGTCATCTGATGTTTTATTTTGGACGCCTACTGGAACCATCCTGTCCTGTATTTGTAAATCTTTTCTTATTGTCTGCTGTCTTCGGGGCATTCAGTAGTTACTTTTCTCATTTATTGATTGTGGATTTGTTTGTTTCATCCCCCTTTTTTTTTTTTCAAATTTGTCTATGTCTGAGCAGGCATACTGTGTGTTCTTTGTTGTTTGCTCATCTGTTGGCACAATACTTTTGCCTCCTTTTCCAACTGGCAAGGTCAGTCACTCAGATATGGTATGGCAGGATAGGTATAGCTGAAGAGGAGTTACTGGGACGGGTTGTTTGTGGCACTTACTACAGTCACCAGTGCCGGTCGGTAATCAGTGCAGGGCAGGTTCCAGTAGGCCGTGTCTGTGCTGCTTGGTGGTGTGATGTCAAGTCAACGGTGCAGGTAGGCAGGATGCAGTGGGGAGATTGTTATGTGTGGAGCTAAGATGGATATGGGAGAGAGGAGAGAGGAACAGAAGCCAAAAACATACAAACAAAAAAGAATGCTAGGGGAGCTTGCCGTTGTAGTGGAGAGATGAGAGACTATAAAATGGAGAATAAAAAAGGGGAAGTGGAAGAAAAGAAAAGAATGAATAAATAAAAATCAGAAAGGTCAAAGAACCGCAAAGTTCCCAGGGATCCCACCGGTGCACCTATGAGGTCTGGGGAAGTCACTCTCAGGTGTTGCAGTACAGCCTGGCTAGAAGGTATAGAGGTATACAACGCCAGGTATTCAGGGAACAGAAAGAGAAGGAAGATACAGAGAGATGAGGAACTGAGCAATGTAGAAAGACAAAAAGGGAAAAATAGGGAAAAGAAAACAATACAAATTAAAAAAAAAAAACAAAAAAAAGAACAAGAAAGGCCCCCCAGATAGAGGAAAACAACAACAACAATAACAACAAAAATTTCTCTCAGGGATCCCTCTGCACGTCTGTGGAAGCCAAGGGGGAGTCTCCTTGCCACGCAGCCCCGCCTGGCCAGAAAGGGCTCCCAACTCAAGAAAAGGAAAAGAAAACAAACAAACAATTCAAAAGAAGCAAACGAACAAAAGCCCCAGGGTCCCACCAGAACGGCAGCGCAGACTGGGAAGCAGCTCCACACTCGAACGGAGCTCCGCAGCCCCTCAAGAAGAAGCAAAGATGGCACACGGTGCCAGGTACTCGAGCAAAAGGAGGAGGAGGTGGCGAGAGGCAAGTAAGAAATCAAAAGAAGCAGAAAAAAAAAAAGCAACACTAGCAGCCAACATATGGCACTCAGAGTGCCAGCTAGTGCGGGCTAGTGTTTCTGGACAAGAGACTGTGTCCGCGGGAAGCAGAGGGGGCCGAGTGTGGGTGAAAAAGGGTAGAGAGTGGACAAGTGTGTATCACAAATTACTGGAGCTCTGCCGCCCCTCAGGAAGAAGCAAAGATGGCGCACGGAGTGAGGTATTCGAGGGAAAGGAGGGGGAGTTGGCAAGAGGCAAGGAAGAAATCAAAAGAAGTGGAAAAAAGCAACACCAGCAGCCAATAAATGGCACTCAGAGAGGCAGCCCATTTGGGTGTGTGGAATCCAAGCAGCCGGTGTTTCCTGGTCAAGAAGTTGTGGCTGCGGGAAGCAAAGGAGGCCGAGTCAGGGTGAAGAAGGGTGAGGGGGTGGGAAAGCATATATCGCAAATTACCGGTTGTTTTGTCTCCCGCTGGATGCTCCATGAGGCTGCTTTCTTGTACCCCCTGTTTACTGGTCTCCGATAGGAGTCCAAGATGGCGGATCTGCGCTGCGTTAGCTGGTAGGGGACCTGTGCATGAATCTCTCCTCGCTCTCCATTCTCTGTCAGTTTTCTCACTCCGTTTGGTGCTTGGCTGAGTTCTTTATCTCTTCATTTGATGTTTTAGGGTTTCAGGATTGTTGTATTCTCTGTTTGGCTTAGTTTTTCAGAGATTTGCTATGGAGGGATGGCATGGTGCTTCTTCCTATAGCGCCATTTTTCCCTCTACTACTTTTTTGTCGGGAAGTAGAATATTTGATTTTGACCTTCTCCTCTTCTCAATACCTAATCTTGTTAACAGAGTGAAGGACAAGTTTTTTTTTTCTTCTTTTTTTTTACCTCGAGACCCACTTTTACCCAACTACCATCACATGGGAATTTGGACACGAAAGAGAAATGTTTCTAATGTGCAGAAAAACAATTCCAACTTTAGTGATTTTTTTTTTAGGATATTGGAAATACTTCTTAGCCCCAAGTTATCAAATTCATTCTGTAAACATTTATTGAGTGGTGGCTATGTGCATGCACTGTTCTAGGGGTTGGGGACACAGCAGAGAACAAGCCAGGCAAAACCTCTTGTGCTCTTCAGTTCTGGAATATTGGAGCTTCGGGCCCCAGGGCGTTTTTAACATCAGGTCATTTGTCCTGTATTAATTTCAAAGCTGGGAATGAGTCTGAAGCTGAAAAGACTGAACTGGTGTCTGTTGGAGCCTTTGCTCCATTTTTCATTTTCCCTGAAAAGGAGATGAATATGCATTCCTCTAGGGCAGAGATTTTGTCTGTTTTACTCATTGCTGCTTTTTCAGAGTTTGGAACAGTACCTGGCACACAATAGGTCCTCAATGAATATTTGTCGACTAAGCAAGTGAATGAATGTGGGTCTGTGAGTCTGAGGTTCTGGCCTCATTTCTGGCCTTCAGAGAGGATTGCCTTCATCCTTGTGCAGCTGCAGGCCTTGATGACTGCTGCTGCTGCTGGCCCCACAATCCAATTTTTCCCAACACTGTTGCCTTCTGAACCCCTGATAAGAGCAAGAAAATTTCCCAACCGTTGAACTCCCCATCCTCATTCCCAACTCATATTCCAGAAGTTCTAATTGGTAACTTGCAGATGTCTTTTGTTTGATCTGTTGCTCTTTTTTTTTTCTTTTTTAATGAAATGAATCATTTGCCAGCATTTTAAAGATTGGGGGGCACTTCACATCAAAATCTAGATTTCCGGCTTCTCTTGAAAAATCAAATCTGACCTCATTTGCCTGTGTTTCTTTGTGGCAAGAGTTGGCTGCACTGGAGCAGCAGCTGCCCATCTTCAGCTGGGGCCTGTGCCCTTTGATTTTTTATAGTACCCATCAGAGTCACTTCACTCATTGTAGAAGCCACCTGGCCTCCTAGGCACTGGAGTTTGCAATTACACTCATTCATGAACCCACCCACTTGGTCCCCAACTGTCATGGTGGCCTCTGATAGGCCTCCTTGATTCCAGGTCTCCAATTCACTTAGCTGACCTCTGCCAGCATCTCTGCTCCCCAATTCCAGCACCAGTGGTGCCAGGAAAGACCACGCCTTTGTATGTGCAAATCCTTCTGCTTAGAATGGTCCTCCCTCCTTCACCAAACTAATGCTTCCAGAAGCCATGCTTGAGCCCTAAACTTCCTCCCTTCACACCTTAAGTCCAAGTTGGGTACCCCTCCATCCTCCAGTGCTCCCGTAATACTTTCTACAATCATGATATATTGCAGCTGTCTATGTACTATTCTGCTGCCACCCCAGACTGTCATCTCCTTGATGACAAAGACTTTGTTGCTCATGGTCATATCCTGGGCATTCAGACAGGATGTGGTACATGTAAGAAAAGACACAGAATTCATTCTGGCTGGAGCCTAGTATGGGAGAGGGACCATGTGACAAAAGATGAGACTGGGGAGTAAACAGGGCTAAAGTCCCCAGGTGTGTTGGAAGTCCCATGGAGATTTTAGAGCTTATCTTCATGGTAATGGGAATCCCTGGAAAGGTGTATGGATATTTTGGTATCCCATGCGTAATAATGGAACCCAGCGTGCATTTTAGAAGAAGCACCCTGGCTGCAGCAGGATGGACAGATTAGTGAGGTGCTAGACTGGCAGATGGGCTTTTAGAATATTCTGGAAAAGAGATCATAGAGGCTAGAGCCAAGGATGATGTACAATAAGACATACCTATTAACTGTAAGTAGATGGGGAGGTAGATCACATTCTAGTGTGGGGAGGGGGAAAGTAAGATATAATCCAGCCAATGAATTTTGTGAAAATAACTTTAGTCAAAGTATGTCCCCTAAGCATCGCCTGTATCAACTTGGTAGTCTAGTGTCCTATTAAACATGCTGGAAAGCAGGGACTCAGAGAGCAGCAGCTGATTTTATAGCAACACTATTAACAAATATCCTCTGGCTTGATTTCTAGTGTGCATGTATTTCTGGGTATTCCACGTGGATTTTCTTTTTCTTTCTTTCTTTTTTTAAATCCTCCTCCTTAAGGGAATCCCCTTCTCACAGTAGCTTCTTGGTAGAGGGTTCTAACTAATGACTTTAATCACATGAATATATAGCAAAAATGGACAGGAAAATCCTCAGCCCATTTATCTTACAGACCCCAAGTGTGCAGGCACAAAACCACAAGTTCCGTCCTTTTTTCTCCCCCTTTACCTCAATTTATGACTTGGCTTACAATCTGTTGCAGAAAGCCCAGCTCCCCAGCTTCCTCCTGAATCTACGTTTTCTATTTTGTCTGAAATAGCTGAGGTCTCAAGAGTTTGCAGTTATATTGCTTCAGAGAAATTAGTGACATTGAAGGGTTCTCATCTTTGTGTGTAATTTTGGTTATAAGAAGAAATTTACAAAGCCTTTCTTTCCTTATTTTCCCATTTCTGCAGTTGGGGAGATTATAGTAGATGTTATTCTATATAAAAACACTCATGGTAGGGTTTTTCTCCATGTAGTAGCATAAATTACTCAGCAATACCAAAATAGGTGCCTTTTGTATGATAAACTTCTGAGCTCTATTTGGATCTGGAATTTGGCTTAATTATCTTTGAGTAAGACATGGCAAGGTAAAATCATTTCAGTCACTGCTGGCCTTGTGTCGCTGGTTACAATATCACTATCATGAGTCGTATGAGTGGTAAGTATTGTTTCAGACCTAATTCGTTAGAAATTAATTAAATATTTAATGTAGCTATGATGATTTAGTTTCTATATTAAGAATTTTATAGTCTGAAGACATGTTGTTGTTAGCTGCTGTTGAGTTGGCCACCGACTCCTGGTGACCCCATGCACAATGGAACAAAACACTACCCAGTCCTGCACCATCCCTATAATCAATTGCAAATCTGACCATTGTAATCTATAGGGTTTTCATTGGCTAATTTTCAGAAGTAAATCACCAGGCCTTTCTTCCTAGACCATCTTAGTCTGGAGCTCTGCTGAAACCTGTTCACCGTCGGTGACCCTGCAGGTATTTGAAATACCAGTGATAGAGCTTTCAGCATCACAGGAACATGCAAGCCACCACAATATGACAAACTTGACAAATGAGTGGTGGGACAGTCTGATAGTTCCCACATAAAAGGAGGCATGAGCGTGGAGAGCCAAGGGTCACGATCTTTAGCAAGACCATGTGGATGGAAGTGACGAGCCCTCCAAGTGTCATAACAGAAAGGGATGACCACATCCTGCGTACAGAGCCATCACATCACATAGCTGAGTGACGTGTGAGGTAAGAAGATGAGGACATGATACACAATCGGTTAATTACATAAAGACCACTTGAACAAACTCAACAGCTCCACTTCTTAGCCTGCCATGTGCCACACAGATTCCTCTGAAAAGGATTACAGATGTTCTTTTTTTTCCCTCCCCCATCTTTCTTTCTCAGCACCCAGTACGCTCTGCACTTCAAGCTAAATATAATGTATCTGATTTCCCATCATACATACTAATCAGGTTTGAAAGTTGTCTTGTGAGGCTTTAAAAAGCTAGCCAAGAGCAGTGCGATTTTTCCAAAAGGATGTCTGCAATCAAGATGATTACATGGGAAAATAAATCATAATTTATAATGCTGAAAATGTCATTTGCAAAACACTTTGACAATACTTTCCTTTCAGCCTATTTTCTTGTGTATGGGGTAAGTGCTGCCCTTCTGAAACTTTCCTTTTATTTATTTATTTATTTAGAATGCTCTGAATATCATGGAACAATTGCAGATTCAAGGCAGTATGGGGTGTTTCAGGAACACACCGAAAAGCATTAAAACCAAAAATTGAACAATATCAATGTAGAAGAGAGAGTTCAAAGAGAGAGTATTTATGATACACGTGTAACATATATACACACACACATTTTTCTTTCTTATTGCAATAGGATTTAAAACAGAGTTTCAGAACCCAAAGTCTTTTAGGAAAGCCTCCCTCTTCTGGCCACTTGCCTTTATGTTAATAAACTATAATAAATTATCCAGGAGAATTGATTACTGATCTAGTTCATTAATATCTCTCAGTATTAAGAACTACCTCTGATTGTGTCCTGCTTGACAGACATTAAGTCCACAAATGTCAAGAGTTAATACCTGTGGTCGATGGTAAAAATGTCCAAAAATTCTTTTCCTCTGCTGTGCATCCACACCCTTACATTGTGATGTTGCAGATCCTCCCCTCAAAAGGTGGAGACAGTTTCTCCACCCCTTGAATCAGGTTGCTTCACGAACCTTGCTTTGGCCAACAGAACATTTGTAAACATGATGCAAGCAGAGGCTTGAAAAAGTTTTTGCATCAGTGCTTGCCCTCTTGCTATAGTTGGAATCCTTCCACTTTCAGGTATGAACAACCCCGGGCTAGCCTGCTGAGTGCTGAGTGACACACAGCTATGTGCCCACATTGCCCCAGTCAAGAGCAGTCCAGCCCCAATCCAGCCCCTAGAGGCACAGCCACCTGGCTAATAGCAGACACTTGCCCAGCTAAGCCTGGCCTGAATTGCTGACCCACAGAATTGTGGGTTAAAAATAAGTATCTGTTGGTTTAGCCACTAATATTTGGGTTGATTTGTTACACAGTAAAAATTAATGAAGGAAATATTTTTGAATTTGGCTTTTCACAAGCTATTGTAAAAGTTTAAGATGTGCAGTAGTTTGTCAGCTGTAGGACAGGTATTTTGGAGGAAGTCAGTTAGTTGGTAAGTGGATCTTGCTGATGCCTCAGCGAGTGTTTGCACTCAGCATGGCTGCAGTGTTTTCTGTCTCAGGTAACAGGGAAGCTATGTACTATAGAGATATTCCAGAATTTGAGGCTCCATGAAAATCTTGCCCCTCTCTCACAGGGCTTAAGGGAAGGGGTAGAGAGGGGGAGGTGTTAACACAAGAGACTCAGGAGAGATCTTCCTCTGAGGCCTCATGCCAAGAAAAGATGTACTTTTCCTAAGTGACCAGTTTCTTTTAAAATCTGAACTTCATATCTGATAGTGATTCCTTCTTTGCTCTGGCCACTAGGGAGCTCAAAGTCAAATGTTTAGCACACTTCTCCCCACCTCTAGCAGCTATGTAATACCATATGGTACCACCAGGGAAACTAACTTCCCCTTTGGCTTTATCTCAGTACTTTTTTTTCCTTTCATCTGGTTTCTTTATATATTTCTCCTCTCCCTTCTTTCTTTTTTTCTTTTGCTTCTGCATTCCTTCGTCCTTTTGTCTCTTCCTTATTTTTTTATATAGGGTTTGCTGTGAGTCAGAATTGACTCGACAGCACACAACAACAGCAGTGTATTTATGTAAGCCATCTCTCTTCCTCCCACTTTTTAATGAAGCAGATAGAAATTAAAAACAAAAACAAAAACAAAACTAAGCGAAAAAAAAAAGATACACCATGAAATTGCCCAAGCTTAAGGAACTGAGAGGAGTACATACAGGTTCTTGGGTTGCTTCCATCCCACCACCCCTGATTGGTGGAACCCTCACTTGGTCCATTCATTTATTCATTCATTCAAGGAAGCACAACAAAGTAGAAACATAATAGAGTTTGGAGTTAGTAGCTTTGGGTTTGAATTCTGGCTCTACTGCTGTATGAGTTTCCTATTGCTGCTATAACAAGTTACCACAAATTTAATGGTTTAAGACAACACAAATTTATTGTTTCACAGTTCTGGAGGTCACAAGTTCAAAATCAGTCTCACTGGGCTAAAGTCAAGGTGTCAGCAGGACTGGTTCCTTCTGGAGGCTCTAGGGGAGAATCCATTTCCTTGCTCTGTCCAGCTTTTAGAAGCTACTTACATTCCTTGACTCCTGGCCGCTTCTTCCATCTTCAAAACCAGCAGCACAGCATCATATCTCTGTCACTGACTGTGCTTCCGTTGTCACATCGCCTTCTCCTCATATGACCCTCTTGCTTTCCTCTTATAAAAGGATGCTCATGATTACATTGGGCCCACCTGGATAATCCAGGATAATCTCCCCGTTTCAAGATCCTTAATCATAGCTACAAAGTCTCTTTTGCCATGTGAAGTAACATATTCAAAGGTTCTGGGGATTAGGATGTTGACATCTTTGGGGGACCATTATTATGTCTACCACAACCACTAATTCTGGGCTTTAGGTTTCCTCATCCATAAAGTAGGAATAATAATATCCTGCAGGCTATTGTGGGGAGTGGGAAAGATAAGTCTATCAAGGGGCTTATACCATGGTTGGAGTCATCCTTATAGAGCTGTCCTGGACCCATCCTTCAAGACTAAAGTGTGGGTAGGACCATCACATTTTTCATCTACTCAACATCACCTTAACAGATATTCATGCACTAGCTATCTCACTCACGTCTCTATTTGTTGTTTCAGGAAGGAGCAGTGTAGTGGGGAAACATGGAATCAGAACCAGGGGAGAGCCCTGTGGCCCTCCCAGTTCTGCCAAACACCAGCTGGGTCATTTTGGGGCTGTTGATTCTCCTCCCTGACTTCTGTGGCCTCATTTGTAAAATGTGAGGCATAAAAATATCCTCATCACAGGATGGCTCTAGGGACCAAATGAAACCATCTTTGTCAGGGCTCTGGACAGATATGTGTTCTTGGCAGCAGCAGAAATGTGGTTTCACCTCTCGACGTTTTATAGCCCTCCCTCTCCTGTAGGAAGAAGCTTCTTAGGAGATGACACACATTAGAGCAGTCACCAACCCAGTTCCATCATCTGGTGAATTTTAGTAGCACCCAAGTGGACTCTACTTCCTCCTTCTAGAATTTCTGCCAGAAAGGTGGAGTGAACAGTCATTGAGCATTGATGTAGTACCCGGAACAGTGCTGATTGCTTTTTGTGCTTTATTTTATTCAATCATCAGGGGTGGGCAAGGCCGTCATCAATTTATAGTTGAGGATAGTGAAGATCAGAGGGGTTAAGTTTACATGAATAGTAGTAGTACTAGTAGTAACGTTAATTGTACTAGTAGTAGCAATATTGATGGCAATTATTTTTTGTTGTTAGTTGCTGTTGAGTCGACTCTGACTCATGGTGACTCCACATACAACAGAATAAAATGTTGCCCAGCGTGTGCCATCTTCAGGTTCCTTGGTATGCTCAGGTCCATTGTTGTAGCCACGGTGTGTTTTAAGTATTTTCCAACCGAGGGGGCTGGTCTTCTAGTACTATATCAGACAATATTCTATGGTGATCCATATTGTTTTATTTGGCTAATTTTCAGAAGTAGATTGCCAGGCCTTTCTTTCTAGTCTGTCTTAGTGACCCTGCTGCTATTTGAAATCTGGTGTCACAGCTTTCATCCTCGTAGCCACACACAGCCACCACAATCTGACAAACTGACAGATGGGTGGCGGATGGTGAGTTATAAGAGTAATTAAAATCATAACAGCCACTGTTGTTTTTATAGCTGAAGCTAATGTTAATTGTGTGTTTTCTATGTGCCAAGCACTAGGCTAAATGTAGACATTCATTATCTCATTTATCCCACCCTATGAGGTAGGTAGCTCATCATCTCAAGTTGCAGATGAGGAAGCTGCAGCTCAGAAAGGCCGTGATTGTCACGAGTCCACTTCGGTCAAGGGCATATACTTGGAGAAGGCTGAGTTGAGCCCATCTCCTGCCCCTTTTCGCAAGGCCGTGCTGGCTTCCAGAGCCTTTCCTCTTTCACTGCCAAGAAATGGAGTTTGTTTTGTTCTGAAAAGCCCCCTAGCCCCCAACATCCAAGACTGATACATTTGTAAAGGATGCCCTTTGCTGCATAACTAGGGCAGAGAAGAACCACAGATCCTCTCTGGCTGTGGAAGCTTCCACCTGGCCCATACCTCCTTGGTTGCTGCTGTGGGGTGGCACAGAGAGCTGAGTCAGGGAAAAGAAAAGGAGAAACTTTTCCTGCTTGCAGCTGTGCCCACAAGCCAGCGGAGCCTCTAGCCAGGGTGGTCTCACCCAGGGCCCATTACCAGGCTCGAGTGGCAGGGTGACGAGAACACGCAGCTCATCCCAGCTCTGATGACACAGAAGCAAGGACCCTTGTTTTTCAGCGGCTTGCCCATGTCTCTGCAAGGTTTATTAATATTAGCATATCATGGGAAATGGCTTGCCTAGTTAAATCCAGAGACACACTGTTCACTACACTGCAGATTGAAGGTGGCAGGAGTCTTTGCCTTATTTACACATGGTACATGGGAGAGACACTCAGGGCAGAAGAATGTTGTCATAAAACTCCATGCGGAATTTGAAGGTGTGCATTAATGCATGTGACCAGATGGTCCTAAAATATACCACTTTGACCAAAAACCATCTTCTGAAAAACTCTTCTGAAGAGCATTGACTATGCATAATAACTGTCTTGAGTGGAGCTATAATTTTAGAAAATGTATGAGGTACGGGATGAAGATAGGGGAAGAAAAATTTTCCTACTTGCCGTTACGTTCTCCCTCCAAATGCCTGTGCGTACGTGTGTGTGGGAAACTGACCAATGCAAAGAACCGTGGCTATAGTTAGACTGTTGAGAAGTACTGTGTGATTACCCACTGCTTTCTAAGTTACGTATTAAGAAATAAAGGTTTCCAACTTCTTAAACTCCAGAAACAACCAGCTGTTAATTCAATGTCACAATATTAATACCAGCATCTGTAAGTATGTTCTTAGGATTGATTTCTGCTTGTGCCTTACAAGTCTTAAGGACCATCAGTAGCAGCATCTAATAATCCTAACACTGTCATATTTACACTGGAGGTCTTATTATCTTCCCTTCCTTAGCTATGTCAACAGATGAATAACCTACTTTGGATTTGCCCAGGTAGTGCTGGTTGCAGACACCATGCACAGTGAGATTGGAAGCGCCAGGTGACAGCTTCTCTGCTCACTCATTATAGGGGAGAAGAGCACTACCCAGATAAGCCATCGCTGTGGGGCAGGAGGGTTACTGAATGGGCTGCTTCATCCTTCTGAGGAGCGCTCAGGTTTGCAGACTCATTGTTTAGAATTACAAGAGGCCTTGAGACTTTTTAAAACTGAATCATACGAGCAAAAATGTAACTCCTTAGCAAAGATGTACTCTTTCCCTCCGAAAAGAGTCAGAAAAGTGCTTCTTTGTCTCTCTATGTTGTGATTAAAACAAACGGGTCCATTTTCATTGCATTAAAAAAATGTTTTCTTTTATAAAGCCTCCTATTTCACATAGCTGGCCAGAGTTGACATCCACATTTGAGTTTGTTTAAAATATCATGGTTTTGTTGGTATTCACTTGCATGCTTCTCAGTTGGTCATATCTTCTAATATGCAATATACCTTTTAAGGTGCAGTTGGAAAAAATAAAAAAAGGAAAATGTTAAATGTTAATGATTCCTTTCCTAACTGCAATTTTGTCAGCTCAGTTTTGTACATATATGATTATGAAGCAATTTGCATGAAATTTACACCTTTTCAAATTTTGAAAATTGCGTTGTTGAAAAAGAATCGTTACACTTCTCAATACCACACTGATTAATCACAGTTATAGAGGAGACATAACATTTTTATTAAACTCTCAGTGAGCAGAAAAATTAGTACTTCCTGCAATAACGATACTAATTTCATTAGTGAACGTTTTTATTTATAAAGTGCCTCTTCCTTATCTTGAACCTTTTATCCTTTTCTTATTGACCAAAGAGAGGGCATATCTTTGGGAGCTGGTAATAAACCAGATGTGTAATATGATGTGACCTCATCGACAAGCTTCCAACTGATCATCTTCCTTGATCATAAATATCCATCAGTACCTCTTGTCACACGTGCTCTTTGAGCTTCCCTTTTGAATTTCAAATGTAGTAAGAGACGGTTTCCATTCTTAAGCACTTTCAATGGGATGCTTATTGGCAAGACTAAAACTTTAATATGATACGGTGGATGTAAAGATAAAAGAAATAAAGCATTCTGCTGATTTATTTTCATGTAACTTCTTTATTAGATGCTTATAATAAGGGGAAACAGGTGGGGAACACAGGAAAGACACAGATCCTGTTTTCTCCTTTCGAGATTGAACTGTTCAAGCAAACATGGAGGGAAACTTCTGGTGTGTTAGATAGACTGCCGGCCTAGAGTCCTCGGGGTATAAATGATATAAATGATTTACTTATATAACACACAGATTCACATGTAAATTTCCAACTCCAACCTGAAGTTGTTTCTGAAACATGGTGGTAGATGAGTTAATGCAACAAATATTTATTCGCCACCTGGCATAGTGGTTAAGCACTCAGCTGCTAACCCGAAAGGTGGGCAGTTTGAACCAACCAGATGCTCCATGGGAGAAAGATGTGGCAGTCTGTTTCCATAAATATTACAGCCTTGGAAACCCTATGAGCAGTTCTACTCTGTCCTATAGGGTCGCTGTGAGTTGGAATCAACTCTTCAGCAACAGGTTTGGGTTTTTTTTCCCTACTAGATAGCAGGTGCTGTTCAAGGTGCTGAGGACACAAAGGTGAACCACCAGACAAACCAGGTGCCACGCCTCGCAGAGATGACATTCCAGTGAGGGAGCCAGGCAAGAAATGAGTAAATGGCTCCATAAAATATGTTCCTATTGGACTTACCTTCAGAAGGAAACAGTGTGGCGCTGTGCTAGGAAGGAACAGCAGTACTGGAGGAGGGGTCAGCCCCAGAAAGGATGGCCAGGTGACAGTGAAGCTGAGGCTTAATAGCAAGAAGGAGCTGGCAACATAAGGAAAAGTGTTTCAGGCAGAAGGAACAGAAAGTGAAAAGGCCCCCAGTCGAGGGAAACATTGTTGAAGAGATTGTTGTACTCACTGTTGAAGAGATTCCATTGACCAGAGGGCTCGTTCATGTGCCCTGGGATTTTTAAATTTAGAATTGAGGTCTATGGTTGAAGTGGAATATTGATCTTTTCCTGGTGTCTAAGTGAGCTTTGAAAGCTATCTACCTTCAAAGTAGAAGAGAAATGTACATTTCTTGAACATTCACTGAGGGAGAAGAGGTAGTGACAGATACTAACAGTAAGTAATACATATAACCTTTCCTTTATGTGTCAATTTTTTTAATGTGTCAATTATATAGCTTTTTTCTGTGTCAGTTATGACTTAGAAAGGTAAATGACTTGCCTAAGGTCATACTGCCAGTAGACTTGGGAGCCAAGATTAATCATGTATGACTTTGTGAAATTTCCTATTAAAAACATATATTTCTCACATGCTTTATGGTTTCACACGTACACGTCCATTGCATGCATTATGAGTTAACTTCATTAATCAGTTTTCAGTGGCTTATGTCTTATTTTGTCAACTTCATATACAGATTTTAAAGGGCAATTATCTGTCTTAGAATTCTGCAGGATGTCCTGCAAACAGTCTTATATCGTAGAAAAAAACTGATCAAACTCATCAGTAAGAAGATATAGAAATTAAATGACAATGAGATATTATTTCACACCCACCAGATTGGAAAAAAATAATTAGTCTGGCAGTATCAAGTGTTGACATGGATACGGAGTAACAGAAAGTCTCATACATTGCTTGATACAGCCATTTTGGCTCCTAGAGGCTGCCCATAGTTCCAGGAGAATTCATCAAGCCAGCAAGGCAAGTCTCTAGTGTAAGTCCTCTAACAAGATAGAGTCTTATATAACGTAATGCAATCACAGGAGTGACATCCCATCACCTCTGCCCCGTTGTATTGGTTAGAAACAAGTCACAAGTCCTGCCCATACTCAAGGGGAGGGGATCCAACAAGGGTGTGGACTCCAGGAGCTTGGGACCACGGGGGCACCTTAGATTCTGTCCGCCAAAACTTGGGATGTCTTCTCGCCTCCTTGCTGTGAGTTCACATCCCTGAAATCTCTAAAACCTCAATCCTATCTCAAGCTGTCTGTGATTACATCTTCCCTGGGAGCAGCAAGGAGAATCCTCAGAGAGTTGCATGGCCAGAAGATCTGCCTTCCAAAGCTGTCATGGAAAACTTTCAAGTTAAAGCAGGAAGATTTTGAAGAAAGACTTGGCGTATGTTAATTGCAGCCATGAAGCTTCATAAATCATGGATGAGAAATCCCATCTAAGATAGCCCTACCCCTGGAGGTAAGGGGTAGACAGTACTACCCCTCAAATACAAAATACAAAACTATTTATTTTTTCTTTTCTAATCAGAGTCCTTAGACTCTTGTAATACTAATCACAGGAGTTGTTTGGGAAATATTTGTTTAAAGGACCAAAAACTCAAATTCATTGCTGTCAAGTTGATTCTGAATCATAGCGACCCTATAGGACAGAGTAGAATTGCTCTATACGGTTTCCTAGGCCACAGCCTAGGAAACCTGTGGTCTTTATGGAAGCAGACTGCCATATCTTTCTCCCATGGAGTGGCTGGTGGGTTCAAATTAGCAACTTTTAGTTAGCAGCCAAGCACTTTAACCACTGCACCTCCAGGGCTCCTTGATGGTAATAGGCTATCTCCACACTGGGAGATCTCTGAGGGCATGGTGTCCTTCTCATATCTATCCAGTACTCTGTGAAGCCCCTGAGGGATGCTGCCAAGAGGATTTCTGCATTGATGGCAAGAGCCAGATGGTCCCATTCCACCCGTCCTAAGATCCTGTGATATCAACTTTGCTTCCAGCTCTAGGGTATTTGATTTTCTCCATTGCTTCCCTTAAGTCATGTATTCGACAACCATTTAGTAAGAACCTGCATTGGTTTCCTAGGGCTGCCGTAACAAACTACCACAGACAGAGTGGCTTTTAAGAACAGAATGTACTGACTCACAGTTCTAGAGACTAGAAGTCAGAGTTCAGGGTATCTTCAGGGTCATGTTCTCTGCAAAGGCTCTAGGGGAAGATCTTTTCTTTTCTCTCCCAAGCATTCCTTTGATTGCAGCTGCAGCATAACTGCATCATCACATGGTTGTCTTCCCTCTATCTGTCTCTCTGTATCTCTTCTCTTTTCTAAAAGGCCACCACTCAGATTGGATTAGGACCCGCCCCACTCCAGTATGACCTCATGTTAACTGATAACATCTTCAAAGACCCTATTTCAAAAAAAGGACATATTCACAAGTACCAGAGGTTAGGACTTCAACATAAATTTTTTTGGGGTGAGAGGATTCAGTTCAGTCCATAACAGTACCTACTATGTGCTCGGCACTCTTTTAGGCAATGATGCTGTTTTGAAAGCATCGTTACTCAGCATAACCTCAATAGTGGACAGCACACTCATAAAGGCACTGTCTGATCTTTATTATTTTTAACTCTATAAAGAAAATTTCCATTAGATAAGAATCACATCAACACCATTTACTTTTAACCCCACATGATGAAGTTATCAATGTTCGATGCCTTTCTATACTGTACTTACAGATGGAAAATGCCTCGATAAATACTGCAAGGGACATTTTTAAGCACGTAAAAGATCAATTTTCATAAGGTTACATCTTTTTACCTCTTTATATAAAACATGCTATATTAAAAGAGATTAAATTTTACTCTGTGGAGTAAAATGCAAACACAAATTATTTTTTCATTTTTCAGAGCATGCACTGGATTATCATTTATTTATGTGGCTTTTTTTTTAATCTAGAATATATGGAAATCTTTTCTTGAAGCACAATATAATATTGAATTGGGAATGTTGTCTGACAGTTTCCCTCTTACAGTTGCATAGGATGATTTGCCTGTATGAATTTTTTAAAGAAACTTCAATATACCGTGCATTTGAAAGGGAAGAAGTAATCACTTTAATCCTGAGGAATCTTTTAAATGAACTCCCTTGTAACTCTTCTATGTTCAAGACCAACTTTTCTGCAACAAATAATGCTTCCATGATTTGCCAGAACTCAACAAGATGTCCGGTTTTCTCTCTTTTGTCCAAAATTTATACCATGACAATTGAAGTTTCTCTCTCAAAAGATGTTGCTGTTGGTTCAGCATAGAGCTATGACGTGATTTCTATTTATTCCCTTTGCATATTTTCCTTGCTTGGGGTCATTGGCACCTGGGGTTTAGATGGTACTACTGTTGTTGCTTGTTGCTGTCAAGTTGGCTCCAACTCATGGTGACCTCGTAAATAACAGAACAAAATGTTGCCCAGTCCTATGCCATCTTCATAATGGTTGGTATGTTTGAGTACATTATTATAGCTGTTGTGTCAATCCATCACATTGATGGTTTCTGTTGTTTTTGCTGACCCTATACTTTACCAAACATGATGTCCTTTTCTAGAGATTGGTCTTTCCTAATGACGTATCCAAAGTAAGCAAGCCAAAGTCTTGCCATCCTCACTTCTAAGCAGCATTCTGGTTGTATTTCTTCTAATACAATGTATAGCATCCTTTATTCTCCACAAAACAGCAGTCTTTACATTTCAGTCCCTGTAAATGCATATGGTGAACCTGCACAACCATGAGAGCAGAGACCACATAAACATGCTGGCTTCAGATTATTAAGCCTTTCTCCAGAATCCTTCCCAGGTTCGCCTGTCTGTGCCATCCCGCTCACACTGTCATCTGCACACTTTTATATAGCTTGACAATCGTTTTTTCCATCCCATTGAACTTTGTGTATTAGTCAGCTCTTAAGGTATAATAAACTACCGCAAAATGCAGTGGTACACAGCAAGAATTGGTCTGTGGCTTGCTTATGGCGGCCTTGCTTCATTTGTCTTATTCTGGAGCCTAGGCTGAAGGCACAGTGGTGAGTTGGTACGAACATTGGCAGGTCCCAGTGCTCTTAAGGCCTAGACGCAGCCTTAACACACACCATCACTCTTGTCCACGTTTAATCGTTCCGTTGGCCAAAGCCAGTTATGTGGCCAAGCCCAACTTCAGATCGGGACTTTTATACTTTCCAAAGGTGTGGAAGGAAAGAGAGTGAATATTTTGAATATTTTCTAAATAGACTTTCTGTCTGGAGTTTGTGATTTAGTGATTTTATATATATACATCTATCTATCTATCTATCTACATATATGTATAAAATTACATAGTATATATTTATATACCAACAAGCCATTGCCATCTAGTAGATTCTGACTCATAACGACCATATAGGACAGAGTAGAACTGCCCCATAGGGTTTCCTAGGTTGTAATCTTTACAGGAGCAGATTGCCAGGTCCTTTCTTCCACGGAGCCACTGGTGGGTTCGAACCAGAGACCTTTTGTTTAGCAGCTGAGCACTTAACCATTGTGCCACCAGAGCTCTCTCTCTCTCTCTCTATATATATATCTATCATGGTGGCAGTTCTGGGACATAGGGGACAAATGCTGGTGATTCTATTCTGAAAGAAGCTAAAATCTGAATGAGGTTTTAAGATTTCATATAAAGGGTAAAATAAAGGGTACCCTGACCCCTATAAGCAATGGTTTTCACCTCTAACTCCTCGGTTAGCTGGCTCAGCTTTCATACACATATAGACACACACACATATAGGGTCGCCATGAGTTAGATGCCATCAAGTCTGTTCCGACTCATAGTGATCCTATGTACAGCAGAACACTGCCCGGTCCTGTGCCATCCTCACAATTGTTGCTCTGTTTGAGCCCATTGTTGCAGCCACTGTGTCAGTCCATCTCATTGAGGGTCTTCTTCTTTTTTGCTGGCCCTCTGCTTTACCAAGTATGATATCCTTCTCCAGAGACTGGTCACTTCTGATAACATGTCCAAAATACATGAGATGAAGTCTCACCATCCTTGCTTCTAGGGAGCATTCTGGCTGTACTTCTTCCAAGACAAATTTATTCATTCTTCTGGCAGTCCATGATATATTCAGTATTCTTCCTCAATATCATACTTTAAATGCATCAGTTCTTCTTCAGTCTTCCTTATTCATTGTCCCGCTTTCATGTGCATGTGAGGCGTTTGAAAATACCATGCCTTGGTCAGGCGCACTTTAGTCCTCGAGGTGACATCTTTGCTTTTTAACACTTTAAATAAGTCTTTTGCAGCAGATTTGCCTGATGCAATATGTCATTTGATTTCTTGACTGCTGCTCCCATACACACACACACACACACACACACACATACACACACACACACACACACACACATACATACATATATAAGCCTCCTTCTGAATAGAACCTCCAGCGTATGTCCCCTAAGTACGAGCATTGCCACCATGAATAAAGGGTGCCCTGACCTGTAGCTCGTCATTTAGCCGGCCCACCTTTCATCCAAACCCAAATTCACCAAGAAGGATGTTCATACTGCACTTAGTATGATTCTCCACTTTGGAGCCAGATCAGCTAGAATTCAAGTCCGAACTCTTCTACTTGCCTTGCCAACTTTGTCACCCTGAACAATTTACTTGGCCTTTTTGGGCTTCGGTTACTAAATCAGTTAAATGAGGATGATTGTACCCAAGCTCATTTTTTCACCTTCATTGAGACATTTTTGATAATTCCTAGTCCATACCTTTGACAGCATCGTCCTAGCAGTTTTGGAGAAGCTGGCATTTTGTGAAGAATCTGTTGCTAGGAAATGTCAATGATATGACTTTCAATTTAGCACATGCACAGGCGACCTTGTTTGGACTTGTGCCATTGGTAATTCAGTTTAGGAATTTTACTTTGATAGAATGTATTCAAATATGGCTTTTGCCATCTATCAATTGTACTGTTATGGCCACAGTTCTTCCAAACATCCAAGACTTGCTAATTAATATTTTCACAACAACATTTGTCACACGGGTCCAGATTTCCAAGGAAAAAAATATACAGCCTTTGTTCTTGTAGACACGTAATAATGTATTTGGGCATACATCATTTTGACCACCTGCTTCAGAAAGTACTTAGATACTGTCTGACCTTAACACAAGACAATAGGCACTAATTAAGCTGTTGTTGTTGTTGTTGTTTTTAACCTTTTAGACAATTTAAAATAATCTGATACCATTGTGTTAGTTGCTTATTATTCAATGATGGAAAAAATATACATATATAAATAGGTAGGTAGGTAGGTAGAGAGAGAGTATGTAGTTGTTATGAATTGTGTAAAATAAATTTGTTTCCAGCTATGGGTCATTTGAAGAAAAAAAAATATGATGTATCAACATTATAAATAAACAAATGAAAATGAATACAACCTCATGATTCTCTAAAGGCATGGTTTTCTGTGTGGGTTCCATAATTGTGTCTCTGACGACTGGACTGCATATTGATACACTGCAGAATGTGATGCTGTTAGAGTTTTGTTGATAATGTTACTTATGATCTTTCTTACTTAGCAGAAACCTACAACACAGGAGAAGTGATAGTAATATCACATCACACTTTGCATTTTTTATCTTTTTGTCTTTTCTTTGATTTTTCTCTTTCACTCCATCATGTATGGTCTCTCATTCTCTGTCCTGTCTTACTTTCAGTTCCTGTTTTTTGGAGTTGTTAAAAATTCATTTAATGATTCAGCAATAATTATCAAACTCCTGTTTTGTGGCTAGTACTTAACTAAGCACTAGCATAAAAGGAGAGATTTTGCTTTGCTGTTAAAAAACTCACGGCTTGGTCAAAGAGATAGATACTTAAATCACTGCAGAGTGTGATACAAATATGTTTAAGGTATGGATGGAATAGAATAAGCAGTGGGAGAGCGAGGCAGGGCAGTTCCAAAGAAGAGGTGATATCTGAGCTAAGCTGAAACATGAACAGAGTTCACCAGGCAGGCAAGGTACGGAAGGGCCCCCAATCAGAAGGATCAGAGGAGGGGAAGAATATGGGATCTCCAGAGCAGTGCAAGCATTTAGTCTTAATAGAGTATAAACCGGGGGGCAGGAAACAGCAGCAGATGAGGTGCAATGAAGTGCTATGAGAACATAGAAGTGGTATTCCAATCTAGAATGGTAAGAGCCAGGCAATCCATCTAAACTTGGAGGTGTGGAATTTGAGAGCTGATGGAGTCTCCCAAATCAGCTGTGTCTACCACAGTACAGATGGAGAAACGGGCTGAGAAATATTTGAGTTCCCACCTCTTCAGCTTAAGAAAATAAGTAACCATCTACCTTGCAAGGTAGTTGTGAGACATAAAACAAGACAATGATATCTTTAAATAGTAGTGTTTGAGAAATTTAAATTTGTCTTCTGTTTGAGATTATAGTGCCTTGAAGACTCAGACCCAAGAAAAGCATCACCTTTTCACTGCAGACCATAGGCTTCGATCCTATATGTGGAAACACGATGACCTGTGAAGGAGTCTTCTGAATACTGCACAGTGTTTAAAGCACAATGGTGCTCAATAGTTCTGTAATTGCTTGTGTGTACGTGTGTGTTTGTGTGTGTGTGTGTCTGATTTCTACATCACTTTGCAAGCTCTTTATAAGCAAGGGACGTATTTTCTATTTTTCTTAGCCAATAGAGGATTTCAATCAAGACTGGACATCAATTATAGATTGATTGCCTCTGTAATATAAATATCACCTCCTCTGATAGGGTAGCCCGTCAGAAACCAGGAATCCTGATCAGTGTCCAGTGATGTTGACCAATGGTTCTATGACAGAAACAGCTTTCCAAATGGAAGGACAGAGCAAATGGCACAGAAATAGTTTCTTTAGCATGAGTACACTTTTCTACAACATTAGTTTTATAATCCAGAAGCTCTGGAATTAGTAAATTATAGAAGCAACTTTTGACACTATCTGGTTTGCAGAAAATATGAAGAATTTCAAGTTAAAATTCACGGAGAGTATGGTGGTGAGAAGGAGCCCTGGTGGCGTGGTGGTTAACTGCTTGGCTGCTAACTGAAAGGTCAGTAATTTGGACCCACCAGCCACTGCATGGGAGAAAGATGTGGCAGTCTGCTTCCCTAAAAATTACAGTGCAAACCCTGTGGGGCAGTTCTACCCTGTCCTATAGGGTCACTATGAGTCAGAATCGACTTGATGTCAATGGATTTGATTTTGGTCTGGTTTGGGGAAAAAGAGCAGTCTTCTGTGAAGGGTTTTTCTAATTATTATTCATTTTATAATTCCATTTATTTTGGCCTTCATTAGAATAAATTTTCTAAACACCTTGCAGCCCCCACCCCACCCAACACATATTTTGTAATTTCCTTTGGTAGCATCCGCCCTCCCAGATGGTAATCCCTGGTCATAAGTCTAGTAGATATCAGAAGAATGTCTGTGAACTCGTCATATGTGTTTATCATATGAAAATCAGCAATTAGTCATATTAGTTGATTTGGTGGTGGTGTTTTTTTTTAAAGCTTTCTTGGCCATTCATTTGTTTGTTTTTAATTGCTATTGTATACCCAGAATGTGCAGGATATAGTACTGTGTAACAAGTATTTTTAAAACATATTTACAATTCTGATCTTATAAAGAAAAAAGTTACGTATGGTCATTTGAACTAATTGCCAAAATGACACTACATTAATTAGATAATTAAGGGTCTTGAACATGTGGCTATTGTAGTCATTGGGCTGGAAGCCAGCATTTTCTATAGCTGAGAAAATGGGTTAGCATAATTCAAAATTCAATTGCTATACCCTTTTTCATATGAATAGATAATACAGAATGAGTCTTAAATCTGGATTGGAAAAACTAACAGGAACTGGTTTTGTTTTAATTGAGTTTTAAAGCACTTCTAGGCCATCTCATTGTCTTTATAGTTTAACCCTTTGCAGTTGTGACAGCCAGCTTGCTAGTCTTGCCATCTTACATGTTAATGGTAATGACCCCTTTAGATCTATTGTTAACCTCTAGGAAGATGTTCTTTACCAGTAAATGCCTTGAAACATGACACAGAAGTTTCTTACCCCTGCAGTCCCCTCCCAATTGAGAATAAATGTTACCCATGGTTTGAAGTAGTTTGTAACAGTGAATCTTCTAGGTGTCGTAACTTATCAAGGTTATTTGTCAGGAAAATTATCTCTTGTAACACCAGGTTCCGTACCTTTAGATGACAGGACTTAATACAAAAGTTTTCCCCATACCAACTAGTAGTGTAAGTTGATTTCATATCCTTTTATTTTATAAAGTTTTGCTTATCAGGTTTGTCATCCTCTATTTGAAATTAAAATTTGTGGTCTCAAGATGACCTTAAAGTAACTGACCCCCAAATCTAATCATTCCTAGCGTCTGTGAAAATCGACAAATATGTCAGGTATAACTTGGGGCATCAAAACATTGTTTTAAATATTTCATCTGGAGGCAAGGCAAGGATCATTTTCAGGTTAGTCCTCTGAGAAGGAATGCTGGGTGTGTGAACATCTTTGGTTTCTCTGCTCTGTAATCGACACTCATTATCAACGGGTTTATAGGAGCAGAAAATGTACAGTTATACATTCTGCACGAGTGAATTATTGATTGGATTTACAGTCAGAAGAATGTTCCTAAATGGCCAATACATGGTCAACGTGTGTCAGGTGAAGGTAAAAATAAAGTAAGATCTATACTTTTGAAAGCAATTGCTGTTGGGTTATGTTACACTTGTAATTTGAGGTTACCGTTGAATATAGCTAAAAATGTTAATTAACATATCAGATGAAAATGGAGCATCAAAGCATAGTCCTTATTAACAGGGGTCCCGATATTTTCTCACATATCCAGATTTATTTTGTCAAAACTCATAAGCTTCATACAGGCTGACATTGATTGGGTTGCCAACATTGTCTTTTAGTGTATAAGGACAACTTAAAAATTGGATATATGTAGCTTTATGAAAAAGTCTCTATACAATCTTCATATTTCTAATCATTTTCTGACCGGTGACAACTTCACAAAGAATGTCATTGGTCCGTGGGTTGTTGACTGATCCAACCTCAGCCAGATAAGTTTATCTCTGCTATATCATTTCTATTAAGTGACTGATGACCCGCAGCTTAATAGTAAACTTATTATTATGCATAGCTAAAGTTACTAGAAAGGTCTCTATCAAGTTGAGCCAAAATATGATTCCCAGCTACTTCCACCCAGAGATCCTTATCCTACTCCCTGAGTGCAGAATGCCCTGGTTATCTGCTATTTGCTAGAACAGTTGGGAGAGGTCATCCTACTCATGTTGACTGGAGACTTACTGTGTGTTGGAGCTTGGCCGGTTCTGGGGACATGAGATAAAGACATTTAAGCTGCTCAAGTTCAACTTTACCCGAGATAAACAGAAGTTCACATAGTTCTATGATCTTTTCCATTCCCCTCAGTGAGCAGAGGTTCCAAAGATGAGAGCAGGTGGAATATGTGAATTCTTTGTTCTTGAACCTTTGTCCTGTGAGTCTCTTAATTGGAGCATCTTTTATGTGAAATGTTTAAAGTTGTGTGTTTTTTAATAACCTGGTCTGTAAACCCAAGCAACTGCGTTACCTGGTGATTCAACCAGAGGTATGGGGGCCTAAGCCGGCGCAGGAGCAACAACTGGCCTTCTTGGTCCTGTTGAGGGAAGGTTTAGCAGGCTCCCTAGGAAACGGCAGCATTTCAAGAGTAATTCTGGGGCTATTCAGATTCACCTTGTGCACCAGCTCTAGAACCTATCCTCATCAGTGTAAAATGAGAAGCAAGACATTCTTCTGTATCTTGAAAGGAATTTAGAATTACTTTTTAAGGAATCCACACAAGTTCACGTAAGGGTAATTTTTTGTTTGTTTGTTTGTTATAATGAATTTCTTCACAAGAGGCCTGAAGCGGAATCCCAGTACATAGTACGGAGTGTAGATTGTAGGTTTTGTGGAAAGATGTACTTGGCAGTGATTCCTTAAAAACAGACCTGGAAATAATTAGGGTCCCACTCTCATTTTACAAAGCTGGGATTGACTCAGTGATAAAATAATGATAATGCAAGTGCCTTCAATGTCAAAGCCTCTGGCAGGGGATGGTCTGGCCCAGGATCCCCTGCCCCTGATGTGGTGTTAGTAATCCAGAGGGTTTGAGTTAAGTGCTTTTGACATGCAGAATCAAGAGTCAAGGGCGAAGCTGCCTTTTAAGTGCTCTTTCTGAAGAGCCCACTGCAGATGTAATTGAGCCTTTCAGGTGAAGAGCTTTATTAGAGCAAAGCTGGTTAGTGTTGCATACCTATTTGGGGGAGTATTTTAGGCATTGTCACATAGCTGCTGTGTGACATTGCTGAAGGTCCCCAGCCTTCTTGCTTGCCAACAGTTCAAGAAAGAAAATGCTGTTGCAGAAATGTTGTCTAATCTTTACCATTCACCATGGCCCAAAGCAGCCTTTCCCTCCCCTTCATGGTCACAATTTGTCATTATAAAGTTTTTATGTGTTTATTGCAGGTCTTCCACGTTGGAGTGTAAGATTCATGAGGCCCAGGACCATGTCTGTCTTCTTCATTTCTTCTCCCCAACATTAACCACCCCAAAAAACAACGAAAACCAAGCCCCACTGCTGTAGAGTTGATTCCTACTCATAGCGACTTTATAGGAAAGAGTAGAACTGCCCCATAGGATTTCCAAGGCTGTAAGTCTTCATGGAAGCAGGCTGCCGCATCTTTCTCCCGAGGAGCGCCTGGTGGGTTCAAACTGCTGACCTTTTTTTTTGGTTAGCAGCTGAACACTTAACCAATGCACCACCAGGGCTGCACATTAACCCAAGGTCCAATATAATCATTATCATCACCTTTATCATTTTCAGCACCATAAAACCAAAAAACCAAATCTGTTGCCCATCGAGTTGATTCTGACTCATAGCGACCCTATAGGGCAAAGCAGAACTGCCCCATATGGTTTCCAAGGAGCAGCTGGTAGATTCAAACTGCTAGCCTTTTGGTTAGTAGCTGTAACTCTTAACCACTGCACCACCAGGGCTCCTTCAGCACCATAGCTAATATTTATTGTCATATACAGTGTATCAGGCACTGCAAGAAGGGCTTTACATGAATTATACCCAACCCGGGAGTCAAGAGTCAAAAGCAAATTGGCCAAGAAGAAATAACACGTGTTTGGAGTCCAAACACTTGGGTCCATAACCTCAGTATGCCAATATATGTGTGTGTGTGTGTGTGTGTGTGTATGTATTTGCACCAGTTCACTTGTTGTCTCTAAACTTACATTTCCTCACCAGTAACACAGGAATAATAGTTCCTGTCTGCCGAGTTTACAGTGTGGATTAGACACAAGACTTGCTCTGAGCCCAGTATTCATGGGAGCACAATACAAGTGAGTGGAGGTATTATTTTTACATACATTATGAAGTCTGAGAGTCAGACATGCTGTGGAGTGAAAAAGCCAGACACTTAAAAGAGTACATGCTGTGTGATGCCGTGTATATAAAGATCAGAAGCAGCCAAAACTTCTCCATGTGCGAGAAGTCAGAATAACTGTTTCCTTTCTAAGGGGTCATGATCATGAAGGGACAGGGGGAGCCTTCTCGGGTGCTGAAAATGTTCCATATATTGATCTCGATGGGGAATTAAACGAATATATACACATGTGAACATTCATCAAGCTGTATACTTAATATTTGGCATGTAAGCTATATCTCAATATAAATAAATAAAATAAAAATTGAGAGACTTTTCCATTCATGAAACAACTTTCCTCCTGCCTCAGCCAAAATAGAAAGTGGCTTTACCCAACAACTGAAGTGTCTGAGGGGCTAGGTGTGAAGATGGGGAAAGGATAAGGGGACTACTTTGATGCTGAGGTCTCCTCCCCTATCCTGTTCAAAGGCCATTATGGATCCGCTTGCTACTCAAAACCTGAACCTAAAAAGAAATTCTTCAGCCGTGTCCTCGTGGACCAAATATATCATCAGATTTACAAGGTTGTGGTTCTGACCACCCCCGGGCTATTTCTGACCACAGGGATAGCTTAAATGGTGTGACCCATAAAAAGTAATCTGCAAACTCAGGCCAAATGTTGATCTATTTAGGGCTGAGAGGATAACAGGCCTTGGCCACAGTTCTCCCTGAGGTAGGACCTGAAGCTGAATGGAGACCATTGCCTCGCTGCTGGCTAGGAGGCTGGGAATTTCTTAGCCTTCTCTCTGTCTCTGGGGGCCAACCACTTAGTATGGTGTTCACTCATGCAGACCTTCACCAGCTCCCCAAGCTGGATCCACTGGTGGGCCCCCAAATGGACTTCTGCCAGCCAGTAGGGCTTAAAATCAATTCATGTGAACTATGGGCTCTCAGGAAGCTCCCAATATTCTGCAATTTTCCCCTTTTCTTCACCCTGGTGGTCAGCTGGGATTCCTTGATCTAACTAGCACCCTCTTCAAAGTCAGTTTGCAACACACTCTATTTACCCAGGTTGGGCCTAGCTCCCTGCCTAGTCCTGGTTCCTGTCCTTTCCCCTGTATTCCTTGCCCCGCAACTCCCGTATGTGGGCACATTTCCAGTTATTATGATACAGCTTGACCTGAGTCCACTGACCCTGCTTTATTGCTTACCTTCTGGGATCTTATTGCCCTGTGCTGCCTATCAGTGGTCTTCTTTCCTTTCAAGGGGTTTGGTTCCAGTCTCACCCATGAAATAATTATTCCAGATAAACTGAGGCAATACAAGCCCCTCTGAGGGGGCTTCCTTATTTACAAAATGGGAGGTAAGACTAGATTTCATGTTTTTCTTTTAATTTTTTGTTTCTAGTTTTTTTTTTTTTTTCCTTTCATTTTTAGTACCTTCCATGTGCCAGTTTCTATATTAGGCACTCCTTTACATATTATCTAACTTAATTCCCCAACAATTTGGTAATGTACTCTTTATAATCTTCATTTTAGAAAGGAGAGAATGGTGACTCAGAAAGATTAAGTAATTTACTCAAGATGGCCAAGTCAGAATTTTAATATTGGGAATAACTAACATTCATTGGGTGCTTATTGTGTGCTTGGGATTGTGCTAAACCTTTCATGTAGACAATCTTATTTAATCTTCACCATAATCCTATGATGGCAATGCCAGATATTGGGGATGTTGATTTAGAAAGATTAAGTGACATGCCCAACATCAACTGTCTATGACTTGGTGAGGCCTTGATTTCAGACACAGGTTAATTTGAGTAAAAATTCATGCCATTTCCAGTATATACTACATCACATCTCCTCACACCCATAACAGAAAGCCTTTCTTCTTTTTTTAAACCTAAAAAATATTGTCCCAAGATTCCACAACATCCCAATTTGAAAATTTCTACTAAAGGATGAGATAATTTAACTATTTGACAGTGACACAATATGGTTAGTATTCTTTTAAAAAAAAGTTATAATATTTCAGAGAAGCCAGCGAAATGAAGCATAACTCTCCAGTAAGAATTAAAAAAACAACAACAAAAAACAATCCAGCCACTCTTCTTGCAGAGTTTTATTATCATCCCATTCATAATTGATTCCAAACTTGCATGAATCTTTCAAGATAAGTGTCTTATTGATTATCCTGAAAACAAGCAATCACTTGGCATCCTGAGGCTTGCTCACTGACTGCCCTTCTCTTGATTACCGTAAACAGAGACATTGATCATAAGAAATGTCATTTTCTTTGGCGTTGAACCCATTGAGCGTTTGAGGCTTTGGCTATGGGGAGTAGAGGAAGGGAAGTGGTCCAGATAGGGAGGTGCTTGATCATGGCCATAGCCTTGCTTTTGAGCAGCTGGAGACCAGACGTTCATTGGTTGGCTAATGCAGTCTTGAGCCATTTTATAATCCTTGTGCCAGGACTTGTTCCTGGTAAGTGTGCAAAGTGTCCTAATGAATGCCAATTCATTGCTGTCAGGAAAGATTAAGTCTCTTAAGTGACATTCTTTTCTGCATGTTTACTTGTGCTCATGTAAATCGAGTGTTTACAAGGGATGTAACTTACTCTTTTGTAGTTGGAGCAAATAGATAAAATAATAATACGGTCCTGTAATTAAATCTAGCAGTAGAAAGTGTGTCTACTTCCTGTGTAGCTGTGAGAGCATTGCTCTGTGGCCCTGATCCTTGCATTGCAGCTGACTGGCCTTGCGGGGCGCAAGGAACTCAGTATTGGCAAGATAAATGGGGAAGCTTTCCCTTGGTGTCTCCATTGCTCCCACTGAAGCTCTTGAAATAGCCTCCATGTGACAATAGCCCCAAACTTGAACAAGTGTGGCATTTGGCAAACGAGACCTGACTGTGGTTTTTGGGTGCAGATAATGAAGATTCAGGCCATAACATTAAATTAGCAGCCTGATTTCTAGAGGCTGTCGCTTGTGAAATGCTTAGTTTGTACCTTGGAGGGATGAGATGAGGCTAGTCTCTACCCACAGGAGCCACATTCTCAGGGAACTCTTGCTCTTCAGCCAAGTCTGCCCTCTCTTGGACTCTGAAACTTATTTTTGAAGTAGCCTCATAATTTGCTTGAAGCAGGTCATGAACAGGAGTGCAACGCTGTCATTACTAGAATGATAGAATTACAAAAAGCACTCACTGGACCATTTAGTCCATTTTTTCCAGATAAGGACACTGAAACTCAGAGAAAGTGAAGTCACTGGGAACCCAGACTCTTCATCTAGTGTTCATTCCTGTGGAGGTGTCCTAGGTACCTCTACTATCTTTAACATCTACTAAAAGTACCAGTCAATTATTTATTTAACATCAACTTATTGAGCACTTACTGCATACCAGGCACTGGGCAAGGTACTGAGAACAAAGAGATGGATCCAGCATGGTCCCTGCAGAGAAGAAGGATGCTTCAGGTCTCAGGAGTGTGGAAGTGCTTGGGAACTTTGACTGTCACTTTAAGGGTTCCAACCTCAGGTCCAGTGTACTTCAGGAGGACCCTTGAACCCTCGACAATTATATGCAAAACGATGCATTTTTCTGAAGAAAAGTCCATCACTTTCTTAGGTTCTTAAAGGAGACAAAGTTCCAACAAAGGTGACTGAGTTTGAGAGACTTAAGCATCGACTGGCAAACTGTGGTCTTTGCAAGGCCAAACCCTGCCTGCCACTGGTTATGTAAATAAAGTTTTATTGGAACACAGCCACACTCATTTGGTCCTGTATTGCCTATGACTGCTTTTACACAACAAAGGCAGAGTTGCATGGCCTGAAGACTTCAATTATGTCTGGCTGGCCCACTACACGATAAGTTTGCTGACCCCTGGTCTAAAGCAGACTTTTGTCAAGACAGTAAGCATATGAGATCCTGTCTCTCCTCCAGCATAATTTAAAATATTTGAATGCCCTGTTTTCTGGTTTCTAAGCCACACTTCCCCTCCTCTGATTTCTGTAATCAGAATGCATATTTCAAACTATGTGCTTGTTTAATACACCCACCCCCAACAACTACGATGGCAACAATGACAACAAAGTCCATTAAATCAATGAAGCATCTTTTAATTAATCTTGGAATCATGAAAAAAGAAAGGCAATGAAGAGAGGATAGTATTACTACTTTTAAAAAAGTTACTCCTTTTCTTCTTGCTTCTGAATTTTTTGCTTTGTAGATTGCTTTTGTCCCTGGTTTGAGAATTTAGGGGCTTCACCTTTGTGTTTAAGTGGTTGGAATGTATAAGATGGGAGTGATAATCAATGTTTTATGGAAGAAAAACCTGAAGAAGTTACTAGATTTAACTCAGAAACACCCTTATCTTATAAACTGAGCTCAATCTCGTTTCTTTGTTGGAGAGAATTGGTCTGTTAGTTGTCCCCCGGAATTAGCTTTGTGGCCTTAAGCAAAGTCCTTCTCTCTGGGATTTAAGAAGAATCTTGCCCTTCTCAGGAAGAAATGACCATTCCTTCCTTTGTCTTCTGTGTTACTGTTTACTAGTCACTCTGCAAATTCTTTTCTGGGACTGTGGGCACCATATTGAAACATTTACTTCATCGTATCTGACAGCTTTATTTTGACCTACCTGTAGACTAAGCTACCTGCAGAATCCCCTACCCTTGTACTCCTCTCTCCCCCAGCCAATTGTATTTTACTGCTCAATTTTGGCAGCTTTGAGTCTAGAATTTCTGTTGGGACCCAAAGAGCAGTTGTAGTGCTCTTCCCCCCTTTAAAGAATTGCTTATTGTGGCAACCACCACGGAAGAGACCGAAAGAGAAAGATGGAGAAAAAACAAGAAAGGCAAAAATTAGGAACATTTCAAGCCACGTGGTATTGATTCTCCTTTATGGGGCACACATGGCAGCCAGAGCCCCTGATTCACCCAATTGTGGTTTTATTGACAGTCATTCCTGCCTTGTCAGTACCCCCAGGGGTTGTCCACAAGTGGGGCTGATGCCTTCTTCACTAGCTGCATGTGTCCAGCACACCCTCCTATTCCTCCTTTTGTTATTATCTCCCCCAGCTTTCCTGCCCATGACAAACAAAAGCCCACCTGGGCAGAGCCTGCTACTCTCAGGTGCCTCCCCACTGTGTCCTTCAAAGGGCCCCTGGTTACCACAAAGAAACTGCATTAGAGAGTGGGTGCTTACGCCTGAGCTTCTGGTCCTGGCATAAAGATAATTGATAATTGGATGATAAAATGCCCTAATTTCCTATAAAAATACAGACTTGTGAAGGCACAAATGGAACTTAAGATGTGTGACTCTTCACTTTATTTTGGCATCCCCTAATTTAACTGATTCATAGCCTGCCTGCTGGCTTTTTTTCCCCTCTGTAGAATAAAATGCATAGGGCATTAACCATGGTGTTGCTTCTTACCTAGAAGGTGAGAAAAGATGCGTATCTCTTGGGGAATGGGGTCTTTCCATAAGGAGGATAAAGATACTTTCTCTTCTTGTGTGTCTCTAGGAATAAGGAGACCTTCCTTCAAAGTCCCTGACTAGACCTACCCTGACATCTCATTGGCCAGAATCAAATGCTCTATCTAAACAATCTCTCCTGAGGTGTTTGGGACCACCATATGGGGGTTAGGCTAATGAAGATTCACTGCCCAGTTATAGTCGTGTAGTGGAGGGGTGGGGAGCTGAATAAAGTTGGGCTCTGCCATTAGGGAGAAATGAGGGACAAATGTTGGGTAGGTAACCAAGTTTCTGCTACCTGACTTCATAGGGTTATGGAATTTGTCAAAGTAAGGTCTATAAGACACTTGACACAGCACCTGGCCTGTAGTCACGACTCACTACTATTTAGCTGTAATGATGATGAAGATTGATGGCAGAAATGGGGAGTGGGTCACAGTAGTTTCTTGGCCCCTTTTGCAAATAAATTATTGCTGTCACTTTATGAGGGCCTGTCAGCAACAGCCAACAGATAAGCCTTTCCTTGTCCCCTCTACCTGCTGTGTTCTTCCTTCTCTGACATTTATCTCCAGCACCTGAAGTCCCAGTTTTGTAGTCCTTATCAAGAGATCATGGTGTGGTAGCAAGATACCAATCTAACATCAGACAATTGTGTTTTGAATTCAGTGTGCCACCATTTATCATCTCTAACCTTGGACAAGTTACTTGACTTCTTCCTCCCAGTGTTAACTTACCAAGCTGTAAAGTAGGATAGCCATACCAATCTTTTCTGTTATTGGGAGAACAGAATGAATAACGACTTCCTGAAGATGGATGGTGGACTGTTTCATTTGATCAGGTTGTTGATGTTGTTGGTTGCCACCGAGCCAGCTCCGACTCATGGCAATCTTACACATAAACAGAACAAACCATTGCCCAGTACTGTGCCATGTTGATGATCGTTGGTATGTTAGAGTCAGTTGACCAGGTATGCTGGGGTTATTTACCTGGTCAGACACTAGTTGTTGACAAAATTTAGAGAGGATTAAACTGGGGAAGGAGTCCCTGGGTGGCACAAATGGTTAAGCAAGTGGTTAACCCACTCAGAGGTGCCTCAGGGGTAAGGCCTGCCTGGTGGATCTGCTTTCGAAAGGTCACAGCCTTGAAACTTCTATGGCGTGGAGTTCTTCTCTTCACACATGAGCTTACCATGAGTCGGAATTGACTCGACGGTAACTAACAACAGCAAAACTGGGGAAAAGGCAGTCAGTGAAGTCTCTGTGAACTTCTACCATTGCCTCTAGTTGTCTAGAAACAACTACTGACCACTTACTGTACAAACACGCTCAAGTGACTATAACCACGAGTGTTTGTAACAATGTGCCTATTGACTTCTTATTTCAGTAGATACCCAGATTTATTATCCCTCAAGGTAAGCATCGATTTTACCTTTGTCTCAGTCAATATTTACCTCTGAGGTCAATACATGTGGATATTCACCTCAGCTGCAGTCAATATTCATTTTGTATTACAATATATGATGTACATATGTGGGAAAAAAGTGGTATAAAAAAGTGGTAGTCAAGGAAGCTTCTTGCAAAATAGATGAGTTATTTTTGTTCCATTTGTTTTTGTTTTCACTGCCTCGCTTTTTAGAGGTCAGATTGCATTTCACAAGTAGAAAATATGTATTTTGCTGATGATAGCTGGTATTTGGGGAAGGGTAGCAGAATATCAAGTAAAGATTCAAGTATCACTTAATGACATTGAACTAAATACTGTTTCTTGAGAGTTCCTGAGCTAAATTATAGCCAGAAAAATAAAGACATACACACAGATCACACAAGTCATAAGAACAGAAGCATTTATACAGTTAAGGCACAGAGTTAGTTCTCAAGGCTCTGGATTCTCAGAGAATTAAGAGGTGAAAGAAGAAGAGAAAGAGGGAGAAGGAGCAGTGGAGTTGTTATTGCTACCAGTGAGAATTGGAAAACAAGGCCTGGAGTATCATGGTGGGCCTGGACTATCATGGTGGGCCTGGACTGGAGCCCAGGTGTATTGATTAGGATTGCATTTGGCTGCTGTTAGGTAACAAGGACCAAAGGTGCTCTGGTGGTGCAATGGTTAAGTGCTTGGCTGCTAACCAAAAGGTCAGAAGTTTGAACTCACTAGTAGCTCTGCTAGAGAAAAGACCTGGAGATCTGCTTCCTTAAAGATTTACAACCTAGGAAACCCTATGGGGCAGTTCTACTCTGACGCTGTGAGACGGAATCGACACCATAGCTCACAACCAGAAGAAGAACCTGACCACAGTGATAAACTTTTCCACATAAAAGACAATCGGAAATAAGCAGTCCCGAGTTAGTGTGGCCATCCCACAGAGGGACCCCGGTTTCTTCTGTGTTTCTGCTTTGTGACACTGCTTCCATCCTCAAGGTTATCCCCTGGTCCAGAATGACCAGGCAGCATGAAAGTAAAAAGGTGAAGTGGCGGATGAACCTCCTCCATTTGAGGAGCCTTCTAAGAAGCTCCATTGACCTTTCTGCTTCCTTATCATTGGCTATAATTTAGTCACCTGGCCACAAAGAGCTGCAAGGGAGCTGGGAAATGCAGACTTCAGTCTTGTCTCCTGTGTGTCTAGGTCAAAGTAGAAGCTCTGTAACCAAGGAAGAAGGGAAAATGAATATTTGGACACAGCCAGCAGTTTCTGCCATACCAGGCAACACTGCCTCACCCTGCCTTTCACTACCTTCCATCCTACCTTTGTGGTGCAAACAGTTAAGCTCTCAGCTGCTTGCTAACTGAAAGGCTGGCTATTTGAACCTGCCCAGAGGTGCCTTGGAGGAAAGGCCTGGTGATCCACTTCTGAGAAAATCAGCCGTTGAAATCCCTGTGGAGCCAGTTCTACTCTGACACACGGGGTCTCCCGGAGTCAGGGTCAACTTGATGGTAACTGGTTGGGTTTTTTTGGTTTTATCCCTGGGCTGTATCCTGATGCTTTAGAATGACAGGACTTTATCCTGATTTGTTGTTGTAGTAACCCTGGTTCTGTCTGCCTAGCATCTTTTCACATCCCACTTTTACTGTTAACAGTACCCCATTTTCCTTTGGGACGCACCTATCACACTCTTCATGGCCAAGACGGGACTATGATCACCAAACTACCGCCACCCCCAACCTTAGGGTGGACACATGACCCAGGCCCAACCAATCACAGTTACCCGCTCGTGGCCACAGTGCTGGACTGAGGAATGAGCATTTATCTGTACACTCCGAGTCCTTCCAGGGACTTTTCTGCTACAGCTGGCAGGAAGGCTGTTTCTTACCTTCACCCTACACAGCTAAGTCCTGGGGCTGGGAAGCAGAAGAAAATGAGACTGATACCCAAAGAGAGCCAGAGAGAAGCAGAGATGGGCCACAGACAGAGACAGCAGGAGTGGAAACAATGAGAGCATATGAGCTGTTGGGTCCATCGGCCCATGCATTTCTATGCTATAAGCAAACAAACAAAAAATCTTTGGATTTCTTCCTCTAGCAGCTGGAGTTGGAGGCAGAGAAACCTAGCATGAGTCTGAGTTCCACCATTACCTTACCCAGCTTGTGTAATCCCAAACACACATATGTCTCAGTTTCTATTTCCACCAAATGGGAAAATACCCGTTTGAGGATGAGAGGAGATCATATGTATAAAGTCCTTAGCAAGAACATTATTAAGTCACTTCTCACCCTCACCTCCCACTGCCTCATTAACGCCCATCCTTTAGCCTGTCCTCAGCTTTATCTCCTGGACTCCTTAGGGCCTTTTTAATCCCATATATGAAGCAAACCCACGTGTATCTGTGTGTACATCAACTCATATTACTCATTGCAAAGTCAACTCCCAAGATTTCCCTGGACTCTCATTTACAGCAGTGCTCCATAGCAGCAGAATCCAAATTAGCTCAGACTTTTGAATGTGCTGCAACAAGATCTGACTCCTTTCCATGTGTACCTGACTCTTGACAAACAGGGTCACGGATGGAGCCTGAAGTCATCCTGTTGGCGCTTGGCTTGCTTATGCTAAACGGCACCTAGCTTACCTTGCCCTTCCACCACAGTGCAAAACCTCTAAGGGAGGGCTAAACCTTCAGTTTGTCCCATGTCTCATGCATGATATAAACCATGGCATTCATGTTTCCTTTCCTGATTGTTTCCAGAAGAAACCCACATATGTGGTGTAGTTCTATATACTAGATGGCGCGAATGGTTAAGCACTCAGTTACTGAGGGTGAGTTCAAATCCACCCAGAGGTGCCTGGGAAGAACGGCCTGGTAATCTACTTCCAAAAGATCACAGCCATTGAAAAAATGCTGTGGAGCACAGTTCTACTCTGAAACACATGGGGTTGCCATGAGTCAGAGTCGACTCGACACCAAGTGGTATTGGTACTGGTACTGGACATCACATGGGCAGTTTGGGACCTACCAAGTTGACTTGGACCACACCTGCCTCTTTTGTTCCCTGTCATAATTCATAGACTACCTCCAACTTGACATTTACTTACTGTTTTTATTTATTTATTTAAAACTTCAGAGAACTCTGCAGTCTCAGTCCCTCGGGATGTAAATTAAAGCAATTTCATGTTCATAGTTTCTCTGTTTCAAATCCCTCATTGTTTATTTAAACAGCAGTGGATGCATATTGCAAGTAAAGAATTACAATTAAGGGAACAAGAAGGGGTGGTCTCTTAGGGAAGCAGTGATTTCCTTTCACAATAGCTCTGTATTTACTGTTGAAGGCCTGTGGAAAAGGGACCAGGCCCAGGGGACCACGTGTCTTTGGAGCAACAAAGCTTTGTCAGGGATTTGGGGGCCCTACAGTGGCTCATCAGGTAGCTGTTGTCAGAAATCTGAACTCATAAGTAGAAAAGAACTTCAGTGTACAAAGGGGGTAAAATGTATATCCACAGTGGGAAAAAAAAATTAAATGGTGGAAATATGGGTGGTTTTAAATTCTCTTTTTTTTCTTCAAATTTTCCATAATCATATATGATATATATGTACTGTGGACAGATAGACAGTAGACTTTTTTTTTTTTAATGTGAAAGTGAAATATAAAACAAAGGATGATGTCCATAGGCCCCCTTAAGATCAGATATTGTGGATTTACCACCTTCATTGTTCATTTGTTTTATGCAATAAGTGTATTCTGAGATCTTGCCTTGCCAGGTTGTGCCAGGTCAGGGGGATGTGGTAGGCTACACATCACAGTCAGCTAGGGGAAACATGCGGTAATTCAGGTGTAATCAGGGGTATACTGGGGTACCTCGGGGTGCTTGGAAGCCCACAGCAGGCACAGCCTGGGGTAATGGGCACCTCAGGGGTGTTAAGGCAGCTTGAAGAAGTGAGGCCAGCCTGGATGAGAAGGATGAACAGGTCCAGCCCGCTGAAGAGAAGGAGTTCTGAGAAGGAGTCTCCAGATCTTCAAAGCTGTAAGCATGAGGACTCTGAGGTGACATCAGAGTCCATTAGGGGAAAAGCATGGACTTTGTGATCAGAGGCAAACAACAATATTAGGCTGGGAAATAAACAGGGCCTGGTAGAAAGTAAGAAGATAAGCCCTGCTTCAGTAAGTGCAGGAAGGGATCATGGAGAAGAACACCCATGAAAATGAAATTGTAGTAATCGGCAAGGCTTCGGCTGCTGTGATCTTTTGTACTCTGATCTCAGCAGCCACGACGAGGGCTGGCTCTGAGGGGTGGTGATCACACACGCACCCTGTCAGTCAAATCTCTAAAGCAACCTCCCTAAGCCTTCCTTGATAACCCTGAAATCTAAGGAACAACTGTGTTCTAGCTAAGCAGATGCAGTTTGCAGACAAATCTTTCTGAGCCCCGGCATCCCATTTCCTTCCAACCTGATCACCACCCCAACCCTCTCTTCTGCATAGAAATTCTAGAACCACCAGTGGATCCAGGTGCTTACAGTTTGGAAGCTACTGTTTTGTGAAAACTACTCCTGACCTAAAGCTTCGTTTCTGTTCATCAGTGCCTGCTTTTATAAAGGGAAAACAGCTTAGCAAGCACTCAGCAAGGTAGAACCAACAGTCCCTGCCAGCTCTCATGGCCTGTATGGGACCTGTTCCCATTTCTTTCTCTCCCCTTCATATGTTAATCAATCCATCCATCAATCAAACAGATGTTTATTAGCACCGACTGTGTGCCAGGCACTGTACTTGGTGCCATAGCACTGCTAATTTATGTATGTGGCTTCTATGGTTGCTTTTTGCACTTTGCCATCATTTTTACAGATGATTTTTGCCTGCCTGAGTTGTGCATGGGAGGGCTTTTACGTTGCACCATTTCTGAGCAATGCCCGGGGTCTGCCATCGAGCATTTGCCCCGTATAACATTGCTTTCCGCTCTCAAAAACAATGCTGTGACCTGTTTTAAGAAAGGTTGAAAAACCAGCGCTTAGAATTTTCTGGAAACCTCCAAATTAACCTCATTAAGCTTGCTTTTATTTATTTTTCCTCATCTCTCATGCTTTTACGCTTTCCAAACCCCCAAGCTGCAGTGGTGTAGTGGTCTTCTGTAGCATGACTTAGTGGTCAGTACTTGCTCAGCTAGGATCACAATATATGAGGTTATAATATGTCGTATATTGTTCCACATATATACTGAATGTTTGCCAAGTGCCCCCTGCTCGTTTTTTTCCTCCTTTTTAAATTCAGAAGTTTCTAGTTGTGTTTATTCCCCTCGTCAGCATACTTTATCATATCAAAGCCTTTTCAGACACTGTAAAACTACTGAGTTATGTTTGGGTCATGTTTTGCGGTATGCCCTTTAATACTGTAGCTTTAGAAATGCAATTTTCAGCCTCTGCTTATTAGAATATGATAAAGTATTCCTGGTCTATGTCCAGCTCCACTAATCTCCAGACTGCACTTCATGAATTAAGCATGAAGATTTTAGTCAATGTGCTTTCAAAGACCAATGTTTAGGGAATCATGGATTTTCTACAAGCTGAGAGAGAAATCTATAATAGGAGGAACTGATTTTCAAACATCATATTCTCAAGAAGAAATGACCAGTTCTGTCCCAGAAACAGAAAATATTTCACTATTGGAATATTCAAGAACCAGTTAAAACCATATTGTATGTGTTTGGCTTATTAAAGGGACTGTGTTTTTAAAATGTGTAAGGCCGACTGTCACGTGGGAGGATTTCAAATGACTGCTTATTTTGGAAAGCTCATGTAGATTGGGTTAAAATCAAGAGGGGAATGCAAACTGAATTTGTAAGGTGTTATTAAGTTCACTCCCCTGGTGCATTTTAGTTCATTTTGCTCTGATATAATTCAGCAAATAATTAGAGATTTCTCTCCAGAGTGAGAAGCCTCAAGTGAGAGACTTTGAGGCCTGAGGTATACCTTAGCCAGACACTGGGTACCCCAGAGTGTCTCCTGGTTTGGGAGGTTTTATGGTAATTTGTGGGCAAAGGTTAGAAGTCCTCTTTCAAAATCACTGCCCTGCATAAAGTGGGGGACTTCTCGACTAAAAGGCAAAAAGGAGTTAATATCCAGGTGACTTGGGAACATGTGGCCTGTGAGGATAGGGCATTGGTGAATCCATATCTGACCTATTCATGTTGTTGTTGGCTGCCATCGAGTCGGCCCTGACTCACAGTAACTCCATGTACAACAGAACCAAACGTTGCCAGGTCCTGCGCCATCTTCATGATCCTTGGTATGCCTGAGTCCATTGTTGCGGCTGCTTTGTATTTTGAGTGCCTTCCAACATAGTGGCTCATCTTTCAGCACTATATCAGGCAATATTCTTTTGTGATTTTTAGAGTTTTCATTGACTAATTTTCGGAAGTAGATCACCGGGCCTTTCTTCCTAGTCTGTCTTAATCTGGAAGTTTGTTGAAACCTGTCCACCATGGGTGACCCCACTGGTATTTGAAATACCAGTGACATAGCTTCCAGTATCACCAACATGCAACCACCACAGTACAACAAACTGACAGATGGGTGGTGGGGCCTACTCATAGTCAGCTTCTTAATAATCCCGTTACCTGTTGCCATCCAGTTGATTCTAACTCAGTAAAACTGGCCCACAGGGTTTCTAAGGAGTGGCTGGTGGTCTCGCCATCCTTTTGGTTAGCAGCCATAGCTCTTGACCACTATGCCTTAGTGAGCATCTATTACGTGCCTGACCTTGTACTGAGCACCTGACATTAGTATCTCACTCAAATCCCCATTTATCAATAGGGAAACAGAGGCACAGGAGGTTTCAATGACTTGCCCGTGCAACTAGTAAATGGCAGAGCCCGTATTTAGGCTAAGGCTTGTTTTTCACCCAAATCTCAACAACGAGAGTACACTTCGGCCGTAACAGAAGCCTGCCCATGTTTTGAAGGATGTCAGGTAGATACCTGGACACGGTCACAGCTGGGTAGCCACACTCACCAGGTTTCAGTGGTTGCTGACGGAGGCTTTCATCGCTCTTCCAAAGCTGAGATCAAGACAAAAATGTAAATCATCTCCAATTAGGAGGATGCTTTCTTGAACATTTTCCTTTTGAGGAAGACAGGAGAATTCTCAGCTCGTCTAGCTTTATCTGTGAACCTATGGGATCTCTCAGGGGCTTTAAATTAATCAATCAATCCACACACATTGAACTGAATCTCTACCTTGGGCTTGAGACTCTGCAAAGTGCTTTAAATGGGAACAAAACGAAAGGGCCAGCAGCCCTGCTCCCAGCCATAGCCCAAGGCTGTCTTCTGCAGCTGAGGAATCGCCTGTCAGTTCAATCCGGCTGCCCATCTAACTGCTGCTTCTCACTAAGCTGGCCCAGTGGACGGCGCTGGTCATGTGTAGACGTGGCCTCAGGAGGGGCACATCAGTCTTGTTTCAAGCCCTCACTATTTAATTGTTCCTGACACAATTTTTCGAGAAATACAGCAAACCCCAACCTTGTCAATCTCCGTTCGTTCACGTATCTCAGGACAGCACCTGAAGAGGCAGGTGTGCAAAGTCATGTCCCCTGGATACTTCAGGAAGTGGCGTGTGGGTGATGGGAGAAGGAGTGACTGGGGGTTGCTCAAGGGAGTCTTGGTAGTATGCCTCAGTCTCTGGACTTGAGGTCTTACTGAAATGCTCTGGGAACGGAATCTGTCTTGGGGAAGGACAGGCAGGTCTGTAGTGACAGTGGCAGAATCATAGCAGTTTAGGATTAGAAGACGCTGTGGGGGTCACCGGTAGGGTCATGCAGGTAAGAGAGGTGGGTCAAGTGGAGACTGAGAATACCTGGAGGGCCATGCCCCAGGTAAGGGCACTGACTTCACTCTCCAACCCTTTGTTGCCGAGGTTGCTTCTTTTTTTATTTTTTTTTATTGTGCTTTAGGTGAAAGTTTACAAAGCAAATTAGTTTCTCATTAAACAATTAATACACATATTGTTTTGTGACACTGATTGCCAACCCCCCAATGTGTCAACACTCTCCCCTTCTTGACCTCAGCTTCCCCGTTTCCATTCGTCCTGCTTTCCTGTTGCTTCCTGCCTCTTGTCATTGCTTTTGGGCTGGCATGCCCATTTAGTCTTGTATACATGGTTGAACTACTTGTATTATTGTTTTTTACAGGCCTGTCTAATCTTTGGCTGACGGGTGAATTTCAGGAGTGACTTCAGTACTGAGTTGAAAGGGTGTCCGGTGGCCATACTCTCTAGGTTTCTCCAGTCTCTGTCAGACCACTAAGTCTGGTCTTTTTTTGTGAGTTTGAATTTTGTTCTACATTTTGCTCCAGCTCTGTCTGGGACCCTCTATTGTGATCCCTGTCAGAGCATCGGTGATGGTAGCCGGGCACCCTCTAGTTGTGTTGGACTCAGTCTGGTGGAGGCTGTGGTAGTTGTGGTCCATTAGTCCTTTGGACTAATCTTTCCCTTGTGTCTCTTTGGTTTTCTTCATTCTCCCTTGCTCCAGATGGGGTAGGACCAATAGATGTATCTTAGATGGCCGCTCACAAGCTTTTAAGATCCCAGATGCTACTCACCAAAGTAGAGTGTAGAACATTTTCTTTATAAACTATGTTATGCCAATTGACCTAGATGTCCTCCGAGACCACGGTCCCTAGCCCTCAGCCCAGTAACTCGGTCCCTCGGGAGTTTGGATGTATCTAAGGAGCTTCTATGACTTGCCTCGGTCAAGCTGTGCTGATTTCCCCAGTATTGTGTACTGTCTTACCCTTTACCAAAGTTACCACTTACCTATTGTCTAGTTAGTGTTTTTCCCTCCCTACCCCTTCCCACCCCTCCTCTTCCTTGTAACCAACAAAGATTGTTTCTTTCTGTGTATAAACCTTTTCGTGAGTTTTTATAATAGTGGTCTCATATAGTATTTATCCTTTTGTGATTGACTTATTTCACTCAGCATAATGGCCTCCAGATTCATCTGTGTTGTGAGATGTGTCGCAGATTCATCATTGTTATTCACTGTTGTGCAAATGTATCATAGTCTGTTTGTCCATTCGTCTGTTAATGGGAACTTAAGTCGTTTCCATCTTTTTGCTGTTGTGAATAATGCTGCAATGTGAGATTGCTTCTTAAGAGAAATGGGGACTCAAGAGTTTTATGAAGTCTCTCCATTTTTAAATGTTGGCAATCAATTTAGTTTTTTTCCTACCCCTGCATGGGGAAGCCTTATGCAATATGCCAGTTTTGACTTACCCTCAAAGCCAGCATCCTCATTTTGTGTGTGCAGCTACAATCCAGAGAGGTTAAGTACCTGCCTGGTAGCCACACAGGTAGCCAGTGGCAGAACTGAGGCCAGAAGCATAGTCTCCTCGAGTCATTGGTAAACCCTTGTGGCAGGTGAGGTGGCCCTGAAACTGCAGCAGGACAATGGGGCAGTAAAAGTATGAGCACTGAATACATACCAGTGAGGAAGTTCTAGATCTCAACGCCTGAACAGCCATCTGGAGAATGTTCAGTTCTTGGAACCAGAGGTCTAGAACAGTTAAAAGGGTCACTATGAGAGGTGACTCCCCAGACCTGGAAGCCCTCCCTCCCCGAGGTAGCAGTGAGAGCATGGGTGCAGAGCCTGCCATCATCCCAGTCCTCATGGGTGGAGGCACCTGTGGCGTTAGACATTCTTGAGAAGATGGCAGGACACTGTTCTTCCTTCCAGAGCATCTATGATGCATCCATTGCCATGAGAAGCATTACCTACACACTAGACTCCATTTAGTTTGCAGGAAGTGTCTGGGAAGTGAGCATGTTTGTCCTAATTTTACAACGATGGCACCCAAGACTCAGGGAGTGTAAGTGACACCTGGGCGCACGTGACTCCTTGCATAGCAGGGCTGGAGAGTCAAATCTGGGTCTTCCTTTCTCTGGGTCAAACAGAACTCTTTCTTCATCACCAAAACTTCTTTCATCTTCACCGCTACCCAACTCATTTTATTCACCCAGAATGGAGCTAGACCCCTCTTCGCCTCTTTGGATTTTTGTGAAGGGCATGTTGCAAATTCCCTGTCCCACTCAAAGACAGATCCAGGGCAGCTGCCCCAGCTGGGCTCAGAATGTCTCTACAGAAGGGAGGGTGAAGGACAAAGGAGGCTCAGAGGAGCTGCCCTGCCTCCTAGGAATTCCCCAGCAGAGAGGAGGAAAACCAGTAAGGAGAATAGAATATATTATTTCCAAGCAATTGCTCCCCCTCCCCCCCACTTTCATTTTCCAAATGTAAGTTCTTTTTATATAAGCACTTTCCGTTGAAGGGGAAGAAATAGCTTTACTCGTGGTGTAAAATATATACTTTCTAATGTAAATCAAGAAGCTATTAATGCCGTAATAAGAACATGGTAGTATATTAATTGATGGAAATTGTAGAGAGGAATATTCATAATGAGCAGCAGTCTTTTCTTTGAAAGGAACAAAGGATTAAGTTAGGGAGATAGTAATAGTATTGTTAGCAGGCTATTTCAGTGATTTTCTCTACGGAAGAGTAGAGAAAGGTGAAATTCCAACTGGGAATATTAGACTATGCAGAGCTCTACTCAGGGGTATTCAGCTCTGTTTAAACTGCCGAGCTGTGCTTTGCCTTATGATCCAATTGTTTTATTAGCGGAATCATCGCGTGTTTCATTTTGCTGTAGCAATCACACAGTGTCTGTCTCACAATAAATTATAGAGTCAGGCAAACAATGGTTTTGTATTTGACATACAATGAAATATTAAAATGCAGACTTCCTTAGGTTCCTGAAATTAGAATCTTATTTTAAAATGATTCCATTGGGCTTAATATACTGTTTTGAACTAACCACACTAACAGCATCACTCTTTTGTCAGAGCAGAGGGGACCGTGGGAGTTACCTGTTTCTTTAGCATCTTCCCCTTCACATTTTATCTTCGTGTTCTCTGCTGAAGAGATCCTATTGGCTCGACAGTGAAAGACATTGTGCTAGTAGCATCACCCTTTGCAAACAGAAGATAAAATGAGATCTACAGCAGCATTTCCTTCCTGCCTGGTCTCTCATGAAGATTCTGATCATTTTCTTGCTACTAATAGTGGTAATAATAAGTCATAGTTGTTTAATGATCTCTTTACTGAATGCTGGGCACTGGGTAAAGTACTTTATGTGGTTTATCTCCTAGGAACCTCATTCAAGCCTCCTATGAGTAGATACTGTTATTATCTCCATTTTCCATATGAGAAGATTGAGTCTTAGAAAATTAAATGATTTCTCCCAAGTCACATACATAGCTGGTCAGCGCTAAACTGAGACGTGAATCTCTGATGACTGGTCTGTACATACTTTTAAGTTGTCACTGTGGATTAATTTCCATTTCTCTTCTTATCATCTTGAGTGGAACCCTTTCTGTGTTCTTGATTCAACAAGATTTCATATCCTTTCCTTCACCAGCCTCCAGCGCAATTTCAGAGATCATGAATGGGGCTAAGATGGAATGATCATCAGCTGGGTTTTCTTCTTTCTTTCTTTTCACTTGCTATTTATCAAATACCCCTCGTGGGCCAGGCTTCGTGCTATGCGTTTTATGCACATTATCTCCTCTCAGCCCCTCTGCAGAGCGGAGACAGTCTTTGTCCTCATGGCACAGACCAAAATAAAATAAAACCAAACCCACTGCCGTTGAGTCAATTCCAACTCATAGGTACCCACAGATAGACAACTAAAGCTCAGAGTTTAAGTAACTGCCCAGGTCAGCAGGTGGGGACTGAGGAAGCCAGGATGTCAGCTCAGGCCTGTCTGACCCCAAAGTCTGTACTCTCACCCTCTTCAACTCTGATGTTCATGGGACAACCTCCACTGGGAAAACACAAGAAACTATATGCATTAAAAATATATATATATATCTATCCTGAAATGAAGTTGAAAGAGACTACTTCATTGCTCATCTGATTGGAGCCAGTGCAGAGGAGCAAGGACAGGGAATGCTTTCTAATATGTTGAATAAGGAAACCGGTGATGCAACGGTTAAGCACTCGGCTGCTAACTGAAAAGTGGATAGATTGAACCTATCCAGCAGCTCCGCAGGAGAGAGACCTGACAGTCTGCTTCCATAAAGATTACAGCCTAGAAAATCCAATGGGGGCAGTTCTGCTCTGTCACAGGGGCCCGCCATGAGCTAGAACTGACTCGACGACACCTAGTTACAACAACAGCTCTTTATCTGACTAAACCCCACTTGACTCCCTCAAAAAGTAGAACCTGAATTTTGAAGACACCAGCATTCAGATGTTTCATAATTGGGTGGACTCAAAATGTTTTCACATGTGCTCCAAATGGTGTACGTCCTGGGGATGCCCTTCCTTGTCTTCTTCACCACACCAACACCCTTATGGCCCACCATGCCGTCCTTGTGTGCTGACTCCTCTGGCCCTGTGGACCAGGTGCTCGGGAGATGCTCGTGTGTAAATGCGGCCCCACGTTTATTCAACAGCTAGTCATGCAGCTCATGCGTGCCAAGCACAGTGCTGAGGGATGTACAAGGACGAGTGCAGGAAAATCGTCATGTGTCAGCTACCAAAGGCCCATCTGTGAAAAAAGTTTCACCTGTCTGTTTAAAATGAGAAAAAGACAAAGCAGTGAGCTTTTCATAAAGCACATTGTATCCATTAAAAAAAACAGAACTGTACATGTGAAGCTTGTTGAAATAGCACGTTTTGTTACCTGTATTTTTACCACAATTTAAAAAAAAGTTACTAAAAAACATACAAAAACCAGCCTGTCATTTCTTTTCGAATTGTATCATTCACCCACCCTTTTAAAAAAAAAGTTACTATATCTTTTCCTTTTAAAAAAGGTGATTAAAAAAAAAATTGTAGAGTTTCTTTTTGTTTCTCTCTTTCCCTTCCTTTCCCCCTCCTCCACCCCCCCCCCCGCCCCGCCTCTGCTCCTCTCCCCTCCCTTCCTTCCGTTTTGTTTTCTTTTGGGTTCTCTGTCTGATTTTGTTTTCTTTTTAAAGTCCTGAATTGGCAAAATAAAGGTGACAAGTCTATGCCAGTTTTCTGATTCTTTTTTTAAAAAAATTTTACTAGAGCTTTAATTCTAAAAGTCTAGGAATGTCTGATGTATCTGTATCCCCTAGGCTTACCACTTGGTAATACTGTATACTTTATCGTTCCCTGATTCTGGTTTTAAACATTAGCCTTGGCTCTCCAGCCTCCTGCCTCCGCTGTCCCCAACAAGGTGTGCGGCACAAAGGCATGCTGTAAGTAATCAATATTTGGTGACTTGACTTCTTAGCCTTAAAAAAAAAAAAGAAAAGCACTCTCCAGGTGCAAAGCAAAACACAAAGATGGGGCTTATGTCAGGGAGTCTTTTCCGTTCTCAGCGAAAGGGAGACAAGGCCACTTCAGACAGCTCCCCCCCCCCCCGCCCCCACCCCTGCCATTAAAAAGGACAGTTTTCTATTACTTTTGTGCTAACTGGAGAATCAAAAAATGTGCCTGTATTTTAAAAATCACCCAGTTCCTCTCTAGAGCAACCTCATTAACAACCAAAAATCTTGAATTTCATTACTTAAAGACTCAGCAGTATCCAGAATTACAACTCTAACCGTTTGTGTCTGGAGGCACAAATCTGGGTTTTTTGTTGTTTTTTTCAACATTCCTGAGTGTTTACAGCTGATGCAAATATCCAGGTATCTTTGTTCTTCATCAAAGTGACAGGAAGAAGCCCTGATGAAATGATGTTGAAGCACTCAGGGGTCAAATTGAACCTTCCTTCTGATGGCGTGATGATGTGTGTTTATTTCTTCTTTTTCTTTCCGGCGTCCATATTTGACCCTCAAACTAACATGCAAGTTTAAACGCCTCTGAGTGGGGAAAGAAGCTGAAACGTGCACATTTCTAATAGAGTCAGCATCCAAATTGGATGTCTGTTTGTCAAAATATATCCTTGTTAATAAGAGAAACATCCTGCTAAGAGGAGTATTTGCCCCCCAAATTAAGGACATTGTTAAGTTTACACTTAGAATCTGTAGCTATCAAAGTAATAGTCCACAGCCAATCATCATAGTTCTTTAAGGAAATCAAAAAGTTACCAATGGGCTATTACTGAAACGCAAACAATGTAATTAGCATAAAAACAGATCACCCCTTTCAACAAAAAGCGGTTCTATTTGTAGTCTCCTCGTTTTTAATGTAGTATATCTATTTAAAGAGTTCAGTACATTTTGTGTGTTTTTTATCATTTCTTTTTTTACTTCTATTTTTATATAAATGATGTTATTTTCTATAAAAATAACTCAGGTGGCTACTGTGGATTTATATTCTTTTTGCCTTCTAGAAAACTGGAATGCGTTTTTTCAAGTTAATTACCAAAAAAGAAAGAAAAGGATGTCTGATGCCCCATTCCTGCTATGTCAGAGAATTTCTTGTACACTTAATATGAGCCCCTACTGAACAAAAGTGAATCCCGTTGACCTCTCAGCTTTGAAAGGCAAGGAATATGCCAGATTCCGTCCAGAGCAAGGTGAAAAGAGTATGGTGAAGATTAGCGTCGCTGACTGGGTTGAATCTATGAACAGACCCAGACAGATGTGAAGTAAGCCTGATTCCTGAGCGGTAGAGGGCATTCCCCTGAATCGCAGGGTTATTTTATTTATTTATTTTTTTAAATAGGGGACACTATTGTCGTTCAGAAAGCCCCAGGCTGTTCTGAAAACAGGCAAAAATCAATAGGCCACTTGTTGAGGATAAGTGAATTTGTCTGTGTTGAATGTAACTGAGTACCTGAACACTTGAGTGAGCAGGGCTTGTTGAGGAGAAAAGACAACTGTAAGGATTGTCCTCAGATGTCCACAGTGGTGCACTCTCCAATTAATGATGTCCAGTGGGCATGTCTGTGCTGGACTGATGGGCAGATTGTTTTTGTTTTTGTCTGTCTGTCTGTCCAGGACTTGACGAACTGAATCGCATTCCTACCTCTCAAAATGGTCCAAATGGTGGCAAATAGGCCGCAGGAGAGCAGGCAGAAATGGGATGATGCAGATTGCGTGAAGAGTTCCTTTTATAAATTAGTTAAAATATAAAATGGTAAGTTATAAGAATACTAACCCCAGGGACTATGTAGATAAAATACGCATGCAATGTTTACCCACCACCCCCTTTCGCTTAATCATCTATGCTGTGGCCTCATTTCTGAGTCCAGGTTTGTAAAGAGTCTTGGAAGTCATAAGCTTATTCTTGCATACGTTTGTGGCTTTTAGAAATGGCTTTAAATGTTTTTGTTAGTTAAAAGGGCAAAAAATCTAGCCAGGGCTGAACCTGAAGCTAGCTGAAGGGATCTTAGAGTGTGAACTCTTGTCCTAGACCTGGAGTAATCTCTAAATAGATTCCTTCCCAGGAATTCAGCAGGCGTGAAAGGTGAGTGTCTAGTCTGTTTTTTCATTTCTTGGCTGTCTTCACAGGAGGATATAGGGGCCCTTAAGAGAGAAATAGGAAGAGGGTTTTGTGTGTTTGTTTTGGTTAGAGACGGAACATGCTGTGTCCAGAGGCTTAATTGCATTTTCATAACCTCCCTCACTTCTCTTCTCTGTGTGTCTGCCTGTGGTTTGTCGGTTTGTCCATGAAGTACCACAGGAACAGGCACACGGCTTAACGTTGAAGAGCTTGTCGGGGACCTACAAAATTATCCGAGGCCTGTAAAAAAACAAAGACTGATTCCAAGTTATGGAAAGAATATCACAAAGTCAAAACCTATAAATATGTAATTAAATATCTACAAACATAATATTGTGTCACCAGTCAACTGTAGCTCAGCTCCCATATCA